>CM028130.1:854155000-864155000 GCA_016271365.2 Neoceratodus forsteri | reverse complement strand
AAATCTGGCTAGCTTCCAGTCCTGAGGGAAATAACCAAAAGGCAAAGACTGATTAAACAAATATGTCAAAGGTTCAGAAATATGAAATGCTGAATACTTTAACATACTTGAGGTCAGGCAATCTGGGCCACAACTTCCACTAGATTTTAATTTTAACAACAATTCAAGTGTCTCCTAACTAGCGATTTCCTCAAAACTAAATTTAGAAGAATCATCATTCACAACATCCACTAAATGCAAATTATGATGAATATTGTCACCAAAAATATTTCCTGAATTAATAAAATATTTATTAAACCTATCAGGTAAACATCCATCAAGATCAAAATTTTCATCAGGAGACAATTGAATTGTGTCTTTACATTTTGACTGACCAGTCAAATTATTAATAAGTGACTTTTTAGCCAAGTTTCTAATTTATTGAACTCTAATTAAAATACTTACTGAACCTCACTCTGTTCTTGAGCTAGGAAAAGAAGAACTGCATCATCAGCATACATTTTAATAGTAACAGTTGAAAACAACTTAGATAACTTGTCAATGAAAAGAGCAAATAATAGGGAACCCAGAACTGATCCATGTGGGACTCCCTCTTTACTATTCTGATACCAGACAATGTACCCCCTATTGCAACCTATTGGGATCTATCTTTTAGATAGGATCCAAACCAGTTCAATACTTCTGAATGAATTCCTTTATGAGCCATCTTCTTTAGCAATACTGGACGGTCCACAGTATCAAAGGCTCTTGTGAGATCCATGAACACTACCCCCATACACCTTCTTTCTTTCTTTGAGTGCATTGGCGACAGTGTTCATGAAGTCCAATAGTTCTGTCTGGGTGGAGTGGAGCTGCCTGAAACCAGATGGTTGAGGGGAGAGCAAATCATAATTACACAGATAATCAAGCAATTGCTTGTGGATCTCTTTGTCCAAGAGCTTGGAAGCAAGGGAGAGTAAAGCTATAGGTCAATAACTATTCATCTCCAATAAATCTCCACCATTATATATTGGCACAATTCTAGCTGCCTTCCATACATAGATACATAGATGCTATTGGCAGATAAGGGCCGCCAGGCCCATCCAGTCTGCCCATTTATGGTACCTGACAAAGTGTCCAGTGACCCTATCTGGTCATTGGAGTTAGCTTTTTCTTCCTATCTCTAACAGTCCTTTGTTCCTGTCCCATGAATGTTTGAAGCCTGTCGCTGTATGGGTGGCCACCACTTTTTGGGGCAGGCTATTCCATGCACTCACCTCTGTCAAAAAATAACTTCCTGACATTTCCCCTTATTCAGCCACCCATCAGTCTCATGTCATGTCCTCTTGTTTTGGCACTACTTTTAAACTGGAATATGTTGTCCCCTTTCACCTTGTTCATGCCCTTGAGGTATTTGAATGTTTCTATCATGTCACCTATCTCCCTCCTTTGCTCCAATGTATACAAATTGAGGTCTCTGGTTCTTTCCTCGTAAGGCTTGTGATGTAGACCCTTCACCATTTTGATCACCCTCCTCTGCACTGTCTCTGTTTTAGCAATGTCCTTATGAAGGTGTGGCCTCCAGAACTGGACACAGTAGTCAAGGTGAGGCCTTACCAGGGTCTTGTACAGTGGAACTATTATCTCCCTCCTTCGGCTTGTGATTCCCCTTCCAATACACCCCAACATCCCTGTGGCCTTCCCCACCACCTTAGCCATCTGGCTTGTGACCTTCAGGTCATATGTGATTATGTCCCCCAAATCCCTGTCCTCCTTAATAACTGCCAAAGACTCTCCCCCCAAGCTGTAGCTTGCTCCAGGGTTCCTCCTCCCCATGTGCATGGTTTTGCACTTCTTTGCATTAGCATACAGTTGGGAAGGAGCTACATCAAAGACTTTTATTTAGCAATTTTGTCAAAGGTGCTACAATTATGTCCACCTCCTCCCTCAGCAGCCTGGCTCCAGTACACCAAACTCTGAATAATAGTTCAGGACCCTGGTTCTGCAACTCCTGTACTTAATTTGTTAGTTAGGGCTGGCAGACTATTTGAATCCCTAGGTTAGGACTGGCTCGTTGAGAGTCTGAGCAGAAGCCAAGCATTTAGGCCAATGGGCCTTGAAATACAAATAGCCTTGCTTTCTTATTGAATTATTAATTTGTCCACCAGGGGCTGTGCATGCAAACTACATTGCCTACACTAGTTTCAGCCCGCAACATTTCAGCAGGCTGCATGGTACCACTGTATTAGAGGTTGTTCCCTAGGAATGTTTTGAATACATTAGACCCATACACTCATATACACTGGTTTGGTGCACGAGACTAGGTAGACTATTATGGGACTGTTGCTGAAGGCAAGGCAAGGCAATTTTTATTTATAGGGCGCCCAATTCCGGAGGCTCTGGGCGCCTAACAATAGTTAAAACAGGACATAATAAAAGCAGCATAAATATATAAAACAATACAAAATGCTAAGTATAAATATAGCAAATTAAAATAGAGTAAAAAGGGGGGTCAGAATATCACAGCAGAGACTAGCATGGGGTGTGCTCAAGAAGCTGAAAAGGCCATGGCAAAGAGGTGAGCCTTCAGCCTCTGCTTGCAGACCTCAACTGAGGTAGCCTCCCAGACAAAAGGTGGCAATGAGTTCCACAGGGTCAGCCCAGAGACATTAAATGCACGATCTCTTGAGCCGGACCCTGGGAATGTCCAGGAGGCCCCTCAATGCAGAGCAGAAGGAATGGGCAGAGGTCACTGGTGTCAGAAGTTCTGACAGATAACTAGGACCCAATCTGTATAGGGCCTTAAAGGTGAGAAGACCCACCTTGAAAATGACCCACCACCTGACCAGCAGCCAGTGCAGAGCCCATAGGACCAGAGTCACATGACTGGACCTTGAAAGGCCCATCGACAACCGGGCTCCTGAGTTCTGCACTAGCTGAAGTCTGCAGAGGGTCCCTCCCATAAGAGTTGCAGTAGTCCAGTCTGGAGGTCACAAAAGCATGCAGAAGTGTCAGCAGTTCCTCAGATGGAATGAGGGGCTTAATACGGTAATATTCCACAGATGATAAAAACCACTGCTGACAACAGAGGACACCTGATCTTCAAAAATCAATCTGTTGTCAAAGATCACACCCAGATTTTGCACCCTCGGGGCAGCCACCAATGGAGCAGAACCCAGGAAAAGCCCTGAGTCAGCCCCAGGTGGGAGCCCATCACGTCCGCGACCAGGCTTGATCACCAGTACCTCCATCTTAGCCAAGTTAAAGGGTACCTAAACAAGTAGTTGTTTAAAACTGCAAACTCCAAAATCTGGCTTCATAGCGAGGTAAAGTAAAGGCTGCTGTTTACATTTATGCTAAAACTGCATTTATATAAATATCATAAATGCAGTTTCATAGATTTAAAAAAATGTAAACATCAGCCTTTCACTTTCAAAAAACAGCCTAGGTGTCTCCCTAAGATGTCTGCCAACTGTGTTAAGTGATGAGTCATGATGACATCATCGGAGCCAGAGCCAGAGACACACATATATTCCTACTGTGCTAACTAGTGCTTCTTTCCCTCTTTGTTTAAATTGTTTCATCAGAATGATCAACACCATGTGTTAACTCATGGATTATTTTGATCAGTACACATGTTAGGCTATGATTTTGTTTATTTTGTTTACTTTAACTTGCTGACAATATTTGGCAATCCAGCTGACTGTCTCTTTGGCAAACATCAGTACAGCACAACACTTCAAATACCTGGTGGTCTAGTGGTTATGTGATACCCTGTATTTTGTTAACCAGGAGAGGTACGCTAAGCTGAAAGCTTGTTTACAGGTGTGGCCTGGGATCACAAGGAAGTTTAGTGACTTGCTCAGGGTCACACAGCAAAGTACTGGTCTGGTTCAACTCCAAAGCTCATACTCTCTTGTTAATCCACAAATAAGGCTTTTTTTTCCCATGTGAACCCCATGCACCTAGCCTGCCTTCTGTTGAATGCTCTACCATCCATACCCTGTCCTTAGTATTGCCTGGGGCCGCATATATGTGTATGGCCTCCTGAAGAGAATTATCACACCTCAGATTGTAATCTTGTACCTCAGAGAGTTGTGCACACCTATACCAATATGCATCATCAGCTGGCACTGTTAAAAATGCCTCCCAAATCACTCTTCAGTCCACTTTCCCAATGTTTGACTTTTGCTCCCACAGTAAACATCGAGTGGATCACCACCCTTCTGCACAGTGAAGGTAGTATGTACAGTTCCCCTGTTGTGTTTTTTTCCCGCCTAATTAACCATCAACCAGGTCTTCCTGGAGGGCCAAGCAATAAGCATCATGACCCACCAGAAAAACTGCTGTTCATACCCTCATAAGGTCTGCACTTACAATGGCTAACAATGTTATTAGCAGGAGAGGCATAATAATACCTTGAGTGAATCCACCCGACGTCCAGATTCAATCTACTCCTTTATCAGTGATCTTCAAAATCCCACGGGGCAGTTACCATCAATTCTTTTCCAGTACTTTTCTGTGCTCTTTCTCACAATGCAAGTTGGCTGGCTACCACCCTTCCAAATCTTGAATGAGCTATATACAACTCCCTCAATACTGTTCTAACAAATGTCAACACCCCCCCCACCCTAGGGTAATCTCTCTACACTAAATTCAAGTAACAGTTTAAGTGCATCCCTGCCATGCTGAGTATTTGTCATCACTGGCTACTCTCATCCACAGTCAGGTAATGATCATGATGCTGGCAGCCCCACATTTCAGATCTCACAGTGATCTGCTCAATGTCCTCCTTCCTGTCTTCAACGAACCTGAATATAGCTGTACCCTGCTGGAATGGCCTCTTCAGTTCCTCTCTGGCATTCATTCTTCTCATCTGCTTCCCACACCAAAAACTGGTGAGTTTGCTACCCTTCCGCATCATGAATGTGGTTAGTACAGTCTCCCGTGTTATTTTTACGTATTAATAATAAACATGCTCTTCTGGTAAGCCAGGCTGATAGCAGCATAGCACAAATGGAAAAATAGGCTTTCCTACCTATATAAGATCTAAGCCACCTATGATTAGGCACTGTTAAATTACATGCATAATGATGTGCACACCCATCATTTAATAGTGCTCAGTCAAAGCTAGCTTGGATCTTTTAAGGACAGGAAATCCCATCATTCCCCTTGTTCCCTGCTGCTATTAGCCTGACTTACTGGAAAGATAGGTTTATATTTGCTATGTCATAAAAAAATGGGGACTGTAATACTTGCATTCATGATGCAGAAGGGTGATGAGCTCAGCAGTTTTTGGTGTGAGGAGGAGTAGTGAAGAATGAATACCAGAGGGGAACTGAGAAGGCTACTCTTGCAAAGTACTTCTATATTCAAGGAAGGGGGAAGACAGAAGGAGAGAAATATGAGCACATTACTGTGAGAAATGATAAGTACCTGACCCTGTTGTCGTGGCCAACATTCCCCTTCCCATAAAACTAGTTCATGCAATTGTCCAAGGCTGTGTGTGGATATTAATGTATGAAATGGCTGCCACTACACATTCAGTCACTTTACTAATAGTCTAGTATTGCTTGTAAAGCACTTTGGGATTCAATGTGTATGAAAACCACTCTACAATGCTGATTATTCTTCTTATTATTTCCCATGGAAAAGGAAGACAAGACAAGCATATATTTGATTTTCGAGAAAGTATGAACTCTAACATTGGACTGCACAAGAACTTTGTTACAAAAAGTGGTGGAGCTAGAGAGTGGTGAAGGGTGTGGCTGCAACCCCCCCCCCCACAGACACTTACACATTATAAAGTACTTGCTTGCTGCTGCTGCTGCAATTAAATTTTTTTGTTGAAGAAGTCTGATTTATTGATTGTACAAATGTTTACATTCAAACTATGGATTACATTTGTAGGTTCCGTCAAAAACGTACTAGAAAAGAATAATAGCAGAAAATATTAAGGTTTAAAACAAAAGTTAAAAAGTGCATATTAAGTATGCACACCACCCCAGCACCCTCATTGTAGCATCCTGGATCCACCATAACCACTAGATGACCAGGTTATTCAAGATTTGTACTGCACTGTGGTTTGCCACAGAGAAAGTCAGTTGGATTAAAATACAATTTCAACATGTTAAAGTAAACAAAATGAACAGAACCTTAGCCTAATATGTGTATTATACAAAATAATGCACATGGTTTTGACCATTTGGGTGAAACAATTCTATACAAAGGGAAAAAATAACTACTTAGCACTATAGAGAGCCATATATCTCTCTGACTTTGGCTCCAATGATGCCATCACATAACACATTTGGCGGCCATTTTAGGAAGCAGGTAAGACAGTTTTTTTTGAAATTGGAAGACTCATTTTACAATTTTCAAATGCTCTGGAACCAAATTTAGGTAAATTATATAAATGTAGTTTTAGCATTAATGAATACAGCAGCCTTTCCTTTAGTCACCTACGGAGTCAGATTTTTGAATAGTTTGTTGTCAAAATGTTGTTTAGGTATCCTTTAAGTCTCAGCCAGCTGGAAGCCATCCAGTCTTTGATTTTTGCCAGACAGTTGTTAAGCACATCAACCGCTGATGTTCTGGGGGCAAAAGATAAGTACAGCTGGGTATCATCTGCATAACAGTGAAACTACACGCTATACTATCGAATGATCTTGCCCAGGGGCAGCATGTACACTGCGAACATTGGCAACAAGTTTGAGCCCTGTGGCACCCCCACAAGACAGAGGCATTGGGAACGAGGAGAAATTCCCCATCACTACCCACTGCACCCTGTTTGAGAGATAGGACTCAAACCACCTGATGACAGTACCGGCGAGTCCACAAGGCTCACAGAGCTGATCAAGAAGCACAATGTGGTTCATAGTGTCAAATGCTGAGGAGAGATCAAGGAGAACAAGAACTGACTTGCTCTCTCTCTCTAGCCCTGAGCAGGTCATTATGCACCTTCACTAGAGCTGTTTTTGTGCTGTGTCTAGCTCGACAACCTGACTGAAATGGCTCATAGATGTCTGAGGACACCAGGCAATCCTTGAGCTGATGTGCCACTAGCTTCTCAAAAACCTTGCCCAAAAAGGGCAGGTTGGAGATAGAACAGCAATTCGCCAGGACATCAGGGTCAAAGGAAGGTTTCTTAAGGAGGGGCCTCACCAGCACTTCTTTTAAAGCTGCAGGAAGGACCCCCTCCTCCATATAGCACCTGGCAATCCTGGTGAACACCAGGCCAACAGCCTTGACACATCCCATTAAGAAACGTGTCAGGTCTGGGTCCAGTTCACAAGAGGTGTGCTTCAGCTCTGAGGTCACCCTAGTCACTTCAGACACCTCCACTGGCCTAAACTCTTCCCAGATAGGCGGAATGCCTCTGAGACCCCCAGATTGACCACTGCAAGGCAAATGCCTCCCTGGTGGAATCCCCGACCGGATGGCTGACACTCTGTTGGAGAAAAACAGCGCAAACTCCTCACACAAGGTGGATGACAATGCTTTTCTCGGCTGCAGACAGGCAGGATGCAGAAGCCGGTCTACAGTCTGAAATAGCTGAGATGGTCTGTTTTTCCCCATGGCAATTTCTCTGGACAGGAATTCTGCCTTCTTACGGGAAATTGCCCCCTGGTACTCCACATAGTGGGCACGTAGGTCCAGCCTATTGGCCTCCATCCGGGTCTTCCACCAGCAATGCTCCAACCTCTGTCCCTTGATCTTCATCACCTTGAGGTCCCCATCAAACTAGGGGGACCTCAAGTGAGAAGACCTGAGTTGCATACGAATTGGTGCGAGAGCATCCAGAGCCTCGGAGACCACCCTGTTATAAGTGGCCACCGCCTCTCTGGAACCCATCGTACATGCCACATCAACCTGAGATAGGTCAATTAGTGCCAACAGTCCCTCAGGGCGCACACCCCTTAAATTGCACAAACTGACCATCTCCATGGGTGGGGGACTACTGGGGGGCCCCAAAATGTGAACGCCATGGTACAGTGATCAGACCACAAGACCTAATCAATCTTGAAGTTATCAACCACAAGATCCAGCTGGAACACCAGATTGAGTGTGTGGCCATGCTGGTGGGTCACAGAAGCAACCGCTTGTGCCAGGCCCAGCAACTGCATCAACTGGAGGAGGTCAAAACTGCAACGCAAGGATTCGTCGTCGATCCAGGCATTGAAGTCCCCCAGGATTAAACACCTGGGGGACTTCAATACCTGGTTGACAACAAAGTCCACCATCTCCTACAGGAAATCTCTCCCCACCCCAGGGGGGTGGTAAATGAGGAGAATCCTGCAACCTGCACGTGCGCCCCGATGCACAGCGATGCACTCAAAAGATCGGGTGTCACTGACTGAGTGCACCATGAAGCCCAGGCTGGCTCAAAAAACAATGGCCACACCCCCTCCCCTGTGATCCTTCTTCAGGCAGTGCACTACAGAGTACCCAGTAGGGATGGGAGCCACCAGAAATGAGCCAGCATCATCACCAAGCCAGGTCTCCATTATGCAAGCTAGGTCAACAGCGGAAATCAAGTCCATAAAAATAGCAATCTTGTTCCTTATCGACCTGGCATTGCAAAGCACCTCCCAAAGAGGATGAGAAGATGCAGCCGGACCTCTAGCTGCCTTCCCACTCAGTCTGGTGGGAACCCTAGGTACAGAGACCAAACACGCCTGGCCTCTCCCTCAGCTCCGTTTACATCCAGGGCATCTCCTGGACCGGACAACTTCAATGTAGCTCACTCTCCCTCCTCAACTGCCCTCCACACCCTGCAATTCCCTTGCCTCCTAGTAAATCCGACCTCCCTGCAGCATTTCGCTGCAGTGGCAGAAACAGGGAGGTCAAAAAAGGGGTGAAGGTTGTGGAGCTGAGTTACAGTGTAGGTAATTGTAGCGGGGCCGCGGCACCAACACATCATGACAAGTTAATCTAGTTCCCAATGGAATTCTGAAAAATAAAAAGAAAGCACTCCACTATCACAACCACTCCCCTACCACTTACTCAAAACATGACCCTTCAAATTGAGTTATGCCACTAACAAAACTTCCCCTCATACATATTGAGCATACATAGCCTCTAAGCTAGCCAAAAACAATTGTCCCCTCACTCAGGTAGTACCAATTCTTGATTATTTTACCCACACACTCAAAAAAGCAACCCCCCCCTCACCACCACCCAACTACAATAAAATGAATAGTATTAGGGGAAACAGGGAGAAGGAGCTGCAGCAGAAACAAAACAGAAACTTTCAAATCAGGAAATTAAAATAAAACTCAAAGTCCAAATTGCAGGACTGGAAGTGTCTCATGGAGCAGTCCAGGCAAAAGGTGCTCTCACCACCACAGTCTGACTGATGGTTTTACCATGACATGACCAGCTCAAAAAGAACAGCTTTCCAGTTTTAGGAAGTCCCTTCAAAGACATCGGGTAGCAGACAGCTCAGCTCTCACCAAAACAGCATGACTACTTAAGTTCTGAAAGTATGAGCACTCACTCCGTCCGCAGAAAAGTCCAGGAACAGAACACTGGGGACAAGCTCTCACCAAGTCCATCCAGGAAAATCCTTCACCTCCTACACCCACTAGAATCCTATAGAAGTATTGTGGGGAAGCTACCTAAGAGTTGATGGCAAGCATCAGGACCAGGAAATCCTCTAGGGAACGAAATCCTCTACCACAGCAGATAGTATTCACAATGGGCCACTTTGCTAAGGCCCAGGAACTTCAACTCAGTTCTGCACCAAACATGGCGGGAGACAGCCAGGGTTCTCCTGAAGGATAGCGGAGCTCCCATCTCCTGCCATATCAGGGATCTATATAGGTGAAGGGCAGGTAGTTAGGTGGGATTGGTACCGCAAATTGTTTATTGCTTAATTAGCACCCTTCCTTCCCTCCGCCAAACCTTGTTTCTGCTTCCCCTTAGGGAGACTGAAATATTTACAATACTAGTAAGGTCATAAGATGAATGAAAATTAACTTGAAAACTACACAGTTACTAATTACAAGATGTGTGGTAATACCAAAATTTAAAAAGAAGTTACATAGAAACACAGACCATGATGGCAGAAAAAGACCATAGGTCCATCCCGTCTGCCCATATTCCCTATAATTCTTGGAACCTTCTCTGGAACCTAATGTTTCCCCAGGGTACTTACCCTCTCCCTCCTATCTTCTGCTCTCTTGGTCTTGTCACCCCGGGTGACCACTATTCCCTTCATTCTGTCTCATGCCTGCTTGAATGCCCTGATCATGTTTGCATCCACCACCTCGGCCGACAAACTGCTTCAAGGTTCCACCACCCTTTCCATAAAGAAGTGCTTCCTCATGTCCCTCCTGAACCTCCCTCCTGTTAACTTCTACTTGTGACCACATGACCTTGAGTCGGTATTCAGGGTAAATAATTCCCCACAGTTTACCTTGTTAATTTCTTTAAGGAACTTGAAGGTCTGTATCATATCTCCCCTCTCCCTTCTGGTTTCCAGTGAGTACATGTTTAGTACCTTGAGGTGCTCATCATAGGATCTGCTCTGCTGGCTCCGAATCATTTTTGGTACTCTGCACTGCACTGTTTCCAACCAATCCCTGTCCTTCCTGAGGTGAGGACTTCAGAATTGGACACAGTACTCCCAGTGAGGCATCACCAGGGATCTATATAGGTGAAACTATGTTTTATTAAATGTTTTTAAAACCATCATGTAATTTTATGTTTTGATACAAAAAATAGAATAAAGTCTCATTACAAAAAAAAAAAAGTATCTACACTACGTATTTGCCATTTATGGATGTATTACAACTAAAAAACATGTATGGATAATATACTGAAAAGGCCATTCAAAATAGTATCTATACATGCAGAATAGTATCAACACATAAAAACAGTATTGTTTAAAAAAATTAAGTTTGTAGTCCAAACAGTTCCAACGTTAGACCTTTTTAAAAGATAATTTCTTCAAAATGTGATAATTTTGGAACCAGCAGGGCTACAAACTGAGTTTTTTAAATAAAGCTTGTAGTTAGCTATGTAGATACTGTATATAGATAAGATATTACTACAGTTACTCTATATTAATGTAAAAACATAAAATGTTTCACTAAATTTATAATGTCCTGTCATTTTTAACAACATATTATAGCAACGTGTGCAGACATGTAGCGACGCAGGAGAACTGCGTCATTAGGATCGATACGTGTTGATCAGACTCCAAGCTTTCACATAAAAAAACCAAAACATAAGTTTCTGTGATTAACAGTTCAAATATTACCTCTTTCAAAATATCATTTCAAGTATTATAAAATATCATAAAAGATTATTTTTGTAAATGGTCAGAAGATACTAGTGACCGTTACATCTAAGAAGAAACATATTCCTTTCTACTTGTGGAGTGGATCTGCTAGTGCTGGCAAACTGTTGTGTTTCCTGGGGGTAGCTTCCTGCATACAACTGTGCTGCATGGAGCTTCTTCAGGTGGAGGCACTGTGTCGTGTAGTATTTCTACAGCCCATAATGCCAGTATCCATGCCCCTCTGCTCGAATGTTAAAAGGTGCATCCCTGACTGTTCACCAGGAAGACAGAACCATGGTCATGTGAGACTGGAGATAGGGCAGCCTACACATTGATGAGTCCTAACACTGAATTGCACTAGTTTTCTGTACATGAGTGGAATGTTAATCAGTACAACCCATTACATCCTACATGTAAATATCTGAAAACAGAAGCTTATGGGGCATGAAAATAACAGCCCAAGAAGTCCCTTTCTGCTGGGCAATTGTCAGTTAATGCTCAGTGGAGGACATTAGGAATGAAAGGAATATGTAGAATATAACAGGGTCTGTTGTGTTTGAACGTCCATACACTCGAATTTCCTGTTCTGCATGGTTTCACATTTTTGGACACAGTTCAAAGGTCAGGAAAAGGGGTTGAGATGAAGAAGATGAAGAATCAGCATTTATATAGCATTTTTCATATGCACTGTACCCCAAAGTGACTTACAAGCAATGCTAGACTGTCAGTTAACTGATAGAAAATGTAGTGGCAGCCATTTTGCTCATCAACACCTACACACAGCCTTGGTCAGCTGCATGAACCAGTTTTATTGGAAGGGTGATGTTAGCCAGGACACTGTGGAAAATCTCCTACTCTTGTGAAAAGTGCTTTGGGTTCTTTTACTTCCACCTGGACAGCACCAGAGACAGGTAAAAGAGACCTCGGTTTAATGTCTTGTCTGAAGGATGGCACATCCCAACAGTACAGCACCCCACAGTACTGCACTTGTGTGCCAGCATTTAAGGTTTGAGCCCAATCCCAATGGGGAACTAGAACCCACAACCTTCTGGCCCAAAGGCGGATGTGCCGCAAACTGAGCCATGCAGACTCTTCACGCTCCAGGTCCCTATGATGTCATCTCAACCTCTCGATGGAAACATATGAAAGGACTGAATATTTCTTGCTAATTGGTTGGCTACAGTAGTTTCAAGACCCATTAGGTTAACCCCCCAGAAATGCAAATTTGGAATGTGGGCAAATCACATAAAGAATTCATGACCCACTTCACTCATGTGTAATTACCAAAAGAAACATGGCTGTCACCTTTGTGCAATGAAAACCTCCAACAAGGCCCTAAAAAGTAAAATTCTGTGACATAAAAAAAAACATAAGCATTCTTTCTTCTCATATCTCCTCCTTACACACACATAAACAATTGTAAAAAATGAACAACTGTTCAGTTTTAAATCCTTTTTTTCCTTTGGTGATGATGAAAAATCCCCTTCCTATCCTTACCAGCATGCGAGGACAATGCTGCTCATACTACAAGAGTTACGTCTGAGACCTTGCTTCTATAAGAGATATTCAGTTGAGTGTGAGTGTTGGGGAGGGGGGTGAACATTCTGTCAAAGGAATTCTGCAAAGGTTTGAATTCCTGTACAGTATTCCATAATACACAAACATTCCATCTATTGAATGTGTGAAAATACAGGTTATTGACAGGTGGTGAGGGACTACTTTTTACTAGTTACTTTTAACAAAAGAATATACCTGAAGTTAATTTAAAAATGTAATTTTTTTTGTTTTGTTTCTTAAATTGTTTTTCCATTTACTCATTTTAGAAGCTCAATAAGACACTCCAGGATATTGGTTGTTTAGGGTTAATGCACTTCCACATGCTAAAGGTACTTATGCTTCTCTAGGTACCTGAGTTGCATTAACCCCAGACAACCACCATACTATCATGTCTTACTGCTTACACAGATATACAGCAGAATAATGTGTGGGCAATGATGCACAACAAGGCTGTGTTCCAGCTGAGGGCAGAGATGACATAGATCTTGAGAGCAAAGCTCGAGCGTTCTCTATGATGTAATCTCACCTAAAGATGACATCAGCCTTGTTGTGTATGGTTACCCATGCATTATTTTGTGTAGAATACATTGTTTTAATTCATTTACCCGCTTTCTAACTTTATCTTGAACTGTGGTCAGATAAACAGAAAACATCAAACAGGATAAGATTAAAAACATTTAATGTGGTTTAAGTAATGCGTGAGCTGGCAACCTTTCCAGTACTGGTAGTTAATCTTTTAGTAATGTAGGTAAGCATAAGGAATGATACTAGGCATGGGATTCTGTGGTGTTGTACCGCAGTAGTAGCATAGCTAGTCTGGTACAACAGCATTCTGACATCACTGTTGTGGTACAACCACAGTCTGACATCACTACTATGATATAACTGCATTCTGACATCACTACTGTTGTACAGCAGAATTCTGTCATCACTACTGTGATGCAACAGCAGTATTATATCACTACTGTGGTACAGCAACACTCTGACATACTTATCTGGTACAAGAACAGTACATAATAACACAGAACAATATACTATACCTTGTTGCATACAGTTGCACAGACATTATACTATATGCATTACCGTCATACTCTATAAAGTATTCCAAAACACTCTTCCAGCTATGACCAGCTGCACTCGTCATTAGGCCCGCATTAGGTGCCAACAAAGAGGTTTAGTGAAATTAAAGGAGGTTAATGAAAGTTTAGAAAGGTTAAACACAGAGTGGGAGAAAGAGGTTATGGAAGGAACTAATAAATAATTAAATTCTGAAGAATAAAAAAAACTTGATGCATGGAAGTAGTGACACCCCCATGCAGCCCTCTTATTCTAATCTGATTGGTCCACCATGGCTTGGAATTTTGCAGCCTCACATAGCAGACTGAAAGATAATGATCTGGGTCCACTGTAATCCCTCCTATACCATCATTAAGGTTCATGTTTTATAACACAAGGCAGCATCAGCCATGTTAATTAGGGAAACAAGGGATTTGTCTGCAAGCAAGTGGAAGACATGCCCACTCACTGCCGGGTGCTGTGGACAACAAAGGCTTTCATTTTTCAGGCCAGTGTTACAAGTAGAATGTAATTGCTCTGGAACTGAAAATGCTGTAGCCTTCCCTTCACAATATGAGACCTGGCAGGCTTGATGTTAAATTATTTCACACTAGTGCAGTTTGTCTTTGACTGTCCAGGAATTAGATACTTTTTTTTCAGCAAAATGTGTACGCAAGTTTGTAGAGATGGCAAAATCATTGACAGCTAATGCCATAATTGATAAACATCTGTTGGTATTGATGTCATCCAGGGAGTTCTGTGGAAGCATTTTTCCATGATAAAACAAAAACAAGCCAGATTGGTCCTGGCAGCAGAAGGCTACTTATCATGCTGAGGATCTAAGTTCATATCCAAGACCCGGGACGCCAAGAGCAGAGGTAAGCATAGGATGACTAAACGCAGGAGCAGATCTAGGATTTTACAAGGGGGCATGGGTATAGGGACACATATATATTTTTTTTTAATTTGAAAACGTTTCACCAGGAAGTACATACTGAGTTGCAATAGCTTGTTTCCAGATATGTCCTGGGGGGAGGGGAATACTAAGGAGGGTGCAAGAAACAAACATTAGAGAGTGAATACAGAAAAATATAGTACACACCATCAGTTGGGAACCAGGTATGAATATACAGAAGCATACAACTTAAACTTAGAACATATACAGTTGGTTTACAGAGTCAAAACTGCATATACACGCACATAGCAGACTATACGTTTCAGATATATAGTAAGAACACAGGCTTTATCATAAGCACTTGATTTACAGTGAAACCAAATCACATACACGCAAAGTGCTAAATTATATATTTTCATGACAAAGAATTTAACAGATAAAATGCTATAACCAATCAATTTATTTTGTAATTTGTACAGTCACAGTGGTACAAGTATGGGTCAGCTTGAGGAGATGAGGGGTGGGAGGGGAAAGGTCAGGCAAAGGCCCACTCCTCTTCAGGATGCTAAGAATCCCACAAGGGGACAGGGAATAGGCATGAGGGAAAGGACTGATCAAACTGTCTGGGCTGTGTAGAAGGGGGAGAGAAGAACTAGTGGAGGAGGAGTATGAGTATGGGTCAGCTAGAAGAACGAGGGGTTGAAGGGAGAAAGGTCAGCCAACGGCCTTCTCCTCTTGCTAAGAACCTTGAAAGGGGACAGGGAATTAGCATGAGGGAAGGGACGGGTCAGATTAGCTGGGATTTGTAGAAGGGGAGAGTGGAACTAGAATAGGAAGGGGGAATTAGGTGCAGTTGCAAGTAGGGGCTATGTGATGTCATAGGAGGAGAAGGGATAGGAACTGGGGGGGTCTGCGTGGAGCAGATTTCTAATGGAGGGGAGTTCTAGCTACTTGGGAACTGATAAGGGAAGGTGGCTCGTCTTGACATGGTTCACCGGGTGGGGGATGGCAAGAGCCCTGTGGGCGGAGTTACGGAGGGTGTAAAGTAGGGTGGGTGGGACAGAGATGAGGGATTGTAAGTAGGGTGGTAGAGAGCCAAGCCAGTACTTCCCAATTAAAGTAGTGCTGTATGAGGGCATCTGGCACTGAGGGAAGGGAAGGAGAGTGAAGTGTAAAGGTCACAGTGTTGAGTACGAGGTGGACAGCCAAGAGTGAAGTGGCAGAAGGAGTTGAAAAGAGTGTCCATAGCACAAGTAAGCCATGACTTACAAGTTCATTGGAGAGAGAGTGGCATTCTGGACCCTGACACCTGATTTTGGTTACTCCTGCTGTCTGATAACCACCCCTGATGGTGTTGTAATATAAATATTGTGCTCTCCGCTCTGTCATCCCCTGGTCCGTCATGGTACTTGGTCACCGACCTGAGCATAGTGTTCCATCAGGCTTGGCTGGATCCTGAGGCCTTGTCCCTGGTGGGCAAGCCAGGGAAGGCTTCCAGGTAACAGGAGTTTGCCATGCACCACACTTTCACATCTGTAGGGGGAACGCTGGCTTGGCAGCCATGCTTGGGGGGGGCAAGCCTGGGAGGATCGGTGCCATGGTAAGTCCTTGGGGAGGCAGGGAGTGAGGTCAGGAACAGGGGCTGAGCTACGGGAGTCCTATGACAAAAGAATTAAAGATAATGATAAATGCAGATAACTAAGTACTGCTGCATTTTTTGCTCTTATCATGCAGTCCCTAATGCACATAATGGGGTGCACAAGTTGTCTAGGTAATAAATATGGGTTTATCTACAATGGGGTGTGTGTAGCAAACGAGGCATCAAAGGGTTCTGGCTTACAATTTATATTTTCCTAGCTACATCACTGCAGTGAAGTAGTTGGGATTTTGGGGGGACTTGAATCTACATTTTTAAAACAGGTTTTCAATCTTTTCTATAATCTCCTATTACCTTTTTTATTGCATTAAAAAAATACAAACCGTGCAGCTTGGGCATCATCTGGAAACCAGCCATTAGGGAAGGATGTCAACAAGTAAGTTCCAATGGGGGGTGGGGTGGCATCCTCCCCCTCCTCTAGATTGCGTGTCTGCTAAGATGCTCCCCATGTGGAAGAGGTGGGGGGAATTGCGGCATCTTGCTGCTTGGCTGCTAGGCTGTGGCAGCTGGGTGGATGTCCATTTGCTTGGGGGTGGGGAGTTTGGCACATACAGCCTTTTGTCACTCAGCATGTGAGGAGTGCTAAACAGGGAACACTCTGGCCCCAGAGACTCAAGATGGAGTGAGAGGCTATGGGTGGATGAAATATTCAACAGCAGCAGTGCCCTAGGAGGGAGATGAGGTTAGTGCATGGAAGAATGACCACTGTGTAAGTGGCAGAGGGGAACCTAGCTGCACCCTGTAGTTTATTGTGTTTCCTTGTGCTTGCGCAAGAAACAACTTGGGATAGTACCACATTTGAGAGGTGTGTCAGGGACGAGTCCAATGCAGAGCACTGTACAGTGGGTGCGACCCTGACACACCAATGACCACTGAAGCACGGTGTGACAGCCGTCAGAATTTCATGGCGGGGAGCAGGCTCTTCATTCCTCTCATTTGCATAGCTGGTATTGCAGGTCTGCAGACCCTCCTGCTCCCTCCCACTGCTGCAGTCTGCCCCGCACGCACCCTCCATTCCCCCAGCAGCCCGGCATCTTTCATTAAACCCTCCCGCTGCCTCCTACTGCTGCTGCTGTCCTCCCCACTCCTGTTCCAGCCCCGGGCATCTAACTGTAAACCCCCCCCCACAATTGGGGGCTTACCAAATGCCACCTCTGTTTGTGCTGCCTTGCTCCCAGGATCCAGAGGGTCCTTGAGTGCTCCTGCCCACCCCGTTGTCCCCGGTTTTGCTAAAGAGGATCGGTGGAGCAGAAAAAAAGTAAAAGAAACAGCTGCATGCTGCTGCAGGTTGCCGATTGCTGAGCAGCTCCTGGGCGAGCTGCTTAAGTCAGCTCGTCCCCCTCTCCTTCTCACACACTGAAGTAGCACTGCAGTGCTTGAAAGTGAAAGTCACTCCGTACGACTGTCAGCAGTCCTGTTTGTATGTGCCCTGGCCCTGAGCAAAATATTAATGAAAGGAGGTCTGGAGGCACTTAGGGAGCAAATATGTAAAATGTTAACCCTCCCGCTCCCTCCCACTGTGTACTGTCTGCCCTGCCCCCTCTGTTCCCCGTTCCTGTGCCAACATTGGGGTGCCCCCTCCCTGTGTCAGCATCATGTACCCCCCCAACTCATGTGGCATGCTGGCAGCCCATCGCAGTGTGCCCCAATTTTTTTTTTGTTCCTGTAAATAAAGAAAACCAACCCCTGAGCTCTTTTTTTAACCTGTAAAAAAGAAAACGGTCCCCCGTCATCTCCCCATTTCCCTTCCCCATCCCCACCCTCCCACTGAGCACCCACCTCCTTACCCCTCCTTACCCCATACTAACCTCCAGAGGTCAGCGCTGTCATCTTCTGAGGACTGGGACACGTCTGCACTCTTCAAAGCCGACCGGCAAACTGAAGAATCAAGAATAAGTGTTGTATAATGGCAGTTAATGGGGTTTTTAACTTAGGTTGATGGTTCAACCATTTTTAGTAATTTTGGCCCCAAATTTTCAATATGGGGTTTTTGGGGCCTCACCTCATGAACACTGTCACTGTCATTCTGTTACTTGTTCCCAAAAGGTGATTTTCGCATTCGCTGCGCAGAATCACCTTTCTGGACTGATTAATGAAATGACAGTGACAGTGTTCATGAGGTGGGGTCCCAAAAAGCCCATGTTGCAAATTTGGTGAAAAAATTTAAAAAAATGACTGTGTTACGAGTGTGTGTTGCACAGTTTCTATGCACGCTCCTAACTTCACCAATTTTTAATACTTTCACTCCAGATTTTCAACATTGGCATTTTTCACACCTCCTTATGAACAGTAATGCTGTTATTTTTCACGTCCTGCCTGAAATGTATTTTTGCACCTGTGACGCAGAATGGCGTGGTCGCTCTGCGAAATCACCTTTCAGAATAAGTGAATGAAATGACAGTGACAGTCTTCATGAGGTGGGGTCCCAAAAAGGCCATGTTGAAAACTTAGTGAAACAACAACAACAAATGGCCAAGTTACACCCGGTCGTTCAAAATTTTTTATGCACGCATGTAACTTTGGTCATTTTCAATATTTTCACTCTAAATTTTCAATATAGCCTTTTTATCACACCACCTCATGACCAGTACAGCTGTAATTTTTCACATCCTGCATATAATGTGTTTTTGCACCTGTGGAATGGAATACCGTTTTCCCACAGATTTGAAAATGTTCACCTACAGGGTTCATGAGGTGGGGTGATAAGAAGACTATGTTCAACATTTAAGATCAAAATATGAAACAATTATAAAGTTATGGCCACTTGTTGCAATTTCGGTACGTATGCTAGTAACTGCGGAAATCTTAAATATTTGCACCCCACATTTTTTTTTAATTATTTGTACTCCTGCTCCACGGCCCTCTCTATCTGGAGGGAGCCCCAGCCCCACACCCCAACGTCCACTGGCAGACACCGAACAGCTACCCCAGGGCTTACCCCCACAGCGGGTCCGGTCGATGGGACCCACCCCCACCAAGACCAGATCCAGTACAGGGGTCGGCACCTTGACTTTTCGGGGGTGGGACCTGTGAGCTCCCTCCATCATCCACCATGATCTTTTTCCCTCCTGGTTTCTCCCCTTCAGTGGCGGAGTGTACAAGGATGCTGGAGCTGGTGCCAGGCATGCTCCTGTGCACATACCCCGTCAGGCGTCTGCCCTGCCTCTGACCCACTGTCTGCAGCATTGGAGTGCCAGCTCCAGCTGCTGCTAGGGGCCAGACATGCACCGACAACTGGTTGCCCCTCTCCCTGGAGAAGGAGAGCTGTCCCTGGGATGTTCGATCCTTCTCCACCCCTGCAGACCCCCAACGGCCTGCATTTGCTCCTGAACACAGGTCGCCGGCATGGCGTGAGGAGTGGTGTCCAGCACCTCAACCCTTAGTGCCATTGGCTCGGTGATGCACCCCACATTTTCAACACAGCCTTCTTATTACCCATGCTTCTGTATTCAACTGCTGTCCAAAATATGACAGCTTGTCAAAACATAGTTACAGCAGGCTTTTACTCCGACCAGAAGTTCAACTAATACAATACACACCTGCCACATAAACCATGCAAGGAAACATTCTGCATTGACAAATGCTTGTTTTATTTCATTTTTATTGGAAGAGTGGATAATAACTTTGAGCACAAGTGTTCTTTTACGAAGGTTCTATGTCAGTTTACATAGTTCTGAGCAAGACAAAGACATAACAATCAAGGCAAATTCCAGAGGAAATGTTTGTCAAACATTCAATAAGCATACATAAAACTGAACACAGTTCATATTACATAAGGACAAGTTCCAGGCAACAAGCTGCGTACAGAGACAGTAGGTGAAAATGCATAGTGACAGTGCAAATCCAGGGACCAGTGCAGCTGCACTGAGTTGCTCACGCAGCCTGCAGAAATCTTTTGAATTGACCAATCCTGGGAAGGTGTAGCATGGTTTCAGGCAATTCATTTAGCCAGCCTACAGCCCTTACATCAAAGGAGCGTTTACCCAGCTGAGTTCTGCGGAGAGGTGGTTCAAGGGTGTTCCTGGCCATACTGCTTATGTTATATTGATTTACAACTGGGTTTTCTAGAGCAGGGGGTTTTAGGTCTAGCAGAGCTTTCCCAGCTAGTATTCAGGTTTGTAACTTAATTCCGCTTACTAATGGTAGCCAATTTGTTTGTGCATAGAAATTACATATGTGGGTGCGCTTGTCAGCCCCTATCACAAAGTGACAAGCATTATTGCAGGCCACCCTGACTCTTTTTAGAACCAAGTAGCTGGCTGCTGTGTAAACGTGTAGACCACAGTCAAGTAGGGACAGGATGGAACTAGACACTGTCAGTCACCTAGGTCAGCTGTAAGGTGGCACCAGTTTCTGTAAAGGGCACCCATCCTTCTGTTGACCACAGAAAGTGGGCTGTCAGTACGGGAGCAAAGGACAGAGTGTTGCCCAACACCACTCCAAGATACCTAAATGTTTCTACCTGTTCAAGCTCTGACCTTTATTTAAGATGTCAAGGGGAGGGGCCTTTCTCTTCATCTGTGAGCTAGTGAAAAGCATGTTTTTTGTTTAGTTTGTAGTAGAGGACTAGTTTCTTAATAGAGAACCAGTTTTCCCAAGGCCTCAAAGTTGCCTCGTAGGCTAGAGGCGAGGTTACCAGGGTCACTATTTTTAGTGTAGATGACCGTATCGGTATACTGTCATAACAGTGACTGAAAGTGAGCAACTCGAATATTAGCGACTCACTTTCAGTGCCTGTTATATGGGCTACCCTGCTAGGGTAGCGACAGGTGAAGAACAGGGCAAAGGGAAGAGCAGGAGGGAGACCGGAAGAGGAGGGCAGATATGTAAGGGGTAGTGTGGCAGTAGGCTGCTGAGCTGGTACTGTAGTGGAGTGGTGAGGCTGACTGGCTACAGTGGGGAAGGTGCAGCATTTGGGGCTGGGGTGGGACATAGTATTTTGATGTTTTTTTGTCCGGCAGTTATTTTTTTTTTTCTGAGTTTCTCCCCCTCCCCGACATGCACCCCCCTGGAGTTAGTAATCCTTTGTAAGGGGGGGAGGTCACCATGTTTCCTTGCTGGGAGTGTACATCCCCTTTTTGTTTTTTTGGTGATGTGCACTCACCGTAACAGCGATCGCTATTCCGCGATCGCTGCTATGACATAGAGCCGACAGTATCATCTGCATATAGTAGAACGCTGGCTGATCGGCAAGCATCAGGCAATTGGTTGATGAAAAAGCCAAAAAGAAGAACCCAAAAATGGAGCCTTTTGACACACCTATGGATACACTCTGGACATCAGACAAGGAACTGTCAATTTTCACACGCTGTGTTCATTCTGATAGGTAGCTTTGGAACTAGGCTACTGAGTCCCTAGACAGACTGAGATCAAGGAGCTTACTAAGCAGAAGCCTGTGGCTAACCAGGTCAAAGGCCTTTGTTAGATCAATATAAATGGCTCCAAACATGCTGCCGTTGTCAAGGGCCTTGTGCAAGTAGCTGGTGTACACTATCAGTGCTGTATTAGTGCTGTGGAGTTTCCTAAAGCCATGTTGCGGGTCACATTGTAATTTGTATTGTTCAAGGCACGTGACCAGTTGACCTGACACAATTCTTTCCAGGGCCTTAGACAGTAGGGAGAGAATTAAGATGTGTCTGTAGTTGGCCAGACTGGAGTGGTCACCACTTTTGAAGACAGGTGTAACCAATGCAGATTTCCATTTCGCCAGGAACTGGGAGCACAGTAGAGAGAAATGGAACATTTCAGAGATGGAATAGGTGTCTTCCTCAAGAGTCAGTTCTGGTAGCTGCATGTCAAGAGAGTCCCCCCTACCCTGGTTCTACCAAGTACCTTTCTGACATAGTTTAGTGTATCTTTGACTGTTACAGGTCTGAAGTATAATTAAGGGTGTCCTAGGTCAGGGTCCTCCAAGAGGCTAGCTTTCTGGTCAGTGTCACCGAGGAGGGGCTCGTCTGATATATTGGGGATCACAGTACTGGGGTCAGTGAAATCTTTGTTGAATTTACTGCCTATCTCTAAGTGTTTTGGGACCTCTTTCCTGTCAACCATGAATATCCTCATGTTTTTTCCTCTTTGCCAAGAAGCTCCAAAACATTCTCCCAAAGTCTTTTCCTGATTCCTCAATTAAGGGTTTATCGGGCCTTGCAGTACTCAGATTTGGCCAGCCTAAGTCATCTACTGCATTTGTTTCTTGCTTCTTTATATTTTTCTAGGTGAGCTGGGGACCTAGTCTCCCTAGCCACATCCCAAAACCTGTACCTCTCTTTCATGAGAGCAAGGAGCTCAGAGATGACCAAGACAGATGGTGTACCCCTTACGTTTCATTTTCTGAGGGGAGCAAATCATAGAATCATAAAATCATAGAAATCTGGTGGCAGAAAAGGACCCTCTGGCCCATCGAGTCTGCCCCTTCCCCTCCCCCTTACTCATTACCTATGTCATGGGATCTCCCCTTCCCCCCACCTGTCAACCCCTTATGTCTGTCCCATGCCCTCTTGAATCCCTCCACCATTTCTGCCCCCACCACTTCCTCCAGTAGTTTATTCCAGGTCTCCACCACCCTCTCCATGAAGTAATGACCCCTCACATTGCCCCTAAATCTTCCTCCCTCCAATCTTAGACTATGCCCTCTAGTTTTAACCCCCACCTTCCTCTTAAATAAGCTCCCCTTCATTACCTTACCTTATTGGTCCCCTTCATGTACTTAAATGTCTCTATCATGTTCCCCCTCTCCCTTTTAGTCTCCAATGGGTACAGATCCAATTTCCTCCACCTCTCCTCCTCATATGACTTCCCCTGCATACCGTGTACCATCTCTGCACCCTCTCAGTCCCATTTATGACCTTGTGTAGGTGTGGTCTCCAGAACTGGACCCTATACTCCAGGTGCGGCCTCACTGTGGCTTTATAAAGAGGCATCAGTACCTCTCTCCTTCTGTTTGTTATGCCCCTCCTTATGCAAATTTGTCACAGATTTTTGTGAATTCTGCAATAAACTATTCGAGCACCAAGTCGATGTCTGATATGGCATCCAGCAAACTCCAATCAGTCAGAGTCACTTGGAACTTGAAGTCAGGCAGTTTGCTTTTGTTAAGGTCCTGGCTTGCAATGAGTTGGGAGGCCTAAGCTGTTTAACTGCCCGCACACACTGGACCAGTGAGTGGTCACTAAGGGTGTCTTGCAGCACCTTGACTGATTTAACCTTGCTGAGATAAGTTACCAGAAACCAGTCAATAAGGGTCATAGTGTCAGTTCTGTAATTGGTTCTGGTGTGTTCCGTGACCATTTGGGATAGGTAAAGATTGGTGATCTTGTTCATATAGCCAGAGCTGGACTTGGCAACCCAGTTAATATTAAAATCACCAGTGACTATGCAGTCTGAGTTTTGGCTGATTGTTTGTAGTACCCAGCAAAGCTGTCTAGGTCAGATTGTTGCTTAATGGTGGGGGGGGGGGATATAGATGGACAGGAGGATGAGAGATTTGTGACCTTGCCCAAGCAATACTTTAACTGCCAGACATTCACAGTCCTTATCAAGATTTTTGAATTCCAGTTTGGAGTTTTGGAGGTCTGACCTAAGATAGATGAGGCATCTCCCACCTTGCTTTCCTATTCTTTCCTCCTCTCTAAAGATGTCAAACCCTTGTATGGAGATGGTTGAGTCTTGTATTTTGGGTTTCGGTGAGAGATATGATATCTGGTCATACTGCTACAGCCCAGACTTCAAACTGAGTAAGTTTAGGTCGGAAGCTACCTATGTTTAGAGAAACTCTCTTTAGTTGTTCTTGGTTACGTAGACCAGGGCTGGGGTTAGCCGTTGGGCCTGAGTTGGGGTGAGTGTTTCCTAATAACAGGAATAATGCTAGTGCTAGGCCTCTTGAGGATCTGAGGTAATGTCTCAGTCTGTAGGGTTTTAACCTGGGGGAATACATCTTGCTCTTTTTCCTGTTAACACTGAAGGTCCAGTAAATCCTGTAGCATTCACCAAGTGACACCAGATGGAAGTGCTCTTTGGGTACAGGGATGTGCAGGGGAACTTGAACATTTAGGGGCAGATTAGGAAGGTCGAGGGACAGAGGTAGCAGCATGTATCAAGGGGAAGGTGTTGCTCCTGCCTCAGTCTGTGCAGTCACTAGGCACATTCAGATAGGTATGTGGGCCAACAGAATTAGTAGTGTCATTGCAGTTGGCCTTGGAGGGGGTACACCCCGCAGAGGAGGAAATCAACCCACTGTTGTGGCCTCTAAACTTACCCTGCTGACTACATAGCAAAATAATTACCCTGACCTAACATAGATCTATGGTACACAAATAAAATATAAAGGAAAATGGTGGTGTAATCAGCCTCTCTCTCTCTTCACCCAGCTAAAGTCTGGTTACTAGAGAGCACCCGAAGGGTTGAGCCTGAGAGATGTTCTCTAGAGGGCTGCAGCTTGGAGACAGCATGTCTGGAATTTGTAAAAACAGCAATCCAGCTCCACCAAAGTAGCCTGTGCCACATCCACTGAGGAACAAACTGGCACCAGACACTGAAGGCATGTAAATGTGTGATTTATTTTATAGGCTTATGTACGAAAGCAATCCATCATGCAAAAAGCACATACTACAAAGAAGCCCTCACCAACTCGTGGAACAGCAGCAAATCTTTCTGGGCCAACCTCAATGATATCACTGGGAAGGACCCCAAAACTGCCCGAACTATGCTCAGTGTTGATGGGTACCAACCTTGCACCCTCTGCTTACTGCCAACTTGCTGAATCACACTTTCACTGACCTAAGTAGTGTACTCCCGGTGGATTATTTCAATTCTCCCAACCCAAGAGACCTCCAGAGGATGCCAGCACTACCCCCAAACCAACCGCTATTCCACTTCAAAGAAGTATCTGAAACTGATGCCAGAAAATATCTAGAAAAGGTACTTGGGAAATCAAGGCACAGTGGGGACTCCCTGGACCTTAAATTTGTCCAGTTGGCACTTGATGAAATCCTAGGGCCACTGACCAAAATAATTAGCCTGTTCCTCTGCCACTCCCAGTTCCCCCCCAACGATGGAAATCTGCGACAGTAACCCCTGTACACAACAGTGGGGACAGGGCTTTACACAATAGCTACAGGCCGATTTCCATACTCCCTCCACTCTCCAAGGCTCTTGAGCGGATAGTGGCTAACCAGCTTGTGGAATATCTTAACCGGCACCCACTCTTACGTCCAGAACAACATGGGTTCTAGGGTGGCCACAGTACCATCATGGCCTTACTCAAATTTACTGGATTCATCCATAACGCCTTAGATCAAGACCACCTGGTAGGGGCAGTCTTCATTGACCTATCAAAGGCATTTGATAAGGTGCATCATGCACTCCTTCTTGAACAGCTCTCTGGCATTGGACTCGCACCAGAAACCTTGAATTGGCTCAGCAGCTACTTGTGTAACTGCTCCCAGCAAGTCAGGATTGGGGAAGTCCTCTCTGACAGCAGACCTGTCAGATCTGGTGTCCCACAAGGGCCAATACTGGGACCTTTGCTGTTCAGTTTATTTTTAAATAATCTCCTGGCCTCTTGTCACTGTCATATGCTCCTTTACGCCAATGATGCAGTCATTTTCTCCAGCAACTCATGCCCGGAACTTCTAGAGGCAGATCTCCAAAGAGGCTTCACATCCATGGAAAAGTGGTTCAAAGAGCAAAGGCTGGTTATGAACTACAAAAAGACTAAGACCATGCTTTACTCCACCTCCCAAAGTAAGCTCAAAAACCTCACCCTAGCAATAAGGAATGACAGCGGTACCACACTGGAGCTAGTTCCCCATTTCAAGTGCCTGGGTGTAACAATTGACTCCGCCCTGTCCGATGCCCAACACATTGACATTACTGCAAGAGCTATCAATAGAAGAATTGGGATCCTCTACCATCACAGCACTGTCTAACTCACAAAGCACTGAACCTGGCAATCAGCAGTTCAGTTGTCTCCCTCATAGACTATGGGCTGGCTATCCATGAGTATGCGACTGACATGGCCCTTCAGTGCATCTCAGTTGCCCTAAACAAAGCCTGCCATCTTCTCACAGGTGCTCCAAGACTCACACACACCTGTGAACTTTATAAACTGGCTGGCTGGCTACAAATGAATGACAGAACCCGATAACAAACCTGCTTTCTTGCCGTAAAAGTCTCCTTAAATTTGCTTCCAACAGGGGTACAGAGCCTGCTGTCCTTGCCAGTGGGTACTAGACAAACCCAAAGCTCCACCACTCAAGTTCTTCATGTGCCCAGATACCACACTGCAATGGCACAACATGCATTTCCACACCATGCTCCCCTCTGGGCAAATGCACTACCTCCAGACAGTATAGGTGCTACAATGATTGGCTCTTTTTAAACACAGAGTGCGCCAGTACCTTATTGACACGGGTAATTGGGCAAGCCTCCACTAAGACTCTATCTGCAAGATCTCCTTGACCCTTACCGTCTAGGCTGGATGCTTTGTTCTGCTGAGGGGAGGCCTCCTGGGGGTTCCCAGGGTGTGGTTGGGGCACTCAGGAGATAGAACATTTGTAGTGGCCACACCAACTCTGTGGAACTCCTTACCTTATTATTTAAGGGGGGGTCCCCTGTATCCATCTATCTATCTAAGACTCTTCTCACATCAGCAGACTACCACCAGCACTTAATCCCCTGCCTACTGTCCCTTTTGGATAGACCAACCACAGCACTTCTTCTACCTCACCCTACCTCCTCCTCGGACACAGCCTCCTCTTAGTCCCCACCTCCGTGCCCTATCCCTTTACCCTTCTTCTCTTCCTGTCCTCTACACTCTGTCTCCTCAGTTCTCCCTCTCCCTATGTACCCACTCCTGATACCTTTTGTTTAATCTCAGGATGCAGGCATGCACTGTATAATGCATCAGCAGAATTTACCTCAGTGCATCATGTTATTGGATTTCTGTACCTGCTATGTATATTGTCCTCTGTTCTTGAATATTACTGTCTTATGTTAACTGACATGGAACCTCTTAATGAGCATCCGCTCAAAGGTGTTATCCAAGATCTCAATAAAATAAAAAAAAATTAAAAATAGGCTTAAGAAGCGGCAGCCCAGTGCATGGAGTGTTGTGGCACCTATGCCTCACCTGCCGCCATGCAGGCAACCACGGTTCGGGAACGGACCGGAGACACTGGGAGTCGGCCAGGACGGAAGAGTACATAGCATATGAAGGACTGCTCTCCTCTCCTCTCCTGGGTTAGGGAGGGTTACAGTGCCCAGTGTTAGCCTGACACCTAGCAGCGGCTAGGCCTATGGCAGCCAGAGACTGTCTGGATGGGGGTGGAGTGGCAGCTGCCGATGTCCCACATGCGCTAGAGTGCGTGGGGATAGCTGAGTGGCATTGCATTTCCACTCTGCAAGGGAGAAAATGGGAAGATGGATTCCTGGGTGGTCACTAACTTGCAGCTGCCTGGTAGCCTTGCATTCCACGAATACCCAGGCCATGCTGCCTTCATGCAACGGTAAGTCCTGGAGGGAAACAGGGGAGATATGGCTGGGGTGGCTCAAATCCAGAGGGCTGCTTGGGGCTAGGAGGGACAAAGCATTAACTGCAAAAAAAAAAAATAGGCTTAAGAAACATGCCGGTTACAACCAGGAGGCTGAGCAGTACAAAAACCAACCCAACCATGTTCACACATAGTGTATTTTCAGGGGAAAACTATCAGGTTGGTTTCTGTACCTTTTAGCCTCATGCCTGGTGTCTGAAGTTTGTGCCTAAAGCTTCCTGATTCAGCTCAAAACTGGAAACTCAGGCATGAATACCCATGGCCCTGCCCTTCCCCTTTACACTGTAATGGTTCCACCAAGCTGGTTCAACAGAAAACCTGTCGATCGGCTTTACAGCGATGCGCACAATGTTGACCAAGATCATGGTCCGCATTGTGCAGTCGGGAAGAGAAGTGTGTTTCCTATGGGGGCTGTACTCCCTGCACCCCCCATGTGGGGGGCTTTGCACCCCACACCCTCCAGTTTTTATTATAATCACCTCTACGGTGGAGGTGTTTCAGGGAGGGTGTGCAAGACCAGAAGAAGCTGTGCCAGGGTCCCATCTCATTGTAGTGCAACCATTACAGCAACCCACAGTGACCGGTTATTTTGTCACTGTAAATGACTGGTCCCGGTAATATTTTTGATGGAGTTACGTGCTACTGTAACCGAGGATGGCAATCTGTGGGTCCAGGGATTTGGGTGGGGAGCAGAGAACAGCAAGCAGAGTCCAGATGCCCTGACTGAAATTGAGCCAAGGGAGCCTGCAACCTCAGGGATGGTGACAAGGTTCCTGGGTCCATGTGGCACTGGTCCCCTTTGGTGACATCTCCAGAGGCTCAGGACCTAGTTGGGGTCCCACAGACAAGAACAGTCCCAGAGCACCAGTTAGGAGGAGGTGGACAACTTCCTCTGTCCTGCCTTGAGAAAGAAGGAAGATGGCAAACCGAATGCACCAGGAAGTTGTGGTAGGCTACCCCTCAAGGGAGGTCACTGGGATACTTGTGGTTCCATTTCTGTTATCAGTACTCAAGGGAGGGAGCAGACATGTAAGCTAAGCTTCATTGATTTTGCTCTGTAGGAGATAAATGGCCTAGGCAGTAGTTATGTATCCCCCTTGGGAAGTATCCCGAATAAGTGATCCTCAGGTGTAGGGGGTCTGATAAGAGATGGGGTCAGTAAGTTCCCCAGATGGGGCCAGGAATGGGAGTCCATTTCTTTGGACCATTAGGGCTGTCAGTGTGATTGTCGGAGGGAGGCATGCACGGATGTACTATCTACTTTTTTTATATAGAGGTTACTCTTCCTGGCTGCTTTCATCCCCCAGGGATATACCCCAATCCCAGAGATGTATCTCATCAGGCCTACAACCTCCAGCTCCCCCAGACCCTGGTAACCCACCTGTTATCTCCATAGCTTATGATCCATGGCAGTGGCTCCACGGGAAGTGATGTCTTTCCCCTACCTGAGGCAGTCTGGATCCAGTACTGACAGGCATTAGAAGCCAGGGAAGTCCCAAGGCCCATTCTATTTTAGAGATGGAAGAGCCATTTTTTCCTTGTGTTCTGGGACCATTCCACCTCCCCCAATGTGAGCTCAGCCTGTCCTATGGCCTTGGTTGCAAACAGCTAACCCTGCAGCAGGAGCAAGCTCCCTGGCCCAGTCACACTGGTCACTGTGAGCCCACTGCTCACCGCCGCCCCTCTGTGGTAAAGACACACTGCCACATGGCAGCTGCCTTGGTCCAACCTGCCCCCAAGGTGTTGACCTGAGTTTGCTCCCGAACTCGGGTTGTCTGCATGGCAGCGCGACATGCTGTTATTGGCCAGGCCATCAGAAAGGCCTACACTACCCACTTTTAGAGTAGATCATAATGTTGATGTACTGAAAATGAATGTCAATGCCACCTGCTGGCATGTGAGACAAAAGCAGGCATGTTTTCTCCCGAGGGTAGTACTTGCCATGTTTGAGAGGGTGCCTCCGTGCCCGAGGCCTTGGGGAGCACCTGGGCTCCAAGGACCCTGAAAAATGGGAGATAGGTTTATGATGCTTGCAGTAACAGCAGCAGCAGTATCTTTCATGGCAAAGGAGAGAAAATATGGAAATGTACAGTGTAGCGTATTGTGCGTAGGTATCCCATCAAGATCACACAGGGAGAGCCGCACGGTCAAAAACCATGCAGTCAAAACGGTATGCGTGTGGTTGGAGTTTGTTTATTTACTCTAGTGCAGTTTTCAGTCGTGCTACATTACACTGTCCGTGCAGCACACTTTTAGACCATGCAGGATCCGGCTGCACGATTTTATGGGTAACCCAAGGGTGTAAGACATGCCTTAAGCAGTTGAATATTGTTAATGGTAACAATGGAAGAAACAACAAAAGTGAGGGTAATGCCCTTGTATGCTTTGTGCCTGTTTATAGCCAATACAAATGTATCCTGCTTAATCCCAACTCCCGGTGTGGAGATTGTGAGTAGTCTCTCATTTGTGGCACCCCTAAAATATGCACTGAGTACCCCTGGTCCCCATTCAGTGGCATTTCATTTTATAAGGTGGGTGCGTCTCTGGACAAGAGATGCCACCGTATACCCGTAGACACAGCGGGGGTGCCTGGCCCTTAATGAGGGTTAAAGTCTTGCTGGGTGATAGGCACCCCAACAGTTGATTTAGGATCAAACTCAACAGTCCCTGAAATATCTCCTAAAGATGGTCGGATCAGTGGGAAATTGTACTGATTCCAGAGTCCCGCACAATCAACCCCTGCCCCAACACTACGGGTGAAACACAGTTCAAATAGCTTTCAAAAGGAGAGGTGGCAACAAAATTACCATCTAGCACCTCCAGTGAGATATAGTACCTTGTGTCTGGAGTGGGTGAACCTGGCTTGCCCCTTCAGTGCTCCTGTCTATACTACTGTAGCCATATTGCTCCTTGGTTCTCTGCTGTACAGAGGTTTCAATGCTTACAGTAGCCCCATGGGTCTTCCCCTCCCAGATATCTAGTTGAGCCCTCTGACTGATCCAGCCCTGCACTGTATCGACACTGCAGACTCTGAGTGCAGGCTGCAGTGACCTCTCACTGCCTCACTCACTTTTAAGCTTACTGATGCGTGAGTCCATCCTACCCAGGCCCTACAACTCTCTGTACCTGACTGACCTAGAGTATAGGAAAAAGGGAGGGGAAGAGATGAGACATGGCAGAAGCAACCCACACTAGAGAAACAGGGGCAGCCCCTGCAACAGGCCCACACTTGGCTAGAGGTCACTGCTGGCTGACAGGAAAACTCCAAGTCCCAAATGGAGAAGGAATCCCCTCCCTCCTTTTACCCTGAGGCTTACCCTAACTAGCCATGTGGCATGCTCATCCTGGACTGCTTCTGTGTAGGTCTCTACCTGACTGCAACTTGGTGGGGATGTCCACCTCCTTGTGACGCCACTCAGCACTTCAAAAGGGGCTGCTGACTGAGCTCCCACAGCCACCATTATCAAAGTTGCCATCCACTACTCCAACCGTTTAGTACTTTAGAGGGAGCCACCAAGCTTCCGCTAACCACTTAGCCACCAGCTGCTTCTAACCTGCTAGCCAACCCAACATTGGTAGGCTCCTGGTGGCTAAGAGTCAGTCAAACAGCTGAAGACCCCCTGGGAAAACTTGCAAAGGGCTACAGCAGGGTCTCCCAGAGCTGACACCAGGGTCCAGGGTGGTGGCAAAGGGGTTTGGAGTCGTGACCCTTTCCCCCACTTACACCTCATTGGTAGGCGAGAAGGCAAAAACCCAAAACAAAAACAAGTGTTGAGAAGTCTAAGCATCTGCAGTACAATGTAGCTAGTAATTTGGAAATCCCATTTAAAATCAAGCGGGGGGGGGGGGGCATGCAGCAAACTTCCAAAGTAAATTAGGTCATTGTCAGGAAACTCAGCTGAGACTCCGCAGCAGCGCTTATCAGTTCCCATTCATGCTACAGGACAATTATTGGATTACAGCTAAGTGCACTCAGCTCCCAGGGGAGAGTAAAAGTACCAAACAAGAAAGAGCCAAAGGATGTCCTTCAAGCATTTCCCTCAGTGTGAGTGTATTCAAGGAAAATCCTTAATGAATCTGGGAGTTACATGGCAGCACTCAGAGAAAAGTAGAGCTCACACAAGATTCTCTTCTCCTGAGGGTGTTTTTGGAAAGCAGTTCTGTGTCAAACTTTAAACTGTACCACATACTATTTGGAGAATTTTGCAGTTGACAATTTGTTTATTGATCACTCATGTGTGTTGATACTCCTTTTTCCAGACAGGCCCCTTTTCTGGTCCCTTCTGTGGTGACTGCCCCTCCAACTCTGACAGTCACTCACCTGAGTCTCAAGTGCAGCATTGGGCAGTAGCGTAGCAAATTCCCAGAGGGCCTGAGTGCAAGGGTATGTTATAGGGCCTCCCCCCCAGTTTTTAATAAACATCAAAATTATGATTTAGGCCCCTCAAACCTCATGGGCCCAGGTGCGACTGCACCTCCGGCACCCTTGTAGCTACGCCCCTGGCATTGGGCCTGAGAGTACCCCGGACCATCATCCATCTTGTTGTGGTTTGTCTTCCCACTGAGGCCTGACATGCACAGTGAAACTCTACTCTCCATTCTACCACTAAAGTCACTACAGCAGTGGCGCAGCAATTTAAGATAGGACAGGACTCTAGGTCCATTAAATCTACCTCCTGCAACATAACTATGAAGTGCATCATGACCATATGACTTGACATCAAGGGAGTGGACAGGGATGCTCTCTTACTCTCCCACATTACCAGGCCCATCTTCATAAAGTCCCACCTCCCTCGATATATTCCCCCCAACCTGAACACTCATTACACTTTCACCCTACGCCCACCCCTTTCTTTGGCAGGGACAGAGGTGTGACTCCGAGATGAAGGATAGAAACTCTCAATGATCTGGAGGGTCAAGTGCCAATATGAAGTGCCCTCTATAGGATATGGAACATGGCAGTGCCTGGAGTTCTGGCAGCAAAAGAAACATGGGGTAGGAAGCTAAAAGAAAGATATTGCAGGCATCATAAAACACTGCTATATGAGAGTTCTGAGCGCTGTCCTCAATCCCAGCTTCATTACCTGAGCTAGTTGAGCTTGAGACAAACTGGAGAGGTAGCAAACAGGAGCTCTGGGGACAGCGGACTAGTCTATCTGATACTACAGCACCCCTTCTATCCATTCTCCTGAAGAGGTGTAGGAATATAGGAGAATGTCATCACTTGTTTACTGCTGTGGAGGTCAGAGGTCACATGGAATGATTAGTGGGGGAGGATTAGGGTAATGGTGGAACTGCACAGCATTCCCTGAAGAATGAAGAAGCAGGTAGCTCCAGATCCTACTGAACAAGGCCTAAAATTCTGAGACTGGGGAAACAGGGCTTTCCCTGCCTCATCATAGGTTCCTTGGCTGACAATCACATCAGAAGACTCTGCATGAGGAGGGAGAGGCACTGTTGTGCTCTCTGCTGAGAAGATGCCTTATCCTGAAGCTCTGTAAAGGAAAAGCAAATTTGCTAGATTTTTGGCAGTTTTGGGGTGTTTTGGACCTTGAACTATAGCAGCAGTAAATTCAGAACTTCATTCTGATTTGATACCAAACATTAATATGGTGAAGACACAGTGAGGTGATCCTGACGGCTCTATATCTCAGCCGTCAGTTGTTCACCAGGCCTCAGTCTCTGCACCTTCTGAAACAAGTGTGGAACCCCCATGAAAGGCTTTACAAACCTCAGTGATGGCCATCAATCTGAAAGTGGAGGTTCTGCTTCAGTGATTTGGTGAGCAAGATGCTAAAATTGAAAAGGCAATCTAGACAGCTTCATCTGCAGAAAGTTGTGCAACACAAGCAATGACTACCTCTGTGAAGCTGGCCCAAGAGAATAGCCAGCTTTGCTACTGACTTGAGGTGCTTGAGAATGCCAATCAAGCCCCAAATGTTCAGCTAGTTGGTCTCCCTGAAGAAGCTGAGGAACCCGATTTGTTGTCTTTCCTAAAGAAGTGGTTACCGGAGGCTATACATCTGAATCTGGAGCTGGGGGAGTGGTTTGCAAGGGTCTACAGAATTTCCCCAAGATCAGCGGATGCACAATGGGACTTAACTTGTACGGTGCTGCTTGTCACAGATAGTGCAGTCACCAAAGAAGTGATTATGAGAGCTGCTCTGTCTACAGATCACCTGCATTTTGAGGGACAAACACTGCACATCTTTCCGGATCTAGCCTACGCTACCCGAGCTAGCCGTAAGAAATTTGATGGCATTAAGGCTCGGCTAAGGAGCATAGGTGTGGCGCAACTCCCTATTAATGCCATCTCACCTTAGAATCCACTACGGAGGGCATACATTCCAATTTACTGACCTGGTGGAGGCCAGCAAAAGAGTGGAGAAGATTCAAGCAGAGTTCGAGGCCTCGCGGGTTGGGGCATGGCTCGAAGCAGATTCAGAGGAGGAGACAGACACTTGAAGGGGACTTTGTTCCTAGAGGCTTCTTTTTCTATTAAACTGAACTGGGAGATCTTTTAATACTCTGGGGGTTGAAATGTTTAAAGTTATTACTGCTGCTTGTCATCGAGGCACAGGTCAGGAAGCATAGGAAAAACCAGGAGCAGTTGTAAAATTCGCAACAAGAGTTTTATTATGAATAACAGTAAAATAAAAAATAAAATTGCTCAGAATAAATATTTGCAAAGGCAGAATAAACAGAGACTATCCATCTGAGTTTTCCTTCAGTATCTGTGTCTCTTGCAAGAAATTGCAGCTTTGTTTTTATAAGTCCTTGCAATCCCCTTCTTAATAAGCATCCTGTTTTTTTGTAAAATGTTCTTGTAAATATCAGTCAGGTGCAGCTAGAAGACAATGTCCCAGAACTGAGGCCCCTTCTCCACAACTTCTGAAAAAAGGCTTACAAACTGCTCTCAGGTTAACCCCTTGAGTTCCCAATAGCTTTTTGGATTTCATCTAGGAGTATAATTATATACATTTCAACAGTAACACTATATAATTTCTAAATAAAGGGATCCCAAAATCAGTTACATTTCCACATAATGATTTGCATGTATTTTTATAACAGCAGATATGCAAGGGAGGAAAAGACAGAAACAGCAAGGGAAGGTAGAGAGATAGTGAAAGGCAGAGAATTACAAGACTGTCGGGGTGATCAAATCCTAGGTCTCACTGGAAAATTTAGTTGCGCAACCAGACAGACAAATGACAGGAAAGGAAAGAACAGAACAGATCCCTGCATTCAAACTCTCCATAACAACTGGGACAGGGTCCTATTCAACCCTGTCACATTGTTCCTTGCAATGGTCTTAACTCTGGTTTGTTATCCCCGGAGTTTACTCTAATTTGGGGAAAATAAATATGGTGGCTGTTTAATTTCAATGCTGTAGGTGGTTCAGGGCTAAATCTACTGAACAATGCATAATTCTATTGTGAATATATAGTTATCAGAGTTTCGGGGGTATGCTACAATTTTAGGGTTTGCAATGTTTGGAGACAAGGGTCTAATCAACACTGTAAGTTGAGTTTAAAATGCTTGGAATAACTTTTTGTTTTGGATGGATCACATACTCTTGCAGAGTGTAGCTATCCTTCAGGACTTAAAATGGGACATTTTATCATAGTGGAATACCCCCTTATCCATTATCATTATATCTAGGCTATTGCTCCTTATACCACTTGATGGTCTCTGTATTTACAATCGATGAGAAGTCTGATATATGGATCTGTAACTGTATGTTTATTTGAAATATTAATAAACAGAAAGTACAAAAAAAAAAGAAGACTCTGCACAGCTCAGTGATGCATGTTTTTGAGCCACAGCCACTACAGGAATCACTGGTATCTGAAAGTAACTGTGCCAGAAAGTAGGAGCTCTTGGGAGTGGTGGGGGGGAGGGAGAACAGTAATACTAAAAAAATGCTATGTTATAATAAGTTTATAATAGCAATAACACCTTCACCCTCTGCACATTGTGCATTATCATGGAATATGGACATGTAAAAGTTTTGCCTCCTAGTGAGCACTACCTACTGCTGCAGTCTCATTCCCATCCGATTTGAACTTGCAACCCTCTGGCTCCCAGGCCAGGACTCTACCTCTAAGTTAAAAGACCAGCTTCTCCAGTAGGAGGTCCCTATATACTTTTGGCTAGTTGCTCATTTTGTAAGATTTATTTCGTAATATTTGTCTGGGGAAGGCATGTTTGAACCAAAACTAATTTTCTGGTGTGATCTGGAAGCACAGAAAGGCTACATTATTTGCTCAAGGTCAATGATTCATATATCTCAGTTTGCCGTATTGATTCATATTTACATGTAATCCTCAAAGGATTACAAGTATATAAAAATCAGTATAGCAAATTGACACATTTAACCAGGACCGTCTCATGAATAAGTTGCAAGATGGTGATACGTTGATGTGGACAGCAAAGTGAATAATAAAAAAACGACCACACTGAGACTGAGTCTTGTCTTACCTTCTTTGTGCTTCTACATTTGTTGAAGGATTAGCAGATTCTCTCAAAAGAGAAAACCCCAATTTTGTTTCTTCAAGAAACCGGGCATTCCTGGAAACTGCAGCATGTGGAAACACAAGAATACTTGTAATATGTTGAACCTGACACACTGGGCATTGCCAGGGTGTGTGTATGTTAAAACAGTGCTACATGTAAGCAATAAGACACAACAAGGTGCACGTTATGGTAAAATACCTCAGGTGCTTTGTTAGGCACGAGGCACAGCCAAGTGCCGTTAAATGCACCTGAGAAGTATGATTATTTCACCATAATGGCAAACCCCTGGAGTGTCTTTTTGCTCTTATAAAATGGCATTTAAATATACAACTTAAAATAAATGAAAATAAGAAGAAAGTATTTTAAAAATATAAAAATTTGACCTTTTATTGAAATATACTTCCATTTTAACTCTGAATACAAAAAATAGTCCCTATTCTGGTAACTGTGGGGTTAGCTGAAACCATAAAACATAATGAAAACTGTGTGTGGCACACATTTTTATAAGAAAAAATGTTACCTTGTATTTAAATCAATACAAGTACTGTTTCTTAATGGAAATGTGTTCAAAACTTTAAATCTGCCAGGTTGCCTTTTTTGCTGTGGGGCTGATAGAGTTCACCTGAAAATACCCATGTATGATTCAAATGTATGTGCTTTTATAAACTTCAGGAATGTATTTCAGCAGTTTGAATCTGCCTCTGCCTCTGTAACTGTGTTTTCCCACTCTCGCTCTTTGTTTATGAAGTATTATTGCCTATTTTCTTCATCTTATTTTTTTTCCTCTGTCTTTCCCCACATTCAAGATATGGAATGTTTACCATCGAATACAGGGATTCACAATTCCGCTCAGTTTCACTGGCAGAATGTTTGTCTCCTAACATACTGTATACACACAACAAAGGCCTTTTCTAGAGCCACAGATTCAATTATCTCACTGTCAGGGAAAGTAAGAGAGATTTCCCTGATGAGTAGTTAAAGACAGAAGGAGGATTTTTCATTGTCAGGAAAGAAACAATTGTAATAAAAACTATAAACAATACTTAATGTTTCTAATTTATTTATGTGTGTAAGTAGTGTGCGATGATCAGGGAAACAACATTTAATTAATTTGTTTTATTTTTTATTTAAGGTAGTTTTATTTTTAGGGCCCAGTTGAAGTTTTTTTTACACTGTAAAGGTAGCAGCCATGTTTGTGTTGGAAGATCAATTCTGGTTGTAGGGGGACTGATGGAACATAGTTCTGCTTGTAGGAGGACTGATTTGCTCATTGTGTGATGTGGTTTAGGACTTGGATGACTATGGAATATGCTCTAATATTGAACGGTCACCTGACTGGTTTTAACCAATTAAAGTTCTTTGATTTTTAGACCCATTTTAGAAATATTAATAATACAGTGTTAAAACATGGTGGCTGGATGCATTAACTAGCGCTGAACTTCCATTCTCTTAGCGCTTCCAGAAACCATAGAATATACCCATGCCACAGGATGCAATAAGGACAGCTTCATTTGCATAGATACCTAGGTCCACTTTGCACATTCTCGGTAACAGATTAGTGATGAGCTAATTGGGATTTTAAATATAGCAGACGCTACGCTACAAGGAATTCAGTCGCACTATATCCAGTTTCAGTCAGCATGGCCTTGATCCTATGGAAACAGCTTGAAACCATTATAAAAGTGAATAAAGTGAAATGGATGGAGGTCAACGGGTTCCAGCACAAGAGACAGCATGGCTTTGTGTCAGGCAGATAATGTCACACAAACTTGATAGACATCTTTGATTGGGTCACAAATACAGTCAATAAAGGCCAAACAGTAGACACAGTGGGTAGGATTTTCAAAACCGTGGATGTAGCACTTGGGTTCATATTTTGGATGCATGCAGTATTCACACAGATGTGTCTAGATGTCTACGTCCCAGTCACATACATCTAAACTAATTTGGGACATTTTCCGCAGTTTACGGCAATACTGGCTGCAACAGTAGGACTCACCTCCATTTTTTTGATGCAACTGCCGAATCTGATCCCAAAAGTTAGACCAATTTTTATGGTCAAATTTTTCAGACAGTATTCTGCAGTTGCATTTAGAAAATGGACACACATGGCTGAAACTCTCACCCACTATATCTTGACCTCAGCGAGGTGCTCAGTTCTGTGCCCCACAGGCCTCATAGGAGACTTAAAAAAAACTTGAGATATCTGGGGATGGGAGATCGATTTACTAGGAGGATTAGTAACTGGCTGGGAGAGGGGAGAACTCAGAGGGTAGTTGTCAATGGAGAATACAAAGGGGTAACCAGGGCATGAGTACAGTACCACAGGTGTAGGTCCTGGGGGTGGCCCTTTTCAATATGTTCGTCTGTGATGTAGAGGAGGAAATCCAGAGTACAATCACTCTTTTTTCAGTTGATACCAAAACTGGATGCAGCAGAGGGAGTACAGGGAATACAAATGGACCTGGAGAGACTGGAAAAGTGGTTCAAGATGTGGAACTGGCAAAAGAAATCCAAAAACAGGGTACTGGTTTGGGGGGGGGGTGGACCAGACATCAGAGGAAAGGGATCTGGGGATCATTATTAGCAACAGTCTAAAGTCCCATGCTCAGGGAAAGGAAATAGGATTTTGTGGTGCATGGGGAGGGTGTTTGCCAGCAGAAGGAAAGAGGTGATTCTGCCCCTGTACATTTACTTGGTCAGACCTCACCCGGAGTACTGTGTACAGTTCTGGAGCATGCATCTGAAGAAGGACAGGGTCCTCTTGGAAGCTATGCAGAGGGGGGTCTTGAAGATGATTCAAGAGCAGCAAGGAAAGACATCAGGAGAAGCTGAGGAGTTTCAGTATGTACGCTCTGAAAACCATGACAGAGTGAGAGTTGAGGACATGATAGAAACCTTTAAGAACCTACAGGGTGTTACTACAGTGGATGGCAGTGCACTGTTCATAAGAAGCGGGGGCAAGGTAACAAGTGGCCATGAACAAAAACTGACAGGGGGAAGCTTTAAGAAGGACATAAGGAAATTCCTCTTTACAGAAAGGGTTTTGAAGAAGTGGAGTGTGTTGCCAGAAGAAGTGATTGACTCAGAGCCTGTTGCTGGCTTCAAACACAAGTGAGACAGGCACATGGAAATCCTCCAAACCAGGTGAGGGAAGGATGGTGGGGGGGTTGAGGGAAAGGGATACGTGAACTACAGAAGGGTTGTCAGAATACAGTTCGGGCCATCAGTAGGCTAGCTCTGGTCTAGCATTGGGCTGGGTATTGATGCAGGCAGGTACTGCATAGACTTGATGGCCATTATTTTTTTTTTGTTTTGTTTACTGAGCAAGGTGCACTTGTTCTTAAAATATCTATATTCAAGTATGATCCAAGAGAGTACAAAAGGCGTGTAACAAGGCAATTAACAAGCAGAACTTGGAGGATGAGGAAGTAGTATGAATACAGTTACAATGAAAATTGTGTTAAAAATGAGAAAAACATAAGGCAGTGCAAAAACAGGCTACAGAAAGTGATATGATATACAGTGATATACAATAAAATGGTACAGGGTCTGCAGCAGAAGCCATACAAAGAGCTACTGAAAGAGCTTAATATGTATACCCTTGAGGAAAGTAGGGAGTGGGAGGACATGATAGAAACTTTCAAGTACCTCAAGGGAATCATACAAACTCCAAGAGGGGAGCATCTTTCAGAAAAAGAGATGTGCAAGAACAAGGGGGCACAATTTGAAGATGGAGGGGGAATGGTTCAGGGGCAATGTGAGGAAGCATTTGTTCACGGAGAGGGTGGTGGATGCATGGAACTGCCTTCCTGAGGAGGTTGTGAGGTCAAAAACAGTGGGGGAATTTAAGAATGCATGGGACAGACATAAGGCAATTTTAGTGGGGGGTAGGAGGACTTAGGCTGTTGGTTAACTAGGATCTGCAGCTTATCCAATAGGTAAGGGAAATGGGCAGACTAGGTGGGCAAAGTGGTCCTTATCTGCCATAAAAGTCTATGTTTCTGTGTTTCTATGTAATATGTAGTAGTGATCCATTCTAGGGGGAGGGACTACTAATCAGAGAAACAAATGCGCGAATCCTTACCCAATATATTCAACTCCAGTTGGGTGCAACCAAGGCGGAAAACAAGGTGCTCAGGTGCATGGACAGACAAACAAGTACACTCGGGTGCAAGTGCAAGCAGCTGAGCCTGACAGCTGTTTCCTCAGTTCCCCCTTGGGAAACATGGGAGCGTGAGCTGCATAAGGTGAGAGAAAGAGGGTTCCAGAACCTCAGCACAAACTGTTTGCCCATCTCTGTGGAGTATTTGGGAAAAAGAAAGGGGATGAATCAAAGGTTCTAAGTGAGCCATGTTGGTGAGGAGCATAACGAAGAGATATTGGAGGGACCTGGGAGTAGGGTTGTGTGAGTAGTAAAGAGAATTTCCTAAATACCACAAATAATACACTGTTCATTATTTGGATCAGAATAATGAGTAGTGGCACTATTCTGCTTATTCCTATTCAGGAAATATAACTCTAAAAAGAAACAGCCCCCCCACCCTCCTTCCCAGCACAATCCTTTCAAATACATGACCCCCTGTCCCTCCATCCTTGGCTACAATCCCAGTTCCACCCTCCTCCCCCCTTCAACACTCACAATTCCCACAATAGGCATCTGGCACAACCTGCCTGCCTCCTCAGCAGCCACTATCTTTAGCACTCATTTTGTTTCATCAAAACAATGCTCCCCTCCCTACCACCTTGGCAGCACCCTCCCCCAACCCTCCTCCCATCCCTCAGCACCTCTGTTTATTTTAAGCAAGCATGGACTGTGGACTAAGGCAACTGACACAACCCACCCTCCTCCACACAGCACACCTATATTTCTGTAAGGGTAAGGAAGTTGACAGTGTCCCTTTAAGCAAGCGCAAGCCAAGAACAAAGGCAACAAACACAACCCACCCTCCTAAATGTTTCACTGCCTTCCACTGAATGAAAATGCTCCTACATTTGCGCATAGTAAAACCAGCTGATGATCAACTGGTTTTACTATGCACAAGCATGGGAGAGCTTGTGATTGTGCCACTGCTAATAGGTGGAGAGAGTGGACAACACAATACAGACACAGTCGAGTCTGGAGAGTACGTGCAGCGTGAGTACAAACAGGCCCGGTTGGCACTTACTGTGCAAAAGACTAAATCCAAATGTGGATGTGTGATGTGGATGAGCTCCAGCAAAGAAACAGCATGAGTCTTGCAAGTGTGACACTGTCTTTCCCACGACAGAGTAGACAAACTGCACACTACAGCTTGGAGGAGTCGGTGAGCATTGAACTCTCAATAGCAGTGTTGTGGCAGCATATTTTTGTTGGTCTTCTCTTAATGAGTCTCCGTCACCCCTGGTAGCTAAAGGGGCATAGGGTGAACTAGAAATCTAACTCAAGACTAGTCTACAGCACAGACCCCCATGGCAGCAAGCTAGGCTTAGAAGCAGTAGTGACAGCAGTGTGGGTGGCCTTCATAGGCCTTGATCAGTGCAGTGCAGCAGCAGCCACAGCAGCAACCAAGCAAGAATAAAGCAACCCAGGTTGCGTGGGTTAAGTTAGTGAGGTGACTTGGTCACAGACCATGTTGGGGACCTGTGATGATCGGTTCTAGCATCCAGCTTCTGGTGGAAGGAGAGGGGGAGAGCAGACTGAAAACTGGGCTTGAGGCACACTGTGCCAGGCGGCAGGTTCCGGCCATATGGCCGGCTAAGTAAAAGTAAATAATTTTTTTTACAGGGGGATTGGGGAAAGAGGAAGGACTGAAAAATTGATGTGTTTTTTATGTTTCTTCACCTTTGGGCGGCTTTCTGACCCATAGGGCATGGGTACTGAATGGAATGGAGTCGGGGAGAAAAATCAGGACAATGTTTTTTGGGGGGGAAGCAGAACTTCAGCCACGAAAAAAATTGGTTAGTAACTGGGTGGGTTTAAGCCCAAATCTGATGCACTGCTCCAGGGTATATACAAATGAATCTTATACATTTGAATTTTTCTTGATTTGCATATCACTTTTCTGTCAAAACAAGTAAGTTGTACCTTTTAGAGATGTCACCTACATTCTAGAGCTGTCCCTTGCATTCACGGACAGTTGCGCAGTATGGTATGCACAGACTATTGCAGCCCCACTATAGTCAGGCTTATGCCCCACCCCCAATGAAGCTGACCTCCACATCCCCACATTCAGGCAATTATGACAAAGGCAAAGGAAGACTGCAGGGGTGTGCACCACTGAAATGAATGGAGGTATTTTTTTAGTACTATTTTATACAATATTGATGCAGAGTTGGAGAGTAATGAAGGCCACCGATCGACTAACAAGGGCCTTGTTTCAAGGGCCTTGTTAGTAGAACAGTGACCTTCATTAGTTTCCAACTCACCATCATAACATATAAAATAGTAATGAAAAATAACTCCATTCATTTCAAGGGGTTATGCCCCAGCACTCTGACCCATGGACGTTATCTCTTAAAGACTCCTGCCTCTGGCTCCCTAGTACTCAAGTAAGAGACTTTTTACTTATATCTATACTTGGTGGGTTGTCTGTAGCAGCATGACTGTACCCGATACAGTGTGTGTGCATGGGGGGGGGGACTGGCCATATAGGTGTGTGTCCAGTTATTGCTGCTTTTGTGTTTGCACCTGAAAGTCTGTTTGCGTGGAATCATTCAAAACTATGGAGAGAAAATGGTAGGATTACAAGCCAGACAGAAGTAATTAAGTGGTTTTGTGGGTAAGTTTGTGTATTGGGGATGGGAAAAAACAGATGTGTTTCCATTGGTATGTGTGCTACAGTTCAACTGTGAAACTGAGATGAGTAAGAGAAGAAAACTGAAAAGCATAACAGTGGCTACAAGCGTGCCACATGCATGCAGATGTAGTCAGATACAGTATGTATTGAAGTACAAGCGAGCCATATGTGTGCAGACAGTATGGCTTAGTGGTTAAAGGCACTGAACTACAAGCCAGGAGATTTGGAGGCATGAAGACCTGGGTTTGAATCTGATCAACCCCCATTTGTATATGGTGTGATCCTGAACGAATCACTTAACTTTTTCATATGTAGTTATCAGTGACCGCTTGCTTTTTGCACACATACAACATGCATGCAGTCCGTCCCAATTTAACATAAAAATCATGGTTTCCACACTTGCTTGTTGCACGCATGCCATATGCATGCAATCGGTTCCAATTTAACATTTAAATCATACTTGCAGCACCCATATCACTTGGGTAGTTTTAAGTGTGTAGCATGAAAACTGTTCATATAATTATTTCTGTAAGGGTAGGCCACAAATTGACTCTAGGTTAAAAAAACACATGTTATGATTGCTCACATTCTGTAGAGATTGCTGATGTAGCTGGTAGTTTGTGTACCCCCCCCCCATGGGGGCTTACCTGCATTTTGCCTCTCGGGGGGCCCTCCAGTGCCTCCCATTTTCCCATTTCCCCCGATCCACTTCCCACCTCCTGGTCAGTCCCCATCTTCCCTCTAAAGCCTCCGTCCAGTCCCTGCAGCAGTTTGGTTCAAAATGGGGCTGGAGGAGCTGAATTGCGGAGCCGCCGACCTGTTTTTTTCACTTCAGTGCGGTTGGGCAGCCCGCGCATGCACATTTGCAGATTCCTGTTTTCTGGCCATTCTTGTGGTCAAACAAGTGCCTCTCCAGTGGTCCTAGTCTCGAAATGCAGCTAATCAATGACCGGAGACCCAGAGGAGGCATACCAGGAGCTGTAGAAGTATTTTAATTCAAAGCACCAATGAGCGCTGTAGGATTGGGGGGACAGATATGAATATTAATGAGGGTCATGTTAATATGAATAAGGGACTGCCCCTTAAATTATAGTAGTACAAGAGGAGTATCTCAAACACTGTTACTGGCTGCATCCCAATATATTCCCACTGTCCTCCCTATTCCTCTGCGAGACAGCCCCCTGTACGTCCCCATCACTCTCTAATGCCACTGACAATGAAGGCACCAGGAATACAGCCACTGGCATTTGTACTGTTTCTCTAATGAATTGGCTACATGCCCAAACCCAAAACAGAGAATGTGACATTAGCAAGTAAATTCTTCCTCTATAAATATACTCAAATCATACTGCCTTCCCAGATGTGGACACCAAGCAATATTACGTGTGCCATTCTCTTAACACAACCTAAGCCCACCACATATTGTCCCTTTACACTTATACTAGCATGCTTTAACTTTCAGCCTTTACCTAATGCATACTTCGACTGGGTTTCTAAAACAAGATGGGCTGGATCTCTCAAACTGTCGGCACAGCTTAGACTACTGGCCCTCTTGCTACTTTTGTGTTCAGTTAATGTTGAACTTAACCCTGGTCCTGCATATACGGGGTCCACACCTTCAGACTTTGCTACTGCCAAAGGTTTAAAGCTTATGTCCATAAATATTCACAGTCTTTTACCAAAAATGGACATGCTGAAAGCTTGGATTACCCACACCAACCCCAATGTGCTTCTCGTAGTTGAAACGTGGTTATCTCCAGCCACCTCAATACTGCTATCTCACTGGGAGGATATGATTTGTAGAGAACTGACTGCCAGATGTTGGGGGGATTGATCATCTACACCAAAGATAAATTCTTCTCCTCCCTACTCACATCTGTGACCATACTCCTAGAGTACGAGGGTCTGGCTATCTCTATCTTCCTCTCAAAGGTTGAAAGCCTCACCATTATAGGATGCTATAGGCCCCCCTCCGGCAGCTCTGCTATACTTTAATTCTTACAGGATATTGTCACCACCTGAAATAACTAAATTATAGTAATAGGTGATTTGAATTATGATTGGCTTACTGAAAAGGCAGCTGCTTTGCAACATTTGTGTGACAAACTGTGCTTCTTGCAGCTGGTCACCGAACCCACATGTCCGAACCCTAAAAACCCCATGAGCTCATCCCTGCTTGATGTCATCCTTACCAACAGGCCACATAGGATAACTACTACAGCCATCTTTGACAATGTCTTTACTTTAGTGATCACAACCTAGTAGCTTGTGTTAAAAGCATACTTAAATTGGAGGGTAACACCTGCTACCTACAGAAAAGAACCTTTGCACATTTCTGCCTGCACACATACATCCAAAAGTTGGCAGCAATCAACGGGAAAAAATGTTATCTAGCCCTCTCACTTCAGGCAGCCCACAATTTCTTCCTGGAGCAAGTCACCAGAGTCATAGATCACTAGCCCCCTATGTGCAGCGCAGAGTTAAGAAAAAGCTGTCACCCTGGTTCACTAAGGAATTAAAAACCACCCTAAAAGAATGGGATGAACTATGGGTGACAGCTCGTGCCACTAAAACTGACCTGGCCTGGCAAGCCTTCTGACAAGCAAGAAACAGGTGCACTGCTTTAATTCATACAGCTAAATCTGACTACTACAAAGAGGTACTGTTTGCTAATAAATACAACCCAGCTGGATTCTGGAGGGCCATCAAAAGCCTGGGAGGGATCCAGTTGCACCATGATTAGCAAAACTGCTGCTGGTTTGGATGCAGCTCTTTTCTGATAAACCTTCAATTCTAGAAGAATTAGATTGGCACTTTGCCTCAGCTGGGAATACTTTTGATGTAGCTGCCACTGCAACACTGAACATCCCAACCACCCCCCTGCCAGACCAGCTTCCGGCTAGTCCACACACCTTCACCTTCCAAAAGATTACCTTCAAAGATGTGGAGTACCTTCTTTTAACTTTAGATCACAGGAAAAGTGCAGGTGCTGACAGGCTGGACCCCCTTTTATGTTGGCTTGCCGTGGTTTATGCCGCAAGTCAACATCTTGGCGGTAGTGCAGCTTTGGAGGCATCGGTCGCTGTTGGCTAATGCAGGCACGACTCAGCAGGTGCGCCCTCATTCCCCAATCAGCCTGCATGCCGGCAGCCACATCTATGCATGCTAATGGCGAGCACATCTAAAGAAAGGTCCGCTGCAATCCGAGCAAAGCTCGTCAGACGCAGTGGACCCTGCCTGCATGCTCGCCACATTAGCAGCATGGCGGACCGCCGCCCAACGGCCAACTTCGGGGGTGCCCAATCCCCCAGCCGGCTTAGTGTGGCTGCACACATTTGCTGATGGGGGAGCCCACTCCCCATTGGGATAAATCAGCCCCCCCACATTTCTTATGGGGGTGCCCAATCCCCCTTGGCTCTTGCCTCCCCCCCAGCTGTCACTGTGTGTTGACAGGGGTGCCCAATCCCCGTCGGCATAAATTAACCCCCCATTGTCTGCCAATGAGGGTGCCCAACTCGCCGGAAGCAGCAACCCCCCAAACAGTTAAGTGGCACGCTGGGAGCCCACCCCAGCGCATGCAAGTCCCCTGAAAAAAATACTGTCCCGCGATGTTATTTTTTTTTGTCCTCCCCTAAAATATAAACGGTCCCTCGAGTCTCCTGCCCCCCACCCGCACCCAGCCACTGGCGCACCCTGCCTCCCCACACCCCTCGCCCCTCACCTCATACTTACCTCTGGAGTCCGGGCGACGATCTTCGTGGACCGGGAACATGTCTCCACTCTTCAAAGCCGATCCGAAACTGAGGAAATGCCGGTAAGCTGTATAATGGAATGAATAGGGTTTTCAACTTTGCTGCATATCTCGGCATTTGTTAATTTTGGCACCAAATTTTCAACATGGGGTTTTGGAGCCCTCCTCATGAATTCTATCACTGTCATGGCGTTCATCGGCCTCAAAGGTGATTTCGCAGTCACTGCGCAAATCACCTTCGGGACCCATTAACGAAATGACAGTGCCAGTGGTCATGAGGTGGCCTCTCAAAGCTTCATGTTCCAAATTTGTGGAAAATCTAACAAATGCCTGTTTTATTTAGCTTATGCTTGTGCAGTTGTTACGTAGGGCTCGTAGAATTTCAATGAATTCGCATATTTTAACACCAGATTTTCAGCATTGCCATTTTGTACACCTCCTTGTGAACAGTACAGCTGTCATTTCCACATCCTGCCCAAATGTGTTTCTGCACTTCCGCACACAATAAGCGCAGTCGGCTGTGAGAAATCAGCGTTTGAGCCAGATTATGAAAATGACAGTGACACAGCTCATGAGAGTGGTCCTAAAATGCCTATGTTGAAAATTTGGTGATGATACTCTATAAATGATTGTGTTATGAAGCGTATGTTGGCAGATTGCACGCACACTGCATTGGCCGTGGCATTTGTGATATTTTCACCTGGATTTTTACCATTGACATTTTTCCACACCTCTTGATGAACAGTACAGTCGTCATTTCACATATCCTGCCCAAAATGTGTTTTCACACTTCCGGCGAGAATAGTGTGGTCGCTGTGCAAAATCACTTCTTGGGACACTTTGAGGAAATAACAGTGACACTGTACATGAGCAGAGGTGCTAAAATGCCTATGTTGAAAATTTGGTGCCGAACGCCCATAAAATGACAGTGTTGCAAGCATGCATTGCATATTTCCTACCCTTGTAACTTCACAAATTTGCTATATTTACATGCCACATTTTCAACACTGGCATTTTTTTACACCTCCTTATGAACTGTACAGCTGTTGTTTTTCACATCTGGCCCAAAATGTTTTCCCGCACTGCACTACCAAACACCCAAAGGGACACCCCAATGCCTGTCAGTCTCTGCAGGTTGGGGTGGGTTGGCATCAGTTCAATACTTCACTGCCATTCCTATTATGCATCTCTCCAACTCCTGCACTACCAATGCCAATGCCAGCAAGACAGCATTCGGCATTGGCAAATGCTTGTTTAAAAATTGGGACATTCCGCACTTACATGACCTATCATGCATTTCTTCAATCTCTCCATCTTAGAGTCAGAAGTCCCCCTCGTCAGGAAGACAGCCCACATTATCCCATTACACAACTCAGGAGACAGAAATTCACCACATAACTATAGACCAATATCTATTCTCGTCCTAGCAAAATTATTAGAAAAACTGCTCCACAGTCAAATAAAAGACTTCCTGGAATCTAACTCCCTTATCAATCCACTACAATCAGGGTTCCGTGCAAAGCACAGTACCACCTCTGCCCTGCTTAAGGTCATGAACGATTGCTTACAGCATTAGACTGCAAAGAAACTACTGCAGCCCTATTCCTAGACCTTAATAAGGCATTCAATACTGTTGATCACAATATCCTGGTAGACAAGTTAGCCGCTATAGGTCTTGGCAACAATGTGGTACAGTGGTTCCGCTCCAATCTTACAAATAGGCGACAGCAAATAAAGGTTGAGGGACTTACTTCTACCAGTGTACCCATCAGCAAAGGAGTCCTGTAGAGGTCTATAATGGGCCTGTTGCTGTTCCTCATATACATCAATCAGTTAGGCCACAGTATCACCAAGGCTAAATTACATTTCTATGCAGATGATATGGTGCTCTATGTGTCCAACCCAGATTCTGATGTGGCCACATCAGCACTCCAGAAAGATTTCAACCTCCTCCAACATGATCTCATCCAAGCTAAACTTTTACTAAATGCATCAAAAACTAAATGCATGATATTCTCGTCAAACTCATGCCCCAACCTACATGCGGCCTCCCTATATACACTTAACAAAGAAGCTATTGAGGTCATTCACACCTTTAAATATCTAGGCACATTATTAGATAAACTCACATTTCAAGTGCATGTTGATGCTCTCTATAAAAAAACTGAAGCAAAAAGTAGGTTTTCTATTCCAAAACCGATCCTGTCTAAACATAGAAGATAGAAAGCGCTTAGTGGAAGCCACCTTTCTTCCTCTTTTGGACTACGAGGATGTTATATTTGGCAGTTCCACTGCCACTCTGCTATGTAGTCTTGGCATACTATATAACAGAGCACTCAGATTTATTAGTAATGCCTTGCTCCTCAACCATCACTGTCTGCTGTTCAGAACTGTAGGTTGGACCTCAATACACGTAAGAAGGATAAGGCACCTTAACACCTGGACATTTAATGCACTGAAGGTTTCCCTACTCAATTATATCTTCTCTTTATGGGTTGTATGTGCTGGTGCGACAAAAAAGATCGCGACTGGCATTACAGTGATGGGCTCCATGGCGACCACAAGTTGCAGTCGGCATGGAGCTGCACTGTTCGGGTCTATGTTTTACACTGGGGGTCTTCAGCCCCCGAACCCCCCACGCAGGAGGGCTTCGCCACCCACACCCCCTGAAGTAAAGGATTCTAACTCCAGGTTGGAGTTAGGTCGGGGAGGGGGTGCAAGTCGGGGAGATGGTTGCTCCCTTCCAACTGCACTTCTACAGCAGCATGGCACTGTAGTCAATATTGATGCATGTCGCCGTTAGAAATGTCGCTGTTAGGGTGGCATACCCTTCTCCAAGTATGGTAAAATGACATTTAGTTGGACTGCAGCATCTGCCTGGAATTACTTTCAGAAACATGCCAAATTATCCACTTTGGCCTACTGCTTTCTCCTCCATTCTCTCATAAAATAGCACTGTGTAGACACATGTAATTGTAGCAAGCACCTACATTTTTGCTTTAAGTGTCCCTGCTTGCCTTGGCTGATATGTTGAATTGCAGCAAAACAACATACCTACACTAGACCTAACGCTATTATTGGACTTGAGATATGTTCAGTGCATATTACTTCCTTGTACAGTCCTATGACTATGTTTCTCCTTATCCATTTGTTATATTTTCTATGATTATTTTGTTATATTCCTATGATTCTCATGTATTCCTGAATATCTGTATTTTCAATTTTGTTAATCTGTCCTACCCAGGACCTTCTTGTAAATGAGCTTGCTCAATAGAGCCTTTCCTGGTAAAATAAAATATTGTATGTGGGGTGACTGGAAGGGGAGGTGTGTAGGTACAGCACCCCAGGGGGTTGCACCAAGCAGACACCTGGCCCACTGTTATTTTACTCTGGGTGGAGGCACCACACTACTTTCTTTCCATTCTGGGATAGAACACCCTCCCCCAACACCATCGCAACATAACCCAGGCCGCTTAACCTATATAGTGGTCAGCAAGCAGGGGTAGTAGCCCACTGGCACATGGTGCCTGAGCTACAGGTAAATTTGATTTTGATTCCTTTTTTCTTTTTAAAAGTAAAAACAGACTGCCACCCATACTGGTGTTACCACACAAAAAACATGCTTGTTTACATTCTTTAATCAACATCCACTGTATCGTTCCTGGACTTGGGAATGTCCTAACACTGTCTAGCCACTCATGATGCTGAGGGAGGACAGGTGACTATTGCATCATGAGTGGCTGCACTGTTTGGGGTGTTCCTAATATTCAGGATGCATGCAATGAAAGTAGATTAAGGAGTTGAAGCAAGGCTGGATATAATTGCACCATTCACATGCATTTCAGGCCTGCTAAGAAAAGAAGCAGATCAAACAACCAACAACTTCAATGAATTTTAGAGAAGGTAAGCAATAATAAAATGTGTGTTTTCAACTAGAAAATAATATGATGCCAAAAGGGTTGGTAGTGTTACTTTAAAGAAAAATTGGGTGCTGGGGCTGAGAGGAGGGTTGGAGAAGGGTGCTGCCAGGGTAGGGGGTGGAGGAAATCGATTTATTTTCAAATATAGTTTATTAAGAATTTTGCACAAATACAACCTCAATGCCTTAATAAATGGAACAGTATGATACAGTATGTCAGTATTTGTGTTTACATTCAGAACAACATGTAAGCATACACCATACAATGTCATAATAAACCAGCATTTGTCAGTGCTGAATGTTTGCTTGCTGGCATTAGCATTGGAAGTGCAGGAGTTAGACAGATGCAGAATAGGAATGGCAGTGCATTATTGAACTGACGCCAACCCCACCCCCACCCTGCAGAGATGGACAGGCATTGGGGTGTGCCTTTGGGTCATCGCCCATAATGCTCACGCCATTTCACTTCACCCTACCCTGCAGACACTGGCAAGTGTCGAGGTGTGCCTTGGGGTGTTCGGGCTTTACCCTCACCCCATTCCATAAGGAAATATGCTGAAATGGGTGCAGTATAGGAGAATAGGGTGAACTTTGGGACCAAAGAGTCCAAGGAACACCTCGATGCCTGTCACTGGCTGCAGGGTGGGGGTGGAATGGTGTAAGCATAACTGCTGACAATCTCAAGTCACACCCTTGATGCCTGTCAGTCCCTACAGGGTGGGGCGTTTTGGTCAGAAACCCTAACACACTGAGCGTTTCTTGGTATTTTCACTCCAAGTTTTCAACATGGGCTTTTTGTGACCCCACTGCATGAACAGTGACACTATCAGGTCATTAGCCGAAAGGTGATTTTGCCCAGCGACTGCGCCATTTGACGGCACAGGTGCAAAAACACATTTTGGGCAGGATGTGAAAAATGGCAGCTGTACTGTTCATGAGGGGGTGTAAAAAAATAGTAATGTTGAAAATCTGGAATGAAAATATAAAATAATTGGTGAAGTCACGAGCGTGTGTAGAAACTGTCCCACACGCACCCATAATGCAATTATTTGGGGGATTTTGTACACCAGATTTTCAACATAGGCATTTTGGGACCTCCGCTCATGAACAGTGGCACTGTGATTTTCTTAATCTGTCCCAAATGTTGATTTCACACAGTGACCGCGCCCATTATGTGCCACAGGTGCGAAAACACATTTCAGGCAGGATGTGAAATGACAGTTGGCGCCGCCGCCCATTGGTGCAGCGGTGATCGCTGCAACGCCAGCGACCCGGCTCGAATGGACCCGGCCGCCGGAGGGCCGGGCCGGGAGGGCGGGTAAGCGATCGGCGCGCTGAGGACTCCTGGCGGAGGCCGGGAGATCTCACGCTGCTGACGTTGACATCTCTGGGGGGCCGGGCGGATGCTGGCATCATTGCATGTCCCCGCCTCCATGAGAAAAAAGGCAGAAAATCAAGGCGGGCGAGGATCACCGTCTAAATGAAGCCCTCCCGGAAGACCTCGAACAACCACCATTGCTGCAGGTCCCCCGACTAGATACTGGTTCTGTGGTCACGGAAGAATGTGGCCATGGCCCCTCCTTCTGGGGGGGCAAGCCGAGGGGTGACTGGGGGACCTCGGCAGCCATAGATGGTGGTAGAGGCTTCCAGGGGCCGTGATCAGGGCCGATAAAATGACAGGGTCCTGCCAAAAAAAAAAAAAAAAAAAAAATGACAGCTGTACTGTTCATAAGGCGGTGTGCAAAAATGACAGTGTTGAAAATCTGGAGCAAAGATATAACAAATTGGCGAAGCTTTGAGTGTGCGTAGAAACTGTGCAATGCACGCTGGTAACGTAGTCATTTTTTGGAATTTGTTCACCAAATTTGCAATGTGGGCTTTTTGGGACCTCTTCTTATGATCTCTGTCACTGTAATTTTCTTTACCTGTCCTAAACATTGATTTTGCACAGTGACTGCGCCATTGTGCGCCAGATGTGCGAAAACACATTTCAGGCAGGATGTAAAAAATGACAGCTGTATTGTTCATAAGGAGGTGTGGAAAAATGGCAATGCAGAAAATCTGGAGTGAAAATATAAAAAATTCTTGAAGTTACGAGCGTGCGTGGGAACTGCGTAATGCATGCTCATATCACAGTCATTTTTTGAAATTTTTTCACTAAATTTGCAACAGGGGAGCCCACCTCATGAACAGTGGCACTGTTGTTTCATTAATCAGTCCTGAAAGGTGATTCCGCACAGTGACCAAGAAATCACCTTTCGGGACCGAATAATGACATGACAGTGACCAAGTTCATGAGGTGGGGTCCCAAGAACCCTATGTTGAAAATTTGGTGCCAAAGTTGCAAAATGGCCACAATATCCACCTAAGTTGAAACCCCCATTTATACCATTATACAGCTTACGGCATTTCTTCAGTTTGCGGTCAGCTTTGAAGAGTGCAGACTTGTTCCTGCTCCACCAAGATCGCAGCGCCAGACCTCTGGAGGTAAGTATGGTGGAGGTGGTGCAGAGAGGTGGGTGCAGAGGGTGGGTGCGGGTTGGGGAGGGCTGCAATGCAATGGACAGCTTAGGGACCGCTTTGTTTATATAGGTAAAAAAACTTCAGAAGGTTTCTTTTTTTCTTTTTCCAGGTACATTTGGCATGCTGGAGTGGCTCTGTGCCCCTGAGTGTTTGGGGGGGGGACTGGAGCTGATGGGGATTGAGCACCCCATCAGCAAAGAAATGGGGTCTGTGTTTGGGGGGGGCATGATGCCGAGGGGGATTGGGCACCTCCTTGGCAGACAAATTCAACTAGAGGGACATCATGCTGACAGGGATTGGGCTCCCCCATCAGCAAATGAACTGTGGAGGGGGCATGCCGACAGGGGGATTGGGCACCCCTGACATTGGCTTTCGTGGGACTGTGAGGGGCAGACGGGCGACAGCCACCCCCATGTTTATTGAAATTTTACACCAGGCAAGGCATACCCTGCAATGAGGGGTCACTCCCTCACTGCAGTGGCAAATTTCTTTCACATTGGTGGCACGCTTCTGAGCTGCTGTCATAGACAGAGTGCTCATTCATTGGTGCCACAGAGACAAGCCCCAAAAAGCAGTGGCGGCATTGGCTACAACACTGCCGCACCTCCACAACCTGCTACTCCAGCAAGCTGACACAACATGTTTCTTGCGTATGCGCACAAGCAAACATAAAAAACAGACATTTACATGCTATTTATCTAAGTCCTGTCTTCTTTCCTCTAATTGATTCAGTACATGTGCATCTTGGTCTGTCTTCCCATATAGCGTTGGGTAGGGGGGGTCACAGGGTATTTTTATACAGCATTCCCAAAATTATATGATATCTTATTGGTCATTATTCTGCAATGGATGGCTTGCCTCATATTGCTCATTTGCTGCCCAGATGGCATCAAAAATGTACATCTTATCCCTGACCTTATACACTTCTTCTTCCTAGAGACATATTCTCTGTCATGGCCCTTCTTTAGTACACGAATGTGGGTGGTTGCCTTTGCTTCCGGTTAGTGAGAATACCTAGCTTAGCAGTAGAGATCGCCAAAAAAAGTGAGTCTGCGATGCTTGCCTTGGAGTTCCTCTGACTCCCGTACGTCACTGAGGAGCCATTCTCAGTGTGATGTGGAGAACTGATTTGACAAAAATCAATCAAACAATTAATCACTAATGAGCACTAAAGATGGTGGCCAGATGTGGAGATGGGCAGGCTGTGTAGGTCACCCATAGTGGGTGACCTACCCCTCCCCCATTCTCAGCTAATATAGCATCTCAGCACCATAAGGTTAGCTTAACCTTAGATCAGAAGGATGATCCACCAAGGAAAAGTGGTGGGAGTATGAAACACAAACAATGTAAATTGAAACTGCATAACCAGACCTTACAAAGGCAGACCCAGGGATGACAGGCAATGTGCATTAATGCTCGTAGCCTACCAAACAAGATATCAGAGCTCACAGCCATGTTGGCAGAGACACAACTAGACTGGGTTGCAGTCATGGAAGCGTGGTTCACCATAGTCACATCTGGGATGTAGTCATACCATGTTACACGCTCTTCATGAGGGACCACGAGGGCAGGAAGGGGGGTGGCTCTGTATGTAAGGGAGGGGATCAATGCAACAGAGATACAGGGAAAACACAGGAACACAGAGGCCCTGTGGGTTACCCTAGGAGCTGGGGACATGGACCCCATTAGAGTAGGGGTTATATATAAACCCCCAACCCAGGAACTGGAAATTGACAAGGAACTCCTTGAAGCCATCACAATGATGGCTGACAAAGGTGAACTGCTAATAGTTGGGGACTTCAATCTGCCCGATGTAGATTGGACCTCATACACAGCATCCTCTGAAAGGAGTAGGGAGTTCCTGCTCACATTGAAAGGGGCATGGCTCAACCAACTAGTGAATTCACCCACTAGAGACCACACTACCCTTGACCTAGTGCTCACAAACAGCTGAAGGGTTTCAACTGCTTAGGTGGGCGTAAACCTAGGGACCAGCGACCACAGGTCAGTCTGACTATCAATTAACAAGGCAGAAGAAATATGTCACGCAAAAATCATGATCCTGGATTTCCATAGGGCAAACTTTCCAGAGATGAGATCAAGAATCAAATCATTACTAGCTAGGAGAAGCACAGGGGATGTGGAATATGACTGGGAGCATTTTAAGAAGGCCATAACAACAATTACTGAACAATGTATACGTCAAATCAGTAAATCAAAAAGAAGGAGGAAACCTCTCTGGTTCACCAGAGACTTAGCAGCAATAATAAGGGATAAGAAGAGGACCTTTAAGCAAGTCAAGATATCACAGAAGGAAGCCGACATGGGCAACTACAGGAACAAACTCAGGGTGGCATGAAGAGCCATTCGAAGGACCAAAGCACAAACAGAGGAAAAAATAGCACAGGGAGTTAAAAAGGGAGATAAAACCTTCTATAGGTACATGAGAGAAAAAAGGAAGAGTAAGGGGGGAATAGTCAGACTAATAGCACAAGATGGACAGATGACAGAGGATGACAATCACAAGGAAGAGGTATTAAACAAGTTCTGATGCTCAATTTTCACAATAAACAGTGGAAAAGGTCCTCCACCAAAGCAGCTGGAACACAATAATAAAGAGGCAGACACGAGCCCCTTCACAAGGGAAAGAGTCCTAGAAGAGCTAAACAGACTTAGAGCTGATAAAGCAATGGGGCCAGATGGAATTCACCCAAGGGTGTTGAAGGAATTAAGGGAAGAAATTGCAGCACCACTAGCAGAATTATTCAATAGATCGCTGGAGAGTAGCACAGTACCTCAGGAATGGAGAAAAGCAACAGTAGTGCCCCTGCACAAGGGAGGAAGTAAGGAGGGTAGTGGGAACTATCGCCCAGTTAGCCTAACCTCAATAGTGGGAAAAATTATGGAAGCACTACTAAAGAAAGATCATGTCAGACAAACATGACACATTTCTTTGATTGGGTTACCAAAACAATGGACCAGGGTGGCTCGGTGGACATAGTGTACCTAGACTTCAGTAAAGCCTTTGACACCGTCCCCCACAGGAGGCTGGGAAATAAACTGGAGCACACAGGGTTAGTGCACAAGATAGTCAACTGGGTTAGGAATTGGCTACAGAATAGAAAACGGAGAGTCTTGATAAATGGGACTATGTTACAGGAAGGGGAGGTGACCAGCAGCATGCCACAGGGGTCAGTGCTGGGTCCAATACTCTTCAACATATTCATCAGTGATATTGCAGAGAAATTGGAAGGAAAGGTATGCCTGTTTGCAGATGATACAAAGCTCTGCAACTGGGTGGACACACAGGAGGGGGCCACAAGCATGGTGGCCGACCTCAGGAAACCAGAGGAGTTGTCAAAACTATGGCAGTTAAAGTTTAATGCCAAGAAATGCAAGGTCATGCACCTAGGAAAGTGAAACCCAGAAGTAAAGTACACACTGGATAGGCACCAATTGGAGGTAACAAAGATAGAAAGGGAACTGGGTGTACCCATCACCCATGACTTAAAAGTCACAAAACAGTGTGAAAAAGCAGCACAGAGAGCAAGTGGCATCCTAGGATGTATAGGTAGGGGCATTACAAGCAGAAGGCAAGAGATAATCATGCCACTGTACAGATCCTTGGAGAGGCTGCACCTGGAGTACTGTGTCCAGTTCTGAGGCCACACCTGAAAAAGGACAAAGACAGATTAGAGATGGTGCAGAGAAGGGCCACTAAAATGGTGCAGGGGCTGCACCATGAGACATATGAAACTAGGCTCAAGGAACTGAAGTTGTACTCACTAGAACAGAAAAGAAACAGAGGCGACATGATAGAAATGTTCAAATACATCAAGGGAATAAACAAGATGGAGACCCTCTTCCAAGAAAACAAGGGAACTCGGACAAGGGGGCACAATTTGCATCTGGTGGGAGGCAAGTTCAGTAGCAACTATAGAAAGTAGTTCTTCACGGAGAGGGTGATAGAGCCATGGAACAGCCTGCCAGCACAGGTGGTGGCAGTTAAAACAGTAAGAGAATTTAAGCTAGCATGGAACAGACAGTGTGGACAGGTTGGCTGGAACAATTAAGGGGGGGAGGTAGCCACCTTGGGCAGACTAGGTGGATCAAGCGATCTCATCTGCCGACACCATTCTTTTGTTCTTACATTCTTATGCTAATGTTGGTTCCATAATATTTCCCCATCCCCTACTGTGATGTCGAGTCCACCATAGTTCCCTAACCCAATGTTGGGTCCACAAGATTTCTCTCTTTTCCCTACCCAACATTGGATCCTTCACATTCCCCCCGTCCCTTACTACATCACTGTGTCCATCACATGTCCCCTGTCCTCAACCACAATGTTCAATCCATCACATTTCCTCTTCTCCCCTATCCTTACATTGGGTTCATCACACATCTCCATCACCTTCCCTGATCTTGGGTTCCTCACACATCCCCATGTCCACTACCCTGACATTAGGTCCATCATACTTCCCTCTGTCCACTACCCTGACATTGGGTTCATCACTTTTTTACTGGTCCCCTACCCTGACATTGGGTCCATCACACTTTCCCTGCCCCTACCCTGATATTGGGTACATCAGACTTTGCCCATCCCCAACAATGACATTTGGTTCATCACATTTCCCTCTATCCCCTGCTCTAACAGTGGATATGTTACATTTCCCCTTGTCCCCAACCCCTACATTGGGTACATCACATTTCCCCATCCACTTCCTCAATGTTGGGTCCATCACACTTCCCAATCACCCCTACCCCAACCTTAAGTCTATCACATTTCCCCTGGCTCCAGCATTGGGTTCATGCCACTTTCCTCTTTCCCCTACCACAAGGTTGGGTCCAACACACTTCCCCCCGTCTCTACTCCAGTATTAAGTCCATCACACTTCTCCTTGTTCCCTACCCCAAAATTGAATCTATCACATTTCTCCCAGTCCACCACCCCAGTATTGGGTCCATCACACTCCCTCCACCCCCTACCCCAGCATTGGGTCCATCACACTTCACCCTGTCCTCAATCCCAACATTGGGTCCATTAAGCTTCCTCATCCCCTACCCTGATGTTGGGTCCATCACATTTTCAGCTGTCCCCTTCCCTAATGCTGCCTATATCACACTTCCCCTGTTCTCTATCTCGACTGTGGGTGCCTCTCACTTCCCCTTGTCCCCTAACTCGACATTGGGTCCATCACACACACTTCCCCTGTCCCAACCCCAACATTGTGCCCATCACACTTACCCCTGTCCCCTACCCCAATGTTAGGTCAATCACACTTCCCCCTGTCCTCTACCCTGATGTTGGGTTCATCACATTTCCCATTATCCTATACCTTGATTGGTTCATGACACTTTCCCCTGTCCCTTACCACAACATTGTGTATGCTATATTTTCACTTGTCCCCCACGCTAAGATTGGGTACATCATGATTCTCCCGTTCTCAACCCTAACTTTGGGTATGTCTTGCTTGCCCCCTTTTACCTCCCATGATGTTGGATCCATCACACTTCCACCTGTCCCCTGCATCGCTATTGGATCCATCCCTTTATATCCTGTCCACTACCCTGATGCTGTGTACATCACACTTCCCCCTGTTCTCTACCTTGATGTTGGGTACATCTCACTTCCCACTGTACCCTACCCCAACATTGGGTCCATCACCTTTCCACTGTCCTCTACCTGAATGTTGGGTCCATCACACTTCCCCCTGTTCCCTGTCCTGATAGTTGGTCTATCACACTTCCCATTATCCTGTACCTTGACGGTCCTTCACATTTTTCCCTGTCCCCTACCATGACTTTGGTTCTATCACACACCTTCCCTTGTCCCCTACCCTAACGTTGGGTACATCACACTTCCCTCTGTTCTCTACCCTGACATTGGGTATGTCTTACTCCCCCTTTCTCCCTAACTCGACGCTGAATGCATCACACTTTCCTCCATCCACTACCTTTACATTGGGTCCATCTCATTTTTCCCTGTCCCCTACCCTGATGTTGAGTACATTACACATCCCCCTGTTCTCTACCCCAACACTGGGTAAATCTCACTTCCCCCCTTTTCCCTAACCCAACATGGGGTACATCACACTTCCGCATTCCCTAAGCTGACATTGGGTCAATCACAGCCGCCTCCCTTCCTCTGGCTTGAAGAGAATGCTTGCAGCTGCCTTCCCACTAACGCCGATGTTGTTTCAAAGTCACACAGCAGGGGGTGAGAGAATTTTAGGCAGTCAGCCCACTGGAAGCCGAGTGCCTCACCTCTGTGACACTTCCAGCCCCTTACTGGCCCCACCGAAGAATTCTGGGGATCACTCCAAACCCCTTGCCCTGGGACAGCCTGTTTTACAATGTTTTTTAAACTAGACCCTTTTACAGATATTCAACAACAAACTCAGAGAAATCTGCTGGCAAGCCTGGCCCTGAGAATGCAGTGATATCAGGCAGCATCTCTGTTAGGTGTTCCTGTTTTCAACAGATATATTCAACCACTGCTTGAATCTCACTGCAGTAGCAGTCCAGAAATGGATTGCTCACTAATGGAACCTGGAATCGCCTTCTGCTGCTAAGCATTGTCGTTTATATTCATGCTGAGAAACGGACTTGCTCAATTTCTGTTAAACTAGATTTGTTTGACAAATTTCTCCATATCTCACTTTGTGCAGGCTTGATAAACTATTAGATTTGTAAATGTTACTCTGCTTTGATAGAATTCTATTTTTAGGGGGAGATGTATTTACCCAGGGATATATGTTTGTATGTTCATATAAAAAATAATTCAGCAGTGATGCTATATCTCATTTTCATTGACTGGCCTCTCTGTCCTGGTTTTGCCTCTGCTACAGGACTGAAGCACAAGGACTTGCCCAAGGGCAAACAACGAGCCAACAGATATGTTGGGATTCAGATTTGAATCTATAAGCTTTACATCCCTTCAGTTAACCATGGGACCCTCATCCTACCACGCTACGCTAAGGCTGTGACTCACATGTGATCTTGAAGAGCTTTTTTTTCCTGTTGCTTTTATAGACTGTTGGGTATCTGATATGCTGTTCTGTGACTTCTTTAGAATTTATCATGTGGTAGCTGTGCGACCTTCAGCTTTTTTCAGATAGTGGATAGCTGTAAGGTTTTGTTTTGTCCCTTGTTTTATTGATTTTTATGTTGTATTAAAATAGAAAGCTTGAGTCATTCACTACCTTACACTGCTGTTTCTCCCTCTGTTGTAGTTACAAGAGGTCAGCAGGGTCTCAGCCCCTATAGCTATGCAAAGAGCCCTGGACAATGGCTGAAGCCCCACTGTGATTTACTTACAATGGGAATGGGGGTCCCTATATAAAGATAGGGCTTCCATGAGTGCCAAAGTTCATTACAGGGTAATTCCAATACTGTTTCCCCCTTCCTCAGTTCAAGACATACGAGTTACTCACCCCTCATTGCTTGTTGCATTCTGCTCAGACTTGCATCTGCTGCTTCTTGCTGGTGATCACTCTCTGTGCCTTGTTGCCCAGCTGTGCTTCATGACCATTGCTGCTGCTGCTCCTGCTGCTTCAGCCCTTTCCTAGTGGGGCATTTGTTTCTGGGTTCCTCTTTTTGCCTTACATTGCTGAGTTGTTCCACCCCTTCTGCTGCTGTTGTCATGGCCTTCAGGAATCCCTCTCCTTCACTGTTATGGGTACTGATGTCACATCTTCTGTTTCTTTTGGGCATTCTGCTCTCTTTTTGCTAGTAGATTGCCCAAATTGCTCTATAATTTCTTCTTTGCCTGTGTACCTTTGCACCCTCAGGCTTTATGCTTGCCAACTACCAGAATGTCCATTCAGGCCCTCTACTGCTGTTGCCACCTGTCTTTCCCTGTCCAGCATGCCCTCTATCCTCTGTACTTTTGGTTCTTGCCTCAGCAGCCACCAATATGGTTACCTTGCCTGACTTCCCTGATTGCTTCTTTATACCGAGATGACCTGCCCCTCTCCCTGCCTGCTACCTCCTTCTTGTCTTACTTCCTAGCCATGTTCCTCCTGTGCAATTGCTTGCCTCAACCCCCTGCTGGCCTCACCTGTGTCTTGCATTCCTCATGTGCCCTCTCCTCACTGGTCGCCACTGTTGTTGCCTTGCTCTGCCTCCTTGGTGCTTTTGTACCTTCCACCTGGCTCAGTCCTCAGTCCACTACTTCACCTTTACTAATGTGGCCACCATCCTGATCTGATAATCATCCATGTCCTCTTCTCAAGACTCAGCACTAATGCATTCTATCCATACTGGGCTACACACTTTTTCCCATGCTAATTAACAGGGGTTCCCCCTTTCCTGAATACTACCCTACCTTCTGCATCCAGGCATTTGCCCCAGCTCCTTACCTTACTGCCTTTACAACTCATTCACCCCAACAATTAATAGGCTCTTGCCCCAGTGCTCTCCTGCCCCACAAGGGCCTAGTCCTATAACTCCCAAAGACTTCATCTGTATTGGGTTTTGTCCCTCTAGGGCTTAGCTCTAACATTGTCACAATAGAGTTTTCCCTGCAAGGGCTGGCTTCAACATTTTCACTGATGAGCTTTGTTCTCAGAGGAGAGTACGTGGGCAGACAAGACATTCATCTGGCATTGGACTCTGGCTTCCAAGCACCTCTACAGGGGTAGAGTCCTTTCAGGTAGGGATTTCTTTGGTTGCACAGCCAGCTCTTCATCACCTTTGGGAGGGTAAAAGTCTTTCAAGACAGAAAGGTAGACCTAATCATCCTTTAATTCAAAGCAGTGTGTCTGAGGTTCTTAATCCAGTTATATTTAAAATAGTCCTAAACCTGGAGATGGCCTGGCCCATAGTTCCCCAGAGATTTCCTACACAGAGTTTTCAATTCTCGTCAGTACTAAAGATCATAATGATAATATTAATTAAATATTTAATTAATTCTGCTGAGAGTTACAGCTGGATGATTTCCCTTCATTTTTCAGTAGTGACTTGATGTCTTTTACCAGTTTTGATCCACATGGCTACATCTCTTCTTTTCTTAAAGGGAAATGTCCACCTGTAATCAGGCCCCACCTCGGTGTGAGGCAGGGCCTGATTAGCACTTTCACAAAAAGTATAACTTTTTTACTTACTGTGTTTGTATTAATTATGCTTTTATTTGGTTGATCCTGCCATCCCTCCCACCAGCATTTTGAAAAGAAGCACTCCTAGCGGCACATCCACAACCTCCCACGGCTGTCCTGAGAATGATGTATGAGATGGGGAGCAGCTGCAGGAACATGCACAGGCTAGCTGTATAGTCAGAACTATCAATAACTCTGGTTGGAATGAACATGTCTCGGTGCTACACCGAGACCATGTATAGACTGTCAATGAGCCAATGGGAGGGATGGCAGGATCAACCAGATAAAAACTTAATTAACACACTGACAGTAAGTAAAAAAGTGACACTTTTTGCAAAATGCTAATCGGGCCCTGCCCTACACTAAGGTGGGGCACGATTACAGGTGAACATTTCCCTTTAAGTGAAATATGTTTTTGTATTCTCTTTTCATTTTATCTTTTTGCCTTTGTTCTGTTCATTTCATCTTTTGGCTTTCTTCCCTAAGGTACCTTTGGTCTAAGAGGACCTCAGTTCTGCTGCATCCCTAGGTGTTGGACCCTCTTCAAGAGGTTTCCTATGTCTTCATAGCACCTCAGAAGGATGGTAGTGCATGTAACAATCACAGAGAGTGCAAAAGCCATATTTATGTTGCACAAGCATTTAAACAGCTCATACCCTCACTATGACAGCACAGACATACTCAGTACCTAAAATTATAACTCTTCAGTGCCTAACACCCTATCAGCCAATCATTACAGCATCCTACCAGTCATTCCAACCATTCCATTGTTCAAATACTACCAGCAATCCATACATCCTACAGTATCAATCAACTGCCATTGCATTGCCTAAGCATTTCTACAGAAGTTGCCCAATGTTTCACTGGTGATGCATGTTACGCTCCTCACTGAGCAGTAGTTAAACCACGCATGTCCCAAGTATCCACTGGATGCTCTTTTGCATTGCTTCCACCCTCTTCCCCTCCTCTTCTGGTGACTCTTCTCTTTCCTTACAGAATTACTGGGCTTCATTCCCTAAGGTACCATTGGTCCAAATGAAACCTCATCCACGTGGCATGTCAAAAGGTGAAACCTCCTTCCTGTGCCTTCACACACCTTAAAAAGGTGGTAGTCCAATGTAGCAGTGACAGAGAGAGTGAAAGGTAAATTTACATTGCTCAAGCATTCAAACAACTCATTACTTCAGTGCAGACATACTCAGTACCTAACATCATAACTCCTCATAGCCTACCATCCTGTCTTCAAACTGTTCCAACATTCTACCAAATATCACAGTCCTTCCTTATTTCAATCCTACCAAGTCTTATCAATCATCCATTAGTCCTAACAATCATCCCCTTTATATTGCCTAAGTAATCCTACACAATGAGCTAGATGTTCCATTAAACCACAAGCCCACCCTGACTCTATGGATCAGTGGGGCCTGGCTTGCTATTTCTCTGTATTTAGCCCCCCTGTACTTTCTTAATTTTATTTTCCTCTTTATTTCCCATCTGCTAAATAGAAAATTTCTACCTGAGAACAGTTGACATGATGTGTGGAACAATATTCTTGTGGAAGGCTGACAGTTACGTTCTATGTCTCCTCATACAACATCAGCCTATGACCTCACTGTTGTTGACATCACAGCTGACCAAGGAGGGCCAATCACCTGCTGCCAGATCAGTTGCTTGTGATGTCACAATGAATGTGTTCACAGTGCTGATTAGGTATGAAGAGGAGCAGAACTAGATATGTCAGTCTAAAGTACTACTCTTCACATCATACCAAATACTATCAATTAGAAAATTTTCCAGTGAGAAAAAGGAACAAGAAAATACTTCAGAAATAAAAAGGAGCTAAAGTGACTACTTTCACAAATTACTAAAATTTTCTGCCAGTTGTTTTTGGTGCTGCCAGCTCTTTAACCTTGCTGCATATGCTGTATGGCTATTGTCTACTGTTCATAGATTGTAAAGCACTTAGGGATATAGACTGTAAAAAAGGAGCTATATTACAGGGATGCAGTAGCACCCCTATAGTTATGATTGAATTGGCTATTCAGTGTTAACACCCAATCTTTGCACCTTTGGCGTTGTTTGACGAAATAACCCAAAATCCGGCATGTGTGTTCAAGTCTCAAGATGTGAAAAGTTTTGTGATGGCATCTTGTACAGTTTTGGAGATACATACATACATAGAATTTGACAGCAGATAAGAACCGCCTGGCCCGGCCAGTCTGCCCATTTCCCTATCTACTACATACACTCCAGATCCTAAATTATCTGCAGCTTACCTTTTCTTTCTTACTACTAGGGCTGCCTTCTGCCTATCCCATGCATTCTTGAACTCACCTATTGTTTTTGCCTCTATGACATCTGCAGAGAGGCTGTTCCATGCATCCACCACCCTTTCTGTTAAAAAATATTTCCTCGTGTTACCCCTGAGTCTCCCCCCCTTCAGTCTCATATTGTGCCCCCTTGTTCTTGCACATCTCCTTTCTTGAAAGATGTTACCCTCTTGAACTCTGTTTATTCACTTGAGATACTTGAATGTCTCTATCTTATCCCTCCTCTCCCTCCTTTCCTCCAGGGTATACATATTGAGTTCTTTCAGTCTTTCCTCATATGGCTTCTGGTGCAGTCCCTGCACCATTTTTGTTGCCCTTTTCTGGACTGCCTCCACTCTGTCTCTGTCCTTTTGGAGATGTGATCTCCAGAACTGAACACAGTACTCCAGATGAGGCCTCACCAATTGTTGGTACAGAGCACCAAAAAGACAACAACAACAACAAAAAAAAACATACTTAATATTGCATATCTTTGCCCTCACCTATAGCCTAGACAGTGTGGATTTTTTTCATGAAATTTTCAGGTTTGAAGGGGCCCGTGCTGAGGGTGTGCCTTTCGAATATTTGGTGAAAAAATATTATGCTATTTTAGAGTCTAATGAAAAAACAGTGTACCGTTTTAGAGTTGTATCATTTTTTTTCTTGTTTTAGCTGTTTGGTTCCCCTCATCACTTCCCACCTTACCTGATGATGGGGACACATGAGCAGAGCTGACAGGTGGCTCTGCCCCCCCCTTGGTGGGGCTCAGTCTCTGGTCCCTGCATCCCCATGCCTGACCCTCTAGGCAATCCCCCATGGGTTACCCCCTGTGGCAGGGCCGAGGGTGAAGGGCGTCGACTTTCCCTTCCCCAGGATACCAACATCTAGATTCCAGGGGGCCAGCACAGGCACTGCAGGGCTGTAATGGAGCCTGCTAGCTCCAATTTTCATAGTTTTCTCCACATTCCTTGCCGTGGGTGCCCGTATGCATGTGGAGGCATACGCAAGCAGTGACCCACAGCACCCTTCCTATCCTAGTCATGCCCGACTACACTACCACCAAGTCTCCACTCGGGGGCAGCCTTGCTGTGGGATCGTCTGAGTCCCAATGTGGGAGGGGACAGCTGCTTGACGGCTGCTTAATCCATCTCCCAGCCTTCCCCCCCAACGGCCCCCTTTGGCCCAGGCTCATTCCCGAACCTGGGTCATTGGCGTGGTGTCCAGCACCTCAACCCTCAGTGCCACCAGGCCAGCCTGAGTTATAACGGTTTTTGAGTTAATGTTTAAGTTCCACCAGTAAAAAAAACTTTTGCAAGTGCTTATTTTCAGGATTTTACCTCTCGTGCTGAAACAAATACCGATCATGACAGCTACCATTTAGTTTCTCCTTTTAACCCCACAAATATTGAAAACTCATAAAACTGATCTACGTTTAGTAAACAAACACCTGAACTTAGCTAATTAGGACACATTTAGTTAGATTCTGCTTTCTGTTTTAAAAATAAGTTGCTATGAACAGCTTTCATTTCTGGGCACCACAAAATCCAGGGTGCCCAGCTTAGCAAGAAGAGCTGCTGACCACTTTCTCTGTATGAAAACAGCAGGACTTTCTTGAGTTCTGCACCCACAGCTGGAAGTTGTGTTGTGGGCTGCAGTAACAGCAGTGAGCTGCTAATCCCCTATTCTGTCTCTCTGTCCCTGACTGTCTGTGTCTGTCTTTCTGTCTGTCTGTCTGTCTGCCTATCTATCTATCTATCAAGCAGACCAGGGTGCCCAACCCTGGTACTGCTTTTTTCTCCCTCTCTCCTCCAGTTCACCAACCCGTCCTTCCCAAACTTTATATATATTTATCTAAATATGAGCAGACTAGGGTGCCTACCCCCTGTACCGCTTCTCTTGACTCTTGACCCCCCCTCCAGGTCACCGGCCCCATTACCATTATGTAAGTGGTGGCACCAGGGTGCCCACCCCCGGTGCTACCAAACACAAGCCCGACACTGGGTGCTCAGTCCTCAGTGCTGGAATATCCCTGAAATAAAGAAAACCATCCCTCATTTTTTTTAAAGAACCAGTAAACAGAAAACAGTCCCTTGCCGATTTGTCCCCCCAACACACGCCACCCATCCCACCCCAATCTCACACTTGGCAGCCACTACCCTACCTACCACCCACCCCCACAAACACACACCCACCTGAACATGTCCCAGGATAAAGATCCACTCTCTGATGGAAGATACGTCTTGCTGCTGGAACTGGTCACTGTACTAATGAGAAACTATAGTAAGGTAAGTGCAGTTCAATGTAGTTCAATGAGGTTTTGAACTTTGATGCATAATTGTCTCATTTTTATATATTTTGGCCCCAAATTTCAACATGTCCTTTTTGGGACCCTACCTCATGATCAGTAGTGGTGGAATTATGCAAATATAGCCCTAATGGCGATTTCGCGATCGCCTTTTGGGTTGGATGTGAACATTTTCACTGCCTTGTTTATGAGGTGGGGTTATAAGAATGCTATGTTGAAAATTTGGGGTTGGAATATGTGAAAATGGCAAAGTTATGCCCATATGTTGAACTTTTTCTACGCTCGCTCATAACTTTGGTAATTTTTTATTATTCTTTGGTAACCAGATAAAGCTCACTAGGCACAAGTTCCTGTTTTCAGGGTGACCTGGGAGCACCGGGGAGGTTCAGTGACTTGCTCAGAGTCACACAATATGCAAGTGGAGGTTGTAAGAATCAAATCCAGGTCTGCTGGCTGTACCAAGATCATTCACACCTCATTACTCTAACAGCTAGGCTATGCTGCCAGCCCCATTAATTCTAATAATTCTCAGTATTTTGATTCCAAACTTTCAATACAGACATTTTTTCACACTACCTCATGAACATAACAGCTGTTTTTCTCACCTGTGGTGTGGAATGATGTTGTGGTGGGGATTTGAAAATTTTCACCAGCTGGGTTCATAAGATGGGGTAGTAAGGATGTGCTGGAAATTTGGTGTGCAAGTACAGTAAAATGCCCAGGTTATGACTGAACATTACAGTAGTTCAATGTTCACTCGAAACTTCACTAATTTTCAATATTTTGACTCCAAGCTTTCAGCACAGCCATTTTTCCACACCACTTCATAAACGTGACATGTGTCATTTTTAAAATCCTGGATGAGATGTGTTTTCACACTTCTAGTGTGAAATGACATATCAGTCAATATACTATAAATGGTACATGTCATGTTTATCAGGTGAATCGTAAAACAGGTGTCTTGAAAATTTTGGGTCGAAATTACAAAAAATATCCTAATAGTTAACACAGTGTATGCGTAGTGCCAGTCTTCACCCCAGTGGGCATACTTTGTGATCCCATGCCAGTGAGCTGAGTTCAGGTTTGAGCTCAGTGACCCAGCTGGATGGGGTGAGGGTTAGGGGATTGCACTGTTATGTGACCCCCTCAGCCAAGAAATGAAAGGTGCAGGGTTTTCTGCATGGGGTCAGGTACTATATAGTAAAGACAAGTATCCTCTTGGCACAGGGCCCTGCACCTCTCCACCTGTGGGTAGCAGATTGTCCTGTGTATTAGATGACAGATGCACTATTTTCCCTGTGCATCAGTGTCTGTGGCCACATGGAAGCACAGGGATCACAGGGCCCTGCATTTCCACAGCCCACCAGACAGCCCAATGAATTCTTTACATCTGACACTGCACAAAAGTGCAGGGCCTGTTGGCAGATGCAGGCTTCCTTTTGTGCAGGGCATGTGCATCTGTTCACATAGTTCCTGAGGGCACTTGTGTGAATGAGGATACGATTCTACTATTTCAAAAAGAAAGGAAATTCTTTGCAGAAAACTTCATTAATGCACCAGTTAGGGTAACTTAATGCCATAAAAGTAGAGAAATGTGGCATTAGGGTTTCCAGCCCTAACTCCCCACCCACATCCCCCAAGCAGCAAAAGGAACAAACAGGGTTTTGGGTCTCCGAAGTCTTGGCAAATCAGTGGTTGGATCGTCCTTGGGGTTGTCAACCCTAATGGCCACCCCTTCCCCCCAGCCCATAGCCTCCTGTCTGAAGCACAAGGTACAATTGCAAGCCAGTGCCTCATAGTGATACACTCTTCAAAGGCAGAGAAATGTGTCCCACCACATGTTGTCAATGCAATCTGTTGTAGCTTTTTTCATGCAGGGCCTGTAGGGCCCTACTTGAAGAAAGTGCATTTTGTGTGATGTTGTTTGCTCAGGGAACAGGGTAAACTTTAGAGCTGCCTTTGCCACTGCTTTTCTACACTGCATGGAGTGCTTCAGGTCACCAGTGATCCTTACTCCCAGATCCTTCTCTTCTTCTGATACAGATACATGAAAATCTCCCCCCCCCGACTGTACTCATTCCTGGGTCCTAGGCTCCAGTGTGCATAACTTTACATTCCTCTAATATGAAAGAAGAATTTTAGTTTCACAAGCTCTTTTACTTTTGCAAGAAAAGATGTTTTACGTCTGCAAGAAAAATATTTACTTCTGTGATTTTGAGTCTTATTAAAAGACACCTAAACCATCTGTTTACACGTTTTGCTTTTTTTTTTGTGATTGTCTATACTCCTGCCCCCACAGCCCTAGCAATCGGGGGGAGCTCCAGCCTCATCACCCCAGCATCCACCAGCCAGCACAGTAATGGCTCCAGGGCTTACCCCCCCTGGTGAGGTCTGTGGGGGATCCTCCCCTATGAAACTGGATCAAGTGTTCCTATGAAATGGCTGGTCGGGTGCGAGGCCTGCGAGCTACCCCTTCATCCTCTGTGGGGCAATTTTCCTGGTGTTCCTTGTTGCCAGGGCAATGCGTGTAATGATGCCTGTGATGACGCTGTGCACGCTCCAATGCATGCTGCCATCAAGCATCTGTGCCGCTCCTGACCCCCATCTTGCGGCATCAGTGCACCAGCCCCCTGCGGCCGCTAGGGACCAGACTAGAACCGACTGCCGAAACCCCCCTCCCCGGAACAGGAGAGCTGTCCTCTGGATGCTCAACCCTTCTCCTCTTCTCTGCCAACCCCTGGTGGCCCACACTCGTTCCTGAACGCGGATCGCCGGCATGGCGCGAGGTGTGGCATCCAGCACCAACCCTCAGCATCACTGGGCCAGGCCCACATTTGGCTTTTTAAAAAATGACTCCATAGGCTTGTAAAGGAGAGGCTGTTTACATTTATACTTAAATTGCATTTATTAACGTAGAATAAATGCAGTTTCATAGCATTTGAAAATTGTAAACACAGCCTCTCCTGATTCAAGAAATCCTGCTCTCAGTATCCTAAAATGACTTCCTTGATGATGTCATATATGAGAAAGATGCCAGCTGTGCAGATGTATGCTAGCTCTACTAACCATATTCAAATGTGAATAACTTTAAAATAAAAAATGATAGCATGATACTGTGAGCATGAAAGTTGTTCAGCACAAACAATAGCTACAAAATGAGTGGTGTTTCATTTAAAGATACCTTTTAGTTTTTTTTTTTACATTTGCAAAAAAAGCAGCAACAAATTCAATTGTTTGTCATTTTTTCGTCAAACAGATGCAAATAACTTTAAAACAAAAAACGATTGCATGGTACTGTGAGCACGACATTAGTTCAGCACAAAAATGTCTACAAAATGAGTGGTGTTTCATATATAGATATATATATATATATATATCTTTTAGTTTTTTTATAATTAGCAAAAAACAGCAGATATTTCTTTTTTTTCACTTTTTGCAACAAACAAATGAAAATAGCTTTAAAATGAAAAATAATAGCATGCTACTTTAAGCACAAAAGTTGTTCAGCACAAACATATTTACCAAATGAGTGGTGTTTCATTTATATACCTTTTAGGATTTTCTTTTTTATAATCAGCAGGAAATTCATTTTTTTTACTTTTTTTGAGGTATGGCAGAAATGGAATATGCTACCTTCCTACTGGAAATATTGTTGATATTTTTTGTTCTCGTGCCCTCCTACAATTAACCAAACTGCAATTTGCTTTTCAAATAGCTCCCACCTCCTGCCTTCCAAATGGGGGGAGGGGGTACAAAACTATTGTACACTTACTGTTTCCATTTCTATTTTCTCCTGCTTTTTTAAATGCTGCCTTGCCATGGCCATGTGAGCCACAGATTCTCGTATTCCCACTTTATGTTATCAGGCACAGTGATCTAAGGCATGTTGCATTTTTCATGCAGCCACCCACCAGCACTTCCTTTTCTTGCATTTAGTCAGTGCACATGAAAACTGCTTTCACCATACTACCCAGACATACATCTCACTCTGCTGCTTTTTTCCTTTTTTGGCTTCATTTTGTGTCATTCAGCTGTGTACCATTTAAGTTAGAATGTTACCTCTGTTTCCAGGCAAAGAAGGCAGGTGCCTGTTGCTCCTCAGAGCAGTCACCTGCTGACTATCCCACATCCTTAGCATGCACTTTCATGGCAGCATAGATGCCTTCAATACCTGAGTGAAGACATCAGCACTTCTCAGGTGGTTGATAGCACTCAGCTGCACCTTGTACCTCACAACCCACCTGGGGCATGTGATGATTTAGCATTACCACCACATTGTCATGTGTTAGTGCTTACTTACAATTTACAATGTGATCCTAAGGGAATTTTATATAGCAATTCCCAGATGGTTGAAGGGACTCAGCTGTGCCTCGTGCCTCACAATCCACCTGAGGCATGTAGCAATTTAGCCTTGCCACATACATGCATAATGCATGCCACATTGCACTAAAGCAGAAGGTAAGGCTAGAGGGATGTTAGGTGTATTAGCAGGGGTATTATAAGTTGTAAGAGGGAGGTAATAATCCCTCTTTACAAGACACTGGTTAGGCTCCATCTGGAGTACTGCATGCAGTACTGGAGGCTGCACCTGCACAAGGACATTAACAAAATGGCGGCAGTCCAGAGAAGGGCAACCAAAATGGTGCAGGGACTGCATCAGAAAACATATGAGGACAGATTAATGGAGCTCAATATGTTTACCCTAGAGCAAAGGAGGGAGAGAGGTGATATGATCGAAACATTTAAACATCTTAAGGGCATTAACAAGGCGAAAGAGTCTAACATGTTTCAATATAAGAAAAATAGCAGGACAAGAGGACACAGCATGAGATTAGACGGAAGCTGATTAAGGAGTAATGTGAGGAAGTTCTTTTTCACAGAAAGGGTGGTGGATGAACAGAATGGCCTACCTCATGATGTGGTGGATATGAATACAGTGCAGGGCTTCAAACAGGCATGGGACAGGCATAAGGGAGCAATACAGATGAATATGAATAAATAGGCCATTGATAGATTAAAGGCCTATGGCACATTCATGAGGTAGAAAAAATGGGCCGATTGGATGGGCCTTGCGGTCCTTATCTGCATCAACTTCTATGCTTCTATGTTTCTATACCCTGCCGTGTGGTATTGATCACTTAAAATGCATAATATAATCTTATTCAAATTATATACCACACTTTCCAGGTGGATGAAGACACCCAGCTTCACCTCGTGCCTAACAATCCATCTGGGGCATGCAGCAATTTAGCACTGCCATACACCCTGCTGTGTGTTATTGCTTACTTACAATTTACAATGTGATCCTATGGGAATTTTATATTGCACTTTCCAGGTGGCTAAAGGCTCTCAGCTGTGCCTCATGCCTCACAACCCATCTGGAACATACGGCAATGTAGTATTGTCACTCATTCTGATGTGTTTTATTGCTTATTTACAGTGTGATCCCATGGGAATCATATACCACACTTTCCAGGTGGCTGAAGGCATTAGGCTGTGCCTCATGCCTCACAGCCCACCTTGGACGTGTGGTAATTTAGCATTGTCGCACACCCTGTCATGTGTTATTCCTTGCTTACAATTTACAGTGTGATCCCAAGGGAATTTTTTACTGCACTTCCCAGATGGTGTGCAAGTGTGCATGTGTATCCATGGCTACAGAAGCTCCTAGACCATGATGATGGATGTCTCTTGTGTCATTTGGAAAGAGCTGTATGTTGTTTGTCTTACCTGATGATGGATATCTGTGGTTGCTTGTGTTACTGTCATCCCATCAGCCTGTCTGCATTCAAAATGCTATATGCATGTCATGTCAAGAAACCCTGCAACTGCTTCTCCTAAATTGTTTTCCTTATGACTTTATTCCATGATTATTGTATGGTGCATACAGGCACCTCTCTGCACCCTTATCCTACCCCTTCTCCTGTTAACCTAATCACATGTATTGGAGGTTCTGACAGGTTACCTACTAACTGTTCTCCCTACCAGTTTCTTCTGTACCTTGCAATAGAGGCTCTTTCTTGGGGTCCTTATATAACCAATTTCACTATTGTTATCTTGAGTCCCTATCCTGCAGAGGCTCTGCACTCGGGTATTTCCCTGTAATTTCACATCTTCTGTAAATTCCCTATGTACCACTTATCACTGTATCTCTAAACTTGAATGGTCTACTACCCCTCCCCAAATTTATGTTCTTTAAGTACTTCTTGTCATGTACTTCATGTAATGTAATCAGCTTGATCTACGCACTTATTTATATGCTAAATATAGGTAGTTGCCTGCTGCACAGGATCTTTTTTCCTTTTCCTTTACCTTTTCTTTTTCTTTCCCTTTTAATGTTTATTGCCAACCACTTATTGTATATTGCTTTATTTTATACTGTAGCTGTTCAGTTGTATATTTCAAATGTGTATATTCTCTTTGTATGATGTGTTCTTGTATGTCACCCAGGTCCACCTTGAAAATGAATACTTCTCAATTGTGTTTACCTGGATAAATAAAGATTTTGATTGATTGACTGATCGATTGATTGATTGTCTTTCCCCCTTTGGCTGCTTGGAGAGAATGCGTAGTTAATGTTGAAAACCCTACCATCGCATTTCCATACTATTTCCGCTTTAATAGCAACTCAAACTGATGCATTAACTGAGTTATTTTTGCAAAGAATATACAAGGGATTTGCTACCCCACTACTGGAAATATTGTTAATATTTTTTGTTTGAGTGCCGATTGACCTGACAACATCATAAGTGGCAAAGCCACTAGTGATGTCATCAGGTCAATTGGCATGAGAACAAAAAGTATTAACAATATTTCCAGTAGGGAGGTAGCATACTCCATTTATGCCATACCACCAAAAAAGTGAAAAAAAATTTAATTTCCTGCCATTTTTCGTTGATTATAAAAAAATCTATAGGGTATCTATAAATGAAACACCACTTATTTGGTAGATAGTTTTGTACTGAACAACTTTTGTGCTCAAAGTACCATGCTATCATTTTTTTGTTTTAAAGCTATTTGCATTTGTTTGTTTCAAAATGTGGAAAAATTGAATTTTCTTTTTTGTGTGTGCTAATTATAAAAAAACAAAAAGGTATATATAAAATGAAACACCACTCATTTTGTAGATACTTTTGTGCTGAACAAATGCCATGCTCACAGTACCATGCTAACAATACAATTGCAAGAAATTTTGCATATGCAGTCAGGGTGCAGATTCTTATGATTTGGCAAGTTTTATAATGGCCACTTGTCTGGCTTCTGAGAACCAAGGAGTGTACAGTAGTAGCCAAAGACATGGTCAGATAGTTCCAGATATTTCGTGAAATTTCTAAAGACTTTCTCTCTGCTGTCCCTACTGTGGAACTGCAGAAAGCAGGAGATTTTTCTAGAAATATCACAGAAATTTCAGGAAATATCTGGCCATGTCTTTGGCTGTGACTGTATAAATAAGAAAAAAAATGCTATTTTTGGCCATTTGTTTGCTCGCATCTAGAGCAAACATGGTTTTGAATTTTGTTCTGATATTTTCAGGGTAGAAATGGCTTGGTCCAAGGAGGTGGCTTTAAAAGATTTCTTGAAAAAATACATTAATTAGTTCTTGAGTTAAAAAGTTTTAAAAATCTGACTGTTGAGCATGTGTTTAGTTGGCACTTTAACGTTAAACCCCAGTTGTTGCACCTTGAGAACTTTGGCACCATTTGGCAGAATTGCATGACATTTCACCTGTGGGGTCCAGGTGCCAAGTGCTTAAGACTTGGGAAGTTTCATGGCTGCTCACCTGCATTCTGAGATCAATAAATTTAAAAAGCCTGTAAAAACATACTTTATTGCTGAGTTTTTTGCCCACCTGTGGGGCCAAAACTGTTTGGAATTTAGTTCCCAAATTCTCATGCTAGAAGGTGCTTAGCTAAAGGGTGTGCCCTTCGAAGGGTATGTGAGAAAATATCAACCTGTTCTTAAGTTATAAGGTTTTAAAATTTGGCTTCTGATCATTCTCAGTTGGGTTTTCAGGATAGCTGTCTGGTGCAAACAAATAATTTATCTCCACAAGCCAATTTTTATGTAGTGAGAAAATGTTTTTTTTATGTTCACAAGAAAAAATGTTTTGATCATGAGTACTGCTATCTTGTTCTTTCTTTTGGGCAAAATATTTTTCTAGACGCACATAAAAATTGTGCCTTTTTGAAAAACAAACACCTGAACCTACTGTAGGTAAATGAGATCTGTTTGGCTAGATTCTGGGGATTGTTTGACAAAAATTACCCAGAAATATGTTTTCCGGACACTGCGAAAATCTTTGGCCACCAGCTCAGTGAGTGTTACAGTTCTTGTGTTGCAAACTAAGAGCGACCAAGTTTACAATGTGGGGTTAAAATGCCAAAAAGAGTTATGAAGAAATATTGCGTGCAATGCTGTCTTTTGGCCCTGTGGGTAGTGCATTGGGATTCTGTGCTGTTGAGCTCAGTTCTGGGGCAACCACAGTGAGCCAGCTAGATGGGCCACAGCTGAGCATATGGCACTGCCATGTGGTACTGTACCACCCCTAGCTTGGGGAAGGATGATGCAGTGTTGGCCACACAGGCAACAAGTAACCATAAAATGAAGAGAAGTCTGCATAGCTGCATGGAAGCTCAGGGCCCCAGGGCCTTGCACTTCCACAGCCAGAAGGACTTTTGGCCCTGTGCTTCTGCATCTGTATCCACCCAGATGCTCTGCATTTTCACAGCCCATCAGACAGTCCCACAAATTCTTTGCATCCGTAGCTGCTTGAACTGCAAGGCCCAGAGGGTCCTGCACTTCCGCAGTCAGACAGACTCTTACCTTGACACAGGGCCTGGAGGGCCCTGAGTGCCTGCATGTGTAGCTGCATGGAAATGCAGTGCCCAGAGGGCCCTGTAGTTCCATAGCCAAACTGACTCTTCCTTGGTATAGGGCCCTCTGGGCTATGTGCATATGCATCTGTAGCCACACAGAACACAGGGTCCAGAGGGTCCAGTGCTTCTGCAGCCAGATGGACTCTTCCTTTGGTGCAGGGCTGTCTGGGTCCTGTGCATACACATATGTAGTCACACAGAAGTGCAGGGTCTGGAAGGCCCAGTGGTTTTACAGCCAGATGGACTCTTTACTCTGGCTCCTGTGCATTTGCATCTGTAGCCACATAGAAGCACAGGGGCCCAGAAGACCCAATGCTTCTGTACCCAGATGGACTCTTCCCTTGGCACAGGGCCCTCCAGGCCCTGTGTGGATGCACTTGCAGCTTTACGGAAGCACAAGGCTTGAAGGGCCCAACACTTTAGCAACCAGATGGACTCCTTCCTTGTGGCTCTGTGCATCTCCATCTGAAGCTACACAGAAACACAGGGCCCAGAGGGCCCTGCACTTCTGCAGCTTCCACATATGATTCAACTATCACAAAAAGAAGGATAATTAATTGCAGAAAAACTGCATTAATGCAGAAATTAGTTTTCCCAAAAAGTCAAAGTGCACAAAATAGGGAAATGAAAACATTAAGGTTTAGAGTCTCAGAAGTCTTAGCGAATTGGTGGTGTGGTGTTCTTTGGAAATATCAACCTTAATGCCCACCCCCTCCCCTGAGCAAAGTTATACTGTACATGATCTCTTGCTTCATCCAGGGCCTACTTGAAGACAGTTGCAACTGATTATATTGACCACATGTGGTGAGCCATACTTCTCTATCTCCGAACTTTATATGACTATGAGGCATGGGCTTGGACCTGTACTTTGTGCTAGGACAGAAGACCAGCGGCTGGGGTGGAATTTGGGTTGACAGCCCCAAGGGACACCACACCACCAATTTGTCAAGACTGCTGAGATCCCAAACCCTAATGTTTTCATTTCCCTACTTCATGTGCTTTGACTTTTTGAAAACTATAATCTTTGCATTAACACAGTTTTTTTTTTTCAGTGAACATATATTTATATATACTAGAAAGCCTCTTCAGAATGCATTACAGCATATGGGAAAGCTAATAGGATGCTGGGATGTATCAGGCAGGGATTCACTAAGCCCAATAAAAAAGAGATATTGCTTCTGTAAAGGCCACTGGTTAGACAACACCTGAAGTACTAGTGGTGGTGCTGAGGGCGGAGGCATCTGCCTTACCTCGCACCACGCCAGTGACCCAGGTTCAGGAACAAGCCTGGGAGCTAGCCCACTGGTACAGAGGCATGGTGTTTGTCTGCAACACCGATGACCTGGGTTCAGGAATGGACTTGGGTCATTGGAGGGTCAGCCTGGGGAGAAGGATTGAGCATCCTGGAGACTGCTCTCCTTCTCCAGGGGGTTGGGGATTGTGTGTCTGTCATGCTACAGACCCCTAGTGAAGGCCAGGGGAGTGGCAGTGCCGGTGTCGTATCAGCAGGGGGTGGGGGCAGATGCTGGCCATCCTTACACGTCCCTGATACAGTACACAAAAATGCCAGCCATGAAGTATAAAGCTTTGCTCTGCCACCTCCACTGCCTACCATGCCCACCAGGTGAGGCCCCGCTCCCATGGCCCCACCTTGGGTAGTATGCCAGGGCAAGCTTCCATGGACCTTGGTGACGGGCGCCCGCCCAGCAGCCCTGCCTGGGGGGGTAAGCCTGGGCATAGGGAGGTGATGGAAGCAGGAGCTGAGCCCCTGTGGGGAGATTGGGGGCCAGAAAAAAAGGAACAAGCCTTGAGAGCCGGGGGTCGGTTGGGGAGGAGAGGATTGAGTGTCTGATGGACTGCTCTCCTCTTCTGGGAGGGAGGAGGGGTCTATGTTCCGTGATGCTAGTGGCAGTCATTGGAGACTGAGTGCACTGCAGTCAGGGACCAAGAACCAAGAAAGGGGATGACATCAGGTGTCTGTCCTGCAGGCATGTGCAGGAGCATGCACGCCATGCACTGGACAGCACTGCATGTCCTGCATTGGGGAGGGAAGCAACAGAAAATCAGAAAAACCCAGCTCCTGGGGAGGCAACGGCAGAACCCAGTGGCCGAAGCCCACATGCCCAGTGCCGGCTCCAACCCCTACTTGACTCTCCGTGGTCCACACCTCCTCCTGCAAGGTGCTGGCAGGAGAGGGGAGACACAGCACCCGATTCCTCAGTCAAGGAGGAGTTCAGGCAGGTGGTGGAGGCAGGAGTTGAGTGGGCCACCTGAGAGATGCCTCAGGAGCTGGTGACGGGAGCAAAAGAGAATAAAAAAAAACACCTGAAGTATTGCATGCAGTTTTGGAACCAGCATCTGAAGAAAGATGGAAAGGTTTAAGACAGTTTACCAAAAAGATACAGAAACGATCCAGGGGCAGCAAGGCAAGACCTATCAGGAAAGACAGGGCAATCATAACATGTACTCGCTAGACATAAGGAAGAAAATGGTGGACACGATAAAGACTTGCAAATGCATGTGGGGACATAATAGGGTGGACTCTTCAGAGTTATATAAGCTAAGAAGCAACACGTCAACCTGGGGACATAACATTTATTTAGCAGGAATAAATTCAGGAAGGATGTCAGGAAGCATTTCTTCACTGAAAGAGTGGTGGATAGGCCAAACAATTTATCCAGCAATGTGATTAATGCTTGGACTATCCTGGGGTTTAAAACCATATGAAATTGTTTCAAGGAGGTAATTAGAAACAAAAGGTAAGCAGAGGACAGGGAAAACTATGTAAGATGCTCAATAGAATGGGTAGGGAGGTGGCTCAGGATCCATGGTGAATGGAGCTGAATTCCAAACACTGAGACTAAGCAAAGCACAAATGGCTACACATTGAGGCACAGCGACTACTCCACTGTTAGGAGACAATAAAAACTAGTAATTTATTGGCCGTATTCAAACCAGGGGTTGAGGGGGATGCTACTGGTTTGAATATGTGCAATAAATGACCATTTTTTTATCATCTGCTAATAGTGGAGTAGTCTCTGTGCTTCAAAGTGTAGCCGTTTTTGCTTTACTTTGTTAAAGCTCTGTAAGCACTGAGTAAGGCAAGACAAGGCACGTTTTGTTATTCCAGTTGCCCAATCCCAGAGGCTCTAGGTGCCGTACAATAAAAACACACTATCAATATAATAAATAAACATCATAGTAATTGCAGCATAAAATAAGTATGGTCTGTGACTACACAGAACCCTATTAAAACAGATACTAAGGGAGAAAGGGAGAGGGAGCTCCCAAGGTGGACTAATAAACAAGGTCCAGGAAGGCCTGACTAAACAGGTAGGCCTTGAGGCAGCCTTAAAGACCTCAACCGAAGGGGCCTCCTGAACAGATGGAGGGAGTGAATTCCACAGGATGGGGCCGGCGACACTAAAAGCTCTGTCGCTGGCGGTTTTAAGCCTTGTCCTGGGAATCGCCACGAGGCCCCTAGAGGAGGACCAGAAGGAGCGGACCGAGGCAGCCTGTGTAATAAGGTCCGACAGATGGCCAGGACCCAACCCGTGTAGGGCCTTAAAGGTGAGCAAGCCCACCTTAAATAGGATCCTCCACCTCACTGGCAGCCAGTGCACTTCATGCAGCGCCGGGGTGATGTGGTAGAATTTTGACTGTCCCATCAGCAACCTGGTGACTGTGTTCTGCACTAGCTGCAGCCGGCGGAGGTTACCTTCTGAGACCCCGGGGTAGAGCGCATTACAGTGATTAAGTCTGGATGCTATGAAGGCATGCACTAAGGTGGGGAGGTCCATGGACGGAACTAGGGGCTTAACCCTGGCGATATTCCTAAGATGGTAAAAGCTGGTCCGGACAATGGACAACATCTGGGATTCAAATTCCAATCTGCTGTCAAAGTATTGCTACATAGGAATGCCAAGACAGAATTCATAGACTGATAAGTTTTTTTCCTTTCTTTATCACCTATGTGTGCACTATCTATGTACATATAGCTACATTAATTTACATTCCTTCTAATGCAGAAACAGGATCAGTAGTTTCCCCATGTGTCTCCCTTTTTAATCTCCACCCCCCACTGTCCTGTCTAATGTCCCACAGTCATTTTTCAACAGCAGCTCCCACTGTTGTTTGCAGTTTTGTAAAGTCACCGTGGGTTTCCTCCCAATCATGCCATGGTAGGATTGGAGCACCTAACAACACCGTGAACAACTCTGTGGTGCCTAGTCTACTCAGAAGTTTGAATCCCTCAAGGACCAGCCACGTTGTTTCTATTTTCAATTTCCATCACTTAGACAGTGAGGAGATTAAAGCAGCATGGGGTCAGACCATTAGTGCTATTACTGACTGCTACACTTTGCTGGCTAAAAAAACACACCAATTAAAATGATTAGATGTAGTTAGGCAATATCTCAAGTCTTTTAGTGAAGGCCACTGAAAAAGGGAAACAGGCCAGCTACTTCCATGACGTGTGCTGCTGTTATCCCCAGGTGCAGCCATACAGACTTCAGTGAGCAGCCCTATTACTGCTTTTGTTGTTTTGTTTATCTGCTTCAACCTGCTTTGGAAAATATAGACAGCTGGGGGGAAGGGGCAGGGGCCAGTGTGCAGATGAATAGAACTGTGTTTTTTTATGCAGGCTGCATTATCATTTCTGCCATTCTCTACGGAACTAGAAGGACCTGTTCTTTCGCAGAAACTTCATTGTGAGTAAATATGTAGCATTTCCAATCATGCATTGCATGGATCTGAAAATCTTTAAGGGGGAAGAAAAGCAGGGATACAAGAACCAATTCAGAATCTGTGTCTTTTTGGTTTTGGAACGTTGTAATAATTTAAAGAGGAGGTACAGTCACCAACAAAAAATAACAGTTGGAATCAACAAAAAACAGTTTTACTACATTCTTTTAAAAAAAGAATTACGTGTTGGCTGGCCCGTTGACACATCGGTAGTGATACCACCCATGACGCCAGTGGCATGGGTTTCAGAATGAGCTCAGGGCATTGAAGGGCCAGTGTAGGAGGAGGTTTGAGCATTCTAGTGGATTCTCAGCTCCTCCGAGGTAGGAGATCATCTGCTTCTGCTGCATAAGCACCATCTGGGTGACCTACTGATGGAGCAGCAGAGTGGGACATCAGTGGGAGGGAGAGTCAGGCTGGCTCAGCACTCTGCACACCCACTGAGTGCATGCAGATGAAAGCTCACACTGCCATCTCTGGGGAAGGTGAAAAACAGGAGAAAATGCTGACAGAGGCAGGATAACCCCCCTGTCTTTGCAGGCCCCTCACCACCAACAGAGCTCCAGGTTTGTCTGTGCTGGAGGTTTGCCGCCACCCCCCAATAGCTCCACCAATGAAAGGCATGCCATGAAGACTCCTGGAGGAACACGATAAGTTCCAGAGAAGATGGCTGATGAAGTTGGGGGGTAGGAGGCAGATAAAGAAAAAAGTAATTAAAAAAACCCTTCCATTTTTATGTTTGCTTGCATGCATGTGCAAGAAATATAGTGCCACCATACGAGTTTTTGTAGGTGTGGCACCCCCTCTTCCAATGCTTTCAGCGTTTTTGCAGGCGGGGCCGCACCACACCAATGAATGTCCCAGCTGTCTATGACAGCAGTTCAGATGCAGTGGCATACAGTTGAAAGCGAACGACTGCTACAATCAGCGGTGGTAACAAGTAGGCAATTTGCATACTACCCTGCCGTCAGCAGTATGCAAATAGCCTCCATGTCACCACTGCTGATTGTAGCGGTGGTTGGATGCGCGCGCCCCCCCTTTGTTGTGTGCTGAGGGGGTGTCCAGTCCTCCTTGGCTCATGCACATTCCCCCTCAAGCACACTGTATGTCCGATGGGGGTGCCCAATCCCCGTCGGCTCCAGTGCCTCCCTCCCCCAAAAAACAAACTTCCAGGTGCAACGCTGGGAGCCCAACCCAGCATGGCAGAAGTCCAGCATTCCCCCAACACTGTATGGCCAACGGGTGGTGTCCAATCCTCCGCTGGCTCTACTGCCCCCCAAAACTTCCAGGTGCCATGCTGGGAGCCCACCCCAACGTGGCAAAAGTCCCACGTCGTCCATGTAAAATAAAAAGAAACCTGTGACAAAAGAAAACGGTCCCTCATTGACTCTCTTGCCCCTCTCCCACAACCCGCACCTACCCTCTGCATACCCCATCTCCCCACACACACCCTCACCCCCATACTTACCTCCGGAGCCCGGTGCGACGATCTTCGATGGAGCGGGAACAAGTCTGCTCTCTTCAAAGCCGACCTCGAACTGAAGAAATGCCAGTAAGCAGTATAATGGCATAAATAGGTTTTTTTTCAACTTTGGTGCATATCTCGGTCATTTTTTTTAATTTTTGCACCAAATTTTTAACATGGGGTTCGTGGGACCCCATCTCGTGAATTCAGTGACTGTCATTTGGTTATTCGGTCCCGAAAGGTGATTTCTCGGTCACTGCGCGGAATCACCTTTCGGGACCGATTAACGAAACAGTGTCACTGTTCATAGAAACATAGAAACATAGAATTTGACAGCAGATAAGGGCCGCTTGGCCCACCTAGTCTGCCCATTTTCCTACCTAACAGATAAGCTGCAGATCCTAGTTAATCAACAGCTTACTTCCTCCTACCCCCCACTAGGACTGCCTTAGGTCTGTCCCATGCATTCTTGAATTCCCACTGTTCTTGACTCCACAACCTCCTCAGGGAGGCTGTTCCATGCATCCACAACCCTCTCTGTGAAAAAATACTTCCTCACATTACCTCTGAGCCATCCCCCTTCTATCTTCAAATTGTGCCCCCTTGTTCTTGCACATCTCTTTTTCTGAAAGATGCTACCCTCTTGGACTTTGTTGATTCCCTTGAGGTACCTTAAAGTTTCTATCATGTCCCCTCTCTCCCTTCTTTCCTCAAGGGTATACATAATAAGCTCCTTTAGTCTTTCTTCGTATGTCTTCTGGTGCAGACCCTGCACCATTTTGGTTGCCCTCCTCTGGACAGCCTCCACTCTGTCTATGTCTTTATGGAGATGGGGTCTCCAGAGCTGCTACAGTACTCCAGATGGGGTCTCACCAACTGTCTGTACAGAGGGATAACAACTTCCTGTTTTCTACTATTGATGCCTCCTATGCACCCAGAATCCTCCAGCCTTCCTTACTGCCTTCTCACATTGCTTGCCCACCTTTAGGTCATCTAATATAATTACCCCAGGTCCCTTTCCATTTTTACTGTTGTCAGTATCTCACCCCCCATTGTGTACTCTTCCCCTGGGTTTTTGTTTCCCATTTGCATTACCTTGCACTTCTTTGCATTGAATCTGAGCAGCCATACATTTGACCATTCCTCCAACCTTGCCAAGTCCCTTCTCATCCTTTCCACTCCATCTTGTGTATCAATCCTGTTGCAGATCTTTGTGTCGTCTGCAAAGAGACATACTTTTCCTTCCAGTTACTCTGCAATGTCACTTATAAAGACATTAAAAAGGACTGGTCCCAGTACTGAACCCTGCAGTACCCCTCCTTTCTTCACTGTGTACTCCATTTACTACTACCCTTTGTGTCCTGTTGTCCAGCCAATTTTTTATCCAGGCTACCACCTTGGGACCCACTCCAAGGCTGGCTAACTTGTGTATTAATATTTTGTGTGGGACTGTATCAAATGCCTTGCTAAAATCTAGGTAGGCCATGTCCACAGCCCCTCCCTGGTCTACTACTTTGGTCACCCAGTCAAAGAAATCTATTAGATTTGTCTGACATGACCTTCCCATCGTGAATCCATGCTGCCTTGGGTCCTGTGCCCCACTGGCCTCTAGGTACTCAACAATTTTTTCCTTCATAAGTGATTCCATCATTTTCCCTACCACTGAGGTCAAACTAACTGGTCTCTAGTTTCCTGCTTCTGTCCTGCTCCCACTTTTCTGAAGAAGAATCACATCCGCCCTCCTCCAGTCCTCAGGTATCACCCCATCCTCCCATGATTTGATAGAAACTATCATGAGGTGGGCTCTCAAAAAGCCTATGTTGCAAATTTGGTGAACAAATTCCCCAAATGACTGTGTTACGAGCGTGCATTGCGCAGTTTCCACGCACTCACAAATTCGTGAATTTGTAATATTTTCACTCCAGATTTTCAACATCAGCATTTTTTCACACCTCCTTATGAACAGTATAGCTGTCATTTTTCACATCCTGGCTGAAATGTGTTTTCGCACTTCCGGCGCAGCATAGCGTGGTCACTGTGGGAAATCAGTGTTCAGGACATATTAAGAAAATCACAGTGATTCTGTTCATGAGCAGAGGTCCTAAAATGCCTATGTTGAAAATTTGGTTGCAAAAATCCATAATGACTCTGTCAACAGCGCAGTATCAAGTAGTTTCTAAGCACCGTAACGCCACAAATTGTAATATTTTCACTCCAGATTTTCAACATTGGCATTTTTCCACACATTCTTATGACCAGTACAGCTGTCATTTTTCACATCCTGGCAGAAATTTATTTTCGCACATCCAGTGCAGAATAGCGCAGTCGCTGTGGAAAATCAGTGTTCGGGACAGATTAAGAAAATCACAGTAACCCTGTTCATGAGTGGAGGTCCCAAAATGCCTATATTGAAAATCTGGTGAAAAAATTCCCCAGATAATTGCATTACGGGTGTGCGTTGCACAGTGTCTATGCATGCTCGTGACTTCACCAGTTTTTTTTATATTTTGCTCCAGATTTTCAACATTACCATTTTTTTACACCTCCTCATGAACAGTACAGCTGTCATTTTTCACATCATGTTGGAAATGTGTTTTTGCACCTGTGGTGTTAATGACACAGTCACTGTGCAAAATCACCTTTTGGCTAACAAACTGATAGTGTCACTGTTCATGCGGTGGGGTTACAAAAAGCCCATGTTGAAAACTTAAAATAAAAATACCAAGACATGCCCAGGGCCTTAGGGTTTCTGACCATAACGCCCTACCCTGTAGGGTCTGACAGGCATCTGCCCTACCCTGTAGGGACTGACAGGCGTCAGGGGTGTAACTTGGGATTGTCGATAGTAATGCTCACGCCATTCCACCCCCACCCCCACCACCCCCCTGCAGTCAGTGACAGGCATCGAGGTGTACCTTGGATTCTTTGGCCCCAGAGTTCACACCATTCTCCTATACTGCACCAATTTCAGTGTATTTCCTTATGGAATGAGGTGAGTGTAAAGCCCAAACACCCCAAAGCACACCTCGAAACTTGTCAGTGTCTACATGGTAGGGTGAGGTGAAATGTCGTGACCGTTATGGTTGTTGACCGAAAGGTACAGTCCAATGCCTTTCCATCTCTGCAGGGTGGGGGTGGAGTTGGCATCAGTTCAATACATCACTGCCATTCCTATACTGCATCTGTCTAACTCCTGCACTTCCACTACTAATGCCAGCAAGCAAACATTTGGCATTGACAAATGAGTGTTTATTTTTGAGGGTATTTACATGAAAACAGGAATTTTCCCTTCATGATTCATCCCCAACTGGGGCTTATTCTGGAGTTCAAGCAGTAATGGTAATTTACTCACCTGGTAAAGGTGATTGTGTTACTGTATATCCATGGCATCTCCGATCCATTATCTTAGGATTATGTGCACCTGATAGGCTGATGATGCACATGTGACCTAAGTTTTGGATTTCGGTCTTCCACCAAGCCCCTTCCCCTCCTGGGTGTCTTCGGTTTCGATGCTTCCATAGCTGTAAAATAAATGGGTATGTATATGCACAGACAGTAATCATAATCTTGGAATCGTGTTTAGTTTCTAAGACTATTTTATTTCGTTACCATGGTACATTTTGTAATGCTCGTATCTCTTGTGTCACTTCAATCTTTTAAAACCTTACTGGTTGCTTTGTCATGCTCCCTCAGGTGGGATGAGGTGCTATGGATATACAGTAACACAATCACCTTTACCAGGTGAGTAAACTACCATTGTGCTGTCTGTATATCCATGACACCTCTAATCCATTACCTTAGGGTGATTCAAAAGCAGTGCCTAGTAATATGGAAGGGAAGAGCATGATGTGTTATTGTATTGAAATAGTCTGTCAATGTTCCTGATTCTTTTAAATGTCCTTCATTGTGGCTGTCATTAGGACTTTGTGGCCAAAGAAATTTGTGGTTATAATGTCTGTATCCAATCTGTAGTGTCTTGCGAAAGTATGTATAGTGGACCAGGTAGCTGCTGCATAAATCTTCTGTGCCGTGGCAGAATTTCGTTCTGCCCAGAATGTAGCTATTGCTCTTGTGGAGTGGGCCTTGATTCCCATTGGTGGGACCTTATTGCTTGATTTGTTTGATTCTGTAACAGTCCTTTTTAACCACGTCGCTACTGTGGCCTTGGCTGCCACCGATCCTTTCTTGTGTCCTGACGTTATGATGAATAGCCTCTCTGTCTTTCGGATGTTTGTCGTTCTGGTGATGTATTCCGTAAGTGTTCTTTTGACATCCAATGTGTGGAGGTGTCTTTCCCGGCTGTCCTGATGGTCCTCATAAAAGGTGGGTAATTGGATTGGTTGACTGTTGTGGAAGGTAGAGTCGATCTTTGGAATAAATGAGGGTACCGTGTACAGTGTCACAGTCTGTTGTGTAAAGGTTGTGAATGGCTCCTTGCATGAGAGAGCAGTTAACTCTCCAATGCAGCGTGCTGAGCATGTTGCTACCAAGAATGCTGCTTTTAGTCCTACCCAGTAATCGGTGATGTGTGTGAGAGGTTTGAATGGTGGGTTGGTGATGGCATTCAGTACCAGAGTCAAGTCCCATGGTGGAACGCCATGTCTTATGAGTGGTCTTGTGTTGTTTGCAGCTTTTAAGAATTGTATGATGTCTGGGTGTGAACCTGGATACATGCCCTAGATTGTACCTATTGCCGCCCCGATGGCGGATAGTTGCAGTCTTAATGAAGATGGTGCCAGTCCCTTGTCGATGCCTTGTTGCAGATATAGCAGAATGTCTGCCATGGAGACTTGTAATGGGCATATATGTTTGTCTTCATACCATGTTTTGAATATGTTCCACTGTCTTGAATAAGTTGAAGTTGTTGTGGCCCTGCGGGATTGCAGCATGGTGTCCATTGCCATAGAGTAGTATCCTGCATTCAGCAATCTCTCCCTTTCAGGAGCCAGGCAGTGAGTTGTAGGTTGCCTGGGTTCGGGAGTGTTATTGGTCCCTGTATGAGGATGTCCGGCCTGTATGGTAATCTCATGCTGTCCATTGCCATTGTTATGATGGTGGCGAACCATGCCATCCTTGGCCAGTATGGTGCTACCAGGATTATTATTCTGTGTGACTGACGGATCTTCCCTAGTACCTGCGCTATTAGTGGGAAAGGCGGGAACAGGTATGAGTAATCGTGTGTCCATGGGCATGATAGTGCATCTATTCCCTGGGATTGGGGTTCCCAGAACCTGGAGAAGAATCTGTCCGTCTGTTTGTTCCTTTTGGTGGCCATGAGTTCTATGGCTACATTCCCCCATTTGTGTTGTATCATTTGGAATAATGTCGGGTGCAACTGCCACTCTCCCAGGTGTAATTGCTCCCTGCTGAGCCAATCCGCCATTGTGTTTAGTTTGCCTGCTAGATGTATGGCTGTCAGGTGTTGTAGGTAAGCTTGTGCCCATATCATAATAATCTTTTTTTCCTGGAGTGGCCTCTTGCTCTTGGTACTGCCCTGTTTGGATAGGTATGCCACTGTGGCTCTGTTGTCTGACCTGATTAGTATCGATTTCCCCTGAATCTGTGGCTTGAATGAAAGTAGTGAGTGATGCACCGCTCTCATTTCCAGTACATTGATTGGTAGTCTCTTTTCTAGCAGGGACCAAGTGCCCTGTGCTACGTTTTGTCTCATTGACGCTCCCCATTCCTGTAGGCTTGCGTCTGTGTCTATTGTGACCTTGTGTATTATCTCTAGAGGTGTTCCTCTGTTCAGGTTCTCCATGCATGTCCACTGCAGTAGTGATGACCTTGTCTTGCTGTCCAGTGTTATTGTGTGGTGCAAGTTTTCCTCTGATGGTGAACCGTACTGCAATAGGAGGGTCTGTAGTGACCGCATATGCCATCGTGCCCATGGTATCAGGTCTATGCATTATGACATGCATCCTAGGACTGTTGATACTAGGGCTATTGTTGGAGCTGTCGATTTGAGTAGTTGGTGTGTGACTGCCATGAGATTCATTATTCTGGCTTGTGTTGGTCGTACGAGTCCTTCTTTTGTATTTATGTCTGCACCCAAATGTTCTGTGTGTTGGGATGGTTTTAGGCAGCTCTTCTTTCCACTTATCACCCATCTGTGCTCTTGTAGGGTGTGTATCGTTAGGCTGGTGGCCCTTCTTGCCTCCTGTGGTGACCTGGCTCGAATTAGCCAGTCATCCAGGTAGGGGATAATGTGGATTCCTTGCTCCCTGAGTTTTGCTGCAAGTACGATTGGTACTTTGGTGAATACTCTTGGTGCGGATGCTGGGCCGAATGGTAGGGATCTGTACTGGAAATGTTGTCCCAGTATCTGAAATCGTAGATATTTTCTGTGAACTCGTCTCATGTGGATTTGTAGGTAGGCATTCTTGAGGTCTATGGATGCTAGGTAGTCACCGGGTCTTATTGCCCTTAGTGTGAAGCGTATGGTCTCCATCTTGAATGTCTTGTGAGTGATATACTTGTTGACTACCTTGAGATCGAGGAATGGTCTGAGGTCTCCTGTCTTCTTTGGTACCAGGAAGAATATTGAGTAAATTCCTCTTCTTGTCTCTGCCTGCGGTACTGGCTGTATCGCTCGTGATGTTATCAGGGAGTCTAGTATGTCCTGTACCTGTTTTGTTGATCCCTTCCTTCATGTTATCAGTGAAATTATCCAGCGTTCTCTTGGGGGTAGTTCTCGGAACTCGATAGAGTATCCTTTTGTGATGACCTCGTTGACCCATCTGTCCGAGGTTGTATTTGCCCATATTCTGTGGAATGATTGAAGTCTCTCCCCTAAGGGTATGTCTTGATCCTGCTGTAATGATTGTAGCTGGTCGGAACTTTGTCTGGGGTAGTCATTGAGTTGGTCTTCTAGTATTCCTACTTCTGTTTGTAGTGAATCTTCCCCTTGTGTGTCCCCCTCTGCTCTGGTATGATGGGGCTTCTTTGCTCGGGTAGGTACTCTGTTGGCCATAGCCTCCTTGGTATGAGGCTCGTTTGCCCCGAAAGAACTGATTGTATCGTCTGTCTCCACTGGGTCTTTGTCCATAAGTTCTAACCCCGTGTGAAGGTAGGTAGCCGGAGTCTCTGTCGGTGTCCTAGTTTTTTCCCTGTCCTCTTCATCTGAGGAATTCTTGTAGTCCGTCTCCGAAAACACTTTCTCCCTGGAAGGGAAGTTTGTGTAGTCTCATCTTAGATTCATTATCCACCTCCCACAGTTTGAGCCACAGTGCTCTTCTGGCCCTGTTGGCTATTGTTGCTGACCAGGTATTGATCTTCAAGGAGTCCACCGACATATCTGCCAGGTACCTTGCTGCCTGTAAGGAGTATTGCAGTAGCTCCACCTCATGAGAGTTTGGTGTTAGTTTTTTCTCAATTTCCTCTAGCCAACGGATCAAAGCCCTGGACGTGTAGAAGGCTGTGGTAGAGGTTCTTACTGTTTGGCCCAAGAATTCATATATCTTCTTTAGTAACTCCTCCATCCTTTTGTCCACAGGGTCCCGTAGTGCCGCTGTCCCTTCAGCGGGAAGTACCGTTCTCTTGTTCAATTCCGCTATTTTGGGATCTATTTTGGGGGTGTAGCACCATGCCTTTAACTTATCCTCCTGTAATGGGTACATTCTGTCGAGTGCCCTCTTTTCTGGGAGTCTGGTCGGGTCATTTGATGCCCATGCCTTTAGAATTATGTCATTGATGGCTGGGCACACAGTAAAGAAATGTTCTTGTTTGGGTGGCATCTGGAGCATTGGGTCCAGGCCACTCTCTGGGGCTGGTTGTGATATCTTGAACCCCAGTGTGGTGCATCTTCACTTTACGAGGTCTGTTATATTCTCTATGGGAAATAACTTTGAAGTGATGAAAGGAGTTTCCATCTTTGTGGGTGTGCTGTCAGGTATAAGGTCTAGGTTGGGCTCGAGTTCACTATCATTTGTGGTGCCTAAATCCTCTTCTTCCTCCTGATCTGGTTCATCTCCCTGTGAATCATCAGAATTCTCTGGGTTAAGGTGTTGAGGTGTCTGTCCATGATGTGGCAGCTGTGCCTTATCCTGCCTGGGTGCCTTCTGTATGGGGGCTCCACTGGTGGATGATTTGGGATTATTTAGTGAGGTCATGCATTCCAGCACCTGTAGCATAAAGGACTGTTGACTTTCCATCATCGCTGCTGTGGCTCTCTGGAGGGCCACCGTAGCTGAGTCGACCTGCCAGTCCTGCCTAGTAGTGTGTTGGGGTTCCGTGCCCTGAGTGGGAATCTCCCCTTCACAAGGCAGACAGTATATTCCCTTCTGGTGGGGCAGCATGGGAGCCTTGAATAACAAGCATTCCTTGATTGTGGACATCTGTAACACATACATTGTGTGTTTTAGTTGTCTACCGTAATTCTGCTGAGCATAGTAAATAGCCTGCAGTGCCCCCTTTCATTATGATATATTGCATTTTCAGCCAGTAGCATGGTTGTGTATGCCTTTACATGGATCTGTCTGCAGCTTAAGACGGACTGTCCTGTGGTGCACTATTTTAAAATGCTCTCCACTCTATCCCCTTGTGATTGCTTTATAGGCTACTTGCTGTATACTGCTATCCCCACAGTTATGCTTGATGTAACGTATTACTTTTGAACACCGCTTTAAATATCCTCTAGGCATGTGTGTTTTCCCTTTAAGGGTTATGCCTCCCTTCCATGCGTGGAGACGGATGCCAGCATCAACATGGCGGTGGAACTGCTCCTGCGCATGCGTTGGAGCTGCACATGCGCAGAGGCTAGGATTCAGCATCCCAAGATGGCGAGGTGCTGTATGGAGCGCCTGTGTGAGAGGAGCTCGGGGAAGAAGAAGGCGGAAGGGCAGCTGTCGATAGCCTTGTCTGGCTCGCCGAGGCGGCGGTGGGGGGTAGTCATTTTGAGACCCCGTGGCAGAAAAAAAGCCGTGATCATGGAGAAACGACTCCCATTAGCTGAGGAAGCTCATGAGGGATTCGCCATGTCTGTTAAAGTTTACTGGGGCATACTGCAAGTGCGGTAAGACTGATTTAAATAATTGCGTGCCTCTGAGTGTACAATAATTTACTGTCTGTTTTCCCTTTGTTTTTCTGTGTCAGCTGCATACACTCCGCTACATGATGGGAGTGTATCGCTGGTTGCTGGTGCCAGATAGACAGTGTGTACACCCCGCTACATAAGGGGGGTGTACTACACAGAGAGGGGCTGTAGAAGAGGCAGGAAAGGTTTGCAGAGCTGTCCTGGGGGGAGTCGCTACGTAAGGGACTCCACCTAACAGGACCTATGCTAGTGGGGCGCTAAATTCAAGTTCCTACTGAACCTACATAAAAGATATAAGGCTGTGTAATAGATGCGACACCATAGACGCATTCCTTTCTACATAGACGTTTAAACCTTTGTTGGCTACAGTTAGTGCTGGTATGCAGTTACATAGCTACCTTGCTAGAGCTGCTTGTACTATATTTATTCTACCTAGGCTTGCTGAGTAGGGGTATACATATAATACATACATATCTATTGACTATCTGTGCCAAATAATCTGTTTGTATAAATGAAAATCTTATTACCTTGATTGGTTGTTGGTTGCTGTACTGGAGCTTTGCGAGTGTGCTGCTAGCCTATTGATGCACATGAAAAAACTGAGGACACCCAGGAGGGGAAGGGGCTTGGTGGAAGACCAAAATCCAAAACTTAGGTCACTTGTGCATCAGCAGCCTATCAGGCATACATAAGCCTAAGATAATGGATCAGAGGTGCCATGGATATACAGACAACACAATGCCTTGTTTGTGTCATGATCGTCAATTCCATAGCAACAGACTGAGATATCACAAGCAGGGGACTGTAGCAGGTAAGGTGATGTTTTTACTTAAGCCTTGCTGTGCCACTGGCATGTATACACGTCCTAAATCCTATAGGTTCAAAATTTTTTGGCAGCCTAAGGGTCAATATAGTGCATTTCCAATAGCCCAAAGCGCTGTACAAAAACTCAAACAACATAATATAGTAAATAAATAAATACAGACATTGATTACTACTATGAATCCAGTGAGTAGAACACATAAATAACTTGGACAGTCATGGGGCTCCAATGATGGGGCCATGAAAGGCCTAGACAAAGAGTCACCTTCTAACCTCCATTTTAAAGTGTCTCACAGATGAACACAGGTGGATGTGGTAGGAGAGATAATTTGAGCAAAATTACCTATCTACCTACCTATTTACCTGCTTATCAACCTACCTTCTTGTCTTCCTACCTACTGATCTATCAATGTATATATCTACCTCCGTTATGGGGGTATGTGTGATTTTGTATTTCTTCGAAACTTGGCTTCCCGGTCAATGCCCTTTGCCTCAGTGCTTGCTCACCAAGGTTCTTTGTCTATGTATCTATCTACCTCCCTAGCTGGTTACCTACTTACCTAGCTAGTTAACTATTTATCTGTCTACCTGTCTACCTATCTGTCTGTCTATCTATCTATATCTATCCATCTTTCCATCTATCCATCTAGCTATCTATCCATCTATCCATCTATCTATCCATCTATCTACCTACCTATCTATCTACAGACAGTATCTATCTGTCTGTCTGTCTGTCTTTCTATCTACCTACCTATCTACCGACAGTATCTATCTATCTACCGACCGACGTATCTACCTAATATTTATGACTTCAGCTCGACTCAGCCTCAATTTAAATGAACTGTATAAGAGAAAGATCCAGATTTCATGTCATTAATAATAAATAAAGGAATGATTCCAAATTCAGATGTCTTTGGAATGTTTTGTATTTTATTTATCTACACTTTTCACCAGGAAATGCATACTGAGCTGAGAACAACCCATTTCCAGATATATTCAAGGTGATGATACAGGGGAGCACAAAAGCATTTTAGTACAACAAAAAGTGAGCAAAGCATAGGAATAAAATGTGGCTAGGAATGAAAAGATAAGTGTGAAATGGAACAGTTCAAAAACAGTGCGGAACAGAAAAGTCATGCAGAGGTCAGCATCAAGGAAGCAGTACACCTTGTACAAAGTAGTGTACAACTGTTTTGGGACCACGAATTGGATTAAAAGAATGTTCTGGCAAGTGTAAAAAAATCTGTGACTGCTTGCCACTAGTTAGAACTAGGAAGTTCAACTGTATGAGTTTCAGTCTTCAGGCAAGGGACCTTGCCAGAATATATATCATGCACAGGAGGTTGGGGAGTCTAGCTTGACTCATTTGGTGGCCAAGGAGATAAACAATAAGATTGTAAAACAGTGACAAATAAAGATTATGATTGCTTGTATTGCAGTTTGAATTGTTTGCTGGTTATAAACCAAGCAGCGTGACAGTTTAGGGTTGCCACCTTTGGATAAGGCAAAAAACGGATCTTAAGCTCCGCTCCTAGCCCCACCACTTTTCATGACTCATCATACTAGCGAAACCCCTGGCGGAGCTTTTCACCATCTCTCTGAGGACAGGGTGGGTGCCCCAGGACTGGAAGGTGGCGCATATAGTGCCTATCCACAAGGGGGGATCAAGGGAGGTGGCAGGGAACTACAGGCCTGTCAGCCTGACATCGGTGGTGGGCAAGGTGATGGAGGGCATTGTCAAGGAGAGGCTGGGGACCTGGAAAAGTCAGGGTGCCTGGATGATAGACAGCATGGATTCATCCGGGAAATCGTGTCAGACAAACCTTGTGGGTTCTATGACTGGGTGACGAGTGCCTTGGACCTGGGTAGATCAGTGGACGTCCTCTTTCTAGACTTCAGCAAGGCATTTGACTCTGTTCCTCACGAGGGCCTGTTGGATAAGCTGGGAGAAATGGGGGGACCAGATGATCAGATGGATGAGCAATTGGCTCCAGGACCGGACCCAGAGGGTCGTAGTTGGCAGGATAGTCTCATCCCCAAGGAGGGTCATTAGTGGGGTCCCGCAGGGATCAGTCCTTGGGCCCCTCCTGTTCAATGCCTATGTCTCTGACATAAGGACAGGTATCAGGAGTGAGATGAGTCTATTTGCTGATGACTCAAAACTGGGGGCGGTGGTGGATGAGGAGGAGGAGAGGGTGGTCCTACAGGGGGACCTGGAGGCTCTGGAAAGATGGTCTAGAAAGTGGAAGCTGAGGTTCAATACAGGGAAATGCAAGGTACTGCACCTGGGGGCCAGAAATGCGGGCCAAGTGTACACCCTGGGGGGGAAATGCTACAAGTCTCAATGGCTGAGAGGGACCTGGAGGTGGTGGTGGATGTCAAGATGAACAACTCGGAGACTTGTAGGAGGGCAGCAGCCAAGGCCAACAGGATGCTGGGATGCATTGCTAGGGGGATCACCTCCAGAAGCAGGGAGGTGATACTTCCTCAGTATAACTGCTTGGTGAGGCCGCACCTCGAGTACTGCGTGCAGTTTGGAGGCCACACTTAAAGACGGACATTAAACTCCTGGAGAGGGTCCAGAGGAGGGCAACCAGAATGATTTGGGGCTTGGGGAACAGGACCTATGGGGAGAAGCTCGAAGAGCTAAATATGTACACATTGGAAGAGAGAAGAGACCGGGGGGGACGTGATAGAGGTCTTCAGGTACATGAAGGGTAAATAGGGAAGAGCAGTCAGGGTGCTTCTAAGGAAGGAGGAGGGGCAACTAGAGGGCATGGGTGGAAGCTGGAGGAAGGTTCAGGGGAGAAAGGAGGAGGTGCTACTTCACTGAGGGTGGTGTAGCCATGGAATCTGCCAGGGGCTGGTGGAGGCAGAGGCAGTGAGGGTTCAAGAGAGGGTGGGACAGGTACAGGGAAGGTTCTGGAAGCAAAATCCAGTGCAATGAGAATATCTGGAACTGGGAAGGGAGAAGCCAGAGAAGGCGAGGGGGGCACCAAGGTTAGCTCCCAGGGTTGGGGCTGACCAAACGAGCAGACACGAAAGACCATTAGGCCTATTCTGCTGGCATTTTAGTATGTTAGTATGCATTGTTCCTCCTAGAAGGCCATTTGTTATATCAATAAAAGATAACACTTAAAGCAGCAGTTCAACAAACATGTTAAGATACTGTACTGTACCTGTTAAAGTTACTTTCCTTGGGTCTTCCTACTTATTTATTTACTTATGTATTTATTTATTTACATTGGTTTACACACATGCACCTCTGATTCTAACCTCCTTCTAGTACCTCACTGTCAGACTGCTCAATACCAGCAATCCTTTCAATACAGAGCCCCTCTGTGGTTTAATAATCTAAGCAACCAACTGAACAGTCTTTCTAATCTGTCCCAATTTAAACTTATGCTTTGTCAGCATCTCCTAACCGAAAGCACTTGTGATTGTTACACCTAGTTTCCCACTTCTGCGGACACCCTCCTACTACTCTTTCATTCTCTGATGCACTTACTTGGCTTCCTTTTCTTTCACCTCTCTTGACAGGGCAATTTCCCCTTTTCCCCTCTGTCACCTCCTCCCTTATTGTACCCCCCTCCTTGCTCTTATCCACTGATCTCCCTCTTCCTGGACTTGCCAGGCCTCTGGTCTCCACTCTCCCTTATCTTGCTATTCCTTCCTCCACCCTCCTTTCCCCTCCTGTACCCCTTCTCCCACCTTAGCCTCCCCTCCCTCTCACTCTACGACAAGGCCTCTGACTGCCATATTTTCCTTCTCTATCTGGATTCTGCACTTCTCCATACCTCTCCCCTTCTCTCCCCCTTTCCCTCTCACCCCTGACTAGCAATGTTTCTTCAAATGTACCTTATGGTTTACTATGCTTGCTAAAACCTTGAGTGTGTAGCACTGTTCCCACATATCTACTATTTTACTTGCAATGCTCTTATGAAACCCTGAATGTTGTCTGTACCTCCCTGCTTTATTGTAATCCTTTCCTTTGATGTGGAACCTTTGTAAATGAGCTGCCTCGAGCGCAAAGGTATTTGAAATCCAAGATTTATATAAATAAAATAGAAAAAATACCAGATAAACATACAGAGATAAAGAAATCTCATTTACAAATATGATCGGGGGGGGGGGAGACAAGAGAAATACTGTAAATAGCATACAACAGTATACATGGTATATAATAATACATTATAAAGAAATTATTTCCTCTAATGTGTACTTTATATCTTTTTCTGGCTCCATTTCCTGTTCATGTCCACAGTACTATTTTAAAGCCAAAGAAGTGACCATACTTTTTTCTTGAGGAAAACAAAATAATTTAAAACATTTAAAATGCCTAAATTCTGTTAGAGATGAAAATGTTTTCCAACAAATGAAAGTGGAAGACAACTGGCTCTGTTAGAAAAGGTGAGGGCAGCTGTGCTACTATGCCTCTTTAAGATGCAGTGCTGGGGCCAGTCCTCTTCAATATCTTCATCAGTGACATTGCAGATGGACTGGAGGGTAAGGTTTGTCTGTTTGCAGATGATACCAAGATCTGCAACAGAGTAGATGATCCAGATGGGGTGGGCAGAATAAGAAGAGATCTGGATAAACTAGTAAAATGATCGGAAGAGTGGCAACTGGGGTTTAATGCAAAGAAGTGCAAGATCATGCACATAGGGAAGAGAAACCCTGAAGCCACCTATAGGCTGGGAGGGGAGTTGCTGGCAGTCACAAGGGAAGAAAGAGACTTAGGCATCATCATCACCGATGACCTGAAATCATCCAAGCACACCACTAAAGCAATAGGTAAGGCTAGGGGGATGTTGGGGAGTATTAGTAGGGGTATCACAATAGGAAGAGGGAGGTAATAATCCCTCTTTACAAGATACTGGTTGGGCCCCATCTGGAGTACTGTGTGCAGTACTGGAGGCCACACCTTCACAAGGACATTAACCAAATGGAGGCAGTGCAGAGAAGGGCAACCAAAATGATGCAGGGACTACATCAGAAAACATATGAGGACAGATTAATGGAGCTCAATATGTATACCCTAGAGCAAAGGAGGGAGAGAGGTGATATGATCGCAACATTCAAACACCTTAAGGGTATTAACAAGGTGAAAGAGTCTAACATGTTTCAATATAAGAAAAATAGTAGAACAAGAGGACACAGCATGAGATTAGAGGGAGGCCGATTAAGGGATAATGTGAGGAAGTTATTTTTCACAGAAAGGGTGGTGGATACATGGAATGGCCTACCTCAGGAAGTGATGGATATGAATACAGTGCAGGGGTTCAAACAGGCATGGGATAGGCATAAGGGAGCAATACAGATGAGTATGAATAGATAGGCCACTGACAGCAAAGAATGATGGCACATTAATAATGCAGAAAAAGAAATGGGCAGACTGCTGGACCTTGTGGTCCTTATCTGCTGTCAACTTCTATGTTTCTGTGTTTCTATGTTTCAGTGGAAAAGATTAGTTTAAGTAAGTGCTAATGGTATTAATGGCCATACTTTACACCTCCCAGGCTGACTGCTATCACAAACAAAGGGCTATACTGATAACAGAACTTGTTTGTAGCCTGGACATGTAGCTGAAACAATGAATGATGCGACAAAATTTGTTTCAAAAGTATGTGAGCACTCAAAGTGGCTCAAAAACCTGACCAGCACAGAGCAAAACCAGATTACGTGATAGGGACCCTGAAAACCTGATCACCAGGTAAAAAACCTGACAGGTGGCAACTCTAGCGTGACTGCAAATGCTGCAAATCCTGTTGGTTGATAGGGATCACTCATGTGATGTGCAGCGTCTAATGTACAACTGTGTTGACTTACAGTACAGGCAATGTAGGGAAATGCATTGATGGGCAAGGTGGAAAGGCTGGGAGTTACAAGTTAGACTACAAAGAGGAAATCTGGTAGTAGAAGGGCAGGAAGAATAAGGATATTGAAGGGACACTCAGCTTTTGGGGGATTTTGCATTCTGGGAGTGCTGATGGTGGTTGATATCAGCATTGTTATTAGAAAATGTGTACTGGCCCCCGATTTGCATAAAGTATATCATTTTTGTAAAAAGTCAAAAAGCACTATTTTGAGCTGCCTGACCTTCTGGCCACCGCTGTTGCACTGTGTGTGCTGAGCATATGTTCAATACGGTGCAAGAGGTGCTGTTAAACTCATGCAAGCACAAGCTTTTCATTTCTTAGGTGGTAGCAGCAATAAAGCTTATTTCTTGAAAAGTACATTTCTTCCTGAGTTTGGCAATGTAATTATGTTTTAAAACGAGGGGTCTATCAGAGTCAAAAACGGTTTGAAAAGTAAAGCCGCGAGTCGGGACATGTGCAGCAGTGCCAGTTGTACATCACCAGCACTGTGACCTCACTGACTGTGACATCACTAGTAACCAGGACTAGCCAATCTCCTGCTGCTTGACTGGTAACTTGCGACATATGTCACCAATCAGGCAGCAGGGCATGTGATGTAACAATGAGTGAGGTCACATGCTGATGATGTAGTGGGAGGAGTAGAACTAGATATGCCTGCTGCCAAGTTAAGCACTGCTTTTCACATCACACCCAATATTATTAGGTAGAAAACCATTTAATGAGCACATAGAAAAAAGACAAACATTTCAGAAATACAAAAAAGTGACAATGGACTACTTTCAACAAATGCTAACATTTTCTGCTTGTTAGGTTCTGGTACTACTAGCTCTTTGAGTGCAAGAATAGATGTGAATGGTCTGGCCATGGAGTAAGATCTTCAGGAGGGAGAAGTGGAGGAACAGATGGGTGGATGCTTGAACAAAACCAGGGGAGCCCATAATGAAGTTCTGCTAATGCCAACTTCATTTTTTTGTTGGCACGCTTGTGCAGCCATCTTATGGTAGTGCAGATTTGGAGGTGCGGTCACTGTTGAGCAAATGCAGGGCACGCATCAGTAGGTGCGTCCCTCATTCCCCAATCAGCCTGCATGCCGGCGCCACACCACCCAGGCAAGCACATCTAAGGAAAGGTCTGCTGCAATGTCAGCAAAGCTCGTCTGCAATGACCTCCAGCTCTTCCTGACACAAACGCCAATCGACACACTGCCTGCCAAACTGCTAACTTTAGGGGTGCCCCAATCCCCTGATTGGCTTATCCTGCCCCCAATGTATGTGCCGATGGGGAGCCCACTCCCCATCGGCATATAGAACCCCCCCATTTGTTATATGCCAAGGGGGTGCCCAATCTCTCTCGACTCTTGGCCCCTCCCCCAGTTTCCTTGTGTGCCAGCAGGGGTGCCCAATCCCCGTCAGCATAAACTAACCCCCCCTTTTGTTGTGTGCCGGTGGGGGTGCCCAATCCCCCATTGGCTACAGCTGCCCCCCCAAAATAACAAGGCTTCCTGTAAACATAAAAACGGTCCTGCAATGTTTTTATTTTTTTGTCCCTGTAAACAAAAACGGTCCCTCGCCATCTCCCTGCCCCCAACAACCTGCACCCACCCACTGCACATCCTACCTCCCACACCCCCTTACCCCATACTTACCTCCGGAGTCCGGTATAGCGATCTTTGGTGGACCGGGAACACGTCTGCACTCTTCAAAGCTGACCGCGAACCGAAATGCGGTAAGCTGTGTAATGGAATAAATAGGGTTTTTGCAATGTTGATGCATATCTCAGGCATTTTTTTGACTTTTGGCACCAAATTTTCAACATGGGGTTTTTCGGACCCCTCCTCATGAATTCTTGCACTGTCATGGCATTATTCGGTCCCGAAAGGTGATTTCATGGTCATTGCGTGGAATCACCTTTTGGGATCGAGTAATGAAACAACAGTGCCACTATTCATGAGCAGAGCTCTCAAAAAGCCTATGTTGCAAATTTGGTGACAAAAACTCCCAAAAATTGCTATTTTACGAGCATGCGTTGAGCTGTTTCTACACACGCTTGTAACGTCATGAATTTGTAATATTTTCACACCAGATTTTCAAACTTGGCATTTTTCCCCAACTCCTGATGAACAGTACAGCTGTCATTTTACATATCCTGCCCAAAATGTGTTTTCGCATGTCCGACGCAGAATAGTGCGGTTGCTGTGCGAAATCACTTTTCGAAGTCGTCTGAGGAAATGACGTGACACTGTTCATGAGCAGAGGTCCTAAAATGCCTATGTTGAAAATTTGGTGCCAAAAGTCCATAAAATGACTGTGTTGCAAGCGCGCATTGCGCAGTTTCCACGCACCCTTGTAACTTCGCAAATTTGCAATATTTCCAAGCCAGATTTTCAACACTGGCAATTTTTCACACCACCGTATGAACAGTACAGCTGTCATTTTTCACATCCTGCCCAAAATGTGTTTCTGCACCTGTGACGCACAATGGCATGGTCGCTGTGGGAAATCAACTTTTGGGACAGATTAACAAAATCGCAGCCCCACTGTTCATTAGGGGAGATCCCAAAATGCCTATGTTACAAATATGGCTACCAAACTCCCCAAAATAACTGGGTAACGGACGTGTGTTGCGCAGTCTGTATGCATGCTCATTGCTTCACCAATATTTCATATTGTCACTCCAGATTTTCAACGTTGCCATTTTTTTACACCTCCTCCTGAACAATACAGTTGTCATTCTCCACATCCTGCCCAAAAATGTATTTTCGTCCCTCTGTCACCAAATGGCACAGCCGCTGTGCAAGACCACCTTTCAGCTAACAAAGTGATTGTGCCGCTTTTCATGAGGTGGTCTGACAAGCAGCCCATGTTGAAAATGTGGAGTGAAACTACCAACACACGCCTACAGTGTTAGGGTTTCCAACTGTAGCACCCCAACCGGTACAGACTGACAGCCATCCGGGGTGTGACTTGGGATCATCGCATGTAATGCTCATGCCATTCCACCCCCCACCCCCACCCTGCAGCCACTGACAGGCATCGTGGTATGTCTTGCACTGTTTGGCCACAAAGTTCACCCCATGCTCCTATACTGCACACACGTCAGCATATTCCCTTATGGAATGGGGTAAGTATAATGCCCAAAGACCCCAAAGCACACCCCGACATTTGTTAGTGTCTACAGGGTAGGGTGAGGTGCAATGGCATGAGCGTTATAGCTGACAACCTAAAGGCACACCCCAATGCCTGTCGCTCTCTACAGGGTGGGGTTGGCATCACTTCAATATTTCACTGCCATTCCTATTATGCGTCTCTAGCTCTGGCACTGCCAATGCCAATGCCAGCACGACAACACTCGGCATTGACAAATGCTTGTTATGCTAGTGACTGAAGCCCCACTTTAAAAAAAAGTTAGTTTTGTAGCTCAGTATACCCTCAGCAGGTCTTTACCCAAAAGGAATGTTAAGGATGGAGAAAAGACATAGAGAGATAGCTGAATGTGGAGGAAACACCCAGTGAGTCAGGTCTGCATTAACTGGACATGTTTGTAGAGGTGTTACACAATATGCAAGTGGAGTATGTATCACTTATATAACACTAGAATTTTAGTATCACTCGGTGTTGTTTCTAGCATCAGTTTATTTCACTGACAGCAGAGGATAGTGTGTATCTCACTGTCACCTAGGAAGGAGAGTGAGGTTGACATGCCAGACCTGTAATTCAGTACTGGGGTCGACTGGGAGCCAAGTATATTGCAGAGGTGAGGTCCTTGGCTCTCAGTGACAAGAGGAGCCGGCAGTCTGCCTTTCATGCACCTCCATCCAGCAAGTTCAGGAATGCAATAGGGACTGGCTCTGAAGGCAGCCATTCACCATCATTGCTAGCTGGCAGAAGGGTGCCTGCAACAGCAGCCCCAATTGTTGGAGGGGAGGGTGGAATGAGGTAAACAGGGTAAACAACTGAAAGGTTCCGAATGTTCTGAGAATGCTCCAATAGCTATGAGAACATTTCATGGCTTATCAGAATTTTCTAAAAGGGGCTATGACAATCCTATAGCCTCATTGAAACATGTCACATGATCGTTGATATTTTCTTACAACTACACACCTTAACCAAATTATATTTTTACCAAATAAAAGACCATTTGATAAGTGGGCTAATGAACTACAGGGTAAGGGTTTGTCAGAGTAATGCACTTCTTAAGTGGCTAATCTCTTATGATCGCACACCCAGTAACCTCCTCTGTAAAGAAAAAACAGAGCTTTATCACAGAAACATAGACAGTGATGGCAGAAAAAGACCAGAGGTCCATCCAATCTGTCTGGAAAAACTCTTAATATAAATTTGTACACAGAACAAGAATAGTATAGTTACGTAAGAAATTACCATAACAGTAAATCTTTGAGAGGAGCTCTTGCAGCAGGCAATTGCCAGTAGGACTAAGCTGCTAGGCGCCAGACCACACAGAAACCGTTCTAGCTAGCAGTGTACCGCAGGGGACTGCCCACCACTGATGTCACTCCACTGACAGCCTATCCTATAAAGGCAGGCGGTTCCCCACACCCTCCTCAGTTCTCCCACTGTAGACACGAAATGGGCAGCAAAGATGAAACTGAGGAGGTTTCCCGAGAGTTAAAGTAAAGAAAAAGAGAGCAGAAGACTCACTTGCATGGAAGAGAGGAAAGGCAGACAGAGAGCAGGGGGAAGGAGGGGGGGAAGGAGGGAGGGAGGGAAAAATAAGGCCTGCTGCAAGAGTTCCTCTTGAAGATCTACTATTATGGTAAGTTTTTGTGTAACTGTGTAATCTTACTTCAAAGGAGGCTCTTGCAGCAGGCAATCACCGGTAGGACTGAGTCCCAAACAGTTTCAATAACCAAATGAAACAGCAGTGAGAGGAGGAAACACAGCAGCCAGAGGCTCAAGAAAGAAGGTCCTGGAGAACAGTTATGCTGAAGTTAGTCCTACACCTAGAGGCAATGTCCAGGCTATAGTGTTTGGTGAAGGTATGGACAGAGCTCCATGTGGTAGCTGCACAGATGTCTGCAGCAGACACATTCCTGAAACAAGCAGTGGAAGCAACCATACCCCTGGTAGAATGGCCCTTAACAACTCCCAGAAGTTCTGTTTTGTACTTTCGGTAACAGTAAACAATGCAATTAGCTAACCACTTAGATAAACATTGTTTGGACACTAGAGTGCCCTCTCTCTTCAGGGCAAATGAAATAAACAGATCAGATTTCCTCAAAGTCTTAGTCCGGTGTGTACAGTAACTCAGGATTTGATGCACATCCAAAGTATGGAGCAAAGCACTCTCTCTAATTAGAATACTCTGGAAAATAAACAGGAAGGTGGATGGATTGATTCAAAGTAAACTCTGACACCACCTTAGGAAGAAACTTAGGATTGGTACGTGAAGATACCCTGTCTTTGTGAAAACCCAAATAAGGCTCCTTACACATGAGAGCCTGAAGCTTGGAAATCTTTCCAGCAGAAGTAATGGCAACTAAAAGGAGCGCTTTCCATGAAAGATAGCACAGTTCGCAACTCATGACCAGTTCAAAGGTAGATAACGTGAATTTCTCCAACACAAAATTGTGGTCCCACGGAGGAACCGGGTCCCAAAAGAGAGGTTTGAGATGCAGAATGCCTCACAGAAAAGTGCAAGATACGTCCTGCTGGGCCACAGCTCTACCCTTGACAGGTACAAGGTATGCAGAGATGGCTGAAAGTTGTACCTTGATGGAGGAGTACCTCAATCTGGAATCAGAGAGGGAGAGAAGATACTCCCAACACCTGATCCACCAGGCAGGTGAAAGGATTTAACTGGTGGGAAGCTGCCAAAAGGGAGAGATGCTTCCATTTCATATCATAAGCCACCCGGGTGGAGGGCTTATGGGAAGCCACCAGTATGTCTGTGACCCTAGGGGAGACACCAAACCAGGTGATGGCTATGTCCTTAGAAGCCACGCATGGACATGCAGATATTTAAGGTCTGGATGGTCCAGGGTCCCCCACTCCTGTGGGAGCAAGCCTGTGCACAGGGGCAGGGGCACTGGAGATTCCACCGCCAGCTGCTGCAGCAAGGGGAACCAGATCTGATGAGGCCAGAAGGGAGCTATGAGGATCATCTTGGCCCCTTCCATCTGAAGATTCAACAGCACCCACTGAAGGAGCAGGAAGAGAGGGAGGAAAGGCATACAGAAACCTCCCCTTTCAGGAGAGGAACAATGCATCTCATCAGAAAACTCCAGGCCCGGGATTGAGCGATCAGAAAAGCAGCAGTTTTGTACTGAGTGAGAATGCAAAAAGGTCCAACTCTGGATGCCGCCACCTGTCGAAGAGGTCTTTGTCTACTGGGGTCAGAAGTTCCCACTCATAAGTCCCGGCATGGGAGTGGCTTAAGCTGTTCGCCAGGACATTTTGGACGCCTGGAACGTGGACAGCGGAGCACTCCAGACCATGCTCAGTGGCCCAATACCAAACCCTCATTGCCTCCCTGCATTGGGGTAAAAATGCATCTCTCCTGCTTGTTCGTGTAATAAACTGCACACATGTTGTCCATCTGAACTAAGAGTGGACATGGTAGAAGATGAGTCTGGAAGACCTGAAGTGCTTACAGGATCCCACATCTCCAGAACATTGATGTGGAGACCTTGTTACATGTCCGTCTTCATGCCCTGAGTCTGGTGAGCTCCCAGGTGGTCTCCCCAGCTGAGACCCAAGGCATCCATCATCAGAATCTGGAGAGAGGTTGGGATAGCAAAGGAAACCCCCTGAAACAGGTTGGCCAGCTCTAGCCATCAGGACAGAACTTGCTGGATGGGATGGGAGACCATGACCAGCTGGTTGAGGTCGTCCGTGCATTGGTCCCACTGGACCTGCAACATCCACTTGGAATCCTCATATGTAGTCGGCTAGAGGCACCATGGCAATGACTGCTGCCATGTGACACAGAAGGTGCAAGAATACTCTGTCTGGGACCTGACAGCTGGAGGAGACCACACTGGCCTGGTCCATCAAATGCTCCGCCCTGTCCTTGGGCAAGAAAGCCATGCAGAACAGCCCTTATGCACTGGAGCCATTAGTATGGGATCAGACAGAACTTTGGCGTGTTGATAGTGATCCTCAGGGCCTGGAAGAGACTGAAGGTATGCTCCAGGGTCTGGAGAAGGTATTCTCAGGATGGGAGTCAGTTATCTAGGTAGGGAGAGGCATAAAAGCCCTGTCTCCTGAGGGCAGCTGCCACCACTGCTAGGCACTTGGTAATAACCCTTAGGGCCAAGGACAAGCCAAAGGGGAGAACCTGGAATTGAAAATGGGCACCCCAGAAATGGAATTGGAGGAAACATTTATGGGAAGGAAACATTTTGATATGCAGGTAGGCATCTTGCATGTCCAGAGAACAGAGCCAGTCCCCCCGGTGCAGGAGGGGTAGGAGTCCCTGAAGAGTGACCAACCAAAAGCATTTGTATTCTATGAACAGATTTAGATCACTCAGGTCTAGAATGGGCCTGAGGTTCCTGGTCTTTTTGGGGACCAGGAAGAAGTGGGAGTAGTACCACCTGCCTTACTGAGCCTGAGGGACGAGCTCCATGACTCTTTTTAGTAGCACAGCTTGAATTTCCTCCCAGATGAGAGGCAGGTGATCTTGGGGAGTAGAAGGATTTTCATGGAGAGTTTTTGGGAGGTTACTGAAGGAGTTCCAGAGGGTGACCATGTTCTATGAGCTGTAGAACCCAGCTGACTGAGGTGATTTCTCTCCAGCCGTCGAGGTGGAGGGAGAAACGACCCCCTATCACCTCCCCCAGGGTTTCTGCTGAAGGGGGGGTTCTGTCCAGAGTCAGGAAGTAGGAGCAGGTGCCAGGAGGGCTGTGGCAGTCACCCGGGGAGCTCTAGTGGTGGCAATGGCAGGGTCTGATGTCTGTTTGCGCTTACTCTGGCCGTTGGTGGGAGGGTGGGATTGCCGGTGAGAAGATCAGCAAAAAGGTGATCACTGGCCAGACTTAGGCTGTGTATGGTACAAGGAGTGGACAGACCTAAGGGCCTGGCCCAATTCTTGGAAGGAGGAGATCAAGTCCTGAACATTCCCTCCAAAGAGGACAGAGCCTCAAAAGGGGGGTGTCCAAAATGCTGGACTGCACAACAGAGGCAAACCCAGACACCCTGAGCCAAGAGTGGCACCAAAGACAGATGCCTGAGGCTACCCCTCTGTCCGAGGCATCAACGGCATCACAGCAGCCTACAGGATGTGATGCCCGATGTCCAAGCCCATCTTGAGAGTCTGGGCTAGCTGCTTCTTAGTTGGATCATCAGACAGGATCTGAACCAAGTCACTGGTGTAGTCCCACAAAACATTCTGGTACTGGACCATATAGACCAAATAGTTAATGTCCCCAATGGCTAGGATAGCAGAGGTGTAGACTCTCTTACCCAGGTGATCTAGCTGTCTGAGCTCCTTGTCTGGAGGGAGAGCACTGAGATGCTTACATTTCTTGGTGTGGTCATGGGCCTCATTGATGACCACTGAATCAGCCTTTGGCTGCTCCCCAAAAAAGGACTTACTGGCAGAGGCATGGCAAAGGTGGTCATCCTTCTTGGGCACCACCGAAGTAGTAGAAGGGTGATTCCAGGCCCCCCTTGTGACATCATCATAAGAGTCGATCAAGGGAAGGACCACCAAAGGGAGAGCATCAGGCTGGCACAGGTAAATGGCTAACTGGTGATGCTCTGGGTCCTGTTTCTCAGTCTTCCAACCCATGGTGGTCTGAATATGCCTCATGATGTTCAAGAAAGAAGGGTCATCAGGAGGGTTTTGGGGACTGCCTTAGGGGGCTCCTTCTCATCAGATGAGTCCTCTGTAAGGGAAGAAGAGTTCGAATAATCAGGATCCTCTTCATCCTCATCATCTGGCTCACTTTCTGGGGGCTGGCTTCGGTCCAAGCATCTACTTGAACTGGTGTCAGACCTGATGCCTGATGTTTGATTGTCACTGGGACCAGGTCTAACAGGATCCAGAGAAGGCTGAGTCCCAGGAGGATGGTAGGGAGGTGCTGGCAGTGGGCCTGCTGGGGTGGGGTTTAGCTTCTGCAGCAGAGCCCACCAAGAGTTAAACAGGGAATTATTGTCCACCGGTAGACGGCAATTATAAACTGGAGGATAAGGGTAGGCCAGCATGGGTAACGGTAAGCTGGTGTCGGGCCAGCCGGAGCCAGTATCGGGTACCCTGGCATAGGACCCATGGGTGCCAGAGGAGGGGCTGATGCTGAAGCAGGCTGAGGCAGTAGGCCATGGAAACCTGGGAGGGGTGTCAACAGGTGCTCCCAGGTGGCCTCCCCAGCTGAGACCCAAGGCATCTGTCATCAGAATCTGGCAAGGTGTTGGGATAGCAAAGGTAACCCCCCCCCGAAACAGGTTGGCCAGCTCTAGCCACCAGGAGAGAACTCACTGGATGGGGTGGGAGACCATGACCAGCTGGTTGAGATCATCCATGCATTGGTTCCATTGGACTTGCAACATCCACTGGGGAATCCTCATATGTAATCAGGCTAGAGGCACCATGGCAATGGCTGCTGCCATGTGACCCAGAAGGCACAGGAATACCCTAGCTGGGATCTGATAGCTGGAGGAGACCACATAGGCCTGGTCCATCAGATGCTCTGCCCTGTTCTTGGGCAAGAAAGCCATTCAGAATGGCCTGTATGTACTGGAGCGATTAGCATGGTGTCAGACAGAACTTTGGCATGTCAATAGTGATCCCCAGGGCCTGGAAGAGACTGAAAGTATGCTCCAGGGTCTGGAGAAGGTATTCCTGAGATGGGGCCACTAGGAGCCAGTCATTCAGGTAGAGAAAGACATAAAATCCCTGCTTCCTGAGGGCAGTTGCCACCATTGCCAGGCACTTGGTAAAAACCCTTGGGGCTAAGGACAGGCCAAAGGGGAGATCCTGGAACTGAAAATGGCACCCCAGAAATGGAAGCTGAGGAAACATCTTTAGGAATGAAACATTTTGATATGCAGGTAGGCATCCTGTATGCCTAGAGAACAGAGCCAGTCCCCCTGGTGCAGGAGGGGTAGGAGTCCCTGAACAGTGACCATCCAAAAGCATTTGTACTCTATGAACAGATTTAGATTGCTCAGGTCTAGAATCAGCTTGATGTCCCTGGTCTTTTTGAGGACCAGGAAGAAGTGGGAGTACTACCCCTTGCCCCACTGAGCCTGAGGAACAGGCTCCATGGCTCTTTTTTGTAGCAGAACTTGAATTTCCTCCCAGATGAGAGGCAGGTGATCGGGGGATAAAAGAATTACATGGAGGATTTTTGGGAGGCCACTGAAGGAGTTCAAGTGTGACCGTGTTCTGTGAGCTGTAGAACCCAGCTGTCTGAGGTGATCTCCCTCCACAGATTGAGGTGGAGGGAGAAATTAACCTCTACCACCTCCCCCAGGGTTTCTGCTGGAGAGGGGTCTGGCAAGGAGTCAGGAAAGGTGGCAGTGACAGGGGCCGATGCCTGTTTGCATTTACCCTGGCCTTTGTTGGGATGGCGGGATTGCCGGCAAGAAAAGCAGTGGAAAGGTGATTGCTGGCCAGATTTAGGCTGCATACAGTACAAGGAATGGACAGACTTAAGGGCCTGGAGGGAAAAGATCAAGTCCTGAACAACCTCTCCAAAGAGAACAGAACCCCGAAAGGGGGCATCCAAAATGCTGGACTTCACATCAGAGGCAAACCCAGACACCTGGAGCCAAGAGTGGCACTGAAGACAGATGCCTAAGTCTGCCCTTCTGCCCGAGGCATCAATGGCATCATAGGCAGCCCACAGGATGTGATGCCTGATGTCCAAGCCCATCTTGAGAATCTGGGCTAGCAGCTTCTTAGTTGGATCATCAGACAGGATCTGAACCAAGTCACTGGCTTGGTCCCACAAAACATTCTGGTACTGGACCATATGGGCCAAATAGTTAATGGCCCCAATGGCCAGGATAGCCAAGGTGTAAACTTTCTTACCCAGGTGATCCAGTTGTCTGGACTCCTTGTCCAGAGGGAGGGCACTGAGATGCTTAGGTTTCTTGGTACAGTCATGGACTGCATTGATGACCACTGAGTCAGTCTTTGGCTGCCCCCCAAAAAAGGACTTACCTGCGGGGGCATAGTAAAGGTGGTCAGCCTTCTTGGACACCACCAGAGTAGTAGAGTGGTGATTCCAGGCCGCCCTTGTGACATCATCATAAGAGTTGATCAAGGCAGGGACCACTAAAGAGAGAGCAACAGGCTGGTGCAGGCAAATTGCTAACTGGTGATGCTCTGGGTCCTGCTCCTCAGTCTCTCAGCCCATGGTGGTCTGAATATGCCTCATGACGTCCAAGGAAGAAGGATCATCAGAAGGGGATTTGGGGACTGCCTTAGGGGACTCGTTCTCATCAGACGAGTCCCATGCAAGGGAGGAAGAGTCTGAATAATCGGGATCCTCTTCATTCTCATTATCTGGCTCACTTTCTGGGGGCTGGTGTCGGTCCAGGCATCCATTCAAACTGGTGTTTGACCTGATGCCCGGTATTTCATTGTCACTGGGACCAAGTCTAACAGGATCTGGAGGTGGCTGAATCCTGGTAGGGTGGCGGGGAGATGCTGGCATCAGGCCTGCTGGGGTAGGGTTTAGCTTCTGCAGCATAGCCCACCAAGAATTAAACAGGGCATTAATGTCCACCGGTGGAGGGCAATTATAAACTGGAGGATAAGGGTAGGCCAGCACCTGGTAAGGGTAAGCCGGTGTCAGGCCAGCTGGAGCTGGTATCAGGTACCCAGGCGTAGGTACCGTGGGTGCCGGACGAGGGGCTGGCGCTGGGGCAGGCTGAGACAGCAGGCCGCAGGAGCCTGGGAGGTTGTCCACAGGTGCAGGGAAAGGGGAGACCAGCACCTGAGGTGGAAAGCCCTTCCTTGGTGAGGGCTGAGGCGAGACCAGATGAGGAGAAGTGCCTATATCCTGCAGTGGGCACTGCCTCAAAGGACTGGCACTGATCCCCATAGAGGGGGATTGACGCAGGTAGCGCCTTGGCTGGGGGAGCATTTGCTGAGGGACCAGGACCTGAAGAACCATCACTGGCAGGGGGATGAGCATCAAGGGCTGAGGGGGGCAGGAGACAAAGTCCCGTGCCCCAAGGAGCCATTGCCTGCCATCAAGATAAGAGTGGGTGGTGGGGCCACCGGTAGCCCAGAGGGAGTAAGTGCTGGCAGGGCTGAAGAGGCCAACCTCCAGTGGGAGGAAGACCCAGACATGGTCGAAGGCTTGTGATGAGACTACAAGTGGGAAGCAGACTGGGGGTCCTGGTTCTTATCTCGGTGTTTGTGCTTCCTGCTAGATTTTTTACTGGGAAAGGAAGAAGAGGAAGTCCCAGAAGACTGAGATAAAGTTGAAGAGCTCCTGGCCTGTAGCTCCTGTTCCATCACAACAAGCTTCTCCTTGAGGAGATGGCTCTCCAGAATTTTCAGGCAATGTTTCTGTGTGGCCTGGTTAAATTTCTGGCAAAACTGGCAGGCTTCAGTGCTGTGGTTGAGGCCTAGGCATAGGATGCAAGCAGAATGTCCGTTCTTTTCTGGAATCTGTTTGCCGCAGGCACACTTCGTGGAGCAGTCAGAAGACGAGGCAAGTTGAGAAGACATAAACCTGAATCCAGTAACACTGAAAAATCGATGTTAACACTTGGAGAAAAAGGAAAATAAAAAAGGCACAAAGCACAGGAAATGGCAGTCGACTGTAGTTGTGGTGGTGTCAGTGGTCCGACGTGTGTGGGTCGATGGCGGGAAAGAACTGAAACGGGTGTGGGGGACCACCCTCCTTTATAGAATAGGTTACCATCAGCGGAGTGACATCAGTGGTGGGTGGTCCCCCATGGTACACTCCTAGCTAGAAAGGTTTCTGTGTGGTGCTGGCGCCTGGCGGCTTAGTCCTACCAGTGACTGCCTGCTGCAAGAGCCTCCCTCGAAGTAAAATCTGACAGTTTTCTATTGGAATAATTAGTTTTTTCTATTGTGTTGCCTTTTTTTATTATTACCTTTTGCTGAAGTAATGAGCTGACTGTTCAGGTACTCTCTTTCAAAGGTCTTCAATAAACAAAGACGTGGCACAATTATTTCTTTAACTGGCATTCCCAACTGAGGACTGACCATTAGGACAACAACCAGCCCAAGACAAAGGTATGAAGAGCACTTTGCCAATACTCAATTGCTTTGTAAAAGTGCAGTTGTAGGCAATAACTTCCACAAGGGTTCCCATGGCGCTGAATATATGTGAGTGCCATGAGTGTGTGGTAAGACATGAGGCAATAACCATTTACCTTTAACCACCCAAGAACTCCATATATTTCTCCATGGCCAGCACCTTGGAAGGTCTCATCACAATTTTAAACTAATCCAAAGATTCAATTTAATGAATAGCCCACTCCACAAATTGGTCAGTTTATTTTGAAAAACTAATTGGACACTAGTGCCCCAGTGGGCCCTCCAGAAATGGGGCACCCATGTGTCCAGGAGATACATTGTTGGGCACTGGTTCATAAAATATGTGGCTTAGCTTAAAAATGTAGCCTGATTTTTTTCTTTGTTTACTCCCAGTCCAGTCAGCAGCTTTGGAAAACAGAACACTTATGTCATGCACTGGGAACCTTGCCATTTTCCAGCCCATGGAATTGTTCATTAGCAGAATGGTGGGCTGACTGAGATTGGACATTCTCAATGGAACCCTGAAGCCCATTTGAATCAGAGAGTGAGAGGGAGAGAGCTGCTTATCCACTGGGACATATATGTGTCAGTGTCTCAGCAGGTAGGACACTCGCCTCTGAGGCTGGGAGATCAGAAGCCTGTATTGTACAATAATCAGCACAAAAAAGCCTGAGTTTGAACATGATAATTTGAAACCTGCTACTAGTAAATTCCCTAGTTCCTATCTTCCTTTCAGTTTCTTTAACATTTGAGATAGTATTTACATTACTACTCTTTATTTATATTTTATAAATCCTGACAACCCCTTCCACCATTTCATCATGATATTCCTAGGATTTAATTTAGAATCCTTGGTGTAGAATTCATCCATCACTTGTTCAACCAACATTTTTAAAGTGACATAGGGCATCTGTCTCTGTTGCAATGTCCACTAGCATCGTGCCTGCCAGAGATAACATTTTAAGCAGCAGAAAAACACCATCAAAGTTCCATGATTGTAATTACTTAATAAGTGTGGGCAATACCCTAGAACTAGTGTTTCATAAGAAAAGCTTGATCCCCATCTTAAATTCCATTCATCCGCTAAGTACCTCCATAAAGGTTTGACATATGAGCATGCAGAGAAAAAATGGTCCATCATTTCTTTTATATTTTGGCACTCATTATATGGACAATTTCTCTCTTCTTGTACTATGTGTTTAGCATTTCCTCTAAGATTTAAATGCTCATATGCAGATAGCCACAGGATCTCCCACATGTGTATGGGGGTCCTATTGTTATTTAGCTGTCTCAAGACCCCCATCTCGTAAGGTGGGGGGAGGGCAGTTTTTGAATTCTGGCTCTGCAGGGTGTAATTTACCCATTATAAGGGAATATAATTGCTGTCCTGATGACTTGGAAATGTGTGCCTTGGTTATCTCCCATTTGTGAAGCTTTTTCACTGCAAGTTTGATGTAGTCAGCTATTTGCATCCTAGGGGGTAACTTTAGTGGACTATTTCCTACCCATAATTCCAAATACTTTGAAAGAACAATATAGAACCACTGATATTGCAAGCTATGTGGTAGGCGAGGCCAATTTTAAAGTGTTGTGATATAAAAAGGCCATAAAAAAAGGAGATGGGGTCAATCATTCCCAAGCCACCTTGAGCCTTGGGTAGATAGGTAAAGCATATTTTTACTGGGCTCAGCCAACAACCCCATGCCATCTGAAAGAAACAGGCATATAATCTTGTTTCTAGGGTGGTAGGGGGAGGAAAAATCATTGCTATGTATAGGAAGGAGGGTATGATGAAACGTTTTATTATGTGTACCCATTTTATTTTTGAGAGCCTCCAGGACTTTCATCTATTTACCTTGGTTTCTGCCCCTTGTAGTGCAATTTCCCAATTTTCTAGGGGAAGGTTTTGTGGCCCAAACTGAATACCTAAATTATTTTGAGGTTCTGTGGAGAGGTGAATTTGATTTACTAATAGTGGTGCCTGACTTGAGTCACCCAGGAGAAGACCTGTACATTTCCTTAGATTATGTTTTGAGTTAGAAACGCCTGTGTATTCCTGTAAATGCATCATTAGGGCTGGGATCTGTTTCGGGTTGGCCATAAACAAGGAGATATCATCTACATATGCTTGGAATTTTATCTCGTCCTGTCCTGAGAGCCCTTGCAATCCTTCCCAGGCCTGTGTACTACTCAATGTCCAAATCAGAGAGTCTAGGGAAAAATATATAAAAGAGGGCTGAGGAGACACCCCTGTCACACTCCTGTGTTTATAGAGATACCTCCTAAAACCTTCCCATGAATAATAGGTTGTATGTTTACACTAGAGTACAAAAGTTTTATTTTTTTGACAAAGTCACCTGGAATTCCATAATGTTGTAATGCCTGGAAAAGGAACGGTAGGCACACCCTGTCGAAAGCCTTACTCTGATCGAGGGTTATGATGCAACCTTTTTTCTGGTTTTTACCATAGAAATCAATTATATCCTGGATCATCATTAGAGCATGCTGGGTTTTCTCTCTGGTAACCCACAAAACTGGGCAGGGTGTATCAATTTGGATTCTATTTTCCTTAACCTATTGTTTAGAATTTGTGATAGAATTTTGAAATCCGTATTTAATAGGGTGATGGGCCTCCAGTTTGAAATGACTAATCTAACCCCTGATATGTATAAGAATATCAGAAGACCTGATGTGAATTGGGGCGGGGGGAAATCTTTGTCAAAAAGGCGGAAAAACTTCCAACAGGCATCTGCTGTTTCCTTCGGAAAGTTTATAGAATTCATAGGGGAGGCCGTCAGGGCCTGGTGAAGTTGCATTTTTCAATTTTTTTAATTACTGATTCGATTTCTTCTGTTGTCAGGAGAGAGTTTAATTCTTCCTGATCTTCTGTGGAAAGGTTTACCTGTACTCTTTGTAAATAAGAGATGATATCTTCTTTGGTAGGGGGGAGACATTTCATGAGATTCCATGAGCCGCTGCATTAATTTGTGTATTTCTTCTTCTTCGTCCACCACCCTTCCCTGCTCATCTGATAGCTGATGGAAGGCTGTTGCCTCGTTCTTTTTTTGCAGGCTTCAAATGGGTCCCCTATTGGGAATCTTTGAGTCCCATATTGTAACTCTGCCTTCAATGTTTTCACCCTGTCATATTGGAATTTCCTCATCTCCTCCTTTAACTGTTCTATTTGGGGGCTAAAATCATGCTTAGAAGTAGAGGACTGAGAGTAGAGGTTTTGTAACCTCAATCTAAGTTTTAGATAAAAAAATGTACTCCTTGCAGTATGTTTCCCATAATCTTGGAACCATTTTGCTATATCTCTCTTTGTGTCTAACCACCACTCCTTGAGGTCCTCATATAAGTCACTTACTGAGGTCCTGGCCCATAAGAGGGACAGGATCTCTTGCTAAGCATAGGTATCAGAAAGAGTGGAGGTATTCAGTCTCCAACTCTTATTCTGTCCTGATTTTGGAGGAGGTGACTGAAAGGAAATTTGTAGAAGCAAGTGATCTGAAAATTTCATGGGGGATGTTTGGAAACTAGGGGTAGGCAAGTTTTTGGAAATAAAAATATGGCCAGTCTTTGAGGTTAACCTACCTCTTCGGTATTGCCAAGGCTTGGTAGAAGTTGCAGTGGTGGGTGAGGGGAGATACATCGAGAGCAAAGTGGCAGAAGGCATTATAAAGTGTGTCCAGTTTAGATAGGGTGGACTTAGGGGCTGCACTGTCTGCAATGTCGCAGTAGTCGATGGAGGGCAGTATCATCTTCAGGACCAGTTCACGTCAGACTCAGGGAGGGAGGCTGCTGCAGTTTCTATATAGTGCACTGAGCATGGGGCGTAGTTTTTTTGAGATAGCATTGATGTGGTCAGAGAAGGAGAGATGGCTGTCGAGCTAGACCCCCAAGTAACGGAACGAGGAGACATCTTCAAGTTTTTGGCCATCCAGGGTGGCGAAGTAGGGAAGGGAGGGGAGTCTGGCCAGGTGTTGTGTGTTGAAGGTCATAGTGACAGTTTTGTTTGCATTTAGGGAGAGCTGGTGCGAGCTAAACCATTGCTGTACCTTGCTGAAGTCAGCTTGGAGGTTTGATTGTACCACATCAGGGGCGGAGCCCGAGTAGTAAAGTACAGTATCATCTGCATACGTGTGGATTGAGAAAGTAGAGAGATGAGTGGTAGGTCATTTAGGAATATAGAGAACAGAATGGGACCAAGAACCGACCCCTGTAGGACACCGGTAGTTAAGGGAAGGGGGTGGAGATCACATTTGAAACTCTAACAGACTGAGTTCTATCAGAGAGGTATGATCTGAACCAGTTTGAGGCTGCAACAGAGAGGCCTGATTCAGCGAGACTCGAGAGCAATATGAGGTAGGAGACGGTGTTGAAGGCTTTTGCAAGGTCGACAAAAATGGCTGAGGTGATCAGTCCACTGTCCATGCCTGTCAGGATAGTGTCTGTAAGCCTTATCAGGGAGGTGGTAGACTGTCCTTCCCAAGCCAGACTTGAATGGCGAAAGAATTTGGAGTCAGTGAGGAAGGAGGTAGTTTGGTGAGCACAAGGTGCTCTTGTAGTTTTGCTAGGGCTGGAAGGAGGAGACAGGGTGGTAGCAGAGGGGAGGTAGGGCACCTCCTTTGGCAGAGGATGAGAATGGTGTGCTTCCAAGTGCATGGGGGATGGCAGTGGCAGCAAAGGATTGGTTTAGGAGTTTGGCAAGTGGAGTTGCTACAGCGGGGGTGGAGAGGTATAGAAGTTTGGGGTCTAATCCATCCGGGGATTTGCCTTTTGAAGGGTTGAGAGAAAGTAATGCATCTAGAGCCTCAGTTGCAGAGATGTCTTTGAAGGAAAAGGAGCGAGGCCTAGTCTGAGTCTTTATCTCTGTAGGCGGTGCGAGAGGTGTAGTGTTGGGCAGGGAAGAGAGGAGGGTGGCAGCACAAGTGTAGAAGTACACACTGAACTCAGTGGCGACTGCTGTGGGCTCTGATATGAGAGAGTTATTAACATTTAGCATTGGAGTGGGATTGTCAGCCGGTGGGGTGAAAAGGGAGTGAATTACCTTCCAGAATTTTGAGGGTTTATTTAGGTTTGACTGGAGGGAGCTGCTGAAGTGTTCTGCTTTTGCAAGACAAGTGGCTCTGGTGCACTTGTTACAGAGCAGGTGGTATGTGGAGAGGTGTTGTGGGAGGCGTGAGGATTTATCGTTTTCCAGGCTTTTGTCGTCACGATTTGACATACAATCAGTTCTTGGATGATCCAAAGTAGGTGGTTTCCTCGTACTCTTGTAGGACGCAGTGGGGCGTGTGTGTTCCAGACACTGAGGAATGTGTTTTTAAAGTGTAGGAAGGCATCATCAGTGGAGATCGTAGGAGGGGCAGGGGCCCAGTTTGCTAGCACAAGATCATCTAATACGGGGGCTAGATTGAGGGATTTATAGGAGCGTTGGACTACAAATTTAATGGGGGATTTTCAGCGGTGGATTTTACACACTAAGAAGGTTACATGGTGGTCGCTGAGGGAGTCAGGAAGAATACCTGCTTGTTTGACCCGGTGGGGGTGTGCGGTAAGGACCCAGTCGATGAGCGAGTGGTTACCAGATTTTAGGTTAAGCCGGGTGGGCTCAGTAATGATTTGTGAGAGGTTTAGGGTGGAAATTTCAGTCCTGGTTTTGTTGAGAGCAGCAGCTAGCCAATTGTGGTTAAGATCGCCCATAATGTAGAGTTCCCCTGTCGTGGTTAGGCAGGAGATTTGCTTGAGGAGGTCGGTGACAGCAGAAGCTGGTGTACCAGGTCGGCAGTATATCCCAGCAATGTAGATTGGTAGTGAGAAGGGAAGGACAAGCTGAATTAGTATTACTTCAAGGACTTTTGGTTCAGACTTGGTCAGGACCACTGAATAGTGCAAGTCCGAGTTTACATAGATGGCTATTCCGCTGCCTTTAGAGGCTCTATCCTGGTGGGTCATAGTGCAGCCTGGGATAGCGACAGAGGAGTCGTTGATGTTTTTGTTGAGCCAGGTTTTGGACAGGGTGAGGATATCATAGTATAGTGGATGGCAAGAACCTGAAGGGAGTTAAGCTTGTGGACAAGGCTTCTTGTATTTAAGTGCAGGAGGTGCAGGCCACGTGGGAGAAAGTCCCCAGAGTGAGGTGAAGAAGAGGCCAATTTTGGAGAGGGGCATGAGGGGGGTAGTTTTGGGGCCAGGGTTAGGGTGGCTATCACCTGCTGCAAGGAGCAGGAGAGTGAGAGTTAGGTAGTGAGCGAATAGCTGTATATGACTGGCTTCGAGCGGATGTCTCTTAGATTGATGGCGTGTATGAGCTGGGCATAGGGGAATAAGTTGAAAAATGACCCAGGGGAGCGATGGGTTGAAAAGAAATGGGCTGGGATATGTGGCAGAGTGTGTCCATGCTTGGGTGAAAGGGGAGGTAGACGCCGGGCTGGAGGGGTGGGAGAGCTCAACGAGGTTTTTCAGAATTTGGGAGGTGGGCATGGGAGAGATGGGTGGCATGTTGCAAAGGAAGGGAGGGAGGGAGAAGAGAATAGGGATGAGTAGGGTCAGGTGGCCTGGTAGAAGGATCATGGCGCGGATCAGGTGCTAGGAGGACCCTACTGCTGTGGTTACTTAGCGTGGAAGGTAGGTGCTGTAGTTACTTAGTGGGAAAGGTGGAGGGCTGGGATGTGGGGGCAGGGAAATGATAAGGACCTGTAAGTACTAGGAACCAATAGGGGAGCAGAGGGAATGAGGGTTTTAGGTAGCCAATGAGGGAGCGAGCAATGCTGCTAGGCTTACTAACCAATGATGGAGCGAGAGGGAATGTGGGTAGGCAGTAGGTGTATTTAATCATTGGAGGGGTGTGGGTGGGTGGGAGGCCGAAAATCCTTCTATGAGACACCTGAATTTTGCTTATGTAACCCTAGGTGGCGCTATCTCAAGGGCTACTGCTCCTGCCTGTTTGACTACGGACAGGTTGAGGGACCTAGGTCCTATAGCGGGTACCTCCACCCAGAGGTCAGGGTTTGTAGTGATTAGACTAGCTTGGTCACAGCCCTCTGGGACACTCAGACCCCCTTTTATTCCCTCTAGTGGCTCACATAGTACACCGGAGTTACAGCCCCAATACCCCATGTATACACACTGTTCACTTCTATAGATACCACTTACACTCGAGACTGATTCTGCAGCATGTCTCTGAGGACCCCCTGTAAAATAAGGATAAACAACATACACAGCAAAACACAATACTGTTTCCATAAGTACCAACACCACAGACAGTATATAGTATAACAACAACAAATCTGATTTATTTAGGGGCAGTAACACGGGAGGGGGAAATCAGGTTAATTGGTGGCATTAAATCACAGTACTGTGCACACATACAGGGGCTGAAAAGTCACACTCTGGGTACCCAGGTTGGGGGGCTAGCCAGGTCCGTTGCCCGGGGTTGGCCGGCAGGTGCAGATGGATAGGGCCCTGTAGAAGAAAATATATGCACAACACCCAATTGTAATCCAGAGCCAGATGGCTCAGTCCATGAAGCAGTGAAACAAGATGAATTAGATGACACATTTGTGATTGAAAACAGGCTACAGGGGAATACCCTGACTTGTACTCACAATACCCAAGCTGAAAACTGGATGGTAGATTTTCTTCTGGATTGCCAGAACAACAAGGCATGGAGACAAAGTCCTTGTGACTGGACCCCACTGCAGTTGATAGCAAACGGATTTAGTCTGAGACAAGCTGAGGTTTGCTTCCAGCTTCAACACACAGCACACAGCACTGGGGATTGGAAATAGCGATTCACCCACAAGCACTACGCACATTCATATGTAAAAGAAAAGTACTATACCAGGCAGACTGCTCCTTGATCCCGATCGCAATTACTGCAAAATACCTGGGAGCACACACAGCAGCTTCAGTTCCTGACAGACTAAGCGCGATTCAGCAATTTCTCCCATCTTCTACAGGGTGAGCCTGGTTTCCACACTTCTAGTGCTTCTTTCTCCTCACAACTCAGATTCAGTCCAAACTGGCACTCACAAAGGCTGCAGACCGAAACTCAGGGCCTCACACATGCTTCCCGCGCAAAACTATACACCGCAGAAGCACATAGCTCCTTCTCTCTTCACAGTCACAACTGATCTAATCTTTCCAGTCACAGAGCAGGGCATTTCCTTTAGCTCCACACCATTTTGTTGGCTGGTTCGGCTGTCATTCACAATAAGACTCCCTCTGTTGGTGGGAAAAGGTGCCGAGGTTAAAACTACATTTCCCAGAGTCATTGCCCATATAATCCTCTTGTGGCTGGCTCAAAATTCAGAGTCCAAGTTCCGATTCATCCACAGGCTCCATTTTAGGGTCTCCCTATCATCCTGATTGGTCCAAATCAGCTATTCAGGACCAAAATGAAAGAGTTACACTGAAACGGTTTGTGCTGAAATGAAGACAGGTTAGACAAACTACATTTTCTCAGTCACTCTAAATGATTTCTGGCAAACAGTTATATCTTTCAACAAGGCTCCCTCTGCACATGTAGCAATGGCAGAAATGGAGCGAATTGACAGCAGCCCGAGAGGGATTCGAGCATTAAATACACAGTCCCCCCCCATACAAACTAATTAAGTCTGCAAGCAGACAGCTCTTAAAGAGACAGTACGTGGAGGCTCAAATAGCGCTCACTTGGAACCACATTTAAACAGCTCAGACACTGAACACCGCCCAGACTTGGAGCATTCAGACAAGCTCCTGGAAGACTTTTGGGAACCCCATTTGCAGGGGGGGTTACACCTAGTTGCAGCTAAATCTATTTGTAAAAAGTGCCAGGCTGCAAAAGCAGGGGAAAAAGTCCGGGCCAGTCGGAGCGGGTTTGCTGGAAGTGCCCGTGTTCTGATTGGCTGCGCTGTCGCCGTACCTTCCAAGGAGCTGCAGACGGGCGTCCTGGTCTCGATCGGCTGGGTGCTGTCCAACCATGGGGGAGCTGAAGCAGACCTGTTCAAAGGCAGGCAGCTGGAGAGAAGAAAAATAGCAGGGGATAAATAGCGTAGTGGCAGGACAGGTTTAGATTGAGCAATTTAGCAAGACAAAGGACAGTGAGACTATTTGGCACCAAGGCAGAGTGGTTGGATGGGGTGGGGGTTGGGGTGCAGGAGCAGGAGCAAGGAAACAACAGAAGAGCTGTAAGCACTTTAAAACAGTAGTAGAAATTACAATCCAGCTAATACAGTTGAAATCCTTCTATGAGACACTTGAATTTTGTTTAGTTGCAGCTAAATCTATTTGTAAAATGCGCCAGGCAGCAAAAGCAGGGAAAAAAGTCCTGGCCAATTGGAGCGGGTTTGCTGGAAGCACCTGTGCTCCAATTGGCTGCGCTGTCACCTTACCTTCCAAGGAGCTGCAGACGGGCGTCCTGGTCTGGGTTGGCTGGGTGCCGTCCAACCGTTGGGGAGCTGAAGCAGCCCTGTTCAAGGGCAGGCAGCTGGAGAGAAGAAAAATAGCAGGGGTTAAATAGCATAGAGGCAGAACAGGTTTAGATTGAGCAGTTTAGCAAGACAAAGGAGAGTGAGACTTTTTGGCGCCAAGGTATGTATACCCATGAGATTGGTATTGAGCACAATCCAGAAGCTCACCAGTGGTTATACATTTCCTTAGAGCATTTGTATCACAATAGGCTTTTTTCCCCATCTCCCCTTTGTTTACAGTTGGGTGAATCACAATTAAAATCACCTCCTCAAATTACATAAGATGCTGTATGTAGGTAAGGCTGTAATTGTGAAATCAGGGCCACTCTGTCTGCCTTGGACTGGAGACCATAAACATTTATTAACCTGTATGGCACTTGTTTCCAATACCCATCAAGAATTAGCAGTCTTCCTGGGATAAGGTCGATAATTTTGGTCATTTGGAAGGAATGGGAGCTGAAGATTATGCCTAGCCTGTCTGACCGATCTAGTCCGAATGACCAGTAGGACAGGCCCCACCTCCATTCAGCCTGTAATAGTCTAAGTGGGTCAGAAGTAAACATACATGTTTCCTGTAAAAACCCAATGTTTCGTTTCAGATCTGTCAGGTGTTGGAAGAAGGCCTGCCTGTTGGAGGAGTTCAGTAGACTATGGCAGTTGCATGACCCCAAAACCAACTTGTTCATTTACATGGTTATTTTATGGCCCTTTTTTCCTCTTCTTTTTTTCTTCCCTTTATATTCTGTGAGGTCTGCCCTGCCTCCTTGTTCTTGTGAGGGGGAAGATCTGGTTCTGCCAAATCCATGTCAGATTCCTCACCTGTGGGAGCTAAGACAGTGAAGGGGTTAGGTGCCTCAATGCGCAATGGGGTTTGTGTTCCTGGTCACTCTCCTCCGAGGAAGTGGAGCTAGGGATTGTGGAGGGAAGGGGGCTTATATTCTCTTTTACTTCTGTGATCTGACTGTCTGAATAGCCTACAGGAGGGAAGTCCCCCACTGGATCTGAATGGGGGGGGCTCCAGTTCATCCTGATTCCCCCTACTTTCCCAGATCATTTGTGGTGAGATCAATCACCTGTTCTGTAGGTGTGGGTTCCCGGGTTGGGGTGGATGGTGGAGGGGGAAGCCTAGGAGTCCCTCCTGGCCTAGCTGGATCTGACTCCGAGGGATTTGTGGCTTCCTCTTGGGCCTGCTGAATGAGAAGCTCAGGACTGATGACTAGTTTTATTTCTTGCAGCCCAAGGGCATTCAGGAAAATATGTCCTGTCTCCTCACACAAATCACACTTTGTTAGATTTGCACAGTGCATGCTACTGTGTCCCACCTCTCCACAGTTGTTGCATCTTGGTCTGTCACAGACACTGGAGAGGTGGGTTCTGGCTCCACATTTATAGCAGGCTCGAGGCAGTCTAGAATAAAAACATACCCCTCTGTCCCTGCCTAACATGAATGAGTCTGGAATATGTTCAATGTCGTTGTCTGTCTCTCTGAGATTTACTTTATATTTCCACCCTCCTGTCCAGAACATTTCTGAATCTAGCATATGAACATACGAACATACAAAATTTGCCAGCAGATAAAGGCATAGAGGTCTATTAAGTCTACTTGAATGTACAGCTAGCGCCCCTTATTCTGCAGCTGCCCCTCCTTTCCACCCTTCCCCTCCATTGACCCTTCCCCTTGTCCTCTCCCATCCACTTTTGAAGCAGTCCACTGTTCTACTGGATACCACTTCTGCAGGTAACACATTCCACCCTGCTACCACCCTCTCTGTAAAAAAGTGTCTCCTCATCTCCCTCCTGAACCTTCTTCCCTCCAATCTAATATCATGGCCCCTTGTGTCCCTCCCCTCCCTTACTTTGAACAGCCTCTCTGTACCTGTCTTGTTTATTCCTTTCATGTACTTAAAGGTTTCAATCATGTTCCCCCTGTCCCTCCTCTCCTCTAGCGAGTACATGTCCAACTCCCTCAGCCTCCTCTCATATGATAAGTCCCCCAGCCCCTTGATCATCTTTGTCCCCATGCGCTCCATGCCCTCCAGTAACTTAATGTCCCTTCTCAGATACAGGCACCAATACTGCACGCTTTACTCCAGATGCGGTCTAACTAATAACCTATACAGTGGCAGAATCACCTCCTCCCTCCTCAAGGATATACCCCTTGCAGTGCAACCCAGCATTTTGTTGGCCTTTGCAGCTGCCTTCCTATATTGTGCTGAGTTGTTCATTGACCCTGTAATGAGCACCCCCAGATCCTTCTCCTCCTCTGTCTGGGCTAGCTGCACTCCCCCCAGCTGGTAACTCCTCCTCGGGTTCTTCACCCCAAAATGCAGCACCTTGCACTTTTGGCATTAAACCCCAGTTGCCAGGTGTCTGACCAGGTTTCAAGCTTTGCCAGATCATCCTGCAACCCCTGCCATCCCCCTAGGTCATCCACCACCGCTCCCATCTTGGTATCATCAGCAAACAGACTGATCTTGCTCTTGATGTCCAATGATATGTCTGCAATGAATATCCCAAACAACACTGGTCCCAACACTGAGCCCTGTGGAACACTGCTCGTCATTACCCCTGAGTGTGAGAGCTCCCCATCCACCACCACCCTCTGTTGCCCTTCCTAAAGCCAGTTCCCTACCCATCTCACCAGCTTTGCACCTGCCCCTGTGCCTTCTAACTTACTTCCCAGCCTCCCATGCAGCACCGAGTCAAATGACTTACTGAAGTCCAGATACAGGACATCCACTGCATGGCCCCTGTCCAGTTGCCTAGTTACCCAGTCATAGAACTCCACCAGGTTGGTTTGGCAGGATCTGCCCAATATGAAGCCATGCTGTCTGCTGTCCTGTAGTCCTTTGGCCTCTAGGAGGGCCACCAGCCTCTCCTTCAGGATAGTCTCCATCAGCTTACCCACGATGGATGTGAGACTCACCGGTCTGTAGTTCCCTGGTTCATCCTTGGGGCCACTCTTGTGGAGGGGCACCACATGAGCCATCCTCCAATCCTGAGGTACATACCCTGAGTGTAGTGAGGCATTAAATAGGTTTGCCAAGGTCCCGCAAGTCCTTCAGTACCCTGGGGTGGATGCCATCTGGGCCTGGCACCTTGTTCACCCTCAGTGCCTTCAAACCCTCCCGAACTCTGCCCTCCATGATTTCCCCATCTGTCACCCCCTCCCTCCTGTTTCTGCAATGCTTCAGGAGAACTTAACACTTTGCATTTCTGTGATGACCAATATGTAATGTCTTCAACATACACTCCTTCATTACGAAACATAACTGTTACATATTTGATGAGGGGTTTTGTTAAAGAAATTACTAAAAAGGTGGACCACAGAGGTGAAAATTTAACTTAATTATATCTTTGCCAGAACATCTCGAGGACGATTTAAAACTTATATCATAGTTATCTTCCCGAGATGTTTATGAAGACAAACACCTCTTTAGGTGAAAAATGGAGGAAGTCCTTCAAGAGTTTCCTCCCCCGACATACTGACAATCTGGCCTTATGTCCAACCTCCCTTTGTAATGAAGTCTGACTGCATTCCTCCTTGGAGCAGCCTCTTTTTTGGATCTGGAGAAAAGTTCTGTTAATAAAGGCCTCTGTGGAGGAGGAGGATCACTCCTGTCATTCCTCCTGGGATTGTTCTCTGATTTCGGATAAGTTTCCTCCACTGGTACTGCCCTGTGAGGCTCTTCCAAGAGGGGAGTGTGGGGTCAGTGGTTTTCCATGGGGTTGTCCTGGGTTGTTTTCAGGGACATTTTTCCTCCTGTTTTGGTATGTCAGTTGTTTCATCTGTTTTATGTTGACCCTCCTGGGGGTCTGCAGTGCCCATTTTATCTCCAGGTACCTGGTTTTGCTCAGTTGTGCACCATTCTGGAGTGTTTGCAAGAAGGGGGTTTTGACAAGCTGGATCTGGTAGCCATTGGCTGGTAGACATTTTTTTCCAACCTGCTTCCTTTAGTGATCTTTCGGGTGACCAACTAGCAAAAGGATCGAGATTTTTCTATTTATTTGACTGGATGGAGGAAGCTTTTTGTATTGCTTCAGTTGTTGATAGGGCAGGGTGAGTCCAATCTGCTTTTGAAGCAGTATTTTCATTAGGCCTTACTAAGGGCCCCAGGACTAGATTCCTGTTTGCCAGCATAATTGCAGCTCTCTCATTTTTCTCCCATCTTTCCCACCTTTATCTGTCTACTGAATCAATCTCCATGTAACTACTGTATATTGTCTACTCTGTAAAGCTCACATATAAGCCTGTTGTATACTCTGCTTGACATATGCCTGTAATTTTGCCTGATTCCTAAATGTACCCTGATTTTTTTTTTGTCTGCCCTATGTTTGTTGCTTGCACTGTTTTGTCCTCTCTGTGACGAGGTACCTTTGTAAATGAGCCTCTGGCTCAAAGGTTGTTAAACTGATGTTCTAATAAATAAATAAATAAATACAATCTTTGTAGCCTGCTTTTTGGGTTCTTGCCGAAAAGGAAAAAACTAGCTTCAGTCTGAGCGGTCATATTGGTCAGATAAATCACTTTTCCTTTCTCCTGTCGTATAGAGCCATAGTTCATTTGGCCATTAGTTTGATTCATATGAACTTCATTTATTTCATTTCTTAAACCACCAGTGATGGTCACTATCCCCTTTCCACTGAATTCTATATCTGATTCCACATGCGTTATTACTTTATCCTTTTGATCCTTACTCGTACTTGTGTTCTCTCTTACAAACTGATCATTATGCTTTTTCACGCTTCCTACCTCCTGCAAATTGCTATCTTGAGTTAAACCCTGCGGCTTTGGGCACACGCTCTTTGCGATCTCACTGCCAACCGCTCTTATTACAGTTTCTGTTTTTGTATAGGTTTGTTTTTACTTGTGGTAGGAATCGACGGCTCATCTCATCAGTTTCCTTTGATGCTAGTGCATCATCCAAAATTCTGTCAGCTGGGCTGTGCTCCTTGTCAAGGTAGGAATCCTGCCATGTCTTCGAAAGTTCAGCTAATATTTTAGCAGTATATGCAGAATGCCTGCGCTCAGCTTCCTCCAGTTCTTTAAGCATTTCATCCTGTTTTCCTGTCAATTTGGAATTTGTAACATGCTTATCAGGCTCTTCACAGTCCGGTTCTTCAGTTTTACTCAGATCCTCTAACGATAGGACAATATCTTCTCCCTGGTCTTTCTTCTCCATATTTTTGCCAAAACTTGCCATTTTGGTAGTCTCTTGTGGTAGGAGGTCAGGGAAAGAGGCTCTATCCCCTACCTCAGAGACATTCATCCTCTCTACCACCTCGCAGCAAGTGTCCATCTTTGCAAACAGCCAATTTCCCTGGTACCCTGGCCAAATTTCCCCCATTCACTAAAAATACCTCCAACAGCTTAATCTGGTTCAAGATCAGTTGGCATTCATCTGTATCCTCCTCCCCAGGGTCGTGCCTGAAAATAGGCAGAATTTGTCTAGAGCACTTACCTGATTAACAAAAATTAAATATATAAATAATAATAAATAGATAGGGGGATGCACTTGTGGCCACGGGATCCCCAGGTGCATCCTGGTTGGTAAGCTAATGCAGCAGCATCTTTCTGGGTCCCTCCATTGGTGGCTCCTACCAGAATGATGTGGCAGAACAGACATGCATCTGTGAGTGAGGGGAGGTCTCTCCAAGGTCTCTTTGCTTTCAGGACTCTTTGGGCCCTGTGCAAAGCATGACATAAGATATAGAAACATAGAAGCTGATGGCAGATAAGGACCGTAAGGCCCATCCAGTCTTCCCATTTTTTCTACCTTATGAATGTGCCATAGGCCTTTGCTCTGTCAATGGCCTATTTATTCATACTCATCTGAATTGCTTCCTTATGCCTATCCCATGCATGTTTGAAGCCCTGCACTGTATTCATATCCACCACTTCCTGAGGTAGGCTGTTCAATGCATCCACCACCCTTTCTGTGAAAAAAGAACTTCCTCACATTACCCCTTGATCGGCCTCCCTCTAATCTCATGCTGTGTCCTCTTGTCCTGTTATTTTTCTTATATTAAAACATGTTATACTCTTTCACCTTGTTAATGCCCTTTAGGTGTTTGAATGTTTCAATCATATCACTACTCTCCCTCCTTTGCTCTAGGGTATACATATTGAGTTCCATTAATCTGTCCTCATATGTTTCCTGATACAGTCCCTGTACCATTTTGGTTGCCCTTCTCTGGACTTCCTCCATTTTATTAATGTCCGAAATCTATGGGATTAGTTTGACAGGACCTTCCTGTTGTAAATCCATGCTGTCTTGGATCCTATGCTCCTATGGATTCCAGGTGTTGCACTGTCCTTTCTTTAAGAAGTGCCTCCATAATCTTACCCACTACTGAGGTAAGACTGACTGGACTGTAGTTCCCTGCCTCCTCCCTGCTGCCACACTTGTGGAGCTGGATCACATGAGCCCTTCTCCAGTCTTCTGAGATGTCTCCTGTGCTCAGAGACTCACTAAACAGTTCTGCTAATGGCTCTGCTAGTTCCACCCTTGGCTCCTTTAGTACCCTGGGATGTATGCCATCAGGTCCTATTGACTTGTCCACTCTGAGCTTAGCGAGCTCTTGTAGGACCATTTCTTTTGCAAAGGGATTTGTGCACCCCCGTGTCCATGGTGCTGAGCTTTGGGTCCTGCCCTACCTTCTCCTCAGTAAATACTGAGCAGAAGTATCTATTTAGGATAGATGCTTTTCCTTGGTCCTCTTCCACACACTCCCACTTATCCCCTTTGAGCTTAGCAGTACCCCCTCTGGACTTTCTCCTTTCACTAGTGTATCTATAGAAAGTCTTGTCCCCTTCCTTTACTGTTTGTGCTAGTGTTTCCTCAGATTGGGCCTTTGCCTGTCTTACTGCCTTCCCTGCTTCCCTTAGGGAAGTTTGGTATGTCTCCCTATCTTCGTCCCGCTGCGTTCCTTTATATTTCCTGAAGGCCAACCTTTTGGCTCTGATCTTTTCTACTACTGTTTTTGAGAACCAAAGTGGTTTCCTCCTTCTTTTGCTCTTGCTTTTCTCCCTAACACAATGGGTTGTTGCTTTAAGTATTTCATCCTTAATGCTTGCCCACTTTGACAGTACCCCCTCACCTGTATTTCTTCTTGCCAAGGCTAGCATAATTCTGTTGGCCATCTTATCAAAGTCAGCTCCTCTGAAGTCCCATATGTTTGCCTTGGAATGGGATGATTTAGTTCTAGTGGCCAAATTGAACCATACCATGTGATGACCACTAGCCCCCAGGTGACCTTCTACCTGGAGATCTGTGATCCTTTCCCTGTTAGTCAGTACTAGATCCAGGATAGCCCTATCACTTGTGGGTTGTTGTACCAGTTGTTTGAGACCCTCCCCCTGCAAGGAATCCACTATGTGTCTAGTTCTGGTGGATGTTTCTGCTGGTATTGACCAATAGGTTTCTTACATTTTGTTTGTGTCACCTTAATTGCAATATATGTATATAGGGGCTACTCAATAGTCTGACTCAAAATATGCAATTAATCTTCATGTGAGGGGGCAGGACCAAAACTCTTGGTGTTTCCTCACAAGTGATGATAAACTGTGTATTTGGAATCAGACCAGTGTGTATTTTATTTATAGAACAGTTGTTTACTATTTGTACCTTATAAATATGCTGTTTGTATGAAGATTTAACTGTTTGATTTCAACTGTTGTTTTCAGGGCTGCAAATGGCTCTTGTGACATCATTAGCATTGTAAAGGCTGCTCTCTGAATGGTTCAGTATGCACTGTGAGGTGACATACCCAACTTTGCAAGACATTGTCTTGCTATGCTGGGTCAAGATATAAAACAGTTACTCACCGTAGCAGTAGATCTTCAAGAGAAAAGAGAATCGCCTCCATTGAGTCACATCTTTGGAACTGTAAGCCATCTGCACCATGACCACTCAGAAACATTCGCTAGCTGGCAGCCACCCACAATGACGTGCAATGTCAGAACCTATATAGTAGTGGGCAACCCCATTGTTCCTCAGTTCCCCATTGGTGATCAGTTCACAAGGCATCTTACCATGAGGAACCAGGAGATCAGGCCAGTACCAGACACACAGGGTGAGGCATGGGACTGGAAAATCACATATATAAGACACATATGGACACCTCTAAACAAGGCAGTGGACAAAACCTGCCTGCTGATCTCACAATAAGGGGGAAGAAAAGTGGGTGTGCTGTGGCCCAATGGAAGAGATTCTCTCAAAGAGTTACTGTTACAGTGAGTAACTGTTCTATCTTCATCGAGGACATCTCCTCCATTAGGTCATGCCTTTGGAACATTTCCTAAATAGTATACAAGGTACACAGGAAGGCTAGAAAAGTCTGATATGTAATCAGGATAGAAAGTCTTGCAACACTGCAAGACCAGAGCCAGTATGTTCTTAAGAGATGGTGTCGAGATAGTAGTCCATAGGGAAGGTATGCACAGTACTCATGGGCAGCAGTGCATCTGTCAGTTTCAGAAATGGCCATATTATTTAGTAGCGAGGTTATATACTGTACCAGGAAGTTCCTTACCATTCTTCCTATAATGGAAAACATATCAGTAGTTAGTTATGTGAAAAGGCACTGTGGAGATATAGGATTGCCCTGTTTTTCAGGGGTAAGCTAAACAAAGGACTGAGAGGACTAACTGTGGCTTGTAGTGTGAATCAGAAGAGATGTGCAAGGGGTCTATGTACATCAAGTGTACAGAGTAATGCCTACTTCTTGATATTATGCCCTGGACAATACATAGGAAAGTGCATAAACCAATATAATAGTCAGACAACACTTCAAGCAGATTATGAGTATCAGTCCACCAAGACACCCTGATCCTATTGACTGGCAGTGTAGCCTAGAGGTTAGAGTAATGAGCTGTGAATGAGTTTGGTACATCCAACAGACCTAGACCTGATTCCCACAACCTCCACTTGCATACTTTGTGACCCTGAGCAAGTCACTTCACCACTCCACTACTCCCGGTTTGCTCCTGAAAACAGGCACTTATGCATAGTGGGCTTCACCTAATTACAAAGGAACTAAAAAAAAAAAATCCAGTAAGCAAGATCACATATCAGAGCACGGAGCACTGAAATCCTATGAACATAAGTCACAGTGACCAAACATCAGCTGTTTCCATGAATGGATACCCCTCCTACTAGGTGCAACAGGCTGAAATGTAGTAAAAGACTATATAAAAAGTAAAAATAAGAGTGGCTGAAGTATTAATTAATATAGACAATCAAGAGAAATTGAATATCCTAATACCTAGTTCATCAGCAAAGGAAATACACCCAATTGTCCAGGATATCAGTGAGTCTTCTCTGCCACTTTTGTATCACCCAGGAAAAACAAAAATGTTTGACACTTGGTTTAACAAAGATTGCAAAAGATTTAAAAGGTTTATGTCAAGACTTACAAGACCAAATTCCGAATCTGCTGAATTTCGATGAAATTTAGCAGAATTTTAGTATTTAGTAATTTAGTTATAACTCAACAACCGTTCAAGTTAGAGCTCTGGGATTTGGAACATGCACTTTCTGGGTCTATGACCACAAACTTACCAAATAACATGTAATTTGGTGGATAGTTTCAAATGTATAGGTGCTTAAATGTTGTCATTTTATTGTTTGTGTGAAATTTCATGAAAATTTTTTACCTGCATATACCTTAACTGTCTATTGGGTCAGGGAACTTAAATTTGGCATGATTACTTGGTGATAGGTCTTTTAACAATGTGCCAGATTTCATGACAATATGATGCATCATCTCAAAATTATATGTCCTCAAAATCTGTCATTTTATTTTTTTCAGGAAATTTCATGAAAAAAAAATCATCTGCAAATAACTCAGGCACCATTGGAGCTAGACATGTGTAAATTAGTACGGATAACCTTTTTGTAATGCTTATTGAATGTTCTAAATATGGAGAGAATTGGATAAGAGATTTTTAAGTTACAGGGGTTCAAACCTTTACTATGTAAATATTTGCAAAATTTTGTGAAAACTATGAAAAATGTGGATGTTTGTAATTTCTCTGTTCTTTCATGCATAGAGTTAACATTTGACATGTATATCCATAGTCCATGTATCCTGGTGTCTTAACACAACTAGATAAATTGGTTAAGCAGTTTTAATTTTGCAGAAGAAGAAAATGATAAGTAACATTTTCTCACATATTTATGACAGCATGTTCTGTAGATGAAGCATTCAGAATTTTTTCCTGTGGAATTTAACATTAACAAGGCACATATCACTACTTCATTTGATAAGGTGGGCTGAGCTTTTTGCAGTCCTACTGTTCCTCACTGGGTGACTATCCCCCACCCCTTCTCTTTTGGCATAGCCAGATTGACTCCGAACTACTGATCCCACTGATATCCTCTTTGTTCTTTACAGTGACAAACTCCCTTAAATCATGAGTCACCTACTCTTTCCAGTCGACCTACCCTGTTGGAATAGCCAGAATTCTTTCTTCCTGCTGCCCAAGACATTGTCTTCCCCTTCTACATCTTTTTGAGTACCCCTAAGTCCTTGACTTGCATGTACACCAGGCTCCCTGGATCATAAATTTACTGGATGTGATCCTTAAATGTTCTGCATTAAGGCCAGAATTGCTGACACTTTTTGCTTTCTTTCTCCAACCTGGGGGTCTACCACTGTTGCGCCACCCAGCTCAGCTGTCCATTTCTTGGTGAAACTGTGCATCTAACTCCAGAACCTGGTGACCCCCTGTGCTACCTGCTTTGTATACCCCTCTCCTTTAATTAGAACCCCCCAGATAAGGCTGAGTAAAATTCAGAAATTCCAGTTTTATGGAATTTTTCATGTAATTCTGTAATTTTCACAAAGACTCATGGGATTTAACTATAAGTACAGATATTATTTTGCAATTTCTCACAGCAAACAATTAATAAAATTAGCACACACAGTCTCCTTGTAAGGTCTAAGAACCTACCAAATGTATTGGTATTGCATTCTCTACTTTTAAAGTTTCAGGGGTTTATAAATTTGTAGTTGACATTCTTGCAAAATTAAATTTTTAAATGTTGTGAAAGTTTGACTACTTTTAATTCAATCTCATTTAAAGCTGAACATATGAACTTTTTCAGAAATGATCATGTGGTATAGTAGTTTAAATGTTTCAACTCTGGTTAAATTTGGATACATAGTTTTAAAATTGGAGGGAACTAACCAAAATTTTAATTTTGGCAACATGTTTGGGAGGCTATAACTCAGTCCCATTTAAAGCCAGCTGTCTGAAACTAAGTGCATATACAAAAGTAATGATAACCTGTATACCTGGTAATTTTTATACTATTTCAATGAATACTATCAAAGTTGCACTAAAATTACTGAAATCCACATTTTGGCAAAATATTTGGCTACCTATAACTCAGCTCCCATTAAAGCTTGAGACTTAAAACATGGTGCATATATGCATTCTATGGGCTTCTCTAAATCCTGATATTGTGGAGAAATGTGGATAAGAAATTTTAAAATTATCTCAAAATAACTGAAAATTACATTTTGATTAAATGTTTGGCCAACCATTACTCTGCCCCCTTTCAATCTACAACTATAAAATGTGGTACACATTTGTAAGCCATGGGGTACTGCTTATGTTTCACATTTGGTGTTATCTGGATGTGTACTTTTAAAATTATAGCAAAATAACTGAAACATAGAATTTTGCAAACTTCTGTGGAATTTTCACGAACATTCCACAGAATTCTGCAGAATCAGAATGGTCATTCCACGGGCAGAATTTTATATTCCACACAGCTCTAATGGTGGAGCAACCTTTTGGCTATATTATTTAACAACACTATGATTATATTGCTCATGCATGGAAAGGTAATATAATAGTATCACTTCTTAAAAAGGGAGATCCAGATCTCCCTGAAAACTACAGACCAATAAGTTTGATTGACTGTCTAAGTAAGATCTTTGCTAGAATAATTTTGACTAGACTAAATATTTGTTTAGAACATCAAAATGTTCTACACATGTATCAGGCAGGTTTTAGAAAAGGGTACTCAATTATAGATCAATGCTTTATATTGCACCACACTGTGGAGAAATATCATATCAAAAAGCGTCTACCAGTGTATTTGGCTTTCACAGATTTCAAAGGTGCATTTGTTGGGCTAAGTAGACCACTTCTTTGGGATAAGCTGTATGATTTAAATATGAACTATATAATTTTAAAAGCGATTATTGTCCTTTATTCTAGAAATTGGACTTCAATGAGATATAATTCATAGGGCAGTGTTTCATATCCTTTTGACATAAATTAGGGTGTGAAGCAGGGCTGCATCTTGGCCTCTTTACTTTTCACTTTGTTTGTAGAAGATCTTCCTACCATTTTCTTGTTAGAGGCTTCCCATTTTCCTTCTGTGAGAGGAACTTTAATGCCAGCACTCATGTCTGCAGATGATTTGGCAATAATTTCTGTTTCTCTGGTAGGTTTAGAGAGACAACTTAAGGTATGACAAAAATACTGTATTAAAAATATACAGTAATGCATAGGGTGGTGTGTTTAATGAATTTTCACACACCCCAAGGTATTGGATGCTACATAAACCCCGAAAGCGAAGCTCAAGGGGTTTATTTAAGCATCCAACACTGAGGGGTGTGTATAAAAACTCAAGTTAAACACACCACTCCATGTTTTATTTTGTATAATTGCCGGGGAGTCTTTTCTCGCCACAGCAATTATATATAAAATAAAACAGTCATCACCATAGTTCCATCACTGTCTGCAGCCTGTAGACCAAGTGGCTGCCAAAACCTTTTTTTTTTTTTTTCACTTTTACCAGTCCATGGTTCTCCTGAAAACTGTCATTTACCATGGACTGGTGAAGTAATCTGTTGATGCTTTTTTAAAAAGAAAAAAAACTTGCCTTATCGCAGAGTGGGGCAAGGCTACAAGCTTTCCTGTGCTGTGTAAGGGGAGAACAGTGGTAGGCACATGCATGGAGTGAAGGAAACCTGGAGTGTGTGCATCGTTATAACCCGTGGATTATAACGGTGAATTATAACTGGGTTTCCCTATGGGAGAAAAGGCTCCCCAGTAATTATTAAGCTATTAATACTAAAAGATACAAATCCTAACTGTAGGGAAATGTAGTCCTAAATATTCATGGCATTTTGGCAATATTCCCTTGGAGGTGGTTTAAAATTATCATTACTTATGTTTCTATTTCTTTAATAATTATAAAAAAAAACACATCACGTGTACTTTGAATAAATTATATCAATCAGACAAATGCTTTATTGAGATGTAATGCTAAGTTTGGAGGTCACTCTATAGTTTCCACTCTATGTGCATCAGAGATGAAGGTGAATCCAGTAGTTCTTTATACAGTAGGGCCCAGATATTCAGGGCACTTGAGCAAGGCACAAATGAGTTTCACCAGCGCAAGTGCGAAGATGCGCCACCGAGTGATATTTAAAGGGAGCCGCGGTGTAACGAATACTATTGCACCAATGTGCAACCAAAAAATGTATGCAGTGCAAGTGCAAGGACATTCCATGACTAAGTGGCGCATGGCATATTCAATTGAGAGTACAGTAAGTTGAAAGAGCCCCCAGGTTGTGCCAGATAAGACTTGAGCCAATAAATATAGGCTCAAACACAGAGACAGCAGATGCACAACACGGAGCCCAGTGAGAGAGGGAGTGAGAGAGAGAGGCAGCACCAGAGAGGCAGAGAGGGAGGGAGAGAGAGAGAGGAAGACAAACGGACAGGGAGAGAGAGTGACAGTGACCGACGGATGGACTGACAGAGTGACAGTGGCACCCAGGGAGACCTAGTGACCAAGCAATAGACAGTGGCCCATTCCTGATGGACACCATAATGAGGGGAGTGAGGAGGCAGGAACAGTGGTGTGGCTGACAAAGAGCCTTGCGGCAGTATGCCCGACACAGGTGGTACCATGCCAGGATCATGTATAAGAACTTTAGTGACACAGAGATTGTGGGCTGGTACCACCTGAACAGGGCTGTTCTGAGGCAGCTCTGTGAGCTGTGTAGTGATGAGATGCAGGCACCCACCAGATGAAGTCATGCCATGACAGTGGAGACTAAGATGTCAGCTGTGATGTGCCTGCTCACCACAGGAACCTTCCAAAGACCAACGGGTGATACCACGGGCATCACCCAGTTGGCCATGTCCCACCACTTCACCCAGTTCTTCAATGCTCTGCTGCCACATGTTTCGGAGTACATCCAGTTCCCCAGTACACAGGCAGAGTGAACAGCAAACATGCAGGAGTTCCACCAGGTGGCAGCAATGTCAGGCATGATTGGGGCACTAGACTGCACCCATGTTGACATCCGCACACCACCTGACCCAGAGGGTGTGGTGTACATCAACCAAAAGGGATACCCATCCATCAACTGCCAGGCGGTGTGCAATGCCATGGGGCGCATAATCAATGTCTGTGCCACATTCCCCGGGAGTGCACACAATGACTTCATATGGCACAGTTCTGCACTGTGCCATAGGTTTGAGTAGGGGAAACATCCCCACAGGCCACCTAGTAGGTAAGTAGGACATGTGCCAGGGTGGCCAACAGATGCGGCCCCAGGGGCGGGTGAGAGGGAAGATGGGGCAGTGGGTGATGTACTTGTGGTGGCTGGGAGGGAGTGGGTGGCAGCACAGCACAGGGATAACCATGTTGTCACCCACACAGGCGACAAAGCATACCCACTGAGGCCATGGCTGCTCACCCCCTACCGGCGACCATCATCCCCTGCGGAGGAATGATACAACGAGGCACATGTCAGCATGCACAGTATCATCGAGCATGTCTTTGGCATGTTAAAGATGCATTTCCGTTGCCTAGACAGATCAGGCAGTGCCTTACAATACAGCCCATCGAAAGCCTGTGGCATATTCCTGGCCTGCTGCATTCTGCACGACAAGGCCATTGATCGTGGAATAGTAGTCGAGGCAGATGAGGGCGACAGCAGTGGGAACGATGGTGGAGGAGTGCCGGAGGGCAGTGGGCATGTGCCACTCAGCAGGAGGGATCCCAGAATGGTGCAGGAGGCACGTTGGCACTGGGACACAATCACAAGGGAGCATTATGGACAACAAAGGTGAGTACACAGACACACAGGCATGGCCCACACAGCACAGCACACACCACAGGGGATGGGATGGGCACAGTAGTAGTAGGCATGGTGGGACGGGGGTGTGCATCAGACAGGTCAGGGCCTCGAACACATGGGCATGCAGACACACACACACACACACACACACACACACAGCAGCACACGCACAGGATGAGGGACATAGCATGGATCAGATACATGACACCAGTGCACAGGCAGCACCGGTGCATGGCTGCCATTATCATATCCATACCACACACACACAGGGGGCAAGCAGCACAGCACACTTGCGCACTACCACATGCAAGCTGCTCCACCACCCCCCATGGCTGCATGTGGTGACAGCAGTGAATAGCAGGGCAGGGCAACTGACACATCACACCAACCACGCAGTCCTACGACTGACACAGGGGCAGCCACGCCAGGGCCACCAGCAGATACCTACTGCGTATTGGCTGGGAGGGTATCAGACGCCCCCCAGGGGTCGATGTGTGGGACCATGGCTGAGTCTGCGCAGGGGTGTCCTGGTGGCCAAACAGGCCTGCTGCATGGGGGATCTTGGATGCTAAAGTCTGATCCTAGTGTCCACTGTGCCGGCGTCGCCAGACGTTGGGACTGTGGGGTGGACAGTGCACTGTCGGGGGTCCTCTGCATATGGCCAAGCCCAGGGGCCACTGCTGCAGTCCACCCAGCTGCAATGGTACTTGCCATGCAGTCCATTGATGTCACAATGGTACTGGTCATGCGGTCCAAAGCTGCAGTCATGGCCTCCTGCATCTGGGCGAGCCTGTCCATCAGCTGCGCATCACCCCTGTCCCGCTGTTCGGCCATCTGGCACACCGCTTCCCGCAGTGCGCACACCTCACTAGCAAGCGATATCTGGTTCTCCACAGAGGCATGCAGTAACTGGGTGTACTCCCGCAGCCTCTTGGCCTCCCAGTCCTCATGGCCTGGCTACTGTGCTGGGGGAAAAAGGGTCACAGTATGCCGCTGCACAGGCTCTTGCTCAGGTGGATGCTGCACAATGGGTCGTACAGGGGCCACAGTGTTTCCTGGTGCAATGGCAGTGGGCACTGTGGCACACTGCCCAATGTCACCTGAATCCTGCTGCTGCTGCCGCCCGACTGTCTGCTGGGAAGGGCCCCACTCCTCCACTGCACCCACAGCACCACCAACACCCACACCAGACATGGCTGCGGCGACACACACAACTGCACCGGCGGGGATGGGGGGTAGCTGTGGGGCTGCGGGCACAGCACTGGGACCTGCTGGTGCCTGTGTGGCAGGTAGGGAAATCTTGGCCACCACGGCCCCTGTGCTCTCCAGTACCAGTGTGAGGTCATCATCAGTGACGGACACCACGCCGAGCTGGGTCTCTGCACACAACACCTCCAGGCTGTCATTGTGCAGGAACCCAGCCAGGGGGTCATCCGACCCCATGTCAGGCACAGCCACAAGGCCGGCCCCGCTGAGGCATGGCCTGTCCCGGCTCTGGATGCCCATTGAGGTCGAGGGTCTGGCATCCATGTCCGCGGCCGCCTCCGACCACTCCCCTGCATGGAGGCATGCTGGTGCTGCAAAAGAAGAACAATGTGTCAGTGGAGTAGCCAACCCCATGGCCACCCCACCCTATCCCCCCAGCCACACCCTGACCACACCCCCCATCCAGCCCCACCCATGCCACTGTTACCACCGTGCCGCACTGTGTGTCCGCATCCATACATGCACAGGGCGGTAGGCATGGCCTCAGACACACTCACATTACATGCCCATGACAGGCACACCTGATGGCCAGACATAATCACCATGCAGTGTGGGGCTGCCACCGGTCTGGAACCCACCACCAGGCACACCCTTCACTGCCGTGTGGCTGATGGTGGATGCCATGAGCTCCTCCGTGGCAGTCTGCGGAGGCATGGTTGCCAGCCCGCCACCGCTCACCCTGCGGGATGCTAGGATGGCCGCAACCTTGTTCTTGATACACCTCCTGTCCATGCCAACCTTCTTCTTGCACTCCTGGGTGGTGCGATGGTGGCGCCTATGTGTGTTCATGTACTGGGCCACCTCGCCCCAGGCCACCGCACGCTCCTGTGGCGTGCCTGTTGCCCCACTGAGTAGGCCTGCCTGATCCATATAGGTCTCAAAGAGGGCAGTAGTCTCAGCAGCAGTAAAGTTTGGCCTGCGCTTTGTGAGCAGGCCCCTGGCTCTCTTCTCCTTCACCTCCCAACATTCTTCCACCTGTGGACATGGAAACAGTGAGGGTCAGTGCCTGCACCTTGCATTGTAGCACCCAGTAGCAGTGTGTGATGAGGCCTTGGACCCCCCCCATTGCCGGTCACGTACCTGAGCAGTTGCAGTACCAGTTAGTGGCCTGTGCCACAGTGCTTTTAAGGTGCAAGGCATGCAAATTTGCCTGTGCTCAATTGCAATGATATGCTAATGCACCCCACTGTGCCATGCATTGGCTCATGAGGTGATCTGCATGTGGTGTTCAAATATCACATGATTGTGCCATGCTCAATGGAGTTACGCTGGAGCAAGTCTGTGGTGCGCTACTTGTACATGCACAGTGTGCATGCCCGCAGTGTGTATGTGCATGGCATTGGCCACACTGCTATCGTGTGTCCAGCGCAGCTTGCATGATGCTATGGCATGGCACAAGATGCACTAGTATGCCATCGCCCATGTGTACGCTGCCTGTATCATGCACATGCGCACTGCACGGAGTGGGGTGCTGACATCTGACCCATGGGTCCTTGCGTGACCCTGTGACCCCACTAGGCCTCAACGTACTGCACATGCCCAGGACTGTGCTATTGCCCTGCACTGCACAGTGATTGTGGCCGTTGTGTACCCTATTGTGCATCCTGCACATGTGGCAGGCACATGTGCTGATACACGGCCTTGTTCCTCTCTAACCTGGCAGTTCAACATGGTGCAGAGGCACAGCACAAAGGCAGGCAACTGGTCTGCAGTTGAGCTGATTAACCTGGTGGCTGTAGTTCAGCCATATGAGGGACAGCTGTTTGGCCAGGTGCCACTGCAGCAGGCCAGGGTGGAGGTGTGGCACTGTATGGCGAAGGCACTGGAATGGTGCACCAGGGTTGGATGCTTGGCAGAGCAGTGCAGGCACCACTATGGGGATTATACGGAGGAGGGCACCGGACCACCTGCGGCGTCTGCAGGCATGCATCCTGCAAGGCTCAGTGCCACAGCCAGGTAGGTGTGCTCATATTGCTGTGATGACCAGGCATTGTACTGTGGTGTTGGCAGAACTGTGTGGCATGGCCCGCAGAGGAGTAGAACATCAGCCAGGGGTACTGCGCATTGGGTGTGGCTGCTGTGCCAGTGGCAGCCGTGCTGGTGTGTGGGCCTACAGATGGATGGGGACACACCCAGTGCATAGCGGGCTGTGTGGTGGTGGGAGGCTCCTCATGTGTGTCTGTGTACTGATGTCCACCTCTCTTCATTCCCTCCACAGGGCTGGAAGACCATAGATTGGACAGGGTAGAAGCGGAGGTGGCTAGGGGGGCACAGCCAGGTGGGCAGCAGGTGGCTCCAGCTGCACAGCATGGGGCAGGTATGCATTTCCACATTCCTTCTCAGTCACACAGTGTGGTAGTGGTGGGGATCGGGCAAAGCCATGGCCACCTCTGCCATGTGCTGTGACAGCTGTGTGTATGTCGCATGGACTGTCGTGCATGCCATCCCTTGGCCACGGTGTACCAGCTGTTGGTGGGGTGGGCGTGCGCATGGATGCCACCAGCTGTGTTGCAGTGCTGCTGTTACTGTGTGCCATGTGCCTGTCACAGTGTAGTCCTGTGGCCGCTGCACAGCTGCATCTGCCTCTATGCACTACCATGGTGTGCCATGTTGTTGACTGGCATTGTCCCCTCCAACGGGCATCCATTCCAGGCTCTCCAGGGGTGTGTGGTACCGCCATCCATTGCACGCTGTGGGTGGGCATATGTCACTGGGCCATTGCACTAAATGCCTGTTTTGTCCCGTGACATAGGTGTCAGACAGTGTCCTGCTCCATGTGCTAGACAGACACATACCAGGCTCCTGAGGCAAATCCTGGTAGTTGTATGGAGGGTGTTGGCAGCTGTGGTTTCCCTGCAGTGGATGTCAGCAGCAGACCGGAGGAGGCAGGGAGGTGGCATGGCAGCGGCCCGTGGCCATTGTTGAGGGGCTCTGTTCATATCCCTCCTTTCCCTTATTGATCCTGTTCCCCCTCTGTCCCCCTTCCCATTGTACAGCCGCTATTACCTGTCCCCACCCTTTATTTTCCCTCCCCTGTCCCTGCCCCTATTACCTTGTTTGTTGTTGTTGTTGTTTTACTCTTTATAAAGCATTTTTCAGCTACATGCCTTTCTCTGTGTCTGCTTTGCAGTTGGCGTGTGGAGCCATGCTGCAGTGGACAGGTGTTGGTTGGTGGTGTCTGTGCGGGGGGGGGGCATGTGGTGCTCCTGTGGTTCATAGTCATGTGCAGTGGTGTGCCACGTTGTGGTGGGGGCCATCTCCCGGTTTGGTGGTTGGTGGGTGTGCTCTGTGCCTGCAGGTTTGCTGGGGATGTGTTGTCAGGGGTGAGCAGCGGGTGTGTGCGGGGGGTGGCACACAGTCGGGATCCTCCTACTGGACCAGTCTGCATGCTGGGGTGGGGTGTCTGCATCCCCTATTGGGTGACCAGTCCTGTGGGGTCTGGCCCACTGCTTGGGCCCAGGCCCTGTTCCTGCCCAGCGTGTGGGCTGCCTGTGTGCATGTGGGGCATGGCTGTGTGTGGCACCAGGGACATGGAGTGGACACCCATTGCAGTGTGGCAGTGGCCACAGCTGGCTGGCCAGTGAGCTGTGGGGGCACCATTGGCAGGTCTGCATTGCCAGTGTCCTCTCCAGTCCCCAGCTGGCCATGCCACCACTGTGGTCTCGGGTATGGTTCAGGGGCATGCACTTGTCCACCGCCAGTGGCCTGGCTCTGGTTGCTTTGGTGCATGGGATCCCTGTTGGTGGCTGTGCCCCATCATGTGTTGGGCATTCATCCCTCATGCTCTGTGCTTATGTGTGCACCGGTGTGCCCTGCTGGTGGGGTCCTGTGCCCATTGTCACTGGGCTTCCCCAGCCTTGTTCCTGTGCTTCTTTTCTGTGCTCTGTGCTTCTCCAATTGCGCTAGCGCATCTCTGGTTGTGCCATGGTGCAACTGTGTCATATTCAGCCATCTTGCACTGGCACACTTCCGCGTGTGCAGTCTCTGAATATGGCACCCATTGTGCCATGGTGCATCAGATTTGCACTGCGCCAGACTTGTGCCTGCCTTTGGTGCATTTCTGAATATCTGGGCCTAGAAGTTTGGCATGATAAAAATGTTGAAAAACCGAAACAAATCTTTTACTCAGTTATACAGAACTATACTGCAAATACCCAGATCAAAAGCTGCAGAAATATCTAGAGCAGAATTAGGTTGCATTAAAATTAAATATTTACCCTCTCAGCTAAACTACCATATTGGATTAGAAGTACAGGTTTGGATTCAAACAGGTTGGCTAAAAAATGTATGGATGAAAAGGCTTCCTGGATAGTTAGAAATTATTTTTTTCTCCATGGCTGAAAGAGGTCTTTAATATATTAAAAGCTATGAAATTGGATCATCTATGGAATGACTCACTTAAGAAAATTGTTATTTCCCAGGATAATGTAAGATTAATAAAAAATAAATTAAAGAAAATACCATTTGGCAGTGATTTATAGAGAATTAGAACACGGAAGTTGCATGGGTGGTATGCAAAGAATAAAACAAATCATGTTTTGGAACCATACTTACTCTGTTTCCTTGATAAAAAGGTTAGAGCTATTTTTACAAAGTTTAATCTGGAGTTGTACCCCTAAAAATTTTTACAATACATTTTCTCCAAAAATAAATCTATCTTTAAGGATTTATATTGTGAATGTGGCCAAAATGAGCTGAAAACTCTCATTCATAGTCTTCTTTATTGTCCAAGGTACGAATATATGAGAGATGTAACCACTGGACATTATTTTTCATCCAGAATATTTACTAAGGAAGAGACTTTGAGGATCTTAATGAATCCTCCTATGGACTATGTCACCAAAGATATAACAAAGTACTTGAAAGGGATTTATTCCAAAATGTTGCATAAAAATCATCACATTTATAATTATGTTAACTGTAAGCAAAATTAAGGGTGATGCGTTCCATTAGGGCAACAACTTTATATGGGTTTCTTAAATGGAAACTGTTTGTTATACCCAACTTTAGGATATTTTTTGAGACTACAAGTTAAATTACATTAAATCTATTCCTGGGTAGTGGTATCTTGTTTACATGCTGCTCTATTTTTGGATTGAGCAAAGTATTTTTTAAAGACCTCATCCAAATGGAATATATTAATCTCTGTAAGATTTATACATGTCACTGATACTGACTGGTACTGGGGGAAAAAATCTTATTTATATCTTCCCTTGACTTGACATCTACCACGAAAAACACATTATACTTGGAGCAATAAAATCCTGTTGCTTAGAAGTAGCAATTAACACAAATTATCTGACTCTAAAGATGATTCAAAAAAACTATTGCATACATTTTAGTTTTCTTTGCACAACTTGATATGGAAATTGCACTTTTTACTTGGAAAATTTGTATTGTATATTGTAGTTTTAAAAAGGAAACGTGTGATTATGTATTGTGTTAAATGTATAAATGACATTGTAATGACAACAAGAGTCAAACAAGTAAAGTATCTGAAGTAAAGACTATATACATTTCTTGGCTCGTATGGCCTACAATAGACTAAACTCCCATAAACTTAAAGGGGGACTGAGACTTCCCCATTTTAAACTTTACTATTGGGTGAGCCATGCAGCAAAGTACCTGAGATGATTAAGCCAAACTAAAGATTTGGGTCCACTCAGTACAGACCCATTTGGTTACTACTGGAGAAGGATCTCATGGAAGCTTAATAACTACCCCCCCCCACTGCTCTCATGCATATATCCCCTAAACTACTTCATCTACCTCTGAGGGATAACCCAATAGGAGTTTCGGTAAAGGTTCATGCACAGATGTGTGCCTCCCTTGCTTACAGACATACCCAGGACCTGAACCAACCTCTAATGGGCAACCTGAACTTTAAAAATAGGAGGGCAAATGATTACAGCCCCTTGGATTCCACAGCTAGCTGGGAAGTGAATAACAGACCTGTGGGAGAATGGACAGGTCCATGCAATGGGGGATAGCATCAGAAATAACAAACTAGACCCCTACTCTAACTTCAAAGTGTTCCAGATCAGGCATATGATAGCTAATTCACAGCTGAAACAGGAGGCAGGGGAAGAAGGGAAGTTTATGTGGCATATCAGTGCACTTGCTACAGAGTCACATGCAGTATCCGGGGTCTACTCCAACTTTTTTAGAGAAAGCCTTCCCACAAATAGAGGGTGCATCTAAATATTGGACCAGGCAGTTTCCAGAGAAAACATTTAACCAGACCAAAATATGGCAGGACACTCACAGATGCATAACTCAAGACAGATTGCGGATAATGCAGTTCCAAATTATCCACAATATGCACTATACCCCTGCAAAGATGACTAAAATGGGTAGGGATCCCAATGCAACATGTAACCGTTGTAGGAGAGGGGTGGGCTCTTTGTATCACATTTGTTGGGACTGCTCGAAGATAGCTCCTCTTTGGTCTCTCATTGAACAAAGGGCAGAGCCTTTACTGGGTTTAACGGACCATATAGGACCACTTCCTGCTTAGTGGGGGATTACTCTCTCATTCCTGTTACAGAGAGGAAATATCACATAGCTATGATGGTCATGTCAGTCAAAAAACTGGTACTTAGGCACTGGCTGGATGGGGAGTGGTTGCAGGAACTATTGTTTAATCTACCTGTGGAAAAGAGCATTGCTATTGTGAACAATTGTTTGCCTAAATTTGACAGGCTTTGGAGCAAATTGCAGACTCTGTATTCTACATGAGCATCCTAGTATAGGGCATTGGATAGCGACTGCTGCACCTAGATAAGTCGATGCCATGGATCGGGGGGGTGGGGTCAGAGGATTGTGTATTGTATTGTATTATATTGTCCTGTAAGCTGTCATGTTTTGCGAGATGCCTAAAACAAATAAAGCATTTAAATAATAAAAAAAAGACTATATACATTTCTTTTTATGTTTGTCATGTGCACAAGCACAGATGAACATGTTGATATAAGAGTTGCTAGAGAAAGTTGTGAGGGGTACCAGCCCAATGGCCAGCGGTGCTGCAGGGGCTGGTCTGTGGCTGGCAAATCAGCAGGCAGTGTCCTGATGACACTAGTTTGCTGAGGGGGCTTGTCTCTGCAAACATTTCAAAGGACAAAGCTGACGCTGCACGTGGCTCTGTCTTTTGAAATGCGAGCCCTTTAGCTGCAGCTTAGTGTGTCTTTGCCTGTTAAATAATTTCCCCTTTCCAACATTGAGATGCCCACTCCCAGTGTTGGATGCGCCCCCCCCCCAACCTGTTCATATACCTAGCCAACTGCGCCCAATCCCATGTCAGTATCCTCCCCACCACTATTGTGGCACACTGGGAGCCCACCCCAGTGTACTTAAATTTATATTTATCTTTTTTACCTGTCAGTGAAGAAAACCTTCCTTCGCAGTCTTTTTTTTTTTCACCTGTAAAATGAAACCATCCCTGTTGTCTCCCCATCCCCTCCCTCCATCCCTACCCTCCTTCATGCATCCACCTCCCCACACCTCCCCTACCTATACTTTACCCTCCGAGGTCGACGGAGATGATCTTCTGTGAAGTGGGATGTGTTTGCACTCTTCAAATGAGAGTCAATGGGAGTTTCAACTTATGTTGATATCTCAGCCATTTTTAGGAATTTTGGCCCCAAATTTTCAACATGGGGTTCTTGGGACGCCACCGCAAGAAACATGTCACTATCATTTTGTTCCTCAGTACCGAAAGGTGATTTCGTGGTCACTACATGGAACCACCTTTTGTGACCGAGTAATGAAATGACAGTGCCACTGTTCATGAGGTGGGGTCCTAGAAAGCTCATGTTGCACATTTGGTGAAAAAGTTCCAAAAAATTACAGCGTTACAAACATGCATTGCACAGTTTCTATGCATGCTCGTAGCTTCACCAGTTTTTAATATTTTCACTCCAGATTTTCAACATTGCCATTTTTTCACACCTCCTTATGAACAGTACAACTGTCATTTTTCACATCCTGCCTGAAATGTGTTTTTGCACCAGTTGCGAAAAATGGCGGGGTCGCTCTGCAAAATCAACTTTTGGGATGAAGTAACAAAATTGTAGTACCACTGTTCATGAGGGAAGTCTCAAAAGCCCATGTTAAAATCTGGTGAAAATCTCAAAATGACTGCATTATAAGTGTTGTACAGTTTCTAGCAGGCTCATAACTTTCAGCACTTTCTCAGATTTTCCACCTCAGATTTTCAGCATTGTCATTTTTCATCTCCTCATGAACAGTGCAACTGTCATTTTCATATCCGCCCAAAATGTATTTTAGCACCTGTGGCACCAAATGGCGTAGTCACTGTGCGAAATCAACTTTTGGGATTGAGTAACAAAATGATAGTGCCACTGTTCATGAGGTAGTGTCCCAAAAATCTCATGTTGAAAATCTGGAGAGAAAATACCAACAAACATCTGGGGCATTAGGATTTCAAACTGTAACACCGCCCCCCCCCAACCTGTAGAGACTGACCGGTCGGAGCAGGTGTTTTGGGGTCATCGGCCGTAATGCTCACACTATTCCACCCCTATCCCCACCCTGCAGCCAGTCACAGGCATTGGGGTGTGCCTTGGAGTCTTTGGTCCAAACGTTCGCCTCATACTCCTATACTGCACCCATCTCAGCTTATTTCATTATGGAATGGGGTGAGCGCTAGGGCCAAAGACTTCAAGGCACACTGCAACGTCTGTCAGTGTCTGCAGGGTGGGGGTGGAATGGTATGAAAGTTATAGCAGACGACCCAAAGGGACACCCCCAATGCCTGTCAGTCTCTGCGGGGTGGGGGGGGCATTAGGGTTACATAGAAATATAGAAACATAGACTTTGATAGCAGATAAGGACTGCTTAGCCCACCTATTTTCCCCATTTCTCTACCTACTAGATAAGCTGCAGATCCTAGTTAACCAACAGCCTATTTCTTTCTACCCCTCACAAGAATTGCCTTATGTCTGTCCCATGCATTCTTGAATTCTCCCACAGTTTTAGACCCCACAACCTTCTCAGGAAGTCAGTTCCATGCATCCACCACGCTCTCTGTGAAAAAAAAAGTCCTCACATTGCCCCTGAGCAGTCCCCATCTATCTTCAAATTGTGTCCTCTTGTTCTTGCACATTTCTTTTTCTGAAAGATGTTACCCTCTTGGACTTTGTTGAGTCCACTGAGGTACTTAAAAGTTTCTATCATGTCCCCCCTCTCCCTTCTTTCCTCAAGGGTATACATATTAAGCTCCTTTAGTCTTTCCCCATATGGCTTCTCTTGCAGACCCTGCACCATTTTAGTTACCCTCCTCTGGACTGCCTCCATCCTGTCTATGTCCTTGCGGAGATGGGGCCTCCAGATGTGGACGCAGTACTCCAGATGGGGTCTCACTAACTGTCTGTACAGAGGGATAACAACTTCCTGTTTTCTGCTGGTGATGCCTCTCCCTATAAATCCCAGGATCCCCCCAGCCCTCCCTACCACCTTCTCACATTGCTTGCTAACCTTAAGTTCATCTGATATGATTACCCCCAGGTCCCTTTCCATTTTTGTTGTTGTTACTACTGTGACACTTAGACAGCTGGTTCTGATTAATCTATGTTTTTTTTTGTAATATAAAACATGTGTTACTGAGTGTCTCTCATGAGACATGCTGAGACAGCCTGTGGGATAACCCCCGCCCCCCCCAAGGTATCAGTTCAAAAGACAGCATATATGTTGAACAGCAGATCTCTGTATGCAATTAACTTCTCAGTTTGCTTTGAAAGCTAGGAAGTGGAATATCCATTTGATGATGTCCTCAGGAAAACCCAATTAATTGACAGGTGTCACAAAGCATATGACACCTCAGTGAGATCTGGCAGAGAGTCATAAAAAGTCATTTGATGTCCTTGAGACAGGAAGACACTCTAAATCAAAAGGACATGGGGAAACGAGTTTTTCCTGATGTCACCTTCTGAAGGATGAGACATCCTGTTTTGTATAATTTTTTTATATTCTGACAGGGAGAAGCTTGGTTACCTCATGCAAAGAGGCTGGCAAAGCCAGTTTTAAACTGTAATCTGTATTCCATTTAGATATATACATGTTTGGACTCTGAGGAAGAAACATCTACAGCACTATAAGAAGATAAGAATACATTAGGGAGACAGGCCTAAGTGTATTATTGGTAGGAATTTGCACTTAACCTTATTCTTTTAAAAGATTGTATGGTTTTGTGATATAATAACCGGTCAGCAGTTTCTCTCAATGTACTGACCAGGTTGATATTTTCCATAACAACCAGCTGGTTGTTATGACATTCATGAGCCATGCCAGTCAAACTATGCTGCTGCCTCTTTGGCCAACATTCTGTATGTGGGCAGGGCCAAACAGTCTCACAAACTGCTGAGAAAAATTGCTGGTCTGTTATTAAAAATAAAAGCCGAGAGGGTTTTCATTAGAATTTAATGCACACCCTGGTTGTGGGATGCTTTGATAAACCCCTCGGGTCGCCGGGGTTTATGTTCCATCCCACAACTCGGGTGTGCATTAAATTATCATATCAAACCCTTCCCCATCCATTATTCTCTATATATTGTTCTGTATTTACATTTTACATTTTTATCTATTTTTAAGTAAACATCTCATTTTAGAGACTACTTGGTGTGCCTTTGAAATTCTTTCTTTGACAAGTGAAGCGTATATGGTTACAGTGACACTGAGCATAGCTAATGATAGTACCAAACTGGGAAAAGGTAAGAGTTTATTCTGAGGTCTTTAATAGAGTTTTTAAGGGTTCATTTTGTACACCTGGTTAGGTGCCTGTAGGCGAAAGATATCTGGCCCCCTGAAGAGCAGAATTATCTGAGCCTGTACATTGGGTACGTTAGCAAGAGGTTCACAGTTTGAATCCCTTCAAGAACTTGAGACCAAAGGTCGATTTGAACCCACAAAACAGACAGGAGGGTTCCCCAGTTCTGTTAACTGTTCACAATACTGCGCTTGGAGGTTGGCACTGTGGGAGCAGGGGGCCTGACCTGCTGAGTGGGGTTGTGACAACTACTCCCCCCTCATTGTGTACTCTTCCCCAGGGTTTTTGTTTCCCAGGTGCATTATTTTGCACTTCTTTGCATTGAATCCAAGCTGCCATACTTCTGACCATTCCTCCAACCTTGCCAAGTCCCTTCTCATCCTTTCCATGCCCCCTTGTGTATCAATCCTGTTGCAAATCTTTGTGTCATCTGCAAAGAGGCATACTTTTCCTTCCAGTTCCTCTGCAATGTCACTTATAAAGACATTAAAAATTACTGGACCCAGTACTGAACCCTGCAGTACCCCACTAGTAACCCCCCTTTCTTCAGAGTGGATTCTGTTTACTATTACCTTCTGTGTCCTGTTGTCCAGCCAGTGTTTTACTCAGGCTACCACCCTGGGACCCACTCCCAGGCTGGCTAATTTGTTTATTAATCTTTTGTGTGGGACTGTGTCAAATGCCTTGCTAAAGTCTAGGTAGGCCATGTCCACAACCTCTCCCTGGCCTACTACTTTGGTCAGCCAGTCAAAGAAATCAATTAGGTTCGTCTGACATGACCTTCCCACTATGAATCCGTGCTGCCTTGGGTCCTGTGCCCCACTGGCCTCTAGGTATTCAACAATTCTTTCCTTCAGAAATGATTCCATCATTTTCCCTACCACAGAGGTCAAACTGACAGGTCTGTAGTTTCCTGCCTCTGTCTTGCTCCCACTTTTGTGAAGGGGAATCACATCCACCCTCCTCCAGTCCTCAGGTACCATACCATCCTCCCATAATTTGTTAAAAAGGGTAGTCAGTGGTGTCACTAATTCTCCCCTCAATTCTTTAAAATTCTGGGGTGAATCCCTTCAGGCCCCATTGCTTTGTCCACCTTCAGTTTTAGGAGTTCTTTCAGAACCCTTTCTTCTGTGAAAGGACTGGGATTGACCCCCCTATCCACAGTGTTTCTGTTAATTGGATTAGGTACATCCCCCTCCTCCTCATTTGTGAATACTCAGCAGAAGCATTCATTCAGTACCCCTGCTTTTTCACTGTCCCTATCTGCCCACCCACCATCCATTCTATTCAGCCTCACTATCCCACCCTTTGTCTTTCTATGCTTCCTAATGTACTTATAAAAGGTTTTATTCCTCTTCTTAACTGAATTGGCTATCTTTTCCTCAGTTTGGGCCTTTGCTATTCTGACTGCCCTTCCCGCTTCCTTCGCCTTAACTGGTACAGTTCTCTGTCCTGCTCCTTCTGTGTTTCCTTATACTGCCTAAATGCTATCTTCTTCTCCCTAACTTTCCTCGCCACATTTTTTGAAAACCTCAGTGGCTTTTTTTTTTCATTTTGATTTATTTGCTTCACACAAAGGCTTGTTGCCTCTGTGATGGCAGTTTTGATGTTTCCCCATTGTTGCTCCACCCCTCCTTCTTGCCTGTTTGCTAGTGCTTTTCTAAGGCACTCTCCTATCTTGCCAACCTAGTGATACCTATGTCACCTACCTTGATTTCAGCAAAGCCTTAGACAACGTCCAACATAGAAGGCTGATTAACAAGATGAGTAGTATGGCAATGGGGCACAAGCTGATAAACTGGGTTAGAAACTAGCTGATGGACAGGAGACAGAGGATGGTGGTAATGGGATCCAATCCAGGGAAAGGGGGTGACCAGCGTGATACCTCAGGGATAAGTCATGGGACCAGTCCTGTTCAATGTCTTCATTACAGACATTGTGGAAGGGCTAGATGGAAAGGTCTGTCTGCCGGTTTGCAGATGACACCAATATCTGTAACAGAGTGAATACTCCAGAAGAGATGGAGAAAATGAGCAGGGACATTGAGAGGCTTAAAAAATGGTCTGAGGAGTGGCAACTGAGGTTCAATGCAAGGAAACCAAAATAATGCACCTGAGAAGATGGAAACCTGTGGAGAGTTACAGGATGGGGTGGAGGTGCTGATGGTCACCAAGGAAAAAAGGGACCTAGGAGTTATCAGTTCTGATGACAATAGGTGTCAAAGCAGAGCACAAATGTTGCAAGGATGGCCTATGGCATGCTGGGGTACACAGGCAGAGGTATCACTAGCAGAAGGTGTGAGGTGGTGATGGCAGTGTATAATACACTAGTGAGGCCTCACCTACAGTACTGCATGCAATTCTGGAGGCTGCAAATGTGCAAGGACATTGACAGGGTGGAGGCCGTCCACAGAAAGGCAACCAAGATGGTACATGGCTTGCAACACAGAACATATCAGGAGAGATTAAAAAGACCTCAAAATGTACTTATTGGAGGAAAGGAGGGAGTGGGGGAACATGATAAATATGTTCAAGTACCTCAAGGGCATAAACAAGGTGCAAAGGTGGACATCTTTCAATACATCAAACGTTCAGCATTGACAGATGCTTGTTTTTTATTGTAAAAAAAAAAACATCCATCATGGTCTGCTGTGTAACCCCCCACCCACCCACAAACAGTATATAGACACTGGGGGTGCCCAGTCCCCTAGTGTCCTCATCTGTCCATCCATTGTTGTGCTGTCAACTCCCCCAAACAGTATGCAGACACTGGGGGTGCCCAGTCCCCCAGTGTCTTCATCTGTTCAGCAAACTCCCTGAAAAAAAGGAAACCATCCCTCGTCATTTTTTTCCCTGTAAAAAAGAAAACCGTCCATCATTGTCCATTCCGTCATTACCCAACCCCTACCCTCCCACTCAGGACCCACCACCCCACACCTCCTGTATCCCATACTTATCCACTGGAGGTCCATCACCATAATCTACCTTGGACTGCAGGCAGGTCTTTGCTCTTCAAAGCCCAACCGCGAACTGAGGTAAGCGCTTCAGTGTATTTCAATGGGGTTTTCAGTGTCAATGTACTTCAGTAGGGTTTTCAACTTAGTAACATAAATTGGCCATTGTTAAATATTTTTGCCCCAAATTTTCAACATATGTTTTTTGGGACCCCACCTCACAAACAACTTAACTGAAGCAATTTTCAAACATCCCCTTCCCCCATGACACCAGTGCACACAACAAACATTTGGCATTGACAAATGCTTGTTTTTTATTACATATGACATTGTAAGTCCAAAGGTGGAACTGGAGGACATTTAGTAAATGTCAGTGCAAACATACTCACTTGAAGTGTGCTAGTCACGCTTAGATGTGACACCATGCCCCCATTAACAGAGGTATAGAAAGCCAAAAAAGGCTAGCAAATGCATTTTACAAGAGGATTCATGTATATCAAAAGCTGATAGGGATAAAAGGCACATCCTTATAGTAGTGACATGATAGGGTAAAAATGTTGATGTCTTTAGCAGCCATGCATACAGATGCAGGTACTGCAGGTCTGAATGGACAAGGAACCTAGGCTAGTAACAGTAGATTCTTACAAAGGGGAAGCCAAACAGGAGGCTCCATCACTAGGTGTAGTAGAAGTGGGAACTAGATCTGGCAGGACTAGCCAGGGACCACCAGTATGAAGGTTGCATGCTCTGCCTTCAGCCTGAGCAGAGCCCTTTGATGAGAAGAATTGGTGGAAATGCATAAAGGAAACTTGCAGTCCAAAAGATGGACAATAGGTCTAGCATAAAGACTCCAGGACCTGAAGTGAGCGAGCAGAATTGCAGCAATTTTGTGCTGTATGGGAAGGCAAAAAGGTCTACCTCTGGATGACCCCATTTTCTGAATAGGTCATTCACTACAGAGGTCAGGAATTCCTACTTGTGTTCCTGTGACAGTGACTGACTTGGTTTGTCTGTAAAGTTGTGTGAGACACCAGGGAGAAACATGGCAGATAATTGAAGACTATGAGACATCACCTGGTCCCATACTCTCATTGCTTCCATGCAAAGGGGGTAAGACTGAGTACCCCCTTGCCTGTTGATGTAGTGCATTACACTGATATTATCTATTTTTATCAACAGGGGACCCAGACTGAGGGATTCTTCAAAGGCCAGGAGCTCAAGTATAACAGCTCTCATTTCTACAATATTAATGTGTAGAATTGAGCCCAGTTCAGTCTATGACCTTTGGGTCTGGATATGACCCAGGTGTGCACCCATCCTGACCCAGAGGTAGTCATTGCTAGGATCTGTATCAGTGCTAGGGAGAAGAAAGGGCCACCCTGCAATAGGTGCAGGCAGTCCATTCACCATCTCAGGGTATGGCGAAGAGGGGACGTGATGAGAATCATATATTCTAGGTCATCTGTCAGCTGATCCCACTCTACTCACAGTGTCTAATGAGGGATTCACATATGTAGTCAGGCAAATGGGACCATCATGAGGGAAGCAGCCATGTGTCCTAGGAGATGGAACATCATCTGAGCTGATACAGAAGGATTCTCATGTACTAACTTTGCTTCGGCAACAATGTTCTCCACCCTGTCTGAAGGAAGGAAAGAAATGTACACCATCATATCTAGTACTGCACCAATGAACTGGAGGCAATGATAAGGAATCAGTACAGATTTTGGTATGCTGCCCATAATACGTAAGTTCTAGAGCAAGTATAATGTTCTAGACAATGTGTATTGAACCATTTTCTTGAATTGGGTGTAACCCCTAGGTGGCGCTATCCCAAGGGCTACTACTCCTGCCTGTTTGACTACGAACGGGTTGAGGGGCCTAGGTCATATGGCAGGTGCCTCCACCCAGAGGTCAGGGTTTGTAGTGGTTAGACTAGCTTGGTCACAGCCCTTTGGGACACTGAGACCCCCTTTTATTCCCTCTAGTGGCTCACACAGTACACCAGAGTTACAGCCCCAATACCCCACATATACACACTGTTCACTCATATAGATACCACTTACCCTCGGGACTGATTCTACAGCACGTCTCTGAGGACCCCCTGTAAAGTAAGGTTAAACAACATACACAGTAAAACACAATACTGTTTCCATAAGTACCAACACCACAGACAGAATATAGTATAACAACAACAAATCTGATTTATTTAGGGGACAGTAACAAGGAGGGGGGCACTCAGGTTGATTTGGTTTGGAAATATTCAAATCACAGTACTGTGCACACATACAGGGTCTGAAAAGTCACACTCTGGGTACCCAGGTTGGGGGGCTAGCCAGGTCCGTTGCCCGGGGTTGGCCGGCAGGTGCAGATGAATAGGGCCCTGTAGAAGAAAATATATATTCACAACACCCAATTGTAATCCGGAGCCGGAGGGCTCAGTCCATGAAACAGTGAAACAACAAGAATTAGGTGACACACTTGTGATTGAAAACAAGCTGCAGGGGAATACGGATTTGTACTCACAACACCCAAGCTGAGGATCAGATGGAGAATGTCCCTCTGGATTGCCAGAAGAGCAGGGCATGAGGACAAGGTCCTTGTGACTGGACCCCACTGCAGTTGATAGCAAACGGATGTAGTCCGAATTAAGCTGTGGGTTTACTTCCAGCTTCAGCACACAATTCACTGTACAGGAGATTTAAAATAGCGATTCCCCACAAGCACTACGCACATTTATATGTAAAAGGGAAGTACTATACCAGGCAGGCTGCTCCTCGATCCCGATCGTAATTACTGCAAAATACCTGGGAGCACACACAGCAGCTTCAGTTCCTGACAGACCGAGCGCGATTCAGCAATTTCTCCAGTCTTCTACGGGGTGAGCCTGGTTTCCACACTTCTAGTGCTTCTTTCTCCTCACAACTCGGATTCAGTCCAAACTGGCACTCACAAAGGCTGCAGACCGAACTCAGGGCTCACACGCTTCCCAAAAAGTAAACTATACACCGAGAGTTACACAGCACCTTCTCTCTTCACTGCCACAACTGATCTTTCCAGTCATAAAGCAGGGCATTTCCATTAGCTCCACACTATTCTGTTGGCTGATTCAGCTGTCACTCACAATAAGACTCCCTCTGTTGGTAGATCAAGGCTCCAAGGTCAAAACTACATTTCCCAGAGTCACTGCCCATACAATCCCTTTGTGACCGGCTCAAAATTAAGAGTCCAAGTTCTGATTCATCCACAGGCTCCATTTCAGGGAACCCTTAACCCAATTGGCCCAGCACAGCAGTTTAGGTCCAAAATGGAAGGGTAACATACGTAGAGTCCCAGCTGCAAGAAAGGCAGGTTAGACAAACTGCATTTTACTTAACACTAACTGGTTTCAGGCAAACAGTTACATCTTTCATTTAGGCTCCCTCTGCTCTCTTAGTGACTGCAGAAACGGAGTGATTTCTCCGCAGCTCGGGAGGGATTTGAGCATTAAATACACAGTCCCCCCATACAAACTAATTAAGTCTGCAAGCAGACAACTCTTAAAGAGACAGTACGCGGAGGTTCAAATAGCACTCACTTGGAACCACATTTAAACAGCTCAGACGCCGAACACCGCCCAGACTTGGAGCATTCAGGCAAGCTCCTGGAAGACTTTTGGGAACCCCCATTTGCAGGGGGGTTACATGGGCTTTCATTAACTGGTCACCCAAATAAAGGAAGACATAAAGCCCTGATGTCCAGAGTGCTGCAGCCACAGTCCCAAAGCATTTAGTAAACATTCATGGTGTCAAAGCTAGAACAGAGGGCAAAACCCAGAACTGATAATGTTTGCCCACCAATGTAAAATGGAGGTATTATCAATGGCAGTTTCTGATCTTCACATGAAGAGAAGCATGTTTCATGTCCATGGCGCAGAGCCAGTCCCCTTTTTGCAGCATGGGGATGAGAGTCCGAAGTGACATCATGCAAAACATTTTTGTTGTTGATTAATTTGTTCAGGTCTCTTAGGTCTAGTACAGACCACAGGTCGCCATTCCATCTGGGACTCAGAAAAGACCGTGAATAGAACCCACTATTCCTTTCCTTTGGAGGGATGGCTTTGCTACTTTTCTGTGTGAGAAGCGATTGTAGGTCTTCTTTCAGAAGGGACTAGTGGTCATTTGCAAGATGGACCTGCGTGCAACGTAGAGTACATAACAATACAATGAAGTGCAATTGAGTACATATATATATTGATAACAGGTCAACGAGAAGCAATGGAACATACAGGCCTGTGGCAATTCAAGTCAGAAGTGCAAAAAAGGAGCACGTACATATATTCAACCTGAGTACAGTAATGGAGGAAAGGGAAAGAGAAGGAGAGGAGAAGAAGAAAGAAGAGTGAGAAGTAACAAGGGCAGCAGGAAGTCGGAGAGGAGCTGGGAGAGGATGAGATAAATAGGGATGCAGGTAGGATAGGAGAAGGGTATAGATAAAGGGTACTGGAGGGAACCATTAGAGAGGGTGAGTGAGTAGCAAAGGAGGGTGCGCAGAGATAGTCTCAACCAGAGGGTACAATCAATTCCTACCGTAAAGATGGGAGACTTAGACTGAGGATAAGGTGGGGAAGCAGGTTGGTGGGGGGGGGTGAGGAAAGAGATAATGGAATGTCTAGGGCTAAGGAAGGCGGAGGACAGTACTAGGAAGTTTTAAGGTTTTGAGTACTGTGCAGGGCGGGATGCAAATCCATTGAACAGTTCCAAAGTTATTAAGGTTAAAAAAATGTGGCTTTAACACAGAAGTTTGCACTCAACCCTTTCTCTTTGCTGGCATGTATACATGTATGTGGCTAATACATCATATATGTATGGGCAGACTAGATGGGCCTAGCGGTCCTTATCTGCCGTCAAAGTCTATGTTTCTATGTATATATTAGCCCCATACATGTATACATGCCAGAAAAGAGAATCTTAGTACATTTAGGCAGCCCCCTTCCCTGATTCCATTACATTCTGCTTAGAGTGCCTGCAGCCCCATTCCCTACTTTGTGTCACAATTATGCTATTTTTAGGGGTGGGGCTGCAGTGCTTGGTGGCCACTTGGCTCATACCAGGAAGTTACGAGCCAGGCTTTACAACTGCAATAACTTTAAAACCACTGGGCCGAAAATATTCCTTTATAGCTGAAAAAGCTCCTAGGGCAGGTAACTGCACAGTATGAGTTGCCTGCCTGGAGCATGTTGGCAGCTCTTTAACTGCCTCAGTGCTTCTGGGTTGCCACTGACAAAAGGCACTTGTGCCTAGTGGGCCTTACTCAGTCAACAAAGAAAAATAAATAAATAAAATGTGTGCTGCAACCCTTGTAAACCTCCACTCAAGAAGAATAAGATTCCTCTGCTTTAGGGATCCAGGGATGCATCAACCAAAGGATGCCGCAGATTTGCAGGTTTAGCTTATTGCACCTTATTTCATTTACAGGAGCACGCCACTGAACCTGTAAGTCATCATCATCCCCAGTGGAAACTGCTTTTATAGTACTGGTTCCAATTCTGTTATTGTTCAATTATACAGACATTTTAGTAACCTCGGTGGTTGTTTTTGATTTATACACACCTGGTAAGTATGTACCACTTTAGAACTGCATGGTGTACTGTTGTTTATGTCCTTCTTACCAACAAGGTTCTGTAATAGAGCACAGATGTCTTGGGGAAATAACGTAACAGCTCAGTAAGGATAGAAACTACATCATAAGGTTCAAAAGTGGCCCTTACTACCCACACTGTATATAAATCAGAATCAGCCGATGGGACAACTAAAAAGCATGTATAAATAGAACAGTAACAAAAATTGAACCAGTATTAAAAAACAGTGTGCATGTTCAGTGCAGTTCTTTAATACTGCATATATACAGTAGGCAACAATAATTGTGTAACCCAGCTATCGTAAAAGGGGTTACCAGGACCCAAGTAATGTGCAAAATAATGTTAAGAATTGCTGTTGGGGCTATGCTGTATGGCCTGCAAATGAAAACACCATTCCTGTGATTAAAGTGCACTCACAGCGTTAATGCTAGCCTACAATATCAAGGTTCTGAAATGTGTTCTGAAATGGTAGCAATGTGCAACCTGTTTTGCAAAGTGTTTCTGCTTAGGACCAGTAAGTCTAGGTGCCAGCTGCACCTGCAGTTGCCCTTTAATTGGGAGGGTTCCAGGGCAATGTTTCCCAAACACTAGGGACATATGAATAGGTGCTCTAACCCACTAAAAGACTCTCGAGTTCTAGCTCTTCTGTGCATTCCGGAGTGCCAGTGTGCAGAGATTCAATTTAGCACCTGTGTGTGCCCTTATAGTGCTGCAACCAACAGGAGGGGGCCTGCAGGTCCAGGAATGATGGCAGAATTCCTTGCTATTGGTGGCACTGGCTTCCTCTGGAGCAGCTCTCCGGCAGCTCAAGCCCTGAGCAGGGTCCAAGCCTGGGGACAGCAGGGTCCTGCTGGGGACTCACCCTAGAGGAGGATATCCTGTTGGCTCCTGCACCATCTGTCCCATTAACCTGTACACTGTGGAGAAGGAGGCAGTATAGTGCAGTGGTTTAAGGCTCTGAGCTGCAAACCTGGAGACCTGGGTTTGAATCCCACAGCTCCCACTTGCATACTGTGTGACCCTGAGCACGTCACTTAACTTCCTTGTGCTCCCAGGTCACACCTGCAACCAAGCTTTCTGCCTAGTGTCTCTCCTAGTAAAAAAAAAAAAAAAAGAAAGTAGCAAATGTGCTCCTGTGCTGGTAGGGCATGTGACCTACAGAAAGTGGCCTGTGCATGTGTGATGGCAGAAGACCAAGGCAGTTGGTGCCAAGAATCTGAACGACAGGGCAAGGGAGAGATCTGGTTGTTGGTAAGTCATTATTACTGTGACTGCGCTAGTTACTGACTGTGACCCAAAAAAAGGCATGGGGCAAGCCATCCAGGATAGCCAGTACCTCATTCTGTGCTAATGTGTGTGTTTGGAAGAGTAAACCCTTTTATTTGATCTCCACCAGTGGAACTATATCGTTCCCTTCTGTGCCATTTAGGGCCCGGTACACCCCAATGTCCACATGCTGTATGTATCCACATGGGGCACCGAAATGAGAATGTTGATATCCCTGTGTGCCAGCTTTTCAGTAACATGGAATGTGTCACCAATGTTTAAATGGAAGTTAAGGGCAGGTGTGCAATGGGTGCAGAGCTGTAAATATGTAGAAACATAATGAGGCTGCTAGACTTGAACCCTTGACCAACTGGTCAAGGGAAAAGTACAGTACAGTACAGTGATTATTGCCAAGTAAGCTGAATGTGATAACTTACCTGACTACTGATTTGAAACTGGGCCCAAAACAAGAGCAGTGGTTGGGGCGCTGGCTGCATTTTCACTATCACCACCTCAAGCTGTGTGCCCCTTCTATTTAAATCTTTGGAGTTTTGCAAGTAAGTTAAAGTTTAAAGTTTAATGTCCTCAATCTGAGTAATGGAAGGGTACAATTATTTAAATGCAATTGCAACAGCTAATGCAACCAGTAAAGTTATGGGTTCACAGTTTAAATAAGTTAAGGCCTACATCAAGTTGCCATCCAGGGACAATAACATTAAACTGTATAAAGTGAAACTTATTTTTTGACCAACAAAGGTTGCTCCATTATCCTCAGAGCCAAGAGAATGATACAGAATGTAACAAAAAAAAGACAGAGCGGAACGGAGAAATGATGAACACGATAGACACCCTAAATATGCAAGTGGAGCAGATGTGGATGTGAAATGGGGTCCTTGTTCATGCAGCATGAAGAATGCAGCATGGACAGAGGGAAGCAGTTTCCTTTGAAGAGGCACGGGTAGCATGGCCAGAGTAGATCCAGCTGAGGTGAACAGGGACCATATAATCAGTACATGAAAAAGGGAAAAAAGTCAGGCTACCCAGTGCAAGACCACGGATTTCAAGATAAGTCACATTAATACATTTATTTATTAAAAAGAAGCAAAAATTCTTCCCCACAAGCCACCAATGTTTCAAGTCCTGCCAACTCTTTGTCAAGGTGTAAGTTGAGCACATCAAGCCGCATCTTATATACTCTACTCAGGGTCACATGACCATTCAAATCCTCCAATCACTTTTAGTGCAATAATCATTGATACTTCTGTTACATGAATTAAGTGCATCAGTGCTCAGATTAAAATGTGCAACACAGCAACCTCTAAAAAACATATAATCTAATACAATAAACCATCACTAATTAAAAACATAGATAAATACATGAATATATACATAAAGCATACAGGACATTTTAAAGTACACAAATCACTTTTAAACATTTATGTCTATACATATCCGCCCTTACATACATAACAATTTGATACATTCACATGCTTATTTCTCTGTTAATCGTTGCTAACTGGTTTGATACACATTATTTTCTAACCTTCAAAAATGGCACAAGACTGAATTTGTCATTTAACACCCCCCCCCGCAGAGCTGACATGAAGTACATATTGCCATTTAAATTTGACAGCAGAATTCTCACTTTTTTCTTTAAAATCCAATTGAGCTCCATGCCTAGCAGCATCTCCTCCCTCTTCCATAAATCTGTACACACCAGGACCATCAGGAACTCCAGTACCCACGCCTTTGAGATTCCTTGCTGTCATGCCACCCAGGGGCAACACTCCCTCTTCTACAAAGGTGCCAAACTTTTTAACAACCTTTCTCCACCCTTGGTCCTGGGCAACACACTTACATAATTCAAAAAACAATCCACCGACCTACGCAGCCAGTATAGTGTCATGCTTGTGCAACTGTGTTAGTTTGGTTTTGGCTGTTCACACTCTCTATTCCAGAGGAATTACCACCCTGTAGGGGTACGAAGGCAAGGAACCCTCAGAGAGGGTTCCACCCCTAGAGGTGCAATGGGACAGTTCCCATGGCTAAAGGTACCTTAGGAATCCCCAAAAAGAAATGTAGTATCATCCCCCAAAAGGAGACAACATGAAGCATATGAGCAAGCAGTAACTGTGACATAGGAGCAGTAACTGTAATGTAGTAATAGAGAAGCATAGGCAGTTTGATAATGCAATGAGATGTTCAGTTGGATAATGTAATGACTGCCCAGGTTTGCGTTGCATGATACTGATGTTTTGCTTTGAGATTAGGGGATCGCCTAAGGAGAAAAGGAATGGCAGGACATCCTCCATCTCCATCCAACAGCAGAACCTACCTAAGAAACTAGGGGAAACAACTATGATAACTAAGTGTTATGACCTGAGACAATGGAGAAGAGAAAAAATCCTATGAGGAGGAAATCTCTGGGGATCCAAGGCCTAGGTCGCCTTCCCTCCAGGCTTGGGATAGTTTAATTAGTGATGGCTCTGCAGCTGCAATTTGGAAAACCCAATTAAAGAGAGGTAGAAAATATTCCAATTTGGAGGAAGGCTCTCACTCAAACCCTCTAGCGGGAACGCTGTGGAAGGTTGCAAGAAAACTCTGCAACAATGCGTGCATCCAAGGTGCAGAAGGAGAGCAACAACTGCTGAGGCACTCACTTGGCCTACCCACCCTAAATCAAACCAGGTGAACCAGAGGCAGTCGTAGGGAGAATGCGGTGAAGGTACCTTGCTAGGGAAACCACTAAAGTCAATGGCTAACCGTTATAGTGGAACACTAGAGCCAAAGGAGATTGTCATAACCAATCTTCACTGCTAGTCTTAAATTCTACACCAGGAGCTGCTGTCACATAGCAGGCAGCTTAAGCCAAGCCAGGGGCGAGGACATTCACTGCTATGGGCCAGGTGAGAAAGATCCCGCCCCAAGTTGGACATGCTCGAGATGTGGACTAAATGCAGAGCGAGACCATCAGCTGCAGGAACCCTGCACCAGAATAGAATGGCTGGCATGCCCCAGAAGTTGATTGAAAGCTGAAGCTGGTGAGCTGAAGGAGCACAGTGTGCTGAGATCATAATGAGTATTGAGCGCTGAGACCTGCAAGGTTGAATGCAGATTGAGTGCAGCAGAATCCCAGAGGCTGAAGCCGAGGTGATGGCAGTAGGCATGAAGCAATGGGTTGCGTAAGCAAGTGTGGACCTGCACAGAGGTCAGTAAGCAGTAGTAGTGATAGGTGGACCTGCATAAATACTGTGTAGCAATTAAACAGCACTGAATTGGAGGCAAGCCAGCCAGACATGAATAGCCAAATCAAGGTGACAAACTCTGAGGATTTTTGATGGCAAAGACAGGATTAGAACAGAATTATTTAGCCACATAGGCCACAACCTCCCAAACACCTCCCAGTCCCCGCTGTAGGATAAACAAGGAAGTGATGGAAAGGCTGAGAACCACATGCAGATACAAAAGCTAATTAAATAGCCTCAGCAGGGGCTTCAGCTAACCTCAGAGTAAAACAAGGTACACTAGTAATGGGAGTAAACAAGCAGCAGCAGGAAGCAACTAGGCCTCTACAGCAGTAGTAAACAAATGAGTATACCAAGTTGTAACTGCAAATAAAAGGAGGCATAATGCTCTTAAGCATTGTCAACATGCAGTGCAATGAGACTGCAGCAATGAGGTAATTAGAACAAACATGAGTAAGCTGTATAGCTAGGTTCAAGTAAATCTGAGTCAGGTGAAAGTAATAGAATATGCCACCTGGACCAGCTGTAGTTGAGCTGAAACACACAGGTCAGGTTTGCAGTTGCAGTGCAAGTAATTTGAGAGTTGTGAGTAACTGAAAGCAAGCAGCATGAGCTCTGAAATAGCAGCATGCCTGGAGCTCAGAAAAGCCCCGCCCCCCACCACCAAAAAAAAAGGAAGGAAGCACACACAGCCAAAGGCAAATACAAACCAGAAGCAGTAAAATAAACACCGAAGCCCAGCAGAGATGGGGGGGGGCAACCTGCTTAGAGGACAAACCAACAGAACCTTCGGATGCAAAGAAAAAATGCTTCACAGTGAGGCTTAGAGGAATTTCTTATATAGCTCAGAAAGTGGGAGTGGCTGGCTGCTAGGCCACCGAACTACAGGCAAGCCTTTCGATTGAAATTCTACTTTTTAGACAAACTCCAGTGCATCTGCCCCTGACCCAAGCTCTCAGCTCCAATCTCTTCTTTTCAATTACCTGCACTTCTCCCTGGGCATATTTTTGCTTTTCTCTTTAAATTTATTATATAGTTATGTTATCTTTAACAGTACTTCCCTGTTATGTTCAGTCCCCTTTGCATGACTGTTATTCCTGACAATGTAATGTTCATCAGTATGTGTTACTGTACCAATTTTGTATGCACTCTCATTCCAAACTATGTAATGCTTACCAATATGTATTATTGTACCAAAATTTGTCACTGGATGCTTGTGAAAACGGGCAATTTTGCTCATATGCCTTTCCAGTTTAAACAACAAAATGAAATGGGAAAAAAAATGAAATGAGGGTCTGTTGAAGATGATGAGAGAGGGCTGGATCATCAAGGTAAATGCCTGTTTGGTAAGTGAGACTGGAGGAAGGTGTTGGATGAGTGATACCATTTTAGGTTTGGGCCCTTTTTGTGAGTAGTTTTTTTGAAGTCTGTTGTTAAGTTTGCTTGCACGCATGTGCAAGAAACATAGAGCCATCATCCGAGATTTCGGAGGTGTGTCACCCCCTCTTCCAATTCAGTCAGTGTGTTGGCAGGCGCGGCCCCTGTAAGCCAATGCATGCTGGAGCTGTCTATGACAAACTCCAAAATGCAGTGGCATACAGTTGAAAGGGGGAGCTACGCTTCAGTGAGCAGCGATAAGATATCACCTGCTCATGCGCAGCTCCCCCTACACACACACAAACACACACATGCACACGCAGGCGTGCGCCCCCCCCGCACGCACACACTGTATAGTTGACAGGGGTGCCCAATCCCCGTCGGCTGTGCTGCGCTCCCCGCCCCAAAGCTTTCCAAATGCCACGCTGGGTGCCCACCTCAGCATGGCAACTCATGATATAGCCGACAGGGGTGCCCAATCCCCATCAGTTCCACTGTCCTCACCCCAGTACTGGTGCCACGCTGGGAGCCCACCCCAGCGTGGCAATAGATCTTTTATTCGACGGGGTGCCCAATCTCTGTCCGGCTGAACGCCTAACCGGTCTCTTGTGCCACGCTGGAGCCCACCCCAGTGTGGCAAACGTCCCGCTGTCGTCTCTTTTTTTTTTAACCTGTAAAGAAAAACGGTCCCAATAGTCTCCTGGCCCCCTCCCACAACCCGCACCCACCCACTGCACCCCTGCCTCCCCCACCCCTCACCCCATACTTACCTCCGGACCTCGACGCGACGATCTTCGGTGGACCGGGAACACGTCTGCACTCTTCAAAGCTGACCGCGAACTGAGGAAATGCCGGTAAGCTGTATAATGGGCTAGATAGGGTTTTTTCAACTTTGTTGCATAGCTCAGCCATTTTTTTGAATTTTTGCACCAAATTTTCAACATGGGGTTTTTGGGACCCCTTCTCATGAATAATGTCACTGACATGGCATTATTCTGGCCCAAAGGGTGATTTCGCAGTCACTGCCTGGTCACTGCGCAAAATCACCTTTCAGGACCGATTAACAAAACGACACTGCCAGTGTTCATAAGGTGGGCTCTCAAGAAGTCTATTTTGAAAATTTGGTGGAAAAATTCCAAAAAACGACTGTTTTACGGGCGTGCATTGCGCAGTTCCTACGCACGCTCGTAAGTTTGTGAATTTTCAATATTTTTGCTCCAGATTTTCAACATTGCCATTTTACCACACTTTCTTATGAGTAGTACAGCTGTCATTTTTCACATCTCACCCAAAATGTGTTTCCACCCATGTAGTGCACAATGGCGCAGTCGGTGTGCGAAACCAATGTACAGGACAAATTAAGAAAACCGCAGTGACACTGTTCATGAGCAGAGGTCTTAAAATGGCTATGTTGAAAATTTGGTGAAAAAATTCCTAACAATGACTGTTTTACGAACGTGCATTGTGCAGTTCCTACACACGCTCGTAAGTTCGTGAATTTTCAATATTTTCACTCCAGATTTTCAACATTGCCATTTTACCACGCCTTCTTATGAGTAGTATAGTTGTCATTTTTCACATCTTGCCCAAAATGTTTTTCCACCCATGTAGCGCACAATGGCGCAGTCGATGTGCGAAATCAATGTATGGGACATATTAAGAAAATCACAGTGACACTGTTCATGAGCAGAGGTCTTAAAATGGCTATGTTGAAAATTTTGTGAAAAATTCCTAAAATGACTGTTTTACGAGCGTGCTACAGTTCTTATGCATGCTCATAAGTTTGTGAATTTAATATTTTACTCCAGATTTTCAACATTGCCATTTTATTACACTTCCTTATGAACAGTACAGCTGCCATTTTTCATGTCACCAAAATGTGTTTTCGCATGTAGTGTACAATGGTGCAGTTGGTGCTAAAGCAATGTTTGGGACAGTTTAAGAAAATCACAGTTACACTGTTCATGAGCAGAGGTCTTAAAATGGCTATGCTGAAAATTTGGTGACAAAAGTCCATAAAATGACTGTGTTACGAGTGAGCATTGCGCAGTTTCCACACACCCTCGTAAGTTCATGACTTTGTAATATTTTAAGTCCAGATTTTCACCAGTGACATTTTTCCACACTGCCTTATTTACAGTACAGCTGTCATTTTTCACAACATGACCATAGTGTGTTTTCACACTTTCAGCACAGAGATGCATGGTCGCTGTGGGAAATCATTGTTCGGGACAGATAAAGAAAATCACAGTGACACTGTTCATGATCGGAGGCCCCAAAATGCCTGAGTTGACAATCTGCTGTAAAAAAAATTCCCAACCTAATTATGTTACGGGTGTGCTGTAACAAGTTTCTATGTAATGCTTGTGGATTTACCCATTTTTTAAATATTTTCACTGCAGATTTGCAACATTGCCATTTTTTACACCTCCCCATGAACAGTACAGCTGTCATTTTTTACATCCTGTTCGGAATGTTTTTGCACCTGTGGTGCTAAATGCTGTAGTAGCTGTGCATAAGCAGCTTTCGGCTAAGAAACTGATATTCCCCCTGTTCATGAGGTGGGGTCACAAAAAAACCATGTTGAACATTTGGAGTGAAAATACCAACAAAGGCCTGAGGTATTAGGGTTTCCAACCATAACGCCCAACCCTGTAGAGAATGACAGGCATCAGGGGTGTGACTTGGGATTCTTGCCTGTAATGCTCATACCATTCCACACCCTGCAGCCAGTGAGAGGCATCCAGGTATGCCTTGGACTCTTCGGCCCCAAAGTTCACCCCATTCTCCTATATTGCACCCATCTCACTGTATTTCCTAATGGAATGGGGTGCGCATAAGGGCCAAAGACCCCAAGGAACACCGTGACACTTGCCAGTGTCTGCAGGGTGGGGTGTACTGAAATGGCGTGGCCGTTAGGCCTCACGACCCAAAGGTACACCCCAATGCCTGTCACTCTCTGCAGGGTGGTGGTGGGGTAGGCTTCAGTTCAATACTTCACTGCCATTCCTATTACGCAGCTCTGTAACTTCTATACTACCACTGCCAATGCCAGCAAGCAAACATTCGGCATTGACAAATGCTTGTTTTTCAGGGGTGATAGTTCAGGGCTGTTCAAATCAAAACTTTTAGGACTTGTCATCCATAACTGTAACTGAATTTGCACTTGCCCCTCATTCTTTACAATAAAATTAGCTCTCTTTCTGTGTCTATCCTGCAGAGAAATGTATTTGTCATGATCAGGGGCAGTAGGATTTGTACACCCCTGCTATGGTTGTAAGAAGTTTGTAGGTTTTTAAGGTGGTTGTTACCTGTGCTAATAAGGTCTGTAAATGATAACACAAGACAAAAGGTGCTGTTGCATTGGATACACACATACCTCGGGTGTGTTGTGAGGCATGAGGCAAAAGTGAGTGCATTCAACCACCTGAGAATTACATATAACAGTGTCATTGCACACCTTGAAGTGTGTTAAACCACACTTACAAAATGAGCATAAAATTAAAGAGGAGGGAAAAACACATGAAAAAGTTGCAGGTGTGAGGCTGAATAATATATATTATAGTGGTGCAGTAGCACCCTTGTAGTTATGTTTGAGCAGGGGTTTTTATGTTAAAACTCAAAACACTGCCCTTTAATACACCGGCTAAGCTGGCAAAATATTTGCCCACCGCATATGGAGTATGCTGGTGGCAGTGTGGGGTGCAGCTTGCCATTTTCCCTCATATTGTTTGGTATTGCCGTGTGCATGGTGATTTTTGAAGAGATGTAGAGGGCAGCCTGTCTGAGCTGTTGGACTCAGGGTTTACTTTAACCCCACAATTACTATTGTTATATGTCACACCTGATGGCACTATTCATGCCAGAATCAGTCTCCTGTATTTTTACACTGCAGCCACAAAAAAAAGTCACTCATTTACGGCACTTTCTCTGAACCCCCTGCGCTTGCCCAGTGGCACAGTATTGTGAATGAAATATAGTATCTGGAATGTTTGTGAGCTCATCAACTGGGTCAAACCTCGGAGTCTGATATAATGTGGAAAAAGTTGTTTTTTTACATGTCCCAAGTAGACTCTGCTTTTGTACCATGATATGAATATTTACTGCATCTGGGTGCACCTCCCTATCGTTCTATAGCTTTATTTTGCTTTATGGAGACATTGAACTTAAGGTTTGGTGACACTGTGTATGGCTGTACTGAAAGCTATTGGAATATGAATATTATGGAGTAATTTCTGATGCTGTCTCACTGTGAAAATAGTTAAAGAAAATCAACCATTGCACTTTAATATCTTTGCAACTGTTCAACGGATTTGCACAAAAGTTTACATGCACAGTATTGGGGGAGGTGGGATCTCTTGACATGCCCAGTTTTGTTCTGGTTTGATGTGTGGATTCCGAGATCCAGATAGCGATTAAAAAAAAAAAATCACTGTTTTTTATTTTTTTTTTTTGTCATTGCCTAGCGCTCAGATGATTTGGAATTTTGGTCTGAAATTTTCAGGCTACACAGGGCTTGGCCCATAGATGTACCTTTCACCTGTTTGGTGAAAAAATAGTAAGCTTCTCCAAAGTTATGAAATTTTAAAATATTGGTTCTAAGCATGCTCAGTGCAGTATTTCAGATAACTGCTTGGAACGAAAAAAGAATTTTACCCATACGAAAAAGGATCCTTTTTCATATGGGGTGTGTGGGGGGGGGGTAATCCTTTTTCATGAGGAAAACATTCTTTTTTTATATGGCCACCATCTTGTTTTTGTTTTGTTTAAAAAAAAAATTCTAAACCCACTAAAATGACATCCTGTACACCCACCAACACATGTATCTTGCTAATCGGGACCACATTAGATGGATTCTGCACTTGGTTTCTGGAAAAATGACACAGAAAAGTATTTTTTTTAACACTTAAAAATACTTTTTCATGACCAGATTTTCTTTTTTCATATGGGCATATGAAAAATGAATTGGTCCATACGAAAAAGGATGGCTTTATACTAAAACAGAACTTGGACTTTTTCCCCCATTCTTTTTATGTTGGCTGCGCTTATGCACCCAACATTTAGTGGCAATAATAGGGATTTGGGGAAGGGATCTCACTGCCGACCCCATTGCAGTTCACAAAAGCAAGGTCTCGGCAGTCTACACCAATGACCATGGGCTGTGATCCTGACATCACTCTCTGCTTGGTGGGCTGAAACTTTGTGTATTTCAAAGGACCAAAGCCACTCCAATCAGTGAGGGGTTTGTTCCTTTTAATTGCATGAAGCCGTCAACAAACAGCTGAGAGGCTTTCAAAGGAGCCTGTCTATTCCTCCCCTGCCCCCAACAGGCAGTGATGTAAAAGAGTGTTAAGCATTGCTTGTACTTTACCATCACCAACAGTAGAGGGAGGGGAGCTTCTACATTAGCCAGAAATGTATTACAACCCCCTCCTCAGGGGCAGCAACTGCCCCTTTGTTTTACACCTGGCTGCCTGCAGGACATAACAAAGTGCACAAATGCTGGTCGGAGCTCAGGCCGGGATTGAAGTGGCCCCAACTGGCTGGGGGGGCATATATCAGCTACCCCATGTGATAATCCTTGACTCCTATACAAGTTCCCCCAATACTCCATATCTTATATTGGAGTCATCTGTCATGTAGTGTAATTGTGGATGTGTGCCCCCCCCCTTAATGAGCTGATTGACAAATTACAGCACCCCCCAAAAAAAAGTGTGCCCAACCACAGGAGAAAGCTCCAGATTACCCCTATCAAGCCAAAGTGGGCATGCTGGGGTGACAACTGCAATTCAGGGAGCGGACAATCCTTAGTGGCTCAGAAGTAATGCACAAACAGGTACATCTGTAAAAAAAACTGCAAACAGTATATACACTTAATATATTGTTTTACCTCTTTAAAACTCCCAAATGGCTACTCTCAGTCCAAAGAGGAGCTGCCAGCTGCCAGCAGTCACAGCGGTTTATCATTTTATTGAGTTAGGGACTATGCTTCCTGGAGGTGGAGAGAGATAAGAGACGTATCCCTTTATAAAGCAAAAAAGCCACATATATCCCAACAGAGACACTGGGGGTGACCAATCCCCCAGTATCATCCCTCCTAGTTTTTTTTTTTCTTTTAACTGGCCCCCCCCGCACAACCCTCCCTCTCAGCACCCCCAAAAACATAACACGGACACTGGGGGTGCCCAATCCCCAGTGTCATCACCTAAAATATAGAAAACAGTCCCTTGTAGTTTTGTTGTTTTGTTTTAATCCTGTAAAACAGAAAACCATCTCATCATTGTCTGTTGCACCATTAGTCCCCCACCCAACCTCCCACTCAATGCCCACCACCCACACACTCCAAGCCCATGCTTAACCAGCGAGGGTCCAACACCGTGATCTTCTTCAGACTGTAGCGATGTCTTTGCTCTTTAAGGCTGGACTTGAAGACTGAGGAAATCAGGTATGTGGTTTAATGTATTTCAATAGGGTTTTGAACTTAGTAGCATAACTTAGGCATTTTTCAATATTTATGGCCCAAATTTTCAGCTTACCTTTTTGGGGCACCACCTCATGAACAACGCAAGTGGTGTTAGGTAAATCTTTCCCAAAAGGTGATTTCATGGTTGCTATGCAAAACCACTGTTCGGGCAGGAGTTGAACATTTTCTCCACCACTGTTCATGAGGTGGGGTCATAAGAAGGCTACGTTGAAAATCTGACGTAAAAATACTAAAAAACAACAAAGTTATGAGCCTACATAGAGTTTGCAAATGTAGGCTTGTAGCTTTGGTAATTTTCTATATTTTGATCCTAAATTTTCAACATAGCCATTTCTTCACAGCAGCTCATGAATAGGACAGCTGCCATTTTTCAAATTCTGGACAAAATGTGTTTTTGCATCCTGAAAGGTGATTTCACAGTCACTGCGTGAAATCACCTTTTGAGCAGGAGTTGACAATTTTCTAGACTATTGTTCATGAGGTGGGGTCATAAGAAGGCTATGTTAAAAATCTGGTGCACGAATGTTAAAAAACAATAAAGTCATGAGCCTGTGTTGGAATTTATGAATGCAGGCTCATAACTTTGCTAATTTTCAATATTTTGACCCCAAACTTTCAACGTACCCATTTCTTCACAACACCTCACAAATGTGACAACTGTCATTTTTCAAATCCTGGCCAAAATGTGTTTTTGCATCCCAAATGGTGATTTCACAGTCACTGTGCGAAATCACCTTTCAGGCAGGAGCTGAAAATAATTTTCCCCACTATTGTTCATGAAGTGGGCTCATAAGAAGGCTATGTTTAAAATTTGGTATAAAAATATTAAAAACAACAAAGTTATGAGAATATGTTAAAATTTGTGAATGCAGCTTTGTAACTTTGATCATTTTTAATATTTTGACCCCAAATTTTCAACCTAGCCATTCCTTCACAAAATCTCATGAATGTGACAGCTGTCATTATTCAAATGCTGGCCAAAATGTGTTTTTGTACATGTGGCATGAAATGACGTTTTGTTGGGGATTTGAACATTTTCACCTACTGCATCCATTAGGTGGGCTATTAGGAAGGCTATGGTGAACATGTGGTGTACAAATATGATAAAATGCCCAGGTTATGATTGAACGTTACATCATTTCAATGTTCACTTATAACTTCACTCATTTTCGATATTTTGACTTCCACCTTTCAACATAGCCATTTTTCCACACCACCTCATAAATGTGACGTGTCATTTTTAAAATCCCAGACGATGCATTTTCACACCTCTGGTGTGAAATGACATTTTGACCAATATAATATAAATGGCACATGTCATGTCCTAAAACAAGTATCTTCAAAATTTGGGGTCAGAATTGCATAAAACAAATTGTTTAACAAGCAGCCAACGTTCAGCATTGACAAATACTTGTTTCGTATGCAGGCATCCTTTTTTCTTATGCGTTTTTCATTCTTGCAAGAAAAAAAATGACTTCATATGAAAACATAATTAGGACTTTTGGAGTGCTGCCCTAACTCCATTCATGGAGTTTGTGCACCCTGCAACTGTGTGCATACTGTGTACATACTGTACTATATACAGTACTATGTTCCTGTACTATATACTATGTATTGTATAATCTCATCTCATTTTATGTATGTATTTTCCCGGGTCATGCCTGAAAATAGTCAACTTTGGCTTGAGCACCTAACCCAGTTAACAAAAACTAACTAACTAAATAAATAAATAAATACTGGGGCCCAGTTGTTAATGGAAATTGGGCATTAGTACCTTTATTAATTGAGGTGGGGTGGGGGACATCCCTACACAGAAATGGATTTGAGAACTGGGTTGTGAGACATCTTTTCATTGCAGGAGACATTGCAGTGTTTCCTTCAGGTCTGTGCTGGCATAAGGGACTTGCATTGTACTGAACCAACCAGCTTAGGTATTCCAGCTTATCAATCTTGCCAAGGAGCACTCAATTTTTTTCACTTCAGTTTCTGGGAAAATAAAACACAATTTTCTACTGAGAATGTAGAAACCTGACTGCAGTTTTTTTAACATCTTTGGCTGAAAGGGATGGCAGTATCACTTCCTTTAATGCTGTGGGTGCATTGAGCACCTGCAATACTGCTGTCTTAATTCTCTTCTGATATCCTCTCAGTAATGTCTTAAAAAAAATGTCAATGTTGAATGTTTGCTTGCAGTCATTACACTAGCTTCCACAGGTGGGATTATGCTTCCCTGGTGTGTAGTGGCACCTCCCCGCCCTCCCTCTGATCACCATCCCCTTACATTTCTTGTTTACTCAGTGTCTAGTGGCACCCTCCACCCTCTGATCACTGTCCTCTTATGTTTCTTGTTTCTCTGGTGTCTAGTGGCACACCCTGCCCTCCGGTCACCATCCCCTTATGTTTGTTGTTTCCCTGGTGTCTAGTGGCACCCCCCACGCTCTGATCACCATCCCCCCATTACTATTATTAGCTGTAATAAAGAAAACTGACCCTTGATTTTTTTTAAACCTGTAAAACAGAAAGTGGTCCATTGCTGATCCGTCCACCCACCCTGACCTCCCACTGAGCACCTACCACCCCTCTTACAGCCTCACACACCCTCACTCACCTGAACAGGCCCCAAAGTGAAGACCCACTCTCCAATTGAAGACACATCTTGCATCCTTGGAGTTGCCAACCCTAATGCTCACCCCTCCACCCCAGCCTGTAGCCTCTAATCTGAAGTACAAGGTACAGCTCCATGCCTCTGCCTCATAATGATGCGGTTTACAAAGGTAGATAACTATGTCTCACCACAGGTTGCCAACACAGTTTGCTGTACCTTTCTTTGTACAGGGCCCTGTAGGCCCTGCATGAAGAAAAGAGATCATGTGTGATGTTTGCTCATGGAATGGGGTGGGCATTAGGGTTCCCCAAAGAAGACCCCACCACTGATTTGCCAAGAGTACAGAAACCCAAAATCCTATTTTTTTTTTTTACTTTTGCTGCTCGGGGGGTGGGGGTGGAGAGTTACGGTTGGAAACACTAACGCCATATTTCTTTACTTTGTGGGGTTAAGTTACCTAACTGGTGCATTAACAAAGTTTATTTGCAAAGAATATATATATATATATATATATATATATATATATACAACATATATATATATATATACACACACACACACACACACACACACACACACACACACACACACCTTGTTAATGCGTGGTTAGAGTTGCCACAAAAAGGAAATGTGTCATTAGGGTTTCAACCCCTAACACTACTCCCCTGCACACCAAGAGGTGCTCGAGGTCTGCCTGGGGTTGTCAGCCCTAACACTCACCCCATTCTATAAGTAAATAAGCTGAGATGAGTACAGTATAGGAGAATGGGTTGAGTGTTAAGGCTGACGACTGCAAGACAGACCCCCAACACTTTTTGGTGTGTGCAAGGTGAGGGTGGGGTATTAGGGTTGGAAACCTTAATACTACATTTCCTTACTTTTGTAGCTGTAACCATAACTACAGCATTAACAAAGTTGTTTGCAATTTATTTTCTTACTTTTTGAGATGGTATAATCATATCCTTACTTGCCTGTGGGAGTGCATGGCCCTCTTGGCTCTGTACTTCCATTTATAGGACAACAGAGACCAAATTGTCAGCATAGCCATCTTATTACCCCACCTCATGTACCCAGTATAGAAAATGTTCAAATGTAATTCTGCGCAACTGCAACGCCATTCTGCACCACAGGTGCAAAAACACATTTTGGCCAGGATTTGAAAAATGACAGCTGTGACATACATGAGGTGGGCTAATAAGAAAGCTATATTGAAAATTTGGGCTCAAAATATTGAAAATTTCCAATGTTACGAGCGTGCATAGAAAAATTGCAACAAATAGCCCTAACTCTGCCATTTTTACAAATTTTGACCCCACATTTTCAACATATCCTTCGTATGATCCCACCTCATGAACAAGGTCAGGAAAAAGTTTCAAATCTCACCCAAAAGGTGAATTCGCCAACTGACCATAAAATCACATTTAGAGCGGAAGTTGCATAATGTCAGTCATATATTTCATGAGGCTGGGTCCCCAAAAGGCCATGTTGAAAATATGGTCCCAAAATGTGAAGAAAAGGTTGAGTTATGCATCAAAGTGGAAAACTCCATTGAAATACATTGAACCGCATTTACCTAACTTCTCTTATTGTAGTGTCTGGTTCCAGCAGCAAGACGTGTCTTCAATTGGAGAGTGGATCTCAAACCTGGGACCTGTCCAGGTGAGTGAGGGTGTGTGGGAGTGTACTAGGGGGTGTGGGGAGGTGAGTGCTGAATGGTAGGTGGAGGTGGGGCCTGATTGGTGAGGAACCTTTTTTTTTTTCCTACAGGTTTACAGAAAAAATACATGGAAAGACCATTTTCTTTATTTCAGATTTGGCAGCATTTACCATTTGGCTGCAATGAGAGGGTAGGGGTATCACTAGACACCAAAGAATATAAATATTGAAAACAGGAGATGATCGGTGGGTGGTGGGTGCCACTAGACACCAGGGAAACCCAGAACAGCGATCAGTGGGTGAAGGCTGCCACTAGACACTAGGGAATATAAGAACCAGAAATGGGAACAGGGATCAGCTGGTGAAGGGTGTCACTAGACACAGGGTATCAGCCTGTCAGATATGCAGGGCAAATGGTCATGATCATGCATACCACATTTAGGGAGTACCTGGTGTGTTTTTGTGAAGTTATTTGAAATCTTAAAAAAATTTGTATGGTCAGAAACAGTGCTAAAATTATTTGAAGCATTAGTATTATGACAAGATGTCAGATTACTGCAAGTGGAGACCTGCAGCTCAGCCAGTCAGAGCACTTACACAGTGTGCATTTATCAGGCTACAAGAGCAGACTAAATATATCAGTTGGCCGATACAGTCACTCCTAATGAGCTCTGACTCAATGTTAAGCATGTAAATGTTCTGCCAGAAGTTCACTGAGAATGTGGAAAAATCCCTACCAACACCGGATTCGTTAATGTCTTTTTTTCTTTGTCCACTCACTATAGTAGCTATAACAGTGTAGTGTAGATGTTTAACTCTGGAATAAGGATGCTGTGTGGCAATGAAAAAGGCCATGGCCGTCCCCCTGTATCCTTATCTGTTGCCCACAGTACCATTATTCCCCTCATTAAACATCTACAGTATGCAATTACCGGTAGTTACAGCATTCTTGTGCAGTCCGGGGACAGCGATCAGCGAGTGTGGAGTGCCACTAGACACCAGGGAATACATTTATTTTTTTTACATGGACAGCGATTGGTGGGTGGGGTGTGCCACTAGACACCATGGAAAAGGACAGCTCACAGCTCACACTGCAGCTGTCAGCATGAGTTCAGCTGTGGCTGCAGAAGTGAAGAAATGACTTCTGTTCTCATACAGAGAATGTGGGGAAGTGCTCCTCTTGGTAAGCTAGGCACCCTGGGTTTTGAGTGCCCAGAAATGGTATTTGTGGCGACTATACTAAAAAACAAACATCAGAATGTAGCTAAACGGGTCCTGTTTAGATAGGTTCTGATGTTTGTATTTTTAAAAACCCAGCATTTTTATGCATTTTCCATGTTTGTTGGTTTGTGAAAAAGATCAACAAGATGGTGGTTGGCACGGCACAAAAAATGTTTGGCGCTATGCTAATTCAATGCTGCAAAAGCAAAAACTGGCATTTGCAGCATCACATTTTCACTTTCTCCAAGCAATGTTATCTCAGAAACCATACTGCACATATGCAGTTTGGAAAACAGTAAAATTTAAAGCCTTATAACTCTGGAACCCTTTACTATTTTCTTACCAGATCTGCCAAAGGTACTACATTAGGGCATGGCACATGTCCCCTGCAACTTTCAGATAACAATTCCATTTGATGTAGGCCATAGGGGAGAGCAAATAAAGCCCATGTTAAATACAGGAAAAAAGTTAGATTTTTACAAAAAATTACACATGCAGATCTCAGAAACTACACAAGCTGCCATCACAAAACATTCCACACTTTGATACCTTGCCTCTTAGACAACACTTACAAAATTTCAGCTAATTTCATCAAAGGGAGCCAAATATATTAATGTTCAAAGTTACAGATTTAACATTAAACAGGATACTGAACCCTAACTATAGGGGTGCTATCGTGCCCCTATAATACATACGTATACATAGAGAGAGAGAGAGAGACAGACAGACAGATACAGTTAGGGTTGAACAGGTCTTTCTATGTTAACCTCAAAATTTGCACTTTAACATATTTGCAAACGTTCAACAGATTTGCATGAACTTTTGCATGTGTGGTCTTGTGTGGTAGATCTGTGGATGTGGCAAGTTTCATTCTGGTCAGATGTGCAATTTCAGAGCTCTGACAAGTGAAAAAAGTGAATTTTTTGCACTTTTTCCCATTGGTTTGAATGGCATTTCTTTAAATTTGGTTACTGTCCCAACTGTTTGGAATTTTGGTCTGAAATTCTCAGGGTAGAAGGTAGCTGGGCCACAGATTTACCTTTTGGTTGTTTGGGGGAAAAATATTAATTTGTTCCAAAGTTATTTCATTTTGAAATGTTTAAAATGGGTTCTGAGCATGCACTGTACTCATCTCATACAGTGTACCTATCTAAGCTTATTTACTCATGGAATGGGGGTGAGCACTAGGGTTGAGAACCCTAAGGCACACCCCATGCCTGTTGCTGCCTGCAGGGTGGGGATGTGGAGTGAGGATTGAAAACCCTAATGCCACATTTCCCTAACTTTGTTGCTTCAACCCTAACTAGTGCATTAACAAAGTTTTTGCAAAGAATATATATATATATATATATATATATACACACATATACATCAATAAATATATCATATTTATTATGATTCACTATTTTGCTCTTAATTATCCTCATGTTCTCAGTGGATTAAAATAATATATTTATAACAGTCATCATAAACACTGCTAACTAAACATATCTTTTAAGCCCTGAACAAACATCTTTCTAAAATTCTTACTTATAGATTTGATTAGTTGGAACAAATTATTCTTTTTGAAATTTCAGGTAACATAAAAACAAGAAAACAAATTAGAGAAAAAATATTAGTATTTCAAATCTTTAAAGGTACTATTGGGAATTCTTCCATTACCGCTTCAGGCACCACAGATCAGGTATCTGTTGGGGTTGACATTTCATCATAGAAACATAGAAATTGATGGCAGATAAGAACCGCTTGGTCCATAGTCTGCCCATTTTCCCTGCCTACTGTAATACCACAGACCTTACTTGATCTACTTCCCTTTCCTAACCATTAAGGTTCCCTTTTGCCTGTGCCATGCTTCCTTGAATCCTGTTACAGTTTTTCCCCCACCACCTCTGCTGGGAGGCTGTTTCAGGCATCCACTACTCTTTCTCTGAAGAAGTACTTCTTCACATTTCCCCTGAGTCTTCCCACCTCCAGCTTCATAGCATGTCCCCTTGTTCTTGAGCATCTTTTTTTCTGAAAAATACTCCCTTCCTGTACCTTATTTATACCCATGAGGTATTTGAAAATCTCTATCATATCCCCTTTCCCTCCTGTCTTCCAGGGTGTACATATTGAGATCTTTTAGTCTCTCCGCATAAGGTCTCTAGTGCAAATCCTTTACCCTGTCAACGTCTTTCCGGAAAGGTGGTCTCCAAAACTGGACGCAGTACTGTAGATGAGGTCTCACAAATGATTTATACAGCAGTATCACCACATCCCTCTTTCTGCTGGTGATATCCCTCCTTATGCATCCCAGCATCCCACTGGCTCTTCCCACTGCCTTCTCACACCGTATGGCCACCTTTAGGTCATCAGACATGATTATCCCCTGGTCTCTTTCCTGTTTGGTCATTATCAGTACCACTCCCCCCATCATGTATTCTGCCCCTGGGTTTCTGTACCTCAAGGGTATGATTCTGTACTTCTTTGCATTGAAACTTAGTTGCCACACTCTTGACCATTCTTCAAGCTTTTTTTAATCTCTATTCATTTTTTACACACGTACACACACATACACAGACACACACACACACCCCTGGAGTGTCTACCTTATTGCAGATTTTAGTGTCATCTGTAAAAAGGCATACCTTCCCTTCTAGCCCCTCTGCAATGTCACTTACAAAGACATTAAAGAAGAATGGTCCTAATACTGATCTTTGTGGCACCCCACTGGTCATCCTTCCTTCCTCTGAGTGAACTCTATTTACCACCACCCTCTGTCTCCTATCTCCCAACCAATTCCTTACCCAGCTTACCATTTTTAGAGCCACTCTCAGGCTGCCCAGCTTGTTTACGAGTCCCTATGTGGAACGGCGTTGAAGGCCTTACTGAAATCTGGGTAGCCCACATCCACCACTGCACCATGATCTACTTCCCTGGTCAACTAATCAAAGACATCTATCAGATTTGTTTGACATGGCCTCCCCCCAGTGAATCCATGCTGCCTGGGATCCTGTAAGCTGCTGGTTACAAGATATTCCACAATCCTTTCCTTCAGTAGTGATTCCATTAATTTCCCCACCTCAGAACTCAAGCTGACTGGCCTGTAATTGCCAGCTTCCTCCCTGCTACCACATTTGTGAAGTGTGAGTACTGTACATCTGCTCTCCTCCAGTCCTCCAGGACAACTCCCATCTCTCGTGAGTGATTGAACAGGACTGTCAGAGGTGTGGCTAGTACTTCTCTGAGCTCCTTCAAACTCCTTGGATGTATCCCATCTGGCCCTGTTGCTGTGTCCACTTTCAGATTTGCGAGTTCCATTAGGACTCTCTCCTCTTTAAATGGACTAGTGTTCATGTCCTTTCCTTCAATGCTCCTGTCTCTTATCTATGGTCCCTCTTCTTCCCCTTCATCCTTGAACACTGAACAAAAATATTTCTTCAGGATCTCTACTTTTTCTTTGTCCCCCTCCACATACTCCCCCTTTCCCTCCTCAGCTTTACAATCCCTCCCCTGATCTTTGTCCTTTCACTTGCATACCTGTAAAATATATTGCCCCCTTTCTTTGCTGCCTGGGCTATTTTCTTCTCCCATTTACGCTTTTGTTCTCCTGACTGCTTTCCCTGCCTTCCTCTGCTTCTTGTTGTGCACCTCCCTATCATCCTCTCTCTGCATCTCCTTATACCTCCTGAATGCTGACTTTTTTGCCCTTACCTTCCCAGCCACCTCTTTTGAGAACCATATAGGTCATCTTTTCCTCTTGGTTCTGCTCCTAGTTGAAGCTGCAGTTGGAATGCTCCACTCCACATCCGACAGATTGAAGTCCCCCACCAGCAGTACCGCCCCCTTAGATGTCAACTTTTGATTGGCTTCCAACAGTACCTTAGCCATCTCCTCCCTGTGCTGAGATCTGAAGATCACACCAGTGCAAATAGAGGATCCATTCCCTGTCTCTAGGGTGGCCCATAGTGCTTTCACCCCTCTCTGTATTTCCTTTGTCTCAGTTGCTTTTATGTTTCATTGTGTGGTTCATAGTGTAGTGCTTGTGTATACTTATGGACTTGAACGTTATGTACTTGAGAGTATGCATTTAGAATTTTGGCTTTTCTCTAATCCCACCTTCAGTAGGAGCACTGGGTAGGTGTAGGAATAGAGCCCCAGTGTTGAGGTGGTGAGACAAGAGTGCCGGAGGAGGAGGAGGCTGGGGAGGATGGTGGGTGTTTTTCAAAATGCTTGAAGCTGAGCAGTGGAAGTGCTGCAATTTAAATAGGGGATGTGGGAGGAGCTATTCCACCCCCCAATGAACCTCAGGCTTTAGCCTTTCCATTCAATGTGTGGTTCATAGCATAGTGATTGTGTATACTTATGGACTTGAATGTTAAGTGCTTGAGGTTGTGTATTTAAAATTTTGGCTTTTCTTTAATCCCACCTTCAGTAGGAATGCTGGGTAGGTGTAGGAATAGAACCCAAAAAGACTGTAAACAGTTCAATTACCTCATCCAGCTCCAGAGAGTGTGGCCAGTAGCACACAGGAGAGGACCCCCCCCCCATGGGGAAACCTCTGAGGACCCATGGCTACTGACCTGCCCATCCTCCGGGCAAACTATGAGGAGATAATCCTAAAAATGTGGGCTGAGGTTTGGTTCTGGTTATGTTCAACAGTCTTATCCTTTGAGTCTTGCTGGACAATGAGTCATATCCTCTGAATCTTAATGGTGAGCAGGAAGGTCAATCCTGAAGGATGGAGGATTCTTGAAGATGAAGGAGAGTCCGATTTGGATGGATATTTAGATGAAGGATGATGGTAAATGATGTCCAGGATTTCTGATGTGGTATTCAAGAACTGGAAACTTGACACAAGGCTAGATCAGGGGGCGAAGTCCAGGGATGGTTGAGCACTGGACGGTGACACCCTTGAAGGTCCCAAAAGGAACACAGAAGGATGAAGTCCAGGAGGTGATGGAATTCCAGGAGATAATCTAAGGCAGGGCTGAAGGTGAGAAATCCAAGCTGACAATGAAGAAGGGATCAGCTGGGGACCCAAGCAAGTAGATGGAGGAGTAGGAGCCTCAAATGAAGCTGCCTTAGAGTCAGAGGAAAATCACGTGATGATGCAGGTGCCATAGCACAGTAGACTGGGATGAAACAGAAGCTCCTTGAAGGCAGTCTGATGAGATAAGCAGCAACAGGGATAATCCAGTGAATGGGGTGTCTCAAGGTAGTGAAATAGGAACCCCACAGAGGCAGAGCGAGGAAGTCTGAGTGAGGTGACCCCCATGTAGATCATCACTGACAGTCCTTTGCAGAGGACACGAGGTAGAAAGGAATGAAATCTCCACATAGGTCTAAGTTATGTCCAGGTGCCAAGGATCCAGACATAGTCACGGAGGAGGTGGTGAGGCATGGACCCTCACGCAGGTCATCCGATGACAAGCCAGCCTCCGTGCATGCATAGTGAAGGCAGAACTGGTATCGTAGGACGATGAAGTGTGTGTGTGAGAAGAGTCAGCAGGGTTGTCCAGTCTTTAAGGACTCAGAAGAAATGGAAGAAGACTATTCGTTCGAGTTCCTTGTAGCAGAGGCATGCAGGTATAAATATGGTAGGAGAATGCAAGGCAGGACTGTAATCCACAAGATGGTGTCAAACTAAGGAAGACTGAGATGCTGGAGTGGTTGTGCTGTGAATTGGGGCCCCATGCAGGCTGAACTTTAAATGGTCGGACCTCCACGCAGGTCTGTCATAGGAAAATCAGGAGTGTACATATCGTGAAGCTAGGCCCCCACGTGGGCTGAGTTGGACATGGCAAGACCCACACACAGGCCCACCATAGGAAATTCTGGAATATTTGAATCATGAAACTAGCCCCCCACATGGGCTGAGTTGGAAATGGTGAGACCCCCTCATGCAGGCCTGCCATAGAAAATTCTGGAGTGTTTGAATTGTGAAGCTAGGCCCCCACATGGGCCATGCTGGAAATGCCAAGACCCCCACATACATCTACCATGGGAAAACTCTGGGATGTTTGTACCAGGAAGCAAGACCCCATGAGGGCCAAGCAGGGCATGGTGAGACCCTCATGCAGACCTGCCATAGGAAATCTAGAATGTTCATAAAGTGAAGTTAGGCCCCCATGTGGGCTGAGCTGGAAATGGCAAGACCCCCATGAAGATCTGCCATAGGGAGAATAGGGAATGTTCGTGCCAGGAAGCTAGGCCCCCATGTAGGCTAAGCTAGATCGGCGGGAACCCCACATAGGTCTGCCAGAGATAAAATATGAAATGATCGAGTCATGAGCTAGGCCCCCATGTGGGCTAGCTGGAACTGGTGGGACCACAACGTAGATCAACCAAATGAAAGGACTTGGAAAAGTTGAGTTAGCTCACTGTGCAACTGCCTGTTGCTGATCAGCTCAAGCACCCCGACCCCAGAACAACACTTGAGTTCACTTTAGGTAACAAGAGCCATCTGATGAGAGAAGCAGCAGCAGTGGGAAAATCCAGGGAATAGGGTGTCATGAGGCAGCGAAAGGGAACCAAAATGATGGTCAGACCTGAAGGACTCCGATGGGAAGAACAAGACCATTCGGCTAAGTTCCGGGGAGCAGAGGTGTACAGATGCAGTAAAGCTTGATGATGCAGGACAGGTCCATTGCTTGAACTGTGGCATTAAACTATGGAGGCAGAGAATTCCGGACTGTTCAGATGCAGTTCCGTTGAGGACACGTGCACACACTTAAGATTCTGCTTCATAGTGATATGTGGTCCAGCAGTGAATGAGCAAAGCATTTCATAGCTGTCGTAGAAACCCAAATGAAGATGACTGTATGAGATATTACTAGGATAGCATCACATCACATTGCAGTGCACGGTATTGCAGTGGTTGGGGGTGAAGTAAAGGTCAGCAAGGAGAGAGACAGGCTTGTAGGAATGGCCTAGGAGCAGGATGCTGTTGCTGGCAATTAAGTAGTGGTGGAGTCCAGTGGGTGCCCAGGACAGGAGGAAAGGTGGTGCTGGCATGGAGGGAGCTAGTTGTAACTCAGTGACTACAAACCTCTCAAGTGACCCCCATTATGAGGGGCATCCCTTGTTTAACCCTTCAAAATGCCCTGTTCCTCATCCCACACAGAAAAGGTGCTGTACACACAGAGAATGTGCTGTAAAGTCAAATTTTAAAGTAGGAAGTAAGAATATTCTAAGATGCTAAATAAAAGAAGCTTTGTACAAGTAAAGTCGATGGTGTTCGCAGGGGTCTGAGCATGTATCTCGATGCTTGAGGAGGTGTCACTCATTGTGAGAGGCAGTGTCCCTCATTACCCCTTATGTTCAGTGTTCACATCCCTCAGGCCAGTGATAGAAGGTTAAGAAGTATGGTTAAGTGCTGAATAGATGAGAACATTTTTAGAACAAGCAAGGAAGGGCACCCAAAGGAGCACTGAGGAAAATAAAACCCAGGACAGAAGAGTTGTCCTGCGTGCGGGACATCCACAGGTAAATTCAGCAATTGGGTCCCTTGCTGACTGCCCTGTCCCATAGGTGTCTCTTGGGCAGAAGAGCACAGGATCCAAGGCAGAATCTCTGGCATTCTGGAGCAGAGCAAGAAGCCGGCACTGGGGTGACGTCACACCCCGCTAGCACCGACAGAGCTACAGTGCAGCAATGGGTATGCAAACGGCTCCAGGCACAGGAGACAGATAGGAGAAGATTAAGTACATGAGCAAGGACTCCTCCATAGGAACGAGGACAAGAGCGCTGTGGGGTACGCAGCCAGGGAGGAGCAGTAGAGCGGGACAGTAAGCAGCGAGGAAAAGAACTGCAAGGAAAGCAATCCCCCCCTCCTCCAAAACCCCAAAACACCAGGAATGAGCAAGGTATGAGGGATGGGCAGGAAGGGGGAGAGGGAACAAAAAGGAGACATGGAACTCTGCTGAGGGGTGGGACAGAAAATGGGAAGACACAGGAGAAAGGGCAGGGAGAGAAGGAGTGGGGAAGGTGGGGGGATGGGCAGCTGGGATGGTGGAAGAAGGGGAGAAGGAAGGAGAAGATGAGGGAGCAGAGACAAAATGGGGGTAAACACAAGCAGGCAAACAAGAAGGAGGGGAAGAGAAGGGAGCAAAGCACAACTGCGACCCCGCAGCACTTAGGCAGAAAGGACCAAGGCCATTTTCGAAACACTCAAAGCTGACCAGCGGAAGTGCTGCAATTTAAATGGGGATATGGGAGGACCTATTCCCTCGCCCCCATTGAACCTCAGGCTTTAGCCTTCCCAAAAGAACCACTCCTCCCTTTTCTTACCCTCCCTGTCCTTCCTGAACAGAGTATAGTATGGTATGGCTATATCCCAGTCATGGTTCTCATTGCACCATGACTCAGTAATGACGACAATGCCCAGGTCAGCCTCTGTCGTAATGGCCACAAGGTCTGGGATTTTATTTCACAGACTACAAGCATTTGTGCACATGACCTTACAAATTCTTTTACCACCCTTCTTGTCAGACCCCCTTTTTCCATTTTGCCTGCTTTCCTTACCCTCTCGGTCTTCACTCCTATTTCTCTTCATTTCTTCCATACTGTTTTTCCTGCTAATAGGCACCCTTGGGGATTCCACTTCCTTAGGAAGTTAGCAATGAAATGGACTTCCTCTGAGGATATTTCTGACTGATTTTGAAATGCTTGGCTTGCACACATATCTAGAAACATAGAAATTTAGAAATTATTGACAGATAAGGACCGCCAGGCCCATTCAGTCTGCCCATAAATCTTACACTTGTTTGTGGTCTCTGACCCTATCTGGTCAATGGCTTTTCACCACTTCTTCTCACCTGTAAGGTTCCCTTATGCCTGCCCCAGTCATGTTTAAATCTCTCCACTGTGCTCGCTCCCACCACCTCCTGTGGCAGACTATTCCATGTGTCCACCACCCTCTCCATGAAGAAAACCTTCCTTACATTTCCCCTCAACCTGCCACCTTCCAATTTCATATGATGCCTCCTTAGTCTTGTACTCCTCCTGGGTATCCACTGCCGACAGCGACACCTTTACAGCAACCCGTCATTTTGATGACTACAGTGCCAGGTAACTGGACCCTAGGCACCATATTCGGGGATTTGCACCCATCCCCTAATCAGCTGTGACTCAGAGTTGATTATAAAAGTGGAAGGGGGGTGGGGGTTGAGGGGGCCAATCCCCCAAAGAAAACAAGTTTCCAACTTGGAACCTGTCTGCCAACTGCAAATGCGGGTGACATGATGGTTTTGCTGTCCGGACGTTCCACAGACTTTTTGTTTGAACACCGGTCATAGATCCCTCATCCTGTATTGGAAGATGTCTCCCCCCTGCACCTTGTTTATGCCCTTAAGGTACTTGAATGTTTCTAGCATGTCCCCCTGGTCCCTCCTCCTCCAGTGAGTACATATTGAGGTCCTTTAATCTCTCCTCATATGTTTTCTGGTGCAAGTCCTGCACCATCGTAGTCACCCTTCTCTGGACTGTCTCCACCCTATCAATATCCTTATGAAGGTGCGATCTCCAGAACTGCACACAGTACTCCAGGTGAGGCCTCACCAGCATTTTATACAATGGCATCACTACCTCCCACCTTCTGCTAATGACACCTCTGCCTATGCACCCCAGCATATATTCTACAGTATATGCTATACTGCAGATTCCTCACAACAAAGATATCAGCAAGACTGAACACACCCCAATTGATCTGTTTTGTTAAAAGATGAACTACTAGAAATTTTTCCACTTGCCAGCTCATGTAACTGTTACTTAAAGCAGCAGCCTTTTTTAGTAGCCATATATATATATTTCAGCAATAAGATTAATCTAGCAAAACTATCAGGATACACATTTTTATTTTCTTTCATTCTTGACCCAAGACATGGAAGGAGAAATTGTTTAACCAGGAAAGGCACACTAAGCTGGAGCTTGTTTCTAGGTGCGATCTGGGAGCACAAGGAAGTTACAATAAGTGTTTTGCTCAGGGTCACACAGTATGCAAGTGGGGGCTGATGGGATTCAAATTCAGGTCTCCAGGTTTGCAACTCAGTGCTCTTAACCACGATACCATATTGCCTCCTTAAGGATATTGAAGTTTTTAAAAGTTCCCACTCTCATGCCATGCTCACTGTGAAAAAAGTTAATATCATGGTGCAGTGTTGTTTACCATCAGAAAGATATGGTAGCACCGTTCTAATACATCCACATTATGAATCTAGCATGTGCATTCAACAGCTAACCTCAGCGGAACTGATTTTTAAAAATGTTGAGTGTCAGCCATCTTTAATGTTATGAGTCATCAGTTAGAAAATTAGCTGCACAAGCTGTTTTAATAATATCTGAGAAAACTAAAAAATATACTGAGCATAAATCATAGGATATCAGAAATTTTTACTAAAAAACTATATTGATGCCTTTGTTTGCTGACTAACAAATACTGCTGCTTTAAATCACATATAAATGTTTTTGATCGTATCCTGTTAGTTGTTTTCTGTTTATCTAACCAGAGTTCAAGACAGTTAGAAAGAAAGTAAATGAATTAAAACAAAGATTTACTGTATTATGTAAAATAATGTATGAGTAACCATACACAACAAGGCTGATGTTTCCTTTGTAGGGTGTGATGACATCATAGAGACCTCTTGAGCTTTGCTCTCAAGGTCTATGATGTCATCTCACCCCTTGATGGAAACACAGCCTTGTTGTGTATGGTTGCCCATACATCATTTTCTATGTGATTGCATTAAGGAATTCTGGTGACAAGAGCATACACACCAGTATTGAAGCTCAAGTGATTTATGATAATGCAAGAGCCTCAAGATAGAATCCGTTGCCTAGTAATACTGTTTTTTGGTTCTGTGTATATATGTGTATATTATAGTACATGGATCATTGAGAATACCTTCTGAATTCCATTCAGGCCTAAGCAACATAATGTATGGGAAGTCATACATAGTAGTTGAAATGTTTGATTTATGAAAGTACATACTAACCTGAATATCTGCTTTTTTAAACTTGTTTGGCAACCTGTTAACTGTGCACTTCACATGCTCTAAACTCTGATGCTATTAACTTATGTTATTGTGAACCAATATGTGTTTTCTTTCCTTGAGTGATTGCTGATTTTGATTTTGTATGTTACCTTATTTATTTTGTACGTACAGTCAGCTCTTGTTGTATTGTATTTTTATTTTTGTTTCTCCACTACTCCCCCCCCCCCCCAAAAAAAAACACACACATACACACCTGGGCAGCCATAGCTATAAACAAGACTGATTGTTATTTCTGTCTTGCTTAACCTGGCTAAAATAAATAACAAAAAAATAATAACACTATGAACCTGTTCTGAGCCCATCTCCACATTTTTTCTATAGGGAAATGAGTGCCCGTAGAGATAAAAACTCATGGATAATACAAAGCAAAAGCAATGCATGCAAGAGATGATGTCAAGCATAATGCAATGAAAATTCAAGGATAAGTGTGAAAGCTATTCATTCCATACATTTTTCATAAATAGAACTAGAAAAAAAATGTTGTTCTCCTTGGCAGAAAATGACCAGCATCTTCTGAATCACCACAGTCCCTCACTTTGTCCTTTAAATGATTTAGCAAGGCAAAACAATGTTATTTCTATAGCATCCTATATCCCATAGGGACTCTATAGAGAGTGATTCACAATAACATACAATAACACACAACAATTACATTAATAAATGTCTTCCTCAGACTTCCTGTAAATAGTTAAACATAAAAAGGTAGGCAGCTGAAGATACTTAACCACAAATGAAAAAGAATTAAAGAATGAACATTCTAAGATGTTACAAAAAATGCCTACTGAAATAAATGTGTTTTTTCTTTGGCCGCTTTGGAAATGCCTCCACAAAGGGAGCAGATCGAAGGTCAGTCAGAAGGGCATTCTAGATAAATGGCATGGCTACTGAGACAGCTCTGTCCCCCAATTGCCTTACTCTAGATTTGTGGATGGGGGGCTGCATTAATTTTTATTTATTTAGTTTTTGTTGACTGGGTAAGTGCACTAGACAAATCCTGCCTATTTTTGGGCATGACCCAGGGGAGAGGGATACAGATGAACTGACCTTGAACCAGATTAAGCTGTTAGTGGTATTTTTTTTAATGAATGAGGGAAATTTGGCCAGGACACCAGGGAAATTCCCCTACTCTTTTCAATAAGTGCCATGGGATCTTTAACATCCACCTGAACTACCACCAATCCAGGCAGATGGGACCTCGGTTTAACGTCTCATCCGAAAAGACGGCACCTCAGAAGTGCAGCACCTCTCTCATGCTGTACTACAGTGCCAGTACTGGGATATTAATCCAAGTGCCAGATGTGGGAACTAAACCCACAGCCCTCTGATCTCCCAGCCTCAGAGGTGAGTATGCTACCTACTGAGCCACTGACACTGACTTATAGAAGGCCTAGAAGTCTTTGAGGTAGTCAGGACCCAGTCCATGTAGAGCTTTGTAAGTTAACAATGCAACCATAAAGTTGATGTGCCACTGAAATGATAACAAATGCAGTTTGCATAGAACATGCATGATGTGCTCAGAGGGGTGGACTCCAGCAATGACCCTGGCTGCAGCATTCTGGACCAGCTGTAGGTGGTGCACCAGTTAACCAGTCATCTCTAGGTAAAGAGCACTGTAGTAGTCAAGCCTCAATGTCACAAAGGCATGCACTAAGGCCACCAGGTCCTCGTGCACAAGATAGAGTTTAATCTGGGTGATATTTCTTAATTGGAAAAACCCACCGTGGACTATAGGCTCCAACCTTATGCTCTAGTGACAGTTCATTCATCTTAGTCACAAGCTATAGTACTGTGCCATATAAAGATGAAGCTCTAAATAGCTGACTTGTCATTGCTGACCTATGAGGACCTAGTTCCACCAGTACACTTCTGTCTTATCTGGATTACAGCTCAACCAGCAGAATTTTATCCAGTCAGGGGTTTCACACTGGAATTGTCTAGCACATAGGTCATATCCTGCCTGTCTGGTGTAAATGACAGGTGTAGCTGGGTATCATCTGTACAGTAGTCATACTCCAGCTTATACCTTCTAATGACCTCCTTCAATGGCAACATGCACATGGCAAATAAGACGGTGGACAAAATCAGCACCTGCTGCACACTACATCATAGTACTGCAGACTGCAAGGCAAAAGTACCTAATGTAGCCTGATACAACCTGCCAGATAAGAAAGACTCAAACCACTGTATTGTCCCAATGAGTCCTCCATATTGTCATAAGTGACCCATAAAAACCCTGTGATCCATCCTGTCAATCACTGATGAGAGATCAAGGAGAATAAGTACAGAGCATTCCCTTCAATCTCTCACCAGAAAAAGGTCATTAAGCATCCTAATAAGCATGATCTCAGCTCTATGCTGAGGCTTGGAACCAGACTGGAATTGTTCATTGATGTTATATGTCTTAAGATGAGCCTTGAGATGTGCTGTAACTGCCTTCTCAATCCCGTTCCCAAGGAAAGGGAGTATAGAAACAGGCCTGTAATTTGCCTGAATGTCAGGGTCCAAGGATGATTTTTTGAGTAGGGGTCTCATCACCATCCTTTTTAGAGAGACGGAAAAACATCCCTCCTCAATGGAACACTGCACAGTTCTGGCAAAGATCAGATCCAAAGCTGTCCGACAGTTCACCAACAGATGAGTTGGGCCTGGATCAAAAGGAAAGTGGGTACATCCCAGAGCTTACCTTGAGTACATCCTCATCAAACACCAGGTAAAACTCATTCCAGAACCATGAAGCGCCATCGGACATATAGTATTGATCATACTAGCTCCTAACAGGCCACATTTTAGACATCCCTGTCTGAATGGATGACACTCTAAGAAGAACTGCCAAAACATTTTGCACCAATCTACCAAAATCTCTCCCCAGACTGCAGACAGGGTGAATGTATTTACATCAAATACAGCATGCACTGAGATGCCCACTTTCTCAAGACAGGAGAGATGTAACAATCTGTCTATGATCCGGGGCAGAAACGGTCAGTTCTTACTTTAGAAAGTACCTGTGACAGGAATTTGGACTTTCTCAGAGTGACTGCCCTCAGATATTCCAGATAATGGGTTCTTAGAGCCAGTCTGTCATCCCCCGATCAGATCTCAGACAGAAGATCAGCAAAGAAGAATATCTCAGAAGGCTGATTCTAGTGTTGAAAGCAGCTCTACCAACCCGCAATGCATTCCAAACTATAGGCCATCTTCATTCTTGTCATGGTTTGGCAAAATCTCACATTTAGAAACATCATCCTAAGTGAAAGCTTTAAATGTGTTGACCTTGGGAAGAGCTTTTCACTGAAAAAAAGTCTTAATAGACGAGTGGATTCACACAGAGGCAAGACAACACAATCATAGCCATACTGTGTTACAGTATTTTGTGGGGTGCGGCCATAATTCGGTCAGTCACTCAGCATGCAGCCAGCCATAGGTGGGGGAGGGCAGATGTCTCTCTGCTGGCTACTGCTGAACTAGGGCTACTGTTTTTTCCCATGAATTTGCCTAGTAGTTTTAAGGCCCCTTGAAATCTCCATGTTTGAATATTTGTATTGCTTTTCTTTTTCCTGCAATGCTTCCTGTCCCATGTGACAATAATATGTCCAAGACCATTGGTTTGGTGAGTGACAGTTGGTGCAACAGCAATCTGCTGATAGGAGCCTGATGTTATGGCCTTAATGAAATATAAAATTTTGCATGGGGAAGTGTGTTTAATGAGGATTTTATGTACACCCAAGGAGTGTGATGCCCTATGAACCCTGAGGGCAGAGGCCAAGGGTTTATCTGGGCATCACACACCGAGGGTATGGATAAAATCCGAGTTCCAAGACTTCCCCATGTTTTATTTTTTATATTTACTGGTTAAAGGAATACATGCAGAGAGAGAGAGATGAGATATGAAGTTTGCTAATAAATTATCTACCTGTTCCATTGGTAGGCTAATGAAATCGGTGGACTCACCCACTCTTCCAGGTATTTGGGGAAAAACTGTATATCACCTTTTTTTTTTTTTTTTTAGAGTGTTCTTGTTTTCTTGATCCTCTAGAAATTTTAGCATTTCCAATTCATTCGGTGACCAGTTCCAAAGAGTCTACCTTGAACAACAATGAGGGGGTGCTGTGTGGGGCAGCAAGCCCAAAACATAAAAAAGATCCAGACAGACAGCACTCCTATTGACACTGCCTTCCTCAGGGGATGACACCCCCTGAGGAAGGCAGTAGTCGAAGTGCTGGGGTAGTGAGCACTTGTGTTTTGAACACCAATAGCATTTTCCAGTTGGATGTTTATTTTGCAACTAGCAGCGTTTTGTGTTTTTTTGTGCCAATAGGAGTGCTGTCTGTTTGGATCCTTGATTCATTTGGTGGCATGAAATGGGAAGAGGTTACCATTTTAAAATGAATTTCTGTCAGAGCCGTAGTTGAACTGTGTGCCCAGTTTGTGGTTTTGTTCGTCATGTGAGAGGACTGTCATTCATGCTGGTGTTTTTTTGTGACCAGCGCGAACGAACGGCCAGCACGAGGACAGTCTCTCACACAGGTACTCAGGTAAACTGAGGGCTAGTTTTGGAACCATGATTTATGGAACTCCATTATTCACACGTGTGAATGACAGAGTTTGTAAGGTTGTGCCAGCAGTTGTTTATTGGCACTAACTAGTAAATATATAACTCTAATCCAGTCTTTTTGTTTTCGAGGTATGTGTCTTGGTCTAGCCAGCAGGAGTAAATGTTTTGTTGTTTTTCATATCCTCAGACTACACACAGCCAAACAAAAGCGCACAAATCACCCCAGGTCATCAATGCTATGATTAGTGAAGACTTTAGCTGTTTTCTTACACAACAGCCCACACAACTATCTCTCAGGTATTTGCCCAAGTATAAATGTAGCCTTTGCTGGTGCTCATTGTATAAGGAGAGGGATTTAAATTAACAGCTCTACTGTTGTAAACCTGACAATAAACCAGCACTTGCTAAATCTACTGTATGGTTATATACACATCACTGTCACGTGGGATGGGAGGCATTGCAGGGAAAATAAAAGCAATACAAAATTCAGACATAGAGACCCCCAGAGGCCATACCACTAAAAGGGCAAATTTAGAAAAAAACTCCTAACAGAAAACAAAAGAAAGTATACACTAGGACTATAGCCACAAATCAAAATACTCTGTGCAATGTATTTGTTTTTAAATTTTGACTGTAATTCTCTTTAACCTGGGCAAACTGTGTGGCTGCAGCTTCCACCACCATTGTTGTTCTGACTTCTGGAAAATCAGGGGAACATTTTACATAAACCCTATAGGTCTTGGACCCCAAGGAGCCTGATGACCATAGAAGCAGGAGGACTGCATCTGCAGGGGATCCACAATTCCACAGAAAACTCTCCAAGCCTTCACAAGGGGGATCAGAAGCTAATCCAGCTAATACACTGCATAAGGGCACATCATCATCTGAGTAAGGTAATTGGTAGATCCACTAGCATGGGAGGTGGTGGGTTAAGCAGGATGAAAACAGGTTTTGTCTAGCTGATAGACGTTAACACCCTAAACTGGGTAGGATGAAATACCAACTAGGAGAGGGGATTTGAGGGGTCAGGTGAGTTAAAGGCTGTAAGTGGGAAGTACTAACTTAGATTGACTATTAAAAAAATGACAGGGGGCTAGCCAGCTGCAGGTACAATCATTCCATGGGCTATGCTCTGGAGCGTAGGCCACTGTCCCATCTGCAGGAGGGTTGTGGAACTCTAGGCACAGCTGGTGGTAGCACAGGATGAAACATTCCTGTTGCACAGAGAGCTGAACTGGAATATGGAACCACATCCTGTACCCCCTTCCCCAGAGGTCAACTGACCCACGGGGTTAGATGGTGGTGAGGAAGGAGAAGGGGAAGGGTGGTAAGAAAGCTTGCAGGTTTAGAACAAAGTTCTTCAGTAATGACTGCAAACTGTTTTGCACCCCTGGAAGAGTTACTGGTACCTGACTCTCCCTGGGGAAGCTGTGAGCTGGGTATGAAGAAGGAACTGGCCAGTACTGTAACACCCAGCAGAGGTGTCAGAAAGAAGAAGAAGGTAGCCAACAGGGTACAGACATTTGGGGACCCTATGTTAAGAGACATAGAGAAGATAATGAGTGGATAGGAGAATGGGGGTCAGATGACTACCACCTGCAGTGGCTGAGAGGGAGGCATTCAGGACAGAGAGATTAATTAGTTGGGGGAGGGAACAGATGTTCTAGTACACTTCGGTACCAATGACATGGCACATCAGGAACTGGAAGTAGTTAAATCAAGGTCTAGAAGTTGTGGGATAGGTTAAGGAGAAAGGCAGCTTTGCTGGCCTTTTCAAAGGTCCTTCCAGTGTAGGGTGAAGGGGAGGGGAATGTAAGGCAGAAGGAAACAGAGGCTTTCGACAACTGGTTGAAGGGCTAGTGTCACAGGGAGGGGTGTCAATTTGTGGGAGATTGGGGGATTTGGGGGATAGAAGGCTTTTTAAAGAAGATGGCATTCATCTCTTAAAAAGGAAGGGAAATAGCACACATTGGCAGAAACTGGAAGTCTACATAGCTAGACATTTAAATTGCATGGAGGGAGACTGATGCTACATGAATCCTTAAAAGGGGGAGGACAAGGGAAGCCTGGCTAGGACTCCCTCAGAAATGGAGAAGGGGCAAGAGGGAACTAAGAAAGGCACAGACAGGAAACTGACTGGATCAGAAAAGGAGAGGGAGGGGATCACAATTAACCAACACTGAGTAGGAGCAACATGAGGGAAATGAAAGGAACTGCAGACAAAGGCTGGGCACAGATTATGAAAGGAGGATAAGGAAAGGAGGCTGGAAGGTGGTCTACATGACCACCAAGAGCCTGATTAATAAAATTAGCATGCATCAGGAGATGGTGGCCGATGCCGAGTTAGTCTTAATTGATATTAAAGAGACTTGGGCCACTGGGAAGAACAACTGGGATCTGGCTGTATCATCTATACAATATGAGCCATCTGGTGGTGTTGTCAGTCTTGAAAAAGGACGAGAGGTGTGAAAATATTTGACTGCTTGTGGGGGAGTGTCACTAGTTCACTGCTGTTTTACTAAATAAAGAAGTTTTTCATTCTGCAACACAAGTGTAGTGTCTGCTTCTGCTGTCTGGGACTGAGTAACCAAACTTCTTTCTGTGAGCATTTTCAGGGGAAGCAGTAGCTCCCTACATTAAAGGAAAACTGCACCCTCATATCTTCTAAATGTCATTTGCTTCCATGTCAACAGGCAACTCTTTTCATGTAGCTGTTAAAGATGTATGCAACTGCTTCAGTTAGTTTTCACACTTCATACTAGGCCCTTTCACTTTCCTGGGAGGGTCCATTTTGTGGTTGTTGAAATCTCATTGTCCCTGAGAGCTGCATTAGCATATGAGAATGTGATGCGTAGTCAACATTTAAACTTCCCAGTATGCCTGTCTGCTTAAGTAGTTTTAAAAGAACCAAGCTGCAAGAAGGTGTGAAATACCACATTTACCTTCAGTGAGTTTTACAAGTTATCTGAGTTGCAATGCAGTTTTTTCCCCTTTAAACTTCATTCGGTTTATAGGGAGGCAGTATAGCACAGTGGTTTAAGGCTCTGAGCTGCAAATCTGGTGATATCCAGCAGACCAGACCTGGGTTTGAATCCCAAAGCTTCCACTTACATACTGTGTGACTCTGAGTAAGTCACTTAACTTCCCTCTGCTCCCAGGTCACGCCTGTAAAAAAAGCTTTCAGCTTAGTGTGCTACTCCTGGTTAAACAACTAAAAAAAAAAGTTTCCAGATAGTTTTTTTAGGGTATTTGTTATTTTAGCGTAGAGATACATGATATAAATGGTTGATCTGACATCATGTTCTCATATGCTAATGCAGCTCTCAGGGACTAGGAGAGTTCAATAACCATGAAATGGACCCTCCCAGGACAGTGACAGGACCTAGTATAAAGTGTGAAAAGTAACTGAAGCAGTTGCATACATCTTTAACAGCTCCATGAAAAGAGGTGTCTGTTGACATGGAAACAAAAAACATTTAGAAGATATGAGGGTGCAGTTTTCCTTTAAGGATAGCATAGATACTACAGAGGTTCAGACTTTCAAAGGAAGGAGGGGGAGTGGAGTCAATCTAGGTGCAGCTGAAAATAGCTGCAGGAAATAAAACAAGCATTTGTCAATGCCAAATGTTCGTCATGTACAGTGGTGTCATTTTGGTGTGTGTGTGTGTGGGGGGGGGTGTTATGAGCCTGTGTTGGCAAATTTCAACACAGGTTCATAACTTCGTTGTTTTTTTAGTGTTTCTACACCACATTTTCAACATAGCCATCTTATTACCCCACCTGATGAAGAGAGGAAGAGTACAATTTCAGCTCCTGTCCGAAAGGTGATTTTACGCAGTGGCTGTGAAATCATTTTTCCGGATGCAAAAAAAACCCATTTTGGCCAGCAACTGAAAACTGGCAGCTGTCACATTCATGAGGTGCTGTGAAGAAATAGCTATGGTGAAAATTTGGAGTCAAAATATTGAAAAGTACCAAAGGTATGAGCCTGCGTTTGCAAATTTAAGCGCAGGCTTGTAACTTTGTTGTTTGTTAACATTTTCACAACAAATTTTCCATGTAACATTCTTATGACCTCACCTCATGAACTAAGGTGGAGAAAATTTTTAACTCCTGTCCCAAAAGGTCATTTTTGTGCAGTGATTGTGAAAGAACCTTTTGGGATGCAAAACCACATCTTTGCCAGGATCTGAAAAATGACAGCTGTTATGTCCCTGAGGTACTGTGAAGAAATGGCTATATTTTTATTTATTTACTTATTTAAACATATCGGAATTATAAACCTTTGAGTCAGAGACTCCTTTACAAAGGCTCCACATCAGTTAACATACAGTGCAGATAATACATAGTGAATATAATACGGACAGTGGAATTATGTGATGTGGGTGACTCCTCGAGAGCGAGTCCCCACAGAGCGATTGCACAATGCAGACAGCAGGAAGGGCGACTGCAGAAAAATGGCAACTCAAGGAGTGAGTGCAGGTAGGAGGCATAGTCTGAATGGAGTTGTGGCAATGCGCGACCATGCCACAGGATGTGCAGGCACGGGCGTGCACATGAGGGCGAAGGTCACTGAGTGTGCCCAAAGAGTTCTATGGCCGTGAGCATGGTACTATGGGCTACAGGACGAGGGTGAGTGGTACAGAGTGACAGGCAGTAGACAGCTAGCGAGGTGGAGTGTGAGGAGGGTAGGGCAGGTGTACAGGATACCACTGGGGGAATCCACAGTGCAGTGATGCCCATGCCAGTGGCAAGGTAGTGGACAGGTCCCCCATGGCAGCACTATATCCCATGGTGTGCTGTCTGGCCCCCAACCCATGTCCAATGGATGGCTCCTGTTTGCCTGCTGTGGCCCATTGTCCTGCCGGTGGTGAGTGCCTGTGTTTTTGCTGGTGGGGGGGTCTGCTCCGGTGGTGGTGGTCGTGTGCTTGTCCAGGAGAGCATGTGCAGTCATTGTCTGTGGTCCCTGTCCCTGCCATATGGTGCGTATGCCCTCCAGGGCCTCTCTCTCGGGGTGTAGCTATACCTGCAGCCTGCACCTGGCGCTTGCTTCCCTGCTGTTCAGGCTTGTCGGGCTCACCAGGTAGTCTGTTGCCACTTGGGGTGTCGCCCTTGCAGGACTGAGACACTGCTCACTCTTCTACTGTCATTCTGCTACTCTGTGCTGTCGCTATTTCAGCAGCCGCTCTTCCAGCCTCACCCACACAGACTGCGCTATTATTTCAGCGCTCTACATGGCTGTTACCCAGATGGATAGACAGTGAATTACTAGTATTTACAGGTTACAGTCAGTTGAGAACAAGCAGAGGTAAGCATTAAATTACAGACAGCAATTAAAATTGACAGGAGCAATACTAGTGCTAGCATTCTGAGGATAAGCAGGAGGATGGTCCATTTCTAAAGCTAAGGTATGAGTCGAGGCACATTGTCATTATCAATGAGGAGCAAGGGGGGAGGGAGAGAGGAAGAGTGTCAAGAGTTGTCATGTGAAGAGAATGTGGGAGGGAGCAAGCAGAGGTAGTTTAGTGGCAGTCGCAGGCACTAGAGGAACGGAGATGTTCTCTGAACAAGGTTTTAAAGCAGCTAACTTATATTCAGAGGAGATGGCACTGGGACTGAATTCATCCAGAGGGGAGCCCAGTAGGAAAAGGATCTCTGTCTCAGGAATGTAGGACATCGGAGAGTCAGGAGGGAGGATTTGGTGGAACTACATGTGGCAAACACTGAGGGGGCTGGTTACAGAAGTCTGGTAAGGCCGGGGGGGGGGTCTAGTCCATTGGTGATTTTTCTTGTGAGTAGGCATGTCTGGTACCCGAGTCTCCCATCCAAATCAAGCCAGTTGGTGAGACTGTACAGAGAGCAGGTGTGCCTTATCCTGCCACTACCCATGACAAGGCGACAAGCTTTGTTTAGGGAAATTCTGATTCTGTGAAGGGCAGAGTTGTCAGCTGCCCTGGAAACCAGGATCCCATAATCAATAAGGGACAGGATAGATGCTGACACAGTAAGGCAGAGGGCCTTAGGGGTAGACAGTGTTTGTGCTGCTGGAGCAAGCCAGTTCTGAAAACTGACAGCAGTGCTAAGGCGGTGGATATGCTCATAGAAGTTGACAGCAGAGTCTAGAGTAACCCCAAGGTATTTAAAATTGTCGATTTGCTCAAGGGATAGCAGTTGGGAGTTAAGGATTTGCAGAGGGAAGCCTTTGTGTTTGCTCTGGTAGTGCGCAAACATCATTGTTTTTTTTTTTTTTTTATAGTTTAGAACTAGATCAGCGAATCAGGATTCAGCCTCTTTGAAGGATTTCTGGAGGGATATTTGTAGTGATTGAGGATTGAGGTGGGTGGAGAGAACCGAATCATCAGTGTATAAAAGCAATTGCCTAGAGCAGGCCTTGGGAAGGGTGTTCAAAAATAGACTAAAAAGAAGGTGCACCAGGATGGAACCCTGGGGCACCCCTGATTTGACCAGGAGGCAGGTGGACAGCATGTCATTAATCTTGACTTGTTGGGACTGACTGGTTAGGTAATCAGCAAACCACTTGGTGGGGTCCTGGGAGAGACCTGTGTGGGAAAGAGCAGCTAGGAGGAGGTAGTGGTTCATGGTGTCAAAGGCTTTTGAATATTGAAAATTTGTGGTCAAAATATTGAAAATTGCAAAAGTTATGAGCCTGCGTTTGCAAATTTCAATGCAGGCTCATAACTTTGTTCTTTAATATGTTTACACCAGATTTTCAGCATAGCCTTCTTAAGACCCCACCTCATGAACAATGGTGAAAAAACTTTTGTACTCTTGCCCGAAAAGTGATTTTGCATAGCAACCTCAAAAGCACCTTTCAGAACAGATTTACCTAAACATCAGTTGCATTGCTCATGAGGTGGAGTCCCCAAAAACTTAAGTTGAAAATTTGGGGTGAAAATATTTAAAAATGGCCAAGTTGTGCGACTAAGTTAAAAATTCCATTGAAATACATTGATGCCGAAACCCTGCCTGAACTGTTTTGACAAGCTGTCATATTTTGGACAGCATTTGAATACAGTAGCTCGGGTAATAAGAAAGCTACGTTGAAAATGTGGGGTGCATCACCGACCTGGTGACACTGAGGGTCAAGGCGCTGGATGCCACACCTTGTGCCATGCTAGTGACCTGTGTTCGGGAGTGAGCACAGGCCACTGGGGGTCAGCAGTGGAGGAAAAGGACCGAGCACCCCAGGAACAGCTTTCTTTCTCTGGGGAGAGGGGCGACCAGTTGTCGGTGCATGCCTGGCCCTTAATGGTGGCTGGGAGCTGGCACACAGACGCTATAGACATCGGGTCAGAGGTGGGGCAGACACCTGATAGGGTGCACACACAGGAGTGTGCACTGCACTGTCGCCGGCATCCTTGCACACATCACCCCTGAAGGGGAGAAACCAGGAGGGAAAAAACCTCACGTCGGATGATGGAGGGAGCTCATAGGTCCTGCCCCCGAACAGTCATGGTGCCGACCCCTGTACTGGATCTGGTCCTGGTGGGGGTGGGCCAACCCTGCTAGGGGGGTAAGCCCTGGGGATAGCTGGTCGGCACTGGCTGGTGGATGTTGTGGGATGGGGATAACTACAGATAAAGAGGGCCATAGAGCAGGAGTACAAATCATTTTCATATTTGCTTGCGAGCATGCACAAGAAACATTGTGTAGCAGCTTAGGAGAGAAGCGGGTTGTGGAGGTGGGGCACTGTGGCAGCCAACCACAGCACAACATTTGGGGGCTTGGCACTGGTGGACCAATGCAGGCCCAGTGTCCTGATGACACTTGTTCTGCAGAAGTGCCACGTTTTTGCTGCTGCAATCAGGGGTCGCCTCGTCATTGCAGCGTCAGCCATTTTCTTGCAATGAGGGTGTAACCTGTCACTGCAGGGTGGTACCTTGCTGTCTGCATGCCCCTGACCCAGTACATTTACTGATGAGGAAGCCCACTCCCTGTTGGCATACTGTAACCCCTCCCCCATTTGTTGTGTGCCAAGGGGGTGCCCAATCCCCCTCGGCATCGTGCCCCCATAACAGTCTTTCTTTGCCGATGGGGCCCAATTCCCTGTCGGCTTCAGTTCCCCATCCCTTTCCAATTTGCCAATGGGGAGCCCACTCCCAGTTAATATGTCCCCCAAATTTGTTTGTGTGCCGAGGTGCCCAATCCCGTCGGCTCTCTACCCCCCAACTCGGTATGTGCGATGGAGTGCCCTAATCCCCGTTACTACAGCCCCCCAAACCACTCAGGTGGCATGCTGGGAGCCCACCTAGTGTGCTAAATGTCCCTGTAAAAAAAAAAAATTCCGAGATGTTTTTCATTTTTTCCCTTTTTAAAACCTGTAAAACAGAAACGGTCCCTCATTGAGTTGGTGGCTCCTCCCAACCTGCGCCCACCTCGCACCCTACCCCCATGCCTCCCTCACCCCATACTTACCTCTGGAGCCCAATGCGAGCGATCTTCAGTGGACGGAACACGTCCGACTCCTTCAAATCCAACCACCACGATCTGAAGAAATGCCGGTAAGCTGTGTAATGGTATAAATAGGGTTTTTCAACTTTGGCGCATATCTCAGGCATTTTTGGGAATTTTGGCACCAAATTTTCAACATGGGGTTATTGGGACCCCTCCTCATGATTTCAGTCACTGTCGTAGCATTATTCAGTCCTGAAAGGTGATTTTGCTGTCACTGCGCAGAATCACCTTTTGGGACCAATTAATGAAACAACAGTGCCACTGTTCATGAGGTGGGCTCTCAAAATACCTATGTTGCAAATTTGGTGAAAAAAAATCCAAAAAATGACTGTTTTATGAGCGTACGTTGTACGAGTTTCCACGCCCTCATGTAACCATTGAATCTGTAATATTTTCACTCCAGATTTTCAACACTGGTATTTTTCTTCACCTCCTTATGAACAGTACAGCTGTCATTTCACACATCCTGGCCAAAATGTGTTTTCGCACTTCCAGAGCAGAATAGAGCGGTCGCTGTGGGAAATCAGTTTTCGGGTTAGATTGAGAAAATGACAGTGACACTGTTCATGCGCAGAGGTCCTAAAATGCCTATGTTGAAAATCTGGTGACAAAAGTCCATAAAATGACTGCGTTACAAATGTGCATTGCACAGTTTCCACACACCCTTGTAACTTTGCAAATTTGTAATATTTTCACGACAGATTTTCAACACTGGCATTTTTTCACACCTCCTTATGAACAGTACAGCTGCCATTTTTCGCATCCTGGCCAAAATGTGTTTTTGCACCTCTGGCGAAGAATAGCTCAGTCGCTGTGGAAAATCAGTGTTTGGGACAGATTAAGATCGAACGAGTGAGAAAGGGGGAGAGAAAGAGCTCAACTGAACTCTGTCGGGACTGCTGCAGATTTCTTTGTGGGCAGAAAAAGGTGCCAATGCAGGCAGGAGCCCAGTACAAAAGGGCAGCCTGCAGCGCTGGGAGAAACAGAACGAGCGAGTGGGGGGGGGGAGTAAGCAAGCTCAATGGAGCTCTGTCGGGACAGCTGCGAACGTCTTTGTGGGCAGAAAAAGGTGCCAATGAATGCATGCAGGAGCCCAGTACAAAAGGGCAGCCTGCAGCACTGGGAAAACAGAATGAGTGAGTGGGGGGAGTGAGTGAGCTCAACGGGGCTCTGTCGGGGCTGCTGTGGATTTCTGTGTGGTCGGAAAAAGGCGCCAATGCAGGCAGGAGCTCAGTACAAAAGAGCAGCCTGCAGTGCTGGCAGAAACAGAATGAGTGAGTGAGAGAGGGGGAGTGAGAGAGCTCAACGGAGCTCTGCCAGAACTTTAGAGTTGCCCACCCTCCTGCCCAGGGTCCTCTGTGGTCCTATATTACAGCAGGGTCTCTGGGGTGGAGACAAAGCAATGATTGGATACTTTGAGGATTGCTGTAATAATACAGATTTAGTTGTACTGTTTATTTCTCTAACTGAGCCAATGGTGCCGGAATGGTTTGAAAAGTGGTAGGGCCAAGGACGTAAGAGGCAAATTTTCCCCTATTAAATATATTACCATGATAGCAAAAAGTGATAGGGCCACTAATAAAAGTGGTAGGGCCATGGCCCTAGTGGCCCCCCCTGTTCCGGCACCTATGAACTGAGCTAAGTACTGAGCTATACCGTTATGATTGCTGTAATAATACATATTTATTTGTTCTGTTTATTTCTCTAACTGAGCTGAGTAATACTTGGAGTGCAATAGGATTTCTAACTGGGCTAAGTGAAACTATATGAGAGCTGAGAACAAAAAGTATGGTAGCAGAGGGGTGAAAAATGGACAAGGAGGCTTCAGGATTGCTACAGTAATTCAGTATCTAACGGATGAGATTTGAGACTGAATTACCCTGGTCGGCAAGGGGCCAGTAGGGGGACTAGTGTGGGGGGGGGACAGGAATTCGAGTAAATAGGGGCCTAACAGTTGTAGTAAGATACAGAACCTGGGAGTAAGAGCCCGTAACATAAGATGGGGGCCAAAATGGGGCAGGTGCCACTTGTCAATAGGGCGGGCATCTTTGGAAGGGTGGTGGGGTGTACAGGGTGTGGGTCCGCCATGATCCTGGACTGGACTTGGAGGACGGGGGGGTGTATGGTCTGTAGATGACTGGCTAGTTTGAGGGAGGCACTGTGGAGGTTAGGGAGGAGTCTAAGTGGCAGGGCATATGTATGGTAGGCATCCTGGCGGGGGGACTAGGGGATGGCAAGGGGGGATGGAGGAAGAACAACTAGGGACTGAAACCGACCCCAGTATCAGAAGCAGTAGCAGAAAAGAGAGGAGAAGGAAGGGGGTGCCAGAGGAGAGGGGAGGCCTCCTGTTGGGGGAGGAAGAGACCATAAGGAGTACCAGAGGAGAGAGCAGATGGCTGCTGGTGGGACGGACCAGGGTGGGACCCTGAGGTGTTGGTGAGGGGAACAAGTAGGAGGGGGACCGATAGTGGGAAGAGATGTAGGAGAGCTATCGACTAGGAATAGATTTGAGACTCTGCTATGGGAGAGAGAGGGAGAGCAGGAACATACAAAAGGGGGAGGACAAGTGGGTCATGAGAAGGATGGCAACAGCTAGGGGTAGAGATAGTGAGGACGAAAGGGTAGAAGGGGGCTAGTAAGGAAGGAGGGGGCGGTGACTGGAGGAGAGAAGGCTACGGGAAGGGGGAAGGATGGAAGGGACATCACTATCGGGGTAGAAAGGAATGGGGGCTCTAAATCGACAACAGCAGGGATAGGAGAGGGGTTGGAAATCAGCAGGGTAGGAGGGGAGGTCGACATGGGAAGCCCAGTAGGATGTAGTTAGGCTGGGAAGGGGTTCAAGGGGGATGGGAGGAATAAGGCAGAGAAAAGGGGTGAGGCGGAAGTAGGAGGTACAGATACAGAAGTCCCAGCGAGTGCAGCTGGCGGGGGTAAGGGGCAGGGAAGAATGAATACTGGGGTGGTGGAAGGGGTATTAGAAGGGAAAGAGGCTAAGGGATGGGAGGGTACTCATCCTAGGGGATTCTATACTGAAAAGGGTGAGATGGGGCAGAAGAGGGGAAAGGCATAGTCATATTTGGGTTGAAGCTATCCCCAGGTTGACTGCAGGAAGGGCAGGGTAGGCACTGCTCAAGTGTGCAGCGAGGGGGAGGAAGAAACCTCCTTTACTGTTGCATGTGGGTACAAATGACTTGGCGGCGGAGACTGTGGAAATAGTAAGGGGGAGGTTTAAGTGGTTAGCCAGGCAGTGTGAGAGGGTGAGGGAATTGGTGGCATTCTCGGAGGTACTTCTGGTACCATGTGCAAGCATGGGGAGGAAGGGAAGGATTGAGGAGTTTAACTAGTGGCTGAGGGATTGGTGCCACACCAAAAATTATGGGTTAGTGACTAACTGGGGTAGGGTCTGGGGAAATAGTGACTTGTATGCGGGGGACAGGGTACACTTGAGCAGGAAGGGGAAGAGAGTATTTAAGGCAGGATTAGAGGGGTATATCTCTACTAATGTGGATTTAAACTAGTGGGGATGTGGCCAAAAGACTGAGGTTAGTAGAAAGGTCCAGACAGGGGGAGCCTAATGAGTTCAGCCCCCCAGATATAGGTAAAGGTAGAGGCGTAGTAACCCTGGGAGGGGGCGGGCAGAGTGGTCTGAGTGTAATACAGAAGGCACCACCACCCATTAAGAATAAGGAGGAGAAAGGGTGCGGACTACCGGGAGGAGGGACACAGGCCAAGGAGAAGAAGAGTGAGGAGAAGGAGGGGTACGGGTTGAAGGTGGTCTCTCTCAATGTAAGAAGCCTGGGGAACAAAATTGCAGAGCTTCATGCGCTCCTTTCAGAGGGGAAGGTGGACATTGCTGCAGTGATAGAGACTTGGGCCACAAAGTACCATGATTGGGGCTTGGCAATCCCAGAATACAGGATATACAGGAGGGACCAGGGCACTGGAAGGTGGGGGGTTGCACTCTATGTGAGGGATAAGATTAAATGCATAAGTGACGAGTGAGAAGAGGAGAGGGCAGAGGCGCTTTGGGAGCAGCTCCTGGACTCCAAGGGCAGAAAGCTGAGGCTGGGAGTGGTGTACCGACCACCAGCCCAATCCAGGGAACTGGATGAGGAGTTGGCAGAGCAGATACGGAGGGTGTGTAGAAGGGGGAGTGTGGTGATAGTGGGGTATTTTAACCAACCACGGGTTGACTGGAGCACCCCGGCCACTAGCAGTACCAGGGAGCAGGTGCCCCCTGATGCATTCCAGGATGGCCTCCTGACACAATTGGTAAGTGGGCCTACAAGGCTTAGTAGCACTCTGGACCTAGTACTGGCAAATGGGGAGGTGGTGAGGGACGTAAGGGTGGAGGACCCACTAGCAGGTAGTGACCATGAAACAGTGTGGCTCGTTGTCATGCTGGGCAGGGAGACAGGAGGCACAGGCAATAAGGTGGTGGACTTTATTAGGGTGGACATTGGGTGGATGGGAGCAATACTGCAAGGGAGACTCCAGGATATAAGGCCGGGGATGGATGCACAACAAAGGTGGGGAGTCACAAAGACTGGGCTAACAGAGGCCACAGTAGCCTGCACCAGGGCCAGGAGTAAGAAGAGCAGAGGCAAGAAACCATGCTGGCTGAACAAGGAAGTTCTGTAAGGAGTGAGGGCAAAGACGGCTGCATACCGTAAGTACAGGAGAACAGGGATTTACCTAGACTTTAGCAAGGCATTTGACACAGTCCCACACAAAAGATTAATAGTCAAATTAACCAGCCTGGGAGTGGGTCCCAGGGTGATAGCCTGGGTAAAACACTGGCTGGACAACAGGACACAGAAGGTAATTGTAAATGGAGTCCACTCTGAAGAAAGAGGGGTTACTAGTAGGGTACCGCAGGGTTCAGTACTGGGTCCAGTCCTTTTTAATGTCTTTATAAGTGACATTGCAGAGGGACTGGAAGGAAAAGTATGCCTCTTTGCAGATGACACAAAGATCTGCAATAGAGTTGATACACAAGGAGGCATGGAAAGGATGAGAAGGGACTTGGCAAGGTTGGAGGAATGGTCAGAAGTATGGCAGCTAGGATTCAGTGCAAAGAAGTGCAAAATAATGCACCTGGGAAACAAGAACCCAGGGGAAGAATACACAGTGGGGGGAATATAACAACAACAAAAGGAAAGGGACCTGGGGTAATCATATCAGATGACCTTAAGGTTAGCAAGCAATGTGAGAAGGCAGTAGGAGGGCTTGGGGCATTCTGGGATGCATAGGAGAGGCATCACCAGCAGAAAACAGGAAGTTGTTATCCTCTGTACAGACAGTTGTGAGACCCCATCTGAGTACTGCGTCCCAGTTCTGGAGACCCCATCTCCGCAAGGACATAGACAGGATAGAGGCAGTCCAGAGGAGGGCAACTAAAATGTGCAGGGTCTGCAAGAAGAACGACGAGGAGAGACTAAAGGAGCTTAATATATATGTACCCTTGAGGAAAGGGAGAGGGGACATGATAGAAACTTTAAGTACCCCAGTGGAATCAACAAAGTCCAAGAGGTAGCATCTTTCAGAAAAAGGACGCAAAGAACAAGGGGTCACAATTTAAAGATGGGGGGGGTTCTAGGGGCAATGTGAGGAAGTATTTTTTCACAGAGAGGGTAGTGGATGCATGGAACAGCCTTCCTGAGGAGGTTGTGAGGTCTAAAACTGTGGGAGAATTCAAGAATGCATGGGACAGACATAAGGCAATTCTTGTGGGGGTAGGAAGAAATAGGCTGTTGGTTAACTAGGATCTGCGGCCTATCCTGTAGGTAGGGAAATGGGCAGACTAGATGGGCCAAGCTGTCCTTATCTGCTGTCAAAGTCTATGTTTCTATGTCTATGTTTCAGGGAAGGAAGAGGATAAGGAGGCTTTCGGGAGTTGGTCAAGGGAGGTTGCCAGGAGGGTGAAAAAAGCTAAGGCCTCCAGGCAATTAAGTTCCGCACAGGGCATAAAGGGAGGGGAAAAGGACTTAGGTATGTCAGGGAAAAGAGGAAGTGCAAGGAACATATTGTGAGGATAAAGCAGGGAAGGGATTGGGTGGAAAAGGGGTAGGAGCAAGTGAAAATTCTAAATGAGTACTTCTGCTCCGTTTTCACTAAGGAGAGGGATGGCCCACTACCAGAATGGGCTGGAGAGGTGGGGAGAGGGTGGGAGGAGGTGACAGGGAAAGTGATCACAGGAAGTAGGGTGCTAGAGGGGCTGAGGGCAGTAAGGGTGGACAAGGCACCAATTCCCAATGGCATTCACCCCAGGGTGCTGAGGGAGATGGCGGAGCTGTTGGCTGAGCTGCTGGCAGATCTGTTCAACACCTTCCTGGAAAAGGGGTGTGTGCCCCAGGACTGGAGGGTGGCCCATGTGGTGCCCATATACAAGAGTGGGCCTAGAGAAAAGCCAGGAAATTATTGGCTGGTAAGTCTCATGTCCATAGTGGGTAAGCTTATGGAGGCGATACTGAAGGAGAGGCTGGTGGCATTCCTAGACAGTAATAGCCTCCAAGATGGGCGGCAACATGGGTTCGTCTCAGGGAGGTCTTGTCAAACCAACCTAATACAGTATTGTGACTGGGTGACAAGGGAGTTGGACAGGGGCCATGCAGTACATGTCCTGTACTTGGACTTCAGTAAGGCCTTTGATACAGTGCCTCATGGCAGACTGTGGGGGGGGGGAAGCTGATGGCAGTGGAGGTGGGAAAAAAGCTGACTAAATGGATAGAGAACTGGTTACAGGGGAGGGTGCAGAGGATGGTGGGATAGCTCTCGGCACCCAGAGCAGGACAAGCGGGGTGCCACAGGGGTCAGTACTGGGCCCGGTGCTATTTGGGCTCTTTATCTCCGATATAACACATGGAGTGGGGAGCAGGGTTTGTCTGTTTGTACATTATACCAAATTGGGGGCGGTGATGGACGAAGAGGACTGATGAGAAAAACTGCAGGGGGACCTAACCAAACAAGAGACATGATCAGTGGAGTGGCAGCTAGGATTCAATGCAAAGAAGCGTAAGGTGATGCACTTCATGGCTAAGAACCAGAAGAGGCACTATTGGTTGGGGATCAGAGAGGAGGAGAAGGACCTAGTGGTGTTGGTAACTGGGAGCATGAACAACTCAGCTCACTGCACGAGAGCAGCAGCGAAGGCAAACAGGATGCTGAGGTGCACCGCAAGGGGCTTCTCATCCAGACACAGGGATGTGATCCTACCTCTCTACAGATCATTGGTCAGACCGCACCTAGAGTACTATGTGCAATACTGGAGGCCATACCTGAGGAGAGATAAAGTTACTGGAGGGGGTGCAAAGGAGGGTAACAAAAATGTTAAAGGGGATGGAAGGAAAGGAATATGAAGTTAGGCTGAAGGAGCTGAACATATACACACTGGAGGAGAGGAGGGATGGGGGGATATGACTAAAGAGTTTAAATACCTGAGGGGGTAAATAAACCTAGCACTGAGGGGGTGTTTAACCTGAGGAGTGGAAGAGAAATGAGGGGGCATGGACTAAGGTTGAAAGATGGACGCTTCAAGATGGAAATGAGGAGGCACTACTTCTCTGAGAAGGTGGTGTCTAGTTGGAATGCGCTGCCAGAGAGGGTGGTAACATGTAAGACAATCAATAGCTTTAAGGAGGAGTGGGATAAAGCAAGAGGAAGAGTTGGGGGCAGGGGCTCGGACAAGCGGGGGAGGAACTGGGGGGGAGGCTGGGGCAGCTTCAATCTACGGTGGTAGCTGCACACTCGGGCAGACTTGCATAGACTGATTGGTGTGTTCTGTTGGCAGATTCGTATGTTCATATGTTCGTATGTATGTTCCTATGTAAAAAAACAGTGACTCTGTTCATGAGCAGAGGTCCTAAAATGCCTATGTTGAAAATTTGGTGACAAGTGTCCATAAAATGACTGTGTTACAAGCATGCATGATGCAGTGTCCATGCACCCTCGTAACTTCACAAATCTGTAGTATTTTCACTCCAGAGTTTCAACACTGGCATTTTTTCAGACCTCCTTATGAACAGTACAGCTGTCATTTTTCACATCCTGCCTGAAATAAGCATTTACACATCTGGTGCAGAATACCGCGGTTCCTGTGGGAAATCAATGTCCGGGACAGATTAAGAAAATCATAGTGCCAGTGTTAATGAGCAGAGGTCACAAAATGCCTATGTTGAAAATTTGGTGAAATAATTCCACTAAATGACTGTGTTACGTGCATGCGTTGCGCACTTTTCCACGTACGCTCGGAAGTTTGAACATTTTTAATACTTTCACTACAGATTTTCAACATTGCCATCTCTTCACACTGCCCTATGAATGGTACAGCTGTCATTCTTCACATCCTGCCCGATCTGTGTTTTCGTACATCTGGAGCACAATGGAACGATCACTGTGGAAACTCAAATTTCGGGACACATTGACAAAATCACACTGCCACTGTTTATGAGAAGAGGTCCCAAATGCTTTCATGAGGTGGGGGCCACAAAATGCCCATGTTGAAAATTTGTACTGCAAATACCAATACATGACCAGGGCATTACTGTTTCTAACCATAATGTCCCACCCTGTAAAGACTGATGGGCATCAGGGGTGTGGCATTGGATTGCCAACTGTAATGCTCATGCCATTCCAACCTTACTCCCCCACCCTGCAGCCAGTGACAGGCATCGAGCTGTGCCTTGGATTCTTCGGCCCCACAGTTCACCCCATTCTATATTGCACCCATTTCAGCGTATGTCCTTATGAAGTGGGGTGACTGTAAAACCGAACACCCCAAGGCACACCTCAACACTTGTCTGTGTCTGCAGGATAGGGGTGAGGTGAAATGGTATGAACTTTATGGGCAACAAACCAAATGCATGCCCCAATGCCTGTCCATCTCTGCAGGGTGGAGGTGGTGTTGGCATTATGTTCAGTACTTCACTGCCATTCCTACAATGCATCTGTCTAACGCCTGCATTTCCAATGCTAATACCAGCAAGCAAACATTCGGCATTGACAAATCCTTGTTTAAAAAATATGACATGCAAATATTTAAGAGTTCCGCAGTTACTAGCATGGATACCGAAATTGTAACAACTGGCCATAACTTAGTCATGTTTTCATATTTTGACCCCAGATGTTGAACATAGTCTTCTTATCACCCCATCTCATGAACCCTGTAGGTGAAAGTTTTCAAATCTGTGGGAAAAAGGCATTCCATGTCACAGGTGCGAAAACACAATATGAAATGACAGCTGTACTGTTCATGAAGTGGTGTAATAAAAAGGCTATATTGAAAATCTGGAGTGAAAATATTGAAAATGACCAAAGTTACACGCGTGCGTAGAAATGATTGAATGACTGGTTGTAACTCGGTCATTTTATGGAGTTGTTTCACAAAATTTTCAACTTGCCCTTTTGGGACCCCACCTCATGAAAAGTGCCACTGTCATTTCGTTCACTCATCCCAAAAGGTGATTTTGCAGCACGACCATGCCATTCTACGTCACAGGTGCGAAAACATGTTTCAGGCAGGATACAAAAAATGACAGCTGTACTGTGCATAAGGAGGTACAAAAAATGGCAATGTTGAAAATCTGGAGTGAAAACATTAAAAATTGGCGAAGTTATGAGCGTGCATAGAAACTGTGCAATGCACTCTCATAATGAGGTAATTTTTTCAGCAAATTTGCAACATGGGCTTTTTGGGACCCCACTTTATGTACAGTGGCACTGTCATTTCATTAATCAGTCCTGAAAGATTATTCCGTGCAGTGACTGCAAAATCACCTTTCAGGACTGAGAAACAAAATGACAGTGACAGTGTTCATGAGGTGGGCTGCCAAGAACCCCATTTTGAAAATTTTGGGCCAAAATTCCTAAAAATGGCTGCAGTATCAACCTAAGTTGAACTCCCCACTGACTGCCATTATACAGCGCTTACCTTTGATTCTATAGTTTGCTGGTCGGCTTTGAGAGTGCAGATGTGTCCCGGCCAGGAGAAAAAGACAGCACCGACCTCCGGAGGTAAGTATGGGGTAAGGGGTTAAGGGAGGTGGGTCACAGAGGGAAGGTGGGGATGGGGGACTGGGGAGGCGACGAGGGACCATTTTCTTTTTCACAGGTAAACAAAAAAAAAGATGGTGGGGGACCATTTTCTTTATTTTACAAGAAAAAAAATATTTAATTTAGGCACATTGTGGTGGGCTCCCAGTGTGCCACAATAGTGGTGGTGGGGGGGAACATGCCAACACGGGGATTGGGCACCCCAATGTTGGCATGGCCCGGGGACGGGTACTGGAGGGTGCAGGGTGGACAGCACAGAGTGGGAGGGTTTTATATTCTTCGGGGGACTGCCGGGGACTGGGACAGGAGCGGAGAGGACAGCACACAGTGGGAGGGAGCAGGAGGGTTGTATTTGTGCCAGGGGCTTGACTGGTGGGGTATCCAGATGCATGTCTGTGCCTGCAAGTCTGTGCCGATTTCTAAATTGGCCGTTGCTACAGCTGCACTATTTTTATACTACATCGCACGTTGCTAAATGTACAGGACGCTGAACAATCTTTTATTTCGATGTTTGAATGATACGCAACTGCACAATACCTCTTAGCTGATGACAGGGAACGGGCATACTCTAGAAATCAAAGGACCAAGCTGCCAATGCTGCACAACTGCACCAGGGGTGTGGCCAATAATTTCACATTTGTACACAGTTACAGGCACTGCTACCACCCCACCACCACACAGTGTGATCCATGATTTGTATTCTGAAAATGAAAAGATGCACCACTACCCAATTTAAAATTTACAAATCACAGAACACAAAGCAAATAAAAATGACCATAGCAATACGGTGTGTGTGTGTGTGTGTGTGTGTGTGTGTGTGTGTGTGTGTGTGTGTGTGTATTTAAATATGCAGAGCTTCTGTAGTCTCACCTTATAGCAGAATTCACCAGTGCAGTTAAGTGATTGCTGATATATACTGAACTGTCTGCTGCATCGTACATTGAGCTGTATGCGGGGTACCTACCGCTGGTGGTATAAAGTGGGTGATGACACACTGCAGTCAGTAGGTTCTGTATGATAGAGGGCTAGCCAGTCACCCTGCAGTTCCACCAAACCACTGTTGGGTTATAGTGCACAATACAGGGTGGCAGTGTGAGTGCCCAACAGCTAAGGGACCACTGGCACCATCTGCATACTGACTGCACTCGCTGTCTTGGGGAGTTTGTCATGCTGGATGGGCTGCTTGGCAATCTGCGGAGTAGCGCTGGAGTCAGTCTGTCATCATCTGAATCCCTTGGCAGCATCTTCAGAGCACACGGGAATGGAGCAGGGCTCTGGTTTGATACTAGTACTCCCAGCAAACAATGCACTAAGGAGGAGTGTGGGGGTTACCTAAACATCCCCTCTCCATCACACAACTCTGTGCTGAGAGCACTGCTGCTGGCAGAATCAGTATCCACTGCACCTGTAGCATCAGGCAGGTAGCCTTGACATACACTCCACAGACTCATGAATATTTATAAGTGGCCACCAGCCTGATATAACAAAAACCGACTGCTGCTTGCTACCATCTGGGCATGGGGTCCTGCACAACACAGTAGTTAGGTAGCATTAGTTCTGCTGGTAACAATGAAAGTAGGCCACTGTCACATATTTGTTAAATGAAGCATCTTACATACTGTAGCTACTATGATTGTGAGCCCTCACCGTCTTCACTTTTAATTTTTTTCTTTTCATATTTTAATTTTATATAATGCTCACGGGAAGATGACTTTGATACAGCAATACTGATTTAAACTATCCCTCCCCAGAGTCTTTCACTTGCAGGCTCAACCCCCCCCCACCCCTTACCAGAAACACTGTACTCTGATACAGGTTAAGCATCTATAATAATAAATAATAATAATACATTTTTATTTATATGGCGTCTTATCCAAGACCAAGGCACCTAACAATTTAAAACAGAATCAGACAACAACACATTATCAGTAAAACAACAATAAAATATTCTTCAGAAAGGAAGATCAGTCATTAAATGCCTGGCGCCACAAAAAAGTTTTTAAATCTTGTTTAAATCCTTCCACAGTTGTGCACTCCCATAACCAATGGGGTAGAGAATTCCAAAGGGTGGGGCTGCATACATAAATGCTCTCGCCCCTGATGATTTCAGACCTACCATTGGAATCTCTAGCACCCCTCATCGGCCAAGCAGAGTGATCATCCAGGGCAGTAAGGAAGGAGGAGTTCTTTTAGGTAGTCTGGGCCCAGTCCATGTAGGGCTTTAAAAGTCAGCAAACTGACTTTAAAGGTGATCCGTCATGGTACTGGCAGCCAGTGCAGTTTGTGCAGCACTGGCGAAATATGACATGATCGAGCAGTTCCCGTCAAAAGCCGAGCTGCCGCATTCTGCACCAGCTGCAAGCAGCAGATTTCCACCCCAGGAAGCCCTAGGTAAAGGGAGTTGCAATAATCCAAGCGCGAGGACACAAAGGCGTGGACCAAAGTAGGCAAGTCACCAGACAGAACCAGGTGCCTAATCCTGGCGATATTCCTAAAATGGTAAAAGGAAGATTTGATGGCAGCTGACACCTGCGAATGCAGGGTCAGCCCTTCGTCAAAAATTACCCCCAGGTTACACACCTGTTAAGAGGTCAGGAATGAAACACCACCAAGAAATAATCCCGAGGGCAAACCAACCCCCAACCCCCCTATCTGGCGACCTGGGTCCACAACCAACACCTCAGTCTTTTCCGAGTTCAACTTCAGCCAGCTGGAATCCATCCACTCCTGGGTTTCTTTCAGACAGTTATTAAAGACGGAGAGAGCTCCATCTTGGTTGGGTGCAAAAGAAAGGTAGAGCTGGGTATCATCAGCATAGCAGTGAAACCTCAGACCATACCTTCTTACAATGTCTCCGAGGGGTAGCATGTACACCGCAAACAACATGGGTGATAGCACTGACCCCTGAGGGACCCCACACAACAGAGAGATGGGGTCTGAGGAAAAGACCCCAGACACCACTGTCTTAGTTTTACCCATGAGGAATGATGTAAACCACCTGAGAACAGTTCCAGACAGTCCACAGATGTACCTCAGGCGACCAAGCAACACCCCATGGTCCATGGTGTCAAATGCTGAAGAGAGATCTAGAAGAACCAAGGTGGAGTGGTTCTTCTGATCTCTAGCCATCAGGAGATCACTGAGCACCTGAACTAGCGCTGTCTTGATACTATGTCTCTTTCAAAAACCTGACTGGAGCGGTTCATGGATGTCATGGATGGTCAAATGGTCCTCCAGTTGTGCTGCCACTACTTTCTCAATCACCTTCCCTAAAAAGGGGAGATCAGAGATAGGTCTGTAGTTTGCATAGTAGTCCTGGTCCAAGGTAACTTTCTTCAAAAGCGGTGAATCACCGCCTCTTTCAGGGAGCTAGGAAACTTTCCAGATTCCAAGGAGCACCATACTATCCATGCAAGGACCGGACCGATGACATCAATACAACCCAAAATTAGGGAAGTAGGTCCAGGATCCAAACTACAGCACATAGGGCGCACACCCTAGATGATCCACATGACATCCATGAACTCCAGTCGGCTGAAGGTACTTCAAGAAGGCTGAGGTGCAGCGACCACACACTGATCAAAAGCAATGCCCATACAGTGTGCCGGTTGGAGTACTGCCCTGATATCAGCCACCTTATTAGCAAAGAATTGAGCAAGTTCATTGCACTCTAATTGCAAAAAGGCTTTCCAAACATGTAGTCAAGCTGGGTTGCACAGTTTGTTTACAGTACGGAAAAGCTGAGCTGGTCGATTCTGAGCACCTGTAATTTCCCTGGACAGGAATTCTGCCTTCTTACGGGTGATTGCAGATTGATAGACTTGATAATAGTCCATCAATCTAAGGCAGTCGGTACCAAGGGTGGACTTCCGCCAACAACGCCCCAACCCTCGTCCTAGTCTCTGCATCTCCCTCAGAGTCCCATCAAACCAAGGGGATCGAGGGCGAAGGGAGAGAGGATGAACTCAGACTGGAGCAATGGAATCCAGAGCCGCTGAGACAGCCGAATTGGAGGCCGTCACAAGGGTCTGGATCACTCTTATAACAAGAGGGATGATGGGTGAAGCACGCGCCAGGCTATGAGAACTTATATCTTGTAAAGGACAGTACCTAACCATCTCCACAGGGGTAGGCCTACAAAGAGGGGTGCTAAAACTGAACCCCACGTTGCAGTGATCGGACCACCCAGCTGGTTCCACCCCCAAGTCCAATGTTTTGATCCCTAGGAGGAAGACTAAGTCAAGAGAGTGTCCATGTTTATGAGTGGCAGTGGTAACTACCTGTGTAAGGCCCAGTGATGTCATCAACTGGAGGAAGCGCTGACCAAATTGCGAGACTTCGTCATCGACCCAGGCGTTAAAGTCACCCAGAACTATCAGTCTGGGTGACTCAAACGCTATGTCGACAACAAAATACACCACTTCCTGAAGGAATCACTTCTTGTCACCGGGTGGACGATAAATGAGGGCGATCTGATAACCTACACCTGCCACTAGGACACGCTCGAATGACTCAGCCTCCTCAACTAGTACTTTCGTGAGGGCCAGTTCGGTCTTGAAACAGACCGCAACCCCCCCGCGATCCAATCTTGGGTGGTGTATCACCGAGTACTCAGCTGGAGTTAAAGCCACCAAAATGGGGCCAGAATTCTCATCCAGCCAGGTCTCGGTGATGCATGCCAGATCCACCGTTTCAACAAGATCTGCAATAAATGCAGTCTTGTTCTTAGTGAACCTGGCATTGCACAACTCCATCAAGTTGAGACGAACCTCCTATAGCTCAGACACCTGCCCTACCAAATCGGTGGTGCCCTTGAAATATGGAAACCAGACAATGAAGGACCACATTCTGGGTTCCATTTCGCTCCCAGGCATCTCCTGGATCCTACTACCTCGACACGTGAACCCCTCATTCACCTCTCCACTTCTCGTAGCCCCCACCCCTTCCATCTCCTACCCCCAAGGCACTGGACCCATTTCTCTCCCCAGATCAGACACCCAGATTCACCCTCAGCACAATTTACAAACAATGGACCCCAAAAACAGGAACAGACCCCCCCCCAATAACTGGACTCTGGTTCAACACCCAAACATCACACATATGTTCAACCTCCTTGCCTCCAGCATGGGGCACTTGGTCACCTCCTCCCCCACCTGACTATCTGTATACCCCACACATATGCCCTCCCAAGCTAGACACACAGATCACCCCCAGTACAGGAACACCCACTACAAACACACTAAAATACCCTTCAGAAATATTTCCAAGTCCTTCATCTTAAAACCTACCAATCTTCCTTTGTGAACTGGTACAGGAATAGTTGCCCTTCCAACCACCACCTGCTGCCTCTATTCATTTTCCTAACAACTTTTCCTCTTTTCAGGAGCCTGGTGACAGTATCCTGGGAATAGGTCCATTTAGAACAACTAAGCTCCAGACTCCTTAGTGACTGAATTGGTTGTGTCTGTAACAGGATAGGGTTTTCTGAAAATATTCAACCTGTAACTTAGCTATCCGAGTCTCCTGTTTAGTTTTAAACAGAGCAATTAATTACTAGAGGAAGAGACTGAAATTGTTTGTCTGCTGGGCTCAGTGCGTTTCACAACTGGGCGTACAAAACCTGCATTTTTTAGATGTTTTCTTTTGCAAGTGTGAAGCAACTTTTGCTAAAATTTTAAAACTTTTCTTAAAACTGTAAGGTGTTCTAGAAGGCTTCTTCGGCTGTCTTTAGCAAAGGTTGTCAACTGCACAGTCATGTTAGATAGGTGTCCTGTGTAGGCACCATGCTCCCGTGAAAGCATAAAAGAAACGATATCATACTGCAGCTCCTACATGAGGTTTTGTTTATATCAGAGATGCAGGATGAGAGTTTCTTTCATACTTTCATGGGGCATGTTGGCTTGCACCAGATACCAGCCTGAAGATGTGGCTGTGCAGTTGAAATGTGGTAGAGTGAGCAAAAAAGATGTGGAGGAGTTAGACAAAACTTTATATGGGAGCTGTAGTGTGGCACTTTGGTTTAATTCTCACCCATCTGCCTGATTTTCCTCCTCCTCACTCACTGGGTCTCATAGAAACATAGGAATGTAGAAGTTGATGACAGATAAGGACCACAAGGCCCATTCAGTCTGCCCATTTTTTCTATCTTATGAATGTACCATAGGCCTGTACTCTGTAAATGGCCTATCTATTCATATTCATTTGTAGTGATCCCTTATGCCTATCCCATGCCTGTTTGAAGCCCTGCACTGTATTCATATCCACCACTTCCTGAGGTAGGCCGTTACATGCATCCACCACCTTCTGTGAAAAAGAACTTCCTCACATTACCCCTTAATCAACCTCCCTCTAATCTCATGCTGTGTCCTCTTGTCCTGCTATTTTTCTTATATTGAAACATGTTAGACTCTTTCTCCTTGTTAATGCCCTTAAGATGTTTGAATGTTTTGATTATATCACCTCTCTCCCTCCTTTACTCTAGGATATACATATTGAGCTCCGTTAATCTGTCCTCATATGTTTTCTGATGCAATCCCTGCACTATTTTGGTTCCCCTTCTCTGAACTGCCTCCATTTTGTTAATGTCCTTGTGCAGGTCTGGTCTCCAGTACTGCACGCAGTACTCCAGATGGGGCCTAACCAGTGTCTTGTAAAGAGGGATTATTACCTCCCTCTTATGACTTGTGATACCCCTACTAATACACCTGAATATCCCTCTAGCCTTACCTACTGCTTTAGATGGTCTGCCTGGATGATTTCAGGTAATCTGTGATGATGATGCCCAAGTCTCTTTCTTCCCTTGTGATTACCAGCAATTCCCCTCCCAACCTATAGGTGGCTTCAGGGTTTCTCTTCCCTATGTGCATGATCTTGCACTTCTTTGCAAGAAACTCAAGTTTATTTATTTATTTGCTTTTGTTGACCGGGTAAGTCACACTAGACAGCCAAGTGCCTATTTTCAGGTGCGACCCGGGAGAGTTACAAACATAGGTAGGCAGGTACAGTCATAAATCAGTTTTACATACAATGGAATAACAAGTGATGGAATAGAATGACAACCAGTAACAAGTCACGAACCCGGGGGGTGTTACAGACAACCCGGGAGAGTTACAAGCTAGAGCATACACAAACAATGAGTGAGTCAAGATTTACATATAACGGGACAGCAGGTGAAACCAATATGGCACTCAAGGAGGAGATCGTACGCTTTAGAATGATTTGGGTAGGTAGTTGACAGTGCTCAAAAGGGTTGGGACAAGGTAGGTGCAGTGCACATAATAACCATAACACAGGTTCAGCCATATGTTAAGCCGAATAAGTGCCAGCATGTGGGGGGGGGGACCTTGAGATGAGCTAACGAGGGGGGGAGAGGGCCAGGTGACCTCATTCGGGAGGTAAGACAGGGGGGTCAGCCATTACTTGATCAGTGGACGGGAGGATAAGTGCGATGGACCCTTGGGGCGCAGAGACCCCCCATGCCTGCATAGTGCAGAGGGCTACGAGGTGCATAGACAGGTGGAGGAGCCCTTCAGGAAGTTCCAAAGGGAAGTTTTAAAGCTTATATGGGAGGGGGTGGACCGAGTAAGGGCTGGGAATGAATTCCATAGTTTAGGGGCATAGCTGGTGAAGGCCCGATCACCCACGAGGGTGCATGTCCTAGGAACCGGACAGTTGAGTGTCGTGCTTGACCTAAGGTGGTAGGAAGAGGTGTCAGGGTTGAGGGGAAGGGCAAGGGCAGTGGGGGTGGCTGATCTTACAATGCTGTCAATGAAGTTCTCTACTACAAAGGTGCGGTGTTTCTCGGGAGGGAGCCACTCGAGGCGTGTGTAGAGGTTGCAGCGGTGTGTTAGGTGTGGGGCAGATAGCGCAAAGCGGTAGATGCTGTTGTAGGCCGTGTCCCATTTTGAAAGGCTGGATTTTGGCATGGGGGCAAAGGTCACTAGCCCATAGCAGAGGGGGGGGGAGGAGAACACCCCTGGCTAAAGCCACCCAAGCAGCCGGGGTCAGGCAGTTTTTGGCTCTGTAGGCGAGACCGAGTTTGATGCTTGCAGACGTTACAGATGTGCAGGGAAAGATCCAGCTGAGGGTCCAGAGTGATGCCCAGGTATTTGACAGTGGCCACCATCTGCAGGGATGCGCCATCAGCCCCGCAGATTAGTAGGGTGGCAGGGCTGGATTTTGTTTTGTTCAGGGAGCCGAAGAGCATAGCCTGGGTTTTCTTAAGGTTGGTGGTAAGCTTGTGTTCCACCAGCCAGGACTGGATCCGCTTGAAGTCGGAGTTTAGTTGGGAATTGATGGTGTCAATGTCACAGGCGCTGTCTAGAATGACAAGGTCATCGGCATACAGAGTGGTAAGCCCATGGATGGTGACAGAGGGTAGTTCATTGATGAAAAGGGAGAAGAGCGTCGGACCGAGGATGGATCCCTGTGGGACTCCACATTGCACAGTGGTGGGGTTGGAGACAGTCCGGTTAAAGTTGGTGTATTGCTCCCTACCAGTAAGGTAATTGAGGAACCAGGCATGGGCGGAGTTTGAGAGTCCGAGGGAGAGTAGAGTGGAGCTAAGGAGGGAGTGATCTACCCTGTCGAAGGCTTTGGAGAGATCCACGAAGATCACTCCAGTGAGGTAGCCCTGGTCAGTTGCAGTTCTGATCTGCGAGGTGACTACAGCGAGGGCGGTAGCCGTGCTGTGTCCCTTCCTGAACCCATGTTGGGCTGGAGAGAGGAGGTTGTGTTCCTGTAGGTACTCGGTTAGCTGAGAGGCCACAACTTTCTCCAGAATTTTGGAGGCGGCCGACAGGATAGCTATAGGTCGGTAGTTCAGGGGTCTTTGGGGTTTCCTTGTTTAAGAACAGGGGTAACCTTGGCCACTTTCCAGACATCTGGGATGACACCAGTGGTTAGAGAAGAACTGAATATATGCGCTATGGGTCTGGCGAGAAGGTGGGTTCCTAAGCCCGAGCAGCTTTGGCTCCTAGGCTGTCGTGCCCTGCTGCGAGTATGAGGGAGAGGCTAGCAAGCAGCCTCTGGGTCTGTGTGGTAGATACCTGTTGTAGGAAGAAGGAGGGTTGGGTCTCAGGGCTGAGTTGAGGGGTGATAGGGGACTTGGGCTCGGGTGGTTGAGAGTTTGGGGACTTGGGGGCAGTGGGCTGGGAAGGGGGGGCTGCTCGGAGAACATAGTGTTGAAGGTATTAGCAATTGTGTGTGGGTTATTGCAGCTAACCCTGTCAATGAGTAAGTCCGTGACTTGCAATCTTGCAGAGCACCCAACCACGCTTCTAATGTTCTGCCAGAAGCTCCTAGGATTGCTGGCTGAGGAGAGTAGGGCGGATCGGCAGAACTCACTTTTTGCTGCCCGGATGGCTTTTTCACAGGAGTTTCTGAGGCGCCTGTAAGCAGTGAAATCATTGATGCTTTGGGAGGCCTTGTAGGTTTCCCAGCATTTGTCCCTGAGTTTCATTAGGGAGAATAGGCCCCCGTGAAGCCATTTGGTGATGGTGCCCCTACCCTCCTCCTTGTAAGGGGGGCATGTTTGTTCTGCACCGGGATGTACTTAATTAAAAATTCATCCAGTGCTTGGTCCGGGTCCAAGGAGGCGGTAACCCCTGACCAGTCAATTGAACCAAGGTCAGCGAGGAAGTCTGGTAAGTAGAATTTTGAGTAGTCCCTCATTTGTATCACTTTATTGGGAATCTTTGCCTGAGAGGTGCCCCAAGTGCAGAAGATAGGCGAGTGGTCCGAGATGGCATCAGGTAGGATGCCCAAGGATGTGATCCTGTCAGGTCTATTGGTCAGGATCCAGTCAATCAGCGAACCCTTGTCCCCTGGGGAGGCCTTGTTGGTTCAGATATAATTTGGCTCAGGGCAAGGCCGAGAGCAGGGCTCATAAGATTTAGATTAGAGCCCAACCAGTCAAGGTTGAGGTCTCCTAAAAAGGACTTCACTTGTGCCCACTCGCACTGACGCTGTGGAGAAGTGAGGAGAGTCCAGGTAGTCCACCTCTAGGAGGGTTGTAGCAGCAGATCAGGTGGATTTTTTTGGTGTGTCCAAGTAGAAGAAGAGTGTGCAGGAGCTCACATGTTGGGGGGGTGGTAGGCGGGTGATCAATGGCAGTCACATTGAGGTGTGCCTTATAGTAGAGTAGTACCCTACTGCCTCGTTTGCTCCCCCCGCGATTGCGTCTGATATGGCTGTACCCTGGCAGGGTGCACACTGCATCGGTAGTGTGTGGCTTTAGCCATGTTTCCGTGATACCCAAGATATCCGGCTTGTAGTGGGCAACCCAGGCAGTAAGCTCAACAAGGTTGTGAAGGATGCTGAGGACGTTTAGATGGACGATTTTTAACCCCTTGGTGGATCGCCATGGGGGGGCGTTGAGGGGGGTCAGGAGGCCAGCCTGGATGGGAATGTTAGTCCCACCCCTGGAGGGCCCAGAGGGGGGGTGGAGGGGACAGCCATGACGGCAACGAGGTTAGGGGCAATGAGGAGGAATAACAGCGACTGCAATTGTTACAGCCAGTAACTGTGCACAGTAATGTAACAAAACCTGCAGCAAGGTATGTCTTCTTAAAACAGCAGTGTATTCAGTCAGCTAGGGAATTGTTCCAGCCTGTAACTGTGCACAGTAATGTAACAAAACCTGCAGCAAGGTATGTCTTGTTAGAACAGCAGTGTATTCAGTCAGCTAGGGAGTTGTGGGAGCTGGAATTATTAGGTCTGCCCCTAGTGGCAGAAAAAGATAACCTGCAAATGGAAAACTAGGCTGATGGGTTAAATTTCAGCCCATTTCAGCCCATGTGACCACTATCAGCCTACTTAAGGGAGAGTCGACCTAGGGTGCCACTCTTCTGACCATTGTGTCAGTTTATCCAGATCTCTTCTAATTCTGCTCACCTCATCTGAATCATCTACTCTGTTGCAGATCTTGGTGTCATCTGCAAACAGACAGACCTTACCCTCCGGTCTATCTGCAATGTCACTGATGAAGGTATTGAAGAGGACTGGCCCCAGGACTGAGCCCTCAGGTACCCTACTTGTGACTTGCATCTCTGACGGTACACCGTTTACCACCACTCAGTTTTCTGCCCGCCAACCAGTTTGCCACCCAGTTGACCAACTTCTAACCCACCCTGAGCCTACCCAGCTTATTAATCAATCTTCTATGTGGAGCAGTATCGAAAGCTTTGCTGAAGTCAAGGTAGGTGACATCAACTGCACCCCCTTGGTCCACCACTCTGGTTCCCCAGTCAAAAAAATCTATGAGATTAATTTGACAGGACCTTCCTGTTGTAAACCCATGCTGTCTTGGATCCTGTACTTCTATGAATTCCAGGTGTTGGACTATCCTGAAGGAGTGCCTCCATAATCTTCCTCTCAAATCCCCCCCCCCACCACACACAAAGACACCTCTTCCAGTCAGAAGACTGTAAAAATTGATGGAAAATGAACACAAAAATCATCTTCAAAGAAATAATGGATCTGAATCCATAATGAATTCAGGGCATGCAGTTCAAAAGAGTTGTTAGAGTGAGCTAGGAAAGATTTAATAGATGTCAGACAAAACTGTATGAGATACATGTTTTTTTTATTCTCAGCCATCCGATGATTGTCCTTACTCGGTCATCCTCCTCCTCCTCCTCCTGTCAAACAAGCCAGACCCCCACCCCAGTGGGAGGACCACAAAAATAAACTTTAAAGAAATAGTGACTGCCAGTCAGAAAATGAAACTACAAGAAACAGACAATCTTAAGCCCTCCCTGATAAATTTAAATTTTACTCTGCTACTGCTTCAAGCTGGTGACTTCTCAGCCAGTGTTGCAAAAGCACTGTTTTCTAGCTCAAGCTTCTGCTGTGTTGTCAGTCATTGGAGTTGCTTTTCTAACAGCTTTCTTGACCCTCCGAGCATGGCAACCACTGTTTATTTACTCATTATGCACTCCGTTGGTGATGCTGTCTCTCTCCAAGTCCAGACACTCCTGTCTTTCAAGCCCCCACTGCACTGGTTAAACTCTGTTCTCCTTCCCCCACCGCTACCACTCTCACATTATGTGTGTACAAAAAAGACAGATTCTAAAGGCAGCCATCAATGAAATGCAAAACACCTCTCAGCTGATGACAGCAACCAGACATAATCTACAGATCAAAGGACAGAGCCGCTCCACTATTGGTTCGGCTCTGTCCTTTGGAATCTTTGCTCACTCTGCCCCAAAACCAGAAAGTGTGTCATCGGCAGCCTGCCTTCTGAATCGCCTACACCAATTCTGCCCCTTGAACAGACCTCTCCATTGGATGCACGCCTCCTCACACCCCTCTATTGCAACTCTCATATCAACATGTTTGTCTGTGCTTCTGAGCACAGCAAACATAATAAAAATGAGGGTGGTCTATACACTGCTGTGGCAGAAGGAAGAGGAGAACAAGAAATTAGTGGAGGAAATCATGAGGGGTGTAGCAAAAGATGAGGTGGTTGTGGGAGATCTGAACCTCCTAGATAAAAACTGAGATACCCCAACAGCTAAGAGCACCAGAAGTCAGGAACCGCTAAACACATTGCAAGACTGTTTACTGGTGCATCTGGTCAGGGAACTCACAAGGCATGATGCCATTCTCAAGTCGGTACTTACCAACTTGGAGTTGGTGGTTAGGATTTTTTTTTATTTTTTTTATTTAGATCTCGGATTAACACCTATGAGCTAGAAGCTCTTTTACATAGATTCCACGTCATGACACAGAGTACATTATAGTAGTATGGCAGGAAAGCAAACATGCATCAGTACAGTAGACAGTTTAGTTAAATAACATGAACAATAATCTGTCAGGCATTGTACAATGTATGTCTGGGGCTATGGCCTAACAGACCTAGGACTAAGAAAAGAGACATGCAAGTACTAGAACAACTTACTACTATTGTGTAATTAAGAGAATAGCAGCCAGGGGTCTTGTCCAGGGCAGAAAGGAAGGTAACAGGGTAGCAAAATTTGGGGAGGGAGGAAGTGGGTTGGGAGTACCACAGTGGAGGGAGGAGGGAGTTAGTGAATGGAATGAAGGTAGCCACTTGTCGAGGAAGCAAGGAGTGTAGGTGGGGGAGGGAGGTGAAAAAATTGGGGAAGGTTGATCGTATTGGCGCGGTGTATCAGCAGGCAGGGATAGGTAGTATAGGAAGAGAGGTGGAGGATATAGGAATAATGGAGTTAGGGGGGTAAGGAGAGGGAAGGGAGTGCAGAGATGGAGCCTGATGGGGGAGGAGACCTGCAACAGCTTTTAAGTGAAGCAGTCACAAGCTGCATTTGCCACAAGGTGTTGCTGAAGCTTATATTTGAAGGAGCCTAGTGTGGCAGTGTTAGAGACATCACAAGGGAGTGAATTAAACCACATGGAGGCTCTGACGGCGAATGACCGCTGTCCTAGCGAAGTGCGACAGTGGGATACTTTGAAGGTGAAGTTTTTGGAACTTCTAGTCTGTCGGGGGATGCAGTATAGACTGAGGATCCTCTGACCCCATTGGGGCACAAGACCAAGGGAGACTCGCTTAGCTAACAGGCAGGTTTGATAAGTGACTCTGCCCTTTAACTGGAGCCAGTTTGCTTGTGCATAGATGTCACAGGTATGTGAGAGGCGTGCTGCTCCGTAAAGAGTCTGCAGGCCTTGTTTAGTGCTATGGAGATATGACACTGAGCTGTGTCAGTGGCAGATCCATAGATCACAAGCCCATAGTCTATGATGGAGACTACTGAGCGTTGGATTGCCAGATTGAGAGCTTCAGTAATTAGACGTTGCTTGTGTCTGTGCAGCAGCCCGATTAGAGTATACATGGTTTTGGCGACCCTGTCAGTGTGTTGGGTAAAGGAAACTGTACTGTCTAAGGTCATACCGATGTATTTGAACTGTTGTATCTGTTCCAGGGCAACGCCAAGCAGTTTTTGACTGTTATTTGGTGGGATTTATGTTTGCTGTGTGTGGTATTGAATAGCATTGCTTTTGTTATTTTATAGTTTAGAATGAGCTTATGTGTAAGGAACCAGGCTTCAACATGCTTGAAGGATAGCAATAAGGGAACCTCTGGGGTCCAGTGACAACAAAACTGCGTGGTCTTAACTGGTTCTAGGAAACAGCAGACCCACTTTAAAGGCTGTGGTTCTGACATCAAAAAAGTAGATTTTAGTCAGATGAGGGGGAAAGGTCAGGGAAAAACTGCAGGGTGGGGACTGGATCAAGGGATAAAGGAAAAGGGATGAGTAATTAAGTGGGCCATTCTGGAAGTGACTGACTCTTTCAAGAATAAGGACACTAAAACATGTTCCAAAGGTCAGTCTGGCTCTCAAAAGAAGTAAGGGATGAGGTGAGGGCTGAGAGGACCAATAAAAAACATTCCCAAGGTACAAGGACCTCAGGGGAGGAGGAGTGGGACATACCAGAACAAGTCAAAGAAGGCAAAGGGGATGGCCAGGAGTGTTAAGGTAGATACAGAGCTGCGACTTGCTAAGGGTGTCAATGGAGGGGAAAAATAATTTTTCAGGTACAGTAGGGGAAAAAAGGAAGATGAAGAGGAAATTGTTAGACTAGTAGAGGGAGGAGGGCATTGGATCACAATGAGCAGAAGGCAAATTTGTAGAATTAAAAATTTGTATATCTCCATCACCTCTGCCCTCGCTTTTCTTTCCCTGCTGAACTTATCTCCTGCTATTCTTCTGCCCACCTCCTCCCCCACCCTGGATTTCTGATTCCCTTTTTCTTTCCTTGTGATGCCTGACCAGTTCTTCAATTCGCACTGCTGTCTGGCTGCCTGCCCCACTCCCACGCTCAAATCTTGCTCTTTTGTCTATCTCCCCACCCCCTGATTTAGTCTGGTGGCTACGCTTATGTTTCCAAACTTCTTTAGCCCTTAACTAACTCCCTGCTCTTCTCTCCTCCCCAGGAGCCCTTGACTGGGTGGACTGCTTGCTGTGCTCTGTCAGCAGCAGCTGGATGAGCCATCTGGCTGCGCTACTTTCCCTGCCCGCTGCAAGAACTCCTCACCTGGGTAAGCCTGCCACCACAGACCGGGGCCGCATCTTGGGGCTCCGATTGGCTGGAGCGCGCCTGAACTCGCGCCTGATTGGCTGCCACCTTACGGCTCCTCCTGTGATTGTACTTTGCTCCTTTACCTTGCTTTCTTCTGCTTTTCTTCCTCTACAGCTTTTTTTACTGTCTGGAACTTTGAGCCTTCTAAATATTTTGTCCCACACCATCTGCCCCGACCCTGGCCTCTGTTAAATACTCTATTTACCCCACCCAATTTCCTTTCCATTGGCTGATGTTGCTCCGTATAGAAGCTATCTACTTACAGATAGTAAACTCCTCCTACTGATAGTTTGCTCCTCTTCTGTACTTTACCCTACTGGTAGAAAATTCCCTAAATCTGTTTTTCACTCATTTGTGCCTGACTTAGCCTTGAATTTCCTGAAGCGCTGCTTTCCCTACTTACTGTCCCTTCCCTCTAGATCTGATCTTCTGCTTACCTACTCTGCCTTGCCTCTGTGTACTATAGTTCCTGGTTTTTCACCCCTACCTGCTGTCCTTACACTGGTTTGCCTTATTTACCTACCCACTTTACTTGCTGTCCTTACCCAAGTTTGTAGCTTCTCTACCACTACCCCCCTAGCCCAGTACTTCTCTTTTCTGACTTTCCTGCCCTTTTGACTAATTACCTTTGATTTCTGGAATTCGACTCCCCTTCCCATCGGCTAATACCTTGGATATTTGGAGTTTCTTTCCATTGTAATTTCTAGTGGCCCTTCCGTTCCTCCAACATGCCCCTTCTATTCATTCCAAGTTCTCCCCTTCTTTGGTCGCCATCATGAGTTGCACAAGCTGGATGCTCTTGCTGGCCTGCCTTCTTTTTTATTGTTGGGCTGATCAATTCATTGCTGCATCGTTACTTTACGCTCCTCATAACAGTTACCCTCCCCCTCCATGTCGCATCTGGTCGGAATCCTCCAGTGCACTCTTATACATCCCTTGTCTTCCTAAGACTGACACTGCTCTTCTCAGACACTGGCTTCATAAACGGTTATGTGTAAGCTGCCCTTGAGATGATTTCATCCTGTGCCTCATCTCGGTTACAGTTATCTGTACTCCTCCTTCTGGCCCGGGCTGGAAACATTGCGCTTAATCCTGGGCTCCATTGCCCTACCACTATCCACACCCACCTCCCTAATGTCCAACACCTGCTGAAAGGTCTAAAAGTGGCACATATGACTATTCAAAGCCTCTGCCCTAAACTGGCGGAGCTTGAGGCGTGGACCCTACAGATGACCCCTGACATATTATGTATATCTGAATCATGGCTTACGCCATCTATCAAGCAGCATGATGTGGCACTTCCTGGTTATAATTGCTTCAGAAAGGATAGGATGGGAAAGAGGGGCAGAGGTGTTCCGATATACTCTCAGTCTGATCTGGACGTCGTTGAACTTCCTGATCCCAGCACAGGCTCATCTCCTGTGGAGTGCCTATTCATTTCCCTTACTCTTGGAAATGACAAGAAATTTACCATTGACTGTGCCTATCTACCCACCAACAAGGTTTCCCCTAGGTCTCCAATCTATTCTAACCTCCCTAGCTAATCTACCACACCATGACCTTGTACTTTATGGCGTGTTGGGTAAGTTACTTTTGAAAAGTAATCAGTTACAGTTACTAGTTACTGGCCAAGAAATGTAGTCAGTTACAGTTACTGATTACTCGGACATAAAAAGTAATCAGTAACTGTAACTGTAATGCATATTACTTTTCATATTAGTTTATATTACTTTTGAGAAGTCAAACATTTTTAGTCATGAAACATATTTATGAGCTCAGGAAACTCAAAAATTCATGAAAAAATAACTGAAATAGATTCAGCCCTAGACTGCATGCTTCCCCCCGTTCCGGAGGGCAAATTTCTATCAGCACACCAGTTGGACTAGTGATAAATTCTGTCAGGCTACTGCATTTTCTCACTCACTAGCTCTGATGGTAGGCTAGGCCACTGGGCCACTTCTGTCAAAGCCCATATGCCTGTCCCACTGGGCTACTGACACTGGCTGGGCAATTACATGCTACCTAATGTACATGACAAAGCTGATGGCTGCTGTGACTTTTCTTATTTGTTATTGCCATTGGCTGTGTTCTGCTCTTGTTTTTTGATGTGGAACCTTTGTAAAAGAGCCTTGGCTCAAAGGCATCTTCTAAAATCATAATTAATAAATAAATAAACAAACTTCTCAACCCTGCATGATGTCCATGAAGCTTTTGTCTCCAATGAGGGCTCTAAAACGTGAGGTGATCCCAGAGTTCAAATAAAATACACAGCAATAGGCTAACAATGTGACACTGAGCAAGTCGCTTCACTTTCTGGTGCTTTGTTCCCTGGCTTCCCAAGGGTGACATTAAGAATGAATAAAAGCCATACATAGGCAGGCAACTAGTACAAACAAAACACATGCCTCACAGATGATGGAATTAATTCCCAAAAATAAACATTTTAAAATTGTAACAACTAAAGTTCTCAGGCCTAGGAACAGTTTTGCATGCAAATATACATTCATTCACTGCAGACCAGAAATCCTGGCAGGGCTGCTGGTGGACACGTTCAGCAGATTTATTCAGCAACTCCCTGAGGACTGGCTGCATGCCCCAGGACTGGAGGATGGCGCACTTGGTGTTCATCCATTAAAGTGGGCCCAAGGATGAGCCAGGGAACTTTAGGCCAGTCAGCCTCACCTCCATCATGAGGAAGCTCATGCAGTCTATCTTCAAGGAGAAACTGGTAACCTTTCTGGAGGAGAATGGACTCCAGGACAGCAGGCAGCATGGGTGTGTCTTGTGTAGACCCTGCCAGACAAACATGATTGACTTCTATGACTGGGTAACAAGGGCAATTGACAGGGGCCAGGCACTGGATGTCTTGTACTTGGACATCAGCAATGCCTTGGATTCAGTGCCACATGGGAGGCTAGTTAGCAAACTGGGTCATCTTGGGGTAGGGGAGATGATGGTGGAGTGGGTCAGAAATGGGCAGCAGGATAGGCAACAGAGGGTTGTGGTAAGGGGGGGAAGGACTCTTATCTCCAAGGGCTGTAACAAGCAGAGTTCCACACTGCTCAGTGCTGGATCCAGAGTTGTTTGGCATCTTTATTGACGACATCATAGATGGGGTTAGCAAAAAGATAAGCCTATTTGCAAATGACAGAAAGATTGGTACAGTGGTGGATAGCACATAGGGGAGGCTAGGACTGCAGGAGGGCCTGGATAAACTCGAACACTGGTCGGACACATGGCAACTGGGTTTTAATGCAAAGACTTGAAAGGTTATGTACATGGGAGCTAGAAACCAAATGGTTGGCGTCAGGCTGTATGTGTGGGGAGGGGGGTACAGTTATCCACTATGGAAGAGGAGAAAGATCTTGGGGTGATTATCATAGGGTAAATGAACCATTCAGTGCAGTACAGGAGGGCAGCAGCTAAGGCTTATATGATGTTGGGGCGTATTGCCTGGGGAATTAACTCATGGAGGAGGGAGGTTATCCTACCACTGTACAAGTCACTAGTCAGACTGAACCTGGAGTACTGTGTGCAGTTCTGGTGGCCTTACTTAAAGAAAGATGTAAAGTTGCTGGAGAGGGTCCAGTGCAGAGCCACCAGTATGATCACAGGATTGGAGGACAGACCCTATGAGGATAGACTGATGGAGCTCAGCATGTACTCCCTGGAGGATAGGAGGGACAGAGGGGATATGATCGAAGCCTTCAAGTATATGAGGGGCATAAACAGGGTTAGTACAGAGGAGATATTTAAAGGGATGGAGAAACACTAGAAGGTACAGTCAGAGATTGGAAAGGAGGAGGTTTAAGAGGGAAATGAGAAGACACTACTTCACAGAAGGGGTGGTGGATGGGTGGAATGTACTGCCGGAGGAGGTGGTAATGTCAAAGTCGGTGGGCAGTTTTAAGAGGGGGTGGGACAGGGTTTAGGGGGAAGGTCACTATCATATTGGGGGGGAGAGGGCAGCTGCAGAGTAAAACACTGACAGTTACACACTCGAGCAGACTCGATATACCCTAGGGCCTTTATCTTCTGGCATTTTTCACATGTTTGTATAGACACTCAAACAATGTCAGTGATTAACATAAACTGACCCAGAGACACACCACAAGGTCACTAAACACATTACAGCAGGGCAGGGTTGAAATTCAGTTTTTCAGCCACACTAGTCAGCAGTCCTCCTAGCGACTAGGGAAATTTATTTACCCCACTGGCCCAGCTTGTACTTATTAAAATGTTACCTCCTCCACTAAAAGCCCATAGGGCTTTTTAAAGCAAAACCTTACTAGCCCGATACAAAATCTACATGCGTTTGGCTGGTGGGCTGGTGTCAGTTTCAACCCCCTGTACAATAGTTCCTCGTAGAAAACAACAGGACATGGATGTCCCTGGTGAAATGCCTTAAAGGTTTAGCGGGGCCATACACAATCCTTTAGCCTGCATCATTCCTCACATGGTGAGTTGCTATCACCCTCACACACGGTAGGGGAGGCAGGGTATTATTACACGTTTCACAAGTCCATGACATAAGACAACTCGCTATAGTGACAGGAAGCAGGTGTGAGGGCCAGCAGCTGTGCAAGCCACACACAGAGTAATCCCCCCATCACCACCTCAAAGTTGACTGCCTGGAACACACAAGTGCCTCTTTTCAGCTCATTTCTGTAACCTCTACTGGCAGCCCCAAATCTCACAAACTATAAAATAAAAAAATTAAATAACTGTTGCTGTTCATTGTTTCTGTATCCCCCCCCGGCACAAGTGCCTGTTTTCAGCCAGCACTGGGGTGGTTAAAGACTTGTTCAGAATCACACAGTACGCAAGTGCAGGCTATGGAATTTAAACCCAGGTCTACTTGATATATCAAGCTCATTTACACATCACAGTTCATTACTCTACTGCTGTCTGCCAGTGCCTCAAATCTCAAAGACTTGTTGTTGCTGCTGTTTGCCCTTTGTTTCTGTAAACCCCCCTTCCCTGCTTCCTCCCTCCCTCTGCTCAGCCTGCTGCTACCCTCACTGAGATGAGGATCCGCCCAGCTACACAGCAGAGCCCACACCTGGCCAAGGGCCATACTATAGTAGTTGGCTAAAACAAAACAATACATTCATTTTAAAACCAAAACGATAGAGCCACACTGAGGCACTGGGTGCTCTGTGACTCGAAATATCACAGGAACCAAAAACAGTCATGGTACTCACCGCTCACCACCAAAAAAAGTCCAGAGACCATAGACATGAATAAACATTTACTCAAGCAGCAGCAGCAGCAGCAGGTACAAAATAACAGACACAGATAACTTCTTCTCACATTTCACCCAATCATGGGCTTTATCAAAGATAATATTGACTGATGTTTAAAACCCTTATATAGCAGTCAAACCTCCCTCTCTGTTGTCACATGGCATACTCTTAAAGTGCATTTATACAAAGAAAAGTTTTTTTTATATATAAACTGTATATACATGTATAAATTCTAAAACCAACAATAAAAAGCATTAAAAACTTCCCCTGCCATTATCTTCAAGTTCAGGTATAGATCTTCTTTTTATGTTTGCTTGCGGGCATGCACAAGAAACATTATGTGGCAGCTTAGGAGAGAAGCGGGTTGTGGAGGTGCGGTACTGTGGCGGCAAATGCTGGCACTGCATTGTTGGGCTTGGCAGTGCTCGGTCAATGCAGGGCCAGTGTCCTGATGACACTGGCTCTGCAGAGTGCCAGCAAGTTGTAATCATTTCTCCGCTGCAATCAGGGGCTGCCTTGTCATTGCAGTGTCAGCCATTCCGCTGCAATGAGGGAGCGACCCGTCATTGCAGGGCGGTACCTTGCCTGGTGTAACATTACCAGGAACATGGCAGCAGTATGACACCGCCTCAGAGTCGCATAGAAAGTCAACTGGGGTGCCCAATCCCCCTATCAGCATGCCCTTGACCCAGTTCATTTGCCGATGGGGCAGCCCACTCCCCATTGTCATAATGCCCCCCATTTCAGTTGTGTGCTGAGGGGGTGCCCAGTCCCCCTTGGCACCATGCACTCCCACATGTTTCTGTGCCGACGGGGGCCCAGTCCCCCTCGGCTTCAGTCTCCCCCTTCACAGTTCCAGTTGCTGAAGTGGAAGCCCACTCCCCATCAGCATAATGGCCCCCCAATGCTTGTGTGCCTGTGCCAAGGGGGTGCTCAATCCCCCTTGGCATCATGCACGCCCCCCACCCGTTTCTGTGACGACGGGGGAACTCAATCCCTGTCGGCTTCAGTCCCCCTCCCCACAAATTCAGGTGGTACACTGGGAGCCCTCCCCGGTGTACTAAACACACCTGCAAAAAAAGAAAACGAACCCGTGTAGTCCGCTTTTTTTACCTGTAAATGAGAAACGGTCCCTCAAGTGTTTCAGTGCCCCTCCCCCAACCCACACCCACCCTCTGCATACTCTACCTCCCACACCCCCCTCACCATACTTACTCCGGAACCCAGCGCGATGATCTTCGGTGGACCGGGAACACGTCTGCACTCTTCAATGCCGACCGCGAACTGAAGAAATGCTGGTAAGCTGTATAATGGCATAAATAGGGTTTTTTCAATTTTGGTGCATATCTTGGGACTTTTTGGTAATTTTGGCACCAAATATTCAACATGGGGTTATTGGGACCCCTCCTCATGTATTCAGTCACTTTCATGGTGTTATTCAGTCCTGAAAAGGGATTTTGCGGTCACTGCGCGGAATCACCTTTCAGGACTGATTAACAAAACCATAGTGCCACTGTTCATGAGGTAGGCTGTCAAAAAGCCTATGTTGCAAATTTGGTGAACAAAATCCCAAAAATGACTGTTTTACATGCGTGCGTTGCACAGTTTCCATGCACCCTTGTAACTTTGGGAATTTGCAATATTTTCATGCCAGATTTTCAACACTGGTATTTTTTCACACCTCCTTATGAACGGTACAGCTGTCATTTTTCACATCCTGGACAAAATCTGTTTGCGCACTTCCGGCACAGAATAGCACGGTGGCTGTGGGAAATCAGTGTTTGGGACAGATTAAGAATGAGTGAGTGAGAGAGGGATAGTGAGTGAGCTCAACGGAGCTCGGTTGGGACTGCTGTGGATTTCTTTTTGGGCAGAAAAAGGGGCCAATGCAGGCAGGAGCCCAGTATAATAGGGCAGCCTGCAGCGCTGGTAGAAACGGAATGAGCAAGTGAGAGAGGAGGAGTGAGCGAGCTCAATGGAGCTCTGTCAGGACTGCTGCAGATTTCTTTGTGGGCAGAAAAAGGCACTAATGCAGGCAGGAGCCCAGCACAAAAGGGAAGCCTGCAATGCCGGGAGAAACAGAACGAGCGAGTGAGAGGGGGGAGTGAGAGAGCTCAACGGAGCTTTGTCGGGACTTAGAGTTGTCCACCCTCCCACCCAGGGTCCTGTGTGATCCTATATTACAGCAGGGTCTCTGGTGTGGAGACAAAGCAATAACTGGATACTTTTAGAATTGCTGTAATAATACAGATTTAGTTGTTTTGTTTTTTTCTCTAACTGAGCTAAGTACTGAGCTATACTGTTAGGATTACAGTAATAATACATATTTATTTGTTCTGTTTATTTCTCTAACTAAGCTGAGTAATACTTGGAGTGCAATAGGATTTGTAACTGGTTAAGTGAAACTGTATGATGGCTGAGAACAAAAAGTATGGTAGCTGAGGGGTGAAAAATGGACAAGGAGGCTGTAGGATTGCTACAGTAATACAGTATCTAACGGATGAGATTTGAGACTGAATTAACCCGATCGGCAGGGGGGCCATAGGGGAACTAGTGTAGGGGAACAGGAATTTGAGTAAATAGGGGCCTAACACTTGTAGTAGGGTACACAAACTGGGAGTAAGAACCTGTAGCTTAAGATAGGGGCCAAAATGGGGTAGGTGCCTCATGTCAATAGGGCGGGCATCTTTGGAAGGGTGGTGGGGTGTAAAGGGTGTAGGTCCACCATGATCCTGGACTGGGCTTGGAGGATGGGGGGGGTGTATCATCTGTATACAACTGGCTAGTTTGAGGGAGGAACTGTGGAGGCTAGGGAGGAGTCTAAGTGGCAGGGCAGATGAGTATGGTAGGCATCCTGGTTGGGGGTAGGGATGGCAAGGGATGGGGAAGAACAACTAGGGACTGAAACCAACCGGTATCAGAGGCACTAGGCAGAAAACAGAGGAGAAGGGAGGGTGCCCAAGGTGAGGGAGCCTCTGATGAGTAGGGAAGAGACCACGAGAGTACTAGGGAGAGAGCAGATGGCTGTGGGTAGGAAGGGACCAGGGTGGGACCAGGGGAGGCACGAGGGGAACAAGTGGGAAGGGGGAACCGATAGGGGGAAGAGATGTAGGAGGGATATTGACTAGCAACAGATTTTTTTTTTTTTTTTTTTTTTTACAAAAGAAAATAGATATCTATTGTTCAAGAATTGTTACTACGGAACATAACAAGGCTAACCTTCCCTCCCCTTTTCCCTCCCACCTCCCTATACTGTGGTGCATATTAGTCCTTACCAATACCATTAAGCTAAATGCTTATATCATATATTGGTGCCAGATAAAATACCAAGAACTAGATAAACAGAAAACCCGAAAGAACCATAAATACATGCCTATTCTGGGTTAAATACATGAATAAGAGACAGGGGAAAAGGAAAATAAATGCAGGAGCCGCGGCCATCATATCTCTAATATCTTTTTAAAGCAAAAGGGCATGTAGCACCCCATTTTTTGTGAAGGAAGGTAAGCATCGGTTCCCTGAGCTATCAGGTTCTCGACACGAGAGCAAAGGTAATCTCGTGTAACCATTCCATATAAGTTAACACAAACTGGTCCTTCCAGTGTCTGAGTACTAGTTTTTTAACCGCCATTGATATTAATGCCAAATGATATCTCCTTTCCTTCACCTGAATTTCGGAGTAATCACCCAAGATGCAGGCTTTAGGGGAAAAGAGACCTTGTAGCCCTAGCAGAGGGTCAAGGGAAGTTTCTATTTGAGCCCAGAGAGGGGATACTGACCCACATGACCAAAAAATATGTATCAGAGAACCCTCCTCTTTGTTACACCTAAGACACATTGTTGAAGCAACACGCTTCATCTTTGCAATCTGACTGGAGTGTAATAAGATTATTTAATATACAATATTGTGTAATTCTATACCTGTCCTGAGTGTGGTAGATATAGATCCTTCCAAATGTTCTGCTAATTATCTCCATCTGGATATAGGTCCTTCCAGATATTAGGGCCGACACTCAGTGGGGTTTCAGGAAATCTGTGTAATAAACTATACAGCCCAGAAACACTATGTGGTTTATTAATAATTGCGGTGACTTGAGAAAAAAAGTTTGTAAGGTAGGAGATTTTGTCGACGCCCCCAAACCTTTTATACAAGAGATGCCTCAACTGATACATCCTAAAGGCCATCCTTGTTGGCCATTTAAATTTATCTAAGATCTCGCTCATATCCAAGATACGATTGGATGAGTAAAAGTCTTTCACGCTACATCTAGAGAGAGATGGTAACCATTTTCAGCTATCATAGAGTTGCCTATCTGAGATTAGGTTTAAACAAATGGGTTGAGAAAAGTCCTAGCCTGAGAGATCTTGAAAACCTGAATAACTAAGATACTACCCTCAGAGAGATTCGAGAGGTAGAGAGTGAAATGATGCAGGAATGTTTTTGCTAGACGTGTAAAAGAGAGCTTTTGGATCAATATTATGAGTTTTCATAAGGTCTTGTTCAACTTGGAGCCACAATGGCTTATACCCTTGACAAGACTGAGAATCAGATAGGGATAGCCATTTCCCACATTTATTTAGATGTGAGGCCCAATAGTAATAAAGGAAGTTAGGGAGATGGAGTCCCCCAAACTCTTTAGGTTGGGATAGCTTATTGTAGGACTTTCTGATGGATTTGTTATTCCAGAGAAAAGAGTTTATTCCAGAGTGAATACTCCTGAAGTAAGGCAGAGGTACCCATATATTTAACATGTTTAGGGGGTAAAAAATACTGGGGAACACATTCATTTTAATAATGTTAATTCTGCCCCATAACGATAAAGGGAGTTTGGACCACCTAACTAAATCTTGCTGGATATCCCGCCATAGATCATCTAAGTTCAGTTTCCTCGTCAGTGATGAGTTAAGAGCAATATGGATCCCGAGATATTTAATAGAACGCGTAGTCCACTTCATCCCAAATTCAGCAAAGCCTGAACTGTAAGTGAAGTGGTTGAGAGGGAAGAGTTCAGTTTTACTGATATTGAGTTTGTAGTTAGAATATTTACTGTAGACCTCAATTATGTCTAATGCTGCTCTTAACGATGAAATTGGGTTCGACAGGTGCAAGAGCAAATCATCAGCAAATACTGAAATCTTCGCAACACTATTAACCACGGGAATGCCTGATATTAGCGGAGAAGAATTTAAACACCTGAGAAGAGGCTCAAGTTATAAATTAAATAAAAAGGGAGAAAGAGGACACCCTTGTCGCATGCCTGATGTGAGTGGGAAGGGGTCAGACATGACCCCATTGCAATATAATCTAGCTCCAGGCAAGGTATACAGTGCCTGCACCCATGTAATAAACAGAGGGGGGAAGCCCATAACTTGTAGTGTGGCCCAAAGAAAGGTCCAATCAACCCTATCGAATGCTTTTTCTGAGTCGAGGGATACTAGAATCATCGGAGAGAGGGAAGTCCTGGCTACACTAATAAGGTATTGTAACTTACGGTGATGATCAACTGGGGACCTATTGGCAACAAAACCAATCTGTTCGGAACTAATTAGGGAGGTCCATACCTGTTCGATTCTTTTAGCCAGAATTTTAGCTAGAATCTTAATGTCGCAGTTTAATAATGAAATAGGACGATAACTCGAGGGGAGGTGCGCAGGTTTACCTGGTTTCAGAAGGAGAATAATAAGGGCTTCTAGAAGAGTGGGATCTTGTATATTTCCAGCCAGCAAATATTGGTACAGGTGAAGTAGACCCGGTACTAAATCCTTAGCAAATAGTTTATAGAAGTTCGGAGAGAGACCATCAGGTCCGGGGGCCTTGTCTGGAGTCAGGTCATTAATTGCCGCTAATATCTCCTGAGTGGATATAGGAGAGATCAACAATGATTGTTGATCCTGTCCAATCGAGGGCAAGGAAAGAGTTGTTAAATAACTGAGCATCTCTTCTAGGGAAGGGGAAGGGGTCTCCTTATTATAAAGTGAAGAGAAATAGGTCCTGAGTACCGAAATTACCTCCTTAGGATTGGTTTTGATCTCCCCATTGAGATCTTCAATTGAGTTGATTGACCTGGAAGATTCCAATTTCCTTAACCTCAGAGCTAACAAATGGCTAGCTTTTTCCCCACACTCTATATACCTTGCACGAGTTCTCAAAATAGCAAACTCAGCTTTTTCCTGGAGTAACAGGGAGTATTGATTTCTTAAAGACAAGAGAGTTTCCAATGTGTCCATTGTGGAAACTGCAGAGAGAGACTGCTCTAACGTTTTAATTTGGGTAAGAAGTGTTAGTGCCTTTGCTTCATTTTTTCTCTTGCGCGTGGGAGCTAGGCGGATGAATTCGCCCCTTAAACAACATTTCAGTGCACACCATTCGTGGTCAGCTCTAGCCACTGAGTCCTGGTTGCTGAGAAAAAAGTACTGAATAATTTTCGATATCTTAGTACCAATATATTCCTCCTTTAAAAGCTGATTGTTTAGTCTCCATAGAGGGACTCTACTGATATTAACATCCAGCATAGTGACCGCCCAGACTGGTGCGTGATCTGATACAACAATAGCTTCTATACCTGTATTACTCGTACCTTGCAAGAGCATGTTACTAAACAGTATATAGTCAAGCCTAGTCCACGTGTTATGGACTGTAGAATAAAATGTAAAACTACGGGTCATTGGGTTCTGTAACCTCCATGGGTCACAAAGACCAAGTGATTCCGTAAAGTCTGAGAGCACCCTTTGCGCGGCGGAAAAGGGTTTAAGTATAGGGTTAGATCTATCCAGATCCTGTGTAGGAGGCAGGTTCCAGTCCCCCCCATGTATTATTGGCAGGGATAAGAAATCTTGTAACTTCCCTAATAGATTGGTAAAGAATAGTGGGTCCCCCCCAACTGGGCCATAGATACTCCCTAATAATACCTCTGTATGGTTTAAAGTACCTCTGACTAATATATATCTACCCGCAGGGTCCGATACAGTAGCCATAGATTGAAAGGCTACCGACCGATGGATAAGAATCGCTGTACCCCCCCCGCCTTGGGTGATCCACCTGAGGCAAAAACCTGCCCGATATTTCTTCTTCGTAGATTAACAGCCTCACCTGGGAGTAGATGAGTTTCCTGAATGAAGGAGACCTTTGCTTGCAAATGTTCTAGATGTTTTAGTATCTGTAGTTTCTTTATAGTGCTGCGAGCCCCTCTTACATTCCACGTAACAAACTTAATACAATTAGACGCCATTTGATTTAATCCTTTCTAATGTTCCTACCCTGGTACCTTTTGGGATATGCACCACAGTCCCTTTCCCAAAACTACAACTCTTCCATGGAGGATTAATTAAATAAAATCCTGACATAGTATTAAACAATATAACACCACCAAGATAATACCTCCCAAACCCACAATACCCTTCGACGATTGTAAGTGCAATTCCTATCAAGATTAAGTATAGATAGGTGTCCCCCTTCCCTTTACTATTAACCCATAGAAAACTATATACAATCCACCCCTCCCCCCACATCTTTGAAAAACAAAGTTACCAATACTTGGTCCTACTACTCCTTTCCTAAAAGCCCTAGCATTCTTCCCCCCCATAGAAAGATTTAACAGCGCCCTGAACGTTAAATTGAGAATAGAATTGGTCCACTGTTGCTTAAACCTGAAATCCCTCTTATAATAACATTTACGTAGCTGTATATCAGTTCTAATCCGAAACAGAGTACTAATACTTTCTATGAGGTAAGCCAGGAAAATCCCCCCTATTCTCCAGTATGTGTGGCCAGGCATGTTTAGCTCCACTTCCAAAACTCCCATCCCCATGTCCGTCACGAAGTCCGCTCCAAAACCTAGAAGAGAGAGAAAAAAAAAGGGGGGAAGGGGTGAGGGATGAGGGAAGAACAGGGAGGAGAGAGGAGGGAAACGGAGGAGGGAATGGGGTGGAAAGAGGGATAGGGAAAGGGATAAAGTGAAAATTAAAATGGGTATCTCTTTGTTGTTCCACCATGTTGCCACATAATACTTCTTTTTCCTTCTTCCTCCTTAATACAGTTCTTGTAGTCCATAGGTCCATTGAAATATATTAGCCCCATACAGATCGTTTTGCTGGGAAAGCAGGTTAAGGTATCACATCTGCTTCTAAATCATAGATGGGTCCTGTGATCTACTGTTGGTGATTCCCCTTGGGCTAAATATATGGAACACCAGTACTGCTGTGCATCCGAGTTATATGTCCCCAGGAAACGCGGGCTTGCCTCGAAGGTCCCAATTAAGGTTCGATCTGGTCTCTTCGACACCGGGAGCTGGACTATACAACCCTGCACCGAGACTCCCTTCCCTCAAGAAGGACTGGGCAGAACCGAAGAAGCAGCACGAAATTAAGCATCTATTCATTTACAAGTAAGAAAATAAAGATGTTTGTCAACCCCAGATATTTGCTGGCGCAACGGTTTTTGATTAGCGTTTTCCATCAACTTTGTCCATCACAACACAGGAAAAAATTCCCACAACAGGGATCGTTAAATTCCGTGGCCACAATGTCTCATGGAGCCTTAAACAGAGAAGGTAACAGTCGAATTAGATCCTCCTGGGCTTGAGAGGCTGCCTCGTAGGTATGCCATTTACCTTCCAATGAAACCTGTAGCCGAGCAGGATAAGCCATCCTGAATTTGATGCCCGCAGCTATTAGCTTTGAAACTATAGGGTGAAATGTGGCTCTACGCTGTCGGGTTTCCAGTGGGAGATCTTGAGTTATACGTAACTTCTTCCCCTCCCAAGAGATGGAATGCAACTCCTTCGCTTTTGCTAAAATGTGTTGGCGTTCCAAATAATTAAGCATCCTGATGATTATAGGTCTGGGAGGAGTTGGAGGTTCAGGCTTTGGTCGTAGTGACCTATGGGCCCTCTCAATAATGTATGCAGGGTTGTGTGGAGATGGGCCTACTACCTTGGTAAGTAAGGCCTGAATAAATGCAATGCAGGAAGGGCCCTCCTTTCCTTCTGGCAGGCCGTGAATTAGTACGTTATTCCGCTGACAGCGGCCCTCGAGATCCTCTGTTTTCTGTTGCAATTTACTTATTAATTGTTTCATTTTAACAATTTCGGGATCCGTTTTATCCCGCCAGGTTTCGAGTGAAGTGGAGCGAACTTCGTTGTCTGATATCCTTTGTCGCAAGTGGGATACCTCCCCTCGTATATTTTTCAGTTCAAGGGTTAACTCAGATAGTGCTTCTTTAAGTGGCTGCATTTCCTCTAAGAATCGATCTTCCGACAGGGGATTAGAGGCAGAGAAGGCTAGTACTTGGCTTGCTGAGGAGGATTGGGCCTGTTGCTTGGCCTTCTTGGCCTGTTTCTCTGGGGAAACCGGTGGAGTGCGTTTAGGCAGGGCTGTCTTCATTTCGGCATCCATTCCGGTGGGTTTCCCCGGACGCGATACCACCAAATCCACCTTGATGTTTCCTTGGTCAACTGGTGCAATAAGTGGATGCGATAAGTCGCGGACTTCGCTCTTAATAAGTTTAAAATATTAAAATTAGCGGAGGTGAGGTGAGAGCTCTGAAAGATCCCTGCTATCACGCCAGACGCATCACGTGATCTTCCACTAGCAACAGATTTGAGCCTCTGCTATGGGAGAGAGAGGGGGAGCAGGAACATACTGAGGGGGGATGACAAGCGGGGCATGAGAGGGATGGCAACAGGTAGGGGAACAGATAGCGAGGATGAAAGGGTAGAAGGGGGGCTAGTAAGGAAGGAAGGAAGGAGGGGTGACTGGAGGAGAGAAGGCTACAGGAAAGGGAAGGATGGCAGGGGCATCACTATTGAGATCGAAGGGAATGGGGGCTCTAAATTGACAACAACGGGACTAGGAGAGGAGTTGGAAATCAGCAATGGAGGAGGGGAGGTTGACATGTGAAGCCCAGTAGGAAGTAGTCAGGCTGGGAAGGGGTTCAAAGGGGATGGGACGAATAAGGCAGAGAAAAGGGGTGAGGCAGAAGTAGGGGGTGCAGATACAGAAGTCACAGAGGGTGTAGCTGGCGGGGGTAAGGGGCAGTGAAGAACAAATACTGGCGTGGTGGAAGGGGCATTAGAAGGGAAAGAGGGTAAGGGATGGGGGGTACTCATCCTGGGGGATTCCATACTGAAAGTGGTGAGAAGGGGTGGAAGGGGGGAAAGGCACAGTCGTATTTGGGTTGAAGCTATCCCCAGGTTGACCGCAGGAGGGGCAGGGTAGGCACTGCTCAAGTGTGCAGTGAGGGGGAGGAAGAAACCTCATTTAGTGTTGCATGTGGGTAGAAACGACTTGGCGGGGGAGACTGTGGAAGTAGTGAGGGGGAGTTTCGAGGAGTTGGGCAGACAGTGTGAGGGGGTGAGAGTCGGTGGCATTCTCGGAGGTACTCCCAGTACCATGTGCAAGCACGGGGAGGAAGGGGAGGATCGAGGAGTTCAACGAGTGGCTGATGGATTGGTGCCACACCAAAAATTATGGGTTAGTGACTAACTGGGGTAGGGTCTGGGGGAATAGTGACTTGTACGTTGGGGACAGGCTACACTTGAGCAGGGAAGGGAGGGGAGTATTAAAGGTGGGATTAGTAGGGTATATGTCTACTAAGATGGATTTAAACTACTCCAGGGGGGTGGCCCAAAGACTAAGGTTGGTAGAAAGGTCCGGACAGGGGAGCCTAATGAGCTCACCCCCCTAAATATAGGTAAAGGCAGAGGCGTAGTAACCCCGGGAGGGGGCGGGCAGAGTGGTCTGAGTGTAATACAGAAGGCACCACCACCCGGTAACAATAAGGAAGAGAAAGGGTGCAGACTACCTGGAGGAGGGACACAGGCCAAAGAAGAAGAGTGAGGAGAAGGAGGGGTATGGGTGGAAGGCGGTCTCTCTCAATGCAAGAAACTGGGGAACAAAATTGCAGAGCTTCAGGTGCTCTGTTCAGAGGGGAAGGTGGACATTGCTGCAGTGACAGACTTGGGCCACAGAGTACCATGATTGCGACTTGGCAATCCCGGGATACAGAATAAATGGAGGGACTGGGGGGTTGGAAGAGAGGGTTGCACTCTGTGTGAGGGAAGGGATCACATGCATAAGGGATGAGGGAGAAGAGAAGAGGAGAGGACAGAGGTGCATTGGGTGCAGCTCCTGGACTCCAAGGGCAGAAAGCTGAGGCTGGTTGTGATGTGCAGACCACCAGCCCAATCCGGGGAACTGGATGGGCTGTTGGCAGAGCAGATAAGGAGGGTGTGTAGAAGGGGGAGTACGGTGATAGTGGGGGATTTTAGCCTACCAGTGATTGACTGGAGCACCCCAGCCACTAGCAGTACCAGGGAGCAGGTGCTCCTTGATGTATTCCAGGACGGCCTTCTGACACATATGGTAAGTGGGCCTGCAAGGCTTATTTATTTATTTTATTATTTTTATTTATTTATTTTATTTAGCTTTTGTTGACCGGGTAAGTGCACTAGACAAATCCTGCCTATTTTCAGGCACAACCCGGGGGAGGGGGATACAGATGAATGCCAACTGACCTTGAACCAGATTAAGCTGTTGGTGGTATTTTTAGTGAATGAGGGAAATTTGGCCAGGACACTGGGAAAATTCCCCTACTCTTTTCGATAAGTGCCATGGGATCTTTAACATCCACCTGAACTACCACCAATCCAGGCAGATGGGACCTCGGTTTAACGTCATCCGAAAGACAGCACCTCAGAAGTGCAGCACCCCTCTCATGCTGCACTACAGTGTCAGTACTGGGATATTAACCCAAGTGCCAGATGTGGGAACTGAACCCACAGCCCTCTGATCTCCCGGCCTCAGAGGCGAGTGTGCTACCTACTGAGCCACTGACACTGTTAGTGCTTGGTAGCACTCTGGACCTAGTACTGGCAAATGGGGAAGCAGTGAGGGAGATAAGGGTGGAGGACCCACTAGCAGGTAGTGACCACCAAACAGTGTGGCTCGTTCTCGCACTGGGCAGGGAGACAGGGCACTAAGGTGCTGGACTTTAGTAGGGTGGACTTTGGGAGGATGGTAGCAATACTGCAAGGGAGACTCCAGGATATAAGGCTGGGACGGATGCAGAACACAAGTGGGGAGTCATAAAGACTGGACTAACAGAGGCCACAGTAGCCTGCACCAGGGCCAGGAGTAGGAAGAGCAGAGGCAAGAAACCAAGCTGACTGAACAAGGAAGTGCTGCAAGGGGTGAGGGCAAAGAGGGCTGCATACCTGCAGTACAGGAGAACAAGGAAGGGAGAGGATAAGGAAACTTACGGGAGTTGGTCAAGGGAGGTGGCCAGGAGGGTGAAAAAAGCTAAGGCCTCCAGGGAATTAAGGTTAGCACAGGGCATAAAGGGTGGGGAAAAGGACTTTTTTTTGGATATGTCAGGGAAAAGAGGAAGTGCAAGGAACATATTGTGAGGATAAAGCAGGGAAGGGATTGGGTGGAAAAGGGGGAGGAGTAAGCAGAAATTCTAAATGAGTACTTCTGCTCCATTTTCACTAAGGAGAGGGATGGTCCACTACCAGCATGGGTTCGGGGTTTGGGGAAAGGTGGGGAGGAGGTGACGGACAAAGTGATTACAGAGAGTAGGGTGCTAGACGGGCTGAGTGCAGCAAGGGTAGACAAGGCACCATGTCCCGATGGCTTCCACCCCAGGGTGCTGAGGGAGATAGCAGAGCTGTTGGCTGAGCCCCTGGCAGATCTGTTCAACACCTCCATGGAAACAGGGTGTGTGCCCCAGGACTGGAAGGTAGCCCATGTGGTGCCCATACACAAGAGTGGGCCTAGGGAGGAGCCAGGATATTATCGGCCGGTCAGTCTCACGTCCATAGTGGGTAAGGTTATGGAGGTGATACTGAAGGAGAGGCTGGTGGCATTCTTAGAGGGTAATGGCCTCCAAGATGGGCGGCAACACAGGTTCATCTCGGGGAGGTCTTGTCAAACCAACCTAACAGAGTATTATGACTGGGTGACAAGGGAGTTGGACAGGGACCATGCAGTGCATGTCCTGTACTTGGACTTCAGTAAGGCATTTGATACAGTGTCTCATGGGAGACTGGGGAGAAGCTGACAGCAGTGGGGTGGTAAAAACGCTGACTAAATGGATAGAGAACTGGTTACAGGGGAGGGTGCAGAGGGTGGTGGTGGTGGTGGTGGGGAGCTATCAGCATCCAGAACAGTGACAAGCGGGGTGCCACAGGGGTCAGTGCTGGGCCTGGTGCTATTTGGGCTCTTTATCTCTGATATAGCACACAGAGTGGAGAGCAGAGTTAGTCTGTTTGCAGATGATACCAAATTGGGGGTGGTGGTGGATAAAGAGGATGGATGGGAAAAACTGCAGGGAGACCTAACCAAACTAGAGACATAGTCGGTAGAGTGGCAGCTAGGATTCAATACAAAGAAGTGTAAGGTGATGCACTTTAGAGCTAAGAACCAGAAGAGGGGCTATTGGTTGGGGGGTGAGGTTGGGGATCACAGAGGAGGAGAAGGACCTAGGGTGTTGGTAACTGGGAGCATGAACAACTCGGCCCAGTGCAGGAGAGCAGCAGCGAAGGCAAACAGGATGCTGGGGTGCGTTGCAAGGGGGTTCTCATCCAGACACAGGGATGTGATCCTACCGCTCTACAGATCATTGGTCAGACCACACCTGGAGTACTGTCTGCAATACTGGAGGCCATACCTGAGGAGAGAGATAAAGTTACTGGAGGGGGTGCAAAGGAGGGCAACAAAAATGTTAAAGGGGATGGAAGGAAAGGCATATGAAGTTAAGCTGAAGGAGCTGAACATGTACACACTGGAGGAGAAGAGGGATGGGGGGATATCATTGAATCGTTTAAATACCTGAGGGGTAAATAAACCTAGCACTGAGAGGGTATTTAAACTGAGGAGTGGAAGAGAGACGAGGGGGTATGGACTAAGGTTGGAAGGGGAAGATTTCAAGAGGGAAACGAGGAGGCACTACTTCACTGAGAGGGTGGTGTCTAGTTGGAATGTGCTGCCAGAGGGGGTGGTAACATGTAGGACAGTCAATAGCTTTAAGAAGGAGTGGGATAAAGCAAGAGGAAGAGTTAGGGGGGCAGGGGCTGGGACAAGCCGGGCAGGAACTGAGGGGGAGGAGGCTGGGGCAGCTGCAATCTAGGGTGCTAGCTGCATACTTGGGCAGACTTAGATAGACTGATTGGTCTGTTCTGCTGGCAGATTCGTATGTTTGTATGTATGTTCATATGTAAAATCACAGTGACTCTATTCATGAGCAGAGGTCCTCAAATGCCTATGTTGGAAATTTTGTGACAAACGTCCATAAAATGGCTGTGTTACAAGCATGCATTGTGCAGTTTCCACGCACCCTTGTAACTTTGCAAATTTGTAGTATTTTCTCTCCAGATTTTCAACACTGGCATTTTTTCAGACCTCCTTATAAACAGTACAGCTGTCATTTTTCACATCCTGCCCGAAATATGCGTTTACGCATCTGGCGCAGAATAGTGCGGTTGCTGTAGGAAATCAATGTTTGGGACAGATTAAGAAATCATACTGGCAGTGTTCATGAGCAGAGGTCACAAAATGCCTATGCTGAACATGTGGTGAAATAATTCCTCTAAATGACTGTGTTACGCGCATCCGTTGCACAGTTTCCATGTATGCTCGGAAGTTCGAGCATTTTTAAAATTTTCACTACAGATTTTCAGCATTGCCATCTCTTCACACCTCCCTATGAATGGTGCAGCTGTCATTCTTCACATCCTGCCCCATCTGTGTTTTCGTACATCTGGCGCACAATGGCATGGTTGCTGTGGGAACTCAAAGTTCGGGACACATTCACAAAATCACAGTGCCACTGTTCATAAGAAGAGGTCCCAAATGTTTTCATGAGGTGGGGGTTACAAAAAGGCCATGTTGAAAATTTGTAGTGCAAATATCAGCAAAAACCCGGGACGTTAGGGTTTCTAACCATAACGTCCCACCCTGTACAGACTGACCGGCATCAGGGGTGTGCCTTTGGATTGCTGACTGTAATGCTCATGCCATTCCACCTCTACCCCACCACCCTGCAGCCAGTGACAGGCATCGAGGTGTGCCTTGGACTCTTTGGCCCCAGAGTTCACCCCATTCTCCTGTATTGCACCCATTTCAGTGTATGTCCTTATGGAGTGGGGTGACTGTAAAGCCGAACACCCCAAGACACACCTCAACACTTGTCTGTATCTGCAGGATAGGGTGAGGTAAAATGGCATGAACGTTATGGGCGACAACCCAAACGCGTACCCCAATGTGTGTCCGTCTCTGTGGGGTGGAGGTGGGGTTGGCGTGAAATTCGCTACTTCATAGCCATTCCTTCTCTGCATCTGTCTAACTCCTGCATTTCCAATGCCAATACCAGCAAGCAAACATTCGTCATTGACAAATGCTTGTTTAAAATAGACATGATACTATACTCGTATTTTTAGTCATACTAGACATACATGATATATGCAAGGGAAACCAAAAGAACCTCTGCAAATCCATTTTACAGATTAATTACTATCTTCATCCCATGCTTGTAAACATCTTTCTAAGTTGGAAAACTTTTTATTAAAAAACTGTTTCTATATTCCAACACATGTGCTTGCATTCATAGGGTGAAGACAAAAAAAAAACCTTGATTGTTTATTTTTTATTTTTTTAATTTTCTCTTTTTCCCCTGGCAGGACCCCATCTTTTTCATCAGCCCTGGTCATGGCCCCCAGAGACCTCCACGCCGTCTATGGCTGCCGAGGGTCCCACTTAGTCACCCGGCTTACCCCCGAAGGTAGGGCTGCCACCTCTTCGGGTGACCACGGAACCAATGTCTGGTCGGGGACCCGCAGCGACGGTGGTGCGGTGAGGTCCTCCGGGGAGGGCTTCATGTACACTGTGGTCCTTGCCCGCCTCGATTTTTCCTCCATTTTTGTTACGGAGGCGGAGACGTGCAATGGCACCAGCGTCCGCCCCGCCTCCCAGAACTGCACTCGTCGGACGCCTGAGTCCCCCGGCCTCTGCCAGGAGTCCTCAGTGTGCCGATCGCTTCCCTCACCCTCCCCCCGGAGAAGGAGAGCAGTCCATAGGATGCCCCATCCTTCTCCCCCATGCCGGCCCTCCGACGATCCAGGTCCGTTCCCAAACCCGGGTCGCCGGTGTCGCAAGCAGAAATCCCACCACTGCGCCAGTGGGCCGGCTTGATTATTTATCTTTATATCACTATACTATATCTTATATACAATGCATCTATATTACTTATGTCTCCTATACACAAAGCTAGCAATCTGGAGTAATTGCCAAAGGAAGGAGGGGAAAAAAATTATTTTATCATCAACAAGCTGTCCAAACAGCTCAGGGGTGGCCATTAAACCAAATATAAACAAACCTAAAAAAAAAAACAAGGGGGGAGAAAAGATGGGGAATGGGGCATGAAATTACCAGGTTCTCGCATATAAACATGGACTCTATACCAGGCTAGAGGAACAGATATATGGGTGCTCAGGATAAGCCTTTTTCATTATATTTAAAGGACCATCTACAGCTCCATATAATTTTAAAGGAGCATACAGAGCCCAAAGAATAATACACCTATAGATTTAAAACACAAAGCACATACCTTACATACAAAAACAAGAAGTATTAACTGCATATACTATTACCCCAGACCACTTATTCATTGTAGTAATTTTAAATAAATTTGAAAAGAGATGAAATGGTGCCTTAAAAGGCCTTTACCTAATCGCTGGTTTGGCTCCTGTGGTGGACTGCACTGATGCCACAATGGTGGCTCTTCATCTTTGCCTCTTCTTTTCTCTTGTTTGGCTTGACTTGTCAAGTCCCATCCCCATCTGAGTCCCTGACTGTGTCTGCTCGCTGCTGCAGCCGAACCGATGTTGCCCAACTGCCTCTCCGTGACAGGGGGGTCCTTCCACGATGACCACAAAGACACGCCAGTCAGTCAATTAGGCAGGTAGTCAGGGCACCCTGATGCCTGGCCTACCGTGTCCTTTTACTTTTATTTAAACACTTGGGCCACCCAGTCCTGAATCACCATCCAAGCAACACTAAAAAAATCGATCTGCTCGACCTTGAGTTCCAGCAGGTGAAGCTGGATAGACTAAACTGCTACCATGGCCAAAACATAGTACAAAATTGCACGTGCTTCAAGTCTCCACCTTGACTTGGCCTCTTTTACTGATTAACAGCCGATTCCTAGCCAATCTGAATGTCTCAAGCCATCCATTCTGGCCAGTGAAACAGCAGTATGCTACTGACATGGCTGCCCAACCCCCCCTCCCGGATTTTGGCGCCAGCGAGAAATGACTCTGTTAAATTAAATAAACAAGCAGATTCACTAAGGTGGCAAAAGTAATGTACAGAAGTAACGCTAAAGAAACAAGTTACTTAGCAGACAATGGAATCAGTAACTTACCCTAGTTACATTTTCTACTAAGTAATTTGTTACTGATACCCATTACACTCAAAAGTAATGAGATTACAGTAACGTGTTTACTACCCAACCCTGCTTTATGGCAACTTCAATACAGACTGGCTTCACCCAGATGCTGACGAAGTGCGAGCATCCTTTGCTGACTCTAACCTAGTACAAATCATGCAGGATCCAACGTGTATCAATACCAAGTCTGGTAAACACACTCTACTTGATTGGATGGCCACTAACTGACCTCAGAAGATTAAAGCTGAGGGTGTTCTCTCGGACTGTATTAGCGACCATTCCCTTTCTTTCTGTGTTTGGAGGAATAATTGTCCCAACCCCCCCATCCAAGATCTCTCTGGTTCGGGACATGTCAAGGTTTGATATTAACAAGTTCCTTACCTCTGTCAATAACATGGACTGGCGCCCTATTAAGACTCTACCCAATATAAATCTAGCCTTGGACATCTTAATTATCTCCCTTACTAAAATTATTGATCACCATGCCTCATTGAAAAAGTGTAGGTCCAAGGGAGTCAAAGCTCCTTGGCTTACAAAGGAAATTAGGGTACTTATGTCCCACCATGACAAGGCCTGGGGAACCTTTAAAAAAAGTGGTCTGCTCTCCGACTGGCATACCTATAGGCAATTCAGGAATAAGTGCAAAAATTCCCTGCATAAAACCAAATGCCACCATTTCCAGTCTCTACAAACCAGGCACCTTTGCAACCCTTAGGAATTCTGGAGACAGGTCAAGTCTCTGGTGAAAGGAAAATCTGTTGAAGCCCTGAGCGCTATCACTGCCAATGGCTCTACCCTCGCCGACTTCTCATCCTTCGCTTCTGGGTTCAATGATTTCTCTACTGATCTTCACAAATATACTTCGCTTTTTGGCAACTCAACTCCCCCCTCCCCCGACTCATCCCTCTTGAGCAGCCCTGGGACCTGGACGGCTTTCCACTTGAAACTGGCTTCCCTCAAAGAGGTCCAGAGGCTTTTTTGCTAATTTAAAAGCTAAGCTCTTTCCTTGTCATGACTCCCTGAAGCCTAAATTTCTTAAGCTGGGTGCTCCAGCCCTTGTTTGCCCTGTCCATGATCTGTTCCACCGTTCATTTCTCTCTAGTACAGTACCAGATAAATGGAAGGTGGCGGTAGTCATTCCTGTGCATAAGGGTGGTCCCAATACTATTGTTAATAACTTTTGACCCATTTCCATCCTCTGCCCATTAGCTAAATTCCAAGAGTGAATTGTATACAACCACCTTCAGAACTGCCTGGAACATCACAATCTGCTATCCTCTTATCAACATGATTTCAGAAGGAAGCATAATACCCTTACTGCCTTGATAAAAGTGACCACAGCCATATTCCAGGCAGTGGACCAAGGTTCTCCCACAGGTGCCATCTTTGTCGACCTTACAAAGTGTTCGACCTGGTGAATCATGGTCTCCTGCTCCATCAGCTTCATGCCCTTGGTCTTGACTCTAGTGCATTGAACTGGGTCAGCAGTTACCTGTCCTGCCATTCTCAAAGAGTCAAATGGGCTTGCTCTGTCTCAGATCTTAAACCCATAACTCATGGTGTTCCTCAAGGCTCCATTTTGGGGCCAGTGTTATTCTCACAATTCATTAACGACCTGCCTAGCTTCTGTGGTAGGGCATCCGTTCACCTATATGTAAATGATGCAATCATCTATTGCTCCTCTCCTGATATTGATTTGACTAACTGAGAACTTGCTTCTGACTTCTCTTCCCTTGAGGGCTGGTTTAGGCACAATCATCTTGTTCTGAATATGAAAAAAACTAAAAGTATGTTATTTACCCACCTACCCTCCTCCCTGCATACTCTCTCCCTTCTTAGTATTATCTCTGTCAATGGTGATATCTTAGAGTGTTTCCATTCCTTTAAATACCTGGGTATCACATTGGACTCCTCGCTCTCTCTCTCAAAACACATGTCTCTAACATTACTAAATCTCTGAACGAGCAACTAGGCCTCCTCTATTGGATTTGTCCCTTCCTCTCCTCTGCCTCCTGCCTCAAGATTGCCACTTCATTCCTTATGTCTCTACTAACCTATGGTGCTCCATTACTCTTCTCAATTAATTCCTTGACCCTATCTACTGTCTAGGCAAGTATCGAACCTTGCCAACCCCAAAAGCTTCTGGACTCAAATCAATGCCATACTTAAGGGCAATGAGCAAAACACTCCCCATAATATGAATCTGAAAGGTGCCTTACTATGTCACCCTTGGAGATAGCCATTGGTTTTAATCATTTCTTCACCAAACTAGGTGTTTACAAGACAGGTCTACCAGCTACCCACTCCACTCCACAACCTCCTCTCCTAGAAGTCTCCCACCCACTCTTCCACATAAAAATCACCTCGTGAAAAGAAGTCCTCAAACTCCTAATTGGTCTCAACCCCAACAGTTCTCTGGGATTTGACTTCCTGCTGCCTAAATTCTTCAGAATAGGAGCCCCCATGCTCGCTCACCCTATTGCACAGTTAATTAACAGATCCTTCCTTACACAATCCATCCCAGACAAATGGAAAACTGCAATCATTGTCTCTGTTCACAAAAATGGCCTGACTAACCTTGTTGAGAACTACCAACCTATATCCATACTTTGTCCTATCACAAAAATTCAGGAAAGAATAATTTACAACTAACTCTACTCCTTTCTTGAACGGACCAATGCCCTTACCATATACCAACATGGCTTTCGGAAATCACATAGGATGGAATCCACCCTTCTGAAGGTCACCTCAGACATCTATCAGGCCATGAATCGAGGCTGAGCCACTGGGGCTGTTTTTATTGACCTCACAAAGGCCTTTGATCTAGTAAATCACCCACTCCTCATCTCCAAGCTCCACTGTCTCAGCCTTGATTCTCTCTAACCTGGCTCTCTAACTACTTATCAGACAGGTTTCAGTGTCTCAAATGGGCTGGTGTCTACTCCTCCTTATCTCTTGTCACCGATGGGGCCCCCCAGGGATCAATCCTTGGGCCCCTGTTATTCTCCATCATCATTAATGAACTGCCTCTGGACTGTGGGGGACCTCGGTTCAGCTATATGCAGACAATGACTTACTTTATCGATCCAGCAGAGACGTCTCCTCCATTAAGTCTGACCTTGAAAAAGATTTCCAGCAGCTGGAATCCTGGTTCAAGGAGAAGTTTCTGGTGTTGAATACAAAGAAAATGAAAACCATGCCATTCCATCATGCCTCCTTTGATATAATGCTCCAGACTCCCTTGGTAGTCTATATCTTCTACGGTGTGCCTTTAGAAGGAGTGAGCTCCTTCAAATATCTGGGCATGACTCTTGATGAGCACCTATTCCTTAAATCACATGCAACAAAAGTCATTAAGGCAACTAATCAAAAACACAGCCTCCTATACCATGTTGCCCACTACCTCACACCCCATGCTCAAAAGACTATCGCCTCTACAATGATGGGGCCCCAATAACTCACTCAATTAAGACCTCTATCCTGGCCAAACTAAAGCTGGCCTATCACAGAGTTGCCCGCTTCACAGCCAAAACTCCAACCCAGGTACACCACTGCGACTTTCTCCACACCCTAAGCTGGCCATCTTTTGAGGTCAAAATGGATTTCCCTGTACTATGCACTGTCTTCAAACTCATCCACCTTTCCTCCCTCCCCATCCTTTCCAATCTTCTCTCATTGAAATACTTCTCTAGAACACTTAGATCTTCCCACCTCCCTATACTAAGTATACCCAAATCCTGTTTAGCCATAGGCCACAGATCCTTCAATGTTCCAGCACCTCAAAAATGGAACAAACTTTCTCACAGTTTACTTGCATGTACATCTCTTCCTCATTTCAGGAGGCTCTATAAAGAAATTTTCTTTCCTCCTCCTATTTGTAAGTGTCACTGATCCCAATCCCCCTATTGCCCACCTGTGACTCCCCTCCCTCCTGTTCCTCCCTCTCTTTACTCGTCCCTCCTCACCCTGTTTCACCACTTCCTCCCCTCACCTCCTCCCTCTCCTGACCTAACCTTTTTCTCTGCCACGCTGCATGTTATGTCCTTACATATTATACTATAGGCATAGCTTGATATCCCTTTACCAGTCTTACAATGATGTAACTTGATTCACTGCCTGTGTTGATGTCATACGTTGTTTACTGCTGTTGTATATTATGTTGTTGCTGTATACTATGTTATTCTGTAAAAGTGTCTGCGTACATTTCCCATGTACTAGTTTCTGTAAAAGTGTCTGCATACACTTCCTATTTAGCACCATATATTTGTATTCACTGTTTTCCTTCCTCTGTAACCCTTTTTCCCTGGGATGCCCCTGAAAAAGGGACATTCATCTCAGTGGGCCCACCCGGTTACCAAAGTTAAAATAAATAAAATAAATAAATATCTCTCCTTTCCCAGGCCTACCATAGGGTGGGAAGATTTGCTCTGGGGGTAAATGCCCGCTATCACCATTATGACATCCTCTCCTTGCTTGGCTGGCTAGCAAATGAATCTAAGCTGAGGTATTCCCTTAGCTTCTAGTTTGTGCTGGTCCACAAATTCATTCCTCCTTGCCTTATTGAGATACTGCGTCTTAGACAAGCACCTCGTGCCCTCAGATCTGCCTCCCTCACCCTTCTTATTAAACCTAAACTGCATCTTGCCATCGCCTGCAAATCTTTCTTCTTTGTGACAGTATCTGAATGGAACTTCCTTCCTCTCTCCATCCTGTCCTGCTCCTCTTTCCCCAAGTTCCAAGCTACTCTGTACACCTCATTCTCAACCTTTGCATCTTGCTCCTGCTTCTGTTAATGTTTCATCTATTCACATGCCTCCCTCTCCATCTTCTACATAGAAACATAGAAGCATAGGCTTTAACAGCAGATAAGGACCACTTGGCCCACCTAGTCTGCCCATTTCTCTACCTACAGGATAAGCTACAGATCCTAGCTAACCAACAGCCTATTTCTTCTTACCCCCCACAAGAATTGCCTTATGTCTGTCCCATGTATTCTTGAATTCTCCCACAGTTTTAGATCCCACAACCTCCTCAAGAAGGCTGTTCCATACGTCCACCACCCTCTCAGTGAAAAAAATGCTTCCTCACATTGCCCCTGAACCGCCCCCCTCTATCTTCAAATTGTGTCCCCTTGTTCTTGCATATCTCTTTTTCTGAAAGATGCTGCCCTCTTGGACTTTTTTGATTCCACTAAGGTACTTTAAAGTTTCTATCATGTCCCCCCTCTCCCTCCTTTCCTCAAGGGTATACATATTAAGCTCCTTTAGTCTCTCCTCGTATGACTTCTTTTGCAGGCCCTGCACCATTTTAGTTGCCCTCCTCTGGACTGCCTCTATCTTGTCTATGTCCTTGCGGAGATGGGGTCTCCAGAACTGGATGCAGTACTCCAGATGGGGTCTCACCAACTGTCTGTATAAAGGGATAACAACTTCCTGTTTTCTGCTGGTGATGCCTCTCCCTATACATCCCAGTATACCCCCAGCCCTCCCTACTGCCTTCTCACATTGCTTGCTAACCTTAAGGTCATCTGATATGATTACCTCCAGGTTCCTTTCCATTTTGTTGTTGTTACTACCTCCCCATTGTGTAATCTTCCCCAGGGTTTTGTTTCCCAGGTGCATTATTTTGCACTTCTTTGCAGTGAATCAAGCTGCTATATTTCTGATCATTCCTCCAACCATGCCAAGTCCCTTCTCATCCTTTTCACACCTCCTTGTGTATCATCCCTGTTGCAGATCTTTGTGTCATCTGCCAAAGGCGTACTTTTCCTTCCAGTCCCTCTGCAATGTCATTTATAAAGACATTAAAAAGGACTGGACCCAGTACTGAACCCTGCGGTACCCCACTAGTAACCCCGCTTTCTTCAGAGTGGACTCCATTTACAATTACCTTCTGTGTCCTGTTGTTCAGCCAGTGTTTTCCAGACTACCACCCTGGGATCCACTCCCAGGCTGGTTAATTTGACTATTAATCTTTTGTGTGGGACTGTGTCAAATGCCTTGCTAAAGTCTAGGTAGGCCATGTCCACAGCCCCTCCCTGGTCTACTACTTTGGTCACCCAGTCAATGAAATCAATTAGATTCATCTGGCGTGACTTTCCTGCTGTGAACCCATGCTGCCTTGGGTCTGTGCCCCACTGGCCTCTAGGTACTCAACAATTCTTTCCTTCAGAGTAATTCCATCACTTTCCTACAGAGGTCAAACTGACAGGTCTGTAGTTTCCTGCCTCTGTCTTGTTCCCCACTTTGTGAAGGGGAATCACATCCGCCTTTCTCCAGTCCTCAGGTACCACACCATCCTCCCATGATTTGTTAAAAAGGGTAGTCAGTGGTTTCACTAGTTCTCCCCTTAATTCTTTTAGAATTCTGGGGTGAATTCCATCAGGCCCCATTGCTTTATCCACCTTCAGTTTTAGGAGTTCTTTCAGAACCCTTTCTTCTGTGAAAGGACTGGGATCGATACCCCTATCAAGAGTGCTTCTGTTAATTGGAGTAGGCACCTGCCCCTCCTCCTCCTCTTTTGTGAATACTGAGCAGAAATATTCATTCAGTATCCCTGCTTTTTCACTGTCCCTCTCTGCCCACCCACCGTCCACTCTATTCAGCCTCACTATCCCTCCCTTTGTCTTTCTACACTCCCTGATGTACCTATAAAAGGTTTTATCCCGCTTCTTAACTGAGTTGGCTATCTTTTCCTCAGTTTGGGCCTTTGCTATTCTGACTTCCCTCCCTGCTCCCTTCTGCCTTAACTGGAACAGCTCTCTGTCCTGCTCCTTCTGTGTTTCCTTATACTTCCTGAATGCTGTCTTTTTCTCCCTGACCTTCCCCGCCACTTCTTTTGAGAACTATAGTGGGTTTTTATTTCATTTTGATTTGTTTATTTGCTTCACACAAAGGCTTGTTGCCTCTGTGATGACAGTTCTGATATTTCCCCATTGTTGCTTCACCCCTCCTTCTAGCCTGTTTGCTTGTGCTTTTCTAAGGCACTCTCCCATCTTGCCAAAGTTAGCCCTCCTGAAGTCCAGTACCCTCACTTTTGTATGGCTTGACTCTGTAGCTGAGTTTATCGTGAACCACGCTGTTCGATGGTCACTTGTTCCCAGATGGCTACCCACTTCTAGATCTGAGATCCTCTCACTGTCCTCATTTGAGAGTATGAGGTCTAAGATTGCTTCCTCACGAGTGGGTTCCAAACTAGCTGTCTGAGGCATGCCACCTGTAGGGCATCAAGAATGGCCCTGCTCTTGGATGTGGCTGCAGCAAATGTGCTTCAGTTAACATCTGGCATATTCAGGTCTCCCATCAACAGTATCTCCTCTTTCTCTGCCATCCTAAGGATTCCTTCTATCATATCCTTGTCCATTCCTGCCCCCTGACATGGGGGTCTGTATACAACCCCTGTACGGATTGTGGTGCCATTTCCAGTCTCTTAGGTGACACACAGTGCCTCCTCTCCTCCCTGTTTACTCTTTTGTTCAGTTGTTTTTATCCCTTCCTTTACATAGAGAGCTACTCCTCCCCCTCTTCTCCCCTCCCTGTCTCTCTCCTGTAGGTTATGTACCCTGGTATGTTAATAGCCCAGTCATGGTTCTCTGTGTACCATGTTTCTGTGACTGCTACGATATCCAGGCATCCCTCTTCCATCAAAGCCACCAGTTCAGGGAGCTTGTTGCCCAGACTATGGGCATTGGTACTCATTACCCTCAATTTCCTGATGGCTTTACTCTTTTTTGCCCCATCCCTATCCTTATTGCCTTTGTCACTTTCTTCATTTACCCCTGCTCTTCTCCCTATCGACATCTCTATCTTGGTGTTTACCTCACTTAGTACCCTGACTTTTTTGAGGGGGGGGCTAGGATTTCCCTGCTCCTTTCCTGTGCCTCCCCCCTTGGCTAGTTTAAATGCTTGCCAATGAAGCATTTAAACCCATCACCTAGGATTCTGGTTCCCATCCTGGACAGATGCAGCCTATCGTGCCAGTATAGGCCTGCATCACTCCAGGTGGACCCCCAGTCCCCAATGAAGCCAACTCCCTGAGCTCTGCACCAGTTTTTCAACCACTGATTGAATCCCATGGTGTGGAGCACCCCTGCTCTCACCCTCACGCCATAGACAGGCAGCAACTCTGAGAAAGGTTACCATGCGTGCTACTGTCTAAGGCCCTCCTCAACTCCAAAACTCTTTCTGCACTGCTCTGATCCCTTTCTTAGCCAGGTCATTTGTCCCTAGGTGGACAATGACATCCAGATCCCTCCCCTATGCAGCTGCTCTGGCAATCCTGAGGATTCACTCCCTGTCCCTCCAAGCCATGGCGCCAGGCAAGCACCTTACCTCCCTCTCCCCTTCCTCCCCCAGTTCTACCTTCCTAACAATGAAGTCCCCCACCAGGAGTTGTTTCCTTCCCCTGTGGGGGTCCCATGCCACCCTCCTGTTGATCTCCCTTGTGGAGGTTCCCAGCATCCTCCTTGGTCTCCACTGTGGGTGCCTCCATAGAGGAACCACACTTTGTCAGAACGGCATAGGAATTGTGGAGAGGCATAACTGGAGGGATCCACCTCTGTTCCACCACCCTCACCCTCCCTGAGCCTACTGTGGTCCAACCGCTCGTCTTTCTTGGCAACCTCTGAGGCAACGGCAGTGGCTCTGGTGGTCCCTGGATGGAACAGGCAGTCCCACAAATTCTGGCTAACTCAGCCTCGAGATGAGCAACCTCCTCCCTCAGCCCAGAGAGGTGCCTACAGGTGGGACAACACTGCATCCTCCAGAACGTCTCCCGGGAAGACTGCTGCTCCACAGCCACTGCACTGCACCACTCCCATCATGTCTTATTTCTGGCCCCTTCACTGTTGTTTGGAATCCTTACTCTTTCCTCTGTTTTTTTTTTCCTTTCTCCCTACTTTCTTACTGCCTGTGTGCCCTTTAAGCTCCTGATCGTCCTGCTCTGAGACAAGTAGATCCTATATTTCTCAGTAGACCCCTTACTTGCTCTACCTTCCCCATAAACCCTGCCTCTTTCCCTCCATAGCTTTAGGTTGTTAGACTGCGGCTTCAATTGTCTAATGCCTTGTAAATTATGTTTTATGAAGTGTGTATATATCTCATCTGCTTTGTCTTATTTATGTATAATATGTTATGCTGTATGCCTATTTTTTGCTTTCTTGTCTGCTTCTCTGTGTTATCGCACTGCATTACATTGCTTGTTGTAAACCTGGGTCAACCCTGAAAAAGGGACTGCATTTGTCTCAGTGGACTTACCCAGTTACCAAAACTCAAATAAAAATAACTAATAAATAAAAATGAAACAACTACTTCCACTTGATATTCATGGTGGAGGATGGTGGGCCTCGGACAGAGAGTAGGGTCAAGGCATCCACATGAGCAGATCAGGAAATGGGGTGGATGATGATTACAGTTGATAGGGTAAGAAAAGGGTTTGTTGCCTTAAAAGTAAACAAGGCACTTGGCTCAGATGGTTTACACCCAACAACGATCATGGAACTGACTTCAGAGCTGACTGAGACCTTGGCTGAGCTACTCAATGGCTCACTGCAATCTGGTGCTGTGTCAACGGACTGGAGGCCTGTGGATATGGTCCTGCTCCATAAGGAAGAGGAAAAGAGACAGCCCAAGCAACTAATAGCTTTGCTTTTTTCTCTTTATAACTAATTCCTGAAGAAGGCCAATGGTCAAAACATTGATTATAACACTATTTTCCATGTGCAATTGATATTACCTTTTGTTTGGCTCCAAGCAACTAAGGCTTGCCAGTCTTATCCCCATTGTAGGTAAACTGATGGTGACCCTGGTGAAGGAAAGCTTGGGGACCTAACTAGAAGACAACGGGCTGCAGGATAGCAGGATAGCAAGCAACTTAGTTTTGTGTCAGGGAGTTCATGTCAGATCAACCTGATAGTATTGTTTGAATGGGTCACAGAGGTAGTGGCTAGAGGGCAGGAGGTAGATTTACTCTACTTTGATTTCAATACCTTCAATTCAGTACCACACAGACAGCTACTAAATAAGTTAGAGGAATTGGTACTCGGAGTGGGGAAGGAGGTAGTCAGATGGATGGTGAGCTGACTGGGGGATGCAGCAGAGGATGGTAGTAAATGGGGTCCATATGGAGACAAGGGAGCCACGTGTTGGGTGCTGCAGGGGTTAGTCCATTGACCAATCCTGTTAAATATATTCATTTGTGACATAGGGGAAGGCACACAGGGAAAGAGTTGTTTCTTTGTAGACAAAGCTATGCAGCAGGGTGGACAGTGAAGAGGGGTGAGGGAGTTACAGAGAGATTTAAAGTGACTGGAGAGGTGGTCAAAAGTATGGCAATTAATATTCAATGCCTATTTGTACAAGGTAATGCACATGGGGAGGAACTGATGGGGAGGAGGAACTGATGGACAGAATAATGAATGAGGCAGGGGTAGGCTAACCACCACAACTCTGGAAAGGGACCTGGAAGTTGAGTCATTATCTGTGACTCCCTAAAACAAACCAGTCAGTGCAATAAGTTTTACAGGAAGATGAGAAGGATGTTGAGGTGTATTGGGAGGAGTTTCAACAGTAGGAAAAATATTATCACCCCTGTAGAGGTCACTGGTGAGGCCTCACCTGGAATACTGTCCCCAGTTTTGGAATCTGCACTTGAGAAAGGACAAGGATAGGCTGGAGTTAGTGCAGTGAAGGGTCAAGGGCGACCAAAATGATTCAAACCAGCAGACCAGATCCTATGAGGAATGGCTAGTGGCCCTAAACATGTACTCACTGGTGGCTGGAGATGGGTGGCATGATAGCCAATTACACGTTCTGAAGGGGAATAAATAGATTGAATAAAGTGGGAATAAATGGCAGTCTCATAAGCTGCACAGCTAAATAGTTGGGGAACCATAGCTAGTGGGTAAGAGTTAAAGGCAATTTATCATTGAGGGGAGAGTGACAAGTGAAGTCCCACAGGGCTCAGTTCTGGGACTCTTACTCTTTGGGATTTTCTTAAGTAGCCTAGGAAATAACATCAAAAATTTCTGGAACAAATTCACTGATGACACAAAGTTGGGAGGAAGGTAAATCCCCTTACTGATACAGTTGCATTATAAGTAGACCTGAGTATTATGAGAAACTGGGCAAGGGACTGGAGCATGACCTTTAACTGTGAGAATTGCAAGGTAATGAACTTAGGTGGGAACAATCAAAACCATAGTTATTTCATAAACAGTACCAACTTAGGGTTGACTGAGAATGAAAAAGATCTAGGTATTTACATAGCTAACAACTTAAGTAGCAACAAACAAGTTAATGTAATATACGGTAAAGTAGATCATATGTTTAACACCATTTGAAGGCAAATCAGTCAGATAGAGGAAAGTATACTGTTGCCACTGTATAGAAATTATGTTAAACCAGTTACAGAGTATGGGTCACAGGCATGGGGAGGATTAACAACTGGTGAATGCATCAAAATAGAAAGACTGCAATATAAAGCGACAAAAATGATAATGGGCTTAGAATCTCTAAGCCATGAGGACAGGTTGACTCACATGGGGCTCCATGCATTGGAAACCAGATGCACCAGGAGTGATTTGTTAATGCTATACAGTATACTGTAGAACTGTTTATTCTCACGTAAGTTACATTTATCACATGGTGCTAATTAGCACAGTTGTGCAAATTTAATTTCATTTTTGCAGTTATCACTTGAGCGAATATAGGCATAATTATTTTACAGTAAATATAACCTGTTCTACAGTACATAAGGATAAAGAATTGATGAAGGAAATACATTTTACTGGGGCACAAGACACTTATAAATTAAGAAGACACAGTAAGCAAATCAAAGTGGAACACTTTAGGACAAGCATAAGAAAACATTATTTTACACAAAGGGTGGTTACAGCTTGGAACAACCTACCAGCTGAAATGGTAAATAGCAAAAATAATGAAATATTAAAAAAAAATACAAGGGATTTATTATATAATTATGAGGTGGACATAACATGGACAAATATGTCTCATTTTATCTCACAATCCAGAGTATTATCAAAACTATAACGATGAAGACTGATTTACCAGGAATGGGAATGCATTCATGAGAGGGCACGAATGGAGGCTGGTAGGGAGAAATTCAAGAGAAATCTGAGGAGGTTCTACTTCCGTGAGAGGGTGAATGAGTCATGGAACAGATTATCGGCAGAAATGGTGGGGGCAGGGCTTGTAAATGGGTTGAAGCATGGCTGGTACAGGGTAAGGGGAATGATTGTTCTAGGGGGAACAAGGCAAGTAGGGGATTCAAGAGGGGTGTGCAGGTGTAGATATCCCTTCAGGACATTAGGCCTGGGGACTCTGGGGAGTGGTAGGAACATCTATAAAGGCAGACTGGATGGGCCCTGGTCTTTTATTGCTGACAGTGTCTACATTTCTGTGTTTTTAATTTTATTCTCAGGAGACACCTGGAAACAACCTGGCTATAACTCGTGTGCCCTGCAGGCAAAATATGTTAAATAAATGAAAATGGTATAAATGGGCCTTGTGTCTTTGAGAAAAGGAGACTGCTCAGTCACTGCTTGTCACTGCTCTTTCTTTCTTCTGTTTATTTCATTTGGCCAGCTGTATAATTAACGTTTCATCATATCAGGCTTTATCATGATGGGCAATCCTCATGATTTTTATATATAGTGTGATTTGTTTTCCGCTTCAAACACTCTTTCTATTTCTTTGTGCATATGCACAGGTTATTGGGGCTGGCAGTATAGCCTAGAGGTTAGAGTAATGAGCTGTGAATGAGCTTAGTACATGCAACAGACCTGGGTTTGATCCCCACAACCTCCGCTTGCATACTGTGTGACTCTGAGCAAGTCACTTAACCACCCCAATGCTCTCGGATCACCCCTTAAAATAAGCAATTGTGCCTTGTATGTCTTACCCGGTTACCAAAAGAATAAAATAAAAAAATAAAAATGATCACAGCTCTGTGGCGGCTGGAGCATTCTATATTAAAGAGACTGCCTGGACTTCACTGAACACTAAAAACTGAAGGCAGTCACTTCGACATAGTGGGCTAGATATTCAAAGGGAATGCGCCTGGCGCAACTGAGTTGCACCAGCGCAACCCCAGAAATGCACCCTGGGGCAATATTCAAAAGGGGGAATTGTGCTGCGCCGGGGAGCCAAGATAATGTATGCGACACATCTCCAGGGGGCATGCCCATGCATGTGCGGCACACCCAGACATTCAGCCCAGGATGTGTGGCGCATATGCTGACACAATCCTGAGATGCATCGCATACTGGTGCACAAGTCTGAGCCTGAAAAATATGGCTCAAATGGTGGCCACCCACAGGCGAGCTGCTGTAATGCAAGGTGCATCACATCAGCCACCAGACGTGGGTGGCCTCCCACCCAGCACACTGTGCACAAGCACCCATAAATGTCTTTGGTGGTCCAGTGGTCCCCCCTGCCCCCCCATTGCTCCGATGCACATAATATAATATTATTACTGCCCTGGTAGTCTAGCAGTACCCCCACCCTTCCTGTAGCTCCAATTGCTGACAGTAATATTATATTATGGCCCCAGTAGTCTAGTGGTACCCCCCCCCCCGCCCGTAGCGCTGATCGCCAACAACAATATTGTATTAATTTCCTGGTGGTCCAGTGGCACCCTCACCCACAAAGGACCTCCAGCCCACCCAGCTCCCCCCCATCATCGGCAGGCAGCAGCAAACCCACCCACATACCACTGAGGCTGCTTGCTGAATAACAGCGTACAGTATGGGCTTGCAGTGCATATTATAATAGTCATTCACAAATATGTGAATGAAGTCTTCATTCACATATTTGTGAATGACTATTACAGTACACACTGCAAGCCCATTGAATCCTAATGTGGACCAATGGGCTTGCAGCCCACACTGCATGCTGTCATTGGTGGGCATGCTGGTGGGTTGCTGCCCACCGATGATGGGGAGGAAGCTGGGTGGGCTGGGGTCCTGTGTGGGTGGGGGGTTGCAACTGGACCTCCAGGAAATTACAATATTGTTGTCAGCGATCAGAGCTACAGGAGGGTGGGAGTACTGTTAGGCTACCAGGGCCATAATTTGATATTAATTTTAGTGACTGGAGCTATGGGAGGGTGGGGTGGGGGTACCGCTAGACTACCAGGGATGTAATATGATATCAGTTTCTATGATCGGAGCTACAGGAGGGGAGTACCGCTGGACTACCAGGGATGTAATATGATATCAATTACCATGATCAGAGCTACAGGAGGGGTGGGGGTTACCGCTAGACTACCAGGGATGTAATATGATATCAATTACCATGATCAGAGCTACAGGAGGGGTGGGGGTACCGCTAGACTACCAGGGATGTAATATGATATCAATTACCATGATCAGAGCTACAGGAGGGGTGGGGGTTACCGCTAGACTACCAGGGATGTAATATGATATCAATTACCATGATCAGAGCTACAGGAGGGGTGGGGGTTACCGCTAGACTACCAGGGATGTAATATGATATCAATTACCATGATCAGAGCTACAGGAGGGGTGGGGGTTACCGCTAGACTACCAGGGATTCTACACAGTGTTCTTCTGGGTGATCAAGCAAGGCAAGGGCAAGGCAATTTCATTTCTAAGGTGCCCAGTCCAGGAGGCTCCGATCCCTGTACATAATAAAAACAAAAATACAAAATACATAAATAACATTTGTGCAGCAGTAAAAACTTTAAAACAACTTTAGATCAGGGTTGCGGGCAAGGGGGGGGGTACCACTGGACCTCCAGGGAGTATAACATTCTGTGCTACTGGCGAGTGGTGGCACGGGATGGGGCAGGGGTTGTACTGCAGTGCCTGATCCTGGGACATGATGTGCAAGGCACCATGCACATTTCACTGGCCAGCCCTGCACAACTCATGCAAATGGGGCTATAACGACATGCAAATGGCCCCATTTGCACCTTGCATACATTATGGCCCCATTTGCATATTGGTGACTAAATATCAAGAAATTGCACATGGCGTATCTCTGATGCGCTGACGCATTTCCCATTCCTGGTATTCAGACCTGTCTGAGGGGGATTCCCCAGCCCACTGTATCTGTGCAGCGTGCATTCTTTGATATATTCAGAAGAGATGCGTCATGGCACATCTCTTTTGACTATATCCCTTAGTTGCTACAATGCAACTCAGTTGCGCTGCACCTTCACTTGCGCCGTTGCCAGGGACATGTTTGAATATCGGGCCCAGTGTGTTCAAGCCACCACAGAGTTGCAAGAATAACCTGTGCATATGCGCAAGGAAATAGAAAGACTGAAGCAGAAAACAAATCACACTACATATAAAGATCATAAGGACCACCCATCATAATAAAGCCTGATACGCTGGTGAAATGTTGATGCTATAGGTGGCTGAATGAAAGAAACAGAAGAAGGAAACAGCAATGACGAACACTGAGCAGTCTCTTTTTTTCACAGATATTCTAGTATTGGTACTGGAGAACAGCTCCACGCTGACAGTTCTTTTTTTGATACTTTGGAGGTCAAAAGTTATCCTGGTGACACTGAACATTTGGTAAATGGGCATAATGACATCATGTTCTTACTACTAATGCTGCTCCAGAAACAGATACAGTTTCAACAATCAGAAAATTGAGCCACTCGTGATAGTGATGGGGGACTACTATTAACAGTAACATTGGAACTAAAATCAAAACTTCATTTTCTTTTTTACTTTTGATTTTCCAGATTTTATATTATGATTACATACAAATCATATAAAGGAAAATACATATCAGCTTAATGCATGTTATTGCAGTGTGTGATTAGGGTTTTATATTGTTGTTTTTCTTCCAAACCAGAGTGTGTTTGTATGTATCCTGTATGTTTTTATTTTGATTTTACTTCCTTTACCAGTGACACCAAAACCACTGTCTGATTAAGGTGCCATGAGTTCTTTTAGTTTTTTTAGTATGTTTTAATGGATATAACAACAACAAAAAATAGATACAACCATAGTTACATTAATTCGAGGACAAATAGGAATAAAATGTATACTATGTGGGAATTTCAGTATAGAACCCAGAACAGAGTTTACCTAGTTCCAATGTGAACAATGTTTAGAAATAAACAAACTTAGGGCAAAAACTGTTGCTTTGGAACAAGAGGTCATGATTTTAAAACAAGCCAGCAATATCACATTTGAAAATATAGGAAGAACAAGGGGAGGGGAAGAAAAAAGGCAGAGGGAAGATGAGGAAGAGGAATGGTGCACAATAAGTGAAACCAACATAAGAAAAAAAAAGCAGAACAGCTATGGGCTTTGAGAGAGAAACAGAAAGATTCACTCCATTACTGAACCTTATAGAAAATATTGAAGACCAGTCCCAGGAACTCCTAGATATAATGAGAGAGAATGAGGTAACTACAATTGAAAGCCAAAACGAGGAGTCTGTAACTACAATTGAAATGGAACAGGAAAGTACATACTTCGAGATTCAATGATTAGATACATGGACAGATAGAGTACCAAGGGCAAAGACAAGTAATAGCTTCCCTGGTGCAGTAATAGATGATATTATGGATATGCTACCCAAATAATCAAACCATTTGAAGCAAGACCCCTTGTTATTGCGTGCAGAGGTACCAACAATATTGCTAGACAAATGGTGAAAGAAACTTTTAATGACTTCAAAGCTATGTTTACATCCCTCCAAGAATTAATTTGCGAGGTTATTACCTCAGAGGTTCTCCCAGTTCCCAGGGAAAGTTGAAGAAGAAGAAATAAAAAATAATTAAACTGAACAACTGGCTAAGACAATGGTGCCTAAAGAAGGAGTTAAAACTTGTAAGGACATGGGAATTATTCTATGGGAAATATGACATGTTTAGTTATGACAGACTCCACCTAAACAGGGGAGAGGGGACATACATCTAGATAAATAAGGTATATATGAGGAAAAAGCAAAAACTCAAGCATGTATAAACAAAGTACACCTCAATTCAAATACTGGAAGAACTATGAATGAAATAGTTAATTTAAAGGTACTACAAGCTAACACAAGGAGCTTGGCAAACAAGAGACATGAATCAGAACATTTATTACGTATTGAAGAGATTCATATTTGTGCCATAACTGAGACATGGGGGAAATCTGGAGACTGGGGTTAAGGAAATACCAGATTACAACATATTTCACTTTGACCATAAACAGAAGAGGAGTGATGGAGTCACACTGTATGTTACAGATAAGATATATGCAAGAGAAATTGATATACACACTGAAAAACATAGCGGGGTGGAACAAATATGGGTACAAATAATGCAGAGGGATAATAGTAAAATTACTGTTGGGGTCTGCTACAGGTCACCAAACATAAGCAATGAAGAAAACCAAAACTTCTATAAAGTTTTTCTGTTGAAGCACCAGGGGGGTGCGAAACGTAAGAACTTTCCTGGAAGCAGCAACTGTTTGAGGCTGGTGCTGACACTATAAAATAAAAATTAGGAAGTAAGAAGCAATCAGTCTGGTGTGTAATTTATGAAGGGCATGTTTGCTTTCATGTTTGAAACTTCTATAAAGTTATTGAAACAATGGAACTGGGAAGTAGGACACTTACACAGCAGATTTTAACCTTCCTAATATAAACTGGAATACCCTTACAGGAAAATCAACATTAGACAAGAAACTAATAGATATAACAATAATTAATCATCTTGAACAACATGTTACACAGCATACTAGAGGATCTAGCCTACTTGATTTGGTCCTCAGTAATTTGGAAGAGCATATTGTTAACTGCACTGTTAGAGAAACAATTGGGAACAGTGACCACAATCTGGTACACATTTCAAACAAAGACAGCTGGAGATCACAGAAAGGCATAACAAAAGTGAAATGTTACCACAAAGCAAACTATAATGGAATGAGACATTGCATAAAGGCATGGCTGCGGAAAACTGAATTAAAAGAACTCCCACTTGAGGACATGTGGAAGAAAATTAGAAGCAAGCTCAATTACTGCATAAATAGGTATGTGCCTGAAAAAAACAAAATATAATAATAAAGGCAGAATTGCCAGTTGGTTCAACAACAAAATAAAAGTGCCATTAAGGAGGAAAGTGAGGGCATACAAGAAATTTAAAAATAGTCCGACTTTAGAAAAATTTATTTTTTACAAGTCCAGGGTAAAAGAATGTAAAAAGCAAATAAAACATGCACAAAAGTGGAGGAATTAAAGTTAGCTACAAAACTACAGAACATTAAAAAAATCATTTTTAACTATCTGAACAATCTAAAGGGCTCACAACATAAGGTAGGACCATTTTAAATAGGAGACAGCCAAGTCAGACATGCACAGGAAATGGCAAACATTTTTAACAATTACTTTTTTAGTGTTTTCCAAGCTAAGGATATTATCAGCATTAATATATATGAATCTGGGGTTACTGAAGACCAACATTTACATATAATGGAAGTAGATGTAAGGAGGCAACTGGATAAACTAAGCATTAACAAAGTCACAGGACAGGAGGGTATACATCCAAAAATCTTATAAGAATTGGTGGCAGAATTGACGGGACCCATTGCTCAACTCTTTACATGCTCGTTGACAAGGGGAGATGCACTGCCAGAATGGAGGGAAGCCAAAGTTACCCCAATATTCAAAGCTTTTTCTAGATCATACTGCAAAAACTACAGATTCATTAGTCTGACTTCAGTTCTAGGCAAATTATTGGTAAAACAGATAATGGAAAATCATCAAACTTATAGGTCAGACAGACATTTCACAACATGGTTTTAGGAAAGGAAGATCATGCCAAACGAATTTACTCCAGTTCTTCGAACCTGTAAGCAGAGCTTTGGATCATGGTCTCCCTCTGGATGTGATCTACTTGGATTTTTCCAAGGCCTTTGATTTGGTCCCCCATTAAGAATTAATAAATAGACTGAGGGATAGGGTTAAATCCCTATGTAGTGAGATGGATACAGTTATGGTCAACAGAACATAGACAGAGGTTATGTATCATGAGCCCCTATTCAGAATGGGGCAAGGTCACTGGTGGAGTCCCTTATGGGTTGGTACTGGGCCCATCTCTTTTCAATACATATATATCACCCATGAAATCATCCCACAATTCACAGATATGCAAATACGTGCATGATACAAAAATAGGTGTAATACTTAACAATGACCTACAGGGTATTGTAAACTGGTCAATTGAACACAAACTGGTATTCAGCATTGATAAATGTAAAGTTATGCATTTTGGCCACAGTAACACCAAGGCCAGTTATACACTCAATGGCATTGAACACCAAGAAACATACAAGGAAAAAGATCTGGAAATTGTGGTCACAAACAACCTTTCCTTCTATGAACACTATATAGAGGTTATGAAGAGGAGTAGTGGAATGCTGGGGTGTATTTTAAAGACTATTAAAAGCAGAGATAGAAATGTTATAATGCCTCTGTATAGTGCACTGGTAAGGCCACAATTGGAGTATGCTGCATGGTTCTGGGCACCCCACATCAAGGGTTAAATAGCTCTCCTGGAGAAAGTACAAAGGAGAGCCACCAAAAGAATCAAAGCAATGTCACCACATAATTATGGTAATAGACTACAGGAGTTAGAACTATTTACATTGGAATACAGGTGTTTCACAGGGGACCTCTGCCTAGTATATAGGGCTTTTGGGGATACAGATCTATGAGAATGTATAGGAATGAAACATAAAATGACAACCAGGGTAAATAGATTTCATAATTATCAGTTAAAGGGTGAAATGTATAATACAGAGAAAAGAGGGGCTTGGATAAATCAGGGAGTTTTCAGTGTCTGAAGCAATCTCCGTGAATATGTTGTCAGGAGGTCTAAACCTCACTCTCAGGTTCTTGGCAATAATGGGCATGCAAGGAATCACAGACACGTTGCATAAGAGTAATACAACTTGTTTATTACTGCCAAAAGGAAAATCACAGTTGCCCTAAGCAGTTCTTACCAATAGGAACTGGGAGCCAATGCTAAGAGTTCCCTATACCTCAAAGAATCTCCGTGTCTCCTGGGGTCTCTGAGGTAGAAGACGTAATGTCTTACATTATATACCTAAGATAATTACCATGGTTACTGTAAGACAGAAATATTTCTAGTTACAGAGATGAGACCTATTGGCTAAATTAGGGGTGGCTCCTCAGTCCAAGACAACATTATACAATTTTGTTATAGTCATCACTTTGTGGAAACAAAGAGGTACAGTTTGTACATAGCCATGTAGTAATACAAATCATCAGATGATGGCAGTGCCGATTCATATACAGTATCATAATCATTACAAAGACACAGGTGTCCTAACATCTTGTAAGCAAGAAACACATTTGTATATTGGAAAGTAAAGTGTACAGCAATAATGTGCATACATATCCTGACATCTACTCTTATACAGTAGATGCCCTTAGCCCTATATGTTAGTGTAACATATACCTAAATGCTAGCTGTCTGCGGTGTACCTCTGGGGGTACCAATCAGGGTGCAGAGACCTCGTGTAACAATGTGGTAACACATATGACACTGGAAGCCTTTAAAAAGGCATTAGATTCCTATATGGGAAGTAGAAGAGAGTTACTTTTCCATTGAAAAAAGGCGAGTCAGTGTGGCTAACATTTTTGACTCGTATCCCTCCTATGATATTACACATCTCTCTACTTGGTGTTGTAGTCAAACAGTCTTGAATTAGTAAGTGCATATGAATTCATCAAGTCTTTAGAGATATAACTTAAAAGTGCACTTCTGTACTATGTTAACTGAAAATTCATTAATGCATTTAAAATATATGTACATAAACAACTCATGTCCTAGAAAGATACTTATATATAATCTAGGAAAATCAGACCAATTCAATGGAGGTGGGCGCTAAAATATTTCAAAATTATACTACATTTTTAATGTTGTGGAATCTGTACCACCACCATTTCTGATGAGAGTCTGTTTACATAAATTGATAAGTGTCCCACTGTTTATACCCCAAATCAAGATCAATAAAAAAGTATTATCATTGCCATATTGTGTCAGTGCCAGTGTCTGCATCATGTACAGTATATCATGACTTCTTCTGACCCTTTTGAGGAGCCGAAGGTCTCCTGCTTTGAATAGTATTCCCTGAGAAAGGCTACCAACTAAAAATATATGGATGGTTTCATCCTTAGACCCTTTTACTTTTGCAGGATGTAAGACAGACAGAGAGAACTGTGCCCCTATTTCGAGGACTTCCTGTCTATAAGCCAAATATTTATGGCATCACTGCTGAGTCTGGAAGGAGAAGTCTGAAAATATGCAGTAACTTTTTTTATGTATTCCAAATTGCCCCTCAGTCTATAAAGTTTTAATATAAAACCGAAACCTGGCTTGAATGTGAAAATTGGCAGGACATTGTGTTCTGATGTCTTTCAAGAATTTTGGCATTTTTTAGGCATCATGAAGACTCCAGCTACTAAAGGAGGATTATATGAGGGTAGGTCAAATGTTGTGGTTAAAATGTCTTAAAAACAAAAGTTTAATTCTGAGCAGACATAGAAATGGAATGCACTGGTGACAAGCATAAAGATCAACTAATATGTGAGGGTGTTGTCCTCCTTTAAGGGCTTGTTGCTATGTTTTCCCTTCTAAAGATTCATGTTCCATTTACTTTTATTTCCTGCCCTCTCAATCCCATCCACCCCACACACTCTATGCGGTGTCTGTTTTCCACATACACCTAGAGGGTTGACATTTCTAACTGGGTGATTTTCCTGGTTACTAGCAGAAAGTGGCTGCTGTCAGTAGCCATAAAAAAGACCAGGCCGGTTGAGACTAAAGTAGTTACTGAAAACAAAACTGAGGTGTCTTCTCTTTAGGCTGAGATGCATAGGTCACCGAAACTATTGACATGAAGGTTTAAATATGTCCCCAATAAACACCCTTAGTTTAAAATAAAAGCTGCACTTTGATCAGCAGTGGAGAAAGTCTTTGGAGCTCAGCATTCCTATGACCCCTGCAGTTTTCATGTTCTCTTCCTGTAACCTGTAAATGACCTAGAAATACTGAACTGGCAAGAAACGCTCATCGAAATAGACACACACCCCATGTTATGGGATACAATAGATAACTGGACTTTGTTTTCAGTTCAGCAATACCAGTGCTGTAGGAGAGAGCTAGCATGTCTTTAATGCCCCTGAAAACAATCTACAGCTCGGGTTTAATCAAAACAGAGCTAACCCTCGCCTAGTGAATCATTATCAGAGTTGCTTTAGTCACTCATTGTGTTTCAAAACTTGGAATGCAGGATTTATGCTGCCATACAGAATAATGACTTAGGAAACTACTCCCAGCCCTAGCTCCGTTTGGTTTAGCCTGCCTGCCTGATACCCCCCCACCCCTTTTCACATTATTGCTGACAAACACTACTTTATTTATGCCAAGGTACAGTAATTCTGACCTTGTGTGTGCCCTATGCTATTTGGATGGGAAATCCCTTGGTTGCTGCTGGCCAGGAAGTGCAATCCAGTACTTTGCAAAGAAGCCAGTAAAGCATTCAGTGGCAAGAGCTCACCCTGACCACCAGAGTTCTGTTTCTTGGATCTAGTGTACAGTGAGTTCTGCTGTGTTGCTGTAATTTGGAATGAAAAGCTGTCTTTTGAGCCCTAAAATCCTGTCCGACTGTTCTTGGTTTAAAGCTTTCTGTGATCTGTGTGTATCATCAAGCCAGCTCTTTACCTTGAGTTTAGCTTGTGTTTTCATGGATCAGTTTCCAAAAGAACTCCAGGTTGCCTGTATTTCTGTATGAAGTGTTTACAGGTTACATCTTGGGTTGTCCGCTTGACCATCAGTATAGCAGTGCAAAACAGATCGGATGAACACCACTCAATAAATCCTGTATTATAGATTTTATTTGTCATGAAACACCTCTGGGTAGCATTTCATAGCATGAGGCACTACGTCATCAGACCCATTCCATGTGTTGTTATCTCCACAAAATAAATCAAAATAGTCAAATCCTGTACATATTTACATAAGTACCGTGTGTACCGCTGTGCCAACATCACCAAAATATAAAAGTGCTCCTAGCACAAATCACATTACATTGAATAACTCTAGCAACTCAGCATCTCTCAGGTATTAATTAATTTATAAAGTTCTTGAACCCCAGCATGATGGATACCCTGCAAGCAATCATTATACTTTCAAAAATCCTGGTCATGTGTAGCATCAACATATATAAACAACATTTCTAAATACCAGTGAATATATAATCTCTGTCTTTCCTCATCTAATAGTAACCTGTTTCTACCAAAATACATGAACACCTATTTATGACAGGTTTTATTTTCCTGTAAAAAAACAGTCAATTCAATATACATTCAAGCATCACACTAATTACAAAGAAGTTTCTAAACACTCCTGAAACAAAATGCAATCTTTGCATACCTTATTTGGTATACCTCCTTACATGGCCATAGAATCACATCCACTTCTATCTGACTTGAGTGTATTCACCTTCTGTGGTAAATAATGAAAAAAAAAACTTTGGAGGCTTCTGCATTTATTGCTGTCTCACTTAGTACTAAAATCTTTTGCATAATTGTTTCAAAAAGTGCACTCGCTCAGCATTACAAGGGGCCTTGTGCTGTCCCCTGGAGAAGGGGGGGCCTGAGCAGCACATATGCTCAGTTTAAATACTGCATTGCAGTGGGGAAAACGTCACTGATGACATCAGGGTGGCTCCGCCTGCCACCACTGCTATAGAGGCTCTGAAGGGAGCTACTGTCAGCTAGCATTTGGGGTAGTGGAAACAACGAAGGGTAAGAATCCACTGCTGGATATTAATGCACACTGCAGTGATTTACCCCCCACCACCACCACCCAGGAATAAGGCCTTGAAGTATTTTTTCATTTTTTGTTATAAATTTGAAATAGATAAGAATTGTTAGCTATAATCCAGTGCTTAAAATCATAAAGAACTCAACTATATTTGATAACAAGGTATGGGTCTACGTGACCGGCCACTGAGTGTCTAACATCCTGATGTGCTAGTGGCTCTTAAATGGAGTCCCTATGTACAAAATACAGGCATGTTCACAGTGTTTCTTTGGGTAATTCATACAATGTAGTACTACTCTTCTGTATTCTGTATTGCTGATATGACCTTAAATTGATGTTGTTCTCATGAAAAATCTTAGACGTATGGCATTCAAACAGAATTTGGACTTTGACATACATCAAACTCCCATCGTATCACTGCCCTCTTGTTTTGAAAATACATGAAATTGGCAGGCAGAGCCCCCAGTTTTCCCTGGCTCCCATGGTCTTGGTACTGTCCCATTATCAATCCTCTTTTTATTCACCAGAAGAGATTCCAACTGCATTCTTCGTTAAGTCCCACTGTATTATCCAGTTTACCCATCTTGTGAATCTCAAAAACTTCTCTTTTCAGTAATGCTCTATCCCAGTCCATGTTTCTCATGGGTTTTTTAGCATGTTCAAGGCTCCAGAATCTAAGCGAAGTAACAGAGTGCCCAGCTGTGTGGAAGTGTCTTGCCACCACAGAGTTTTAATCGTTAATTCTAATGTCACTCATATGCTCACTGATATGGGTCCGGAGCACATGTTTAGTTCTCTAAATATATAGTCTGTCACATGGACATTGTAAATGATATATTGTGTGATCTGTGGCACATGTGATGTGTTGCCTTATTTCGTATCTCGCATTAGTATGCAGGTGCTCTTATAGCTAGTGGGCCTAGTGGTAGCTGTTCCCCAATTTTTCTCCCATTCCAGGTATCCTATGTTCTGTATGCATGTTTGTCTCGCAAAGTTTGATTCTTCTTAGAAGTAAAAAGTGATGCTTCCTTAAACTTCCTATTTAAGACACATCCAGCTTGTAGGATGTGCCATGTTTTGATCTCCTCACTATGGGTACTATATGCAGTTGAAAAAAAAATTATGTTTCCTACATTGTCCCTCTAGCTGTTCTAAAGGAACTCTTCCTTGTCAGTAGTGGTCACCTCCTTGGCTGCTCTCCTAACATGTGGCCCTTTGTATCCTTTATTTATGTACCTGTCAATCATGTCATCCTTAACCTGTTCAAACATCTCTTGCTTGCTACAGTTTCGTCCATCCCTTATAAATTGTGTTTTAGGTATACTTTTTATTAGGCAAGGGTAATAGAAACTGCTGCTGCTATGTAAGATAATGTTGGGGGTCAGTCTCTTTTCTAGTTGCCCTTGTATATTACTAGGTCATGAAATAGTATTTCTCTGTCGTTCTTACTCATACTAAATTCAAGACATTCTGTCCTGCTGTTAAGGTAGACTTGGAAATTGTTCAATGTACTGTCATTTCCTTCCCATGTGACAAATACATTGTCACTAAATTGTTTCCAGTATATTAACTTGTCCTGAAAGGGGCTTACTCTATCGTCCAGAATATGTGTCTTTTAAAAATGCCACATGAAAATGTTAGCAAATGTTGGAGCCATGGTGACCCTCATAGTCGTGCCCATAATATGTATGTGGAACTTATTCTCAAGACAGAAGTAGTTTCACTTCAGAACTATGTCCACTGAGAAACTCAGTAGGTGGAAATGGGTCCTCATTCTCTCTCAGTACCATTAATGTAGTGATCAAACCTTCCTCTTTGGGAATACTCGTGTACAGTTCTCATATCAAATTACACCAATTTATATTTTCCCAGTCCCTTTCTTCCAAATTTAACTCTCTTAGGAGTGTGTTCATGGGACCTGTGTCCTTAATGTAGATAGCCATCTTGGTTACTTCAAGTTGCAAATGAAAGCATATTTGGAGAGGGGTTCTAACACTGCCCCAATCCCCAAAACTGTAGCTCAACCAACGGGTGTTACAGGGTCTTTATGGATTTTTGAGAGCACATAAAATACAGGTACTCTGGGGTTGTGGCTGGTTAACATATTCCTATGCATATTCCACAGGAATGATATATTTAATTGTATTTTATGTCACAAATACGACTGATTATTTATGATACTTTTTAACTGTATGTCTTGTTACAAATGTAACTAAATGTTTTAATTTCTCAGATATGTTAAATGTTAAACTGTATGTCTAATTCTTCATCCAGTTGTACCCCCCCCCCCAGGTCGTACCGGGAGATGAGCAACTTGTTCAGTGTGCCTTCCTGTTGAAACATTTCAATAAACAAAATAAACAAACATCTCCACTTCCTCCTCAGAAATCTATATTCTGTCTAGTCCAGGCTCTAATGCATCTTTTATCTCTGGCATTTTCTCAGGGGTGGGAGTCCTTCAAATTTTTGGTATCTGTTTTCATAGGTTTCATAGGTTGGGTATGAATCAATAGCTTGCACCAAATAGACTCATCATTTTAATGTGCATATATAATCTTTTTTTAAAGGTATTCATTATGTCGCTTGACCCCACCTCATCAGGTTGTCCATTCCATTTGACAACCACCCACTGATTAATCCAGGCCCCTCTTAGTTTTATAGTTTTCACCTTTTAATTGGTAGCCATTTGATCTGTTGACTCAGTTACTAAGCCTGGATTCTAATCCTATGTATTCCCATTGACCTTTATTTCTAAAGGCTGAATATACTAGGCATATGTCGACTTTTAGTCAATGATAGTCTAGTGTGAACAATCCTAGTGCTAGTAATCTTTCCTAATAACTAAGACATTTAATCTTAGAAACATTCCTGGTTGTTTTTCTCTGAACTCATCCAACTGCCTGACATCCCTTCTATTATAAGGGCTCCAAAACTGAGCACAATATTTGGTCAGTGGCCTAATTAAAGACCCATAGAGTGGCATCAACACAGAATGGACAAATGTGTCTAATTTTATCTCACAGTCCAAAGTATTATCGAAAGTATAATGATGAAGACCTATCTAACAGGAATAGGGATGCGTTCATGAGAGGGCAAGAATGGAGGCTGGTAGGGAGAAATTCAGGAGGGATCTGAGGAAGTTCTGCTTCCCTGAGAGGGTGATTGAGTCATGGAATAGATATGGGGCAGAAGTGGTGCGGTCAGGGATTGTAAATGGGTTCTTCAAGTATGGTTGGTACAGGGTAACTCTGTGTATCACTTTTATTGTTCAACAAAAACAGTCTTTACAATTGAGAGAAGATAAAAAACAAACAAAAAGAAAATCTTTAAAAACAGTAGCAAATATTTAAAAGATCTCAAGTATCACAATATTTAATTAAACTCTAGAAATACAATAAATAATTAACAGTAGACAGAGACATACCAATACTCTTGGTCCATTGTCCAGAATCACAGACCTTCAGTTTACATAGACATTTTTTGTTTCCTAATTTTAGCTACAGTAGCAAAGAAATTTGCCATACATTTAATCATATGTGGATCTTCAACATATAAAATAACTTTACTTGATGAATATATGTCCATATCAATATGTTCTATATTGTCCACCTAGAATTAAGTATTGATTTCAATAGATAACTTTGAGCTTTGTCATACCAACTACAGCACCATAACAAATGTAATAGGTCTTCAGTGTGATACTTAGCCAGCAAGTTATGATTGCTGTATGATATTTGTAATATAAAAATATAGTATGTGAGTCTGTGCTTCCATGGGTGCCCCTCACCAGGTTTCACTGAAGCTACAGGATATATTAAATTGACCAGATCTCTGTAATGTAATTAATTTCCTTGAGAAATTGCATTTTATGGCCTTTTTTATGACCTGTTGCTGCTTTGAAGTTGGGAAGCTAAATATACAGTTTATTACAGGACAGGACATCATTTAGATGATTCCTGTCGGGCTATCTCTCACCTAGGTGAGGGATTGCAGGGTTGTAAATCTTCAAAGGAACGGACTGATCAAAGACTCATAATTTGGGAAATGAGCTTTTGCTGATGCCACATTATTTAATACATCTCCTGACAGAAAATCATTGTTTGTCTTTTTTTAATTCTAAAAAAGGAGGAGCTAGATGACTCACCAAGTGGGTGGGGAGATGGAGTTGAAATGTATCCTTGTAACTGGGGAATATATCATATCATTTTGGGACTCAGGAGAGACAGGGTTCTCTGATATAACTGAAGCACTGTACAAAGGTAATACATTAGATAGCAAAAGTCTAATTGTACTGTGGTAGGAGTTTTTGTTTTCTAATCTTCCCTTGTTCTTTTATGTGATTGTGAGCTCTTTGATATATTGTTCTGTGTTTACAGTTTTCATATTTTTATCATCTTTTAGTAAAGTATTATTTGAAAGACTGCCTGTGTGTCTGCCAGTTCTTTTTGCATGTGATGTATAGAGGGTTAAGTCTGACAAAAACTATTCAAAAGTTTGATGGTGTTACTAAACTGGGAAAAAGTAAAAATATATCTAAGGTCTTTTATACAGTTTTAAGGGTTCATTTTGGAAGCCTGGCTTGGTGCCCCTGGTGAAAGATTGTACCGCAATCCCTGAAGAGAGTACGTATCTGAGCCTGTACATTGGGTACGCTAGCATAAGGTTCACAGTTTGAATCCCCCCCAGAACTTGAGACTAAAGGTGATTCAGACCCAAAAGCAGACAGGAGAGTTACCCTGTCTGTTACCTGTTCACACTATTGTGCTCTGAGGTTGGCACTATGGGAGCAGAGGGCCTGACCTGCTGAGTGCATTTGTGACAGATTTGGTTAGCAGCAGTGCGATAAAATTGGTAACACAAGCTTTAACTGTTCAGTGTGTCAGCTTAATACTGTACAGCTCACTTGCAAATTAAGACAGCGATTTTTTAAAAAAAACGTAAACAGAACTATATAATTTTGCTTACAGTCAAGCTCCTACCTGTTTTATTTTTTTTCGAAGTACAAGTCAGAGTAGCCATAGTTAGGGAAGAAGATGGCTTCCAATTACAGCGAGCACACTGCAGACTACTTGAGGCAGTTGTGCCAGGACAGAGGAGTCCTGCACGAGGGGAGAGCCACCAGGCAGAACCTCATGGATGCACTGATGGCAGTGTATACCCAGAGCATCGAGTCACAGACTGTGACTATAAAGGACCAAACCTTGGGCATGGAGGGGCCAGTGGCCAGTGCAGTGTCTGGATCTGGTGAGGAGGGCAGCAGGGCCAGTGAAGCGAAGGGCCACAGCAGCAGGGGAAGGTCACCAGCATTCTGTAGCCAGAAGCAATCAGGCTGCAGATTGAGTTGTGCAGAATGGAACTGGAGTTCCAGAGAGATGCTGAATGAGAGAAATGAGGCACAGAGGAGAAGAAGGAGCAAGAACAGTGAGAAGCTGACCATGAAGAGCATGAGTGCCAGTGAGCTACAGAGGAGAAAAGAGAGTGAGAACAGCGAGAGGCAGACTGTGAAGAGCGTGAGCACCAGAGGCAACATGAACTGGAGAAGCTACGACTCCAACCACCAGCACCAGAGCAGGTAAGTGGCTTGGATTTAACTGAAACTACAGGACTGGGTTACAAATTAAATTCCAGATTGATAGCTGAATTTAAAGAGGAGGGAGGATATGGATGCCTTTTTAAATTCCTTTGAAAAAGTTTTTATTCAGGCAAATATTTCTAGAGGGTCCTGGAGCTTTCAGCTATCCTCGCTACTTACCGGGAAAGCTCGGGATGCATTGGGTCAAATGAAGAATGAGGACAGTAAAGATTACAGCAAACTTAAAGCTGCACTTTTAAAAAAGTTTGATTTAACTGCGGAAGCATACAGAGCTAAATTCTGTAAGCTCAGGAGAAGCCCTGACATGAACTATGAGGAGCTAACCATGAAACAATGTCAATGTTTAAAATGTTGGTGGGAGGGAATTGAAGCAAATTCTGTAGATAAATTGAAAATACTATTTTGTTAGAACAGTTTTTTTGGACATGCCCAGCAGAGCTGAAAACATGGTTGTAGGACCGAGATCCCAAAACAGTTCAAGAGGCTGCTGAACTCTCGGACCACTATGCCAAGAGCAGACCTGCTCTAAAAGCGAATGGGGTGGGTGTGGCAGCACAGAAAGGGAAGAGCGCACCTTCATGGCAGCTAAAGCCCTCACTGCCTCCACCGAAACCAGTTAGCCCCAGGTTTCAAAGAAAAGACTTCTCTGAGAAAAACGAATGTTGGGTTTTTAAAGAAACTGGGCATATTGCCAGACAGTGTCCCAAAAAGATGAGCAATATGCAACATGGGACTAGGAAAGAAGTGGGTTGTTTATGTCTCCCTGGAAGCATGTCTGTGAACATGAGGGAACACATGCACCCAGTCACAGTGAATGGGGTAGAGACACAAGGGTTAAGGGACACAGGGGCATCCCTGACATTGGTAAAAGGGGATCGGGTAGAGCCTGGTCAGCTTATACCCAATAAATTTGCAACTGTACAAGACTTCACTGGTGAGGAGAAAACATTGCCACTCGCTAGTGTTCTCCTAGACTGGGGTGAAACAGGGGGAACTGTGCAACAGGTGGCTGTAGCCAAAACTTTAGCAGTTGATGTCATCCTTGGCAACAATCTCAAACAGAGGATGGTGTGTGCAGTTACCCATAGGCAAGTAGCAAGGGAAAATTGTAGTTCCCTGGACCCCGTAGAAGCCATTGTGAAAACCACTAGGAGGCTGGTTCCCCAGCCTGTGTCTCCTGATATGGAGACTAATGAAAAGGGAGTAGAAATTTCCCCAGTAGCAGTAAACCACACAGCTACTGAAGGTTACTCTAAAAAAGGAGGGGTGACCCATTGTCAGAGGGTTAGGGATGACAAGTGATCCTGAGTGCCCTGACACTAGTTCTAGGGACCCTAGTTTAGAGACTGAAGGGGACCTGTCCCATGCCTTGGGAATGTGTAAAGAGTTTGCAGCTGCTCAGAAAAGTGACCCTAGTCTAGAGAAGCTGAGGACTTGGGCAGTCTCTGACGGAGCACAGGGAGGTGATGGTAAACATAAGGTTTATTGGGAAAATGGATTGATGTATACTCAGGCTATGAAGACAGAGGGAGGGATGATAGGCAGGCAGCTTGTCATTCCCCAGGGGTACCATGAGCAGTTGCTCAAGGTTGCACATGATATTCCCTTGTCTGGCCATCTAGGAATTGCACACACTATGCAGCAGTTGGCCCAGAATTTCTATTGCACTAACTTCACCCAGCAGGTGAAGGAGTATTGCAGGTCATGTCACTGGTGCCAAGAAATAGGGAAGGCAGGTAAGAAAACCCAAGCCGCCCTAATTCCATTGCCCATAGTGGAGGAGCCATTCCAGAGGGTGGGAATGGATATTGTGGGGCCTTTTAATACCCCCAGCTCCTCCAGGAAGAGGTTCATCCTGACTGTGGTGGATTATGCCACTTGGTATCCAGAGGAAGTAACCCTATCCTCACTGAGGACAAAGTGGCAGATGCCTTACTTGGGATTTTCTCCTGTGTTGGACTTCCACAGGAGATTATCACCAATTGAGGGGGTTTCTTCATGTCAGACCTGATGAAATGTTTATTGGAGAAGTGTGGAGTGGTGCAGAGGTGCATGACACCTTATCAGCCGCAAGCCAATGGGCTTGTGGAAAGATTTAACGGTGTCCTGAAGTCAATGCTGCAAGCATTTGCTGAATAGCATGGGAGAGACTGGGTGAAATACCTTCCCCACCTGTTATTTGCATACAGGGAGGTGCCCCAAGAGTCAACAGGCTTTTCCCCTTTCGAGCTGTTATATGGACGCCGGGTACATGGGCCCCTAGACTTGATCCAGAGGACTGGGAAGGCAAGCATGCCACCCAAGCTACTCCCATAGTGGATTATGTCCTTAGGTCTAGGGAAAGGTTGAAGGAGCTTATGGGGACAGCCCAGAGCAACCTCACAGCTACCCAACAGAAACAAAAAGTATGGTATGACTGCGGAGCCAGAGTTCACTTGTACACAGTGGATCAGGAAGTCATGGTCCTTATTCCGGTCCAGAAAGACAAGCTGCAGACTGAGTGAGCAGGACCGTACAAAGTAGTTAGAAAGTAAATGACGTGAACTATATCATAGAGTTACCTGACAGAAGACATACAGAAAGAATGTACCATTTCAACATGATGAAGTGATATGCTAATAGGGCTGACATGGTGTTTGCAGTATGCAGTCCTGGGGAGGGGACGGACAAAGGAGACCCCTTTCTGGACTTGCTAGAAGAAAGCAAGTGGGAGTCCTCTGTGGAGGCAGTTAAACTGTCACCCCAGCTGGCCCCGGACAAGATCCAGGAAGTAAGGGAGGTTCTAGCAGACGTTGTCCCAATGTTTAGTGCCAAGCCTGGACTAACCCCTTTAGCAACGCATGATGTAGAGACAGGGACACAGACTCCCATATGGCAGACAGCATATCAGGTGTCAGAGGCTGTCCAAAAGGACATTAGGAGGGAGGTGGAGAAAATACTGGATTTAGGGATAATCCAGAGATCCCTCAGCCCCTGGGACTCACCCATAGTCCTTGTCCCCAAGCCAGATGGCTCTACTCATTTCTGTATGGACTATCGTGAACTGAATGCAGTCACAAAGTCAGATGCCCACTCTATGCCTGGGATGGACGAACTCCTGGACAAGTTGGGAGGGGCGACATACCTGACGACTATTGACCTGACAAAGGGGTATTGGCAGGTAGAGTTAACTGAAAAAGCTAGGGAGAGGTTGGCCTTCATCACTGTGATAGGCTCATTTGAATTTAAAGTAATGCCTTTCAGAATGAAGAACGCCCCAGCCACTTTCCAAAGGTTGGTGAACCAGGTGTTAAATGGTGCTGAGGAGTACACCATGGCATACCTGGATGACATTGCCATCTTTAGTACCAGCAGGGAAGTGCTGGGCAGGATACAGAGAGCCGGGCTCACTGTCAAAGCTGAGAAGTGCCAGGTGGTCATGGCTGAAGTGGCATACCTCAGGCATGTTGTAGGCTGGGGACAGCTCCATCCTAACCAAGTGCAAATAGAGGTGATCAAGGCATGTCCCAGACCAGAAATGGACAAGCATGTCAGGAGTTTTCTAGGGACAGCAGGGTACTATAGGAAATTTGTACCTAATTACAGTGCCCTGGCTGCTACCCTGTCTGACCTGGTAAAGAAAAAGATGCCTAAGAAAATTACCTGGGAACCAGCCTGTGAAAAAGCCTTTGCCAGACTGAAGGAAGCACTGTGCAGTGCTCCTGTATTGACAAGTTCTGACTATAGCAGACCCTTTATAGTCCAGACTGATGCTTCAGATGTGGGTATTGGGGCAGTACTGAGTCAGACATCCAACCAAGGGAAAGATCACCCTGTAGTGTACCTGAGTAAAAAGTTACTTCCTAGGGAGCAGGCTTACTCTACTGTGGAAAAAGAGTGTCTTGTCATAGTGTGGGCCCTAAAAAAGTTAAAGCCATACTTATATGGGCAGTATTTTGAGGTACAAACTGAACACAACCTCCTGGTTTGGCTGACACAAATGGGAAAAACTAATGGTAGACTATTAAGATGAAGTCTTGCCTTGCAAGGGTATGAGATGATGATCTTACATAGGGCTGGAGTGACCAATCAGAACACCGATGGCATGTCGCGTCTATATTAGGAGTGAACTGACTTAGGGAGCTCATCCCATGCAAGGGATAGAGCCCCCAAGTTCAGTCTAGGTAGGGAGGATTGTGACGCTTGGCCAGCTGGTTATGATTGCTGTATGATATTTGTAATATAAAAATACAGTATGTGAGTCTGTGCTTCCATGGGTGCCCCCCCACCAGGTTTCACTGAAGTTACAGGGTATATTAAATTGAACAGGAGATCTCTGTAATGTAATTAACTTCCTTGAGAAATTGCATTTTATGGCCTTTTTATGACCTTTTGCTGCTTTAAAGTTGGGAAGCTAAATATACAGTTTATTACAGGACAGGACAACATTTAGCTGATTCCTGTCAGACTATCTCACAGCTAGGTGAGGGATTGCAGGGTTGCAAATCTTCAAAGGAACTGGCTGATCAAAGACTCATAATTTGGGAAATTAGTTTTTGCTGATGTCACATTATTTACTATATCTCCTGACAGAAAATCATTGTTTGTCTTTTTTTTAATTCTAAAAAAGGAGGAGCTAGATGACTCACCAAGGGGGTGGGGAGATGGTGTTGAAATGTATCCTTGTAACTGGGGAATATGTCATATCATTTTGGGACTCAAGAGAGACAGGGCTCTCTGATGTAACTTAAGCACTGTACAGAGGTAATATATTAGATAGCAAAAGTCTAATTGTATTGTGGTAGGAGTTTTTGTTTTGTAATCTTCCCTTGTTCTTTTATGTGATTGTGAGCTTTTTGATATATTGTTCTGTGTTTACATTTTTCATATTTTTATCATCTTTTAGTAAAGTACCTATTATTTTAAAGACTGCCTGGGTGTCTGCCAGTTCTTTTTGCATGTAACATATAGATGGTTAAGTCTGACAAAAACTGTTCAAAAGTTTGATGGTGTTACTAAACTGGGAAAAGGTGAGACTATACCTAAGGTCTTTTATAGAGTTTTAAGGGTTCATTTTGAAAGCCTGGCTTGGTGCCCCGGTGAAAGATTGTACCACAATCCCTGAAGAGGGTATGTATCTGAGCCTGTACATTGGGTACGCTAGCATAAGGTTCACAGTTTGAATCCCCCCAGAACTTGAGACTAAAGGTGATTCAGACCCAAAAGCAGACAGGAGGATTACCCTGTCTGTTACCTGTTCACACTATTGCGCTCTGAGGTTGGCATTATGGGAGCAGAGGGCCTGACCTTCTGAGTGCATTTGTGACATTCAGTACCCCCTGATGTACAGTCACAATTTATTGAGGAATCTATTTTTTTTTATCATATCATATTGTATCCCTGCATCCCCAGCCCTTGCTAACCTCCTGCCACCACTCCTTCACCTCTGAATCCGAAGTTGGATGTGCCCAGCTGGCATATACAGCTATACCATCGAAAGGGACTCCCACTATGTCCCCACGCCCGGCAAGGAACCAATACCAGCACACTCCTCCAGTCTGGGCATTTGTCGACCAGTGAAGCTGTGGCTATCATGCTGTGGACCCTGTGCTGCCATTTTAATCCTAGATTTTCTGTTCCCCTCAGAGTGCGAGTGTACAATAATGTCAGACACAACACTGACATCTGCCACACTCTGCCCCTCATGTTTTAACCCTGCTCCATTAGTGCCCCTGGTCATCACCAGGGCTGCTACATAGCAATGGTTCCCTGGATCCCTCCCCAGGGATGGGAGATCAGTCCTCAGATGCTTGATCCCATCCCTCCCCTGCCAACCCCTGGTGCACTGGGCTCATGTCTGAATCTGGGTCACCAGTGTGGCATGAGGTGTGGTGTCCAGCGCCTCAACCCTCAGCACCAATGGGATGACCTATTGGAGGATCTATTGAGTTCATGTATCTTACATTTAAAACTTTAGTTTCAAAGGTTTGAAACTTATATCTAGTCAAGCAAGATCTCAATTTTGGGGCAGTAAGAGATTCAAGATAGTTCTGTAACATAAAACCATGACCACTGTTTTTTTGAGAACCAGGGAGCGAACCTGGAATCTTGTATTATTTTCTTATCCAGAATAACTCAGTAGTCCCTGACTTTCTTGGCAATGTACTTTTTATGTTGTCTTGTGCGCTGGCGCAAGCAACATTTTGTGGTAGTACCACATTGAGAGGTATGTCAGTGTGGCAAATGCAGGGCACGCTTTAGTAGGTGTGTCCCTCATCCCCCAGTTAGTGAGCATGCTAGCGCTGATGCAGAAATTATGGAAAGTGCCACCAAGTTGAAAGAAATCTGCTGCTGCAATCAGAGACAAGCTCATCATGCAGCAGCAGACAACACTCCTCCCCATCGTGCCTTTCCTAGTGAAACTTTTAAATAAAGATGGTGGCTCCTGCTGTCCACCGCACACAATCCCCATACTGACATCAGGGGTGGCCAATCCCCCATGTTGGCATGTACCCTCACCCCACACACTTTCTTTGCTGATGGGGCCCAATCCCTGTCGGCATCAGGCCCCCCCAAATTCATGGGGCATACTGCGAGCCAACCCCAGTATGCCCAGCATCTCCCCTGAAACTCATGTGGCACACTGGGAGCCCACCCAGTGTGCCCAACTTTCCCCCAATGAAAGTCATGGGGCACACTGGGAGCCCACTCCAATGTGTTCAACAATTTTTTTAGTTCACCTGTAAAGAAAGAAAACCGTCCTTCAATGTCTGTTTTTTATTTTTCCCTGTAAAAAAGAAAAACAGTCCCTCATAGTCCCCAGTGCCCCTTCCCCAACCTGCACCCACCCTCTGTGCACCCCACCTTCCTGCACCCCACTCTCCCCATACTTACCTTCGAAGGTCCAGCGCTGTGATCGTCTGTGGAGCAGGACGTGTCTGGACACCTCAAAGCTGAACTACTAAATGAAGAAATGCTGGTAAGCTATATAATGGCATCAATGGGGGGGTTTCAAGTTAGGTTGCTATCTCAGCCATTTTTTTGAATTTTGGCTCCAAATTTTCAACATGAGGTTCCTGGGGCCCCACCTCATGAGCACATGCTCTGACATCTCGTTATTCGGTCCCAAAAGATGATTTTGCGGTCACTGCGCAGGATCACCTTTTGGGACTGATTAATGAAATGACAGTGCCACTGTTCATGAGGTGAGGTCCTAAAAAGCATATGTTGCAAATTTGGTGGAAAAATTCCAAAAAATGACTGTGTTATGAGCGTGCGTTGCACAGTTTCCACGCACGTTTGTAACTTTGACAATTTTTAATATTTTCACTTCAGATTTTCAGCATTGCCATTTTTTCACACCCACTGTTATGAACAGTACAGCTGCTATTTTTTACAGCCTGCCTGAAATGTGTTTTTGCACATCTGGCACACAATGCCGCAGTTGTTGTGGGAAATCAACTTTCTGGACAGATTAACAAAATCTCAGTGCCACTGTTCATAAGTGGAGGTCCCAAAATGCCTATGTTGAAAATTTGGTAAAAAAATCCCAAAAATAATTGCATTACGGGCGTGCGTTGCTCAGTTTCTATGCATGCTCGTGAGTTCACCAGTTTGTCATATTTTCACTCCAGATTTTCAACATTGCTTTTTTTTACACCTCCTCATGAACAGTACAGCTGTAATTTTTCACATCCTGCCCAAAATGCGTTTTCGCATCTGTGGTGCCAAATGGCGCAGTCACTATACAAAATCACCTTTTGACTAATGAACTGATAGTGCCACTGTTCATGAGGTGGGATCATAAAAAGCCCATGTTGAAAATTTGGGGTGAAAATACCAACAAATGCCTGGGATGTTACGGTTTCCAATCACAACGCCCCACCCCATAGAGACTGACAGGCATCAGGATGTGACTTGGGATTGTCAGCTGTAATGCTCATGCCATTCCACCCCCACCCCCACCCTGCAGCCAGTGACAGGCATCAAGGTGTGCCTTGGAGTCTTCGGCTCCAGAGTTCACCCCATTCTCCTATAATGAACCCATCTCACCATATTTCCTTATGGAATGGGGTGAGTGTAAGGCCTGAAGACCCTAAATCACAATGCAACACTTGGTGTCTGCAGGGTAGGGTGTGGTGAAATGGCATGAGCGTTATTGCCAATGACCCAAAGACACACCCCAATGCCTGTCAGTCTCTGCAGGGTGGGGGTGAGGTTGGCATCAGTTCAATACTTCACTGCCATTCCTATTATGCATCTCTCTAACTCCTGCACTACCAATGCCAATGCCAGAAAGACAACATTGGGCATTGACAAATGCTTGTTATACTTTAGGCTTATAGTGACATTAATATCAGTATACTTTTTTTAGGAATTCCAACCTGTATCTTTGTAGATACTTATATATTTCAGTTAACCATACTGATTTATGGGGACTGATAGTTCTAGGAGGAGCAAGGGAATTAGGGAATTCGGGGGGTGCAGGGGTAGATACCCCTTCAGGACATTAGATCTTGGGATAGGTAGGAACATCTATATAGGCAGATTGGATGGGCCCTTGGCCTTTTTTTTTCATATAGCTTTTTATCCTCCTGGGAGCCCTGGTAGGTGGCTGCGGTCTCTCCTTTTGGAGGGACCCACTCTCCAGCTTCCTTGCATCTCTATATCACCAACTCAGTCAGTCCCCCATGGATTGCCCCCCACAGCGGGGCTAGGAGGGAGGGCACCGGCACTCCCCCCCCTTCAGAGACCCAATCCAGATACACTGGGCTGACCCCCACAGATGCAGGAGACATCACAAAGCCTGCCAGGCTCCATTTTACACTTTTTTTCCATACACCCTCCCAACCGACTTAATGACATTGACATGTGTCTCCTGATCTGTACTGCCTTCCAGCCACTGCCAGAGGGCAGTCAAGGAGCAGGATGACAAGTCTCCCTCCCCCGAGAGAGGAGAAGAGTCCTCCATATGCTTGATCCTCTCTCACCCCTACCGACCACTGATGACTCAAGCTTGTTACAGAACCCAGGTCACCAGAGTGGCATGAGATGTGGTCTCCAGCGCTTCAACCCTCAGTGTCACCGGGCCAGCTCCCTTGGTCTTTTTCTGCTGGCAGTGAGTATGTTTCTGTGTTTATAATTTTATCCTCAGGAGACACATGGAAACAACCTGGCTACAACTTGGTGTGCTCTCCAGGCAAAATATGTTGAATAAATGAAAATGGTATAAATGGGCCTAGTGTCTTTGAAAAAAAGAGACTGCTCAATCACTGCTTGTCATAGCTCTTTCTTCTGTTTATTTCATTTGGCCACCTATAGCATCAATGTTTCACCATATCAGGCTTTATCATGCAGCGATCCTCACAATCTTTATATATAGTGTGATTTGTTTTCTGCTTCAACCAATCTTTCTATTTCTTTGTGCATATGCACAGGTTATTATCACTGTGGCTCTGTGGTGGCTTGAGCACTCTGTATCAAAGTGACTGCCTGTACTTCACTGAAAACTGAACACTGAAGGCAGTCACCTTGATACAGTGTGTTCAAGCCACCACAGAGTTGCAAGAATAACCTTTGCAAATGCACAAGGAAACAAAGAGACTAAAGCAGAAAATAAATCACACTACATATAAAGTTCATAAGGACCACTGATCATGATAAAGCCTGATATGGCGAAACGTTGATGCTATACTGTAGGTGGCCAAATGAAAGAAAGAGAAGAAGGAAAAGCAAAGACAAGCATTGATTGAGCAGTCTCCTTTTTTCAAAGACATTTTGGTATTGGTACTGGAGAGCAGCTCCACACTGTCAATTCTTTTTTTGATACTTTGGAGGTCAAAAGTCATCTTGGTGACACTGAACATTTGGTAAATGGGCAAAATGACATCATGTTCTTACTTCCAATGCTGCTCCAGGAACAGATATGGTTTCAACTATCAGAAAATGGAGCCACTCATGATAGTGACTGGGGACTACTATTAACAGTATACAAAATCACAAATGCCCCCACAATGCAAAGCATCATGGGCTGCATATGCAAATCACCACAGAATATTATGCTGGTTCAACTTTAAGCAGAAATGCATGGTGCCAAAAGGACTCTCACACAGTTTGCAAAGGGTGCCAACAGAAGGCATAGACACATGTTTCGTCCTACAAGGACTCATCAGTTTGCCTCATCTGTTTGACACCCCAGTGGAATTAACCAGCTACCCTAACATGGTCTATCTGGGTTATGTTGTGGTGAACCCAATTAAAACTGTGTGAGAGGCCTTTTGGCACCATGCATTTCTGCTTAAAGTTGAACCAGCATAATATTCTGTGGTGATTTGCATATGCAGCCCATGATGCTTTGCACTGTGGGGGCATGTGTGATTTTGTATTTCTTTGAAACTTGGCTTCCCAGCCAAATGCCCTTGGGGTAACCATTGCCTTGATGCTTGCGCACAGAGGTTCTTTGTCTTTTTAATTTTTTTTTGTTTTAATGGGTTCACCACAACATAACCCAGATAGACCATCTTAGGGTAGCTGGTTCATTCCACTGGGGTGTCAAACAGACGAGGCATACTGATGAGTCCTGGTTGGACGAAACACGTGTCTATGTCTTCTGTTGGCACCCTTTGCAAACTGTGTGAGAGGCCTTTTGGCACCATGCATTTCTGCTTAAAGTTGGACCAACATAATATTCTGTGGTGATTTGCATATGTAGCCCATGATGCTTTGCATTGTGGGGACATGTGTGATTTTGTATTTCTTTGAAACTTGGCTTCCCAGCCAAATGCCCTTTGGGGTAACCATTGCCTCAGTACTATTAATGGTAACATTTGAACTAAAATCAAAACTTTATTTTTTTTTTTACTTTTGATTTTTAGATTTTATATTATAATTACATAAAAATAATATAAAGGAAAATGCATATCAACTTAATGCATATTATTGCAGTGTGTGATTAGGGTTTTTCTATTGTTTTATTTTTCTTCCAAATCTGAGAGTGCTTGTATGTACCCTGTATGTTTTTATTTTAAGTTTACTTTCTTTGTCAGTGACACCAAAACCATTGTCTGATTAAGGTGCCTATCAGTTCTTTTGGTTTTTTTAGTTTGTTATAATAGATATGACAACAACAAAAGTAGATATAAACATAGTTACATTAACTGAAGGATTCAGTAGAGAACCCAGAACAGAGTTTACCCAATTGAAGTGTGAACAATGTTTACAAATAAACAAACTTAGGGCAAAACAGTTGCTTTGGCATAAGAGGTCATGCTTTTAAAGCAAGTCAGCAATATCACATTTGAAAATATAGGAAGAACAAGGGAAGGGGAAGAAAAAAGGCAGAGGGAAGATGAGGAAGAGGAGTGGTGCACAATAACTGAAACCAACATAAGAAAAAAATTAGAACGACGGGCTTTGAGAGAGAAACAGAAAACAGATTCTCTCCATTACTGAACCTTATAGAAAATATTGAAGACCAGTCCCAGAAACTCCTGGATATAATGAGAGAGAATGAGGTAAGAACAATTGAAAGCCAAAATGAGGAACCTGTGGCCCAGATATTCAAAAGGGTTGCGCCATGCACAATAGGGCTGCGCCTGTGCAAGTCCGAGATTGCGCCATTCTGCCATATTCAGCAGGAGGCAGTTGCGTCCCCCAAGTCAAGCTGAGCAACAGCGCAATGCTAATGAAGGCATGCTGAACCGGAGGGGGAGGAACCATGCATAAACTGCACAGCCCGATATTCAGCGGGCTGTGCAGAGTTGTGCAGGCGCAACCCCCAACCTATGCCTGCACAACTTTGAGCAAAAAAAAAGGAGTATGTCGAGGGCCACCCACAGGTGAGCTGCCACATTGCAGGGCACAACACAGCAGCTGCCACCTGTGGGTGGCCCTCGACGTACTCCCTGTGCCCCCCCTGCAGCCCAATCACGGGCATATAATAACCCCCTCCCCTGACTGGCCTGATCGAGGGCATAATGAAGAAACCCCCTCCCTCCGGACTGGCCCGTCGTGGGCATCAGTGAAAACACCCACCCTCCCCGACTGGCCCGATCGCGGGCATAAGCTAAAACCTCCCACCCCGACCAGCCCGATTGCGGGCATCAGTGACAAACACCCCACCCCCACTAGCCCGATCACTGGCATCAGTGACAAAACCCCACTAGCCCAATCGTGGGCAGAGCAGATTTCAACCCCACAATAACATATCTCTGGTGGTCAGTGGAACGACGAAACCCGATAAGTGGGCATTGAGTCCACCACCCTCCCCCAGGTCCACCTACCCTGGTGATCTAGATGGCTTCACCCACCCACCCACGGAGTCCCACCACCCGCTCCCGTCAGCGGTGGGTGGCAGCATCCACCCACCTGCCGCCCGCCGCCCGCCAACTGACTGCTCAGTAGGGCTGCACGCCCATTGGTTCAGAGCAAGAGCCAATGGGCATACAGCTCATACCGTAAAGGCAGTCCAGATATGTGAATGAATTTCATTCCATATCTGGACTACTGTCTGTTATAAATACAATATCGCTCTGCTCTGAACCAATGGGCTGCACTACGGAGCAGTCAGTCAGTGACGGGGTGGCAGGCAGGTGGGATGCTGTTGCCGCTGGCTAACGGTGGGAGCGGGTGGTGGGGCTCCGTGGGTGAGTGGGGTGGGGCCACTAGATCACCAGGGTAGGTGGACCTGAGGGTGGACTCAATGCCCGCGATCGGGCTTTGCGGTCCACTGGACCACCAGGGATATGTTCTGGGGGTTGAATCTGTTCCGCCCGCGATCGGGCTAGTGGGGGTGGGGTGTTGGTCACTGATGCCCGCGATCGGCTGGTCGGGGCTGGGAGGTTTTTGCTTATGCCCGCGATCGGGCCAGTCGGGTGGAGGGGGTGTTTATTACCGATGCCCGCGATCGGGCTGGTTGGGGTGGGAGGTTTTGCTTATGCACGCGACATTGGGCCAGTCGGGGGAGGGGTGTTTGTTACCATGCCCGTGATCGCTGCAGGGGACATCGTCTCCCCGACGGTTGCTGCCTGGCAGGGTGCCAGGCACAAGTCCTTGGGATCGGCACACCTGCATGCTAATGGCATGCAAATTGGGCTACAAATAGATGCAAATGGCCCCCTGTGCCTGCATGAATTATGGCCCATTTGCATGTCACCTTTGAATATCGAAATTTGTACATGGCGCAATGGAACTTGCGCCACCGCATCTTGAATGCTCCACTCTGACCACTTGGGGCGCGAGTTGCACTGTACTCATTATTAGTGGCTGTGGCCGGGGTGATATTAAGGAGTTGCTCAATAGCGCAACTCCGTTGAATACTGCCCCGGCCACACCCCTGCGCAACTATTTTGTGCAGCGCAAGGGCTTGCACCACAGAATGGCGCAGTTTGAATATCCAGCCCTGTAACTACAATTGAAATGGAACAGGAAAGTAATAAGAAAGTACCTAGGCAAACTTACATGCTTGGAGATTTGAAGATTACATACATGGACAGATAGAGTACCAAGGGCAATACAAATAATAAGACAAGTAACAGTTTCTCTGGTACAGTAATAGATGATATTAGGGATATGCTACCCAAAATAATCAAACCATCTGAAGAGAACCCCCTTGTTATTGTGTGCCCAGGTACCAACAATATTGCTAGACAAAGGGTGGAAGAAACTTTCAATGACTTCAAAGCTATGCTTACATCCCTCCAAGAAATAAATTGTGAGGTTATTATCTCAGGGGTTCTCCTAGTTCCTAGGGCAAGTTGCAGAAGAAATAGAAAAATAATTAAATTGAACAACTGGCTAAGATTATGGTGACTAATGAAGAGGTTAAAATTTATAAGGACATGGGAATTATTCCATTGGAAATACAGTATGACCTGTTCAGTTATGATGGACTCCACCTAAGCAGCAAAGGTAGTGAACTCTTGGGAAACACATTTCATGAAAATATTCACAGACTACATTTAAACTAATAAACAAGGGGAAATGTGACATACATCTAGATAAAGAAGGTCTGTTTAAGAGAAAATGCTAAGACTGAAGCATGTATAAACAAAGTACCCCTCAATTCAAATATTGGCAGCACTACGAATTAAATCGTTAATTTAAAGGTACTACAAGGTAACGCAAGGAGCTTGGCAAACAAGAGACATGAATTAAAGTTGTATTACACATGGAGGATATTCATATTTGTGCCATAACTGAGACATGGGGGAAATCTGGAGACTGGGGTAAGGAAATGCCAGGTTACAACATATTTTACTTTGACTGTAAACAGAAGAGGGGTGGTGGAGTCATACTGTATGTTACAGATAAGATATATGCAAGAGAAATTGATATACACACTGGGAAACATAGTGAGGTGGAACAAATATGTCTACATATAATGCAGAGGGATAATAATAAAATTACTGTTGGGGTCTGCTACAGGGCATCAGACTTAAGCAATGAGGATAACCAGAACTTCTTTTTAGTTATTGAAACAATGGAACTGGGAAGTAGGACACTTATACTGGGGGATTCTAACCTTCCTAATATAAATTGGAATACCCTTACAGGAAAATCCACATTTGACAATAATAATAGATATAACAATAATTAATAATCTTAAACAACATGTTACACAGCATACTAGAGGGTCTAGCCCACTTGATTTGGTCCTCAGTAATTTGGAAGAGGGTTTCATTGACTCCACTGTTAGAGAAACGATTGGGGACAGTGACCACAATATGATGCAGATATCAAACAAAGGCAGTTGGAGACCACAGAAAGGCATAACAAAAGTGAAATGTTACCACAAAGCAAACTATAATGGAATGAGACATTACCTAAAGGCATGGCTGTAGAAAACTGAATTAAAACAAATCCCACTTGAGGAAATGTGGAAGAAAATTAGAAGCAAGCTCAATTACTGCATAAATAGATATGTACCTGAAAAAAAAATATTATAACAAAGATAGAATTCCCAGTTGGTTCAATAACAAAATAAAGCACTTACTAAGGAGAAAAGCGAGGGCATACAAGAAATTTAAAAATAATCCATCTCCAGAAAAATAGATTATTTACAAGTCCAGGGAAAATAATGTAAAAACAAATAAAAATGTAAATAAAGTGGAGGAATTAAAGTTAGCTACTAAAACACAGAATAAAAAACTATTTTTTTAACTATGTGAACAATCTAAATGGTGCACAGCATAAGGTAGGACCATTAAAAATAGGGGACAGCCAAGTCACACTTGCACAGGAAATGGCAAACATTTTTAACAGTTATGGTAGTGAATAAAATGCATTTGTGCTCAAAACCCCCTACTTAACTTGTGGGGCGAGGGATAAACAGGTGCTAGGTAGCAAGGTAAATATAATTATGTTCTGTGTTAAAAAACAACAACATTCTATTAGCACTTTAATACAAGGTAATACCCACTAATTGTTTGGTGATAGCTTCTTTCTTTTTTTTTTTTAAGGCAGTCGAAAAAAAATTTTCTTACCAACTTCTCTGACACTTTTTAATTGTGCCTTGCTTCATTGCAATATTGTCTCAGCCATGTAAAAAAAATAGAATCATATTACCAGTCTGCTGGAGGATCCTACTTCTTCATGGCTCAATTGCCTAATTCCTTATGTAGGGGAGTCCCTTCTTAGGGGTTTGTGATCACCCTCTGCTGCAGCATTTGTCCTTACTCAGACTTACTCGGACTTGGTCCTCAGTTCTTTTATATTTTTGTAGAGCATATAAACGCATGGAGCGTTTAGCACTTCCATGGATCCCTGTCAGGGAAGCCGGCAGCTCCTAGGCTGTTGATGTGCTACTCCTGTTCTTGCTGCATTTGTTTCTGATTCCTTGTTACAAATGCTTGAGCCCAATATCCTTGCTGTATGCATACATTTCGAAGCTCTTGTCCCCATCATCAGAGCCCTGATGAGCCATGAAGAAATGGGATCTTCTTGCAGACAGGTAATATGGTTCTAAAAAATGTTTTACATGGTCGGGACAATATTGCAATGAAGCTAGGCAGAATTAAAAATTGTCAGAGAAGTTGCTAAAAACAATTTTTTTGACTGCCTTAAAAAATAAAAATAAGTAAGTTATCACCAAACAATTAGTCAGTATAACTTTATATAACAGTGCTGACAGACCTGTTCTGTTTTGAACAGAGAACATAATTATTTTTTACAATTACTTTTTGAGTGTTTTCCAGGCTAAGGATACTATCGACATTAATAAATCTGGGGTTACTGAAGACTAAAACATACATATAATGGAAGCAGATGTAAGGAGACAACTGGATAAACTAGGCATTAACAAATCCACAGGACCGGATGGTATACATCTGAAAATTTTAAAAGAACTGGCAGGGAATGAGTGGGTCCGATTGCTCAGCTGTTTACACAGAATCATAGAATTATGCCAGCAGAAAAAGACCATTCGGTCCATCGAGTCTGCCCGAGATACATGCTCACTGACAAGGGGGAGAGGTACTGCCAGAATGGAGGGAGGCCAACGTTACCCCGATATTCAAAACTTTTTCTAGATCAGACTGTAAAATCTATAAACCCATTACTCTGACTTCAGTTCTAGGCAAATTACTGGAAGAACATTTAAAGCAGATAATGGAAAATCATATCGCACTTACAGGTCAGACAGACATTTCACAACATGGTTTTAGGAAAGGAAGATCATGCCAAACGAATTCACCCCAGTTCTTCAAACCGTAAGCAGAGCTTTGGATCATGGTCTCCCTCTGGATGTGATATACTTGGATTTTTCCAAGGCCTTCGATTTGGTCCTCCATAAAGAATGAATAAATAGGCTAAGAGAGATAGGGTTAAATCCTTATGTAGTAAGATGGATACAGTTATGGTCAACAGAATGCAGACAGAAGGTATGTATCATGGGCCCCTATTCAGAATGGCAAGAGGTCAGCAGTGGTGTCCCTTATGGGTCAGAATTGGGCCTATCACTTTTCAATGCATATACAACACCCATGAAATCATCCCACAATTCATGGATATGCAAATATGCGCATGATACAAAAATAGGCGCAATAGTTAACAATGCACAAGCAATAAAACAATTACAAAATGATCTACAGGGCATTGTAAACTGGTCAATTGAACACAAACTGGTATTCAATATTGATAAATGTAGAGTTATGCATTCTGGCCACAGTAACACCAAGACCAGTTATACACTCAATGGCTTCGAACTCCAAGAAACACACAAGGAAAAAGATCTAGGAATTGTGGTCACAAACAACCTTTCCTTCTATGAACACTACACAGAGGTTACGAAGAGGAGTAGTGGAATGCTGGGGTGTATTTTAAAGACTATCAAAAGCAGAGACAGAAATGTTACAATGCCTCTGTATTTTGCACTGGTAAGGCCAAAATTGAAGTATGCGCACAGTTCTGGGCACCCCACACCAAGCGTAAAATAGCACTCGTGGAGAAAGTACAAAGGAAAGCCACCAAAATAATCAAAGCAATGTCACCACATACTTATGGTAATAGACTACAGGAGTTGGAACTATTTACACTGGAATACAAGCATTTTACAGGGGACCTCTGCCTAGTATATAGGGCTTTTAGGGATACTGATCTATGGGAATGTATAGGACTGGATCATAAAATGACAACCAGGGTAAATAGATTTCATAATTATCAGTTAAAGGGTGAAATGTACAAGACAGAGAAAAGAGGGGCTTGGATAAACCAGAGAGTTATCAGTGTCTGGAATAATCTCCCTAAATATGTAGTAACACATATGATGATGGAAGCCTTTAAAAAGACATTAGATTCATATATGGGAAGCAGAAGATAGTTACTTTTCCATTGCAAAATGGAAGGCTGCATGGCTAAAGTTTTTGACTTGTATCCTTCCTATGATTCCTATGACATTATACATATTTCTACTATGTGATATAGTCAAACACTTGTGAAATAATAAGTGCATATGAGTTCATCAAGTCTTTAGAGATGTAACTTAAATGTGCACTTCTGTGTTATGTTAACTGAAAATTCATTAATACATTTAAAATGTATACGCATAAACAACTCACGTCCTACAAATATGCTTGTTTATAATCTAACAAAACTAGACCAATTCAATGGAGGTGGGTGCTAAAATATTAGCAAATGATACTACAATTTTAATGTTGTGGAATCTATACCACAGTTTCCGGTAAGAGTCTGTTTACATTAATTAATAAGTGTCCCACTGCTTATACCTCAAATCAAGATCAATAAAGAAAGTATTATCATTGCCATATTGTTTACAGTTCCATTTTTTCTTTCATTTGCAGTATATCATGACTTCTTCTGACCCTGTTGAGGAGCTGAAGGTCTCCTGCTTTGAAAAGTATTCCCTGAGAAAGGCTACCAACCAAAAATATATGGATGTTTTCATCCTTAATCCCTTTTACTTTTGCAGGATGTAAGACAGTCAGAGAGAGCTGAGCCCTCTAATTTGAGGACTTCCTGTCTATAAGCCAAAAATGTATGACATCACTGCTGGGTCTGGAAAGAGAAGTCTGGAAATATGCAGTAAAATTTTTCTATATTCTTCAAAATGCCCCTCAGTCTTGAAAGTTTGAATATAAAATTGCAACATGTCTCAAATGAGAAAAATGTCAGGACATTGGGTTTAGATGTCTTTCAATAATCTTGGCATTTTTTAGGCATCCTGAAGACTTCAGCTACTAAAGAAGGGTTATCTGAGGGTAGGTCAAATGCTATGGTTAAAATGTCTTAAAAACAAAAGTTTAATTCCCAGCAGACATACTGTAGAAATGGAATTGACTGGTGACAGGCATAAAGATCAGTTGTTTAATATGTGAGGGTGTTGTCCTCCTTTAAGGACTTGCTATGTTTTCCCATCTAAATGTAACCCCCTTGTTACCCAGGGTTACTAGAATCTCAGTAAGACCTAGTGGTAGGCAGGGAAGGCAGCTTGTGAAACTCCACTTAAATGGGTTTCACACTGTCTCACTCTATTTTCAGTCTCAGCTGAGACTGAGGGATGACATCACCAATAGAACTTTCGCAGCTGCATAAGCCACATTGGAATCTGCAGCAAAGGGAGTTAGATAGAATGTTGGGAGTTCTGAAGTGACAGTCTTCAGTTGGTGTTCAGTGAGTGAAGTGAGAAGTTGGGAGCTTGCTGGTAAAGCAGCTCAGTGAAGGCTCTAGGAGCCTCAGCACTGACAGAGGGCTACTTTTAAGTAATAGGGTGTGTGTCTCCACCTTGATTTATTTATTTATTTAGTTTTTGTTGACCGGGTAAGTGCACTAGACAAATCCTGCCTATTTTCAGGCACGACCCGGGGGAGGGGGATACAGATGAATGCCAACTGACCTTGAACCAGATTAAGCTGTTAGTGGTAATTTTAGTGAATGAAGGAAATCTGGCCAGGACACCGGGGAAATTCCCCTACTCTTTCGATAAGTGCCATGGGATCTTTAACATCCACCTGAACTACCACCAATCCAGGCAGATGGGACCTCGGTTTTAACGTCTCATCCGAAAGACGGCACCTCAGAAGTGCAGCACCCCTCTCATGCTGCACTACAGTGTCAGTACTGGGATATTAACCCAAGTACCAGATGTGGGAACTGAACCCACAGCCCTCTGATATCCCGGCCTCAGACGAGAGTGTGCTACCTACTGAGCCACTGACACTGATAAAGAGACACCTTAAAGAGAGACACAGGAAGATTACCGAAGTGGTGGAGACCGCTGTTTTTGGGTCTCAGTGCCCCTTCCCTCGGGGGATGAGAAGGATTCCCTGCAGATTCCTGGGGCAATCCCCTAGTTCTGCTTGTGGAGAAAAAGCTGCTTGTTCATTCCAGTATTTATTTGGGAGAAAAGAAGATTTGTGAGTCGCCTGTGGGGCACCTGTAACGTAAGGGTGAGTGTCTGCTCTGGCTAAAAGGGCCTATGTTTTTCACCCTGGGACTTGTGTGACAATGTGGGATTGAACTACTAAATATTGGGAAGCCTAGAATAATGGGCTAAGCAAGGTAAAAGTAGTTTCAAGTTCCAGAGTTTGTTTGGGATGCAAATAATATGTAGAGGTGATGTGATAGACGTCTACCTTTAATCTACATTTAAAAGTTCAGTAAAGAAATTGTTCAGTTTTTCAGAGAAATGGCTGGGTATGGGCTGTGGGAGCTGGAGGTGGGTGGCCCCCAATCTTTAGTGACCAGGTCCACCTCTACGGATTTCTTCTGTGGTTTTCTACTTTGCCTCAGGCACTTGGCCAGTGATGAGGGAAGTACCCAGACGTGGGGTTGTAAGGAAAATTCTCTCGAAGAGTCGCAGACTCTAATGTGGTGTGGGGAGCCACGACAGGATAATTGGTTCATTCTTCCAATGGACCACTAATGGGATAATTGGTTCATTCCTCAAATGGACCATGAACAGGATAATTGGTTCATTCGTCCAATGGACCACGGATCAAGTGGCCGGCGGGGGAGCCGGGCCAGTGGGGAAAACCCAAGTGTGTACAAGTTGGGCTGTGTACCCAAAGCTGCGTGCAAGTCCGGGCTGTGTGTCTGGTGGGTTCAGAGCCTGAGGGCTGGACATAGTGATAAAGTGTTTTGTTGTCTCTAATCTGCATTACCAGGAAATGTAGCCCCATGGGGGTCCGTATATGCTTTGTTTGTTCAGCTTGGATGTGAATAAAAGCCACACTGAAGAATCCCATTCCTGGTTCTGGACATTACAGTTATTGCTTCCTGTGTTCGGATTTACTTGGGTGCCACTGTTCAGAGTAGCCAAACCTAGGCTCCCCTGTGCCGAGTAACCTCATCCTCCCCGAACCCAGGTCCCCACCAGGTACTGCTGTCAGCTTCAACAGCATGCCACCTGTCGTTTTGCTAAGAAGGCAGGGGTGAGGGGTAAGATAAAGATTCATGTTCTATTTAATTTTTTCTGCCCTCTCAATCCCATCCACCCCACACACTCTGTGTGGTGTCTGATTTTCACATATACTGAACCTAGATGGTTGACACTTAAAACTGGGTGATTTTCCCAATTACTAACAGAAAGTGTCTGCTGTCTGTAGCCATAAAAAAGGCCAGGCCAGATGAGACAAAAGTAGTTACTGTAAACAAAACTGAGGTGTTTTCTCTTCAGGCTGAGATGCATGGGTTATTGGAGCTATTGCCATGAAGGTATAAATATGACCCCAATAAACATCCTTGGATCAAAATAAAAGCTGCACTTTGATCAGCAGTTGAGAAAATCTTTGGAGTTCTGCATTCCTGTGGTCCCTTCAATTTTCATGTTCCCTTCCTGTAACCTGCAAATGACCTAGAAATCCTGTACTGGGAAGGAACTCTTGCTGAAATAGACATGCACCATATCATATGGGATACAATAGTTAACTGGACTTTCTTTTCGGTTCAGCCAGGCTAGTGCTGTAGGAGAGAGCTAGCATGTCTTTAAAGTCCCTGAAAACAATCCACAGCTCGAGTTTAATCACAACAGACCTTACTCTCGCCTACTGAATCATTATAAGAGTTGCTTTAGTTACTCATTGTGTTTCAAAATTTGGAATGCAGGATTTATGCTGCCATACAGAATAATGATGACTTAGGAAAGCTACTCCCAGCTCTAGCTCCGTTTGGTTTAGCCTGTCTGACTGACACTCCACCAACCCTTTTCACATTATTGCTGACAAACACTGCACTTTATTTATGCCAAGGTAACTCTGACCTTGTGTGTGCCCTGTGCTATTTGGATGGGAAATCCCTTGGTTGCTGCTGGCCAAAAAGAGAAATCCAGTACTTTGCAAAGCAGCCAGTAAAGCATTTAGTGTTTAAGGTCACCCTGGCCACCAGTGTTCTGTTTCATGGATCTGCTGCACACTGAGTTCTTCTGTGCTGCTACAGTTTGGAGTGAAAATTTCTCTTTTGAGCCCTGAAACCCTGTCTGACTTCTTGGTTTAAAGATTTCTGTAAACTGTGTGTCATCAAGCCAGCTTATTACCTTGAGTTTAGCTTGGGTTTTCATGAGTCAGTTTCCAAAAGAAGTCCAGGTTGCCTGTACTTCTGTATAAAGTGTTACAGGTTATGTCTTGGGTCCACTTGACCATCAGTATACCAGTGCAAAACATCAGATGAACACCAATCAATAAATCCAGTATAATAGTCTATTTCTGACTAAACACCTCTGAGTAAAATTTCATAGTATGAGGCACTACGTAAGCAGTAACACATAACAGGGTGTGTGGTAATGCTAAATTATCACGCACCCCAGGGTGGGTTGTGAGGCATGAGTGCCTTCAACCACCTGGCAAGTTCTATAATTTATGGCATTACCACACACCCTAGAGTGTGTCATTGCACTTATAAAATGGTTTTCAAAGTTAAAAAGCAGGAAAAAAGAAAGTGGAATTTGAGCTGTGGGGCAATTGAAATTAATGCACGGTCATGTGACCAGTTTTGACCAATCAGATTGCTTGTTTGATTCCAGCCATTTTTATAATTCATCAGACCGATTCCATTTGCTGTGTTATCTGCACAAAATAAATCAAAATACTCAAATCCTCTACATATTTACATAACAACCGCTTGTACTGCTGTGCCATCATCACCGAAATATAAAAGTGCTCCCAGCACAAATCATTTTACACTGAATAACCCTAGCAACTCAGCTTCTCTCAGGTATTAATTTGTAAGGTTCTTGAACCCCAGCAAGATAGATACCATGCGAACAATCATTATACTTTCAAAAATCCTGGTCATATGTAGCATCAACATATATAAACCACATTTTTAAATACTAGTGAATATATAATCTCTATCTTTCCTCATCTAATAGTAACTTGTTTCTACCAAAATTCATGAAGACCTATTTATAACAGATTGTACTTTCCTGTAAAAAAACAGTTTATTCAATATATATTCAAGCATCACTAATTAAGGAGTAGTTTTCTAAACACCCCTGAAGCAAAACACAACCTCTACATACCTTATATGGTATACCTCCTAACATGGTCATAGGACGACATCCACTTTTATCTGACTTGAGTGTATTCACCTTCCACAGTAAATAATGAAAAAAAAAACTTTGTGGGCTTCTGCAATTATTGCTGTCTCACTTATAGTAGTACTAAAATCTTTTGCATAATTGTTTCAAAAAGTGCACTGACTCAGCATTATTAGGGACCTTGCACTGTTCTCAGGCTGTCTCCCCTGGAGAAAGGGGCAGCCTGAGCAGCGCACATGCTTAGTTTAAATATTGCATTGCAGTGAGGGAAATGATGTCACTCATGACATCAGGGTGGCTCTGCTGCCACCACTGCTATAGAGGCTCTGAAGAGAGCCACTGTAAGCTAGCACTTGGGGTAGTGGAAACAACTAAAGGTAAGAATCCACTGCCAGATGCAAATGCACACTGCAGCAGTTTGCCCCCTACCCAGGGCTAAAGTCCCAAAGTATTTTTTTTTTTTGTTTTTTTTTTGCTATAAATTTGAAAAAAACAAAATAATAATTGTTAGCTATTATCCAGTGCTTAAAATCATAATGAACTCAACTACAGTTGATAACGAGGTATGCATCTGGGTGACCAGCCACTGAGTGTCTAACATCCTGATGTGCTAGTGGCTCTTAAATGGAATCCCTATATACAAAATACAGGCATGTTCACAGTGTTTCTTTGGGTAATACATGAAATGTAGTACTACCCTACTGTATTCTATATTGCTGCTATGACCATAAAACTTTACATTGATGTGGTTCTCATGAAAAATCATAGAAGTATGGCAGTCATTCAAACAGAATTTGGACTTTGATATACATCAAACTCCCATCATATCACTGCCCTCTTTTTTGAAAATACATGACATTGGCAGGAAGAGCCCCCAGTTTTCCCTGGCTCCCATGGTCTTGGTACTATCCCATTATCAGTCCTATTTTATTCACCAGAAGAGATTCCAACTGCACTCTTCATAAAGTCCCACTGTATCATCCAGTGTGCCCATCTTGTGAAGCCCCAAAACTTCCCTTTTCAGCAATGTGCTCTATCCTAGTCTGTGCTTCCCCTGTTTTTTTTTTTTTTTAACATGTTCAAGGCTCCAGAATCTAAGTGAAGTAACAGAGTGCCCAGCTGGGTGGAAGTGTCTTGCCACCATTGAGTTTTTATAGTTCCTTCTAATGTGAACATATGAACATATGAATTTGCCAGCAGAAACAGGCCATAATGGTCTATCAAGTCTACTCGAGTGTTCGACTCTGTTTATTTCCCTGAAGCTGCCCCCCACTTCCCTTGGAGTCAGCAATCTCATCCCTAGTACCCTCCTCCTCCTCCTCCTCCCAGCAACAACTCCTCCCACCCTAATTTTCTTCTTTACCCTATCCCACCCTTGAAACTAGCCACTGTATTCACTACAACCACCTCCTCTAGCAATTCGTTCCACCCCGATGCCACCCTCTCAGTTAAAAAGTGTCTCCTCATTTCCTTCTTGAATCTACCCCCTCACACTAGTTTCAGGCTATGCTCCCTTGTTGTACCATTCTTCCTTCAGTTAAATATACCCTCTAATCTTACCCTGGTTTATGCTCTTAAGGTACTTGAAGTTCTCTGTCTTGTCCCCCTCTCCCTTCTATCCTCCAGGGAGTACATGCTGAGCTCTCCCAGCCTCTCCTCATAGTTTTGTCCCCCATACCTTGGATCATCCTGTTCACCCTCCTCTGGACCCCCTCCATTAGTTTGATATACTTCATCAGATATGGGCACCAGAACTGCACACAGTATTCCAGGTGTGGCCTCACTAGTGACCTGTACAGTGGTAGAATAACTTCCTCCCTCCTAGAGGTTATTCCCCTGGCAATGCAGCCTAGCATTTTGTTTGCTTTGGTTGCTGCCTTGAGGCACTGTACTGAGTGTTTCTTGTCACCTCTGACCATCACTCCAAGGTATTTTTCCTCCTCTGAAACAGCCAACTGTACTTCCACCAGCCAGTAGTTGGCCCCTGGGTTCCTGGCACCCAGGTGCATGACCTCAAATTTCTTAGCATTGAAACCCAACTGCCAGATGCCCGACCATTTCTCCAGCCTATCCAGATCCTCCCTTAAGTCCTGTCTCCCCTCCACTGTGTCCACCCTTCCACAGAGCTTAGTATCATCCGAAAAAAGGCAGCTCTTACTTTTGACCCCATCTGCTATGTCACCAATAAAGATGTTGAACAGCACAGGTCCAAGTATTGAGCCCTGTGGGACCCTGCTGGTTACAGGTCTAGGTTTAGATATCCCCCCCCCACTCTCTGGTTTCTATCCCGCAGTCAGTTCTTGACCCACCCCCAGCAGTTTGACTCCTATTCCCAGATCCCTCAGCTTGCTGATCAGCCTGCCACGTGGCACAGAATTGAAAGCCTTGCTGAAGTCCTAGTACAGGACGTCCACCACTTACCCCCGTCCAATGACCTCGTAGCTTAGTTGAAGAAGTCAATCATGCTGGTTTGACAAGATCTCACTCTGAAAAACCCATGCTGCCTGTCATCCTGGATATAATTTTCCTCAAGAAAGGACACCATTCTTTCCTTAGGAATGTTCTCCATTATCTTCCACATTATGGAAGTCAGACTAACCTGCCTGTAGTTACGTGGCTCATCCCTGGGACTGCTCTTGTGGAGTAGAACCATGTGAGCTGTTCTCCAGTCCTGCGGTACACACCCCTTCTCCAATGAGATGTTAAACAGGTCCATCAGTTGGGCTGCTAGTACCCCCAGCCAACTCTCTCAGGACCCTTGGGTGTAAACCATCTGGTCCTGGTGCTTTGTACACCCTCAGTTCACTTTGTCATCTTAGGACCCTATCTACCCCCAATCTCCCCTTCATAATCTGCCCCCCGGCTCCCCCCATTCCTCACCTGTTGTATCAGCCCTTCTGCTTCCTTAGTGAAGACAGAACAAAAGTACTCATTTAAGGCCTCCTCCTGATCTTCTCCCCTTTCTACCCATCCTCCGTCCCTCTTAATCCTAACAATCCTATCCCTTCTGCTTCTTTTCTCCCTGATGTACCAGAAGAAATCCTTCTCCCCTTCCTTGATCCCCTGTGCCAGTCTTAGTTCTTTCTCAGCCTTGGATGCTGGAATCTCTTTCCCTGCATCCTGAGATTTCTCAGCATTAACCTATTTGTCCTCCTCCCTCAAGGTATGCTTGTACTTCAGGAAGACCTCCCGCTTTGTCTTCACCTTCTCTGCCACCCTCTTGCTATACAAGCTAGGTCTCTGACACCTGGAGTTCTTTCTAAGAATCTTCATGCAGGTGTTGGTAGCCTCTATCAACCCCTTCCTGATGATGACCCATTTCTGTTTTTCATCCATCCCTGGCTGGAACTTTGCCAGGTTCTCCCCTAATATGATACCCATTCTAGAGAAGTCTGCTTTCCTGAAGTCCACCACTCTCATTTTTGTCTTGATTGCTTCCTTCTCCATGTTAATATAAAACCACACCGTGTGGTGATCACTGCCTCCAAGGGGATCCCTCACTTCAACTCCCTGGACATGAGCTTCACCCTATATCCGATAATGTCACCCATATGCTCACTGATACTTGTCCAGAGCACATGTTTACTTCTCTCAATATATAGTCTGTCACATGGACATTGTAAATGATATATTGTGTGATCCATGGCACATGTGATGTGTTGCCTTATTTCTTATTTCGCATTAGTATGTGGGTGTTCTTACAGCTAGTGGGCCTAGTAGTAGCTGTTCCCCCAATTTTCTTCCATCCCAGGTATCCTATGTTCTGTATGCATGTTTGTCTTGCAAGGTTTGATCCTTCTTAGAAGTGAAAAGTGGTGCTTCCCTAAACTTCCTATTTATGACACGTTTAGCTTGTAGGATGTGCCATTTTTTTTGCAAGGATGTTTTGATATCCTCACTATGAGTACTGTATGCAGTTGAACAAAAAAAATCTGTTTCTTACATTGTCCCTCTGGCTATTCTGAAGGAACTCTTCCTTGTCAGTAGTGGCCACCTCCTCAGCTGCTCTCTAACATGTGGCCCTTTGTATCCTTTATTTATGTAACTCTCAATCATGTCATCCTTAACCTGTTTACACGTCTCTTGTTTGCTACAGTTTCGTCCAGCCTTGATAAATTGTGTTTTACATATACTTTTTATTAGACAAGGGTAATAGAAACTGTTGCTATGTAAGGTAGTGTTGGGGTCAGTTTCTTTTCTAGTTGCCCTTGTATATTAACAGATCATGAAATAGTATTCCTCTGTCGCTCTTATTTATATTAAATTCAAGATATTCTGTCCTGCTGTTAAGGTAGACTTGGAAATTGCTCAGTGTACTGTCATTTCCTTCCCATATGACAAATACATTATATAGTCACTAAATTGATTCCAGTATGTTAACTTGTCCTGAAAGGTGTTTACTCTATCATCCAGAATATGTGTCTTTTCAAAGTGCCACATGGAAAGGTTAGCAAATGCTGGAACCATGGTGCTCCTCATGGTCGTGCCCATAATCTGTGTGCAGAAGCTATTCTCAAAATATAAGTAGTTTCTCTTCAGAACTATTTTCCCTTCCTCCCTCTCTCTCAGTACCTGCAATGTAGTAATCAAACCTTCCTCTTGGGGAATACTTGTGCCCAGGTCTCATCAAATATCACCAATTTATATTTTCTCAGTCCCCGTCTTCCAGATTTAACTCTCTTAGGAGTATGTTCATATGGCCTGTGTCCTTGATGCAGGTAGCTATCTTAGCTACTTCAGGCTGCAAATGAAAATTAGCATATTTGAATATTTGAATACTGCCCCAATCCTCAAAAATATAGGTCGACTAGGGGGTGTTACAGGGTCTTTATGGATTTTGGGACACACATAAAATACAGGCACATGGGGGTTGTGATTGGTTAACATCTGCACTTCATCTTAAGAAATCCATCCTCTGTCTAGTCCAGGCTTTAATATGTCTTTTATCTCTGCCATTATCTCAGGGTAATAGAAACTTAGAAACATAGAATTTAATGGCAGATAAGGACTGCTTGGCCCACCTAGTCTGCCCATTTCCTTACCTAATGGATAAGCTGCAGATCCTAGTTAACCAACAGCCTATTTCCTCCTACCCTCCACTAGAATTGCCTTATGTCTGTCCCATACATTCTTGAATTCCCCCACAACCTCCTCAGGAAGGCTGTTCCATGCATCCACAACCCTATCCATGAAAAAATACTTCCTCACATTACATCTGAGCCATCCCTCCTCTATCTTCAAATTGTGCCCCCTTGTTCTTGCACAGCTCTTTTTTTGAAAGATGCTACCCTCTTGGACTTTGTTGATTCCCTTGAGGTACTTGAAAGTTTTTATCATGTCCCTCCTCTCCCTCCTTTCCTCTAGAGTATACATATTAAGCTCCTTTAGTCTCTCTTCGTATGTCTTCTGGTGCAGACCCTGCACCATTTTGGTTGCCCTCCTCTGGACAGCCTCCACCCTGTCTATGTCTTTGCAGAGATAGGGTCTCCAGAACTGCATGCAGTGCTCCAGATGGGGTCTCACCAACTGTCTATACAGAGGGATAACAACTTCCTGTTTTCTACTGGTGATGCCTCTCCCTATGCATCCCGGTATCCCCTCAGCCCTCCTCACTGCCAAAAGTTAAGTGAATTGCTCAGGATCACACCATATACAAGTGGGGGTTGATGAGATTCAAACCCAGGTCTTTAGGTTTCCAAGTCTTCTTGTTTGCAGTTCAGTGCCTTTCTCCACTAAGCTATACTGCCTGGCCATACTTGGCCAGTATGGGCACAGCTTGTCACTCTGTAAAAGCATATGCCTGGGTAGGGTCTCCTTCTAATCCCTGGTATCTGCTTTCGTCCCTGAGTTGTCTCTCACACTGAGTTTTGACTTGTGCTAGTCCCAAACTGCTATGCCCCACCTTATAACTATGTTTTTATCACTTTCTAGTGACACTAATGCCTCTTTTCCTTTACTGGTTAATTTCCGTCTCTCCTGATGATTGTCTTTGTTCTTCAGGATCATCCAGGTCGATCAGGAGTTGTGGCTCAGTTATTATTATTATATTAGAGTAACATTACAGTGGGCACAGAATTTTTTTTTCAAATATTCTTTATTAAGTTTTTAAACAAAATAAGGTTATTTTACAAGATTTGTAGTAAATAGACAATTTTAAACAAAATCAAAAACAATATATTGAAATCTCAGTCTTGCAGATCTTTCATTTTTAGGAGTATTTTGTACCTTATGGTCTATGTACATATTAAAATCCAACCACACTTTCTCATAAGCTTCCCATTGTCACCTGTTTCAATCCACAATTTTTTCCAGTGCAGCACTTTCCATCACTCTATTAAACCACTCATTGTGGGAAGGGACTTCCGGACATTTCCAGACTCTGAGACCCATTAATTTAGCACAAACCAGTGCAAGTAAAGCAATTTACTCTCTCCCAGAGAAAGCCCTTCTTTATCTTCTAAATCATCCAGTAGTGTAGTCTGAGGAGGGAGCTCCAAATCCCCCTGCAGAACTTCAGCCATAATATCTACAGTACTTGGCCAGTATGGGCACAGCTTTTCACACTGTAAAAGCATATGGCTGAGTTTAATATCCCCACATGTGGGGCATTTCCTGTCATGGTTATTGGAAATGTTTTTTATTCTGTCCGGGCAGGGACATAAATTGAAACACTATCAGCTGACTCTGTATAGGGATGTAAATACCACCTTCCTGCAACTCTTTCCAGGTGTCATCTATGATTGCTATTCCCAGCCATTTTTGCCACTTAAAGATCAATGGCAACCATTTTACACATCATGAAAAAAAATGCATAAACAATCCTGAATTCAGGTCCCAGTGTCATAAGTAGTGTTTCCTGAAAGTTACATGCTATTTGGTTTTGTGGTTTGCTTTTTAACAGCATTTGTTAACTCATTATGCCCTAACTGAAAACAGGCTGCTTCTGTCCCTCTTACTTGAACCTGGAAGAGTGATGACATCATATGGGACTAGCTTACAGCTTCAGCAGTGTAAGTACCTGCTTGACAGATGAGCTGTTAACTTCCCAATTAGAACAATCTCTGAGGTAATTGTTTGTTGCGAAGGGTTTTTGCAAACTCAGTCTCTGGGGTTTGTACAGATGAATTAGATGAAAATCCACATTTTGTTCTTCTAAAGTGCTGATCATTTGAGTTTCAGTACTGAACTGAAGTGGTATGCATTTGAAAAATCAACTTATCTGTATCACAGTTGCTGCCAGTTCTTTCTGATCAAAAATCTGTGTCTTTCTCTAGCTATAACATTGGGTTATTTATTTAATGGATATAAAATAAGTCAAAAGTTTGTTCGTTCATTCAAGTAGTTTATCTTTTTAATGTAGTCTCAATAAATAGGTTCATGTAAGAGCATTATTTTCCTGTCAGATTGACAGACAGGTGCCTGCCACACTCTGCTATTACAGGCACATGTACTATATGAACTCGCAAATTTCAGTTCTTTGATGGTTTATGAGTTAAAATACATCATGCTTATGTATAACTAGAAACACTACATGGCATCCTGATGCCCCTGTCTCCTATCTACAGATGAGGCAACAGAACTCCTGCCCCATATCACCTGCCCCACATGCACCCTGTCTCCTGCCCCAAATTCGAGGATGCTGCACCCTGCTGCCCACTCTCCTGTCCCATAGAGTCAGGGCTGCTGCACCTTGTTGCCCCATGTCCTGCCTGAACAATTAGGGCCTCAGCAGTCTGCTGCCCCCTGCCTTAACAGTTGAGGTTACTGCACCCTACTGTCCCCCACTCCCTCAATCAGAGCCACTGCACCCTGTCCCACCCTGTTCCTGTCACCATAGTCGGGGCCGCTGTGCACTTCTATACCCTGGAATCTCATGCCACATTTGGGGCTGCTGCACCATGATGGCCATGCCACCAGAGGTAGGGCTTTTATTGCACCCTGCTACCTACATCCATGTTCCCAAATGGGCAGGGCTGCTGCACCATGCACATCCCATCCCACAGTCAGGGCTACTGTGCCCTGCTACCCCCTCCCCATGTTCTGCCCCACAATCGAGGCTTCTTCACCATGCTGTAGTCTGTCTACTGCCACCAAAGTCAGAGTTGCTGCACCCTGTTCCTGTCTACACACTCAGAGCTGATGTACCCTCTTGCACCCTATGATCCAATTCCTCCACAGCCCCATGATTCCACAGTTAGGGTTGCTGCCCCATGCTGCCCCCTGCCACCAAAGTCAGATTTGTTTGTTGCACTGCCCAAAAGAAAAAAAAAGAAAAATGCTTTCATCTTGTTTTATGGGGGTGAAGGACGGAGGGCATTGAGGTGCTGAAGTCCCAACTGTTTGGTCAGGAGACACGGGTGGCATTAGGGTGCAGCAGCCCAAGCTGTGGGATATGATGCAGCAGCCACACCTGGGTGGAACTGACACAACTATGGGGGCAGAGAACAGGGGGAAGCAAATGCCCTAACCCTTGTGGCAAGTGGAAACATGGTGCACCTGCCCTAACTGTAGAGGCAAGGGGCTCTAGGCACAGTAGGCCACAGCAGCCCTGCCCAAGTAGTCCAGAGCAGGGTGGAACAGCCCTGGCTATGACAGTAGGGGACTGTGGACAGCATGGTGCAGAAGTCTTGACTGTGGGGCAGGACACAGGGGCATCAGGGTACGGCAGCCCTGACTGTGGAATAGGGTGCTCATGGTGCAGCAGCCTGGCTCATTTGGGACATTAGATGTGGATAGTCGGGTGAAGCAAAAGCCCCACCTCTGGTGACATGGGGTAGCATAGCACAGCAGCTACAACTGTAGAGGCATGATAAAATGGATCCTAGGGTGTAGCAGAGCGCAGCAGCCCTAACTGTGGAGACAGGAACTTGGGACAACAGGGTGCAATGTCCCCAACTGTGAGTTTGGAGGACAGTGGATAGCAGGTTGTGACAACCCCAACTGTTCTGGCATGGGGAAACATGGTGCAGCAGCCCTGACTGTTCAGGCTGATCGTGGGCAACAGGGTGCAGCATCCCCAACTGTGTGGGAGAAGACAGTGGGCAGCAGGATGCAGTTGCCTTGAATGTGGGGCAAGAGACAGAGGGCTTGTGGGGGCAGAGGACAGGGCATCAGAGTGCAGCTGCCTCAACTATGGTGCAGGAGACAAGAGGCATCAGGATGCTATACACTGTTTCTAGTTATACATTGTGTATTTTCACACAGAAACCATCAAAAAACTGAAATTTGTGAGCTCATATTGTACATGTGCCTGAAATAGCAGAATGTGGAAGGCAACTGTCAATCTGAGAGGAAGAAAAATTGTTCTTACATGTACCCATTTATTAAGGCTACAAACTACTTGCACGAACTAACAAACTTTAGATTTGTTTTATATCCATTAAGCAACCCTGTATTGTATAGCTACAGAAAAAATAGAGTTTTAATGAGAAAGAACTGGCGGCAGCTGTGATACAGACAAGCTGATTTGAGGATTTTCAACTAGTTCATCTAAACAAACCCCAGAGACTGAGTTTGTAAAAACCCTTCACAGCAAACAATTACCTCAGAGATTGTCCTAATTGGGAAGTTAGCAGTTCGTCAGTCAAGCAATTACTTACACTGCTGAAGCTGTAGTCTAGACCCATATGATGTCATCACTTTCCCAGTCTCAGTAAGAGGGACAGAAACAGCCTGACTGTTTTCAGTTACTGCAGAACAGGTTATTAAATGCTGATTTAAAGAAAACCACAAAACCAAATAGTATGAAATTTTCAGGAAAAACTACACATTACAGAGGGTTTTGAATTCAGACGTTTCAGGATTTTTTATGTTGCTTGCACGCATGTACAAGAAACATAGTGCCATCATCCGAGTTTTTGGAGGTGTGGCAGCCCTCTTCCAATTCAGTCAGTGTGTTTGCAGGCGCGGCTGCAGTTCTTCAATCACTGCCAGAGCTGTCTATGACAGCAGTCAAAAATGCAGTGGAGTACAGTTGAAAGGGGGAGCTACACTTCAGTGAGCAGCAATAAGATATCACCTGCTCATGCGCGCTCCCCCTACACACACACACACGCACACGTGCTCATCCCCCCACACTGTATAATAGCGGGGTGCCAATCCCGGTTGGCTGTGCTTCTCCCCAGAGTTGCACATGCCATGCTGGGTGCCCACCTCAGCATGGCAACACATCGTATAGCCAACGGGGGTGCCCAATCCCCTGTCGGCTCCACTGTTCCCTCCCCCCGAGAGTACACGGTGCCACGCTGGGAGCCCACCCCAGTGTGGCAACAGATGCTATTGCCGACAGGGGTTCCCAATCCCCCATCAGCTCCACGGCCCCCCCAAACAGCCCCCTTGAGCCACGCTGGAAGCCCACCTCAGCGTGGCAAACATCCCAGCGTCGTCGTCCTGTTTTTTTCACAAAAAAAACAACCTGCAACACAAAAACGGTCCCTCGCTGTCTGGGCCCCCACCCGCGCCCACCCACTGTGCACCCTGCCTCCCCACACCCCCTCACCCCCATACTTACCTCCGGACTCCGGCATGACGATCTTCGGTGGACCGGGAACACGTCTGCACTCTTCAAAGCCGACCGCGAACTGAGGAAATGCCGGTAAGCTGTATAATGTAATAAATAGGGGTTTTTCAACTTTGTTGCATATCTCAGGCATTTTTTTTGGAATTTTTGCACCAAATTTTCAACATGGGGTTTTTGGGACCCCTTCTCATGAATGCTCTCACTGTCATGGCGTTAATCGGGCCTGAAGGGTGATTTTGCAGTCACTGCGTGAAATCACCTTTGGGCACCAATTAACAAAATGATGCTGTCAGTGTTCATAAGGTGGGCTCTCAAAAAGCCTATGTTGAAAATTTGGTGGAAAAAATTCTAAAATGACTGTTTTAAGAGCTCATGCCATGCAGTTCCTACGCATTTTGTGTAAGTTTGTGAATTTTCAATATTTTCACTCCAGATTTTCAACATTGTCTTTTACCACACCTCCTTATGAGCAGTACAGCTGTCATTTTCAATCTCGCCTAAAATGTGTTTCCGCTTTGTAGTGCACAATGGCGCAGTCGGTGTGAAATCACTGTATGGGACATATTTAAGAAAATCACAGTGACACTGTTTATGAGCAGAGGTCTTAAAATGGCTATGTTGAAAATTTGGTGACAAAATTCCTAAAACGACTGTTTTACAAGCCAGCGTTGAACACTTCCTCGCATGCTCGTAAGTTCGCGAATTTTCAATATTTTCACTCCAGATTTCCAACATTGCCATTTTACCACACTTCCTTATGAGCAGTACAGCTGTCATTTTTCATATCTAAGCCCACAACATGTTTCCGCCCATCTAGCGCACAATGGCGCAGTCGGTGTCTTGAAATCAATGTATGGGACATATTAGAAAATCACAGTGACACTGTTCATGAGCAGAGGTCTTAAATGGCTATGTTGAAAATTTGGTCACAAACTTCCTATAAATGACTATTTCCACAGGCGTGCTACTTGATTCCTCATGCGCTCAATAAGTTTGCAAATTTTCAATATTTGCACTCCACTGATTTCCAAATACCTACACAGCACATACAAGCAAGCAACATTCGGCATTGACAAATGCTTGTTTAAACAATGTGTAAAATGGTTGCCATTGATCTTTAAGTGTATTCTTTTGGGGACCCATAGGGTCATTAGCCAGAAGTTTGTGACAGAGTAATAAGATTAGTCCCTGATTATTCTCTGCCCCATTAGGAGCCTGACCTATGGTAGAGGATGGGGTTAGCACCATATCCTTCCCCAAGGTTGTGGTTAGATAATGCTTAACCTGCATATATTTAAACAAATGGCAGTTCAGTATGCAACAAGTTTCTTGGAGAAATGGGAAGGAGTCAAATTTATCATGATTTCATAAATGACTAATTAATACCCTATTTAACCATTGCCAAACCTCAAAACCCTCTACTTCCAGAACTTTAGGTACTAGGGATTACTCCATTATTGGGGTGAGGACACTAGTTCCTACTGGGACCTTATTATGTGCATTCACTTCATGCCAAAGACCAAGTAAGTGTTCTATAATAGGATTATTGTTTGTAATCTTCAGACTTGATAAATAAAGGAACTGTATAACAGAACTGCCAATCTGTACCTCCCAGTCCAGTTCCTTTCTAATAAGGTCCCCATGTCTAGCTGTTCTCGACTGTACCATCTTTGGAGCGATGTCAGTTGCACAGCCCAGTAATAGTATTTCAGATGTGTAACCCAAAGGCCCCTGTGGGCACAGAAGTTTAAATTATTGACAGCCCGGTGGTGCTGAGGGTTGCCACACCTCACACCACACTGGTGACCCAGGTTTGGGAATGGACTCGAGTCATTCAGTGGTTGGCCATGGCAGAAAAGGATTGAGCATCTAGAGGACTGCTCTCCTTCCTCGGGAAGGGGGGTGTCGCGCTGTGCACTGTTGACTGATGCCCAGTGGTAGTTGGGTGTCAGTGCAGACACAATCACAAGGGGTTGGCACACCCCAGGGTGACTGGCTGCCTCAGTTGAGGTGGAGGCAGCCACCACATCCATTGCAAGGGCGTAAGGGCATGGGAGAAAATGGAGGAAAAAACGGGACCCGGCAGGACCCGTGATGGCCCCGATCACTCCTGTGCACCCCCCAATTCTGGATTGCTGTGTTCTGGGGGGAGCTCCCTGGCACTCCTTGCCCTGGCCCTGCCAAAGGGGAATTTTGGGGAGGGGGGGAAGGGCAGGAGCAGTCAGTGGAGCCGGAGGATGTACCTCTCCAAGGGAGGGATCATAGCCCCTGTCGGGTCCACAGAGGTGCAGAAAAAGGTCCAATAAAAGAAAAATAAGTTTAAATTATCTATGTGTCCATTAGAACAATTTGAACATAAACATCAACATGCCTTTCTTTCCATCTTCTTTAATTCCCAGAGAGAAAAGTGTTTCCTCATATTCCAGAGGAAGGGAATGTGTCCAGGCACTCCAGGTTGACCCATGTGAGCCTATAGTTTTTTGGTAGAGCACGGGATGGTATTCCAGGGGCCTGGGTTAAATTCCCAGAAGGTCACATTATTTCTTTCATACTGCAGTATATGAATCAGTTGCTAAACAGTGGCTAACACAGCACTGAAAATCTTATTGTCATCTTGATCGTTCCTAGTTGCAGGAGATGCAGTACCAGAGGAAGGAAATGTGTCTGAGAACCCTAGGTCAAATTACATGAGCCTCTGGCCTAGTGACTGAGCACCAGGACAGTATTCTGGGTGCCTGGATTCAATTCCCAGTATGTCGTGTTATTTCTTTCTCACTACAATTTGTGATTCAGTTGTTAAGCAGTAGCTAATGCTGCACTAAACCAAGGGTGTAGACAGGCATACTCACTGTACACTTTTGTGTACAGTTTCGTTGAGTGCCTGTCACAAGCCATAAGCCACTCTGTTAATATTATCATTCTAATCTGTAGTATTTGGGTTAGTGTAGGCCACTGAGGAGGGTCTGATACATGTATAACCTCTTTAGAGAGCAGAGGAATCATCTGACAACAATCTGACTTATTTGGAAGGGGTGCCATTTGGAAGGGATGTATACATTTTTTAATTGGGGGGGTGCAACTGTTGGAGATTGTGTACAAAATGGAAATTTCTGGCTACACTCCTGCACTAAACATCTAATTATCATCTCACATTCCAGTGGAATTTGTCTATTAAGAACACCTTCGGGACCAAACAATCTGTGCTTAAACAGCAGTACTTGTTAGTCGGCAAAGATTGATTTTCATCATGTAGGTTTTTTAGAAAAATGTGTTTCTGACATCTTTAGAGTCATAATCAGCATCTTTTTTTTTTTAAGTGGTCTCCTTCCCCTCTGAGCTGGAGGGTTCAGGCCCCCGCCCTGCTCGCTGTCCCCTATGCCTAGGCTTCACATCCCCGGATGGGGCCGCTGGGTGGGTGCCCCCTCCCCAAGGAATTTGGTCTCTTGCCCCTGGCTTACCCTATAGGGTGGGGTCATGGGAGCAGGACCCCCCTGGTGGGTATTAGTCTCAGCAGGAGCAGTGGCGGAGGCAGGGGCCATCATGAACGGAGCTGGCATTTTTTTGTATGCTGGATTTCTGGGGACAGGGACTTAGAATGATGCAAGTGTTCACCCCTCCCCAAAACGTGTGGCGCCAGCAGCGGTGGTACCCCCAGCCACCACCAGAGGTCCTCTGAGCATTGGACACTTTTCTCCTCTCCCCCGGAGAAGGAGAGCAGCCCTTGCGATGCTCAATCCTTCTGCCCCCGGCCAGCCCTCTGACTCCTGAGTCCATCACCGAACCCAGGATGTCGGCACCGCTGGCAGATGCCTTGCCACTGAGCCAGCGAGCCAGCCTAATCAGTATCTTTTTAACATCCTCAGATATAAACATAGCTTGCATAATTATTTTTGTAATTAATAACTCATATCAAAGATGGACACCACTTGCAATATTTAAAAATCTCAGTCAAGGGTACTCTTTAACTGTAAATACTGGATTTATGATGTGGCTGTATTATAATGGTGCTACCACCTGTTTCAGATGGTAAATACCACAACATTCATGGGGGACGCTGCAAGGAAGCAAGAACTTTTAAAAATTGAAAGTCATGCACAGTATCTCAGTTCAGGAATGAAAGAAAATGAACAGAAAAAAAACTGGTATAAGGATATTTTTGCCAGAAATATTTTATTACTAAAAATACAACATGATAACTTACAAATACTGCTGCTTTAATAGAAAGTTGCCTTCACATGCAGGCAGTGCATTATGTAATACATTGCATTCAGGGCTATGAGAAATGGGGGAGTTTGTGACACTCAAAACATGGTGGCGGGCTGAATCTGAGCTCCCAATTTTGTCTGTTTATTTTTTATTTATTTTACAGTTTGTGGTTTCAAGTCTACCTACAAATAAACGTAACGGATGTTCGAACTATAGCCGTGCATAGTGGAACCCAAATTGGAAATTGTCACAATTGTTTTTGGGTGTTACATGTCATGGCAAATTGGACTTCTCTCAGGAAAATGCCAACAGCGGCCGGGAAAATAACAACAGAAGCCGAGAAAATGATTGTCGGAATGGCCTCTACACACACACCAACAATGGGAACGCCAGTAAGCATGACATTAACCAGTTAAAAGAACTACTTGCAGGTTTAAAAGTTGACATTGCTGAGATTAAGGCGGCTACAACAGATCTTAGATTTGAAACTGCTTCACTGGCTGATAGGTCCAATAAAACTAACACACAAATAACTGAGCTCAAAAATGAAGTGGCACAAACTGGTGTACAAAACAAACTAATTGATTTCCTGCTACATAAAGCTGGTGATATAGAAAATAGAAGTTACAGGAATAACCTGAGGATACTGGGAATACTAGAGGGCTGGGAAGGAAGCAACATGGTGGGTTTGCTGCAGAAATTTCTCCCCGAGTTACTTAACTTCCAGTGGCTATGGCCACTTGAAATCGAGAGGGCACACAGATATCTTGGCCCAAGACCCAAGAAAGACATTAATCCAAGACCTAGAATACCATATTTCCTCCAATTTTCCATTAAGGAAGATGTGTTGAAGCTGGCTAGGGAGAGTAAATCTCTTTTTTTTTAATGTGAAAAAATCCTCCTCTTCCAAGATTTATTTGAAGCGCTAATGGACAGGAGAAAGGAGTTTTTTAAGGCTAAACAAGAGCTTTCAAAAGCCAGACTACAATTTAAATACCCAACTATGCTAGTTATAAGGGAGCCTAATGGGAGTTATGTTTCTTGTGAGACTGTTGCTGACATTTGGGAGTGCATACACTTTTCTGTGAAAAGTTTCATTGTGAATGCCTATTCTGAAGGCTAGCATAGCCAGTACTTTTCAAAACCAACTCAAGACACCCCAACCACAGAACTCTCACACACTCTTGCTCGAGATGAGACAGCGCATGGTGGACAGCAAGCACAACCCGAAGCTGGTAACAATTGCGGCTCTACAATTAAGGCCCCTGCCATTTCAACCTCTTACCTGTATTCAGCCATCTCCAAACAGAGAAATGACCGGAAAGGTAACTGGTCCTAGGGTACCCATCGTAAGCTAAGCAGGGATAGCTATTACTACTTGTCAAGCTCTTCACCTTGGCATTCTCCTGACCCAGAACTGATGTGGATGGTTACAGAGGACTATGCCCCTCAACATCTCCTGCTCCACTTGCATCAGAGGAACATATGTGATTTCTGCTGTACACACTGCACTTTCTGTGGTTGCACCAGACTCAGTCAGCAGTGCACAGGCGGCCACCTGAATAACTAGCTGTACGAATCAGTGAAGCGGGATGGGTACAATACTATGCATCTAAATCCTTTCAATGGCTCAAGGATTATGGTACTCTTTGTTTATGTTTCTATGGTTTAAAAAATATCTAGTGGCTGTAGTCTCATGGTGTGAGATTACCTGAGTTGAATGAGTGCAGCCCCTAATTACTTGATGCTTTTAAGGCTGCTCAATATAGGGCTGACCCCATTATTTATCTGCTGCATTGTGGTGGGTATTTTTTCATAAAATCGTAAGTACTTTTTCACTCAGAGAATCGTTAATCCTTGGAACAGACTTCCCTCAGATGTTATCATCAGCAAAACTAAATCTGAATTTAAAAGGCGCCTTGACGGCCATATTATGACAGGTTTTGATACTAGTTATTATTCTAATTAAATTAACAGGTGCAATCATGGATGCATAACCTTGTAGCATCTTACAGACCTCTGTGAACCTTAGTGTGCCCGGTGGTGATATACATGCAAAGACGTTCTGGAGATACACACAGGTGTTCGTGCATATATTATTAAGGGACTGTTTCTTTTTGGAAGGCTGGGCCTGTGGTTCAGTGGACAAGCAGCCAGCCACTCCCACTTCAGGACCAATATAAGCAGTTCCTCTCAGCCTCCTTCTGAAGCACTTTTTCTTTGTTGGCTGTATGCTCTGTCGGTCTGTTCTCTGCAGCTGGCTGGGGCCTACTCCCCCCCACCTTGCTGCTTCTGTTCATTTCTGCTGGACTTCTGTGTTTGTTTTCCTGCATCTGGTTTGTATTTTACCTCTGGCTATGTGCTTCTTTCTGTCATTTGTTCCCTGTTTTCTGTGTTTGTGTGTTTTTGGTTTTGCCTTTTGGGGGCTTTGTTTCTAAGCTCCTAGCATATTGCTAATCCAGAGTTCATGCTACTTGCTCTCAGTTACTCACAATGCTACTGCAATCATTATCTGTGTGTTTCAATTAAAACCACATAGCTGCTCTCCATGCTACACACTTAATTGTTTTCACCTGGTTCAGGCTCACTCTGAACCCTAGCTATGCAGCTTAATCATGCTTTCTCAGCTCATACCACATGCCTCATTGCTGCAGTTTCACTGCACTGCCTTGTGATAGCTGCTTTCAGAGCATTGCTTCTCTCCTTTCTATGTTCATCACATCCTACAACTCAGTTACTCAATACAGAGATTGCTCTCTGTGTTTGTACACAGCTATTATATTCTGAGGTCAGCTAAGCTACTGCTGATGCTGTAAACTAATTTCACTCTCTGCATGTGGGTCTCTGCACCTTCCATCACTTTCTTGTTCTTCCCATGGTGGGGACTTGGAGGGGTTGGGGGAGTCACGGCCCCATGTGGCTACTTACTTTATGTTCTAACTCCTGCCTCCACTGCTGAAAATCCTGAGTATTTGTCACCTTCATTGGCTTCTTGAATGCTTGCCTGGCTTGCCCCATTATTCATATTGCTGCTTCTCTGACCTATGTGCAGGTCCAACTATTGCTACTCTGTTTTGCAGACCTACATGCAGGACGAACTATTACTACTCTACTTACTGACCTATGTGCAGGTTTGACTATTGCTACTCTGCCTTATTGACCTATGGGCAGGTCCACTCTTTGCTTACACAACCATTGCTTAATGCTCAACCTCACTACTATGAGCTGACCTACATGAGGTCCTAGCACTCTGTGCTCATTCAGCTCCTCATCGGTTTTGGGGCACACCAGCAATACCATTCTGGTGTAGGGTCTCCCTGCAGCTGATAGTCTCACACTGCATTTCTAAGTCCGCATCTTGAGCGTGCCTGACTTGGGGTGGGATCCTTCTCACCTGGCCCATAGCTGGGAATGTCCTATCTCTGGGCCTGGCTTTAGCTGTTTGAGACTCGACGGCAGCTCCCGGTGTAGAATTTAAGACTAGCTGTGAAGGGTGGTAACAGTGACCTCCTTTGGCTCTAGTATTCTTACTAGCAAGGCACCTTCACTGCATTCTCCCTACGACTGCCTCTGGTTCACCTGGTTTGTTTTCAGGGCGAGTAGGCCAGATGAGTGCCTCAGCAGTCGTTGCTCTCCTCCTCCTCCCACCTTGGTTGCCTCCAATGTTGCAGAGCACTCTCATAATCTTCCATGGTGTTCCCATTAGAGGTATCGAGTGAGAGCTTTCCTCTAAATTTGAACATTTTCCACTCCCTTTATTGGGTTTCTAAATTGCAGCAGCAGAGCTGTCACAAAATAAATATCCCAAGCCTGGAGTGAAGGCGACCAAGGCCTTGGATCCCCAGAGATTTCCTCCTCAAGGGTTTTTTTCTCTCCTCTGTGCCTCAGGTCATAACCATTAGTTCACAATAGTAAGTGTTCTCTAGTTCCATTAGGTAGGTTCCACTGTTGGATGGAGGTGGATGGTGTCTCTACTTGTCATTCCCTCTCTCCTTAGGAAGCCCCCTCACTCTCAATGCAATCCATCGTACTCATGCCATTGCTAACCAGTGTGTCTCATTACGTTATCAAACTGTTATGCCTTATCTACTACTATGTCTCATAGCTACTGATTGCTAATGTGCTTCGTACTACTACATTTCTTTTTGGGGATCCTTCCTAAGGTACCTTTAGCCAAGGGAATCATCCCATGGCACCTCAAAGGGTGGAACCCTCTTCTAGGGTTCCTTGCCTTTGGTACCCCTACAGGGTGGTGATTCCTCTGGAATAGAGTGCAAACAGCCGAAAACCTAAGTAACACAGTTGCACAAGCATAACACTATACTGGCTGCGTAGGCCATTGAACTGGAAGGCTGGGCCTGTGGTTTAATGGACAAGCAGCCAGCCATTCCCAGTTCCTGATCTATATAAGCAGTTCCTCTCAGTCTCCTTCTGAAGCACTTTTCTTTGCCCCACCATCCTCCCCTCCTCCTCCAGCAGCTGTGTCTCTCTCCTGGGGATCCTTCCTAAGGTATCTTTAGCCAAGGGAATCATTCCGTGGCACCTCTAGGGATGGAACCCTCTTCCAGGGTTTCTTGCCTTTGGTACTCCTACAGGATAGTAATTCCTCTGGAATAGAAAGTGTGAACGGCCAAAAACCTAAGTAACACAGTTGCACAAGCATAACACTGTACTGGCTGCATAGGCCATTGAATTTCCCATACCTCTCACAGTTAGATAAGGCACATCACTGGGACATCTAGAGGCCTCCCATTTCACTTATATGTTCCATTGTGCAATAGGAGATATAAAAATTGTCTGCTGTGGTATGAGAGCCTGACTTCTGATTATGTGACTTTTGATTATGTCTAATGTCTAGTGGGAGGAGTATCATGGGGGCAGGGGAGACTGGCTCATCTTGATAGATTCCATGGAAATATTTACTTTTCATGCGTTAAACTGTTATGGGAGGAGTGTCATGGTGACCTGGGGAGCCAAGTGTATTTTGTCAGGTTCCATAATCTTGGGCCAGTTATTTCAATATGCTTTACACTTATGGGAGGAGTGTCAGGCAGGTCCCAGGAGCTGGGCTGCATCTGACGTGTCCCGCTTTTCATGCAGTTCCATAAATAACTGTCTTTGGACATGGAATTGAGGTACGGACCTTTATGCTGGCCAACTAAACATGCAAAAACATGCATGGTGAACTCTCTTATCCTGTAACCTGTGGGTGTAAGCATCTTCATTCTTATTCATGCTGCCTTCTACTAGTCGTTTTTTTTACCAAATACAGATTCTTTACCATGATGTGTTAATGAACACATATCACACCCCTGGGATCTCCAAGGACCCCCCCCCCCGTTTCACCTGTACCACCAGGTATTCTGTTAATAACTGATGCAAAATATAACTCCAGGATATTTACACTTGGATGTTAAGTTCTGCTATCACCATTAAAGATGTCATCCATGACCGTGTATGAGCTGAATTAGGGATGAAACTGGGGTCACCTGGTTTGGCCTTTTCACTAGGTGGGTTACCTCATTGCCTTGCATCTTTGACTCAGCGGACAGGAGGCCCGAAGTAGCATTCCACCCTACTTACTTTATACAACTGCTACTTTACCTTTTATTTTAGCTTAAAACACTGCAAATCTACTTAATATATCTTACTGACACAGGCTATCATCTGATGATTGTTGTATTAACTTGTTGTTGTATTGAAGACCTTGCATATATCATTGCTAAGTTGATTCAAGATCTATTTTATTACCTTTGTTTTAACAGTATTATTTAGTATATCTACCTAGTCCAGCATGCTAAGTATACATATGGTGCTGCTTATATATATCTGATTAGAATTTTGTTGCTAATAGCACCTATTAGCAGTAAGTCAGTCCAAAGAATACTATATAGAGGGATTATCTGAAAGGTTAACTAAAGCCAGTGTATCAGATACTGTTTTCAGCTATATCTGCCTTTGGCCACTGTCTGATATCTCTGTTGCCTTATTTTAATATACATTGACATGGCTAACTACAAAATAGTATCCTGGAATGTTAAAGGGTTGGGTTCACCTATTAAGAGGAAAAAAGTAACCAGCGGTTTCAACAAGGCAAAGGCAGATGTTGCTTTCATTCAGGAAACTCATATGATACAAAGTGAAGCAGAGGAACTGCAAAGATCATGGGCTAGATCGGAGGAGCATAGTTGTTTCAATACAAAGAGAGGGGCAAGTCCATTCTGATCAGGAAATAGGCAGATTTTGTTAAGCGTGATCATATTCCCAATCAGAATGGTAGGTTTCAAGTACTTGCTGGGACTCTGGATGGTTGGAAGGTGGTGCTGTGCAATATTTATGCCCCTAATACTGAACAAGAGTCCATTTTTACTATGATTTTGGCAGAACTGAGCACATTTTTGGACTATGAGGTTATTGTTTTGGTTTGTTGGGGGGTATTGTTACATCACTGTGGAACCCATTCTAGACAGGTCCTCACATAAAGCTATCCAGTTTGAAACAATGAAGAGGGGGAGGTACCTAAAACAAACAATAGAAACACTCTGGATACAGAAGTTGATACCAGCCCATTTACAGAAGAAAGGGTTCTGAAAGAATGCTTAAAACTGAAGGTGGACAAAGCAATGGGGCCTGATGGGATTCATCCCAGAATTCTAAAAGAACTAAGGGTAGAACTAGTAACACATCTGACTACACTCTTTAACAAATCATGGGAGGATGCGGTAGTACCTGAGGACTGGAGGAGGGCAGATGTGATTCTCCTTCACAAAAGTGGGAGCAGGGCAGAAGCAGGAAACTACAGACCTGTTAGTTTAACCTCAGTAACAGGGAAAATGATGGAATCACTTCTGAAGGAAAGAATTGTTGAGCACCTAGAGGCCAGAGGAGCACAGGACCCAAGGCAGCATGGATTCACAGTGGGAAGGTTATGCCAGATGAATCTAATAGATTTCTTTGACTGGGTGACCAAAGTAGTAGATCAGGGAGGCGTTGTGGACATGGCCTACCTAGACTTTAACAAGGCATTTGACTCAGTTCACACAAAAGATTAATATACAAGTTAGCCAGCCTGGAAGTGGGTCCCAGGAAGATAGCCTGGGTAAAGAATTGGCTGGAGAATAGGACACAGAGGGTAATAGTAAATGGAGTCCACTCTGAAGAAAGGGGGGTTACTAGTGGGGTACCGCAGGGTTCAGTATTAGGTTCAGTTCTCCAATGTCTTTACAAGTGACATTGCAGAGGGACTGAAAGGAAAAATATGTCTCTTTGCAGATGACGTAAAGATCTGCAACAGAGTTGATGCACAAGGTGGGGTGGAAAGGATGAGAAGGGACTTGTTAAGGTTAGAGGAATGGTCAAATGTATGGCTGCTTAGATTCAATGCTAAGAAGTGCAAGGTAATGCACCTGGGAAACAAAAGCCCAGGGAAGAGTACACAATGGGGGTGAGATACTAACAACAACAAAATGGAAAGGGACCTGTGGGTAGTCATATCAGATGACTTAAAGGTGGGCAAGCAATGTGAGGAGGGCAGTAAGGAGGGCTGGGGATACTGGGTGCATAGGCAGAGGCATCACCAGAAGAAAACAGGAAGTTGTTATCCTCTTTACAGACAGCTGGTGAGACCCCATCTGGAGTACTGTGTGCAGTTCTGGAGACCCAATCTCCATGAGGACATAGACAAGATGGAAGCTGTCCAGAGGAGGACAACTAAAATGGTGCGGTCTGCACCAGAAGACATATGAAGAGAGACTAAAGGAGCTTAATATGTATAGCCTCAAGGAAAGGAAGGAGAGGGGGGACATGATAGAAACTTTCAAGTACCTCAAGGGAATCAACAAAGTCCAAGAGGATAGCATCTTTCAAAAAAAGAGGTGTGCAAGAACAAGTGGGGACAATTTGAAGATGGGGGGGCGGCTCAGAGGTAATATAAGGAAGTATTTTTTCACAGAGAGGGTTGTGGATGCATGGAACGGCCTTCTGGAGGAGGTTGTGGAGTCAAAACCAGTGGTTGAATTCAAGTATGCATGGGATGGTCATAAGGCAATTCTAGGGGGTTGGGGTAGAAATAAGTAGGCTGCTGATTAACTAGGATCTGCAGCTTATCCATTGGATAGGGAGATGGGCAGACTGGGTGGGCCAAGCGGTCCTTATCTGCTGTCAAATTCTATGTTTCTATGTTTCTATATTAAGAAATAGCTTAAGGATTTTCCCTTATCAGATAGTTGGCAGCTGGTCCACCCCAAGGAACGGGATTACAGCTTTTTTTTTCTAACAGACACCTACTGTAGGATTGATTATATCCTAGTCTCTAATAAACTTCTTACCACCATTACTGAGTCAAATATTGACAACATAGATCATAATGTATGGACATCAGTTAACAACAATGCTGTATTCACTTCGAGAGGTTACCATGACAACTGTGTAAACCTCGAGATTAAAGCTTGAGAGGTTTACTGTTGCCTGGTAACCTTGAGAAGTGAATTCAGCGATGTTGTTAACTGATGCCCATACATTATCTTGTATAGTGTATGGGCTCAGTACACCGAAAATTTACTGCTGGATGCTTACTTTTTGTTTAAAGAAAATATAAAAGATGTGCTTTCCAGCATTGACCCCCACGAGTCACAGTCAGTCTTGGTCCCTCTCCCGATCTCACAGACAACATTTTTCTGTTAAATGCATTTAAACACAGTTGCTATTTGGTAGGGGAAAAATATGATTTCCCTTACCTTGTCTGGTGTTCCTCACTTTTGGGTTCTTTCTTACTGCCATGTCTGTTTCCCGGAAATGTTGCACTTAACTTACGTGCATTCGCACCCGCATTCCATGCTTTTGTCCCATTGATGTGACATCCTCAAGATGGTACAACAACATGTTGACGTCACATCAGTGGTACAACAGCATTGTATTTCCATCGATTTTTATACACGACAGCCCTCCTCCATACACTGTATAATAATTTCTGATCATGCCTTCAGTAGAGTCAGCTTGGCTTTGGGCCAAAGTGGGGGAATCCCATGGATGGAGGATAAACACACAGTTGTTAAAGGATAAGAACTTTGTAAAATTGCTTGAGACCCAAACAAAGGAATACCTCAGTTTTAATGATACTGGGGAAGTTGTCCTAACTATGATATGGGAAGCATACAAAGCATTTATTAAAGGGCATATCATTGCTTACGCATCAAAAAAGAAAAAAAGCCGGCCCGTCAGCGCAGCGGTAGGGTTACTGCCTGTGACTCCAGTGACCCGGGTTCGGGAACGGACTCGGGCTGCTGGAAGGTCGGCGGGGAGGAGGATTGAGCACCAGAGGCTGCTCTCCTCCTCCAGGGTGGGGTGGGATGCACATCCGCCGCTCTACCGCCATCTGGGTGACAACAGGTGGAGGTGCAGCGGGACTGCAGAAAGAGGAGGGGACATGGGCTGGGAGCTGGAGCATTGCGCGTCTCGACAGCTGCGCCTTGGCTTCCCTAGCTTCGTCCTGTGGGGAGGGGACAAGCGGAAAAACCCACAGCGCCTCCTGTAGACGGAACTCCAGTTGCCCCGATCCCAGTGCCCCAGCCAAGATGATGACAGCATCCTCCGACGAATATAGACACTTGGATGGTGAAAAAAGGGCCTGTACCTGCCTGGGGTTACAACCAAGGCTCCATGGGGGGATGGACTGCACCGACGCCTGGCATGAGGAGCAGGGATGCACAAGGCCAATACAGGAGTCTCATGAAGAAAGAAGTACTGCAGTGAGAAGATGGGCATAAAGAGAAAGAAAAGAAAAAAGAAAGAAAAAGAGAGTGAACTTATTAACTGGGGGAGAATTGACGGACTGAGGCCTTATCAAGGTCCTGTACAGTAAAACATCCACTAATGATCTCCTACAGAAAACAGCCTGTCTTAAGTATGAAATAAATGCAATGTACTCTGCAAAAGTGAAGTATGCCCTTTTTAGAGCAAAGCAATGTTATTGGGAGGCTGGGAAAAAAACGGATAGGTTTTTCGCCTCATGGCTTAAAAAAAGATGCAGCAGCAAAACCTCATTCCTGGCATTCAGAGTAAATCTGGTTGAATTGTGACCTGTAATATACTGTAGAACTGATTGAATTAGCAGTCACCAGATTTCACTCATGCTACTGCACAGGCATATTCACTTCTGATTGAATCAGCTTATCAGCAGTACTGGGCAGTTAGTATTAGTCCGATTATAATAGCGGTCCATTTAAATTAGCTGATTTCCTCAAATAGTGAATATAGCGAAAATAAGCTGAGTGCAATTATAATCAGTTCTACAGTAGATATTGATGAGGAATTTTTGTCCTTTTATAAGGACATCTACTCCAAATCTGGTATTGACACCCCTGAGTTAACGGAAGCTTTTATTAAGGATCTAGGCCTGCCTGTCCTTTCTCTACAGCAGCAATTGGACTTAGATAAAGATATCTCTATGACCAAAGTTGAATGGGCTCTAAACTCGCTGCCTTCTGGTAAAACTCCTGGGCCAGATGGGCTACCAGGCGAATTCTACAAGGCTTTGTCACCATTGCTAACTTCTACATTTCGCTCTGTTATTCACTACCTACAGGAGGCAAATTGTATGTCCTGCTCGATGCAGGAGGCCTGTATAATCCTGATACCAAAAACTGATAAGGACCCTCTAGAGTGCTCAAGTTATAGGCCCATCTCACTTTTGAATTCGGATTACAAGATTATCGCCAAAATCTGAGCAAAAAGAGTCCAAAATGTAGTAACCAAGCTAACTGGCAAGGAACAGGTGGGCTTCATTCCTGGTAGATCAGAGACTGACTGCTTACACTGTCTATTTACCTTGATTTGGTGGTCAAATAAGGAAAAAGAGCCCTACACTCTCGTATCACTAGACATTTTTAAAATGTTCAGTTCTTTGCAGTGGGGGTACTTGCTCAGGTCTCTTAAAAGGTTTGGGACTAAATTTATGTCCTGGATTCTTTTGATGTATAAAAGGCCCTCTGCCCAATTAACTACCAATTGGGTTCTCTCCAATCCTTTTACCTGCACTGTGGCACAAGGCAACGTTGCCCTTTGTCTCCTTATCTTTTTATATTAGCGTTTGAACCCCTAATCTGGGCACTCAGCAAGCATCGAGGTGTACAGTTGATAACTATTGAGAAGCAAAACCACAAAGTTCTTGCCTTTGCTGATGACCTGCTTTTAACTGTCACCAGACCAGCTGATTCCTGAAACATTATTCACAATCTGCTTGATAGTTTTGCAAAAATCTCAGGTTTAGTAGCGAACTGGGATAAGAAACAAATACTACATAACTAGTTAAATCCTGTGGCTAAGAATGCTCTAGAAACTGTGTTAGACAAAAGATGGTTCAAGGACTCAATTTCCTATTTGGATTTGCCGATATTTGTTAGACCTGACGCTATTATTGAATTGAATTATGTACCCCTTTTAAGGGATCTGAGTATGGATTTAGCAAAATGGACCAAACTGAACCTTTCTCTATGGGGTAAGGTTAACACAATGAAAATGATGGTTGTCCCAAAGATATTTTATCTTTTCCAGAACTTACCCTTTTTGTTAGAGAAACGATTCTTCAAAAAACTTAAAAGAATCATCAGAGTTTCTGTGGGATGGGAAGGCCCCCCCCCCCAGATTAAGCATCACTAAATTATGGGCTCCAAAAGCAACGGGTGGATTTGTACGCCCATGGTGGGAGAGGTATCAAATAGCTTTCTTCCTAAAACAAGCTCTACCTCACTTAACCTGTAATCAGTCTCAATCTGCAAACTGCCCGCTCTGGTTGCAAATAGAAAAATCTCTAATTGGACCACATATTCTGACAGACTTTTTATTTCTGAATGAACCACACCATTGGGGGACCCCTGCTTGACATCTTCACTCAGAACCTTGAAAAAAGTTAACACCATTGTCACTCCTAAAAATGACCCCTTGGATTTTATGCCTCTTTGGTCTAACCCCATGTTGTCTTATGATGGCAAGCCAATTGTAAATGACACTTGGAGGAAAGCAAGTATTCTTAGAATCAAGGATGTTATTCACCCAGACTCTGGTCTCCTGCCTTCATTCACTGAGCTCCAGCGTGAGTTTAATATTCACAAATCACATTTTTACTACTACCTTCAGTTAAGGGAGCTGCTTAATCAAACTGTGCTGACCCCAGACTGCCATTTATTAACATACGAGCATACGAATCTGCCAGCAGAAACAGGCCTCATGGTCTATCAAGTCTGCTCGAATGCATAGCTAGCACCCTTACATTACAGCTGACCCATCCACCTCTCCCCCTTCACCTTGACCCCCCTCACATCTTGTGCCATCCCCTTTTAAAACTTTCCACCATCTTACAGGATACCACCTCCTCAGGTAGAGTGTTCCACTTTGCCACCACCTTCTCCGTGAAAAAATGTTTCCTCAACTCAGTCCAATATCTTCCACCCTCCAATCTGAGACCATGCCCTATCATGTCCCTTCCCTTCCTCAGCTTAAATACCACTTCTGTGCCTGTTTTGTTACTCCCCTTCAAGTATTTGAAGGTCTCTATCATATCCCTTGGTCCCTCCTCTCCTCCAGGGTGTACATATTCAACTCACTCAGCCTGTCCTCATAGGTTTTGTCCTCCAAACCCTGCATCATCTTTCTTGCCTTGCACTGCACCCCCTCCAGTAATCTGATATCCTTCTTCAGAAACGGACGCCAGTAATGCACGCAGTGCTCCAAGTGTGGCCTGACTAGTGACCTGTACAGCAGCAGGGTCACCTTCCAATTTCTGGATGAGATTCCTCTCACAGTGCATCCCAGCATCCTGTTGACTTTAACTGCAGCCTTCCTGCACTGAGCTGAGTTGTTAATGTTCCCCATTATAACCACTCTTAGATCCTTCTCCTCCTCAACGACACCAAACTGAACCCCTCCCAACTGGTAGCTCCTCCCCAGATTCCTTGCTCTGAAGTGCAGAACCTTGCACTTCTTTGCATTGAAGCCCAACTACCACTTATCTGACCAGTCTCCAGTTTTGTCAGGTCCTCCTGTAGCTCCTGCCACCCCTCTATGTCATCCACCACCGCTCCCATCTTGGTATCTTTGGCGAACAGACTGATCTTGCTTCTATTGCCATGTGAGATATCTGCTATGAATATCCCAAACAGCACCGGGCCCAGCACCGAGCACTATGGCACCCCACTCATCACTGCCCTTAGGCACCTGTTGCTGCCTCCCCTTCAGCCAATTCACAATCCAGTTTACCATCCTTGTCCCTGCCCCGACATATTCCAACTTTTCCCCAAGCCATCCATGAGGCACTGAATCAAAGGCTTTGTTGAAGTCCAAATACAGTACATCCACTGCATGCCCTTATCTAGTTCCCTCGTTACCCAGTTGTAGTACTCAACTAGGTTGGTCTGGCAGGATCTTCCTGAGATGAACCCATGCTGCTGACTGTCCTGGAGTCCATTGTCCTCCAAAAAGGTCACCTACCTCAATTTCAGGGTTGTTTCCACAAGTTTTCCTACAATGGATGTGAGGCTTACTGGTCTGTAATTGCCTGGTTCATCCTTTGGGCCACTTTCGTGGAAGGGCATCACGTGAGCTATCCTCCAATCTTGTGGCATGCATCCTGTGTCCAATAAGGTACTGAACAGGTCAACCAGCACCCTGGGGTGAATGCCATCTGGTCCTGGTGCCTTATCCACCCTCAGTGCCTTCAGACCTTCCAGCATCCTACCCTCTGTGATTGCCTTATCTGTCACCCCGTCACCCCCTTGCCTGCCTTCCCTGTCCCCTGAGGTATCTACCCACCCTTCTCCTTTGTGAACACAGAACAGAAGTACTCATTTAGTGCTTCTGCCTGTTCCGGCCCTTCTCCACCAACCCCTCTATCCTTCTTAATCCTCACTATCTGGACCTTACAGCTCCTTCTCTCACTTATGTACTTGAACAAATCCTTTTCCCTGTCCTTGATGCCTTGTGCCAGCCTCAGCTCCCTGGAAGCCTTGGCCACCCTGACAAGTCTGGTTACCTCCTTGAACTTCCTTGCATACAATTCCCTGTCCTCCCCCTTCCGGATTTCTTGAACCTCCGAAAAGCTGCTTTTTTGCTCTTACCCCTTCCAAAACCTCCTGATTCAACCAGCTTGGCTTCTTGCTCTGTGTCTTGGTACACGACCCAGTAGCCTTCATTAGCCCAAATTTGATAATTTCCCACTTCTGGCTTGTGTTCATCATGTTCAGCCTAATTGCTGCCAAGTGCCTCCCCAGTAATTCCCCCATCCTGTCAAAGTCAGCACACCTGAAGTCAACCAGCCTGGCACCTGTTCCTACAGCATCCTTGCCCATGTTGAGCATGAACCACACTGAGTGATGGTCACTCCCAGCCAGTGGGTCCTCCACTCCCAGCTCCATCACAGCCTCCCCATTGGTTAGCACTAGGTCCAGAGTTTTTTTCCAACTGAGTTGGCTCACTAACCATCTGTGCCAGTAAGCTGTCCTGGAATGCTTCCAGGAGCACCTGCTCCCTTGTACTCGAGGTGGCTGGGGTACTCCAATCTACTCATGGTAGATTGAAGTCCCCCACGATCACGGTGTTCTCTTTCCTGCATACCCTCCTAATCTGCTCTGCTAACTCTCTGTCCAAGTCCTCTGCTTGGGTTGGTGTCTTGTACCATCACTTCCAACTGCAGTGTCCTACTTTTCGAATCATGGAATTGCATCCATAATGCCTCTGTCCTACCCTCCTCCCCATCTTCCCTTGCACACCTTATCCCCTCCTTAACGTAAATTGTCACCCCCCCTTTCCCCTTGCCTCTCTTTTCTGTATATCCTATACCGTGGGATCATCAGATCCCAGTCCTGGTATTGGGTGGCCCAAGTCTCCATGATGGCTGCAATGTCCACCATCCTGACAGCTAAGAGAGCCTGTAATGCAGCTGCTTTTTTCCCCAGGCTCCTTGCATTTAGGGTGACAACCCTCCACCCTGTTCCCTTCCCTTCCTTAATGCATACCTTCCCATCCAGACCCCCACTGTGACCCTACCCTGCTACCATCCCAGTTAACTTGGGGGGTAAGCTTGTTTGGCTTCCCCCTCCAGTGGCCCTGCATACCTGCTGCACACTCACCTCCCCCCACACCTAGTTTAACTCCATCTTAGATGCTTCAAAACTCCCTTCCCACCTTACTCAAATGTAATCTGTCCTCTGCGCATAGGTCACTGTTTTCCCAGGTGTTTCCCCAGCACCCCACTAGCCCATATTCAGTGATGAAAGTGAGCAGGAACGCACAGGAACTCAGTTCCTGTACCTTTTTTGCAGCAGGAAATGAGTTCCTGTACTTCTTCCCACTGACACTAAAACTGAAATTCTTAAACCAGCAACATAGTGACAGTTTCTGGATCTGTGATCTGCTCTCAGGGTTTCCATAACACCATCTGAGTTGTACAGCAATGCTATTTTCCTAGAAATACTTTAATATCTCTAACTGAATCTACTAGCATCAAATTAGATAGTTGTGCCTTGACACCACTATCCTTTAGATTGAAGATCTTCACTCTGTATTTCATAGTTGCCAGTGCCTGAGTTCCTGTACTTCTTGTCTACCACTTGCACCACTGCCCATATCCCTTGGTTCGACACCACTATCCCAGCCAAGTGTTGAACTCCACTACCCTTTCTTTCCTCACCGTGTTTGCCTGGGTACTGGAAGCACTTCCGAGAAGGTCACCAAACTCCATACCTCCTCACACAACTTCCCCAGTTTCACGGGTTTACCTACGCTGAATCAACAACACTGTTGTCGACGTTCAGCATAGCAAGATCCACAATGTCGACAGGTGAAATTTCGCCTGTCAGACATTGGTGTGTTTTCTGTAGTGGGGTTGTGCCCTCGAACACCCCATGTTGGGGGCTGTACCCCCCATGCTCCCCTTCTTTTTTTTTTGTGGGCTCCTCCGCTAGGCAGCCGCCCTGGTCATGGCTCCAGTCTTCCACCTGCTGTCACTTGCTGGGACCCAGTCAGCCCGGCTTCCCGGAGGCTGGGCGCGAGCCAGGACCCCTATCCAACCCCGTGGAACCAGTAACTAGTTGGGGACCCGGTGACAGAGGCTAATTGAAGCCCTGAGGAAGACTTCATAGAGGCAGAGGTACCCTAATTTTTTCCCCTCTATAATCACTCCAAAGAGTCAGACGTGCAATGACGTCAACGCACTGACGTGCAGATGTCCACCGACTCTTCCCCCAATGTAGACGCTCGTGTTCTGCTGAACACTCAGCCTCCACTGGGTGTCAGTGCAGCGCAGTGCATGTCCCTCACCTACCCCGAAGGAAGAAGAGCTGTCTCAGGATGCTCAATCCTCCCTTCCCCCTGCCAGCCCCTGGCAACCCAAGTCCATTCCTGAACCTGGGTCGTCAGCGTGGTGCGAGGTGTGGCATCCAGCGCCTCAACCCTCAGCACCACTGAGCCATCCCCCACGCTCCCCTTCTAATGATTACTAACTCCAAGTCAGAGTTGTCTTGAAGGGGGAGGCAATAGTCTGCAAAAGGGCGAAATTTCACCCTTGGGTCCCTCACAGTGACAATCTTGAAACCTATTGAGATTGTCACTGTGGGGAAATTTGCCGTGTGGGTTTTGCCGTGCGGTCGGCATATGGTTTCACAAACCTCTCCCTTACCAATTCAACTGTATTGCCCCCCAAGTCATTTGTTCCCAATTGCACCACCACATGTTGTTCCCCCTTCCTCTCCTAACACACTTGAGAATAAATTGTCCTGCCCTACCTGCTGTCAATCTAGGTACTGATTCCACCCATATTTGACTATGCTGCTCCCCTTTACCTCCTCATCTGACCCCTTTTAGGATTGAGTCTCCTAGCACTATGACCTTGCCCCCCCTTCTCATCTCTATGCCTCTGCATCGACTTACCTTCCTCACTCCCTCCTTGAAAATCCACCCTGTCCTGCATATTTGCGGCTTGATCTGCCCCCTCTGCTATGCCTCCTGCCCCTGTCTGCTGATCTGACCCTACTGCTATGCTCTTCACCCCTTCCCTTGTACTGCCCCTTCCCCTGTTCCCCCCAACCCCAATACCCTCTCAGCCTCATCATCTGCCCTCCCTTCCTCTCTGGTTCCCTTCTTCCCATCTGCCTCCTCCTTCCTTTCCTCGCTGGTTCCCTTCTTCCCTTCTGCCTCCTCTGCCCTGTTCCCCTTGTCCTCCCTTATACCCCATCCCTTTTCCCCTTTTCCCCATACCTCTGTCCTCCTCCACTGCCAGACTGTTGCTCCCTGTGCTTCTCCCACCCCTTTTCCTCCTGCCTCCTCCCGTAGGGCCCTTCCTTCATCATCCACCATTGAAGCCAGTGCCGCAAACCTATTTCCTGACCCTGAGCTTCTACTGTTTGCTTCTCCCTTCATGCTATCCTGAGGTTCCCCCTTCCTACTTCTAAAAGTGTTCACCCCTTTCCCTATCTTCTTTGTTTCCACTGGCTCTGTACCCCTGGCCCTCTGAGGAGGTGGCCATCCTGTACCATTGCTCTCACTCCCTCCCCCAATCCTCATTAACTCTCTTCCTAGCCACTGTACCTCTGCCTCCAGACCCCTCAGACTGTGATAATGGGACACCCCCTTCCCAGCTTCCATAATGTGCCCATCCAAATTGCCACCCCACAACCAATGCAATTCACTATTCTTTCTACACTGGTTCATCTGCAGGACTCCTGCCCCCTGTACCAGTCCCCCCATCCCTTGCTGCCAACTACTCCCCTGCAGCCCTATTCCCCCCAACTTCTACCTTCACTAGCCTGCCACACTGCTGTTCTTTTCTCTGCACCTGTGCTCCCAAATTCCATGCTGGAGCCCCCTGCACCACAGTGTACCTACTATTATACAGTTGAGTCCCTTAGCTCTACCTTACACAGTCACTTCGCCTACTATCCATCAACCTCCATCCGTTAGTAACACTTAAACACACTTATTCCACTTAAACATTTCTAAAAAATATCTCAAGTATTTGATCTGTTTGCCCTTAATAACAGATAGATGTATAGAGTGGGATCAGATTCTCAAATGTGGTTCCCTCAGGCAAAATGCTAGTACTTCTATAAACTACTGATGAACTCTGTTTTCTCTGTAGCTCCTACTTTACCAGCCAAAGAGTAGTGAGAGGAAGAACTGAATACCGTCATCAGCTTGTTAGACTGGAATTAATCCTGGAAACAGGCATGTGTAAGTTACACAGAACTACAAGGTAGGCTGATTCAATTCGAAATATTGCATGGCTTCTATTATTCTCCCCTCAGGATGGTTAATATGGGCCTGTCTACAGACTCCTCCTGCTGGTGTTGTAACCTAGCCAATGCAGATCTGACTCACGCCTTGTGGAGCTGCCAACTATTCAATCTATATAAAAGGAAGTCTATGAGATTTGTCTTACTGTAACCAAGACTTCCATTCCCCCCCCCACACTTTATTTTTGTTAGGCATCTTTCCTGTTTGCTGTGAACTCGATTATTATGAATGTACTGTATCTGGGTTTGGTTAGCTTCCCTATGTCTTAAACGGATTCTGCTCCGAAACTGGAAATCTCAACATGTCCCCTCATTGGGCGAATGGTACGAATCCATGTCCACCTTAGCTAACAATGAAAGAATTAGTTACAGTATTCTTGGAAAATGTGAAGTGTTCTGCAGTGTCTGGTCTTCTTTTCTGGACATCTCTAGTTTAAAATAAGTTTAATTGGTCAGCTAATGCCCTTCCCAGCCTGGTAAGAAACTTCTATTTGCTGCACCATCATAGATCCTTTTAAGACTGTCCCTGTTTACTTCGGGTCATAAGGTATACTGTACTCTGATTGTATTTCTGTTTCTTTATAATTTGCCACTTTGCAATATTTCTTATTATTAATGTAACCCCTAGGTGGCGCTATCCCAAGGGCTACTGCCCCTGCCTGCTTGGCTAGTAGCAGGTTAAGGGGCCTGGGTAATGAAACGGGTGCCTCCACCCCGGAGGTCAGGGTTGTTAGTGGTCAAGCTAACCTGGGCACAGCCCTCCAAGACATCCTAACCCCCCTCTTTCCCTTCTAGTGGCCTGAAAAATATACAGTAATTACTTTCACAATGACCCTTATTCACCAGGCAATAACCCACACTGTTTGCACTTACCACCAGGGCTGGTTCCTCTAGCATGACCCTGGGGACCCCCTGTAAAACAAGGTTAAGCACAGCAAATAGCAGCAGTACAATACTTTTGGCACAAACTGGAACCACAGTCAGGTTAAATGCAAACAAAATTAAATCTGATTTATTCAGGGCACTTGAACAAGGGAGGGGCGTTATCAGGTTGATTTGCTTAAAAACTATATTAATCAGACAGTTATGCATGCAGTTCAGAGTCCCTACACAGTCACACACTCTGGGTACCCAGGCAGGAAAACGGTGGGCTAGCCAGGAGCATTGCAGCTGGTTGGGGCCCTGTGATGGAAGAAAGCAACATGCACAACACACACTATTTGTAATCCGGAGCCGGAGGGCTCAGTTTGTGAAAGAAAAGGCAACAAGACAATCAGATGACAACACTTTTAGATTTAGCTGTTGTTGCAGGGAGCTACCCTGATGTTTACTCACGATACCCAATACTGGACACAGGCAGGATGAAATCAAGACTGCAGGCTGTTGAGCTGGAGTGCCCAGAGAAGTAGAGCCCACACGAATCACCGAGGTGTCATTCCTGTTCAAGGCGTTGAGCAGGGGGCTGATCCCCAAGCCGGTCTCTCCTCGATGACTTTCTCTACGTAGCAGGTATTCTGGCTGGGCCAGTGTAGCAAGGGCCAGGCAAATGGAAATGGATACAGATTCAGTCCTTGGAGCTGGATACAGCCTCCAGCAAGCAAAACACAGTTCAGACACACAGAGGGAAACCAAATCACAACCCACTATAAGCACGCAGCACATTCACATGTAAGGAAATTCCACTGTACCAGGCAAATGGCTCTCCGGTAGCAATTATGGAGTCTCTGCACAATCTGGGAGTTCAGAGGTAGCTGGAAGTCCTGACAGGCTGATTGCACTCAGCAAATCTTTGGTCTTCTTCAGGTTAAAGCTTGGTTACACAATTCAGTGGCTTAATTCGCTCTCCAAATTCAGATTCAGACTGAAAAAAACCCCACAAGTTCCCTCTCAGAAACAGCAGGCAGGCATGCAGGCCAAACTCAGCCCTTTCCACAGTTCTCACGTGCAAATCCACTATGGATTGCTGCTCAAACTATCTCGAGTTGTTACTTCTTCACTTCCCAACTCAGATCTAACTGAAACTGCAAGCAATGTGGGACTTTCCCCAAGATCCAAAAGGTTCGGTTGGCTGATCTGTCTGTCAAGTCACAACAAGGGCTCCCCCTCCAGGTTATTTTAGGTGCCAAAAGCCCAAAACTACAATTCCTACAAGTTTTGGCCCCACCAAGCCCCTGTAGGCAGGCTCGTTTTTAGAGTCCCAAATGTACTGATTGGCCCTTTCAGCAGTCCAGGACCAAGATGATGGAAACAAACAGAACTGTCCAAGCTGGAAAGAAGGCAGGTTAGAACAAACTGCAATATTATTACTACTCTAACAAATGATCAGCAAACAAGTACATCTTATAACAGAGCTCCCTCTCAGATTAATTATGACTGCAATCCAGGCAGCTCTTAAAGAGACAGTACACAGAGGCTATACAGGCACTCTCTGGCAATACATTAAACTGCTAAAGTGCAGGACACCAGCCTGGCAGTGAGCATTTAAGCAAGCTCAAGGAAGACTTTTCGGGAACCCCCATTTGTAGGGGGGGTTACATTAATGTTATGACAAAAAAGATGCTGATGTTAATCTGAGTAACTATGCTTCGTATTCTTGGTTTCTATATTAATAAATAAAAAAAATATGATGGTAAAAAAAGAACTACAAGAAATGTCATTAATACCACAATGTCCTTAATATACAGGTCCCTTACAGGCAAGTTTTGCTATATTGATAAGACACGCCTCCCTTGCTAAGCCAGCCATGATGGATCTCAGAAAGTTGGGGGAGGGTTTACAAACATGCCCATACAGGCAGGCAGGACAGTTGAGTGATGTGGTAGTGGGTAATGGAGCCATTCACCTCGAGGTCACTTGTTTGAAGCCTATCTAAGCTGGTAGTGCCTGAATGTCACTAGCATCTTGTGGCTGTTTTGTGGCCTATGTGAAATGAGTTGTGGTGTAGTTGTCTTTGTCCAGTTCCTAATGGACAGGTGGCTACATAAACTACCAACACAACTGGCACTAATAGGCACATATATTGACAGTCTTACATGATAGGCCATGGATTAAATATGCATGGAGTCTGAACATCCCTCATGCCCCACATGGTAGTTCCTCCATAAAGGAACAGCGCACAACATCAAAGTGCTTGACATCTCTGTGGGCACTTGGAATAAAATGTTCTAGTCACCAGCTCTTGTTGCTGTGTGCCATTTTTTTATTTTGTTCCACGGTCACATTACCTGTTGTGTCTATATGTACTCATGTGTGCATGGTGCTATATTTTCTAAGCCAAAATGTTTAATATTAGGCAATTTTATAAGTGCAATAACACTCCAGAGTGCTGAATTCATTGAGAGATATATATAGCCTCTTCTCCTGTGTGTGCTGAGATGCATTCAGCCATTGGAATGTCTGTATCTCCCAAAAAACACACACCCTCTCTGTTTTATTGCCCATATACTGTAAGTGAGCAATAAGATACTATGTGGTATTAACTGTGCTGGGCTAACCACACACACACACACACACACAATTAATATGGGAGTGTAGTGAAGCATAAGGCCTCAGGCCAACTGTTTTAGCCCATAAAAGTGTATTTCCCCATCATCACACAAGGCTATACCTGCTGTTCAGTGAGTGGGAGCCACCAGCGACACTCCCCTTCCTGAGCTATTTAAGCCAGTGTCTTCCAGCCTCATTCAGAAGCATTGTTTCTTTGCTACAGTCAGAGGCTCTGCTGAGGTTTTGCCTCCTTCTTCCTTTTTCTCCCCTTGTTTGTCTGCCACTTTCCTTTTGTGCTTTTGTGCTTTCTGTTTGTTTTGTGCCTTCAGCAGCTTTCTAGGTCAGTATTTTGTTTTTTTCTACTTTTCCTGAATGCAGCCTGTGCTTTCTTCTTTCTTTTGGTCAGCCACTCCTGCTGCACTGCTGTCCTCAAGTAACTCTGTGCTTCATTCTGTTTTGGTCTTGGTGTGCTTACTGTTTCCACAGTATGCCCTATCTATGTCATTCTGCTGTTTTGGCTTGTGCTATTTTAGGCCTTTCCATTTCGCTTTTCATACTAGGCCACTTGTAAACCTTTCAGTTCCACTGTATTCCTGCTTAGTTGTTTTCACCTGGCTTCCTAGCAAGACAGCTGCTCCCATTCCTGCTCCGTCATTTTACTTATTCAGCCAGTCTGTTCAGTGTTACCACCCTAGTCTTAGGGCATATACTACTTCCAGTCTTTGCTGAGGCTGGGTTTTACTTCTTATTTTGATCATTGATGTGTGTTTAACTTTCAGTACCTTTTCAAGTCATTGTGTTTTCCATCAATATCAGTTATTCCATTCAGCAGTCATTATTCAGTTAGAATCTTGCCCTCAGAGTTCCTCTACCTCGAACCTCACAATCCAACTCGGAGTGGATTTCAACAACATCATGCATTGGTTTTGGGCAAATTAGCTGTCCCTCAATGCCAAAAAATGGTCTCTGTAACCTTTGGTACAAGGCAGAGTCTTACCAAACAGTCCCCTCCCCCCTCCTTCCAGATCCTTGATGGTGCTGTGATTGAGGATGTCTCCTCCTTTAAACACCTTGGGATATGGCCGGATTGTCATCTTGACTTCTTTACTCACATGGATGCCATCCACCGGAAGCTGCACCCTAAAGTTGAGGCACTTTATAGGAACGAAACAACTATCCTGCTTCCTAACCATAGAAAGATTGTCATAAGAATGATTCTACCTATCTTAGATTATGGTGACATTGTATATAGCGCCGTTCCCAAGTTCACCCTTGCCAGGCTGGTTCCCATGTTCCACTCCTTCTGCCACTTCACTCTGGATTGCCTCCCCAGAACCCACCACTGTTCTGAGTATTTCTCCCTCTCCTTTCCCTCCCTTAATGGCAGGTGCCTCACTCATTGTACCACCTTTGTCTCCAGATTCTGTCTTGCCCCCCCCCCCGACCTTCTCTCTCTCCACTCCTCTGTCCTACCTCCTACTCCTTCTCAGGTTTGACGCCCACTTTTTCATACACCTCCACCCCCCTCTATAAAACCTCTGCTGGTCAGACTGCTTTCCCCTCCCACTTTCCAAAACTTTGGAGCACACTCCCCGTTGCTATTCACAATGCTCCCTGTTCCTGGGCCTCTTCCCTATCACTAAAAATCCCTCCTCTGTCAATTCACAGCTCTCTCCTGCAGTTGCTGCTGATACTCGGCTAGTCTCACTACTGTACCCTCATATTATCCCCTCGCCCCTTCTGTCCTCATTAGTTGGTCCCCTATCCCCCTTTGACTTGTCCCCATTGTACTCCCTATCTCCTTTCCCTCCCTCATTTTGCTGCCAGTTGCACTTTGCTGAACTGTTGCTTTTGATATGCCTTGTTTTGCACTACTTGAATACTGTGCTTCCTCTTTAATTGTTTACTGAGTAGCTTTATTATTGTAATTTAATAGTTATTATAATTCTAGAATTACTGATGTAACTGACTGCACACTCCTCACCGCCTTCCCCCCGAAACACATCTGGAAATAAACAGTTAAGCTCAGTATGTATTTCCTGATGAAAGTCTTGAAATAAATGAAAAATAAATAAATAATTTCTGGTATTGATACTGGAGGATAGTGCCACTGTGTCAGTTCTGTTTTTTGTGACCTTGGAGGTCAAGAGTCAACCTGGTGACACTAAACATTTGGTAAATGGGCATGGTGACATACGTTCTCACTGCTGATGCTGCTCCAGAAACATACGAGATTTCAACAATCAGAAAATGGAGCCACTCACAATAGCGGTGGAGGACTACAATTAACAGTAAAATATAAACCAAACCAAAGTTTATTTTTTTTACTTTTTATTTTCAGAATTTTATATTATAATTGCATACAAATGGTATAAAGGAAAATACATGTCAAATTACAGGCAAGCAATCATGAACTCATAAGTGCAGATGAGTTTATCAGGTCTTTAGAGATAAAACTTAAATGTGCACTTCCGTATTAAATTGAAAATTCAATTAATACCTTTAAAATATGTATGTATAAACACCTCAGGCCCAATATTCAGAAAAATGCATCCACACTAGCACTTGTGCTGGTCTCTTACCGTAATATATGAACATACAACAATGCCAGCAGATACAGGCCTCATAGTCTATTATGTATGCTCGGTTGTGCAGCTCACAGTTCAGACAACTGCTGGTGCCTCCCATGCCCCTCCACCCTCATTGTTACCCCAAACTGAGTTCCCCACTCTGGTCAACTCCCCCCTTGACTTCCATTCCACCTTGGACCATATCCCACCCTCTTTTAAAACTCCCCACTGATTTCAGAGAGATCACCTCCTCCAGCAGTGCATTCAATGCCGCCACTACCATGTCTGTGAAGTAGTGCCTCCTCATCACCCTCCTGCACCTCCCCCCCTCTAGTTCAGACTATGCCCTCTCATGAGCCTCTCCCTCTTCAACCTAAACATATCCTCAGTACTAACTCTATCTATGCCCTTCAAGTCTTAAAGGTCTCAATCATATCACCTCTGTCCCTTCTATCCTCCAGCGAGTACATATTGAGCTCCCTCAACCTGTCCTCATAGGGTTTCTCTCCCATCCCCGTGATCATCTTGGTTGCCAGCCTCTGAACCTCCTCCAAAAGTCTGATGTCCTTCTTTAAATAGGGGTGCCATAATTGTATACAGTACTTCAAGTAAGGCCTCACTAATGATTCGTACAGCGGAAGGATTACTTCCTCCCTCCTGGAGGTGATTCCCTTAGCAATGCACCCCAGCATTTGATTGCAGCTGCTTTTCTACACTGTGCTGAGTGATTCATATTCCCTGTGACCACTACCTCCAGATCCTTTTCCTCCACAGAGACGAATAACCGCTCCCCACCCAAATGCTAACTGTACTCTGGGTTTCTGGCTCCAAAAGTGCATGACCTTGCACTTCCTAGCATTAAAACCCAGCTGCCATGTGTCTGACCAGTGCTCAAGTCTTTCCAAATCTTTCTGGCGTACCCTCCTTCCTTCCACACTACCCACCACTGCACCTATTTTGGTATCGTCGGCGAACAGGCTCACCTTCCTCTTAACCCCTTCAGCCGTATTGGCTATGAAGACATTAAATTGCATTGGCCCCAGAACTGAGCCTTGTGGGACCCCACTGATGACTGCTCGGGGTGTCAAGAGTTTCCCCCCTACCAACACCCTGTGCTGTCTGTTCTTCAGCCAGTTCCCTATTCACCTGACCAGCTTCTCCCCTGCCCCCAGCTACTTCAGCTTGCTAGTCAATCTCCCATGCGGCACTGAGTCAAAGGCCAGATACAGGACATCAACTGTCTGACCAACATCCAGTGCCTTAATCACCCAATCAAAAAAGTTTACCAGGTTTGTTTGACAGGGCCTCCATGGAGCGAACCCATGCTGTCAGTCATCCTGAAGACCGATCTCTTCCAAGAATGTCACTATCCTCTCTTTTGGGATGGTCTCCATTAGTTTCCCAACTATGGACGTGAGGCTGAGTGGCCTGTAATTATCCATCTCTTCCTGGAGTCCGCACTTATGGAGGGGCACCTCATGTGCCATCCTCCAGTCTAGAGACACAGTACATTCCACTTGTATGCACATTTCGGTTATATGCACAAAAATGGCATGTCCCAATCCCAGTCCTATACACTTAATAAAAAATGTGCTTGTATGTACACCAGCTTTTGGTTGTATGCACGCTTTTTCCTCCAGACAGGAGCTCCACAGACATTGATACTGTTAATCACACCTGTTAAACAGGTGCTAACAATGCTGCCAGTGGTTAAGAACATAAGAAAGTAGCCAGCAAAAGGAGACCACATGGTCTATCTTGTCTGCTCAATTTGATGTAGGTTCTTTGCTTTACCCTTACACCCATGACCCTGGCTCCCTGACTCTCCGGCTTAAATAAATATATGTTTTAATCAGTTTCATCGTGTTTGTCAGAGCAAGCAACCATGGAGAAAATAAATAGCTTAAACAGCTCAGAGTGTGCAACATTTGATCACTTGGCATTTTTTAAATGAGTTTGATGCATTCAGTAAAAGTACAAAGTGACTAGTAAGCGATCAAGTGTGTTTTACTTAGTGGTTTCATTGATTTAAATACAATTTTGGTTATGTGCCATTGCGGATGTATGCACAAAAATGGGGTGTCCCAAGAATGTGCATATATCAGGAATTGACTGTATATTCAAAGGCATTGCGCTGATGCTATATCCGATGAATATAGGACCGACTGTGTGGCATGGAAATGAAATGTGCTGCTGTAGCACAATGCAGTTGCACAGCTCTGAATATAGCACTGTGATTAGTGCTGAACACAGGTGGCAGCAGTGGGTGTGTGAGGAGCATCAATGAAAGACACACAACACAGCAGCATAGGTATCAAAAATTAACTTCACTGTAAATAATTGGCAACAGGCTATACAAAACAATGCAACACAAAGAACAATATGGACAATACTAATACAAGAACAACATAAGTGGGGAGGGTGACAAGAAAGAATGAACAAGGGCACCTGCACATGGAGGATGGGGGATGGAGAACAAAGAATAAGGGCAACTGCCTGGTATGCCAGGCACTGGTAACATTCAGTGACCCATCAAGGGGCTGTAGGTGGTGGTGGCTGCTGCAGTTTCCTAATAGCACTGACGCATTCCTGGATAGCATGTGTGCATTCCTGGACATTGTGCACTACCATCTAGAGTAGGTGGACCTGCCATTATAGGAGGTTGTCCTGGCCTTCATTTACGGCCGCATCCCTCTAACCCTTTTGTGATCCTGCATCCCTCTGGGCACCTGTGGAAAGGAAATACACTGAACTCAACCAGTTTGAACACAGGGCAAGGGACACAATATGGCATAATGTGCATAACAGAAATACAACCAGCAGACACATGGGACATCATGCTGCACATAGGTGGAGGAAGTCAAGCAGCCACAGTGGTATGAGCTTGGAATACCAAGGACAGCATCTTTGACCTGAACAGTAAAGGAACACACATACTGTACAATGAAATACAACTTTATTAGAAGTAGAAGGGGTCTTATTTAGGGCTGAAAAAAAAGAAAGAAAAGAAATAAAGTCAGTGTGTGTTCTGTGCTGGGAAGGGTATTGTATCAGCTGACTTTGCTAAACCAGTAGGAGGAGAGAGAGATTAATTGGGGGTGTGGCTTAGACACTATAAAAGCAGGTGACTCAAATTACAACTTCCTGTTGCTAGCCTTTTTTCTTACTAATTGCCCTCCATCCCACCCACCGTAAGCCAGTTCTACTTTTATAGCCACTGGATCTGACTGTCAACAGGAACTTCCTGTTTGGCAGTAGGAAGGGAAGGATCATAGAGAAACATTGGTTTTGTCAACCCTAAAGGAAAAAGTAGCTCACTCTCCCCCCCCCCTCCCAGCTGCTGGTGGTCTGACATTGAGGAAGGAAGAAGGAGATAGTGGGTCCTACGAAGACACAGTTGGGTCTGAAGGTATGCTTGGGCTAACCCATGTACAGTGGAATAATCATACAGCAGTCATCACTATGGTAGCCAGACACAACCAACCATGCATTACAGTGCTGGTCACCTATGGTAAAGAACAGTCAATGCCACAAATGCCCACCTTGCCACTGACCCTATGATGCACATGCCCAGTTCTGTTGAGCTGCAGTGGTGTGACATCCAGTTCATATACCACTGTAGATGGAACCACTGCATGCAGACTACCATGAGTGTTGTATGATGCACACGGGATGACAGAGTGGTATACTGGTACTACGTTGGCCTGTGTCCACCTTGAATGACATATACACATACATAGCCCTGAACATGTGGCACAACAGACCCAATCGACAATGATGGGTGTACCAGCTGGGGCTGTAAGCATTACAACACACTCCCTGGTGCACAGGGTTGACAACACAGGAGACACGTTACTGCATGGTGAAATGCATGCCACAGCACAGTATACACACAGGATAGCATGCCTACTGTGAATATATGCACAACAGTAGATTTCACAGACCATGACACAACACAGTGCCAGTTGTGGGGCAATGCACAAAGTGCAGGGTGAGTGACCCCAACCTCAACTGTGCTGCTGATGCCCCCGTAGGCATGCATGAAGCATGGAGGGGTACACATGACTATCTGTCTCCAATAGCAGAAATATGTAGCATAGTGTAGACATGCAACCTTGAGTGCTAAACACATAATGCAGGGTACTAACATGGATGCATGTCTGGGGAATGGCTCCGCTGGGCCCCATCATGGCCTGTCTGTGCCCCTGTTGTTCCTGAGCCTGTCCTGGACCTACTGTCTGCTGAGGTCTGTAAAGGAGGTCAGGGGAGATGAGATCAACATTGTGCAGTGGAACACACTACACTGTACCATACACCATACACAGTATACACACCCATATGCCGGTACTGTGCACCAGCTGCCATGTGTGCATGTTGCAGATGGACAGGACCAAGCAGGGCCATGTCATACCATTGTGAACAGCTGTGACACCACATACAGGCATGCTATGTCCCAGTCACAGCAGGAATACTACATCCCACTGTTGTAGGTATGGCCTGGCACCATGTATGCTGGCCTGTGTGGTGCCCCTATCCTGCCATCCTCTCTGCTCCTGTACAACATACCCATACATGCTGGCTACAGGCCCTGTACACCTCATAGTATGCATTTGGATGTGTGGAGCACTAGGTCACATACAATGGGACACAAGCAGCATATCAGTGCAACTGTAGGGGAGGGCAGAGTACCATAGGTGTAGCTAAACACAGTGGCAGGTACGTGCCTGGCACACCTTTTGCAGTATAATAGTATCCCATGCATTACCTGGCATATGCAAACCAGCACCCATGCAGCATAACAAGGAGAGTGCACACAACACAGACAGTGGCCACATCCACATGCTGTTGGGTATACCTACCAGCACAGCTACAGTACATGTAAAACACATTCAACATCCTCCTGGGCTGTACCAGACAGTAGACATTAATATGTCCTGTTTACTGTACCTGATAACCAAATCCTCACTAACATTCAATAAAGCTATACAGTTCCATGTTATGCACCCTGACACTGCACCCATGTCACTGTGGTAGCACACAACTATGTTACCATGGCATGTACATGCCTTAGGGATCCACTGCGAGTCATGTAATGTAGAGGGCAGTGGAGATGTCATTTGAGACGGTGGGTCCATACACCTGCATACATATGATCAGGCTATACAGTGGAGCAGGTCTCATAGGAGAAAGGGAACACAACAGGGATACACAGGTACAGTGCACATTCCCTCAGGGACAGTACCCTGGAGGTATATTATCATGGAAAACTATTGCACAAAGGACACATTACGCAAACTAAACATAGAACCATCTGTACTCACTCAGCCTTGGCACGGTGTCACTGTCCATTATCGTCCACAGCTGCTGCAGGCAGCATGCCTCCCTGTGTGTCTTGTCAGGCACTGCCCCACAGATGCCCTCACTTCGCACCTTGGCCTGTTAGACCCTGCTTTCTTGTCTAGTAGCTCACTGTTGAGTGAAATGCTTTGGGGACAGGTTGTGGTTACTGGCAGAGGAGTTCTTTATTGAAATTGCTGTATACTTGAATTGAATTGCTGCTACAAATATGCCGGATGTAAATGGATGAACTTTTAAGAAGGAGCAATTAAAAGCTGAATTTTATTCCTGATATCCAGGTGTGAACAGCACTTATTGGGATAATTACAACACTATCTGTGAGTACATTACAACTTCTTAGGCTGTGTTAGGCCTAAATGATTGTGTTTTGCAGGTGCTGGCTCCCCATTTTGTCCCTGCCTCTTGTCTAGTAGTTGGTCCTCACTGGCGATCACCTGGCCATCACCTGCGCAGGACTGTGCACTAACACTGCACAATGGCACGGCGCGAATGGCCACACTGTGTGATGATGTCATCTGTGGCATGTGATGTCATATCTGCACCATGTGCAGATGATACGCAGGCATGAGAGCAGCACTAGAACATGCACTAGTGCAACTACATTAGTGCGTGGTGCAAACCTACAGTATTCAACCAGTATATGCAAATGAGCTAATTTTGCAGTCTGAGGGAAAACACCCACATTAGCATGACATTACTCAAATGTATGCATTCATTACCATGCTTAATTGTGTCTGGAGCATATAAAAGGGGCAAAGTGCACCATCTAGATTCCACAGCAGAATTGCAGTTGGCTACAGGTAAGTGTCTTGTGGAATGGCCTAGAAAGAAACATGGGTAATCGCTAAACTGTGTGTGTGCTGCATGCAATGGTACAGTCAACATGTTGAGGTGGTGGAACTCTCACATCCAGATCTAGTGGTGGTGGTGTCATGTCTTGGTGGATTATCTCACCTATGGTTGTCAGTGGAAAAATATAGCAGAGCCTGTGGTACTCTCACAAACTTGCTTAGGAGGTGGTAGATTTGACTTCCTTTGGGCTTCTGCCCCATTCCACCCATGTTTGTATGTTCCATTGTTTATGAATGTATCTGCACATGGGCGGCCTGTGTCGGGCAGGCCACCAGCTGTGTTAGGACATGAGTTGCCCAGATACTTACATGTTCCTGACAAGGATAGTGAGGACTTTACCCCAATGTACCTTTTATCTGTTTTGTGCTGTGTATACTCCCTGCTCACCTAGTTATTCTGCTCCTGTGTCTGGCAAGCACCATGGAAAATGCGGGCAGATTACGGGCCCACTGCTTCTCTGAAGAGGAGTTACAGGCACTGGCACAGGTCTACATGGCCATGAATGTGGTCATTTCCCGGAGGCAGAGCACAAATGCCCAGGTACATCAGGTCTGGGTAGAAATCAAGGATGTGGTCTGTGCTATCAGTGGCCAGAATAGGCCCATGGGGGTGGTGTGTAAGTGCTTTAGGGACATAAGGAGGCAGACAAAGGAGGTCCTGTTGACTACACACAGGGAGTTGTATGTGACTGGAGGGTCCACAGACATCAGTGGCAGCACTTATCCTAGCCCCTGCACAGGAGGCAATAGCCTCCACCCTACAGCCCATGGAGGTGATGAAAGTGCTGGGAGGAGGCTATGAGAGACAAGTGGGGCCATTCCAGCCATGTGAGTGACTGTGCTCAGTCCCTTCAGGCATATGTGTGTATATATATATATATATGTACGGATGCATGCATACACTAGTGCTGTGTGACACAGTGGGTGTAGACCGCGCAAATCTTTCTATGTGTAGCCATCTGTGTGGTAATCCACTACTGTGTCCTATGTGTTGTCACCTGTGTGCTTACTGGTGATGGAGTGATGGAGTGTGTACTCACTGGTGCTGGAATGTGTGCTTACTGGTGCTGGGATGTGTGCTCACGGGTGGTGATGATAAGGTGAGTGCTCACTGGTGATAAGGTGTGTGCTCACTGATGCTGAGATGTGTGCTCACTGGTGCTGGGATGTGCATTCACCGGTATAGGGGTGTGTGGTGTGTACAGCCACAGGGAGTATGGGTGGTGCACCACACAAAGAGCAAGGGTGGTGTGTCACCGTATGCTGGGCATGCATTCTGCCTCAGCTGGTACACAGTTGTATGTATGGCACATTGCCATATATCTCTCCTCTCCTCTCCTCTCCTCTCTCAACAGCTCATGCTCTCATAGTGGTCATGGTGGAAGATCTTCCAGGACCATCTTGGCAGCAGCTGCTTCTGTTGGTCACCCACGGGCAACTGCTGACCAGCACCAGTGAAGAGGGTGAAGGGGATGAAGATGACAAGACCTTCATCGGGAGCTTGTGACAAGAGGAGTCTGCCCCAGACCAGGAGGGGTTGCCCACCCCTGCCAGCCCCCATAGCAATGGGACCCATCCTCTGCTCCAATGTGGCGCTGCAGTAACAGTGGTACAGCCTCCACAGCCCCTGGCACAGCTACTACTGTGCTACCCCATGACCCCACCTCCAGCATGGCCATCACTCTGCTGCACCCCCAGATGATCCCACAGGGTCAGCCACCACTGTACCTCCCTATGGTCCTTCCACCCACAGAGCCAAAGTGCTGCCACCTAGACCCATTCCATTAGCCCTGCTATGGTCAGCTCACAATGCCCACAATGTACCACAGCTCAACTGAGCTGCAACCCTGGAATGTACAATGGCAGAGGGTACAGCCTGACCCTGTCCCAAAGAACAGTCTCCAGAGACAGTGGAATGTGACTGCCAACTGGCAGCTGCTGTGGAGTTACATAATGTCACACAGCAGGAACTGCCACACATCCACCAAATGCTGCACAACAAAATGCAGCATGCCAAGGAGTGGGCGGAGGCATGTCATGGGGAGCACATTGCGGCCATCAGTGATCTGTACCAGGATATTGTCACCAGCATGGATTGCCTGTGTGTCACTGTGCTGGAGGCTGCCACCATGGTGGCAGGCAACATGGGGGCCGGCCATAGTCCCAACCTGTCTAATGGTAGTAGTGTCATCCCATGGCAGACACCACAGCATATGCCCATGCCATGTAGTGCCAGAATACGAACACCCAGCACAACTGTGACACCAAGGACAATAGATGTAGGTCATAGGACAGGTGTGAGGAGCCAAGGATTCAGGGGATATGCACTGTCCCCATGTAGGGTAAAGGGCATTAATTAGTATCATCATCTGCAACATCGGGGTGGAGATGCCTTTAGGGTATACTCACTAATCAGGTTGCTACTAGGGATGTCTCCACTTTCAAATCTCTGGTACAGGATAGAGTTGTGCCAGATGAAGGCATCCTGGGTACTGCCAGGGCACTGCATCAGGATGTTGATGATGTGCCCTGTTGCATCACACACCACCTGGCAATTGATGGAGTGGTACCCCATCCTACTGACGTAGGAATCCACGCCTACACCAATGAGTGCTCAGATGGCAATATGGGTGCAGTCAATGGCAAAGAGTACAGATGGTATCTGCACAGCTCGAGAGAACTGCTGCATGGTTGCTGTTTGCTTGGCTGGCATGCTGGGGAATACAATGAACTCCCCAGCATAGGCCAGCAGGGCATGCAGGAAATGGCCCAACAGCCACAAGGTGGCTGACTGAGAGATACCGGTGATGTCTCCCACTGGTGTCTGGAATGTTCCAGTGGCCAGGATGCACAAAGCAGCTGTCACCTTGAGCTCTGCAGAGATCATATGGCTGCACAATATTGTCTGTCCAGACCTGGTCATGCAGCAGCTCACACAGCTGCATAACCATGGGCCTCTTGAGCCTGTACCAGCTCATGATCTGGTCATTACTAAGGAATTCAAATGTGGCTCGTGGACAATACTGTCTGTTTGCAGCGTAATACCTCTGTGGCCTGCACCTGGGCCCAGGGTGGGCACTGGCCCTTTCCTCATCCTTCATGACCAGCTGCATCAAGTAAATGATGTGTACTGCCATGTGAGCCATCCTGGTGTGTGGTCTGCAGTGTCTTCCTCCACCTCTGGGGTTTACCCCGGCTTAAGATGGCCTTTTTATAGGTACTATTTGTACAGCACTATGTGACCTGTACAGTCCCATTTGGGCAATGCTGTCATGCTGAATATCACACTGTGCACATTGGGGGGATTCTCTAAGGGTCGGGAAGTACGCGCCAATGGCAAGTATTCCACTCATAGAACTCTGCACCTGTGGGACGATGCACGGTGGCTGTATTCATGGCCACCGGCCACCACATGGCACCCTTCCATTGCCCTGCCCAAACAGTGCACAAGTGCAAGGGGGCCATTCCATGGACATGGGTAGGCATCCAATGGGATGCTTGGACTTGGTCCTCCACCAGATCCATTGCACCTGCAGGGCACCACAGAAGGCAGGTGGCTGCAGTACGACTGTGGCACCAGGGTATGTGGGTGCTCAGTCACCTGCCACAGCCCTCCTTGTGGTACCAGAGGGCTGGAGCAGCATGTTGGAGGGGGTTCTCCATGCCCCTATATCTCCAGCATGCCCCAGTGGCGGCATCACAGGGGGGGTGCATGCTGGTTACAGTTGGGTCCTGGTGGCATGCATAGCACTCTGCACCTTCATGAATGGCACAGAGTGTGGCCATGCTCCCTGGACCTTCCATGCACAGAGCTCATGGCCAGCCGGTGGGGGGATCCTGTGCAGAACAGCCCCATACCTCCAAGGAGAATGGGGCACAGGGGACGCAGCAGCTGCAGAGTGACTACGCGATGCAGATGTGCAGTGCATAGCCACTCCCCACCTTGGAGAATAGCCCCTAATATGCAGGTTACTGCCTCCCCAGTTTGGGTGCTGCATACATTGCCCCTGCACTAGTGCACTGGTATTAATGGTATATGCAGCAATGCCCTCTGAATATGGCATTCTGGTGCAAATACATGTGCAGCGCAGATCCAAACACTTTGCACCCAGTGCAACACTCTGAATATCTGGGCCCTCATGTCCTAGAAAGATACTTACTGTATATATAATCTATCAAAATTAGACCAGTTCAATGGAGGAGGGCACTAACATATTTCCAAATTATACTATCTTTTTAATGTTGCAGAATCTGCACCACAATTTCTGGTAACAATTCGATTACATTAATTAATAAGTGCCCCACTGTTTATGTCACAAATCAAGATCAATAAAAAAAAATGTATAATCATTACCATATTTTCTTACAGTTCCAATTTTTCCATTGTGGAAATCATGCTTATTCTGACCCTGTTGGGGAGCTGAAGGTCTCCTGCTTTGAACAGTGTTTACTGAGAAAGGACACCAACCTAAAATATATGGATCTTTTTGTCCTTAATGTCTTTTACTTTTGTAGTATGTAAGGAAAGAGAGAGAGAAAGCGAGAGAGAGACAGAGAGAGAGAGAGAGAGAGAGAGATAGAGATAGGGCACAGCACCCCTATTTCAAGGATTCCCTGTATAAGCCAAGACTTTACAACATCCTTGCTGGGTCTGGAAGGAGGAGTCCAGGAATATGTAGTAACTGTTTTTTCATAATCCAAAATGCCTTTCAGTCTGGAAAGTTTGAATATAAAATTAGAATTTAACTCAAATGAAAAAGTTGGCATTATTAGTGAATTTAGATGTCTTTAAAGAATATTGGCTTTTTTAGGCATCCTGAAGGCTTTAACCAGTAAAAGCGGGATATCTGAGGGAAGGTCACATGTTGTGGTTAAAATGCACTTCAACTGTAACTGTTAAATTATCTAGCTGTATTCTCCCTCTATGATGTACCTAACCTACTCTGTATGCAGCATGCTGCCAAGAAACTGTCTTTTGACTGAACAGCTTTAAAATCTGAATGGTATTCAAATTCTATTTGTATCTAGACTGTTTGGGCAACATTCCACTGGAATTTGCTTGTTCGATCTGTTTTTATCCTTACTGTAACTTTGTCAGTGACGTGGAACCTTTTTTAAAAGAGCACATGTGCTCAAAGGTATTATCCAAATCTTTCAATAAATCTGTCATTCAATATATAAAATGTCTTAGAAAGTTTAGATGCCAACAAATACAGAAATGGAGTTGACTGGTGGCATGCCCAAAGATCAAGGGTGGGATTCACAAAAGAGATGCACACAGCGCATCTCAGAGATGTGCCATGGCACTATTCACAAAGGGCAGAGATGCTCCAGCTCATCTCTGATGCGCCGCACCACCACGGTTGCACGGAGACAAATACTAATAACGCCAGCACATCTGGAGAGGGGTGTGCAGCTACGCTTCATTAATGCACCCATTACAAAAGCAAAATGAATCGCAAAGCACAGTGCATACACAGCGCATACACCCATATGTGCACTAAGGAGATGAGTATAAAAGGAGTAGACTTAAGTGCAAGCCCCCAGCAGGCAGCCGGCAAGATAGCAGCTGCAGCACCAGCACCAATAGCATCGTTGAGGCTATAAACATGGATGGGGCACCATTCATGATGGTGGGTATACTAATGGGGTTGAGGAGATGGGAAGACCATCAACATGGAGGCCGAAGGCATCGTAGGTGGCCTGCCCTGCAGTGGTATCGTGCCTGAGTCACATTCGAACAGCTGACTGACACAGAAACAGCTGGCTGATACCGTCTGAACATGGCAGTTCTAAGGCAGTTCTGTGAGCTGTGCCATGATGAAATGCCAGCACCCACCGGAAGGGGTCATGCCATATCTGTGGAGACCAAGGTGACAACAGCAATGTGCCTGCTCACCACAGGCACCTTCCAGAGGCCAGCTGGTAACACCACTGGTATATCTCAGCCGTCCAAGTTCCGAATTCTTACCCAGTTCCTCACCACACTGCTCCCACATGCTTCAGAGTTCATTCAATTCCCAAGCACACAGGCAGTGTGGACAGAAGCTATGCAGCAATTCTACAGGGTGGCATGCATGCCAGGCATGCTAGGGGCCATTGACTGCACCCATGTGGCAATTCATGCACCACCTGGTGATGAGACGATATCATGCATGAACAGCAAGGGGTTCTATTCCATCAACTGCCAGGTGGTGTAAAATGCCACAGGGCGCATCACCAGTGTCTACACGACACACCCTGGGAGTACACACGACGCCTTCATATGGCACCAGTCAGTCCTGTGCTGCCGGTTTGAGACTGGGGACAGCCCCAGCAGCCACCTAGTGGGTGAGTGGGGCATGAATATATGCCCAAATAATGCACACTAAGGCGCCACATATGTCGGGAGGTAATGCATGGGTGTGGGGGCAATGACAGGGACAGTGCAAGGGCACATGCCCATGTGGGACAGTGGAGGTGGGCTCGCAGTCAGGATGGTGCACACAAACAGGGGGACAGTGTTGCAGCACAGCATGGGCAGTGTAGTGATGTGGAACAGCAGGCATGTGTGGCAGGGTAGAAGGTAATACACACACTCAGGCACAGGCAAATGCAGGGCAATGGAAGGTAACCATTGCTGGACAAAACAGGAGCAGTCAGCTCCAGATGCAAGCATGGTCAAGTGCAGGGCATGAGAGAGCAGCCAGGACATTGCAGGTGGTGGGTAAGGCACAGATGTGGCGTCCACTGTGGTAGTATAAGGTTGCACCGGGAGGTAGGCCACAGGTACAGAGGTGGACAGGCAGTAGCAGCATATGCGTGCAATGATGGATGGGGAGGTGGAGTGGGGCAGTGGATCACAATGCACATACATACGGGAGACTAACGGACTGCTTTGCCCCCCACAGGTGACGCTGTGTATCACCTACGCCAATGGATGCTCACCCCTTACCACCATCCAGGTAATGAGGCCGAGGAGCATTACAATGCAGCACACATTGCCACATGCACCATCATTGAGTGTGTGTTCGGCGTTCTGAACATGTGCTTCAGGTGCTTGGACAGGTCTGGTGGTGCCCTACAATACAGCCCAGACAAGGCCTGTGGCATATTCCTGGCCTGTTGTATGCTACACAACATGGCCATTGACCATGGAATATCTGTCCAGGCTGAGGAGAGCAACAGTTCAGGGAAGGAGGAGGTGGAGGCGAAGGAGGGGACCCATGGTGGTGGTGGGCAGCAACCCCTGGAGCATAAGGACCCATGCCTGGCCGCTATGTCCTGGCGGCACAGGGACACCATAGTGGAGGAGCATTTTTGGGACCGAAGTTGAGTGTAACAGGAGGGCAACACATGGCAGCCACACACATACTCACACACACGCACACACAACACAGGTGTTGGTGGGGAATGATACACATATGCGCAGATGACTATCACACAGCAGGTGCAGAGTGCACTCAAGAGGGGTGACAGACATGCACAGACACACACAGCAGGCCATACAGGGACAGGAGGGACACAGTGTCAATTCTGGGTATGGCATGGATCAGTGTACCTTCACCAGCGCACGCGCACAGTGGACACAGGGCCGCACTCATCTCGCCCATGCCACACAGCACAACACCGGTGGTCCAGTCCATGCACAGTGCAACACACAGGTGTTCCACATAGGCATTGTCCCAGGGCAGACGTGTGCCACAGCATGCTGCCCCAGGCACTGCCAGCCTGGTGTATGGGCTGCAATGGGTGCAGGTTACAGGGGCCTTGGGAGCAGGCTACCCAGGCATCAGCGGGAGCCCCCATGGCCACCGAAGACACATGAGTGGCCACGCCCTCACCTGGCAGTCGGTGAGTCAGCGCCACTCGCCTCAGGGGGGAGCAAGACTGTGAAAGGGTGCTCGCTGGAGTGTCACCCCTGAGACCCAGGTTGGATCTGGGGGTGTCATGGATGGGTAGGAATGGTGACCGCATCGGCAGCAATGGGTTCACCTGATGCTGTGACCTGGGGGTGCAGCTGGTACCCTGGCATCCACATGGCACAACGTGAGCACTGATCACCTCGAGTGCAAGTGCCATCCCGCAACAGGCAAACCTCAGCCAGCATCTGGGTGTGCCACGCAGATGCTGACTCATGCTCCATAACCAGTGGTGTCCAAATGCCCCTGAGTTCTGCCCCTCCATGGTGTCCCACAGGAGGCATGCATAGCCCTCCACCTTGTTGGGGGGTGATGCAACAGAGGGGCGGTGCCAATGAGCACGTGGGGTCCTGGCCTGCTGTGCTGCATCCACTGTAGGTAGATGCTGCACAGCAGTCTGCTGTATGGGTGGAGACTGGGCACAGGCAACCACTGCTCACCAAGGGACGCCCACATTATGGCCCCCTGCTGCCTGCTGTTGCCCCACAGCACCCTTCTGGACAACAGCAGCAGTTCCTGACCCCACAACATCACCAGACACATGGCCACCAACATCCACCACCATGGGCAGTTGTGGTTGCCCTGTCAGGGTACATCAGGCCACAGGCCCGCCAATGTTGCATGGTGCCACCTGTGCATGCACATTGGCCACAGCTGGTCCAATGGTGTCCGTGTCCCCCATATTTGTGTGGCATCAGCATTACTGTCATCATATGCCTCCTCCATTCCAGATGCCAGCACCAGCAGGTCATCTGTGATGTCGACGCTGTACACAGGGTCCTCTTCAGCAAGACTCAGAAAGCTGATAAGCCGTGGGTTACCCTGTCCACCAGCTGTGGCACCGGCTGTGGAGGGGTTGGATGGACCTGCACCATTCTCCACTGTATCTGAGTCTGTGGAGTTATTGGATGTACCTGGCACAGGCTCCAACACAGCCCCAGCTATGGTGCGGTGTGATGGTCCGGGCTCCTTCCCAGCTGGGTCGACGGGGTGTCCCCGGGACCCTGCAGCACCCGTGAGGTGTGACAGAGCTGAAAGAGAGAAGAGTAACATGGTTAGTGACATGTGTCAATGGTGTCTACAAACAGTTATGAACAAGGAACCATGCATGTGTGCCATCAGTGTGCCTGACCTGCCACTCAGGTGAGTGACACCCCTAGTGGCCATGCACAGGCACCAGCGTTGCCAGCCATGCACTGTGGCTGGTGTTGGTGCTCAGAGACATGTGTTGTACAGCACACCACTGTGAGTGTTGGCCCCCCCAAAGCCCACCACCCATGGGACCAACCTTTCAAGCCCCCACCTGGGACCCCCAACACCCACCCACCCCTTGGCCCCGTGCTACACAGGGTGGCATACCATGTGTCAGCAGCACACTGTGGATGGACAGGGCTGGATGTCGACATATGCTGTGCACAACGACACATAGCAGTGCATGGTGCGGCATGTCACGGCACCCATGGCAAGCACACGCAGACCCCCACAGGTGGTGACAAATGAATGCTCACAGTGATACGATGGACTGTCCCAGTCTAGAAGCCACTACCTGGAATGTCCATCACTGTAGTCTGGTCCAGGGAGGCCCGTATGGTGGCCATTTGCTCCTTGGTCCTCCTCTTCTAATCATGGAAGTGCTTGCAACACTGCTTGGGTGTTCGACTGTAAATGCCATGGGCATTCATGTGGCAGGTAACCTCCTCCCAGGCTTCATCCGTGTGTTGGTGGCTGCCACTCCTGCCAGCCAGGATGCTGTGCCTTGGGAAATAGGCCTGCAGCAGTGCCCTGTCCTCATCCACAGTGAAGTTTGGATGTCTCCATCCTGAAGCGTCGTCCTGATTGGACATTGTGGCTCCTGTGAAGGGAAATGTTGCAGGCATCAGCACAGTTCAGGCAATTGTGGCTTTGTGCCAGCAACGTGGCAGGCAACAGCACATTCACAGGCCCCTGGATGTCTACAAAACCACACTGTCTGCTGTTGCTGACAAGCTGTACAGAAAAGGATGTAAACAAACCTACTTTCAAGGTTTCAATACCTGTTGGTCACCTGCGGAGTAGGGAGGTGCATTCAGGAGCATTCATATACCAGCACATGCAAATGAGGTTTGGAGCAACAGTAATGAGATGTAAAGTAGGTGAGATGCCACTGAATTTGGCAATGAGCTGAATTGAGAGCAGTGGCTATGAATTGCGTAACTGCCCCCAGCTCATTTCAATCAGCATTGCACAACTGGGGCGTTGGGCACATCCCCCTATGATGCATGCCCATGCATGTGCGATTGTTTTGGAGCATTTGCTGAATGTGGTGCATGTCGCACAGCACATCCCCATACATGCGCGATGTGTCATACAGGGCATGCCAAACCTAGTACATCATGTACACTTTCGGCGTAGTGCAATTGCAGTCAACAGCACACGTTAGGCAACATGCGCTGTTGGATCTGTATGGCATGTTTCATGTTGGGCGTGTGTGGCGCATGCGTGTGATGTTGTGGCAGTGCACCACTACAGCCCATGGCACATGTCTGGTTGCATGCGTCATCCAAAGTGCCTTGTGTGTGGCATAGTGTACCATTCCAATATGGCAGTTCTGCATGAGCCACACATGCACAACCCAGTTGTGACCCCTGACCCTGATTTCTAGCCCATATTGTGACCACTGCGCATGCATGGTGCCATGCAATTTGCTGCTATCATGCATAGCCATGCCACAGTCCTGTGATGCGCAGCCTATTGTTTGACAGCCAGTCGTGCATGTGGCGTGATCAGGCAAGCACAGCTTTGCAGCTTATGATGTGCACGCCTGCTACCTCCAAATTCCACATCATCATGCCATGCACCCAGTCAGCTGGACCAAGGGCTATGAACTGGGGGGTGGTTGAGTTGGCCAACCTGGTGGCACTGGTCATGCCACTTGAGGGGCAACTGTTTGGCAGCCAGGACCTGCACACACCACACTCTGCTGTGTGTGCAAGGGTGGCAGAGCGACTGGTGCGACACACACAGGGGAGCACTGCAGGCACTGCTATGGTGATTTTCAGCTGAAGACCCTGACCGGCTATGCAACCTTAGGGACCAGGCACGCAGGGGGGCAGTGCCATGCCCAGGTAAGTCTTGTCCCTGTTACTTCCACTCTGTCCAGTTACTATGCATTTTATGGGGGGGGGGGAGTGTTCACTACCACACACACACACACACACACACACACACACACACACGTGTGTCATGCCCTGATGGTGGTGCATGTAGTGCAGCTATGCACACTGTGCTTTGCTGTGTGTGCCCTGGTGCGCCACAGGGGTGTTGCAGTGGCACTATGGCAGGCACCTTGTGGTGTCCAGTGTGGCATGGCACACATCCATCTGCACACTGACATAGTGAGTCACTGTTTGTGGTGGTGGCTGTTACTACTCCCTGCTCAGGGTGCTGTTACATTGTATCAGTGAGGGAGTAAGTCCATCACTGCATGCTGGAAAGCAGCACTGTTGCTGTGTGTGACTGGGCGGGGGGGGTGAGAGTGGTGTCCGGACATACCTATGGTCATCTCATGGTGCTCTTTGCTTGTGTTTTCATTGCAGGACCAGCAGAGAGGCAGAGTGCTGCAGCATGGAGGGCAGCCAGGGTCGCTAGGGCCAGTGGTGTAGGATGGCGGTCTGGCTGTGTGGGTGCAGGTGAGTGTAATACATGTACTTCCACTGTGTGGTCATTTTGGGGGGAGGGGGGATTGCCCACAGCAGGCCATTGCCTGCCACATGTGCATGGCCCGTGTGCTGCCCATTGCACACACACTTGGGGTGTCGCCTTGACACTGTGTGCTAGAGCCACTGTGTAGATAGCTCCTGTGTGTTCGTCCATCATGTCCACATCTGCTCAGGGCCATGGTCACACTGTGATGCTCCGTTGGTGGTCGGACAGGGCCTGCATGGTTGTGTACCCAGTTGGCATCCGCACATGCTATGTGGGACATGGCTGCGTGCCCCTCTGTGCAACACTCTGCATGCACATGAAGGACTTGTACTGTCTCAGTAACATTACACAGTCACTGTGTGGCTCTGTGTGTCAGCCTGTTGCTGGTGTGCAGTGTGCATGGTAGGCTGATGGCCATTGCCATAGGGGCAGCCTCCATCACACTTGCACGGGGGTCAGGGGGACATGGTGTGGACCATGGCACTGAGGTCTTGTTGTCTGTGTCCCCACTGTAGGTCCAGAGAGTGCATCTTCTGATGTGGTGGGGAGGAGATGGAGGCAGATGACCTTCAGGCCAGCAGGGAGAGGGTTTTGGCTTGCTTTGAGGAAGACTATTGCACCACTTTTCAGGAGGCAGGGGGAGTTGCTGCATGCCATCAACCTGCTGGTGAGGACACTGTGTGCAGGGAGCTGCCAGGGAGTGTGCAGGGCTGCACCTCATCATGGCCAGTAGGCCACTGTGACTGATTGTACATAGCCCCTTTGTTCCCTGTCCCCTACCCTCCTAGACCATCCCTTTTCATTACATTCATCCCATGGTCCACCCCCCACCTGCCACTTCCCTGGTTTTACCTGTATATTGTCGCTTTTTATTTGCCCCACTGATCTGTATTCCTGTTGTTGTTGTTTTACTATTGTTCTTGTTGCTGTTGCTGTTTTGTTTCCCTTGTTTCAGTAACTCTTTTGTGACTGTTGCCAGTGTCTGTGGTCATTTCTTTTATCTCACGCTGGCACCCTGTTTTGCTTCCTATGTTCCTCACTACCCTTGCTTCCATTTGCAGAATTGCCTCTTTGGAAACTGCTATCCATGTGCCATGTCCACCTTTCATGTCTGCCACAGTGTGTGTCCTCTGTGTTGCATCTGGACTGTTGAGTGGCTTTATCATGTGCTCGCTTGCACAATATCCCTGTTCTATGTGTGGTATGGGTTGTTTTGTTGTGGTGGTCACATTGTTGCTGTGATGCTCTGCTTGCGGTCCACAGTGCCTTTGGGCATGTTCCTCCTGTGCAGGCCATGGCTTTCGGTCTGTGTGCCATTGTGCCTGTCCTCCTGTGCGCACCTGTGTTGCAGCTCCCATGTCTGCCCTGCTGTGTTCATGTGCACTGGTACATGTGTGGCTGCCTCTGCCATGCTGACCGTTGCACCTCTGCTGCTGTGCCACACCTTGACAGTCATCCCTGTGCATGACAACTGTGCCTGTTGGTCCCCGTGTTGGGGGTGTTTGTGTGGTGCTTCCATGTGTCACCATGTGCGCTCTGTCTGTGCACCTTATCTGCTTTGGTGGGCCACTCTCCAGCCCTTTGGCCTTGGGTGCAATTCCTGCTGAACTGTTCAATGGCACCCATTACGCCACTGCAGTCTTCCCCTGTTGCTCCTGTGTCCCTTGCCGAGTTGCTGCTGATTAATTGTTTTGTGGTCCTTGGTGCTCCTGTGTATCCTGGATGCAGCAGGGCAACTCAGGTTGCACCATGGTGCTTCAGTGGTCCTCACAGTGGGGATGTGCTGGGTGCATCTTGCGGCACATCTTCTGTGAATACCACTGTTTGGGTATGGTGCATCTCATTTGCCCCAGTGCATCTGAGATGCGCCATGTGCATCTTCTTTGTGAATCCCACCCCAAATGTTTAATATATGAGGGTGTTATCCAACTCGACGGACTTGTTTCTGTTTTCCCATCTAAAGATTCTTGTTCTTTTTAGTTTTATTTCCTGCTGTCCCAATTCCATCCACCCCACACACACTATGCATTATCTTTTTTCCACATGTACATGTTGGGCTGACATTTCAAACTAGGTGATTTTCCCCATTATTAGCAGAAAGCACCTGCAGCCAGTAACCATAAAAAAAGAACAGGCCAGGTTACACTACAGTGGTTTCTCTTTCTCAATCAAAGTTGTGGTGTTTCCTTTTCAGGCTGAGATGAATGGGTCACTGAGGACATAGCCGTGAAGGTACAGATATGACCCCAGTAAACACTTTTGGATCAAAATAAAGGCAGCTTTTTGATTAATAGTTGAGAAAGTCTTGAGTTCTCCGTTCCTGTGGCGCCTGCCATGTTTATGTTCCCTTCCTGTAACCTGCAGATGACTTAGACATTCTGAGCTGGGAAGGAACTTTCACTGAAATAGACACACACCCCGTCTTATGGGACACAATAGATAACTGGACTTTGTTGTCAGTTCGGCCAGGTCAGTGCTGTACAAGGGAGCTAGTATGTCTTTAAAGCCCTGAAAACAATCCACAGCTCGGGTTTAATCACAACAGAGCTAACCCTCGCCTAGTGAATCATTATCAGAGTTGCTTTAGTCACTCATTGTGTTTCAAAATCTGGAATGCAGGATTTATGCTGCCATACAGAATAATGATGACTTAGGAAAGCTACTCCTAGCCCCAGCCCCATTTGATTTAGCCTGTCTGACTGATACGCCCCCACCCCTTTTCACATTATTGCTGACAAACACAACACTTTATTTATGCCAAGGTTGCACTGACCTTGCGTGTGCCCTGTGCTATTTGGATGGGAAATCCCTTGGTTGCTGCTGGCCAGAAAGAGCAATCCAGTACTTTGCAAAGCAGCCAGTAAAGCATTTAGTGATGTAAGCTCACCCTGGCCACCAGAGTTCTATTTCTTGGATCTGCTGCCACTAATTGAGTTCTTCTGTGCTGCTGCAATTTGGAGCAAAAAGCTCTTTTTTTGAGCCCTGAAATCCTGCCTGGTTCTTGGTTTAAGGATTTCTGTGATCTGTGTGTCATCAAGCCAGCTCATTACCTTGAGTTTAGCTCGGGTTTTCGTGGATCGCCCTGGTCCACCAATACTTGTGGTTCAGTTATTATCATTATGTTAAAGTAACACTACAGTGGGCACAGACTTTTTTTTCAAATATTCTTCTAATAAGTTTTTAACAAAACAAGGTTATCTCACAACATTTGTAGTAAATAGACCATTTTAAACAAAATCAAAAAACATGATACTAAAACCTATTGAGTCTCGCAGCGTTAAGTCATTTTTTGGGAGTAATTTGCACCTTACACCATATGTATATATTAAAATCCAACCACACTTTCTCATAAGCTCCCCACCGTCCCCTGGTTTGATATATAGTATTGTCCAACACAGCACTTTCCATCATTCTGTTAAACCACACATTGCAGTAAGGGGCGTCCAAGCTTTTCCACTCTGAGAATCATTAATTTAGCACATACCAGTGCCAAGTGAAGTAATTTACTTCATCCCAGAGTCTTTTATATCTTCTAAACCAACCAATAGTATAGCCTGAGGAGAAAGCTCCAAATTAACCTGTAAAAACATCAGCCACAGTATTTAAAATGCTTGGCCAGTATAGGCGCAGCTTGTCACACTATAAAATCACATGTGGGAGCTTAGAATCTGCCTCCCCACATCTGGGGTATTTCCCATCATGGTTTTTGTAAAAGTGTTTTATTCTGCCTGTGATGAAGTATGCTGTTGCAGAGACATAAAGTAAACCACTTTTAGCTGGCTCTGTACTGGAATGTGAATACCATCTTCCTGCAACCCTTCCTTGGTGTCATCTCTAACTGCTATTCCCAGCCATTCTTGCCACTTAAGTTTCATCTTTTGGGGACCTATAGGGGCATAAGTCAGACTTTTTCAATAAAGTAACAAGATCAGTCCAGATTATTCTACTCCCACCCCATCCAGAGCCTAAGCTACAGTAGAGGGTTGGGATAGCACCATATCCTTCCCCAATGTCATAGTTAGATAATGCTTAACCTGTATATATTTAAACAAATGCCGGATCGGAATTTGATATATTTCTTGAAGCCATGGAAAGGAAAATCAAATACCATAAAACCAAATAAGGGACATCAAACATAAAATTCACTGATATTTGCAAGTTAAATAATTGACTAAAATCAAGAACTGAAAACCTGGGCAAAGAGGTAGGGTTTAAGGTTCTTTTAAAATATTTAAACTGATGGAGTTCTTTCAGAGCCCTCGGTAGAAAGTTCCAGAGTGTTGGACCCTGAAGACTCTGTCCCCAGATGTTTTAACTGAGTTTTGGGGATTATCAGGAGGCCTTCGTCGGAAGAACAGAGGGATCCAGCAGAGCAGAGCAGCATGAGTGCACGAGATCATACAGGTAACCAGGACCCAGGGCATGTAGGGCCTTATAGGTTAATAACTGGATCTTATAAGAGATGCACCACTTCACCGGCAGCCAGTGCAGCTCCCACAGTGCAGGGAGATATGACTAGACTAGAAAGACCGGTTAACAATCTTGCAGCTATATTCTGCACCAGCTACAGGCATCATAGAGCACCTCCGCTGACCCTGAGGTAAAGGGCATTGCAGTAGTCGAGGTGTGATGTCACAAAGGCATGTACTGCTGAAGGCAGGTCCTCAGGGGGAACAAGGGAATGAATCTGGATGATGTTCCTGAAGTGATAGAACCACTCCAGATGATCGCCGACACCTGAGACCAGTATCAGCCCTTTGTTCAGAATGAGGTCTCGATTCTTCACTTGATGGACAGCATCAAGATGAGAGGCACCAAGACAGAGGTTCAGTAACCTCTCAGATACTGTCCATCACCCTTTCCCACCTGGTTCCAGCACCAGTACTACAGTTTTATCTGGATTAAGCCTCAGCCAGCTCTAAGATATCCAGCGCAAAAGGCAGAGCTGAGTATCATCTGCTTAGCAGTGAAACCCAACTCCATACTGCCTAATGATCTTGCCCAGGGGTAGCATATACATCTAAAACAACATGGGTGAAAGGACTGATCCCTGAGGAACCCCGCAGTGCAAGTCCCTTGGGCTTCCTTAAAGAGTTTTTCTTCAGTTGCAAATCCAACTGCAGCCTGAATGCTATTCACATGCAACATGTTTCATGGCAAAGTTCCTAAGAGAGCTTCATACTGGCTACATCAGTGTTGGTGGCTTAGTAGTTAGCATACTCTGCTCTGGGGCCTGAAGGTCAGAAGATCATGGGTTCTTGCCCACACTAGGTACTTAGGGTAATACCATAACTGACGGTACAGAATGTGGAGGGTGCTGTACTGTTGAGATACCTTCATTTAAATGAGATGTTTGACTAGGGTCCCTTCTACCAATCTCTGGTCACTGTCCAGGTAGAAGTCAAAGATCACATGGTATTCATTGATGAAGAGTAGAGGAGTGCCACCAGTGTCATTGCCAGCATTACCCCATCAGTAAAAAAGATTTATGGTGTAACCCACCCCCCAGGAAAAACCTGGAAACAAGCTATCATAGTTTAGTATGCCTTTCCTGGTCAAACATTACAGAGAGAATTGTAATCTGGATGCTGTGTCCCAACAGCTATTACCCCTGCCTTGCAGACCTGACCAAGATTGAAGGGCCTGGATTCCAATTTTTATATCCTAACTGACTCTTTCCCAAGATAACTTTGTTTGCGCAGTACCACCACCCAGAGTATATATTTAAGTGGGTCTGATGAAAAGCTAGTACAACCCTCAGGGAGGTTGCACCCACCCACTGGCCCAACCCGTGGTCCCACACATGGAGTAACATAAAACACCTTACTTTGCAATCAGTAGTACAATTATTGGTGAGTGCTAATAATATGCTCACGGTGACCACACCAACAGGGTTCTGACTTTTGGAACACACCCTGTACACCTATAAAGAATGGTTTTCAACAACAGCAATGACCTTCTTAGCTTCCCACAATAGACTAGCACTCGATAATAATATGGATGTACCAACCCCCCCAGGCCCATTGAGAAATGGTCCAGATGATTCACCCAATTTTGGACTTTGGAGACTCAGTCTGCAGTGTTGCCCCTAAGTCCACCCTCACCAGACTGGATTTTTCAACTTCTTCTGCCACTTTGCCCTTAATTGTCCACCTCGCACTTTCGCACTCACTACTGCAGCCTCTACACTGCTCTCTCATTTCCACCTCTCGAGGCCAGACGCCTTGCTCATTGTGCCTCACTGGTTAGTAAGTCTGGCTTGGCTCCCTTCTGTCCTATCTAAATGCATTCCTTTCCACTCCCTCTTCTACCTCCTATTCCCTCTGCAACTCCACCCACAGGACTTTAGCCCTCCCTGCTCGTAATCTCTCTTCTGGTAGGGCACTTTCTCCTATCATTTTCCTAATCTCTGGAACTCACTCCCCTTAGGTATCCACTCTGCCATATCCACTAGTTGTTTGTCTTGTCTTCTCTGCAAATATATTACCCTCTCTGCAAATGGTTCTGACCCTTACTTCCTTCAATACTTTATCCCTTTTTCTTGCTATCCATGCTTTCTCTTTCCTATCCTGCCTCCTTCTCGCATTTTCATTCCCCTTCCCTCACTTCACTTCCCCTTACTTCATTCAATACTTTATCCCTTTTTCTTGCTCCCTTTCCTAATCTTCTTACCTATCCTGCCTCCTTCCCTTATTTTTTAATCCCACTGCCCCCCAATAATGTTTTAAGTGGTTGTACATGTTCGTGTGTGTGCAATGTCTTCTTTACTACTGTACATATGCTATTGTGTATGTACTTCACATATATATACATTTTTAGGTGGATATTTGTAAGCATATATGTTTTATGTTCATTCTGGCTTATTGAATAGTTTCATTTATATTTAGTATTGTTATACCTTTTTGTTGTTCAACAGTATCTTATGCAATTTATTACACTACTTCAATTCATGTTATTCTGTACTTGCTATGTATAATGTATCCCATTCTCCCCTCCCCCCAGGATGCTTCTGGAAATTATCTCTTTAGAGCTCATGATGTCTTTCCTGGTGTAACCTTTCAAATAAATAAATAAATGCTCATGGACAGTGTTAACATTCAAACAGCAAATCGTATTTATTTGGGTATTTAACAAAGGGGGCAGTCCAGAGAAGGGCAACAAAAATGGTGCAATGCAACACCAGAAACCATACGAGGAGAGATTGAGGGAACTCAGTGTGTATACAAAGGAGGAAAAGGGGGATATGATAGAGACATTCAAATACCTCAAGAGGATCAATAGAGTTCAAGACGGCAGCATCTTTCAGAAAAGAAGATGTGCAAGAACAAGGAGGTCACAATATGAAGCTGGAGGGGGAAGACTCAGGAGTAATGTGAGGAAGTATTTTTTTCACAGAAAGGGTGGTGGATGCATGGAACAGTCTCCCTGAGGAGGTTGTGGGGGCAACAACAGTAGACAAATTCAAGAATGCATGGGACAGTCAGAAGGCAGCAATAGGGGCAGGAAGGAGGAGGTAGGCTGCAGATCAAATAGGATCTGGAGTTTATACAGTAGGTGGGGAAATGACCAGACTAGGTGGGCCAGGCAGTTCTTATCTGCCATCATAGTCTATGTTTCTGTGTAAGGGATGAAAAGTAAACTGATTAAATGGCAATTCTAGTTTTGGCATAACACTTAAATAACACAGTAGGTCCCCCTGGACAGTCCAGTTAAATTTATGGGGTACCCAGATTTTAGCACTTGCAGGCATGGGCCATTTTAGCTGGCTGGCAGGCATTGCAGCTGGGTGGCTGGCATTGGGGCCCTTAACTAAATAAACTTTAAATTAATTCTTTAACCTTTTCAGTGGAATCAGAAGTAGAAACTTTAAAACCACAAACAATTCTAATTCTCAGGCTCGATGGCCTGTATAACAGTTTTAAACAGCACACTTGTATTTGGAGCAAACAACTTGGCAAATAACTTTAACTTGGTTGCAGGGACAGGCCCTGAATTTACTCACAGTACCGTGGTTTCTCAAACTGGCAATATGGTCAGGCTGACTTGTGCTGGAGCAGGATTTGATCCGCTGACTCTTGGCTGCAGGCTGCAGTCTTCTGTCCTTCTGGAACAGACCAGTATACAGGGACCAGGGCTAACATGACTCACCTCCACATCTAGATATCCCTCCTATGGGTGGCCGCAACCCACGCTGAATGTTGCAATAGTAGCCGATTCCTCAATTTGGTCTTCAGAAAGTGGTAACTCAGATTCAAAACACGGCTACAGTCTTAGGAGTCTCCTAGGATTTGGGCCCTGCATAAGCAATTCAGTCTCAGTTGCAATTTCAAAAGGCCACACAGCGTACCCACTTTGCAGGTTGGTAGTCTTAGGCAGTAAGCTGGCACGATTATCTTCCAGGATCTGCCAAACAGCTAGGCAGGAGACAAACTCTGGGGCCACGGGCATTAGTTTTGAACAGCAGTTTCTGAGGAATGATTATTGCTTTACCACAGTTCAGCCTGGCTATCTCCACACAGTCTCTGATGCAGTTCAATCAGAGATTGCAGTTTCAGGCAGAAACCATACTCCCATTTAGCTTGTGAGCTTGAAGAATTCAATCTGCAGCTTTAGCAGTTCAAAACAGCCCACTTTGGGTTGTTAAGCAGTTGAGAAGTAAGCAGGCCTCCCCACTTTCTCCTCAGAGCTGAACATGGAGCCTCCTCCCCTTCTGGACGCCCTCTAGCAACTGTTCTGTTCAACTGTCCCTCCTTAACTGAAAAAACTGATTCATGTTATCCGATTGGATGTTGGAGCTGTCCATCACAATCCTAGCATTTCGATTGGCTGAAATGGGTGCCAAGCACACAGTTCCCTGTTTCTCCCAATAGCCATAGCAGGAGGACCCCACAAGGACCCCTTGAGTTCCAATTGGCTAGAAAGCAGGGTCAAAGTGATTAACACGGCTGATGCAAGGCAGGAAGTAAACAGTCCAAACTTTAAAGTTAATTTTAACTACAACAGTTTAGTTTTAGAAATAATTATTTACAGCATTTGAAAGGGCTTCCTCTGCACTTTTAAGTGACTGCAGAGTAGAGTTTGTGGGAGTGCTGCCTGGCCAGTCACAGACTCTGTTTCACTCAGACCCAGTATTAGCTATGCACACTATACAGTGAAGCCTGCTAGGTTCAAACGCAGTGTCACACTTTCCCTGCATGACAAAAGGAATTAACTCCTATTGAAATTGTATTGTTCTCTGCAGTAACTCTTCTGCATAATTCTGCAGAGTTGGTTTTGATCCTGGCAAGCTTCACTGTACAAGGGAATCCCTCTTAAAGCTACAGTGTGACGGCATTCATTCGCACAGGAACTATGAATACAGCAATACCCTACACTGGATTCTCATTTACATCACTGGATACTAGCCAGATTGAAGAGGCAGAACACAGGCTGGATCATGAGCAGGAAGAGGGTGACTGCAGTGCCCAAGGAGACAATTTAAGGTAAGCCCAACCACTTTGGTGGGGGGGGTTACACTCTCCCCTACGTAGGAAAGCTTGGTGTCCATGCCAAGTCCATAATAGAACTGGTAATCACCGCATTAACCTTTTATTATGTACAAGTCCGGACAACATGTTATTATATACAATATCTGTACAGATATAACTATTTATAATATAGCATACTACAGATTAGATTCACCGTAGGCCTTGGAATCTTTTACACAAACTTAAAGACACTGTCATGACACTTAAAACTTAACTGTCACACATCAGGCATTTCACTAGCACATGTGATTATACTGACATTTCAAAGTTACATTTGTTAAACCATTTGACATATTTGACCAGTATGTTTCATATGATCCCCTTTTTTCTATCTGAATAGCCCTTTTTATACTGGGTGGAAGTTTTGCTTCTTGGAGTGGTGGCAGTGAACACAATTCTTGGCAAAGATTTGGCATAACATATACTCCTTTCTGCACAACATTCATGGGCAGATTAACAGGATTTCCTGGAGGGTCATGTGTGAGCCTTAATACAGATTTTACAGGTCTTTCTGAGCGGCGTGGCAAGTCTGACACTGGCATATTCACCTCTTCTTCAGCATTCAGGGTGATCAGTACTGGTTCATTGTCTACCCTTGAAACAGCCTCTGTAGAAATGGCTGGTACTCTCACTCTGAGGCTGTTTAGACTCGTCCTCATCCACAAGGGGAATATCAACAAATTCAGAATCCTCCATTATACATCTGTCAACTTCAGGGACAGCAACACTCTCACTTGAATGAAACAAATTACTCAAACCATCTAGTCCAACTGCACTTTCTGATTCACTGGGGTGATCACTTGGTTCAACACCAGGTTCACTTATCTCCACTGGACAAAGAGAGTTACTGATTTCAGAACTTATGCTATTTACATCACTGCCTAGTGGTTCAGGCACAATAGATACATTAGAGTCATTAGAAACCACTGGATCTTCAGGGGCATTGCAATGAGGAGAAGGAGGAAATCCTTGAAACAGTCTTGCAAGTTCAGGTGTCGAATAATAAACAGCACAAAACTCATCATCATCACTTTCAGAATTAACATCATGGACACTGCCTGCTTTATTCACTGGAGCAGTGGGCTGAGTAATAGGGGTTGACTGACATTTTTGCCTTTTATGTGTAACAGACCTAGTTATAGGGTGTCGAGAGGCTTCAGGTTCTTGAACTTCATTTAGCACTATTTGGCCTATCGGCAGAAGGTGATTTCTGTGTATTGTTTTGGTGACATGAAAGATCCTTTCTGGTTGCACCTTGTATACTGGTATCTCATCCAATTTGGCACTTACAACATAGTGAGTATGGCCCCAATGATTAGCTACTTTATGCTTGCCTTGGAATCCAAGATTGTGCATTAGCACACAGTCACCTGGGTTGAGCTCTTGGGCTTTAATTCGCTTTCATAGCGAACTTTTTTTGCTTGATTTCTCTTTGCAGCCATTGTGTTTGCTAGCTGGTAAGTGTGATTTAACTGTTCTTTTAGCTTTTTGACGTACTGTAGATGGCTTTCAGACCTGGTACCATCAGGAGAAACACCAGACATACATCTACAGGGAGACAAGCTTCTCTTCCAAACATGAGACTATATGGAGAGAAACCAGTGGTGTCATTTTGTCTACAATTATAGGCTTGAACCAAAGCACTGATCTGTTGACCCCACTTGCTTTTGTCTCTTGGATCAAGTGGGCCCAGCATGTCAAGCAACATGTGATTGAATCTCTCCGGTGTGGGATCAACTTGCAGATGATATGGAGCAGTTCTGGATTTTCTGCTGCCCCAAAGAGATAACAGTTCTTTAATTAATCAACTTTCAAAGTCACAGCCCAGGTCAGAGTGAATTTATTTGGGCACACCATAATGCACAAAGAATTTCTCTACCAAAACTTTTGTGACTGTGGATGCCCTTTGGTCCTTGGTGGGGTAGGCCTGAGCATATCTAGTAAAATAACCAGTGACCATGAAAGTCTATGCAAATGAGTTCCATCGGAGCACTGGTTACTCTGTTGATCAAAGGAGCAGCTCTTTGAGGTTTTGCCTTTCTCTATATGCATCAGTTGCAAGCTTTACAATATTGCTCAATATCTATGCCAATTCTAGGCCAATAAAAGCATGACCGGGCTAAGCCCAGAGTTCTCTCACCCCCTCAAATATTCCATATCATTATGTAAGGCTTTTTAGTGCAACAGTTTTGAATTTTGTCAGCAGTACTAATTGTCTCCTAATGAGCTCTCCCTGATTATTAGTTACTGTAGTTCTCTATACAACAGTTGTTCACTCGACTTGAGTCTAGACCATTATCGCAGCAATAAGTTAGTCTTGGGGTCAGTGGAACGCATTTGAGAGACATTACCTCCCTTCTTTAAAGCAGTAATTATTTCTCTTAGCATGAGATCACAACTTTACCCCCTCTGTAAGTCTGTTTTAGTCAATTGAGGCAAAGAACTCAGATCTAAGAGAGCTAGATTACAAAAGGTTGTGGGAATACAGGCATCAGGCAGTCCAAGGCAATCCACCAGGCGGTCAGTATTCTCAAACTTTTGGCACAAAGCTTTCACTGACTTTTCAGGAATGCACACCCATTTTGGATCTGAGGCATGTTGATGAGAAAGGCCATCTGCATCAATATGGTTCAAGCCTGGGCAATATTACCCTACATAGTCATAAGTAGATATGGCTGAAAGCCATCCGTGTCCTGTGGCATCTAACTTGGCTAAGGTTTGGACATATGTGAATGGGTTATTGTCAGTTTTTACTAGAATTTTGGCCACATATAAGTATTCATGGAATTGCTCTACTATGGCCCACTTGAGTGCTAGAAATTCTAATTTGTGTACTGGGCAGTTCTTCTCTGAAACTGACAAACTTCTGCTGGCAAAAGCAACTGGGTGCATCCCCTCAGGGTACTCTTGATAAAGTACAGCCCCCAGGCCACTTAGGCTGACATCTGTATGAAGCACATACAGTTTGGAAGGATCAGCATATGCCAGCATAGAAGCATGGGTCAGCTGGTAGATAATTTCTTCAAAGGCAGCATCACATTCAGCAGTCCGTCCATGACCAAAAGGTTCATGAGGTTTGAAATAGATTTAGCCAGTCTCTTTGCCAGTGCTTTTCTTAAACTTCTTATGAGTGGATGGGTACCCTTGAGTCAGATTTAGAAAAGGGCACCTTACTTTAATATAGTCCTTAACAAAATCTATGGTAGTAACCGCAAAATCCCAGAAATCTCTGCAAATCTTTTAGATTATTGGGTTTTGACCAGTCAGTTAAGGCTTCTACCTTGCCTTGAGAGGGCACAATGTGACCTATTTAGTTGAACTCTGGAAAAACTGGCATTTGTCTATTGACAGTTTAAGGCTGAATTCTTCCAGTTGGTCAAGTACTTTGAAAAAGTGAGTTTCATGCTCTTCCAGTGTCTAGCCGAAGACTATGACATCATCAAGGTATACAAGGCATTCAAGGAGATTCATATCTCCCACTGCTTGTTCTATGAGTTTTTGAAATGTTGCGGGAGCACCTGAGATTCCCTGTGGCATCCTAAGGTACTCATAAAGTCCCAAGGGACAAATAAAAGCAGTCTTCTCACTATCTTCAGGGGCCATTGGGATTTGATAATACCCACTACGTAAATCCAGAACAGAAAATGATACAAACAGAGACGAGAAAGAAGTAAGTGCCTCAGCTGGGAGTTGAACCCAGGCCACCCAGAATATTGTTCTGATTGCACTAACCAGCTGTGCCACAGAGACAATTGGGACTTGGGCTGTCCCCGAGCACAGTACTCTTTCTTAAATGCACATCTCAATGGCAACACAAATGTTTGCTTGTAACAATCACACAGGAGTTCGGTGTGCATATTTATGGTTGGTTTCGATCTTTCCTCACAGGCAGGTCCTACAGGGTGGTCACTGGAGTTTATCCCTCTGTCCTGTGGGGTGCTGCAGGGCTCCATGTTGTTTGCAGTCTACATGCTGCCATTAGGAGACATCATCAGACGATACGGTTTGAGTTTTCACTGCTACGCAGATGATACTCAACTGTATATGTCATTTCTATCTGGGCAGGATGATGTAGTCTCTGTGTTTAACAACTGTCTCACTGAGATCAAGGACTGAATGAGCACCAGCTAGCTGAGACTGAATCCGGACAAGACTGAAGTGTTGCTAGTGGACCTGGGTCATGCAGGGGTGAGTTTAGGGGCCACAGGCGTCAGGCTTATGGCTGGATGGTGTCCAGCTCACTACCTCAGACCGGGTGTGTAACCTGGGAGTTATTTTTGATGATGGCCTGATCCAGAAATCTCAGGTGCCGGCCATTGTCAAATCCTTATTTTACCATCTGAGGAATATCTCCCAGGTGAAACACCTGGTTCTTCCAGATGACCTGCCAACATAGGTCCATGCCTTCATCCCCGCCCACCTTGACAGCTGCAATGCCCTCTACCTAGGGCTTCCTGGGGTTGATATCTGCAGCTTTCAGCTAGTGCAGAATGTGGCAGCCAGGCTTTTAACTGGTACATCTAGGACCTGTCATATTACGCCTGTGCTGTGCGGATTGCACTGGCTGCCTGTTCAATGGTGGATCACTTTTAAGGTTGGCTTGCTGACCTTCAAAGCTCTACATGAACAGGGACATGGCTACCTGCAAGATTTCCTTATTCCCTACTGCCCATCCTGCCCTCTCCGATCTTCCAATGAGGGATTGCTAGAGATTCCCAGGGTTAGTTTAAAAATGTCAGGTGCCTGTGGCTTTGCTTTCACGGCCCCTGCCCTGTGAAATTCTTTACCTTGTCGGTTAAGAGAATGCCTGACCATCGAAAGATTTAAATCTGAGTTTAAAACATATATTTTTATTCTAGCATTCCAAGATGAATTTTAAGTTAAACTGACGTCATTTCTGTGTTTTAGCATAATTTAAATTGTATATGTTGTATTTTAACTGTAAAGTGCCTTGGTTTTGGAAAAGCATTATACAAATAAAGATTTATTTACTTACTTACTATGGAACACATACAAACAGAGGTGAGAAAGAAGTAAGTGCCTCAACTGGGACTTGAATCCAGGTCCCCTGGAATATCATTGCGATCGTGCTAACCAGCTGCACCACTGATACAGCTGGAACCTGGGCTGTCCCTGAGCACATTACTCTTTCTCAAATGCGTAACTCAATGGCAACACAAATATTTACTTGTAACAATCATACAGGAGTGCAGCGTGCATATTTATGGAACACATACAAACAGAGGTGAGAAAGAAATAAGTACCTCAGCTGGGACTTGAACTCAGGCCACCCGGAATACAGTTCTGATTGCACTAAGCAGCTGTGCCACTGAGACAACTGGAACCTGGGCTGTCCCCGAGCACATTACTCTTTCTCAAATGCATAACGCAATGGCAACACAAATATTTACTTGTAACAATCACACAGGAGTGCGGTGTGCATATTTATGGTACACATGCAAACAGAGGTGAGAAAGAAGTAAGTGCCTCAGCTAGGGCTTGAACCCAGGCCACCTGGAATACCGTTCCAATTGCACATCTTGTATGCATAGTATAGTGTACTGATCTTGGATGGTTATTTTATTGAGGGTTCTGTAGTCCATGCACGTTCTTACTGCTTCATTTTTCTTTTGTACTACCATGATTGGAGATACATAAGGACTTCTGGACTCTTGAATTATTCCTGCAGCTAGCATGTCTTGTAGGTGACACTTCACATCGTCTATGTCAGCAGCTGCTAGTCTTCAGGATCTCTCATGGAATGGGTGTTCGTCGTGCATTCGGGAGTGATGCTCAGCACCAGTGACACACCCTACATCTCACTCTTTAAGGGAGAATACTTTAGTTATTTGAGCCAGCCTTCTGCGGATTCAGGCCCTTCAGTCATCTGGGATGGGTGAATCTCCAAAATCAAACATATCTGCAGACACTTCACCATCTTCCCCTCTCTTCTTCTTCCCCAAAGGCCACACAGCAGTGTTAGCACAGTAAACTTTGGCCAGGGTGCATCCTCTATGAATGTTTATGTCTTTGTCAGTGACATTCTGTACTTGGATGACCACATGCCTGGCATAAGCATGGACACGTACAGGGAGTATGCTAGACTTGACAAGTAACCCTTCAGGCAGTTTACCTTCATCAGGAGCATCCAGCATGAGTTCCGGTTAGTCACATCCTTTTTTAGTCAAACCTCTCCACTAATACTTCATTCAGCATCTGGAGGAAGGGTCTTTTCTCCATGCAACTTCCATAGGTTCATCCTTGACCTCCTCTTTGGGTTACATTTGTAACTCATAGGCTTTTTTCACCATAGCATGACTGTGCAATGCTCTACCACTCCTTTTATGCTGTCTCTCTTGGCACAACTGGACTAGGCAACCAAACATGTGGGCATTGGTGCAAGTCAACATGGGTATGCCATCATACATTCCAGAGGGAGGACACACCAGAGCTAGAGTCTCTACAGGATCTCCCATGCCTGCAGCAGAGGACGGAAAAGAAAGCCACACCTTAAGGTAACCAAGATATGGGTAAGATTTGTCACTCAACCCACATGGGTTGCAATGGGCAATTAGACAAATGCTGATCATACCAGTCTTTGAAAATGATGGTTACCTGAGATGCACTGTCTAGTACTGCTTCGGCAAGGATCCCTTCTATGTGCACAGTAATCTCCATTGGTGGTCCTACCAACTCTGCCCAATCCAGAGAGGTATTTGCAGGAACTTTATCTGATGACTTTGCTGCAAATAAGTTGGAGTAGGACTGGATCAGGGCCCCACTGAAGTTTCCCTGCTTCTGGTGCTTCTCTTCAAGCAGTCTGTCCCTCACCCATGCCGGGCCCTCTCATGATCGGCACTCCCTCTTGACATGATCATCTTTCCCACACTTGTAACAGAAAACATCTTTTTTGGTCCGCTTTGGCTGCAACGATACATTGGAAGTGGGTCTCCATTCACGGCTAGGGAGTTGAGAAGAATACGTACTTGAAACTTGAGCAGGGACACTGACAGCAATGAGTCCTTGTTCGGTCTACCTCCCTCTTTGCCAAGCCTGGGGCTGCACACTACACCCCATCAATTCCTTTACCAGGTCAGACAAGTCATTGATTTGGGTCTCTAAACCTCCATGCACAGGTGGTGCCTGGGCATGCACTCCCACTCCCATGGCAGACAGGTTCTGATGGGTAACTTGGCCTTTACCCAAGGTGGCCTTAGTGGTCACACTAGTTTTCAGTTCTCAAATTTCCTTAAGTATCTCTTGGAGTCCAGGAACATCAGGAGCAGACCCTCTTGAAGGGGAAGGACTTGCAGTCACTACAGCAGCACAGGGGTCCCATGCATCTTCTTCTTCCTCAGCTTCTCGTACTTCCTTTACCAACACATAGAAGGATGGGGAATTAGCTCTTCAGTCATGCAGCTGCAATTTAAGCAATATCCAACTGGAGTGCTGAGTAGACTTGAGCATCTGATCCAATCTCACTTGGTTCAGCTTGCTGAAGGACACACCTCCTTTCCTGAAGAGTTTCTGTAACAATTTCTCTAGTCTGGCTAAATAAGCAGATAAGGGTTCTCCCTTCCTTCCTTTGCCTAGCAACTTTAAACTTCCACATTAAGTCTTCAGCAGAGTCGGTACTCCCAAATACATACTCCAGGGTGGTCAAATGTTCCTGTGCATTGGCATCTTGATTCATGGCTCTCAATGAATGAATAACATCTAGGCATGTCCTCGGGGGATTTCCCCCAGGCATTTTCTTTTTTCAGCCTCGGAGCATTGCCAGTCCCGAACCAACATAGTGGCCAAGTCCATCCAAGTTTCTAGGTCATCTTCTCTGGCAGGGGTAGGCCTGTCCTGGGAAAACATCTGTAACCTTCTATGGGAGTCCTGAGCAACACTAAGTACATAACTTGGTCCCCTGCAGGAACCTGAGATGCATTACCACCTGACACATCGATTACCCTTTGAATCTGCTCATCACACTTTTCCTCTGCTTGCAGCCAGCAGCTCAGTTTCTCCTGAAAGTCTTCAGATTTTGGGGATTTATTGGATCTGGGTATCTTACTGGCATGGCGCACTGGAATCCAGACAGCAGAAGAACCTAGGCAGGAACTTTAGTTACATCAATTACCTTGTGGTTTTCCATGAAAACAGTCAGAGCTTTAGTAGAGTGGTCTATCATTCTTCCTTTCATGGTGATTTGGCCTATGTTTCTGTCATTAGCCATGACCTCCTCTATTTGCACATTATTGGTCCCGAGGGGAACGTCCAGTATTAACAATGCTTTCTGAGGGTCCATGTTCTCATCTTTACACCAATCCAATGGTTTTTGACAGGCCATAGTATCAGCCATCACTTTAGTCTTGAGGACTGCACTCCCTTGTGCTTGATCATGTGGCTCCATATGGGGCCCAAATGGTAAACAGGAGATCCCAGCGATAAATCCAAAGCTGTAACCTGGGTGCCATGTCCCAACAGGCTACTACCCTTTCCTTGCAGGCCTGAACAAGGTTGAGGGGCCTGGGTTTCTATTTTGCTATCCTAACTGGCTCTTTCCAAGATAACTCTATTTGAGTAATGCCTCCATCCAGAGTATACTTTTAAGTGGGTCTGATGACAAGCTAGTACAACCCTATGGGATGTTGTACCTACTCACTGCCCCAACCAGTGGTCCCACACATGGATTAACATAAAACACCTTACTTTGCATTCAGTAGTACAATTATTGATGAGTGCTAATAATATGCTCACAGTGACCACACTTATCAACAGGGTTCTGACTTTTTTGGAACACACCCTGTGCATGTGTAAGGAATGATTTTCAACAAAAGTAATACCCCTTTTAGCTTCCCACAATAGACTTGCACTTGATAATAGACAGTGTTAATACTCAAACAGCAAATCTTATTTATTTGGCAATTTAACAAAGGGGTAAGGGATGAAAAGTAAACAGATTAAACGGCAATTTTGGTTTTGGCATAACATTTAAATAACACACTAAGTCTCCCAGGACAGGCCTGTGAAATTCATTGGGTACCCAAATTTTAGCAGTTGCAGCTGGTTGGCTGGCTGGTGTTGCAGCTGGGTGGCCGGCGTTGGGGCCCTTAAACAAATAAATTTTAAATTAATTCTTTAACCTTTTTGGTGGAATCAGAAGCAGAAACTTTTAAGCCACAAACAATTGTAATTCCCAGGCCTGGTGGCCTGTATAACAGTTTTAAACAGCACACTTGTAATTGGAGCAAACAACTTTGCAAATAACTTCAACTTGGTTGCAGGGACAGACCCTGAATTTACTCACAGTACCGTGGCTTCTCAAACTGGCAATATGGTCAAGCTGACTTGTGATGGAGCAGGATTTGATCCGCTGACTCTTGGCTGCAGTCTGCAATCTTCTGTCCTTCTGGAACAGGACCAGTATACAGGGACCAGGGCTAACATGACTCACCCCGATGACTAAGCTTCTCTCCTAAGGGTGGCCACAACCCATGCTGAACATTGCAGTGGTAGCTGCTCAACAATCTGATCTTCAGACAATCTCAACTCAAATTCAAAACACAGCAGCTGTCTTAAGAGCCTCCTAGGATTTGGGCCCTGCAAAAGCAATTCAGTCTCAGATGCAGTTTCAAAAGGCCACACAGCTTAACCAGTTTGCAGGTGGTAGTCTTAGGCAGTAAGCTGGCATGATTATCTTCCAATCTCTTCCAAACAGCTAGGCAGGAGACAGACTCTGGAGTCACAGGCTTTAGTTTTAAACAGCAGTCTCTGAGGCAGGATTAATGCTTTACGAACATACAAACATAGGACATTTGCCAGCAGATAAAGGCCTAGAGGTCTATCAAGTCTGCTCGAATGTGCAGCTAGCACCCCTTATTCTGCACCTGCCCCTTCCTTCCACCCTTCCCCTTCATTGACCCTCCCCCTTGTCCTGTCCCATCCCCTTTTGAAGCAGTCCACTGTTCTACTGGATACCACTTCTGCAGGTAACGCATTCCACCCAGCCACCACCCTCTCTGTAAAAAAGTATCTCCTCATCTCCCTGCTGAACCTTCCTCCCTCCAGTCTCATATCACAGTTCAGCCTGGTTATCTCCGCACAGTCTCTGATGCAGTTCAATCAGAGATTGCAGTTTCAGCCAGAAAGCACATTTCTTTTTGGCTCGAGAGTTTGAAGAATTCAATCTGCAACTTTATCAGTTTAAAACAGCCCACTAGCATTCTCATTGGCTGAAATGGGCGCCAAGCACACAGTTCACCATTTTTCCCAGCAGCCATAGCAGATGGACCCCACAAGGACCCCTTAAGTTCCGATTGGCTAGAAAGCAGGGTCAAAGTGACAAACATGTCCGCTGCAAGGCAGAAAGTAAAAGTCCAAACTTTAAAGTTCATTTTAAATATAACAATTTAGTTTTAGAAATAAGTATTTACAGCATTTGAAAAGGCTCCCTCTGCACTTTTAAGTGACTACAGAGTGGAGTTTGTAGGAGTGCAGCCCAGCCCATTACGAGCTCATTTCAATTGGACCTAGTATAGGCTATGCACACTATATACAAGGGCTGAGCCTCGAAGCTACAGCGCAACAACATTCATTCATACATACATTCACACAGGAACTATGAGTATAGCAATACCCTACATTGGATTTGCATTTACATCACTGGGTACTAGCCAGGTTCAAGTGGCAGAACACAGGCTGAATCATGACCAGGAAGAGGGCAACCGCAGTGCCCAGGGAGCCAACTTAAGGTAAGTCCCACCACTTTGGGGGTGGTACGGAATAATGCATGGAGTGGAGTGTATTACGAGAACTGAATATACACCTGAGGTGTGTGATGCTACAGAAAACCCAAGAGCAAAGCCTGAAGGGTTTTTCAAGCATCACACTTGGAGGGTGTGTATTCAATTTGAGTTACCCTGCACCCCATGCATTAGTTTTTATCATTTCTGGTACAGCAATTTTCCTACCAGAGTACACAGTTCCAGAGTACCACGTAAATGATATACAGAGTTAACGCTGTAGCTGTAACCTGAAGCTAAATGGTAAAACTGAACCATCATCATGACAGAACAGAGAATTAAAGAACGTTCATAGAAATACAGAAATTGTCAGTAGATAAGGACCACCTGGCCCATATAGTCTGCCCGTAAACCCTTGTTCTGGATTACTGCTTCCAACTCATCCACTGCTGTAACTCTATGGTTCCCCTATGCCTGCCCAAGCATGACTGAATCCATTCACAGTGCTCGCTCCCATCACCTCCTGAGGCAGACCATTCCATGTGCCCACCAGCCTCTCTGTGTAGAAGAACTTCCTCACATTCCCTCTTAACCTCACAATTTCATGTCATGCCCCCTCATTCATGTGCTCCTCCAGTATTGGAAAATGTCTTTCCCCTGCACTTTGTTTATATTCTTAAGGGAACTTGAATATTTCTGTCAAGTCCCATCTTTCCCTCCTCTCTTCTAGTGAGTACATATTGAAGTCCTTTAATCTCTTCTCATAAGTCTTGTGTTGCTAGCCCTGCACCATCTTAGTCACCCTTCTCTGGACCGTCTCCAGACATTCAAGTAAAGATAAATGTTTTTTTGCAAAGTCTGAAGCTGGAAAGGGTACTGATTTTCTCAGAACTTTTGTTTTTAGGCTTACAAAGACACTGAGCACAAGCATTCTCACAGTGGCAGCACAAATGATTATTGACAGCAGCTGCGTGCCTGTAGGAATGGGGCCCATGCTCAGGGTGTCAAATGCAGTGCGTGTCTGTCATAATAACTGGCCAGTTACTAGGGCAAATGAAGCCCATAGAAAAAAGTGCTCACCGGTTATTATATATAAACAATAGACTACACCATCTCATTCTTGTGCCTTTATCTAATTTCCTGCTGTTCCTTTCCCTGCCTCAACAAAATCTCCGTCTCCTCCTCCTCTCCTCTTCCCCTGCAACACACATGGGATTTTTGTTCCTTGTTTATCTTGCCTCTGTCTCTTCTGCTCCCTCTTTTTATGGCTCCCCCCCCCCATTTAAGCAGCCCAGTGCTTGCTCCCCCTCCCAAGTATCCTCCCTCTAGTCTTCTTACACTAGGTCACCCCTTTCCCCAACTACCTTCCTCTTTTGACACCTGGAATGTTGCTTTTTTAATATATTGTATGTGGTGGTCTATTTCATTTGCTCGTTACTTGGACTGTTTATTCCTTTTGCACCATTGGTACTTTAGTCTGACTGTTTACTGACCAGTATTTTTGAGAATTTTACCTCTCTTCTTTGTACCATTGTATCTATTGAATTCCAAACTTCTGTACCTTGTCTTTCATGCACCCCTTCCCCAGGTAATCCCTGGAATTAAACCTTGGCACCCAGTCACTAATTTATAACTGACTAACTAGACAGATAGATAGATCTTCTACATTGTGATAACCTGAGTACTACCTTGGTAGCCATGACCAGTTTTCAACACCTGACTTGAGAGCTGACACTGGTGAAAGGGTGGCATCTTCCTGTGTTTCTGATTTTCAGTCTCTCTGAAATAAGCCTGGTTTGTATGGGTATTGAATATTAATGCACTCTGGTACTCTGAGCCTGCATATCATAGTCAAACCTATAGCAGCTTGTTATTCTAATACAAAATCAGAAGGGAAAATAACTTGAGGCACTCGCTTCACCTCCAGATTCCCTTTTATTTTGCAGTCACCTAGCAGAAGGTTTTTGAATTGTTATGAGACATTCATTCTTCAGTATTAGGCCCAGCTGCTTTCATTGCCCCCCCACCAACCAGCCCACCATCTTCAACACACAGAGGAGCAATTGCCACAACAGTGATGATCTGCTAATTATTAAAAAGAATCTTTTTTTTTTTTCCAATTAGGGTCAAGGACTGTATTTTAATTCTATGAAGATGGGTAAAGATCAGGAAACACACTGCCATAAAAAGTGGTCACATCATTGGTGGATATTTTTCGATTATGAACAATACATTGATACAAGCAAAATATTTTCTTCTTATAGTACTGTACATTGTTATTTTATCCAGCATCTTTCATGCAGAACAGTATTTCAAGACACTTTGCATATATAGAAAGAAGTGAAAAAGAAATCTGTGAAACACAAGAGGTTACAAGCCAGAAACATATGATAGGATGTTAAAGATCAGCTGAAATATAAAACACTCTAAGGGTTATTTTCACTGGAAAGGTTAATCTATAACAAAATGTTCTTTGTTTAAAAAAATGTTTCAAGTGCAACACCGAATAATGTTGTTGTCACTGCACTGTATACCTTGAGTGCGCCGAGTCACAAGATTCAGTGGAAACCAATATGATGTAATTTAAGAATCAGCACAGTTTTCCGCCTTCTAAAAACAGGTACATTAAACACACTGGCACACAAAATAACAACTGTCAGTACAAATATATACATTATTATTATTATTTTTTTTAAGAAAATATTTCACAAAGGGCTGGGGACAAAATAATGGACCCCCCACACCCATGGATATCCACACCAGTGGCAGCATCTACAGCCCCCAGCCTCCCCACAAGCTACACAGAATAGAGCTCAGAGGGGTCAGGTGTGTGTTGGGGGGGGGGGATTCTGGTGCTAGAATAAATCCCCTACTCTGCATAAAATATTGTGGGAAATGTCTCCAAGGACTGTCATATCCCTTAAAGGGAACCGATGTAAATCTTAAAACACATAAAATTAATAACATGGCTCCCAGCCCTCTTTGCCAGCATGGAGGGCTGGAAACAAAATGCTAGGGGAACAATCAGGCCCCAGGACAGTCCAGGGACAGCAATTTATTTATTTATTTATTCGGTCTTGGATTTACATACCTTTGAGCTAGGAGCTCATTTACAAAGGTTCCACGTCTAATGAAAAAAAGAGAAATATAATACAAGATATAACCATATAGACAGTATATAGGAAGTCTTAGTTACATTGTTTTGAAGAGGTTTAGAAAACAGTTTTTGTTTAAGGGCAGTACATGCAGATCAGGAGTAGTTTTGGATGTTGGCTGAGCAGAGTGGACATTTACGGATGAAGAGATAGATTAGCGTGGTGGAGCTAGGAGGATTACAAGGATAGGACAGGGGACATTTGGATGGATAGAGATGAGAGTCTGGTTGCAGTTTCAATGGCTATGACTGAGGTTGATGGGGGGAGTGGGACCATGTGCTGTATGGTCCTTGGGAGGTGGAATGAAGTGAGGAAGGGAAGTCAGCCAGTGGTAGTGAGGTGGGGAGTAGGTGTTAAGTTGGGGGGCAAATTTCCAGTTGGTAGGTGGGAGCAGAAGTAGAGTGTGAAACAGTAAGTGCAAAGGTAGAACATGGTTTTCTGGCCAAGCTGGTACAGTTAGGAGTTACAGTCACAACTACTGTGTGATGTGAGATGGGCATGAAGCTTTAATTTAAATGGACCTAGTATAGTTTCTGACAGAAGGTTGTCACTGAGCGTATTTAGCCAGTAGGGCACATGGTTCTCAAAAGACCACTGGTCTTGGGCCATCCGCTGGAAAGAGACATGAAGTGGCTGGCTGTTTGTTCCTCTGGCACGCCTTGTTTTGTTGGCCAACCTGAGGAAATTCCACATACCCGGGGGTTTTAAGCCAAGGGTGGATTTCTTTGCAAGTACGCATACCTGGTACTGTATATGGCAGTCAAGGTTTAGCCAGCCATAGTGGGGATAAAGATTACAAGTGTGTGTTAGGTGGTGTGCATCCAGAATAAGCCTACAGGCCTTACTGAAGGTTGTTTTTACCTTCTTGAGAGCTGTGTCGGTCGCAGCACTGTATACCACTAGCCCATAGTCAATTACAGACAGCACAGAACTAGTTACTGCTAGTTTTAGTGATTCTTGTGTAAGGTAGTGTTTATTTTTGTGTAACAGGCCTAGTCTAGCATTTGCTGATTTAGCTACAAGATCTATGTGTGGTATGAAAGAAACTGAACTAACATTACGCCTAAGTACTTAAAAGTTTAAGCCATTTCTAAGGGTGTATTTTGACTGTTTAGTATTTTTAGTTGGTGGGACCCATGTCTGTTGTGAGTGGAGGCAAACAACATTGTTTTAGTTTTTTTTATAATTTAGCAGTAATTATGATTTTATGAACCATGTCTCAATATCCATGAAATTAGTCTGCAACTGGTTTTCTAGTGCTACAGGGTCTGACTGCCTGGTGTATAACACCGCATCATCTGCATAAAGTAGGACTTTACCTTGGGTTGCTAGCGGAAGTTGATTTAAAAACAAACCAAAAAGTAGGGGAACTAAGATCAATCCATGGGAGACCCATGTATTTATGCTCTGATTTTCTGAGACAGTATCCAGGATTTTTACCCTTTGTTCTCTACCAGTGAGGTAGCTCCTAAACCAAGACACCGATTCAGGGGATAGTCCTGTAGAGGGTAACAGGTTCAGGAGGAACTCGTGACTTACAGTGTTGATGGCCTTGGTGAGGTCAATGTAGGTTGCCCCCACCATGAGCCCCCAATCTAACACATTGCATATAAACCCAGTAAATTCAACTAAGGCAGTTGTGGCACTATGCTGCTTTCAGAATCTGCTGTTGTGAACATCGAAGCTGATGCTTTTCAAGGTAGTCGACAATTTGAGCATACACAATGCGTTCCAGTACTTTTGAGAGCAGGGGGAGTGTAGAGATAGGTCAGTAATTTGAATGACTAGACCTATCACCACTTTTGTATACAGGAGTTACCACTGCAGATTTCCAGAGCCTGGGGAATTTGCCAGATACAAGTGATACATTTAGGATACTTGTAAAGGGTCAGAGAATCACATCAAGGGTGAGCTCAACAAGTTTGAGGTCCAACGTATCACTGCTAGCTGTCGATTTTTCAAGAACTTGTGTGAGGTATTTTTTGGCCTCTGTTAGGGTGATCATTTTGAGGAAGAAGGGGAGTGTTGAGCCAGACTGGGTATCTGCTTTGTGTGCCAGACTATTGTCATTTGGAGGTTCAAAGATGTCTGGGGATAGTACACCGGTTAGGTCAGTGAAGGCCTTATTTAAGGTATTGGCAATAACACTAGGGTCCTGGATTGGAATTCCTTCAACATTTATCAGAGCTAGTAGTGACTTATTGGGTTTGCCAGTCAGGGACTTAATGTTGTCCCAGAACTTACGGCTGTCACCTCAGGAGTTAGTCAGTTTCCTACTGTACTGTTGGCTTTTGGCCATGTGAATGGCCCAGGTACACTTGTTCCGAGCTGTTTTGTAGTTTTGTAAGTCAATCTGAAAACATGTGCTTCTTGCTTTGTGCCACAGGTTGTCCCTGTGCTTCATCTGCTCAATGAGTTGAGGCATAAGCCATGATTTACATGAGCCCCTGATTTTGTGTTTGGTATAGGGAGCAAAGATATTGCAGGCCTCATTGAATCTGCAGATGAAACTTTCAAGTGCTGAGTCCATGTCCTCTGTGGTATAGATAGCCTCCAAGTCTTGGCAGCTAAGGTGTGCTTTGAGTGCATCCAGTTTCCCTTTTTTCAGAACTCTAGTATTGAGTATAGTTGCTGAACTCTTAGGGGACTTGTTGGACCAAGTAAAGAGGATAGGGGAGTGATCACTAATGGAGTCCAGTAGGACTGCTGTGTGAATAATTCTCTCGGGCCGGTTAGTGATCAACCAGTCAATTAATGTACTGGTCCCTGTTCGATAATTTATTCGAGTGGGAGAGTCCACTAATTGGGACATGTTAATTGCAGATAAGGCATCTCTGAATGGTGCCACCTCAGGGGACATCCAGTTAATACTGAAGTCCCCAATCATTAGTAGCTCAGTATTATGATGCCGGTCAACAAGGTACTCTAGGACCACCTGGAATCCAGTTATTGTTCCTTAGGAGGGACATAGACTGATACCAACATAAGGCTTTTGCCCTTTGCACTGTACATTATTTTTACTGCCATTATTTGGGTGTTCATAATACTTGTAATGCTTGGAAGCATTTGTCCTTGGATGTGGTCTTTAATGTAGACAGCCCACCCACCACTGTGTTTTCCTACTCTATCCAGCCGAAAAGAGGTGCAGCCTTCAATCTGGACAGCTGTGTCAGCGATCCTAGTCACAATGACTATAAGGAAAATAGAGTATATACATACACACAATAAATATCAGCTAAAGCAAACACCAAAACAAACAAAGACAGGAAACAAGTAACACAGATAGTGATAACAGCTATACCTGCCCCAGCTACCAAAGAGATAACCAAAAACAAAGTAAGATTTTTTTAGAATGAGGCAGATACAAGGGCAGGCCACAAACAGAACAAGTAGAACTGATGGGCCAGGACTGGACAGAGACAACAGAACCCGTATTTATGACCAGGGCAAGGGGCCCTGTACAAAAGGAGGAACCAAAACAGGCAGGACGAGGGACAGGGTCCAGTAGAGGAACAGGGCAGGGCAGAGCAAAGGGGAATGTCCATCCCAAGAAACCAGCTCCCAAATAATAGACAATACATCAACCCCAGTCTTCAACCTAAACTCTGGAGAACATTATCCATCAGAAATGGCAGTGTTATCGAAGGGTTTATTTTTTGCTCTGGCTAGAAAGATCAATAATTTCAAACTAGAATGTGACCTAAAAAGGTTTACGAGACAGTTATGTTTAAGGTTACAGTTTAGCCAAGAGCTATGTCAGAATCCATATAAAACAGAAATAAAGAAAGTTTTAAATGTAAAGTCTATGTACAATCCCACAGGGGACATCCTTCAATGGAAACTTATGCCAGCATGGTTAGAGAGGAGAAACAGAGATTATTTATGACTGAGGAAGAAAAAACATCTACAAAAGACAGTGTGTCCAGACAAGAAAGAACAGCATTAAACTATTTGGAGAAGGGCATCACTGTAACTGAAAAACTAGCAGACAAGGGAGGAGGCATTACAGTGTTAGACTATGACAATTATAAGCGGATGTGTATGAATTTACTTAATGACCAAATAAAACGATGCTGTACTAGGCGAAGATCCCTCACCTGACTTACAGAGGGAATGGGCTTATATTTTTGAAGAAATGGGCAACAACAAATGGCTAAGAGAATGGGAAGTGGAATTATTAAAACAGAAACATCCCAGAATCCCAGTATTTTACTCTATGCCTAAAGTTTACAAAAGCTGGACAGACCCTTCTGGCTGACCAATTGTATCAGGTATTGGGAGCCTTTTGGAACATATTTTAACCTACATAAATTTACATTTGCATCCTCTAGTCAAGACTGCATCAAGATATGTAATTTGCTGAAGTCAACGAGTCTGTCAGGTGTGAGGACATCCACCTATTTACAATGGATGTAAGTGACTTATAAACTTTTATTCCACACCATAAAGGTGCATTACAATGGGCATGCTACTAAATACCAGATTTTAATGAATACATCCTGCTACTGAAGTATTACAGAAATTGATTGAGTTTATGCTAAAGGAAACTATTTTGCATTTGAACAGAACTTTTACCAACACAAATGTGGGATAACCATTGGATTAACCATGGCCCCAGCATATCTCAATGCTTACAAGCATGCCTTTGAGCAGGAATATATACTGAACAAACAGAACAATCCATACAACAACATATTTTAATATATGGATCGTCAATTTAATAGTGTAGTAAAGCATACAAAAATGTTTGGTAATAGTATCACTCCCGAAGTGATAATACCACACTTCGAGAGTGATAATACTATCATTCAGGTCCTGTAATAGTATCGTTCTGGACCTGAACGATAGTATTATCAATGATGCTCCACGGTGCAAGCACATAACACCCAAAATAATTCATGCTGATAAACGTCAATCAAACATTCACAGTCACTATGCGCCTAATCATTGGCTGTTTTCTGTCAGTGGGCAGCCAAAATGGATTCAAAAACATGGCGGCAGGCTCTCGCTTAGCGAGAGCATTAAGTGTTCCTGGTACCTCCCGTGTTTTTTTGTGTTTTAAAAAAATATGACAAAAGGATTTACATCACTGATCTTGTGCTCCTTCAACAAGGTAGGACTAAACAAAACTGTCCGTGTGGGCATCAGAGGTGGGAGAGAGAAAGAGGCATAGACCAGAAAGTGCAGCGGTTGGCTAAGACTCCAATAGTCCTTCACTGTCAGCCGACCGCCTGTGAGAAAAGTACTTGAGCGGGGGAAAAAAACTCATCTTGCATCCATATATTTTTAAAAAATAAAGGATAGCTCACTGGGTATTACTGGTGAGTACTATTATCTCGAGGTTCTGGACACTGTAACCTCTCAAGCTTTGCTCTCGAGGTTTCTACGTGTCCAGAACCTCTCAATGGTATTGCTCACTGGTAATACCCAGTGAGCTATCCATTATTCTCTATATATTATAGATGTTACACTGACAACTTCTACATGCTGTGGAGAGGGAACCTTGAACAACTGGAATTATTTAACATATTTGTAAATATCAGAAAACCAAACCTAACATTTTCTATACAACACAGCCAGGAGAGTATTCTATGGTGGCCCTGAAGTGCAAAATGCACACCAACAAAGTGAAATATATTCTAATAAGTAGAGCAACCACTAAAAGAATGAAATGGAAACAAAAAATAAAGCAACAAAACCAAATGTGAAGTGTCATGCCACAAAAAAAATAAAGTAACAAAATAAAAAGAAATGTAAAGAATTTAAGAGTGAGTGCAAACAAAAAGCACAGCACAACTAAAAAGTGAATGCAAACAAAAAAATACAACACAATGAAAAAGTGAATGCGAACAAAAAACGCAACACAACAAAAAAGTGAATGCAAACAAAAAACACAATACAAAAATCACAATGAAAAAGTGAATGCAAACAAAAAACCACAAAACAAAAAAGTGAATGCAAACCAAAAAATCACTACACAACAAAAAAGTGAATGCAAACAAAAAAACATTATACAATAAAAATTAATGCAAACAAAAAACCACAACATAACACAACAAAAATGTTATTGCATACCAAAAAATCACAACACAACAAAAAAAAACACAACACAATGAAAAAGTGAATGCAAACAAAAAACCACAATGCAACAAAAAAGCACAGCACAACTAAAAAGTGAATGCAAACAAAAAAACATTATACAATAAAAATGAATGCAAACAAAAAAACACAACATAACACAACAAAAATGTTATTGCATACCAAAAAATCACAACACAACAAAAAAAACACAATACAATGAAAAAGTGAATGCAAACAAAAAACCACAATGCAACAAAAAGCACAGCACAACTAAAAAGTGAATGCAAACAAAAACACACAACACAATGAAAACATGAATGCAAACAAAAAAACTCAACACATCAAAAACACACAACACAACAAAAGTGATAGTGATAGTGAGATAGAAAAAATCAGCTATTTATTGTACCCACAATGTCTCACTATGTAAATTAGTAGACAGGCTATTGCATTTCTGTACTCACTACAGAATTAGGAAACTATATCTCTCAGTAAAGAATTCATGTCAGCTATATACTGTACGCACAATGCCTCCTTTTGAGTATAAACATCTGAGGTGTTATATTGTTGTAACAACTATAAAAACAGAAGAATGCACCTCTGAGTAAGGAAAGTGGAAAATAGTTTCACATTATGCCTGCAATGTTTTGCTGTGTGAATCTATAGTTGCTATACTGCAGTCACCACTGCAAAAATAGAAGACTGCATTTTTCAGTAAGGAAAATATGTCAACTCTATATAGAATTTCTTATTGTATGAAAATAAACATATTAACTGCTACAATGCTGTAACCATTACCAGAATAAGAGTTGGTTACAAATATTTTGCAATCAGTATTGTAATTGCCTTTTAAAAAAATATTACAGCTTTAACAATTTTTCTACACGTGTTTTAAGTGTCACATTTGGTTTTGTTGTTTTATTTTTTGTTTGCATTTCATTCTTTTGGTTGTTGCTCTACTTATTAGATTGTATTTCAAATTTTTGGTGTGGGTATTGCACTTCCGGGCCACCATAGTATTCCCTATTTGGACCATACAATGTAAATCCATGGCAATATACTTTACACACATCTTTACAGGAAACCAACAAATCATAACACTATTTTACATGCACACAGTTACCATTCTCCTAACTTGATAGGCTACGTTTCAGTTGTAGTGCTGAAACAGATTTTCCACAGATGATGAATAAAATGTAATCTAGATTCAAACAGAAAGGTTACAGCAATAAAACACTGAGAAGGGCCGAAGAAAGCGTGATTAATATTTTACAACAACAAGTCATGGCTGGGAGAAACAAAGCGCGGGTGCAAGAGAGGGTGGCATTTTCAACCAGGTACAATGAAAAACTACCTGGCATCCAAAATATCTTAAGCATTGGCCCATAGTCAGGGATTACCCCCAGAATGGAACCATTTTCAAGAATCCACCTTTGGTGGAGGTTAAAAAAGTGACAACTTTAGAAAATGAGTTAGTACATTCAGACCACATGCAACATCTGACACAAAAAGGACAATTACTACTGGGACCCATAAAACTGTAATTGGTGCCCTGCAGACACTGCTTAGTGTGTGGACACAAGAGCAGAAGGCTCACTTTTGGACACTCATATACTTGTCAGAGCTATCAAATCAGACACATTACTTGTGAATCTACAGGAGTTATCTACATCTTACAACGTCCCTGTGACCGTATTTATATAGGGAAAAGCCTAAGACAACAAAATGTTTGGGTGCAAGAACATAAGTCAGGCATAAAGAAACAGGGCAAATACCCCGGCTGCAGATCACTTTAAAATTCTGGATACACAGTGGCATCATTGTGGTTTTGGGGGGTTAGAAAAAGTACAGTCACCCAACAGAGGAGAACATTTTAACAAACTGCTTGACTGCTGCAAGATGCACTGGATATTTGATATGGATGCACTGAACAAAAGGACAGGTATGAATAGGGATACCAATGGGATTGCTTATTGGTGAACACGTGGATTACAGCGTATAAGCTCTCTACACCATCAGCATGCCAGAATTCTGAGTCTGCCATGGATTATTTATTTTAATTTAATTCCCTAGGTACAATCTACTCATGAGTCCTATGAATTTAGGTATCTAAGGGGCACCTTTTCCTGTAGTCTCACCTATTTCATCCCCACCCCACCACATACTCAAACATTGTGGACTTCGTAACAATAAGGTCAGCCCCACAGTCTTTCTGATCTAATCTGAGACCTATATGTACTTATAACTCAAGAAATATAGACAAACATCTTTGCAAATGTTCTACCACATTAACACACCTGGTGTTCTGGTATACAGGGCTATTTAGTATGTATGACAAGACTATGTAATCACATTGATTGCTGAATACATAACACATTTTTTGAGATCAAAATGTATATATGCTCAGAAGTACTCATAAAGAGTTAGCATAGAAAACAGCAATACATTTCTTATTTAACTCCATCACAGTGCTGATGGTCCAGTAAATGCAAACTTCTGAGACCAGGATGGTCTCTGAGCTTTGAAGGCCATAATATATGGTTGCCCAGTAACCAGGACGTCCAGATGCCTGGACATCCAACGCACGCCACAGTGACATCATTATGCATGATGCATGTAACGTTGGGCCATGGCAGTGAACATAAGAGGGCTGGAGTGAGGACGCTCTGCTCAACTTCACATTTTCCAATGAGCAGCAGGAAATGCTGCTGGATCAATTCTTAAAAAAGTGTTTTGAGAAATCTTTTGCAATTTCACTTTTCTACTTAAATAACTCAGCATAGAATTGAGCACTAACCCAAGGTTTCACTTTGGATTTTTAAGACTGCAGAAATCTGGAGCCAAATTAAGGTCTGAAATAATAGAAACTTAAACATAAATGTTGGCAGTCAGGTAGTAGAGTTCTTTACTTTTTAGGGCTGTGGGTGGAGCCTACAGCTCTTCTGTCATCTGAAGCTCTAAAAATGGCTTTTCTTGGAACTTCCATTTTAGACATTTGTATGTATTCCTCCACAGCTGCAAAGCAATGCACTCCCCCTCTGATTTTTGCTATTTGTTGCTCTATGTTAAAGGCATCAGGAGGGGGATGCTACTGTATTGTACCTCAGAACCTCTCAGGATATTAACAAAAAAAAACTTTTGAAACTGCTGTTTCTATCATCTGTCCAGCTCAGTCTAACATATTTGTTCTATTTCTTTTGGCAACCTAGGGGACTCATTTCCTCTTGCTTTTTTGTGAAAACAAAAGTCAGACTCAGTGTCAGATTACAGACTGTGGAATGCAGATTGTTAGCTGCCTGACATTCCTTTCTGCAAGCACTGGAAAGAGAAGACTGTTTTTTTTTTCTCATTTTATAATATGATGTACTGAGTGTGTGTTTAGTTGCAGGGTCAGGGCCTTGAAGAAAATAATAACATTTATTTAATTCATTCAAGATTTCATCAGGTGGTCAGAAAAAAGTCTGAGAGAATTTGTGTAAAAACTAAACAAATGAAAGATGCAAAAAATAGCATGCACACTGGCCTCTGAGACTGGAAGATCAGAAGGCTGTGGGTTCTATCCCCACACTAGGTATGTGGGTTAAAGAGCTAGTGTACTGCCTAAAACTAATGTTAGATTTTAAAAGCAGTCAACCACTACCTTTTATATTTGAGGTACTTTATCTTTTCCCTTTGTTTAATTAGAAGATTTTTTTATCAGATGTTAATATGTGTGATGCTTGGAACAGCACTTTGTGTGGCAGCTGACATAGCTAGCTATACTGCCCCCACTACATAACCAGCATCGTGACCTCACTGACTGTAACATCACTGCTACTTAGGAACAGCAATTCAGTGACTGCCAGGTCATTCACATGTGATTTCACTGTCAGCGAACTCACAATGCTGATGATGTAGTGGGGGGCAGTAGAGCTAGATATGTCAGCTGCTATGCTAAGAGCTGTTGCACACATCCACCACAACATTATGACATAGAAGACTCTCTGAGGGGCAAAAGGCAAAAGAAAGGTACTTCAGAAATAACATTTTATAACTGACTACTTCTTAAAATTTGTATTAATGTCCTATCTGCCTGGTTTGGCTCCACTAGCTCTTTAAATCCAAATACTGACACTGTAGTTCAGCATGGGGGGGGGGGTAGGTGGGGAGTGCTCCTGTCTTTTCTGTCTACCTGTTCAGGTGGATGTTAAAGATCCTATGGCACTTCTCAAAAAGAGCAAGGGAATTTCCATGGTGTCCTGCCAAATTTCCTCCATTCACTAAAAATACCACCAACAGCTTAATCAGGTTCAAGTAAGGATTTATGCCATGTTACAATTTCAGTTGGTTACCATCTGAAACCCCCTCCCCGTCACCTCTGAAAAAGGGACTTCTAGTCTTAGTGGGCCTACCTGGTCAACAAAATTCAAGAAATAACTAAATTCCCCCATTATGCCTTATGAATTCCATATAAATCCAAATAATTCAAAGGCCATCTTGACATATAGTTTTAATACCTAACAGCAAATCAGAGCCCTTTTCCTGATAAAAGGCGGCCAACATATTACATTTAAATAAACAACAAAGTCACAAATAAGGAACTAGTGGTTTATGGAAAAATCTACAGGGATTTATATAGGGATTTGATGCTGCCTCTACAGGGAAAATACAGTAAAAATGAAGGCTTGTTACAGGAAAATGGTTATTTGGATCTGGGAGCACTGTGATGATTGTGACTATACAGCACCACATGGCACCAACAAGAAAATGACTTTGGTCATTTGATAGCTCTTCACAGCCCTATTGGCTCTGGCTAGCACTTGGTATAAGTGTTAGAGAGGGTAGCAGGGTAATGCCTGCTGTAACTTTAAGACTGCACCAGGTAAGCATGTGGGGGGTGTTCACTGAGGAAAATAGCATATGTTAATTGCCATAACTGAATTTTGAAAAGTATTGATGTTGAAATTGAATTTATACATCTCTTACAGGAAAAACATGAACTAAACAGTTCAATCTAAGCTACATAAGTGCTATGGATGTTAACACATGTGTAGCTAAGTGAGTAGCTGTCTGAGTTATCATGGTTTCAAATTAACATATGTTTACCATGACTTTTAAAACAGTGCAATCTGTTGATTTTATGCATTTTGTCATACAATATTAAAGGTGATCTCCTGAGGAAGCTCCAAGAGTAAAGGGTGAAACACTGACAGAGAGACACGCCAGTGGAACAGTTTATGAACGTTAATAAAATTGAAGACTAACTGCATACTTGACAGCCTGTGGCCTGCTTTATGTGTCACCCCATGCACCACCATTTGGAATGTTGTTTGAATACATCCAAGTGACAGAAATTTATTATATAATACCAGAATCATTCCCTGGGGTGTCATGTCCTAGTGAAGAACCACTGGGACAGTCCAGGGAGTACGAGGCAAAATTTATGCAGATGGTGGATAGCTACTTCAACAGGGTCAACCCTCATATAATGTCACCACCTTCTGACCCTGTCCCCAAACTCCCAGATACAGAACAGTTCACAAGAATTGGAAAGAAGCACAACAAAGCACCAGTACCAACCCCCTACCTTCCCTCCTGCTTAGACACCAGATGGATCAGAATTGGGTGTAGAAGGGTTCTGGCAGAGTGTTCAGCACTATGTGGACACCTAGTGGAGGCTGGGTGTACCACATGCGCCAATGCCGACATGTTTGGGAGGACGGGGTGGATGCTGGCAGCCACTGCACGTCCCTGCCCTATACACTGGGAAAAAAAATTGCAGCTGCCCCTCCGCCTAGATGACACTCTCCTCACCACTCTGATTAGCTCCCAGGCTGGCTCCCCGACCTATCCCGTCATTTGCAGCATTTAGGGGCCGGGGCCGCAACCCTGCACTGGGGGGCAAGGCAGGGAGTATTGGGGAGTTGTGGCCCATGTGGGAGTGGTGAGGTCCGTGACCGGTCGAGGTACCGCACTAGTGGCACAGCAAAAATTACAGTAAATAATAAAAAGAAGTCCCTCCACACCTGTGGAAGAATGAATTCTGTTTTGTGTATTTTGGCCCTAAGGACTAAATGACATCAAAGTATTATCATTTTAAGAGGTCAGAAACAGAGCAAAGATGAAATAAGTATGGTGTCACAACCTCACAAGAAGGTGGAGGAACATTTTGTTTTATACTTTTTATTTTTTTATGGCACTGCTTTACCCTGAACTCTCTCCAGATGGTCGCTTGGCTTGTACCTGATCCCACCTGTCTGAAGCTCCCTATTCAGCTCCTCTCAAGGCCCCAGCTCTCTGTTCCCTGTCCTGGCCACCCAACCCCCTGGCTCTGAGTCCCCCGAGGTGGGACCACCATTACTCCTTACTGGTGCTCTATCTACAATTTAGAGGAGTGACCAAGCAGGGAGGAGAGCTTAGAGGAGAGAGCAGAGAGGCCCGACACTGGGCATGGTGGCCAGCTCTCGGACCATCCTTCGCCTATCAGGAGGCAGGGATTTTTACTTAGGTTTTTTTCCCTCTGGTGTGGCGTGCAATGGATGCCAGCACGGGTCCACCCACAGGCATTCTGCCTTAAGCCAGCCCCTCTTTCAGGACCTCGCTACTGAGTGATGCACCCAGCCTCTGCAGGGTGCTGCTACTGAGCTCAGTGTTCCCCTGGATCCCACCCCAGGAGAAGAGAGCAGTCCCTCGGATGCTTGATCTGCTCCTACCCCACCGACCCCCTGATGGCTGAGACTCATTCCCAAACCTGGGTTGCTGGTGTGGCACAAGGTGTGGCATCCAGCACCTCAACCCTCAGCACCACTGGGCCGGCCCTTGTTTTATACTTAAACACAGTTTCTATTGTTAGTACATGGTAACAGTAAAAGTAAATTGACCTATACTTTACATTTCCAGTGATGTTAAATACCTATCAGTGAGAGTACAGAAGAGATATGGGGAAAGAATAAGGCTTTGTAGGGTGTATTTGTCATGTCAGCCTAACTTATTTTGACCCTCTACTATCTCCAGCTTTTATTGTTGAGATTCATACTGAATGCAGTCATGCCTGCCCGTTCTAGAGTGAGCCAAGATCGATCTTGAAATGTAGCCACTCAGATGATGAATTAGGATTTGATACTGAGGGCAGTGAATACAAACAAGACACTATCCAAGGGAGTGATGTTTTACAGGAAACAACCTTATCACATGAGATGCCCCCCCCCCCAAACTATCCAACTCAGGAGGAGTAACACAGTCAGAGGACAACAAAGATCAGGAGAGAGAGAACAAGAAGGTGGGTAGGAGAGGAAAAGAAAGAAAAAAAGGTCAGGGCAGAGACAGAAGAAAAAACGCTAACAATACAACAGGACTGTGGCAGAATCAGAGAACAGGGAGGAGGAATTACAGAAACTAAATGTAATTAATCTATCTTCTTTTATTTCATCAAAAACATTGAAAGTTCCCTTCAGCAAAAAGGATTACTGTGTTCCTATGTGTGGATTGGATAGTTTCCAAACAACTTTAGACCTCTGTAGGTTTATAAGACATCGTAACCATAAATGTCATTACCAAAGTGAAAACATGGGGGACCCATTGATAACAGAGTTAGGAACATCTACAGATCAGGATAACAGGAGTCAGGATAGTGTAGTGGTTAAGAATACTGAGCTAGAAACCTGGAGAACTGGTTTGAATCCTGCAGCCATCACTTGAATACTGTGTGACCATGAACAAGTGATTTAACTTCTCTGTTCTCCCAGAATGCACATGAAAACAAGGGCACGGGGTCATAATGTCGCAAGACATTATGCCGCAACAATATACTGCACTGCCAATACAACGCGATACATTGCAAATGGCACATGTCTTTCCCCCACACCCCCTATTATGGGGGTGCTGTGCCTTCTGAACCCCCAACTAAAATAACCAACAATGGGGTGGGTTAACACTTAACAGCACAAAGTGCGAAAAATAAAAATATTCCTTGCATTTGGGACCGGGAATCGAAACCCAGTCCCAAATGCACCACCTCCTTCCCTTGCTGCCTGTGGCTCATCCTATGGAGCCATGGCAGCTGCTCACCTGCCCCTCCTCCCAGCACAGGGCTCATCCCCTACCTGAGAAGACTGTGAGGGTGCACTACTGCATATATATCCTTTCACGGTTTTGCACCCCCTCGCTCTACCCTACCACACTGTTTCTGTTGCATGATTTTAACGTATGCAATTAAGCATACGAGACTGACCCATTAGGGAAAACAAGCCTCAGCACTGTGTGTCTTTTCTGGCCAAAAATTGTAAACAAACACAAAAAACATAGTGACATTATTAGCCAGACTGGGAAAAATGGGAATCAAATGAATGTGAGTAGATCTACCTTTTGAAGAAAATCAACACATTGTTGTCCCTTTTAACACCCTGCTAGGTCTGATTTCTTGAATGTGTAGAAACAGGAACTGGAAACTGTGTATAAATATTTACAGAAGCAAGGGTATCAGAACTTATCAAATAATGAAAGAGAAATAGGGCTGTGCAAAACAAATACCATTGTTAGGGACAAATACAAACATTGCAGTTTTCACAAATACAAATATCACTCTTAAATAGTTATAGTTGTGTTAGACTACATCAGGTAGTGTTAGACTTTGGTTTAGGCTGATGTGAAACACCTATGACTACTACTGCTCATTGCATGAATACATATTTTCTTGATAACGCTGCATATTTTATTGAAACCTCTCAAACTCTTGATCTCGTGTCATCATTAACCACAGAAACAAGTCTGAAAGGTTAAATAAAATATTTTGTCAACACTGATATGCAATCAAATACAGCTCTAAAGGGAAGCACTAAATAACTTGAAAAAGAATGAATCAATCACTATAAAACTGGCAGATATGGGGGGTAATGTTATTCTACACACAGATAAATACAATGCAGGGGATAGTGTTATTTGGGAAAACGCTAATTTCTATGCCTGGCTTGGCTTTCCTCATCCTCCAAATCTACAATCCAGAGGATTGAGTCCCGTAATTTGTCTCAACTTATTTCCGAACCCATCTGTCTCAAGCCACACTCCACAGATAATACCCTCTTGGACTGGGTTCTAACCTTTCTCCCCATCACACTGTTGCAGCAGGTATCTTGCCTGACTCTTTTAGTGACCACTGTATGATGTTCTGCATTAGAAAAATCTGCCATCTTCCATTATCTCCAAAATACAACTGGACTAGGTCTCTTCAGTCAATAAATATTAATGCTATACTGAGCGACCTCACTCAAACAGACTGGTCAGCCATCCTCACTGCCTCGAGTATTGACATGGTCCTTGCACTGTTTCACTCTAAATGTTCCTCTGTCTGGGATAAGCATGCCCCCCCTCCCCAGGAAATCCAGGGTAAAAACCTCTCACCACCCCTGGATTACCACTGTTATCCTGGACTTGTGCAAGTCCTGGAACCATGCATGGGTTTGTTACAAGTGGTTTGGCCATTGAAATGCACCCGCGATCTGGCATCAAGCAATTAGGGCACCAATCGGCAATGTCGCTGATCACATTTCTTGCAGGGGACAGACATTGTGGAGGGCTATGCCCCAACACCCCTCTCACTGATAGATTTCTACTCTGGGGTGGATGGACCCCGGGTGGGTGCATCCCGCTTTAGGTGCCTTGATTGCACAGCGCCGTAATGCCAGTGCTCTGAGCACCGTAAGGGGTTACAAGCCACTCCACTCTGCTTCTGACCTCATGTCTTACAGGGCAATGAGAAATAAATGTGCAAAGGCTGTCCAGGCTGTGAAATCACATTATTTCAATACCAACCTTCACTCTAACCTTAATTCACCAGCCAAATCTTGGAAGGTAATCCACTCCCTCTTTATCCCCACTGCCCAGTCGACTCCTCCAGTTCTTGTGGTAGATGGCTCACCTGTGTCTGACCCCTCCTCTGTTGCTGCTTTCTTCAGTGAGTTCTTCACAACCTGTGCTCTTCCTTCTTCTCCCCCTCTTGGCTCCTATCTTTCCTCTCCTCCTTCCCTCCATACCTCTCCAGTTTACCACTTTGTTCCAGTCACCATCCAGGAAACCCTGCTTTCCTGTTTCTCACTCACCCCATGTAAGTCAAGTCGAGACATACTGGACCCCAAGCTCCTCCACTTCTCAACTTATGCCATTGCAGCTCCCCTTAATCACTTGCTTAACCTCTCCTTCACCCTCTGTGCCATTCCTCAGTCCTGGAAGTTGGCCAAAGTTATTCCACTTCACAAAAGTGGCAACCCCCCCCCCCGGCAACTTCTACCCTATCTCCCTCTTCCCTTCCCTCCCCTCTCTAAGCTACAAGACAAACTGATCCACTTAGGAGTCCATGACTTCTTCTCTTCCTCCAATTTCCCCTCACCATTCAAGTCTGGTTTCTGGAAGCACCATTCCACTGTCTCCCTGCTTTTGTGGGTCACTGATACCATCTTCCCTGGGGTAGATCAGGGGCTCATTATGGCTTCTATATTCATTAACCTGGCCAAAGCCTTCAACTCAGTGTCCCCTCCTCTTCTCCTGACAAACTGAATTCTGCTGGCCTCTCTACCTCTGCTGTTGCTTGGTCCCATTCCTACCTAACAGACCAACAACAGTCGGTTCAGGCTAGTGGTGCCCTGCCTCCTCTCCTTCCTATACAGGATAGGGTCTCTCAGGGCTCCATCCTAGGTCCCATTCTTTTCTCCATCATTATCAATGACTTCCCCCCTGCCTGTGTCAAGTTGCATATCCACATGTATGCAGATAACACAGTCATCTTCGTCTCTGGTCCCTATGCTGAAGCTATGGTAGACCTACTCCAGTGGGATTTCAGCAATGTTCTGCACTGGTTTCAATCTAACCATCTCCAATCCAACACTAAGAAGACAGTGTCCGTGACCTTTGGTTCCAATAAGAAACTGCTCAGACTCACTGCCACCGCCTCTGCACTTTTCACCACTCTGGATGGTACCCCCCTTGAAGCGGTTCAGTCCTTCAAGTACCTAGGAGTGTGGCTTGACAGTAAGCTCAACTTCTCAGACCACATTAATGCCATCCATGCTAAGTTCCACCCCAAGCTATATTGTAACAAATAGTATTTATCTCTGAGGGTCCGCAGGGAGTTTGTTACCAAACTATTGTTCCCTGTCTTTGACTACAGGGATGTGATCTACAGTAGTGCCTCTTCTATTTCCTATGTCAGACTGGAGAACCTCTTCAACTCCTTCTACCATTTTGCTACTAATTCACTCCCATGCACACACCACTGCTCACTGTATTCATCCCTAGCCATCCTTCTCCTGCCCTCTCGCTGCCAGGCTCACTGCACCTCTTTCATTTCCAAATATTGGTTTGGCTCCCTTCCATCTTACCTCTTTTCTCTCCTTCCCACCTTCCCCCTGGTTCATGCTCCCTCCATTCCAGGGACCATCACACTTTTTCCAGTCCCTACCCCTCTACTGGGCAATCTGCCTTCTTTTATTGCCTTCCCTCACTCTGGAACTTACTTACTTACTTACTTCCTTCCCCTCCCTACTTGCCTCCTTCAGGTATGAAGCTTCAGTCCCTCCTCACCTGTTCCTGTTTCCTTTTCTCCTGATATTTTGATGGCTGAACCTTTTTCCGTCCAGGTTATTGCTCTTAACTCTACTATTGTCGTCAGTTGCTATGCACTGCTGGGTGTTCTCTGCACTTTATTTCAAACACTTGTCATTAGTGAAAATGGGCAGTATTGCTCATCAGCTAACAAGTATAAAAAATTAAAATGAAAACTTAAATGACATTTCTATACATGCAAATTTGTCATTATTTATTCTAATCTTTGTAAAATATGTTGATCTGATGTTTTGACACAAATGTCCGTTGCTTGTGTCCCCCCTGTGTCACACCTGGAAACAAACCTTGGCTCAGTGTTCCTTTCCTAGTTACCAATTTTCAAATAAATAAACAAATAATGCCCCCTTTCATGTGATCTGGCTCTAGATTTTAAGTGGGAGATTGTTTACTGAAAGGGAGTTATCACAGATGGAGAAAGGGCTTTTTTAAAGGTAGATTTTCCAGTAAGAAGCACCATATATGTAATTCCAAAAGTGCACAAGTAATTTTGTAGCTCTGCCTGGTAGGCCAGTTATATGTAGTATTGGCTTGCTAACTGAACCCCTTTCTCAGTATGTTGATGAATTCCTCAAATCACAGGAGAGAGGATCAAGGACTTATTTGAAAGAAACAAGTGATATATTACGTATTCTGGAAGATTTGCATATTGAGGAGGATTCACTGCTGGTCACACTGGATGTCGAGTCTTTGTATTCTAACACTCCCCATCAGAGGGGAGGGGGAGCCATTGATGCAATTCAGCATTTTTTGCAGGCCACTGTAATTAGCAGTCACGCCCAGGAAGAAACATTGCATCGGACGCTTTGGAACAGAAGTCAGTAGATAGATTAAATGCAGTACAAGAACATAACGATTTTTTGTGAAATTGACAGAGTCTTTAAATGTAATGTGCTTACTTCCCATGACAAGTTTTATGGAGGCAACCTTTACCTCCAATTTGGCAAACTTAGACTTGGGCCTATGGGAGAGCACCTCTGTTCTGGATAGTACTACGAAAGGCTTTCTATAACAAAATTGATTTGTGGAAATGCTTTATTGATGGTGTATTGATGGTGTGGCAGGGATCCAAAAGTGAACTTATGGATTTTGTTGCTTATCTTCAACACAGCAATACTTAGATTTAGTACGACTTATCACACAGAACTAATTGATTCTTTGGACTTGAGAATAAAGAAAAATTCTCATAATGGTGTAGATACGGACTTGCTTCAGAAACAAAATACTTAGATTTAGTATGACTTATAACACAGAGCTAATTGATTTTTTGGACTTGAGAATAAAGAAAAATTCTCATAAAGGTGTGGATACGGACTTGCTTCAGAAACAATGGGCAGTAATGTAATCTTACTAGCCAGTAGTTTGCATCCCTGCCACACCATCAACAGAATCCTAAAATCACAGATCAAGATAAAGTGTAACTGCAGCACAACTAGCAATAAGATGTAATCTTGCTTCCATGAAAGAGGTTACAGTAAACAGTCAGTAAACAAACATTTGTCAATGCCAAATGTAGTCTTGCTGGCACTGGCATTGGCAGTGCAGGAGTTAGATGCATAATAGGAATGGCAGTGAATGGCAGTGAAGTATTGAGCTGACGCCAACCCCACCCCCACCCTGTAGAGACTGACAGGCGTTGGGGTGTGCCTTTGGGTTGTTGACCATAATGCTCATGCCATTTCACCTCACCCTATCCTGCAGACACTGACAAGTGTCATGTGTGCCTTGGGGTCTTGGCCTTATGCTCACCCCATTCCATAAGGAAATATGCTGAGATGGGTGCAGTATAGGAGAATGGGTTGAACTTTGGGGCCGAAAACCCCAAGGCACACCTCGATGCCTGTCACTGGCTGCAGGGTGGGGGTGGAATTGCGTCAGCATTACAGCTGACGATCCCAAGTCACACCCCTGATGCCTGTCAGCCTCTACAAGGTGGGCATTACACTTGGAAACCCTAATGCACCAGGCTTTTGTTGGAATGTTCCCTCCTAATTTTCAACATGGACTTTTTGTGACCCCACCTCATGAACAGTGGCACTATAAGTTCATTAGCTGAAAGGTGATTTTGCACAGCTACTGTGCCATTTGGTGTCACAGGTGTGAAAATACAGTTTGGCCAGGATGTGAAAAATGACAACTGTACTGTTCATGAGGAGGTATAAAAAAAATGGCAATGTTAAAAATCTGGAGTGAAAATATGAAAAATTGGTGGAGTCACGAGCGTGCGTAGAAACTGTGCAATGCATGCCCATAATGCAATTATTTTGGGGATTTTCTTATCCACATTTTCAACATAGGCCTTTTGGGACCTCCCCTCATGGACAGTGGCACTGTGATTTTGTTAATCTGTCCCGAAAGTTGATTTCCCACAGCGACAGTGCCATTGTGCGCCACAGATGCAAAAACATATTTTGAGTAGGATGTGAAAAATGACAGCTATACTGTTCATAAGGAGGTGTGAAAAAAATGACAATGTTGAAAATCTGGAGTGAAAATATTAAAAATTATTGAAGTTATGACCGTGCATTGAAACTGCACAATACACACTCATAATGCAGTCATTTTTTTTGGATTTTTTCACCAGATTTGCAACATGGACTTTTTGGGACCCCACCTCATGAACAGTGGCACTGTTAATTCATTATACAGTGCCGAAAGGTGATTCCATGCAGTGACCACAAAAATCACCATTTGGGACAGAGTAATGAGATGACAGTGCATGTGTTCATGAGGTGGGGTCCCAAGAACCCCACGTGGAAAATCTGGTACCAAAATTCCCAACAATGGCTGAGATAGCCACCTAAGTTGAAACCCCCCCCCCCCCATTGCCTGCCATTAAAAAGCTTACCGCATTTTGTTCAGTTCCCAGTCGGCTTTTGAAGAGTTCAGATGTGTTCCTGCTCCACAGAAGATCACATTGCCGACCCTCTGGAGGAAAGTATGGGGTGTGGGGAGGTGGGGTGCACAGAAGGTGGGTGCAGGTTGGGGAAGGGGGCGCCATGGGACGATGAGAGGCCTTTTTTTTGTACAGGTAAAAAAAAAACAGACTTTGGGGAAGGTTTTCTTTATTAACAGGTTAAAAAATATATATTTGGGCACACTGGGGTGGGCTCCCAGTGTGCCATGAGTTTTGGGGGGACATGACACCGACAGGGACTGGGCACCCCCATCGGCAAACAAATTGAACTGGGGGGGACATGCTGACATAGGGATTGAGCATCCCCGATGTCGACTTTGTGGGGATTGTGTGGTGAGCGGCAGGAGCCACCATATTTATTGGAATGTTTCACCAGGAAAGGCACGTAACAGAGCCTTGTCATCTGATGCTTCAATGAAGAAACTGCACCTCACTGGAACAGCAAATTTCTTTCAGCTCCATGGCTCTCTTTGAAACTGCTGTAATCGCCAGCATGCTCATTGATTTGATGGCTGAGAGACGCACCCGCTAAAGCATTTCCTGCATTGGCCACAACACAGACACACCCCTGAAATGTGCTACTGCCACAAGACGTTGTTTGTGCGTGCGTGCAAGCCAACATAAAAAGGAAGGGCATTTGCTGAAAGTTTCTCTCGAGATGAGTTATTAGAAGGGGTGCAGGAAAGAAAAAAATGTGAATAATAGCTGTCTGACTAATTTTGTGACTGCCTTTTTTCAAGGATGCCAAAAAAGTGGAAGCTGTCATTAAAAATAATTGGCTTATTCTTCAGAGGGACCCTCATTTGTCACCAATATGTGGCGAGTTCCCAAGAATGGTGTACAAGATGGGGTATATATTGAAGGACCAGCTGGTTCATAGTTTTCAGCCAACCAGAAAATAGAAACATAGAATTTTTTGGCAGAAAAGGACCAGTAGTCCCATCAAGTCTGCTCTATATTTTCTGCCTATTACTATACCCTGGACTCTATTTGGTCACTGGTGTCCCTCCTTCCTCCCTTTCCTTTACTTATTATGTCCATGTGCCTATCCTACACATGCTTGAAGCTCCCTACTGTCTTTTCCCCCCACCACCTCTTCTGGCAGGCTGTTCCAGGCATTCACCACCCTTTCTGTGAAGAAGCATATCCTTGCATCTCTCTTAAACTTCCTCCCCTCAAGCTTTATTGCATGTCTCCATGTTCGGGTGCTCTCCTCCTGCACCTTGTTTACCTCTGTGAGGCACTTATATGTTTCAATCATGTTCCCCCTCACTCTCCTCTCTTCCAGGGAGTGCATGCTGAACTCCTGCTGCCTCGCCTCATATGGTTTCTCATGCAACCCCCCTCACCATTTTGATAGCCCACCTCTAGAGTGCTTCTATCCTTCAATGTCCTTGCGATGCTGTGGCCTCTAGAACTGGACACATTACTCTTGCTGGGGTCTCACCAGTGAGCAGATCAATGACAGTCCATCAACTGCATTTGCGGTCAGCATAAAGGGAGTCACTTCAGACTGTGTTTTCTTCAGGGGGCTTTGCCCCCAAAAACCCCCATGGGGGCACTCTACCCCACGCATCCCCCACTACTAATTTAATCAACTGTGAGTCAAAGTGGCTTCGGGGAAGGGAAGCAACACCCCCAGAAAGCAGTGCTTGGGTCCTCCGCTGACACTACAGTGACCTGGCACTGTCGACACGGTAGTGTCTGTCATGGTACAGTTGTCACCATAGTGATGCCATACCCCAGTGAGTGATACAGTGGCAACATCACCTCCTTCTACAGTTAGAAATTCCCCTCCCTATGCACCCCAGCATCCCACTAGCCTTGCCTACTACCTAGTTACACTGCCATGTCACCTTGAGATAATCAGATATGATTTCTCCAAGGTCTTTATCTTGTTTAGTGACTGTAAATACATCCCCCTCATATTATACACAGCTCCCAGGTTTCCCCATCCCAGGTGCATGACTTTGCACTTTTTGGTATTGAATCCCAGCATCCATACCCTAGATCAGTCCTATAGTTTCCCCAGATCCCTTTGTATTCTCTACACCACAGAGTTTTTTTTTTGTTTGTTGTTATTGGGGTGTTTATGCTCCCTGGCCATGGCAGGGTGGGCTCCCATCAGCCAACTCCACTACCCCTCCATCGTCCACCATCTTCCCAGCTTACTTGATGTTGATAAACCCCCATGGAGCTTTTCCCCATGGTGGGGTCAGGAGAGGGAGGGCTGTCCTTCTCCCTGAAGCACAAGCCAGCACTTTCCACAGGTGGTGGTTATGGGGCGAATGGAGGTGAGGTGAACAGTGGTCATATGTCCCTGCCATGCTGCCATTTTCTGCCAGCTTTTTCTCCCTGGCCCGAGGTTGCAGCTACAGAGGGCACATGTGTGTGTGCAGGCACACATGCACTCCAGCCTATTTTCTCTTCCCTTCCTCCCTCCCTGACATAACGTCAGCTTCCCACCATCTGTGTTCTGACACCTAGCCTCCACTAGGTGTCAGCCAAGATGGGGATGACTTGGAAACCTTCCCAGGAAAGGACAGCTACTGTATGGCATGCTCAATCCTGCTCCCACCCTCCCTCCCCCAGCAGCCCCCAGCAACCCAAACTCATTTGAACCCAGGTTGCCAGCATAGCACAAGGTATGGTGCTGTAACAGCACCTCAGCCCTCAGCACCACCTGGTCAGCCAGTACAAAGGACAGTTTTATAATTTTCACAGGGGAACATATGAGCACCACTGAACAGTAGCATCAAGGTTATGCCCTAGCAGCTCATATGAGAAATGATAGAGATCCAGCAAAACACCAAATAGTGTTTGTAGGCTTAGAGTGATTCAAAGCAAGAGAGGTAGTTCATTGGATTTGAAGTTTCTACAAAAGGAGGGCTTTTGGATTCATCAGTAGGGGGTAACTCATTTTCCAAGACTCAGTGGGCATTCTGAAGTGATGTTTCTGTACAGGTAAACCCCATTTTGCCCCCCCCCATCTAAGGTTCAGCATGATACTGTGAATTGTTTTTGCAGTAAAAAAAAACAGAGCTACATAGTAGCCAGTATATTTTGGTATATATTGATCACTGAGATTTAGATTCTTTAATATAGTATGTATTTATTATTATTTTGTTTGTGTTTTTCTTTTCCTCATTCTAATATACTCGGAAGTGAATTGTATTGACGTGTCCTTGTCCATGACTGATATTTATTGATGGCTGCCTCTAAAGAATTTTGTACATCAAGGACACAAGGAAACACTGACAAGCTATTAAAGAACGTCACGTTCATACAGCATCAAAAAATGGAATCATAACTATGTTTTGATTGCAATAAACTTTATTCTTGTGTCTGTGAACTGAAAATTGAAAACTGTTATCAATGACTCATGTCATTAAAAGCATATATTGAACCCTGTTATAACAAAATTCCTCTTATCCTGAACACCTGTGATGGCTGCCATTGTGTACTAAGTAGGAATATTAATACCTCACTATAGTGAATACGTAGCTGTAGTGAAAATATCTGCTGGCTCTGGAAGTGTTCACTGCAGAGAAGGACCACTGTACTATGGTTATCTATATCATTAGTATGGTTCATTTTTAATCAGGTTGTATCCTGTAACTATATATTTCTCAGTCACATTACAACAATTTAGTTAGGAATCTGTGATCTTAAATTTTCATTGTACTTTAGCACTTTTCTGCACTTTAACATTTAATACATAGTCACACTGTTTATAAATCTGACTCTGTCCAGCAAACAAAGTTTGTGAATCAGACATTGTGTATCTGTACAAATAGGACTGGTGTAGTTGAGATAGGTATGTCTGAAAAAAGCACCAAGCGCAGGTGCAAAAGGTCAAGTTTATTTGAATGTGTTTTTCAAGCTCTGCACCTCTGAACTTTTTCAGGGCTTGTTTTGCACTTTAATAAAAAGCTATTCAGCATTTTCTCCAACTGGTCACAAATGGACATTCCTTTTGTCAAGGGTCCACTGCAGTAGGGTGAGTGCCATTGCTCCTTTTCATTTTCTGTATTTATTTAAGCTTTGTGCAACTCCTGTTTCATTCATATATAGCAGTATTCTAGCTTTCCCAATGATGGTATTATAATTACTGGTAACCCCCTTTAATGTACAAAATCAATATGTGTTTAAAACATCATAGTAACCAGTAGAACCAGTTATTATAGCATTTAGTGTCACCCATTTGAAGCGCGCCACCTCATTGGCCCTATGTCTGTGTGTGGGCGGGCTGAACACCTCCACAAACATGTCAGCTCCATTTTTTTGTTACAGAGTGCCCACAGTGATCCTTCGATCCTTACCACCATGGCAAGTAACTTTTTAAACTATTTCAATATTTATCTGGTTGATCCTGCTGTTCATAGTCTTTCAGAGCGGCTTCAGCATACAGCTGCTGCATCATGAACAGAGCATGGCTGACAACTGTTTCTATTGAGGTTCATACTGTAATTTAAATAAAGAAAGAAAGAAACAGGCAGAGTGTGTGTGTGCGTGCATGTGTGTGTCATTTAATTTTATTTGTATATTTCTTCAGGATAAGGCATTAGGCAAGCCTATTTTGGCACTGGGTAAGAACAGTGTCAACAATAATAGCGCAGTCAAGAACTGCGCGGCAATAAAGGCGCTGATTTTGTTTTTGCAGGGGGCTGTGCCTCAGCACTCCTCACAGACTGAAGGATTCTCACCTGGGGGAGTGGACTATGAGGAAAGTTAAAATTTGTGAGGCTGTGGAATACTGTTTCCACAGCCCCATGTAAAATAACTAAGTCCCAAGTGCATAACAGAAGTTGGAGACCAGGATTAGAACCCTGATCTCTAATGTAGCTAGCCAAGCTGCTTAATGCCCCAGCCCTCCACTCCACAGGAGTAGCTCAGCCAGCCTCCTGGATTCGGGTGCCCTTGTGTGACTTAAGCACCATGGACAGCAACCAGGGGAACACTTACTGAAAGTGCTGTAAATCCCCTCTTGCTGTCCATGTTAGTGCTACAGGGACTAGCGCTCTCTTGACTGGCGCTATTCCTGTAGTGCTAATCTAACCAGGTACTGCCTATTTTCAATGCTGTCCTGAGTACAACATTGCAAACAGTACAGGATTACAAAACAAAAATAATTTCAACATTCATCAAAACATACATGTGCAAAATTGCAAGTGACCAAAGTCTCAACACTCATCTAGAACTCACATACACAACAGATTAAATACAGTACAAATACAAATTAAACCGCCAAACAATACATTCATTTAAATAATTTACATTCAAACACATAGCACTCCATTCAAGCAGTTTAAAATGCTGATAACGTTGGCATACTTCTGACCCCTGGGGGCAGAGAATTCTAAGCATTGGAGGCAACATAATCAAATCTTGTGTTGCCATATCTAGTTTTTATGAGTGGGACTTTTAAACCTCTTCCCTTTACATTACGTAAGGTGAAATGTAAATTTTCTAAGAGCATTTTATCAGCTAAATAGGTAGGAGCAGGCCCATGGAGACATTTATAAACATAATTGCTCAGAATTCTGCCCCTTCTAACATCAAAGGGTGTCTATGTGTCTGTGTGGGTGTCTGTGTCGGTCTACGTGTGGAGCTGCTCCAGCTGCTTTGGCATTCACTCCCTTGCACCCACAATTGTAAAAAATAAAGCCTGTGCATGGTATGTATTATGAGGATTTTCTACATATTTCAGTGTGTGATAATCATAACCCCCCCCGAAGCTTCACTCTCAGGGTTTATGGACTATCACACACAAAATCCTCATAACACACATCTGCATAGGCATTATTCTCTATGTATAGCTACAACTAATAGTGTTTCAAACACTGTTTGCTCTCAAAGAAATCTTTGGAAATTTCAATCAAAAAATAGTCAGTCTGGTGGCTTTACAAAGTCTGTATAGCAGCATGACAGCCTGAGCTTGTTAAAAGGCTGCAGAATGTGGATACACACACAGCAAGCATTATACTGTATAGCTACTAATAATGGGCTATATGCACTTATGGGCCCAATACACACAGGTAAGGGCAGGTACTGGGCCATGCAACTGTGTCCCACATACCTGGCCCCCTCTGGATGCATTGGACTGGGATGCATGACCCCCAGCTAGCCCAATGCTCAGCCTCATAGGTCCAAACACATGGCAGGGCCATCTGGGGGCCAGACTGCGACTTCCAATCAGAAGCCCCACAAGCCCTACAGTGGATCCCTTGCTTCACAGAAGTAGGTGACCATGGGACAAGGTGGCCTATGTAAGGAGTGCCATGTCTCCTATGTCCAAGTAGTCATTATTCTCTTTACAGCAAACTGTGCTACACAGCCATCATCCACCTTCCAGCCCTCTGCTGCATGAAAGTGGGCAGAGGTTCATGACTGTGAGATGCTATGTGGACGTCTAGACATCATGAAGGGGGGTGCCTGTCTGTCACAGCAGCCCTCTGACTAGCATAACAGACTCCTCCCCCAACACTGGCCTGGTGGAGAGTATCCAGCGTTGTGCATGCTGCACTTCACCTACTGGCTCAGTGGAGAGTATCCAGTCTTGTGCATTCTGCGCTCTGCCTGTCCTATATGGGCATACCCACTCCCCACCACCTGCCCAGACTAGTCACACAGTTGCATAGGATCTGGTGTGGACAGCCTCAGGCAGGGTTGCACAGTGGGTGCCTGGGATTTGTTCATCAGCAGGTGTCTGGTGGACACCCGGGATGTGTGTATCTGGGCCCTGCACACCACAAATTATGGAAAATAGGGTCAGGAGCCCTTAGTGCATAGAGACAATGGCCCAGATATTCAAACTGCGCCCAAAAAGTGCGCAACAGCAGGAGCAAGTGCAAGTCCACTGCGCCCATGCGCAAGAAGCGCGAGATTCAAAACTGGCAAGAGGCCAAGACAGCCTGTGGCACACGACTGAATATCATGCCACCTGTGTCATAGGCACCCAGGGATGTGCAGTTGCACATTTCAGATGCGCCATAGCGCCACAAGGAATGCTCAGTGGAGCAGTCCAGATGTGCCATAGCACAACCAGGGATGCCCTGTGGAGCAGGGCAGCAATGCAACAGCACAACCAGGGATGCACAGGGACAGGATGCAGGGGCCCACCACCCATGCCACAGATGGGCAGAGGAGCACACAGCAGAACAGACATCGCACCCCACACCCCATGCACTGCACAACCAGGGGAGAGCTGGAATAACCACCGGCCCATGGATACCAGCAACCAACCCACAGCTGGGGCATGGTGCCCAGCACACCCCCTGGCAAGCTGTGACTGGCACACAAGGAGGGCCGACCACTCCGTGCCACACCATCCCACCAATGCAGAGCACACCCTGCACCATGATCCCCATACACCCTTCCCAGGAGTAGCGCCCAACAGTGCAGGACACCCCATTCATGCCACCACCCCCACTGTGACAAAGCAACCCTGAGCGCCACGGAGCCATGCAAGGCAGCCCCACCATGTGCACCCTGCAGTGGGCGGCAGCAGACAGTGATGCAACAACAGCATACACAGTGCCACCCTGCACATTCCCCCCTCCCAAGGTACAGCTGAGAGACCGACCATGCGTCGGCACACGAGGTACCCCACATGTGACAGGGCATGCCCTGGACCCCACAACCAGCGGTACAGCACCCTGCACACCCTCCCAAGGACACATCCCATCCCAGCACTGGCCACAACAGCCAGCACAGACACACACAGTGTTGTATGGAAGCATGTGCCACACAGGATGCAACACAGTGCATGGACAAACACCCACCTATACCCAAGGGCACACCAATACAGGGACACAGTAGTGGGTCAACCAAACCACTGGCGTGTGGCCACGGCAGCTGTGTACACATGTCCAGCACCCCTACATGGCACAGGTGTGCCAGCCACCCTGCGCGGGCACCATGAAGTTGTATGCCACCAGCATGCAGCCGGAGCACAAGTGACAGACACTGGAGCACATCCCCTGCAACAGACACAAGCGACAGCATGGGGGGGGGGACAACAACAGCGGAGGCCACAGTGCCACCGGAGGCAGACGTGCACCATACTGGTGATGGGAGGCAACCTGGCATTGTGCCGGGTACAGTGGTTGTCTAGCATGGCAGCCACCACTGACATGCCAGCAGACCGTGCATATCACAGACATGCAAGGATGTCAGCTGCACAGGCCATGGATGGTCTGACAGGGATGCCATGCACACAGTGTATGCACCGTGGACCACTGCACACAGGCATCCAGTGCACAGAGAACAACACAAAAACCACAAACAGTGACTGATCCCCCCGCCCACACCATAGGCGGTTCCCTTCCAGACACACACACACGCCCATGCGTGCGCCACCCCTGACGCCATGCACTCCACTGCAGCTGAGCACCTGTAGCCCACTGCAAATCAGAGACCACCATAGTTGTCATAACAAAACAAATGTATTAAAAAGAGGTAAGCAACAAATCTATTTACAAATATTTACAATGGGGGGAAGGGCCACATACCAGGTGGGGGTGGGTAAGGGACAGGGGTGAACATATAGGAGAGGGGAGAAGGGGTGTGAGGGTTGGTCCAGTGGAGTGCGATGTTTCCAGGAAAATGGATGGCCTGTCGTCCGCCCCGCTTGTCATCCATGTGGCGCCGATGTGTCCTCCGTCTCCTGACCCCGTGCTGGTCCATTCTCTGGAGGATCTCCAGGGACGCCCTCGCCAACTGCAACAACTCCTGCAGTCCCCTCTCTATGGCCAGAAGTTGCCGTCCACCTAGGACAAGGGAGCAGAGTCAATTCGTGTGACTGTCCAGCCCCCTGCAGCCCACCCATTGTGCATGGCATACAGCCATGTGCCATGCTCCTGTGATGGTGTGCAACCACCCACAGTGACTGCGTCCATAAGACCTGCCTATCCAGGCACCCACAGCCATGCGGACCACTGCACACACCCACCGCCCATGTCCTGCACAGCACCACCGTGGTCGTACAGTGACATGGCTATGCGGTGTGAAGGCAGTGGCACAGCCATGTACCCGGTGCATGCATGGACCACCATTGATGCACTCCCAGACATGCAGTGCCATTGGACAGTGCTGACCATGGCAGTGGTGTCAATGGATGGTGGCCATGCCCCGCTGCCCACCCTGTTACACAGCATGCAATTGTAATCATGGATGTAAGGCACTCACCATCATCAGGCTGGTCCCTGCACCTCTGTGGACCTTCATCCCTCCTGGTCTGCTGGTCCTCCTGGCAGCGCCTCCTCTCTCTCGCCCACCGGCGCTCCTCTGGGCCTAAGGTGCAAACATGGAGAGAGGTACATCAGTACAATCTGGTAGCAAATTCCCCCCACCCCCACGTGTGTGCAATCCCACACAACCATACCCATCCACCCCCCACAATGACACCACCACCACCACGGCCAACACTGGACGGCCCCCCCCATGTGCTGGACACATGCAACTGTGATACCCGTATGGACATAAACAGAGTATGGATGGGGCACTGTGCCCCTCCTGGTACGTCCCCACAGGTGGGCAAGCATTTCCAGGTCCCTGCGCCGGAGGTCCTCATACCGATGGCGACACTGCTCGGCCGTGCGCCCGATTCCCGTGGCCTCCTCCAGTGCCACCGCCACCTCCTCCCATGCTGCACTCCTGGCCCTGTCCAGGGGTGCATCACCATAGAGTGCCCCAGCATGGGGCTCTACAATGGCCACCAAATTGGCCAACTCAACCTGGCTCCACATAGCAGCCCTTCTCTGTGCCATCTCAACAGCTAGTTGGAGTCAAAATGGTGCTCGGCAGTGCGGTCCCACCATGTGCAGATGCTGCGCGGTACAGCGCTGCCATTCCCTATCGTGCTGTCACCGAACAGCGCGATAGTGGTGCACCCATGTGGATGCATGGCGCCTAGGGGGCAAAGGTCGGGCACAGGGTCAAGGGTCTCTTGTGCACAGACAGCCACAGCACGATTGGAAGTCAATGCATGTAGCGCAATTGGGAGCCTGTGTGCCACCTCCTGTAGCGGCCTACCGCGCTGTGGCCCCAGTGCACCTACGGCACCCCAGTGCCACAGCGCCATATATGTGAACAGCGCAGTAGCACCACTGGCACAATGGTGGCCATGCCCTGCATTGCCTCCCGTGCACAGCACATCTGCAGCACAGCAGGCGTCTGTGTCATCACCCCGGGCATGCGCAAGTCGGTGTGTACTGCGCATGTCACAGAAATGTGCCCTTGCCTGAGCACATTCAACACAATTGCACAAAGTGCAACAGTGCGATATTCAGCCGGTATATGCAAATCAGCTAATCAGTCATTCAATGGCACAGACACTGCATTTGCATCCACTTAAAAATGTGCCTCGCCTCATTTGCATGCGTTGCGCTATAAAAATGCGACATTGAGCTGCACTGGCCATAGTCGGTTACTGCAGTCTATTGTGGTGAGTTGCAGGCTGTTTGGGAGTGTGGACTGTGGTGTGTGGGACATACATGGGACTGCACAGTCACAGGTAACACCTGTCATTCTCACAGGATGAATAATGACCGATCGTGAGGTGGAGGAAGAGGAACAGAGACGTGGGTTGAAAAGGCGGCTTAACTCCACCAAGGCAGAAACAGATGTCCTGTTCGAGGCCTACCTCGACCAGGAGCCGCTGCTCAGCGGACACCAGGGAACACCACAGGCCCATGCTGCTGCATGGGAAGAGGTGGCACGTGCCATCAACCTGCATGGCAGCCACCAGCGGTCCATGCAGGAGTGCAAAAAGAAGATGGGCACGGACAGGCAGAGGATTAAGGAGAAGGTGGCTGCCATCAGGGCAGCATGGTCTGCAACCGGTTGGGGACAGCCAGACGTGCAACGCCTGACCCCACAAGAAGAGCGGGTTGCTGGCAGCATGCAGCATTGTGCCATCGAGGGTGTTCTGGGTGGTGGATTCCAGACGGGTGGTAGCCCATCACTGCATGGTAGGTCCTGGTCTGTCAATGGAGGGGGGACAGGGTAGGGCAGAAACATTAATGCTACTGTTTTCCCTTATAGCTCCTGACCATCTACATGGGTCAGCGGTGGTGGGCTTGTCCACTGAGGGTGGTAGCATGGAGATAGAGGGCCCATCCACCTCCACAGGCATATGAGGGTCAGGCCGACAGTGGGCCCACCTGGACGTCCGGACTGATGTTGGCGGAGCAGGTGCGGAGGAGGCCCTGCCCATGTCCCAGTGTGCCAGTGTCCATGGATGCCAGCATGCTGAGACTCGGGCTGGTGCCGGATCCGTCACTTATGATGATGGAGTTAATGTCATGGACAGTGATACGTGTGGGCCGCAGGATGGCCACACAGCAGGTGACATCATGGTCATGGCCGAGGGTGGTGCCACCCTGGAGGCCTGCGTGACATCACAGTCCCAGCCTGTACCTGTCTGCACCAGTGGGGCAGCACTGGTGTGTGTCCAGGACACTGGGGCTGTTGCAGCCACTGCGGCAGCACAGTTGAGCCCTGGAGAGTGGCAGCCGGAGGGGCAGTGTCAGCCGTCAGCCAATGGCCATGGGGGTACAGTGTCGGGGGCGGCATCAGTGCACCATCTGTGGACATGCCCAGGCCTGGCCCTGGTGTGCAGTGCCCACCCTCAAGGGGTGCTGACCATCAGGGCCATGGACACCATGAGGGACAGCATGCCGATCAGGCAGATGACCTCTTAGATGACCACACCCGTATACTCCAAGCATCAGTCAATCAGCAGGTGCGGCTTGTGATGGCGGTGGATGCACTCAGTGCGGCGCTGCACCAGACAGAGGAGCGGCACAGCAGAGACACCACTCTGCTCCTGGCAGGGATGGACCGGATGCGGGAGGATGTGACTGCTGCCATTGACAGGCAAACACAGGCAATCACAGCTGTCATGGCCACAATGGGCACACAGTTATTTGCCCATGCGTCGCAGACACCATGCAGTGCAATGTCCACCCCCCCGTTCCCAGCATCGTGCAACACCCTCCTTGTCGACACTGGGTTCAGCAGCGGCATCCCGGCACACCGCACAGGCATGTTCAGTGTGCTGCAGACCCCTGCGCGAGCACGGTCATGTTCACGTAGTGGAACCCCTGGGAGACCGTCGGTGCCACCCCATGAGGCCATTGGTCAGCCTGTCACTGCTGGCGGGTCTCAGTGGGACCGCCCATGCATCTGTGGTGGCTGTGGCACTGTGGCGCGTGACTGACCTGTCTCCCAGCACGGCTACTGTCTGATGCTGCCCTGTGTGCATTGTGTTGTTCAATGTGCAATGCATGGGTGGGGTACCCGGCCCTGCAACCACACACACGTTCCATCTGCACACCCTCCTGGCTGCTGTCCACTGTGGTGTGTGCATGATGATGCCTGCGTTGCACTGTCCGCCGCTGTGCAATGGTGCCCAGTGTCTGACACACGCACAATGGCAGGCACTGGGCGGTGGTCTGTGGACGTGTGTGGCTGGGGTGGCGGTTGGGGTCGGCGTCTCCCACCCTTTGCATGTTCGCAGAGTGTGTATGACCAGGTGCCGTATTAGACCTTGCCCATCCCTGACGGCGTGTGCGGTTCCATGCTCGGCCAATTCCCTTAATGACATGCACCCCTGGGGTTTGTCCATGCATGTTTGTGGGTTGTGCCTTTGCCACTGGTGGTTGCACATGGCCCCATGACTTACCTGGGTTGGTTGAAGTGCTCCTCTGTGATGGTGTCCCAGTGCAGCTGTGCCATCTGGATCAGTCGGTGGTCCCTTCGACCAAGGGGGGGCTGCCCATCACCATCTTCACCAGCGTATCGTCCCCATCGCTGTCCCCCTCTTCGACCTGTACGGCTATCCCACAGTCGTTGGCCATGTTGTGCAGGGTGCAACAGGCCAGGAATAGCCTGCAGGCCTTTGAGGGGCTGTACTGTAGGGCACTGCCAGATGTGTCCAGGCAATGGAAACGTGCCTTCAGCATCCCGAACACCCACTTGATGACACTGCGTGAGGTGGTATGTGCCTCATTGTAGCGTTGCTGCGATGGGGTCGCGGGCCACTGGTATGGTGTGATCAGCCAAGGACAGAGTGGGTATCCACTGTCACCTGTGTGCAGATGGTGGACGTTAGTTTGGTGATCAGCGTCACCCTGCCTTGGGCCATCTAGGCCAATACCCATGTCACCTCTGACTATGCCCCTCCCAAGCTCCATGTCTTTCTACGTGCTTTGCATACTCACCCATTAGGTGGCCAGTGGGGATGTCCCCACTCTCGAACCTGTGGCACAGTGCGGCCTGGTGCCAGATGAAGGCATCATGTGCTCCCTCAGGGTGCATGGCATAGACATTGATTATGCGCCCCCTGGCATCGCACACCACCTGGCAGTTGATGCTTGCATACCCCTTCTGATTCATGCATGTGGCCCCTTCAGGGCCAGGTGGTGTGCGGATTGCCACATGGGTGCAGTCTATTACCCCGACCACGCCAGGCATACGTGCTACCCTGTGGAACGCCTGTATGTTTGCTGTGCGCTCCGCCGGTTTGCTGGGGAAACCGATGTACTCCACAGCATGTGGCAGCAGTGCGCTGAGGAACTGGATGAGGTGGCGTGACACGGCTGACTGGGTTATGCCTGTCATGTCCCCTGTTGGTCTCTAGAAGGTACCCGTGGTGAGCAGGCACATGCAAGCGGTCACTTTGCTCTCCAGTGACAAAGCATGGCTCTGTCATGTGGTTGCCTGCATCACATCACTGCACAGCTCACAGAGCCACCTCAGAATCACCCGGTTCAGGCAGTACCAGCCCATGATCTCAGTATCAGTGTACAGCTGGAAGCTGGTGTGGGCTCGATACTGCTTGTTCAGAGCATACTGCCGACGGGCCCTTCCATGGCCACGCCCCCCTGCTGCCTGCCTTCTCACCCCCCTCATAACTGCCTCCATCTGGATGGTGGCACTGGCCATGTCCCTGGCTTGTGTTACCCCCCCGGCAGCTATTTCTGTGCTCCCCCCACTGTCCTGGCTGCTACTTCCCCTGCACCAGGAACACCTCCCTGTAGTGGTCTCAGTGTTGTGTGGCACTTCCCCCTTTTGGACTGCACTGTGGCAGAGGCTCCCCACACCTTCCCTGTTCCTGGGGGTTCCAGGTGCTCTGTCTCTGTCCTGCCCTGCTCTCATTGTTTGGTGCCTGTGTGGCTGCCTATGTTTCAGCAACATGTGCCTTCCCTGTAACGTTCTTGCGTCTCTTTCTTGTTCCTTTTTATTTTGGCTCAGTTCCGCTATTGCACAACTTCCGCTTGCTCCCCTATTGTGCATGGCGCATGTTGTTGAATATCGCACTGCGCCATTTATGCATGGTTCCTCCCCTTCAGTTGCACATGCATTCATTATCATTGCACTCTTGCACAATGTGATTTGGAGGGTTCATCTGCCTCCTGCTGAATATTGCAGAATGACGCATTTTCGGACTTGCACTGGCGCATCCCTATTGTGCATGGCGCAACCCTTTTGAATATCTGGGCCAATGTGTCTAACACCTTTTGCTCTCAAAGAATATTAAAAAAATGAAAACAAAATGGTGCATTCTGCAGACATTTATTAGGCTGTGAAGCAGTTCCACAACCTGTTTGGATTTAATTCAGGATTTTCTTTAGAGAGTGTGGACTTCTGCTCTGACTTTGTGTTCTGATTGTTTTCAGAGCACAGGACCAAGTGGTTTGCCCTATCTTACCCACCCACCCCCAGCTCAACTAGCTTTACAGGTTTACACAGGAAGGTGTGACAACTTCCTGCTCTGAATCAAAACAGGGTGGGGTGAACAACAGAAGGAAGCCAGGCAGTGCCGCATAATCTAGGAGGATATCTTCTTGAGATTGCTATTGTATTAACGTAAAAAAAAGAAGGTGCTTTGTGCATTTGAGGACTGAGGGTCCATCGTACTGATCTACTTGTTGTTTTATTTGAATTTACATTGCTGGGAAATGCTGGGGGGGGACTGTGAATTGTGTGGGGATTGTGAGGGTTTGTGGGGATCGGGTGGTGGGTGGACACCGAGTGAGGGAGGTTGAGGGAATGATTAATGAATGGGCCTAGGACACTATGTTGGTGTTAACAAGGTTGGGATAGGCCACATACAGAAAATGTGGGGGGGGGGCTAGGAATTGTTACAGACAGCAGAACAGATGGGAAGGGGAGAGGTGTTGGGAAGCAGGAAGGCAAAATAGTCAGGTTAGCAGAGGAAGGATTGGAAGCTGTAATGTATGTGAGGCTGCAGTCTTCAGGGAGATTCAGTATTGTGGAAAACAGGGGGTGCCTGGTGTGCATGCACCTAGAACAGTTAAGTAGAGAGGTACAGTGGCTTAGCTGGGAGTTGGAACACAGAAGAGGGGAAGCAGAGAGGATCAGCAGGGGCTGATAGGGCAGGTAGTAACTGCTTCGGGGCACAGTAATAGTAGGCATAGAATAGAAAATAAAGGAGTTACACTGGGGTGGAGGGCATGCCATCATCAGGGAATGTATAGAACTGGCAGAACCATGGAAGAGGAATGTCAGGTGGTAAGGACCAGGGTGGTGAGAGGATCTACTCTATGAAGAGCAAAGGGAACAGAGGATGAAGGTGTCATCTGATGCTGAAATGTAAGGACTGTGAGATGGGAGCTCATTCAGGTGTGGCCAGGTAACAATGGTGAAGTCTCTGAAGCAATGGCAATTTTGTGAACTTTTTCAGTCTTGGAATATACAATTTGGTATGCTGTTTAAAGTTTTTCTTGGCTCCTGATTGGCTCCTGAAGTGAGATACCTATGACCTGCCTACTTTTGAACCATTTAATAAACTCTTCCTGATAATTAACTTTTGGTTCAGTGCCTATCTGTGATGCATTGGGAATATATTCTGAAACACAATATGGATTACTTACTCAATACAGATGGGATACAAGGAGTGCTGACCCACCCTGGGCTTTTGTGTCTACATTGTGAATCATACCAGGGTAAGTGCACCCTTCAGCTTGAGATGCCTATTTTTGTTCTTTGAGCTACTGCTTCTTCTGTTTCTTGTATGGGAACAGAGAATAGTTCTCTGGTTGAGATTTCTACATCTACTAGATATACAGTACTGGCAGACATAGGGAAACAAGGGACTATGGGAGGGGAAAGGGCCGGGGAACCACAAGGATGTAGGTTGGTGGTGGGGGGGAGTTGAGAAGGGAGTATCTCAGAAGGTCAAATAAGAAATGAAGCCAAGGGGTGGGGGGGAGAGAGGGGTGAGTAGCTCAAAGGGCAAAGAGTGGGGAAGCCAGAAGAAAGAGGAGAACAATGAGGGAGGTAGAGTTACAGGAGGGAGTGGAGAAGGCATAATGGGAGCAAGGATGGGGAACCAAGAGAGAGAGAGGATCAAATGAGAGTGAGGAAGCAAGAAGAGGGGGAGTTGCTGGTACACATGGGATGACTCCAGCAAAGGAAAAGAAGGACTGAGTGGGGACATAGCATACAAGGAGATGAAGGGGGTTGGGTACAGACACACAAGCAGCAGAAAGGTAGTGATCTTCTGGGATTCAATAATAAAGGGTATACAGTGGGGGGGGGGCCCATGGAATAATACACTGGTAGCTTGCATGCCGGGAATGGAGATGGGGAGAGCAATGCTTAAGATCAAGGAGGTGGTAAGGAAGATAAGAGGGAAGCCTGACTTGATTATATACCTTGGAACCAATAATCTAGCAGGTGAGGAGGAGGGGGTGGTACAGAACAGATTCAAGGAAATAGCAAGATCATGCAGGAATTCTGTGAACTCACTGGCCTTTTCAGAAGTAATCCTAGTCCCCCAGGGCCAGCATAGCTAGGAAAAGGAGAATAGCAGAATTCAATGAGTGGCTGGGTGTTTGGTGTAAAGAGAAGGGGTACAGTCATATGGGGTGGGGGGACACATGGTCAAATGAGGGGCTTTATTGCCCAGACATACTGCACCTTGGGAGGTGAGGAAAATACTAAAGGACAGGTTGGGAGAAGGTATGGAGAAGCAACTTGGTTTAAATTGCTAAAGGGGGGGGTCCGGAAGGCCCACACAATTTGAAAAGGGGAGGTCTTTAGACCCTGCCTCCCCACAAAGACAGTAACAACAAAAGGGAGGGGGATGGGGCAGCTAAGGAGTGGGGGAGAGGAGGAGGGAAGGAGGGCAAGCCAGGACAAAGTTATTGAATGAAAGAGCCAAGGTATTACAGGAACAAAGTGGAAGGTGGTGTCACTGAATGCCTGCAGTCTTGGGAACAAGATGGCAGAAATGCATGCCCTCTTAGCAAAGGCTAAGCTGGATATAGTGGCAGTAACTGAGACCTGGGCAACAACACACCATGACTGAGATATCTCAATCCCACGGTACAATCTATACATAAGGGACAGAGAGATAGGCAAAGGGGGGGAAGGGGTGGCAGCGTACATCAGGGAGGGAATAATTTTCATGAGAAAGGAAGAAAAGGAAATGGAAAATGGGAATTTAGAAACATACGTTGTAAGTTATCTGTTGCTAGAAAAGATAGATCTGTTTAATCTTACCTGGGGGGCCTTTTTAGAATTCATGCAATAGCACAATACTAGAATGTGCTTTTACAAAGGTATTATGACTGTGTGTATTTTCAGTCTAAAGCACGCTTTATAGCATTAATAGCTGTAACTATGTTATCCATTTAGTCTTTTAACAATTGTTTAAGCTGCATATTGATATCATTTCTTACTTTCATAATGACAAACTGTTTAATGCCGTGTTGGTCCTAGTAAGAACAAATCCAGAACAAATGGTTTGATACCTTTCATTGGACCAACAAGGATGTTACAAGAAGAACAAATAGCTTTAGCTTTCGGACCAACAAGTCCTTCTTTGGAAGTTTAACAACACTTATTTAGAAAATCCCATATAACTAACACTTGGAACATGCAGAAAAAAAACAGAAATAATTCTCAGTAGTTTAAAACAGGCATTCAAAACATAATTAAAGTGACATCAGAGAGCTTGAATATCTTAAGTGTGCTTTCAGCTGACCCAAACTTAAAGGTCAAAGGTTGTCCAGAGATAACAGCAGGCAGAAAGTTCAACCTATATATATTATACCACGTATCAGTCTAATGAATAACAAAACAGTAAGATTCTCTACTCACTAAATTATATGTCAAGTGAAAAAAACTCCCAAAGACACATGCTTCAAGAGTGAGGTAAGAGCACACCAGTAGAAGCCAGCTTCAATTCTGCTCAGAACTCTGTTAGTTTGACCCTGGATAAACCAATCGCATGCCAAAATGTAACATATTGGGAAGTAAAAAATTAAAAATAAGCCCCAAAAATTACAGCAGAAATTATCTTTACATGGCATATAGAAGGATGAAAGTGATGTCTACCCAAAGTAAGTAAGTGTATCACACTGATGAATGCACAACTAACTGGAGATATATTCTCAACATACTCTCAACCAGCTATTATGTTTCAGAAATCATAAGGCCTTCAGTGTTGTAACAAGATTTTATACTGATAATATCAATTGTCAGTGTAAGTGATAGATATAAGGAAGTACTAGTCAAGGACCCCCAAGAAATTGAGACTATGCAGTCTGATATGTACAGAGTTCAATAAATTGTCAGTGTACACTAGAAATAATACATTTACAGAAACAGTCTAAGGAACCTAAACAAACATTCCTAGGAATTAAATCCCCCCCCCCCCGGAAGGTAACTACTTAAAAGGAAATATATGTACATGAATCCCAATACACCATCAATTGCACCAATCACTACAATAGTTACCCAAAAAGGAATTACACCTGTCATGAACTCCCAAGTAAATGAGACAATGTGTCCTAATAAGTACAGAATGTAAAAACATAACAGTATATACTCAAACTACGGAACTAGCAGGAAGTCAGTATCCACTATAATATGAGCCCAGAGTCCCAGCCACTATGACACCATAATGTCATGTACCTGAACGTAAGTTTACCTCAATATCCCCTCAATATTCACATCCACCATACTCACATAAACACCCACCTCAAATACCCATATTAAAAATCCAATGTGCCACACTTCTTCTCTCCCCGCAACACACACATAAAAGCCCACACACATACACACACACCCATGCACACTTTCACACAATACTAATGTGAGAGGCCGACCTGTAGATAACCAGTTAAGAGGGATTGTATAAGTATAAGAGTCAAAGTCCAAGGCTTGTGGAAAACCTAAAATATGTCATACTTAGAAGTAAAGGTCCGTGTACATTTATGTGTAATGTGTCATATAGCAAACATCAATGCTCAAGCCATCTTCCACCATATTAGGATGTAATATAAGTCTAATCTCACAAGCTTGTCTCTGTTGTGTACTGTTGAAATGTGCTTTCAAGACCATCACAGACATATCTGAGATTGAGTGGTCATCCTGAGAGAAGTGTTGTGCCACTGGTTTGTCAGTCATCTTCCTATTAATATCATACCTGTGTAAATTCATTCTAGTGCAGAGTTATCATTTCGTCTCCCCCACGTACCTTGTGCAAAGACATGTTCTGCATTGAATAAGATAAACATTGCTTGATGTACATGTATAATTACCCAATATCCTGAATTGTCTGTTTTGTGAGGTAACTACACAGTCTGAAGTGGAAATGTGCTCACAAGTTTTACATCTGCGTTTATTACAGGGTTGTGTGCCATATGATGTCATGGCACTCTGTTCAGGTTCAGGTTTACTCTTAATAATCAAGTTGGCTAAATTGAGTGGTTGTTTGAAAGATAGTAGTGGCAGTTCTCAAAAAATACAACTAAGGGTTTCATCCTCACAAATTATTGGGTGTAGGTCCATAATAATCTTACGTAGAAGTTCAAGGTCAGGATGATAGTGACTACTAAGAGTACTCTGTTAGTAGTGGTCCTTTCATTATATTGCAGTAGGTGTTCTCTTAACATAGAAACACAGAAACATAGACTTTGATGGCAGATAAGGACCGCTTGGCCTATCTAGTCTGCCCATTTCCCTACCTACAGGATAGGCTGCAGATCCTATTTAACCAACAGTCTATTTCTTCCTACCCCCCACAAGAATTGCCTTATGTCTGTCCCATGCATTCTTGAATTCTCTCACAGTTTTAGACCCCACAACCTCCTCAGGAAGGCTGTTCCATGCATCCACTACCCTCTCTGTGAAATAATATTTCTCACATTGCCCCTGAACTGCCCCCTTCTATCTTTAAATTGTGTCCCGTTGTTCTTGCACATCTCTTTTTCTGAAAGATGCTACCCTCTTGGACTTTGTTGATTCCACTGAGGTACTTAAAAGTTTCTATCATGTCTCCCCTCTCCCTTCTTTCCTCAAGGGTATACATATTAAGCTCTTTTAGCTCTCCTCATACAGCTTCTCTTGCAGACCCTGCACCATTTTAGTTGCCCTCCACTGGACTGCCTCTATCCTGTCTATGTCCTTGGCGAGATGGGGTCTCCAGAACTGGACGAGTAATCAGATGGGGTCTCACCAACTGTCTGTACAGAGGGATAACAACTTCCTGTTTTCTGCTGCTGATGCCTCTCCCTATGCATCCCAGTATACCCCCAGCCCTCCCTACTGCCTTCTCACATTGCTTGCTAACCTTAAGGTCATCTGATATGATTACCCCAATGTCCCTTTCCTTTTTTGTTGTTGTTACTACCTCCCCATTGTGTATTCTTCCCCTGGGTTCTTTTTTCCCAGGTGCATTATTTTGCACTTCTTTGCATTGAATCCTAGCTGCCATACTTCTGACCATTCCTCCAACCTTGCCAAGTCCCTTCTCATCCTTTCCACGCCTCCTTGTGTATCAACCCTGTTGCAGATCTTTGTGTCATCTGCAAAAAGGCATACTTTTCCTTCCAGTCCCTCTGCAATGTCACTGATGAAGACATTAAAAAGGACTGGACCCAATACTGAACCCTGCGGTACCCCACTAGTAACCCCTCTTTCTTCAGAGTGGACTCCATTTACTTGGTATCTTGGTACTTGTGTAGCATGTTCCACTGCTCTGTCAATCTCTCTGGAAGAATGACCCTGTTCAATAAAGGTGTTTTTCAACCTAGTTTAATGTCTATCTCTGTCTTCCTTATTTGAACAGAAATGGTGGTACCGAAGTACTTGACTATACATGACAGATTTTTTGTGTGACTCGGGTGATTACTTTTCCTGTGTAAGTATCTCTGTCTGTCTATTGGTTTCCTGTAAATACGTGTATGTAGGGTTCCATCCTTGATGGTGACAGTGGTATCCAGAAAATTAACACTGGTGGCAGAATATTCCAGGGAAAGCTTAATGGTTGGGTGGAAATTATCAAGTTCCTGATGAAAATCCTTAAGTGTGTCAATATCCTCTGTGCACATTATGAACAAATCATCAATGTAATGGAAGTAAGTGAGTGGTTTGTGTGTACAGTGCCTTAAAAAGTCCTCTTCCAAATTGGCAATAAGAGATTAGCATACTGTGGAGCCATCCTGGTGCCTAGTGCTGTTCCCATAGTTTGAACATGATGTTTCCCATTAAAGCTGAAGTTGTTACATGTCAGAATGAATTTAGTAAGTTCCCCCACGACGTCAAGGTCGATGTGGTCCAATCCTTTCTCATACATGTATTTAAGGCAGGCTGAAATGCCATCTGTATGCGGTATATTAGTGTAGAGGGCTATTACATCCATCGTGGCTAAAAGGGTATCCAGTGGTAAGTCCTTAAAACCTGAACGTTTACACAGGAAGTGAGTAGTGTCATGAATGTAACTGTCCCTTTGTATAAGCAGCAGTTTTAAAATAGCTTCTACAAAACCTGAGATCCCATCTGTCAGGGTTCCATTATCAGTGGCTATGGATCTTCCTGGGTTCCCAGGTTTATGTATGTTAGGCAACATGTAGAATGTCCCAGGCTTGGGTTCATCAAGGATGAGGACAGTTATTCTGTATTGGACATGGTCTGGAAATGATTTAACCAAACCCTATAGTTTTCTTTTATATTCTGTTGTGGGATCACTTTCCTTTTCTCTGTAGTAGGTATGGTCACTTAGCTGTCTGTTGGCTTCCTTAATATAATCTTCTCGGTTCAGTATCACCACTGCAGAACCTTTGTCAGCTTTTTTATGACAATATTGTGGTTTGATTTCAGTGTTTTTATAGCCCTGCATTCCAAAGGAGAGAGGTTGTTTCTGCCTATTAAGTATTTCCCCAGTCACTCTCTGGCGAAAGCAATGGATATAATTGTCCAGTTTCTTATTTTGGCCATGGGGGGGTATATCAGATTGTTTCTTTTTCTTATTTATTAAATTGTTACTGTTTAGAACTTCTTCACTGCCTGTAATTTCTTCTCTGCATTAAAAATATTCTTTTAGTCGCAATCTGCGGAAGTATTCCTCCATTTCACCACAAAACTATATTCTGTCCAGTGGTTTTGTTGGGCAGAAAGCGAGGCCTTTGGAAAGTACACTTAATTCCCCAGTAGTCATTGTGCGGTTGGACACATTAACAACTGAAAGGTGCCCATCTGTGTGGCTTAGTTGTTCAATCGCTCTATTCTGCTCTTCATGGTTGTTAGGAAGTATGGCATGTTGAAGGGTATTTAACTTCCTGTTTTTAATAAGCATGGCTTTTCTTAAGGTTCTTTGGTAGTTCATGTGTATCTCATGCAGAATGTCCGGAATCAGCCCACCAGACATCCTCTCCAGTGTGGTAACAATTCCATCAAACTGTTTCTTCAAAAATGCTTTCTTCTTTGCATAGGAGCTATGGATCCTGTGATTTCTCAATTTCTCAGCAGTCCTACGACAGAGTTGTTCAGCATATGTAGAATTATTCATGTTTCTCAATGGAGTCCAAACAGTTAGACATTTAGGGATGATGTTATTCCTTTTGCACTGGGCTAAAATATAGATGTCACTGTCTAGCTGTACTAGTTTCTTCTTAATGTTGTGCAACTGCCATATTTGGTGCCAAATTCTGGTATCATCCATGCTGACAAACAAACTGTTTAATGCTGTATTGGTCCTAGTAAGAACAAGTTCAGAAGAAATGGTTTGATACCTTTTATTGGACCAACAAGGAAGTTACAAAAAGAACAAATAGCTTTAGCTTTTGGACCAAGTCCTTCTTTGGAAGCTTAAGACAGTTATTTAGAAAATCCCATATAATTAACACTTAGAACATGCAGAAAAAGACAGAAATAATTATCATTGGTTTAAATCAGGCATTCAAAACATAATTAAAGTGACATCAGAGAGCTTGAATATCTTAAGTGTGCTTTCAACCGAACTAAACTTAAAGGTCAAAGGTTGTCCAGCGATAACAGCAGGCAGAGAGTTCAACCCACATATATTATACAATGTATCAGTCTAATGAATAACAAAACACTAGGATTCTCTACTCACTAAATTATATGTCAAGTGAAAAAAACTCCCCAAAACACATGCGTCAAGAGTGAGGTAAGAGCACACCAGTAGAACTCTGCTCAGAACTCTGTTAGTTTGAGAATACGGGCAATGACAAGAAAATGACCCTGGATAAAACAATCGCATGCCAAGATGTAACATATTAGCAAGTGAAAAGTAAAAAATACGCCCCAAAAATGACAACAACAGAAGTTATCTTTACATGGCATATAGAAGGATTAAAGTGCTGTCTACCCAAAGTAAGTAAGTATATCACGCTGATGAATGTACAACTATTACTTGGTATAACTAGACAAGGGAGGCTAAATGCCCATTAAATTGTCTCCCACACCGTGTGGGTTTATATTTGAGTCATACTCTGTACTAGATGGTCATCCAAACCTTTTTTGAAACTTTAGAATGTCAGGGTCTCAATAATATCCCTAAGTAATAAGTTCCAATATCGGATTGATCTTACTGTATAGAAGTTATATCTTTTGACTGTATTAACCTTTGGAATAACAATTTGTCTATTATAAGATCTGATATTGTTATTTCTAGGGTTATATTTTAATCCACAGTGTTTCATAAGCTCAATGTTATCCAGTATTTTATATAACAGCAAAATGTCCCCTCTCATCCTTGTAGTTTCTAATGGGAATAGCCCCAATGCACCATTCTTTTATTACAATTTAGTGTTTTTAGTCCACTAATTGATCTAGTGAGTTTGTGTTGTTTTTTTTTCCAGTGGATGTATGTCCCATTTACGATAGGGGCTCCGGATCGGTGACCCATAATCTATATGGGGAATAACATAAGTTTTGTATAAATGTAAGATACAATTGCTATTTCTTGTTTTAAATGATTTTTAATAGAATGAATGAGTCTATTAACTGCCTGGGTTACATATCTACAGTAATCAATTGAAGTAAGATCTCTGTTTATCCATGTTCCTAAATATTTCTCTTTCTTAGATGATTTCAAGATCTGTCCATCTAGTTTGTACTTGTAGTCTGGATTTTTACATCCAAAATTCAAAACTGCACATTTTGATGCATTAAAGTTCATTTTGTTTACCCTACTCCATATTTCAATTTGTTTTAAGTCCTGACTGAGAATAAGATAGTTTACTTTGGGGTTTACTGCTCCACCAACTTTGGTGTCATCAGCAAATTTGGATACCCTACTTCTAGCTCCAACACCCATATCACTGATGTAGAGTCCAAACAGCACCGGTCCCAACACAGATCCCTGCAGGACACTGCTACCAACCAATTCCTCATCTGAAATAGATCCATTTATTTTCACAGATTGAGAGTGATCTGCTAGCCAATTACAGATCCATCTTATGATAAATTTATTTATGCCCATTTTTGTTAGTTTATTTATCAATAAATCATGTGGAACTGTATCATAGGCCTTCCCTATGTCCAGCAAGATGACATCCACTGGAACACCCCATCTACATGATCACTGACAAATTCATAGAAGGATACCAGATTAGTGATATAGGATAGTCCCCCTTTTGAAAACCATGCTGAGAGGGGTCTTCTAGGCCTAGCCTAGATATTTCTTTATCAATTTCTCTTTTAATAAGCCTTTCCATGATTTTACAGCATACTGACGTCAGATTTATTGGTCTAAAGTTTTTGACGTCTGTCATACTTCCCTTCTTATGTATCGGGATAACAGTAGCTTTTCTCCAAGCCAATGGGACTTGTCCTGTTTTGATTGATTTATTAAAAAGTAAACTAAATCATTGGCAAGTTCTTTAAGGATAATGGAGTTAATGAGGTCAGGTCCAGGGGATGATTTTCTATTCAAGTTTTGTAGTTCACTGAGTATATCCTTCAGCTGGAAGACAATCAGTGAACACCCTTCTGTATTCACTTTTGGCATATTCTTTGTTTTTTCACTAAATACAGATGAAACATATGTATTAAACTGTTGCACCATTTCTTTATTATCAGAGATGACTCTCCCATTATGGTTTAATACAGTGATTTTACTTGAAGGCTGTTTTCTAGTATTTATATAAGCATAAAAGCTTTTATTGTCCTTTGTATGCGATAATTTGAATTCTAGCTTAAGATTTTCTCTTCTAATAACTTTCTTTAGTTTAGCTTGTTCTGATTTATACTTTCATTTATTATCATTTGATGGATTTACCTTATATTTATGAAAAGCTTTATGTTTCCTATGTATTTGCTTTTTAATAGCTTTATTTAACCATAAGGGAATGGTTCCTTTTTTATTGTATTTTTGTTTCATTGGAACATGCTGGTCCACCACTTTTGATATTGATTGAACTGTTTTTTCCCACATTTGTTCAGCATCTAAGCCATTTAAAACTTCTTCCCATTGTATTTTGTTCAGTTCATCTGAAAGTTTATTCCAGTTGGTATTTTTTATAATCAGGTATTTTTGTGTTATCCAATAATTTAGGAGTACAATTGGAGAGAATACATTCAACCAAATTATGATCACGTGTGCCTAAGTGGGCTTTTATTTGGGGATCCGGATTACTAATTCTACCTAATGAGTTTGTTATTATTAGATCCAGAATATTAGAGTCCCTTGTAGGCTCAAGTATCATTTGCTCACAGCCGCAACTTGAAAGTGTATCAAGGAAATCTTTTTCAAATATAGTAGACCCTGTAAGAGCATCCCACTTAATTCCAGGGGCATTAAAATCCCCTACGACCAAGATGTATCTCAAATCTGATGTTTTTTCAGTTTCATGTAGTACAGCATTGTTATAATCGTGATCAGTATTTGGTGCTCTATAGCAGGTTCCTAAAATTAATTTTGGGGAATGGGCAAAATGTAAATTTAGCCAAAGTGTTTCAATATTAGTGTCTGAATCAGAATTTAGCTTAAACTCACTACATTTTTGTTGTTTGAGACACAACAATAGACTCTTCCTCCTTTTTTAATTTTTCTGTTATTGTGAAATAATTGAAATCCATGTATATCGTTTGACCAATCATTGGTGTCATCCCACCAAGTTCCTATTGTACATGCTATATCTTCCCCATTCTCCTTGAGGTAAATTCCAAGTTTAGTTAATTTTGTTTGATTTAAGCTTCTTGTGTTTATATTCAGAATTTTATAATGATGTTGAAATTTATGGAAGGTAGGTTTATTCATGCCCTTGTCTACCTTGTCAATTAGTTTAAAGATTTGATGATAATATCCTCCGATGTCCTCCCAAGTTTGTAAGCACCCTGCTTACTCAGATGAAGCCCATCCCAACAATAAAGTGAATTATTATTATGGAATGTTTCCCAATGGGTAACAGTGGTGAACCCTTTTGTGAATGTTCATTTCTGGAGCCATTCATTTAATGCCTTGACTTTCTTTTCCTTCAACTGACTTGCACGAGGTACAGGCAGTATTTCTGAAAAATAAATTTCACACCTTAATGATTCTAAGGTTTTTCCTAATTCTATAAAGTCTTGTTTCATTTCTTCAAGTGACAGTTTATTTATACTGTTAGTTCTGACATGGACTATAACCAAAGGCTTTGGTCCAGAATCTTTTAATATATTTTTAGCCATTTTGTGAATATCATTTAGGCCAGCACCTCTGAAAGAGCTGCATGCAATATTTTGTTTGTCTCTTCTGCAAACATATTTATCCACATATTTAATGATTGAATCTCCCAGAATAAAGTATCGTCTTGGGAGATTCTGGTCATCACTAGTATCCATCTGGGACTGAGTAACCACATTCATACACCTTTCTATAACTTCATCTAATGTTTTTTGAGGGATGGGGTATAATGGGAGGGCATCTGATTATTCTGTTTTGCTCCTATGTTATCTGTGCTGTGTGTTGTTGTACATTCTAAGTCAGAAGTTTTAGTACTTTTTGTTAAATATTCAAATGATTGATCCTCAATGGGGGTCATCTTCCATATGGGGTAACAGTGATGAAGTTGGATTTCCTTTTCAGGGTTATCTTTCGTTATGTTAATTAAAGTTTGGAACCAATTTTGACATTCGAGAGTGTTACCAATGGCTCTGCGACCATTCTTGATTTTCTTTCATAAGTAACCTCAGTCCAATTATTTATGTTGTTACTATCACTATCATCCTCCATCTCCTGTTCCTTTAGAGGCCATTTCCATTTATCATTTTTATTTAGGCTGTTCTGTGTATCAACCACATCTTGTGAAGGCTGATGTGCATTTTTTGTTTTGTTGTAATCTGCCAATTTGTCACTGTTCAATTCCTGTAACACTTCTGTCATCCTAGACTGCTCTTTTTCCAAAACATCAAGTTTTTTTTATAAAACGTGACAATATCCTCCCTTAACACACTATTATTTATGCATTTTTCACATACATAAATTTAATTTGTTGGGAGTTTCTCATATAGTTGGTACATATGACAATTTGAACATCTGAGCCTAACTTTCCCATCTAAGGTCATAATATTGTCCCTAGCAACCCTAGTCTGTGCCTAAGATGAACAGTCCACACTACTTGGCAAAAGGTTGCAGGGGATTAAATCACTCATGTCTATTTAATCAAGAAGGACAACTAAACCATAAGGGGCCTAGTAAGGTTTGGTACGGTGTACAATAATTCAGTCACAGTACTACACACACCTCTATTACTAACTATTATCTCTGGCACAATAAGGAGTAGTTCACTGATGTCCTTAAACAACTACAAAGCTAGGTAACGATAGGTCTTACTTACAAATATGATTGACAGCAGTCTTTTATCCCCCTTATCCCTGCTTGACATGCATGACATGCATGACACATGCTAAGATGCATGTGTCTCACATGGAATTGTGCCCTTACCCCGCTCATGCTTGCCCCACTCGTGTGGGGCGCTCTCTTTATTGGCAGTGTACCAGAAGTATCACCATGTAACTTCTGGATGCTCAGTCCACAAGTGCAGCACTTTGATTAAAAACCTAAAATACCTATTACCTGCCACCTTATGTGGTAGACTTCTAAAGTGTATAGGAGCACTACCCTTGCTCCAAGTTTCACTTACAAAAAGTGTGCTGATAGTTGTCTCGAGGGCTGTGGAGCTAAGTCAGCTTCCGCAGTCCCACACTGCCTGATGTACCAGGAAGTATCTGGTTTCCCTGGCAACATACACTCCTTGACTCCCTCTCACCAGAGGGTCACAGAACTGAGGCAATTTATAGAGTGCTCATGATATAGTCAGCCGGACACCAAAACGTGTGTCCCTCCCAATATCACAGAAATGCATCCCCACTCACTGGGGTGCTGACTTTATCGGCAGTGTACTGGAAGTATCATCATGTAACTTGCGGTCGCTCGGTCCACAAGTGCAGCACTTTGATTAAGTGTGTCCCAGTATCACAGAATGTACTTGAACATAAGTTTACCTTAATATCCCCCAATATTCACATCCACTATACTATCGAGGTAAACTTATGTTCAGGTCATGACATTATGGTGTCATAGTGGTTAGGACTCTGAGCTCATATTATAGTGGATATTTGCTTCCTGCTAATTCTGTAGTTTGAGTATATATTGTTATGTTTTTACATTCTGTACTTATTAGGATACATTGTCTCATTTACTTGCAGGTTCATGACAGGTGTAATTCATTTTTGGGTAACTATTGTAGTGATTGGTGCAATTAATGGTGTATTAGGATTGATGTACATATATTTCCTCTTAAGTAGATAACTTACGCTGGTGGGGGGGATTTAATTCCTAGGAATTTTTGTTTAGATGCCTTACACTGTTTCTGTAAATGTATTAGTTGTATTATACACTGATAATTTATTGAAATCTGTACATATTACACTGCATAATCTCAATGTCTTGGGGGTCCTTGACTAGTACTTCTTTGTATCTGGCACTTACACTGACAATTGATATTATCATGTATAAAATCTTGTTACAACACTGAAGGCCTTATGATTTTTGGAACATAATAGCTGGTTGAATGTATGTTGGGAATATATCTCCAGCTAGTTGTACATTCATCAGTGTGATACACTTACTCACTTTGGGTAAACATCATTTTAATCCTATATGTCATGTAAAGATAATTTCTGTTGTAATTTTTGGGGCTTATTTTTTAATTTTTACTTGCTAATATGTTACATCTTGGCATGCGATTGTTTTATCCAGGGACATTTTCTTGTCATTGGCCATATTCTCAAACTAACAGAGTTCTGAGCAGAGCTGAAGCTGTCTTCTACTGGTGTGCTCTTACCTCACTCTTGAAGCATGTGTCATTGGGAGTTTTTTTTTCACTTGACATAATTTAGTGAATAGAGAATCCTAGTGTTTTGTTATTCATTATACTGATACATGGTATAATATATGTGGGTTGAACTCGCTGCCTGTTGTTATCGCTGGACAACCTTTGACCTTTAAATTTGGTTCAGCTGAAAGCACACTTAAGATATTCAAGCTCTCTGACATCACTTTATGTTTTGATTGCCTGTTTTAAACCAACGAGAATTATTTATGTTTCTTTCTGCATGTTCTAAGTGTTAATTATATGGAATTTTCTAAATAACTGTCATTAAGCTTCCGAAGAAGGACTTGTTGGTCCAACAGCTAAAGCTGTTTGTTCTTTTTGTAACATCCTTGTTGGTTCAATAAAAGGTACAAACCATTTGTTTCGGATTTTTTCTTACTAGGACCAATACGGCATTAAACAGTTTGTTTGTTAACATGGAAGATATCAGAATTCACCACAAAATATGGCAGTTGCACAACATTAAGAAGAAACTAGTACAGCTAGACAGTGTCATATATTTTTTAGCCCAATGCAAAAGGAATAACATCATCCCTAAAGGTCTAACTATTTGGAATCCATTGAGAAACATGAATAATTCTACATATGCTGAACAACTCTGTCATAGGACCTCTGAGAAGCTGAGAAATCACAGAATCCATAGCTCCTATGCAAAGGAAGCATTTCTGAAGAAACAGTTTGATGGAATTGTTACCACACTGGAGAGGAAGTCTGGTGGGCCGATTCCTGACATCCTGAATGAGATACACATGAACTACCAAAGAACCTTAAGAAAAGCCATGCTTATTATAAACAGGAAATTAAATAGAGAATAATGGATGGGGAAGTGTGTGTTATGAGAATTTAATGCTCACCCAAGGGGTTGGATGCTACATAAACCCCGAGGGCGAGGCCCGAGGGGTTTATCAAAGCATCCCACACTGAGGGTGAGCATTAAATTCGAATATGACACACTTCCCCATCTTTTATTTTTTATAATAAAAGGTCAGCAATTTTTCTCCTGTTTGAATTCAGTGTTTACACACACACACACACACAGACACACACACACACACACACACACACTCTCTCTCTCACAAACACAGACACACACACACACAATCCCTGACTTCATCTGTCTTCTGCCCTCTAACTCCCTTCCTTAACATAGTACTTTTGTTTCCGTTTTGTTTATTGCTTACAGCTAGTCTCTGACCTGATCGTACCTACCATGCTTCCCTGGCACGCTCCGTTGTAGCTCTAGTCATTTTGTCCCGAAACAGACAAACGGCAGGATCAACCAGGTATTTTGCTGGGGAAAAGGCTGGATCAACCAGATACATGAAACAAATAAAAAAAAAAAAAAAAAAGGATGGACGCGTCTTGTTTCGGAGGCTCCGCGGGACGCGAGAGATGGAGCCGCCATGTTTGTAAGAGCGTTTAACCCGCCCCCACGCTGAACATAATCCAATGAGTGAGCGTCATTGACTGAGTGACTGGGCGCGTGAATGTCATAATAACCAGCCGGTTATTATGGCAAATAGCAACTGGTTCGGCCCATAGAAAAAATTGCTGAACAGTAATTATATACCCTTCAACATGCCATACTTCCTAACAACTATGAAGAGCAGAATAGAATGATGGAACAACTAAGCCACACAGATGGGCACCTTCCAGTTGTTAATTTGTCCAACCACACACTGACTACTGGGGAATTAAGTGTACTTTCAAAAGGTCGCACTTTCTGCCCAACAAAATCACTGGACAGAACACAGTTTTGTGGTGAAATGGAGGAATACTTCCACAGATTGTGACTTAAAGAATATTTTTATGGCAGAGAAGAAATCACAGGCAGTGAAGAAGTTCTAAACAGTAACAATTTAATAGATAAGAAAAAGAAACAATCTGACGCCCCCCCCCGTGGCCATACTAAGAAACTGGACAATTATATCCATTGTTTCCACCAGAGAGTGACTGGTGAAATTCTTAATAGGCAGAAACTAGTCCACTACAGCCTCTCTCCATTGGAACGCAGGGCTATACAAATACTGAAATCAAACCACAATATTGTCATAAAAAAAGCTGACAAAGATTCTGCAGTGGTGATACTGAACCAAGAAGATTATATTAAGGAAGCAAACAGACAGCTAAGTGACAATACCCACTACAGAGAACTGGAAAGTGATCCCACAACAGAATATAAAAGAGAACTACAGGTTTGGTTAAATCATTTCCAGATCATGTCCAAGACAAAATAACTGCCTTAATCCCCGATGAACCCAAGCCTGGGACATTCTACATGCTACCTAAAATACATAAACCTGGGAACCCAAGAAGACCCATAGTCTCTCGTAATGGAATCCTGACAGATGGGATTTCAGGTTTTGTAGAAGCTATTTTAAAACCGCTGCTTATACAAAGGGACAGTTACATTCATGACAATACTCACTTCCTGCATAAACTTTCTTGCTTTAAGGACTTACCACCTAATACCCGTTTAACCACGATGGATGTAACATCCCTCTACACTAATATATCGCATACAGATGGCATTTCAGCCTGCCTTAAATACATGCATGAGAAAGGATTGGACCACAATATCGACCTTGACATCGTGGGGGAACTTATTAAATTCATTCTGAGGTAACAACTTTAGCTTTAATGGGAAACATTATGTTCAAACTATGGGAACAGCAATGGGCACCAGCATGGCTCCACAGTATGCTAATCTTTTTATGGCCAATTTGGAGGAGGACTTTTTAAGGCACTGTACACACAAACCACTCACTTACTTCTGTTACACTGATGATTTGTTTATAATTTGGACAGAGGACAGTGACACACTTAAGGATTTTCATCAGGAACTTAATAATCTCCACCCAACCATTAAGCTTTCCCTGGAATATTCTGCCACCAGTGTTAATTTTCTGGATACCACTGTCACCATCAAGGATGGAACCCTACATACATGTATTTACAGGAAACCAACAGACAGACAGACAGACAGACAGAGATACTTAGACAGGAAAAGTAATCACCAGAGTCACACAAAAAATCTGTCATGCATAGTCAAGCACTTCGGTACCACCATCTCTGTTCAAATAAGGAAGACAGAGATAGACATTTAGCTAGGTTCAAAAACACCTTTATTGAGCAGGGACACTCTTCCAGAGAAATTGACAGAGCAGTGGAACGTGCTACACAAGTACCAAGAGAACACCTACTGCAATATAATGAAAGGGCCACTACTAACAGAGTGCCCTTAGTAATCACATATCACCCTGACCTTGAACTTCTATGTAAGATTATTAAGGACCTACACCCAATAATTTGTGAGGATGAAACCCTTAGTTGTATTTTTTCAGAACTGTCACTGCTGTCTTTTAAACAACCAACCAATTCAGCCAACCTGATTATTAAGTGTAAACCTGAACCTGAACAGAGTGCCGTGACATCATATGGCACACAACCCTGTAATAAACGCAGATGTAAAACTTGTGAACACATTTCCACTTCAGACTGTGTGGTTACCTCACAAAACAGACAATTCAGGATGCTGGGTAATTATACATGTACATCAAGCAATATTGTTTATCTTATTCATTGCAGAAAATGTCCTTGCACAGGGTATGTGGGGGAGATGAAACAACAACTCTGCACTAGAATTAATTTACACAGGTATGATATTAATAGGAAGATGACTGACAAACCAGTGGCACAACACTTCTCTCAGGATGACCACTCAATCCCAGATATCTCTGTGATGGTCTTGAAAGGACATTTGAACAGTACACAACAGAGACCAGCTTGTGAGATCAGACTTATGTTATTTCTTATTATGGTGGAAGGTGGCTTGAACATTGATGTTGGAAATATTACACATTACACGTAAACTTACATGGACCTTTACTTCAAAGGATGGACATACATATTTTAGGTTTTCAGTGAGCCTTGGACTTTCACTCCTATACAATCCCTCTTAACTGGTTATCTACAGGTGGGGTTCTTACATTAGTATTGTGTGAATGTGTACATGGTGTATGTGTATGTGTGTGGGTTTTTATGCGTGTGTTTAAGTGTGTGTTGTGGGGAGATAAGTGTGGCAAATTGAATTTTTAATATGGGTATTTGAGGTGGGTGGTTATGTGGGTATGGTGGATGTGAATATTGAGGGGATATTGAGGTAAACTTCTGTTCAGGTACATGACATTACGGTGTCATAGTGGCTGGGACTCTGGGCTCATATTATAGTGGATTCTGACTTCCTGCTAGTTCTGTAGTTTGAGTACATACTGTTATGTTTTTACGTTCTGTACTTATTAGGATGCATTGTCTCATTTACATGGGAGTTCATGACAGGTGTAATTGCTTTTTGGGTAACTATTGTAGTGATTGATGCAATTGATGGTGTATTAGGATTCATGTACATATATTTCCTTTTAAGTAGTTACCTTCCCGGGGGGGGTAATTCCTAGGAATTTTTGTTTAGATTCCTTAGACTGTTTCTGTAAATGTATCATTTCTATTATACACAGACAATTTATTGAAATCTGTACATATCAAACTGCATAATCTCAATTTCTTGGGGGTCCCTGACTAGTACTTCTTAGTATCTGGCACTTACACTGACAATTGATATTATCATGTATAAAATCTTGTTATAACACTGAAGGCCTTAAGGTTGCTGGAACATAATAGCTGGTTGAGAGTATGTTGGGAATGTATCTCCAGCCAGTCGTACATTCATCAGTGTGATACACTTGTTCACTTTGGGTAAACATCACTTTAATCCTTCTATATGCCATGTAAAGATAATTTCTGTTGTTGTCATTTTTGGGGCTTATTTTTTTTTTTTACTTCCTAATATGTTACATTTTGGCATACAATTGATTTATCCAGGGTCATTTTCTTGTCATTGGCCGTATTCTCAAACTAACAGAGTTCTGAGCAGAGTTGAAGCTGACTTCTACTGGTGTGCTCTTACCTCACTCTTGAAGCGTGTATCTTTGGGAGTTTTTTTCACTTGACATATAATTTAGTGAGTAGAGAATCTTACTGTTTTGTTATTCATTAGACTGATACGTGGTATAATCTATATGGGTTGAACTCTCTGCCTGCTGTTATCTCTGGACAACCTTTGACCTTTAAGTTTGTTTCTGCTGAAAGCACACTTAAGATATTCAAGCTCTCTGATGTCACTTTAATTATGTTTTGGAGGCCTGTTTTAAACCACTGAGAATTATTTCTGTTTTGTTCTGCATGTTCTAAGTGTTAATTATATGGGATTTTCTAAAATAACTGTCATTAAGCTTCCGAAAAAGGACTTGTTGATTCAAAAGCTAAAGCTATTTTTTTTTTTTTTAACATCCTTGTCGGTCCAATAAAAGGTATCAAACCATTTGTTCTGGATTTACTTTCATAATAAGTTTTAAGTCACATCATACATCTTGTAAATGTATTTTTTTCTTTAAAACTTTCAATGAAATGTTTATTGAGAAAAAAAAAGGAAAAAGAAACCTTGTGGCTCCAGTTGCAGGCTAGCAGAAGAAGGAATATCAGGATGGAGGTTTTATACATGCCACCAACCATGGTGAGGACAAGGACAGACAGCTATGTTCCCAGTTGAGGATCATAGTCAGAAAAGGGGAGGTGGTAGTGGTGGGTGATTTTAAGATGCAAAAGTGGACTGGGCTACTCCCACCACATCTTGTGCCAGACGTCAGGAAATCCTAAAAGCAATCCAGAATGGCTTCATGACTCAGTGTGTGACTGATGCTACCAGGGAAGGGGTAATCCTGGACTTAATGCTCATGAATGGGGAGCACGTAAAGGAGATCGAGGTTAGGGAACCTCTGAGTGGAAGCGACCACAATACAGTGTGGTTCAGTTTGGACATGGGCAAGGATGATATCCCCACTAAGCCCAGAACACTGGATTTTAGGAGGGCAAATTTTATAAACATGAGAGAAGTGCTAAGGGAAAACCTGGAGAACATGGAGGAGGGTATGGGGGTGGGCCTATTATGGGCCACCATTCGGGGGCCATTCAGAAGGCCACAAGCAGCTGTATCCAAATGAGGGGGAAGAACTCAAAAGCCAGACCACCATGCTGGTTTAATGGGAGGTGGCCAGAGTGGTAAGGGAAAAGATGGCAGCCTATAGAAGATTCAAAAGAACAGCAAAGGAAGAGGATGAGGAATAATACCAGAGGTTAGCTAAGGTGGCAAGAAGGAAGGTGCAGCAGGCAAAGGCACAGAAGGAACTCCAAATAGCTGAAAGAATAAAGCATGGAAAAGGCCTTTTTTTTGCTACATAGGCGAAAGGAGGGATAAGAAGGACGGCATTGTTAGACTGAGAAGGGGGGTGGTTGGGTCGATGAGGACGAGAGCAAAGCAGAGGTATTAAACAAATACTTCTGCTAGCTCCATCTTCATAAAGGAAAAGGATGGACTGGTGCCATGGGCAGGGAGAAAGAGGGAGGGAAAGGGGGAGGAGCAGTAGGGGTAATCGGGATTGAAAGAGTGATGGAGGGGGCTGATGGCCCTGAGGGTGGACAAATCCCCAGGGCCAGACAAAATACACCCCAGGTTGTTGAAAGAGTTAGCGGAGGATCTGGCGGGCCCGCTGGCTGTTCTTTTCAATAGATCTCTGGAGTCAGGAGTGGTGCCACTGGAGTGGAGAATGGCAGATGTGGTGCCACTCCACGAGACCTGACCCAAGGATGACCCAGGTAACTATAGGCCAGTCAGCCTGACCTCGATAGTATGTAAACTCATAGAGACCATACCAAGGGAAAGGCTGGTGAAGTACATAGAGGAGAATGGTCTACAGGATGAAAGACATCATTGGTTGGTGGCAGACAGATCGTGTCAAATGAACCTGATTAAGTTCTTCAGTAGGGTCACGAGGGCAGTGGACAAAGACCAAGTGGTGGGCATCATATACCTGGACTTTAGCAAGGCCTTCAATTCTATACCACACAAAAGGTTGATAATCAAGCTGAGGGATCTATGGGTGAGGGAGAATATGATAAGATGGGTTGAAAACTGATTGAGTGGTAGAACCCAGAAAGTAGTGGTTGGGGATGAGTTCTCCAGCATCAAGGAGGTCACTAGCGGGGTCCCACGGGGATTGATGCTGGGGCCTGTTTTGTTCAATGTCTTCATAAGTGACATTGGGGATGACACTAAAGGCAAAATGTGCCTATCTGCGGATGACACCAATCTCTGTGGGAGAGTGGACACCAATGAGGGGATACAGGACCTGAGGGAGGACCTCACCAGACTAGAGATATGGTCCGGAATCTGGCAACTTAGTTTCAATACCAAAAAGTGCAAAGTGATGGACTTGGGGCCAAGAACCCTAGGAGGGAGTATTACATAGGAGGGGCTCAGGTAACTGCTTCCGAAGAGGAAAAGGATCTAGAGGTAGTAACTAAAAGTGACTCTGAAACACATCCCTCAGTGTAAAAAGGCAGTGGTGAAGGCTAACAGGATGCTGAGGTGTATTGCAAGTTGATTCAGTAATAGGTGGAGCAAAGTAATTTTACCATTGTGCAGGTCATTGGTGAGACCACATTTAGGATATGGGGTGAGGTACTGGCATCCTCACCTTAAGAAGGGCATCAGCATACTGGAGGGGTCCACAGGAGAACAACCAAGATGACCAAGGGGTTACAGGATAGGTCCTGTGAGGAGAGGCTGGGAGCCTTGGGGATGTACTCCTTAGAAAAGAGGAGGCAGAGGGGTGATATAACAGAGACCTTCAAGTTCATAAAGGGAATTAACAGAGTGAAAAGGGATGGTCTCTTTAAAATGAGTGACAACAGCACCACTGGGGGCACAGCCTAAAATTAATGGGGGGAGGGAGATTCAGAAGGGATGTAAGGAAGCATTTCCATATGCAGGGGTCAATCTTTACATTCTATTACTGGCCTGGGGCATAGTGCAAATTGATTCTGGCCAGTGCAATGCCCCCCTTCCCCGACTTTCCCGGCTTGGCTAATGCAATCTTGCCCATTTTTGTAACTGTCCCTTTAAGAAGATTATGCCTCCAGAAGAAAAAAAATGCAGACTTTTTTTTTACCGAAATTGCAGTTTGCAGCATAGCACTGCCATGGGAAGCCCACTGATTGGGGAAAGGTTTGCCACCTGTCTGATGCCCGCAAAAGAAAAAAAAATGCAATCTGTTTTTTGGGGTTTTTTTGTGTAATGCACTTTGCATCCTAGCAACTGCCTGTGGAAGTCCTCTGATTGGTGAAAGTTTGGGGCCTGTCTCCTGCCCATCCTCACTGATGATCTCCACATGTGCCTTTCAGCCTGCAGACTACAGAGAGTGAAGGTGCGAGTGTGGTCGAGCAGATGAAACGGAGTGACTGCTGCTGAAGAGCTGCCAGGACTGAGAGGAGAGTTGTGCTGCCCGACAGCCCAAAAACAACATCATCAGTAGGCAGCCACATCACTGAATGAAGTATGTGGGCTACTAACGGCTGCTGAGTTCAAACTGAAGGAAGGGCGGGGGTGTTGTTGGGGCTACTGGTCACCTGGGGTTTTGTGTTGGGCTATGGGACACAGAGCCCTTACTAGTTTTCACTTGGTCTGGGAGCTGGCGGTGGCCATGGCCTGACATGGTTCTGACAAATATTGCTTTCTTAACTGTAAACTGGTATCGTAATTCTTAAGATGTTCTAGTCAGAAGTGAATTCCCGTTATCTTTGACTGTGACTTAAGGTGTGTAATATGCATTGAGTTACAGTCAAAGACAGAGGGGTACTCATTACTTCTGACTAAACAGCTTAGGAATTGGGATGCCAGTTAATTAGGAGAACACATTGTGTCAGGACTGTGATATACCAGTGCTGTGCGCCCCCTCCCCCCGAAGCTGAGATGCATTCTTCAGGAAATTAGGCACCGTGTTTGTTTTGTGAGGCAGCCTGAGCAGCGGGTAACTTAGCCAGGTAATTTTAAATTCGGGTCTAAGTTTTGCTGCGATGTGTGCCATGCATGCTGTATTGTGTAGGCCGTGGAGGGGAACTCATGGAACAGCATTCGGTGCTGCTTGGTGCTGGCAGGGGCTGCTGATGAGGTAGGGTGCACTGTGGGAGGGATTCACTGGACTGCCAGCCCCTACACGAATGCTGCTGATGTTGAGGAGTCTCAGTTTGGTGCACAAGGGAGGAGAGTGGAGAATGTGCTGAGAGGCCTCTGTAAGTGTGTGGTGCATCCAGGAGTCATTGAATGATTGGGCGCACTCAGTGTTTCAGATAATTTTTTTGGGCTGGAAGTCATATACTTCCATGGGTTGAAATTTGGAAGTCATTTGAGTTTCATTGGAGTCAAAATACACCAGCTGTCAATTTTTTGGAAGTCAAAATAATTCCATTCGACAAATTTTGGCAGTCAGACTACTCCAAGCCCTATAGTTTCAGAAGTCAACTAATTGGCATTCGCTGCAGGAGTCAAGGTTCTTGTTCAAGGTCATACAGTGAGTAACTGGCTGTGGTGGGATTTAAACTTGGTAACATAACCTGGATTAGTGTTTCAAGCTGATATGCACTGCCATGTGGAAAACCATGGGCTGATCTGGAAAACATCTTCCTATCCAGCTTCTCAGCAATGTCACTTATGAAGACATTAAAGAGGACTGGTCCCAGTACTGAACCCTGCATTACCCCACTAGTAACCCCCCTTTTCTCAGAGTAAGCTCCATTTACTATTACCCTCTGTGTCCTCTTGTTCAGCCAATTTTTAACCCAGGCTACCACCTTGGGACCCACTGCAAGGCTGGCTAACTTGTATATTAATCTTTTGTGTGGGACTGTGTCAAATACCTTGCAATTTTACAGTAAACAAAAGTTTTTCACTGAAATTCTCTTCTTCTGATGGTGTGGTGGACATAATAGGAGCCCAGGGCACCTTTTGTTCCTTTAACTGTCCCATCAAGCACCCACCCCAATGTGTAAATGACTGAGAAAGGACTGCTTCTCAGAGATCTGTACTCCTTCTTGCTTATCCTGCAAATGGGATCTCAGTATTGCCATTTTGCTAGCTAGCAATCCAATTGACATACAGATGCATTCAGATTCAGCTATTTGCAAAAGCAAATGGCTTATTTACATCAACAATACTCATAAATATTCTGCATTTCAACCAATTATCTAAGTAAGCAATAAGCCAAGACTGGATGTGCATAAACGGAATAAGGATGCAGCCAGGGGTGAACAGTAAGGCCTAAGGCCAAAGGCCAAGTATCCTTATATTGCCTCAGGGAAGTGCTTTGTTAATCTTTTGCTGCACACTCTGAAGAGGCTTAGTGTAGTTAGCCAATGGTTATCTTGTAGTAAAAAAAATCTTAATGCATGGGCAGTTTAAGCCTCTCACGCAATAAAGTTTCTAAGTTTTTTTTCTTGCCGTCATATAAAAACACAACACACACACACACACACACACACACACACACACACACTGTGTGGAGGCAGTGTGATCCAATGGGTTGAACACACTTGAGAAGTGGGATTCGTAGGTTAAAACCTCATGAAAGTCAAATAATCACTATTTGACCTTGAGCTAAACACTTAGGCTCCCACTGCTCCTCCAACCCACTCAGCAGTAGAAATGGACAGAAGCAGGGACTCACATAAAAACGAGTGGTTACTTGTTATAGCTCAGCAGGGCTGCCTACTAAGTAATTGTAACAAGAAAAACAAAGACAGACAGGTAACTTTTCAAATACCCCAAGGAAGACAAACGTGTACCAGATAGGTGCCATCCTATGGAATTTTAAATAAAATGTGCCATTGTCTTCCCTAGTGGAAAATTAAAGAAACAGTCTTGTGGATTATGGAAAGCTGTCTCATGGGGTGTTATTTGTGGAGCACCGCACCTGCACTAATTGTAACACAATGTGCGTGTCTCTCAACAAATGAGACCAAGATGTATGCTGGATGCATTAGACAAAAGACAAAGAAGCATCAAGAAATCTGCTATAAGCTGAAGCAAACCAGTAGAAAAAGTACAAGAAGAACACAAGGCGACAGCCCTTTATTATGACTTGCAGTGGGTGGTGGTTACCGCTAAACTAACAAAATCACAGCACTGAGCTGCGCCGTTGTTACCAACCTTCCCAGTCCTGAGCTATGTTTTTTTTTTTTTTTATTCCAGCACTTTCAACAAGCTGGAGAACTGAAAGTGAGTCCACAACAACACCCTGGCCACAATTACACATGAAACAGTTTGTTGCATGCCCCACCGAAAGTTGGGTAAAAACGGGTTTGTTTTTTTTATCAGTACACACGCTGGCTGACTTACCAGGGTAAAACTGAGCATTAACGGGGGCATTTATGATTCCCTGCCTCTTTTGCAATTTAACACAAGCATTTTAAGCCAAGCAGCTGAACTGGGTGTAACTGCTTGATGTTGTCACATGATTTACACACTGTTTTAGCAAGGAACATTATATCTGGAGAGTGTAGGCTGATGAGAGAGGAGGATGAGTAAACTGTCTTTCTCAGACTTGATGTCCCGACTCCCAGCCCTCACCTACTACTTACCCTGTGCTTGTCCGGTCTGCTCTAGGCTGCTCTCTAATCACCATTCTCATGATAGCTGCAGGCTCCAAAATAGACTGTCCCTGTACATACACATGCACGAAGCAAACGCTGCCGGCAATTGGTGGGGGGGGGGGCGGACACCAGAAGTTTGAAAAAAAAAAAGATTCCCATGACAACTGGCAACAAGTCCACAAGACTGAAAAATAATTAAAGATATGACGTCCACACAATGAAAAACGGACGTCAGCCTTAAACAAGGGAAATGTTACTGGACGTCAGTGACTCCAGAGACTAAATTTTTGGGCATTTTGAGCTAATTTATGGATGTAAAATACGTCCAAAATAGACTTATCTGAAGGGCTGGGCGTACTCATGTTTCATGCTGGCTAACTACTGTGTGCTGCTGCAGGTGAATTTGGTGATGGCGCTGCAGTTTGCTCTGCTGAGTGATGCTGGGGTTTTTGTGGCCTACTGGTGCAGGAAGGTGACTGGGACTGATGCTTCTAGGTGGAGGGTGGGGGTGGGAGCTGTTCACTTACAGTATGGGGTTAGTGGTAGGAGTGGGTGGGAGTCGGTCACTGCTTGTGCCCCCCTCCCCCCAAGCACTAGTGGCTCTCTGACATTTAGGATGAGTGCTTTGAGCACAGCAAGAAGCCAGCAAAAATCATTCTGGGGCCCAAGTCACTGAAAACCACCAGACCTTCCTGGCTCACTCTCAGGTAGCATATCATGATGATCAGGCTGACTGATGTTCTGGTTGGTGGTGTTTGGCCTAGTGTGTTTTGTTTGGAGGCTTGGGGTTGCAGTTCTTTGTGGCTATTGCCTTCAAGCCTTGCAGCCTCCACCTTGCCTTGCCCTCAGACTACCATTACATGCTGACTATACGTGTGCATCTGATCTGATCATGGATCTTTTAAGCTGGGTGATGCTGGGGATTTTCTGGTCTGCTGGTGCATGAACTTAGGTGACTGGGCACGATGCCCTTGTACTGAGCTTGTTCTGATGCAAACAAAAAACTCAGAAATACATCTAACAGTAAAAAATACTATTAAAACATCTAAACTTTGTCACTGTGTTCTTCTTTTCATAAATTTCTAAATGTTATGTTGGGGCTAGTGCAATCTCTGAGGACCAGTGCAGCTAGGGTATTGCTTGCCCAGGTGGACCAGTGCAAAAAAAAAAAGTTAAGCATGATCCCTGATATGGAGAGGGTGGTGTCCACCTGGATAGAGCTGCCAGAGGAGGTGGTATCAGCAAGGACGGTGGCAGCATTTAAGAGAACCTGGGACCAGCACAAAGGGAACCCTTAGGACCAAGGAAGGGGAGAAGGGGGGGGAGAGGGAGGAACAGTTAGCGGGCCAGGGTCATTGGTGTAAATTGTAAGGCCAGACCCTGCATCACTTACAGAGCAGATGTGATAGCCCGGGTGGTCTTCTTCTTCTGGCTCTTTTATTTATTTATTTATTTATTTATTAAACTCTAGGATTACAATTATCTTTGAGCAGAGACTGCTCGTTTACAAAGGTTCCACTTCAGAGGATGGGGGTAACATACAACAATGGTAAACATGGTAACAGTCATAACATACAGAATAACAAGTACATAAAATAGTTCAGTCAATCTGTTGCAGAAGAACAACCACAAGCTAGTTTCTAACAGGATTCGTGGTGAAGACAGTATACTTGGTAGGAAAAGTCAGTAGGAAGCCTGCTGAAAGGTGCCGTTGTCAGACAAGGATGAAAAGAGGGAGGGGGACAGGGGCCAGTGGCCATACCAATAAGCGAGAAGAGGGGATGGGAGGGTGAAGGGGGCCAAAGGGTGAGAGGGATAGGGCTGGAGCCAAGAAAGAAAGGCTTGCGTGTCCAGTTATAGCTACAACTAGGGTAGAGGGCGGAGACCATTTCTTAGGGGAGGCAGACACAAATAGATGGTGGTGACCATTGCTTAGGGGAAGCAGTCACAAGTTGAGGTAGAGGGGAGGAATAGCTACAGTTGCCTTTTAAAGTGGCTTAGCGTTGCGGCAGCAAGAGTCTCTTTGTTAAGGATGTTGAACCACTGCGGAGCCCTGTGTATGAAAGATCTCTGGCCCAACAAGGTCCGGCGCCTGGGGACATGGAAAGTCTGGTATTGAGAACTGCGAGTTGACTGGGTGCTGCTGTTGGTAGTAAGGAGACTTGCAACACCTGTTGGCATGAATCCAAGAAGAGCTTTTTTTGACTTGCATTACCTTTCCCTGTATCAGTGGTTTGAAAGCTCGCATTGCTAGAAACACTGCCCTGAGCTCTAAAAAGTTTATGTTCACTAATTCTTCTAGCTGAAGTAATGGCCATTAGAAACATTGTTTTCCATGTGACATACTTCAAATGTGCTGAAAACATAGGCTCAAAGGGAGGGGCCATGAGTTGAGCAATGCAGATATTAAGGTCACAAGCTGGCACCGGCTCTCTCAACGGTGGATACATATGTGAAAGGCCCTTGAAGAACCTTTAAAATATGGGGTTTGATGCTAAAGAAACAGACTTGCCTGCAGATGCATAAGCCGAGACTGAAGCCAAATGAATCTTTAGTGTAGAAGGCTGTAAGCCTGAGCAATGTAAGTAGACCAAGTAGTCCAGTACTAATTTTCTATGTTCATATGTTTGTAACCTGCTTAATGGCAGCAGTTCTGAGACACAGGAATCACTTTTCCTCAATATTAATGTGTTTGCTTTCATGATCGTGTCACATAGTCACAATCATAACTAATCTTGTAATGAAAGAAGAATATGATTACAATAATTGTTTAAGACAGGAGTCAGGGCCATCTCATGCTTCAACAATGCAACACCATTGCCCCAATCCCAGAGTATGATATGACCCCAGTGTTATCACATATGTTTAAATCAGTGTCAGTGACTCAGTGGGTAGCACATTCACCTCTGGGGCCGGAAGATTGGATGGTCGTGGGTTCTGGCCCCACACCAGGCACTTGGGGTAATACCCATTACTGACACTGCAGTGCAGTATGAGGGGGGTACTGCACTGGTGAGGTGCCGTTCTTTGGATACGATTTTAAACCGAGGTCTCTTCTGCCCATCTCTGGTCACTGTCCCAGTGGAAGTAAAAGATCCCATGGCCTCATCATGGCTATATTCCATTATGGTTGCAAATTGAATCAGATTTGTTTGTGTCTCATAAAATAACTCCGGTATCTCTCTTTTACACACTAAAGAAAAATATACCGAAAACGTTTCAGTCTCTCCCGATTTGTACTTCTTTAAGAGTTCTTTCTCAGCTCTTTAGTTATCTCAAGGTATCCCCAGCCTTAGACTTTTCCCAACCTATATGTGCCAACCCGAATCTCAAAATAGGCAACGCTCCTATAACTGGCAGGTGGTTGCCAATTTCCCCTGAGCATACTGTTGCTGACTTTTATTCACAGGAACATATTTTAACTACAGAAGAGATTTTGCTTAAGTTTGGCTGGCCGTCATCGGCAGCTTTTAAAATTCTTCAGCTTAAACATCTCTTAATCAAAACATTTGGGTGTAAAACTAAAACCTCTCAGTTTGTTGACTTTTTTCAACAAATCTCTGCTTCTGTTAATAAACCGCTTGGTATATCTAAGTTGTATGGCCTACTTTATACTTTTCCATAAATCCATCAGCTGCGGTTCTAAAATTTGGCAAAGCTCTTCTCGGATAAAGATATTAATTGGCAACGAATATGGAGGGATTTATACACATATCACACTCAAGACCAATACAGGATAACGCAATACTGTATTATGCATAACCTCTATTACACCCCCATTAAACTGGCTCAGATGAAGCGCATATCTGCTACCACATGCTTCGGGTATAATAAAGATGAAGGTTCATTGTTGCATATTTTATGGTCATGCGACAAAGTATCCCCTTTATGGAGACACATGGAATCAACTTTGGATCCTGTGTTGGGGCTACAGGGTCTTTTCTCCCCTGCGATTTGTGCTTTCAGTGATTATTCTGAGATCCAGGTGAGAGAGAAAAGATTCCACATGGCCCTAATCTCAATGGCGGTTAAAAAATTGGTACTCAGACACTGGATGGACCAAGCCCCTGTTTCATACACAGAGTGGCTGCATGAAATGTCTTTTGCACTTCGTGTTGAGCATTTAATAGCACATGTGAATCACCGCCAATCCTCCTTTAATAATAAATGGGGAAAATTATATGCCCTCTACCCGAATTGATAAGGTACATGAGCTGGGACACAAGCCTCTCTCCCTGGCTATCTCCTCTCCTTTTGTCTCTTCACATCTTTTTCGGAAGACCTGTATATTCCCCATTGGGCCACCTCTTTTCCTATGTGTTACTTCTCACTCTCTTCCTTTTATATGTCAATATGGCCTTGTAGGATGGTATCTGTGTACACCACAGCGTAGGGGTGGGGGGATGTTTAAATTGTTCAAATTACTTATTTGGGGATTTATATTTCTTGGATTGTTGGTCTCTCTGTTTTCACTTCTTCCCTTTTTTTTTAATAGCTTCTGTGTTATCCGTTTGTTGTTTATATTCTGTTTGGCTATATTGTATTATGGTGTTATAAGCAATAAAGTATGTTAAATTAAAAAAAAAAGATCCCATGGCACTTACTGGCAAAGAGAAGGCAGCTCCCTGATTCCAAGGCCAACATTCCCCATCATTAAAACAGGTCCATATCACCCCCCTCCCCCCCGGATACATCTGGAAACAAGCTACAATAGCTTAGTGTGCCTTTCCTGGTCACAAAAATTGCAAATAACATTTTTAAAAAATCATAGCTGAAACAGGAAGCCTCCCACTCCCTGGGTGGAAAGATGACCAGTATGTGAATGAAGGGTGAAAGAATGGTGTTGCACCACCCTCTCTAGCTCTGCTGTACTTGCTGCCACCCAGCTAGACTGTTGATGCTACCAGAAGAGGAGGCAGGCTTTATCAAACCTCCGCTGTCCTGCATCCTTGCGCTTCTGCTTCTTCCCTCCATTGCCAATGATGCTGGTCAGACTGCTGCCAGAAAAATAAAGCTAGAAAATCTGGAGTGAGAATTTTCTGAGATTGTTTGTTATTACAACCTTCATCTGACATCATGAGGGAATGTGGGGATACCACCAATTCTTATCTGCACTGGGCTTTTTTAACTGGCAATGTTTGTTTGTTTTGTAGCTAGTTTCTTTCTTGTTTCACCCCTGTGCTTTTCACTCCTCTGCGTTCCCAGTAAAGGAACAGAGTACTCACTGCCTCTCAGCAACAGCAGCAGCACACAGTGACAAATCTCAATAGTGTCCTGAGTCCCACCAAAAAAGAGCAACACCAACTTTTTTGGGTTGGGAAGGGGTCATCAGTCGGCTGAAACCAATGCTTGGTCTGCGACCGTGCATGACTCTGATCCAGTTTGGTGGGTCCTGTCTTGTTCAACAGATGACATACTTAGCTAGAGGTGGTGGGGAACCCAGTCACAGTATTGCTCAGTATTCCATCTCTCACCTTGGCAGCTTCTCAACAGGAGTGACTTAAGTGGTGGGAGGACAGTGTGGCAGACAAGAAGAATGTGGTACATTCAAACTGAAGGGAGTAACAGCCAACCAAGTTGGCTTCAGACAGCAACCCCCCCCCAACCAGGCTCTCCACACATGAACAGCCTACTTGCTTTTCTGCCAGCCAATAGTGGCAGCACCACAGTCAGATAACTTGGAGGACCTAGCCAGTCCTAAAGTGAGTGATCACTGATCAGACTACTGGTAGTGATTTTTACATTCGCTTGCGCGCATGCGCAAGGAACTTTTTAGGAGAGTAGCACACTTTGGAGGTGTGCCTCTCCTGTTCAATGCACTGCTCCATTGAGCAGGCGTGGCGGTCCTGCACCAATGGGTGCGGGAGCTGTGTATGACAGCGGTGGTCTTCGCTTCAAAGAAAAACACCGCTGTCATACATAGCGCTGGTAGGCCTCACGCCCCCCCAAGGCTTTGGTGCCACGCTGGGAGCCCACCCCAGCATGGCAAACGTCCCCGGTGCTCTGCCGATGGGGTGCCCAACTCTGCTGGCTCCACGTCCCCCAAAGGCCCCCCAAAGATTTGGTGCCACACTGGGAGCCCACCCCAGCATGGCAAACGTCCCGCATCGGCTGCCGACAGGGGTGCCCAATCCCCAGTCGGCTCCACATCCCCCCAAATGCCCCCCAAAGCTTTGGTGCCATGCTGGGAGCCCACCCCAGGTTGGCAAATGTCCTGCGTCATCTGTTTTTTTTTTTAACCTGAAAAATAAAAACGGTCCCACGGTGCTTCTCCCAGCCCCCCTCCCACAACCCGCACCCACCCACTGCGCACCTACCTCCCCACACCCGCCTCACCCCATACTTACCTCCGGAGCTCAGTGCGACGATCTTCGGTGGACCGGGAACACGTCTGCACTCTTCAAAGCTGACCGTGAACTGAGGAAATGCCGGTAAGCTGTATAATGGGCTAGATAGGGGCTTTTCAACTTTATTGCATATCTCACGCATTTTTTGGAATTTTTGTACCAAATTTTCAACATGGGGTTTTTGGGACCCCTTCTCATGAATGATGTCACTGTCATGGCGTTATTCGGGCCCGAAGGGTGATTTCGCAGTCACTGCGTGAAATCACCTTTCGGGCCTGAATAATGCCATGACAGTGATATCATTCATGAGAAGGGGTCCCAAAACCCATGTTGAAAATTTGCAAAAAATTCCTAAAATTACTGTTTTATGAGCGCATGCCAGTAGTTCCTACGCAGGCTCGTAAGTTCGCGAATTTTCAATATTTTCACTCCAGATTTTCAACATTGCCATTTTACCACACCTCCTTATGAGCAGTATAGCTGTCATTTTTCACATCCTGCCCAAAACGTGTTTCCACCCATGTAGTGCACAATGGCACAGTCGGTGAGCGAACTCAGTGTATGGGACACATTAAGAAAATCACAGTATCACTGTTCATGAGCAGAGATCTTAAAATGGCTATGTTGAAAATTTGGTGAAAAAATTCCTAAAAATAACTGTTTCTGACGTGCGTTGTGCAGTTCCTACGCACGCTCGTAAGTTTGCGAATTTTCAATATTTTCACTCCAGATTGTCAACATTGTCATTTTACCACACCTCCTTATGAGCAGTATAGCTGTCATTTTTCACATCCTGCCCAAAGCGTGTTTCTGCCCATGTAGTGCACAATGGCGCAGTCGAAAGTAAAATCAATGTATGGGACATTAGTAAGAAAATCACAGTGACACTGTTCATTAGCAGAGGTTTTAAAATGGCAATGTTGAAAATGTGGTGAAAAAATTCCTAAAAATGACTGTTTTACGAGCGTGCGTTGCACAATTCCCACGCACGCTCGTAGGTTTGCAAATTCTCAATATTTACACTCCAGATTTTCAACATTGGCATTTTACCACACCTCCTCATGAGCAGTACAGCTGTCATTTTTCACATCCTGCCCAAAACGTGTTTCTGCCCATGTAGCACACAATGGCGCAGTCGGTGTGCGAACTCAATGTATGGGACACATTAAGAAAATCACAGTGACACTGATCATGAGCAGAGGTCTTAAAATGGCTGTGTTGAAAAATTTGGTGAAAAATTCTAAAATGACTGTTTTACAGTGTGCATTGCGCAGTTTCACGCATACTCATACCTTCCAGAATTTGAAATATTTTCAGTCCAGATTTTCAACACTGGCATTTTTCACACCTCCTTATGAACAGTCCAGCTGACATTTTTCACATCCTGGCTGAAATGTGTTTTTGCACATCCAGCGCACAATGGTGTGGTCACAGTGAGAAATCAATGCTCAGGACAGATTATGAAAATCACAGTGACACTGTTCATGAGCAGAGGTCCCACAATGCCTATGTTGAAAATTTGGTGACAAAAGTCCACAAAATGACTGTGTCATGAGTGTTCATTGCGCAGTTTCCATGTACACTCGTAAGTTAGAGAAATTGTTGTATTTTCACTCCAGATGTTCAACATTGCCATCCTTTCACACCTCCCTATGAATGCTACAGCTGTCATTTTTCACATCCTGCCCGAACTGTGTTTTTGCACATGTGGAGCACAACGGTGTGGTGTGGGAAATCAACGCTCAGGACAGATTAACAAAATAACAGTGGGACTGTTCATCAGCAGAGGTCTCAAATGCTTTTATGAGGTGGGGGTAACAAAAAGGTCATGCTGAAAATTTATTGTGCAAATACCAGCAATCGCACAGGGCATTAGGGTAAACCACCATACGTGCCAAACACCACTGCAAATACCTGCAAGTGAATGTTCGGCATTGACAAATGCTTGTTTTAAACAGTGTGACTCAGTGACAAGTTCACAACCACCACAATGAAAAGGACAATCTTTTTGATTGCTGGATATCATTTATTTTGGGGGGGCACATGTCTTTAAACCTATTGTCACTAAAATGAGGGACACAGACACTGAAAATGTGGGGCACATAATCAAATGTGGAGATATAGTACAAGCTCTGAACACAGAGGAAACCAACTATGCCTTTAGTTGTGTAAGTTCAATTGTGTCCTTGGCAATACATTGTGTTATGAATTTCTGCTCTAAAGAGTGAATTTACAGCCCTTTCTCTGTGTGGGCAGCACCTTCTCCATGTTGGACAGAGAGATTCTCAAGGGTAAAATGAGGGACAGCCCTTGAAATGTGGGACAATTGAGATGTGCATGTGTATGTATACATGTTGCACAGTAATGTGCATGTCTGTAGTCCATGATCTGTAATGTACTGTGTTTGTAACCCACTTTTGGGCAGGAGGAACCCATCATAAACTGCTCAGTTGGGAGATTCTGTTAAAATATCTTTAAATAAATAAACAGAATCAAAAACGGGGAGGAGAAGGAGGTTTTTCAGTTCATGCAAAATAAAACAATAAATAGAAACAAATACAAATACATAACAACAGATAAAGAACACACCCAACTAAACAATGCCAAACTCCTTACAGTAACTAAAAACTAATTAGATTTACAGACTTCTCAAGTAGGCAGCTTGAAACAGATAAAAATTCTGCCCCCTTTTAAATGCCTCTCCTGAAGGCTTCACGTGCAGGTGGCCAGGAAAAGAACTCCAAACTGATGGTGTAACCACTGCAAAAGCCCTATTCCCTGACTGCATCTAACGAGATTAAGGATCAGTAGAGAACTAACTTGGGTGGAACAAAGAGATCTCCTTATGCATATAAGGCAAGAAGATCTTTCAGGTAGCCAGGACCCAGACCCTCAGGGTTTCGTAAATGAACACTTTAAGCACACCACAGGTGTACTGGAACTGCATAGAGTTACACCTGTAGGTGGAGCCATACCTAGTTTTACCCTTAGATAGGGGCTGTGTGATTTTGTGTTGCTTAATAAAGAAAAAGCCACGACCAAGTATCCCACAGGCACCCAGTTATAGCTGTAGAACTAAGACTTTTAATTAATTAGTGCAATGCTCATCCTACATGGTACTCTCTGTCTTAACAGAAGTCCAATTGCACAGTGCTCAAACGAACTGTAGTGCCTAACAGTAGTCAACATGGAGACACAGCCCAAACTGCCTCAGCACTTCACTCTATTGAGCTTCGCGAGGTAGACAATGAAGGCACTGCAGCTTTTGACTCAACCCAGAGTGTGGGCATGAGCATTTGTGTAAAGGACTGCTATTGTGTTTTGTCCAAGGTTTTTGTGTCTCTTCACGTGGTCCTTAGTTCCCCTCTCTGTGGAGAAAAACTTTGACTAGCCACCTGGCTACTGGGAGTGATTCCCTGAGGGTCCTGGTTGTGAAACTGCATTTCAAGTTATAAAACAAATGTGTGACAAAGCACCATAAAGTAGCCATAAATAAAAGACAAAATCCAATAAAAATTGATTACAGATAGACTAATAAAGTCCATTTAAGCAGAATGTAACCCCATCAGAGGGATCTTTATGGATGTTCTGACAGTGACCGCCACAAATTTCCAGGACGTTTGGGTCTGGTTACCTCCATTCCCACTAAGCAGATTGCTGCCACCAAATATTCTGTAGCCACCACGTGCTAGTAAAGGGTTAACAGTCTAGTCCTCCTCCTTCTCCTCTGCCTGAGTGCCAAGTCATATGGCTTGTAAAAAAAAGGGGCGGAGTTATCCTGAGAGGGTTCCAGAATCGGCAGAGCTGCAGGAGGGAGCTGCTGCAGTGCAGAAGTTCAATCTGTAAAATAGGCCCTCAATGTCCCAGGATCTATTTCTTTTCCTTGGTCTGTAGATGAGCCCCAACAGCCTACAGCGTAGTGGTTAAGGGCACTGAGCTGCAACCCTGGAGACCTGGGTTTGAATCCTATCAGCTCCCACTTGCATACTGTGTGACCCTGAGCAAGTCATTTAACTTCTTTGTGCTCCCAGGTCGCACCTGGAAACAAGCTCTGGCTTAATGTACCTTTCCTGGTTAAACAATTTCCCCTTTCCCTCTTGTGGTGAAGTGGCAGGGGTTTAAAATAGGAATCTGTTGGGGGTCTGAGTGATGGATCACACCGCCGGGTGTGAATCCAGAGCCAGAGATGACAGAATTTAGCCATGTTTCTAGAGGTGATGGAAAAGACCTGCAGGAAAATAAGATACTAGCAGACAGCAGTGACATCTTCCTCATGGGGACTGACAGGGGTAGTGTGTAGGGTGCCATGGGTCCTAGTCCGGATGCAGTTCCCCTGTGGGATTTGCAGACATCCTATTTGCCATATTGGCTAATTTGAGTCCCTGTGTTAAAAGACAACAGGGTAGGTAAGCTATGACAGGGAGCAATTAAAGACAGGAAAAGAAATGGGAATTAATTGTTAAGGACCCTCCTACAGAGTTCTTCTAAACTTAATATGTAACAGGAATGTAAAGGAGCCCTGAGAGGCCAGTGTAGTTCTAGTCCTGATCCATGGAGTTTGGTGCCCTATGGAGATAATTCGACACTGAGGAGAGGGAGTTGAACAGAAATCCTCCAATATCTGTTGTACCTATATAACGGAGAGGGTCATACATGTGTGTCAAGCTCCACCAGCAGAAAATGTAAGGATTTCCAAGACAATTTGTCTATCGGGGAAGCTGGGAATAAGAGTTGGGTACAAAGTAAATGTAACCTTTTACTCTCAAAAGGTAGCTTACCTTTGTTTCACAGCTCAGAAGAATGCAACTGACTTGTTCAGGTTTCTCTGCTGCAGCCTGAGGTTTTGTACTCCCAGTCCCACTCTAACTGCAGCAGGTGGACTGGGCAGCAGCAGAACGGAACTCTTCCTCATGCCCAACGGCGCACATTTTCAGGACTGGACTGGTATATGCAACTCCACTGCAGCAAATTAGAGACGGGCATGGGATAGAGATGACTGGAAGCTGCATAAACAGACAGACATGTAACAATAAAACAAATTATACAATGGCAAGAAAGAATGCTTACCTCTGATTGGTCAGTCTGAGATTGGAACCATGATGTTATCCCAGTACAACATCATGGGTCTAGTCTCAGAGCACAATTTCACTGTATTGATTTGGATGTTGCTTTGGATGCCATACTCTTAAGAAACAAAGCTACATTGGCACACTAAAAATCTACCAAAAACACTTTTAAATTTTATTTTTATTTTGTATAACAATGAGCCATTGTATAATAGCAATAATGCACTCCAGGGTGTGTGTCGTGCTGGGACAACCTCACTTCTGGGGTCATTGCAAGCGCCTTATTTCTGACCTCATGCCCAACCACCCCAGGCAAGGTTATCCCAGCACGACACACACCCTGTCGTACATTATTGCTTAAATGGACCTTGCTGCCAAACTGACAAAGAGAAATAGTAAATAAAGTCAGGGAGGGAGCACATGGGGAGAACCATGCCACAGAAAGGAATGCAGATGGCTTCTACAGTGTTCCTGCTGCTGACAATCCCCCCAAAAGATGACCGAGGGATCAGACAGAAAAGGGTGGCAGAGCCACGTGATGTCTGAAGACTGGTAGCAGCCTTTAGAGGAGCTCTCTTCTCCCTCTCCTGCATCCTGCCTAATCTTCGACCTTAAGCACAGAGTCAACCTCTATTCCTTCTTATACAGGTGCCTGCCTACCTACTGTTTTGAAAATTTGCTTTTTGTATCGCTATCGGTGGTTTAACATCGTGATGGATACAGAAATGAGGCAGGCTCCACTGCACTATACACCTCCAACCTCGCCTCAGAAAGCTCAGAAGAAATTAAAAGCACAGGGGAACCAGATTACTTAATCTACCTCTCAATCTTCAACAGTTTAACCCCTAACTGAAGGGAGATTCCTACAGGAATTGCTTCCATTCAAGGAAGCTCTAACAGACATTTTGTTGGAGCCAAAATCCTTACGTTCAGACGTGGGAGATATGAGGCAAAGAATCGGCGACGTGGATGCCAAGACCTCTTCTCTGGAAGCCTGGAAAGATCACACAGATCCAGAACTCGTTAAACAACATTTCGATAAACTCCAATTAAAGATGGAAGACCCGGAAGGACGGAGTCAGAGAAATAATATACTTATTCTCGGCCTGCCAGAAGGTGAAGAAGGGGCCAACGCTGTATCGTTCATCCAGAAATTACTATTCAAGGTAGTCAGACCTTCCCCCTACAATCCCAGATACCAAATTGAACATGCGCATAGGTCGCTGAGACCGCGACCCCCAGAAGGTGCACCACCAAGACCTGTTATTTTAAAATTCCTCAGCTACCTTTTGGAGCCGCATGTTCTTGCTAAGCCCCAGGAGCTTCAGACTGTTCTCTGGGAGGGCAAACCCCTACGGTCAGTCGAAAAACTAATTATGACTGATTTACCATACATTATGACTCATTTTTCCAACTTGTTTGAAATGTATGACTTCAACTAACTAAAGAAAATCCAACCAATTTTTTCAACTTTCACCATCGCTGCATTTTATTATGTAGTAGTTTGTCACTTTTTTAATTTCATATCTCATGCCACATTACACCTCTGGGGGTAATTAACAGACAGCTAATCACTAGTCATGCCACACTGCTTAATAAATTGCACTTTGGTTTACATCCGATTCTGTGCACACATCACAACCACTCACAGGGGTCAACTTTAATCTTTTTTTGCACTAGCAGGCAGGGTAAGGTGATTCAAAACTGCAGTAGCCTGTAAATGGCTGCTGTAGCCCATAATTATAATGGCAAATTTTGATCATTTATACAGAAAACAATTCAAGCCAAGAAATACTCTGATTATTGTACATTTATCAAGTTTCCCTATTCCTTTCTGCCCCATCTGCCAAAAAAAAAAAAAAAAGGCTGCGATGCCATCACATACAGTGAACCTCACATTGTTTTGTACCACGGCCTTCTATCTTCCTCTTTCTTCACAACTCCCCCCCCCCCACAAACCAGAGGACATCACAACAGCAAATGTTCAGTCAAGCAGACATAGCTCTGCACGCACACAACAGCTGACGCCATCATGCTCCTCACCGGACTCTCACCGCCTTCTACAAGGCAATGAACAGAGCCTGGCACAGAAAGACACGCTGCTTGGCCCCAACCCTATAGTCAACTGGAGACATGCACTTCTGGAAGTTTTTGTACAGTGATCCAGAAGCACATCTAAGATTTCTTTGGGTGGGGGCTTCACAAACCTAAGGGGTTTGAGAAATAGAAAACTATGACATTTTTATATTTAAAAGCATTGATTTTACTGTGTTCTGCCCCAACAAAAATACATTTTTCTTTAACAGTATCCTTTCATTCTTTTTCCATCTAGGGGAAACAGTGCATAGGCATGACGCTATACTGCATCAATTTCTATATAGGATGATCTGTGCACCCCAGGAATGTTGATTTTAACCTTTCAAACTATGTATTTTATTAAGTTTTTTGGGGGGACCATACATGATCTAAAGCTTTATTTGGCTGGGAGGGATAAGGGTGGGAATGTAGGGTGGGACTGTATGGATGGTGTTAACATACTAAGAAGCCAGCAGAGTAGGCCCTATGGTCTATCGAGTCTGCTCGGGATCAGTGCCATTTAGGGCCAAGTTTTCTGCCCCAAAGTCCACCCCTTCCCCTGCCTTGGTGGCCCCCAATGCTGATCCTGTTTAGATGCACCTCCCCTATACCTATCCCAGCCCTCTTGAACCCCTCTACAGTATCCACAACCACCATTGTTGGCTGGTTTGGTCCATTTAGAAGAGCTGAGGACCCCCCTACACTTTCAAGCATTGGCAGCTATGGATCTGTGGATGATCATTTCAGAGTCTGGCCTGCAGTGGTGTCCAGGGAAAGAACAGAGTTAAGAGATTTGGATGGGAAACTGGGGAAAGGTATGGTGAGGCTGTGATAAAACCCACCACCTGCAGGGCAGACCCTGTATACCACTTGGCATTTTGTCACTGAAATGTTGGCTACAGACACTCAAAATGTAGGGAAATGAGGGGCACGGGTCTTAATATGGGACAAATTGTCAGACAGACATGCATGAGGACAAAAACCTGCTAAATAGAGACTTTTTTTAACTTCACTAACAGCCATGAAAACATGCGTTAGTCAAGATGGACAAGTAGAGTTAACTGAGACTCAATGCAAAAAAAGTGCAAAATAATGCACCTGGGTAGAAGGAATGCTGAGGAGAGCTACAGATTGGGGGTGGGGGGGAGCTGACTGTCACCAAGGAGGAAAAGTACCTAAGGGTTATCATCTCTGACAACCTTAAGGTATCAAAACAGTGCACAAAGGCAACAGGGAGGGCCAGTGGCATGCTGGAGTGCATAGGCAGTGGTATCACTAGCAGAAGGCAGGAGGTGGTGATGTCATTGTATAAAACATTGATAAGGCCTCACCTGGAGTACTGCATGAAGTTCTGGAGGCAACACCTGCACAAGGACATAAACAAGGTGGAGACTATCCAGAGCAGGGCAACAAAGATAGTGTAGGGTTTGCACCACAAAACATATGAGGAGAGACTAAGGGACCTCAACATGTACTGATGTACTCACTGGAGGAGAGGAGAGAGTGGGGGACATGATTGAAACTTTCAAGTACCTCAAGGATATTAGCAAGGTGCAGGTGGAGGACCTTTTCCAGTGTAGAAAAAGTACTAGAACAAGGGGGCACAATATAATACTGGAGAGGGGTAGATTAAGAGGCAACGTGAGAAAGTTTTTCTACACAGAAAGTGTAGTTGATGCTTGGAATATTCTGCCACAGGAAGTCGTGGGGGCAAGCACAGCGGAGGGATTTAAGCATGCCAGGGACAGGCACAAGGGAACCTTGAGGGGGAGGGAGTGATGAAGACATTGATCACACAGGATTAATGGCCACATACAATGTATAGGGCCTATGGGCAGACGAGATGGGCCTAGTGGCCAGCGGTCCTAATCTGCCAACAGTTTCTATGTAACTGCACTAGCCTTGCTCAATTTGCACTAGGGTTTGAGCTAGTAAAACTATGTTAAGATTGACATCCCCCCACTCAATGTGAGAGTCCATCTAGGATATGAACAGACTGAGCGTGTGTGCAACAGGGGAAAATATCTGTTGCACTTTTGCTGCCCAGGCAGATGTCTTTTTTTTTTCAGCAGAGTGGCACACAACATGACTGAAGAGGGAGCAGACCAGGATGGGCCTATGGGAGACTCAGACACCAACAGAAAAAGAAAAACAGCACTTCTGCCAAAGCCATGTTCCTTAAGCACTTGTATTACAAGAAGGGTGTTCAAAATCAATTCACAATAACAACAGTTCTATTCTCTTTCTACCACTGACATAAACCTGGGTCAGCAGTAAAGGAGCTCTCCATTTATTTCATTCTATGGAATCTGAAAAAAATGGGAGTCTGTCAGGGAGAGGACTAGGATACTCAAGGCGGAATGCTCATGCACTGTCTTGACTAAATAGGGGATGGGGTAGACTGATGCTTTCATATTTTTTGCCACAGATGAGCTGCCTGAGCTCTGTCTCATACACTGCACAGTATAGTACAAACTTTGTTTTTCTTTCTTCTCTGCCTGCGATTCTAACCTGTAAAAAAAAAAAAAAAAGAAAAATGCACTGCGGCACTTTTACAGTTTACTTACTTTTCCAGTTCAGAATCCTTATCCAGACCAATTCTCCCTCCTAACTTCCTTCCACCAGACAGACTGAAGGGAACTCCTCACTCACTCCATGATGACTGAGATGCATGCTGTGCCACAGCCTAGGATGGCTCCTCCAGGCTCCGACCGGATCCCACCAAACAAGGGCAAGGCAAGCCGCACTGATACTGCCACCTGTCAGCGATTCAGACCCAGGCTGTGCCCAGCACCACAACATGACAAATGACTACAGAGGACTCCCGACCCGGTTCTGCTACAGTAGCTGCTACTAGGCCTTAGGCTGTACTCACACCAGCCACCATGTGCATTCTCACTCTCACGCCTAGCAGCCTAGTAGGACCACGGATGCCCTCCCTGGCTGGCCTCCTCGAGACAAGTCCTCCTCTGGAGGGACCTCCTGCCTGCTTCCCCAACACCGACAACCTGAAAACTAGTCTATCTGCAGTGCATATGCTGGCCTGGTTTAGTTGCAAGAAGATGTACAGTACTGCAACACTAGTCCAAGACAAGCTGTGTAAGCAGACACATTCAGAAGTGCATTTAAGAGTATTGTGAAGAACTGGTATAATCTAGCTCGGCAGCACAGTGATAGGGCTACTGCTCAAGATGCCCGGTGACCCAAGTTCAGGAATGAGCCCTGGATATCGGGGTCCAGCTGTGGGGAGGAAGACCGAGTGCTCCACAGGATGCTCCTGCTCCAGTGAAGGTAGGCTGCAGGCTCTGCTACCTTGCGGACCACAGCTGGTGGTGCAGAAGGAGCAGGCACGATGGGTGTTCACTTTGTATACGTGTGTGCCAGTTGACTCATGGCACATCTAAGGGGAGAAACAGGAAGGAAAAGCCCTGGGATTGTGAGCAGCATAATGCTGGATTACTTTGGGATCTACCAACCCCAACTTGCCATGGTGCTCATACACTTAAATGACTGGATGAGGACCCCAACTTATCCCCTAAAAGGTGTCCAACCAAGCTGCAGGAGCTGCACTGGAGTGCTAAGCAGAGGAAGGCAATGTCAGAGACAAGAGGGTAAAACTAATAAATAAAAAGTTTTCAGACAAGATTGCCAAACAATATTTAAGGGCAAGCACTCAGTCAGTCAGTCAGTCATAGGGGAAGGTATGTCTTTCACAGGAAGGACTGAATTTTCTCCCAATTAGTAAATATTGACATATAGTTTAACCATTGCTGGCAATATGATTCTTATGATTCTGTAATTAAACAAATACATTTTTTAATATAATCATACATGTTTCTACTTTTTGTTACCAGCTTGCAGGTGTCTGCAGTACAACTCTTAAGTGTAATTAAAACCTCTTGGAACCACATCACTGCCTTCCATATACCAGCACATTTATCCCCCAACAGCGGCCCTGACAAACTCTAAAAAACCTTTACTGCTGGCACATATTTTTATGGGACTGCTAAAGGCAGTTCGCTTCTGACATTTATTTCAAATGTCAGTTCCTTGCCTCAGTTCTCTGTGTTCGTCCCAGTTTGGGGAGGGGGGTTAGCAGTTATTCTTTTTTTTTCTCCACCTCCTCCCACCACGAAATGACCTCATACACCTGCAAGGGTAGTACCACTGACCCTTCCCAACTCCCAAAACTGAGAAATCACCTCACCTCAGTGCACTGTCTAGTGCAACAGTTCATGTCCGACGGACCTCCATGCTGTGTCCTGCTCCAGGCACTCCCTCATTCAACTTCTTAGGCCCCACATTGCAGTCCACCCTGACCCCGCGTGTTCTTTAGTCTTTTGTCTTTTCTCCCTCTTCTTCTCTCTCGGTCTGTCCTCTTGCTTCTCCTGCTGTCCCGGTGGGTTAACTCAAGACAAGTGGATTAAGGATCCCGATCCGACCTGACCCCACACATTGCGCAAAACAACCGCCATTGCACTCGGATTACCGTTTTGTTCTGTCTGCTTCGTTCTTCTCTGCTTCTGCCCATCACAGCCTCATGTGCAGCGTGCACAACTCCCTAGCTCCTCCCCCTCGCATACTCTATTGGCTCCGAAGAGCCAGGGACACAATTTGATTGGCAGATCAGGATGTAGATGCTTTCTGAGCCTGTGCATTCAAATTTAAGCAAAAAAAAAGTTTGCCTAAGCAGTTGACAATGGGCACTGGTGGTGAATGGGGTGGGGTGGAGAGGAGACTGTCAGGGTAAGCAGAGCTGATAGGGAGAGTGGTGTGTGAGGAGTTCCAGCATTGCCATTGAAACTTGAAGAAATACAACTGCACTCAATTACGGGTGCAACACAGGGCAGTTCCAGCTAATTGCAACTGCCCTGAATTGCGGCCCATGATTCCGACGGCGACTCCAGGGTCTACCTACGGCTCACTCAAGACCTGCCCCTGGAGTCGTGTCAAAAACTAACTGCATTCCACTCAATTGTTTCAAAAATAATTGCTGCTGAAATGAGATTTAAAATGTTATATCCAGCATGCCTACAGATCTGCATTAATGACACCTGGCACTACTACGACAATCCCAATGTTGCAAAGAAAGATTTGGGCCACAGACTTCCTGATCTCTTCAATTCCACCTGATCTGCTTATCTACACTTCATTTAATTGTTTGCCTAAAATTGTTACCTGTTGTTGATGCTGAATGTTTTGCCACGGTTCCTGCTAAGTTTTTCCCTTCTGGGACACTCGTCTCGGGGTGGGAGGGTGAGGTAAAGGCCTTGGTTGGGGTACCATCACTTCATCTTCAATCTTTCCTGCCCACAGACCGCTAAGAGTGCTTTCCTTCCCGAGTATCATGTGGAGGTGGTTACCTCATCGCAACCTCCTAATCTCCCACTCAGAAGGAACCACGCACTGAATTGTTGTTCCCAGGGGACGAGATTACGAGGACGCTTGTATCACATTAATTTGGTTCCCCCACAGGTCAAAGCAGCCAAGTAGCATCCCTTGGGTGGGGGGAAGGTTGTTCATTCCCCCTTTCCCAGTCTTATTTTTGCCCTTTTTCTCTCTTCCCCTGTTTATTGAAATTTGCCCATTTAGTAGCTTTCCTACAAAACCAGAACTAGTAACTGTCCTGGTAACTGGCGGTTCATTGGGTCCCCTCAATAGGTGCAGTTCTACACCCCCAACTCGCATGTTTAACGGGTCCTACCGCAGCCTGGCCAGCTCCCTCTGCTAGTTATTCTGGTCTCTTTAATTTTTTCACAGGACCTGGGGATTAGGGCTGTGGCGACTAGAATTTTGAGCTGTCTTGACGCATTCCTGAATATCTTTCATAAAGGGATGGTAGGCTACCTTTACAAGCTTTTATACTCTTACTGTATTACTGCTATAACCTGGGAAACTTTAACAAGGATGCTGGGGGGGAGGGGGTCCTGAGAAGGTGTGCTGTCATATTGGGTGGCACCATGTACTGGATCAAGGTGGGGTTCTAGTCACCTGGTGCACCAAACTAATCACCCCTGAATCTTTGCACTGCTCCATTAAGGTAAAAGGGAGCAGACACAATGGGGTTTATTCTCTCTCACGACTGCTTCCTTTAGCCCACTGCAGACTTGGAGTACCGAGAGAGTACTGTAAATAGTTTAGCTGGTTGGGTTAGATGGTTAGACATGACAAGATTACTAGTTTCATTTGATAAGTTCAAGCTTTTTAGTAACATTTAGGGGGATGGTTAGGGGGGCATGTTCTTGGCCTTTTGCTAATGGACCATTTTCAAAGGACATAAGGGATATATACCCTGGGTATTCATGTTTTGAACTTGATGTTGTTACCTTTTATACCTTCAGTAATGTGTTATGGTCTACAAAAATGACTTGTGGGGGGGAAGGGGGGTGGAGTGTGCCTAATTCTTTGTAAATGGACGTTGTGTTTCATACTAGTCTCGCTCACTTTGGTTATTCAATATGGGGAGTAGTACAGTTAAGATTGTGACACGGAATGTAAGAGGTAAAGAGACCCTACTAAAAGATATCAAGTTTTAAAGCACTGTGCTTTGCTACATGCTAATATAATTTTCTTACAGGAAACCCATATCCTTGTTAATGAGACCACTTGGTTACGCAGGCAGGGAGTGAGTCAAGTCTCTGCCGCAGGCAATTCATCCTTGAGCAGAGGAGTAGCTATCTTGATAATGAACAATGTCCCTTTCCAGGCTGGACCGACTGTTCCTGATCGTGAAGGTAGATTTATCTTGGCCAAGGGTACCCTTTTTCATACTGAGCTAGTCCTAGGATGCCTCTATGGCCCAGTCGGTGGGGACGCACAGTTCTTTATGGAACTTGCGGACAGGATGGCTTCCCTATTACCTAGTCTATTAGTCCTGGGCAGGGACTGGAATGTCCCACTCACACAGGATTTGGACCGTTCATATTTACCCCTGAAACCCTCTTCCCTTCCTCAAAGGGCTCTGAGAGATTTTATGGATATGCTGGGTCTATGTGATTCGTGGCACGTCCTTAATCCCTCTCACCGCCTCTACTCCTTCTATTCCTCAATCCATCAGCCTTGGTCTAGACTGGACTATATTCTAATCAGTCTTCCCCTATTACCTGGACTATGTCATGCAGGGATTGACCCTATCGTTTTATCAGACCACTCAGTGGCCTGGCTCCTTATTACCCCCGACTCTGACATGAAAGCAGAGTCTTCCTGGAAGCTAAATACCCAGCTCTTAAAGGACACGACTCTCATTACAAAGATCTCATCCCTTATTCAATATTTTAATACCCATAATAGAGGCTCTGTCCAATGGGTGGATCTTGAATGGTGTGCACTTAAATGTTATCTTTGTGGAGAATTTATTAAACTGTCTTCTCGAAGGAAAAAGCTGAGAGAGGCGGAGGCACTGGCTCTTCTAACTCAGATCAGAACTGCTGAACTTATCCTCTCTTCTTCTACATCACCTGATGCTTTAGGGGCCCTACTCTTGCTACGCAACAAATATGCGGATCTTCTCCATAAGATGGCCAACTACTAACATACTAAAATGCCAGCAGAATAGGCCTAATGGTCTTTCGCGTCTGCTCGTTTGGTCAGCCCCCACCCTGGGAGCTGACCTTGCTGCCCCCTCACCTTCTCTGGCTTCTCCCTTCCCAGTTCCGGATATTCTCGCTGCATTGGATTTTGCTTCCAGAACCCTTCCCCTGTACCTGTTCCACCCCCTCTTACCCCCTCTTGAACCCCTCCACCAGCCCCCTAGGCAGCGCATTCCATGGCTCCACCACCCTCTCAGTGAAGTAGCACCTCCTCCTTTCTCCCCTGAATCTTCCCTCCAGCTTCCACCCATGCCCTCTAGTAGCCCCCTCCTCCTTCCTTCGAAGCACACTGACTGCTCCTCCCCTATTTACCCCTTCATGTACCTGAAGACCTCTATCATGTCCCCAGTCCCTTCTCTCTTCCAATGTGTACATATTTAGCTCTTCGAGCCTCTCCTCATAGGTCCTGTCCCCCAAGCCCCAAATCATTTTGGTTGCCCTCCTCTGGACCCTCTCCAAGAGTTTAATCTCCCTCTTTATGTGTGGCCTCCAAAACTGCACACAGTACTCAAGGTGCGGCCTCACCAAGCAGTTATACAGAGGGAGTATCACTTCGCTCCTTCTGGAGGTGATCCCCCTAGCGATGCATCCCAGCATCCTGTTGGCCTTGGCTGCTGCCCTCCTACAGGTCTCAGAGTTGTTCATCTTGACATCCACCACCACCCCCAGGTCACTCTCAGCCATCGAGACTTGTAGCATTCCCCCCCCCCAGGGTGTACACTTGGCCAGGGTTTCTGGCCCCCAGGTGCAGTACCTTGCATTTCCCTGCATTGAACCTCAGCTTCCACTTTCTAGACCATCTTTCCAGAGCCTCCAGGTCCCCCTGTAGGGCCACCCTCCCCTCCTCCCCATCCACCACCGCCCCCAGTTTTTGCTGCCACCCTTTATTTTCCTTTGGCGGGTTTCTCGGTTTTCTTGGGCAGCAGCACTGCCTGGATGTTGGGCAGCACTCCTCCCTGAGCGATGGTCACCCCTCCCAGCAGCTTGTTGAGCTCCTCATCATTATGGAGAGCCAGCTGCAGGTGCTGCGGGATGAAGCAAGTCTTCTTATTGTCCCGGGCTGCGTTACCGGGCAGCTCCAGGATTTCCGCCATCAGGTACTCGAGCACAGCAGCCAGATAGACCGAGGCTCCGGCCCCAACCCGTTCCATGTAGTTTCCCTTCTGCAGCAGCCTGTGCACCCGGCCAACAGGGAACTGCAGCCCGGCCTGAAAGGAGCGAGTCTTGGCCTTAGCGCGGGCCTTGCCACTGGTCTTTCCTCCACGTCCAGACATAATCGTTATACTAGTTTGTTTAACTATTAAACTATGAATAAAAATATGCTCTTCTAAAAACTCACGCCAAATACATGGACTGAGGGGAAAAAGCAGTCTGACTCCTAGCTCTTCGCTTACGGAAACTTGAATGTTCCAGACTGATCCCCTTGGTCGTTGCCCCGGATGGCTCTCTTAAGACCCTACCCCGGGACATAGTTTCGGTTTTTGAAAATTTCTACTGCAATCTTTATGATAAAAACCCTTCCACTCCAGATATTCAAGAACTCGAGGAATATCTGAATTCTGCTCAACTCCTGTGCCTTCTGGAACATCATCAAGCCTCCTTATCATCCCCTATCTCTCTCACCGAAGTGCAAGAGGTTATTAATGGCCTAGCCCCTGACAAGGCACTAGGACCGGATGGTTTTCCCTCCAATTTTTACAAATCTTTTTCCATAGTACTATCCCCATTGTTACTAAGATTCTACAGATACATACTCACTGCTGATACCCTGGACTCTTCATTAATGGAAGCTACCATTATTCTTATCCTTAAACTGGGCAAACCAGACTCCCTCCCATCTAGCTACCATCCTATCTTCCTCCTGAATTGCGACATTAAAATCCTCACGAAAATCCTCCCCACATGTATCAGAAGGGTCTGGACACTCCTGCTAAGTCCAGAACAGGTAAGTTTTTTACCTGGTCGGTCCTCGGTAGACCATCTTCGGAAATTAGATCACATCATTCAGACTGCCCAATCTTCTCCCACTCCTATGGCTCTCATCTCATTAGATGCCGAAAAGGCTTTCGACAGAGTTGACTGGACTTTCCTCTGGTCAACACTCCAAAAAATGGGTTTCCCCTCCACTTTTCTTCTATGGCTTCAAAATATATACTCCTCCCCCACAGCTAGGATATATTGTAATAGGGTATTTTCTTCCATTTCACTCTCTTCACTGGCACTAGACAAGGCTGTCCCCTCTCACCCTTCCTCTTCAATTTATACCTAGAACCTCTCCTTAGACATATTAAATTATCCTCTCAAATACAAGGTATTCAGGTGCTAAACTCCAGGTTCACACTCTCGGTGTACGTGGACGATATTCTTTTACACTTCGAACAACCTTTAACTTCACTGCAGAGCTCTCTCGATGCTATTTCCCAGTTCGTCCATCTCTCCAACTATAAATTAAATCTGAATAAAACAGAAATCTTCCCCGCTAACCACCACACACATAAGGCACACTTCTCCTCATTTGGCATGAAGTGGGCCTCTCAGTCTCTTAGATACTTGGGGATCCTCTTAACCACTGATTCCTCTCTTAATTAAAAAATTAAATCTGGATAACCTGGTGTCCACCATACAGCAGGATCTCAAAAGATGGGAATCCCTTCCACTATCCTTATGGGGGAGGATAAACATTATTAAAATGAATGTTCTTCCCAGGCTTTTCTATCCATTGAATATGTTGAATGCTTGGTTTCCACTGACTTTTTTCCGTCACATTCACTCACTCATTTCCAATTTTATCTGGCTGAACAAACATCCCAGGCATTCCTATCTTAAGCGAAGTCTCCCTAAAGACTTAGGTGGTCTCCTTCTACCAAAAATCTTGTTGTATTACTGGGCCAGCCACTTTGCTAAAATCGGAAAGTGGTTAATGAATGCAGGCAGTGAATACATTCCGGCTTGGTTGCAAATCGAAAAACAACTTCTCTGCACGCATAATTTAACTGTTCCTGCTATCTTTCATTTACCCTGGAAGGTTTCACCAGAGCCTATCCAAAACTCGCCCACAGGTACCTCGGTTAGAGTATTTTCTCAACTTTGCTCCTTCCTTACGCTTTTCCACCAGAAGGACCCCTCCCAAAAACTTATTCTCAATCCCAACATTAAGATAGAGGGCTCCTGTCTAACATCGAGTTGGTTACCCCAACTAAAAGATGCCAATGTGGCTGACTTGTATTCCCAAGACTCTCTTCTTCGTTCTCCTAACATCATTTTGAAATTCAACTTAGATTGAATGCACATCTTCAAGATCTACCAACTTAGACATGTGATAGGACAGCTATTTAGCACTACCCCTAAATTTTCCAGTCTACCTCCCATCCTGGCCCAGTTAAAAGATCTAGCAAATAAACCGCATGGTATCTCATTACTTTACTCCTACCTCCTGTCTCTGGGTTACCCTAAACCACCTTCGGGCTCTAAAATCTGGAACTCCCTGGTACCCGACATCTCTCTAAACTGGTCACAGATTTGGAAAGACCTATATACCTCAGGACAGACTCAGACTCACCCAATATTATATTCTTAATGATATGTACTACACTCCTGTCAAACTTACCAAAATTGGCCACCTTTCTTCCCCTGTCTGTTCTAGATGTGGCAAAGCAGACGAGAATATCCTGCACATTTTCTGGCAATGCGAGAAGGTATCTTCCTTGTGGCAGTCAGTTCAATCTAAACTGGATCCCCTGCTTGGCTTGAATGGTCGCTTTAACATTGAAACCTGTATCTTGGGTTTCTATGATAATATCAGAGTGAAGGAAAGAAGATACCACATGGCTTTAATCTCAATGATTGTCAAGAGATTAGTTTTGCGTCACTGTCTGAACCAGCTGGTTATCCCCTTCAATGAATGGCTGAATGAACTTTCTGAGTGTTTTTGAACTGTACATCTGATAGCTAGCTCTAACAATAATCTCCAATCTTTTCATAGAAAGTGGGGTAAACTCTATGCACTGTATCTGCATTAAGATATACTTGTCTGTAACTCTTCATTTGTCACACCTCTATGGATAATGCAAGTATAACTATATTTCTCTTTTTTTATGTTGATTGCACGCATGCGCAAGAAACATATTGCGGCAGGTTTTCAGAAGCAGGTTGTGGAAGTGCGGCACTGTTGTGGCCATTGCCCCCAGAGACTTTAAATGCTTGGCCGGCTTTCCCCAATGCCATGGCATGCTGCTGCTGACACTAGTTCAGCCAGCCTGCCACAACCTTGAAAAGTTTCAGCCGCTGCAATCAGGGGCCGGCTTGTCATTGCTGTGTCAGCCATTTGCTACAATGAGGGAGCGATCCGTCATTGCTGGGTGGAATTTTCCAAGTGCAATATTGTTTGTGAACATGACAGCAGCTTGCCACCGTGTTCACAAACAATAAAAGTAACCCCAGTGCCGGTGTGCCCAATCCCCTCGGCAGCACTACCACAACAGGTTTTGTTTGCGATGGGGGCCTCAATCCCGTCAGCTTCAGTGGCTCTGCCCTTTGATGTTGCCGGCGGGAGCCCACTCGTCAGCATTATGCCCCCCTGTTCATGTGCGATGGGGGAGCCCACTCCCCGTTGGCATAATGCCCCTCCACAAGCACCCAGAACATCTGTGCCGAGGGTGTGCACAATCCCCCTTGGCTCTTACGCCACCCCTTTAGTGCCGACGGGGTGCCCAATCCCCCATCGCCTACAGCTGCCCCCCCAAGAATGAGTCCGTTAGCACGCTGGGAGCCCACCCCAGCATGCCACATGCCCCTGAAAACAAAAAATGGTCACACGATGTCTTTTTTTTTTTTGACCTGTGAAAAAAGGAAATGGTCCCTCAGCAGTCTCCCTGCCCCCCTCCCGCAACCCGCGTCCACCCACTGTGCACCCTGCCTCCCCACACCACCCTTACCCCATACTTACCTCCAGAGTCCAGCACAATGATCTTCATTGGACCGGAAACACATCTGCACTCTTCAAAGCCGACCGCGAAATGAGGAAATGCTGGTAAGCTGTGTAATGGAATAAACAGGGTTTTTCCAACTTTGATGCATATCTCAGTCATTTTTTGGAATTTTGGCAGCAAATTTTCAACGTGGGGTTTTTGGGACCCCTCCTCATGAATTCTGGCACTGTCATGGCGTTATTCGGCCTTGAAAGGTGATTTGCGGTCAGTGTGTGGAATCACCTTTCGGGGCTGAGTAACAAAATGACAGTGCCAGTGTTCATGAGGTGGGGTCTCAAAAAGGCTATGTTGCAAATTTGGTGGAAAAAATCCAAAAAATGACTGTTTTAAGAGCGTGCGTTGCACAGTTGCTACGCACGCTTGTAACTTCGCGAATTTGCAATATTTCCATGCCAGATTTTCAACATTGGCATTTTTTCACACCTCCTTGTGAACAGTACAGCTGTCATTGTTCACATCCTGGCCGAAATGTGTTTTCACACTTCCGGCACGTAATATCACGGTCACTGTGGGAAATCAGTGTTCAGGACAGATTAAGAAAATTACAGTGATACTGTTCATGAGCAGAGGTCCTAAAATGCCTATGTTCAAAATTTGGTGATGATACTCCATAAAACCAGCTGTGTTACCTTGGCGCGTGCGGTTGCATCTGCCTTCGTAATCTATAATATTTTCCTTGAATTTTCAACATTGCCATTTTCTCACACCTGCTTATGAACAGTACAGCTGTCATTTTTCCTATCCCTACCAAAATGTGTTTTCGCACTTCCGGCGCAGAATAGCACAGTTGCTGTGGGAAATCACTGTTCAGGACAGATTAAGAAAATGACAGTGATACTGTTCATGAGCAGAGGTCCTAAAATGCCTATGCTGAAAATTTGGTGATGACAGCCTATTAAATGACTGTGTTACAAGTGTGTATTGAGCACTTTCCATGCACCCTTGTAACTTCACAGATTTGTAATATTGTCACACCAGATTTTCAACAGTGGCATTTTTTCACACCTCCGTATGAGCAGCACAGCTGTCATTTTTCACATCCTGACTGAAATGTGTTTTCGCAGTTCCAGCACAGAATAACGTGGTCACTGTGGGAATCAGTGTTCGGGACAGATTAAGTAAATGACAGTGGCACTGTTCATGAGCAGAGGTCCTAAAATCCCTATGTTTAAAATTTGGTGACGAAACTCCATAACATGACTGTGTTACAAGCGTGCGTTGAACTGTTTCCACGCACCCTTGTAACTTTGCAAATTTGTAATATTTTCACGCCACATTTTCAACAGTGGCATTTTTTTACACCTCCTTATGAACAGTACAGCTATCATTTTTCACATCCTGGCTAAAATATGTTTTTGCACTCCTGCCGTCAAATAGCATGGTCGCTGTGGGAAATCAGTGTTTGGGACAGATTAAGATCAAGTGAGTGAGGGGGGAGTGATCAAGCTCAACTGAGCTCTGTCGGGACTGCTGCAGATTTCTTTGTGGGCAGAAAAAGGCCCCAACGCAAGAGCCCAGTACAAAAGGGCAGCCTGTAGCACTGGAAGAAACAGAACGAGAGAGCACGTGAGGGAGGGGGAGTGAGTGAACTCACCAGAGAGCAGTCAGGACTGCTGTGGATTTCTTTGTGGGCAGAAAAAGGCATCAATGCAGGCAGGGGCCCAGTACAAAAGGCCAGCCTGCAGTGGTGGGAGAAACAGTATGAGTGAGTGAGACAGGGGGACTGAATGAGCTCAACGGAGCTCATTCAGGACTGCTGCGGATTTATTTGTGGGCAGAAAAAGGTGGCAATGCAGGCAGGAGCCCCGTACAAAAGGGCAGCCTGCAGCACCAGGACAAGCAGAATGAGCGTGTGAGAGAGGGAGACTGAGTGACCTCAACAAAGCTCTGTCGGGACAGCTGTGGATTTCTTTGTGGGCAGAAAAAGGCGGCAATGCAGGCAAGAGCCCCATGCAAAAGGGCAGCCTGCAGTGCCAAGAGAAACAGAATGAGTGAGTGACAGAGCGGGAGTGAGCAAGCTCAACGGAGCTCTATCGTGACTGCTGTGGATTTCTTTGTGGGCAGAAAAAGGCGGCAATGCAGGCAAGAGCCCAGTACAAAAGGCCAGCCTGCAGAGCCCGGCAGAAACAGACCAAGTGAGTGACAGAGGGGGATTGAGCGAGCTCAGTGGAGCTGTGTTGGGACTGCTGCAGATTTCTTTGTGGCCAGAAAAAGCCACCAATGCAGGCAGGAGCCCAGTACAAAAGGGCAGCCTGCAGAGCCGGGAGAAAAGGAACGAATGAGAGAGCGAGGGGGAGTGAGCAAGCTCAACAGACCTGTGTTAGGACTTCTGCAGATTTCTTTGTGGGCAGAAAAAGCCACCAACAGAGGCAGGAGCCCAGTACAAAAAGGCAGCCTGCAGTGCCAGAAGAAACAGAATGAGTGAGTGAGAGAGGGGGATTGAGCCACCTCAACGGAGCTCTGTCGGGACAGCTGTGGATTTCTTAGTGGGCAGAAAAAGGTGCCAATGCAGGCAGGAGCCCAGTACAAAAAAGCAGCCTGCAGCACTGGGAGAAGCAGACTGAGTGAGTGACAGAGGGGCAGTGAGTGAGCTCAATGGACCAATGCAATCAACATTCGGCATTGACAAATGCTTGTTTGTCTAGTTATTACAATGATCACACTCCTGGGGTGGTCTGGGGTGGGGGGTAGGGAATAGGTAGGTGTTATGACCTGTTCTGTCTTCCTTGACAATGTACTCATGTATTTGTGGTTACTTAAAAATTCAATAAAGAAGCTGAATTTCAAAAAAAAGAAAAGGGTGGCAACTGGAATGTGTGTAAAAGTGCCTAGAGGCACACCACTGTGGCAGAAGCCACCAGAACTGCACTGAACTTATAGAAATAAAAAGCATACACCCAGAAGTTATGAGTGTAGCCATGTTTGCTTACCTGTGGCCCACTGGAGTGTGGGAAGAGCCAGAGGTCAAATTGCAGCCAACCATTCAGAGAAGCGCCGGGGAGGGAGGGGCTTGGACCTGAAATTTGCATTATGGATATGACAACAAAAAGGGGCTAATCAGAGAGCTCTTTTGCTCCAGGTGATTGCAGGAGTCAATAATCACTGAAGTTTGAGGAGTGGAATGTCTGCAGAGAGCCCAGAATATTTATCTACCTTTTCAGATTTGCCTAAGGGTGAAAAGAAGCGAGAGAGAGAAAAAGAGAAGAGTACAAACATGTTTTTTTTTTTGCATTCAGGCATTTGGTTAAATCCAGCCTGGAATCCCTGTCTGGGATTAAATCCAGTTTCAGAGACTGTTCTAAAGTGCTTGGACAGGTTGTATTTTTGAAGCAGGGGTTGCCTTGCTAAAATCTCCAAGTCTGTGACAAGTCAGCAGCCAATTGTGCAGATCCTGCTACCTGGACTTGTTTGGAAAAAGGGCTATATCATTGCAGTACTGACGTGTGACTGCATATCTTTGGGGTAGGAGACACAATGTGGGACATACAGGATCATGAGGGACTGTACATTCAAGAGGATTTCTGCATGACTTGTGGTGCTCCAATTCTGGAAATGCAGTTAGTCCTGTGGTCCAGTGTTCAGCTGCTCAGCCAGCCTGCTCACTAAGGAGAACACTTTAGAGGGATTGTTCCAAGTGCAAACAACTCCAGGTAGTGGGTATTAATCAGGGCCCTGCCCTGCAACTGTTAGAGTTAGTGTAGGGAAAGATATTAGCATGTTGGGGATTGTCCTGCACAAATTTAGAAGTGTGCCATTAGTAAGCACACCCTGGTACATGCTCAGCCTTTTGGGTTTGAATTTGAAGTTTTTCATTATCATTCTGTAAGAGTAAGACCAGCATTTTTCTTCTTTGTGTCCTTTGCTTTGGAACCAGATTCTAGTATCAGTGAGAGTGAGATGAGGCCCCTCCATGGCAAAGAAATTGAAAAAGTGGCTCACAGCCAAAGTGTTATACCAAGGTAAGTGCCACCCAAATGACTCAATCACTTGAATACTGACAAAAGCAACTCTGTTTTTTATTATTATTGTTTGCAGCTGCTAAGTTTTTATTACCTGGATAACCAAATGTCTGTTTGGCTCTTTCTTGTGACTATAGATTATTTATCATTTGTGGAGGTGAACACAAAGGCTATACCCACAGTTCAGTGGGAAAGACCAACTAGACCCCTCCCTTAAGTTATTTATGCCAGATTTCTCCAGCCTCATTCAGAAGCAGTGTTTCTTTGCCCCACCATCCTCCCCTACTCTTCCAGGAGTGTGCTTCTCTTCTTGGGGCTTCTTCCTAAGGTACCTTTAACCTAAAGGAAGTATGTTCCCACAGCACCTCTAGGGGTGGAACCCTCCTCAAGAGGGTCCCTTTGCCTTCACGGTACACCAACAGGGTGGTGGTAGTCCACCATGGGACAAAGAGTGCAAAGTACCAAAGTATCCACATTGCAACAGTCAAACAACACATTCATTCAACTACCTTCAGACTGTAAACAGTGTTGCATAAGCATAACTCCTCACTAAGTTGTGTACATACATTGAACTATGTAATGTATCTGTGAATTATGAAAGTAACTGGAAGCTTTAAAAATTGTAATGGGAATGACGCTGAATGGCAGCAAATTGGGAGGGAAGAGATCGAGAAAGTGGTAGAGCAAGTGCTGAAGAGCAGCTAATTTGTACAGACATTGAGGGCTTTGCATTAACGGGTGGAAAGTACATGCCAGAGGCGCATACCCCACAAACATAGCTCCGCACCCACGGACAGGTGTGCACAAGCCAGTATTCACAAATGGCCACCACCTGTCCACACCCCCTTCCCCTCGGTGCGCAGATATGCACAGGGTGGATGGGGGTAGAGTTGCAGACCCAGGTGGACAGCCAGTCAGATGCTTGTCCTTGGTCCCAGAGTGGATCCCCTGCATGTTATAGCATGGGACTTGGTTTGTACATCACACACAGGCACCTGCGGAATGCGCGGATTGTCCTCGTCAGTGGTATAGCCCCCTGGTCCAAAGCCTGCCCCAGTGGCACCACCACCGTCTGGTGCACAGCTGTCCCCCCAACATGGCAAGGCACCTGCCCCACTCCCTGATGCCTGCCCACTGCCTCTGAACACATCAGAGCCCCATCCCCAGCATTGCTGACCCCTCCCTCCTGACACACATTGGGGCACTGGCACTGCGACTGTAGTACCCCCCCGCACATGATCATGCCTGTTTCCATAGTGGTGCACTCACACACACACACACACACACCCGGATCAGTATATCACAACTTGGTTTTTATGGTGCTCCCATCCTACACATATCTGTCCACTTGTTCCAGGTGCTAGGACAGAACAGTTGATCCTTGCCACTGTCCAAGGGTCACAGACATGTGCATGTATTTATTCCGCTATAGGATATATGACCAAGCATCCCACTGATCCTGTCAGACTCACAACCCCCGATCCTAGCTCTGCTGGCCTCTACTAGATGGTCCGTGACACACCTCACCCTCCGCTGCCCAACACCACCCCCCGTCCCCTGTACCTGCCAGTTGGTGCTGCAGCCATGGGACAGCTGGCAGCACAGCCCAAAGCACACCTTCTTGGCTGCCGGCTGTAAGCATGCTGCCTATATATAGGGGCATGCTCCCAGCATCACTTGGACATCCAGCAGCAGAGGAGGTGTGTGGAGGGCTGTGCCCCTGGCCATCCAGAGTCGTAGCACTGACAAGCAGGTACATGGATCGGGGGTGTTGTTGGTGCCACAGAGGGGTGAGGGGGTGGGGTGGGGGGACAGTTGCACACCAATGAGGAGTGGGGATGCTGAGATCAAGGGCGGGAAGTGGCCGGGTAGTGCGGTAGTAGCGTCAATTCACTAGATTCATAAAGGTTGCACAATCCCCTTACATTAGAATCATGGGGGTGTCAAGGCTCCTCCACCCACTAGATATTATATATGGACCTGTTAGGACACCCTTATACTAAGGGTTGTGGTTGGCATCATGGGGTGCATAAACATTGTGGTCTTGACCGAAACCCCTGGCTACCCCTTACTGGTGCCGCTGCATTGTGATGTTGGCACAGGTCACATACGAGGATGCTCCAGCTGGGGGGGGGGACACTATTACGGGGATGTGGCATGGCCATGACCTGTGGGGTGGGCAGGAACATGGATCCAGGGTGGACACTCTGGGGGGGGGGCAACACATCACATATGGGGATGGAGCCACCATGTGTGTGGGGGGATGCTTTCCACACGTTGGGGAAGAGGCAACTGTGTGTGTGTGAACGTCTGCCTCACTGCTGCTGGGGCCACTATATGGGCAGGGCTGGGCATGTAGTGCGCTTACAGTAGGGTCCCCCCTGGCGTAACCTGCACCCTCCTACGCACCTCCCATATACTGCACTATGCACCTTAGTGAATGACACATACTGCAGGCATGACCCAGGAATGCCCCCGGCGCGTTGCTGTCCGCATGGCCGCATGGCCAGGGAATCCGGCATGTTACCCAATTGCACCCCATTTGTGAATGCCGCCTGACCCCCACTCCACAGCATTCATGAGTAGCAATGCCTATGTGCCCAGTTTCCGTGGTGCGTAGGCATCGTGCATAGGGCTCAATGTCAGCACGTTGGGAGGGTGTATAAATTGGGGATGGGAGGGATAGAGACCAAGTGCCACAGAGCAGCTAATGTGAATGATGATGAAGGACAGCAGGTTTGAAGAGGGAGCAGACATCGTAGAGGAGGAGAGTGCAATTGCTGCAGTGGCTAGTCTGTTGGGACAATGCTGGTATTTGGGGGGGTAGATATTGGGAAGGGGAAGGAAGGAAAAGAGAGCAAGTGCCTCAGAGCTGGCTAACTGAATAGTAGCAGGTTTGGAGGGCAGAGATCAGGGAGGAGGAGAGAGCATGTGCCACAGAACAGCTAATGTGAGTGACAGTGAATAGCAGTATTTTGGAAGGCAGATATAGGGGTGAGCAAGTACCGCAGACCAGCTAATGTATAAGGAAAATGTTGGCATGTTGTGGGGGAAGGGGCAGAGATCAGAGAGGGGTTGGATATGGAGCAACTGTAATATATGTCATGCTGCTGAAAAATTGGGGTACTGCTGCTTATAAGCTCAGGACATGTAAATACTGATTTGTTTGGGCCCTTAGCTGGGGTAGCAGCCAGGGCTCTGACTGTGTAATTCTTGTGTTCACTTTGTGTATAGTGCAATGTAAATAAATTGTTGGTAGTTGCAAGCAAATTCTTCAGACTTAAGGTTGGTGCCCTGAGTCCTGTTGTTCCGATGTTTATAAGTGAAGGGGCCCAGTCAGTATGTACAAGAATGTGTTTGACCTTCTCTACTGTTTAAGGAGCTGTGTCCTCGTTAACCTGGTTGCCCCACTTGGTGACAGCAGCCTCTGTGCATGTGTTAATGAATCTGTTTTTAGACCAAGAGGGGTGCAGCTCCAGGGAGCAGTGGGTCAGGCAGCCCTTGCAGGGACAGTTCCCTACAGAATGTCTGGTGTTGTAGGAAGCAGCAGTAGTAGTCTTTATGTATTTGTGCCACCCTTCCCCAGAGGCTCTGGGCAACATTACAATAACATAGGGCAAAATAACTATATTCAGCCCGTATTGATCCATCACACTCTAAAAGAAAACATATTAATAAATACATAAATTAATAAATATTATTAAAAGGGGTTTCAAGATATTACAAATTCACACCAAATGTCTGCTGGTATAAATAAGTTTCCAAGCCCTTTTAAAGGCCTTCACCAAGGGCCCCCCCAAAGCACCTGACAAGGAGTTCCAGAGGACTGGACCTGCAGCCTTAAATGCCCTGTCCCCTGATGTCTTCAACCTCACCTTCGGCACCACCAAGAGGCCCTCCTCGGCAGAATGGAGCAGGCAAACATGTATACGAGGATGCAGAAATTCAGCCAGGTAGCTGAGGCCCAGTCCGTATAGGGCCTTATAGGTTAAAAGACCCAATTTAAAAGAGAAATGCCATTTGACTAACAGCCAGTGCAGCCCTGGAGAAATGTGGCATGATTTTGTAAGGCCAGTTAGTAACTAAGCTGCTGCATTCTGCAGCAGCTGTAGGCATCGTAGCATACCTGATGGTGTGGATTGTCTTCCCCAAGAGGGGTTTAGAGGAGAAGGGGAGAGTGGCTTTGTCAGGGTGATGCAAGGACACGTATTTGGCGGGGCCCTGACATTCACCTGACTGGAAAGAGTGCAGCCAGAACCAGGGTGTTTGCAATGGGTGGCTCCCAGAGAGTGACACAGTCACTATACCTGTAGACATGGAAATTGCCCCTGGGTTATATGGCCCACTCCCTTCCCTCTCATGCAGGGCTCACTGGTTAGATTGGAGAGGGGCACACGGAGGGGTTGCCACACTTGAGGTATTGTCCAGGATTTTCTGTGCTGTGATTGACTGCTGAAGGATCGACATGACTTGGCAGTGAGAACAACATGTGAACTGCAGGTGCAAGGAAGTGCTTCTCTTCAGAAGACTGGTGTTGGAAACTGAGTGACATTAATAAGTTGTGGGACATTTGGGGCACATGGCAGGCCGATGAGACATAGACCACTCTGAGATGGGGCCCTGGATCCTTGGTCTGGAACTTCAGTTGAGAATACTGAACATTCTTTGATACCACCTGACTTTAACTTATGTGATCTGTTGTACTAAGGGGACATTGCTGATCCTGCTGGGCACTACAGGTGGACACTGTGTGCAAGACCATAGACTCTACTGATTTTGTGTGCACATTTTCTTTTTTTATTTACATTTTTTTCACTAATGCAGAGCTGGAAGGCAGTTCTGGCCCTTCTGTGAGGGCTCGTTCTCCGGTCCCAGATGGCCAGTCCATCACTGCACCTTCCAGCTCCATTTTCACTATTTCCTCCCCAGACCCCATGAATGTGCAATAGGTGGAGCAACTGGACTCCGCCTCCATGGAGGCAGCCTTATGCCCTGGACATGGGGCTCTACCCATTCTGGCAGTGCACATGCACTGACACCCAGCCGCCAATGGGTGCCAGTCAAGCAGCATGCCGCAATGTCCACCCTCCCCAAGGAAGGAGAGCTGTCTACCGACACTCAATCATTCCTCCACCCTGCCAGCCCCTGAGCAGCCTGAGTCCATTCTCAAACCCAGGTCGCTGGAGTGGCACGGGTGTGGCATCCAGAGCCTCAAACCTCAGCACCACTGGGCCAGTGTGCACATTTTCTGACCCAAAGAAACCTGATATGGATCTGAGAGATCCTCAACCTGTGTATCCAATAGGGTTCAGGCTGTCACCTCCTTAATGCAACCTTTCAGACCATGGGTCCAGTCAGCAATGACGTCTGAGCCAGTGCTAGTCACCCTGCCAGTAACTGTACGTCACTAAAGATCACTAAGGAAGGAAAGAAGGAGCAACATGCAGTGCCCATAAAAACTCCTGTCGTTTACCCATAGTAGGAAAGCTTGTGGTTTGAAAGTGAAAAAATTATCTAGCCTTTTCTTAACGGAAATCTTGGAGTCACTAACAACCACTTCTGTAGGCAGAGTTTCAAGGCTTAATAATCCTTTGAGAAAAGTAGTGCCCACACTTATGGGAATGAAAACTGTGATGTGCAAGTTGTAATGGATGTCCCCTAGTGTTTACTATCATTTGTTAAAATTGAGTCCCATTTCAGACATTAGGTGTACATCATTTACCACCTCTCAAGTGAACATCAAGTCTCCTCACAGCCTTCTAGTATCCAGTGGCATTAGTCCAAAACACTGCCTACTATGCTTAATGTTGAGGGAAAATTAACCCAAGATCCCAAAACTATTGCTAACACCTTCAACAAGCATTTGTCAACCCAAATGTTTCCTTGCATGGTTTATGTGGCAGGTGTGTATTGTGTTAGTTGAACTTCTGGTGGGAAGAAAAGCCTGCCTGAACTATGTTTTGACAAGCTGTCATATTTTGGACAGCAGTTGAATGCAGAAGCTCCGGTAAAGAGAAGCCTATGCTGAAAATGTGGTATGCATCGCCGGCCCAGTGGCGCTCAGGGTTGAGGTGCTGGATACCACACCTCGCGCCATGCAGGCAATCCATGTTCAGAAGTGGGCGCAGGCCACTGGGGGTCAGCAGGGGAGAAGAAGGATCGAACGTCCCAGGGACATCTCTCCTTTTCAGGGGAGAGGAGTGACCAGTTGTCGGTGCAAGCCTGGCCCCTAGTGGCTGCTGGGGCCTGGCACACAGATGCTGCAGACATCGTGTCAGAGACAGGGAAGATGCCTAATGGGGTGTGCGCATGGGAGTGTGTGCGGTACTGTCACCAGCGTCCTTGTACACTCCACCCCTGAAGGGGAGAAACCAGAAGGAAAAAAGCTCATGGCAGATGATGGAGGGAGCTCATAGATCCCACCCCTGAAAAGTCACAGTGCCGACCACTGTACTGGATCTGGTCTTGGTGGGGATGGCCCCCCCACCGACTCTGCCGGGGGGGGGTAAGCTCTGGGGGTAGCTGGTTGGCGTCGGCTGGTGGATGTCAGGGGCCTGGGCCAGGGCTCCCTCCAGATAGAGAGGGCCGTGGAGCTGGAGTACAAATTAAAAAAAAGGGGAAGGGGCAAATATTTAAGATTTCCACAGTTACTAGCACGCGTACTGAAATTGCAACAAGTGGCCATAACTTTTCATATTTTGACCATAAATGTTGAACATAGTCTTCTTATCACCCCACCTCATGAACTCTGTAGGTGAAATTTTTCAAATCCATGGGAAAATGGCATTCCACCCCACAGGTGTGAAAACACATTATGGGCAAGATGTGAAAAATGACAACTGTACTGGTCATGAGGTGGTGTGATAAAAAGGCTATATTGAAAATTTGGAGTGAAAATATTGAAAATGACCAAAGTTACATGTGTAAGTAGAAAATTTTGAATAACTGGGTATAACCCGGCCATTTTTTGGAGTTGTTTCACCAAGTTTTCAACATGACCTTTTTGGGACCCCACCTCAGGAAGAATGCTACTGTCATTTCGTTCACTTATCCCAAAAGGTGATTTCACAGAGCGACCATGCTATTCTGCACCACAGGTGCAAAAGCACATTTCAGACAGGATGTGAAAAATGGCAGCTGTACTTGTCATAGGGACATGTGAAAAATGGCAATGTTGAAAATCTGGAGTGAAAATATTAAAAATTGGCGAAGTTAGGAGCGTGTGTAGAAACTGCACAATGCATGCTCGTAACACAGTCATTTTTTGGATTTTATTTCACCAAATTTGCAATATGGGCTTTTTGGCACCCCATTTCATGAAGAGGGGCACTGTTGTTTTGTTACTTGGTCGCAAAAGATGATTCCACACAGCAACCGTGAAATCACCTTTTGAGACGGAGTAACGAAATGACAGTGACAGTGTTCATGAGGTGGGGTCCCAAGAACCCATGCTGAAAATTTGGGACCAAAATTCCTAAAAATGGTTGAGATCTCAACCTAAGTTGAAAACCCCATTGGCTGCCATTATAAAGTGCTTACCTTTGATTCTTCGGTTTGACGGTCGGCTTTGAAGAGTGCAGATGTGTTCCGGTCCTCAGAAGATGACAGCGCCAAACTCCGGAGGTAAGCATGGGTAAGGGCGGGTGCAGGGAGGTGGATTCTCAGTGGGAGGATGGGGATGGGGTGGGGGGACTGGTGAGATGATGAGGGACCGTTTTCTTTTTTACATGTTAAAAAAAAAATAGGTGAGGGATGGTTTTCTTTACTTACAGGTACAAAAAAAAAACATTGGACACACTGGGGTGGGCTCCCAGTGTGCCACATGAGTTGGGGGGTTCGTGTTGCCAACGTGGGGATTGGGCACCCCGATGTCGGCACAGTAATGGAGGGTGAGGGGTGGACAGCACACAATGGGAGAGAGCAGGAGGGTTTGATTAGATGCCCGGGGCTGGGATGGGAGTGGGGAGGACAGCAGCAGTGGGAGGCAGCAGGAGGGTTTAATGAAAGATGCCAGGCTGGTGTTGCAACAGAGGATGCGGGACTGACTGCAGCAGTGGGAGGGAGTGGAAGGGTTTGATTAGATGCCTAGGGCTGGGATGGGAGTGGGGAGGACAGAGGCAGTGGGAGGATTTAATGAAAGATGCCAGGCCGGTGGGTGAATGGAGGGTGCGGTGTGGACTGCAGCAGTGGGAGGGAGTGGGAGGTTTTGATTAGATGCCCGGGGCTGGGACAGGAGCGGGGAGGACAGCAGCAGTGGGAGGCAGCAGAAGGGTTTAATGAAATATGCTGGGTCAGTGGGGGAATAGAGAGTGTGTGCAGGGTGGACTGCAGCAGTGGGAGGGAGCGGGAGGGTCTGCAGACTTGCAATGCCAGCTATGCAAATGAGAGAAATGATGCACACTCTCTCATTGGTGCTGTTCATTTCTCTCAAGTGTGAGCCCACTCCCCACTGTGAAATTCTGATGGCTGTCACACTCGGCTTCAGTGGTCTTTGGTGTGTCAGGGTCACGCCCACAGTATAGTGCTCTGCATTGGACTCGTCCCTGACACATCTCACAAATGTGATATTGTCCCAAGGTGTTTCTTGCGCAAGCACAAGGAAACACAAAAAGGCCTTTACCAACCTTAGTGGAGTGCTTCCCCCAGATTTCCTTGAACCACCAAGTAATTCTAATTACAAGATCAATGAAGATTCACCCATCAGCCCAGCCCCTCCATTCTACCTCAAGATTATCACCAAAGCTGAGGCCAAAAAAATACCTCCAACAGATATAAGGGAAAACTGGAACCAGTGGTGACTCGTTAGACCTTAAGCTTATTGCCCTCACCTTTGAAGAGGTACTTTCACCTCTAACTAGAATCCTGAATCTTTCTCTAATTACTGCTAAATTCACCCAACTTTGAAAAGCAGCAGTGGTCACTCCTGTCTTTAAAAGTGGGGACAGGGCTAGTCATACCAACCATCGCCCAATTTCTATACTCCCCCCTCTCTGGAAAGGTCTTGAAAGAATAGTCTATGATCAACTGGTCAACTACTTCAACAATCACCAGTTGCAGTCCCCACAGCAGCATGGGTTCAGGAAACTGCATAACACAACTACTGCACTGGTGGCATTTACAGGCTACATTCATGACGTGCTAGATTGGGGGCTTATGGTGGTGGCAACCTACATAGACCTCACCACAGTCAATCACAAACTGCTGTTAAAGCAGTTAACCAGAACTGGGCTTTCCCCTGAATCAGTGGGGTGGTTTCAGAGCTATCTCTCCAAGAGAGAGCAACAGGTTAAAATCCTTGATGTTCTTTCTGAACACTGGCATGTCAGTACAGGGATCCCTCAAAGCTCAGTCTTGGGCCCCCTGCTTTTTAGCCTGTTTCTAAACCATCTGCTGCTAGCATGTCATGATAGAGTCCTATTATATGCAGATGATGCAGTGCTATAGCCACTCTGACCCTGCAATGCTGGAAAAGCAAATGCAGGTAAACTTCTCAGATATAGAGGCCTGGTTTCTAAATTCCAAGCTCTTGCTAAATCATAAGAAGACCACAACTATGTTACTCACCTCCTCCCATAACAGATGCAGGTCTTGCTGACTAAAAATCTGGAACAACCAAAATGCCATCTTAGAAATTATCCTAAGCTTTAAATACCTAGGGGTAACTCCAGACAGCTTCCTCACCTTCTCACAACACATTGACCAAGTAGCTAAGTCTGTGAACTCCAAAACTGGCCAACTCTTTAGGCACAGACACTGCCTAACTGATGATGCTCTCAAAATCACTGTAAACAGCTCAGTCCTGTCAGTTATTGACTATGGACTAGTAGTCTGTGGAGCAGCAATGGACACAGCTCTAAAGAGGCTCAAACTAGCACTTAAAGCCTGTAGGCTTATCCTAGGTGCACACCACCTCACCCATATCTGTGAGCTCTACTCTCATTCCAGGTGGCTTAATCTACACAGCAGGGTACAGCTGCTGGTGTGCCTGCTAGCAAAGAAGACCACCCTTGGCCTCATGCCTATTGGGGTCCAGAACCTTATCTGCCCTACAGACAATCTCAGACAAACAAGAGGGGCATCCAGTAAGCTCCTAAAAGTCCCATTCCACTGCACCTCTCAAGGACAGCAGTCTTTTGGATACTGGACTCTTAGTTGGCTAAACTCTCTCCATGAAGACTTATTGACAGAATCTAAACTTGGCCCTTTCAAATCAAAACTTCATTCACACATTGCTGTACTTGGTCGGTGTGACTGTAGCTGCTAAACTGCTTTAGATAATGTTTGGCATTTCTGCTTAACCTCAGCACTTACCCCCCCTACTCATACCCCCTTTCCCATATTCTCATCTCCCTGCCTCCGTCCCTCCCTCTCTAAACTCCATTTTCCCAACCCTTTTTCACCCCTCCTGTCCTCCTTATCCCCCATGCCCCATCCCTCCTAGCCTCATCTATCCCTCCTCCCAGCTACCTGCATCTGTCCCATTTACTTCTAACAAGGCCCTGCTTGCTGCTCCCATTTATCCCCCTATCTTCCTATGTCCCCACCCTATAGTGGGATTCTAACTCTCTCACTTCCTGCTGCCTCCTAGCTTCCTATCTTCTCATAACTGCATTTCCCCTTTATGTCCCTACTTTATCCAATCAACATTTCTACGTCTTGTATAGTGTCTCCGGATTGAAAATTTAATGTAACTGCTGTATCTCGTGTATTGTATTTATGTCAGTGTTCTTTGTTGTAAAAAATATTGTCTATCACTAGACGTGGAACCTCTGTAAACAAGCTACTAGCTCAAAGCTGTTTTTAATCCAAGACAATAAAATAAAACAACAAGTAAATAAAATGTAGCCTTTCTTCATAAAGTAATGCCCCAGTACCCTGTACGTACTGTATCTAGTGATTTCCTCTGTATCTTCTCTAAGTGGGTGCTATCACGCATTTTATATGGACACCAAAGTTGTGAAGAAAAATCTAAAAGAAGGTGGATGTATGCCCTATATAAAGGGAGTAAAATAGAATGGTGTCTAGATTTTATATTACATCTGACTGCCATCGGATTGTATTGGTTTTATTGAGATGATCAGTTATATGCTTGTTAAAAGTAAAGTCATTAGAGACTGGGACCCCCTGGGTCTTTCTCATGTTGAGGTTTGTCAAGTAACTTTCTGCATAAAACGTAGTCTTTTTTTGGTTATTTGTGCCAAAGTACATTATGCTGCACTTATCAATATTAAAGTGTATCCTCCAGGTGTGTGCCCATTGTGAAAGTTTGCCTAAGTCCTGCTGTATCTGACAGATTTCATCATGGTTAGTACAGGGGCCACCTATCTTACAGTCATCAGCATATTTAATAATCCAACTGACTAGGTTAGAGGACAGACCTGATATAAATATCTGAAATACCAATGGGGTAAGAACAGAACCTTTGGAACTCCACTTGATGCAGATCGCCACCAGTCAGAAATGTGCCTGTCAGTAAGTACCCTCTATTCTCGGTCAGCCAGCCACATGGTAATCCATTGCATATATCTGGGATGAATATTAAAGGTGTATAGTTTTTTTTAACCAGAGTCCGGTGAGGCACAGAATCAAAGGCCTTCCTAAAATCTAAAAATATAACATCACATGGGATTTTGTTATTAAGCCTGTGACTAACTGACTCATAGAAACAGAGGAGATTCATAACACATGAACTACACTGACAGAACCCATACTAATTTATATCCAAATTTTCAAGGTCAGAAAAGAACCGATTCGGAATGATACCTTCCATGACTTTTCCCAGTACTGGGGTGAGGCTAATAGGTCTGTAGTTGTCCGTATCTCCTTTATCACCTTTTTTAAATATCGGTACCACATTAGCCCTTTTTCAATTGTTCGGTATGTCCATATTTTTCATATGACTATCAAAGATCAGTTTGAGTGAATAAGCAAGATGTTTTTTAATGATGGCAATCATGCTTCCTGTTATTCCATCAGGGTGAGGAGAGGAATCAGTTCTTATAAGGTTACGTTTGTTGTGGATTTCTTCAATGGAAACAGTAATATCATATCCTGGAGAGGTATCAATGGCCACAGGCACAGAATTATTTTTGGTGAAAGCTTTGCAAAACTGTTCATCAACAGGTTTGACATATCTGTGGAAAGACCGAGGTTATCGCTGTTAACAATCAGAGGGCCAACACTGCAGTGAGTATTTTTAGAAAACTAGTGTAGCTGTAGAAAACCTTGCTTTTACATTTAATTGCATGAGAAGCAAGTGCTTTTTCTGTATCAATTTTAGCCTTTTGATTTCGAGTTTGCATTGTCTCTGAATTTTTTTAAAGGCCTCCCATTGTGTAGAGCACTTATTTGAAAGATACTTACCGTATAACCATTTCTTTTTAATAATAAGCTTGGTTAATTTTTTGGATAACCACTTTGGTCTTAACCTAGAAATTCTACATTTATAAATTTTGGGGGTGCATTTATAAGCAATGTCAAGGATAATATTTCTTTAACGTAGTCCACATAACATCACCGGTGCTATTATTAAACAGCATGTTCCACTCAAGAGCTGACAAAGTTTCATCAATACTCTAAATCTGCTTTATTATATACAAAACATTTGGTGCTATTACTAAATCTTGTATAGGCAAAACCTACTTCAACTATGGCAGTGTTGGGATCACTGTTACCCAATGGGGCCTCAACTCTATAGTTATTAATAGAAATATTTTCTGTAGCAAGAACAATGTCCAAAATATTTTTTGCTACAAGTTGGACCATGTACGTACTGACACATATTAAGTTCTTCACAGAAGGTAAGATACTGGGCAGAAGGAAGATGAAGATGTTTTATTAGCCCAATCAATATCACTAAAATTGAGGTCACCCATAAAAATAAAATTTCCCAAATCTGCAACTGCCTCCATCTCATTCATAAATTCTAATGTAATATTAGAGGAAGTGTCAGGTGGTCGATAACATAATCCTAGAGTGATGCTCTCTGAATTAGTGTTGGCTAATTTCATCCATAAGGATCCTGTCGGGCATGAAGATCTAAATTTATGTGTAATATCACTGGGGTGAAGTGCAGAGTTAATATATAGAGTAAGCCTCCCTCCTTATCTTACAGCCCTGAAGGAGGAGAATAGTTCAAAGCCCTGAATAGTTCTGCCCCAGGCTTCAGTTCCTGTCCATCAAGTTTCAGTCACTGCAATAATGACTGGGTTTCCCACATCACAAAGGATTAAAAGTTCATCAGACTTGTTATTTAAACTCCTTGCATTAAGTAAGAAATCCTTGAAGTTATTATTACCTTTCGAGAAAATGGTTCTCCCAGTTGTGCTAGCTGTTTCAACGTTTGGGTGGAGGCAGGAATGGCTACTAATCCCCACCCCCAAAGCTAGTTTAAATCAAGGTTGGTAAGTGCAGATTGAAAATAGGAACTCAATTTCTTTGCCCTGATTTTATTCCGGTGTAGGCCATCTTTAGAATACAGAGATTTATCACAGTAAAAGGTATCCCAGTGATCTATGAACAGGAACCCCTCCCTTTTACACCAGCTCATGAGTCGTGTGTTTATTCTTTCTATTGTGGAGTTCTTTTCAGGGGAGGCTCAAGGGATGGGGAGGATCCCAGAGATAAAAACCTTGCAACTCTTTCTTGGAATTCTATTACCAAATTCAATCAGGTCAAAACAAATCTCTTTTTTTCGTATTATCATTTTTCCTCCTCCTCCTCCTCCATGCCAGCCTAGCTCACCTGTCCTTCAGGTGGCCAGCCCCCGTCATCATGGTCCTCCCATCTGCTGTCCAGTGCCCCTCATCTTGCTACGCTGACCGACCTGACATATCCCTTCATTGGGGGGCCCCCCGCCCATGGGGCACATCTGGGCAGGGCATCTTTCAAGTGCCCAAAGGCACCATCTTCAATCTTCGTCATGGCAGTGAGGGCACAACACGGGGCATACCTGGGCTACCACAATGACAGGAGGATGGGCCGCAGTCATCCAGTGGCTAGGCAGCCATTTTCCCTTTTTCTGGTGCCCCCTCCCTCTTCGGCCAGACACTGTGTCATCCTGGTAAGTCATGCATGCGAAGTGTGGTCACCCACACTGCATTGCAGAATGCCATACCCAGCCACCAGAAGCCACCAAAGGGTGGTACGTCCATGACCCTCCCCCCCAGGAGGAGAGCATCTAAAGTATGCTCTTCAGCCCTCCCTGCCAGCCTCTGCTCCTGTCACTCTGGGCTCAGGGCACAAACCCAGGTCATTAGCATGCCAGGTGATTCCCCCATCACCTGGCACCACGTGACTGACCCAAATGCCTTTTTCATGTGTGTGCCCCACATTATTCATGCCCACATGCAAAATGATGTTTGAGTTATCTTTAGTTACCAGCCTTTCAATTCATGCACTTATATCCTCTATCTTTACTCTTGGATGCTTTCACATTTTTGTAGGGAGTAGACCTGTTGAAGCGAGATGCGCAATTTTTTTAATAATTATATTTTATTCATTTTTATATTGCACTTGCATACAAAAGAAGAGTATTCCATTCCTGTCCCATGTACATAAAGATAGAGTCTAGTCCATAGCATAAAGAGAGATGCAAAATGACAAAGAAATAAAACAACAAAACAAAAAAAAAACCAAGCATAATTCCAGAGAGTGCCATATCTAAGTTTAAATTCATACAGCCTATAATTAAAAATCAAAACAAAAAAGTTAACCTTCTCAGAGAATACCACCTACCTGACTATATAACAAATCCTATTTTTAATATAATAAAGAATACCATCTACCTGACTAACAAATCCTATTTTAATTTAGTAGAACGGTCATAATCTCTATAAGTACTACATTAAGCATATTATCATAGATATACTCTTATAAATTTATGAAACATAAACATTTCTACTATTTCAATCTACCTTTGATAACTTTTAATCCCATTTACTGAATATGTAAACACAGTATCTTGTTTTCTGTTTCTCCACTTTCTTTCTTTCTTCCCTTTGCAGATAAGTAATTTTTCAATGAATTAGCCTAATTTCATATCAGTGAAAACAAACATTCCTTATTAAACTAATTGTTACTCAATTATAGTGTATGGTGGAATGTAATTGTGTATGGATTTCCATACACTGTAAAAAGTCATTCTGCTGTAGCAATGACATAGCTACTAATGCAGAACGACTTTTCATTCTGCTGTAGTAGCTATGTCACAATGCAACTGTTCCCACCAGCACTGTTAATAATAATAATTTTTTTATAGCGCTTTTCTACAACCAAGGTGCTGTACAACTTTAAAAACAAGTAAAATCCAGAAAAAACATAAAATTCGGATACAGCAGATTACATGGATAAATAACTGTCGGTAACAATTACTCTTGGTAGGCAAGATGCCATAAGTAGGTCTTCAAGGACCTTTTAAAACTCTCCACAGTCATGCACTCATAGAATAGGGGGTGGTTGGCAAGTCAGGTGTGCAAGCTGGCTGACGGGCTGGAGAGACGAAGAGTGCGGTCTCCAGTGGCAGACACTCACCAGAAAATGTAAGTGATCCTGTATTTTGAGCACCATACACTATAAAGAACAATGTATGGCATCCCAAACAACTCGGCAACTCTTCTCCCTCATGTTTTCTATGCTGGCAGAGGGACCTCTCAAGCTTCATTCTCGAGATCATCAGCCATCATAGAAAACAGTTGGGTGAAGAATTGCCTTGTGTATGGGATGCCATACACTATCTTATATATTTTCAAGTTCAGCTTCTGCCACAATAATAGACATCTCCTTATTGGACTAAGTTGGCAATCCTGAGTCTCTATCTTCATCTTTTTCATGCTGATCACAAAGAAAAGAAGAAATCTGGTCAATTTGGTCAATTTCAAAAAAGATATAAACCTTGCCCTTAAATGTTATCCTTACATTAGCCTGAGCAAACAACTCTAATTGAGCACCTTGCTCCAGAATCTCTTGATGATATGTAAAAAAAAATCTATGCCATGGCTGTGCAGCATGAGAAAAGTCAGGGTAGACAGAAAATTTATGCCCCTTATATATTAGCTGAGTTTTTATTTCTTCTAACCTCATTACCAGATCTCCGTCTGATTCAGGTGCACAAACTGCCACAATGGTAACTTTAGGGTCTTGTTCAATCATAGTATCTATCCCATTTACTGACACTTCAGATACATTGGGTCTCCTTTTTTGTACCCTGAAAGCCTTGGTTAAAAATAGAGGATTATCTTCTGGCAGGTCATACACTGTGAGGAAAATGTTTTTCACCAGTTCCCCTACAGACTCAACATTTTTATCTAACGAAAGAGGCAAGCCAACAAGACATAAATTCTTATACCAGGTCTGGTTTCCCAAATTCTCCATTTTCCTAGATGTGTTGTAAGTCTCTCAGATAACATTATTAACAGTGGCTTCCACAGCTTGTAACTAATTTGATAACCCATTTATAGGGTCTGCATTTTTTTTTCTTATGTGTAGAAACATTTTATAATCTTTCCCTGTTAACATTTGTGTCATTTTGGAGAAAGTCTACTTTCACATTGAGAGAGTCAAATCTCCAGTCATACCTCTCAGTCTGTGAAAGGATTTTATTTATCAAATCTCCCAAAGATTCATTTGAATGTTTTGGTGCTTCAGCAACATTTTGGGGTGTGCTCTGCACCTTAGTTCATTTTCTCTTCTGTAAGCTGTCAGATTCTACTCCAGCAACAGCATCTAATGGCTTGCTTTCAGGTATGGTTGTATCCAGTGCTCATTGAGGCTTGCCAGATGCTTCAGATGATTAAGTGTAGATGGAGCTCAAAAGGCAGACACAGTGCCAGGTGAGCTGGGTGGCTTCCTGGAACTTCCCCTGCCCTTAGTGTCAATAGCGAGCCTGGACTGTTTCTCAATGGGTCGAATATGTGGGGAGGGAAACCCTCCTCAGAAGAGGTAGAAATAATCATTTATTTTCCAACATGGATTGCTAAGTAAACGGTGTCTTTATTAAAGGTACACTATGTTCTCTCCATGTGATCCTCTTGCTAAAACAAACAGGGCAGTATCATGGGAACCATCTTGGATCTTTCACCCCCACAAGATGCCTGGATTGAATGCAGATTTATATTCGGCACTTTGGACAGTGTTTCAAAGCAGGGACCTGTGAAGGTTCCTGGCCAATTTGATTGAGAGCTGTATTGGAGCCCCACCAGCATGTCAGGTGTTGCTAAACAGAATTTCAGGTTAATTTGCAATGTTGCTACATAACTACCCCCAGATGATCACTGATGTGCTCATTGTTGAGACAGAAGCTGTAACTGAAGATGATGAGGAACCTAGTCCCTCCTGAGTGAGGAGTGGGGCAGATTTTAATGGCTTTGCTGTGTACATTCTCCCTTCACCCAGCAGTCACTATTGTCAGCATTAAAGTGTTTTGGCGACTTTCAATGATGCCGGCATACATGGTGGACTAGTTGCTCAGCAGCTCTCCCCGAGTCTTCACCTAAATCTGCTCTAATCCCCCTCGAAGCTGGCTACCAGAGGCAAACAATGGCGTTTGGATGAGATGATGCTGCAGACTCTCCAGAAACTGAAGGAACTTGGGGAGAACACCCCACACAATGGTGAAAAATTTGACTCAGCACCTACATCACTGGAGGCCTGCGATACGCCTCGGCGCTCGGCTTCCCCAGGCTCTGGCTCAGCAGATGAGTGCAGCTCAGATGAAGAACCGGCATTCATGATTACTTCCAAGTACCTCTTTAAAGAACTTAGGTGCTTGGGAGACACTATGGCAAATATCCAAATGGATCTAAAGAAGATCCACTCTGAACAAAGTACACAACGTCAGTAGATTGCAGATCTGGAGCAGCAGGCCATGGAGGTGTCTGGGGCTATCGATCTACATAATGGCGCAATTCTCCAGCTGCACGTCAGGGAGGTCTGGATACAACAGAAGCCGGAGGACCTAGAGAATCACTCTAGATGAGTGAACATCTGTATCCATGGCCTCCCCGAACAGACAGAAGTTTTATGGAGAGCCTCATCAAGGAACTTATGAACTTGCCCTCAGATTATACATTAAATTTGATTAGAGCTCATCGCTCCTAGGGTCCTAGACCTTTGGACCCTAAAGCCTGCCCAAGGTCGATCATCACTGCTTTCCTAGACTACAGAGTTAAAGCAGACATCCTGGGAAAGGTGTGGGCTAAAAAAGAAATTACTTTCGGGGACACTCGACTGTTCTTTGAGCATGATTACACCCCCATAACTATGGATCACAGACGTAAGCTACTTCCCATTTTAAAACAGCTTTGGGCAAAAGGGGTGAAAGCCCGCTTGGATTACCTAGCAGTGCTCAAGATTACAACAGACTCTGGCATGCATAGTTTTCCAGTTATTTCAGAAGCAGCCAAGTTTCTTCAGCAGTGGGACATAACTAACAGACATCCTAGATGCTGATACCATAAAAGAGCTGGAATACTGCCATTGGTATGTAGTTAGAAACCCACGTGGGTTAAGGAGCCAGATCAAAGGGAAAATTGCAGAGGATTCCTCCTTAGAAAAGCTGGCAGTTAAATCAGGCACCCTTCCCCTGCTCTCGTGCCCTCATCCCCAACGTTCTACAAGAGGGAAAGAGAAAAACTGAGCGCCCAAAACAGGTTGAGCATCAACAGCACGAGAGCAACAGGGCACTTGAAATGGATGCATAAGCAGATACGGAAAGGCTGACTCCAGACTAGAGTGAAGAGGCCTGGGACTTGTTAAGTACCCCCTATTTCCCCTTTTTTTTTCTTCTTCTGTTCCTTACTTTGAGGGAAGGGGGGAGATTTTCTCTCCTAGACTACTTGGACTCATACCAAACATTGACATGGTTTCTTCAACTTTAGATCAGGAAAGTGACACCCAACATGGGCAATGCAAGGAGAAATATAGAATGTTAAGATGGGTTTAATTCTGGGGCATAATTCATAGTACAAGCCAGCAAGTTATTTGAATACATGTTACCAATAGTTCTTAAAGGAGGGAGCGGGGCTCGGAGATTTATAGATGCTGTAACGGGTAGTCAAGAAGTATTCGCTGGGTACACCACCTAACACTGTGGCTGAATCAAGCCTCAGTTTGACACAACCCTTAGTAGTTTTTCCAGCCCCCCCAAAAAAACTTGGACAGTTTGGGGAGGGGAGTTGGTGGCACAATTGGAAGTACTAGAAAGATCTACAGTTCTGGGGCCAAGGTTTCTGCCTCCTTATTGTATAAAGTTTCATGTTAACTGTTTAATTTGGTTACTTTTTTTTATTGGTTGGCCTGGTGGTATGTGGATGTGGGGGGCACATTGAGAGGTGAATTGGGGAAACAGTATATCAACTATTCCTTAAAACATTACTACTAATAGAATTGAATCTTTTGTTATATAATGTGAAAGGATTAAATGGACCCATCAAAAGGGCTAGAATTTTACAGGAACTGCAAAGACATCAAACTAGTGTAGCTCTGCTGCAAGAGGCTCACCTGAACGAAATTGAACATTCTAAATTAAGACGCTCCTGGGTGGGGGAGGTCTACGTAGCCAGCTGGTCAGACCACCCCCACCAGAGGGGAGTAGCAATTTTGTTTAGGGGAGATCTTCCTGTCCAGGTGATCTCTCAGGTCCAGGATCCCTGGGAACATTTTGTTAGGCTCCATTTAATTATCTTTAATATTAAATGTGTGATGGTTTGTCTGTATGCACCTAATGAATCAAAGGAGAACAGGATTTTTTTGGAAAAACAGTTTATGGAGACCATACAGGACCCAGATACTCTATATATCATTGGGGGAGATTTTAATAGAGTGGTCTCAGTTCTATACGACAGAGCTCACTCAGGCGGGGGGGGAGGGTCAGCTCCCAAAATGATAGCTTTCTGAAGAAGCTGATAGGGAGGTTGGCATGGCAGATGCCTGGAGGGAGAGTCATGGGGTGCACCACAACGATATTTTTTTCTCCCATAGACACAGGATGTACTCAAGGATAGACATGTTCCTTGTGTCTGGGGAGAAAGTGTATCTGGTACAGAGCTGGAAAATCCTACCAATGTCATGGTCTGGTCACTCTCCACTATCCCTTAGGTTACAACTCTTTCCTTCTGTCAGAAATTCTAATTGGAGATTAAATGTGGGCCTCCTAAACTCGGTGGATTTTAAATCTACACTAAAAGAACAGCTCTCTGCCTACCTGTATACTAATGATCCAGACTTGACCTCTCTCTCAGTTAGATGGGATGCTCTTAAAGCCTACATCTGGGGTCAAATCATTTCATATAGTTCCCGGCTAAAGAGACAGAGACAGGCCACATTGGAGAGGCTGGAGAGGGAACTTCAGCAACTGGCATATCATGTGGAAGGGGTTATTAGGAGAACTCAATATAGGTACTATGTGGAAGGAAACAGGGCAGGCAGACTTTTGGCCTGTGCTCTTCGTAAACAGCTCACAAGTAGGGCGGTGTTGAAAGTGAAAGACACAGAGAAAATAGGGGAGCTTATTATGGACCCCCCAGGTATTACAGGGGCATTTGCTAGATATTATAGCAAATTATATAGCCAAGAACACACACATAATGCGACACAATAAACAATGGAATTTCTAAACTCCGTGACTCTTCAGACCTTTACGCAAGAGGACTGAGACTTATTGGAGAGCCCAATCACTCAGGGAGAGATAATCACGAAGATTAAAAGACTTAAGCAGGGTAAATCCCCGGGCGTAGATGGCCTGCCATCAGAATTTTATAAGGTTTTACAGGAGTCCCTGGTTCACCCCTTAGTCCTGTGCTATCATCATATTCAGGATGGAGGGGAGGTCCTGGAACCTTGGTGTTCCACCCTAATCTCGGTTATCCCTAAGGAGGGGAAAGATCATATCCAATGTGGGTCATATCGCCCGATCTCATTACTTAATGTGGGTTTGAACATTTTTACTGGGATCTTGGCAGACTGCATGCAGCGGGTAGCTCTGGGACTTGTACATCGAGACCAGACAGGATTTATAGCTGGCAGATCCTACAGGACAATGTGAGGCATTTGCTTAACATAATATCTACTCAATGAGGACTGGGGATTTTCCAGCTTGCCATCTCCATGGATGCCGAAATTTGATAGGGTTAATTGGAACTTTCTTAATGCAACCATGGAGAAAATGCAATTTGGACCAAAATTCTTAGATATAATAACAAATCTGTATGCTTCCCCACAAGCACAGGTTAGGGTAAATGGGATAAACTCAGGGTATTTTCGGATTAGTAGGGGAACCAGGCAGTGCTGCTCCCTGTCTCAACTTTTCTTTGCCTTGTTTTTGGAGCCCCTTGTGGCGGCGGTCTGCCAGGATCAGAGGATAGAAGGGATTAGGGTGGGGGGGGGGTGGAGAACAAAGTAGCTCTGTGTACAGACTATTCCATATTTTTCATTGAGTGGCCCGAAACCTCCCTGCCATGATTGCGGACTTTACTTAAGCGGTTTTGGGTCCATCTCTGGCTACAAGATTAATTATTGCAAGTCAGAGGCCTTGGTTCTGAGTGGGAGTTGCCCCTTATCATTGCAGTGGGATTTTCCTTTTGCATGGGCCAAACATAACCAAACATGTTATTTAGGCATTCAGATCACCGCAGCGCACAATGCCTTATTTGAAGTCAATTATAATCGCCTTTGGAATACCATTCAGAATGACTTGGCGAGATGGACATTGTTACCCCTTTCACTGGCAGACTGGGTTGAGTCCATTAAAATGAATGTACTACCTAGATTTATCTTCTTATTCTCTACCTTGCCTGTCCAGGTCCCAACCCAGTATTGGGGAAAAGTTCTGAAGGGCATAACTCAATTTATTTGGGGAGGCCATAGACCGAGGGTGGCCAGGAGGATACTACACCAGCCAAAAGATGGAGAAGGACTGGGACTTTCTGACTTACATAGATACTATCTGGCATGTCAGATGACCCCGGTGTGTTCCTGGGCTAAGCAACGGACAGAGTCCAGCTGGTATGAGATAGAGGAGGGTGCTGGCCTTTTAAGGCCATTGTTCACTTTTGCATGTCTTGATCAACACATTCCCCAACAGGGGCTGACTGGTAATAATTGGACTAGATCTTACATAAGGTCTGGAGGGTCTTAGCCTCACCACCTTCTCTGGGCCTCCTGACCCTCATAAAGCACCACACTAATTTTGGCCCCCCAAGACTAGACCCAGGATACAGAACATGGGAGACCAGTGGGCTTACTAGATTTTCCCAACTTATTGAGAGAGGTACCTGTAAGTCCTTTGATAGACTGAAAGAGAAATTCAGTTCAGGTAACTCAGAATTTTTTAGGTACTTACAGGTCAGACACTTCATAATGAGTGGGTACACAATATTACTTTTGCAGTGACAAAAGACAATGTGGGAAGACTTTATTTATGGGATTACTACTCTGAAGGTCAGGATGAGATATATCTTGGTGTTATACAGGATGTTGGGGGAAAGGGGCCTAGAACCTTTAAATTCAATAAAGACTGCCTGGGAAGGTGAACTCTCCATCACCATCCCACAGGACATATGGGAGAAGAGGTTTAGGATCGGATGGAGGGTGACTGCCTCCCCAGACTGGAGGGAATACTTTTGGAAGATAATTGTTAGATTCTTCGCACTCCCATAGTTACAAAGCACTTTGGGACCACTTTTTCAGACTAGTGCTGGCAGAGGTGCGGTCTCACAGGGTCTCGCATGCATATTTTCTGGGAGTGTCCAGTCATTAGGATCTTTTGAGATGAAGTCAAGACAAAAGTAAATCAGATTTTAAAGGTGAACATACTACTCAGACTTCCTAAATTAGGTTTTGTGGTTTCCGGTTGTTTTGGGCCTCTCCCCTACCCAGAGAAAGTTGGGACTGTTTTTTATTGTTGCAGCCTTAAAATGTCTCTCGTCAAGGTGGCTCCAACAGGAAGCCCCTACGGTGGGTGAGTGGCTTAACCGTGTAGGCCAAATCCATGACCGAGAGAAGCTCACTGCCAGAATACACTTGAGGAAGGAAAAGTTTCTAGAAATATGGAATCCATGGCTGACATGGTCTGGAGCTGGTCTCTAGGGTGGAGAAAGTCAGTCGATGGATAGTGACATCCAGGATAGGATTCCATCTCTGAGGGGGAGGTAGAGGACCCCCTCCTATTATGTTACTGCTGTCTACTCTCCCCCCTCTTTTTGACTTCCCCCTGTTCTTCCCTCTCCTTAAGTGCCCCCAACAGAATGCAGATATATTGGTGACTGGATAGCTGCAAAAGACAGTTGCTTGATTTATTAGGTAGAATAACATAAACAGGTCACCTAATCCTTTTTTTCTAACTTGAATCATATGCTAGTGACAAGCTACCATAGGTCAAGAAGTGAACGTAGTTAAAACATTTGTTTTTTTTTAAATATATGTGTTTTATTATATGAGTTGTATGACAAGTTTGCAATGTTGAATTTGGACTTTGATTGTATTGGCTCAAAAGAGCTCTTGTTGGAAATTAAGTAAAGGGGAGCATTACACAAGAATGAGCCACCAAATATAAGGAGACAATAGGTGGAATCTGGACATTTTGACCACCATAAAGCTTCTTTGGACTGATATCTTGTTTGAATGAAATGTTGACCCTTATTGCTCAATATGTACTGCAATTCAAACTTTTGAATAAAACTGAGTTATAAAAAACATCCCAGGAGGAGATTTACTTTTCAGCATTCTTGACAAAGAGCACCACCATTCAGTGTCCAAGAGGGGGATCTACTTTATTTGGCAGCACTTTTCAGTATCCCTGAATGGGAGCTATGTCATTCAGCATTCCGGACAGGGAGCACCACCATTTGGCATCCCAGATAGGGGAGCTACCCATCACTGTTTGTGATAATGGTTCCGAGAATTACCCTTAAGGACTTGCCCATCCAGAACTGGTATCATATAATGCCAACATTTTCTCTGTAGCTGAGCCTGAGCATGAACTAACCATTTCTGAGTAGTGAACCCACTACTGACCAGCTATAAGGAATGGTGTTCTGTCTTCTGATTATGTCATGCTTCAGATACTGCAAATTTCACATCAACTTGGAGCACCTGTCTTTGGGGTTATGTAACATGCATGGAATGGAGGACCAAGTGTTTTTCATTAAACAAAAAAAAAAGAATGAATGCATGCTCCTTAGGGGGAGCAAAGGAACTAAAATGTGTGCACTTTATACTCAGTATCCTTGTGAATTGTTTTGAATGTTATGACTGTTATATTATTGCCAGTATTCAGGAAGCTGTTTTTGTCCCTCCCCCAAGGTGACAGTCTTGATAAAGACATCAAGTGTTTAGGCATTGAAGAGTGCAACCCCACCCATGGCATGGTGGGTTACTATCTAGTCCAGGACTATGCTAGTCCAGTTTACCCTGTTTGATTACACTAAAGGTTAATGTTCTAGCTCTGACAATGTGACTAAATATTCTCATCCTGTTTACTGTTTCAGCCCCAGCAACAGGGAGCTTCAATTTCTGAGTACATCCTGGACTTATGGATTCTTATATTTTCCTGGGCTTTCTGACTGCCCCCCCACGTAAAAGTATGGGGCCCAGATCCTCATTGTGAGGTGTGGTAGTGGTGGTGGTTCAGGGGTTCTGAACATTTACTGGAGCTCCAGCACCCACAGGGTATAAAGTGCCCCTGACTGTGGTTCACTAGAAGGGCCCTTTGGGCTTGGGGTGGTGGCAGGATCTCAGGTCTGGTGTGGCACTGGCAGCACAGGACTTAGTGGTCAGATCAGAGAGCGGGGTGGAGGGGGAGAGTGGCTACACTCACACACATATGCACTCACACTGTTCACGCATGCACACATACACTCTGTATATATTAAACTGAGGAGGGGGGAAGGCTGAGTCAGATAGCAGGGAGGAGGCACCTTCCAGGGGACACCAGAAGGCCTCTCCCCACAGAGAGGGAGGAGGAGAATGAGGGGAAGTTACCAAGACAAAAGTGAAAGGGGGAGAGATGGGAAGAGGAAGGGTGGGGCACAAGGTGGACTATAGTATCCTTGAATGCAAGAAGCTTAGCAAACAAGGTGGTAGAGTTCCAGGCAATGATGGTAGAGGGAGCGGTAGATATTGCCACCATCTCAGAGACCTGGGCCACCCAATACCATGACTGGGATCTTATGATTCTGGGTTACAAGGTGTTCTGCAGGGACCGGGAGGGGGGGAAGGGCTGGAGGGGTGACTATTTATGTCAGGGAGGGGTTCTGTGTACCAGGGAGGAGGGGAGGCTAGAAGCCATATGGCTATTGCTCCAAATCCCTAATGATAAGAAGCTCAGGATGGGGGGGTGTACAGGTCACCCTCACAGAGCAAAGAGGTGGATAGGGAGCTGGGGGAGCAAATCAGGAAGATCAGTAGCAAGGGAAATACAGTTATAGTGGGGGACTTCAACCTACCTGGGGTTGACTGGCAAACAGTAACTACAGCACACGCCAGGGAACAGGTGCTGCTGGAGGCTATCCAAGACAGCTACCTAGTGCAAGGGGTGATAGAACCTGCTAGAGAGGGGAAGATACTGGATTTGGTGCTAACAAATGGTGATCAAGTCCAGGATGTGGTAGTTAGTACAGGACCCTCTAGCAGGAAATGACCACTGCTCAGTGTGGTTCCTCCTCAACACAGGGAGAGAGTCAGCTAAGACCAGTACAAGAATGTTGGACTTCAGGAAGGCAGATTTTGCCAGAATGGACAGCATCCTAGAGGGGTATTTAGTTACAATTACCCAGTGATGGATGCTGAACAAAAGTAAGCAATCATTAGGAAGGGGCTGAATGAGGCCACGAACATATGTGCCAAATCGCAGAGTAAGCAGTCCAGGTCCAAAAAACCTATCTGACTCAGCAAGGAAGTGAAGTGGAAGGTGAGAGAAAAAAGATTGGCCTTCATTAAGGTCAAAAAATCGGGGTGGGAGGAGGATAGAGAGGTGATCAAGTCAGTCAGGGCAGCAAATGCAGAAAAGGAGCTGAAGTTGGCTCAGGGGATCAGACAGGGGGATAAGGGATTCTTTAAATACATAAGGGAGAAGAGGAGTTGTAGAGACAACATTGTTAGAATCAAGAGGGATGGGGGATGGGCAGAACAATGAGTACTTCTGCTCAGTATTCACATAAGAAATGGATGGCCCAATACCACAGGGGAACGGGGGCAATGGTGAAGGGGGGGGCAGAGATAAGAGATGGGTTCATCCAAGAAGATAGAGTTCTGAAGGGCCTTAAAGCCTTGCTGGTGGAAAAGGCACCAGGACCTGACAGTGTACACCCAAGGGTCCTGAAGGAACTGGCAGAGGTGTTGGCAGGCCCTCTGATGGACTTATTGGACACCTCCTTGGAGATGGGGAAGGTACCCAAGGACTGGAGGATGACTCACGTGGTGCCCCTTCACAAGAGTGGACCCAAGGACCAACTGGGCAACTACAGACCAGTAAGCTTGAGTTCCATAGTGGGGAAGTTGATGGAGACCATTCTAAAGGAGAGGTGGATAACCTTTCTCGATAGTAATGGTCTACAGGATGAGAGGCAGCATGGGTTTGTCTCAGGAAGATCGTAACAAACTAACCTGATCGACTTCTTCAACTGGGTCACTAGGGCGGTTGACGAAGACCATGCTGTGGATGTCCTGTACCTGGACTTCAGCAAGGCTTTTGACTCGGTGCCCAACAGGAGGTTAATGAGCAAGCTGAGGGATGTGGGGGTAGAGGAGAAACAGGTGGGGTGGGTTGAGAGCTGATTTCAGGGCAGACAACAGAGGGTAGTTGTAATGGGGGGAAGACAAGCCAAGGCCAGTAACAAGTGAGGTACCGCAAGGTTCAGTGCTGGGCCCTGTTTTGTTCAATGTCTTCACTAGAGACATTGCAGAGGGGGTCAAGAGTATGATCAGCCTGTTCGCAGACAACACAAAGAATTGTGCAAAAGTGAACAATGAGGAAAGGAGGCAGTCACTCAGGGAGGATCTTGCTAAACTCAAACACTGGTCTAGGGAGTGGCAGTTGGGGTTTAATGCTAAGAAGTGCAAGGTCATGCATCTCGGAGCAAGAAATCCCAGGACCAACTACTGGCTGGGGGGAGTGCAGGTAATAGCTGGGTAATAGTCACAGGGGACATGAAGGTATCAGCACACTGTAAGAGGGCAGCAGCAAGGGCAAATAGGATGCTGGGGTGCATTGCCAGAGGGATCACCTCTAAAAAGGAGGAGGTCATCCTGCTCTTGTATAGATCACTGGTGAGGCCACACTTGGAGTATTGTGTACAGTACTGGTGCCCGTACCTCAAAAAGGATGTGAGATTACTGGAGGGGGTGCAGCTTAGGACTACAAAAATGATCATGGAACTGGGGGAGTTGCCATACGAGGAAAGATTGAGGGAGCTCAACATATATTCGCTGGTAGACAGAAGGGAAAAAGGGGATATGATAGAGACTTTTAAGTACTTAAAAGGCATAAACACAGTCAGAGGGAGTATTGTTCTGCTTAAAGGGGGGGGAAGGGTCACGAGGGAGCACAGTCTGAAGTTGGAAAGGGGAAGGGAGATGAGGAGGCACTACTTTACAGAAAGAGTGGTGGTGAGATGGAAGGCACTGCCAGAGTAGTTAATCGAACTGAGGAAAGTGAATAGCTTTAAGCGGGGCTGGGATACAGTCAAGGGTACGATTAGTATAGACAAGAACACAAAGTGGGGAAAGACCAGGAAAGGGGAGGAAGGGAGGGGTTTGGGTGGGGCTGGGACAGCTGTAGTGATACGAAACTAAGAGCTGCACAATCGAGCAGACTTGATAGACCTGTAGGCCTTTTTTTGCAGGCAATTTTGTATGTTCATATATATTTATATTCTGCACCAGTATAGTTAGGAGGAGTGCACAGTTCTATGTCAAACCTGAATTTTTGAACTTTAATAAGTTTTGAACCGTTCAATGGATTTGTACAACATTTGGCAAACATAATCTCTATGTGCTGACATGCCAGATTTCATGTGAATTCTTTGAACAGTTCAAAAGTTATTAAAGTTTAAAATGTCTAAATTTACCAAGTTTTTGCCATTTCTTTGTCCACCTAGATCTCAGAAACAGCTTTAGGTACTGGTTTGAAATTTTCAGGGTCGAAGGCCTTTGCCCCACAGATGTACCCCTTGAAGCTTTGATGAACAAATATTTCTCCTTTCAAAAGTTATCACATTTTTAATTTTCCTATTATTTTCTAAGGGAAAAGTTAGATGTCTATATGAAAGTAAATTTGTGACCGCAGGAGGAAGTATTTGCACACTCTACCGCTAAAACTTTTGCAAAAAATTGTATTTTCACACACAGGAGGTAGGATTTGCACACTCTTCAGCTAGTATTTTCACAAAAAGTTGATATTTTCACACACAGGAGGTAGTATTTGTGTACTCTTCAGCTAGTATTTTTTGCAAAAAAATTATATTTTCGCACAGACAAAGCCTGCCGTAGTTTCACAGAGCTCTGTTGTGTCCGCCATCTTGTTTTTCGTTAGCAGAGAGAGAGAAAACACGTAAAATAGATAATGATGTAAAAATCAGAACTTAGCTAAACTGGACCCATTTAGCTACATTCTGATGTTTTTTTTTTCAATATTGTCCAGAAACACCTTTTGTGCTCACCCGAAATCCCAGGTACTGTCTATTTAGTTACTGCTGACGTTGGCGTGACAATCCCCATGTCAGCATTTCAAGCCCTCACACCCCAGCACTGTGAGACACTGGGGAGCCCACTCCCAGTGTCCCAAAATTTAAAAATTTACTTATTGCCTACATCGGGATGTCCAGTCCCTGTGTTGGCATTTGAACCCCCGACTGTAAGACACTGGGCAGCCCACAGTGTCCAGTAATACTGATTATTTTGGGTTTTTTTTTGTAACTCATCTTTATTCAAAAAAAATGTCCACAGATAGGAAGCATGACTAAAAATATCATAACTTTTCCAATCAAACCAACCTCATACATATCATATATATATATATTGATATGAAAGATTGTTCTAAGAACTTCTTAAACAATCCTATTTAAGATATTGTATATTGTGTCAAGCCCCTGGCACATACAATTCTAAAATTATACTTTTCAAGTACAATACACTAACTTTTCAACAGTTATATGTTAAGTTAAAACTAACTTTAAACAACTTTGCCTGAGCTTAAATAGGAAGTGAGGGGAAACTATAAAACTTTAGGAAAGTGTTATTTCATTTTTCTTATTTTCATAGTTTTGTTAAATCAAGGTAAGGGAGCCCAAATGGAGAGCAGGTTTGCCACTCCATAATGAACTGTGCCAAGAATGTTTAACCTGAAATGAAGAAAACCATCCCACAACATATTTTTTTATGTAATCTGAAAAAAAGAAAATGGTCCCTCGTCATCCCCGCCATCCCCCTCCCCCAGCCCCACTGTACATTGAGCACCCACCATCCCACACACCCCCCCTTGCCCAATACTTACTACTGGAGGTCATCCGCTGTCATCTTCTGTGGACCAGGACACGCCTGTGCTCTTCAAAGCCAAACCGCAAACTGAGGAATCAAGGTAAGTGCCATTTAATGTATTTCAATGGTGTTTTGAACTTATTGTGATATCTTTCCCAATTTTCGCTATTTTTTAATCACATTTTCAACATGGGCTTTTTGGGACCCCACCTCACGAACACTGCCACTGTCTTTTGTTAATCAGGCTAGAAGGTGATTTTGCAGTCACTGCAAGAAATCAATTTGCGAGACCAGTTAGCAAAATGACAGTGCCAGTGTTCATAAGGTGGGCTCCCCAAAAAGCCCATGGTGGTAAACTTAAGAAATACCTAGAGGGTTATGTGCAGTCATTGAAACTTTTCTACTCATGCAGTAACTTGGTAATTTTTAATGTTTTTACTCCAAATTTTCAACATAGCCATTTTTTCACTCTACCTCATGAACAGTACAGCTATAATTTTTCACATCCTGCCCGAAACATGTTTTTGCACCTGTAGCACAGAATAGCATTTTGCCACAGATCTGAACATTTTCATCTATAGGATTTATGAGGTATAAACCCCCGACATAGACATTTCCACAGTGCAGTCCCCTACAGTGACAACAGTGTCACGTCACTTTAGGGAACCTGCTGGAACCCGGTACTGTCTGTCAGGGGTCTTGCACCCCCTCTCCTGAAACAGCTCTGACTCAGAGTTGAGAATCCTAAGTGAGGGGTGCAGGGAGCATAGCCCCCCATGTGGGGTGTGCAGGGGGGGGCAAAGCCCCATGAAGACAACAGTTGTGTCTTTTGGAAACCGGCAGCTGACTGCAAAATGCAGTCAACTTGCCAGTTTCGCTGTTGGGTCATTCAACAAATATTTTGTCGACAACCCGTCGTGGATCTGATTTATGAGGTGTGGTCATAAGAAGATTATATTAAAAATTTGGAGTCAAAAAATGAAAAAATGTCTAAGTTATGACTATTCATTGTAATTTTGGTATGCCTGCTGGTAACTTCAGAAATTTGAAATATTTTGACCCCAGATTTTCAACATAGCCTTCTTATTATCCAACCTCATGTATCCCATAGGTGTCATTTTTCAAATCCTGGCCAAAATGTGTTTTCGCACCTGTGACATGGAATGGTGTTGCAGTTGTGCAGAATTATGTTTTGGTGGGATTTGAAATTTTTCTCTGTGGGGTACATGTGCTGGGGTAATGGCTATGCTGATAATTTGGTCATGTATCCATGGAGGGATGACTGTGTAGGGTCCTTCGGACCCTGCGCTCCCACAGTAAAATAAGTAAAATCACGAGAGCTGCTCCCTCTGTGACTTAAGGACAGTTATGGAGGATGGGAGCAGGATACAAGTAAGCTACCTGAAAAAGTAAGGAAATTCGTTGCAAAAAAAGTTTGTAAATGCATCAGTTAGGGTGAGTAGTATAGCGACAAAGGCAGGGAAATGAGGCATTAGGGTTTCTAACCCTAACACCCCACCACCACCCTGCAGACACTGACAGGTGTCGGGGGGGTGCCTTGGGCTCGTCAGCTGTAATGCTCATGCCATTCCACCCCCATCCCCACCCTACAGGCACTGACAGGTGTTGGGGTGTGCCTTGGGGTCATCGGCCCTAACGCTCACCCCATTACATAAGTCAATAAGCTGACATTGGTACAACACAGGAGAATGGGGTTAGTTTTAGGGCTGATGACCCCAAGGCACACCCCAATGCCTGTCAGTGTCTGCAGGGTGGGGGTGGAATGGCATAAGCATTATGGCCAACAAGACCACGGCACACCCCTGATGTCTGTCAGTGCCTGCAGGGTGGGGGTGGGGTGTTAGAGGTGGAAACCCTAACCCCTCATTTCCCTGCTTTTGTCACTGTACTACTCACCCTAATTGATGCACTAATTAAGTTTTCTTGCTATGAGTTTGTATATATCTATTGTGACAAGGCGCAACCTCGCCACGGGATTCAGAATCAGCTTTGCGGTGGTTAAGGAGTCTCAGGAAGACCAGTTTGTTAACATCAAACCAACCAGGTATATTTTTATTTTCTTAATATGGTTGGTGACACAGAACTTTGGGCTTCTGCCCTTTTCCTTTTTAAGCCCCACCAGGGAAAATGAAACAAAAAACAGAAATAAAGAGGCCTAGCTCCGGGTGGAAGCACTGACTAAATAATCCCGGACCCTAACTAGAAACCCCCCTTTTCCAGAAGGCTAGATCTTCTGGAAGAACACGAACAGTAAAACAGAAAAATCACAATGGAAATAACTTTTTTCCTTTTGGCCTAATTCAAGAGACCAATCTCCTGAGGGTTGCTTAAGGGACTTCTGTTCTGGAACACATCCAAGCAGCTTATCAGCCCTCTACCCCTGCAGCAACTACCTGCTGGCTTTTCCTTCCTGTTTTTAAAGCTCTCCTGTCTGTGCAGCTGCAGTTAATCAGCCAAATCAGCTGCAGCTGTACCCTGACTATCTTACTCAGGGAAACCCCCTCTCCTCCAGTACCTGAGTTTACCACACATCCCCCTCCCCAGCTCAACACTATAGGGTTGGGCAGCATGTGCCGAGAGGTAGGGTCTTTGGGAAAGCCTATCCGCATTTCCGTTCAGTGTCCCCGCTCTGTGGTGGACCATGAAGTGGTACGGTTGTAGTGCAAGGAACCATCTCATCACTCTGGCATTTTTTTCCCTGTTTGTTTGCATCCACTTGAGTGGAGCATGGTCCGTCACCAGGGTGAACTTGCGACCTAGTAAGTAATATCTGAGGGTTTCCGTCACCCACTTCACTGCAAGGCACTCCTTTTCCACTACGGCATACTGCTGTTCCCGGTGTAACAACTTCCTACTTAGGTACAAGATGGGGTGCTCTTCACCTGCTACCACCTGGGAGAGTACTGTCCCCAATCCAACATCCAAGGCATCTGTTTGTAGAAAGAATTATTTATCAAAATCTGAGAAGACCAGTACCGGATCAGAACAGAGGGCCGTCTTGAGGTCGGTGAATGCCTCATCCGCTGCTTCTGACCACCTCACGATGTCTGGTGCTCTCGCCCTGGTTAACTCTGTTAATGGAGTGGCCCGAGTGGCAAAGTGAGGGATGAACCTCCGGTAGTAACCGACTAACCCTAGGAAAGCCCTCACTTGCTTCTTCTTGTTTGGTTGGGGCCAGTTTTTAATTGCTTCTACCTTCTTCACCTGGGGTTTTACCAATCCCCGTCCACCCACATAGCCAAAGTATTTTGCCTCTGACAAGCTGATCTTACATTTGGCGGGGTTCGCTGTCAACCCGGCTTCTCGTAACATATCTAGTATGGCCTTGACCTTCCGAAGGTGAGTTTCCCAGTCCGTACTATGGATGACCACATCATCGATATAGGCGGCAGCATAGTGAGAGTGTGGGCCCAGTAGTGGGTCCATCATGCGCTGAAAGGTCACAGATGCTCCATGCAGACCAAATGGGAGGACTTTGTAGTGTCATAAACCCCCCGAGGCGACAAAGGCGGTCTTCTCCTGGGCTGCCCTTGTGAGTGGGATCTGCCAGTATCCCTTCGTAAGGTCCAAGGTGGAGAGGTATCTGGCCTTCCCCAACTGGTCGATCAGTTCGTCGACCCTAGGTAGGGGGTATGCATCAAACTGCGATACCTTGTTTAGTTTCCTGAAATCATTACAGAACCTCCAAGTATTATCCGGTTTTGGTACGAGGACGATGGGGCTTGACCATTCACTATGGGACTTTTCTATGACGTCGAGCTTCAACATCCTCTCGACTTTGGCTTAGATTTCTTTCCTCTTGGCCTCTGGGATACGGTAGGGTCTTTCCCTTATCCTTACGTCCAGAGCTGTCACAATGTCATGGTAGGCTGCAACTGTCCAACCAGGTCGTTCAAAGAACACATCCCCGATTCGCTGAACCATTTCCACTGCTTCTTTGTACTGTGTAGGAGACAGCTCAGGTGAGATATGAACTTACCCTTCTGTTTTATCTTCTGCCAGGATTACGGCCAATGAGACACAGCAGGCCTCCCGGTCTTGCCATGCCTTCAGGATGTTAATATGGTATATTTGGAACTTCTTCTTGTGATCGGGTTAGCTTACTTTATAGTTCACATCACCAATAGCTTCCATGACCTCGTATGGACCCTGCCACCTGGCGAGCAGTTTGTTTTCTACTGTGGGAACCAGGACCATCACCCGATCCACCAGCTGGAACTTCCGGGTCCTCACCTGACGGTCATAATAAGGCCGTTGGGTGTCTTGGGCCTTTTCTAAGTGTTCCCAGACAATAGGAGTGATCCGGGCCAACCTTTCCTGCATTTGGGAGATATACCCAACCACACTGGCTCCTTGTGGCGGTTGCTCTTCCCAGTCCTCCTTTAGTATATCGAGGAAACCCCTGGGCCAGCGGGCATATAGCAACTCGAAGGGGGAGAATCCGGTGGATGCCTGTGGGACCTCTCAGATAGTGAGCATTAAGTAGGGAAGGAGTAAGCCCCAGTCCTTTCTGTCTCAGCTCACGACTTTCCGCAACATCCCCTTCAAAGTCTGATTAAATCATTCGACCAGACCATCTATCTGGGGGTGGTACACTGAGGTCCTCAGGGCTTGGATCTGGAGGACTCTGCAAAGCTCCTTCATTAAACGTGAGTCAAAGGGAGTACCCTGGTCTGTCAGTATCTCCCTTGGGAATCCGACCCTCATGAAGACTTGAATGAGCTCTCGGGCAATCGACTTCGAGGCCGTGTTATGGAGCAGGATCGCTTCCGGATATCTTGAAGTGTAGTCTACGATGACCAGGATGTGTTGGTGGCCCCAGGCTGACCTGTCTAGGGGGCCTACCAGGTCCATCGCAATCCTTGCGAAGGGTTCATCGATGATTGGCAAGGGCACCAACGGGGCTCTTAACTTCAGCCACGGGGACGCCAACTGGCATTCTGGGCATGAAGCACAGTACCTCCTTACCTCGGTGTAAATTCCAGGCCAGTAGAATCTTTGGAGTATGCGGCGCGTGTTTTTTTGACCCCAAGGTGTCCTCCGAGAAGATGAGCGTTTGCCAAATCCAGTACCGCCTTCCTGTGCTAGCAGGGGACCAGCAACTATTCCACATCATGTTCTTCATCCGGTATCACTTGGTATAGGAGGTTATTATTTAACGTGAAATACGGTCCGGGTCCCTTGGCTTTGCCTTCGACCAGCACTCCGTTAATCTCCACAACCTCTGACCGGATATTCTGAAAGAGATGCTCGTCTATTTGGTCCCGACCAAAGTTCCTGGAGGCTATCCCGAGGGTACTCAATTCAGGGGGATTCGACTCTGTCTCCACTTCTGGGTCCTCCTCTTCCTCCCTACAACTCTCCCCTTGGGCACCAGACTGCTCACCCTGTTGTCCCTCTGGAAGCGGGGTTCTACCTCCCACCAGCATGGACCTGCCATTGGCGGCCAGTATCTTGGTCCATAACTTTTTACAATTCCTGCGTTCCTTTCATGATTTCTGGGACTTTCCTGCCTCCCCATACAACTCGGGGTCCCAATGCCTGTAAGGGAAATAATCAGGCGACTCCTCCGACCTCTCGGGGATTCCTAGCACCATAGCCTTGGATACTGGGGCCCTGGCCTCCCGGGTTCCCCCCCTCATGGAGTAATGTCTCAAACCCCAGGAAATCTTGACCCACCAGGACAGGATGCACCAATTGAGGGAGGACCCCCACCGTGACCTGCCTCTCCTCCCCCTGTGATTCCACGGTAACTAGTGCCGTGGGGTAATAAAACACTGTGCCATGGACACAGGTGATACTGGTACGTTTTTGGAAATTAATTTGGGAGGGTTGCACCAAACTGCGAACTGTAAGGGTGACCTCACTCCCCGAGTCGACAAGGGCCATAACGGCCTGTCAGTTTACCTTAATCACCCGGGTTAATCGGTGTGAAATGGCGACCACCCCTACCACATTAATCAAATGGCAATCACTCTGTCGGGACCCACTCCAGTTGCACTGCATTGGTTTGACCCCATTCAGGCAGTTGGCAATTACATGTCCCCACTCCCCACACCCATAACAGTGGTAGCATTCTCGGGGTGACCCTGGACCCTTTGGGCTTCTAGGGGAGGTCAGGTCCACCTCTATTTTCGAACCTGAAAGTCCCTTTGCGGCCTCAGATCACTCTTCGGTAGTCCTTCTCCCAGGCCCTGTCTGGTCCGACCTCTTGGGGGGTCAGTATCTCCAGTTTGTAGTCTGCCCCAAGTCCTGGGGGTAGCCGACCTCAACATCTGGGGAAAGTTCCTTCATGGCATAATACTGCTCCACCAAAGTGACCAGTTCATCACAGGAAGCGGGGTCAGCCTGTCCAACCCACTGCCATAGGCTGGGCGGTAGTCCTCTTAAGAACCGGTCCATTATCAGGAGCTCCACGATTTTGGCAGCGCTATGGAGCTCGGGTCGCAACCACTTCTTGGCCAAGTGGAGGAGGTCGTACATCTGCAACCGTGGCTTCGCCGACTCCCAGAATCTCCAGCTGTGGTACCTCTAGGCTCGAAGGGCTGGAGTCACGCCAGCATGGGCCAAGATCTCTTCCTTTAGCCTTGGATAGTCAGTGGCGACTCCCTCATCCAGATCATAATATGCCTTTTGGGCCTTGCTGCACAAAAATGGAGCTAAAATGCCAGTCCACTGTTCCTGAGGCCATGATTCATGAGTAGCTGTCCTTTCAAAAGCGAGCAAATATGCTTCAATGTCATCAGCCATCGTCATTTTATGCAGACAGTGGGAAGCCCGTATAGTCCGGTAACCCTCTGGGGTAGGCCCTCCCGGGCGAACTTCTCCCAGCGTGATCTCGATGAGACACTTTACCATTTCCTGGAGGACAGCACAGTCCTGTGCCGTTTGTGTGAGCAGCAACTGGTTCGTCTCTTGTTGAGCCCGGGTAGCTTCCTGCTGGGCTGCTGCAGCCTGGATCAAGGCTTTCACCACGTCCTCCATGCCTGGTCTCCTTTACTCCGGGTGGTTTGGATTCCAGCCAAATTCTACACCAACCTGATCCCACTGCTCACACCATGTGTGACAAGGCGCAATCTCGCCATGGGATTCAGGATCAGCATTGTGATTGTTAAGGAGTCTCAGGAAAACCAGTTTGTTAACATCAAACCAACCAGGGGTATATTTTTATTTTCTTAATATGGTTGGTGACCCAGAACTTTGGGCTTCTGCACTTTTCCTTTTAAAGTCCCACCGGGGAAAATTAAACAAAAACAGAAATAAAGAGGCCTCGCTCTGGGAGGGAGTGCTGACCAAACAATCCCCGACCCTAACTAAAAACCCCCCTTTTCCAGAAGGCTAGACCTTCTGGAAGAACACGAACAGTAAAACAGTAAAACAGAAAACTCACAATGGAAATAACTTTTTTCTTTTTGGCCTAATTCAGGAGACCAATCTCCTGAGGGTTGCTTAAGGGACTTCTGTTCTGGAACATATCCAAGCAGCTTGTCAGCCCTCTACCCCTGCAGCAACTGCCTGCTGGCTTTTCCTTCCTGTTTTTAAAGCTCTCCTGTCTGTGCAGCTGCAGCTGCAGCTAATCAGCCAAATCAGCTGCAGCTGTACCCTGACTATCTTACTCAGAGAAAGCCCCTCTCCTCCAGTACCTGAGTTTACCACAATATATATTGCAAACAAAAGCTACATTAATGCAGACATTAGGGTTGTAGAACCCAAAACACACAAAGAAGGGAAATGAAAGAAAAAAATAGGGATTTGGCTCTACAGAGTATTGGTGATTCAGTGGTGGGGTCTAACTTGTTGTTGTCAACCTTAATTCCCCCCTCCCCCCAGCCCTTAGCCTCCTGTCCAAAGCACAAGATACAGCTCCAACCTCATGCCTCATAGTGATACAGTATGACCAACATATAATCTGTTGGAGCTTTCTTCACGAAGGTGCCTACAGGCCCTGTGTGACGACATCACATTTGACCTCGTCTGATCAGGGGAGGGGGTGGGCATTAGGGTTGACAACCCCAACTAAGAGCTCATCACTGATTCACCAATACTCCGGAGACCCAAATCCCCAATTTTTTTCTTTAATTTCCGTTCTTTGTGCACTTTGGGTTGTTCTACAACCTTAAAGTCTGCATTAACATAGTTTTTGCAATGAATGTCCTTTCTTTTTCTGATAGTGGAATTGTCCCTTTGGGACCTGTGCAAAATGAGATAAATACAGTATTGGAGACACTTCTGACCCAGTGCATGGGCCCAGCATGCCCTGCCACATGTGTCAATACTTTGTGGGTGAGGTTCCCCAACCCACCACAGGGTGTGGTGTCCAACACACTTCTCCATCCCTACCCAGGACGGGGTATGCTGCAGCACCTTCCCCATCAGCCTTGTCCCAATAAACCGGCTCACTGAGTTTACACCTGAACTCAGCTCACTGGCATGTTAAGGCAGCGTGTTACCCAGTGGTGCAACAGACATCCCTGTAAACAACATTACCCAATAAATTATTTGTTTTTTTAATATTTTGACCCCAAACTTTTAACATAGTCTTCTTATGACCCCACCTCATAAACCCCATAGGTGAACATTTTCAAATCCATGACTAAATGCCATTCTGTGCCACAGGTGCAAGAACATGTGTACAGGATGTGAGAAATGGCAGCTGTACCGTTTATGAGGTGGTTTGAAAATATGGCTATGTTGAAAATTTGGTGTCAAAACATTGAAAATTCCCAAAGTTATGCACGTGAGTAGAAAAATTTCAATGAACGCACATAACTCAGCCATTTTGAGGAATGTTTTCACCAAATTTTCAACATGGCCTTTTTGTGACCCCACCTCATGAACGCTAGCAGTGAAATTTCATTATTCAGTCCTAAAGGTTGATTTCACACAGAGACCATGAAATCACCTTCCGCGCCCAATTGATGAAGTGACAGTGACAGTGTTCATGAGGTGGGGTCCCAAAAAGACCATGTTGAGAAGTTGGTGGAAATTCCAAAAAATTGCAAAGTTATGAACATAAGTCTAAAATGCCATTGAAATACATTATATGGCACTTACCTTTATTCCCCAGTTCACGGTTCGGCTTTGAAGATTGCAGACATGTCCTGGTCCACAAAAGATGACAGCAAATGACCTCTGGAGGTATGTTTAGGGTAAGAGGGTTATGGGGTGATGGGTGCTCAGTGGGAGGGTTGGGTTGGGGGTAGGGAGACAGCAGCGACAACATGGGATGTTTTCTTTTTTTCAGGTAAAAAAAAGAAAAAAGACAGGGACGGTTTTCTTTTTTCCAGGTACAATAAAAGTAAATTAACTATTTCAGGACACTGGGGGTGGGCTCCCCAGTGTCCCACACTGCTGGGGGTAAGCTGAAATGCCAACACATTGATTGGGCCCTCCGATGTTGGCACATTTAATAAACAAGGAGCTGCATGGTGGGGGACATCCGACATTGGGATTGGGCATCCCAGTGTCAGATTATAAAAAACATAAATAAACTATTTATGGACACTGGTGGTGGGATCCACAGCAGCCCATACTATGGAGGGGGGGTACTTGTATATGCCGACACGGGGGTAGAGGCCCTAGATGTTGACAAGGATATTAAAACAATGAGCTGCTGGGGGGGGCATCTGACACTGGGGGTGGGCATCCCAGTGTCAGATTACATAGAAACAGAATTTGACAGCAGATAAGGACTGCTTGGCCCACCTAGTCTGCCCATTTTCCTACCTAACAGATAAGCTGCAGATCCTAGTTAACCAACAGCTTACTTCCTCTTACCTGCCCCTAGGACTGCCTTATGTCTGTCCCATGCATTCTTGAAGTCCCCCACTGTTCTTGACTCCACGACCTCCTCAGGGAGGCTGTTTCATGCATCCACAACCCTCTCAGTGAAAAAATATTTCCTCACATTACCCCTGAGCTGTCTCCCCTCTATCTTCAAATTGTGCCCCCTTGTTCTTGCACATCTCTTTTTCTGGAAGATGCTACCCTCTTGGACTTTGTTAATTCCCTTGAGGGACTTGAAAGTTTCTATCATGTCCCCTGTCTCCCTTCTTTCCTCAAGAGTATACATATTAAGCTCCTTTAGTCTTTCTTCATTTGTCTTCTGGTGCAGACCCTGCACCATTTTGGTTGCCCTCCTCTGGACAGCCTCCACTCTGTCTATGTCTTTGCGGAGATGGGGTCTCCAGAACTGCACACAGTACTCCAGATGGGGTCTCACCAACTGTCTGTACAGAGGGATAACAACTTCCTGTTTTCTACTATTGATGCCTCTTCCTATGCATCCCAGTATCCCCCAGCCTTCCTTACTGCCTTCTCACATTGCTTGCCCACCTTTAGGTCATCTGATATAATTACCCCCAGGTCCCTTTCCATTTTTACTGTTGTCAGTATCTCACCCCCCATTGTGTACTCTTCCCCTGGGTTTTTGTTTCCCAGGTGCATTACCTTGCACTTCTTTGCATTGAATCTGATCTGCCATACATTTGACCATTCCTCCAACCTTGCCAAGTCCCTTCTCATCCTTTCCACTCCATCTTGTGTATCAACCCTGTTGCAGATCTTTGTGTCATCTGCAAAGAGACATACTTTTCCTTCCAGTTCCTCTGCAATGTCACTTATAAAGACATTAAAAAGGACTGGTCCCAGTACTGAACCCTGCGGTACCCCACTAGTAATCCCCCTTTCTTCACTGTGTACTCCATTTACTACTACCCTTTGCATCCTGTTGTCTAGCCAATTTTTTTATCCAGGCTACCACCTTGGGACCAATTCCAAGGCTGGCTATCTTGTGTATTAATCTTTTGTGTGGAACTGTATCAAATGCCTTGCTAAAATCTAGGTAGGCCATGTCCATAGCCCCTCCCTGGTCTACTACTTTGGTCACCCAGTCAAAGAAATCTATTAGATTCATCTGACACGACCTTCCCCTCGTGAATCCATGCTGCCTTGGGTCCTGTGCCCTACTGGCCTCTAGGTACTCAACAATTCTTTCCTTCAGAAGTGATTCCATCATTTTCCCTACCACTGAGGTCAAACTAACTGGTCTGTAGTTTCCTGCCTCTATCCTGCTCCCACTTTTGTGAAGAGGAATCACATCTGCCCTCCTCCAGTCCTTAGGTACCACCCCATCCTCCCATGATTTGTTAAAGAGAGTAGTCAGTGATGTCACTAGTTCTACCCTTAGTTCTTTTAGAATTCTTGGGTGAATCCCATCAGGCCCCATTGCTTTGTCCACCTTCAATTTTATTAGTTCTTTCAGAACCCTTTCTTCTGTAAATGGACTGGTATCGACCCCCTGCCTTCAGAGTGTTTTTCTTGTTTGGTTTAGGTAACTCCCCTCCTCTTCCTTTGTGAATACTGAGCAGAAATATTTGTTCAGTATCCCTGCTTTTCACTGTCACCCTCTACCCACTTTCCCTCCCCTTTATTAAGCTTCAGTATCCCTCCTTTGGTCTTTCTTCGCTCCCTAATGTACCTATAAAAGGTCTTATCCCCCTTCTTAACAGAATTGGCTATCCTTTCCTCGGTTTGGGCCTTTGCTATTCTGACTGCCTTCCCAGCCTCTTTCTGCTTTAACTGATAAAGTTCTCTGTCCTGCTCCTTCTGTGTTTCCTTATATTTCTTGAATGCTGTCCTTTTCTCCTTAACCTTCCCTGCCACCTCTTTTGTGAACCATAGCAGTTTTTTCCTTCGTTGTGTTTGTTGTGATTATATATAATAAAAAAAAATAAACAAAGACTGCCACAAAGGGATTGGGACCCCCAATGTGCTGATAACATGGTATGGCACTTAACAGTCAGGATGGCATCCCTGACATACGAGTCACGTCAACAGCCCATTGCACTATACGACACAGCTGTCATTTACTAAAGGACAGCTGTGTCATATAGTGCTTTATTATATGACGCAGCTGTCCTTTAGTAAATGACAGCTGTGTCACATAGTGCAACGGGCTGTTAACATGAAAAAAAACAGCTATCCATAGAATGTTGAATATGCTGCCACTGGGGATTGGGGCCCATGGTGTGCAGATACAGTTTAAGGCACAGCACAGTCTGGGTGGTGGTGCTATAATGACAATAGCCCCATCCCTGACCTGGCTATGAGTCACGACAGCAACAGAGGTTTAGCACTATACAACACAGCTGTCGTACTCTAACAGCTATCCATAGAACGTTGATTTTTGACACTATGCATGCTCACAAATGGAACTTTTACCTTAAATTATTTAAAAGGTACTGAAGTGTGAGACATAAAAACCACAAAAGCACGTAATGTGGGCCAAACTCTATCAAACCTGAAAGTTTCAGGTTTCAAATCTTTATTTTTTTCTGTTATTGGAGAGCCAAAAAAAGTCTTAAAAATAGAGAATTTTATGTTTCTTGCACCTGTGTAACTTTCCTCAGTGAAGTGATCTACACGAAATTTGCAGGAGCAACAGATCCTGGCACAGACACTGCTTTTCAAATTTCATGTAAATCGGCTGAAAGGAGGCAAAGTTATTAAGGTGCAAAAACTGAGGTCTACATTAAAGTGCCTGCTCAACCCCAATATATAGGTACGGCCGTGCCTGATATATATATTCATTCATTGCAAAAAGCTTTGTTAATGTATCAATTAGGGTGAGTAGTATAGCAGGAAAAGCAGGGAAATGAGGCTTTAGGGTTTCCAACCCTAACACCCCACCCCCAACCTGCAGACACTGACGGGCATTGGGGGTGTGCCTTGGGCTCATTGGCCTTAACACTCATGACATTCCACCTCCACACTGCTGACACTGACAGGTGTTGGGGTTTGCCTTGGGGTCGTCGGCCCTAATGCTCACCCCATTCTCCTATACTGTGCCCATGTCAGCTTATTTACTGATGTAATGAGGTGAGCGTTAGGGCTGAGGACCCCAATGCACACCCCAACACCTGTCAGTGTCTGCAGGGTATAAGTGGGGGTGGAATGGTGTGAGTGATATGGCCAACCAGCCCAAGGTGCACTCCCGACACCTGTCAGTGTCTGCAGGGTGGTGGTGGTGGTGGGGTGTTAGGGTTGGAAACCTAACGCCTCATTTCCCTGCTTTTGTCACTATACTACTCACCCTAACTGATGCATTAACAAAGTTTTTTGCAATGAATTTCCTTACTTTTTCAGATAGCTTACCTGTATCCCGCTCCCATCCTCCATAACTGTCCTTAAGTCACAGAGGGAGTACAGGGTCCGTTGGACCCTGCGCTCCCATGCTCCATGATTTTTCTTAGTTTACTGTGGGAGCGCTGGGTCCAAAAGACCCTGCACAGTCATCCCTCCATGGATGCAAGACCAAATTATCAGCATAGCCATCTTATTACCCCAGCACATGTACCCGGTGGAGAACATTTTGAAATCCCCTAAGACATAATTCTGGGCAGCTTCAATTTCATTCCAGGCCACAGGTATGAAAACACCTTTTGGCCAGGATTTGAAAAATTACACCTATGAGATACATGAGGTCAGGTAATAAGAAGGTTATGTTGAAAATCTGGGGTCAAAATATTTAAAATTTCCAAAGTTAACAGCGGGCATACCGAAATTGCAATGAATGGTCATAACTTAAGACATTTTTTTCAATTTTTTGACCCCAAATTTTGAACATAGTCTTCTTATGACCACACTTCATGATCCCCATAGGTGAAAATGTTCAAATCCGTGGCAAAATGCTATTCTGTGCCACAGGTGCAAAAACACATTTCAGGCAGGATGTGAAAAATGACAGCTGTACTGTTCATGAGGTAGCATGAAAAAATGGCTATGTTGAAAATTTGGAGTAAAAACATTAAAAATCACCAAAGTTACACACGTGTGTAGAATCATTTCAATGACTGCGTTTAACTCAACCATTCTTAGGAATTTTTTCACTAAATGTTCAACATGGGCTTTTTGAGGCCCACCTCATGAAGTTGGTATTGTCATTTTGAAAGACCAACCCAAAAGGTGATTTCACGCAGCGACCACAAAATCACCTTCTGGGCATGATTAACAAAATGACAGTGACAGTGTTCATGAGGTGGGGTCCCAAAAAGCCCATGTTGAAAATTTGGTGAAAAAATAGCAAAAAATGGAAAAGATATCACAACAAGCTGGCCCACCGGCGCAGCGGCAGCACGTCCAGCTGCAACGCCGATGACCCAGGTTCGGGAATGGCCTCAGTACATCAAGGGGCCAGCTAGGGGAGAAGGATTGAGTGTCCTAGGGACTGCTCTCCTTCTCTGGGGGGGTTTATGTCTGGCATGCTACAGATCACTGGCGAATTCTGGGTGAGCCGCGGTGCCGGCGCCTTATCGTTGGGGAGTGGGGCAGATGCTGGTCATCATTGCATGTCCCTATCCCTGATACAACCTATAAAATGACAGCCCCATGTGTGAAGCTCTACCCCACCACCTCTACTGCCTACTGTGTTTGCCGGGTGGGGCCTCACTCTCTTGGCCCCACCCTGGGGGGTAAGCCAGGGTAACCTACCGTTAACCTGGGGAGGGGTGCCCACCCAGCAGCCTTGCCCAGGAAGGTAAGGCTGGGCATGGGGAGGCAGTGGGGAAGGGGCTGAGAAGATCCCATGGGGTTAGGGGAATGGCCATTAAAAACAAAAAAAAAGAAAAGATATCACAATAAGTTCAAAACACCACTGAAATATATTATACGGCGCTTACCTTGATTCCTCAGTTTGCAGTTCGGCTTTGAAGAGTGCAGACATGTCCCAGTCCACAGAAGATGACAACAGACAACCTCTGGTGCTACATATAGGGTGAGGGGGGGTGTTGGATGGTGGGTGCTCAGTGGGAGGGTGGGGATTGGGGAAGGGAACCGCTGGGATGACGAAGGACTATTTTATTTTTTACAGATTACATGAAAAAAAGACGTCATGGGAAGCTTTTCTTCATTTCAGGTTAAAAATTAATTAATATTACGGGACACTGGGAGTGGGTTCCCCAGTGTCCTACAGTGCTGGTGTGGGGGGGAGCTTCAAATGCTGACATGGGGATTGGGCACCTCGATGTCAGCAATAAAGAAATTATTAATTTAAGGGACATCTAACTTTTCCTATAGAAAATAATGGGAAAATTAAAAATGTCATAACTTTTGAACAGATAAATATTTTTTCACCAAACCTTCAAAAGGCACATCTGCACTGGTATGGTGGCGCTGAGTGCTGAGGCGCTGGATGCCTTACCTCATGCTACACTGGCAACCCGGGTTCAGGAATGACCTTGGGACGGGGGGAAGGTAGGAGCAGGATAGAGCTCTGTCTCTACTCTCCTCTCTGGGGAGGGAGGGAGGTTAGCCTTTCCATAGTCCCGCCTCCACGGAGGTCCGGTGGCAGGCTAACGGAGCGACTGGTAGGGTGGGGTGTCCCATAGTGCATGATGTGCATGTGCTTCCACATGTGCACACTATACCAGGATGCAGGGGGAATGGGGAGAAAATGGAAAAAAGCCTGCAAACTATATATATATATATATATATATATATATATATATATACACAGTACATATATATATATATATATAACTGTGTCTGTATATTAGGGTTGAGTAAGCACTTTCATGTTAAATCAAAATTTTTGCACCTTAATAACTTTGTCTCTGTTCAACTGATTTACATGAAATGTGGAAAACACCAATTTTGTGCCAGGATCTCTTGATCCAGAAAATGTCATGTAGCTCGGTTCAGTGGGGGCAAAGTTACAGTGGTGTAAAAAAAGTAAGTCTCAGTTTTTGAAAATTTTAAGACTCTTTTTGCCATCTGATAACTAAAAAAATAAGCTTTAAAACCTGAAAACTTTCAGGTTTGATAGAGTTTGACCCAAGGTATGTGCTTTTCTGTATTGTACCTCTCACAGTTCAGTAGTTTTTAAATTATTTAAGAAAAAAGTTCCATTTGTGAGCATGCACAGTTTAAAAATTCAGCGTTCCATGGATTGCTGAATTTTTGCAACAACAGCTGGTTGCACTATATTGTATAGCAACCCCTGCTATGTCATGTATCATATGTCAAGGATGGGGCTACTGTGATTATAGCCCTGCCATCCTGACTGTGCAGTGCCATAGAATACTGTATCAGCACATCAGGGGCCCCAATCCCCAGTGGCAGTGTATTTATTTATGCTTGTATAATCCGACACTGGGATGCCCACCCCTGGTGTCAGATACCACCATCCCATGCAGCCAGTTGTTTTATTAATTTTTGTCGACATCATGGGGCCTAATCCCCGTACCAGCATTTACAGGCCCCCCTGCAGTGTGGGACACTGAGGAGCCCACCCCCTATTAATTATTTATTTTTGTACATTCTGACACTTAGATGCCCACCCCCAATGTCAGATGCCCACTCCACCCCTGTGCGCAACCTGTCGTTTTATTAATTGTTGCCAATGTCAGGGGGCCCAATCCCCAAGTTTGCATTTCAAGCTCCCCCCCCCCAGCAGTGTGGCACACTCTGTGCCCCAAAATAATTGATTTTCTTTCTTTTGATCCTGAAAAAAAAAACAGTCCCCTGATGACTTTTTAAACCTGAAAAAAAGAAAACGGTCCCTCGTCATTGCCACTGTCCCCTCTCCCATCCTGACTCTCATACTGAGCACCCATCACCCCACTCCACTCTTACCCTATACTTGCCTGCCGAGGTTGTAAACTGTCATCCTCTGTGGACTGAGACATGTCTGTGCTCTTCAAAGCTGAACCATAAACTAAGAAATCAAGGTAAGTGCCGTCTCATGTATTTCAGTGGTGTTCTGGATTTATGTTCATAACCTTGCCAGTTTTAAGAATTTTTCCACCAAATTTTCAACATAACCTTTTTCGGACCCCACTTCAGGGACAATGGCAGTGTCATTTCGTAAATCAGCCCAGAAAGTGATTTTACGGTCGTTGCAAAAGTCACCTTTCAGGACCAAAAAACTAAATTTCACCACCAGTGTTCATGAAGTGACATCCCAAGCATGCCATGCTGAAAATTTGGTGAAAACATTCCTACAAATGGCCGAGTTATGAGTGTTTGTTGAAATTTTTCTACGTACGTCCATAACTTTGGTAATTTTCAATATTTTGACTCCAATTGTTCACAATAGCCATTTTTTCACACCACCTCATGAACAGTGCAGATGTCATTTTTCACATTCTGGCCAAAATGTGTTTTCGCACCTGTGTCATGGAATGGCGTTTTGGCAGGGATTTGAAAATTTTCACCTACCGAGTTTATAAGGTGAGGTCATAAGAAGACTGTTCATAGTTTGGGGTCAAAATATTTAAAAACAAAGAATTTATTAAGTAACATTGTTTGCAGGGGTGTCCTTTGCATCTCTGGGGAACATGCTGCCTTACTGTGCCAGTGAACTGAGTTCGGGTGTGAACTCAGTCAGTCAGTTTAATGGGACAAGGTTGATGGGGAAGATGCTGCAGCCTGCAGCTTCAGCCCAGGCCGGAGTAGGGATGAAGCAGTGTTTTGGTGCAGATGCCTCACCCACAAGGTATCGACATGTGTGCCAGGGCCTGCTGGGCCCATGCACTGGGTCAGGATTGTCTCCAATATTGTATTTATCTCATTAAATGAGGATACAATTCCACTATCAAAAAAAGAAGGGAATTTTTTTTGCAAAAAAACTACATTAATGCAGACATTAGGGCTGTAGAAAGCAAAGTGCATAAAGAAGGGAAATAAAAAACATGAGGGATTTGGGTCTTGGGAATATTGGGCGAATCAGTGGTGGGGTCTTACTTGGGGTTGTCAACCCTAATGCCCACCCCTCCCCTGATCGGACAAGGTCAAATCTGATGTCTTCACACAGGGCTGGTAGGTCCCTATGTGAAGAAAACTCTGACAGATTATGTTGGTCATACTGTATCACTATGAGGAACTAGGTTGGAACTGCATCTTGTGCTTCAGACAGGAGGCTATGGGCTGGGGGTGGACATTAGGGTTACAACCCCAAGTAAGACCCCACCACTGATTTGCCAATACTGTGGAGACCTAAATCCCTAATGTCTAATGTTTTTCATTTCTCTTCTTTGTGCACCTTGCATTCTACAACCCTAATGTGTATATGTGTGTGTATGTGTATATATATATATATATATATATATATATATATATATAGACACACACATAGACACACACACTGCACACACATACGCATAAGCAGATGCACACACACACACATGCTGATTCACACACGCACATACATACGCACACACACACTCTCTCCCCTTCACACACTACGTCCCACTACACACTCTGTGTACACACACATGCACATATGCACATACTACACTCACACAAATATCCACTCACCCCACACACTCTCCCTTCACACACGTGCATATTGTCTCCACACACAATCTCTCCCCTAACACACATATGCACTCCCCCCTCACACACATGCATACATACTCTGTACCCTCATGCACATTCCTACAGTCCACAGCCACACTTTCCCTCTATTCTGATGTACATGGATACTCCTCTCATACACACATTCACCCTCCGCCACACACATGCAAAAGCCTCGCCTCTTCACACATATATATGTTCATACACACACACACACACACACTCTCCCACATGATAGAATCATTATCTTTTACAGCAGACCATTTGTCTAAATAAGCCTGTTTCCCTGGAAAGTGTGTTTAGCTGTTTCATCGAGATAGCAGCATCTGCTGTTTCTGCTCGTAATATTCAACCCCCAAGTTGCCAAGCAGCGAAGTGACGACTTCAAAACCCACTGGGAAAGCCATTAGTCAAGTTGTCCCATTGACACAATTACTCACATTCAGCTAATGGTATTTACAGTCACAGCTGCTAAAATGATGTTTGCAAATTCAAGCAGATTTCATTAGTTATCTTACAGACCCTGCCCCTTTGCAAGTAGACACTGAGTAGAGAATGCAATAACACCACAGTAGAATGCAAAATGGATGACTAGAGTGATAAGAGAGTTAGTTATATGTACATATCTTACCCAGTGCAAGGTCTTATTACACAGTATGGGTCTGTGACTGTGCTACAGTGAGATCCATACTGTACCTTTCAACTGCTATGCATTTTGCACAACGCTTGTATTTTTCACTCACATTTATGCTTGCTCCATGAAGATTTACTGATGTTCCTCATAATGGTAGAGCTTTTTTCTGAACATATTCTCGGGTTACCATCTGTCCTGATTTTCACAGGACAGTCCTGATTTGGGCAGCTGTGTCCTGCAGAAACATCATACACACTACATGCCCAGCCCTTATAGCAGAAAAAAATATTTCTAACTTTCATCTAAATGTTGCGGAAAACATTATTATCTTAATTAAAATACCTTAAAATGCTAAGAAACAATAGAAACAACTAAAAAACTAAAACATTTAGTCTTAATTCTGATTATTTAGAGTAAACAAATCTGTTGCACCGGTCGAGGTTACATATTATCCTGCAAAAAATCATGTTTCAGTAAGAAATGTCCTACTTTGTGCTTCTTAAAAGGTGGTATCCCTAATATAAACTATTAGAAATGTAAACTAACATGGTAGAAATATTCCTTGACAGTCAACATACAGGACACAATATTCTTAAACTTATTATTCCTTGAAGTGAGAATGTGCTACACATTCTAGCCATTTGCTCTGCACACACAGGCCTGGATATTCAAAGTGGTTCCGCATGCCGTAACAGGGTTGCACGTGCACAACTGCAGAGATGAGCCATAGAACGATATTCAGTGGGAGCAACTGTGCAGCGCAAGAGGCAGTGCACCAATGGCCAATAGAAATGCATGCATGTGCAAGGGCAGGGGGCGGATCCATGAATATGTGGCACAGTGCAATATTCAACCCCCAACCAATGGCGCAAGCGAGGAGCAACTGCCAGTTGTGTGGAACAGACTTGAGCCTATAAAAACAGGGAGCAAGTCAGAGGTGAGCACTTGTGCCAGAGAGGAGCAGGATAGTGAGAGACCAACAGACCACCTGAAAGAGGAAGAGGGAGATAGGGAAAGAAAGAGAAGGACAAAGAGAAAGAAAGAGAGAGTGTGTGTGTGAGTGGGAGTGTGACACACAGGGAGGTCCACTGAGGGAGGGGGGGGAGAGAGTGGGTGCCCAACAGAGCCACCGGACTCAAGGGGAGTGACACAGGCACCCACAGGGGCAGGTGACAGAGCCAGCAGGCAGAACTCAGCCAGGGGCAGGGTACGCAGGAGGGGGCCCTGCAGAGTGACAGGCACTGCCCCACAGAGCCGGGGGGGGCCAGTGGAGCCGGACATCCAGGGAGTAACAGGACAACAGGGTCCATGGCCAGTGCGGCATTCCAGATGGAGGCCATAATGAGGGGTGTGAGGAGGCAGGAGGCAGAGTAACATGGCCGTGGAAGGGCCCATTGGCTGTACACCCAGAACAGGCAGTACCGGCCCCGCATCAGCTTCAAGAGCCATGCTGACACAGAGATCGTGGGCTGGTATCACCTGAACCGGGTGATTCTGAGGCAGCTCTGTGAGTTGTGAAGTGAGGAGATGCAGCCACCCACTAGACAGAGCCATGCCCTGACAGTGGAGACAAAGGTAACAGCTGTCATGTTCCTGCTTGCCATGGGCACATTCCAGAGACCTACAGGGAACACCACAGGCTTAACTCAGTCAGCCACGTCACGGCTCCTTACACAATTCCTCAGTGCCCTGCTGCCACATGCTGCAGAACACATCCACTTCCCCAGCACACAGGTGGAGCGTACAGCAACCATGCAGGAGTTCCACAGGGTAGCACGTGTGCCTGGCGTGCTAGGGGACATTGACTGCACCCATGTGGGCATCCGCATGCCACCTGGTGTAGAGGGGGTAGCCTACATCAACAGAAAGGGCTACCCCAGCATCAACTGCCAGGTGGTGTGTGATGCCAGGGGGTGCATAACCAATGTCTGTGCCACACAACCTGGGGGGAGCACATGATGCCTTCATCTGGCACAGCTCGGCACTGTGCCACATGTTCGAGAGTGTGAACATCCCCACAGGACACATAGTGGGTGAGTATGGCGAGACCACGGGCAGATGGGTACAGCAGGGCACGGAAGGGGTGGCCAGGGCAGGGGGACCACCGTGTGCTCTCGGGAGGGGCATGGGTCACAGTGACAGGGGTCACCAGGCTAACTCTCTCTCTCTCTCCCTCCCTACCCACACAGGTGACAGTGGCTACCCACTCAGGCCCTGGCTGCTCACCCCCTACCGGTGCCCGTCATCCCCAGTGGAAGAGCAGTACAATGAGGCACACACCAGCATGCACAACATCATTGAGTGTGTGTTTGGGATGCTGATGGCATTGTTCTGTTGCCTGGACAGGTCCGGTGGTGCCCTACAATACAGCCCCTTGAAGGCCTGCGGCCTGCTGTATGCTGCACAGCATGGCCATTGGCCATGGGATAGCTGTCGAGGCTGATGAGGGGAACAGCAGTGGGGTCGACACTGGCGATGGGCCAGGAGGTGGTGGGCAGCCCCCCTCCCTGGTGGAGGGATTCCCGGCTCATGCGGCTGGCATGCCACCTTCGAGACACAACAGCACAGGAGCACTACAGTGCATGCAGGTAGGTGGACAAACACCCATGCACAGAACCGACACAGTGACAGGGCACACAGCCATGTGTGGGCATGGCCAAGGCCATGCACACACAAGCGTGGGGCAGTGGCGGGGCAGTGCCACATGGCCACATGCAACACCACACCACACAGCACTGCACAGCATCACACACACACACACACACACACATACACACACACACACCCACACACTGGCACCCGCAGGCATGCGACCGGATGCTTGCATCTGGCATGGATCAGACACAGGGCACCGGTGTACATGCACAACCAGTGTTGAGAAGGCATCATCACGCACACACCACACATGGGCCAGCAGCCGGGCTGGTGCACACACGGGCAGTGTGTGGTGCACCACATGGCTGCCATGACTGTGCCATGCACACACACAATGCCCACGTGCACACAGGGTGGTGGCTGCAGACAGCAGACAGTGAGGTGTGCACATCAGGTCTGCTGCACAGACACACGGCCACCACAGACATGGGGACGGCTGTGCTGTGGCCGCCCAGCAGATTTAGGCTGCACAACAGCCACAGGTTGGGTTTGTGACCGCCCCACACGGGTGGGACTACGGGACCATGACCGGGTCCTTGCAGGGGTCTGCAGGCTCCCAAACAGGCCCACACCAGGTGTGCCTGGGATGCCCACAGCAGAGCCTGACATCGACACGGTTGGGGTCGACCGACGCTGGGACCGTGGGGTGGATATTGCACTCTTGCGGTATCTGTGGCAGTTGGTCATGCCCTGTGGCAGCCAGTGGAGCAAGACTGACCGAGATCACATTGGCAATGCGTTCCAGGGCTGCAGTCGTGTCCTCCTGCAGGTGTTGATTGGCCTTCAGGACCTGTGCGGTGCCCCTCTCGCACTGCTCGGCTGCCTGGCACACCTCTGTGCGGAGTGCCCACACCCCAGCCATGAGCAGCACCTGTTGCTCCATGGAGGCCCGCAGCAATCGGGTGTGCTCGGTCAAGGGTTCAGCACCCTGGGGTGCATGGGCGTGGTGCCGACCCACCAGTGTCATACGACTGCACTGCAAGGCCTCCCTGCTCAGGTGGGTGCTGCACAGCAGGGTCCTCATGGGGATGGGCAACAACAGATGCTCTGGTGGCAGACACGGCGCCTGGCCTCCCAACATCTCCAGCCATCCACTGCTGCCACCCCTCCGGCCCCTGTGTGCTGGCCAGCACCTGTGTGGGCACCCTGCCACCCTGCGCCACTGTGCCTGCACACACAGTGGCACCAGGGGCAGTGGTGGGCAGCTGTTCCACCACCAACAGGCCACCGGCTGCGCTGCCAGTGCTGGTGTTTGGTATGGGTGTCTCCCCCCAACATGACCCCTGCCGTCCAGGACTATGGTCAGATCATCATCAGTGTTGGACCCCTCCCCGATCTGTGTCTCTGCACAGAGTACGCCATGGCTGGTGTCTCGTTAGAACACAGCCAGAGCCTCATCCGCCACCACGCCCGGGACATCCGGCTGGACAGTGGTGGCATGCTGCAGCCTATCGGGCACCCGGATGCCCACGGAGGTGGATGGCTGGTCCTCTGGGGCTGGGCGGGCTCCCACGACAGCTGCAGGCACCCCTGCCACTGCATGCTGGTGAGCCAGTGCTGTAAGGGAACACAGATGCATTAGAGCTGCTGACTCGACAGGCCCCTTCCCCCCCGCCCACCTGCCATACCTACCATGCAGTGATGGGCTCCCTCCAATCTGGAAGCCACCACCTGGCACACCCTCGACCGCACTACATCGCATGGTGGCCGCCACCAGCTCCTCCTGTGCCGTGAGCTGTGTCATGGCGGCCTGGCCCCCACCTGAGGCCGACCTGGCAGCCTGAATGGCTGCCACCTTTTCCTTTATCCTATGCTCGTCAGTGCCCACCTTTTTCTTGCACTCCTGTGCATACTACTGGTGGCTGCCCTGCTGGTTCACGGCCTCCGCCACTGCCTCCCAGGCGATGGCCCTGACCTGGGGTGTGCCAGTGGCACCACTCAGCAAAGGCTCCCTGTTGAGGTACGCCTCGAACAGGGCATCTGCCTCCATTCTTGTAAAGTTGGCCCTGCTCTTCCAGGCAGGCCCACGCTCCTCACCCTACTCGTGCTCGGACATGATGCTACCTGTGGACATGGACATGTGGTTAGTGGCTGTAGCAGCCCATCCAGCCATCCAGCATCCTGTGTTGGCCGTCCCCTCGGCAGGCACAAATTACCTCTGATGGTTGCAATACTGGTCCATGGTCTGTGCTGTTGTGCGGCGCCTTTATAGCGCATCACATGCAAATGGGCTGATGCGCAACTGTAATGACATGCAAATGTCCTCATTGCACCGCATATAGGCTGATGAGCTAATCTGCATATGATGGCTGAATATCGCGCTCTTGCGCATTGTGCAATGGACTTGCTCTGGCACATATAGTTGCGCAATGCCATGACATGTGCAGTGCGCACTCGCCAACACACTTGCGACACGGCATATGCTACTGTCTATTGCTCAGTGTGCACTAGGTGCGATATAGGGGCCATCGTGCCCTATGCTCCATGGACCATATGGCGCTGGGGTGCTATTGGGCCTATGGTGCTTGGGCGCTATTGGGCCTATGGCACTCAGGTGCTATTGGGCCCATGGGGTGTGGTGCCTTCATGGCCCTATTGCACAACATGCGTCATGGGCCCAATAGGGCTCACGCTCACATTGTGTGTGTGCTAACCCCCGCCCTGCCCTATGCCCCCCAGGGACCTCTGCCCCATGTGCCAGTGTCCCTGCCCATGCTGCACACCCTAGAGATGCGTGATTGCCACAGGCAGCGCATCTCCATGTGAGGCGCTGATCCTGCCATCGCTGTGTGCAGCGCGGCGCCACCGGGCGCCATTTTGGCCTGCTTCTGCTGTGGAACCATGCCGCATCACGCAGTGCCCCATTCCTGTAATTGGAGCCAGGTCGAGCTGGTGAACCTGGTGACCCAGGTGGAGCCCCAAGCTGCCAGCCTGTTTGACCAGCAGCCCCTCAACAAACCCAGGACCCAGGTGTGGCAGGATATTGAGGATGGGCTTGTCCAGGCCACCGGTGTGCAGTGCACCAGGGAGCAGTGTCGCCACCGGTATGGGGACCTGTTAAAGAGGGACCTGGAGAGGCTGAGGGTGCTACAGGCACACATCCAGAGGGGGGCCGTGCCATGCTCAGGTAATCGGCTCCGACTGCATCTGTGCACATTCACTGTTCCATGGGGCTGGCAGGGCTGCATGCCATGCCAAGGGGAGCCTGTCATTGTGTGCCCTGTAGCTTGGCATTGCCAGTCACTGGGTGAGCTGTGCCACTGCCCTGTGGCCTTGCCAGGCTGGGATGCACTCTGTGCTTGGGGGGGTGAGGGCAGTGGGCTCATGCTGTGACTGTGTTCTGATATGTGCCTGTCTGTGTTCCCGTCCTGGGACCTGAAGACCGGAGGAGAGCCAGGGTGGTGGGGGCACCTGTCGGTCCACAGCAGGCTGCTGCGGGCCCATTGGCTGCTGGTGGAGGACCAGGTGGGCATGGTGTGCCAGGACCAGCGTGTGCAGCACCACAGTGAGCAGGTAGGCACTGTGCCTTCCCACATTGTTGTGCAAGGTGGGCAGTGGGGGATGGGAGTACGGCCTTGGTCCCCTGTGCCTTGTGCCGTGGCAGCTGTGTTCAGCACATGGTGCAATGTGTGTGCCACCGTGGGGTGGTCATTGCACATGTGTGGTAGCTGTTGGTGGGTCTGGTGTGCATCCAACTATCACTTGTGCCACTGTGGTTCCACTACAGCACCATGCCAGCTGCCTGCCGCTGTACTGTCGGGTGGCCCTTGGGCAGTGGATTCCAGTGTTGTGCACTGACGTGGCTTGCTGGGCTGGCGGTAGGCATAGGCCTACCCACTGTGGGTGGCCGGGGTGCCACTCCAGGGGCATGTATTCCTACTGTCCGCTGCACATGGGGGGGGCTAGGGTGCTTTGGACATGCACTGATCACCTGTCCCTTCCTCTGCCATAGGTGTCCGGAGGGGTTCCAGGCTTCCAGTGTACTGCCGTCTGCTGTGGCAGATAATTCTTATTACATCTCATATGATGGAGATCGCGGACCAGACCAGGCGGATCCTGCTATGGGACCAGCGCAGGGGGAGGTGCCAGGCGCTGGCAGGTCGTGGCCGGCCATGATGCTCCCCAGCCCCCTTCTCACCTATGTCCTCCCTTTCCATACCTTCTCCCATCCACCTGTACAGGCCCTGTCTCCTGACCCCTTCCCACCTACACCTACCCTCCCCTTTGTTTATTGTTTTCTGTACAGCTGTGTTGCTATTGTTCTATTACATTTGTTACCTGTTTACCCTTCTGTGTCAGTGTCTGCTTTGCAGCTGGCTAGTGGATCCATGCTGCAGTGGTGTGGTGGGTGGCAGTGTGGTGCACCTGTGTCATTGGGTGGTGTGTGCATGGTGGTGGCATGCCCCTCAGTCAGTGGCTGTGCCTTGGAGTAGCCCTGGGCTGGCAGTTTGGGCTGTGTGGCGTGTGTAATGGGTGCCGTGTGTCAGGGTGTGATTTGTTGTTGGCCAGGTGGCCGCGTGCCCTCTGGTGTGTAGTGGACTAGGGTGCCCATCCCTGGACGTCAGTGCCACCTGTGCCCTTCGTCCTCCACCGGGGGGGGGCCCGGCTGCATGCCTGCACTCCATGTGCAGTGGTCACCTGTGTGCTGGCTGTGTATCCCTGCCAGTGTTCCTGGCCTGGTGCCCCCCCCTTTCCCACACTATACCCCCCCTTCCTCCTTGCCTGGCACCCTGCTGTGCCTGTGTCTGTTCCTGCTGTGCCATGGCGCATCTTCCTCTACCCCTTGCGCATCCCTGGGTGCACTATAGCACATTTCTGGTTGCTCTTTTGCGCATCCGTCACTCCACCATGATATTCAGCCGTGTTGTGCTGGCGCATGTTGCAGTGTGCAACCGTTGAATATTGCAGTCGCTGCGCCATTGTGCAGTTGACTTGTGCTGCTCCGGGAGGGGGGGGCGCACATGCCTTTGGCACGTTTCTGAATATCCCATCCTCTGTGGATTTTGGCCTGTTACCTGTATTCATGACTGCTGAATTCAATTAATTCTGGGTTACTCCTGAAAAGGGACTTTTAGTCTCTGTGAGCCTACCCAGTAAACAAAATCCAAATAAATAAATGTTATGGCATGTGCTATATTCTTTTTAATGTTTGGAGGTTGAGAGGTACAGCATGGTGAGAGACTCCATATACTGTACATCTCACTAAAAGTCAGCAGACAAGGCAGACTAAATTAATAGATAGAGACAAGCAGAGACAGAGGACATTTGCTGCCATATTAGTCCTTGGAAAACTGGATTTGTTGAGGATTGTGATGTCTTTCAATGGACCAACACAGATACTGTATATGGACTTTATAGTACACAGTGATATCGTGCAATATATGGCATATTCAACAGTTTCTTCATAAATGCTTATATGTCTGTAATCATGAACCTCTGGGATTCAGGAAGCTGGCAGTATTTTCATTTTGTTATATTCATGAATTACTTTTGCAGTGTTATTTTTGCTTAGTTTGGCTTTATTATCTTGTTGTTTTACTCCAGTCCCAAAGGTGTAGTGTTAAAATCAGAAGTGGAGTCAAACCATAAGAAGAATGCAAAGAAATAGATAAAATGAAGAAAATGCTTTATGATGAGTAGTCTGGTAACATAAAACTATTATTTCATTCCAGCAGCACTCTTAGAAGTCCAAACATTCTGTTGTTTAAACTCTGTACAAAATGGCTGCCTCAGAGAGACTGATACCCAAGAATACTGCTTCACAGATATCATTCAAAGTGCCTTTCTTGAGTTTAGCACTAGTCTCTTCTTTGTACAGCACTGACTCTATGATAATGTACTACAAGCTGTGCAGTACACTGTTGTTTGTGCTCTTTGCTGTGTGTTGTAAGTACTGCTGTCCTCTTGTGTCATTCCAGGGACATCCATTTCTGGGAGGTGACTTACACAAATTACATGGTGAGCAATACATCCTGAGCATTTGTTTCTTGGTGTTTTAATTGTGATGATCAAGGCAGTTATTTATCTATTTGTTGAGAGATGTATTCATTCATTTATTGCATTCTTGTTGTTTTTTTCATTGCTACTGTATTTTAAATGTAAAGTGCTTTGGGATATTGAAAGGTGTTGTAGCAAAGATAAATACCAAATACAAACTCAGAAGGCAAACATGTTTATGTGTATGCATAACACAATAATTACACATCACAAATAGGTCGTGAGTTCTTGCCCCACACCAGGGGCTTGGAGTAATACCCATAACCTACACTGTAGTGCAGAACAAGGAGTGTGCTAAACTGCTGAGATGCTGGCCTTCACATAAAATGTTAAACCAATGTCCCTTATACTCATCTCTGGTCACTGACCAGGTGGAAGTTAAAGGTGCCATAACATTTATCGAAGAAGAGTGGGGGAGTTTTCCCAGTGTGATGGCCAACATTCTTCCTGTCAGTTAAACAGGATACTGTAACCCACTCCCCGGGACATGTCTGGGAAGTTGATACTTCCTGTCAGCTGCTCTGAGACCAGCATCAGTGGGTGTGGCCACTCCTGTGTGTTTTGGACCCCGTAGGATGAGCCTGGAAACAACCTACCACAGCTTAGTTTGCTTTTTTGGTCACAAATTACAAATAAATTAAATGCTGCAGAAAATAGTGTTCTTATTTGCGCAAGGGTTAGTTTTGATTTAGCAGCATTGGTTATTAAGGATTTCTGCTTTAAACTATGGGTTTACAGTGTGAGACAGAAGCATCTTCTGTATATGTGCGGCACCTTTTCCTAGTGGGATGCAGCAAGTCTGAGTCACAAAATAAAGAATGTCATAATGTGGGACATTTGAAAGTTATCCCCCCCCCCCACCACCACCACTGCCAAAGCAACCTGTTTTCAGTTTACAGATCTGGGACCCAGAATTCAAAAGTTTGCATGGTCACAAAAGGGTGTTTGCCTATGAAAACCTGGTTTTGCGCCGGAGCACAATATTCAAAAGAGACAGTTGCACATGCTAACATGGTTAGCACATGCAAAAAGTAATGTATACAGGTGGGCAAAGGGAGAGGCGGGGATAGGAATACTGGTGCAGTGTGATATTCGCACATTTGCACTGCACAGAGGGGTTAAAATAGGCCATTTTGTGCAGCACAAATACCGACGATCAAAACCCTTACTTACTGCGGGCATTCCTAGCTGCTACTGGAGCAACTGCAGCCAATGACCAAGTTTGCAGTGGGGGAGCACACCTGCTCCCTGGTGTCCAGTGGTCCCTCCCCAGTCCCAAACCCCAGCCCTGTACAGAAATCATATGCCCTGGTGTCCAGTGGTCCCTCCCCTGTCCTGATCTCCAGCCCTGTACATAGAGTCATAGTTCCTAGTATCCAGTGGTCCCTCCCCAGCACTGATACCCTGCCCAGTACATAAAGTCATAGTCCCTAGTGTCCGGAGGCCCCTTCCCGGTCCTGATTCCCTGCCCAGTACATAAAGTCATAGTCCCTGGCATCCAGTTGTCCCTCCCCAGTCATGATCCCCTGCCCAGTACATACAGTCATTGTTCCTGGTATCCAGTGGTCCCGCCCTGCTCCTGATCCCCTGCCCCATACAGATATTCTTCCTGGTGCCCAGTGGTCCCTCCCCAGTCCTGATCCCCTACCCAGTACATAGAGTCATAGTCTCTGGTATCCAGTTGTCCCTTCCCATTCCTGATTCCCTGCCCCATACATAGAGTCATTCTCCCTGGTGTCCAGTAGTCCCTCCCCTGTCCTGATCCCCAGTTCTGTATACATAAACATTTTCCTTGGTGTCCAGTGGTCCCTCCCCAGTCCCAATCCTCTGCCATGTACATAAAGTCATAGTCCCTGGTGGCCAGTGGCCCTTCCCAGTCCCAGTTCTCATCCACGGTAATGATAGCAGCTTCCCTGGCATCCAGTGCCCCCCCCAGTCCCCAGTCCCTTGCCAAGTTCCAAATATACGAGCACTACTGTTGGGAAATGTGAATAGTCACATAATGAAAGGTGGTATTGAAAATAAAGTAAGACAATATTACCCTCCACCCATCGATCCATTCCTTTGTCAACACCATACTCTCTGGCCTCTATTGGCCCCCTCTGTACCATGGCACTGACTACCCACCCTGCAAACCCCCATTTACCTGAAGCGCCGGTACCACAGGACCATATACAGTGACCAGCACATCTCTCTTCTCACCTCCTTGGCCTCCACTGTTTGGAATTCCAGAGAGTATGCGTCCTGTGTTTTGTACAGGGCGTGCATCCTCTGTATTGTACAGGGAGCATGCAGCCTGTGTACTGTACAAGGATTGTACAGTACACAAGCTGTGCACTCCCTGTACAGTACAAGTTTATGTCTTGCTATGCAGTACATAGGGCCTACGCTCTCTGATTTCCATACATGCCAGGCCCAGAAGCTGAGAGGAGGGCTGTGCTGGTCACCATATACAGTCCCGCGGCACTGATACTTCAGGTAATGGGGGGGTTGCAGGGGTGGTGGTTGGTACTGTGTTGTGGGGGCTGCTAGATGCCAGGGAGTACAGTGTTGACAAGGGAACAGTGATTGATGGGTGGGGGAACCACTGGACACCAGGGAATATTGTATTCCTTTATTTCCAATACCACCTTTTATTATGTGACTACTGACATTTTCCAGCAGTAGGGCTCATATATTTAGAATGCATCTGGGGATCAGGGACCGGGTGGGGGCCACTGGATACCAGGGAGATTGTAGTCATTACCAAGGCCGGGGACCAGGATTGGGGAGAGATCACTGGCCACCAGGGACAATGGCTTTATGTACAAGGCAGGGGATTGGGACTTGTGAGACACCATTGGACATAAGGGAATATGACTCAGTGTACTGGGCTGGGGATTGGGGGTCAGGGAGGGACCACTTTAAACCAGGAAAAAACTTTTATGTGTAGAGGGTGGGGATTGGGACCAGGTAGGGGTCACTGGACCCCAGAGTAAATATTTATGTGTGCGGGACTGTGGATTGGGGTCAGGGAGGGACCAATGGACACCAGGGAAATATTTTTGACTTTACAGTACAGCGTTCGGGGGAGTGGGGGGCAGCTAGGCACATGGGACATATTGTTTTTTTATGGGAATGGGCACTCGGAGTGGGAGTGGAGCCAGTTACAGGGGCACAAACCTGCCACCACTTCCCATGCAGTTGTTCCCATAATGGGCATGCAAGTGACCCCGTAGTGCCTTGCATGCCTAATGAATTCATTTGCATGGGTGCTTCTGAATATTATGCCAGAGCTACTGGCACAATTGGGTCTGGGGCTGCTGTTCCCTGAAGTGCATGGTTCCATGTTAGGGCAGCGCTATTCGACTTAGCACTGCGCCGACATGCCCCTATATTCAGTCAGATAGGGTGGGTGTACTATCCAACTGAATATAACATCCTCAGAGTCCTGAGCAGTGGGCAAGAGCAGCACAAAACTTTGTGCTCCACTTTGCCCATTTTTAAATATCAGGCACTTGATTCTCAAAGAGAAAAAAACAGCAGTTAGTCTAATAAAAGGTTTTACCTGCAACATATATGTTTTTTTCATCGTGCATCTTTAACTGGCCTAACATGGCTACAACTTTTCTTTGTTGTGTATTTGGGTTTAGATTTGGCAAGGGGCTTGCAACATTGTCAGGTTTTGTTTTTCATCGAAGTGCCACAATGGCAGCCTTTTTTTTGCCTCTATTACATTACCCTGGGGCCAGTAGACGCTAACGTGTCTACCACCTGTGCCATTTTCATACGCTTGCTGGAAAGGTTCCCAGCAAGTGGCTGCACAGCATAGTAATAGACATGAACTGCTGCACTTTTGAAGGAATTCCTTGCTAGTTGGCATGACTGGGTTACAGATGGCTGCACTACATTGGCACACTTCATGCCCTTACCAAGTCCATCCCCTTATATTATGTTATTGCAATGCCATTTTTTGTTGTAACAGAGTATGGTGATGGCAGAGAGAACTTATGATCCATTTTCAGGCTCCTCTCCTTCAACTCGGCAGTGACTATATCCCACTTAAGTGTGGACACACTTCCAAGCTTCAAAGAAACACAGAATGTGGCACACACAAACCCTACTGCACACAAAAAGTCAGACAAGTTTAGGGTTAGGATCAATTTAGAAATGTTGCTCATTTACTTTCTGATTGATACTACCAGCGTACCTGACTTTTTTCTGTGCCTTGTGCTTTGTATGCTTTGCCATATACTGTATTTCTTAGTTGCTCAGGCTGTTGTAGCTGTATGTGGCAGTACCATGGATTTGGCTGCGGTGCACTCCCTCCATAGATACATAAATGGTTAAGGATAGAGCAAGACAATGGAAAGGATTTTCAGAGGGATTGAGGCAGGCAAAACTCCCGATTTTGAGTTGTGACTGTGTCATTGGAAATGCACAAAAAAAGTTTTCTGTTTTTAAATGTTTTGATGCATTTTCAACAGTTTCACTACTTAAGATTTTTGTTATAACTGATCAAAGCCGTTTGTGTTTTCAGGTATACCTTTTTTGTAATTATCCAAGTTGATGTAAGAGTTTCTCAAACTACTGCTGTTTTTAAGGCTAATTTTGTGGAGATAAATTTTCCCTGATAAATGTGTTTATCATACTATTCTACCTGCAGATGAACATTTATCTAGAGGTTAGGTATGTCACAATCATTTTATTTATTTATTTAATAGAATCAGAATTACAGTCCTTTGAGTCATAGACTCTTTTGCAAAAGCTCCACATCATACAAAAGTAAGAAGTACAAAGAAAATGCAGACATAAAGATACACACATTCAATGGTAATGAAATAATAATAAAATACACATTCAGCAATAATGAAATAATACAAGGTCATACAGTTCTGACTTAAGCATAGTTTGTGGGTTACATCAGCTGGGAGCATAAGTAAGGTCCCAGGTCAGAGATTAGACAGGATACAGTTACGTAGGCTCTTGAGGGCCCAGAGTCGTAGAATCTAGACAGGGGGATTGAGAATAAAGGGAAGACATAGATTAGGCTCTTGGGTAACATAAGACCCTGGTATGAGGTTCACAGAGGGTGGATAGAAATGTGTACGGGGAGTTTAATTACAGACCCGGGTTGTAGAGCCTAGGAGTAGGGTTTTGAGACTAGTTTTGAATTGGTTGAGACTTTGGGCCAAGGAGATGGAGGATGGTAGGCTGTTTAGCCACAGTGGGGCATGACAGCAGAAGGATCTCTGTCCAAGAGAAGTTCTACAGTGAGGGACTAGCAGAGTGGGGTTTGTTGAGTGCCTTTGTGCCCTCATATGGAGGGCTGTGCGAATAAGCAGGTGGAGGCCGATTGGGGCTAGCTTCAGTTGTATCTTTTTGGCAAGGAGGCAGGTGTAATTTAGCTAGTCAGTAAGTTTAGCCAGTCAGTAAGTTTATAAAGCTGGCATGTGTGAGTTAACCTGTCACATCCTGTGACTAGTCGGCAAGCTTTGTTGAGGGTGAGGTTAATGTTGCGTAGGACAGTTTGGTCAGCTGACCTATAAATGACCATTCCGTAGTTCATCAAGGACAGGATAGATGAGGACACAGTGAGATGCATGGCCTGGGGGGGGGGGTAGGCAATGCTTATGCCTGTAAAGGATCCCCAGTCTAGTGTTAATAGAGGAGGAGACATTATGTATATGACAGTGGTAGGAGAGGGAGGTGTCTAAGGTGACTCCCCAGGTATTTGAAGCATAAGACCTGCTCCAGAGCTGAGTCATGGGTGTCCATTACAACTAGTGGAGTGTGACAATGGGGGCTTTGGCAGTGGGCGAAGATCATGGACTTAGTTTTCTTGTAGTCGATTGTAAGACGGTGATCAGAAAACCTGGCTTCTATCTCCTTAAAGAAGCCCTGCAGAGCATTTTGAAGAGAATTTGGATGTGGGTGCTTCCAAAAGACTACCGCATTGCCAGCATAAAGCAGCATCTGACCGCTGCAGGCCTTTAGGAGGGAGTTCAGGAAGAGGGTGAAGAGTAAGGGGCCAAGTATTGACCACTGGGGGACACCAGTAAGAACCGGTTTGCTAGTGGAGATGGTTGTATTTATTTTGACTTTTTGTGTCCAACCCGTGAGATAATCTTTGAACCAGGCAGTGATTTCTGAGGCAAAATTAAGGGCTGGGAGGGTATGGAGTAGTAGCTCATGGCTGACAGTATCAAATGCCTTGGTCAGATCCATGTAGAGAGCCCTGACCACGGATCCTTGTTCTAGTGACTCATGAATAAAAGTAGTGAGTTCAATGAGGGTGGTGGAGGTGCTGTGGCCCCTCTGGAAACCATGTTACTCATGGCAGAGCAGGTCGTGTTTGGATAGGCAGTTAGTTAGTTGATCAGATACTATTTTTTCGAGGGCCTTAGAGAGGGGTGGCAGGATACATAAAGGTCTATAATTGCTTGTGGAGGTGGGGTCGCCATTCTTCAAGATAGGGGTTATTATTGCTCTCTTCTAAACCATGGGGAATTGGCTAAGGCATAAGTACAGGTTGATGACTTTGGTGAGATGAGGTAGTGTCACATCCAGTGTAAGCCGAATGAGTTTGAGGTCCAGGGAATTACTGCTATAATGAGAGTTTGCCAGAGTTTTGTTGAGGTAGCATTTTGCCTCATTACAGGAGACAATTCTTAGCCTGAAGGGGGTAGTGTTGGTGATGGCCGAGGTGTTGGTGGGGGGAGGGGCGGATGGTAAGGTCAAAGAAGTTCGATGGGAGAATATGAAAGAGATCGGAGAAGGACTTATTGAGGGTAACGGAGATAGCATTAGGGTTCTGGGTGATAACCCCGTCAACTATAAGCTGGACTGAGATAGGGGAAACATTGTTTCCACAGAGTTCCTTAGTATTGGTCCAACAATTTTTCCACGAGCCCCAGGAGGAGGTGAGAGATTGTTTGTAGTATGCAGCGTTGGCTTGCCGGATTGCCCAGGTGCATCTGTTTCTGTCCTCTCTGTACAGTTGCCTTGACCTTTGCACAAATGTAAACCCAGACAGCAGCTCTCTCAGTGCTGATGACACCATAATAGGCCTATGCAGCACTGAAGATAGCAATTCAAATCCTAGAAAAATAGTAAAAATCTTTGCAAGCCCCCCCAAGTGTGGCTTACCTTAATCTGCCCCTCTCCCATCTGTCACACCAGTCCTAGTCATCTGTGCATTTCTGCCAGCCCCCGGTTGTTGTTCTGAAGCTGGGGTCCAGAGGAGAGCAGTTGTTTTGATCCACCAGCTCACGGGGTCGTAAAAATGGTGAGCAGCACTTTGTGTGTGCACTCGAGTAGTCTGTTCACACATGTAAGCTGGCTGTGGCCAGCTTGAATGTTGAAAGCGCTACAGTGCTCAAAAGTTTCAAAATCACTCTTGCAGCACTCCTCTAGTCCCCTCTATGCGCCCTGACTGCCAGGACCTCTTTAATGCTAATTGGGAGTCTGGAGGCACACAGAGAGGGGAGGAAGGAATGAAAAATAAAACTTTAAAGGAGCGCTCTTAAGCACTAGTTCAGTAAAGTAGCACTGTCACTTTAAGAGCAGCCGAGGTTGCTATGAGTAAATAGAAGCCCTGCTTGTTACCTGGCGGGTTAGCACTACAGTGCTGATGACAGGCAAGGGGAGACCCTGTCATGCCCCATTCTGCCACCAGACACCAGGGCAGAGGGGCAGCTAATGGACTGTGGGGGCAGTAAATTTAAAAAGTAATGTTATTCACCTGCAAAAAAGACTTAAAGTTGGAACACTGTAGAAACTGCATAGCCAACAGCCATATTTTGATCCTTTGACCCCTGTCTGTTCTAATCAGGACTCAAAGAGTCCTGGAGGACTTAGCAGTGGCTCCTGGGTAGGGGGTATGGACAATACCTTGGCGCCCAAACTGGCAGCCAATCAGGCCTTGAGATGACTTAATGCATATTAATTTTAAAAATGGACAGCTTTATTCAACAAATGAGAGGCTGTGATTCTTCTTTGAGATCCCAGGGATAGTTACAGCTCAAGGCAGACTGGCTAAAGCTCTCTGAGAGTCAGGAGGGCTTGGATTGTGTTGGACAAAAAGTTTGGAAGTCTGCCTAAGACTTCCACAGCCAAACTTCAGGAGACTTGCCTAAAGCTCTCTTTTGCAAGTCAGTCTCTGGAGTACCTGAGAGAAGTCCTCAGCCTGGGAGGAGGGTTGGACTGAGTTTCGGCCAAACATCCAAAGTACCACCTGGATTAAGCAGCCAGAGTCCAGGGACACCCAAGGAGAAGACTCCCATTGTCTGGCAATCCAGCTTAATATAAGGCAAGAAATTGTGGTTCAGTCGTGCAGTTTGAAAACCACCTGAATGACTGTAATTGCCACCCCTGCATTGGGAGTGAGCTAGTTGCAAAGAAGAAGAGCGTGATTCCTGAGCTCCAGGACAGAAGTCACTGCCATCCAAGGATAGTCTGGGGAATCAGCAAGGTAGTGCTACTGTTAGGCACTATCCATCATCTCCCCCTAAGGCATGTTGTCCCTGGTCCCAAGTACTGGCCTAGTCCAGTGTCTGAGTCCAGCCTGCAAGAAGGTGACAAGCTGCACAGATGGTGACAAGCTGCCTGAGCCCACAGCAGCCCTGAAGGTGACAAGCTGCAAGACCTTACCATAGCCAAGACTGCTACCACCCTGTTTGTATAGCTCGAGGTCCCAGCTCGATTGACTGCACCTGCTATCATTGCCTGACCCTGTCAGACTGTCTACAGTACTGTGAGTACACACAGGGCCTGCCCCGACCTGAGGAGTTTAAATAAAATTCATCCCAAGTTTGCAATTTAGAAGTGTACCAATGCGGCCAACCCTCAGCAATGTACAGGCCTGCAACTCTAGCTGGGTACCTAGACCAACCTTAATGGGCACTGGTACCAGTTGGGAGGGGGCCAGCTTAATATGTGATTGTTGTTCAGGGTTGGGCACAGTGGTTTTTTCTTGTTTATGGGTTTACTAATTCATCAAGTACTTAAACTGCCATTATTCTTTGCATTTCCATTCCCTTTTCCCTGTTTAATAAATCTTTTGTTGCTTTTTAAAACTGTCAGTGAGCATATTATTACCTATAGTCAAAAATTGCTTGAATAGTAAAGTATTGAATCTGTTTGTGGTATTCCATGTGTGGGGTGACTGGAAGGGGAGGTGGGTAGGTACAGCATCCCAGGGGGTTGTACTACGCAAATATCTGACCCACTATATTTTACTCTGGGTGGAGGCACCACACTATTTATTTTCAACTTGGGAAAGAACCCCCATTACCATCAGAACAGAGCCCAGGCCCCTCAGCCTGGTTGGAGTCCAACAGACAGTGGTAGTAGCCCATTGTTACATGGTGTCTGGGTTAAATTTTCATCCAAAAAACTAATTTAAAAATCTATAACTGCTAAACTGATGTTGTGTAAATCAAATACACAATGGCCTGACTCAACGTACATAATTTATCTCCTCTTGTGAGTGGGCAAGACTTCCATAACTCACTCGTGCCTTCGCCACTTGTAAGTTATGGACTGGTCTTGCCATCTCATACCTGGAAATAAATGTTGTATTTTGAATGAGGCCATTGCGTATCCCCTATTTATTGCATCATCTGAAGGACATTTATATCAATGTATTTGTCAACATGTTTTGCTGGCAATGTTTATATAGGTAATTTTACTTTTTTTAATGAATGCTTATGTAATTTTGAAATGTGCTACTGTCTTCCTCTTGTGTTTTACTCCAGACCATGCTTGAAAATAAGGTATAAACCTCCAGTGTAAATATCTTGTGAAAAATGTTTTTTTTTTATAGAGCTTTTTCTCCCAAGATACGCTCATCACCCCCGAGATATACCTTGTTCAAGCCTGATGAATCCTGTCTTTCCAGGACCAGCACCCTACAGACTACCCCCATGACTCCCTCTTCATGGCAGGGTCTCTGGGGGAGGCAGTCAGCTGTGTAGAGTAGGAACCAGTGACAACTGGCTCTAGAACCCAAGGGAATTCATGGGACCAGGCCTTCATATAGACAGACATTGGATTTTCTTCCCTTTAGTTTCCTCCCACCTCCCCTGAGGTGAGCACAGCCTTCTGGGTGGCCTCACTCCCACACAGCATGTCTCTGCAGCGGGAGTAAGCTCCCTGGCTAAGTTGCTTGGGTTGCTGTGGTGCCAGGGCTCAGTGCCAAACCTCCCTGACAGAGGCACACTGCCATGTGGCAGCTGCCTTAACCTGGCCTGCCGCTCAACAGAGCAACTCGAGTTCGCTCCTGAACCTGAGTTATCTGCACAGCAGCATACAGCACTGCCATCAGGCCACCAGGGCAAGGCAGGTGAAAAATGTTAAGTACATTTACATTACTTTGTCCAACTCATTTTGATTTTGTTGTATTTATATGCTTAGCCCTTTCCTTATATTAATTATAAAACTGGAGAGAGAAATCCAGTCATCAGATTGGCCAGTACCCATGTGAAGAATACATGGTATTCACATGTTTTGCTGGGGCCTTTCCACTGTGCAATGCCAAAGGCATTCACGGGAGCCATTGGTAAGTTTGCTACCATAATGCCTTACCGCATTCCGTAACAGTGGCAAGGTGACTCCAAGGTGTGGGTTACCAATTGATAATACCACCCCCAGGCCACTACTGATGATGTGGATGATACTCACCTTTGGCTGGTAAGGTTTGGTGTGCAGGGGTGGGACTACATCATGGTAACCCAGCCCTCAGTGTGCCTTACTACTTACAGTAGCAGTGCAGTGACAATTATGTCCAAAAAGCTTAGCTTCTAGTTTTGATTAATAAAAGTATTAGCATACGTTAAATCTGCTTTTCTTGGTAATTCCTCTTCTGTTCATGATATATACAGTATATATATATTTTTTTAAGATCCTAACACTTGTCAGTTTTACAATGCTATTTCTAAGACAAAGAATCAGTCATTTTTCCTTTCTCTTGAGAAAAAAGCATTTCAAAACATTTATAAAATACCAAAATTCTGGTAGAACCGGACACTTTCAGCAACACATGAAACTAGAGGATGTTTGGAATATGTTACAGTTAACAGAAAGGTAGGGTCAGCCCCGACTTCACTGCAGTGCATTTAAATAACTTCACTGGCTATTGGAACAAATGCAATTAAACAAGCTTTGATTGATTGATAGATTAATCGATTGGAGTCTTTTAAAACTGGACGTCCTCTGACCCCTGTTTTTGAGGTCAAATTGGATGTCCATAATCCCTCCTTTCTTGTTTCAGAGGCAGCGTCCCAACACAGTCTTGTGTTCTGAAAGAAGCCATACATATTCCATGCGCAAAATACTGCCGCAGTACAGGCTCTTCCATCCTCTCCATGCATGGGTGGCTCCTCCATTGCCCGTCTTAAAAGACAAAAAAAAAAAAAAAGCACCATCTGGCACTATCACAAGGCTCAGAGACCTCTACAGTTACATGTCTGCCTCCTCCATCAAACTACAGAACAATAAATACTCCCCTAAAAATCCATCTGAGGCTCATAAAATGAGATTAGGCTCTGACATGGATAAAACTATAATTCATGTCTGCATGTGTATTCTCTGGTCATTACTTGGTAATAGAATTATTTATTATTGATTCTTCTTCTCCAGGCAAATAAAGAAGAATTATTTATATTGCTGTTATTTGGTTTAATTTGACTTTTTGGGGACAGGATGGTGGTGGTGGGGTTATTTTCTATATTTACTTGGAAAATATTTGAAAGGGAACTTTGAGTAGAGTTGCTCTCTGATATTTTTGGTACATTGTGCCTTGTGTATTTTCAGACAGATTGCTTGCCCATATGAAGTAATTCCCTATCCCACCAGCATTAGCATTTCATAATAAGCCTGTGTGTTAATTTTGTGCTGCACAGGTCCTTGCTTGTGGGCATCCACTGGCACAGCGTCTGCCTCTCCTTCTGTCAAACAACCCCTACATTCTACAGAGCATTCTGTTCAAGATAATTCTCAGGGCATATTTTCTCCAATAGCACAGTCAGTACTCTCAGGCTGTTTACATGGCAGGGTTAGAAAACATGAATTCAAAGAGACAATTTTTGCTTCTTGATGGATTTTTAAGGACTATAGTTCTTGAAGATTAAACAAATGATGTGCAAGCCTATCTGTCTGTCTATCTCTGTCTCTCTGTCTCTCTCAATAAAGATATATATATATATATATATATATGCATACACACACACACACACACACACACACGTCTTTCTCTCTCTCTATTCTTATATAGATTATATATACATTCACTAAAAATACCACCAACAGCTTAATCTGGTTCAAGGTCAGTTGGCATTCATCTTTATCCCCCTCCCCCGGGTTGTGCCTGAAAATAGGCAGGATTTGTCTAGTGCACTTACCCAGTCAACAAAAACTAAATAAATAAATAAATAACTTCCCCCATAAAAAAGCCCATCATTTATTTCCCCATATACTTGTGACCATCAATCAAAGCTACGTACCTGCACTAATCAACAATTACAGCTATATACCTGCACTAATTAAAGCTATATTCTACACCAAGCAATTACAGCTATATACCTGCACTAATTAAAGCTATGTACCTGCACTAATCAATCAATTACAGTTATATACCTGCACTAATTAAAGCTTTGTACCTGCACTAATCAATCAATTAGTTATATACCCGCACTAATTAATGCTATATACCTGCACTAATCAATTAATTAGTTATATACCTGCACTAATTAAAGCTTCGTACCTGCTCTAAATCAATTACAGTTATATACCTGCACTAATTATAGCTATATCCCTACACTAATCAAACAATTAAAAGTATATACCTACACTAATTAAAGTTATATACCTACACTAATCAATTACAGCTATATACCTGCACTAATTAAAGCTATATACCTACACTAATCAATCAATTACAGCTATATACCTGCACTAATTAAAGCTATGTACCTGCACTAATCAATCAATTACAGTTATATACCTGCACTAATTAAAGCTTTGTACCTGCACTAATCAATCAATTACAGTTATATACCTACACTAATTAAAGCTATATACCTGCACTAATCAATCATTTATAGTTGTATACCTGCACTAATTAAAGCTTTGTACCTGCACTAAATCAATTACAGTTATATACCTGCACTAATTAAAGCTATATACCTACACTAATCGAACAATTAAAAAGTATATACCTGCTCTAATAAAAAATACAGTGCTGCACTACATTAAACCTTCTGGGATACCACTAATAACACAATTAACACAACATAAGCAAGCTAGCCAAATCACTTAACAGTTAACAAAATAACATGGAAAAAAGATACACAAAACCCTCCCAAACCCAGAAATCTCCCAAACTCCTACCTGCATTCACTACACACAATTCTCACCTTTAGGTGCCATAATGTGATCGCAAATGCAATCTCCGTAACAAAACACTCAGAAGTATACCCATCTCAGGGGCTAATTAGGGCAATAAAGCCACTCGCCCTTTGGGCTTCTAGCCTTACAGCCCTAATGGCCCCCTTGATGGGTATACATTATTGTATACCACCCTTACCCATTATTTATTATAGGGGCTTACAAGATTATAATGCCTCACGCCTGAAGGCTGAGTGGCCTTTATGAAATCATTATGCCATGAAATTGTAATATAGCACAGTATATGGAACTTTGCCAAGTTTTATATATTACATCAAACTGGTCATTTTTAAAGTATTTATGTGTTTGCTACATGTGTCTTTATAAGGTGGTGGTTGCATGTGTAATAAAGTGATTGTTACATTTGTAGTTAAGGTAGTTGTTGCATGTGTTAATGAGGTTGTAGCGAAGAGTTTTATGCTTTTTTACATGGTTGGAATATGATTTTCTTTTTGGTAGACTCAAAAAGATGAAGCAACTGAAAGGGTGTTTGAGTTTAAATATCTTGGTGTCCTTTTGGATCACTGCCTTTCCTTTGAAGCCTATGTGTCTGCTGTCATAAGAAGACTCCATTTGAGATTAGGGGTGCTTTACAGGGCCAAACATTGTTTAGTACCAGTGTCAAGATTTCTTCTTGCAAACCATTTTCTATTCTCATTGTTTGATTATGGCTCACTGATATATTCCACTGCCACTGATGAAGTTTTGCCTACTTGAAAGTTACATATGACAGTATTATTAGGTTTGCAACAGGCCAGCAGCGACTGACACATTATTGGGAACTGTATAACTTCATAAAATGTTTTCCTCTTAAATATTGTTTTGCTTACAAGTTATCTGTTTTCTTGCATAAAGTCATATTAGGTTTGCAGCCTGAAAGCATAGTTCAACTTTTTCCAAGACTTTGATTCATTTGGTACTAGATCAAAGTGTAAATTTACCTTTAAAATTCCTCTGTTCGGAACAAGATTAGGTCATAACTCATTTAGCCTGAAGCTAATCAAATTTTATAACAATTTACCACAAGCAGTTACCTCATGTAGAAGTGTTTTGTATTTTAAGAATCCGCTTACAAAAACTCTGGATAGTAGGTCTGACTGTAATTGTTTTTGATGTATTGTTATCCCTGCTTGTACTATTTACAATTATGTATTATTCATATTGTATTCAGTATTTTATGTAAACTGGTTACATATGAAAATGAGCTGTTATGCCTATCAGACTAAAAAAAGCATTTGTCAATGCTGCATGTTGATTGCACTGGTGTGTTGAGCTCGCTCACTGCCCCTCTGTCACTCGCTCAGTCTGTTTCTCCCAGTGCTGCAGGCTGCTGTTTTCTACTGGGCTCATGCCTGCATTGGCACCTTGTTCTGCCCACTAAGAAATCAGCAGCTGTCCTGACAGAGCTGCGTTGAGGTGGCTCACTCCCGCTCTCTCAATCACCCATTCTGTTTCTCCTGGCGCTGCAGGCTGCCCTTTTGTACTGGGCTCCTGCCTCTGTCAGTGGCTTTTTCTGCCCACAAAGAAATCTGCAGCAGTCCCAACAAAGGTCTGTTGAGCCTACTGAGTCCCCCTCTCTCACTCACTCATTCCGTTTCTGCCGGCGCTGCAGGCTGCCCTTTTGTACTGGGCTCCTGCCTGTTTTGGCACCTTTTTCTGCCCACAAAGAAATCCACAGCTGTCCCGATAGACCTCTGTTGAGGGCGTTCATTCCCCCTGTGTCACTCACTCATTCTGTTTCTCCTGGCGCTGCAGCCTGCCCTTTTGTACTGGGCTCCTGGCTCTGTTGATGACTTTTTCTGCCCACAAAGAAATCTGCAGCAGTCCTGACAATGCTCCGTTGAGCTCGCTAAGTCCCCTTCTTTCACTCACTCATTCCATTTCTGGGGGCGTTGCAGGCTGCCTTTTTCTATTGGGCTCCTGCCTGCGTTGCCATGATTTGTAGCAGTTACAATACAGCTCCGTTGAGCTCGCTCACTCCCCCTCTCTCACTCGCTCATTTTGGTTTTCCTACCACTGCAGGCTGCCATTTTGTACTGGGCCCCTGCATGCATTGCTGCCTTTTTCTGCCCACAAACAAATCTGCAGCAGTCCCAACAGAGCTCTGTTGAGCTCACTCATTCCCCTCCCTCACTCACTCATTCTGCGTCTCCTGCTGCTGCAGGCTGCCCTTTTGTACTGGGCTCCTGCCTGCATTGGTGGCTTGTTCTGGCCAGAAAGAAATCTGAAGCAGTCCTGACACAGCTCCATTGAGCTCGCTCACTCCCCGTGTCTCACTCACTCATTCTCTTTCTGCCTACGCTGCAGGCTGTCCTTTTGTACTGGGCTCCTGCCTGTGTTGCCGCATTTTCTGCCCACAAAGAAATCCACAGCAATCACAATAGAGCTCCATTGAGCTCGCTCACTACCGCTCTGTCACTCACTCATTCTGTTTCTCTTGGCACTGCAGGCTGCGCTTGTGTACGGGGCTTCTGGCTGCATTGGCACCTTTGTCCACAAATAAATCCACAGCTGTACCAACAAAGCTCCATTGAGGTCGCTCAGTCTCCCTCTGTCATGCGCTCATTCTGTTTGTCCTGACGCTGCAAGCGGCCCTTTTGTATGGGGCTCCTGCCTGCATTGGCGCCTTTTTCTGCCAACAAAGAAATCTGCAGCAGTCCTGATAGAGCTCCGTTGAGCTCACTCAGTCCCACTGTCTCACTCACTGGTACGGTTTCTCCCACCGCTGCAGGCTAGTCTTTTCTACTGGGCCCCTGCCTGCACTGATGCCTTTTTCTGCCCACAAAGAAATCCGCAGCAGTCCTGACAGCGCTCCGGTGAGTTCGCTCACTCCCCCTCCCTCCCTCACTCTCTCGTTCTGTGTCTCCCAGTGCTGCAGGCTGCCCTTTTGTACTGGCCCCTTGTGTTGGGGCCTTTTTCTGCCCACAAACAAATCCAGAGCAGTCCTGACAGAGCTCAGTTGAGCTTGGTCCCTCCTCCCTCTCACTCGTTCCATCTTAATCTATCCCAAACACTGATGTTCCACAGCGACCGTGCTATTCTCCATCAGGAGTGCAAAAACATATTTTAGCCAGGATGTGAAAAATGACAGCTGTACTGTTCATTAGGAGGTGTGAAAGAATGCCACTGTTGAAAATGTGGCATGAAAATATTACAAATTTGTGAAGTTACAAGGGTGCGTGTAAACAGTTGAACGCACACTTGTACCACAGTCATGTTTTGGAGTTTTGACACCAAATTTCCAACATAGGGATTTTAGGACCTGTGCTCATGAACAGTGCCACTGTCATTTTCTTAATCTGTCCTGAACACTGATTTCTCACAGTGACAATGTATTCTGTGCCGCAACTGTGAAACCACATTTCACTCAGGATGTGAAAAATAACAGCTGTACTGCTTATAAGGAGGTGTGAAAAATTGCCATTGTTGAAAATGTGGAGTGACAATATTACGAATCTGCAAAGTTACAAGGGTGTGTGGAAAGTGTGGAACGCACCCTTGTAACACAGTCATGTTATGGAGTTTCGTCACCAAATTTTCAACATAGGCATTTTAGGACCTCTGCTCATGAGCAGTATCACTGTCATTTTCTTAATCTGTCCCAGACAGTGATTTCCAACAGCGACTGCTCTATTCTGCGTCGGAACTGAAAAAACACATTTCGGCCAGGATGGGAAAAATGACAGCTGCACTGTTCGTAAGCAGGTATGGGAAAATGACAATGTTGAAAATCTGGAGTGAAAATATTATACATTTGCCAAGTTACGAGCGTGCGTGCAAACTGCTTGTAACACTGTCATTTTATGGAGTATCGTTACCAAATTTTCAACATAGGCATTTCAGGAGCTCTACTCATGAACAGTGTCACTGTCATTTTCTTAATCTGTCCCGAACACTGATTTCCAACAGCGACTGTGCTATTCTGCGCCGGAAGTGCAAAAACACATTCCCGCCCAGATGTGAACAATGACAGCTATACTGTTGACAAGGAGGTGTGACAAAATGCCAATGTTGAAAATCTGGCATCAAAATATTGCAAATTCACAAAGTTACGAGCGTGCGTAGCAACTGCGCAGCACATGCTCATAAAACAGTCATTTTTGGGATTTTTTCCACCAAATTTGCAACATAGGCTTTTTGTGAGCCCACCTCATGAACACTGGCACTGTTGTTTGCTAATCAGCCCCCAAAGGTGATTCCATGCAGTGACCGCGAAATCACCTTTTGGGACTGATTAACGCCATGACAGTTGAAGCATTCATGAGGAGGGGTCCCAAAAATCCCATGTTGAAAATTTGGTGAAAAAATTCCCAAAAATGCCTGAGATGTGCAGCAAAGTTGAAAAAACCCTATTTACTCCATTATACAGCTTACTGGCATTTCCTCAGTTCATGGTCGGCTTTGAAGAGTGCAGACTTGTTCCTGGTCCAGCGAAGATCATCGCATCAGACTCTGGAGGTAAGTATGGGGTGAGGGGGGGGTGTGGGGAGGCAGGGTGTGCAGTGGGTGGGTGCGGGTTGTAGGAGGGGGTCTGGGAGACTGTGAGGGACCGTTTTTTCTTTACAGGTAAAAAACAGACAATATGGGACAGTTTTTCACTTCACAGGGGCATTTGGCATACTTGGGTGGGCTCCCAGTGTGCCACCAGAGTCTCGCTTTTGGGGGGGGGTGCTGTCCCCGTCAGCAAACAACAAAAGGGGGATTCCTTTCTGCCGAGGAGGATTGGACACCCCGTCGGCAAACAAAAGGGGGGATTCCCTTCTGCTGCCAGGGATTGGACACCCCATCGGCAAATAACAAAGAGGGGAATCCTTTCTGCTGACGGGATTGGGCACCCTGCCAGCAAACAATAAAGGGGGATTCCTTTTTGCCGATGGGGATTGGGCACCCGTTGGCAGACAATGAAACAGGGGTCACATTATGCCAGCGGGGTGGGCTCCCCATGGCAGCTAAACATTTGGGGGGGTTATATTGTTTGTGAACAGGGTGGCAGCCCGGCACCCTGTTCACAAACAATATCAGGCTTGCTAGATCCGCCCTGCAATGACGGGTCGCTCCCTCATTGCAGCAGATGGCTTACGCTGCAATGATAAGGTGGCCCCTGATTGCAGCAGCTGATTTTTCGCAAGTTGGTGCGAACGTTCCAAACTTGTGTCACCAACAGCCTGCAACAGCACTGGGGGAAGTGGGACAAACCTTTGCAGGCTGTGATGGCATTGGCCACAACAGTGCCATGCCTCCACAGCCTGCTTCTCTGCAAGCTGTGCCAATATGTTTCTTGCGCTGTGTGCAATCAACATAAAAATGAAATAAAAATACATGGATGTGGCTTTTGCACCCCAGGTGCCATTACCATAAATTTCCCTGCATACCTCCTATGTAATGTTGTATACCTCTAAATTAAAGCTGTATACCATGGGAGAAAGCTACGAGGAACAAATGTAAACCAGAGGAAACAATCCCCCCAATTATACTCATCAGCAGCTATGTCCCTCAATGCTCCACATCACTCCTCACCTACTAAGTCCTGCATCCTCCTGTCAGCTTCTTACTTGATGGTTCAGCTGCCTCCTCCAATGCCGTGGCCTCCGAGCTGCTACCACTGCCATCCTCATATGCTACTGTGCTGCTGCATACTGCAAATCCACTGGCCCTGCTGAATGGCCCTTCTGACCACACAATCCACAAACCATTGATGACACAATCTGCTCCAGACCACAGACTGCCTTCCAGATTGATGAAGCTACACACCGCTGCACAACCACTATGCCACCAACAAATAAAGGGATAACTGGCCCCAGACCCATCCCCTTTTATATGGGAATTCTACCCTATGGAATCACAAAAGGGCCATGAGACAGCCCATTACCAAAACCCCACTGTACTATGGAAACAAATGGGACAAAAAGACTATAACCAAACCCATGAATGACCCCAACCACAGACAACCAGGAAACTTACCTGACTACATATTTAAGGTAAAAGCTAGTAAATCTGTTAATATATTACAAAAAAAATGATGGGTAACTTACATCTATCTATCTATCTGTTAATGCACCAATTAGGGTTAGTTAGGGTTCAAGTTAATGCCACAAAAATAGAGAAGTGTGGCATTAGGGTTTCCAAACCTAACTCCTCCTTCCCCTCCTGCCCCCCCATGCAGCAAAAGGAAAAAACACTAGGATTTGGGTCACTGGAGTCTTGACAAATCCATAATGTGGTCTTCCTTGGTGTTGTCAACCCTAATGCTCCCCCCTTCCCCAGCCTATAGCCTCCTGTCCTTAATATATGGTACAGCTCCAAGCCAGTGCATTATAGTGATAATAATAATAATAATAATAACTTTATTTATTTAGCGCCTTTCAGAAACCAAGGCGCTGTACAAACAGAGCATATTATCAAAATATACAAGTAAAATCGGCAATACAAAACAACTTCAGTCAGTAAAAGCCTTGTTCCATAAAAAAGTCTTAAAATCCCGCTTAAAAACTTCCACGGTCGCGCATTCTCTAAGCCGGCGAGGCAGAGAGTTCCAGAGGGTAGGGGCCACGAAACCAAAGGACCTAGCCCCAGAGGACTTCAATATAACCCTTGGAACCTCTAGCAACCCTTCGTTGGCTGAACGGAGCTGTCGCAAAGGGCGTAAGGAACCAGAAGCTCTTCAAGTAATCAGGGCCGAACCGCGGTAGGCCTGAAGGTCAAAAGACCTACTTTAAAGGTGATCCGCCACTGTATAGGCAGCCAGTGCAGATCGCGCCAGCACAGGGGTGATATGTGTCCTTCTAGTCACCCCATCATTAATCTTGCAGCAGCGTTCTGCACTAGCTGCCAGCGGTGGATATCAACCCAGGAAGCCCCAAGTAAAGGGAGTTGCAGTAGTCAAAGCGAGATGTCACAAGGCATGGACCAACATGGTAAATCGCTGGGCCAGGCAGGTGTTTCACCCTGGCAATATTCCTAAGATGGTAAAATGCGGACTTAACGACAGCTTACACCTGATGACGAAGGGTCAGCCCATCGTCAAGTACCACACCCAGGTTACGCACCCGTTCAGAGGAAAGGATCAGATCCCCCCCAGCAACACGCCAGAGGGCTGACCAGACCCCAACCCACCTGTCCCACGCCCCGGATCCACAACCAAAACCTCAGTCTTACCAGCATTCAACTTTAACCAGTTCACATTCATCCAGTCCTGGATTTCAGTGAGGCAGCTATTAAATTCCGAGAGAGCACTAACCTGGTCGGGGCAAAATGATGGTAGAGCTGGGTATCATCGGCATAGCAGTGAAACCTCAGCCCATACCTTCTTACAATGTTCCGAGGGGCAGCATATACACTGCAAACAACATGGGGAAAGCAATCAACCCTGGGAACACCACAATGCAGAGGGAAAGGGTCAGAAGAAAAATCCCGACACAACTCTGCATTCTCCCAGATAAAAGATGAAAACCATCTGAGCACTGTACAAGACAGGCCACAGATGGACTCCAAGCGTTGAGCAAAACCCCATGGTCTACAGTGTCAAAGGCTGAAGAGAGATCAAGGAGGACCAAGACAGAACGTTCCTCTGATCTCGCCATCAGGAGATCATTGAGCACCCGAACCAGAGCAGTCTCGGTACTATGCCTCTTATGAAAACCAGACTGGAGAGGTTCATAGATACTATGGATGGTCAAATGGTCATCCAGCTGGTTTGCCACTACCTTCTCAATAACCTTCCCGATAAAGGGAAGGTTTGAGATAGTCTGTAGTTGGAAAAACATCTGGGTCCAAAGAACCTTCTTCAAAGAAGTCACCACAGCTTCCTTTAGGGAGCTAGAAACTCACCCAATTCTAGAGAGCACCAGATTATTTGAACCAGAAACGGGCCAACGATCTCAATACAACCCAAAATTAGGGAGGTAGGGCCCGGATCTAAACTACAGCACGTGAGGCGCATCCCTGGATGATCCGCATAATATCATTGAGCGTCAGCAGGTCAAAGGAACACCAGGAGACAGAGGTTTCGTGGCTGAGCCGACCAAAAGCTTCCCCCTTAGAGTGTGTTGGCTGGATCTCGGATCTGATGTCGGCAACCTTATTACCATAAAGAATTGGCTGATCTCTTACACTCCTTCTGTGAAAAGCTAGAGGCGGAGCTGGAGACAGGCTGGGTTGCACAGCCTGTCCACAGTTCTGAAGAGCTGAGCCGGTCGATTCTGAGGCGACAGAGATCTCCTGGACAGGAATTCTGCCTTCTTATGGGAGATCTCTGATTGAGAAAACTGATAATGCTCCTCAAACAAGGCGGTCGACATCCAGAGCAGATTTCCTCAACGGCGCTCTAACACTGAGCCTGCGTGTAACTCCCTCAAGGACCCATCAAACCATGGGGCCCAGGCGAGAGAGGGACGAACACGGACAGGAGCAATCGTCCAGGGCCAAGGAAATGGCCTGATTATAAGCCAAGACCATAGCCTCTGGACCCATGCTGTCGGAAACTCTGAGAGGGACAACACCGCCATCAGGTCTTCAGGGCACACATCCTGTAATGGGGTGTCAGAACCATCTCCACAGGGGCAGACCTACGAAGGAGCAAAAAGTTGAAGCTCACGTGTAATGTTCGGACCAACTGACAGGTTCCACCACCAAATCAGAGGCCTCAATCCTCAGGAGAAAAACTAAATCCAAGGAGTGACCGTGATTATGCGTGGCAGGAACAATCTTGTAAGGCCCAGTGATGACATCAACTGGAGGAAGTGCTGACCAAAGGCAGAAAATTAGAAGTATCGACCCAGGCATTGAAGTCACCCAGAACCATCAGTCTGGGTTGCTCCAGCATCGCCTCGGCGGCAAAGTCTCACTTCCTGCAGGAATAGTCCCTAACGTCTCCTGGTGGGCCAGTGAGCGAGGGCTATCCTGCAACCCACACCGGCCATGACGGGTACATTCAAAGGATTCCGCTTCCTCAACTGGTACACCCGTGAGCCCCAAGCTGGTCTTAAAACAGACCGCTACTCCCCCCCCCCCCCAGGATCCAATCTCGGGCGGTGAATCACCGATTACCCAGCTGGAACTGGCGCCTCTAAAAGAGCTGGCATTTCCATCCAGCCAGGTCTCGGTGATGCAAGCCAGATTTGCCGATTCAACAAAATCAGAAATGATAGCTGATTTGTTTTTAACAGATCTGGCATTGCACAACACCGCCCGAGTTGGACAGGGATCCGAGGCTGTCCCGACTACTTGCCCATCCAAATAGGATATGCTCTTCAGAGGTAGAGAAGTATGTCTCTCCACATGTTGCCAACATAATCTGTTGTAGCTTTCTTCACGTGGGGCCCTGTGGGTCCTGCGTGAAGAAAGAAGTTCATGTCTGACATTGTTTTCTCAGAGAACAGAGTGGGCATCAGGGCTGACAACCCCAAGAAAGACCGCACTATTGATTTGCCAAGACTATGAAGACCCAAAACCCTTTTTTTTTTCATTTTGTTGCTTGTGTGGTGGGGATTTATAGTTGAGAACCCTAACACCTGCTTTTATAGTGTTCACTTGAATCCTAACTGGTGCATCAATGAAGTTTTTTGAAAATAATTTCCTTTCTTTTGAGACATTGGAATTATATCCATCATGCAGGTCCTGCAGACATGCAGGGCCATTTGGGCCCTGTGCCAAGGGAAGACTCTGTCCATCTATGGAAGTGCAGGGCCTTCATGAGCCCTGCACTTCTGTGCAGCAACAGATGTCAAGAATTCATGTGGCTGTTTGGTGGGCTGTGGAAGCACAGGGCCCTCTGGTCTCTGCAGTTCCATTTGACCACAGATAGATATGCTCAGGTTAAATAGTTCATCTGTCAGCCAGTGCACAGGGCTCCCTGCCACCCATGGGTGCACAGTTGCAGGGCCCTATGCCAAGAGAAGAGCTGTCTTCACTATATGGTATCCGGTCCATGAGGGCAACCCTGCAGCTTTCATTCCCAGGCAGAGGAGTGTCACAAAACAGCATCATCCCTCCATCCTCACCCCATGTAATTGGGTCACTGAGCTCACCCCCAAATTCAGGTCACCAGCATGGGATCACAAAACATACCCACTGTGGTGAAGACTGGCACTACACACAAAGTTTCTTAATAATTATAATTTTTTTTTATTTTGACCCCGAATTTTCAAGATAGTAATTTTATGACTCCCCATGTAAACATGACATATGGCATTTATAGCATATTGTCTGAAATGTCATTTCACACCAAAAGTGTGAAAATATGTCTCGGCCAGGATTTTAAAAATGACACTTGTCACGTTTATGAGGTGGTGTATAAAAATAACTATGCTGAAACTTTGTAAATAAAATATTAAAAATTAACAAAATTATGAGCTAACGTTTAAATATTGCAACCTTCATTCATAACCTCACCATTTTACCATATGTGTACACCAAATTTACGTTTGCAAAAAAAAATATTTTGGTTGTGAGCTACGCCAACTTGTTTCATGTTTTGGGAAAACAAAATAAAATTCTAGAAACACATAAATGGTGCAGTTTTGAAAAACAAACACCTGAACCTAGGTTTATGGGACCCATTTAGCTAGATTTTTTTTTTGATTAAAAATTACCCAGAAGTACATTTTCTGCATACCCTAAAAATTGTCGGTTGCCAGCTTAGGGAAGGCTTAAATTTTATTGTTATGAGCCAAGAATTCTTTTATCATGAGAAAGTATGAAAAAATAATTCTTTGTTTGCACATAAAAATGTCTTTTAGTGCCAGATAACAATTTTTATGTTCAACCAAAGTATAATTTGGTCGCTAAGAAAGGCCGAACAAGGAGTTCTTTGTTTGCACTTAATAATTCATTTTTTGTGCAGGACAATTTTTATACTCAAAGAATTCTTTAGTAGCCTCTAACTGCAAAGAAAGAATACTGGCTGGCAGCAATAAAATTTGTACTTTGTACCAAAAAACAACTTTTACTCATAACTCAGCTATTGTTGCAGCATATTTTCACCAGATTTTCAACTATCTTATTCTTCTAGGGCCCTTAGATGAAGTCAATTGGTGAGAAGTCTAACTTCCACGTTTAAATGTGTTTTTAGTTTGTAATCTCATTAAAAACGTTTAGAAGGTTGAATTGCAAGTTGTCACTCCTGTGGATGTTGCAGAGGCTTAAAATATAATCTCTCAGAATTTGGGACATAAATATTGAAAATTGAGATGTTAGGTGCAGTACAATTGTGCTTGTATGGACGTAATGCTGGACTAATGGATTTGCATAGGGCCCAAATAAGGCCCTACTCAGATTCTGAAGATCCATGTAATACCATGGTAAGGGATCTATTAAACCAACTATCTATCGATCTATCTATCTATCTATCTGATTTCTGGTGGCACAGCGGCAGACTCCACCATGTCCAAGATGGCCACTGGAGATCCGTGTGCTTGTGTGAGTCATCACGCATAAACAGGGAACTCCAATGGCCATGTTGGACATGATAGACTGTGCCGCCATGCCGCAGGAGTTCAGTGCACATGCATGAGTTGTCGTGCATGCACAGAGAACTTCAGCGGCCATCTTGGACACAGCTGATAGTGCTGTGTTCCTCCATGACCTTGGCTGCAGTGGTGCTAGCTCTGGCCAGAACTTGTTTCCTTTTGCTGTTTGGGGGTGGGAGGTGTTAGGGTTGGAAACCCAAATGCCACATTTCCCTACTTTTGTGGCATTAAGTTACCATAAATGGTGCATTAGTGCAGTTTTTTGGCAAGAATTTCCTTACTTTGTGAGATACTATAATTGTATCTTCATTTCCCTGTGGGAGCACAGGGCCCTCTGGGACCTGCGCTCCCATCCCTCCATAGATGCGTACATGTATGATGCTATGGAAGCGCAGGGCCCAATGGGACCTGTGCTTGCATTTCAGCCAAAACACCAACCAGTTGTCAGCATAGCCTTGTTATTACTCCAGCTTATGAACACCATGCTGAGAATTTTCAAATACTCGCCAAAACATAATTCCGTGCCACCGCAACGTCATTCCATGCCACAGGCATGAAAACACATTTTGCCCAGGATTTGAAAAATGACAGCTGTCACATTCATGAGGTGATACAAAAAATTGGGTATGTTGAAAATTTGGGTTAAAAATATTTAAAATTACCAAAGTAGTGAGTGAACATAGTAAAATTTCAATGCATGCACATAACTTTGCCATTTTTACATATTTTGACCCCAAATTTTCAACATAGCCTACTTATGACCCCACCTTATAAAGAAGAACAGTAAAGTTATGTCTTAAAAAAACATACAATACGCCATCACAAAACTTTTCACATTTTGAGACTCTCATGGTCTAACCACGCATGCCAAAATTTGGGCAAGTTCATCAAAGTATGCCAAAGCTATTAATGTGCAAAAACCGGGGTTTAACATTGAACTGCTGATTCAACCCTAACTATAGGGGTACTAGGGGTACTACTACCATACCACTATAATATATATATATATGTTTTATATATATATATATATATATATATATAAATATATAGATATGTTTACATATTGGGCCCTCATTGAAAATGCTATCATATATTTTCCTATATATGGGGATAGACAGTTGACATATACGAAACCAGCAATTAGTATATATAGAAGCACAGAAACATAGAATCTGAATGCAGATAAAGACTGCTTGGCCCACCCAGTCTGCCCATTTTTCTCTACCTACAGTATCACTGCAGACCCTATTTGATCTCCTGCTCTTTCTCCCTCTTCCCCTACCTTCTTGCTAATGCCTGTCCCATGCATTTATGAACCCCGCCACTTTTTTTGCCTCTTCCATCTCCACTGGAAGGCTGCTCCAACAATCCACCATTCTTTCTATAAAGAAGTACACTACTTCCTCACATCTCTCCTGAATCTACCCCCCAGCTTCATAGCATGTCCCTTTGTTCTCGAACACATTTTTTTCTCAAGAAATACTTCCCTCCAGTATCTTAATTACCCCATGACGAATTTATAGGTCTGTATCATATCTCCCACTCCTCTCTTCCAGGATGTACATCTTGAGGTCCTTTAGTTTCTCCATGTAGAGCTTTTGATGCAGACTCTGCACCATTTTAGTTGCCCTCCTCTGAACCACCTCCACTCAGTCTATGTCCTCCCACAGATGTGGTCACCAGAACTGGTCACAGTACTGAGGCAGCGCCACCTCCCTCTTCCTGCTGGTGATACCCTTCCCTTTGCACTCCAGCATGCCACTAGCCTTTCCATCTGCCTTGTTGCACTGCCTAGACACCATTAGGTCATCAGATATAATTACCTCCAAGACTCTTTCCTGCTTCACAGTCGTCAATACTGCTCCACTCAGTTTTTACTCCACACTTGGATTCCTGTGCCCCGAGTGCATTATTCTGTACTTTTTCACACTGAAACCCAGCTGCCACACCCTTGACCACTCCTTTTATTTTCTCAGATCTCTGCTCATCCTTTCCACACACACCCCAGAGTGTCTACCCAATTGCAGATTTTGATGTCCTCCATTAAGAGGTAGACCTTACCTTCCAGCTGCTCTGCAGTATCACTTATAAAGACATTACAGAGAACTGGTCCCACCAGTGATCCCAGAGGCACCCTGCTGGTCACCCTCCATTCCGCTGAGTGAACTCCATTTACTAACACCCCTGTCACCTATCCCCCAACCAATTTCTTACCCAGTTTATCACCATTGCACCCACTGCTAAGCTACCTGGCTTGCTTACTAATCTCCTGTGTGGAAGAGTGTTGAAAGTCTTAATTAAATCTAAGTAAGCCATGTCCACTGCTCCATCCTGATCTAATTCCATGGTCACCCAGTCAAAGAACTCTATCAGATTCATTTGATATGACCTCCCTGTCATCGAGGCATGGGTCAGGAAGCATAGGAAAACCAGGAGGAGTTTCAAAATTCACAAATAGCATTTTAGTTTTCTCAATAACAGCAAAGATAAAAAAATTAATTATTCAGTATTAGTATTTACAAAAGCAATACAAACAGAGAAAATGAAGACCTTCTTCTTATGGTATCACTTATTTCCAAGTTTCAATCTCTCAGTCTCTTACTTTCCTTGTCTCTCTAGCAAAAGCATTGCCTCTCTTTTTATAAGTCTTTGTCTGGGAACCCATTAAGAGGACTGCTTCTCACAGAATGTTCTTGTAAGTTTACAGAATGTTCTTGTGTAACCCCCCTGCAAATGGGGGTTCCCAAAAGTCTTCCCAGAGCTTGCCTAATTGCTCAGACCCTGGTTGGTGTTCGGTGTTAAAGCCATTTAAATATGAGTGCCAGTGAGTGCTTTTAAAGCCTCCAAGTACTGTCTTTTTAAGGGCTGCCTGCTTGCAGTCATAATCAATCTGGATAGGTGGGGTCTGTGTGTTTCCCTGCTTGAGTCCCACTCGAGCTGCTGACTAATCGCTCCGTCTCTGCCGTCGCTATGTGAGCAGAGGGAGCCCCTCTGAAAGATGTAAATAATTAGTGGTAGAACATTGGCATAGTAATGAAAATGTAGTTTGTCTAACCTGACTTTTTTGCAGGGGGACTGTTTCTGCTAGCTCCACCATTTGGGTCCCAAACTGCCAAACTGGACCAATCCGGTGCAAGGACTCTAAAATGGAGCCTGCCAAAGTGGATCTGTGTGGTGCCAGCCTCTGGGAAATGTAGTTCTGGGCTACTGGCACCTTTTTGCACCAACAGTGGGAGTGTGTTGTGACTGACAGAGGCAGCAGCCAATTGGACCTTGTGGATTTTGGGGAAATGCCTCGAACTGTCTGCTGGCAAGCCAGATTCGAGTTGGAAGCTGAAGGAGCAGCTTCTCTGAGTGTTTGAGCGGCCGTTGCAGCGTAGTTCATATGGGAGAACCGTGGAAGGCCTGACTTCTGGCCTACTTGCTTGATTTCTGCCCTGAGGGAAGAGAGGATTTTCATCGGACTAATTCCGAATTTGAGAGAGTTTTGCATATGAATGTGCTATGTGTTGGATGGGAATCGCGATCTGTTTTCCCCGATTGCTATAAACTGTGTGCTAGCGCTGGAAGTTGTTTCACAGCAAGAATCGGACTGAATCTGTGCTGCCTGATGCAGATAGGCCCTGCCATGAGGGTCTTGTCTCACTACCCTGCTGCACAGAAAAGATCCATCAATGAGGGACCAGCCCCTTACACCTTGTCTGAACAAGAACAGAGCCAAAGCAACTCATGCGGGCCCTGCTTCCTCTGGCAATCCAGGGAGTCCCACCATCAGCCTTCCTGTGTTCAGTTTGTGTACCGTGAGTAATGATCAGGGTAGCTCCCTGCAACTATTGTTAGATCAAAGTGTGTCATCTGATTGTTTTGTGTTTTCTTTTCACGAACTGAGCCCTCCGGCTCCAGATTACAAATTGTGTGTGTGCTTGCATGATCTTTTTCCATCACATGGCCCCAACCAGCTGCATCGCCGGCCTACCCCAGGCAACAGTCCTGGCTAGCCCCTTTCCCCATCCTGGGTACCCAGAGAGTGTGACTGAGCTGAACTATTTCTGCATGCACAGCGGTGTGATTCTTAGGGTGTTTAAGCCAATTAATCTGATTATCCCCTGTCCTTGTTATAGTCCCCTGAGTAAATCCGATCTGTTTTTCTGCAATTTACATTGACTGTGGTGTCAGTTTATGTTGAAAATATTGCATTGTTGCTGTTGTACTGCATCACCTTATTTTACAGGGGTTCCCCAGAGTCAAGCTGAAGGAACCAGTCCTGGGGGTAAGTGCCAAATATAAGTGTATGTACAAAGCACATCTGGGGTGTTGGGAGGTGCATATGGTGTATTGTGTGGGCCACTAGTGGGAAAAGAAGTGGGTCACAGTGTCCCAGAGGGCTGTGGCCTCATTAGCTGGACCCAAACCAACCCTGACCTGTGTGTGGAGGCACCCATTTCTGAACTCAGGCCCCTTAACCTGTTGGTAGCCAAGCAGGCAGGTGTAATAGCCCTTGGGATAGCACCACCTAGGGGTTACATCTTGAAGGCACCACTGGGATTAGTGTCCTCTAATGGCCACATGAAGAAATTACCCCGATATGTTCAGTTTGGGAGAGAAAATGGAGGAGCTTACTATGCCTAAGGTAAAAATTGCCTCTCATAAACTGATGGTGCACCAAATGATGGGATGGAGTGAAGCTGAGGGGTTAGACCCCCAACAGGCTATTCTGTTATTGTATGTCCCATTAGGGACCAGTAATGCTGATATTGTATCTACTGTGGAGCAGCTTAAGGGCGTGGGCAAGGTGGAAGTAAGGGGGTGAGATGCCGATTTATTTGAACAAACTATGATAGTACTGCTCTCGTGTAGCTCCCAAATAGATCCTGAGAAGGTACCCCCTGTTATTTTGCCTGAAGGTACCCAGAAGGGGTGGAGGGTCGTTCATTTGCATAGTGGTCTGGCCACCCTGGGTGGGCCCCCCCCAGTATAGATGGGTTTAAGGAAAAGCTGCTTAAATTGTTAGCGTCTGAAGGGAGAACTGCTCAAGAGCTTGTAAAGGTGCTAAACCTGTCAGAGGACCACATGCCCCTGCATTCCCCAGCCACGTCCCCAGTGTCCCCCAAGAGCTCCCCAGTAGTGGCCACCCCCATCATAATCCCCCCGATACAGCTGGACTCCTACTGAAAGCTCAGACTTTTCTCAGGCACAGTCCCAGTGCCTACGGGGGAGCATGATCTAGAAACCTGGATGGACTATGCTACCCCGTTAGTGCAGGAGTGGCAGTGTTCAGAGGGGGAAAAGCGGAAGCGACTAATGGAGAGTCTGAGAGGCCCTGCACTGGAGGCCATCCATTTTCTGTGAGCAACTAGTCCAGAGGCTACTGCGGCTGAATACCTCTCAGCACTGGAAGGAGTGTTTAGCAGTACTGAATTGGGGGATGACTTGTTATGGAAGTTCAAGTCAGCTAAGCAGTGGAAAAATGAGAAGTTGTCCGCTTTTGTTACCAGGATTGACAGGGCTCTGCAGAGGGCCTATAGGAAAGGAGGAGTGCCAGCAAAAGAGCTGAACCGGGTCAGACTGGACCACATCCTAAAGTCAGCTAGATTTTCTAGTGTAATGATATTGAAGCTCAAGTTGCAAGATAGGAGGGCAAACCCTCCCGAATACTGCCACTTGATGAAAGAAATTCGTGAGATTGAGAGCGATGAGGAGGGCTGGGAGCCTTATACTGGGGTTGTGAACGCTTGCCAGACTCAGGAGAGGAGTGATTCAGATGAGGCCCAGCAGTTGAGAGCATTGATTAAAGAGTTGACCGAGGCAGCCTGAGAACCTGATCTGTATCAGGCACCCCCAGAGACCAAAAGTGGGGTGGGAGTGCATGTTGTTTCTTCCGAGACCCGGACTGAGGGTAACTTATTGGCAGAGATCCGAGAGTTGAGAGCCATGGTGGGGGAGCTGCAAAGGACTGCCCTAACCCCCAACCGTAGTGGAGATCCAGAAGTTCAAGAGCATAGACCCCAAGTCCAGGAAGGGTCTCGAGGTACCCCTGAGGTACCCCAGCAGAGAAGGGAACCCCCACCATTCACAGACTTTAGAGAAACTAAGTTTTGCTATCACTGTGGGGAGGATGGGCACATCCAGTCCGCCTGTCGCTCGCCAGAGAATTTGAGGAGGGTTACTGCTAGGTTGCTGGCCTGGCATCGCAGGAACCATTTGCGGCCACCAGGGGGAGCTGTCCGAAAAAGTTATGCTACCAGGGCCAATGCCTGATCAACACCAACGTCAGTACCGTCGGAGTGGTCCGAAGTGGTAGGTCCCTCCATGGAGATGACTGTGAAAGTAAATGGAGTGTCTACTAGGGCTGTACTGGACAGTGGCTCACAACTAACCATCATGTTCCAAGACTGGTACCAGAAGCATTTGCCTGATGTGCTTTTACAGCCTCTGGAAGGACTGCATGTCTGGGGGTTAAGTGAAAAGGCATACCTCTATTCTGGATACATTTGAATTTGGTTGTCTTTCCCCACCTCGGTAGCTGGGGTGGCTGAGCAAGTGGAGACCTTGGCCTTAGTGTGTCCCCCTACTGGATTGTACGATGGGATTCCTTTACTAATTGGGACAAATGCTCATATGTTTGGGAGGTTGGTGCAACTATGCTATGAGAGAGACAGGGGCAGCGGACTAGTAGAGCTTTCAGGATTCCTGCCTTGATCAAGAAGGCTCATGAGTAGCCAGCCCACCGGCACAGCGGTAGGGCTACCGCTTGCTGCGCCAGCAACCCGGGTTCGGGAACGGACTCAGGCGGCTGGAGGGACAGCTGGGGGGAGGAGGATTGAGCAGCCAGGGGCTGCTCTCCTCCTCTGGGTGGGGTGGGATGCAGGTCCCGCTGTGATACCGCCACCTGGGAGGAGGTGCAGCAAGATAGCATATAAGGGGGAGGGAGGACGTCTGCCAGGAGCTGGAGCGTTAGCACGTCGCGACGTGTGTCGCTCCATGGCCCCCCTTGCGTGCAGATGTCCTGTGGGCTGGGTCCAGGAAAGCGGAAAAACCCTGTGCTGGGCTCCTGTAAACGAGACCCAGTTGTCCCGAGATAACCCTTAACCAGGCTCCATAGATGGGGCTGGTGATGCCTTCCGACACATACTTGAGGTGTGAGAGGGGGACTAAAGGGGGGTCCCTCTCCTCCCCGCCTGGGGGGGTAAACCGAGGCAGGATGGGGAAAGGCTAACCAGCACCCGGAGGGAGGTACCTGGGGTGGGACTACGGGATTACACAGCCTAGGGATCCCCGAAGAAAGGAATCCAGTACAGCGAGAAGGGGGCATAAAGAGAAAGTATAAAAAAAAAAAAAAAAAAAAAATGGCTTATGAGTCACGGAAGAATGCTGAAGAGGTGGAACCAGGTGAACCAGTTGGAGTCATATGGAAGAAGGACCTTGAGTCCATGATCCTGGTGCCAAATGCTCAGTGTACTTTACAAGGAGAAGTCTGATTAAGAAAGGATGTTAAGAATAAGATACTTATGCTGGATGCACCAGGCGATGGAAAATTGCCAGAAGGATTGCTGGTTAAGCCCAGTATCTTACCCGCTCAGGCTCATGCCTATGCTCGATGGGTGATGGTCCAGGTTCACAATGTGTCAGACAGAGAAATTCGGGTGAATAGAGGCTGCACCCTGGCTACCGTACACTGTGCAGACACTGCAGTGTTACCCATGTAACAAGTACTCAGGGAGAATGACAGAGTGATGCCCAATTTGTTTGATTTTGGTGACTTCCCATTGTCGGACGAATGTAAGATGAGAGTCAGTGAGAAACTTGCCCAGAGAGACCAGGTGTTTTCACTAAAGGAATGGGATGTGGGATGTGTGCAAGAAGCTGAGCATCATATCAGGCTGCATGATGAGCGGCCATTCTGTGAGAGGTCTCGATGCCCAGCACCAGCTGATATAGATGATGTGAGACGGCATCTACAGGAGATGCTTGCGACTGGTGTGATACAAGAATCCAGAAGCCCTTATGCTTCGCCTATTGTAGAAGTGAGAAAGAAGAATGGAACAGTATGAATGTGTGTGGATTATCAGACCCTCAACAGGCGGACCATCCCTGATTGGGATGCTTTAGACTGTTTGAATGGTAGCAAGTGGTTTTCAGTGTTGGATCTTCGCAGTGGGTACTTCCAGATACCCATGGCCCCAGAAAACCATGAGAAGACAGCCTTTATATGTTCACTTGGGTTCTATGAATTTATAATGATTCCCCAAGGGATCTCGGATGCGGCAGCCACTTTTCAATGACTGATGGAGCGTGCAGTTGGGGACATGAACTTATTGGAGTGCCTAGTATATCTAGATGATGTTATAGTGTTTGGGAGTTCATTGGAGGAACATGAAAGCAGACTTTTTAAAGTGCTGGACCGCCTGGAAGATTTCAGCCTTAAGCTGTCCATCGACAAATGCCAGTTCTTTCAGACATCAGTAAAATATGTGGGGCACATAGTGTCCACCAAGGGGATAGAGACTGATCCTAGCAAAGTTGAGGCCTTGACCACCTGGCCCCAGCCCCACAACCTAAAAGAATTACAAAGATTTCTAGGATTCTGTGGTCATTACCGGTGGTTCATTAAGGACTATTCAAGGGTGATTCACCCACTTCTGAATCTTACCCAAGGTTACCCTCCCACCAACAAAAAATACAAGAGAGTGACCTCCACTGAAGCCGAGAGAGTGTATTTCCATCCAGATGAGTCTTTTGGGTCACAATGGACACCTGATTGTGAACTTGCTTTTCATGAAATCATATACCAACTCACTTACACTCCTGTCCTTGCCTATGCTGATCTTGCAAAACCCTATGTATTACATACTGATGCTAGCCTAAAAGGCTTAGGGGCTGTGTTATATCAAGAGCATGAGAATGGCCTGAGACCAGTGGCCTTTGCCAGCAGAAGTCTGACCCCATCTGAAAAAAACTATCCTGTGCATAAATTGGAGTTCCTGGCATTGAAGTGGGCCACTGTTGACCAATTCCATGAATACTTGTATGGGGCCAAGATACAGGTAAAGACAGATAATAATCCTTTGACTTATGTGCAGACTTCAGCCAAATTGGATGCCACCAGCCATAGATGGCGTTCTGCGTTGTCTACCTATGATTACACTGTTGAATACAGAGCAGGCCTGAATCACATAGATGCTGATGCCCTCTCCCAGAGACCTGTTTCCAGAAGTGATTGGGTCAGACTGTCAGAACCTGATATTCGAGCGCTATGTCAGAAGTTTGACAAGGAGGAACAAATGTCCACGGATGCAGTGGACTGTCTAATAGAATGTTTGGGGCCCTCTGACAATTGTATACCTGCTGCTTATTGCCACTTTTCTGCATTAGATATTAGTGTACCACCTCAGCTTGATAACAGCATCCAGTGGGCTCAATCCTGAGATCCCATGATCAGATCAGCCCTTGAAGCCCTCTACGCAGGAAAAGATGTGTCCAAGTTGCACTCCTCTGATTTGAGAACTGCATTATTGTATAAAGAAGGCCCTAAGTTGAAACTGATTAACCGATTGCTATACAGAGAAACAGTAGACAGAGGGGGACATGTAGACAAGCAACAATTGGTTTTGCCCACCACTTTCAGAGACTTGGTGCTGCGGTCCCTACACAACCACATGGGGCACCTCAGTATAGACCGTACCCTTGATTTAGTGCAATCCAGATTCTATTGGCCTAAGATGGGGGCCGATATTGAGCATCATATACGGACTTGCAGTCGCTGTCTGCAGAGAAAGACTTTGCCCCAGCGCCCCCATGGAGTTGGTTTGTATTGACTTTCTGAGTTTGGAGCCTGATCGGTGGAATATTAGTAATGTGCTGGTGGTCACTAACCAATTTACGAGGTATGCCCAAGCCTTTCCCAACAAGGACCAAAAAGCATCCACTGTGGCCAAGGTACTGGTAGAGAATTTCTTTGTTCTCTATGGAGCCCACCAGAGAATCCATTCTGACCAAGGATGAGATTTTGAGAGTTGCTTAATCAAGGAGATGCTCTCTCTGTGGGCAGTGCAGAAATCCAGAAGCACCCCTTACCACCCCCCAAGGGGATCCACAGCCCGAACGTTTTAACCGCACCCTGCTTGACATGCTAGGCACTCTCCACCCGAAAGACAAGCCCAGATGGAGCCAGCAAATTAGCACCTTGGTACATGCTTATAACTGCACCAGAAATGATGCTACTGGGTTCTCCCTTTACCGCCTTATGTTTGGAAGAGAGGCTCGGCTGCCAGTGCATGTTTGTTTCGGGGTTTCTCCTGATGGAGTCAGAGCTGAAAATTACTTACAATATGTGCAAAAGTTAAAAGCTTAATTAAACCATGCATACCAACTAGCTCAGACCATGGCTGCAAAGAGAAATTTGGCTAATAGAGATATGATGAAAAGGTGAATGCCCAAGAGCTCCAAGTGGGGGATCGTGTATTGTTAAGAAATCTGGGACTGCATGGCAAACACAAGATTGCTGACCGGTGGCACCATCTCCCTCGTATAGTAGTGGGAAAATTAAATGACTTACCAGTGTGTAAAGTGCAGCCTAAGAACAACTCAAAGGATGTCAGAACCATGCACCATAACTATTTGTTGCCCATTGGACAAATAATGTTTGAATCTGAACCCTCAGAGATTGCTCCCCCGGACTGATGACAAGGGCTGCTGCCAGACAAAGACAAAGAAAGCCTGCACCTGCAGTTACTGATTTAAGGTTTCCTCCACAGCAAACCCCCACTGACAATGACTGTCAGACTACTTCAGATGAAAGTGAGTGCAACTATGGTTACTACCTTCTTATGGATTAAGCCAATTGTTTCAAGGTAATCCCCTGATCGATTATGGGGATGAAGCTGGGCCTTCTGGACTGCCTAAGCCCCCAGCTTTGTCCTTGGAGACAATGCTCCCTGAGAGTGAAGTGCAGAGTGTCAAGTCTGATGATATTGAATCACTATGTATGGTGGAACTGTGCGATTTCCCTGAGGAAGAAACAGATGAGCTAAGCCCGACTGGTGACATGCCAGAGCAGGAAGAGTACTTTGAATGCAATGATAGTTCCCTTCCAGTGCCGGAGTGTCTTTCAAGTGAGTTGAGTGCTGTGGAACCAGAATTTGCAGATCCAGGGGCTGACAATGCCTCAAGTCCAGACTATTCTGCCCAGATAAAGACTCCTCTTGCAAGTATGGAAAGTGCAGAGAGTGAAGCTGAAGGAGCTGAGACTGTAATTGTTCCCCCTAGGAAGACTGGTCCAGCTGTAAAACCAGTAGTGCGCCTCAGCTATGATTCCCCTGGGAGGCCTGTGGATTTGCCTCTCAGTGTGGTCCATAAAGGAGTGTATGTGTCCCAGAGCTCACTGCCCAAACTGAGCATAAGTGCAAATTCCCGGTTAATTGTTCTGCCCTCCAGGTATGGTGCCCTGTCCCATCTAGCCCCAAGGTAGCTGATAGGGCAGCGCCCCCCATTATAATTGTTTCATGTGCAGGAGGTGTCGACCTGAGTTCAAACTGTAAAGTGTGTATAAGTAATCAGTGTAACATGTGTATTATGCTCTGCTAAAAGGTAGTGTACTGTGAAATACAGGAAATGTGTATGTAGCAAAGGTTTAATATACTGACTACTGCTTAAAAGCTATAGACCTGATATGCTAGTGTCACAAATGTATATGATGATTTTTGTTAGAGTTATTGTAAGGGTACCTACTTGACGTGGACGCCAAGTTTTTCAGGCCAGGAAGGGTGTAAACCCCCCCTGCAAATGGTCATTCCGAAATGTCTTCCTAGAGCTTGCCTAATTGCTCAGAGCCTGGTTGGTGTTCGGCGTTAAAGCCATTTAAATGTGAGTGCCAGTGAGTGCTTTTAAAGCCTCCAAGTACTGACTCTTTAAGGGCTGCCTGCTTGCAGTCATAATCAAACTGGATGGGGGGGTCTGTGTGTTTCCCTGCTCGAGTCCCGCTTGAGCTGCTGACTAATCCCTCCATTTCTGCCGTCGCTAAGTGAGCAGAGGGAGACCTTCTGAAAGATGTAAATAATTAGTGGTAGAATATTGGCGTGGCAATGAAAATGTAATTTGTCTAACTTGCCTTTCTTGCAGCGGGGACTGTTTCTGCTAGCTCCACCATTTTGGTCCTGAACTGCTGAATTGCACCAATCAGGTGTGAGGACTCTAAAATATAGCCTGCCAAAGTGGATCTGTGTGGTGCCACCCTCTGGGAAATGTAGTTCTGGGCAACTGGTGCCTTTTTGCACCAACAGGGGGAGTGTGTTGTGACTGACAGAGGCAGCAGCCAATTGGACCGTGTGGATTCTGGGAAAATGCCTTGAGCTGTCTTCTGACAAGCCAGATTTGAGTTGGAAGCTGAAGGAGCAGCATCTCTGAGTGTTCGAGCAGCCATTGCGGCGTAGTTCATGCGGGAGAACCGTGGAAGGCCTGACTTCTGGCCTACTTGCTTGATTTCTGTCCTGAGAGGGAAGAGAGGATTTTCATCGGACTAATTCTGAATTTGAGAGAGCAAAGCAAGCTGCTACTGTGGGACCAGGCTTAACCTGTAGAAGACCGAAGATTTAGCTGAATGCGATCGGCCTGTCAGGACTCTGTGGCCTGGTACAGTAAACAAATTTTGCATATGAATGTGCTATGTGCTGGATGGGGATCGCAATCTGTTTTCCCCAATTGCTGTAAACTGTGTGCTAGCACTGGAAGTTGTTTCCCAGCAAGAATCAGACTGAATCCGTGCTGCCTGATGCAGATAGGCCCTGCCACGAGGGTCTCGTCTCACTACCCTGCTGCACAGAAAAGATCCATCGACGAGGGACCAGCCCCTTACACCTTGCCTGAACAAGAACAGAGCCAAAGCAACTCGTGTGGGCCCTGCTTCCTCTGGCAATCCAAGGAGTCCCACCATCAGCCTTCTTGTGTTCAGTTTGGGTACCGTGAGTAATGATCAGGGTAGTTCCCAGCAACTATTGTTAAATCAAAGTGTGTCATCTGATTGTTTTGTGTTTCCTTTTCATGAACTGAGCCCTCCGGCTCCGGATTACAAATTGTGTGTGTGCGTGCATGGTCTTTTTCCATCACAGGGCCTCAACCAGCTACATCGCCGGCCAACCCAGGGCAACAGTCCTGGCTAGCCCCTTTCCCCATCCTGGGTACCCAGAGAGTGTGACTGAGTTGAACTATTTCTGCATGCACAGCGGTGTGATTCTTGGGGTGTTTAAGCCAATTAACCTGATTATCCCCCCGTTCTTGTTATAGTCCCCTGAATAAATACGATCAGTTTTTCTTGAATTTACATTGACTGTGGTGTCAGTTTATGTTGAAGGTATTACATTGTTGCTGTTGTACTGCATCACCTTATTTTACAGGGGTTCCCCAGAGTCAAGCTGAAGGAACCAGTCCTGGGGGTAAGTGCCAAATATAAGTGTATGTACAAAGCACATCTGGGGTGTTGGGAAGGTGCATATGGTGTATTGTGTGGGCCACTAGTGGAAAAAGGGGGGGGGTCACAGTGTCCCAGAAGGCTGTGGCCTGGTTAGCTGGACCCAAACCAACCCTGACCTTTGGGTGGAGGCACCTGTTTCCAAACTCAGGCCCTTAACCTGTTCATAGCCAAGCAGGCAGGGGTAGTAGCCCTTGGGATAGCGCCACCTAGGGGTTACTCTTGTAAGTTTCATTCCTTTCAAGTGCAGCAAAACAGTACATGGTGACCCAGAAATGACCTCTTTTTCACAGCTCTGCAGAGAGTCTGCAAACTGCATCTTAAGTTAACCCCTTGAGTTCCAAATAGCTTTTTGCAATCATTCCAACAGTGTAACTATGTACAGTTTTAAACAAAGGGATCCCAGTATCAGTGACATTTCCACATAAAAATTAACATATAGTTTTATACCTGCAGATATGCAAGGGGGAAAAAAGACAGAAACAGCAAGGGAAGGTAGAGAGATAGCGAGAGGCAGAGAATTGCGAAACCGTCAGTATGATCAGTTCCTAGGTCTCACAAGAAAATTTGGTTGCGCAACCAGACAGAGAAGAGACAGAAAAGGAGAGTATAGAACAGACCCTTGCATTTAAACTCCATCTGCATAACAGATGGGGCAGGGCCTTATTCAACCCTGTCACAAACCCTCCTCTTTAAGAGGGAACCTGTTTTACAAAAACAGGTTTCCAAAACTTTCTTTTAATTATCTTCTAGCATTAGCTTATAACTTTTACAGTTCAGTGCACATGCAGCATAGCAAACAGAGAAGTTTCAACTCACATTTTTTCAACCTTCAGAATTATCAAGTCCTGATCCATATCTTGACAGAAAATCAGACTGACATTCTCCTTCCCAGATTTGTGCATCACTCTAAACCTAAATGGCTGTAGTGCCAGGTACCACCATGTGATTCTAGAATTTTTATAGAAACATAGACACATAGAAGTTGATTGCAGATAAGGACCGCAGGGTCCAATCCAGTTTGACCATTTTTTCTACCTTATGAATGTGCCATAAGCCATTACTCTGTCAATGGCCTATTTTGTCATACTCCTCTGTATTTCTCCCTTATGCCTATCCTATGCCTGTTTGAAACCCTGCACTGTATTCATATCTGCCACTTCCTGAGGTAGGCCGTTCCATGCATCCACCACCCTTTCTGTGAAAAAGAACTTCCTCACATTACCCCTTAATCGGCCTCCCTCTAATCTCATGCTGTATCCTCTTGTCCTGCTATTTTTCTTATATTGAAACATGTTAGACTCTTTCACCTAGTTAATGCCCTTAAGGTGTTTGAATATTTCAATCATATCACCTCTCTTCCTCCTTTGTTCTAGGGTATACATGCTGAGCTCCATTAATCTGTCCTCATATGTTTTCTGATGCAGTCCCTGCACCATTTTGCTTGCCCTTCTCTGGACTTCCTCCATTTTGTTATTGTCCTTGTGCAGATGCGGCCTCCAGAACTGCACGCAGTACTCCAGATGGGACCTAGCCAGTGTCTTGTAAAGAGGGATTATTACTTCCCTCTTGTGACTTGTGATACCCCTACTAATACACCCCAACATCCCCCTAGCCTTACCTACTACATTAATGGTCTGCTTGGATGATTTCAGGTCATCTGAGATTATGATTTCCAAGTCTCTTTCTTCCCTTGTGATTGCCAGCAACTCCCCTCCCAGCCTATAAGTGGCTTCAGGGTTTCTGTTCTCTATGTGCAAGATCTTGCACTTCTTTGTGTTAAACCCCAGTTGCCACTCTTCCAACCATTTTGCCAGTTTAAACAGATCTCTTCTCATTCTGCCCACCCCATCTGGATCATCTACTCTGTTGCAGATCTTGGTGTCCTCTGCAACAGACAAACCTTACCATCCAGTCCATTTGCAGTGTCAATGATGAAGATATTGAAGAGGACTGGCCCCAGGACTGATCCCTGAGGTACCCTACTTGTGACTTGCATCTCCTCTGATTGTATACCATTTACCACCACTCTGTTTTCTGACTGCCAACCAGTTTGCCACCCAGGTGACCAACTTCTGACCCACCCGAGCCTACCCAGCTTATTAATCAATCTTCTATGTGGAATAGTATTGAAAGCTTTGCTGAAGTCAAGGTAGGCGACATCAACTGCACCCCCTTGGTCCACCACTCTGGTTACCAAGTCAAAGAAATCTATGAGATTAGTTTGACAGGACCTTCCTGTTGTAAACCCATGCTTGGATCCTGGGCTCCTATGGATTCCAGGTATTGCACTAGCCTTTCCTTAAGGAGTGCCTCCACAATCTTGCCCACTACTGAGGTAAGACTGACTGGTCTGTAGTTCTCTGCCTCCTCCCTGCTACCACTCTTGTGGAGCAGGATCACGAGCCCTTCTCCAATCTTTTGGGACCTCTTCTGTGCTCAGAGACTCACTAAACAGTTCTGATAATGGCTCTGCTAGTTCCACCCTTAGCTCCTTTAATACCCGGGGATATATGCCATCAGGTCCCATTGCCTCGTACACCCTGAGCTTAGTGAGCTCTTATAGGACCCTTTCTTTTGTGAAGGGACTTGTGCACACGTCCCTCCCCCCTGTGTCCATGGTGTTGAGCTGTGGGCCCTTCCCTACCTTTTCCCCAGTAAATACTGAGCAGACGTATCTATTTAGGATAGATGCTTTCCCTTGGTCCTCCTCCACTCACTCCCCCTTATCCCCTTTGATCTTAGCAATACCCCCTCTGGACTTACTCCTTTCACTAATGTATCTATAGAAATTCTTGTCCCCTTCTGTTACTGTTTGAGCTAGTGTTTCCTTGGTTTGGGCCTTTGCCTGCCTTACTGCCTTCCCTGCTTCTATTAGGAAAGTTTGGTATGCCTCCCTATCTTCGTCCCGCTGCGTTCCCTTATATTTCCTGAAGGCCAACCTTTTGGCTCTGACGTTTTCTGCTACTATTTTTGAGAACCAAAGTGGTTTCCTCCTTCTTTTGCTCTTGCGTTTCTCCATAGCACAATGGGATGTTGCTTCAAGTATTACATCCTTAATGTTTGCCCACTTTGCCTGTACCTCCTCACCCATATTTCTTCTTGCCAGGGCTAGCTTAACTCTGTTGGCCATCTTATCAAAATGATAAAGTTCTCCAGTAGCGGAAGTGTGTAGGGGCGCAAATGAATATACAGCAGACAGCTTGGATGTAGAAAAATGTTCACAATAATTTATTGAATTTTCACAGCAAACAATCTCTATGTTTCACCTACATGTGTAGGCTTCTTCAGGCGATGCCTTTCACTGCCTAATAAATTGATAAATGCATTATTGAGTTGTCCACCTACCACCATAAAATATTTTTACAAAACTTAATGTTTCCAAAGTTACTCACTCAAAATATGGACGCCTATTGATGTGTCCAACAATTCTTTTTGCAGGTCATCAAACCCTGTCAAGCAAACAGAGCTTTCCTGCAAGTTTTTACATTATTTTGTACTCTTTAAGTCCATTAAGATGTGTTAAACTTCCTGCTGAACTGTTATTTTCAGTTTAATCATTGGATTGAAAGAAACTCATCATGCATCTTAAACTCAATGCCACAACTTATTTTACAAAACGTCCAAAGACATACCAGCACCACGGTGTTCACACTGATTTTAAAATGAATAGTTTAACCCAAAAAATAATGCTTTATCCTCCACATGCCTTCCAAAGAACCTAATGTAAGATGCCAGCACCTTAGTATTCTCAGTGACTTATAAAACAAGCATTTGTCAATGCCGAATGTTTGCTTGCTGGCATTGACATTGGTAGTGTAGGAGTTAGAGAGATGCATAATAGGAATGGCAGTGAAGTATTCAACTGAAGCAAACCCCACCACCACCCTGCAGAGACTGACAGGCACTGGGGTGTGCCTTTGGGTCATCAGGCATAAGGGCCATGCCATTTCTCCACACCATACCCTGCAGACACCAAGTGTCACAGTGTGCCTTGGAGTCTTTGGGCCTTATGCTCACCCCATTCCATAAAAAATATGGTGAGATGGGTGCAGTATAGGAGAATGGGGTGAACTTTGGGGCCAAATAGTCCAAGGCACACCTCGATGCCTGTCACTGGCTGCAGGGTGTGGGTGTGGGTGGAATGGCAGAAGTGTTATAGGCAACAATCCCAAGTCACACCCCTCATGCCTGTCAGTCTCTACAGGGTGGGATGTTATGGTTGGAAACCTTAACGTCCCAGGCATTCGTTGGTAATTTCACTCCAAATGTTAAACATGAGTTTTTTTGTGACCCCCACTTCATGAACAGTGGCAATATCAGTTCGTTAGCAGAAAGCTGATTTTGCACAGCGACTACGTCATTTGGCACCATTGGTGTGAAAACACATTTCGAACAGGATGTGAAAAATGACAGCTGTACTGTTCATGGGGAGGTGCAAAAAATGGCAATGTTGAAAATCTGCAGTGAAAATATTAAAAAAAACTGGTGAAGTCATGAGTGTACGTAGAAACTGCGCAACACACACCCGTAATGCAATTAGTTTGTGGATTTTTTACAGCAGATTGTCAACACAGGCATTTTGGAACCTCCGCTCATGAACAGTGTCACTGTGATTTTCTTAATCTGTCCAGAACAGTGATTTCCCACAGCAACCACACATTTCTGCGCTGGAAGTGTGAAAACACATTTCAGCCATGGTGTGAAAAATGACAGCTGTACTGTTCATAAGGAAGTGTGGAAAAATGCCAGTGGTGAAAATCTGGACTGAAAATATTAGAAATCCATGAACTTACGAGGGTGCGTGGAAACTGCGCGATGGTCGCATGTCACACAGTTATTTTATGAACGTTTTTTACCAAATTTTTAACATAGCCATTGCAACACCTCTGCTCATGAACAGTGTCACTGTGATTTTCTTACTCTGTCCCAAACATTGAATTCGCACACCGACTGCGCCATTGTGCGCTGCGTGCATGGAAACACGTTTTGGGCATGATGTGAAAAATGACAGCTATACTGCTCATAAGGAGGTGTGGTAAAATGGCAATGTTGAAAATCTGGAGTGAAAATAGTGAAAATTCGTGAACTTATGAGCGTACGTAGGAACAGCGCAACGCATACTCGTAAAACAGTCATTTTTGGGAGTTTTTTCACCAGATTTTTAACATAGCCATTTTAACACCTCTGCTCATGAACAGTGTCACTGTGATTTTCTTAATCCATCCCGAACATTGATTTCACACACCGACTGCGCCATTGTGCGCTACATGTACGGAAACACATTTTGGGTGAAATGTGAAAAATGACAGCTGTACTGCTCAGAAGGAGGTGTGGCAAAATAGCAATGTTGAAAATCTGGAGTGAAAATATTCAAAATTCATGAACTTATGAGCGTGCGTAGGAACAGCGCAACGCATGCTCGTAAAACAGTCATTTTTGGGAATTCTTTCACCAAGTTTTCAACATAGAGTTTTTGGGGGCCTGCCTCATGAACTGTGACACTGTCATTTCATAAATCAGTCCCGGAAGGAGGTTCTGCGCAGTGACTGTGAAATCACCTTTCGGGGCCAATTAACAAAATGACAGTGACAGAATTCATGAGGTGGGGTCCCAAAAACCTCATGTTGAAAATTTGGTGAAAAAATTCCCCAAAATGCCTGAGATATGCATCAAAGTTGAAAAAACCCTATTTATTACATTATACAGCTTACCAGCATTTCCTCAGTCCGCAGTCAGCTTTGAAGAGTGCAGATGTGTTCCCGGTCCACCGAAGATCGTTGCGCGCAAGCTGCCGGAGGTAAGTATGGGGTGAGGTGGGGTGTGAGGAAGTGGATGCACAGAGGGTGGCAACACGGGTGGGTGGAGTGGGGATCAGGACAGTCAGCGAGGGAAGCTTTTTCTTGCAGGTTTTTTTTTCTTGGATGACGCGGCACTTGTGCCACGCTGGGGTGGGCTCCCAGCGTGACAGCTGGAAGGCTGTTTGGGGGGCAGTGGAGCCGACAGGGGATTGGGCACCCCGGTCAGCCATATGGACTGTTTGGCTCCCAGCGTGGCAGCCAGTTGTCTGTTGGGGGGGAGAATATTGGAGCGGCGGAGTTGGACACCCCTTGACCCATCTGAACTGTTTCCACGCTGGAGTGGGCTGCCAGTGTGGCACCTGGAACTCTGTTGTGGGAGGGGAAGGGCAGAGCCGGCGGGGATTAGGCACCCTGTCGGCCATACAATTGTCTATAGGGGCATTAGCGCCTTTAATATGCATGTGTGTGGGGAGGCGCATGTGCATGCAGTAGCTTCTCACTGCTCACTGAAGCGTAGCTCTACCTTTGAACTGTACGGAACTGCATTTTCAACTGCTGTCACAGACAGCTGCAGCATTAATTGGTGAACTATGGCCATGCCTGCAAACACACTGACTGCATTTTAAGAAGGGGTGCCACACTTACGAAAACTTGGATGATGGCACTATGTTTCTTGCACATGCATGCAAGCAAACATAAAAATGATTTGGGTCAGCCCTGGTGGTGCTGAGGGTTGAGGCACTGGGCGCCATACCTCACACCATGCCGGTGACCCGGGTTTGGGAATGGACTCAGGCCGTCAGGGGTCAGAGGGGCGGAGGAGTTTCGAGCATCCCAACTGATGCTCTCCTCCTCCAGGGATGGGTTCCTGGGGTGCCTTGAGCACCCAACGCTCCGGTGCCTGTAGAAGCACGGGTATCGGGGCACAGGTGGTTCTTCAGAACCGGGGAGGGGAGGACGTTGTGTTCAATTGGCAACAACGCACATCAGCACATCGTCTGCCTGGACATCAGTCCTGCGTGCTGACGTCCTCAGTGGTAGTGGGACCTAAGAAGGAAGAAAATGCAGAAAAAAACCCACTCTACCTCAAGATGACGACTGACCTAATCCCGGACTAACTACCACGGGCAGACCCCAATGTGTGCAGGCGCTTCAGAAGGAGGAAGGTAAGGGGGAGGAAGGCCGACACTCTAGGGACAGACTCTGTGGTAGAATCGCTGGGGGTGATCAAGTCTGAAGGAGTGGGGCAAGTGGGTAGCAAGGTGGGATAAAAAGAAAGTAAAAAAAAAAAGAGATTTGAATCATATAGTTATACTTTGGCACAACTTTCCTAAAGTCACAGTCATTTTCATGAGCGTTCCTACCAATTCACAATACCTGTTTTTAAACATCTTCATCAGCACATTATTTTCAAACTTTATACTTAGGCAAATCGCCTTAACAATCCTTCAGTAGATTTCTGTAACAGATATTAAGTCACTTATTTTATTGCCAAATCACCTTAATAAGACACGAAAAAGCTGATCCCCAGTTACTAGAAAGTGTCACGTTCTTCCCTCTTTTATTCATTTTCTCTTAGCTTTTTTTCTCCTTACATGTGCTTACTTTCTTTTTTTGCTAATTCTATTTGGTAACTACTTAAAGTATTTCACTTTAAAGGGCCATATATATCTCTTTCAAGCTCTTTTCTTTGCCCTTTCCAATCCCTATGCTTCCTGTATTTGCTCACTGCATCCCTTCACCATTGCATTTTACAATCTAAGCAGCCTGCTCCAACAATATTCAACTGCTTCTTATTTTCAAATGGTCTCACTTCGAAACATTTGTCATATTTCATTTACTTCTGCTCACTAGTTACTGATTTAGGCTTTTTATGTTCCAGAAAAAATTGTTTATTTCATTGCTCAACTGGTTGAAATCTACCCAAGACACCGAGTTGCTGCTCTCATGCTTTCCTGTTTGAAAAGTGGGTAACTTTCAATCTGGTTTTGTTACCTATCAAGTGCTGACATAAGGGAATACAAATCCCCTCATTGGTGGAGCCAATTTAGTAACAACTGTTTGAAAAGTGAGTAACTTTCAATCTGATTTGTTAGCTAGCAAGTGCTGACATAAGGGAATATGAATCCCCTCATTGGTGGAGCCAAGTCAGTAACAACTAATCAGTCTATGCAAGAGCTGATGTAAGGGGAAGTCAATCGCACCCTCAGACTGAGGCTGCTCTTCTGTGCTGTAATAGTCCCTTGTAGCCCTTCAAAAGCCAGTATCATGCTCTACACATTCATTTTCCTTAATGTTTACATATGAAAAAGTTAACACATTCCACTTGTTTTTAATTTTTTAGAACAACATAAACTGTGAATTATTATTCTTTCTCAGTACCCCTCATGAATTCTGTAGGTACATGTGGTCTCTTATCAAAGTCAGCTCTTCTGTGGTCCCATATTTTTGCCTTTGAATGGGATGATTTAGTTCTAGTGGCCAAACTGAACCATACCATGTGATGATCACTGGCACCCAGGTGACCTTCCTCCTGGAGATCTGTGATCCTTTCCCCTTTAGTCAGTACTAGATCTAGGGTAGTCCTGTCTCTTGTGGGTTGTTGTACCAGCTGTTTGAGACACTCCACCTGCAGGGAATCCACTATGTGTCCAGTTCTGGTGGATGTTCCTACTGGTATTGATCAATCTGTATCGGGCATGTTGAAGTCTCAGTTTTTTATCCTTCATTTGATTTAGCCAACAGTGAGGATTGTGATCTGTTACAAGTACAGTGAAAGCCTTTTATAATGGACACATCTGTGTATACAACTGTTGTCCATTATATCCAGTGTCCAATATATCCACAGGAGGAGGTGGAACCTACTTGTTAGCTGTGTCTATGTGGGTGAGCATGGGCTCAGAGTGAATGAGAACCTATTGTAAAACTTCATAGATTACTCAGAATCCTGTCTAGAATATATGTTTCTGTATTCTGTGTATTTATTTATTCATCTGTTAGGGAACATGACTTTTTTAAGGAAGTTTATTGCAGAAGGTAGGAAGATAGTAACTCCAGTGGTTTGATGTTGGGGTCCCAGTACAGTAAGAACAAAGGCAATTGTACTGTAAGGGTTTTATTCAAATATAGAATAATTTCCTTTTAGTGTAATTAATTAACTAAAAGACAGTTTTTGCAGCTTGTGGAGAATTATTTTGTTAGAAATTTAATTTTTGTAGCTCCTCCATCTACATTCTACATTTGCCAAATCTCCTCATCTCTGCACTGCAACCCCCAGCCACCAAAAAAAAGGCACTACAAATGCACATAAAAGCTTCATGGTGTCCATTATAAGCAATGTTGGTGTCCATTATAACCAGAGAAAAATGCACTGGGCTTGATATATTTGGTTTGGGATTTCAGTTTTTGTCCACTATAACAGATTGTCCATTATAACAGTGTCTGTTATAAGTGGAGTGCACTGTACAAAGTCAGCTCCTAGTAAGTAAAATGTAAGGGACTCCATGGCCCACTTTGCTGCAAGGCATTCCTTTTCAATAGTGGAGTACCTTTTCTCTCTGTCTTGCAATTTCCTACTTATTTATAGAATAGGATGTTCTTTCCCATCTATATGCTGACTCAAGACTGCACCTAGACCTACCTCTAATGCAGTCTGTAACAGAAATTGTTTCACATAGTCTGGGCTTCTTAAAACAGGGGCTGAACATAATACAGCCTTAATGGCTCAAAAAGCCTCATCACACTCTGGGGTCCATTTCACAGTATTTGGGCATTGTTTTTTTCATGAGTTAAGTGAGGAGAGTAGCTAACTTGGCCAAGCTGGGAACAAATATCTGATAATAACCAGCCCGCCCTACAAATGACCTGACATGTTTCTTGGTTTTGGGGACAGGGCTGTTAGTTACAGCTTCTTCTGGCTTGACTTCTCCATTTCCCAAAACATAGCCCAAATATCTGATTTCCTGCTTGCCCAATGTGAATGTGGTAGGATTAATTGTCAGACCTGCCTTTTTGATCGATTGGATAACTGCTCATAGGTGTTCCAGGTGGTTTTTCCAGTTTGGACTGTACACCACGACATCATCCAGGTATGCAGCACAATAACCAGTGTGAGGGGATAAAATTACACCCATGAACTGCTTGAATCTAGTGGGTGCACCATGTAAACCAAACAGCATGGTGGTGAACTAGTAGAATCCTATAGGAGAGGCAAATATATTTTTGTCTCTGTGGCTCTAAACATTGAATCTCTCTTTCTCTATGCTGCATCTCCTCTCTTCTCTGTGTCTCCGTTTCTGTTTGTTGTATAGCCCACCATTTGAAAAAGGCAGTCAGGCCATAGCTCAAGACCCCATGCGACGTGTCACACCCACTTTCATGTTGCAAGGGGGGACGCTTTGCCGCAGTGGGTAACAATTCAGACGCAAGCCACATTTCTGAATCGGGACCACCACATCCTTGCGGCATTCATACTGCTTTGAAAATCCAGCGATATGCTCCTAAAACTAAATTGATAGATATGTTGCCTGTCTTACAAAATTTTAAAACATGTGCCTCATATAGTGCTAAATAGATTATATTTAGTGAGCCACAGCAAATCAATATTAAATAAATCCAGAATAAACAAATTTTGTCTGTTTCTAGATGTTGAATAATGAAGCCTGATCAATAGCCATTTACAATACTCTGTCAACTATTCACCCACTTTGATGCAATAAAAAATAAGCAGACAGAGTGGAGAATAGCTGAGATTTAGAAAAAGGTTGTTAAAGTGTTTCATGTTCATAATTTGTACTGTAGGTACTGTGCACTATTTTCAAAATCATATATAAAAACATTAAATCTGGGGGATTAGGGGGCTGGCCGTGCAGTATGGCCTAGAGGTTAGAGTAACAAACTGTGAATGAGCTGGGTACATCCAGCAGCCCTGGGTTTGATTCCCACAACCTCCACTTGCATTCTGTGTGACTCTGAGCACATCACTTAACCTCTCCAGTGCTCCTAGGTTGGCCCTGAAATGGGCACTTGTGCCTAGTGGGCCTTACCTGGTTAACAAAGAATATAAGAAAAAAAAAATACCAGTATATTTTGACTGCATCATATAGTAGGGTACCCTGTAATTTACCTTTGTTTTACTCTGGCTACAATGATTTTGTTTAGTTAAAGATAAATGTTCAGATACATGTTATGTGTTTTATAAGCTTGTTTTCATACTTTAATCAGGTTTTATTGTAATCTTTGCATGTGAGCATCTAGGTTGTAGATTGCTAAGCATAGGATCACTGTTACCAATTAGCTTATTCAAGTTTATAATCAGCAGGGCCATCCAAATATCCTCAGGTGTTTGAATCAAAATTAGTCTGAATGAAAGCATGTTCACAAGGAAAAACGTTTCCTACAACTTACAAAAAGACTTCATAGTTAGTGCCCCATTTAGGTGAATGGGATAAGTTGCACCTTTTCTCCCACCTGCTGTTTCAGTCTCTGGCAACAAACAGTTTTCTGATACACTGCTTCAACACAAATCAAATGTTAAGTGTTTAAGTGTACTTAGGCTTGGCTGGTGGATTTTGAAACCAAACCAGACAAGGATTCAAATGAGAGCAGTGTCACATAAAAACGTTCCCCCACCTTGTACTGCATTGTTTCGGCCAAACCCAAATATGCATGAAAAAGTGTCAATATGTTTGAGAGTATTTTATTGACAATATTAATACTTTTTACACAGTTCAAAGTAAAAACTCAAAAATTGCAAGAAATTGCATAACATGTCAGTTTTTGCAGAAAATGGTGAAAATTGCGGATTCCACAAAAAAACTGTGGGTGCAATTTTCCAGTGCCCCTGCTAATAAGCAAGCAACAGCACTACAACACTACACCACTACAGGAAAACAGTGCACTATGGAAAAACAGCTAGGTCCTAATGCAAAAAAAAGGCACCAGGAACGAACAGCAACAGCCACAAAGGTGACTGTATTGTACAAAATAAATGTTAACAAAGTTTGTTATACTCATGAAATAATACAATCTCAGAGTTGAACAAGCTGATAAAGGCCACTCACCCTTTGTGCTTGTGGCACCCCTCAGGTATACCTCCCACTGCTTGCCTCATTCACCTCTTGCCTTATCCCCACCCCCCCCGGAACATTAACCTCACCAGCTGCCCCTCTACCATGCATTTGTGCCCTACTCCTTGTCTCCTCCCCTATCTCTACACTTAGTTCTTGACCCAGGGCACTCTTGCACTAGCCTCTGTACATTGCCTACTCTGGCCACCTGCAACCTTCCAATTCTATTGGTTCCTCACTACCCTCTTTCCTCTCTCTCTGAGCTCTACAGCTTTATGGTATAAGATAAGGTCACTTATCGTACTGCCTCTACATAATTATGTATAATTCCTGTAACTTTGTAACACATGATACTTATGCTGCACTTACTATGTACTTTTGTATTGTATGTATTTCTGTATAATCATTTAGCCTCTGTAGAATTGTTTTCCATTCTTGTTCTGTCCCACTGTTTCTTCCTTTAATGATGTTGAGCCATTGTAAATGAGCCTCTGGCTCAAAGGTGTTGTAATTCTGAGATTTCAATAAATAAATAAATAAAATGTTGGCGCTAAAAAGAAGAGTCTCTTACGTAGCTCTAAAATTCAGGAAAATGCACCATTTGCATTGATGTTTTAAAACATTACCTGGGAGGCATGTCTCCAGACCCCCTCCAACTTTGAGAGAATTTTGTCCCCCCCTTGTTCACTAACACTGTGCACACCTCTGTACTCCAGCATCATTCAGGCGAGTTGAAGTCCCAGTCTCCGTGAGTCATGCTGCACTGTCCTGAGGGTTTTTCTCCTTGGCTACCCCCATGGAGATGTGGCTATGCAATGGTGGCGAGGTGCAGTCATGCATGCTCCCATGCATGGCATGCCAGTGTCAGCCATCACCTTCTTCTCTAGTCTCGCGGGCCCTGGCCGCTGAACCCCTGGCCTCTGTTAGGAGTCAATCTGGTGCTGGGCACTACAGCTCACTCCCAGCAAATAGGAGAGCCAGTCATTTTAATAACTGGGGATATAAGGAGTGAGCATGGCAACCAACCACCTATTATAACAGTGATGAAGTGGTGGGTAACAGCAGTTGGGTTTGATATCTATCCACCAGTTATTATAATGATTAGGGGACAGCAGCGGGTGGAAGAAAACTCTTTTTTTCATTTGTGAATGACCTGGAAATCAAACATAAATGAAAAAAAAAAGGCCTCATGTATTGTGATAGTTTTTTCCAGAGTGTGATAGGGGCAGCAGCATGCAGGTTGGGGGACCCATTTTTATATGATTATTATTATTTTTCTATCTGTGTTTGACCTGGAAGTCAACTGCAAGTAAAAAAAGGCCCGTGTTTTTTCATATTTTTTAAAGATTTTTTTTTTTTAATTGTGTATGTGTTCATTCATTTGGTTTAAAAAAAAAACTAGAACTTTTTGTTTTGCCCTTTCTCATTGCAAAACAAATGAAATACCCTATTCTGGGCCAATATCTAATGAACTAAAATTTGACATTATCTGCATATTTTTTCATTATCTGTGCAAAAAAGGAGTATTTTATGCAGTTTATGCACTTCACAGTGCTAAAGCTACTATATCAATTGTTTATAAAACTGGCAGGCTCGTATCATCTTGGACTGAGAAGGTACATGTCAGTTTTCAAATCCCTAGATCATAGGATGGACAAGTTACAGTACAGTATAAGCTGTCTAAAATGGGGAGTTTGACACAAACACTAACTCATCTCTAACATACTGGTGTGGTAATGCCACTACAGTATTATTAGGACTAAGTGGATGCTTCCAGTATATGAAACCAAAACATTTGTGCTTTAACAACATGCCCACCCGTGGATGGAACAGTCTAAAATTTGGCAAGCACACAGTCAGTCCCAAGATCTCTGTGGTTCAAAAGTTCTAGACAGCTGAAAATTCATGCAAATATAGGGCTGTATTCAGCAACCCAAGCAGCAGGCTACATGCCACGTATCTGCTATGTGGTTGTCCCTTTGCTTGAAGGAAGCACAGTCACTACCAGAATGGGCGGCACAGCTGCACCATTCACCATGCATACACAAGGCATGTGCACACACCTAAAGTAGCTGTTGCAGCAACAGGGCACCAATATCACCATAACCAGGCACCCTACAGAGGACCTCTATTGCTGAGTGAGGACCTCCACTCAGCACTGTTTCCGGTGGCAGGCAGCCTGCTGCCTCCAGATGTCCCTCCATCACTCCGTGGGACATGTTGCAGTGGGTGTTACTGCACAGCCCCCCGAGGCCATCACTTGTACAGTAAATATCCACTGATCACCTTCTCACCGGGCAGCCACACCCTGTGGCACAGCACCAAAGTCCACACAGTCTAAACACAGTCCCTGCCCAGTAGAGTAGGCTATGCCACCATGACCCTGTGGAGCTCAACATCATCCAACTCCTTGCTGTTCCCCCTGTTGGGCCTGATAATGGTGATTTTACTGCATCCAGGATGAATGGGTCAACTGCCCTCAAGAAGAGGTGGCATGGGGTCCTCAGAAAGCCTGAAATTACACAGTCAGGTGGACAACTTGTCAGATATGCACACTGGCTGCCACCCCCACCATGTAACAGCACCTTGTGAGAACAAGGGAAGGTATAGTTCTGGCATCATAGCCAGAGTGGTCATGCCCATAATTGCAGGGGGACTGTTATGTGGCTCTTTATGTAACAACCCATGTAATGAGCCCCAAATACCTATGGAGGAACGTGACTGTCCACTGGTACATTCTGTGCCACCCTCTTGTTGGTGACACAACAGCCCTGTTCTTGGCCATACTATCCCAAAGCAAACATGGACCACTTACTGCAGATGACTCCATGATCTTCCACAGGATCATATAATTGTCCCTGTATGCATGGCCTTCCTGACACAAGTCTTCAGGCAGCCACATCTGTGACCAGGCCCTTCTGGTCCCACCACAATCACGCCAGCCCCATGCTGGTCCTACAGCTGTAGTGTCAACCTCAGTGGCCTCTCAAGATGACCCTGTATGGGGGTAGTAAGGTGATACACATCAGCATCCCTGCACTGTGCACATAACTGAAACCCTCCCCCCCCCCGCCCAGTGCTCATCTGTGGTGGTCATGTGACAGCCAACAGCCTTGCTGTATTGTCGTCCTGGTCAAATATCAGGCTGGCCCTCCATAGACAAGGGGGCAGGCCAGGTACCCATGACCTTGACAGACAGTGGTGTACAGGGCCACCATCTACATCTGCACCAGCATTGTCTCCCTGAACTCCTTCCATTGCCACTGCTCCCTCCCAGCTAAGGCTCACACAGATGGCAACATCCCTAGGGGTGTTCATACCATGTCCCTTGGTGGGGACACATGCTTGGACATGGTTGATGCTGGCAGGAAACCTGTAACCCTAGCATGCTTCCCATGGGTTGATAAAGAGGGCGGATACAGCTCAGGCATGATTCCCAGATAGCTCACGGACCACTATCTGTGCATCACCTATGGTAATGTACAGGATGTGCTCCTTTTTGCTGGGCATACTCCTGTTGGAGCTTGACCTGCAGTGGGAGCAGGACTGTGGCTGCTGCAGTAGGCTACAGGTGTACATGCCTCCCCTGCAGACAGCTCCTGTAGCCCATATGCACTGCATGAGACATTCTGCCTCGAATATGCTGCCATTCAGGACCTGTGTGGCCTGATACAGCCTGAAATTGCTCCCACCATGGAATGGTCCTGTGCACTGACCATGGAGCAGAAGCCACTGTGTGCCCAGACATACTATGCCACCAACTCATTCCAGAGGATGGCGGGAAATGTAATAGATGTCAGTCAGCCCACAGTGTCCCAGGCACTGCACCAGGTTACCAACGCCCTTGTCTACCATATAGCCACCTACATATACTTCCCAGTCACAGAGCCAGCCATGCAAGCTAGTAAGGTGGGGATTTATGCACTGTATGGGTTCCCAGATGTGTTTGGAGCTATCAACTGCACACATGTGGCATTACTGTTTCTGGCATGGAAAGAGCAGGCGTATTGCAACCAGAAAGACTTCCACAACCTCAACATGCAGGTGACCTGTGATGCTGCTGGTATCATCACCAATGTGGTTGCAAGGTACCCAGGGTTCTGCCATAATGCTTTCATATTCGACCAGTTATGGCTACTGATGCTGCTGGAAACTCATGGCAGTCAAGCAGGTTGGCTGCTTGATGAGTGCATGTGTGACATTTGACAGGTGACTCCTACACCTGTACAGTACCTGACAGTGTTCTTCTCTCCCACAGGATACAATGACTACCCCCTGAGGTCATACCTACTGATACCCTACCTGCCACCATCCACAGAGGCTGAGGAGAGGCACAATGAGGCGCACCGTGGGGCCTGTGCAATGGTGGAGCAAACGTGTAGCCTTCTGAAGATGCATTTCCACTGTCTGGACTGAATGGATGGCACCATGATGTTGGCACCTGGGAAGGTGAGCTGGCTGTTTATAGAATGCACCATGTTACAGAATCTGGCTGTACCATGCTACATATCCCTGCTGGAGCACCTACCTGATGAGGGTCAGCTGGGCGATAATGCTGGAAATATTGGAGATGTAGTAGTGTTATTGGTTGCACAGCATCATGATAGTGGACTATCTGGCAGGCACACAAGGCATTTGCTGGTGCATGATGCATTCAGTGGGTTAAGTTCCCATTGGGGGACGGGAGCGGCAATGTTGTGTGGACATGGACAGGGTGGTGGTATACCCCTGGGATGTGCACAGTGATGTGTAAATGTGTACCTGTTAACAGAGTGGTTTGTTGCTTGGGGGGGAGCTGGTTTTGTGCAGATGTGTCAGGTGTGGGGCTGTACTTGGGGGGGCTACTGTGCCTTGCCATTGCTGGATGATGAGCATGTGTCAAGATGCCTTGCCTGGCCCCGTTCCCTGCTGCCTCATGCACCAGGCTGTGAAGGCTGTGCCCTGCACTGTTGTAGGCTTGTGCTCTGTGCCACTGGTGCCACTCCATTCCTCATTTGCAAGGTCTGTAAGTGCACATGGGCATGTTTATAGAGCTGTGCACAAGGCTGCCATTCAGGCGTAGCCTGCTGCATGACCTGATGTTCAAGGATGCCCCTTATCCTGCGCGGCTTGCTCCAGACACCCCAAATCTCCACACAAAGCCCATATGTTGATGGCTGTTGCTCAGTGGTGTCTGTGTCAGTGTCTTCCCATAGACATTTGGCCATCTATGTGTTGTGCTCACAGTGTAGTAGCAGTGGACATGTGTACCCCATTCCTCTCAGGTTGGCTGGTGCCATTGGGTCCCGGTGGTAGCTGTGGTACCAGTGGGGCAGCACTGTGGCTGACTCTGCCCTGTGTGTGCTTCTGTGAGGTACTGGATGGATCCCTGTGTCCACTCTCACCACCTACTATTCATGCTGGGATGTGTCCAGGAGTAGAAGCCCTGTGCCATCCTGGGCAGTGTCCTGGTCCATTGGCTGGGTGCTCTTGCCCCTCCTCACCAATGCGCCATGCTCCTGCTCCTGTAGTACCGTACGTCCCAGTGAACCTGTGGAGAATGGAGTTTGGTTACATGTCTGGCATGACCGTGTGCCCATGCATTGGGCTGTTGGTGAATACTGTGGCTCTGCATGCCTCCACAGGTTGCTAAGTGTGGACACAGAGCCCAGCATGCTCATCAAAAGTAAATATGAACAAACAACAAGGGCTTTATTAGGGTTAATGGAAACAGATTCTAATGGAAGAAGAATGGTTGAAATGCAATAAACCAATTCAAAATAATAATGCACATACTTAGAGCTTCAAGATGCCCTCCCCACCCCACTTCCAAATCACTCCCTTGTGCCCCTGCCTGACTGTACTGTATGGGCCACCACTACCCAATCTGGTAACAATAATACTTTCCCCTAGTTCCTAGAAACTCCTTTAAATCATAGTCCAATAAGTAGGCAGCAATTTGATCAGTGCAGGCCCAGTACTAGTAGCATTGCACATGATCTTTAGGTGGTGCACTTAAACAGCAACCAATATTTATTTCACCCCAAATATTGTACACCTGCCCAGATGGCCTAGTCCATTTAAACAATTCCAGACTGTGACCCTATCCAAATTATTTAAAGGGTGTGGCACAGAACCTAAACTCCCAGATATGTGCTCACAGAACTGCGACTATGATGTCTTTGAGACACTGGCTCCTTTCTGACTCTGGTCTGGGGTCAACTCTCCAGTCAGTATCTCAGCCGCATTCAGTGCAGATGTCTCTCTCAGATGATCACATTTCAGCTGGTTGGCCTCTCTCTCTGTCTGTCTGCTGGTCACTCTCTGACACCTCACATACATCAGGTCCTCCGGATTCAGCTTCTGCCCAAGAGCACTGAGTCACCTGAAGGTGCAGGGTCCTCATCACTTTGGAACAGTTACTTTGGCATAGTGTCTGGTTATGATGGTGCATTGGTGCTCCAGACTCTGAGCTGTAATTCCGTGTCAACAGACCCCTTCAGTCACATCTCAGGCAGGGGATTTGGTGGATTCAGCAAACCTTCCCTTCTCTGGATTTCTCTCAGTTATGTTCTCCTTCTTGGCTGTTAAAGCCCAGTAATCACCCAGTTTCCTGGCAATGGAAGCCTCAAGGCAGGCCTCCAACGCTGGCAGGATCAGGCAGCAGCTCTCTCTTCAAGCTGTCTTTCACACAAACTGAAGTAAACTGACCAAGTTCTGCAGCACCTCTGCTGTTCACTGAAGAATCCAACCCTCCTGTCAGTCAGTGTCAGTTGTCAGTCACTGGAGAGTTCTGTCTGGCTGTTGCTTGATGCCTTATTGGCTGAAAATTTGAGCAAAATCAACAAGTCCTCCAGTGTCCCATAAGCCTTCTTTGGCTCCCTTTGCAGGCTACAAATCTTGATTGGCTGTTGTGCTGGCCTTTTGAACCTACTGCCATAGACCCTGGAGGTCACAGGCAATAATGATGGCTGCTGCTTCAGTAATGTATAGGGGCACTGGCTCCAAATGCCCCTAAACACTTTGATGTGCCCCCCCCCAGTTTGTTTCTGCATGGCCATGCTGATGTTTTGTTACGGGCAAGGAGCTTTTCAGTCTGGAATGGCACTCTTTGCAAGATTATCTGGTTCAGAGTGCAATATTGCACTCTCCATTGGTGGTAGGTGAAAGGTGGCTGTGTTTGATGTGTGGCTGGAGCCACAAAACTGTGTGCAGCTGGTGTTGCTTTAGAAGAATGGTGGAGAACACCAAACAAATACTGGGGCTCTTCCTCTGGTGCTCATGCTCCAGTTCCCACTGCTGCAGTTCTAGTCCTAGGGGAATGGAGGGAAACATCACTATTGGTTGGCTGTAATGGGGGCTCCATGCAGCAAATAGTAAGCTCCCACAATGGGGGGAGGTGGGTTACACTGGATTATTTTTTTTTGTTTTATTTTTTGTTGACCGGGTAGGGTGCACTAGGCAGACATTTTTTTTTATTTTGGTAATTGTTTAACCAGGAGTAGCACACTAAGCTGAAAGCTTGTTTACAGGTGCGACCTGGGAGCACAGGAAAGTTAAGTGACTTGCTCAGGGTCACACAGTATGCAAGTGGGGGCTGTGGGATTCAAACCCAGATCTCCAGATTTGCAGCTTAGAGCTTTAAACCACTGCGCTATACTGCCTCCCTACACATTTGCCTATTTTCAGGCACGACCCAGGAGGTTACAAAGGAAGGATAGTATAAGATTCATTGAGGATATCAACAAACAAGGCAAGATTGTACAAGACTCATTAAGAATAGCAACAAACATTAGTTGCAGCAAGAGTGCACAATAGTAGATGGAGTCAGGTGAATTTATTTATTTATTTATTTAAAAGTTTCACCAGGAAGACTTGCTGAGCAAGTAGCTTGTTTCCAGATGTGTCCTGGGGGAAGGAGTAGGGCTTGGTACAAGGAGGACAGAGGGAAAAATAAGCAATCCAACAGCATAGGATACAGGGTAACAAGGAATTGGATACATAGCGTAGGATGCAGTGAAAATGACAATGCAGGCAAATAAGCAGAGATACAGTGAATGCATTGGGAGAGAATACATACGGTATCAACTAGCAGAATACACAGCAAAATACATAAGCATGGGATGCAAATAACAATGCAGACATACAGGCAGAGAGGCAGTGAATGCAATGGCTACCGAATACAACAATGTCAACAGCAGATTGCACGGATAAGTGCTTGATCCTGTCATAATAAAGCTAGCAGACAAAGCATACATTGTCGACAGCAATTGAACAGGATAAGTGCTTGAAGCAAGACAATAGGAGGGCTCACAGTCAAGGCATGGAGAGAGGGCGTAACTATGTCAGGACAATGGGGAAAAAAGGGAGCAGTATTTGGGGACTAGTAGGGAGGGCAAGAGTTTAGGTACAGTTGCAGATGGTGGAAGTGAAGGAGCGTATGAGTGAGGATAGGGTACGAAGCAAGGGTGCATTTTGACTGGCAGTGGGGAGCGAGTTCCACAGCTTCAAGTTTCAAGTCTATTGCAGGAAAACTTCATTGAGCAAGCTCATTCACAAGGAGGTCCTGGTACATGTATACAGACAAGAGAATCAATACATGGGTTACAAAAAGAGCATCACAGTAGATATAATAAAATACAGTTTAGGTTCATATTGTACATCCTGCTCGACTTAAGGCATAACACGGTAGATGTAAACTACATTTTCTTCTGCAACATTAGTACAGTAATCGAGGGTTAGATTCAAGGGGGAAGAGTAATTGCATAGAAGCAAGAATTTGCGGAAAAAAAGTAGCCAAGGAAATAGAAAAGGGATAAAAGGGAGTGAGGAGGTAAGATGTAGCTGGAGAACAGAAGTGTAAAGCGTTTTTTTGTTGTTTTTTTAATTTGGAGAATAGAGAGGGGAGGTCAGGTGAGATAGGTAATAAGTGTAGGGGTAGAGAAGAATCCTCAGTCAGCTTGGGGAGGCAGTGGGAGATGGATGGCTGGCCAATAACAATAGATAAAAGAATACTAATGTATTGTACAGGACTCAGTGAGAGTAGAACATACTTAACTTTCATAATAAATTCTGGTGAGTATGGTTTGGTTAAAAAGAATACAGGTAGTATAGAGTGCAGTAAAAAATTAGTACATAGCAGTGTGTATTGCCAACTAAACACACTAGAGGCAGACTAAGGATACTTGATTCAGAGACCTGTGGACAGGTGCAAATAAGTGCATTTGCTTATCTGGGGTGGAAAGAGGAGGATATTACAGGGATAAAAAAGGTTAGGGGCAGGCACATTGGGAGCATTGAAGCAGATAGGAGTGGAGATGGCTGCTAATGGTGTTGGCTACTTGGTGCTGCTGCACAGGTGGAGGTATGCTGTTTCAAAGTTTGGGAGCTATGGAGGAGAAGGACATTTTACCATATTTAGTTCATGACCTGGGGATGGTCAGTTGTTCAGTGCCTGAGGATCTAAGAGTGTAATGGCTGGCGCAGTGCACCAGGTACAAGGCAAGGGGGCAGGGCATTCGGTTCTGTAGTATACTGTGGACAGTTTTCCCTAGAGTAAGGTCCATTAGGGCTGGAGGGGAAGGCCAACCTAATTTGCTATAAAGTAGGCAGTGGTGGGTGAGTATATTGCATGCAAGAGCAAAGTGGCAGATGTACTTGTATCTCACTGTCCATTTGTGCATCCGGATGCTAGGAGTGTTGGCAAAGACAGGAAGACTGTATGTAAGTTTAGGAAGTAGTAGAATGTGCACTATATTTATCCTAGCAGCAGGGGAGAGGCTGGTGCTGGCACTATAGGCAATACCAAGACTAGAGTTGGCAGCCTTACATACAGAGGAAATGTGTAGGAAGAAATCCAGGGAGGGGTCTTGGGTGATCCCTAAGCACTTGAAGAATGTGACTGTGTCCAGAGGAGATCCGTTAATGCAGACCACTGAAAGAGGAATGATTAAGTTTTTTAGCAGAGAAGGCATACTAAAGAGCATTGCTTGGGATTTGGAAAGGTTCATTAAAAGTGTATTTACTTTAAGCCAGGATTAGACTACCTTGAGATCAGAAGCTAGAGCTTTACTGATGTTGACTACATCAGGGACATGGCTAATAAACACTAGATCGTCAGCATAGAGGAGAGGAGTACTATGCTTGAAACAGTGATAGATAAGAGTTAATGTGCAGGGAGAATAACAGTGATCCAAGAATCGAGCTTTGGGGATGCCAAGGGCGTTAGGGAGCTTGTCGGAGAAGGAGGAGCTAATCTTAACCCATTAGCCACTTCGATAAAAATAAATGTCATTTTGGTCAACTTTATCCCATTTTAGCTGTTTTATACTTTTCCATCTCTGGATTTTTTTATGCAGATCTTCCATCTCAACATTGGCCTTTTCTTCAGATAGTGAGGCAGAAGGAGTGGGCCCTGTGCCTAAAGGATATGAGTCCCACTTGTCCTGATCTATCTCACTTCACTCAACTCATCCGTAGCTTTTCTACCCTTTTTTTTCTGACCTCGTCTGGGTGAGTTCATTCTATTTATTCTTTGTTGATGGCAGCACCTCCTCCCTGGGGTTTACTTTCTTCCTTACAGTAAAGTAGTCAAAGGTTCTTTCACTTCTTTGTGGCATATTTGGCGCTTGGTAAAATTCCCAACTTGTAACCCTACGTACGTATATTATGATTTTTGCCCTGCAAGTCTGTATTGACACACCATGTATGTATAAAGGAGGTATTTCATGAACTGCGTTGAAATATGATTTTTATTCTATGAGGAATTATGGTGTCTGATGCCTAGCAATAAGTGATTAATCGAAAAGAAACCAAGGGGGCTTGGTTACAAAGACATCAGCATTTCATACAGATTAAATGAATACAAATCATATTACAAAGCTGCTCACAGACTGCCCTAGATATACCATGCAAAACAGCTGTCACTTCTAGAATTCTGTCTGTCGGCGAGAGCAGGTAGAAACAATGACACTGTAATCTAATGATGTAACAATTGTCAAAATGACATCACGTCTGGAAAAACAACATAAATTGCCATCTTAGTTTACCAGCTGTAATGTGAGAGCTTAAAAAACAGGTTACATTTCTCAGATTTGTTCTTGCATATCCATGGTATACTGTACATATAGAAATATGGACAGGAACATGAGAAAAACAAGATGGCGATTTCATCAAGTGATGCTGGGCAGATGAATGGTTTCTACTGCCCCAGCTTCATTAGATGGTCCAGCACTTCTGTAGCCACAGATACTCATGCACACTGTAGGACATACACACAGTTCTGCAGCCCCAGGTGTAAGACATTGACCCTGGCTTCTGGCTATGGGATCTGCACTTCTGCAGATAGAAATCCATGATACCCAAACTGCAACATTACTTCTGTCTGCAGAACTGCAAGTTCCTGTGGGGCTAGCACTTCTGTAGCCACAGGTACTCCTGCAGCTACACTGTAAGACATGCAAACATTTCTAGCTGCAGAAGCACAGGCCCCTGAGTGGCCTGTGCTTCTGCAGTCACAGATGTAAGCCATGCACACCAACGTCTAGCTGAAGAAGTACAGACCACTGTAGGGCCTGCACTTCTGAAGCCACAGATAGAAATCCATGAAACCCAAATTGAAACACTACTTCTATCTGCAGAAGTGCAGACACCTGTGGGGCCAGTGCTTCTTAGGCACATGCAGTCATGCATACTGTAGATATTCACACACTTCTGGCTTCATAAGCACAGGCCTCTTCTGCAGCCACAGATGTAAGACGTACACACTGACTTCTGTAGCCACAGATAGAAAACCATGACACCCAAACTGCAACACTGCTTCTGTCTGCAAAAGCACATGCCCCTGTGGGGCAAGCACTTTTGCAGCCACAGGTACTTATGCACACTCACCACACTGTAAGACATATGAACACTTCTGGCTGCGGAAGCAAAAGCCCCAGTGGGTCCTACATGTCTGCAGCTGCAGATACAAATCCACGAAGGCAGCACATTAGTGTTACTGTATTAGTGTCATCTGGAAACAGTTGTATGTTGTTTGTCTTACCTGATGATGGCTGTCTGTGGTTGCTTGTGTCCTACTGTCCATTAGCTTTTTGGGAGGGGTGGGAAGTTAGGGTTGGAAACCCTAATGCCATATTTCCCAACTTTTGTGGGGTTAAGATGAACCCTAACTGATGCATTAATGCAGTTTTTTGCAGTGAATTTCCTTTCTTTTTGAGATAGTGGAATTGCATCCTCGTTCACGTATGCAGACAAGGGAGGAGTCTGTCTGCCTCTGGGCCCTACACTTCCACATGGCTACAGATGCAAAGGATTTGTGGGGCTGTCTGGGGGGGTGTTCTTCCATGTGGCTACAATTGCAGATGCCCAGGACAAAAAGTTGACTAATAGTCCTTCTGGCTGCCGTGCAGCTACAGCTGCAGAGGTGCAGGGCTCTCTGAGACCTATGCCAACAGAAGATTTATTTTCACTATATGGTAACTTGTTGTCTGTGTGGCCAACATTGCACTGTCCCTCCCCAGGCTAAGGGTGGTGCTACATAACAGCGCCATCCCCCTAGCCTCGTCCCATCCATCTGTACCACTGATCTTGTCCCCAAACTTAGCACATTAGCATGGGGTCACAGTGCAGTCCACACTACCCGCTGGGCCAAAGGCAGTCCTGCACACAGTGTTTCTTTATAACTTTTTTGTTTCACATTTTGACCTCTTGTAATGATCTTGATCACCAGAATGTGTTAAATCCTACCCAGAAGGTGGTTCCATAAAGCAACTGTGCCATCATCTTTCGACTGTATTTGAAAATTCCTACCATCCTTGTTCATGAGGTAGGGTCATGTAAAACAGTACATTCAAAATTTGGGACTAAAACATTGTAAAATGGCCAGGTTATGAATAAAAGTATGTGACACACAAAAAATCTGATTCTTGGGTTGCACTCAAATGTGCAAAGAAGTGTCCTTGCAGAAAAATAATAATTTTTGGTGAGCCACAAATTCTTGGGTGGCACATATAAGTGTGATCGAAAAATGTTTTGTGTGTACCAAAAATGGCTAATTTTTTTTCTATATTTTGACCCCACATAATGAGCTTGGATGCTAGAATGTGTTAATCCTGAGTGAATAGTGGTTTCACAGAGTGACTGCAAAATCACCTTTTGACCTGTATTTTAAAATTTGCACCACCCTTGATCATGAAGTAGGGCCATGTAAACAGTAGATTCAAAATTTGGGGCTACAACATTATAAAACAGACACACATTTTTAGTAAAATAATGTGAGACACAAACAAATTTTTATGTGTACCAGAAACAGAATTCTTTTGTCGCACATTTAAGTGCAACTGAAGAATTTTTCATGTACACCAAAAATTCTTTTGTCACACTTAAATGTGTAACCCAAACATTTGCAGCTCACAGCACAGGAATCAGCCATCTCAGTAAGCTAACAGCCAAAGAACTTAAAGTCAGAAAAGCAATTTTTGGCCTGTTTTTGAAAAACAAACACCAGAAACAAGCTTAACGGGTTCCATTTAGCAAGATTCAGGTGTTCATTTAAAATAAGTAGTTTTTATGTATTTCTTCATTTTTTCCTAGGGAAAAAAAAAGATAGTGGCCATTTCAACCTAAAAATATTTCTCACAACCCCAAAAACACAATTCTTCAGGACCTAAAAATGCTCATGAAAGAAGTATTTTTGGGCCATATCAGAGGGTTATCTCAAAAACCCTACTGAGCATGCTCAGAAGCCAAATTTCAAAACCTTATTACTCTGGAACCAATTAACATGTTTTTATGAAACCTTTGGGCAGCATACCTGAAAGTTTCAGAACAAAACTCCATACCATCTTGCTGTAGGTGAGAGCAAAGAAATGTCCAAAAAGTGGCAGTTTTATGTATTTTTGATGTTTCTGGATCTCGGAATCCAGTTAAGTGGCTAACACAAAACTTAACAGGCCAGATACAGAATCGTTTGTGCAGGCACTAAGGGGTGTTTGCCCATGCTAACCAGGTTTTGCACCCAGTTTTTGGGTGAGGTCCATATTCAAAGACCCTTGAAGCACAGGCTAAACCCATTAGCACCTGAGGACTAACACTGCACCCATGCAAATGAGGGGGTCTCCCCTGAATACAAGTGCAGCAGCAATTTGAAAGGTTTGTGTCAGTGGTAAATAGCATCCAAAGTGGCGCTACTTACCACCTCTGAAAACCTAGTCTTAACTGGGTGCAAAGCTCAAGCCCCCACCCCACTGAATGTAGGACAGCTGTACAGCAGTCACTCACCACTGTTCACCCCCCAACAGGCAGCAGGCCCCCCTGGTATCCAGTGGCAACCCCCATCACCCATGCCATATACTGTAAAGTGTTCCCTGGTGTCTAGTGGCACACCCCACACCTGGATCCCAGTCTTGGATACACTACTGCACTCACTGGTGTCCAGTGGCACCCCCCACCAACTGATCACCTGACCCATATCCTGGAAGGATGTCCCTTGTGTCTAATGGTACCCCTCACTCTTTGAGCCCCATCCCACTGCCAGTACCATCATCTCTGGTGGCAAGTGGTACCCCACCACCCACCCAGCCCACATACAGTCCAGTCTTCCCTGGTGTCTAGTGGCACTCCCACCCTCCAAACATCTGTCCTGTAAATGTGTCGGTTGTCCCTGGTGTCAAGTGGCACCCCCACCCTTCAGACACTCATCCCATAAATGTGTCAGTTGACCCTGGTGTCTAGTTGCACCCCTCACCTGGGAATCACCTATCCTGGTGAGTCCAACACTTCTCTGGTGGTTAATAGTATCCCCCAGGCTCCTGTGCTATATAGAGATCTGAATGTCTGGTGTCCAGTGGCGCTCCCATCTCCCTGTTTATGAAACCAAGACTATCCCTGGTATCCAGTGGTACACCTGCCTCCTGACTGCCAGTTACCAAGTGGACCAGTGATCCAATTCAACAACCAGCACAGTGAGCCTGATTCGATAACCAGCATAGCCCTCCTCTAACTTCCTTGGCTGGTCACCATATGAGCTGCAGGGAATGCACATACAGTATACAGTATACTGTACACACATTCCCTGCAGCTGATATGGCAGCTGGCTGTGGAGCTGAGAGAGGGCTGTGTCAGCCAACATATCAAGGCTCACTGCATGGTTCCAGCATCCCTGGTAAGGGGGAGTTTGGCTGGGGGGTGGTCTGAGTGCGGGTGTGGCAGGTGGGAGGCTGCTGACCCACCAAAGGGCACTAGTCCATTTGTTGACTGGCAGTCGTGGGGGTGGAGATACCACTGGATGCTAGAGATAGTCTCAGTTTTCTTGGCTGGGAAATGGGGAGGCTGCTGGACACCAGGGATACAGATTCCTATACATGACAGAAGCCTGGGGGAATGCCACTAGCCACCAGGACAGTGCTAGACTCACTGGGATGGGTGATGGGGGGTGCAGTTACACAACAGGGACAATCGACACATTTATGGAACATGTGTTCAGAGAGTTGGGGGACCACTAGACACCAGGGAAAATAGGACTGTACATGGGTCAGGCAGGCAGTGGGTGAGGGGTACCTGTTGCTACTAGGGACAACAGTGCTGGCAATGGGATGGGGATTGGAGAGTGGGGAGGGTCACTAGACACCAGGGGCTACCTACACATACAGTATATGGGGTGGGTGTTCGGGGGTTAGGGGTACATAGATTCATACAATTTTTCAGCAGATAAGGACCACCTGGGCCCATCTAGTATGCCCATTTTTCCTACCTTTTACTTCTGATCTGCAGCTGTCCCTTTCTTCCCTATCTCTAGGGTTCCCTTATGTGTGTTCCACTAGACACCAGGGTAACAAAAGGCAAACCTATCCCAGATCATACAGGAACCCACCAGAGTCTCACAGGGCGGCGTCTGTGCCACCCTGCTTGACTGGATACTCATAAACAGAAAGGAATACATTACTTCCGTTGGAGTGCTTCCTGACACCATTAGTGATCACTATCCTGTTTACTGTGTCTGGAATGCCATCACCCCCTCCTTCCCGTCTAAAATAGTCACATTTCCAAACCTCTCCCACCTAAATGCTGATGCTTTCATAAATGATCTCAGCCTGATTGACTGGTCTCCTCTCTACCAATCTGAGGACATTAACTACGAACTGACTATTCTTCAACTCCGTCCTCCTAGCATTACAAAACTTACATATCCCAGTCACCACCGGTGGTGGTAGTAAAGTAACCAAGGCTAACGCCCCTTTGCTTCCAACTTCAAAGTAGGGACAAACTCTGGGCAGTGTGGAAGGTATCCCATCTTCGCACTGACTATGAATCCTATCGAGCCTCGCGGAACAAATGCAAAAGGGAAATTCACCTTGCCAAAAGTACCTACTACACGAACCTCCTAAAATCCTCTTCCAAGCACCCTCAAAAGTACTGGGCCCAAATAAAGGAAATTCTTGGCAGTGATAAGCAGCAGTCCCCAACTGACATGAACATTCAAGGCGTTCACTGCAACAAGCCAAGTACAATTGCCAACACCTTCAATTCCCTCTTCTCAATGCTTCCAGGTGCATCCCAGACTAATCTGCCTCAAGATTACCATCATCATGCCCCTTCCTCATCTCACACTCCACCCTTCCTTGTGCTGGCTCCAACCTCTTAAGAAGCACGTAAACTACTTAACTCACTCCCGGCACATGGGGGCAAGGGGCCGGACGGCATCCTTCCTGGTATCTTCAAGCAGTTTGCACCTTGGCTGGCCAAGCCTGTCACCTGGCTTTTCAACCTCTCAATCCATACGTCCACTGTCCCATCTATTTGGAAAACGGCCAGAACCATCCTGATTCACAAAAAGGGTGATGTCAAACTTATGACAAACTACTGACCCATCTCCCTTCTACCTACTCTCAGTAAGCTCCTTGAGAAAATAGTCCCATCGCCAACTTGCTGAACTCCTTGCCAAGTTTAATCTCCAAATCCCCTCCCAGCATGGATTTAGGCTGGGCCACAGCACCACTATGGCTCTGATACAACTTACCAGTGACATAAAATGCAATATGACCATGGACTTCTCACCGGTGCCATCTTCATTGACCTGTCCAAAGCTTTTGACATGGTTCATCACCCTCTCATGCTAAAGAAGCTCCAATCTATTGGAGCATCTGACCTGACTCTATCCTGGTTCCGCAGCTACCTGGGTAATCGCACTTAGGTGGTAGCTTTCCACAAGACTCTCTCCTCCCCCATAAAAATCTCATGCGGAGTCCCACAGGGGTCCACGCTTGGACCTCTCCTCTTTTTCCTCTAGTTAAATGATATCCCTACTCTCTCCCGACACAGCTGCACCCTTATGTACGCCGACGACCTAGTACTCTACTCCGGATCCAAATCAATAGATGACATCAACTCCACTCTCTCAAATGACTTTCAAGTCCTTCAACGCTGGCTCTCGAGCAACCATCAAAACCTTAACCAGGATAAAACTCGAGCTATGCTGTTCGGTTCTTCAAAAAAACTGCCCTCAACTGCCCCCAGACTCATGGTTCAATGCCTTGATGGTTCCCCCATCACCAACACGGCGTCCATCAAATACCTGGGGGTCACACTTGATCCATCCCTTGACCTGTCTCTACACATCAACACGGTTTGCCGAGCTGTCAATGCAAAAATTGGTGGCGCCTATCGGGTACGCCACTCCCTCACTCCCTCAGCCAGACTTGCAGTGGCAAGGGGAATCCTCTTACCCCAGCTCCAATATGCTCTTCCCATTATCTATACTGCCAACTCTTCTATACTCAGTAAATGGGATACCGTCTATAACAACATCTGCAGATTCACCTTAACTGCCCCTCGCCTCACTCATCACTGCCTCCTCTACTCTGGTTTAAACTGGCTATCACCTAAGGATCTACGGGCCTACTCCCTGGGATGCTTTATTGACTCTCTGACTAGACCTCCTAGCCCTGACAAACTGGTGAACCTGCTGACTCCTGCCTCCCATACCCGATCCCTCAGATCCTCCTCTGTCCCTATGCTCTCTACCAGACCTTGCACTACAAAAATGGGCGAACAGGCATTCTCTCACTTTGCTCCTAAGTTCTGGAACTCTCTCCCCCTACAGGTTAAAAACTCTGCCTCCTACCATGAATTTAAAAGCTCGCTCTTCTCTCACCTGCATGACGGTGGACACCGCAAGTGCTTATAACCTATTTTACCCTATTGTTGGCCTGTGGCACGGACACAAGCCTATTCTTGTTCTGCATGTCACTTATTATGATTGTATTTGATTGTGATTGTTATTTGCTGCTCTAATAACCTACATTTGTTGTTACTGCTCCTGCTGTCTTATGTTTACCTTTTTGTCATGATGTGCTACTGTAATATGTATAACAATGTCCTGCACTCTCCCAGGTCATGCCTGAAAATAGGCAGGTTTGTTGCCTAGTGCACTTACCCGGTTACCAAAAGCTTATAAATAAATAAACAATGTATCTATGGGGGATGGCTGACCTGAGTTGGGGGTGCCACTAGACATCAGGGAGTACATTATCATATAGGCGATGGGCATTCAGGGGATGGAGGTGCTGGTCACCATCAGGGCTGACGTGGCAGGTGCCCACAGGACGGGCACAAACCTGCTGCTGCTTCCATGCAAATGAGCCCATAATGAGCATGCATATGGCCCCATAGCACCTTGCATGTCCAAGGGGTTCATTTCCATTATGCAGCTACATATTGTGCCATGGTTGCCTGAGCTATCCAGTCTGGGGGCGCAAATCACAATGGGCTGGATGCAACCCAGGTCCCCGTCAGGGCAATGCACATTGATATAGTGCTGCACTGACATGGGCTGATATTCTGTCAGGTAGCACTGGTCTGCTATCCAACTGAATACTGCAACCTCTGGATCAGGCACAGACACAAGTGCAGTGCAAACCTTTGCACCCCGCTTTGCACTTTTTTGAATATCTAGTCCCACATGTCTTGAGAACTTGCTACCCAAACCATGCATGCCAGCTTTTGCATTGTTTTGTTGAATGCCACCAAAGTTATTAAGGTGCAAAAACTAGGTTTTACCATTGAACACCTCACTCAATCGTAACTATAACTTGTGCTGAGAAGCTCAGAATTGGCTGATTATAATCCGATAGAACTTTTTAGGAATTTAGGAATATGATTCCAAAAGAGGACTTCAGAATTGGAATAAGAGTCGGATTTATACTTCTAAATAGAATAGTTATTTACCATAACAGTAGATCTTCAAGAGACTCCATTGAGCCAAATCGTGGAACTGTAAACTGTCAGCTGAAGGAGGCATCAGAGGAGAACCAACTTACAAGAGTAGGCAGGATAGTCATTTGTCACCTCATGGAACGGGGGGGGGGGAGGGAGAGCTGTGGTTCAATGGAGGAGATTCTGTCAAAGATCTACTGTTATGGCAAGTAACAATTCTATCTTCTTTGAGGATCTTGCTCTCCCCTGAGTCACTTCATGGAATGATTCCCAGACAGTGCCAGTTACAGAGGGAGGAAAGCAGGACCTAATGACCATGAGTAGAGAGGCCTTGCAGAACAATGAGGCCAAAGCTGGTACATGTACGAGAGACTATTTTCAGATTGCAGTGTTTAGTAAATGTATGAACAGTACTCCAAATGGCAGCAGCATATATGTTGGCAGTGGACACACTGTAAGCGCGTGCCACTAAGGTAACCACCCCACAGGTGGAATGAGTACTGCGGGACCAGGAAGCTGCTTAGTACATTTCTGGTAACAAAACATAATACAACTGGCCAACCATTTGGATAGGCCTTGTTTAAAAATTGGGGAGCCCACCATCCTGTGGGTAAAACCCAGAAACAGTTTTGAGGATTTTTCTACAATCCTTGGTATGATCCAAGTACCAGTGCAGCATTCTGCAGATGTCAGACGTATGTAAATGATATTCCACACTATCAGTGGGAGATGAAAAATAAACAGGAAGATCAATAGCATGATTTAGTATTCTCTCAGACACTACGTTCAGAAGGAAATGAGGATTAGTATATATTATAACTCTTATCTGTGGAAAATACGAAAAGGAGAGTCTGTAGCCAGAGCCTGCAACTTGAAATGCATCTAGCAGACATCATAAACACTAGGAACAGTGTCTTCTAGGAGTAGAAGCACAGCTCACAAGTAGCAACAGGCTTGCAGTGAGGCACAGCCAGGATCATTAGGATCAAATTAAAGTCCCAGACCGGAACAGGATCACAGACCATGGGGAGCAAAATGAGGATACCTTTGAGGAACCTACAGGAAACCTCTATCTGGGCCACCATCTTACCCTCTGTGAGGGCATGAAAAGCTGACACTGCATCCAGGTGGACCTCAACAGAGGAATACCCTAGACCTGAGTCCTTAAGGGACAAGAGGTAGTCTAGCATTTTAGAACTGCACACGTAAAGGGATTAAAGGCACGTGCAGTACACCAAACTGTAAAAGAGTTGCATTTTTGTAGGTGTGCTGCATGGATGGCTTTCTAGCCACCAATAGAACAGCAGCAACCACTTGAAAGACCCCAAAGCAGGTGAGCTCTATGTCCTCAGAAGTGAGGTGTGAAGGTGCAGGGATCACAGATCTGGGTGCACCATAGTACCCTGATCATGTGTCAGAAGTTCTGCCCACATTGGGAGCAGGATGTGAGTTCCACTGTCAATTTCTGTGGCAGAGGGAACCAAATTTGTCTGGGCCAGTAAGGGGCCTCTAAAATCAGTGAAGCTGGCTCAGCCCAAAGCTTGATCAGGACCCTCTATATAAGAGGGAATGGGGCAAAAGCATACAGAAACCTCTCTTTCCAGGAGATGGGCAATAGGTTTTGCCAGAAAACTCCAGGCCCTACAGCAAGCAAGCAGAAACACAGTGGTTTCGCATTACATGAAGATGCAAACATGTCTATTTCTAGTTGACTCCATTTTTCAAAGAGTCCATCCACCATGGAGTCTGAGTTCCCATTCATGGTAGAGCACACAAGATCGACTGAGGTGCTCTACCAGGGCATATAGGGTACCTGGAAGGAACACCACTGACAGAAATATGTTGCATTCCACTACTCAGTGCCAAACTTTCATTGCCTCTCTGCACAGAGGATACAAATGGACCCAGTCTTGTCAGTTGTTATAGTACATTGCTGATATATTGTCTGAATGGCTCAGCAGCTTTTGCCCTAGAAGGAGGGCATCAAAGGACTGTAGGCCAGGTGGAATAACCCTCATTTCCAGAGTGCTGCTGTGTAGAACCATATCCAGATGGATCCTTTGGCACTGGGTTCTGAAGGGGCTCACAGGGGCACCCCACCCCAAATCCAGGGCATCAGTGGTCATCACCAGGAGTGGGGATTGGCAGAGGAATGAGGAATTTGTCCCTAGGTTGGAACCATCTAACCACCAGAACAGGGAGTGACAGAAAGGAGGAGTCTTTTCTATGAGACACTCCAGCTTGTCTGAATGTTGTGCCCACTGTTCTCAGAGGAACCACTCAGGGATCCTCATGTGGAGATGTGCAAGTGGGATGGTCAGTGTGGCAGCAGCCATAAGACCAATTAACCATAAAAGGCATCTGGCCTAGACACAGTCACTGGAGCAGATGAGCTGTGCCTGGGCCACCAGTGTTGCAGCACAATCTGAGGGCAGAAATGCCTGACCCAGCCCTGTATCTAAGACAGCCCCTCTGTGCTGGAGCCACTGGCATGGAGTAAGAACTGCTTTTAGTTCACTGTCCTGAATACCCAACTAGTAGAACAACTATCTGGCTCAAAAGAGTGTGTGTACTATTGCTTCCCAAGACAGTGCTTTGAGCAGCTAGTCATCTATGTAAGGGGAGACATATGGGGAGAGGGGTGCAGCATCTGATACATCGGACAGGAAGAACACCCCTTCCCTCTCAGCTAGTGATCAAACAAGAGTTCAGCATGTTTGTAGTTCATTTGTATCACCAGGTAAGGAAAAAGGTCCAGCTCCCCATATGATGCACTGGGAAAATGACAGACCTCACCCAACAACTAACACACCAAAATCTGGCCAATGGAAAATCATGTACACAAATGTCTGCAGTCTGGGAAACAAGATTCCAGACCTGCAGGCAACAATGACAGAGGCTAAACTGGACATAGTAGCCATTAGCAAGACATGGTTCACCAGTAACCACACTTGGTAGACTTCAGTAGAGACTGAGGTGCAAAAGGGGGGGGGAGAGTAGCCCTTTATGTCAATGAAAATATCAAAGCTACAGAAATTCAGAATACACATAAGGAGCCAGAAGAACTGTGGGTGACCCTGGAAACAGGAAATAGGACAGCCATACGAACTGGGGTTGTCTACAGACCTCCAGACAAGGGAGAGGACATAGACACATTACTGTTGGAAGATATACAAAACATGACAGCAAAAGGGGAGGTTCTGATAATGGGAGACTTCAACATGCCAGATACAGATTGGTCAATACCAGCAGAAACATCTACCAGAACTAGACACATAGTGGATTCCCTCCTGGAGGAGAGCCTCAAACAACTGGTACAACAACCCACAAGAGACAGGACTATCCTAGATCTAGTAATGTTAAAGGGGGAAAGGATCACAGAACTCCATGTAGAAGGTCACTTGGGGGCCAGTGACCATCACATATTATGGTTGAATTTGGCCACTAGAACTAAATCATCCCATTCCAAAGCAAAAATATGGGACTTCAGAGGAGCTGACTTTGATAAGATGGCCAACAGAGTTAAGCTAGCCCTGGCAAGAAGAAATACAGGTGAGGGGGTACAGGCAAAGTGGGAAAGCATTAAGGATGCAATACTTGAAGCAACATCCCATTGTGTTAGAGAGAAAACCAAGAGCAAAAGAAGGAGGAAACCACTTTGGTTCTCAGAAACAGTAGCAGAAAAGGTCAGAGCCAAAAGACTGGCCTTCAGGAAATATAAGGAAATGCAGCGGGACAAAGATACAGAGGCATATCAAACTTCCCTAAGGGAAGCAGGGAAGGCAGTAAGGCAGACAAAGGCCCAAACCGAGGAAACATTAGCACAAACAGTAAAAGAAGGGGACAAGACTTTCTATAGATACATTAGTGAAAGGAGAAAGTCCAGAGGGGGTATTGCTAAGATCAAAGGGGATAAGGGGGGTGTGTGAGGAGGAGGACCAAGGAAAAGCATCTATCCTAAATAGATACTTCTGCTCAGTATTTACTGAGGAGAAGGTAGGGCAGAGCCCATAGCTCAGCACCATGGACACAGGGGGGAGGGAGGTGTGCACAAGTCCCTTCACAAAAGAAAGGGTCCTACGAAAGCTCGCTAAGCTCAGGGTGTACGAGGCAATGGGACCTGATGGCATATATCGCAGGGTATTAAAGGAGCTAAGGGTGGAACTAGCAGAGCCATTATCAGAACTGTTTAGTGAGTCTCTGAGCACAGGAGAGGTCCCAGAAGACTGGAGAATGGCTCATGTGATCTCACTCCACAAGAGTGGTAGCAGGGAGGAGGCAGTGAACTACAGACCAGTCAGTCTTACCTCAGTAGTGGGCAAGATTATGGAGGCACTCCTTAAGGAAAGGATTGTACAACACCTGGAATCCATAAGAGCACAGGATCCAAGACAGCATGGGTTTACAACAGGAAGGTCCTGTCAAACTAATCTCATAGATTTCCTTGACTGGGTAACCAGAGTGGTGGACCAAGCGGGTGCAGTTGATGTCGCCTACCTTGGCTTCAGCAAAGCTTTTGATACTATTCCACATAGAAGATTGATTAATAAGCTGGGTAGACTTGGGGTGGGTCAGAAGTTGGTCAACTGGGTGGCAAATTGGTTGGCGGGCAGAAAACAGAGAGTAGTGGTAAACGGTATACAGTCAGAAGAGATGCAAGTCACAAGTGGGGTACCTCAGGGATCAGTCCTGGGGCCAGTCCTCTTCAATATCTTCATCAGTGACATTGCAGATGGACTGGAGGGTAAGGTTTGTCTGTTTGCAGATGACACCAGGATCTGCAACAGAGTAGATGATCCAGATGGGGTGGGAAGAATGAGTAGAGATCTGCATAAACTGGCAAAATGGTCGGAAGAGTGGCAACAGGGGTTTAACACAAAGAAGTGCAAGATCATACACATAGGGAAGAGAAACCCTGAAGCCACCTAAAGGTTGGGAGGGGAGTTGCTGGCAATCACAAGGGAAGAAAGAGACTTGGGCATTATCATCACAGATGACCTGAAATCAGCCAGGTAGACCACTAAAGCAGTAGGTAAGACTAGGGGGATGTTGGGCTGTATTAGTAGGGGTATCACAAGTCGTAAGAGGGAGGTATTAATCCCTCTTTACAAGACACTGGTTAGGCCCCATCTGGAGTACTGCATGCAGTTCTGGAGACTGCACCTTCACAAGGACATTAACAAACTGGAGGCAGTCCAGAGAAGGGCAAGCAAAATGGTGTGAGGACTACATCAGAAAACGTATGAGGACAGATTAACGGAGCTCAATATGTATACCCTAGAGCAAAGGAGGGTAAGAGGTGATATGATCAAAACATTCAAACACATTAAGGGCATTAACAAAGTTAAAGAGTCTAACATGTTTCAGTATAAGAAAAATAGCAGGACAAGAGGACCCAGCATGAGTTTAGAGGGAGGCTGATTAAGGGGTAATGTGAGGAAGTTCTTTTTCACAGAAAAGGTGGTGGATGCATGGAACGGCCTACCTCAGGAAGTGGTGGATTTGAAAACAGTGCAGGGCTTCAAACAGGCATGGGATAGGCATAAGGGTGCTATACACTTTCACCCAAACCGCTCTGCCTTATTTCCTGCCACCTTCCCCGATCCTTCTTTCACCTCACTCCTCTCACCCTCCACCTTCTTTCCACTTTTTATCTTCACTTACCTGAACTTTTGTTCACCCAAATCTGACTATACCTACTTATTTTATTTATTTCGTTGTTTAACCAGGTATAGCACACTAAGCTGAAAGCTTTTTTACAGGAGTAACCTGGGCGCATAAGGAGGTTAAGTGACTTGCTCAGGGTCACACAGTATGCAAGTGGAAGCTGTGGGATTCAAACCCAGGTCTGGTCTGCTGGATGTCATCAGATTTGCAGCTCAGAGCCTTAGACCACTGCGCTATACTGCCTCATACTGCCTATACTTGACAAAGCACCTTGGGCTGCCTCCTTTTATTAGGTTATTTTTGATTTCCTACCAATTCATAGGTTTAATTTTAGTTGCAATATTAATGTCATATTGTCATTTTAAATACTTTCTTGTCAATATTTTATGTAATACCATCCGTTGTATGTGTGTCACCCTTCCCCACTGACGTGGAACCTTTGTAAAAGAGCTGTTATGTGCTCAAAGGTATTGTAATCCGAGAATGAATAAATAAATAAATAAAATAAATACAGATGAGTATGAATATATAGGCCATTGACAGAGTAAAGGCCTTTGGCACGTTCATAAGGTAGAAAAAAATGGGCAGACTGAATGGGCCTTGTGGTCCTTATCTGCCGTCAACTTCTATGTTTTTATGTTTCATAGAGTCCTTCTCTGCAAAGTGCAGCTGCCCACTGCAGCAAAAACTTTGGTAAATACACGATGCAGAGTACAAACCAAATGACAAGACACAAAATTGATAGTGCAAACCTTGGAGCATGAAACTGAGATACTTTCTTTGCAACTTGCAGATTTTGACATGAAGGTATGTGCCCTTCATATTCAGTGCAACCATCCAGTCCCCGTTTAGGGAGGAGGGACTACAGCAAGACCATTCAAAACTTTTTGTATTTGATGCACAGATTCGGTCCTCGAAGGTCTAATATGGGCCTTAGATCCCTGGTTCATTTTGGGACCAGAAAGAACCAGGAGTAGTAGCCTAGGTTCTGTTCTAAAACTGGTTCAGATTCCACAGCCCTCTTGCAGAGGAGGGTTTGCACTTCCTCCAGCAGAAGGGTAAGAGTCCCAGAGGATATGTGTTTGGCAATGGAGGGGGGGAGTCATTGGAGGAGCAGTAAGGAGTCCTAGGGCGTGTCTGATGTGAACCCACCTCAAGGACCAAAACATCTGTAGTTATCTCTCTCCACTTTTTTAGGAACAGTGAGATTCAGCCTCCCACTAAAACTTCCTGAGACAGTGAGGTTGGAGAAAGGGGAAGGGAGTCAGAAAGTGCCTGGGTCATCAGGGGTGCCAGTAATGGTCTGACTCTCTGTAAGTCTGGCGTGTCCATGCTGAACTACCTCTAGGACCCAAGCATCAGTAGTACTCCCTCCACTTTTTTAGGAAGAGTGAGATTCAGCCTCCCACCAAAACTTCCTGAGACAGTGAGGCTGGAGAAAGGGGAAGGGAGTCAGAAAGCACCAGGGGTTGTGGGGGTGCCGGTAATGGTCTGACTTTTTGTAAGTCTTGTATAGGCACTAGGAGGCAGGCTTGTGGTCTGGGAAGTGGAAGACTGAGGTCTTTGGGAATCATATCCCTGACCTCTGGAATATCCATGGCCTGGACATGCATAGGGCTTATGAAAATAACCCTGTCACCTTCCATAGGGCTTCAGGTTCTAAGTGTGAAAAGATCTTAAAGTAATTTTGGAGGCCTGTAGATCCCTCAGACATTCTCCACATCTGATCTGAATAGCAGCTTTTCTTTGAAAGGGACATGTAGGACTGATTGTTGGACATTAAAGGCAAAGCCTGCCACCCTCAGCCAAGAGCAATGGTGGAGGCATATCCTACAGGCAACTCTGGCTGCAGCATCAGAGACATCGTAAGCAGACCAGAGCAGGTGCTTTCCTGCCTCCTGTCCATTAGCAATAGTCTGCTGAGCCGATATTTTGCCTGGTCCTTTGGGCATTTTATCAGCTGGGGAGGCCATAGTCTTCCACATGCAATTCTGATATTTTATCAAGCATGTCTGATAGTTTGCAATCCTTAGGCCAAAGGAAGCAGAAGCAAAAGTCGTCTTCCGCATTAGATCGAGCTGCCTCAACTTCTTATCAGCAGGAAGAGGACTCGTGTACATGGGTGCCTTTGCTGTATGATGAGCAGCCATAATTATCACTGAGACTGTTTCAGACTGAGATGAATAACAAGTCTTCACTGCAGGGACAGGATATTGTTTTTCAGACTTGCTTGGGACTGCTGGAAATTAAGCAGGTCTGTGCCAAGCAGCCAACTGCTGAATGAACAGGAGGGATGATTTCAGTAGTGGAGGCAGACACTTCCAAGAACTCATCCAGGTTCTTCTTGGAAGACTCTTCCTCCTCTGCTTGAAACCCCAGTTTAGCCTGGACCTGTTGTAGGAAAGCCTGAAGGAGGCATCTTCAGGTGGAGACCTAGAAGTGTTTTTCGCACTCTCTTCTGAGCAGGAAGAAAGAGTTGAGCTTGAGCCAACTACATCAATCACTTATTCATCTTCATCCATGGCCTCCTCCTCTTCTATATATTCTGGATTGTACTCTAGTTCATTGTCAATGTCGACCATAATCGGTAATGGGTTGATGGGACAAGGAGGTATCATTGATAGGCCTCACCATTGACAGAGGTCATTCAGAGCCCTACAGTATGGCGGGTACCAAGAACTGAGAAATGTTTATGATGGGACAGCCAAAGGCATCAACAGAGGTGACAATGATGGTAGCAATGGCATCTGTTGTTGAAAAATCTCTGATATCATGTGATAAAAGAGCTGCACATCGACTGGTTGCGAGGGGGTTGTCTACAGCAGAACCATTGACAGGACCGTATCTGACAATGGTACAGGCTGTGAATCCCCCATTGGGGGAAGCAAGCTAGAGCCAGACCCAAACCTTGGCATCTGAGAGATGGTGAAGGGGTTAGCAGGACCCATGGCTGTGGCCTGGGAGCCATCTTTATCAGAGGACTTACCTCTCTTTAAAGGTGTACAGGAATGATGTGGGGAAGCAGCCTTGTTTTTACACCTCTTCTCCTTCTCAGAACTGTGTTTTACACTGACTTAGATCATTTGTCCTTTTTGACAAATCAGCAAAGGACACCATCGACCTCGAGAGCAGCGGATCGATGGTGGACTGGGAACATGCAGTTGACGACCCTGAGGCTGCCTTCAATGCAACCTGTTTCTCTGTTTCTTTCAGCTTTAGAGGAACCTCCAAAGCTTTCTTGTGATGTCTCCTGGTTACCTAATTAATGCCCTGGCAAACAGAATAGGCTTTAATATCATGGTGTTTGCCGAGCAGTGAATACACAAGATGTGATTGTCATCTTTAGATTTTAACAGTGATTCCTTATCTGTCAGTGGCAGCATAGAGTTACATTTTAAACAACAAACTTAAGATAGCAGTGTTAGAAAAAATACAAGTTCAATGGTGTTCTTTAGCAGTGGTGGACTGATGAGCGGTAGACGTGGGAGAAAGAACTGAGGCATGCTGGGGATGGCCATGTTATATAGGTGCCAGTGAGGCACATGGACTCGGTTGGGCCCAGCCAGCAAAAATTTCCAGGTGATCCTGATGCCGGCTGCTTACAGTTCCATGGTGGGAGATATGCTTGAAGAAGATACTAAGTTCCTATGCAAAAGCATGTTTCAGCCTTAAATTTTGGAATTAGGATTCTTAGAGTGTAATTCTGAAAATCCTAATATGAAGAGCGGGTCAGAATCCAATCAATCTAATTCTGTGATTCGGAATAAGAGCAACCCTTGTATTCACTGTTGCCCTGTCCCTTTATGCAGTTACCTTGTATCCCCTCCTGTCCTCCACGTCACACATGGAAAGAAGTTTTATGGTAAGTGTGCTCTCCTGCCCAAATCTCATAAATAAATGAAAAGAGAGTGAGATTCAGTTTAGTTACACAGAAAGAATACAACAACATATGCTACTGCAATGTAAACAGCAATTCTCTTGTAAACGAGGTTGAAGCCCGGACATGCCTTTTTTGTCAAACACAAAAATGGTATAATGGAAGATGCATTAGTTTGATAAAATAATTGCTGGTCTAATGCCAGGAGAAGAACCCCAGCGAATCAATATAATCATTGATGGGCCCAAAATAGATGAACTGCCCTTTTAGTCTGGAGAACATCAGCTTCTAAGAACTAATAGAATTAGGAAGCCATTAGAAGACTTTATTTAATAATAAAACTATTTCATAAAGGCAACCAGCAGAAGGACAAACAATGGATGCCTGTGAGTGTGTTACAATGTGAACAGAATCTATGAGTTTTCAAACCACTAAAATGTCTTTGACTTCAGTGCTAGTAAAGTAAGTGTTTAAAGTTATTACTACTGTTGTTCTCACAGTGCAATGAATGTAATGAAACTACACAGATGGTACAAAGATGTGTTGGGCAGACAAAGAGTAGGGGGAGTGCTAGTTTTGGGAAGTTTGGGCAATGCTGACTCCACCCATTCCAACGCAGGGAATCCAGATTCAGTAGCTGGGCCTCTACAAGCCCAAAACAGACTTTTACTAGCCTCCTTCTGTGATGTACATGGCCCTTGCTGGGCCAACTGACGCCTCGAACAAAGACATTAAAACAAGCTAGTAAGTCAGCCCGGTGGCACAGAGGGTTGAGGCACTGGTGTCTTACCTCTCATCACACCGGCGACCCGGGTTCGGGAATGGACTTGGGCGCTGGAGGGTTGGCAGGGGTAGGAGCTGGATCGAGCGTCTGAAGAACGGCTCTCCTCCTCTGGGATGGGCTGGGGAAAAGTGTTACTCTGAAGTGACCCCCTGTGGAGACCAGGGGAAGCACAGAGGCAGCGCGATCTGGGGGAAAAAGCAGGAGGAAAAAACAGAAACATGGCATCTCCACCCACCAGGATGACAGCCTCCCCGGGCCAAGTGCCTACTCGAACTCCACTAAGACCGACTGCAGCAGCACCCAGAGCCAATGCCTAGGCCACCAGGCCCTTTCTCCTCGGAGGAGGAGGAGGAGGACCCACCCGATGAAGGGTCACATCAGGTTACCCTGTGGTGGCTGCAATATACGGTCGGGTGGCAGAGGTGAGAGGGGTGCAGATCCTTGGGGGCAATTGGACTGAAGAGGGGTGGGTGGAGAGGGAAAAAAGAAGAAACAAACAACAAAAAAAAGCTAGTAGTACCTTAAATAAGAAAAAAATATTATTACTTTTAAAAGTGTTACTTTTTATTTCAGAATATTTTTTCCCATTTGCTCATAAGAAGGTTTTTTTTTTGCTTGATTGATGTAGGTGTGATTTGAAGAGTGGTCCTTCATCTGGAAACTGACATATCTAGTTTTGGTCCCTTTCATACCTAATCAGCATTTTGAATGCACTCATTGTGACATCACACTGGATTGATCTGACTGTTGGTAACTAGAGCTCCTGCCTTGGTGGCCGCTTACCTCCAAGCAAGCCGACTGCCCCACCAAGGCTCCTCCAGCTTGCAGCCCAATGGCCACACACACAACCTCAGCTAAAGAAGATGCAGCCACCTGCCTGGGGCTCCTGCCTTCGTGGCCTCTCACCTCCAAGCAAGCCACCTGCCTGACCGGGGCTCCTCCAGCTTGTGGTGCCGATGGCTGCACCCCCCCCGGCTAAAGAAGATACAGCTGCCCACCTGGGGCTCCTGCCTTGGTGGCCACTCACCTCCAAGTAAGCCGCCTGCCCAACTGGGGTTCCTCCAGCTTGCAGCCCAACGGCCGCACACACACACCCTCGCCTAAAGAAGATGCAGCCGCCCACCCGGGGTTCCTGTATTGGTGGCTACTCACCTCCAAGCAAGCTGCCTGCCTGACTGGGGCTCCTCCAGCTTGCGGTGCCAGCAGCCGCAGACCCCCTCTCAGCTAAAGAAAAAGCAGCCACCCACCTGGGGCTCCTGCCTTGGTGGCCGCTCACCTCCAAGCAAGCCACCTGCCCAACCAGGGCTCCTCCAGCTTGTGGCGCTGATGGCTGCACACCCTCCCTTGACTAAAGAAGATGCAGCCTCCCACCCAGGTCTCCTGCCTTGGTGATCACTCACCTCCAAGCAAGCCGCCTGCCCGACCAGGGTCCTCCAGCTTGTGCAGCTGACGGCCCCCCCCCTTCAGCTAAAGGTACAGAACTGGCTGGGCTCTTTCCCGGATTCAAAGCCGCATCCCCGATTGGCTCCCAGTTGCTGCTGCTGGCCTGCCATTGTCTATAGCTCTCTAAGTGCTTCATTTTAAACTTGTGTGCCTTTGGTGCTTTCCTTGAGGACTTTTTCGAGTGCATGACAGTGGAGCACTTTAAGACCGCCTTAAACACCTGTTTATTTCAACTCACATTTGGGGTTGTTTTGTAATTGATTGTTATTGAAAATTCTGATTATTGTATTGTATTTTATTATTTTATGTTTTACTGTTTACTGTGCAGTGTTCTGATACTTGGTGAAAAGCATTATATAAATAAAGTTTATTATTATTATATATAGAAAATTTTGGTTATACAGTTTTGTTTGTCTTTAACATACAATAATATCACATTTTAACATGCACTTAAGTGAGAATTGAATCCAATGGTTCATTAAGACTGTATTCACTACACATGCTGAGACATTCAGAATTTATAATAGTTGAACTTTCTGCTCGGAAGGTTGTTATCTTATTCAGATGACATTTGACCTTGAAGGCATCTCAGCTAATAGCAAACTGGTGAGGTCTAGTTCAACTGTTTCTAACTTCAGTGATGGTTTAAATGAGTATTTTAAACCAATGAAAATTGTTTCTGCTTTTTTTTATGCATGATCTGGGCGTTAATAGTATGTGAGTTTCTAAATAACTGTCATAAGCTTCTGAGGAAGGACTTCCTTAGTCCGAAAACTTAAGCATTTTGTTCTTTTTGTAACATCTATGTTGGCCCAATAATAGGTATCAAACCATTTGCTTCTGGGTCTAATAAACTGAAGTGAAGACAAGTACTTCATATATGAGAAGTAACATCTGGTTGCTTTAAAAGATTAAGAATAATTCATGCCATGTACTAGCGCTTTAAAATTGCCCCATCAGGATGCCTGGGCTCGTGCATGGGGGTGGGAGGGTTGAACATGGATTCTGATGCCCACAGTCCTACGGCTACCTCCCTGAGATTACTGCAAGAAGGAAAGGGGCTCCACAGCTGCCACTGGATGGTAGAGCTGAAAGCCCATCACTCCTATGGCTACCTCCCCATGGTTACTGCAAGCAGGAAAGGGACTCCCCAGCTGCCCCTGGATGGTGCAGTCAAAACCCCATTAGGTACCGTACCACTCCTGACTCGGCGTGCGGTCATCATCTTAGGAAGCACGCTAGACTCCGTTCTCAAATACTGGACTGCATCAGATACTTAGTGCCTTAAGGGTGTTTGTATTTTCTGTCAACCAAATGCTACTGATTTTTATTTGTATATCCAGTTATGCTGTTTAATTAGTGAATTACACAGTGCATGATAATAACTGTTTGAACAATTTACAGCCACTTTTACTGTCTGGTAGACCCTGTCTGAGTGCTTGTTCTAGCAATAGTGAGAACTTAAATCTCCTATATATCACCTACTGTGCTGCTGTTTTAACCACAGTAGCACCATGTAGAATCCAGGAGCCACTGTTGCTTAAGGCTGCATTGAACAAATTGTGACTAGGAGTGCTGTTTCACAGGAATCCTACTGTGTAGGCTGCATCTCGGTGTTTCCCGTGCCACTGCTTTGCTTAGCCTCAAATGTGAATTATGTACACTGTTGTGTTGTCCCTGTCCTCTGACCACAGAAGTAGGGGCCTCACAGACAGTGCTAGGAGCTGTACATCTGCTTGGCTCACCTTCACCCGGGCACGGAACGCATACCGAGGTGGGAGCCCTGTGCTTAACAATCCTAGTATCAGGTTCCTTTCTCCCCAGCCCTCCCACTGCAGTCCCCTCTCCACTGCTACCCTACTTACCTAGTCTATCTCCCCTTTTTTCCTCAGTCCTACGGCTACCTCCCTGAGGTTACTACAAGTAGGAAAGGGGCTCCCCAGCTGTCCCTGGATGGTGGAGTCAAAACCCCATCAAGTAATGCATCACTCCTAACTCAGCGTGTGGTTGCCATCTTAGAAAGCATGCTAGACTCCATTCTTAAATGCTGGACTGCATCAGTAACTTAGCACCTGGACTCTGCTGCTCAAATACTACTTCCCACGCAACTCTCCCCAGCCACTCCCCTACCTCCACCCTAAGCTAGTGCTAAATTTATAAGATTTAGGCTGCTGAAATTTGCAATCAGCCCACTCCCCCCCCCCCACTACCTAGGAAAATTGGACTAGCCCTACTCCTCCTCCCTCTTAGTTGTTATTGAACTCTCTCATTCTACCCCTCCCTTTTCTCCCAAACCAAGTAAAAGCCTGACACATTATGACTCCTAACCCATGCCTGTAGGCTACTCCATAACTGTTCACTACCCACCATGACACTATACCACACCTACATCCTTGACCTTCCGCTCCTTGTTACCATCACCTCCTACCCCTCCTCACTACACCCATCTCTCCCCTTTCCTAACTTGCCCCCCGAGATAACCTATACACCATGCCCCCCACCTCCTCATCTGTCCCTGACTATTCCCTTCAACTTACCCAAACCACTGGCCCCCTGGTACCTATATCCTACCCTCTTGCTACCCCTAATAGCTCCCAGCCAGCCCCTCCTACATCTCCCCACCCCTTCCTGCCAGTAATTTTTGCTACCAAGCCCCTTGGCTGCAAAAGAAGCATCTCTTCATCCTTTCCTGTTACTTGGTTGCCCTTCTGCTGCTCCTCGTGGGTGACATTGAATCTAACCTTGCCCCCCCCAACTACCCCAAGGTCTAAAAATAGTACACCTAAACATCAGGAGCCTCCTACCCAAAATTGATCAAATTCAACCCCTAGTCCTTTCTCTTTGCCCCAACATTCCTGACGATTGTGTCTCTATCCCTGGCTTTACCCTCATTCAACAGGACTGAGCCAGAAGGAGAGGTGGCAGTAGCCATATACCTCAAGTCAACCATTTAATTCACCACTGTCCTGGCTTTCTCAACCCTTTCTATGTATGAACAGTTATTAGTTAAGATCTCTCCCCCTCCTCCCTCCCAATCTTTATTGCAGGCATTTATTGCTGCCCTGCACTACTCCCTACCTCTATCATGAACCTACTGGCATTTCTCTTGTCCCATGCCTCCACAGGTGAACTGCTGATCCTAGGTGATTTTAACCTGAACTGTCTTGCCACCCCCCACTCCCCTGCTTGCTCTGTAATCACCATCCTAAATTTATCCCAGCTTATTACTGTACCCACATGCCTCAACCCAAAAACTCATAACCATTCCCTCATCAACTGGGTCATGGCTTCACAACCACACTGCATCACTGATGCAGGAGTCCTGCCAGACACTCTAAGTGACCATCGTATCACTACTGTGTATGAAAAATTCAGCACCCTCATGCCCCACCCAAATTTCTATAAATCCATTCTTTTAAATCGTTAAACTTCACTCCTCTACTCCAAGACCTGTCCAGCACAGATTGGGCACCCATCAACATTGCTACAGTACCTCACTCAACTCGGCTCTTTAGTATTTTAAAACATCTTTCCTCAGAATCTGGAATCACCATGCCCCACTCAGGCACACTAGGGTCCGTGGGTCCTACCTCCCATGGATTATATCGGACCTCCTCGATTGTCTAAGGACTCGGGACCTAGCTTGGAAAGACCACAAACAGTCACCCTCCACAGCAGCGTTCCTAGAGGTTAGAGTAATGAGCTATGAATGAGCTTGGTACATTCAGCAGACCAGACCTTGGTTTGATTCTCACAACCGCCACTTGCATACTGAGCGACTCTGAACAAGTCACTTAACCACCCAATGCTCCCAGGTCACCCCTGAAAACAGGCACTTGTGCCTAGTGGGCCTTACCCATTTACCAAAGACTAAAATAAAAAAAAAAAAATTAAAAAAGATACTATCATCTCCGAAACATCTGCACGAGGTTAGTTAGGCAAGCTAAAGCTTAGTACTTTTCTAACACCTTCCAAGCAAACATTAACCACCCTTCCAAATTCTGGAAGATGGTCAATGTACTATTCTCCCCCCCAAATAGTCCCTCTGCCCCAGTCACTAGGGTAGCTGACTCCACCCTGTCTGCCCCCCCATCGTAGCCACTGATTCAAATTCAGATTCTTTATTCCGTATGTATAAATATTCACATTATCACATACCATACATTTCCATAACCACACAATTAGGACAGCATTTAGTTAAAAACATTAGATATAACAATCATAAAGATAAATACAAGTAATTAATAAAATTAGATTTGTTTCAAGTACCTCTATTAGGCCAGGTCTCCAGTAATTTTATAAAGTGCTAATTTGGCAAAATTTGCCATGGCAAAAATATAACTTGCCTTAGAACAGTAGAGCATACACATAATATAATTTTCCTTAGAAATGGTTCTTAAATTCCCCCCAGATCAGATATAGCAATTTTTCTCTTATTTTGTCCAGCTGAGGGCATTCAAAGATCAAATGCTTACTTGAGACGATAAACTTTGGATCACAAATATAAGTACAATTTAACAAATTGAAAATAGATTCTCTTCCTTAGCTTAATTTTAGCAGGCCTAACCTAAATTTACACAGGGCATTCCTTTACGTGCAATCTTTACAAAAAATCAAATATTTTTCTTCTTGACATGCTTGTTTATTCTCTACATAGTGCCTACAGAATGACAATTTTTTAAGCTTGCTCATCTCACCCTGAAAAAAAGTTATCTATCAGTCTTTGTTTAGCTGTCTCAACATAGCATTTTATATTATCAGTGGCTTGTTTATCCCAGATCTGAATAAGGCCTAACTTGGCCAAATTGTTATTCAGCCTGAAAAACCAACCCGTGCAACATGGTTTTCCTTTACTTTCTAACCAACATTTTGCCAATTGGCTGTCCTGAGGTGCTAACACAATTTTTTGTAGTAGGCCTAAAGCTCTGATTTGTGCCTTAAGTGCTATGGACTTCATATTTAATTCAATTCTAAGTAGAGCGGTGGGGGTACATTGATGTAAACCCAGAATCTGTTTGAAGAATATATTTTGAACAACCTCCAGTTCCTTGGGGTGCTTAAACAAAGCCCAGACTTCTGCCCCATACAATAAGGTGCTAATTACTTTTGCTTCAAATGCTCTTTTAAGTGCAATATACTGTACGAATTATCGGCAAACCTTTTGCTAAATTTTATGATAGCTTTTGAGGCACTTAATTCTTGCTTTCTTATCTTGGAGAACTGATGCGTCCAAAACATATTAGTGTTGAGAACCAAACCTAAATAGATATATTCCCTTTTGGTCTCAAATGTTATATTATCAATCACCCAATTGTGACATTCATTTTTCTGTGCTTTTTTACCAAATATTAAAATTGTTGATTTTTGTGAATTATTGACAATTCCAGTTTATTTAGCATATTTATACAACATCTGATTGCCTGTTTTAGACCAACCTAGGTTAGTAAACACCAGACTATATCATCGGCGTACATTAATATACCCACTTTTTTCCCATGAATACATGGCGCAGCATACTCCAAAGTATTTACCACTTTAATAAGCTGTTCCATATATAAGTTAAACAAGATTGGTGCCAAAAGGCAACCTTGTGTAACACCTTTTTCAATACGAATGGCCTCAGAGACAAGTCCGCATACCTCTCAACTGTACCACATTACGAGGAACGTTCCTCATTTTACTTCACAAAAGCTCCCTGTTCCACATTGTAAGGATTTGTTCCACATTCAAAGTCAACATTTTAAAGCAAAAATCCATAGTAAATGATGCAAAAAATATATTATTCAATTAATAACAGACTTTCTGAACATAAATACAACATTTTAACAGTGTTTTGAGCTTCTTAGGTAAAGATTTGTTTAAGTGTTCCACATTTTGCCCATTTGTTCCACATTTTGACAGGCAGTGTTCCACATTTGGGGGACAAAAGATTGAGAGGTATGCAAGTCCGGCTCTAGTAATTCTAATATGAGCTTTGTTATTATTGTGTAAGCATCTCAAGACATTGAGGAGTTGTGAGTTTATACCATATTCTTGCAAAATTTCCCATATGGTGGCTCTATTAACATTGTCAAAGGCAGATTGTACTAAGTTTACTAGGTTTTTTGTGGACATAAGTAGGCAAAAGGCCCATCGCGAATGTCCCCCACACATGTGGGATAGTTAGACCAATATGTGTTTATTATAATAGGAGTTATCTAATGCAATCTTAAATGAGTTCAAGTCCTGAATGCTAACAATATACTCTGGTAATCTATTTCAAATCTTTGCTACCCTTATTATATAAAAATGATCTCTTCTATTGATGTTAACACAAGGTACTAAAAGTTTACTATTGTGAGATCTAGTATTATTGGTAGTGGTTTTATAAACCAGTCTGAAGCTATCCATAAGTTCCCTAATATCTTATATAGAAGCAAAAGGTCGCCTCTTTGGCATCTAGCACTGAGGGGATGTAGCCCAAGACTGGACAACCTTTCGGAATATGACTTATTCCTAAATCTTTGAATAATCTTAGTAATTGACCTCTGAACTCTCTCTCTACCCTATCTACATCCTTGATCAGGTGTGGCGATCAAATCTGGGATGTATAGTCCAAATGAGGATGTATATAGCTCCTGTATAAGGGTATTATGCATTGCTCAGTTCTGGTAGTGAAGGAGTGCTTAATTCTGGAGATCAGACTCATTGCCGTTTTAGATACAGATGTACAATGGGGAGAAAAGTTTAATTTGTTGTCTATAAGGACACCTAAGTCTCTTTCTAGGTCTGAGATCCTTATTAATGTTTGATTTAGAATATATAAGTATTGATGATTTCTATGACTAAAATGCATAGTAATGCATTTATTGATACTGAAGGTCATACCATTGTGTATTGACCAGGCTTCAATTTTTCCCAAATCCTCTACTACTGTAAAATGTTGTGAGATAGAATTAACCTATCCCCCCAATTTTGCATCATCTGCAAATTTAATGATTTTATTATGAAGGTCATTGCCCATGTCAGAGATAAAAAGGTTAAACAACAGTGGTCCTAAGCCTGATCCCTGGGGAATACCACTGCTAACCTTCCCCTGCCTGGACAATGTATTATTAATATGCACACACTGCTGTCTGTTGTTAAGCCATCCATTAATCCAGTTAATCAATCTGCAGTCAATAGCCATATCTTTGAGTTTACTGATTATTATATTATGGGGCACTTTATCAAAGGCCTTCGAGAAATCTAAATAAATCACATCTGATGGTATGCCTTTGTCAAGATTTTGACTGATTTTGTAGAAATTGATCAGATTCATACAGCATGATATTCCTTTAGTGAATCCATATTGACTGTGATCATTCAAGTTACTGGTTTGGAGGAAATCCTCCAGCCTTTTGTTATTAGCTGTTCAATAACCTTACAGCAACGACAGGTAAGGCTAATAGGCCTATAGTTCTCCAATTGTTCTCTATTACCCTTTTTAAAGATTGGGACCACAATAGCAGACCTCCAGTCCTGAGGAATACTACCTTCTTTAAGTGATAAGTTATAAATAATGGACAATGGGTGGGATAAAGCTTGTGCTGTACACTTCAAGAACTTAGAGCTTGTATTATCTGGTCCTGGGCTTGAGTTGCAATTTAGTTTGCTAAGTTCCAAAAAAACTTCCTTTTGTGTTATAGAATCATTGTTATCATTATCACTAGTTAATGATACTCTGTCCGCAGTGGGTGAAAAGACAGAGCAGAAGTAGTTATTGAAGCTATCCGCCATTAATTGATAGTCATTTTGGAGGGTAATGTTAATATGTAGTGGTCCTATGGTGCGTATTGGAGTCCTCAGGCTAGTGTTAACGTACGAATACAGAATTAAGTCTAAAAATGTCCTAAATATAACCCCTCTATTAATTAGACAATATTTTTCAATTAAATAATTTGATGTGAAGATATTACTAATTGTCCCTCTCTTTTTTCTAAAACCTGCTTGCTCTTCCGAAATTAAATTATTTAAGGTAACCCTATTTTCTATTCATTCTAGGATAAGTCTTGAAAAAATTTTCCCTGCAATAGAGGCTAATCAGCCTGTAGTTTCCAGGATCATTTAATGCACCTTTTTTGTATATAGGAACAATTAAACTCATGAGCCATTCTTCTGGTACAATCTTATTTTCTAAAATGAAATTGTATAAAATACATAATTTATTAGCCCACCAATCTGGAAAGGCCTGGAAAATCTCCACACCTAACCTATCAATTCCAGCTGCTTTATTTTTCTTCTATGCCAAAATTGCCTGTTTAACCTCTAGTTCTGTTATATGAACATACGAACATACATACGAACATACGAAGTAGCCAGCAGAAGAACGCCATTTGGTCTCTCAAGTCTGCTTGTATTGCAGGGTCCACAGCTTGAGCTAATGTCCCTGCCCTCCCTCCCTCCCTCCCCACTCCTCCCATCCTCCTACCCATGATACTTACTTTCCTCTATGCCTATCCTAGCCTCTCTTAAAGCTGCCCACTGTCTTCAATGAGATGACCTCTTCTGGCAGTGCATTCCAAGTGTCAACCACCCTCTCTGTGAAGAAGTGCCTCCTGACCTAGCTCCTAAACCTCCCACCCTCCAGCTTAAGACTGTACCCCCTACTGTTATGGTTACCACTCAGCTTAAAGAGACTCTCCTTATCAGCCTTATTTATCCCTTTCAAGTACTTGAAGGTCCCAATCATGTCCCCTCTCTCTCTCCTGTCTTCCAGAGAGTACATGTTCAGTGCCCTCAACCTCTCCTTGTATGCCTTACCATGCTGACTCACTGTCATCTTTGTAGCCCTCCTCTGGATCTTCTCCAACACATTAATGTTCTTTCTGAGGTGTGGGCACCAGTACTGAACTCCATACTCTAGATTCGGCCTTACTAGTGACCTGTACAAGGGCAGTATAACCTCCTCTTTCCTACTACTGTTTTGTATTATTTTGTATTGTATAAAAAAAATTGTTTTCCTTTACTGTGTATGATCGTTGCTATGTGCTCACATCCTGTAAAACATGTATTGTTTCCCTGTTATTTATGTATGACGTGGAACCTTTGTAAATGAGTATTTGACTCAAAGGTCTTTATAATTATCTCAAATAAATAAATAAATAAATAAATTGTAAATACTTCAGTAGTTTGTTGTGTTTAATATGGTTTCTCATGCGTTATCCTGTTGAGTTCTCTTAAATCTTCATATTTTTGCCAAGTCCAAGACACTACCACCCCTGGTGGTAGGAAATATGTATTCACCTAACTTGTCACCCCTAGTTCTTCCATTCAGTAATCATAGGTTATGCTCTGCTGCAATACTTAACAATGTTTTCCCTTTTAGGTTTATTATCTTATCCTTTGAATTTCTTAATGGTATCCTAAATACCGCACATCATCTAAATGCCAACCTTGTTCATATGTTTCCATAGATGTGCCAACACAGGCATTAAAATCACCCATTATTAAGATAGTTAACTCCAGATAGTTATTTTGAATGTAAGTAATTGATTCCTGGAGACTATCAAATATCTCTTTTATTTCTGCAAATCGCAGTGGGTGGAACATAGATGTTAATAATTATGAGGATGTCATCTTCTGTTAGTGTGACTTTAACTGCCAAACATACTGGGCATTTCAAATTTATTAAGGAGCAGTCTAGAACCTTATTGGTAGCCACTGAGTTCAATACCTTCTTTACCTCCTGCACCTCCTCCCTCCTCTCCTCTCTATCATCCATTCCCCCATCCCCCCTGCCTCCGTCCCACCCTTCTGTTTCTCCCCACTATCCCTCTGTACTGCACTCAAGGCACTACTTGCTCTAAACCCATCTAAAAGCAAAAGCCCTGATGGCCTTGATGCTAAATTGCTATATCTGCCAGCCCCTGTCATTGCATATCCTACTGCTGCACTACTAAATCTCTCATTTAAGCAAGCCTCTGTCCCAGCTGCCTGGAAGCATGCCAGCGTCTTCCCTCTCCATAAAGGTGGTGACCTCACCTCACCTCACCAGGCAACTATCACCCCATCTCCCTCCTTCCTATCCTTGCCAAACTACAAGAACATTTGGTACTCTCTCAGTTCACTCCTCATCTCAACTCCTCCTCCTTCTTCACCCCTTTCTAGTCTGGCTTCCAAAAAAAACACTCCACCTCCACCTCTCTCCTCCGGCTCACTGACACCATCCTCTCTGGTAAGTATCAGGGGCTTATCACATCCGTTATCTTCGACGGCCTAGCCAAAGCATTCAACACTGCCTCCCATTCCCTCCTACTGGACAAACTCTCATCCACTGGAATATCCTCCACTGCCACCAACTGGTTTAAATCCCACCTAATGGGCAGTTCACAATCAATCAGAATTGGGAATTCTGTCTCCTCACTCCTACCCATTCACACTGGGGTCCCACAAGGCTCAGTCCTTGGACAATTCTCTTCTCTATTTTTCTTAATGACCTCCACTCAGTCTGTATATCTGCATCAATTCACATGTATGCAGATGACACCATCCTGTATGTATCTGGTCCTTCCACCCCCATGGTGTCATCTGTCCTGCACCAGGAATTCAGTAATGTCCAGCAGTGGCTATGAGCCAACCAGCTGTTTTTAAACACCAAGAAGAATGTCTCCATGGCCTTGGGCACTAGGCAGAGACTCTCTAGGCTCCCCTCCACCCCCTACCTCCACACTCTTGATGAGTCTACGTTGGAAGACACTACCTCCTTTAAACACCTTGAGGTCTGGCTTGATAAACAACTTAATTTCTCTGGTCAAGTGGATGCTATTCACAAGAAATTGCTACCTAAACTTGGTGCCTTGTACTGGAATTGGGAATATATTCCCTTGCTGGCCCGTAGAGAAATTCTACTGAAAATTATCCTTCCAACTTTCGACTACAGTGACATAGTCTACAGTGCCACCCTTAAAAAGAGCCCTGATGGCCTTGATGCTAAATTGTAGAAGATGGGTCAAAAGGGGAGGTATTAAATGAATACTTCTGCTCATCTTTATGAAAGAGAAGGAGGGGCCAATACCACATGCAGGTAAAGGGATAGAGGGAGTGGGGGAAGACCCAATAGGGGTCACTGGGATCAAAAGAGTGAGTGAGGGGCTGATGGCACTGAGGGTGGACAAATCACCAGGGCCAGATGAAATACACCCCAGGGTACTAAAGGAATTGGCAGTGGAGCTAGCAGGCCCACTGACAATTCTCTTCAATAGGTCACTAGATTCAGGGGTGGTACCAATCAATTGGGGAACAGCACATGTAGTGCCAGTCCACACGAGTGAGCCCAAGGAGGACACGAGCAACTACAGACCAGTCAGCATGACCTCGATAGTATGTTAAATTATGGAAACCATACTGAAGAAGGGTCTGGTGAGGTACTTGAAAAAGAATAGTCTGCAGGACAATAAACAACATGGGTCTGTGGCCGGCATACCATGTCAGATGAACTTGATAGAGTTCTTTGACTGGGTCACAAAGGCAGTGGACAAGGGCCAGGCAGTGGATATAATCTACCTGGACTTTAGCAAGGCCACCGATTCAGTGCCACACAGAAGGCTGATAATGAAGCTGAAGGACCTAGGGGTAGGGGAGAAATTAGTAAGATGGGTTGAAATCTGGTTGAAGGGCAGAATGCAGAGGGTTGTGGTGGTGGGGAGTTCTCCAGTACCAGGGAGGTTACCAGCGGGGTTCCACAGGGGTCAGTTTTGTGTCTGGTTTTGTTTAATATCTTTATTAGCAACATTTGGGAAGGCGTTCAGCGCAAAATGTGTCTGCTCGTAGATGACACCAAACTCTGTGGGAGGGTGGACACCCAGGAAGGGATACAAGAACTGAGGGAGGCCTAGCCAGGTTAGAGAGATGGTCTGGGATATGGCACCTTGGGTTCAATGCCAAAAAGTGCAAAGTGATGCACATCGGGGCCAAGAACCCAAGAGCAGAGTACTACATAGGAAAGGTTCAGGTAGTTGCACCTAAAGAGGAAAAGGACCTAGGGGTGGTAATTACTAGTGATCTGAAACAGTTCACTCAATGCAAAAAGGCAGTAGCAAAAGTAAACAGGATGCTGGGATGTATTGCAAGGGGATTTAGTAGTAAGCATGGTGAAGGTTATTTTGCCACTGTATAGGTCACTGGTAAGGCCACATTTGGAATATGGAGTGAGATATTGGCACCCATACCTGAGGAAGAACATTAAGATGCTGGAAGGGATCCAGAGAAGGGCATCTAAAATGCTCAGAGGCAGTGGGATAAATCATACGAGGAGAGGCTAGAAGCCCTAAGGATGTATTCCCTGGAAGGGAGGAGGTACAGAGGGGATATGATCGAGACCTTCAAGTATTTGAAGGAAGCAAACAGAGTGGATTGTGAGGGTCTATTCAACATAAGTTACACCACCACCAGAGGACACAGCCAAAAACTCGGGGGGAGGGTGGGGTAGATTCAGGAGGGATGTGAGGAAACACTTCTTTACAGAGAGGGTGGTGGCAGCCTGGAATGAGCTGCCAGAGAATGTGGTGGTGGCTAAGACAGTGGGTTCTTTCAAAAGATCTGGGGACAGACAAGCAGGGAAGACATGGGACAAGGGAAGGGGAAGGGAGATGGAGGAGGGGGAAGGGGGACAGGGTTTCTGGGGTAAGGGTGAAACCAGAACCCTGCATCATTTTGAGCAAACAAGATAGACCATGTGGTCTCCTTCTGCTGGCTACTTTCGTATGTTCATAGACCCTATCCAGATTGGACATTCTCTTCCACTCCTTCTGTCGCTTTGCTCTCAACTGCCCACTCTGCACTCACCACTGTACCTTATATCAAACCCTTGCTCTCCCCTCTCTCACTGACCGTTGCATGCTTCACTGTGTACTAACTTCACTGGCAAGATCTGGTTCGGTGTACTACCTTCCTTTCTACCTCTTGTCCCTACTTTCTCCCAGCTCCCTCAGGTGTAGCAATGCGCATACTCTCGCATCCCTTACAGATCCACATCAACTGGTCAGGCATCCTTCTCCCACCGTTTTCCCAAACTCTGGAACTCGCTTCCTACAAATATTCATAATGCTCCCTCATCTCACTCCCTTTTCTCTCACATGTGCTCTTTCCGCTCCCCTATATGCAACTGTTCCTAACCCACCAGGCACCCACATGCCCTAGTGGACCCAATGTTACCCCACCTCCCTGAACTATTAGCTTTGTATAGTCCTGTACAGCACTTATTGTGTATGACTGTGTGTCATGAATTTAATGTCTATGCATCACGGTATACCATTAAAGAGGCAACTGAGATTGAGCGACTCAGATTTGAGTTACTCAATCTCAGCACCTGTAAGGAGAGCGATCCTGAAAGGGTAGCATCCGGGAAGTGCAGGGTGAAGGGAAGAGCGACAGGATACCAGAAGGTATCCTGTAGGTGCATGAGGGGTGGCGAGGGGGGAAGCCACCGAGCTGGCTTAGTGGTGTGGTGGTTAGGAAGCCTGGCTCTGGTGGGAAGGGTGCAGGGTTTGGAGCTGGGAAGAAGCACAATATTTTGTGCTTTGGTGTGTTTTTTTTTCTTCTTAGTTCTCCCCGTTCCCCAACATGCACCCCCCCAGAGTTTGTTATTTTAGTAAGGGGTTGTGGGGGGTAAAGCCCCCCACATAAACAGTTGAGAGGAGTTTCCTCACTGCAAATGTATATCGCTGTTATTTTTGGCGATGAACATTCACCGTAACTGCGACTGCTCTTTGGCGATCGCCATTATCACATAGAACAATGCATCACTGCAAACATTGAATCACTGCTATATGTCCTCATGTTATCTCCTCTGTATCCAATGTTATTGAAAATTATTCCTTGTGCCCAATGTTATGTTTGCTATTGCATATATTACACACAGTCCACAACCTACTCTCTCTCTACCACAGGGATTCATGTACCTTCTCCATTCCCTGTCCTCACTCTACTGCTGGCCAGTCTGCCTGCACATACCAGCTCCCTCTACTCTGGAATAACCTACCCTCCAACCTTTGCCTTGCCTCCCCTCTCTTGTCTTTCAAAAGACTCCTCAGACTCCTCCCCTCCCCTCCTCTCTGTGCCCACAATGCTCCTAATCCCCCATCCCCACCTTCATTCCCCCCTTCCCTCTCCTCAGTGTTTTCCTCCACAAGTTTCCCCCTGGGTCCACAGGTCTTGTCGACCAGAGTCGTCTACCCTCCTGTTCTCCAGCTAAACCACTGCCTGCTACAGGTCCCCTAACCAGGAGCCTCAACTTGTCACAGTATGTCACTGCTTGTCATGCATTGTATCCTGCCTTATATTTAGTGTCATACCGTGTATATATTGTACCTAAACCATATTAATCTCTTGTAACTTTTATATATTAATTGTACTGAAACATTGTTTACTCCTGTGTGTAACTTATACCTGGGTTGCACCTGAAAATGAGCCTTGGCTCAGTGTGCCTTTCCCGGTCACCGATTTTAAATAAATAACATTTTTGCACCCTTGTTTTGTTACACCTTATCCTATGTACCCTTCCATGCACGCTACCCCCAGGACACATCTTGACATGAGCAAATTACTCAGTATGTCTTCCTGGTGAAACTTTTAAATAAATAAACAGAAAGACAGCAATTCATGCTTAGACAATTAGCAGATGACTATTTCCCAGCCATTGTGCATGCAAGGCTGGGTACTGGGCAGAGGGCATCTTGGATTTGCGAACAATGCCACTGCTCTCTCAACAAGCTGACCCAATCCAAGCCTGACTTTGCAGAGTTTGAGAAGCTAGCCACCCCATTTGCTAATTGTTCAGTTTGATTTATTTTCAGTTGGTTACCTAGTAAGGTAGACTAGCTGCCTTTACAGCTATACCTTGGCAAAGGACAAGGTAGCATCCATCAAAAAGAATTAACAACCAAAAAGAGACAATCTACTCTTTGTGCATAGCCAAGATAGTCTCCTTTAGGTGAGACACCTACTTTTCAGAAGGGTTCTCCAAGGGGACCTATACAGCAGCATAGCCCATAACTGATCATCGTTATGTGTGTGTGTGTGTGTGTGGGGGGGGGGGGGTTAGATTTCAAAGCCTATGTCAAGATGGCAGTTCTCTATTGTACAACTTTGGACATAATCAAAATTAGCATTATGTTTCATTTTTAATGCTAAGACATAGCTAAGTCCAATGTTCGGAACTCTAACTTAGTGATGTCCAATTTGCAAAGCTCAGGTAAAAATGAGCTTGGATACAGTATTCAGACTGGGTGTAACCTGGTCTAGCAGCTATATCTATGTTCAGCCTTTTTCTCCAGTGATTGGATATAAAGTACCATAAAACAGCTGGCAATTCTGCAACTAACTCCAGCGTTTGAAAATAGCCCCATGTTCTGACTGTTAAAAATCCTATCTGACGTAACTACTGCAGAAGTCATGCCCATTTTATGTTTGAAAATCCCACTTGACATAACTTGGAGTTTTGCCCATTTTATGACTTTCGGAAATCTCACCATACTAGTTTACAAAAAGTGAGACAATATTACAACACAATGCATAGCAGTAGTAAAGTCCCCATAGAAACAGACGTTGTCGGCAGATGGGGACCATACGATCCATCAAATCTGCCCTTGGCTTCCTACCCCTCTACTTAGCTACCTGCTTGTGTATCCCACAGTGTCTGTCCCATGCCCACTTGAATTCCCCTACTGTCTTGGCTCCCACCACCCCCTCTGGCAGGCTATTCCATGGTTCCACAACGCGCTCTGTGAAGAAGAATTTCCTCATATTGCTTCTGAACTTTCCTCCCTTAAGTCAAAGGTTGTGCCCTCTAGTCCTGCTGTAGTCCTTTGCCTGAAAGAGGTTCTGTACATGCACCCTGTCGTTGCCTTTAAGGTATTTGAATGTTTCTATCATGTCCCCACAATTCCTACGTTGTTCTAGGAAGTATAATTTGAGGTCATCCAGTCTTGCCTCATACAGTTTGTGATGCAAGCCCTGCACCATCTTTGTTGCTCTTCCCTGTACCGTCTCCAGGCTATCTATGTCCTTCCTGAGGTGTGGCCTCCAGAACTGGACACAGTACTCCAGGTAAGGCCTGACCAGGGACCGATACAGGGGCATGATTACTTCATGCCTTCTGCTCGTGATGCCTCTCCCTATGCATCCCAGGATACCACTAGCCTTTAGTGCTGCATTTTCATATTGTCTACTGACCCTGAGGTCATCTGATATGATCACCCCTAAGTCTCACTCCTGCCTGGTAGCCACCAGCTGCTCCACCCCCATTGAGTACAGTTTCCCTGGGTTACACTTTCCCAGGTGCATGACCTTGCATTTTCTGGCATTGAATTTCAATTGCCAGGTCTTGGACCACTCCTCCAGTTTTCAGAGATCAGCTTCCATACTTTGCTGACCCTCTGTTGTGTCTACCCTGTTGCTGATTTTGGTGTCATCTGCAAACAGGCATAACTTTCCCTCCAGTTCATCTGCAATATCGCTGATGAATATGTTGAAGAGGATCAGCCCAGAACTGAGCCCTGCGGGACCCCGCTAGTCACCCTCCCCTCCACAGACAGAGTGCCAATTACTAATACTCTCCACGTTCTCCCATGTAACCAGTTTCTGACCCAGTTTGTAACCTTGGGCCCAAGTCCCATGTTCTCCAGTTTTTCGATTAGTCTCCTGTGCAGAACGGAGTCAAAAGCTTTGCTGAAGTCCAGGTAAACCACATTCACTTCCCCACCCTGATCCATTGTTTTGGTGAACCAATTGAAAAAATCAGCCAGGTTTGTCTGGCAGAAACTCCCTGATGTGAAACCATATTTATTTTTGTCGAGCTGACCAGTTTGCTCCAAAAAAGTTATGATTCTTTCCTTCAGCAGGGACTTGATCAGTTTTCCCATGACTGACATTAGACTAACCGGACGGTCGTTACCTGGCTGTTCCTTGCTTCCACTCTTGTGGAGTGGTACTACTGTTACACTCTTCCAATCCTCCAGCACCTCCCCGCTCTTTAATTATTTGTTAAAGAGCACTGCTAAGGGGGCTGCCAGTTCCCTCCCTAGTTCTTTCAGTATTCTTGGGTGTATACCATCTGGCCCCATAGCTTTATCTACCTTTAACTTGTCTATTTCCTCCTGGGCCCTTTCCTCTGTGAAGGGACCCGTGTCTGTTCCTTCAATAGGACACTTCTTTATGCCTATTGTTGGTCCGTTACCTGTGTGAAGACTGAGCAGAAGTACTCATTGAGTGCCTCTGCCTTCTCCCGTCTTGCTCTGTGGTTTGTCTGCCTTTTTTTGTGATTCTAACAATGCCCCCTTTGGTCTTCCTTTTTTTATGTATGTACCTGTAGAATGTTTTGTTGCCCTATTTTACTTCCTGAACTATCCTAACCTCTGTTTGAGCCTTTGCATTTCTTATCACTTTCCCCGTCTCTTTTAGTTTCTGTTTTTATTCTGTTTTGTTCCCCTCATTCCCCGACTCCTTGTACTTTCTGAAGGGTATGCACTTTTCCCTCACCATGGTTGCCACCTCCTTGGAACACCATAGTGGGTTTTTCCTCCTTTTATTCTTATGAACCCGACGGGCACACTGTGATGTGACCATGGTTATTGCATCCTTCAGCTTTTTCCAATATTCCTCAACACTCCCTTCTGTCAAGTTACTAAGGTCGTCTCTCAGGCAGGCCTTCATGTTTGTGAAGTCTGCCCTCCTGAAGTTAAGGACCTTTGGTTTGGAGTGTGGGGTGTCTACAGTCCTCTTTACCCTGAACCATACCGTGTTATGATCACTGTTGCTCAGGTGGTTCCCTACTTCGACATTCCTAACCCTATTGCTACTTGTGAATATCAGATCTAGAACCACGTTACCACTTATGGGTGTTGTCACTAGTTGACTTAGGCCTGCTTCCTGTAGTATGACTAGGAATTCCCTGCTCTTCTGTGATGCCGCTGTGTGGGTATTCCAATCTATGTCCAGCAGATTGAAATCCCCCATCAGCACCATGTCCCCTTTGCCTGACATCTGGAAGATGGTTTCCAGGATTTCCTTATCCCTGGCTTCCTCCTGATTTGGGGGTCTGTAGATTATTCCTACCCAAATGGGTTTCCAGCTTCTGGTCCCTGTTGTGATCCATAGATCCTCTGCTTCCCATAGTGCCTGCTGCATTTCTGTAGCATTGATGGTATCCTTAACATAAATAGTTACCCCCCCTCCCTTTTTCCCAGTCCTATCTCTCCTAAACAAGTTGTACCATGGGATAGTCACCTCCCAACCATGATTATTTGTGAACCATGTTTCGGTCACGGCCACCCAGTCTAGTCCTGCCTCAGCTATTGTGGCAGTCAGGTCAGTCATCTTGTTAGCCAGACTGCGTGCATTGAGGCATAGTGCTGACCACTCTTGCTGTGTCGCTTTGTTTGTCATGCCTCCCTTGATCTTATTGTTCATCCCTTTGTAGTTTTCCCTGTTTATGGTTCCTCCCTTTCCATTGTGATGGTCAACGCCAGAGTCGGAAACGGTTTTATGTTCCTGGCTATCTGCTTTTGCTATCCTGGAGTGTGTAGATTTGGTGCGAGGGAGGGGTGGTACTGTAATTCAATGTGAAAATTGTTAAGATGTGCCTAGAAGACCAGTCACACAAGAACATTGATCTCCGTGTCACCCACTCCATACATGCTTGTCTCACTTGAATGCTTTGCTTGCTACACCATTTCAACATGAATGGCACAATACAGGGTTGATTCCCACATCCTGCTGTTTGGTGCAATTTGAGTGAAACAGCTCAGTCTGAAACCAGTCCAGTACACTGACATCAGACAGGCCACCCGGTTAAGGAATTAAGTGAGTCACTAAGGTGCGGTTATGGATTGATACAATGGTCATTTACTTACTGATAAAGACTTTGGTAACTGCCTGGGTAAAGCCTACTAGGACAATGCCCATTTACAGGTCACACCTGGAAGCGAGCCTTGGCTTAGTGTGCCTTTTGTGGTTACAAATTTTCAATAAACGAAAAAATACAGGGGCTATTCAGATATAGCACAAGACAAGACAGTGGTACAGATAAGGATACATGAGTAAACAGTACCATTCCAGTTCAAGTAAAACAGTTTCATTTGCAAAGGTCAAGAAGGTACTGTTTGTACAAATGTTTAAAGGACCACAGAGACTTTGCCTCCCTCAAGAAGGCAGGTGAGGTGTTCCAGAGTTTGGGAGTAGCATTAGCTTCCTGGGGCCCTGTTCGAACCTCTATGCTGGGTCCCCATATAAGAAGTTGAGGAGCCCCCAAGGAACATCCTCATCTCTACTGTGGCCTTTCTATATCTTCACTTTCAGCTGGCTTTGTGTCATTTTTGCACTTTTCTTGAATTAGAATATAATCCTAAAAAGTAAGGAGATGTCCACATTAGTGATAAATTCTGGAGTCATTCAGACAGAGACACAGGGAACCAGGAGCAAAGGAGGCCAACTGGACAGCTGAAGCTTTTGGGGGCCCCTTTGCTCTTGGGGCCCAGTGCAAATGCACAGTTCACACCATGCTAAGGCTGGCTCTGTTTGGGAGCAACATAGACATAGGAGCACAGACCACTGAGGTTCTGAAGTGGGGAGTTGACAGTAAATTTGCCGATGCACATCTGAGCGACTGATGTTTGGGAAATGAGCAGATTGGATGAAGAAGACAGGGTGCTAGGAGTAAGAATTTTGTAAATGGTACTGGCCAGCAAGTAGTCAAGTCTGACATCAGAGGATAACTAACCAATATCACTGTAGATAAAGTAATGGTGTTTCTGTCTATCAGCATCAAGAGCAATATGACCTATCCAATTGTACAGAGACTTACCTGATCTGAGTGTATAGATGGTTGCATCATCTTGATAAAAAAGGTCATAATCAAAGTGGATCCTACTGCCTGGTTCTATGTCAAAACAACGTGGACAAGTGAAGCCCAGCAATATAAGCGCCAGGAAAGACAGCGACTGTAAACTTCAGCGAGGGCTGTGAACAGCGAAAAGCAAAGGAACACAACACAAAAGTTTACAAGTGAGGGACTTCATCTCCCCACATCCCCTGCACCTCCCCTTACTTAAATATACATACTTAAAGATGCACTATTCACCACACAAAGGTTTCGTTGTTATGACACTTCGTTGAAGTTTCCAGTCGCTGTCTTTCCTGGTGCTCATATTGCTGGGCTTAAATTGTCTTTGCTGTTTTTACAGCGCTGTTTTGATGAGACACCCTACTGCTTGGACACATTTATTTATTTATTTAAATGTTTAACCAGGAAGGCATACTGAGCGGTGCAATGCTCGATTCCAGTGCGTCCTGGGGGAGGGGGAAATTGGAAAGACAATACTCAGTCATACAATACATTACAAGATGATAAAACATTTCCGGTTGCGAGGAAAACATTGTACAAGATATGCCTGCCTCCTGGCAAGGGAGTAGAAAAACAAGTGCGGCTAGGAAGTAGGAACCCACAAAGGGGCCAAGTGCTGCTGCAGAAGAGGATTGTTAATGGTAGAAACAAGCAAGCAGACAACATGCAGGCATTTAAACATTCAACTGCCTTGTGGGCTAGTTGCACGTGCATGCAGTGGTGAATTGCTGTTTGAGGAGAAGACTGAGATGCTGAGTGGAGGTGAAGTGTCTGAGCTCTGCAGGGAGGGAGTTCCATATGTAAGGTATTTGGTACCTGAAGGCATGCTGGCCTTTGGCTGAGGACGGACGGGAGAGAGAGGAGCCTGGAGTCGGTGCTGCGGAGGGCATAAGTTGCAGGAGTTTGGGAAGCTAGGGTAGATGCAAGGTATGGGGGGAGGGACTGGGTCCAGAATTTAGCTGTTAACCTAGCGCAATGCGCCATTCTCTGATTCTGTAGGGAAGGTAGATCTAAGGATTTGTAGAGATCACAACGAGTTTTGGGGGCGGGCGATCCAGATCAAAGCGGCAGAAAGAATGGAAGAGAGGGTCCAGCCTGGCAAGGGTGGACTTGGGAGCTGTGTTATAAACAACGTCCCCGTAATCAAACAGCGGGAGTATCATTTTCTGAACAATTTCTTTGCGGGCAGGCAGGGGAATGCAGCCTTTGTTCCAATAGAGGGCTCCCAGTTTCGGGTGAATTTTTTTGTGGATAGCGTCAATGTGGGCTGAGAAGTTGAGATGCTTATTGAGCCAGACCCCGAGGTATCTGATCGAGGTGCAGATCTCCAAGAGGGTCTCATCTAACGTGTGGAATGTAGGAGGTGTGGGGAGCCGGGAGAGCCTTTGCCTGGTCCTGAAGGTGAGTTAGACAGTCTTACTTAGGTTGAAAAATAGTTGGTTAGAGCGGAACCAGAGCTAGATTGCATTAAAGTCCTCCTGGAGTCTGGCTGACACTCCATCAGGGGAGGGCCCTGAGGCGTATAGTACTGTGTCATCTGCATACATGTGTATGGATGATTGAGGGCACATTGAGGGCAGATTATTTAGAAAGATAGAGAAGAGTAACGGGCCTAGGACAGAGCCTTGTGGCACACCTATTTTGACAGGAAGTGGGGCAGAGGTGTGTGATCCAGTTCTAACTGCTCGTTGCCTCCCTTCTAGGTAGGAGTGGAACCAGCTGGTGGCCTCTCCTGCAAGCCCAGTGAGGGTGAGTTTGGATAACAGTAGTGAGTGGGAGACCGTGTCTAATGCTTTGGCTAGGTCGATGAAAATAGCTGAGGTGACATGCCAGTGAGAATGTCGTTTGTTAGCCTAAGTAGGGAGGTGATTGTGGAGTGAGATTTTTGGAAGCCAGACTGGTATTGTGAGAGGAAGGAGGAGGAGGAGTCGAGGAAGGCGGATAGTTGGGAGAGGGCAAGCTGTTCCTGGACTTTGGCTAGAATAGGGAGAAGGGAGGTAGGGCTTTAATTTCATGGCAAGGAGGGATCGCCACCTTTAGAAAGAGGGATGACTGTGGCATGTTTCCATTTTGACAGGATTTTGGCAAGAGAGAAGGAGAGGTTGTAGAGGGTGGCCAGAGGAGTAGCGATGGCTGGGGCAGATAGGTAAAGCATTCTAGAGTCAAGGCCGGAAGGGCATTTACCTTTGTTAGGATTGAGAGAGTGTAGGGCTGTTAGTACTTTGGCTGGGGAGACCTGGCGAAACGAGAAGTGGGAGGCCAGGAGTGGGGGTGGCGGAGGTGGTTGTGGGATCGTAGGGTGTCAGATATGTCTTGTTTCTTATCCAAGCAGTAGGGTGTCACATCAAAACAGCACGGCAAAAACAAATCCGGACATCATTATTTAAAATTGGTGCCAGCTTTTCGTAAGTAAAAGTAGTCCCAGATTTAAAGTGCAAAACTAGAGTAAAATAATTCCACTAGGACAAATTTGTAATTCTTTTTTAAAACTTTTTGGGACTCTGATTTCTCCCAGATCATATTAACTGCACCTACTTTCTGCTGCTCCACAGAATACAGTGAGCATGCCAGCCCAGTGGCACTGAGGTTTGAGGCGCTGGATGCCACACCTCACGCTGTGCCTGTGACCCGGGTTTGGGCATGACCTTGGGTCATTGGGGTGCTGGTGAGGGTGGGAGGCCGGAGCAGGATCAAGCATGCTGATGGCCAGCTCTCCTCTGCCTAGGGTGGTGAAGGTGGGTTGGTACCCCCCCGGTAGTTCCACTCCCACCAGCTGGTGGTCTAGTTGGTAATGTAGGCAGAAAGCGGGTGGCAAAAACTATGGGAGGTGGAAGGTGCTGAGCTGGCACCATGGGGTGCGTAGCATGCCTCCACATGCTCGCACGGCTGCGTGCCAGGTCCTCAGGGGTCAGGGGAAAAAAGCAAAAATACCTATGTGGCCCTGTCGCTAGTTGGCAGGAGGAGGCAACAGGGAAAAATAGCTATAACCAAAAAAAAAAGGAATACAGTAGGCAAGGCCCCTGGAAATCTGTGATTACACAGCCATGGAATTTGCCACATGACTTGCATCATGCTGCAAAATAAATGAAGTGATGCTACAAAATAAATGAATGAAGTGATGCAGATTTCATTGCTGTTGGTAATTTTTTCATTCAAATAAGAGTGCCTGGCTTCCCTTCCTCTCCTTGTTTATCCTGAATCCCCTCCTCTATGCTCTGCATGTGATATCATTGCATTGATAACATCACATCATATGTTAGCCAATGTCCAAACTGCATTCTGCCACAGAAATAAATAAGTCGTCCTACAGGAATGAACAAATGCCAGTGTAGAAGCCAACGAGCCCTGCCTCAGAAATCCAGAGTGAAGTGTCGCAGAGAACTGGGGGCCATGATGGAGGGAAATCAATGACTTCCCCAAGATGTAATCTTATAAAAAGAAGTTTAGTACCAGCCCAACGGTGCAGTGGCTGATCTGCCACGGACAGCTCCGACGACCCAGTTTGTGTCCTAAACTCAGTGCTCAAGAGGACCAGTAGGAAAAGAACTGAGCAGCCAATGGGATGTTGACCTCCTCAGAGAGTGAGGGGGTGCTAGGCCCCAACGCACTACCACCACCAGGGAACTGCAAGTGGTAGTGCAATTAAGACAGACTAGAAACTGCCACACAAGCAACTTACCGAAAATAAATGATAAAACAAGATAGATGCAAGTGGTAACTGAAATGTATTGGAGCAAGACCAGTGCTTGTCACTGTTTCCCCAGTATCTGGCCTCACTAAGAGGCTTCATCAGGGGGAAAGGTGTCAGTGGAAACAACCCCTTTTGAAATGGATAGCAGCCAATCACAGTGCAATTCTCCAACTGAATATCATTTGAAACAGGTTAAATACCCTTAGACATACTATGTTAGACAACTTTATCTAAATATGCCTACTCTTTCTTGTGATTCAGTTACTACATCCTGTAGTGAAAGATCACTGTGAAGGACGCTTCCCATTAATTCCTAATCTAATACAAGTGCAACCTCATACCACAACAGACTAATACCAACATATAGTTACTGATTATAAATATTCACTCTAATGTAGTGGGTGCATAACTTCTTCCTTACTACTATTAGCATGAAATGATCCTAAGAACTGCCTGTATTCATGGAGAAGCAGGTGTAAATATATTTAAAACAAGTCTTGCAAACACAGAGTTTGTTACAACATGATCAGATTTCCAACATATGATGCAAGTGTAACCCCTACGTGGCGCTATCCCAAGGGCTACTACCCCTGCCTGCTTGGCTAGTAGCAGGTTAAGGGGCCTGAGTTCTGAAACGGGTGCCTCCACCCAGAGGTCAGGGTTGGTAGTGGTCAAGCTAACCTGGGCACAGCCCTCCAGGACACTGTAACCCCCTCTTTCCTTACTAGTGGCTGGAACAATACACAATAATAACTTTAACAATACCCTTGATACACCACACAAGTACCCACACTGTTTGCACTTATCACCAGGGCTTTCCTCTGGCCTAGCCCTGGGGACTCCTGAAAAACAAGGTTATACACAGCAAATAACAGCAGTACAGTACTCTTGCACAAACTGGAACCACAGTCAGGGTAAATGCAAAAAAGAGTTAGATCTGATTTATTTAAGGGACTTGAACAAGGGAGGGGCATAATCAGGTTAATTTGCTTAAAGGCTGTATCAATTAAACAGTTATGAATGCACTTCAGGGTCCATAAACAGTCACACACTCTGGGTACCCAGATGGAGAATGGTGGGCAAGCCAGGAACGTTGCAGCTGGTTGGGGCCCTGTGATGGAAGAAAACAACATGCACAACACACACTATTTGTAATCCGGAGCTGGAGGTCTCAGTTTGTGAAAAGAAAACAACAAGACAATCAGATGACACACTTTTAGATTAGGCTGTTGTTGCAGGGAGCTACCCTGATGATTACTCATGATACCCAAGACTGGACATAGGCTGGACAAAAATCAAGACAGCAGGTGGTTAATCTGGAGTTCCTAGAGAAGCAGGACCCACATAAATCGCCGAGGTGTCATTCCTGTTCAAGCGTGGAGCAGGGGGCTGATCCCCAGGCAGGTCTTTCATAGATGGCTTTCTCTGTGTAGCGGGTTAGTCTGGCTGGGTCAGTGTGGAAAGGCCCCGGCTAAATGGAGACAAATTCAGATACAGTCCGTTTTGGGCTGGATACAGCTTCCAGCGAGCAGAACACAGTTCATACAGTGGGGAACCAAATCACAACCCACTAACAACTCACAGCACATTTACATGTATGGAAATTCTACTGTGCCAGGCAAACTGCTCTCCGGTCACAATTGCAAAGTCTCTGCACAAACCGGGGATTCAAAAGCAGCTGGAAATCCTGACAGGCCGATCGCATTCAGCAAAATCTTTGGTCTTCTTCAGGTATGAGCCTGGTAAAAAATCAGTGGCTTACTTTGTTCTCACAAACTTGGATTTAGTCCGAAATAATTCTCTTCTCTCCATCTCAGGGGCAGCAGGCAGACATGCAGGCCACAACTCAGGCCTTTCCACAGTTCTCCCGCACAAAACTACTCAGACAGCTGCTTGACTGTCTCAAGCTGTTTCTTCTTCCACTCCCAACTTAGATCTGACTCAACTGCCAGCAAGCCTGGGACTTGCCCCAGAATCCAAAAGGTTCGGTTGGCTGATCTATCTGTCAGTCACAACAAAAGCTCCCCCTTCAGGTGCGAAAAGGTGCCAAAAGCTCAAAACTACAATTCCTACAGATTTTGACTCCAGACATCTCCTGTAGTCTGGATCCATTTTAGGTCCCACCAGTACCGATTGATCTAATTTGGCAGTCCAGGACCAAGACCGTGGAGATAAACAAAACAGTCCTTGCTGCAAAGAAGGCAGGTTAGGCAAACTACATTATCATTATCACTCTAAATGATTTTCAGCAAATAGTTACATCTTTTAACAGAGCTCACTCTCAGATTACTTATGACTGCAATCCAGGCAGCTCTTAAACAGACAGTACACAGCGGCTATTCCGGCACTCTCTGGCAATCACATTTAAACTGCTAAAACGCAGGACACCAGCCTGGCAGTGAGCATTTAGGCAAGCTCAAAGAAGACTTTTTGGGAACCCCCATTTGTAGGGGGGTTACACAAGTGTAGCTACTAGCATATAGAAATGATAACTACAGTATATGTTAGCATTAGTCTAGTGTGGTATTAGGTTGCACTTATATTGGAGTAAGAGTTGGGTATTTTTGAATTTGGCACCACACTTGGGCAGCGGCCAATCAGGAGGCTGTGTGGCACAAAGGGGACTTGACTTTCTTTGGTATTTCAGCAGATCACCGCAAGCAGCCCCCCGCACTGTAGCCCCTGGCTTGGAGGACCACATTGCAGAGGACAGCATCTGCCTTGTGTCTGCTGCTGTCTGCCGGTGATCTGCCAATCAGCTGTCCACTCTGCACCTTCTACTTCTGAATTCACCTGCACTACAAGGCTGCAATGACAGGGATAAAAACCACAGTGGGGACAGGACCAGATGCCAGAGGCAGGTAAATCAGATAAGTACAAAAAATGTAGTGGAAAGCTAACAAAGCCATTAACTCTGCAAACATGAAAGAATACAACAGTGGTGTGCTTAGATATTGTTCAATCAGATAACAAAATAAAGCAAAATTCTGTACATCTAAGACAATAACTCTGCAAATGTTACATAAAAATAGTGATGTGTGCTTAATACTGTTGGGGGATGGGAGAACAGAGAATGGGGGAAGCATCAGTGGGAGGACTGAAGGAAGGTTAGCTTGTTGTTCGAGATGGGATCTATGATGCCGGTTCGACAATACTTTTGTCGACCGGCATCACAGCGACAGGATTTATGAAGACTGCAAGTTGAGGTAGACATAAATCCCAAATGTCTCCCGGTCCTGTTTTTTTTTTTTTTTTTTTATCAGGGGCTTTTCTGAACCTTCCATGGGGGGTCTCCGCCACCCGCACCCCCATACTAAAGATTCTCAGCTCCAAGTTGGAGTTGATTCGGTGAGGGTTTGCTGGACCAGGAGACAGTGTGCCCCTGTATTGAGCACACCAACACAGCGACCAGTCAGCAAACTGCCGATTTTGTTGACAGTGACGTAGGTTGCTGTGTTGGCGTTATTGCTGGGTGTGCATACCTTTGGGCTGGGCCAAGGTACACCAGACATACAATAGCCTTCAGGTAAAGGGGATTGCAGCTAAACCCTATCTAGTGTAGGAGTAAAAACAAAACAGAAATGGGCATGGTAGAGGTGTGTTAGGGTTAAGCAACTGTTGGGCAAGGGGTAAAAAGGGGCTAATGGAGGCTAAACAGAAAAACAGGCAAGGGAGAACACAGTTATGCTGGGAATGGTGCAGTGCAGTGGCTGTGGGGCAGCAGTCTTCAGGGAGAATGTCTGGAGACTGCACTGCTGCCCCATCTTCATGCAACTCTCTGGGATGAAAGAAAAGGTTACCAGACTCAAGACTGAGCTGGCTTGGGTTGAAGGACCTACTCACCCACCCAGAGCCCACCTAGTTCACCACCACTACCTTGGAGGTTGCCCAGGAGGAGGAGCGACTGGACAACAGTGGGCCCAGGGAGGGTTAGGGTAGTGGAATGTAGGCACATACCCCATTTGGTACCACTACAAAACACCTGTGCTGCACTGGCCAAGTGGAAAAGTCCCACAGAAGCACCCAAAGTAGTGACCTGGGTGGATGTGGGGTCCTCCATAATGGAGACCCCAAGGGGGTGGCAGAGAACCCCAGCAGAGGAGGAGGAATTGAATCCTGGTGGGGAACTCCATAGTGAGGGGGATGCAGCTGGGGCAGGTAAGGATGAGGAGAGAGGAGGTTACGTGCCTTCCTGGTGCCATGGCCCGCAGGGATGAAAAGTGGTTCCAAAGGATCACTGGGGGAGCAGAAGGGGGGTAGCTAGACGTCATTGTCCATCTGGGGACAAATGACCTGGCTAGAGATGAGCCAGCAATAGTTCAGGAGAAGTTTAAGGAACTGGGGAAGGGTCTTAGGCAAGTAGCATGATCCGTGACCTTCTCGGAGGTGCTATCTGTCTATGACAGGGGGAGGACAGGATTCTCTGCACCAGGATCTTTAATGCATGGCTAAAGGAATGGTGGAGAGAGGAGGGTTTTGGCTTCATTGGGGGCTGACACCACCTGTGGGGATAAAGGCCTGCATCCATCCATGATCTTCAGTGAATGGTTTAAATGCTACACTGATGAGCATTTAAACTAGCTGAGGGGGGAGGTGGAATAAGGCAGGGAGACAAAAACTGCCCACGAGGTCAGCAGTGGGAATTCTGAGGGAGTGAAATCCCAAACGGAACCAAATAACATAGGAATCCAAGAGGTAAAAGGAAAGGGAGATAATAAAAAACAAAATAGTGGAGGAAATAAGGAAGGGCAAATGGAAAATGGAGAAGGAGGTGGCAGGACAATCTGGAGAGCCATGTGTGCAAATGCTCGAAGTCTAGGTACTAAGACTGCAGACCTACAAGCCACCATGGCAGACGCGGACCTGGACATAGTAGCAGTTACCTAGCCCTGGTGCAATGAAAACCAGGACTGGGATGTAGCCATACCAGGATATACTCTGTTCAGAAAGGACAGGGTAGGTAAAAATGAGGGAAGTGTGGTTCTTTATGTCAGGGACCACATAAAAGCTATAGAAATACAGGGACAGCAGGGAGGAGCTGAGATACTGTGGGTCACCCAGGAGACAGGGAGGGGGGCCGCTATTTGCACAGGAGTGATCTACAAACATCCAGCACAGGTTGGAGAAGTGAATAAAGATATGATGGAAGCAATCCAAAGGATGGCATGCAAAGGGGAGGTGTTGCTGGTAGGGGACTTCAATCTACCAGACATGGATTGGAGCCTACCAGCTGAGGCAACAGTCAGAAGTAAGGACATCCTGGACTCCTTGCAAGGGCACTCCTCAGACAACTAGTTAAGGAACCCACTCGTGGGGGGGGGGGCAATACTGGACCAGGTACTGACAAACGGGGACAGTGCTGCTGACACAACAGTGGGTGGCCACCTGGGGACTAGTGATCACTGTACGGTGTGGCTCAATATAAGAACTGGGTCAGAACTGAGCAGCACTAAAATGAGGGTTCTGGATTTCAGGAGGGCTGACTTTAAGAAAATGGAAGAATGCCTCTGGCACACCATAGCAGGGATAAGGAAACTGGAGGGATTCAAGGGACAATGAACAAAAATAAAGGGGGCATTGAAAAGACAACAAATCTCTCTGTCAGGCAGGTTAACGAGGGCAAGAGAAAAAGAGACTGCTATGGTTCTCTAGAAAGGTGGCAAAGAAAGTAAGGAAAAAAAAAAATAGCATTTAGAAGGTACAAGAGGACACAGAAGGAGGAGGATAGGGAGAGTTACCAGGAGAAACAAAGAGAGGCAGGGAGACCAGTTGGGAGTGCAAAGGCACAAATGGAGGAGAATATTTATTTATTTATTTATTGAAATGTTTCACCAGGAAAGGCACGCTGAGCAACAAGCTGCTCGTCTCGGTCGCTCTGCGCGACCTGGGGGAGGAGGAACAGAGGACTGATAAATTGCAGGTTATCGAGAGATACAATTAACATAATTATACAGTGGGAGGAGGTGACATTTAATACAACTTACATAGGTTACCATAGGCTCAATGCCACATAGGTATAAACTTTGATACATTTTATACAAGGAAAACAAGTGCAAGCAAATGACAGCACAGAAAGACATAACAATAAGATGTAACAATAATAAGTGCAGAAGTTGGTGCAATAAGCCAGCATCCATAGCATAAGCTAGGTGCCGCTGGTCAGGCAATCAGGGGTATGATGGGACGTAGGTGCAACAAGAGCAGGTTATCACGTGCAGGAGCAATTTACTGTGAGGTCATTTGCCAGGGCAGTAGATAGGGAGTGGGCAGAGGTGGATTTGAGGTAGACCTTGTTCCAGAGTAAAGGGAAGTGATATGAGAAGGGTGCTTGGCCGGTGGAGGTCCTCTGCCGAGGGATTAATAGTTGGCAGGAGTCAAGGGATCTAACAGCATGAGTAGGGGTGGGGGCTAATGATAGTATGGCTGTAAGATAGGACGGGAGGGCACAAAGCCAGAATTTTGAGACAAATTTAGCACAGTGCAGTAAGCAGCGATTTTCGAACGATGTGAATGCAACAGATCTGCAGAGAATGCAGTGATGGGTGCGGGAGGGGACACTGAGAGCAAAATGGTAGAAAGTGTTGAAGAGGGGGGCCAGTTTGGATAGGGTAGACTTGGGAGCGGCACTGTAGACTATGTCGCAGTAGTCGAGGGAAGGAAGTATCATCTTCTGGACTAGATCACGCCGCACGGTGAGTGGGAGGTTACTACGATTCCTGTAAAGGGCAAGGAGCATACGATGCAGTTTTTTTTGTAAAGCATCGGTGTGGTCAGAGAAGGATAGATGGCGGTCAAGCCACACCCCCAAGTACCAAAAAGTATTTACGTCCTCCAGTATTGTGTCATCAAGGGTGCGGTAGGAGGGGAAGGAGTGGAGCCTGGGCAGACGTTGCCTTGTTCTGAAGGTTATGGTGACTGTTTTTTTTGCATTGAGAGAGAGCTGGTAAGAGCTGAACCAGAGCTGAACTGTGTTGAAATCAGCCTGAAGGACAGTTGCGACCTTTTCCGGGGAAGAGCCGGTGGAGAATGGGACAGTGTCGTCTGCATACCCATGGATAGATGCAGATGAGCAGATTTGAGGCAGGTCATTAAGGAGAATGGAGAACAGAATGGGGCTAAGTACCGACCCCTGAGGGACTCCAGTAGTCATGGGGAGGGGGGAGGATATGGCATCTGCTATTTTAACTGATTGTGTTCTACCTGTGAGGTAGGCGCTGAACCAGTTGGTTGCAGAATCAGAGAGGCCTGATTCTGAGAGGCATGATAACAGTAAGGGGTGGGAGACCATTCTGAATGCTTTAGCAAGGTCGATGAAGATGACCAAGGTAAACTGCCCTCTACCCATTCCGGAGAGGATGGTGTCAGTGAGCCTTAACAGGAAGGAGGCAGTGGAGTGCCCCTTCCTGAATCCAGACTGGAAAGGCGTAAAGAAATTTGAGTCTGAGAGAAAGGAGGTAAGGTGTGCAAGCACAAGGTGTTCTTGTAGTTTTGCAAGACTTGGGAGGAGAGAGATAGGGTGGTAGTTTGAAGTGGAGGTGGGGGCACCCCCTTTGGGGAGGGGGAATGACGACAGCATGTTTCCATGTTTGGGGGACAGCTGAAGTGGCAAAAGATTGGTTTAGGAGGTTTGCAAGCGGGGTTGCTATGGCGGGGGCAGAAAGGTAGAGGAGTTTGGGGTCCAGTCCATCAGGGGATTTGCCTTTCGATGGGTTGAGAGTAAGTAGGGCATCTAGGGCTTAAGCCGGTGAGATGTCTTTGAAGGAGAAGGAGCAAGGCTCAAGTGTTTTCTTTGTTCCTGTGGTGGGTCCCTGGGGTGCATAGTTAGGCAGGGAAGAGAGAAGAGAAGCCACATATGTCATGAAATATGTGTTGAACATGGCAGCGACTGCACGGGGATCTGAGAGAAGAGTGTTGATTACGTTTAGGAGTGGAGCAGGGCTGGCAGGTGGAGGAGAGAAGAGGGAATGAATGACCTTCCAGAATTTGGATGGACTATTTAAGTTTGATTGTAGGGAGGAGGTGAAGTAATCCATTTTAGCTAGTCAAGTTGCTCTGGTGCACTTGTTGCGTAGCATGTGGTATGTGGTGAGGTCTTGTGGGAGACGTGAAGATTTATGAACTTTTCATGCTTTGTCGTGGGCACTTTGACATGCTATAAGTTCTTGGGTGATCCATGGCAGGTGGTTGCCACGTACCCTTGTGCGACGCAGTGGTGGGCATGAGTATCCCAGACATTGAGGAATGTGGTTTGGAAGTGTAGGAGGGCATCATCAATGGAGCAGTTTATGTGAGGGACCCAGTTTGCGAGGGCTGGATGGGTCCTAGTAAGGGGAGGTTGAGGGATTTGTAGGATCATTGAACTAGAAACTTGGGGGATTTAGGGTGGTGAATTTTATGGACTAGGTATATAATATGGTGGTCACTCAGGGTGTCAGGGAGTAGTCCAGCGTCGATGACTCGATGAGGGTAGTCAGAGCCCAGTCTATTAATGAGTGGTTGACAGATTTGAGGTTGAGGCGGGTGGGCTCGGAGATGATTTGGGTTAGATTTAGTGCTGAGATTTCTGTCCGGGTTTTATTAAGAGCTGGCGCTAGCCAGTTGTGGCTGAAATCTCCCATAATGTATAGTTCCCCTGTATGGGTTGGGGGGAGATTTGCGTGAGTAGGTGAGTGACAGATGAGGCTGGGGTGCCGGGCCGGCAGTATATGCCAGCAGTGTAAATTGGGAGAGAGAGAAGGAAAGAGCCAGCTGTACCAATAGCAGTTTGTAGGCTTTTGGTTCAGACTTAGCTAAGACTACCGAGTAGTGCAGGTCAAGCTTACATATATGGCCACTCCCCACCTCTGGTGGCTCTGTTCTGACGGGCCATGGAATATCCTGGGATAGCGATTGCGGATCAGACATATTTTTATTTAGCCATGTTTCTGAGAGAGTGGTGATATCAGGGGCATAGTGTGCTGTGAGTACCTGGAGTGAATCAGTTTTGAGGGATAGACTTCTTATGTTTAAGTGCAGGAGGCGCAAGCCACTGGGGAGAGGGCCACCAGAGAGATCTGTGGTAAGGGATGTCATAGGGGAGGGGCCTGCTGAGTTTGATAGGGTAGTGGTAGATAAGGGGCCAGGGTTTGGGTGTATGTCCTCCGCTGCAAGGAGAAGGAGGGCGATTGTTATGTAGTGTGCTATCATGTGCAAGCACCATGAAGAGAGTGAACGCTGCCTATCACCCAATCAAAAAAATAAGGGAATAAAACATTCTTTAGATATATAAGCGAGAAGAGAAAGACCAAAGGAGGGATAGTAAGGATAAAAGGGGAAGGCAGGATTGGGAGGAAGAGGACCAAAAATGTTCAGTATTTACAGAGCAAGGGGTAGGTGACGGGCTAAAGATAAGGAACAAAGGCACTAAAGGAAGGGAGGTGGACGCTCGTCCTTTTACAGAGGAGAGAGTTCTCAAGGAACTAGCACAATTACAAGTAGACAAGGCAATGGGACTTGACGGGGTGCACATTAGGATACTGAGGGAGCTCAAGGAGGTGTTGGCTGCACCTCTGATAGATCTGTTCAACCTGTCAAGAGAAACGGGAGGTTCCAGGGGACAGGAGGAGGGCAGATGTGGTCCCACTACACAAAAGTGGAAATAGGGAGGAGACAGGAAATTACAGACCTGTCAGCCTGACTTCAGTAGTAGGTAAAGTAATGTAATTGCTACTTAAGGAAAGCATTGGGAAATACCTTGTAACCAGTGAATTACAGGATCTGAGGCAACATGGATTCACAGAGGGAGGTCTTGCCAGACAAACCTGATCAAGTTCTTTAACTGGGTGACCAGGGAAGTGGATCAGAGAGCAGCGGTAGATGTGGCCTACCTGAATTTCAGTAAGGTCTTCAACATCGTTCCACATAGAAGACTGATGAGCAAGCTGAGCAACCTAGAGGTAGGTCCAAAGTGGTAGATTGGGTAAGAAGTTCAGAGGGTGGTGGTAAATAGGGTCCATGCTAGAGAAGGCAAGGTAACAAGTGGGTGCTACAGGGGTCAGTACTAGGCCCGTCCTCTTCAATGTCTTTATTAGTGACACTGCAGGATGGCTTGATGGGAAAGTATGCCTGTTCATGGATGACACAAAAATCTGCAACAGAGTGGACACACTGGGAAGGTGGGGAGTGGAAAGAATGACAGACGATCTGAAAAAGCTGGAAGAATGGTCAAGAGAATGGCAGCTGGGTTTCAATGTAAAATAGTGCAAAATCATGCACTTGGGCACAGAAACCCAGGGGCAACGTACCAATTGAGCGGAGAGGTATTAGCAACCACAAAACAGGAAAGGGATCTAGGAGTAATAATTTCTGATGACCTGAAGGTAGCCAAGCAGTGTGATAAAGCAATGGGGAAATGCAGCAGGTTGCTCAGTTGCATAGCGAGGGGCATCACCAGAAAAGAGGGAGGTAGTTTTAACCCTGTATAAATCACTGGTAAGACCGCACCTCAAGTACAGTGTCCAGTTCTGGAGGCTCCACCTCTGAAATGACATAGATAGGGTGGAGGTGGTACAAAGGAGGGCTACCAAAATGGTGCAGGGCCTGCACCAAAAGCTCTACTGGAAAGACTCAAGGAACTAAATATGTACTCTCTAGCGGAAAGCAGGGAAAGAGGGGATATGATAGAAATGTTCAAATACCTCACAGGTATTAATAAGGTACAGGAAGGTAGCATTTTCCATGGCAAAAGATGCTTCAGGACAAGTGGTCATGCTATAAAGCTGGAGAAGGGGGCTCAGAGGAGATGTGAGGAAATACTTGTTCACAGAGATGGTGGTGGACGCCTGGGAACAGCCTCCCAGCAGAGGTGACGGATGCTAAAACAGTAACAGGATTCAAGAATGCATGGATAGACACAAGGGGACCTTAGAAATAAGGCAAGGGGTGGGAGAAGACCGGGATCGAGTAGGATCTGCAATTGCACAGTAGGTAGGGAATATAGGGCAGACTGGGTGGGCCAAGAAGTATTTATCTGCTGACAACTTTGTGTCCTTCACAGTGATCTTTCACTACAATATGTAGCAACTGAATTCTGAGACATAGCAGACAGATTTAGGTAACTGTCTAAAATAGTTGTCCAAGGGTTTTTCACATGTTCCAGTTGATATTCAGTTACAGGACTGTGCTGTGCTTGGCTGCTATCTGTTTAATAATGGACTATTTCCACTGATACCCTGCCCCTTTACAAAGCCTCTGAGTGAGGCCAAGTGTTAGGGACACAGTGATGAGCGCGCTCTGTCTCGGCAAATTTTAATTACCACTTGCACCTATCTTGCTTTGTTATCATGTATTTTGGGTGAGTTGTATGTAGCAGTTTCTGCCTTTACTTTTGAGGTTAGTCGCCCCCTCTGTTGCACTGTAGTGGTGGTTTTCCAGCACATCTCTCTCTGTTGTTCTATGGCAGAGCAGTTGAGAGTCTGTAGTGTAGGGGAAGGGTTGCCTGACTGAGTCCCATGTCAGTACACCACATCCTGCTTGTGCTTGAGACTTCCAATGCGGGCACACACAGGGGAAAAGCAGGACGGAAGCAATGCCTAGATGTGATGGATAACAGATCTGATACTCGGCCAGACCCAGTGCCTCACTCGGTCTGCCTCAGCTGTGTGTTCTAGTGAGAGTGCCTCCTCACCAGCACCATCACAGAAAACAGTGGGGGCTAGGCTGGGCCTGAGATAGGTTGGGCAGAGTAAGGCAGCTGCAGACAAGGTCCTGATGAGAAACACGGTGTATGAAAGTATGGAGTGTGAACACTCACTTAAAAAAAAGTTTAGCAATGTTAGGTCTCCACAAATCTCAAAAATATGAAATGAAAATAATTTTTAGGGCAACAGGAGGCTTGTTTTAAGCTGATGTGAAATATCCACCCCTGTCAGCCTTCTGTGTGTTGTGTTCTAATGAATGAAGTACTGTATCTCCTGAATGATCTATCAAGCATAAGCTGTCCATTATCACATCTCCATAACATCACCATTTCCTGCAGATGATTTATTATATAAATCTGTTAGCAGAAGGCTGCAGGGCATACCGGCTACAAAAAGGAACTAATTTGTAGACAATTACTGCAGAGATACAAACTGCACCTGCCTCATTCCTTGCACCTGGTTTGTAATTTGGGTTGCAGCATATATTATGTACTATTGCTGTTTTCAGAATCCTCTGAGCAAAGTGTTCTTTTATTTTGTATCATGATGTACTACTGCCCTTATGGTGAATGTATTCTTCCTAGGACCTTCCTTACACCTCCCAGTTTGCAACTGGAAACAAGTCTTCCAGGTTCTGCTTGTTTACATAGTAAAATATGTTTAAATAAATAATTGTACAATGGTAAGAAAATGTCTTGCTTTCTGATTGGTTAGTGCCTACTTACAAGTGATGTTACCTGAGCATAAGGTCTGGCATCAACACAATCTCAGAAAAGGAAGAAATGAGAACAAGTCACTGCAGCCCATGTACACACTAGCTACCATGATCCTGTCACACTTTTCTGTCACATTCCACATTTAACAGCACAAGAAAAGCAGTCGAAACTCCCCTTCCCCACAGCCAAAAGTTTACATTCTCTCATGTAGTAACAATCCCAAAAACAAAAGTGAAGCCATCACTTTAAGCAGTTTGCTGGCAGCACATGCTATATTCAAACATACAGTGCATTATGGCAGGACTGGTAGCTTCACAGTTCAGTTCGCGGTCTCCCGGCACAAACAGTAAATATGATCAACTGTACTGGGGGCCTTGCTAAAATTAACAAAATCACCAGAAGCATCAATGCTATGTAAACAGCACGTGCTCCACAGAGTGCGCTGTACTTACTGTTCAGCTGGCCATTCGATCTTCAGTATTCAATGCTGGTACCTCCTCTGCAATGACGATGGGTATGGGGCTGCTTACAAACTCCAAAAGCTGACAGTTAGACAAGGGGAGAAAGGGTGGTGATGCACACTGAATACCACATTCAGACAGACAGACAGACAGAAACATGGAGGACAGAAGGGGAGACCCACGTAAACAAAACACAGATGACAGAGCCAGCAGCCCCTACTACTGGTTAAAACAAGGAATGAGCCCTATTGTATTAATACGTACACCTACCCATTGAAACTTTAACTAAAAATCTGGTTTTAAACTATACTTTTTAATCCTTTGTTTCATAAAGGAGCCATTGTATAGTAGCAATAATGCACTCCAGGGTGTGTGTCATCTGGGATAACATCACTTGTTGGGTGTTGGACGCACTCAGCCTGCTGCCTCATGCCGAACAAAATGAGGCATGGCATTATCCCAGTATGACGCACATCCTGTCATGCATTATTGCTTAAATATACCTCACTGAAATCAGCAGGGAGCAGGGGACAGGATTTACAAATGATACTTCAATAATGATGCCTACTCATAGCTGGAGGCAGACCTAAGGGCCAACACACACTCTTACAGTTCTAGTAGTCAGAGGTGCTCAGCTGTAGAGATGGGCAAACAGTATCCAAGGGCCATTAGATATTACCAGTCAAGCCTTTATCCTCAGCCGGATAGGATAATCCCATTACTCCTTCCATCCAGATCATATTATCAATGCCCGCCACAATTTGTATATCCGCAGAATAGATAATCTGGTTGGGATAGTGACTGTCTGACCAGAATTGATACTGTTTGGAATGGAAAATGATTATCCAACCTCAATAGATACTTACTATCTAATCTGGATGACCACTTGATGTGGATAGCCATATCTTAACTAGCATCAATCTGACCTGGATAGCAGCTATCTGACCTAGATGACAGCTGTTTGAACCAGATAGCATTTATGGTATCTGACCTGACCAGGATAGCCATATCTAACTGAAGCAGCTGCTACAGTATCCAACCTGGATAGCAACTCTCTGACCTGGATAGCCATATCTGACCTAGATAGCAGTTACAGTATCTGACCTGGATAGATACTGTCTGACCTGGACAAGAACACTCTGATCCCAAAGTTCTTTGTTGAAGCAGAAGCATGTAAGGCCCTGCTCCTGGATCCTGGGGCACAGTTCAAATCCCAGTTTAGCTACTGGAAGTCATGTATCCAAATCTGCTACGGCAAATACCCAGGACAGGGAGTAACCTGATGTCTAGCCCTCACTGAACCAGTGAGAGAGGGGCTTGAATGTGTCACTCTCTAGCACCCCCTGCAGCCAAGTTAGAAGCATTACTCAGTGGGGTCTTGGAGAAAACCGCTGTTCATGCTACTCGCAGTCATGGCCTGTTGTCGTAGTGTTTTGTGTCATAATGCTAAGATGGGAGGAGGAGGAACCTGAGGACAAAACCAGGTATCTGGGCTGGCCCAGTGGCACCATGGCAGCATGTTGAACTGACTACTGGGAGACCAGGGTTCAGTCCTCGATTTCCAGTGCTGAGGCCTGCTGAGGATCAGCTGCATCAGGAAGGGGAGGTGCCAGGCTCCTACAGACACAGCACGCAGGCCGGCTGCCATTCATGCATCCCCTGCCAGGTTTGGAGCTGCATTGTCATTAAATGTGAAGGCAGATGCTCACTTGCCCAGCTCCTGGCTGGGCACTGCTCGTTCCTTTCATATCCCTTGCAGTAATCTGCAGCAGACCAGTCTTCTCTCTCTATCCACCTACCAGTACTGTAGAACAACCTTCCTCTCCCCATCCATCTCTCATCCTCCCTGCGCGCTCTCAAATAGGAATGCTCGGAACTGTCTAATTCCTATCTAAATAAACTGGGTAGGAATTTAGGAATTTATGATTCCCAATTCTGATTCCTATTCAGTTCCAAAAGGAGCTCAAATATAAAAACATATTTTGTAGTGCTGTGTGGAATTTTCAAATTCCGGTGGAACAAAATTTCTTGGAATTTTTGAAATTCCACCAAACTTCCACAGAATTTCATTGGAAATGGAATAGTGTAATTCTGCAGCAAAAAAAAATGTGGAATGGGTTTTTCTGCAACATTTCCATGGAATTTTATTCCACAGATCTCAATATTTTCTACGGAAATGGTTGCGGAATGATTTTCCGCAGAAAAAAAATGCTTTTCCGCTGTATAATATTCTGCTGATCACAGCAGATAGAATTCTGCAGAAGAACCAGCAATATTCTGGCAGAATGGTCATTTCATGCTAATTTCGCCAGTGGAATTCTGCATTCCGCACAGCACTAATGTATTGGCTTTAAATTTTAGAATTAACATTTTCGGACTGCAATTCCAAAAATAAGGTCAGATTCTGATGAATCTGATTTTTTTGACTCGGAATCCAAGCAACTCTTCCCTCAAACCACTCTTATGGGCTCACTTCTCAAAAGCATGCATCTGCAGCTAGCTGTCTTCCTCCTCTCTCCACATTACAACATATGCCCTATGCACCCCCCCCACACTATTTACCCATTTTGCCTCTTACTGCATTGTATAATTTAAAATGCAGTGTACTCTGTAATTTGAATTTTGTACCACCATGATTCTGTTGCAAGTATCTTGCCATGCATTGGTGGCACAATGCCCTGCCCCATATCCTGGCCTCTCCTGGCCTCTCCCTTAACAGATGTACTTTGTACACTTGTTATATTGTTTGTTTCTTTCTCTGGAATTCATTACTTTTCCTTCACTTTTATTGTTCATGTACATGCACCCACTGATGTCACTTTATTGGTTATAGATGTTTCAGCCCCTGTTTTTCCCCTCCCCTGTTTCACACCTGGAAACCAGCTCTGGCTCAATGTGCCTACCCTGATCTCCAAATTGTAAATTAATAAACAGGGAGGGTACAGCCATGGCAACACAATTGTCAGGGTGAGGAATCATGGGGAAGAGGATGGAGAAGAATACATTTTAAAAAGAGATGTCTTGTATCAAGGAAACAAAAAACAAATACTGCTGTAGCATTTCTACTGGTGCCAATCTGATTTCTAACATGAAAAGAGAAACATACATCATTAATGCTTGTGGGATCCAGTTATTAACCTTTTCATGGGTGTCAGTAGCTCCACTATTCCTCATTTACTTAGCTAATCCACTAATCATTTAAGTATCCCCTGTGGTTGAGTCCCCAAACTACTGAAACAGCCTGCTCACTTAAGAAAGGAGTGATAGAGCTTAAATTATACCAGTGTAACACTATCTTAATTAAATGAAGGACAGAGGCATGGCTTGAAAAAAAATCATAGCATATTGCACCTTACACTGAGGAACTGTGACAGGAACACAGAGTAGAACAGACATTGGTCAATGCCTCAATATTTGCTTGCAAGTTTTATTTGTGAAATGGTTTTGCATAGTTAGTGATGGGGTATATACATTTCAGAATATATTAATAATGAAATTATTATGCCATCCATCTCATGCACCAGTTATAGCTCTTCTGCTAGTATAAGTAATAAGTAGGGATCTCTTACCTGAGTCTTGGGTAGCCAGAGTAACCAGCCTCTCTCTTCTTCCCAGCTCAAGGCAGATTACTAGAAATCACGTCAAGGGTTAACCTGTCCCCCTGAGAGCTGTTTTCCTGCTGGGCCTCAGCTGGAGACAGAGTGCCTGGGTGTTTGTGTCTTTGCACCTTCTAGTTTACCAGGTGGGCCGGGGCATGAATATTCATGGTTCTGCCCTTCCCATTTTGCCTATATATAGGAGACAGTTAGCTAAGCCTGGTGGTTTTCAGCCTGAAGAAGGGATTTTGGTGTTTTCTAAAACACGAGGAGAAAAGAGAAAGAAATATATATAGAGAAAAGCCTTGCTTCTCCTCGCCTCTTAGTGGGTGGGGAGAGTCCCTCCAACTGCATCCAGAGAGAAGACCCCGAATCTTGTCCTGATGAGGGGCATATTAACTGATCCCCAACTGAGAGGTAATAGGTGTAGTGGAAAGCAACCCCCCCTCCCAAAAGGAGGTCTTGAAATCCTTGTGGAGCCACACCCCAGTTCAGTTGTCAAGTGAAGTGTAGGAGTCCACCTCCAGGAATGCTCAGGTAACAGTAGGTAACAATGGACCTGGAGTGCACCTCCCAGGATCATGCAGTTTGGTAGTGTTTTGGGTAATCACCAGAAACTTGTGTGCACGGAAGAGTCAGGGTCAGTCAGCTCCACTTAGACTGGCTGGGCTAAGGAGCCTTGCTGTGAAGGCACTAGAACTAAGATCATGTGATGGCAACTGAGGTACATGCAGGTCTGGACAGACAGCTGCTAAAATGATTGGGAACCATAAGCTAGTTCCAAGTTCCACCTATAGTTCCATCCCTTCTCTTACACAAACTAGGTGCTACAGGTCAATTTGACCTGGCAGTCAGGTGGTTCCACTCTTACCTCTGAGACTGGCTCTAGTTGGTCCAAGTTGGAAATGCCCTATCCATCCTTTCTGCTAATGAAATCCAGCATCCCCCCAAGGTTTCATCCTTGGCCCAGTCCTCTTCTCTATCTTCTTAAATGAGCTCCCACAACCTGTTTATCTTCCCACAGACACATGTATGCATATGACAGAGTTCTATTTACTTCAGGTATCTTGGTCCCTGAGCTGGAGTCTTCACCCCAGTGTGACTTTGACAATGTCCAGCATGGGTTCCATGCAAACCAACTCTAAATATAAAAACAGACAGACAGAGAGAGAGAGAGAGAGAGAGAGAGATAGATAGATAGATAGATAGAATTGTTATTCATTAAAATATGAACAAGGATAAACTCGATTGAGCCGAGGCTCATTTACAGCGAGGTCCCACTTGCAATTTGTCACAGATTACTACCAATATTAAAATTTATAAATAATTTACAAAGGACAAATAGACAATCAAAAAAGGGCAACACAACAAAAAGTAATAATATGGAAAACTGTTATAGTGAGTTATAAAATGGCAGAGACCAATTGATTAATCTGATTGGTTATTTATACTGCATTATGAGACAATGTTGCACTATAAATAACTAGGTCTAGTAAAAACAAACAATCAGATAACAGAATGTGATGGCTCATTAATTCATTTTAAACATTCTATGCAGAATGTTTCAGAACTTTGACATCGCCATTTTTTTTAGCCTGCTAACGTTATAAGAAATGGAAAGTAACTTTACATTTCTTCTTCAGCAGGCAGGTGGCAATTCTCTACCCTTCCCGTTGATGATTTTAGTTGCCCCCCCCAAACAGCAGGAAGAACATTTTTGGGGGGTTTCTAATCAAATGTGCAGACACCAGCCTGCTTGCTTGTAGCAAGCATGACCTTAATTGGCTGCCGAACAGAGCAGTGCCTTGCTTCACGGTTTTCAAAACTGCCACCTTCTTCTCTGTGGTAACAAGTTGTTCAGTGACTCTGATTAACAGACTTACATTTTTTTTTTAATTATGAGAGTGAGACAAGGGCGGGTGGTGAATCAAGCGGGTAGAAGTGTCAGCGTGCCTGACTTTCCATTTTGTTTTAAAGGAATTGCAGTATATGTTTGGCTCACAATGTGGTTAAAACTGCAACCAGCACCAGACACTGGTAGACCTTTGTTCTCTATTGTAAACTACTCCCAAAGGGATCTATTTTGTCTCCATAAAGCTGGTCAAACAGTCTTTCCCTACCAAAACAGTTAGATGACTTTTTTTTAAAGCTGATTCAAAAACCATTGCTCAAAGCAGCCCACTTGACTCATAGCGAGCGTATCCCATAGCAGACACTGTACAAAGCAGCTTCTTCCACTTCGCAGTTTTCAAACCGCTAAACTCTGCTCTGTACTGGCAACTTGTTTACTGGCTTGCTGTCTCTTTATGCACTGCTCTATCTTAATGTGAGTGAGTCAGGCAAGAACAGGGAGAATGAAGTTGAGGGACTTGTCAGCTGGCTCTGAGCCGTGCTTCTAAAGTTTGGGCAGGATAAAACACTGTCTTAACTGAGAAAAATAGGGAAAATAAAAACATGGCCTGATATTTCACGGCTTGTCAGGGCAGGGTGGGAGACACAAACAGTATAACTTATCAAACTAAAATAAAACAACAACCACTAAAACTAAGCCAGTTTAATCACTGTCACTATTAATACTATTATCATTACTGACTGTTACTAATTATACCACTAATTTAAGCTAGCAACAGTAGGCGGAAGGACTACTTTATGTTCATTACACATATTCACTTACATTTCTACATGTTTAAAAATGCATTTCTGAATAAGAAAACAGCTTATAAAAATAAAGGACCATTTCATAAGTGCAATAAGACACTCCGGGGTGTGCATTACAGTGTGATAACCGTACTCCTGGAGCGACTGGCACTCACCCTTCAGCCCCGTGCCTAACTACACCCCTAGGAGTGCAGTTATCACACTGTAATGCACACCCCATTGTGTCTTATTGCTTACCTATATAGTACTTACAATGAATCCAAAGATAAATAAAAAAACACCCTCTTACATTTGACACCAGCCAGAGATTAGCAAGGCTCCAACATACGCTTGTCTTCTCAGCTCTAGATAGCAACCTGCTTGAACAGGTACCCCATTTTAAGTACTTAGGGTGTGGCTGGATAAGAATCTTAGCTTTTGCACTCATATTGCTGCAATGCACAGGAAACATTGCCCTATGCTTGGTGTGTTGCTCTTCAACAGGGTGGACACTCAGGAAGGGGTAAAGAGAATGCAAAGGGATCTGGGGAAACTACAGGAGTGGCTTAGGGTGTAGCAGTTAAGTTTCAATGCCAAAAAGTGCAAAGTCATGCACCTGGGATGGGAAAACCTGGGAGCTATGTATAAGATGGGGAAGGTACTGACAGTCACCAAGCAAGAAAGGGACCTCAGGGTAAGGATATCTGATGATCTCAAGGTGGAAGCGCAGTATGACAAGGCAATAGGAAAGGCTAGTGGTGTACTGGGGTGCCGGGGGGGATTTTAGCAGGACAAAGGAGGTAGTGTTGCCACTGTATGGCTCACTAGTGAGATCCCACCTAGAGTACTGTGTCCAGTTCTGGAGGCTGCAGCACCTCTGCAAGGACATTGACAGGGTGGAAGTGGTCCAGAAGAGGGCCACCAGAATGGTACAGTGGTTGCCGAAGAAGCCATATGAAGAGAAGCTATGGGATCTTACCATGTACTACCTGGAGGAGAGGACAGGAGAGGAGAGGAGAGGAGAGGGGACATGACTGAGACCTATAAATACCTCACAGGGGTGAAGAAGGTGCAGGTGACAAGTCTCTTTCAGATGAGGAAGAGCAGCAGAACATGGAGGCATGCAGTAAAGCTGGAGGGGGGACATTTATTTATTTTATTTATTGAATTTTGGTAACCAGGTAGGCCCACTGACACAAGACAGTCCCTTTTTTAGTGGCAACCCAGGAAGTGCAGTACATTAATAGTGCAATAGTTAACACAGGAAACCATACAGGTATGACAATTGCAATAACAAGACCAATTAATATAGTTACAGGAACATGTCATATTACAACACAATTAGGTCATACAAACATTCACTTCTAGCATACAAAATATACAGAGAACATAATTACTACAGTTAAAAATCACTAATAAAGATAACAGTACCATAGCGTATACTATGGCAGACAGCAACGTAATCATGTAAGAGGCATGTGAGGAAATACTTCTTCACAGAAAGGGTGGTCGACACTTGGAACTGCCTGCCAGCAGAGGTGGTGGTGGGGGGAGAAAACAGTGGAGAGCTTCCTGCATGGGATGGGCACATGGGCATAGCATGTAAAGGAGGTGGGAGGATACTGGTGACCAAACAGGGTGGAATGGATGGACCTTCTGGTCCTTTTCCTCAACAGATTCTATGTTTCTATGTGCTGTACCAAAACAAATCATGCCTTCCTTTCCTGGTCAACCATGAGATCAACCTTAATATGATCTTACCTATGTTTGACTAAGCATATGTAGTCTGCAGTGCTGCTCCAATGTCTATACTTGCCAGGCTTGGCCCCCTTTTTATGTTTGCATGTGTGCACGCACTGCAAAAATTTTGTTACAATACCAGCTTTTAGAGGTGTGTGTCACTGTCAGGTCCAGTACAGCTCAAGCTGCAGTGGGATTGACATTGACAGCCCATTGAACAGCCAGGCTGATCATGACATTGTTCAGTGCTTGTGGGGCGCAAATGTTTTGTAGTTGAAAGGAGCCAGCCACTCCAATCAAACAGAGAGTGGCTCATTTCATATACCATGCTGCCCAGCAAGCAGCTGAGTGGCATCATGCTTAGCCTGCTCCTCACCCTATCTTCATATAAAAACAAATCCACCTGCTGCCAAACATCCCACTCCCTCCTGATCATATCTTGGTGCCCAACTGAATGTTGCAAAATGAATCCCGCCTGCTGCCAAAGAGCCCACCCCTCCTGATCACATCCCTGTGCTTGATTTCTGTAAAAATAAATCCTCCCACTGCCAAACAACCCACCCCTTCCAAATCATGTCCCAGTGCCCAGTTGTGTGTGGTGGGCAAAGATCTTCCAAAGCCCATCCTGGGCTGAGTCTGTGTGACCCCCCCCATATCTGATGTGCATCCTCGCCTTGTGACACTTGGGTGCCCAATCCCCAGTGTCACCCTTGGTCCCTCTTTTCTTTTTTTTTTATTAAAACCTGAAAAGGAAACCATCAATTGAGGTATTTTGCAGCCTTCCCAACCCCCCCACACCAATCTTCTCCAACCTGACATCCCACTCAGCACCCACCACCCCACACCCCCATACCCCTCACTCACCTAAAAAAAAAGTCCAGCACTGAAACTTCACTCTGCCAGGAAAACACACCTTTCTGTTTCAATCCTGACCAGGAACTGAAGAAATGAGGTAAGTCCACTCTATGTAGTTTCACTGTGTTTTGAACTATTACTCATAATGTTGATGCTTTTTAAGATTTTGACCACACATTTTCAACATAGTCTTTTTATGATTCCACTTCATCAGTTTGGTAGGTGAAATTTTTCAAATCCAGCCTGAAAGGTGATTTCGCAGTTGTTGCTCTGCAAAATCACTTTTCAGGCAGGATCTAAAAAGTGTCAAAAGAATCCAAAGTATGGCACCACTCAAACCACCATGCTATAAAAGAATTCAGCACTTCGAAATTTTGATTCAAAAGTAAGATTTATTCCAAAGCTGGAAATACTTCCAAGTCACCTCCTCACACTGCCCCAGCACTTCGCTACAAAGCCTTCCTCAGGGGATGAATGGCACCAGACTCTGGATTCTGTTGCCTATTTTGGGCTTGCTGCCCTTTCCTGAGCGCACTGCTCCATTGCTGAGAGCAGGTAAAAACTTTTGGGATCTGTGGTACTGCTTTAAAAAATGTCATCTACCAAAGTTCATGAAGTGGGATCATGAAAAGTCTATGTTGAAAATCTGGGATCAAAATCTTAAAAATTACCAATGTTATGAAGGTGTATTAACATTTTCAACATTCACTCATAACTATAGAAATTTTCAATATTTTGACCCCAAATTTTCAACATAGCCATTTTTTCATATGCCCTCAATAACATGACAGGTGCCATTTTTCAAATCCTGCATGAGAGGTGATTTTGCAGTTGCTCCATGGAATCACCTTTCAGGCAGGACTTTAAAAATTTCATCTACCAGGTTCATGAAATGGACAGTGTTCACTCATAACTGTAGTAATTTTCAATATTCTGACCCCAAATTTTCAATATAGCCATTTTTTTCACAGCACCCCATGAACGGGCAGGTGTTTTTAAAATACTGGCTAAAACATTTTTTCACATTTGTTGTGCAAAATTACATTTAAGACAGTATTTTATAAATCACACCTGTCATGTTCAGAAAGGGGAGTCATAAAAAGATTATGTTGAAAATTTGGGGTCAAAATGTATGTGCAGGGCCAGCCATTGGCCCAGTGGGTAGTGTGTGTTCCCATGCCAGTGACTCAAGTTGGGGACAAGCTCATGGAGTCATCTGCGCAGCACAAGGATGGGGGCCAGCACTGTCGTATGCCACTGCTCTGAGGCTGGAAAGGTATTGCACAGTGTTGTCTCACCCAGACAAAACCTTGTGATGGCCTTGGAAACCTTCCCTCACAAGGGGTTCACATGCATGTCATGGCCTGCTAGGGCCATGTACTGCATCAGGAGAAGTGGGTTAGCAAGAAAAATGGGGCTTGAAATATCGCCACTATTCTGTTTATTACATTTCTAAAGGGACTAGCAGGAATGAAGTACAATTTCACAATCACAAAAAGGGAATTTTTTTTTTTAAAACAACTACGCCAGTGTAGGCAGTTTCTCTATTACAACTCTTGTTATTCATCTGTCAATTTTTACCTCTGTGCTATCTATATCCAACAACTACATAGCAAATACAAGCAAGCAAACATTCAGCATTGACAAATCCTTGCTCATTCCCCCTGCTAGTTCAGCTTTAGAGCTCCATTTCTCAACCAATAACTACCAAATAAAATATGCTAATCTATCCCCTCTCTTGAATCTCGGTATCTCTCACACTGTTCCCTCTTCATAGCCAAATACTGGCTTGCCACTATGCCCACTTTCCTCTCCTCTATCCTTAGCCCTGCCATCCCCTATTCCTACGCCCTCCAGTCATCTGCTGCTTGTTCCTTTCTTATCCCTCACAGTAAATCTGTAGCAGGCCAGTCTGCTTTCTATATCTGACTTCCTACACTTTGGAACAGCCTTCTCCTCCCCATCCCGCTCTCTTCTTCCTTTCATTCTCTCAAACCACTATTACTGTCACGTTTCACTAAGAATGCACTGCAAATCGACTTCTTCCTCCTCCTCTCTCTGTCTCTTTGCTGCAACAGCCCATGTCCTCGCCATCCCTCCCTCTGCTATTTTCCCTGTTTTACCCATTTTTGCCTACTTAATTGTTTCAACAGAAGGCCACCAGTGAGTGTAGTGACTGTGCAACTGCTGCAATACTTTGGATAGTCTCTTTCTCTGGTTTTCTACCCTCAGTAGAGATGCCAGAAGAATAGTCTCAAGGCTAAAGGAACAGTTAAAGCCAGAGAAACAAAAGCACAAAAGAGATGTAACATAATCTGCCTTCTCCAACCCATTGAATAGTCCCAATAGCATGGAGGAGAGGAAAAAAACCCTTCTGGAGGAAACCTCTGGGGATCCAAAGTTATTAGGTTAGCCTTTCCTCCAGGCTTTAAATTATTTTTTTACCAATTATTTTACCAGGTGAGACACACTAAGCTGAAAACTTGTTTACAGGTGCAACCTGGGAGCACGAGGAAGTTAAGTGACTTGCTCAGGGTCACACAGTATGCAAGTGGGGGCTGTGGGAGTCAAACCCAGGTCTACAGATTTGCAGCTCAGAGCCTTACTAGCCATTGTTGAGCTTGGTGGATTTTGGAATTTGGTTCTCTGATATACGTTTTGAAGCAGGAAGATGTCCAGTGACCCATCACTTTGATAATGTGAGCTGGAATATTCCTTCGGGATGCTGAGGTGGCTGCTCCTATTCTGGTGGTAGTTCAGGTGGATGTTAAAGATCCCATGACACTTCTCGAAAAGAGTAGGGGAATTTTCCTGGTGCCCTGGCCAAATTTCCCCCCATTCACTAAAATACCACCAACAGCTTAATCTGGTTCAAAGTTAGTTGGCATTCATTTGCATCCCCCTTCCCTGGGTCATGCCTAAAAAGAGGCAGAATTTGTCTAGTGCACTTACCCGGTCAACAAAAACTAAATAAAAATAAATAAATAAATGAATACTGGAAAAGGAGGAAGCATCAAGACCCAGGTGAGACAGTAGTGCTCCAACATGAAGGATGAACTTCCATGGAGGACGAACCAGGATGTAGTCAGCTTATGGAAGCCCTCCCCATGCTACATTTTTTCTGGGAGAAGCAGCTCCCGAAGAGGTCTTGAGGGCAGCTTGTAAAAGCCCTCCCCCACGCTGATTTTTTCTGAGAGAAGAAGTTCAAGCATAATCCTCTGTGAAGCAGGCCACGGCCGAGCTCTACGGGCACCAAAGCTGTTTTAGGACAGCTGGAGTCTTTGTTTATTTTGGCGCCAAGTTTCAAAACTGTGCCAGGTTCAAAACTGTGCTTCATGTGTCGGCCTACAAATGGAGATCGTTTTTTTCTTTGTGATCAAATTTTGTGAATAAGCCTTCCTAGTACATCCCTACATCATGTTACCTTAATTGGACTTTAATTGATTTTCTGGGTTTTTGCAATCTGATACTAGTGTTCCTTAGATAGCTGTTAATGAAAGCTGTGCAGCATTACAGTGAAATTTTATGTATTAAAGGGCTACTTTTTTTTTTCCTTCTCTCTTTAGAACCGCATTTCAGGCTGTAACCATAAATAACTACTGCTCTTGAAATAGCTTCACCTCGAGGAGCATTTCTAGCCATCTGTTAACTGTAAGCATCTCTAGCCATCTGTAAACTGTAATAACATAGTGCTAACCTCAGAAGCCATTCTTAAACTAAAGCAGACAGAGCTAAAGTAGATAGATTTTCATTTGTTTTGTAATTGTCCCTGCCCCTCCCAGATTCCCTCCCCCTCAGTCCCCAGCTGGGATAAATTCCTAACCTGAATCTCTCTCTCTCCCCTTCAGCTCCCAAAGAGGGTAGCTTGTGGAAGCCCTCCCCCGTGCTGCATTTTTTCTGGGAGAAGCAGGTACGAGCATAATCCTTGGTGAAGCAGGCCACGGCCGAGCTCTGTGGGCACTGCAAGCTGTTTTAGGACAGCTGGAGTCTTTGTTTTCACCCCGCCGCCCCCACCACCACCCCCCTTGCTGAACATTTCCTTACCCAGCTTTCTCATTAGCAGCTTATACTCGGTCACCACTAGAGGCAGCTAGAAGTGGTTTCTTTATTTCTTGCTATACTCCCCCTTGTACAAACTGCTGAAATGGTTGCACCTTTCTACCTCCTCTTTATTGGTCTCTTGCCCACTGTATCCTCCCCTCTTTCACAGCTGTCCCCCCACCCTTCCCTTCTCTCCTCTCACTTTTACACATTTCTCTTGTACCTGTCCTTTCCATTATGGTCACTACAACACCTAACCATAATATCATTTTCCACCTTTCCTCTGCCCTCTTTTCCCCCTCCTCGTGGCACCACTCATCCTCTCACTTCCGGTACCAGTACATAGCCCCACTAAGAAAGCACCTGCTGTTGCCAGGGAACACAAACGCATTAAGTTTGCCATAGCCTGCCACATCCTCCTCCTCCTTTTATCTGGGGATGTTCACCTGAACCCAGGGCCAGTCACCCACACCACTCCCAATGGTGATAAAAGGAAAGGCCTTATTGTTGCATCTCTAAATATCTGTAGCTTACTGAAAAAACTTGACTCTCTTCAAGGATGGATAATGCAGCACAAGCCAGGCATTCTGGCTTTAACTGATACCTGGCTCTCCAAAACCACTTTGGACTCACATGTGGCCCTTAATGGCTACTCCGTTTTTTGCTCGGCTCGCCAAAGCAAACGGGGTTGCAGCTGCACACTCTATATCCGAAACTCCCTTCAAGCAATGGTTGTCCCTTCCCTTCCTCTCACAGATGGAGCCCAAGTACTCGATGTAAAGCTTACTCTGGGCAACCCAGGAAAAACCCTCTATGTTTTAGTGGTCTATATCCCACCACGTAACCAGAAGGCAGCCTTCACAGCAGTTGCCAGCTGCATCTCATCCCTCCCTTATTCTAGTGAGATTATTGTTTTGGGTGACTTTAACACAAATTGGCTAGCACCATCATCTGCCCACTATAAAGATGCCTCCTTAGCCATGGGCCTGACCCAAGTTGTCCAATCCCCCACAAGACATAACCACAGGACAGGGACTGCTACTTTGCTGTACCTAATTTTCACTAACCGCCCAAACAGAATCACAAAGGTCTCAGTGCTCCCGGATGCCATCAGTGATTACTCGCCTGTACTGTGCTGGTGGTCCTGTAAGGCCCCAAACCCTGCCCCCAAAACCTTATACTGTAGGTGTTTAAAATGAGATTCATTAGCCAAGCTAAAAAAAACATCTCAACCCCGCACCACCCACTTAAGGATTATCAACACCGAGTCGGAGCTGATTGGGGGCAGGACTGACAGACAGCGCCAGGTTCCAGCAGGTTTCCACAGCAGCAGCATGGTGCTGAAGTCACTCAAAGGGACCTTGCTGGCAAAATGTCGCTGTCAGGGGTAACCGATGCTTCCCATACATGAATACATGGGCCCCTGAAGATTTCAATGATACCCTCGGAATCTCTAGCAACCCCTCATCAGCCGAATGGAGCTGTTACTCGGGGCAGTAAGGGACCAGGAGCTCATTCAAGTAGTCAGGGCCAAGTCCGTGTAGGGCTTTATATGTCAGTAATCCGACTTGCCGTATGACATCCATGCCTCCAGCTGGTAAAAGGTACTCCAGGAAGCACTAGGGACAGTGACCAAGCATCAATCAATAGCATCTCCCATAGGGTGAGTCAAGAGGATCTCTGCCCTGATGTCGGCCACCTTAGTCGCAAAGAACTGAGCAAGCTCATCGCACTCCAGTTGTGAAAAGGCTCCTTGAAACTGCACACAGGCTGGGTTGCACAGCCTGTCAACAGTTCAAAAGAGCTGAGCCGGTCGGTTCTGAGTGGCAGCGATCTCCCCGGACAGGAATTCTGCCTTTTTATGGGAGATTGTTAATTGGTAGACTTGATAATGTTCCACCAACCTAAGATGGTCGGCTTCCAGGGTGGATTTCCTCCAACGCTGCTCTAACCTTCGACCTAGTCTCCGCAACTCCCTCAGGGCCTCATCAAACCAGGAGGCCGAGGGTGGCGGGAGAGAGAGGGCAAACACGGACTAGAGCAACAGAACCCAGTGCAGTGGAGATGGCCTTATTATAGGCCAAGACCAAAGTCTCTGGATTCATGCTTGCCACAGGAAATTCCGAGAGGTCAATAACCACTGCAAGGCCTTCGGGGTTCAAATCCTGTAAAGAGTGGTAACTGACCATCTCCACAGGGGTAGGCCTACAAAGGGGGGGTGCAAAAATTGAACCTCATGGTGTAATGATTGGACCAACTGACAGGTTCCACTCCCAGATTTGAGGCTTTGATCCCCAGGAGGAAGACCAAATCAAGGGAGTGACCGTGTTTATGGGTAGCAGAAGAAACAATCTGTGAGAGGCCCAGAGATGTCATCAACTGGAGGAAGTGTTTTCCTAATTGCGAGAGTTCATCATTGACCCAGGCGTTAAAGTTGCCCAGGACCATCAGTCTGGGTGACTCAAACCCCATGTCGCTGATGAAGTCCGCTACTTCCTAAAGGAATGGCTTCTCATCCCCGGGTGGATGGTAGATGAGAGCTATCCTACAACCTACACCTGCTACTACGGTACACTCAAAAGATTCGGCCTCCTCAACTGGTACATTCATGAGGCCCAATTGGGTCTTGAAACAGACCGCAATCCCCCAAACTGATGATGCTGTAAATTTTCCAGGTTTCAAGAATCCAAACATGGCTAGTAATAGTAGGTTGTAGATTAAGATCTGCAACAGGTCCATAGAAGTCATTTCTTAGAAGCATTGACTGAGCATGTAGATTATAGTCTATGGCCCGGATATTCAGACTGTGCAAGGCTGTGGCGCAAGCCTAGGCGCAGCGCAACTTGGCTGCGCAGGGGCATTGACAGGGTGATATTCAATGGAGCTGGGCCATAGCACAGCATTGTTGAATACTGCACCTGGCCACCTGCAGTGCACATGCGCAGTGGGCACTGCGCCAGCGCAAGTGGCCAGAGTGGAGCAGGGGATGCGCTAAGCAGAAGTTCCGTTGCGCTATGCGCAACGACTGTGATATTCAAAGTGCACTGCAAATGGGGCCATAATGTATGCAAGGTGCAAATGGAGCCATTTGCATGTCATTATGGCCCCATTTGCATGCAGGTGCGCCGATCCCGTGACTTGGCGCCTGGCGCCCTGCTAGGCAGCAGTCATCGGGGACCAACGCCCCTGCACAGCGCCGGGCAATCGTGTTCCCACTGCTCGATCGCAGGCATATGTAGATTTAGATAATCATCCAATATCCCTGGTGGTCCAGTGGACCGCTCACAGCTCACTGCGGCTTCAGTATGAAACATACGCCAATATCGCTGGTGATCCAGCGGTCACCCTCCCACCTGCCCACTGAGCCCCACCGCCCGCTTCGTCAGCGCGCGGCAGCAGCAGCACCCCACCCGCCTGCCGCCCCGCCGACTGACATCAGACGGGGCTGTACGCCCATTGGTCCACAGCGTGAGCCAATGGGCGGCAGCCCATACTGTAACATACAGTCCAGCTCTGTGAATGGAGTCCGCACCGGCTGCACTCCGGCTGGCTCACGCTGTGGACCAAAGGGCGTACAGCCCTACCATACTGTGTTAGTCGGCAGGCAGCTGGGTGGCAGGTGGGTGGGGTGCTGCCGCCAGCCACTGACTGGAGGGGGAGCATGGCAGTGGGGCTCAATGGGCGGGTGGAGCGGGGAGTACCACTGGACCACCAGGGATATTGGACATATTATTGTCATACTGAAGCCTGTGATCGGGCTGCGTGCAGTCCACTGGGCCATCAGGGATATTGGATGTTTTTATTTCTACATATGCCCGTAATCGGGCTGCAAGCGGTCCACTGGACCACCAGGGATATAGGAATGCTTTTATTTTTACTCATGCCCGTGATCAGGCTGCAAGCGGTCCACTGGACCACCAGGGATATAGGACTGCTTTTATGTCAACAGATGCCTGCGATCGGGCATGGGGGGGTGCCACCACGAAGGTGTAACCGGAGCTCAGGTGGCAGCTGCCATGTTGCGCCTTGCAATACGGCAACTCACCTGTGGTTGGCGAGCTGTTGTTCCTTTTTTTTGGCTCACCTGTGTGCAGTGCAAGTAGGTGTTGCACATGCATGGACTCAACACATCCTGGGCTGAATATCAGGATGTGTGGAGTGTGCATGGGCACGCCCCCCTACCTGCACCGCATACATTACTGATGCACTCCAGCACATCGGGATTTGTGCCAGGCACAATCCCCATTTGAATATCGTGCCAGGTGGATCAGTGGGGCGCATGGTGCAACACTGTTGCGCCATGTGCAACCCTTCTGAATATCCTGGCCTATGGGTTTTCTTGAGGAGGAGTCTAGAGGAGTCTTTCTGTATACATTGAAAAAAGGCTTTGATTTCTGGGTTAGAGAGCTAAGATACTGGACTGTCAGGCCGGGAAGACATCAAGGTAAATTGAATGCCAGAAAAATATTGTGTAATTTTTCTTGAGGGAGACAAGCTTGCATTTTAACGGCATCTTATCTGTACCTAAGAACTCTAATGTATGAACAGGTCCTTCTGTTTTGATGTCTGCCAAAAGAATGTTAAGGATAGAGAATGGTCGCCTAAGGCAGGTGATGCTTGAGGCTGGAGGAGATGCAGGGGTATCGATGAGAAGGAAATCATAGAAGAGATGCAAAACAAATAGCCATCTAAACACATTCAACAGAATCCAACACAATGAACTCGAGAAGGTATCAAAGAGACTTGGGGCCCAATTCCAAGATGCATGTCGCAACTCGCAGGTGTATGCAAGTTGTGACATGTGCCGATACACCGGGGACCCTGCGCCCTATTCCAGAACAGGCAGGGTCCCCGCCACTTACGCCCTGTGACTTGCGGCATCCACAGGGCTGTGCCATGGGAAGGGTGCACCCAACACAGGTGCTGAAAGCCGCAGACCGCAGGGCGCAAGGCATGGTCCCCCAAAGCCCCACACCCCAACACAATGGCACTGCCCCCAAGGGCTGGGGAGGTGCTGGGGGCCACAAGTCCACCCTAGGGTGCCTGGCATGTGGGGGGACGGGAACCACCCTGTGGGGGCACTACACGAGGATGAGGGTGAGGGGGTGCCAGCAGGGCTGCCTGCCACGGGGGTGTGGTGGGCACCCATGGAGGGGTCAATTGTATGGGCAGCAGGCTGGGTGGTGCATCCCTGGTGGACATAAGTATGGTTAGACCAGCTATTAGCTGGGCTAACTGTACTTACGCCATGGTCTGCTGTGTCCCACTTGGAATCGCAATGTGCGATTCTGCCAGCCGTCCTCTTAGAATACCAGTATTATCGATGCTGGAATCCCCTTTGTGCCTTGTCACAGGGGGTTGCAGGTGTAGTGGGTATGAACCTCTCATGGCGCAGGCAGCCCGTGCCATGTCGCAGGCCACCTTCTTAGAATTGCACTGGTATCACATGTCACAATGTGCAATTTGTGCCATAGGGTTTGAGACAAGTCACCTTGCGACAGGTGTATCCCATTTCAGAATCAGGCACCTGGACTGTTTTTACATCCAAAAGTTAAATGTATAGCGAAATAGTACTGATTGCTCCAACATATTCCATAAACGTGCCACAGGGAAGGACGAATAGGCAACAATGTGGAGACATTTATGATATATGCATTAATTAACCAATCACCCTGATCAGAAAGTTTAAATAATTTAATAGCATTGTCAATTAATGCATAGAAAAGTGAATAATCTTCAGATGGAATGAGAGAATTAATGCTTGGATCTGTTATGGAATGAGGAGCTGACAGGCCGATTATCAGATATTCTTTGCTTGAATAATTTTCGGTGGATATTCCTACAGGGCTTATTTAAAACCATGGAAAAGGGGAAGCTGTGAAGAGACACATTAGACACCCTTTTGACAACTCCTTCGCTAGCAATGCATCCACAACCTGAGGTTTGGCAGTAGCAGATTTGAGACTGGGGCACTGGACAGATGTGATAGGGATAGCATAAAGTCCTGTATGAAATCCATTGGAAAGGCCCTAATTTAGGAACTACACAAGAGATTCAGAAGGATGAGTTGCCAACAGCTGATGTAAACTTGACTGGCATTGATGAATGGGCATAATGTCATTTGTAACCTGGAGCAGGGGCAAAATTAGCATTATGGTGATAGACCAATTTCAAATGTGCTTCACTGCAATGACTGCAAATATGAAGACGCGTACAGGATGGAGTGAAGCAGGTGGTTATACCAAAATTGTTACATACCACTCTTCCAGCAGAAAAAACTATTTGATGACCCTTTTTATCCAAGAGATTTTGGGGTGCATAAAAGACGTCAAGTGAGGTGGATGGACGCATTGAAGTAGACGTGGCAGGTGATCAATTAGAATTGAAAGATAATGGACATAAGGCAGCCAAATGAGAAAAAGAACCATAGACTACATACATCAACGCCCATAGCCCAGTAGAATGTCTACAAAATAACTTGTTGTCGAGAGAAACCCAAGAAATAAGAGACTGAACTTCAATAAATAAGTAACCACCTTAGCTGAGAATGATTTGTGATAATTGTAAAAATTCGTGCAACCATATCAAATGGCTAGATCAACAACGAGATACAAGTTGGAGTCCAGTTCTTCATGCCTGGATGGCAATGCCTCATGTACAGTTTCGTGATAAACAGAAAAGGCAGCAACGAATTCCGCAACTGTTAATTTCTTTAGGAGCCATGGATCTTTATCTTCTAGTACCACAGGGTCATCCCCACAGGAAACTATCCTATTTTCTGTTGTTTCATGGGAGGATGTAAGAAGGCTTACAAGACTGGCACCTTTTCCTTCAATAATGTCCTTCCTGACATGATCTGGAACCAGATGGATAGGACAAGCAGTAGTTGGGAATCGGATCTGAGAAGTAGCAGTTGTACCTGAAATGGATGTACAGTAGGTGGGATGGAGTTTTGGAAACTTCTAGATGATCCGGATGATGGACGTATAGTTGGTAAAGCCAAGGCCAGTGATGCAGAAACAACCTGAGATGACACTAAAGGGGCTCTCAGAGCTTGCTGGACAGCAGAAGGAGGTAGTTGTTCTGAAGATATGGATGGTCTGGATGCTAAACCAGCTACTCTGGCATCGAGGTTCAAAATGGTGGAGTTGTTTAGGAGCAACAAGTCACATAGCTCTGAAAACTGGGGAGGAGTGGAGGTTGCTCAAGAGCTGGAGAAACAATAGAAGTGGTGGGAACAGGGTTAGCAGAAATAGCAGCTATGTAAAGATTAAACAATTACTGCTTTTTGGCTGAAGCAGAAAAGGAAACTTTAAGATGGCAGAGAGTGGCCACGCGTTTAGGAATCATCCATCCTTTCATAGTTTACCAGGACTTGGGTGTGACCTTCCTGCAGATAGGTGGAGGAGCATCTGAATCTTTATGTTCTGATAGACCAGTAGTTCCATCCTGAGGTTAAGGCATGGCAGCTAGAAAATAAGGAGAAAGCATAAATGATCTTGAAGGACTCTCAGAGAAAGCCTGTCACAAGGGGATAACTGCTAAGGGCAAATGACCCCAGGTGCCCTGAGTAAGGCTTGTAGAGGGGACCCAGTTCCAAGTACAGGCTGAGGTTAGGCACACAGCTGCATGACAGCGTGTCTTTAAGCCATTGTGCTACCATTACGATGCTTGTCCAGAAACCCCGCACTAACTTCAAGTAAGTTTGGAAGAATGAGCAAAGGGATCCAAAACCAACACCCACCAGAGTGTGTCATAGAAGGTCCAGGGGAAAGCGATGCCATTGCACACTAGAGCTAGTAGGAAGGCTAGGAGGCTGCAAGATGAGACACTTGAAGAAAATGAGAACAAATAAATAAAGGAGCCAGATAGAAGCCCAGAAGGCAGAACATAAAAACTACAATGGAGGAGAAGGGGGAATAGAACAAACAAACCTAGAAAGCTAAAAAGGCAACCACAGAATAGACAAAAATGGCTGCCAAAGTAGCTGCCAGAGCAGCAGAGTGAAGGCAGCAAAACAAGACTGGAACACAGAAAAAGGGAAGCACAACAGAGGGGTGCACAGAACAGTGCACCACAGGAGGTGAGACACCAGAGAGAGAGAGAGAGAAGGGCTGAGCGGCCGGGAGACAAGGAAGCGAGGAGAGCAGCCATGGAGGTGCCACTGGGGGAAGGGATCAGAATGAGCGGGAAACTAGCAAAAGCATAAAGGAAAGCAGGAGGACAGAAAATGGCAGCAGCACTGCAGGGGAAGTGGGGGTGAAAACAAACCAAGGAGCAGGCAGGATAATAAAACCATGGCAGACCCACAATACAGCACAGGAGGCAGAAAGAAGAAAATGGCAGCAGCACCACAGGGGAAAAGAAAGGGGGGGGGGGCGACAAAATAGCGAAGAAGAGGCGGGAGAGAGCATCGCAATGGAGCCACTAACACGAAATGAGGGGAGGAGCAGAGGAGCCCCAAGGACTTATTCAGAAAAACAGTAGCAAAAAACAGGAGATGGGAGCCAAGGAAGAAACGAAGAACAGAGCCGAGCAGCACAAAGATTAAACCTACTAGGCAGGGGCATGATGGATTGTGGGTCTTTAAGTACGTAGGAAATGGAGAAGATTTTGGTGGGGCCCCACTGAACTGCAGGGAAAACCCTTTAGAACAGCATATGTAGCCCCCCCTTCCCATGTCTAGGGGCCAGATGTTAAAGAGGGAAGAAGGCCTCAGAATCTAGAACCTCACCAAGTTCTCCTTAGATTAAAATCAGAATCAAACCATGGGTGCCTTTCCTTGAGACTTCTTCAAACCCCAAGACACCAAGCCCCAAGTGTAGTCAGCTTCTTACGTGGCAGGAGATCCAGAAGGCGGATTTGTCAGTTCATCTTCAAGCTTTTTCATCCCACCAGACTCAGAGCAGAAGGGCGTAGGAAATTCAATACTTCAGACCCCAGGAAAACTGTGAAAATCCCTAAAATCTAAAGGAGTCATAATTCATCAAAATCCTTCCACAGCAATAATCAAACTGGACTCTGATTTCTACAAATGAATCAAATACCATTCTCCTGCACTCCTAAATGATTACAGAGCTTAGGGTCCCAGTAGCTTAAAACTTTTAACTAATAGAGCTCCATGGGGCTAACTAATTTGTTGAGAGGGAGAAAGAGAGCACGCTACAGGCATTCTTAGGCATGGATGTTCTGTACAAAAGAACCAGCAGCAAACTTAACCTCCAGGACCAGAGATAGATTTCTAAAAATTTCCAGGAACATGAAGCTCCCAATGACCCACTGGCACTGGTAAGAGCCTTCCTCTACCACAGATTCCTTTATGCTGAATCTCTTTCCATTTTTTGTTGTCTCTTCATCAGGGGAGTGATGTACTCCTCTGCCTGCCACAAAGTTAATTCATGTTTGGGGCAAAACTGAACAGCCTGAACCCTCTGCGGCTGCTCCCACAAATGTTCCTCCCATTAATACTGGTCCCGGCCTGGTCCCTGGTGCATTCTCCTTCATACATTCCCCGTGGCTCTCCCCAGAGCCAAGCCATTCAACAGTTACAGTGTCTCCCTACTTCCAATCAACATCCTGTTTCCTGAGATGGCACGGCCTACATTGGCTTAAAGGTCTGCACATTTGTAGGCCCCACAGCCTGCCCCAGACATGGGCACAGCAGGCCCCGAGTCTAGATCGCCACCCACTCCCACCTTCAATCCCCTGAGTTGTTGTGCCACATGGGCGATCGGGATCAGGAGGAGCTGCCACCATCCTCCGATCCCCTTTTGAGGCCTTGTCGAGGCCCTGTCACAACCGCAACAGCCCCAGACAGTCCAAAAACAACACTTCCAAAAAACTGGGCCCAACGACCACCCCCGGGGTCCTATACTACCTGCTATGCCAAACTCCTCTGCTCCCACGGATGCTCTCACCACCCGTTGCCCAAGGGAACCCTGGACCCAATGACCGCAACTGTCTGTCTGCCTGCCTCCCATAGGTACCCCAACCCAGGACCCGGTTCACTGCCACTAAACCCGACGACCTGCCTAAGAGGAGGAGAACCCCTCTGAACTGCCCTGCAGGAGATCCCTGCTGAGATCTCTTCCTTATTACCCTCTCATCTATCTATCTATATATATATAGAGAGAGAGATAGATAGGGGGTAATAGGCAGGAAGGGGAGAGACCAGCAGGGTTTCCTGGGGAAGTCCCTAAAGGTAGGAATAATCCCTCCTGCAAGGGGGGCTTACACTATCCCCTTCCTAAAAACCCATTTCATCCTGGAAATGGGGACAGAGGGCCAAGCAGGATCCCATCCAACCAACCCAGGTAATGCTCACTCCCCAGCATGTTGGGGGGCACCTACCATAGTTTGACCCAAAGGGGAACCCCTCCCCAGTTACCGTTAAAACCAACAAAGGAAAATAACCTAGCTTACCTGTGCCAGGAGGCCTTAAACTTTTAAACTACATTTAGGCAACATTAAGAACATTTTGATTACTGAAAATATATATATATATATATATATATATACTCTTAAAGTCCCTTCCCATACAACCCACCAAATCAGAGAGCAAAAACACCAAGTAACACTAATAATAAGCCCCCAATGTTCACACACTCCCACAAGATAGAGATGAAATACTCAACCTTCACTTAATAACGAAAGTGAATAAAATAGGTTGATAAGGTTAGTATTATTTTTTCTTTAAACAAAATTTAAATTGTTACTGTCCCAAACCCTGAAGTCCCAACACAGTCATGGGGCGAGGGGAATCTTGTAAAAGTCTGCACCTAGAAAACCCACTCCTGGATACATCTCTTGGATACCATTAGTTTAGGAATTTAACATGGAAACACAAACAATCTTGAAACAGGCTATTTGCCGATTTGCAATCTTCCTGGCACAGTTCACAATTCGTTGGGGTCTAAATGGCAGGGCATCCACCCTGTGGGAAATAAAAGTCAGGATCAGGCTTAGTGGTGAGGTCCCCAAACGAGTCCTTGGCAATGATGTAGTACTTCATTCTGTAGCCTGCCAAGTCCTGAACTAAGGCAACATGCTTGAACAAGGTCAAGCCGGACCGAGGCACGATAAAGCACATGGCACGCACTTTCTGGAAGAGTTGCTGGGATGGATGACCAGAACTTCCAGGCTTGGATCGCAGCTTCTGGAGTTGCTTTTTATATATACCCAGTCCTCATGCATTTCTTCAATGATGTCCCACATCCTTTCTTATAGATACGGACAGTCTGCAGTAAGGTACTCTATGTGGATCCTTCTTATCCACCACTCTACATGGGACCATTCAGGTAGCTCCCTAGCACTGGTCCTCCTGGCCATTCCAGGTTCCAGCCACACTCCTGTGTAAAAGGCCACATTGAGAGGGTCATTTCTTATGAGTCCATCCCTATGGACCCTCAAAGCTTTAGAACACACCACTAGGTGTGGGGTTTTATCTGCCAGGGTGATGACAGGGTGGTGGAAGGGTCAGGGGAATAACCCACTGAATTTCATAATCATCAAACTGGTGTCACGCGAAAAGCAATTTTTCCTCATCAAGCTCAGACTCCTCTGGAATCTTCTCTTGCTCAATAGTCACTCCAGAAGCTCCCAGCTTGATAACAGGATGGGTTTTTATAGAAGGAGACATCTCTGACTTGGCCGGAGGGGCCGATGAGCTGTCACTGGACAGGGACTCTGCTAGGGCTCCCTGGGCACTAAGGAGTCACCCGATGGCACATGCAGGACTCTGCCTCTCCCTCTGCCATGGGGATAGCAGGCAGCCAGTGACGGGGGGGTGCTGGACAGATGGCTGTGCTCCTTGCCACCCACCTCTTTCACCTCTTCTTCCACCGATTCCACAACATCTGGGGATGGTTCTTTTGACTTTCCCCCATGTTGCCTTTGTCCTGAAGCACAAGATTTTCAAGAACCCCAGCCTGTACACTCCTTTGTGACCATATGGTTGGCGTCCCCCCACCAAGGCACTGGAGGGGTCCCCACAATGGAAAGTAGGAGGAGCATGTTCAAAAAGTCCTGCAGGGTCAGAGTTGGAGCAAATTGCACATACCGGCAGTCTGACTACTTCTCCCGAAATCCGTGTCTGACACATCTTTCTTCCGCTTGACCCCTCCCTGCCATATTCCACAATCATGTTAGCAGGGAGGTAGGAATCGTCGCCTGTGGTTCCTCCTGGGGAGTAAATCCTTTAGCCATCTTTTGTCTTCTGCCAGCAATCGCCTTCCAACCTCTTTTTTTTTTTCCAGTTCTGTGAAGGGGGAAACACAAGTTGCCTAAAGGCCCAACCTGACCTCTTTTTTTCTGTTTCTGCTCCAAACAATCAGCTCACCTTTTTGCCCTTCTCCTGCAGCCTTAGTGGTAGCTACCTTACCCACCTCTCCTCGAACCTGGAATGTCCTATGTACATGCCTCAACCGCTCTGGGCTTCTTTCTGTTGCTCTCAGTTGCTGAAAATAATGAGTACCCATATACAACCTGTCTCCTTATTCCTTCTCACAATTATCTTAGCCACCACCAACTATGATAATTACCATTGTGTGAAAACAGTCTTCCGCCAACAGATTATAACCCCCCACTCCATAACTCTGGACCATTGCCAGATCCAGAGACTATGCACAATAGTAGGTTCTATGTGATAACGGCGATTGCAAAATAGCAATCACCGTAAGGGCGAGTGTACATCGCCGAAAATAAATTTCGGCAATGCACACTTGTGGTGAATGAGAAGAGGTCCCCCGAGATCCATGGTAGTTGTTTTAATTTGGGGGGCTGTGCCACCCGCATCCCCCTACTAAAAGTTGTTCAACTCCAGGAGGGTGCATGTCGGGGGGTGAATATTTAATAAAATAAAAAGCTGTCTGTCGGCAAAACATACCATGCCACGCCAGACCCAAACCTTGTACCCTGCACCTCCCAACCGACCACCCTCCCACCATGCTAGTGGACCAGCTTGGCAGCTGCCTGCCGCACCATCTCCCACATACCTCACCCCCCCTTCCTCTCCCCCTGTGCGTGTATCGCGTCGTGTACATCCCATCCCGTTACCTCGCCCACCCAGGTATCCAGTCGCTACTCTACCAGGTAGCCCTGAACACAGTCGCCGTGATTGAGTAGCCCTTTTTAAAACTGCTCAGTCGCAGTCGCTGTGTTCACTGGATACCACAATGGTACTGACATGCACCCTTGCTCCCGACACTTGCGTAACGGTGTCATCCAAAACCTACACACTTTCCCCTATCCCTTAGTCCCCACCTTACCCTATCCCTCTGCCAACACAAGCAGAAGAGAGCAAGCAAGCGTAATCAGAAAACTACACTAACCCTACTAAAAAGTCTCTGATCAGGATAACTATATTGCTCCTGCTTCTCTTGGGTAACATCCACCCTAGCCCTGGCCCAGGCCTTCAATTGAATGAACAGAAAAAAAAGCTGCAGCACCTTAAAGCTAGCTTCCATCAACATCTGTAGTTTGGTGGCCAGATTTAATGCGCTCCAGGTCTGGGCCACTCAACACAAACCAGATGTACTCTCGGTGGTAGAGACCTGGCTAACATCTAAAGTCCCAGATGCATCAATCACCCTGAATGGCTACTGCCTTTTCAGGCAAGATATAATTGGCAAACTGGACGGGGGCTGCACAATTTACCTCAGGGACACCCTAAGGGGCCATGGCCTAGCCCAAGCTGAAACTGGGAAAAATGTTCAGACTGTCGTTTTCAAGATACTACTTGGACCCTGTGGTAAATCACTCACTGCTGTCTCAGTTTATATTCCTCCACAGGAACAGGCACTGGGTTTCAATAGGATTACTGAATACATAACCAGTATGTGCCAAAACCATGATGTGGAACTGCTAGGTGACTTCAATGTCAAGTGGTTGGGCTCAGAGGCTGCTCTCTTTAAGGATGCTATCTCCACCATCAATGCATCACAACCTGTTGACTCACCCACTAGGATCAATTACAGGACTGGCTCAAGCTCCCTGCTGGACTGGATTCTAACCAATCACCTGGAAAGAATCTCTAACACCTCTGTCTTGCCTGACTCAATGAGCAACCACTCCCGCATCCTCTGTCTATGGTCACATAGGGCTCTGAAGCTACCTGCTAAAACAGTTACGCATAGGGTTCTGAAAAAAGGACATCTTGAACCCCTAAAGACACAACTTAGACAAACTGATTGGTTCCCTATTGACGCAGCCCACACTGTGGACCGAGCCCTTGAGTACTTCATTTCTCAGTTTAACACAGTTTACGATATCCACAAGCCTCTTGGGACATGAAATATTAAGGGAGCAAACACCGCCTGGATAACACCCTCCCTGCTTAACCTTATGGCCACCAAGGACAATCCATAGCATTGTGCCTGGGCAACCGGAAACAGGCAGACTGGCAATGGTACAAAACCACCAGGAATGCCTGTACCAGGGAGTTTCATTCTGCCAAGATCCGCCAGGAAGCTCTCCAACTCCTGTGGGGATGGTAGAAACTTTTGGGGAAATATGAGAGACCTCATGGGCACAACTAGCAAGTCAGCCCCATCTATGCACTCTGTAAATGGGGAAGTCACCCAGGATTCCAAGGTGATCACTGACAATTTTAACTTGGCCCTCTCTGACCTAAGTAGCATACTACCATCTGATTTCTTCAATGAGTGAGTGCCTCCTACCATGGAGCCCAAAGAAGGCACACATCAAGCACACTCCCCTTCTATTTTAGGACAGTCTCTAAGCAAGAGGCCAGAAAATATTTGCAGCGGGTGCTTGGGAAGTCAAGATTTAGCTGTGACTCTCTCGACCTGAAGATTTTAAACCTCACTTTTGAAGAAGTCCTAACTCCCTTAACTAAACTCCTCAATCTCTCCCTCTGCCATGGTCAGTTCTCTGAGAAATGGAAGGCAACTGCAGTCACCCCTGTCTTCAAAAATGGTGACTGTGCCCTCCATACAAACTACTGCCCAGTCTCAATCCTTCCTCCCCTTTCAAAGGCATTGGAAAGGATTGTGTAAAACTAGCTTGCCAAGTATCTAGAGAAATACAAGATCCAGTGCCCACAACAGCATGGTTTCAGTAAAGCACACAGTACCACCACTGCCCTGCTCGAATTCACCAGCTACATTCATAACGCAATTGATCGAGGCCACTTAGTGGGGGCAATTTACATCAACCTCACTAAAGCTTTTGACACGGTACATCACACCATTCTGCTGAATTCACTCTCCACCACTAGACTTTTGTCCAAAACCAGAGGCTTGTTCAGTAGTTATCTGGAGGGCAGATCCCAACAAGTCAAAATAAATGGCGCTTCTGACAGTCGCCCAGTTTGCTCTGGTGTTCCTCAAGGCTCAGTTACTAGGTCCATTACTGTTTAGCCTGTTCCTAATAACCTCCTGAGGCAAGCTCCACCAACATCTTACTCTATGTGGATGAGGCAGTTATTTTCTCCAGCCAACCAGACATGCATCTCCTGCAGACCCAGTCCCAACTTGATTTTGCATCTGCTGAGGACTGGTTCTCAAAACACAAACTCCTTATGAATGACAAAAAAACCAAAACTATGCTTTTCAGTAACACCCACAACAAGCACAAGTTGCACAGTCTTACCATCCAGAACAGTTGGGGGGACACACTGGAGCCAGTCCCGTATTTTAAATACCTAGGCATAACCCTTGATAGTTCACTGTCCTATGCCACCCATATAGATCAAGTTGCTAAAGCAGTAAATGTTAGGATTGGTCTGCTATACTGGCACAGACATTGCCTAACCTCCGATGCTCTCTGATTTGCGGTCAACAACTCCATAGTCTCCATTATTGACTATGGACTAGTTATATACAGTGCGGCAATGAACACTGCACTCAAAAGGATCAACCTAATCCTTAATAAAGCTTGCAGGTTAATCACGGGTGCACACCGTCTAACCCATACCTCCGACCTACACAAACAAATCAATTGCCTGAACCTCACAGGATGAGTAAAACACCAGACCTGCCTCCTTGCAGAAAAGTCTGTCTTGGACTAACCCCCCAGTAATACAAGATCTTCTTAAATAAGTGATCAACCCACATACAACCTGAGGTATGTCAAGACAAGTGCTTCTCATACCTTTCTGCCGCACTACGCAGGTACAACACTCTTTTATTTACCGGGCACCCTCATGGCTAAATGACCTATCAGCCGCTATCCTGTCAGTACCCAAGTTGGGCCCTTTCAAATATAAACTCCACAAACACTTTACTACACTTAGCAGATGTGACTATCCAATCATGGGGAAATCTCACCCTGTTGCCTCTACTGCCTAAGACCACCCTCTATTTCTCTGCACCCCCTGCCGCTCCCTCCATGCTACTGCAACCCCACCTCCTATCTCCCTACCGCTTGTTAACGTAGACCTGTATCTTGTCCACCATCCCTCCACCGTTCTTGTCCCCCCCTTCACTGTCCCTTCCTCCTTAGACCAGTCCTCTCCCATGGCCCCATCCCACCTCCTGTCCTTTTTTCCTGATCCCCAACATTCTTCTTCCCCATTCCTTTTTCTCCCTTCGCCTCAAACAACAAGGCCATTGTTGGCTGCTCTATGTTCACCTATTTTATACTAACTCCAAAATGCATTTTTATTGTCTCACCCTTTAGTGCCTGTCAGAGCATTGTACTCATGTTATTGTAACACTCTGGTGCTAATTGTTGTATAATGTTATGTTTTATTGTATTTCTCTTCGATGTGGAACCGCTGTAAAAGAGCCTCAGGCTCAAAGGTATTGTAATCCGAAAATAAATAAATAAAAATGCAGGCCTTCCCTCTTCTCCAACACCAATCAGGAGTTCTCAAACAGGCTCCCAAACTCTCCGGTCTCCTCAGCAAAATGATACCCACTCACATTCCTTCTCTCCTCGTACCTTACCAGCAGCCAATCAGAGAGGCCAAGGCATGCACACGATCTCCCAGTCACGCACGCATGTGATATGGACCTGCGCACCAAAGTCCACGGCTCTGCCACTGTGCCACTCAGACTCCCTCTCTCAGGGTATGCAGCAAGCCACCCCTTATACCTCTGACAGGCACTCAGCCCACCACACTGCCATGGCACCTCTCCTGCTACTACTCCTGTCCCTCACCACATACTATGCACCCCCCCAACCGTGACCCTGGTGCACCTCTAATCCAAGCCGAACCACACTACCACAGTCTGTCAACGCTACCCTCCCCAGTGTTGATACCCCCCCAGCCGCCCACACATACACTGCTACTGCTGACCAAGGTACGCCTCCCCTGGCTCGAAATCGGCCCTGCTATCCCTGTCTTGCAGTCCCTTGGTATCCCATGTATAGGGGGCGTGCTCAGGCCCCATAGCCTTTTGACCAAACAATTAAGCACACAGAGACCTATCTGCAGAGGTATCACACTGCTTCTCCTCCTATTAGGAAACATTCACCCCAAACCAGGCCCAAGATCTTCTAATGCTCAGCAACTACCTCCAGTCGCTGGCCTCTGCATAGGGTCCATAAACATCTGTAGCATCTTAAAAAATGGCGAACTCCAATGCTGGATATCCAACTACCAACCAGACATCCTAGCACTAGTGGAAACATGGTTGTCCAAGTCCGCTCAGAACACAATTGTCTCACTGCTCGGGTACTCTTTTTTCCAGTTAGACAGGATGTGTAAACGAGGTGGTGGCTGTGCCATTTACGTAAAGCACAACCTGCTGGCCCAAACCATGCCACTGCCCAGCTTAGACTACGGAGCCCAAGCTCTGTCTCTAAAGGTCACCCCTGACCCATCCAATGAGCCTCTGATAATCACTGCTGCCTACATTCCCCCATAAACAGGCTCATGCCTCCACTCACTAACCAAGTACATCGCCAGCCTCAACCACAAGTCCAGCATATTCTACTAGAAGACCTCAACCTGAATTGGCTTAGCACTGCAGCCTCATCATCCACTGGCACGCTCACAGCCCTTGACCTACACCAGATGGTGACCCAACCCACTAGGTGTAACCCCTCCACTGGCACCCGCACCCTCCTGAATGTAATACTCACCAACAGACCCAGCAAAATAGGGGATGTCAGAGTCCTCCCAAACTCCCTTAGTGACCACTCCTCCATGCTCTGCATGTGGACAGGCAAACCTCCCACACCTACTCCCACCACCTCCCTCCGTCACTACCTCCAGCCAGGCAAACTCCACTCTCTCAAGCAACATCTTGTGCAATGGAACTGGTCCCCAATCTACCAAGCCACCAGCGCTGATGCTGCTGTCTCCTATTTCTACGACTTCTTTACCCATGTATCTGCGACGCTTTTGCCCCCCCTAAGGAAAGTTACCACCAAAAAACGTAAAGGCCCCTGGATAACGTTGTCACTGCTGCAACTCCTCAAAAGCCGTGATGACCTATGGCACAAAGCTAATTACTCAGGAAAACCAGCAGGCAGACAGACAGGCATACCATACTGCTTGAAACAAATGCACCTGAGCTGTTCAAAAGGCAAAAGATGAACACTATAGAGCTACCATTACTGCCTTTTGGGCTCATCCCACAAGTTCTGGGATAATATAAAGTCCCTGAATGGCAAATCACAAACACCACCTCCATCCCAGATTGCCAATAATGGGTTGATCACCACAGACCCAAAAGAAATTGCAGATACGCTCAATAACAGCTTCACGGACCTCAGTGCTGTCCTCCCCCCAAACTTTTCAACCAGTACCAACATTGCCCAGCCCCACCTCCCGCAGCTGCATTTCTATCTCCGGACCATCTCTCCACATGAGGCAAGGCTGTACCTTACCAAGGCCTTAAACCAAACCAACCCACTAAAGGATCCACTTGACATTAATCTGCTCCGACTGGCATGAGACGTATTACTTGCACCACTCGCTGCCATCCTGAATCTCTCCCTCTGTCTGGGACAATTCCCAACAGCTTGGAAAAATGCCATCGTCACACCAATCCACAAAGGAGGTGACCCCCTATTCATGGATAACTACCGCCCAATCTCCATTCTTCCCCCACTTTCCAAAGCCCTGGAAGAAAGTGTGGCTGACCAGCTATCATGTTTCCTGGACACTCACAACCTACTATGTGAGGAACACCATGGTTTCTGGGCTGGACACAGCACCACAATAGCCCTCCTGGAGTTCTCAAACCAACTGCACCATGCCCTTGACCAAAGATGCATTGCTGCAGCCATGTTCATTGACCTATCCAAGGCTTTTGACATGATAAGCCACCCCCTCCTGCTCAACACCCTCACACAACTGGGTTTCTCTCAAGGACCACTTGATTGGTTCACAAGCTACCTCTCGTCCAGATCCCAATGTGTCAGGATCAGTAACACTATTTTTGGCTTATGCCCCATCCGCTCTGGAGTACCATAAGGCTCCATCTTGGGGCCCCTACTTTTCAGCTTGTTCTTAGATGCTCCTCCCACCTTGTGTACCGAAAAGATCCTCTAATGCGGATGGCGCAGTCATCTGCACTCCTCCACCTAAACCCGTCGGAGCTACAGACCTCTCTCCAGACTGTTTTCAGTCAGGCTGAGTGCTGGTTCATGAAGCACAGACTAATCTTGAACCTAAAAAAAAAAACTAAGACCCTCCTGTTTGCCCACCACCAAAGTAAACTAAAAAATACCCAACTGTCCATCCAAGCCAGCTCACACCACACCCTGGAGCAGGTGATATCCTGTAAGTACCTGGGTATCATCTTTGACTCGGCCCTCAACTTCCACACACACATCAGCACCCTCGCATCTACCACCAATGCACGAGTCGGTCTCCTTTATCGCCACAGAGCCTGTCTCCCCCAGACGCCTTTAAGGTTAGCACTCACCTCCCGGTGTCCTCTCCTGATTGACAATGGCCTGTTGGTCTATTCTAGGAGGATGCCACAGCCATTGGTAAGCTAAAGGTAGTGATCAATAAAGCCTGCAGATTCCTAACTGGTGCCTACCGAATGACCCATACTTCCACACTGTACACTCCTGCCCAGATTCTTAACTTTGGTGAAAGGGTTCAATACCAGTCTGCCTAATGGCCAAAAAATCTCTGCTTGGTCTGACACCCCCTGGCCTATCAGCTGCCCTAGCAATCACCACCCAACCCATGAACACACGCAGCTCAGATAAACCCACTATAGTTGTCCCTAGGGTCAGGACAACCTGGGCACAGAGATTGTTCCTGGTTAGAGCCCCCACCTGGTTTATCTCCCTGCCCACTCTGGTTGCCTCCCATGCTAAGCTTGGCCCCTTCAAAATGGTCCTGAAGGAACATCTTCTGACCTCACGCGCATGCACCTGCCCACAATAGGTCCCCCCCCCTGCTGTTGGTCACAGCCAGATTGACATCGATCAGGGGGGCTGAACAGGACGAGGCCCCCCACTGAGCCCCCAGATACTGACAAAGTCTTTCCACAGACTGCTCACGTAAACACTATATCAGACCTGCACCTTAGCAAGACAAATGCTTAGTTCTAACCACTGTATAGTTTAAAGATGCATACCTTGAATGTTTTTACTCTGCTCGCTGTATCACAACAATGCTACTGTTTACTCCTCACGTTCTTGTATGTGCTTGTAACTCTGTATACTACCTCTATATATTGTACTATATGACTATTTTCTGTATGTATCAAATGTTTTTTCTTACAACGTGGAGCCTTTGGAAATGAATCCCTGACTCAAAGGATTGTAATTCCAATACCCTCAATAAATAAATAAAATAAAAAAGGTACCCTGTAATATGAATTTTAGGCCTCATTGGTTCTGTACAAATGTCATGCCCAATATTGGTGGCACGGGCTTTTAGCTCTCAACATGGCTACCCCATAACCAATGAATATGTACTCTTTTTACACTGTTTTTGTCTTTCTCTGAAATTCATTACTTGTTCAGTGGAGCCCACTTAAGTGCACATTGGATAAATGAACATTCTGTTTTGATGCCAAACTTTTTCATTTCTCATTTTATTTGCTATATTTACCCATGTTATTTAGACCAGATAAGATGACATTGGATAAGTGCAAATCCTGGCTAAGTTCACACTTTTTTTCAGCTAATCAGTTACATTTGCACGTGTAAGTGCACAGTTAGGTTTTCAGCATGTATCACTAGCGCTAATGTGATAACTGCTCCCTGTACTTAGCCTGCCAGTCAACTCAGGTAATGCAGAGAGCAAGATGGAGAAATGGAAGATTATTTTGAGTTTAGGAGAGAAAGTGCAACTGCTACATCGCTTACAACAGGCAGATGTAAAAAGGTCCGACATGGCAAGCCGGTAATTGATGTCTCCACTGTGTCATGCATTGCTGCCAACAAATAAAAAATTCTTGTTGAGTGGGAGAGCTTTGAGAACAGTGGCCAAAAGAGGAAAAGAACAGGGAAGAGTGAAACTGGGAGATCACCTTCACGATGTTTTATGGTGAGCAGGGCAGTGGACGTGCCTATAAGTGGTTCAATTCCTTTACATAAAGCAGAACAGCTTGCAGCGTAATGGGACAGACCTTGCATGCCATGAATAGGTGGCTCTGCCAGGCCAGTGGGAGGAGTGGAATGGGATTGTTCTCAAGCATTGCTATGGGGAGAAAAAAGATGCCGACAGAGACTCTATGGATCAATGGCTGCACAGCATGCTCCAAGAGACTTTGAAAGAGTACACCACCCAAGTCCGTGTACAATTGGGATGGGACTGGCTTATATTTTTGTGCTACTCCAAAGAAAACTCTTGCTTTTAAATTCTCCCAACTGATACCCATCCCGTCATGTAGTAACATGTCCCTGGAAGGCTAGCGGTTCCTCCCCCCACCTGACACCATCCCGTTATGTAGTTACATGTTCTTGATAGTCTAGCAGTCCCTATTCCCATCCGATACACATCCCGTTATATAGTTACATGTCCAGCTGGCCCACCAGCACAGTGTCCATCTACAACACCAATGTTGCAGGTTCAGGAATGGATCGGGAAGTCAAAGGGCCTGCAGGGGGAGAAGGATTGAGCACCCTAAAGGTGGCTCTCCTTCTCCCAGGGGGAGGGGGCGGGCTGAGTGCCTGGCAAAAGTTGGACACCTAGCGGAGGCAGGGGCTTTCACTGTGATTGGCGCCTGGATTACTTAGAATGCGTGCGGATGCTGGTGTCATTGCATGTCACGCTTCCTCCTTCAAGGGCCAAAATTAGCAGCCGCCATCCATGACACCCACTGCTTCTCCAGCCCTGATATTCTGCTCTGACACCCCTGAGCAGATGACCTATCCTGTAGCTTGCTGTATCCTGCCAAACTCTGCACCCCACCCTGGGGGGCAAGCCAGGGAGGCAATGCTGGTTGGCACCCTGCCAGCACCCTCTCCTGTCATCACGGGGTTGCACTGGTGAGGTGTCTCACCCTGGGAAGCAATCCAGGGGCATTGCCTGCCGGTAAGTTCCAGGGGGTTGAGGACGGGTCTGGGGTTGGCAAGGGCCGAGGTACTAGACAGTGCTGCAAAAAAATATATACTGTATATATATATATAGTTACATGTCCTTGTAGTCTAGTGGTCCCTCTCCCACCCAACGCCCATCCTGCATGTAGTTATATGTCCCTGGTAGTCTAGTGGTCCTTCCCCACCCAACACCCATCCTGTAACTACATACTATATACAGTATGCTCCATGACAGATCAATTAGTGGCTAGCTGTGGTGGTAAGAGAAGGGCAGTGCCAGTCGCTGACTTGGTTTTGGGATGGGGGAGTGGGGTGGTGTGGCACTATCTTTTAGGGTGGGGGTCCACTAGACCACCAAGGACATTTTACTTATTGTTTAATGGGACAGTGATTGGCGATCAGGGATGGGGAGGGACCATTAGACCGCCAGGGACATTTACATTCTTATTTAACGGGATGGTGATTGATGATTGGGGAAGGACAGGGACCATGACTAGACCATGAGGGACAATTCTTTTTCATACTTGGGCTGGCAGTATAGCCTAGAGGTTAGAGTAATGAGGTGTTAATGAGCATGGTGCATCCAGCAGACCAGACCTGGCTTTGATTCTCACAACCTCCACTTGTATACTGTGTGACTCTGAGCAAGTCATTTAACCGCCCAGTGCTCTCAGGTTGCTCCTAAAAACAGGCACTTGTGCTCAGCGGCTTTACCTCGTACCAAAGACTAAAAAAAATACTTAGATCGACCACCGGGTTGGAGGAAGGGACCACTAGCCACCAGAGGCAATTTCTTTTCTTACTCAGGGCCAGCAATTGGTGAGGGGGGGCACTAGACCACCAAGGAATATCTATATTTATATAGGGCCAGTAATCGGCGAGGAGGGAGACCACTGGACATCAAGGACATACTGATTGTATATCGGGCTGGATGTTGGGGAGGGACCACTAGGATCACCAAGGACATGTAACTTCATAACAGGATGGGTGTTGGGTGGGGGGAGGGACTGCTAGACTACCAGGGACTTCTAACTACATAACGGGATGGGGTTGGGTGTGGAGAGGGACCACTAGACTACCAGGGACATGTAACTACATAATGGGACAGGTGTCAGGTAGGGGGAGGGACTGCTAAACTACCAGGGACACAGTGTTGTGGGCCCACCTTGCACTACCTCTGCCAACACTAGGATTGCGCAGAGTTAAGAGGAGGTCAAACAATCAATCAATCAGGTCTTTATTTAACCAGGCATTTATCATTGAGCAGAAGCTCATTTGCAAGATGGACCTGGGTGGAGCATGAATAATTGTATATACAGGTCAACACAGGTATTCACAAGGCAATACAGATAATACTGTTTACAGAGAGGAAGAAAAAGAAGTTCATATGTACATAGAATTATACAGCTATTGTACAGATTACAGGGTATTTACATACATAGAAGTGTCTATAGGAAGATAAAGCAGGTTATCTAAGGTTGCAGGAGGAAGTAACGAAGAAAAAATAAAATAAAAATATACACCAGGTAGAGGAGAAGGTGGGGGAAGGGAGGGAAGTAGGGGAGAAAGGCTAGAGGGCACTGTGCACAGAAAGGAATTGGTAAAATGGGATGTAGAGAAGGTGGATGGAGAAAAGGAGTATGTGTGAGCCCCGGGATTGAATGCTATAAAGTACAGGGCATGGTAGGATGTCACAACTCAGGGGTAGTGAGCTCCTATCCGAGGTTGGGAAAGGAAGGATAAGGGGATGGACGGGCCTAGTGTTGATAAGACAGGGGGATAAGAGAGAGAACAATTAGGCTTGTGAGGAGCAAGCTGGGGGGTCAGTACTTAAAATTGGGTCTAGGCGTGGCTATATACCATTGCAGACACCGGTACTGGGTCTGAGTGGGTGAAGCAGTTACATACTTCTCTGATTGTACAGAAATAAAGCATCTTGAAAGCATTTATACCGATTAGAGTGCTTAATTGAGGGGTTTTTGTAGATCGCTCCATAAGGTAGGTAGCACTAAGCTTATGGCTGCCCTGCCAAGCAGGATTTTGCTTTGGGTATTTTAAGTGTGATAGCTGAGTAACTTCTAACGCCAGATTTCCAATTATACTCAGGGGAAGACAGCAGGAGATATAGTAAGGCAGCTTATTAAAGATGGCTCCATAGGTCCAGAGAGGCGGCGTTTCTGTGGCGCCTGAACTTTAGTGATGTCCACCCCACTGCAGCATATAGGGTGCAATGATGCGTGTCAAGGGATGTCCCATATAAACCTCAGTGCTCGATGGTAGCGTGTGTCCAGTTTAGCCATGTAAGAGTTGGGGCATTGGCTGTAGAGGAAATCGGCATAATCAAACAATGATAGGAAAATGGATTGGACCAGTTGTTTCTTGGCATCTCTGGTGAGAAATTGATTGATTCTAAAAAACAGGCCAAGCCTTTGCCGAAGTCGTTTTAGCAAGGTTTTCCTCAGCTGTATTTGCTCAGCACAACAGGACCCTAAAAAGGCCTTGGCACTGGGAAATACTTTGTGAATGGTAGAACATTGATATGCAGATCCTCCCTCATTTGCATTATGTTCTCTCCACACTTTGTCCTGGTACAAAACTAGGCTTTTGTGAATACTGCTTCATGTGAAACTCAGTTTGCACCGGGGCAAAGTTTTGTGAATCTGGCCCCAAATGTCTTGTGTGATTTACTCATTTTTCTTTACCACAAACACTGCTACACAAAACGTTTTACTGCAACAATAGCTCGATGGCTCATAACGTAACAGCAAGCAACAGCACCATATAAAGCTCATTCCACAGATAACTTATTTCATGACTTCCTCAGTTTCTAGAGATCTAATAAATTGCATGCCATGCATTCAGTGCATGTTGTGCAAAATACAATTTATACAGTTCCTTTTACAAAGCCGTAAAATGTCACAAAAGTGTTACAATACTTGCAGTTAGCATTTAGTTAGCAACTGGTAAATCTCACCAGCACAGACAGCCTCCCGTGGCAACAAAAGACACGGTGCTTCACCCTGCTCGTACTTGCTGTTATGTGGATTATGAGCCATCAAGCCATTGTTTAAGTAAAAAGCTTTGTGTAGCAGTGTTTGCAATAAAGACAAATAAATTAGTCACACAAGATACATGGATGTTGCAAGTTATCTTTATTTCTTGAAACCAAAGCAGTTATTAGTGTTTCCCCACCAAGTGTAACTAATTTCTTGGTATTTTGGATAATTTTGAGGATTAGTCGATTAATCATTTCTCTAGTTGCACTATACTGACACTGCATGTGCTTGCTCATGTTCCTCGGGGTCCCCCTACCTTAACATGGTATAGATGCTTATCAGTCTATACAATTGTAAGTAAGAGTCATCCATTTATCAGAGCATCAACCTCAAAATAAACATTTATGTAGAGGTTTTAATACCGCTGAGTAACTTCCATTTGAAATAGTCCCTGCCATTCCATGCACAGCGCATACCTCCATTATTCACTCTGCATTGCTGACAGATGCCCAGCAGGGCACAGTGAGTGGCAGCCGCATAGACTGCCACCAAGATGGTGGCAGTTGTTTCAAATGGAAGTATATAAAATGTGCATTTTTTTTAAAGTTAATGCAAAAATGCCTTTAGTATCTGAAGACAAACCACTGATTGAGGGAATAGGGCTGCAGTATTTGCGAGTTATCATTTAAAGTAATATTGGCTAATGCTCTTCATTGAATAGCTTAAGTCAACGTGTCAGCATGGCTCAGTTGGTAGCACATCTGCCTCTGGACCAGAAGGTTGTGGGTTCTCGTCCCACACCGGATTGGACTTGCACCTAAAAATCGCTGGCATCTGAGTGCAGTATTGGGGGTGCTGTACTGTGGGGTGCTGTCCTTCGATGAGATGTTAAACTGAGGTCCCTTCTGCCCATCCTGGTGTTGTCCAGGTGGAAGTAAAAGAACCCAGGGCACTCTTTGCAAAAGAGTAGGGAACATTCCCGGTGTCCTGGTCAACATTCCGCTTCCTATAAACTGGTTCATGCAATTATCCAGGCGATGTGTGATATGGCTGCCACCACACATTCAGTCACTTCACTACCAGTCTAGCATTGCTTGTAAAGTGCTTTGGATGTATGAAAAGTGCTATATAAATACTGATTCTTCTTCTAAGTAACTGCATCATAAAGGGTATCTAAATGGCATTTTGGAAGTTCTTTATTTGACAGTCCCTTTCATATAAATGTCAACTGAAATGTGCTGCTTTAAATAATGTATGTCTGTACTTTGAATTGTAAGGTCAGTTTTATCATGTTTAAAAGTTTTCCCAAAATGGTCCAGCCTGGTGGCGCTGAGGGTTGAGGTGCTGGACGCCACACCTCATGCTATGCCTGCAACCTGAGTTCAGCTGGGAGAGGGAGGATCTCGGGGGGAAGGGGGCACGTCTCGAAGCTTGTCTGCCATCTAGGGGCAGACCAATGGCAGTGCATGCAAGTGTGTTGTAAGTAGGAGGGTCGTGTGCTCAGAGTACCAGGGTGCTCTTGTGGAGGTGGAGCACATGTTGTGCTCATTGCATGTCTATGCAAGCCTAGGGAGAAAATCAGGTGGAAAACTGGAGGTTAGGCTTACGAAGCCCTCCTCACATACTGATGGCCCGCCTGGTCTCACTGGCTATAGGGGACATCTGGATTTGTGCTCTGAGTGGGAGAGGTCGGACCTCCCTTCCCAGCCCCACCACTGGGAGCAATACATGGGGGACACAACCCCCCAGAGATCACAAGAGATGTGGGATGGCTACTGTCATGGGGATGGGCTGAGACTGCCACCAGCCTGCCACAGGAGTGAAAAAAACTTGTATGGGAAAACATTTTTTTCCAAAATGTAAGGGGAAGAAGTGTTGAGCTCAGGGCATGTTTGTTTTGAAAAGAAAGACAAGGTTCAGGGAATCTTGTCTGGGAAAGAGCTGAGCTGGGGGTGTTTTTTTTTTTTTTTTTTAAAGAGGTTTGAAGAATCAGGTAGGGGAGGGAAAGCTGAGCTGGGAGTGGGGCTGGTTTAAAAAAACAAACAAACAAGAGGCCTGGATAATTGAGTAAGGGAAGGAGAGTTGAGCTGGGAGCATGGATGGTCTCCTTTACTTTCACATGTTTGCCTTACAGGCAGATTGACATCTTAACCAATGAATCATAGCCTCAAAGCCAGGCTGACAACTTAAATCATGAATTTCATCCAACTAACAAAAGAAAAACATCACCAGTAGGTGAGGAGCATGATTTTGCCATATGATAGGCTAGAGCTCCCAGCATGAATGATCACAAGTTGGTATTCAAATGAACCCAGACACCCACAGCACCACTGGCTGAAAAGTGGAAGTGACTGCTGTCTCTGTGCCACACTGGTTAACAGCCTGATACACCCAAAGACTGCACTTACGATACCAACATATTTACATGGATTTTGCAAGCAAACATAAAAAAGGAACACACCACATCTCACCTTTACAGTAGGAAATAAACAGTTTTATTACACCAGATGGCATCTGATTCTTCTACAATATCTCAAGAAGGTCAAACTGATGTCTTAAACTAAAGTTAAAAGATGGGAAATATTGGCCACCCAAAGAAAGAACAGGTTCAATATTTGGAGGCACTGTAAATATAATGTAACCACCTTCAGGCAAGTGGGGGTTAAAAAGTTCTGCATAAACAAGTCTCCCTTGGTGAGGAGTGTTAATTGTGGTATTTTCTATGCTGCTGCAAAAATTGGTAAACAATGGCCCCATTGGGAAATGGGTTACCAAGACCCAGCTAGGGTTGCTACGGCCAATGGGAGTATAAACAGGGGGGCCCAGGAAAAGTAGGAGTTTTAGAGTTCTTGTTTGGAGAGTCAAGATGTATGTGCATGTCTTTGTAGAGTCCTTTGGGATTTGCCCTGCCCACGTCTTTGACAGAGGCTTTCTAGGTGGACTTGTTAGGCTCAGGGAGTGGCAATAGATCCTGAGTCTGGAATGTGGTACAAGTCTCCCATCAGGCTGAGTCCCTGGGCAGTCATCCTGCACAAAAAGAAGACACTGGATGGTTGGTAAGTGGTCTGTTGGAAGTTCATCCTCAAGGGGGACAGTTCCCACTTTGTGTCCCTCTCCTGACATTAGAGACTTAGACACATCGGAAAGTATGTGGCTACAGTTACTGGGTGGAGGTGAAGGTATACCGTACAGATTGCATTTAAGTAACTTTGCACTATATTCAAATAAAACATAGCAGCATAGGCACTGATGGCTTAACAAGGCCTCTCGACCCACCCAATTTGCCCCACCCTACCTATGGTACGCTGTTAGTAACCTAGTGGTCATGCTATCCTGCTCTCCTCATGTTACAAGAGACAATTTGTTTGAAAGTGACTTCCTAGAACGTTTCATTTCAGTTGTTACTTCATTGATAATGCAGTGCCTGTTACAAAATGCCATGCACAATGGAATGTACAATACACTGGGCCAGCTCTTTTAAAGCTCACTGCTGTTCCTGAGATCAAAGGATTTGCAGCCAAATCATAGCATTACCAGCTAAATGCAAACTTTACCTAAATGTAGTCTGTACCCTAAGTGCTCTCCCTTTACACAGGAGTCCAGATTCCAGATATAAACGGTATAGCTGAAGTTGAAGCAGGGAACTCGGAAGTGAGCTGAGCCTATCCTACAGGTTTGCTTGTCCAATGAGTGGTCAGGGTAAAAGACCATGATCTGAAAGTGCCCACTTAATAGGATGAGAGAGATTGTGACCTGAGAGGAAGGTATTGAGCAGCCAGTTGCTATTGGTAACACGTTATGGTCCTCTGAACTTAAGAAGAAGGGTTTACCCTCAAAAGCTCACAGGCTGGTAAAGTAATCTGCAGAGGGTTTAAAAGCAGGGTCAGGTAGGAGAGGGGTGCTGAAGTTTTAAACAGTGATGGACCGCACCAGTAATTAACGGTAGTGGAATAGAGGCATAGAGAGTGCATTTCATGTTTGAAGCTCACTATGGACTCCTGATTTCACCACTGGAGGTGTGAGTCATAGTCCCTAACAAGTGTGGTGATTCCTAGCCTATAATTGATACTGCTATATGCCATTGTCAGAAAGCATGCTGCTCTATGGAGAGAAGGTACTCGCAAATACCACTTGCATTGACTATATGTTTTGTATTTGGCACCCCGGAGGCCAGGGCACCTTACGTAAAGTGAAAGAGTAACGTTGCATAAAATATAAAAATAACACAACATAAATAAAACATATCTATAAAGAATTAAGCATAAATACTATTAACAAACACAGATTTAACTGGGATGGCAACCACATGCATAAAATGTTACTCCCCAAAGGCTTGACTAAATAAGTAAGTCTTCCAACCCCTCTTAAAGGCCCCCACTGAGGTGGCCTCCCTAAGGGTCCTCAGAAGTGAGTTCCATAAGACTGGTCCAGCCACCTCAAAGGCCAAACCACTGAAGTTTTTAATCTAGCCCTTTGCACCACAAGGAGGCCCACCTTGGTATAGCAAAGAGAGCGTGAAGAGAAGTAAGGGTGCAGGAGAGCTGTCAGATAGCCAGGGCCCAACCCATGTAGGGCCTTATAACTTAGCAGGCCAACTCAGAAGGAGATACACCACTTTACCAGTAGCCAGTGCAGCTCACACAACACTGGGGGTATGTGACACATCCTTGAAAAGCTGGTCAGTTGCTTGGCAGCTGTGTTCTGCACCAGCTGCAATCACTGCAGCATACCTCCACTGCACTGTCTCTTTTCCAGGAGCGGCTCTCTTTTTTCGAATCACATACCTTCACTGACCCCGAGGTACACAGCATTGCAGCAGTCAAGCCCAGACATCACAAATGCATGTACCATGAACCAGGTCTCAGGGGAGGAAAAGGATCTAATCCAGCTGATATTCCTCAGATGATAAAAGTCACTCCAGACTACTGCAGACACCTGATCCTCAAGTGTCAGCCCCTTGTCCAGAGTGAACCCCAGATCCCTTACGAAAATGGAATATTTTGCAATATATTGAAAAATTTGCACTATTGTATGTCAATACACTGAGAAATACATTGTCCAAAGGTAGTATAGTATATTATAGGATATAGGAGGAAAGACTGAAACTTGTGTGACCAACAGTTGAAAAGCCCGACACTAAAATCCCGACAGTAGGATTTCTATTTCTTTTTCCCTGCACCCTCCCTTAATTTTTTATAACAAACTCGGGGTGCAAAATCCCACCGGATTTTCGTGCTGGACTTCTAACGCCGGGCTTTCGCTGTCGGTCAAATGGCTTTCAGTCTTCTAAAATTATACCTAAATGATATTATATATTATGAAATATGTTTTTTGGATATACTGAAATAATATATTTCTAACTTATACTATGCAAAAATATATGTCACTATATTAAGAAATACATTGGCTCAATGAAATATAATACACAGGCCCAGATATTCAAAAAGGGTTGCGCATGGCGCAACAATGTTGCACCATGCGCAACCCACTGATGTGCCCCGGCACAATATTCAAACGGGCATTGTGCCTGGCATAAATCCCGATGTGCTGGAAGCGCATCAGTAATGTATATAGGCGCGGGTGAGAGGTGCCCGTACGCCTCTGCACATCCCGTATTCAGCCGGGATGTGCTGAGTCATCATGCATCGCCTTCTGCGCCGCACAAAGTTGATCAAAAATAAAAGGAACAATGGCTGGCCACCCACAGGCGAGCTGCCGTATTGTAGGGGCATAACCGGCAGTTGCCACCTGGCCCGAGCTCTGGATATACCTGGCGGTGCCCCCATGCCCGATCAGGGGCATACATACAAAAATTACCCTCCAATCTCCCTGGTGGTCCAGTGAACCACTGTCAGCCCGATCGCGGGCATTTGTAAAATAAAACTAATCCAATATCCCTGGTGGTCCAATGGACCGCTGTCAGCCCGATCACGGGCATTTGTAAAATAAAATGAATCCAATATCCCTGGTGGTCCAGTGGACCGCTGTCAGCCCAATCGTGGGCATTTGTAAAATAAAATGAATCTAATATCCCTGGTGGTCCAGTGGACCGCTGTCAGCCTGATCGCAGCCTTAAGTAAAATAAAAACGAATCCAATATCCCTGGTGGTCCAGTGGACCGCTGTCAAGCCAATCGCAGGTATTTGTAAAATAAAACAAATCAATATCCCTGGTGGTTCAGTGGACTGCTGTCAGCCCGATCGCGGGCTTAAGTAAAAAATAAAATGAATCCAATATCACTGATGGTCCAGCGGACCCCTTCCACCACCCACTGAGGCCCACTGCCCGTTCCCCCCAGGTCAGCGGCAGGCGGAAGCACCCCACCCGCCTGCCACCCGCCGCTCGCCGACTGACACCGTCGGTGGGGCTGTACACTCCATTGTTCATAGCGTGAGCCAATGGGCGTGCAGCTCATACTGTATTGCACATTCCAGATATGTGAATAGATCCATTCACATATCTGGAATGTGTAGTACGGTACGGAAGGCACGCCCATTGGCTCACGCTGTGGACCATCGGGCAGCCAAACAACTGTGTCAGTCGGTGTGGTGGCGGGCCGGGTAGGCGGTAGCTGCCGCCCGCTGCTGGACCGGAGGGGGGAGCGGGCGGTGGGGCTCAGTGAGCGTAGGGAGAGGGGTCCACTGGACCAACAGAGATATTGATATGTTTTATTTACTTAAGCCTGCAATCAGGCTGACAGTGGGCCACTGGATCACCAGGGATATTGGATTCTTTTTATTTACAAATGCCCACAATCAGGCTGTGGGACACATTGCCGGCGCTGCAGGGGTGTCGGTCCCAGCGGTTGCTGCCTGGCGGGGTGCCAGGCACAAGTCGCCGGGGATCGATAGACCTGCATGCGAAATGGGGGCTACACGAATGCAATGGTCCATTTGCACCTTGCACACATTATGGCCCAATCTGCATGTGCACTTTGAATATCACGTTGCCGCGCAGGCACAATGGAACTTGCGCTAGCATCCCCTGCTCCACTCTGGCCACTTGCGCTGGCACAGTGCCACTGCACTATGCACACTGTGGGTGGCCAAGGTGCGATATTCAACGATGCTGTGCCATGGCGCAGCTCCGTTGAATATCGCCCAGTCAATGCCCCTGTACAGCCAAGTTGCGCTGCACCCAGGCTTGCACCACAGCCTGGCACAGTTTGAATATCTGGGCCACAGTGTTTTTCGGCATATACTGAAACTATATATTTCTAATTAAAGAAATTGTAAATGATCTAATGTATGTTAAATGTATTGAAATAATACATTTTATTAAAAAATGACATATTTCAATACACTAGAAATTATGTTAAGTATGTCAATACATTGAATTGAGTTAAGACATTAAACAAAATATTTCAGAAATATATAATCATAAGGTATTTCTGCCTCATGCATTGCTTGAGATCATGTTAATCTGTTTAGTAAATACATTGCTTGAAATATATTACTAGTATATTTCAAAATATATACTGTATTCCTTGTATACGTTCATATATTTTGTATATATATATATATATATATATGTTACACATTTTATACATTACATATATTTTTATATCGCTATATATACAGTATTTTATGTGTTACATATTTTTGTAAATGCTTAGCTCTCGTCCCATGTGTATATTTGCATAACTAATTTGCATATTTCAAAATGTAGTTTATCAGCCAAACTCAGGATAATTTCTAGTTTTACAATAATTTTGAATTTACAGCATTAGCTTATAGACTGAAAGGAAATATAAAGTTATAATGCAAGTGCATGTAGGATCTCACCCTGACCTAAAAGTGAAACAAAATAGGGTGGTATAAATACTGATATGAGTCCTTAATAAACATGCGCTTTTGAGGTAAGTCTAATGTATAAGTATAAAAGTGTAAAATGTCTGTTTGAGTTAAAGCTGCACTGTAAAACAATAATTTCAATGCAGCTGTCCCCATAGTGACTAACAAAATGAACTCCAGTTGTACAGATAAAGGTACATTAAATCATAAATAATTCATGTTTTTTTTTTGGTCTGGTTTAGTAAATAGTTATAGTAGTATCTATTACACATGTATATTACATATATTTGTAAATTCAGGAAACACCGTTTGAAATGTAAAAAAACATACATTTATTGGCAATATTTAAATAACATATATTTAGCATCCTTATTTCAATATATTTGGAATGTAATGAATATAGTTTGCAATATACATAGTATATAAAGTGGCAATAACGTGTATACTGGGAAGTCCAAGGTTAGCCCAACCATCCGAGGTGGATGTTATCCCAGAATAACACCACCCTGTCGGGCATTATTCCTTTATTATAAAACAAGCAGAGTGGAATATATTTCACCATTTGTAAATATATTGTTTATAATATCTTTTAAAATATATTTCATTTCGTAAAGGATATATCACCTTTAGTGGCAGCCAAAAGCCTAGAGGAATCAGCCAAAGTCCTGTCTCCTCTCAATAGCTGCCACTCTCCCCTTTTGGCCTGGCTCAACAACTAGTACTTTAGTGTTGTCAGGGCTGAGTCTTAACCAGCTCAATGACATCCAGTCCTGAATCTCAGCCAAGCATTTATTTACCCATCCACTGCACCAGGCATCCTGGGTGCAAAGACAGATACAGCTGGGTATCATCTGCATAGCAGTGTAACCACAGTCCATACTGTCTAATGATCCCTACCATGACAGCATCATACACTGCAAAGGAATGAGCCCTGGGATATGCTACAGGGCAGTGCCACTGGGGTGAGAAGAAATTCCACCAACACCACCCTCTGTGTCCTATCCTATCCCTGAGGTTGTGCTCAAACCAGCAGATAACCATGCCAGTGAAGCCTACATACTCCCTTAACCAGTCCAACAACCACCCATGGCCCACAGTGGTTCAATGATTTGCTTGCTGACCTTGCCGATTCTCCCAGACTAAGCCAATTTAAAGTCGGGCCACGATTCTCCTTACCAGCAAATCCAACTGTCAGTGTTTCTGTTAGCTCACGGCTGCCCTAGCTGGTCCTGCCCTGTCCAACACCATCCCCTCCTTCTCATCCACCTGTCTTTGACTACCCACCTGCCCCCTTCCCCACCCCTGTCTTCTACCCCCGACAAAGCCATGCCTGGCTGCATCCAATGTCCTACTACAGACTGGGGGCTCCCTGTCTGAACTGCTACTAGACATCTATAAAGCACTGTAGCTCACTTAAGTAGTGCGGTTTCAACTGGTTATTCCACAAGTGTAGCCTTGTTTTCTTCACTTGCTGTCTTAAATACCCACTTAGTGCTGTAACTGCACTTTTTACCTACATGTTATTTTGCTGTCTGCTGTATCCACTGTGTATTACCTGTATATGTCTTGTACTCCCTGTTGACTTGGAGTCTTTGTAAACAAGTCCTCGGTTCAAATAAATTAATCCTAATCTGAAATAAATAAAATAAATAAATAAACTGTGTCTAAGGCTAAAGAGAAATTGAGAAAGACAAGAACTGACTGCTCTGTCACATCCCTCACCTTGAGAAGGTCATTGTGCACCCTGACTGGTGCGGTTCCATACTATGCTTAGACCTAAAACTGGACTAAAGAATAGTACAGTTACGTAAGAACTTCATCGCAACAGTAGATCTTCGAGAACAGCTTGTGCAGCAGGTTACACCATTAGTACTGAAGCCAGCAGGCACCAGGACCGCATCGGAAAATTCTAGCTAGCAGTATCTATCGGGGACTGCCCCCAACATAGACCCTCCCGACGTCAGGCATCACATAAAGGGGCGGTCCCCAGCATCCCAGTTCTCCCGCGGGAGACTCCTGGCCCAAAGGTGACATCTGAAGGAGACCGAGGATCCACTTCCAAAGGAAGGTTAGTTTAAAATGGCGCCAAAGATGCTTGTAGCCTAGAAACTAAGTCAGAAGACTCAACCTCAGAGGGGAAGGTGGATGGAACTACTTGCTGCAAGAGCTGTTCTCAAAGATCTACTGTTATGGTAAGTTCTTACATAACTACTATCTTACTTCGAGAAACAGCTCTTGCAGCAGGTTACACCATTAGGACTGATTCCCAAGCAGTTAGGGAACTATTTCCTTATCGGGAGGAGGATAGGAGAGATGTTGGTCAGATTTCAGGACAAAAGTTTCTGAAGGAAAGATATTTAAAGATTTCACACGTCGTTCATCTGCTCAGGCATCCATGAGGCCAATGCTGGCGAGTCGACCGCGGGAAAAGAACTGGGGATGCTGGGGGAACGCCCACTTTTATGTGATGCCTGACATCGGGGAGGGGCCAATGTCGGGAGCGGTCCCCCCCTGGATGCTGCTAGCTAGAATTTTTCCATGGGATCCTGGTTGGTGTAACCTGCTGCAAGAGCTGTTTCTTGAACTAAGATCTCATAGATGTCAAAGACAAGAAGGTGTGCCTCAAGCTGCAACACAACCACCTTGTCAATAACCTTGCCCAAAAAGGGCACATTAGAGATCGATCAGTAATACACCACGATGTCTGGGTCCAAAGATGTGTTTTTTTTTTTCAGAAGGGGTTTCCCCAGTGCATCTTTCAATGCAGCTGGAAAGATCCCCTCCAACAAGGAGCCTCGGACAGTCCCAACAAACACCAGGCCCAGCTGCCTGATGCAACTCACCAGTAGTCTTGCTGGGCCTGGATCCAGTTTGCAAAATGTTGGTCACAGCTCATCCCATTCACAATGTTGCTTGCAGCTCACCCCATTCACCTCTTCTATTGTCACTGGCCTAAACTCTCCCCATGGCAACTGAATAAGTCTGAGCAGTGTAGGCTCAGCCCTGCTGGGTTGCCACAGCCCACTCAGAGAGATCCTGGCTGAAAAAGAGGACACCTTGCCCGAGAAGAATCAAACAAACTCCTTGTATTTAGCGGGTGAAAAACTTTTGCAGACTCCAGACAGGCTGGACAGAGTAACCTGTCCAAATTCTAAAAGAGCTGAACCGGTCAGTTCTTCTGAGCAGCAATCTCCCTTGACAGAAATCCTGTTTTTTTCTGGATCATTGCCCTTTGGTAGTCACCATAGTGAATATTCAAAGCCAGTCTGCCCTCTTTGACCCTGGATCTCCTCCAACAATACTCCAACCTCTGCCCTCTTGCTTTCATCTCCCTTGGCTCACCATTGTACCATGGCTAGCCACGGCATGATACCAGAGAGCATACACGGGTAGATACCACATGGTTGAAGGCTACCACAGCCTTCTGCAATCCACTGGCATGTGCCACCACCACACCCAAGATATCTAGCACTGCCAGGAGTCCTTCTTGCTATATCCCTCTTAAAGTGTGGTACTGGACCATCTTCACTGTGGTGGACTACAAGGGGGCCTGAAGGAGAACTTGATAGTGCAGTGGTCTGACCAATTGATTGGATCAGTCTTGAGACCTTTAACACAGAGCCTTGAGGAAAATACCATGTCCAAGGCATAGTCATGTTGATGAGTTGCAGATGCAGCAGCTTGTGCAAGGCCTAGGGACTTTATTCCCAAAAGAAATCTTGTCCAAAATGTATGTGTTCATCATCAACCCAGGTATTGAAATCACCCAAAAAGCCATCTGGGCAACTCAAACACCCTGTCAGTGATGACGTCGCAGAAAAATCCCCCCAGGCCCAGGAAGCTGATACATGAGGAATATCCTGCAACCTGCACATGGACCCCCATGCACGGTCATGCATTCAAATGACAAAATATTTCCCACTACGCATCACCAAGTTCAGCTCAGATCTGGAACAGATGACCTCCTCCTCATGATTCATCCTGAGGCAGTGGGCCATGGAGAATCTGGCTGGAACAACCGACTCTAACTCAGGGCCAGCATCCTCACCAAGCTAGGTCTTTATGATGCAAGCCATATCAACTGAGGAATCCAAGATCCAGTGGCTCTTTCCACGGAAACTACTGCCTCATCTCTTTGCTGCCTGCACTGACCAAATGAAGACAGAACTTGTGCTCTCCAGCTCTCCTTCTCAGTTGACTCCACCTTCATGAGTCCTCCTCCTTTCTTTAATCCTCCTCCTTTCTTAGCCCCTTCCATTGGGCTTCAGGAAATCACACTCCACTGTCTCATCATTTTCACAGCTTGCTTACTGTCCTCAAATGAAGAAGCCAAGCACTCCCAAGGATAGATGCAAAAGATTAGAAATTTATTACACATTGGTAAATACAACAAACCTGTGCTTGGTCTGATGAGCCTCCGCACTTTGAGGTTACAAAAACGTCTTCCTCAGGGGGCGTGAACAAAGTGTGTAGTAAGGCTACCTATATAGTCCTCTGCAAATGACATAAAAGGAGTGGCACCTACATGTATAGCAACTTAGTAGCTGCCAGGGACCCAAAACTGGTCCATATTTACAAAGGAAAAAATCTAAAAGGGATACCTCCAAAGGACTGATTCTGGTATGATGGTACTGACCATAAAATGATGTCGTTGCTAGGGTCTGTAAACACTTAAATACAGCTGGCAATGTAAAACAGCATAACAGCATTACTGCACATGAAAAAAGCTATCCTGGTGAGTGGCAAGATTACTATGATGAGGATCACAGCTTGCAGTGAATTTATAAAATTAATTTACAGCATCTGTACCTAATGAAATTAAAACATTAAGGAGGCAAAAATACGTAATTTGTATGGGGGACCAGAAGTATTACAGGAACCAAATGCTATACACCTGAGTGAGGGCACTGCATTAAAAACCCACCGCAAAAAAACATTTCATAACAGTTATAATGCAACAGGGAAGTTTAGATCAGAGGCGTGCAAGAGGAAAATGAGAACCATAGTGGAAAAGGTATCAATATTACTTAATTTCCATTAATGTAATGAAGTTTCACACGCGCTTGCATGTAATGTGGCTACTGTGTGAAAGCAGAGCTCTGCAAAGGCCAACCTTGGCTAAACTTTCCTTTAAAGGAAATGCATGCAGGTAAGAAACTAGCACTAGGCAGTGACAGATAACTGAAAATGCAAATATGAAGAGCACAAAAAAGCGAAATGGGAGGAAACCCAGGGATTAATTTGAACTCTGCAAGTGAAATAAAGTGATTATGCAAAACATAATGTGAGATGAGTGCATTGAAATTTATAAAGTTTTATTCCTATACAAACTTACTACTGACTCTGTTCTGAAGGAGATGGAGCAGGGTCTACTCACTGTTTGCCAGTCTTGCCAAGACATTCAACAATCACTACAACACACATTAGGCCCTTTGAACTTTAAGTTGTACTCTTTAACTGATAGTTTTTTTTTAAGTACCCAAATAAGGTCCGCACTTTAATTTTGTGGTAACAGTTACAGTCTCTTTAAATGTACATACCAAACCAAGACTGCCTGTGCTTGCCATACCTTTATTGAAAATCTATAACCAGTGCAAAAACATAAAATATACCTGCACTGACATACTCAACCATTTTTAACTCCCACTAAGTCTCGGCCTCAATGGCAAGTGAACACACAATCCACACATCCTAGTATACAAAAACTATTCATAACTAGCATTATTTTCGATGCCCTCCTACTTAGCAAACTCATGAGCTAGGTATGAATTTCTGAGCTGTTGGTCAGCAGGTTCCACTCCTACCTGTTCAACAGGCATCAGTTGGTCCAAGTAAGTGACGCCTTAAACTCCCATCTCACCACCTTGGGAGTCCCTCTGACATTATCTTGGGCCCTGTCCTGTTTTCCATTTTTCTCGGTTACCATCCCCAAGCTGTCTCCACAAATAGCTGTATGTATGCAGATGACACAGTACTCTTGCTTCCGGATCCTCAGCCCCAGAGCAGGAAGCAACATAGCAGCATGCCTTTGCAATGTCCAACACTGATTCTGCTTGAGCAATTCTAGCTCAGCACCACAAAATGGTCTCTATGACCTTTGTTAGCAAGCAGGTGTAACTTGCATCCCATGCCAGTGCTGGGAGTAAATGGTATAGTTTGTCCCACCCCAGCTCTGGACAGATGGGAATGTCCTTAGACAATAAAAGAGGATGGAGCCAAGTTCTGGAAGTTCATGGAGGAGACAGAATGTAGGCAATATGCCTGACAAGCCAAGGGCCTGTGTGGATGTCTGGAGTCAGAAGCTGAACCTAAGCAGCTTTTGTACCAAAGTGGTGGTGGCTACAAAAGGTAGCCCTCAGGGGTTATGGAGTGAGTCACACAGCTGGATGCCCCCTTGTGCAGCATCCCTGATGAGTAAAAACTAAGAGTGATGGTATCCAGGGTTGTGATGTGCTTGTCGGAAGGATTACATGATTAAGGTACATAGAAATGGTGTGGGTTCCCAGGGACTAAATATAACCAAGCAAACAGTCAGTGAACATACTCACAGACAGAATGAATCCACTCAAACATTCTGTAAATAGCAGTCTTTATTCGCACCCAGTGTGAAAGGTCCAACATAATCCTAGGCCGCTTGGCCCTCACAGGGCTTTGCTGTGGGTGGAAGGGGCATTGTGGCTGCTTCCATGTGGGATTTTTTTTTCATTTTAGTCTTTGGTAACTGGGTAGGCCCACTAGGCACAAGTGCCTGTTTCAGGGCGACCTGGGAGCACTGGGTGGTTAAGTGACTTGCTCAGAGTCACACAGTATGCAAGTGGAGGTTGTGACAATCAAACCCAGGTCTGGTCTGCTTGATGTACCAAGCTCATTCACAGCTCACACTCTAACCTCTAGGTTATACTGCCAGCCCAAATTTACCATAATCCATTTTAGATTTGCTTGAAAGTACAGTTTCTCTGCTCTCATTAATAGTGGATGTAATCAATTTTATTAACATAAACTACACTGCCACTAGAGCACTTTCAATATCCAGCAGCGTGAGTGTTGAGGCCTAAGATTGTGTTGGGACTTTCACACAAGGTGCCTAAGAAAGACTGTTATTTGCATAATGGTGGAATGTATTTATTCTGTCTGTGAATGCATTTACTCTCTTTAGTTGGAATTTATAAAAGGGGTCGGCTGCCTCTGTGGACACACCGGGCCCTGCACCAGGATACACACGCCTCTTTCTATGTTGACGTTACTAAATGTAACCAGGCAAGTCACAAGTTTTGGTAGACAGATGGAGCACCCCACAGAGACCCCTAATTGGGAGTCTCTCTCAATAAAATCGGTCCCTCAGAAGTGGAGGCCAGCAGTCTGTGCCAGGGCAAGGTGCTAGAAATTATGCTTATGCTAGCCACTGGTAATGTTATGTTAGTGTAAACGTGCTATTGAGAAAATGTAACATTGAAATGAACTTGTTTGTCATTCAACTAAGGCACCTCTTCGGAGCCCTGTAGCATTTATGATCCGTGGTGTCTCAGCTGTGAATGATCCCAGGACAGGGAAACAGCAAGGGTGTCCGGACAAATTAAATAAACCCCTTACTGCATGACTCAGAATGCCAATATGTGGATAAAGGGTTATTTGAATTGCAGTTAAATGAAGTGATAGTTAAAAATCACTCTCTGTGCCTGGCAGTTTCCACAGAGACTTCTGTGCCCAGTGGATTCCTCAGAGACTTAAAAACCCTGCTTGGCCCCTTTCCAAAGTCGATCTGTCTGTGTATGTAGTGTTGTCTGTGTGTGTCCATGTATATGCTGCTGTGTGCATCTGAGTGTAGAGCTCTATGTACACCTGTGTATGTAGTGCTCTATGTACACCTGTGCATGTAGTGCTGTATGTACACCTCGCGATGTAGTGCCTATGTACACCTGTTGTATGTAGTGCACTATGTAAGCTGTATATGTAGTGCTCTATATACACCTGTGTATGTAGTGCACTAAGTAGCTGTGTATGTAGTGCTCTATGTACACCTGTGTATGTAGTGCTCTATGTACACCTGTGTATGTTGTGCACTATGTAAGCTGTATATGTGAGTGCTCTATATACACCTGTGTATGTAGTGCACTAAGTAAGCTGTGTATGTAGTGCTCTATGTACACCTGTGCATATAGTGCTCTATGTACCTGTGTATGTAGTGCTCTATGTACACCTGTGTATGTTGTGCACTATGTAAGCTGTGTATGTAGTGCTCTATGTCACCTGTGTATGTAGTGCACTATGTAAGCTGTGTATGTATTGCTCTATGTACACCTGTGTATGTAGTGCACTATGTAAGCTGTGCATGTAGTGCTCTATGTTCAGTTGTGTATGTAGTGCTCTAGGCACACCTGTATATGAGTGCTCTATATACACCTGTACTACGTAGTACTCTACCTTAGCTGTGTATGTAGTGCTCCATGCACCTTGTATGTAGTACTCTATGTACACCTGTGTATATAGTACTCTATGTAAACCTGTGTATGTAGAGCTCTATGTAAGCTATGCATGTAGTGCTCTCACGACACCTATGCTTGTAGTGCTCTATGCACACCTCTATATGTAGCGCCTATGTAGACCTGTGTATGCAGTGCTCATGTAAGCTGTGTATGTAGTGCTCTATGTACATATAACCCCCCTACAAATGGGGGTTCCCGAAAAGTCTTCCTTGAGCTTGCCTAAATGCTCACTGCCAGGCTGGTGTTCTGCGTTTTAGCAGTTTGAATGTATTGCCAGCATACCTCTCAACCACTTACCTCATAAATCAGGGACAAGGCTTAAAAAAATCAGGGACAGAGACCCAAAATCAGGGACACATCTTAAAAATTGGTAATACTTACTCAGAAAGCTGTTAGGAATAAGGGAATTAGTGTAAGAAGCATTTTCTGATGAAGAACTAGCCTGTAACTTTAATGTTTAACATTATTTTATGCCTACAATCCCCACTGTTCAGCCACAAAAACAGAAATTTTATGAGGGACAGAGGAAAATTTTGAGGCAAAATCAGGGACGTCCCTGAAAATCAGGGACAGTTGAGAGGTATGATTGCCAGAGAGTGCCTGTATAGCCTCTGTGTACTGTCTCTTTAAGAGCTGCCTGGATTGCTGTCATAATTAATCTGAGAGGGAGCTCTGTTAGAAGATGTACTTGTTTGCTGATCATTTGTTAGAGTAGTAATAATATTGCAGTTTGTTCTAACCTGCCTTCTTTGCAGCATGGACAGTTCTGTTTGTTTCCATCATCTTGGTCCTGGACTGCAGAATGGACCAATCAGTACATTTGGGACTCTAATATGGAGCCTACCTACAGGGGCTTGGTGGGGCCAAAACTTGTAGGAATTGTAGTTTTGGGCTTTTGGCACCTAAAATAACCTGGAGGGGGAGCCCTTGTTGTGACTGACAGACAGATCAGCCAACCAAACCTTTTGGATCTTGGGGAAAGTCCCACACTGTTTGCAGTTTCAATTAGATCTGAGTTGGGAAGTGAAGAAATAACAGCTCAAGATAGTTTGAGCAGCAATCCATAGTGGATTCGTACTGAAGAACTGTGGAAGGCCTGAGTTTGGCCTGCATGCCTGCCTGCTGTTCCTGAAAGGGAACTTGTGTTTTTTGTTTTTTTTTTCAGACTGAATCTGAATTTGGAAAGTAAATTAAGCCACTGAATTGTGACCAGACTTTGACCTGAAGAACACTAAAGATTTGGTGAAAGCAATCAGCCTGTCAGGACTTCCAGCTACCTCTGAACTCCTGGATTGTGCAGAGACTCTCTAATTGCGACCGGAGAGCCATTTGCCTGGTACAGTGGAATTTCCTTACATGTGAATGTGCTGTGTGCTTATAGTGGGTCGTGATTTGGTTCCCCACTGTGTGTCTGAACTGAGTTTTGCTTTCTGGAGGCTGTATCCAGCTCCACGGACTGAATCCATATCCATTTCCATTTGCCTGGACCCTGCTACACTGGTCCAGCCAGAATACCTGCTACACAGAGAAAGTCACCGACGAGAGACTGGCCTGGGATCAGCCCCTGCTCAACGCTCTTCAACAGGAACAATGCCTCGGTGATTCGTGTGGGCTCTGTTTATCCGGCACTCCATCTCAATAGCCTGCAGTCTCAATTTTTCCTGCCTGTGTCCAATGTTGGGTATCATGAGTAAACATCAGGGTAGCTCCCGCAACAACAGCTAAATCTAAAAGTGTTGTCATCTGATTGTCTTGTTGCCTTTCTTTCATGAACTGAGCCCTCCGCCCGGATTACAAATAGTGTGTGTTGTGCATGTTGCTTTCTTCCATCACAGGGCCCCAACCAGCTGCAACGTTCCTGGCTAGCCCACCGTTTTCCTACCTGGGTGCCCAGAGTGTGTGACTGTGTAGGAACTCTGAACTGCCTGCATAACTGTCTGATTAATATAGCTTTTAAGCAAATCAACCTGATTACGCCCCTTCCTTGTTCAAGTCCCCTGAATAAATTATATTTAACTTTGTTTGCATTTAACCTGACTGTGATTCCAGTTTGTGCCAAAAGTACTGAACTGTTGCTATTTGCTGTGCTTAACCTTGTTTTACAGGGGGTCCCCGGGTACAGCTAGCAGTGGTTCTCAAATTGTGGGGCCAGCCTCCCAAGGGAGGCCCCTGCTTGTTCCAGGGGAGGCCCAGTCAAATCTGAGAATGTACAGTATTTCAGTTTTAAGTTTTGGCTGTTTTGTGTGAAAGGATAAAACAAACTAAATATGGATGATTGCAGGTGAGATTGTTTACTTATGCACAAATTTGTGACCAGGAAGTCCCCATTGAGCCAAAGCTTGTTTATAGGTATGTATTCATAGGTAAATCAATGCCTGGGGGAGACATGCTGAGTCAAGGCTTGTTTCTACAATAGGTATTTATATGCAAATTAGTGACTTGGAAAGGCACACTGAGTCAAGGCTCATTTCTATAGTAGACATTTATATGTAAATTAGTGACTGAGAAAGGTAGTGATTCGATGCATGTTTTCAGGTGTGACCTGAAGTAAGGGTACAGGAAGTTACCTACTGCAGGATAAGAGGGGGAGAGATGAAGTGGCTTGGCTAGTTGTTCCAGACAGAGATGAAACAGAGTAACAAGGGCCCAAGAGTCAGTAAAGTGGAGTGACAAGTATAACCTGGGGTGTCGGGTCGGGGTAGAGAGCAATAAGCTGACTAAAAAGAGAATATACTCAGTTAACTTTATTAGTTTCACTTTATTCCTGGTGTACTGTGTAAGTAGGATTTATTTTTTTCTGTGGGGAAGGCCAAGATTTTTTTCCAAATTTGAGGGAGGCTCGAAATCTTTTTCATGGCTTGGGGGAGGCTCACTATCACAAAGTGTGAGAACTAATGAGAGGAACCAGCCCTGGTGGTAAGTGCAAACAGTGTGGGTAATTGCCTGGTGAATAAGGGTAATTGTGAAAGTAATTATTGTATATTGTTCAGGCCGCTAGAGGGAAAGAGGGGTTACAGTGTCCCAGAGTGCTGTGCCCAGGTCAGCTTGACCACTAACAACTCTGACCTCTGATTGAGGCACCCATTTCATTACCCAGGCACCTTAACCTGCTACTAGCCAAGCAAGCAGGCAGGGGTAGTAGCCCTTGGGATAAGCGCCACCTGGGGCTACACATACAGAGGTGTATGTAGTGCTCTATGTACAGCTGTGTATGTGATGCTCTATGTACACCTGCATATGTAGTGCACTATGTACACCAGTGTATGTAGTGCACTATGTATGCTGTGTTTGTACTGTTCTTTGTACAGCTGTGTTTGTAGTGCTCTATGTACACTCTGTGTAATGAAAGCTGCTCCATATACATCTGTGTATGATAAGCACTCTGTACACTTATGTATGCAGTGCTCTATATACAGCTGTGTATGCAGTGCTGTATCTACACTTGTGTATGTAGTGCTCTATGTAACTTGTGTATGTACAGCTCTATATATAGCTGTGTATGTAGTGCTCTATGTACACCTGTGTATGTAGCATTACATGCACACCTCTGCATGTAGTGCTCTATGCAAGCTGTGTATGGAGTGCTCTATGTATAGCTGTGTATCTAGTGCTCTATGTACACCTGTGTATGTAGTGCTATATGTAAATCTGTGTATATGGTGCTCTATACAGCTGTGTATGTAGTGTTCTATGTAAACCTCTGTATGTAGTGCTCTATGAGCACCTGTGTATGTAGTGCTCTATGTACACCTGTGTATGTAGTGTTCCGTGTACACTTGTGATGTAGTGCTCTGTATCAGCTGTGTGTGTAGTGCTCTATGTACATCTGTGTATGTAGTGTTAAATGTACGCTTGTGAATACAGTTCTCTATGTACACCTTTGTATGTAGCAATCTATGTAAACTTGTGTATGCACAGTTCTCTATGTACACCTGTGTATGTAGTGTTTTAGATAAAACTGTGTATGTAGTGTTGTGTACACTTGTGCATGCAGTGTTCCATGTACAGCTGTGTAGGTAGTGCTCTATATACAGCTGTTTATGTAGTTCTCTATCTACACCTGTGTATGTGGTGTTCAATGTGCACCTGTGTATGCAGAGCATGTAGTGCTCTATGTACACCTGTGTATGCAGTGCTCTTGGTAAAATTGTGTATGTAGTACTCTATGTACGCCTGTGTATGAAGTCCTCTATGTACAGCTGTGTATGTAGTCCTCTATGTAGTGCTGTGTATGTAGTACTCTAGGTACACCTGTGTATGTTCTGCTCTATGTACACCTGTGTTTGTAGTGCTCTATATACAGCTGTGTATGTTGTGCTCTATGTACACCTGTGTACGTAGTGTTCCATGTATACCTGTGTATGTAGTCTTCTGTATACAGCTGTGTATGTAGTGCTGTGTGTACAGCTGTGAATGAAGTGCTCTATGTACACCTGTATATGTAGTACTCAATATACAGTTGTTTATGTAATGCTCTATGTACACCTGTGTATGTGAGTGCTATATGTAAATCTGTGTATATAGTGCCTCTATATACAGCCGCGTATGTAGTGTTCTATGTAAACCTATCTATGTAGTGCTCTATGAGCTCCTGTGTATGTAGTGCTATATGTAAATCTGTGTATATAGTGCTCTATATACAGCTGCGTATGTAGTGTTCTATGTAAACCTATCTATGTAGTGCTCTATGAGCTCCTGTGTATGTAGTGCTTTATCTAAACCTGTGTATGAAGTGTTCCATGTACAGCTGTGTATGCAGTGCTCTATGTATAGCTGTGTATGTAGTTTTCTATGTACACTTGTGTATGTAGTGTTGCATGTACACCTGTGTATGTAGTGCTCTATATACAGCTGTGAATGTACTGCTCTATATACAGTTGTGTATGTAGTGCTGTATGTACAGCTGTGTATGTAGTGCTCTATGTACACCTGTGATATTTTGCTCTATGTACACCTGTGTGTAGCACTCTATATACAGCTGTGTATGTCCTGCTGTATGTACATCTGTGTATGTGGCGCTCCATATATACCTGTGTATGTAGTGCTCTATATACAGCTCTGTATGTAGGGAGCTGTAGAGGATGGCATCATCTGCATACAGGAGTAGTTCTTCAGAGCAGTCTTTGGGTAGGGAGTTGAGGAAAAGGAGAAAAGGAGGAGGTCAAGAATAGAGCTCTGTGGGTCTCCGACCTGACTTGGAGGGGGAGGACTGGGTTTGGGCAAGTCTGACCATCTGAGTTCTCTTTGTCAGATAACTGGCGAACCAGCCAGAGGTCTCAGGGGACAGGCCAATTTGTGTGAGGGATTCCAGTAGTAGTGTGTGGTGCATCGTATCAAATGCCTTGGAAAGGTCTATAAAAACAGCACCAGCAATGTGACCTGTATCCAGTGATGTGTGGAGGGCATTAGTGAACTCCAAGAGAGCTGTGGTAGTACTGTGGTTGTGGTGGAGCCATGCTGCTCTGGGCACAGAAGGCTATACTTTGAAAGGTAGTCAGTAAGTTGTGTGGCCACAATTTTCTCCAAGGCTTTGGGGGGGCAGGATTGAGATGGGTGGTAGTTTCCAGGCTGCTGGCAGTCACTACTCTTTAGGATGAGTGTAATGAGAGCTGATTTCATTTAGAGGGAAACTGACCCAGTGATAGGGAGCGGTTTAGGAGCATGGTGAGGGGAGAAGAACTTCAAAAGGTGAGCCTAAGCATCTTAAGATCAAGTGTTGCTGCTGAATCTAGATTTGCTGAGGGCCTTGAGGAGAGGGGCAGCATCATGCTGTGATACTGTTTTAAAGTGGAATGGGGGGTGGTGGGAGATAGGAGGTACGGGGTGGGGGAGAAGAAATTGGGGAGAACACTACTGAGGTCAGAGAAAGAGGCATTACATGTATTTGCAATCAGGGCAGGGTCTGTGGTGATAGACCCATTCCCCTAGAGTTGGGAAGGGGGTGCAGAGGAGGCTTTACCACTGAGCTCTTTGAGAGAATCCCAGAACTTGCACCCCAAGCCCCAAGTAGCAGTGAGTCTAAAAGGGCTTGTGACATCCAAGGTGTGTCATCCCCTTTGACGACCTGTTTGTTTAGGGGTGCATACCGGTCACAGGCAGAGTTGAAGGTGTCGATGAAGTGGTAAAGAACAGTGTCAATGTCCAAGTGGGCTGAAATGGGGGACCAGTCACTGGTTGGGAGACATTGTCTAAGGGCCCGAAGTTTGCCAGGTTTGAGACAGCGTGAGGGGCTTTCTCACAATATATGACCAGTGGCAAAGCACCGGGGAATGATCACTCAGGGCATCGGGTAAAACCGTGATCTGGGTTGCTTTGTGGGGTGCATTGGTGAGCACCAGATCAAGGAGGGCAGCCGTGCCAGAACTCTGGTTGAATCTATTGGTGGTGGTCACAAGCTGGGATAGGTTTTGAGAGGCTGACACATCCCTGAAGGGTGCCGAGGTGTCAGCTAGCCAATTGATATTAAAGTCCCCCAGGGCAATGACCTCTTCCTCGTCAGGGAGAGTGTGTAGATAGGTGAGGACAGAGTGGAACTACTGAGATGACATCAGGGTGATTCTGGGCAACCCAGCCTTGAAAGGAGTCAAATTTGTTAAGGAGGCTACATATATTCAGGGAGGCAATTTTAAGATCCTTAGAAGTAGTAACTGGGGGTTGGGTGGGGCCTGGGTTAGGTGGACGCTCTCTAAGAGAAATAGCAGGAGGATGCAAAGATGCTAGTTTTAGTCATTTCTGCAACAGTCTAGGTGCCATCTGGGAGGAGGGGGAGCAGCGCAAGGATATGGGGGATAGGTAGCTGCTGAAGAGAGGGCGAGGCAAGGCAAAGAAGCGTCCATTGCCATAACGTGGCAACACCAGCAGGATGGGATATGGGTACAGTCCATTGGAATAGTGAGTGCAGTGGCCCCATGATGGAGGTGGGGGGGTTAGGGTGAGAGGCCTGATGAGAGGCGGTTTTAACTCACCTTGTTGGTGGGCATGTGGTGAGTGACCTAGCAAGATGAGGGAGGCTAGGGCTAGCAGTGCAAGCCAGGAGGCAGAGGTCATGCCAGCAGGCAGGGTCATTATGAGTAAAGGGGTGGAGGGGGGCAAGAGTTTAAGGTTGCTAAACAAACAGAAAGAAATCAGCCAGATCCATTGGCTTAGTGGTAGAGCTGTGGACTTTAGTGCCAAGGGTCCAGGGTTCGAGCCTCACACTGGGATAGTCCCAAAAGGGGAGAAAATAAGGGTTATAGTGGGGTATAGTTGTAGTAATGCAAGGAGGAGCAGAGATTGGGAGCTAAATAGAGTGGATTGAGGAAGGAAGGTCAGGTGCTAGGAAGGGCACAGCAGTGACCTAGTGGTAAAAAGTACAAGCTGCAAATAGGAAAGTGGACACTTAGACAGCAGAGGGTGTGGTCGTGGTCATGTGACCAGTGAGGATCAAGAAATGTAGAGCTGGGGTGGGCGGAGCAGTCAACGCACAGCATCGATGGGCTAACACCCCTTCTGAAATCCAGCAGGATGGAGGCAGACTTTACCTCTTAAAGCCCCTGGATGCTCTTCTCTTCTCCTAGTGTGTGAGTGTGTACAGCGAGGTAGGCAGTGAGTGTGTGTGTGTGTATATGTATGTAGTACAATTCAGTATACCTATGTATGTTGTGCTCTATGTACATCTCGTATGTAGTGCCCAGTGTCCGGCGATCATAGTGACATGGACGTGCATCAAAATGGTGATTCCATATTCGGGGCAATTGGGATCGGATACCTGCAAGGGTAGCAAATAGGTGTACCGCTATGTTAGGCGAAAATGACTGAAAGAGGGAATTAGGGGAGGGAAAGGGAAGATGGCTATTGGGAGGGACTGTGTCTGCTGCCGCCGAGCCAGCCATGTGGTGAGGGAGGCTGGCTGTGGCATAGCAGGTACTGGGTTCGGGGCAGGAGATGGACGGGTGTACATTTTGCCACTGCCTGCGGCTCCAGACTTAATTCATTTTTCTCTGAATTTGTGCCCCTTCCCTGACATGCACCGCCTGAAGTTAGAAATCCTTCGGAGGGGAGCAAGGGGCAAAGCCCCCCATGAGGGAGGAGGCACAGCCTACTGCAGAAACATTTTAGATTGCCATGTGTTGGTTCACTGGTAACAGTATATCGCTGATTTCCTTTTCGGCAATATGCACTCACCATAATAATGATCACTGTTCCATGTTCGCTATTAAGACATAGAACCGTAGTACTCTAAATACAGTTGTGTACGTAGTGCTCTATGTACAGCTGTGTATGTAGTGCTCTATGTACAGCTGTGTATGTAGTGCTCTATGTACACTTGTGTATGTAGTGCTCTATCTACTGCTGTGTATGTAGTGCTCTATGTGCATCTGTGTATGTAGTATTCTACGCAAGTTGTGTCTGTAGTGCTCTATGTACAGATGTGCATTCAGTGCTCTATGTACAGCTGTGTATGTAGAGCTGTATGTGCAACTGTGTATGTAGTGCTCCATGTACATATGTGTCTGTAGTGCTCTATGTAAGCTGTATATGTAGTGCTTTTTGTACAGCTGTGTATGTAATGCTTTATGTACACCTGTGTATGTAGTGTTCTATGTACACATGTGTATGTAGAGCTTATTCTACACCTATGTATGTAGTGCTCTATGTACACCTGTGGTGTATGTAATGCTCTATGTAAGCTGTGTATGTAGAGCTATTTGTACAGCTCTGTATGTAGTGCTCCATGTACACCTGTGGTGTTTGTAATACTCTATGTAAGCTGTGTATGTAGAGCTATTTGTACAGCTCTGTATGTAGTGCTCTATGTAAGCTGTATAGTAGTACTCAATGTACACCTTTGTATACAGTACTCAATGTAAACTTGAGTATTTAGTGCTCTGTATACATCTGTGTATGTAGTGCTCTATGTACACATGTGTATGTAGTGCTCTATATACAGTGGTGTATGCAGTGCTCAATGTACACCTGTGTATGTAGTGTTTCATGTATGCCCCTGTATGTAGTGCTGTATGTAGTGCTCTAGGTCAAGCTGTGTATGTAGTGCTCTATGTACAGCTGTGTATGTAGTGCTCTTTGTACATCTGTGTATGTAGTGTTCTATGTACACTTGTGTATGTAGTGCTCTATGTACTGCTGTGTATGTAGTGTTCAATGTACTCCTGTGTATGTAGTGCTCTATGTATATCTGTGTATGTAGTGCTCTATGTAAATCTGTGTATGTAGTGCTCTATGTACACTTGTATATGTAGTGCTCTATCTACTGCTGTGTGTGTGTAGTCCTCTGTATATAGCTGTGTATGTAGTGCTCTATGTACAGCAGTTTATATAGTACTGTATGTTCTGCTGTGCATGTAGTGCTCTATATACACCTGTGCATGTAGTACTCTATGTACACCTGTGCATGCAATGCTCTATGTACACTTGTGTATGTAGTGCTCTATGTACATCTGTGTATGTAGTGCTCTATGTACAGCTGTGTATGTCGTGCTCTATGAACAGCTGTTTATATAGTACTGTATTTTCTGCTGTGTATGTAGTTGCAGTAACACCTGTGCATGTAGTGCTCTATGTACTGCTGTATATGTAGTGTTCTATGTACAGCTGTGTATGTAGTGCTCTTGTACACCTGTGTATGTAGTGCTCTATACACACCTGTGCATGCAGTGCTCTATGTACTGCTGTGTATGTAGTGCTCTATGTATCTGCCGCTTACTGTCTATGTATCTATATGTATGTATGTACATCTGTGTATGAGTGCTCTATGTACATCTGTGTATGTAGTGCTCTATGTACACCTGTGTATGTAGTGCTCTATGTACATCTGTGTATGTAGTGCTCTATGTACACCTGTGTATGTAGTGCTCTATATACACCTGTGTATGTAGTGCTCTATGTACTCTGTGTATGTAGTTGCTCTATGTACATCTGTGTATGTAGTGCTGTATGTAGACCCTGTATGTAGTGCTCTATGTGCAGCTGTGTATGTAGTGCTCTAAATAAGCCTGTGTATGTAGTGCTGTATGTACTGCTGTGTATGTAGTGCTCTATGTACTGCTGTGTATGTAGTGCTCTATGTACAGCTGTGTATGAGTGCTCTTCACACCTGTGTATGTAGTGCTCTATACACCTGTCCATGAAGTGCTCATGTACGCTGTATATGTAATACTCTATGTATATCTGTGTATGTAGTGCTCCTCTATGTAGATCTGTGTATGTAATGTCTCTCACTACTCTTGTGTGTGTAGTGCACTATGTACATCTGTGTATGTAGTGCCTCATGTACATCTGTGTATGTAGTGCCTCTAGGTACTCTTGTGTATGTAGTGCACCATGTACATCTGTGTATGTAGTGCTCATGTACACCTGTGCATGTAGTGCCTATGTACATCTGTGTATGTAGTGCTCTATGTACACCTGTGTATGTAGTGCTCTATGTACAGCTGTGCATGTACTGCTCTATGTACAGCTGTGCACATAGTGCCCTATGTACTGCTGTGTATGTAGTACTGTTTGGCACTGCTGTGTATGTAGTGCTCTATGTACATCTGTGTATGTAGTGCTCTATGTAAATCTGTGTATGTAATACTCTATGTACACTTTGTGTATGTAGTGCTCTATGTACTGCTGTGTATGTAGTGCTCTGTATATAGCTGTGTATGTAGTGCCTGTGTGCAGCTGTTTATATAGTACTGTATGTTCTGCTGTGTATGTAGTGTTCTATATACACCTGTGCATGTAGTGCTGTATGTACATCTGTGTATGTAATGCCTATGTACACTTGTGTATGTAGTGCTCTATGTACAGCTATGTATGTTGTGCTCTATGAACAGCTGTTTATATAGTACTGTATTTTCTGCTGTGTATGTAGTGCCTAAATACACCTGTGCATGTAGTGCTCTATGTACTGCTGTGTATGTAGTGCTCTATGTACAGCTGTGTATGTAGTGCTCTGTGTACACCTGTGTATGTAGTGCTCTATATACACCTGTGCATGTAGTGCTCTATGTACTGCTGTGTATGTAGTGCTCTATGTACATCTGTGTATGTAGTGCTGTATGTAGACCTGTGTATGTAGTGCTCTATGTGCAGCTGTGTATGTAGTGCTCTAAATAAGCCTGTGTATGTAGTGCTGTATGTACTGCTGTGTATGTAGTGCTCTATGTACTGCTGTGTATGTAGTGCTCTATGTACAGCTGTGTATGTAGTGCTCTATCTACACCTGTGTATGTAGTGCTCTATATACACCTGTCCATGAAGTGCTCTATGTACTGCTGTATATGTAATACTCTATGTATATCTGTGTATGTAGTGCTCCTCTATGTAGATCTGTGTATGTAATGTTCTATCTACTCTTGTGTATGTAGTGCACTATGTACATCTGTGTATGTAGTGCTCTATGTACATCTGTGTATGTAGTGCACTATGTACATCTGTGTATGTAGTGCTCTATGTACACCTGTGTATGTAGTGCTCTATGTACACCTGTGTATGTACTGCTCTATGTACAGCTGTGCATGTACTGCTCTATGTACAGCTGTGCACATAGTGCTCTATGTACTGCTGTGTATGTAGTACTGTTTGTACTGCTGTGTATGTAGTGCTCTATGTACATCTGTGTATGTAGTGCTCTATGTAAATCTGTGTATGTAATACTCTATGTACACTTGTGTATGTAGTGCTCTATGTACTGCTGTGTATGTAGTGCTCTGTATATAGCTGTGTATGTAGTGCTCTGTGTGCAGCTGTTTATATAGTACTGTATGTTCTGCTGTGTATGTAGTGTTCTATACACCTGTGCATGTAGTGCTGTATGTACATCTGTGTATGTAATGCTCTATGTACACTTGTGTATGTAGTGCTCTATGTACAGCTATGTATGTTGTGCTCTATGAACAGCTGTTTATATAGTACTGTATTTTCTGCTGTGTATGTAGTGCTCTAAATACACCTGTGCATGTAGTGCTCTATGTACTGCTGTGTATGTAGTGCTCTATGTACAGCTGTGTATGTAGTGCTCTGTGTACACCTGTGTATGTAGTGCTCTATATACACCTGTGCATGTAGTGCTCTATGTACTGCTGTGTATGTAGTGCTCTATGTACATCTGTGTATGTAATGCTGTATGTACACTTGTGTATGTAGTGCTCAATGTACATCTGTGTATGTAGTGCTCTATATACATCTGTGCATGTAGTGCTCTATGTACTGCTGTGTATGTAGTGCTCTATGTACATCTGTGTATGTAGTGCTCTACGTACATCTGTGTATGTAGTGCTGTATGTACATCTGTGTATGTAGTGATCTATGTACATCTGTGTATGTAGTGCTCTATGTACTGCTGTGTATGTAGTGCTCTATGTACTGCTGTGTATGTAGTGCTCTGTATACAGCTGTGTATGTAGTGCTCTATGTACATCTGTGTATGTAATGCTCTATGTTCACTTGTGTATGTAGTGCTCTATGTACATCTGTGTATGTAATGCTCTATGTTCACTTGTGTATGTAGTGCTCTATGTACTGCTGTGTATGTAGTACTCAGTATATAGCTGTGTATGTAGTGCTCTATGTACAGCTGTTTATATAGTACTGTATGTTCTGCTGTGTATGTAGTGTTTATATACACCTGTGCATGTAATACTCTATGTACATCTGTGTATGTAGTGCTTTATGTACACTTGTGTATGTAGTGCTCTATGTACATCTGTGTATGTAGTGCTCTATGTACTGCTTTGTATGTAGTGCTCTGTATACAGCTGTGCATGTAGTGCTCTGTGTACATCTGTGTATGTAGTACTCTATGTACAGCTGTGTATGTAGTGCTCTATGTACACCTATGTACGGAGTGCTCTATGTACACTTGTGTACAGTATGTAGTGCTCTGTGTACTGCTGTGTATGTAGTGCTCTGTATATAGCTGTGTATGTAGTGCTCTATGTACAGTTGTGTAGGTAGTGCTCTATGTACATCTGTGTATGTAGTGCTCTATGTACAGCTGTGTATGTAGTGCTCTATGTACACCTGTGTATGTAGTGCTCTGGAGGTGGGCAAGACCGGAATTTTTCACCTAGAGCCAAACCAGGGGTCTGATTTGACTCTAGGAGCCAAGTGTGAGCCAACCCTGGCTACTGCAAGCTGAGTCCCAGACCCCAGCACTTGGCGAATGCTTTCATTAGGGGTGTTTGAAACGTTCAACTCCTATCTGTAAGCCACACCCCCAATGAAAGCATTCGCCGAAGCGCTGGGGTTTGGGACTCAGAACCCAAAATAAACTAGTAGCATTTTTGCAGTTAGTTCATGCCTCCGTGTGCTCTGTGTGTGGACATAGTTTGAAGTTGGGGTAGCTACCCTTCTCAGAGTACCAGCCCGATGAGCGCTCGCAGCATCTTTGTTCTGTGAATGTACTATGTGAAGAACAGCCTGCAGTAGCACTACATACAGAGCTGTATATAGAACACTACATACATAGGCATACACAGAGCACTATAGAGGTGGGTAAGTCAGAGCAGGCTCGAGCCTGCCTTGAGCTTAGTGCCTGGCTCGGATTGACCTCTATAAGCAAATGAGAGCCAAAGCAAGATGGTTATGGTCAATATAAGCATTTTTCCCAGCCTTAATAGAAGAATGCTTATGTTGACTGTGAATTGTCTTGCACACTGTGTGTGTGTGTGTGTCTGCACACACGTAGTATGTAGTGCTGTGCTTCTACATCTGTATATATAGTGGTGTATGGCTATGGGTGTCTGTTTCTATATAGTATGTAATGCTTTGTTTGTACTAGGGCTATGTGAGTCAGCAATTTGGCCCAGCAGGCCAATTTCGAGCTGGGCTGGGCAAACTGAATTGACCCGCTGGCCGAAATTAAATGAAGGGTTTTGAGGGTCAAAATACATTCATTTAAATGCTTCTCATGTACTATTAAAATATGCTGTTAAATGCATAAAAAGCTATGAACAGTAAGTTTAAGCAGACTTTTCATAATGAGTGTGGTAGGGTACCTTACCAGGAGGCTCAGAGTCAAGCAAGCACCTTCCTGGTCACTGTTTCAACCCTGACCCACCCAATCCTGCTCCCCTATGTAGTATTCCCCATTGTGGCACTGATGGTAGGGTCAGCAGTCAGACAAATGAGAGAGCTCTTGCTGCTGCTGCATTGCTGAGACTGAGAAAACCTAAGGAAAACACATATCATAGCTGGCTAGGCTACAGAGGACACCGGAGCATACCCAGGGTCACAAACACCTTCCTCCTCCACTGTTCCAACCCACCACCCCTGCTCCCCACGTAGTTCTCCCCATGGTGGTACTAATGTTAGGAAATGATGATGATGATGATGATGGCAAGAGAGCCTGAGGAAAGGGAAATAAATTGTCAGCAGTCAGAAAAATTAGAGAGCTGTACTGCTGCATTGCTGAGACTCAGAAAACCAGAGGAAAACACATATCATAGCTGGCTAGGCTAATGGAGGACACGAAGCATTGCCCAGGGCAACATACACCTTCCTCCTCCACTGTTTCAACCCACCCACCCCTGCTCCCTAGGCAGTACTCCCCATGGTGTCACTAATGTTGGGGAATAATGATGATGACCAAGACTGAGTCTCCTTTAAATAATCCCATATACTTTAATTACACATAGTAAAATGAAGAGAGGCAGAAGGTAGATTTCATGTATTTGCAACACACACTAAGGCAAAGATTCTAGAATTGTTGGCTTATGTAGAGGTGTTATACTTGTAAGTCAAGGCAAGTTTATTTTCAGAAATGTTAACTGTTCAACATGCACTGGATCCAAACTACTCCTAGCTGAGGATGCAACATCACCAGCAGTACTAAAGATGCACTCTAATGGCACACTTGTGGGTGGACATCCAAGCTATTTGACTGCAACTTGAGCCATGGCTTGCCAAACTGAGTGCTTGCTTTTTCAATATATAAGAGGGTCTCAATTAGGGTTGGTCTCTCGAGGCTCCATGAGGTAAGTATTCAGCACTCTTTCAGCACTAGGCACACATGATTGTTCTGTTATTGGCCTTAAGCAGTCAAGAGCATTTAGCTTACTCCAAATATTATCAGCTTTGTTAACTTTAACTTGAAGTGGATGAGAAGATGAAGATGAAGAAAACAATGTTGGCTGAGACAATGCAGGAGAACTAGCAGTTGAGTCCCACCGATACTGCCTTGCTGATGGCTGTTGCTGGCCAGCCATTCTGTCTTGGACCTCCTGAATCTCTTTAGTGAGTTCTGCCATGATATCTGTTATTGGCAAACAGTCTCACACCAAAAAGATGTCCTTGAAACGAGGATCTAGTATGGTAGCAATTATATACTTCTTGTTCGTAAGAACAAAATCAAATCTGTGCAGCTCTTTCTGTAATCTCTTGGGATTGTTCTTCGTCAAGAAAAATGCATGGTTATGCATATGGGGAAAAAAATAAACAATATAATCATGCTTTAAATGGGTCAGCCCTATCTGTAACTAGAGAAGAAAGGGACCTAGGAATGATAGTGACACAGGATCTCTCTTTTAAAACTCACTGTACTAATATTACGCAGAAAAGTAACAACATTTTAAACTGTATATTTAGACACATTCAAAGCAGGAAACAAGAGGTTATAGTTCCCTTGTATTCTTCCCTGGTGAGACCCATACTCGAATATGGAGCACAGGTCTGGTCCCCATATAAGAAAGGAGAGGTACAGATGATCAAGAGGGTACAGAAATGGGCCTCTAAAGCTATTGAAGGATTGAGAGATATGCCTTATCAGGAAAGACTTCAAGAGCTGGATATGTACATGTTGGAGTTCAGAAGACATAGCGGAGATATGTGTTTAACATACACAGCTTGGGAAAACCACGATCTGTGGGAGCTCCTGAGATTACAAAACAAAGATAAGTATCATGAGACTAGATCACACCCCCTATAGTTGGATAGTGACAACTGCAGATCTAAAAATAGAGCTAGTTGGCTCAATCAGAGAATTGTTCCAGTTTGGAATGCACTTTCAATAGAAGTGGTAGGGAGTAGTTCAATGCACCTATTTAAGGTAAATCTAGACAGACACTGGAGACAGGATATACATTAGGCAAAATGTAATAATTTGTTTAGTAGAATAAATTAGAAACTTGGCGAACTCCACAGACAAAAGTCTTTATTGTGCTCAGTTATGCCTATGATACCTATGATCTCCATTATTTTCCATGGCATCAGCTGTTTTGTGAAAATGATGTGTCCCATTGGTATGATCTGACTAATGATTGCACTGTTACTATTAAGTACCTTTGTTGCACTTTCAAATGGTGCCAATGTTTTAACAACTTCTTCCAACAACTTCCATTGCATGATCATGTCCCCGATGTCATGGACTAAGGCCATATTATTTTATTTATTTAGGTTTTGTTTACCAGGTGGAATGCTCTAGACAGGAATTTTTGCCTGTTTTCATGCATGACCCGGGAAGGTTACAGACAGAGGTAAGACAATGTACAGACAAAGTACAGAATACATAATATTTAGGCAAACAGTAGAATACAGTTCTGGTGATTAACAGTAGGTCAAATAAGGTAATCATGCAACATATTGGATACAATATTTAGGCAGGTAAATAACATTTCCAGGTATACGGGTACAGTAAAACAAGTGCAGTGATAGATGACAGGTATATAAATGCTATATTAACTGGCAGTTCCGATACCTAAGGAGGAGGTGTTTGAGCAGAAGGACAGAGTAGTGGTCAGAGTCACTAGGAGGGATCAAGACTCTTTTAAAGGCATAGTGAGAATTAGATTGTCTGATGTAACATAGCAGGGAATGTACTGCCAACTTCTGCTGCAGTAGCCACTCTAACATTGAATAGGTGGAATTCCATTGAGTAACTATATCTTGGATAAGATTGTTAGATGATACCTTATAGTCACTTTGGCACTACCTAAGAATGGATGTGGCCTTTACAAATCTGTGAAAGTGTACACATATTTTACATGCAGTGTGAACCAGGCTGCATACATCAACTTGGTTTTGCAGGCATGCTGCACAACCAAATTGAGAGTGTGTGCAAAGTGAAAACATTAACTCTGCTCATTACCAAAATCCCAGAGAGCTTTGATAATATTTGCACCATTATCTTCACAGTCATACCATTCATGCCACAGTTTCTACAAAACTATCCTTATATTTACGGCAGTATGCTCAGTGTCCATTGGAGACACACTAAGTAGTGTCATACCCCTGTATTCATCAAGAAGCAAACTAGGCTGACTGACATTTTGGGGCTGTACTGCTGACGATACTGCAGATTCTTTAAATGTGACCCAGTGAGCTTGAGAAGTAAGTAAGCATGTGGTGCAAAGCTTGTCCAAAGGTCTGTCATGAAAGTGAACAAATCTCTTCTGCCTCTGTCAATTGACTGGAACATACATTTCTCACTGCATCATATATTTCTGGAATGATACGATTGGAAAAAGTACATTGAGAAGGCATTTGATACCTAGGCTGTAATTTCTGTAATAGTCGCTGAAAAACAATGTGCTCTGCTTTGGAATATGGCTCTAAATCAAATGCTATCTTCTCTGCAATTAGGCAGCCAATTTTTACAGCAGTTTGATGACCTGATTGAAATTTGGATTTTGCAGCAAATTGTTCCTTTAATGTTATCTGTTGGGGTTTTTTGTGTGACTACCTCAGGGTGCAATGGAGTTTGAAAATGTGCATTATGTCTTTTCTCAGGGACATGGTAAGATTTTGTAGCATTTTCTCCTGCTGACTGTGGTGAACCGTCCTCTGTACACTGTGAAATAACTGATTTGCTATCTGGCTCTGCAAGCCATGTGGAAGTACTGCATATGTATCTGTTGTCATCATCATCATCAAAAAAGTCACCCTCATCATCCAAGTCACCGTCATCATTGTCATCAAGATTCATGTTCTTTTTCATCACTGTTGGATGCTGGTACTGGAGATGTCTAATCAGTGCAGTCATACTGAGGTTACATGCTGACTTCCCCCTGTTAAATTTACTTTTGCATTGAATGCATACTGCTTTAAAAGAATCATTTGGGCATGTAGAAAAATGATTCCACACTAGAGAAGAATTTTTCCTGCCTCTTTTTCCTGGTACTGAATCAGATACTGGCTGTGCCTGTGAAATGTTAGACAATACTGGAAAATATCTTTGAATGCTACAAGTTGCATGTTGATTTGCAGTGGCATCTGTAGCAGCATTATGTGCATTCTCTAAAACAGATTGTGGTGGTGGGCTGGTAGTATTACACAAGACAATAATTGTATTTTTATTTATTGATACTGAAGGAGTGGAGGATGATGCCTGATTATTATCATCATTCACAACGCCGACAGAAGGGGAATAAGAATTGCCTGGGAGGATATCATCATCATCATCCTTATCACCACCTCCACTACTTCCAAAGTCAGCAAGCTCACCACTAACATTATCTACTGCCACATGAGAGTCACATTCAGTTGCAATCAACTTGGACTCATCTTCATTTTCATTATCATTCAAAGAATTATCACTGGCTCTTTCTGTTGTTACTGCAGTATTTTGGGTGGTACCTTGCCGTGAAGCTACTACGCTTTTTGCACAAACTATTCTTTTAAATTGAGATAATGTATTTTTTTACAGGTATAAACAGCTTATTGAGCTGTACTGTGCGACCAGATCATGTTTGGGCTACATTAGTTGAAGACATGGTGCTGTCACTTTCCTCGGAGCTAGATGTATTGTCCTGGGGTGTTTTTGACCTACTTTTCTAATTTCACTGTTCTCCATTATTATTAAGTATTATTATATTACTTGAAAAAAAGAATCTTATGTCACTTTTTTTTTAATTTGCCTTAGCGGGATTCAGGCAGTTGGCCCATTGCCCCCACCCTCCTTCCCTACGCTGTCCAAGAACTGGTGAGTGCTGTGATATTTGTTGCTCAGTATTTTGTTCTTTAGCTTCTCTCTTTCTTATTGTTTTTTAAGCCAGTGATAAAAAAAGCTTGAAGCTGTTTTTCTTTCTCCCGCTCATGATTTGATCAAGAAGAAAAGAATTACAGTCAAGCGCTATGAGGAACCTGCTCTACTGCTCTCTCAGACACTGACAGTGCCTGTCCAAATCCTGCTGTGTCAAGTGAGGGGTTTATATTGCCTCTAAACATCATCATACCTGCTCAATGAAGTATCAGCACACAGAACCAGGGTTAGAACAAGTAAAAGACACCAGCTCTGCTTGGACTGCCATTACTGCAGTCGCATGATCCTGTTTCAGTGGTGCAAAGTCAAAGAACTGGATGACGTGAGGGTCAGGACAGAGGACTAACAGACTGTCAGATCAGTCAGTAAGTGACTCCACCTGTACGCCTGCATGCAGCGCAATGTCTCCCCACAGTAGCGATAGTCCCCTCACCCATCTGCATATTGGGAGTTGGGTGACTGCATTTGCATTGCCTATTCAATGTAAAAAATGCTCTGAATAATTTTTTTTTATTAAATAAATTGCGGTTGGGTTCTGAAGTTTCTGGTTTCGTTTCTGGTTTGGCAGTGTGAAACCGGTATCTGGACCATTAATTCTGAACACTGCTAAACCAAACAGCACAAACTTATGACTCGATCCAATGCCCAGCCCTAGTTTCCACGTGTGTGTGTGTGTCTGTGTTTGTGTGCCTGTGCAAGTAGTACTGTGTATGTCTGTGTATGTAGGTGTCTGTACAGCATGTGGTGCTGTGTGATGTTTCTGCACAGTATGTAGTGCTGTGTTTCTCCATCTGTGTGTGCGTGGTGTGTGTGTGTGTGTGTGTGTGTGTGTATGTTTGCATGTCTGTGCAGTACTACTGTGTGTATATGTGTGTGTACAGCTTGTGGTGCTGTGTGTGCCTGTTTATTTATTTATTTTTAATTTTAGTCTTTGGTAACCAGGTAGGCCACTAGGCACAACTGCCTGTTTTCAAGGGTGACCTGGGAGCACTGGGCGGTTAAGTGACTTACTCAGAGTCACACAGTATGCAAGTGGAGGTTGTGAGAATCAAACCAGGTCTGCCCTGCTGGATGTATCAATCTTGTTCACAACTCGCCCTCTAACCTCTAGGCTATACTGCCAACCATGTTTCTGCACAGTATGTAGTGCTATGTGTGTGTGTGTGTGTTTGCATGTATGTGCATGTACTACTGTGTGTGTGTGTGTGTGTGTGTCTGTACAGTATGTGGTGCTGTGAGTGTCTGTTTCTGTCCAGTATGTAGTGTTGTTTCTCCATCTGTGTGTTTGTGTGTGAGTGTGTTTGCATATCCCTGCATGTACTACTGTGTATGTGTGTGTGTTTGCATGTCTGTGCATGTACTACTGAGCGTGTGTTTGCATGACTGTGCATGTACTACTCTGTGTGTGTGTGTTTGCGTGTATTTGCATGTACTACTGTGTGTGTGTGTTTGCGAGTATGTGCATGTACTATTGTGTGTATTCAGTTTATAGTGCTGTGTGTGTCTGTTTCTGTACAGTTTGTAGTGCTGCATTTATATGTGTGTCTGTGCATGTACTACTGTGTGTGTGTCTGTGTGTGTGTGTGCATGTAGTGCTGTGTGTGTGTGAGCGTGCGCATGTAGTGCTGTCTATGTGTCTGTATATGTAGTGCTGTGTTTATACGTGTGTGTGTGTGTGTGCGCATGTAGTATTGTCTGTGTGTCTGTGAATGTAGTGCTGTGTTTATACATGTGTGTGTGTGCATGTAGTGCTGTCTGTGTGTATGTGTATGTAGTGCTGTGTTTATACTGCATGTGTACTGTGTCTGTGTGCATGTAGTGCTGTTTCTGTGTCTGTGTATGTAGTGCTGTGTTTATACGTGTGTGTGTGTGTGCATGTAGTGCTGTGTGTGTGTATGTGTATGTAGTGCTGTGTTTATACGCGTGTGCATGTGTCTGTGTGTGCATGTAGTGCTGTTTCTGTGTCTGTGTATGTAGTGCTGTGTTTATGTGTGTGTGTGTGTGTGTGTGTCATGTAGTGCTGTCTGTGTGTATGTAGTGCTGTGTTTATACGTGTGTGCGTGTGTCTGTGTGTGCATATAGTGCTGTTTCTGTGTCTGTGTATGTAGTGCTGTGTTTATACGTGTGTGTGTGTGCATGTAGTGCTGTGTGTGCATGTGTGCGGCATGTAGTGCTGTCTGTGTGTATGTGTATGTAGTGCTGTGTTTATACGTGTGTGTGTGTGTGTCTGTGTGTGCATGTAGTGCTGTTTCTGTATCTGTGTATGTAGTGCTATGTTTATATGTGTGTGTGTGTGTGTGCATGTAGTGCTCTGTGTGTGTGTGTGTGTGTGTGTGTGTGTGTGCGTGTGTGCATGTACTGCTGTCTGTGTGTCTGTGTAAGTAGTGCTGTGTTTATACGTGTGGGTGTGTGTGTGTGCGCATTTAGTGCTGTCTGTGTGTCTGTGTATGTAGTGCTGTGTTTATACATGTGTGTGTGTTCATGTAGTGCTGTCTGTGTGTCTGTGTATGTGTATGTAGTGCTGTGTTTTTACATGTGTGTGTGTGTCTGTGTGTGTGCATGTAGTGCTGTTTCTGTGTCTGTGTATTTAGTGCTGTGTTTATGTGTGTGTGTGTGTGTGTGTGTGTAGTGCTGGTGTGTGTCTGTATGTGTAGTAGTAAGTAGTATTTTATGTATTTGACCCAATCCTGGGGGGCTCTGAGCACTTATACCTCATAGAGTTGAAAATAGAAACTAAACAGAACAACGTTACACACAGTCGTAAAATATAGATAATTTAAAATATACAAATTAGCATAAATAACTTAAAATTAAACAAGTGGGATTAGTTCAAGTCAAAAGCTTGGCTGAACAGGTAGGTCTTTAGGCCCCTCTTAAAGGCTTCCACTGAGGGAGCCTCCCTGAGAGATCTGGGGAGTGAGTTCCATGGGGCCAGATCAGCCACCTCGATAGTGAGGTCCCCTGATACCATGAGCCTGGCTCTGGGAACCACTAGGAGGTTCACCTCGGAGGAGTGGAGGAGTGGGCTGGGCATTAAGGGACAGAGCTCACTCAGATATGTAGTGCTGTGCGATGTCTGTATACAGGTATGCAGTGCTGTGTGTGCATGTACAGTATTTGTGTATGTAGTAGTGCTCATGTGTGTCTGTCTGTGTGTAGTGCTAACCCCACCAGATGGTGCTGTGTGTGTGTTATTATTTCTCTCTGTAGACACAAAGTGCTAATCTTTTTCCCCTGGCTTGCCATGGGCATGTTCTCTTGCAGGGGGATGTAGTTTAAAGAACTGCAGCTCTGCACCTCGAGGAGTTTATGAGCGAGAACTGACAAAGAAAGAGGCAGTTTAAAGGGACAGACGAGGAGGGGTCCCCTAAAGGGTCCTATCTCCAGAGCTTGCAAGGGCCTGGACAGTTGGACATCAGTGGTAATCGAGCAGCATGATCCTTTACTACATCTACATCTGTCATGTTGGGGAGAGAAAGGTAGGAGCTCTTCTCATGGGTGCTGTGGGCAAATCTGGGAAGATGGGAGGGTTTAGGGAACTCCTTGTATGCTGGGGGAGCCAGTGGTCTGTGGACTCGACTGCAGGCCTTGTGACCAAGGAAGTAGTGTTCCTACTCAAAGCAATCTTCAGGCCAGAGAAACCAAAGTGTCGGAGGGGTGCTGGATGTATTTACCATAAGGTAACTTTCAAGAGAAAGCTGTACTAAAATGGCTGCAGAGGGCAAGTGTTCCACGTTATGCGCTAGCCGCACTTAGGCCTCCTACTTGGGCCCAGAAAGCTAGTTAGACTCCTGCTAGGGTCAGGCAGAAAAATCTATGTATAAAGTAGTTCTGGTCTGGCTGTGCACGGCATGTAAACCCCTTATCAATTCTACAGTAAAGTTGTTGGGAAGCGAGGGGGTTGCTGTGCCATTTATGTAACTAAAACCATTACAGGTCATGTCCTCAGCACCAGCACCACCACCAACAGCACCACCTGCCAACAAATCCCAAATGCTTGCAGTCAAAATTATCCTCGGTTAGCAGAAAAAAATCCCTCACTGTCATATCCGTCTATATCCTCCCACGTGACCAGGCCTCTTGTATTCAAATGGTTATTGAATACCTCAAAAATCTGCATCGTACTGAGACAGTGGTGCTGGGGGACTTCTACGTAAACTGGATTGCCCCGGAAGCCAAACCATTTAAAGGTGCTCTTGTCTCAATTGACATCACGCAAAAGGTTACCTTTCCAACTCAAATGAACTACAGAACTGGCTCCAGCTCCCTCCTAGACTGGATTCTCACCACCCACTCCAGTAGAGTCTCAACATTAGTCCTCTCTTACACATTAAGCGATCATTCCTGTGTGTGCCAGTGGTCCAATATGGTGCCCAAACTTAAATCAAGTTCACCTATCATAGTATACTAAATTAAGGAAGCTTCTGCAATTTTAAATGTGCTCTCTATGATTGACTGGGCCCACCCCCAACAACATGAACTGCATTGACAATGCACTAAACTTTTCATTAGGCAATTCAATGCGGTGTGCATCAGCTTGTCCTCAGGAAAATAAAACCTAGGGGAGTGTCTAACGATGGATCACCACTGCTCTACTATCAATGATGAAGAACAGGGATAATCTTTGGCACCTTGCTATGGTCTCTGGCCTCCACAGTGATATGCAATGGTACAAAGCTGCCAGAAACCAGTGCACCCAGGCGGTATAGAGAGCCAAGCAAGATTACTACAAAGGTGTACTAACTAACAGCTGGGGTAATAGTAAACAATTTTGGGATAACATAACCTAACAGGTAAACCCAATAAATTGGCCCTCTACTATGATAGAGGTCAATGGCATTCTTACTCAGGACCATAAATTAATTGCTGACTCCATTAATATTGTCTTTACCGTTCTGAAGGGAATACTCCCTCCAGACTTCCTTACCAGCTCCACCCTGTCACCCAACAATGTAAATTCCACACCTCCCTCTAAGGTTCCCCCCTTTTCTTCAAAAAGATATCCCTTCTCGAAGCTTGTAAATATCTAGGGAAGGTGCTAGGCAAATCCAGAACAAGTAGCGACACCCTCAATCTAAAACTTCTCCACCTCACACTTGAAGCTGTCCGACACTCTTTCACCAAACTCCTAAACCTCTCACACACCCTCAGGCGCCTACACTCTTTCACCAAACTCCTAAACCTCTCACACACCCTCAGGCAGTTCCCCCAGGCATAGAAATCTGCTACTGTAATGCCTGTGCACAAAAGTGGAGACAGTACCCAACATTCCAATTACTGCCCCATCTCAGTCCTCCACCCACTTTCCAAAGCCATAGAGTGCATAGTTGCTGATCAATTGACAGAATACCTGGACAAGCACAATATCCAGTGCCCACAGCAACATAGAAACATAGAAGTTGACGGCAGATAAGGACCGCAAGGCCCATCCAGTCTGCCCATTTCTTTTTCTACCTTATAAATGTGCCATCGGCCTTTGCTCTGTCAGTGGCCTATCTATTCATAGTCATTTGTATTGCTCCCTTATGCCTATCCCACGCCTGTTTGAAGCCCTGCACTGTATTTATAGCTACCACTTCTTGTGGTGTCATTCCATACACCCACCACCCTTTCTGTGAAAAGAATTCTCACATTCCCCTTAATCGGCCTCCCTCTAATCTCATGCTGTGTCCTCTTGTCCTGCTATTTTCTTGTATTTAAACATGTTAGACTCTTTCACCTTGTTTATGCCCTTAAGGTGTTTGAATGCCTCGATCATATCACCTCTCTCCTCCTTTGCTCAAGGGTATACATATTGAGCTCCGTTAATCTGTCCTCATATGTCTTCTGATGCAGTCCCTGTACCATTTTGGTTGCCCTTCTCTGGACTGCCTCAATTTGGTTAATGTCCTTGTGAAGTGTGGCCTCCAATACTGCACGAGTACTCCAGATGGGGCCTAACCAGTGTCTTGTACAGAGGATTAATACCTCCCTCTTCGACACTTGTGATACCCTACTAATACACCCTAACACCCCCTAGCCTTACCTACTGCTTTAGAGGTCTGTTGGATGATTTTAGGTCATCAGTGATGATGATGCCCAAGTCTCTTTCTTCCTTTGTGACTGCTAGCAATCCCTCCCAGCCTATAGGTCGCTTCAGGTTTCTCTTCCCTATGTGCATGATTTGCACTTCTTTGCATTAAATCCCAGTTGCCACTCTTCTGACCATTCTGCTAGTTTATCCAGATCTCTTCTCATTCTGCCCACCCATCTGGATCATCTACTCTGTTGCAGATCTTGGTGTCATCTGCAAACAGACAAGCCTTACCTCTAGTCCATCTGCAAGGTCACTAATGAAGATGTTGAAGAGGACTGGCCCCAGGACTGATCCCTGAGGTACCCCACTTGTGACTTGCATCTCTTCTGACTGTATACCATTTACCACCACTCTCTGTTTTCTGCCCGTCAACCAGTTTGCCACCCAGTTGACCAACTTCTGACCCACCCCGAGCCTACCCAGCTTATTTATCAATCTTCTATGTGGAACAGTGTCAAAAGCTTTGCTGAAGTCAAGGTAGGTGACATCAACTGCTCCCCCTTGGTCCACCACTCTGGTTACCCAGTCAAAGAAATCTATGAGATTAGTTTGACAGGACCTTCCTTTTGTAAACCCATGCTGTCTTGGATCCTGTGCCCCTATGGATTCCAGGTGTTGCACTATCCTTTCCTTAAGAGTGCCTCCATAATCTTGCCCACTACTGAGGTAAGACTGACCGGTCTGTAGTTCCCCACCTCCTCCCTGCTACCACTCTTGTGGAGTGGGATCACATGAGCCCTTCTCCAGTCTTCTGGGACTCTCTTGTGCTCAGAGACTCACTAAACAATTCTGCTAATGGCTCTGCTAGTTCCTCCTTTAGCTCCTTAAGTACCCTGGGATGTATGCCATCAGGTCCCATTGCCTATCCACCCTGAGCTTAGCAAGCTCTTGTAGGACCCTTTCTTTTGTGAAGGAGTAGTGCTCACCTCCCTCCCTGTGTCCATGATGTTGAGCTGTGGGCCCTGCCCTACCTTCTCTTCAGTAAATACTGAGCAAAAGTATCTATTAGGATAGATGCCTTTACAGGGTCCTCCTCCTCACATGCTCCTTTTCTCCATTAAGCTTAGTACCCCCTCTGGACTTTCTCCTTTCACTAATGTATCTATAGAAAGTCTTGTCACCTTCTTTTACTGTTCGTGCTAGTGTTTCCTCAGTTTGGGACTTTGCCTGCCTTACTGCCTTACCTGCTTCCCTTAGGGCAGTTTGGTATGCCTCCCTATCTTCATCCGCTGTGTTCCTTATATATTTCCTGAAGGCCAGCCTTTTGGCTCTGACCTTTTCTGCTACTGTATTTGAGAACCAAAGTGGTTTCCTTCTTCTTTTGCACTTCCTTTTCTGTCTAACACAATGGGATGTTGCTTCAAGTATTGCATCCTTAATGCTTGCCCACTTTGCCTGTACCCCTCACCTGTGTTTCTTTTGCCAGGGCTAGCTTAACTCTGTTGGCCATCTTATCAAAGTCAGCTCCTCTGAAGTCCCATATTTTTGCCTTGGAATGGGATGATTTAGATGTAGTAGCCAAATTGAACCATACCATGTGATGGTCACTGGCTCCCAGGTGACCTTCTACCTGGAGATCTGTGATCCCTTCTTTGTTAGTCAGTACTAGATCTAGGATAGCCCTGTCTCTTGTGGGTTGCTGTACCAGTTGTTTGAGGCTTTAAGAGGTGCATAGTACAACCACTGCTTTACTTGATTTTACAACGCCCATTCATAAGGCCTTGGACTCCGGACAGCTGTTTGGGACAGTGTATATAGATTTGGCCAAGGTGTTTGACACCATTAATCACCAGCTCCTACTACACTTGCTCTCCACCTTAGGTCTATCCACCGAAGTTATCGGCTGGTTTGAAAGCTACCTGATGGGCAGGCACCAACGAGTTATGATTAGGGACTCTCTCTCTCTGACTGCCTCCCAGTGCGCTCTGGGGTCCCCCAAGGATCCATCCTTGGTCCGCTTCTTTTTAGCCTCTTTTTAAACAATCTCCCAGCAACACATAACATAAATATGATCCTTTACATGGATGATGCTGTCCTCTTCTCCACACATACTAACTCAGGCCAACTATCCTCTGACCTGCAATCCAATTTTAACATTGGCGAAAAGTGGTTTGATTAACACAAACTGTTGGTGAACTACAAAAAACAAAGTCCATGTTGTTTGCCAACAACCACAGCAAATACCGATTGGCAGCAACTTACACATTTTGAATAAGCAACTCCTCCCACTTGATCAAGTCCATGAGTTTAAATACCGTGTTACCCTGGACAGTCCACTCTTTATACTGCCTATGTAAAATTAATTTCCAGAGCTATTAACTCCAGAACAGGTACTCTGCTATCGCCATCGCAACTGTCTCACTCAAGAGGCAATGCGCGATAGTTGTAAACAGCTCAGTTCTATCGTTAATCACTTATGCACTGAACTTTTATGGAGCTGCCATGGGCACCACTTTAAATAGAATCAAAACAGCCCTGAATAAGTGCTGTCACCTTGTGACAGGCGCTGGTAAAAGAACCCATACCTGTGCGCTCTACAAAAAATCATCCTGGCTACACTTTCAAGGTGGGATTGCCTACCAGACCTGCCTCCTGGCTAAGAAAATCTGCCTCAGCCTTACTCCACCTAGTAAGTAAAGTAAGTAACATTTTATTTCTTAAGCGCCTTTCATGTATGAAAGTGCTGTACTATAGAATACACATAAATTGTAAGCAGATAATAATAACAGTAAAATTATTTAAAAACATTCGGAAAAAGTATGATTAAATAAATAGGTTTTAAACTCTGTTTTAAAACTCAAAACAGTCAGACATTCTCTTAACCGATGAGGTAGAGAATTCCACAGGGTGGGGCAGCATGAGAAAAAGCACATGCCCCAGGTGTTTTAAGCTGGACCCTAGGAATCTCTAGCAATCCCTCGTCAGCAGATCGGAGTGAGAGGGAGGGGCAGTAGGGAGTAAGAAGCTCTTGCAGATATCGGAGTCCCTGATTGTGTCGGGCTTTGTAGGTCAGAAAATTGACTTTAAAGGTGATCCGCCACTGTACTGGCAGCCAGTGCAGTTTGCGCAGCACAGGCATAATATGACTGGACTTAGATGTACCAGTCAAAAGCCTTGCCACCGCATTCTGCACTAGCTGCAGGCAACAGATATCAACCCCAGGAAGCCCTAGGTAGAGGGCATTGCAGTAATCAAGGCGGGTGGTTACGAAGGCGTGGACCAATGTAGGAAGGTCAGTCAGAGGAACCAGGTGTTTCACCAGGGTGATATTCCTTAGATGATAAAAGGAAAATTTCACAACTGCAGACACCTGTGACTTCATGGTCAAACCACCGTCAAAAATAACGCCCAGGTTATGCACCCGGTCTGAGGTCACATGCTGGACACTATCAAGCCATAGGCCCGAACGGTGCCCAACCCCAAGACCTGCCTCCGAATGACCCAGGTCCACAACCAACACCTCAGTCTTGTCTAGATTTAACCTCAGCCAGCTAGTGCTCATCCAGTTCTTGATCTCGGCTGGACAGTTGTTAAACATGGAGACCACATCATCCTGTCTGGAAAGAAAGGAAATATACAGTTAAGTATCATCTGCATAACAATGAAAACCCAAACTGTATTGCCTAATGATTTCTCCCAATGGCAACATATACACTGCAAACAACATGGGTGCCAATATGGAGCCCTGCGGCACCCCACAGGACGGGGAGGGCAGCAGAAGAATAAATTCCAGTAACAACCCTCTGTGACCTGCCCGTGAGGAAAGATCGAAACCAACTTAGGACTGTTGCAGACAATCCACAGAGAAGCGCGAGGCACTCCAAAAGCACACCATGGTCTATAGTGTCAAATGCCGCCAAAGAGATCAAGAAGGACTAAGGTAGTCGAGCCTTCGATCTCCAATTAGGAGATCATTCAAAACCGAACAAGGGCAGTCTCAGTGCTATGTCTCTTCCTAGACCCAGATTGGAGAGCATCATAGACATTGTGGGTTGTAAGATGGTTATCCAGCTGCAATGCAACCACCTTCTCAATAACCTTACTTACAAAGGGTAGGTTAGAGACAGGTCTGTAGTTTAGATAGACAGTCTGGATCCAAGGAGGGTTTTTAAGAAGTGGTCGAATGACTGCCTCCTTGAGGGGTCAGAAACACCTCTTTCTTCAAGGAACTCCAGACAATTTCAGCAAGGATCGGTAGATAACATGTCACGCAACCTAGCAATAGTAGCGAGGGCCCGGATCCAAACTACAGCTGGTTGGTTGCAAAGTCTGGATAATCCTCACAATGTCCATGAATTCCAGCCTACTAAAGTCAGACCAGGCAGAGCGGTGCTCGTCACCTCCACCGATCTCCGCAATCCCTCATAGAGAGAGTTGGGCGATACCAACCTGATGCTGGCAACCTTATCTGCAAAGAATCAAGCAACCTCATCACACTTTATTTGTGAAAAATCTCTTCCAGACTGAAGACAGACTGGATTGCACAGTCTGTCCACAGTCCGGAAGAGCTGGGCTGATCGATTCCATGCAGCAGCACTCTTCCTGGACAGGAATTCTGCCTTCCTACTGGTGATTGCTGATTGATAGCCTTTATAATGCTCCATCAATCTAAGCCTGTCAGCATCAAGGCCAGATTTCCACCAGACTGTCTCTAGCCTTCGACCCATTCTTCTCAGCTCCTTCAAGGTCCCATCAAAACCAAGGAGTCCTTGGGTGCAGAGTGAGGGATACATGAACAGGAGCGATTGAGCCAGGGCATCACCCACCACCTTATTATAAGCACACATGAGATCCCCTGGACTCATGCATTCACTCAATACACCCTGATAGGTCCAGCACTGCTGACAGGCCTTCTGGGGTAACTCCCTTAAAGGGCAGTACCGGACCATCTCCGTGGGGCAGACCTATCTGGGAGTGCCCGAAACTGAATGTTATGGTGTGATTGTCAGACCAACTGACTAGTTCCACCCCAAATCCGTGATCTCCACTCCCAGGAGGAACACAAGATCCAGAGAATGACCCCTATATGGGTAGCAGAGGTAACCACCTGTGTAAAACCAGCATAGTTATAAGCTGGAGAGATTATTTCCAAATTGCAAGAGTCCATCTTCACCCAGGCATTGAGGTCACCCAGAATTAACCAGCTGGACTACTCCAAGGCCACATCGACAATGAAGTCCGCAAACTCCTTCAGGAATTCTCCACATCACCTGGTGGACGGTATATGAGGAGTATCCTGAATCCTACACTTGCTGCCAGGATACACTCAGAGGATTGAGTGCACTCCACTGGCACATCCACAAGACCCATTTCCATTTTAAACATAATGGCTACACCCCCGCCCCTACGATCCAATCTTGGGCGGTGTATCACCGAGAACCCAGATGGAACAGCAGCTGCCAAAGTGGGGCCTGCATTTTCATCCAGCCAGATCTCGGTGATGCATGCCAGATCAGATGTTCAGACAAGATCAGCTAAAATAGCCGTCTTGTTCCTAATCAATCTGGCATTGCATAACACCGCCTGGGTCAGATGGGACATCAAGACAGATCCGAGACCTACCCACTATTTGTAGACCTTGAGTATAGGAACCAGGCAGAAAACATCCCTTTCCTGCCCCATTTAGCCTGAGGGCATCTCTTAGTTCCCAGACCTCTATCCGTCCACCCTCTCCATTCTCCCACCATGCCCAAAGCGTGCCATTTCAGTGATCTTCTGATTATCCCCATGGCATGACATCTCTTACATACTTCAGCTGGTAAAAGGGGACAGTCAGAGGGGCGTAACTCCCTGGGCATTGTGGGGGAATAATGCCTGACCATCTCACAACCCTCCCAACACATAACAATTTCACACTGTATTACCAGCCCCACACATAAATAAACACACTCAACGGGGTACCTCTCACACAAGTACCCCAACCCAAAATAAAATAAACACAAAATCAAATACAGACAGAGGTCTAGATGCAGTTATGCTCAGTTGAGGCTCTCACCCCCAGCCAGCAATAAAATGTATATCCAGAGAAAACGCCAGTCTCTCACTTCAGCATTTCAACCAGATCTAAAACTATACAGTCAAAATCAGACGAAGCCCAAAACAGCTCTAAAGCAGTCAAAAACAAATTATCCTTTCACCAATTCCAGACTCTTTCTTCACAGGCCCAGGTAAGAGGCAGCCGCTACTTGAATCCCCTCAGCATGTACCTTAAGTAAAGGTCCAGGCTCCACTCAACAACAGATAATGGCCAACTAAAGGCCCACAAATATATGGAAGGCTAGGAATAACCCCCCGATGGCTAGGGACTAGGGTTCACTGCCTCGACCATCTTCCAATAGTCAGACAAACTGCAACCCAAAAGCGTGGCTTCATGTCACCCACCACATTCACATGCTGCACTTGTAGTACTGACAAATCCTCCTTCCCGATTCCCTTTTGTCGCACATCCCAAGCATAACGCTTCTTTTTTACTTGGGCCCCATCTCTAGTTAATCACATCCCTCCCAAAGTCTCATCTGAGACTAGATTTGGCCTTTTCAAATGCAACTTACACCAGCACCTCTCTAGTCTCAGCAACTGCGATTGTTCCTGCTAGTCTTCCTCTGCACACCTCTCCCATTCTGCCCCTCCCCTCATTTCCCTTCCTGTCCTTTTTCTCTTCCCCTCCTGCTCTCCTCCCTCAATTCCCCTTCCCGCTCTTTCCCACCTCCTCTGCTACTCTATTTTATCTCTCCCCGACTGGTGCGATATTTCCACTCCACGTCCCCTCATACCTGACTTCCATCCTTCTTGTATTCACCCTATAAACCAATCTTTCCTTGCCCTGTTTCTCTCCTATCACTCCCTATCTCCTGCTCCTTTCTCATCCCTCTATTTGTTCTTTCCCTACTTTCTCCCACCTTCTGTCTCCACAGCACTTATTTTTAAAAACTGCACTTTATGACAAAGTCTTATTCTGACCGCCTCTTACCTGTTGCCCATTTGCTACCTCAACCTAGTATTTTATTTACTTTTAAATCAATGTAATATTTGCTATTTTCAAAATTATGTATCATGCTTAGTAATTGTTGTATTCAACTGTCCCTTGCATTTTACATTTTGAATGTTCTGCATTTGTCCCATTCCACTTGTATTGTTTCTTTTATTTTCTGACGTGGAACCTTTGTAGACAAACCACTAGTTCAAAGGTGATTTGTAATCCTAGATCTCAGTAAATAAATAAATAATGTTTTGTGTTTGTGGAGGTAGGTCAACCCCCAGGGTTGCGATGGAAGAAGGGGGAATGCACCTGGGCCTGTGCAGCATCATAGTTAACAGAAGTGCCATGGGGCCTAGTGCTGCAGATAGCATTCAGTGCCAAAACAATCTAGAGTTTTACAGCAAAGGTGAGAGAAGGGGAGAGTGGTAGTGAGAGGACCCATGCTGGATAAGTCAGTGGGGCACACCCTGCCGAGGCGAATCACAAATATTTGTTGCCGGTGCCCCTCCCCATGAGTCAGGAGTGAATCCCTAGGTGGAGAAGGGGACAACATGCTATGCGTGTGTCTGTATGCAGTGCACATCTTTGCATGTAGTGCTCTGTGTGTGTGTTCTTCAAATATGGTGCTGTGTATGTATGCCTGTATCTCTATGTAATCTTGTGTTTGGATCAGAAGGGACTTGGCAAGGTTGGAGGAATGGTCAGAAGTATGGCAGCTAGGATTCAATGCAAAGAAGTGCAAAATAATACACCTGGGAAACAAGAACCCAGGAGAAGATTACACAATGGGGGGAGAGGTAGTAACAACAACAAAAAAGGAAAGGGACCTGGCAGTAATCATATCAGATGACCTTAAGGTTAGCAAGCAATGTGAGAAGGCAGTAGGGAGGGCTGGGGGGATACTGGGATGCATAGGGAGAGGCATCACCAGCAGAAAACAGGAAGTTGTTATCCTTGTACAGACAGTTGGTGAACAGTGACGGAGCTGGGGGCTGGGGGCGATCGCTCCTGCTGCTGCCCAGTGTGAGTAGTGGTGCCCCGCCACCATTTTTATTCACTGTTTAGTGCCCATTGTGGAGCCCGTGATTGACTGAATGGCCCCCGCTCCCAAATGCTCCCAAACGGGGCTCCGCACTGTTGGTGAGACCCATCTGGAGTACTAAGTCCAGTTCTGGAGACCCCATCTCCATAAGGACATAGACAGGATAGAGGCAGTCCAGAGGCGGCCACAAAATGGTGCAGGGTCTGCAAGAGAAGCCAGACGAGGAGAGACTAAAGGAGCTTAATATGTATACCCTTGAGGAAAGAAAGGAGAGGGGACATGATAGAAACTTTAAGTACCTCAGTGGAATCAACGAAGTCCAAGAGGGTAGCATCTTTCAGAAAAAGAGATGCAAGAACAAGGGGACACAATTTAAAGATGGGGGCGGTTCCGGGCAATGTGAGGAACTATTTTTCACAGAGAGGGTAATGGATGCATGGAACAGCCTTCCTGAGGAGGTTGTGGGGTCTAAAACTGTGGGAGAATTCAAGAATGCATCAGGACAGACATAGAGCAGTTCTTGTGGGGGGTAGGAAAAAATAGGCTGTTGGTTAACTAGGATCTGCGGCCTATCCTGTAGGTAGGGAAATGGGCAGACTAGGTGGGCCAAGCAGTCCTTATCTGCCGTCAAAGTCTATGTTTCTATGTTTGTGTGTGTGTGTGTGCGTCTGCCATGCTTTATGTGAGTGTGTCTGTATGAGATTATATATATACATATATATATATATATATATATATATATATATGTAGTGTGTGTGTGCATGCATGCATGCATGCACACGGTGTGTGTCCAAACCAGCACTTACTTGCTCCATTTACATGCAATGTATCGCTTCGATCACGGGATGTCAGTTAATCAGTAATCCAGTTACACAGTACCTGTATGTAAACTGAAAGAATGAGGACTACACATCAAATGGGAATCTGTTTGACATGCTTTGGTAGAATTTTTTGATAACCTGAAATCAGGTTCCATTCGGCATGTAAATCCGGCTGAAGTTTGTTTTGATCATTGACACATGTGCAAGAAGGGATGATACAACGTGCAATGCACTAGTCCTCGTTCTCGTAATTTACATGCAAGTATAACTTGATTATTTAGTACTGGTAACTGACACCCCAGAAACTGAGTTATACATTGCGTATAAAAGGAACAATTCATTCAGCAGTTTATAATAAAAACTGCCCCATATACACAATCCCAGATTTCAGTCCGGTAAAGGATTTCTGATTACCCGATAGTGATCAGCAATGCATGTAAACACAGCAATGGTGTCACCTGGGGTTTCTGAGATGATCTTACCATTTTGTAAGTTATATATCTGATTTAAAACTTTTATCCTTGATATTTTGCCCTCATAGGTTTCACAAGGACTAGGATGCATGGTGCACTAGGTGAAATTTGTCAATTGAAATACGTCATTTTTAAATTCAGTTCAACCAGACAGAACCAAGATTTACTTGCATGTGATGATCTCTGAAAATCACACGAAGTCCACAAGCACAAGTTGTGAAAAACTTCCATGAGCGGCTTTTTTTTATTCCGTAATTTTGTTACGTTAATATTTTACGAACCAGGTAATTCATAAAGCAGCAATTCATATGCCCTCTACGTGTATCAAACATGTTAGCTCTTTTCTACATAGGGTGTCAGTCAGAGCTCCTGACCAAAAGTTTGCCTGGAGGGATGCAGGCCTATACTGGCATGATGGTCTGCATCTGTCCAGGAGGGGAACCAGGATCCTAGGTGATAGGTTAAATACTTCATTGACAATAATTTAAACTAGCCAAGGGGGGAGGCACTGGAAAGGAGCAGGGAAATCCTAGCCCCCAAAAAAAATATCAGGGTACTAAGTGAGGTAGACACCAACATAGAGATGTCAATAGGGAGAAGTGCAGGGGTAAATGGAGAAAGTGACAAATGCAATAAGGACAGGGATGGGGCAAAAGGGTAAGGCCATCAAGAAATGGAGGATAATGAGTACCAACACCCGTAGTCTGGGCATCAAGATCCCTGAACTGGTGGCCTTGATGGAAGAGGATGCCTGGATATTGTAGCAGTCACAGAAACATGGTACACAAAAGAACCATGACTGGGATGTTAACATATCCAGTACACAACCTACAGGAGAGACAGGGAGGGCAGAAGGCGGGGAGTAGCTCTCTATGTAAGGGAAGGGATAAAAGCAACTGAACAAAAGAGTAAACAGGGAGGAGAGGAGGCACTGTGGGTCACCTTAGAGACTGGAAATGGCACCACAATCCGCACAGGGGTTGTATATAGACTCCCATGTCAGGGGGAGGGAATGGACAAGGATATGATAGAAGGCATACTTAGGATGGCAGAGAAAGGGGAGATACTGTTGATCGGGGACCTTAACATGCCAGATGTTAACTGTAGCACCTTTGCGGCAGCCACATCCAAAAGCAGGGCCATTCTTGATGCCCTTCAGGTGGCATGCTTCAAACAGCTAGTTTTGGAACCCACTCATGAGGGAGCGATCTTAGACCTCATACTCTCAAATGGGGACAGTGAGAGGATCTCAGATCTAGAAGTGGGTAGCCATTTGGGACCAAGTGACCACCAAAGAGTGTGGTTCATGATAAACTCTGCTACAGAGTCAAGCCATACAAAAGTGAGGGTTCTGGTCTTCAGGAGGGCTGACTTTGGCAAGATGGGAGAGTGCCTTAGAAAAGCACTAGCAAACAGGCTAGAAGGAGGGGTGGAGCGGCAATGGGCAAATATCAGAACTGCCATCACAGAGGCAACAAGCCTTTGTGTGAAGCAAATAAACAAATCAAAACAAAAGAAAAAGCCACTATGGTTCTCAAAAGAGGTGGCTGGGAATGTTAGGGAGAAAAAGATAGCATTTAGGAAGTATAAGGAAACACAGAAGGAGCAGGACAGAGAACTGTACCAGTTAAGGCAGAAGGAAGCAGGGAGGGTAGTCAGAATAGCAAAGGCACAAATTGAGGAAAAGATAGCTAACTCGGTTAAGAAGGGGGATAAAACCTTTTATAGGTATATCAGGGAGCGTAGAAAGACAAAGGGAGGGATAGTGAGGCTGAATAGAATGGATGGTGGGTGGGCAGAGAGTGACAGTGATAAAGCAGGGATACTGAATGAAGACTTCTGTTCAGTATTCACAAAAGAGGAAGTGGGAGGTGCCTAATCCAATTAACAGAAGCACTCTGGAGAGGGGGTTGATCCCAGTCCTTTCACAGAAGAAAGGGTTCTGAAAGAACTCCTAAAACTGAAGGCGGACAAAGCAATGGGGCCAGATGGAATTCACCCCAGAATTCTAAAAGAATTAAGCAGAGAACTAGTGACACCACTGACTACGCTTTTTAACAAATCATGGGAGGATGGTCTGGTACCTGAGGACTGGAAGAAGGCGGATGTGATTCCCCTTCACAAAAGTGGGTCCAAGACGGAGGCAGGAAACTACAGACCTGTCAGTTTGACCTCTGTGGTAGGGAAAGTGATGGAATCACTTGAAGGAAAGAATTGTTGAGTACCTAGAGGCCAGTGGGGCACAGGACCCAAGGCAGCATGGGTTCACAGTGGGAAGGTCATGTCAGACGAATCTAACTGATTTCTTTGACTGGGTGACCAAAGTAGTAGACCAGGGAGGGGCTGTGGACATGGCCTACCTAGACTTTAGCAAGGCATTTGCCACAGTCCCACACAAAAGATTAGTAGTCAAATTAACCAGCCTGGGAGTGGGTCCCAAGGTGGTAGCCTGGGTAAATCATTGGCTGAACAACAGGACACAGAAGGTAATTGTAAATGGAGTCCACTCTGAAGAAAGAGGGTTACTAGTGTTCTGCAGGGTTCAGTACTGGGTCCAATCCTTTTAATGTCTTTATAAGTGACATTGCAGAGGGACTGGAATGAAAAGTATGCCTCTTTGCAGATGACACAAAGATCTGCAACAGGGTTGATACACAAGGAGTGGAAAGGATGAGAAGGGACTTGGCAAGGTTGGAGGAATGGTCAGAAGTATGGCAGCTTGGATTCAATGCAAAGAAGTGCAAAGTAATGCACCTGGGAAACAAAAACCCAGGGGAAGATTACACAATGGGGAGGTAGTAACAACAACAAAAATGGAAAGAGACCTAGGGGTAATCATATCAGATGACCTTAAGGTTGGCAAGCAATGCGAGAAGGCGGTAGGGAGGGCTGGGGGGATACTGGGATGTATAGGGAGAGGTATCACCAGCAGAAAACAGGAAGTTGTTATCCCCCTGTACAGACAGTTGGTGAGACCCCATCTGGAGTACTGCGTCCAGTTCTGGAGACCCCATCTCCAAGGACATAGACAGGATGGAGGCAGTTCAGAGGAGGGCAACTAAAATGGTGCAGGGTCTGCAAGAGAAGCCATATGAGGAGAGACTAAAGGAGCTTAATATGTATACCCTTGAGGAAAGGAGGGAGAGGGGGGACATGATAGAAATGTTTAAGTACCTTAGTGGAATCAACAAAGTCCAAGAGGGTAGCATCTTTCAGAAAAAGAGATGTGCAAGAACAAGGGGACACAATTTGAAGATAGAGGGGGGACAGCTCAGGGGCAATGTGAGGAAGTATTTTTTCACAGAGAGGGTGGTGGACGCATGGAACAGCCTTCCTGAGGAGGTTGTGGGGTCTAAAACTGTGGGAGAATTCAAGAATGCATGGGACAGACATAAGGCAATTTTTGTAGGGGGTAGGAAGAAATAGGCTGTTGGTTAAATAGGATCTGCAGCTTATCCTCTAGGTAGGGAAATGGGCAGACTAGGTGGGCCAAGCGGTCCTTATCTGCTGTCAAAGTCTATGTTTCTATGTTTCTATGTTTGCAGTCCTCTAACCCAAAGGCCGGGCCTGGTGACACTCTTGGTGAGCATAGAGACACCTCTGTGTCTCATTTACAAATTTAACCTGCTTTATAAAATGGGTTTGGCAATGTGCAGTGATAGGAGTGATAGGAGAGGATGTGATTGGCTAATGAGACTCCAGAAGGTGCATTATAATTCCTTACAATACCACACTCTGCTCATTTGCATGCCTCTGTATTCAGTAACCAATGACAAGGCAGCTTTAACACTGCTTGATGGTATCACAACCTAGCTCTGCTGCACTCAAAATGAAACAAACTCGTACTGAAACAGTTGAACCCACAGTAAAAACTATGTTTATTATGTATCAGATATGTATGTTCTTTGTTCTTATCAACTAACTGCAAAAGTTATTTATTTTATTAGCAGGAGACACTTCAAGATGTGCAGTCAGGGTCGTTGATACAGTATACAGTATATGCACTTCTCTGGAGCTAATGACACTTGACCTTTGACCCTCTGGTAATGCACCAAGATGTATGTGTATCTCAGTACAACCATACACCCTGTTATGTCTTGTCATTTACGGGACTACGTCTTGTTTCATTTTTAGGCTGGTCATCACCACTGCTTAGTCAGCACATAAACATTTGTCAATGCCGAATGTTTGCTTGCTGGCATTGGCAGTGGTAGTGTAGAAGTTACAGAGCTGCGTAATAGGAATGGCAGTGAAGTGAACTGAAGCCAACCCCACCACCACCCTGCAGAGGTGACAGGCATTGAGGTGTGCCTTTGGGTCGTCAGGCGTAGCTCGGCCCGCCATTTCACCACCCACCCTGCAGACACTGACAAGTGTCACGGTGTTCCTTGGGGTCTTTGGTTTTGCGCGCACCCATTCCATTAGGAAATATGGTGAGATGGGTGCTATATAGAGAATGGGGTGAACTTTGGGGTCAAGAGTCCAAGGCATACCTCGATGCCTCTCACTGGCTGCAGGGTGTGGAATGGTATGAGCATTATAGGCAAGAATCCCAAGTCACACCCTGATGCCTGTCATTCTCTACAGGGTTGGTGTATGGTTGGAAACCCTAATACCTCAGGCATTCATTGGTATTTTCACTCCAAATTTTCAACATGGTTTTTTGTGACCCCACCTCATGAACAGTGGCAATATCAGTTTGTTAGCTAAAAGCTGCTTATGCACAGTGACTACGGCATTTAGCACCACTGGTGCAAAAACATTCCGAACAGGATGTAAAAAATGACAGCTGTACTGTTCATGGGGAGCTGTAAAAAATGGCAATGTTGCAAATCTGCAGTAAAAATAGTAAAACAACTGGTGAAGTCACGAGCGTACATAGAAACTGTGCAACGCACACCCGTAATATAATTAGATTGGGAATTTTTTACAGCAGATTGTCAACTCAGGCATTTTGGTGCCTCCGATCATGAACAGTTTCACTGTGATTTTCTTTGTGTCCCGAACAATGATTTCCCACAGCGACCACGTATCTCTGCGCTGAAAGTGTGAAAACACACTTTGGCCATGTTGTGAAAAATGACAGCTGTACTGTTCATAAGGAAGTGTGGAAAAATGCCACTGGTGAAAATCTGGACTGAAAATGTTACAAAGTCATGAACTTACGAGGGTGCGTGGAAACTGGGCAATGCTCTTTCTAACACAGTCATTTTATGGACTTTGTCACCAAATTTCAACATAGCCATTTTAAGACCTCTGCTCATGAACAGTGTAACTGTGATTTTCGAATCTGTCCCAAACATTGCTTTTGCACACCAACAGCACCATTGTGTGCTACATGTGCGAAAACACATTTTGGGCGACATATGAAAAATGGCAGCTGTACTGTTCATAAGGAAGTGTAATAAAATGGCAATGTTGAAAATCTGGAGTGAAAATATTAAATTCGCAAACTTACGAGCATGCATAGGAACTGCGCAACGCACGCTCGTAAAACAGTCATTTTTAGGAATTTTTTCACCAAATTTTCAACATAGCCATTTTAAGACCTCTGCTCATGAACAGTGTCACTGTGATTTTCTTAATGTGTCCATACATTGATTTCCTAAGACATCGACTGCGCCCATTGTGCGCCACATGGCGGAAACACATTTTGGGCAAGATGGAAAATGACAGCTGTACTACTCATAAGGAGGTGTGGTAAAATGGCAATGTTGAAAATCTGGAGGAAAATATTGAAAATTCGCGAATCCTACGAGCCCGCGAACTGCGCAACCCACATCAGAAAGTCATTTTTAGGAATTTTTTCACCAAATTTTCAACATAGCCATTTTAAGACCTCTGCTCATGAACAGTGTCACTGTGATTTTCTTAATTTGTCCTGTACATTGATTTTGCACACCGACTGCCATTATGCGCTACATGGGAGAAACACATTTTGGGTGAGATGTGAAAATGACAGCTGTCACTGCTCATAAGAGGGTGTGGTAAAATGGCAATGTTGAAAATCTGGGTGAAAATATTGAAAATTCACGAACTTCGAGCATGCGTGGGAACTCGCGCAATGCACGCTGAAAATAGTCATTTTTTGATTTTCCTCAATTTTCAAAATAGGTTTCTTGAGAGCCCACCTTATGAACATTGGCAGTGTTGTTTTGTTAATCATTCCGGAAGGTGATTTTGTGCAGTGGCTGCGAAATCACCCTTCGGGCCCGAATAACGCCATGACAGTGACAGCATTCATGAGGAGGGGTCCCAAAAACCCCATGTTGAAAATTTGGTGTAAAATTCCAAAAAATGCCTGAGATATGCAACAAAGTTGAAAAACCCTATCTATCCCATTATACAGCTTACGGCATTTCCTCAGTTCGCGATGCGACTTTGATAGAGTGCAGGCGACTGTTCGGTCCACGAAGATCGTCGCTTCGGGAGGCAAGTATGGGGTGGGGTGTGGGGAGGCAGGAGTCTGCGCAGTGGGTGGGTGAGGGTTGTGGGGGCAGGAGACTGCGTGGGTCCGCTTTTTCTTTACAGGTTGTTTTTTAAAATGATGACAGGGACGTTTGCCACGCTGGGTGGGCTCCCAGCATGGCACAAGGAGCGCTGGTTGGGGGCGTGGAGCTGAAGGGGATTGGGCACCCCGTCGGCCCAGCATCTATTGCCACGCTGGGGTGGGCTCCAGCGTGGCACCCTACTGGGGGGAGGACAGTGGAGCCGGCGGGATTGGGCACCCGTCAGCTATACCATGAAGTTGCCACGCTGGGGTGGGCACCCAGCGTGTCATGTCAGAAGGAGACTTTGGGGGCGCAGCACAGCGGCCGAAGTTAGGCGCCCGGTCGGCTATACAGTGTGTGCGTGGGGGCAGACCACGCAGTATGCGTCGTGTGTTTGTGTGTGTGTGTGTGTGTGTAGGGAGCTGCGCATGAGCAGGCGATATCTGATCGCTGCTCACTGAAGCGTAGCTCCCCCTTTCAACTGTACGCCACTGCATTTTGGAGCTGTCATAGACAGCTCCAGCATGCATTGGAGGACTGGGGCCGTGCCTGCCAACACACTGACTGAATTGGAAGAAGGGGTGACACACCTCCGAAAACTCGGATGATGGCACTATGTTTCTTGCACATGCGTGCAAGCAAACATAAAAACACATAGCCAGCCCTTCCCATACACACACACACACACACACACACACACACACACACACTAGCCTTTTTATATTTTTATTTTTACTGATTGGTTGACTGGCAGTCATGTTTAGCACTCAGTTGACTGATCACACAATGAAGTAATAATAATGGAAGCCTTCCCCAATCAGACATGGACTTGTACTGCTATTTCTGGTGTTTTCCATTTCGAGTAGTCAGATCTGCAGCATTTCTAGACCTTTTGAAACTTCTTTCCACAGTTACATTTCTTTTCACAGTTTCTTTCCCCACAAAAGAGCACAGTCAGAGCTGGAAACCATGTGAACCTGCCTTGCTGAAGACATGAAGACTGCCAAGGAAGTGTTGGCCAGAGCAACTGTCGTCCTGCGACTGCTCTCAGAATGTTGTAACCCCCCCACCTTGTGACATTTTCATGGTTTTGACCTCCGTGTACCTTCTCCTGCCTCTGAGCTTACCTGAGCGGAAGGGCTGTTAACAGTTCAAAGAATTTGACTGAGGTCAGATAGGCGCAGGGCTTATCCTGGAAAGTTCATCCTCCTGCTTTAAGTCAAGTGGTCCTTCTCAGTGTTTAAAACTGAATTTATTTCCTTTAGTGTTTGAACAGGTTTAGTGTTGTAGTGAATGTGTGTTGCATGTCATTGCTGCTGTTGTGTGGTGTAAATAATGCAACAGCACTCAGAGTGCTGGTCTCGAGGAAAGCACTCATAAAGGGTGTTCTATAAATAATCATTTCTGCTGCTGCTGCTCTAAATGAACTGGATATCAGTTATCTGGTCCTGATGGAGCTGGCCAACTCTTGACACAGCCAATGCAGAGCTCAAACAGAATGCCTTTTTATTTGCTCACACTTTCCTCATCCCCTTGAGGAAATGCTAGTGAGGCATGAAATGGTGCGCTTAGCCTGTGGTGTTTTTATGTGGTAGATGTAATGTGTCACTGTAATTGCTGTAATCACTACACAATTAAAAGTAAACTGAGCTCCTCCATGCAGCACTATGAGTGCTAATTTTTGTGTTTTGCTTTTTTTTCATGAATATTCTCATTAGCAGCACCAGGCGCACTGCACAGAGTAGTGATCTGTGTGCTGCTTCCTACTAATAATATGTCTGATATTTTATGAGTGATCAGTGACCCATGGCATCATTTATTTATTTATTTTATTTATTTAAGTCTTTGGTAACCGGGTAAGTGCACTGATCCAGGGGACAAGCCATGTGGATATATAGACATCATTGGTGAACAAAGGAAGCAACATAGGAAAGTAAAATGAATGAGAGGCTGAAAAAAAACAATCAGTACGTCATGATAAGCAACAATTATTATACAATTATTTACAAAGGATAAATGGCCAGTGCAAGTTAATGCATAATGTAAAAAAAAAAAAAAACAACATACAAGACAATAGCCAAGTGGGAGAGCCCGAGAAGCAGGTAGTGAGGGATGTAAGATAAAAGTCCAAAGAAATGAGAGAGGGCAGGGGAGGCCAAAGCAGAGCCCAAGAGGGAACAGTCAGAAAGGTGGTGGTGGTGGGGGGTTATCAAGCTAGCAACAGCATGTGGCCTCATCAAGCAGCCAGGATTTGAGATGTGTCTTGAAAGTGGCATGGGAGTCAGAGAGCAGATGGGCATGGGGATTCTGTTCCACAGAGTGGGAGCAGCTACAGATAACGCTCTGCTACCCATGGCCGAGGAGAAATTTGCTCATGAGTGGTGAAGCCATGAGTGATGTCACAGAGGTCACAGATTATAAGAAAAATATCAGACATGTTTGTTATTGGGCCCTTTCTGTATTTGATTTATGCACAGAAACATAGAATCTGTCTGTAGAAAAGGACCGCTTGGCTCACACAGTCTGCCCAGATGTTCCCTGCCTAATCTGTCTTCACAGACCCTAACTGGTCTTCGGTGAACCTCCTCCTTTTCTTCCTATTTACTAATATTCCCCTATGTCTATCCTATGCATGCTTGAAGCCCCCCACTGCTTTCACCTCTACCACTCCTGTTAGCGGTATGTTCCAGACATCTTCCACCCTTTCAGTGAAGTAGTACTTCCTCACATCCCTCTTAAACTTCCTCCTCCTCTAGCTCCATCGCATGCCCCCAGTCCTAGTCCTGGCCCTGGTTTTCTTTCTGATTTGAAAGAGACTCCCTGCCTGCACCCTGTCCACCCCTGTGAGGTACTTGTAGGTCTTTCTCATACCACCTCTCACTCTCCTCTCTTCCAGGGTGTACATGTTGCTATCCCACAGTCTCTCCTCATAGCGCTTCTCATGCAGCCCCTGCACCACTTTAGCTGCCCTCCTCTGGACTGCCTCCACCTTGTCTGTGTCCTTTCTGAGAGATGACGTCAAAAACTGGACACAGTACTCCAAGTGGGGTCTCACCAGTGAGCAATACAGTGGCAACACCACCTCTCTCCTCCTGCTGGAGATACCCCTTTCTATGCACCCCAGTATCCCACTAGCCCTATCCACTATTTTGTCACAGTGGCCTCCTACTTTGAGGTCAACAGTTATGATCAGCCCAAGGTCCCTTTCCTGCTTAGTGACTGTCAGTACCTCCCCCCTATCCTATACTCCGCTCCAAGGTTCCTATGCCCTAGGTGCATGATTCTGCACTTTTTGGCATTGAACCCCAACTGCCATGCTGTTGACTACTCCACGAGTTTCCCCAAATCCCTGTGCATTCTCTCTATCCCTTCCTGAGAGTCCACCCTATTACAGATGTTGGTATCATCTGCAAAAGTCATATGTTCCCTTTCAGTTCTTCTGAAATGTCACTTATGAAGACATTGAAGAAGACTGGTCCTAGAACTGAGCCCTGTGGCACCCAGCTGTTCACGGTCCCATCATTAGAGTAAGTGCCATTCACCGCCACCCTCTGTTGCCCATCCATTAACCAGTTTCTTACTCAGTTCACCACTTTGGATTCTACCCCTAGGCTGCTCAATGTCTTGTGGGGCTGGGATGCAAAGTGAAGAACTACTGTAGGTTAGAAGCTAGTTGATGGATAGGTGACAGAGGGCGGTGGTTAACCCTGGTGATGGGAGACTGACCAGCGGGATGCTGCAGGGCATGGGTTTGTGTAGCAAATTTGTTGGATGTGCTGCTGTCTCAAGGAAGTTGCAGTGAAGTTCTGTAACTAGAACTTTCCAAGTACAATCAAGCACCGGAATGATATGATATTAGGCTTCTGTTCTGAGGGATTTACCGTGAGAATACAGAAACTAATGTATGGGCAATGATGCACAACTGTTGGCTGTGTTTACATTGAGGGGCTGAGATAACAGCATATAAACCTTAAGGACGAAACTTGAGAGGTCCATGCTGTCCTCTCAACCTCAAGATGGAAACACATGCCGAGTTGTGTGTGGTTGCCCATATTTTATTTGATATAGTGTATGTTTTTTTATACAGAAATCACAGACACTCCCCACCAAAGTAAAAACAAAAAAGTGCCATTTCTTTGCTCTGTTCTATGGTCAAAATTAAATTTACAGACTTTGGCAAGTTAAAAGTTATAACTTTAGGCACTGGGTGATTAGTAAGCAGCTGGGTGTGGGGTGAATGGAGAATTTAAAATGTTATGATCTTTGAACTACAGTATGCTGAACAACTGTTCAGAATGATCATAATAATACTTTGGAATGAGCACAGCATTTTAGAATGTGCACAACATATAGAATAGTGTATGGGTAACCATACACTACAAGACTGTGTTTCCATCGAGGGTTTGTGATGACATCATAGAGACCTCGAGAGCGCAGCTCGAGAGGTCTAATGATGTCAGCACAAACCCGAGATGGAAACACAGCCTTGCAGTGTATGGCTACCCATATACTGTTTTATATAGTATATGGGAGCCTTCAATTCTACACCGATATTTCAGATTCCTTTGAATTTGAACTTATCTGTGTTCCTTGTCCGATGCGTTTGTTGCTCCCACTGGTATCTGTACGTTACACAGGCTGTGCTCCATTATCCCGCTCATCTGTGGCCACTGCGACTGCGTAAATAAAAAAAACAAAGAAAAAGAAAAACAGAGAAGCCCCTTCAGTTTGGTGCCTCGGAGAGGTTTATGGCTCTCTGTGTCCAAACTGACTCAATCCACTGTTCGCCGCCGCTAACTCACCGCCATGTTTACCCAAGGTTTTTTTTCTTTGTATGCGCTCTTGGCTAATGAGGTGACAGGTTTAATCAAAAAGTTGTTGTACTATCGATGTGACGCCAGAATGATAGTACAACAACTTTTTGACCTTTGAACTGTAGTACAACAAGTTTTTGGAGCTGCCAAATCGGTGTAGAATTGAAGGCTCCCATATACTATACAGATTATACTGGATGGGCAACTATACACAACCAGTGCGTTCTGCCACAGAGAGTTTCTGATCCTCTCTGACCTCAAGGGCGCAGCTCGAGAGATCTGTGGGAATCAGAACCCCGAGTTGGCAGAACACACTGGTTATTCATAAAGTTGCTCATCCTGTATTTTAGTGTATAGTTGTATGTGAAATGTGTGCATTGTGGTTCTTTCTCTTTCAGAATGAAACTGACTTGTGGAGTCTCTAGAGGTTTTAGAATTCTATTGTACCACAGAATGGTACAATCACATTCCATGACTTTTGAACTGTAGTACAACAACATTTTGAAAAGGATGGATTTCTATATACACTCACTACCGGAGCACAGGAGTGCTCACATCGGGGGACAAGCAGCAGGCCATAAGAGGTAACATACGGAGCCTCCCCAATCAAGCTTGTTTCTGTAGGGGGACTGTCTACTTTACTGTCCCCACATTGTGACCGATTGTTTCTGCCAAATTACTTTTACTTGCACTAATGGGGGAATTCTACTGTACAACAGCGGAGCTTTAAGGGGACTTTATGGGGGTCACTGCTTAACATAGACCTTGTGACTTTAGCTGCTCCTACGATAGCTAATTTGTGCAATTTGGGCTCAAGTCTGTCAACTGGTAATCGTTCAGGCTGCCTTTTACTGTGTGTTAGCAATGATCTGTTCTGGTGGGTCTTGGCGTTCATCCCCCATGTGGTCGGGCATTCAGCTTGGTGGTCTCCGCCATTGCTCCCAGCCAGCCGCACATGCACAGTTGGGGCTTTATCTCAGTATCACAACAAAGTTCTAACGCATGTGAATTAGAGGGTAAGGCTTGAAGCCCTCCCGCTGCATATTGATGTGTGGATTTTCCTTTGTTCTCTCTCCCCTTATAGGCCGTGAATCCCCCTTCCCCAGCACATTCACTACTGGAGCACAGGAGTCCTCACATCGGGGGACAAGCAGCAGGTCACAAGAGGTAACATACGGGCCTCCCCCATCAAGCTTGTTTCTGTAGGGGTGTTAGCCCATCGACGCTGCGTGTTGACTGCCCCACCCACCCTAGCCACCCTCCACCCAAGCCCGACCCTTAATTTAAGGACCACCCTGTCATGTGACTTCCTCTCATGCTTTTGTCTAAGTCCCTAGATTCCCCTTTGCAGATTATATTGCTTGGCCACTAGAGGGAACTCACTTCCTGTGCTTTCCTATACACTACTCTAGTCCTCCCCTCCTCTCTATATCCTTGGACTTTCTAGCTCTCCTCCCCCCTCTACTACTAGATTTTCTCCACCACAGCTAGGAACCTTTTCAGTCCCCTTCTATCCTATACATCCCTCCCATTACTCCTGAAACCAGGTTGCCAGCCTGCCCCTTCCTTTTTCCTGCAGCCATACCTGCTGCCTTTCTGTTTGCCAACACTAGGAGTCGCTGCAGGCACCATCAGGCCTCAGCGTTTTGACCAGTGTTTCGGGGGCCCTGGCATACCATTCATCACTCCCAGCAGGTGCTGTACTAGTAGCATTGCCCGGGTCTCGAACCTTGGACCCTCAGCACCAAAGGCAGCAACCTTACTGCTGCATCACAGAGGCCACCTCTACGATGGGTGCCTATTCACTCTATCTATACCCACTAGCGGAAGTATGGGCAGATAGGGCCAGCCACCTCCCCTTAGTCACACTCCTATTGCTGTCCATATTAGACAAACACCATAGTAACCCCCTGCCCACCCCACGCATACTCCATCACCATGTTGGACCCCCACCCTGCTTACCTCCACCTCTCCACCACTCTATCCTCTACCTCCCTCTATCCCCTCCCCCCACTGCCAACACTATCTCTACCTCACACCCTTTTTGGCCCACTTCCCATCTTCTGCACCAAACCTTCACAGCCCTTCTCTGTATGCCCATTTCATGCTCCTCCCCTTGCAAGCCATTCCGCTATTTCTACTGAGAAAAAGTCGCCTATGTACTGCAATTCTATGATTAATATCCCTACTACTACTAATATCCGGCAATGTCCATCCCAACCCAGGCCCAGCTGCCCACAACCAGTCACAGGCCACCCAGGGCCTCCGAATAGCCACTATGAATGTTTGCAGCCTGCCCAAAAAAAATGCATCTATACAATGCTGGATAGCCCAATATCAACCTGATGTCCTTGCTCTAATGGAAACCTGGCTCTCAAAAGAACACCCAACACTTCTGTCACTGTCCCTGGCTTCGTTCTACTTCTGTAAGACAGAATGGGAAAGCATGGTGGCGGATGCGCCTTCTACCTACGGACACTCTGCACCACCAAGCACTGTGAACAACAAACGACCGCACTCCTCAGCTGCTACAAAAAGGCTTTATTCAAAATTAAAATAAGCTGCCAAATGACCAACAAGGTTGTGCATGCCTCGCTGAAACCCCAACGGTTTCGTACAACAAGCACTACCCTCCAACCCTGGACAATAATGCCCCAAGCCCTCACAATAAAGCTCACACCTGGACCCAAATAAAGCCCCACTAATCCTAACCCCACAGTTGCATATACTCACCCCCCCACAATCAGACAGCTGCAACCCGATCCTTAGTGGATTACCTCAAACTGGAGTGGATACTAGTTCGGGACCTTAATATAAACTGGTTAGCAAGCACAGTCTCCCATGCCAAGGACATCTTTGCCTCTCTGGACCTATCTCAACTTGTATCCAGCCCCACAAGGTTCAGTCCCTCTAATAATTCAGGCTTCCTGCTGAACATACTACTTACGAATCACCCTCACTGGGTCACGGACCTGGTGGTCCTTCCCAACTCCCTGAGCAACCACTCCAATATACCATTCACCTGGTCCTGCCATCTGCCAAAGCCACCACCCAGTGTCACCCCCCGTCATTGCTTAAGGCCTGGAAGTCTCATTAAACTCAAAATACACCTGACACATAGTGACTAGACCCCAATCTCACTGGCTACCAACATTAATGATGCCCTGACCTACTTCGAAAGTGTTTTCAATAATGCCTATGATGTTTATGCCCCCATCACAACCATAACCTCCAAGAAACGTAGTGCCCCATGGATTACCCCTGCCTTGCTACATCAGCTAAAGGAAAGAGACGCCCTTTGGTACCGTGCCATTAACTCAAGGTCACAGGTGGATAGGCAGGCCTACAATGCCGCCCGAAATAGGTGTACTTGGAAAATAAGGAAAGCCAAGGCACTCCACTACAGAACCACCCTGGCCACTTCCTGGGGTAGTACTCGAAATTTCTGGGATGATATCAAAGATCTCAATGGGAAGTCTCAACCCCCCCCCCCCGGCTCAACTAACCGTTGATGGCAATATCACCACGGACCCTGTTATTATTGCAAACAGCCTAAATTCCACCTTCTGATCTCAGCCAGGTACTACCAAAGAACTTCTTTGACCCCATCCAACCCACCCCAGGGCCAAACCTGCACCACCCCTTTTTCCACCTCAGCGTCATTACACCTACAGAAGCCAAACACTACCTATCCAAAGCACTCAGGGACTCTAACTACAATAAAGACAACTTTGACATGAAAATTCTATTCCGTGTCCTTGACGCAGTTCTGTCCCCACTCACTGACCTTCTAATCCGTTCCTTCTGTCTGGGCCAATTCCCGGATGCATGGAAAACTGCTGTTATAAACCCAATTCTAAAAAGTGGTGATTGCACCTCCCCTAACAACTATTGGCCCATCTCAATTCTACCGCCACTCTCCAAAGCCCTCGAAAAAATTATAGTGGACCAACTCACTGAATACCTTCTCACCCATAACAATTTATGCAGGGAACAGCATGGTTTCAGAGTAGGGCATAGCACTACTACAACTCTGACAGAATTTTCAAATGCTCTGCACTCTGCACTAGATACAGGGCACCTCGCTGGGGCCATATTTATAGATCTCTCAAAGGCCTTTGACACGGTCTCCCACCCCTCCTCCTGGCCACTCTCAAACACCTCGGAGTTGGCCTGGGTCCTCTCGCCTGGTTCACCAGCTACCTCACTAATCGATCGCAGTGTGTCAAAATAAGACCCTGTCATTCACACTACCGGTACTCCAGGGGTGCCTCAAGGGTCAATCTAGGTCCTCTCCTCTTCAGTGTTTATCTAAATGCCCTGCCTGACTCCTGCACTGGAAACATCCTCCTATACGCGGATGATGCAGTACTAATAGCCTCACACCCTGACCCCTCCTCCCTTCAACTCTTCCTACAAGACTCCTTCAAACAGATTGAAAACCTGGTTTATAGCCCTCAGACTAGTTGTCAACATTAAGAAAACAAAATCTATGCCCTTTGTGCACCGTCAACACAGGGCCGGAGACCACCCCATCACAATTCTATCCAACTCACTTGTCCCCCTGGATCAAGTCTCTACCTACAAGTACCTGGGAGTCACTTTTCACTCCTCGCTCACCTTCCATCAGCACATCAAAACTCTCACCTCAGCCGTTAACATCTGCTTAGGCCTCTTGTATCGACACAAAGATTGCCTCCCGCCTGAAGCTCTACACCTGGCCGTCACATCCTCAGTCTTTTCCCAGGTTGATTATAGCCTTTCAATCTTTTCATCTGCTGACCCCACAGCAATTCATTAAATTCAACTGCCCATCAATAAAGCCTGCCAGCTCATCTCGGGTGCAGACAAACGCATGCACACCTGCACCCTCTATGCTCTCGCAAATATTCTCTCGCTAGAGGAGCGCCTACAGTACCAGACCTGTCTACTTACAAAAAAGATACACCTGGGACTAACCCTGATAGGTGTTGAGGCCTCCCTTCAATCAGCCACCCCACTAACTACTACTCGGGCAGCCTCCAAATCTATCTGGAAGGCACCCAAGGTCAGAACTTCCCTAGCACAAAGATCCTTCTCATACAGAACCCCACTATGGTACAATGCCCTTCCTCCAGCTATCTCATCCATTAACAAATGAGGCCCTTTAAGGCAGCACTAAAATCACATACTGTATACTAGCCTCACATAGCTGTTATTGCACCCACTAACTTCCCCAATGGCCTACATAGCCACTGGACCCATCTGGCACTGACAGGGCTCTCTGAGGTTGCCCTCTGTCATGTATTGCTAAGGTGCCAGTTCAAGGTCCATCCAGCTTAACTAAAAGATCCCAAGCCCTGTTTAAAATCTGACAATACCTTTCAGCGGTAGCAACTGTATCTATCATTGTATCTATTGTTTATAGAACCTAGCTAATCTCTTGTATGGGCAACTTTGAATGTATACCATGACTGTCTGTATGGAGCCACTTAGGCTGCTACCTTGAAATTTATGACTCAAAACTAGTACATTTCACATGTATGATACTTCAATGTACCCCTCTTCTAATGTTACCTCTGTCAATGTATCAATATGTCTTGTGCTTTTTGTGACGTGGAGCCTTTGAAAATGAGTCCATGACTCAAAGGGTTGTAATTCCTATGTACTTAAATAAATAAATAAACATACAGAACAATGCTTTACTACATACTATAAGGATTTAAGGCACGCTGATTTTAATACAGAAGAAAGGCTAATCACGTACTGCATTTGCTTTGTCATCCACCTAGAGTGAAAATATCATGATATTCTCACAGCACATGCCTGACAGGTAGAAATAACCTTAGTATTTGTAGCGTTTCAGTTACACTGCTATTGCACTATTCTTAGGGTTGTGAAGTCACTTTCATGGTAAATCACAATTTTTAGCCACTTATATCTCGGCTGTTTCTAACAGATTTTCACAAATCCTGTAAAAGTGTGAGCTGCTGACAAGAATCCCTTGATGTGGCAAGTTTGATAAAATTTGGTAGAGCATTTTTTTTTTTACTCTGATAGGGCCAGCCCGGTGGCAGTGAGGGTTGAGGCACTGGAAGCTACACCTCACGCTACACTGGCGACCCAGGTTCGGGAACAAGCCCGGGATGCCGGGGAGAGGCTGGGGGAAAGGGAGGCACTGGACTGAGTTGCTGATTGGCAGCTGTCTTCTCCTGGGGTAGGGCAGGCACCGCGCTAACTAGTGGATGGTGTCGGGAGGGGAGGGTGCTGTTAGGCAAGTGGCGGAAGCCATGTCTCACCATGGCTTACTGCTTGGGCCTTAGTCCTGTTCGTCGGCACCCTCGGGGTGGGGACGGTGTAAACTAGCTACCTAACTAAAAATCCTGCCCCACGGCCATGCACAGTGATCCCCGATCGGGGTCAAGGAGCCCCGGATGGCAGTACACCACCACTGAGCCCTAGCCTGAGTGGGCTTAAAGAGATAATATTAAAAAAAAATTTACTCTGATATGGGTAATTTACGTGTCACTCTAACCACCACTTTTGCAGATGCAGTTGGTGATTTTACAGATACACTTTTTTCTAACTCCATTTACAAAAGTGTATCTCTGAAAGTATATCAACTTTTTAAGTCCGTTTGTGTAAGTGCTGAAGGGATTTAAAATTTGACACTTCTATGGTCTTGAGGCGCATTATAATTAGCTGTTTGTAGAAAATTTGAATTAAAACTTTTAAAAAGTAAAAGTTAGAAATAAAAATAGATTAGTGAAAGTTTTACAGTTAGAAACAAGTTATGCAAAATATGCATCTGCAACATTTTCAGTGGTGGACTTGTTTTTTTAGCCATCTGAGAAAATGTACCTACAAAAGTGGCAGTTAAAGTTAGTGACATTAAAACAAAAGGGATTTACAAACTGACATTTGTGAGGCTGTGGGGATGGGTTATAATTAAGTCTTTTCCAAAAACTAGAATTTTAAAAGTGTAAAAACTGAAAATTTACAGATAAAAATATGTTTGCAAAATTGTTGCAGTTATACTTAGTGGACTTTAGTTTTTTACCCATCTGAGAAAGTGCATGTGCAACAGTGGCAGTTAAAGGCCCGGGCCATGGGGATGGGTCTGCTGCTTTGCAACTGGCTCACAGAGCTTTTGCAGTACATGCAGGGGTCGTGCTTTATACAGTATATCTTGTTTAACAAGTAAGGAAATCCATTGCAAAAAACTACACAGAAACATAGACATTGACTGGAGAAAAAGACTTGAGGTCCATGTATTCTGCCCAGATTATCTATGTACCTGTTACCCTTATAGCCTGATGCTAAAAAAGATCCATTAAACTGACTTGACTCTTTGATCCCTCTAATTGCCCCATCCCCACCCCTGGTACCACCCTCCTTTTCTCATGTTTCAGTATCACTGAGCCTGTGTATCTGTCCCACCCAACTTTTAACTCATTTACAGTCCCCAAGTCAACCACCTCTTTTGGTAGCCTATTCTGCTGGTCCATCACCCCTTAGTAAAGATAAACTTTCTTATGTCTTTCTTAAACCTCTCACCAGCCAGTTGCCACTCATGCTGTTTTGTAACTGCACTCCCATTCCTAGTGACCCTCATCATCAACTTTGCTTATTCTCCTCAAGAACTTGTACATCTCAGTCATATCACCCCTCCCCTCATATCCTCCAGTGAGAACATGTTGAGGTCCACCAACCTTCCTCATACGCCAGGCCCCGCGGCCCTGAATGATCTTTACGACCCTCCTTTGTACCGTCTCCAGTCAGTCCCTATCCTTCTTCAGGGACCAGAACTGAGTGCAACACACCAGATGGGGCCTTTCCTGTGACCCGTACAGGGGCAGCAACACCTCCTTTCTGCTGCTGTCAGATCCCCTGCCTATAAACCCCAGCATTCTGTTCACTTACCATATGCCTTGCTGTACTGACCTGAGGCTTTAAGACTGTCACTGATGATGACCTTGAAATCTGTCTCCTTCACTGACTTTGTTATCATTACTCCCCCAGCCATTACTCCATACGTGGGTTCCTCTTTCTAATGTGTATCACCTTGCACTGAATCTCAACTTCCAGAACTTGGACCACCTTTCTAGTTTTTAACGTCCTTCTTCCTTTCCCCTCACACTCTCTTCATTATCCACCGTTGCAAAGTTTTGTGTCTTCTACAAAGAGACACATTTTGCCCTGGATACCCTCCCCTATGTCACTGATGAACATGTTGAACAGAACAGGTCTCTAGGATTAAACTTTTTGGCATTTCATTTCTGACATCCCTAGTCCCTAATTTAATTTCATTGACTACAACCCTCTGCTTAACCCCTCCCACCAGTTTCCTATCCACCCTGTCTGCATTTCCCCCACCACCAAGTGCTCCAGCTTCTATAAGAGTCATCTAAGTGGTACAGAATCAAAGGCCTTGCTGAAGTTAAGATAAAGCTTGAAGCCTCCAAAGACTGGGTGTTCACCTTTTGGGGGGCATTTGCAGTCCTGTGCCTGAGAGATGCTGCCAGCCATGCTGATGATGAAGAGAGAGCTCTGGTGAGAGAGACAGAGCTGAGGACTAAGTTAAGAGATAAGCCTATATTAAGTAGTAGCCAAATTAATGGCAACTATAATTAAAGAAAGGCTGGTGGAGTTCCTAGTTGCAAATGGGCTGCAAGATGGCAAGCAGCATAGGTTTGTGGCAGAAAGGTTATATCAAACAAATTGATTGACTTTTTCAGCTGGATAATGACGGCTGTTGGCAGTGTCAGGCAGTTGACATGCTGTATTTGGACTTTATCAAAACTTTCAACTCAGTTTCACACAAAAGGCTAATCAAGAAACTGGGGGACTTTGTAGTAGTGGACACACTGACAAGGTGGGTGGGTAACTGGCTGGGAAGAAGGACACAGGGTGGTAATTAATGGGTAATTGCCAGGTGTGAGGGAGGTCACTAGTGGGTCCCACAGGGATCAGAGCTTGATCTTGTACTTTTTAACATCTTCATTAGTGACACTGAAGTCAACATCAAGGGGAAAAATCTGTCTTTTTGCAGATGACACCAAACTCTGTTGTATGGTAGACTGCAGGGAAGGTATCTGAAGCATGAGAGAGGACATGTAGAGGCCTGAGAGGTGGTCCAGAATCTGGCAGTTGGGTTTCATTGACAAAAATGGAAAAGTCATGCACGTGGGAAGCAAAACTTCAGCGGTAGAACAGAGGTTGAGAGGAGTAGCAGTTATGGTGACTGAAGAGGAAAGGGATTTGGGATGGTGATTTCAAGCAACCTTAAAGCATCTCCACACTGCAGTAAAGCAGTGGGGAAAGTGAAGAGAATGCTGGAGTTCATAGGCAGAGGGTTTAGCAGGGAAGATGTCATCTTGCCCCTGTACAGAAACCTTGTGCAGCCACACATGGAATACTATGTGCAATTTTAGAACAGAATCAGTTGGCAGGATTATTCCAAGGGTAAGGAAGCTTACAACAGCAGGGAAAAGGGAGTCAGACATGGTTGTAAAACTAAGGCCCAACAATCTGGCCAACTACAGTATAGATATGGTCAAGGACAGTTTCTGCTTGTTAGGGAGTAAACCAAAGGAAGCTGAGGAAATAGTAACCTTTTCCGCGCTCATACCAGTGCTAAGTGGGGAGAACAGACAATTTAAAAGTCACCTTTTCATTGCTAGGTTAACGGGCTAGTGCTGGGAGGAGGGCTTTCTTTTCCTGGGGGACTGGGGACCTTTATGAAAAGATGAGAGGCATTTTAAAAGTAATGGCCTGCATCCAAACAGAGGGCATGATAGGGCACACTACACTGATACACAGCTGGGGGCCTGTCAGATCCTCCTCATCTCAAAATGGTACACAGAGGATGGGCTAAGGAAAAGATGGGATAGCACAGGGGGAAGGGGGAACAGTGGCAGCAGAAGGTAACCTGGGGGGCATTCTGCATGAACACTAGGTACATGGGCAATAAAATGGAAGAGTTGCAGGCATTAGCAGTTGGGGAGGAGCTAGACATTCTGGCCATCACTGAAACCTGGGCAACACAAAATCACAGATGGGACTTCATTATTCCTGGCTATGCCCTACTTATGGGAGTTAGAGGGACAGCTAAGGGTTATGTAGTAGCAATGTATGTTAAAAACTCCATCAAAGTTGCGGAGGACTGAACTGCTGGTGGGAAATACAGCATCTCTATGGCTAATACTGGTGGACGGGGGGGTGCACTTGAGGACTGGAGTTGTCTACAGGCCACTGAGTCAAGATGGTGAGGCAGGTAAACTGCTTTTGGAGGAGGTCGGCAAGGCTGCAGAGTCAGGTGTGAAAGTCATTTGGAGGGTTTACATTTCTGTGATGTGGATTAGGCAGTATCAGAGGCAAGGATTAGCAGAAGTCAGGGGTTCATCATGGTTGTCCATGACTGCTTCTCCAGCACTGGATTTGGGAAGCTACAAGAGGGACAGCAACCATTGACCTTGTATTGTCAAAAGAGAACATTATAGATAACATAAGTGTGGAGTATTCCTTGGAAACAAGCGACCATAACCCTGTGCACTTGTCTTTGACGTACTGTCCTGGGGACACAAAAAGTCTCCTCAAACATGTTGGCTGCAGGTTTTCCTAGGGTAGATTTTGGTATGATGGGCAAAATTCTCCAGAACAGACTGAAAGCTAAGTGGAGATAGGAGATGGAGGGCAAATGGGCAACCATCAAGAAAAAGGTACGGGGGGCAAAGGACTGGAACAAAAATCTTTTAAATATAGAAAAGCCCAGATGGAGGAGAGCAGGGAACCATATGTCAGCAAACTTAGAATTGTAAAACATTTCATCAGAGAAATCAAAGCAAATGTAAAACAGAAGATGGCAGAAAGGGGTTAAGGAATATGATAAAGCATTCTTTAGGTACTTAAGGGCAAAAAGAAAGACTAGGGAAGGCATTGAAAGATTAGAAAAGGATGGGGTAAGTGGAAAGAAGTAAGCAGACAAGGCTGACATCCTGAGTGAGTTAGTTCAGTCTTCATGTGGGAGATAGAGGGCCATTGCCAAACAGCAGAGTACAGTTTAATGGCTACCAAAAGCAGAGGTTGGAGAATGAGGACTTTACAGCAGACAGCATTTTCAAGGGTCTAAAAGATTTGAAGGATAAGAAATCACCAGGCCCTGATGGTATTCACTCCAGGATCCTTAAGAAAAATTGGATGGCCATGGCAGAAGCACTAGGTTTGTTCAACTGCTTCATGAAAACATGGGTAGTACTGGTAGAGTGAAATGTGGCAGATGTGGTTCTGCTGCACAAGAGTGGGGATAGGGATACTCTCAGAGACTACAGGCTGGTTAGTCTGACCTTCACGTGGGAAAACTCTACAGACCATAATGAAAGGAAAGATAGTACAGTTCCTAGAAAAGCAGTAGCTACAGTACAAAAAACAATAGGGATGCTTGAGAGGTAGGTCATGACAAATGAATCTGATCAACTTTTCGATTCCATAAGGAAATCACCAGTCAGACATCAGGCGAGTGATATCCTTTACCTGTATTTCAGCCAGGCCTTCAATGGTGTGCAGCATGGGAGACTAATGAAGAAGGTGTTGGGTCAAGGAATACCTAACCAGGTGGATGGGCAACTGGCTAAGTGGAAGGACTCAGAGGGTGGCCATAAATGGCAAATTCTCTGAAGTCAGGGACATCATGAGTGGGGTCCCTCAGGGGTCAGTTCTGGAACCCAAACTCTTTAATATATATATCACGGATATAAGGAAGGGAGTAAAGGGGAAGGTGTGCCTCTTCATGGATGATAACTACGCTCAGCAGGAGGGTGGATACTTTATTACTTTGGAAGAGATTACCAATGTTCAAAAGGATATGAAAAGATTAGAAAATGGTCAGGCATCTGGCAGCTGAAGATCGACACCAAGAAGTACAAGGTAGTAAGTATAAGTAAGCAAAATCTTAATTTATCCAGAAAGCGACTATTAGGAACAAGTCCTGTTTTCAAAGTCATCCTGCATTCATTCTGCAAAGTGACAATTCACATTGGGAAAAAGAATCCTAGGAAAATGTATTTATTTATTTAAATGTTTCACCAGGAAGGTACACTGAACAACAAGTAGCTCGTCTCCCGGTGCAACCTTTGGGGGGGATTACAATTAGATGAAGAATTAGACGTACAGTTTAACATTTATCATATCCGAGAAATTAAACATCCAAATACATTTGTAACAAGACATACAGCTAAAAAATATCATAAATAATCATACAATCGCATTTGTAACATAATATACAATTACATATATCATACCTGTGGAATATGCATTTAATTACAAGTGGCATATCTGAGGAACATAGTACAGAAATTTAATGTAGCCTTGGAGCCAGCTCCTTGCAGGAAAGTATCACAGTTAAGAGGCAGATTATTTAGCAATTATTGAATAAATGAGGTCTAGTGGGGGGACATCAAGGAGGGCAGAGGGGTAGACAGGGGACACTAGCTGGGGGAAGGAGAGGATAAAGATGGGGGGAACATTACAGGAGAAAAGTGAGAGAAAAATATCAGTTGTGAAGGGCCAGTTAACACAGTGCTAGTGCAATCTGGGAGCACCACAGACAGAACTGAAAGTGCAAATTATTAGCTCAAGTGAACTAATTCCTTTGATTAAGTGCAGGGATGTAGTGGAGGGCAGGAGAGAGGTGGAGGTAAGGGATAGGAAAGGAAGGGAAGGATGAGTTATACCTGGAACTGGCCCCTTCAGAGTGCAGAGATAGCTGCCAGTGGCGGAATGAGGCGAGGACTTAGGCAAGGACAAGTTGGGTAGAGATAGTAGAGGGGAAGGTAAAGGGAAGGAGGAGGGGGGGTGGGAGAAACTTATCTAAGACTAGGCCTCTTCAGGATGCTGAGAACCCTGCCAGAGAGCAGAGTCAAGCGAGGACGGTGAGGTAGAGAGAATGGAGGGGAAGGGGAAGGGACGGAAGAGTCATTTCCCAGTGCTGGACCCCTCCAGGATGCTGAAAACCCTGCCTGGGGGCAGAACTAGGTGAGGACAAGTTGGGAAGAGAGAAAATAAAGAATGATGGGAATGGAGGGAAGAGAAGGGTAAGAAGAAGCTTTCCTTAGACTAGGCCACTCTGGGATGCTGAGACCCCTGCCAGAACACAGAATCAGGTGAGGACTAGTTGGGTAGAAAGGATATAGGGGGAAGGGGAGTGAAGGAAGAGTAATTGCCCAGTGCTGGCCCCTCCATGATGCAGAGAACCATGCCAGGGGATAGAATTAGGTGAGAACAAGTTGGGCAGAGGAAATGGGGGGATAGAAGAGGAAAGAAAAAAAGAAGGAGGAAGGGAGGGAAGAAAACTTACCTGAGAGTAGACATAGCCAGGGTGCTAAGAATTCTGACAGACAGCAGATTTAGGCAAGGAAAAGTTGGGTAGAAAGGAGAGAGGGGGAAGGGGAAGGGAAGGAGGAGGCTTGACCAGTGCTAGATCCCTCCAGGATGCTGAGAGCCCTGCCAGAGGTCAAAACTAAGCAGGGGCAAGTTGGTAATGGAAAAAAAGGTAGGGGTAGGAGTGAGGAGTTAAGCGGTAAAGGGAGAGGAGAGCGTGCTGAGAAGCAGGCTCTGGGGGAGAAAGGTTTAATAGGGGATATGAGTCATGGAGAGGAGCAGAGGCATATGAAGACAGTTAAGAAGGGTTAAAACAGGTGCAGTTAGATGAGAGAAAGTTATGTAAGGCAGAGGCAAGGGAGTAAGAGGAGGAGGAGTGCCGTATTTGGGGGAGTTCCAGATTTGCCGGAAATGATGGGTAAAGCCTGACTGACCGATGAGAGTGGTTCAATGGGGGACCAACAAAGTGCGAGTGTCAGAGGATCTGAGGTAGTGGGAGGGGGAAGAGAGTGAGCATGAGTGGTAGGAGGGAAGTTCTCCTAACCAAAATTTAGAAGTGAGTTTGGCACAATGAGTGAGGTGCCTGTTGGCAAGTTGGGGAAGAGACAGGGCATGGTAGAGGTCACAGTGATGAGTGCATGATGGAGCATCAAGGGCAAATCAACAGAAGGAGTTAAAGAGAGTGTCCAATTTGGTTAGGGAGGATTTGGGAGTGGCACCATAGACTATATCACAGTAGTCAAAAATGGGGAGGATCATCTTCTGGACTAGTTCACGCTGCTCTGTAGGAGGGATGCAACTATGGTTCCTGAATAAGGCACCAGGCTTGGGGCGCAATTGTTTCAGGATGACATGAGTGTGGCCAGAAAAGTCGAGGTGTTGATCCAACCAAACCCCAAGGTATCTAAATGAGGAGGTGTCCTCTAAGATTGTCCCATCAAGGGTATAGAAAGACAATAAAGGGTGGAGCCTAGAGACTCTCTTCCTGGTGCCAAAGGTCATGGAGACAAGTCTTTTTGGCATTTAGGAATAGCTGATGTGAGGCAAACCATAGCTGAACCTGGTGGACGTCATGCTGAAGGGTGGTTGCTATATCGGTGGGGCAGTTGCCGGAGGAGAACAGGATGGTGTCATTAGCATACATATGTATAGAGGAGGAGTGGGAGCATACTGAGAGCAAGTCATTTAGGAAGATGAAGACGAGAATGGGTCCAAGCACCGAGCCCTGTGGCACTCCTGTGGAAATAGGGAGGGGGGAGAGATTGTATCCTGGCTCTTGACTGATTGTGCTCTGCCTGAGAGGTAAGCTCTAAACCAGTTTTAGGCAGAAGTAGACAACCCAGTAACCATAAGGGAGTCAAGAAGTAGGGAATGGAAGACTGTGTCGAAAGCCTTGGTGAGGTAGACAAAGATGGCAGAGGTAATGAGGTCATTATCCATCCCAGTGAGGATGGAGTCAGTGAGTCTGAGGAGGGAGGTGGTAGTGGAGTGGTTCTTCCGAAAAACAGATTAGAACGGGGTGAAAAAGGAAGAGTCTTTGAGGAAGGAGGTTAGTTGAGAAAGGACCAGGCGTTCTTGAAGTTTAGCAAGGGTAGGGAGAAGGCAGATTGGGTGAAAATTTGCTGGGGAGGAGGGGTCCCTACCTTTTGGGAGAGGGAGGAACACTGCATGTTTCCAGGATGAAGGGACAGAGGAGAACGAGAAGGAAATATTTAGGATTAAGGACAGAGGGTAAGCTATAGCAGAAGCTGAAATGTAAAGGAGTTTAGGGTCAGGGTCATCCGGCGATGATCCTTTGGAAGGATTAAGAGAGAGAAGGGTCATTAGTGTTTCTTCTGGGTAGACAGTAGAAAAGGAGAAGGAAGGGTGGGAATGGAGGAGTTGAGTGCTGGGTGTGGGAGGATGAGGAGGGGGCAGGTTAAAAGGGAGGGACTTTAGAAGTGCTGTGACACAGGAGATATAATAGGAGTTAAACTCTTGAACCACTGCGCACGGTTCAGAGACCAATGAGTTGTTTATTTTAAGCACAAGGGGAGGCGGATGTGAAGGGGCGGAGAATAGGGCATGGACCACTTTCCATAATTTGGAGGGGGGATTGATGTTTTTGAGAAAAGATTATTTATAATATTTAGACTTCGCAAGTCTGGTAGCTTTTGTGCAGGCATTTCTTAACATGCAATACCTGGCATAGTCTGAGGGAATCTGGGAGGCTTTATGTTTCCTCCAAGCTTTGTCTCACTCCCTGAGACAGGTCAGTAACTCAGGGGAGACCCAGGGATGATGGTTTTCCAGCGAACTCTGCAGCATCTGAGAGGAGCGTAGGAGTTCCATGTAGTTAGAAATTTATCTATAAAATAAGTGAGGGCTTGGTCAATGGAAGGGCAAAGGCAAATAGGGACCAATCAGAGCTGGCCAGTTCATTAAGAAGGGGATTAAAGTTTAAGGAGCTGAAGGAGCGGAGTTGCAGAATTTTGTGAGGCGGTTTTGGTCTACGGACTTTCCTGACTATGAAGATTGGGTGATGATCACTGAGGGCATCCGGGAGGATGCCTGATTTAATGACTCGGTTGGGGTGAGAGGAGAGAGCCCAGTCTATCAGGGAGTGGTTAAGGGTTTTATAATTTAGGAGGGTGGGTTCCAGGATGAGTTGGGAGAGATTGAGGGCCATGATGTCATTTTGTGTCTTGGCAGTTGTTGGTGATAGCCAGTTTTTTTTTTACATCACCCAGGATGTATAGCTCGCCTTTATGTGAGAGGGAGGTTATGGAGGTAATGAGATCCAAAGTATCGGATGCCTTGGAGCCAGGTCAACAGTAGATGGCAGCTATGAAGATAGGGGAGGAAAAAGGCAAGGTAATGTTTACTACAAGTGCTTCATAGGCAGAGGGTAATGAGGATGATAGAATGGTTGTGAACTGAATTGAGGACAGGATATACATGGCTACTCCACTACCCCTGCCAGTCGTATCCTGCCTGATTATGGAATAACCTGGGATATTAATGGTGAGATCAGGTATTTTAGCGTTTAACCAAGTTTCCATTAAAATGAGTATATCAGGTGTGAGGGAGATTACCATAGGATGTAAAAGGTCAATTTTTGACTTGAGACTGCAGGTGTTTAAGTGGAGGATTTCCAGGCCCTTGGGGAGGGCAGAAGGAGTGGGGGAAGCTGGTACATTAGTGGAAGGATTGCAACTGGCAGAGGTGGGTGTAGTGGGACCAGGACTGGGATAAACATTTCCTGATGTGAGTAAGAGGAATGCTATTATGAGTGAGTGGAGTTTAGGGCATTTGTGACGGGCCTAGGATTTTGGAAGTATTTGGGGGGGGGGCTAGGTGAGGTGAAGATAAGGTGGTGAAGGAAAGCTAGATGGCTAGGGTCTGAGCTTGAGTAGCAGGGGAGAAGTGAAGGAAGTGAGACCAGAGTATTTGAGGGGGTGTAGGAGTTATGGCAAGGATAAAGGTAGGGGAGAGGAGTGCGATGGGGAAAGGTGAGAAAGGTTTACTAGACTGAGGAGAGTGTGGAGCTGAGGTAGATAAAATTGATAGAAGAATCAGAAGGAGGGGAAATGGTGAAGTAAGGGTGGGCATATTGTATGGATCGGGGGAGCAAGAATAGATGAGAGTATACTAATCAGGAGTAGGGAGTAGATAAGTGGCACCGTCAAAAGTAAAATGACTGTGAGTAGCGGTGGACAGTAACAGTTGCCAGCAGCAGCAATTTAATTGAGTTGTTGCCCTCTAGTGGCTTGGCAGTATAATTTGTAAATGGGGACGTAAACAAAAAAATATATCACTCTAGTCTAAACAGATGATAAAGCAGGCTGTCCTGTAGATATGTTACAAAATAAATAAACCAGGTAAATCAGATATAAAACAGGCTGAGGAGGTTCATAGAATCAGAGAAGGAACACAAGTAAAAAGTCTCCATATTCAGACTGGGCTGAAAGAAAAACAGGGCTGTAGGGTCTAGCACAGTCTGTGAGGTCCTGGTTCCGTGTACCTTCTTTTGAGAGTGGAGAAGATGGCAGGAGCTACAAGCACTGGATCAATGAAGTGAAGGTGGGACAAACTATAGGAGAAAGGGATTTGGGGAATGCCATTGGTGTTACCCTAAAATATACCCTGCAGTATATTTTAAAGTTTATGGGAAAGCCAGCAAAGTGCTGAGGTTTACCAGCAGGTAACAGGAGATGATCCTTCCCCTGTACAGGTCCTTGGTGAAGCTGCACTTGGAGTACTGTGTGCAGTTCTGGAGTCCGCATCTGAGGAAAGACTGGGATAAGCTGGAAAAAGTCCAAAAGAAGGTGACTAGGGTCACCATCCTCTCTCTCCCCCCTCATCTGAGGTAGGTTACTAGTGGTCACCTAAGGGTTAACTTGTTTCATTAGGAGTGTTACCTTACCAGGCACCAGCTAGAGACAGAGTGTCTGGATGTTTGTCTTCTCATGCCTTCTGGCTTGCCAGCTGGCCCTGAACAAGATATTCATGGCTCTGTTCTCTCCTTGCCTATAGAGGGAGGAGGGTAGCTGGGCCTGGTAATACAGCAGGGTCGGTTTGGCATCTTCTCACTAGACCAGGGCTGGAGGAAAGGAGAGAGAGGCCTAGAGGAAAGCATGACTTCTTGCCCCTCCACATGCTAGTGATGGAGGAAGACCCCAGAATCTTTGCCCCAGTGGGGTACACCTACTACCTATCAACACCTGAGAGGCACATAATAAAGCTTCAGAGAGTAGTGGTGAGCCTTCTCTCAAAGGAAGTCACCAGGGGTTTGTCATTAAGGCACAAGTCAGGAAGCATAGGAAAACCAGGAGCAGTTATAAAATGCACAAGCAGCATTTTATTATTATTAATAACAATGGAATAAAAATATTTAAAAAAATGTGTAGGATAGCTATATACAAAGGCAGTACAAACAGAGAAAACTAAGTCCTTCATCTGAGGGTATCTCTAATTCCAAGTTTCAGTCTCTCTAGCAAAAATATTGCTGCTCTTTTTATAACAAGTCTTTGCCTGACAATTAACTTCTTCATCCTGAGCTCATTAAGGAGACATCCTGTTTCTCACAAAATTTATCAGAGTTCTTGTCAGTTTCTTTGCAAAGCAGGCTTGCAAATAGAACAGTGGCACAAGCCGGCCTCCTGCTAACAGCCCTGCAAGAGTTTGTAAACCTGAGAGGAGCTCAAACTGTATCTCAGGGTAACCCCCCAAAATTCCAAACAGCTTTTTGCAATCATTTCAACAGTACAACTAGTTACATTTTCAAACCAAGGGATTCCAGTTTCACATAAAGATTCACATATATTTTCATAACCACAGATATGCAAGGGTAAAGAAAAGACAGACACATCAAGTGAAGGCAGAGAGATAGCGAGAGGCAGAGAACCACAAGACTGTCAGAGTGATCAGTTCCTATGTCTCACGAGAACACTTGGTTGTATAACCAGGCAGACAAGAGACAGAAAAGGAGAGGATAGAATAGATCCTTGTGTTTAACTCTTTCTGCATAACAAATGGCACAGGATCTTATTCAATCCTGTCACAGGGCTCTTGCAGGTCCATTCCCAATTCTGGTAACAGAGTGAAGCCCAGGAGTTCACCTCCAAGGAAAGAAGAGGTAACCAAAGTGAAGAAGAAACCAGAGTGAACCCCCACAGGGTCAGGTAATGTGTAGGCAACTGGACCTGTGTGCATGGCAAGGGCTGGGGTCAAATTATATCAGATGACCTAAAGGTGGGCAAGCAATGTGAGAAGGCAGTACGGAGGGCTGGGGGGATACTGGAATGCATAGGGAGAGGCATCAATAGTAGAAAACAAGAAGTTGTTATCCCTCTGTACAGACAATTGATGAGACCCCATCTGGAGTACTGCGTGCAATTCTGGAGACCCCATCTCCGCAAAGACATAGACAGAGTGGAGGCTGTTCAGAGGAGGGAACCAGAATGGTGCAGGGTCTGCACCAGAAGACATACGAGGAGAGACTAAAGCAGCTTAATATGTATACCCTTGAGGAAAGGAGGGAGAGGGGAACATGATAGAAATGTTCAAGTATCTCAGGGAATTAAGTACAAGAGGGTAGCATCTTTCAGAAAAGAGATGTGCAAGAACGAGGGACACAGTTTGAAGATAGAGGCTCAGAGGTAATGTAAGAAAGTATTTTTTCACAGAGAGGGTTGTGGATGCATGGAACAGCCTTCCTGAGGAGGTTGTGGAGTCAAGAACAGTGGGAGAATTCAAGAATACAAGGGACAGACATGGGACAGACATAAGGCAATTCTAGTGGGGGGTAGGAGGAAGTAAGCTGTTGGTTAACTGGAATCTGCAGCTTATCCATCAGGTAGGGAAATGGGCAGACTAGGTAGGCCAAGCGGTCCTTATCTGCTGTCAGATTTTATGTTTCTTTCTGCTAAGTCCCACATCAATTGGGCCAGGCTAAAGGGTCCCCAAGTTAGGTAACGAGGTGACCAATGTCACATGGTGCAAGTGAGGTGTCATGCAAGGGCTGGACTGACAGTGTTTTGTATCATAAGGGAGCCACTTTCTGGTCCATGTTCCTAGTATGTGTCAACAGCTGGCACTAAAAGTAAGCATGGCCTTTACACCCAATTCTACTTTTATTACACATGTATTCTATATTTATCTTCCCCTCTTCCTTTACTACTGCTGCTTTAAAATGGGATCCTTGCCCCCAGACTTCCTCTGCTCATGCTGCCTGTCTACACGTGATGTCATAATGTTCTGTTTATGAATCAGTCGGTTGTCATGGCAAGGATTATGTTGTCATAAGCAGGAGATTCTGATATACTATATGGTTAGGGTTTATTACGACTAGAAAGCTGTGGCTTTCAAAATCTTGTTGTAGGACAGTTCAAAGGTCAAAAAAGTTGTTGTACTACATCAGATCGATAGTACAACTTTTTAAACTTGTCCTGCCATCTGATTGGCTGATTCGATGTGGGCTTAAAAAAATACAGGTTTAAATGGTTGCAGCGCTTAGCAAGTGGTAGGGCCAACAGTTCACTAGCACAGTTTGGACACGGACTTCATGGTCAGCTCTGTGTGTCTAAACTATCCGTTTTCAGTGTTTCTCTTTTTTTTTTTTTTTTTATTTACTGGCGCAGCTACAGGGGTCGGAACAGAGCGGGACTGCGGCAAGGAGAACTGGTAACTTTGGGGGCAGGACTGCATTAAGGAGGACTGGATTCTTCAGGGACAGGAGTGGAAGGAATATCAATGTACTGAGGATCGATGCAGGATCACCATGCACACAAGGTATGGACCCTGTGAAATGACACTTTCCACATTTTGGGTCACCATATACTATGTAAAATAGTGGATGGGTGGCCATCCACAACTAAAGCTTCGCTCTCGAGGTCTCTATGATGCCATTGACTCCCTTGATGGAAACACAACCTTGTTGTGGATGGTCACCCATCCACTTTTCTATATATGTAGTACTGCCTACAGAGCAAATGGCTAAAATATGTAGCACATTTTATTTCAATTTAACAAATATTAAGACAAAATACACTGAGTATCATAAAGGGATAGGAAAACTGGTTGGGATAACTACAGAACCTTCTAGAACCTGGGTCGTTTTCTGTAAAAGAATCTTATCAGAACTTTTTTCGGGTTTTGTTAAGGTTCTTATATTTGTAAAACATTGATTTTGAAGCTTAATATACTTCCCCAGAAAATATTTATCTAGAAAGAAGCCTGGTGGTGGTGGTGAAAGGACCCAGAGATAAAGCTGGTGGAAAAAGGACCCAGGGAGCCAGATCTGTATTAAGTGGTTATACTCACCATCGTGTCATACAAAGGGTACTAGCTATCTGGCACTTCTGACAGTCACTGTAGTACCACTCCAGGTTGCTTACAGATTACTTATCTTTCACTAATAGCTTATGATTGAAAAGTGACAGTTAACACAGTTTGTATATGAAACAAAAAGATTATAACAGTTCTGATAAGGCTCAGATAACTATCAGAACGTTTTTGGCTTATTAGAACCTCTCAGAACCTTTTGTGGTTCTCCTGTCCCTATCATATGTTTAAACAGCAGAGGCTAGATCAGGGAACTAAAACCTTCAGTAAAGGAAACCAAAAACACACTCCCCTTTCTTGGCCACTGGGGGTGCGTGAAGTAAACAGAGGCTTTTAGTCAGTACAGGTATAAAGGCTCTGCTCCTCCTCACATCAAAACACGCATAGTAGTAGTAGTAAATAGAAACCTATAAAGTGATGGCAGAAGGGGACCGCATGGTCCGTCTAGTCTGCCCTTAAGCCTAGCTTCCCTCCCTTAACTGCTATTCAGTGTTATATCTTTGTGCCTATCCCATACCTTCTTGAATGATTCAACTGACCTAGTCTCCATAACCTCTGGTGGAAGGCCATTCCAAGTATCCACCACCCTCTCGGTAAAGAAGAACTTTCTTGTGCTACTCCTGAACTTGCCTTCTTCCAGCTTCATGCCATGCCCCCTAGTTCTTGCATGATTCTTGATCTGAAATAGGTCCTGAACCTGGACCTTGTTTATTCCCTTTAAGTACTTGTAGGTTTCAATCATGTCCCCCCTTTCTCTGCATTGTTCCAGGGAGTACATGTTTAAGTTGTGCAGACGTTCCTCGTATGTCTTGTTGTGGAGTCCAAGTATCATTTTTGTAGCTCTACTTTGCATTGTTTTCAGTCTGTCTATGTCCTTTCTGAGGTGAGGTCTCCAGAAATGCGTACTGTACTCCAGGTAAGGCAATACCATTGATCTGGACAGTGGCATAATCACCTCCCTCTTTCTACTTGTAATTCCTCTTCCTATGCAGCCTAACATACTGTTCACCTTTAACGCTGCTTTTTCACACTGCTTGGATGTTTTCAGGTCATCTGTTATGATCACCCCTAGATCCCTTTCCTGCTTTGTGGTTTCCAGTTTCATTCCACACAGGAGGTATTCCTCACAAGGATTTTTCCTCCCTAGGTGCATGACCTTGCACTTTTTGGCATTGAAATTTAATTGCCAAGTTTTTGACCACCTTTCTAGTCTATGAAGATCAGCCCTCATCCTTTCCACTCCCCCCAGAGTGTCTACCCTATTACATATCTTTGTGTCATCTGCAAATAGACACACCTTGCCTTCTAGGCCCACACATATGTCACTGATAAAAATATTGAAGAGGATAGGCCCCAGCACCGATCCCTGTGGCACACCACTAGTTACCTCTCTCTCCTCTGATAGTTGGCCATTTACCAGTACCCTCCGAGTTCTTCCACTAAGCCAGCTCCGTACCCAGTTTACCACTTTATGCCCAACTCCTGTTCTGGCAAGTTTGTTCAATAGTCTTCTATGTGGGACTGAGTCAAAGGCTTTGCTGAAGTCTAGGTATATTACATCCACAGCGCTGCCCTGATCTACTGTCTTTGTTACCTAATTGAAGAAATCTATTAGGTTTGTCTGGCATGATCATCCTGTGGTGAAGCCATGCTGTCTTGGGTCCATTATATCATTTTCTTTGAGAAAGGAAATAATTCTTTCCTTAATTAGGGTTTCCATCGTTTTGCCAACCATTGAGGTCAGGTTTACTGGGTGGTAATTGGCAGCACTTTCACTACTGCCATTTTTGTGGAGAGGGACAACTGTGGCCTTCCTCCAGTCCACAAGAATTTCCCCGACCTCAAGCGAGAGGTTGAACAGTTCAGTCAGCGGTGCCGCCAGGTCTTCCCTAAGTTCCTCCAGTCTCCTGGGGTGTATTTCATCAGGACCCATGGCCTTGTCAACCCTAAGTTTTTCTAGCTTCTTTAGGACACTGTTCCTTGTGAAAGTTGTTGAATTCATATTGCTGCTGTCTGCACTTTTTTCTTTCAAGGTGGGACTATAATCTTCTTCTTCCTTAGTGAATACTGAGCAAAAGTATCTGTTCAGGATTTCAGCCTTGTCCTTGTCATCCTCTGTGCATTTCCTATCTTCCCCTTTAAGTCTGATTATACCTCCACTGGTTTTCCCTTTCTCCTTGATATATCTAAAGAAGGTCTTGTCTCCCTTTTTGACCTCCGAGGCAATCCTTTCTTCTGTTTGTGCCTTATCCACCCTGATTTGCTTTCCTGCTTCCTTCAGTTTCTCCTTGTATGTGTCTTTATCTTTTTCACATTCTGTTTGCTTGTATCTTTTGAAAGCCATCCATTTCTCCCTGACCTTGGTGGCCACTTCCTTGGAGAACCATAGGGGTTTTCTTCTCTTCTTGGCTTTACTCACACATTTCATACATTGTTTTGGTGCTCCTATGATAGCTTCCTTTAGAGATGCCCAATACTTATCTACTCCCTCTGTCCGTGTTAATTTAGCCAGGTTAAGTCTGAGCTTTTCCCTCATTTTATCAAAATCCCTGCGCCTGAAGTCCAAGAGTTTAGTTTTAGTGTGCTTGATTTCTTTTTCTGTTTTAACCTGGAATCACACCATCTGGTGGTCACTAGATCCTAGGTTGCTGTCGACTTCTACCCTTGATATGATGTCACTGTTGGTGAGTAACAGGTCAAGGATGGCTTCCCCCCTTGTGGGTCCCTTGACAAGCTATCTTAGGCCCGATAAGTGCAGAGTGTCAAGGAAGTCTTTGCTTCTTGTTGCAGCAGCGGAATGGTTTCCCCAATTTATGTCTGGTAAATTGAAGTTGTCCGCCAATACTACATCCCCCTTAATACTCATATAGTAAATGGAGTTTAGTAGCTCCTTGTCCCCCTGCAAGATGATTGCTGGGGGTCTGTACAATACTCCTACTTTAGTAACTGCACCTGTTCTGTCTTCAAGAGTAACCCAAACAGTCTTGGCTTCAGTGTGAGTGTCCTGGGCCATGGTAGCTTTTATTCCCTCTCTAACATACATTGCCACCCCACCCTCTTTTCTTCCAGGTCTGTCCCTTCGAAAAAAGCAATATCCCAGAATAGTTACCTCCCAGTCATAATTGTCCTTAAACCATGTCTCTGTGATGGTGACCCAGTCTGGATCGGCCTGTGCAACAATAGCTGTAAGGTCAGCCATTTTGTTTGCTAGGCTATGTGCGTCTGTGTACATGGCTTTCCAGGCCTGGTTCTCCTCCCTTTTGGAGCCCTGTTGCAATATTGAGCCTTTTTCAGTATTGTTCCCCAAACTCAACCTATCCCATTTCCTGCTCCATTCTTTGTTTGTCCCCTCTGATGGGGCAAATTTATGGGGAGGGGTAGTGAATTGTGTTTGCGTTTCTAACCTCTCCCCAGTGCCTAGCTTAAACGGTCTTTGAAGACATCGAATTTCTGCCCTAGAGCCCTAACACCTTCCTTGGTCAGGTGCAAGCCATTGTAATGGAAAAGACTCCTGTCCCAGAAGTCCCTCCAGTTCCCAATGGAGAAGTATCCTTTTTCCAGGCACAAGTTTTGGAGCTAAATGTTTAGCTCCCCGATTTCCTCTTTGCGGATTTCCTGTGTGCTGCCTCCTTTGTCCAATATTGATAGGACCTCTGAGAAGGCTATGATCGGTGATTGTGATGATAATTTTCCCCTAGATGAGATAAATGGTTTTTGGTCTCCTCAACTGACTGATTTGCCAGGTCGTTAGTGCCTAGGTGGACAAAAATGCCAGCGCACTTTCCTTCTCTGCGTATGAGACGGTCAATACGGTCGGTATCTCTCTTTGCAGATGCCCCGGGTAGACACCTGGTAGTTACTTGAGTATCAGGGTGCTGAGTTAGGTGGGATTCCACTCCTTGAATCATGGAATCCCCAGCGATAACAATTTTCCTATTTTCCCTGATGTTTTTCTCCTTTGGGGTGCCTCCAGTGCTTACTTTTTGTTTTGAACTTGTACATTGGTTAACTGAACTAGGTTTGCCCCCTTGTTAATTGCACTGGCCAAGGGTGAAAATCTGTTCGATTGTTGGGATGCATGCATCCTGATTTGGGCACTGCTGCTGAGACCAATGGAACATGTCCCTGCTCCTTATTCATACCTGCCATTCTCCAGTACCAGATGCCCGAGGACGGTGTGGGCTACTTCCCTAGTGGAGGTGGTATGGTGAATGGGGGCCAGCGGGTCGGCTATTCCTTAAGAGGTGATGGAGATATGTTATGTGGTTCCAGGCTTCTGTGAGCTGGTTTTTTAGTTCCTCTATTGTCCAGCATGTTGGACAGTGCCCTAGTGCCAGTATAAGTGCCTTCTAGAAGGAAGAGCCGCACCACTGGCAATTTATGATACTCATTTTCCTTGAAGGCCGAGGTATGGATGAAAGAGAAAAAAAAACAGACAAGCAAATATATCAGCTTTTTGTTTTCTTGTATTTTGCAGGAGGAGTGGATGGATGGTCCCTCCTTTGAAAGAGGTTTGGATAAAAAGGAAAGGGATTTTTTTTTTTTTAAATAGATCCTCTATCTGCCCTGGGAGAGGAAATGTTGGTGGTGGAGAGATGTGGTACTGTACAATCGCGAGTGCTACAGGAAGGTGCTGTGCACGAGAGAGTAGCAGGTTTTTTTGTTTATTATTTGTTTTGTCCCTGTAAAGATGTTTTCATTGTATTAGGCTGGAATCATGGATGAGCGGAACGAAATTAAGATGCACCCGGGAGAAGGATCGAAGGAAATGACAGTGTTTTATGAGATGGAATTAGTGATGCTACATGTTCCCCTTCCTGTCATGGAGATGGGCAGTCCCGGTAGTGTATCTCAGTAGATGGTCCGGGGGAGGGTGGGACTAGGGGGAAGGAAGGTGGGCAATTTTGTGCTTCCCCACCTGTGGGAGTAAAATTAAAAAAAAGTGCACCAATCAGTTCAGCCTGCAATGCTCCTCACAAGCGCTGCCAATGCAGAGGTTCTGGGCCACTCCCCTGAGACTTTCAACTGCGCCCAGAATGAGCGGCAATGTCGCCGCTGAGATGGTAGGAGTGTGCAGCTTCCAGCAGAGTTCAGAGCATCGGTAGCAGTGTCTCCTAGTCTGAGCCCTTCTCAAGCATGGTGGACAGGGAATCTCAATTTAAATCCCCTTCCTTTGATGTGCTTGGTGCTCTTTCTGTGAAATTTCCCGATTGGGCAATCTGGTGGACATCACTGCTTGATGACAGCCCTTTTACCCCTCACCAAGACTGGAGATTCTGTGCTTCCCCACCTATGGGAGTAAAAAAAAAAAACAATCAGTTCAGGCTGCGATACTCCTTGCAAGCACCGCCAATGCGGAGGGTCTGGGCCACTCCTCGGAGACTTTCAACTGCATCCGGAATGAGCACCAAAGTCGCCACCGTAGTTTTATTTATATATTGGCACCCTTCCCCATAGGCTCAGGGGGCCTTTACAAACACAAAGCAGTAGGATCACACTCACATCTTCATAAAAATCTCAGAACAAAAACTCAGAATAAATTAATAAAATAGATATCAAGACAGTAATAACTTACTCTTAAATAAATAACAACTATAGACTGGGACAAAAAAAGAAAGCGGACATTAGGCCCCAAACACCTGAACAAACAAGCACGTTTTTAGACCTTGCTTAAAGGCTTCCACTGAACGGGCTTCTTTCAGGGCTCTTGGGAAAGAATTCCAAAGGACAGGGCCAGGCGGGCCTGCCACCTCAAATGCCCAGTCCCCTGAGGTTTTTAAACTTGCCCTGGGAACTATGACAAGGCCCTCCTCAGTGGAGTGAAGAGGGCATGAGGATATGTAAAGGTGCAGAAGATCTGCTAGGTAACCTGGGCCCAGCCCGTGTATGGCCTTATACGTTAACAAGGCAATTTTAAAGTTATCGGGCAACAGTGTAGGTCACGTAGTGCTGGGGAGACATGACATGACCTCAAAAGGCCAGTCAGCAACCTAGTCGCTGCATTCTGCACCAGCTGCAGGCATCATAGCATACCTCCATTGACCCCAAGGTTAAGATCGATACATTAATCAAGCTGTCAAGTTACAAATAAACACATGTACCAGTGTGACCAGGTCACTGGGAGGCGGGGGGGGTGTAATGGATCTAATCCAGCTGATGTTCCACAGATGGTAAAAGCCATTCTGGACTACTGCTGACACCTGAGCCTAGAGGTTAGAGTAACAAGCTGCAAACAAGCTTGGTACATCCAGCAGACATGGGTTTGATTTCCGCTACTTTCACTTGCATACTGTGTGACTCTGAGCAAGTCATTTAACCTCCCCAGTGCTCCTGGGTCACCACTGACAACAGGTATTTGTGCCTAGCTGGCCTTACCTGGTTACCAAAGAATAAAAAAAAAAAGTCAGCCTTTCATCCAGAATGCGTCCCAGATTTTTCACCATTGTGGCAGCCAAAAGCCCAGAGGGGCCCGGCTGAGCGGAAGTCCCAACTCCCTCTTGGTAGCTGCCACTCCCCTCCCACAACCTGGCTCCATCACCAGTACTTCAGTTTTATCTGGGTTAAGTCTCAAGTAGCTCAATGACATCCAATCATGGAGCTCAGCCAGTCACCTATTAAGCACTTCCACCACCCCCTGGTGTCCCAGGTGCAAAGGACTTATAGAGCTGAGTACCATCTGCATAGCAGTGAAACACAAGCCCATATTTCCTAATGATCTTACCCGGGCTAGCATATACCCTGCGAACAGCACTGGCAAAAGGATTGAGTCCTGGGGTACACCACAGGGCAAAGTTATCAGGAGTGAGGATAACCATCCCAACACAACCCTCTGGGTCCTGCCACTGAAATATGACTCAAACCAGCAGATGACTTTGCCAGTGAGTCCTATATACTCCCTGAGCTGATCCAATAACAGCCCATGGTCCATGGTCCACAGTGTAAAACGCTGAAGAGAGATCAAGGAGGACATGAACTAACCATTCACCTCCATCCCTCACCCTGAGCAGATCATTCTGCACCCTAACTAGAATGGTTTCTGTGCTGTGCTTAGGTCTAAAGCCAGATTGGATAGGCTCACAGATGTCAAAAGCAGCGAGGTGTGCCTCAGGCTGCAGCACAATCATCTTCTCAATAACCTTGCCCAAAAAGGGCAGTTTAGAGACAGGATTAGTAGTTCACCAAGACATCCGAGTCCAGAGATGGCTTTTATAGAAGCGGCTTCACCAATGCAGTTTTTAGTAACACTGGGATCACCCCTTCTGATAAGGAGCACCAGACAATCTCAGTGAACACAGAGCCCAGCTGCTCCATACAGCTCACAAGCAGATGTGTTGGACCTGGATCTAGATCACAAAACTTCAGCCACAGCTCTGAGATCACCTCACTCACCTCTTCCACCATTACTGGCCAAAACTCTCCCCAGGACCACTGAAGGCATCCTTGACTTGCTGGCTCAAAACTGCTGTGCTGTGACAGCCCACTTGTCAAAATCCCAGCCCTAATAGAGAACACCCTGTCCAATAAGAACCGAGAAAACTTCTCACACTTTGTGGTTCAAAAAGCTCTTACAGGCTCCAGACAGACCGGTTGGAGAAGCCTATATACAGTCTGAAAGACCTGAGCTGGTCAGTTCCTTCCAGAAGCAATCTCCCTAGACAGGAATACTGCCATTTTATGAGTGATTGCCCTTTGATACTCACCACGGTGCGCCATCAAAGTCAGCCTGCCCTCCTGGGCCCTGGACTCCTTCCAACAATGCTCCAATGTGATGGGGTGGAGGAAGCAGTGGCAGCATATAATAATGCCGTTGTTGTGGCCTTTGACTCTATCACACCCATCCATGTCCGACCCCTATCTTCTCATTGGAGATTTCCTTAGTTTGATGAGGAGCTGCAAGAGTTGAAGATTAAGGATCTGAGGTTAGAGAGATGCTGCAGGGGTCCTGGCATGTTGGAGGACGAGTTGGCCCTGAAGTCCCATTACAAGGACTATCAGGAGGCAAGCTCCCATAAGAAGGCAGTTTTTCTGTCGAGGGTGATTGCTTCAGCAAAGAACAGACTGGTTCAGCTCTTTCACGTGGTTGATGGGCTTTTACAACCGGCCTGTCTCCATGTGGAAGGAGCTGGTTCTAAAACAAGATGTGAAGAGTTCGCTCTGTTCTTTGCTGAGAAGGTGTCCTCCATCAGATTGGAGATCTCCTCCAGTGTCTCTCTTGGGGCTTGCAGGGCTCATTCTGTGACGTGTCAGAGCACTCCTCTTGTCTGGGTGGAGTTTGACCCAGCTGGGGTGGAGGAGGTGGTGGAGGTCGTCTCGAATTTGTGGCCGACACCCTGTGATCTCGACCTGGACTCAACACGACTTTTGGTCGGATGTTTGGACCTGATTGGACCTGTGGCTGCCAAGGTTATCTTGAGTTCCTTGAGGAATGGGATCTTCCCATCAGCCTTAAAAGAGGACCTGGTTTAGACCCCTGTTAAAGAAGTCCTCATTGGACCCGGACGACCTCGGCAACTACAGACCGGTCTCAACCTCCCATTTTTAAGGAAAGTTATAGAAAAGGTGGTGAACACTCAGCTTGAGGAGCACCTTGTCTCCTCCTCCTGCACCTATGAGATTTTTCAGTCTGGTTTTAGGGCCAAGCATAGCACAGAAACCACCTTGGTGAAGGTGCTGAATGACCTCCTGATTGTGAGAGACAGGTGAGAATGTACCATCTTGATCCTCCTGGATATCATGGCAGCATTTGATATGGGGGACCATGAGGTACTGCTCAACCAGCTGCAGTTTTGGTGTGGCCTATCTAGTACAACCATCCAATGGTTTAAGTTATATCTGACAGGCAGGGTGCAGAGGGTGGTGATGGGATTTGCTTCATCTAACATGAAGGCCTTGACCTGTGGAGTTACACAGGGGTTGGTCTTGTCATCCTTGTTGTTCACTGTATACATGCTGCCATTGGGGGACATCATCAGATGGTATGGTGGGTTTTCTTTGCTATGCCGATGATACCCAGCTCTACCTGACTTGTGCACCAGGTAGCCAGATGGCAGATTCCGTGTTTAACAATTGCCTGGCTGAAATCCAGGCTTGGATGTCTCATAACTGTTCAAAGCTCAACCCAGATGAGGCTGAGGTGCTGGTGGTGGATCCGGGTCATCATGGTGGAGATAGGAGACAGTGGGATCCCCCCAGTCTTGTTTTGGGGGGTACCTCTGGCCCCATCCGAGCAGGTCAAGGATCTGGGTGTAATCCTTGACGATGACCTAACATTTGATGCTCAGCTGTTGGCCATCGTTGAGAGTGGATTTTATCATCTGAGGAATATTGCCCAGATCCAACACCTTCTACCACCTGAGGACCTGACCTCACTGGCGTATGCTTTTGTCACATCTAGACTGGACTACTGCAATGTCCTTTACCTGGGGCTTTCTGGAGGTAACCTCCAACAGCTGAAGCTAGTACAGAATGTGGCGGCTTGACTATTGTCAGGTGTATGAAGGTCTGATCATATTATGCCCATCCTCCGTGAACTGCAATGGCTACCAGTCAGATGGAGGACTATCTTCAAGGTTGGATTACTGACCTATAAGGCCCTACAGAGTCGGGGACCAGTCTACCTGCAAGATCTCCTCATGCTCAACTGCCCATCCAGGGCTCTGTGTTCTGCCAAGGGTTGCCTCCTTAGTGTTCCTAGGGTGATGTTGTTGCGAAGATAGCAGCCACGCTGGGCTGCCGTCTATGAGCTCTGGATTTTTGGCTCGGACTGTTTCTTAATTTTGTTATAATTGCAACTTTTTTTATTTTTTATTTTTATCGTTTTGTATTATTTTATATCGTTTCTTATTATTTATTGTTTTGTTTTTAGTTCTAAGCTATATTACCACTCATTATTGCAGTCGTTATAACTGATTACTATTACTGTTCTGCTGTTTAAAAGCTGAGACGCTTTTGACAATCCAAGAAAGACTAGAGAGACTGGCCCGCGTGGAGTCGCCTGGTTTGCTGGCTTGTGGTCTGCCATGGGCTGCTCGTTGTGAGCGGTGTATCGGGTGCTAATCTCTGATTCGACTCTGTGGAGGATTCAGTGGCTGGCAGCCTGGAGGCTCAGCGGCCGCTCTGCGTACCGTAGGAAGTAGAAGGAGTGACCAGCGGTGGAGTAGCGGCGGAGTAGCAGTTTCAACTCGGGGGTACAATTCAGCCGGACCGTAGGAGAAGAGGTTGCTGGTTTCATAGTGCGAGTGGACCTGTTGGAAAGAGGAAGTGGTTTGCGGGATAGCAGGCAGTGAAGATTGGTGACGATCTCTCCTACAATTTGAAGGTTCTGGTTCCCTGGTCCAGACAGGGAGACGGGTTTCTCTGCCTCCGGAGGGTGGTGGGGTTTACTCTGCTCCCTAAGTGAGGCAGGGGCACCACTGGAGGGTGGTCCTGCCTGCCTCATCGCAGCAAGGGTCAGGTGGAGCTGGAAATTGCAGTGGAGGTATATGTGGTGTCTGTCTGCTCGTTGCCTGCAGGACTCTGGTCACTGGGAAACCTAAATATCTGGATGGAAGTTGGAACTGTGTAAACCGCTGGGTGGACTGCTCGAATTGGTGAAGTATATTTGAACTCTTTCTGCTTTTGCCAGCGTGTGTTAATTACTGGGAAACCATTGGGAAATTTAAAACTGAGTTCATTTATAACTGATTCAGTCTCGTGAGAGGAGACTGATTAAAGTTCGGGCCATACTGAAGTGATGAGAGCACATAGGTGTGGACAAAAAAAAGACCTTGAACTCCTGTTTTGTGTTTGTTTTTGGGTAAATGAGGGTATTGGCTTTGGACTACGGGGTTTTTAAAGTTACGAGCCAATTTTTATGTTAGGGGTTCTGTATAGGTGGAAAGCTCCTTCCCCCGCAGTGGTGAGAGTTCTGTGGGTGGGGGTAGAAGGATAAAGCGTTCTGATAAATTTAAAGCACAAATCTTGACACATTGATAGGGTATAATTTTGTTAATAGTTGTTGTATTTATATTTTGATATTTAAGTGTTGTGTTTTTAGTTTTATTTAGTATTTTGTTATTTATAGAAGTTTGTGGGGTTTATTATTGTTGATTGTGGTGTTAATTATGTGCTGGAATGAAAATAGGACAGTCGGGTATTATTCCCCCTCTAGGCTCAGGGACCTCCATCCTTTCTCCTGTCCCCCCCGTCACCGGGAGTCTATAGAAGATGTAGGGCTCTGGGGATTGTGAGGGGGAGGAGGAGGGCTGGTGCTGGGCCTGGGGGGAATAGAAAGGAGCGGGCGGATAGGGATAGTGGGGTCAAGGAGATGCCCTGGGGCTAAATGGGCACAGGAAAGGATCTCCTGCTTGGTGCCCATACCCAAGGGTTCTGATCATGATCAGCAGGTAAGGCGTCATCTTGAGGCTCATCCTACTCGGTGGTGTTGTGCAATGCCAGGTCTATTAAAACAAAGGCAGCCATTATAGCCCGATCTTGTTAGGTTATCTGACCTAAGCGTGCATCACCGGAATCTGGCTGGATGAAAATGCTGGGCCAGTTTTAGCAGCAGCAGTTCCGGCCAGGTACTCGGTGATACACCGCCTAAGGCAGGATCGTAGGGGCGGGGGTGTTGCCATATGTTTTAAGTCAGAACTGGGCCTGGTGGAGGTACTGGTGGGAGTCACCAGATCCTTTGAGTGTATTCTGGGCGAGGGTGTTGGGTGCAGGATACTTCGTGATACCGTCCACCAGGTGACGAGAATGTTTTCCTGCAGGAAGTCGCAGACTTCATTGTCAACCTGATATTGGGGTCCCCCAGATGGCTGGTTCTGGGGGACTTCAATGCTTGGGTCGACGATGAACTCTCACGTTTTGGTCAAGACTTCCTCCAGTTGATGATATCACTGGGCTTCACACAGGTTGTTTCCTCCTCGACCCATATTGGTGGACACTCATTCGACCTGGTGTTCCTTCTGGGGATGGGGATATCTGACTTGGTGGTGGAACCAGTCGGATGGTCCGACCATCACTCCATTAGGTTCAGTTTTGAGGCCACCCCTATTAGGTCAGCCCCTTCGGAGATGGTCTGGTACCGCCCTTTAAGGGGTGTGTCCCCGGATGACCTGATGGCGGTACTGGACCTATCGGGCCTACCAATAGATTGCTTAGATCCAGGTGACCTGGTACATGCCTATAATAAGGCGGTGACAGGGGCCCTGGATTCTATTGCACTTGTTCATGTTCGTCCTCTCACTCTTCGCCCCAGGTCTCCATGGTTTGATGAGACCGTGAGGGAGTTGAGGAGGGTTGGACGAAGGCTGGAGAGGCATTGGCGGAAGTCCGGTCTGGATGATGACAAACTTAGTTTGATGGACCATTATATGGCCTATCAATCCACAATCTCGTGAAGAAGGCAGAATTCCTGTCCAAAGAGATAACGGCTGCACAGAATAGACTTCAGCGAGCTCTTTTCGACTGTGGACAGACTGTGCAATCAGTCTGTCTTCAGCCCAGAAGAGCCTTTTCTCCAGAACGGTGTGAGGAGTTTGCTCTCTTCTTTGCAGATAAGGTTGCCAAAATCAGATTGGATGTCCGTTCTTCCCTCTCCAATGGGAGCAGTGATGGTCGGCAGGAGATGTCGAACACTCAGTTTGCATGGTCTGACTTCAGCCTCCCCATAATCGATGATATTGTGATGATCATCTGAGCACTGCGACCGACCAACTGTGATTGGCCCCACACGCCTTTTAGTGGATTGTGTGGATAAAATTGGCCTAGTCCTGGCTTTGATAGTCTGAAAGTCTTTGGAGAGGGGGATCTTTCCAGATCCCCTTAAAGAGGCTATAGTTAAGCCTCTATTAAAGAAGTCCTCCTTAGACCCAGACTGTCTAGCAAATTACAGACCAGTCTCTAACTTACCCTTTGTGGGTAAAGTTATTGAGAAGTTGGTCGCAGTGCAGTTGGATGATCATCTGACCAACAACAATATCTACGACTCTCTCCAGTCCGGATTTAGGAAAAGGCATAGTACCGAGACAGCAATTGTTTGGGTACTAAATGACCTCCTAATAGCGAGAGATCGTAAGACCCGTTCTATCTTGGTACTTCTCGATCTCTCTGCAGCATTTGACACTGTTGACCATGGTGTGCTGTTAGAGTGTTTGCGGTCCATCTGTGGATTATCTGGTATGGTCCTCAGGTGGTTTCAATCTTACCTCGAGGGTAGGACTCAGAGGGTGGTGTCGGGAATTTTTTCCTCGGCACCAGTCTCCCTATCCTGTGGGGTACCGCAGGGTTCTATTCTAGCGCCTATGTTGCTTGAGGTGTATATGCTGCCGTTGGGAGCGATTATTAGATGACACGGTTTGGGTTTTCATTGCTATGCAGATGATACCCAGCTGTATATGTCTTTTGTGCCCGGCCAGGATGCTGCCTTGTCGGTATTTAATAACTGCCTTGCCGAAATCCAAGACTGGATGAATGGGAGTTGGTTGAGGTTAAACCCGGAGAAAACTGAGGTGTTGGTCATGGACAAGGGTCGCTGTGAGGCGGGTCTGCCGGATGGATCACCCTCAGGCTTATGGCTTGGGGGCGTTCAGCTGACGACCTCAGATCAGGTGCGGAATCTTGGCGTAATAATTGATGACCGCTTGATGCTTAAATCTCAGGTGTCAACGGTGGTCAAAACTTCCTTTTTCCATCTGAGGAACATCGCCAGGGTGAAGCACCTGGTTCCTCCAGAGGATCTTCCAACGTTGATCCACGCTTTCGTTACCTCCCGCCTTGACTATTGCAACTCCCTGTACCTAGGGCTATCGGGGGTTGAACTTCGCCGTCTGCAGCTAGTGCAGAATGCAGCGGCCAGGTTATTGACTGGATCTTCCAGATCCAGCCATATAATGCCTGTGCTCCACGGACTGTACTGGCTGCCAGTGTTTTGGTGAATCACCTTCAAGGTCAGTTTGCTGACCTATAAAGCCCTACACGATCAGGGACCTACTTACCTGAAAGAGCTCCTTTGCCCCTACTGTCCCTCCCGCCCCCTCCAATCCACTGACGAGGGATTGCTAGAGATTCCCAGGGTTCGTTTGAAAACTTCAGGGGCTAGATCATTTAGTTTTATGGCTCTGACCCTGTGGAATTCTCTACCTTGTCAGGTGCGAAATTACCCGACTGTCCTAAGCTTTAAAGGAGCTCTGAAGATCCACCTTTTTAGTATAGCTTTTAATGATTTACATTAGTTTTAAATCTGGTTTATTTATTGTTTTATGAAATTGTACAGGCGCTTTGGTTTGAGAAAAGCACCTTTTAAAAATAAAGTTTTGATTGATTGATTGAACTCTGGCAATCGAGTCTTTTCAGTGGCTGCACCCACCCTTTGGAATTCTCTTCCTTAACAACTAAGGGAGGAACCCTCAGGGGAATCCTTTGAAAAGGAATTAAAAATCTTGTTGTTTCACCAGGCATTCAGTGGTTTTCAATTAATATGTTATATGATAATTGCTTTTAAATGTATTTTGTTGTTTATTCTGTATTGGATTCGTGTATTGCTAACTTTTATTGTGTTTTTAATTTGTATTGTAAAGCGCACCGAGTCCCTGGAGAGGGGGGCTATATAAATAAAATATCTATCTATCTATCTATCTATCTGTCTATCTATCCTCTGCCCTTTGTTTTCTAGTGCCTCAGCTCACTGTCAAACAGTGGCGAGCCAAGCATCAAACAATTGGGTGTACACAGAGCGGCACCACTAGGCCAAAAGCCAGAGTGACCACCTTATTATAGGCCACCACTGCTTCTTCCAATCACTTGATGCATGCTGACAACACATCTGAAGAATCCACAGCTGCCAAGAGTCCCTCTGGCTGAAGCACATATAAAGGTGGAATTGGACTATCTCCATGGGGATAAAAGAGGGAGGGTCCTGAAAGTGAACCTGATGACACAGTAATCCAGCCAACTGACCAGATCAACCTTGAGGTTATCAGTCTCGAGCCCCATAGACAGAATATCAAGTCCAAGGCATGGCCATGTTGGTGGGTCATGGAAGTAACAACTTGTGCAAGGCTCAGGGACTGCATACCTTGGAGGAAACTGTGACCAAACTGTGAGAATTTGTAGTCAACCCAGGCACTGAAATCCCCCAGAATAAGTCATCCGGGCATCTCCAACACCATGTTGGTGACAAAAGTCCATTATTTCCTGAAGAAATTCTCCTTCATGCCCTGGAGGTTGGTACATCAGGAGGATTCTGCAGCCTGCACCAGGACTCCCATGCACAGCCATGCATTCAAATGACAAGGTATCCCTCCTGGGTGTACCACCCGGTTTAGCTCAGACCTCAAGCAGATAGGCACCCTCACTCTACAGTTTCTCCTCGAGCAGTGCACTATGGAATATCCAACTGAAGCAGACAACTCCTGGACTGCGCCAGGGTCACCACCCAGCCAGGTCTCCATAATGCAAACCACATCAATGCAGGACACATTTGCCATATCAGACTTATTCCTCATCATTGTAGCATTGCACAACACTGCTCAAAGATGACAAATGGAGGCAGATGACCCCTCAGCTACTTGCCCATTTGGTCCAGTGGGATCCCGAGGTATGGGAACTTAACACAACTGGCATCTCTCAAGCCCCCCTTTCCTCCCCTTGGCGTCTTATGGTCCTCAGAATCCTGACAACACCCTCCCCATCAGCCTTCCCCAAGTCACCTGCTACACCTCCACTCCTCTTCCTGATCCCCACCTCCGTGCATCATCAGTACGCCACTCTAGGTGGGGGGGGGTCAATTAAAGAGTCACAAATCCTGGAGCAGGGATGGGGCGTAACTGAGCCTCGGAGCTGACACATCCCAGCTCCCACTAACAATATTACTTAACAGCACCCTCCCATCTACAACAAACTCTCCTCCACCCAATAGCAATAAACGCCCTCCCACTCTCTCCCAGTTCCTAATCATACAGCCCCAACACATTCACCCACTATTACACAAAACCCTACACACTTAACAGCCAGTCACTCCTAACCTAACACCATACAACACTCTCTCCCAAAATTAACCTCCTACCAATTCCCCAACAATAATCAAGTAAAATAATGGTTAAAAAAAAAGAGAATCTACAAGTCACTCAGTTCATGGTGCACCTAACAAAAGTTCCAGAAGAGAATAGTAAAATGCCCATCAAACAATCCTTGCCAAGCGGTCCTTATCTGCCATCATATTCTATGTTTCTATCAATTCTAGTGGGGGGGGGGTAGGAGGAAGTAGGCTGTTGGTTAACTAGGATCTGCAGCTTATCCGTTAGGTAGGGAAATGAGCAGACTAGGTGGGCCAAGCGGTCCTTATCTGCCATCAGTCTATGTTTCTATCAATTCTAGTGGGGGGTAGGAGGAAGTAGGCTGTTGGTTAACTAGGGTCTGCAGCTTATCCCTTAGGTAGGGAAATGAGCAGACTAGGTGGGCCAAGCGGTCCTTATCTGCCGTCAGAGTCTATGTTTCTATGTTTCACCCGAAATAGCTGAAGCTGGTGAGTCAAATTAATCTTAAAGGGACACTGTCAGCCTTTGGGACAAATCTGAATGGCTGAAACTGAAGGTGTCTGGAGCAAGCTGCACTAATGTAAAATGCATAGATGCTAACAAATTCACATAGAAGTGCTAGATATTTCTTATTTTTGTAAAAATCACATTTTTGGTTGGACCATCTGAAATGTCGGCACCACATGTTCACACACCACAGTAGCGTGGAGCTGAGGGGAAACTCGTTAATGAATGTGTTACACATTTTTGGTCCTATATGTGGAAAATATATTTTCTGTCACTGCTGACAACATAGTGTAGCACAAAGTTAGTCATATTCAGAAACAAGCGCTGTAAACTGTTTTGTGTGCAAAAAATTAAGCCGGGATTCCGGGCATGTGCATTAGAGACTCGGTAATGCAATGGTGCACTGATGGGTTTGAAAGCTCCATTCTGCTCTTTTTAACAGTTTGAAAGGTTGCAGGATTCCCAGCACCATGAACTGAAGCACAAAGGGGAATCCATCACTGCAGCAGGTTATATTTTCAAAGTTCAGAGTACACAGCAGAGCCCCAAATGGATGGTCAGCCCAGCCTGGGCTGGTGGCCACCTTCACATCTCCAGTTTCCCCTTTTGGTTTTCTCAGTGTCCATCACCATGAGGATCAGGGTCAGCATGGCTGACCCCTGTCTCCGTCAAGGAAAGGCTGAGTGTTTGCCTTCATAGTCAATGCTGATGCTACTCCTTGGCTGGCTTACTAAGCGGGGTAAGGCACGAATGCCCAACATTCTGTGCCCTCCCGCCTCTGCAGCCCAGAACCTCACATCTTTATTTTTAATTTATTTACTGTGCTGGATCTCCCCCTGCCCTGACCGGCCCTCCTACATTAACACCAAGGGCATGCTGCGCAGTTTTCTGTATCATAATTAAAGGAGAAGAGCTCCTAAATTTGGCAGTCCCAATTATGTACAAATTTAGATGTCTGGGGATTTGAGTGTAAAAAGACTGCAGGGTCCCGCAGTAACTCCTGCCAGCAGTAACCTTCTATTTAGCGATTTCCTCACTCTGGTTTCTTTACACAAGCATAGAAACATAGACTTTCACTTTGACGGCAGATAAGGACCACTTGGTCCACCCAGTCTGCCCATTTCCCTACCTACTGGATAAGCTGCAGATTCTAGTTAACTAACAGCCTACTTCCTGCCACCCCCCACTACAATTGCCTTATGTCTGTCCCATGCATGTTTGAATTCACCCACTGTTTTAGACCCAACAACCTCCCCAGGAAGGCGGTTCCATGGATCCACCACTCTCCGTGAAAAAACATTTCCTCACATTACCCCCGAGCCATCCCCCCTCTATCTTTAAATTGTGCCCGCTTGTTCTTACACATATCTTTTTCTGAAAGATGCTACCCTCCTGGACTTTGTTGATTCCCTTGAGGTACTTGAACGTTTCTATCATGCCCCCACCACCATCCCTCCTTTCATCAAGGGTATACATATTAAGCTCTCTCAGTCTCTCTTCATTTGGTTTCTGATGCAGACCCTGCACCATTTTAGTTGCCCTCCTCTGGACTGCTTCCATCCTGTATATGTCCTTGCATAGATGAGGTCTCCAAAACTGCACACAGTACTCCAGATGGGGTCTCACCAATTGTCTGTACAGAGGGATAACCACTTCCCTTTTTACGTTCGCTTGCGCGCATGCGCAAGGAACGTTTTGGGAGAGTAGCACACTTTGGAGGTGTGCCTCTCCCTTGCAATCCAGTGCTCCGTTGAACAGGCGTGGTGGTCCTGCACCAATGGGTGTGGGAGCTCTGTATGACAGTGGTGGTCTTCTGCTTCAAGAAAACCACGCTGTCATGCAGCTTCCTCGTCACACTGACCCCCTCAGCGTCACGCTCCCCGCATCATGCCACCCCCAAAGCTTTGGTGCCACGCTGAGGCCACCCCAGCATGGCAAATGTTGTTGCCCCGGGGGTGCCCAATCCCCATCGGCTCCGTCCCCAGCCATCCTTCTGCCACGCTGGGAGCCCACCCCACGTGGCAAGCGCCCTGCTTTTGCCAACGGGTGCCCAACTCGTCCGGCCCTCGGCCCCCCAGCCATCTTCTTCTGCCATGCTGGGAGCCCATCCATGTGGCAACGTCCCACGAAGTCCTTTGTTTTTTTTAAACCTGTAAAGAAAAACGGTCCCACGCAGTCTCCCAGTCCCCCTCCCACAACCCGCACTCCACCCACTGCGCACCCAGCCTTCCCACACCCCCTCACATCCCATACTTACCGGAGCTCAGCACCACGATCTTTGGTGGACCGGGAACACGCCTGCACTCTTCAAAGCCGACCGCGAACTGAGGAAATGCCGTAAGCTGTATAATGGGCTAGATAGGGGTTTCAACTTTATTGCATATCTCAGGCATTTTTGGAATTTTGCAAATTTTCAACATGGGGTTTTGGGACCCCTTCTCATGAATGATGTCACTGTCATGGCGTTATTCGGGCCGAGCGGTGATTTCGCAGTCACCGCGCAGTCACTGTGCGAAATCACCCTTCAGGCCTGAATAACACCATGACAGTGAAATCATTCATGAGAAGGGTCCAAACCCATGTTGAAAATTTGCAAAATTCCAAAATGACTGTTTTGACGAGCGCAGTTATGCAGTTCCCACGCAGGCTCGTAGAGTTCGTGAATTTTCAATATTTTCACCCAGATTTTCAACATTGCCATTTTACCACACCTCCTTATGAGCAGTACAGCTGTCATTTTTCACATCCTGCCCAAAATGTGTTTCATCATGAAGCATAATGGCGCTGAGTGGTAAAGCAAATCAATGTATGGGATGCATTAAGAAAATCATGGTGACACTGTTCATTAGCAGAGGTCTTAAAATGGCTGTGTTGAAAATTTGGTGAAAGAATTCCTAAAAATGACTGTTTTTGACGGCGTCTATGCGCAGTTCCTACGCACGCCGTGACGCTTGCAATTTTCAATATTTGCACTCCAGATTTTCAACATTGCCATTTACTACACCTCCTCATGAGCAGTACAGCTGTCATTTTTCATCCTGCCCAAAATGTTTCGCCACCATGTAGCGGACAATGAGCAGCGTCGGTGTGTGAACTCAGCGTATGGGACATATTAAGAAAATCACAGTGACACTGATCATGAGCAGAGGGTCTTAAAATGGCTGTGTTGAAAATTTGGTGAAAAATTCTAAAATTGACTGTTTTACGTAGCTCGTTGCAGTTCTCACTGCGGCTAATAGTTTGTGAATTTCCAATATTTTCACTCCAGATTTCAACATTGCCATTTTGCCACACTTCCTTATGAGCAGTACAGCTGTCATTTTTCACATCCTGCCCAAAACATGTTTCCGCCATGTAACACACAATGGCAATCGATGTGCAAAATCAATGTATGGCACACAGTAAGACAATCACAGTGACACTGTTCATTAGCAGAGGTTTAAAATGCCAATGTTGACAATTTGGTGAAAAAATCCTGACAATGACTGTTTTCGGCGTGCATTGCACAATTCCCCACGCCGCTCGTGGGTTTGCAATTTTCAATATTTCCCTCCAGATTTTCAACATTGCCATTTTACCACACTTCCTTATGAGCAGTACAGCTGTCATTTTTCACATCCTGCCCAAAACGTGTTTCCGCCTATGTAGCGCACAATGGGGGTAACAAAAAGGTCATGCTGAAAATTTATTGTGCAAATACCAGCAATCGCACAGGGCATTAGGGTAAAGCACCATACATGCCAAACACCACTGCAAATACCTGCAAGCTAACGTTGGCATTGACAAATGCTTGTTGTACTTGTGATGCCCCTTTCTATGCATCCCAGTATCCCCCTGGCTCTCCTTACTTACTTCTCACATTGCTTACCAACCTTTAGATCATCTGATATGACTACCCCCAGGTCCCTTTCCATTTTTCCAGGTTGAAACTGGGTGATGAATCATTATTCACATTCCTGGTTAAGTATTTATAACTGGCTTAGCAAGGAATGGTGTTTGTCTGCCACAGACAAATTACTGTACACAAGCAGCTTGCAGAGCACAGAACAAAAAGGGCACTGCGTTGGAATCTGCTGAAAACAATGACTGGCTAAACAACTTCATGTTTGCATAATAGCTATTGTCATGCACATTGTTTGCTGGACAAAGCAGAGCTCGTGGTTGCTGGTGTAGTGACTGGAATTTATGGACAGATTACTACGTACAGTACAGCGGGGATTGTTCTCCTGCATATGAATAACTGATTTTGCATTTTAATTATCAAGTTAGTTCTAGTCTGCATTGATTCCCTTCCACTGATGTGACAAATGCCATCAGTATCGGTGTGATCAAGTCAGATTAATATGCACAGCTTTTTTTTTTATTACATTTTTATCTCCATTTTCCTCTTGGTTTTCTCACTGTCCATCACCATTATGACTGGGGTCAGCATGGCTGCACCCCCGCCTCTATCATGGAAAGACTGAGTGTCTGTTGTCACAGTCGATTCTGGTGCCACACCTCGGTTGGCTGGCTGGCTGTGTAGGGGAGAGCACGAATGACCAACGTTCTGCACCATCCTGCCTTTGGAGCTGAACACCTCACATCTTATTTTTTTATTTATTTACTGTGCTTTATCTCCCTGTACCCTGACCAGCCCTCCTTCAGTCCTGCTCACTTATCTAGCCCTATCACCTGCCTTCACCAGTTCTAACCTCTCTCAAGTTCCTCCTTGGCTGATGACCCCCCCGTGGTGGGGGCCACCCAAAGGTGGGACTGGTCCCCTGGTGGAGTTAGAGGCTGGTTCTGAGAGATAGCCATTGTCAGCAGTGCAGGGCCTGCAGAGAGGGGTGGATGTCACCCCTGCCACAGTCCAGGTGATTTTTCCTTTTTCTCCCACCAGAACACAGATGGAGCTCATCCTCCACACATGTACATGCAGATGTTTGCCTAGCACATCAGAGCTTGTGGGCATCCTCCCGCCTTCAGTCGTCTGTTCCTGCTTGCACTGTCACCTGTGGTCATGCAGGTGGCAGTATTGCAGGATAGACTGAACCCTTCTCTCCCCTGTGGCAGACAGTGTCTTTGGGATGCTCAGTCATAAAAACATAGAAATTGGCAGCAGATAAGGACCGCTTGGCCCACCTAGTCTGCCCATTTTCCCTACCTACTGTAACACTGCAGACTCTATTCAATCTCTGGCTTTACCCTTCCTTTTCTTCCCACTAAGGTTCCCTTATGCCCATCTCATGCATTCTTGAATCCCGTTATCATTTTTGTCCTCACCACCTCTGCTGGGAGACTGTTACAGGCATCCATCACTCTTTCTGTGAAGAAGTACTTCCTTATATCTCCCCTGAGTCTACCCCCCCCCCAGCTTCATAGCATGTCCCCTTGTTCTTGTGCATCCTATTTTCTGAAAAATGCCTCCCTCTTGACCCTGGCTGGCCATCTGATGATCTAGGCTCGTTTCAGACTCGGGTCATCTGCCTCAAAATTATAGTGCTACTGCTGCACCAATAGGCCAGCCCAAGCACCTCACGTCTATAATGTGCCTGGCTCCCCGATTACCAAAACATGGGATTATGGGGCTAGTACACCAACACCATTATGTCAGGTGGCAGCTCAGTACTCTGTCATCACACCACTGGGTTAAGCCAGTTTGCACCACTTTTTTCCCATTATTTGTCTACCCTCCTTTCCCACTTGGCTTGCCCATGCTGAACTAGCCACCCCAGCCCCATCACCCATCTTCCCCAGGTACGTAACCAGCCTCCATCCTAGAGGAGGAGGGTGCCTACTCAGTGGTGCTAGGCCTGGGAAGGGCTGGTCATCACCCTTCTTGGTCAGTATGTTTTTTCCTCCTTGTTTTCTCCCACAACACCAGGCGGCTCTATAGTGCATGTTGTGGGGGGCATGCATCAGCTGTGTTCAGTGAGCTCCTTCCCAGAGAGCAAGCTCTCTGGCCCATTGGCTGGAGCCACTACAGCACCACAGCATGTCACCTCCCAACCCTCAGCTTGCCTTATTGACATCTCCTGAGGTTAGTACTGAACCCGAGTTGCCATCATGGCCATCGGGCAGCCTCCAACTGGCACCATTTCTGAACTGAGGCTGAAATTCCAGCAATTGTGTCAGTATAGTATTCTGCTCAGGGGAGACCTGAACATGCACCATACTTCATCAATCCCCACCACAGAAGGGTATGTGGAATGTAACGGCACTATCTTGCACATTTGTGCATAAAGTTTCATATGTAGATGCAATGGTGCAAGTGGTAGACAAGAAGTACAGGAACTCAGCCCCAGGCAAATATGAAATTCAGAATGATGATCCTCAATCTAAAGGATAGCTGTGTCAAGACACATCTATCTGTTTAGTCACAAGTAGATTCAGTTAGAGATATTGAAGTATTTCTTGGAAAATAGCATTATTGTACAAGTCAAATGTTGTTATGGAAACCCTAATTTCAGGTCACAGGCCCAGAAACTGTCATTATGTTTCTCATTTAGGAATTTCAGTTCCAGTGTCAGTGGGAAGAAGTACAGGAACTCTGTTCCTGCTGTAGAAATGGTACAGGAACTGAGTTCCTGTGCATTCCTGTTCACTTTCATCACTGTGTAGATGCCCTCCCACCTGAACCTCCTTCTTACCATCCAATATTTATTAATTTGTATAGAATATTATAAGTCTAATTATTTATCCATGAGGGAAACACACACACTCTGATTAACTGCTGTACAAGGTGTTAATCCTGTAGAAATGCCCAGTACAGTTCAGAGCAGAACTCACATTTGTAAGCTTTCTTTTTTTTTTAAATGCCCTTTTTTCCCATTACTGATGCAGAAACTCTTATAACTGTAATAATACCCTTACAGCCAGTCATTTCAATGAACTTAACCCCATTATAGTGTAACCCTGGCGCCATTATACCGAGGGCTACTATCCCTGCCTGACTTTCTAACAACAGGTTGAGGGGCCTGGGTTCAGAATTATTTACTGCTGGGGGCTCTCTACCTGCAGTGTACCTACAATTATGGTGCCTCCACCCAGAGTAGTGCTTAAGTGGGTTCCTAACAGAATTGGTACAGCCCTCTGGGAAGCTATAACCAACCACAATCCTATCTAGTGACCTTGTACACTTAAGCTTACAACCACAACACTTACTGTAACTCTTAAGAGTACAGGTTAATACCAGCATTAATGATATGCTCATGCAGCATCCACTTACCAGCAGGGTTCGGTCTCTTGGCATACACCCTGCAACCCCCTGCAAGAAATGGTTTCAATAGCACAACATGCACTTTCAGAAGGCCTTGCAATATTTCAGTAACTTTATACCAGGTAATGATATGCTCACAAGCCAGGTTAACAGTAAACAATCAAATTTATTGAGGGGACTCGAACAAGGAAAGGGGCGAGAATGTAAGCAAATGATTACTTTACTGTACTGAGACAGGCTTACTGGCTTGTTAATCACTTCGGTCCCTGACTTTATCAGTCTTTGCAACTACTGGCTACCCAAAGTGGAAATCAGACATGCCTAAGGCAGTGCCGTGGGTTACCCAGCGTTGCAGCTGATGTTGGGGCCCTTGATGGAAAGAAAAGTGATTAAAGTTGAGCAACACACTGGTAAAACCATTTATAATTCTGGCCGGATGGCCCAGTCACATTAAAACACATTAACTGGCAAATTGAATCAGATGGTACCATTAAACAATTGAGGCTTTGTTGCAGGGAGCTACCCTGATTTTACTCACTGTACTCAGATGAAAGGAAGATGGCACTGGTGACATGGAAGACCTGTTGCTTGCTTGAGCTGTTGGTGGGTACCAGGGTCAACATGACATGACTCACCTCCGCTTCATGGCCTTTCACTGAAGATGGCCGCAACCTGCGTTTGATTGCTGTGAAGGCTGGTCTCTCCCCAAGATGCTGGTGATTGTACAGGAATAGTCTGGCTGGGCCATTGGTGGCATAGACCCTGCTGAATAAAATGTCTTTTAAAAGGCTGGTCTGTGTGCTGATGAACCCTCCAGCTGTGCTTTGGTAAAAGTCTGTTCTGCACTGGAACGGCTCCTGATTTGGCACAGGACTCCCAGGATCAATGTCTCCACACAAGCGGTAGGCCACAGTCTCTGTGGCAGAAGAAATGCCTGGTTTCCAAATTTCTAGCTCCTGGCTACAGAAACCTCTTCACACTGCTTAGTTGCAGTCCTGAATTGAATCGATCCCCTTTTGGGACCAAGCTGGGTCCACAGGAGGCAAGACAGGCTTCTCCCAGTGGAGCTTCTCTCAGCCCACACACAGGCTGTTGCCTTCTTGGTGGCTTGAGCAGACTGAACTTCTCTTTAAACAGTCCCACACTTAGTCCGGGATTCCTGTATTCCGGCTGGCTAACCTGTCTGAGCATTCTCATTGGTTAGTTTATGTGCCAACCTGGAAAGTTCACAGCTTCTCCCACAAGGCACTGTAATTAGGACCCCTTGGTTCTGATAGATCCCAAGTGGGAGTCCAGGGCCAAAGATGGTGGCTCCCATTGGAAAGTCCAGTGCCGGCATTATTTGACAGTACAAATAACTTATTTTATTTACATAACAGTAAGGATTTAGAAATAAATATTTACAAATTATTGAAGGACTCCCTCTGTTTTGGAATCAACAGCAGAATGGAAATGATTAGGGTGATGCCTGGCTGGTCGTGAGCTTCGAAGCACTCGGACCCAGCCCCGGCCAGTTACACTGTACACAGACTGAAGCTCTTAAAGGGAAAGTGCAGAGGCACGGCATTGCACACACATGCATAGCAACAGCAGAACATCACCAACCATGGATTTACCTTCCTTTACTGGATGCCTGCTAGGCAGTGGGCGTCAGAGAAGACCAGGGAGATACTTAAGGTAAGTCCCCCGGAATTGGAGGGGGAGGCTACAACAGTGTTTGTTTAGGGCTTACTGTGTATGGAATTCAGTGGTTTTCAAAAAGCTGTTGTGCATGGTTGAAAAAATACTGTGCACATTCTGTCATCAAGTGCACCTGAGTCCCTGCTCGTCTGACTCCCGCCTGGCAGCACACTTTCATTTTCTCTGAGAGCTCCCTGCTCAGGCTCCTGCCTGGCAGCCTACTTTCATTTTCACTGAGTGCTCTCTCGCTGCTCCTGCTATTTCCTTCTACAAAACCATGTACTATAACAAATAAAATATGGGTGACCATACACAACTCAGGGCTGAGATAACAACATGGATCTCTTGAGTATCGCTCTTGAGGTCTATAAGCTGTTATCTCTACCCCTGGAGTGAAACACAGGCTTCTTATGTATGGTCACCCATACATTATTTCTTATAAGAACATAAGAAGTAGATGGCAGATGGGGACCGTACAATCCATCTAGTCTGCCCCAAAAAAATTCTACCCCCCTACCTGGTTTTATTATCCCCAATGTGCCCGTACTGCCTGTACAGTGCTAGCTTGAATTCCTGTACCGTCTTTGATGCCATCACCTGTGGGGGCAGATTGTTCCATGGTTCCACCAATGACTCTGTGAAAAAGTATTTTCTCACATTGGTTCTAAATCTGTCCCGCACTAGACACAGATTTTATTTATTTTGTTTTTGTTGCCTGGGAAAGGAGGACTAGACAATTCTGCCTATTTTCAGCCTTGTCCCAGGCGAGGGGATACAGATGGATGCCAACTAACGTTGAACCAGATTAAGCTGTTGGTGGTATTTTTAGTGAATGGGGGAAATTTGGCCAGGACACCGGGGAACTTCCACTGCTCTTTTTGAGAAGTGCCATGGGATCTTCAACATCCACCTGAACTACCACCAGAGCAGGCAGATGGGACCATGGTTTAACATCTCATCCGAAAGATGGATTGTGGTCCCCAGTACGCGTTGCTTTGTTCTGTTGGAATAGGTTTCCTGTCTGGTCTGTGTTGATTCCCTTTACATATTTGAATGTCTCCATCATGTCCCCGCTATTTCTTCTCTACTCAAGCACATATACATTTAGTTCACTGAGTCTTGTTTCATACTGTTCCTGATGCAGGACCTGAACCATCTTGGTTACCCTCCTCTGAACCCTTTCCAAGTAGTCTATGTCCTTTCTTAAGTGTGGTCTCCAGAACTGCATGCAGTACTCCAGATGTGGCCTGACCAAGGACCTGTACAGTGGGATAATTACCTCACGTTTCTTGCTTGTACTTCCTCTTCCTATACAGCCAAGGATGCTGCTGGCCTTCTGTGCTGCTTTCTCACACTGCTTGTCCACTTTTAGATTCTCAGTAACAATTACTCCAAGGTCCCTTTCCATGTTGGTTTCTTCGAGTTGATGCCCATTCAGGGTGTACGTCTTCCTTGGGTTACGTCTGCCCATGTGCATCACTTTACACTTTTTGGTGTTAAATTTTAACTGCCATGTACCTGACCAGTCTTCTAACTTCTTGAGGTTGACTGCCATCCTACAGGCACCTTCATCTGTGTCCATCCTGTTGCAGAATGTTTTTTTTTAATTTCTTTTTTCTCACCCCTCCACTGACCCCTCTCCAGTGAGGTCGCTCAGCTTACAGCTCTGCCCACCCGTCTGAAGCCCTGGCAGCACTCCTTCGGTCACCAGACTCCCCGCCTCTTCCAGTGCCTCCCTAACCCCCCCCCCCCGGGTCTGAGTCCTCCGGGGAAGGACCGCCACTCCTCTGGCACCCTATCTAGAATGCTGGTGGGTGATGCTGGCTCAAGGGAGGACCCGAGGAGCACCCTCCTGAAGGCCCGGCATTGGGCGTGGGGCCATAGCTCCTTGACCAGCCTTCATCTGTCAATGGGGGAGGTTCTTAGATAGTTAAGCCCTTTCCCTCCTCCCCTAGCAGAGCCCAAGTGTGTAATGATGCCAGGCACGTCCATCATGGCTCTGCTTCCCCCATGCCAGCCTTTAAGAGTTGCAGTGCCTCCGGTCTCCACCGGGGGCCACTGCGATGCTGGGCAGTCACCTGGACCCCCCCTCCCCCCACCGAGAGAGAAAAGCAGTCCCCCGGATGCTCGATCCTCTCTCTCCCCTGCCGACCCGCAGCGGCCCGGGCTCATTCCCAAACCTGGGTTGCCGGCGTGACGCAAGGTGTGGCATCCAGCTCCTCAACCCTCAGCACCACCGCGCCAGCCTGTTGCAGAGGTCTGTATCATCTGCAAACAGGCAGACCTTCCCCTCCAGTCCCTTAGCAATGTCACTGATGAATATGTTGAAGTGGATTGGGCCAAGTACTGACACCTGTGGAATGCCACTGGTAACCCCTCCTCTGATAATGTCCCATTGACCAGGACTCTCTGGGACCTACTCTGAAGCCAGTTCTTAATCCAACTGATTATTTTATGGTCTATGCCTGTGTTCTCCAGCTTGTTTGCTAATCTCCTGTGGGGAACAGTGTCAAAGGCTTTGCTGAAGTCTAAGTAAATCACATCTACTGCACCCCCTGGTCTACTGCTTTGTTTACCCAGTTGAAGAAATCCACCATATTTGTTAGACATGAGTGGCTGGCTGTGAATCTGTGCTGCTTTGGGTCAAGCCTTCCATTGTCCTTCAGATATTCTACTGTCCTCTCTTTGAGCAATGCTTCCATAATTTTACCAACCACTGAGGTTAGGCTGACAGGGCGATAGTTCCCCAGTTCCTCCCTGCTTCCACTCTTATGTAAGGGCACAGTTGTTGCACTTTTCCAGTCATACGGTACTACACCACTTTCTAGTGACTTATTAAACAGTTCAACCAACGGACCGTCAATCTCTTCCTTGAGTTCTTTTAGGATCCTTGGATAGATCCCATCTGGACCCATAGCCTTATCTATTTTCAGCTGACTTAGCTCCTGTAGGACTCTTTCTCTTGTGAAGGGGCTCAGGTTGGTCTCATTCCCAATTTGCCCCTTGTTACTTAACCTTGGACCATTGCCACTGTCTTCTATAGTGAAGACTGAGCAGAGGAAATCATTCAGTACCTCTGCCTTGTCTTTGTCCCCCTCCACTAGCTGTCCCTCTTTTGATTCTAAGTGGACTATTCCCCCCCTTGGTCTTCCTTTTCTCTCTTATGTAATAATAAAAGGTCTTATCTCCCTTCTTTGACTCCTACACTATTCTCTACTCTGTTTGTGCCTTGGCAATCCTAATTACCTTCCTTGCCTCCTTAAGTTTGTTTCTGTATTCCTGTCTGTCACTGTTCAACTTTGTTAGTTTGTATTTCTTGAATGCTCTTGTCCCTAATCTTAGCTGTTACTTCTCTGGTGAACCAGAGTGGGGTTCTCCTCCTCTTGGATTTGCTAATTTGTTTAGTGCAGTCCTCTGTGACCGTGGTTATGGCATGCTTCAAAGTTTTCCAGCACTCTTCTACATCACCTGTTGTTCCAGTTTGCAGTATGGATTTGATCTGGGATTTCATGACAAGGAAGTTTGCTTTCCTGAAGTCGATTACCTTGAGTTTTGTGTGACATCTGTCTTCTGTCCTGCCAACTGTTAGCCATACCAATCTGTGGTCGCTGGATCCTAGGTGGCCACCTATGTGCATACCAGAGATCCTGAAACTGTTGGAGAGTGCCAGGTCCAAGATTGCTGCGTCCCTGGTGGGTGGTTCTACTAGCTGAGTCAATCCCACCTCTCACAGTACAAGAAGGAATTCCTTGCTTCTCTCTGAAGATGCTGTGTATGAGGGTCAATCTATATCAGACAGATTAAAGTCCCCAACTAGAAGAAGTTCACTCTTGTCAGCCATCATTAGGATGGCTTCCAGGAGTCCCTTGTCTGTGTCAGTGTCCTGGGATGGAGGTCTGTAGACTATCCCTACCAGGATGGGGTTACTTTCTCCCGCTCCTAGGGTGATCCATAAGACTTCAGCCTTACCATGTTTGTTTTGGGGCTCAATTACACTGATACCCTCGCTTTGGTATATAGTCACTCCCCCACCTTTTTACCCTGTACGATCTCTTCTAAAGTGGGTATTGTATTATCCCATGTCTGGTTTTCAGTGAACTATGTTTCTGTGACTGCTGCCCACTCTAGTTGTGATTCTGCTATTTTTGCTGTGAGCTCAGGGATTTTGTTTGGGAGGCTTTGGGCATTGACACACATGGCCTTCCAACCCTGATTGACTTTGCCTGCTGTATGGTGACTCTATATGTGCATTTTACCATCTGTGCACATGTGATAGCTACTTTGGTTACTGACTTTATCCAAGGAATCCTCCTGGTTTGAGTACCAGTTGGATGTGGTAGAGAGTGCATTTGGTGAAATTGAACTGCTTGATGTTGATGAAGAGGCAACTGGTAATTCCTGCAATGCTGGTGGTGCCCTTGCCCCCTCCCTGTCCACTAGTTTAACTGACTGATATGGACCTTCAATTTTTGACCTAGTGCTCTAGTCCCTTCCTTTGTGAGATGTAGGCCGTCAAATTTGAAGAACTCCTTCTCCCAGAAGTTCTGCCAGTTCCCCACAAAGTGGTGCCCTTTTTCCAGGCACCAGGACTTCAGTCGGGAGTTCAGTTCAGAAAGTCCTTTCCCCTGAGTTTCTGCCTGTTACCACCTTTCCTCCACACAGGCAGGATCTTGGAGAAGGAGACTAAGGACAAAATAGAAGCTAGATTGTCATCAAGCTTTGTTAGGTTATGCTTAGTTTCATCTATGGAATGGCTGGGTAGGTCATTTGTGCCTATGTGAAGGATGACCTTTTTGTTAGGACCTGCCCTACGCACTATGTTTGTTATCCTGTCTGTGTCCCTCCATGTGGATGTTCTCAGGAAGCATCTGAGATCCTGGTATTGCTGAGATGCTAGAGGTGGGACTCTATGCCCCTTATCATAGAGTCACTAATTATTAATACTGTAGCTTTGTCGTCTTTAGCTGTGTTCTTCATCGAGTGTGATTCCTTGTTTTGTGCACACTTGCTACACACCTTGATATCTGTGCCATCGGCTGTTGTGGCAGATCGTGGTGCATACTTATTTGAGGCTTGGATTTGATAGGCTTCTGTATCTGCTAGGAAGCTTAATGCAGTTTCTGACCTGTTGCCATGCTCCTGGCCTGCTTGCTCTTTGGAGTAGGGATTCCTGTTGTGGTGGAAGACAGGTTTTCCTTGCTGTTGGGTTGTATAGTGAAGCAAGGCAGAGTTCTGAGTGAAGAAACTCTATCTCAGCCCATGAAGCTGTGTCCATAGGTCCCGTAGGGCAAAGCATGTTGGACAGTGTCCTGCTCTTAGGATGAATGTCCTGGTGAAGAGGGTACCGCAGGGGTTGCAGCTTAAGAAATCAATATCTGTCGGGAGTGTGTTATGGGTTGATGAGGTTGAGGTCTGCCTGTGAGGATAGACTTACAAAGGTGGATGAAAGAAAGAGGTGAGGGTGCCTGTTATACTAACTAATCGGACAAAACATGAAAAATGATCATTTTTTTTATGTTGCGTTCCTCAAGAAGTGATGAGGTAATGGGTACGTGATCATCTATAAAGATAATGCATAGCAAGGGGTGGGCGGGTTGAGGGGAGGGGTGGACAGGTACTTCCTGCTGCTCTAAAAAGCAAACACTCTAGTCCCCTGGCCCCTTTGTACCAAGCTGTCCTGTGAGGGAAAGATGTATAAGTAGGTACACGCTATGGGAAAGAAGTAGCAGTAATTAGAAACTAATTCTAATTAGCTTCTAATTAGAGTGTGAGAGAGAGAGTAGAAGGGTGCTGTGCCCATGGCTGTTTATTAAACAGCCTCCAGGGTTACAGCCGTCTTGCTCCCCTCACCAAAATAGAAAGGTATGGAGTGGTCAGACAGACTGAGCGGTTGTTTTGCACAGCCACCTCTCCCTAAAACCTCTCCTACACCTCCTTCTTGATTACAGCCCTTTCATGATCCGTAAAAAGATGCAGATTTTCCCTTGAGCCCAGCAAGTGCTTATCCCCTCGAGAACTCACCTTTGCTGCAGGAGCCCAAGTCTGCAAAAGGATGCCAGTTTTCCCTCATGCCCAGCAGGTGCTTTTCCACCTGATAACTCACCTTTGCTGCTGGACCCCAAGTCACTGCTGCCATGGGGAATTTAAATCCCCTGTAGACAATAGACCACTAGGGTAGGGATTTGATTGGTTCCTTAGCCTAGGCTGAACACTCCTCATTGGCTGGCTCATGGAGCAATCCGCTGATTGGTTCCCCCAGTAAGTTGAGCTGGCTTGCCTGAAGCTCAGCTGCCACAGCTACAAACATGCAGAGAGAGAGTAGAGGACTGCTGTGTCCATGGCTCTTTATTAAACAGCCTTCTGGGTTACAGCCCTCTTGTTCCCATTGCTGAAATAGAAAGGTAAAAGATGGAGATAAGCACCCAAGGGGTGGACAGGCAGAAAGGGGGCAAAATTCAACAGAAGGGCAGTCAGCAGGGAAAACTAGGGCTGAAGGACAACCAGGGAGGGGGCTGGAGTAGAACAGCTAAAGAGTCCAGGGAGTTCACATCATGGAAAGCCATGTGTGCCAATGCCAGGAGCCTTAGCAACAAGATGGAGGATCTGGAGGCTGCCATGGTGCAGTCGGACCTGGACATTGCGTACATCACAGAGACCTGGTGCAATGATAACCATGACTGGGAGATGGCCAAACCTGGTTACAACATATTCAGAAGAGACAGGGCAGGCAGGAGAAGTGGCACTTTATGTGAAAGATGGCATAAAGGCCACAGAGATCCAGGAGGAACAAAATGGGGGAGAGATACTGTGGGTTAAGCTAGAAAGGAAAATGGAGTCAGCCATCTGCACCAGGGTGGTCTACAGCCCACCAGCTTAGGAGGAAGAAACAAATAGGAAGTTGATGCTAGCCATCCAAAGGATGGCAGACAAGGGTGAGGTGGTGCTGGTTGGAGACTTCAATATTCCAGATGTGGACTGGAGCCTCCCAGCAGCAGCATCAACCAGGAGCAGATTTATCCTGGACTCCCTTCAAGGTGCCTTCCTCAAGCAACTGGTCATGGAACCAACTCAGCAGAAGGCAATACTGGACCGCGTGCTAACAAACGGGGATAGTGTGATGGGGGTAACAGTGGGGGAGCACCTGGAGAACAGTGACCACCAGTCATTGTGTTTTGAAATCACAGAAGGAGCAGCACCAAATGCACAAAAGCACGCATCCTGGATTTTAGGGGGGCAGACTTTGGGAAAATGGGGAGAGGCTTGAAAGAGGCATTAATGGGAATGGGTAGGGAATCAGGGGTTGAGGAACAGTGGGTAATATTTGAAACAGGGATTACAAGAGCAACTGAATTATGCATTAAGCAGGTTAGCAAGGGGAAAAGAAAGAGGAGGCCATTATGGTTTTCCAAGGAGGTGGTGGAGAAAGTGAAAGCCAAAAAGATCGCATTCAGGCAATACAATAAGACACAGGCAGAAGGGGATAGGGAGAAGTACCAGGAGAAGAAAAGGGAGACAGGGAGGTCAGTAAGGGAAGACAAAGCTTAGACAGAAGAGTGCTTCACAAAATCAGTGGGTACAGGGGACAAAACCTTTTATAGGTACATAAGTGAGAAAAGAAGGGCAAAGGGGGGGATAGTGAGACTGAAGGGGGAGGATGGGAGCCGCTTGGAGGATGACAACAGTAAGGCTGACATACTGAACAGATATTTCTGCTCAGTCTTTATTGAGGAAGAGGAGGGTAATGGGCCTGAAGGGAGTACAAGGGGTGGGAATGATACAGAAATGGACACAAGTCCCTTTACACGGGAAAGGGTCATAAAGGAACTGGAAGGAATAAGAGTCAATAAAGCAATGGGCCCAGATGGGGTGCACCCCAGGGTCCTAAAGGAACTAAGAGAGGTGGTGGCTGAACCTCTGGCAATCCTGTTTAGCCAATCACTGAAAACAGGGGAGGTACCCAAAGACTGGAGGACAGCAGATGTAGTCCCCTTATACAAAAGTGGGAACAAAGAAGAAGTGGGGAACTACAGACCAGTCAGCCTGAACTCGATAGTGGGGAAGATCATGGAAGCACTACTGAAGGAGAGATTGGTGGAACATCTGGTTGCCAGTGGACTACAGAACCCAAGGCAGCATGGTTTCACCAGGGGGAGGTCATGCCAGACCAACCTCATTGAATTTTTCGACTGGGTGACAAGGGTGGTGGATCAGGGGAGGGCAGTGGATGTGGTCTATCTGGACTTCAGCAAGGCCTTTGACACTGTGCCACATAGAAGGCTATTAAACAAACTGGGAAATATGGGAGTGGGCAGGACAGTAGTGCTGTGGGTAGGTAATTGGTTGGGTGGCAGGACACAGAGGGTGGTGGTAAATGGCTGTCACTCCACAGAGGGAAGAGTGATCAGTGGGGTACCACAAGGATCAGTGCTGGGACCAGTCCTATTCAACATCTTCATCAGCGACATTGCACAGGACCTAGAAGGCAGAATTTCCCTGTTCACTGATCACACGAAGCTCTGTAACAGAGTGGATACACAAGAGGGTGTAGACAGAATGAGGAGGGACCTGCAAAAACTTGAAGAATGGTCAAGGGTTTGGCAATTGAAATTCAATGCAAAGAAGTGCAAGATAATGCATATGGGGCACAAAAACCCTGGAACAACTTATTAGTTGGGGGTGAGGATATAGCATGCACCAAGCAGGAAAGGGACCTTGGGGTTATCATCTCTGATGACCTCAAGGTAGGGAAACAGTATGACAAGGAAGTAGGTAAAGCAAATAGGATGCTGGGATGCATAGGCAGGGGCATCACTAGCAGGAAAAGGGAGGTCATAATTGCATTATACAAAACATTAGTTAGGCCCCACCTGGAGTACAGTGTACAGTTCTGGAGACCTTACCTATGTAAGGACATAGACAGGGTAGAGAAGGTTCAGAGGAGGGCAACAAAGAAGAAGGTACAGGGATTGCATCACAAGTCCTGAGGACAGGCTGAACTGAAGAACTTAAATATGTACTCCCTGGAAGAGAGGAGGGAGAGAGAGGCTATGATAGAGACTTACAAGTATCTTACAGGGAGGAACAGGGTGCAGGAATACACTATTTTCTAGCAAAAAAGATGTTCCAGGACTAGAGGACATGGGATGAAGTTGGAGGGAGGGTGATTCAGAGGAAACGTGAGGAAGAATTTCTTCACAGAAAGGGTGGTGGACAAGTGGAACACCCTGCCAGAGGAAGTGGTGGTGACTGAAATAATCATGGGATTTAAGAATGTATGGGATAGACATAAGGGAATTCTGGTGGTCAGGGGTAAGTGGCAACAGACTTCTAGAAAAACATAAAGTGAACTTACTAGCTTAAATGGGCAGACTGGGTGGGCCATAGGCCCTTATCTGCCGACAGTGTCTATGTATCTATGTATGGAGTGGTCAGACAGGCAGAACGGCCCTTTTGTGAAGCCACCTCTCCCTGAAACCTCTCATACACTTCCTTCTTGATTACTGCCCTTTCTTGATTCATAAAAAAAGATTCCAGTTTTCCCTTGAGCCCAGCAAGTGCTTATCCCCTCGAGAACTCACCTTTGCTGCTGGAGCCCAAGTCCGAAAAAGGACACCAGTTTTCCCTCAAGCCCAGCAAGCGCTTGTCCCCTCGAGAACTTGCTTTTGCTGCTGAAGAACTCTATCAGTCCACCAACACCAAAGTCCTTAATCTTTAGGAGATGCCTGGCTGTTTAGAAATTATTTATATATTTATTTTAAAAGTTTCACAAAGAAAGACATACTGAACTGGTAAGGGGGAATGGGAGGGCAATGAGGAACACTAACAACAATAATAGGGAAATAAGCATCATAAATAACAATTGTGAGAAGTAAATAACCTAGACTTTAGCAAGGCATTTGACACAGTCCTACACAAAAGATTAATATGCAAGTTGGACAGCCTGGGAGTGGGTCCCAAGACGGCAGACTGGGTAAAAAATTGGCTGGAGAACAGGACACAGAGGGTAATAGTAAACGGAGTCTACTCTGAAGAAAGGGGGGTTACTAGTGGGGTACCGCAGGGTTCAGTACTAGGACCGGTCCTCTTTAATGTCTTTATAAGCAACATTGCAGAGGGATGGGAAGAAAAAGTATGTCTCTTTACAGATGACTCAAAGATCTGCAACAGAGTTGATACACAAGGTGGGGTGGAAAGGATGAGAAAGGACTTGGCAAGGTTGGAGGAATGGTCAAATGTATGGCAGCTTAGATTCAATGCTAAGAAGTGCAAAGTAATGCACCTGGGAAACAAAAACCCAGAGGAAGAGTACACAATGGGGGGTGAGATACTAACAACAACAAAAAGGGACCTGGGGGTAGTCATATCAGATGACCTAAAGTTGAGCAAGCAATGTGAGAGGGCAGTAAGCAGGGCTGGTGGGATACTGGGATGCATAGGGAGAGGCATCACCAGTAGAAAACAAGAAGTTGTTATCCCTCTGTACAGACAGCTGGTGTGACCCCATCTAGAGTACTGCGTGCAGTTCTGGAGACCCAATCTCCGCAAAGACATAGACAGGATGGAGGCAGTCCAGAGGAGGGCAACTAAAATGGTGCAGGGTCTGCACCAGAAGACATATCAAGAGAGACTTAAGGATCTTAATATGTATAACCTCAAGGAGAGGAGGGAGAGGGGGGGACATGATTGAAACTTTCAAATACCTCAAGGGAATCAACAAAGTCCAAGACGGTAGCATCTTTCAGAAAAAGAGGTGTGCAAGATCAAGGGGGCATAATCTGAAGCTAGAGGGGGGACGGCTCAGAGGTAATATGAGGAAGTATTTTTTCATGGAGAGGGTTGTGGATGCATGGAATAGCCTTCCTGAGGAGGTTGTGGAGTCAAAAACAGTGGTGGAATTCAAGAATGCATGGGACAGACATAAGGCAACTCTAGGGGGTGGAGGTTGGAAGAAGTAGGTTGTTGGTTAGCTAGGATCTGCAACTTATCCATTAGGTAGGGAAATGGGCAGACTGGGTGGGCCAAGCGGTCCTTATCTGCCATCAAATTCTATATTTCTACGTTTCTATATGGAAGATAATGGCATTTGCAATTACCATACAATGAAGTTCTGGTGGATAAAGCACCCACCGTCCTCTCACAACTCCATAGTGCCTGTACATGTAAGGCACAAGGGCAACCCTCAGCACCAGTGGCTGTCAACACCTTGTTTGCTGTACAAGTAATTATCTTTTTGTTGCCACGCACTGTCCTGCACTGCATAGGTAACTTGCATTTATGTCCTGTTATACTGCATTATAATAAACTAAACATTTTTTTGTACCCTGCTGCATCAAGGGACCCCATAAAAAACAAGATTTGTATCCCACAGAACCTTCCAGCCATCTGCTTAATGCAAATGTCAAATCAGTCAATGAATTCACTTATTGGTGCCGAAATGGTCTGAAAGGCGGTAGGGCCAAGGATGTAAGGGGTGAATTTTCCCCTAGTAAACTGCAAAAACTGATGCGGCCACTTATGAAAGTGGTTGTGCCATGGCCATGGTGGCCCCCACCTGTTCCGGCACCTATGAATTAAATGATTATTAATAAATGACATCCTTTGGCATTTAAGGTGGAAAAGCAGGTACGGTGACACCAACACCTTGACTGAATCACCCAGGAAGCTCCATTTCACCCCATCCCACATCAGCTGTCACAAACCAAGGGTGCCACACAAAGAATCATTTTGTTTGTTTGAGGGGGGGAAACAAAACTAAGAAGGTCTAGGGGGATGAACATTTTAAAATACTGAAGTGCAATGGTGCATTCTGCTGCCTTATAGCAGGCTGTGAAGCCTGTAATGATTGTATTAGATACATGAAGAAACAAACCTGACACTAGTATAAACCTTGAATATAAAAGAGCATAAAGATAATCACAGGCCTGTCTAAATTTTATCACTACAGAACAAAAAAAATCCAAATGACATACTGTAATGCCTGTTTACACTGCTTAATAGCTTGCCTATCCCATATAACCAATATTCATTGCAAATAAATGCGTTAATGCATCAGTTAGGGTTGATAGCACAGTGACAAAAGTTTGGCCATTTGATGTTATGGTTACCGCCCCTACCACCCCACAACCACACCCCCACACCCTCCACACACCAACAGATGTCAGGGTGTGCCATGGGGTCATCAGGCTCAACTCTCACCCCATTCCATGTTTAAGCAAGCTGACATGCTACAGTATAGGAGAATGGGGTGAGAGTTAGGTCTGACGACCCCATGGCACACCCTGACATCTGTTAGTGTGTGGAGGGTGGGGGGTTGTGGTAGGGTGATAACCCTAACACTGAATTTCCAAACTTTTGTCACTGTGCTAACAACCCTAACTGGTGCATTAACGCAGTTTTTGCAATGAATCTCCCTTCTTTTTGAGAAAGTGTAATGTAACTGGTATGTGGTTTGGGAGCACAGGCCCTCCGGGTCCTGCGCTCCCTTCACGCTAACCATTTTTGCATAATGGTATGCATATGTGGGAGTGTGGGCCCTCTGAGCCCTGCGCTTCCACTTACACATAAGTACAGAGACATACAGCAGCCCTATAGTACTGAAAAGGAACCTTTGTAACACTAATTTGGCAATATTTCAGTAACCGTAGCAACTATGAAAAAAATTCCACTGCAGTGATAATCATGACTTGGAAACCTCCACACGGGCTTAGTTCACCTAAAGATGGACTAAGAAGCCCAAAGCGAAAAATCTGTACCTAGTGGTGGATTAAGCAGCCCAGAGCGAAAAATCCGTATCTCAAATTATTTTCTAGATATGGATGCCAAAAGGCACAGTGGGCGCCACAATGTTATCCTATGGGAAATTTTGCAACTTCAGAATGCCGTAACTATGGAACTGGTGTATATTTTTTCACCAAACCAGCAAAAGGCACATATGTGGGACAACGGCTTGCCACCTTGCACATTTCAGCCCAAAAGCCCTATCCATTCTTTTGCTATGAAGTGGCAAAGAAACAGCTTTTTGGGATCTGAATGTATATCCATGATACTTTCATGAAAACACCGCTACTTTGCAAAAGTCCCATTTGTTAACATGGAGTGGTTGCCGCAAGATCCGTGGACTTTTGTGAAAGTTCCCAGGACTTTCGTGGTAATTTGTTTGAAAACACCCAGATCTACAGTGAAAGATCCACCCGAAAAATGGAGGAAAAATTTTAAAAACATATTTCCAGGCATCATTTAGGAAAACTGATGCCAGGGTCGTGTTCCTAGGGCCCCAGTTAGGTAAACCCAAGTGTTGGTGTTTACCACGGGGCAGTATTTTTTGAACTGCATAATTTTTTCCGCCTTGCTAACTGAAAACAAAATGGTGGTAGCACGAAACTAAAAGCCCAAAGCTTGAAACATAATGGTGCTTTCGCGAAAGCTTTAATGGTGCACATATATTTTTTCCATAGGCTGTAATGGGGCATGAAAAAATTTCATAACTTTTGAATGGATTAATACTTTTTCACCAAACCTTCAAAAAGCACTTCCTTGACCCAGTCCCCAAATACCCTGAAAATTTCAGAGCAGACAGACAAACCATTCAGGTTGTGGAGATGAGCAAAGAATTTGCAAAAGCTGAGGGTTTTTCATACTTTTTCATGCTCCACAGCTCCGCAACTGAAAATCCTACTGGAACAAAACTTTACAGATCCAGAGATCTATGGTATCACACCACGCATGCCCAAGTTCATATAAATCAGAGAAACAGTTGCAAACTTATTAAAGTGCAAAATTTGGGGTTTAACATAGAAGTGGCTGTGCAACCCTAACTATACTGGCCCTACCGGGCCAGTATAATGCACTCCTACATGCTGAATTTTGTCTCTTCTCTTGATTTTCTCTTTTATTGCAAGATAAAGCAAAGTGTTGGTGCTGTATACCTGACTTTTCCAGATAGTCTCTCAGCCAGAAAGTCCCATTTGCAGTCAGGCCGAGCTCACTGTAAACAGCTTGTGCTTAAAAAGATTACACTGCTAAATAGTAACACTGGCTGGCAGTATAGCCGAGGGATTACAGTAAGGAGCTTGTTACATCCAGCAGACCTGGGTTTGATTCCCACAGCCTCCAGCTGCACACTACGGTGTGACCCTGAGCAAGTCACTTAACCTCTGTAGTGCTCCTGGGTCACTTTTGAAAACAGGTCTTGTGCCTTTCCTGGTTACCAAAGAATTTAAAAAATACATAATAAGCAGGCATACAGGCTTGTCTGGTAAGGAAGAAAGGAGCAAAAAGGCTAATGGCAGGAGTTGCCAAAATAGGGGCAATGAGAACGCTGCATACACAGCAGTGAAGCTGGCCGACCAACTGACACCCCCATCCAGCTTTTCTTGAGGCAGAAAAGCGCATTATGGCACTAATTGGACACCAACGTTCATAGAAACATAAAATTTGACGGCAGATAAGGACCGCTTGGCTCACCTAGTCTGGCCATTTTCCTACCTAACGGATAAGCTGCAGATCCTAGTTAACCAACAGCCTACTTCCTGCTACCCCCCCCCCACTAGGACTGCCTTATGTCTGTCCCATGCATTCTTGAATTCCTCCACTGTTCTTGACTCCACGACCTCCTCAGGAAGGCTGTTCTATGCATCCACAACCCTCTCTGTGAAAAAATTCTTCCTCACATTACCGCTGAGCCATCCCCCCTCTATCTTCAAATTGTTCCCCCTTGTTCTTGCACATCTCTTTTTCTGAAAGATACTGCCCTCTTGGACTTTGTTAATTCCCTTGAGGTACTTGAAAGTTTCTATCATGTCCCCCCTCTCCCCTCTTTCCTCAAGGGTATACATATTAAGCTCCTTTAGACTCTCTTCATATGTCTTCTGGTGCAGACCCTGCACCATTTTGTTTGCCCTCCTTGATAGCCTCCACTCTGTCTATGTCTTTGCAGAGATGGGGTCTCCAGAACTGCACACAGTACTCCAGATGGGGTCTCACCAACCGTCTGTACAGAGGGATAACAACTTCTTGTTTTCTACTGTTGATGCCTCTCCCTATGCATCCCAGTATCCCCCCAGCCTTCCTTACTACCTTCTCACATTGCTTGCCCACCTTTAGGTCATCTGATATAATTACCCCTAGGTCCCTTTCCATTTTTATTGTTGTCGTATCTCACCCCCCATTGTGTACTCTTCCCCTGGGTTTTTGTTTCCCAGGTGATGGGTGTCAATCAAGAGAAACACAGAAACATAGACAGTGACAGCACAAAAAGACCATTGGTCCATTCAGTCTGACCATATCACCCTATCATACTCCAAGATCTGTTGTTTATAAGGGGCTTTTGTCTACACTATCCACCCCATATTCCCTGTCTTACTGCTACCCCCTGAGTAACTTAAGCCATTAACTGTGTTACGGCCATGCTTGAAACCATTAATGGTTTTGACCCACACCACCTCAGTCAGCAGACTGTGCCACAGCTCAACCACCCTCTCTGTTAAATAAAATGTTCTCATGTCCCTGCTGAATCCCTCTTGCCAGCTTCCACTCATTGCCCTATTCTAGCTTCTCCCTCCCTCTCTCTCTTTCTATATAGATACCAACAGAGATAACAAGCATTTGTCAATGCTGAATGTTTGCTTGCTGGTATTGGCACTGGTAGTGCAGGAGTTAGAGAGAGGCATAATAGGAATGGCAGTGAAGTATTAAACTAATACCAACCCCCACCCTGCAGAGACTGACAGGCATTTGGGGGTGCCTTTGGGTTGTCGGCCATAATGCTCACACCATTTCACCTCATTCCAACCTGCAGACACCAACAGGTGTTGTGGTGTTCCTTGGGGCCTTCGGCCCTTATGCTCACCCCATTCTATAAGGAAATAAGCTGAGGTGGGTGCAGTAGAGGACAATGGGGTGAACATTAGGGCTGAAGATCCCAAGGCACACCTCAATGCCTGTCACTAGCTGCAGGGTGGGGGTGGGGTGGAATAGCGTGAGCATTATATCCGACGACCCCAAGTCACACCCCGGACGCCAGTCAGTCTCTACAGGGTGGGGCATTACGGTTGGAAACCCTAACGCCCTGAGCATTTGTTGGTATTTTTGCCCCAAATTTTCAACATGGGCTTTTGGGACCCCACCTCATGAACAGTGGCATTATCATTTCATTACTCAATCCCGAAAGGTGATTTCGCACAGCTACTGTGCCATTCGGCGCCACAGGTGCAAAAAAACATTTTGGGCAGGATGTGAACAATGACAGCTGTACTGTTCATGAGGAGGTGTGAAAAAATGGCAATATTGAAAATCTGGAGTGAAAATATGAAAAATTAGCGAAGTTACAAGCGTGCGTAAACACTGCGCAACGTACGCCTGTAACGCAATCATTTTTTGGAATTTTTTCACCAAATTTTCAGCATGGGCATTTTGGGACCTCCCCTCATGAACAGTGCCACTGTGATTTTGTTAATCTCTCTTAAAAGTTGATTTCCCACAGTGACCTCACCATTCTGCACCACAGATGCGAAAACATGTTTCGGGCAGGACGTGAAAAATGAAAGGTGTGAAAAATTGGCAATGGTAAAAATACTAAAAATTGGTGAAGTTACGTGCATGTGTAGAAACTGCACAGTGCACACTTGGAATGCAGTCATTTTTTGGAATTTTTCACCAAATTTGCAACATGAGTTTTTTGGGACCCCACCTCATGAACAGTGGCACTGTCGTTTTGTTAATCAGTCCCAAAAGGTGATTCCGTGCAGCAACCACAAAATCACCTTTTGGAACTAAGTAGCCAAATAACAGTGACAGTGTTCATGAGGTGGGGTCCCAAGAACCTCATGTTGAAAATTTGGGGCCCAAATTCCTAAAAATGGCTGAGATATCAACCTAAGTTGAGCCCCCCCCATTGACTGCCATTATACAGCTTACCATAATTTCTTAAGTTTGCTGGTTGGCTTTGAAGAGTGCAGATGTGTCCCAGTCCATAGAAGATCACTGCTCCCAACCTCCGGAGGTAAGTATGGGGTAAGGGTGGGTAAGGAGAGGTGGGTCCACAGAGGGAGGGGGCGACGGAAGGGGGAATGGGGAGACAACATAGGACCATTTTCTTTTTTACACGGGGAAAAAAAAGACTTCAGGAGATGGCTTTCTTTATTTTACAGGTTACCAAAAAATAAATAGATTTAGGCACATTGGGGTGGGCTCTCAGTGTGGCACAATAGTGTGGGTGTGGGAGGGGATAGGCCGACACGGAGATTGAGCACCCCAATGTCAGCACTTGAAATATTCAGGTGGGTGGGAGGGTCATCTGACACCGGGAGTGGGCATCCCGATGTTGGAAAAACATAAATTAATAAAAATTATTTTGGCACACTGGGGTGGGCTCCTAATGTGCCACAGTTAAGTGGAAGTGGGGGGACACATGCCGACACAGAGATTGGGCACCCCCGATGTCGGCAAATAATATAGACAGGTTGAGGGGGAAGGGACACATCTAACACTGGGAGTAGGCATCCCGGTGTCAGAATCATAAAAAATTATTTTGGCACATTGGGGTGGCCTCCTGGTGTGCCACATTAATGGGGGGAGGTGGGACACATGCTGACACAGGGATTGGACACCCCGATATCGGCTTTCTGGGGGCGTGTGTGGCAGGCGTCAGGAGCTGCCAATGTGGAAAGCCATGCTATGGCTCATTAATTTACTGAAATCGGTTACCAGGAAAGGCACACTGAACAAACAAGTTGCTCGTGGAGCAAGGGGGACACAGTGGTCAGCGGCAGGAGCTGACAAGAACCGTAACTCTGGCCATGCACATTACTGTACATTGTAATGCATATAGCCGGAGTCTTGTCAGCTGCTGTCAACAGAGAGAAGGTATGTCTGTGTGCCTGGTTGCGAGGGAGGGGGGATGTCCCGCTGCAATGACGAAACTGTCCCTCATTGCAGCAGCAGAATTCTTTCAAGTGCGGCCCTCTCTCTGAAACTGCTGTCACTGGCAGCTTCCCCATTGATTGGTGGCTGAGGGACGCACCCAGTAAAGTGTCCGCTGCATTGGCCACAGCACTGACACACCTCTGAAATGGTACTATCCCAATATGTTTCTTGTGCACTACGTTCGCAAGCAAACATAAAAATGGCAAGATAAGTGATATCTTTGTAGCTAACCATAAGATATGATATCTTGTTGTTAGTGTTCTTATAACTGATATTTTGAAAGTTAGTTCAGCCCTTTGTAGGGCGAGCATCCTCCCCAGCTGACTTTGGGGCCAAAGTGCTCCCAGGCTACTCCCAGACCTTTAAAAATGATATGCAAACTTTTGAAAATGTATATCCTGCTGAAGCACCACCACCAAACATTGCCCACAGGATAGTCCCAACTTAAAGTCAATGCTCTATGACATTTAGAGTATGTAGGGTGCATCCTTGTATATACCTGCAGACAGCCTTGGTTGCCACTACCTCACACCTCCACTAGGCTGCAGTAGATGCTGGTGGTGACTCCTTAATTATTTTTTCACTCTGCAGTGAGTAGTGGTCATATTCAGAGAGAATGAAATGCATAGTGCCTCCACCCAGACTTAATTGGGCCTGTTGACTGGTCAGTATAGCCCCCTGAGATGCTATACCTGCCCACCTCCCTACTGTGGTCACTCCCCCCATGGACCCAGCAGAGAAACAACAGTTCTCGGAATTCAGTATGCACAGTGGTATGGCAGTCAGTAATGAGAAATAGTTTAACAGTGAAATGTACTGTAAGGGAAGGTAAGTTCTACCAGTGTTTTCAATGGTAGTATCCTACAACCCTGTTCTGTACAATTGCATATCCCTGCGTGGATACTATAGTCTCTGGTCTGTACTGTTGGTTATCCCTGTGTGGATACTACAATCTCTTCTCTGTACTGTTGGATATCCCTGTCTGGATACTACAATCTCTGCTCTGTACTGTTGGTTATCCCTGCGTGGATACTACAATCTCTGCGCTGTACTGTTGGTTATCCCTGCGTGGATACTACAATCTCTGTGCTGTACTGTTGGTTATCCCTGCATGGATACTACAATCTCTGCGCTGTACTGTTGCTTATCCCTGCTTGGATACTACAATCTCTGCTCTGTACTGTTGGTTATCCCTGCTTGGATACTACAATCTCTGCTCTGTACTGTTGGTTATCCCTGCATGGATACTACAATCCCTGCTCTGTACTGTTGGTTATCCCTGCGTGGATACTTGTATATTATTTGTTGCTATTGTTCTGTCGGGGCTTTTGTAATCTATACTGTCCCGGGTCATGCCTGAAAATAGGCAGGTCTTTGCCTACAGCACTTACCTGGGTACCAAAAGCAAATAAATAAATATATAAACAATTTCCCTCAGAGGGACCAATACTTTTTATTTATTTATTTGGTTTATGTTTACTGGGTAGGGTATACCAAGCAAATGAATGCCTTTTAGCAGGTACAACTGAGGCATGAAATAATTCCAGGGAAATTACAAGTGACATATGACGGATCTACAATGCCAGATCGATGAGAAATGCAGTGAAGTCCTCTACAGCGACACCCACACTGCACCGACCAACAGAGCGACACAACACTGCAGAGCAATCCCTGATGGTGACAGCTGCAACAGCGAATGGCCCCAAGCACCTGTGAAGGAGTGCCCCAACCCAGCGGCACCCCTGTTGAGTGTTCCACGATGGCTGGCAGCACAAGCACTGTGGCCCACACCCCCAGGATACACATACATCCGGCCCCATCCCAGCACTGCTAACCATGACCCGCCCCCCCCAGCGAACCTCTGTTGCCCCTCCCCTCAGCATGGTACCCTCCCAGAGACAAGAACGGCTGCAGGATGCACACCAGGAGGACCCACAAACCACCCCCAACATCAGGCTGCAGGGCGGCACACCAGGAGAACCCACGACCCCCCCCCAGACAGAGGCTGCAGGATGGCCAACAAGCCCCAACCCAGAGGAGCGCGGTGGGCAGGCCCCCTTCCCCCAGAACATGCAGCCACCACCCCTGTGCTGCATGGCTGTGTACACCCACACCCATCCATGGCAATGCCCCTCCACCCCACCGCCAGACAAGCACCACAGGGAACACAAGGGGTCAGTGTTCTGCAGGAACATGTTTATTGTGGCTACACATGTACAGTATGGTAGCCTACAGCCGTGCTCACACCCCACACCACCAATAACAGCACACATGTGCACATTCTTGGAACAGTCCCCATTTGCCACTGCAATGCTATGGCATCCATCAGACCTGTAGACGGATACTGAGTGCGATGCCATGTAAATAATCCCTCAAGAGCCTTGTTTCATACTGCTCCATGATCTGCTGCAGTCTATCGCTGGCATCCTGTGTCCTCCTGTGGGACATGCCCATGACTGTGCCCCACAATATATGCTGCTGTTTGAGTTCCATCAGCCTCTGTTGACCACGCAGTACCTCAATGAATCACTATATAGTCAGGTGGGCAGCACCCATGAGGGAATTGAATCCCCTGTGACACCCTTCCAGTGCACTTGTGGTCCTGGATAGCCCCTCATGTATGGCTACGTATGCATTCCTGAAGTCCAACAGGTATGTAGGCTGGCGCCACACCCTCCTATGGACTGGGAGTCCCAGCTAGGTGTCCTCAAAGTAGTCGAGGTATGGCGCCAGGGTCTTCTCAAAGAGCTCAAAAAAGGGCCATGACTGCAGCTCCTCGTATGCACTGATGTTGTCTGGTGGTGGCATGTAGGCAAGCACAGCAAGCATACAGATGTGGAGGGTGAATTCACTGTTGGTGAAGTACAGCTGTGCCAGGTCACCGTGCTGTTGCAGCTTCCTCCACAGGCACTGTGTGAAGTGGAAGTAGCATCCACATAGCTGTGCCTGGGGGAAGATTGCTGGTAGAGCCTTGTATGCTGCCGGCTCATAGTCAATCATTATGGACACTGGGCTCAGATCTGGGCACAACTTCATGAGCTTGTGGAGCTTGGTGGTGTAACAGCCCACTGTCCTGCTACCCATCAGGGCATACACATCTGGCAGCACTACATCTGTCTCCATGTCATAGAGGCTATATAGCTGTTGGAAGAGCTGCTGCAAAATATCCCATCAGCATACCAAGCTCCACAACGGGTCAGGTACTCCAGGTTCCTGTGGGTGCAAAATAGCAGGAACCTGCCCGTGCTTCTGCCTCAGTCATGTAGGAGGAATGGGTCCCCTGGTGGTGGTGTATTCTGCCGGGATACTTAGTATAGAGAGTGTTGTTGGCTCCACAGGTGACCTGTACACACTCCTCCAGGTCCTCTACATCGTCCCCTTCAGAGTACCCACCAGAGGTAGTCAGCCACCCACCGCATCGGTCAGTCTGCTGCAACATGCAACAACCACCTGTTGGCTGCTCTCCATTGTTTTGACAGTCTGACACTTCACCGACACATGTACCTGCCACACCATGACCTCTGCACCATCGTACACATGGTTGTGACAGCCCATCAGTGACACATCGTTCACACCACTGACCATATGCGCCCGCCCGCGGCACTGACCCGAGTGGTATTCGACACATTTCCAGTAGGTAGCTGCACCGTGCGTCCATTCCCACTGGTACAGGAAGCCTCTGAACGACAGCAGGTAATTGCCCCAGGCACTTTCCAAGTATTCCAATGGCATCTCAATGGCATTCCCCTGTTTCCGTGTTAGTGGCTTGCCCCCCCCTCGTCTACCTTTTATGATGCAGCACTGTGTGCACCCGCCTCCCCCGAACACATGTAGCTATTGCTCAGCTTCCCCTGTTGATCTCCCTGTTCAGGCACAGGTGCACCTGTATGGTGGAATACCTATGCGTCGCTGTGTTGACCTGCGCAGTTGTGGTGTACACCCTACCTGCCTCCTGCACCCACCTCAACGTGCGCTTCAGCAATGCATAGTACTGTGTGGGATAGCTGAGGGTGCTGTGGCTGTTGTCACTTCGGTGGATGTTGCACTGGTCTCCATGTCGCTGTACCTGACTTGTCGAGCTACTGGATGTCACTGTGTTGTCAGCCTGTGGGATTTGCTGCCAGAGATTCGACGCTGGGATAGCATACCACATATGACACAGGGAGTCTGGAGGTCCAAGCAAATAGTATAAGTAAGTTTCTAGTACAAATCGTGGTAGAAAATGAAAAAAAAAAAAAAAAACCAGCAACAAACCTTTAACAGTCTACTAAGCTAATACAGTGCAGAGTACAGTATAATGCAATAATGTATGCAACACCAGGCCCCTTTAGGCATCCTACCAGCTGATGTCAATCTCCCACTCTCCATATGGCTCATGGCTCACTGACTTCATCCTCTCTGGGATGGACAATGGCCAAATCACCTCGGCCATATTTGTCGACCTTGCCAAGGCTTTTGACACTGTTTCCCACTCCCTTCTCCTTGGTTCCCTCTCATCTGCTGGTCTAACCTCTTCTGCCACTAACTGGTTTAAGGACTACCTTACTGGTAGAACCCAATCAGTTGAGATCGCAGATGTCATCTCGCCTCCCCTCCCAATCTGCACTGGCGTCCCTCAGGGCTCCATGCTTGGTCCCCTTCAATTCTCCATCTTCCTTAACGACCTGCCATCTGTCTGCTCCCCTCCTCTGCCATACACATGTACGCTGATGATACTGTCCTGTATGCATCTGACTCATGCCCAGCTGAGGTTACATCCAGCTTGCAGCACAACTTCAACAAGGTCCAGCTCTGGTTTGCAAACCATAAATTATTCCTCAACACCAAGAAGACAGTCTCCATGATCTTTGGCACAAGCCAGAGACTCTCTAGGCTTTCCTCCCTCCCATTTTCCACACTCTTGATGGAACTTTACTTGAGGACACCTCATCCTTCAGATACCTTAGGATTTGGTTACACCAACACCTCAACATCTCTGGACATATTCACGCCATCCAGAAAAAATTGCACCCCAAGTTCGGTGCCTTGTTCAGGAACTGCAGTTGCATCCCTCTTGCGGCTAGGTGTTTGCTTGTCCAGAAGATGATCCTCCCCATTTTTGACTTCTGTGACATAGTCTATGGTGCTGCTCTTAAGTCCTCCCTGACCAGATTGGACACTCTCTTCAACTCCTTCTGGCACTTTGCCCTTGATGCTCCCTCTTGCACCCACCACTGTGACCTCTATTGAGCCCTTTCCTTCCCCTCCCTTACAAATAGACACCTCTCACACTGCCCTAAATTCAACGCTAAACACTGGCTGTGTGAATTCCCTTTCTACCTCTTTCCCTCATTTATAACACCCCCTCCTCCTTCCCACTCCCTCAGATCTACTGACACTTGCACACTAACTGTCCCTCACCGCTCCACCATCTCCGGCCAGTCTGGGTGCTCCCACCGTTTCCCTAAAATATGAAACTCTCTACCTCCCCAAATCCGACACTCCTCCTCCCTCTATTCCATCAACACTGCCCTCTACAGCTATCTTACACTTAACTGTTCCTGTTATGACCCACCTTAATTTCCTTTGTATTGCTCCTTATAGTTCATCCTCCTTCAGAATTTACTCAATGCCTCTATCAACTCTACTGCCTCTACTGACCCTAGCCCCTCCTAGGTGCTAGTTCTCATACCATTCTCCCTTCCCCTACTCTCTCCTCCTTCAGTCCTCTGTCCCCTTGCAAGGTTCCCTGCATCCTGAAGAGGTCTCTCTGGGACACTACTCTGCACTATCTATCATCTCATCCTCTCTCTCCTTCACCCCTTATTTCACGATAGCACTTGTTCACTTATTACTATTGCACTTATTAATTGTTCTCACAAATTACATATGTATGCAACACTGTTTGTAACAACTGCCTTAATTAATTGCATGCTATGTTGATCTTTGTAACTTGAATGTAAAATGCCTCATCCCTATTGTATCCCTTCCCCCAGGTCGCACCAGGAGAGGAGCAACCTGTTGCTCAGTGTGCCTTCCTGGTGAAACATTTCAATAAATAAATAAATATGGCTGCAGTCAAAAACGCTGCCTGAAGGCAAGGTTCCAGTAATGTTTCAGTGGCTGCCACTTGCAAGACCCGACAAGGTGCAGCGTATGCTCAGTATGTCCCCACAGTACTATTCTAATGCAGTATATATGAAGATACGAACATACAAAACTGCCAGCATAAGAAGCCCATATGGTCTATTTAGTCTGCCTGATACAGGCCCACTGTGTAATTGTTTACAGTAGTCCTGCCCCCCCCCCCTTAACTGCAACCCTCCCCTTAAATTTGTTCCACCCCCTCTTGAATCCATGGACTGTCTTATGGTTGACAAACTCTGCCAGCGGCTCATTCCACCTTAGCACCACCTGCTCAGCACAGAAGTATTTTCTGACCTCCTTCTAAAATCTTCCTCCAGCCAGTTTGTAAATGTTCACCCTCATGTTCCTGTTCTTACTCGGACTAAAGAGGTTTCTATTTCTTCCCTGTTTACAGTCTTCAGGTATTTGAAGGAGTCTATCATGTCCTCCCCTGTCTTTCATCTTCATACTTCATATACTGTAGGATAGTCCTTTTGTACTGGAGGACCTTACCCTCTCTAACCTGTTACCAAGGATAGATGTTACATTGGGAGCTCCCTCCACACAGTTCTTGGGTACGCAGGGTTGAACCGGTGCAGATCTGTAGACGATGCCATGGGTTGGCTGGGGTTGGTGCACTTAAAATGAACAGCAGTGGCATGCTCAGTTAGAAACCCCCACCTTAAGTCCATGTAATTACTTATATGGTGCTAAGTGGACCTCAAATGCGAAGAATCTGTAATCTGTCCCAATAGCAAACTTGCAAAGAGTAAATCCCAGACACAACAGTCATTTCCCTTTTTTGAAGCAGGGTAAGCCCTAACTTTCTCCGAGTACTCCATAGGATGGCTCCTTCTGCTCATTGCAGGCCTCTGGATCTCTGACCACCTATGGTACCTCTGGATCAGCTGGGCTCCAACTTCAGTCTTCCTCCACACTCTTTCAGGTTCTTGTGCTGCAAGCTTCTACCTGGAGATTCATCTGGCTGTCTGTTCCACGATTGCCAAGGTTCCCTACTGATCCACACATCCTGGCTTCTGATCCCTCTGTGTGGGTGCAGCCTGACACATGGCTACAGTGCCTGCTAATGGAACCCTACCAGCAGCCCTGTAGTCAGTTTCTCACCTCACTCTTCACTCCACACTGGCTTTCCTCAGCATTGTCTACTGTGCTGGCTAGCACATTGTATGCAACCGTTTTCCTTACTAGTATTCAAAAGCCTCAGTTTGCAGTTCATCTTACAGATGCAAGACCCATGATGGTGCAGTTCAAACCCTTCCTTAGACAATATGTTCTAACTCTCAAGATCTCTTACAGATCTGCCAGCCTCCAGCTCAAGCCCTGCTTATATCAACAAAACAGATCCAGTTTCTACTGACACAGACACCTGTCAATAAATTCCAGACACTCCTGGAGAGTTGCATTTGACTGGCCATTTTACAAGGGCAGCAGACTCCTTAGTCCTCCTACTCCTTAGAGGCCTGCTGGGGATTCCTTTGCAGCCCTACTCACCGATTCACTTTCCTGTGATGTCAAGGGTTGTGAAGATGGCAAAGGCCATGGTGTCCTAAGTTCCTCAAATGGAAGGCTCATGCCCTTCTGCACAAGTCCAACCCTCCTGGTGTAGCTGGCTGTGTCAGGCAAAGTCCTCTGGTGATGTTAGGGCAGCAGTTGAGAAAATACTCCATCAGCTACAGCTGGTCACCATTGATATGCCTGTAGCCCAAGCACTGTGTGCCAGTGGGCTACTGTCCCTGTTGACTACCACACAAGTGATGGTGTTTGGGGGTTCTATCCCAAAATGGAAAGAAAGCAGTGCGGTGCCTCCACCTAGAGTAAATAACAGTGGGCCAGGTGTCTGAGTGGTACAACCCCCCTAGGATGCTGTACCTGCCCACCTCCGCTTCCTGTCAACCCACACTAGATACCATGTTGTGCACCAATACCGTAAAACACTTATGCTTTACAGTTAACACCAACAAAATGTCTACAACACAGGAACTGCAACAAACAAAACACAGCTTTATTTTTTGGGGAAGACTAGGAAAGGGGGTACAGGAAAAGAATTGCTGTTAAGAAGAAAATGTGGTTATTTGGGTTAACAAATGAAAAGGCAGCAGTACCCGTCACAAAAGACTGTCAGCTAGGACACAGTACTAGCAAACAAACTGGTCTTTTATTACAAAAAGAGGTGCAAATGTAACCAGCAGCAACTATAAAACAGACATGGGTCTAGCGGAAAAACCGCTAGAGCCCCCTGGCCCAGAGCAAAGGGAAAATGATGCTACTTAAGTACTAGATTATACTACGGGTCTTTCAGATACAGATGTGTCCAAACCTGACCCTCAAGAGGAAGAAGGTTCAGGGGAATACCAGCAGAGACATTTCCCCTTACAGTCGTGGGGGACCAGGTGCAGTCAGCGCAAAATGAGGTTCCAAATAGACTATCAACATTTGGAGTACCAACAAGCAGGAGGAAGACAAGGAGTGGGGGAGGCATGGAGGAAGAAACAGGACTCATTATTAGTACAAAAATACTTACAATCCACAGCCGACCCCTCTCTAAATACTAATGATGTTTCTGTACCTGTAATTAACTTATCTAAGCATGTTTTAACCTCGACAGAACTGTCTGTTCTAAGTAAGGGCTTATCATTTTGCCTAAAATACAAAATCACACATGCCCCCATAATGTAAAGCATCATGGACTGCATATGCAAATCACCACAGAATATTATGCTGTTTCAACTTTAAGCAAAAATGCATGGTGCTGAAAGGCCTCTCACACAGTTTGCAAAGGGTGCCAACAGAAGACATAGACACGTGTTTCATCCTACCAGAGCTCATCAGTCTGCCTCGTCTGTTTGAAACCCCAGTGGAATGAACCAGCTACCCTAAGGTGGTCTATCTGGGTTATGTTGTGGTCAACCCAATTAAAACAAAAAACAAGTTGAAAGACAAAGAACCTCTGTGGGCAAGCACTGAGGCAATGGTTACCCCAAAGGGCATTGGCCGGGAAGCCAAGTTTCAAAGAAATACAGAATCACACATGCCCCCATAATGCAAAGCATCATGGACTGCATATGCAAATCACCACAGAATATTATGCTGGTTCAACTTTAAGCAAAAATGCATGGTGCCAAAAGGCCTCTCACACAGTTCAGTATAATTTTGCCTGACTGCTAATGTTAATCTGTTCTCTTTGTGTGTTGGTCTCCACAAATTTGCACATAATATATACTTCCATAGTGTGTACTCAAGGTTAAGAAATGAAAGCTAGCTGACTAAAAATGCTTTCATGTTTATGAATAACACCTATTTACAAATTCTGGGTACTGCTATGGGGGCTACTATGGCCCCCAGCTCCGTTAATCTATATGTGGGCAAATGGGAAGTGGATCATCTCTACAGCGCCGCCACAAATCCATGCTTTTTCAAGTTGGATTTGTGGTGGTGCTTTATTGATGATATATTAGTTGTCTGGAAGGGGTCCATCAATGAATTTACTGATTTTGTGGCATGGATGGAGAGTACTAGTAGTTCCCTCACCTATAAATATACCATCCAGCAGGATGCAGTCACGTTCCTTGATTTGAAAATATATAGGAATGTGGATGGTGGGTTAATTACAACCCTTTTCCAGAAGCCAACAAAAGGAAATAGCCTGCTCAGGTATGAGAGCTGCCACCCCCCTCACGCAAAGTTTAACATACCGAAAGGGCAGCTGGTCCGCACTTTGAGGAATTGCTCTGAACAAGATGAATTTGAACTTAAGAGGACAGGGGATATAGTAACCACAGCATAGCTACAGCTCTACATAAGGTAGAAAACATGAATAGCAAAACAGTTCTGGAACAGAACAAAATTAAATCTGATAAATGCATTATTTGCCCCTTTGTTACAACATACTCCAAATGTGCTAATCAAGTGAAAGAAATGATAACCAGTAATTGGCCTATACTCCAGCTAGAACCTAAGTTGTAAAACATAGTAGAAGAGGGACCAAGAGTCATTTTTAGGAGATGTAAAATCATTAAAGATATAGTGGTGACCAATACTGCTTTCAGACCAGAACCAATTAGACCATCTATCTTACCCCCGATGGGCACTTATAAGTGTGATTGATGTAAGTATTGTAACTACATTAGCAATGGGAAGTCTTTTATACATCCAAGCACAGGGACACAGGTTGAAATTAGACACTTTATCACCTGTGACACACAAAATGTGGTCTATCTCAATGTAACTGTGGATCATTTTATGTTGGCAGGACCACCCGTCCACTGAAAGTGAGAGTAGGGGAACATGTACGAGCCTTACAAAGGGGTGATGTTACATATGCTATTGTAAAACATGTTAATAATAACCGCCAGATTACACATCAGATTGAATTTGTTGGCATTGAACATATCAGCCTTGGCCCTAGAGGAGGCGACATAAAAAAGTTGATAGGCCATCGTTAAAGTTTTTGGATCTATGAATTAGGAGCCTGCAAGGCTAAGGGGTTAAATGACAAGATAGATTTGGTTGCCTTTTTGAAGAAATTTAGATGTTAAATAAAAAAGATTGGTGTGTTGTTTGATATTTTTTGGATCTGAACAAAGTTTATGTGCCTGGACTAGTTGGAGGTTCGAGTCCCACCAGGGCCTTGGTAAAAAGCCAGATGAGATGAAAGTTTCACACAACTGTTTTTGATATTATTTAATATCCATAAAGGATACTTGAACCTACATTCTGTGATAGATTAGAAATAAGTAATATGTATTTCATTTGTGCTTTCAGATAAATTGCTTAAATGGTGATGTATTTTATCATGGACATTGTGCCTTTAAGATGAAGTCATTATGCGTACCTTGAATTGGTTGCATTGTATTTTAAACACACCCACTTACACTATAAATATTGAGCACTATGCACTTTATGTTAGATCACTCTGAGGAAGTCTGGCAGGAGCCGGCAGAAATGTCAGTGTGTTTATTTAGTGTTTTTTCCGCTAGACCCATGTCTGTTTTATAGTTGCTGCTGCTTACATTTGCACCTCTTTTTGTAATAAAAGACCAGTTTGTTTGCTAGTGTAACCTCTAGGTGGTGCTATCCTATGGGCTATTACCCCTACCTGTGTGGCTATACACAGGTTGAGAGGCCTGAGTTTGGTGAACAATTGCCTCCACCCGGAGGAATGGTACTGGAGTAGCTTAACTGCTTTGGTATAGCCCTCCAGGATGCTATAACCACCCACCAACCCTTCTAGTGGCCCAAACAGTAACGCAGTTGAACATTAACTTTCACTGAACAACAATAATAATATGCTCACACTCCTTGCACTTACCACCAGGGCTGGCTCCACTGCAACTGCCCTGGAGACCCCCTGGAAAATAAGATCAGCAAAACAACAATGAAATATTACCACTGTGACCCAAATAAAAATGTGCACACTAGCCAGGTTAAACGTGAAAACCAACAATCTGATTTATTCAGGGGGAGTGAACGAGGGTGGTGCATGACTCTAGCAAATGATTGGCACTTCTGATTTGATTCAGATTGATTCAGCATGCACTGTAAGTCCCTTTGAAATAGTTCCACAACCCTGGGTACCCAGTATGTTAAACATGCTAGCCTGAGGCGTTGCTCGGGATAGGCTGGCATTGCAGGTGTTGTTGGGGCCCTTAAGAAGGAAAATAGTTAACATGAAAACAACCCAAATATTTGCAGGATGGCTCAGTCCGTTGCAATAAACCCAGAACACGAAAATCAGATGGCACACTATGATTGTAGCTATTGCTGCAGGCAGCTACCCTGATTTGTACTCACATTACCCAGACCAGGATGCAGTACAGGCGAGATGATGACCTTGTGATGTTGTGATGGATTGCCGGCGGAAGCAGGGCCTACACGACTCACCTCCTGCCGGTCGCTACCTGTTCAGTGGTGTTGAGCAGGGGGCCGAATCCCCAAGCAGGTCTTTCACAGAGAATATCTCTGAATTGGGAGTAGCGGTCAAGGCCGAGATGGTAAGGCCCAGGCAGGAGCAACAGTTAGGAAAATGTCCGTGGTTGGATGCTGGAAAAGCCTCCAGCTGGCATAACAGAATTTGTCTTGTGGAACCAAATTGCGACCAACGAAACACATTCACTACATCTACAACACTTAGTTCTCTAAGTCACAGTTCAGATAAAGTCCGTTTGCAAATTACAGCTTCACTGCACAAACCTTTCAATCTGAGGCTCTCTTTCAACATCAGGCAGGCCGATCGCTTCTGGAGCAAGTTTTCAGTCCAAATCCCAGATAACCACAACAAACTTCTTTCTTCTGCTGCAGATTCCCAACTTGGAAAATCAGAGCTGCTCGACAGATCAAGCTGTTCACTCTTCAACCTCCAACACTAACTGAGACACTGCTTCAGGCAGTTCTGGGGATTTCCCTTGTGATCCAAAAGGTTCAGTTGGCTGTCAGTCACAGTATGGGCTCCCCCTCCAGGCCAGTTTAGGCACCAACAGTTAAAACTACAGAATTCCTTCCCACAAGATCCCTGAGGACAGTCTCCATTTTAGGTCCCCGAGATTCAATTAGTCCAACACTGGAAGTCCAGAGCTAAAATGGTGGCTCCCATTCAAATGCTCAAGCTGCAACTGAAAGCAGGTTAGACATACTTCTCTATCATTATTATTGTAACAGATAAACAGCAAATAATCACTTTCCCTAACAGGGCTCCTTCTGCGCAAGTAGCGACTACAGAATGGAGCAGAACCACATACTATCTGGCTGGTCGTAATCCTTAAATTACTCGGACCCAGCTCAGACTGATTTTTCAACACAGACTAGGTGCTCTTTTAAAGAGACAGGCACAGAGGATTACTGAAGCACTTTCATACAGACAATCAGAACTACTGCAGACAGGACACCATCCTGACAGTGGGCATTAGGGAGTCCAGGAAAACATTTTAGTAAACCCCAATTTGTAGGGGGGTTTCACTAGTACTACGTCCTGGCTGACAGTCTTTTGCGATGGGTGCTGCTGCCTTTTCATTTGATTTCCCTTTTCAGTAAACAGCACCGTTGCTTGGTGTCCTGCTAGTCATTCATCTGCTCTGACTCTTATTTGGGTTAACAAGGCCCATGGGCCAGAAAACATACAATGCCCTCCCCCACTGGTACCAGTGCAAACCCCCAATGTCCTGTCAGTCCTAGTTGGGTACCCAGACTTAACGCAGGCCTGCTAGATGCCATGGGTTGGCCAGCATTGGGGCCTTTGAAGTAACTTTTCCTAAGATGATAATTCTTAAACTGATTACTCCCCTTTTGACAGAGCAAGCCCTGGGTTACTCATAGTCCTGCAGCACTGGGATTCGGTTACTGGCACAGTAGGTTCTGGAAGTGCAGGGATCATTCAATCAATTGCACCAAGGGCAGCAAGTAGATGGGGCAGAAGAATGCTGGTTAAGCTTGGACTTGCTTGAAGACTCTTGCAGCTTGTCACCTTCTGACATGCTTGAAGATTCTTGTAGCTTGTCCCCTTCAGCCTGCTCCACAGGCCCAATCACAGATCCCAGATGCAAGGCCTACAAGGCCACAAGGAAGCCAGATCCAGAAGTGACTCCACAGTCTAGCTCCCCTAATGGGTCCAGAGTGCTGTAGCACTCAGGCACGCACCCGTGGCCCCCTGCAGCCAAGTCTGCTTCACACAGTAGGGGTTTGCAAGTTCACTACCTGGCTCCAAGTTGCAGCTGTGATGATTTTCAGCTTTCACCTTCCTCTTGGGCAGGAATCAACAGCTCCGGTGTGTAGCAAACAAGTTCTCCAAATGTTCACCTTTCCAGTAGCTTTTAGATAACAACTTGCAGTAGCTGGATTAAACCTCTACCTTTCCACAGCTGGTTTTCAGCAAACAACAGGTTCCTGAACACTGGGTGCCTGCAAACCTTTTTTCTTTCCAAAGTCCTCAGATTCAGGTACAGTGCCAACCTTTAGCTCTGGCACACATTCAGTTCCAAGCCCACCCTTTTCACAGGCTCAGGGTATTTTCCTTCCAGACCGATGTAGGCTCACTACAACCCTAGATCTCCAATATCACCAGGAGCTTTCACCACATAACTGGACCGTGAAGCTAGGGAGGCAGTATAGTGCAGTGGTTTAAGGGACTGAGCTACAAATCTGGTGACATCCAGCAGACCAGACCTGGGTTTGAGTCCCACAGCTTCCACTTACATACTGTGTAACCCTGAGCAAGTCACTTAACGTCCCTGTGCTCCCAGTTCGCACCTGTAAAAAAGCTTTCAGCTTAGTGTGCTACTCCTGGTTAAACAACAAAAAAAAAAGGTGCCACACCACAGTTCTTTTCCTTCAAAAGAATCCTTCATTCCAATCCTCAAACTATTCACTGTTCAACCAATTGAGTCCTGTAAAAGGCCTCCTGTATCTCCATTTCACAGCACTGAGCCCCCTCTTGACTTGAGTACATCCCAGAACAGACTGCCCAAACTGCCCAAAGTCCCTTGGCTTTCACACGAAAATCCTGGCTTCTGATTGGTTGATTCTTGTTGTCCATCAAAAATATTAATAGTCATGAACCTCCTTCGATTATTGACTGGCAAAGTTTTTTTTGTGCCTAGAATTAGTTCACACCTCTTCCCATAAGCCATCACAATCAGCTTTTGGATGCCTAAATTAGCGATTGGCTGGAACAGGGGGTCATAGTTCCCAAGATGGCTGCTATCATGAAGTTGGTCCACAGTTTTTACAGCTGCCCAACTCTAAACTATCTTTACAGCCAAACAGCACAGTTTTATAACCAGTTTCCCCAGGACCCATAGCAGCTTTTTCCAGCAATAAAGCAACTGCAAAATTATGTACATAATCCTCTCCGTTTGCCGGTTGCTGCCCCAGATGTGTACAGTCCCCAGGCAATGATCCAACTTATTTATATTCATGAGGGCCTTATAAATATACAAATTGGCCCTAATCCTTAAGCGCTATAGATGCTGTTAAACTAAATGAAGAAGCCACTTCTCAGCCTCCCCGTCCAGGTGTCTGACCCCTGATTAGCCTATTCGGAGGGGGGGAGGTTTAGAGCTCCAGGGAGACATTTGTGAAGCTGCCACATTGGTGAGAAAACAGGATGGTGCTACTGTGCATGCGCAGCTCCATTTTGCTCCCTTGGCCCCTTTAAGCCTGTTTTAAAGCACAAGGTGGGGCTGGATGGAGACTCAAAAGTGCAGTGGGACCCGGACTGGCAGTGGAGGGCATCAGAAGGAGTAGGGAGCCTGGATGGACTCCTGGGCTGCCAGGTAAGCCCTCCTCCCAAAAGGGGGGGTTACATGTGATCAGCCCATGGTTAGAGCATGGTTCAAGAGGTGCAGAAGAATTAAGGATCCTGCAGCTGCAGCCAGTCCCCTCTTGCAGAGTTTAAATCCCGAGAGCCAGAGGAGGAAACAGAGATGGCTACAGTGGTCAGGAAAGCCCCACACTTTTTTTAAGGGTGTAAAATCATAATGGATTTCTGAACCAATCTGAGAGCAGCTTTCAAAAAACTGATGACATCACAACCACCTAGTGTAGCACTGAATGCAGTAGCTGAAATCAAAGAGAAACAGTTCAGTCTTCAAACAAACATTTAAAAGCTACAACTAGCAAACTGATGTTGTACAAAATAAACAATTGTATGATTCAAAATATGTAGCTTATCATCACTTGCAAGGGGGACTGACTTTCATAACTCACTTGTGGTTCTGTCACTTATGAGTTGTGGTCCTACTCCTTACGCTAGGAGATAAAATGCATATTTCAAATCAGGACATTGCATATCCCATCCATATATATTTATATATATTGTTATCTGATTCTGACTATATGAACAAGCTTTTGTCATTGCCGAATGTTTGCTTGCAGTGTAACAGGACTTTAAAGAGCCCATGATGTTGTTAGGACAACTCTGAAAACTATATTATCTAGATGCAATTTAGCTTATATTTCCCCATTTTCAGGGCTGCAGGGGGTGGAGCCTGCAGCCTTTAAGTATCACAGAGTGAGGACTCTGCTCTTTTTTCCTTAATTAAAAACACCCCCGAATTCTCTCTGCCCATCACAACCCCTCCCCCATCTGGTGCCTGTGCTCTACTGCTATCCAAACATCTCCTCCCTTCCCTTTCTCTGCCCATCACCAGTCTGTCCCCTCCCTGGTGTCCCTTATCAACTATGTTTTTAGTGCTGCAGTAGCTCCTCCCCACCAAGCTTTGCCCTGCTCCTCTCCACCCTGCTCTAAAAAGAAACCCTCCTGTTACCACCTACTGTGCACTGTACCGCCCCCACCCCTACACAAAGGCACCTCAGAAATATTAGACCTACCTACCACTGAGATGGTTAAAGGCTGCTTAAAATCAATCCCTCCAGTCAGCCTGAATCCCCATGGAGCGGGTCCAGCTAGAACAACGTTTTGTGGCATTCTGAATTGTTTGGGTTTTTTTTGTTTTGTGTGTGAATCTGGATGGCTGTAGCGGACAAAAAGTTTCCTAGACTCTGGCAGCTCCTTTCTGATCAGACAATGTTCTCTGTGCTTTGTTCTTCTGGCTAGTGAGGCTGTTTGATTTCTTTAAATCTCCTCTTTCTGCTGAGACCCTATGGTGACGTCATGGTTGACACACTGTGCCAGAATAGAGAGAGAGAGACAGAGAAAGAGAGAAAGAGAGCAGGAGAAATCTGTAGCTGTGTCTGAGGGTGGGCGCCGGCATGTGGGGACAGCATTAACCATGTCACTAGTAGGGCTTGTCTGACTTGATACAGCATCTTATCAGCCCCCAAATGTCCCAAACAGAAGGGAAAAGATCTACAAGAATAAGCATGAGCATATGGGCGTGCTGAGCTCCCCCATCTCCATTTTGTTTCCATATGTGACCTAGTAATGTTAAGGTCGGGAAGGGACTCTAGGTCCATAAGGTCTGCCCTGCTCTCGCGCTTCAGAGTCGGGGATTAATATGCTATGCAAACAGGTATGTGCTCCCATTCTACCACCCAGGGTACATTGTCATTCACTTGATAATCAGAAATGTGTGTTTGCATTTAATATTTTTTAATATGCATCAGATGGGCCAACTTTTTTCATGGTAGGATTTTTTATAGGAGCTTTTAGGATGTAGGTGTGTAAAATTAAGAAGTAAGGCAAAGAGTATTTGGTGAGTATTGTATAAGATGACAGTATTTTCAGATTTTGAAGGGAAACATAACTGATAAGTTTTAGAGAAGGGGGTCCAGATTTAATAAAGAAAACCAATTGATGTAAACAACACAAACCTGTATTTGATATTTATTTTATTCTTGTATGAAGTTTGGTTTGGCCAGGACAAATTCTCCCTCCATTATGGCATGTTGTAAAAATGCAGGCAGGGGCAACTGATCTATTCAAACTGGAGTAGAGCAGCTGCTGTATAAAAAAACACCAGACCAAACAAAATGCAGAAATGCAGCACTAACCAACCCAGTTAGAGTGGAAAAACTGCGTAGTGTAGCAAGTTAATTGTGCAGAAAGCTGCAGTGCAAATACAGTCACCCCCGAGACCACTTACCAACTGTGCACAGTAAACTTTCTGTACTTTGCAGTTTGTAGGGCTGCAGGGGGCAGAGCCTGCAGTCCTTTAACGATCACAGAGTGAGGACTCTACATTTTTTCCTTAATTAAAAAACCCTGGATTCTCTCCACCCATCACAACCCCGCCCCCTCTCTGGTGCCCATGCTCTACTGCTATCCAAACAGCTCCTCCCTGCCCTTTCTCTACCCATCACCAGTCTATCCCCTATCCAGTGTCCTTTATCAACTATGTTTTTAGTGCTGCAGTAGCTCCTCCCCACCAAGCTCCGCCTCGCTCCTTTCCGCCCTGCTCTAAAAAGAAACCCTCCTGTTACTACCCACTGTGCACTGTACCGCCCCACCCCTCTGTTCCCGTCCCCTTACTTCAAAAGAAATCCACCCGTCACCACCCATTGTGAGCTGTAGAAAGCAATAACGCTTATATTTCTTTGCTGTGTAGTGTCCTCTCCATGTTAAAAAAAAATCCTGCTCAAAGCTCTGGCGGCCAAAAGAATATGACAACCAACATTGGGAGGGGAGCAAGCTGCATATATGGCTCCAGTCCCTAGAACTCGAATAAAATGCCTCCCATTTGTTTTTTGCCTGTCCATAGCCCACACCGACTTTCTTCCTTCTTCATGTGGCTTGATCTGAATATCTTCAAAATCCACGCGTTCAGTTCTCAGCCTTGTTTGAATAAAAAAATAATTAGATTAGTTGCAGCAGGCTAATAACCACAGTGTCTGTACAGTGCATAGAGCAATGTTCAAAATGTGAGCAAATTTCAGGTTGCATAGACACACAGCCAGAGATCACAGGGCTCAATCCCACCACATAGTATTAGTCACCCTCTCACTGTGTGACCTCCAGCAACTGATGCACTAGACCTCCCTGTTTAAACACCATTCAACTATAAAGCAGGGTAGGAACCCCAACCACCCCAAAAAAAAAAAAAAGAGAGAGAAGCTGCAGCTTAGCTGGGCAATCCTGGGTAGATAACTTATAAAATAAAGAATAAACTGAATAAAAAAAGTTGTCATCTGTGACAATTGGTATATTAAAAAAAGAAAAATATACGGGCAGAATTCGAGCTGCCTCTCTAAAACACAAGTCTTCTGCAGTAAACCTAATACCTCAGTTTGATCAGCCTGAAGGATACCGCTGTATTCCAATTCGTGGAAAATAACCTCTTTTTATAGGGAAGAAAAATGTAGGAATCCACAAGCGCTTCATTTTAAACTTCCAAAAATAAATAACATCCCACAGCATTACAACCAGAAACATCATTTCGAGCTCTGTCTAGCCTTTGGGTGATGGAGCAAGGACTTGGTTACTTAGGGTGCTATTTGAATCACTGCACCAATGAATGTGAAATATGCCTTAACTTCACACTCTTGAATTATCAGTCATCATGGATGTTTTAAATCATGTAGAACTCCGGTTTATAAATTAATAATACCTTAAACCTGCTGTGGGCAGCATCATTCTGACACCAGTAAAGCACCACTCTGACCACTCGCAGATGGGGCTGAGCTGCTGGTATTAGCAGCCCAGCTCCACATTGGCATTTGGATGCTTGGGGTGCATGCAGAGGATGGCAGGGAAAGCAGGCCCTATGGTCTAGTCATTAGAGCAAATGCTTGAAAACCAATAGATCACAGGTTCAGATCCTGCCACAGGTAAAAGCCCACTGTGTGACTTCAAGCTAGCCACTTAACCTTTCGTTGCTGCAGTCTGTCTAGCTGTGGAAATAGGCAGAAGGAGGATCCCACTCCGAGATATTGCATCTCAGCTGGGTTATTACTGTAAAATGGGAGAGCAGCTCATCCCCAACCCCCGAGCACCACAGCGCCCCTTCCAGACTCTCACTCCCTTCGCTGTTATTTAGATACATCAGACTGACTAAGCCTGTACCAGATGCTGCATCACTGATTCTTGGGGCCATCCTCGATTGGTTTGGAGAACCAAGAAAGGATCTGACTCATTGCGTTGCTTCGCCTTTTGAGTTTGCTCCTCTCCAGCCAGCTGGTCTGCAGCATGCAGTCAGTTGGTGTCAAAAACAGATCCACCCTGGCAGTTTCCCCCTTGCAGGGACTACATAGAGCAGCAGCAGCACCCACTGACCCACCCTGCGCCTCCTGGGCAATGGTGGGGAAAGCAATCCCAGAGTGGGTCCTCCGAGGTCCAGCCAGGGCACAAGACAAATAAATGGTTCTCATCAGTCTCAGTCCAGTAGAAGGCTACCCAGCACAGCTGATGTGTATAATTATCCACTCTTTTTTCTGTAAACTGGATCTTCAGTGTAACCAATCCAAATGTCAGCCTGACTCCTCCTTCAGCTATGCAAGAAAGTTTCTGCAGATGCTGCCCAGCTGATATGAAGAAAACCACATCCTCGGGAGCTAGGGATTCCAAATATTGAGCACTCCCCCCCCCCTTAGATTCGTTATCTCCCTTGCTTTCTGTGCACCATCCTGCTTCTGGTTTCCATAGTAATGCACTTGCCTTAGGATGCTGAGAATGGGTGGAGGGGGTTGCTCTGATTGGCTTATCAGAGAAGTCAGGGAAAGTGTATAGCAGAGAGAGAGAGAGAGAGAGAGAGAGAGAGATAGATATGGGGAGAAAGCAGCTTGATACCAAAGTCCGAGTTACCATCCCCATGCACCCAAATAGTGCACAGCCAGCTAGCAGTCCAAATGGTTTGGGCAATTCTGAAGCATTTAGTTGCCGTTAATTCTGTACTGCTGAGTACATAAAAGAAGCATTACTCTTTTTCTGTTACATCCCTAGATGACATGCGTTAGTAATCCTAAGAACATTCTAGCTACCTGACTGGGTAAAAGACAAGTACAACAATGTAATTATCTGGACATAATTAATGTGCATATACTTTTTAGGGCTGCAGGGGGCACAGCCTGCAGTTCTTTAAGGTTTACAGAGTGAGGACTATGTATTTTTTCCTTAATTAAAAAAAACAAACAGATTCCTCTACCCATCACAACCCCTCCCTCTCTGGTGCCCATGCTCTACTGCTATCCAAACAGCTCCTCCCCGCCCTTTCTCTGACCATCACCAGTCTATCCCCTAGCCGGTGTCCCTTATCAACTATGTTTTTAGTGCTGCAGTAGCTCCTCCCCACCAAGCTCCTTCCTGCTCCTCTCTGCCCTGCTCTAAAAAGAAACCCTCCCATTACTGCCCACTGTGCAGTGTACCACACCACCCCACTGTTCCCGTCCCCTTACTTCAAAAGAAATCCTCCAGTTACCACCCACTGTGAGCTGTAGAAAGCAATAATGCTTATATTTCTTTGCTGTGTAGTGTCCTCTCCGTGTTAAAAAAAAATCCTGCTCAAAGCTCTGGCAGCCAAAAGAATATGACAACCAACATTGGGAGGGGAGCAAGCTGCATACATGGCTGCAGTCCCTAGAACTCGAATAAAATGCCTCCCATTTGTCTTTTTGCCCACCCATAGCTCACACCGACTTTCTTCCTTCTTTGTGTGGCTGTCCCCAAAGCTGCAGGCAGGGTCAGGGAGCGGAGACATTATTGGAACTGCGCAGCTGCTAGCTCGACTTGGGCTACTCGGCCTGTCAAAGAGACAGACACAAACAGACTGTAAGCAGCTAGCAGTTCTCCTGCAACCTGCTCCGGCACTCTCCATTCCCTGATCTGTGGTGTGTGCCACCATGTAAATGGTGCTCTATACTCCTGGACAGCATCTAAGTATAAGGTGCTGCCCAGTGGAGAGCAAGTGTCTCTGTAGCATAAAACCCTCCACAGTAGTGACAAGCAGAACCACACAGTGCTTGGGGTGTATGGTGAGGTAAATGACCTGACATTGTTGTCACACTGTGCGTTCATTGTCACAGTTCCTCTGTGTCTGTGCTGTTCCTGTTTTTGCCCAGTCCTGCAGCATGTGCCCCTGCCTGCCACTTTCCCTCCAGTCCTCTGCTGCAGCATTTGTCCCAGCCATGCCCGTTCTTCAGCGTTCGTTACTTCTCTATGTAGTTGCCCTTTCTGAACATGTAGCACCTAAGTACAAGGTGCTGCCCAGTGGAGTGCAAGTGAATTTGAAAACGATTTAACCGGCACATGTCTAGGTTCACTTCTTGTGGACCTAGAACTGAACAAGATTAAAAACGTCTCTGTAATTCCAAGCAGATGGGCCCGAGATTTCAACCCTATAATCATCCCTTCTTTCTCTGTGACTACAAACCATTACACCAGTTACAGGGAGTCCATTCAAACTTTTGGTCAAGTTAAAACCGCACATCGCATAGGCTGCCCAGAGTCTCAGCCTCAGAAAGTTTATTCAGAAAGCCTGTATCACATAAAGAGCAATACCCACATTCACAAACCAATAAATGAACAATAGTGCACAACTGCATGTAGCAAGGATCGTACTCTGATCTACGCATCAAGCAGGCTGTTACAAAACTCCAGTATTTGCACCGTAAATGCCACTGGAGGTGGATGTTGGGGAGTTTAACTGGAGGCTGCTCCTCTGTCCCGAAAAATAACAATACAACCACATCGCTCACCTGCCTCTGGTTTTAATTTCGGGGATGACCCTGACTTTACTTCTAAAATGTCCTTAGGCATGTGATATCAGTTTTGAGCAGGTGTTCCTGATTTTGTTCCCTTGTTCCTGATTTCTTTTAGTCTTGCCCCCGATGCTTAGAGGGGTGTGTGTAAGGTACCTAGGTTGCCTACAGTTCATTAATTTTCAGATCATTAAACTATCTGGATCATATTCATATATTAAAACAAATCATATCCCTTCAATGTCTGCAATGGGAGGATCGGCGATTATGGCTTCTGCAGGATTTCTCGCTGCAAGTGCACCAGCGGCGAGCTGCATAGCGGGAAATCAAATCCAGACTATGGGCAGCTCGCATAAAACATCGGATGCTGTACTTTCCTTCCTGAAGGTCTACACAGATGAAGGCACCTTCAAGTTTGAGTCAGCATCCCACACAGCTCAGGAACTCGTTAAATTGCTCCCCAACCTGTTCAGTGCTAAACCCACTGGGTGATCCTGACTGCAAGCGGTGTCTGCATGGTGTATCCAAGTTCAACAATTTGTGACCTTTTAAAGTTAGCTCTGGAAACTTGGGCTTGACAGGCTCTTATTGTTTTTCTTCAAAATAAAGACTTTTAGCTGTTGCTTCATTTGTAAATTACCATTAACACTGTTGTTTCATAAACTCTATTTCAAGTTCCACTTTCTTGGATTATCATGTTCGTTCTTACTATCACTTAGTTACAATTTTTTGAGTAGCACCAGTTTATCTGGTTAGACTGGTAATTAATATACTTCTTTTTCTTTTTCTTACATGTTATGTTCTGGGGGAAAGTGGATCTTCTGATCTATTTTTTTTTTCTCTCTCCAAGTTACTGAGCACATTTCAGCAATGGAAATGTATCCTCACAGTCACTTGTATGTAGGAGAGTGAATAAGTTGTCTTTCTCCACCCGTCCCCCCAGTTTGTTTAAAATTGTGCCTATTTACATGTTCTAGTTATAAAAATATGCTTTCAATGAATAGCTAGTATGTTTTATTATAACTTAATCACTAAACATGCTTAGATGGATTTTTTTGCTAATGCATAATCAATAGTGCGCCGCATAGGTAAAGAGCAGTAAGTACCTGCCTTGCTACTTATTTTTCAGCTAGCTGTTGAGTACGAAAGAATCTATTTTTTCTATATTTAATTAAAATAGTAGATTATTAATTCCTGTTGGGACAATGCGTTTTAAGTCTGTTCATCTTCATGATAGGTGCAGGAACTGCACAATTTATATGTGTTTAGTAAAGGTGAGAATTACAGAAAGAGACATGAAATATAAAATGGATTATGTTTAAATATTACATTTTTCTAAAGTTGTCCCATGGGGTCAGGGGCTCTTTAACCTCACTTTGTTCCTAATGGCTGCTACATCAGTTTGTGGCTTGTAAAGTGCCTTGGGATACAATGTGTATGAAATTGCCTATATAAAACCCAACTCCTTTCCTTTCAGCATGTACTGTAAGTATGACTCAGCTGTTAGCACATGCAGCTCTGGATCAGAAGGTCATGTGTTCTAGTCCCATACTGGGACTGTGGCTCATACCTTAAATACTCGCACCCAGATGCAGTATTAGGGAGATGATGAAATATTGGTGTGTGTCATCCTTAGGATAAGATGTTGAATGAGGTCCTTTCTGCTCATCCCAATTGATGTCCCAGTGGGTGTCCAGGTGGTGTTGCACACTACCACTAAACAGTACAGTCCCTGAGGATGCCTTAGCCCTGGAATGGACAGGGAGGTTCTTGCATGACATCCCACCGTTCACCACCCATTCAGGCAGTGCTCATAACGCTCAGCAGAGAGCCAGCCACAATGATCCTGATACTCCCAGAATGGGCCAGGCACATACGGTTCTCAGTGCTCCTGATCCCATCCAGCATGATTATAATCAGCCTACCAATAGTCACTCTATCTTGTGACCAATCCCTCAGTGTCATGATCAGGATGCTGCTGATTTTATTTTTAAATTATAGAAATCCTCCCCACCCAAACCTCCCTCTCTACCCCCCCCACCAACACATTCAGCCCTTTTGGCTCTGGCCAGAGTTTGTTATGTTTGCATGCACATGCGTGCATAGAAAACAATTTGTTACAAAAAATGGCATTTAAGAAGTGTGTCACTGGTGAGCCCAAACTCAAACTGCAGTGGGCTCACCAGTGACAGACCAATGAGCAGACATGCTAGTCATGGCACTACTCACTGCTTGGTGGGTGGAAACTGTGGGTTGTTGAAAGGAGCCAGCTGCTGCTATCAGACAGTGGCTGGCTTGTTTCATCTACATAACACTGCCCAGCAACCGGCTGAGCAGTGTGGGGGGAGTGCACTCTCTCTCTCTCTCTCTCTCTCTCTCTCTCTCCCTCCCACAGCACTTCATTATGTTGGCTGATGCAATCAAACCACCTGTCACTGCCATCACCATTTTTCGACACCAAGGTTCCCAATCTTCAGTACCAGCTAGTACCCCCCGCCTGGCCCATTTCCACTGTGCAACATGGGGTGCCCACCCCTGGTGCTGCCAAACATGACACTGACACTGGGGTGTCCTATCCCTAGTTTTAATACCTCAAATAAAATAAAAAATCCCTCATAGGGGGAGGGACAGAGTGGTATTCAGGCCCACACATGACACATTGTGGCAGGCCAGGGAGCCTTTCCCCACAAGGAGTTGACATCATATTTTTCAGGATTAAAATCATAGCACTGGCCTTCAAAAATCACAGCATATGGCCAGAATGTGTAACACTTATTTTAAACAATTATATGTCTATAAATAGTGGGCCCCATATAGTTAGTAATAAGGAATGTTTCTATCAACTTAGTTCAATGATTTAATAGTTTGTGCATGCAGAAATAGCTCTAACATTATTAAGGACATCAATATACTTATGCAGAGCAAGGGTAAAATTGAGTATGAAAATCATAGCACTATGCAAAATTCATAGCAGTTGACAGGTATGGTGACATGTGTGTCAAGGACTGATGGGCCCATGCACTGCGTCTCAACAAATAGGTTAGCCTGACAGTTTTAAATGACAACACAGGCACAAACCTAGGAAGTTACAAGCACAGGCCTACAGGTAGTAAAAAGTCAGGATCCACCACAAATTACTCTTCTTACTATGCAGGCCTGCCACAAACACCATACATGCAAACATTCAGCATTGACAAATGCTTGTTTGTAATTGTTGCCCTCATTTATTACTAAGGACATTTGCATGGAAACAGGATCTCTGCCCTATCTACTCTGTCTGCTTGTCTACTTCTGCAGTCACAGTTCTGTTTATGACATCCCAATCTGTTGCTGTAAAGATAAGTATGATGTCAGAAACAGGGCATTATGATGTCATGTGTAGACAAGCAGCCAAAGCTAATTGTCCAGTGGACAATATTCTTGCTTTTATGTCACTCCCTTAGTAATAAAGAAGATGTTTAAACGGAACATAAAAAATAAGTAATTTAACTCAACTATTGCAGGTGCTTTCTGTTCATTATTGACATGCTGTTAACATGCTTAAAACTATTATATTTCTGCATGCTGGTTTTTTTTTCCCAACTATGTTCAGTGGTTTCAAATAGGCATTTTTTTGTATGTAACTAGGGGCAACACACTGACAGACAGACACGCACACACAGACAGACACATACACATACACACACATACACACACACACAGAGTGTGAGGCTTGATATTATCTTCAAAGCTTGATGATGTCTGCTAGCTGTCTCATGGGCAGAAAACTATTGTGGCTGGTGCAGCTTTCTCCCTGGAACTACAAGAAGTTTATGCCCATCAGCCAGATAAACACTAACATTGTTAGCCTTCTTAGAATTGGCTTTTGAGAAGCAAGCCTGCTGCATTTCTACATCCACTGGCTACATAGTACACACCTACACAGCCCCTACACTACAGTAACAGTATGTTCGCTTTGCTCATGCGCGCAAGCAAACATAAAAATGACTTGAGGGAAGCAGCAGCAGTGCAGCAAGTAGGAAGGTTTGGCAGTGGGGTAAAGGAAGTTGGAGATCCACAGCCACCACTATGCAGTTTCTCTTCACTTCATTACTGAGAGGAGTGAGAGGAAATCGTTGCATTTAGCAACAGCTGAGAGAGGCAAGCCCAGCAGTGCTTCACAAAGAGAACAATTGCAGTACTCTCTGTAACAGTGCCTTTGGCAGTTGTCAAATAAGCATTTGTCAATGCCAAATGTTTGCTTGCAGTGTCGGGACAACTTTGAAAAACATAATGTCTAGACCAGTTTAGCTTGTATTTTACCCTTTTTATGTTCACCCTTGTGGTTAAGCGAACATATTGGTATGATAGTGGATTTTGAGAGGTGTGTCACTGTCAGTCCAATGCAGGGCAATCTGCAAGTGGCTTGACAGTGTCGGACCAATCATCAGTCAGGCTGATCATAGCACTGTTCCAGTGTTGCTGAGTGGAAACCGTCATGTAGTTCAAAGAAAAGAGTCGTTCAAATCATAGGGCGGCTCTTTCCTTCGATCTGCATAATGCCGTCCAGCAAGCAGAGCTGATTAGTGTCATGATCAGCTTGCTGTGGTCCTCTCCTCATGCAAAAACAATCCCATCTGACACTGGGGTAATCAATCAACGGTGCTGCCAAACATAACACTGACACTGGAGTGCCCAATCTCCTGTGTTGATACCTAAAATAAAGAAAACCCACCCTCAATCCCTCCCACCCCTTCCTTCTTAATTTTCTTACACCAGGATGCCCAACCCTCGGTGCTGACTACTATTCCCCACCCTACCTGTTTTCACTGTACGACAGTGTGGAGTCCACCTCTGATGCCACCAAACATAAAAAAATTGTCCCTTCCTCCCTCTCACCAATTCCTTGTTAATTTTGTGCCCAGTCCTCAGTGCTGGCTACTACCCTCCACCCTGCCCATTTTCACTGTGTAACACTGGGGAGCCCACTGCCAGTGCCACCAAGCATAACACTAGCACTGGGGTGCCAAGTCTCCAGTAGCTGCACCCGAAATGCAGAAAACTGCCCCATAGTCTTTTTTTAATTTTATACACCCTGTGAAAAAGAAAACCATCAATGTCTGTTGCCACTGCCAGCACCCCCACTGTTACCCTCCTCCCACCCAACCCTCCCACTCAGCACCCACCACTTCATACCCGCCCACCCTTTACTTACCTACTGGGGGGGTCCAACACTGTAATTCTCTCTGGACTAGAAAGACATCTTCACTATTCGATGCTGAACTGGGAACTGAGGAAATCAGGTATGCAATTCAGTGTATTTCAATGGGTTTTGAACTTGTCCTCATAACTTGGTCATTTTTGAATATTTTTTCACCAAATTTTCATCATGGCCTTTTTGGGACCCCTCTTCATGAAAAATGACAGTGAAATTATGCAAAAGGTGATTTTGCAGTTGCTGCATGAAATCACCTTTCAGGCAGGATTCGAAAATGTTTCCATCCTTGTTCATGAGTAGGCTTAGCAGGATTATATTTAAATTGGTAAATGTCGATAAACATCGATTTCGCCGCACAAACACAAACCGACAAAAGAATAATTATTATATAATTATTGATAATAATCTAAATTTGCAGATAGGCAAAGTAAGTTCTACTGCTATTTTGAAATGTGATGATAATTTGTGTTTTATCAGTTTGTAAATTCTCAGCATTTACTGTCATTAACTGTAACTGTGAAAATGAAATTGATACAAATCAAAATAAATGCTTAAAAACCCATAATTTCATGCAAATGTGAAAATTTAAATAGATAAAACTTGGGGAAAAGGTCTAAAAATAAAAATCGATATTTTCCATAGAAATTATAAAAAAATAAAAATCGAATTCTGCCAACCATATTCATGAGGTGGGGTCATAAGGAGGCTATGTTGAAAATTTGGGGTGAAAATATATAAAAAAAAAAAGTTATGAGCCCACATTAACATTTTTCAATGCACGCTCATAGCTTTGCTAATTTTCAATATTTTGACCCCACATTTTCAACATAGCCATTTTTTACACCACCTCATGAATGTGACAGCTGTCATTTTTCAAATACTGGTCAAAATGTGTTTTCACACTTGTGGCATGAAATCACCTTTCAGGCAGGATTTGAACATTTTCTCTGCCCTTGAGGAGGGGTCATAAGAAAGCTATGTGGTATTATAAGAAGGCTATGTTGAAAATCTGGGTAAACATATTTAAAAACAATAAAAATACAAGTGTAGACTGTAATTTTTCAATGCACATTCATAACTTTGGTAAATTTCAATATTATGACCGAAATTTTCAACATTGCCACTTTTTCACACCACCTCATGAATGTGACTGCTGTAATTTTTCAAATCCTGGCCAAAATGTGTTTTTGCACTCATGGCATGAAATAACCTTTCAGGCAGGATTTGAAAATTGTCTCCACTCTTGTTCATGAGATGGGTGCCCTAAGAAAGTTATGTTGAAAATTTGGGGTAAAAATATTGAAAAACAAAAAAGTTATGAGCATTCACTGAAATTTTTCAACTCACGCTAGTAACTTTAGTAATTTGCAATATTTTGACTCCAAATTTTAAACATAGCCATTTTTTCATACTACCTTATGAACCTGATAGCTGCCATTTTTCAAATCCTGGTGAAAATGTGTTTTCATACTTTTGGTCCTGAAATGACATTTCGGACACTATTTTATAAATTACACGTCATGTTCAAGAGTGGTCATAAAAAGATTATGTTGAACATTTGGGATCAAAATATGAAAAAACAACTAAGTTATAAGAAATGTTGAGCTGTTCCAACATTTATACATAACTTTATTTCTGCGGATTTTAGCCCCAAATGATCACAAATCCCTTGTGTTAACCCACCTCCTCAGCATGACAGGTGTCATTTTTCAAATCCCCGCTGAAACTTGTTTTCATAGTCGCACTGCAAAATCACCTTTTGGATGGGATTTTTTAAAATTCCACCTATCTTGATCATAATTTCAGGTCATAAACAGACTGTTGGAAATTTGGAGTCAAATTGTGGAAGCCAACTGAAAGTAGATATTGGCTCTCAGCTGGCCTATCCTGGGTAAATACAATCTAAACATATACAAAAGCAGGACACCACTGAAAATGACATATTGCATCACTTCTGGTCTATCCTAGGGAAATATATAGTAAAAATGTGTACAAGCAAGACCCAGTACAATAGCAGTGCAAGCAGTGAACATTCGGTATTGACAAATGCATGTTGGTAATTGTCGCACTTGTTTATTACTAATGACATTGGCATGGAAATAGAATCTCTGCCCTATTTGCTCTGTCTGCTTGTCTACTTCTGCTGTCACAGTTCTGTTTATGACATCCCAATCTGTTGCTGTGTAAATAATTATGATGTCATAAACAGGGAATTATGATGTCACATGTAGACAAGCAGCCAAAGCTAATTAAGTCCAAGGGACAGAAATCTTGAGTTATGTCACTTCCCTCAGTAATAAAGAAAAAGGGGAATGAATTGCAGAAGTATAGTTCTGGCTGAATGGTACAGAGGTTAAAACCACAGACTCAGCCTCCCTCAGGGCCACAAACAATATTGTTTAAGGAAATCTGAGCTACAGTAAACTTGGAGCCAGGCCAATGGTGTGGAGGGCTGAGGCACTCGATGACTCACCTCCAACCATGCCAGTGACCTGGGTATGAAAATAGATTAAGGCTGCTCAGTGGCTGGCAGAAGGTAAGGAGGATTTAGCCATCAACACATCTCCTCCTTCAGGGTGGTGGGGATAGTGTCTACTGCTGCTTGGCTGGCACACACTGGCGGGTAGATGGCATGGCATGGGGTCATAATGTTGCAAGACATTATGCCACAGCAATATACCATGCTGCCACTACAGTGTAATATATTGCCAGCAGCACATGTCTTTGTTTTTCAGGGGGCTTCCCCCCCGACCCCCCCAACTAAAATAATCTTGGGGGGGTTAACATTTAAATTCACACAAAGTGCGAAAAATAAAAAAAATCCAGGCATCTGGGAACGGGATTCAAAACCCAGTCCCAAATACACTGCCTGCCTCCCTAGCTGCCTGTGGCTCATCCTGTTGAACCATGGCAGCTGCTCGCCACCCCCCCTGTCCAAGCAGAGGTCTTATCTGGGAAGAGTGAGAGGGTGCACTACCCGCATACACCCTTTTGCGGTTTTGCACCCTCTCACTCTTCCCTACAGCACTGTTCCTGTTGCATGGTTTTGTCATGCATGATGAAGCATGCAACATATTGACCTGGTAAGAGATGGCACAGCTGCAGTCACCTGAACTGAAATTTGGGGCAGGCATTGAAAGCATGCACCATCTTCATGGTCTACTTTTGTGCCGTTGCATGCCGCTAGCTCTGAATCAAGGGGAGTAACCCGAGGAAAATAATTCCTGCCTGGAAGATGATGCTGTGACCCTGAAGGCACCACACCACTGCCATCCATGGCACCAACTCACACAACGAGGTAAGAAGTAGTTGGGGTAAGTCTTGGAGGTGGAGTGAAGGGGTTGGGGTTTGACAGCAGAAGGGGGCTGATGGGGAGGGACAGAGGATAAAGTCAATATGAAAAACAAGGATTGCAAAAATGTATGAAGTATAAATTAAATTGTGTCCAACTCTTACATTTTTCAAAATTATCCAGTTGATATCAAGGGCTCTTTAAAGGGAACATAAGCAAGATATAATGTAAATCAAATATTGCTGGTGCTTCCTGTTCATTATTGACATGACGCAAGCAATGTGAGAAGGCAGTAGGGAGGGTTGGGGGGATACTGGGATGTATAAGGAGAGGCATCACCAGCAGAAAACAGGAAGTTGTTATCCCTCAGTACACACAGTTGGTGAGACCCCATCTGGAGTACTGCGTCCAGTTCCGGAGACCCCATCTCCACAAGGACATAGGATAGAGGCAGTCCAGAGGAGGGCAACTAAAATGTTGCAGGGTCTGCAAGAGAAGCCATATGAGGAGAGACTAAAGGAGCTTAATATGTATACCCTTGAGGAAGGGGGGGGGGCATGATAGGAACTTTTAAGTACCTCAGTGGAATCAACAAAGTCCAAGAGGATAGCATCTTTCAGAAAAAGAGATGTGCAAGAACAAGGGGACACAATTTGAAGATAGAGGGGCTTGGTTCAGGAGCAATGTAAGGAAGTATTTTTTCACAGAGAGGGTGGTGAACGCATGGAACAGCCTTCCTGAGGAGGTTGTGGGGTCTAAAACTGTGGGAGAATTCAAGAATGCATGGGACAGACATAAGGCAATTTTTGTGGGGAGTACTGTAGGAAGAAATAGGCTGTTGGTTAACTATGATCTGCAGCTTTTCCTGCAGGTAGGGAAATAGGCCGACTAGGTGGGCCAAGCAGTCCTTATCTGCTGTCAAAGTCTATGTTTCTATGATGTCAACATATTTGAAGCTATTATGCTTGCATACTGCATGCATTTCCCAACTCTGTTTCATACTTTCAAATGGGTATTTGCTGTCTGTAACTAGGAGGAAACAAACACATACACACACACACACACACACACACACTGTGAGACTTGATGCCTTTAAAGCCTGATGATGTCTGCTAGCTGGCTAATGGGCAGAAAACAATGTGACTGGAGGGGCGTTTCTCCTTTGAACTACAAGAAGTTTACACCCATTAGACAGATGAACACTGTCATCCTCAGCTTTCTCAGCATTAGCTTTTGAAGGGTAAGCCTCCTGCATTTCTATATCCACTGGTGTATACAGTACCCACCTATACAGCCCCTACACTACATTAACAGTATGTTTGCTTTGTTCATGCTGACAAGCAAACATAAAAATCATGTCTTTTTGAATGCTACAGGGAGTGGTTTGTGATCATTTTAGTGTGAAAGGGAGGTTGCTGCTCATTTCCAAGCAATCAAATATTCAGAGTACATAGACCAATGTGAAACACAAATGTTTCACTAAGGTACCTAAAGCCTCAGTTATCACCAAAGAGCATCAAAATCCCAAAAGCTTCTGGAAGCCTAGCATCTTCTCGACCCCTGGTGTACTGGTTGGAGAGTTCAGCAGTTGGCTAAAGTACAGCATTTGAAAGCTAGAAATGCTCAGCATGAAGCCTCTCATTCAACCGCTATCTGGTGGCCTTGTGCATGGCACTAGTAGTATCTCATAGAATAAAACCATAGCTCGGACTGCACCTAAGGTTACATCCTATTCCCTAAACATATGTTGCAGGACCTCTGATCTGCCTCTGCCTATGTTATTAGTGCCAACGTGTGCCACAAGGATTCCTATTTCCCCTCCTGCACGTCTATCCAGCCTCTTCATGATGTCTGCAATCTACACACCAGGATGGCAAATGACTAAGCAGTCCATGTGACTATGATTTCCGAGGGCTCCCCATACACACCTTACTACCATACTATAGAGTCCTTTATCACTACTACCTTTCTGCTACCCTGAATTGCTGCTCTCTACAGACCGTCCTGTACTGTGGAAGCTGCTGCTTTTGGGCCCCCTGTTGTCATGCAGTGAATGTCTGTGTTTCTCTCCTTCCTTACTTTAGGCCTCTAATGGTTGACCTTTTTATCCCCTCTCCCCTCAACATACTTGGCTGGGGCATCGGTATTCTCCTACATCTACCCTTACCCACCCCTGATCAACTTTAAAGCCCCTCCTATTTTATCTATCCTGTGTGCTAGCACTCCGCACCCCTTCTGGGCTCAGAGGTTTATCTGCAGTCTGCAGGCTTCTCCTGCTCCAGAATGCCTTCCAGTGTGAGAGGAACCTAAATCCTTGCTCTCTACACCAAACCCTTAGTCACCCATTCAACTGCTTAATCTTCTTCGGCCTTGTTGGAACATGTGGCACCAGCAATACCTCAGAGAATACTACGCTGGAGGGTCTAGTTACACAAATCTATGTTGCAGGATCTCTGGTCTGCCTCTTCCTGTGTCATTGGTGCCAACATGTGCCACAATGGTATCTCTTCCCCTGCCTCATGAGCCTGCCCATCCTTGCCATGATGTCTGCAAATCACACGTCAGGTAGGCAAGTGACTGAGCAGTCCACACAGCTTTGATGTCTCCAGTAACCCTCTGACCTTGCTGACGTACTATAGAGTCCCCTATAACTATTACCTTCCTGTTACTGTTATTTGTAGAAACAAAAACACTGCATCAGCATGTGGTCTGAAAGCAGAACAAAATGGTAATATTAAATGCATGCTGAAAATTGAAAATAAGAGTTAAAAATCTATGTTTCAACCTTAGGTCTTCTTCAGGAAATATCTAAAAGAGAAAAGCAAAGTTAATGTAGAGGGGAGGTAAAATGAGGGGGAAAAAAAGGGAAGTCTCTGGGAGAAGAAGTGATAAATGGCAAGATTAAGAGAGAATCTGAGAAACAAAAAGGTGATGATGGGAATGACAAGGCATAATAGCAGTAGATAAGCTAGAGAAGTCCCCAGGTAGGGACTAATTAACAGGGCCTAGTAAGTAGGCTGAAAGGTGACAAATGTGGGGGAAGAAGACAGAGATGGAGACATGGTGAAAATGAAAATAGAAATTAAATGTGTACAGATACAAATAGACTTTAGGGAAAACAAGGGGTGGCTGAAAGATGTTAGTAGAAAATTAGTCTATCATTTAAACTGGAGAGCTGCTGGGATCCAAGGCGGATGATCAGCTTGGTTTCTATGTTTTTTCTATGGTCAGAATCCCAGAAGCCCTGCTGAAGTGCACAAACAGAAAGTCCATTGACACTGTGGTCCTTGGAGATAAAGTGGGATACAATGGATTTATCAGTGTCTCCATTCCTGACTGCCCTGTAATGTTCATTGAAATGGTCTGCAAGCCATCTACCAGTCTCCCCAATGTAAATAGCTGCACACTTCCTGCAAAGAATACAATATACCACATCAGTGGAGGTGCATGAGAACTCCTTGGTGATGTGAAAAACACCTGTGGGACCCCGAATTTCAGTCACAGTAGAAATAAATTTGCAGATGTAGCAGCAAGTTTTGTTGCAAGGTTTGGTACCTGGTAGGCAGGAATTGTTAGGAGTAGGTAGACTGCTTCTTACCAGGAGATTCCACAGGTTGGGTGGCCAGTTTTAGGAGGCAATAGATGGTTCTGTAAAGGAAGCACCAATGTTAGGGTCAGTTTGCAAAATAGGAAAGTTACTGGTGGCCTGGTTCAAGTTGATCTGCAGCGCTTCTATCGCAGAGTACGCCTTACAGCTCATTATGTTTTCTTGCATGAATGTGCGAGAAACATTATGTGGCAGCTTAGGACAGAAGCAGGTTGTGGAGGCGCAGCACTGTGACAGTCAACGGAGGCATTGCATTTGGGGGCTTGGCATTGGTGGACCAGTGGAGGCACAGTGTGCTGATGACACTGGCTTCCAAAAGTGCCACCAAGTTGTAACATTTTCACTGCAGCAATCAGGGGCCGCCTCATCATTGCAGCATCAGCCATTCCACTGCAATGAGGGAGCAACCCGTCATTGCAGGGCGGAACATTACCTAGTGTAATATTGTTTGTAAATGCGGTAGCAAGCCGCCGCCATGTTCACAAACAATATTATACAGCCCCCACTGCAGAGGGGGTGCCCAATCCGCCTCGGCAGCATGCGCCCCCCCAAAACAGTCTTTGTCTGCCGACGGGGGGGGCCCAATCACCGTCGGCTTCAGTTCCCCCCATCCCAGTTTAATTTGCCAATGGGGGAGCCCACTCCCCATCGGCATAATGTCCCCCTCCCAAAAAAAGTTGGTTTGTGCCGAGGAGGGTGCCCAATCCCCCTTGGCTCTTGTGCCGCCCCGTATGTGGTGATGGGGGTGCCCAATCTCCCGTCGGCTACAGCCGCCCTCCCCAAAAAAACACTCAGGTGGCATGCTGGGAGTCCACCCGGCATGCCAAATGTCCTATTAAAAAAAAGAAAAGTCCTGCGATGTTTTTTCTTTTTTAACCTGTAAATTTAAAACGGTCCCTCGTTGAGTCCAGTGGCCCTGCCCCCCAACCCGCACCCACCCTCTGTGTACCCTGCCTTTCCACACACACCCTCACCTGATACTTACCTCCAGAGCCCATCACGATGATCTTCGGTGGACCGAGAACACATCTGCACTCCTCAAAGCCGACCACAAACTGAAGAAATGCTGGTAAGCTGTATAATGGCATAAATAGGGTTTTTTCAACTTTGATGCATATCTCCAGCATTTTGGGGAATTTTGGTACCAAATTTTCAACATGGGGTTATTGGGACCCCTCCTCATGAATTCAGCCACTGTCATGGCGTTATTCAGTCCCAAAAGGTGATGTCACGGTCACTGCATGGAATCACCTTTCAGGACCGATTAATGAAACGACAGTGCCAGTGTTCATGAGGTGGCCTCTCAAAAAGTCTATGTTGTAAATTTGGTGGAAAAATCCAAGAAATGACTGTTTTATGAGCGTGCATTGCGCAGTTGCTATGCACACTCGTAACTTTGTGAATTTGCAACATTTTCACTCCAGATTTTCAACATGGCCATTTTTCTGCACCTCCTTATGAACAGTACAGCTCTCATTTTTCACATCCTAGCCGACATGTGTTTTCGCACTTCCAGCACAGAATAGCGCGGTCGCTGTGGGAAATCAGTGTTCGGGACACATTAAGAAAATCACAGTGACACTGTTCATTAGCAGAGGTCCTAATATGCCTATGTTGAAAATTTTGTGATTAAAGTCCATAAAATGACTGTGTTACGAGCGTGCATTGCGCAGTTTCCACGCATACTCGTAACTTTGCACATTTGTAATATTTTCACTCCAGATTTTCAACACTGCCATTTTTCTACACCTCCTTATGAACAGTACAGCTGTCATTTTTCACATCCTGGCCAGAATATGTTTTTGCACTTCTGGCACAGAATAGCGTAGTCGCTGTGGGAAATCTGTGTTCGGGACACATTAGGAAAATCACAGTGACACTGTTCATTAGCAGAGGTCCTAAAATGCCTATGTTGAAAATTTGGTGATGAAAATCCATAAAATGACTGTGTCACACGCATGTGTTGTGCAGTTTCTACGTATGCTCGGAAGTGCTAGCATTTTTAATAGTCACACTACAGAGTTTCAACATTGCCATCTCTTCACACCTCCCTATGGATGGTACAGCTGTCACTCTTCACATCCTGCCCAATCTGTGTTTTTGTACATGTGGCGCAGAATGGCACGGTCGCTGCTGGAACTCAAAGTTTGGGACACATTGACATAATCACACTGCCACTCTTCATGAGAAGAGGTCCCAAATGCTTTTATGAGGTGGGGTCACAAAAAGGCCATGTTGAAAATTTGTAGTGCAAATACCAACAACCACCCGAGGTGTTAGGGTTTCTAACCATTACGTCCCACCCTGTACAGACTGACAGGCATCGGGTGTGCCTTTGGCTTGCCGACTGTACTGCTCATGCTATCCCACCCCCACCTTCCAGCCACTGACAGGCATCGAGGTGTACCTTGGACTCTTTGGCCCCAGACTTCACCCCATTCTCCTATGCTACATCCATTTCAGTGTATGTCCTTGTGGAATGGGGTGACTGTAAAGGCAAACACCCCAAGGCACACCTCAACACGTGTCAGTGTCTGCAGAATAGGGTGAGGTGACATGGCATGACTGTCATGGGCGATGACCCAAACACTTACTCCAATACCTGTCCATCTCTACAGGATGGAGGTGGGGTTGGCGTGAGGTTCAATACTTCACTGCCATTCCTATTCTGCATCTGTCTAACTCCTGCATTTCCAATGTTAATACCAGCAAGCAAACATTTGGCATTGACAAATGCTTGTTTTTCTAATGAGACTCCTCTTCCCGCAGATAATGACAATATTACCAGAATAATCTGTGATATCAATCCCAAATGTAGTGCATGGACACTTCCTCCAGGACGTTTTGCTGCTGTTGATTATTTTGTTAAGCAATGCATGGATAACATCACTAACTTCAATTTTTATTGCAGGCACAACCACTCCAACCTGACAACTGGTGAGCTTGCAGCCCTCAGATCTCTGCAATGCAGAAATGACATTGTTATTAAACCAGCTGATAAGGGAAGTGCTGCTTTGGTCTGGCAAAAGGAGCTATACATCACTGAAGCCACACAGCAACTCTCCAACACCAGGTTTTACTCTTCTCTTCCCCAGGACCCCACTGCTGACTATCAGACTGAGGTTACCACAACTATAATCTCTGCTATTGAAAACAAAGAGCTCCCTGCTTCTGCTAAGATACTCATAGTTCAGTATTTCTGGGCATCCAGGTTTTATCTCCTTCCCAAAATCCACGAAACAGGTAACCATGGTCGTCCTATTGTGTCTGTCTGTTCCTGCCCCACATCCCACATCTCTACATTTTTGGACAGCCTCATGAGACCACTCATTGAGTCCCTGGCCTCCTATGTTAAAGACACTAACCATGCTCTCCATTTATTTGACAGGTTCAGATTCAGTGGCTCTCATCAGCTTATCTTCACCATGGACATCAAATCTCTTTACACAGTGATCCCCCACAATGATGGCCTGGCAGCTTTGCAGCATTTTCTGAATAAACGGGAAGTCCAGCAGCCACCCACACACACACACTAACTCATCTCGCAGAACTTGTTCTTAAACTCAGTGCTTTTTCATTCAATAACAGTTTTTTTCAGCAGGTCTGTGGAGTTGCCATGGGTACCAAGATGGGTCCCAGATTTGCTAATCCGTTTGTGGGTTGGGTGGAGGAACAGTTTTTTCTCTCATTCACAGGGACTGTGCCTGAACTCTACAAACACTACATAAATGACTGTGTGGGGGCTACCTTGTGCTCCATGGAGACCCCCCAAGTCTTACTCGACAAGTTTACCATGGTCCATCCTTCCCTTCAATACACTGTTGAAGTATCCTCCTCTACACTGCCTTTTCTGGATATCCAACTATCAGTACAGAACACTGGTCTGAAGACATCAGTTTATCATAAACCCACTGACTCTCACAGTTTCCTCCTCCACAGCTTCTTCCATCCTAAACATGTCAAGAATGGCCTGCCATATTCACAGTTTCTTAGATTTCACATCTTATGCAGTGAAGACGATGATTTTGCTGAGCAGGACCGAATAATGCAGTTTTTTTATTAACAGAGGGATACCCTAAAAGCGCAGTGGACAGAACACTCTCCTGGGTCGGTAACATGCCCCATAATCGTGACCCCCGTAGGAAGGATACTGTCATGCAAGAACAACAACAAATTCCACTAGTGCTTCCTTTCCATCAGAGTACACCCCCTCTTCACAGGATCAACACCAGTAACTTTCCTGTTTTGACAACTGACCCCAACATTGGTGCTTCCTTTACAGAACCATCTATTGCCTCCTACCGCTGGCCACCCAACCTGCGGAATCTCTTGGTAAGAAGAAGCCTACCTGATCCTATCAATTCCTCCCTACCAGGTACCAAACCTTGCAACAGAACTCGCTGCTACACCTGCAGATTTAGTGTGACTGAAATTCGGGGTCCCACAGGTGTTTTTCACATCACCAAAGAGTTCTCATGCACCTCCACTGATGTGGTATATTGTATTCTTTGCAGGAAGTGTGCAGCTATTTACATTGGGGAGACTGGTAGATGACTTGCTCACCGTTTCAGGAAACATTACAGAGCAGTCAGGAATGGAGACACTGATAAACCCACTGTATCCCACTTTATCTCCAATTGCCACAGTGTCAATGGCCTTTCTGTTTATGCACTTCAGCAGAGCTTCTGGGATTCTGACCATAGAAAAAACATGGAAACCAAGCTGATCATCAGCCTTGGCTCCCAGTAGCTCTCCGGTTTAAATGATAGACTAATTTTCTACTAACATCTTTCAGCCACCCCTTGTTTTCCCTAAAGTCTATTTGTATCTGTACACATTTAATTTCTATTTTCATTTTCACCATGTCTCCATCTCTGTCTTCTTCCCCCACATTTGTCACCTTTCAGTCTTCTTACTAGGCCCTGTTAATTAGTCCCTACCTGGGGACTTCTCTAGCTTATCTACTGCTATTATGCCTTGTCATTCCCATCATCACCTTTTTGTTTCTCAGATTCTCTCTTAATCTTGCCATTTATCACTTCTTCTCCCAGAGACTTCCCTTTTTTTCCCCTTCATTTTACCTCCCCTCTACATTAACTTTGCTTTTCTCTTTTAGATATTTCCTGAAGAAGACCTAAGGTCGAAACATAGATTTTTAACTCTTATTTTCTATTTTCAGCGTGCATTTAATATTACCGTTTTGTGTTACTATTACTTGCTGCCCTCCCCAGACCCTTCTGTACTGTGGAAGCCACTTAACTTTGGCTCCCAGCAGTAACTTCCACTACCATGTAATCACCCTGCACTTTCCAAGCCATGGGCTGGTACCAGATTTGGATGGCCACCAGCAGTGGCCTCTGCCTCACTTCATGATCCTGTCCTTGTCCTCTCCTGCCTTCCTGAACCCATTGCTCCTCTTTAACACCTAAATTTATCTTCCTGGTGCCCTTCTTACCTGTGTCATAGCCCATGACACTCCCACAACATGTAAAAAACTGCGCTCAGCTGTTCCTGTTGGTGCTGCCTCATCCTGCTGGTGCTGCGAGGGACTAGCGCCTGAGCGGCGCTTCATTTCACGGGCGGTGCGCCCCAGCCAACTCCCCGGCCGCCACTGCTCAACCCACCCACTGAACTCAAGCTGAAACCAGGACCATAGGAAGCGGGTCCAGCCTTCAGGGACTTGCGCCTAAGCGGTGCTTCATTTCACGGGTGGTGCGCCCCAGCCGACTCCCCGGCCGCCACTGCTCGACCCACCCACGGAACCCAAGCTGAAACCGGGACCATAGGAAGCGGGTCCAGCTTTCAGGTACGGCCACTGAATTCAACTTTGGAGCCATTCTGGCTGATCGATCCCGATTGGTGTGGCGCTCGTGCAGGCGAACACTGATTGGCCCACCTGCTACGCTAGCACATAGCGATTGGTGCGCCTTTGGACATTACTTTTAAACAGGATTTTTGCTCACCTCTCCCCTTGTAACTGCTGCTCACATTTTCTTGATTTCTTTTGTTGTGCCTGTAACTGTGGATATTATTTTTTTTTTTTTTCTTTTCTCTATCTACCTAAATCAATAATATATGTATACAATGACCGTGTAGAAGTAGTCTTCAGAGCTTAGCTTGAACATAAGTTTAGGACTCATTTTTTAATTGTAACTTGATGGTGTGACTTGAACTGAAAGTATCCCTTCTCTCTCTCTTCCCCCTTTTACCTGGCATTCTCCGCCTAACTGTTTCCTTGCTCTGCATTGAATTTCACCTCCTAAAACCCGTCTGTGTTTACTTAAGACCTATCTTCCTGAGAATTCCCTATACCTCTCCTGTAGTCTAAGTCCTTCCCCCTCTTCCACTCGCTTCTGTGCTTTCCTGTACCACTAACCCCATAACGATTATCTGTGGCCTACCCCACCCCTGTCTACTTAATCTGCCTTCCTTTGTCTGTATCAAGTACCCCCACCCCCCCCGCTGACAATCTGCCGCCAGCTGCCCACCCTCCGATTACTTGTCTGCCACTGCATATAATGCTGTGTCTCCTCTTTCTTCATTAGGGAATTAGGGACTCGTGCCTGAGTGGTGTTTCATTTCACGGGCGGTGTGCCCCAGCCGACTCCCCGGCCACCGCTGCTCGACCTACCCACGGAACCCAAGCTGAAACCAGGACCACAGGAAGCGGGTCCAACCTTCAGGTATGGCCACTGAATTCAACTTTGGAGCCGTTCTGGCTGATCGATCCTGATTGGTGCGGCGCTCATGCAGGCGGACACTGATTGGCCCGCCTGCTACGCTAGCACATAGTGATTGGTGCGCCTTTGGACAGTACTTTTAAACAGGATTTTTGCTCGCCTCTCCCCTTGTAACTGCTGCTCACATTTTTCTCCCCCCCCCCAAGGCCTCCTTTAAATACAAGTCTTGCTCCTCCCTCCCTGCTACCTGGCTGCCCCATTGGCTTATTCCTACCTCATGCACTTCCAATCACAAGTAAGAGTAACAGGGCCCTCCAGCCACTATCTACTCATTATATTGCAGTCTATGGTTGCTACCTATTAAACAGCCACTTCTTGCCTCTGTGCAAACCCTTCTAAGAGCCATGGCTTACCTTATTTCTGCACTGGTAATACTAGCAAACAGCATATTCATTAAAACAATACAGAATGATGAGAAAGGCCATAGCCTGACCCTGGAACTCACCCTCTCCACTTATGCTGCCCCTACCTACTGCACTTCCCTCCTGATGGGGCCCCAACCCTTTTACTATACTCTCTATTCCTCCCAATCCCCTTTCCTACTCCCCTCGCCTATGTCTATTCGTGCACTCACAGTCACACCCCTATACTATAGAATAAGCCTCCTTTTCCCTAGCATTAAACCTATGCCTATGGCAATACTCAGAGGATGATCAAAAAGGAAAAAAGAGATTGCATCTATACTGAGCTCCGTGAAAAAATTGATGCTCTTACTTCTCTGCTCGGATAATGTGGAGCTAAATCCTGGTCCCCGATACAACTTAACTCACCAACGGAATTTGCAGCTGCCTCAGGGCTCAAAATGATGCTAGTAAATATACTGAGCTTGACTAAAAAATTCGACCAGCTACAAGCATGGGCTGCTTACACAGAACCAGATCTTATAATTATTACAGAGTCTTGGCTCAAAAAAGCCACTACTGATCAACAAATTGCACTACCTGGCTACAAACTATACAGGGCAGATAGGGAATCTAGGGGGGATGGTGTTGTCATCTATTCTAAATCCAGATTTACAGTTTCTGATATCTCTTGTAAATCTAAACAGAAGGAATACGAGATTGTATCCTTGAAGCTTCACCTTCCCTCCACGGAAGTTATCACTATTATAGGTGGATACAGGCCCCCGGCTGGCGGAACTGATATTCTTAACGAACTTAAATCCATAATCACAGCTTCCAACTCTGAGACAATAATCCTCAGGGATTTTAATATGGATTGGCTCACCCAGATATCTCACAGCCTGAAATCCCTCTGCGATGAGTTTGGCTTCGTACAGCTTGTTAGTGAACCAACAAGGAATAACACATTGAACCTTGCCAACAGCTCACTCCTAGATGTTATATTAACCACTCACCCACACAAAATTCTATGCTCTGCGGTGTTTCACAATGATATGAGCGACCACGGGGTTGTCGTTTGCATAAGATCACAGGCCAAGAGTCGGCAGCAGCCTAAGTACATTTCCAAAAGGTCTTTCCGCAAATTCTAAGCAAGAAATTACCTGACTGATCTAGGGGAGGTTAGATGGCAAGATCTTTATCTTGCCAAATCTGCAGATGAGGCTGTCTCTGTTCTCAACAACAACCTTAATACACTGGCAAATAAGCATGCCCCCTTTATTAAGGTCAAGGTGCGCCATACCTCCCTCCCCTGGTTCACTCCAAGTCTTAAGGCTGCAATCACTAATAGGGACAAGTCCTGGGCCCAGGCCAGGTGCACTAAGAGTCACTCAGATTGGCAGGCATTTAGAGCAGCCAGAAACGCATGTGTAAAAAGCATTTGGGCAGCAAAAGCGCACTACTATGTTTCTACCCTAGAACAGGCCAAAGGGAACCCACAAAAATCTGGAGGACAGTTAATTCCATTGAAGGACTGACTAGTGCTCCCTCCTTCCAGCCAAGATCCCTTACCAACGGCAGAACTATCAAGTAATTCCCAAATTCTGGAAGAACTCAACTCCCATTTTATCACTGCTGGCTTAGCTTTTGACTCTCGCCTTATGCAGGTCGAGGGTTAATCAAGCTAGTGCTAGCCATACTCCCCACACCTCGACCTGTTCTTTCCAGCTGCATGCACTTAATTACAGAGAAGTAGAAGACGCACTACTCAGTCTTGACTCTAAGAAAAGTGCCGGAGATGATGGACTTGACTGTTTTTTCTAAAACTAGGTTATGCCTATTTCACTGCTCCTATTCTTCATATTCTCAATCTCTCTATCTCTACTGCCACAGTTCCTTCTTGTTAGAAATCCGCCCATATCCTTCCCCTATTTAAATCAGGTGACCCTTGTAATCTAAATAATTACAGGCCTATCTCAATTTTGCCTGTTCTCTCTAAAGTATTCGAAAAACTGATCTATAATCAATTAAAACTTCATATTGAAACCTTCTCACTGTTAAACCCAGCACAATCTGTTTTCCGGTCTAAATACAGCACTATCACGGCTTTGGCTAAAGTCACAAATGACTGGATCTCTGCAATAGACAACAAAAAGATCACTAGTGCAATCTTCTTAGACCTGAGCAAAGCTTTCGATACAGTTGATCACAATTTATTAATTGCCAGCCTTATAAAGCTAGGTGCCACTCCATCCACCGCTCAGTGGTTCACCAGCTATCTTACAGGGAGGACCCAGAAAGTGAAAGCTGATGGCATATTCTCAGGCTCGTTGCCGATTGCCAGGGGAGTCCCTCAAGGCTCCATCCTAGGACCTATCCTTTTTTCTCTGTATAACAATGATCTTGACTTCATCTTTCAGAAAAAGAGACATGCAAGAACAAGGGGACACAATTTAAAGATAGAAGGGGGGCGGTTCAGGGGCAATGTGAGGAAGTGTTATTTCACAGAGAGGGTAGTGGATGCATGGAACAGCCTTCCTGAGGAGGTTGTGGGGTCTAAAACTGTGGGAGAATTCAAGAATGCATGGGACAGACATAAGGCAATTCTTGTGGGGGGTAGGAAGAAATAGGCTGTTGGTTAACTAGGATCTGCGGCCTATCCTGTAGGTAGGGAAATGGGCAGACTAGATGGGCCAAGCGGTCCTTATCTGCCGACAAAGTCTATGTCTCTATGTTTCTATGTTTCTATGACTCTCATATCATCAATTCCAACCTTCATTTCTTTGCTGATGACACAGTACTGTACATTTCTGGCTCTACATTTTCTGAAGTTAGGGACGTACTGCAATCTGACTTTGATCAGCTGGAAATTAACCTCATCAATGCCAAGCTTATTCTTAATGCCAAGAAAACTAAGGCTATGATTTTTACTCATAGTAACTCTTCTCCCTCCCCCTCTGCACCACCGAAGGATTTTGTTGTTACCTCGCTAGGCGAACCCTTGGAAGTAGTCCCCAAATTCAAATATCTTGGCATTTGGCCGGATAACAAACTTTCTTTCAACGATCATCTTGAGGACCTCTCTAGAAGGCTAAAAGCCAGATTGGGTTTCTTTTACAGAAACAAGTCTCTCTTTCAGATAGAGATCAGAACCAGGCTAGTACAAGCCACATTTCTTCCTAGCAGATTATGGGGACCTAATTTACAGCTCTGCAACCTCAAACCTAAACAAATTGGATGTACTCTATAACCGTGCTCCCATGGTTCATCACCAATTCACCATACCGAACCCATCACTGTGATCTTTACACAGCAGTCGGCTGGACATCACTTACTACTAGACAGTTGTTTCATGCTGGTATCTGGACCCTTAAGATACTCTTGAACAAACTACCAAGCTACCTCACATCCCTCATCAGTATCTCCCTCTGTGCATATTCCCTCAGGAAATACGACTTTATCTTCCTGGATGTGCCTAGGACTCGCACCACTTTTGGTAAATGAGCTATCACATATGCTCTTCCAACAATATGGAACCGGCTCAAACTACTCTGAAACTATCCAGTATGGTCTCGGTCAACTTCTTCAAAGAGTTAACAGCATCCAAATTAAAAGATATCTGTAATTGCTTTTAAGCCTCTCCCTGAGCCCTTATAGCCTCAAGATCAATCACCTTAAACCTATGCCTACCAGGACATGAAACCATTCGGCTAACCACCAGATTCTCACCTATTATTGCCTTCATTATCTCTATCCTCTTCACCCTACTCTCCCTAGCACTATTCCTTTACTCATCTCATATTTTCTAACTCCTCCTTTTTATTCCACTACTCCCTTATGTTATCTTTACACCCTCCTCTTACTCATCCGCCCTCTCCTCCCACAGTACACTCCCTACCTGCCCAGCTCCCTATTATCCTACACTAATAATCCCTACCTATCCAGTCAAATTCCTGCCTCAGGTAATATATGAACCTTTCTGTACCTCAGTCTGTCAGACTGTAATTTTATAAACTGATGTATAGCAATCCTATGTGTATATGTTTTTTTAAGATGCTTTGTATATGTTGTCTTCTTATGTTAAGCCATTTGGCTATTATTATGATCTAGGACCTCCTTGTGAATGAGCTTGTTCAACGGAGTTTTCCTGCAATAAACTTGAAACTTGAAAACAAGGGCTCCTCAAAATGCAAGACTAAAAGGATTCATACAGGAAGTACAGAGAAAACCACAAATGTTGGTATTTAACAGAAAAATAAAGAAATGGAATACAGTCCTGAAGATGGCCCACCATCTCAAGTGTGTCACACTTCACAAACGCTTTGACCCTCTGATGAAACCTTTATGCGAAGCAAAATGCTCAGTATGTTGATCCATCCTCAAGACTACACCACAGCTTTGGTACTGTATGCCCTTGTTCTGTGACTTAATCAGTTTTAACTGCCTCCTTAACCCCAGACTTCTTTACAGACACACATCGGGAATTTAAATTGCTTGGTCCCAAGAAATTAAAGTGGTTCACCAGGCTCCCAGGATTAAATTAGCCCTTTTTCTAGACCACAGTTAAATTATCTAGCTTTATCCTTAAAGTATATACAGTATATTATCTCATACACTCACCCATCTCTGGCCCAGTTTAAACAGTCACTCATCCTCAAAAAGGCACACCACTCTTTTGCACATACTCAAGTTTGTCTCCAGAACTCTGTAATTCACAGCATAGATTCATAGATGGTATACAAGCCAGGTGGTCAAAAGACCTTTGATGGATCGCCACTGGTTAGTGGAAATTCCTACATCTCTGTGTTACCATGTGTTTATCCAAGTTGTGTTTAAATGTTGACATAGTACTGCATGACACCGCTGCTTCTGGTACTGCAATCCATGCATTCACAAGTCACTGGCTAAACCACTGACCTCTAGCGTTTGTTCTCTCCCTCTCTCTCTCTCTCTCTCTCTCTCTCTATATATATATATATATATATATATATATAGATATACATCCCCTTTTAGTTGTAAACAGTGAGATCTTGTATTCAATGTGTTACTTGAGTTCTGTAATCCTATGGACTTCCATAAGAAGTAATTTTTACTAGCGTTGAATACATAACAAAGATCGTCTCTTAATCTTCTGTAGTCAAGAGAATATAGGTTCAGGTCATTTAATCTATCGGCATGTGATTTATTATCCATATTATTAAATTTTTGGGTCATTTTCCTCTGGACCCCTTCATATAACTTTTTATCTCTAATTGTTTGGGGTGCACACAAGGGAGAACAGTACTCCAAATGGGGTCTAATCAATGAGGTGTACAGTGGAACAATTACTTTTGGATCCCTACACCATATATTTTTCATAATACAACCCAGAATCCTGTAACATTTCTGAACTGTTAATCTGGAGTGCATACCGAAAGATAGCGTGTTTGTAATAACGACCCCTAGATCTCTTTCATTTTCTGTTTCTGAAAGAGCAGAATTGCTTAGAAAGTAAGTAGCCCTGGGTTCTTATGTCCCAGGTGCATAACTCTGCACTTTTCAGCATTGAACCTTAGTTTATTACTTTCTACCCATTTATAAATTATGTCCAGGTCTTGTTGCAACATATTTCCATCTTTTTGATAATTAACAGTAGCTCCGATTTTACTGTCATCTCTGCATATTTTACCTGCCATGTGTTATTAAAGGTTTGCATCCCTGAAATGAATACATTAAGTAGAGAAGGGCCAAGCACAGACCCCTGTGGCACCCCATTGGTCACATCCCCCCATTCAGAGCAAAAACCCCTAATTCGAACCATCTGCTTTCTACCATTCAGCCAAGAGTCCACCCATGACAGTAAGTTAGGGTGAAGGTTACATCTAATTAAGGTTTCTATTATTTCCTTATGTGGGACCATATCAAACGCACGTGAGAAGTCAAAATAGATCACATCCACACCTAGACGTGAGTCAAGGGCTGCACTAACTGGTTCAAAAAACGTTAGTACATTGGAAAGACAGGAGCTACCTTGACTAAAACCATGCTGAGTTATGTCTGAGTTTCCATGCCCTATTAAATGCTCATTTATTCCATCCTGAATAAGCCCCTCCATAAGTTTACCAACAATGGAGGTAAGGCGAATAGGTTTATGATTTGAAACCAGTTGCTTGCTACCCTTTTTGTATATTGGCGTTACTACCACATCCTTCCAATCTTTAACTGTTTCTCTGTCCTGTATGGATTTATTAAATAATAAAGCAATAGAACCCACAAGTTCACTAGAGAGTGATTTAATGAGAACAGGGTGAATCCCATCATAACCCAGAGAGGTATTTGTTTTTAATTTCTTAATTTTATGTAATATTTCTTGTTCTGTAATAAATAATACATTATCCGCCAGAATAGGGTCTTTTTCAGGAAGGCTAGCTATCTCTTTATTCTGAAATATACTTAAAAAATATTTATTGAATTCCTCAGTCAATTTGGTCTCATCTCTTATTAATAGTGCATCTTTTTCCTGAGGTCTGATAGTAGTTTGACTCCCTATGGTAGTACCTATATAATTATAAAATTTTTAGGATAATTTTGGACTGAAGTAGACAAATTATATTCCATTTTTCGGGGGCTTTATTAATGGCTTTTTTGCATGTGTTTGCCCTCTGTTTGTAATAAGTCCAGTTGCCAATGGATTGTATTATTTTGTTCCTTCTGTATGCCCTTTTTTCTATTTAAAAGTTTTTTGATGTTTTAGTTAAACCAGAGGGGTACCCTACCATTAGTGTTATATTTTACCACTTCTGGTATATAATTTTGAACACAATAGTGTATTTTGTCTTTTATCGCATTCCAGACAGATTCTAGATCTTTATTTTCGAGATGATGTTCCCAATTCCAGGTGGAAAGGTAGGTCTTCATTCCTTGATAGTCTGCTTTATTATAATTTCTAATCTTGGTTATACCTTTAAATTTATCCCATGTTTTGTCAATTGAGAAGCGAACTGAGTTATGATCCCTACAGCCTATTGGTTCTTGTGCTGTGATATTTTTAATTAGATTAGGCAAATTACAAAAGACTAAATCCAAAATGTTATGCCCTCTAGTGTATTTAGTAACCAGCTGGGTTAAGTTTTTCTGTGCTATGATGTCAAGTAACCGAGTTTCAATTGTACCCGTGCCTGCGAGAATAGGCCAGTTAATATGGGGAAGGTTAAAGTCACCCATGAGAATATAATCACCGTTAGATTCAAAACTGTCTATTGTATCAGTAAAGGTTGTATTCTGTTCCATGTTATAGCCAAGGGGTTTGTGTGCTAAACCTATAGTAATTTTTTTATTAACCTGGTGTATCTCTGCCCACAATATTTCACAAACTGATGGTATATTATTCAGTTTTATTTCGGTTATTGTTATATTGTTTGAGACATACAATGCTATCCCAACGCCGACCATCACAGGTTCACTGGCTGACAACCAGTCCACTCCACATTATCCTCCAGTAAGTAATTAAGCAGAATTATATCCTTTAGAGAATTCCCTGGTGAGGAGATGAGCTGGAAACCACAATACACCATGAAGAGCAGAGTAGAGGGTTACTGACCATCTTTGATAGACCAGGGTGAGTCACCGAGTTCTGTAATAGGACTAGAGAGTGGAAACATGCTCTCTGAGGCTACACCTCCACAATATTGTGAGAGGAGTCACGCTTGCCACAGGTACCTGCATCCATGCTTCACAATCCTGCATGGCTAAGTAATGGAAGGCAGTCAGTCATTTCGGATTGCAAATGGATGCATGTCATGATAGTCTCATGATGCATTGCCCAGTACTACAAAGATAAATAAAAAAACAAACAAAAAAAACATTATTAATGTCCCAACCTTCATATCGCAGAGGTAGTGTTGCATGTCTGGTAGTTCATCAGATGTGAGAGGCCTGTGAGATTGCAAAACTTGCAGGATGTCAGCGATCCTGCATTGTAATACTGCTAGACTTTCAGCAAACACTCCTCCTGCAAGATGGCAGATGCATGGCTTCAGCCCAGCCAACTGGCTAACAGGGTGAGTCTGCCTTCTAGCCTTTTATGTATGACCTCAATGGGACAAGTCATCAGCATCTATCTGGACACAGCATTTTTTCTGAAGGTCTAAGAGATTACCAAAAGCTTTGTCATCAGAAAGATGGTAGAAAGATGCAATGGAATTAATAGCTGTCCAAGGGACAGTAAGAAGACAATTGGTTTTCCTTCATTAACAGAGCAGATAAAAGCCATGAACACAGCTTACAACTCGCTAACTGGAACAGGAGTATACAGAATGCTATTTGCCTGTGCAATCTTTGGGTTGTTTAGAGTTACAGAGATTTCCCACATTCTAAGTCAGAGAGTAGTGGTTTCAACATTCAATAAACTGATACAGAGATACTGTCCAAATGAGTTCATCTAATGCTAAACTAATCCAAAACAAGAGAATTCATGAGAAAGCAAAACATGGTGCACACACTGCTGCTGGTGCAAATTACTCAGGCAGCATGGTCTCCACAGAAAATACATCCCTATGTAACGTATTATGAGAAAGTCTTCATTGGGGGCCACCTGATGAAGCCTTTCTTATAAGGCGCTACATGTGGGGTGTATTGGCTGTGGAGACTATGCTGCCCAAATAATTTGCCCTTTACAATGCTGTGTGTGCCATTTTTATGTTCGTTGTGTGCAAGTGCAAACAAACATGTTGATATGAGAGTTGCTAGAGTGGGGTGTGAGGAATGCCAGCCCATTGGAGAGTGGTGCTCTAGGGGCCGGTCTGTGGCAGGCAAATCAGCAGGCAGTGTCCTGATGATACTGGTTTGCTGAGGAGGCTGGTCTTGGCAAACATTTCAAAGGACAGAGCCGACACAGTAGCAGCATGGCTCTGTCCTTTGAAGTGCGAGTCAGGATAACAACAAGTGCTGTTATCTTCCCACCCCAGCCCCAGTAAGGTGGCACTCTGAGAGCCCACTCCAGTGTGCCAAAATTATAGCAATTTTTGACACGGGGATACCCACTCCCAGTGTTGGATGCCCCCCCATCCCACTTTCATTGCCAATGGGGGTGCCCAATCCCCCTGTCGGCATCATGTATCTCCCCAAACACCAACTCATGTGGCATACTGGGAGCCCACCCCAGTGTGCTGAGATAACTTTCTTTCAATTTTCCGACACTGGGATGCCCACTCCAAGTGTTGGATGCGCCGATCATACCTGTCTATCCCTTGCCAACATTGGGGTGCTTAATCCCCATATCAGCATCCCCCCAACTATTGTGGCACACTGGGAGCCCACCCCAGTATGCCTAGTTACCCTGTTAATGAAGAAAAACATCCCCAGGCCCCAACAGCTTTTTTCTTTACCTGTAAAAAAGAAAACAGTCCTCTTTGTCTCCCTCGTCCCCCTGCTCCATTCCCACCCTCCCACTGTGCATCCACCTCTCCTCACCCCCCTACCCCATACTTACCTCTGGAGATTGGGTACTGTCATATGCTGTGGACACATCTGCACTCTTCAACGCCGAACTGCAAATTGAGGAATGAAGGTAAGCGCTGTATAATGGTAGTCAACGGGGGGGGGGTTCAACTTATGGTGATATCTCAGCCATTTTTCAGAATTTTGACACCAAATTTTCAACTTGGGTTTCTTGGGACCCCACCTCATGAACATGTCACTGTCATTTCGTTACTCAGTCCTGAAAGGTGATTTTGTGGTCACTGCATGGAATCACCTTTCAGGACAGAGTAACAAAACAACAGTGCCACTGTTCATGAGGTTAGATCCAAAAAGCATGTTGCAAATTGGTGAAAAAATTCCAAAAAATGACTGTGTTACAAGCGTGCATTGCGCAGTTTCTACACATGCTCATAAGTTCACCAGTTTTTAATATTTTCACTCCAGATTTCCAAAATTGCCATTTTCTCACACCTCCATTTGAACAGTACAGCCGTCATTTTTCATATCCTGCCCAAACTGTGTTTTCACACTTGTGGCACAGAATGTCACTGTTGCTGTGCAAAATCAACTTTTAGAATGGATTAACAAAATCATGGTGCCACTGTGCATGAGGGGAGGTCTCACAAAGCCCATGTTGAACATTTGGTGAAAACATTCCAAAAAATGACAGTGTTAGGGGCGTGCATTACGCAGTTTCTATGCACGCTTGTAACTTTGTCAATTTTTTATATTTTCACTGCATATTTTCAACATTGCCATTTTTTCACACCTCCTCATGAACAGTTCAGCTGTCATTTTCACATCCTGCCCAAAATGTGTTTTCCCACCTGTGGCACTGAATGGCGCAGTTGCTGCATGAAATCACTGTTTGGGATTGAGCAAAAAAATGATAGTGCCACTGTTCATGAGGTAGGGTCCCATAAAGCCCATGTTGAAAATTTAGAGCAAAAATACCAACAAACACCTGGGGCATTAGGGTTGGTGACCATTCTGTTTGGTAAAGCAGACATTCATCTAGGTCAGGTGGGTGTTCCAGCAGATGAGGCAGCTGTTCTGGCAGGTTTGGGTGCATTTTAGTGTTTTGGTGGCCATTTTGAAGGGTCAGGTAGGCATTCTAGCAGTTCAGGTAGGCACTCTGGTGAGTCAGACAGACAGTCAGTCTGGTAGGTCAGTGGTCATTCCATTGTTTCATGTGGCCAGACTGGCTCATCAGATGGACATTCTAGTGGGTCAGATGGGCATTCCTGTTGGTCAGGATGGTTATTTTGATGGGTTGGTTGGTATTCCGCAGGTCATGGAGGCCATTCCCACAGGTCAAGGAGCATTCTGGCTGATGCCAGTAGGAACACCAGAATAGTTCCAGCTGCATTTCAGTTCCAGATTGAGTCCAGTTTTCACCAAGTTCCTCACATTGTGATCCTGTCCTGCTACATCACTTTTGTGTTCCTTTTCTTGCCTGCCCCCATCCTCACAATTAAGAAACAAACTGGTAATATCAGGAAACTGGGAGAGTGAGTCACACTGGCCAAGGGCACTGTGACAGCTGTAAAACAAGCATTGGTCAATGCTGAATGTTTGCTTGTAGTGTCAGGTTAACTCTGAAAAACATGGAGCACTATCTAGACACAATTTAGCATATTATTTCACCTTTTGAGTAATTGTTGCCCTTACTTGTTTATAGTGTATGGTGGAATGCTGTTATGCATGGAATTGCATGCCAGGAGTATACTTGTTCTGCTGCAGATCTGACATCATTATGTTGTTCTGCTGCAGTAGTGATGTCACTACTACAGCAGAACAACTTGGAATGCTGCCACATAGTTGCTTTCCTCTATCCAGTTAAGCTGGAAGTTTTTTTTTTTTTTTAACTTGAACTTGCAGAAACATCTGCAGCACACTGTGTCAGTTTAAAAAAAAAAGAAAATGTTTAAATTTCTATTCTCCATTGTCTTCACAGCTGGTTTTGTGTGATTTTCTATGCTGTGACTGCCCATGCACTATAAAAGATTGTGTATAAGCAGTCATACACAAACAAGGATATTCTTGTATCTCGAGGTTCCCTTGTTAACAGAGTACCATCATCTGTTTCCAAGGAAACCTCTTGATTCAAGAATATCCTTGTTGAGTATGACTACTCATACACAATCTTCTATATTACTAAGAACATTTGCATGAAACCTGGATCTCTGCATTATGTGCCCTGTCTGCTTGTCTTCTTCTGCTGTCTGGGTTCTATTTACAACATCCCAGTTTATTGCTGTGGAGATGATTATGATGTCATAAACAGAGAATTATGATGTCATGTACAGACAAGACACAGAAGCTAATAAAGTTTAGAAAATGGCAACAATCAATTCTTAAACCTGATTGGCTGAGACAGGCTCCAAGCTGGGCATTTATTTTTCAATAGATGCCCAGCTAAACATAAAAGCCAGTCCAAGTGCCTCTTCACAGAGTAACATTCTCCGATGGGCCATTTTCTAAGCGCAATAATACCCTCCTGGGTGGGCATTATTGGGAAATACCGGACCTTTCAGGGGCTATAAGGCCATCCACCTGTGGCGTCGGGCCTCATTCATACAAGTCGGTATTATCAATAATGCCCACCCTGTTGGTATTATTGCTTACCCAAGGGACAGAAATCTTGTTTTCATGTCACGTCCCTCAGTAATAAGGACAAAAGCTGAAAGAACTGCAAAAATATAGGTCTGACTGAATGGTACAGGGTAAATGCACAGAACTGTAAAACAGTGGTTTGCAGGTTCAGCCCCACTCAGGGCCACAAACAATATTGTCTAAGGAAATCTGAGCTACAGTAAACCTGTACCTGGGCCAGTGGCATGGAGGGCTGAGATGCTGGATGCATCACATCCCACCACACCAGTGATCAGGGTTTGAGAATGGACCGAGGTTGCTTGAGGGGAGAGTGTAAACTAATTATGTATTAAATATAGAATAATGTATGGGGGAGAGTGTGTAAAGAGAATTTTATATACACCCAAGTTGTTGTATGCCACATAAACCCCAAGAGCGAAACTCGAGGGATTTATCATGGCATACATCAACTAGGGTATGTAATGTAGAATGATTTACTCACCCCATATTTTGTTTTATATAATTGCTGGTTCACATTTTTTCACCACAGCAGCATTTTGTACGTGATACGGGAGTCCAAGATTAAGATCAAAGATTACTGATGATTGTCACAGTGAAAATGTAATTTATTTTCAGACAAACATACAACAATAAGAAAAGTGTGCCAGCAAGGAAAACATTGAGTTACAAACTGCTACACTGCCAAACTTTACTTAAGTGGCAGAGTCTAAGAAAGATTTAAAAAAAATCCATTAGCATGGCAGCGGGGGTGTCCATGGGGCTGCTTACTGCATGAACAGCTGCAGGATTTGGAATATGATAAAGAGAAAGGGAGGGTGAATAGAAAGCCATACCAGGGTTTTAACATGCTAAAAATCTGATAGAACTAAATACAAGAGTAAACAAAAAAGTCCATTTGCAGGTAGAAAATTGTATCTGTAGAGACAGTCGTGTGATCTGCAGAGGGAGGGGCAGAAGAGGGAGTGAGAGAGAACAGAGAGGTTAGGGATTGGATTTAAAGTTCTTTCCTGTTTTGTTCTTACACAAAATATGTTACATTTTTACAGAGCCGTAATTCTCCATGAAGTGGTTGTTTATGTCTCAAGGCAGGTGCTTTTGAAACACTCGAGGGGCAGCTAAACATTAGGGAGCGAGAGATGCTGTGCAGTTCGTGCATTGAGCATACTGAAAGCAACGCTTATAGTGGCAAATTACAACCTGCTTGTAATAAGTGAAAAAATGTAAACCAGCTATTGTAATACAATATATGGTGTGCTTACCTGAATTCAAACTACTAATCCTTTGCCTGCTTAGCAAACACATATCCAGTGTGCCACTGAGCTGCAGGTATGGGAACTGCAGTTCCTTTGGAGTAGAGGCTCAGTCACAGCCTGGAAAAACAGATGAACGGGAAACTAATCACAGCAGGCAATTTACCTCTACAAATTATTGTTTGTAGATAAAGCTACTCCTCCTGTAACGTACTATTCCAACTCCATGAATTGCCACTGAAGTGAGGTTCCATCTTACAAAAAAAATTTTGAAAAAAAAAGTTTAAGTCCCTGCCAGGATTTGAACTGCTGATCATTTTCCTGCTAAACACATACACATTCAGTGTGCCACTAAGCCACAGGTAAATATATTGCCCTTTCTGTGGTGTAGAGATATGTCACAACCTGCAAAACAGGTGACTTGGGATATAAACCCAGCAGGCAAGATACCTTCACAAATTGTGATTCTTAGGTAAATGTTCTTCTTATATAATTTTCTATTCCAACTCCACACCACCATGAATTGCCACTCAAGTATGTTTTCATCTTACAAAAAAAAATCGAAACAAGTGTTTAAGTCCCAGCCAGGATTTGAATTATTGATCCATTGATAAGGTAACACACATTAAGTGTGCCACTGAGCTGCAGGTGAGTGAGTTATACTGTACTTCCTCTGGCGCAGAGGTAATGTCACAACCTGTAAAACATGTGACTTGGGACCTAATCCCAGTATGTGATATACCTTCAAAAATTATGGTGCTTAGATGAATGTATAGTCAATTCCAGATGTGTGCACAAGGTTGGGGAACCAAGAATTTGTGCACACATCTGAAACAGCACTTAACCGAAAATGCAGTTTGCCATTTGCCAGTAACATTAATACTGATAGACATGATCTATAGGTATTCGGAGGGTCACAAGTTTATTACAGTGCATCAATTCAAAATGAATTCAAAGCAAGCAATCAAGTATTCAAGTGAAAACAATCAGTAAGAATTTTCAAAAGCATGTATAAAGCAATACAACCAATGACAATAACTGTACATTACTCATTTTTGAAAAACTGTTCAATGTTCATTTGGTGGTTGTTTTTCACAGAAAGAGTCTCTAATCTTATTTTGAATGAATAGAGCCAGCCAAAATCATGCTGCTCTCTAGTGTCCATGTACTGTCTGATTCTGTGGACCATGCTCCAGACTTCCAGCATGCTTGGGATTGTGACCTCGGGGTCTTCTGTGGCTTCCTCCTCTGTGACGGATTCTCCCAGAATGGCACTGCAAATCTCCTGATCAGTGTGCTCTCCAGACGTGAGTTCCTGGTTATCAATTTCAGCATACTGGATGAATTCTTTAGGCAGCATACCAAGTGGAGGGGGAGGTCAGGTAATGGCACAAACAGAACCTGAATAATGCTGACTTTGGCAACACAATTTTGTTTACACTCTGGGGTCACTTCTGTCTAAGCTGCATGGATCAGCTACATTGCATCCAGCACGGAAACTGAGCTAGCAACATCTGCAAAGTTCTGCTCTCTGTTATACATACATGCGAACATACAAAGAAGCCAGCAGAAGAAAACCATTTGGTCTATCTAGTCTGCTCGTATTACAGGGAACACAGCTTGAGCTACTGTCCCTGCCCTCCCTACCCACACCTCCCATCCTCCCTACCCATGATCCTTATCTTCCCACTATGCCTATCCCAGCCTCTCTTAAAGCTGCCGACTGTCTTCAATGAAATCATCTCTTCTGGCAGCGCATTCCAAGTGTCCATCACCCTCTCTGTGAAGAAATGCTTCCTGACCTCCCTCCTAAACCTTCCACCCTCCAGCTTAAGACTGTGACCCCTTGTGTTATGGTTGCCACTCAGCTTAAAGAGACTCTCCTTATCCACCTTATTTATCCCTTTCAAGTGCTTGAAGGTCTCAATCATGTCCCCCCCTCTCTCTCCTGTCTTCTAGGGAGTACATGTTCAGTGCAGTCAACCTCTCCTCATATGTCTTACCCTGCTGACCTGCTATCATCTTTGTAGCCCTCCTCTGGAACTTATCCAGCAGGTTAATGTCTTTTTTGAGGTGTAGGCACCAGTACTGAACCCCATACTCTAGATGAGGCCTTACCAGAGACCTGTACAAGGGCAGTAAACCTACTCTCTCCAACTACTGATACCCCTAGATATGCATCCCAGCATCTTGTTTGCTTTGCTGCTGCTTTCCTGCACTGTGTGGAGTGCTTCGGGTCACTAGTGATTATCACTCCCAGGTCTTTCTCCTCCTCTGATGCAGATATTCGGACTCCACCCAGGTAGTACTCTGTCCTGGGATTCTTGACTCCAATTTGCATAACTTTGCATTTCTTGGCATTGAAGGCAAGCTGCCAGATCCTGGACCACCTCCCCAGCTTTTCCGGATCATCTTGTAGGTCCTGTATCCCTTCAGCTGTGTCCACCCTCCCACAGAGCTTGGAGTCATCTGTGAATAGGCACATTTTGCCCTTAATGCCATCCCCAGTATCATTGATGAAGATACTGAACAACACCGCGGCCCCAGCACTGAGCCCTGTGGGACTCCACTGGTAGCAGCGGCTCTAGCCACAAATGGTTACCAGGGCACAGCTGGGGCACAACAGATGGCAGCCAGGGCACTGATATATTGTTACTATGGGGGAAGCTCTGCACCATAAGGGGCACCAACTGGGGCACAGCATTTTTTTAACGGGGCACGTGCCCTGGCGGGCCCTGGTGTCGAGCCGCCACTGTCCACTGGTTACCTGTCTGGTGCCAGATAACTCCCCCCACCACAACCACCCTCTGTTATTGAGATCACCAAGAATTTTGCTCACAATCTTTTTGTAGTAATGTTGTTTAAGGACATTTATGACCCCTTCATCCATCAGCTGAATTAGAGCAGTACAATTGGGTGGTAAGAACACCATCTTCACATTTCAAAGGGCAATGTTCTTGTGTGCAGGGCAGTTATCGACAAGCATGGCTATTTTTCTCCTTTGTACCACATTTGTTTCTCAATTTTTTTAAGCCAGTCATTGAAAATGTCCAATGTCATCCATGTATTGAGTTTGCAGTATACTGTGCTGGGAGTGCATCTAGGTTAATACCCTTAAAACAGTGTGGTGATTTTGAAATGCCAATAATGAAGGGTAACTTATCTGTGCTGGTGGCATTAGAGCACACCATTATGGACACTGTCTTTGGCTTTATTATGACAGAAGACTTTTTCTGTTTTAAACTTGAGTGTCCCATCAGGTGTAGCCTGAAAAAAGAAGAACAGTTTCATCCCCATAGTAGATGTCTGCAGGGTGGGGCAGGGGGTATTCATTCAGAATGGTGGAAAGAACTTTCTGAATCTAGCCCTCAGACACAATCCGGTCAGACACTGCTTTTTCACTGTAGGTACATTTGTATCCTATTCAGTGGCACTCCTTCCACCTCGAGAACCACCCAGATGCGGGTTCAAATTCAATGCCCATACACTCTGACAGACTCCTTACTTTCTCTGTTAGCAGCTGTCCTGACAAAGGGACACCACAATCACAGGCTGCGGGAAACTACACATTTCAGCAGGGCACATTCAGTTCTGGAGTCTTTGCCATCTCTTTTCTATTTATTGCCCTTGTTACAGCCACCACTCCAGTCTGAGGGGATAGCCTCATGGTTCCTTAGTATACAGCTGACACAGAACACACAGACTTTAAATTCCAGGGCTAGATTTTTCATGAGAGCCCTGGAACAGCAGCACGGTCAAGAAGCTTAACTTTCTGCTCCAGTGTGAGCACATTGTGCTTAATGCATGTTTTTGGCTCCATACTTGAAACACACTGATGCAGTTAGGGCGTAAGTAATGGGATGCTAATTACCTTATTACCTAATTAACACCTAGGTGCTGTTACAGCTGAGCAAGGGTAAGCTGTCAGTGTGACTGTTAGTGTGAATCAAGCTACTCAAGCATCCTACTCTGCAGCTAAAAATGTGTTCACAACTGAAAATGTAAGACACTTAAGTGGATTTTTTTAACGAGTTCCAATAGGTATGAATCAGGGCCAGAGGATTTTGTTCAGACACATGAAATGTGCAGACATCCAAAAGGTACACAAGTGGAATTGACTGTACTTCTTATATGATTTACTATTCCAACTCCACACCACCATGAATCACCACTCCAGTGAATTTTCATTTTACAAAAAAAAATTGAAACAGATCTTTAAGTTCCCAACAGCATTTGAACTACAGATCCTTTGTCTACTAGGTGAACACACATGCAGTGTGACACTGAGCTGCAGGTAAATGAGGCACTGGTTCCCATGGTGTAGAGCTTATATCACAACCTGCAAAACAGGCAACTAGAGATCTAATCCCAGCAGGTGATTTTCCTTCACAAATTGTTCTTAGCTAAAATTACTTTTCATGTAATTTACTAGTCCAACTCCACGCCACCATGAATTGCCACTCAAGGGAGTTTCCATCTTAAAGGACACCTAAACCATCTTTTTACACAATTTATTTTTTTAAGAATGACTCCATAGACTTGTAAATGAGAAGCTTTTGTTTACATTTATATGGAAACTGCATTTATTAGTGAAGGATAAATGCAGTTTCATAGCATTTTAAAATTGTAAACACAGCCTCTTCTGATTCAAAAATCCTACTGTCAGAATCCTAAAATGGCTTCCTTGATGATGTCAGATGAGAGAGGTGCCAGCTGTGCAGATGTATTCTAACTCTACTAATCGTATTCAAATGTGAATAACTTTAAAATGAAAAATGATAGCATGGTACTGTGAGCATGAAAGTTGTTCAGCACAACAATATCTACAAAATGAGTGGTGTTTCATTTATAGATCCCTTTGAGTTGAATAAAATAGCAAAAAAAAGCAGCAGCAAATTCAATTGTTTGTCACTTTTTCAACAAACAGATGCAAATAAAAATGATAGCATGGTACTGTGAGTACACTTTTGTTCAACACAAAAACATCTACAAAATAAGTGGTATTTCATTTATTTATTTATTTATGAGTGGTGTTTCATATGTTCACCTTTTAGTTTTTCTTATAATTAGCAAAAAAATCAGAAAATTATTTATTTTCACTTTTTGCAACAAACAAATGCAAATAGTTTTAGAAAGAAAAAGATATGTAACCACCCAGTCCCCTGGGGTTACTATAATCCTATCATTATTAGTGTTAGTAGGTAGCAGGCAGCTGGTAGGGAGCTCATTAGGGGCTTCTTACAAAATGACATAATTGTTCACTCAGCTAGCCTGAGAGAAGAATGATTAGGTCATTCAGAACTCTCGCAGCAGTATAATCCTTTCATGTGTACAGCTACTCTGGGGAGCTTAGAATATTCAGTCTGTGTTCAGTTGTAGCTGTGTGGAGGTGAGTGTGGCAGAAGGTCTGCCAGCTGGGCTCTGATTTGAGGGCCCAGCACTTCTCACCCTAGTGTGGACTATAATTTCCAGGTTCTAGTGAAGTTGTGGAAACCTTTCTACAGCAGGATTTCCTGATTTCTACTCCCAGTCAAGTGGAAAGAACTGCTTTTCCTCAGTGGGTTCAAGGGCAATCCCCTGAAGATCCTTTGTTTCAGCTGCCTTGGAAAATAACTTTTGAGAAACTGTTTTGACCTGCTACCCAAGAGAGATGCATTTTTGTTGTTCCATGCTCAGTGGACGGGACAACTAGTTTGTGAGTACTGTTCTAAGGAGACAAGTTCTCCACATATTTAGGGGAATCATTTCTGGGGTGTGTGTGTATGCCAATAGATAAGGCTAGACTGCACTTGCCATTGCCCCTAGTTCACCCAGGAGAGTGAATTTCTGTAAACTGTTCACCCAGGAGAGTGCAGTTTGTACTTTGGTCACCCCAGTGAGTGATAGAAATGGAAGTGTGGGACCTCTAGCATTTCAGTGGGGAATGGGGGGTTCAATGGTGTAACCCTGAAGGAATGGCAGAGACTATTGGTTGGGGCAAAGGGTAGGAGGAACACCATCTGGATGCTTACAAGGCAGGGCTTACTGGTTCATAAAGTGCACCAGTTTTTACCTGAGCAAAGGCCAGTGCCACAGGTTTAGGCGTGTGGCTGAGTTTCACATTATTGCACCTATTTTCAAAGAAGAGTTCTGAGTGTGTGGCTTAGTTCACAATATGTGCACTCATTGAAGGAAAATGTTTGGATGCGTGGCCAGGTGTCCACTATATGTACCATTGGGAAATGGGAAGAAGATGTTCTTTTGTGTGTTCTTGAACTGTACTGCATGCAAGGAGAGTTTGTGAAATGTACCTGTCCTGCCTTGACAGACCCATGGGGGTCCAGTACTGCTTTAGTTTTCCATCTGGTAAATAAAGCCATATTGTACAATCCCAGTTCTTGTTCTGGATATTCTAATTCTTGTTTCTGGTTGTTGCATTTACTGGGGCCCCTTCAGCAGTTTAGATCTAGCATATGCCTAGCAGCCTCCACCCTTGACCTGGGTTGTAATTTTTACACAAGGTTCATGTGTTTTGTTCTTGTACTCCCACCCCTCTTCCTGTAGAAATGAACCAGGTATACTTCCTAATGCCAAGGGTGGTACCAACCTTTGTAAAGTAAATGGTATGCCAGTATGTGGGTACCAGTGTCCAGATTTAATGGGGACATCCTAACTTGCTATAAGTGGCTTGGGGGTTACAGGTAGCATGGTACTTTGAGCACAAAAGTTGTTCAGCACAAAAACATCTACAAAATGAGTGGTGTTTCATTTATAGATACCTTTTAGATTTTTTTATAATCAGCAAAAAATGGCAGGAAATAAAACATTTTTCCCACTTTTTGGTGGTATGGCATAAATAGAATATGCTACCTCCCTACTGGAAATATTGTTGTAATTTTCTGTTCTCGTGCCCTCCTCCAATTATTCAAACTGCAATTTGCTTTTCAAATAGCTCCTGCCTTCTGAATGGGGGGAAGGGGTACAAAACTGTTATACGCTTGCTGTTTCCATTTCTATGTTCTCCTTCTGTGTCAATGCTGCTTTGCAGGAGCACTGAAGCCTTTCTAAAAGTGTGGAAGGCCAAGGTGTGGAGGTGAGGGAGTAGTTGTGAAACATTTTTATATAAAAGTCAGGGGTCTGGGGCCACTAGGGCCCCAGAAGCTTTGGGGTTTTAGGTGCTCTGTGGTGAGTTAAGGTGCTTTTATTGAACAGAAAACCAATTTTTGTCACATCTTCCCTACCCTTGACTCCAGAAAAAAAAATGTTTTTCCCCTGGAGTCAAGGGTGTGGGAGACTCTGGCTGACCTTAAAGTCTGCAGCCGCAACTGGGGTGGGCAACAGCCTGACCAATTCCATCAACAACCCACCCCATAGGCATTAGTGTAATGTACTGTGAAAGGTTTTTAAATAAATGCTGGGGGTCTGGGGGCTACTAGGCCCTAATGGTCCCCAGAAACACCACAGATGATCGACATCAAGGTGCCTGACGTCCCCCACAGTGATGCCTGGAAACCGTTGCCAATGAGCCCGATGCAGTGCATGCCAACAACTGGCAAACTGACATGGCAGCAGCAGTGGACACCCCGATGCACAGAGGCATGACTGGCCACTGAACGCCACAGCACCAGCACCGACGGACACTGTGGGTAAGGACCTGATGGCGCACACCCCACTCCCCCCAGCCATGGATGCCCAACGACCAGCAAAGCAACATGTGGAGTTGCAGGTGGGGGTCTCCGGTAGGCACGATGGAGAAGCACTAGGCTGGGATGCTGACACAGTCACACACATACACAGGAGATGCTCTCAGTGCAGCTGGACACAAGACCCAGGTGCCAGACATGGCATCACGCACAGCGCAGTGGTAGTAGCGGCACCGACACAGAGGGACTAGGTGGACCACCTAGCACTCTTGGCTCCCCAGGGACACCAATGCTGGGCTACAGGACCAGTAATAGCAGCTACTGTCCACAGGGGTTGACACAGGCATAGTGCTCACCACAGGTCCACTCACGCTGGTCAGTGTGCCTGGCTTCACCAGCAGCTTGTGCCCCTTGACACCTGTCCTTGACTGTTGCCGACATGTCCCCTGTTGCTTTGGGAATGGGTCTGCAGGTGCAGCTGTCATCTGTGTGGTTGCTGCCGTCACACCTGCTGCCACTGTGGGGAATGTGTCGACTGCTGTGGCAGGTCAGCTTTGCTGCAGTCGAGATATCGGCTGCCGCTGTTCTTGTGTCACTGTGGCAGTGTCGATCTGACACCATGCTTCCATTGCCCCCAGACCTCGGCCTTTATATAAAAATCTTTCACAGTACGTACTACTTGGAATGACCTCCCGCCCAGTCCCAAAGAAGCTACTAGCCTCAGTGTCAACACCTTTTAACACATCATGTGTGTACCCACCTCCAAACCCCCTACAACTGCATCTGTCCCAAATTCTTGGTGTTCCCAATGTCTAGTCCAAGTCCCATAAAGATGAGCCCATCCCTGGCACCTTTTCCCTTAAATATTAACCCTGTAAATGTGCATGTATCGTAATTATTGTACAAAGCTTCTGCCTATTGTAAATACTATTTTTAGTGGAAATATCAGCCTGCTGTAACAGTCCTCCATGGGACCCTCTTGAAAGATGTGTATTCAAAATGTGTCTATTCTGATGTTCACAGTTGTGATAAAGGACAGCACTGAGGGTAACATACAGCATAAGTAGGGGATACATATGCTTAAACTGGGATGCAGGGAAGTCACATTAACATTTGGCAAGAAGAGTCAGAGTGAGTAGATCAATATAGCAGCCAGCAAAGTTAGTACACTGCCACTTGACTTGAACCTGACTAATTTGACTTTGCCTTTTGAGATATGACATTAAGACCTGCAAAAATAACACTTTTTGGACTTGGACTGATTCACCTTTGTTTCTTGGCTCAGCGGGCTCCACTCGTTCATTAGTCTGACCGTACAAGGTGCGCTCAGGCCAAGGGCCATTGCTGTGGTGAGGTTACACACTGCAGCCACCCCACACCACATGAATCCCAACATGGCAGTCAGCAAAACAAGCAACAAACTTTGTTTTAACAAAGAAACAAAACAGGTGGAGACCGGAGAGCAGAGAAGAGAGCCAGACCTGGAGAGTGATGAGGGAGAGTCTCTCCTGCAACACACAGTGACACTACACTCCATTCCAGCCAGCAGTTTCAAATTACAGCCATACAATCCCCGGCCCTATTGCAGCACTAACTTCCAGAGCCAGAAGAGTAAGTGCAATGTTCAAGTGCTTTTTTTTTTTTTTTTTTTTACTACTGTCAGTGTTACTAGGCTAGCCTGCATCTTTATTTACTTTGCCTGGTTGTTGGCCCTTTCTTCTCTTCTGACTCTGTCTGAATCAGCTGGACTGTGCTGCCACCAGCCAACTCACAGCAGTGTTGCGCAACATAAGGCACAGCACAGCATGACTGCGGGCTCACTGGAGCACAGAATGGACTTTAAAAAAAACTCAGTCAGAAAAAGTGAGGGGGCATGGCCCCCTCAGCTTTAAAAGTGGGGGGACCTTGGCCCCCTTGCACCCTGGCTCCAGTGCCCTTGCTACCTCACCATGACAGTGTGAGCCACAGATTCTCATATTCCCACTTTATGTTATCAGGCAAAGTGATCTAGAGGACACTGCATTTCTCATACAGCCACCCACCAAAACTTCCTTTTCTTCCTTGCATTTAGTCAGTGCACATGAAAACTGCCTTCGACATACTACCCAGATCTACATCTCGCTCTGCTGCTGTTTCCCTTTTTTGGCCTAATTTTGCATCATTCAGTTGTGTGCCATTTAAGTTAAAATGTTACCACTGTTTCCAGACAAAGAAGCCAGGCACCTGGTGCACCTCAAAGCAGCCATCTGCTGACTCTCCCACATCCTTAGCATGTGCTTTCATGGCAGCATAGTTGCCTTCGGCACTTGAGTGAAGACATCAGCATTTCCCAGGTAGTCGATGACACTTAGCTTCACCTTGTACCTAACAACTCACCTCAAAACCCACCTGGGGCATGTGGTCATTTAGCATTACTGTACTCCTTGCTGTGTGTTATTGTTTACTTACAATTTGCAATGTGATCCTATGGGAATTTTATATTGCACTTCCCAGATGGCTGAAGGCACTCAGCTGTGCCTCGAGCCTCACAACCCACCTGAGGTATGCAGCAATTTAGCCTTGTTACATACCCTGCCATGTGGTATTGATCAGTTAAACTTTATAATATAGTTTTTTTAAATTATATACAGCTCTTCCCGGGTGGATGAAGGCACTCAGCTGCGCCTCATGCCTTACAATTCACTTGGGGCATGCAGAAATTTAGCATTGCTGTATGGATCCATGTCACATCTGCGGGTGCACTTGCAGTGTGCAGAATATTACGCAGTGAGTAGTGCAAATGTCAGACATGCTAAGGGGATATAGCAGTGCGGGCATGCTACCGTGTGTGTGGTCTGCTGTAAACACACCAATGGTATAGCACAGTTCTCCTTGGAAAGATCACTACAAGGAAAGTTACCCAAAGACGCAGAAAAGGAGTAAACAAGAATTTAACTAACATCTGTTACTTGTTGAATGGGTTCCTGTCAGTATATTGTGGCACTGGAACATTTCAGGACTGGGACTGCCATGAGCTCTCTGCAAGGGGATGAGAGGGTAGGAACTGCCAGAGCTTCACAATCCCCCTACCATTCTCTTTAGGTGGGGTTGTATAGCAGGGATCGCCATGTCAGGGGCACTGCCACAGGGAGTATGGCTGTGCTGGGGCCATGACAGTGGTGCAGGGCGGGAGTGGACATCTGCCGTCTCCCTGTGGGTGGTACTGTATATCACAATCCTGCATGTCCTTCATTGTGTCCACCACAGTTCCCATGTCTGTAACTTCCTTGGTGGTCAGTTCCAGTGCTGTATCCACCATCCACTGCATGGTACCTGTGGGTGGGAGTCATGGCACTGATACCTACTGGTGCCATTGCATGTGTATGCATGTGGTTCACTATTTCATGGACGGTTGGTGTGAATGTCACTGACTGTACCTGGTACACCCTGCAGACCTGCATTTGATCATGTCAGCATTTTGTTTATAGTGGTCTGTGTTGTGCTCACCGCTGCCCCCCCCGAGTTTCATCCCCCAAGTGCGGGAATTGTACATTCCCCCACCCCAGTGTTCTGCTCCCCCTGAGTTACATCCCCTTGGCATTGTGGTACTGGATCCCCCACCTTCCTCCCCCCCGGGTTGTGGTGCCAAAGTGCTTTTGATTGTATGCTGTGAGATGATTCACCAGGTTTGCTCCACACGCTGGTTACTTTTGCTGTCTTCAGCCAGTGTAGTTTGTTGTGTTTGGTGAATATACTGCATGGTGTTGTACCATGGTTGTTTGGCTTTCAGTGACATGATGTCGATCCTTGCCATACACCCTGCCATGTGTTATTGCTTACTTACAGTTTACAACGTGATCCTATGGGAATTTTATATCACACCTTCCAGGTGGCTGCAGGCACTCAGCTGCATCTCATGCCTCACAACCCACCTGGGGCATACAGCAATTTAGTATTGTTGCACACCCTGCCATGTGTTATTGTGTACTTACAATTTACAATGTTATCCTATGGGAATCATATACTGCACTTCCCAGGTGGTTGAAGGCATTTAGCTGTGCCTCATGCCCCACAACCCACCTTGGAAGTGCAGTAATTCAGCATTGCCATGCACCCTATCATGTGTTGTTCCTTGCTTACAATTTACAGTGTGATCCTAAGGGAAATTTTTTACTGCACTTCCCAGGTGGTGTGCATGTGTATCCATGGCTACAGAAGCGCTGGACCATGATGATGGATGTCTCTTATGTCATTTGGAAAGAGTTGCTTGTTGTTTGTCTTAGCTGATGACGGATGTCTGTGGTTGCTTGTGTTGCCTTTTCTCCTTTGGCTGCTTGGCCGGGAATGTGGAGTTAGTGTTGAAAACCCTACCATTGCATTTCCATACTATTGCCGCTTTAATAGCAACTCAAACTGATGCATTAATAAAGTTCTTTTGCAAAGAATATACAAGGGATATGCTTCCTCCTACTGGAAATATTGTTGATATTTTTTGTTCAAGTGCCGATTGACCCAACAACATCATAAGTGACACAGCCACAAGTGATGTCATCAGGTCAATTGGCATGACAACAAAAATGATCAAAAATATTTCCAGTAGGGAGGTAGCATAATCCATTTATGCCATACCTCCAAAAAAGTGAAGAAAAAAAGACTTTCCTGCCATTTTTTGCTGATTATAAAAAATCTAAAGGGTATCTATAATGAAAACATCACTCAGTTGGTAGATACTTTTGTACTGAACAACATCTGTGCTCAAAGTACAGTACCATGCTATCTTTTTGCTTTAAAGCTATTTGCATTTGTTTGTTTCAAAAGGTGAAAACATTGAATTTTCTGCAGTTTTTGTGTTAATTATAAAAAAACTAAAAGGTATCTATAAATGAAACATCACTCATTTTGTAGATATTTTTGTGCTGAACAACCTTCATGCTCACAGTACCATGGTATCAGTTTTCATTTTAAAGTTATTTGTATTTGAATACGGTTAGTGGAGCTAGAATACATCTGCATAGCTGGCATGACATCATCACGGCAGCCATTTTAGGATTCTGAGAGCAGGATTTTTGAATCAGAAGAGGCTGTGTTTGCAATTTTCCAATGCAATGAAACTGCATTTATCCTACTTTAATAAATGCAGTTTCAGTATAACTGTAAACAACAGCCTCTCATTTTCAAGCCTATGGAGTTTAAAAAAAAATGTGTAAAAAAAAGATGGTTTAGGTGTCCTTTAAAGAAAGACAAATTAAAAAAAACATATTTGAGTCCCTGCCAGGGTTCAAATTTTGACTGCTTGTATTTGAACCACTGATTTTTTGTCTGCTAAACAAACACACATTCAGTGTGCAACTGAGCAAAATGTAAGTAAGTTGCAGTTCCTATGATGTAGAGGCTATGTCACATACTGCAAAATATGGGACTGAGGATCTAACTCCAGCAGACAATTTACCTTCACAAACTGTTGTTCTTAGCTAAATTTACCCCTTATATAATTTGTTATTCCAACTCCACACCACCATGAATCACCACTCAAGTGAGTTTTCACCTTACAAAGAAGACTGGTAAAAAAATCTTAAATTCCTGTCTGGATTTGAACTGGTGATCCTTTGCCTGCTAAGTAAACACAGATGCAGTTTACCACTGAGCTATAAGTAAGTTGCATTTCCTGGGGTGTAGAGGTTATGTCACAACCTGCAAAACAAGCAACTAATGAGCTAATCCCAGTAGGTGATTTAGCTTCACAAATGGTTGTTCTTAGCTAAATTTATTTCTCATAATTTACTATTCCAAATCCTCACCACCACAAATTCCCATTCAAGTGAGTTTCCATCTTAACAAAAGAATGTTTATGTTCCTGTGAGGATTTGAACCTCTGATCTTTTGTCTCCTAAGCAACACTAATTCAGTATGCTACTGAGCTGCTGGTCAGTGAGTTGCAGTTCCTTTTATGTAGAGGTTATATCACAACCAGAAAAACAGGCGACTGGGGATCTAATTATAGTAGACAATTTACCTTCATAAATTTTTGTTCTTAGTTAAATTTACTTCTCATATAATTTACTATTCCAGCTCCACACCACCATGAATTATCACACAAGTGAGTTTCCATCTTACAAAAAAAGAAAAGTTGAAGTCCCTGCCAGGATTTGAATCAGTGATCCTTCACTTGCTAAGCAAAATTTACGGTTAAATGACATAATAGCAATCCCAAAATAGCGATCACTAAGTAAGGGAATTGCAGTTTCTATGGTGGAAAAGTTATATCACAACCTGCAAAAACAGGTCACAAAGTGTATTCAAACCTAGACAGGCCTCCGCTAGGACTAATTTAATTGAACACAACATACTGTAGAACTAAGTTAAATTATCTGAAAGTATGTTATTTAGTTCTGCTGAAAACCTTCACCACATCTGCAATGATATCTAACAATTTCTCTCATACAACAAAAAATGTAGTGAGAAAGAAAAAAAGTGTGCAATACAGGTGATCAAACCCAGCTTGTGTAGGTCTGAAACCCTACACCAAGACCTAAAAGTCCTATCACTGACACCATCCATGACATCATGCAGCTGAATCACTCACACTGAATGTATCCTTAAACTTGACAAAAATGCATAAAAGAGTACACATGACCACAGTGGGTGCTAACAGTTATGCTGTCAGCATCTAAAATCATTTGCTCCTACATGCCTCAAGTTGCCACCCACACCATTTGATAGCTAATATCCCTAAAGCCCAAATTTCTTAGAGTCCAGAGGAACTGTACAGAAGACAGTGATCATATGGTACAGGGTTTGGATATGAAACAGCGGTTCCTAAATAGAGGATATGGTGGGCAAGTAGTGGAGAAAGCATTTTAGGAATCATTTAGTGCTAACAGAGAGGAATTGTTATCAGTTTGGCCTAAGGACAAAGAGGACCCCAGAATACATTTTGTGACTATGTATACCAGGCAGTCAAAAGAAATACAAAATGTTATGACAGGAAACTTGGACATACTTTAATCTGACTCCCTCTTAAAGGAGGCTACTGCCTCCCCCCCAGAATAGTATATAAAAGAGGTGCAAACATCAAAGACAGACTAGTGAAAAGTTATCAACCAGAATCATGCAAGGACACCCAGATCAGATGATTGGTGGCATAATCAGCCATGCGGATCCTTTCCCCCTGTGGCAACTGTAAATATGGTATCCAGAGAGGATAGCAACTGAATATGGGTGACCATCAAAAAGGGGGACTCATATTCAGCACTTTCTCCATGGGCTACCCTGCAAGAGTAGTGACCCTACGCGAAAGCGAGCATAGGGAAGGATGACCAGAAGGGGGGGATAGCGAGCGGAAGGTGAAGGACAGGGAAGGGGTTTTAGGGGACAGGTGTGCCTGCTGCCACTGAGCTAGTCATGTGGTGTGGTGGTGTGGGTGGCTAGCTCTGGTGCAGCAGGTACTGGGTTCAGGGCTAGGACCAGGAGAGTGGAAATTTTGCCACTGCCTACGGCAGCGGGGCTAAATTTTATCCCTGAATCCGGATTTTGCCCCCTCCCCAACATGCACCCCCCTGGAGTTGAGAATCTTAATTGATGGGGTTGCATGGGGCAAAGGCCCCCATGAGGGCTGGTGCAGGGGGGCACAGCCCCCTGTAAACATACTTTTAAGTGTTCCAGATGTCAGGTCACCTGGAACTGTATATCGCCGATTTGCTTTTCAACGATATACACTCACCATAATAGTGATCTATATTTTGTAATCGCTATTATAACACAGAACCATAAATTTTGCCCCTCAATTCTTAAAAAAAGGACATTCACCATGGTAAATGCCACTAAAAGATATGATTCAAATTATTTTTTTAGTTGTGTAACAAACAATCTGGTATACCTGACAATATGTGAATGTGGTGCTTTCTATGTGGGCAAGACCACACAACCTTTTAAGGTCCACATAGAGGGGAACACCTAGGCAGTATAAGTGCAGAGGACCATAACAATGTGTTGGCTGTTCACTGTAAAGCAAAGAAAACTTTGGCACCAATCATATATTTAAATTCTATGGGGTGGAGAAAGTATCTTTGGGACCAAGAGGGGGAGACCTGGACTTAAAATTGATACAGAGGAAATCTTTTTTGGATTTACATTCTGGGGACACTGAATCCACCGGGCCTTAATGACAGGATTGATATTCTGAAATGTATAAAACAATGAGAAATCCTGTTTACATTTGTATTGTTGTCTCCCGCTATACTAGTTGCTCAAAGTTGCTTTAAAATGTTTCTAAAATACTCTTAAAAAAAATTGTTTGTTTGTTCTCTCCAAGGTGCCATGGAAGAAATATATCATTTATCTCCAGCACTATAGAATGTTGAAAGGACAGGACATATTATTGGTTGAACATTTCTAACATTAGCTGATCCATTTAGACATTTGATTACTATGTGTGTGTTTTTTATTAAGTTGTAGAAGTTATATTACTGAACACTAGGAGCACTGAGCACTTTAGAATTTGACACGTGTGATTATGAATTTAGTACGCTGTGTCTTTAACTGCACTACTCTTAAGCACACCTTGTGATTACCCGATTATCTTCCTGATGACTCATTAAGTGTGCAAAACCGGTAGAGGTTCCAGCAGCAACCCATTGCTTTTCCATGTGGTGGTATGTTTTAAACTTTTTTCAATAAAGATGCCCTTTTAAAATGCAGTGGAGCGGTGCTAGTTTTGCTTAGTTGTTGACCATGTTGTTACCTTGCACGCTCTAGAACAGTGGAGCTGTTTGGCTCTCGTGGACTTTCTAAATGCTGCAGGAAGCAATTTGTGGTCTTTTTAGTGTGAATGAGAGGTTGCTGCCGATTTCTGAGCAATCAGATATTCAGAGTACATAGACCAATGTGAGAGACGAGTACTTCACTTAAGTCTCAGGTATCACCACAGAGCATCAAAATCCCTACAGCTTCTAAAGGCCTAGCGTCCCCTAGTATACTTGTTGGAGATTTCACCGATTGACTCACTCCCCTAATATACAGTATTTGAAAGCTAGAAATTATCCTTTGGTAAAGGACCAGCTGGTCTGAAATGCATCAGGTGAGCATGATATATGTCTGCATGTTTTGTACATTTTATTATGTGTGATTGTCATTTTTAATAAAAAAGGACAATGTAGCTACAACTATTGGGAGCTTGGTGTCCATCCATTTTGAGGTGGTGAGTGCCCGACTTTTTTGTTTCTAAGAAAGCTAGAAATGTGCAGCCTGCAGCCACACACTCAGCTGCCATCTGGTGGCCCTGTGTAAGGTACTAGTAGTACCTCATAGAATACTACTATGTCTTAGAGGTCCTGCTCCTATGGCTACCTCCTAGTTCCCTAAATCTATGTTGCAGGACCTCTGATCTGCCTCTGCCTATGTTATTAGTGCCAACATGTGCCACAGCAGTTCCTATTTCCCTCCCACACAAGTCTGCCCCCCCATGCTGTCTGCAACCAGCCCACTAGATTGACAAGTGACAGAGCAGTCCATATGACTATGGTTTTCCAGCACTCCCCACACACACACCTTACTACCACACTATAGAGTACTGCATCACTTACAGTATACCTTTCTGCTACCCTGAATTGCTGCTCTCTACAGACCTTCCAGCACTGTGGGGAGCTCCTGCTTTTGGGCCCCTTGTTGTCATGCAGTGAATGTCCGTGTTTCACTCCTTCCTTGCTTTAGGCCTCTAATAGCTGACCTTTTTACCCCCACACTTGGCTGGGGCATCAGCATTCTCCTACCCTTGCCCACCCCGACCAATTTTAAAGCCCCCCCACTTTATCTATCCTGTGTGCCAGCACCCCCACCCCTCCAGAGAAGTGTATCTGCTGTCTGCAAAATTCTGCTCCAGAATGCCTTCCAATGTGAAAGGATCCAGAAACAAATGATTTGATACCTTTTATTGGACCAACATAGATGTTACAGAAAAGAACAAAGTGCTCTAGCTTTCGAACCAATCAGGTCCTTCTTCAGAAGCTTTGTGGCAGCACTTTGTTCTTTTTCTGTAACATCCATATTGGTCCAATAAAAGGTATCAAATCATTTGTTTCTGGATCTGTTCTTAAAAGGACCAATACGGCACCTACAACATTTTTTTTCCAATGTGAAAGAAACCTAAATCCTTGCTCCCTACACCAAATCTTTAGCCACCCATTCAACGGCATAATCTCCTCCAGCTTTTTTGGAACAAGTGGCACCTGCAGTATCTCAGAGAATTTTACCTTGGAGGGCTTGGTTCCACAAATCTATGTTGCAGGACCTCTGCTCTGCCTCTGCTTGTGTCAGTGGTGCCAACATGTGCCATAATTGTATCTCTTCCCACTCCCTAATGAGCCTGTTCACCATTGCTATGATGTCCACAAATCACACACAAGGCAGGCAAGTAACTGAGCAGTCCACATGGCTATGGTATACCATAAACCCCCCAACTTGCTGCAATACTAGAGTTAGTGGTGTGCAGCATTCTTGGTCGGCGACTCTGGTTGGCTGGATATCGCCTGGACTGATCTGGTGGCCCAGAATCTGACCATAGCCAGTCCAACTTGTTTGCAACCTCCTACTAGCTACCATACGTTTACAGTCTGTATTTTATCTTCTATAAGGCCAATATGTCTGAATTACTTAGATTAGATGTGGCAGTTGGGAGGGTACTTGGACCCCACAGAATCCTCTCTCCTTCACTGGTTTTCATTTATTTTATTTTTTGTATTTGCTAACCGGGTAGGTGCACTGGTCCAAGGACTGTTTATAGCCACAGCCCGGGCCATTTAGAATGGCAAAGGATTACAGCAAATACAAGAGCATATGGTACAAAACATAAGGAGATGTCAATAAGCAATGAGAAGTGAGAGGTCTGAGACATTACAGTACAATAAATAAAAACACAATAAAAAGAATTTACACTTTGATTGGCGGAGGACGAGAGAGAGAGTTGGGGGTATCATTTTCTACGGCCGTTGTGGCCCAATTACTTAGATGTGGGCTGCTGCAGCAGGGCACTAGGGCACCATAAAATTCTCTTTCCTTGTCAGCTGGCAGAAAAGATTGTGGTGCTGCACTGTATGCTGCCATGTCAGGAGGGGAAGGAAGAAACTGAACTTCCTGCCAGCCTGGGCTGGCTATTGCTGGCTGCTGGGGGGGGGGGGTGTCTGGCATGGGAGCTGCTGGAGGAGAGGGAGAAGTGAGTGACAGACATCAGAGGAGTGGCACTGGTGTGCAGCTTGCAGGCTGATGAGGAAGTGGAACCCAGCAGCAGTGATGAGATTGAATGGACAGAATGGTAAGCAACATTACAAATCACTGGATGCCTATGGAGACTGGGGGCATGCAGCTGGGCTCAGTGTGGTGCCTGTCAGGGAAGGGTATTGATGGGATCACAGTGGTTCTGATTGGCTGGCTGACTTCTGTGATAGAGTTGGTGAATGGATGGGAATCAAGTCACATGCTGAGAGACAGCCAGAGCTCAGTGAGAGGACTGAAACTGAGAGACTGAGTGTTGGTCAGTTTGGAGCTGCAGAGGACATCTTGAATTTGAAACTAAAAATAAAATCTTTTTCTAGACAAAAACTGCACAAAAAAAACCCTATTTAAACAAACAGAGACTACCGGTGGAGCAGCGGGGCCTCGCAGGCTGTCCAGGGCAAACAGTTGGGCACTGGGCATTGGGGAGAGGGGGATTACCACTGAACTGCACTGAATAATACCTGAATATGTTAAAATATATTCTTAAAAAATCAGAGACAGACTGGAGCAGAACAGGGTCAGTCAGCAATCCAGGCAGTGGGCATTGGCGTCGGCAGGGGGACTATAGCTAAACTACACTGAAAAAACACCTAAAAAAATCTTTTAAAAAAAGTCAGAGAGGCAGACACTGGAGCAGAAGCAGAGTCTGTCAGAGGCAGTCCAGGGCAGCTGTGTTGTGGTCACTGGGCAGGAGGAGGCTAGAACTAAACTGCATTAAAAAATACTTTAAAAAAATAATAGGCAGGATTTTCCAAGGGTCCTTAGATCCACGCAAGCTGCATCAAACAACCAGCTTGTGTCAGATCTAGGTGCACCAAATACTGTGAGCCATATTTTGCAAGAAAAGTGTTCTCTGTGACAAAGTTCTCCAAACTGACGCAAGAGGTCCACTGCATCAACAAAATGACGCAAGGGATGAGAATGACACAAGCTGCGCCAAAATAAATAATGCACATCAAGTCAAAAATGGCGTAAGCTGAGTCAAAACAAGCATTTGTCAATGCCGAATGTTGCTTGCTTGTATGTGCTGATTAGGTATTTGGAAGTGACAGTTTCATGCCTTCCTCCCAAGACATCCACTGTGTCTTTCCGTTCAGTATTCACATAAGAGTGGGAGGGGCAAGGGCCACAGCAGTACAGCAGTTGCCAACGGGGTGAAGAGGTGGACAATAGTCCATTCAAAGGCAAAAGAGTCCTGCAAGAGCTCACTAAATTGAAGGGAGACAAAGCGATGGAACCAGATGGCATACGCCCAAGGATATTAACAGAACTGCGAAGGGAGATAGCAGTACCTCTGGCAGCCATGTTCACTGAGTCATTCAACATGAGTGAATTGGAGGAGGGCACATGTGGTCCCTCTACACAAGTCCGGCAGCAGGGAGGAGGCAGGGAACAATAGGCCATTCAGCCTCACCTCAGTAGTGGGGAAGATCATGGAGACATTGCTTAAAGAAAGGATAGTGGGGCATCTAGATGCCATCGAACCAGGACCATAGACAACATGGATTCACAGTGGGGACATCATGTCAGATAAATCTGGTTGATTTATTTGACTGGGTGACAAAGGAAGTGAATCAGGGTGGGGCAGTGGACAACGCTACCTTGATTTCAGCAAAGCCTTTGACACCATCCCATATAGGAGGCTGATAAACTAGCTGGGTAGGCTGGACATGGGGAAAGGGTGGTATACTGGGTTAGAAACTGGCTAACAGACAGGAGGCAGAGAGTGGTGGTAAATGGTATGCAGTCTAGGGAGAGGGCGACCAGTGGGTGCTGCAGGGATCGGTCCTGGGGCCAGTTCTGTTCAATGTCTTCATTAGTAATATTGCAGAACATCTGAAGGGAATTTTTTCACCAAATTTTCAACATAGCCATTTTAAGACCTCTGCTCATGAAACAGTGTCACTGTGATTTTCTTAATTTGTCCCAAAAATTGATTTCGCACACCGACTGCGCCATTGTGCGCTACATGGGTGGAAACATGTTTTGGGTGAGATTTGAAAAATGACAGCTGTACTACTCATAAGAAGGTATGGTAAAAATACAATGTTGAAAATCTGGAGTGGAAATATTGAAAATTATATGACTACAGCGTGCGTAGGAACTGTACATCGCACTCTAAAACAGTCATTTTTGAATTTTTTCACCAAATTTTCAACATAGCCATTTTAAGACCTTTGCTCATGAACAGTGTCACTGTGATTTTTTAATTTATCCCGCACATTGATTTCGCACACCAACTGCGCCATTGTGCGCTACATGGGCGGAAACACGTTTTGGGTGAGATGTGAAAAATGACAGCTGTACTACTCATAAGAAGGTGTGGTAAAATGGCAATGTGGGAAATCTGGAGTGAAAATATTGAAAATTCACGAACTTACAAGCGTGCATAGGAACTGTACAATGCACGCTCATAAAATGGTCATTTTGAGGAATTTTTTCACCAAATTTTCAACATAGCCATTTTAAGACCTCTGCTCATGAACAGTGTCACTGTGATTTTCTTAATTTGTCCCGTACATTGATCTCACACACCGACTGTGCCATTGTGCGCTACATGGGCGGAAACATGTTTTGGGTGAGATGTGAAAAATGGCAGCTGTACTACTCATAAGAAGGTGTGGTAAAATAGCAATGTTGAAAATCTGGAGTGAAAATATTGAAAATTCATGACCTTACGAAATACGTAGGAACTGCGCACCGTCGAAAACAGTCATTTAAGGAATTTTTCACCAAATTTTCAACATAGCCATTTTAAGACCTCTGCTCATGAACAGTGTCACTGTGATTTTCTTAATTTGTCCCATTACATTGAATTCGGAACACTAACTGCGCCATTGTGTGCTACATGGGCGGAAACACATTTTGGGTGAGATGTGAAAATGACAACTGTACTGCTCATAAGAAGGTGTGGTAAAGAATGTTGAAAATCTGGAGTGAAAATATTGAAAATTCATGAACTTACGAGCCTCGTAGGAACTTGCATAACGCGCTCAAAACAGTCATTTTTGGAATTTTTATCAAATTTTCAACATGGGGTTTTGAACCCCTTCTCATGAATGATGTCACTGTCATGGTGTTATTCAGGCCCGAAGGGTGATTTCGCGCAGTGACTGCGAAATCACCCTTCGGGCCCGAATAACGCCATGACAGTGATATCAATCATGAGAAGGGGTCCCAAAAACCTCATGTTGAAAATTTGGTGCAAAAATTCCCAAAAATGCCTGAGATATGCAACAAAGTTGAAACCCCTATCTAGCCCATTATACAGCTTACCGGCATTTCCTCAGTTCGCGGTCGGCTTTGAAGAGTGCAGACGTGTTCCCGGTCCACCGAAGATCGTCGCTCCGAGCTCGGAGGTAAGTATGGGGTGGGGGGTGGGGAGGCTGGGTGCAGTGGGTGGGTGCGGGTTGTGGGAGGGGCGAGGGAGACTACATGGGACCGTTTTTTTACAGGGAAAAAAATGGACAGTGGGATGTTTTCCACGCTGGGGTGGGCTCCCAGCATGGCACAAGGAAGGTTGGGGGTGCGTCGGCCGATGGGGATTGGGCACCCCGTCGGCCCTAAGACTACTGCCATGCTGGGGTGGGCACCAGCGTGGCATTTCAGAAGGTTTAAGGGGAGGCGGGGAGAGCAGCACAGCCGGCGGGGATTGGGCACCCGTCGGCTATACAGTGCGCATGCGCAAGGCTGACGCCTGTGTGGGTTTCTGCCTTGGGGGACTGATGCGTGAGCAGCCTTATCTTATCGCTGCTCACCAAGCGTAGCTCCCTCTTTCAACTGTATGCCACTGCATTTTGGAGCATGTCTGAGACAGCTCCAGAATGCATTGGCTTACAGGCCGCGCCTGCCAACACACTGACTGAATTGGAGGAGGGGGTGACACACCTCCGAAATCTCCGATGATGGCACTATGTTTCTTGCACATGCATGCAAGCAACATAAAAATGGTGCAAGTAGAATAAAAAAATGACACAAAGGACGAGAATGACACAAGCTAAGTCAAAAATATGGCAGATGAAATGGCCAAGACTAAGTCCCCAAAATGTTGTAAACTAGTCCTGCAGGAGAATACTGGCCCTTAACAGTAGCATAGTCAGGTATGACCACCTGCCGTGGGCCTCTTTATATGCTCTAGTGTCCCTTAGACCAGCTCTGGCTGGTCTAACAATGACATTCATCTTAGGCACAAGGACAGGACTTGCATTCCTTGAAAATCCCACATAAGGGAATGGTGCATCATTTCAGTGACGCAGGCATCCCTTCCGACATGGCACAGGCATTTTTTTCATGCAAGCATGGCGCAAGCCGCTCTGGTGCATGCAGACCTGTTTTTGATGCAAGCAACATTTGAAAATCAGAATTGGTGCAAGTTTTGACCCATCCTGCTCCTTGCATCAGTTGTCTTTTACGCAAGCACCCTGCATCATTCTCTGGTTTTTGAAAATCTGGCCCAATATATTTTACAAAAAGCAAAAAGAGAGATGGAGACTGGAGCATAAGTAAGGCCTGGCAGGAGACCGTCCAGGTGATTGTGGGCATTGGGCAGAAGGGGGCTAGAGCCAAACTGCACTGAAAAAATACCTAAAAGAAAATATGTGTATTGCTCTGTCACAATTGCCCAAAGGGCTAGTTGCAGTTTGAGCACTTAGCTATTTTTGCTAAAAAAACACAAACATATAGGACCAGTCTGTCAATGTAGTATGCCTCTGCTTGTTGCCACCTAGGGTACCTTGCTGCCTGCTGTCATCTCTGGTCCCTGACGAAGAGTGCAAACTTGACGTGCCAGGGCAGTTGTGGCTGGTAGCTTTGTCTGCATCTACACCTTTACTTTGGCTTATTAAAGCTTTATTTTTGCATCAGTGAAATAATTGTGTGGACATCCTCTGTGAGTGCAGATTTCTTCTTGGGACTTGTCGTATCTATCAAGCTAGCTGCTTGTTTTATACCGCACCAGCCCTGCACCATGGTTTTTAGTGATCTTCCTGAACATGTCCGGTTCTATATTGCTCTGTCACAGTTTCCTGAAGGGCTAATTGCAATGTAAGCACTTGGCTATTTTTCCATAAAACACAAAACAAATTGTAGAACCAGTTTGTCAGTGTAATAAACTTCTGCTTTTTGTCACATAGTGTGCCTGGCTGCCTGCTGTCACATCCATTTGTGTACTGCTCTGTCACACTTTTTCTTTACCCCCAAAAAATTAGTAGGATCAGTCAGTGTAGTATGCTTCTGCTTATTGCCACCTAGTGTGCCTGTCTACCTGCTGTCACATCCATCTGTGTAGCCCTTGGTAACCACTTCCAGCACCCATTTGTCTGACGTTGTGTGGGCCCATTGTTGTGCAAACCACCTCAGCCTCCCTGCCAGTGGTAAGTTTGCGTAGGCCCACTCGCCTTCATTTCTTGTTACCCTGGAGCTTGAAATTTGGTTTTCGCCCTCCATTGGAGTATTGGCCCCCTGTATTGCCTCTTGGCCTGTTATTGTATGCCTAGTGCTGGAAGCGTGGTCTTTGGGGCCACTGCTTTGTGGTCTGGGAATTGTATGACTGTGGTTTGTGTTTGAAAAACTTTCTTTTGGGGCCAAAAATTCTGTCTGTGGGGAGGTCGACGTCCTTGTCTCCCTGTGTCTATGCTCCCCCCTTTGTTTGAGGTATGGGGTTAGACCTTCTCCGAAAAGGGTACCCTCTTTGAAGGGTAGTTTAAGAAGGGTGGTTTTGGACTCATTGTCCACCTACCATAGTTTTAGCCACAGGGCTCTTCTGGCTCTATTGGCCAGCACTGTGGTCCGAGCCCCAAATCTGAAGATGTCGGATGATGCATCCATGATATATTTCACTGCCTGAATGGCACACTCCACTGCGTCCACCTGGGGGGAGTCCTCGGGGACGTTCTCAGTGAGTATGTCTAGCCATCTATGGAGAGCCCTGCAGGTGAACCACACAGCGATATCCGCTGAGCATGCCATGCCAGCCACTTCACGAATTTTCCAGAGGTGTTCCTCCACCTTCTTATCCATCAGGTCTTTGAGTGCTGCCATACTTTCAATTAGAATGGTAGTGCATTTGGACAGCACCGAGACAGGTTGGTCCACCTTAGGAGGTTTGCCCCAGTGGTCACTTTTTTCCCTGCTAATGGGGTACCACCTGTTTTACCATGCTCTTTTCAGGCATTCTGGTTGGGTAAGGTGCCTCATATTATTTGGCAAGAAGTGTGTTGAGGGCCTGACAGGAGGGGAAGTGGATTTTTTCCTCTGGCTCACCCACAGAGAGTAGGGGTCCTCTGACATGAAGGATTGTGTGGACTGCTGTGATATTTTGAGTGCTGCCTGTACCATTGTGATTAGCTCATCAATGTTCTCCCCATGGCACGTTCGGGTTGACTTGTCCAAAGCATCCTCATTGGGGTCAGTCATGGTGTCGGACATGATGCTGTCCGTATCCAGCCTGGGGCATTTCTTTGTGGGTCCCTGATTGGTGGCTTTCTGTGGTGCTGTGGTAATGGGGTTGCCTGCTTTCATCCACTCCAGAAGCTGGAACAGCAACTGAGCCTGGTTGGCATCCAATGCAATAGGAGCAGTGGGTGGGGGTTGGGATTCCATGATGGAGTCCTCATCTTCTGTCTGTGCTGCACCCCTGTGCGCACTAAGGATACACACCGCACATGTTTGGTCATCCTCTTCTATGGCGTGAAGGACACTCCGCACTCCCTGCAGTTCCTCATGATGTGGTCGTATCTGGAGGAATCCAGAAAAAATTGCATTAGGAAAGGACCTCCTAATGCAGCAGGCCACATAATTAATTTACAGCTGCCTGTATAATGTTGCTGCTGTTGTCATTTGGAAAAAGGGGCTGTACAAGGCAAAGTACCGAGTGGAGGGCCCAGGCAAGATGGCGGTCATGAGATCTCATGAGAGCTCACGTAGTTTGGGAATGCTGTATGCGGAAAGATGGCCGCCGAAGTCCTGCAAGATTACCAGCGAGATCTGCGGGGCTGAGAAGGAGCCACTGAGCATCATGGGGCTTGTCTTGCCCAAGTTACAGAGCGAGTAACGGCAGCTGAATACTGTCTCAGGGGGATGAGGAATTGTTTTATGACCCCCTCCGAGAACAAAGGATTTCAACAGGGCGTGATGCATAGACTGTTTGGAAATGGAGGGCCTGTGGACAACGCCCAGCCTGCAGAGAAGAAGAAAGTAGTGGCACTGCACCTCCTCAGGTACATGGAGGAAGGGGCTGATTTTTTTGAAACTGTTGCTCGCTTGCCTGATCTGGGCTCTGCAACCTCGCTGCACTGTGAGTGGAAAGAGAGGCGGGAGCCTTTCTGTTGAGCCCTGTGAGTGAAAGGGCTAGTTGTTTGGGAGGCTGCTGCTGGAGGTGCCTCGAGTTGTGATGTGCTACTGCCCTGGGCAGGGATCACTACCGGAGGAGATTCCTGCCCAGAGAGTCTGCTGTGAGGTAGTAGCTGCTGTTGTGCAGTTAGGCCGGTCACCTGCTACTGGGGGGGAAGGTAGCAGTCACACAGTTGGATTGCTGTCTCACCTAGGCTGGGGTCACTACGGGAGGGACCCTAGCCCTGATCAGAATGGCAGTGGTGTGCAGCTGTTGTGTGATCTGGACCTGCTACAGGAGGGGTCCTGATCCCCAGGTAAAGTTAGATAGGACTGTTTTTCTAGCCTGCTCTGTTTACAGTTGTAAATGCCCGACAAATGAAATAGATGCTTATAGATAGAACTGCGTGCAGTTGGTAGCTGATCTTGCTATCTCCCAGGCTGCTTGTTAGATATATTAAAAGTAAAGAGACATTTTTTACAGTACCTGTACAGTTGTTGGTTTGAATAATACTATTGGGAAGAGTGAGGATGTGACCAACCTATCTTGATGCACGAAGTGTACTGGAGATATTCTGATGAGGGTAGAGGGATGTTCTCGCCCACCTTTGATTTGATTGGATCGTGCATCAACCTATAGGATGGACGAGGAATACCCACTGGTGTTGACTGTGGAGTACTATAAAGGGTACTCAGAAAATCACCTTTACTAAGTGAGTAAATCCCATTTTTCCTTACCCCCAAAAAATTAGTACGACCAGTCAGTCAGTGTAGTATGCTTCTGCTTATTGCCACCTAGTGTGCCTGTCTACCTGCTGTCACGTCCATCTGTGTACTGTTCTCTGACAGCTTCCCAAGGGGCTACTTGCAGTTTAAGCACTTGGCTATTTTTCCTTAAAAAGAAGAATATTGTGAGACCAGTTGGCTAGTGTAGCATACCTCTGCTTGTTGCCACCTAGCATGCCAGGCTGCCTACTGTCACAGCCACTTGTCTGCTCTGTTACAGTTGCCTGAAGGGCTAGCTAGTTGCATTTAAGCACTTGGCAATTTTTCCTTTAAAAATAAAATTGTAGGACCAGTCGGTCAGTGTGGTATGCCTCCACTTATTGTTACCTATCATGCCTGTCTACCTGCTGTCATGCCCACTTGTCTACTGCTCTGTCACACTCACAGCAGCCTGAGAGGCTAGTCATTGCATTTAAACAGATGGCTATTTTCTCCTTAAAATAAATAATTTATAGGGCCAGTTGGTCAGTGTAGTATACCTCTGCTTGTTGCCACCTAGCATGCCTGGCTACATGATGTTACATCCACTTATCTACCACAGTCACAGTTGCCCAAAGGGCTAGCTAACTGCATTTAAGCACTTGGCTATTTCCCCCCCACAAAAAAAAGTTGTAGGACCAGCCGGACAGTGTAATAGGCCGCTGTTCACTGCCTCCTAGTGTACCTGGCTCCCTGCTGTTATGTCCCTTTATCTACTGCAGTCACAATTGCCCAAAGGGCTAACTAGCTTCATTTAAGCACTTGGCTATATTTACTTTAACAAAAAAAAATGTGTACAACCAGTCGGTTAGTATGCTACGCCTCTGCTTGTTGCCATCTAGCATGCCTGGCTGCCTGCTGTCCTGTTCCCTTTTGCACTGCTCTCTCACAGTTGACCAAAGGGCTAGCTGCAGTTTAACCACTTGGCTTTTTTTCCTAAAAAAAAATTGTAGGACCCGTTGGTAGTGTAGTACTCCGCTGTTTGTTGCCAGCTAGCATGCCTGGCTGCCTGCTGTCTCATCCACTTTTGTACTGCTCTCACAGTTGTCCAAAGGGCTAGCTGCAGTTTAACCACTTGACTATTTTTCCTCAAAAAACAAAAGCAAACCTGTAGGACTAGTCAGTCAGATTATTTGCTGTTTATACTCCTGTAAAGCAGTGGGATCCTGAACAAGGAAGTCATTCTTAAAACACGTATCTAATATTGTAGTTGTGACATATTTCTTTTCTTTTAATATGTTGTCAAACCACCTTTGGAGCTTGTCATTCAGTGTCTGTATCCAGCTGTATTAAAACAGAACATTAGTTATCATTGTCAAGCGTTTCATTGGTGAAGTTAAGGAATATACACACCATAGGGATGACCTCACTAATAGAGGCACTGCTTCTGCTGAGTTCTTGGGTAGCACTATCAAATGGGGAAAGGATGTGATGAAGTTGGTCCATGGTTGTCAAGTGGTGAATAGTTCTGACAATACCATGTGACATAGCCATTGCATGTACAGTAGGTCTTTTTTTGTTCCACTAATCATTTTATCACGTATATGTAGAATTCCATCTAGTGGTGACATCCAGTATCAAGGAGTGTTGAGGCAGTTTTGTTAGCTGCTGGAATGTCCGCAGTGTGGTAGTTGCTATCACAGACCTGTGGAAGTGGCAGGTTATTCCACGTGCTGCTGTTACAATAAGATTGCATATCATTGGCGCTCCTGTCTAAAGCTTGGCAGACAACAACATTGAGTGCATGTGCAAAGCAGTTTACATTTACTGTCTCCTCCCTGTCACCACTGTCACTGTCAGTGAAAGCCTTTATCATGTTAGCCACATTATTTCCTACTGTCATGCCTACTTGTAATCCATATGTGAGTATCCATTCCTCCCATAGTTTTTCTAGGGTGTTGTGTATGTTGACTGCTGTGTGTTCACCACCCATAAGACTGGCACACTGAGCAATGCCATTCCCCTGTACTGCCCCTTTGGCGTCACATTAGACCGCTTTTGTGACTGTGAGAAGCAAACCCAGTGTGCAGTCAGATAATATGCCTGTGAGTTTATATGCTTGCCAAATATTTAAATATCTGTGGTGAATTGTACTATCTCACCCTCTGCCTCCTTGAGTATATGCTAGTGCTTTGTGCAATGTAGAAATCCACCAGCAGAATCAATGTGAAATAACCATTCGACTGGCAGAATTTCCACCGGAATTTCACTGCTTCTTCTGCAGAATTATGCCTGCTGTTTTATTTATTTATTACAGTCTAGGAAGTACCTTTGAGCCAGAGGCTTGTTTACAGAGGTTCCACGTCAAACAAAGATAAACAGAGGAGGAGCATTATTACAAAACAGTTGAACAATGGTGGACAAAATACCAACATTGTTGAACAATGGAGGACAAGTAATTACAGTTAGAACAGAATACAAAGTCAAGTGGTTTATTACAGTCTAAATTGCTATAAATTGAAGTGATTCCTAAGAAACTGTTCTTTCATCAGAGTGCAATAAAGGGTTAGGTCCTAGGGAGGTGATCTAGGGCTTGGAAAGTGCTGGTTGGGCTGCCAGAAATAGGGGGTTGGGGTGAGACCATCTACGGAGCTGGGGAGAGTAAGGGGAGGCAAGGGACAGGGGGATGTAGAGATATTTTGGGGGAAGGTGAGAAAGGAAACAGGTGAGAGAGGAGGGGAAGAGTAATAATAGGGGGGAGGGGTCATAGTTAGGCAGGTGAGGGGCTGAGGGGAGGGGGTGAAAAGAGGAACCGGGTAAGGGAGTTGCAGTAGGTAGGAGGAAAGGGAAGGAATGTAATACAGACTTTAAGCAAAGGAGGTTGGGGACACAAGAGTACGTGGGGTGTGGGAGGCAGGGGAGGGAGAGGAGTGAAGAAAAAGGAGAGGGTGTGGGAAGAGACTGGGCTATTAAAGGTGTGGGAAGTGGAAGACAAGGTGAGAGAGTGAGAGCAGGAAAGGTTAAGGAGTAGGTGGAGAGAAGGGTCTAGGTGCTGCAGTCACACACACTGGCCTGGGCTAGGGATGCATGAAGAAGAGTTTTAAAAGGGCCCAGTTTAGTTTCCTTATGTAAGTCTTCGCTGAGGGAGTTTAGCAGTACTGGGGCATGATATTCAAAGGATCACTGACCCTGTGTGGTTCTATGGAAAGAGACATTCAAGGTTAGGTCATTCTGCCCCCGTGGTACATCTGGTACATCTGGAGGAATAGTGTTGTTTGAGAAGGTCCCGTACTCCAGGAGGGGTTAGGCCAAGAATAGATTTTTTGGCAAGCAGGCACATTTGATACTGGATATGACAGTCAAGGTTGTGCCACCCAATTTGGGTATATAGCTCACATGTGTGGGTTAGTCGGGGCGTTCCCAGAACCAGCCTACATGCTTTGTTGAGGGTGGTTTTAAGTCTTTTGAGAGTCATGGGAGTTGCAGCACCATACACCCCAAGGCTACAGTGGATGACTGACAGCACTGAGTTAGCCAATGTGATTTTTTAAGGTGTCATTAGTAAAGCAGTGTTTGTTTTGATATAACAATCCCAGTTTTGCATTAGATCTATGTGCCAGGAGTAGGACAGCATAGCATCTAACGTTACCCCCATGTATTTAAAGTGGTTTATCATTTCAAGGGTGGAGTTGAGGTTATTAACAATTTGAGGATGGTGGTTCCTGTGTTTGTTGTGGGTGGAGGCAAATACCATAATTTTCTTTTTTTTATAATTTAGAAGTAATTTTGAGTCAAGGAACAATTTTTCTACTGAAGTGAAATTGGACTGCATCTGGCATTCAAGCACGGCGGGGTCAGTGTGGGGTGAGTAGAGCACAGCGTTGTCTGCATAAAGCAATGCTTGGTTATTTACTGCCAGAAGGAGTTGGTTTAGAAAAAGACTGAAAAGAAGAGGCCCTAAGATGGATCCTTGTGAAACACCAATGGTAACACACAGATTATCAGAGTAGAAGTCATTTTTTTTTTACTTTCTGAACTCTTCCTTGGAGATAGCTCCTGAACTAGGCCACAGAGTCCTGGGAGAGCCCAGTTTTGGATAGGTAGCATAGGAGCAGCTCGTGATTTACTGTATCGAAGGCTTTGGTGAGGTCAATATATATAGCCCCCACAAAGAGCCCATGATCAAGAGGGCTATGAATGTACCTAGTAAATTCCATGAGTGCAGTTGACGTGCTGTGCTGTTTCCAGAAACCGTGCAGTTGTCTGCATTGTAGTTGGTATTTGTCAAGATAATTGGTAAGTTGATCTGAAACAATACATTCCAATGCTTTTGAGAGAGGGGGAAGTATTGAGATGGGGTGATAGTTTGTGTGATTGCCACTTTTGAATACAGGTGTGATTACAGCTGCTTTCCAAGTCCGTGGGAACTTGTCTGTTATGAGGGAAAGATTTAGGATTTTGGTAAGAGGAGAAAGAATAACATCCAGGATGATCGACGGATCTCAATATTTTCCACAGAAATGGTTGCAGAATGATTTTCCAGGCAAAAAATAGAGATCAATGACATATAATTCAGTGGAAATGTAACAGAAAACCCATTCAGCATTTTTCTGCCGGAGAATTCTGCCATTCCACTTCTGATGAAATTTAGCAGAATTTAGGTAGAATTTCAAAAATTCTGTGAAATTACATCCCACCGGAATTTGAAAATTTCACACACGACTACATGCACAATGTAGGTTTTGACTGCTTTGTAAATCTCTGGAACTACTCTGTGAGTAAATGTAAACCTGGATGGTATTTCATATCTCGGCTGCAAAAATGCAAGCAGCCTTCAGAATCCAACATTTTCCACAATGGAAAAGGGCTGCAGATCTGTCCCTAGCATTTCACCAATTAGCTGTGTAATTTGGGATGCAGTTAGATGCTTGAAGTCAAATTTCGCCTTGCAATAAATTATCTGAGCTATAGTTAACTGCTTGGCGTTTGCAAAATGTCTGGCCAAGAAACCGCTGCTGCTCTGCCATGGAAGCCAGGGCATTGGTGATAAGAGTGCGGCAGCAGCTGATGCTGCCAGGTCCACAGAAGCTGATGTACTTTTTGCATGTGACGGAGGTGGAGGCTGCATAACTGATCTCCTTCTGCCATCATGACTGCCTGGGAGGGAGCCTGACTGTTACCTATTACCATGATCCAGCTCTTGACTCATCAAAATGATAACTGTCATTTGAATTGTCCCATATGGCTCAGAGAGATCTGTGGGAGGAGCAAGTTATTGAGGGTGCTGCTTCATTAGGTGTTACCGCATGGAAGTGATTCCCATGTCATTGAGTTTCTTCCCCTTATTAATAATTGTTTTTCAGTGTACACATAATGCTTTAAGTTCATCAGTGGAACTTATTAGAAAGTGATTTCACACCATGCTGGTACTTTTTTTGTTTGTTTGTTTTAAAGCAAGCCAAGGAATATGACTGCACTCTTAGACTTAAATGCGGTGCAACAGGAGACCTAGGAACTGAACTGGGGTTGGCAATAGCAGCAGACAGGGGCCTAGTGATGGTGACAGAGGGACCTGTAGAAGTAATAGTAGTTTATCTGGTCACTGTAATCAATGTGACACTGAGCAAGGAGGCAGAGGAAGGGGTTTTACTCCTGCCACAACTGGATGAGATTGTGGCACCACTTTTTCAAGTGACACTACACCATCGACAGATGCATCATCACCATGATCAGGATCAAAATCAATACCTAGAGACACAGAATTTGTCGGCAGATAAAGACTGCCTACAGTATCACCTTACACCCTATTTGATCTCTGGCTTTTTTTCCCTCATCCCATTTCTTTTCATTAAGATCTCCTTATGCATATCCTATGCACTCCTGAATCCCTTCACCATTTTTGCCCCCACCACCTCAACTGGTAGGCTATTCCATGAATACACTACCCTTTCTGTGAATCTCTTCTGAACCTACCCCCACAACTTCACAGCATGTCTCTTTTTCTGAAAAGTACTTTCTTCCTGTACCTTATTTACCCCTGAGAGGTATTTAAAGATTTCTATCATATCCCCCCTTCCTTCTCTCCTCCAGGGTTTGCATATTGAGTTCCTTCAGTCTCTCCTCATATTTATAGGTATAATAGGTATATGCACTCTATCAGACACATGTGAGGAGTCAGCATCATGTCAGAGGAATCGTCATGACAGTGACAGAGTGGGAGTCAGACTCAGAATCACATGGATGGTTTAGCTCAGTCTCAAACACCATCTGTCAGTGACATATCTGTGGCAGTACTGCTTGTAACTATCTATGCATGTACAGAATTCCATTCCTCCCTTACAGGACAAACATTTGTTGCACTGATAAGGCCAGTATTACAACTGTGTGAGATTGTACTTGTGGAACACGGTGGGTGGGATGGAACAGATGGAAGAAGAAATCATGCCACTGATTCACACCAGCCCTTTCAGTGTAGCAGATCCAGACCTGCTGTGTAACATTCCTCTTATGTTGTTACATTGATTGCACCGCTAATTATTACTATATATTATACTTTTGGTTCTGATTCTGATTTTGGTTCTGGTTCAGATTTGCCCACCATGACCCAATCTGGCAGAACCAGAAAATGTGACTGGCACACCCCTATATAGAGTCCCCTATCCCTACCACCTTCCTCTTACTTTGACTTATTGCCCTCTCCATGCCCTTTTGTGCTGTGGGAGCCACTTCACTCAGGTTCCAGCAGTAGCCCCATTACTGTATAATCACCTTGCACTTTCTGAGCCATGGGCTGGTACCAGATTTGGATGGCCATGGTGGTGACCCCTGCTTCAACTCATGATCCGGTACTTGTCTTGTCATGCCTTCCTAACCCAGTACTCATCTTTAACACCTGAGCTTATCTTCCAGCTGCCCATCTCACCTGTGTCACAACCCATGACACTCTCACAACACATAAAAAGTCATGCACAGCTAATCCTGTTTGCAACACAACACAGAGCAAGGGCTCCTCGAACTGTTAGACTAGAAGGGCACACACATGAAGTGCATAAAAAAATATAGAGTACAGTCCTGAAGACATGCCAGCATCCCCAGCAAGTCACACTGCACAAAGGCTTTGACCCCGTGATGAAACTTTTGTGCAAGGCAAAGTGCTGAGTAAGTTGGTCCATCCTCGAGACTACTCCGCAGCTTTAGTTTATGGTACTGTATGCCCTTGTCCTCTGGCTTAAATAACCAGTTTTAGCTGCTTCCTTAACCCCAGATGTCTTCACAGACGCTTATCTTAAAAGGAATTTACATTGCTTGGTCCTTTGAATTTAAAGTGGATCACCAGGCCCCATAATTCAATTATCCCTTTTTCTAGACCAAAGTTAAATTATCTAGCTAGGTCTCTAAAGTATATACATTATCTCACACACTCACCCATCGCTGGCCCTATTTAAACAGTCACACATCCTCAAATCACACACCACTCTTGCACATACTCATATTTGTCTACAGAACTCTGTAATTCACAGCAGGCTCCCAAGAAATCCCAAGAATTCTAAAAGAACTAAGGGTAGAACTAGTGACACCGCTGACTACTCTCTTTAACAAATCATGGGAGGATGGGGTGGTACCAGAGGACTGGAGGAAGGTGGATGTAATTCCTCTTCACAAAAGTGGGAGTAAAGCAGAGACAGGAAACTACAGACCAGTTAGTTTGACCTCAGTGGTAGGGAAAATGATGGAATCACTTCTGAAGGAAAGAACTGTTGAGTACCTAGAGGCCAGTGGGGCACGTGGCCCAAGGCAGCATGGATTTGTGATGGGAAGGTCATGTCAGATGAATCTAATAGATTTCTTTGACTGGGTGACCAAAGTAGTAGACCAGGGAGGGGCTGTGGACATGGCCTACCTAGATTTTAGCAAGGCATTTGATACAGTCCCACACAAAAGATTAATACACAAGTTAGCCAGCCTTGGAGTGGGTCCCAAGGTGGTAGCCTGGATAAAAAATTGGCTAGACAACAGGACGCAAAGTGTAGTAGTAAACAGAGTCCACAGTGAAGAAAGGAGGTTTTACTAGTGGGGTACCGCAGGGTTCAGTACTGGGGCCGGTCCTTTTTAATGTCTTTATAAGTGACACTGCAGAGGAACTGGAAGGAAAAGTATGTCTCTTTGCAGATGACACAAAGATCTGCAACAGGGTTGATACACAAGATGGAGTGGAAAGGATGAGAAGGGACTTGGCAAGGTTGGAGGAATAGTCAAATGTATGGCAGCTCAGATTCAATGCAAAGAAGTGCAGGTAATGCACCTGGGAAACAAAAACCCAGGGAAGAGTACACAATGGGGGTGAGATACTGACAACAGTAAAATGGAAAGGGACCCGGGGGTAATTATATCAGATGACCTAAAGGTGGGCAAGCAATGTGAGAAGGCAATAAGGAAGGCTGGGGGGATACTGGGATGCATAGGGAGAGGCATCAACAGTAGGAAACAGGAAGTTGTTATCCCTCTGTAGAGACAGTTGGTGAGACCCCATCTGGAGTACTGTGTGCAGTTCTGGAGACCCCATCTCCGCAAAGACATAGACAGAGTGGAAGCTGTCTAGAGGAGGGCAACCAAAATGGTGCAGGGTCTGCACCAGAAGACATACGAAGAAAGACTAAAGGAGCTTAATATGTATACCCTTTAGGAAAGAAGGGAGAGAGGGGACATGATAGAAACTTTCAAGTACCTCAAGGGAATCAACAAAGTCCAAGAGGGTAGCACCTTTCAGAAAAAGAGATGTGCAAGAACAAGGGGGCACAATTTGAAGATAGAGGGGGGACGACTCAGAGGTAATGTGAGAAAGTATTTTTTCACTGACAGGGTTGTGGATGCATGTAGCAGCCTCCCTGAGGAGATTGTGGAGTCAAGAACAGTGGGGGAATTCAAGAATGCATGGGACAGACATAAGGCAGTCCTAGTGGGGGGGTAGGAGGAAGTAAGCTGTTGGTTAACTAGGATCTGCAGCTTACCTGTTAGGTAGAAAAATGGGCAGACTAGGTGGGCCAAGTGGTCCTTATCTGCCATCAAATTCTATATTTTTATGTTTCTATGTTTCTAATGCAGCACAAACCTTTCAGTTCTCTGCTCCAGCCTTGAGCTATCTCAGGTCTAGCCTCACTAGCGTGAAACCCACAGTCCTCCAGGTGCCTATTCAACACAACTCCCCTCTGCCATGAACAGCTCCTCCCACACTAGCCAGAAAGCTATCTATATACCCTAGTCCTCACTGATGCCCCCATGAGTCTGCTATGGGACCATCTTGGCCCATTGAATGAATGACCCATATCTCTGTAGGGAGAAAGACTGGAACTTTCTAAAAGGGTGTTACAATTTTGTCATCCAGTACATCAAAACTACAGGTTTTCCATTAACATTTTCCCTGTTAGATGACAGCTTACAGAATGTACAAATAATGTTCAAATATTGGCACATTTTAAGACCACTGTCATGCCCCAGCCATGCTCCCTACTGTGTGGAAGCAGTGTGAACGCTCCTGCAGCCCCAACAAGCAGCTGCAGTGGAGCACAGATATGGACTACACAAAGCTTCCTCAAGATTCATAGCATGGTCACCCCCCCTGCTTCATCGGGATTTCCAATGTGGGGAATCTGTGCACGGCTGTTCCCATAGTTTCAGCTCTTCTGCAAGCGATTGTCTCTTCTGGGACAAACCATCACTCATTATAGGAACGGAGTTAAACAGTGCCTAATGTTATTAGCGAAATAATTGGAATCAGATATGGTGTAGCTCATATACAAAAGAAAGAAATAATTTGTACTGACAATATCAAGATCCTGTGTACAAAGTGATGACTGGCAGAAACAGGAATTGCTGTATCAGATACTGTGTTGCTCACATAAAGAAGAAAAACATGGTTTCTGGCAGACATTGGAATTGTTGCAGCAGATACTGTTGTAAGCTTGCAAGAAGAAGAAAAACATAATTTGTGCACGTGAAAAGTAAGATCCAGATGAAAATAATGCCCATTATGACAGACTGGGGCAAGAAAGACTGTACTTTCTAGCTTAAGAGTTTGGAGAACAGGCTGGCTTCCCATGCTGCACACCTGACACTGTTCGGATGCCACTGGCACCTTCTCACTACCATCATCATCCACTGACGAACTCGACTTGAATCAATCGCCCTTCTTCTGGACCAAAACATGGGGATACTGATGTGTCTACATCAAGGCCCTAGGCATGTGATAGAACTTAGGATGGGTGGACATATCACATGGCAGGAGAGCTACCCAGCTGATTCCTTGTTGGTAGGGGTCCAGAAGATCACACTTGCGTGACCTGGTCCAGCACAACACCCATCTTCTGAAGCCAACCATGCAGCAGGCGAGACACGAGTGCCAGTGAGTAGTAATCAGGCTGGGATATGGAAGAGCATAGCCAAGTGAATTCTCAAACACTGGCTAATTTGCAGACACCAGCCACATCACATGCCTGCTGGAAACTAATCAGGACAGCAGTTTATATGGCCATCTTTCTCCCATAGCCATGTAACCAGGGAAAGTGGCCATGTTGGAGGACTTCATTACCAGAATAGAATTCGTATGTAGGGGTCTTGCAGTTCATTTCCACAGACCCACTGACATTAGTCGGGTGTCAGGGCAGTGGTAGGATATATTTTCTCCCCACTGGCCCATCATGTGTGCTGCAGGGTTGAAATATCTACCCATAGGTATATACACATCTCTATCTCCTGCCACGGAGTTGATGGTCCTTTTCTCCATGGAGCTGACGGTCTTTTTCTGCCGCCTACCCTGAGGACCAACCGACCAGCCACCCCAGCTCTACGGCCACTGCACTGTATTTCCAGGTACACCAGGGACCTGCTTCAGCACCCAGCCCGCTCAGAACATTTGAATTTTTTTGTGTCTTAATTTCAGAACTTTGATTGGTGCCGGCCCTTATGGCTATGCTCCTGATTGGCTCTTTTGTTTTTCTTTTTGTTTCAAACTTGGAGCATTTCACTAGTTTGCCTGTATACTATATATTTTTCCAGCTATTTGCTAATTTACTGTGTGTAGAGTTTTCATTTAGCGCATTTCTTCCAGCAATTTATCTTTAAATTTGTACCTATGTCATAAAGTCTGCATTCTCTGCTTAAATCTCTTTTTGCACTCGTTCACTCCTTCTGCTAAAGCCTTAACTCCCAGACTTTTTTTGCTCCCTCGGCTTAAACCTCTGCCCCCCCGATCAATTCCTAATCCCCGTTTTCAATCTGTTCTTTCCCTGTAAGCCTCAGCACTGCTATTACTCTATCTTAGTTGTCCATCACTGCCTACCTCTGCCACCTGAACTCCGCCTACTGTATATCCTTTTGTGTTTCTTGAGCTCAATTACCTCCTGGCCCAACCCCCACCCTGTTTCTTTTGTGTGCCTAAGTCCTTCCTTTTCTTCAGCCGCTATTTAAGCTCTCCCTCTCTTCCTCCCCAGGTAACCTGAAATCAGCAGGGGCTGGTGTCCCTTTCAAACCACAGGAGTGGTTTAAATTCTGTGCCGTACCTCTCCTGGAGTCACCAGCTCCCTGCCACGGAGCCGATGGTCCTTTTCTCCGCCGAGCTGACAGTCTTTTTCTGCTGCCTTCCCTAAGGACCAACTGACCAGCCACCCCAGCTGTACAGCTGCTGCACAGCATTCCTGGGTATGCCAGGGACCCATTTCAGCACCCAGCCCACTTGGAACTTTTCCTGCCGGCGCTTTGCACTGGCTCTCCCCGTTCGACCTTTCTGGGCACTTACTTATATAGTTACGCTCTTGACTGTGGTCAGCTGTGTGTCATATGACAATCAGCCTAGTTTCCCATTTGCTATACTTGAAGCAACATCCCATTGTGTTAGAGAGAAAAGGAAGTGCAAAGAAGAAGGAAACCACTTTGGTTCTCAAAAACAGTAGCAGAAAAGGTCATAGCCAAAAGACTACCCTTCAGGAAATATAAGGGAACGCAGCAGGATGAAGATAGGGAGGCATATCAAACTTCCCTAAGGGAAGTAGGGAAGGCAGTAAGGCAGGCAAAGGTCCAAAACCAAAGAAACACTAGCACAAACAGTAAAAGAAGGTGACAAGACTTTCTATAGATACATTAGTGAAAGGAGAAAGTCCAGAGGGGTATTGCTAAGATCAAAGGGGATAAGGGGGCATGTGAGGAGGAGGACTATGTAAAAACATCTATCCTAAATAGATACTTCTGCTCAGTATTTACTGAAGTGAAGGTAGGGCAGGGCCCACAGCTCAGCACCATGGACACAGGGGGGAGGGAGGTGTGCACTAGTCCCTTCACAAAAGAAAGGGTTCTACAAGAGCTCAATAAGCTCAGGGTGCACAAGGCAATGGAACCTGATGGCATACATCCCAGGGTACTAAAGGAGCTAAGGGTGGAACTAGCAGAGCCATTATCAGAACTGTTTAGTGAGTCTCTGAGCAGAGGAGAGGTCCCAGAAGACTGGAGGAGGACTCATGTGATCCTGCTCCACAAGAGTGGTAGCAGGGAGGAGGCAGGCATCTACAGACCAGTCAGTCTTACCTCAGTAGTGGGCAAGATTATGGAGGCACTCCTTAAGGAAAGGATGGTGCAACACCTGGAATCCATAGGAGCACAGGATCCAAGACAGCATGGGTTTAAAAAAGGAAGGTCTTGTCAAACTAATCTCATAGATTTCTTTGACTGGGTAACCAGTGTGGTGGACCAAGGGGGAGCAACTGATGTCACCTACCTTGACTTCAGCAAAGCTTTCGATACTGTTCCACATAAAAGATTGATTAATAAGTGGGGTAGGCTCAGGGTGGGTCAGAAATTGGTCAACTGGGTGGCAAACTGGTCGACGGGCAGAAAACAGAGAGTGGTGGTAAACGGTATACAGTCAGAAGAGATGCAGGTCACAAGTGGAGTACCTCAGGGATCAATCCTGGGGCCAGTCCTCTTCAATATCTTCATCAGTGACATTGCAGATGGACTGGAGGGTGAGGTTTGTCTGTTTGTAGATGACACCAAGATCTGCAACAGAGTAGATGATCCAGATGGGGTAGGCAGAATGAGAAGAGATCTGGATAAACTAGCAAAATGGTCGGAAGAGTGGCAACTGAGGTTTAATACAAAGAAGTGCAAGATCATGCACATAAGGAAGAGAAACCCTGAAGCCACCTATAGGTTGGGAGGGGACTTGCTGGCTGTCATAAGGGAAGAAAGAGACTTGGGCATCATCATCACCGATGACCTGAAATTATCCAAGCAGACCACTAAAGCAGTAGGTAAGGCTTGGGGGATTTGAGATGCATTATTAGGGGTATCACAAGTTGGAAGAGGGAGGTAATAATCCCTCTTTACAAGACACTGGTTAGGCCCCATCTGGAGTACTGCATGCAATACTGGAAGCCACACCTGCACAAGGACATTAACCAAATTGAGGCAGTCCAGAGAAAGGCAACCAAAATGGTGCAGGGACTGCATCAGAAAACATATGAGGACAGATTAACGGAGCTCAATATGTATACCCTTGAGCAAAGGAGGGAGAGAGGTGATATGATCGAAACATTCAAACACCTCAAGGGCATTAACAAGGTGAAAGAGTCTAACATGTTTCAATATAAGAAAAATAGCAGCACAAGAGTACACAGCATGAGATTAGAGGGAGGCCAATTAAGGGGTAATGGGAGGAGGTTCTTTTTCACAGAAAGGATGGTGGATGCATGGAATGGCCTACCTCAGGAAGTGGTGGATATGAATACAGTGCAGGGCTTCAGACAGGCATGGGACAGGCATAAGGGATCAACACAGATAACTATGAATAGATAGGCCATTGACAGAGCAAAGGCCGATAGCACATTCATAAGGTAGAAAAAGAAATGGGCAGACTGGATGGGCCTTGCGGTCCTTATTTGCTGTCAACGTCTATATTTCTATGTTATATTCACTGCCCACCAGGGGCATGTTTTCTCCCTTATATACCTTTCCACTGACTCCAATATCTCTTACTACTTCTGAACACTTCAGAGTCCTGGTAAGTTTCCACTTTATCAAACCCCTGGCAAAATTGCTCATCATCCTTGCTTCCTGATGAGCACTGGCCTAACATTAGTCATCCTTAACTGGCTCTCTTTAAGCCCTTGTCCCTATGCCAATACTTGGTCAACGCCAAGTCTAAATGATTTTACCTTCTCCAACTTGCTCGTGGGTCCTTGCAAATGCCTAGATTTTACCCCCCATGCTCCTCCCAAAATTTCTGATATACCATGCCACTTTTACCTCTAACAAACACCTAAGGCACTTAATATATATGTACCACCCTTTCTTGCATTGCAAGCTCTGGTACCTGATGCTACTTGCTCTGCTACTGTCAGGAGACATTAAATTGAACCCCAGTCCTCTAACACAACTGGTGCATATCAGTGTGGGATGGTCTGCCATAAAAGGTATGCGTATTATCCACCTCAACATCAGAAGCATTCTCAAAAAATGTTCTGAACTAGAAGCCTTTGTAGCTCTCTATCACCATTATGTTCTCTGTCTGTCCGAGACCTGGCTAAAGCCCTCAATTCCTGATGCTGTATGCACCCTAAATAACTACAATATTGTTAGGTGTGACAGACCATCCTCTAAGTGGGGCAGAGGAGTTGCAATTTATTCTAAGACCCATCTAAATCTCTCCCTGGTTAATACCCCTCCTATGCAATTATGCAAATCTTTCAAAGTTGTCCTCCTCCTAGGCACAAAAAAGCTGCACATAGTATGTATATACACTATCTTCTCATGGATGTGATCAACTGGTAGATATTCCTACCAGAGGAAAACACATCTTGGATTTAGTAATCACAAATTCCAAAGATCGTATTTATAATGTTGAAGTATGTTCTCACTTAGCGTGTAGTGACCATAAAACTATAGAACGCATACTTTATCTTATTAAAACCAAAACTCAGGGATATTCATCATTACCTGATTATAAAAAAGATGATTGGCTAAAAATAGCCAATGCATTTAGCAACATCGAATGGGGATCCTCCTTTAATAATTTGGAGGTTACTTTAATGTGCGACAAACTGAAAACTAAGATTCATGAGATAATTAATCAATATGTCCCAAGCAGGGACACTGGTTTACCGGGATTGAGAAAAGGCATATTCTGTTTTGCACACTGTAAAAAATTGTATTGTCACCGGTGTCTGCTAAGCCAAAATCCGCTTTTACCGATGTTTGGTTTTGTGTACTTTATTTAACAATTTTTAACTCTAACATGCATTTTAGCAATTTTGATTTCCACTATTACACATCCTTCCATCCTTGTACCAATTTAAAGTTATTTTAGGTACAAGATGTGATGGCAGCAGCAACACTACAGCCCCCATCCCTAAGGTGTAATGGAAGCAGCACTATGGCCCCATCCCTCAGGTACGATGGCAGCACTAACAGCACTATGACCCCCATACCTCTGGTGTGATGGTAGCAGCAAAAGCACTACAACCTCCCTCCCTCAAGTGTGACAGAAGCAGCAGCACTGTGGCCCCCATCCCTTAGGTGTGATGGCAGCAGTACTACATTCACCATTCCTCAGGTGTGATGGCATAATCAGCACCATGGCCCCCATCCCTCAGGTGGGACAGCAGCAGTACTACATTCCCCATCCACCAGTGGTGATGGTAGAAGCACTACAGCCCCCACCCCTTTGGTGTGATGGCAGTAGCAACAATGCAATCCACATCCTTCTGGGGTGATGGCAGTAGTGACAGCACTATGATCCCCTTTCTTCAGCACCCACACCTCACATGCACAAATTACAAATGACTTGGTCTCTTTGCTTGTTAGAACTCAGATGTGAATTAATCTGAACCATCACCACTAAGGTGGACTACTTTTGTATTTTCCTATCTATAATTTAACATCCTGAATTGGATTTCTACCTGTGACACTGCTGACCAGGGTTAGGGAACAGACTTGGGTGTTGGAGGGCCAGCTGGTGGCTGAAGGCTTGAGTGTACAATGACCACTCACTTTCTCCTGGGAGGGAGGGTGGGTTCATAGCTCAGAATTTGTTGGTCCATGGTGGAGGCCAGAGGCACAACAACATGTCAGCCCTCACTGCAGGAGGGAGCATGACAGACGTCAGTTTGTGCCTTGACATCGTGTGGCCTGTCACACTCCCAAGAAAATGGGTAAAACACCCACTGACCCAACCAAAGGACAGCTGTTGGTCCCTCCATAAGCCAGAATCCCCAGACATGTGTCTGTTCTGACCCCTGCCATGCCCAGGATACACTGGAAGCTCTTTAGGGCAATCCTCCTCCCCTGGTAGCCTCCCACAGGGGTTGGGGCCTACTCATTGAAGGGTTACTTTGGGTTACCTGGTAGCACAGCAGTAAGGGGCAGTGGATGGTGGTTGGCACTCAGCAATGATGGTAGGTGGCCTTGGCAGGCCTGAAGGAGTGAATGGCCAGGGGGTTAAAAACTGCTTGAATCTGCTTCTTTGAAATAAAGTGTCTTCACCTAAAAAATCCACAAGTGATTAGTGGAGGACGTTCAAATGGATTTATGCATCTACCAGACATGTGGATGCTTTTTTCCCCCTTGGTGTCCATGAAAAGGGTGTCTCCCAGTTTTCATGTCTTTGTTCAGATGTGAATTAAGCACTACTTTGCCCACCAGCATCATACAGCCCCTGGGGTCTTACCTTCTGTACATCATTGACTGTGCTTTCAAAATCCACTGGCCAAACATAAGAACACTTGAATACTTAACTTTTGCTTTTTGTTGAAGCAGTCTATCAGTAAACCTTTTGTTGTCACAGAGACTGAAACAGTAGGTGGGAGAAAAGCTGCAAATGATCCAATTCACCTAAATAGGGTGCTAACTGTGAAGTATTTTCATAAGTAGTAAGGCCGTTTCTTCTTTGTGAACATACTTTCATTCAGACTAGTTTTCATTCAAACAACTGAGGATTGTGGATGGTCCTACTGGTTATAAACTTGAATAAGCTAGTTGGTAACAGTGGTCCTGCATTTAGCAATTTACAACTCAGATGCTTATATGCAAAGAATACAATAAACACCTGACTAAAATCTAAAAACAAGCTTATAAAACACATAAAATGTATCTGAACATTTATCTTTACCTATACAAAATAATTTCAGCCCAAGTAAAACTCAGGTAAATTACATGGTACCCTGACTACTATTCTATGATGTAGTAAACATATATTGGTATTTTTTTTTATATTCTTTGTAAAGCAACTAAGGCCCATTAGGCAGGACTGTCTGTTTTCAGGAGTGACCTAAAAGAACTGGGGAGGTTAAGGGACTTGCTTGGAGTCACACAGTATGTAAGTGGAGGTTGTGGGAATGAAACCCAAGTCTGCTGGATGTACCCAGTTCATTCACTGCTTGTAACTCTAACCACTAGGCATGGGTGGTTAAACTGAATGGCTGATTACAACAAAGCAGTGCAGATGATTTCCTTACTGACTCTATATGCAGCAAAGCAGAAAGAATGCAAAGCACAGCAGCATTCATTTTAAGATGCTGAAATCTGGGTCGGCCTGCTGGTGCTGCAGTAGCACTATTGCTTGCAATGCCAGCGACCCAGGGTCAGAAGCGAACTCGGGTTGTTGGAGGTCTGGCCAAGGGAGTAGGACTGAACACCTGGGGGACTGCTCTCCTCCTCCAGGGAGAGTGGGCTGCAGGTCCTGCTGCTTTACCACCACCTGTGTGACCACAGGTGGTGATGCAATGGTGCTGCAGAGTGGTCAGGAGGGGAGGACCCTAGCCAGGATCTGGAGCAGTGGCATGTCTCTATGTGACCTACCTCTTTGGATCTCCTCTAGTGCCAGTGCCCTCAGGAACAGAGACCAGAAAACCAGGAACAATCACCCTACATTAGCCACTGGCAAAAGGGACCCAGGTGCCCCAGATTTCATAACCAGGCTCCATGAGGGACCCACTGAGCTGCCTGACACACACTAAAGGAGTGTGGATGGGTCCTGGGGTCCCCTTCCTTTCCACTTGGTGGGGGTGCAACCCAGGCAGCATAGGGGCAGGACCACAGGAGCTTCTGACCATTACCTGTGGGTGAAGCTAAGGGATACCCAGCCTGAAAAGTGGAGACTGATGCTGTGAGAAGGGGACATAGAAAGAGAAAATAAAAACATTTTTTAAAAAAATGCTGAAATCTTAGAGATTCCGTGCAGTGACATGCAATTTCCGTGAGGCACCGGTACTAGAATTCAAAATCTGCAAACCAAGCAGGATTCTGTGATTGTTACCAGTGTTACCAGTAAAAATGGAAAACCAGGGTCCCTGGTCCCAAGGCATAAAAAAATTAATAGTAAAGGTAATGTTCCTCCGTGGTTCTTTAGGATTATAAAAACCCAAATAAGAAAGAAACACAAATCTTTCAAGAATTACAAATTAAATCCCTTCCTAACCAATCAACTAAAACATAGGACACAACAGAGGTTGCTTAAATCATTAATTAAGAAAGAAAAAATTAAGCTTGAAACAAAATTGGCCAATAAAAAAAAATTGTAAGGCTTTTTATGCTTATGTTAATAATAATAAGCAAACAAAAAATAGAATTAATACAGTAACGGTTAATGGTGTTACAATGATTAACAACAAGGAAATTGTTAATAGTTTTAATAAATATTCCACCTCAGTGTTTCACCCAAACAATCTAGTGATCACTGATCCTTGTATTGATAATTCACAGAGATTCAGCTTGGATTCTGAAATTATACTTGACGAGCTGAATAAATTACGCATATCATCTTCACCAGGACCTGATAATACCAGCCCTACTGTCTGGAAAAAAACTAGCTAATGTGGTAGTACAGCCTTTGACCATACTGTTTAATAAATCTGTCATGACCAGGGAGGTACCTCTTGATTGGTGACATGCAATAGTTGTCCCCATCCATAAAAAAGGTAATAAATCTAATGTGACCAATTACAGGCCCATTAGTCTTACATCAATTTGCTGTAAATTATTGAAACAAATTATTAAAAATAAAATTGATAATGAAGTAGCAGCATTGGGATTACAGGATCAAACACAACATGGTTTCAGGAAGGGTCTTTCTTGTAATACTAACCTAATTTCATTTTATAACTGTATAAGTAGTCAAGCTGACAAAGGAGTTCCAGTCGATGTAATCTTCCTGGATTTAGGTAAAGCTTTTGATTTAGTCCCACATGACAAACTTATTTCAAAATTAAATGATATAGGACTAAATGGATATATAGTCAGATGGATAAAAAACTGGTTGTCGGACAGAAAGCAATGAATAAGAATCAATGCTGTCCTTCAAGTGAGGGAAGTGTTACCAGCAGAATCCCACAGGGATCAGTATTTGGTTTATTTATAAGTGATACGGGCAAGGGACTTGGTAATATCATCTCCAACTTTGCTGATGACACTAAAATAGGTGGGGACGTCTCGCCACTTCTGAGCTACCAATTACTATGTAAAGATCTCCAGGCCATTGCACAACGGGGGGTGGATAATAATATGATATTTAATGAAGTAAAATGCTCAGTAATGCATTTTGGGAAAAATAATCCCAATTATCAGTACACTGTTAATAATAAGGTACTTAAGATCAGTAAATGCGAGAAAGATTTGGGTGTATGGATAGACTCGAACCTGACCTCAGCCACACATGTCAGCAAAACTGCCTAGAAGTGTAATCAAATTATTCTCTCCATTAAGAGAGCTTTTATCTCTTGGAACGAAGTATGTATTATGAAATTGTACAAGACCTATGTATTACCCCACTTAGATTATGGAACTCCAGTATGGAGCCCCTATCTCAAAAAAGACATCTACCTAATAGAAAAAGTACAGAGGAAATTGACCAAATATGTTCTGGGATTAAAAAACTTTAATTATAATAATAGATTTGAGATACTCAATCTAGTCTCACTCGAGCTGAGAAGAATCAGGGGTGATTTGCTACTTATGTACAAAATTATGAAAAATCCCTTCCTGATGAAACAATGCGGTATACACAGATTACACAAAAAGTTTATCCTTACATCGCATAGCAAACAAATTGTAATACCACGAGTACATACTGTTAGACATCTAAACTTTTAGAACATATGCACTGCTAGGTTATGGAACAGTTTACCTGGAAACATAATAGATGCACTTACATTGGATACCTTTAAAAAAGGTTAGATGAATATCTATTGGGTATTAGATTGAAGTAATAACCCCACTATGAGTGGGAGAAAATTAAATGTCAGTGGCTCAGTAGGTAGCACACTCGCCTCTAAGGCTGGGAGATCAGAGGGCTGTGGGTTCAGTTCCCACATCTGGCACTTGGGTTAATATCCCAGTACTGACACTGTAGTGCAGCATGAGAGGGGTGTTGCACTTCTGAGGTGCCATCTTTCAGATGAGATGTTAAACCAAGGTCCCATCTGCCTGGATTGGTGGTAGTTCAGGTGGGTGTTAAAGATCCCATGGCACTTATCAAAAAGAGTAGGGGCAATTTTATTGAAATAAACACATAAAAATGTTTTCATCAGATAAATACAACACGATAAAGGACAAAACAAAACAGTACACTCTATTTAAAACAGTAGAGAAAAAAACAAAATCATAAAACCCACCACCACACCATTCTACCCCCATAATAAAAGCTTTGAAAAATACCTACATAATGAAATTTGATATCTAGACAAAGATTAAATAAACACAGTTAAATAGTGATTTCCTATTATTCCAAAAGAAAAAAAAAACTTCCAGGTACAAAACAAGTCCCCATTACCATTAAACCTCCTTATAATTTCTACTAGGGAAAAAACAAAGTCAACTTTTGGAGGGAAGAGGAAAAGAAAAACAGCTCTATTATTTATATTTAATAATATGCGAAAAACCCTTCCACCAAAATCTAACTTTCTTCCCATTATACAACTGTGAATCTGAAATAAACACCTTAATCAAAATATTAGTCACATACTCTCTAAACCCCTGTACAGAGGGTTTCTTTTGATGTAAAACCCATTGGCATCTTGTTTGCTATAGGCAATATCTTAAACTAGCAAAGAAAACACGCAAAGTCCCTTTTTCGTACCTTTGTAAAGATGGGGGAAAGGTTCCAATTACCAAAATGTCATAATTTAGATTGGCCAGCCAAGGAAAATCCCATACTTTAGCCAAATATTCCCATAATTTAGATGAAACTGAGCACTGTAGAAAGAAATGTTCCACTGTTTCCTCCTGGTTAATGCATTCTAAATATGGACATAGCCTCTCTTCTTTTGCTTTATATTTTGCCGTTCCCCTAACCTTTAATTTTCCATACAACATAATCCATTGAGTTTCCCACATATAATCTGGTAACATAGGGTTATTTAGCTGTTCCAAAACATCATCGTTCCGGTCTATAGGTCAGTTTTTAAAACAGGATACTGATGAATAATTCAAAGCCATCAATTCCTTATATAATGTCCTTGAGGAACCCCTTATAATTTGGTTTTTAGTTACCTTCCATTTATATAATTTCTGTGCCGCCGGCTTAAAATAATACGGCAAAGATAAATGAGAGGATAATTTTGGAGCACAATGCAACCAGGATGTATAATAACGCTTCATTAAACTTTTAAAAAAAGGGAACTCCTGACCACTTGCCCCACATAAATCATTTTTTAAAGAGCAGAAAAAAAATCGAAAAACCAAAAAAAACTGGATCAACCATTCCCAGACCTCCCTGCTTTCTCTAAATAAGTAAAATTCTTTTAACTGGTTCAATCTGTTACCCCAAAGTAACTGAAAACAGATACTATAAAGTCTAGTTTCATATTGTACAGGTAATGGTAAACTGCAGCAATATACTGTAAGCTTGGCAAGATGAATTGTTTTAAAACCTGAATTCTTTCATTTTAGTAAATATAAACCTTTTCCATCTGTTGACTTTCACATCAATTTTATCCAAAACTATTTTCCAATTTTCCTCTGGACAATTTGAGGACCAAACTTTACCCCTAGAATTGTCAAAGGCTCTGAAGCTATTTCAATTGAATTCCAGAAAATCGGGTCTTGATGAGACATACCCAGTAGTAAACCTTTAGTTTTATTAAAGTTAATCTTTGCATTAGATAAATAAGCATATTCCTCAAACTTTGCAAAGAACACTTTTATTTGTGAAATTTTTGAGAAAAACAGACATACATCATCTGCATAAGCTTGAATAGTGATAGAAGACTTTGTCCCAGGAATACTCACCCCTTACCACAGAGGGGCCAAGCTTACTATTCTTAATAAAGGTTCCAAAGAAAAATTGTACAAAAGAGAGCTTAAAGGGCAACCCTGTCGTACCCCACAATTTACATTAAATCCCCTCCCCAATTCCCCTTTAATATATGGGAACACCTGAGCCGAACCATATAAACTTTTTATTAAATTTAATAAGCACAACGGGACCTTAAAAAATTCTAAGGTAGTAAACAAAAATACATGGCTAACTCTATCAAAGGCCTTTTCTAAATCCAACGTTAATAAAAAACCTTTCTCACCCAACTCCTTAATTTTCTCAATTATGTCTCTAATCAGACACAGGACTGACTGAATATTCCTCTCAGGAATGCCGCGATGCTGCACCTTCGTAAAACTATTTTATACTAAAGCTTTAAGTCTGTTATTAATCAGAGTCATAAGAATTTTATAATCGGAGTTTAGCAACGGATAGGCCTCAATTTTGAAACTCACCCTTATCCCTGACTTAAATATATAAATTTGTAAACCATCAGAAAAGAATTTATGCTCATCCCTACTTTCAAGAAGTAATTAAAACCAAACAATTTACAACTTCCAAATGAAACGTTTTGTAAAATAGATTGGAAAGACCATCTAAGCCTGGGGCAACATTAGGTTTCAGAGAATTAAGGACTTCTTTAATCTCCTCATGAGTGAAGGGTTGTTTTAACTTTTTTAAGGGTCTCTGACTCTAGCACATTCTCTATAGGAGGGCCTAAAAATTTCTTAATCTGGCTTAAGGAAGGAGTCTCTTGAGCTTCTAAATTCCTAAAATGCTTATTAATAATTTCCCCTATATCCTGTTCTGAAAAAACTTTCTCATTTCCTTGATTTAAAAAATCCAGAGACACATGCTCTTTTACAAATTTACACAGCTCAAAGGGGTCCCCAAACACTGATTTTCTCGTATGATTAGACATAATGGCTTGTAAAGTTTTTGCTCTGTCATATTGTAAAACTTTCATTTTTGTTTTAATTTCTGCTATCTGAGACGAAAAATCATCCCCCGAGGTATTAGCCCTTGTAAGCAAAAATTGTAACTGGTTTCTTAATTTTAAGTAATTAAAAGACCTATTTTTCTGACGTATTTTCCCATGTTTTTTTAACAAAAAAATACAGTCCTCTTTAGTTTCCTGCCACCATTTCCCCTAAATCCTGATACAGAAAACTAACTGACAACCTAGCTTGTAATATTAGCTTGATAGAATTCTGGACCAAATTATCCTGTAAAATAGCGGTGTTTAATTTCCACCTAGTCCTCTGTCTCCCACTACCCTCTATGATACCTATTTTGACCATTAATAAAGCGTGATCAGAAAATTCAACCGGGATTACCTGAGGACTATCGGACGTAATATTTTTGGAAATAAAAAGATAATCTATAGTGTATCCTTTCCCCTTTTTGAAAAACGTACCCTTTGGCCCAGTAGACCTTATATCAATACAGGAAATTAAGTCTGCTGTTTTTATAATTTCTCTTAAACATGATGTATCACAGTAAATTTTTTTACCTTTGTCTGACCCTTTCCCTGCTTCTCCTATACCACAATTGAAATCCCCTTCCCAGAGGATGGGGATGGTTGTAACCAAAAAGGTTGGATTTTTCATACATATTACCCTCCCTGCCTTAGTTTGGGGTTATAAATGTTAATTAGACGAGGGTTTGAGAATACCAATTTCCCTCTACAATTAGTGTTCTCCTGGACACAAATCTATTAGTTTATGCAGAACAAAATTATATGTATTGAAAAGAATACCCACCCCGTCTGCTCTCTCTTCACCGAATGACCAAAAGGAAGGCCCCCATGGCCAATCTTTAGAAAAGGTAGTACACTGGTTTTTGGACAACATCCATGTTTCTTGTAAAAAAACCACTGAAATTTTTAAGTCATGAATTAAATGAAACACTGCCTGTCTCTTCTGAGCCTTTAAAAGGCTATGAGTGTTCAAAGTAACCCATGTCAAAGTCATTTCAGTAATCAATCTCCCTAGCACAATTGTTCATCATTTTTTTCCTTCTTTTCTTTTTTTCCCCCTTGTAATCCTCTCTAGGGGGCGCTAGGCCATCTTGTACTGAAACCTGATAATCCGTATCCCCCATATCCACTTCCGAATCTCCCCAAAATAAGGCCGCATAAGAATTTTTAGATTCAATAGCTTCTTTTTCCGGGGGTAACTGTGTTTTAATAGTCCTACTTGACCTTCTAGGGGCCAATGGAGGTTTCAAAGGTGGATCCAAACTGATTAGTGATTCATCATTTGGTACCGAATAACATACTGGCTGCATCAACTCAGAAACATTTTTTTCCAATTCCTTTCCCTTTAAATTAGTTGGTACCCCTTTCCTCACCCTTAGTCCCTACCACAACCAGGGGTCTACAGTGCTCTGTGGTACCGAAAGGGATTTTGCCAACATTTCCCCTGTCTCCTGAAATTCTCTAGCGTCTTGTGCTTTTTGAATAATCAAATCTAAATTACCACAATCACTCTTGTTCTGTGCAGCCCATGGACAATCACGAAAAGCATGTTCTTCACACAAATCACATTTAATTGCATTTGTACAGAACATGGTAACATGCCCCACTTCTCCGCAGTTATCACACTTAGGCTGGTCACATGAACTGGACAAATGCGTTCTTGCACCACACCTATAACACGCCCTAGGCTGTCCACTATAAAAAACAACTCCTCTATCCCTTCCTAACAGAAAAGAGTTAGGAATATGCTCAACTCCCATTGCTGTTTGACGTAATTTTACTTTAAATTTCCACCCTCCTGTCCAGAACTGCTCCGAATCTAGTATTGGTTCTGGGTCACTCTGGACCTCGCACTTCTGTGACAACCAAAACACAATATCTTCAACATGTACCCCTTCATTCCTGAACATTACCGTTATGTATTTCATTAGGGGTTTGGATAGGGGGATGACCAAAAAGGGGGTCCATAATGGGGAAAACTTAACTTGATTGTACCTTTCCCAAAAAGCTCCAACAAGGCAGGGGAACGAAAACTAACATCAAAATTATCCTCCCCTGAAATGTTAATGAAGGCAAAAACATCCCGAGGGGAAAATTTTAAGGACTCCTTTAATAATGTTTTACCTACAAAATATCTGTTAGGTCTTTTCTTTAAACCCCCCTTATATCTAATGCGGACGGCATTCCTCCGGGGTGCGGCTTTTCTCTTACTCTGAGAAAATAAACTAGACATAAGGGGTTTCTCAGGCCTTATCTCATCTTGTTAATCACAGCACTTACATTTGTTAATACAGTACCACCTTCCTGATTAGCTTCCTTATCCCCCATTTCACCCTTCCAATTCTCATTTGCAACAGAAGAATGTACAGATTTTAAATTAAACTTCTTCCCACCAGGTTGCCAATCTGGCCCGGATTTATTTAAATCTAAAGATTTGTCCCAAGCAGAATCCAGTGTCCAAATCCCCTGACCTAATTTTTTCCACCCGCTGCTATCAAAGCTGCTTGTGGTGACCAGTTCACATCATGCTCCAACTGTTGCGAATTTAAGGAAGTCATTTCTTTTTTAGCACCCTTTATATCAGCACACACAGTCACCGATGACTTTTTAAGTCTGTGCTGTTCCATGTTGTTTTTATTAAAAAAGAAATCTGTAACCCCCTCTTGAGATCCAGTCCTAGTTTGATAAACTACTGGGGTCTTAAGTTCTACTCCCACTGATTCCACATTTGAGGGTTTAAAAACGAAACCCGATTCTTTGTTTATTTGGAAAGTGGGGAAGGTTACTTTAGAATTACCAGTACTTACAACCCCTTTCTTAGACTCACTGTCCTTCCCGGCTGCATTTTCGACCACTTTTTGTTCCGAATTCAATAGCCTCGCTTTTCGACGACTTCTTGCCACTTCCTCGATTTTGTGTTTCACTCAACAGCTCTTTATGCCTCCGTTGATCCCCGATGCCTCCACAGGCGCCCAAGCATACTCGGACAAACGCCACTTCTTTCCGCTTGCCACTCTCTTCCGCCTTCCCATGCACCAGTTCAAGCTCACCGGCCGGTATTAAAGGCGTAGAACACAATTTTGAACAAACCATAGGATTCTCCGCTAATAAAGCCATTTGAGAACTCCCGAACTCTTCCTCCAGACTGCGTTCTCTCCAAACTTCCCTCGTAGTTGCAGCATCTTGAAAAACCTCAGCAAACTCCAAATCCATCCTCAAATTAGTCTCTGACTCCGTATTCCGTTGCAAGGTACTCTCAGAGACTTCAGTCGACACAACCTCCACCATCCCCTCCATAGCTGAAGTGGCCATGTCCGACCCACACACTCCCCTACTGGCCGCCGAGCGCCAGCAGAGTAGGGGAATTTCTCCGGTGTCCTGGCCAAATTTCCCTCATTCAGTGAAAATGCCATCAACAGCTTAATCTGGTTCAAAGTCCATTGGCATTCTTCTGTATCCCTCTCCCCCGGGTCATGCCTGAAAATAGGCAGAATTTGTCTACTGCAATTACCCGGTCAACAAAAACTAACTAAACTAAACTAAATAGGCATTGTGCCTACTTTGTCTGAATACACCAAGTTAAACCAAGTTATATATGTACAATCCCCCCCAGAGTGGTTCCTCAGGCCTTACTGAACTGCTCAAACACTCTGTCTCCTCTGTCAAATATAATGAACTAGTAATTCTTGGTGACATGAACCTAAACTGGTCAGGGCAAGCCCATAACGCCCTCCTCTCCTTAGTGCAAGGCTACAACCTCCACCAAGTTATAGCTGACCTAACTAGGATAACATCTACCTCCACCTCCGGTACTCTAATTGAATGGATACTATCAAACCGCATTGACAGTGTCGCAGCTGCCGGTATTTTACCAGATGCTATAAGTGACCACTCTCCAATTTTCTGCATTTGGAGTCCCTCTGTTGTCCCATCTTGCCCACCATAGTTCATTACTTTTCAGAACTATGCCAAACTGGATCAAGCTATCTTCCTTAACAAGGTCTTCTCTCTTGACTGGTCCTACCTTTATCAGATCCATGATACCCAGGCTGCTCTCGACTACTTTATCAACAGGTTTATGACCCTTTAAGATAGGCACACTCCACTTACCACGCAGCGAGTGTGGGCAAATCAAACAAGATGGCTACATAAAGACCTCCTGGCCTCACTTCGAGCTAGGGACAAAAGCCGGAAGTGCTTTAAAAATTCAGGCCTCCCATCTGATCTTAATACCTACAAGGCATTATGAAATACTGGCAAAAAACAAATCAAAATAGCCAAAAGCCCCTATTGTAAAGAACTCCTACTACATACGGCTGTGTACGCGAGGAAATTCTGGACTCATGTAAAAACATTTTTTGGCTCCAAACAATCTCACTCGAACAACGACATGGTCCTAAATGGTGTTCATTACAATAGTCCAACTACCATTGCAAATGCTTTTAATGTGCAGTTCTCAGATCTGTCTAAATACACCTCAACTTTCCCCACCACAGCCCCTATGTCCTACCCTGCAACTGTGAGTCACATGGCTGAGTACCCCCCTTTCTACTTTAAAGCCATTTCCAAAACTGATGTCCTCAAGCATTTAAATACCATCTCGGATAACAGTAGTGTAGGTTATGATGGTCTGGAGCCCAAGCTTCTCAAACTGGCTGCTCCCTTCATTGCAGCACCACTAGCCAGAATCTTCACACTGTCACTATGCCATGGTAATGTCCCTGGCATATGGAAAATTGTTAGAGTCACTCCTATATTCAAAAAAGGTGACAAGAAAGAAATTGCCAACTATCATCCCATAGCAATCCTGTTAGTTCTGTGCAAAACCCAAGAAAAGATAGTGGCCTCTCAAATCTCTGATTTCCTCTACAAGTATAGTCTCCTATCACCATATCAGCATGGCTTCTGCAAAGGGCCTAGCACCTCCACTGCCCTGCTCGAGTTCACTAATGACACCCTTTGCGCCATGGATTCTGGCCTCCTAACCAGGGCTGTATTTATTGACCTCACAAAAGCCTTCGAGCTGATGGACCACCCTCTTTTACTGACCAGCCTAACATCCCTTGGCTTCTCGCAAACGTCCATAGCATGGATCAAAAGCTATCTATCTACTCAATCTCAGGTAGTGAAATTCAACTCTGTGATATCATAACAAACTTCTACAAAAGTCAGTGTTCCCCAAGGCTCTAATTTGGGTCAGCTTCTTTTCTGTTTTTATTAACCAGATTGCACAGAACATCCCCACCTGCTCGACCATCCTCTATGCAGATTATCTTGTTTTGTATTGCAGTTCAAAGAATGTACATGAAATCAACTTTAAGCTATCCTCAGCCTTTCTCCAGATCCAGTCCTGACTCACAAATAATAAACATCTACTTAACTTATCCAAAACGCAGAAACTCTCAGATTTTATCAGAGGCACACTGAATACACCTTTTTGGTGCATGTACTGTGATTTTATGAAACTGTAAACCTGTAATTTGAATGTAACTGTGTTTTCTTGTGCAATATCTGCCTGGAGCACTTGTTCCTGTTGCACAGGAACCAGGAAGACAGCCTGTAGTTTTTGTGGTATTACCCATGAACTACAGACTATTAAGTTAGCGTTTTATTTTTTTAGGGCTATTTGGAAGCAGCTTGTAGCACTACTAGTGCCTCATTTTCCTTGAGGATACAGTTTTTGGGGCTATTTTAAGTTTAAAATTATACTTTTTGGTGAGGAGATACAGTGACCCTGGATTTGAACTTCTGGGTCACTAGTTACTATAACAGCCGATCCCTCAGTGAGCAGGGCGAGCCGAGCAGGGCCAGCGTGGTGTAGCAAGCGGTGCTGTGCACAAAGACACACGTATCTGTGCATGTTAGGTGAGGCAGGCGAGCACCATGAGAGTCCATCATATAGCAAGCAAGTAAGTTCAGGTACAAATAAAAAGCACTGTAATTGTGACCTATATTTGTGGAATTAAAGATCAATAGACAATGCCTACCTGTGTAAACGTGGCAGAAATATTGTCTTACAGTACTAACACACTGTCTGCTGCAGTACAATATAAATTTGTGTCATGGAGGCTTATATTGAAAAAACTAAGGGTGAGATAGGGATCATATGTTGTTCCTGTAGTATGTACACAATCACTGCTGCCCATCCACCCAACAGCCAATTTACCTGCCCAAAATATATTGATAACACCGAAATGGCCTGTATAATAGCACAGTTTAATAAAAGGGCCATGGAGATAGAATAGAGTCAAAGGGACATGGCAGACCGCTTTCAAGTACAATTATGGGATTAAACAATGCAAAGTGGACTAGACGCTTCAGGTATACAAGGCCCACTGCAAAATTCCACTCTCTGTGACACTATTTCAAGCTGTACTAATCAGAACCCCTTAAACAAAAAAGAGGCAGAGAAGAAGAGGAACCTTTCAGTTCAGAAGATACATGGTATCAGGTCCTAAACTTAAAATTACCAAAGAAGAAAAAAGGCAGAAAAGCCAATCATTTTACCTTAGAACTTTCAAACTCATTTGACCCGCTTGCCCAAGATGCTCCACAGGAAGTCTGTGGAGATACAGCAAGTAATGCTGTGGCAGAGTTGACTGGGTCAGTGACTATTTCACAAGTCACTGAGACATGCAGCATATATATAAACAACAGTACATCCTGCCTCCCAGATGAACCATTGATAATGTTAGAAATACCACCTGTAAACCCAGGACAGAATGAAGCTGATGTGGCACCCATATGTATGGAAACTGAGGTAGAACAATGTAACAAAATACAGGTTTTTGTTCTAGGGGATTCCATTGTTAAAGGACTAGACAGAGCAATTTATAACATTGATATAGTAAATAGGACCATGTCATGCTTTAGGGGAGCCAAAATATCTGACATTACTAAAATGACTAGTGAAATACTTTATCATGAGAAGTCCCCAAAATTAGTGATCATACATGCTGGGGCTAACAATGTGTTACAGCAACATACCCAGCAGATTAAACAGGAACTGGTTAATCTAACTAACAAACTTGAGAATATGTGTTGCGATTTTGCCTTCTCAGAAATACTTCCTATACCGAGAGCCACATACCAGCAAACATGGAAATTACAGCAGATTAACAACTGGCTAAGACAGTGGTGCACAGAGCAGGAAGTAGGGTGTATTATGCACTGGGAGAAATTTATTGACAATAACTATTTGTACAGCAAAGATGGATTGCACCTGAGTAAACTAGGGTCCCAGTTTCTAGGCCAACATATAAACAATTACTTAATGACTCATTTAAACTAAAATGTAGGGGGTGGGGTGGGGGTCATTCCTCGAGATCCTTTTACATCCTACCCAAACTTACAACCCCCATCAAAATCAAAAACAAAAAAAAATTTAAAAGGGTAAATAACAAAAATAAAAATAATGAGAAGACGGGTAAAGGAAAAAAATAAGAAACAAAGAATAATAACCCTAATATACTAGAGAACTCTAATAATACTAGACCAGATCAAACTCCAGTTACGTTGTCCAACCCAAATGAACTAAAAATCTTATTGATCAACACCAGAAGCTTAATGAGTAAAATGGATGAATTACAGCACATTTTAGCAACAAGAAATATTGATGTATGCGGTATTACAGTAACCTGGTTCTCCGACAATGACTGGAACACAGACATACCAGGCTACACTAAGTTTTTGAAAAACAGAATAAAAAAGGTGGGGTTATAGCACTTTATATATCAGCTAAACTCAAGAACTACCAGATAAACTTGGATGCTACAAGTGTTGAAATTCTATGGACCAGGATAGAAACTGACAACAAAATCTTGACCGTTGGCTTAGGTTAACGGGCCCCTAACCTAGGACAGGAAGATAAATTTTTCTTGAACAGTTAGAAAACAGGGCAGCCTCAGATGATCTGATACTGAAGAGTGATTTCAACCTCTTGAACATAAATTGGGACATCCTTGAGACTAAGGGACTATTTGAAAGAAGATTTTTAAAAAACACCTTTCAACTTGGTTTAGAACAACTGGTCACACACTCAACAAGGAACAACAATATCCTGGATTATTTAATTTTCACAAATAATGCAGATATAGTTTCCTCTCCCATAATATTACCCCCTTTGGGTGACAGTGGCCATAACATGCTAATATGTAATGTCCAAAGGTATGCTCTGAGTAACTGGGATAACAAAAATCAAAAACTATCACAAAGCAGACTACAAAAGCATCAGAGGTTATCTTGCCACATGGCACTGGGAAGAGGATCTAAAAAATCATGATCTCGAACAAATATGGGAAAAAATTATAACCAAACTGGAATTTAGTATGAATAAATGGGTACCTGACTGAGTCAAGTACAATGACAATAAACAAATGATACCATTATGGTGGACCAATGAAATTAAGCGAACTATCAAAAAAACCATAGAGCATACTGTAAATACAGTGAGATTCAAAAAGATGCTAACTGGAATAGGTTTAAGGTACTTGTCAAAAAAAAAAAAAAACTTATTAGAATAGCGAAATAAAGGTTAGAAGTAAACCTAGCAAAAAATGTCAAAGATAACAAGAAAAAGTTTTATAATTACATTGGTTCACTAAAAGGAAGTCAGAGAGGAATTGGTCCATTAAACTCAAATGGTAAAATAATTACTGATGAAAAAGAGATGGCTGAAGAACTCAATCAGTTCTTCAGGAATATATTTAAACCTAAAGAAAACATAAACATAGACATAATACAACCTACCAATGACTCACTCATATTGTTCACTGAACTGAACATACTGGATGCCATCAGCTTGATTAAAGTTAATACATCTCCAGGTCCGGAGTGCATCAACCCAAAATTTCTCAAAGAACTTTCAGGCCCCCTAACTCTTTTATTTAATACCTCAATAAAGGAGGAAAGTGTACGACTGTCCTGGAGAGAGGCCGATATCACACCGATCCTCAAAAGTGGCAACAAACAACTACCCTGTAACTACAGGCCTATCAGTCTAACCTCCCGTATTAGCAAAATCATGGAAAGGCTTATACAACGTAAACTCATAGATCATTTTAGGAACACAGGATGTATAGATATTTCCCAGCACGGATTCACACCGGGCAGATCGTGCCTAACAAATCTCATAAATTTTTTTGAACTGGTCAGCAATGCTCTGGATAATGGAATGCTAGTGGACGTTGTATTTTTCAATTACGAAAAGGCATTTGACATCGTCTCTCATAAAACCCTCATTGAGCAACTAGTTAATATAAATTTGGACATTAAACTAATAAAATGGATTGCATCTTGGCTGTACAATAGACAACAGAGAGTGGTTATCAGCGGACATGAGTCAAACTGGAGTCCTGTGTCTAGTGGAGTGCCCCAGGGATATGTGCTGGGACCTCTACTGTTTAACGTGCTGGTCTCCAATATGCAGACATCTGATGGGATATGGATAAATAAGTACACTGATGATTGCAAACTAGGATGTGTCATAAACAATGCCCAGTCTATAGCCACTCTGCAAAAGAACTTAAGTAAACTATGTGACTGGGCAGTTGATTACAAAATGAGGTTCAGTGCTGCCAAATGTAAAATTATGCATGTGGGGAAGAATAATACTCGGTCTACCTACTTTATGAACAACATAAAGCTAACAGTTACAACAGAAGAGAGGGACCTAGGTGTTACAATATCAGATAATCTAAAATTAAGTATACACACAAATAAAACAGTCAAAAAGTGCCACGGCATACTGGGAAACATCTTAAAGCATATCAAAAGCAGAAATCCCGAGGTCATTCTGCCATTATTCACTGGTCTACTGCATCCACATCTGGACCACTGTGCACCCTTCTGTGCTCCTACATCAATAGGCTGCCAAATCATGACAGAGAAAGTTCAGCAGAAGATTACCAAAAAGATTAAGAACATGGCTAACATACAGTAGACTACAAGTGCAGACTTAAATCACTTGAGTTATTCTTCTTGGAATATAGAGCCCTAAGGGGTGATTTGATCTACACCTTTAAAGCTCTACAAAAATAATCTATGTTAGACACAATTTGTCTGGAAAGACATCTAACTAATAATAATACTAGATCCCATAATTTTTAATTAAAAACTGCTTTGTGCAAAACAATGAAGCACTCTAGATTTTTTACCCAGAGGGTGCCTCCCATATGGAATTCACTCCCCATAGACATTGTTACAAGTGAAAATGTGGCACAGTTTAAAAAAAGATTAGATGTTTACATGGGTGATAGAAAGTATATCTTCCACCACTAACATGGTGGCAAGTTCTTTATGGGCTAACGCCCTTTGAACTTGTACTCAACTATGAAACTATGAAACAGGCAATGCTCTTTGGCTATGCAGCCAAACTAAAAACTTGCTATGGTCAGCTTAAGATACCTAGCCCTGCTGGCTCCTTCTTAGACACTGTGACCACATTTAAATATCTGGGGGGTCCTACTGGATGAAATTCTGGATTTTGACCAACGTATCCAAGCTGTCTGCAAATCAGTTAATAACAAAATCAATATTGCTTATAAAACTAGTCATATACTCTATCGCCCTCTGCTAGACTGCCCATCGCATGGGGCATTCTTTTGCCATCAATTGCCTATGGTGCTGTCACCTATATTAATGCTTCCAAGGCCACGCTTTGCAAATGGGATACCACCTACAATAATTTCTGCCTCTACGCCTCTGCATCCCTGAGGCTAAAACACCACTGCCTGCTCTATGCCGATCTAGACTGGCCTTCCCCTTCAGCTTACTGGCTCCTCTCCGTTTGCTCCCTGACAGACAATATAGTCAGGTCTAATACTCCTTTATTGTTTAGCACTCTCTTAACTCTTCAGACCTCCTCTCATGGCCTTCGCTTAGCTGACAAATTCCTTCTACATGTGCCCAGGTGCAAAACCTTTAAATGCTCCAGTGCCTTCTACCGTGCAGCCCCTAAACATTGGAATTCCCTACCCTTAGCCATCCATCTTACACCCACTCACGCTGCTTTCAAAAATAAGCTTCGAACTCACCTTGTAAACCCTGCACCTTACACTTGTTTCAGTCCTCCTTAGGATGCTCACCTCCCCACAATGCAATCACTAACCTATGCTACCCTTTTTGTCACCCTCTAGCTACCTCACCCCTTTAATCACCTCCCCCTCACTACTGCCTAAACATCCCTCCTCACTGGAAATTTTCACTTAGACATAATTGTATGGGCTGAGATATCAGTCTTGTCCTCTGTCAGACTGATACCTTGCCCACCCCAGTGACAAGAGCACTATTGTTATATACTGGTCCTGGTTCCTTTTTTATATACTGCTGGTGCTTTCATAAGTGATTTATTAAATTGTAAATGGCACTTACCGACTCTTCATGTACCTAGCTTGTTGCAGCTCTGCTATGTGTCTCTGAAATTGCTCTGCACTACTTGTTTTACCTAGCCTGTATCGGTAATTTTTGTCTTTTACTGCATTTGTCTGCTATATTTTTGCTGCCCAACTGATATGTTTATACTTTTCATTCTTGCAAATATGCTGTACTATGTCAATGTTTTTCCACACTAATACTTTGTAACCTCCGAGTCCCAGGTTGTGTCTGAAAATAGTCACTTCTATATCTAGTACACCTATCCAGTAATCAGAAACTAAATAAATAAATAAATCTACATCCATCTATCTATCTATCTATCTATCTATCTATCTATCTATCTATCTATCTATCTATCTATCTATCTATCTCTCTATCTATCTATTCATTGCAAAAAGCTTTGTTAATGCACCATTAGGGTTGAAGTATCAAAAGTAGGGAAATACGACCTTAGGGTTCCCAAGCCTAAGACCCCACTCCCACTGTACATGCAGCAAAGGCATGAGGGGTTCTTAAGGTTCCCAACCCCTACGCCTCACCCCTACCCTTGGCTTCAAACCCTAATACCCCACCCTCACCCTACATGCATGAACAGATGTGATGGGTGTGCCTTGGTGTTTTGAACCCTACCCCACAGCCCCAAGGTACACCCTCGATGCCTGTCAGTGTCTGCAGGGTGGGGGTGGGGCATTAGGGTTGTAAATCCTAATGCCTCATTTCCCTGCTTTTGTCACTTTAGTAAACAACCTAACTGATGCATGAACACATTTATATATATATATATATATATATATATATACACACACACATATATACATACACAACACACACACACACACACACACACACAGCAGGGTCAGTCAGCAGAGATTCCTCAGTATGCCACATCACATAGCAGCATGACCCTAGCCCCAGACCAAGCAATGTAATCTAACGGTTAGCTTTATCCTGACACGTATATGAGGTGTGACCCCCAGTATGATGTCTAGAAATGTGGCAGAATCTATATGTCCACCTTTAGACCATGGGGTTGCAGGCACATAATGCAGTGTGGGAAGGACTTCTTAGACCCCATAAAATAGGGCTTACCACAAAAGATGTTTGGCTTCTAAGATCGTGCACACTATTACACCTGTGTATTAACTGTTCTCAACAGGGTATGGGGTGCCTTTGTTTATCACCTGTTAACACATGTGCTACACTTATCACTATTTTCCCCCAGTCGATTCATGACTAGGGTGTTGGGAACGCACATGTGGCCCATGCCAGTAGCCACATTGCAGTGTGCCATGGCTATCTTCAATCCATACCATTTCTTTGCAGATAATTTAAAGTTTTTCCAACAGTACAATGAGACACATACAGGGACACTACATTGTCAACTGGTTATCCTTGGAAACCCTTCAAAGATTGACCTCAACAAATTATGCTGCATTTGGTGGACGACACTAGGAGACCTCTAGAGGAGCTAATTTTACAGCAAGTCTATGGCGCAACCCCACTCATGGATGGATACAGTTTATCCAGGGTATGTGCTAACTAGACCTACAACCATCTTTGCTCTATCATACTTACAGTTCATTAAAACCTGAGTATACTGGAATGGCACAACTATACTAGGCATCCACAGAACATCACACAGGCAGGGAGATCACATGTCACGTGTCATTGAATGCTCTCTCATAAGGATCAGACAACAGCCACTTACCAATCAGTTCCATCTTGGCACCTGACAGTGCAAAGAGAGGGCATCTGACAGCCAGCTGTGGCTGGGCCACCATCTGAGTATATAATACCTACCAGATATTGTAAGCAATGCATCCTGGGCATACTCCTAGGCAAAACAATCAGTCCAGCTACAGGACCTGAGTAATCCATAACTAGCAAGAACACATGCTGTATACTAGACCTACCATTGGACTAGCTCATCCTATACCAAGGTCCAGGACCATCACACAAACTCCAGCCCTTAGCTGGCCCAACAATCAGTTCAGCAGTAGGGCCCCAAGTAAGCTGTAACAAGCAGAAACATGTGCAGTATGCTGAACAAACTGCTAGATTAGCTGATATCATAGTGAGTTCCAGGATAGTTACACAAACTCCAGCCCTCAGCGGGCATTGAGTGTAGAGAGGAGTTCAGGCAGGATCACACCTTCACTGTCTCATGAGAGGCACTGAATAGCTACAGCCGGGTATTCATGTGACCAGAAATCTTTAGGTCCTTTACTTTCGATCTGATGGTACGGTGTTTATCCCGTACACTGTTAGCTTGATACACATACAAATTTATGACCAGGCACAGCCATGCACCTGTACTCTCTCTCTATACATACCTGTACAATGAGTTTACCAACTATCCCTACTCAGGTTTAATGGGATGACCCACAGCTATCAGTTGTGCAGGATCTTCCCCACCCCCACACTACTCCTGTTCACTGTTTTTTAGGATTGTGGAGTGCCATAGGGATATATATACTACAGTGGTTGTTAACGCACTTAGTAAAGGTGACCACAATAGTATATCTCTATGGCACTCCAGAGCCTACTCTGTTGGCAGAACCAACACGACTGAATACACTCTCATAACACAGGTGCAGAACCCGGATCCACAACTCAGGTCTGGGAATTCTCCTTCTCCCCACTTGACTATATGCAGGCTCAGCTGGTAGAAGCAAGGCTAGTAGTCCTGTCATTTCAAATCTGTCTGCCAGTTCACACAGACATTTCAAACTTGACCCAGCCATAAGGATGGCTCAAGTGGTATGTCCAAGACACAGTATCTCCTGGAGATGTTAATTCAAACTCCTTTTTGAACTATGGTTCATATTTCAAGCTATCAATTTTCTCCGCTGCATGAGCAAGGTTGTCTCCTCAGAGTCCTTTAGGAATAATGACACAGCATTGGAAGATTTCTAACAGAGGATACTAGGAGGACAGTGAGCAGAGGGAATCTCAAATAATTACGGAAATCACATGTGTATCATCAGCCTATCAGGTGAACATAATCCATGAATAAGGATTGTGGAGTGCAACAGAAATATATTACCACAATCACCTTTACCAGGTGAGTAAACTGTCATTACATCCTTTAGAGAATTCTTTGGTGAGGAGATGAACTGCAAACCACTATGCACCATGGAGAGCAGAGTAAAGGGTTACCAACACTCTCTGACAGACTTGGGTGAGTCGTCTGCATCTGGAAATTCAGTAGCATTTTCCCCAAATGCCTAAGGGATTACCAACAGTTCTGTCATCAGGAAGATGGTAGAAAGATGCAACAGAATTAATATCAGTCCGAGGGACAGTAAGACGCCAAATGGTTTTCCTTTATTAACTAGTCAAATAAAAGCCATGGACACAGCTTATAATTTGCAAAGTGAGGCAAGAGTATTCAAAATGTTATTTGCCCATGCAATCTTTGGGTCATTTAGAGTTGGAGAGATTTCCCAGATTCCAAGTCAAAGACTGTTGGTTTCAATATTCAATTAACTGATACAGAGATACTGACCAATGGAATTAATTTAATGCTGAAGTAATCCAAAACAAGAGAATTCATAAGAAAGCAAAACATAGTGCATACCTGGCTATAATGTACAAATTACTTCATTCAAGTAGCATAGTCTCAACAGTCAATACACCCCTACATAGCACCATATGAAATAGGCTTCATTAGGGGACCCCTAATGTAGCCTTTCTTATAAGGCGCCGCATAGGAGTGTATTGGCCATGAAGACTATGCTGCCCAAATAAAGCAATTGGCACATTACAGCTATGTGTGTGCCATGTTTTGCTTTATCATGAATTCTACTGACCTTTATGGTTAATGGGTTCACCCTTAGAGGAGGTCAGCATGCTCACTGTGTTGCTTACACGCATGTGCAAGAAACACATTGCATCAGCTTCCTTCAAAAGCTGGTTGTGGAGGCGTGGCAGTGTTGTGCCGAATGGCAACAGTCCGTTCTAGGGTTGGTCTCTGCCGCGGCGAATAGAGGAGCATGCTGTTGATGACGGCAGTTAATGAGCATGCCACTATGCTGAAAGAGACAGGCCGCTGCAATTAGGGAGTGCCTCGTCCCTACGCAATCAGCTGTTTTGGCTGCAGGGCATCCCTGACTGCAGCAGCCAATTACAAGCTGCATTGTGTAGTGTCCCCATGGTGACAGCTTCTCTGTCTGCCTCTCACAGTTCCCACGAAGTGGACAGAAAGCCACCGCCCGCTGTTCAGTGTGCCTTCCTGGTGAAACATTTCAATAAATAAATTAAATAAAAGCTGGTGGGGGGTGCCCAATCCCCCTGTCAGCATGATCCCCTCCCAGTTCATTAGCTGATGGGATAGTCCAATCCCCGTCGGCATGATGCCGCCCCCATTTGTTGTGTGCTGAGGGGGGTGCCCAATCCTCCCTTGGCTCACGCATCCCCCTCCCAGCTCATTGTATGGCCAATGGGGTGCCCAATCCTTGTCGGCTCCACTCCCCCTTCCTCAACAAACATCCAGGTGGGACGCTGGGAGCCCATCCCCAGTGTGCCAATAGTCCCAGTGTCCTTTTTTCTTTCCTGTAAAAATAAAGAAAATGGTCCTGCGCTGTCTGTGGTACCCCCCGACCAAACTGCGCCCACCCTCTGTGCACCCACCTCCCCACACCCCCCACCCCATACTTACCACTGGAGCCTGGTGCGATGATCTTCGGTGGACCAGGAACACGTCTGCACTCTTCAAAACCGACCGCGAACTGAAGAAATGCTGGTAAGCTGTATAATGGCATAAATAGGGTTTTTTCAACTTAAGTGGCTATCTCTGCCATTTTTAGGAATTTTTTCACCAAATTTTCAACATGGGGTTCTTGGGACCCCGACTCATGAACCCAGTCACTGTCATTTTGTTATTCAGTTCCAAAAGGTGATTTCGTGGTCACTGCAAGGAACCACCTTTTGGGACTGATTAATGAAACGACAGTGTCATAGTTCATGAGGTAAGCTCCCAAAAACCCGATGCTGAAAATTTGGTGAAACAATTCACAGAAATGACTGTTTTACGAGCTTGCATTGCACAGTTCCTACACACGTTTGTAACTATTAATATTTTCACTCCAGATTTTCAACATTGCCATTTTACCACACCTCCTTATGAACAGTACAGCTGGCATTTTTCACATTTCACCTGAAATGTGTTTTCGCACATGTAGCATACAATGGTGTGGTCGGTGTGCGAAATCAATGTTCAGGACAGATTAAGAAAATCACAGTGACACTGTTCATGAGCAGAGGTCTTAAAATGCCTATGTTGACAATTTGGTGACAAAAGTCCATAAAATGACTGTGTTACGAGCATGCATTGTGCAGTTTCCAGGCACCTGCGTAACTTCACAAATTCGTAATATTTTCACTCCAGATTTTCAACATTGTCATTTTTCCATACTTCCTTATGAACAGTACAGCTGTCATTTTTCACATCCTGGCCAAAATGTGTTTTCGCACTTTCGGCGTAGAGTAGCGTGGTCGCTGTGGAAAATCAGTGTTCAGGACAGATTAAGAAAATCACAGTGACACTGTTCATGAGTGGAGATCCCAAAATGCCTATGTTGAAAATCTGGTTTAAAAAATCCCCAAAATAATTACGGATGTGTGCTGCGCAGTTTCTATGCACGCTCGTGACTTCACCAATTTTTTTATATTTTTACTTCAGATTTTCAGCATTACCATTTTTTTTACACCTCCTCATGAACAGTACAGCTGTCATTTTTTGCATCCTGTTTGAAATGTGTTTTCGCACCTGTGGTGCCAAATGGCATAGTCACTGTGCAAAATCACCTTTTGGCTAATGAACTGATAGTGTCACTGTTCATTTGGTGGGGTCACAAAAGCCCATGTTAATAATGCCCTACCCTGTAGGTACTGACAGGCATCAGGGGTGTGGCTTGGGATTGTCGACAGTAATGCTCACGCCATTCCACCCCCAACCCCCACCCTGCAGCCAGTGACAGCCATTGAGGTGTGCCTTGGACTCTTTGGCCCCAGAACTCACCCCATTCTCCTATACTGCACCCATTTCAGCATATTTCCTTATGGAATGAGGTGAGTGTAAATCTCGAACACCCCAAAGCACACCTCGACACTTGTAAGTGTTTGCAGGGTAGGGTGAGATGAAATGTCGTGACTGTTATGGGCGACAACCCAAAGGCTCACCCCAATGCCTGTACATCTCTGCAGGGTGGTGTTGGAGTTGGCATCAGCTCAATACTTCACTGCCATTCCTATACTGCATCAGTCTAACTCCTGCACTTCCACTGCTAATGCCAGCAAGCAACATTTGGTATTGACAAATGCTTGTTTTTTCTTTGTGCTTGTAATCCAAAACTAGCCAGGCACTGGACAGGGACACCAAGATTAATCAAACATTTCCAGTCAGATTGTGAGTTAATAAGTCATTAGAGCTGGCAAAAGGAATGCCTCAAGAATAGATTAAAAGTGAGCACATCTGTTCCTTTATGGCAATGAGATCCTGATGACTAGGAATCATTTTGCCACAGTCATGCATAAATGGATCCAGTTTTTGGGTAGGGAGCTGAGTGAGTAAAATACACAATCCTTTCAGAGAAGGTGACATAGGTAGCCAAATTTGTTTTGTCCCAGATAAAGAAGGTAAGTTGGTGCTCATTCTCTGTAGCCTTTATCTTGCCCAATGTTCATTTTTGTAATTACCTCATAGTTCTGGAAGCCAATTATATCAGTTGAGCTGAAAACAACAACAAAGTGGAACCCAGTATCTTCAGTTGAGCAGATATCATGGGGTTTCACTCCATTGTATTCCTGACCTCAGCTGTTGTCACTTGGTTCCAGAGCTGCTTAATAGTTAAAAAAAAATAATACTGATTGGGAAAAAGGCTGCATTAATATGGGGCCCTAAGTAAGGAATAAATATGACAAGTTCAAAACAAACACACAGAACAATGCATTGGGGTGATTGAACAGACTTCATGGGGCCTGACATTCAAGTCTTGTGAATGCCCCAAGCAACTGGTGCACCAAACATACAGCACAGGGGACTTGTGATATTCTTTTGACACTGATTGCAGCTTCAATTCATTGCACCACATGCTGCAAGTTAGACCAGCTCCCCCTGATCTGACTTGTGCCATTGGGGGGACCATTTTTACAGGGCTTGTACTGAAACTTTGGCATGAGCTACCGTAAATTGTTGAAAATGTTGCAACTGTGCCAAATTTACTAAAATTGGGCACAGTTGAGTCAAAGGAGTTTGACACAGCTGTATCAAACATCGAGGTTGTCACAGGGCTTGACATAAGCCTTGCATCAGCCTTTAAAAATTGGCACCCATGTATGACTAAATTTACAATTATGTTACAAAATGCAAACAACATTGTTTATGTTCCCTTTAAGGGCTAAGTTTGACCACAGAGTGTCCCCCTGGACCAACCTAGTTGCAGGGATCAGTCTTAATATTGTTGCATTTGGAGAGTGTGACTCAGCCCCCCCCCAACCTAGTTTCCTGATATGACCAGTCTGTTTCTTAATTGTCAGGATTGGGGCAGGCGAGAAAGGAAGCCCGAAAGTGATATAGCAGGGCAGGATCTGAAAGAGAGGGACTGGTGAAAACTGGAATCAATCTGGAACCGAAATGCACCTGAAACTATTCTGGTTTTCCTAGTGGCATCAGCCAGAATGCTCCTTGATCTGTGGGAATTGCTTTCACGAGCCCTGGAATCCCAACTGACCCACCAAAATGATTAACCTGACCATCAGGAACACCCATGTGACCTACTGGAATGGCCACCTGACCAGCCAGACTGGCCACGTGACACAATGGAATGGCCACTGACCCACCAGAATCTCTGCCTGGTCCCCCAGAGTGCTCATCTAGCCTGTTAGACTGCCCACCTGGCCCACCAAAAAGGCTACCAAACTGGACAGAATAGCTGCTTGACCTGCTGGATCACCCACCTCACCTGCAGGACCAGCTACTTGACCAAACAAAATGTTTACTGACCCAGGAGAGATGACAGGCATCAGGAACCAAGCTACAACAAACAGCAGTATGAATACCAGAATGACCCATGCTAAGGCTGTGCAGTGATGCTAGCTAGAAGGAAGATATGTGGGAAAGCTGACAGTTGTATACCGGCAACAATGAAATGTGCATCTGGAGAATGCTAGCAACATGGGCATTTACTGTAAGTAGCACTTGTGGGGATATGGCATGAGTCACCCAGTGCCCCACCAAACCCCAGGCATAGCCTTACTATTGTGTGTGAGGCTGTAATTTAGATTTATTATGTTCAAGTAAAAGCTGCTACCTTGTTTCATGCCACACAAATATTGTATTTTTATTTTATTTTTTTGACTGGGTGGGGCATTTGGGGCAAATATCTTCTCCAAGTATGGCAATATTTGTTCTAATGTTAACTTACTGCACGCCAGCTGGGGATTTGGCGATGAGAGGCCAATTTAATAAGCCACATATTAACACTTTGGTGTAACACATTAGTCCACATTCATACATGAAACCCACCTCCTTTAGACTAATGCACTGAGGAGGCAGTCTGTAGAAGAGAAAGAGTGAAGGCCTGAACCTTCCTACAGGCCAGGATACAAACCCAGCCTATGCTGTACCCCTCCTCACCTTTCATCCAGAAAGCTGAGCCTTCAGCTTCTGTGTCTCCGCTCTCACATGCCCTTGGTGTACTTTGTTCCCACAGTTGTTAAGCTGTAAATAATACATTCAGAAAGTACAAAGGGGCAGAACAAAATGCAGACGTTTTAAGAACAGACAGACATAGAAATACACTTTTCATGTTCACAGATGTGACTGCTGTCAGGTTCTCCCACTGCTTTTGTGCATTACGTTTTTCTGTTATCGGTGGCTTTTCCCATTTAGAGCAGGCTCTACCTGGTCTCATCCAGCACCTGAACAAAGTATGCTGCTAAGCCACAAGCACAATTTGTCCTCCACCTTTTCCTCCATCCTAACACCTATCAAAGACACCACCACTGAGGCAATATTTTACTGGTTTATATTTTTTACCCCTCAGTGCATCACAGCTGAGATACAATACTGTATCTCGTGTTTAGTGTGTGCCCTGCTTCATCCAAGCCAATTCCACAGCAGGGGCAGCTGGAGCACAGTGAGGTCCAGTGACTTGCTCAAGGTCATGCAGTGAGCTAACTTGAACAGGACTGTTCACACAACTGTTCTTGAAGGCCAGTCGCATCAACTCTGCTATGTTGCTTGCCCTGTGCAGACTTGAGGGTGGAGTCACAGAGGTGGGACCCAAACCGAAGTCTTGCTCATAACAGTACTGCTACCATGTTTTTGGGATTGCCTGCCATTACATTTCCCGGTCATTTATCCAGTTACAACTTTAAAAGTCACTCACCAACCTCCATTCTGTATCCCTTAACTCACCCTTTTGCACTGGCATTCACAAGAACAAAACTATAAAGACTGTCCTATTGCAGTGGTGTGCTAGTTTAAACACTGAAACTGCTAGGACAAGAAAAACAGCACCACCCCATCTATAGCCAGTAAGTACCAAAAAATATAAAGACAGAAACTTCTGAAAATGCTAAAGTGTTCACCATGTGTCCGTGATGACATCTTAACAAAACTGATTGGTGTATGTTGTCCTGACAGGCGTCTCCTTGAGTGGCTGACCACACTTGTACCAGGTTTTTCATTATAAAATGGGCATCCAAAATAAAGAAGTCTCATTGGTCAAAATATATCATGTGACTGTGCATGATATATGTTTCATGCACAGTCATCCTGATCCCAAATCACATCACACAATAAGCAAATCAGTCCTCCTACAACCAGAACTATCTTCCATCAGTCCCACTACAACCAGAATTGATCTTCCATCACAAAAATGGCTGCTTCCTTTACACTGTAAAAAAAACCTTCCACTGGGCCGAAAAAATAAAACTACCTTAAATAAAAAAATAAAACAAATAAATTAAATGTTGTTTCCCTGACCATCACACTTTTCTTACACGTATAAACAAACTAGAAACATTAAGTACTGTTTATAGTTTTCATTACGACCATTTCTTTGCTGACAATGAAAATTCCCCTTCTGTTTTTACCTATTCATCAGGGAACTCTCTTCTGTTTGCCCTGACAGTGAGATTATTGAGTCTCTGGCTATAGAAAAGGCCTTTGTGTGTTGTGTGTGTGTGTGTGTGTGTGTGTGTGTGTGTGTGTGTGTATACAGTATGTAAGGAGAGGAACAGTCTGCCAGTGGAACTGAGAAGAATTTTGAATCCATGTACTCCATGGTAAACATTCCATGATAAACATTCCATATCTTGAATCTTGATGCCAGCAAATTACAAACTTTGTCCAACAGTAATACAATGACATCATCACTGACATCATTTGCAGTGGGCAGAAGAGCTATTTTATCATAACTGCACACAAGTAAATCTATTGTTTCTACATATAAACATGCTTTTCCCAGTTGTAAAAAGTAAAAAACAAAAAAGGAGCCCAATTTATAAGCACAATGGGGGGGGGGTGCATGGAACATATTTTATTGCACTTCCAGGGGCTGAAGGCACTCGGCCTGTACTATGCCCCTGGGCGTGTGGTAAAATCTGTTCCATGCATACCCCATCATGTCTTATTGCTTACTTAAACACTTTTGTATTTTCAGAAGTTTCTGTCTTTGTTTTGGAACTTATTGGCTACAGATGGGGTGGGGCTGTTTTTCTTGTTCTAGCACTCATAAGGACACTCTGGAGGTGATGCTATCTCACCCTCTTAGACTAATACCTTGAACTAATACTTTTATTTTAGTGCAGTAAGATCTCTGCTAACAAACTGGCATGTCAGCTCACCACATCTGCCTTGCTTGTACAACTCACAGCAAATATTCCATAAAATAGACAAAACAACTCACAGACTTTTTGTGGGAGGGCAGACTTATAATTAAGCTATATAAACTGCAGCTCCCAAATGAGAAGGGTGGCATCGGCTGATCCCACTTTAAGTGCTGTACTATTACTTAACTTAAGGTATCAGAGCTCTCACCTTTATAGGTCAACCACAAAGAGGCATCCTGATAGGGTGAAATTAGAGAAGGAGCATACTATGTCCTGAAACCTAGTAGTTTCATTAATTCCAGTGCTATCTAGGCCTATAAAAACACACCCAGTGTCTTAATATCAGCAGGACAGTATGGCTTCTCTCTAATAAGGAGTATAAATCTGATGGTTAGCTCTAGAGAAGCACCCTTTTGGTGGAACCCCAGAGTCGTGACTGATAAAAAAATAGTTACTTAAAAAATGTGGCAAAGAAATGGGGGTTTAGCTGCTATGGGGTGTGTGCGAAGATAGAACAATAGTCTCATTTGGTGCTCTTAGAGATACATTTTATTTACCAGGTCCAGAAAGTAGTGCAAGTTTAGCTACTGACCGCTACTAGTTCTGCCATGTTTTTTGACAGGAAGTTGATATTTGTTTAAAACGAACTCCCAGGCTGGCTCATTGGTGCAGCGGTACTGCTACTGCTCACTGTTCAGGAATGGGCTTGGGTCACTCCGAGGCTGGCAGGGTATGAAGGATCAAGCAGCTCAGAGATAGCTCCCCTCCCTTAGGAAGATGAGACACAGCATTCTATTGTACATCTGCCAAATGGAAGCGGTGAGGGGACAGCCCAGTGGGACCGCAGCTGCTGGCCGCTGGCATGCACATGCTCTACCACGTGTGTGCATGCATGTCATTGCATGTCAACACTCCTAGGGAGAAAACCAGGAGCTGGAGGGAAAAGCCCTGACCCAGTGTTGCACTGGAGCCCCCTGTAGGCCCACACATGGCCAATATGGCAGGCCAGAGGCCACTGACCTCTATCGTGGTCCTGGGAAGTCCCTACGAAGGTTGGTGATGAGGCTGGGAGGGTCCCATGAGGCGAATCTTGGAACTAGAGAAAGCTTGATAAAAAAAAAAAAAGACAAGAAGAACTCCCCAGAAGAACTCCCTTAATGCTTTTTCTTTTGGAGTATAATATGGTCAATGGTGAGAAGAGTGGGCCTACACAAATTATTGGAAACAAAAAGCAACTTACTTGTAACTAGATTCAGTCTTAATAAAAGGGTTAGGTTTTACATGCACAATGAAAATGGAAAATAAACTTACATTTGACCATTTTGAGCATTATGCCTTACATAGGAATGTACCATAAAAAAGTGTCAGCAGTGTACTAAAACCTCCCACACTAATGTGACGGTGGAGAGAAGCTGAAGGGTTAGGCCAGTGTGTTGGGGGTGAGAGGGTGACCTGGCTCTGGATAGTGACTAGTAGGGAGAAAAATATGATTAACAAACTGCAGTGCCATTGTTTTACAGTAGTTTTATTAATCTGAAGCCATTATATCTAATTACACTTTAAGGCAGTGTGAGTTTGAACTTGACACACACAAGTTTGACATTCCTATTTACTGGCAGACTAGTTATAAATCAGTAGATGCACTGGTTTACAAGGAATGACTTTCACTTGGCTGGAACTGTTGCTTCTTTCATTCCCAGTCTCATGGGGGACAGGGGAAGGAGATATTCAGATTTGTGTTATGTTTCATCAGCAGTGCTGATCAAAGGCGTTTTGCTGGCTAACTATTAAAACAAGGAGAAAAAAATGAGTCATCCTTGCCTATTAATGGAAATCACACCACCACCTGCAAACTCCAACTTCTCCTACATAAATAAATCCTGCAATATTTCCTCTGAATAAGTAACCTCATCAGCTCCTGCACATAACCTAGAATTTATTTGCAGCCACCGATCAGTGGGTCATAAATGTGTAACCAAACTCGAACACACCAGGCCTCTTATCTACAGCCATTCCCTGTAAATGTGAATCTGTAATATGGTTGCTGTTTTTTCTCCGTCTCTGTACTGCACTCAAACTGAAGTCAGTCTCTGGCTTGAGCTGTTTTACAGTGCCTTATCAGTGAAGATAAAAGTAATGGCCAATAAACACAGGGACTCACAAAGTGGGAAATGATAATGCTGTGGTCGTCACATTGAAGAATAGTCCTTTCAGCCAAGAACAACCTCACCTGGTGCTGAAAGGCACCATCAGGAAATTCAATCTGTCTTGAAACCTAGAATGACATTTGAAAGAGCAGTAAAGAGATACATTCATGGTGATGCAAATCTAGAAAATCAATGATTTAGAAGAAGTGGAATTTGCAGTTGTCACTGATCCCTGGCAATCAGGTACTAAGGGGCCCCCACCATGGGAGGAGGTTGGCAGTTTTTTTTTCAGTTGAAAGTTTTTTGCCCCCGAATCTCTTGGTTGGTCCTCTGGGCTGAGAAGCCACTGGTCATCTGCAGGTTTTCCTACCAGTCCCACTGCAGCCAATCCCCACAGAACCTTGATTTACCCTCTTGGCAGGGGTAGAGGGTGGACAGCTACATCCCCTCACATCGTGCACATCGTCAGGTGGCTGAACGGTGCTGGCAGGACTTGCCTCAGTCTGTTCCAGGGACCCTGCTGGAAGCCAGCACCACGGCCGAGCTTTTCTGTTCCTGGTGCCAGCAATCCCCTGGCAAAGTCAGCATACACATGGGGAGATCAATACAGTGACAGTGGTCCCCCCTGGCTGATGACACCCCCTCCCAACATGGTGTTCTTTGTGGTTCCATCCTCCTGTGGTCACCCAGGTGGCAGGATTGTTGTGGAAATGGCAACCTCCGCCCCCAGAGAAGGAGAGCGATCCATAGGATGCTCGATCCTTCTCAACCCCCCCCCCAGATGGCCCTCCAACAGCCCAGGCTCGTTCTAGAACCTGGATCGTCGGCGTCGCAGGCAGTAACTCTACTGCTGCGCTGGCGGGCTAGCCTGGCCAGGGATTTTTAAAACAGTTTAGTTGTTGGACCATGGGATGGAGGACTGAAGAGGCATCCAAACATTACCCAGGCTCATCTCTCAGACTCCAAAAATTAAGGTGAATGTCCATGTTGGGGTACAGAGTCAAGCAATATCTAATTTATTACTTTCAAAATCCATTCATAGAGCAGTTTATTTAATGAGAATGTCAAATTGGAAACAGTTCATTTAAGGAACAGTATGATCATTCTTAAAGCAAGCATATCCCACATATGTAAACTTTCTGTAAATCCTCATCATCTTGTATATTTTTCCTTTTCCCACCTCTTAGCAGGTGGGAGAGCTCCATTATGGAAACTCTGACACAATTCAATCCTCCTGTGTGGTCAACAGTTACTTTGGGAATCTGTAGTCTCTTCTGGGCATGGGGCACTTCATGGCGCATTAATCAACCATACAGGCATGCCAACCCACAGTCACTGTTGCTTTTCAAGGAAAGCACTGAAACCCATCAAGGGTAGGCTTCATAACTAGCAACCTGAACTCAGTGAAACTTTTTCTGCTGTGAGCGAGTGTCACATGTGCCACCTCCATTCAAACAATAGTCTCTCCAAGTTGTACTAAGGAAACATTTTGGTTTCCTCGACACTGGACATTACCCCCTGTTGAAGGAAAATTGAAGAAACATCTGTGGACACTTTACAACCTGCTGAAACTCTTTACTCCCACCAAAGAAAAGGTCTGACAGACCGAGAGAGACTCTATTGCTCCTGTCTCCTTGACGGCTCTCACCAAACCCCTATTGGAATCCTCAGATCCAGCATTCCAGTTTGGCTCAGACTATTGCATCAGGCCCCTCCCTACTGACATAGAAATATAGACTTTGATGACAGATAAGGACCGCTTGGCCTACCCAGTCTGCTCATTTCCCTACCTACTGAATAAGCTGCAGATCCTAATTAACCAACAGCCTACTTCTTCCTAACTCCCACCAGAATTGCCTTATGTCTGTTCTATGCATTCTTGAATTCCCCCACTGTTTCTGACCCCACAACCTCCTCAGGAAGGTCATTCCATGCATCCACCACCCTCTCTGTGAAAAAATACTTCCTCACATTCACATTACCCCTGAGCCATCCCCCTTCTGTCTTCAGATTGTGCCCCCTTGTTTTGCACATCTCTTTTTCTGAAAGGCGCTACTCTCTTGGACTTTGTTGCTTTCCTTGAGGTACTTGAAAGTTTCTATCATGTCCCCCCCCTCCTTTTCTCGAGGGTATACATATTAAGCTCCTTTAGTCTCTCTTCGTATGGCTTCTGGTGCAGACCCTGAACCCTTTAAGTTGCCCTCCTCTGGACTGCCTCCATCCTGTCAATGTTCTTTCAGAGATGGGGTCTCCAGAACTGCAAGCAGTACTCAGATGGGGTCTCACCAACTGTCTGTATAGAGGGATAACAACTTCCTGTTCTCTACTGGTGATGCCTCTCCCTATACATCCATTATCCCCCCAGCCCTCCTTACTGCCTTCTCACATTGCTTGCCTACCTTTAAGTAATCCGATATGACTACCCCGAGATCCCTTTCCATTTCTGTTGTTGTTAGTAACCCCCCCAACCCCATTATGTACTTTTCCCCGGGGTTTTTGTTTCCCAGGTACATTACTTTGCACTTCTTTGTATTGAATTTAAGCTGCCATATTTTCGACCATTCCTCCAACCTTGCCAAGTCCCTTCTCATCCTTTCCACACACACCCACCTTGTGTATCAACACTGCTGCAGATCTTTGTGTTGTCTGCAAAGAGGCATACTTTCCCTTCCAGTCCCCCTGCAATGTCACTTATAAAGACAATAAAAAGGACCGGTCCCAGTACTGAACCCTGCAGTACCCTGCTAGTAACCCTCCCTTTCTTCACAGTGGTCTCCGTCTACTATTACCCTCTGTGTCTTGTTGTCCAGCCAATTTGTTACCCAGGCTACCACCCTGGGACCCACTCCCAGGCTGGCTAACTTGTTTATTAATCTTTTGTGTGGGACTGTGTCAAACTCCTTGCTAAAGTCTAGGTAAATCATGTCTACAGCCCCTCCCTGGTCTACTACTTTGGTCACCCAGTGAAATAAATCTATTAGATTCGTCTGACATGACCTTCCTGCTGTGAATCCATGTTGCTTTGAATCCTGTGCCCTGCTGGCCTCTAGGTACTCAACAATTCTCTCTTTCAGAAGTGATTCCATCATTTTCCCTACCACTGAGGTCAAACTAACAGGTCTGTAGTTTTCTGCCTCTGCTTTGCTCCCACTTTTGTGAAGGGGAGTCACATCCACCCTCCTCCAGTCCTCCGGTGCCACACCATCCTCCATGATTTGTTAAAAAGTGTAGTCAGTGGTGTCACTAGTTCTCACCTTAGTTCTTTTAGAATTCTGGGGTGAATCCCATCAGGTCCCATTGCTTTGTCCACCTTCAGTTTTAAGAGTTCTTTCAGAACCCTTTCTTCTATGAATGGACTGGTGTTGACCCCTCTATCCAAAGTGCATCTATTGACTGGATTAGGTACCTCCCCCTCCTCTTCTTTTGTGAATACTGAGCAGAAGTATTTGTTCAGTATCCCTGCTTTTTCACTGTCACCCTCTGCCCACCCACGCTCCCCTTTATTAAGCCTCACTTTCCCTCCCTTGTTCTTTCTTCGCTTCCCAATTACCTATAAAAAGTTTTATCCCCCTTCTTAACCGAGTTGGCTTTCTTTTCCTTAGTTTGCACTTTTGCTATTCTGACTGCCTACCCTGCTTCCTTCTGCTTTAACTGGTACAGTTTTCTGTCCTGCTCCATCTGAGTTTTCTTATACTTCCTGAATGCTATCTTTTTCTCCCTAACCTTCCCCGCCACCTCTTTTAAGAACCATAGTGGATTTTTCATTCATTTTGATTTGTTTATTTGCTTCACACAAAGGCTTGTTGCTTCTGTGATGGCAGTTTTGATGTTTCCCCATTGTTCCTTCACCCCTCCTGCTAGTGCTTTTCTGAGGCACGCCCCCATTTTGCCAAAGTCAGCCCTCCTAAAGTCCAGTACCCTCACATTTGTATGGCTTGACTCTATGGCTGTGTTTATCATGAACCACACTGTTTGGAGGTCACTTGCTCCCAGATGGCTACCCACTTCTAAATCTGAGATCCTCTCTCCATCTCCATTTGAGAGTACCAGGTCAAAGATTGCTCCCTCCTAAGAGGGTTCCAGCACTAGCTGTCTGAGGCATGCACCCTGTAGGGCATCAAGAATGACCCTGCTCTTGGATGTGGCTGCAGTAAAGATGCTCCAGCTAACATCTGGCATATTCGGGTTCCCCATCAACAATATCTCCCCTTTTTCTGCCATCCTAAGGATGCCTTCCATCATTTCCTTGTCCAGTTCCTCCTCCTGAGACGGGGGTCTGTATACAACCCCTGTGTGGATTGTGGTGCCCTTTCCTGTCTCCAGGGTGACCCACAGTGCCTCCTCTCCTACCTGTTTATGTTTTAGTTCCATTGCTTTGATCCTTTCCCTTACATAGAGAAACACAGATGCCCATCGCACACACCAGCCAGGAGGAGCCCCCAGATTCTTAACCCTTGGATACCAGGTGGCATCCAAGGGTTAAGAATCTAAAGTTAATTAAGCAATAAGGCATGTTGGGGGGCGTTATGGTGGGATAACTGCCCACCTCAGGTGGGTTGAAGCACGAGGCGAAGCCGAGTGCTTCCACCATCCGAGAAGGGCCATTAGCCCACCATAACGCCCCCCCAGAGAGTCTTATTGCTATTATGAAATGGGTCCCTGCTAGTACTATATTAATAAATAAATAATTACTCAAATATGTATTTTGTTTCCAAAAAAAGATACAAAAATGTTGACTAAATCCCTATTAATAAAAAAAATAAAAAAAGTCCCATTTGGTCATTGTTGTGTTACCACTTTGCCAGCAGGTGGCATCAATGCTTTAAGCAACATTTCTTTTTCTTGAAGTAATGGAACTACTGAGCAGTGTCTTCGCTAACGGATGCGTTAAGTGGTACCTGGTCACGTCGTGGGAGCAGTGAGTACTCGCTGAACTCTACAGCTAGCCTGTCTGTTTTTTGTTTCATTCTTTTTTTGTTTGTTTAAATGAAAAAAAGTTTTTTTTCCTTTGTGGTCCATCTCGCATGTGGTGGTGTGCTAGATGGAACCAACACAGACAAAGGCGAGCAGCGTGGTCAAGGAGTTTCTACTAATTATGAGGTAGCTTGTCCATTTTTATTAATTTTACTAAAACACTTACCAGTACCGGGGCAAGTGAAGAAGAGTCGCTCCAGGTGGCACTGTTAAATAATCTGTTTTCAGCAGGACTGTGTGGCACTCAGTCAGCGGGAGTTTCAAATGAAATGCATTTAGTGGAAAGGCACGCGATCTGCAGCATGTGTGGTGGGTAGCTTGACTGAAGCGGATGTCTCTAAAAGTACATGCTGGGTCTGTTGGTCTGGGAGTTCTTTCAGCTGGGCTGTTGTGCTGGGATGTCGGCCCGGCTGACAGGAGCTCTCGACCAATCAGGAGCTGGCATTCTTTTAACCCATTTCATAATACTATTTAAGAAGTTTTTGTCCACACTGTGGGTCTCTTAAACCATCTTACAAACTGTGGGTGTGCCGTCAGTGCAGTGAAACCCCTACATTGATGGCAATGTAGGTGCTGCAACCCGATCGACAGTGATTCCATTGGTAGGAATTTTACAGTGCCTGCCATGTTGCTGCTCTAGAGGTACTGTGCTGTTTCTCCCCACATCTCTGATCTGGAGGTGATTATATTATTTGCCGGGAGGTGCGGGGGGAGAAGCCCCCTGCAAACAGCTGGAATGTGCCTCAGTGCTTTGTCGCAATTGCAGTCTGGTGGCATGATTGCCAGGTGACATGTTCGTCATTGGCATTTTGTTGTCAATGTGGGGTCAGTCAATGTGTTTGATGTCGAATCGACTTGGTGGAACCCAAACTGTGCTCTAACACCATGCTGTAACCCTGTTGTGGGGGTAGGCTAGGACACATTTGTATTCTAACACAGTTCCCTTACCAGCAGTATGGATACAAACCTTGCTGCAACTCAGGTAAAGGGTGGAGCAGATGAGTCATGACTGCATTTCATGGGCTCCATAGGTCATAAATGAAAGTGTTAAATATTCTGCTACTTTGTAATGCACTAATATTTAAAAATAAAACATTTTCACCAATTGTTCTTTTTCCCCCAAAATGCACTTTGACACCTGCAATGCCTTGTGACAATGCTACTATAGTGCTTGGGAACTTAGACTGTAAACCACAGTGTTGAAGTGCACTGTGGATGATCAGATCCCCCCCCCCCCAAGTAAGGTTTTAATACCATTTTATAAAAAATGGTTAGACATTCTGTACAGGGCCACAGTTACAAGAAAAGTAAGGGTGTTAAGAAAAGCAGAGAATACTAATAAAAACATGGAGACAGACATATCTGAAGGAATGCTTCTTTACTTATTTCAAATGTATAAAAATGCAATAAAGCAGACTCAAATGGAGAACAAAAAGAATCTTTCAAGACAGAAGAAAAGGGAACTCTAAAATCAAATAAAATAATATAGGCAAGCCATTTTTGCAGTAACACGAACAGCTAGCTGCTTTAAACCAAAACCAGTGGGCCCTTTTCACACATTTTCATTACCAGTAATACTAAAAATATTAAGATCTTACACTCCTTATATTTAAATAAGAGCCTTCTCCCTCGCCATCTTTCCCCGAGTCCCCTCCATCTGAGTATGAAGTAAAAAAACCTGTATGTGCGACCTCACAGCCTCTTGACATGGAACTGGAAAGGAATGGCAGAAAAATACAACAAAGTAACTGGATTTGCTTTCAAATATTACAAATATAAACTTCGCCAGGGCAGGGGAGACCCTCTTTAAAGCAGTAGTGTAACCTAGTTGAGGGTATCCAACCACTCCTTTTAAGTGGCAGTGCGCTCTAGCAGAGGTTTCGGACCACTTGTCCATACCTTTTAATGACGCAGTGAACCAGTAAATTCTAGCGGCGGGGGGAGGGGGGAGAGTAGCCACACACCAATACTTTTTAAAGCAGCACTGTACCCTAGTGGGTGGATCTGACCGTTTCCCCATGCCACAGTACACCCTAGCAGGGGCTCTGACCACACCACCATAACTTTTAAAGCAGCAGTGCACCCCAGCTGGGGGTTGGGGGGGTCTGACTTTTAAAGCAACAGTGCACCCACCCACGAATGAGGGGGAGCTAGACCACTCCATTTAGAGTGTACCCTATCTGGAGAGGATATCTGACCACAGTTCCACACCTGTTAAACAGCAGTGCACCCTAGATTGGAAGGACACATCTGATCATACTCTTTAAAGCATTAGTGCACCCTAACTTGGAAGGAAACATCTGACCTCATCTTTTAAGGCAGCAGTGTACTCTAGCTGTGGGATGGAGCGATCTAACCACACCTTTTTAAAGCAGCAGGTCTATGGGAATGGATCAGGACTATTAGGGTTGCACAATTTATAACTGCTTAAGACAATAAATAAGTTAGCGTTTCATTTTCTTTGTGCTCAATAAGGATGGTACTGACCTCTGACCAGATGTAATCCAGCCAGCTTCTGCATGCTCTTAAGACGGTTTCTAAGCAGTCACTTGCCAAACAGTGCTTTGATAAGGATTTCTGTATTTTTTGCTTTGATTATACTCCCTCACTGGGCTCATGTTCAGGTTTTCCTGCCACTCAACAGCTACATTCAATAGACTCCTTTACTTCTGAAGCCAAGGCTGAGGAAAATTGGACTGGGGTTTCAGCTGTTAACTGGATTTCACAGTATTTACAAAATAAGGAGAATGTAATGGACAGGGTTACAAGGGAAGAGGGGGGTCAGCAGGAGCTCCAGGGAACAACACAGGTGGGGAGGGAGAAAGTAGGGAGCCAGGAAGGAGGGTGTAAGGTATGGAAAACCATAGGTACCAATGTAAAGAGTGGGTAATAAAATTCCAGACCTGGAGGCCATCATGTAGGGGGCTAGCTTGGATTTGGTGGCCATAATGGAGTCATGGTGCAGCAGCAGCTATGACTGGGATATGGCCATACTAGGCTACTCTCTGTTTGGGAGAGCCAGGGAGGGGAGGAGGAGAGGAGGGGTTGTATTATATGTGTGGCAGGGGGATCAATGCTATGAAAGTACAATGGCACTCAGAGGAAAAGGTAGGACTGCAGGTGCTGTGGGTCATCCTGAAGAAAGGAGCTGGGACTGATATCCATACAGGGTTGGTATACAGACCTACAGCACAAGCAGAAGAATTGGATAAGGCACTTGGGGAAGACATCATTGGGATGGCAAAAAAGGGGGAGATACTGCTAGTTGGTGACTTCAGTCCACCAGATGTGGATTGGTGCCTTCCAGCTGCAGCTTCGGCAAGGAGCAGGGCCATCCTTGACTCCCTACAGGTGACTTTTCTCAGGTAGCTAGTCTATGAACCACTAGGTATGGGACATTGCTGAACCCGGTGCTTACAAACAGGGACAGACTTGCAGATGTCACAGTGGGCAGTCCTCTGGTCACCAGTGATCACTGTTCATTGTGGTATCACATTAAGATAGGCACAGAGGCAAACCACATGAGGACGAGGGTCCTGAACTTCAGAAGGGCAGATCTTAAAGAAATTGGAGACTGCCTCACAAATTGCCTAGTAGGGGGGTATCACCAGGGAGGGATACAGGAACAATGGGGAAAATTAAACAACAGCATAATTAAGCCAACTTGCCTCTGTGTGAAGGAAGTAAATAAAAGCAAAATAAAAAAGGTACTTTAGCTAAGCGGCCACAGTGTTGAAGGAAAAAAGGGTGGCATTCAGGAGGTGTAAGGAAACACACTGGGAGAAATTCAGGAAGGTGTACCAGGTAAAACTGAGGGAAGCAGGTAAGGCAGTGAGGGGGAAAAGGCACAGACAGAGGAAAGGATAACCATAGAGGTAGCAAAATAAGACTTTCTTCAGATACATAAGTGGAAAGAGGAAAACAAGAGTAGGAACAATGAGGATGAGGAGAGCTGTAGAAGGAGGATGTGTAGAAGGTGACAAAGAAAAGAGCAGGCATTCTGAACAGGTACTTCTGTTCAGTCTTCACAGTAGGTGGAGTATGGGCCATCAGGGAACAGGAGGAACAAAGCTAGGGGAGGCAAATCCAATTCCATTTTCAGAGGAAAGAGTTCTGAAAAGACTTGCAGCTTAGAAAGTGGACAAATCTATGGGATCGGATGGGATATATACCCAAGGGTACTAAAACAGAACTTACAGAGGTGCTGACTTCTCCATTGATGGTCTTATTTACAGCTTACTGGAATTGGGTGTGGTTCTGGAAGAGTGAAGGAGAGCAGACATGGTCCCTCTACATAACAGTGACCACAGTAAAGAGGTTAGCAACTATAGGCCAGTGAGCCTCATCTCAGTGATAGGGAATGAGCCTCACCTCAGTGTGGGGAAATTAATGGAAACGCTGATAAAGGATGGAAGGTTATCTTGAATATAGTGGTCTGCATGACCAAAGGCAGCATGGATTCACAGGGGGTGGGGGTTCATGCCAGATGAACCAGACTGATTCCTTTGACTGGGTGGTCAGGGAAATAGATTGAGGACCTGGAGACATGGCTATTCAGGACTTCAGCTAGGCCTTCAACACTGTGCCACACAGGACACTGGTTAAGAAATTGAGCAGCCTAGGGGTGGAATCCAAAGTGGTAAACTGGGTTAGAAACTGGCTAATATGTAGGCTACAGAGTGTGGTGATTACAGAACTCACTGTAATGATGGAAGAGAGACCAGTGGGATACTACATGGCTCAGTGCTGGGACTGGTCCTCTTCAGTGTCTTAATAAGTGACATTGCAGATAAACTGAATGGAAAAGTATGCCTGTTTGGCAAATGATACCAAAATCTGTAACAGCATGGACAACCAGGAGGAGGGGTGGAAAGAATGTGTAAAGATTGTGGAAAACTCAAAGAGTGGTCAAGAACATGCCAACTGGGGTTCAATGCCAAAAAGTGTAAAATCATGCACCTAGGACATGGGAACCCCAGAACAGAGTATAGTATGCGTGGAAGGTACAGTCAGTCATTAAGCAGGAAAGGGACCTTGGGGTTATCATATCTGATGACCTCAAAGTAGAAGGGTAGTGTGACAAAGCAGTGGGTAGGGCCAGTGTGATGCTGAGATGCATTGGGAGAGGTATCTCCATCAGACAGAGGGAGGTGGTGTTGCCACTATATCACTCTTTGGTGAGATCTCACCTTGAGTATTGTGTCCGGTTCTGGAGGCCACGCCTCAGAAGGTCATAGACAGGGTGGAGGCAGCCCAGAGAAGGGCAACTAAAATGGTGCAGGGGTTGCACCAAAAGCCCTATGAGGAAAGGCTGAGGGATCTTAACATCTACACCCTAGAGAAAAGGAAAGCAACTGGGGACATGATAGAGACCTGCAAGTGCCTCATGGCAGTGAACAGGATGCAAGAGGGGGGTATTTTTTAAATAAAGAAGAGCACTAGGAGCAGCTGGAAAGGGGGAAATTTAAGAGGGCTGTGAGGAAATACTACTTCATTGAAAGAGTGGTAGATGCCAGGAATAGACTGCCAGTGGAAGTGGTGGAGGCAAAATCAGTAGGGGGCTTCAAGTATGCCTGGATTAGACATAGGGGAATATTAGTAAATAGGTAGGGAGGAGGGAGAGTTGCCACAGACCAGTTAGGGTCTGCAGAGACAAACTAGGCAAAGACCATCTGGATGGACTGGATGGGCCAAGAGTCCTTTTCTGCTGACAAATTCTATGTTTCTGTTTCTAAAACAGAAAATAGATGGTTAGGGTAAATGCTGTTCTTTCAGAAACATGTAATGTGGAGTATTGGGTCCCACGGTGTCTGTACTTAGACCTCTGTTGCTTTTGTTCCTTCTTAATGATCTTCCTCTTGCTTGTTGCACAGTTAGAATCATCCTTTATCAATCAATCAGTCAATCATCTTTATTTTACCAGGTGAAACACCATGGAGACAGACTCGTTTGCAATTTAGACCTGGGTAGGTCATAACAAAAACACATAAGCCAAATGTTGCTATAATACAATGAGACAGTAGTCCGTGTAGAGCAAATACGAGCTAAGCATAAATAACAGTGCATACAATGTGGCTAATAGTAAACTTCAAAAACTCAAATACGACATTGATAGGGCAAGAACAAAAAGTATTTACAGAATAATACAAATCAGTATTTACAATATAAACAATACCTGCCCAGTCGCAACAAGACTTATGGGCTGGACAAGGGGAGGGGATGGGTGTCAGGTAAGGGGAAGTCAATAAGGGGAGGTGTGAAGAGTAGGACAAGATGAGGGCTAAGATGTCAGAAATGAGGGGAAGTCAGGGGGAGGCAGTAAAAGGAGAACAATAGGGTGTTTCAGAAGAGGAGGGTACAGGGTTGGCAACGGGGTGGACAAAGGAAGACTAGCAGGGTGTGACGTGTTGAAGATGTACAAGGGGAGGACAATGTACAAGTAGTATACAAGATTCAAGATGCAGGGCTCAGCTAGTTAAAGCAGTCACAGGATTCACTTATTTAATGAAGGAACAGAGCCTTAAAGAAGGCTCAGTTTACTGGTATTGCAAGCTTTAGAACATTTTTCATGTTGTTCCATTTCGCTGGAAGGGCATGGCTTATAGCTGCTGCTCCAAAGCATGTCCAGATCTTAGGGACAACCAGGGAAAAGCTTCTCAGTGTGTAGCAGCCAGTGGGAGAGATGGGCAGACAGTTGGAAATGTATTGTGGAACTTTGTTGATTATAGCCCTATAGGTCCAAAAGACTGTATTTCTATGGTGCCTGAAACTGAGGACCAACCAACCATGGCGTAAAGAGTGCAGTGATGGGTACGATACGGCGCATCCATGATAAATCTGATCACCCGAAGATATAGTGTGTCTAATTTAGAAAAGGCAGAACTCGGGCCTTGCCCATAGATAAAATCTGCATAATCCACGAGTGGCAGGAACGTAGTTTGGACTAGCCTAACCCTTGCTTCTTGTGTAAGCAGGTTCTTAATCCTGAAGAAAAGACCAAGCCTCTGTTTCAGTTTCTTTGCAAGCTCCTCCACGTGTTCCACAAATGAAAGTTTATGGTCAATCTACAGGCCCAAGTACTTGAATTTAGTCACAAATTCAAGGGTCTCGCATAGTACGGTGGTGACCTGCAGGGCCATGGCAGAGTTATGCGCCTTTGGTGCAAGAACAAAGGGGGAAAACAACATTGCCTTGTTTTTTCTGGCATTGAGTAATAACTTCAAGTGCAGACGATTTTTTTGCAGGAAGTGAGGAGTCTTGCAGGTCGGCACAGGTTGACTCTGGGATGGGCCTCGCCATGTACAGGGTCATGTCATTGGCGAAGAGATGTATATTGGCCAAATTGACCCCGATATCAATATTGTTTATATAAATTGCAAACAATACTGGGCCTAAAATGGACCCTTGAGGGAACCCTCTTAAAATTGTGAACCAAGTCACGGCCAACCAGTCTAACGCACAATTACTGATGACAAGATTACTTTATGCAGATGACGCTGTACTGCATGCAGCGAATAGGGACATAAGGTTCTTAAATAAAGTCATAGGGGCTGAATACTGGAGAATAGCCACTTGGTTTAAGGAAAAACAGGTTAGTGGTTAAAGAGCAGCTGACACCTTTAGGAGAACTTCAACAAAACGTAATAGTTAGACACATTTTAGCTTCTAGTACACATTAGTTCTGTAGTCCTCCTCCCCATTCTTTATTATTGAGGAGATTTGCATGAAAACAGGATATTTCTTCTTGAAGAGTTAATCTGTTCCTGTTGCCTTCTCCCTACCCGAGGTCATAATACTCTGCTTGTGACATCACAGTTACTCCCATGGCAACAAACTGTGATATTACAAATGAGGATTATGACTTGAAGTAGGGAGTAAGCTACCGAGGTAGATGAATGTTAAGGGATAAAGATCATGTATTCATGTAAATTTCCTTAGTAATAAATATTGGGAGGAGAAATTTATAGAATATATATGGAATGCAAGATGAATTGTACCCAATTATGTTTTTTAAAGTTTTCTTTGAGGTGTCAGTGTTTCTTTAATAAAAAAGAAAACAAAAGCTACTGTTTGCTGCATGGTACAGAAAAAGCAAACACTTTTGGATGGCTTTTGGATTAGAGTTAATGGAATTGATAAGTTTAATCTAGTAGATGAATTCACGTACTTTGCGGTCCTTCTGGACATACACATGAATTATGAAAGTTATGTCAGACAGTTCTCCACACAGTTACATAAAAAATAGGGTGTTCTATATGCAGTTAGGGATCTGCTTATGGATGATACTAGAAGGGCAATATCACCGATTTATTGCCATCTGTTAATTATGGGAGTCTAGGGGGCTATACATCAATGTGGGGCCAGATACGCGTGAATCATGTGCACCCAGCCCATGTAGTTCCATATCTCTGGACAGGCGCATGGTGCATGGTTAAGCAATAATGCATAACAGGGTGTGTGTCATGCTGGGATAACGTCATGCCTGGGGTGGTTGGACACGAGGCTGAAGGCCGAGTGCATCCAACGCCCCAGAAGTGATGTTATCCCAGCACAACACACACCCTGGGGGGCATTACTGCTATTATACAATACCTTATTGTTATAAAATGATTGGGAGACATGGTTTTCTGTTTGGAACTTGAAATTTAATGAAGAAAAGCTTTTTAACATTTAAAATACACTTAAAATTGAGAAAAAGTTGTCCCTTAAGCACAGTTAAATAATGTTTTTGGTTTGTAAACTGTAACTGTTTTCTAAACTGTTAATAAAACATTGCTTTTCAAATACTTTTGCATTTTTTAACAGGTTTTAGTAATGTTTATTAACTTTTTAACTGAACATGGAGTTTCATCAGAAGGTTCAAGTGTGGCTTCATTTTTGTGTTTTTCTCTAATTTTTTTTTTATTTATAAATATTAAAGACACATATAGAGTTTCCTTGAATTATGGTTTGCTAACATTGCTTGTAGTTTCTGCTCATGTGATCACTGGTGCTTGCCTCCATGAACTCCCATGTTTCTTGTGTAGAGCTCTCTGTGTTTCTTTCGTCAGTGGTTCTGGGCTGGGTCTCGGTAGTTGTGCAATTTTCAGGAGGTCCGTCTCGCTGGCTTTGCTGGATTTCCTCATTTATTCCAGAAAGAATTGTGTTCCAATGCTGGTGCTGAGTGAGTACCGGACCCCAGTAGCTTCTCAAAGATGTTTCTGATTTTTATCCCAGTAACAACATCATTACATGGGCTTGCAGACCTGTATCTGATAACAGCTGGATGACTGTGGCTTTTAGGCTATGGTTGGTGTAGGCCATCTGTAGGCTTGCAAGTTTGGAGATTTTTGGGAGCATAGATGAGAGATAGTTTACTCTCTTAGGTTCTAGGGAGTACCAGCTTTGCTCTGAGTCCAGTTCTCTTTGAGGTTTTCTATGGGGGTCTAAATACAGACATGCTAGATTTGGGAGTAATTTTGAGAGATATTTCTCTAGGCACTTTACTGGGCAGTGTGGGTGTCCCAGAATCTCATACATGGCGCCTCACAGCAAATCTTTGTTCCACTCATGGTAACTTTGGTGATTCTGTTTTTTTCATTAAATGAGAGGGTGACAAATTTTACTCCTGTTTCATCAGTCTATTTCTAGGGAGTCTGGCTTCAATTAACTTTGCCCCTAGCATCCTTTTCTGGCCATGTGTAATTGAAATTCAAACCAGACACGGTGAATGAGACCTGGAGCCATGTCTGGATTTAGTGCCTCAGAACTGTGGATTTTGGTTAGATTGGTGGTTGTTATAGCAGGATGGTGCTTTGTGCAATCTTTGCCCTCTCTTCTTAATTGTTTTACATAGCCAAGAATTATGTTATTAGATGAGCCGAATACAGTGTCTGCTACTAAGTTCATGCCGTAGCTTAATGGCGGGTCATTTAAGAATCTATTTAAGCCTGCTCATAGCCCAGTGTAACTAGATATTCTGTAAAGCTCTCTCTTGCTGTTCCAAACTGATCCATAAAACTGTTGGAGTATGTTGTTTATCTCGGTGCCTTCTACTGTTTTAAACTGTATGACTATTTGCTTTTCTGACAGCCAGTCTTTATAAGTCTAACTGCCCAGGCCGTTTGCCACTTTGTATTGGCTTCATTCCAATATAACTCTGATATGTCCAGCTCCCTTTCAGCAATTTTTAAGTGCCTGCTTTTCTCCTTTTTTTTTTATTTACAGGCATGTTGGCAGCAGTAGAAGATGTTGTTGGTATCTCTTCAGGAAACATTTTAGTCAGCATTTCTTCCATGAAGAACTGAAAGGTGGTGTGAGGTAAGCCTGTCATTTGTTCTCTCTCAGCTGAGGCAGTTGCTTTCTGACAGTGTGAGGGCAGCTGTGTTTTGATTTATTGTGCCATGTGATTTGCCCAGCTATTCCAGTACTAGACACAGTGATGTTATACTGAGATAACATCACTGTTGCTAGAGCTGAGTAACCAATCAGATTCTAGAGTATTTTATATGATATTGTATAATATGTATTATCACAAACCTCCACAGGGCACCTGTCTGCAGCCCCCCCCCCCCGTGTGCTGCTACACAGGGGGCGGATCAAGGGACACAGGTATGCATCCAATCGGATACCCATCCTGGGTCCAGAAGCGGATCCCCTGCTTCACATGAGCAGGGGATTCTGGGAAGGCAAGGGTCCAAAATATGTAAAAGTATGCATGAGTGCCTGAATGGCTGCCCCCCGTCATCCCTATCAGCCCAATGGGTAGGAGCAGAATGGTGAGGGGATTCTCAGTCCCACTGCAGCCAGCAGGTGCCATGGGGGGGCACACAAAAGACAAGGGAGGATTCCTAGTCCCATATCCTGCACCAGTTTACCCATCACTCCATGCCTTCGAAAAGGCATGGAGTGTGTCACCCTTGACATGCCCCCAGACAGGCCGGGCACATAGCTGGTGACCAGCTGTGGGATCCAATGCAGAAGGGATGTGCATCCCATCTGTGAATGTCACTGGGGCTCCACTAGACCACTGGTGGCAGCATTCAGATATAGGACTGCACACGCACCACAGATCTGTGGCGAGTAGGCAATCCACACATTAATGAATAGTTCCAATAGTTTGGGGGGGTCTGAAAGGGGTTTAACAAAACAGATATCTATGTATAATGCTGTGTGCAGCTTTGCCTCGCTTGCAAAACAGTCTGAACATCATCACTGTAATATGTAAATGAAGCTGAATTGGTTGCCTTTGGGGAGAGGGACAAGTTACATATAAGTTGTATGGTTTATAATAAGGGATTCAAATGGGAAATGAGGATCCAGTTTCAGAAATCATTTGTTTAAAAACTGGATCTAAAGCTTTACGGTCTGCTAATACTTTAAAGAGCAGTTCAGCTGGTATTTCGTATATCTTCTGAATATTTATATAAATTTCTCCTCTTCATTATTCATTACTGAAGAAATTCCAGCAAAAATAAGATCTGCATCCCAGAAATTTTCATCTGCCTTTATCACTTATTCCCTTCTTGAAATTATAATGCTTTGCTTTGACATCACAGTCTGTTGCTATGGAAGTAACTGTGTTGTCACAAGCAGAGTATTATGACATCAGGTTGGGAAGAAGTAGCAGGAGCTGATGAACCCTGAAAGAACAAGAGTCCTGTTTTCATGCATAAGACCTCAGTTATAAATAATGGGGGATAAGAAATAATAGGAAATATAAAATGCAAAGTGATGCACTTGGGGAGGAAGACTCCAAATACCACATACACACTGGGGGAGTGGGGGAGAAAATGGCAGCAACCAGGCAGGAGAAGGATCTAGGGATTATAATCGTAAACTACCTTAAGGTGGGGACCCAGTGCAGTAAAGAAGTGGGCAAGACTAACAGAATGCTGGCGTGCATAGGGAGAGGGAAAAGCAGCAGAAGGAGGGAGGTGCTGATGACACTTTACTACTCCATGGTGAGGCCACACCTGGAGTATGGGGTATAGCTCTGGAGGCCCCATCTAAGAAAGGACATAGATGGCATGGAAAGGGGCAGAGAAGGGCCACTAAAATGGTGCATGGGCTAAGAGGGATGGCATATGAGGAGAGGTTGAGGGAACTGGATTTGTATCCTCTGGAGATAAGACAGGAAAGAGGGGACATGACTGAAACATTCAAGTATGTGAAGGGGATCAATAAAATGGGGAAGAACTTATTTACAGAGAAGATAGATACAAGAACTAGGGGGCATGGACTGAAGGTGGAGGAGAAAAGGTTTAGGGGAAATGTTAGGAAGTATTACTTCACAGAGAGAGTGGTTGAGCCCTGGAACAGACTGCTGGAGGAGGTGGTGAGTGCCAGTACAATGGAGGGATTCAAGAGGTCCTGGGGCAAACACAGAGGGTTGTCAAGGGGAGGACGAGGGGAATCTTGGGGGTTGGGGGGTGACAGGTAGAGGGAGGGAATGGGCAGACTCGATGGGACAGGAAGGCCCTTTTCTGCCGTCACATGTCTATGAATCTATGAAATACAAAGTTAATGAGAAATGTTAAAGCTGCTTGTTTCCAAATATTACTTTTCCAAGTTCTTCTTGAGGCGTCAGTGGCTCTTTAACATTGACAATGCCATTCTGTAAAACCTTAAAAGGTCAAAAAGATTTCTCATACATTACGGCTAAAATTTGGAATCATACAGATCCTAATAAAGGGCAGTCCAGAACTGTGTTGAAGACATAATTATAGCCCACATTCTTAATATACTAGAATAGTACTTGTTTGCTGTATTATTGTGGTTGTATTATTAATCTGTTTATCTGCTTGTTGTAAGTTATGTTTCTTTGTTAAAAAAGTTTAATAAAAAGTTTAACCTCAAACAAATTTAAAGTGCAATATAAAAATATTTAATGAATAAGGTATGTTTTTAGATACATTGTTTTGTACCTTGCATAGTTTGAATTTATTTTTTTTTCTGTGTGTGTGTGTGTGCAAATTTGTATAGAATTTTTAGTTAATTGCAGTCTGTTTTTGTTAGTTCTGAGAAACCAGAGGGGCAGCTCACTAGTAGTGTATGAGTTGTTCCTCAGTGTGTAAAATCAGGGAGGTACTCACAAACAGCTGCTCACATCACTCCATGCAGTAACAAAGGAAATTTCAGCGGTTGCTTCCTAGTTTACAGTTCTTTGCTAAATAACAAATAGATAAAAATAACCCCCGCATGTACACCCACGTACTCCTCCTCCTCCCTTGTTAATGCTGGTCTTTGTCTCGCATGTTTTATTACCTATACCCAGGTCATGCCTGTAAAAGGGTTTTGAGGCCCAGAGCAGTTTTACCTGGTTAACAAAAGCTATAGAAAAAAAAAATTACTCACCTAGGCACCCTCTAGTCCAGGGTTCACCATTCCCATGTTTCATACCTTGAATCCCCATCCCTCATGCTTAGTTGCATGGGTGGTGTAGATAAGTAGAGGTGCTTGGACCACATAATACTAAAACTGATCTGAGCCACATTGGTTGGTTAGGCAAGGTTATCCAAATTCTGATCAAAATTCAACCCAAGGTGAAGTTGAATTTCAGATCATGGAGGATATCTGCATCTAACAATCTGACCACTGGCACCTATACTCCCCTATCCCATTCCATGCCAAGATCACCCTTCATCTTCAGGGGCATTTACCCACCTCTCCCTGCCACATGCAAAAAAAAAATTCCTGGTGTCCAGTGACCCCCCTTCCCTCACATCATCCCAGGCTAAGCAGCACTCCATTTTTTCCAGTAGAACCCCCAATCCCACAGCACAGCAAGTCTCTTTGGTGTCTAGTGGCACCCCAACTGCATTCCACTCCCCTAGAAAGTGACTGGCATAGCCTTTCTATCTAGCTTCCACCTGGTTATAATAGTGTTAAACTGCAACTGTCTTATAAAATTAGTAGTTGGGTACTATTTTAATAAGATGGTGGATGGTCATGGAAAGAAAGGAGTACTATGCCAGTAACCATCTTGGGATGGGGACTGAGGAGAGGGTGCCACTAGACACAAGGGACTTTGGCATGGGTTAAAGGCTAAACTGGAGATGAGGGAGTGCTTTTCAACACAGGGATGGAGAGAGGGGACTAGAGTCACTGGACACTAGGGATGATCTTTGCATGAAATAGGGACAGGGGAATGAAGGTGTTGCCACTGTGACAAGCTAAGCCCCTGCCAGTCAGATGGGCAGATGTGTGGTATTATGTTCTGTTATATACTTGTACATTTTTAAAAAGGCCACATGGTAAATGCCAATGTGACGAGAAGGGAACTGTGTTGTTTTTAATGGCTGATAGTCCTGTAACCTGCAAAACAGCTTGCTTAGCAATAATCTATTTGCATTTCCTGACTAGTTGGAATAAAATCAGCTCATATAGTCATAAACCTTACAGGATCTGCCTTGTAACTTAATTGAAGGAAGCCAGTTCAAAGCCAAGAATAGTTTAACCAGGATTTGAGCAATAAATGATCATTCTGACAGGCTAATGTGAATTTTGTCTTACGAGTGTGACTTGCCTATAGGGGGACTTCAAAAGGCATAAACTCTGAATGTCATATCCATGTTAATTATAAGTGTCTGGATTTGATTTTTGATATTCTTGGAATTTTGGAAACTGCTGAACAGTGACATATTCTGGCCAAACAGAGTAGTTGGTCTGACTCACCTGATAGGTAAATAGACCAGTTTCTTTAGAACTGGGATAACTGATGACACTGCAAGTTACAGAAGGTATTTAAAGGCCTTAGCTCAGGGCATGTCACATACTTTTCATCTGGACTTTCTCCTGAACACACAGAGAAGCAAAACTGCCACAGCACAGAGACTAAGAACTAGAGACTGCACTTACTCTTTATGGACTTCAATTCACTACAAACTAAGGTAGAATTTTAGACAACTATTAATGTGCATTTTTTTTGTAAATTTCCACTTTTTTGTGTGTTATGCTGTGACCAAAAACATTATTTAAATCTTTTTAGTTGTAACTGTATGATTAGTAACTATTTAGTAAAAAAATTTTGTTTTTAAGAAAACCGGCCTGAGTGAGATTTTCTTATATTGGGTGTGCGACTGTGGCAGGTTCAGTATTAATCTGTGACTAAACTGTTATTGCTATGGGTTGCCATCATAAGCTACCAAATCGAACAAAGGGTCTGAAATGGGAAAATCTGGATAAGATGGGGGAATACCAAAGTCTCAAGGAAGAGTCTGGTGGGGTTTGAACCAGGTTATTGCATGCCTTGTGGGAGAAGGCAGAATCAGGGTTGCAACACTACCATAAAGAGGTTGTAATGCCTGAATCTTTCCCCTTTGTGTAACAACTGAGAAAGAGTTCTCATTTGGTTACAAGACTTGGGACTGGTATTGTTCCCTGATCCAGAGTAAAGAGGGGGACCCTGGGACTTTGTGGCAAGTGTTCAGTTGTGAAGCCAGTGAGCACTACTGAGGGACTCAAAGAGGGAATCCCCTGTTTCCCCCTCCCTGTCACGGACTGCACTTGGGGTGGGCACTGTGAGCCCAGTGAACCTGACCCTCAGGAGTGGATTTGTGACAGCCTCTAGAACCCATGGAATGCTTTTTGGCAAAGGATGGCATGAGGAAAAGATGTGCATACAATGGACTAAACATTGAATTATCAAATGTTTATGATCTAACCTGAGATTCAAAAATCTGATGGTTTTGAAATCTGAAAAAAAAAATAAGGATATCCTAAGGAATCCAATTCTTTTTTAATCATATTCGAGCACTACTACAGGAAAGGGTCAAGCTTTCAGAAGACCTGTTGGTTGTGGGTGGGGATTGTCTGCAGCTATCATCCTACAGCCAGTGAGGGTATTTCACCAGCATTTCTGCAACCCACCCACCTCACTGATAGCCAGCACTAGCAATGCTTGGGGGGGGGTTGCCAGATAATACATGACCACTTTCATTACCAATGAAGCTTCCCTAGATATCACTTCAGAAGTGGTGCACCAAGAATGCCGGTCCAAGCAAGAGAGCATCCAGAAGGGCTACCAGAGCCCTCCTTCCTGGCCTCCATTTTTGCCATCCTGGGCTTAGGGCAGGAACCCATGTCACCACTATGCCAGGCAGACCCATGTTGACTGACACCACTGAATCAGCCAGCATTTCTGTATTTAGCTAAAAAATAGCATTACTGAAGTAGCCAAATTGGGCCTGTAGCTCTACAAGCTGCTGATCAAAATTATGTTACTTTATCCTACTATTATAAATACTTTTAAGTATACCAAATGAGACAAATAGCTAAAATGAGAAATGTGGGGGAGCTCAGTCTAAGAAAGGCTGTAAATGTCCCAATGGCTGGAGATAAAAAGGGTAAGATACAAGGAACATGTGTTTGACCATGTATCACCCCTTTATGTACCAAAAGTATCACTGACAATGAATTTGAGAGCTTCACTAGTTTGGACTTCCCTGCCTATTTATGATCAGCCAATGAGAAAAACTAGATGTGCAGATTATGTGGTACAGGAATACAGCTATGTGTTTGGTGGAGGCCTGCAAACAGAAGCAGGGGATGCTCCCTGAAGACAGACTGGATGATTGAACCATTTGTTTCTACAGTGCTTGGACTAACTTACACAGGAATGGATATTTGTTTGAACTTATGGACCTTTTGGTGAACTGTGCATATTGCATGGTAGAGTAATTTATTCTAATTATGCATTTGATAACCGGGTAAGTACACTGGTCCCAGGGACCATTTTCAAGCACGACCTGAGCCATCTAGCTGCACATAGAGTAAAAAATATAAAATAACATACAGTTTACAACAGTTGACATTACAATTGTATACATTGAGGTCATTACAAGTGCATACAATAAAATTTTCAATTCTTATGCCAAGTACAAGTCCAGAAATACAGGAAGGTAAAAGACACAATGTGGGTTACAATTTGTTCATATCAGCATGATGCACTGATACAGCTTAACAAAAGTCCAGAAACAGGGGATATTGATTTTAATAATTGGAAGGCTACAGCCTGTAGTTCAAGGGGGTGGTGCAACTGGCCACACACACCCATTCAGCCTATTTAAGGGCTGCTTTCCTCACTCCACACACAGATATTTTTCCTTGCTGGCCAGAGGCTCTGTTCATCTGTCTTCTCACTTTAGGCCTGCTGAGGACTTGCACCCTCCCAATCTTTGTTTGTTTGTGCTCTGGACTCTGCTAGGTTTCTTCTGGATGAGTTCCTGTGTTTCTCCTACTTTGGTTAATATTTGTTTTGCTTCCAGCTGCTGTGTGTTGTTTTTCTGTTCTACTGTGTTTATGCTTTGGTTTTGTGTATTTTTTTTTTCTTTTGGGGCTTTCTAGTTGCCCTTTATTTGTGCTGTGTTGCTCCTTTGTTATACTCTGGTTCCCTGTCCTCCTCAGCTACCTGGCTTCCTCAGTTTCCTGCATTTGTTGTATGTTTCAGCTCCCATTCCAGCCCTCTGCTGCTGTTTCCACTTAATTGTCTGCACCTGGTCTAACCTTTTGCTCTCAGTTAGCTGCAGGGTGTGGCAGCAGGTACTACTGCATTTCTGTTACAACTCCAGGTAATTTGTGCTGCTTTTGCTCCTTCCTTCTTTTGCTTGGGGATTTCTCGCTACAGTGTTCATTATGTTTAAAAATTATTCTACCTGTTCACTGCATTTACTCAGCCTGCAATTGCACTTCCTTATTATTTGTGCAGACAAACCTATTTCAATTTTCTTGGCCATTCAGTGCCACTAGCTATGCAACATAATTTCACCCAATTCTTCTGCCCTTCCATGGTGCTCTCCCTTTGTGTGCAGCCCTTTTGGTGTTCTTATTCTGCTCAAACACATGCCAGACCAACTACAGCTGCAGATATTCATCAATTTAATTTCATCTACTAGTTTAATTCAACTGCTGGAACTTAAATTATTTTATCCTACTGGTTTAATTAGCTATTTGGTGTCATGGCACCTCTCTATGGCTTCTCCATTTTACCCAAAGCAGGGGACTGTGTTGTTGCAGCAGGCATCATGGCTCTAGGCAGCGGGAGCAGTTTTCAACTTCTTATATGTTTTATTGGTCACTGGCTCACCCTGGCCTTCTATTGCTGCTCCACACAACCTTTATGGCATTCCACGACCAGCTATTCCAGGCAACTCTCTACCTTAGGGCATCTGGCTCCACCCAGCCTTTTACCATCCTTTCCCTGCTATTCTGCACCTGATTAACAGTCATCCCAGCCTTCCTGTCCCTTGCAGTCCCTCCAGCCTTCCTTTCCCTTGCACTACCAGTTTCACTCATATACTAGCTGTCATGGCACTAATACAATCAGCTTGCAAGTCTGTTCATTCCAGGACCTCTCCCCCTTCAATACTGGCATCCTCTTCCAAGTCTGAAAGCATATCATGTTTACTTGCTTCAAACTGCACCTCCTACTGTACTGGCTTTGTAGCCTCCTCCTACCTAACTGGCTTCACAGCTCCTCCTCTCCAACTGTCGACCCCGTGCTTCAATCGGCCTCATTGTTCTCTTATTCATAATATACAATCCAATTCACTTCCAATTGGGCTTTCCAATGGACTTGGCTGGCATGCATTCCTGTGGTTGACAACTGTTATTTGCCTCACATAGACCCATGGGAGGGTCCATATTGCTCAGCCTTACCTATGTACAAGTCTCATCCAGTCAAGACCCATGTGAGGATCCACAGTGCTCAGTCTGATCTACGTACAGGTCTCCATGTGTCTCCTATCATTCATCACAACCCATGTATGGGTCCCATGCTCCATACCATGTGTAGGTCTCATGCTCATTGCAACTCACTTTTCCACATTTTGGAGACATGCTGACCATATCCCTTACTCCAGGACTCAGGGCTAGCCCAGTGGCCGACGGTCTCTCTCTGCACACCAAAGTCTGCATATTGAGCATGCAAAGCTTGGGGCGAGGTCCTTCTCACCTGGCCCATAGTTGGAGATGTCCTCACTCTGGGTGGACCTTCAGTCATCACCCATACTGATGGCACCTCACAATGTAGCATTTAAGACTTCAGTGGTGAAGGGGTGGGGCTCTCATGGGAAGGGCCCCTGTAGCTGCCTGAGAGGTTTCAGAGGCACCCTTTCAGGCTATTCTCCCTACAACCACCTCTGGTTCACCTGGTTTGTTCTTAGATCAGTAGGCTGGCTGAGCGCCTCGGTGGTCATTACTCTGCTCCTTCTACCTTGGTTGCCCGTTGTTATAGAGTTTGCTCGTAACTTTCCATGGTGTTCCATTAGAGGGACAGAGTGAGATTGTTCCCTGAAACTGCAATTCCCCTGGATTAGTTTGCTAAATTTCAGTAACAGAACCGTCACTAAACAAAACTGTCTTAAAGCCTGTAGGGAAGGTGAACTAGGCCTTGGATCCCCAGAGGTTTCCTCCTCAAAGGTTTTTTTCCTTTCCTCTGTGCCAATGGTCATAATACTAGTTAGGTGTAGTTGTAGTCTCTAGGTCACTTAATTAGGTTTCCGCTATTGGATGGAGTTGGGTGGCTGCCCTGTACGTGTCTCTTCTCCCCCTTTGGCTGTTCTCTCTCTCTCTCTCTCCTTAGGAAGCCAGGCCTCCACGCCTTACAGTCAGACCTCCAAACAGGTCACTATTCACCTGTTGTTTCCTGCCTACAGTACTCAAACAGTTCAACCAACTGACTCTTGCTACCAACTGAACCCATACTACCAACCAACCTACGTACAGGTCTTTGACCCCGATAAATGTTCACTACCTTGTAGGCTTTGCTCAAAACTCTTTTTGGGCTTCTTCCTAAGGTACCTTTAGCCAAGGGAATCACTCCTGTGGCACTTCAAGGGGTGGAACCCTCCGCTAGGGTTCCTTGCTACTGTACCCCTACTGGGTGGTATATCCCATAGATAGAGAGGCAAACAGCCAAAGTTTATCTACGTTACACAAGCACAAAACCAGTTGCACAGGCACATTGAACTGGAAGGCTACAACCTGTAGTTCAAGGGGGCAGTGCAACTGGCCACACCCCTGTTCGGCCTATTTAAGGGCTGCTCTCCTCACTCCACACACAAGTATTTTTCCTTGTCCCTCCATCCACCCCCCCCTCCTCCTCCAACGGCATGCCTCTCTTTCTCCCATGAGCTTCTTTCTAAGGTAGCTTTAGCCAAGGGAATCATTCCTGCAGCACCTCAAGGGGTGGAACCCCCCCAGGGTTCCTTGCTATTGCACCCCCAGAAAGTGGTATATCCCACAGATAGAGAGGTGAATAGCCAAAGTTTATCTACATTACACAAGCATGAAATCAGTTGCACAGGCACATTGAAGTAAGATAACAGTCACCCTTGTAATCATGGTTAACAGTTGCAGGACAAATTGGCCATAAGAACTTTCATGAAATACTAAAACTATTAAGAGAAATACACACTTGAAATAGGAATATGCTTGAAAATAAGACATTGTGCTGTAATGTGTATTGTTATCTTGATTAAAATGAATTTTTACTACTATAAAGTAGTGTTGGGTGACATTTTTATAATGCTTGTGCTTGTGAAATAGTGCAAAATTGGCAATTTCGGGTTAATCTAAATCTCATAATATTGTATAAAAACCCAGTGTAATTTCACTTTCTCTTTTTTCCAGATTGCACATTGTGTTTTCAGATTGTGCTTTTGTAAAAATGTGTGTTCTCAGAAATGTGCAGTTTCAGCAAATATCAAAATATTTTCACAAATTGGGCATTTTTAAAAATATGAGTTCTAAGAAATGCACAATTTCAGCAAATAATGCCACTAACTGATCATAAAAAAAATCCAAATAATTTCCTTTAAATATACAGCTGCTTGTACAAGTCCCTGTACAAATGATGATGGAGCTACTGCTGTAGGGCGTATTTCAGGGCTGATGTCTGGGAATGAGACAGAAATGCATGTGTACTGTTTAGCAACATATGATACTCGGCATTCCCAAGAATGAGGCACTTGTAATTGTTTTTCTTTTAATATACAGCTGCTAGTGTAACTTCAGTATACAATTTATGCTTCTCCAACTGCTTTATGGTGAATTGCAATGCTAGCATCTTGGAATGGCAGTACTGCACGTATACTGCACAAGGCCCTCCACTTGAGTAGAGCACTTGAACTACTACTGGCTGCATACACAAAACAAACAAACAATACTTTTTTCCTTTTAATATAAAGTGGCTAGCACAATTTCTCTTTACAATTGCAGCTGGAACTACTGCTATGTGGTGAATTTCAGTGCTGATATTTGGGTATTACAGCACTGCATACAGTAGTTGCTGTGTATGACACAGGACCCTACTTCAAAGGGGTGCTTGTACTGCTACTGGATAGTCACAAAAAAAAAACTGTTTGCCTTTTAATATACAACTAGTAGCACACTTTCTGTGTATAATTTTCATCTGGAGATATTCTACATGGCAACTAATCATGCTTATGCTTGAGAATTACAGTACTGAACGTGTGTCTCCCTCCTGTGTATGGTGCAGGACCCGCTCTTATGAGTGGGGTTCGTGTACTGCTAGTGGCTGATCAGAAATAACAACACTGGGCTCAGTTCATAAAGGTTGACATTGGGCTTGCCTATGGCTCTGCATCAAACCCATTTTTTGCCGCAGCTGCACCAATCACTTCACTGCAAAATGTGCACAGTTCAAGAAGATCAGGTGCATTTGCAGCAGTTTTCCCACTTTACGGTAGTTTGTGTCAAATATTTGGCACAAGCCATGTAAAAAAGGGGTACCAAAGACTGCCGGAAGTTTGACCAGAAAAATCTGGTCTAGCTTGCAGCAGTCAGTGCACAGGATCAGGAATCCTGATTGCCGGATGGGAAATGCTGCAATCCCCTTGTGCCATATGTTCAGTGCACACGTGGCGTGTGGCATTCTCAGAGGCTTTATGAACTGAGCCCACTGTATCCCTTTGGAGAGCTTTGCCTGAGATTCAATGTGGGGGAATAAACTCCTCTCACAATCCAAATAAAGGTCAGCCTCTCCCAGCAACCTACGCTCAGAGGCCCAGATATTCAAACTGCACCCAAAAAGTGTGCAACAGCAGGAGTAAGCACAAGTCCACTGTGTCCATGCTCAAGAAGCATGATATTCAAAAACTGCACAAGCCAAGATGCGCCTACAGCAGACAACTGAATATTACACCACCTGTGCCATAGCAAAACCAGGGATGTGAAGTTGTGCATATCTGATGCACCATAGCGCAACAAGGGATGATCAGTGGAGCAGTCCAGATGTGCCATAGCACAATCAGGGATGCCCCGTGGAGCAGGGCAGCAATGCAACAGCACAACCAGGGATGCAGGGGCCCACCACCCATGCCACAGATGGGCAGAGGAGCACACAGCAGAACAGACATCATCCCCCACACCCCATGCACTGCACAACCAGGGGAGAGCTGGAATAACCACTGGCCCATGGATACCAGCAACCAACCCACAGCCGGGCCATGGTGCCCCAGCACACCCCCTGGCAAGCTGTGACTGGCACACAAGTAGGGCTGACCACCCCATGCCACACCATCCCACCAATGCAGAGCACACTCTACACCACGATCACCATACACCCTTCCCAGGAGTAGCGCCCAACATTGCAGGACACCCTATGCATGCCACCACCCCCATTGTGACAATGCAACCCTGTGCACCACGGAGCCATGCAAGGCAGCCCCACCATGTGCACCCTGCTGTGCGTGGCAGCAGACAGCAATGCAACAACAGCATACACAGTGCCACCCTGCACGTCCCCCCACCGAGGTACAGCTGAGAGAGACCGACCATGCGTCGCCACACAAGGTACTCCACATGTGACAGGGCATGCCCTGGACCCCACCACCAGCGGTACAGCACCCTGCACACCCTCCCAAGGACACATCCCATCCAAGCACTGGTCACAACAGCCAGCACAGACATGCACAGTATTGCATGGAAGCATGCGCCACACAGGATGCAACACAATGCATGGACAAACACCCACCCATACCCAAGGGCACACCAACACAGGGACACAGTAGCGGGTCAACCAAGCCACTGGTGTGTGGCCACGGCTGACTTGTACACATGGCCAGCACCCCTACATTGCACAGGTGTGCCAGCCACCCTGTGCAGGCACCATGAAGCTGTATGCCACCAGCATGGTGCCGGAGCACAAGTGACAGACACTGGAGCACATCCCCTGCAACAGACACAAGCGACAGCATGGAGGGGGGACAACAACAGCAGAGGCCACAGTGCCACTAGAGGCAGACATGCACCATACTGGTGATGGAAGGCAACCTGGCATTGTGCTGGGTACAGATGTTATCCAGCATGGACAGCCACCACTGACATGCCAGCAGACCGTGCATATCACAGACATGAAAGGGTGTCAGCTGCACAGGCCATGGACGGTCTGACAGGGGTGCCATGCACACAGTGCACGCACCATGGACCACTGCACACAGGCATCCACTGCACAGAGAACAATACACAAACCACAGACAGTGACTGATCCCCCTGCCCACACCATAGGTGGTTCCCTTCTGGACACACACACACGCCCATGCGTGGACCACCACTGACGCCATGCACACCACTGCAGCTGAGCACCTGTAGCCCGCTGCAAATCAGAGACCACCACAGTTTTCATAACAAAACAAATGTATTTAAAACAGGTAATACGAAAACTATATATAACTATGTACAGTGGGGGGAAGGGCCACATACCAGGTGGGGGCGGGTAAGGGACAAGGGTGAACATATGGGAGAGGGAAGAAGGGGTGTGAGGGTGGGTCCAGGGGGGGAAGGTGTAATTAGGGGCATGGATGGTTTAGCATCTGCCCCGGTCTTCCTCCACGTGGCGCCAATGTCTCCTCCGCCTCCTTACCTTGTGGCGGTCCATGCATTGCAGGAGCTCCAGGGTCACCCTCGCTACCTGTAGCAGCTCCTGCAGTTCACATTCCAGTACCCAGAGTTGCCGTCCACCTAGGATGAGGAAGCAGAGTCAATAAGTGTGACTGTCCAGCCCCCTGCAGCCCACCCATTGTGCATGACATACAGCCATGTGCCACGCCCCTGTGATGGTGTGCAACCACCCACAGTAACCGTGTCCACAAGACCTGCCTACCCAGGCAGCCACAGCCATGTGGACCACTGCACACACCCACCGGCCATGTCCTGCACAGCACCACCATGGCTGTACAGTGACTTGGCTATGCGGTGTGAAGGCAGTGGCACAGCCATGTGCCCAATGCAAGCATGGACCACCACTGACACACTCCTAGACATGCAGTGCCACTGGACAGTGCTGACTGTAACAAGTTGCGTGCATGGCAGTGGTGTCAATGGATGGTGGCCATGCCCCACTGCCCGCCCAGTTATACAGCATGCAATAGTAATCATGGATGTAAGGCACTCACCATCATCAGGCTGGTCCTGTGCCACTGCAGACCTTCACCCCTAGCGTCCTGTTGGTCCTCCAGGTGGCGCCTCCTCTCCCTCGCCTGCCTGTGCTCTTCTGGGCCTAAGGTGCAAACATGGAGAGAGGAACATCAGTACAATCCGGTAGCAAAGTCCCCCCACCCCCATGTGTGTGCAATCTCACACGGCCATACCCATCCACCCCACACCCCGATACCACCACCACGGCCAACACTGGATGGCCCTCCTCATGTGCCGGACACATGCAACCGTGATACCTGTATGGACGATGACAGTGTATGGGTGGGGCACCTACCTGGCCGTGGCACCGTGCCCCTCCTGGCACATGCCCGCAGGTGGGCAAGCAGACCCGGGTCCATGTGCCTAAGGTCCTCGTACTGGTGGCGACACTGCTCTGCCGTGCGCCCGATACCAGTGGCCTCCTCCAGTGCATCAGCCACCTCCTGCCAAACTGCACTCCTGGCCCTGTCCAGGGGTGCATCGCCATATAGAGCCCCAGCATGGGGCTCTACAATAGCCACCAGGTTTGCAAGCTCCACCTGGCTCCACATCACTGCCCTTCTCCGCGCCATCTCAGCAAAGAGTTGGATTCAAAATGGCTCTCGGCAGCGTGGTCCTGCCACGTCCAGATGCTGCATGGTACAGTGCTGCCATTCCCTATCACATTGTCACCGAACAGCACGATAGAGGTGCACCCATGCCTGATGCATGGCACCTAGGGGGCAAAGGTCGGGCACAGGGTCAAGGGTCTCTTGCACACAGACAGCCACAGCATGATTGGAACCCAATGCATGTAGCTTGATTGGGTGCCTGTGTGCCACCTCCTGTAGTGGCCTACAGTGCTGTGGCCCCAGTGTGCCTACAGCACCCCAGTGCCACAGCGCCATATATGTGAACAGTGCAGTAGCACCACTGGCACAATGGTGGCCATGCCCTGCATTGCCTCCCACACACAGCACATCAGCAGCATGGCAGGCACCTGCGTCATCACCCCGGGCATGCGCAGTTAGGTGTGTACTGCGCATGTCACAGAACTGCACCCTTGGCTCAGCACGTTCAACACAGTTGTGCAAAGTGCAACAGCGCGATATTCAGCTGGCATATGCAAATCAGCTAATCAGCCATTCAATGGCGCAGTCACTGTATTTGCATCCACTTAAAAATGCGCCTCGCCTCATTTGCATGCATTGCACTATAAAATTGCGATATTGGGCTGCACTGGCCATAGTTGGTTACTGCAGTCTATTGTGGTGAGTTGCATGCTGTTTGGGAGTGTGGACTGTGGTGTTTGGGACATGCATGGGACTGCACAGTCACAGGTAACACCTGTCATTCTCACAGGAGGAATAATGACCAATTGTGAGGTGGAGGAGGAGGAAGAGGAACAGAGACATGGGAGGAAGAGGAGGCCGAACTTCACCAAGGCAGAAACAGATGCCCTGTTTGAGGCCTACCTCTACCAGGAGGCACTGCTCAGCAAACGCCAGGGAACACCACAGGCCCATGCTGCTGCATGGGAAGAGGTGGTGCGTGCTGTCAACCTGCATGGCAGCCTCCAGTGGTCTGTGCAGGAGTGCAAAAAGAAGATGGGCATGGACAGGCAGAGAATTAAGGAGAAGGTGGCTGCCATCAGGGCAGCACGGTCTGCGACCGGTGGGGGACAGCCGGAGGTGCAACACCTGACACCACAAGAAGAGAAGGTTGCTGACAGCATGCAGCACTGCACCATCGAGGGTGTTCCGGGTGGTGGATTCCAGACGGGTGGTAGCCCATCACTGCATGGTAGGTCCTGGTCTGTCAATGGGGGGGGCAGGGTAGGTCGCATACATTAATGCTACTGTTTTTCCCTTACAGCTCCTGAGCATCTACATGGGTCAGCGGTGGTGGGCTTCTCCACTGAGGGTGGTAGCATGGAGATGGAGGAGGGCCCATCCATCTCCACAGGCATACGAGGGACAGGGTGACAGTGGGCCTACCTGGACATCCAGACTGATGTTGGTGGAGCAGGTGTGGAGGAGGCCCTGCCCGTGTCCCAGTGTGCCAGCGTCCATGGATGCCAGCATGCTGAGACTCAGGCTGGTGCCGGATCTGTCCCGATGATGATTGATGGAGCTAACATCATGGGCAGTGATACGTGTGGGCCACAGGATGGCCACACAGCAGGTGACATCACGGGCATGGCTGTGGGTGGTGCCACCGTGGAGGCCTGTGTTACATCACAGTCCCAGCTTGTGCCTGTCTGCGCCAGTGGGGCAACACTGGTGTGTGTCCAGGACAGTGGGGCTGTTGCGGCCACTGTGGCGGCACCATTGAGCCCTGGAGAGTGGCAGCCAGAGGGGCAGTAACAGCAGTCGGCCAATGGCCATGGGGGTACAGTGTCAGGGGGCGGCGTCAGTGCACCACCTGTGGACATGCCCAGGCCTGGCCCTGGTGTGCAGCACCCACACTCAAGGGGTGCTGACCATCAGGGCTGTGAACACCATGAGGGACAGCATGCCGATTAGGCAGATGACCTCTTAGATGAGCACACCCGCATACTCCAAGCATCAGTCAATCAGCAGATGCGGCTTGTGATGGTGGTGTATGCACTCAGTGTGGCTCTGCACCAGGCAGAGGAGCAGCGCAGCAGAGACACAGCTCTGCTCCTGGCAGGGATGGACCAGTTGCAGGAGGATGTGACCGCTGCCATTGACAGGCAGACACAAGCAATCACAGCTGTCATGGCCACAATGGGCACACAGTTATTTGCCCATGCATCGCAGACACCGCGCAGTGCAATGTCCACCCCCGTTCCCAGTGTCGTGCGACACCCTCCTTGTCAACACCAGGTTCAGCTGTGGGCATCCTGAGCACGTCTGGCGCAGGCATGTTCGGTGTGCTGCAGACCCCTGCACGAGCACGGTCATGTTCACGCAGTGGAACACCTGGGGGACTGTCAGTGCTACCCCATGAGGCCATTGGTCAGCCTGTCACTGCTGGCCAGTCTCGGCGGGGCCACCCACACATCCGTGGTGGCCATGGCACTGTGGCACGTGACTGACCTGTCTCCCTGCATTGCTACTGTCTGATGCTGCCCTGTGTGCATTGTGTTGTTCAGCATGCAATGCACGGGTGGGGTACCCGGCCCTGCATGCACACACACGTTCCATCTGCACATCCTCCTGGCTGCTGTCCACTGTGGCATTTGCATGATGATGCCTGCGTTGCGCTGTCCGCCACTGTGCAATGGTGCCCAGCGTCTGACACACGCACAATGACAGGCACTGGGCGTGGTGGTCTGTGGGCGTGTGTGTGGCTGGGGTGGCGGTCAGGGTCGACATGTCTCTACCCTTTGTGCATGTCTTGTGAGGTGTGTGTGTGTGTGTGGTGTGTGTGTGTGTGTGTGTGTGTGTGTGTGTGACCGTGGCCGTGTTAGACCTTGCCCATCCCTGGCGGTGTGTGCAGTTCCATGCTCGGCCACTTCCCTTGACGACATACACCCTGGTGTTTGTCCATGCATGTTGTGGGTTGTGCCTTTGCCACTGGTGGTTGCACATGGCCCCATGACTTACCTACGTTGGCTCAAGTGCTCCTCTGTGATGGTGTCCCAGAGCAGCTGTGCCAGCTGGATCAGTCGGGGGTCCCGTCACCCAAGGGGGGGGCTGCCCATCACCATCTTCACCGGCGTCCTCATCGTCCCCATCGCTGTCCCCCTCTTCAACCTGTACGGCTATCCCACAGTTGTTGGGCATGTTGTGCAGGATGCAAAAGGCCAGGAATAGCCCGCAGGCCTTTGAGGGGTTGTACTGTAGGGCACCGCCAGACATATCCAGGCAACGAAAACATGCCTTCAGCATCCTGAACACCCGCTCGATGACATTGCATATGGTGGCATGTGCCTCATTGTAGCATTGCTGCGATGGGGTCGCGGGCCGCCGGTATGGTGTGAGCAGCCAGGGACGGAGTGGGTATCCACTGCCACCAGTGTGTAGAGGGTGGAAGTTAGTTTGGTGATCAGCGTCGTCCTGCCTTGGGCCATCTAGGCCAATACCCATGTCACCTCTGACTATGCCCCTCTCAGGTTCCATGTCTTTCCACGTGGTTTGCATACTCACCCACTAAGTGACAGGGGGGACATGATAGAAATGTTCAAGTACCTCAAGGTAATCAACAAAGTCCAGGAGGGTAGCATCTTTCAGAAAAAGAGATGTGTAAGAACAAGGGGGCACAATTTAAAGATAGGGGGGGGGCGGCTCAGGGGTAATGTCAGGAAATTTTTTTTCACAGAGAGAGTAATGAATATATGGAACAACCTTACTGAGGAGGTCATTGCATCTAAAACAGTGGGGGAATTCAAACATGCATGGGACAGACACAAGGCAATTATAGTGGGGGGGTTGCAGGAAGTAGGCTGTTGGTTAACTAGAATCTGCAGCTTATCCAGTAGGTAGGAAAATGGGCAGACTGGGTGGGCCAAGTGGTCCTTATCTGCTGTCAAAGTCTATGTTTCTGTGTTTCTATATTTCTATGTTAAGTGGCCAGTGGGGATGTCCCCACTCTTGAATCTGTGGCACAGTGCTGACTGGTGCCAGATGAAGACATCACGTGCTCCCCCAGGGTGCATGGCACAGACATTGATTATGCGCCCCCTGGTATTGCACACCACCTGGCAGTTGTTGCTTGCATACCCCTTCTGATTAATGTTTGCGGCCCCTTCAGGGCCAGGTGGTGTGCGGATGGCCACATGGGTGCAGTCTATTGCCCCTAGAATGCCAGGCATACATGCTACCCTGTGGAACTCCTGTATGTTTGCTGTGCGCTCCGACGGTGTGCTGGGGAAATGAATGTATTCCACAGCATGTGGCAGCAGTGCACTGAGGAACTGGGTGAGGTGGCGTGACGCGGCCAACTGGGTTATGCCTGTTGTGTCCCCTGTTGGTCTGTGGAAGGTACCCGTGGCGAGCAGGCACATGCAAGCTGTCACTTTTGTCTCCACTGACAGAGCATGGCTCCATCGTGTGGGTGCCTGCATCACATCACTGCACAGCTCACAGAGCCATCTCAGAATTGCCCGGTTCAGGCAGTACCGGCCCACGATCTTGGTATCAGTGTACAGCTTGAAGCTGGTGCGGGCTTGGTACTGCCTGTTGGGGGCAAACCGCCGATGGGCCCTTCCACAGCCGCACCCCCCTGCTGCCTGCCTTCTCACCTCCCTCATAACTGCCTCCATCTGGATAGTGGCACTGGCCATGTCCCTAGCTTGTGTTCCCCTGGCAGCTGTTTCTGTGTTCCCCCGCTGTCCTGGCTGCTACTTCCCAGCACTAGGAACACCTTCCTGTGGTGGCCTCAGTGCTATGTGACACTTCCCCCTTCTGCACTGCACTGCACTGTGGTTGTGGCTCCCCACATCTTCCCTGTTCCTGTGGGTTCCAGGTGCTCTGTCTCTGTCCTGCCTTGTGTGTGGGTGTGTGTGTGTTGCCTGTGTGGCTGGCTATGGTTCGGCAACATGTGCCTTCCCTGTAGCGTTCTTGCACCTCTCTCTTGTTCCTTTTTATTTTGGCTCATTTCCGCTATCGCGCAACTTCCGCTTGCTCCCCCTATTGCGCATGGTGAATGTTGTTGAATATTGCACTGTGCCATTTATGCATGGTTCCTTCCCCTTCAGTTGTGCATGCATTCATTATCATTGCGCTCTTGCGCAGTGTGATTTGAGGGGTGCGTCTGCCTCCCACTGAATATCGCAGAATGGCGCATTTTCGGACTTGCGCTGTTGCAACCCTATTGTGCATGGTGCAACCCTTTTGAATATCTGGGCCAGAGTGTTTTAAGCAGTGTGTTTGTGCTGAGCTCAGAGTGGTCTGTGTGGCTTTGCTCCCTTCTTCCTGGCAGTCCCTGCTGCCCCCCCCCCCCACTGTCTTTCTAGCTTTCTTCTCTTCATCCTCATCCTTCTCTCTCCCCTCTCTTCCTGTCATCCTGCTTTTTCTGCCCTTGTGGTGTTTTGCTTGGTGGTTTTCCTGCCCTCCCCCCCATACCTCTCATCCCTCCATTGCTCTTCTGGTCTCAGTCCATGTTGTGCTGGCTGCTTCTTTTCTCTCTTATGGGGGATTGCCTTTTGTTTTTGGCTGATTTTTTCCCTTCTCGCTCCATTTTTGGAGCATTTTTGCACTGTGTTCGGAGTCTTCCCATCTTCCATATGGTGACAAGTGCTGTCGTCACTACACAGCTTCAGCTCCATTCCCAGCTACCTCATCTCCCACTCTGCTCAGCACTGACTGGAGTGTTTCTGTCCACACTCCCAATAGCAGTTTCCATATTACTTTACCTATGCTTACATGTTTTCTCAAGTTGTCAGTTTAGCTCCAATGACTGCAGACCTCTCTGAGTTTTCTGCAAACACAAACATTGCAATTATTTACTTCTACCATTGACTTGGAGACTCTCAATGAACTGAAGCTCATTTCCAGGTGAAAATGAGAAGGGGAGTAGGGCACTTAACAAAGAAAGAGGGACTACTGAGGGAGAATAATATAGCAGTTCTGACCAGCAATATCTCCGCATGACTCATCTGCCTAGAATAGACTCAAAGGGAGAATTTTCCTGTTTGCTGATGACACAAAACTCTGTAACAGAGTGGACACACCGGAGAGAGTGGATAGAATGAGGAGAGACCTGCAGAAGCTTGAGGAATGGTCAAGGGTGTGGTTGTTGAGATTTAACACAAAAAAAGTGCAGAATAATGTACATTGGACATAAAAACCCTGGAACAACATATCAGCTGGGGTGGGGGGGGTGAGGATATAGCTTGCTCCAAGCAGGCAAGGGACCTAGGGGTTGTCATCTCTGATGACCTAAAGGTTGGGAGTCAGTGTGACAAGACAACAGATAAAGCAAACAGGATGCTGGGATGCATAGACAGGGGCATCACCAGCAGGAAAAGGAAGGACATAATGCCACTGTACAGGACATTACTGAGGCCACACCTGAAGTACAGTGTCCAGTTCTGGAGGCCTTACCTACAGTATGTAAGGATATAGACAGGGTGGAGACAGTTCAGAGGAGGTCAACCAAGATGGTACAGGGTTTTCATCACAAGTCCTACAAGGACAGGCTGAAGGACATGAATATGTACTCCCTGGAGGAGAAGAGAGAAATGGAGGATATGATAGAGACATACAAGTACCTCATGGGGAGAAACAAGCTGCAGAAAAACACAATTTTTCAAAGGAAGAGATGTTTCAGGACTGGGGTCATGGGATGAAACTGGAGGGAGGGAGGGAGGGAGGTTCAGAAGTAACATGAGGAAGTATTTCTTCAAAGAAAGGGTGGTGAACAAGTGGAACGTCATGCCAGAGGAGGTGGTGGGGGCTGAAATGATTACAGGATTCAAGAATGCATGGGATAGGCATCGGGTGATTCTAGCAGTTGGGGAAATGGGACAACCCAGTCCAAAAGAAGCTTGAAGAGGCAAAATTACATGCACAGTTGGGCAGACTAGGTGGTCCAAAGGCCCTTATCTGCCATCAATATTTATGTACAACAGTATCATTCACTAACTAACGAGAAAAATGCTAGCATTATTCATATCTATATCTCGGGCAATCTAGCCAGGAAATCCAGGTTGCACACAGTTATTACTGTATGCCATATGGCAAGGTTTTATGGCCCCCTTTGTCAGACCGTGTATGCTTAGGGCTCTGCTGTACTGCTCATCTATGCAAGTCCACCACCATTACTGCTTCACTAGCGGTCAGCTCCTCAACTATCAGTTAACTATCTCATTACCACTGCCCACTACCATCTAACCTTCTGCCCTTCGAAGCACTGTTATTGATTTTCTCCCACACTCCCCACTAATAGACATCTGCTGCAGCCTCCTTTACTTGCGTGGACTACGCGAAACACTGTGGCAGGCTGTAGCCATATTTGCTTAACCGTCTGTAGGCCACTCATGTTTAGGAGATGTTTCTTGTTGGGGGGGTACTGTCCATTTGTATTAGGGCTTCGAGTCAGTGAAAACCAGGGGCCCCCCCACACACACACTTGCACTTGCATAGGATACTGTTGGGAAGGAAACAGAATGTAAGTAGTGTGAAAGAGTCTGCATAAAGCCCGAGGTCCTGTTTTTCTAGTTGTCCCAGCTAGTGTTTTTCTTGTTTTACACAAAGGAATTAGAAGCATCTGCAGTTTATCCCTTACAAGAATGCTGGACAAGATTATACAGTACAACCATTTGCTAAATCATGCTAAAACAATAAATACAATATTTTCATATTATTTAATGTATTTTCTAAGAAGCATCTGCAGTTTACCCTTTACAAGAATGATGGACAAGATTATACAGTACAACCATTGCTAAAACATGCTAAAACAATAAATAAAATAAAAGAAAAAGTTTATAATTTCAAATTATTTAATGTATTTTCTCTTCCATTGTACAAATTGATTAGGGGGCTTTTACCATGCACCCCTTTTTGTTGAGTGGCATCAAATTCCCATACCTAAATCTCGCCTGTCATTCTGTGAGGATCAACTACAGGCATGCCAAAGAATTATTCACAGCCTGTTCCACAGCATCTGAAGCACTTGGATAAGCAAACTGATAGGAAGGTAAATGTTGTGTTATGTTTAGCTGACAACAGACTTTGCTTATAACAAAATTAAGTTGCACAGTTGCTATAAAGTCATTGGCTGCTCTGCCAACAGATCAGCCACAGCCAAAGAGGAGGTGAACAGCTGCAGTGTGAAACATCCACTACCTCACCCAGGGAGACATTCAAAACTGCAACCTTAGCAGGTCTATTACAACAGGGAAGTTGTATGACTGTAGTAAGCAATATCCTTTGCCTTACCTACATGATGTTTGAACCCAGGTCAGTTATATAAAACTTCTGTAATGATTTAATTAAGTCATAAGGCATGACATATTGCTCATTGTTATGGCTTTGTCTCATGCATTATGCCATTATTCCATGCAACCTTTCCCAAACAGGGGCTTACAATCTTCAGCCTGGGAGATGATGCTGGTCCCAGGAGTCTCTTCTCACTACTGGAGCTAAATATGCTCTGTGGCCACAACAGCTGAGATGAAAAGAAAGAGCTCAGCTTTGCTAAGAATTTTACTGATACAATGATACAGCATGTGCCACCAGTGAATCATCATTCCAGTCCCCATGGGGCAGTGGAAGACACAGTAAGGGGTGCCAGCTCTTTCTCTTAGCACTACAGAGGGCACATGGACACGGGGCAGTGGAAACCTGTGTGCTGTGGTACTGTTATTGTGATGCTCCCGGACCTGCACACAGCTGGTGTCAGGCCAGGGTTTATGCCACACCTGTGAGTAACAACCAGGGCCAGTCCCCCAAGGCTATGTAGTACATTTAGTTTAAATAGTTTAGGTCTTCTTATGTCCTGAATTGAACTGTGTCAAATAAATGTGTCACCCAGGTGAAGCTAAGAAGAAAACTGTAGTGCTGGAGTTTCACTACAGTGATCTCTCCTTATTCTGCATTTTTGGGATCCAGGGTTTCCTTTATTTGGAAGTACAAATAGCCGGCTTTAAATGGTAATGAATGTGCAGCTTCTTCCAAGGCCAGGGCTCCAAATCATGCCACTGCTACAGCGGCTCCAAAGAATTGTGCTTTTTGGGGGTTGTCTGGAGCACCAGATATGTGGTGGGAGAACTGTACATTTGATATCGGTTTTCATTGCTTGCTGTTATTTCACTGTTGCATTTATTCTTCTGTTCCCCTTGTTCCTAACCCCCAGTAAACCTTGTGCCCCCGGTGCGTGTATCAATGGGATTGTTTTACTGAATTCACTTTGTATTGCCTGTGTTACCCAAGGGGTGCTGTGTACTGTTACTATTATCACTATTGTGTATAGGTAATAGGGATGCACGGATATCCAACCCGATTTATTGAACCGATCAGGTTTTGCCATTTTTGGCAATATCCAGTCCAGTTGGATCTCACCCCTATAAAACGGGGTGGGTATTAACTATTTATTTAGGCAGACATTTGCCAGGTACATGCACACTAATGCACTGCTCAGCATAGAAACATAGAAACATAGACTTTGATGACAGATAAGGACCGCTTGACCCACCTTAGTCTGCTCATTTCCCTACCTACAGGATAAGCTGCAGATCTTAGTTAACCAACAGCCTATTTCTTCCTACTTCCCACAAGAATTGCCTTAGGTCTGTCCCATGCATTCTTGAATTCTTCCACAGTTTTAGACCCAACAACCTCCTCAGGAAGGCTGTTCCATGCGTCCACCACCCTCTCTGTGAACAAATATTTCCTCACATTGCCGCTGAGCCATCCCCCCCCTCTATCTTCAAATTGTGTCCCCTTGTTTTTGCACATCTCTTTTTCTGAAAGATGCTACCCTCTTGGACTTTGTTGATTCCACTGAGATACTTAAAAGTTTCTATTATGTCCCCCCCCCCTTTCCTCAGGGGTATACATATTAAGCTCCTTTAGTATCTCCTCATATGGCTTCTTTTGCAGACCCTGCACAATTTTAGTAGCCCTCCTCTGGACTGCCTCCATCCTATGTCCTTGTGGAGATGGGGTTTCCCAGAACTGGACACAGTACTCCAGATGGGGTCTCACCAACTGTCTGTACAGAGGGATAACATCTTCCTGTTTTCTGCTGGTGATGCCTCTCCCTATACATCCCAGTATCCCTCCAGTCCTCCCTACTGCCCTCTTATATTGCTTGCCAACCTTAAGGTCATCTGATATGATTACCCCAGGTCCCTTTCCATTTTTGTTGTTACTACCTCCCCCCCATTTGTGTAATCTTCTCCTGGGTTTTTGTTTCCCAGGTGCATTATTTTGCACTTCTTTGCATTGAATCCAAGCTGCCATACTTCTGACCAATCCTCCAACCTTTCCAAGTCCCTTCTCATCCTTTCCATGCCTCCTTGTGTATCAACCCTGTTGCAGATCTTTGTATCATCTGCAAAGAGGCACACTTTCCCTTCCAGTCCCTCTGCAATGTCACTTACAAAAGACATTAAAGAGGACTGGACCTAGTACTGAACCCTGCGGTACCCTACTAGTAACCCCCCTTTCTTCATAGTGAACTCCATTTACAATTACCTTCTGTTTCCTATTGTCCAGCCAATGTTTTACCCAGACTACCACCCTGAGACCCATTCCCAGGCTGGTCAATTTGATTATTAATCTTTTGTGTGGGACTGTGTCAAATGCCTTGCTAAAGTCTAGGTAGGCCATGTCCACAGCCCCTCCCTGGTCTACTACTTTGGTCACCCAGTCAAAGAAATCTATTAGATAAGTCTGACATGACGTTCCCGCTGTGAACCCATGCTGCTTTGGGTCCTGTGCCCCACTGGCCTCTAGGTACTCAACTATTCTTTCCTTCAGAAGTGACTCCATCACTTTCCCTACCACAGAGGTCAGACTGACAGGTCTGTAGTTTCCTGCCTCTGTCTTGGTCCCACTTTTGAGAAGGGGAATCACATCCGCCTTCCTCCAGTCCTCGGGTACCACACCATCCTCCCATAATTTGTAAAAAAAGGGTAGTCAGTGGTGTCACTAGTTCTCCCCCTAATTATTTTAGAATTCTGGGGTGAAGTCCATCTGGCCCCATTGCTTTGTTCACCTTCAGTCTTAGGAGTTCTTTCAGAACCCTTTCTTCTGTGAAAGGACTGGGATTGACCCCCCTATCCAGAGTGCTTCTGTTAATTGGATTAGGCACCTTCCCCTCCTCCTCTTCCTTTTTTGTGACTACTGAGCAGAAGTATTCATTTAGTATCCCTGCTTTTCACTGTCCCTCTCTGCCCACCCACCATCCATTCTATTCAGCCTCACTATCCCTCCCTTTGTCTTTCCAGCCCCTGATGTACCTATAAAAGGCTTTATCCCCTTCTTAACAGAGTTGGCTATCTTTTCCTCAGTTTGGGCCTTTGCTATTCTGACTTCCCTCCTTGCTTCCTTCTGCCTTAACTGATACAGTTCTCTTTCCTGCTCCTTTTTTGTTTCCTTATACTTCCTAAATGCTATCTTTTTCTCCCTAACCTTCCCTGCCACCTCTTTTGAGAACCATAGTGGCTTTTCCTTTCATTTTGATTTGTTAATTTGCTTCGTACAAAGGCTTGTTGCCTCCGTCATGGCAGTTTTGATGTCTCTCCCATCTTGCCAAAGTCAGCCATCCTGAAGTCCAGTACCCTCAGCACTCTCAGATCCACAGCTACAAGCCTTCAGCAAGCCGTAAGCAGACAGACTGACACGACACAGAAAAGCCTTGTATAGAAGTATTTTTTGGTCTCCAGTGAAACTGACTCAAAGGCAAGATGTTTACTATGCCAGATGCCTACCCTTATCAGTCAGGGCACTTATAGGTTCATAGGTTCTTAGGTATCTACGAGTTCGAGGGCAAACCCATTTAGAACTCACTGCCATTAAATCTAATGGCGGAAAATGCATTTTCTATTACCCATATACTGATGTAGTTTGGTTTTAAACTGTTCTAAATTATCACTTGATATCACATCTTTTGGTAGGGAGTTCCATATAGGTGGTACTCTTTGAGTTATAAATCTATTTCTTTTAACCGCATTATTAATACCTGTCTTTAACTTTAATTTGTGTGACCTTGTGTTGTTTTTGGTTACATGCCTCTCAAAACAAATAATTTCGTACAGGGCAGGATCCCTGGAGGCCCTATATGCTAGACAAGCTCTTCTGTCAAATTGTATGGTATGTCCAGTTTGATAAATCACATTCAAAACAAGCATAGAGAAATATTTTTTGAGATGCAATCGGAAAAAGAAAAGCAAGAAATCACAAGACAGTCCTCATATGAGCCTCCGGCTAAAAAAATAAAGAAAGAGAACCAAACTATTGAAGCCTGTATTTCTAGATCTGCCCCATTCACAAATGACAACCCCCGTGCAGTCTTAATTACTCAGTCAATAGCTGAAATGATGGCAGTCAATGAGCAGCGTTACAGCATAGTGGACAATCCTGGATTTAAACACTTAATTAATGTTTTAGAGCCTCGGTATGTGATTCCATAACGGCGGTACTTCTCAGACCAAATTCTGCCATAAATGTATACCAGAATACGGGATAAAATAAATATTAAGCTTATCTGAAGTTAGTGCATTGTTTCACCACTGACACCTGGACTAATGAATATTCCACCCTTTCATATTTGATCATAACAGCACATTGGGTGGATGAGCAATTTAAGAGAAGAGGCACTTTACTACAATTAAAACACCTTAGAGAGTGCCACACAGGTGAAAATCTTTCCAAGGAATTTCTTTCAGTGCTGGACAGTTCGGGAATCAGAAGCAATCAGCGGCACCTTGTTATACGAGACAATGGGGCTAATATATGTAAAGCGATTAAGTTAAGCACTGTACCGGGGAGGGTTGTTTGACTAATACCCTGCAATTGATAGTCAATGAGGCTATTATGAAATAAAAGTCCGTGGAAGGCCTATTAGCTACAGGTCGTTCAGTTGTGGGTCATTTCAAACATTCCTCCACAGCAACTGAGAAATTAGCTGTGCTGCAAAACACCCTTCAAGTCCCAGTACATAGAATGACACAGGATGTAAGCACTTGCTGGAACAGTTCTTATTATATGCTAGAACGTTTAATTGAACAGCGAAGGGCACTTACTGTCTATGCTTCAGAAACTGACAATCGTACATTCACATCTGCTCAGAGGACTTTAGCTGAAAATGTGTGTGCCATACTAAAACCTTATGAAATAGAGACCAGCAGACTAAGTTCAGAGGGTACTTGTGTGTCTGATATAATACCCACAGCTACTGTGTTGTACCATGCAGTTGAAAATATTAAAATACCGAGACTGCTTGGCATGCGCAGGTCAGTACTGGCAGCAATTGACTCCAGATTAAATCAATACGAGTCTGCAAAAGAAGTTGTAGCAGCAACATTATTGGACTGCAGATACAAGCTTCACTCCTTTAGAACTTCTCATGGCAAAACATTTGCGAAGGCTGTGGTCAAACAGCTTGCTGAGAAGCTTGAAGACGTTCACCCTGAATCTACATTTGTGCCTGTACCTGCTGTCCTGGATACTTTGGATAATGAAGCAGACGACCCTTTGCCCCTATTTTATTTATTTCTTTTTTGCTGAAAAGGCTTTTTGTCTCAGAAGTGTTGCAGTCTCCTTCTCACATTGAAGGAGCTAATTGCTTTCCTCCCACAGCTCTTCCAGGGGATTAGGTGTGTATCTGGGGGTGGAGCTGGCAAACTATCAGCAACTCCCAGCAGAAAGAAAGGTTAAAAGGTCAGGTTAGTTGATATCTTGGAGGTGGAAGGCTAGGTTTGCTGGCCAAGGCACCTAGCTTCACCTGAGCTCTTTCCTTCTAGCTTGCTTGAAAGGATAGAACTAAGAACCTTACCAGAGTAAGGGAAAGGATTAAGACTTTTGGCTAGGCAGATTTACTGTGTATTGTTGTTTTTATTTTGTACTCACAGGGATTGTTACTGTTTGTTGCTAACATTTTATTGCTTTATTTTTTTCTCTGATTCACATTGCTGTTGCTGGGTATACCTTCTGCTGCATTATTACAATGTGTGCCTACAGGTGTGTGCTAACAGATTACTGCTGTAATCTTCTGATTCAAATTGTCTTTTGCAAGGTATATCTTCTGTTACTGCTTTATTTTTCTCTGTAGCAAAGTGTTTCTTACAGGGTATATCTTCCGTGAAATCATTACAGGTGGTGCTCAAATTTGTGTGACGTTTTATCATTAGGCTAAGCAAAATTACTGTTTGCCCCTATTTTATTTATTTATTTTTTTGCTGAAAAGGTTTTTTTTTGTCTCAGAGGTGTTGCAGTCTGCTTCTCACATTGAAGGAGCTAATTGCTTTCCTCCCACAGCTCTTCCAGGGGATTATGTGTGTATCTGGGAGTGGAGCTGGCAAACTGCTAGCAAATTCCAACAGAAAGAAAGGTTAAAAGGTCAGGTTAGTTGATATCTTGGAGGTGGAAGGCTAGGTTTGCTGGCCAAGGCACTTAGCTTCACCTGAGCTCTTTCCTTCTAGCTTGCTTGAGAGGATAGAACTAAGAACCTTACCAGAATAAGGGAAAGGATTAAGACTTTTGGCTAGGCAGATTTACTGTGTTTTTTTTTTATTTTTGTACTCAAAGAGATTGTTACTGTTTGTTGCTAACATTTTATTGCTTTATTTTGTTCTCTGATTCACATTGCTGTTGCTGGGAATACCTTCTGCTGCATGATTACAAGATGTGCCTACAGGTGTGTGCAAACAGATTACTGCTGTAATCTTCTGATTCAAATTGTCTTTTGCAAGGTATATCTTCTGTTACTGCTTTATTTTTCTCTATAGCAAAGTGTTTCTTACAGGATATATCTTCTGTGAAATTATTACAGGTGGTGCTTAAATGTTTGTGACTTTTTATCATTAGGCTAAGCAAAATTACTGTTTGCCCCTATTTTATTTATTTCTGTTTTGCTGAAAAGGTCTTTTTTGTCTCAGAGGTGTTGTAGTCTCCTTCTCACATTGAAGACAGGGAGAGTGAGAAAGCAGCCACAGCTTCCTTGAATCAAGGAGGTTATTTTCTAGACTACACTGAACTGAATTATTACTTTTTGGACCTGTGTAAGTAAATAGTATTGATTCTGTTTTTGAGGTGGACTTTTCTTAGTTTTAACTTTAATTTGCCTGGGAGGAACTGTAGCTGGGAGATATTTGCAGTCAGTTGTGACTAGACCTGTTACTTAGCCTTTGTGAAATAGGTGCCTGAAAGGAAAGAAGGCACTCCCCAGGGTGGATGGTAAGAGTTGTAGGTGTTTGTTTCTGGACAGCATAGGTTTACTCCCACCCACCTTTCCCCTCACCCCACCCATTCTAAGCGCATAACTTCCTTTATAGCAGGGGCTTAATGCTGGTGCAGACCCAGTGGTGCAGTAAGATTAGTGCTGCTGCAAATCCTGTGGTACCTTAGGATTTAGTGCTGGTGCACACCAGGTGGTTCAAGTAGGATTAGTGCTGGTGCACATCCAGTAGTGCAGTAGGATTAGTGCTGATGCACATCCTGTGATGCATTAGGATTTAGTGCTGGTGCAGACCACATGGTGCAGTAGGATTAGTGCTAGTGCAGACCCAGTGGTGCAGTATGATTTGTGCTGCTGCTGCAAATCCTGTGGTCCCTTAGGATTTAGTGCTAGTGCAGACCACATGGTGAAAGTAGGATTAGTGCTGCTGCAAAACCCTGTGGTACTTTAGGATTTAGAACTGTTGTAGACTCTGTGGTGCAGTAGGATTAGTACTGATGCAAATCCTGTGTTACATTAGGATTTAGTGCTAATGCAAATGCTATAGTGCAGAAGGCTTAGTGGTGGTGCACACCCTGGTGTGCAGTATGATTAGTGCTAGTGCACAACTTGTAGTGCATTAGGATTTAGTGCTGGTGCATACCCTGTGGTGTAGTAGGATTAGTGCTAGTGTGAATCCTGTGCCACTTTAGGATTTAGTGCTTCTGCAGACCTTGCCATGCAGTAGGATTAGTGCTGGTGCAGACCCTGTAGAGCAGGAGAATTAGTGCTGCTGCTACAAAAACTTTGTTACATTAGGATATAGTGCTGTTGCAGACATTATGGTGCAGTAGGATAAGTGCTGGTGCAAATCCTGTGAATCATTAGGATTTCATCCTAGTGCAGACCCTGTGGTGCAGAAAGATTAGTGCTGATGCAGACCCCATGGTGTAGTAGGATTAGTGCTGCTGCAAATCCTGTGGTACCTTCAGATTTAGTGCCGGTGCTGACCAGGTGGTACAGTAGGATTAGTGCTGATGCAGCCCCTGTGATGTAGTAGGGTTAGTGCTGCAGCTGATTCTGGGGAACAGTCAGATTAGTGCTGGTGCAGACCAGGTGGTGTAGTATGATTAGTGCTGGTGCCGAACAAGTGGTGCAGTAGAATTAGTGCTGGTGCAGATCCTTTGGTGCAGTAGGATTAGTGCTGTTGCAGACCCCGTGGTTCAATAGCATAAGTGCTGCTGCAGACCCTGTGGTGCAGTAGGATTAGTGCTGCAGCTGATCCTGGGGCTCATTAGGATTTGTGCTGGTGCAAACCCTATAGTGTAGAAGGATTAGTGCTGAAGCTGACACTGGGGCACACAAAGTCCAAATCCAAAATGAACGGCTGTTGCAAGCAAACAGCACTAGATGGTGCTCACACAAGGAAGGCTAACATTGATAAACTATGAGCTAAAGATGTGGCACTCAGAAAGTTGCAGCACAAGTTTCAAACATGTTATACCTTATTTCAAGGAAAGTTAACAGCACACACTATGGTGCTTTCCCATAGTGTGTATTGTAAAATTTGCTTTAAATAAACCACAACATGTTTGAAACTTGAAATACTTTGCAGTGTGATCTTGTGCTGCAACTTTTTGAGTGCCACACCTTGGTTCATTGTTGATCCTAGGGTACAGTATGATTAGTGCTGGTGCACATTCTGGTGTGCAGTAGGATTAGTGCTAGTGCACATCTTGTAGTGCATTAGGATTTATTGTTGGTGCATACCCCGTGATGCAGGAGGATTAGTGCTAATGCAGACCCTGTGGTGCAGTAGGAATAGTGCTGGTGCAAATCCTATGCTACATTAAGATTTAGTGCTTGTGCAGACCCTGCCATGCAGTAGGATTAGTGCTGGGACAGACCCTGTAGTGCAGAAAGATTAGTGCTGCTGCAGAAACTTTGTTACATTAGGATTTAGTGCTGGTGCAGACACTATGGTGCAGTAGGAATAGTGCTAATGCAAATCCTGTGGTAAAGTAGGATTAGTGCTGGTGCACATCCTGTGGTACATTAGGATTTAGCGCTGGTACAGACCCTGTGGTACATTAGGATTAGTGCTGATGTAGACCATTTCATAAAGTTGGATAAGTGCTCCTGCAGACAATTTAGTGCCATAGGATTAGTGCCTCAGCAGACCTCGTAGTGCAGTAGGACTAGTGCTGGTGCAGATCCTGTGTGCAGCTGGATAAGTGCTGGTGCAAATCCAGTGGTAAAGTAGAATTAGTGCTGGTGCAGAAGGGTTAGTGCTAGTGCAAACCCTATGATGCATTTGGATTAGTGCTGGTGCAGACGCTGTGGTGCACTAGGATAAGTGCTGGTGCAGATCCTGTATTGCAGTAGAAATATTGCTAGTGCAGACCCTGTGATGCAGAATAATTGATGTTGCCACAGACACTGTGGTGCAGTTCGATTAGTGCTGGCACAGACCATGTAGTGCAGTAGGACTGTTGCTGCTGCAGATCCTGTAGTGCAGAACCATTAGTGCTGGTGTGTACTGTAGTAGTATTAGTGCTGGTGGAGATCCTGTGATTCAATAGCATTAGTGCTGGTGCAGATCCTGTGTGCAGCTGGATAAGTGCTGGTGCAAATCCAGTGGTAAAGTAGAATTTGTGCTGGTGCAGAAGGGTTAGTGCTAGTGCAAACCCTATGATGCATTTGGATTAGTGTTGGTGCAGACCCTGTGGTGCACTAGGATAAGTGCTGGTGCAGATCCTGTATTGTAGTAGAAATATTGCTGGTGCAGACCCTGAGATGCAGAATAATTGATGTTGCCACAGACACTGTGGTGCAGTTCGATTAGTGCTGGCACAGACCATGTAGTGCAGTAGGACTGATGCTGCTGCAGATCCTATAGTGCAGAACCATTAGTGCTGGTGTGTACTGTAGTAGTATTAGTGCTGGTGGAGATCCTGTGACTCAATAGCATTAGTGCTGGTGCAGACCCTGTGGTGCAGTTGGATCAGTGCTGGTGCAGACTTGTGGTGCAGAAAGGTTAGTGCTGGTGCAAATCCTGTGGTGTAGTAAGATTTAGTGCTGGTGTAGACCCTGTGGGATCCTGTGGTGCAGGTGGATTAGTGCTGATGCAGCTCTTTTGTTGCAGTAAGATTTGTGTTGCTGCATCCCCTGTGGTACAGTATGATTAGTGGAGGTGCAGACCATGTAGCGCAGTAGGATTGGTGCTGGTGCAGATCCTGTGGTGCAGAACCATTAGTGCTGGTGTGTACTATAGTAGGATTAGTGCTGGTGCAGATCCTGTGATACAGTAGCAATAGGGCTGGTGCAGATCCTGTGGTGCAGTAGCATTAGTGCTGGTGTGTACTGTAGTAGGATTAGTGCTGGTGGAGATCCTGTGACTCAATAGCATTAGTGCTGGTGCAGTAGCATTAGTACTGGTGCAGACCCTGTGGTGCAGTTGGATCAGTGCTGGTGCAGACTTGTGATGCAGAAAGGTTAGTGCTGGTGCAAATCCTGTGGTGTAGTAAGATTTAGTGCTGGTGTAGACCCTGTGGGATCCTGTGGTGCAGGTGGATTAGTGCTGATGCAGCTCTTTTGTTGCAGTAAGATTTGTGTTGCTGCATCCCCTGTGGTACAGTATGATTAGTGGAGGTGCAGACCATGTAGTGCAGTAGGATTGGTGCTGGTGCAGATCCTGTGGTGCAGAACCATTAGTGCTGGTGTGTACTATAGTAGGATTAGTGCTGGTGCAGATCCTGTGATACAGTAGCAATAGGGCTGGTGCAGATCCTGTGGTGCAGTAGCATTAGTGCTGGTGTGTACTGTAGTAGGATTAGTGCTGGTGGAGATCCTGTGACTCAATAGCATTAGTGCTGGTGCAGTAGCATTAGTACTGGTGCAGACCCTGTGGTGCAGTTGGATCAGTGCTGGTGCAGACCTTGTGATGCAGAAAGGTTAGTGCTGGTGCAAATCCTGTGGTGCAGTAAGATTTAGTGCTGGTGCAGACCCTCTGGGATCCTGTGGTGCAGGTGGATTAGTGCTGATGCAGCTCTTTTGTTGCAGTAAGATTTGTGGTGCTGCATCCCCTGTGGTACAGTATGATTAGTGGAGGTGCAGACCATGTGGTGCAGTAGTTTTAGTGTTGGTGAAGACCATGTGGTTCTGTAGGCTTAGTGCTACTGCAGACCATGTGGTGCAGTGGGATTATTTCTTTTGCAGACCATTTGGTACAGTAGGATTAGAACTGTTGTTGAACCTGTGGTGCAGTAGAATTAGTGCTGGTGCAGACCATTTGATACAGGAGGATTAGTGCTGTTGTTGAAGCTGTGGTGCAGTAGAATTAGTACTGGTGCAGATCCTTAGGTTCAGTAGGATTAGTGGTGGTGCAAATGCTGTGATGTAGTAGGATTAGTGCTGGTGCAGACCCCGTGGTGCAATATTAGTGCTGCTGCAAATCCTGTGTTACATTAGGATTTAGTGCTGATGCAGACACTATGTTACAGTAGGATTAGTGCTGATACACATCCTGTGGTGCAGTAGGTTTGGTGCTGTTGCACATCCTGTGGTACATCAGGATTTAGTGCAGGTGCATACCCCATGGTGCAGAAAGATTAGTGCTGGTGCAGACCCTGTGGGATCCTGTGGTGCAGGTAGATTAGTGCTGATGCAGCTCCTTTGCTGCAGTAAGATTTGAGTTACTGCATCCCCTGTGGTGCAGTAGGATTAGTGGTGGTGTAGGACATGTGCTGCAGTAAGATCAGTGCTGGTGGAGACCATTTGATGCAGTAGGATTAGTGCTTTGAACCTGTGGTGCAGAAAGATTAGTGCTGGTGCAGACCCTGTTGGATCCTGTGGTGCAGGTAGATTAGTGCTGATGCAGCTCCTTTGCTGCAGTAAGATTTTAGTTACTGCATCCCCTGTGGTGCAGTAGGCGTAGTGCTACAGCAGACCATGTGGTGCAGTAGGATTACTGCTGGTGCAGACCATTTGGTGCAGTAGGATTAGTGCTTTTGAACCTGTGGTGCAGTAGAATTAGTGCTGGTGCAGAGCCTTAGGTTCAGCAGGATTAGCGGTGTTGCAAATGCTGTGATGCAGTAGGATTAGTGCTGGTGCAGACCCTGTGGAGCAGTAAGATTAGTGCTGGTGCAGATCCTATGATTCATGTAGGATTAGTGTTGGTGCACATCATGTGGTGCAGTAGGATTAGTGCTTGTGCAGACCCTCTGGTGCAGTAGGATTAGTGCTGGTGCAGACCCTGTACTGCAGTAGGATTAGTGTTGGTACAAATCCTGTGGTGCAGTAGGATTAGTGCTGGTGCAGTCCATCTGCTGCACTAGGATTAGTGCTGCTGCAAACCATATGGCGGTGCAGTATGATTAGAGCTACTGCAAATCCAGATGGTGCAGTAGGATTAATGCTGCTAAAAATCCATTTGGTGTAATAGGATTAGTGCTGGTGTAGACCCTGTGATGCATTAGGATCAGTGCTGATGCAGTCCCTATGGTGCAGTAGGATTGGTGTTGGTGCAGTCCCTGTACTGCAGTAGGATTAGCACTGGTGCAGGTCCTGTGGTGGAGTAGGGTTAGTGCTGGTGCAAATCCTGTGGTGCAGCAGGATTAGTGCTGGTGCACACCCTGTGATGCAGTAGTATTAGTGCTGGAGCACATCCTGTGGTGCAGTAGGATTAATGCTGCTAAAAATCCATTTGGTGTAATAGGATTAGTGCTGGTATAGACCCTGTGGTGCAGTAGGGTTAGTACTCGTGCAGATCCTGTGGTGCATTAGGATCAGTGCTGATGCATTCCCTATGGTCCAGTAGGATTGGTGCTGGTGCAAATCTTGTTTTGTATTAGGAGTAGCACTGGTGCAGATCCTCTGGTGCAGTAGGATTAGTGCTGGTGCACATCCTGTAGTGCAGTAGTATTAGTGCTGGAGCACATCCTGTGGTGCAGTAGGCTTAGTACTGGTGCAAATCCTGTTGTGCAGGAGGGTTAGTGCTGCTACAAATCCTGTGGTACCTTAGTATTTAGTGATGGTGCAGATCAGGTGGTGCAATAGGATTACTGTTGGTGCAAATCTGTGTTACATTAGGATTTATTGCTGGTGCAGACCCAGAGGTACTTTAGGATTTAGTGCTATTGTAGACCAGGTGGTGCAAGTTGAATTGCTGCTGGTGCAAATCATGTGGTACATTAGGATTTAATGCTGGTGCAGACCCTGTAGTGCAGTAGGATTACTGCTGGTGCAGACCCCATGGTGCTGTAGGATTAGTGCTGCTACAAATTCTGTGTTAGATTACGATTTAGTGCTGGTGCAGACACTATGGTGCAGTAGGATTAGTGCTGGTGCACATCCTGTGGTGCAGTAGGATTAGTGCTGATGCATGTCCTGTGATGCCTTAGGATTTAGTGCTGGTGTAGACACCATGGTGCAGTAGGATTAGTGCTGGTGCAGTCCTTGTGGTACAGTAGGATTAGTGCTGCTGCAAATCCTGTGGTACCTTTGGATTTAGTGCTGGTACAGACACTACTGTGCAGACCCCGTGGTGCAGTAGGATTAGTGCTGCTGCAAATCCTGTGTTACATTAGGATTTAGTGCTGATGCAGACACTGTGGTGCAGTAGGATTAGTGCTGATGCACATCCTGTGGTGCAGCAGAATTAGTGCTGGTGCACATCCTGTGGTACATCATGATTTAGTGCATGCATGTAAGGCTAGAAGGATGCTGGCATGTATTAGTAGGGGTATCACAAGTCGTAAGATGGAGGTAATAATCCCTCTTTACAAGACACTGGTTAGGCCCCATCCGGAGTACTGCGTGCAGTACTGGAGGCCACACCTGCACAAGGACATTAAAAAAATTGAGGCAGTCCAAAGAAGGGCAACCAAAATGGTGCAGGGACTGCATCAGAAAATATATGAGGACAGATTAGCAGAGCTCAATATGTATACCCTACAGCAAAGGAGGGAGAGAGGTGATATGATCGAAACAGTCAAACATTTTAAGGGCATTAACAAGGTGAAAAAGTCTAACATATTTCAATACAAGAAAAATAGCAGGACAAGAGGACACAGCATGAGATTAGAGGGAGGCCAATTAAGGGGTAAGGTGAGGAAGTTCTTTTTCACAGAAAGGGTGGTGGATGCATGGAACGGCCTACCTCAGGAAGTGGTGGATATGAATACAGTGCAGGACTTCAAACAGGCATGGGATAGGCATATGGGAGTAATACAGATAAGCATGAATAAATAGGTTATTGACAGAGTAAAGGCCTATGGCACATTCATAAGGTAGAAAAAAATGGGCGGACAGGCCTTGCAGTCCTTATCTGTCATCAACTTCAATGTTTCTATGTTTTTATAGATATTTTGGCACCCTTTTAACCCATCTTTTTAATTACTTGCTTTCCCCTGATATTTCCAATTTTTCTTTTACTCAGGCATGGATCACTATTATTCACAAACTGGGTAGGAATGAGCTTTTGCCTGGTAGTTACTGCCCCATTTCATTGCTCAATTCTGATTTGAAAATTCTGGCCAAAACATTGGCTAATTGTCTCCTCCAAGTTTGGAATAGCCTCATGAGCCCAATGCAGGATGGATTTGTGGCAGGTCAAACCTCTAGTGACCATTTACGTAAACTGTTGTATCTAATTTTCACATCTGGGGAGAGCAGGACACCAGCGGGCCAGTCTCCCTAGATGCGGAAAAGCATTTGATCAGGTCTCTTGGCCCTTTCTATTTGCAACCCTTCTGAAATTTGGTTTCCCTTGACCTCCTGTGACTGTGCAAAGGTCCTGTATTGCAATCCATCTGACATGATTAGGTGCAATGGAGTTTTGTCAGCCCCTTTGCTATTTCAATGTTGGACTGAGGCAGGGGTGCCCCTTCTCCCCTTTTTTGTTTAATTTATACCTAGAACCCCTTCTCTGTAATATTCAATGGCATCCTGGCATTCAAGGGATTCTAGTGGGGGTCCAGATACAAACTCTCCGCTTATACACATGACCTACTACTTCATTGTAGAGGAACCCCTGAATTCCATTCCTGCAGCTTTAGATGAGATTCAGCAATTTTCAGAGGTGGCTGGGTATAAACTTAATTTTAATAAAACCAAAGTTCTGCCCTTGAATGTTTATGTACTTAAGCAGCAGATTACAGAACTGGGCCTCATCTGGGATCACAAAGTTATTACTTATCTAGGAATTCAGGTCACCTGATCCCTCTCTGATTTAATTAAGGAGAATTTGCTGCCCCTCATACAGGAGATTAAAGCTGATTTACAGTGCTGTATGGGTCTACCTCTTTCCCTTTATGGAAGAGTTAATGTCATTAAGGTGAACATCTTGCTATGGGTGTTGTACCCACTGGGCATGCTTAGGACCTTTCTCCCTAAATCATGGTTCACCCATATTCAGAGCTTGACCACAGATTTCCTGTGGAAGAAGGGCACTGCCCAACATGCTTATTTTAAGCTCACTATACCTAAGAAGAGAAGTGGACTACTGCTGCCCAATTTCTTCTTATATTATTGTGCCTTACATAGTAGTAAACTTTTCCAATGGGTCCGTCATCAGGCTGCACTTATGGAAATGTCTATTGTCCTTTTTGGCTTTCCTTAGAGAGTCAGCTGAGTAAGCAGTATGGTCTTCAGCTCAGTAGCCTTCTGTACCTAAAATCATCCCGTTTACCTAAACAACTCCATGCAATAGCCCTGATGCGGTCCCTCAAAGCTCTCAGACAGTTTTGCATTAATCTGAGATTCAATTAGAGTAAGGACTTGACACAACCCATCCTTGGCAATCCCATATTCAAACAGCTAGCCACCCGATCCCATTTAATTTTTGCCCACTATTCTGAGGTGCTTCCTTAGCATCTCTGTTAGAGGAGGGTAACTTTGTTTCAGCCAGTGTGCTACAAGAGTGCTTTTACATTCCCAAATATCATCCCCTTAAGCTTCTTCAACTCACCAGGGTAGATGCCTCCTATTTGGGCCCTGACCCATGGCTCTCACAGATAAATTCTAATTTACAAGATCTTTTATCCTTTCCGGAACAACCCCATTCTGTTTCTAAGTTTCATAGCCATTTTCAGAAGATAGACCCTGGAAGCCCAGTGGGGACTTCTTATTGGCAACAAGCTTTGGATCTTCATTTGGACGGTAAGGAATGACAGACAATATGAAGAAGTCTACAAAAATTTGTTAATCAGAAATATTATCATTTATTGCAATTCCCTATCTTGCACAATTTGTATTGTACCCCCCATAGATTATTCAGGATGGGTAGGATTGTCTTTGCAACTTGTTCCCACTATGGATTTGCTGAAGGCCATCTTAAACACATCCTCTTGGACTGTGTGAAAGTGACACCCTTCTGGAATACCATTCAGAGTTCATTAGATCCTTTTGGGTGGCTTGATCCCTTTTTTAGACCTCAGATCTGTTTGGTTGGCTATCATCCAGGGGAGCTATTTGGTCCTCGCATTGTTTATATGTCTCTGATCTCTAGTATAGCCAAGATTGTAATCTTACATCATTGGTTGGATGATTCCACCCCCCCTACAGGGAGTGGCATCAAAAGATACTACAGGCTTTGGTGACCAAAAAACACATTGCTTCCCGACAGGATAGATATGAAGGTTTTAGGTCACATTGGGAACCATTGTATGCTTTATTATCTGTCTCAGCGAGTCCTGAACTGGAGCCGGTTGGACTGGTTTTTGTTTTTTGTTTTCCATCGTACTGGGCTCAGCAGTGATTGGTTTTCTTTATTTGCCTTGATATGATAGCTTTTTGTTCTCTGGGTGGGAGGGCAGGGGGTATTTGCGGGGGAACTGCGTAGATCTGTTATATTTATATGTTATATGTGTGACAGGGTGGAATAGGACCCTGTCCTAGTTGTTATGAAGAAAATGTTTAAATGTTTGGATCTGCTCTATTCTCTCCTTTTCTGTCTCTTCTCTGTCTGGTTGCACAACCAGATTTTCCTGTGAGACCCAGGATTTGATCACCCCGAAAGTCTTGCAGTTCTTTGCCTCTCACTGTCTCTCAGTCTTCACTTGCTGTTCTGTTTTTTTTTTCTCCAATACATATCTGCTATAAAAATATATGCAAATCATTATGTGGCAATGTAACTGATATTGGGATCCTTTGTTTATAAATTATGTAGTGTTACTGTTGAAATGCGTATAATTATAATTTGAGATCGTTGCAAAAAGCTATTGGAAAATCAAGAGGTTACCTTAGTGCATTTTTTAAGCCTTTTGAAAGAGCTGTGGAAAAAGGGGGCCTCAGTTCTGGGACACTGTGTTCTTGCAGCACCTGCCTGAAATATACAAGAACACTTTGGAAGATGCTTGTTAAGAACGGAGGGTTGGAAAAATGTTTAAGATAGATCTGCAAGCTGCAATTGCTTGCAAGTTGGACATAGAGACTGAAGGAAAACTCTGATGGATCTCCTCTATTTTATTTTGCCTTTGTAAATAGTAATACTGAACAATTTTATTTTTTATGTTACTGCTAGTACAAATAAATATTTTTGATGAATTCTACAACTGCTCCTGGTTTATCCTATGCTTCCTGACCTGTGCCTCAATGACAGTATGATTGCTTCTCATTGCTGTCTTTTGTTTGTACAGACTGTGTTATTATGTTAGTTTTTCTGTATTCTTGAAAAATCAATGAAGTTTATTAAAAAAGGGTACTGCCCTCCCCCCATTTGCCCGTTTTTGACCTTCCTCTAGTTCCCTCTCCTCCCTGCCCACTCATTACCCTTCTACCAACTTTCCCCCTCTCCCTGTTCCAACCCCTCTTGATGCTGTCCAATGTTTTTAGAGACACTGTTTCCTCTTGCAGCTCATTCAACTTGGCCATCACCCTCTCCATGAAAAAGTGCCTCCTCATCCCCCTACTAAAACTTTCCCTCATAAGGTTTAGGCTGTGACCCTAGTAGCGTTGTTCCTACTACGGCTGGTGAGGCCTTCAGTGCTCACCCTGTTAATAATACCTTTAAGGTACGTGAAGGAGTCACTCATGTCTCCCCTCTCCTGTCTTTCCTCAACAGAGTACATGTTGAGCTCCCTAATCTTCTCCTCATAGGTGCTGCCCTGCTGACCCTAGATTATCTTGGTTGCCCTTCTCTGGACTATCTCCAGCAAGTTGACCTCCTTCTTAAGATATAGGCACCAGAACTGCACACCATACTCCAGGTGTGGTTTTACCAGTGTGCTACACAGCAGCAGAATGACCTCTGCCTTCTAAGTGGTAATTCCCCTGGCTATGCAACCCAGTATCTGATTCCCTTTGGCAGCTGCTCTCTTGCAGTGTACAGAGTGTTTCAGTTAACTTGTGATTATTACCCCCAGGTACTTTTTTTTTCCTCTGACTTGGTTACCACCACTCTGCACAACCGGAATTTGGTCCCCAGATTCTTCACCCCAAGTGCATAACTTTGCACTTTTTAGCACTGAACCCAGCTACCAAATGCCAGACCACTTTTCTAGCCTAGCCAGAACCTCCATGAGTTCCTGTTTTTCTTCCTTCATGTCTGCCTTCTCACAGAGTTCTAAGTCTAAGCAAAGACTTGCACACAAGCAGCACATCCCCTGTAGCAGAAGCAAGGTCCCTGGCCCAGCTACCAGTCATTGTGGCACCGGAGATCACCATTGACCCAACCTGACTGAGGCATGCTGCCACATGACAGCTACCACACCCTGGCCTGCCTCCCAATGGAACAACCTGGGATTGCTCCCAAATTGAGATTTACTGTATGGCAGCTTGACAAGCTGCCACTAGGTCATTGGAGTGGACTAATTCCTGGATGTTGGACCTGTTATGGTTCTTGTTCCTTAGGAGGGATGACTTAGACTTAGGTCCAGTGCACCATTAGGAACTGAGCATGGTAAGACACATAAGGTTATAGTCAATATTCTTCCCATTTTTTTCTGTCAACTAAGTTGTAATGAGCCACATAATGTGGGGACATAAGCCCCCTGATATTACAAAGCCCTGAAGGATTTCTGTTTGCAGTCAACACATTGTGCAGTATCAGTTTAAGCACTTATAATGAAATGCTATGATTGGTTGCGTTTAACTTTTGTACTGACTGAATTTTTTTATGAGTTCACTGGGCATCTAATTGTATATAGTGCTTAATGAGAAGTTTAACTGTGGACAAAACACTCTGTGTATTTCCACCTTTTAGAGGTGCCATGCATGTAAGAACTCAAAACTAACGTAACTACAGGACTGGAAATCCCCAATGGGGATTTGCAGTCAATAGCGCTCGGTAACAGGAAGGGATGGGAGGTGTTGAGGTTCAACATAGGCACTGGGTTCTGGTCAGTGAAGCCGTATTTAGGAAATGGGGGATATGATCAGCTGACCACTGAACTCTAGCCAGCTAGGAATTACCACTGTTTATCTGTTTGAAGAAAAACAACACAAGTATTTAAGGAAATAGTTGATTTTGCTACACATTTGTATTAACTTTACTATAATTTTCCTGTAGTCTTCAACATTCATTTATTATCATGCAGTCATTAGTATCATTATTATTATTATTACATTTATTTATCATTATTAACACATTAGCTATCTTGCTATAGTTATAGTGATCATTATCCTCATTGCCATGATGGCAGTCTTTATTCCTTAATAAACTCAAAATAAACTATTTTCCTATAATATATATTTATCAAAATAATATTATCATTATCATGCAGTAGTCTCCATTATGAATGTAATTTTCGAATATTAGTGCTGCGCCAACTTTTAATTATGCTTGCACAAAATTGCAGATTACACTTTCATGCAGTTTTCAAAAAATTGCACAAGCATTACACTTTTGCTGCCTGCACATTATGTCCAAATTGTGCATCTTAGAAATCTAGTTTGTAAAAAATATGTGATTTGGAACTTTAATCTGTAAAATATACAAAAGTGAGTTTCTTTAAACTGTATATTTTTAAATCATTTTTAAATAAGCAACTAAGAATGTTTATGAGCAAAATATTTGAAAGTGCAAATTTTTTTAAATTTCTCAATTTATAGAACCTGTTTTTCTAAATGAACAATGTGGAATTTTTATGTGAAAAGGAATAAAAGTGCATTTTTTTGTTCAAATGGCAATTTTTTTAAAACTCATCTTTTTTTTTACCCAGTTGGAATGTTTTTGTACAAAACACACAAAAGTACCAGTTTTTCACACAAAAAAATGCTGTTTGCAAAACTGAGAATTTTAAGAATGTGAAAATATTCACGTCAAAAAAAGAAAGGAATTAAATTTCATGAAAACTTTGTACAATTTGCCAAAGCTCTGTACAATTAGCACATTTCATCAAACTGTAAATAATCATTATAGTATTATTATTATATCATTATCATTATAGTCATTATCATGGATTATGAAATGGATAGAATGTTAGCTCCTGATTGGCCAAGAGGGGCTTTCAGCCAGACCATTGTCCCAGCACAACATCCCAGCTGCAATTAGCTCAACAAAAATATGTTTAAAAAATACATCCAACTTACTAAAAAGGACTAATTTCTTAAACACAATAAGGCACTCCAGAGAGTGCATTATAGTGGGCTAAAGGCCCTTCTTGTGTGGTGGAAGCATTCAACTTGTCCCCATGCTTCCACTCACCTGAGGTGAGCCATTATCCCACCATAATGCACCCCTATCATGCCTTATTTTTAATTAAAAAGAACAAATCATATGAATTCTATAAATAAAAAAAAGAATAAGCTAGCATAAATAACTGTGAAAGAAAATGACCCCTCACGAAGGAAGATGTCACTAGGTTGCATCCCTGACCTAGTACCTGCCATAAGCACCACAAAAAAAATCAAACTGTAGTCTACCACCACAAACATAAGGGCAATTTAGGTCTTCCTTCTTTTGACTGGTACAACATCATCAGCTGCACTCTTCATTGTTGATAAACATGCCGACTCACTAAGGTGTCCCATCTACTTCTAGATCTGGGGTAGCAAAGGGTAGCAGGCAATAAACTTTGGCATGCAAATGTTTTCAAAATGTAAAAGTTACATATGCCATACATAAACATGTGTGAGAGTGTGCACAAGGCTGTGCTGCTCTCGAATAAAAATTAACATTTAACACTAGAAATTCAGGCCCTCACCACCACATATGACACTGACACTATCCATAAGGCACAAAAGGAGGACATTTATTGTATAAAATAATGAAACACCTGCCTGAAGAGTTTCAGGTCCTGCCTGGACCCTTTCTCAAAAGCTAAGGCATACAAAGTGCTGGTGCATTATATACAAGTAAAAATAGGTGGGAATACAGAGTTGAAGGCTTCCAGCTGCCATCCAGCTCATGTCATGCGTAATATCCCTAAGGGTGAATTTTTGAGAATGAGAAGGAACTGCAGTACTGATCAGAATTACCAAAATGGAGCTGATGAACTGCAAGATAGATTTGTTTTGCCAGAGGTTACAGTAACCAGAAAGTCACACAGGTTAGAAGATTTACAGACAATATAGACAGGAATGTCCTATTAGAGACAAGCAATAGAGAACAAGAAACAGAGTCACAATTTAATGTGATGACTACTTATTCGGCTCAGGCAAACAAATTTTCAGAAATTGTTAAAAAAACACTGGGTGGTTTTAGCAGCAGAACACAGTCTTAAAGATAGTGCAGCAGAGAAACCCAGGTTATCCTATAGAAGAGCTATTAGTTTAAAAGACATTCTGACACGGAGACATTTTTAGGAGAGAACAAATAACACTAGAAACACAGAAACATAGAATTTGATAAGGACAGCTTGGCCCACCTAGTCTGCCCATTTCCCTACCTAATGGATAAGCTGCAGATCCTAGTTAACCAACAGCCAACTTTCTCCTACCCCCCACTAGAACTGCCTTATGTCTGTCCCATGCATTCTTGAATTCCCCCACTGTTTTTGACTCTATGACCTCCTCGGGAAGGCTGTTCCATGTATCCACAACCCTCTCTGTGAAGAAATACTTTCTCACATTACCTCTGAGACATCCTTGTCTCTATCTTCAAATTGTTCCCCCTTGTTTTTGCACATCTCTTTTTCTGAAAGATGCTACCCTCTTGGACTTTGTTGATTCCCTTGTGGTATTTGAAAGTATCTATCATGTCCCCCCTCTCCCTCCTTTCCTCAAGGCTATTCATCTTTAGTTCCTTTAGTCTTTCTTCATATGTCTTCTGATGCAGACCCTGCATCATTGTGGTTCCACTCCTCTGGACAGCCTCCACCCTGTCTATGTCTTTGCGGAGATGGGGTCTCCAGAACTGTACACAGTACTCCAGATGTGGTCTTACCAACTGTCTGTACAGAGGGCCAACAACTTCCTGTTTTCTACTGGTGATGCCTCTCCCTATGCATCCCAGTATCCCCCCAACCCTCCTTACTGCCTTCTCACATTTCTGGTCCACCTTTAGGTCATCTGATATGACTACCCCCAGGTCCCTTTCCATTTTTGTTGTTGTCAGTATCTCACCCCCCATTGTGTACTCTTCCCCTGGGTTTTTGTTTCCCAGGTGCATTACTTTGCACTTCTTTGAATTGAATCTAAGCTGCCATACATTTGACCATTCCTCCAACCTTGCCAAGTCTCTTTTCATCCTTTCCACCCCACCTTGTGTATCAACCCTGTTGCAGATCTTTGTGTCCTCTACAATGAGACATACTTTCCCTACCAGTCTCTCTGCAAGGTCACTTATAAACACATTAAAAAGGATCAGCCCCAGTACTGAACCCTATGATACCCCCACTAGTAACCCTCCTTTCTTCACTGTGGACTCCATTTACTATTACCCGCTGTGTCCTGTTGTCCAACCAGTGTTTTACCCAGGCTACCACCTAGGACCCATTCCTAGGCTGGCTAATTTGTTTATTAATCTTTTGTGTGGGACTCTGTCAAATGCCTTGCTAAAGTCTAGGTAGGCCATGTCCACAGCCCCTCCCTGGTCTACTACTTTGGTCACCCAGTCAAAGAAATCAATTAGATTTGTCTGACATGACCTTCCTGCTGTAAATCCATGCTGCCTTGGGTCCTGTGCCCCACTGACCTCTAGGTACTCAATAATTATTTCCTTCAGAAGTGATTCCATCATTTTCCCTACCACTGAGGTCAAACTGAGAGGTCTTTAGTTTCCTGCCTCTGTCTTGCTCCCACTTATGTGAAGGGGATTCACATCCACCCTCCTCCAGTCCTCAGGTACCACCCCATCCTCCCATGATTTATTAAAAAAGGGTAGTCAGTGGTGTTACTAGTTCTTTCCTTAGTTCTTTTAAAATCCTGTGGTGAATCCCATCAGGTCCCATTGCTTTATCCACCTTCAGCTTTAAGACTTCTTTCAGAACCCTTTCTTCTGTGAAAGGACTAATATCAACCCCCCCATCCAGAGTGCTTCTATTGACCAGATTAGGTATTTCCCCCTGCTTTTCCACTGTGAATACTGAGCAGAAGTATTCGTTCAGTATCCCTGCTTTTTCACTGTCAGTCTCTGCCCAACCACCTTCCTCTTTGTTCAGCCTCAGTATCCCTGCCTTAGTCTTTCTTTGCTCCCTAATGTACCTATAAAAGGTTTTATCCCTCTTCTTAACCAAGTTGGCTATTACTTCCTTGGTTTGGGCCTTTGCCATTCTGACTGCCTTACCCACTTTCTTCTGCTTTAACTGGTACAGTTCTCTGTCCTGCTCCTTCTGTGTTTCCTTATACTTCCTGAATGATATCTTTTTTCCCCTTACCTTGCCCACCACTTCTTTTGAGAACCATAGTGTTTTTTCTTTCATTTTGATTTTTTTTATTTGCTTCACACAAAGACTTGTTGCCTCTGTGATGGCAGTTTTGATATTTCCCCATTGTTGCTCCACCCCACCTTCTTGCCTGTTTGCTAGTGCTTTTCTGAGGAGCTCTCCCATTTTGACAAAATCAACCCTCCTGAAGTCCAGTACCTTCACTTTTGTGTGACTTGACTCTACAGCTAAGTTTATCATGAACCACACTGTTTGGTGGTCGCTTGTTCCCAGATGGCTACCCACTTCAAGATCAGAGATCCTCTCTCTATCCTCATTTGAGAATACCAGGTCGAAGATTGCTCTCTCCCGAGTGGGTTCCAAAGCTAGCTGTCTGAAGCATGCCCCCTGTAGGGCATCAAGAATGGCCCTGCTCTTGGATGTGGCTGCAGCAAAGGTACTCCGGTCAACATCTGGCATATTCAGGTCCCCCATCAGCAATATATCTCCTTTCTCTGCCATCCCAAGGATGCCTTCTATCATTTCCTTGTCCATTTCCTCCCCCTGAGATGGGGGTGTGTAAACAACCCCTGTGCAGATTGTGGAGCCATTTCCAGTCTCCAGGGTAACCCACAGTGCCTCCTCTCCTCCCTATTTACCCTTTAGTTCTGTTGCTTTTATCTCTTCCTTTACATAGAGAGCTCCTTTTCTTCCCTCCCTGTCCCTCCTATAGATTGTGTACCCTGGTATGTTGACATCCCACTCATGGTTCTCTGTGTACCATGTTTATGTGACTGCCACAATATCCAGGCATCCCTCTTCCATCAAGGCCACTATTTCAGGGAGCTTTTTACCTAGACTATGGGCATTGGCACTCATTACCTTCCATTTTTATATGGCTTTATTTATTTTTGCCCCATCCCTGTCCCTATTGCCTTTGTCTTTTTCTCCATTTACCCCAGCCCTTCTCTCTATTGACTGCTCTATTTTGATGTTTACCTCACTAATTACCCTGATTTTTTTTTGGGGGGGCTAGGATTTCCCTTTCCTCTTCAGTGCCTCCCTCTTGGCTAGTTTAAATGCTTGCCACTGAAGCATTTAAACCAATCACCTAGGATCCTGGTTCCCCTCCGGGATAGATGCAGGCCATCACACCTGTATAGGCCTGCATCCCTCCATGTGGAGCCCCAGTCCCCAGTGAAGCCAAATCCCTGAGCTCTGCACCAGCTTTTCATCCAGTCATTGAATCCCATGGTGTAGAGTGCCCTAGCCTCATCCATGCCATAGACAGGTAGCACTTCCAAGAAAGTTACCATGTGTGCTACTTGTCTAAGGCCCCTCCCCAACTCCACAAACTTCTGTTGCACTGCTCTGATCCCATTCTCAGCCAGTTCATTCGTCCCTAGGTGGATAATGACATCCAGCTCCCTCCCTCTTGCCACTGCTCCCATGATCCTGAGGATTCATTTCCTGTCCCTCCAAGCCTTGGTGCCAGGCAGGCACCTTACCTCCTTCCCTCCCTCCCTCCCCCAGTTATACCCCCTAACAATTGAGTCCCCCACCAGGAGTTGTTTCCTTCCCCTGTGGGGTCCTGGGCCACCCTCCTGTGGGTCTCCATTGTGGAGGTTCCCAGCATCCTTCTTGGTCTCCACTGCAGGTACCTCCATAGAGGAACCATGATTCACCAGAGTGATGAATGAATTGTGGAGAGGCACAACTGGAGGGATGCACCTCTGTTCCACCACCCTCACCCTCCCTGAGCCCACCGTGGTCCAACCACTCCTCTTTCTTGGCAACCTCTGAGGTACTGGCAGTGGCCTGGGTGGTCTCTGAGTGGGGGAGCAGGTTTCCCAAATCCTTGCCAGGTCAGCATAGAGATGAACAGCCTTCTCCCTCAGACCAGAGAGGTGCCTGTAAATAGGGCAGTGATGCAGTTTCCAGAATGTCTCCCAGAAGACTGCTGCTCAACAGCCAGCGCATTGAACCCCTCCCCACATGTCTGTGTGCCTTCCAGTTACAGATGCTTTTTTTTGTTCTTTTTTTAGTGTGTGCAAGCTTGTGAGTGTCTCTACCCCCTATTCAGTGTGCTGTGCCTTTAAGGATATGAACAGGTATATGTTGTTAGCAGTTTTGAGGAAGTGATGTCAGAGCCCCTGCTATAAAGAAAGTTATGCACTTGGGGTGGGTGGGGTGAGAGGACGGGTGAGTGGGAGTAAATCTATGCTGTCCAGAAACAATCACCTACAACTCTTACCATCCACCCTGGGGAGAACCTTTCTTCCTTTCAGACACCTATTTCACAAAGGCTAAGTAACAGATCTTGTCACAACTGACTGCAAATATCTCCCAGCTGCAGTTCCTCCCAGGCAAATTAAAGTTAAAACTAAGAAAAGTCCACCCCAAAAACAGAATCAATACTAGTTACTTACACAGGTCCAAAAAGTAATAATTCAGTTCAGTGTAGTCTAGAAAATAACCTCCTTAATTCAAGGAAGTTGTGGCTGCTTTCTCACTCTACCTGTCTTCAATGTGAGAAAGAGACTGCAACACCTCTGAGACAAAAAAACCTTTTCAGCAAAAAATAAATAAATAAAATAGGGGCAAACAGTAATTTTGCTTAGCCTAATGATAAAAAGTCACAAAAATTTAAGCACCACCTGTAATAATTTCACAGAAGATATATCCTATAAGAAACACTTTGCTACAGAGAAAAATAAAGCAGTAACAGAAGATATACCTTGCAAAAGACAATTTGAATCAGAAGATTACAGCAGTAATCTGTTAGCACACACCTGTAGGTACACCTTGTAATAATGCAGCAGAAGGTATACCCAGCAACAACAATGTGAATCAGAGAAAAATAAAGTAATAAAATGTTAGCAACAAACAGTAACAATCCCTGTGTGTACAAAATAAAAACAACAACATACAGTAAATCTGCCTAGCCAAAAGTCTTGATCCTTTCGCTTACTCTGGTAAGATTCTTAGTTCTGTCCTTTCAAGCAAGCTAGAAGGAAAGAGTGCAGGTGAAGCTAGGTGCCTTGGCCAGCAAATCTAGCCTTCCACCTCTGCGTGACTAGCCAGACCTGCAGGGTGCTGTAGGTGCAATAATGTATATTGTAAGTTTGTAACAGCTGGTAACAATTTTAGCCCAGTGAACTCTGGCAAGAACTGCTCAATCTGTCACCTCACCACATGCAGTACTGTAGGAATGGTTTATCTAGTAGTTTGCACCTGTCATGCCTTTTAGGTAGGGAAACCACTAGACCCTTTAAAGTTTGAGTGGGGGAACACCAAAGGGCTATAGAAAGAAGTGACATCACGCATGCCACAGCTCAACTTGTAATGAATCACAAAGATGGACAGACATACAAATTATCCTACATGGCAATTGACAAAGTCAACTAAAAACCCAAGATGGGGGGAATTATAACAATCTAGTGTTAAAACATGAAGCCTTTTGGATTATTAATTTAAAAGCAACCAGACCTCAGAGTCTAAATGTAGCTTTTGAAATCAAACCATGTCTACAGGATAGAAAATGAATTATAGAGTTTTTTTGTGAATCCAGATTTGTTGTCCATTACCCCCCCCCCCCTTGGTTTTCTTTTTCTATGCATTACTTGAATTTTTCTTCCTAAGAGACACTGGTATCTACAGTAAATCTCTGCCTTGAATGTCCTCTATTTCAGGGACACTGGTTTACTGAGATTGAGAAGGGGCATATTCCGTTTTACACATTGTAAAAAATGGTATTGTCACCGGTGTCTGCTAAGCCAAAATCCGCTTTTACCGGTGTTTGGTTTTGTGTACTTTATTTAACAATTTTTTAACTCTGCTAATATGCATTTTAGCAATTTTGATTTCCACTATTACATGTCCTTCCATCCTTGTACCAATTTAAAGTTATTTTAGGTACAAGATGTGATGGCAGCAGCAACACTATAGCCCCCATCCCTAAGGTGTAATGGAAGCAGCACTACGGCCCCATCCCTCAGGTACGATGGCAGCACCAACAGCACTATGACCCCCATCCCACTGGTGTGATGGCAACAGCAAAAGCACTACTCCTTCCCTCATGTGTGACAGAAGCAGCAGCACTTTGGCCCCCATCCCTTAGGTGTGATGGCAACAGTACTATGTTCACCACTCCTCCAGTGTGATGGCAGTATTAGCACTATGGCACCCATCACTCAGGTAGGACAGCAGCAGAACTACATTCCCCATCCACCAGTGGTGATGGCAGAAGCACTACAGTCCCCACCCCTTCAATGTGATGGCAGTAGCAACAATGCAGTCCACATCCCTCTGGGGTGATGGTAGTAGTGACAGCACTATGATCCCCTTTCTTCAGCACCCACACCCCTCATGCACATGTTACAAATGACTTGATCTCTTTGCTTGTTAGAACTCAGATGTGAATTAATCTGAACCATCACCGCTAAGGTGGACTACCTTTGTTTTTTCCTATCTATAATTTAACTGCCTGAACTGGATTTCTGCCTGTGACACTGCTGACCAGGGTTAGGGAACAGACTTGGGTGTTGGAGGGCCAGCTGGTGGGGGAAGGCTTGAGTGTCCAACGACCACTCAGCTTCTCCTGGAAGGGAGGGTGGGTTCATGGCTCAGCATTTGCTGGCCTCTGGTGGAGGCCAGAGGCATGACAACATGTCAGCCCTCACTGCAGGAGGGAAGCGTGATGGATGTCGGCTTGTGCCTTGACATCGTGTGGCCTGTCACACTCCCAAGAAAATGGGAAAACACCCACTGACCCAACCGAAGGACAGCTGTTGGTCCCTCCATAAGCCAGACTCCTCAGACATGTGTCTGTCCTGACCCCTGCCATGCCCAGGATACACTGGAAGCTCTTTACGGCAATTCTCCTCCCCTGGTAGCCTCCCACAGGGGTAGGGGCCCACTCAATGAAGGGTTACTTTGGGTTACCTGGTAGCACAGTAGTAAGAGGCAGTGGATGGTGGTCGGCACTCAGCAGTGATAGTAGGGGGCCTTGGCAGACCTGAAGGAGTGAATGGCCAGGGAGTAAAAAACTGCTTGAATTTGCTTCTTTGAAATAAAGTGTCTTCACCTAAAAAATCCACACGAGATTAATGGAGGATGTTCAAATGGATTTATGCATCTTCCAGACATGTGGATGCTTTTTTGCCCTTGGTGTCCATGAAAAGGTTGTATCCCAGTTTTCATGTCTTTTCTTAGATGTGAATTGAGCACTACTCTTCCCACCAGCATCAAATAGCCCATGGTGTCTTACCTTCTGTACGTCATTGACTGTGCTTTCAAAATCCATTGGCCAAACATAAGTACACTTAAATACTTAACATTTGCTTTTTGTTGAAGCAGTCTATCAGAAAATCTTTTGTTGCCACAGAGACTGAAACAGTAGGTGGGAGAAAAGCTACAAATGATCCAGTTCACCTAAATGGGGTGCTAACTGTGAAGTCTTTTCATAAGTAGTAAGGCAGTTTCTTCTTTGTGACCATACTTTCATTCAGACTAGTTTTCATTCAAACAACTGAGAATTGTGGATGACCCTACTGGTTATAAACTTGAATAAGCTAGTTGGTAACAGTGATCCTGCATTTAGCAATCTACAAGCTAGATGCTTACATGCAAAGAATACAATAAACACCTGACTAAAATCTAAAAACAAGCTTATAAAACACACAAAATGTATCTGAACATTTATCTTTACCTATACAAAATCATTTCTGCCCAAGTAAAACTCAGGTAAATTACATGGTACCCTGACTATTATTCTATGATGTAATAAACATATATTGGTATTTTTTTTTAAATTCTTTGTAAAGCAGGTAAGGCTCACTAGGCAGGACTGGCTGTTTTCAGAAGTTTCCTGGAAGCACTGGGGAGGTTAAGTGACTTGCTTGGAGTCACACAGTATGCAAGTGGAGGTTGGGGAATCAAATCCAAGTCTGTTAGATGTACCCAGTTCATTCACTGCTTGTTACTCTAACCACTAGGCATGGGTGGTTAAACTGAATGGTTGATTACTACAAAGCAGTGCAGGTAATTTCCTTACTGACTCTATATGCAGCAAAGCCAAAAGAATGAAAAGCACAGCAGTATTCATTTTAAGATGTTGAAATCTGGGTCGGCCTGATGGCACTGCAGTAGCACTATTGCTTGCAATGCCAGTGACCCAGGGTCAGAAGCGAACTTGTGTTGCTGGAGGTCTGGCCAGAGGAGTAGGATCAAGCACCTGTGGGACTGCTGTTGTCCTCCGGGGAGGGTGGGCTGCAGGTCCTGCTGCTTTACCACCACCTGTGTGACCATGGGTGGTGATGCAATGGTGCTGCAGAGTGATCAGAAAGGGAGGACCCTAGCCAGGATCTGGAGCTTTGGCATGTCTCTATGTAACCTACCTCCTTGGATGTCCTTTAGTGCCAATGGCCTCAGGGACAGAGAGCAGAAAACCAGGAACAATCACCCCACATTGGCCAGTGGCAGAAGGGACCCAGGTGCCCCAGACTTCATAACCAGGCTCCATGAGGGACCCACTGAACTGCCCGACACACTAAGGGAGTGTGGATGGATCCTGGGGTCCCCTACCTTTTCACCTGGTGAGGGTACAATCCAGGCAAGATAGAGGCAGGACCACAGGAGCTCCTGAGCATTACCTGGGGTTAAAGCTAAGGGATACCCAGCCTGTAAAGTGGAGACCAATGCTGTAAGAAGGGGACATAGAAAGAGAAAATAAAAAACGTTTAAAAAAAATGCTGAAATCTTAGAGATTCTGTGCAGTGACATGCAATTTCCGTGAGGCACCGGTACAAGAATTCAAAATCCGCAAACCAAGCAGAATTCCGTGATTGTTACCGGTTAAAATGGAAAACCAGGGTCCCTGTCTATTATTGCTGTCTACCCCCCCCCACGCACATTTCCTCAGCTTCTTGATGTTTCTTATGCACATGCTTTTAACATGGTTAGTATTTAAGCATTTGTAGAATAATTTGATTAGATAATGTATTCTTTGAGTCTTAAATTTGTCTCATGGCATTTCTGAGGTGATTCATGTTGTTCTTTGCATGTGGAACGCGCAGGTGTTTTAACAAATGTCATTGAACTAGCAATCAATGATGTCATGATGCCACACCTATTTGCACTTGCATATAATGCACCAGCACTTTGTATGCCTTAGCCTTTGAGGAAGGGTCCAGGCAGGACCTGAAATGCATCAGGCAGGCATTTTGTTATTTTATACAATAAACGTCCTCCTTATGGACGGTGTCAGTATCATATGTGGTGGTGAGTGCCTGAATTTCCAGTGTTACATATACTGTACAGTAGCTCTCCACCACTGCCATCCAAGGGTACAAATGGTGGTAGTAGAAATGGCAGAAAATCCCACGGCTCCTCTGACATCCAAAGTACAGCTATGCAAAACCGGCAGACTCTGCTCAACATGGAAGATGTTTCCCATGAAATTATTTAGTTTATGGAGTTTTCAAAGGTGTAAATTTGGTCTTTGAAACCCATGAAAATGTGTGAGAAAACTAAAAAAATCCTGTAACATGAACTATTTTCCCACACTGCGATAAATCCAGAGTAGTGTAAAAAGTATCATTTTTCCCATGATATAAAGTGTGCATTATTTAAATTTTCAGTAATATTTTCCACATGATTCTACAACGTTTTGAGGATGCAGGATCTGCACAACTCTAGTCCAAAGCCTGGCTAAAAGGTGATGGCATTTGACATATTTAAAATATGTATTGTTTGGTACATTAACATAAGCTCATTCAAAGTGCTAGGTCAGACATGGCACTGACACAGCTGGCCACCCCACAATAAAACAAGCATTTGTCAATGTCGAATGTTGTCTTGCTGACATTGGCATCAGTAGCACAGGAGTTGAACAGATGCATAATAGGAATGGCAGTGAAGTATGAAAGTGACGTCAAACTCCACATCACCCTACAGAGACTGACAGGCACTGAGGTGTGCCTTTGGGCATCAGCCATAATGTTCATGGCATTTCAGCTCACCCTACCCTGCAGTGCGACAAATATCATGTTGTGCCTTGGAGTCCTTGAGCCTTATGCTCACCCCATTCAGCCATAACACTCTTGGCATTTTACCTCACCCTATCCTGCAGACACCGACAAGTGCTGAGGTGTGCCTTGGGGTGTTCGGCTTTACAGTCACCCCATTTCATAAGGACATATGCTGAAATGGGTGCAGCATAGGAGAATGGGGTGAACTGTGAGGCTGAAGAGTCCAAGGCACACCTCGACGCCTGTCAGTGGCTTGAGGGTAGGGGGGGTGGTATGGCATGAGCATGACAGTCGGCAATGGAAAGACACACCCCTGATGCCTGTCAGTCTGTACAGGGTGGGACATTATGGTTAGAAACCCTAATGCCCCAGCTGTTTGTTGGTATTTGCACTACAAATTTGCAACACAGTATTTTTGTGACCCCCACCTCATGCAAGTGTTTGAGACCTCTGCTCATGAATAGTGGCACTGTGATTTTGTTAATCTGTCCCGAACGTTGATTTCTCACAGCGACCATGCCATTATGCGCCAGATGTGGGAAAACACCATTCAGGCAGGATGTGAAAAACGACAGCTGTACCATTCATAGGTAGGTGTGAAGAGATGGCAGTGTTGAAAATCTTGATTGAAAATATTAAAAATGCTTGTATTTATGAGCATACATAGAAATTGCGCAATGCACACTCATAACACAGTCATTTAGTGGAATTATTTCACCAAATTTTCAACGTAGGCATTTTGGGACCTCTGCTCATGAACACTGTCACTATGATTTTCTTCATCTGTCCTGATCATTGATTTCCCACAGCAACAGCACCATAGTGCGCCACTTCTGCAAAAACACATTTTGGGCAGGATCTGAAAAATGACAGCTGTACTGTTTATAAGGACATGTACAAAATTGACAATGTTGAAAATGTTGAGTGAAAATATTACAAATTGTTGAAGTTATGAGTGCATGTGGTAACTGCACAATGCACGCTTATAACATAGTCATTTTATGGACTTTCGTCACCAAATGTTCAACATAGGCATTTTAGGACCTCTGCTCATGAACAGTGCCACTGTGATTTTCGGAATCTGTCCTGAACACTGATTTCCCACAGCGACTGTGCTATTCTGCGCCGGTAGTGCAAAAACACATTTTGGCCAGGATGTGAAAAATGACAGCTGCACTCTTCATAAGGAGGTGTGAAAAAATGCCAATGTTGAAAATCTGGAGTGAAAATATTACAGATTGGCGAAGTTATGAGTGCATGTGGAAACTGCACAATGCACGCTTGGTAACACAGTCATTTTTGGAATTTTTTCACCAAATTTGCAACATAGGCTTTTTGGGAGGCCACCTCATGAACAGTGACACTCATTTTGTTACTCAGTCCCGAAAGGTGATTCCATGCAGTGACTGCAAAATCATCTTTTGGGACCGAACAATGCCATGACAGTGACTGACTTCATGAGGAGGGGTCCCAAAAACCCCATGTTGAAAATTTGGTGACAAAAGCAAAAAAAAAATGGGTGCGGTATCCACATAAGTTGAAAAAAAAAAAACATTTATGCCATTATACAGCTTACTGGCATTTCTCCAGTTCATGGTCGGCTTTGAAGAGTGCAGACGTGTTCCCAGTCCACTGAAGATCATCGCGCTGGGCTCTGGAGGTAAGTATGGGGTGAGGGGTGTGTAGGGAGGCAGGGTGCACAGTGGGTGGGCGCAGGTTGGAGGAGGGGCCACCGGACTCAATGAGGGACCGTTTTCTGTTTTACAGGTTAAAAAAAAAAACATTGCAAGACTTTTTTTTCTTTACAGGGACATTTGGCACACTGGGGTGGGCTCCCAGCGTGCCACCTGAGTGTTTTTTTTGGGGGGAGCTGTAGCCAACGGGGGATTGGGCAACCCCACAGGCCATACAGAGTTGGGGGGGTCACATGAGCCAAAGAGGATTAGGCACCCCCTTGGCACACAAGAAATGTGGGGGTACATTATGCTGATGGGGATTGGGCACCCCCATCAGCAAATTAACTTAGGGGGGGCATGCTGACAGGGGAATTGGGCACCCCCGTCAGCTTTCAGAGGGAAGGCTTCTGTGGGGACTATGAGAAGCTGATGGGGAAGCTGCCGCCATGTTGCTTGACGGGGACACCAGACGAGGCAAGCAGTAATTGGCTGCTGCAATCAGGGACCACCCCATGGCGCTCCCTGATTGCAGCAGCTAATTTATTTCAAGGTGGTGGCATGTTTCTCAACTACTGTCATAGACAGCATGCTATGCCATTGGCGCCACAGAGCCCGGCCACAAAAAAGAGGTGGCGCCATTGGCTGCAGCAGGACTGCACCTCTGAAACCCGCTTCTCCACCGAAGCAACCACAATATGTTGTCTGCACTGTGCATGCAAGACAACATAAAAAAAAAAAAGAATCATCAGTACATCATTTAGGGGTTCTAATCTGGGACTGTTGCCGGCATACTCTGATGGCTGCTGCATTGGTTGTCTTCATGTTCTTCAAATCTCATTTGGCCAACAAAAATGTTCATGGCACTAATGAAAATAACAACATAATCATTATGTGATAGTAATGATAATAGTTAAATCACAACATAAAATTAACATAATAATATATGCCGCAGGGACATAATGTATATCTTCATCCCTGTACAACCAGCAATATATACAATAAAACAATATTAACAGTGATACTTATATAGTGTAATAAATATGTAATATAATAAATGGACCACATTTTGGAAACCTCTGGAAAATGCATTACTATTGCTCTTTTTCTGGTATTTTGTCCCTCAATAGTCCTAGTATAGATACAGTACTAGGTCAGGCCCCATCTCTACAGTGTGCAACTTTGGTCCCCATTTCTGAGTAAAGATAACAAGATCTAGAGCATAATTTTTGGTACTGTTTGTGGGCTATCTGTTCGACTACTGCACCTACTGTCTTCTTCCTCATCCAGCCACCAAAATGCTAATATTAACATAATAATATAAGAAAAAAACTTCTAAAGCAGCCCTGCATAGACTCACTGTCCGCAGTGTGTATATTTCAGTGTTGTGGGCAGTGTTTTGGAATCAAATAGTAAACAGAAATACATGCTCGATACATAACACACTGATTTAACTGTTATTTTTACTTTCTTTGAGTGCTGAACAGAGTGGAACATGTAGAATATTTCTGGGTTCATCATCTGAAGTCTGAAGGACTTTGAGAGATTTGCACAGTTTTAAACATGACAAATTTGCTTTTACAAAACGTCTAGAAATTAAAAATAAGTTACTGCTGCCTTGAAGGAGAATCCTCCAGTTAGGAACCCCTCTACCTTCACAAGTGAGATAGTCACAGCGCACACTATCCACAAACATTAGCAGGTTAACTTTCCTAAAAAGGGGACTGTCCAGGAGTTAGTGAGACACAGGAAGTAACAGCAGTCAGGACAGGCTGACAGTACTTAGTTTTAAGCACCAGCCTACAGCAAAGACAGGTAATTAGGGGCCACCCTGTCCTATGCATAGGGCACATACTGTCTTACATTGATGGATAACCAATTCTGAGGAATGGTAAAGGTATCCAAGAGACCTCATTGGCATATTAGACCAGATAGCAGCAGGGCTTGCTCATTTCTGGAAGTAGAGGGGCCAGAGAGTTGGCATGAAATGAGACGAGAAATCCTGAGACAGCGAAGTAAGGGCAGTTCCACCTCCTGCACTAGAGTTAAGATACTACATCTCAAGATGCTCTTGTGTCCAGTATAAAGAAACTGATAGGGGCAAAGACTGCGTTGAAGCACCTTTCTCTTCACTATGGTTTGGCACATTAACAAAGGAAGCAGTAGGGATCATACTGTGATTCACACTACTGACTGTACGGACTGTAGAGTAGAAGAGGGCCAAGAAACCTATCTGGACTACCCTCTTACATCTCATGACAGAAATCCATTGATCCTTTTCACATACAGTATGTCTGTCTAGTTCCTTCTTAAAAATTTATTTTGCATTACAATTTAGTATTTGTTTGGGGAGTTCCAGACAGTAACAGTACACTGTGAACAGAATTATTTCCTTTTTTTTCCTGATTGAAAATTGCATTTTTTAATTGTTATGCCCCCTCAATTTATGACTGGGGCATGAAAAATCTAAGTTCATGGAGTACATAAGGTCCCTGTCTCTTGATATATCAAATATTAATAAACGGTTACTCTCATCCTCCATTTCTCTAACCTTTACATGTTGAGAAAGTGCAGCCCATCTGGTGCGGGACTGTAACTTGCCTTTGGACACCGCCATCCCCCAATGAAGGGTTGCTACATGTCTCTAAGGCTGTATCCAAAGATTTTAACAGAAATGGTGGTATCTGTTCATCTACCATCATAGTAATACCTTCCTGTGAAAGTGAAGAGTAACTTATGCAATGCTAATAAAATGGCCATTTGTTTGTATACATGTTCTAAATTAAGTGAGTTTTCTTCAGTATGTTAGGGCATTGGATCTATATTTTAGTATGTTACTCCTTTGCACTATAGTTGGTAGGGAATGCCTTGAAACCATAACACTTATGTTGAGGTACTGTACCATCCCCTGCAGCCACTCACACTGAGCAACACTTTTAAGTTATGTTGCCACCACCACTGAGTCATGCTTCACTAGCCATACTGTCATCTTTGCAGGCACAGCTGCTGTACGTGTAAGTGACGGATCTGGTATCCATGGCAGCAGTGTTAGATGCAAGCACCACATTCTAGCACAGCAAACTTCAGGGTTATTTGCACAGGTACCTTGGATAAAAGTGCTGGGGGCAGAGGAGGCTGCTTCATGTGGATGAGGACAGGAGATACAATGAGGCCAAGTGGCAGTAACATGAGTTTAGCAAATGAGTGTGGGTCAAAGAGCAAGAGTAGTTTGTTGTTGCCCGTCATGTAATGGTAATTAGATGGGGGGTTGGGGGAGATAGGGTATGTAGAAATAAAGTAACAGTTTGTTTGCATTTGGTGGGGTAGGTCATAAAACACAACAGTAGCAGTGTCTTTTTCAGTAGAAAGCAGCACACTGTTGTCAAATTCTATTTGCACTGAATTGATAACTTATGCTCTAGGACAGCAGCCTGCTGTTGAGGCAGCTATTACTGCAGGCTTGTACAAGAACAAAGTAGAAGTAACTGGTTCAAAGAAATATTACGGCAATCTTTGGGGTACCTACCTATATAAAAGGAGGCCAACTAGGGTTTTTGTCCTACAGTAGATGTTATCTAGAATCTCTTTATAAAGAGGAATAGTTGGGAAAGGTATGTTCTTGGAACGTCATACCATAACATGCTATATTTAAGCTGCTATTAAGCTTGGTTCTAGGCTCTTATTCTCATTTGCTTGATTTTTTTTTTACAGTTTGTGGCTTTGAAAGGAACACAGGGAGGTTAAGTGACCTGCTCAGGGTCACACAGTATGGATGTGGAGGCTGTGGGAATCAAACCCAGGTCTGCTGGATGTACTAAGCACATTCACAGCTCATTAATCTAACTTCTAGAGGTTATAATGCACAGCACTATGCCCAGTACCTTGCATCCCCTTCACAAAGGGCTATGCTCCTCTTCACATTTAACTCTCATCTTCATGTAAAAGAGTTCACTTCAGCACAAAAAGGCAGTTCAAGCAGTTACTGGTTTATTTGCAAAATATCCTTAAGCAAAGAAATAACAGTTCACAAATTGATTTCCTACCATGGGACAGTCAGTTTAAAATAATGTGTGCTGCAGGACTGAGTGGGACCCCAATTCTCTTCCTCTCTCTGGGGAGCTAAAAATACACCAGCCCCTCAAACAATTGGACTTAACAGTACAGATGTCTCCTTCAATGCACGTAATCCCAGCATGGGCTGACCTATTCCTTAGCTGTTAGACATCACTGATGTGATGGGGCTCAAACCCACACACTTCTCTATCAATGCCTTCTCTCCATCAGGAGCTTGCTGGTGTTTTGGTGGCACTGTGGTCTTTGGGATTTAACCTGCCATGATCAGCTCTGGGCTGCATGGCAACTCTGGACCTGGCTGCTTCCTCCAGTATCACAGATAGGGACCCTCCATACATGGAGCAGAACTTGCTCCCGACACTTTGGGAAATGCCTGAGGGTCTGCAGAGATCAGCACCAACAGTAGATATTCAGAGACATCAAACTTGAAGCTGAGGCCTGCTGTACCACAAGCCTGGAATACCCTCTCAGCCACGTAGTTACAGCTGTCACCATTCACACCATTTCTGTGCTAAGTACACATTGGGAATTCACCAGCAGTGGATCCTTTGCCCCATACAAACCTAGGGCCTTCTGCCACCCCACTCCAGAGAGCCCTTCCAAGTATACAGCTTAACTAAGATGACACTGTAATAGCCCTTCTGACTTTTTGAACCTCCTCTCTTCCTATATTCCTGGGTTCACCATTTATACCCCATGGGCCAGATCAAGTGATGCCCATTCAAGATGAGGGGATTGCGTAAGACATGGCTCAATCAACCCCCCCCAAAAAAGGGGGGGGGTTACAGATGGTATGTAAACTAAAAATGTGCAAAGAGTGTCCATTCTTATTTACAGTAACAAAATGCCATCCAAATCCTATTAGCTCTGTGGTAAACTAATTATTATCCATTCCTTCCTTAGACTCGCCATTTCTGCAATGTGAATGCTATGATGCCCCTCTCCTCTTAAAGAAAAGAAAACTGTCACTTATCTTACTGCCAGTCACTGAGCAGAATAAAACAGTAAAAAGCTTTCTATAAACATATGCATTTAGGAAATAAAGATCACTTACAATGCAGGCATTTAGTAACCTGAGACTTGTGTCTTCCCAAACATGTTGTTAAAATTATTTTCTTTATTTATTATTAAACACATCTATAGCAATTTAATTATAACCACTTGAGTCTCCACTTCTACCTATTGTACTCTAAAGGGAACATATTTTTTTTTATTTAGTTGTTTAACCAGGTATAGCACACTAAGCTGAAAGCTTTTTTACAGGAGCGACCTGCGAGCACAATGAGGTTAAGTGACTTACTTAGGGTCACACAGTATGCAAGTGGAAGCTGTGGGATTCAAACCCAGGTCTGGCCTGCTGGATGTCACCAAATTTACAGCTCAGAGCCTTAGACCACTGCACTATACTGCCTCCTAATAGTTAAGCATACTGCATGACAGGGTGTGTGTGTTGTGCTGGGATAACGTCATGTCTCAGGTGTTTTGGCAAGAGACCGCAGGCCAAGTCCAATACCTGAGAAATTATGTTGTCATACATGGCACACACCCTGGAGTGAATTATTGCTGTTTTACTGTACACTGACTTTGTTGTAAAAGAAAACAGTATGAAAAAAATACATTTTTAAATATGTTTTCAGTTTATTTTTCCTTGGGTTGGTATACATATAAAAAGTTAATAATTACTGGTGACTATGATTTTCAAACGCCATAATAACTGGTTATTATGGCATTTTTGAAACTCAGCACCAGTCTCCTTGCACACAATCTGTTTTGTGCCTCTTCATCTGCTCATACTCTGCATGTGGGCGGGCCGAGCAGTCTGTAAAAAATGGTGGCTCAACTTCCCACTCGCTGATGAGCCATTCCTTTGTGATTTTTAAATTATTTATCTGGTTGGTCCTGCCTCCCAAAATACACAATAAATATCTTGTTGATCCCGCTGTGTCTCAGAATTTGCAGACGCTGACTCTGATCCCAAACAGACCCCAGAATGACTCGCAGCTCACGGAAAAGAGGTCAGTCACAGAGTGAGATAGAATGGGGAGAAAGTGTGTGTGTGTGCGTGTGTGTGTCTGTGTGCATATGTGTGTGTGTCTATGTAGGGGGAGGCTGTCAGCACCAGCAATTATAAAAAATAAAGTTTATGCAGCTGTGATGTTACAGATTTTTTTTATGACTTCATAAACCTCTCAAGCTTCACTCTCGAGGTTTATGTGTCATCACACACCTTGGGTGTGTAAATAAAATCCATAACACAATTGCATAACAATTATTCTCTATTTACTGTTTTGGCTAGTAGGTGATGTTACACCTCACTCTCTTCCTGCAGTGTTTGGTAAATGATGGCCCTTCTTTCCGCTAGCACACTAAGTTATGGCCACATTTAATGTTTGCACTGGGAGAAGTCAGTGATAGTTTGGCAAGCAAGAAATTTGGAAAGTGTGAAGTGAAGGCACCAATCATTAAGTGAATCGCACTGTGCTTTTGGAAAGCACATGCGCTGAGGATGTTTGAGCTGCTCAGCAGGGAATTGTGAAGCCCATCAGAGTGACAGCTTCAATTTCACTTTGTTTTTGTTTTCTAAGTTTGGCTATTGGAAGCAATTGAAAAGCAGGTTTTGGATATGGGGGCCATATGTGGGTGTTTCAAACTGTTATGGAGACATTTTTTTTTGTAGCTGGAGGGAGGGTTTTCATTTTTTCAAATGTATATTGCCCTGGCAAAGTGTAAACCGAACATGATAAGTGTGGGCAACTTGAACATGCTAGATGCAGTGATTTTTTTTCCTGTCATGTGTGCCTGATCTTAACAGAAGTGGTGTTCTGCTGGGATAACATCACTGTTGAAGGTGGCCACCACTTTATTTTATTTATTTAGTTTTTGTTTACCGGGTAGGTGCATCAGCCAGCAGTGTGACTATTTTCAGGCATGATCTGGGAGAATACATAACATCATGAAAATAGGTACAGAACAAATCCAATAATGAGAAGTAGACCTTACATCTTAGGGAAGACAAATCCTTATACATAGCATGTAGGGAGTTTGAGCACCAAACACAAGGGCAACAATATAATTAACAGGGAATGAATAGTAGGTACATCCTGTGGAGGAAATAAACAACATAGTAGTAGAACAAGCATTGCTAACGAGCTAAGTTACAGGGAAAGTATTAACATAGATAGTGCAGTAATTGCTAACGAACTAAGTTACAGGAAAAAAATTAACATAGATAGTGCAGTAAATAGGAGATCCGGGTGGAGACTAACAGTTGAGGATAGAGTATAAGGGAGAGTAGAGGGAGCAGCCAAGGCCAAGGAGAGATGCTGTCTACCCAGGTCCGAGGATTAGTAGGGCTTGGACAAGTGCTTAGGGCATGAAACATGGGCACTGAGATAGGGGGCCTAACAGGCAGGTATTTAGGGAGGATCAAAACAAGTACAATGGTCAGCCTGCATAAGATAGCGATGGAGCATAGTTTTGAAGTGTAGGTGGGGCCCAGTCTGCCGGACTTCCAGGGGGAGAGTATTCCAGAACTGAGGAGCCACAAGTCAAAAAGCACCTGCACCTTTAGGGGTAAGACATCTGGGAACTTTCAGTAAAGATTTTTCAACTGATCTCAGTTCATAAGAGGAGGTGAAAGGAAGTAACATCTCCACCAGTGTTATTGGGGTTTCCAGCCTGATAATAGAATCAACAAGGGAGCCCAGGTAGTATTATCTAGAAGCCATAGGAGAGAGCCAGTCCAGGTCCTCATAAAGTTGGCAACGGTGTCTAAGTCGAGGGGAAGAGGATGCATAGTGGCATATATTATTGCAAGTAACGTCCCATTTCAGTAAGGAGGTTTTATGGGCAGCACCAAGGATGGGGGCACAATAGTTGATGGTAGGCAGCAGAATTCCCCTTGCAATGGCCAGTTTAGCTGATGGTGCTAGCATATAGCTTGTCTTGTACGCAGCACCCAATTTGTTATTTACTGCCTTGCAGGTAGTTTGAATATGCAGGTTGAGATCCAGGGATTGATCCAGCAGGACCCCAAGATAGTTTAAGGATGAGACAGATTGTAAATGAAATCCACCCATGTCGAGGACTGCCAGTGATGAAGGACCGGCTCTGAGTTTAGGGACAGAGCCAAAAAGCATAGACATTGTTTTCTTTGCGTTTAGAACCAGTTTATGATCATTGAGCCAGTTTTGGATGTTCTTGAAATCATAGGAGAGGGCAGTGTTCAGGTCATCAACTTTGCTAGCACTGTTATAGATGACAAGATCATCAGCATATAGGAGAGACAAGCAGTTCCTAAGGGCACAAGGAAACTTATCGATAAAGAGTGAGAACAGGAGCGGTCCCACGATGGATCCTTGCAGTACCCCAACGCTTATAACTGTAGGGTCTGATACAGACGAGTCAAATTTCACCATCTGATGCCTGTTAGAAAGGTAGCTATTAAATCATTTTACAACCGGCGTAGAGAAACCCAGGTTTGTGAGGCCACTTAAGAGCAAAGGATGGTCTACCAGGTCAAAGGCCTTAGTAAGATTGATAAAAACAGCTCCGGTAAGGCGCCCTGCATCCATATTTGAGAGAATGTCAGAGGTAAGTTTCAACAGGGCTGTAGATGTGCTATCCTTCTTTCCAAAACCATGTTGAGCATCTAAGAGTAGGTTATACTTTGAGAAATAATCAAGTGTTTGGGAGGCAACAGTCTTTTCAAGAAGTTTAGACAAGGCCGAAAGAATGGCAATGGGTCTGTAGTTGTTTATGTCCTTTTTGTCACCTTTTTTAAAAAACAGTGTAATGAGAGCTGTTTTCCAGATGTCAGGGACAGTGCTGCAAGAGAGGAACAAGGTAAATATTTTAGCCAAAGGTGAGGCAATATAGGAGGCCGCAAGCCTAAGGAGGCAAGGCTCCAGGTGGTCCGACCCAACGCAGGTATTCTCAGACATCGAGTGAAGAAGCTTAAGGACCTCAGGTGCTGTTATAGCTTTGAAATAGAAGGGCAGACTTCATCCAGATTCTGGGGAGAAGGTGAAGGCATCAGGCACTTTCATCAAACCCCCAGGGTGGGGCGGATTTGCCAGAGGTTTGAAGGAGGAGGTATATGGAGACAGATCAGAGAACATCCTATTGAAAGCATTAGCGATGGTGTTAGGGTCATTACAGTTAGCCCCATTCAGTAACATGTCAGTTGATGTGTTATGCTTGGCGGTCTCAAGGAAGGATTTGATATGCACCCAGAATTTCTTGGGGTCATATGCAGAGCTAGTAAGCAGATCCTTACAGTACTTGATTTTCACTATTCTTATTTGTTTCCTGCAGATATTTCTACAGGTCCTGTAGGTGTGGTAGTCAGACATCTGTCCAGATTGTTTAAACTGCTTCCAGAGTTTGTCCCTTAAGCATACAGCAGCTCAGCTAGCAGGTCCTTATGTAACCATCTAGTTTGATTACCTCTGACTCTTCTGGTGACCTTGGAAACATGTCTAGTCTGCACGTCATTAAACTTGGTAAGAAAGATATCTAGCACATGTTTGATGCAGTTCAAATGATAAATCTCAGACCAATCTATGGTGGAAATGCCATGAAGGAAAGCCATTATGTTCAAATTAGCAAAATTAGTGAATGTAATGTAGCACGGCCGGGGAGATGGGGGAGCACCACAGGCCTAAATACCGAAAATTGGAACATGGTCAGTAATGGCATCAGAAAGGATTCCAGATATGGGTAGATGCTCCAGATGGTTTGTGAGTAACCAGTCTATCAGGGTATCCATATTTTCAGGATTAGGAGTCCTTGTAGGTTCATTTATTATCTGGTGCAGGTTATAGCTGTTGGCCACCAATAGTAGCGAACTATGGGTGGGTCCTAGCCAATTTAGGGTTATGTCTCCAAGGACTATGGCCTCATTTTGCTTGGCATTCACCAGAGTTATGTCAAGCGATTCTTGTAACCCAGTGACACCCCCAGAGGGGGGTTGTATCCAGAGATGACGTGTAGTTTCTTTGACCCAAGCGTGACAGTAACATGTAATGTTTCACATAACATGGGCGAGATCTGGTCACGGATGACAGTTATGTTAAGATGATCTTTATAATAGATCACAACACCACCTCCCCATTTAGCAGTAGGCCTATCCCTGTGGATGAGGGAGTAGTTAGCAATTGAGCATGTGGAGTCAGGTATCTTTGGTTTCAGCCACGTATCCGTGACACAAAGAATGTCAGGGTTGTAATCCTTCATCCATGCCTCAAGCTCATCCTTGTGGCATGTAAGGCTTCGAATATTCATGTGTGCAATGAGAATACCTTTCCTGTGCAGCTTTATTACGTCGCTAGCTGTGAAGTGGGCAGGTGGATCAGGATTAGATTGAGTGTCACCAGACCATAGGATTTTGAGCAAGGCTAAGAAATAAAGCCTAATACCATAATAAGCTAGAGTTTTTACAGCCTGCCTCTTCCATCTTTCAAGGGCTAGTAGTACATAAAAGTAATAGCCCTTAGGGAAGGGAAGAAATAGCCATATGGATACTGGCCATTGGCTAAGGACAAGCTGGTTTGAGAAGCAGAAGTTATGGAGGTCTGCTATCCCACACTGGTCGTCACAGGGGATCGAGAGAGAAAAGATGTTGAGGTAGAGGAGTGCTAGTGGAATAAGGATCCCCACTCAATTGTTAGCTAATCATAGCTTTAGATTGCTGGTAGACAGTGAGATATCAGTCAAAGCGATGCCTACTGAATAATCAGGGTGGGTACCAAAAAGGCAACAAGGTAGTGACAGTACCTAAGATCGCTGTACAATATAAGGAACAGGGGCAAGAGAAACTTCCTATTATAGTGGAGCAGAAGCAAGAAAAGGATTTACTCCAGCACAGTTGGATAGGCCTCTACGGTGGTCAAATGACAGTTTAGAAGGTGGGAAACATTAGCTCTAAGTATGATTGCAGGGAGCGCTAAAGCGTGAGCGAAGCTAAGAGATGCAGACGGTCAGAATGTGCTGAAGGAATCAGTCCTACTGGGAGTGTGGCACGGAGGCCCCCTATTGGCAGAAATATGTAATGAGCCAATGGAAATCTAGGCACTTAGTCATATGACACGGAGAACAGAATATAAGTGAGAGCCCACCCAGGGTGCGTGAGGTGGGGGGAGGGTTGGAAGCTGACTTAAAGCGCCAGCGGGATAGATAGCGCCTTTTACAGCTTCACCACCCACTGAGTCCTAACTCAGCCAGGCTCGTGGTCCTCCGCGCTGAGGTGTTTCCTTGTGTTGCTGGGCTTCTGCTATAAGGGGGCACCTCGGAGGAGTGGCGGCTGAATCGGGATGCGGTGGAGCTGCACTGGAAGCGGGCTCAGTGGAGGGACATTTCCCAGTGAGTCCGAGCCCCGGTGGGCTCTGAGGAGACCTTGAGTGCCTTTTACAGCTTCGCCGTCCACTGAGTCCTAACTCAGCCGGGCTCATGGTCCTCCGAGCCGGACTTACCAATCAGAGTCCAGGATTTTTCTTACCATTGTATAATTAACTACTAAGAAACTTCTCTTACTGTAAGGGATATGAATTTACACTATTTTCTTTTAATGTACCTTTCACTTGTTTAATTAATTGTACATAAACTGTAGCAAAGAACTATAATAAATAGTTAGAAGACAAGTGGCCCATCGACTTTTTTCCCCACCAACTTAGTGGGAATACCCTTCACTCTTGCTCTTCAAAGTACTTCCTGCTAAATCATTTCACAGATATGAGCTGATGCCCCTGAAGGGATTGTGCTGTCGAACTTGGAGTACTATGGCATTAAAAGAGAGTAAAGCACACTTGTCTGACTGCTTTTATCTTGATGTCTTCTGACTTCTCAGTTCACTAAACTGACTGCTTGCTTCACTTCCTCAGTAACAATGACATGAATTACCACAGGGGCATCCGAAGGACCAGTTATGCTGCAATGGCACTTTTATATTCATCTTCCTTTTTGTTTTTGTCACTTTATTCTCAGAAATCTTATCTGCTTTCTTTTTAAAATGGTGGGGCTGCTTTACAAGGAGCAGCACTAAGAACTGGAAACACCTTCAGATTATGTTGCACAACAAAGCTAAGATAGACTTTCAGCTCCTTAAGCAACTCGTTAAGTAAAGTAGCACTGTATGCCAAAGGAGTGAAACACAAGTCAACTCAATCTGGTTAAACCCTCAGAAGCTTGCATCATCAGGATGGAGCAGAATTCTGAGTGAACTTAATATGTGATCTGATCTGGTTTCACTCTTGTCACTCATATCAGTGTGGGCAGGTGATAACTATATGTATATATATATATATATATATTACATGGGTGAAGAATTTTACACATACAAAAGGTTATCATTTATTTCCCTGTATACCTGTGACTAAAGTATCAATTAAAAGTATATACCTACACTAATTACAACTATATGCCTACACTACATATAATCCTATGGGACCACATTACAACTAATTAACACATCATTGAACCAGTGTATTGCCCCCCTCATTTCTCAACAGAGTCATGTCCTTTGAAACTGCAGCTGTCTCTCTCTCTCCTAAGGCATCATGCCCTCCCTGTTGTTGCTGCCGAGCTCCCTCAAATGCTGCTCCCAACCACAGACAGACATCGCTTCCCAAAGCACACAAAGCCTCAACCAATCGCTCATGCACACCACTCATCCCGAAAGCAACCACATGCCACTCCCAACTGCAATTGCACAAGTTAACACTCCTGACTGCATTCAGAAAGCCAAACCTGCATATAGGAAGACCCTGCACTAAGGAAAACAACTTGGGAATGAGCCAAAATACAACCAGCACCAAAAACACCACAACACTATGGAAAAACATGTCCAAAAAACAAATAAGGCAAATCCTGAAATGATCATAAATGCGGTTACTACTTTTGTGTGCTGACTCTTTACAGGACTGCTGCCATGCGGTCAACTGTTTTGTGACTTCAATTCAAGCCCTGGGTACGTGCACCTCATTTGTATAAGCTGCTGCTGGATTTGTGTTTTCCTTTAATTAGGAAGCTTAGCACAACACATATATTTTCAAAATAAATATCTGAGTGCAGGACATATAGTTTGATGACCATTAAGCAGCACATTTCTTTTCTAATTAACTGTAATTTATCTCCCACATACTCGACCTGCCTGCATCAGCTTCTCTCTCTCTGCAGCCCCATCACCTGCTGGCCCTGAGACTTAGCTCTGATCTGACAGTGTCACATGGTTTTGGCCCATAGCACATCCTCCCATGTTCTCCAAGCCCAGGAGGAGTTTAGTTTGGACCAACTCGAGGGTGGGCTGTGAATCCACTGGAAAAGGGATGGTGCAGGGAAAGGCGACTATCCCAGAGCTACAAATCTAAAGTCCAGTACCTGCACTCAAAAACATCAATACACACCAGCTTCTTCTAGAGATTAAATGCCTTCATTCCATATCTCATTGAACACCAGTGCTCAGACGTGCTCACTGGCCACTAAAAGCCCTGGCACTTTGGGTCAGAAACCTTTAGTCAGGGGATATGGTCATGCCCCCTGGTGAAGGGTTTCTGACCCAAAGCATCAGGGTTTGTAGTGACTAGTGAGCACATCCAAGAACTGGTGTTCAACGAAGCATGCAATAAAGGCATTTCATCTCTGGATGCAGCCCAGTGAGCTGTACGGGGCCTGCAAAGGGAGAGGCAATGTCATCCTGCTACAGTCAAGGGAGTTTTCCTTTTTCTGTTCCCCTCACCACATAACCTTGTGGGAAGGGACTGGAAGCATGCCAGTGTCCCAGTTGGGAAGTGCCCACCCACCCATTATGGGTCCACTTGCTCTGCCCACTTGTGGTCACCTAGGTTGCAGTATTGCAATGGAGATCACACCCACATTCCCCAAAGGATGAGAGCAACCTCTGTGATTCTCAGTCCCACCCCCCCCCGGGCCAGCCCCGATGACTCATGCTTGCTTCTGAAACTAGATCACTGGTGTCACGAGCGGTAGCACTATGGCTGCACCAATGGTCCAGCTCAGAACAAAGATTGTTACAATCTTCCTGCAGCAGATAGATTTTCTTTTTTCATATATTTTATTTTTATTAAAATTGGAAGCCAGACCGCAGCTATTTGTACATACAGCAGTTCCCAAATCAGCTAGTACAGATGGTTGCAACAGCTTCATGGTATATCACCTCATGTTATCATTGCTATTTAAGGACACTAATACCTCTGATACTAAATGTAGCATGATTAAAAGGCAGTGCTCCTCCAGGTAGAGGACCATGGTAAATAGTATTATAGTACAATCAAATAAAGAGTCTAAGGAACAAAATTCTCATCCACTGATGTTATATAGGTTACCCAGCTGTGCTATTAGGTTCTGAATTTGGGTAACCTGTTGTACAAGGAGGAGGTCAGTTGTTCCAAATTATACAGTAGATTTCTTTGACTATCTCTTGCCATTGATCCACCATTGGGGGTTCACACTTAATTCAGAGCCTAGTGATGGCCTTGTTTGCAGCAAGAATATACAACCGGGCCATTTTGAGGGAACTCATCCATGTACCAGTTGGGGGGATGGATAAAAGGACTGTGGCCAGGGAACATATGGCCAAGGGAAAAGACATAAGCTCCAGCTGGTGGCCAATGTCTTGCCAGAAATCTACTATCACTGGGCAAAGTCTGCATATATGGACATGACCTGCGTTGGCCTGACCACATTTCCTCCGGCAATGTCCAAATTCTGGAGGCATGAATGTCACCAGTATGGCTAGGGTTCTAAAATATCTGTACCTGCACTTCAAAGTAAAGTCCCTCTATCTGGTAGAGAAGTAGGTGATTTTTAGAGCTGGAAATGCATGTTTTATCCAAATGTTATGGGTTAGTGTAATGCCTAATTCTTCCTTCCGCTCACCCAGGATTGGTTAGGTGGTGTCACCTAAAAGATCTTGAAGCCCCCTGTACATGTTTCCTATTAAATGCTGCCAGAAACCACACAAAGACCATCCATGAATATTTGTAGTAACAGGGGAGATGGGTCTGGTAGACAAGACCTCTCAGGTGATTTGTGAATATTGTAAATATTCTAATTTTTAAATATCAAAAATGTTCCCACCCCATGAGGCCATATTTCTGTTGCAACTCAGCAAAAGGGTCCACCCCATTATTATCAAAAAACTGGTACATATGAGTCAGCACCAGTTGTCTCCATCTGAGAAAAGTATGATCCATCTGAGTGAGTGAAAATTCAGCATCTGTTTCCAGAACATGACAAAAGTAGAAGATCTGATCTAACCGTGGGGACTGCTGTAGATGGGACCATATAGTCATGGTATCGGCTGTAGATTTGGCAAAATCCGTTAACAGAGGGGAGGCCCTGGAAGAGGCAAATAGCAGATTTTGAATATCAAACATGTCATTCATAACAAATCCCATTTGTTTGCAGGGAGCAGAATACAAGGGACAAAGCCAGCAGAATATTATGAGGAGGTGGGTAACCTTTGCATAAAGGTACAAAATAGGAAGGTAAATTCCTGCTAGAGTTATGGTAAGTTGTAATTGGGACCAGCAGATTCTGTGGAGTTGACCTCACAAACTGTTTTGGTTTTTTTTAACCTCTGTTTTACCAGGTGAGACACACTAAGCTGAAAGCTTGTTTTCAGGTGCAACCTGGGAGCACAGGGAAGTTAAGTGACTTGCTCAGGGTCACACAGTATGCAAGTGGGGGCTGAGGGATTCAAACCCATGTCTCCAGATTTGCAGCTCAGAGCCTTAAACCACTGCACTATATTGCCTCTTCAGATATGAACCTACCATTATATTAGTTTATTCCATGATGAGAAGTAAAAAGAGGAAGGGACTGTGGATGGCATCTGCAGCAAGTATGATATATGAGGGAGAATATTCATATGGATAGTTTCTATGCAAGAAAAAAAGGTTAATAGCTGGTGTGATCAATGGGCCAAATCTTCTGTGAGGGCAAGGGTGAGGGGTTCATAATTATAATACCTCTGATACTAAATGTAAGTTGTCTAGTATCCATGGTATGTGTATTCCCAAGTATTTAAGGCATAGGTTTTGCCATTTCACCAGAAATCTCCTCTTCAGAGTGTCTAGGGGGTGTAGTGAAACAGCAATACCTCAGTTTTCCTGAGATTTAATGCAATCTTGCTAGAGAGCTAAAGGCATCCAATTCTTACTATGACTCTGGAATGGAGAAGTTGGGATTTACCAGAGTCAACAAGATATCATCTAGCCGGCCCGGTGGCACTGAGGGTTGAGGTGCTGGATGCCACACCTCGTGCCACACTGGCAACCCAAGTTCAGGAATGAGCTCGAGTGCAGGGGTCAGCAAGGGAGGGAGTAGGATCAAGCATCCAATAGACTGCTCTCCTCTTCCTGGGGAGGGATCCAGAGTGTCTCTGGCGCAGTAGTGACCCCTGGTGGAGACCGGAGGCACAGCTAGCAAACAGAACAGTCCAAGGGGAGGAATGCAGCAGACACTTGTGGTACGGCCGTGTGAGCTTCATTGCATACCCACACTCCTAGGGGGAAACAAAGCTTGAAAAAAAAACCAATATTGGATAGGTGACGGCTCTCCTCCGAGCCATGCCGACACACATCCAACACCAGGCCCTGTCTCCATTCCCAGGCCTGTTCCTCCACCATCTGAAAGAACTCTTAAAACTGAAGGTGGACAAAGCAATGGGGCCTGAAGGGATTCATCCCAGAATTCTAAAAGAACTAAGGGTAGAACTAGTAACACCACTGACTACACTCTTTAACAAATCATGGGAGGATGGGGTGCTACCTGAGGACTGGATAAGGGCGGATGTTATTCCACTTCACAAAAGTGGGAGCAGAGCAGAGGAAGGAAACTATAGACCTCTTAGTTTGACCTCAGTGATAGGAAAAATGCTGGGATCACTTCTGAAGGAAAGAATTGTTGAGTACCTAGAGGTCAGTGGGGCATAGGACCCAAGTCAGCATTGATTCACAGCGGGACGGTCATGTCAGATGAATCTAATAGATTTCTTTGACTGGGTGACCAAAGTAGTAGACCAGAGAGGGGCTGTGGACATGGCTTACCTAGACTTTAGCAAGGCATTTGACATAGTCCCACACAAAAGATTAATATACAGCTTCACCAGACTTGGAGTGGGTCCCAAGATGGTAGCCTGGGTAAACAATTGGCTGGACAACAGGACACAGAGGGTAATAGTAAATGGAGTCTACTCTGAAGAAAGGAGCTGTTACTAGCAGGGTACCCCAGGGTTCGGTACTGGAACTGGTCCTCTTCAATGTCTTTATAAGTGACATTTCAGAGGGACTGGAAGGAAAAGTATGTCTCTTTGCAGACAACACAAATATCTGCAACAGGGTTGATACACAAGGTGGGGTGGAAAGGATGAGAAGGGACTTGGCAAGGTTGGAGAAATGGTCAAATGTATGGAAGCTAAGACTCAATGCAAAGAAGTGCAAAGTAATGCACCTGGGAAACAAAAACCTAGCAGAAGAGTACACAATGGGGGGTGAGATACTTACAACAACAAAAAAGGAAAGGAACCTGGGGTTAGTCATATCAGATGATCTAAAGGTGGGCAAGCAATGTGAGAAGGCAGTAAGGAGGGCTGGGGGGATATTGGGTTGCATAGGGAGAGGCACCACTAGTAGAAAACAGGAAGTTGTTATCTCTTTGTACAGAAACCTGGTGAGACCCTATCTGGAGTATTGCATGCAGTTCTGGAGACCTCATCTCTGCAAGGATGTAGGCAGGATGGAGGCTGTCCTGAGGAGGGCAACTAAAATGGTGCAGGGTCTACACCAGAAGACATATGAAGAGAGGCTAAAAGAGCTTAACATGTATACCCTCGAGGAAAGGAGGGAGAGGGGGGACATGATAGAAACTTTCAAGTAACTCAAGGGAATCAACAAAGTCCAAGAGGGTAGCATCTTTCAGAAAAAGAGGTGTGCAAGAACAAGGAGGCACAATTTGAAGATAGAGGGGAGACGGTTCAGAGGTAATGTGAGGAAGTATTTTTTCATGTTGCTGATTGTGGATGCATGGAACGGCCTTCCTGAGGAGGTCGTGGAGTCAAAAACAGTGGAGGAATTCAAGAATGCATGGGACAGACATAAGGCAATTCTAGTGGGGGGTAGGAGGAAGTAGGCTGATGGTTAACTAGGATCTGGAGTTTATCCATTAGGAAGGTAAAAGGGCAGACTACGTAAGCCAAGCGGTCCTTATCTGCCATCAAATTCTATGTTTCTATGTTTTATCTCGGACGGCATACTCGATTATAAATAGAGCATCAGAGTGGAGGTGGCCCTACCCCAGGGGGCTCAGAGCTGGGGAGTTTGCCTGCTGCAGGATGGTGGAGGACATTTGGAGATGGGGGATCAGGTGGGTGGTAGAGTGGTGTCAGGCCTATAGGAGCAGTCTGAGAGATTTCCAGAGATAGGGGTGCATAAATAGAACATACAAAAGGAAAAAACAGCCAAGATATCATCTGCATATAGTACAGCTTTGCATTCTATGCCCCCAGTGGTATTTTCTCTATACCCCTGTTTTGGTAGAACACTATTGCTATAGGTTCAGTGCAGATAGTGAAAAGCTGGGGGAGCAGGGGACAGCCTTGCCTGATTCCTTTTTGGAGGTCCAAAGGGGGGGTATACATTCCATTACCCTGGACATATGCCTTGGGGTCAGCATATATATTAAGCAGCCAGTGGAGAAATGGCTCTGGCAAACTATAGGCCAACAGGGTGCCCCAGAGGAAACTCCAGGACACCCTCTCAAAAGCCTTCTTTGTGTCGAGGCTCATCAGGGCTGCCGGGATGGTTCACTGGTGTACATGCTCAAGTTAAAGTAACATTTGATGGACATTATCCATTGTTTGTCTACAGCGAATAAATCCCCATTCAGGATGGACAATGGTTGGGCGAATATGGTCCAATCAGTTTGCCCAAATTGCTATGTAAAATTTGTAATCTCCATTTAAAATAGAAACTGGGCAATAGGAAGAGGGCAGAGTGGGGTCTTTACCAGGTGTAAGAATAGTGGAAAGGGTAGCATATCGCCAGATCTCAGGTATCATCTTGTCTTATCACCTCGAATGTTCACAAAAGGTGAGGAATCAGTAATTCTGAGAACAATTTGTACTCTTCTACCTTGAAAGTTGAAACCGTCAGGTCCAGGATACTTTTGGGTCTTGGCCTCTCATATCACTATCTGTACTTCTTCCACCATTATCGAGGAATCGAACATCGCCTTCTGGGTGTCTGAGAGTGCAGGGAGGGGAGTCAAGCCAAAGATTCCTTTATTCAGGAGCTTTCTGGAGGGTTCTGTACTGTGTACAGTTCCTGGTAATACTCCCTTAAAATGGTTTTACTTTTCCCTTTCTCATGGGCCAGGCCCCCCCACCTTTGCAGGGTATTTAAGCTGCATTATGCAAGCCATTTTCTTTCCATGCTCTGAGCCTGCAAGCCAAGAGGCGCATACGTATACCTGGCTCCTTCCTCATTCAAATTGCTTCAGGAAGAGCAGGGCTTGTTTGACCCTCTGATCTAATAGAGTTTGGATCTGTGCATTAATTGCTTTGATTTGAGCAGCAATAACAGTATTCCTTGTGAACAGAACTGTTACAAAGTGTGTAGCTGTTACATCAGCATGTCATTCGGGCTCATGGCCTTATTATCTAATTAACCCTCCTGAAGTGGGTTTATTTCCTTGTATATCACACATACCCATTGTACAATCTCTATATATACTGTACATATATAGTTTATTCAATATAATTTTAAACTGCTCACAGTGATAGCATACAGCAGCAGCACTAAATCAGTAAACATGGAATGATGCCCAGAAAATGTGTGGCACAGCTTTGCCGCATGGCAGAAACTGATCATACCATGCTTTTTTCTAACAATCAGCTTGTGTTACAGCAAGCAAAGCAGGTATTTATGGAAACCTTGCAGCTGCTTTCTCTTCCCTTTCCCTTAATTTCTGTTCCATATTTCTAGTTCAAGCTTTAATTCCCATAAAACATTAGTTCTAGCAATTTGTGGTAGTGAGCCTCCTCCAAGCCACTGTAAAGATTTTGAGCCTCCCTCAAACCAGGAAAAAATCTTGGGCTTCCCCATAGAAAAAATATCACACTTTGCACAGTGCACCAAGGAATAAAGTGAGACTAATACATTTGACTGAGTATATTTTTATTTTATTCAACTTATTGTTTTCCACCCCCAACCCCACACCCCAGGTTATCCTTGTCATCATACCTCTCAAACTTGCAGCATTAAAAATCACAACATTGGTCTTCAAAAATCATAGCAAATGGCCTGAATGTGTAGCACTTTTTTATTTTAAACAATATTGTGTCTACAATTAGTAGGCCCCATATATTTAGTGATAAGGAATGTTTCTATCAAGTTAGTTCAATGATTTAATAGTTTGTGTGTCCAGAAATAGCTCTAACATTATTAAGAACATCAGTAAACCTATGCGGAGCAAGGGTAAATTTGAGTGTGAAAATCATAGCGCTATGTGGAATTCATAGCAGTTGAGAGGTATGCTTGTCATTCCAGTCTCCTGACTCTTGGACCCTTGTTACTCTCATGTTTCCTTCCCATCTGTAACAGTTAACCTAATCACCTTCATCTCTCCCCCTTGCCCTGTTGTTAAGCACCTTCCTGTACCCTTACCCCAGGTCACACCTTAAAACAAGCATTGGCTTAGTGTGCCTTTCCCAGTCACCAATTTACATATAAATAAACACCTACTTTAAAAACAAGCCTTGACTCAGTGTACCTTCCTAGTCGACAATTTACATATAAATACAAGCCTAAAAACAAGCTTTAGCTCAATGGGTCTTTCCTGGTCTACTGTTTGTGCATAAGTAAAGACATTCACCTGTCATTATTCATATTTAGTTTGCTTCATCCCTTCACACAAAACATCCAAAACTTAAAATGCAATTATTGTACATTCTCAGACTTGACTGGGCTTCAACTGAAACAGTTTGTGGACTCCCTTATTTATTTATTTTTATTTATTTAAGAATCAGTTTACAACCTTTGAGCCAGAGGCTCGTTTCCAAAGGTACTTCGTCACATAAAAGACATACATTACAAGCCGTTACATATGATTTGCAAAAATCAATAGGCATTCACCAGAGGTGCCACGCCACATTGTGGTCAGACAAATACAATTGGGTACAGGGTACATGTAATTGATAACGGGTATTACACAAGTCGGTATCAAGTGAGCATTCTGGTAGATAAACATTGAAAACAGCTGGCACTGGACAGGTTAAACATAGGCATGGTGTACAGGGAAGTGGTGGAGGGGATGGTTGGGTGGAGAGCTGCCCGTGGGGCATTGTCAAGAGAAAAGAGGTGGAGGCTATGTTCAGAGACAGGAGCAGTTACGAGTGCTGAAGATGTGGTTCCGAAGTGCGGTTTTGAATGTGGAGATGGTGATGGCATTGGTGATGGTGGCAGGGAGAGAGTTAAACCAGGTTGGGGCTCTATAGCTGAAGGACCTCTGGCCACGGCTGGTTCTCATTCTGGGGACCTTTAGAGTGATCTTGTAGGAAGACCATGTTGCAATGGTGGGAGGGCTCTGGTGGATGGATGCCGTTACCCCAGGGGGGGAGAGCCTGAGTAGGGTTTTTTTGGTGAGGAGACAGGTCTGGTATCGGAGCCGTTCATCCAGGGTAAGCAGGTTAGCATCGACATATAGCTGACAGATGTGTGTGTGAGCCTGGGGGCACCAGTAATCAATCTGCACGCTTTATTCAGGGTTAGGTGAATTTTGTTGAGTGCAGGTGGTCGGCAGCACCAGAGCAAGCACTGGTAGACCATAGTCTACAAGGGACAGAACGGATGGTGTAACACCCAGCCGGAGAGCATTTGGGGAAGGCAGGTTTTATGGCGGAATAGATGCTGCCGTGTGTTGGTGGCGGATGTGTAGGGCCGATGTGGTTGTGAAATGTGAGGCTGAATCAAGGTAACCCCAAGGTATTTGTAGGAGCAGACTTGTTCCAGTGGTTGGTTGGTGCTTGGAAGGATATAGAGTGGGTGGTTGCTAGCTTTGTTTTGGGGTGTGAAAGAGCATAGTTTTGGTTTTCTTAAGATTGATGACGAGTCTCGCGCCCTTAAACCAAGCCTCGCACTGTTGAAAGACTGCTGTAGGAGTCCTGTAGGGAGATGGGATTACGGTGGATGGCAAAAAGGACAGCATCGCCTGCATACAGCAGAATTTTGCCAGAGCATGCACTGGGCAGGTGTTCAGATACAGCGAGAAGAGAAGGGGCCCAGGATGGAGCCTTGGGGACCCCAGAGAGAATGGGACGGTATCGAGAGTGTGTTATTAATCTTGACACACTGGGATCGAGTGTCAAGATAGCTAGCACACCATGCCAGGGGCCAGCCGAGAGACCAGTGAGGCAGAGTGCATTCAGCAGCAGTGGATGGGAGACAGTGTCGAAAGCCTTTGAGAGGTCAATGAACACTGCACCAGCTAGGAGCTGGTATCCAAGGAGGAGTGTAGGAAGTTGGAGAATTAATAAGGGCAGTGCTGGTACTGTGACCCGCAGAAGCCATGTTGCTCTGGGCATAAGATGTTATGCTTAGCCAGATAATCAGTGATTTGAATGGCCACCACTTTCTCCAGGGCTTTAGAGAGGAGGGAGGATGGAGATTGGGTCGTAGTTGTGGCCGATGACCTGTCGCCTCCTTTATGAATAGGTGTGATAATGGCTGTTTTCCAAGCTGTGGGGAATTGTCCCAGGCAGAGTGACTGGTTAATTAGGCTTGTGAGAGGTGCAAGGACTTCATCTAGCACCAGCCTGAGGATGCTGGGGTCCAGAGAGTCACTGCCGGATTGTTGCCATTGAGAGCTTTGATTAGATGGGTCTGGCTTCCTGGGTGGAAATCTTCTGCAGGAGGAAGCTGGGGTGCTGGAGGACAGGGGAGTTTGGCTGGGGGAGGGTCAAGAAATTACTAGGAGGACTGAGCTAAGGTCAGTGAAAGTGGTGTTGAACCAGTTAGCTATGGTGGCAGGCTCGGTGGAGGTTGTGCCATTTCTAGTGAGCTGGGATGGGGCAGGGAGCAAGCTTTACCATTGAGTTGCTTAATATTATCCCAGAAGGTCCGGGCTGAGCCCCAGGAGGAGGTAAGGAGGCCTGGTAATGGTCTGCCTTGGCTTTCCTGATGGCCCATGAGCATTTATTTCGGCTGCATTGTATGCTTGCCTATCAGACGAACGACCTGTTTCAGTGGCAAGGTGCCAGAGGTTATCCGGTTTCTAAGTATTTGTGGAGGCCGGCCAGACTCAGGGTGCGTTCTGTTTTTGGACCGGATTTGGTTAAGGGTGCAAAGAGATCACAGGCCATGTTGAAGGTGTGAGTGAAAAAGGTGAGGGCAGTATCAATGTTGGTTGCCTGCTGAATGGGGACCAGTCTATCTGGGTGAGGAGTGCCTGAGTTTCTTCAGCCCACCAGGGCGGAGGCGCTCTGGAGGGTGGTCTGGGCTTTGGGCTTGGGATTGGGGCTACCCAGTGGAATAGGATAGGGAGTGGTCACCAGGGAGTCTGGGAGGACCTGGATGTTTTGGATTTTATGGGGTCTGTTAATTATAATAACATCCAGCAGGGTGCTGGTACCACTCTTAGGTTAAGTCTCGTGGGCTGGGTGACGAAGCTTGGCTCAGATCTTGGGCGCAAATGAGTCTCTGGTGGTGGATGAGGAGGTGCTGAGCCAATTTACATTAAGGTCCCCCACTAGGACTTGTTCTGCCTTATGGTGGAGGGTGGCTAGGTAGTCCGTTAAAGATATCAGGGCTGGGTGCTGGTTCTTTGGGGGAACATAGGCTGTGGTGAGATAGAGAGGGCTCCTAGAGGGGTCTGGGGTGAGTCTGAGGGTAAGGGCCTGGGCCCCATTTATGAGGGTAGGGTGGGAGTGCATGTCCAGGTATTGTGTCCCTGGTAGATTGCACAGCCTCCCCTCGCTTGTTTACTCGTCCTCCCGGTATAAGGTATAGCCTGGGAGGGAGACAAATGAGTCAGGAGTTGATTTGGACAGCCAGGTTTCAACCAGGGCTATGATGTCTGGTTGGTGAGCCATGGCCCAGCACTGTAGGGCGTCAAATTTCTTCAGCAGGCTGCATATGTTCATGGAGGCTACTCAAGACCAGTGGGCTGAGTGGGTGGATGGGAGGGGCAGGGCCTGGGTTGGGGTGTATGTTCCTGTTAGGAGCAGAAGGAGGAGAAGTCTGGTCAGAGGAGAGATGGAGAAGTTTACTGAGCCGATAGAATAAGGAATGGGGTTTGGTTGCACAAGGGGTTGGTAGGGTAGCACAGGCAGAGAAGGCCTGAGTGATCAGAAGTGCAAGGGGGCTGTAGGGGGAGGACAGGTGATGTCTGGAAGGGGGGGTGAGGTGGAGAGGAGCATATGGGATGTGTGGAGGAGGAGGGAGGGGTAGGAGCAGTGGTAAAGGAGGAGGGGAGGACAGGAGGGTAGGTAGGAACACTGGAGTAGTGAGGCTGAGGGTTAATAGGGACACTAGGGTATGTGGAAGGCAAAGGGAGGAGGAGGAGAAGAGATAGACTGGCGAGCAGGGGATGCATGTGCATAGTTGGGAAGGCTGGTGGAGCTGAAGTGAGGAAAGAATGGGGGGAACTAGGATGAAAGATGGGAGATAGTAGTGAGAGATCACCTCTGAGTCTAGTTGCTGCTATGGTGTGGTGGTAGTGTATGTGCCTGAAGTGCATAGAATACCAGGTTCAAGCCTTGATCAGGGTAATAGGAGAGAGCTAGACTAGTGGCTGTAGCAGCAGGGAGTTGGGTTCAGGTTTGTAGAAGCACTTAGATAACACTTTTAGTTGTGGCACAGGGTTAGTGCGTTCTTTATAGTTATGAAATCCTGTAGTAAAAATATGCAGGTGTTCTAGATGAGTGGTGGAACTGTGGACTTTGGAAACAAGGGTGCAGGGTTCAAATCCTGCAAGGCAGCAGGAAGAAGCGGTAAACTTATATTTTGGCAGATTGGGTAGGGAAGTGATTAAGAGGCTTAGAAAGTAGTAATAAAGTAGGTAGGCACTGTGGCGTGGAGGTAGAGCAGCTGACTCTGATTGCAAGGGTACTGGGTTTGGACAGAGTGTAGACAGGGCCAATATTTTAAATCTGGGCAGGAGGGAGTGAGGTATGGTTAAGAGCATAAAAATAGAGGAAGTTGTTGGCCTGGTTCATAGGCTCAGAGGATAGTCAGTAGAATTTAGAGAGAAGGGTACCAGGTTTGAAACTAGCAGTTGTTTAGAGATAAGCTGAAGGATGAGTGCAGAAAGTAGGTAGTAGAAGGAATCCAAGGGAACTGCAGTGACCTCTAGTGGGACAGCTGTGGGGTAGTAGCTAGGAGGGATGGACAGAGAAGCTAGAGTGGAAAGTACAGTGACCCCTAGTGGTTGGTGCCTATAACCTTCAAATGGGAAAGTGGACACTTATTAAAAAAGGAGGGTAGGTCACGTGACCTGCCAGCAGCAATATATGGAGCGCCAACCCAGGGTGGGAAGTGCCTCACAACAGTCAGGCTGTAGTGCAGGACACTTTACCTCTTACAGGCTCTGGCAATCCCCGATTTCAGTCTCTGCTGCTGGGCCAAGTTTAGGAGGCTGGCCTCACCATTTGTGAACCACTGCCATAAAATGCAACTGAGCTCCACACCACTGGTTTAGAAACATAATCATACTCTGCAGGGGAAACATGTGCCTTCATTTGTTGGTCAGGTCAGAGTCAGGCCACAGTTCAAGATGACATGCACAGTAAATGCATGTGGGCAGGTAATGGTGACAGGTACAGAAGATAGACTGATAGCAGGAGGGGTACACTTTGTGGGTACTTACAGAATAATAAATGGAAAACCATGTATAACAAGGTATTTTTACAAACCTCAGATTTGCAATAATGTAAAAAAAAAAAAATTTAGAGAGAAGCTTGAGTGGTTTATATAGTAATGTAACACGGAGGATGTGAGAAAAAAGTTGACACTCCCCCTATATTTTATTTGAAATAATAACTTTTTGCTTCAATGTTTAGAAAAACAAACAAGTAAGGATGGTTAAACAAATCTAATTTACAGACCACAGTGGGTCTGGAATGCACAGCTGGGTGGGGGGCATTTATTTTTCAGTTTATTTATTCATTTGTTAACTTGGTAAGAATACTGGGATAAATAGATGATTTACAGGATTGACCCCTGGCCAGAAGCAACACTAAGTTACATGATAAGACATACAGTACAAATACACCGTCCAGGTATATTTTACATGTCACTGAAATCAGCTTTAGCAATCAACAGATATTCAGTCCACGGAGTTCAATTAAAAATGGAAGCAAGAGTATTTGTCCTTTAGATACAGTTTATACTAAACAATGAGTGATTGGGAGCATCACATAATATGTAAAGTGTTGGGTAGATCATATCAGAGGTTCAGGATGAGGTGGGAAAAACTGTTTGTCCCATAATGAAGGAACTAGGAGCTATAGTCAGGAAGTGATAGTTGGATGACCTCAGGTTTCTAGTGCAAGGTTTGAATGGCAGTAGTCTTGATAGTGTCAATAACCAAGAGTTCTGATGAATTTGTCAGTAACACAGCCTACGGAGAAAACTCTCTGACCAGTGAAAAAAACAAAACAATCCAATTTAGTATGAAGAGGCAGAGGTGTAGGTCATAGTTTAAGCCAGGACGTCAAAGTGGCACCTTCTGTTGTAAACAACATTGACACTGCTCAGATTAGTGACAGGTGCATTACAAAAAAATATGGGAGAAATAGTCTAAGTGAGAAGCAGAAGTCCTCTAGCAATGGCCAGCCTGGTTTCAGGGGATAGACAATTAGTCTATACATCACACTTAACTTCTGATGGACAATCTTGTATATGAAGACCATCTGGTCCAAGAAGGTGAGACAGAAATCCAAATGAATACCAAGGTACACAAATAAACCTGGTTCAGGAAAACTCCATTCAAGCCTTAGATTTAAGCAATAAGGCATGACAGGTCATGGGTTATTGGGGGATTTACCTACACCTCGTGTGATGTGTCACGAGGTACAGCCAAGTTACTTGACCGCATAAGAAATGGGTAATCCCCCAATAACCCATATCTTGCAGTGCCTTATTTTGATTATACAATGGAGTCATGTGTAAAATATGCATAACATGTATTTAATTATGTTTTATAAATGCCCTTCCTCAGCCATGGGTTATTGAAGGATTTACCTTTGGGTTTACACCTTAGCTGACCAATCAGGCTACAAGACTTTTTAGGTCAGTTGTATATTTGTAAATTTATACCAGTTTATTTCAGTCAGGGTTTAGAACCAATCTTCATTGTCTTTGTCTTTTTGTCATTTAATAACAGTCTTTTTTCCATGAGCCACTTCTTTAATTTTTTTTGTTTACAGAGTACAAATCTCTATTAATTGTGGAAGAAATGTCTACTGCAGATTTAGAACCTATAAATGAGAAATGGCTAATTGGCATACATCAGGGTATGTACATTTAAACAGGAAGAAAGTAGCGAGTTTATAGAAAGATAAAATAACAAGGGCCCAATAATCAAGCCTTGTAGGATTCTGTCAATTACTGTGAGTGGCTCAGATAAAATCTTGTTCAGATGTACCTGTTGGGTTTGGTTACTTGGTTAGCAGCTGAACCACTGATTAGCAGAACTGGAGATGTCAAGCTGAGACAATTTCTGTAGCAAAAGGACAGCTAATGACCCCAGGTTTTGTATAACAGAAATCCACAGTCTCTGAAAACCGGTTTGAAAATTCTGTTTCATATACCTGTGGATAGGACAGACAGACGAAAATGGAACATTGCAAACTCACTTGGACCTTACTGTCAGGAACCTAAATCAAAAATTAGGATTCATTTAAAAGAAGCATGGGGGGGGGGGGCGCCGTGGAGCCCGAGCTGAGTGGCAGCAAAATCCAACAGCTCCTTTTTACAGCTCTAAAAAGTGTTTTTATAACCTGTTGGATTGGGAATCCTTTGGAAATTCCTTTAGATTCTTGGAGAGCACCCTCAGAAACATAATATGGGTAACCCTCATAAAGATAAAGGTGGAGGTTTGGGGGGAAAAGCTGCTGGATCATCTCAGTCTGGAAGGACTGATGCGACTGCACAGGCCATGACTGCCACAGAATCGGAGGAGACCTTGTTGTCTATTGGGATGAAGCTACAATGGTTAATTTCAGTAGTTTCAGATTTGAATACTAAAATGGATTCATTCGGTACATGTTTGAACATGGTTGAATCTGCTGTCAATCAGTTAAAAATTGAAGTTGGAGATGCTAAAAAACAATCAGAAACAGCTTCAGCAGCCACTACAACTCTAATTAAAGAAAACACACACTTTTGTCCAGGTTAGAGACACTTGAGAACCAGGCCCGATCCTCCCACATTCATATTTTAGGACTTCCCGAAGGAATTGAAGGGGACCATCCACGATTGTTTGTACAGGACTGGCTGCAGGAAAAACTAACTCCAGAGGAATCTTTAATCCCTTTTGCCCTACAAAAAGCTTACCGGATTACCCCATGGGAATACTAGCCGGATTCTGATACTCCATGAACTCTACTCCTTGTAACTGATGCTGTGTGGACCAGGGATCACATATGAAAACTGGCTTGTCAAGCAGGGCCACTAATGCAAAAAGACCAGGCAGTCTATCTATTCCCGGACTTAAGTTATGCTACCCACATGAGATGCAAAAAGTTCGATGGAGTCTGGCAAAAGTTGAGAGAGATCTCTGTCCCTCATGCAGTGATGTGCCTGGCCAGACTCTGTATTGTTTACAAGGGTAAGGTCTGGCTCTTTTTGGATCCCGTGAAAGCTGAGAAATGAACCGCTTGTATCCAGGCACAGCATTGGGACCAGAATCTAGCAGAGGGGACTGAGTTTCACCTATCTGAAGGTAATGAAGGGGTCCGAAAAACTGAGTGAGCCCCTTTTGTTCATATCTGCTATTTGAATTGAACTTTGTGTTCTAGATTTTCCTGTTTAAGCGGGGCACATGGATGGTGTTAAAATGCCCCATAGTGCTCTCTATGACTTATGACTTTTTACGATTTGCTATCTAAGAGTTTAGGAAAGGGCAGGTTACAGTCTACCCCTTCCAGATGTTAAATCTTGTTTCTTAAAGGGACTTTAGTGACCCTGTCTTTACCCAGTTATGTGAATAACATCGTTTTTTAAGATGGATTTCTCTAATTTACAATAGATTTTTACAACGCTATGCAGGTTATTAGAGGAAGCTATTACAATTTTATGTCTAGGTTATTGGAGCGGGTAACTAATTCAGAACTTTACTTAATGATTCTGCTGCCTTGTTATACTCAATTTTAAGTATTTTTCTTCAGGTCAAAGTATGACGCTATTAGCCTAATTGAAGGCATGCAAAAGTTGGACTTTTGTTTTGAGGACTTTAGACAAATGTATTAAGTCATACTGCTCATGGGCTTGTTTTTTGCAGCATATTCTTTAGCTTTATTTATTTATTGTATAAATCGGATTTACAACCTTTGAGCCAGAAGCTCGTTTACAAAGGTACCTCGTCACAGAGAGGACATACAGAGTCAACATACATACAGAATACAATCATACGGTGACATAGTTTTACATAGACCTGGTATAGTTATTTAGTTTCTCCCCTCATATGTGGTATTATTATATCTATTATACATCATTCCTATGATTAAGGGGGCTGCGACCCCTATTGGTTGTCAACTGATATGGAACTGTCATGGATACAAATTTTTGTTAACTATGTTCCAAAGTTATGAAACTATAAAAATAAAGTACAAAAAAAGAAGCACAAATTATTATTTAAAAGCAAATACTGTACTACTTCCTATACTGGATTGCAGTAATCATCTACTTTATAAAATTTCTGTAACGACTAGTAAGAAATATCAAATTACAACAAATATCTGTCTCTCTGCACTGTTTGCTCCAATAAAATCACACAGTTATAAACTGTACAGTGATTTAAACATTATATCCCCAAAAAGTAGTACTGTCAACTTTACTTACAAAATTTATAATAACTCTCCTTTTATGTTACTTAAAAATTTTAAATTGAATGACAAACTGCATAATACATGGTGAGCTTGCTCACAGTTTTAGTGACTGACAAACAGATACAATTCAGTATTGGAGGAAAATCATTTACAAGCTAGGGACCCAATTTACTGAAAAACTTACTGCATCAGAGTGTTTATCATTAAATGAGTACCCAGGTGGTTTTAAAAGTAAACTTGAAAAAAAAAAGGATTTCATCCCCTTAGAAATATTTTAAAGTATCTCGAGAATTTACACTTTACACTTTACTGTTTAAGCACTGTTTGTAATGATATTTAATCAGTATGTGCTAATATATAAAAGGCTGTATGTATTTGTCTTTATATCTCAGGCATGGCTGGAGAAGGGTTCTTGACCCTGTCACCTAGTGATGAAACAAATAAAACAAAATAGCAGATACGAAAGGTGTGTAGAGTGATTGAAAGAGGGTTACACTAGATGTGCGTTTGTAGCTGAGGCCAGCACGTTATGATGGCGACTGAAATTGAGTGACTCAGTTCTGAGCAACTCATTTTCAACACCTGTGATGTGAGCTACCCTGAAAGGGTAGTGAGGTGCGGTTATAGAGCCAAGGTACAGGACAAAAGAGCGAGATACTAGGAAGGCGAAGGACCGAAAGAGGAGGGTTCAGGAAAGAGAAGGTATGTGGGGTGTAGTTTGGTGGTGTGCTGCTGAGCTGCCATTCTGGTGTGGTGTTGAGAGTGTCAGGCTGCAATGAAGGAGGTGCTAGGTTCAGGGCTGTGTGGGGAGTTTATTTTGTTTTGAACCTGTGCAGCACTTAATTTTTTTTTCCAACCAAGTTTCTCCCCATTCTTAACATTCACCCCCCTGGAGCTGAGAATCATAATTTCGGGGGGTGTACAGGGTGCAGTTCCCCGCATAGATACATTGTTTTTCCAACACAGTTGTCTGGTTCAGTGAGGGGTGTACATCACCGTTTTTGATTTTCGGTGAGGTACACTCGCTGTAACAGCGATTGTTGTTTTGCAATCATTGTTATGACATGGAGCCATAGCTGAGACACTGTAGATTACTGTATGTGTATGGGCAATGAGGATAATATGGACAAAAGGTATACAAGTAGATGGAGTGGCACACTGGACTAGCTATGTATATGGAGATTATAGTTTACTCAATAATAGGCACATGTTTTTTGTTTGTTTGTTTTTAGTTCGTTTGATTCCTGATTGGATGCGCCCATTTGAATAGATATTTCAAATGGCCATTCAGCTCGATAGCTGGCGATGACATTCACAGAACATAGAACAGAGATTCTGATCTGCAGATATATCGCAGGTTACCCAGCCCTCAGCCCATTTTCTTCATCTGTAGATCCCAGTTAACCGTAGTAGGCTGCTGTTAACTAGGATCTGCAGCTTATCCAGTAGGTAGGGAAATGGGCAGACTGGGTGGGCCAAGCGGTCCTTATCTGCCGTCAAATTCTATGTTTCTATGTTCTATGTTTCTATGTGAATGTGTCATCATTGGTATCGACAGGGCTTTAGTTAACTCCATTTTGGAAATATCTGACTTCCAAAAAATGAGGTAAAAATTCCCAAATCAAGGAGGAGGAGGATAGACTAGACCCCTAAAAGGGCAAAAAAACCAAATTAGGTGACTTCCTGTTTTGCAGGCATGGAAGTCAAATATGATTGATTCATCTGAAAGTTGGCCACTTACTAGTTGCAGTAAATCTTCATGAGGCTCTCCATAGAGCCATAATAAATAGGACTGTATGCCATCAGTGTCAGGACCTCACAGAAAACATTTGCCAGATGGGGCTACCCATACTGACATGTCAACATACATGTTGGTGGTGCACAACATTGCATATATAATGTGGGCAGTCCCCAGCCACTTCAATTTCTCACCATTGTTGAATGGAGTTCTAAACATCCATCTACAGCCTGACTGGGGCTGCTCAAACCAATCATGCACAGAGAGGCAGGGGGAGCAAAGTGAACACCATCCATTATGTAGCAAGCAGTGGTACTCAAAGAGGAAAATACTCACTACTCAGTGCCAAACCAAATAGCTGAAAAGGAAGGGTCTGCCATACCAGGGTGACAGTGGGCAGGAAGGTTGTAGCGCTATTGAGATCCCATTGAAGATCTGTTGTTACTGGTAAGTAACCAACCTATCTTCTATGAGGGTATCACAATAGAGCCATAATGCATTGGACAATTACCAAGCAATACCAACCACAACTGGGTGGCTGGTAAAGCAGCAGACTGACCACACAAATGAACAAACAACAAACTGCACTCAGGAGCCGAAGAAAAACATAGCATAAATTACACTCTCTAAAGCATTTTATTTTCAAAGTTGTCTGGAGAACTACATGCCCCAGTGCTTTGACTTGCAATAGATCTTTGTCAAGAGGCTGTCCCTTACACAGGTACCCCTAGTGCTTTTAAAGTACAGTCTTAAAGTCACAGCTCTCCAATAATATCAGAACATCAGCATTCCATTGCAAATCAATTTTTACATATATGTGTAAATAAATAATCCCCAACTATTGCAATTAAAAAAAAACTTCAAGTGATTAGTCACATCCAATATTTTCATTATATCTCATATTACTTATGTATCAAAATGTAGAAGTAAAAATTCCTCTAAATAAGGTATGGGTGGGAAGTGTCTGAAAAATCGTATGATCTTCCAACCTATCATCTATAACAATTAATTGATAGTATGTAAGTGGATAGAAGAATAAAGCAAGGTTTGGGGAGGGGGTGGCAAAGGAATGTTGCTTAACCTAGCCAGATGATGGGTAAAAGGGAAAGGGTACATGATTCAATTTGAATCATACAACATCTTAGCAAACCAAACCAAACACATCTTTTTTCTATATTACTTTTTCCTTGAATATGCTGATCTAAGAAAAAATAGAGAGAAAAAAAACTCCTTCCGAAATTCAGGTGCTGACGTCTTCAATCTGATCTATCAATGAGCTGATTTTGGTTGATTGGACAATTCCTATTCTGTAAGAAATAAATTGTATTAGGCAGATCGCAAAACAAGACAAAAGCTAGTACCAGTAATGGCTATCATCAATTTAAAAAACTAAAATAGCGTAAGTCAAACATTGCTGTAATCACCATTTATTTGATTGAGAAGATTCATTCCTTTAGAAGTGGAGAATAATCCACATTGTCAATGAGGCCCTGTGGCAGAATGGTTTTTAATGACACCAGCCATCTGGTATCATTCTGTAGTAATCTGTTGACCTGGTAACCTCTCATAGGTAAGGGTGGAACATGTTCTAATCTTATGAAAGAAACCGCATTCGGATAACCTGTGATGTTCTGAAAAGTGTGAACTCAGGGCTCTTCTTTCATTGCTCTTTACTATGGCCCTAATGTGCTCCTAGATGTGCACATTTAAAGCACATATAGTCCTGCTTACATAGTGTTTGTGATAAGTACACCACATTATGTGCACCACAAATGGTGTAATGCAGGTTATAAATTATCAAACATGCACTTTTCTACCATTTCTGTGGTGTACGTACTCATCCCCTTCTTTTACGTATTTGCACACATTACACTTTCCACATTTATGGACTCCAGTGAGGTTCTTTGGCAGCCAATTAAGGTAAGTGGTCTTGTACTTCGAAAATGGCTCCTGGTAAACATATCCCCTAAATTACTGGCCTTCCTAAAAGTAATACAAGGTTCAGCTACTGTATTTCATTGTTTAGGGTGTTGCAACCTTGCAAGATGTTCCAGTGTTTGTGGATAATGTTTCCAGTTCTGCCAGCTATGTTGTTAAATGCAGTTGAAAAATGCTATAGGGGGGATTCAGGTCTTTCATTCTGTTTTTAGGAACCAGTGAACTTTTCCTGTCCCTTTCCGTCACCTTTTGAAGTGCATCCTCTAAAAGTGTGTTCTCATAGTCTCTCTCCCTAAACCTCTGAGTCATTTTGTGTGCTTGTTTTCAAACTCAGATCATTCGGAGCAATTTCTTCTCAATCTTACAAACTGACTGTAAGGATTTGATTATATGAGTGTGCGGGGATGTGCTTTTTAGGCTTGAAGGACGCTGTTGGCAGCTTTAGTTTTCTGCAACCTGATAATAATAGTGTTGTGTCTGGAGAGGCACTGAGGAGGACATTCAAAAAGTTAATTTGATGTTTATCATATTCATATGTGAATCTGAGACACTGCTCTGAACTGTTCAGGTAGTTTAAGAATTCCTGGTGCTCCTTCTTCCACCATGAACACAAACAATATCATTAGTAAAGTGCTACTATAACACTACTTTATTGTGGAATTTGTTCTGTGTCTGGTTGTAAATAAACCTGTCCTCCCACAGACCTACGAAAAGGTTGGCATAGGAGGGGCCATTCAGGTTCCCATAGCTGTGCCACATTTCTGTCTGCAAAAGTCTTTATTAAGCACAAAATAACTGTGATTCAAAACAAATTCATGGGCCTGCAGGAGGAAGGTTCTGAGTATAAAATTACCATTGAGTGGAGTGTTAGGAAAGTATTGGACTGCTTCTAAACCTGCTACATGTTTTATACTACTGTATAGACTGGTCACATCTATAGCAACCCAATAGTAGCTCTCTTTCCATACAAAGTTCTCCAATTTGTTCAAGAGATCCATTGTATTCCTGATGTTGGACCTGAGACCCGTAACTTATGGTTATAAAAAGTTTAAAAAAAATAATCCATACATTTGGAGAGTTTCTGGGTTACAGATCCTACATCATAGATTATCAGTCTCCAAGAGGGTCCAAGGGGTCCTTCTGGACTTTCAGAGTCACACATATTATTGGCACAATTAGAAACTCAAGTTTTAAGATGACGTCCTCTCCTGTGATCCAATTATTTGCTACGGCAGCCTCAGTCATGACGCATAACTCTGATAGATAATGGTTAGTCAGATCACCTGGCAACAGTTCATAGTGACTTTCTACTTGCACTAGTTCAGTAACTTTTCTTACATAAAATTCCTCATCCACTAGTACAATATTACCTCCCTTGTCAGAGGGTTCAATTACAGTAGCACCCAAATTATCTGAACTGTTTTGAATGGTTCGTGAATAGTTTGGATAACTAGGCATATGTTACATTGGGACCACTATTATTTTCTATGCCAGTATTGCAATTGTGTGAAAAAATAGTGCTGTAAACATTTTTTTTTTTGGGGGGGGGGTATGCCTTTATGCTTTGTGTTAATGGTTAAAATATTTTTTTTTATGTTTTATGCTTAGTGCTTGTGCTCATGTGAATACATTACTGTAGTTAGTGCCTCACGGTAATGTTTAAAACAAGTCTTTAACTTGACTTCTGTTGCAGCTTTCCGGCTCTGTTTCTGGGCAGCCTGACTGCATACATTTCTAAGCAGGGGGAGGTGTAATGGGTTGCTTTCTGGCTGATTTTCCAGCTATGAGAGATACTTTGTGAAAACTTCGATTGCCTCAGTGTCTGTTGCAGGGGCTGCTTCCTCCACTTCCTCCTCATTCTCTGAATCTCTGTTTGCTTGGTCTCAGGGTAGGCACTTCTGGTTATGGCTTCCATGATGCAATTGTCCATCATGTGCTTATAGTCATCCTCATCCTGGTCACAGGCTAGCCTGTCTGCGAGTTCCTCCTCTGTGACAGTAAGTGTTAGTTTAGAAGCCAGCATAGTAAGGTGCTCTATGTTAATTGTTTCTAGGTTTTCCCTCAGCTTTCACTGCACAACTGGCAGTTCCCTTAACAATCCTCTATTTAAGTGTCTGACTCTTACTGTGTTGCCGTGGAATTTCCTGCAGCTCCTGTTTTTTTTTTCCTGATGTCTGATCTTGCCAATGCCTTCACAACTGTTTCCTGTCTCATTAAGTCCGAGGCGTCCCCTGCCATATAACACATCCTTTAAGTTGAGGACTTTGATAACATCTAGAAGTTTCCTTATTTTTCTCATCAAGAATGGTTTTCAGGAGCTTTTTTCCATAGTTCCTTTTAAGAATCTCAAGAATCCCCTGGTTGCATGGCTGGCTTTTTGCAGGTAGTGTTTGGTGGGAGAAAAACACACCTAATGATCTATCTGCAGTTTTACTCTTGAGCATTTCTGGGTGGTCTGGGGAATTGTCGAGGAACAGAATGGCTTTGACTGGCAGACCATTTTGCTGTAGTTTCTGCTTTGCATGGGAACTCTGTGGCCAGCTTAACAGTACACTCACCATTCTCTAGCCTCGCCAAAATTTGAAGCTTGGTCACAATTATAAGGAAATTTCGCTTCCTCTTTTCTGCCATTCTAAAACAACGCAGTAACATGGTAAAACGGACTGAGCAATTTGAGGTGCCAGGAACCAGGTGAGATTTAAATGTAAAATTTAGCTTGTGATTGGCTGATGGGGTGATGGTGAGTGACAGCCAGCACAGCTGATTCTGACTGACAGTAGTGTAGGTGATTGCACTCACTGACATGGTGACTTGTTCACATAGTTGTCTTTGCTGAAACTGCTCGTCCCACAGGAAAAGTTTGTTAGACAGGGCAGTTTGTAAGAACAAGGTTTGTTAGATCAGGGCTCTAGTGTACTATATTTTTTCAGTTAACAAAGTTGTTGTAGTGCTTGCCTCTCTGACAAGGGAAGATTTCCATACCTGGTGGAACAAAGTATTTCAAACACTTTTTCTATTTTAAATGTTACTAATTTTTCAAAGATATCTATTATTGCACTTGATATCTCTAGGGCAAATACTAACTTTGATTTTAATTGACCTTTCATTTCAGGTATCATTACCCCTTCAGCTATAGATATTTCACTCATTTCAGTCCTGTTCATACAAAATGTATTCCAAGTCCAACCTATCTGTAAGGTTTATGCCATCATCAATTTCCATTTGCCAATAATTACTCTCATTGTCCCAAATGAAAAGTCCACATTTAATTCACTTGCCATAAATTTTCCTTTGGTTGCCACAATTGTGTCCATGTGTGCCTCATTCACCAGAGGAAAGGTTCCTTGCTTAGTTTCAATATTAAAAAAACCCTTAGCCGGCCCGGTGGCACTGAGGATTGAGAACCTGGATGGCACACCTCACGTCATGCTGGCAACCCGAGTTCGGGAGTAAGCTCGTGCGCCGGGGGTCAGCAGGGGAGGGTTGAGGAGTAAGTGCCCTTGTGATGCTCTCCTCCCTGGGAGGGAGGGATGGGGATAGTCCGGCATGCCAGCGACCCCCTGTGGAGACCGGGGGCACTGCAGCATGCTGGGCAGCATGGGCTCAGCGTAGCTGACCCAGACAGGGTTGCCATGAGCCAGAGCATTGGGCATGCTCCATGCACAGGAGGGGGGGATCACAGAACAAGGAAAAAACCCAGACCTTGGGGTAGGTGATGGCACCAGCCCCCATGCCCACTGCTGGGTCCATCCTGGATGGCCTTTCAGTTCCTCTACCCAGGCCCTCACCAAGCAGCCAGGAACAATGTCTGTAAGTGTGCCCAAAGAGGAGGGGCAGCACCACCCCAGAGGGGTTAAGCTGGGGGGACCAGCTGCGAGGTGAGGGAGGAGAGAGGAGGCTTAGACAGGTAGACTTCGGCTGAGCAGGATTCGGTTGGATGCCTGAGAGAGGCTCCTCAGTCCGTGAACCAGAAGGAAAAAGAGTTAAAAAAAAAAGATTTGAAAACCCCATGTCTGCACATGGTTTATTTAAAGCAAAACAGTGTTTTAGTTTAAGTTTCCTGGTGAGTTTATAAAGGTTGACCTTTATATTAAAAAGATACACTGAGCGATTTGGGATGAAAGACAGTCCACTTGATAATACATTAATCTGAGCTTCTGATATTGTACCTTTGATAGATTTATTATGATTTTGTTGTTGTTCCCCAGAACTCTCTTGGTACTTTGATTTGCCCTTGTCCCACCTCTCACTTCTTGTTCTTTTGCCTTTTCTTTCTGTTTGTTGTGTATCCCCTTTGTTTCTTTGGGATTTTCCAGTTTTTGTGGTTTCTCTAAAACAAACTGCTGATGGAGAAGGTCCCTGACTGCTTGAATCCTCAGAGACTGAAGAAGAAGAAATGGTTACTGTCTTTTTATATCCCTCCTTGTTTTGGGACTTGCTTTTGGATTTTGACCTACTGTATTACTTTTCTTGAAGCAGCCCCTTGATCTACTTTGAAACTGACCCCTATCTGGTGACTTCTCAGGTTGGCCCCACTTGAGCTCTCCCTTTTTGAAATCTTCAAAAATCTTAATCTCAGAAATCTTACACACTTGGCTTTTTTCTGTTACATAAGTCAGACTTAGTCAATCTTTTACTGTATTGTTGGTTCAGTGTTGTAAACTCATTGTGTGATGTGTGTTTTTTAAGTTGTTGTGGTACTGATTTTAAATCACCCTATAATTTGACTAGGTCTTTTTCATCCTTTCAGACTAATGCTTTCATTAAAGGAAAACTACACCTTCAAATCATGTATCTCACCTGCGTGATGGCAAAAAAAAAAAAAAAAAATCAGTCTTGGGACTCACTCTGCCATGTATCCGGGACCTGCTCTACCTGAACAATGGCACTCGTACCACCAGAAGATCTGACCACCAACCTTTCCTTGTCCCTAGATGCCAGACTGCTCAGGGACAAAGATCTCTTACATACTGTGCCCCTACCTGGTACAATGTCCTTAACCTGCCCTCCCTATCCTCCACGACATTGGGAGCTTTCAAATCCATACTTTACGCTCACCTCACAGCCTCCAACTCCTGTGACTGCTTTGACTAAAGTTTCATCCCACTGAGTGCACTTACATTTGTTTCACTCAACCACCATGGTCTCCTCTTTGACAAAGACAACCTGAGTACCACTAACCTGGTTCTGTCTGCTCCTAAACTTCTTATTTCTCCTCTCTTCCCTCTCAAGCTCTCCAATCCTTATTCCTTGCCCTTGACACTGCCTCTGAGTTCCTTTTTCTTTTCTGTACATAAATGTTACTGTTTAAGTTGTGGCCTTGTTAAACGGCTTACTGATTGTTTGTAACACTGTCTACTATGTTTTTGTACTTAATGACGTGGAACCTTTGTAAAAGAGCCTTGGCTCAAAGGTATTAATTCCTAGAACAATAAACAAACAAACAAATCTTGTAAATGTTGTTTCCATGTCAATAGACAACTCTTTGTGTGTCGCTGTTAGAGATATATATGTTTGCTTTAGTTTGTTTTCACTGTTCATACAAGTCCTTGTAACTATTCTGGGTGGGAGAGGTCTCCATTTTCTGGTTGGTGAAATTGCATTGTCCCTGAGAGCTGCATTACCATATGAGAACATTATGAGTCAGCACCCTTTAGACTCCACAGCATGCATGTCTGCTTAATTATAGTTCAACAAAGCAAGTTGCAGTAAGGTGTGAAATACCACATTTGCCTTCAGTTAGCTTTGCAAACTGTCTGGTTGCAATGCAAGATTTTTCCCTTTAAATTGCATTCAGTTTGTGTGTTTCCAGAAAGAGTTTTCAGGATATTTGTACTTTCAGCATGGAGATACATGGTAAAAATTAGTGATGTGACATCATGTTCTCATAAGCTAATGCAGCTGTCATGGATACTGAGATTTCAACAACCAGAAAATGAAAACCCCAGGATAGTTACAGGGGACTAGCAGGAACAGTGAAAACAAACTAAGACAAACACTTATATCCCTAAAAGTCACAGGAAAAGAGTTGTTTGTTGACATGGAAACAAATAAAATTTGCAAGATACGAGGGTGTAGTTTTCCTTTAATTAATTTGTACAGGCAGCCACGATGGATGTAACCTCCCTCTACACTAATATTACTCACATGGATGACATTTCAACCTGCCTTAAATATCTACATGAGAAAGGATTAGACCAAAACATTGACCCAGAAGTGGTGGGGAAACTTATTGAATTTATTCTGAGACATAACAACTTCAGCTTCAATGGTAAACATCATGTTCAAACTATGGGAACAGCAATTGGCACCAGGATGGCTTCACAATATACCAATCTCTCTATGGCAAATTTGGAAGAGGATTTTTAAGGCACTGTACACACAAACCACTCGCTTATTTCTGTTACATTGATGATTTGTTTATAATTTGGACAGAGGGCACTGACACATTTAAGGAATTTCATCAGGAACTTAACAACCTCCACCCATCCATAAAGCTTTCCCTAGAATATTCTGCCACCAGTGTTAATTTTCTGGACACCACAGTCACCATCAAGGATTGAACCTTACATATTTGTATTTACAGGAAATCAACAGACAGACAGAGATACTTGCATAGAAACAGTAATCACATGAGCCACACAAAAAAATCTGTAATGTACAGTCAAGCGCTTCGATATCACCATACCTATTCAAGTGAGGAAGACAGAGGTATACATTTGGCTATGATGAAAAAAAACTTTTATTGAGCAGGGACACTCTTCCAGAGAATTTGACAGAGCAGTAGAATGTGCAACACGGGTACCAAGGGAACAGCTACTTCAGTATAAAGAAAAGATCACTACCAACAGAATACCATTAGTAGTCACATATCTTCCTGACCTTGAACTTCTACGTAACATTATTAAGGACCTCCACCCAATATTTACAGAGGATGATACCCTAAATTGAATTTTTCAAGAACTACCACTACTATCTTTTAAACAACCACCTAATTTAGTCAACCTGATTGTTAGGAGTAAACTTGCACCAGAACAGAGTACCATAACATTAAATGGTACTCTGCAATCACCCCGGATGTATGACTTGTGAGCACATTTCCACTTTGGATTGTGTAGTTACTTCACAAAACAAACAATTCAGGTTACAGCAGAATTATACATGTGTATCACAGAATGTTGTTTATTTCATTCAATGCAAGAGATGTCCACAAACTGGGTATGTGGGTGACAGGGCAACCTCTCCACACTAGAATGAACTTGCACAGGCATACTATTAATAAGAAGATGACAGAAAAACCAGTGGGACAGTACTTCTCTCAAACTGATCACTCCATCTCATATATGTCAGTAATGGTCTTAAAAGGACATTTCAAAAATACACAACAGAGACAGGCTTTTGAGGTCAGACTTATTTTACTTCTCAATATGATGGAAGATGGCATGAACATTGATTGGGGTTTTATAATGCATTCCCCTACTTAGGGCCTAGCGCAAAACCATAGCACTGGAATAGCACTGGATTTGTGCCAGGCTGCAATATTCAGAAGCCCTATTAGCGCCAGTGCTGTGTGGTAGCGCCGATGCTAATAGATAATGGCACGCAGGGGCGGGGTAAGGAGAGTGCCCATGAATGTCAGCAGTGTGGCATATTCAAAGGGCTAGTGCCGCACTACAGGCATTAGCACAACCTGTAGCGTGGTGCTAGATACCGCCAAAAGAAAGCTGGCGGTAATGTGGTGGTGCCCCCCCCCATCGTGGGCCCACGTAGCCATGATATAGCATGAAGAGCCTAGTAGTCTAGTGGTCCCCCCCAGCATGAATCCTGTCCCCGTTAAATGTCACTTAACATTTATCTCTGGTAGTCTAGTGGTCCCCTCACCCCCAGCATGAATCCCGACTCCGTGAAAAATTAAATAAACAGTTTCCCTGGTAGTCCAGTGGTCCCCCCGCCCCCAGCACAAATCCCAACTCCGTGAAAAATCAAATGAACAGTTTCTCCTGGTAGTTCAGTGGTCCCCCAACCCTCAGCATGAATCCCAACTGTGTGAAGAATCAACTGAACAGTTTTCCTGGTAGTCCAGCGGTCCCTCCATCCCCAGCACAAATCCCGACTCTGTGAAAAATTAAATAAACAGTTTCCTTGGTAGTCCAGTGGTCCTCCCAACCCAGCACGAATCCAGACTCCATGAAAAATCAAATAAACAGTTTCTCTGGTAGGTCAGTGGTTCCCCCACCCCCAGCACGAATCCCGACTCCGTGAAAAATCAAATGAACAGTTTCCCTGGTAGTCCAGTGGTCCCCCCACCGCCAGCATGAATCCTGACTCTCTGAAAAATTAAATGAAGTTTCCCTGGTAGTCCAGTGGCCCCCCCACACACACAAACACACACCCAGCAGTGAAGCCCTTGCTCATGCCACTGATGTTGTAAAGTGAGCCGGCGATTGCTCTTGCCTCCTTTCACCAGCATGGCCAGCCGACCACTCGTATACATAGCGCACAGAAATTTATCGGCACTCTTCATTCTCGTAGTGCCATGCGCATATCGTAGTCAGCGGCCAGCCGTGGTGGTGAGAGGAGGACAGAGACGGTCGCCGCCCACTTTGCCAAATGTCAGTGGCATGCGGAGGGCTTCACTGCCGTGTGTGTGTGTGGGAGGAGTGGGGCCACTGAACTACCAGGAAAACTTCATTTAATTGTTCACGGAGTCAGGAGTCATGCTGGGGGACCACTGGACTACCAGGAAACTGTTTGTTTAATTTTCATGGAGTCTGGATTCTGCTGGGGGTGGTGGACTACTGACTACTAGGAAACTGTTCATTTAATTTTTCACAGTCAGGATTTGTGCTGGGGTGGGGACCACTGAACTACCAGGGAAACTGTTCATTTAATTTTTCATGGAGTCGGATTTGTACTGGGGTAGGGGGCCTACTGAACTACCAGGGAAAACTGTTTATTTCATTCTTCAAGGAGCCAGGATCCATACTGGGGGGTTGGGGGACCACTAGACTACCAGGGAAACATTATTTATTATTTAAACCGGGGGTCAGGATACATGCTGGTGGGGGACCACTGGACCACCAGGGAGTGGAACCAACACAGGTGGGAACAGGCACCATGACAGCTGAGAAGGGCTGCCTGGCCCAGCCTGTCTGCCCAGGATCCTGTTTACTGGATGGCTGTGCTTCACAGCCCAGTGACCCTACAGCTGACATCCCTCCACCCCCAGCAAGTTTGCCTTATGCCTGCCCCATGCATACTTGTTTTCCACCCACACCTGCTGTGGGCTGCCCATGTTGGTGTGGTGTGTGGCATCATCCAGGACATATGTGGCCACTGGTAGTGTGTGTGTGTGTGTATATATATATATATATATATATATATATATATATATATATATATATATATATTCATGTGTCTCTATCTATCTATAGTTATAGATCGCTACAGATCTACATATATATATATATAGATCATTTTGTACCGCTTGCAGTGCTGCATAGGTATGTTGTATGCACTTCTTGTACCTGCCAGCACAGAGTTCCTGCTGCTTCCAGCCTATGCTTCTGTTCCAATCAACAGGGGATGCTGTGGGCATGCCTTGGCCTGCAGCATTCAGCCTGTACTTCCATTCTGACCAAAAGGGGGAGCTTTGTGCTCCATGCAGTAGCACTGGCAAACTGCATGGTAATGTATGCTAAGCAGCACTTAATGAGATGCAAATATACCTGTTGGCCCACGGATTACCTAAGTAGGCTCATTTGCATGGAAGCTTTGAATATAGCTCTGTTTGCCCCGGGCTAACCAGTTTGCACCGGCTAATGTGTTAGCACTGTGCAATCAGGTTAGCCTCTAGGCAACCTCACTTCAGCATAGCACAGTTCTGCAGTGTGTGGCTTACATTGTTGTTTGCAGTCATACCTCTCAACTGTCCCTGATTTTCAGGCGTCCCTGATTTTACCTCAGTGTGTTACTCTGTCCCTCCTAAAACTTGTGTTTCCATGACCAAACAGTGGGGGGTTGTACGCATAAAATAATGTCAAACATTAATGTTACAGTCATGTTCGTCCTTAGAAAATGCATTTTACACTACACCACTTATCCTACCAGCTTCCTGAGTGGATAGCACCAATTTTTAAGATGTGTCCCTGATTTTAAACCTTTGTCCCTGATTTTTTTAAGCCGTGTCCCTGATTGATGAGGCAGGGGGTTGAGAGGTGTGTTTGCAGTAGCTGTGAGACATCTCTGTGCAATCACACACAATGTTCTCCACTTGGAACACTGGCTTGCTACAGAGTCTAATGAGTTGCAGTTGCAGTTTGCACTTCCCTGTTGCTATATTCAGTGTTGTCTTTTTCCCAGGCTATTTTTGCCCTGCACTCCCAGACCAGTTTGCCTGGCTTCCTTAGACTGATATATTCAGCAGGATTAGCACTGGGCTATTTCCTTTTGAATATAGCTTGCTTTGTGCTCTGGGCTAAGTTTGCCCGCCGGGCAGTGTTAATTTAGCCCCGGGGCAAAGTTTTGAATATCTGGCCATTAATCTTACACAGACCTTTAGTACAAAGGATGGTCATATAATGGGACTTCAGTGTTTTTTGTTTTAAAGAGCAATTGACACCACTTCTGCTGCATTGCAGAATTAGAATAAGCTTACCCCCAGTAAATCTCGTACCAAAAATTAGATTTCTACGTTACTTCATTTTAAAGGTATGAGCTATTTTGTAACCCTGATTTCTCTACCTGTTCAAAAAAGCCTGTGTTAGTGAAGAGCTGCTGCTGATGTAATCTCACAGTCTAGTACTGTCTGCCAGCAAGCTTATAGGACATGTGTCTCCACAGTTCTAAAGATCATGTGCAATTGTTTTCATAGGTAAGACAGGCAGCACCATTCAATAAACATTGCTTTAGAAACTATGTGTGTTTTATGTTTTGTAACAAAGCTGACAATTGTTTTGGGGGTACCTTTGTGTTGAGGTCCTTTTTTTCCAGTGTTGCTGGATGCTGGGTTATAGCACACTGTTGTGAGGTTTACAGACTGAATAGGTGTCTGATGTGGTGAAAGGCTGTGATCATTCACACTTATCATTCAATTGAGGCAATTTCTAAGGATTGCACTTTAAAAAAATTATTCCATCTCATTTTCAATGTGGGTGGGAGAGGTAATGCTGTTTTGAAACCTTACTAGGAGTTTCTAATTTAACCAGCCAAATGTTTTCTCCCTGTCAGGCTGTTTTTGATCTACATTCGGATTCATCTATGTTCTACTCTAAATTAAAATGATAATTTTACCAGAGCTAACATTACCACCCCTAGTGGGAATTAACACATATAAGGTCCCTAATAAATCTTATTGTAAAGCAGGCACTGACAAACAGCAGTGAACTAACCAACATTACAAGACTAGCAGCAATGCAACTTCCTAACAGGCACAGTAGAGTAGCACTCCAAATGGCATCAACAGCCTGGAGGCATGCTGACTCAGCATCCAGCAACCCTGGAGCCACTGAATGTAGGTCAAAACAGCCTGACAGGGAGAACTCATTTAGCTGGCTAAATTAGAAACTCCTAGTAAGGTTTCAAAACAACATTGTCTCTCCCACCCCCATTGACAAGGAGATGGAATAACAGTTTTGAAGTGACTATCACAACCCCACTCAGCAGGTCAGCATTCTGTTCCCAAAGTGCCAACCTCCGAGCGTAGTATTGTGAACAGTTAACAAAACAAGGTAACCCTCTTGTCTATTTTGTGGGTTTGAGTCACCTTTGTCCCAAGTTCTGGAGGGATTCAAACTGATAACCTCTTGTTAGTGTACCCAATTGTCAGGCTCAGATAATTCTGTCTTTGGGGGGACAGATATCTTTGCCTACAGGCACCTAACCAGGTATTACAAAATGAACCCTTAGAACTCTATGTAAGACCTAGAGAACTCTTACCTGTTTCCTGGTTTGGTACAATAAGCTCATGCACAGTGTCAACTGTAACCACCTAAGCTTCACTTATCAAAAAAAGAAGTTTCAAGGCACACCAGGCAGTTTCTGTTTTTAAAAATATATATCTTTACTTTAAAATAGGTAAAAATAGGAAAACAGTAAATACAGAACAAGATATCCCAATACATACAATCTTAAAACAAAACAGGTTTAAAAGTGCAAATTCCTACAACCCATACACTCAGACTGGTCTTATCTAATGTATCCTTGCTTTCTTAATCTTTTAGTGCTTTGATGTTCCTCTTTCTCAGTCAGAAAATGAATATCTCTCTGTGACTGTAAGGTCTACTCAGTATACTTAAAAGCAGACTTGAGCCGGCCTTCTCTCTGAGGTCACCTAACTCCACCTTGGTGTATTAAAATTTATATTTTATAACACAGGATGTCCTAATAAGATATTTAAAAAAAATAGGTGACATCAGTGAATCTCCTCTCTTCATGTGACTTCCCCAAATCAGTCTGTGATCTGCTTCACACAGACATCAAATTCTCTTTGATGTAATTAACTGGCTTCCTCTGACGATACCCCAAACAAATGCATATCAGGCTTCCCAATTTAGTCTGGGACCTGCTTCACACAGACATCAAAGTCTTTTTGATGTAATTAACTGGCTTCCTTGGAAGACACCCCAAACACATGCATATGCCCCTTTCTTCATGGCACCTAGTGCAAATCAAAGGATTTCCCTGAGGACATCATAGATTGATATTTTAGTTCCTGGCTTCAAAGCAAACTGATAAGCTAATTGCATCCCAAATATCTGTAGCTTAACCTACGTCCTGTCCTTTGAACTTATATCTGGGGTGGGTTTGATGTGTCATTTCAGCAAGACAGTAGTTCCTCCTGACAGACACACCCCTATATATTTTATATTGCAGAAAAAATATCATAGTGTAGTCAGAACCAGCTGTCCATGTGCCACAATGCCATCCTTAGAAATCACCTCAATTGAATGATAGGTGTGAATGATCTCAGCCTTTCACCACATCAGACACTTTCTCAGTCTGCAAATGTCACAACAGTGTGCTATGACCCAGCACACAGAAACCATGGAAAAAAGGTCCGCAACAAAAAGGCACCCCACAAAAACTTGTCAGCTTTGTGATAAAACCTGAAACACACATAGTTTCTAAAGCAATGTTTATTGAACGGTGCTGCCTGTTTTACTTGTGAAAACCATTGCACGTGATCTTTACAACTTTGGAGAAACAGGTCCTATAAGCTTGTTGACAGGGAATACTAGACTGTGTGTTTCTGAGATGTCATCAGCAGCAGCTCTTCACTGAAACAGGGTTTTTTTGAACAGGTAGTGAAATCTGGGTTACAAAACAGTTCATAACTTTACAATGAAATAACACAGAAATCTAGTTTTTGGTATGAGATTTACTGGGGGCATGCTTATTCTAATTCTGCAATGTAGCACATTTGGCCATAGTGGTGTCAGTTGCTCTTTAATATTCTATGGTTATAGGGTCCCTTTTAACTGGTTATCTATATGTTGATTTCACACAAAAAAACTATGTGTTGGGGTAGGGGAATGTGTGTTGGTTTTGGGGATGTTGTGTGTGGGTGGGTGGGTGGGGGTTGGGGTTTTATGAGGTAAGGCTTAAATTCAGGTTCATGACATAATGACGTTACAGTGTGTTAGGACTCTTGGTTCACATACATAAAGAATATATACCTCCTTCCAACTAGTTATCTATATAATGGTGTTATAATGGGGGGAGTGAAGGTGTAATTCCAATAGGTTTTGATTCAGATTCCTACCACTGTTACTGTTCCCCTGCACCTGTCCTAGATGACATCATCCTCTCTCAGCTGGCTTTTCTGTCTACTGCGCCCTAAAGCACTTACCTCTACTTCTTTAAATGTGTGCACTCTACTTTTGTTACTTCATATCTTCTGTCACCAATCCTGAAATGACCCTTTCAATTTTGTATTGTAAATGAAATTACACACTGTAACATATGCAAATGTTTCTACCTGTTCTGATGTATCTGATGTTTATGTATTTTTGCTGTTACTTGCATCTTATAAGCTAATTTGTATGTACTCCAATCCCCGCCTCCCTTGGGTCACACCTGGAATCGAGTCTTGGCTCAGTGTGCCTATCCTGGTTATCAATTGTTTAAATAAAAAAATTAAAAATAAAATAAAATATAGTCGATTGTTTATACATTGTCACATTATTGAACAAAAATCATATTAGGATGCATATCTCATTTACTAGGGGTCCTTGGTAGTTTTTTTTTTATTTGGCACGAATACTGACAATTCATATAATCTTGTAAACAAATCTTGTTACAAAACTGAAGGTTTTAATGTTTATGGAATATATTAACTGAATGAGTATATAGTTGAGAAAATATCTCCAGATAGGTTTAGTATTGTACCAATGTGTGAAACAGTTTGTTCACACTAGGGAAACTTTTCTTTATAACAACCTATGGCCATAGATAGATAATTTCTGTTTTGTAGTACTTTTTAACATGGAATACTATCACATTTTTAACATGTACTAAGTGGGTATTAAATCTAATGGTCTTGCTTTTAATTAAGAGTGTATTTACATAACACACTCACTTATACATCCTTCATAATGTAAGCTAGTGAAACTGTCTGGCCTCTCGAAGGATTCCTCTTATCTGCCTCTGTTGACATCTGACCTTGGTATGCTTCACAACTAGCTGGCATAAACTGTTTTCTTCCATTTAAACCTCAGTCATGTTTTAAAAAAAGTACTTTAAACCAATGAGAATTCATTCAGGTTTTTTTTATGTATGACCTGTGTGTTAATAAAATGTGATTTTCCCAAAAAACTGGCATAAACCCATCCGACACTCCTACCGCTAGAGCAAAAAACAGCTCAGGCCCCCTCCTACCCCCCTTTCTATTTTAAAACCATCATAGGCATGAAAGCCCCAAAATATCTCCAAATGGTTCTGAGCAAATCTAGGTACAGCAGTGATACTCTAGACGTGAAATTTGAAGTGTTTGACTCAGTGAACCACACACTACTGATCAAACAGCTTGAGATCATTGATCTCTCCCCTAACACTGTGGCATGCTTTTCCAGCTACCTGCAGAACAGGACACAACAAGTTAAGATTGGCAATACCCTATCCAATAGTCGGTCAGTCAACTCAGGTGTTCCACAAAGGTCCATTCTGGGCCCACTCTTATTCAGTATCTTTCTAAACCAACTCCCATCTGCCTGCCAGTGTCATCTACTGTTATATGTAGATGATGCGGTTCTGTTTGTTAGTGACTCAAACACCCTCGCTCTCGAATGCAAGCTCCATAGCAACTTCTTGGCTGTTGAAAGGTGATTTAATGATCAGAAACTTGTGATGAACTATACTAAAATGAAAACTATGATGTTCTCCACTGTCCAAAATCAGTACAGATCCCACCCACTTCTCATCAAAAATGATGTGGGCTCTCCACCAAAACTAGTGCAACACTTCAAATGTCTGGGGATCATGCTGGATAGCACAATGACTTTCTACCTCCACATCGATAAAGTCGCTAAGGTCATCAATGCTCTCACCAGACTGCTGCACAGGCACAAGCACAGTCTAACTCCTGAGGCTGTTAAGCGAGCGATGCATAGTTCCCTGGTGACCTTCATAGACTATGGGCTGGTAATTTATGGCCCAGCTACAGATACTGCCCTTCACCACATGAAAGTAGCTTTAAACAAAGTGTGTCGACTTGTTATGGGAGCCAAATGCCTGACGCACACATGTGACCTGTATGCCTAGACTAACTAGCTACAGTTCTCAGGTAGACTTCTCTACCAGTCCTGCCTACTAATGAAAAAAGTTAGTCTTGGCCTGGCACCGACCGGGGTCCAGGATCTTCTCTCCCCCAATGATAACCATTGCTGCACTTGTAGTCTGGATAGTCGACTCTTCAAAATTCCCCGTTGTCGCACCTCCTTGGGTCAAAGATCCTTCGCCTACCATGCCCCCTGGATGGCTGAACACACTACATGCTGACATTTCTTCACTAACATCGATCAGTCCCTTTAAGAGAAAGCTGAGACAACAGCTGATTGTGGATGCCAGCTGTGACTGTTTTCAATGACCTACTTGCTACATCTCTAGAGACTGAGTCCTCCAACCCTGGATCCTGTCCAATTGCTGGACCACTCCTTCATTGCCCATGTTGCACCTACCCTGTTTCCTGTTTGGCTCCCACTATGCCTGGAATTTAATCACTGCCACCCTTATTTCCCCTTTAGGATGTCTGTTCTTGCCTGCCTTCCTCCTCCTCCCACAACCTATATCCCTCTCAACCCATAACACCTAATTTTCTTTGTTCATCCTTCCCCTTCCCACATGCAAGCCCAGTAACCGTACTCCCCCTCTTCCATAACCCCATAGCAAGAAACTTACAGCCTGGGGAGCTGGTATCTTTCCATTCAGGTGTAGCCACTGGGCTTTTCCCCCTCATCTTTCCTCCTCCTCCCCCTCCTCTTCCTCCTCCTCCTCCTCTAGTTACTTTCCTACTTCCTTTTGTGATAAGGCCTATGTTATCGTAACTGACTACGGCGATCTGTTCATAACCTTGTAATAATGCCTATGTTATTGTAACTTATTGTCCCAGCTGAGGCACTTACTTATTTCTCACCTCTGTCTGTATGTGTTCCATAAATATGCACACCACACTCCTGTGTGATTGTTACAAGTAAATATTTGTGTTGCCATTGGGTTGTGCATTTGAGAAAGAGTAATGTGCCCAGGAACAGCCCAGATTCCAGTTGTCTCAGTGGTGCAGCTGGTTAGCGCAATCGGAACGGTATTCCAGGCGGCCTGGGTTCAAGTTCCAGCTGAGGCACTTACTTCTTTCTCACCTCTGTTTATATGTGTTCCATAAGTATGCACACCACTCCTGTGTGACTGTTATTCTAACTGACTCTGGCTATTTGTACATAGCCTTCGACTGTGACTTTATTAGTTATAACCATTCCTGTACAATTGATATTGATATTTGCCTCTCCTTTGTCTGTATTACATTCTTATTGTTTGTCTACCCTGACGTGGAACCTATAAAATGAGCCTGTCCTCAAAGTTGTTATCCTAGACTTCAAATAAAATAAATAAAATCTTCTGAGGAAGGACTTGGTTGGTCGAAAAGTTTAGGCACTGTTTTCTTTTGTTACATCTGCAGTATGTTGGTCCAATAAAAGGTATCAAACCATTTGTTTCTGGATTTGTACAGGTAATTAATGCTTTCTCCCAGTCAGCCTTTAGTAACTCATTCTCAAAACCCAAGCTGGCAGCTTGTTCAAATGCAGTCCACGTGGGGACCATGCATTTTGCAAGTATTTTCAAGGGTGATTTTATTGCAAGACTTATTTAATTCATTAACTCTTAGCTTTTCAAGTTGGAAAAATAGATTGCTCAGTTCACCTGTATCAGTACTCACTTCAGCCTCATCTGTAAATAATGCATTTCTAAGCTGCTCCCTGTGGTTTAAAACAGTATCCCACTCCTCCAGAAATGCACAGATACTGGGTTCCCCCTGTAGTGCCTTCTCCTTCTGCTCCATGCGCTCCAGTCTGCTTACTCATATTTTTTAAGGATCTTGTGGTACTTGGTGAATTTATATAACTGTATTTACTGTTGAGCCTGTATCAAGCTTGAAATAAATGCATCACTAAGTTAAATTAAATCCCCGTAGTCGTTACCATGACTTCTCTGCTCACTCAACTAAGTGTCTGGCAGCAGCTGCAGGAAGCCAAATACTCAGGAACAAACAGGGAAATGCAGTGCATCTAGGAAATGAGCAGCTGTGCAGTGAAAGGCAGCTAGCCCCAACAACTAAAGGAACAAACAACAAACTGCACTCAGGAGCAATAACAAATGTCAGTGTCAATTACATTCTCCAAAGAATTTTATTTTCAAAGTTGTCTGGAGAACTATATGCCCCGGTGCTTCAATCTGCTGTAGGTCTTCATTAAGGCGTTGTCCCTTACACAGGTACCCATAGTACTTTTAAAGTGCAATCTTAAAGTCACAGCTCTCCAATAATATCAGAACATCTGCATACCACAGCAAATCAGTTTTTACATATAGAAGTGAGAGTAAATAATCCACAACCATTGCAATTTTGAAAAACCTCAAAAGTGACTAATCACATTCAATGTTTTTATTACATCTCATTTTATTTCTATATTGACATTTAGAAGTAAAAATTCCAATAAATAAGGTACAGGAGTGACTGAAAAATCTTACAAGCTTCCATCCTATTATCCTGTAATGTGAGCACACACCCTGCTTGCAGGAGTCTGCAGAGCTTCACTTCTTTTGGGAAGACGAAGAAGAACACTGACTGTCAGTCCTAGCGCTTTGACAGGAAGGTCTTCATCAGAGGGCATCTCAGATATTTTAACAACAAGAGTTTGCCTCTTGGCTGCACTGCTCTAATCCACTGCTTCAAGAGAAATGACACTTTGACAGGACTGCTTGTTTCCCAATATCACCCTCTATTAAGGTGGCTTGTATCCTGTAGTAAGAAATTTTAAGAAAAAACACCTCTCAGCTGCAGCATTTAAACACGATCTGGGAGGGAATTTAAACTATATTCCAGCAAACAATGTACAGTTTCGTCTAACAAGTTACTGATATTTTTCTATGGTTCACAATCCTGCTATACACTTCAAGACATGAAAATGGATACGTCTTGTGGTTTAAGACTCTGAGATACGGAAAATTACATTAATCTTCTGAAGAGGACTTCGGTTGAAGAGGACCCCTCAGATATAAGTATAACCAGGAAAGAAGTTGCTCCTGCAAACACACTAACAATCAAACATTTCCAGCAGCTAATGGATGAGTTTAGTACCTTAAAAATCTCAATGGCTGAAATGATCTGTGGGTTAAATGAAATGAGGGCTGACAAAGCTGACCGTAAAATAAAAATGTTAGTTGTACAAGCCAGGGTCACAAGCATTGAAGACAAGGCAAACACAGAATACACCGGAAGGGTATCTCACACATAAAGGATAGCCAAACTAGAACATAAACTTGAGGCTTTTGGAAGCAGAAACAGGCATAATAACCTTTGGGATATTTGGACTTAAAGAGATGTTAGAAAAATCAGACTCAATTGAACTTACTGTTGAAATGCTGATTGCAATAGCTGGCCCACAACCTGATGGCTCACAATATGTTGTAGAAAGAGACCAGAGATCCTTGAAACCTAGACCTGGTCCTAATGACCATCTTAGGTCTTTCATGTTTTAAGCTTTGAACTTCCAGCAAAAATTTTACATCAATTGGGCCCTAAGGGACAAACAAGCCATACAATAAGAGGGTTGCAAAATCAAAATTTTTAACAACCTCCCCCCAGAGATCATCAAGAAGAGGGATGTTTTCATGCCCATTAGAAAACTGCTAAGAGACAAGGGACTCAAGCACAGGCTCTTTTTTTCTACACTCTTCCAGTTTGGTCCTCAGAAGGCATTTTAAACTACAATGGCTTCCAGGCAGATAGGAGAGGGCTGCAAAAGGATTCACCAGAAATCATTGCTAACTTTGTCTTTGACAGTCGACTAGCATGGACTTTTAACCAGGTGCAAAGTACCAGTCATACACCAATACATGTTTTCAAAAGGCACCTGTTTCCCTCAGTTTTGGTCCTCTCTGATAGTTCTTTCCTCTGCATGCTGCCATGCTTGGGTCTCTCTCCTCCCACCCTCCCACAGTGCACACTAAGTCATTCCCTCTTCAGCTCACATGGCCCTCTGTAGCTAATTTTAATAATTAAAATTGTTACTAGGATTGGATGAGGGGGATGGCGAGAAGGAGCGGGGGGAGTAGTTGAAACTGGTCCACCCTGATGGGAGGGGTTAGCACCCCTCAGTATCCCTCAATGCCTATCAAGAGTCTCCTGTAGCTTTTAAATTATAAAGATTCCCCCATTGAAAACATCCCACTGATTTCTCACATTACTTTGCAGCTCCTGTGGATAGTTACCTTTGGGTGACAAATACAGAGGCAAGTGTGTGTGCTTGGATAAATCTGCTAAACTTATCTTTATAGTCTTTATTGTCTGTGCATTTTGTTGGGGGAGACTTTGGCACTAGTGAGTTCTGTTTTCTACATTCATCAGGGGTCTGTTTTGGGGAGAACAGGATTCACTGAAATACCACCAACAGCTTAAAAAAATCTGGTTTGGTTTCAGTTGGCATCCATCTGTATCCCCCTCTCCCTGGGATGAGGCTGAAAATAGGAAACAATTGTCTGGTCCTCCTTCACAGACAGCAAAAACTAAAATAAAAAAAATAATAATATTAATATTGTGTTCATTCACAGAGCTGGACCTGTGTAGTACAGTATGGTCTGCAAGCCCATTGGTCCACACTGTGGCCCAATGGGCATACAGATCATACTATACGCTGTCATTTGGTGGGCGGCAGGGTGGTACATGGGCAGGGTACTGCTGCCTGCCAATTACGGGAGGGGTGCTGGGTTGCCGGGGGCCTCTGTGGGTGGGTGGAGAGGGGGGTACCACTGGAACACCAGGTAGATATCAATTATTACTATGGCCCATGATCGGGCTTTCGGGGTGGGTTCCACTAGACCACCAGGAATAATTTTTAATACACTACAGCCCACGATCAGACATACGGGAGGGGGGTCCACTAGTCCACCAGGGATCTCTTTCTAGACACTACAGCCCACGATCGGGCATTGGATTAATCATGTTCTAACTACTACCCGTGATCGGGCATGGGATGACATATATTCTACCTACTGCCGCGATCGGTCATAGGATTAATCATATTCTATCTACTGCCCGTGATCGGGCATGGGATGAAATGTATACTACCTACTGCCCACGATCCGGCATATGGGGAGGAAGGGGGGTCCACTAGACCACCAGGACTATCTATAGGCATACTACTGCCCGTGATCGGGCATAGGTTTAATTATATTCTAGCCATCGCCCACAGTCAGGCATGGGAGGGCACTGGACCTCCAGGGGGGCCTGGGTGCTTGTGGATGGTGTTCCCACTGGGCGGGTGGCCACCCATGGCTGGCAGCTGTTGTGTTGCACCTTACAATGTGTCCACCCACTCAGGCAGAATATCGGGATGTGCAACATATGTATGGGCACGCCCCCTGCATCTGCATTGCATAGGATTACATTGCACCCCGGCGCATCGGGATTTGTTCTGTGCCAGGCAGCCCTTTCAATATCCTGCTGAGGCACAATACTGGGTTACACCTGGTGCAACTCTGTTGCACCAGGTGCAACCCCTTTGAATATCCTGGCCATTGTGTCCTCTGATTTTATTTAGATTTAGAATATTTGTTATTCTCCTTATATTGGCTTCTAATTTTGTTTCCCTTACAAAGCCAGCTTGGTCTGGATCAACAATTGAGGAGGTCACCTTTTCTAGCCTTGTGAATAGTATTTTGGCTAAAATATCCATGTCTGAATTTAAAAGTGAAATAGGCCTAGATTAAGTTATTTGCCTTGGATCTTCTTCTTCTTTTCTTTTCATTGAGAAAAACTGGAATCTTGGCCACATAAAAATGATGGAAGTTTGCCAGTTTGTATGCAGTAACTGAATATCTCTGTTAGAGGTTCAATTTATAAGTGAGTGTATTACTTGTAAAATTTGATAAGTAATCCATCCATACAAGGGGATTTATTGGTAAGCATATTTGTATTGTCTGTGGTATTTCTTCTTTAGTTGTGTTATGTTCTAAAAGGTCTACTTGATGTTTTGATATAGTAGGGATTTTTAAGCAGAAAAGGAAGTTCTGTGGGGTTTCTGGATACTTTGGTCTCTCAGAGCTATAGAGTGTGGAATAGTAGTCTAAAAACAGTTTGTTAATATCCATGGGGTTGGTTCTTGTTTGCATGATCCACAAGTTCCAAATTATTTTATCCTGTCTTTTCTTTTTGTAACTGCAGTGCCATAATTTTATCTGGTTTGTATTCTAAGGCGCAATCATACCTCTCAACCTTTTGTCCCCCAAATGTGGAACATTGCCTCTCAAAACGTGGAACAAATTAGCAAAATGTGGAACACTTAATGAAATATTTACCTAAGAAGCACAGAACACTGTTAAAATGTTTGCATTTATGTTCAGAAAGTCTGTTATTAATTGAATAATATATTTTTTGCATAATTTACTACAGATTTTCGCTTTAAAATGTTAACACTGAATGTGGGACAAGTCCTCACAATGTGGAACAGGGAGCTTTTGTGAAGTAAAATGAGGAACATTCCTCGTAATGTGGTACAGTTGAGAGGTATGGGCACAATATTTGGCTCTCGACACTAAAATATGTTTCTCAGCCTTGTACGAGACCAGCTTGTTGTACTCAATTTTATCTTGTATAAGTGTTTTAAATGTATCAGGATCATGAATAGCCATGTACCCATTTTCTAGCCTATTTCTTTCTCTAATTCTGTAATTGTTTTCTGGGCTTTCTTTTTCTTATTGGTTCAGTGGCTCATTATTTCACCTTTAATGACAACTTTAAAAGCTTCCCATTCTGTTGTGCGAGAGGTTTTTAATACTAACTTCTGATGTCTCTAGACAGTTTCATCTTTCAAAAAGGTTGGGTCAACTGACTATTGTTTATCCAAACTTTGTCTAGGAAGCATGATTTGTATTTCAACTGGGGTATGATCTGAAATTAGAATGTTGAAGCATTTTATAGATGTTATGCGATGCTTAAGAAGTTGTGAGATGAGAAAATAGTTGATTCTAGTAAAGCACTGATAGGGAGGAGAAAAATAAGACTATATTTGAATGTTCTGGTTTAGGTCTCTCCAAATATCTAGTTTAGATCGTCCATGTATTCTTTAAGCTATTTTCTAATACTTATCATTTGATCCACATAGAATGATGATTTTTCCAGTCTGCAGTTCAGTGCTAAATTAAAATCACCTCCTATACTGTAAGGATGATCAAAAATAACCATATTCTGACAGAAGTTGTTAAAAAAAAAAATTATGATCACTTATGTTTGGTGCGTATACACTGGCCCACAAAAAAGACTCGTGTAATATATTCATTTCTTCCAAAATGAATCTTCTTTCCAGGTCGATTATTGTTTCACCAAATTAAATACATCTTTTCTTAAGAACTATAGCCACCCCCTTAGTTGTAGTTCTAAAGTTTGCCTCCTTGCTTTCCTCCATCTTTTTGTGAGGAATTCCACCTCTCTGTTGCACTGATGGGTTACTTGCATGGGCAATATATCTGCCCCCTTTTGGTCAGTCAAATTATATACTTTCCTTGCCTTCTGCCTATCCTGTAAACCTTTAACATTCCAAGATACAACTTTCAATGTCACTAGTATAACTTAAGCAAACGAGCCAAAAGACAATTCCATATGCCCTTGCATAGCTGCATTCCTGAAAGACAAAGACTGAATCATTATAAGTACTCCATTTAATTAATATTCCACATCTCTTCTTTTTCTTTATTTTAACTCCACTCCTGATTTTTCCTTCAATAAAGTGATTCCAAAACTCAGTGTAAGGAAAACACATAAGTAGTGATAAAACATTTTCATCCCAATCCTGACTCTCCTTTGCATAGATCTCTCCAACTCCTTTTCATTTTTACTATACTCCCTCCCCCCTCCCTTTTCCTTATGCCACCCCCTTGTTATACCAATAAAAGATAGCCTGTATTGTCCACTTACCTCAGGATGAAGAGAACACATCTGAACTCCCCTATCAGGTGAAGAAATAACTAATCTAGAGATAGACAGAACTGGACAGAAAGAAATCCTCAGATGTGAAGAACCTGTTTTTTTATATTTGTTCTGGTACAGGTTCAAACGTTAGAATTATGGCTTTTCTGCTCAAAGAAGATAAAGACAAAATGAGGTTTAGTATTTAATAAACTCTATAAATATTATTATTCCCAACATGCCTTTATTTGTCCCTCTCTTTTTTCTTTTGTCCTTTTTGCCTCCTTCCTCCCCTTCCCCCTTTCTCCCACCCCTCCTCACCATCTATCACTGTAATCTTTTATTTGAAATTTTCTCTTATGCAGTTCTGCTACATTTAACTGTAAGAAAAAGTAAGGACCAATAAGACTGTATTAATATTAATATATCAATAGAGATATAGAAGATCTAATTATCAGTTATTAGTCTTCCTACAAGTCTTTTGTGCCATTATTCTGAATGTAGTTACAGCCACCTCGACTGTCCTTTTCGAATGCACACCATCCACGTTTAGATCTTATTTGTTACTCTGGCATTTGCTAGTGTAGTGAAATTATATTTAAGTTCCAGTATTTGATGACAAGGTAGTGGAAGGCCACCCAGAATTTCTTTGTCATGGAAGTCTCATGGTGGATGGTCTTCAGGGTGTCCTAAATGTTGTAGTACTTCATTATCTTTTAACAGCATAGTGGCCTCGTTAGGGTTGACGATGTATCCCATTCTGCCATTGTAGCACAATCTAGATTTTGGGGGAGGAAGGAGAACATACTTAGTCCCCTTGATCTGAGGATTTCCTTTACATGACTGACCGCTTTCCTGTCATTCAATTTCCACACTGGTGTCTGGAAATACTTGGAACTTCATACCCTTTGCAATTAGGCCCCTCTCCTTTTGTGCTGTTCTTAATAAAGTCTCTTGGTCTTGAAAGCTATGCAGTTTTACATATACAAAACATAGATAGTCTGAATTAACAATTCTAGTAGAGCCTGCACTTCTGAGACCATGTTCTAAAGTGATTTTTTGCTCTGGATCTTTGCATCCTGATGCTTCTGTGAGAAGTTCTTCAAAATATGGGAGAGGCTCACTTTTACCTTCAGCTCCCTCTGGGATGCAGTCTAGATTTAAACTGCTCCTTCTGGATCTATTCTCTTGATCCTGTATTTTTTTGTTTGATGGCTGGGGACCCCAAGACTTCCATACCTACCCCACTGAATCTTTCCCTCCCACCGTGACCTACATGGCCACAAACCACCCTGGTTTTCCCACACATGGTGGGGCCACCAAGATGGCACCACCCCCATGGAAACTTGTCCAGATTACTGACATCATTACTGCCACCAGGAGGGCTCCTTGGGCTTGCCCCCCCCGGATAGGGCCAGGGGGGCGAGCTGACTAGCAGAACACTCATCATGTCTGGGACCAGGAGGCGCAGCAGGAGATAGCAGTACTGGGGGTGGGGCATCATGGCAGAATCCCCAACCATTTTTGTAATGCTGCTTCCCCGGGGGTGGGATGTGCAATGATGTACTACGTCTGCCCTACTCCCCATGATTGATGACGATGGCCATGGAAGAACCTCCAGCCTCCACCAGGGGTCCCCTGGAGAAGGAGAACTGTCCCCAGGATGTTCAATCCTTCCCCCCCAGCTGGCCCTCCAACTCCTAAGTCCATCCCCGAACCTGGAATGTCGGTACCACAAGAGTATGTCTTGCCACTGTGATGGGGGTGGACTGGCTGATCCTGTAATTTTTTAAATAAAATTCTTATTTAAATAGTATGGGTTGATACAACCCTGCTAATAGGGGTCATTGTATATTCCAAGTCACTTACACGCTTTTCTACTTCTGTAGTTCTGGAGGTTAGTTCCTCCAGTTTTGCAGTGACCCCTGCAATGGATGCTGATAGAGTAGTTAATGTTGACTGAATAGATGAGATACCAGTTAGCACCTCTGTTTCAAAACTAGCAGAATGTGAAAAGTACAGTTTGAGTCTTTGGTTTGTGAGTTTACTTGCACCTGTTCTTCAGATAATTTTCTTGGGGCCTAGTCCACCAAATTGCATTTTGCTGGCATGGCAGTCTCAGAAACATTACTCGTAGGTCTCATTCCTTCACAAACTGCTATTGCTGTAGTGGGTCTCTGTACTGCAGTAAGAGCTGGTGAACTTGAATTAGTAGATGCAAAAGTAGCAATGGTGGTAGTACTTAACATAGTATCATGGGTTACAGCCTTAAAACTACCATGAGTAGAGACTGTGGGAGCGGTCACCATAGTGAGAGCAGCTGTGGTCACCTTGGTAAGTGTGAACAGCAGTACTGGCAAAGGTATTTACATTAGTGTCCAATTCACCAATTTCAGTAGTTCCAGCTGTTCCTACAACAAAAACTCTATTAACAGTAGAAGTTGCTGATGTGTTGAGAGAGATAACCACTTTAGCACCAATTTTTTTCAAAGGGTTGTTAGTAATATTAATACATGAACTTGTGCACTCAAGATTTAGAGTTACTGCTTTTGATAGGGTTTTCAGTAACAGTAATATCTGTATTATAATTAGACTTCTGATAGCTGCTTACCGTAACCCCTCCCTCCTGTGGTAGGGTTTACTATAGTGACCATCTCCTCTCGATTGTCCTTTTATGGCCTGTTAGGTGAAACCTCTGCCCATAGATGGAGTTTGGGGGTTGGTCTTTAGGGTATATTAAGCGCTGACTTTTTGGGGGAAGGAGGCCATCTGAGAGATTGTAGTGCACACAGTAGGGTAAGGGTTTGAATCCTAGTCCTGGGATTCAGGCCTTGGTGACTCAGCATAGAAAAAATAATCCACTCAGGATAAAGTGGGTGGTGGTAGGCCTTGTGGCAGTGGGGCTGAGTCCGTCTGTGGGAGCCGTGGCCCATAGGAGGTCTTCAGAGGAGAGGGCCACCTTGTGCTCTGTGGCGCCGGGTGGGCCAGGCCTGGTCCATGGAAGTAGCTGGTGAAGCAGTGGGGATGTCACAGTGGTGGCAACCCACGGTGTGGGGCTCAGAGGTGGTGGCAGCCCTCTATACCATTACCTAGTGTGGTACTCTGCTTCAAGTCGGACAGCCTGCGAGGAGAGAAACAAGGTATGGATGTACCCTGGCATGGCCCGTGTTGAGCATGCTCCAGGATGCAAGGGATTTAGGCCAAAACCCTAAGTTGCAGGTAGTGGGAGAAAAGAATGCAGTTGTTGGGGGCCCTCCACTCTGGTGTCTGGTCGTGCGGTTATTGAGAGGTTGTGCTGCCGAGGTTTGGATGGGCTAGGGCACAGGTTTGTGTCATGGGTCCTATGGCCCTATGAGAGTTTCTGCTGCCTGCATTAAGAACCCCTGGCTCCTTAGAAGCCCAGTTTCTGGGCCTTCTCAGCCTTAAGTTAAGTACCGTGGCTTTTGCCACAGATATCGCTGCCTTCTCCCGGTATGTGCCTCCAGCCCCTGGGAACTGCCTTAGATTGTAACAATAAATTCATTTGTGTTTTATTTTATTTGGAGAGTGTCCTCCCTCTGATTACATGAAATCAGGCTGTCAGCTAACAACCCCCTCCCCCCCTGCAGGTTTGAGTCTTCGGTTCCCCATTTCGGTCTGCAGCAGTGAGTGCCAGCTATCAACCCTGCAGAGAACCCTGATCTTCAGTCTGAAGGTATGTTTCCAGCTTAAATGGTGTCTGGATGGTTGCTGTGTTTGGGCCCCGTCCAGTCCATTTTCCATCAGGCCACTAGACATGGACAGAGGGTGGGTTACATTACATTTGAGGAGCAGGACAATTGTGCAGAAATGGATTGCGAGAAACTGGGAACTAAGACAAGTTCAGTTACAGCCTGTGGCAACGTAGTCTTACCTGCAGATGATTCAGTCTGGGGATAAATGTTAAATGTATCCCTTATTGACTCTTCACCTTGTTTACTGCCTTCATTTACTTCAGTAATCCTCCTGCTGTTCTAGGCTTCCTCTGCAGTGCAGAGCACTGTACCAACTGTGCAGTGGGTGATTGCTGCTGCTGCATATTTGACACAGCTGAGTTTTCTGCACCTTGATAACTGGAGTAGCAAGTAGGCGCATCAGCTGTAACTGACTGCATGAGATCAGTAGCATCTGCAGAGGTTACCTGTAATGTTTACATGCTCATTGCAGAAACTCTGGTCTGTATCAAAGAGTGTTCTGCAGACTGAGTATTTGGCTGCTGCAACCATGCTCCTTGATTGCCTTCTTTGCCTGTCTCCGTGTCCACAAAGCCTGCCGTATTTTTGCCCTGGCAGCCTCCCATCACAAGCAGAGTTAGTTGCTGGGTAGGAATGCTGGTAGAGGGAAAGGAAGGCAAAGGTGACAGGACAGGTGGGAGTGGCAGTAGGTTTTTAGCAGTGGTGGCAGTTGCAGCAGTAGAGGGATTAGCATCTTGTGCAAAAAGATCATATTAAGGAGTTTTCTGCTGCTACTGCCATAAAGCTCAAGCTCTTCTAGTCCGTGTCTCCAGAGACAGATCGTCGGCCAACTCCTTCACACGCTGGATTCTTCTTGACATCACAGGCTGAGCTGTAAAGCTTGGAGGCAGAGGGAGTGCTTTTTACTACTACTTTATTATGTCCTTTTTTGTAAACCAAGACAGTAAGTGCGCAACTCACTTGTAGTCCGCTTGTAGTCTACTATATAGAAAAGTTAGTCGTAAATGCTGAAGTAGACACTGGTAGTTTTGACAGGTAGGGATTTCAGAGCTCCTCACTCAGCACCCTCCTAGCCAACCATCTTGGATCCCTAAAATAGCTTAAGTCAAACGTTGCTCTAATCACCATTTCTTTGATGCTAAAGACTCATTACTTTAGAAATGAAGCATAATCCACTTCCTCACTGAGGCCCTGTGGCTGGACGTTTTTTAATGACACCATCCATCTGGTATCTTTCTGAAGTAACCTGTTGATTCGGTCACCTCCCCTACCTGATGAAACACAGTGATCAAAGTAATTGAAAATAAGCGTTATTTGGAAATCCACTTACCTACTATGAAGTCATTGTTACAGATAATAGGATAGAAGATCGTAAGATTTTTCAGACACTCCCCCCTCCATACCTTATTTACAGGAACTTTTACCTCTAAGTATTGATACATAAGTGACATGAGATGTAATATTGGATATGTCTAGTCATGTTTGAGGGGGGGTTTCTAACTTACAATGGTTGGGGATTATTTACTCACACATATATATGTAAAAATCAATTTGCAATGAAATGATGATGTTCTGATATTATTGGAGAGCTGAGACTTTAAGAGTGTGCTTTAAAAGCACTAGGGATACCAGCGTAAGGGACAGCCCTCTGATGAAGACATATTGCAGGTCGAAGCACTGGTGCATACAGTCCTCCAGACAACTTTGAAAATTAAAATGCTTCACAGAGTGCAATTTACACTGTCATGTTTTCTTTGGCTCCTGAGTGCGGTTTGTTGTTTGTTCCTGTGGTTGTTGGGGCTAGTCATCTCTTGCTGCACCACTGCTACTATCCTGAACACACTGCATTTCCTGTTTGTTCCTGATCCCACTGCAGGAGGAGAGCCACTTGAAGAGGTATTGTTTGGAGGCTGACCTACCCCAGAGCCAAAGAAAACAAATAGCAGGGATTGGGCACAGTTCCTGGTATGGTCCACATAGTATTGAAGGGTTCCATGGACATCCAAAGAATGCAACAGCACTGCATGCAGATTCTGAGAAATAAAGTGAAGAACTCAGCAAAAGTCAGTGGACTGGTTTATTAGAAAATCAGACATCATCTTAGGCCAGAATGTGGTGGGTTTACAATGCCTCCCTGTAAAAACACCAGAAAGGGTGGTTCAAAAACCAAGGCTTGTAGTTTGGATGTCTGCCTAAATGAAGTAATAGCCACCAGGAATGATGTCTTCCAGGAGAGACACTTCAAGTCACAGGGAGATGTGGGCTCAAAAAGGGTCAATTCGTGGAGAGTCGAGTACAAGGTTCAAGTCTTAAACTGGGACAGGCGTGTGGACCATCGTATACACATACAAGGGACCCTCAGGAACCTGTGGACCATACATACATATAGTACATACAAATATGCCAGTAGAAACAGGCCATATGATCTATCAAGTCTTCTTGATTGTGCAGCTAGTGCCCCTAGCTCACAGCTGCTCCACCCCTCTCCCCCTCTCTCCCCTCCAGCAATTTCTCATTACTACTTATGCAGACATCTCTTCCCCCCCCGCCCTGTCCCTTGCCCTTTTGAAAGCACCCACCATCCCACATGATACCACTTCCTCTGGTAGGACATTCCACTCTGACACCAGCCTTTCCGGTGAAATAATGCCTCCTCATCTCGCTCCTAAATCTGCCCCCCCTCCAAACCATGAGCCATGTTCAGCTGGGCTACAATCCTGTTCCTGCATGGGACAAGAATAGCTGAAAAAGATGACCAGTGAACTTACACCGCAGAATAATGCAACCCCAATTGAGACAAATCAAGGGGTAGTCCAGCACCCTCTGTACTGGGCAAGTGAAGGGGTCCAGGGATACCATTTGACACCCTAATGTGAAATACATCCACTTCAAGGAGTGGTGTGCATTGTGGAAAGCTTGTAAGCATCAGGCACAATACTTGAGAATGTTGTGGAGACTGAACCTAGAGACCTCTATGGGTGTAGGATCCAGGCACTGAACTGCAGGGCCAGGAGACCATCTGTTTTGAGACAGAAGGCCTGGTGGGAGGAGTAAAGGGAATGGAGTCTCATCCACCAACTCCAACAGTAATGGAGACCCTATATGCCCATTTCACCAGAAGTAGTGGAATGCTCCAAAAGTCCTCAGGGGCAAGGCATGGAGCCTGGAATAGCTAAAAGTAGTTGCAAGGGTACTTATAGTAATGGAGCCTGCAGGAGGAATGAAGAAAGAAAACATACACGAGAGACCTTAGTGATGACAAACACGCATATAAGTAGCAGGAAGTCATGCTGTCCATGGAATATGTGAATCGATATGTATCTAATTGTAACCTGACCAATAGTTTGAAAAATAAAGTGTACACTGCTGCCCAGAGGCCCATGTCTTCTGTTCCTCCTGACAGACTTGGTTACAGTAGCTGATAGGCACTCTTATCTCCATTACTACACCCAGTAGCAGTGACCCATGTATTCGTACCAAAGACAGGGTGTAGAAAAAGGTTAACAGGGTTGACATGGACTGGAGACCATACGGAACTGCCAGTGGGGACCAGGACCCCTTGACCTGGTAAGGATCTATGAGGGTGCCCCCACTCCAGGATGGAGGTGTCCTTTATGAGAATTTCTTGAGGCTGTAAATGGAGAGTACAGTGTACCTCAAGTAAGTGATTCCTGTCCTGCCACTACAGTGGGGTATTCCATAGAGGATCAGGAAAAACAATCAAGTGGCCCAGTGGCTGTGAGACCCCAAACCACTGTGCTTGCAGTGTTCAGTGAGGAAACACACAGGCATTTGGGGCCTCTGCCTGGTCTGTGTCCATTATAGCCCCTGTAAAATGGAGCCATAGACAAGGATTCAGAGCAAACATTTCCACCATAAATAGTACCCCAAGCCTATTACTTGTCTAGTGTAGTGCAAAATGAATTCCATTCTGGTTGCTGAAGCCCCTGACGGGGGCCAGTGTTTCAGGTGTGGGAAGGCATGGTGTGGGAATATGCATTGCCAAGTACAACCTGAAAGACAAACCTAGGAAATTACAATGGTGCCCTTTCTGGGCAAAATCTGAAATGAGACACTTCTAGTTTTTATGGGGAGGGAGAAGAGAGCAAGGAACAGCATGTGGGCCACTTGTATCGTAGACCCTCTGGGGTTATAGAAGAGTTATAAAATAGGGAGAGTAAATCCTGCATTTTGATTTTCTGCATGTGCATCAAATCTGTTCAATGCCCAGGTAAAAACAACTGCTCAAAAGCAGGACAATATTGCACCCAAAAAAGTACTCTGCCATTAGAACATTCATATTTCAACTGCCACCACTTTTGTTTCTCGCTAACGCGGCTCAGATGCTCTTTCTCTTTCCCAATATCGTTCCTTCCCTGCTAAAAACCTGGGTCTCCCATTCTGTCTTAAAAACACACTCAACCTGCTGCAATTCACTCAAAAAAAAAAAAAAAAAAAGGCATCCCAAAACAAGCATTGCCTTTATGACACTGCCTGCCTCTGCATTTATCTCTCTCTCTCTCTCTCTCTTTTCCCACCCAGTACTAGCAAAAAAAATAAATAAAAAATAATCGGTTAGACTGTGGTTACACTTGTGTGTTACATCGCAGTCCATCGTCGGCACTGTATGTCTAACGATGCTTCCGGACCCCCATGCACCTCATTATCGCTCTCCTCAGTACTGGCAAAAAAAGTAAGTTAAATCATGATCACAGTCGAAAGGTCCATAATGGAGTTTAACACTTGCGTGGGTTCTGGCACATTTCTTCTTTTATTGAGCAGTGCTAATTTTGGGGGGCTGTTTTAAAATAACTTACCAGTTCTCCAAATGCTGCACTCTCTCACATTTTCTGCTTTACCCAACTAACCGTTGGCAACTGTGCTCACTCACTGCTTACTGGCTCCATCCTCAGACAAATGTAAAAAAAAAAAGTAAATAAATAACAATTAAAACAGTAAACAGACATACTACTGTATATCTGTGGATGACAGTGTGCCTGTGTGTGTGTGTGGGGGGGGGGGTAGTCAAGAGAGTGTGTGGGGAAGGACCCAGTAGCCATAGCAATCATCTCCAACAATGGTGACCATAGTGGGACAAACATCCAAGGGGCAAAAGAAAAACAACAATCTATCACAGGCGGAGGAACTATTTAACATCAAAAGACATTAAATATTTTAAATTTGTACTATTTAAAGATAAAAACTTTGATTTGTAGATGCATGTAATATACAGAGGGCCATTTTATAAGTGCAATAAGACACTCTGAGGTGTACAATAAACAGATATTGCCACACTTCCAGTGGCTGAAGGTATTCGGCCTGCAGCCTTGTGCATCACTACACCCCTGGGTGTGTGGTAATATCTGTGCAATGCACACCCTGGAGAGTCTTATTGCTTATGTCAGAGGCCTAGACTCCTGGGGCAGAAAAGAAAAAGAACCTCATAACAGTTCATGGAGGAAATTGGCAGAAGGGCCTTTTCTCTTGGAGGTATCACTAATTTCAGTGCAAATCTGAACTGGATGGTTACCACCTACTATTAGGGCAGGTAAAGGGATATTCCCCTCAGGGTCCCAGTGGGGAGTCCAGCAGGAGGGAGTTTATGTAGTGCCCCAGAGTTGGGAGGCACCACAAAGAATAATAGGGACCCTCCCCCGAGCTGAGGATTTGAACTTTTTTTTCTCTTTTTTTGCTTCTTTTTTTCCCCTCTCTCTCTCCTGCTTACCATGTCTTCCAGACCCCTCCCCAGTCTTTGTTCAAGTCATACCTCTGGCACAGTAGGAGACTGAGGGCTGGACACAGCCATGCCAGGAGACCCTCCCTCTGGACACGAAAGGCCCAAACCCTAGATTGCCAACAAGGACCTCCCCTACCCTACAAAAGGGCATGGGAAGGGGCCATGAGGGCAGCTGTGGCTCAATTGACAGGGTGGAAGACATGGGCAGCATGGACACCTGAACTTACATCTGGTGGGCCCGTGACTCCTCCAGCATCACTCCCCTCCAGTAGGAGTCTATGGCAGCATCAGGTAGGCAGGAGCGGTGGCTCCCTGACACGATTCATCCTATCTATCCCTCTAGGTCTCCAGCAGCACTGGTGGTAAGGAAACTTTCTGTGGCAGATGGAGGTATGCAGCAGTGATTTAGGTCCTGGTTGAAACATATGCCCCAGCCTCCAAAAAGCTGGGTGGGAGCACGGCTCCCTGGCCATCTCTCTGAACCCCCAGCAGCAGTAGCAGTCCTGATCCATGTTGCTGAGTGGGCCATGTGCCCAACTGTGTTTTAAACTTGCACCACAGGTGGTGGAAAGAGGGAAAAGGAGAAGGACAGGGAGGAGCTAGCCAAGCACCCCAGGGGAATGGAAGAGAAGAGATTAGTGGTACCCAAGGAGCGGTAACCCGGGCACTTTGTTGGCACCGGTTGTGCAAGAAAAGGGGGTTACACAATGGGCAAGCAGCCCACTGGTTAATTTTATGCCTTTTGGTGCCAGGGGTGGGCCAAGGGACAGAGGCTCCATAGGAAACCATAGAGAGGGAGGGGCTAATGGCAAGGGTCAAAGCCCTCATACATACTGATTAGAGGGCAGGGCTGAGAAAGGACTTACACATGGGCAAGGCACCAAGGGGCTATTAATATTCATAAGGTAGGTGGGACCAGGGCATAGAGGTCCAAAGTAATGAGGGCAGGGTCAACAGCATAGGCCCTATGAATATTAATTATGGCGCAGCTCTGTCCTTACAGGGGAAAGATCCTTACAGGCACAGCATCCCTTGGTGGGGGTGCAGATTGCTGATTGATGTGTCCTGAGTCCCAACCACAACTGAACTGTGCTGTAACCTGCCTGGTGCCTTTAGTGACAGAACCCATTTGCCTAAGAACTGAACAGCATTGCTTGCAATCCAAGCTGTGTGTCCCTGGTAATCATGTGTCCTATGCTCCAGTGATGTGCAACCAGAGGCAATAACTACACCAAGTTGGGTAACTGTTTATTGCTCAGCTGTGATTCCTGCAATGTGTTCCTGTGATATCCTTCCTGTGATTCTTTCCAGAGTAAGCTTCAGCACTCAACTGCAACCTAGGGAGGTCCCAGGTCACTCCTCCATCTTAAGCATACCTGCCGCCAGTGACTTCAACATGTATTGAATCTCCACCACAGTATTCCAGCATCAGTTCTGCTGTGGTAAACTGCAGAGAGCTGTTAGCCAGGTATCCAGAAGTGAGTTAACATAGAAGTCACCCTGGTTCAAGGCTGAAGGACCACAGCTGGAATCGTACGAGACAATCTTCTTATTTTGATGCCTGTCTGCAAGTTCTGAGTACTACCACTTTAAACGTGGGCTATGTCATTACTTAGCTACTACTGACCAGTGTACCTGTTTGGACCCTACCTGACCGTACCCATGAAATCATGCCCTACACCTATCCCCTCCCTACATACCTACTTTTCCTGCTGCAATTTCTCCCCTCCCCCCCCCAGCTCACCCACTTACTTACTGCCTTGTTTGTACATTATGTCTACCTGTAGGTCACAAAATAATCCCGTTTCTGTAACCATAACTACTATGTTTGCTCCATACTGTACTTAACAAAGCTGTATTAATGTACTGACCAGTGCTGTCTTACTTAGAATATGCCCTCACTGTTATCTGTAACTACTACTCTGCATGCTATATACTGCACTGAACAATGCTGTATTAAGTACTGACCAGTGCTGTCTTAATTAGAATAGGCCCTCACTGTTATCATAGCCAGACTGATGCATAATTTGTGTAATGTTACAACCAGGTGTTTCGCCTCTATTTCCGCCACCCTTGCCCTAACGGAGTCCACCATGGACCATCTGCTTCTTACTTCACTTCCTCTGGGGCGGGTGTCATTGCAGTGGTGCTCCTTGGGTGAGGGAGGCCTCCTCATTTCTAGCCAGTTCAGCCTGGAGGTCCTCCCTCAGTGTGGATAGTCGCCTGCAAACAGGGCAGCAACGCAGATTCAAGAACTATCCCAGAAAACTGCTTCCCCACAGCCTTTACGTTGCTCCACTCTCCCTCATCCCTTCCCTTATAATTTACAATTTGTATTAAATAACGCACCCCAGAGCTCCCGTGGACCCTCCTCGGTAGTCTCAGGGACCCACCTTTTCACCGCCTGCCCAGCGTCAACCATCGAGGACTGCGCCTTGCTCCTCCAAGGAAGCCTATGGACAGGGGCCATCTGCTGCGCTCACGCCCAGAAGTAGAACCAGGAGCCCCTCCGCTTGCTGGTACCTTGAGCCGCCAAAGCCGTAACTGCCGTTAGGTCACTCCAAGCCCATCGGGGCTTCGGATCGCTCCTCCTCGCTCCCCAGCACTGGAAGGTCACTCCAAGCCCATTGGGGCTTAGGATCGCTCCTCCGCGCTTCCCTGTGCTGCTGTGGACCCACCTCTGTAGCCTAAGGGACCCACCTTTTCAAACCGCTTGCCCAGCGGTATCCAGTGAAGATTGCATATTGCTCCTCCAGGAAACCTGATAACTGGGACTGCCCGCCGTGCTCATGCCCAGTTGCAGTACCAGGAGCCCGGCTGCCTGTTGGTACCTATAGCCGCCAAAGCCGTAATCGTCGAAAAGTCCTTCCAAGCCCTTTCGGGGCTTAAGATCACTCCTTCCTGCACCCAGCACTGCCAGTGACCCACCTCAATAGTCTCAGGAACCCGCCTCTGGAACTGCTTGCCCAGCGGTATCCAGCGAAGACTGTGCCTTCTCCTCCTTCGTATCCTGTTGACAGGGGCCGCTCGCCATGCTCACGCCCAGAAGCAGCACCAGGAGCCCGGTCGCTTGTGGGTACCTTGAGCCGCTAAAGCTGTAATCACCGTAAAGTCCCTCCAAGCCCATTTTCTGGGCTTCGGATCACTCCTCCTCGCACCCCAGTGCTGCCGTGGAACCACCTCTGTAGCCTAAGGGACCCGCCTTGGAACCGATTGCCCTTCAGCTAACATTGAAGACTGCGCCTTGCTCCTCCAGGGAAGCCTGTTGTCAGGGGCCACCCGCCGCACTCACACCCAAGAAGCAGAACCATAAGCCCGGTCGCTTGCTGGTACCTTGAGCCGCCAAAGCCGTAATCGCTGGTAGGTCCTTTCCTTCAAAGCCCATCGTGGCCTCAGATCGCTCCTCCTCTAGCATCTCCCGATACTCACCTACTTACTTATTACCCTCCCTCTCCTGCTTGTTTGCACTTCATGTCTGCCTGGTGAACTTTGAATAACCCTGTCTCTGATACTGTTAACCACATTGCTTGTTATATACTACACTGAACAATGCTGTATTTATGTACTGACCAGTGATGTCTTACCTAGATCAGTGCCCTCACTGTTATCTTAGCCACATAACCTCGGCTCTACTGTCTAAACATAGTATTGACATACTAATTTTGTTGTCTATGTAAACACCCACGGTATATATTGTCTTGTACTCTCCCGGGTCGTGCCTGAAAATAGTCACCAGCTGGATAGTGCACTTACCCGGTTAACAAAAACTAAATAAAATAAATAAGTTGTATGCATTCCAGAGATGCTCCACAGAGGCTGCACTGAGGATTGCATCACCACTAGTCTTCCCATTGAGAGGTGGCCTGGCTGCCTGGGACCTACCAGTGGTCATTACTACAGCTTGTCCAGTGAACCACCTGCTCGAGTGAACCACCTACTCACCCAGGGCCTTCACCTTTGTGCCAGGAGCCACAGAGGGTCACCAAGTTCTTCATCATCCAGCTAGTAGCATTCTTCTTCATTTTTTGTTTGTCCGGGGGGGGGGGCGCCCTGTTATCCAGAGGGGGTATTGCTAAGCTTAATGGAGAAAAGGGAGCATGTGAGGAGGAGGACCCTGTAAAGGTATCTATCCTAAATAGATACTTTTGCTCAGTATTTACTGAAGAGAAGGTAGGGCAGGGCCCACAGCTCAGTATCATGGACACAGGGGGGAGGGAGGTAAGCACTACTCCTTCACAAAGAAGGGTCCTACAAGAGCTTGCACTAAGCTCAGGGTGGATAAGGCAATGGGACCTGATGGCATACATCCCAGGGTACTTAAGGAGCTAAAGGAGGAACTAGCAGAGCCATTAGCAGAATTGTTTAGTGAGTCTCTGAGCACAGGAGAGGTCCCAGAAGACTGGAGAAGGGCTCATGTGATCCCGCTCCACAAGAGTGGTAGCAGGGAGGAGGCGGGGAACTACAGACCGGTCAGTCTTACCTCAGTAGTGGGCAAGATTATGGAGGCACTCCTTAAGGAAAGGATAGTGCAACACCTGGAATCCATAGGGGCACAGGATCCAAGACAGCATGGGTTTACAAAAGGAAGGTCCTGTCAAACTAATCTCATAGATTTCTTTGACTGGGTAACCAGAGTGGTGGACCAAGGGGGAGCAGTTGATGTCGCCTACCTTGACTTCAGCAAAGCTTTTGACACTGTTCCACATAGAAGATTGATAAATAAGCTGGGTAGGCTCGGGTGGGTCAGAAGTTGGTCAACTGGGTGGCAAACTGGTTGTGGGCAGAAAACAGAGAGTGGTGGTAAATGGTATACAGTCAGAAGAGATGCAAGTCACAAGTGGGGTACCTCAGGGATCAGTCCTGGGGCCAGTCCTCTTCAACATCTTCATTAGTGACCTTGCAGATGGACTAGAGGGTAAGGCTTGTCTGTTTGCAGATGACACCAAGATCTGCAACAGAGTAGATGATCCAGATGGGGTGGGCAAAATGAGAAGAGATCTGGATAAACTAGCAGAATGGTCAGAAGAGTGGCAACTGGGATTTAATGCAAAGAAGTGCAAAATCATGCATATAGGAAGAGAAACCCTGAAGCCACCTATAGGCTGGGAGGGAGTTGCTAGCAGTCACAAAGGAAGAAAGAGACTTGGGCATCATCATCACTGATGACCTAAAATCATCCAAGCAGACCTCTAAAGCAGTAGAGTAAGGCTAGGGGGTGTTAGGGTGTATTAGTAGGGTATCACAAGTCGTAGAGGGAGGTAATAATCCCTCTGTACAAGACACTGGTTGAGCCCCATCTGGAGTACTGCGTGCAGTATTGGAGGCCACACCTTCACAAGGACATTAACCAAATTGAGGCAGTCCAGAGAAGGGCAACCAAAATGGTGCAGGGACTGCATCAGAAGACTTATGAGGACAGATTAACGGAGCTCAATATGTATACCCTTGAGCAAAGGAGGGAGAGGTGATATGATCGAGGCATTCAAACACCCTAAGGGCATAAACAAGGTGAAAGAGTCTAACATGTTTAAATATAAGAAAAATAGCAGGACAAGAGGACACAACATGAGATTAGAGGAGGCAGATTAAGGGGAATGTGAGGAAATTCTTTTTCACAGAAAGGGTGGTGGATGCATGGAATGGCTTACCACAAGAAGTGGTGGCTATGAATACAGTGCAGGGCTTCAAACAGGCATGGGAAAGGCATAAGGGAGCAATACAAATGACTATGAATAGATAGGCCACTGACAGAGCAAAGGCCGATGGCACATTTATAAGGTAGAAAAAGAAATGGGCAGACTGGATGGGCCTTGCGGTCCTTATCTGCCGTCAACTTCTATGTTTCTATGTTTCTATGTTCTATTATGGCCTTTATAAAAAGTTGTTTGTGGCGTCAATTCCCAATTGCTGATCAGCCAGCACATCACAAAGCCCAATCTTGTTATGACAGTTGTGTTGTCGGCTCTTCATGTCCTTGTCATCTCTGCAAAGTACTCGGGACTTGGAATGAAAGGGTTAACCCACTGCTCTTGGTCAGGCCAATTGTTGGTCCTGATTTTGCTGTTTTGTGCTAGCTGTTCTATTGCCTTGTAGCATTGTAGAAAAACAGTTATCCTGTTGTTCCTTTTATCCCTTGTAAATAAATCTGTTGCATCTGTGTCCCTGAGTAAGCTTCCTGACTCTCCTTCCAGATTCGTCTGGCCTATCCTAAACTAAAAAGGGAGACACAAACCTCATTCCATGAAAACTTTGGTTCCCTACAGTTACAAGGATAGGGCACCTGATGGCACCACCTGACAGCCCTTGGGGACTTTGTAGGGGGCCCAATGAGCTGCTGCTGTTTTTGGGTGGCAAAGATTCGACCATGACCATAGCTAGAGTTAATGTGAGCACTCCTTTGCCATGGCTATGTTGGAAATCATTCAGCATCAGAGACTGAATAGTCCAAACAGACTTCTTCAAGTTCTGTAGGTCACCGAGAGTGACCTCCACATTAGGTCCAAAGAGTTTTATTATTAAAATTTTGGCAACCAGGTAGGCCCACTCAGACTATTACAGTCCCTTTTGCAGGGGCGACCCGGGATTAAATACAAACAACAAGAGAATAAACAGAAAGAACAACTCAAAGCAAATGAAGTAATACAGACATTACAATAAGGACATAATAGATGATACCTAGGTAGGTTAGGCACAATAGATGATTATCTTGAGGAGTAAAGCAGTTTCACAAAAAACAGTTTCACATAGCTTATCAAAAAATGGTAAGAATCCCAGTACGAGAGTAATGGCATGCCAGGAGGCTGACAATAGCTACAGAGGTAGCCCTTTGGAGCTTGGTACCCTTCAAGGGAGCATTCAGGATGGGGTTCTGCATAGCCTGTGCAAAACCCACTATACAGAGTGAGGAGTGATGTCTTATAATCAAAACAGCCGTCACAGAGGCAACAAGCCTTTGTGTTAAGCAAATCAACAAAACGAAGGAAAAAAACACTATGGTTCTCAAAAGAGGTGGAAGGAAAGGTTAAGGAGAAAAGGATAGCATTCAGGAAATATAAGGAAACACAAAAGGCGCAGGACAGAGAACTTTATCAGTTAAAGCAGAAGAAGGCAGGGAAGGCAGTTAGCATAGCAAAGGCTCAAACTGAGGAAAAGATAGCCAACTTTGTTAAGAAGGGGGATAAAACCTTTTATATGTACATTAGGGAGTGAAAAAAGACCAAGGGAGGGATACAGAGACTTAATAAAGGGGAGGAAATGTGGGCAGAGGGTGACAGTGAAAAAACAGGGATGCTGAATGAATATTTTTGCTCAGTATTCACAACGGAAGAGGAGGGGGAGGTACCTAAACCAAACAAGAGAAACACTCTAAATAGGGAGGTCGATACCAGTCCATTCACAGAAGAAAGGGTTTTGAAAGAACTCTTAAAACTGAGGATGGACAAAACAATGGGGCCTGATGGGATTCACCCCAGAATTCTAAAAGAACTAAGGGTAGAATTAGTAACACCACTGACTACTCTCTTTAACAAATCATGGGAGGATGGGGAGGTACCTGAGGACTGGAGGAGGGCAGATGTGATTTTAACTTCACAAAAGTGGGAGCAGGGCAGAGGCAGGACATTATAGACCAGTTAGTTTGACCTCAGCGGTAGGGAAAATGATGGAATCGCTTCTGAAGGAAAGAATTGTTGAGTACCTAGAGGCCAGTGAGGCACAGGACCCAAGGCAGCATGGTTTCACAGCAGGAAGGTCATGTCAGATGAACCTAATAGATTTCTTTGACGGGTGACCCAAAGTAGTAGACCAGGGAGAAGCTGTGGATATGGCCTACCTAGATTTTAGCAAGGCATTTGACACAGTCTCACAAAAGATTAATATACAAGTTAGACAGCCTTGGAGTGGGTCCCAAGGTGGTAGCCTGGATAAAAAACTGGCTGGACAACAGGACACAAGGGGTAATAGTAAACGGAGTCCACAGTGAAGAAAGGAGGGTAACTAGCGGGGTACCGCAGGGTTCGGTCCCAGGACCAGTCCTCTTTAATGTCTTTATAAGTGACATTGGAGAGCACCTGGAAGGGAAAGTATGTCTCCTTGCAGACCACACAATGATCTGCAACAGGGTTGATATGCAAGGTGGAGTGGAAAGGATGAAAAGGGACTTGGCAAGGTTGGAGGAATGGTCAAATACATGGCATCTCAGATTCAATGCAAGGAAGTACAAGGTAATGCATCTGGGAAACAAAAACCCAGGGGAAGTGTACACAATGGGAGGTGAGATAACAACAACAAAAATTAAAAGAAACCTAGGAGTAATTATATCAGATGACCTAAAGGTGGGCATGCAATGTGAGAAGGCAGTAAGGAGGGCTGGGGGGCTACTGTGATGCATAGGGAGAGGAATCAACAGTAGAAAACAGGAAGTTGTTATCCCTTTTGTACAGACAGTTGGTGAGACCCCATCTGGAGTACTGCGTGCAATTCTGGAGACCCCCATCTCTGCAAAGACATAGACAGAGTGGAGGCTGTTCAGAGGAGGGCAACCAAAATGATGCAGGGTCTGTACCAGAAGACATACAAGGAGAGACTAAAGCAGCTTAACATGTAAATCCTTGAGGAAAAGAGGGAGAGGGGGGACATGATAGAAGCTTTCAAGTATCTCAAGGGAATTAACAAAGTACAAGAGGGTAGCATCTTTCAGAAAAAGAGATGTGCAAGAACAAGGGGGCACAATTTGAAGATAGAGGAGGGACGGCTCAGAGATAATGTTAGAAAGTATTTTTTCACAGAGAAAGTTGTGGATGCATGGAACAGCCTTCCTGAGGAGGTTGTGGAGTCAGGAACAGTAGGAGAATTCAAGAATGCATGGGACAGACATAAGGCAATTCAAGTGGGGGGTAGGAGGAAGTAAGCTGTTGATTAACTAGAATCTGCAGCTTATCCATCAGGTAGGGAAATGGGCAGACTAGGTGGGCCAAGCTATCCTTATCTGCCATCAAAAAAAAAAAAATTCTGTTATACAATTCCAAATTGGGAACTGCCCTGGCAGAAGCATCACAGGAATCATACACTGACCTTAGAAGATGCTTGCCCACATCCGATCCCTGAGACATACTGGCCAGAACTTCTGACGTCAGGGACCCATCAGGCATACTGCAGACAATACGATGGAGGTCTCTCCACATGCATTTCTGATACTTGGTCAGATACACCTGGTAACTAACAATGTGCAAGCCAAGGGAGGACAAGGGAACTGTACTAATGCCTAAAATGTCCAACTTTCTGGACACCTTGTCAGAAGGTGTGATGCTCATCATCTGGTGGGGAGGGAGGGAGCTGAGACCTGTCATCTGCAGCAATGATTACCACTGAGTCAGTGTCAGGCTGGGTAAAGTAGAACTTCTTATCCCTAGGGTCAGATACTGTTTGTCTGCCTTTCTTGGGGGGTGCTGGGCCTCTGCCAGGCAGCCATGGTGGCTTCCTCTAGACCCATATGGAAGAGATGGAAGGCCACTGAGGAGGCACCTTCTTCTTCCTGAAAGTCACAGAGATTCTTTTCAGAAGAATCTTCTTTCTCCAGGGAGAATTTCAAACACAAACATTCCTGGATTTGCCAGCAAAGTAAGGAAGGAAGGGTCCTCCTCAGGATGGTAACATGGCCTGTACAGGACCATCTCTTCACTACCTGATGACACAGTAGATCCAGCAAAGTCTTCCAGCCCCAGAGGGTGGAAAACATCAGGATCTTCATCCTCTCAATCCTCCTCCTCACCTTCCAGGTTGTCAGATTTATATTCCTCCTCCTCCTCCACTAAGGGGGTTGTGGAGCAGTAGGCCTTGGAGGGTGTAGGGCCAGTATGACAAGCAGAAAGTTCCTGAGGAAGCAGCTGAAGGACATGAGGTGGAAAAGGGGGAAATCTGTTTATCAAATCAGAGAAATCTGCCCACACAGCACCAGAGCTGGCAGCGGTGACCAGCGACAGCGCTCCCACTGACTGCATTGATGAGACAGTGCTTACCGATGCTGTCATTGAAGAGCAAGTGGGATCTTGTGGTACCTTTGGGACGGGATCTGAGCCTTTAACAGGGTGAGGTTCTGGCCTAGTAGAGGTTGAACCCATCCATTCTGCTGGTGTATTGGATGACCCAGTAAACCTACCATCACTGGCTGAGCAGGGATCTCGGTGGTTGATGTTTGGGGAAGCATTGTCAACTCACTAATAATGAATGACCAGACTCCTGCCATCCCCAGCAGCTCTCTATCAATGATGTGGAAAACTACGACTGAGTGGCTGATTTTCTTAGTGACCACTACATGGATTTGTGGTGATTTCAGCCTTTTTTCTAGCATGGACATTTTTGGTTTAGCCACTGTCAGTGGATTTGGCAGTAGCTTTGTTCATCTTTTCAAGAAAATGCTCCAAAGCTTTCGGTTTACATCTTAATGTACAGTAGCATGGCTGATATCATGGCAGATGTCACAGTGTTTCATGTCATAGACTAGGCATAAAGAATGTATGATTTGTTATCGTCTTCATAATAAATCCCCTTTCCGCACCGACGCAAGTGAAAATGTAATTGACTTGGTAATAACATGCACTGGTGATAACTTTCCTGAAGGAGTAGCTGCCAGATGCAAACAAATACTGCTGGAAAAAAATTCCATGATGGAAAGCATTTCCACTGGTCTGACATTCACTCTCTCAACAGCGGGAGAAAATCAACTGAAGTGATTGGGGTCCGCACACATCGTATAAGTGACACAATGTGTCAATCACATGTATATAGGCATATTGGCATGGGTGTACCTGTCATGCAAAGACTTTCCACAATGTCCTGATACCAACAACTTACAGTCCAGTGTATTATGGCTCAAAGGAGATAACCTCGAAGAAGATATGGTATTTTACCAAATATGTTTATATTTAACTTCCAAAATTTTGACTTTTCTTTTGAGTACGAACTTCCAATTTTAGAATCTGGGAACTATTTTGACTTACAAAAATTTGAAGTGACTTTCATATTTGGCCTCATGAATATTTTTGACTTATTTCTCCCTAAAAATAGAAAGAACCCAAACCACAGAAAATCATCTTAGTATCTGTGTGGTGCCATTTTGAAAACAATAATGACATATGGTGAAAGCGAAAGGCACTCAACTCACATCACTGAGATATACCCTGCGGTATACCCAACACAGATATACTGCAAGATACCCAAATAATTGATCAAAAAGTTTATTAAATCATACAAAAACACACATTAGCAGCAGCACAGACATGGTCAGATACAATGATAACTAGCCAAACCTAATTTTTTGGGCTGAGGGTAGTTCATCAGCAGTTTGTCATACCAGTAAAAAGCATCAAAATATTAACACATTTCACTGTCTTAATCCAATACCCATCACCTCATGGAACTTTAAAATGATCATCAACAAATATACAGAGACATGCACCAATAAGAGTTGAAATACAGTCATCAGTGTATTAGAAATATCTCTACTCAACACACAATTTATAATCGATATCAATTTCAAGATGGATATAAATATCAAGATCCATGTATAGGATGGAGTACATATACTGAAGCTACCGCACGGTCTGCACCTTCCTTCTTTTTGGGTGCCTGGTTAGCTGGCGTCAAATCCTTCATTATTTTGTATCAATGAAAGTTCCACAGTCTTGGAACCTGGGAACTGTTTTGATGTCCAAAAAACTAAAGTGACTTCCATACTTGACTTCATGGACATTTCTGATTTCTACCTCCCTAATAATTAACTGAATCCATTGAGTATAGAAGGTATACAGATAAGAGCAGGGGTACACAACGTGATGTATATATGCAGATTGCATTCCACATACAGGTAAATATAATCAAAAATATATTTAATACGTACTAAATGTCCATTTCTTTTGTGCATTTTAAATATATTAAATTAAGGGAAATATGTGGAGAATGCACTGTGATACGAATATGGACAATATAAAACATACTTTTTCAATATAAAACTTGATGCATGCATGTCTTAAATGTGGTCCATATCTTAACCATATGTGTATTATGCATACATAATATATTTTTGTACTATTTCATATATGTTACATATACCAAAGTGGGCCATTTGTGGGATATTTAAAATAAACTTTTGGCCATATATGGAAATCATGTGACTACGTATGATCTTTCAGAATGTGGTACAGTAGATATATGTACAAGTATTTATAAGTACAGAAGGTTTACAGATAGAGAAGTGCACTGGAGGTTCTCTGTAGATGACACACAGTAGAGGTATGTGGCTAGGATGGTAAATACAGGTGTGGTTGATCTACAGACTGATGGGAGAAGAACACTAAATGTTCGTGTACACAACAGGTACAGTAGAAGTAGATAAGTGATGTCCATCCCACCCTCGTTATTTAGGTACTCTTCCAAGGATTTTTTTTTTTATGTTACAGAATCATCACACCACCCCACTGACAGAAGAGGCTAGCTGTGGTGTGTTCTTCAAGGCATTATATGTGCCTAAATCACCTTCTTTCTAGTAGAAGAAGGGGCAAGTGGTTTGTCCACCTCCCTTTATTCAAGTGTTTTAACATGTGCCAAAAGTCTACCATTTCTTTTTTTTTTACTTTCTGCTATATTTTTGCCTTCATTTCATTTTTCCTTGCCAGCTACAGGGTCCTCCATCCACCTGCCCAAGCCTTTCTGCATGCCCTTAGAGTCCAATATTCCAAACTGCTACCAGCTTCTGCTCAAAATCCTTCCTGAAACCCCGATCATAACCCACAGCTTGTCCCCTGAGGGTGGGTCCTCTGTTTCCCCAAGCCGAGAGGATTATACTTCACTCGATGGTCCAGGCCCAGGAGGAGGAGCTGACAAGGCACAGAAGGAGTTAGAAGGACCCTACTGTGGTGTGGGGGTGGGGCAGCTTCATCTGCCTGCTGCTGTTGCTGGGGGATTTTTCTCCCAAGCCCTCCCATCCCTCCCTCCCTCAGGGTGTAATCCTGAGAACTGGCCTGACAGAGTGCCTTTCAGGGTCATCGGACAGGCAGGTGAGGCCCACCCCTCCTTTGGAACTCCTCTGCTGGCCCCACTCTGGGTAGGTGATGCCACTGCATCACTCGCCAGACAAGCGGGTGTGTGTTGATGTAAGACCACTCCAGAAAGACCACATGTTCCTTCCTGCACAACACATGCTCTCTCTGGGACACCAAGAGAAAGTCATGCAGCAGAAGGAGGTACCCTCCCTCCCCAAGGCAGAAGGCATTTAGACAGATGCCAGAACCACACCCCACCAGTTGGCACCACACGTCTTGGACTCGGGGTGTGAACCCTGGTCACATGGATGGCAAGTGGTAGTTCTACCATTGCACTAGCCGGTCAGCCAAGCCCATCATTTCTACGGACAGTGGGGGTTAGTGATGGTGTGTCTTTCTACCTTTTCTGGTGTTCTCCAATGTTACAAAAGACCCTCACTCTAGTGACAGAAGAGGATGGAGAACTTGTACATCTCTCCTTTTTTCAAGTGTTCTGCAGTGTGCCAAAAGCACCCACTATACGCAATGAAGGGGCTGATGGTAGCGTGTAGGTCTCCCAATTTCACATGTTCTACAATGTGTCAAAAGTCCCCTCCTTCTAGTTGCAAACATGACTGTTAGTGATGTATCCTTCTCTTTTATTCAAATGTTCTTGAAAGGACCATATTTCTACCGACAGACATAGTACAAGACAACATAGCTAGTAGTGGTGTGTCCCTGTCTCTTAATCATGTATTCTTTGGTGTTCCAAAAGCCCCTTCATTCTCTTGACAGAAGGGACTGGTGAGGTGGGGGGGGCTGTGCCTTATTCAGGTGTTCACCTATGTTCCAAAAGCCTTTATTCACTTTATGAAACTGGTGGAGGTGTGTCCCTCACCCTTACTAGGGTGGTCTCCTGTTTGCTAAATGCACCCTACAGCCCCCACTCTAGGACCAGAAGGGTACTGATATTAGTGCATCCCTTGCCTTTGTTAAGGTGTTCTGCTAAGTGCTAAAACCTTCCTCTCAGTATTGGTTGATTGAATTTAATGTGATATGTTTTCATGAAAAGCCTAGTTGAGCTCCAAGGCACTTTCTCGATACTATGCAAGCCTCATTCCAGCATAATCCCTCCAGCCCTAATGCATGTCAGTAGCTATACAGCAACAGTGTCTTGCAATAACATGCTGTTCCTGGAGTATCATGTGGCTAAGTCTGTGTATGATAGCAAGGAGCACTGCACCCCAGTGTGTCCCCCCCAGTTTGTCCAGGGTTTCCATAGATCAACTTTACCTTTTTGCTGTACTGTACCTCTAAGCTTATTTTCTTATTATGCTTTCCTATAGACAGCTCCATTCTCTTCCGGAGATTCAGGATTGCTCCCCGGCCAGCACTGAAGTTCACCAGTTCACCGCACAAATGGTACATGCATCTTACATAGTTTCCTCCACAAGTCTTAGGATCAGAAGTTAGAACTGGGCTCTAAGATGTCAAATATTAGGGGAGTGCGAGCAACACATATTCCCAATACCCCAACTAATGGGGTTTTAGAACTAAGTATTGTTCCCTATTCAAGGGTATTTATGGAAAATATTCACAGAGGACAAAGTCCCTTCAAAATTTTTAAAATTCCTCTATCCATTTCAAGGTGGTAAAGGCTAGTCCTGTGACAACCCCTTTCCAACCCCAGTCATATTTCATCCTCCACCCCTCCCTTGTCTCCCATGCACATACACAGTAAAAAAAATGCTCTGGCCAAATGACTAGCACAGTGGTAGTGCTACAGTTTGCCATCCAGACAACCTTGGCTCTTGCCCTGAGCCTGGGTTGTCTGGCACTGGCAGGTGAGGCAGGGTTCTGGCATCTGTCTCAGATGCTTCCTGCCTAAGGACGGGAGGGCATCACCTTCTGATACACAAATTCATCTTGCTGGCCCATGGAGAGGGCATGTCATACAGGCAGGAATAAGTGGTCCCTCTGGAGCTGCCTTATGTCAGCATACACTGGCCCACTTCGAAAGTAATGCAGCCGCATCACATGCCCAGAGTATGGCCAACAGTGGAGTTGCGAAGGGAGGCTGGGGCTCACTCATCCTTTTGATGGCCCTGATAGATGTTTTGCTGGGTCATGTCACAGAGTCTTGCCTTGGGGAGGGATGAGAGAGGGCTTAGTTGGAAAATTACCACAGCAGCCCCAGGCAAATGAAGCTGCCTCACCCCCTGCCCCCACACCACAGTAGGGCCCTACCAACATCTCCTGTGTCCTGCTGGCTCCCCCTGTCCTTTACATTAAGTGAAGCAGCCTCTTCCTGGCTTGAGGAATGTAGAGTCACACAAACAGTGGACAACTGTGGGTTACAGTCAGGATTCTGGAGAGGATGTCAAGCACAGACTGGTGGCAGGTTGGACCATCAGAAGACTCCTGTGGTAAACAGTAGGCCTTGGACCACTGTAAGGTGAATGGACAGCTGGCAAAGAGGAATGGGAGCAAAGATAGGAAATAAGAAAGAAAAAAAAGATAATTTCCTGGCACTGTATCAGGAGCTGACCATTGCCTTTTTAACCAATCCCCCCCCCAACGGCAAGCCTTTTGTTAAACATTGCCCCCTACTGACCCCAATCCATGATTCTGGGAACAAATGGTAGTTCAAATCCAGGCTACCCAGTTATTCCCCCTCTGTAACCCGCAGCACACCTTCCTCAATAATTTAATAGAGTTCAATTGACTGTATTCCAGGGAGGGAGGGAGAGGAAAGAGGAAGGCAGAGGGATGGAGGGAATGAAGAATGGAGGAGGGGAGGGAGGGAAGGAAGGGAAGGAAGCTGGAAAGGAGGGAGGGAGGGAAAGGAGCGGTCTCCATCACTGATGATTCTAACATGTTTAATGATGCAGACCGCTCCTCTGCCCCCATCCTCCTAAGTATGCACTCAGGACGCTAATAATTATCTGACTGTAAGCTATTGGGGAGAGTGCACTATGATTTAGGGAAGAGGACAACTGACTACCCTGGATTTGGACTAACAATGATTCCCCCATTTGGGGGCTGGTGGTCTAAAGAGGGGCCCAACTCTTAACAAAAGGCATTTTGGGGATTGGGTTAGGGAGAGGGGATTGTTTCAAAAGACATGAATGGCTCCTGGCACAGTGGGTGAAGCCCAGTATTCAAATAAATCAGCATATTGAAAGACGGGGCAGGCAAGAGGGTTAGAAATCACAGGTTGAGGAGGGGGCGACCACGGTGCAAGCCCTGGACACCTGGGAAAGGATCAATTTTTTTTTTTATTTCTGTATTTTTCCCAGATTTTAGGCCAGGTACCAAACACCAAGTATCTGTCATGCTGAGTATGAGTATTTACTGAGTATTCAAAAGAGGTATTGGCACACCTATATTAAATATCAGTACAACAGCAAACAATTGATGTATGTGATGTCGTTTTCTGTAATATTAGTCGAATGACTCAGTTTAATAATAATGTAATGCAGACTGAGCTTGTCCTGTTAGTACACAATGTACTGTGTAACTAATAGGTCATGGTACAAAGAGGAGTTAAGAAAAACAAATAACTGCATGGAAGCTTTTGCCTTGTCATTTTAAAATCAAATGGGGTAAAGTATTACTACTCAGATTGCATTGGTAACATCATACTAGCCACATTTTAGCCCATTTTACCAAATTAGCTGCATAGAATTGAAATATCAGCAGATGGTTTCATTGGAACAGATTTATGACATACATTTTCTCATCTGTGCTAATGTAAATATATGGTAGCTGCTGTTCCTTTATGTGAGCTACCATGAGCTCTCTGTGAAGGAACCAACACTTTTCCCCAAAGTGACTCCGGTTTTATCACTGGAATGGTAAACCATCTGTGCAAGTCCCCAGATGATTGAAATGGGGTGTTTCACCTTATAGACACTAAACCCTGCAGCATCCTGCATAAATATTGAATATTTGTAACACACCACTTGGTGCATAGCTGTGAATCACCCGTTAGGCCCTGCAGTGACCTTGTCCCATGCTGCTTGAAAGAAGGTCTGCTTTGTGCTGCAGCTTGCTCGCTGACCCCACAAGCATAGGAATGAGTCAGTCACATGGAAGTTACTTAGCATCACATGGACCATTCATGTGCAGGCCGTTCTCTCTCTCTCTCTTACCAAGGCAGTAATCTCTGCCAAGGGATCTCATTCTGCAGTCACCACAGCGATACAGTTAGAGACTGGAAATCTGGGTTTAACTTTAAAACAGCTTTTTCTTTTAAAATGGTACCTACAGTACCAAAAGCAGTAGAGCACATGTTCTTACTTAAAAGCATCACATAAATCCTGCAGCAGAAACACAACCCAACAGCAGGCAAAATCATTGCCATATAGACACAGAATACAGCACATCCTTTTAACAAAGTGGTTCAAAAGATGCAGATTTTTTCTTTCGGGTGTTTTAGGTTTGTGACTCATCATTAGCTGCTTTCTGTATTCTTCAGTTTCACCATCAGCTTACCTGAATCATATTAATAAACAACACAAACACATGTCAGCCTCAGTAAATGCCAGACTAGGGACCCTGTTCAGACATAGACAATGCTTCCCCGCCCCGCGCCCTTTGGCTGGCAGTGAATAGCTCGGTTCTATCTCTGGTAGATTATGGAATAACAATATATGGATCAGCTGACCCCACAGCAATAAAAAGAATCAACCTGGCTCTAAACAAAGCTAGCCGTCTGGTAACGGATAGTGACAAGCAAACCCATACCTGCGAGCTCTACAAAAAAGCTAACTGGCTGACTTTCGCAGGCAGGCTAAATTACCACACCTGCCTCCAGGCCAAAAAAATCCAATTGGGCTTTGCTCCCATTGGACTCCACCCACTAATAAAACTTAACACTCACAGGATTACTCCAAGACATACAGCTAAAACACGATACGCAATCCCCCAAAGAAGGACCTCGCGCAGGGCCAGAGGTCTTTTTCTTATCGAGCTCCCATCTGGCTCAATGAACTACCCCCATCCATAGCACAAGCCACAAGCATTAGTCAATTCAAAACCAGCATCAAGATTTACCTACTAGAATCAGAAACATGCTGTTGCACCTAAGCACACTTCGCCACAAAACTGCAGGTTTGCTATCCAACCTAAGACAAGGTCTTTGACTGCAAAATGCATAGCGCCTGAAATTAATCTAGTTTTTCTTTGTTTATCCCTCCAGTGACAAGGTCTTTTGATTGCAAATGTAAAATGCTTCTACTAAGTTATCGTATTCATTGTTCATCAACCTGAAGACAAGGTCTTCAACCACAACATGTACAATGCTTCTGCAAAGTATTCTAGTTCATAAATGTGTAATATCATTCAAACCTGGGCAGCAAAAGCAATCCCAAACTGTAATCTACCCAAGCTTGGATTAATGTCTCCTGTCTTCCTGTTATCTCCTTGGTACCTTTTTACTACTTATTTGTTGTCATTGTCTTTTTGCCCTGACGTGGAGCCTTTGCAAAGGAGTCTCTGCCTCAAAGGTTGTAATTCCGAAACTTTAAATAAATAAATAAATTATCAAGTCCACAAACCAGCACGGTGGTGGTGGGGGAGCTTCAGTCAGTACATACCTGCATCTGTGTGATACTCCTATTGCACTCAGAAACGAAACTCATTAATTTTGTTATTCTGTTTTCTTCCACCATTTCCCCATACCTGCTGTGCTCCAGAACATCAGAGTTTGGGGGGGGGGTAAACAAAATGAGTACTGTGAGACTCCCTTCCAAGCCTAGAGAAGTAGAGTATCCCTATGGGCATTAAACTCCCCCATCAAGCTCTTGCAATAATCTAGTCTCAGTGGACAATTCTTGGTTGCTAGCATATCAAACAATTCTCCAGCCATTGGGCCAATGGGCCAGCCCTGAAACTCAGTGTTGAGGTGGATTTGAAACTGCAGTGATGCAATGGCAGTCGGTGCAAGAGGACAGGAAAGAAAGGGAGATGGAAAGGAAACAGTCAGTGACTGAAGGCATTTTTATTTCATTTTTAAAATGCCCCCAGTTTAGCCCAGGTAAGATGCAACATTTTTTGTTTTCACTGGGAACCCTACTTTTTACCATTTTATGAGTGGGAGTACTATAAGCACAGGAGGTCAAGTGAACTGGTCAAGTAACCAGAGCAGCAAGTGAGTTTCTATGAAAGAATCACAAACTAAGCTGGGGGGAATACCAGCAGAGGTGGTGGAAGTGAAAACAGTATGGGGATTCAAAAGTGCATGGGATAACCACAAAAGGCACCCTGCTGTAAGCAGAGTGGGGGGCAAGGCAGTCCAGATAAGAGTAGAGATTGCCAAACCAAGTTGGGAAATGGGCAGACTAGGTGGGCTGTATGGTCCTTATCTACCGACAGAGTCTATGTTTCTCTAGGTCAAATGGCACCTGTTCAACCTTTTCTGCATCAAACTGCACTCTATGTGGAAAGCAAGTACTTTAATTCACAGCCCGCAAACCTCATGACATCATTACAAACTCGTAAAACTGTGTCATCAAGAAGGCTTCCTCCAACTTGATGCTGATGCATTCATGTGGTCAAACATCAAGGAAAGCAGATCAATGGGACTTGGTGCGGCTGTTCTATGAACTTGCTCCGTATTGCAGATTAGTAACAAAATATATATCTGTAGTGTGGTCTAGTGGTTTGAACACTGGCTTGGGAATCAAGAAAGCACAGGTTCAATCCTACTGGAGCCAATTACTGACTGTGTGACCTTGGGAAAGTCACTTAACTTCCCAGTGCTCCAGTCCACTCAGCTGCAGAAATGGGTAAAAACAAGACACTACTGAAAACAGAATGTTGCATCCCCGACTGGCTACTTGTAAAATAACATAAACTCTTCCCAAGCCCCTCTGCCATCACACTCTTTTGGGTCCCTCTGGCACTTGCATTTCCATATGACTTCCCTCTTACCTTCAAGCATCCACCTCCAAACATCCCAGTTTCTTCAGTCAGACTGAATGAGCCTGGCGGTCTTTTTCTGCTGACAACGTCTATGTTTCTATGTTTCATCGTCCCTTGGTTTCTAGCTTATCCATGTCAGAGGGTCCCTGTTGACCAGGGAAGCAGTGCTGGATTGAGTGGTATGGGGGGACACCAGGGTCATCATCCAGTGTGACAAAGTGGGTGTATTTTCACTTTTTCATTCCCTTCCTGTCCCTCCACTACTTCCTACATACCCATGTAGGTTACAGCATTCTGAATGGGGTGTGTGACAGCTTAGTATTAAATCATGATGGCAAGCATACCTTCACCAGTAACTGCTCTGGGGGGGGGTGCATGCCAAGCCCTTCTCCCAGAGGACAGCATCCATACGTATGCTGTTTAACACTTTTGTCAGCCCCCACTCCGCTTGTCCTGGACTCAGGCATGAACCTGGGTTGCCAGTATGCTAAGCAGGTGCCTTACCGATTGGCACCACAGAGACAGCGAAGTGACCAGCTTTTGACAAAACCTTGATCTATCAACAGGGAAAGAAGTTTGCTAATGGGCAGGGTAGGCAGCTTGTTAAGCTCTGTGGGACTGAGCCCAGCTGGTGTGGGGATGGGAGGCCTAAGCCAGGGGAAGGCCTTAATGGTATGAGAGGTATTTTTTTGGGGGGGGAGTCAGCCCATCTAGTGTGAACTTAGTGCTGGTGACAGATAGTTCAACCATACCCTTTTCTCTCAGTTGTAACACCAGCCCAGTGAGTGGGCAGTGTACCTCTTTTTTTCCCCCTGTGATTGTTAGGTGATTTTTCTGAACTTTTGTCAGTGAATACAGAAATCAATGTTTAATTACTTTTCATTATTGGGCAATGAAGTTGAATTGCAGATGTTTTTTTGTATTGGTGTGGCGCTGCCAGTTTTGCGTGCCTGTGCCCAGTTCAGCTTTTACAGCTCACTCCCAAAAATATTTCAACCATTTTTTTTAGCTAGTTTCTTTAGTTATGTGGGGACCACTGCCAGTTTTGTACATCCATACCCAATGGCAGTGAGGCTTTCTCAGCCCACTGCAGAAAGTATTGAAACAATTTAGTTAGCCATTATTTTAGTTTGGTGGAAGCCATTGCTAGTTTAATATGCTCATGCCAATTGACAATGGGCTTTCCAAGCCCACTGCAGGAAATATTAAAACTATTTTAGTAGCCGTTTTGCTTAATTTGGATGTGGACCAGAGCCAGCCTTTAATGAAAAAATACATTTAAAAAATAAATTCCTCAAGAAAATGGGACAACCTGAGGAAGCAGCAAATGGACACATGGCCTGGTGCTTGCTACAAGCTCCACCCAAAAATCAGATTATACTTCTGTAACCCCAGGGTCTCAATGAATGATTACATGGGGGTATTGAATGTCTGAGCTATAAGAATAAAATAATACAAAGGAAAATGGACAGAACCTCTCTTCAACCTCCAGTATGATTCAGTATCATACTTCTGAAAAAAAAAGAAAATGATAATTACACATTTAGTTACAAATATGCTTGTATCTGGGTACCAGTGTGTAATATCTTATTGCAGTATCAAAACAACAGATACAACTAGTAAGTAAGAGTGAGAAGTGTCAGTGGCTCAGTAGGTAGCACACTCGCCTCTGAGGCCGGGAGATCAGAGGGCTGTGGGTTCAGTTCTCACTTCTGGCACTTGGGTTAATATCCCAGTACTGACACTGTAGTGCAGCATGAGAGGGGTGCTGCACTTCTGAGGTGCCGTCCTTCGGATGAGACGTTAAACCGAGGTCCCATCTGCCTGGATTGGTGGTAGCTCAGGTGGATGTTAAAGATCCCATGGCACTTATTGAAAAGAGTAGGGGAATTTCCCCGGTGTCCTGGCCAAATTTCCCTCATTCACTATAAATACCACCAACAGCTTAATCTGGTTCAAAGTCAGTTGGCATTCATCTGTATCCCCCTCCCCTGGGTCGTGCCTGAAAATAGGCAGGATTTGTCTAGTGCACTTACCTGGTCAACAAAAGCTAAATAAAAAAAATAAAATAAAGTACTTTAGTCAGTTAATAGCTCCCTTCCAAAATCAGAGTTCTATAAACATCAGCTAGCACTCATCCAATCCGTAGTTCATTCTTCTACTGATCTGTGTGGCTCTTACTAGGCGGTTTCTGTAACCTTTCTTGCTGTGAGGTTTCTGTAACTTTTCTTGCTGTTGAGATCGCTTAAGGTTTGACACTCCACTGCTGTCTAGCTGTGCTGGCCCAGAAGCCAGTAAATACAGAGAGTAATTGGCTGATCACTGCTTTACTATGGCAAGATGTTCTATCCTGAAACAGAAAAAAAGTTGGCATGTGTTATGAGAATTTAATACGCACCTAAGGTTTATGATGATAACCCTGAGAGTGAAGCTCGAGGGGTTTATTCATTCAACACACAAAGAGGGTGTTTATTAAATTCAAGTATGCACACCACCCCATAGTTGTTTTTTTTCTGGCCATCAGTTTGCCCTCCTTCCCCACCAGCAGCTGAAGGCAGGCATGGGGTTCTGCTTCGTGTAGGAGTCTGCCTTCAGAGTTCACCCCTAACTCTTCTTTTAATGGACTGAGATCATAGTCACTGCTTGGATCTCTGCGGTGGTGAACGCTGACTATAATGATGAAGTTTTAAACAGAATTTTTCCTTTCAGTGTGTTGAGGTAGCCTTTTTCATTTGGTTTAAGAAATTGAGTAGCAGTAAATATTTTAAATGAGTGCTGCTAACAATATCGGTCTGATTTGGCTTTGGTCAAGTTATTGTGTGCTCCTTTGCAGCTTGTTTGTTCTTGGGCAGATGCCACTTTTATTCTATAGACATTGTAGTTCTGTCGCTATACCGGAGATACAGAACTGCTCAGAGGACATAAGTAAAAATTATTTTGATGTATATTGCCACCATGGAGAATCAGAAAAAGAGTTAGAGCAAGAAGTTCACAGAAAGGCACTGCATCTTTAATAAAGCAGGACTAGTGCTACTATTGAAACAGAAGTTGCACCCAAACTGCATTAGCAGACAGGAAAACAAACTATTCCGAGTTGTGCTTGGAGTCTTTGAAGTTACTTTACTCAGCTCAACACAAAGGTACTCTATAGCACTATCCCTGAACTTGATGCTTGCTGTTTGCACATTCCACTTGATTAAGTAGAACAGAACATTTTTAGGAACAATTTAAAGGAGATAAAGGAAGAAAAGAAACGCAACTACAATTGGACTGGTTAACTTCCTAATTGCTTAAGATCTGAGTTTGGGACTTTAAACAAGCAACTACGTATGTGTATTGTTTGTATTTTATTTATATGATTTTTGCATTTTTATTCTTTGTTGGAAATACATTTACTGATACTGACTGAATTAAATATCCTAAAAGGGTGTAACTAGGTGGTATATCAGCACTGTTGGTTCTATTTGTCCTTCTTAAAACACAAATAAATTAAACTAAGAAAAGACCAATTCAAATGATAAATACCAGATTACAAAGAAAAATACAAACTTCCTGTTCTCCATTACCTGGGGAGTCTGTGTTACAGAAGGAGAAAAAGAAAAAAATAGCCAAAACTAGGCAAACAAAAATTACAGAACATTTGCCTGGGTTAGCAAGGCTAGACATTGATAAGACATCTAATCCATTATCATTTACTGATTCTAAACATAAGAACAATGACTGCCAAAACAGAGGAGCTCAATTCAGTGATTCATTAGAGCATTCCCCAGACCTGCTTATATTTAGTAGCGAGCCCTTTGAGGAGATAACTGATTCTGGCAATATGGATTATAACATTCAGGATACTAATATGGATAATACTAATAAGAATATCCCTAACAAAAATAATGATGAATGTGAGGCTATTCATTTTGAGGCCTCTTTTAATTTTTCATACTATGATCTATATATACTGTACTATGATAACTGGTCTAATGATTATATGGACTTAAATATGGAGCCAAATAATATAAACTCAAAGGGTCGTGATGGTGTTCTAGCTAGTGACCTGGTCTTGGTTCCTGGTTCAGAACTAAGGAATATTAATGCTCAATTGCAGAGGACAATCAAAGGAATGAAAGGCCTAGCATCTAAGTATGAAAAAACTTTGAGTAAAGAGAGCAGTAGGGTGAATGCTGTCTCCAACCAGATTTTACAAAATGTTGATATCACTAACCAAGAAAATGTTCCACAGTATGTACCAATAAGTCTTAGCGATTAATCAGTCAATATTTTATTTGTATAGCACCCATCTCCAATTGGACTCTGGGCGCTGCACAAAAGAACAATACAAAACATTAAAAAATGCAAAGCACAAGTTTAGAACAACAATAAAATACAGCTGGACTTTTTAGCATAAATGTATCCACTCTATTGAGCATGCTAACCACTTTAACACTCAATTAATTGAAGGCTTGTAAAAATAAATATGATTTGAGGCCCTTCTTAAAGGCTTCTACCTTGTCTGATCACTTGGTGGCCCACACGAGTCACCAATACACCTCAAATTTAATTTTAAAGGAACAATTGATTGTACTTAAAAATGTGATTGAAAATACTATATGCGACATTTGCAGTGAATAATGTAAAATTAGTCACTATAGAAAATAAACTGGAAAAAATATCTCCCACACCTCCTTCTGATTCAATTATGATTATTGAAGAGGAACTTGAAGTAGGGGGTACTTACAGTACAGCTGCAGTACCTATGGTATGTAAACCATGTCTGAGACCTGACTTTTCACCTGTAATTATACCTGAGAAGACTGAGAAAATAGGTAATAAAAAATCTAAAAAGATGAAGGGTAAAAGAAAGTGAGTATTCAAAAAGAAGTTAAAAGAAAAAAGACAAAAACAAAGAATAAACAAAAACAAAATCAAAATAGTCAGATAAGAAAGGGAGAAAAACAAGTACTATGGAATTTGCAATTAATACCTAACTCAGGAAAATGTTGCAAGAACCTCATGAGAAGGAGTTTAGAAACCAGAGAATGGAAGTAAAGGGCTGTGGTAAAGATATTTGTGATAATTATGATCTAACTGCTCTGTTGTCTGATTTATGTCATCACTTAGTCATGTTAGAAAAGGAGATTGATGCTCTTAGAAAATGCTGGCCTACTGAAATAGATACCACAACAAAAAAGGATGTCCCTAATCAGGAGACGACGTGTAACACCTTAGATGTTGACAGGCTTAATGTTATTACTGGAGCAGATCCATCTGATAGGTGGCAAAAAATAAATCATCAGATGTAGAGGGAACCCTACCTATGATAAGGTGTACTGCTCATTATGACTGGCCTGTGGCAACTGAGAAAGATTTGAAAGAGTATGCCCCAAATAATTATTTCAATGATTTAGATATAAGTATTAATGATATGCTAGATCTGAACAAAGCTAGAGACAGTAGGGTATGTACGGTAGAGATGTGTTTATGCTCTCCAAAGGTTTCAAACTACATCTGGTACAATGCAGAACTAATTGAACAAAGAGGCTTGATAGTGAGCTTCCCAGATAGGGAGTTGTTTAATATCAAGCCTCATAACACAGAAAGTGACGCTCCAGTAACTCTTTCAATGTATGGAATGACTCCTATACACAAAGAAAATAATTGGAAACTAAAGGGTGTTATTTGAAATTTGTTTAGAAATGTATTTCAGGTAAAACTAGGCAATCAGGGAGTAATGAAAGTAACAAGGTCAGAAGAGACTTCACAAATCGATATACAACTTAGGGACAGAAGTCTTGCACAGGAACTACTTAAGGAATGTAACAATTTAGATTCATTAGGGATTTATTTGGTTGATCCAGAGGAAATCTTTAGGTGTTCTTCCAGGGGTAACTGTATCCAAAATGATGTGGGGAGACAGGCTTCTGCCTAACTCCCTTTTTCTGGATAATATGCTAGCACAATTAGAGGAAAACAAAGGGAGACATAATATAGTTCTTTCATGGAAGATGGCAGGATTGAATAGTAGGTGGACAGATGCTGACTTTCTATCTTTTATCAAGACTGCTGATATTATCTGTCTACAGGAGACGTGGCATGAAAAAGAAGAAGCTGTAATATTAAATGAGTATGAATTAACCCACATATTAGCAACCAGGGAAAAAAATTAGGCAGACCCTCTGGCGGACTAGCAGTGTATGTTAGACTAGGTCTATTTTCTGAACACCTCCCACTACATATTGATAAGAACTTAATAGCTGTGTTATTACATAGAACATAGAAATATAAGAGTTGACGGCAGATAAGGACCGCAAGGCCCATCCAGTCTGCCCATTTTTTTTTACCTTATGAATGTGCCATAGGCCTTTACTCTGTCAATGGCCTATCTATTCATACTCATCTGTATTGTTCCCTTATGCCTATCTCATGCATAATGCATTAGCTAATGCGAGTATAAAATTGATACTACTTAATGTCTGTTTTCCCCCAAAACTGTCTCAATTCTATAAGGATGACCTGTGGAGTACTTTGAGTAATGTATTACTAGAAGTTCAATTGAAATATCCCAGTTTGGACATACTGATGCTGGGGGACTTAAATGCTAGAATTGGCAATTATGATGGTCTTTTGGATAAATTTTGCTTTCGGTTCCATAAAACATTTCTCCTCTTAATTAGAAGCATAATGGACAAGAAAATCAATAATGCTGGAAATAAACTAACTGAAATATTGGAATCATTTAATTTATACCCCTTAAATGGCAGACTTATTGGTGATCTTCAGGGTCGATGCACCTATATAAAATCAACAGGGGCCTCTCTGATAGATATGTTATACTGGTCTGGAGACATTGAACTTTGGAACTACCTATGTATAGTAAATAAGCCAGAAAGTGACCACCTACCTGTTCTTCTGGCAGGGAAACTGGCCCAAGTGGCAGATAATAATAATGACTGTTTGGAGGAACAACCTTTGGTGGAAATTACATACAATGAGAGACTGAAGTGGAACATACAATTAGAAACAGAGTTAGCAGTACAAACTGAAGACTTAATTGCAAGGCTATTAGCAAGAAATTATTATGACCAACATCTGGAAGATCTATGGAACTCTGCTAGCAATATTTGATAATATAACATTTAAACTATACAAGCAAGTTGTTCTAAAAACCAAGCCTAAAACAATCAATACTTGGTTTGATACAGATTGCCTTACTCAGAAACATTTATTAAATACTTGAATTAGGGAAGTGAGATATTCTAGTGATAACAAAAATCTTCGAACCAGCATAGAAAGACTTATAATGCATTTCTGAAGAGTAAAAAAACAGCAATACCAATGAAGTAAATGGAATGAGATGTTTCAAGCTATATACGAGGGAGATAGTAAAACATTTCGGACATTGGTCTTCTGGGGTACAAGTATAAATAAAATCAATATGATATGTACATTAAAGAGCAGGAGTGGATCCACTACTTTGAAGGGATTTTTGCTGACTCCCCCGAAGTTGGGGTCCCCCTATGTATGGACAATGAAGGTTAACTTAGAACTATTACTCAACAGGAGATTTACATGGCACTTAAAACTATGAAGATGAATAAAGCACCAGGACCAGACCTAATCCCTACAGAGGTATTTTTGGTTAATGCCTCTTCCTGGACTACCTTATTTTTTATCATATTCAATCAGATCCTGCGGGATTCTTTCCTCCCACTGGCTTGGCAGGGAGCAATTATCATGCCCATCCACAAGAAGGGAAACTGTAATGACCCAACTATGTATAGACCAATAAGTTTGCTTGACATATCTTTACAACTCTTTTCTAAAATCATATTAGATAAACTACTGACTTAGAGAGAGTGGGAGGCATTAGCAAGTTTCAAGCTGGTTTCAGAGCAGATTATAATACTATTGACAACTGCTACATATTCTCTCATCTACTAGAGAAGTATGTCTACTTATGTAAACAAAACATCTATATATTATTTGTAGGTTTTAAATTGGCTTTTGATACTGTAAATAGAGGTATATTGTGGAACACTATGGTGGATAAGGGCATTGACACTCAGCTCATACATGTAATTGGAAGACTGTATGAAAACACATGGACCAAAATTAGATATGGTGCAAATGGCCAGTTAACTAAGCCAATAAAGACCTATAGAGGAGTGAGACAGGGTTGCCTTTTAGCACTGACTCTCTATACATATTGATACTCTCACCAGTAAGCATGAGATGATTGATGCAGATTGCCCAAAAATTTTGAACCAAAAATGCCCCATTTCAGCCTTTGCTGATGATATTTTATTATTTTCTCTAACTAGAAAAGGGCTGCAAAAACAGATTGACTGTTCAGTTAAAAAATCCAAAAAATTGAATCTTCAGATAAATAAAACAAAGACACAGACAACCACCATTGGTAAAGGCAGACTGACAGGCTCTTGGAGGCTGGGATCTTGTAAACTAGACACAGTTTGATCTTATGTTTACTTGGGCCTAACAATGACCCCAAAGGGCACTTGGAATAAGCACATTGAAAGATTACTTATCCAGGCAAAAAAAATCTGCCCTAGCTTTAGGAAAATTTAACTTTGCCTATGGAGGATTATCTATTAAACCAACAATGCTAGCAATTAGGAGAAAGTACATAACTCAAATTACGTATGCAGCTGAAATATAGGACATGAAAAAAGAGAGATACTCATGATCCCTATACATAAGGTATTAAGGCAAACATTAGTCCCAGGTTCTTTCTCTGCTTCATGCATTAGAGCTGAATTAGGCCTTGATAACATAAAAGCTGTATTATATAGTAAAAAAATTAACTTCTGGCTTAGACTGACTAGGCAGCAGTCTGATAAAATGACTAAAATGTGTTAAATTGGATGAGCAATGGCTGTTATAAATCACCTTGGTTTAATGCACTGTATACAATGTTGGAGAGATACAAATTAAACATTTTGCGAAAATATGTAGCAGATAAAGATACATTAAGCTTACAGTATAAGAAGTTCATTAACAAAAAAGTTAAAGACATGGTCAAAGAAATAATTAAAATCTCTAGATTTTCACCATGGTTTGCTAATGATAACAAGGATGACTTCAAATTACAGCCTTGGAAATTCTGGTAGATCCCAAATTAAGAATTGTCTTACTGACTTACAAATTTGAAACCTTTGATAGTAATATCCTGCGCAAAAGGTATAGCAAGGATAAAGACCTTTTAGTCAACTGTGATTGTAATATGGGTGAACCTGAGAATCTTGTCCATGTAATATGCCAGCGTCCATGGTATAATAGACCAAGATCGTGAGTTTTTAAAATGATTTTCAATGTTAATGATTTAAGACAATTATTAATTGATAATCCTACACTGGTGAAAATCTTGGTATATAGTAAGGATGAAATAGCAGTCAAAGTTTGGCTGGATTTTTCCATATAATTTCTTGGATCAAGGCAAAGAAGAGTGCCATTAGAAAGTGCAGTCTACAATTTGATGAAATTATGGGAGTATGCTAAGTGAATGTGTAACATGAGTTGAACGCTTACCAGTCTGACCATTAAGTGCAAAAAGTGTTCCCTAACCACAGTGGCGTCAAGTGTAATTAACCTGATCTTTTGTGCAATTTAGTTTAATAACTTATATCTCAATGGAATTTTTTGATTATGTCGAACGAATGTGCAATATGAATAGTACTGATATTAGTTTGATTATTTAGTGTTAAAAATGTTTCTGAAACAAAGCGGTGTTTAGTGCAATATGATGTGGATTTAGTAGGAAAAAATAGGGTAAACATGGAGGGGATCTTCAGACTAAAGCAGGGAGGTATCACCAGAGGGCATGGTTTGAAGTTGGAAGGTGGAAGGGTGAGGGGGGAAAAGAGGAGGAGGTTTTTCACTGACAGGGTGGTAGACCCTTGGAATGCACTGCCTGGCGAGCTGGTTCAGAGATCCACAGTGGAGGGCTTCAAGAGAGGGTGGGACAGACACAGAAAGTGGATGTATCAGATGATGGCCTGTCCCAAGGGGGTGGGGATGGATGATAGGGGTTTCTGGAACACGGAGGGGGGGGCCTCGGCACCCAACTAGGGATCTGAGGTTCGAGCAGACTCGATAGACCGTAAGCCCTAATCTGCTGGCAAATAGTATGTTAGTATGTTAGTTTGACCTCTGTGTAATTCAGTTTAATGATTTTAAATAATTTTAAAGTATTTATATGTATTTGTACTGTAATTTGTAATGGCTGTATAGTCAAACAATAAAGTTACTTACAAACTTACTTACTATTATCATGGACTGCAGCCCTATCTTTCACAACTAAAAACTGACCTGCCAATGTCCCCAAACTGAACCACGGTTCTGTCACTTTTTCTTTTCTTTTTATGTTGGCTTGCATGCACATGCAAGCAACATCTTGCATTAGCAGCATTTGTGAGGTATGTCAGTGTTGTGGCAAATGCAAGGGATCCTTTAGTGGGTGCATCCCTCAGCCGCCAACCAGTGAGCATGCTGCCGATGGCAGCAGTTTCAGAAAGAGCCACGGAGTTGAAATGAATCTGCTGCTGCACTCAGAGATAGTCTCGTCATTGGAGTGGAAGATGACACACCTTCATTAAGTGCCTTTCCTGGTGAAACATTTCAATAAATATGGCAGCTCCTGCCATCCGCCACATAATCCCCAGAAAGCTGACATCGGGGTGCCCAATTCCCATGTCGGTATGCCCCCCCCCACACACACACACACACACACTATGTGGCACACTGTAACATGGCGGCTCCTGTTGCCTGTCACACACTCCTGAAAGTCAGCATCCTCCCTTTTAGTGTGCCTTTCCTCTTAGTGTGTTTTTCCTGGTTAAACAATTTCTCCTTTCCTTTCCAACACCGGGATGCCCACACCCGGTGTCGGATGCATGCACCCCCCATCTATATGCTTTGCCAACATTGGAGTGCCCAATCCAATGTCTGCATCCCCCCCAAAATTCTGGCACACTGAGAGCTCACCCCAGTGTGCCTATTTTTTTGGTTTTAACCTGTAAATGAAGAAAACCTTCCCTTGCGGTCTTTTTCTTCCCTGCATACAAGAAAACGGTCCACCATTATCTCCCTCGTCCCCCTCCCTCTGCGCACCCACCTCCCCACACACCCCCTCACCCATACTTACCCTCCAGAGGTCAGGAGCCGTGATCTTCTCTGAACCGGGGCATGTCTGCACTGAAGAAATGATGGTAAGCTTTATAACTGGAGGCAATGGAGGGTTTCAACTTAGGTTGATATCGTAGTCATTTTTTTGAATTTTGGCTCCAAATTTTCAACATGGGGTTATTGGGACCCCACTTCATGAACATGTCACTGTCATTTAGTTTTTCAGTCCCAAAAGATGATTTCACGGTCGCTGTGTGGAATCACATTTGGGACCAATTAATGAAACAACAGTGCCCCTGTTCATGAGGGGAGGTCCCAAAAAGCCCATGTTGCAAATCTGGTGAACAAATTCCAAAAAATTACTGCATTACGCAGTTTCTATGCATGCTCATAACGTCACCAATTTTTAATATTTTCTCTCCAGACTTTCAACATTGCAATTTTTTCACACCTCCATATGAACAGTATAGCTGTCACTTTTCACATCCTTCCTGAAACATGTTTATACACCTGTGGCACAGAATGGCGTGGTCACTGTGGGAAATCAACTTTCGGGACAGACTAATAAAATCACAGTGCCACTGTTCATGAGGAGAGGTTCAAAATGCCCATGTTGAAAATTTGGTGAAAAAATTCCCAAAAATGATTGCATTACAGGTGTGCATTATGTAGTTTCTACGCATGTTCATAACTTCGCCAATTTTTCATATTTCCACTCCAGATTTTAAACATTACCATTTTTTCACACCACCTCATGAACAGTACAGCTGTCATTCTTCACATCATGCCAGAAATGTGTTTTCACACTTGTGGCACCAAATGGTGCAGCCGCTGTGCTAAACCACCTTTCAGGATTGAGTAACAAAATGATAGTGCCACTGTTCATGAGGTGGGGTCACAAAAATCACATTTTTGAAAATTTGAAGCAAAAATACCAACAAAAAGCCAGGGCATTAGGGTTTCCAACCATAACACCCTACTCTGTAGAGAATGACAGCCATTGGGGGGTGACTTGGGATCGTCACCCATAATGCTCATGCCATTTCACCCCCACCCTGCAGCCAGTGACAGGCATTGAGGTGTGCCTTGGGGTCTTCAGCCCCAATGTTCACTCCATTCTCCTATACCGCACCCATCTCAGCATATTTCCTTATGAAATGGGATGAGTATAAGGCCCGAAGACTCCAAGGCACACAGCAACACCTGTCAGTATCTGCAGGGTAGGGTAAGGTGAAATGGTGTGAGCATTATGCCCGATGACCCAAAGGCACATGCCCAACACCTGTCAGTCTTTGCAGGGTGAGGGTGGGGTTTGCATCAGTTCAATAATTCTCTGCCATTCCTATTATGCATCTCTTTAACTCCTGCACTACCAATGCCAATGCCAGCAAGCCAACATTCGGCATTGACAAATGCTTGCTTTATTCAGTGATGAATACTATTTGACTGTATTGACAAATGCCATTCTTTGTGGGCTGCAGCAAGACTCTATTTGTTATAATACCTGACTTGGAACCTTTACAAATGAGCACTGAGCTCAAAGGTAAACCAATGTACAAAAAAAAAAAAACATCTGAGCATGGCTGCTTTCATTCTGTGACTGAAATCACCTTTATCTGACTGCTTTTGGTTTCTTGGATAGCAGGGGGTAAAATTTTTCTTTACAGGTTAGTCAGTTTTAAAAAAAATTTTATTTAGGGTGATCTGCCTCCTCACTGACTCAGTGGCTTAACAGTGCAGAAAAAACAGACTGCTGTGTGAGAGTATGTTGCGCTCTGAGTGGGTCTCAAGCACAGCTGCTTACTGTGTTTTCAGCACGTTTGCCAGAATAACCAGCCAATAGTTATGGCAAATATTAACTAGCCATTATCGTAGAAAAAACTGATGACCAGTTATTATATAGAGGATCATGCATAGTAATCATCGAGTGAATCTGGGGGCAAGATAAGCTACAAGATGAAAGACTGAGTGTCTTCTACTGCCCCCCCCACCCATCTTCATGGGATGACATTTCCACTGAATTATTCACAGGTACCTAGTACAGAAGGAATTATTTATTTATTTAGCTTTTGTTGACCAGGTAAGTACACTAGACAAGTTATATGCTTATTTTCAGGAATGACCCGGGAGAGTACAATGAAGATACAGGTATAAGCAGAGTACATAACAATGAGTAGAGCTGAGTACATTGATACAAGAGAACAGGCTAACATAGATAGTCTACAGTAAGTAATAATAGGTAATAAACATACATACAAAAGATAAATAGTCTAGGTTATTCAATGGCAGGGACAGTAATCACAGTGTATGAGAGACCATTAGCAGAGCCACAGAAACAGCTAGTTCCTGAGTATTTAATCAGGCAAATCACATGCATCCAAGTGAGAGTCCAATGCAGAGACCAAGATTAAGGTGGCTTGGGACACTCGCATGCTGAGGACAGCTTCAGATGCTTCCACAGGGAATTCCGGAGACACAAGTGGGAGAAGGAGGAGCGAACATGGGCAGGGAGGGAGTTCCATAGCCTGGGAGCACTTGTAGCAACATCCCTATCCCCCATAAGGGTTCGGGTAAAGGAGACTTTGAGCACCCCAAGATCCTGAGACCTGAGGGAATAGGAGGAGTCAGCAGGCATGAGAAGCTGTGCCAGCCCCGGAGGGGTACCAGTTCTGATCACTTTATCCATGAAACAGCCCAGCCCAAAGTTCAAGTGATTTGCTGGGGAAAGTCAGCCAAGTTTATCGTATAACTCACAGTGGTGGGTGAGTCGAAGGGCAGCCAGGGCGAGGCGACAGATATTATTGTAGGTTGTGTGCCACCGAGTAAGGAGAACCTTGGAGGTGCAGGCAAATTGGAGTAGACCATGGCTAAGCGTAGGGAGCAGCACACCTCTGGCAAGTGCCAGACGAGCAGCAGACATCAGATTTTTCTTTGCCCTGTAGGCAAGACCCAGTTTACAGTTTACGGTTCTGCAGACATTAAGGATGTGACTCCCCAGGTCAAGTTAGGGGTCAAGTGTCACTCCAAGGTATTTGATGGAAGTTGTGGTTAGGAGGAGAGTACCATCCATGCCAATGACACACAGAGGGGCAGCGGAGTCCTTGATCTTGGCCAATAACCCAAACAGCATGGCTTGAGTTTTTTTCAGGTTGAGGACCAGTCTGTGAGATGTTACCCAGGACTGAATATTCTTAAAGTCCTCAGTCAACTGAAGGTTGAGAGTTCCAATGTCTCAGGGTGTGCCAGGATGACCAGATCATCCACATAAAGGGTGGCACTACAGTTGGTTACAGTGGCTGGGAGATTGTTAACAAATACAGAGAAGAGAAGGGGCCCCAGGACAGAGCCCTGGGGGATGCCAGAGGTCACCAAAGTGGGATCGGAGAGGATCTTGTTGAATCTGGTCAGCTGTAGTCTGCCCTGGAGGTAGTTTCTAAGCCAATTCAGGGCAGGGGGGACAGGCCAAGGGACCGCATCTGTGTGTAAAGTAATGCATGGTCCACAAGGTCAAAGGCCTTTGATAGGTCAATGAATATGGCTCCTGAGAGTTTACCCTGGTCCATGGCCACCCTGATGCTAGATGAGACAGAAACAAGGGCCGTGGATGTGCTATACCCTTTCTGAAAGCCATGATGTGCAGGGGACAGCAACTCAAGGGCCTGAATGTACTCAGAGAGTTGCTCAGCCACAATGTTTTCTAGGAGTTTGCTAATAGCCGATAGGATGGCGATCGGCCAATAGTGATCCAGAACTTTGGGATTCCCCTGCTTCGGAACAGGGACAATCTTTGCCACCTTCCAAATGTCAGTACTAGCCCCAGTGGCAAGTGACAGGTTGAGGATATGTGCCACTGGGAAGGCAATGTGGGGGGCACCTAGCTTCAGAAGCTTAGATCCATATTATCAAGGCCAGCACTGGAGTGCAGGGAGAGACCAGAGAGAAGTTTCTGCATCTCCATGGCAGACACAGCCCTGAGATAAAATAACGGATGGGAGGAGTGAACCTCCTGTGGGGGGGAGGCCGAGGGGCCACTGGTATTCACTCCAGCAGGGAACAGGGAGGTGAACGCTGACAGGTCTGAAAAGTGGGAATTAAAAACATTTGCAATTGTGAGTGGATTATTGCAAGTGGAGCCACCAATGATCATATTGGATATCCCAGAATTGGAGGAACCACTGACTAGGTTTTCTATGTTCCTCCAGAACCTTTGTGGGTCCTTAGCAGAGCAAAGTAGGGCAGATTTACAGTATTCACTCTTTGCTGCCCTGACGTCCTTTTTGCACTCATTTCTGAGCTTCCTATATTGTTGAAAGATGGACTGATCTAACGTGCTTTTGAAGTGAACCCAGTACTTGTCTCTAGCCCGCATGAGGGCTAAGGGGCTCCCTTGCAGCCATTTTGTAGTGGACCCCCTTACCAACCACCTAATAAGGGGGGCTTGTTTGTCCTACAGGGCACCAAAGACAATGAGAAACTGGGAGATGGCAGTAGAGGGGTCATGAGCACTAAGCACCCCAGACCAGTCAGTGAGCCTCAGATCCTCCTGAAATGTCCCCAGATCAAACCTAGAGAAATCTCTAACTTGAATGATTTTGTGGGGAATATTTGGGGAGAGTATTTTCCACACACAGAATACAGGGGTGTAAGCAGAGATGGAGTCAGGCAGGGTTCTGGAGGAGCTTACCCTCTCAGGGTGATTTGAAAGAACCCAGTCCAGTAGAAAGCTAGTGACACCATTAGTCAACCATCTAGTGAGCTCCTGGATAAGCTGTATCAGAGCTAGACTCGCAAATAGAGGCTCAAACTGCTTAGAAGTGCCTCCAGTCCAGTTCAAGTTCACATCTCATAGGATTAGTAGTTCGTTGTGGCCAACATTAGAACCAATGGTATCCAGGAGGTGGGCAAGGCCAGGTAGACCACCCTTGGGGGGATGGTATGTACATACAATGTGTAGCTTTTTTGTATTCCCAAGTAACAACACAGTATGCAGCAGCTCACATGAGGACAGAGAGGTCTGCTGATGCGCCACCAGAGACACTTTAAGATGACACTTAAAGTAAATTAGAATGCCACCACCCTGCTTGTTGCCTGGTCGATCCTGTCTAATAAACTCAAAGCCAGGAAACACACAGGCCGAGCCAGGAATTGAGGGTTTCAACCAGGTCTCTGTTATGCCAAGAATGTCAGGCTTATAGTGTACAGCCCATGCAGTGAGATCATCCAGGTTAGGCAAAAGACTGCGAATATTAAGGTGTGCAAGTTTTACCCCCTTGCCTGACCCTCATTCTGTAGGTGGTGAATAGGCCTGATAGGTAGGGCTAGGATTTAGCTCAATATCACCGGCCAGGGCCAGTATCACCAGGAAGAGCCAGAGGAGATACCATCAGAAGGGGGTACCTCTGGTTGAGGGCCTGTGGGCTGGACATCTCCTCACCAAGGATGGACACAGGAGGCATCTAAGATCAAGGCAGTAGGTAGGGCAGGGGGGCAGCCTATCAAGGGCAAGGAGGTTAGAGAAGGTGAAGCCAAACACCTCGTAGGGGACAGCACACCCCAGTGGTCTCCTGCTAACTGAGAGGGGTCAGTGACTATTAGGGAGAGGAAGAGACCACAGAGGAGACCAATGAGGAGGGCAGCACCAGATGAGGAAGGCATGTCACCACCCCTGGTAGGTTTAGGAGTTTTCATTCTAAGGTAGAGCTAAGCAATATCCAATGACTCCCACCACGACAAGATGACAGTAAAAGGACCAGAGGGATGGCCTGGAGGGAGGCTGGTCAATGTGTACAGTGTACAATTGCAACTAATAGGACAAGATCACTGTGGATATAGGCATTTAAACATAGACAGGGAATAACAGACTCAGAAATAACTACCAGAACACTCCCCTCGGAAGATTACAGGCAGATAGGTATATGCTTGCTAGTACCCAGAGAGCGCTATTTTACTATTGATAGTCCAGCCAACACTGAGCAACAATATTATGAAAATATGCAACAGTAAGCAATAAACATCTAGCAATGTACAGAGAGCAGGCAGAAAAATATGTAGGAGTAAGCAATAAACATGTAGCAATATAAAGTGAACAGGCAGAAAAATAAGCAACCCTTTGTAGTTTACAGTGCCCAGGGAGAAATAAGCAGCCTGAAACACAATACCCCAAGCAAATCAGTGAGATCAAGCATCTTAAGAGTAAAGTCAAGGTACAAAAGGTTTTTCAGCCACACCCATCCAGCTAATAGGAGCCACAGTCATAGAGGGGAGGAGCTTACGAGTATTTAACAGGAGGAGGGAACAGGGTGGGAGGGCAGGAAAAAGAGATTTCCCCAGCTGCCAATTGTGTTTTCAGGTACAGCACTTCGCAGTCGGGACACCTGCAGTGGCAGGAGCTGATGGCTTCAATTTGTAGGCAGGATTCAGGTTCTGGGCAGAAATTCTTTGCTGAAGACATGCTGAGGAGGTCCGCTGGTGCTCGGTTAAGCAAGCTGGCACCTCAACTCACACAACGATGTTGCAGCCCAGCGGCAGCGAGGGGGGGATCCTTCAAGCACAGGTCACCCACGCCACTCCTCCTTGATGATAAAGTAAGTTTGAAAGTTCAGAGCCGCTGGACACACTCTTACTTTTGAACGAGGAGAGCTAGCATGTCACAGCAGCAGGAGCCAATAGGAGACAGAGTCCAGCGGTAGAGTGTTGGCACCTAAAATTCGAAAAAGAGATTTCCCCAGCTGCAAATTGTGTTTTCAGGTACAGCACTTTGCGGTCGGGACACCTGCAGCCGCAGGGGCTGATGGTTTCAATTTGCAGGCAGGATTCAGGCTCTGGGCAGAAATTCTTTGCTGAAGAAATGCCGAGGAGGTCTGCTGGTGTTTAGAATAATAACAGCATAAGTAAAAAAATAACATTTTGTTCAGTCCAGTCCAGGCTTTACCTAAAGCATTACATTTAGTTATTCTGTTGTGATTGATAGTAACACTGGTCCAGGTTTTCTCTTTGCTATGCCAGTATCACTTGCTCCAGTCCAGACTTTCTCTGTGCTCTGCTGTACTGGATTGGATTTGGCTGGTGAAGTCTGCCTGCTTGTCTGAGTCTGTGTTGGATGGATTTGCTACTTTCCTCTTCAAACATGTAATTGTTTTTCTGTAAATGTTATTTCTTTGAACACTGCCAATGAGTGTTTTCACAGCAACTGCTTAAGGTGTTGTATACAATAATTAGGCATGTTTATATTACAGGGTTATTGTTTATGTTTATCAGTTTGCTAATCTTGTGATAGTACTTTTAGAGAGCTGTATTTAAGAGAGAACTCTCAACATGCTCTTTTTTCTGTTAGGGACCTAGAGGTCATGATTAGGGAAATCACAATGTAATATAATTTTTCTTTACCTCCACTTAAAAAATTTAAACGCCTATCTGGTTGATCTTTCCAATTGCCTCTGGCCATTGGTAGTATTCAGAAGTCCCAAAGTCCTCTGTGGCTGGGCTTCTGATGAAGCTCAAGATGAGCTCAGCCACAGGAACCACCTATGTAATGTACTATATAAATGTTAGAAAAAAGTAGGTAAAATGGTAAAAAGCACAGGGGGTCAAAAAAGGAGGATGGTAGGGAGAGTGAAGAAAAGCCGGGGGAGAGGGAAAGAAAGACAGTATATCTGGGGAAGAAGGGTGGGACAGACAGTCAAGCACAGAGGAGGACAGCGGTCCTGGGCTTGGAAAGGAGGGAAGGGCACATGAGTGGTGGGGGGGGTAGTGACCTTCAATACTAGATGTCTTGTAAACAGTATGGATGACCTGCAGGTCATGATGACAGAGGGGACAGTAAATCTGGTTGTGATCACTGAGATCTAGGCTACCCTGAACCATGACTGGGATCTCTCCATTCCAAAGTATACCCTCTATAGGAGTGATAGGGAGGAAGAGAAGGGGGTGGTACTATATGTCAGGGAGGGCATGATAGCTACAAGTGAGAACATGCATAAAGGGTGATTAGAGGCACTGTGGGTGTAGATTCAAATGGCAGCAAGAAGGAAATTGAGACTGGGCCTAGTGTATAGGCCATCAAATTGGGGAGAATGTAAGGACAGGGATATGGGTAACATGATCAGGATGACAGCAGATAGAGGGGTTAAGTGGTGGTAGTGGGGGATTTCAACTTACATAAAGTTGATTAGAGTGTTCCATTTACCACCTGTAGCAGGAGCCAATTGTCCTAAACACAGTCCAAGATGGTGTCCTAGTTCAAGGGGAGACTGAGCCAACAAGAGATGGAGCCATCCTGGACCTGGTATTAACAAACAGTGACCATGTTAAGGACATTAGGGTGGTGGAGCTTCTGGGAGGTAGCAGTCACTAAATGGTGTAGTGACACATCAATATGGTAAAGGAATCACTAAGCATGAAGATGCGCAAATCAGATTTCAGGAGGGCCAACTATGGCAACATGAGTGGAATATTGACAGGATGCCTAGATATCCTTAGGAAAGACATGGAAATGGACCAAAAATGGACCGTGCTTAGGGAAGAGATTATGGTAGCCACTGAAAGCTGCCTTAAGCTGAATGGGAAGAAATTCAAAGTTAGGAGGCCCATTTGGTTCTCAACAGAGGTGAGCAAGGCAGTGAGGGAAAAAAGAGCCTCATAAAGAAAGTTTAACAAGTCCCATAGGAATGACGATGGATGAGATAGCTAACATAGAAAAAGCTAAGAAGGCTAGCTGGGTGTAAAATTTAAAAGAGGGATTGAGTGGGTGGAGGTCAGTAAAGACTTCTGCTCAGTCTTTACCAAGAAAAAAGGATGGGCCAGTGCTGAAGGGAAGGAGGGGAAGTGGGAGGGAGGAGGAGGTGGGTATGGCTGAGGACAGGATCATGGAAGATGGGGTGTGGAAGGTTCTCATGCCCCTAAAGGTGAACAAATCCACAGGTCCAGTTGGCATGCACCCCAAAATATTGAGAGAACTGGTGATGGAACTAGCAGGGCCACTGATGGATCAGTTCAACTGCTCATTAGAAACAGGGGTGACACCGCAAGAGTGAAGAACCACACATGTGGTAGCACTGCACAAGAGTGGCGCTAGGGATGACCCAGGGAACTATAAACTAGACAGCCTAACCTCCATGGTGGGTAAGTTGATATAGAATATTCTGAAAAAAAGGCTGGTTGAATTCCTTGAGGCAAATTGTATCCAGGATAGGAGACAACATGAGTTCATGGCAAGGAGGTCTCATCAGGGCATCTTGATTAACTTCCTTGACTGGGTGATGAAGATGGTGCAAAAAGGGCAGGCAGTAGACATACTGTACTTGAATTTCAGTGAGGCCTTCAACTCAGTTCCTCACAGGAGGTTGATCAAGAAAGTTGAAGAACCTAAGGGCAGGAAAGAAATTGACTTGGTGGGTAGCCAATTGTCAAAGTGGTAGGTCCCAACATGTGGTAGTGTGGGGGAGCTCTCAGGTACAAGGGAGGTCACCAGCGGGGTTCCACAAGGGTTGGTGCTTGGACCAGTGTTGTTCAATATGTTTATTAGCAAGACTGGGGATAGCATTAAAGGCAAGATCTGCCTCTCTGCAGATGACATCAAGCTCTATGGGAGGGCAGACTAAGGAGGACAGGACCTGCAGAAGGACCTTGTGAAGTTAGAAAGGTGGACTGGAATCTGGCAACTGGAGTTCAGTGCTAGAAAGTGCAAGGTCATGCACTTTGTCAGCAAGACCCTGAGGGCTGAATACAGACTGGGGAGGTCTGAGTCACTGTTTCTGAGGAGGAGAAGGATTTGGAGATTACCTTTACCAGCAAACATAATGCAGACTACAAAGTGCAAGAAGGCAGCATCGAAGGCTAACAAGATGCTGGGGTGTGTAGCTAGAGGGTTCATAAGCAGAAGGAAGGGGGTTATCCTGCTGCTGTAGAGATCCTTGGTGTAGCCACACCTGGAGTTCTGTGTGCAATACTGGAGTCCCTACCTGAGCAAGGATGTAAATCAACTTGAGACAGTGCAGAAGAGGATGACAAAGATAATTCAGGGCCAGCAGGAGAGTATATATGGGAATAAACTGAAAATCCTTAATACGTACTCACTCGAAAAAAAAGAAAGAGGGAGACCATGATTGAAATCCTCAAGTATCCTAAAGGTATAAACAAAGGGGATATTGGGAACCTCTTTTGCCTGAGCAGAAACAAGAACACAAGGGGCTTTGTTACATACCAGCAGGGGGTAGGTTCAAGAAGGAGGTCAGGAAACACTTCTTTACAAACTGGGTGGTGTCAGGGTGGAATGAACTACCAAGGGAGATCATCTTCCAAAAGAAGGTGGCTGGGTTCGAGAAGGGTTGTGACAGAGTGAAAGAAAGGGTCAGGGTTGTTGGGGGGTGAAGCCCACTGTAAATCACTTGAACAGGGGGTTCTGCATTGAACAGACTAGATACACCTCATGGCCTTCTTCTGCCAGCTAATTTGTATGTTTGTCTGTATGCAATCAATGAGAAAGTGCAGTTTCAAACTACAAATGCTGCTACTGACTTTGCTCCCCGGGGCTTGGGGAGCAAGATCTGTACTGTCATTTGTAGCATGAAACTGGGCTTCGTTATCACTTTATTTTGCCACTAGTATATTATGTTACATAGATAGCCCCCAAGGTTGTGTTTGTTACACGTGTCATCAGAGGCTCAGCTGCAAGGGACCTTGGGACTTCTGAGCACTGTCAATGGCCAGCGGCAATCAGCAGAATCAACCATATAGAAATTTCATTTTCTTTATACGGAGCTAATAAATAAATTACTCAACACTGCAGTTTCTCCTAATCATGACCATTAGATCCCAAACAGCTAATAAGGGCACGCTGAGAGTTTCCCTTTAATACTGCAGTTTTCTTTGGGTTTTGTTATTGGTTCATGAGAATTGTTTTTATAACTGTATTTTGGCCTTTTGTTTGTCAGGACAGTCTCTGTCATTTAGTTTGGCTGTGTTAGGCTGGGGAATAGTTTGGATTTGTCTCTGTTGTAGGCAGATTTTTGTTATTTTTTATTATAATTTTTATTCAGACACAAACTGAGTACAGTACACAGATATAATCCATTACTTTTGTACATATCATACCAGGTGCAGGGCATGATAAAACAGAAATACAGAGGAGACCTGTCTTATTGTAGAATTACAAATAAACTTTTAATCATTGTCCAACCAATGAACACGTTAAAAGTGGAAGGAGGGGAAAAACAAATACAAACTAGAGGTAATCAGACTATCAGCTGTATATTAGAGTGGTAGCTCTGCAGTATTTATTAGGGTTTCAAGCAAACTCAGTCCTGCCCTGTTTCAAAAATTTAGGGGAGAAGATTCCACTCTAATTATCTTTCCATTAGTCCTGTTTCAACCCCCTGCCATTTGGTCCAGTATGGTAAAATCTTCCACTTCCTCTAAATAATTCATAAAGAGATACCATATTTCCTTATATACGTCCTCCCCATGATGGAGCCAAGCAGTGATTTGGTCCGTTAGTCAGTTCTGAATGATACATTTCGCAGCCGCAGCTATGGAAATATTAAAGTTTTCTCCTTTTTCTATGGTATATGCCTTTGGTGGAGGACCAAGTATCAAATGTGCTGCATTAAAGTGTCCTACAGTACTTCAAACATTTTTCCCAGCACTGTCTGTAGTGCTGTCCAAAATGGGGCAAGTTTAGGACAAAGCCAAAAAATTTGTACATGTGTTCCTCTGTTGCCGCATTGTCTCCAGCATACCTCTGTATAGCTTTCATGGAAGTGTTGAATAAATACTGACATGCAAAAGAATCGTTGGGCCACCTTCCTCCAGAACTGTTACTTTAGTTTTGTAGGAAGTGCAAGAGTGTGTGACATCAGTGGGAGGACAGAGTTTGGTTGTTTTGCAGATAACAGATAACTTGCTTTTAGGCGGGCAGGTAACAGTTTGCATGCCAGGAGTAGGTATCAGAATGTTGACTGGGCTGCCGGCTATCCATTACCTACTCCTAGTAGTCATAACAGAGGGTAAGGAACCCGTCAATCTTCTGTTTATCACCCCAGGAGTGCTAACAGTGGGTAATGGGATTCTTGGCAATTGAACATCTGTTGATAATTGGAGTCAACCATGTATTATTTTTATTTATTTATTTGAGATTATCAGAAAGACCTTTGAGTCAAAGACTCATTTACAAAGGTTCCACGTCATACATATAGAGCAAGGACAATACATGTTTTACAGGATGTTAGCATATAACAAAGATCATGCACAGTAATGGAAAAATAATGTTTTTCTTTTCTATACATGGTGGTACATTTGTTTTAGAGGGTGAGCTACCCTTCTAGGGTAGGTATGATTTAACACAACAGTTGCACAGCCATAGAGGAGCAGAGAGTTACATAGGAGGCTGCTTGTCAAAGGAACTTTTGACGGATGGGCCATTATGCTATAGGGGTCAGAGCTGTTGGGGGTCACCGGGGGAGGCAGTGCAGTCACATAGGTTTGAGGCTTGTAGCTGATTCCTTAGTCTGGTTTTGAAAGGGTCGAGCCTGGTTTCTTCCCCGATTTCGCTGGGAGGCATTCATCCAGGAAGGGGCTTTGTAGGAGAATATTCACTGGAATTGGGCAGTCCGGCCATGTGGTACCATTGGCAGCAGTTTGATCGAGCTGTGAGTTGTTCTGCCAGGTGATGTTGTGAGGATAATTTGGCTTAGGGCGGGGTGAGGCCAAGGACAATTTTTTGGTCATGAGGCAGGTGTGATACCTAATTCTATTGTCAATGTTCATCCAGTTTGCTGTGCTGTAGAGGGAGCATGTGTGTGTGAGGTGGTCACATCCTAAGATGAGCTGGAAAGCTTTGTTAAGCACCGGCCAGAGACAATTTAGGGCTGTGGAGGCTGCTGCACTGTAGATGGGGATGCCGTCGTCCAGCAGGGAGAGGACAGAGGAGTTTATGGTGAGTTGCAGTGCTTCAGGGATGAGGCAGAGTTTGTAATGGTAGAGAACTCCTAGTCTGGAGCTAAGGGCATTAGATAGGTGTTGGATATCCAGGTTAAAGTTGAGGGCAGGGTCAAGTGTGATCCCTAGGTATTTAAAGCTGCTTACTTGTTCTAGGAGTGTCAGTTTAGAGGTGAGAAACTTGGGGCAGTGGTTTTTGAGGGGGCTCTGTGGATGAGAGAAAATCATGACTTTTGTTTTTTTGTAATTTATTGTAAGACATTGGGTGGTAAGCCATTGTTCGATTTCTTGGAATAACTGTTGGAGAGTTTCATGGAGTTTGGAGGGTGCCAGGTCAGAGGCATACAGGACGGCAGCGTCCGTGTACAGTAGCAGGTTGCCAGTGCAGGCAGATGGGAGGGAGTTAAGGTATAGACTGAAGAGTAAGGATCCCCCAGTATGGAGCCTTGTGAGACACCGTAGCAGATAGTGAGGCTGGGCGATAGGACAGTGCCAGATTTGACCCTCTGCATTCTATCCGAGAGGTAGTTGGTAAACCAGTTCATAGCATCCTTGGAGGTGCCTGTGTAGGTCAGAATGTTTAGTAGGAGGGCATGGTTGACGGTGTTGAATGCCTTGGATAAGTCAACGAAGATGGCCTCAGAGAGGTGGCCACAGTCCAAGGCAGAGTGTACGTGGGAGGTAAATTCAAGAAGGGTGGTGGTGGTACTATGACCCTTTCGGAAGCCATGTTGCTGAGTGGTTAGCAGGTGATATTTATTAAGGTGATCTGTAAGTTGGTCGGCAACTATGCGTTCTAGTGCTTTAGATGGGGGGGTAGAATGGAGATGGGGCGATAGTTGTCGGCGGATGTGCAGTCCCCATTTTTGTGTATGGGCATGATGTAGGCTGATTTCCAGAGGATGGGAAAAATCCCTTGATAGAGGAAGCAGTTCAGTATGTGGGTAAGGGGTGCTAGGACTTCCTGGAGGGTGAGGTGAAGAAGTCTCAGGTCCAGGGAGTCGTGGCTAAAGTGATGGTGGCTAATGGCCTTGGTAAGTTAGGGTTTTGCTGTCGCAGGGGTGATGGCTCGTAGATAGAAAGGCAGAGCGAGGGGGTTTGGTGGGGTTTTGGCCAGCAGGGTGCCAAAGAAGTTTGGGGGGAGTACTTGGGAGAGATCAGTGAAGGCTGAGTTTAGGGCTGAGACGATACTGAGGGGGTCAGTAGAGAGGCTACCCCCAATTACTATTTGGTCAGGTGGCAGATTAGTGGTTTTGCCACAGAGCTCCTTAATGTTTCCCCAGAATTTGCGCCCAGAGCCCCAGGTGGAGGTTAAGGTAGCTTTGTAGTAGTCTGCTTTGGCAGAGTGTATGGCCCTGGTGCATTTGTTTCTGGCTTCCTTATACCGTTGCCTGTCACAAGGTCACTGGGTCTCGTTTGCTAGGTGCCATAGGTCAACGCACTGTCGCAGGAGGCCTAGAAGGTGGTCCGAGAACCAGGGGGCATGGTTTCCCTTGATCATAGTTTTGGTAGGGGGTGCGAACATGTCGCAGGCCGTATTGAAAGTGGTGATGAATAGGTCAAGGGCTCAGTCTGGGTCAAGGGTGTTAGGGAAGTCCAGTCCCAGCATCTGAGGTGGGCCTTGAGTTGAGCTAGTTTCCCAGGCCTAAGTTTGCACTTGGAGATAATTTTACATAATAATTACATTACTTAATAATTTTATTATACAGTGGGTATGAAAAATCAAGTAACCCAATGGGGCAGCTAAGGTTGTTACCCTTGGTAAATTCTACAGTAATCCACGGCTGGGCAAGGTCATTTATAAAAAAATAAATAAATAAATAAATAAACATAAATTAACACATGGGTCCTTTCTATAATCATAATATTGCACTCCAGGACGTGGGTAATTGGGGGATTACCCCCTTCTAGTGTAGTTAAGTCACTGAGCTGTGCCTCTTACTTAAATATTGTTTGCTTTTTTTTTTCAATGACAGCAGCTTGCAGGCTGCCATTATAGGCCTGAGAGAGAAAAAGAGAGTGAGAGAGAGAGAGAGAGAGAGAGAGAGATGGAGACTGCTCTCCTCATAAAAAAAAAACAGTGCTCCCATGTAAATTGACAACAAAAGACGTAATGTAAACTGAAAAGGGATAATATAGACCTGTTTAACAGTCCTCAGAGTAATTGTAAATCACAACATAAATATTTTGACTATATAACAAATTAGTTATCATTATTAACATGGAGGTTACAGTTCCACCACCAGTAGGTGTCCCACACCGATATAAGACACTCTTGTTGTCAAAACTGTGCAAAAAGTAAACCTCCTAGTAGGGATCAGTGAGTAACAAATACTAAATTCGAAATACCATGAATGATACAGTATTCATTCTCCTGGAGCCGAATAACGAATACCGTCACTATTCGGACGGTATTCAGGTCATCTATTTGACAGGATCTTAAGATCTTGTGTTACTTCTTGATCAGTCAGTGAGCATTTGCCAAAGCTCAGTGAAGCCAGATCATGTGACTTCCCCACCTGCAACAGAGAAGACATGTTGTGTAGAGAGTTCTGACTGAGAAAGATATTAATCTCTTCAAATTTCATACATTTGCATCACAAAACCTTTCCCTTTTGTTAACTTACTGTTTGTGCACTGTGTTTGTGTTAGAGCCTGCAACTAGGAAGTTTTCTTTTCAGACAAATCATCCGATCTAGTGACTTAACATAGCAGCAGCTGCTGTACTGCAGACTTTTACTAGTTAGTTTCACAGGCTTCTGTGCTCTCCTCTGTGGAGTTGAAGTGCCTGAGAAGTAGTTTTTTTTTATTTATTGTATTCTAGGATTACAATTACCTTTGAACCAGTGGTTCTTTTACAAAGGTTCTATATCAAGTACAGAGAATGCAACAACACAGGGTAATAAACAGATTCATGGAAAACACAGGTTACATATTGAGTTGTGTACGTCCAATGTAGAATTAGAGTAATACAGTGAATAATAATAGCTACGGTATAGGGAGAGAGGGTAGGGAGGTAAGAGGAAGTCTGGGTAGGAGACTTTGTCAAAATAAAGTGCTGGAGGTCACAAAAAGTGCTGGCAGGGCAGTGGGCAAAGAAGAGAGGGGAAGAGAAGGAGAAGATGTGGTAAGAAAGCAGGGTAGGGAACAGGGGGAAGTGGAGGGAGGAGTATGAAGGTGGAAAAGAGTAAGGGGTGAGAGAAGGAGGGAGACATAACAGCAGGCCAGAGGGGGAGGGGGAACCACACAGGGGTGAATTTGAGGAGAGGGTATAGCACAAAGGACAGGGTATGGTGTTCTGGGGAGGGTAGGTGAATTGTGATAGAAGGTGAGGAGAGAAAAAGTGAGGGAGGTGGTGAACAGGAAAGGAATGAGTATTGAAAGGGGGAGGAGGGGGCAGGGGGAGAGAGGATAGAGGTTAGAGATGAGAAAGATGGGTAGTGGCGGCAGTGAGTGCGGGGGCATCATAGATGTTACAGTCACAATTGCAAAGGTTGGTGAGGTGCTGGCGCAGTTTGTATTTGTATGGGCCTAGTTTGTTTTCAGTAAAGACAACTGGAGGGAGCCCATTTACTAGGGAGGGGGCCCTTACCAAGAAGCAGCACTGGGCTTAGGAGATGTAGCAGAAAGGAATCAGGAAAAGGGATTTGTTGGTACTGCGAGAGCAATGAGAGTGGACAGTGAGTAACATAAAGCCATATGTTGCTGGAGGTATAAGGCAGAGGCAGATTTGTTTGGCCAGTAAGCAGGTCTGGTAGGCTATCCTACCTTGAAGGTGGAATCAAGAAGATTGCTTCTATAGCTCACAGGTATGTGTTCTTTTACCAGCCCCAGTCACAAGACGACAGCACTTATTCAAGGCAGTTTTGATTCTTTTTAGAGTGGTGTCAGCGACAGATCCATAGAAGATTAGCCCATAATCGATAGTCGAGAGGACTGAGCTAGTTACAGCTATCCTCAGATCATCAATGGTAAGACAGTGATGATGGCGATAAAGGGTGTCTATTCTAGCATTATTGCCACTGTCCTAGTGTTAGTGAAACTATTTCTTTTTTGTGGAAAAATCCAGGCTCGGGTTCCACTTTCATTGGGGAAGGGATTTGGCTGACTCCATCCAGTACAGTTTATTTGGTAGGTGAGGTGTTGATGGTGTGCACAGTTAAGTAGCACACTAACGCCACGCACCTCCTGCCTGTGTGACATTTGAGATTTTTTTGTGCTAAAATAAATCAGTACTTCAGCAAATAATATATTACAGTAATTCTGGCTTGACTGCTGTAGTTAAAACTCTGTCTTTAATGATATTGGTGGTGTAATCTGGGCTCAGGTTTCACCAAAGCCAGTAGCAGCAACCTCAGAGGCAGTTGGCTGACTCCACTCCCACCACCCGCAGCTCAGGGCCAGGTGGTGATGCTGCTCAGTCACACCACTTGCCTGCATGCCACTTGCAAGAATTTCTTTCCTCCAAAATAAATTAATACTTCAGTACTGTACATGATAAAAGTATTACAGTAGTTCTGGCTTGTGTTTCATGGTTCACCAAAGCCAGTAGCAGCAACCTCAGAGGCAGTCGGCTAACTCCACTCACGCCACCTGCAGCTTAGGGCCAGGTAGTGATGCTGCTCAGTCACACCACTTGCCTGCGTGCTGCTTGCAAGAATTTCTTTCCTCCAAAATAAATTAGTACTTCAGTACTGTACATGATAAAAGTATTACAGTAGTTCTGGCTTGTGTTTCATGGTTCACCAAAGCCAGCCGCAGCAACCTCAGAGGCAGTCTGCTATCTCCACTCACGCCACCTGCAGCGTAGGGTCAGGTAGTGATGCCGTGCAGTCACATGCACACCACTTGCCTGCGTGCCGCTTGCAAGAATTTCTTTATGCTAAAATAAATCAGTACTTCAGTACATGATAAAAGCATTTACAGTGGTTCTGCCTTGACTACTGTAGTTAATATAAAAGTCTATTTTTAATTAGGGGTGTAATCCAGGCTTGGGTTTCATGGTTTACCAAAACCAGTAGCAGCAACCTCGGAGGGCAGTTGGCTGACTCCACTCACACTCCCTGCAGCTTAGGGCAAGGTACTGACGTCACGCAGTCGCACACACATACTACTTGCCTGCATGCTGCTTGCAAGGATTTTTTTGCATTTAAATAATTCAGTAATTAAGTACATAATAAAAGTATTTACAGTAGTTCTGGCTTGACTGCTGTAGTTAATATAAAATCTGTTGGGGGTGTAATCCAGGCTTGTGTTTCACGGTTCACCACAGCCAGTAGCAGCAACCTTGGAGAGCAGTCAACAGACTCCACTCCTACTGCTAGCAGCTTAGGGCCAGGTAGTGACGCTGTGCAGTCATGCACACACCACTTGCCTGCATGCCCTTTGCAAGAATTTTTTTTGTGCTGAAATAACTCAGCACTTCACTACATAATAAAAGTATTATAGTAGTTTGGAGTGTTCAAAAATTATTGCCATCTCGTAATACAACAGCAGATAGAGGTGGTAAAAAAAGTGCTTGGTCCAGCCCCTGCAAATCTACAATTGAGGAGCAGATTGGTGATGGTGAACCTGAATGTGAGCAATGGTCAGGCTGTATTCAGAGCCCAAAATTATTGTTTACCCCATTGAAGTCCATTTCTTCCAGCAATAGTAGTACTGTAGCTGGAGCAGTAGAAAGTAGTACAAGCACAAGCAGAAGAACACTGTTCTTGACTCCTACAGTCACCAATGTGTCCCCATCTCTCACCAGTACCTTCACATCTGTTGTCATCACCACTACCGCCAGAGAGATCCTGCCTTCCACAACAACTGGCAGCATGACTGCTACAGCCAGTTCTGCAACAGTAACTCCAGCCACTATTGATGCTATGAACCCTGCCACTACTGCCACTGTAACTGTAACACTATCACCACAGTCTGTTATCCCTGCCACACTGAATATTACCAGTATGATCACTACAGTTGATTCAGTTATGCCTCCTGCTTCTCAGCTTCTCAATACTCCTGAAAAAATTGCAGAAGAGGAGCTCTCATCCGGCTCTGAGTATTTCCCTCCACAGAATTGCCCAGCGACACGTCATCTTCTTCATCAGAGGCAAATGTGAGTGACTTTGAGGACGAGGCACATTATGGAATGTATCTTGAGGGCAGAAAACAGAAAAATGGTAAACATAGAAACTGTCTGCAGATAAGGACCACTAGGCCCATCCAGTCTGCCTGTAAGCTCTACACTTGTATGCAGCCTCTGACCCTATCACTACAGAATCACTTGAAGCTTAAGCACCCTCAACTGTATCGAAACTCATCTCAGTCTGCATCCTTGGTGAAACCAAGGATGCAGACCGAGATGCAGACCAAAACTCATCTCGGTTGGTTTCACCAAGACCAAAGCACTCCGGTAGACAGGCAGGTACCCTTGGCAGTGGTGGTGGTGGTGGTACTAACAGATCTGATTTCGAGCAACCTATTGATCATGGCATTCTTTCCCCCTCACCCACGCAGAGTTTCCCTGCTCTGGTCACTTCTAATGACTCCAGTAACAATAGAAGGCAGAGACAGTCATCAGCAGTTTTTGCACACCTCCAGTGAAGCGGTCCATATAGACGTGTCCCAAAGTAGTTCCAATAATGGATGCTCTGCATGCACAAAGTACCATGCTTCACATCCAACAGCACAGCAAATCACACAGCTGATTGCCGAGATGATGGCGTTGGATCTCCAGCCTATCTCAGTTGTGGAAGATACTGGTTTCTGACGGTTTCGCCACAATTTGCACCCACGGTATCAGATACCATCTTATACCACATTTTCAAGTAGTGTATTGCCACGAATGTATGATGGTGTACAATCTGCTTTTGCTGCTCTGCTTGCAGAGGCTGTTGGTGGTGTTTTTCACTGCACGTCAGATATCTGGACTAGTGAAAACTCCCTGCATGCGTATCTCTCCTTAACCGCACACTAGTGTGTGCAACAGAATGCTGCTGTTGTTGTTGCCGATGCAGTCCCTTGTGGCTCACCCTTGCCCCTCCCCCCTCCACAATCTGGTAGTCACATTAGGTCAGCTTTGCTGAACATCGGATTGAATGAAAGAAGACCAGATAGCATATAATATTCTTGCATTCCTTCAAGACTTGTGGTCCAGGCCTGGTGCTAACGCCTATTTAAAAGTTGGCCTTTTTTGTTACTGATAATGGCACAAACATGGTGAAAGCCATCAATGATAGACATTTTGTGAGTATTTGTTGCTTTGCTCACACACTGAATTTAGTGATGACTCATGCACAGCGTAACAGTACTAGGACCAACAACATATTATCCACAGCCTGTTCCATCTGCAGCCATTTTCATCACTCTGTAAAAGCCACTAACAAACTACGAGAAGTTCGGGAATGCCTTGGTCTGCCCGAACACCGTGTAATATAAGATGTTAGCACTCAGTGGAATTCTTCACACCTGATGCTCTCAAGCCTGCTGGAGCAAAAGCGGGCACCACATGAAATGTCTATGGAAGCAGAGAATGGAGGGGTCTAGGACTTCATGATTGGTTAGTTCTTGAGGGCATGGTGAAGCTTCTTGTATCATTTGAGAGGAGTACATGTGGCCTAAATGCTACCACAGCCTTACTTAGTTTATCCTACCTGTGCATATTCTCAAAAGATCATTACAATGTTTTTGGCTGACAAAGACAATACAAGGATTACACAAGAGGTCACTAACTTGTTAACCATCTTGATGTAGAACGTGATGCAAGGTTTTCCACAGTCATGGATAACAACAACCATGTATTTGCTACCACGATGGACCCTAGATTCAAATACGAGGTCCTTCATACAGTCATTGACAGCCACAGGGTGACTCTTTTTAGGTAACAGCTGTGTGAAGAGTTAAATCGTGCCATGCATGCAGTGAGACACTCGGAAGGGGAGGAAGTTGTTCCAGTTCATGATCCTGAGGGAACAGAACAGCCATGTGGTGGTTTGGATGGTACTGGTGGAGATGGGGAAAGACAGAATAGTGACAGTGCAGAGGAGACTGATTGAGCATTACTCAGCACATCACTGCATCAACAACAACACAAACGCTCACAGTCTCAGCCTCTCAATGCAGAAAATGTACTTAATGGTTACTTTGCAGAATCAATTGAGCCATTTTAAGTCGATCCACTGGGCTACTGGATTCAGAAAATGAACTCCTCTCCTAACCTGGCACGACTTGTTTTAAAATACATACGCTGTCCACCTACAAGTGTGCCATCCAAAAGGATGTTTAGCACTGTCAGTGACGTTGTTGAGCCACACCATTCTAAGCTGGACCCTCAACATGTTGAACAACTAGTGTTTGTTAAGCTAAACTTACCAGTAATTGGCTACAAGTATGATCTGCCAAAATAAAACCGGTGGTACAGTACTACTGTCGATACCCCTAATGTTACGAGTGTAATGTTATTTTTTTTCACTCAGACTTTCTGTTTTCTATCACATTAAATATTTAATTTAATGGTACCTCTCCACTCCCCTGCGTATATGCTGCAGGACCATGAGGCTCCTCTTAAGCTAGCCACAATGAAATACTGCGTAATGTTTTAGTGCACTTACTGTTGTGTACTTTAGGTTATCAATTATCTGTTGGCAGAAAAGGACCGCTTGGCCCACACAGTCTGCCCAGATTGTCCATCTCTGCCTTATCAATCTCTGCAGACCCTAAAGTGACCCCCCCGCCTCCCTGCCTGTTTTGAGATACACCCATATGCCAAGTCCACACATGCTTGAAGCCCCACACATTGTTTTGGCCACCATCACTTGTGCTGGCAGTCTGTTCCAGGTGTCTAAATATTTCTTCACATCTCACTTGAACTCCCCCCTTCAGCTTCATTGTATGCCCCCATTGTCCCCTGGTACAGGTGCTCGTTCTCATTTGAAAGAGACTCTCCTTTCATGCCCTCTTCACCCCTGTGAGGTACTAGTATAGGTCTCTATCATGTCACATCTCACTTTCCTCTCTTCCTGGGTGTGCACTGTGCATACAATGCACTTATGCCAGTGCCATTTTAATAGCCCTAGGCAAGACACAAGACATCACCTCACCTACTGTACAGCCTTTGGTCAATCTATGATGACCATCTGTCACCCGATCACTGACCAGTGCAGTAGCTTGTTGCTTTTTTGGGGCGACTGAAAGGCTGTTAGGGGGTGTTCATGGCAGAATTAACTATTGTACTTCAAAAGGGAAGGATGTACTAGACTAAGTGTTACAATGTTTTATTTAAAAAAAAAACACTTATTTAGGGTCTGAATACCAAATAATTAGCAACCCAAATACAAATATTCAGCTGAATATTCGAATTAAGGTATTCACACACTCCTATAGCAGGAATAATTAACCCATTGCAGTACTCAGAGGGTTTGCACTTGTGCCTCATTCTGCAGCAGGCAGCACAGTGGCAGAGCAGGTGCTACGGAGGAAAGAACAAGGAGACTAAGACAAAGATCCGGAGTATATAGCAGAAACAATACTCAGCAGTAGCAGGGCAGGGGAAGGGGAAGAGGAGGAGGAGGAGGAGGAGGAGGAAGGAGGTATTAGCAGGGCCCCAAAAAAATAGGAAAAGATTAACAGAAGTTCCCAAGAAAAGGATAATAATAATAATAATAAACTTTATTTCTTTCTCGCCTTTCTAAAATCAAGGCGCATTACAAAATAACAATCATAAAAACATCATAAAACAAATTAAAATCCAAGCTAAAATGTACAGCATTAGTTAAAATCTATGTCATCACCAAATGCCTTTTTCCATAAAAAAGGATTTTAGGCCTTTTTTAAAACCCTCCACCGTCATGCACTCTCTAATCCAAAGGGGTAGAGAATTCCAGAGGGACGGCGCCACACGACTAAAAGTGCAGGCGCCGGAAGATTTTAAAACTACCCTCGGAATCTCTAGCAACACCTCGTTGGCTGAGCAGAGTGATCGCATCGGAAGGTAAGGCACCAGAAGATCTTTCAGGTAATCAGGGCCCAAGCCGTGTAGGGCTTTATATGTCAGTAATCTGATTTTAAAGGTGATCTGCCACTGAACCGGCAGCCAGTGCAGATCTAGCAGCACCGGTGTAATATGGGAAGAACGTGAGGTCCCCATTAACAACCGGGCCGCTGAGTTCTGCACTAGCTGCAAGCAGCGGATATCAACCCCAGGAAGCCCAAAGTAGAGGGAGTTGCAGTAGTCCAAGCGGGAGGTCACAAAGGCGTGGATCAATGTAGGCAGGTCGCCAGATGGAACAAGGTGCTTGATCCTAGTGATGTTCCTAAGATAGTAAAAGGATACCTTAACAACCGCTGACACTTGCGCACACAATGTCAGCTGATCGTCAAGGATCACCCCCAGGTCACGCACCCATTCAGAGGAAGGGAGCTCCACATCCCCCAGGAATAAACCTGAGGTTTGATTTGCCCCTGGCCCCTCAATCCGGCGGCCAGGATCCATGACCATAAATGGAGAAGCAGAACAGAGACACCAGTGCAGGAGAAGGAGAAGAAAGTAAGACAGTCACAGAATCCGGGGTGAAGGACAGTAATGCTAGGCCAGTGCCTGACAGGGTGGAGGTGGAAGGGGAAGAAGAGGATGAGCCTCAGCTCAGAGTACCTCTCTCAGTTACCAGTTTCTAAATAAAGAAATAAATACAAGATTTGGCTGGTGCCAGCCAGGCTGTTCTTGCTTTTTTATGCTTTTATTTTTGTTTAACTTTTGTAGCAGGCTTTACTGTCTCTCTAGTCTCACTGTTACAGTTGAAGTCATAGGTAAATTGTTTGAGAAATTGATTCATGACCAAATAAAAAACTACTTTGAGCATTCCCTCATCATCCCCATGCAGTCTGGCGTCCAAGCTAATCATAGCACCACCTCCACCCTGGTAAAAGTTACTAACGACTGGTATACAGCCCTCAACCATAAATGTACCACTGCAGCACTCTTTCTGGACTTAATAAAGGCCTTCAATACTGTAGACCACAGCTTCATTCTGGGAAAGCTCTCAAGTGTTGTGTTAAATCCAAATGCAGTAAATTGGTTCAAATGCTATCATACGGACAGGTAGCAGCAGCTGAAGGTTGAAAGCCTAACCTCAACCTGTGTATGCATCAGCAAAGGTGTACCACAATACTCCATACTGGGCCCTTTACTAGTCACAATTTAGATCAATAACCTAGGCCAAAACATCACTAATGCCAGCCTTAATTTTTATACACATGACACGGTACTTTATAGCACAAGCCCAGACCCAGATTTAGCACTGCAATCCTTACAACAAAGTTTAATTTGTTGCAAATCAATTTCCATGCATTTAAGCTCCTCTTAAATACTGTCAAAACCAAATATATGTTTTTTTCACATAAACCTACCCCCCCCCCCTTCAGTCTGGCACCAACACCCTTACTAATGAAACAATCGAACATGTAGGCTGTTTTAAATATTTAGGCATGTGGGTGGACAACAAGCTGACATTTAATGTATGCATAGAAGCCCTCTACAAGAAGCTACAGCAAAAACTGGGGTTTTACTTTCATTATAAATCTTGCCTTAACTGTGACAATAAGAAAGCACTGGTACAGGCTACGTTCCTTCCCTTGTTGGACTATGGTGACATTATTTATAGACATGTCACAGTCTTACATCGGGGTAGATTAGATGTACTGTACCGTAGAGTACATTATAAGAAAATAGGCTGGCCATCGCTCAGTACCAGAAGGCTAAGACATTTAAATCTTTGGTCCCCTAAAGTCTTATGCAACTCATTACTTATATATATTTCCTCACTCCTCCACAGGTCCCAAGGCTCTTATACACTTAGATTACACAGTGTCATTTTGCTTGACAATCCTAGGCACTGCTTAAAATATGTGAAGATGGCCTTCAGCTGGGCTGCCCCTACAGTCTGGAATGTTCTCTAGAAATTACTCAAGCTACCTAGCCCGGTCTTTCCTCGATTCTTCCAAACCCTTCTTAACCATCACGTTATAGATAAATGCATCTAGCAATAGCACTGCACTTGTGTCTTGATTAGTCTTCTCCGCAGCAATCTTTTTTCATCTCGCATTAAGCTTTGTTATGTAAGCAATAGCCCACGAAGGGGTATGGGGATACTGGAGATTAATCAACACCTGGTGTGCATTGTGAAGCACGAGGCCGCAAGCTGAGTGTCCTCACAGCATCCCAGGTGTTGATTAATCCCCAATAACCCCATACCCTGGAATGGGTTATTGCACTTATAACATGGGTTATGTGGAGAAGAAGGAAACAGCCACAGAAAGGGGTTTTCCCCCTCTAAATGGCAAGAAAGGTACTGTATCCTGCCACCTTGCAAAATAGTCTCTAACAAATAATGTATACACCACCAGTGTTATGCATATAGAAATGTCACACATACAACACTGACATGATTTGTGACATTTTTTGTGCATAACAATGTCTGGTGCTTTCCCCATGATGTTAACTGTATGCCCCACCAACACCCACACTTACAGATGCAGCTTGGAGATGGCAGGGCATGTGCAAAATACATAAGCAAATAAATACATAAATAAGACCCACATGTACTTTGATACTTAAAAGGAGATCAGCGTGGAGACAGAGGGACTCACCTTGCTGCTCACTTGAGGGATCATGTCTGTTCTTTGCTGACAGGAGCCATGACAAACCATTGTGACACTGCGTGGCTCACTTGCCCACTGCCCCCCCCCCACTGCTCACTTTCTGTGTGTGTGTGTCTCTCTCTCTCTGCCTTGATTGTGGAAATGTGCATTACCATTAACAGAGACAGACAGAGAGAAAGGACATGTCTCATGTCTGTGACTTTCAAAGTGCTGCATGTGCTCTTGGACATTCGCTGTCACACAACAAGCAGCACCACATACAGGGGAATGTGGTTTTCAATAGTGAGAGAGAGACAGAGAGACACACACATATACACACACGGAAGATTGCTCCAACTTGAAATTGCATGTGTCGCTCTCTCTCTCTCTCTCTCTCTCTCTCTCGCAAGACCACTGACACAGAAAAAATATTTTTTACAGTCCAGAATCACATGGGATACACAAGCTGAGGAGAAATGCTGCGGGGTGCAGTGCTCACCTGTTTGTCCCAGTCTCCTGATTCCTCCTTACAGAAAAATAAGTAGTTCACAAAACAGTTTCTGGAGAATGCAAACATGATACTGCTGGAATTCAGCAGTACTGGTCCCAGTCTCATTGAAGCACTGTATTTCCCTGGCCTATCTGTCGGGGTGGGGGGATCAGGGATCGAACACACGGAGAAACCAACAAACCTCTGACAGAGAGAGAGAGAGAGACACACACACAACGGGGACTGAGCCACTTGTTCTCGCTCCTTCTCAGTGTCTCACTCACTGATGATGTACAGCTGGTTGGGGGACGGGGGGGAGGTCTGGTGATGCCAGCACCGAGCTTTCACTATCTCTCTCTCTCTCTCTTGTGTCCTGCAAGAGCTTGGGGGTTGGGCGCTACTGTTGTCTGGTAGGCAGTCAGGTAAGACCTGGGGGATACAGTATAAGACACCCTACAGTGACAGTTTCTCAGCTTTCTGTTGCCACCACTGACATTGCCTGCATAGAGAAGGAATGGGAGAGGGAGGTTTGCTCATTTCTTGTCTGACTGTCTGGTGGGAGGAGGGGGAACACCGGGGGGATGAGAAAATCTTGTCAAGGGATTGCGAGCTCTGGAGCACAGTTTGCCTGATAACATTAGGTGTACCATGGATATGCTTTAGGAAGCTAGCAGATCCTCTCAACCCATGGCCACCCTGTCTTTAGACGCCAAAAAGGCTTTTGACAGGGTGGAGTGGGCTTACCTTTTTGATGCTCTGACTAGATTTGACTTCCCCCCTGCTTTCATTTCTTTAGTTCATCATCTATATACTTCCCCAAAAGCCACTGTCCTTACCACTATGGTCCTTTCCCCTTGCTTTTCCCTCCACAGAGGTACCCAACAGGGCTGTCTCCTTTCCCCGTTTTTGTTCCTTTTAGCGATCGCACCTCTGGCTATTAAGATCAGATCAAATCCTTGCTTTCCTGGTATACAGGTGTGTGGCATAGCTAACAAGATTTTGCTTTTTGCAGATGATGTTATTCTGAACTTTTCCAACATGCCCTCCTCCCTTCTAGCACTGCAGGAGATCGTGGCCGAGTATTCAGGGTTATCTGGTTACAAATTGAACAGTATTAAATCAGTTTTTCAGTTTGCATTATTAACTGCTATTACTGTAAAATGTTTATTTTACCTGTACTTTCCCTTTTGTTTCCCCTTCCCCCAGGACACATCTGGAAATGAGCACTTGCTGCTCAGTATGTTCTCCTGGTAAAACTTTCAATAAATATAAAGGAATAAATAAATATTCAATGTGCTTACACAACTGGATGAGATAATATGAGATGATGCTTGTGTAACTTAGTTTGCTTTGTGGCTTTCCGCCTCTCTATCTATGGGATATACCACCACTGTAGGAATACGACGCAAGGAACCCTAGAGGAGGGTTCCCCCCTAAAGGTGCCTGGAATGAATGCATCGGCTAAAGGTAGGTTAGGAAGAAGCCCATGGGTAAGAGAGATGAGCTGCTGGAGGAGAAGGAGGGGTGGATGGTGGGCAACGAAAAAGAATCCTGTGAGGCCCAGGATGTTATGACCTTTTAAGCTCAATGGGGGAGTGACGTTGTTGCTCCGACCATTGAACCTCGGGCTTAAAGCCCTCCCATTCGATGTGCTTACACAACTGGATGAGATAATATGAGATGATGCTTGTGTAACTTGATTTGCTTTGTGGCTTTCTGCCTCTCTAGCCATGGGATATACCACCCTGTAGGGGTATGACACAAGGAACCCTAGAGGAGGGTTCCCCCCCTACAGGTGCCAGGAATGAATGCATTGGCTAAAGGTAGGTTAGGAACAAGCCCAAAAAGAATACCCAAAGATGTTGAGCTTCGAAGAGGCGAGGATGAAGAATTAATTCTGAGAAGAGAAGTGCTGACTTCCCAAGGAGTGAGGGGAAAGGCGGGGCCACCATCCACCTCCATCCAACAGCGGAACCTAACTAACTAACTAAAGAAAGCACCAATAAACCTAACTAATTAACTGAAGAAAGCACTAACTCTAACTAACATTATGAGCATTGGCAAGGAGGAGAGGAAAAAACCCTTTGAGGAGGAAACCTCTGGAGATCCAAGGCCTAGGTCACCTTCCCTCCAGGCTGACGATGTTTGATTTGAGGATGTATATTGTTAAAATAAAGAAGGGTTCATTAACAAGAGGAATACGAGTAGGGAGGATGATGATGGAATAGGGAAAATCCCCAAAAGAGAGCACAGATCGAATAGGGAACATGAGGCTGCATGCAGATCGAAGAAGGAACATGAGGCAGCAATGAATACTTTCTTTGTCAATGGGAGGGAGTAAATCCATGTAGAAGTCAGAGGAGCAAAGGGTATCCAGATGTGTGCAAAAGGAGATTCCAGATGTGCTGATGAGAAGACCGAGGACAATGCAGACTGGCTTGACTGAGCGATGCAAGTGAGCAGAAACTGAGGTTGAAGAGGTATGCTTGATTATATGATATGAACAATTAGACTTTGAACAATTAGACCCTGAGGTTGTAGTCGATGAGGTAGCATAAGATTCAAAGATAGGAATGTTCGAGTAAGCGATGTAAATAGATGAACCTTAAGGTAAGGCTGAGTAAATGATGACTGGAGTTATGAATCTGATATGTGCGGCAGGATGGCCACATGTTGATAAGGTGGCATAGGAGTCATGATAGGTATGCCCAAAAAGAAATATCGATAGCAGGCCACGAGTGGAGTGCATCCTGGATGGGCGGTACAGAATTGGAAGAGGAGGAGACAGGAATGAACTTGAAAATGAACTTGTATGAAGGAAGTAAAAGGAAGTAGGCTCCTCGAAAGGAGGTAGACTCCGAGACCAAGAAGGTAGATCTGGAACCAGAGGCAACTCAGGTTGAATGACTGAGGAGCAAAACTGGATGAGGTATGATGAGGAGTGAGTAAAAGTGGATGATGTATGATGAGGAGTGAAGCTAAGAGTGGAGTGAAGCCATGATGGCTAGTACTAGAAAAGGTGCTAGGACAAGGAAGGTAAAATTAGGAAACGGATGAGGTACAATGATGGATTAAAGCCTTGGAGGCTGGTACAGGAAATCGAGGTATGAAAGGACAAAGGAAGGAGGGAGGTCGATGGGGCAGCATAGGACCCAGCTGATATAGGAGAACAGCAGTAAGGCGAGCTGGATGAGGTGGCACGCAGGCCAGGTTCGATGGAAGGCCAGATGGAGTCAGCCATAGATGGCCCAATGATGTGAATGGCAGAGCAAGCTAATAGAAAAACTGTGGAATGAGGAGATATAGAACCATGACTGGAGTGAATCCTTGATGGCTGATGATGGATGGAATCAGGAACCTGATACATGCGGCGTGAGGGCTGTGGATTGATGAGGTAGGCATATGAGTAATGATAGTTATGCCCAAAAAGAAATATTGATTGCAGCTGGTACGGGAGGAAAACTGCAGAAGGGGTATGATTCATGAGAGGTCATGATAGGTAAGCCAAAGAGAATTATTGATCGCAGGCCAGATTGAGGTGGCCAGAGATGGCCCAATGATGTGGATGTCATGAAAGGACAAAGGATGGAATGATGGTGGAGAGTTTGATAGCGCAATGCGATGAAGTAGATTCCTCAAAAGGAGGTAGAGTCGGAAATGAACTTGAAAAGGGGAATTGAAAGATGGTGGAGAGCCTCCAGCCAGCCCTTAGCAAGGGCAACAGACAGGAAGGCATCACCGTGAGTGGAGATAGATGAGGAGGGAAGTCATGAGCGAAGTGAATTCTTGACTGCTGATGATGGTTCGAAGCCATGATTGGAGGTTCAAGCATATGAGTCATGATGGGTATGCCCAAAAGAAATATCAAGTGCAGGCCAGAATGAGCCAGACAAGGCATACAGACAGGCCATGAGCAGAGAAAGACTCCTTGATGGCCGGTACGGGATGAGGACCGCAGGGCCAGACGGAGGCAGTGGGCGATGAAATAGAGGAACATGGCAAGGTGAGGCATGGGGGACCCGAAGGGTGCCATAAAGATCAGAAAGGATATGTTACAAATGCAAAGAAAAGAAGACTGTACACGCACCATATCAGAGAATCCTAAATAATTTACAAAGGAATCCCGTGGGGGGGATTCACAAGATGAGGAACAAGTCCAGCAGCCAGAAAGGGGCATGAAAAACCAAACTGCCAGGCGTTGGCATCCATATTTGAGAAGAGCAGAGATATAGGTAACTCCTGTATAGAAGCATGAGTCACTGGTCTAGGCAATTCAAGCTTGCAATATCGAATTCCTGCTGCCAAGGGGAACAGTGCAGCAGGCAGTCCAAGACAACGCAACTGGCAGGTTATAGAGAAACGAACGATGAACAAGAACATGCACCGCAGCGGACAAGTCCCAGCAGCACCAGCAGGCCAGACAGGCGAGGAGGGCAGTGGACGAGTGGCCGGAGGCCATGAAAAGAAACTGAAGCCATGAAAACAAAACAGAGCAGCCAGGACTGCTGAGAGAAGCAACTGCAAGTGAGATGGGGAAGACTGAAACAAGAGCAGAGCACAGGCGGCTGCTGGAAGGAAGGAGCAAGCAAGCTACAGAGCTGGTGTAGTGCCCCGCTGAAAGGAGATGGGAAGAGGCACAGGGAACAAAGGGCACGACTGCTACGCAGTAAGAAATGGAGCCACAGAGCAGGCAAGGAGCAGCAGAGAAAATTCAGGCAGTGCTGCGTGGAGCAGCAACGGGGGAAGCGGGGGGGGGAGGGAGGAGCAGAGAACAGCCACCGAACAGCGGCAGTGAGGGAGCTGAAGAAAAGTGGGCAATGGAGAGCAGCCACGAACTAGGGAGAAAAGCACATGGGCAGGAAAGCGAGCCAGCGGCTGGAGGTGCCACAAGAAGAGGAGAATACAGGTGAACAGGGGCAATGCAGAGTGGCGCCTCTGTCCACAACGAAAAAGAATCCTGGCGAGGCCCAGGATGTTGCGACCTTTTAAGATCAATGGGGGAGTGATGTTGTTGCTCTGCCCATCGAACCTCAGGCTTAAAGCCCTCCCAAAATCGCAGGTGCTACCTTTGAGCTCAGCCTGCATTAAAGAGCTTTTTTCTTCTTACATCTATCAGTGGTTCCCAGATGGGGTTGTTTGTTTGAGGGTTGTGGTCAAGTCTACTGTATCTGCTACCCTATCGGCTAACGCGCAGAGAATGTTGGCAACTTTAGATGCAGATTTGACTCTGTGGAAGCATCTGACCCTGTCTTTGTAGGGGCATGTGAATGCTTTAAAACTCTTGGCTTTTCCAAAATTGCAGTATGTGCTAGCCAACCTTCCTCTGGCGATATCAGGTACTTTTTTTAAACAACTTTCATCCAAAGTCTTTTCATTTATTTGGGATGGAAAACCACCCAAAATTAAACTCAAGATCCTGCAGCGCTCTTGGAAGGATGGGGGGCTTGGGCTCCCTGATCTGAATTTTTTTCATGATATAACCATTTTTTGACAAGCTGTTCTTAGCTATGCTCCCCATCTTCTCTTGAGCCAGCCTAGTTGGCTTAGGGTAGAACTGGAACAGGGGCAGCTACCTGCCCCTCAGGCTTTACTTTTACCAGATTAGTCCCTCCGGTCAAGAGTCTCACTGTGTGCTCGCTACCTAAGGCACATTTAGAGTTGTTACTCTGGACAGTTGGGGTGGGAGTCCAGTTTGTCCCCTTTAAAACCATTGTGGTCTAACCCCACCTTTGCAGCTGAGGGCCAACCAGTTCTGTGGAGGGATTGGGAGAGGAAATGTATCTGTGTTGTCCGAGACCTTTTTGACCCTGAGACAGGGTGCATGTTTTCCTTTACAGACCTTCAGTGGAAATACGACTTACCTAAGACCCATTTTGGGTGGTATTTGCAGCTTCAGACGTTGGTGAAACATAAAGTCACAAGGTCTCATCTCTCTCTTCTCACCTCATCCCTTCGAGCTGTGGTTATCTACATTGTCTGACTCACATCACCTGACATCCAAGCTCAAGAACTTCTGGAGGTGGGAGTGCCCTCCCCCTTCCTTGAAGGTCTTAAGAAAAAATGGGAACTGGAGCTGGGTGTCCAGATTTTGGAGTCTGAGTGGGAGCAGATTTGCAGTATCACATGTCACTCTGTTAGAGAGGTACAGGCCCGGTCTATACAATTTAAAGTCCTTCGTCGGGCTTATAGAATACCTCAGTGGTTATATCAGGCGGGCTTTTAGGTCACAGTGGTTGCTGGTGTTGCTCTTCCCCTCAGGCCTTTGGTCTTGCCCTAGTATAGATGAGTTTTGGACTAGGATTTGGGCCACCCTTTCTGTGGTTATTCCAAATCTTGGGGTCAAAGACCCATGTTGGGCACTTTTAGGCCTTCCTCAGGTTAATTTTGGTCTAACTAGTCACCAGATTTTTTGACTGAACTGTGCCCTGATAACAGCTAAACAGGTATTGTTGCATCACTGGATGGAGCCAGATCCACCTTCGTTAGAGGAATGGTTCAATTTGCTGTCCCTCACTGCAAGTTATGAGAAAATGCCTCACTATTTTCTGGGTAAACTCTCAGTTTTTCAAAAAATTTGACAATCATTTGTAGACAGATTTTCACAAGCTACCCTTTTGCAGCTGCCTCCAAATAGTTGAAAGTTTGTATTTGCCGTTCAAGACTCATGCTACTTACTTACTCATTGTCTGATGGTCTTACACCCATGATTTTGCCCAGTCTCTACCCTTGTTGCCTGGACCCCTTTCTTCTCTGCCCCACCTCCCCCTTTCTTCCGTCTCCATCCCTGTTTCTGATGTGCCTCTGAAGGCTGGTCTTGTATTTACTTTTTTTGTACTATTTCCATAACGTCCTATAGCTCTCGGGTTCCAATTATGATACTGTTAACTTAATAACCTTTTTTTTGCAGCTGCCTGATCCCTCGCCTGACTTTTATTTTTGCAGTTTTCATGGATATCTGGATTATACTCTTTGAGTTATTTATTATTGTACTGTAACTTTGCCACTTCTTAGGACCTTGTGAATTTACAACAGATGTGACTTTTTTTGTACCTTCCATTTATGCTGCTATGGTTTATTGTAAAGGGGCCCATGTTTTCATGTTTGTAATGTAAAATTAATAAAAAATCTTTATGGAAAAAAAGATCTGAAGGCCATTTGAACACTGACACTTATACAATTGGGTCAGGGTCAGAATCAGACAGTACTGGGATAGAAGAAACAAATTGGCTCAACTTGAGGAACATATAAGTAATGACCAGCAACATTTTTTAGAGCACAGCAGGGAGGAGGCGAGTGGCCCTCCCCTAAATAAGCAAGGCTTGAGAGATCAGGAACAAGTGAGGAATCGGGTGGTACCAATGGAGACAGCACTGATACCTCCACCTATCCCACCCCTGCAGGAATTACAATGGACCATCACCAAGGCCAATTACTCCAATCCCCTTGAAATCTCAACCATACAGAAGACCCTGAGGAGGAATTCATGGTTCATACAATTTCAAATGGACGGAGAAGAACGAGGAGAGGGATCCGAGGAAAGGGGCGGTGGAAGAGGCCGTACTCACAGAGGCCGTTGGAATCGGGGGCAGGGGTATGTCAACAGGAGAGGAAATTACTAGAACCAGTAGAAACATAGTTGTAAATCTATCAAACTATGCTCTAACAGAAACGGAAGAATGAATACTACAAAAGGGACTTAATTATGTACCCACCACTCAAATGATTGACTTTAACATCATGTTAGACCTACAAAAATTTACATGCATGCTGGATCTAAAAGTTATACTCCATAAGGACTCTAATGAGATGTGTGAAACCACCGACATAGAACACATGAATAATTTTGACAAACTTATAAAAAACTTCCACTTTTATCCCCCAGAGTAGTCCTGTTGTTACAGTGTTTCAGAAAGCCTGTGAGAGAGATCTGCTGGAATACATGGCACAGAAACAAAGACCGAGATTTAATAAATGCACAAAGAATGAACGAGAAGCATTGTTCAACCTTTCAAAAAACACTGAGATAGAGATAAAGGCTTCCGATAAAGGTGGCGTCATCGTAGTTCTTGGTAAAAATAAGTATATCGTGTATGGGAGAGCTTTGTTGTTCACTGAAGTCCATCAAAAGATAGAGTTGTTGTACCATCGATGTGATGTAATATTGCTGTTGTACCATCCTGAGTATGTCACATCAATGGTACAACAACATGGAACGTCCCTGTGCATGCGCATTAGGCAGTGCTCAGCTCCTGTATAAACAGCCACATGGAGGACAGATCTATTGCGATCATGGGAACATGGCCGCAGCAGTGAGATTTTTTCACAAAAAGACAGCAGTGCTGATGAAAGAACACAGTCTTGATGTTCGGCATTGGTTGGTAGCGTTATATTTAATTTAAAAACTGTAGTCTGTGACAGTTGGAGAATGCGGACCAAGCGGGGTTTCTTCTTGTCGTGTTGGTGGGGGGATAAGCAACAGCACAATGGTTACAGCAACAATCAAGAAATTTTCAGCTGATGCCCATACACTATACAAGACAATGTATGGGCATCAGTTAACAACATCGCTGAATTCACTTCTCGAGATTACCAGGCAACAGTAAACCTCTTGAGCTTCGCTCTCGAGGTTTACACAGTTGCCATGGTAACCTCTCGAAGTGAATACAGTGTTGTTGTTAACTGATGCCCATACATTATCCTTTATAAGAAAGAAATGTTAAGTCAATTGTACAACATAGAATTCTATAAAACAAAACTAGAGACATGACCATGGATTTTAAAAAACAGACTGATGTCTGCCTATAAGAGATTTGGGTAAATGGGGTGATTACACAACAAATGTATAATTTTCTGACTGTTAAACACCCTATAAGGGCAGCCATGTATGGGCTTCCCAAAATACATAAGAGTCTTGTAGACCCCCCAGCACACCCTATTGTGGTCTGCATAGGATCAGTTACAGAACCATTGGCCCAGTTAGTGGACCAATACATTAAACCATTGGTGCTTCTATGGCCTGTTGATGTGAAAGACACAACCCACATACTGCAGTCATTAAAAGATTTACAGGCGACAAGTGATGATATTTTTGTGGCGCTGGATATCAGTGCACTTTATACTAATATCCCACATGGGGGGGGGGGTGCAGAAGTCCTTAGAGCTATGTTGTATGAGTTTACAGGTTATACAAATGCTTTTATTGAATGTTTACTCTGTCTAAGTAAAAATATATTGTGTTGCAACAGTTTTGTTTTTAATAACCAGTTCTACCTACAGGTGAAAGGTACAGTGATGGGGGCCTCCTTTGCATCCAATTATGCCAATATTTATTTGGCATATTGGGAGAGACAACATGTAATGTCAGTCAAGAATCCCTACAAGAAATGCTTACAACTTTATAGACACTTTATTGACAACATTTTGGTGGTTTGGAAGGGGCCCCCATCAGCCTTATCTGAATTTGTGCCATATCCGGAGTCCACAAATTGTAATCTAACATTTACTAAAAATAAGATTACACAATGTGTAGAATTTTGGGATCTATTTATAGAAAAGAATGGGAAAGGAGGGGTAGACACTAGTCTATTCAGGAAGCCTACATCTAAAAATGCCCTTTTGGCTTATGATTGTTGCCACCCCAGGCATATGGTAAAAAACATACCAAAGGGCCAATTTATAAGGCTCAAAGGGAACGCTACTTCCTCTGACCAATATGAGAGGGATGCTCAAGTCATGAGTAGTAGGTTCTATAACAGGGGATATGATAGAACTAATGTACAGCAAGCAAAAAATACAGTAAACCTGTTAAACAGAAGTGACCTTTTGGAAAAGAGGAATAGATCAAATAATCAGACTTGTTTGAATTTTGTTACAGAATTTACCCCTCAGATATACATGGTTAGAGAGATACTCAAAACTGGAACCTTTAAGACTGGAACCCAACAGGAGACAGAAGTCAGAAATCCCCCACCCACCGTATGGTGTACAAAAGAGGACAGAATATTGCTAACCTGGTAATCTAAAGTCTCTATACTGCACCAGAAGAGGACTGTTTACCAAGATTGCCAGGTGGGACATTCTGATGCGGCAATTGTGCCTTCTGTGTACATCTACATACAGGTATTCTTTTTAAACATCCTGTTTCTGGTAAACAGTATCTGAATAGACACTTTATAAATTGTTCAACCACCAACATCGTATATGTGGCAAGCTGCACATGTTTTAACTTTTTTTTTTCCAATTCTATTTTATCTCCTGGTACACTCTGGGGCATCTCTCTGGCTAACCCACCCGACCACAACACCTAACATCCCACCTAAAACCTCCCCGGATGAATACCCCACCCCAGCTCCCTGACCACAGCTGACTCCCCAGATCTGTAGCCCCTGGGGTGGGGCCACCCATCCACTTACTGGGTGTCCTCATCTGGAATTTAAACAGCCAGGCCAGGAGCTGTGCAGGACAGGGGGAAATCATCCAGGAAGGTCTGATGTTGGGGATGTGGGCAGAAGTCACTCGGGCCACCGTTGCCTCCGCTGAGAGTCAGGGGTTGTCTAATTTGGTTCCTTCCCCTTGACTCAGATGCGTAATGCATCCAGTGCGGGTGCACATGCACCTGTGTGCACCTACAGGATCACCGCCACATCCAATCCCCTTGGTTGCTGGATCTTGAGCTGAAGTGCCCCCCCAGCCACTGCTAGGAGCCACCGGAGCACAGGATCAGAGTCCCCCCCTCCCTCCCAGGACAGGACAGCAGTCCTCCAGATGCTCAATCCTGTCCTCCCTTGCCAACCCCTGGTGGCCTGAGCTCACTCCTGAACCCAGGTCACTGGCATGGCATGAGGTGTGGTGTCCAGTGCCTCAACCCTCAGCGCCACCAGGCTGACATGTTTAAACTTTTATGTGGGAAAAAACAAACGTCTATTTAAGAATTGGATTGCAGAACATTTGAGAAGTGTGACAAATAAGGACAAAACTAATGCACTGGCACTTCATGCCATGCAGAAGGGACCTGGACATACTTTCAGATTTCAGGGACTAGAAAAGGTGTCTCTGAGTATTCGTGGGGGGTATCTGTACAATAAGCTTCTGCAAACAGAGAGTAAATGGCAATGTATGCTTGGGATTCACAGCCAAAAAGGCCTTAATGCCATGTTTAGTATTGTACCATTTTTGAAACAAAGATGAACTGGTTAATAAGATGTATGGATATATGTATTTATACTAAGATTTATCAAGTTCTTTGCCTTTGTATATAGATGTAGTGATTTGTATATATTTCTCGGTGCCTTATCATTTTAGATATTTTTTCTTTGAGGGTACACTGTGTACATATTTGTTGTAGTATGTGGGTGTTGTTGTTGTGTACATACATATATGATTTAGCTATACTGTCATGCACTTTACTAGTATGAGTTACAAGGAGTGTGGTCTCTTTAAGAGACTCCTTTAAAAATAGCCGTGACATGTCCGATAGCCACACGTTGAAAAAGTGTCAGTGTGACACGAAACATAAGTGTGATGCGTGTGGGTGCTGCTGTTCTTATGTTTTAACTTTTGTTAATAAAAGTACTTTTATCTAGACCTAGCATTCGGGTCCATTTTATCTTTGGCTGCCAAGTAGCCCAGTTCTGCACTGCATGGTAGTGTGATCCCTATCTGTGTGCAAAGAGAAGAGTGCAGACCTGAGACTGAGGTCTGACAGAAGGAACAAGCGAGAGTCTGGCAGTGGAGTCAGATCCCTGGCACTTGAGGTTACAGCCTTGGAAGTGTGTGCCATCAGTCCCCCTCGGTCCAGTCTCCCCTGCTGGTGTTCAGCAGGCTGGAGGAGATGGAGATGCCTGAACAGGCTGGAAGCAGCGGTAGTGTGGCAGCAGCCCCAAGGCTCCATTGCACTATCTGAGCCCCTCACTGTGACCTGAGTGGATGGCCATGGGGAGAGCACTGTTGTACTACCTTGCCTATTCCACCTTCCACTCATCGCTTTGCTGCTGCTCCTCCTTATAACTATTTGGCTTAGTGCATGGGCTAGGTTGGACACAGGACCCATCAGGTAGTTGGAGGGGAGGGGACAGAATTTTTCACTCCCAGATGGGCCAAGTTGTGCACTGAACTGGTAAGATGTTTGGGGGTGGAGATTACCAGATTTTGTTTTTATTCCCTGCCAGGCATGGTTGGGCACTGGACCTGTCAGGTTGCTGGGGGAGGTATATCTTGTTTTTACTCTCTGACAGGCCAGGTTGGGCATCAGACCTATCTGGTTGTTGAGGGAGGGGGACAGTTTTTTTTTATTTCTTGATGGGCCAGGTTAGGCATTGGACCTGTCAGGCAATTTGGGGGAGGGTACAGATTTTATTATTCCTTGACTGGCCACACTGGGCACTGGATCCATCAGGTTGTTGGGGGGACTTTTGTTTTTATACTGACATGCTGGGTTGCATACCCAACAAGTAGTCTGGGAAAGGGGGACATATTTTTGCATTCCCTGATGGGCTGGATGGGGACTGGATCAGTCAGGTAGTTGGAGGGGGGAGAGGGACAGTTTTGTTTTTTATTCCCTGAAGGGTCAGGTTGGGCACTGGATCAGTCACGCTGTTGGGGAAGGGGGACAGATTTGTTTTATTCCCAGATGGGTTGGGTCAGGCACTGGACCCATCAGGTAGTTGGGGGAAGGGGACAGATTTGTTTTTATTCCCTGATTGTCCTGGCTGCTCATCAACCCCATTAGGTAGTTGGGAGAGGGGGCCAAATTTGTTTTCATTCCCTGTCGGGTCAGGCTGGGCACCAGAAATTCTGTTCTAGTCTACAGTCCATGTGCTACCAGTAGGGAACTCCTGTACCCTGCAAAACACACTTTGAGTTACAGTGCATATGAAAGTTATGTTGGCTAAATGTTGTTTTGCAAATTGCTTCACCCTGGTCTCCCTCTTGCTTCAGCAACTTATACCCCCCCCCCCTTTAGTTTTTCCCAGTCCATAACCAGGCTACTAAGACTGATTGGGAACGCAACTGTTTTTTTCATCATACAGAGAGGCTGAGAGAGATACTTTCTAGTTCCTACAAGCATCAAATTGTGTCACAGTTATGCTATTCTTTCTCTTTTTGCTTTGAAATAATTAGTAGCATGAAAACTCACAGTTTTTTAAAGGCTATTTCATTATTTTTTTTCCAGAAAGAAATAAAGATTAGCTTCCCATTTACAAAGCTGTGCAGATAGTTTATGTGTACTTCCTCTCTGAGTTCATTTATTGCCATTCTTGTCATCACAGTGTGGGGCTAGGTTAAACAATAGAGTGGGGCTGGATAAAATGTATCTTCTGTCAGCAAAATTCTGGTGAAATTCTAATTTTGCTTCTTTGAAATTTCCTTGAAAACCCTGTGAAATGCTGCCACAATTTTATTCAAGTTATTTCTATCTAATTTTAAATGTATCTGTCCCAGTTGCACCAAATGTGGTATGGTGCCTTCACAATGGTCTGTACAGAACTGCTCCAAGTTGAACAAATTCTGTTACTAAAGGTGACTCAGTTATAAACCTCCAGACTTTTGGACATTTTAAAATTTCATCTCGCAATTATGTAAGCTGCAGAATTTTAGCCTCCTATAACTTTAAAACTAGAGAACTGAACATCACTAATTTCGTTAGCTTCATTGACCCTAAATATAAGGCTTTGAGACCACCCCCATGGCTTAGCAGCAGAGCACTGCACTGCCATACTGACAGCCCAGGATCGGAAGTGAACCCAGAAAGTCATACCGGGATGGAGGCCATGGCTGAGACAGCTTCCACTCAGCAGTGCATCTCAGTCAGAGAGGGTTGGCAGTGGGTTTCACCAACACAGCGACCCCTGCAGCTGGGCTAGAGAGCTTGCTCTTCCTGCAGGGAAGCTGTGGCCGTGCAAGGCTGACAGAGGCAGACCCCCACCAAGGGAGGCGGGAGGGAAAGATGTGGGAGGAAAACCCAGTGATCAACTGAATGATGGCTAGGTTCAGCTGGATCAGGGTATATCCCTGTGTGAACAAGGTATATCTCTGAGAGACAAGCTACTGGCCAGGAGAGAAACCAATATAGGGGAAAAAAGAGGCTGTGTATGTCAACTCTCAAAGTTATAAGCAGCCAAAGATTCCAAAATAACATCCGTAATTAAAGTTGAATTTCATAAGCTTTTGTGACATTGTTAAATGCTGTTATACTTTTGTTTAAGCCATTTCCATACATTTTGCCTGGTCGTAAACTTCAGTTGCCATTGTAGAGGAAGGTAAAAGCTGGGTAAAGAGGCAATAAGGTAGTATTCATAAGAGGCTCCATAGTAAAAGTATAGCAGTGTAAAGTATCAGGTCCCTATCTTGAGTGATGAACCATGAAGAATAGTCATGGACATCACCGTACACTAGTCTGTCTTCTTGCAAATATGCCAGCTAACCACTAGAGCTCACTGATTTAATGACTTTTGGTAGCACATGCACGTGTGGCATTGTTTCTTTACAATACCACCTGCTGACTCTTCATCAACCCTGTAGACAACAATGTATAATTTTACTATTTAAAAACAATGGCACCAAGTGATGCCAAGCCTCAAACCTTACAACTAGTTGTGACTTATGTCATCGTTACAAAAGTATCTGCATATGTTTAGTCATGATGGAGCATGATGTTGGGCATCACTGTCGCAGGAGTGTTAGAGGAGTATTGCAGGGCCAGGATGACAGTGCAGGTAAGGTGATCTAGTGGTGATAAGTGCTTTGTGAAAGTGAAATTCCACAAGTGGAATTCTATTGACATTACCTAGTATGCATCCATGAATATTTGAGCAAATTTTGCCAATTACCTAATTTCTAAAGTAGCCACAATAAATTTTAACCTTTTAAACCACATTTATCCAGCTTAATTAGCTTCCAGGACATATTTACTTTGGTATGCATGCCAAGTCTTGAGTGTATAACTGCAATAGCAGTGGAGTTATAAACATCCAAACATTTTGAACATTTTCACACTATTTAACAAATAATTACACCGTGAAATTTTGAAGTCCTGTAACTTATAAGTTATGTAACTAACTACCCTCCATTTAGTAGTTTCTAAGACTCTTCCAAGAAAGTATGCATATAAAGTTTCAGTTATCTCACTCCAAAGATCGGTATGTTGTAAACATAGAAATATTTTCAGAAATGTTCACATGAATAATAAATTGCCAAAATTTGAGCCCTTATAACTTCCCTACTATTCATTCAAATGTCATGAAACATGGTATCCTTTTAGGGCCTCTTCTAGACAGTACGCATGCCAGATATCAGGGACCTGATTCTGAAAGAGCCCTTAGATCATCACAAATTTCTGGCAATCTAAGACTGCAGTGCACTCCCGGTGCATCAAAGACCATGCACCCGATTGTGTAAAATCAGGGGTCCCTGTGTCAAAAACCTGGGATTTGCCACAAAGGCAGGCTAGCACTGAATGCTAGGCACACCTGCAGGACCTGCTGCACATATCTGCCCACCCCCCCGCCAGGTGCACAACAGAATGCAATGCCAGGAGGGATCCTGGGCCAGAAATGGCACAGGGGATGCCATAGGGGGTGTTAAGGAGCAGGTGGGTATGTAGGAGGGATGACCGGGGCACCCAACTGGGTGCCCTTGTTGGCACCAGTCACATAATGGTGTATGCCCAAAGGGTGCCCAAGCACCCCGTCGGCATACTCACTTGCTCCTTAACACCTCTATAGTACTCCCCTGTCCCTTCCACCCCAGACTCCACATACAAAGCCCTCCCACCAGCTCCCTACCTTGAGGGGCAATGCCACAAGGGGTGTAGACCACCTCCTAGCTGGTCTAATGTGACCCCCTTACTACAGCCATGGTGGGGCTTTCTGAATCCAATAAGGGGATGTTGCAGCCCCATCATGGCACAAGCCCCCTTGCAACCTGGTGTACCCTGATGCTGGTCACAATGGTGGCGGAGTGCCCCTTTGCGCAGCGGCATACCAGTTCAGTGCAGACTGCGTTCTGGAATAGGGATTGCCGTAATTTATGATGCAAGGTGCATATTGCATTATTGATGTCTGGCGCAAGCACCTTACATTGGTCATAATGCTTTTGAAATCAGGCCCCAAATCTAGCTATAAGACTGAATATGTTATGATCAATAAAGGAGTTTGGAAAACTCCACAAAACTTTCATTAAAAGTTCATGAAATTCATGGAATTTAATCCTGCAAAACCAGAATTTGCTAATTTCACCCAACCCTACAACCGAGGATTTCTTCAGTGTATCACCTCAGCCATCTGCATGTTCACAAGAGTACCCCCACTTGCTCAACTGGTTCTCATGCACTCTTCTCCTTGCAGCCAACAGAAAGTTCACAGATCATTACAGACAGCTGCAAAAAGCAATTGCAAGACACAACACTCACTCATTGACAGTCATAAAAAGTCATGTACCAGCCTCCCAATGCATTTCAATGGGACAGCTGCAAAACAGTTCCTGACTTTGATCCCAATTGCAATTGGTCTGATAAGCAGAGCAGCTATAAAAAGTCCATGCCCCTAAATATATTAATCCCAGAGAGCAAGGTACGGTAGAACTAATGACATTTTTGATATGGGATTTTTTTAGATTTCCCATTCTGAGAGATATATAGTCTGTATTTTGTGTAAGGAAAAGCTGAGTCCCAATAAGGAAATCACTCACATGGGGACATCAACCGAGACAAAGAATTTGAAGAAGTCATCTGTCTGATTATCGAAATGGAGTCAAACAGAGGTCTACTGTTCCATCAATGGGCACTGATGATGATAGAGAGCTAAAGAATCCTCAAGAGGAGTCTCAGATCACAAATTCAGAGTAAACAGGAAAACTAACACTCATCACCAGTAACAGTTTCAAGGCTGGGCAGAAAGATGAAGAAGAGGTAAGCAGGGCCCAAGAAAAGGATAAATTAGCAGAAAAACAACTAAGAAAATGATGCAAGAGAAGGAGAAGTGAAGGAGGGCAGTCATGATCATGATTCTGCCGTGGAGGACATGATAGACTAGTGCTAGATTGGGTAGGGTAAGACGTGAAAGAGAAGAATGATTGTGCTCCCCCAAAGAGCTCCCCAGAGTGAGACAAAACCAGAAAAATCTTTGGTCTGGGTTTTTGTAGATTTTCCAAGACTCCACGGTACATTCTGTGTAAAGAGAAGTTGAGTTGTGGTAAGGCAGGCACGTACAGTGGATGGGGACATGAACAATGACAAGGAATATGAAAGTCGTCTTTTTAACATATCAGAATTTAATCAAGCAGACGCAGATTGTTTCTTAAACAGATTAAGATAATGATTCGGAATTACAGATCCTATGCAGGAATCTCTGGAGGAGGTCTTGGGTGAGGAAAGTCTTCCTTCCTCCAGCAGCACAACAATGCTACTTAGAAAAATAGAAACATAGAATCTGTCAGCAGATAAGGACCTGATGGCCCACCTAGTCTGCCCTATTTTCCCTACCAATAGTGCTACCACAGACCCTACTCGGTCTCGGCACTGGGTCAGAATAGCACCCACAAGAATGTCATCGACAAGAAGGGCATGAAAAAAATAGCACCAATATTTCTTTTGTGGGGGCTCTGCCCTCTGTAACCTCAGACGTGGGAGGCTGTGACCCCCACACTCCTCCAATAAGGATTCTCACTTGGGGGGGAGCGGATTATGGGGCAAGAAACAATATGTGGGGCCATGGAATACTGTTTCCACAGCCCCCTGCACCAGTGTTAAAGTCCCAATCGACAAAACTTTTTGGAGACCAGGGTTAGAACCCAGGTCTCCACTGTTGCCTGGCCAAGCTGCTCTATGCCCCAGCCATCCACACCACGGGAGCAGCTCAGCTGGGCTCCTGGATTCTGCTGCCTGTCACAAATGCACTCCGCAGGTCAGGCCCTCTGCTCCCACAGTGCCAAACTCAGAGTGCAATAGTGTGAACAGGTTACAGACAGGGTAACCCTCCTTTCTGCTTTGGGTCCAAATCACCTTTTAGCCTCAAACTCTGGTGGGGATTCAAACTGTGAACCTTATGCTAGCATACCCAATGTACAGGCTCAGATATGTACCCTCTTCAGGGATTGCAGTACAATCCTTTGTCAGGGGCACCTAGCCAGGTCTCCAAAATGAACCCTTAAAACTCTATGAGACCTTAGGTATATTCTTACCTTCTCCAAGCTCAGTAACACCATCAAGCCTTTTAAACCATGTCAGACTTAAAAATGCAGGCACTTCACATGCAAAAAGAAAACTGGGAAGACATATGCAGTATTTTAAGAAAACATTTATTTACTAAAACTACGATAAAATAAGTAATATTAAACACAGAACATTATATCATACAGATTACAATCTTATACAACAAAAAGGAAGTTTCAGAACAACACTCCTACCACAAAAGATGTAATTGCTTTCTAACTATTACCTTTCTAAGTGTTCTTTTAGTTAGAGAGCTTTGTTTCTTCACAGCCCAAGATGATATCATTTCATGTACAATGTTATGTGTCTTTTCTCTGTCTTCCCCTACCCCCTTTTGGATGAGGTCAGCTAGACCCTCCCTCACAATTAAATCTAACATATTTTCTACCAGGAGGTATCTTTAATTAATGGAACATCAGAAGAAAAAAACATTTCCTAAATATGACATCCTTTAATTAAATATGTTCTCTTTGACCTTAGCAATCCCAGCATTTGTCATTTAGGTGGTAAACTTGATAGGAACAGCCAAATTACCCTTTCTTTCCTGACATCATAAACTTTTGATTTTTTGTTTCAACTTCAAAAGCCTGAGCTAGTCATAGAAAGGTAATAAAATGCCATTTGTTTAAGAAAGTCTTAATTACAGGAATCTCCTGGTCAGTGTAATACATGCTGTGATTTTTCAGCTTCTGACACCTTGATGTTACAGGCCAAAATTCCTCACACACTGAAAATGTCATACACAGACCGTGTATTTATAATACCAATATCATACAATAATCATAACCAGATGACCAAGCGCCACACTGCCCTTGTCTATATAGCAGAGCCATGGACAGTGACCAGTGGAGCGCATATGGCTAGCACTGTAAATCTCTGTTTGCTGTCCCCAGTAGCGCTATACGGACTAGCGCTCTCTTGACTGGTGCTATAAATGTAGCGCTCATCTAACTGGGTACCCTTGGTGTCCAGCCCCCCCCCCACACCACTAAGATCCCTCTGTGGCTATCCCAATGCTTTCTTGCACCCTGTCACCATTTCCACCCCCACCACCTCTGCTGGTAAGCTGTTCTATGCATCCACCACTCTCTCCATGAAGAAATACTTCTCACATTTCCTCTGAGCCTCCCCCCTTCTAATTTCATAGCATGACTCCTTGTCCTTGAGCATCTTTTTCTGCGGAAGATGCTTCCCTCCTGTACCTTATTTTTGCATGTGAGGTATTAGATACTGTATTATCATTCACTAAAATGTTAACCAGTTTAACTTTCTAAAAATTAGCCTTTGTAAATCTAGATGGTCTCCAAGATCTGTGGAAGATGAGAGTGTTACAGTATGCCACTGGGCAAAGATAATGATGATTTGGGTTTCAGTTGCCACTTGTAGCACAATGCTTTTGAACCATGCACTTCTGTGCAAATGGTGAGTCTCCTTTCTTAACCTTGCTGCTCACTGTCACCAAACCATTTGCCAAGACCTGCCTGGCTACATGCACCTAATGATAAAGAGCCCTCACATGGCTTCATTCAGTCAGCAATATGCCACAATCCTGCAACAGGTCACATTGGAGGTCTACCCTGTGGGCTGCTGCACCTGCTATCTACCTTATTTAACCACCAAAATGCTGCAGCATGCCTCATGGGCAGCATTCTTGGAACACTTGGGGGCCTAAAAAGAAAAAAAAAAACAGCACACTCAAACTGTGGCATATTATTTAAAAATTATTTAAAGCTGATTGTGGTACACAAACATCACTGGTATGAAATGAGCCAGATCCCCAGTGCTTTGAGGCACCTGCCCCCAATGAAGAAGCAGCGTGCCTTGAAGCACTGCGGATCTGGTTCCTTTCATATCAATGATGTCTGTGTGCTACAATCTGCTTAAAAATACATTTTGAATTAATATGCTACAGTTTGTGTGTGCTGGCTTTTTTTTTTCTTTTTAGTATCAGCCCTATCTCAGTGGCACCACATTCTACTTAGAACACATCTTCGTGTGCTTTTCCTAACAGTTGAGGGGCTGCCTACTTGGTGGTTGCTGCATCTGTTGTTTGCTACCTCATCTAGCCAGCAATGTGCTGCAATACATCATATGGCCTTCATTTTTTTAACTGTTGGTGGCCTACCCTGTGAGTTGCTATGTCTACTGTTGTATACCTCATCTGGCCAGCAATAAGCTGCAATATATTACAGAAACATACTTTTGGAAATGTGGATGGCTTACCCTGTGAGCCAGAGTTGCTGCTGCCATTTGCTGGTATTGGGTTCAATGTGACTATGCAATTGGTTTCATGCTTGTGTAACGTAGATAATCTTTGGTTGTTCACCTCTCTCTCTATCCATGGGATATACCACTCTGTAGGGGTACGAAAGCAAGGAACCTTAGAGGAGGATTCCTCCCCTTAAGGTGCCGCAGGAGTAATTCCCTTGGCTAAAGATACCTTAGGAAGAAGCCCACGGGAGAGAGAGAGGTGTGCCACTCAAGAAGGAGGGGTGGATTGAGGGGCAAGAAAAAATGCTTGTGTGTGGAGTGACGAGAGCAGCCCTCATATGGGTTGAATGGGGGTGTGGCCAGTTGCACCGCCCCCTTGAACCACAGGCTGTAGCCTTCCAATTTAATGTACCTGTGCTACTGGTTTCATGCTTGTGTAACGTAGATAATCTTTTGCTGTTCACCTCTCTATCAGTGGGATATACCTCCCTATGGGGGTTGAAGGCAAGGAACCCTAGAGGAGGGTTTCACCCCTTGAGGTGCCACAGGAGTGATTCCCTTGGCTAAAGGTACCTTAGGAAGAAGCCCAAAAAGAGTGTCAAGCAAAGCATACAAGGTGGTGAACACTTATCAGGGTCAAAGACCTGTATGTAGGTCAGTTGGTAGTATGTGTTCAGTTGGTAGCATGGGTCAGTTGGTCGTATTGTTTGAGCAGAGTAAGCAGGAAACAACAGGTGAATAGTGACCCGCTCAGAGGTCTGACTTTAAGGCATGGAGGCCTGGCTTCCTAAGGAGAGAGAGATAACAGCCAAAGGGGGAGAAGGGACAATTATGGGGCAGTCACCCAACTCCATCCAACAGCGGAAACCTATTTAAGTGATCTAAGGACTACAACTACACCTATCTAGTATTATGACCATTGGCATGAAGGAGAGGAAAAACGTCCTTTGAGGAGGAAACCTTTGGGGATCCAAGGCCTAGGTCACCTTCCCTCCAGGCTTTGGGACAGTTCTGTTTAGTGATGACTCTGCCACTGCAATTTAGTAAACCAATCCAGGGGAATCGTAATTTCAGGGAACACTCTCATTCTATCCCTGTAAAGGGAACACCATGGAGGGTTGTGAGCGAACTCTGCAACACCGGGGCATCTCAGTAGCAACCTCCAAGGCGAGAGGAAGAGAGTAACAACTGGTGAGGTGCTGAACTGGCCTACTGATCTAAGAACAAACCAGGTGAACCAAAGGCAGTTGTAGGGAGAATAGCTTTAAAGGGTGCCTCCAAACCCGCCCAGGCAGCTAAAGGGGCACTTCCCATGAGAGCCCTACCCCTTCACCACTGAAGTCTTCAATGCTACATCAAGAGGTGCCATTGGTATGGTCGACGACTGAAGGTCCACCCAGAGCGAGGACATTTCCAACTATGGGCCAGGTGAGAAGGACCCCGCCCCAAGCTTTGTATGCTCAAGATGTGGACTTCAGGGTGCAGAGAGGGAGAGAGACCATCAACCACAGGGCTAACCCTGAGACCTGGAAGTAATGGATATGATTGGCATGTCTCCAAAATATAGAGGAGTGAGTTGTTATGAGCATGGGACCCGCATGTGGGTCATGATGGATGATAGCAGACATGGGGAGACCTGTACGTCAGTCAGGCTGAGCACTGTGGACCCTCTCATGGGTCTAGGTAAGGCAAATAGCATTTGTCAACCACAGGAATGCATGCCAACCAAGTCCATTAGGAAGCCAAATTGGGAGTGAATTGAATTGTATGTTATGAGTAAGAGAACAGCGAGGCTGGGCGAAGCCCAGGGCTGATGGTTGGAGAGAAGGAGGCTGTGAAGCCAGTTAGGTAAGAGGAGGCTGCAAAGCCAGTACAGTAGGAGGTGTGGTTAGAAGTAATTAAACATGATATGCTGCCAGTCTTGGAAGGGGATGAGCATTTCTGGTAGTGCACGGGGACAGGAAGGCTGGTGTAACTGTGTAAACCAGGTGCATAATATTAGGTAAGGGATGGTAGAAGGCTGGGAAAAGCCAGAAGCCCTTGGGAAGACAGTTGCCTGGAACAGCTGGTTCCGTAGTGCCATAAAGGCTATGCAGAGCTGCAGAAGGTGGCCAGGCAAGCCAGGGGCTTATACAATACATGACAAATAGGAAGCTGCTCCTGCTGCCTGGGACTGCGATGCCCGCTGTGACTCCTCAGTCCCCCACCATAGGAAAAAACGAAGAAGCCATGAACAGGATGCCACGACACCAAGCAGCTAATGAAATAAGTTAAATATGATCCAGCCATGAAAGCAGGATTAGGTTATCATCAGAAACAGACTGCAGTCAGTTTGGTAAAAGTAAGGTTTTGAAAAAGTGGGAGTAGCAATAAATGAGCCTAAACATAGAAGTAAGGAGTAATACAGTAGGGCAGGACACAGCTGGAGCAGGCAGTGGAATGAGACAGAGTGATAGCTGCTAAGGGGAGCCAGTACTAAAGGCAGGTGCAAACAATTAAGGTCATGAGCACAGGGACCACAGCATGGAAACAGCAATTGTAACTGACAGCACACAGGCACCTAGTACAGAGAAAGAGAGATTGCTGAAATATGGTAAGTGAACTGAGGGCTTGATTAGCAATGCAACTAAATATAACAATGCAAACAGAGGGCCACTAGCATACCAGAAAAGCCCAAAAAGCAAATGAAGCAAACAGGACCACAGGAGCAGTAGGGAGAACAAACAACAGAAACAGAAGCACAGACTGCAGCCATAGGCAAAACACGGACTGAGAACCAGGAGACAAAGGCAAAATGTACTGACCCAGAAGCAAGAGGAGTACAAACTAGTGTTGCTTGGATAGTGTTGACATGGATCCGCCAGTGATCCGATGGATGGTGGCACTATTCAAGTGGGATCCATCCCAGGAACCGGCTGAATACAAGGTCAGATCCCACGTTATCTGGCACCAGATCCAGGGATCCGGCATTGGATCTGGCACCGGATAACACGAGATCCAACATCCAGATCCATGGGCAGATAGTGATGCTATCCAGACGGATCCACTATCCTGCCATGAGGGCAGGTATCTGGGGGATCCGGATTGGTCCAGATACATCCGAGCAACACTAGTACAAACCAGGCAGAGAGTCTAGCACAGCCAGCAGATTCCAACAGGAAGGAAGGGAGGAGACAAACACGGGGGCAGGGTTCAGGGAAAGAGTGGGCCCCAAGAGAGGATGGACAGAGCCTCTGGCTGCAAGGAAAAGATGTTTGTGTGGGGTGTGAGGAGAGTAGCCCTTAAATGGGCCGACCGGGGGTGTGGCCAGTTGCACCGCCCACTTGAACTACAGACTGTAGCCTTCCAAAAAGCCCACTAGCATTGGGTGTGGGGATGTTGAACTAGTAGTGTACCCCACCAAAATGAAGAGGGCAAGTGGCTAATGAATGTTTTTCTTCATTTTGGGCCAGGAAAGGCACACCAGACCAAAGCTTATTTCCAGGTATTACCTGGGAGCACAAGGAATTTAAATGACTAGCTTATGGTCACACAATATTCAAGTGGTGGTTATGGGATTCAGACTCAGGTTTCTTGGGTTTCTGGGTTCAAATTTAGTGGTCTAACCTCTAGATTATACTGTCTCTCTGATATAGTATTGGTTCAGCAATGTGCTGTCAAAGACACTTTTTTTCATGTGCCCTCTACTTATCTTGTCCAGCCAGCAATATGATAGTAAATGCCATGGGCATAATATTTGGAACCAGGTTCTAATGCATTGTCTTCAATAATAGAAATGTTTCCCTGCTTCTGAATCAGCCCTGCCTACAGTAGTCCCACACTCTAGTGAGTCATAGTCTCCAATTCACCATGTGCAAATCACTCACGCTCTGGAAAACTGGATCAAGATGTTGTGATGATTTTTAAGCAAATAGTGAAAATAAATAGAGATTTAATGTACAGCACAGTGTAGTTAACTTGCTTTCTCCTTTTTGTGAAGGGGTGCAAACATAGGGGGTGCAAACACAAACCTTAATGAACGTAACATGTAGAACTTGTATGGGTTCGAGGGTTGAAGTTTGAAAAGTCTAATTGTGTGAGCTTTGCAGAGCTCTGCAAATGACTTTCTCAGGGCTAGACAGTGAACCAGTGCCTGTGGTGGGATATGAACCTGTGAGTGCCTCTTCCCTTGTTCAGTGCTCTAATCATGATTTTTAACATCATTTATTAACCAGGTAAGAACACAAGATTAAGTATGCCATATTTTTTTCAGGCACAGCCTGGACAAATACAGTGGAGCCTGCCAGGATGCAATACTCTTATCAATGACATGCTGCAAAATATGGCAGAAATATAATGTTATCCCACTCCATTTACTTCAACTTGTCGTGCAAGTAAGTGTGGCATTCTTATCACAGAGCATTGCATCCTGGCTGCTTCCACTGTACAATACAAAGCATATTAAACAGAAAAAAACATTTGGGTTACACTGTGGTGAAAAACATGTTCACTCCATCCCATACAGGTACATACTTGACTATTCAGTAAGTACTCCTTTACCTGAATTCTGAAACATGGTTAGCAACATCCCTTGACATTTTCAGGAATGGAATGCAACATCTGGGTGCATAATAGGCAAATTACTTTGGTCCCATTTTAGTAGACACACTAGATTCTTTAAGGAAGCAGTGCAATGAAATTGGGGAAAAAATGTGACCCTGCCATTTTTTTTCACTATAAAAGACTCCAGGCATCTTTCAGTTTATTTGTTGGTACATTTTTCTAGTTTTACCACAATTTGAGTATTTCATAAATATTTTTATTTAGGTTTTTTTTATGGAAAATATGGCTGCAATATCTGGCTTAGAAATACCACTGCAAACCAGATAAGGGTTAGGACTGAGAAAATAAAAAAAAAATATGGGCCACAATTCTGTAATTTGCAGATTGCCTACGCGCTGCAGAACTGGGGCGCATAGGCAACCCTATGCACTGCTGCCACACACTGCACACACACACACACACACCCACAGCAGTCACAACCAGCTTGCTAGTGCACTGGGCACTGGATCCCACAGCCGTCCCAGCAGCTCTGCGCCAGGGGTGGGTTGAGGGCATTCCAAGGGGTGCACACCACCTGCTGCCTATCCACAGAGGAACTGCATGCCATTCCAGGGCTAAATGTACGTGGGGGGACCCAGCATAGCCATTGCACCACCCCCACATGGCGCTGCCACTGGACATGGCGCTGCATTCCTGGCCCCACACCATGCTGACCCAGCCTTGTGGAGCAGAGGGGGGGTTGGGGACAACCACCCAGGCACAAGCTTTGTGTCCCTGCATGGTCGCTGTTCACAGGTACCAGAAACCTTTGCACTGTGTGGGGCAGGGGATCCACTAGCAGATCGGGTACAGGCATTCCATTGGCTGCCCATCCGTGTCCAATGATCCACCCCCATGCACTAGCACGCTGGGGGGTAGGGTCCATGGACAGGAGGCGTACGGTGGCTGGCAATTGTGAATGCCAGCCACTGTGCACCCGTCTATGGATGTGGAGCTGTGCTGATGGGTTATGCGCATTTCGCGCATGAAACCTGCCCCTTAGAGAATCTTGGCCATGGTACACAGCATAGGAGGTACCTAGGAATGTAAATTTGACAGGTATGGTTATATTTTTATTAACTGTAGGTGAATTAGCTTTCTTGGAAAAACATTTTTTGTTGTACTGCTACTTTAAGTAAAAACTTTTCAATAGATCCATCTAGATGACAAGCACTGCGGTTACACTGCACTAGCTGAAATAACAATTTTAAGGATTCTATCCTTAGCATGTTCTCATTACCAGTAACACTAGCCAGTGCAAAAACAACTCCTTGCAGCTAGAGATAACCACCTGAGATCATGATATAGAGGAACATATGTTGAGACTTACAGTTTGTTTGCTAGTCCAAAATGACCTATATTTTGTGCAAGACATTTAATCTAGGAAATTCAGTTGCAGGAGCGCTACAATAAACCACTAAATTATAATCAAACAATGGCATTAAAATTCCCTGACCTATATAGCCAAACATGCTAACAAGGATACAAAACAGATACAGTTACAAAATACAGGCTACAGTAAGCACATTTATACCTTAGTAGTGCATCACAAAGAACCTCAATGCACTACATAGCAAAATTCAGCAAGAGTATCTATTACAAAGTCAGTTAAATACAAATATAACCAGGGCCCTCATATGTGCGTTGGGGGGCAGTTCCTTTGATATAGGAGGGTGGCAGGACCAGAATTCTTATGTTAATGCCTAGGTGAAAATAATAAGGGGGAGGATGTTGGCATTGGGAAACATTCTGATGCAAAACTCACTAAGCAATCCCTTACCACTCCGCATAGCATGGGTGTGAAAAGTGAATAGCAGAACCCATTCACGTATGCTGTGGTGGCCCCCACCATTTGTCCCTGTATACAATAAAAGCCATGTTGTAAGGAAAACAGGCATGCTACACATTTATTCACCCACCAAATATTTCATTCAGGTCTGACCTGGAACCAAGGGGCACTTGCTCTTAGCCAACACCTGGTGCCCTGAAGAGGACGTACAAAGCAAAACTCAGTTACCAAATTTACAATAGATAAAGTCCAGCATAGACAGTTCTGTGTATAATGGGATGGGTGCTTGTGACTCAGTAGTTAAGCCCTTGGTTCATTTTGCACCCAAGCACAGTCCTGATTTCAAGCATCCATTTAAAGGGGAACTGTCATCAATAGGATTTCTTAATGTCTGAAAGCCCATAAAAAGCTAATTTGATTGAGCCATTGTCTTTAACTGTGAGTCTTTGCAGTCCAGAGTTATTTATATGTAAATCACCCTGTAATTAAGGGCTGGTGGCAGCCATGTTTTGGGCTCCTGACAGGAAATGATGTCGCCGAGGGTCTAGGACCTCCTTTGACTGTATTTAATCCAACAGGTTAAATAGGAAATCGACTATTTTATTAAGCGTGTCATAAGGTGTTATTACAACACTTTCTACATCTATAATAATTGTTTTGTATGTGCATTGAAACTAGTGAGTTATCACCTTTACATTTCAAACTGTTAGTAAAACTAATCCACCTTCAGGATTGCATTAATCTCTAGGATATAGGGCACTGCCAGCTGAACGTTAGTACAGATTCCTAGGGCTGCCACAATACCACCTTCTGTCTTTTTCCATTCCCTCTCTTTCAGCTTTTTCTCTTACAATTTTGTGTGTGAACTCTCGTCTACAAGGTGCAAATGTGGCTGCGTACCTACTGGCCTGGCATCATAGCCTCCCTCTGCTCCCACAAAACACCTGGGAACAAGTTGTTGCTCAGTGTGCCTTTCCTGGACAAAGACAGTGAAAACAATCTGAGCATGTGTTATGATTCTGAAACTATGCTCTTTCTATCCAGATTTGACTTGAAAAGAAAAACATAGGATGCAGTTACTGTAGATGGACAGCATTGTTAAAACATGCATGATCTGAAATGCATTATTAAAAGAGTATTTTACTTCTTTTGATGAAGTTAAAAGTATAACAGTTTCTTACTGAAATACTTTGGATGGAATGGGATTTTATAATTACAACACTTTCTATATTTATAATATTTGTTTTGTATGGGCAATGAAACTAATGGGTTACCACCTTTACATTTCAAACTGTTAGTAAAAATAAGGGAAAGGGAAAATTGTTTAATCAGGAAAGGCACACTAAGCTGAAGCTTGTTTCCAGGTGTGACCTGGGAACACAAGAAAATTAACTGACTTGCTCAGAGTCACACAGTATGCAAGTGGGGGCTGTGGGATTCAAACCCAAGTCTCCAGGTTTATAGCTCAGTGCCCTTAACCACTGCGCTATACTGCCTCCTGATAATTCAATAGAATTCTGGCATTGTTATGGTAGAAAATCCCATTCCATCCGAAGTATTTCAGTACGAAACTGTTATACTTTTTACTTCATCAAAAGAAGTAAAATACTCTTTAATTAATGGTGATCATCTTTTACATATAGATAAAGACACTTTTATCTCTAGTTAAAACCTCCAAGTTGATATTTGTGGTTACAACCAGCAGGTTGTATGAACATACAAATGTACCAGCAGAAACAGACCACCTGGTCTATCTAAATCTGCTCAAGTGTGCAGCTAGCACCCCTAGTTTGTAGCTGCCCCTCCCCTCCCCGTTATCATCCCACTGCCACCCCCCACCTCCCCCACCCTCACTCTCCCCTGTTCCCTGTCACGTGCCCTTTTAAAGCTGTTCACATATTTACATGACACCACCCATTCTGGTAGCGCATTCCATTTTGCTACCACCCTGTCTGTGAAATAGTGTCTCCTCATTTCCCTCCTAAATCTTCCCCCTCTATTCCTAGACCGTGCCCCCTGGTGTCCCTACCCCTTTTTAGCTTAAAGACCCCATCTTCCCCATCCTTATTGATCCCCCTCAGATACTTGAATGTCTCTATCATGTCCCCCCTGTCCCTTCTATCCTCCAGGGTGCACATATTCAGGCCTCCCATCCTGGTCTCATAGTCCCTCCCCTCCATTCCACATATCATCTTTGTTGCCCTCCTCTGCACCCCTCCAGTAGCCTGACATCATGCTTTAGGTATGGCCTCCAAAACTGCACACAGTACTCTAAGTGTGGCTTTACCAGTGACCTGCAGAGGGGCAAGATCACCTCTCTTTGCCTGGACAAACTCCCCCTCACTATGCACCCCAGCATTTTGTTCGCTTTTGCAGCTGCTCTCTTGCACTGGGCCGTGTTGTTCATGGTCCCTGTTATCAGTACCCCTAGGTCCTTCTCCTCCTCAGTGATCCCCAGCTTAACACACCCCCCAGCCAGTATTCTCTCCTTGGGTTCTTCGTCCTGAAGTGCATAGCATTACACTTCTTTGCACTGAACCCCAGCTGATACCTCTCTGACCACTCCTCTAGTTTGCTTAGCTGCTTCCATCCCTCCCCTCCATCTACCACTGCTTTGATTTTGGTGTCGTCAGAGAACAGACTTACCTTGCTCACCACCCCATGTGCCATGTCTGATATGAAGAGCCCAAATAATACTGGTCCCAGCACAGAGCTCTGTGACACCCCACTCATCACCGGCCTTGGAGTTGAGAGCTCCCCTCTAACCACCACCCATTGCAGCCTCCCACTCAGCCAGCTTGTAATCCAGTTTGTCATTTTTGCCCCTACCCCTACACCAGTTAGCTTCCCCCAAGTCGCCCATGAGGCACGAATCAAAGGCCTTGCTGAAGTCCAAGTAAAGAACATCCACCGCATGACCCTTATCTAGCTCACCTGTCACTCAGTTATAATATTGTATCAGGTTGGTTTGACAGGACTTCCCCGAAACAAACCCATGCTGCCTCACATCCTGGAGGCCGTTGTCTTCCAGGTACAACATCAGTCTTTCCTTTAGTGTCATTTCCATGAGTTTGCACACTATGGAAATGAGACTTACCGGACGATAATTACCCGGTTCATCCCTTTGTCCGCTCTTGTGTAATGGTACTACATATGCCATCCCCTAGTCCAGTGGCACACATCCTGACTCCAGTGAGGTGCTGTACAGATCTGCCAGTGGCTCCGCCAACACCTCCACCATCTCACTCAGCATCCTGGGGTGGATACCATCTGGCCCTGGTACCTTGTCTACCTTCAGTGCTCTCAGTCCCTCTAGGACTGTACTTGCCTCAATTTTTCATCTGTTTCCTCCTCTCCCCCGTCCCCCCCCCAGTTCATGGTGGTAGCAGTCCCCCCTTTTCTCCCGTGAACACTGAGCAAAAGTATTCATTCAGTGCTTCTGTCTGCTCCTCCCCCTTTTCCGTCCACTCCCCACCCCTTTTTATCCTCATTATTGTCTCCTTGCACTTCCTTTTCTCCCTAAAGTATCTGAAAAAGTCTTTCCCCCCCTGTCAATTCACTGCGCTAATCTCAGCTCCCTCTGGGCCTTGACTTCTCTCACTTTTCTGGTCACCTCCCTGGAACATCTTGAACACTACTCCCTGTCCACTTCCTTCCCCGTCCTCCGATACCTCTGGTGCATCTCTCATTTTGCCCTCACCACCTCCACTATCTCGCTATTCAACCAGCATGGTTTTCTTGCTCTGCTCCTCTTACTCTGTGTCTTGGTGCAGGCTTCTGTTGCCTTTGTAATTCCCTGTTTAATAATATCCCATTTCTGCTCTGCATCCATCTCCTGCCTTATGCCCTCCAGTGTCCCTTTCAGTACTTTCTGCATTCTCCCAAAGTCCACCCCCCTGAAGTTTACCGCCCAAGTAACTGATTTGTTTGGCTCCCCACACATCGCAATATTAAACCACACCGTTTGGTGATCGCTGTCAGCTAGTGTGTCCCCCACCTTTATTTCCCTTACTGCCTCCCTATTCGACAATACCAAATCTAAGGTTTTCTTTAGCCTAGTAGGTACACTAACCAACTATGTCAGGAGACCCTCCTGGATCGCATCCAGGAACACTTGCTCCCCAGCACTGGAGGTGACCGGAATGCTCCAGTCAACCCCCATCAAGTTGAAATCCTCCACGATGACCACCTTCCCTTTTCTACATACCTCTTTGACTTGTCCTTCTAATCCACTGTCAAGCTCCTCAGACTGGGACGGCAGCCTGTATACCACCCCAAACCTCAGTTTTCTACCCCTTGAGTCTAGGAGCTGCAGCCAGATTGCCTCTGTACTCCTTTCTTCCCCCTCATCAATTGTGCATTTTATCCCATCCCTCACATAGACTGCCACCCCACCCCCCTCCCCTCCTTACAGTCCTTCCTGTATAATTTGTGTCCTGGGGTTGCCATACCCCAGTCCTGGTGCTCAGTTGACCACATTTCTGTGACAGCTGCAATATTCACCCTCCACACTGCTAAGAGTGCCTGTAGCTCAGCTGAATTGTTGCCTAAGCTTCTTGCATTTAGCAAGACCACCCTCCATCCTGCCCCCTTCCTTTCACTGGCCTCCATCTCCTCCCTTCTACTCCACCCCTTTTCGGCTGCCCCACATCCTTCCCTGCTAGCCTGGGAGGTAGGCTGTGACTCCACTCTATTGGATTCCTGCCTACCTACTGTCCACTTGCCACCCCCCCATCTAGTTTGAATCCACCTTTGTTGCAATATACCTCCCCAGTCTTTGCTTTAATACCTCCTTCCCCTCCCCACCCAGGTGCAGCCTATCCCTTGCAAACAGATTGTTATTATCATCCCAGGTACTGCCCCAGCTGCCCACAACCCCATACCCCTTAGTTCGACACCATTCTACCAACCATGTGTTCAACTCCCTAATCCTCTCCTTTCTCACTGTGCTTGCGCAGGGTACTGGGAGCACCTCAGAGAAAGCCACAGACTCCCCAGTCTCCTCGCACAACCTATCCACTTCCTCAGTCCTCTCCCTTGTTACTTCCACCATTTCCCCCGCTAGGTCATTTGTCCCCACATGTACCATAATGTGTGTTTTTTTCCTACCCCTCCTTATGCACCTTAGGATTGCCTGCCCTGCCTTGTCTGCCATTAATCCCAGTATGGACTCCACCCATATCTGACTGTGCCTCTCCCCTTGCTGCCCTATCCAATCCCCTTGGGTATGGAATCCCCCAACACCAGTACACTACCCTGCCCTCTCCTTGTGCCCATCGCCAGCTCCCCACCCAGGTTCTCATTCCTGGGGCCATTCAAGATGGTGCTTTTACCATTTGCCCCAGTGTCTTCCCCCCGCGCCTCTCAATTGAGACCCCTCCCCCTGCTCCTGTTTGACTGCCAACCTCCCTCTCCCTCCTCACTTGTCCGAGTATTATCCCTTCCCCTTCCACGCCATGCTCAGTCTCTCCACTAGTAATGTCCCTCACTCCCTCCTCTTCGTGAGTACTATCCCTTGTGCAATCTCCTCCTACATCCTCTTTCCCATATGCTGCTAGTACAGCAAACATGTTCCCTACCCCCTTTGCCTTACTATGTGTTTTCTCCTCTCTCCTGCCTACTGCTGCTCCTCTTTTTTTTAGGTCCTATTAGAGTCCACCCTTTATCAGCTGGCTTTCTGTCTAGTTTGCCCCCTTCCCCTGACCCCCTCCCTGACCCACTGTTCCTTTTCTGTGCTGCCCTCACAATACTCTCAGATGTCAGCCCTCCGACTGACGCAATACTCCCCTCATCCCTCAACCTCCCCAGCTACCTGCCAAGCCACTGAACATCTTCCTCAAGCCTCCTCAGCCTGTAGCATATTGGGCACCCTCCCACCCTTCACAGTATGTTCATCTGCATTGCTGCCCCACAACCACTGCACCCTACAATCCTATCCATGGTCCACACTACATATACAGAACAGTGAAGTACAGTTTCTCTATATCGATTGCAGTTGTTTATAAATATAATTACAAACCCACCAATAGCATTCTCAGGTCTCATAAACACATACAGTCCAGAAATTAGACGTTTGCCCCAGGTCCTCTTTAAGACCCTCCCCCCGGCTTTAAGTGGTGCCACTGTGCCCCCGTTGAGCTCCATAGCAAGCAGACTTAACCAATCTTTCTCCTGCCAATCAAGTGTCACCAGAGAACACTAACTGGTGCGTAATTTCACTGTGGGCGGGCTGAACATCTTGCCCAACATGGTGGCTTCCGGTATCAGCACTCAAGCTTTACAACACTCTGTTAAGACAAGTAAGATTTTAAATATCTGTTTAGTTGATCCTGGCTTGAAAATTAAAAAAAAATCAATCTGGTTGATACTGCTGCTCATACCCTTCACGCATGTCTTACACTATGCAACAATGCTGATGGACCGCGACTTTCCAGAATGTCATTACCACTGTAATGCAAAAAAAATACAAAAGGGAGAGACAGGGTGTGTGTGTGTGTGTGTGTGTGTGTGTGTGTGTGTGTGTGTGTGTGTGTGTGTCTGTCTCTGACAGAAGTGCTGCACTAACTGAACTGTTTTGAAAGGGGAAAAAATATCACCATTAATTAAATAAAATAACATGTGTATACGTGTGTGTGTGTGTGTGTGTGTGTGTGTGTAAAAAACAGAATTTTACACACACACTCGATGTGTGATGCTTTTATGTTGCATCCTACACCTTGGCTGTGTGTAAAATTCTGGTTACACACACCCACCCATGAATTATTCTATATTTTAATGCATTTCAGGTTATGCATGTTTTAACAATGTTGTCCATCTATGTGTTTTTGCAATTAATAAAAAAGTAATTGTGTCCTATTTTTTTCTTTTCAAGTTAAATCTGGATAGAAAGAGTATAATTTATTTTATTTATTTAATTCTAGGATTACAAGTACCTTTGAGCCAAGGCTGTTTTACAAAGGTTCCATGTCAGATTGAGCACAGCACAGCAATGTTACAACAGTACAAGGTACAACAGAAATGTAAGCGGTACAGCAGAAGGTTTGACAGAGATAACAGGTTACTCAGGTTTAAAAGCAGTTTCTAGTGGTGGAGGTTGACAATTGTGGCAGGAACAAGAACAGTAATTACTTGCATGTTTAACAGCTTTGCAATCAGATACAAGAGAAGATACAAACATTTTTGGTAGAGCATCAGCATTCATGATCATTGTGTGCAACAGTCTTACAAGACATGTTAGGACATTGGGGGGTATAAGCTGCGAAGGCATTGTCAACACATAGAAAGTGCAGGCAAGGGGTTGGAGGGGAGAAAGGGTGGAGGAGGGAAGAGGTGAAAAGCGCTTGTTGTGATGCCGGGGTAAGACAGAGGCGGTAGTTAGGCTGGCAGGGCGTGGCAGTTACAGGTACTGGAGGCAGAGAGAGAGAGAGATGGAGCCTAGTTTTGAAAGGACCAAGCTTGGGGTGGAGGAGATTTCCCTGCTGAGATTATTTAACCAGAATGATGCCCTGTAGGCAAATGATCGTTGGTCCATCGAGGTACAGCATCTAGGAATCAGCAGTAGTTGAGAGTCAGATCCCCCGGTATGGCAGAGGTTTCGGGTAGGGCTGAGGAGGGCTTGGACACCAGGGGGAGCAAGTCCCAGGGTTATCTTCTTTGTCATGATGCAGGTTTGGTATTTAATCCAGTTTGATAGGTTCAGCCAGCCAGACTGGGCGTAGAGGTTGCAGGTGTGTGTAAGGCGATTGGCACCAGTTACGAGCCAACATGCTTTGTTTAGAATGGTTGTAATGCATCTGAGGGCTGTAGTGGTGGCAGAGCCATAGATTAAGAGGCCATAGTTGATGACAGAGACTACTGAGCTTTGGACAGCGATCCTGAGGGCTTCAGGGGTTAGGTGTGCCCTATGTCTGTAGAGGAGACCAAGTCGTATATTAGCCTCCTTGGCTATGCTATCTACATGGGCTCCATAGGACAGGTTATTGTCAAGAGAGATTCCGAGATATTTAAATGAGGGGACCTCTTCAATGGGCACTCCAAGGTAGTTTGTAATGGTCAGTGGATGCTGCCTGCTCTTGCTATGTGAGTTACTGAAAAGCATGTTTTTTGTTTTTTTATAGTTAAGGATGAGTTTTTGTTTGCTGAACCAGTTCTCTATGGCTGTGAACCCGAGTTGGAGCTTGTGCTGTAGGGATAGTGGATCCTTATGGGTGGCGTGGATGACGGCATCATCGGCATACAGGATGAGATAATATTTTCAGAATCTTAACACATGCTCAAAACCCATTCTGCTGGATGAACGAAGCTTGTTCACAGCTGTACTGCCAGCTGATAATCAAAAGCTACACATTTCAAGCCTGGCTCCATGATGTCAGGCCAGTAGGTACGTAGCCACATTTGCATCTTGTAGACCTGAGTTCACACCTAAGAGAAAAGGCTGCAAGAGATGGAACAGAAAAAGACAGAAGTTGGTGCTGTGGCAGTCCCAGAAATCTGTACTGACGTGAACACAGCCAGGGTTTAGAAATCCTGATATGGGGCCCCAATACCTGTTGGCACCACAGAGCCAGCCTTGAGATGTGTAGTTTTTGATGATCGGCTGGCAGTACAGCCTAGAGGTTAAACCAATCCTTAAAATGGATTATTTTTACTAACAGTTTGAAATGTAAAGATCATAACTCACTAGTTTCAATGCACATGCAAAACAATTATTATAAATGTAGAAAGTGTTGTAATAACACCTTAAAACACATTTAATAAAACAGTCGCTTTCCTATTTAACCTGTTGGATTAAATACAGTCAAAGGAGGACCTAGACCCTCAGTGACAACACTTCCTGTCAGGAGCCCAAAACATATGGCTGCCACCAGCCCTTAATTACAGGGTGATTTACATATGAATAACTCTGGACTGCAAAGACTCACAGATGAAGACAATGATTCAATCAAATTCACTTTTTATGGGCTTTCAGACGTTAAGAAATCCTATTGATGACAGTCCCCCTTAAAGGAGAATTGTGTTGAACTTTCAAGTAAGTTTTTTTTAATGAATGTTGTTTTTAAGTTCTGGTTCAAATACTTTTATTGTTTTGTCTATACAGGTTTTTAAGTTATTCCAGTGATTGTTTCTGATCTACACAATGGTGTTAAGAACAATTTAGAACTCTATGGTGTAGTTTATGTCCATGCTGAACTTTCATGGTTGTCACAATTCATCTGTGTTGTACTATAAAACTCTGCTCTTAAATACCTTGTATAAACCTACTCATTCCTATATCTGGAAGAAGTTTTCCTCGAAGGGTATCATCCATTATTTTCAAACACCATCCCCTCCAAGCTAAATACAATACCTGTGTCCCACCACACTGTAGGAGGGAATGTGGAAAACCTGAGGCAAGCAATGCCCATGACTTTTAGTTTTGCCTGAGACTTCAGACCTTTTAGGCATCAGTACAGAGGGAACTGAGGGTGCTTTTTGAACCTTCCCTGGTGGTTACCCCACAGTTAACCCTGTTTCTTATCATACTTGGAGGCCTCCGATCTCCTCCCACTAGGAAACTTCTTACTGTCACAAACCCACTCGGCAGGTCAGCCCTCTACTCCCAAAGTGCCAACCTCCAAGCACAGTCTTGTGAACAGTTTAACACAACAAGGTAACCCTCTTGTCTGTTTTGTGAGTTTGGATCAACCTTTGGTCTCCAGTCTTGGAGGGATTCAAATTGTGAATCTCTTGCTAGCATACCCAATGCACAGGCTCAGATATTTCTGTCTTCAGGGGGCCAGATATCTTTGCCTACAGGCACCTAACCAGGTGTACAGAGATGAACCCTTAACACTGTAATAAAAGACCTCAGATTTAAAATGTTTCTCTTTCCAGTTTGGTATCACCATTCAAGCTTATGCCTAGTGTCTGCTATAACCATATATACTTTTCTTGCAAATGAAAGAAAATCAAAGACAGACCAAATATGTTCTAAAAAGAGTTTTACTAAAATAGATACAAATATGTAAAACACAAAATACAGAACTATTATATCACAAGACATACAAATCTTATAAAAGAACAAGATTTTAAACAGTGCAATTTTTACTACCGTAATTAGATTCGTCTCTCTAAATATCTGCTTAAAGTGCTCCAAAGATGTTTTTTTGTCAGAGTCTGGATAGAAGTGTCCCTGAAGTAGAACAGAATATTGTCTAAAAGCTGGCTTTGCCCACCTCTTTTGCATGAGGTCACCTAGCTCCTCCCTGTCAGAATATATATAAAAAATATATATCTATAGAAAAACAAGATGTCTTTTCAAAGTCTTAAATTCTGTAATCCTCAGCAAAATTCATTTCCTTTTTTCAAATGACATTTCTTTGATTTCATGAGATTCTTCCCCTTCCCAGGACACCAAGGCATCTTTATGATTTTGCACCAGTGCACTAAGCCTGGTTTCCCCTTTGAAACGTCATAAAAGGGATAGTGATTTCCCTCTAAGCAGCTAAAGCTATAATTAACTTAAAAACAGGAGATCCTTGATAAAGGATTGTTCTACTCTGTGATTAGCTTCTGGCCTTCCACATAACACCTTGTATCTAAAACCTCTGTGTGTGTGATCTCACATGCTGTTTCAGCATTTCTCATGGGAGACAGTTCATAACACATTTTTTTATTTTACAAGAAATCATACAGCACTCAGAACTGGCTGTGCACGTCACATTTACTACCTGCTTGTTAGCAGCCAGGAGAACTGTCACTAAACAGACTTACTAATAAAGTACCATCAATAGAGGTGTGGCATATGTTAATGACTGATGTTTATGAAATGGAGAAGCTATCCAAAAAGGTGTCGCAGACACTTCTGCAATTTGAAATCTTGTAGAGGAAATGGGTACTATAGACAATGAAAGTTCATACTGATTTGATGCCTTGAATGCAGTGTCTTGTAGATAGAGCCTATGTGTCTTTGGAACCTATGGATGTGCTGAATTGAGATGAAGTGGTTTTGGACACCAGATATTACTGTTGATTATAAATTGCAGCAGCTGTCGTGTTTGTTGTGTTTGTTGGTTTAATTGTTTTTGCAGAAAAATATAAAAAACATATACTTAAAAAAAAGCTGCAGTTGAACAGGACATAAACTACATCGTACAGTTCTAAAAAGGTACTTGCCACCAGAATGTAAATCAGAAACACCTACAGAGGTACCGATTACTGAAAGGCCAGTAAAGATGCAACAATATCAGAATGAGAGCCAGTATTTAAAAACATTTTCAGCTGGAGGAAAAAATGACTTATAGATTCAGCATAGTTCTGCTTTAAAGGGGAACAGTGTCACTAAGGGCCCCACTCACAGCTGTAGGATTGGTCCCAATTTGTGCTTTGTGTGCAAAAAAAAAAAAATTACTTACTGTTTACAGCAGTATCGTAGATTGTATCAAGCTGATTCTGTTGACTCCCAAGCTACCATTTGCTGTAACCAGAAATCCCCAAATCCCCTGCAAGTGCCATCAGCAGTAGTGAGATATTCAATAGACTGCAGTGCAGGGTAGAGTTTTTATAAGCTCTGGGACTAGATTCACAAAACTTTGCCCTGATGCAAACCTGTTTTTGCTTCAACTTTGTATTCACAAAAGCCCGGTTTGTGCGCAAAAACTGGGTTTGCGTCAGAGCAAAGTGTGAAGGGGCCACAATGCAAATGAGGAGGAGGAAGGCTTGTGAATATTGGCACTGTCTGATTCAGTATGTATTTGCTCTGCGCAAGGGCCTTTTGCAGGTCCCCTTGCATGGAGCAAATACCACTGACCGAGACCTTGCTCTAATCCCCCATAAATCTAGTGGTTGATGGAGGTACTGCAGTGGCCGCTCCCCTACCCCACCAATCACCAACAGTAAAATAGTTGACTTTCCCTTGTGGCTAGTGGTCCCTCCCCCCACCCAATCACCTGCCCAATAAATCAATAAATATTCTCTGGTGTCCAGTGGTCCCTCCCCCCAAAAGATCACCAACCCACTACATAAATACATTTTCTCTGGTGTCCAGTGTACCCTCTATCCCAATCCCCTGTATAGAACAGTGAACATTTCCCTGGTTATCTAACAGACCCCCCTCCCTATCCCCAATCCCCTGTATAGTGAAAGTAACCCTTTCCCTAGTGGTCTAGTGGATCCCCCACCCTGGCAGGTAGTGACCCACCACCATGCTACTCCCTTCCCATCCTTGAACTGAGTTACGACCAGCACAGCCTTCTCTGTCCCACAGCTGGCTATCAACTGAGCTGTCACTGAGCATGTACTGCACAGCACATGCTCAGTTACAGCCAAGTTGGTGGCCAGTCATGGTGGAGAGGAGGGCCAGCTGGCTCACCGGCTTTCAGGGTTCGAAAGGGGAGGAGCAGGGTGGTCAGTCACTACCTGCCAGGGTGCGGGATCCATAAGACCATCAGGGAAAGGATTATTTACTCATATAGGGATTGAGATAGGGCGGGGGTCAGCCCTGACCACCTGAAATGTTTCCTGTCCCAGACAGGGGAGCAGGATGGGGAGTACACTGGACACCAGGGAAAATTCTCATGTAGTGGGTGGGTGATTGGGTGGGAGGAGGACCACTAGATACCAGGGAATATTTATTTATATATGGGGTAAGGATCGGATGGGGAGAGACTGCTAGCTAATCTAGGAATATTTATTTATATATATCGGTGGGTGATTGGGAGGGGTGGACCATACACCAGGGAAGCTTTTTATTTTACCAGATAGTGATCAGGGGTGGGGGACCACTGGCAACAGGGAGTATTCTTTTTTGTCTCGGCCAGCGATCGGCAAGGAGGAGGGACCACTCACCACCAGGGAATGTTCAACTACATTTGTATCTTGGTTTGAGATAGGGATTGGGTGGGGGGAGGGACCACTAGCCACCAGGAAAACTACACTATTTTACTGTTGGGCCAGCAATCGGCTGGGGGGGAGCTAACCTCCACTGTGGTCATGTAAATGGGCCCATAATGGGAATCCAAAATGCCAAATACTGCTTTGCATGCCCAATGGGCTCATTTACATGGCCACTTTTGCTATTCATTGCAAGGCCATTCTCCAGGATGCTTGTCGGGGCAACACTAGTGGGGTTCAAGGTAGTGGTACAGGGGTTAGCACTGTGTCATCTTGGCTCTATGCACAGTCAGATAGCATGGTGCACTATCCGACTGTGAATAGCACTTTTGGGCACCTGGGCAATTGCATAGTGCAACACAAAGTTTTTTTGGGTTGCCTTTGCGATTTGTTGTGAATCTAGCCCCTGATCCTTTGTTTGCTAGTCCACCCCTCCTCCTCCCAACTCCAACACATCACACTCCGCCTCTCTCTTGATACCTGAAATGCCTTCCCCCTTTTGTGCCATTACCAGGAATGCATTGATCGTCCTGCCACTCCCCCAGTTGACAGGCCCAAATGAAGGCCTGGGCTACAGAAATATCAATAATAAATACTGTACATGTCAGACAAACAGGGTTTAAATCTATTCTTATGTTTCCTCCAGAAGCCTGATGCCACGTTTTTTCAAGTTTCTGTCCCCAGATATGTTTTTTCCACTAACAGCCTCTAACCTTGGCTGTGAGGTTCGCCACCAGTGGTCTCATCTGCACGTAACACAACCACAGGATGTGCAGCACAGCAATGCCTCCTTGCCTGAAGAATGAGCACATCATCTCTGTGACACACCTGCCCTCCACTGGACACCTGGCAAGCAGGAAACTCATAGTCACTTCCAAACTCAGCCCTCCGACATAGCAATACTGCCACAGCACCAGGGCTGGCTAATGAAATCGTATCTTAATAGATGCTTTAAAACTAACCAAGACACAGAAGGTTTACAATTTATCTGGCCAATAATGAGTCAGACTGCATTGAAATAACTGATGTGAAAAAGCATGCCTTATGCACTGGTTTCGAAATGCCACCAGATGTGCAGGATATAAACGAGGAAAGGGGAGTCAGTTTCAAAACTAAAGGGAACCTAGTGAGATAGTTCAATTCCCTAATGACACCATACAAGAATAAGGATGGATATATAAGTCATCAGAGCAAACATGGAGCTGTCCATAAAAAGAATGCGAACCAAGAATTTCAGGCTAGTCATCACATTAGGCAATGAGGGTGGTGGGACTAAGAAGGCCTGTTTCTACTTGATGAGAATGCCAACTGGCTACAGTCTCTACTGTAAACACATTAGAATTGGCAACATATGAACACTTGTAACTCTCTGCCTGGCCTAGGGGTAATCAGCAATGCTTGTTTTCAGGGAAGGGGGCCCATAAAAGCAAAAACCACTAACCTGACCTTCCTGGTCTGTGATGACCTCCAGGGTGACCGGACGTCCTTGGAGCTCAGGTATGCTACAAATTAACCAGATTAACAGGCAATTGCTTTGTAACTAGTAACTGAATGCCCAAATCATTTGTAAATTCCAAACAAAATCCATTTTAATAAACATAAGATGTCATGAACATATTATTACATGGGTAAAATCATAAATTCCACCCAGGATTTTTTCAGGCAATGAATATTCCAAGGGAAAGGGGAAATTGTTTAACCAGGAAAGGCACACTAAGCTGAAGCTTGTTTCCAGGTGTGACCTGGGAGCACAATGAAGCCAAGTGACTTGCTCAGAGTCACACAGTATGTAAGTGGGGGATGATAGGATTCTAACCCAGGTCTTCAGGTTTACAGCTCAGTGCCCTTAACCACTATGCTCTACTGCTGCCTAGGGAGAATGTCTTTTCCAAATCCAATGTCCCACTAGGGAGACAGTTCTTCAAGGCACTGACCCTTTAATTATCATCATATTCGGAACTCCAAGAGGCTGTGTACAACTCTGGGGCACAAGTAAATTAACTGCAGCTGTGGGTTTCTTACCCAGTTGCTCAACACAACGCAGCTTGAGGTTGACTTAAACAGTCTATTTCTAATGTAGTTAAATAGTACCAGCAGTGAAATATGAGTGTAACTATGAGGCATTTAGCTCAGGAGGTACCCAGGGACTCCAGCCTACCAACCATCCATAGATTCGGTACCAACTTTGCCACTGCACCAAGGGAGGTTCCACAGTAGCTTAACTCAGATCTGGTGAGTCTGCCTCCCTGTGGAATTATTGTAGCCAACTTAGAGGCCTGGAAGCCTACATAATCCCCACTGAGGGGTACTTCCCACAAGGGGACCATAGCTGCTTGGGTCAGCCACCTCACCATCCATCTCAAATGTCCCCATCAAGCAGAGAGTCCCTGGCTGAATCCAGAACATCCCTATTACAAGGTAGCCCTCCCCCCCCCCAGTATAGTACCTTTCACATAGTATTTTATTTACGTATTTATTCATTGAAATGTTTCACCAGGAAGGCACACTGAGCAAGTTGCTCATCTCCCGGTGTGACCTGGGTTGGGGAAGGGATACTACTGGATGAAGAATTAGACATACAGTTTAACATTTAAAACATACATGAAATTAAACATTGAATTACATTTGTAACAAGACAGTTAAAAAAATCATAAATAATAATTCAGTCGCATTTGTAACATAACATACAATTAAAAATATCATACCTGTGAAATATGCATTTAATTACAAGTGGCATATCTGAGGAACATAGTACACAGTGGTGAAGGGGGAAGAGAGCGTGCTGAGAAGCAGGCTCAGGGGGTGGAAGGTTTAATAGGTGATGTGAGTCATGGAGAGAAGCAGAAGCATAGGAGGACAGTTAAGGAGGGTTAAAGCAGGAGCAGTTAGATGAAAGAAAGTTATGTAAGGCAGAGGCAAGGGAGTGGGAGGAAGAGGAGGAGTGCCGTATTTGGGGGGGAGGGAGTTCCAGATTTGTGGGAAATGATGGGTAAAGCCTGACTGACCAATAAGAGTGGTACAATGGGGGACCAATAAAGTGCAAGTGACAGAGGATCTGAGGGAATGGGAGGGGAAAGGCAGGGAAGAGAGCAAACATGAGAGGTAAGAGGGAAGTTCTCCTAACCAAAATTTAAAAGTGAGTTTGGCACAATGAGTGAGGTGCCTGTTGGCAAGCAGGGGAAGGGAAATGGTGTGGTAGAGGACACAGTGATGAGTGCATGATGGAGCATCTAGGGCAAATCGACAGAAAGAGTTAAACAGTGTCTAATCTGGTTAGGGAGGATTTGCTAGTGGCACCATAGACTACATCACAGTAGTCGAAATGGGAAGGATCATCTTCCGGACTAGTTCATGTCATGTTATAGGAGGGATACAACTACGGTTCCTGAATAAGGCACCAAGCTTGGGGCGCAGTCTTTTCAGGATGGCATCAATGTGGCCAGAGAAGTTGAAATGTTGGTCCAACCAAAATCCAAGGTATCTGAATGAGGAGGTGTCCTCTAATATTGTCCCATCAAGGGAATGGAAAGATGGTAAAGAGTGGAGCCTAGAGAGTCTCTGCCTAGTGCCAAAGGTCATGGAGACAGTCTTTTTGGCATTTAGGAATAGTTGATGTGAGGCAAACCATAACTGAACCTGGTGGAAGTCATGCTGAAGGGTGGTTGCAACATCAGCAGGACATTTGCCAGATAAGAACAGGACAGTGTCGTCGGCATACATATGGATAGAGGTGGAGTGGGAGCATACTAATGTAACCCCCAGGGGGCGCTATCCTAAGGGCTACTACCCCTGCCTGCCCTAACTGTAGCAGGGTGAGGGGCCCAGATCCAGTGGCGGGTGCCTTCACCCAGAGGTCAGGGTTAGAACAGTCGAGGTTGACTCGGTCACAGCCCTCTGGGTTGCTGCAACCCCCTTTCTTCTCACTAGTGGCCCACGCAGTTCAATTTCAGTGGTCCTTACCATATACACTTACCCACCGGCTCGCACCAGTCAGCTCACTCCAGGGAAAGTAAGGTACAGTTACGCCACATTCACTGGCCAATATTTCACCATTAATACACAGACTAGCCAGTGTGCTTTTGCAAAACACGCAATCTGATTTATTTGAGGGGAGATAACAAGGACTGGGGGAAATCAGGTTAATTAGCTTACCACTACAGTATATTAAAATCTACCTATGGCTCTGTACACAGGCCTAACCTATTAATTACTGTCTATGGGTACCCAAGCCCTAATGGCTAGTTCCTCGATGCAGCTGGTTGGGCCCTGACACAAGCGAGCATTTAATTCCTGAGCAGATCAGATGGAGCCAGAAAGCTCAATTAGTGCAGTCAGCAATACAACAAGATGATTTTTGTATTTGTTTATAAGCTTTAACAGGGAGCTACCATGATCCAGTACTCACAACTCCAGCAAAGAGAACGACTCTTTCACCACTTGCAGGGCTGAACCTGAGCTTCAACAGCCTCCTCACACATTTATATGGAAACAACAGAGGGGTACCATAACAGGCAGCTGCTTCCAGGACCCGAACAAACTCACACCTATACGGGCGTTTCACTGCAGCTTCAATGTCCTGACAGACCGAGTGCGAGTCAGCAGATTCTCCAGTCCTCTTCAGGTGAAGCCTGGTAGGTAGATGTGCTTGTACACAGCCTCCTCTGACCGCAAGCCTGCGGATTTAATCCGCGGAGCGTTGGCAATACAAACGGCCTCCTCAGGCCTTTCACGCGCTTCCCGCGTGAACACTCAGCACTGCAGGAGCTCAGAGCTCCCTTCACCTTCACAGTCACAACGCATCTGCCCCTAACAGCATGGGGCAATCCTCACAGCTTGGGCGCTACCCCGATCTCATTGGCTGGTTACACATGCCAGTCACTTATTCTAGCCCTCAGTGGTGCGAAAAGGCACCATGACCCATAATGCCATGTCCAGGAATTACAAGCTGTGTCTCAATTGGTCAGCTGGCTCCAGCCAGAGTCCTGATTCCTGGTTGGTCACCTCCACGCCAGTTCCAATGCCCCCCTGCCACTATTGGACTCCTTTTACACAGTCCGGGTCCAATATGGAGGGGCACAACACAAAGTCCCAGCTGCAAAAAAAAAGCGTTAAACAAACTGCAATTTTACCAATACTATACACGTTTTTAAGGGGACAACTATATCTGTTAGATAGGTTCCCTCAGCGCTCCTAGTGACCACAGAAATGGAGCAATCAGGCAGCAGTCCAGAGCGGACTCGAGCAGGGAAACCCCAGTCCCCTATTTGTACCATGAAAGTCTGCGAGCAGGCAGCTCTTAAAGAGGCAGTACTGGAGGCCTTAAAGCACTCACAATGCCCACATTTAGCGGCCTTACGCCGAACACCAGTCAGGCATGAAGCACCTAGGCAAGCTCCGGGAAAGCTTTCAGGAACCCTCATTTGTAGGGGGGTTACACCCTTCCTGGCCTGGAAAGAACTTCGCGTCCGCGTCAAGTAGTTACCCTTAAATCACTTTAAGGCAAACAGTTTAAGTAACATTATATCACACTTTATATTACATGCACTGCTACTGTATTCTCAATTTACTACTGTTTATGCAACATTACACACAGATAACCGTTTTCTTGTTAAATCAGTTCATTACTTCCTGCCCATGACCCCTGGAAAGAGGGGACCCTTCCCTATCAACTACTTGAGGGCTACCTACAGCAGGGGTATCATACTCAAAGGGCAATACTAACAGGCTGGAGTTATCCCCCAAGGCTAACTTAGGCAAGGAGCTCAGGGACACATACACTCTTTTATGGACCACATTTAAGGGCAGGTCCACAGGCTGACCCAGAGACTCATAACTCAACTTTACTACAGGCCGTACTTCTCGGCTGGAGCGTCTAGGGGTCTCAGTGAAATCTGCTACAGGCCCCGATTCCATTTCAGCCTCATTGAGATTAGTAGGGGGAACCTCCACAGTGGAAGGGGACCCAGTGCTCATAGTACGTTCAGGGGCATGACCCTCTATATCAGGACCCACACTACTTGGCTCAGCTGGGGACTGTTCAGGCACTAGTAAGGAACCATCAGGGCACTCAAAATGTTCTTCAGGTTCCGGCATATCACTGGCTTGTTCCCCCACATCACTTCCTTCTTCTGAAAAGTCAGATAGTTCAGCCAGGACAGACAGTTCAGCCAGGCTCAAGGACCCCATCCCTTGGGCTTTGCTGCTACCCAATTATCCTCTGGAAGCATTGGTTCCGGAGACAAAGCCGGGGGCTCATCTCCAGAGTTAACGAGGGGATTGCCCCGAAACAGTTAGCTCAGTTCATAAGAGGGATAGTATTCAATATTATTCCTCATTGTCTTCAGACACAGATTGACTATCATCTTCATCAGAGGGGTTTTGACAAGGCCCTCTTATTTGGCTTGCTGAAGAATCAAGTGGTCTGGTTTTTTTCTTGGCAGCAGATCTAGTCATAGGCCGGGGGGGGGGGCATTGGAAGGTTCAGCTTCAATCAAGATTTGCCTGATTGGCAGCAGATGAATTCTGTGTATAGTTTTCACATCTCTTGAATTGTTTTCAGGCCGCACTTTATACACAGGTAAATCTGCCAGTTTTCCCACAATATGAGGGAGGTGATGCCATCTGTCAGCAATCTTATGTTTGCCATGCAGTCCCAAATTCCTCAATAGCACTCTATCCCCTTCTCTCAGTTCCAATGTTTTCACTTTCTTATCATACCTCTCCTTGTTGGCCAGGTTTCATTTAGCAGCCATAGTCTGGGCCAGCTGGTAGGCATGGTTCAACTGGACCTTCAACTTCTGTACATACTGTAGATGATTTTCTGCTTGCACCCCATCAGGGGAAACCCCGAAACACACATCCACTGGCAGTCTAGCCTCTCTCCCAAACATCAGCCCGTACAGGGAAAATCCAGTGGCATCACTTTTGGTGCAGTTATAAGCATGTATCAAGGTGCTAATCTGCTGGCTCCATCTAGGCTTGTCTTTGGGTTGCAGTGTGCCCAACATATAAAGCAATGTGCGGTTAAACCTTTCAGGTTGGAGATCTCCCTGGGGCTGGTATGGGGTGGTTCTTGATTTTCGTACTCCCCACAAAGATAGCATTTCTTTAATTAGGCGGCTCTCAAAGTCCCTCCCCTGGTCGGAATGGATTCTCTGGGGGGCCCCATAGTGGACAAAGAAGTTCTCAACAAGTACTTTAGCCACCGTGGTTGCTTTCTGATCTTTAGTAGGAAAAGCCTGTGCATACCGGGTAAAATGATCAGCGACTACCAATATGTTACTGATGTTTTTTAGGTCTGGTTCTAAACTCAGGAAATCAATGCAGACCAGTTCCATAGGGGCACTGGTAGTGATATTGACCATGGGGGCAGCTCTCTGAGTAGGGCTTTTCTTTGCAAACAGCGGCCACAGGTCTTGACATACTGCTCTACATCTGCACTCATTTTTGGCCAGTAGAATCGGGTCCGTACCAGGTCAAGAGTTCGGTCTATGCCAAGATGCCCCATGTGATTGTGCAGCACCTCAAGACAGTTCTCAAAAACAGATGTGCAGCACCAGTTGTGTTTGTCCTGGCCCTCCTTATCCACAGTCTCTCTGTATAGTAGTTGGTTAATCAGTTTTAACTTTGACCCTTCTTTGTATAACAAGGCAGTTCTCAGGTCAGTGGAACGCAACTTGGACATGTCCCTCCCAGCCTGCAAAGCTTCCATAGCAGCTTTTATCATGGGGTCTCAGGATTGAGCCCGTTGGAGACTATCATTGTTGAATTGGGGCAGCGAACTAGTGTCTAATGCAGAAAAATGACAGTAAGCAGCAGGTATGCAGTTCTTGGATGGCCCCAAGCAATCCACCATGCAGTCCACAGCATCAGGAGACACCTGTTCCTCCTTGTCAAATTTTTGGCAAAGGGCTCTTATGTCAGGTTCTGACAGCCTGACCCAGTCAGTTTGTGGCATAGGCCTCCGAGAGAGAGCATCCGCATCTATATGGTTTAGACCTGCTCTGTACTCAACAGCATAGTTGTAGGTGGCCAATGCAGAGAGCCACCTATGGCCAGTGGCGTCCAACTTAGCTGAGGTCTGCACATAGGTCAGAGGATTGTTATCAGTCTTTACCAATATCTTGGCACCATACAAATAGTCATGAAATTGATCAATAATGGCCCACTTCAGAGCCAGGAACTCTAGTTTGTGCACTGGATAATTTTTTTCTGAAGGAGTCAGACTTCTGCTGGCAAAAGCTACAGGTCTCAAACCGTTCGAGTGCTCCTGATCTAACACAGCCCCCAATCCTTGTAGACTGGCGTCAGTATGGAGAACGTACGGCTTGGCTGGGTCAGCATAGGCCAGCACTGGGGCATGGGTAAGTTGATATATGATGTCATAGAAAGCTTCCTCACACTCAGTAGTCCAGCCGTTTCCAAACACATCATTCGGCCGAAAATACTTCTTCTCTGTCTCAGAGTGCACAACTTTCTTATACTTTTTGTGCATGGGAGGGTACCCCTGAGTAAGGTTGAGAAGGGGGCGGATCACTCGAGAATAATCTTTGACAAACCGCCTATAATATCCACAAAACCCCAGGAACCATTGCAGCTCTGTCAAATTCTTTGGCTGAGGCCAAGTAATCAAAGCCTCCACTTTGCTGGGGTCAGTCTCTATGCCTTCAGTGGATACTATGTGGCCCACATACTTCACAGAGGTTTGGAAGAATTGGCACTTGTCTATAGATAGCTTGAGACCGAAATCCTCCAGCCGATCCAGGACCTTGAACAATTGACGTTCATGTTCTTCCAACGAGCGGCCAAACACTATGACATCATCTAAGTAAACCAAACACTCAAGCAAATTCATGTCCCCCACAGCACGTTCCATCAAGCGCTGAAACGTAGCTGGTGCACCTGAAATCCCTTGAGGCATCCAGATAAACTCATAGAAACCTAGGGGGCAAATGAATGCAGTCTTCTCTCAGTCCTCTGGGGCCATCGGGATCTGATAGTACCCACTGCGGAGGTCTAACACAGAGAACCACTTACTGCCATTTAAACAATCCAAAGTCCTGTAGTGGCATGGTATACTGGTCTGGGATGGTCCACGATTCAAGGTACAGTAATCACACACATCTGAACTGCCCCATTCTTTTCCTCACTACTACAATGGGGGAGGCATAGGGGCTTCTGGACTCTTGTATCACACCAGCAGCAAGCATCTCTTGCAAATGCCGCCTCACATCATCTATGTCAGCCGGGGCCAGGCGCTGAGATCTCTCGAAAAGGCCTTTCATCATGCAGCCGGATGTGGTGCTCAGCCCCTTGCACACATCCCATGTCCCATTCTTTTAGGGAAAATACCTGGTCTCTTTTGGAAAGCTTCTCACTGATCCTCACTTTCCATTCAGCAGGCAACGAGGATTCACCAAAATCAAACAAGTCGGGAGTTACTCTGTCATCCTTCCTCGAACCCTTGCTATTGGGCAGCACTGCAGTATCTGCACAATGTACACTTGCCTGGGTGCACCCCATTTTTATTCGAATCTCCTTGTCAGACACATTATGAACTTGAACCATCCTCCTCCTGGCATAAGCATGGGCTCTAGCAGGCAAGATACTGGGTTTAACCAGCAGTCCCTCAGGCAATCTTCCCTCCCCAGGTGCATCCAACATCAATAACTTATTCTTAACATCTGTTCTCGTTTGGACTTCCCTTGCAAAACACACTGGGCATTTGGGGCAAGTATTAACGGCGCGGATCCTTCTTCCATACTACACCCCCAGACCTTCAGAGTTCCTCTGGCTAACTTTACTCCCGAGTTTCATAACCTTTTGGATCAGCGGGTATTCTTAGGGCTCACCCACTTTTCTGAACACAATTGGGCTAGTCGACCAAACATATGAGCATTTGTCCCAATCAACAGGGGCACCCCATCATACAGTCCATTGGAGGAGCAGACTAAAGCCAAGGTTTCCACCTGTTCGTCCACTCCAGCCACAGAAGTAGGAAATGACAACCAGATCCGGATATACCTAAAATACGGATAAGCCTTGTCACTTAGCCCCCATACATGCAGACCATCCAAGGGTTGCAGTGGCACCTCAGGTAGGTGTGTCTGATACCAGTCCTGAAACATGATGGTTACCTGAGAGCCACTATCTAATACAGCTAGAGTGGGAATCCATTTACTCACACTGGAGCCTCCATCGAGGGCCCAACCACATCAGACCATTTAGGAGGCACAGCATTGACAGTTGCTGGGGTGTTGGCCTGGGTCACAAAGCCTTCCTGGGGGTTGGACATGGGTCCTGCGATGCCAAGTGATCAGTCTGCTGTTGACCTTCCTTAAATTCTCCAGCAACTGGCACTCAGTCTGAAAGTGTCCATCCTTCCCACAATGGTAACAGAACTTGGGGTCCCGAGGGTCTCTATTGGAAGGGGAATACTTTATCTGCTGGGGGCCCTCTGGGGGTGAGGGGGTTCCCCTAGGCCAGGGCATTGATTTCTAGATAACTCAGGTTCCCCAGACCTAACAGGGCGGGTAGTGGATCGCTTCAAGTCCCTCACCAGTTCTCGTAAATTTCTGACCTCAACCCTCAACTCACTTTCTACTTGGGGATCAGAGGAAACAGCACGCACCCCCACATCACCCTGAAATTCTGGGGACGCATCAGGCCTCCCTGAAAGGAAGTCTCCTCAGGTGCACTAGACTCAGGGGTTCGGCTTGGGTTCACAGCTCCCATATAGGGTTCCCACCCCTCCTCATCAGTCTCTACCTCTCTAATCTCCCTCATCAATTGACAGTATTCAGGTGAGGCAGCCTGTCTATCATGTAACTTAAGTTTTAACAGTATCACACTAGAAAATCTAGCAGACTTCAAAACATGTTTCAACCTGACCTGGTTCAAGGCCGTGGCTGTGATCCCCCCTTTTCAATAGGCCTTTTGCAAGGCCCGCTCCACCCTAGTAACAAAGGCGGACAGCTTCTCATTTCTCCATTGCTTGACAGACTTGAATTTCCATAATAAGTCTTCCTCAGTCTCTGTACTCCCGAACACTCCCTCCAAAGCAGAAAGATGCTCTGCTGCGGTGGCTTCCGGGTTAGCGGCCCACAAGAACCTAATGGCTTCTAAAGCGGGGCCCCGCAGACTCTCCATCAATCGCTTTCTTTTCTCCCCCTCAGAGCATTGCCACTCCTGAACTAAGGTGGTGGCGTAGTCCATCCACGCCTCCAAGTCATCCTCCCCTGAAGGCACCGGCACTGTACCAGAAAAAAGTTTCAGCCTACGGTAAGAATCAAGCTGTATAGGGGGAACCACTAGGGGCAGTGGAGCCAAAATAGAACTCTTGGGGGACAGGAGAGGTACCTGGGAGACCTGGCGGGTGGTATCACCAGAGGTCAATGCTTTGCAACACTCCTGGGTAGTTCTGCCCCTCCACAGCCAACAAGCCAAGCAGTTTATCTTTGGAACTATTAGTCTGGGGACCCCAGGGTGACTGACCCACTCCGAATGTGAACAAGTCTCCACCCTGTGGGGCAACCTCGGGTGAATCACTGGAGTACCCTCTCGGGTCGATGGCCACACTACACAAAGTAGCACCTGCAGGGTCTGGTCGAGCAGGTCAGCCTCACGCCACCTCCACTTTGCCCAAACATTTAACCACGCTCTGCTGTAGAAATAATGTCAGCTATTGATTGTTCCCAGAGCAAATCTAAGCCTTTGTTCTCTGGAGGTCCAGCTCTTGACTTCACCCACACCCCATCAGTTTGTACCATCGTCTTAATAGGGTCCAACAATTTTTGCCGCCATATCCCTTCAGTTTCCTGACAGCTTTTCCATTTTATGTACTTCACCCACTTTGCCACTAGGGGCTGGCTGAGTCCAGTGGTGTCTCAAGTTGCAACCCCCAGGGGGTGCTATCCTGAGGGCTACTACCCCTGCCTGCCCTAACTATAGCAGGGTGAGGGGCCCAGATCCGTTGGTGGATGCCTCCACCCAGAGGTCGGGGTTAGAACAGTCGAGGTTGACTCGGTCACAGCCCTCTGGGTTGCTGCAACCCCTGTTTCTTCCCACTAGTGGCCCACGCAGTTCAATTTCAGTGGTCCTTACCATATACACTTACCCACCAGCTTGCACCAGTCAGCTCACTCCAGGGAACCCCTGGAAAGTAAGGTACAGTTACGCCACATTCACTGGCCAATATTTCACCATTAATACATAGACTAGCCAGTGTGCTTTTGCAAAACACGCAATCTGATTTATTTGAGGGGAGATAACAAGGACTGGGGGAAATCAGGTTAATTAGCTTACCACTACAGTATATGAAAATCTCCATGGCTCTGCACATACTCAACCTATTAATTACTGTCTGTGGGTACCCCAAGCCCCATGGCTAGTTCCTCAATGCAGCTGGTTGGGGCCCTGACACAAGCGAGCATTTAATTCCTGAGCAGATCAGATGGAGCCAGAAAGCTCAATTAGGTGCAGTCAGCAATACAAGAAGACTATTTTTATATTTGTTTATAAGCTTTAACAGGAGCTACCTGATCCCGTACTCTACAACTCCAGCAAAGAACCACTCTTTCACCACTTGCAGGGGTGAACCTGAGCTTCAACGGCCTCCTCACACATTTATATGAAACAACAGAGGGTACCATACCAGGCAGCTGCTTCCAGGACCCAACAAACTCACAGCTATGCGGGCGTTTCACTGCAGCTTCAATGTCCTAACAGACCGAGGGCAATTCAGCAGATTCTCCAGTCCTCTTCAGGTGAAGCCTGGTAGGTAGATGTGCTTGTACACAGCCTCCTCTGACCGCAAGCCTGCGGATTTAATCTGCGGAGTGCTGGCAATTCAAACGGCTGCCTCAGGCCTTTCACGCACTTCCCGCGTGAACACTCAATGCTGCAGGAGCTCAGAGCTCCCGTCACCTTCACAGTCACAACGCATCTGCCCCTAACAGCATGGGGCAATTCCCACAGCTCGGGTGCTACCTGATCTCATTGGCTGGTTACACATGCCAGTCACTTATTCTAGCCCTCAGTGGTGCGAAAAGGCGCCATGACCCATAATGCCATGTCCAGGAATTACAAGCTGTGTCCCAATTGGTCAGCTGGCTCCAGCCAGAGTCCTGATTCCTGGTTGGTCACCTCCACGCCAGTTCCGATGCCCCCCTGCCACTATTGGACCCCTTTTACACAGTCTGGGTCCAATATGGAGGGGCACAACACAAAGTCCCAGCTGCAAAAAAAAAAGCGTTAAACAAACTGCAATTTTACCAATACTATACACGTTTTTAGGGGGACAACTATATCTATTAGATAGGTTCCCTCAGAGCTCCTAGTGACCACAGAAACAGATCGATCAGGCAGCAGTCCAGAGTGGGACTCGAGCAGGGAATCCCCAGTCCCCCTATTTGTACCATGAAAGCCTGCAAGCAGGCAGCTCTTAAAGAGGCAGTACTGGAGGCCTTAAAGCACTCACAACGCCCACATTTAGCGGCCTTACGCCGAACACCAGTCAGGCATGGAGCATTTAGGCAAGCTCCGGGAAAGCTTTCAGGAACCCCCATTTGTAGGGGGGTTACACTAAGGGCAAGTCATTTAGGAAGATAGAGAAGAGAATGGGCCCAAGCACCGAGCCCTGTGGGACTCCAGTGGAAATACGGGGAGATTGTATCCTGGATTTTGACTGATTGTGTTCTTCCTGAGAGGTAAGCTCTAAACCAGTTTTGGGCAGAAGTAGGCAACCCAGCAGCCGTAAGAGAGTCAAGAAGTAAGGCATGGGAGACTGTGTCAAATGCCTTGGAGAGGTCGACAAATATGGCAGTGGCAATGAGGCCATTATCCATCACAGTGAGAATGGAGTCAGTGAACCTGAGTAGGGAGGTGGTAGTGGAGTGGTTCTTCCGAAAACCAGATTGGAACGGTGAAAAAAAGGAAGAGTCATCGAGGAAGGAAGTTAGCTGAGAGAGGACCAGGTGTTCTTGGAGTTTAGCAAGAACAGGGAGTAGGGAGATTGGGCGAAGATTTGCAGAGGAGGAGGAGGGGTCACCACCCTTTGGGAGAGGGAGGACTACAGCATGTTTCCAGGATGAGGGGACAGATGCAGAGGAGAAGGAAAGATTTAAGATCAAGAAGAGAGGGTAAACTATAGCAGAAGCTGAAAGGTAGAGGAGTGTAGGGTCAAGATCATCCGGAGATGAGCCTTTGGAAGGATTAAGAGAGAGAGAGAGAGAGGGGCCATTAGTGCTTCTTTTGGGGAGACTGCAGAAAAAGAGAAGGAAGGATGGGCATGTACGGGTTGAGTACTGGGTGTGGGAGGATGAGGAGGGGGAGGTTAGAGGGGAGTGACTTTAGAAGTGCCGTGGCACAGGAGGCATAACAAGAGTTAAACTCTTGAGCCACTGCACATGGTTTGGAGACCAATGAGTTGTTTATTTTAAGCACAGGGGGAGGTGGATATGAAGGGGAGAGAACAGGGCATTGACCACTTTCCGGAATTTGGAGGGGGAATTGATGTTTTTGAGAAAAGGTGATTTAAAATATTCAGATTTGGCAAGTCTGGTAGCTTTTGTGCAGGTATTTCTTAACATGGAATAGCTGGCATGGTCTAGGGGAAGCTGGGAGACCTTATGTTTCCTCCAAGCTTTGTCCTGTTCTCTGAGACAGGTCAGTAACTCAGGGGAAACCCAGGGATGATGGTTTCCATGAACTCTAGTGCATTTGAAAGGAGCGTAGTAGTTCCATGTAGTTAGAAATTTATCTTTAAAATAAGCGAGGGCTTGGTCAATGGAAGGGGCAAAGGCAATAGGGGACCAATCGGAGCTGGCCAGTTCATTAAGAAGGGGATTAAGGTCTAAGGAGCTGAAGGAGCAGAGTTGCAGAATTTTGTGAGATGGTTTAGGTCTATGGACTTTCCTGATTACAAAGATTGGGTGATGATCACTGAGGGCACCTGGGAGAATATCTGATTTAATGACTTGGTGGGGGTGAGAGGTGAGAGCCATCTATCAGGGAGTGATTAAGAGTTTTATGATTTAGGCAGGTGGGTTCCAGGATGAGTTGGAAGAGATTGAGGGCCATGATGTCATTTCGTGTCTTGGCAGTTGTTGGTGACAGCCAGTTTTGGTTTAAATCACCCCAGATGTATAGCTCGCCCTTGTGTAAAAAGGGGGTTATGGAGGTAATGAGATCCAAAGTATCGGATGACTTGGAACCAGGTTGACAGCAGATACCAGCTATGAAGATGGGGAGGAAAAAGGCAAGGTAATGTTTACTACAAGTGCTTTATAGGCAGAGGGTACTGAGGATGATAGAATGGTTGAGACCTGAAGTGAGAACAGCATATACATGGCTACTCCACCACCCCTGCCAGTCCTGTCCTGCCTGATTATGGAATAACCTGGGATATTAATGGCAAGATCGGGTATTTTAGTGTTTAACCAAGTTTCCATTAAAATTAGTATATCAGGTGTGAGAGATTACCATAGGATGTAAAAGGTCAATTTTTGACACAAGACTGCAGATGTTAAAGTGGAAGATCTTCAGGCCCTTGGGGAGGGCAGAGGAGGTGGGGGCGTTGGTACATTAGTGGAAGGATTGCAACTGGCAGGGATGTATGTAGTGGGACCAGGATTGGGATGAACATTTCCTGATGTGAGTAACAGGAGTGCTATTATGAAAGTATAATGACAGTTCAGAATAATTACATTCTACCTCAGAGGATGAACACTTAGCTTTTGTAAATAAAGTAACAACTGCCTCTGAGGGTCTGCATGCTGTGGGGATTGGCCCCACAGGGGGTTCCTGGAAGAGACCACCGCCACGATCTTAAGGTTTGGGAGTGCTCAACTTTCAGCTAAGCTACTCAACTCCTGGAACTGTCTTCTGCAGCTCTCATCCGGCTGAGCTAAGCACACTCAATGACTCACCAGTCACCAGGAGCTGAGCACACTCCATGAAAACTCCCAGCCAATCCAGCAGCCAGCAGGGAGTTTCTAGGCTGGCTAGAGTTAACCTTAGAGGTCCATGAATCTACAAGGGAGCCTTAGCTGTCTGCGGGTTACACACTTAGTACAACTCTAGACAGGAAGCATGCTGCTGTGTTACAGACCAGTAGTGCTTTCAGAATAGTGGACTTTGGCAGACAAATTGCAAGAGCACTGCACTAGTTTATCCTCAACAGAACAAAAGCAGCCAGTAATGCTGCAGCACCATCATCACCCAAGGAAGTGCTGTAGGAATCTGAGTCAAGTTACAAATGCTGTAAAGTGAGAATTTCCATTGCTGCCTATTGTATGGAGCATCAAATTATATCTCAGAATCAAACAAAACATCTAGATTACAAACCACAAGCTCTGCTTCTATGAAGGTGACACCCAGTCTTATCGCTTATGCCACAAATATGTGCCAGAGATCAAGAAAATCTATTTAGAAGAATTCAGAGCCTGTGAAAAAAGTGAGGACATGTGGACAAGTCCATGCAGTCTCATCTTTAGAGCTTCCCACTCCATGATAAGTTCTCACTGTTGCCTCTAAAACTGGAAGATTGCAGACCTATCTGCAGCAGTATACACTGGAGTAGCCCCTCTGAATCACAACTTTAAAGGGTACCTAAACAAGCAGTTTTTTAAAACTGCAAACTCCAAAATCTGGCTATATTGAAATAAAGTAAAGGCTGCTGTTTACATTCATGCTAAAACTGCATTTATGTAAATAACATAAATGCAGTTTCATAACTTTTGGAAAATGTAAACATCAGCCTTTCACTTTCAAAAAATAGCCTTGGTTTCTCCCTAAGATGTCTGCCAAGTGTGTTAAGTGATGAGTCATGATGACATCATAGGAGCCAGAGACAGAGATCCACATATATTTCTATAGTGCTAACTAGTTCTTCTTTCCCTCTTTATTTTGAATTGTTGTACCAGAATGATCAACACCATGTATTAACTCATGGATTATTTTGATCAGTACACGTTAGGCTATGATTTTGTTCATTTTGTTTACTTTAACTTGCGGAAAATGTTTTGAAATCCAGCTGACTTTTTCTTCTTTGACAAACTGCATTACAGTACAACACTTCAAATACCTGATGATCTAGTAGTTATATGATGCACTGAATTTTGTTTTTTGTTAACCAGGAGAGATGCACTAAGCTGAAAGTTTGTTTACAGGTGTGGCCTGAGAGCACAAGGAAGTTTAGTGACTTGCTCAGGGACACACAGCAAAGTACCTGTCTTGTTCAGTTCCAAAGCTCATGCTGTCTTATTAATCCACAAATAAGGCTTTCTTTTTCCATGTGAACCCCCTGCACCTAGCCTGCCATCTGTTGCACACCCCACTATCCATACCCTGTCCTTAGTACTGCCTGGGGCCGCATATGAGCTTGCGATCTCATGAAGAGAATTATCACACCTCAGATTGTAATCTTGTACCTCAGAGAGTTTTGCACACCTATACTGATATGCATCATCAGCTGGCACTGCTAAAATGCCTCCCAAATCACTCTCCAGTCTACATTCTCAATGTTTGACTCCTGCTTCCACAGTAAACAGAGTGGATCACCACCCTTCTGCACAGTGAAGGTAGTATGTACAATTCCCTGTTGTGTTTTTTCCCACCTCATTAACCAACAACTAGGTTTTCCTGGAGGGGCAAGAATAAGCATCATGACCCACCAGAAAAACTGCTGCTCATGCGCTCATAAGGGCTGCACTTACAATGGATAACAATAGTATTAGCAGGAGAGGAATACTAATACCTTGAGTGAATCCACCTGACTTTCAGTGTCAGTCTACTCCTTTACCTGTGAACTGCAGAACCCTGCAAGACAGTTCCCAGCATTCTTCTCCAGTACTTTTCTGTGCTCTACTCCACAATGTGAGTTGGCTGGCTACCACCCTTCCAAATCTTGAATGAGCTATACACAACTCCCTCAATACTGTCCTAACAAACGTCAACATTCCCCCCCCCCCCCCCACCCGAGGGTACTCTCCCTACACTGAATTCAAGTAACTGTTTAGGTGCAGCTGTGCCACTCTGAGTATTTGTCATTGCTGGCTACTCTCATTCACAGTCAGGAAGTGATCATGATGCTGACAGCCCCACATTTCAGATCTCACCGTGATCTGCTCAGTGTCCTCCTTCATGTCTTCAACTAACCTGCATATAGCTGTACCCTGCTGGAATGGCTTCTTCAGTCCCTCTCTGGCATTCATTCTTCTCACCTGCTCCCCACACCAAAAACTGGTGAGTTCACCACCTTTCCCGCATCATGAATGTGTTTAGTACACTCCCATGTTATATTTACATATTAATAATAAACATGATCTTCTGGTAAGCCAGGCTGATAGCAACATGGCACAAGTGGAAAAATAGGCTTTCCTACCCATATAAGATCTAAGCCAACTATGATTAGGCACTATTAAATGACATGCATAATGATGTGCGCACCCATCATTTAATAGTGCCTAATCAAAGATAGCCTAGATCTTTTAAAGCTAGGAAAGCCAATCATTCCCCTTGTTTCCTGCTGCTATGAGCCTGACTTACTGGAAAGATATGTTTATATTTGATATGTCAAAATAAAATGGGGACTGTACTATGTGCATTCATGATGTAGAAGGGTGATGAGCTCACCAGTTTTTACTGTGAGGAGGAATAGTGAAGAATGAATACCAGAGGGGGACTGAGAAGGCCACTCTTGCAAGGCACTGCTATATTCAGGGAAGGAGGAAGACAGAAGGAGAGAAATATGAGCAGATTACTGTGAGAAATAAGATGTGGGGCTACCAGCACCTTGACCACTATCTGACCCCATTGTCCTGGCCAACATTCCCTTTCCCATAAAATCAGTTCATGCAATTGTCCAAGGCTGTGTGTGGATATTAATTTATGAAATGGCTACCACTACACGTTCAGTCACTTCACTACCAGTCCGCTTGTAAAGCGCTTTGGGGTGCAATGTGTATGAAAACCACTATATAAATGCTGATTATTCTTATTATTATTATTTCCCATGGAAAAAGAAGATGAGATAAGCATATATTTGAGTTTCAAGAAAGTATGAACTCTAACATTGGACTGCACAAGAACTTTGTTACAAAAAAGTGGTGGATCTAGGGGGTGGTGAAGGGTGTGGCTGCACCCCCTCCCCCCCATTGTAACTTGCTTGCTGCTGCTGTATTTCACTTTGTTGAAGAAGTCTGAATTATTGCTTGTACAAATGTTTACATTCTAACTATGGATTACATTTGTAGGTTCTGTCAAAAACGTACTAGAAAAGAATAATAGCAGAAAATATAAAGGTTTAATAAAAATGTTAAAAAGTGCATATTAAGCATGCACACCACCCCAGCACCCCCATTGTAACATCTTGGATTCACCATAACCACTAAACGACCAGGTTATTAAAAATTTGTACTGCACTGTGGTTTGCCACAGAGAAAGTCGGTTGGATTAAAATACATTTTCAGCATGTTAAAGTAAACAAAATGAACAGAACCATAGCCTAACACATACATTATACAAAATAATGCACATGATTTTGACCATTTGGGTGAAACAATTCTATACAAAGAGAAATAAGAACTTTTTAGCACTATAGAGAGCCATATATTTCTCTGACTTTGGCTCCAATGATGTCATCACATAACAGATTTGGTGACCATTTTAGGAAGCAGGTAATACAGTTTTTTTGAAATCGGAAGGCTGATTTTACAATTTTCAAATGCTCTGGAACCACATTTAGGAAAATTATGTAAATGTAGTTTTAGCATTAATGAATACAGCAGCCTTTTCTTTAGTAACCTACGGAGTCAGATTTTTGAATAGTTTGATGTCAAAATGTTGTTTGAGTATCCTTTAATGCATCTCAGAAGGTAAAAGAAAAATATGAATAGTTTTTGAATAGTTTTTGAATAGTTTGATGTCAAAATGTTGTTTGAGTATCCTTTAATGCATCTCAGAAGGTAAAAGAAAAATATTGGTTATATTTTACTTTAGAACTTACCTACACTATATTTGTAAGTGATATTAACACATGACAAGGTGTGTATCGACATGAGAAGTAGTCAAGTGCCTTTATATCCCCCCTCCAGTTGTGTGTGTAGAGGTGTGTAAATACACATCATTGGGGCATTAACTATGCTTATAAAACGTGATTGGGATGGAAAAAATACATAATATATACAAGATGGATGTATAATTAAGCAATAAACCACTTCAGGGTGTGGGTTATGGTGGGATTTACCCACACCTGGTGTGGTTTGGTCATGAGGCTGCAGGCTGAGTGACCACATCAACACCAGAAGTGGGTAAATCCCAGCATAACCCACACCCTGGAGTGGTTTCTTGTGATTATACAATGTCCTGTAAAAAAAATATGTTTTTAAAATTGTTTTTTACTGTTTTTAACTTTTTTCATTGATTTGTTTTGTAATATCACGCCTCTGTGTTAAATAGTGCCTCGTTGCTAGGCAGATTATGTCTTGTTGCTAGGGAGATTATGGCTGATGTGGTGCCTTGACCCTCCCCAATCCAAGTTAATTCAGCCAGAGACAATGTCTGTGGGTTTTTCTGTTGTTTTTTTTTTAATCGTGACAGACTACTGCACTTTCAGTTGTTGTTTAGTTATGTGACAGTCCCAGTACAGCAAGTGCTAACAGGCTGCTGTAAAGACATTTTGTTTTTGGGTTCATGGTGAAGACTAGATAACAGCCGACTCAGGGTTTTTTTTTTTTTTTTTTATTTCCACAGTATGGGAAGCCAGCATTTTTAATTATGGCATCGAGCTATTTAATCAGGAGTGAAGGAAGATGTCAACATATTGTGGAGGTGGCAGGCTGCAGATCGGGGAGACGGAATCAGCCACATGTGGAAAACTTGATTTCAGACATGAAGTAGGTACAAGGTTAAAAGGACATATGATTAAAACTGTTTTTCTGTTGCTTGCAGTGGGGTTGGGAGCTGTATGTGTTGTACTTTACTTCGGGAATGTTGCGTGGTGGTTTACTGGGGATGTAACATGGCGGTTGTCATGTTTTGCTTTTCGGCCGTCAAATTGATTTGTTTTAGGGGATCCAAGATGCAACTGACTGGCACCTTTTGTGTGGGTAATGCCAGGATTTACCATGGCAGAGAGGTGCCAGGCAGCCAATCAGGGACCCCATTGTATAATTAAGCAATAAGGCACGACAGGGTGTGGTATATTATGGGATACCATCACATCTCGGGTGGTTGAGCATAAGGCCACAGGCTGAGTGCATCCAACCATCTGAGAAGTGATGATATCCCATGATATACCACAACCTGGAGTGACTTATTGCTATTATGAACTGGGTTTAAAGTTTTAAAAGTAAAAAAGTAAAATAAACCAGTTTTAAAATGTTTTAAAATGAGTTTTTGGGTGGTGTAGGGTCACATTTTGATAAAATAGTTCTTTTTTTTTTCCCAATCTCTTTTTCCCTCCATTCACGGTCTGGGGGGCCTCTCTCAGGCATCCTGCCTGTTCCTGCCCTGCCTGATGTCCACCTACCTGTGTCTACTCTCTCTCTCCTCCTCTGTCCACGATCAGCACCCCAAGCTTAACCCCTCTGGGGTGGGGCCACCCCTCCTCTTTGGGTGCACTTTTAGACAGACTCCGATGTGGGAGAGGACCCGGGTGGAGGAACCTGGAAGGCCAGGCAGGATGGACTCGGCCTTGGGCATGGAGGCAGGTGCCGTCGCCTACCCCTCAGACTGGGCTTTCCCTTGTTCTGGAGACCCCCCCATACATGTGCACGTCCTCAACGCAAGGCGTACACGGCAACCCCTGCCTGCGACAGGGCACGCAGATTATGTACAGCCAAGCATGCTACAGTGCCCCCGATCTCCACCAGGACCTGCTGGCATGCCAGGCAATCCCCGACCCCCCCCCCAGGGAGAAGAACAGCCCATCAGGTGCTCAGTCCTCTCCCACCAGTGCCGACCACCGGCGCCCGAACTCACTCCCAAACCCGGGTTGCTGGCACAGCGCGAGGTGTGGCATCCAGTGCCTCAACCCTCAGTGCCACCAGGCCAGCGGATAAAATAGTTCTTAAGACAGTAGGTGGCGCTATTATACTGGTAGTTAATAGAGGTGGGGCTGTTGTGTCTGTGTGAACTCATCTCTCACTCTACATCGCATCCGGATGTGAATTGTGGCTATTTTAAAGAGGTTTCTGTTCCTTTGTGGTACCGAGTGGCATGTAAGGGATTTGTAGAGCTTCCTGTTTTTTGTGTTTTTGGTTTTTTTAAATGAAGAGTAAAAAGCCATGCACTGAAATGGTGTGCCGATGCTGCGAGTCAGCGCGGAGAAGAGAGTTGTGGCTGGGGTGAGAACGGACAGGGGAACCACATGGAGGAGATGCAGCCATTGTGTTATTCAAGCCCCGCTTTGTTTTTATTTGATACAGAAAAAAAAGACTCGCCCATTACTGTCAGTGGCGCGCTGCTGCTATTGAAACCGAGTGAGAAGTTATGACTGCAACTTCTGTGCAGCTGCCCCTCCCCTTGCTAACAGATTGATTTTGTGTGTTTTTTTTTTTTTTTTTTTGTATCTGTGGTTGGTTGCAGTATATAGGAGGACATGTTCTATGTGGGCAGACGTTTTATTTATTTAGTTTTTGTTAACCGGGTAGGTGCACTAGCCATAAAATGACTATTTTCAGGCATGACCCAAGGGAGTACAACAAAAAGAGAACAGTTGAACAACAGCAACATGGGTACAATAATACAAATAGAGGAACAGTACAGCAGTGCTACAAAAATACAATGGGCCGGATATTCAAAAGGGTTGCGCCATGTGCAATAGGGTTGCGCCAGCGCAAGTCCGAAACTGCGCCATACTGCGATATTCAGCGGGAGGCAGCTGCGCCACCGAAAACATGCTGAGCAACAGCGCAATGCAAATGAAGGCATGCGCAACCGAAGGGGGTGGATCCATGCATAAAGAGCACAATGCGATATTCAAAGGCTTGCACAATGCACAATCGCGGAACAGCCGGAAGGTGCGCCACAGCGGAATGAGCCAAGATAAAAAGGCTCAAGGAAGAGGCGCAAGAACGCAACAGGGATGCCAAGCGAGTCAGGGAGAGAGAGAGGCAGCAAGAGGGAGAAAGAGGGCAGGCCAGGGAGTGTTCAGGCAAACAAAAGCAAGGGAAGGTGTGTGGGCCACAGGCTGCAGAGGCCAGCAGGTGTACCCGGTGCAGTGGAGGTAGCAGTCAGGATAGCGGGGGTAACAGAGCAAGATCAGCCAGGGGGGGACAGAAGCCAGGGAGATGGACAGTGCCAGCTTCCACATGGAAGCTGTAATGAGGGTTGAGAAGGCATGCTGCAGGGGCGTGGCCGTGGAAGGGCCCGTCGTGATACGCCCCAACAGCGAGTACCGTGCCGCATCAGCTTTGAGCTGTCACGGATGTAGAGATCATGGGCGGTACCACCTGAACGAGGGCAATACTGAGGTGGCTCTGTGAGCTGTGCAGTGATGTGATGCAGGCACCCTCACGGCGCAGTCACGCTCTGTCAGTGGAGACCAAGGTGACAGCCTGCATGTTCCTGCTTGCCACGGGCACCTTCCAGAGGCCGACAGGGGACACCACAGGCATCACACAGTTGGCCATGTCATGCATCCTCACCCAATTCCTCAGCGCACTGCTGCCACATGCTGCGGAGCACATCCATTTCCCCAGCACCACGGCAGAGCGTACAACAAACATGCAGGAGTTCCACAGGGTAGCACGTATGCCTGGCATGCTAGGGGCGATAGACTGCACCCATGTGGGCATTCTCACACCACCCGGCCCTGATGGGGCCACCTACAGAAACAGGAAGGGCTTCTCGAGTGTCAACTGCCAGGTGGTGTGTGATGCCAGTTGACGCATAATCAATGTCTGTGCCACACACCCTGGCGGAGCATATGATTCCTTCATATGGCATCAGTCCGCACTGTGCCATCGATTCGAGAGTGGGAACATCCCCACAGGCCATCTAATGGGTGAGTACACATGTGGGAATGGCAATGTTGGGTCAAGGGTGGGAAAGCCACAGATGCCATGATAGTGGCATACAGGGATGTGTGCGAAATGGACCTGGACATGTTACCAAGCACCACCATCTCCACACAGGTGACTGCAGATACCCACTCCGACCCTGGCTGCTCACACCCTACCGGCGCCCCACAACCCCATCGCAGCAACACTACAATGAGGCACATGCCGACACACGCAACATCATAGAGTGGGTGTTTGGGATGCTGAAGGCATGATTCCGATGCCTAGACACCTCTGGCGGTGCACTACAGTACAGCCCCTCAAAGGCCTGTGCGATATTCCTGGCCTGTTGTATCCTGCACAACATGGCCAAAGACTGTGGGATAGCTGTACAGGTCGAGGAGGGGAACAGCGATGGGGACACCAGTGACGCCGGTGATGATGGTGATGAGCAGCCCCCCCTTGGACGGCGGGACCCCCAACTGATCTGGCAGGCACAGCTGCACCGGGACACCATCACAGAGGAGCATTTTGCATGACACAGGTAGGTCAAGGGGCCATGTGCAACCAACACTGTCTAGGCGCAACCCACAGGCACACAGGGCAACACACCAGGAGTGCATGACGGCAAGGGGAGTGGAAGGATCCAGGCGCACAAACACACCATCAGGGAGGGGTGAATAGTTACATGCTATATGGACACACACACACACACACACACACACCAGGCACAAAGCGTACATGGGCAGATGCACAGCAGAGCAGGAACAGACATGGCAAACACACAGATCCATGGACCACCCACACCACCTGTACTGTCCAAGTACGTGTGTCAGAAGCTGGGCACCCTTGCACCTTGGTGTACAGTACAATGCAGGCATCATCATGCACACGTACCTGTGGACAGCAGTCGGGTGGGTGTGCAGGTGGTCCGTGTGTCGGCGTGTTGGGCAGGGCACCCACCAGTGCACTGCCCACCATGACACACATTGCACACAGGGCAGCACCAGACAGGGCCCACACTGGGAGACAGGTCAGTCAGGTGGCACTGTGCCACAGCCACCTTGGATGCGTGGGCGGCCCCGCCATGACCCAGCAGCACTGGCAGGCTGAGCATGGGCCACATGGGGTGGCACCGACATACCACCAGGGGTCCCACTGCGCGAGCGCGACCTCGCCCGCACAGGGGTCTGCAGCATGCAGAACATACCTGCACCAGGTGTGCTCAGGATGCCCACAGCAGAACCTGGCATCGACAGGCTGGGTGTCGCACAAGGCCGGGAACGTGGAGTGGAGACCGTACTGTGTGGGGTGTGCAGTACAGCGGCACCTGACTGTGTGCCCAATGTGGCCATGACACCGACCACTGCCTGGGTCAGCCTGTCAATGGCGGCGGTCACATCCATCCGCATTTGGACCATCTCTGCAAGGATACTTGCATTGTCCCTGCTGTTCTGCTCTACAGCCACGCACAGTGCCTCCACGGACGTTGCAAGCCACATCTGCTGCTGTACCGATGCCCGCAGCAGGCGGGTGTGCTCGTCAAATGGGTCATCTGCCCCATCGGCAATCTCTCCCCCATGGTGTGGAAGGCCCTGATGCTCAACACCCCTTGAGGGTGGGCGCTGTTCACCAGGACCAGGTATGGCCATGGCAACAGGTGGTGTGCATGGGCCACCGCTGAACCCTGTACCCCCAGACCTGGTGGGTGACTGCTGCTGCTGCCCCCCCAACTGCTGTGCCCCAGGGTCCAGTCGTTCCACCGCTGTGTCCGCAACAGTGCCAGAGGCCTGCACAATCACCAGTGCTGCCCCACTGGTGCTGACAGGCACAGCCTGGGACTGTGCTGACGTGCTGGCACACACGTTGGAACCAGCTAGGTCCAGGGGCACGTGCTGTCCTGCTGTGTGTCCGTCATGTGACACACACGTGTCACTGCCCATTGCAGTCCTTGCATCATCAATGGTGCAGGTCCGTACAGCAGCCACAGTCACAGCGTGCTGGCATGCCTGCATGCCAGACTGCTGGGACACAGGATGTGCACCCCCAACACCTGACTCACCGACACCCGAGATGGCAGCCAGGCGTGCACACTGCTGCAGAGCAAGCCGGCTGGATGCAGAGGTGGATGGACCCTCCTCCAACTCCGGCAGCTTGTCCACACTGCTTGGACCCACCACCACTGTCCCATGCAGCCGCACAGGATCTGTAACAGAAAGTGAGAATATGTTAGTGCATGTGATCACCTCCCCCCCCACCACCACTACCATGTCATACCGTGCAGTGCTGGGCTTCCACCTGTCTGGAAGCCACCTCCAGGTACGCCCTCAATGGCACTACGCTGCATGGATGCAGCCAGTCGGTCCTCCGCCAGGGTCAGCTGCACCACCTCTGGCTGGTCCCCGCCCGTGGCTGTGCGTGCCGCCCTGAGGGCTGCCACCCTCTCCTTCACCCGTCTTTTGTCGGTCCCCATCTTCTTTTTGCATTCCTGCACGGAGAGCTGGTGGCTTCCGTGCAGGTTTATGGCACGTGCTACCTCCACCCATGCAGCAGCACGGGCCTGCGGGGTGCCCCGCCATCCACTGAGAAGTGGCTCCTCTTCCAGGTAGGCCTGGAAGAGTGCCTCAGTCTCAGCCTTCGTGAAGTTTGACCTCCTCTTTCGCTCACCATCATTGTCATCACCCGGTCCTTGTTCAGCCATTTCGGTCTGTATGGGTGCAAGTGGACACCTGTCACTGTGCAGTTTACTGCATTATCCCATGAGCATAGCCCAGAATGTCACACAGCATGCAACTCACCTCTCAGCTGCAGCAACCGAATCTGGCCACCGCAGACCACTGTCGCACATTTATAGTGCAATGCATGCAAATTAGGTGTGGAGCAACTTTAATGAGATGCAAATCGTGCCACTGCGCCTTTGAATGGCTGATCAGTTGATTTGCATATGTCGGCTGAATATCGCGCTGTTGCGCTTTGCACAATAGGGTTGATCCTGCTGATCCAATGGCGCATGTATGTGACTGCGTAGTACACCGCATTGCGCATGCCCGGGTAGCTTACGCAGGCGTCTGCCGTGCTGCTGATGTGCTGTGCATGATGAGCAGTGCAGGACATGGCCACCATTGTGCCAGTGGCGCTGCAGCGCTAGTCACCTCATAGCACTGTGGCACAAATGCGCAATAGTACACTGTGGCACTGGCACTCAGGTGACCGATTGCACAGGACGTGTAGATGTCCAATGGCGCTGTGCGTGGCCTTGCGCCACAGACCCCTGACCTTGTGCCTGACCTTTGCCCCCTGGCGCTGTTCGTTTGGCATGTGTCCGGCTCTGTCGCGCTGTTCGGTGACAGCGCAATGTGAACCGACGGCGCTATATGAACAGCGCGATAGGAACTAATGGTGTTCTATTGTGCAACATTTCCACATGGGGTTGCCGCGCTGTGGGGCGCCATATTGCCTACTATACAACTCCAGTAATGGTACGCAGGAGAGCTCCATAGTGGAGTCCGTTGGAGGTGGCCAACCTGGTGGCTGTGGTGGAGCCTCACTTTGGCCCACTGTTTGGGGGAGAACCCCTCAACATGGCACGCACCCATGTGTGGCAGCAGGTGGCCACTGCACTGGAGTAGGTCACCGGGCAGTGCAGGACGGCAGAACAGTGCAGGCACCGCTATAGTGACCTCCACAGGAGGGAGCAGGTACTGCTGAAACGCCTCAGGTCCTGTGCCAGGAGGGGCATTGTGCCTAGGCCAGGTGGGTGACCCATCTATGCACCTGTATTGTCCGTAGGGGTGTGACTGTGTATTGCTGGCAGTGCATGGGGGAGGGCTCTACCATGGTTGGCTGTGTCAGTGTGTGCAGGTGTGTGATGCATGGGTCTGGCTGTGTGGGCAGGCACACTCACTGGGGCAGGGAGCTGTCTGCTTTGGGTTCACACTGATGTGTTTCTCAACATTTGTCCCCCACAGGCATGGAGGAGCGGAGGCAGGTCCGGGCTGAGGAGGGCCGTGGTGGGGCACAGGTGGCAGCCAGAGGTGGCATGATGGTTGGGCCACAGCGGCAGCAGCAGGAGCAGCAGCAGCAGCAGCAGCAGCAGCCACAGCTGCTTGATGAGGGTGAGTGTCATTACATCATGGATGCTATTGCATGCTGGTGGGGGGGCATGACCACCAGCCATGGACAACACATCCATGCAAGACACAGGTGACAGTCATCACTGTCCAGTGTCACTGCATGTCTGTGTGTGCGTCACTGGTGGTCCATGCATGCACTGGGCACATGGCTGTGGAACTAGCATCCCACCATGTAGCCATGTCACTTGACAGCCTTGGTTGTGCTGTGATGGACATGGGCAGTGTGTGTGTGTGCAGTGGTACACATAGCTGGTGCTGCCTGGTTGGGCGTGTCATGTGCACGGTCACTGTGGGTGGGTGCATACCATCACAGGTGCAGGGCACTTGGCTATATGCCTTGCATGATGGGTGGGGTTCAGGGATATGGACAGTCACAGCCATTGACTCTGTTCCCTTGTCCTAGGTATCCAACTCCTGCGCCGCATGGAACGTTCCCTACAGCGGCTGATGCGGGTGTCGATTGCCACTCTGGACATTCTTGTCGAAATGCAGCGCCATGGCGTGGCGTGGGAGGCCGGGATCAGCAACAGGCAGCAGGAGGGCAGCCTGCCAGGCGCTAGCTGTGCATCACATTCCCAATTCACCCATCCCTCACCCTGCCTTCCTCTCCCAGTTGTTCACCCCTACCCTTACCCACCCCTACCTTGTACCCCCCCCCTTGTATTGTAAATATGTAAATAGTTATTTTTGTTCCTTTTGGTGTTGTACATTTATTGGTTTTAATATATATATATTTTGTTATGAATACTGTGGTGGTCTCTGATTTGCAGCTGGCTATGGGTGCTCAGTTGCAGTGGTGTGCATGGCATCTGGGGTGGTATTGTCCTGGGTATGTGTGTGTGTGCATGGGGAGGTGTCTCCGGTGTGGGAGTGGCTTTCAGTCGGTCTTGCTGTCTGCTGCCGCCCACTGCTGGGTGCTCATGGTGGGTCTGGCTTGTATGGTTCTGTGGTACACGAGGTTGCAGTGAGCCGGGGGGGGGATGCATGGGGATTCCTGCAGTGACAGTCACTGCACATGGGTGGTGTCTTTGGGTCACAGTGCAGGGTGTGCTACACACAAGGGGGGGGCTGCTGTGCACTGTGGTTGTCGACCCCCTATATGTGGCAGTCTCGGCCTGCCAGTGGGTGTGCTGGGGCAACATGGCCCTCCTGTGCTTTGTTGGCTTGTTCCCATGGGCCGGTGGATATTCCGTCCCTCCCCCAGTGATGCTGTGCTTAGGGTGTGGGGGTGTATTGTTAGTTCTGCATTGTGTTCCTGTGCCCATCTGTGGCATGGGTGGTGGGCCCCAGCCTACCTCCCTGGTTGTGCAGTTCCATTGCTCTGCTGCTGGGGGGCTCTCTGCTTGCGCTATGGCACCTCTGGACTGCTCAGCTGGGCTGGCCTTGTTGTGCTATGGCGCATCCTATGTGCTCAGCTTCCCCTTCCTGGTTGCGCTATGGCACAGGTTGTGCAATATTCAGACTTTGGCTGGATGCGCAATTGGCCTTGCTCCATGTTTGAATATCGCGTCTATTGCGCATGTGCGTAATGGACTTGTGCTTGCTCCTGCTCTTGCGCACATTGTGGGTGCAGTTTGAATATCGGGCCCAATGGGTAGAAACAACAAAAAATAATGGCAAGCATTATACAGATATTGGCAGTAAGATATATAATAAATGCAGAAACCACAGACCCAACCTGTGGAGTGAAAGGGTTAATAAGATAGTAAGTTTATATAGAGAGAAATGTGAGGAATGTTCAAACATAACAAGAAAGACTGACAGAAGGAAGGTCAGGATGGTAATTGGCAAAACAGTGGATGGTCAGTAACAAGGTTAGAGAAGGAAAAGAGCTAGTAGTCAAGAAGTTATTTACAAAGAGAAGGAAAAATATGGGAAGGGAAGGGGAGACAGTCTTGGAGCTGGATTAGAGCAGGGGTGACATTACTGGTAAGTCTCAGTCTTGTGAAGCTAGTGAGGGATCTGGGGAATGCTGCTAACAGAGGAAATTTTGTGAGTGAGGAGGCTGGTTCCGGAGCTTTTTTAAAGTCGTAATGATGTAGCCTGATATCATCACGGCTTTAAAGAGCTGCCAGCCAATCAGATTGCTGCATTTATGATCCCCAGTTCATAATCTGTATTATACAATGGACACAAACACACACATCAAATCCTGCATTTTGATTGGCTGGCTGGCACCTTTTCAGCGTTGTAAATCCTCTAGTGTACCCACTGGAAAAGGTGCCAGCCACCAGTCAGCCGCATTAGTAGCCCCATTGAAAATCCCTCTGACCATGCCAAACACACCACTGGCATTCTCGCAAACAGGCTGACTGACGGTAAGATGCTCGCTCACAGAACGCCACCGTTCACAATACCACCTGTTCTGACAAAAAAAAAAAAACGCAAACTCCGAATTCCTGCCACAGTTCTTAGTCACAAATTCATACACACACACACACACACACACACTAAACAAAACTACCACCACTTCTTTCACGAGAGTTTCTCATAAGAACGCAGTATCTACCGTCAAAAGTAAATAACCAGACACAAAAGAGAAACTGTAAAAACCAGAAAGTGTGACAAATCTATTGCTCATATCTCTGCACTCCTCCAAAATACTCATGCCACTGTTTACTGTACTACATGCGCTATAGCCCCGTTTTATGAGCCGGTGGTGCAGTTGTACCTCTGCTTGATCCCTGCCCTGCATCCTCTACTTCACTTCTGGAACCGCTATTGTAACCAAACAGATTACTCAGGCCTGAGACTTACCCGGTGACTAAACCGCGTATAGTCCCTTCAGCACCGCATTGTTTTCCATTGTCCCCCCTCACAGACTCTGTTGAAAACCCTCACATCTGAGCTTCGTCTCCCTACCAGCAGTGTCTGCCTAGCAACATAGAACTATTTGATGTGGCAGAGCAATAAATACCATGGAAATGATTAAAAATTAAAAATAAAAACACTTTATCTTTATTTTTTTTTTTACAAAAATAAAATGAACCATTGCATAATAAATATACCCTCCAGGGTGTGGGTATACTGATGGGCTTACCATGACTGGTGTGGTTAAGTCACTCGGCTGCGCCTCATGACCTAACCACACCAGCCATGGTAAATCCACCAGTATACCCACACCCTGTCAGAGTATATTGTTTAAGTAGTCCTATTGTTGTTTCCCTCCCAACGGGTCACACCCAGAAATGAGTCTTGGCTCAGTGTGCCTTTCCTGGTCTTCAATTTTAAATAAATAAATACACAAACAGTATTTGATGGATGGACAGCCAGATGGACAGGCAGGAAAATGGACGGACAGGCATACAGGCTTGATGTTTTCATAGGAAACATGTTCTTGAACCTGGATGTCTGTTCAGTTATACTTCTCCTTTTTGGCTGCTGGAAGGAAGTATTATTATTAATATTTTATTTATTTATTTATAAAGTGCCTCTTATAAGAACATAGTGCTAACAATCAGAATTATACCAAGTAAAATAAAATATGCATTACAGTTACATGGACTGACAAACTGTATCACCAGCACCCCATAACTTTGTGCTAATCCAAGCCCCACTGCCTGCTGAAATCGCCTCTCATTGTTTCACTTCTCGATGGGGTTTGGTCACCCATGAAGTATTGGTATATCCCTGCAGGGGATTTCCCCTTCTTTCAGAGGGAAGGGGGAATAGAAGTAGAGCTGGAATAGTGATTGGGATGGAGCAGTGCAGTGCCAGTGAGGGGTTGTGTGGTGTAAAATTCATAAAGCAATCATCCAGCCTACTGGGTCTGGCATGTCTTTTTCCATTTACTCCCTCTCTCCGCTCCACTCCCCTTCCTCCTCTCTCCTCATTCCTCTTACCTCCCTCTTCCTCCTACTTTTTCCCTCCTCCCCTCCTTTCTTCCTCCCTCCCTCCTCCCATCTCCCTTCTCCCTCCTCCACCTTCCTCCCTTCTCTCTGCTCCCTTCTCCACACTAAGCTGGAAGCTTGTTTACAGGTGCGACCTGGCAGCACAGGGAAGTTAAGTGACTTGCTCAGGGTCACACAGTACACAAGTGGGGGCTGTGGGATTCAAACCCAGGTCTCCAGATTTTCAGCTCAGAGCCTTAAACCACTGCGCTATGCTGCCTCCCCTTCACTTCCCTTCTCCCTCCTCTCATCCCCCTCCCTCCTTCCCCCTCCTCATTGCCTCTCTTGTCCCTCCTCCTTCTTCCCCTCTGCTTCTTTTCACCCTACTCCCCCTCCCACTTTCTTTTAAAGAGACTCCCCTCCCGGACCGTGTTTACCTCAATGAGGCACTTATTGGTCTTAAACATACCCCCCTCACCCTCCTCTCCTCTAGGGAATACATGTTGAGCTCCTGCAACTTATCCTTTTATGGTTTCTCAAGCAACCCCAGCACAATTTTAGTTGCCCTCCTCTGGACCATTTCCACCCCCTCGATGTGCTTGCAGAAGTGCAGCCTCCAGAACTGGACACAGTATTCCAGGTAAGGTCTCATAAGTGAGCAATACATGGGCAATACCATCTCCCTTCTCCTGCTAGTGATCTCCCTCCCTATGTACCCCAGCATCCTGCTTGCCTTTCTTGCTGAGCTGTTACACTGCCCTGACACCTTGAGATCATCAGATATGATCACCCCTAGGTCCTTTTCTTGTTTAGTAACTGTAAGTACCTCCCCTCATCTTATACACAGCCCCCATGTTTTCTCTCCCTAGGTGCATGACTTTGTACTTTTTGTCACTGAAACTGAGTGCCACTCCCCACACTCTTCCTCTAGTTCCCCATATCTTGTTGTATTCTCTTGACCCCCTCCTGGGTGTTCACCCAATTGCAGATTTTTGTGTCATCCACAAAAAGACACACCTTCCCCTCAAATTCCTCTGCAATATCACTAGTCACTCTCCTGTCCTCCGAGTGACTGCCAGTTACCAACACCCTCTGCTTCCTATCTTTCAACCAGTTTGATACTCAGCACACCACCTTCTCCCCCACCCCCAGGCTATTAAGCTTCTTTATCAGTCTCCTATGTGGAACAGTGTCAAAGGCCTTACTGAAGTCCAGGAAGGCCACATTCACTGTGCTCCCCTGATCCATCTCCCTCATTACCCAGTTAAAGAAATCTATGAGATTTGTTTGGCATGATCTTCCCCATGTGAAGCTGTGCTGCCAGTGGTCCTGCAGCCCATGTGTCTCCAGGTACTCAATCAGTCTCTCCTTCAACATGGACTCCATTAACTTCCTCACCATTGATGAGAGACTGACTGGTCTGTAATTACTGGCCTCCTCCAGGCTGGCGCACTTGTGCAGAAGGTTCACTTGGCCCTCCTCCATTCCTCTGGAACCACCCCCATCTCCAATAAGGTGCTAAATAGAATTGCTAGAGGGGTGGCTAGCACCATGCTGAGTTCTTTAAGTTCTTTAAGTACCCCTGGGAGAATCCTGTCCGGCTGTATAGCCTTGTTTTCCTTAAGGTCTTCCAACCCCCAGTGGACTCTCTCTTCCATAAATGGACTTGTGTCCACCCCCCCCATGTCTGTTAATGCACGACAGCCCAACCTCCCCTTCCACTGTAAAGACCAAATAGAAGTATTTGCTTAAAATTTTAGCTTTTTCTTGGTCTTCCTCTGCACATTCCCCCCTCCTGGTCTCCAGATCTTCACTTTACCCTGCCTTCCTCGTTTCGCTCACATACCTGAAGAAAGTTTTATTCCCAATTTTGACCTCCTGGGTGATCATTTCTTCAATCTGAGCCTTTGCCACCCTTACCCTCCTTCCTGCCTCCTTTAAGTTTGCTATATATACTTCCCAGTCTGCCTCCATTTGGGTCTCCTTGTATTTCCTGAAAGTTTTCTTCTCCTTTACTGTCTTAGCTACCTCCTTTGAGAACTACAGTGGCCTCTTTCTCCTCTTACCTTTGCTTATTACCTTAAACAACTTGTCATTGCCCTAGTTATTCTTTCCCTTTATTCTGTTCCACTGTGCCTCCACCCCACCCTACCCCCGCTATTCCCCTCTTCAAAGTATTTCCTGAGTCAGTCTCCCATTTTTTAAAAATATGCTCTCCCGTTGTCCAGGACCCTTGTCCTAGTGTGGTTTCTCTCCTGCCTAATCCATATGTCAAACCTCACTATACGATGATTGCTTGAACCCAAGGGGTTATCCACTGTGACATCTACAAAGCTGTCCTTGCTCATAAGTACCAGATCCAGCACTGCCCCATCCCTAGTGGGATCTGAAACCCTCGGCCTGAGAAATGCCCCTTGCAGGGAGTCTCGACTGACTCTGCTCCTAACTGTATCTGCAGCCTGGATGTTCCAATCCACATTGGGTAGATTAAGTCACCCATAATTATAACAACTCTTTTGTTTGCCATTTTGCCTATGGCCTCCCCCAAAATCCTGTCCATATCGGTTCCATGTCAGAATATTGACAACAGTGTTGTCAACATCCCTACAATGACGGGAACAATGCAAACTGTCGGCATTGTTCCTGTCAGGAATGGAGTGTTTTTTCTGTGGAAGGCTTCACCTCCCACACTCCCCCCCCCCCATCTCTAAATAACCAACTCTGAGTCTGAGTTGATTCGGGGTAGGGGCATAACACCGGAAAACAGAGTGCCGGTGTACAATGGGAGCATCACAGTGACCTGAAGAGATTTGTCATTGTGATGATCTGCAATGTAGAAAAATCTCTGCGCTGGTGGTATACTGTCCATATCCTCCCCCTGTGTTGGTGGGCTGTACACCACTCCTACATGTATAAAGGCCCCCGACTCCATCTCCAAGCCAACCCAAAGAAACTCCAGCCCCTCCTTCTCCTGCTGTGACCTTGTATTTCCATGGCCTTAACACCTTCCTTTACCTGCCCCCCAGTGGCGGCACTACGGGGCACACCCAGAGCCTGCCCTGGTCAAAATGTTATTGCCCAGTTCGTGCCCGGTGCTCGAATCAATAACTTTTTTTTTTTTTCCCTGTTCGATTGTGCTAACATAGCGCCGTAGCCTCCTCCTTTGCGGCTTCCCCCACTATCTTGTAGCCCCAACAGTCCCCTTTTTCATGAGTCCGCTTTTAAATTAGGCAGTCCCCACAGGGAGTCGCAGCTCCCATAATACACTGCCCCTAGAAGACTCTGCAGTGGCTTATTATAATATTCAAAATGGCATTCCTTGCCCTCATTCTTGCTTGCTCCCTGACCTTTGGTGCTCTGGAGGCAGCGCTTAAGTTACGCCGGCTGACAATTTATTTTAGCTAGCTCCCTCTGCTTTGCTATGTCCCCGGTGCGGTGGTGCCTGCAGTAGCTAAATTGTGCACCGGGAAGGCGGAAACTTTTACTAGGCAGTCCCCAGGGAGTCGCAGCTCCGGTAATACACTGTCCCTACAAGACTCTGCACTGCAGCGGCTTATAATATTCAAAATGGCATTCCTTGCCCTCACTCTTGCTTGCCCTCTGACCTTTGGTGCTCGAGTCTGGAGGCAGCGCTTACGGCGGCTGACAATTTATTTTTAGCTCCCTCTCTGCTTTGCTAGCCTATGTCCCTGGTGCCTGCAGTACTAGCTAAATTGTGCACCGGGAACTTTTACTTTTTTTGGACCGCAACGGTCGTCACAGTGCGCATATGTTCCTTCGCGATCGTGCGAGTGCCAGCAGCAGTTCCAACAAGCTGGTCACTCGCAGCTAGATCCTGCAAGCCCCACAGGGTTCAATGAACAGAGAGGGACCCAGGAGGAATGGCAAAGACCTGCAAATAACCGGGAGGGAGGGGAGCCAGTGATAGCTGGCTTGCTTGGCTTGGACCCTGGCTAGCATACATGATGCATTGCTAAGCTGCCTGCTGCTGCTAAACTGAGGGGTTTCAAAGGGAGCGCCAAGCAGCAGCAGACAGCTTGAGTTCAGAAAGTGGCTTAAAAGTCCACCAATCAGAGCCCCAAAAATGTAATCCTGCCAATCGAAGTAGGGGAGGCAGACCAGGCTTGTGATTGGTTCATTTAGAAGAGCCAATCACAACGTTTGGGAAAAGAAAACAACAAAGGGCACACTTGGCTCCTTTTCCCTATAAATTGGGGCTGTAAAGCCCTATTCAGCCAGGCATCAGATTTTGATCATCTGACTGACCTACACCAACGGGAAGAAGAAGAACTACTACTACTACAAGAACAGAAAGAGGAAGAAGAGGAAGAAGACAGTTATCACCTGGATCTCCAGCTATACCAACCGACTAGCCCAACTCCCACCAGCCGACGGAGAGAACCAGGACCTCAAACACTTTTTGAGCCCTAGACTGCCAGTGTTCTTCAACCTCAGTTGCACACTGTTTGTGTCAGATTATCTTCAGGAGCAAGCTGCAGCAGAGCTTCTCTGAGGTAGGCTCAAGCTGGTGGTGTTTATATAACTGATGCTATAGCCTATTATTATACAGTAAATGTCAATTTTGATTTAAATTTTTTGGGGGGGTATACTAGCATTTACGATTATACTGTACATACCTTCATGGAAACTGACACTGTTGGATGGGGGGGGGCTCATGTTAAGATGGAGGGTACTTCAGTGTTTTGCATATTTTGTTTAATATATATTTATATTTATATTTTTCTCATTAATGACATAATGAGCAGGGACAATGTGCTTCTAGCTGTGTCAATGGTTCAATTATGTATTGGATGATCTTGTTAGCATGCTCCACCCCCCCAAAAAAAATGTATACAGTGTTGGGCTCCATAAAGGTATTTTCAGTTCTAACTTTAAATACTTTACTGCAGAAAAACATTTGGTTTGCTTGCAGATTGTGTCAAATTCATATTTGAATTGTATTTTATGCTGAGATAATCTGAGCTTGTTCTAAGAAGAGAAAAGTGTGTGTGTGTGTGTGTGTGTGTGTGTGTGTGGGGGGCATTGCATATTTTGGGTTATTGCTACATGGGGGGGCAGAAGTACATCAGTCCTCCTCCTGGTATAGCCTCCCTGGTACTGGTAAAAGGCTAGGAGCCAGAGAACAGCATCTGCCCAGCCAGACCTGTATCTGGATCTGGATGCACTACTCATCTGCACTCTTACAATGTGCAGCACAGAGTCCCTGTCCAGCAATCAACAACACAAGAAGCTGCCTGTCTGCAGAAGTTGAACCAGAAAAACTGAGTCAACTGAATCTACTAGCCTAGCTGCAGGGGTGGCCTGTTGGTGGGAGACCCTGCAGAATAGACCTTAAGTGACAGGAAATCATATCTATTCTGGTATGGCAGTATAGCCTAGAGGTTAGAGGAACTCTGTGTGAATGAGCTTGATGCATCTAGCAAACAAGACCTGAGTTTGATTCTCACAACCTCCACAGTGCGACTCTGAGCAAGTCACTTAACTGCCTAGTGCTCACAGGTCACCCCTGGAAACAGGCACTTGTGTCTAGTGGGCCTTATCCGGTTACCAAAGAATAAAATAAATACATTTTTGTAAACTAGTTTTTTATTGTATTTTTATTCTTTGCTAATTACTGGTGAGGTTCATTAGGTATAAGGCCCATTTTAAGGGTGACCTGGCAGAACAGTGAGGTTAAGTGATTTGCTCAGGGTCACAGAGTGTGCAAGTGAAGGCTGAAGGAATAAAAACTGGGCCTGCAGGATGTTTAGGCTCATTAATAGCTCATGATTGTAACCCAGGGGGTTTCACAAATGGTGAGGCCAGCCTTCTTGGGGAGGCCCCAGCCAGTCCCATGGGAGACCCTGTCCATTCTAATAATGTACTATAACAAAAGCATCAGTACAGGTTGTTGTGAATATTTTGAACCTATACCTTTGTTTTTTTTTTTTCCTATTTTAGATAACCCCTTTTCTCTTGTCTTGTAAAGGCTTTGCTCAACAGGTTGAGCCTACCTTAGCTTTTGGTTTACAATTTGAAGTAATTTAAAAAGGAGGGTTTCATATGTGGCCCTCTGGTGCAGCAGTAGCGCAACAGCTTGTGAAGCTGGTGACCTGAGTTTGGTAGCGAGCTCGGCCACCAGAGGGCTAGCTGGGTGGAGAAAGAATTGGCATCTGGAGGACCACTCTCCTCTGGGGGAGGGGAATCGCAGATCCTGGTGTACACTTTCCCCTAGCAGTGGCAATGGGGAGAGCACCTCTGGACTGCTGCAGAGCGAGTAGGGGGAGGGACAGGCAGGCAGACACATGGCACACAGGTCTTGCATCATGGTGCCATTGCACAGTGCATCTCTGGGGAGAAAAAGGGGAAATGGGAATTGGGAAACCTCAGTGGCAGGATGGTGTAAGACCCCTCACCTGAGCAGCTGAGTTCGTTGGTCCAGCTACTGGATCCCATCTACGGAAGCAGTTTGGGTGACCCTGCTAACCCCGTGGCCTGGGGAGGGCAAGCCATGAGGAATACCCTCCTGGTGGTAAACCCCAGTGGATGTTGGGGTCATGGCGCTGGAGGTCCTGTGGATTGAGGGAAAGGGAGAAATACATTTTTTGTTTGGCGGGGAAGGGGGGGGGTTCTTTCAATATGGCTAGCCCCAGGTTTGTAGCAGTATTCATAGCTAGCTATCTTTGAACACCCACTGTCCATTAAAGTCAGGGAGCAGAGTCTGTTGCATACTAGTTTACCATAGTGCCAAAGTGCTTTTAAATGTGTAGTTAAAAAAAAAAAACATTATTCGGAACAGTCCAGAAAACCTGAGCCTAGCCAATTTAAAAACAGTTCTCATTTGGCTAGTTCTGCTCTCAGAAATTCTGAAACTAAAAGATAGTGTTTCTCGCAACACTAGAGAAATGGGTGATCTAAAACAGAATAAAAAGTAAATCAATATTTTGTAGTAACCCGCACTGCTGTGTTTGTTTGGTATGAAAAGATGGGGGAAATTGAATGCAAACAGTCCGAGGTGAATAACTCTGTCATTTATTCAGTGTCATCTCAAGGTTTTTCTGGTGTACAGGGCACAGTATTGCAAGGTATTGTTTCTATGGGGAGGCCTGACTTTTTCCTTCCATATCTTGGGGGGAAGCTCATTAAGACTGTTTGAGAACCAAAAGCTGTAACCTATGCTAAACATCCTCATGTGTTTCTTTTTATGTGTTGGTCCTCTATATTTGTATTACTGTCACCCTCAGTTTTCCATATTGTGTTCACTTTATCACAGTTACTGTTTCTTTTTATATTTCTTGGATATTCCACAAGGCTGACACACCATTCTATGCTTGAACATCTGAACAGCCTGTGATGGTGCAACTAATACTATGGAATGTCCAGGTAGTATGAAAAATGAGAGCACTAGCTGCTGAGAACTCTGGTAGGGATCCGTAAAGTGACAAAGGCAATAAAATTAAAACGTCTGACACTGAAATCTATTAGAAAGATTATAGTACAAACAAAACAAAAGGGAATACAGAAGCGCATATAAAAGTATAAAATTATCACCGTACTTAAAGGCCATAGTTAACATTCAGAATTCAAAATACTGGCTGATTTACTGCTAATGGTCTTAATGCACTTAACACCTCCAAGAAAGAATGGTCTTACAAAATAAGGTCTGTGTGATATCACATCTTCTCTGTAACCTGGACATGCAGCCAAAACAGAGCATGGTTTGATACTATCAGTTTTAAGAATATGTGAGGACTCAATGGCTCAAATCAGACTACACTTAAGCAAAACTGCACTACTGGATAAGGACCATGTATCGTGTTAGAGTGAGCACCCTCAAGTTGCTGGAGGTGTTGGCGTGTCTCGTGCCATCAACGGCTGGTATTCCTCTTGGCTGTGTAGTGTCAGAGTGAACGGCCTCAAGTTGCTGGTGGCATTGGTATGTCTCGTGCCATCAATGGCTGGTATTCCTCTTGGCTGTGTAGTGTCAGAGTGAGCGGCCTCAAGTTGCTGGAGGTGTTGGCGTGTCTCGTGCCATCAATGGCTGGTATTCCTCTTGGCTGTGTAGTGTCAGAGTGAGCAGCCTCAAGTTGCTGGAGGTGTTGGCGTGTCTCGTGCCATCAACCACTGGTATTGTGCTGAGCAGTGCCAGTGACACCACTCCATTAAACAGTGGTGTCACTGGCAGTAGTAGCTTTTAATTTTTGCTTTTAATTTGTGGAAGTTCAAATTGAAAATATAAACATTTGACTGAAAGGAAACAATGCTGTCATTCTAGATTATGGATATCCGGGGATTCCTCACCAGAAAACGAAAGGCTAATGAGTTGGAAGATGACTGTAGTAGTTCACAACAGTCCGAAGCTGTGCCATGCTCAAACACCATGCCTCAATGGGAACATAGTGATGACAGTATGCAGTCCGATAGTGATACTTCAGCATCAGACTCCGAGGATGATGGAAGTTTCAGAATCACTGAGATCTGTACAGCACAACTGAAAAACCTCAGGCCCTCTGATTTACGCCAGAATAAAGACTGCATGCCTGTGCAACCAAAGCTGAGTGCATTTCCACAAAAGAAGTTTGGCCAAAAGTGGAGGGCATTCAATCCCAACTGGTACAGCATTTTCCCTGGATTGAATACTCTCAGTCTGAAGATGCTGTATATTGCTTTGCATGTCATCATTTTCCTCAAACCAGTAAAAATGTCACCGTGTTCCTTAAAAATGGTTTCCAGAACTGGAAAAGATCGACTGGAAAGGATGTATCACTAACCCTGCACAACAACTCTGAGTCCCATAAAGCATCACATACAGCATGGTGTGACTTCAAGATGCATGCAGAGGAAGGACCATACAGAATCTGATCAATGAGGATCACAGCAAACTTGTGAAAGAAAATCGCCATTACATAAAAACAATAGCAGAGATATTGAGGCTGACTGCTACACAGTGCATTGCACAGAGAGGACACAGAGAAGGTGAATAAAGTGTCAACCAGGGTAATTTTCTTGAAATTCTGAATCTGATAGCAATGCGTGATTACATAGTCAAAAAAAAATTGTCAGGTGCAAGAAATGCAAAATATACACATCACAGCATCCAAGACCAGCTCCTTAATATTATGGCATGGCTTGTGCGACAGCAAATTACAGAAGAGGTGGCAGCTGCTGGGGCATTCTCAATACAAGTGGACGAGTCAAAGGACATTTCAAAGATTGAGCAAATCTCTTTTGTGGTGCGTTATGTGCATGGTGGCAAAATACATGAAGAATTCCTTAGCTTTCAACAAGCAGAAGGCCTGGATGCAACATCCCTGACCAGGATAATACTGCAGACACTTGCAGATAACAGCATAGATATAAGCATGCATAGCACAGTGCTATGATGGTGCCAGTGTTATGAGTGGGGAAGCAGCTGGAGTGCAGGCTAAGTTTCGTGAAGAAGTTTCCAAGGCTATCTATATACACTGCTACAGCCACAGGCTGAACCTTGTAGTTGTGGATTGTGTCAAAAAATATTCAGATGGCAGATGAGTTTTTCTCATTTTTACGAACCTTATACAATTTCATTACTGGGTCAGCAGTTCATGCTTTCTTTATAGAAATGCAGAAAGAAATTATGCCTGGAAAGGTGCCAGTGGAACTCAAACGTTTATCTGACACAAGGTGGACCTGCCAATATGCTGCATGCAACAGTGTGCATAAGACTTTGCCAGCCATCATGGAGACACTACATCACTATGTGGGGGAGAGAGGCAATGCTGAGTGTACAATTCAGGCAAAGGCACTTGTACATATAATAACTAGCACATTTGCCATTAATCTTGTTATGTTTGAACTGATCCTCAAAAGACCAGCATTGTTGCAAAGTGTTTGCAATCTTCTGATCTGCAACTATCCTGTGCCGTACAACTGGTAGCAAGCTTACAAGAAGAATTATCAGAAGCCAGACGTGATAGCGAATCTGAATCTTTTTTATGGTCTACAGTTTGGACAGAAGCACAAAAGCTAATCCAGGACAACGGTTTGCCTCAGGCTCAGCCAATTGAGAGGGCTCGTATTCAGAGATGACCAGTTTCACATCAGGATCATATCACAATGAGCACAACAGGGCAACGTCATGTTCTGCAAAGCAAGGATGATTTTAGGAAACACCTCTCTTGCCAGCTCTTGACAGGATCATTGGAGAGCTGGACAGATGGTTTGATGACAAGAACTGTGAAATTCTAAAAGCAGTTGCTGCATTAACTCCAGGGAGGAAGGATTTTTTGCAGGAAGAGAATGTACTTCCCATGGCACACCACTATGGATTGAACGTGCGAGATCTGTCAGCTGAGTTGTATGCAACAAAGAGGCTTCTTGAAAGGAACCCTGATGAGGACATAAATAGTATGCATGCTCTGAGTCATTATTTGATGCCATACAGAGATGCCTTTTTTTTGAACTATATCGCCTGCTTATCATTGCACTTACTCTTCCAGTCACATCTGCCAGATGTGAACGTTCATTCAGTAAACTCAGAATGATTAAAACATACCTTCGCAATAGAATGGCAAATGAGAGACTTAGCAACCTGGCAGTCCTTTCTATTAATGAAGGACGCACACAGGACTTGGACATGGACAGTGTGGTGGACATTTTTGCCAAACTACATAGCAACAGAAGAATTACTTTATTATGAAAAGTGACTATTTATAGAGTGGTATTGCATGCGTGAAATGGTCAGACGCTTGTAGTTCAGTTAACTATTTAGTCTACCTTTTTTTTTTGTTCTGTTCAAATGCTTTCAGGCACAAAAACTGGTGAGACTTTCAGGAGAACTTAATTAATAAAATATTTTTTAGGCACCATCCAACTTTCTGAAGGGAGCACCAGCATGCTGTTTGAAAAATACAATGCTCAAAACAAACCCATAAACCAGTTCAGCATGTGGGAAATGTGACGGGGGGGGGGAGAAGAGACAATGGAGCAGACAAACTTCTTTACAAAGTTTGTATATGCATACTTAAATGTAAAATAAAAGCTCTAAAACATAAAATTGAAATGGCATTTTTTATTTCTGAAATATAGCATTCATTTTTTTTTCAGACTGTAAAAAAAACAGAGATGGGCACGCAGGAATTTACACGTATGATTTTACATTCTGGTTTCTATGGGTGCCCTGGCTTCCAACTGTGGTGCCCACCCAGTGCCCTGGTAACCAACAGAAGCTGGAGCCACCACTGACCCCCCCCACACACACACACACTTTCCCCCTGCCCTATCCCTTCTCAACATGTTGTACCCCACTATGGCCACTTTCCAGTTGTGGTTGTTGATGCACCATGATTCTGTTATGGCCACCAGATCCAGGTTCGCCTCCGCAACAGAAGCCTCAAGGTCAGGAATTTTGTTTCCTAGGCTGATTCCACTGGCACACATGGCTTTCCACTCCCACTGTCCCTCCCCGCTCCTGCTTTACCTTCCCAGTCCATCCTTCACCCTTCTTTTTTTCACTGATACTCTCCTTTCCCTTTTTATCCTTCCTCTGCCCACCCTCCATAGTAGTTTCCTCTGCCCTAGTTCCACTTCTCAACTCTCCCATCCCTTCCTCCCCCTCACCCCTAAACCCCAATACCCCTGGGGAGTTAATTTCCCCATGGCTATCAATCACTGCTGATCTATCATCTGGGGGAAGGCATTCATTGCCTCTCATGTTTTTTTCTGCCACCCCCCCACCCTTGGTTAGTTTAAATGCCCATTGAAGCAGCATTTAAACCTCCCACCCAGGACTGCCATTCCCACCTGGATGGATGGAGGCCATCCCATTTGTACAGGCCTTTATCCTTCCGGGTAGGACCCCAGTCCTTGATGTAGCCAAACCCCTCCTCCCTGCACCAGACCTTCAACCAGTTGTTGAAGCACACAGTGTGGTATGGCCTCTTCTACCTCCAGTCTTGCACAGGTAGCACCTCAGTGAAGGCCACTGTGTGTGCTACCTGCTTCAGGCCCCTACCCAGCTGCCTAAGCCTGTCCTGCACCCCCTGCTCACTCCCTCCTCTGCCAGATAATTTATCCCCAGATGGACAATGACATCCAGCCCCCCCCTCCTGCCCCACTGCCCTGGCAATCCTAAGGATCCACTCCCCATCCCTCCATACTGAGGTGCCACATAGGCACCTCACTTCCCTCCTTCTCTCCAGTGGTGTTCCCAAAACTATCCCCCTAATGATTGGGTCCCCCACCAGAAGTTGTTTTCTCTTCTGCTGGGGACCTCTACCACCCAACTTGAGGCCTCCGCTCTGTTGAACCCCCATACCCACTCTTGCAACTATCACGGGTGCCTCATCTTGGCAGTCCCATCCCAAAGTGCCAAAGAGTTCTTTAGTGGCACAGGCTGAGGAATGTGTTCCTTACCCCCACTGCCCACCCCAACCTCCCAGAGCGCACCACAGTCTAGCTGGCCCTACTTCCAGGCACCCTTTGAGGCAACAGCAGTGGGCTTGGTGCCCCTTGGGTGGGGAAACACACCTCCCAAATCCTAGCAAACTTAGTCCAGAGTCTAGAGTCCTCTCCCCTCAGCCCAGAGAGATGCATGCAAATGGGGCAGCACCTCTGGCTCCAGAAGGTCTCCCTAAAGACTGCTAATCCACAGTCACTGCACTGTACCACTCTCCTCATTTACAAATCTACTCCCCCATTACCTTAAAAAGTACTGATACCCTTACCCCAGATAGAGTGTTTCTTGCTTTCCTTTTTTTTGTCCTTATTACCCCCCTGTTGCTACACCTTAGACAGGTACCACTGTGGACTCTGGGAACAAATCCTGGTCATCAGCATGCCAGTGCATTCCCCCACCACTCAGCAATAAATATTTGAAAAACTTTAAAATAAATATGCCTCTAGGCCAAAAGGTCATAGGTTCTAGTCTCACACCGTGATTAGGCTTATATCATAAACATTGGCACCTGAGCGCAGTACTATGAGGATGTTGTACTGTCAAGTAGTGCTATCCATGGGATGAGCTGTTAAGCCAAGATGTCTACCTTAATTGGTGGTTGTTCAGTTGGATGTTAAAAGATCCCATGGGACGTCTCAAAAAAAAGAGTAGGGGAATTTTTATTAGGATACAAAATCATACAGAGAAATACTTCATTCACAGAAAAAAATCATGAAAAAAAAAGAAATGATCTAAAATAATAACGAAAAGAAACAAAAGGGAAAATAGAAAAGTTACTAAGAAACGTCATTTGATCATGTCAAACAGAAAACATCAGTTGGGGTATGCAAGAAATAAAAGAAACTAAATGTATGCCATCTATCTTGAGGAAAAAAACCCTTGACACTGTTTCCAATAATTGAGTACAATCGAAGCTTCTGTGTTTGAACATCTTTTTGATAGACTAAGGTCAGGCTATGTGTTACCATTTTTACTACTTCTTTTGAGAAATAAAGCATATCTGTCCTGCCATAAGTAATATTTACATATTGCTAAACAAACCTGCAGAGTCTCCTTATGAAATTTAGTCCATCCATCAGTGTATATACCCAAAACAAGCACATGATATGTTATTCATGAGAATAATGGTTTATTTCCAGTATCGCTCAACGTTTGCCAAAATTGTTGGCTATATGGACACTCCAGAAAAAAATGAAGTTGAGTTTCAAAGGTTCCAGGACAGAAGTCACATGGATAGAGTCTCTATTCAATGGCCTTATGTGTAAGAGAGCCTTTAATGGGAATTTTTCTGTGGATACCTAACCATGTGAGGTCCCACACTGCAGCCAGTAACTGGAAGTTAGTAAACTGACAGAAAGCCTCAGTAACTTTGTCTGAAAGACAAAACTTTAGCTCTACTGGAGGGCAAAAATTTGTATGATAACAGGCTCAATTCTCATAGGTTGGCACAGGGCTTGCACAAGCCCTGCGTGAAACCCTGCGCTGTCCTGACCACATTGGCGCTACTTGCACCTGATTCTACAAGGTCACGCGCATTTGCAAGACTGTACCCTTTTTACGGTGGCTTGTGCCAAATATTTGCGCAAACCCATAAAAAAGTCACTGAACTTAGACGTAGCACAAGCTGGTCTAACCTCGCAGCATGTGGCATAGGGGGTTAGGGGATTGAGAATCCTTAGTGCTGTCTGGGACACGTAAGCTCCATGTATGTGTGCTTTTGGGGAATCGAGTGCCATGTATCTATATAGACTTACTTTACTTTGGGATTGTATATCGGTTGGTTTTAGTTTCCATGTTTTTATTTTCTGAAAAAACAAGTAAATGTAATAAGGAATTAAATGGGCAAACTCTTTTCTAATACCAGGAAAAGAATCTTGTTCCCAAGTGTGCAAAACTGGAATCAACCATTCTTTCATAACTGAGGCCCACACAACAGGTGAATTACATAATACATGGCCAAAGTTCTAGCTGAGGAAAACACTATTCAAAAATACAACCAGATTAATCATATTAATGCCTCCTTTATTCAGTGTGTTATAAGTAACTTCTCGTTTAATAGGATTTAGCCTTTTCTCCCATAGAACTTGGAAAAAATACACTATGTAGTTTAGTCTCCAATTGCACTGAAGAGGAAAAACGTAACTGAGGAAAAGAAAACAGGGCAATGATACAGTTTTATTTAAATAAACTCTTTTCCTTTTAGAAAGCGAGCTACAGTGTTTTTCCATATAGCTAGCGGTTGTTCCGTCTTTTGGAGTTGCCAGTTTAAGAACTCCAAATCTGCAAAAGAGAACCATATTCCTAAAATTTCAGCAGGATTTGTTTTTACTGGTATATCAGCTATACATAATCCGGAAGTATCTTCCATGGGTTTATTAAGTGGTACAGCTACACTTTTTTCACAATTAATGCACAAGCCAGAAACTGCAGAGTAAGACTTCAGTACCTTTTTGCACAATTACCCAAATTTTGGTCTTGTAGGAGCACACAAAGGTCATCTGCGTATGCAAGTACTTTCAGATTCTGAATTTCTGGAGTCAAGGTGATCCCTTTAATTTTCGAAATGGTTTGTAGTAAACGCAATAATGTGTCTATTGAAAAAAATTACAAACTAGGACTTAAGGGGCACCCTTGCTTCACTCCCAGTTTGACTTGTGTTGGGGTACCAATACCACCCATTCATATAAGGAATCATAGAAGCCTTCTTATATAAAGCCAAAAGACATTGTAGAAAATCTTCAGGATCCCACAGCTTTCTAGAGTAGCAAATAAAAAAACATGATTTACATGATCAAAGGCTTTTGATTGGTCCAGAGACAGCACATAACCTGGTGCAGAGCTCCTTTTTCTCTTTTCAAAGAGTTCCATAAAAGTACTAGATTATCCTGCATATGGGCTATGGGATAGCTGTACCTGCTGGTGAAATGACTAAAGGGGTAACCAGTGCTAAATGTTGTGCTAAGATTTTAGACAGAATTTTTTAATCCTTATTCAATAAGCACAAAGGTCTCCAGTTCTGTAGCAGAGCTTTATCCCCTTTTTGTAAGTAAATATCAAGACCGCCTGAAACATAGAAGGGGCTAGTTCATTTATCTGCCAAAAATAGTTGTACAAGAATTGTAGGGTAGGACGTAAATAAACTTTGAATCTTTTATAAAATTATGAAGGGAAACCATCTGATCCTGGTGCTATATTATTCTGTAGTCTATCAATGGCTATGTCTACTCCCTGCAGTTGTATAGATTTAACAAGTTCTGTTTGAACACTGTCTGTAATAGCAGGAATATGTAATATATCCAGTGTACCCCATGGATTAGACTGTCTGCTGGATGTGCCAAAACTATCTTTGACAAAATCATCTATGATAAGTCGAATGCTGTCTTTACTTGAGGCTAGAAAGTCTCCATTAGATGTTCTAAGACTGTCCATATATCTAGATTTTTGTCTTTGTTGACTGGCTTTAAAACTATCTAAGGATTCTTTTTTACCCCTGAGTTCAGGTTTTCGTTTCTGGCAGTAATAAAGTAGTCCTGTTGTACTGCAAGTTCTTCATGTCATTTTTAATATTATTAATCTGATCTAGTAAATCTTCCCCGTAGTGTACAGTACATTATAGAAATTAATCTATGCAATTGGGATCTAAGACTTAAATATTTTATATATTTTTATGTCCTCCCTCTAGTGGCCCACTGTTTAAAGAAGTGATTAAAGTTTTGCTTCATGTCTTCCCAGCATTGCGGAATATTTTCATATGCCCCAAACACAGACCACCTATCCTGAAAAGGTTGCTCACATTTCAGAGATGTGGGTCTTTCAAGAAATTGGTGTTCAGTTTCATAGGTTTCACAGGTTGGATACAAATCCATAGCTTTCACTAAACTGGCTCGCTATGCTTCAGTGGACATAGGTTTTACCAAGATATAAATCTAATTTCTTTCTAAAGGTAGTGATGGTATCACTGCCTACTTTCTCCTCTGGCAGTTCATTCCAATGCATCACCACCCTTTGACTGAACCGAGCCCCTGTTTTATCTGTCCATGTTATGTGAACAGTGGAAAAGTCTTGTCCTCGTGTAAGCCCCCCTTAACACTGTCTAGGGGTACCTAATGGTGAAAAGAAGGGGAAGGGGACCCAGACCAAAGTGCCATCCTGAACTATCTTCTGCAAAAAGCTGGAGTGTAAAACAGATTGGAATTCATCCTACCTGTACTTGTCCCCCCCCCCCCAAGTAGAATGACTCTCACCCCCTTGAGCAGGTCTTAAACCCCAGCAGGAACACAACAGAGCAGGAGCTGCTTCCACGCACTACCTCACTGCTCCAGGACCCAGGAGAACAGATGAAGCTTTCTCCAGAAGCCAACCATATGGACTACAGAAAAATTTATTGAGGTTAAAAATAAACACAGTTAATAATAATAAATGTATTTATAAAGCACCTTTCTGATTATCAAGGCACTATACAAAATAGAACAACACAGATAATAAAATTCAATATAAAACACAGTAAAATCACAAAATAATCAGCAATTTCAAATCAAATCAGTTTTCCAAATAGGCTATTTGATAAAAATGGGCTTTTAAACCCCTCTTAAATTCCTCTGAGGAGGTGCACTCCAGTTAGTTCATCAATATTCATGTGGCAATCAACAAGTCAGACATCAGAATAGCAGACAACAAAGCAAATTCATTTCCTGAGCACCTAAAAGGATTTCTGGTCCCCGAAGCCAAACTCGTTCAGAAACTCCTTTGAACACAGGCTAACAACATAGAACTAGAGAGAGAGAGAGAGACAGTACTTAGGCACAAATCTGTTATCAGCATTCAACAGACTTTGACAGATTTTCATAACTAGAGACTAGAACCTGCAACCCTTGGTATGTACTAATTTCCTACACAGAATCATTATATAGCTTATTAGACCTTCCATAACCTTGTTCCTCAAAAATTCTCTCTGCCGGGGAGTGATTTACTCCTCCAATATGCCAGCTGAAATAAGATACCTTCAGGGCGATGAGCAGCTTAGCCTCCACAGCTACTCCCAGATACTTTTAATTCAAATGTTACCTTCCTTAAACCTGTTGAGCGGTGTAGCTAGATTTTTTAATGCCTTCCCAGATTGAGTTCTCAAACACCAGAGCTGAGCAACCCAAACAGTGCGATGGCCCCATACCACCTTATAATGTCCCATAGTAGCAGCAAATACACCACAAACAACATGGGCACCAAAATGGAACCCCGTGGGACCCCACATGACAGGGGCAGTGGTGCAGAGGAAAAAGATCCCAGCACCACCCTCTGTGTCTTGCCAGTGAGAAAAGAGTGGAACCAGTCGAGGACTGCACCAGTCAGCCCACAATGGACCTGCAGGCGTTCCAGCAGCACCCCATAGTCCATGGTCCAAATGCAGCTGACAGATAGAAGAATATAAGAATGGAATACTTTCCTCAGTTCATCACCACCAGGAGATCACTGAGCACCCGAACCAGGGCAGTCTGAGTACTGGGCCTTTTCCTATAACCAGATGGGAGAGGGTCATAGATGTAATGAGTTGACAAATGGCCTTCCAGTTGAAGAGTCACCACCTTCTCAATAACCTTTCCCACAGGGAAGGTTAGAAATTGGTCTGTAGTTGGTTAGGCAGTCCAGATCTAGTGATCATTTCTTTAGGAGGGGTCTCACCATTGCCTCCTTCAGGGGCCTAGAAAAGACCACTCTCACTAGAGAGCTATCCCAGCCAGGACTGGGCTGATGGAAACAACACACCCTACAACAAGGCGTGTTGGACCCAGATCCAGACTACAGTAGGTGGGCCTCAACTCCTAGATGACCTTCACAACATCCTCGTCCCTCAGCTGGTCGAAGTCAGACCAGATGGGCAGAGTGCCCGTGACCCCCGGCCCACCACTGCAAGCCTCCATACAGAGCATCAACTGGATCATCGATCTGATGGAGCAATCTTATCAGCACAAAACAGAGCAAACTCATCACATTTTAATTGTGAAAAGCTCCGAAGGACTGAAGACAGGCCAGATTACACAGCCTATTGACAGTCCAAAAGAGCTAAGCCAATCTGTTTATTGCTGCAGAAATCTCCCTGGACAGGAACTCTACCTTCTTACAGGAGACTGCTGATTGATAGTATCTATAATGAGACATCAAAATAAGCTTATCTCCATCAGACTGAGACCTTTGCCAGTGCCGCTCCAACCTTTGACTCAGTGTCTTCAGTTCCCTGAGAGACCCATCAAACCAAGGGGATCCCCGATGTAAAGTGAGGGCTTGAACACGGACCAGTGCAATCAAGTAGAGGGCCTCAGTGACCACCCTATTATATTTGACACCAATTCCCCAGCTCATCGCATGTACTCATTACACCTGATAGGTCCAGCACCACCTTAAGACCTTCTGGGGTCGAACCCTTTAAAGAGCGGTACTGGACCATCTCCATAGGGGAAGGTCTATTGGGGAGGCTTCAAATGAGAACCTCACGGTATGATCTGACCAAATGCCCGGCTCCACCATAAGGTCAGTGACCTCCACTCCCAGCAAGAAGACCAGGTCCAATGACTGGCCATGTATATGGGTTGCAGAGGCAACTACCTGTGTCAAGCCCAATGAATTCATAAGCTGGAGGAAGTTTTGTCCAAATGGTGGGAGTTCATCGTTGACCCAAGCCTTGAAGTCACCAAGAATAATCCATCTGGGCGACTCCAGTACTGGTTCAACAATGAAATCTGCAACTTCCTGCAGGAATTCCTTCTCATTTCCTGGGGGATAATACATTATAAGGACCCTGCAACCTGCAACTGCAAGCCCTTGAATGGTCACACATTCAAAGGACCTTCTTTTTCTCACCGGGAGGGCCGCAAAGTGCAAACTTGATTTAAAACAAATCGACACACCCCTTACAATACAATCCTTTCTCAGGCAGTGAATCAGTGAGAACCTAGCCAGAATTGCCGATTCCAATACTGGGCCAGCAGTATCATCCAGCCAGGTCTTGGTGATGCATGCCAGTTCAACTGTTGAAACAAGATTATCTATGATCGCTGTCTTGTTCTTAACTGATTTATCATTACACAACACTGTCCGAGAGGGGTAGGTGAATGAGGCTGGTCCATTGGATAACTGCCCACCAATGGCAGAGCCCTTGGGTATGGGCACCAGACAAGGAGAACCCCTTTCCTGGACCCATTTCACCCCAGGGCACCTCCTAGAGCCCACCGCTCTGATCCACCTTCCCCCAGCCATATTCCCCTGTCCTGGCCCCCCGACCTCCTCTCCCTCTACGGGCAACACCCAGTGTCCTACAGTGCCTATAAACATTCAATGGTAGAGAGAGGGGCAATCAAATGACAGAGGTCATGGAGCCTGGAGGGGGAATAATGCCTTCCCAAGGCAGTCGCCAACCTACACATCTCAATTTCACTCTACTAATTACCTCCAGTTATAAGCTAAAACTTATATCTCCAGCTAGTCCCCTTCTACAATCACTAGTTAACCTGACAAACAACTAATAAAACCTAAAAAGTTTAAACAAAGGTTTACAACATCAATGTCCACACTCACACATCCACACCATCAATCACACACTCAATCCACCCAACCCCTACCCCAATCCCACTATATAAAACAATTTAAATTACAAAATAGAAGAGCGTCCAAATTGAGTACACAGTCACTAAACTGATTGCTGCAGAGTCAACTCCAGCAATAAGAATGGACCATAGAATAAATTAAGACCCTTTAGCTCAGTCTTTTAGTACAACTCTGTGCTGTATAACTTCAGAGGAACATCTGGTGATTCGGGCAGGGCAAGGGACTCTCACACCCCAGACCTCAAAAAACAGTTCTTAGTTCCAGTAGTTTGCAGCCCTCTCATAGCTGCACATTTATAGGAATCACCCTGTCATCCAATGCACCTCATAGAAATACACATCACCCAGGTCAGACTGTGTTCTAATTGAGTCTATACCTACCAGTTCTGGAGATGCTGGGCTCTCTAACTGCCCCAGCTCTACTCCCGGTAGGATCAATCACCCAAAGAAAACAGAGTTAGCTGTATCTTTGCTGACCCAGCAGTCCAGCCTCACCAGCTAGATTCAAACCCAGTTCCATGGGCTAAAATACTGTTTCAACTCCACGGGCAGGTGTAGTAATAGTTCCTGACTTTACGGGCCAGGCAAAATCCCAGGGGAAAAAAGACACAGTACCTTTAGCACGTCAGTCAGTCTCTTCTTATTAGCTCACAATGCCAGCAGTTGAAACATAAGTTTGTGCCAAGCAGGTTCAACTACCACTACTTCACTGCAATTCCGGCAATGAAAAGCAGCTCCTATCACCAACCAGTCCAAACACCAACACTTCTCCAGTTGTGCCCAGTTTCAGAAAGCCCACCAGTTCAGACACCAGCACTCCTCCAATTTCTCAATCCCAGAGTGCTGAAGGAACTTGCGGATCTCCTGGTGAAACCCCTAGCGGAGCTTTTCACCATCTCTCTGAGGACAGGGTGGGTGCCCCAGGACTGGAAGATGGCACATATAGTGCCTATCCACAAGGGGGGATCAAGGGAGGTGGCAGAGAACTACAGGCCTGTCAGCCTGACATCGGTGGTGGGCAAGGTGATGGAGGGCATTGTCAAGGAGAGGCTAGGGGGACCTGAAAAGTCAGGGTGCCTGGACGATAGACAGCATGGATTAGGTCTCGGAAATCGTGTCAGACAAACCTTGTGGAGTTCTATGACTGGGTGGCGAGTGCCTTGGACCTGGTAGACCAGTGGACGTCCTCTTTCTAGACTTCAGCAAGGCATTTGACTCTGTTCCTCACATGGGCCTGTTGGATAAGCTGGGAGAAATGGGATGGGGAACCAGATGATCAGATGGATAGGCAATTGGCTCCATGACGGACCCAGAGGGTCGTGGTTGTGAGGATAGTCTCATCCCCAAAGAGGTCGTGAGTGGGGTCCCACAGGGATCAGTCTCTGGTCCCCTCCTGTTCAACGCCTATGTCTCTGACATAAGGACAGGAATCAGGAGTGAGATGAGCTCTTTGCAGATGACTCAAAACTGGGGGCGGTGGTGGATGGGGAGGAGGGGAGGGTGGCCCCTACAGGGGGACCTGGAGGCTCTGGAAAGATGGTCTAGAAAGTGGAAGCTGAGGTTCAATGCAGGGAAATGCAAGGTACTCCACCTGGGGGCCAGAAACCCGGCCAAGTGTACACCCTGGGGGGGGGATGCTACAAGTCTCGATGGCTAAGAGGGACCTGGGGGTGGTGGTGGATGTCAAAATGAACAACTCGGAGACTTGTAGGAGGACAACAGCCAAGGCCAACAGGATGCTGGGATGCATCGCTAGGGGGATCACCTCCAGAAGGAGGGAAGTGATGCTCCCTCTGTATAACTGCTTGGTGAGGCCACACCTTGAGTACTGCATGCAGTTTTGGAGGCCACACTTAAAGAGGGACATTTCCAGAGGAGGGCAACCAAAATGATTTGGGGCTTGGGGGACAGGAGCTATGAGGAGAGGCTCAAAGAGCTAAATATGTACACATTGGAAGAGAGAAGGGACCGGGGGGACATGATAGAGGTCTTTAAGTACATGAAGAGGGTAAATAGGGGAGGAACAGTCAGGGTGCTTCGAAGGAAGGAGGAGGGGGCCACTAGAGGGCATGGGTGGAAGCTGGAGGGGGGAAGATTCAGGGGAGAAAGGAGGAGGTGCTACTCACTGAGAGGGTGGTGGAGCCATGGAATGCACTGCCTAGGGGCTGGTGGAGGCAGAACAGTGGAGGGGTTCAAGAGGGGCTGGAACAGGTACAGGGAAGGTTCTGGAAGCAAAATCCAATGCAGCAAGAATATCCAGAACTGGGAAGGGAGACGCCAGAGAAGGTGAGGGGGGCAGCAAGGTCAGCACCCAAGGTGGGGGCTGACCAATCGAGCAGACTCGAAAGACCGTTAGGCCTATTCTGCTGGCATTTTAGTATGTTAGTATGTTAGGTAGCTGCTCCCCTCAGAATGCAGTCGGCTCAGCCAGCACTCAACGAATGACCCGTCGCTTCTCCAGTCCTCCAATCAATGCACTGGCTCCCGTTCACACTACTCCAACTGCAAACCACAGTTTTGGAAAACAGATGATTTCCAGGACTCAGCACTCTCCACAGATCCATAAGCTTAGCAGCTTCAGCTTCAAACTGTGCTCAGTAAAACTTCCCTGCCTAAAAATAAAAAGCTAGCTTCAATTCTTACTCACTTGATCCCCATCTAACATTGTCCCCACTAACTAAACAAATTAACTAAACTATATACACAATATATTTAAATTTAAATGAGTTTAACAAGTTAAAATCCAGTAAAAATTCCCATCTTTTAAGCTGATGACAGACGGCCCAGCATGCCCACTGTCTTGAACCTGTCTGGATTCCATTCATGCCATGGCACAGAGAACTCCTTTGTCTGGGTCATGAATGATCTACTCATGGTGAAGGATCGGCGAGAGCCATCTGTTTTGGTTCTCCATGACCCGCCATCAGCATTTGGTTCTGTGGCACATGGGGAGATAGTTGAGCGCCTGAGTTGTTTCTGTGGCTTGGCTGGCATAGTGTTACACTGGTTCAGATCTTTCTTGGAAAATTGCCACCAACCCATGGTGTTGGGAAATTGTCAATCTGCCCCTTCACTGGTCATGTGTGGTGTCCCTAAGGGCCCTTTACTCTCCCCATTGTTATTTGCAGTATCTACCAACGCAAAATATTGGCATGCCTTATATTCCATGCTGCTAAGACATCCACCTGTATCTGCATCAGCTTGTATTTGTGGATATATGGTAGCCGCACCTGGCTCGCTAATTCTACATGCTACAAAAAGCCTATTGTTCTTCAGTTCTTATCGGATCAACTTTTTGTAGCTTGCAACTGTGACACTCACTGCTGTTAAAATGTCCCTACTTCAATGGCTGACCAAAAAAATAGCAGTGAAGCAGGACATTTGTGGAGAGCCACTGAACGCAACTACTCTGAGTCAGGCTGCTGAAGTCCCTGTGCAAGTGGCTGAGTTCATGCTATCAGCTGGTAGCTCCTCCATCTAAGATGCGCTGGACTGAGTATGCCAAATACTCTGGTGCTGTGCGATATGAGGTAGGCAATTATGCTGTGCAAAATGGGGTGATGACTGCTGTTAATTAACCCCACTGTATACCCAGAAACCCTTTTCCCTTGTTGCTGAGACCCAGAGACATAAAATCAAAAGCACTAAGACACACAGAGAAGACCCCACAAAACACAATTTGGTTTGCGCACAAGACAAGAACAACTTTCCAGTTAGGCAGATAGAATAATACAAAAAAATTGTTTTGGGACAACAACACTGTTTGACACACACATAGAGACACATACAGTGGTGACAACCAATTTTTGGGAAGTCACTGACCTCCCCTTACCAGTGTCCAAAATGCCCCTGTTCAATTTCAAGGCACATGCAATTTGCGACTTGCGAGTCACACATGCATAAACCTCAATCGCATTGGCAGAAGACTTGAACAATGTGGACTGCAAGAGGAGACAGCTATGCGATGGGACAGTGTCACAGTAAGGGTGGGGAGGGGATGAAACGACTGAGGGGTGGCGTGGAAACCATTTGGGGTGGGGGTGGGTTTTAAATGAGGATACGGATGATGATGGGGGGGGGAGTCACAAAATGTAGCCAGACATGAGAACCATGACAGCAGCTTGATTCTAGTGCTGCAAGCTGCTGATAAGAAAGGACAATTGGGAGGATTGGAACAAAGATGAGGATGGGGTACTATGAACGAGGGGTAGGGGATAATTTGAATGAGGAGACAGACAACGAGAATGGATGAATCGAGCAAGGGGAGCCGAACACGAGAACCATGATGATGGATGAATACTGTGAAACAAGGCGATGATACGAGCAAGGATGCTGGGATGATTGAAAGGGATGGAAGGGATGACCACAGGTAACCTCATTATTGACAACAAACAAACAAACAGTGGAGAATGGTTGGTGTTTTGTGATACTGTATTTCAGGCTAAACACTTACATGTTACTGTAAGGAGGTGAAAGAAGGAATAAACATGATTTAAAACACATGCAGAACTGCAACCCATTATATTTCTCTAACAAATAATACTAGCTGTGAAAGTATATCCACAGATAACTTGCTATCAGCAGATACAGCGAATATTTTTTGTCAGCAAAAATAAAGGGTTATATATATATTTTTTTTAGTTGTTTAACCAGGAGTAGCACACTAAGCTTTTTTACAGGAGTGACCTGGGAGCACAGGGAAGTTAAGTGACTTACTCAGGGTCACACAGTATGCAAGTGGAAGCTGTGGGATTCAAACCCAGGTCTGATCTGCTGGATCTCACCAGATGTACGGCTCAGAGCCTTAAACCACTGCGCTATACTGCCTCCCATATATATATATATATATACAGTAAGTCCCTGCTAGGAGAAGTAATCTAAAGATAAGGCTTGAGTTTTCACTGCTACACATACTAAGGTCGAAATAGGAACAAGAAGGCGTAAGCCCATAAGTGTTCCATCCTTATTGATAATACCTCAAGGATGCACCATCTAAAATATATCTATCAAGTCTAGATTTGAAATCTGTTCGACTCTTTGCAATAATTATGTTGAGTGGAAGATTATTCCATGAATTGACAGTTCTGACTGTGTAAAAATATTGCCTGGCAGTAGTTCTAAAATGAGATCCTTGAATCTGTAAGGGATGACCCCTGGTGGCTATGTTAATAGTTTTAAATTCAATGTCCAGTTCTCACATAAGCTCAGGATTCTGTATTATATCGTACAGTTGGAGTAGGTCTCCTTGGGCCCTGCGGTTTTCTAAAGACATGAGATTGAAAGATTTAAGCCTGTTATCATAAGATACTTCATTGAAGCCCTCCCACCTTCTTGGTGAACCTTCACTGAACTTTCTCAAGTCTGTTTCTATCACTGACTTTGTAGGGGTTCCAAATCTGAGAGGAATATTCCAGGTGAGGCTGTACATATGAGCGATACAGCGGTATCATGACATTACTACAGCGGTATCATAGATTCTTCTAAATAGATAATGTGAATCTGTTTGCTGTAATGAGCCTATGTAACATGTTGTGTTGAACTCAGGTTGTTCATAATAGATACACCCAGATCCCTCTCACAGTCAGTTTTTTTCTAACTTGTGACCTTCTATGTAATAGTTGTATTTGCAGTTAGTCCTACCTAACTGCATCACCTTACACTTACTTATATTAATAACATGACCTATTCATTATTCCAACAGATTATTTTATCTAGTTCTTTTTGCAGTCTTAAGGAGTCTTTCATGCTTATACATGGTGCACAAATTTTTGTGCCGTCAGCATATTTCAAGGTTATACAACCAAGTTGTGATGTCAAGTCAGAAATGAAGATATTGAAAAGCACAGGGCCCAGCACTGAAATCTGTGGGACTCCACTATGAATAAAATCCTCACCTGAAACATACCCATTGATTGTTTCACATTGACATCTGTTGGAGAGCCAATCGGCCACCCAATAGATAATAGTTCTGTCAATTTTTAGAGTTTCCATTTTCTCTAATATGGCCCAATGTGGAGTAAGGTCGAAGGCCTTTGAGAAACCTAGATATATTATATCAGAAGGAATATTCTGATCTAAGTATTTACTAATGTGATTGTAAAAAATCAACAAATTGGTTGTACAGCTTCTCCCCTTAACAAATCCATGTTGTACCGAGTTGTACCCCACTACTGACGAGATGATTTTATCTTTGATAATACTCTCCATTAACTTTCCGATAACACAAGTTAAGCTAATGGGATGATAGTTGTTCATTAGCTCTCTATCTCCCTTTTTAAAAATCTGGACAACATAAGCAAGATTCCAGTCACTGGGAACATCAGATTTAGAGAGGGAACGTTCGAACAGCATTTTAAGTGGTAATAATAGGTGTTTGACCATTAACTGAAGGATACCTGTGGATATTTTATCAGGACCAGGGGAGGATTCTTTTCTAAAGCAGTTAATTTTATCCAATATTTCATTTTTGGAAATTTGTATCCTTTATTAGGGGACAAGATTACTGTCAGGAAAAGAACAAACCTAAAACCAATATATAAAATTAAGATTAAAAATAGGTTTGAAGCACTGGAGGAAGATGATACAAATGAAAAAACAGATACTATCCTAGTGCCCCTTAGCATCGATAGGAAATACCAAGCTATTTCTAAATCTCCTTCTGTTTGTAATAATTTGCATGCTGGGGATATTGTACCTAGGGCCGATCCATTAAAATTTGTCTTTGGCGACTCTATTATTAAATATAGTGACACCTACATATGTGGACAAATGAAGGACCAGGTTATGGTATCATGTTACCCAGGGTCCAGAATTGCAGACATAGCACGATGTGTGCCAACAGTTAATATTCCAGAGCATTCCATTATCACACTGCACGACGTACTCAATGATGTGGGCAAAGTATCAGTATGATATTTGTCATGATTTAGTTACATTAGCTTCCTCACTCAAGAATGAGGACCACAGGGTACTCATTTCAAATATTCTTCCTGTCCCCAGGGCTCACAAGGAAAAAAAATCTTACCATCTAGAGAATAAATGTATGTCTTGGAAACTTGTGCAGAGACATTCAAATAATAGACAATTGGTATACTTTTGACTGCAATAAAAAACTGTATGCAAAAGATGGACTTCATCTTAACAGGATAGGAGCAAAACAACTAGCAGCAAATATCAACCACACTATGGAAATGATTTGTTTAAACTAGAGGCAAGGAGGGAGGGAGTATCAAGTGTCAGGATACACAAACATACAATAATAAAAAATAATGTACAATCTAACATTAGCAAACAGACCAAATCTGAGTTAACATAGAAACATAGAAACATAGACTTTGACGGCAGATAAGGACCACTTGGCCCACCCAGTCTGCCCATTTCCCTACCTATTGTATAAGGTGCAGATTCTAGTTAACCAACAGCCTACTTCCTGCAACCCCCCACTATAATTGCCTTATGTCTGTCCCATGCATGTTTGATTCTCCCACTGTTTTAGACCCAACAACCTCTCCAGGAAGGCAGTTCCATGCGTCCACCACTCTCTCCGTGAAAAATAATTTCCTCACATTACCCCTGAGCTGTCCCCCCTCTAACTTTAAATTGTGCCCCTTTGTTCTTACACATCTCTTTTTCTGAAAGATGCTACCCTCCTGGACTTTGTTGATTCCCTTGAGGTACTTAAAAGTTTCTATCATGTCCCCCTGTCCTTCTTTCATCAAGGGTATACATATTAAGCTCTCTCAGTCTCTCTTCATATGGTTTCTGATGTAGACCCTGCACCATTTTAGTTGCCCTCCTCTGGACTGCTTCCATCCTGTCTATGTCCTTGCATAGATGAGGTCTCCAAAACTGCACACAGTACTCCAGATGGGATCTCACCAACTGTCTGTATAGAGGGATAACCACTTCCCTTTTTCTACTTGTGATGCCCCTCCCTATGCATCCCAGTATCCCCCTGGCTCTCCTTAATGACTTCTCACATTGCTTACCCACCTTTAGGTTATCTGATATGACTACACCCAGATCCCTTTCCATTATTGTTGTCGTTAGTACCTCCCCTGCTATTGTGTACTCTTCTCCTGGATTTTTATTTCCCAGGTGCATTACTTTGCACTTCTTACCTTCAATGCAAGAAGTCTGAAAAATAAAATGGATGATTCAATGGCCACCCTGGATTCTAAAGATGTTGACATAATAGCAATTTGTGAAACCTGGACCCAAGTGGATGGGGATCCCTGGGCAAGTAATATTCACGGGTATAATTTATTTGAGAACATCAGAACCAACAGGAAGGGTGGAGGGGGTAGCCTTCTATATTTAGAACACCCTAACTAGTACTGGTATTACATCCAGGATCAAGTTGGGTAATGGATATGAATCTATTTGGGTGAAAGTCCAGGGTATCAATAATAAACTACTCATTTTTTGGATGTCTCTACCACCCACCAGATAGTACCATTGATATAACAAAACAAATAATGGCTGAAATTATAAGAGCAGGAGATAGAGGCCGAATTGTGTTATTAGGGGACTTTAATATCCCTGGAATTGATTGGGTTAATGGTATTTCAAGAGCCAGTCCTGGCTCATTGCTCCTAGACACTTGTGCTGAGTTAAACTAAGAGCAATATGTAAAAGAACCAACTGGGGAAAGGAGATTTTAGATCTTGTGCTGGCATCACCAAGCATATCTATTACAAACTGCTCTACTGTTTATCCTATAGTCAGCAGTTACCATAAAACTATATGGTTCACTGAGAAATATAATCATACACCCAGAAACAGTTGTACAACTATATTTCTTCTTAACAAAGCAGATAAAGAAAGAATAAAAAAAAAGATTCAGAAAAAATTGCTTGGACTACTGTGCTTAAGAATGAATCGGGTCAATGATGTTTGGTTAATTATTAAAAACACTATACTAATAGTTGCTAAGAACAATATTCCACAGGTTGAAAAAAGCAAATCATACAAATGTCCTAGATGGCTTAATTGTAACATTAAACAGCAAATAAAAAAAAGGCTAGACTATATAAAAAATACATAACTTAAGGAACAAATATCTCTTATGAACCTTATAAAAAACAACAAAAACTGTGTAAGGCTAAAATTAGTTCAAGTTCAAGTTCAAGTTTATTGCAGGAAAACTCCATTGAGCAAGCTCATTCACAAGGAGGTCCTGTGATTAGACAGGCAAAAAGAAATATGGTAATGACGATAGCCAAAAACGCCAGCAAGACTAATGCTAAGCAATTTTATTCATATATCAGCTCTTTGAAAACCCCTAAGAACGAGGTGAGACCCATTAAAATAGGAAATTACACAATAACTGAAAACAAACAAATGGCCGAAGCTTTTAATGATTATTTTTGCAACGTCTAAAAAAAAGGGACAAAAACCTATGTTAAAGAAAAATTATCATATAAAAAAAAATTATTTTCAATGTGAAGATCCTTATGTTTTTTTGGGGGGGGGAGATTTGGAACCTGCTCTGGTGAAAGGTCGGGGGTTACAGGCAGGTCACGTGTTCTTTTTCTATGATTTATTAACACTTCCCTCTCATGATCAATTTTGCTAACAAAATCCTACATTTTGACTATATCTTTGAGTTCTTTGACCTCATTACGTAGGGCAGTATTTTCAGCTTTGATAGAGCCCAGAAGATCACATTTGGTACAGATATAGTCAGGTATATTACAGTTGGAGTCAGACTTCTGACTCGGCATCAGACACAGATGGCATTCAGCTTTACCTTTCATTTAGACCTGGTCAGGGGAGTCCAATGTGTGTGGCCAAGGTGTCCATCAGGGAGATCAAGCACTGGAGCAGTGTGAACTGGCTGAGACTCAATCCCAGCAAAACTGAATTGCTTCTGATGGGTTCAGACAGCTTGATTTCTGCAGTAAAGGAAAATCTTGTTCTCCCTGTATGTAATGGGGAGATAGTGCAAACTAGGGAGGAAGTTTGCAATCTGGAAGTAATTTCTGACAGCCAATTGGATCTTATATCTCAAATCACTGCTGTCATCAGAAGCATTTTTTACCACTTGAAAAATATAGCCAGACTGCATCCCTTCCTTGACCGTAGTGATCTGTGCACACTAGTGCAAGCTCTTGTTACCTCATGAATTGGCTACTGCAATGCACTCTACTATGGCCTCCCAGCTACTCAGTTTCGCAGCTGTCAGTTACTGTGGAATTCGGCAGCCAGATTGTTTGCTGGTATATCCAGATTCAATCATATTATTCCCACATTGAGGAATTTGCACTGGCTGCTCGTGTTCTGAATTTAAAATTCTTCTGCTGGTCTATAAGACCATAAATGGACTCGGCCCCCTCTATATTCAGGAACTACTGGACACCCATCAGGAGGATTACTTGAGCACCACAGTTCTCCACTCACATACCCAGGGCAGGGCTTTTGTTAGTCTGAGCAACAAGATTAAAATCTACCGGGGACTGAACATTTTCCATATCTGCGCTGAGACTCTGGAACATTGTCCCAAAATCCATCTGTTCTGTCCCTTTAGTGGAAAGCTTTAAATCAAAACTAAGGACCTGGTTATTTAGATAGGCCTTCTCAGGAGACTGATTGCTCTGCCAGTTCTGTGCTACTCCTGTATTAGGATATATTGCTTGTTTTCTGTATTATTTGTAATTTGTATTTATATCAGTACTGTAAAGCGATTTGAGCTCTGGAAAGGGGCTGTATAATGTTTGCATCCTATCCTCCTATGTAGACAACTTCGAAGGACTGAATTGGTATCTTTTTCAATTTTATTCTTACAATTAATTTAACTAAGCTAACTGAACTGACTTGCAGCATCTCATTTTCAAACAGGTCCTGCTTCCATCCACTTTTACAGGCAGTGGACTGAAGCACTGGGAGGTCAAGTGGCTTACTCAAGGTAACAGAGAACCAGTGGCTGCAGTGGGACTCAAATCTGTGATCTCCCACACACAGAAGGCAGTGCTATTTTCAATACACCTCAATGCCTTCTGTGTGGGAGCTTCTTTGCAGGAGAACCTTCAGTCAAAATAAAGTCTTGTCTTACAAAGTTAAAAACTCTTTTAAAGAGCAGTTATCTACTTGACTCAAATCAGTTTGATTCTGTTATATTTTGAGCAGTTATGTTAATGTTTACAAGTGTTATGCTAGTTTTCTTAAAATGTTCTTGCTTTGCCATCTAATTATTTCAGATAATACATCACTTATTTCACTGCGTTCCAAAAAGCATCCGAGTGTCCCCAACTTACGTCACAATTGCTGTTGGTGTCATCATGGTCTATTACAATGGAAAGCACTATGATGTTAAAAATTAAGGTATGGTGAGGTCAGTGGGGGACAGTCAAGTGTGTTTTATGCTGGCTTCTTTAATAGGCTGCCAAGATGTGTTATAAAATCTGAATGGGAAAACTGAAAATTCCAAAACTCTATTGTCAAATGAATCATAAAAACAGAAATGTATCATGTTTTGTTTTTCTTTTATTAGAATTTTTGCACACTAGAATAACCCCATTTAGATGGATCATCTAGTTTACAAGGGGATCCCGGGGAACAAAGCAGCAAAATTGCTATGGTTGAGGTTACAGTCTTGCAAATTTAGTTTTACACATAAGGTTGCATTAAGTAAAACAGAACCATATATACAATCTTTATAGTGCCAGTGTACATTTCCTGTGCATTTTATCACAGCACATACTGAAGTGGATACCCGCTCCTTTAATGAAGCCCTGCACGTAACACCTATTCGTCTGAAGGATGGGTGATTCTTCTCAGGTCTGGGTAGGAATTCAAAGCAGAAAAGGTTCCAGATAGTTCTTGATTTGCTACTTCTTGCCACATTGTATTTTTTTTTAACAGTTTCTCTTTCCCATTTTCTCATACTCCTCTGCTTGTGGCATCACAATAATATCCATGTTGAAAGACTGTGATGTCTTAAGCAAAGGATTATTACTTTAGGGCTGGGATAAGCAGCAGGAACAGATGAAGTCTGTTGGGAAAACATCTCATTTAAATGGACGTGTCTGCAACAATAAACAAGGGAAGGTTCTATGAACATACAAACATGTGAAATTGCCAGCAGAAACAGGCCTTAATGGTCTATCTAGTCTGCTCAAGTGTGCAGTTCAGTTAGCTCACTGGAACTGCCCCTTCCCCCAACTCCTCCTATAGTCTGCCCCCACTATCCCATTCCCCTTCCCTATCTGCTTCTCAGTAGCGCCTCCTTCAGTCCTAATCCTCTTCATCAACCTATCCCACTCCCCCCCCCTTGAAACTGACCACTGACCTTACTGCCACCACCTCCTCTGGTAACTCATTCCACTCCTTAACCACCCTTTCAGTGAAAAAGTGCCTCTTCATTTCCTTCTTGAATCTAGCCCCCACCAATTTCAGGCTACACCACCTTGTTGTACCCCTTTTTTTCTTAAACTAAAGATACCCTCTATACCTACTCTTTTTATGCCCCTGAGATATTTGAAGGTCTCAATCACAACCCCCTTCCCTTCTGTCCTCTAAGGAGTACATGTTCAGCACCCTCAGCCTCTCCTCATATGCTCTGTCCCCCATGCCATTGATCATTTTGGTTGCCCTCCGCTGATCTCCTTCCAGTAGTTTGATATCTTTTTTCAGGTAAGGGCACCAGAACTGAATACAGTATTCCAGGTGTGGTCTTACCAGTGACCTGTACAGTAGCAGAATAACTTCCTCCCTCCTAGAGGTGATAGCCCTAGCAATACTGCCCAACATTTTATTTGCCTTGGCTGCTGCCTTTCGGCACTGTGCTGTGTGCTTCATATCACCCTTGACTATTACTCCCAGGTCCTTTTCCTTCTCTGATTTTGTCCCCTGTATTCCCCCCAACCAGTAACTGGCCTTTTGGTTCTGGCTCCCATGTGCATTACCTTACATTTCTTGGCATTAAAGCCCAGCTGCCATATGACTGACCATTTCTCCAGCTTAGCCAGGTCCTCCCTTAAATCATGTCCTCCCTCCTCTGTATCCACCCTCCCACAGAGCTTAGTATCATCAGCAAAAAGGCAGATCTTGCTATTTACCTCCTCTGCAATGTCACCAATAAATATGTTGAACAGCACAGGACCAAGTACTGAGCCCTGTGGTACCCTACTGGTTACAGGCCTAGGTTTGGACAGTCCCCCCCCCACCACCACCACTCTTTGGTTCTTCTCTGTTAGCCAGTTCTTGACCCACCCCAGCATTTTGTCCCCCCACTTCCAGGTCTCCCAGCTTGCTGATCAGCCTGCCATGTGGCACTGAGTTGAACGCCTTGCTGAAGTCCAGGTACAGTCATTCATCGCCTGCCCCCTGTCCAGAGACCTCATCATCCAGTCAAAGAAGTCTATCATGTTGGTTTGACAAGGCCTCCCACTGACAAACCCATGCTGCCTATCATCTTGGAGACCACACTTTTCAAGGAAGGACACCAGCCTTTCTTTTAGAATGGCCTCCATTAACTTCCCCACTATGGAGATTAGGTTAACTGGCCTATAGTTACCTGGCTGATCCCTGGGTTCACTCTTGTGGAGGGGTACCACATGAGCTGTCCTCCAGTCCTGTGGCGCACACCCCTTCTCCAGCGAAGTGTTAAATAGGTCTATTAGTGGGGCTACCAATACCCCTGCCAGTTCCCTCAGGACCATCGGGTGTACCCCATCTGGGCCAGGTGCCTTGTCCACCCTCAGTTCCCTTAGCCCTTTTAGGACCCTATCTATCCCAGTCTCCCCCTCATACCCCTCCCCCCCTTTATGGATTCACCCAATGTTCCCTTGTAGCATAGACCCTGCCACTTCCTTGGTGAAGACAAAGCAAAAGTACTCATTTAGTGCTTCCTCTTGCTCCTCCCCCTTTTCTGCCCATCCTCCCTCCCTCTTTATCCTGACTATCCCATCCCTTCTGCTTCTTCTCTCCTTGATGTACTGGAAGAAATCCTTCTCTCCTTCCTTAATCCCCTGCACCAACTTTAGTTTTTTTTCAGCCCTGGCTGCCGGGACCGCTTTCCCCTGCTTCTCAGGATTTCACAGTGTATTCCTCCTTAGAGGTAAATTCGCACTTTAGAAAGGCTGCCCTCTTCACCTTTTCAGCCACCTTTCTGCTATACCAGCTAGGTCTCTTGGCTCTGGACTTTTTTTTATGGGCCCTTGTACAGGTGTTGGTGGCCTTGATTATCCCCATCTCAGGGATGGTCCATTTCCAGTCTGCATCCATCTCTGTGTAACCCCCCTACAAATGGGGTTCCCGAAAAGTCTTCCCTGAGCTTGCTTAAATGCTCACTGCCAGGCTGGTGTCCTGCGTTTTGGCAGTTTAACTGTATTGCCAGAGAGTGCTTGTATAGCCTCTGTCTACTGTCTCTTTAAGAGCTGCCTGGATTGCAGTCATAATTAATCTGAAAGGAAGCTCTGTTAAAAGATGTACTTGTTTGCTGATCATTTATTAGAATAGTAATAATATTGCAGTTTGTCTAATCTGCCTTCTTTGCAGCATGGGCATTTCTGTTTATCTCCACCATCTTGGTCCTGGACTGCTGAAATGGGCCAGTCAGTACCTTTGGGGACACTAAAATGGAGCCTGTCCCCAGGGGCTTTGTGGGAGCAAAATTCTGTAGGAATTGTAGTTTTTGCATTTTGGTGCCTAAATGAACCTGGAGGGGGAGTCCATGTTGTGAATGACAGAGGAATCAGCCAACGGAACCTTTTGGACCCTGGGGAAAGTCCCAGACTGCTTGCAGTTTCAGTCAGTCTGAATTGGGAAGTGAAAGTGGTAACAGCTTGAGTGATTCAAGCAGCAGCCCCTGTGTAATTCACGCAGGAGAACTGTGAAAGGGCTGAGTTTTGGCCTGCCTGTCTGCCTGCTGTCTCTGAGAAGGGCATTGAAGTTTATTCGGACTGAATCCAAATTGTGAGGACGATTTGAGACACAGAACTGTGACCAGGCTTTAACCTGAAGAAGACCGAAGATTTGCTGAGTGCGATTGGCCTGTCAGGATTTCCAGCCACCTCTGAACTCCCGGTTTGTGCAGAGACTGTAATTACGACCAGATAGCAATCTGCCTGGTATAGTAGAATTTCTTACATGTAAATGTGCTGTGTGCTGTTAGTGGGTTGTGATTTGGTTCCCCTCTGTGTGCTGAACTATGTTCTGCTTGCTGAAGGCTGCATCCAGCTCCCATAGACTGAATCCGTATTCATCTCCATTGGGCCTGGGCTTTGCCACACTGTCCCAGCCAGACTACCCTCTACACAGAGAAAGCCATCGACGAGAGATCTGCCTGAGAGTCAGCCCCCTGCTCACGCTCTGAACAGGAATGATGCCTCAGTGATTCATGTGGGCCCTGCTTCTCCTAGCACTCCAGTTCAACAACCTGCTGTCTCGATTTCATCCTGCCTGTGTCCTGTATTGGGTATCATGAGTAAACATCAGGGTAGCTCCCTGCAACAACAGCTAAATCTAAAGTGTTGCATCTGATTGCTTTGTTGTCTTTTCTGTCACGAACTGAGCCCTCTGGCTCCAGATTACAAATAGTGTGTGTGTTGTTCATGTTGCTTTCTTCCATCACAGGGCCTCAACCAGCTGCGAGCCGGCCTACCCCGGGCAACGTTCCTGGCTAGCCCACCGTCTTCCTACCTGGGTACCTAGAGTGTGTGACTGTGTAGGGACTCTGAAGTGCACGCATAACTGTCTGATTGATCTAGTCTTTAAGCAAATCAACCTGATTACGCCCCTCCCTTGTTTAAGTCCCCTGAATAAATCATATCTAACTCTTTTTACATTTAACCTGACTGTGGTTCCAGTTTGTGCCAAGAGTACTATACTGTTGCTATTTGCTGTGCATAACCTTGTTTTACAGGGGGTCCCCAGGGTCGAGCTAGAGGAACCAGCCCTGGTGGTTGTGACGTAGACAGCCAGTTCTGAGTGCTGTATTATATTTTTTTAATATAAAATGTATTAATGTCTCTGCTGAAAATTCAAATGCTCTAGGAATGACCTCTCTCCCCCCAGATTTTAGCTGACAGATGCAGGCCAAGAGAACTGCTGACAGGATTGTATCACACACTCAGTCTTTTTAGAGACAATGTGTTACTGGAAAACTTTTATTAAGGATCCTGTTTCTCTGAGCTAATTACAGAATTGTTAAGTTAATTTTGTTAAGAGAGAAATCATAAACTAGGTTTAGGACATTAAAATAAGGGAAGCTAGGACGTTACATAGAGGTGTAAGGTTGTAAATGACCCCATAAAGCCTGTGTGAAGAGGATACAACATGAGATCAAAAGAGGTGTCATTGAAACTTGAGTTATGGTAAGGTTGCAGAATTAATACATCCTGTATAGCTGTATAGTATAGGTTAATAAAATTACATTCTGTGGTTGTATAAAAATATATTTTTGTTAGATATTTAACCAGAGGAGGGGTTGGATGACTTCATCAAAAATGGGTTGGCCAATACTGCTTGAAAAGATTATTCTCTTTCACTATAGAGATGCATTTGTATCTGACACTAACGAAGGAAACATCTGAGCACTGAAAACAGGTATTTAGAAATCTAGACAAAATCTAAATATAGTTGTAGGAATTGCACTGTTTTAAACCTTGTTTTGTTTAAAGATATGTATGTCTTGTGTTATAAGAGTTCTGTATTGTATTGTATGTTTGACATATTATTATATATTTTAGTAAAAACTCTAATTTTAGAGCAGACCTGGTCTGTCTTTGAATTGCTTTCTTTTGCTAAGAAATAGTTATGGTTCAGCAGACATAAGCTTATATGGTGGTACCAAACTGGAAACAGAAGTATTTTAAATCTGAGGTCTTTATTAAGTTTTAAGGGTTCATCTCTGAATACCTGGTTAGGTGTCCGTAGGCAAAGATATCTGGCCCCCGAAGACAGATATATCTGAGCCTGTACATTGGGTATGCTAGCAAGTGGTTACAGTTTGAATCCCCCCAGAACTGAGACCAAAGGTTGATCCAAACTCACAAAAACAGATAAGAGGGTTACCTTGTCTGTTACACTGTTCACAAGACTATGCTCAGAGGTTGGCACTTTAGGAGTACAGGGCCTGACCTGCTGAGTGAATTTGTGACAGTGGTAAGTGCAAACAGTGTGGGTAATTGCATGGTGAATAAGGGTTATTGTGAAAGTGATTATTGTATATTGTTTAGGCCACTAGAAAGGAAAGAGGGGGGTTACAGCATCCCGGAGGGCTATGCCCAGGTTAGCTTGACCACTAACAACTCTGACCTCTGGGTGGAGGTACCCGTTTCAGTACCCAGGCCCCTTAACCTGCTACTAGCCAAGCAGGCAGGGGTAGTAGCCCTTGGGATAGTGCCACCTAGGGGTTACATCTGGATGGAGCTTTGCCAGGTGCTCTTGCACTATGCTCCCCATCCTATTGAACTCGGCCTTCCTACAATCTGTTCTCTGCATCTACAATTCCATGGCAGAATGGTGGATCGACTGTAAGTCTGATTTCTGGACCCTTTTTTGCCAGTATACTGGCAGAAAGGCAACTAGTGGCTATCTGCAGTACTTGTCCCTGAGGTATCAGTTACAAAGAGTGTACTGTCTGGCTGAGACCCCTGGTATGGATTATGGTGCTCAAATCCGTGCTTTGCAAATGGATATGAAATGGCTGCAGTATGACCAGGCACAATCCCTTCAAAAAAATGCATTTTGGCATGCTAAGTTCCTCTCAGACTTTTAACCCATTTACTGACTACAAACATCGAGTTGAAAGTCGGTCCATGAGGTCGCTGCAGGATGCTTCCGGCCATATAGTTTGTACAGACCGTGCAATTTCTCGGGTGGTCTTCAGGTGGTCTCAGAGTTCACCACATCTACTTTTTCTTCTGCCTCCCAGATCTCAACGAATTGGTCTTTTTTATCCAGTCTGCCTCTTCCGGCCTTGTCAGTACCAATATTCTGTCGTTGGTCCAGCCGAATTCCACACAAGAGGTCCTGTGGGGTATCTCTTTGTTCAATGCAAGCTCAGCCCCCCCTCGACAGCTTGTGCCCTGAGTTTTATATGTGTTTTAAGGAAACTCTTTCCTCTGTGCTGGCAGATGTCTTCAATGAGTGCCTCACTTGAGGTGTTTTTCCCACCCCCATGTCCCAGGCCCTGCTTGCCTACATTTTTAAGAAAGGGGATAAGACAGACCTCCATAACTGGAGACCTTTGAGTCTGTTGAATGTGGGCTATAAGGATCTTGCTAAGGTTCTGGTGGCTTGTTTGAGTCGGGTGGCCTACTTTTTGATTTGTCCATTTCAAACTTGTTCTGTGCCCCACAGACACATACAGGACAACCTGTTGCTTCTGAGGGAAATATTCGCTAGGGGTGCTAAGCACAAGCTGGATGGTTATGTGCTTAGTTTGGACCAGGAGAAGGCTTTTGATAGAGTGTCCCATGAGTACCTCCTTTCAGGTCTTGTGCAGCTTTGGTTTTCCCCAGGTTTTTGTGCGCTGGCTACATTGTTTGTATGACATGGCTACGACCTGCCCCTTGGTAAACAGCTGGTTGGATCCCTCCAGCCCATTGTGGAGGGTGGGTCAGACAGGGTTGCCCCTGAGCCCTCTCTTGTATGTTTTATGCCTGGATCCTCTCCTTCACCATATTCATGACAGCAGTTCCTTAAGGGGCCTCAGCCTGACACTCCAGGAGCCCCTGGTGAAAGTTATGATGTATGCACATGACATCATCTTTTTTTGTAGTTCTGAGACTTTTTTTTTGTCTACTTTCTCATTTGCAAATTATACTACATAGTCCATAGAGGGCTACAACAGCTGTCTTTTCTGTTAAAGTGGAAATACATTATATTTTCTACTTCCTATTCTGCTCTAGTGGACCTGGGATACTTCTCTTTCTGAGGACCTTCCCCGGGGTTTTTCTGCCTGTTTCACAGGCCAAACCATGCTCATCCACTAAGGCTGCAAGTCCTGAATGCCTGCCCCCACTCCCATTCTGTACTGGTGGAGCAGGGCCAGAAACAGAAATGAAAGCTACAGACCAATCTTGCCACACCGGATTGCAGCCTTGAACCACCTCACTGGCTCAGCTGCAAAGAGTTGCTCCACAGGTACGTTCAGCGCCAAAACTGCCTCTCAGTCAACAAAAGGATTTTGAACTTATGAAACCTGATCACCAATTGGTCTAGGCTTCTAGTGGTATTTACTGCCGGCTGTTGTGGAGTTTAGATCTACCATGGGAAATTACAGCTGGTTCCTCGGTGTGTCACTAGCTTTACTAGCACTCAGCTCAATTCTTCAGAACCCTCATCCCTCCCTAAAGTGGAATGACCCTTGCGCTTCTCCCTGTCCTGCATCCAACAGCTCCTTTCAGGTAGCCATTATGGACTATCGGGCTTCTCAGCTGTCTCTGCCAGGGAGTGGGACATCTCCCGAGCTACCTCTGCCGATTACTCCCCCTTCCAGACTTGAGATTTCCTGCTCATGGCAAATTTCTGTCATGACACTAGTGGCTGCAACACTAGGCCAGTATAACACCAGGAGTGGGTACAGGCCTACCCATCAACACAGCCTCCCCTATCGCTCAAAAAAATAGTGTTTACAAATTACAGTTCGCTGCCTTAAAAATAATCCTGCTTCTTTTACTATTGTGCTCAGGCAATGCTGAACTCAACCCAGGACCATTAGACACCCTTGCTTCTCCATCAGATCTGGCAGGTATCAAAGCAATGTCTTTTATGCATCTTAATGCCTGTAGTTTGCTGAAAAAGTACACCCTAATCCAGGCTTGGGTGAGCCACACCCTACCTGATGTCCTAGTGATCACTGAGACCTGGCTTAGGCCAGCCACCCCAGACAATGAAATCAATATCCCAAATTATTTACTGTTCTGAGCGGATAGGCAATCAAGAGGAGGTGGGGTGGCAATTTATGTAAGGGACAAATACTCAGCTTCATGCATAGATGCATTGTTCTCCCCCAAAGAATTCGAGTGCTTGACCCTAAAGAGCAAGCTTTCTCCTTCCAGTGCACTCTGTGTAATAGGCTGCTACAGGCCCCCTTCTGCCGGGCCTCGTCTCCTGTCTCATCTCAGTTCCATACTGGGGCTCAGTTCCTTGGAAACCATTATTCTTGGCGACCTGAACTACGACTGGCTCTCAAGTGCATCAACTCCCTTGAAATCCTTTTGTGACACTCTAGAGCTGGTACAACTCATTGGCGAGCCTACTCACCCAAATAAAAAGAACCTTAACAACAGCTCCCTCTTAGATGTAATTTTGGTTAGCAAGCCACACCTGTTCTCTCATGTCAGAACATTTTTCTCAGACATTAGCGATCATTGTATAATCACCACCATTAGATCCATGCACAACCCACAGTTTGTGGCAAAGTTCTCTATCAAGAGGTGCAAATGCAACTTTGATTTGTTTGCTTACGTCCATGACTTGAAACATTCACCGCGATGGCAGAAATTCTTTCTAGCTAAAATGGTTAACAGGGCATATACTATTTTTTACGATATTTTAAGTGAGGCTTTAAATAAGCATGCATCCTTGGTTAAGGTGCGGGTCAGGAGCAGCACCTGCCGTTGGTTCTCACCTGAGCTCAAAGCTTCCCTGTTAGAAAGGGATACTTTATGGAAAAAAGGCCGAAGAAGCAAGAACGACTTGGATTGGTGTCTTTTTAAGAGCGCACATAACAAGTGCACCAAGTTTGTCAGAGCAGCCAAGGCCGCCTACTATCGTTCGGAGCTAGCCTCTGCCTCAAGAAATCCTTCAAAGCTCTGGAAAACATTAAAAAACATGTCTTGACACACACCTGGTAATTCCATTCCAGCAAAAATTAAGTCCAGTGGCAGCATTATCGCTAACGATCGGAAATATTGGAAGCCCTCAATAACCATTTTGCAATGGCAGGGCTAGCATTTGATACTTCTCCTGCCAATGACCTCCACACAGCTCAGGGCCCACCAACCCATGAGTCCCCCTCTACCGAGGAGGCCTTCTCCCTCCTGCCTGTCTCTCTAAAAGAGGTGGAAGACCTACTGCTGCAACTGGACACCAGGAAGGAAGCAGGCTCCGACTTCATAGAACCATACTATCTGAAATGTGCCTACCATGTGCTTTCGGTGCCAATCACCCACCTATTCAACATGTCCCTCTCCCAGGGTAGCCTCCCCCCTCGATAGAAAATAGCCCATGTCATCCCTCTGTTAAAGCAGGTGACCCTGCGATCTAAATAATTACAGACCCGATCTCCTCCTTCCCCATCCTGTCTAAATTACTAGAAAAATAGTGTGTGGCCAGCTAGGGGTATACTTAGAATCCAGAAGCCTATTAAACCCAGTTCAGTCTGGATTCAGAGCAAAGCACAGCACCATAACAACCCTAGCTAAGGTGACCAATGATTGGCTCCTAGACCTTGACAACAAGAAGCATGTTTGTGCTGTTTTCTTGGCTCTTAGTAAGGCATTTGACACAGTCAATCACAGCCTGCTTCTTTCCTCCCTAAGCACCTTAGGCCTGGACCATAAATCTATGTGCTGGTTTGCAGATTACCTCGGAGAACGGAAACAGCAGGTTCAAGCTGAAAGTGATCTTTCTCCATTAAAACCTATGCTGAGGGGTGTGCCCCAGGGCTCTGTCTTTGGTTCCCTCCTCTTTGAAGTCTACATTAACAACATCAATGACCCCATCAAAAAAGCCAACATCCACTTATTCGTGGACGACACTGTACTGTACTTGAGTCATCCCACGCCGGAAGCAGCCTGTGAAGACTTCCAAGCTGAATTTAACCTTCTACAATACCACCTCATAAACAAAAAGCTTTTGCTCAATGTGAAAAAGACAAAAGCCATGCTCTTCTCCCCTTCCTTGCATGTGGCAATTCCTGCTGGGGGGGGGGAGCTATCCCATAAATTACCACTGTTCTTGGAGAAACACTAGAGTATGTAGCTAAATTCAAATATCTAGGAGTTTGGCTCGATCATAAACTTTCTTCGCTGACCATCTCGAAGAACTACAGAAGAAACTAAGGCAAAGATTAGGACTATTCTACAGAATTAACCACCTGCTCACAAAGGAGGCCAAGATTCAACTGGTTCAAGCTACCTTCCTATCTTTAATAGATTACGCGGACCTGCTCTATAGCCACTGCACTGCCTCTGCACTGGCTAAGTTGGACACGCTCTACCACAGAGCTATCAGGTTCATTACTGGCCTTCCACTTTCCATACACCACTGCTCCCTGTACTCTTCATTAGGCTGGACTTCCCTTCACTATAGAAGGAATAGAAATGCCGCCCTATGGGCCTTCAGAGCGGTGACCAACAAGCTCCCCTCATATGTCTCAGATTGTATTCCCCGGAGTGTGTTAAGCACCGATGCTCTAAGGAGCTATTCCCTAATTGTCCTCCAGGTTCCAAAGGTCAAAACTCGTTTTGGCAAAGCTGCTCTAAGCTTCTCTTTACCACATTGTGGAATGGTTTACAAAGGAACTTGAAGCTGAGCTGCCCTGTTAGCCTGAATATCTTCAAGGCGCTCTACGATCGCTAGATGAAAGCACCTTGCAAATGTTTTTCTCACCACTAGCCCACTAATTCCGCAACTCCCCCTTTCCATCCTGACGCTTGCCATGTTTCTACCCCTGGCTCTCACTCTTTCCCTATTAACTCTTCCTGCTGCACCCACCCTTCCCTGTCTGCTCCAGCCTGGCTAAAGTCCCACCCCATCCATAGTATTGTCCCAATTATCTACCCCTCCTCCGTCATTATCATAATAAACAAGTACACGACAGCCATCGTCACTTTCTGTGGTTTTAGCTCAATTTTTCCCCCAGTCATCATTAATATATCCCTCTTCTTCTTTACCTCTCTAACCTGCCACCCCATACACTGCCTCTTTCCCCTATATGTGTAGTTGCCAGCTGCCTCACTCAAAAGATCTCTGCTTATAACCCCTGTATGCTTATGGTTGATTGTATATCTGCTGACTTCTTCAATTGTAAAATAATGCTGTTTTTTTATTTTTTTATTTATTTCAACCTTGTACTGTATACACTGTATATACTTTTTCTTCCTTGTATATTATTGCTTTTTGTATGCCTGCTTCTGTACTGTACTTTGATGTATTCATGACCAGGTCCACCTTGCAAATGAGCCTTGCTCAATGGTGCCCGCCTGGATAAATAAAGATTTTGATTGATTTTTTTTTAATTTTATTTTAGTTGTTTAACCAGGTGAGACACACTAAGCTGAAAGCTTTTTTACAGGTGCAACCTGGGAGCACAGGGAAGTTAAGTGACTTGCTCAGGGTCACACAGTATGCAAGTGGAAGCTGTGGGATTCAAACCTAGGTCTGGTCTGCTGGATGTCACCAGCTCAGAGCCTTAAACCACTGCGCTATACTGCCTCCAATTGATTGATTGACTGATAGAAGGACCAGCACTGCGCCATCTCCTGATGGCATACTTGGCTGTGTCTTCTTTTAGCATTAATTATCATAAAAGTACAGGTTACTCATTGGGGGTGGGGTCACAACCCTCACCATCTGACATAGCCTTTATCCCCATACAGACATTGGTGATTAAGATTTGGGGTATTTTGTTTGGTTCTTCTGCAATGGATGTTGATAATTGGGAGTCGTATATGCAGAGGGCTTTAATTACAGTGTCAAAATGGAATGAAGCTCATTTGTCAAAATTGAAACAGGTTCTGTTGATCAAGACGTACAGTATCTGGTCCCAATCTTCTTATATGTTAGCTATGTCCACCCCCTTCCCTTTCAGCCTTGAGACACAGCTTTATAGTGTTTTCTTCTGAGCCATTTGGGTGAGTAGGCTTAACTCAGTTAGGAAGGATATGACGTATAGATCATGGCAAAAGGGGGGGTTGGATATGCTGAACCCCCTATTATTTTTCTTTAGTATATTTATTTCCACTAATATTTCTCAGGTGCTCTTATAAGCCCCAGCTTTGTGGGTCCCTGCTATGAAAGAGTAGGTGGAGGTGTACCTCCCAGAATGGAGGTATTCTGGCCTCTAGAACATCCATAAGCCCTTTTTTGTGCCTAATTATGTTTTAGTGACTTTCCAGAAAATTCCATAGTGGAAACTCTCCTATGGGGCAGTGTTGACTGATACTAGGAAGCCACTGTATCAGTATATCATGGCGGAATATTTTAGTCCAACTTTCCTGTTCTTGCTCTGTCCAGTGTCTTCTATGGACATGGTTTTGAGACACCTGAACAATCCCAGATTGCCCCTTTTTGTTTGGGACCTGTTGCGGCTTAGTTGCCACAATTGGCTGGGGGTTCATAACACACATAAGCATAAGCCAGTTGCAGACCACCACTGTTTGCGGACAGGCTGTGGCAACATGTTGGAAACTCAAGAGCACCTTTTTGGATTGCCCATATGCACAACAGTTTTGGTCTTTCTTACACAGCGACTCGATGGCATGACCCTCATTTTCTCTCCCTTATGTAGCTGGAGTTGGTTTGGGGTTTATTCTCCCCCATCTTAAGGTCACTTTCATGCTCCACATCACAAATTTTGCTAGCCTTATATAAATATTACCTTTGGCAGGCACGGTGCTCATGGGTTCTCCAGTAAAAATTGGTGTCCCATCAAGAATTGTTTAGTAATGTTCAGTTAGAGTTTTACAAGGTGTATGACAGGGACAAGCGGTCTTGTCAGTATCGGGAGTTTCATGACTTGTGGGACTCCTGCATGTCTTACCTCTGACATGGGTATGTCACTGATTTGGTTGCTTAACCTTAATGTGCTTTGAGTCCCTTACTGCCTTGAGTGTCTTTTTGACATTCTCGTTGTTTTTCCTGCCTTCTCTTTTCCCCAGCTGTGTCTATGATGTGCTGGACCCCATTTTGTGTTACCTTTCTTTTATTATGTATTTTTGTTACTAAGAGATTTTCTGGATACTGATCTGTATATGTTTTGCTTATTATTTCAATAAAAATTCCCCTATTCTTTTCGAGAAGTGCCATGGAATCTTTAATGTCCACCTGAACAACTACCAGAACAGGCAGACAGGACCTTGGTTTAATGTCTCATACAAAAGACAGCACTTCAAGAGTGCAGCATCCCCCTCATGATGCACTACAGTGTCAGTATTGGAATTTTACCCCAAGTGCCTGGGGTGGGGCTAGAAAGCACAACCTTTTGATCTTCCAGCCTCAGAGGCGAGTGTGCAACCTGCTGAGTCACTATTAAAGCCTCCTACTGTTTTTCCCTCCACCATTTCTGCTGGCAGTCAGTTCCAGGCATCTACCACTCTTTCAGTGAAGTAGTACGTCCTTACATCCTCTTAAACTCTCCCCCCCCCCAGCTTCACAGCATGCCCTCTGGTCCTGGTGCTCCTTCTCATTTCAAAGAGATTCCTCTCTTGCACCATGTTTACTCTTGTGAGGTGCTTGTAGGTCTCTATCATGTTACATCTCGCTCTCCTTTCTTCCAGGGTGTACATGACAAGATCCCACAGTCTCCCCTCATAGGGCTTTTGGTGCAACCCCTGCACCACTTTAGTTGCCCTCCTCTGGGCTGCCTCCACCCTGTCTATGTCTTCTCTGAGGTGTGACCTCCAAAACTGGACACAGTACTCCATGTGCGTTCTCATCAGACAGCGATACATTAGCAACACCACCTCCCTCCTCCTGCTGGAAATACATTTTCCTGGGTATCCCAGCATCCCACTGGCCCTACCAACTACTTTGTCACACTATCCTGACACTTTGAAGTCATCAGATAAGATAACCCCAAGGTCTCTTTCATGCTTAGTGGCTGTCAGTACTCCCCTACCTACACCCAGCTTCTGGGTTCCTATGTCCTAGCTGCATGATTTTGCACTTCTTGGCATTATACCCCAGCTGCCATGCTCTTGATCACTATTTAAGTTTCCCAAGATCCTTATACATTTTCTCCACTCCCTCCAGAATGTCCACCCTATTGCAGATTTTGGTGTCATCTGCAAAAAGGCACACCTTCCCTTCCAGTTCTTCTGCAATGTCACTTATGAAGACATTGAAGATGACCAGTCCCAGTACTGAGCCCTGTGGCACTCCACTGGTCACTCTCCCATCATTAGAGTTAGTGTTGTTAGCCCTCTGTCGCTTATCCATTAACCAGTTTCCCACCGTTAGGTTGCTCAGTTTCTTTATCAGTCTCCTGTATGGCACAGTGTCAAAGGCCTTGCTAAAATTCAGATAGGCCTTGTCCACTGCCATTCCCTAATCTATTTTCCTGGTCACCCAGTCAAAGAAATCAATAAGATTCATCTGGAATGCCCCCCCCGCCCCATGAATCCATGCTGCCTGTGGTCTTTCAGCCCACTGGATTTAAGATACTCTACTAACCATTCCTTTAACAGAGTTTCCACTAGTTTCTCCACATTGAGGTGACACTGACCAGCCTATTGTTGCTTTCCTTCTCCCTGCTGCTGCTGTTATGTAGAGGGACCACATCTGCTCTCCTCCAGTCCTCCAGAACAACACCTGTTTCCAGACAGCTGCTAAAGAAGGCCATCAGTGGGGCAGCTAGCATCTCCTAGAGATCCTTTCTTGCTACTGGGAGTATCCCATCTGGTCCCACAACCATGTCCACTTTCAGAGCTGCAAGTCCTTTAAGGACTATTTCCTCTTAAAATGGACTTGTGTCCACCCCCCTCCCTTTGTTCCTGCTGTTCCCTAGTGGTCCATTCCTCCTCCCTCCTCTGTGAAGACTGAGCAGGAGTATCTGTTCAGAATGCCTGCTTCATCCTCGTTATCTCTCTCCTTGCCTTCCTCTTCTCACTTACACAACTGAAGAAAGTCTTATCCCCTTTAGTTACCCCCCTTGGCTATTCCTTCCTTTATCTACACCTTGCTCCCCTCACTGCCTTTCCTGCATCCCTCTGTTTTACTTGCTACACCTCCTGTCTTCCTCGTTCTGTGTTTCCTTTTACCTCTGTTTTCCTTTAATGTGTCCTTCCCATCATTAAAACATTCATTTTGCAACCATCACACTCTTTGTGTTGCATAACCCTCTCTGTATGACCAGATTAGTCTAGAACAAAGACTTTGAGCCCCTTTTTCAAAATTGGTTGAGTAACGCCATGCTGAGCATATCGCAGTGCCTTAATTAGCATGCAGCAGTTAGGGAACTACATTCATACATGCAGAGTATCCTGTCCTCCATGTGTTGCATGTACAGATATCAGGCTGTGGTAGCGCCGAGCAAACTGCAGATGTGTGACCCATCACAGCCACCTGTTGGCAACAGACAACCAAGAACAAAGGGACACAGCATGGCCTAAAAGGACTAGCATCTTTGCTTCTGATGGCCATGTTCAAATAGAAGTATGCTAATGACCACACAAGGCTTGCAAGGCATTAAGAGACTATTTGTATGCTGTTATGTGGCCATTAGCAGTTCTGTGCAATGCCTTCATGCCCATGTATGCACAGAGACACTGCACAGAGTGGCAGTCCTTGCTTCCCCCTTAACCAGATCCCTGTAGAATGAAATCCTTGGTAGTCCAGTAGTACCCACTTCCCTCACCCAATCCCTGTTATAATAAAGAATTATCCTTGGAGCTAGTGGTAACTCCCTCCCTCACCCAATCCCTGTTGTAATACGGAATTGTCTCTGGTGCTAGTGATGCCCCCCAACCAGTCCCAGTTGTTATAAAGAATTATCCTTGGAGCTAGTGTTACTCCCCTCACCCAATCCCTGTTGTAATAAAGAATTATCCCTGATTGTTCAGTGCTCCCTCCCTCCTCCTGGCAGCCTCTTACCCCCCCAATGCCTACACCCCCATGGCCCCTCTACCGATAGCCTCTGAACCCCCATGCCATCAGCAGCCCACCCTCCCATGGTGGCTGGCACGTATCCATCGATTTCCTCTCTGTCTGGCCGCCATCTGCCCTGTACAAATCCTGTTGCAACACACAAGGCTGTATATCGCTACAGGACTTCTCACCAACCTTGGGTGATAGTCTTTGGACCCCACCACCACGCACCCCAGCTGTGACAAATACTTTACATTTGGCCAAGTTGTGGGCAACATAACTATTCAGTAGAAAATTAACTAGGTTGGTACACATGTACAGTAGCCAGTCATTTTCAGGCAAGTTCTATAGTGATATACAACTTTGTATATCACTATAGAACTTGTGTGGGCAGCTTGCAGCCAGACAGAAAAGAGAGGAGTGGAAAAGTGTCTGGCCACTGGGGGGTGGGGGGGATTTACTGGGGAACAAGGAAGCCCTGGTTCCATTTCCACAACAGCCACTTACTCACATTATGACCCTGAGCAAGTCACTTGACCTCCCTGTGCTTCATTCCAACCAGCTGTAAAAACAGGTAAAAGCAGGACCCCACTGATAGGTGATATTATGTCTCTGCTGAGCTAACCTGGTTGCATTAAAAAACAAAAACTTAAAATGGTGGGCAGTATCATAGTTAGTATGGAGGTTATCTTTATTTTTTTAACAGCTCTCTTTATTTTAAGCTGTGGAGACAGATCACAAAAGAGACTAGAGGAAAACAGGAGCAAGAAAAGCATTAGAGGAACAACAAAGCCAGCTGATCATGAGCTGTCGAAATGTCAGGAATGTGAAGGTGAGAGCAATCAAGGGTGTGAGAAAGGGAGAGTGAGGCATTCATGAAACACTCCTGTTTCATCCAAAGGGAGAGCCATCTAAGACACATTTTTGTACAGGATGTAGTTTTTGCTAAATTTAGAATTTAAGCTGCCAAACACACAAACATGTGTACTGTACACAAAAATATCCACACACATTTTTCATACACACACAAGCTCACCTGCTGTTGTACACACAGACTCCAGCAGACACATACAGTCACTCACACAATTGCAGACATGCATTTGCACATACCAAGGGAAGCAGTATAGTCTAGTCGTTAGAGCACAGAGCTAGGATCCTGGAGTTTGACTCCCACACATGGCAAAGACAGACGCTGACTGACTAATGAACATTCCCACCTGTGTAATTGGCCCACTGTAATTACACAGACTGGAATTTCATACCCAAGCAAAAAAGTAACTCTTATTTTAAACAGCCTCCAGCCCTCCTCCCCACTTTGTTAATGCATTTCTCAATGTTTTTTAAAGCCATGTTATAGGTGCAATATAATTTCTCTTTCTTCCTCCTGAATGAGCTCACTTTGCTCCCACCACTGATCCCCCAACCCCCGGGTCTCTCATTGTTGATGCCTGGGTAATTTTTCTCCTGGTACAGTGTAGCAAAACACATTATGGTTGTTTTTTTTATTTACTGCTACACAACACGATTGTTCCACAGTCACACAATTCACTTATTCTCTGTTCCCTCTCCTACTCAGTTCTAGATGCCAAACAACGTAGTTTGTGGCATCTCTTGTTGTCATATGTCCTTTCTTGCATTTAGTAAAGATTCTGTAACACTCCCTCTGAGTGCTATAGTTCTGCTGATGTCAGTGATCAGGTTGATGGAGTGCTGCAATCCAAAAGTTCGGGCTAGGACCTGTGCTAAATAAACATCTGGCGGAGCTTAGTTTACTTTGTGTGTCACTGGTGTTCCTAAGTGTGCTTTGTTAACATTCCCTGCTATTGCTCTGCATAGCAGTCAGTATGCTGGCGTAGTTCCGGGCAGCATGGCTATCCACGTGTCGGTATGCAGCTGTCGCTCCAGGAAGCAGGATTGTTTGTGTACATGCATCACATGCAGCTTTTAAGTAATTACTCTTATTACCAGCTGCTTGTTTCGCACCTCCACCCCTTTCCCTGTTCCCTCTCCTACTCCAGTTTACTTTTATGCTTAGATATACATTTTATATCACTAGGAATTCCACTTGGAACAGAGCAAAACTTCCCCTGGATCATATACTTTTTTGACAAGCAGAGTCTTGAATACAATTTTGACTCCCCTCCCCCAGACGGTGGCAGTAGGTGTGAGCATACAGGGCTGGAGCTCTGAATCTTTATTAGCCCTGTATAAGACTCCTAATTTCTAAATGGACCATGTTCTAGTTGCTTGTTTATTCACTAGGTGGGAGGAGTGGGGGCTCAAACCCCTAATTTTTCAGACCCTGGAAACACCCTTGCCCCACTCTCACTTCAGCTCCTTTTATTTGTGTATGTTAATTCCATGATTTTCAATGCAAATGCCACTCAGTGGTGCTGCTACTACAGCCTACCCTCCCCCCAACACCATTCTAAGCAGCCTGTAATCGGGAATTACGAAACCTGTAATCAGGATTTACAAAATGCTGATAATTATATGTACTCCATTTTATGTTTTATTATTTTTAAAACAGGCTGTTTAGTTGCATGAACTCTGCTTGAACCACAGTACAAACTTTCCCTGGATCAGATACTTTTTTCCAGAGCAGAAGTTTAATAGATTCTAAATCAAGTCTACAAAAAATATTTTGTTTGTCTTCCATTTCATTTCATACTTTCTCTTTTTTGTACTCTAACGTAAACAAAATGCATGTCTGTAACAAGGTGTTGCTATCTGATACACCACAACACTCCTTTCCTTTTATTTCAAATTAATAACTATGACGTGCAAACCATGGCGATGAACATTACCATTGATACTTTGATTAGGCTTGCAGTCTCTGCTTTTGCTACACCAAAGATTTTAGATAGACGATTGCCTGGTTGGTTTACTCCTTTCTCAGGAGCCCCTTACCAAGCCTCCCCCCTTTCTGTGAGATGCTACACCCCTTGGCCTCTCCTAGTATGCCTGCACATTTCCCTTTTGGCTACCCACCTGGTTTCCCATGATTTCTCCCCTTACAGTGGTATTTGGTACTTCTGGCTTTTTTTTTTTTGGTATTAGTGTTCTCACTATATATTGTACTTATTTATTGGAACTGTTATCACTCACTTTGCACGAAGACGTTGCTACTGTCACTTCCAACTGTATGCCCCCCCACACCCAGGTTGCACCTCACTTTGAAATGAGTTTTGACTCACTGTGCCTTTCCTTGTCAACAAATTAAAAAAAATAATCAGACACTTTGGGGATGTGTAATTATGGCCAATAAATGCACTTCTTGGTTGCGTTTATCAAACTTGGCTGCACCTCATGCCTAATATACCAGACGCGTGCAAATATTGGCCTGTCATTGCACACCCTATGGTGTCTTACTGCTTCCATAGCAAACCAAATTCCTTTCCTTTCATAATACATTTGTAACCACCCCACCAGCCCCCCCCCCCTTGTTTAACTAGCAGGGCTGCTCCTCTTGCCACATGGCGCCAAAGAGAGGGATGGGGGTTGTCACTACAAACAGTTTACAGTACATCTACATCTGAGAATGCCATACACAGACAGGCAAACCAAGTGTGGCAACTACCTGGCACACACCTGGTGGGACCATTTATCATGGCCATCATCCTAGGTCCCTGGGAGAAAGCATTTGCTCACAATTATGCTAGGTTTGTACTTCTGGTCATGGGCACCCAAGTAAATCCAGACACAGTGGAAGCAATAACAGTACTGTCCAAACCAGGTTGGGATTCTAGAGTATGGCTTTTATTCACATACACAGAGAATAATCACAAAGTGAAGATGGACCCCCACAGGGCTACTCCTACTGGTAATGCAGATTACTGAGGTACAGAGAACACACACAGCGAACCCTGAGGTTCTGACTTGAGCAGCGAACACTCTGGTTCTGAATTACACAGCAAACTCTGTGGTTCTGAACTACAAAGCGAATTCTCTGGTAGTGAATTACACAATGAACTCTCTGATTATGAAATGGAGAGTGGCACGCATGGCCAGAACTGGTACATTTCCTCTTGACTAGGCTCACATGGCCAGTACTAGGAGACTTTCCCACATTTCATGAGGAATTACTGGTGGCACCTTCGACTACCGAAGAGCACATACAGGCTTACAGAGAATCCAACCCACGTCTGGTTAACTTTCCATCAGGCACTGGCCAAATGCACCGAATGAAAATTGAACTGGTGCCCAAACTGAACCCGGAGAGGTAAACTGGTTACTCAAGATGGGGGATCTCCCACCTTTTGCTTCCAAGTTTATACTCGGCCATTCATTTGGTTAATAACGCCCACAGAGAAAACTTGTGGATGCTATCTTGAAATGTTTTTCACACTTAACATACTTCATGAATAAAAGTTCTGTACTTGGACAGTCTGTCTCTAGGCTCCAATGTAGGCAGACACTTTTAAAACAGAAAACAGTCTTGGTGATAGGGTCCCTTTTGTCAGAGAAAATTCATCACAAGGAATGTAGGTGCTCCTCCTGGGCTGAACACAAAAGTACTCACAGTTTCTGAATTTGTCACAGGCAGCTTAACTAGACAGACTGGGTGAGGGGATTGCCCCTGAACCCTGAAGATCACCCCCATCCCTCCTGGGATGGGGCAAAAGAAAACCCACTTGGAATGGTTTCCATCACTTCAATCTCTGTCTTCTATGTTCTTCTTCTAGGGTGAGAACAAACTACCCAAACACACAGTGGTAGCTCTCTGTCAGAGCTAAAACTGATGAGCAGCTGCAGGGTGCAGCCTCCTCCTGGAACTCCACTCTACAGACCCACAAACATTCCAAAGATATCTCCCTTGCAACTAGACAAGTGTGGATTATGCAGCTGCAAGAGTTCCAAAGTGACATCATCACTCCAGCTCAGCTGAGACTGAAAAACAGTGTGTGACACTGTGAAATCCATTTACCTGGCATTTCACAAACTACCTATTCCTGTCTGCCACTGGTTCTAACTGGGATTCTAGTAACCCCTGGGAATGAGAGGGTTACACATTCATACTTACACTCAGACACAGACACACACACACACACACACACACACACACACTGAAAAAGGCCTGAACAGTTCCTCTAGTCTGTCCCAAAATTCCCTACTTGTCACCCCTTCCCCTCTCCAATTCCCATGTGATAACTCCTCGATATGGGTCACTAACTCTTGAATCTCACTATTGTCTTTGCTCCACAGCCTTGTCAGGAAGTCTGTTCCACCTAACCACCTCCCTTTCTGTGAATTAGTACATCCTAATATCCTCTAGCGCATTCCCTCTGTGAACACCCTGTTTCATAAATTGAACAGACTTGCTGTGTCCTTTTTATGAACTTATTGCATATATATACTCAAGCACACATACTATAGACACACATAAATAACCTCAAACAAATGGACACACGTACACACTCACACATTCCATGCAAGAACCATCTGCTCCTTTTATGTGGAACAGCCTATCTATTCACCTTCACAAGACTGACTCTACTTTCCGCTTTAAATCTCTTGTCAAAACACACTTATCTTCTCTTGCCTGCCCACCTATTTCCTGAGTCTTTCTACCACAAAATACTGTATATAGGTGATGTGCAATGGCCTGACTCAAAATATGCAATTTATCTTCAAGTGTGAGAGGGCAGGACTATAACTCATGAGTGGCTGAGCCACAAGTAAGGTATAAAAGTCCGACCCCCTCACAAGTGATGATAAACTGCATATTTTGAGTCAGACCATTGCATATTCAGTTTGTACAACATCAGTTTAGTGGCTTTGCTTTCAAATCTGCTATTTGTTTGATGATGTAATGGTTTCTCTTTGACTTTAACTGCTGGGGTCAGTGTCGCACTAGGCAATTGTGATGTCAGCATTCTCAAAAGCTGCTCTCAGATTGGTTTAAATGGAGGCAGCGAGGTGCACCAGTGTACAGCACACCCACATAGGGGCAGTAACAATAGCGGAGCCGTGGCAGCACAGCAGCAATACCCTGATCCCCTGAACCGCTGGAGGCACACACTGGAGGGAGGAGCAGTAGAGAAACCCCTGAAGCCCACTGGGGACCCGCCTGCAATCACACAGCAAGACCAGCAGACAACAGAAGCTGAGGGTGCCCAGGGCAAACAGTGGGACAGTGCATGATGGCAAACGGACCACAGGAGGCAAGCGGCAAGCGAATGAACACACAGACCTGAGTACCAGAGGTGGGAAGCAGTCCACCAACAGCTGCCCACAGCACTTGCCCAGCCCCCAAGAAACCGCAGTGCCAGAACACACCACACTGGAACCACAGCATAGTCACCCCATCCCCCAAGCACCGTCCATGCCAGTGGTGTACCAACATGCCCTGCAACCATGTCGCTGGTGACAACAGCAGTACGCCACCACCCACCCCGTGCCATGTACCAGAAGGACCAATGACAGACCATGGCACCACCTGGGTGGATGAGGCCATAAAACTGCTGGTGGAGTTCTGGTCACAGGAGATGGTGCAGGCAGAGCTAGCCAGTGCCAGGCACAACACAAAGGTGTACCAGAAGATTGCAGACTATCTCTTTGAGAATGGTGTGGAGAGGACGGCAAAGCAATGTCATGATAAAATAAAGCAGTTGAAGGTGCGGTACCACAAATCCAAGGACAGCAACAGGCACTCAGGGGGGTGCACGGGTGGTGTGCCCCTTCTATGACATGTTGGACACCATACTAGGTACACAGCCTAGCACTGCACCAGTGTTCATCCTGGAGAGCTCACAGATAGACAGCCCACAACCAAAGTCGGAGGATGATGGGGACACCACTGGGGACCCATGCCCGCACCAGGGGGATGACAGTGAAGACGGTGTGCAGCAGGAGACACTCGACACAGGTATGTGGAATGTGCACTGCACCTGTCTGTTGGCTGGGATATGTTGGGCACAGTTTGGCATGCTGGTGGAGATGCTGCCAGGGCATGTTGCAAATTATGATGGATGTAGCACAGCGATAGGAGGTGGCACGGGTGTGCATGGGGGTGACCAGTGGATGTGCCATGGCCCATGGCCAGACTACACGCCTGTGACACCTGAAGTGTGTGTAGGCCCACGGGTGTGGGAGGACAGTGGTGTGGGGATGTAGGGCAGGACGAGGGGTATGTGGGTGAGGCAGCAGCATGTGTACAATGGTGATAGGTGTGTTCTGCTGTTCCAGAGCAAGACCCAGGAGAAGGGACATCCACAGACACCAACACAGCAGAGGCATCCTCAGTGTCCTCAGACATGCAGGATGAGCTGCCGGGAACCTCCAGTGACACCTCCATCACTGGAAGGGGCAGACCTGCAAAGCGGCGAAGTGACCAGGAACCACTGGTGAACCTCCGGAAGAGAAAGTCCAAAGCCACTCGAATGGTAGAAGTACTTGGGGCGGTGCTGGAACCAACACGGAAAATGCTGCAGGAGCACCATAGGGAGATGTTGGAGCTGTAGAGGGAGCGGGCAAGGGAGGAGAGGGTAATGGAGGAGTGTTTATGGAGGCAGGAGGCTGAACAGACAAAACAGTTCTTCACACAGATGTTCCAGTTCCTAGCCATGCAATGCCAGCCACCATCCCCAGCTGCCGCACCACACTGTATGGGTGCTGTCACCATGCCACACACCTCCGCAAACGGTGCTGGCACTGCCATCCCAACCCCTGATGCCCTATTCCCCATGGTGCGGCACACTGGTGGGATACCCACCCTGCCCATGTCCACAGGGAACCCCACAGGCGTAACGGACAGTACCATCCTTTGGCAGACCACCACTGATGACAGGCAGGCAGGCCACATGGCAATGCCAACCACCACCGGTATGCAGCACCCATCCATAGCTGTGCCCCACAGTCATGCGACTGCTCTGCAAGGTGGTGTGTACAAAGGTGGCACCACCGCCTGTGCAACCTTGCCTACCACATCCCAGGCACTTCTGTATTGTGTTGGCATGGCGCAGCAGTACCCCACAGGTGGCACGGCCACTAATGCTGGTCTGCACACTGCTCCCCATCCCCTGATGCATGGTGCCACTGACCAGCACCGTGTCACCCCACTAGCACCCATGACAGGCATGCTGAGCTTCACACAGGATCTGTACAGTGATGAGTTCCAGTGGACTACACTATGATGCCAGATGCCACCTGCAGTGGTTTGCCAGCCAGTGTGTCCCGCAGGTTGCCTCCCGTGGCACACATTGTGTTTTCTGTCCTATTTGGGGACACCACTGGGGGTAGCCCACTGACTGCAGTGCCTGGTTTGTGCTGGCACAGTGGTAAGTGCTCACGCTAGCACACTTTCATACTATGCTACTATTCGGTTGTACTACATTGTTGTGTGGCTGTCTACATAATGGACTGCCAGGGGTTTGACACATGGGGGACACACAGGTGACTGGTTGTTTGCACATCCTGAGCTTGTTACTGTGTTCTGTTGTACTGGGTCGCAGCTACAGTGGGATGGTTTCGTGATAGATGTACACTGACGGACAAAGTGTAGACTAGCATGGTGTATTGTATAGTCAGGCCACATGACAGGGTCTGTGTCCCATGGGTGTTCTGCATCCACCGGCAGCCACACAGTGCCTTTGGGGGCCTCGGGGAGGTGCTGTATCTGTTGTCTGCTCTGTGTCCATAGGCACTATTGTAGTGTTTACATTGGCTGTCCGGTGTTCCATATGTATTGGGTACAGTCCTGCATAGTGTTGTGCTGCGGGACATATGTTTCTTTTGGGTTCTTGGAGTACCGCAGCAATGCACAGTCTGATGCATGAATGTGCTGTCGCATAACATTGTTGTACATGTGCTACTGATACCAGAGGCCATGGTGGTGTTGGAATAAAGACTGTTGTGTGACTCCCTGCTGTGTTACTCTGTTGCTTGGGCAGTTTGCATGCATGTACACATTGCTGTCTGGGGACCCTGTGGGGTTTTCGGTTCCATGGGGCACTGGTGTGGTAGACCTGGGTGTGCTTCCTATATGCTTTGTGTGTGCCAGACCCATGCAGCATGCGTTGGGGGCTGTATGCTGTACATGGCATACCATGTCCTGGTAGTGCACCACATACTTGACTGTGGCATGCTGCAGGATCACACTTCACAGCTCCCATAGGTGCATCATGGCCCACCTACATGACACACATCAGGGCCCTCCTCTGTTTTCAGTTCCACACCTTCTGCTGCATCACACCTTCCATCCGCAATGTATGCCACAGGAAACACATTGCTGTTGGACACCATGGCATGTTCCATCTCACTCTGTGTACACTGCCAGCCGGATGGGCATGTGGGTGTCTGTCATCACAGCTGTCAGCAGCAAGTGCACCATGGGATGCACTCTGCATTTCAGGGGTTGGGTCCACACTGTCCATGGATCAGTGTGGACAGGCTGTAATGGTTTAGAACCATTTTTGCACCTGTTCCCTGGCAATGTGGACACACTGTACTGTTTACAGTCTGTACCGGTTCAGAACCATTACAGCATTTTAGTGGTGTAGTGTGGACAGGGCCTGAGTGATGAACTATTGCCTGACAGTTGTTATATTTCTTAAAGCCGAAGACTGAGAGCAGTACGATGACTGGAAGGAAGTAATTCATCCCAAGGGATCTATATTTCTCCACTGTACCCCGACACAACTCCCATCAACATCAGTAAAGCTTGCATGTGTTATGAGGATTAGCATGAGCAATATTTAAAAAAAAAAAAATTATTGGTTAGCTCTGGTGAACAATTGCCTGGTTCTAATGACCTATCATCTGAGTTTAATGAACTATCGTCTGGTTTTAATGAACTATTGTCTAGTTCTTTGTTGTGAGTAGGCAATATTTCAAAAACTTTACATGGCCATGTGACAGACTCTGGTCCAGTCAGAGACCAGGATTTTTTCTAAGGTTTCATAAAACTATGTCACCCTCCAGGCAGAGTGTTGTTTCAGACATCATTCTTAGTACTGTCAGGTAGAAAATCTGACATAAGAAGTGATAATTGATTACTTCTTAAAGCTGCTATTAATCTATTAATTCCTGGCAGTACACTAGTTCTTTAATGTCAGACATGACCATAGTTCCAACATGTTTGCCCATTTCATAATGAATACGTAGGCTGAGTAAGTGTCTGTATTGTATCTACTAGCAGCACAAATTCTATTATTATCCATCATTATATTAATTTGAATATTTTGGAAGTTCTTGTTTGACTATTGTGTTTTATATATTATCTTCTGTTTTTAGTTTCTATGGTAATCACTTTAGTTTGCATATTATATTCTGATTGCTCGGTAAAGCATTTTGTGATACTCTGTATGAATGATGCTACTCTGTGTGTGTGTGTGTGTGTGTATATCTACTGTACAACTAGAATATTTTGCTGTAAAAATAAAAAAATTCACTATCTTCGCTGGTGACTTAGTTTCAGTGAAATAATTTTTACAGCAAAGTTTACTATACATTATGTGGTGCATTAACGCACTGATGCCAAAACCAAATGCGTCGACAATTACAGTACTGTATCAGATTTCTCTGTTCACTGCTCACTGTAAAGACACATCTATTTGCCACAACTCACTAGTTATGTCAACTTGTTCCATACGAGATACTTCGGTCAGTGTGCAGTATGCCAACGTATAGGGAACGAGCATTCAGAGGATGGAAAGTGGAGCTGGACAATACCAGCAACAGACCAAGCCCTTTTTTGATTCACCCAACATGACCATGTGGTCCTGAACCACAGACACCGAAACTTCCTGGTTACAGGTTACAGTACCTTATCGGCAAACAGTCATTCACTCACGCCTGCATCTGTGTACCATTATCAAAAAACAAGCCGGCAGTTGAGGTGAGTTAATTCTTTATTAAATGAAAATGGTGTAAGAAAAAAAATAAGAATAACATCCAAGATCCAACATTCCAACAGTAATCCCAAAGCACGCTCTTCTGCTTTGCAAGGTTTCATTTCATTACCCTAATCTGAAAGAAAAACGCAATGCAATGTTATTGTTTATTTGAATGTGATTTTTTGGGGTACTGATGCAGTGTGATAGTGAAAGCTACAATTGAGGCATTCTGAGTCCGCTTGTAGAATGCCCACCTGCTCGAACCCCTGCTTGCAGTCCTCTGAGCGAGCTGACAGTTTAGTGAAGCTGCTTATAAGCCACTGAACGTGGTGTTTTTTTAAAGTTGTTGTCCGTAGGTCAATCAAAATCTTGCTTCCTAGTTCACCTTGTTTAAGTTTGCTAGCAACCTCAGTGGCATACCATTTAGTGAACTGTAGCTTCAGTTCATCTTTGAACACCTTATTAACAGTGATGTCTAATGGCTGAAGTTGATCTGTACAAGAAGCAGGTACAAATATAGACACAATGTTCTGCTTCTCAAATGTTTGTATGATCTCCTCTGTTGTGTGGCCCCTGAATATATCCCATATTAAAAGGGATCGCTGAACACTTGGCAGCTGCAGTTTTTCTTTAATGGATGTTACATATGGGACAATAACTCATTCGATATATTCGATTGTTGTCAATGAGTTTGCCCGGTGATTGTCGGTATGAGTAACATGCCAGTCAGGTGGAAATTTGTAAGCAGGGTGGCATTAGTCTGTTCTGCCTTGGTAGATTATCTGTGGGGGGAGATAGTGACCAGAAAGTATACAGCACAGCACAGCTGTAATTTGACGCTTATCGTCTAAGCCTGTCACCTCCACCTGTTTCTTGCCCACAGTGTCCATTGTTCATTCAGAACATTTACTACGTTTACACTTGCTTTGTCCAAGTTTAAAACTAGCTCTGGGGGAATGAGTTCCTAACTCATAGCAGTGGCAATTTAATTTAAAACAACAGATTTCAGTGAGGCAAAATCAACTGGTGTTTTCCTGGCAGCCTTTCTATCCTTCCTCTTCCTCCCTCATTTAAATAATAGAAGGAAAGAAATATCACATCACAAAAGAGAATCAATCTGATTAAGACAGGACCTAGCAAAATCACTTTAGTTTTTTCTTAGTCTGATTATTCAGTCTCTCTCTCTCGCTATATATATATATATATATATATATATAAAACAAAATGGTTATATTAAATGCACGCTGAAAGTAGAAAATAGAGTTAAAAATCTACGTTTCGACCTTAGGTCTTCTTCAGGAAATATCTAAAAGAGAAAAAAAACAAGTTAGTGTTTTTTTTCTCTTTTAGATATTTCCTGAAGAAGACCTAAGGTCGAAACGTAGATTTTTAACTCTATTTTCTACTTTCAGCGTGCATTTAATATAACCATTTTGTTTTGCTTTTAGACCACATGCTGACGCAGCCGCCTTGTCTTTGTTTTTATATATATATATATATGTATGTATATGTGTGTGTGTGTGTGTATATATATATATATATATATATATGTATATATATATATATATATATATATATATATATATATATAAAATATAAATATATATTTATATGACAAAGAACCTCAGCGTGCAAGCACTGAGGCAATGGTTACCCCAAAGGGCACTGGCCGGGAAGCCAATTTTTTTCCAAGAAATACAAAGTCACACATACCCCCATAATGCAAAGCACCATGGGCTGTATATGCAAATCATCACAGTATATTATGCTGGTTCAACGTTAAGCAGAAATGCATGGTACCAAAAGGTCTCTCACACAGTCTGCAAAGGGTCCTAACAGAAGACACATACACGTGTTTTGTCCTACCAGGACTCATCAGTGACCCTCATCTGTTTGACACCCCAGTGGAATGAACCAGCTATCTGCTACCTAAGCTGGTCTATCTGGGTTATGTTGTGGTGAACCCAATAAAAACAAAAAACAAGCTAAAAGACAAAGAACCTCAGCATGCAAGCACTGAACATTGTGGTGACAGAAAAGACTTAGGGTCCAACTTGGCTGCTGCTCTTGCCACATAAAAGTGATTAGACCCAGTTTGAGTGTGGGCCCTCATCTATGCTTCTCAGCCACAGTACTACCCCTACTCATACTGTGTAACCTGTAATTTTATTCTCAGTGCTTGCACACTGAGGTTCTTTGTCTTTTAGCTTGTTTTTTGCTTTTATTGGGTTCACCACAACATGACCCAGATAGACCATCTTAGGGAAGCTGGTTCATTCCACTGGGGTCTCAAACAGACAAGGCACACTGTTGAGTCCTGGTAGGACAAAACATGTGTATGTGTCTTCTGTTAGCACCCTTTGCAGACTGTGTGAGAGACCTTCTAGTACCACGCATTTCTGCTCAAAGTTGAACCAGTATAATATACTGTGGTGATTTGCATATACAGCCCATGGTGCTTTGCATTATGGGGGTATGTGTGATTTTGTATTTCTTTGAAAATTAGCTTCCCGGCCAGTGCCCTTTGGGGTAACCATTGCCTCAGTGTTTGCACACTGAGGGTCTTTCTCTTTTAACTTGTTTTTTTGTTTTTATTGGGTTCACCACAACATAACCCAGATAGACCATCTTAGGGTAGCTGGTTCATTCCACTGGGGTGCCAAACAGATGAGGCACACTGATGAATCCTGGTAGGATGAAACATGTGTATGTGTCTTCTACTAGCACCTTTTGCAGACTGTGTGAGAGACCTTTTGGTACCATGCATTTCTGCTTAAAGTTGAACCAGTATAATATACTTTGGTGATTTGCATATACAGCCCATGGTGCTTTGCATTATGGGGGTATGTGTGATTTTTGTATTTCTTTATACATATATATATATATATATATATATATATATATATATAGCAACATGGCATTGTGGTGACGGAAGAGACTTAGGGTCCAACTTGGCTGCTGCTCTTGCTACATAGCAGTGACTTAGTTGAGTTTGAGTGAGGGCCCTTATCTGTGCTTCTCAGCCACAGTACTACCCCTACTCATGCTGTTTAACCTGTAATTTTATTCTCCCTATGGAATCTGTCGAATTATCCAAATTTATTTAAAAAAAAAAGCATTTCAGATGACATTTTTTTGACAGTATCTGGCTGTTGCTAAATAACAGAAGTTTTGGGATTGTGTTCTGGTTCTGTGCTAGAATCAGAAGCACAGTAGCAGCATACTGAGTTCACTCACTGAGTTCTAGAATACCAGGAATAAAATTCTGGAATACTATGTATGTATGTTGGAATAGGAAAGGGGGGAGAGGCAGGTGAAGTACCTACCCAGAGCTGTGGCCTGGAGGGATGAGAAGCAGATCCTGAGGATCACTAGGGAAGCAGGAGGGGTTGGAGAGCTGCTGGAACTCATTGTCCACCTGGATACTAATGACCTAGCTAGGGATGGGGCTGGGGTAGTGCAGGGGAAGTTTAGGGAGCTGGGGAGATGTCTTAGACAGGTAGCTCACTCACTGGCTCTCGCTGATGTGCTGCCTGTCTATGACAGGGGACAGGAGAGGGATCTCTGCACCAGGAGCTTCAACTCATGTTGAAGAAATAGTGCAGGGAGGAAGGGTTCAGCTGCATTGGGGACTGGGGACCCACCTGTAAGGATAAAGGCCTATACAGGGATGATGGCCTGCATCTACCTGGAAAGGGAACTGCAGTTCTTAGTGGACAGTTTAAATGTTACTTTGATGAACATTTAAACTAGACCAGGGGGTTAGCAGAAGTCACTGGGGAGTCAGAAACTGCCCCCCCCCCAACAGGCTGAAGTAGACAGTAAGGAGAACCCAAGGGAAGAGGAGTCGCCCAGGGTCCAAATTAATAAAGGAAGCAGGGTGGTAGAGACAACGAGGGAAAGGAACAGCAACATTAAAAAGAGAGGGGGAAGGAGGGAGGGCAAAAAGGAAAAAAGGGAGGCAACAAGCAGAGTGGTAATAAAATCCTGAAGGCCATGTGTGCAAATGCTAGAACTCTAAGAAATAAGATTCTGGACCTAGAGGCCATCATGGCAGAGGCTGACCTGGATATTGTGGCCATTACTGAGTCACGGTGCACTGAAAACTATGACTGGGATATGGACATACCAGGCTATACTCTGTTCAGAAAGGACCAGGTAGGAAGGAAAGGAGAAGGTGTAGTGCTTTATGTGAGGGAAAGAATAAAAGTGACAGACACACAGGGAATACATGGGGAGGGGTACTGTGGGTCACCCTGGAGATGTGGAATGGAGCCACTATTTGCACTGGAGTGATCTACAAACCTCCAGTATAGGGGGAGGAATTAGCTAAAGTACTGGTGGAACCCCCTAGCAAGATGGCAGAAAAGGGGGAGGTGCCGCTGGTGGGGGATGTCAACCTGTCAGATGTAGACTGAAGCCTCCCTGTAGCAGCTTTAGCTGGAAGCAGGGACATTCAGGACCCTCTGCAGAGGGCATTCCTCAGGGAACTAGTCAGTGAACCCAGTCATGACGGGACAATGGTGGACCTGGTACTCACTAACAGGGACAGTGTTGCAGACGTCAAGGTGGGAGGCCACTTGGGATACGGTGATCATCATACAGTGCGGTTCAATATAAGGATGGCTGTGGAACTGAACCACACAAGGTCAAGGATCCTGGACTGCAGAGGGACAAATTTGATAAAGGTGGGTGAATGCCTCAGGAATGACCTGGCAGGAGGTATGGCCTGGGTTGGGTGGAGGAACAGTGGGCAAAGATAAAAGGAAGCATAGTAAAGGCAACAAACTTTTGTGTCAAATAATTGAGCAAAAGCAAGAGGAAAAGGAGACTGCTATGGTTCTCGATAGAGGTAGCTGAAAAGGTAAAGGCTACAAGAGTAGCATTCAGAAGGTATAAGGAGAGCCAGAGAGAGGAGGATAGGGAGGTGTATCAGGGGAACAGAGGGAAGCAGGGAAGGCAGTAAGGAGTGCAAAGGTGCACACTGAAGAGAGAATAGCCCAGGAGGTAATGAAAGGGGACAAGACATTTTTAGGTATGTAAGTGAAAAGAGGAAGACAAGGGGTGGGATTGTAAGGTTAAAAAGAGAAGAGGAGGACTGTGCAGAGGGGTATTAGAACAAGGCAGACATCCTGAACAAATACTTTTGTTCAATGTTCACAGAGGAAGGAGAAGGGGAAGGGCCACAAAGTAACAGAAACTTTGGAGGAAGGAAGGTGGACATTAATCCTAGTTGGAGGTGAGAGTCCTGAAGAGACTTGCTAATCTAAAGATGGGCAAACCAGTGTAGCCAGATGAAGAGTACCCAAGGCCTATCAGTTTATTTATTTATTTAGCTTTTGTTGACCGGGTAAGTGCACTAGACAAATCCTGCCTATTTTCAGGCACGACCCGGGGGAGGGGGATACAGATGAATGCCAACTGACCTTGAACCAGATTAAGCTGTTGGTGGTATTTTTAGTGAATGAGGGAAATTTGGCCAGGACACTGGGGAAATTGCCCTACTCTTTTCAATAAGTGCCATGGGATCTTTAACATCCACCTGAACTACCACCAATCCAGGCAGATGGGACCTCAGTTTAACGTCTCATCCGAAAGACGGCACCTCAGAAGTGCAGCACCCCTCTCATGCTGCACTACAGTGTCAGTACTGGGATATTAACCCAAGTGCCAGATGGGCGAACTGAACCCACAGACCTCTGATCTCCCGGCCTCAGAGGTGAGTGTGCTACCTACTGAGCCATTGACAATTTTAAGTTTAATTTAACAGCTCACTGGAAAAAGGAGTGGTTAGGAGGGTGGATGTAGTCCCACTACATAGAAATGGTAGCAAAGAGTAGGCTGGCCAGTATAGGCCAGTCAGCCTGACATCAGTGGCAGGAAAGCTAATGGAATCACTGCTGAAGGAAAAGATTGTGGAATATCTTGAATCCAGTGGGTTACAAAACCTGAGGCAGCATGGGTCATGGGGGGGGGGGGGTCATGTCAGATGAATCTGATAGATTTATTTGACTGGGTAACCAAGGAACTAGATCAGTGTGGAGTAGTAGATGTGGCCTACCTAGATTTCAGTAAGGTGTTCAACACCGGTCTACAAAGGAGACTCGTAAGCAAGCTGGGTAGCTTAGGAGTGGGTGCAAAGGTGGTAAACTGGATAAAAAATAGGTTAGAGGACAGGTGACAGAGGATGGTGGTAAACAGAGTTCACTCCAAGGAAGGGTGGGGGACTAGCAGAGTGCCTCAGGGATCAGTGCTGGGACCAGTCCTCTTTAATGTCTTTATAAGTGACATTGCAGAGGAGCTGGAAGAGAAGGTCTGCCTCTTTGTGAATTACACCAAAATCTACAATAGGGTAGACACTCGGGGTGGGGGGGGTGAGCAGAGACCGGAGAAAAATAGAGGAGTGATCAAGGGTATGGTAGCTGGGTTTCAATGTAAAACAAAAATACAAAATAATGCAATTACAACACTGAAACTCAGGGGTGGAGTACAAAATGGGTGGAGTGGTATAGACAACCACCAAGCAAGAAAGATATGTGGGGACATTCATATTGGATGACCTAAAGGTGGTGAGGCTGTGCAATAAGGCAGTGGGGGGGGGGCTAGTGGGATGCTGGGGTGCATAGGGAGGAGAAAGAGGGAGGTGGCATTGGCTCTGTACAGATCGCTGGTAAGATCCCACCTAGAGTACTGTATCCTGCTCTGGAAACCACATCTCTGGAAGGACATAGACAGAGTGGAGGCAGTCCAGAGATGGGCAACTAAAATGGTGCAGGGTCTGCATCAAAAGCTGTATGAGGAGAGACTTAAGGACCTCAATATGTACACCCTGGAACAGAGGAGAAAGGGGGGAGATATGATAGAGACTTTTAAATACCTCATGGGAGTAAATAAGGTACAGGAATGAAGTATTTTTCAGAAGAAAATGTGCTCGAAAACAAGGGGACATGCTATTAAGGTGGAAGGGGTAGATTCCAGATGTGAGGAAGTATTTCTTCACAGAAAGAGTGGTGGATTCCTGGAACAGCCTTCCAGTGGAAGTGGTGGAGGTGAAAACAGTGGTGGGGTTGAAGAATTCATGGGATAAGCTGAAAGGAATCATAGTGGAAAGGAAGTTGGGAGGTTGAAAGAACTGTAGATCAGGCACAATCTGCACAAATAGTGTAGGTAGGGAGAAATGGGCAGACTGGATGAGCCAGGTGGTCCTTAGCTGCTGTCAAATTCTATGTTTCTATGTGTCTTGTGAGTCTGGAAAAGTAAATATTTCTTGTACTTTGCTTTTATCATTGGGATTAAACAAGATTGGACTTCCAGTTACATCACAGAGCCATTGGCTGCTCGATTTTTCAGCTCCTCAGACCACGGGTGAAATAAATGATGAACACTGGCCCCCTACCTCCATCGGAGTCTCCAAAAAGACTCAATAAAGAGTGACAGCCACTAATAGAGGGACAAAAGTGCTTACCCAGTCAGCTAAAATGAAAGCCTTGATAAACGCAAATAGTAACTCGGGACCTAGAACAGGCAGCATGCTGGGATCCCTGACTCCCGGCAAGAAGGACACAGAAAGCATTGATGGTGCGATGGAATAAGAAGTCATGCTCTCAGAACTGGACAGTTTTTATTGCAATTCAGAAAGAGGGGACTTCAATGGCAGACCATAGAGCAGATTTAAAAAGATGGAAAATTGCAGGGCTGCAACCAAAACGGTCCTGAATAAAGTCTCTGACAAAGTTGGGGTCCATGCTAGAGCCATACTATTAGTCATGCACTGGGAGAGAGAGTTGCAGGCCCAAATTAATGATCAGAAAAACAGCACATTGAAATAACTTCCAGATGCATGAGGTTCAAGAAGATATCGAAAAGTCTTTTAATTCAGTGAAACTTTTGTAGAACACATTTTGAGATCGGTACTGAAAATCAGGGCCAGTTGGGGGGGGGGGGACAACCAGGACTGTTCTCCCGGGCCCCAAACTCTGGGGGCCCTCCTGAGGAGCTGGCATTTTTTTTGTGTTGTTTTGCTGGCTTATTTTCTGTTTGTTTGTGTTTTTTGTAGGCATGCAAGCATTTGAGCAGCAAGCTGGCTTGGAAGCCAGTCTATCAGGAACTCCATTTGCTGGCCAAGGGTTTAGTGGCTAATTAGCTATGGGCAGTATAGCCAGCTGGTGACTGGTCCACTGTGAGGACCAATCATGTTGTCCCATTTGCGATCACGTTGTGGCAGGAAAATGTAAGTCAGAGCACTTATCTCTGGGACTCATCTCCATGGTCTTTGGTTAGCAGCCTACCAAATCCTTAAATCCCAATGTTGAATGCTCCACGTGGGGCTCCAGGATCTGAGTTCTTAATGGGCCCAGCTTGTAAGGATTGTTCACAGACCTGAACCCCCCAGAGGATAGCTGAGAATGCCAAAGGAAAAATAAGATTCCTGGACAGGACTAGTGGCACTGCAGCCCCAGGAGAAATCCTTCTCTCCAGGCCAGCCCACCTCTACAAGTACTGGTAAGACCTGAGTGTACAGGGCACCAGAGGGAGGGAGGAAGGGCACATGACTCGACAGGGCCGAAGAGTTGAGCACACAGATAATCATTGCTTTGTAGCTGTAGCGGATGCGCACATGCATGGCTAGCTGGCACCTAATCCTGCTCCTTACGATTCATGCCTCTCCACCTCCTGCATTGCAAATCAGTGACACTGCTTGAAAAAAATCAGGGACAACTTAAATGACCAAAACCAAGGACACTTCTAAAAATGATCATATCAGATCAAAAAGCAGGGCAACAGCATTTGACTTGGTATTTTCCTGACAGAGAACGAGACTGTAACGCTGATGTGGGACATTATGTTTTATATTTTAAATACCTACTTCTCACTGACACAAATACCAATTTTAGGAGGGATAGAGGAACATTTTGAGGCAAGACCAGGATTGTTGCTGAAAACTAGGGACACTTGAGAAGTGTATTATCATATCAGCTCAAGAAGTCTTCTATACAGTGTGTGGATCTGGGTGAGAAACATTTTCTGAAGAGGACTATAAATGTGATGTCTTGCATTATTTTGCTTCAAACCCCCATTCTTCAGTGACAAAAATGACAGTTTAAGAGGGCCCAGGAAACATCTGAGTTAAAACTGGAGACCTCCCTGAAAACCATGCAACATAACAACACTCATGATCTTTGTTTGCTGTGACCCCACGCTGTTAGCTGGCTTTGATTACGGTTCAGATGTACTAACCTTTATAGTTTGGGTTTATACCTTGTTTGATTTAGCCTGTATGTAGTGTAACTATTCCTACTGGATCACATTAACAATTGACTGCTGCCATCTTCCTTGGGATCCCCATGAAAACAAGATGCTTGCTGCATCTTATGGTGTTATCCCAGTTGGAGTAATTTAAAATAAAATCAAGGGCAGTTGAGAGGTATGCATGAGACTGACACCATAGCCTCTCCACCAGGGGTTGGGGTTCATATGGGGGGGAGAGGGGCAGCCAAAAATGTCAGTTTGTCCAAATGCAACCAGGTTGTAGGTCCATGTTGCAAAGGTACCTGTGTCAGGTGTCTGGCATGACTGCTGGCATGTTGTCCAAGTTGTTTGCCTGTGGTTTGGGCTGTGGGTGTCTGAGAGCTGGTCGGGGGGGTCCAGTTCATGGTTGGATTGGTAACTGTTCTGTTGCAGTCTCTGGAGGTAAGCCTGGCACAGTTCCCTAGGCCTGATCTAGTGGTTTTGTGTGTGGGGGGTCCCTGGTTCCCTGCCGTCTTTGTGGCGGATGCCCTGATCCCCTGGCCAGAGTCTTGTGATGCTGCATCCCTTGCTGCATGCTGACTACAGTAACTTGGGACTGGATTTATGCAGGGATTTGTAAAAGTTCATTCTTTTGGTGTCAGGCACTAGTCTACGAGCTCTAGTACAAGGTGTACCTGTTGTTGGCAGGGATCAGGCCTGGAGATCAGGTCTCCAGTCAAATCAGCTGCTAGTGTTATTCTGTGGCTGTGTCCAGGGGCTGGGTTTTATTAAAAGCAAAGGTTAAAAATAGTACGGCTTTGTAGTCCCAGTTTACAACACACTTGCAGTAATAGCAAGAGTGGGGAGCAAGAGTCTGAACTCCTGGTCGGGCCTTTACAGAAATGGTGACTGAATGGGAGATGGAATCCTGGCAGGAATTCTGGGACTGAATCTGGGACCGAATTCTTAACACTAGGGGTTTTGAATCCTGTTTCCAGGGACTGTAAGTCCTAGCAGTCAGGGCTTAAAAAGGCTTCTCTTTTCCTACATTTTAGCCAGAATAGAGAGTAACCCACAGGGCAAAGGGTTAGCAATACCTGTGCATAGATAACTACATCACATATAAACATGTAGGCAGGACTCGGGGTTGGGGGAGAGTGGATAGAGTGCAGGAGCTGTAGGGCAATTGTGACCCGAAGGGTGCTCTGGATCTAAGGCAAATGCCAGCTGTAGAAAGGTGTGGGGTGTTGGGAGCTGATCTCAAGACTGCCAGGGCAGAAATCTGCTACCATGGTCAATGGACAACAACAACAGGGACTGTTGGTTCCATTGCCCCAGAAGGCCCAAAGGTCGAGTAAGGATAAATGGACCGTAGTCAGGAAGAAAGGAAGGATGAGATGGGGTGGGTGTACTAGTAGTGCAGGTATCCACCTCTAACAGGTTTCAGTGCTGGGGGGGGTACCCTCAACTCCCATCAGGAAGGGGCAAGGACTAACACTCCTGAAAAGGAGGCTCCAGCTGCAGTGCATGAATAAGGGAAGGGTGGGAACCCCAAGAGGAAGGAAAAGGGCCATGGTAATAGGGGTAAAGCTACCAACAGTCCCTATTTTCCCAGGACAGTCCCTATTTTAGGCAGCATGTCCCAGTGTCCCCACAAGTTTTGCAAAATGTCACTTTTGTCCTGGTTTTTGCTTACTTGTCCCAGTTTTGTCCCTTTTTTTTTTTTTTGCTGACTGCTAATCTGTGACTGACAGTTATTTCAGCATCACTATGGCGCTGCTTGAGCTGGACAACAGTTTGCAACTTCAACCCCTGCGCCTATGTTGCACCGCAAACATGTCAGCAGGAGCACAGTAAAGCATGTTCCTTCCTGTTAGGTTAGACTGGGTAGTAGTGCAAACAAGTGCATGTGGATGTCTGCCTACCAGCAGCTGAGAGGGACTCCAGACAGAAGAGACCAGCAGCAGTGAACTAAGGTACCCGAACCTGATCAGCTGCAGGGAAGTGTGTGAAAACAATCTGGTGTGGTGGTGGTAGTCACTGAAGTGAAGTTTGCTCAGCAAATAAGGTGAGTGTAAGTGGGTCGTGATGGGACTGTCAGGAGGAGCAATACATGCAGCTCAAATGTCTGAACACAGTTTAATGCAGGTTTGCTTCTAATGAACTTTTCTGTACATCAATCAATCAATCAAGAATGATGTACTGTTTTAATCTGGATGTTTGCTACTGGTGTTACTGTGGGGTGGCATGGCCAGAGCAAGCAGCAAAAATTTGACTGTGTGCAGCATTGTCTGCAGCGGTGCCCGTGGGCGTGACACGGGGGGGGGGGGCATGGTCAGGATTGACCCTGTCCCAGTTTTAGGCCTCAGAAAGTTGGTAGCTTTAAATAGGGGACTAGATTGTCAGGGGCACAGGCAGGATGGTGCTTTCCACATTGGAAGCTGATAGGGAGATCCACTGTTTCACAGAGGCAAAGGTGGACACTCAACAATGGAAGGTGCTAGAACTCACAAGGACAGATTAAGAGGGAGGCCAGATATGATAGTGCACATGGGCACAAATGACATGGTCAGAAGATGTGAGGAGCAGCGTAACATAGAGCAGTTTAATGCATGGCTGAAGAGCAGGTGTTGGTGGTGGTGGAGTGTTCCACTTCTAGGAGATTGGGGCCAAACCTGGTGAGGATGGAAACTGTTCAAGTGGGATGGCTTATACCCAACTGAGAGGGTACCAGGGTGCTGGGCAGTGGGTTTGCACAACACCTAGAAACGACGTTGAACTGGGGAGAATCACAGTTTAGGATAGTAATCCATACAATTGAGGGGGGCCAGGAAGGCCTCCACCCCAGAACTAGTACAAGCAGGCAGAACAAGCCCAGAGGGAGAAGAATGTTAGGGTGGAGCGAATATAATTCAAAGGACTGAAGGAATGTGTAAAGAGGAAGGAGCTAGACAGAGGGATAGTGGAGCACCGTAAGGATAGGAGAGTGCAAAGAAACAGAAGGAATCCAAGGCATTCTCAGATAGAAGCCAGACATCAAATGGGACACAAAAGGTATTAAAAGGAATGTGTGCTAATTCCAGGAACCTGGGAAATGGAAGTTTACTCACCTGGTAAAGGTGATTATAGGAGCACCTTCTTACAGCACTCCGAGTCTCCACCCATGGGTAATTCCGGCACTTCCTCTCAGGCTGATGCACAAAGGAAATCTTTTAGAACTGAAATCCGATCCCTCATCCCTGCTTCCGTCTCCTCCCCTGTCTTTCCCAGACTCCTCAGTTTTCTTTGTGCATCACTCCAGGCTGGTCACAGATTTTTGGCTCTGTGCCATATAAGGTAAGAGATAGTTTCATTTTATATCCTAGTCGCTAGAGAAAATAATTGACCTGCAAATATATAAATATTGGTTAAAGTCAAGTTGTCAGAAAATGCTCGTATAGCAATTTTGGATGATTTTTGGTCGTGCTCCATTGCTGGATAAACTCGGACTTCCCTTCCTCAGTACACCTTGTTCTGCTGAGGAAAGGAGATCTAGAACATTTCCCCGGTTTACCTTGTTTCAGCTGGGAGCAGAAGCTAGTGTGGCCTCCGGGTGTTGTTTTTGTTAGATTGACTACAGCCAGCTGCCCCAGGTTTACCTTGTTCAGCGGGAGCGGGCTAGTATGGGCCTCTGGTGTTGTTTGTTGCTGGACTGAGTTGCTTAAAATGCCCCACGTTCGCCTCGCGGTTTACCTTGCTCAACCGCGAGTGCGAGCCCTCAGAGAAAGGAAGAACCTGCCTCTGCATGCCTACCTGCCTCCCCCGATCCACTGCTGGTGCTGTCCAGAGAGCTCTCCTTGTTTCTCCGCAGACGCCGGCTGCCAGTCCCTTCCGCACGGCGTTCGGAGGTCTTGGAGAGACGCCATGCTGCCTGCTCTCCTCCCTGGTCTCGTAGGCCCATGCTCTCGCGAGACCACGCTGCCCTATCAGCCTTTTTCTTTTGGCTTAGCCTAAGATGGCGGCGCCCTGTGCACTCTCCCCCTCCACCAAAATGGTGACGCGAGGCCTCGGTTTTCTTAAAGGGGCAATGCAGAATTTAAAATACAAATTGAACCTGTGGCTCCAGGCAGTAATGACTGAGACAGATTTGTGTATGATGGTTGTGACTGAGACATGCTCAACTCAGCACCATGAGTGGGGATTGCAGGTACCAATGTGCACATTGTTCAGGAGAGACAGGGAAAAGGGAGAGGAGGCAAGGTGGAGTTATATGTAAAGAAGTGGTTTCCTTGCCTCAGAACTCCTGCAATCAGGCTGGGATAAAGGGACTGAGACAGTACAGGTGCAGGCAATCACAGGAGGAAGGAGGGTAACTAAGATGAGAGTGGTGTATGGGCCACCAGCCCAAAGCTAAGAGACAGATGATGAGTTGGGAGATGAGATTAAAAGAATGGCAGACCGTGAGATGGTATGATATTTGGGGATTTCAATTTATCGGATGTAGACTGGAGCACCCGAGTAGCAGTGAGTGAAGGGAGATATGCCCTGGTGTAAAGGATGCAGTAGGCTTTCCTGAGCCAGAGGGTCATGGAACCCACTAGGGAAGAGGCTATATTAGATTCTGCCCTGACAAACAGGGATACTGTGTGGTAGATAACAGTGAGGGGACCCCTGGGTTCAAGCGATCACAGGACCTTGTAGGCTAAGGTCAAGCTTAAAGCTGAAAGGCTCACTCCAAGACTAAGGTCCTGGACTTTGGAAGGGCAGATTTTGGGATGATGAGTAGTATGTTGGTTATAAACTGCAGAAAGTGGAAAAATTGGTAGGAGTAGCAGGAAATGGGATCAGAGTAAAAGGGGAGTATTGGAGGCAATATAACTGTGTGTGAAAATGATGAGGAAGATAGGAGGGAAAAATAAACCACTATGGTTCTCAAAGAGTGCTGTTGAGGCAGTAAAGGAATAAGAAAAGGAATTTATTAGGTATAAAAGGAGTCAAATGGAGAAAAAGAGAGTTGCAAACTAGGAAAAAAAGTAGCAAACAAGCAGTGAGACAGACAAAAGCAGACACAGAACTAAAGCTAGCAGAAGGAATTAGGGAGGGTGACTGCATTTATTCGCTATATACGACAGCAGTGATACCCAAGAAAGGAGCAATTGGGTTAAATAAGGGGAAGAATTGGTAGAGGATGAAAGGGGTAAGGGAAATCTACTAAAATATTATTTGTGTTCCATATTCGCGGTGAAGGGTGGGGCCCTCTGTCTGACAGCAGCATGGCAGCCAGCAGAGAATAGCTTGTAGATGCCAATGAGGAGCCCATAACAGAACAGATAGTGATGTCAAGCACTGGATGTGAACAGATCAATGGGCCTTGATGGGTTACACCTGAGGGTGGTAAGGGAAATGGGGCAGGTCCACTAACAGGTCTCTTCAACTGCTCTTTGGAGATAGAAGTGCCAGAGGACTGAAGGACTTAAAATGTGATCCCTTTACAAAAAAGTGGGACTCAGGAGGAGGCAGGTTGCTATTGACCAGTCAGTCTGATGCTTATAGTAGGGAAATTACTGGTGTTTATAATTAAGGAAAAGATAGTGAAGTTCCTGGAAGCCGGTGACCTGCTGGATTCCAGACAGCATGGATTTACCAGTGGGAGATTGTGCCAAAGGAACCTGACCGAATTCTTCAACTGGATGAGAAGGCAATGGACAGAGGTCAGGCAGTTGATGTCTTGTACCTAGACTGCAGAAAAGCTTTTTACTCCATCCCACATGCAAAGCTGATTGAGAAGTTGGGCACCCTGGCAGTTGGGCATCCTAGGGGGACAAGATTACAGGATGGGTGAAAAATTGACATAGTGGGAGGACCCAGAGGGTGGTCCTAAATAGAGAACCCTCAAGGGAAAGGAAAGTGACAAGGGGGGTGCCCCAGGGATCTCTTCTAGTACTGGTTCTCTTTAACATACTTATTTGTGATATGAGGGAGGGGGTTCAGGGAAAGATATGCCCTTTCACAGATGGCACCAAGATCTGTGGACAGTGAGGAGGTGATAACAGCCATATAGAAAGATTTCTGAAAAATCTGGTGAGGTGGTTGAAGGTGTGGCAGCTTAAATTTAATGCCAGAAGGTAATACACATAAGGGCCAAGAACCCAAGAAAGGAGCATAGGGTGAACAGGGAGGTAGTGGAGAGCACAACAGAGGGAAGAGCCATAAGGGTATTAATAATGGAGAACACGAGGACATTGGCACAATGTAGCAGGGATTTGCACAAGGAAAATCAGACGCTAACACAGTGCTAACTTTTACAACTTTACTAGTATGATATCAGACATGTTAACCACCCTCTGCAACAAATAACACTTTCTAACATTACCCCTAATCCCCCCACATACATGCACACTCACTGTTTGAGTGTATGTCCTAAAGTTCTGCTTGCACTCACAGAATCAGATATCTGCATATATGCTCCCCCCTTCTTTAGTTGTCATAACATGGGGATCATGTCCCCTCACTGCCTTCTCTTCTTTGGGCTGAATAATTTTAGTATGTCTGCTCATAGAATCATAGAAGTTTGACAGCAGAAAAGGACCATACCAGCCCATCAAGTCTATCCATTTTATTTCCACCTACACCTCCCCCTTCCTGCCAGCTCCCGCCCTCCCCCCGATACTCAGCCCCATATGCTTGTCCCATGCCCTCTTGAATTCTTCCACCGATTTAGCCCCACCACTCCATCTGGTAGTCTGTTCCATGGCTCCATCACCCTCTCCATGAAGAAATGCCCTCTCACATTGCCCCTGTATCTCTTTCCTTGCAGTCTGAGGCTGTGCCCTCTAGTTTTATCCCCTCCTTCCTCTTAAGTAAACTCTCTTCTCTCACTTTATTGAGCCCCTTTACATATTTAAAAGTTTCAATCATGTCTCCCCTTTCCCTCCTTGTCTCCAGCATGTACAGATCCAGCTCCCTACACCTCTGCTCATATGACTTTCCCTGCAAACCCTGCACCATCTTGGTTGCCCTTCTCTGAACCCTCTCCTTCACATCTATATCATTGCAGAGATAAGGCCTCCAGAACTGAACCCCATACTCCAGGTGCGGCCTCACCATGGCATTGTCAAATCTCTTTCGTGGCTTTTGCCCTTTAGGCTCCTAAGTAGCTTGGTGGCCCTGTTCTTTAGCCTCTTATGTCCTTGCTGTACTCCAGGGGTGGTGTAACCATGGCCTTGTGCAATGGCAGACTTACCAAGACCTGCTCCTTACCCCCTCCTGAGGCACTCTAACATGTCTGATCATTAAACTGCAGTAGCACATTGCCTGCCTAACTTCAGCTTATTGTCCACAATAAATTGTAGTGGATTGCATCAATCAATCCATACTTACATACAATGGCTGCTTTGTTTTTTATAATAAGTTTTTTTCTCCCCTGCCATCACCCCAGGAATATACCTTGTGATCAGAGAGTACCCTGTTCAGGCATTCTTCCATTATACTGATCACTTCTCTTTTTTTTTTTTTCTCCCACATCCCTCCCTCCACCCCATGGCAAAGGCAGTGCCACTATCAGCCTCACATGTGCACAGCACCCCTGCAGCAAGGGCAAGCTCCATGGCCCAGTCACAGGGGGTCACTGTGGTGCTGGAACCCAAGCCAGACCATCCGCAACAGTGGTGCTCTGCCACATGGTTGCTACCTCAGCCTGGCCAGTCTCCTTATGCATCAACCCGCACTTGCTCCTAAACTCAGGTCATCTGCACGGCAGCGCGATGTGCTGCTGCTGGGCTAACGGGGTGGCCCATACAGTGTCTTTTTAAACTACGCAATACAGAGTCAGCACTCAACATTTGTTCTGCCAGTTTGGGGATGCTTAATGAGCCTAACTTCACCTCTAAAGCTGGTTGCTTCTCGTTCAGTTTTTCCATAGTTCATTCACGATCCTCACTGTAAAGATCTCTCAAGCTGCAAACCTTGGTTATTGTGACCAAATTTAAGTTTTTGATCCACAATACCTCGTTTAATCCTCATGAATGTTTCAAATGAATACCTTGTCAGGCATTTTTACTGTTATTCTTTACCTATATTTGTGAGTATCTGCTTAATGTTTCTCAAGTGTACTGGCTGCAATTGTAAATAATACTGGTGCACACAGTTTGCTTTCCAATAAACAAACTGAATGGAATTAAAGCACCCCCACTGGCACCTAAGTGTATGATTGAACTGGCATCAGCCAGCCCTTCTTATTACTCTTTTCCGTTGCAAACATTAACAACAAAGTTCCTACTGACACCCCCTCCCCAACTCTGGCTCTACTAATCATTTCCTGAAAGTTGCAATTTAGTAACTGCATTGGTAAAAGAAAGCCTGCAAAGAATGACTTACAGATAATTTCCATTCCATGTGTCATAGGTTCCTTGGCTGTGTTTTCCACTGCAAACATGAGGGATTGAGAGGCTTGCCTGTAAGTTATCAGATAATACAGAGGTAAATTAAATGGCTTGTCCTGGCAAGTTTATTCCTTCTCTCGTTATAAAAAAAGACCCTGATGACAAAAAAAGCACTTAATCTCCCAATACTCCAGTCCACCCAGCTGTGGGAATGGGTAAAAGCAGGATCCCACTGAAAATGAGGTATAGTATCTCAGCTGGGACATCCTGGATAGAACAACTGTAAAACAAAAATAGATACAGGTTCTACTGCGAGTTTCAAGTTGATTTATATATTTAAACAGGGTGTGATCATTAGACATAGTCCATTTTTCAAGATCATTCTCTACGTACTGTCAAAAAATCTGCATTGACATTCAATAAATTCATACAAAATACTTAAAAATCATACTGCCCATTGGCACAGCAGTAGCTTTAATTGTTGCTTTGCCAGTGACGCGGGTTCAGAAGCGAACTCAAGTCCTTGGGGAAGGGTTGGTTGAAGGGGTATTGAGGGCCCCAGGGGCAGGTCTCCTCCTTTGGGATAGGAGAGATGTGTGCCCTGAAGCATGATCACCACCTAGTAGAGTTTGCGGGATCATAGCAGGGCCACCAGAAGGGGCGAGAGACACTCCCAGATGCTGCCATGGCCACATGTTGGTGCACACACATGCTCGTCATTGCATGACTGGCATCGCTGTGGGAGAAAAACCCAATGGAGAAAAGCCTGGTTCACCCACATGACATTGCCATCCCCCGCAGTCCCATGTACTGCTGGCATGAGACTCCACCTGTCACCCCTTAATCCTGGGCAAGTGGTGGTCACTGTAAATCCATGATGAGGTGACAGAGCTGGGGGGTGCCAACAGAAGGATGTAGACCAGGGAATAGAGAAAGCTTTATGAAAAAAAGATAAATATATATCATAATGAAATGTTATATTGGAATGGGAGGCATGGGAATGTACAACTGTACTATCAGCAAATACACAGAAACCACAGGTAAAAATGTAACTTGTTGAGGCATCCAGACAGTATTTCATTATCCCTAATGATAAAAGGGACTTTGTTCCAAGAAGTGACCGCTTAGTGCGCAAACATTAATTGCCTAAGTTGGGTCTTAGTCATGGGGGAGGGGGGCATCTGCTGTTACCTTCCCTTAAAGGAGAACTGTGTTGAACCTGCAAGTAATTTTTTTACTATAGAAGCTGTTTCCAAATACTTGACCCCTTTCTATTATTGTTCATTCTTTACTGGCCTTTTAGTAAAATCAGGGGGTGTTTCTGATTCATTGGTAAGCGCCAGTTTAGAACTGTACGATGAAGCTTGTGTCCCCTTCAGCAGCAGACTTCTGTAAGTTTATGGGTCCGGTTGGAGGGCCTCTTATGTATATGAATGTCTACTCACATGTTCATGGGAACAGAGGACTGCGATCCGAAGGTAAGCAGTTCTGTGGTCTTAAGGACACAAGAGACAACACTCTTAGATCCATAAGAAGCTCTCCAAACAGACCCATAAAATTATTATAGATCACTAACTTTTTTCAAAAAATCCTTTTCTTATTCAGAATGCTGAGTGTGTGAGTGGTCAGTGAGTAGTACGTTACATTGGCTCAGCAAGTGAGACACTGCTATGTGAATAAAAGTACCTCACGTGCAACTGAAGGAAGCATTGTGATTGGTCTGGGATGTTCCCGCAATCTATGAAACAGAACACAGGTGCATTGTGGCAACAATGGAGGAGGAACTGAGCAAAGACATAAACTGCATCATACAGTTCTAAAATAGTCCTTACCACCAATGTGTATGAATCACAAACACCCACTGAATTTACTAAAAAAAAGTCAGCAAGATGGAACGAGTATGGCATGTGAGTCAGTATTTGAAAAGTAGCTTCTGCAGAAAATATAATAAGCTTGCAGTGTAAATGCAGTTTTCCTTTAAGTTATATTGACACTGAGACCATTTAAGTTTGTAAAATATTTAGGAGTCCTTAAACACATACATTTATGCAGTTACCCTTCACAGTGTAGGGGATGTTACTGAGTATAATGTGGCTATTGTTTTTCCTGGCATACCTTCCCTGCACTGCCAGTATCTAACTCACGACTTTGTGAAGCACTTTAAGACATTCAGTGTATGCAAAATGCTATTTAAAACCAGAATTCCACTGAACTTTGGCCACACGCTAATGACATATGACTAAGAATAAAAAACAGAATGCAGGATCTGTCTGTTTTTGAGCCAGTATTTGTATAGCTAAGCTGTATTCCAGAGGATTGGTTTAAGGAAGCAGTAGTTTGCTCAGTCTCTCTCTCGCTCTCTCTCTCTCTCTCTCTCTCTCTGACCTGCTGGTGTTATTGAGTTCCAGTTACAGAATGCTGGGAAATCCACGGCTTTATTTATCTGTTATCTGATTTCTCAACAGTTCCGGAAAAACTCAGCTGGGTTCCCAAAGCTTGAGAGCTAGATTTGTCCCTTTCTTGGGCTAGTTTCAACTTGAAACATCAGTAGATGCTATTAGCACTGTCCAGTTGTTTTATATCTGTTCCGGAACCAATGCTTCTGTGTATACCTTCTCAACTACTGTAACAGTCAAACGTTTCAGTACATGCTTCACTCAGCTAATTGTTTAGTAATATATGTTAAGCAGTACTATATTTCATCAATTATCATTGTAGTTCCTTTTATATAAGTATATCTGCCTTTCATCAATTTAATTAGTATATATTCCACAATTCTATAAATTTATTTTCATACTTTCTGTTGCAGTGGGAGGGGAAGGGTGGTCCTCAGAAATGAAGGCTCAAAAGAGGGAGGGAGAGAGAAGCTCCCAGCTCCTGATGAAGCAGCTGCTGGCAGGGGACTCTATAGTGAGGGCATAGAGTTGTGAGCTGGCTGGGATGGGGAAGGATAGGGAGGTGAATTGCCTGAGGGGTGCCTCCACTGGGAGGGACAGTGAGTTGATCCGGTGGATTGATAGGGCAGCAGGAACTGGGAGAGAACTGTACATCATTGTACACCTTTGGACAAATTACCTAGCAAGGGAAGGGTAGGGGTAGCTCAAGGAAACTTCAGAAAGCTGGGGAGGGGTCACAGCGGATATCATGCAGAGTGGCATTCTCTGAGGTGCTACCTGTGAAGGGCAGGGAACAGGTAAGGGTACTCCACATCAGGACCTTTAATGACTGGCTGAAGGCATGGTGCATGGAGGAGAGCTTTGGCTGTATCGGGGACTGGGAGCAACTGGGAAAATGGGGGCCTCTATAAGGCAGAAGGCCTGCATGCTTCTGGAAAGAGGACCACAGTCTTTGGTGGGAGGTTCAAATTCTACTCGAATGAGCATTTAAACTAGCCAGGGGGAGGTAGAAAAAATGAGAGAGGCAGCAGTTGTCTCCCCTGAGATGGCAGAATAAGAAGGAAAGACGGCCAAAGGGGTGAAAACACCACAACAACAGAGACTTAGGAAGTCAGGGAAAGAGACAAGAAAAAAGGAAGGGAGGATACGTTGGGGGGTGGACCAAAAGGCATCAAGAATAGAGAAAGCAAAATGGGAGGGGGTGGGCCAGAGGAAGCTGTGGGTAACAACATAGGCAGGAAGGGCAGGAAAATGCATGGAAACCAGGAAAAGCGGTGAGAAGGTATGGAGAACAATGTTTGCTACCACCAGCAGCCTTGGAAGCAAACTCTCGGAATCACAGGCTGTCACGGCAGAGGCTAACCTGGATCTAGTGGCCATAACAGAACTGTGGTGCATGAGCATCATGACTGGGACATGGTTATACTGGGTGCTTGTGTAACCCCTAGGTGGCGCTATCCCAAGGGCTACTACCCCTGCCTGCCTGACTAGTAGCAGGTTAAGGGGCCTGAGTTCTGAAATGGGTGTCTCCACTCGGAGGTTAGGGTTGGTAGTGGTCAAGCTAACCTTGGCACAACCCTCCGGGACACTGTAACCCCCCTCTTTCCTTACTAGTGGCCAGAACAATACACAATAATCACTTTCACAATACCCCTGATACAGCACACAAGTACCCACACTGTAAAACAAGGTTATACACAGCAAATAACAGCAGTACAGTACTGTTGCACAAACTGGAACCACAGTCAGGGCAAATGCAAAAAAGAGTTAGATGTGATTTATTTAAGGGACTTGAACAAGGGAGGGGAGTAATCAGGTTAATTTGCATAAAGGCTTTATCAATCAAACAGTTATGCATGCACTTCAGGGTCGATAAACAGTCACACACTCTGGGTACCCAGATGGAGAATGGTGGGCTAAGGAACGATGCAGCTGGTTGGGGCCCTGTGATGGAAGAAAACAACATGCACATGTTGCATCATAAGTGACATTGCAGAGGGACTGGAAGGAAAAGTATGCCTCTTTGCAGACGACACAAAGATCTGCAACAGGGCTGATACACATGGAGGTGTGGAAAGGATGAGAAGGGACTTGATAAGGTTGGAGGAATGGTCAGAAGTATGGCAGCTTGGATTCAATGCAAAGAAGTGCAAAATAATGCACCTGGGAAACAAAAACCCAGGGGAAGATTACACAATGGGGGGGGTAGTAACAACAACAAAAATGGAAAGGGACCTAGGGGTAATCATATTAGATGACCTTAAGGTTAGCAAGCAATGTGAGAAGGCAGTAGGGAGGGCTGTGGGGATGCTGGGATGTATAGAGAGAGGCATCACCTGCAGAAAACAGGAAGTTGTTATCCCTCTGTACAAACAGTTGGTGAGACCCCATCTGGAGTACTGCATCCAGTTCTGGAGACCCCATCTTTGCAAGGACATAGACAGGATAGCGGCAGTCCAGAGGAGGGCAACTAAAATGGTGCAAGGTCTGCAAGAGAAGCCATATGAGGAGAGACTAAAGGAGCTTAATATGTATACCCTTGAGGAAAGGAGGGGGAGGGACATGATAGAAACTTTTAAGTACCTCAGTGGAATCAACAAAGTCCAAGAGCGTAGCATCTTTCAGAAAGAGAGATGCAAGAACAAGGGGACACAATTTGAAGATGGGGGTGGTTCAGGGCAATGTGAGGAAGTATTTTTTCACAGAGAGGTGGTGGACACATGGAACAGCCTTCCTGAGGAGGTTGTGGGGTCTAAAACTGTGGAGAATTCAAGAATACATGGGACAGGCATAAGGCAATTTTTGTGGGTGGTAGGAAGAAATAGGCTGTTGGTTAACAAGGATCTGCAGCTTATCCTGTAGGTAGGGAAATGGGCGGACTAGGTGGGCCAAGCGGTCCTTATCTGCCGTCAAAGTCTATGTTTCTATGCACAACACACACTATTTGTAATCCGGAGCTGGAGGGCTCAGTCCGTGAAAAGAAAAGAACAAGACAATCAGATGACACACTTTTAGATTAGGCTGTTGTTGCAGGGAGCTACCCTGGTGATTACTCAAAATACCCAAGACTGGACACAGGCTGGATGAAAATCGAGACAGCAGGTGGTTAATCTGGACTGCCAGGAGAAGCAGGGCCCACACAAATCACCGAGGTGTCATTCCTGCTCAAGCGTGGAGCAGGGGGGCTGATCCCCAGGCAGGTCTCTCGTCGATGGTTTTCTCTGTGCCGTGGGTAGTCTGGCTGGGCCAGTGTGGCAAGGCCCAGGCCAAATGGAGACAAATTCAGATACAGTCCATTTTGGGCTGGATACAGCTTCCAGCAAGCAGAACACAGTTCACACAGTGGGGGGACCAAATCACGACCCACTTTCAATACACAGCACATTTACATGTAAGGAAATTCTACTGTACCAGGCAAAACGCTCTCCGATCATGATCGCAAAGTCTCTACACAAACTGGGGATTCAAAAGCAGCTGGAAATCCTGACAGGCCGATCGCATTCAGCAAAAATCTTCGGTCTTCTTCAGGTATGAACCTGGTAAAAAAAATCAGTGGCTTAATTCGTTCTCACAAACTTGGATTTAGTCCAAAATAGTTATTTTCTCTCCCTCTCAGGGACAGCAGGCAGACATGCAGGCCAAAACTCAGCCCTGTCACAGTTCTCCAATGCAAAACTACATAGAACTACTGCACAAATCACTTGAGCTGTTCTCATTTCACTTCCCAACTCAGAACTGACTGAAACAGCAGGCTGCTTGGGGATTTCCCTCAGATCCAAAAGATTTGGTTGGCTGATCTGTCTGTCAGTCACAACAAAGGATCCCCCTTCAGGTGCAAAAAGGCGCAAAAAGCCCAAAACTACAATTCCTACAGATTTTGACTCCAGACAGCTCCTGTAGTCCTGCTCCATTTTAGGTCCCACCAGACTGATTGGTCCAATTCGCAGTCCCGGGCCAAATGGTGGGGATAAACGAAACAGTCCTTGCTGCAAAGAAGGCAGGTTAGACAAACTGCATTATTATTACTAATCTAATAAATGATCAGCAAACAGTTACATCTTTCAACAGAGCTCCCTCTCAGATTACTATGACTGCAATCCAGGCAGCTCTTAAAGAGATATTACACAGAGGCTATACATGCACTCTCTGGCAATCACATTTAAACTGCTAAAACGCAGGACATCAGCCTGGCAGTGAGCATTTAGGCAAGCTCGAGGAAGACTTTTTGGGAACCCCCATTTGTAGGGGGGCTACACCCTTTCCTGCCTGGAGAAAACTTGGTGTCCGCGTCAAGTCTGTACTATCATGCATCAGTTAACATAAATTTATTACTTTACTATACATATTCACTATATTTCCCAATACTTTCTCCCTTCTGACAATACATTAAACATATTTCACACAGGTAAATTGAATATTACTATACTGAATCACGTAATAACTTCTTGCACCTTAAACAATGCAAGAGGGGGCCCTTCCCTATCAGCTAACTTGGGGCTAGAGGGGGCAGGGGCACCATGGTGAGAGGGAAAGACAAGTAATCTGGAATTGGCTGTCAAGCTCAATTTGGGCAGTAAGCTTGGTGAGACAAACATCTTTGTGCACCACATTGAGAGGCAAATCCACTGGCCTCCCGGGAGAATCATAACTGAGGCATACTACTGGCTTGACAGCTCGGCCAGTCTTTTGCAGGGGGACAATACAGTCTCTATACTCTCAGCACTGGTCTGGGGACTTTCATCACTTGTGAAGGGTGCCTCTGCCTGGGTGGGAATGTCCAAACTTGGGGCATTGTCGGCTCCTTGCTCTGCAGGGTCTGTTTCTACAACACTTGACTCATTTTGCGAAAGGCTCAGGCACAATCAAGCTTTGAGGCACTTAAGGGGGGGGTTGGTCAGCACTCTCATAATGTTCTTCAAGTTCTGGTATGTCACCAGAAAGACTCAAACCCTCAGCCCCTCCTTCAGACAAATCATACAGCTCCACAATACACAGAGACTCAGCATCTTCAGACATGATACTTTGCACTTCACTTTCAGGGAGCATTGGCTCCAAGGACAAAGCTGGGGGGGTTAGGCAGTCCAGAAGGCCCAGCTTCATCCCCACAATTAATCATGGGGTTACCTTGAAACAGCTGACTCAGTTTATAAGAGGAGTAATAGGCATAGTCGCACTCACTTTTGTCAGAAGTGGATTGACAGTCACTATCATTCTGGGCCTGCTGCAGAGGAAACCTTAAATCTGTGATCACTGGGGTAGGTTGACTCTGTTTCTTTCTTGCAGCAGCACGAGTCACCGGCCCAGCGGGCTCAATTTCTGGGGGTTCAGCCTCAATCAGGACTTGGCTGATAGGTAGCAAGTGGTTACAGTGCATGGTCTTGACAGCTTTGGAGTTGTTCTCTGGCACACCTTGTACACAGCTAAATCATCCAACTTTCCAACTACTACATGGGGAAGATGGTGCCACCAATCAGCAATTTTGTGTTTACCATGCAGTCCCAAATTGCGTGACAACACATGGTCTCTAGGTCGAAGCTCTTGAGCCTTTACTTTTTTATTATGCCTCTCTTTGTTAGTTAGATTTCTCTTGGCGGCCACTGTCTGGGCCAGTTGATAGGCATGGTTCAAATGAGCTTTCAGTTTTTGTACATATTGCAAGTAGTTTTCGGCTCGGACCCCATCTGGAGAGACCCCAAAACAGACATCAACTGGCAGCTGAGCTCTCTCCCGAACATGAGGCAGTAAGGGAGAACCCAGTAGCATAATTTTTCATGCAATTGTATGCGTGTACCAAGGTGCTAATCTGCTGGCTCCATTTATGCTTGTCTTTTGGGTGGAGGGTGCCCAGCATGTCTAGAAGGGTGCGGTTAAAATGTTCTGGTTGAGGGTCTCCCTGCGGGTGATGGGGTGGTTCTTGACTTTCACATTCCCCCAAAGAGAGAGCATTTCTTTGATTAGTCGACTCTCAAAGTCTCTGCCCTGGTCAGAGTTGATCCACTGGGGGGCACCATAATGGACAAAGAAATTTTCCACTAGCACCTTGGCCACGGTAGATGCTTTTTGATCTTTGGTGGGAAAAGCTTGTGCATATCGTGTGAAATGATCCGTAACCACTAACATATTGCCAATGTTCCACTGATCAGGTTGTAAACACAAGAAGTCTATGCAGACTAGTTCCATGGGGGTGCTGGTAGTAATATTAACAAGGGGGCAACCCTCTGAGGCAGGGCTTTTCTTTGCAGGCAGCGACTACAAGTCTTTACATGGTGCTCAACATCGGCCCCCATTTTGGGCCAGTAGAAAAGAGATCAGACCAGGTCAAGGGTTCTGTCAATACTGAGGTGCCCCATGTAATTGTGAAGGGACCTCAGTACCAAATCTTTAAAGGCCGTGGGCAGGACCAATTGTTACTTGTCTACTTTGCCACTACAATCTACTGTCTCTCTATACAACAACTTGATTGAGCAACTTCAATCTGGGGCGTTCTTTAAACAATAAAGCAGTTTGAAAGTCAGTGGAACGTAACTTAGACACATCTTTCCCCGCATGCAGGGCACCAAGTGCTGACTGAATCATAGGATCTTGGTCTTGAGCCCACTGAATGCTGTCATTGTCAAATTGAGGTAGTGCACTAATATCTAGAGCAGAGAAGTGGCAATAAGCAGCTGGTATGCAGGTGTCAGAAGGGCCTAAGCAATCTACTAAACAGTCCACTGTGTCCGCAGACATCTGTTCATCTCTATCAAACTTTTGGCACAATGCTCAAATGTCAGGTTCAGACAATCTGACCCAATCACTCTTGGAAGTGGGCCTTCGTGATAGGGCGTCAGCATCAATATGGTTCAAGCCCGGTCTGTATTCAACAGCATATTCATAGGTTGATAATACAGAAAGCCACCGGTGCCCAGTGGCGTCAAACTTAGCTGAAGTCTGTACATAGGTCAATGGGTTATTGTCAGTCTTCACCAATATCTTTGCCCCATAGAGGTATTCATGAAACTGGTCAATGATGGCCTATTTTAGCATAAGGATCTCCAACTTATGCATAGGGTAGTTTCGTTCAGACGGGGTCAAGCTCCTACTGGCGAAAGCTACTGGTCTCAGGCAATCCTCATGGTCTTGATATAGCACCACTCCTAGACCCTGCAGACTAGCGTCCGCATGCAGCACATAGGGTTTGTTGGGGTCAGCATAGGTGAGGATAGGGGCATGGGTGAGCTGGTATATGATTTTAGCAGTGTCAGTGGCTCAGTAGGTAGCACACTCGCCTCTGAGGCCGGGAGATCAGAGGGCTGTGGGTTCAGTTCCCACATCTGGCACTTGGGTTAATATCCCAATACTGACACTGTAGTGCAGCATGAGAGGGTGCTGCACTTCTGAGGTGCCTCTTCGGATGAGACGTTAAACCGAGGTCCCATCTGCCTGGATTGGTGGTAGTTCAGGTAGATGTTAAAGATCCCATGGCACTTATCGAAAAGAGTAGGGGAATTTCCCCAGTGTCCTGGCCAAATTTCCCTCATTCACTAAAAATACCACCAACAGCTTAATCTGGTTCAAGGTCAGTTGGCATTCAGCTGTATCCCCCCTCCCCCGGGTCGTGCCTGAAAATAGGCAGGATTTGTCTAGTGCACTTACCCGGTCAACAAAAGCTAAATAAATAAATAAATAAAAATAAATAAATCTCATGGAAGGCTGTTTCACAGTTGGGCATCCAGCGGGACCCGAAGAGTTCACCTGGGCAGAAGTATACTTTTTCTGGTTCTTTAACAGTCCCTTTTTTGTATTTACGATTGGTAGGAGGGTAACCCTGGGTAAGGTTCAAGAGTGGGCGAATCACCTTGGAATAGTCTTTTATGAACCTGCGGTAGTAGCCACAGAACCCCAGGAAATGTTGTAGTTCTTTCAGATTATGGGGCTGGGGCCAAGTATTCAGTGCTTCAACCTTACTGGGATCAGTCTCTATTCCTTTTGTAGATACTATGTGCCCCACATACTTCACAGAGGTTTGGAAAAAGTGGCACTTGTCAATGGACAGCTTGAGGCTGAAGTCTTCCAGTCAGTCTAGGACTTTAAACAATAGGTTCTCATGCTCCTCTAAGGTGCTCCCAAACACAATGACATCATCCAAGTACACCACGCATTCCAACAAATTCATATCTCCCACCACACGTTCCATCAGTCACTGAAAGGTGGCCGGGGTGCCCGATATCCCCTGTTGCATCCTCAGAAACTCATAGAATCCCAATGGACAGATGAAGGCTGTTTTCTCATGGTCTTCTGGGGTTATTGGGATCTGGTTGTATCCGCTGCAAAGATCCAACACCGAGAACCATTTGCTCCCATTCAAGCAGTCCAGGGCATGTTGTATATGAGGCATAGTGTATTGGTCTGGGATGGCCACTGGTTCAGGGTTTGATAATCAACACACATCCTCACAGACCCATTCTTCATATGCACAACCACAATAGGAGAGGCATATGGGCTCCTGGATTCTTGTATCATACCAGTAGCAAGCAATTCCTGCAGGTGTCTTCTCACATCATCTATGTCTGCTGGGGCTAGGCGTCAGGACCTCTCTTGAAATGGCCATTCATCGTGCAGGCATATGTGATGCTCCGCACCCTGGACACATCCCACATCCCATTACTTCAACAAAAACACTTGGTCTCTCTTGGCAAGTCTCTTGCTAATTCTAGCCTTCCATTCAGCTGGCAATGGGGAGTCACCAAAGTGAAACAAGTCTGGGATCACTCTCTCCTTCTCACCAGGGTGCTTGTTGCTGGGCAATGCTGCAGTGTCTGTGCAGTGTACCATAGCTAGGGTGCACCCTCTGTTCACCCAGATCTCCCAATCTGACACATTGTGAATCTGGACCATCACTCATCATGCATAGGCATAGGCATGAGCAGGCAAGATGCTGGGCTTGACCAACAATCCTTCTGGCAATTTTCCATTGCCTGGCGCATCCAACATCAGTATTTTGTTCTTGACATCTTTCCGGAGAAGGACCTCCCCTTGAATGGTACACTGGGCATTAGGGGCCAGTACCATTGACTCGGGATCCTTCTTCCACACAATCCCCACCGGTTCATCCAGGTCTACTTCCTCGGGTTTCTGTTGCAAATCATAGGCCCTCTTGATCAGAGACCGAATTCTCAGGGTCCTCCCAGTCCATCGCCCTTGTTTCTCATGATAGAGTTGCGCCAGTCTCCCAAACATATGTGCGTTTGTCCCAATTAACAGGGGGACCCCATCATACAGTCCGGTGGGGGGGGGACGCACTAGGGCCAATGTCTCTACTTGCTCCTCTACACCAGTTACAGCTGCAGGAAAAGACAACCAGAGGCGGACATACCCTAGGTAGGGATAAGACTTGTCGCTCAGGCCCCACACATGTAGGCCTTCCAGGGATTGCAAAGGCACATCAGATAAGTGTTTGTCATACCAGTTCTGGAATACAATGGTCACTTGCAACCCACTGTTAAGCACAGCCCGAGTATGAATACCATTCACAGTCACCGTAGTTTCTATTGAAGAGCCCACTATTTTGGACCAGTCTGGAGAGGCAGTAGCAGAGGCCTGAACAGACGATTTAGCCACAAAGAAATTTGAGTTAGGGTTTCTCGAACCCTCACTGTGGTCATTTCAGGCACCCCTTGGTCATTGATCTGCTTTTTGGAGCTCCCCTTGGAGTCTGTTTACTACTCTTTCTAAGTCCTTCTGAGACTGGCATTCTCTTTTCATATGGCCATCCTTTCCACAGTTGTGACAAGTGATAGACTTCTGGGTCATCCTGGGAGAGAACATCGTATGAGGAACTGAAGCAGTAGTAAGAGATCGGGATCTAGTATCTGCTTACAGTGGTGAGAGTGGTGCAACATGTCTTAACAGTTCCTTTAGAGTGGCAGTCAATCCGGTGATCTCAGCCTTGGAGCCACCCTCGGTAGCAGATGCCTGAGGGTGCACCCCCACCCCCATGGCAGTCACATCCTGAAAGGGACCAGAATCTTGTTCCATGGGAGAAACCCTTGCAGAGGCACCCGTTTTCAATTCTCGGACTTCCTTTAGTAGCTTGTCTTTCCAATGCTGGGCCCAGGGCGGGAAGTCCTTTGCATTCTCAGAGTGCTCGTTAAGTGGCAACTTTTGCCCCTGAGCCTCACTTAGCTGTTCACTCTCGGTCACTTGAGCAGCAGCAGCAGCAGCAGCAGATATGGTGCAATTCCCCCACGGGGTCACCTTTGCTCAACCCCCCGAATTTCTTTCATTAGCTCATCGTAGGAGGGGGGCTGTTCCAATTGGGTGGCAAGGTCTAACTGAAGCAGTAACAATTCTGAAAAGAGAGCAGACTTAAGGATCAGGTCCAGCCTAGTTCTATCTAATTCATTTGATGACAAACTACCCTTTCTGAGGCACTCTTGTAACAGCTTTTCAAGCTGAGGTACATACACAGACAATGGCTCCCCTGGGTACTGCTGAACATTTCTTACTCTCCACCACAGATCCTCATCTGAATCCGGGCTCCCATACACATTCTCCAATGCATCAAGATAGTCCTATGCAGTTGCTTCGGAGTTATTGGCCCGCTTGGCACAGATGGTAGCCAGGGCAGGACCTTGGAGGCTCTCACTCAACCTCTTTCATTTCTCTGCTTCTGAGCATTGCCATTCAAGTACTAGAGGGGCAACATAGTCTATCCAGGTCTCCCAGTCATCCTTTCCCTTGGGGGTGGGGAGGGTGCCTGAGAAGATTCTCAATCTTCAGTAGGAGTCGTGACTAATGGCAGGTACAAATATAGGGGCCAGCATTGGTGCGGGCACAGAAGGTGGAGCAGTAACAGGTGCTGGAGTGGGAGGGGGTGTTGGGGAAGGAACACCCCCAGGTAGCAGGAATAGTTTCTTAAAGTCCTCTATGGTTTTCCCTCCCTCCAGCAACAACTTAGCAAATTTCTCCTCAAAAGACTCAGATAATTGTGGAAGCTCATCCTCCCTGGGGTCTTTACTGTCTTTTGTTATCACTCTCCAGGCAGCTGGAACCCCTTCTGGAGCAATAGTCTGTGGCACTTTAGAGCTGTCCACGAGGTCACTACACTCTGCCAAAGCTATGAAAGTTTGGGCAATCAAATCAGCCTGTCGACCCATCACCACAGGGTTTTTTAAACATTCAACTTTGGAGAGTGCTCCTCTACAGTGTTTTTGCTGGTACTCCGGGGAATATCCAGTATAAGTAGAACATTTTGGGGGCCAATCTCCTGCCCAGTACACCACCCCACCAACTGATGTACAGCCATTTCTACTGGGGTGGCCATTAATCTTTAACAATAATTCATAATTTTTGGCCACTAGAAGGCATAAAATCCCAGCGGTGAGCTTCCAAAATGTAACTCCTAGGTGGCACTATCCCAAGGGCTACTACCCCTGCCTGCTTGGCTAGTAGCAGGTTAAGAGGCCTGAGTTCTGAAACGGGTGCCTCCACCCAGAGGTCAGGGTTGGTAGTGGTCGAGCTAACCTGGGCACAACCCTCCGGGACACTGTAACCCCCCTCTTTCCTTACTAGTGGCCAGAACAATACACAATAATCACTTTAACAATACCCCTGATACAGCACACAAGTACCCACACTGTTTGCACTTGCCACCAGGGCTTTCCTCTGTCCTGGCCCTGGGAACCCCCTGTAAAACAAGGTTATACACAGCAAATAACAGCAGTACAGTACTCTTACACAAACTGGAACCACAGTCAGGGTAAATGCAAAAAAAGAGTTAGATTTGATTTATTTAAGGGACTTGAACAAGGGAGGGACGTAATCAGTTTAATTTGCTTAAAGGCTGTATCACTCAAACAGTTATGCGTGCAGTTCAGGGTCCATTAACAGTAACACACTCTGGGTACCCAGATGGAGAATGGTGGGCTAGCCAGGAATGTTGCAGCTGGTAGGGGTCCCGTGATGGAAGAAAACAACATGCACAACACACACTAGTTGTAATCAGGAGCTGGATGGCTCAGTTCATGAAAAGAAAACAACAAGACAATCAGATGACACACTTTTAGATTAGGCTATTTTTGCAGGGAGCTACCCTGATGATTATTCATGATACCCAAGGCTGGAGACAGGCTGGACGAAAATCGAGACAGCAGGTGGTTAGTCTGGAGTGCCAGGAGAAGCAGGGCCCACACAAATTGCTGAGGCGTTGTTCCTGTTCATGCATGGAGCAGGGGGCTGATCCCCAGGCAGGTCTCTCGTTGATGGTTTTGTCTGTGCAGTGGGTAGTCTGGCTGGGCCAGTGTGGCAAGGTCCAGGCCAAATGGAGACAATTCGGATGCAGTCCATTTTGGGCTCGATACAGCTTCCAGCAAGCAGAACACAGTTCACACAGTGGGAGACCAAATCACGACCCACTTTCAACACACAGCACATTTACATGTAAGAAAATTCTACTGTACCAGGCAAACCACTCTCCAGTCATGATCGCAAAGTCTCTGCACAAACCAGGGATTCAAAAGCAGTTGGAAATCCTGACAGGCTGATCGCATTCAGCAAAAATCTTCGGTCTTCTTCAGGTTTGAACCTGGTAAAAAATCAGTGGCTTACTTCGTTCTCACAAACTTGCTTTAGTCCAAAACAATTCTCTTCTCTCCCTCTCAGGGATAGCAGGCAGACATGCAGGCCAAAACTCAGCCCTTTCACAGTTCGCCCATGCAAAACTACACAGAACTACTGCCCAAATCACTTGAGCTGTTCTCATTTCACTTCCCAGCTCAGAACTGACTGAAACAGCAGGCTGCTTGGGGATTTCCCTCAGATCCAAAAGATTCAGTTGACTGATCTGTCTGTCAGTCACAACAAAGGCTCCCCCTTCAGGTGCAAGAAGGCACCAAAAGCCCAAAACTACAATTCCTACAGATTTTGACTCCAGACAGCTCCTGTAGTCCTGCTCCATTTTAGGTCCCACCAGACTGATTGGTCCAATTCACAGTCCCAGGCCAAATGGTGGGGATAAACAAAACAGTCCTTGCTGCAAAGAAGGCAGGTTAGACAAACTACATTATTATTACTACTCTAATGAAATGATCAGCAAACAGTTACATCTTTCAACAGAGCTCCCTCTCAGATTACTTATGACTGCAATCCAGGCAGCTCTTAAAGAGGCTATACATGCACTCTCTGGCAATCACATTTAAACTGCTAAAACACAGGACACCAGCCTGGCAGTGAGCATTTAGGCAAGTTCGAGGAAGACTTTTCGGGAACCCCCATTTGTAAGGGGGGTTACACCTACTATTCAGAAGAGACAGGACTGGGAGGAGGAGTGGCACTGTATGTGAGAGAGGAAATAAAAGCCACTGAGGTGCAGGTGCATCAAGATTGGATCATCCTGGAGACAGGCTCTGGGACCACTATCCAAACAAGGAGTAGTGCACAGACTGCCAGCACAAGGGCAAGAGATGGACACGGCACTAGGAGAGGTCATCATCAGGATGGCAGGAAAGGGGGTTGTGTAACTAGTTGGGGACTTAAATCTGCCAGATATGGAGTGGAACCTTCCAGATGCAACTTCAGCAAGGAGCAGGGCCATCCTTGACTCCCTAGAGGGACCATTTTAAAAGAACCTACTGAGATGGGGCAGTTTTGAACCTAATGCTAACAAACAGGGGCAGCATTGCAGACATCAGTGAGGAGTCCCCTAGGTACAGTACCAGCGATCACGATACAGTGTGGTTCAGCACAACCAAAGTAGCAGAGGCAAGCCTGATGAGAAAGAGGGTTCCTAGACTTCAGCAGGGCAGATTTTAAAGAAATGGGAGATTGCCTCAGAAAATGCCTTGATTGCCAGGGAGGGTAGAGGCACAGGCACACAGGAGAAGAATAAGCGATGGTATAATTAGAGCAATAAACCTCTGTGAGAAAGAGGTAAGTAAAGGCAGAAGGAAAAGGAGAGCATTATGGTTCTCTAAAGAGGAGGCAAGGGAAGAGAAAGAAAAGGGTGGCATTCAAGAGATACAAAGAAACACAAAGGAAAGAGGACAGGGACGTGTACCAAGCCAAGCAGAAGGGAGCAGGTAATGCAATTAGGGGAATGAAGTTACAGACGGAGGAAAGAATTGCTGGTGGGGGTGACTAAAGGGGGTAAGACTTTGTTCAGATTCAGAAGTGAGAAGAGAAAAGCAAGGGGAGAGATAGTGAGGATTAGAAGAGTAGAAGGGAGAGAGTGTAGAAGTGGACCAAGAAAAAGCTGGTATTTTAAACAAGTCTTCTGCTTGGTCTTCACAGTGGAGGGAGGAGAGGACGGGCCACCAGGGAGGAGAAAGGATATGGGTGGGGGGGGGGTGGTGATAAGACCATTTTCAGAGGAAATAGTCCTGAAAGAACTCACAGCCCTGAAGGTGTGTGTGTGTGAATACATTTATGTAGTTAGTTAGTTAGTTGGTTCAAAAGTTTCACCAGGAAAGACATACTGAGCCTGTAACAGCTCATTTCCGGACACATCCTAGGAGGATGGGGGAAGGGGAGTATACTGTACAAGATGTGCAAGAGAAAATACATAACATAAGGTGCAGAACTTCTAGAAATAAGCTCAATAAAAATGCACACAAGAAAATAAAGTAAAACTAGATAACTGTGTACAGTCACAATTTATAGGCAGAATATGCAGGGCTACAAAAATAAAGATAATATAATTCAAATTAAGACATCAGAGGGCAGGCTGGGGGAGAAGGATTGAGCACCCTAGGGACTGCTCTCCCTCTCCAGGAGGAGGGGGGAAAGAGTGTCTGGAGCTATGCGGACCTCTGGTGGAGGCCAGGGGTACCGCTGCAACTGGTGCCACATGCTAAGGGGTGGGCGGGGTGGACGCTAGCATCATTGCACATCCCCACCCTCGGAAAAAACCTGCAAAACATTCATGCCGGCTGCCACGATGACCCCTGCCTCTGCTACTACTGCCGATAAAGGTCCTCCCGGGGTGTCCTGTTCCCCTGACCCCAACCTGGGGGTAAGCCAGGGCTAAGAGACCTGAGTTCCTGGGGGGGTGCCTGCATGGTGACTCCACCCAGGGGGGTAAGCCTGGGGCGGTAGGGGTGGCAAGCGGAGCGGGAGGCCAGAACCTCTGCAGGAGAGGCTAGCTAGTATAAAAAAAAAATAATTCAAATAAAGACACAAGTGCTATACATCTTGTAACCTACCCCTGGTCCTCATCTTGTGTCTAGGGGTCCCAATGTTATGGATTGGAAGGCACAGACCAGAAACCTCCCTGGAAATCTCTCAATACAGGATGGCAAATGAGGTGGTCTTACCTGAAACTGTCTTCTTTTTTCTAGAAAGGCCTCCCTCTAAACCAAACAGCTCTTTACGGCTATGTATGGTATCAGGGCTGGGAATAGGCATCTTCTGGACGGGTGACTCTCCCGCTGCTTTCTCACTAAGGGGGGACGGTTTCTCCAGAACAGGAATAAATGCTATGAGCGGTTAAGTAAAATTTATTATGTTTTAATTCATTAATCAAATGACCAGTCACCACAATCATCTTCACAAAACACGTAAAACGTTATTCTTGGACGTGGAAATGATTGCGCCCAAGGAAGTCTTCATTCATTAAACTAGGAGCAGCTCCTTGGGGCTGAGAGATGAGCACACATAACAGCAGCTTTTTCAGACACACAAATCAGCACAGCAGCAAGATTTTGTTTCCAGGACTAATACTTAGACCATTCTGGCTCCACTTTAAACTTTTTTCTTCCCTTGGGCAGAGATCTCGAATAACCAGAAAAAACAGCCTTTTCCTTCATGAACCTTCTCATTTTTCTCACCTCAACCTCCAGACGGGGGAGTGCCTTACTCCTCCCATTGCCAGCCAAGCTGAAACAGGCCTTGGGGCGATTGCAGCCTAAGTCTCCCGCGGGTTGCTCCCAATTAGCCACCCAAACGATATCCTGAGCCATAACATGGTGTCCACAGTGTCCTTTTCTCTACGCTTCCTTACTCAGGCTGCCAAAGCATAGTGGCGGCTCCTTTTCTTACCAGTTCCTGTTCCCTCAAGGAGAGCCACAGTCCTTGATGGGTCTGATGGACCTACCTCAGACATGGGCACGGTAGGTCCCAGGGCCTGCTCCAGACATGGGCTTAGCAGGCCCTATAGCGAATCCCAGGCCACACTCCCCTTGCCCCCAGACATTGCCCCTTCCAGCATGCCATGAGGGAATGGCCTACTGGAACTGCCACCTCCAGAGGCCATGCTGCAGCACAGCCACCACTACAGTAGTTCCACTGCCAGGCTGCCCCTTACCTTAAAATAGGGTACTGGGATCCCTGCGCCACAGATGTATTCCGGCACCATCCATTCCTTTTACTTTCTGCTAAGTTGCCTACCATCTTTTTGTAGCTGATGAAAAAAATCTACCCCAGATCCACACGTCCACAAAGCTCCCACAGCCCTTCCTTGGAGACCAACCAACCTCACGTTGCACCAACGCTGCACTTGCCGACTCCTGGCCAAGGGGGGGAGCCCCCCTCGGAACAGTTCCCCTACTCACAGCTGCAGACTCCTCATCTTCCTTCCTCCCACCCCTGGGGAACCAGAACTTAAATACCAGCCCAAAACACCGCCCCCTGGTGACAATATGATAACAATGGTCTAAAATACTTCTTAGACCATGGGCACCAGAGAAGGGCGGAGATACAACCAGAGACTAGAAGCCCACCCCATGGGGGAGGTTTACAATTACAAAGAGCAATGCCAGGTAGTAGCCGGATTAGCACCAATCACACTGTTAAAATGCAAGCTAACAAAGCCAGTGCAGGAAGTGAGCTCTGGGGCACAATATTACCAGATGGATTAACTGAGTAAGGCACAGTTAGACTTGTTGGGGCGGTTGCTCACAGTTGGGGCAGGCAGAGGGGACATCAATAACACGGAATGAGGAAATACAAGGGTATATGATCAGGAACAGTTGCAGGGGGGTGGCAAAGTCACAAAGTAAAGATTTGAGGAAAGAGAAGGACAAGACAAAGGAGATAAAGTATGGTACTGGATGGGATACACCCCAGGGTATTGAAAGAGCTCAGGGAAGCGCTGCCTGTGGCTGCTCTGCTGACTGCCTTATTCAACAGCTCACTTGAAACAAGTGTGTTTCCGGAGGACTAGAGAAGGGCTGATATGGTCTATCTACATAACAGCAGTAGCAGGGAAGAAGCTACCAACTACAGCCCAGTCAGCCTGACTTCATACATGGGAAAGCTAATAGAAACCCTACTGAAAGAGAGGCTGGTTCAGTATCTAGAATCCGTAGACTGCAGGAGCACAGGCAGTGTGGTTTCAAGTGGGATGGTCATACCGAACAAGTCTGGCAGATTTCTTTGACTGGATGACCAGGGAAATAGACGTAGGAAGGGCAGTGAAAGTAGACTTTCGGGACTTTAGCAAGGCCTCTGACACTGTGCTGCACAGAAGGCTGATTAGGAAGTTGATCAGCTTAGGAGTGGGGTTCAGATTTGTAAACTGGGTTCGAAACTGGTTATCGGATAGGAGACAGAGGATAGTGGTTAATGGCACACATTCTAAGGATCAGGGAGTGACCAATGGGGTACCACAAGTTTCATACTGGGACCAGTCCTCTTCAATATCTTTGTAGGGGATATTGCAGAGGAGCTGGAGGGGAAGATCTGCCTTTTTGCTGATGACACCAAAAGTTACAATAGGGTGTATGCCCAGGAGGAGGTGTAGAGAATGTACAAGGATCTTGGGAAACTTGAGGAATGGCAGCTGGGGTTTAGAGCCAAAAAGTGCAAAATCATGAACCTAGGGTATAGGAACCCAGGTGCTGAATATAGGATGGGGAGGATACTGGCAGTCACTAGGCAGGAAAGGGACTTTTAAGTTATTATATCAGAGGACCTCAAGGTGGCAGCGCAGTGTGAGAAGGTTGTGGGCAGGGTTAATGGGATGCTGGTGTGTATAGGGAGGGGGAGCTGTACTAAATCCCGACAATTTAAATTTCATCACCGGAATCCCGGCTAACCTTGTGCCCAACTGTTTCTTTGTCCGACTACTGAAATTCCAACATAACTAATCCCGATTTACAATTAAAATATGGCACTCCTTACAGTAACACATGCAGATGGCAGATGGGGTGTGTTCACAGTGTAAAGCTGCGCTGCACATTCTGCAGACTGGTTCATTTAAAATTCACTTAAAATTATTATTAAATAAAATTAAAAATAGCAGTACCCCTTACAGTAACACATTTGCTGTTTCATTTGTGGTTTCAAGACGTCAGTGAAAAGACATGCCGCACAATCTGCAGACTGCAGCATCGTTGCTGAAATGCTTACCATAAAGATAGGGATACATTATGCAGAAAATATAGGTATAATATAATGTTCCTTACCATTATTATGCAGACTGAGGATAGGGCAAAAAGGGGTAAGGCCATCAAGAAATGGGGGGTAATGAGTACCAACACCCGTAGTCTGGGCAACAAGCTCCCTGAACTGGTGGCCTTGATGGAAGAGGGATGCCTGGATATTGTAGCAGTCACAGAAACATGGTACACAGAGAACCATGACTGGGATGTTAACATATCAGGTACACAACCTACAGGAGGAGACAGGAGGGCAGAAGGAGGGTAGTTCTCGTAGTGGAAGGGATAAAAAGCAACTGAACAAAAGAGTAAACAGGAGAAAGGTGGCATTGTGGGTCACCTTAGAGACTGGAAATAGCACCACAATCCGCTAGGGGTTGTATTCAGATCCATGTCAGGGGGAGGGAATGGACAAGGATATGATAGAAGGCATATTTAGGATGGCAGAGAAAGGGGAGATACTGTTGATGGGGGACCTTAATATGCCAGATGTTAACTGGAGCACCTTTGCTGCAGCCACATCCAAAAGCAGGACCATTCTTGATGCCCTTCAGGTGGCATGCCTCAGACAGTTAGTTTTGGAACCTACTCATGAGGGAGCAATCGCAGACCTCGTACTCTCAAATGGGGACAATGAGAGGATCTCAGATCTAGAAGTGGGTAGCCATTTGGGAACAAGTGACCACCAAACAGTGTGGTTCATGATAAACTCAGTCAAGCCATACAAAAGTGAGGGTTCTGGACTTCAGGAGGGCTGACTTTGGCAAGATGGGAGAGTGCCTTAGAAAAGCACTAGCAAACAGGCTAGAAGGAGGGGTGGAGCAACAATGGGGAAATATCAAAACTGCCATCACAGAGGCAACAAGCCTTTGTGTGAAGCAAACAAATCAAAATGAAAGAAAAAGCCACTGTGGTTCTCAAAAGAAATGGCGGTGAAGGTTAGGGAGAAAAAGATAGCATTTAGGAAGTATAAGGAAACACAGAAGGAGCAGGACAGAGAACTGTACCAGTTAAGGCAGAAGGAAGCAGGGAGGGTAGTCAGAATAGCAAAGGCACAAACTGAGGAAAAGATAGCAAACTCGGTTAAGGAGGAGGATAAAACGTTTTATAGGTATATCAGGGAGTGTAGACAGACAAAGGGAGGGATAGTGAGGCTGAATAGAATGGATGGTGGGTGGGCAGAGAGTGACAGTGAAAAAGCAGGGATACTGAATGAATACTTCTGTTCAGTATTCAAAAAAAGAGGAAGTGGGGGAGGTGCCTAATCCAATTAACAGAAGCACTCTGGAGGGGGGGTGATCCCAGTTCTTTCACAGAAGAAAGGGTTCTGAAAGAACTCCTAAAACTGAAGGTGGACAAAGCAATGGGGCCAGATGGAATTCACCCCAGAATTCTAAAATAATTAAGCAGAGAACTAGTGACACCACTGACTACCCTTTATAACAAATCATGGGAGGATGGTGTGGTACCTGAGGACTGGAAGAAGGCTGATGTGATTCCCCTTCACAAAAGTGGGAGCAAGACAGAGGCAGGAAACTACAGACCTGTCAGTTTGACCTCTGTGGTAGGGAAAGTGATGGAATCACTTCTGAAGGAAAGAACTGTTGAGTACCTAGAAGCCAGTGGGGCACATGACCCAAGGCAGCATGGGTTCACAGCGGGAAGGTCATGTCAGATGAATCTAATTGATTTCTTTGACTGGGTGACCAAAGTAGTAGACCAGGGAGGGGCTGTGGACATAGCCTACCTAGACTTTAGCAAGGCATTTGACACAGTCCCGCACAAAAGATTAGTAGTCAAATTAACCAGCCTTGGAGTGGGTCCCAGGGTGGTAGCCTGGGTAGAACATTGGCTGAACAACAGACACAGAAGGTAATTGTAAATGGAGTCCATTCTGAAGAAAGAGGGGTTACTAGTGGCTACCGCAGGGTTCAGTACTGGGTCCAGTCCTTTTTAATAATTATAAGTGACATTGCAGAGGGACTGGAAGAAAAGTATGCCTCCTTGCAGATGACACAAAGATCTGCAACAGGGTTGATACACAGGGCGTGGAAGGATGAGAGGGACTTGGCAAGGTTGGAGGAATGGTTAAGTATGGCAGCTTGATTCAGTGCAAAGAAGTGCAAGTAATGCACCTGGGAAACAAAAACCAGGGAAGATTACACAATGGGGGAGGAGTAACAACAACAAAATGGAAAGGACCTGGGGTAATCATATCAGATGACCTTAAGGTTGGCAAGCAATGTGAGAAGGTGGAGGGAGGGCTGGGGGCATACTGGGATGTATAGGGAGAGGCATCACCTGCAGAAAACAGGAAGTTGTTATCCCCCTGTACAGACAGTTGGTGAGACCCCATCTGGAGTACTGCTTCCAGTTCTGGAGACCCCATCTCCGCAAGGACATAGACAGGATGGAGGCAGTTCAGAGGAAGGCAGCTAAAGTGGTGCAGGGTCTGCAAGAGAAGCCATACGAGGAGAGGCTAAAGGAGCTTAATATGTATACCCTTGAGGAAAGAAGGGAGAGAGGGGACATGATAGAAATGTTTAAGTACCTCAGTGGAATCAACAAAGTTCCAAGAGGGTAGCATCTTTCAGAAAAAGAGATGTGCAAGAGCAAGGGGACACAATTTGAAGATAGAGGGGGGAAGGCTCAGGGGCAATGTGAGGAAGTATTTTTTCACAGAGAGGGTGGTGGATGCATAGAACAGCCTTCCTGAGGAGGTTGTGGGGTCTAAAACTGTGGGAGAATTCAAGAATTCATGGGATAGACATACGACAATTTTTGTGGGGGGTAGGAAGAAATAGGCTGTTGGTTAAATAGGATCTGCAGCTTATCCTGTAGGTAGGGAAATGGGCAGACTAGGTGGGCCAAGCGGTCCTTATCTGCCGTCAAAGTCTATGTTTCCATGACTGGTTCTCTTAAAATTATTATTATTATTATATAAAATTAAAGGTCAGCAGTACACTCTAGGTTGCCTGGGAAGTTAGAGCCAGGCCACAGGGCAATCCGGGCTATGGGGCACATAATTATTTGCAGCTGTGATCAGTGCCTGTCACTAAAAGCAACGGGTCACTTCAGACTACTTCAGGTGAATGAACTGAAGTGATGGAAACTGACGAATGACAGAAAACCTCATTAGGCAATTGCGGTATGCTGCAGGAAAACTTGTACTTCAGTACTGCTTCTCATTCGTTGCCTTGTGCTGTATTTATATTTATAATTTATAGAAGTTGACAGCTCAGCAATTACAGTGCGGCACATCTTTTCCTGGAAAAGAGTAAGTAGTGCAATTTTTTTTTCAATAACACGTAGATAATCAGGTCAGGATTTTGACAAAGTTTTAGAAGTTGACAGCTCAATACCCTATTTTTGGCAATTACAGTGCGGCACATCTTTTCCGGGAAAACAGTAAGGAGTGCTGCTATTTTTTTTCAATAACACGGAGCTAATGGGGTAAAGATTTCGGCAAAGTTTTAGAAGTTGGTAGCTCAGTACCTCTATATCCAAGTTTTGGCAATTACAGCACAGCACATCTTTTCCTGGAAAACAGTAAGGACTCGTGCTATTTTTTTTTATATAGCCAGTTGGGTCAGGATTTCTGCAGTCGGGCATATTAACTGTCGGGCACAAGACAAGTTGGCAATCGGTAATGGGATTAAAATTGTTGGGATTAAACATGTTGGGATTTAGTACCTACCCCATAGGGAGGGGCATCACTAGCAAGAGAAAGGAGGTGGTGATGCTGCTGCTGTATCACTCTCTGGTATGCCCCCACTTCAAATACTATGTCCAGTTCTGCAGATCACACCTCACAAATTACACAGACAGAGTGGAGGTGGTCTAGAGTAGGGCTATCAAAAGGTATGCCCCCTGTATGGTGACACTATTACAGCGAAAACATCAATGCCGACAACATCGACGTTTCCACTGTAATAGTCTGCCTGAGACCCCGGCACTCTGTCTCCCTGTCCTGCTCCCCCTCCCTGATCCAACTCTGACTCAGAGTTAGAATCCTTGAGATCGGGGGCTGCGGGGGGCAGAGCCCCCTGAATAGGGGATTTGGGGGTGAAGCCCCCTGATGAAAAAACAGCCAGGGTCTCCAGTCTGATTTATTTCGACAGCAAGTTGCGGTTGACATAAATCCATTGCTGTGATGGCAGTCGACAACTTAGTTGTCGAACTGGCATCGTGGAGCCCAATCAAAATAGTGCAGGGGTTGCAAGGGAAGTGTTATGGAGAGAGACTGAGGGATCACAACATGTACACTCCGGAGGACAGGAGAGCAAGAAGTGACATGATCGAAACCTTCAAGTACCTCACAGGGATGAACAGGGTGAAGGATGGGAGCCTTTTCCAAATGAGGATGAGCTCCAGGACAAGGGGGTATGCAATGAAGCTGGAGAGGGGCAAGTTCAGGAAGGATGTGAGAAAATACAGTATTTCTTCATTGAAAGGGTAGCAGATGCAGGGAACGGACTGCCAGCCGAAGTGGTGGAAACTAGAACGGTGGAAGGCTTCAAGCATTCATGGGATAGACACAGGGGCATATTAGAACAGAGAGCGGGAAGGTTGCCGGAGACCAGTTAGAGTCTGTAGAGGTAGAAGAGGAAGAGAACACTCTGGGCAGACTAGGTGTGCCAAGCTGTCCTTTTCTGCTGACAGGTTCTATGTTCCTATGTTACTTGATTACTCTGTAAAACCTTTTGTGATGTTAAAACATGTTTTAAAATGTTAATTCTGTATCTTATATGATTTATGGCTATGGGAGAAAGGATGACATATCACCATAATCTTTTTTAGATAATCCCAAGATAGCCATTATTAACTGAAATGGGATCTGTTTAAGTATGTGCAAAATACCCTAATTCCCAATGTGGGAAATGGACTTCAGAATTCTCACCAGACTATATGATTATAGGGCACGGTTCTAACCCAAGAAATACTTCGCGTATCTTTCACTCTTAGCATCAATCTCAAGGAAGACAGATGCCCCAGAAATAGACTCTATTCTAATAGCAGAATTTATAAAATGGGCAAAGGATTTCAAGCAATCTGATTGGTTGTTAGCCGTGCATTAGATGTGTCTACTGCACAGCTAAAACTAGAAGCCCCATTTAGAATACACAGGCCCATTTTATAAACGCAATAAGCCACTTCAGGGATGTGCATTAGATAGTTCTAATGCTCGGCTAGGGGAATGGACACACTTGGCCTGTGGCCTCGTGCCTCAACATGTCTCCTTAGCCGTGCATTAGAACTGTCTAATGCACACCCCATCGTGTCTTATTGCTTACTTATCATTTAGAATAGGTGTTGGAAAAACTCTGCAGCCACTTGCCACTCTGGCAGTTGCCAGATTTGTTTCCCTGCCAGGAGAGAATGGTTACCCTGAGTCCAGCTGTGTTAAAACACATTTTGGGTAGAATTTGAGAAATGACAGCTGTCACATTCATGAGGTGGTGTGAAAAAATGACTACGTTGAAAAGCTGGGGTCAAAATATTGAAAATAATCACAGTTATGCGTGTGCAGTGGAAAACTGCAACATAGACTCAACTGGGTCTCCATTCACTTGTTTATTTTAAAAAATAATAGTTAACTACTGTAGTAGTTTTAAGTGTTTAATTAATTTTACTCCTACTCTGCATTAGTGAGGGTATTTTTTTTTTTAAAACACTGGTCCATCCGGCTCCTGTTTTGATTCTCGGGAACTGGAACCCATCTTTTTGGCTACATTTTTTCCTTTAACCCATTTTTGACAAATTTTACCACTTACCTGCATTTTTGGGGTAAGTGATCCTCTTTGGAAGCCATGTACTTAGAAACAGAAGCAATTTTACTTTCTGTTTCAGTTTGTGCCCTTTCACCTTAATTAATCACTTCAGTACAGGAAGCCAAAATTTGACCTTTGGTATAGTTTTTTGGAGGTTATAGATGTTTTTGTTACAGGGCTCTTATTTTTATGCTATTTTTAGCTGTTTTTTTTGGAATAGTTTACAATTTATTACTTGGATCTCTAAACTGGAGAATCCTACGGGATCATCATGCTGAAAACACTTTTATTATTTGTTTTAGCTCCTGGCAAAAGCAGACTGCCACAAGCTCACTGTAAACCGCCTGGGATCAGATCACAACTTATTTTGTGAGTCCTGCAATATTTTGCTGAGAAACCATAAAATAGGAAGGAAAAATAAATTAGGAGTCATTATAGCTTCTCAGTCTGCTCCTTGTCACCAAACAACAATAAACAAGCATTTGTCAATGCCGAATGTTCGCTGCTGGTATTGCTGTTGTACCGAGTCTTGCTTGTACATATTTTTACTATATATATAATCAGGATAGAGCAGATGAGATGCAGTATCTTATTTTCAGTGGTGCCCTGCTTTGACACATTGTTAGATTGTAATTACCCAGGACAGGGCAGCTAAGAGGCAATATTTACTTTTAAGTGAGCTCCCACATTTTGAACCCAAATGTCCAACAGTCTTTTTATGACCTGGCATTATGATCAAGACAGGTGGTTTTAAAATCCCTTCCAAAAAGTGATTTCGCTGTGTGACTGTGGAAACACGTTTCGGAGAGGATATGAAAAATGACACCTGTCATAGGGCCAAAATCTGCAAAAAATAAAGTTAAAGTAAATGTTGGAACAATTTGGTTTCTCATAACTTAGTTTGTTTTTCACATTTTTATCCCAAATTTTCAACATAATCTTTTTATGACCACTCCTTCTGAGCATGACAGGTGTCATTTATAAAACAATAACTGAAATGTAATCTTGCGCCACAAGTGTTAAAACACATTTTGGGTAGAATTTGAGAAATGACAGCTGTCACATTCAAGAGGTGGTGTGAAAAAATGCCTATGTTGAAAAGCTGGGGTCAAAATATTGAGAATAATCACAGTTAAAAGTGTGCATTGAAAAATTGCAACATAGACTCATAACTTTGTTGTTTTCTCATATTTTACTCCAGAATTTCAACATAGCCTTCTTATGACCCCACATAGCCTTCTCATGAGCCCACTTCATGAACAAGGGCAGAGAAATGTTTCAAATCCTGCCCAAAAGGTGATTTTGTGCCACAAACGTGAAAACACATTTTTCTAATATTTGAAAAATGAAAGCTATCACATTCATTAGATGTGGTGAAGAAATGTCTATGTTGAATATTTGGAGTCAAAATATTGAAACTTACCAGAGTTATGAGTCTGCATTCATAGATTTCAAGATAGACTCATAACTTTGTTTCTTTTTTTAATATTTTGTACCCCAAATTTTCAAGATAGCCTTCTTATGACTCCACCCCATGAACAAGGGTGGAGAAAATGTTCATCTCCTGTCCAAAAGATGATTTTGCACAGTAACTGAAAATCACCTTTCAGGACAGGTTTGCATAATTTCACTGCCATTGCTCATTAGGGGGTGTCCCCAAAAAGGCATGTTGAAAATGTGGGGCAAAAATATTCAAAAATGGCCAAGTTATGCCACTAAGTTCAAAACCCCACTGAAAAACATTAAACCACATACCTGATTTCCTCAGTTTGCAGTCTGGTGCTGAAGAGTGAAGATATGTCTGCAGTCCACAGAGGATTACAGTGCTTTACCCCCAGTGGGTAAATAAGGGCTTGGGGCGGCTGTGGGGTGGTTGGTGCTGAGTGGGAGGGTAAAGTGGGTGAATAAAGGCAGCAGCAGCAACATACATCGATGGATGTTTTTCCTTTTTACAGGGTTATGTTAAAAAAAAACTATGAGGAACGGTTTTCTTTATTTCAGATGGTGACACTGGGGAATTGGGCACCCTATTTTCAATGTTATGTCTGCAGGGGGTGGGGTGGGGTGGTGCAAGCTGAATGGGAAGGCCAGGTGGGGAGACGGTAACAGCTGTGGCTGCAATGGGTATCGATGGACATTTTTCCTTTTTACAGGGTATAATGGGAAAAAAAAAACAACTAGGGACGGTTTTCTTTATTTCAGGTGCCAACACTGGGGATTGGGCACCCTCAGTGTCGGTGTTATGTTTGTGTGGGGGGTGAGTGCTGAGTGGGAGGGTTGAGTGGGGAAACAGTAAGAGCTAGTAGTATAGCCCAGAGATTAGAGTAACAAGCTGTGAATGAGCTTGGTACAGCCAGCAGAAAGATCTGGATTTGATTCCCACAACCTCCACTTGAATACCATGTGACTCTAAGCAAGTCACTTAACTTCCCCAGTGCTCTCAGGGCGCCCTTGAAAACAGGTACCTGTGCCTAGAGAGCCTTACCCAGTTACCAAAGAATAAAATAAAATAAAGAGCAATGGCAGCAACAGACAGCAATGGATGGTTTTCCTTGTGCAGTTACCCGGTCAACAAAAATGAAATAAATAAATACAGTATATAAAAAACACTATGAGGGCTGGTTTTCTTTATTTCAGGTTGGACACTGGGGATTAGGCACCCCAGTGTCGGTGTTATGTTTGTGGGAGGGGGTGCTGAGTGGGAGGGTTGGGTGGCAGAATATTAACCACAGCAACATACATCAATGGACAGTTTTCTTTTTTGCAGGGTGTAATTTAACTGCAGCAGGTTGATCACGACAGATCAGCTGTTCCTGCTGGGTGGCAGTTATGCAGATCAAAGGAATGAGGTGTCCTATGACTGGGTTGTCGCTCTCCTTTAAACTACACAAAGTTTCCACCCAGCAAGCCAGAATACTGTCATGAGCAGCCTGGCTGATGAGTGGTGTGACACAGACGAGCCCCTTGCAGACCACTCTGCATTGGACTGACAGTGTCAAACCTCTCAAAAGTCACTCTCTGACCAAAATGTTTGCAGCACATATGCACACAGCTAACATAAAAAGGCTCTAAGGGAGTTCACAATGATGGTGGAATGCACACATCAGAAGGTTCTTTCTCATTATGTTCAGCAGTAGCACTAAAAATGTAAAGGGTGACAAAAAAAAAGATAAAGCTGTTCAGCCATCTGAAAAGCATGTAAAGATGGATCAGATACCAGGGTGCATGAAAAAGGGAACCCTGAATCCACTGATGGCAAAAATGTAAGTAAAAGAACCTCTGAATAAACACAGGAAATGGTGCCTACTAAAAGGAAATTTAAAGAAAAATAAATGTCACTGTCACTCCTCCTGAATGAAGAAATGAACAGACAGATGATAAAGAGAAAATGCCCTCGTTAGAGTACATATCAAAAATGTGGCAATTTTTCCAAGCTATCCAGGCTACGGGAAAATGTAATAATATGAACGCCACCCCCCTCCCCATGCTTAGGTCCCATCCTATCTGCCTGTGGAGGAGGAGGAGGAGGAGGAAGAAGAAGAAGAGTAATATGTACAACAGGAGAAAGGTAACCCCATGGAATCAGAGGGTGCACCTGAGTAAGATTTTGGCTCCCCTCCAGGGCATAACGAGGAGTGTACTTCATTTCACTCATTTGTCAGATACATGCTTGATACTCTAAACATCCACCCTCAGGAAACTGTGAAGGATGAAGAGGATGTTGAATTTATGGACATGATGGGTGTGGCTCCCTCAAGAATGTTGCTAGTCCCCATACATAAGTCCGTTAGTAAGGCCATATTAAATGTCATGTCTGTACCTACTTCAGCTACAGCCATTGATTAAAAGAGTGATACAAAATATCAGGTGGAGGAGCGTGCACCAGGCACCAGTGAAGATAGTGATGTGAGTGAATTGCTCTGTCAGTGCTGTTTTTATATTATCCTTATTTTGCATTTTAAAGTACCGATTACCACCGGAAAACTGTTGTTTTTGTTTCCCGTTTTCGCCCACTGTCAAATGATACTACTTCTGTGCAGTATTTCACCTTTTTTTAAATATTTTCCCAACAGAGAAAAAAAAAAAAAGAAAAGGAAATCCTTTCACAACTCGCTATTGCATCGCTTGGAAAATCGACCACTGAAATGAAATGTTTAGCTTCTAGTGTGGCATCCACCCCAAAAGGAGGTAACAGCAATAGCAGTAGCAGTTTAAAAGATACTGAGACGGATATCAAAGAAATGAAAATCTCAATGGGGAGAATGGAGGCAGAGTTAGCCAAGTTAAAGGAAAGGATTCAAGTAATGGAGAACAGGTTAATTTCAATAGAAGATTCCTTATATTTAGGGTTTCCGGTTTTAGGCATTTAGGAATTTATTTTTCCGCTTTTCCCACTCCCTTTTCAAGTACCAAAATTCTGTGTATTTTGGTGTAAACAAAAAAAATCATTAGACAATTTCAGTATTTATCTGTGTTTATTGTAATTTTTTTTAAAAAAAAAGCACAGTGTGCATTGATGTTTATGTTCAATAAATGTCAAAAGTAATTAGAATTCCACATAACCCCTTTATTAGCAAATACTGCAATAGCTTTAAATGCTAAATTTGTTATAGTAAATCATGCAATGCATTTTTAGTGCTTGTTTTGAGATTTTCCCTCTCTCTCTCTCTCTCCTGGCAGTAAATGCCCTGGTCTCTGAAAAGGCCCTCTCTACATTGGCACTTGAGACAGGCAGTGCAAGAATTGACAGAACACATTCACTCTGTTCTGCCACTGCTTCATTTTACCCCTCCAAAATGTGTGCACTTCTAATTCACTGTTAGTTGGCAATGGTTCTGCAAAGTACTCATCAAACTGTACACACAGTAATTCAGTATCATGTCTGTTAAAAGTATCAAAAATAAATACATAATTTTCAAAGTTAGAAGAGAATTTATTTTTTCTAAATGGATCAAACACTTGAACTGAGTACCACAGAGAGGATTCATTTAATTCAAATCTCATCGTTGGATTTGGGATATTTCTTGCCATTATAGCCTGCCATTTGTCATACATAGCTGTGTAAAAAATTTTAAAGCTCTCTTCCAGTACTTGCTGGCTTTCCAGCAGCATACACCCAAGAAGTGCACTTGCAGCTGGTCCATACTCAGAGCTGCCTCCGTCAACTTTGCTCTCTAACAGAATTTTAATGCTCACTCCAACTATGTTGAATACTTGATGGACTTGTGCGTGTTCAGACTCAAGTTTTTTTCATTATATCAATCAGACATCTCATATTCTCTGTAAGAAAGTTTAAAACGCGATACACAGTGTTCTTTTTGATGTCTGTGTCTACATGCTTTCTAATTTCATCACATTTCTTCCCTTCAGCATCCGCACTTAATAAAAATATGGTAAACAGGAGCCGGCCCGTTGGCACAGCAGTAGGATTTCCACTTGCGAGGCCGGTGACCTGGGTTCGGGAACGGACATGGGTAGTCGGAGGGCCAGCCAGGGGGAGAGGGATGGAGTGTCCTGCGGACTGCTCTCCTTCTCTGGGGGGAGGGTGCGGGCAGCATCTGGAGCACTGAGGACTCCTGGTGGAGGCCTGAAGCTCTCACGCTGCCACGCTAGTTTCAGGGGAGGCGGGGCGGACACTGGCATCATTGCATGTCCCCACCTCCGGGAGAAAACTCAGGGGAAAAGAGGGAGGTGGGGGGATCCTCCATCTAGGTGAAGCCTCCCCGGGCTTCAATTCACCCCTGCCGCCACACTCTTTACCAGTTATTAGTTCCGAGGCACTGGTATTAGGGGAGGAACCGGTGCCTCAGCCCCACCCTCCGGGGGGTAAGCTGAGGGTGACCAGGAGGGGCTGCAAATAGGCAGGTGGTGGAAGCTCCGGGGGCCGTGACTAGGCAGATGTGTGACGGAGGACCCCCCCCCAAAAAAAGATGGTAAACAGTCTCCACGTAGCTAGCAAGCTTTCTAGAGCCTCTATCACAGAATACCACCGGCTATGTGTAACACTGGGTATCACCTTTTGTTTTGGCCCTAGGCATGAGCACACTGCAAAGTACTTTCTTTTAAGCTCTCGTGCATATTTAAATAGTGCTCCAGAGTGCAAAATAAAGTCAACTACCTTTTTCATGGCATTTGATGATGAGATTGCTGCCTTCAGTACACCATCCAGCAGGTGACACAGATCTTGAACAGGGAATGCCTTGAACTGCGGGTGAGCTCTCCGTAAATCATCACACAATTTTTTCATATAGCTGGCACTGTCACTACATATGCATACAACATCCTCCCAGTTCCTCCCATATACAGTATATCCAGCACCTTTTGTGTTAGTGCAGCAATTGACACTGCATTGCAACACTCAATTACCTCGAGGTCTGCCATAATGGTGTGCTGACCCCAACCCTTTAATCTGTCAGCAAAAGTAAACATAACAGCAACAACTGGGTCACCTTGCATCTCCAGCGTTTCATCAATTGTTACCGAAATCTGTGTGCCATTGAGCAAATCAAGAACGTGCTCCATGTCTGCATCGAAGACCTCGGGTAGATACTCATCATACATTTGGCTAGATTTAGGCATAGTTCGTGCAGCAGTGCCCGCTTTCGAAAAAGATCTCCAAGAGGGCCGTCTGTTTGATGTAGGCTGACACCCGACTGTATCATCACTCTGGCAAACTCAAGAGCGATGTCCCGCTCATCCTCTCTTTTTCACTTGAAACGAGTGATGGTTTCTGTAAGAGAAATCTGGCTTAAGCAGTGATCATCATTGTCCAGGGGCTGCTTCTGCTTAATGTGAGTTTTAGATAGCACATTCTCAGCGAGCCGACTTGCAGTTTTACCGGGCACAAGTGTCACCGTAACTCAGCAGAACTTGCATATTAGGGTTCTCTTACCATGGAGAAGCTCGACCATAAAATCTTTATTTTCAGCTGCATACTGCTCTGACATTTTAGATCTTCTAAGCATTTTGAATTAAAAAATGATCGCAAGCACCAGGGGCAAGTGAATGAGTAATGCTAACTGCACAACTACAAAACTCAGTTAAATAAGGTTGATCAAGTATTGACAACGTGCACTTCTATTAATTCACTCAGATCTAATTGATCTAATTCAGAGGCACTTGATGGCAACTACATTAGAATGGTTTTCTACGATCTGTAATGTTAACTGAGAGATGCTGTAATGGCAATGGTAATTGAGAGATGCCTATTAGTACTTAACTGCAACTACAATAAAAGGTTTTCAACGATGTGTAGTGGCAATTGAGAGAAGCATAATGGGCAGACTAAGTATGCGAGGGGCATTATTTAGAGGTACTTGACTGCAGCTACAATAGAAGGTTTTCAACTATATGTAGTGGCAATTGAGAGAAACATAATGGGCAGACTAAGTATGTGAGGGGCATTATCAAAGGTACTTGATTGCTGTGTAGTGATTTGTAGAGACACTGTAGTGACAAGCTGGAATTAGAATTAAGCATGCAGATGCAGGTTCATAGATTTCACATAATGGGCAGACTGGGTTAAATAGTTTTATGAAATTAGTATCTCTAACTCTATCTCTAACTGGTAAGACGCAATTTCGGTGCTTTTCGGTTTAAACCGAAATTAAGAAAAAGACGTTGGTGAGGTTTAATCGGTTAAAACCGAAAACCGGAAACCCTACTTATATTTTACTGAGGTTGTTGTTAAAACACCTAACAAACAAATTAGCCCTTTACTGCAAAAGGTGGAATATCTGGAAAACAGGGGGAGGCGGAACAATCTCCAAATTGTGGGGATGCCAGAAGGAGTGGAGGGAAGGGATATGTTTAAATAACAAAGGAAACACAAGGACAAAATGATTTTACATCCTGCACTTGTACTTGAGTTAAGTGTGCCCCAGGCTATCAATGTAATGGGGCTGGGAGTGCATGCCTGCAAGGTCTTGCATAGCTAAAGCCTCTTGTCAATCCCTGCCTAGCTGTGACCCTGGGTGACCTCTGTCATGAGTTGAACCAATGTTGTACCAACAGTCACACCATGTCCAACAGCTGCCTGGGGATTGCCCTCGTACCTTTTCTTGTCCTACTTTGCCTTGACAGAATTACACTATCCTTATGGAATGAGGATGGCGCAAATAAATCTAGGACCGAGCACTATGATTTTACTTTCTCCAACCTCATTGCTTATAATGCAAGGATACTACAAACTAATCTTCTTCTCTACCAAAAGGGCTGTCCCTACCGTTCTCTCTATATGTTTAGGAAACTATGGAACAAGTCTGCATTATCCCATCCTTTTCTAAACGTGGGGCTGTGGTTCCTTGTCATCATTGCCATTCTGCTATCTGGGGATATAGAGACAAATCCTGGGCCACTAGATGCTTACTTCTCAGCAGATGACATACATAGTATGCCCAAACATGGGCTGTTAATTGCACACTTGAATATAAGAAGTTTGATGTGTCACTTTGTGGAACTGGAGTCATGGGTCAAACTGTACAATCCTGATATCCTCTGTCTCACTGAGACCTGGCTAAAACCATTGGCTACTGACTCCCTCTGCTCCCTGCCAAATTACTCTGTTATTTGAAGGGATATGAAATCGAACAAACATGGTGGTGGAGTTGCTCTGTACTACAAAAATAATCTGACTGTCTCTCCTCTCGCTATCCCGGATGCTCAATCAGTATGTGAATACTTGCATGCTACCCTTGCATTGGGAGCCAAGAAACTGCATGTTTTCTGTGCATATAACCCCCCAGTGGGAGGGATTGCCGGTCTAGAGTACCCGTTGGAAAATACCTCTCGGAATTTTAATCATAATGAGGTTGTCATCTTAGGGGATCTAAACTTAAACTGGCTTGGGGCAGCTCTCAGTTCTCTTCAATCTCTGACTCATAGCTACAACCTGCATCAGATGGTAACAGTGCCAACCAGAAGTCTGTCTTCATCACCACTAGGCACACTATTGGATTGGGCGCTGGTAAACCGGATCAAACACATCTCAGCCGCTGGTACTCTTGCTGATGCCTTAACTGACCACTCTCCTACTTTCTGCATCCTGCCCTTGAGGGCACCTCCATCTCCTCCACCACATCTCATCACTCTCACAAACTTTGCTCACCTAGACCAAGAGGTGTTTCTGTATGACATCTCCAGAATTGATTGGTCGGAGATCTATCTATCACACTGTTCTCAGGATGCTCTTAACCTCTTCATCACTAAATTCCTTATGGTTCAATGTAAACATGCCCCAAAGATCACCCAGAGAGTGAGGGGTAAACAAACAAGATGGCTAAACAAAGACTTGCTCAAAAGTTTGCACCTTAGAGATAAACTCTGGAAGCGCTATAAAACATCAGGCCAGCAAACAGATTTCAGTGCTTACCATATGCTACGGAATTCATGTAAAAGACAAATCAGAGCTGCTAAGAGCAAGTACTGTAAAGACCTACTGATTAACTCGGCCAATGATCCCAGAAAATTCTGGTCACACATCCAATCCTTCCTAGGATCCTCACAGTCAACTACCCCTGGTGATATGCTGATAAATGATGTGCATTGCAATGACTCAACCCCCATAGCTAGTTCTTTCAACCTGCATTTCTCTGATCTCTCCCAATATCCCTCTTCCTTCAATCCCACTGCAGTGTCCTCCAACTCATCAGGAACCGGCCTGGATAAGCTGGAAGTGTTGTCCCCTGTGCTTCCTTGTACTCCTCCATTCTAGTTTAAGGATGTGTCTAGAAAGGAAGTCCTTAAGCTCCTGAGGTCCATCTCTGATCATACCAGCTCTGGCTCAGACTCCCTGGAACCCCACCTCTTGAAACTTGCAGCTCCCCTTATTGCATTACAGCTGGCCAAAATGTATACGTTATCACTTTCAGGTGGAATGGTCCCTGACCTCTGGAAAGCTGCTTGGATCACACCTGTACTTAAAAAGGGGGATCCTGAGGTTGTCATGAACTACAGACCAATTGCCGTACTCTCGGTACTGAGCAAAATCCTGGAGAAAATTGTCACAACTCAGACAACTGACTATCTACTTAAGCACAGTTTGCTCTTGGGTACCCAACATGGCTTCAGGAAAGGACATAGCACAATGACTGCACTCCTTAAATTCACCACAGATACTCTTTCAAAAATGGATACTGACAATCTGACTGGGGCTGTCTTTATTGACCTCACAAAGGCTTTTGACCTTGTTGATCACACTTTGCTTCTCTCCTTGCTTCGACACCTGCATTTCTCCTCCTCCTCTGTTGTTGACTGGTATGAAAGCTACCTGACAAATAGAACTCAAGTGGTGACATTTAATTCCTCTCTATCGAACAGTAGCACGATTATCTTTGGTGTACCTCAAGGCTCCATCCTAGGGCCCCTGCTATTCTCTCTTTATATAAATACCATTGGAACTGCTCTAAAATCCTGCTCTGCTATTCTATATGCTGATGATCTCGTCATCTATACAAGTTCTACTAATATAGATACTATCAATACAACCCTTTCCTCTGACTTTAACAATATCCAGAACTGGCTATATAACCACAAACTGGCTGTCAACATTAGCAAAACTAAAGCCATGCTGCTTGGATCGGCCCCAAAGCTCCGTACTTGTACAACTGCACTGACAGTGCAGGACTTAGAAGGTCAATTACTGGAATGTGTGACCTCTTTCAAGTACCTGAGCATCCTGCTAGATCAATCTCTTGATCTTAATTTTCATGTACAGTCTGTTGGCAGAGCTGTCAACTCCAGACTGGGTGTTGCATATAAGACTAGTTATATGCTCATTCCATCAGCTAAAATGGCCATTTCAAGGGGGATTCTGCCCCCCACCCTAACCTATGGGGCTCCCTTATTTGGGGCTGCTCATAAAGCTGACCTACTTAGATGGGATATTACATATAACAACATATGTCACTATGCCTCTTCTGCTCCTTGGCTTAAACACCACTGTCAGCTTTATAATGATCTTGGTTGGCTCTCTCCATTAGCTAGTAGGAAATTCTACCTTGGCTCTCTTATTGATTCGATAATTTGAAATCAAACCCCTAGGTGTCTTGCAGCTATGCTTGTTCCTCAGGACACACTCCATGGTCTACGATCAGCTGATAAATCCTTTCTGAATTTGCCAAGGTGCTGCAATAGGAAAGGAACTGTTGCATAAGCATGCGGCTCCACAGCTGTGGAATTCCCTTCCCCTTGACATTAGACTTTCTAGCTCCCATACATGCTTTAAGAAAAAACTGTGCTCAAATCTACTGAATGCTGATACCTGTTCCTGCTTTCACCCTACCTAATGACTGATGTCTCTTGCCATACAATAGTATTTCCTCACCTTTATATAACCCTCTTACTGCCTCAGCCTGTCCCAGCTCCCTTTCCCTGCCCATATACAATCTTGTACTGCAGGCATCTCCCTTACACTTACGTATACTCATATGATCTAATTTCATGTCTTGCTCCCCTTTTCCTCACTTACCGACTTTTTCCTTAATGACACCCCCTGCTCTCAATGGTTATTTCTTCCTGTTGTATTACCTGTTTTTGTGTACCTTGTTCTGTTTATATGATATGTCACCTGATAATTTATTGTCCAAGGTCCTCTCTATTCATTGCATAGGTAGGCACTTATGAATGGTCTACTCTGTATGTCTCTGATATATTGTATCCACTTTAACTCATTGTATGAAAAGCGCTTTATTTTGTATGTTCTGATATATTGTATTCTCTTTAACTCATTGTATGTAAAGCAATTATAATTTCTTATTCTGTTAAGTTTCTGCATGTCTGTACACTCCCGGGTCATGGCAGAAAATAGTAATTTTATGGCTAGTGCACTTACGCGGTTAACAAAAGCTAAAAAAAAATAAATAAATAAAATGTTCAATTTTTTCAGCATTTCTCATCTGAGCTTTTACAAAAGCAGTGGCCCCTAGACATAGAAAGAGTGCACCACTGTCTAGGCCCCCTGCCCTCAAGCAGGGGGTAGACCCAGACCAATAATGTGACTTTTCTCAGATTCACCACAAAAGAAGAAATACTGAAATTATCCAGGAAAAAGGGTCATTTGTTCTGGAGAGGTGAATGCATCTGTTTGTTTCAAGACTTTGCCTCAGAGACTGTTACCAAAAGAAAAGGATTTAATGAGGTGAGGAAAACACCCCAGAAATGTAGATGGGCTTATTTTATGGTATACCATCAAAACAATGAAATTTCAATGGTGAAACCCATCACAGCAACAATCTCGACAGGTTTCAAGACTATCACTGTGATGGACTGGCTTCGAGAGTGCTTCCCCCATTTCAAACAAACTCCAACTCTGAGTTTGTTATACAGAAATGTGATGCAGATGCAGGGGGTACAGCCCCCAATACAAAAACCACAATGTCTGACAAGCAACATTTCACCTGTCGACATTGGGGATGTCGCCATGCCATAAGCCGACAACTTCAGTGTCGATGCGGCTTTGTGGAACCTTATTTTATTAAATACTCTGCTTCTCTTGTTATCTCTTAAACTGTGGGCCCCTATATTGTTTGTAACTCTCTAGATAAAGTGTGGCATGTACTGTCATCAAATCAGGAAAATGTACGTAATGAACCTCAACTGCCATTTAAAAAAAAACTGACTTGGAATGTTCAGTCTCAGTGGTTTCTGCCAGCCCTTCTGTGTCCTCACGACCTTTGGCAACAGAATTTATGTCCATTAATACATAGGAACATGTAATTCAACAGGGAGCTAAAACTAACAGTCCAATCTCCTCCTTGAATAAGGTGGATTCTCAAAGTAACACCCCTGTCTGTTATGCAGAAACAGTACAGCCAAAAAAATCAGTATTCAGATACATATTTCAGGAACATTATATCCCCCTTGCTCCTTGCAGAGTAACCTCCCTAGGAGTGTCACAAATCCAAAAAAGAGGGCGAGGAGCAGAAGCTGTGGCACTAGACACTTTGAACTGCTTCTCTGTCTCCCGTTGAAATTACTCCTGCATATCTTGTTTTGTGGACCTGGAGAGAAAACATCTTGACTGCAAGTTGTATGTACAGAGTGAGAGACTGTTCTGCACTTGCTATATTTGCTCTGAGACTGTTCCACATATTTACTTAGCAAGCAAGGGGCTCGGGGGAGCTGGCTGCTGACATCACTGTCTGAGGTGGGGCTACAGGGTTTAAATCCTGCCCATTCACTAGTGTGAGTGGCTGGGAGTGGTACGACCGCCACTCCTCCTAGAAAATCTGTTTAAGATTTGCTGTTATTTTGTATGAGGTAATGCAATACATTTTTGTAGTTTAGATATTAATGTGAGTTTATATTTTAAATATCTGTTTTCTATTTAGACTCTTTATAACCAAGAATCTGGTGCAATTTATTCTTCTACCACAGTCTTTTGGGAGAGTATTGTAGCTCTGGCCTTGTATAGAGTTGACCTGGGCTTTTTGGTTAGGAGCAATAGTTAGAAGTTTATTGTTTTTATTGTTTTAATTGATTATATTTAGCAAGTGTTTAGAATAATAGTTGGTTTGTTTCTTTTTTTATACAAGGAGTCTGTTTGTTTTAGTTTAGTAATTATGTTTTGGTTAGTAGTTTTGAGCTGTTTGACTGTTCTGAATAACAATGGTGCCAATACTTTTACTATGTTTGCTGGGGGGTCTTTTGCTGAATTAGACTTTTCTAATTTTAGTTGCCCACCCCCTTCTCTTAGGATGTGTTTTGAGGGTTATTGCTCAGACAATTCTGAGAATGAAGTGAGTTTTCTCACAATGTTTACCCCTTATTGTTAATTGAATGCTTGCTTTTCTCAAAGATTCTTTAAAACTGTTAAGCATTATACTAAAAGGGAGAGACATTTTGAGAATAAAACCAGGTTGCGGAGGATTTTAGTTTTATTATTACTAATTTCTGGTTCTTTTCATCCCCACCCTGGTCCAGTTATTTTTGGAATATTGGATACTGCTAAGAATGACACTCCCCTGTATGATTCATTCTTAAAAACTGTTCATCTAAATATTCAGAGCCTACCAGCGAAATTGACTTTATTTGTTGCCTGGGTTGAACAACATGGTTTTGATGTTGTTACTTTATCTGAAACATGGCTTAATGATAATATTAAAGATGTAGCCATTTCCCTGGAGGGCTATAAATGCTGCAGAAAAGACAGGGTTGGTAAACGTGGGGGTGGGTCTATCATTTATGTTAAAAATAAATATAAGTTCACTGTTGTCCCTCATTCTTTGTGCAACTCTGGTTGTGACTTAATTTCTGTAGATTTGCTTTTAGGACATAATAAACATCTTACTATTAGTTCTATTTATGTCCCCCCTGAAAGGATTGAGTCTGGACTGAACCTCATCTCAGAAATTAAACATGAACTTCCAGCTCACAGAGAATGGATACTCCTTGGTGACTTTAATTGTAATTGGGCATCAGAGTCTTGTGGCTCTGCTAAAGATTTATTGGTGGAATTGGGCTTATCTCAGCTGGTAAATGAGGTTACCAGATTTAATTTTAACACTAGTCTGGGAACCTTACTTGATTGGGTTGTAGTTATCCATCCAGATCGGATTAAGAGCTCAGGTGTGCTGCCTGGTGTATTGAGCGACCACTGTCCAGTTTTTTGTCAGTGGTCAGTCAAACTTTTTAAACAACCTCCTAAATACATTGAATTTAGGAAAATTAGGTTTCTTACACCTGAGTTGGTAGATGCTGCCTGCTCAGAAATTGATTGTACTGGGTTTGAGTCTATTAAGGACCTAGATACTATGTTAGATGTTTTTGTTTCTTGTTTTCTTAGGGTGATTAATAAGCTTGTACCACTGAAGAGAATGAGAATTAAGGCTACCAAACATAAATGGATTTCCTCTGATTTGCTTCACCTTATGAGACTATGGGATAAAAGCTGGAAATTGTATAAATATAGCCTAGATCCTTCTCTTTTGTTGAAATATAAATCATTAATGAATCAATGTAAATCTGAAATTTGCAAAGCTACCCTGCATTTCTTTCTTTCAGAACAAAATAAATATTTTGGCGATCCTAAAAAAAACCTGGGACATCTTGAATAGCTTAATGGGGAGGGGTTAAAAAGCTTCTGATATTTCTATTCAAACTGGAGCCTGCCTAATTAGTAACACCATACTTGTTTCCAAAGCTTTTAATATGTTTTTTGGTCATTAAGATAACTATAGAATTCTTCCCCATGGAAATTCTTCTCATAATGATCTCTGTAGTGCTATAATGTCATAAAATGAGATGGTCCCTTTTGAATTCCATTTTGAACATGTATCCCCTGATTTAGTTAGGGAATATGTGTTGAAAATGGACCCTCAGCCTTCTATTTTCCATGATGGATTAGATTTCTGAATCATCAAGTAGGGAATAAATTCCTTTTCATATCCCCTTTCAGTTTTGTTTAATTTTTCTATGACTACTGGGCTTTTCCCTAGTCTTTGGAAGACAGCCATAGTTACCCCTATTTTGAAATCTGGTGATCCTACTATATTGTCTAATTATCGTCCAATTTCCTTGTTATCACCCCAATCTAAAATTTTGGAACGAGTTGTTTTGGGTCGAACTCGTGAGCATTTACAAAAATATAACTTGCTTACTGATTGTCAGCATGGGTTCAAGCCATACAACAATACTGAGATGGCCTTGGTGGAGTTCACTGGTGTCATTCAGGGTGCCCTTAATAAAGGGCAAACTGTAGCGGTGCTTTTCGAGGACCACACCAAGGCCTTCGAGATGGCAGAACATGATTTATTAAATGGTATTCTCTCTAGTGTTCATTTTTCTCATAATGTTATTTCTTGGTATCATGACTACCTTACCAATAGATCTCACTGTACCCAAATAGGGGATAGTACTTCTTCACCCGATATTATAAAATGTGGGGTACCACATGGGTCAATTATCGGTCCCTTTATCTTTTCACTTTACATGAACTCTGCTCCTTTGGTGTGTTCTTATTCATCACTGATAGTTTATGCTGATGATGCAGTAGTTTATAGTATTGGTTAAACACCTAATGATGCCCTGGCTGAGGCTCAATCTGACTTTGATTCCTTTCAGAAATGGTTGCTTTCAAATTTCATAGTACTCAATTCAAGTAAAACCAAAGTCCTCTAATCTACCTACTTTAAAAGATTTGGACAGTGCCACTCTAGATAGACCTCTGACAACTGAAGAAATAACACAGATTATTAAAGACTCCCTCAATAATAAGGCATCAGGACCTGATGGTATCCCAGGAGAGCTGTACAAGGCTATGGGTTCCATTATCCCAAAAATATTTTTGTAAAGTCTTTGAGGAAAATTTTCAGGAAGAAAATCTACCAGCTTCATTCAACAGGGCATACATCACTCTGATTCTAAAGAAAGAGAAGGACTCCCTATGCTGTGAGAGTTCCAGACCAATGACATTATTGAATGGGGATTACAAGATTTTGGCCAAGGCACTCTCTCTCTCTCTCTGTCAGAATTAAAAATTTGGTTTCTAAATTGATGAGGGGGATAGGTGAGTTTTGTCCAGGGTAGATCAAGAATGGAAAACATTAGACGTTTTCTTAATGTTATGTACACTGCTCAGATGGCAAAAAAATCACCAACTATCCTTTCCATAGATTTTTTTAAAGCCTTTGACACCCTCGAGTGGGAATATCTATTTAAGGTGCTAGGGAAATATAATGTGGGGAAGGGATTCATTAGGTGGATTGGGACTCTGTATATTAGTCCTTCTGTGGAGATAATCACAAATGGGGAGGGTTTTCCCTTGTTTAGACTTTTCAGAGGGACAAGACAAGGTTGTCCCCTTTCTCCATATTTGTTGATCCTGGCCTTAGAGCCACTTATTAGGAAGATTCAGTCACTTATGGATATTTGCATATGCAGATGACCTTTTGTTCACCTTGTCCCATTTTAAGGATTCCCTCTTGGTGCTTAAAACAGTGTTGCAACAGTTTTCTAGCATCTCAGGTCAGTTTGTTAACTGAAAGAAAACTCGGGCTTTGCAGGTATACAGTGGGGGCCATACAGTACATGTGGGAGACAGTCTTATTAGAGAATAAGTGCTGGAAACAGGATTTGTTTCTTTATCTTGGGCTTAAAATTCAGAGTAACTTTCACACCATGCTAGATATCAACTTGGATCCTCTTCTGAGGAAGATTAATTGTGATTTAGAAAAATGGTCACATTTATCCATGTCTCTATGGGGAAAATTAATTCTGTCAAGATGATGGTGTCCCCTTAACTGTCTTATCTTTTTCAGAATATTCCTCTACTGCTTGGCACTCTAAATTCAGAAAAATCACAGATATGGACAAAAGATTGTTATGGGGCACCAAAGTGCCTAGCTTGTTGTTACCTAAACTTCAGGCCCATTGGCCCCAGGGAGGCTTTGGGCTCCCTTGGTGGGAAATGTACAAACTTGCTTTTCTTTTTAAACACTCAGATTTTCACCTCTCACTGCCTACCAAAAATCTACCTTTATGGTTCAAGGTAGAGCAGCAGTTATATAGGACTGGTGGGCCTTCTGATCTGCTATTTAAGGTAAGGTCAGCAACAATAATAGCAAATCCTTATATTTTCAGTTCTCTCAAAATCATCAAAATGCTGCAAGTTAAATTTTGCTTTTCTAATCTTCTGCTTCACTTGGAGGGCCTTTGGCAAAACCCCAATACAGTGATAGGAGGCAAACCCCTGGCAAACCCAGATTGGCTTAAGTGAGGTATCTCCAATGTAGGAGATTTGATTTACCCAGATTCCAATATTCTTGTGTCTTTAGAGGAACTTAGATCTAAATTTGAGCTGCAAAAATTTCACTTTGTCACTTATCTCCAGATTAGAACGGTCTTATATGACACAATACTAGGTTCAAATATGGAATTACCACTTATAGGTTTGGATTGTACTCCGGGTTTTAGAGCAGTTAGTTCCAAAGTGGAAGTTTCAAAACTGTATAAGTTGCTGTGTAATAGCACTGATAATTCCATAGTAGCTAGACCTCCAGGCCTAAGAGGGAATCGGACATGGGTCATAGTATTTCTTCTGAAGACTGAGCATCTGCATGGAAAAATGCTTATCATGCATGCAAAGAGGTCCATGGCAGGACTGTTCAGTTTAAAATTTTGCATCAGTATTAGTATTCCCCCATAAGACTCATGAAAATGGGGTTTTGTCCTGGAGGCAACTGCTGGAAATGTGGAGATCCTCATGCTAGCTTACTGCATATGCTCTGGAGTTGTCCTCAGATGTCAAAAATATGGGAGCAAATCTACAAAATCTGTGACAGAGCCTCTGGGCTGAAAATTCTGTTCTCTCCTCTGACACTGATCTTAGCTTTCTCCTCTCAGTTGGGGTCCTTCACTGGCCGGCAGACCAATTGGATCTTGCCTGTTTCATTAGCCTCTAATAGATTATTGCTGTCAAAATAGAAAGAACGATCTCTGCCAGCTTCAGCTGAATGGTATAGTAATGACTTTACTAGCTCTGAATGAGAAACTTTGTTATATGTTGATTAATCAGGCTGACATTTTCAATGCAACCTGATCTGCCTTTTTCAAATCTTGCATTATGATGGGATTTTAAGCTAATTTGCTCTTTCCAATACAAACACATTTTCCTGCTAATCCATAATTCTTATGCTAAATTATGTTACAGCTTTAAGTTCTATCTATAGAGTTTGTACTGAATTTTTCATTGAATATCTGCAAGATAATTTTATTAATTTTTCTATGTAATTTTGTTATTTTTGTTCTATTTAATGTATTTTTATGTGTTGCTGAAGAAAAGCAATATTTTTTAAATTGTAAAAAAAAAAAGAAAACATCAGGTGAACAGACAGGAGTAGAATACATGAATGCCAATCCTGATCACCAAGGTGTAGTCCAGGCTGCTGCTTGCTAGAGAACAAAAGTCACACTGTCTGCACAGTCTCCAGACAAGGACTCCCAAAAACTGGATGCTATGGCCAAGAACGTTTATACTACAGCTTCCCTGCTCATTAGGTAGGCAGCTTATTCAGTATATATAGCACAGCACCAGAAAGCATTGTGGAATACAATTCTGGCACTTGCTAATAGAGCAGACAGAGACCTGGTGCAGAACTTGGTGGCCTCATCAAGATCAGCTCTGGATGCTGCTAAATACCATTTCCACACTGCTATGGATAATAATGACACTGCAGCTAGAGTTCTAGCTAGTGCAGTGTCCTTAAGAAGATTTTCCTGATTAAGGACTACCATACTTTCCCAGAATACCCAAACCAAAGCCTCGGATTTCTCTTTTGAGGGAAATTCACTTTTTAGTGACACAGCAGAGGCTTTTATGAAAAACTGAATGAATACAAGACAACTTACAAAAATAACAATGAAAAGGAAAATGCTTCTACCTTCCATAAGCACTATGGAAAGGGAGGGGCAGAGGTTACTTCCCAAGCATTTATACCCCATATGCTCCCTATGAGTATCAGCCACAAAGGAGATACTACAGGGGCAGGGGCAGAAGTGGTGCAAATCACACTGCTGCTGCAGCACTGGCACCCAAGCACCAGCCAAAGCAAAACCCCTGACAATTCTACCCTGGTTGCCCATCCACTGCTAGAGGGGGAGTATTGTCTTACTACCATCAGGAATGGGTAAACATTACCTCAGACAAGTGGGTTCTGGAGATAGTGGGCCAGGGACTCCCTGCAGTTCAAAAAATTCCCATGAATGCAGAAACACAACTACTTTCCAGAACTCTCTCCCACAGAAAGAATTCTATTGGAACTGGAAGTAAAAAAATTGTTGACAGCAAAAACTGTAGAATAGGTCCTTGCCTCTCTGTGGAGCAAGGGTCTATTCTCAAGGTACTTCCTCACCCACAAGAAGAATAGGGAGTGATAACCCATTTTAAATCTCAGGTATGTAAACGAGCATATAAAGAAAGAGAAATTCAAGATGGTCAGATTGAAAATGGTGATGCCACCTCTGCATTCAGGACACTGGCTGGGATCACGGGATCTGAAAGATTCCTATTTTCATATCCCACTCAGACCATCATACAAAAAATATCTCAGTTTCAAGCTGGGGAACTGCCAATACAGTTCACAGCTCTTCCCTTTGATCTCACCTCAGCACCAAGTGTATTCACAAAGTGTTTGGCAGTGGTAGCAACACACCTGAGAAGGCAAGGCGATATAATTTTCCACTACCTGGACAACTGGCTAGTCTCAGGAAGAACAGAACAGGAAACCAGGCACACTCTACATACTCTAAAATGGACCTTGAGGTCTCTTAGATTCCTGATGACCCCACAGAAGACCCAGCTAGAACCTGTTCAAGTACTGGACTTCATAGGAGCAGAGCTAAACACCCTACAAGGGAAAGTCTTCCTCCAGCAGGCCAGAGTTGCAGCTTTGATAGCAACAGCAGAGTCCTTTGCAACAGGTCAGCCAAGACCTGGAAGGGACTTCCAACAATTACTAGGACACATGGCCGCATCCACAGCTGTAGTTCCATGGGCCAGGTTCCAAATGAGAGATATCCAGTATCACTTAAGAGACAACTGGTCTCAAAGATGGGATCCACTCTCAAAACTACTGCCAGTGAAAAACCACTGGTAAAATCATTAGAGCAGCAGAAGGAAGAAAGCAACCTCAGAGAAGGTATTCCTTTTCTTCAGCAATCACCATGTATCCTTACTACAGATGTTTCACTCATGGGATGGATGCCCACCTACAGGACCTCACAGTGAGTGACACATGAGCCCACAAGTTACTAGACGACAGCAACTTACTGCAGCTCAGGACAGTGCTGCTGGCAATGCACTCTTTCTCCTCCATGCTACAAGGTCAGTCTGTCCAAATCAGAACAGACAACACCACAACAATGTACTACATAAAACAAGCAGGGAGGGAAAAGATCCTCAAAACTGTAGAGAAGCAATGAGGATCAGGGACCTGGCATACGCCTTAGAAACCAACATCCTTGCGGTGCACTTGCCATGCAAAGACAATTTCTTGGCAGATTCCTTAAGCAGAATCAGTGGGGAAAACTATAAATGTGCCTTGAATAGGCATGTTCTGGCCACAGAGTTCAGAAGGTGGGGCACTCACAAAATAGATCTGTTCACTTCTTGGGAAAATAACCAGCTTCCAATAGTTTTGTTGCAGACCACCATTCAGAAGGACAGTCCCAGAGGATGCACTGGCCCTGGACTCAGCATGGAAGTTGCTGTGTGCTTTCCCAACATTTCCACTCGTCCAGAAAGTCCTCCTGAAACTCAGAAGGAAATATGCAGCATTGATCCTAATAGCTCCAGACTAGTCCCAACAGACCTGATATTCAGTTCTACTAACCTTGTCCAGCAACCATCAATCAGCCTGCCACTGAGTCACAGTCTGCTGATCCTATCTCAGGGCAGGATAGCATTCCCAAACCTCAAAACACTATGCCTGAGATTGTTGTTCTTGAGGAGCTTGAATACTCTGGATTACATGTCTCAGAGGAAGTCCTGAAGGTCCTGAGAGGTTCAAAGAAACAAGCAACCAAGAAAACATATTCTGCTAAATGGAAGAGATTTTCTTACTGGTGTATCCCCAGAAGAATAATCCCAATAAAAGCAGAGTTGCCTACAATCTTGGAATACTTGGTACACCTACAGTCCTTAGGCCTAATGTCATCAGTATTGAAGGTGCACTTGGCAACAGTGTCAGCCTGCATATCAGCAGGCAAGGGAAAGTCACTGACTTCTCAACCCAGTTTCAAAAGTTTGTTAAGGGCCTCAGTCATTTGTAGCCACTGGTAATGGACCCAGTCCCACCATGGAATCTCAATGTCCGCTTTGCCCAGTTCATGGAAGCTCCATTTGAGTCAATGGACACTGCTGACTTAAAAGTGTGCTACATAGAAAACCATATTCCTGATTGCCATGACCTCTGCTAGGAAGGTGAATTAACTGCAAGCCCTCTGCACAGAGCCAACTTACGTAATCCTCCACAGGAATAAGGTAGTCCTTAGAACCAATGGGAAATTCCTACCTCAGGTGGTGTTTGAATTCCATCTGAACCAGTCAGTAACACTTTCTGTGCTCTATCCAGAACACTCCAGTCCGGGTGAGCAAAAATTGTGCAGCCTTGATCTGAAATTTATTTATTTATTGAAAAGTTTCACCAGGAAGGGCACACTGAACAACAAGTTGCTCATCTCACGGTGCGTCCTTGGGGAAGGGGTGGTAGGAGAGATACATTACAAAGTACAATGGAAACCATCTTACAACAGTGATGACCAGCAGGTATTAACAGTAGTGAAAACCATACATACAATTAAGCATAATAAGGAAAGCAATTTGTTGGAACATACATTATCTAAGTACAACACAGAAGTCTGATTTACTTGATACAATACTCAGAAGTCTTGATACATCACTTTGAAGTGCAATAATAGAAGCCCTGATACATCACTTTTAAGTGCAGTAATAGGAAAACAAGTAGCAACAGAGGGTTCTGCGCAGATAAAGGATAAGAACTAGGAGACCTGAAGGAGTTAGGCACAGGAGCAATTAACAGTGAGGTAGTTATGAAGTGCTGCAGTTAGGGAGGATGGGGAGGACGAGTGGCAGATCTGTTGAGGGAGCAAGTTCCATAGTTTTGGGAAACAGTACGAAAAGGCAGACTGGCCCATAGTGGTGGAATGTCGTGGGACTGACAGGATTCTGCGGTCCTGAGATCTGAGTGAGTGGGCAGGTGGAGGGGGGACAGCTAAGGAGGACATAAGATATGTAGGGAGTGATCCAAACCAGAATTTTGAGATGAAGTTTGCACAGTGATGTAAGTGTCTGTTTTCAAGGGAGGGAAATGCCAGGCAGTGGTAGAGTTGGCAGTGATGGGTGAGAGGAGGAGAGTCAAGAGCAAAGTGATAGAAGGAGTTGAAGAGGTATCCAATCTGGCTAAGGAAGTCTTGGGAGTGGCACTGTAGACTACGTCACAGTAGTAAAATGTAGGTAGAATCATCTTCTGGACCAGTTTGCGCCTTCCAGGGAGAGGGAGGCAGTTCTGGTTCCTGTATAAAGCACCTAGCTTGGGGCGTAACGTTTTCAGGATAGCGGCTACATGGTCAGAGAAGGTGAGATGTTGATCAAGCCAAACACCCAGATATCTGAATGAGGAGATATCCTCAATAACTGTCCCATCAAAGGTAAGGAAGGAGGGTGGGGAAGGAAGCCTTGAGAGTCTCTGCCCAGTGCCGAAGGTCATGGAGACTGTCTTAGCCTTAAGGAAGAGCTGATGAGAGCAAAACCAGTTCTGTACATTAGTGAAGTCCAGTTGAAGTCTTTCGTAGGATGTAGGGCATACAAAGCCTCCAGCATTTCAGTAGGAATAATTTTGGAGAAAGAGAAAGTATCTGTTTGTGTGGGTGAGTTGGGGGGGTGACAGGTGCGACCGGCCTCGTAGCCGGTAGGGAGGGCAGAAGAGTAGAGGCACATAAGGTGAAGTAATTGTTGAAAGCAGCAGCTACACTTGGGTGATCAGTAATGGGGGAGTTATTTATGTTGAGAAGGGGATAGGGAGGTGTAGATGGAGGTGCAAAGACAGAGTGTATCACTTTCCAGAATTTTGAGGGGTAATTTAGGTTGGAGTGAAAGGTAGAATTGAAGTACTCAGACTTGGCCAGATGTGTGGCTTTCATGTGCTTGTTTCTGAGGGAGCGGTAGATTTCGTAGTCTTTGAGAATATTAGAACATTTATGGAGCTTCCAAGCTTGGTCACGCACTTTTGGCATGCTATGAGTTCAGGCGAGATCCAAGGAAGGTGGTTCCAGCGGGCCCTGACCTTACAAAGTGGGGCATACTGGTTCCAGACATTGAGGAATTTACCTCTAAAATAATCAGCTGCAACATCTATTGAGTTCACAGGAACTGTGGGGGCCCAATTCGTAAGCACTAGGTCATGCAGTAGGGGGGCAAGGATTAGTAAAGTTTTGTGTGGGGCTGAGATTTTATGGACTTTACATACCAGGAATGTCATACAGTGGTCGCTGAGGGTGTCTGATAGTACTCCAGATTTTATGACCCTGTGGGGGTGCGAGGTGAGGGCCCAGTCAATTAAGGAGTGGTTGCCTGTTTTGTGATTCATCCATGTCGGTTCAAGGATAAGCTGGGTTAAGCTGAGGGCATTTATATCATTACGCACTTTGTTTAGGGTGGGAAATGACCAGTTTAGATTAAAGTCACCCATGATGTATACTTCACCCGAGGTGGACTGGGACGCTATGGAGGTAATAAGATCGGCAGTGATTGAGGAGTGGATTCTAGGGCCGCTGTAGGCACCTGCTACAAAAATGGGAATAGAAAAGGGGAGGGAGAGTTGTAATATGAACAACGCATAAGCTTTAGGGACTGAGAGGGAAAAGGTGGTGGTGAATTGGATAGATGAGGAGACGTAGATGGCCACGCCTCCTCCCCTCCCAGTCCAGTCTTGGCATGATATAGTATAGCCCAGGATGGAAAGGAAGGGGGTTACCTATTTGTTTGCTAAGCCAGGTTTCTGATAGGATGATTACATCAGGGCCGAACGAGGTAACTAGAGGCTGGAGAAGGTCCACTTTAGGGAGGAGACTGTGTATATTAAGGTGTAGGAATTTAGGCCTTGGGAAAGTTGAGTAAGGGTCGAGGGAGAAATTACTGCAATACGAGATGGGGGCAGGGGCATTTACTGGGCATGGGCATGGGGTTAATGTCCCCAGCAGATTGGAGCAGGAGATCAATAATAATGGAGTTTGGCACTCTTGAACCATGATGAAGTGTATGAGCGACTACAGAGAAAGGTAGTGGGGTAAGCAGAGGGGGGCTGGAAGCTAAGTGTGAGAATTAGAGTGTAATACATAGTCATAGCTATGAGTGAGGCAATGAGGAAGAAGGGGTAGCGTGCTCAGGTTAGGATAGGGAGAGAGGAGGTGATAGCATGAATGAAGATAGGGGAATGGAGGGGGGTATGGCAGAGTGGTTCTGATGGGCGAGTGGGGTGAGGAGGAGTACAGGAATTGTGGGGGAGAGAGAGGGCAGAGAGGAGCAGGAGAAGGAGCCTGGGTGTGAATAGAGACATGATAGATTAAGCTGAGGCAATATAAACTCAGAGTGGTAAAGATTTAATATGGTGGTACAAGGGTGTATATTCCTAACACTAACACACTAGAACCCTTGATCACCTGCTGTAATGCTCACTGGGAGAGCAGAGTAAACACGAGAGGTTGTGTGCACTAAAAGTTGGGACTGGCACTTTAAGTGAGAATTAGCCAAAGTGAGTCGACAGCCTTAGTAGGGAGGGAGGGTCGTGACTAAGTGAGGGAGGAGTAATTAATAGAGGTCGGGGCCAGGAAGGGTGAGTGGGAGAAAATTATAAGTACAGGCGGCAGAATTACTTGAAATAGGCTCTACTTGCTTTTTAAAAACAGTGCCAGTACAGCAAGAAAGAGTGCACCAATGGTGAGCCTGGCCCAACTTAGCTGGCCAATCAGATTCATGGCTTTCAAGCCGTGCTTCCCAGGGAGAGATGCCGTCCCTGCAGCTTGAGCGGGCGAGCCAAGGAGAGCACGCAGCCGGCTTGGAATGCCACCACAGCCGCCGGTCCATGGGGAGCCTGGTCAGGAAGGATGCTGTAGCCTGCAGCTTGAGCGAGAGGGCCAAGGAGAGCGCTTTGGGCATCTATACGTACCAGACAAAAGATGTCAAGTTCAAAAACACTCAGATGTGTGTTACTTATGGTGAGGCTGACAAAGGTAAACCAACATCCAAGAGGTTTATCTTTCAACGGACAGTCTCTTGCATTCAGTTGTGCTATGAAAAAACTGGGAAAATGCCACGAAGAGGCTTTAGGGCACACTGAACAAGGGGCATGTCTGTCTCTGTGGCATCCACAGGGTGCATCTCCTTATTAGACATTTGCAAACAGCTACCTGGAACACAGTACACACCTTCACAAAGCAGTATTGTTTGGACATATAGTCCAGAAGGGATGCCAGATTTGGAACTGTTGCATTGCAGTACCTTTTCCCAAATGGGTTCTGTACTTAGCCTCCCAATGTACTGCTGTACAGTCTACCATGAGTGAAAACATAAGTGAGAGATTCCTGGGGTTAGAAGAAATAATTACTCACTGTAGTAATGTTTCTTCTGAGGGATCCCTCACTATGGTTTCACTCATGGGTTCTCACAATAATCAGTTCCTTTTACTTAGGTTGCCTGAGCATTACTATTGTAGTTTCTCTGCAGTTCTACATTGTGTTTTTCTCTTTATATTTACATTTTTTTAATTTACATGTCTGCTTCAATTTAATTGGTGTTTATTTTTCAAAAATCTGAAATTTTCACTAAATTTTTAGTAGCCTTTTCAGCTAGATTCACTAGCCACCATTCCATTCTGGCTATAGAAACACATCTGATAACTGTAAGAGTGTCCGGTGGCTGCAGAGTTTTTCAAGCACCTATTCTAAATTCTACTATTAGAACAGGGTCTGTCTTTGGAGCATCTGTCTCCATGATTGATGCTAAGAGTGAAAACATAGTGAGGGATCCCTGAGAAGAAACAACATTACTATTGTATGTTTTTCTGCTCTTAGGCTAAATAATTCAGTTAAGATGGGAAAAAGTAACGTGGGGATTGCTATTTATAACCCCCCACACCGAGTTACCACAATATGGGGGACATGAATGAATACTTTGTATTAAAGCAGCAGTATTTGTTAGTCAATGAAAACAATAATCATATAGTTTATTTAGCAAAAATGTATTTCTGACAACCTAAGATTCATGCTCAGTATACTTTTTGTTTTCTCAGATGTTAACAACACTTTTTTATAGCTGCTTTTGTAATTAATGACTCACGTCATTATACTAGGAGTCATACTAGGAGTTATAAGACAACAGAAGGCGTAAGCCCATGGATCTCCTAGAGGAAGTCATGAAGGTGCTTAGGGTTTTAAGGAAACATGCTACCAGGAAAGCATATTCCTCTAAGTGGAAAAGGTTTTCTTACTGGTGCGCCCCCTGGGAAAATAAACCCAGTAGAGGGCGAGGCGCAGGTTGCTTATAATCCTTGGAATACCTAGTACAACTATAATCATTACTCACGGCCTTCAACTTTAAAAAGTGCACTTAGCAGAGTATCAACATATATATATATATATATATATATATATGTGTGTATCAGCTGGCACGGGAAAATCTTTGGCCTCACAACCCAATTTTAAGAAGGTTTTTTAAAGGTCTCGGCCATTTGTACCCACCAGTGAGGGGCCCTGTCTCACCCTGGGACCTCAGTGGATGTCTTGCCCAGCTTTTGGAGGCTCCCTTTGAGCCTCTGGAAACTGTAAACCTGAAATATGTGACATGGAAAACCATACTACTGGTTGCAACAACCTCTGCTAGGAGGGTAAGTGAATTGCAAGCCCTCTGCACAGAACCAAATTAAATAATACTTCATAGGGATGAAGTAGTTCTTAGAAAAAAACAGAAAATTCCTACCTAAGGTGGTATCTGAATTCTACCTGAATTAGTCAGTGACCCTCCCTATATTCTTTCAAGAACATTTCAATCTAAGTGAGGAAAAGCTGCATAGCCTGGACTTAAAGCAAGTCCTGACTATCTACATGGACCGGACCAAAGAGTCATGTCCCAGACTACCCATCTTGTTGCTACCTGTGGTGAGGTTGGCAAGGCAGTCCGGCTACAAAGAGCTCTGTCTCTCGCTGGTTAGTCTCTTTCATTCAGTTCTGTTATGAAAAAGCTGGAAGGATACCACCAAGAGGCTTAAGGGCACGCTCCACAAGAGGTACCTCTGTGTGTCATCCTCCAAAGGCAGCTCTCTTTGCCTTACTTTCGTCTTAATAGCTGCCACTTAGCCTAGTCTCAGTTGTTATTTGCTTGTACTACTGTCACCTTGTGTCATCTCTGCCTAGCCATATGTATAATCTCTAGTACTGTCTGAATTGATCTGTATTCTTACCTACATGTACTATATACTATGTAACCATATACTATGTAATTGTATATTCTCATCTCTTTTATGTATGTATTCTCCCAGGTCGTGCCTGAAAATAGTCAACTCTTGGCTAGCGCACCTAACCCGGTTAACAAAAAATAAATAAACTGTCCCCACTAATTCAATGGAAGTAACCTAAATTACCAACTGAAATATGATGGTCTGGCTTAACTTTGAAGGTATTGAAGCTGTCAAGCTGGGTGCACCAACCACTTCATTAGGCAGTTTATTCCATAATCTGATTACTCTTGATTTGAAGCTATGCCTCCATACATTATTCCTACACTGTACCTCCAATAACTGCAGGTTATGTCCCCTTAAGCTATAATGTTGTTCCCTGTATTTAAGATCTAGCTCTTTCTTTAAAGCATCTTGTTTGAGAATTTTATATAATAATAATAAATCCCCTCTATTAAAGATGGCCACCATTCGACATTTTTAAAAATCTGCTCCCCTGGTGTTACTTGTTAAATGTACATGCCAGATTCATGCTGTAGTTGTATAAGGATGGTTCTTCCACATGTTTCTGATAGTAAACAGCAGAAAATATAATTTTTTTTTTCATGGTGGGTGTGACATGGGCTTGGGAACTTTTATAAATACCCAGACCCCACATCTTGGTTCAGGAATGAATTAAACCTCAGGTTGCACTGGGAGACAAGTAACTTGCTGTTCAGTGTTCCTTCCTGGTGAAACATTTCAACAAATAAATAAATAAAAAAATGAAAAGAAAACTATGTATTTTGATATTTTGCCAGACAAACCTTATTACTGAAAAATGTGTATTGCTACTAACAAATACTGCTGCTTGGCTGCTGACAGAATTAGAATGTATATTAATTCTGGACTGTTATATATCAGTCCACGGCCCTACAAGGGTTAAAGGGACACCATTGACCTTTTTGCATCATATTATGTCTAACTGAAAACTCACATTTTATGATTGTTTACCTTCTCTAAAATTTGTTGATGTTGCTGTTTGTTTTATTTGCTTTTTTTTTAGTAGAACTGACATGCATGCTAATCTTGTAATTATACCCAACCCCGTTTTGTTTCAAATCCTTCATCTATTCTTATTGCATAGTTCTTGAACATTAGGAACTCTGCTAAACTGTTCTGTCACTCATGATGCAATAGTCCTCTCTTCTCCCACTGCACCTTTTATTTATTTATTAGTTTATTAGGAAATTATATTTGAGCACAAGTGCTCATTGGGTGTTTTTTGGCTCCTCCCAAGCCCTCAGCTGGCCACTCCTTCATGCTGCCTAGGCCCCACCCCACCATCATGTCCCTTCACCATCTACCACCCCGTTATTGCCACAACCCAGGTAACCTAATGTATCCCTTCATTGGGAGGGACCCTCTCCGATGGAGGGGAACTGAGAGAGGAGAGTCACACAAGGGCATTCCACCCATATCCCGGGTGTGGCACGGGTCAGCATGGACACTTCCAGGCTTCATGGTGAGTGAGGGCCGGCCACTGTCATCCAGTCAGTTAAGCGGCTAGTTTTCCTATTTTCTGCCCAGGCCCTCCCAACTCCCACAAAATGGTCCAGCCATGACAGCATCCTGGGGGCAGGGGCGCCTCACGCCACCAAGAATGCCAGCCATTAGCCACCACCAGGAGCCATCAAACAGCAGTCCAGGACCCACCCCACCAGGAGGCAAGCATCTGATGGATGCTGTGAACTCCCTCTGTGCCAGACTCCGCTCCTGACATCTGGGTTAGGGCGTGAGCCTGGGTCGCCAGCATGCCAAGCGAACACCCATCGCTTAGCGCTATGGAGCCGGCCTAAGTGCTCATTTTCAAAGGTTACATATCAAAGTCAATACAATACAGTATACAACAAAACAGCAAAGTGTAACAAAAACAGGACAGAACAGTTAAGTAAGCAAAAAGTTGCAGGAAATATTAATTGCAATTACATATTGAGTGGCTAGACTGTGTTAGGGATGTTCACATGTCCAGGAAAGAAGCAGTGGATGTTGACCAAGTGAGTTGATCAAGGACTGTAAACAAACATGTTTTTGTGTGGTAACACCATTATGGTGGTTAGTTTGTTTTTCACTTATAAGAAGAAAAACTGAATTAGAATCAAACTTCCATCTAGATCAGCAGTCTCTACAGAGTGAGACCAATAACAACATGTGTTTTTAAACTAAGGACAATTTGAGGACTAACAGGGTTGACAGTGTCCGTTTGAGGGGCTTTGGATCCTGCTGTAATGACTACCTCTATGGCTTTGTTTCTCTTTTGCAAACAAAGTATCCAGTGCCCCACTTCTCCAAATGCTGCTCAAAGTAGACCTCAAATCACATTAAAGTTATTCTGACTTCTTACTCACTTTCTTCCATTCATGATTTTTTTAAATTTTTATATGGTATTTCTCTGGAGCCCCGGTAGCACTGGTGCCTTCAGCTGTAACCCCAGCACCATCCCCTGAAGGTCAGACCCCCTCTCTTGGGCACCCATGACTTACCCTTTGTGGCAGGGTGGTGGGGAGCGACCTAACCCACTCAACACGGATCATTGCCAGGGAGGTGCCTTCTCGAGGGTGGCGCCGTGGGGACAGCTTCATGTATCTGGGGCTATTTTCTGTTTACTCCCTTGTGTGGAGGTGGGGCATGCAATGGCGCCCGCAGAGAGAGTGCGCACACATCCGCACGTGCTCTCTCCAAGCATCTGTCCCATCTCCTCCCCTTTATGCAGCATCAGCGCGCTGCCCCCCAGCAGCCACTAGGGGCGAGTGGAGTGCCGACCACTGAAGCCCCCTCTCCCCGGAGAAGGAGGGCAGTCCCTTGGATGTTCAATCCTTCTTCTCCCCTGCTGACCACCGATGGCCTGTGCTCTTTCTCAAACATGGGTCACCGGCATAGCGTGAGGTAAGGCGTCCAGTGCCTCAGCTCTCAACGCCAGCAGGCCGGCTAACATTCATGATTTTTAAAAGGGGTTCTTGGTGTTGTAAATCAACCGAGATGTGACTGAGCCCAACCACCAACAAAAAGGTGACCCCTGTAGGTCAAGTACCTAGTACCTACTCTTTTAATTTTAATAAGATAATATGAGATGTGATGTCACTGTTTTCTTTCTGTGTTGTATCAAGACCACTACCTGGCTTCCTTTTTTTAAACAGAGTGCTGGCCCATAAGGGTCTTTCAGGTGGCTAGTGGGGAACATGCTAATTAAGAGACAGCCACACCTCTCCTGATCATTTGGCAATTAAAGACATAGGATGCTTAACCCTGGCTCATTCACTGAGTTTTGGTTTTTTTAAAACTCATCTTTATTGAGCAACCAAGAGTAAATCATTGCACAGGTACATACATGGATGGACAAGCAGTATGGGAAGACATATAAATTGATCTCTACCAGTAAACAGTTTCATACAGTGTATATCCTTTGAACTTTTGCATTCTTATCCCTTATAGTCACCCTCGGTGTAGGGCGCCTTAATCCAACCCTTCCCTTGGTGGGTTCAAAGCCCTGTGCATTGACCAAACTGACTTAGTTTCTTCCATCTCCACCTGTTATCTGGTCTGGCCTTTTGCTCTTGAGTCTTATCTTTATTACAGATGGTTAATATAACTGTTAATAATACTGTTAACTCTATTTGGTGACTCAACCGGAGTCAACAAGTAGGATTCGAGGAGACCAGGCCATTTTCCCTTAGTCAAGTTAGTGTCGGGGAGGGAAACTCTGACCTCCAGAGGGATGAGCGTTTCAGGCATAACATTCCCTGTTCTAATATGTGAGGGTAGCCTAATCTGCCCTTTGCCATAATAGGGTCCCTAATATCTGTGTAGGTTTCTCTAGGGGATCACACCTGCCCAGGTATTGCCAGGCTATCCCACCCTCTCCACTGGTCCTTCCGCTTTTCAGAAGTGAGCCTGAGGTTTGCCATCAGCTCCTCCATTCATTTAATATTTACCACCCTATGTTTCCAAGATTCAACAGAGGGATCAGAATGTCACACTGCACCACATTCTGGAACCGAACCAAAGAAAGTGTGCCCCACTCCCAAAACCTGGTGTCTCTCTGGGGTGGAGTGAAGTTGAGGTCCCCTATTATTGTAGTGAGCGGGTCTATGCCTTCCACAGGAAGTGTTTCCTTTCTCGCCTTCACCAGTACCCTGAGTGTATGTCTAGTCCAAGGATTTTTTAGGGCTCTCCAGATTTCAGGGGTAAGTGGAGCATGTGGGAGGGACACCAGGGAGATCAAAAGTGCCTGATGGGCCTCTATCTCTCGGCACCCCGTGTCACTCCGTTGTTTGACCCATGTGACCACTGGGACCATTTGAGCTGCCAAGTAGTAAAGTCCAAGGTCCGGAAGAGCCAATCCCCCCGCTCCTTGGCTGGGAGAGGAGCCTTCTACTGACCCAACATCTACCTCTCTGCCCAAAATGAATACCAAGAAGGTAGAGTTCATCTTACTCAGGAAGGAATCTGGGAAATTTATTGAGAGGGCTTGGAATAAGAATAAAAAGCGGGGGAGGACGTTCATCTTAATAGTGTAACCCCTAGGTGGCGCTATCCCAAGGGCTACTACCCCTGCCTGCTTAGCTAGGAGCAGGTTAAGGGGCCTGAGTTCTGAAACGGGTGCCCCTACCCGGAGGTCAGGGTTGGTAGTGGTCAAGCTAACCTGGGCACAGCCCTCCGGGACACTGTAACCCCCCCTTTCCTTACTAGTGGCCGGAACAATACACAATAATCACTTTCACAATACCCCTGATACACCACACAAGTACACGCACTGTTTGCACTTACCACCAGGGCTTTCCTCTGGCTCGACCCTGGGGACCCCCCCTGTAAAACAAGGTTATACACAGCAAGTAACAGCAGTACAGTACTCTTGCACAAACTGGAACCACAGTCAGGGTAAATGCAAAAAGAGTTAGATCTGATTTATTTAAGGGACTTGAACAAGGGAGGGGCATAATCAGGTTAATTTGCTTAAAGGCTGTATCAATCAAACAGTTATGCATGCACTTCAGGGTTCATAAACAGTCACACACTCTGGGTACCCAGATGAAGAAGAGGTGAGCTAGCCAGGATCATTGCCCGGTGTAGGCCAGCGTCGCAGCTGGTTGGGGCCCTGTGATGGAAGAAAACAACATGCACCACACACATTAACTGTAATCCGGAGCCAGAGGGCTCAGTTCGTGAAAGAAAAGAAACAACAAGACAATCAGATGACACACTTAGATTAAGCTGTTGTTGCAGGAAGCTACCCTGATGGTTACTCATGATACCCAAGACTGGACACAGGCTGGACGAAAATTGAGACTGCAGGTGGTTGATCTGGAGTGCCAGGAGAAGCAGGGCCCAAACGATTTGCAGAGGCGTCATTCCTGTTCAAGCGTGGAGCAGAGGGCTGATCCCCAGGCAGGTCTCTCGTCGATGGCTTTCTCTGTGCAGTGGGGTAGTCTGGTTGGGCCAGTGTGGCAAGGCCCAGGCCATATGGAGATGAATGTGGATTCAGTCAGGTCGAGCTGGATACAGCTTCCAGCAAGCAAAACACAATTCACACAGTGGGGAACCAAATCACGACCCACTATAAACACACAGCACATTTACATGTAAGGGATTCTACTATACCAGGCAAACCGCTCTCCGGTCACAATTGCAAAGTCTCTGCACACACCAGGAGTTTAGAGGTAGCTGGAAATCCTGACAGGCCGATGCATTCAGCAAATCTTCGGTCTTCTTCAGGTTGATCCTGGTCACAACTTAGTGGCATACTTCATTCTCACAAAGTCGGATTCAGTCCGAACTGATTCTCTTCTCCCCTCCCAGGGGCAGCAGGCAGGCATGCAGCTCAAAACTCAAGCCTTTCCACAGAGACTGTCTCAAGCTGTTGCTTCTTCAGCTCCCAAATTAGATCTGACAACTGCCAGCAAGCCTGGGAATTTCCCCAGGATCCAAAAGGTTCGGTTGACTGATTCATCTGTCAGTCACAACAGGAGCTCCCCCTTCAGGTGTAAAAAAGGCGCCAAAAGCCCAAAACTACAATTCCTACAGATTCTGACTCCAGACCGCTCCTGTAGCTCCAGACCGCTCCATTTCAGGTCCCACCAGTACTGATTGGTCCAATTCAGCAGTCCTGGGCCAAGATAGTGGAGATAAACAAAACAGTCCTTGCTGCAAAGAAGGCAAGTTAGACAAACTACATTATCATTATCAATCTAAATGATTTTCAGCAAATAGTTACATCTTTCAACAGAGCTCCATCTCAGATTACTTATGACTGCAATCCAGCCAGCTCTTAAAGAGACAGTACACAGAGGCTATATAAGCACTCTCTGGCAATCACATTTAAACTGCTAAAATGCAGGATACCAGCCTGGCAGTGAGCATTTAAGCAAGCTTAAGGAAGACTTTTCAGGAACCCCCATTTGTAGGGGGGTTATAATAGTATTAATCCTTCCCGCCCCGGGAGAGCGGAAGTAGCTTCCACTGAGTGAGGTCCGCCCAGAACCCCCCCTCCCACAGCTTCCCGCAGTTGAGTTGGAAGAGGGTTGTGATTTGTAGTGAGATTATTACTCCCGGGTATTGTACCATATTAGCCGTAGCCCATTTAAAGGGGAAGTCCCTCGTTTCTTCTCTGGACAACCCACCCCCAAATTTAATATCCTCCGATTTCTCCAGATTGATTTTGTACCCCGAGACTTGTTCGTAGTTTAGGAGTTCCCCCCTCCAGGCTGAAAGTGAGGTCCCAGGAGAGGTCAGGAAAAAGAGGGAGTCATCAGCATACAGAGATTTTTTGTGGATCCTGTTTTCCGCTTGGATACCCCCTATTGTTACATTCTCTTTGACTGCCACTGTCAGTGGTTTAATGCATAATGCAAACAACAGTGGGGACAGTGGCTACCCTTGCCGGGCCCCACTGGTAAGGTGAAATCTGTCAGTAGTCTATCCATTGGCCCTCACCGTCACCTGAGGTGAGGCACATCGGACTTTCACTCCCACCTGGAACCCGGGGCCCAAACCCATCTCACTTAGGATCCTATGCAGGAACCTCCAGTCCACCCAGTCAAAGGCCTTCTCTGCATCCATAAATACTGCCAGGGTTGGTTCCAGTGAGGCCTGCTGATAGCTGATTAGGTTAAGCAGATGCTGAATATTGTCATGTATTAAACGGCCATTTATGAAGCCTGTTTGATCCGGGTGGACTAGACTCCCCACATAGCCCTGTAGCCTTCGTGCCAGTATGGAGGTGTATACCTTCTGGTCCACATTAAGGAGGGATATCAAACTATAGGAGCCACAGGCCTTCAGGTCTTTTCCCTCCTTGTGTATCACCAAGATCTGAGCGTATTGCCAGATAGGTGGGGCCCCCTCTGCCTCCTGGACTGCTCGGCACACCCGCCTCATCAGTAGAGACAATTCCTGCCCCTGGGCCAGATGCCTTTCCTGATTTCAGGTCCTTAATACTATTGTAGACCTCCCCATCTGTTATGGGGAACTCAAGCCTCTCCATCTCATCCTGTGTGAGTTTGTTAAGTTTTACTCTTTGGAAGAATCCTTCCAATTTATTTTGGTAATCAACTGTTGGTTCTTGATGATACAGTTGCCTGTAAAACTCCAGGAACTGCTTCTCTATTTCTTCTGTGTCCTTGATGTGACGTACCAGGCTCTTATTTGCCCTGAGTCTAAGAAACATTCTGTTGGCCGCCTCCCTCCTGAGCTGCAGGGCCAATAGTCTACCCGCCCAGTTGCCTGCCTCACAAAATCTCTGCTGTGAGTATCTCAGCTGCCCCTCAATTTTGTCATCCAGGAGTTTATTCAGCCTCCTCCTAATATCCTCTAATCTTTCTTTTACCCTTTCATCCAGTACAATTTTGTGTTCTGCTTCCAGATCAAAGAGTCTGGTCTCTAGGTCCAGTATCTCTTTTTGTGTTGTCCTTTTGAGGTTCAAGGCATAGCTAATGGTTTTTCCCATGATCACCACCTTCAGGCCATCCCACCACACAGCAGAGGTGGTATCTTGGGTTGGGCTGCAAATCAGGTACTCCTTAACTGTGTCCCTGACCAGGTCTTTGGAATCCTTCATATTGAGGAGGGAGACGTTAAGCCTCCACAGAGCATTCTTAGCCTTTGGGGCTGATCATATTCGTATGGTCACCATTCTGTGGTCTGAAAGGGTTCTGGGGAGTATCTTAGCCTCATCCATCCTGTGGAGCCACTCCGCCGACACCATGAAGAGGTCCAACCTAGAGTAGGCTTGGTGGGGGGGGCTGACCAGCAAGTGTAGTCCCAGACTTTTGGGTGCCACCATACTTCTGCTAGGCCCAGCTCCCTAGTCAGTCTACCCAGTATTTTGGTGACTCAGGATGGAGGGCCTGGGGATCCCCCTGACCTCTTCAGGGCTGGGTTGAGAATGGTGTTAAAATCCCCTTCCACAATGAACAATTCCCCAGGTGGTGGAGCTGCCTTAAGTAATGCCTTCATTAAGACGACACTATTCTCTACATCCTGGTTGGAGGCATAAATATTCAAATGAAAGGCGTCTCCCTGTACCTCCATGTGAGCAACAGGTACCTCTCTTCTGCATCTTATTGCATGTTGGTTAGCTCATAGGGGCAGTCTTTATGGATAAGAATTGCCACCGCCTTCTAGGTAGGTGTGCAATGTATGAGGCGGAATGAGCCTGGCCCACTCACAATCTTTTTAGTTTGGCACTTTCCTTTGAGTCTAGGTGCATTTCCTGGAGGAAAGCAATCTCTGTCTTTGCCCTTCGGAGTTCATTTAGCACCCTAGTTCTTTTAGCTGGACTTTCCAGGCCCCTCACATCGTATGTAGTTATGTTACCCTCCTCCATGTCTCTGTTTCCCCAGTTCTTGTTCTCCATTCTGTTACCGCATGGTCTCTGTTCCTCCATACAACTGTATAAAACAATGAAACCTTCAACTATATACATCAAAACAGTGCTTCCAATGTTAAGAAGGCACCCCGCCTGCCTTTTAGCTGGCCCTAGGTCGATAGGGTGGGGCACCCTAGCCAGGGGCCCTGCGCCAAACCTGCATTTTTGTATTGCTGGGCATCTAGTGCCTGTTATGGCAGTACCCATCCTCCTCCACACCTCCAAACAGGTCTTAATAGTAGTGAGCATCTTGTCGGTAGCCCCCTCTGGACTATGATTCTCAGTGGTTACCTCTCAGTACTCTTTTCCCCCTGGAACAGGTTATGTGGCTGGGGTTTGTGGTCCAGAACATCTGGTGCTCCTTCCCTTATACTTTGGGTGGTGCTCCAAGAGCACCCCCTCCAGTGCAAGCCAGTGCCTTCTCACTCCTCCCAGTCCCCCCCGGCCCACAATCCAGAGCAGCTTGGCCTCTTGAGGAGATTCTCTTCTCTCCTGGAGTTGAGTCTGGCATTGCTCATCTACTCCAGATCTTGACGGGCAGTTTTCTCGACCCTTAACTCATTGAGGCCTCAGGAGTTCTTTGCCAGTTCCACCACTTGTGGCCTGTATACTTTTAACAGTGCATCCTGGAGCTTTCTGAGCCAAATCAAGTCATAATCAGCATGCCACAAACAAATGTGAATACCTCATGAACCATAAGTGCTACACACAAAGTACGAGTGGCAAAGCTGTTCAGGACAAAATTACCTTTCCAATGGTGCTATGCAATTAATTATATGTAATTCCTATTTTTTTTATATTAGTTTAAATAGCAAAAAGCAATTATTCTAATATGACATGTATGTTTTCCATTTTATTCAAGATGGACAGGTGAGGCTTAAGAGATAAATGTCAGCCATACACACCATACCATGCAAAAAATGCCAATATCTTCTAAAGTATATGTGACAAACACAAAGTATCAGTGGCAAAGTTGTTCAGCACAGAATTACCTTTGCAATGATGTCATGCAGTCAATTCTACTCACTTCGGTTTGTGAAATATTTAAGTTTTAAGCACTGGTGCCCTCAGTCATCTTAAGTCCTCAGTGGCACAAAGTGCAGGACGTCTGGAGGCATTAAAGACCTCAGGAAAATCTTTTCTGCTGCCACCTACAGGCATCTTGGGGCCTCAGTGAGTTAACTGGGTGAATACCATTTCACCTGTTACCTCCCAACCAGCATCTCGGCCACCCATCCTCTCCTTCCTGTAGGGCAGTTTGGTTAGCAGGTGTGACATCTCACCTCGAGCTCCAAGAGAAGCCCATGGATCAGCTGTACTGTGGAGGAGGGGGCCTATCTGATATTTTCTCCCTTCCCATTATCTACTACCCCCCCATGCATGGCAGGACCTCGGGCTGCCTAACCCTAAGTTCTGCCCTTTACCCCGTGTCCAGCTATCTAATATAGAAAACAGGCCATTTTGTTTGGCCCTCACCTTTTTATTACTTTTCACATTCTTTGGTTTGCGAGGTCTGCCACACTCAGTGCATCCATTGAAGTCCTGAGGGTCCAGCCTAGGGGGGCTTCTGGTCCCGCCGGCAGTGAGAGGAAGAGATCACGACAGCCTTCCCAACTCCAGCATGACTACTGGTGCTCAATTTGATGTCTGGATGTCTCTGTGCTACCCCAACAGAGAGGCCACTTTTCCAATCACTGGGGCCCAGGAAAATTGTGGAGAGGGGGAACAACAAAGGAGGAGGCATTATCACTGGCATTTTTTTTTGGACACACGCTTTGAGCCCACCCCAGCCCAGCCCTCACCCTTACAGCATAGTTATTACCCCATCATCCTCCCCCACCCATTATATCCAAGCTGTATCAAAATACATGTGGTGTTTACTAATATTAGTCCATGTGCATTGAGGTCTGAGAAAGATGCCGCCATGTGGTGTCTCAAGTTTCTCAGTACTCAGACCATCTTTGCTAACCAAAATGTTGTGGGATAGGCCACCAAAGAGGCCCTACAGCCTGAACATCCCAGAGGATGCGTGAGGACTGCTTCAGTTAGCTGACCCCATGGTGGCCTGCTAGGGACCTGTTCAGCTGGATGCCATGGAGGCCCCTTCATCCCTCAATCCTGTAAGTCAAAGTGAGGTGGGGCAACCCCTTCTCCTTGAGTTGAAGACCTTGGAGATTTGCTCCCCCTGATTCAGGTAACTTTGGTTGGGTGGGCTGGGTCTAGCCAAGAGGGTCTGGGGAACTCCCAGTTCAGTCAGGATAGGGAGCACATTCCCGAGGGTGCGGAAAAATTGTGGGCCCTCTGGGAGAAAGATCTTGAGCTGGGCAGGCGCTATTAAGTGCATTTTGGTATTCTTGGTGGCTAGGAACTTTTTGATCTCGAGGAGTGCCCACCTTTTCTGCTGGGTGATGGGGGTAAAGTCGTGGTCAAAGTAAATATGCCTGTCTCCAAAGGGGATTTCTTTTTTGGCCTAAGCAGCCTGCATGACTCTATTTTTAACTTGGTAATTCAAAGATTTCAGGACAATGGATCTTGGAGTGGCCTTAGGATCTGTCAGTTTCTTAGGATAGCACCCGATAAGCAAAGACCACATTCAGTTGCAGCTCTGCCGGGAGGCAGAGAATTTCCTTAAGAAAGGACTCAATAATGTCCTCCATTTTTCCCCTTTCTGTGTCCTCTGGAACCCCATATATGTGGAGGTTATCACTCTGTCATTGAGGCACAGGTCAGGAAGCTCAGGAAAACCAGGAGTAGTTGCAAAATTCACAATAAGTGATTTATTATTAATAACAGTAAAATAAAATAAAAAAAAAATTGTTCAGTGTAACTACTTACAAAGACAGTATAAACAGAGAAAGTCCATCTGGGTTTCTTCACAATTTTTTATCTCAGTCTCTGTATTTTTCTCTTGCAAGGAATTGCAGCTCTGTTTTTACAAATCTTTGCAACCCCCGCTAGTAAGAAAACAGCATGCTTTTCACACAGTGTTCTTGTAAGTTTTAACAAGTGCAGTAAAAAGAACATTGTGACCCAGAATCGACCTCTTGCTTACAGCTTCTCAGAGAGTTTGCAAACAGGTTAACCCTTTGAGCTCCAAACAGCTTTTTGCAATAATTTTAACAGTATAACTATACACATTTTACCAGTAAAACTATATACATTTCTAAACAAAGGGATCCCAGTATCAGTTACATTTCCACATAATGATTTACATATATTTTTATACCAGCAGATATGCAAGGAGGGAAGAAAGACAGAACAGCAAGAGAAGGCAGAGAATTGCAAGACCGTCGGGGTGATCAAGTCCCAGGTCGCACGAGAAAATTTGGTTGTGCAACCAGACAGACAAGAGAATGAAAAGGAGAGAATAGAACAGATCCTTGCATTTAAGCTCTCTCTCTCCAGAACAACTGGAACAGGACCCTATTTAACCCTGTCACATACCCCACTCCTTAAGAGGGAACCTGTTTTACAAAAACAGGTTTCCAAAACTTTTTTTAAATGTTCCTTTAACATGACAGTAGCTTACAATTTTTATAGTTTAGTGCATATGTAGCATATCAAACAGAGAAGTTTCCACTCACACATTTTTTTTAACTTTAGAATTCTCAATTCCTGATCCATATCTAGACAGAAAATCAGCATTGACATTTTATTTTCCAGATTTGCGCATCACTTTAAATTTAAATGGCTTTAGTGCAAGATACCACCGTGTCATTTTAGAATTTTTACCCTTCATTTGGTTAAGCCAACAGAGAGGATTGTGATTTGTTACCAGTACATGTCCCACTTTGCCGCAAGGCATTTTTTTTTTAATGGTGGAGTACCTTTTTTCTTTGTCGTGCAATTTCTTACTTATGTATAGAATAGGTTGTTCTTTTCCATCTAGATGCTGACTTAAGACTGCACCTAGGCCTACCTCTGATGAATTAGTCTGTAACAAAAATTGTTTCTCAAAGTCTGGGCTTTTTAAAACAGGGGCTGAACATAATGCAGCCTTAATGGCCTGAAAAGCTTCATTGCACTCTGGGGACCATTTTACATTATTTGGGTACTGTGTTTTTGTAAGTTCAGTGAGGGGAGTATCTAATTCAGCAAAGTTGGGAATACTGTAAATCTCCGATAATAACCAACAAGCCCTAAAAATGATCTGATATGTTTCTTGGTTTTGGGGACAGGGCTGTTAGCTACAGCTTTTATCTTGGAAACTTCTGGCTTGACTTTTTCATTTTTCAAAACATAGCCCAAATATCTGGTTTTCTGCATGCCCAATGCACACTTAGTAGGATTAATTGTCGGACCTGCCTTTTTGATTGATTAGATAACTGCTTGTAGGTGTTTCAGGAGACTTTTTCAGTCTGGACTGTGTACCACGACATTATCCAAGTGCACAGCACAATAGCCAGTATGAGGGGATAAAATTACAATCCTGTACCATTGGAATGTAGTGGGTGTGCCATGTAAACCAAATGGCATGGTGGTGAACTAATAGAATCCTATAGGGTGGCAAATACAGTTTTGTCTCTGGATTCTTTAGCTAGGGGAGTTTTCCAGTAACCCTTGGTGAGATCGAGGGTACTGATACATTTGGCACTCCCCAGTCTGTCCACCTAATCATCTATTCTGGGCGTAGGATAACTGTCAAATTTTGACACTTGATTTAGTTTTCTAAAATCAAGGCAGATTTTTATGCACCCTTTTTTTTGTTTACAGTCGCCATTGGTGATGACCAAGCACTTCTAGACTCTTTCATGATACCCAATTTTTTTATTTTTTTTATTTCCTTAACCATGTCAGCTCTTAACCACTCTGGTAATCTGTATGTTTTTTGTCTAATAGGGCGAGCATTTTTTGTCACTATTACATGCTCAACCCCTTTTGCTTGGCCTGGTACTGTGGTAAAAGTATTGTTAAATGTCTTTAGCAAGTTAAAGATTTCTGTGGTTTGTTCAGAGGTTAAGGAAACATTTACCTTTACAGCATCAGCAGTTACAGATTTCTCCAATCTGTCATAAGCTAAATTAATATCTTTTTATCAGTTTCTGGTAAAACTAGCAAAACAGCTTTTGCTATTTTTTTAACCCATTTTTGAGGAGGTTAGCATGGTATGTTTTAGAAGGATTTTTCCTATCAGGGGTCTCAATTTCGTAGTTAACTGTGCCAGTATGTCTAAGCACTTTATAAGGCCTTGCCCATACCTTAAGAGGGACATTAAGTTACTGGAGGGGGTGCAGCGCAGGGCAACAAAGATGATCCAGGGACTAGGGGACAAACCCTATGTGAGCAGGCTGAGGGAGCTGAACATGTACTCACTGGAGGAGAGGAGAGATGGGTGATACAATTGAAAACTTCAAGTATGTGAAGGGAATAAACAAGACAGGCACGGAGGGACTATTCAAGTTAAGGGGGGCAGAGACACTCGTGGTCATGATCTCAGACTGGAGGGGGGAAGGTTCAGGAGAGAAATGAGAAGACACTTTTTTACGGAGAGAGTGGTGTCTGGGTGGAACGCATTGCCTATGGAAATGGTATCCTGTAGAACAGTGGACTACTTCACTCAGGGATGGGGAGGGAGGGGCAGCTGCAGTATAAGGATTGCTAGCTGCACACTCGAGCAGACTTGATAGACCATAAGGCCTTTATCTGCTGGCAAATTCATATGTTCATATTAACAATTTATTTTTTGTAGTGGGTAACAGCAGCATAACTTTTGCACCTGGCTCAAAAACTTTTTTTTTTACCCCATGGTCATATTACACCTTCTGCTGGTTTTGGGCCTCTTTCTGATTACTATGGGTGATTTTAACATATTTTGCTGGCTTTTTTCTCACAGCACACATATAAAATGTAATAGTTTGTTTTTGATAGGCGTTATCTTTCCATGTTTTTTTTTATTACATCTAGTGACCCTCTAGGTTGTCTACCATACAGCATTTTAAATGGTGAAAAACCTGTTGATGCCTGTGGCACTTCTCTGTAAGCAAAAAGCAGGTAAGGTAAGTATTGGTCCCAATCTTTTCCTTTCCCTTTTACAAACCTTTTTAACATGTCTTTTAGGGTTTGATTAAAATGCTCAACAAGACCGTCTGTCTGAGGGTAATAAAGGGAGGTTCTTATGGCAGTGATACCTAGTGGTCTGTACAGCTCCTTAAGTAATAAAGAACCAAAATGACTACCCTGATCAGTAGCAATTTCTTTAGGGATGCTCATTCTGCTGAAAATTTTGGAATGCTCTGCTGCCACTTTTGGGGCTGTGACAGTATGCATTGGCACTGCCTCTGGGTATCGAGTAGCATAGTCACATACCAAAATGAATTGATTACCCTTTTTACTTTTGTCTAAGGGGCCAGCCACATCCATTGCAATTTCCTCAAAAGGCACATCTATCAAAGTTAGGAGCATCTTGTCTTTTTTAGTGACTGGGGCTACTTTTTGACGCTCAGCACATGAACTGCAATAGGTAGCAACATCTTTATGAATTTCAGGCTAATAAAATCTGTACAGCAATCTGGCAAGGGTGCAATCCCTTCCTGAGTGACCAGCCATAGGACTAGTATGTGCTATTTGTAACAACTCAGATATATACTTTTGTGATATAACCAACTGTTCTATCTGGTCCTGTGTCTGAGGTTTAACCCAAACTCTGTAAAGTAGCCCATTACATTTTTTAAACATAGGTTCATCCTGTTTTGATTTTACCCCTGGCTGCTTAAAATGACTCTGGAGAGAAACACTGTTAGGCTGAGCTGAAAGACAATCACAATCAGTGATCAGTTTAGTTTCAGCATTTTCATATGTTAACCCCTAGGCCCAGATATTCAAACTGCGCCAGTCTGAGGCGCAAGCCCCTGCGCTGCTCAAAATAGTTGCGCAGGGGTGTGGCCAATGATATTCAAAGGAGTTGCGCTGTTGAGCAAATCCCTTGAATAACATCGCCCCGAAATACAGCACTTGGCAAGATACAAAGCAGTGGAACTTGCGCCACCGCAAGCTGCCAGAGTTGAGCATCTCCAACCGCGTGGCGAAGTACCATTGCGCCCATGCGCAATTTCCGATATTCAAAAGGTGACATGCAAATGGGGCCATAATTTATGCAAAGGCGCAGGGGGCCATTTGCATCTCTTTATGCCCCATTTGCATGCCATTTGCATGTAGGTGCGCCGATCCCGAGGACTTGCTCCTGGCTACCTGCCAGGCAGCAGCCGTTAGGACCGACGCACAATTAATGCACCGATCGCGGGCATCACAGTTACATGACCCCCCCACATCACCCTTAGCCCGATCGCGGGCAGAATCAAATACATAGCGCCCACACACATCACCCGCCTTGATCGCGGGCAGAATCCATACATATCGCCCCCAGTGCCCGATAGCGGGCAGAACCTGCATAAACCCCCATGGCCGATCACGGCGAACCTGCATAAACCCCCAGTGCCCGATCGCGGGCAGAATGTAACCCTCCCCAACCGAATAACTCCCTGGTGGTCCAGTGGACCGTAAAGCCCGATCGCGGGCAGAATGTTACAGCAGAACCCCCAAAACATCTCCCTGGTGTCTAGTGTCCCCCACCCACCACGAGCCCCTCCACCCGCTCCCCGCGGCGGAGTGGCAGCATCCACCCGCCTGCCGCCCGCCGCCTGCCGACTGACTGTCCGGTAGGGCTGAAGTATAAGGAAACACAGAAGGAGCAGGACAGAAGAACTGTACCAGTTAAAGCAGAAGAAAATGGGGAAGGCAGTCAGAATAGCAAAGGCCCAAACCAAGGAAAAGATAGCCAACTCGGTTAAAAAGGGGGATAAAATCTTTTACAGGTACATTAGGGAGCGAAGAAAGACCAAGGGAGGGATAGTGAAGCTTGATAAAGGGGAAGGTGGATGGGCAGAGTGACAGTGCAAAAGCAGGGATACTGAACAAATACTTCTGCTCAGTGTTCACAAAAGAAGAGGAGGGGGAGGTACCTAATCTAATCAATAGAAGCACTCTGGATAAGGGGGTCAATACCAGTCCTTTCACTGAAGAAAGTGTTCTGAAAGAACTCTTAAAACTGAAGTTGGACAAAGCAATGGGGCCTGACGAGATTCACCCCAGGATTCTAAAGGAATTAAGGGGAGAACTAGTGACACCACTGACTACCCTTTTTAACAAATCATGGGAGGATGGTGTGGTATCTAAGGACTGGAGGAGGGCAGATGTGATTCCTCTTCACAAAAGTGGGAGTAAAGCAGGAAACTACAGACCTGTTATCTTGACCTCAGTGGTAGGGAAAATGAAGGAATCACTTCTGAAAGAAAGAATTGTTGAGTACCTAGAGGCCAGAGGAGCACAGGACCCAAGGCAGCATGGATTCACATTGGGAAGATCATGTCAGACGAATCTAATAGATTTCTTTGACTGGGTGACCAAAGTAGTAGACCATGGAGGGGCTGTGGACTTGGCCTACCTAGACTTTAGCAAGGCATTTGACACAGTCCCACACAAAAGATTAATAAACAAATTAGCCAGCCTGGGAGTGGGTCCCAGGGTGGTAGCCTGGGTAAAGACTGGCTGGACAACAGGACACAGAGGGTAATAGTAAACAGAGTCCACCTCAGAAAGGGGTTATTAGTGGGCACCACAGGGTTCAGTACTGGTCTGGTCCTTTTAATGTCTTTATAAGTGATACTGCAGAGGGACTGAAGGAAAAGTATGCCTCTTTGCAGATGACACAAAGATCTGCAACAGGGCTGATACCCAAGGGAAGGTGGAAAGGATGAGAAGGGATTTGGCAAGGTTTGAGGAAATGTCAAAAGTATGGCAGCTTAGATTCAATGCAAAGAAGTGCAAAGTAATGCACCTGGGAAACAAAAACCCAGGGAAAGAGTACACAATGGGGGGAGGTATTAATAATAACAAAAATGGAAAGGGACCTGGGGGTAGTCATATCAGATGACCTAAAATAAGCAAGCATGTGAGAAGGCGGTAAGGAAGGCTGGGGGATAGTGGGATGTACAGGGAGAGGCATCACCAGTAGAAAACAGGAAGTTGTTATCCTTCTGTACAGACAGTTGGTGAGACCCCATCTGGAGTACTGCGTGCAGTTCTGGAGACCCCAGCTCCTCAAGGACATAGACAGGATGGAGGCAGTCTGGAGGAGGGCAACTAAAATGGTACAGGGTCTGCAACAGAAGCTATGCAAAGAGAGACTAAAGGAGCTTAATATGTGTACCCTCGAGGAAAGGAGGAAGAGGAGGGGGGGACATGATAGAAACTATCAAGTACCTCAAGTGAATCAACAAAGTCCAAGAGGGTAGCACATTTCAGAAAAGAGATGTGCAAGAACAAGGAGCACAATTTGAAGATGGGGGGATGGCTCAGGGCAATGTGAGGAAGTATTTTTTCACAGAGAGGGTGGTGGATGCATGGAATGGCCTCCGGAGGAGGTAGTGGTCAAAAGTGGGAATCTCAAGAAGGCATGGGACAAACATAAGGCAATTCTGGTGGGAGTTAGGAAGAAGTAGGCTGTTGGTTAACTAGGATCTGCAGCTTATCCAATAGGTAGGGAAATGTGCAGACTAGGTGGGCCAAGCGGTCCTTATCTGCCATCAAAGTCTATGTTTCTATGTAGGTAGGAGACAAAGTAATGATCAAAGTCCTACCTAAAAAGGGTCCATTTCTGGCGGCTGCATGGAAAGGTCCATACACTGTAGGGTCAGTCCAACTGTGTACTTAATACAACTACAGGATGGTAAAAAGCCACTACACAAGTATTTTCATTTGATGCAGTTAAAAAGGTTTGGTGACTAACAGATTTTGAGTTTTGTTTTTCAGCCTCTCTATTTTAGGATGTTTCCTGACCCCAAGCCAAGCTGAGGAGACCGAAGGCTACTTCATATCTGGTGGATCTGTGGACCTGCACCTTTTCCAGCAACCTGTGAAAAAGGGGGTGGGGGGCACAGTACCGTACCATTATGAACACATTTGATTATTCCAAATGGTCAATGACATTGGGCCAATCACTCCGCTTGCACAGTCTGGGTACTGGAACTGTACCACACACTAATGGAGAACTCAGACTGTGTAAATGGAGTAATGAGGGGTTAAATCTGATAACATGTCATGTTATGCATCCCACTACACATCCTAACTGGCATTATAATAAGCTGACACTGTTTGATTCTCAAGCTATAAAAGCCTCAATAGATAGCCAGGATATCATGGGTAAATGGTGGAACTGGGCACAAAAACGTAATTATGGGAGACCATCTAAATTTGGGCTCCTTCAAAGTATTAGTACACCCTCCATAGGACCATGGTCAGAAGGATGTATTCATGTGTGTGTTAGTAAGCAACAAAATAAAAAACAAAATGAGTATATGTATGGGTTTTATCCTGAGTGTTTGGGTCCTTCACCCCACATTATATTACATTTCTCTACATCTATGCCCACTATTGGCAATACTAAAACATCATTGCCAAAACCAGAGGTTAATAAGAGTCCTTCTAGATATGCTAGAAAACCTATGTCAGATAATGAATATGTGTTTCAAAGAATTAACAAACCTGTGTATAACAATGTTAATTATTTAACTGTTTCTGTTTTGTTAAATTTCTCAAGTATTGAGCGGCCAACAAATATTTGACCTCAGCATTTAACCCAGTTATACAATGTTTTTATTAATGATATGTGGATTAATTTTAGAAATAAAAATGTTCGAGTAGAGCCTCCATATCTTCCACCACAGATGGGCAAACATCTTAAAAGAGAAAAGAGAAGTGTATGGGGTGACATTATTGGTACACTAGACTCAGCTGCAAGGCTGTGAAACACTATGGATTTAAAAACAGTACAATATTAAACAAGGAAGAACACATTAAACAGGGACTTTTAAAAGAGCATTATAAAACTATAGCTAACTTAAAAAAATATAGCATAATTTTCTGATCCTGCAAAATTGGACACACTTAGTAATTTGGAGGCTGATGATATGCCAAAAAAAAATTAGATTTGTGTGGCCTACGATGCATCTGTCCTTGATAGATTGCAAGATACCTTTAAAGATACTGAGACAGGAGAGTTCCTGCTTTTATAAAAGATCACTATGTTACAAAAGTTTTTACACAGTGCTAATTACACTAATGCTACCGAGTGTCTGCTCAGAAAATTAACTAAAGTGTACTTTGCTGGACATGGATGTGTGTTTAATCATACTTCACCTGTGGTTCCTATTGTATTGCAAATACCAATTATACCATGTAAAATGTCTGTTTTAAGTTTGACAAAGGTGGTTAATCTGGGCACAGTACAAAGTCCATATCATTCACAGCTTGTGCCGGCTCCTGCCTTGCTTACACAGTCAGGTACATGATGAGGTTAAAAAAGTGTTTCCTTTACAAATGGACAATGATGACATCACCAAGAACATTTATGCTTTCCACTTTGGACTGGTGGCCTTTTATACAAACTTATGTTCAGCATCCCACTACACTGGTTATTTTATGTCTGTTTCTGTGTTTACAATTCATTTTGACTGTTCACAGTTGCTGTATCAAAGGTTTACGTCTACCTTGTCTCAAATCAATATACGAGCACAAATGTACCATAAGACACCCACTGCATGGTGTGAGGCACCTAAAGTAAAATATCAGCTGCCTCAAAGTGGAAAATGTTGGGCTGGAGGTCATTATTAGTGCGCCTGCATATCATTAGTCAGATTAATAAACAACTGATGTTGTGATAATTAGCTTTTTAGACTCCATGAACTCAGCATAACCATAAGTGCTGAGGCAGGCAGGATTTACATTTCTTTATTAGATTCAATGAGCATGGTACACCTATAAGGTACTGTGACAAGTACATTATTAGTTAGTCTCTGTGAGCCCAGCATATGATGGGATTTTGATATTATTAGTTAAATTCTATAAGCTCAGTGAGCACTGAGACAGATAGAACAAATAATACCTTTTTGTAATAGGTCTTAGATAGACATATGCACACAGTATGCTGGTTCATTAAATATATTCCCTTACAACTTATTAGACCCTATTTTAATACATAACACATACTAATAGGCACATCTTAGTTTGCATCTCTAAAGGGTTAAAAGGGATCACTAAGAATTAGGAGAAAATACTGTTATTTACAAACCCTTAAAGCTTTGGTGGCAAACAAATTGGTAGGAAGGAGTGTTATACTCAAAAAACAATGGTATAAAAACCCAAATGTATGTTTACCTCATACTCAGGAAATAACAGTATGGAAACTCAGACTTGTCACATATCATTATGGTTGTTTTTTTTCTTAAGTTTTTAGCTGACAAGACCGTCTTCTATCGTTATGGCTATTTCCTTAAAAATTGGCTAACAAAGCTGTCTTGTTTGGCCAGACTACAGGTACCTCGCCTTAAAGTTATTTTTGTGTACCAGACAAAAAAGTTACTACATAAGCCATTTATGAGGTCATTTTAATCTAGTCAGACAAACATATACATTATTTGTAGAGTCAGCAAAAGTCTGTGGGGGGGGGTTGGATAATATACCCATGTTCTGACTAGTTGCAACACCTTGGCAACAACTTTCTCCAATCTGTTTGCCCCTTAGCAACATATTTGCTCACTATGGAGCAAGCAGTCACATGCTGTGATAAATACACGTCCTGTCATCTATGTACCATATGTGCAGGTTCATGCAGCTCCTGTACTGTGACAGAACCTCGCTTAACTGTCATGCTGTCCCTTTTCACATGGTATAAAACTATATATTGAGCCCCAGTATCTCATGCTGTTTATACCGTATGTATGTGCAATGTTAGGAGCCTCATATAGCTTCATACAGGATATCCTGCCTTGAAAGAGGGTGAAGACCACTCAGTTCACATGGCTTCATTTCTTTAACTCCAGCTCTGTTCTCATTTGATCTACGTCAATGAGAAAATGACCAACAACTGTGTCCTCTATTTCCCTATGAAAGCATATCCAGTTTTTTGCTCCTCCCTGGTCACTCTTTCACCCCTTTCATTCAAGCCCCTCAGCACTTACTCAAGTGTTTTAAGTCAATGCTGTTGGCCTTGACTGCTTCCCATATAGTTTATTCCACACATTAACCCATTTCATGCGTAAGAAAGTATGGTATATATCTTCTCTATGTCCTTAAAATCATGTGTACTGCTACATGCCCCCCAACCTCTGCTTCCTCTGTGTCCAAGTAGACAGACTCTCTAGTCTTTCTGAATAACTCTGGAAGATTCACAAATCATTCTAGTTATACCTTGCCGCCTTTCTAGTTCTCAGAGAATCATAACATCTGGGTATCCTCCATCCATTCCATTGGCCGATGCAAGATCATAAATATTTTTGGCTGCCAGAGGCCAATCTCCCTGGCTCCAGCCAGAAACTCCAGTTTACTTTGTGCATCTCTGGAAGCAGGTCATGATCTATCTCACTGCCTAATACGTCAAGGTATTTATTTATCTTTGAAATCCTGACTCTCCCTATCTAGATTAATGCACGTTGACAGGCTATGTGCGAACTCCACTAGGTTTTTTCATGCTCTTTGCATGCATACAAAAACAAAAACAAAACAAAAGATCATCATTTTTGTTTAACATTATCCAGTGATTACATCGATATGTATATATATATATATATATATATATATATATATATTACTGGCATAGTAGTGCCAGTATATTAGGGTTGAGTGCAAACTTCTATGTTAAACCTGACATTTTCAACTTTAATAACTCTGGAACCATTCACCAGATTTGCACAAAATGCAGCATGCATAATCTCTAGGTATAGGTTCCTTGATGTACTGCATTTTGTGTGAATCCGTTGTGTGGTTTTTGAGATACAGAGGGTCAAAAAGCCCTAAATTTATCTGTTTCTTTGACATTTCTTTGTCCACCTATATCTCAGGAATGGTGTTATGCTGTGGTCTGAAAATTGTAGTGTAGAAAGCCTTTGTGTCACAGATGTGCATCTTGAAGATTTGGTAAAACAATATTAAGTAGTTCAAAAGTTATATCAGTTTTAAGTGTCCCATTATTTCCTACGGGAAAAGTTAAGTGTTCAGCACAAAAGTATTGTATTTTCTCAAATTATGGTGTGTGTGCGAAAATAGGTGTGTCTTATTTTCACACACACACACCATGATTTGCGAAAATAGGGTGGTCAGTCACAGACAGCAGGGTGCCCAATCCCCCTGTCGGCATTTCTCCCCACCACACTGTGGCACACTGGGAACCCACCCCAGTGTGCCAAATAAGTTTTTTTTTAATCCGTTTCCAACACCGGGATGCCCAGTCATGCTGTTGACTGCCAACAGGGGTTCCCAGTCCCCCCGATGGCAGCATGTATCCCCCCAACTCATGTGGCACACTGGGAGCCCACCCCAGTGTGCCCAAAAAGTTTATTTATTTATTTTTACCTTGCCGACAGACGTTCCAAATCCCCTTGTAAGCACCATGTATCTTGCCCCCAGCTCATGTGGCACACTGGGAGCTCACCCCAGTGTGAACAAAAGTTGTGATTTTTTTTCTAACCTGTAAATAAAGAAAACTGTCCCTGACATCTTTTTTTTTACCTGTATAAAAGAAAATGGTCCTCATTGTCTCCCCAGTACCCCTCCCCATCCCACCATCCCACTGTGCACCCACCTCCCTGCACCTCCTCCCTGCCCCCTTTACCCCATACTTACCTCCGGAGGTCAGCGCTGTCATCTCTCTGGACTGGGACACTTCTGCACTCTTCAAAGCTGAACCGGAACTGAAGAATCAAAGGTAAGCGCCGTGTAATGGCAGTCAATGGGGTTTCAACTTAGGTTGACACCTCAGCCAATTTTAGAAATTTTGGCCCAGATTTTCAACATGGGTTCTTGGATTCAATTGAAGATGTCACTGTCATTTGTACCGTCCCTAAAGATGATTTTGTGGTCGCCATGCGAATCACCTTTCAGGACTGATTAATGAAATGACAGTGCCATTGTTCATGAAGTTGGGTCCCAAAAAGCCCATGTTGCAAATTTGGTGAAATAATTCAAAAAATGACTGCATTATGAGCGTGCATTGCACAGTTTCTATGCACTCTTGTTACTTTGCCAATTTTTAATATTTTCACTCCAGATTTTCAACATTGCCATTTGTTCACACCTTGTTATGAACAGTGCAGCTGTCATTTTTCACATCCTGCCAGAAACATGTTTTCGCACCAGTGGTGCAGAATGGCACAGTTGCTGTGTGAAATCAACTTTTAGGATGGATTAACAAAATCACAGTGCCACTGTTCATGAGGGGAGGTCCCAAAAGGCCCCTGTTGAAAATTTGGTGAAACAATTCCCAAAAATGACTGTGTTACAAGAGTGCACTGTGCAGTTTCTATGCACGCTCATAACTTCGCCAGTTTTTCATATTTTCATTCTAGAGTTTAAACATTATCATTTTGTCACACCACCACATGAACAGTACAGCTGTCATTTCTCACATACTGTCTGAAATGTGTTTTCTCACCTGTGGCAAAGACTGGCGCAGTCACGGTGCAAAATCTCTTTTTAGGACTGATTAACGAAATGACAGTATCACTGTTCATGAGGTGGGGTCCCAGAAAGGCCATGTTCAAAATTAGGTGACAAAATTCCTAAAAATAGTTGTATTATGAGCATGTGTTGTGCAGTTTCTATGCAGGCACACGACTTTGGTATTTTACAATATTTTCACTCCAGATTTTCAACATACCCATTTTTTAAAACCACCTCATCAGTGGCACAGCTGTCATTTCTCACATCCTGCCCGAAATGTTTTTCTCGCACTAGTGGCAAAAAATGACACAGTAGCTGGCAAAATCACCTTTCGGGACCAATTAATGATATGGCAGTACCACTGTTCTGGAGGTGGGGTCCCAAAAAGCCCATGTTGAAAATTTGGTGAAAAAGACCCTAAAAATGGCCAAGTTATGAGTGTTTGTTGAAATCGTTCTATGCACGTGTATAACTTTGGTAATTTTTAATATTTTCACTCCAAATTTTCAATGAAGCCATTATTTCATACCACCTCGTGAATAGCATCCTTTATTAAAGATACCAATAAAGTATCTGAAAAAGTAAGAAAATTCACTGCAAAAAACTTCGTTAATGCACCATTAGTGTTGAAGCGTACAAAGTACGGAAGTCCAGTCATAGGGTTCCCAAGCCTAGCAGACTACCCCACCCTTGGCTTCCAACCCTAACAACCCCACCCCTCCCCTTTGGTTTCCAAATTTGGCGTCTCTTCCACTCATGCATGAACAGTGTGAGGTGCCTGGGATTCCAAACCCAAATGCTCACTCCATCTCAACTGTTAATAACCCAACATGGGAACTGAATAAAATAATGGGGTGAGCATTAGGGTTTGAATCCCAAGAGCACACCCCTCACACCTGTTCCTGTATGCAGGGTGAGGTGGGGCCCAGCATAGGTTTGGAAGCTGAGGGTGGGGGGTGGGTGTTAGGCTTGGGAACCTAAGATAGATTTCCCTACTTTTCACGCTTCAAACCTAATAGAGCATTAACAAAGTTTTTTGCAGTGATCTCTCTCCCTCTCTCTCTCTCTCTATATATATATATATACTGTATATATATATATATACATATACATATATATATATTCATTGCAAAAAACTTCATTAATGCAGCAGTAAGGGTTGAAGTGATAAAAGTAGGGAAATGAGATATTAGGGTTGAGCCCCTAACCCCTCACCCTATCACCCAACCCCCTATCCTCCACATTCCAACAGGCATCGGGGTGTGCCATGGGGTCATTAGGCCCAACTCTCACCCCATTCCATGTGTAAACAGGCTGACATGGTACAGCATAGGAGAATGGGTGAGAGTTAGGCCCTGCACTCCCACTTTCACATAACTACGGAGTCATACAGCAGCCCTATAGGGCTGAAAAGGAACCCTTTTAACACTAACTTGCCAATATCTCAGTAACCATAGCAGCTATGAAAAAAATTCCACTGCAGTTGTAATCATGACTCCAAAATCTCCACGCATGCTTAGTTCACCTGAACTAAGCTGCCTGGAACAAAAAATCTGTATCTCACATCATTTCTGAAATACGGGCACTGAAAGGCGCTGTTGGTGCCGCAATGTTATCCTATGGGAAAAATCTCAAGTTTGTATTGGCATATCTATGGAACCAATGAAATGGTTTGCAACTAGACAGCATAATTCACATCTCTGGGACACCCCCTTTATATCCTAGAAATTTCAAGCCAAAAGACCAAACCGTTTATTTACAGTGCACTGGGAACGTTTTTAAATTTCTAGTTCGTGAGGTGTCAAAATCCCCATTCGTGAGGTCAGTCCCCATTCGCAAGCTGTTAAAATCCTCATTTGTGAGAACTCCTTGTTCATCAGATTTTAGCTATCTGGTCTGGAAATCGCGATCAAGGATTTTGTCAGCTCGCAAAAGGGGATTGGCTCACGAAAGCAAATTTTGACAGCTTGCGAATGGGGATTTTGTCACCCCAGGAAAGAGAATTAAAAAAAACAATCCCCTTTCACGAGGTGTCAAAATCCCCCTTTCGTGAGTCAATCCCCCTTTCGCGAGGTGACAAAGTCCCTGTACACGAGCCAATCCTTGTTCATGAGAAGGGCCATCTGGTCTGGAAATCACGATCAATGATTTTGTCAGCTCACAAAGGGGATTGGCTCGTTGAAAGGGATTTTGACAGCTCACAAAAGGATTCAAAACCAATCCTCTTTCAAGCTGTCAAAATCCATTTCATGAGCTTGATCCTTTCATAAGCTGACAAAATCTCCAATTCAGAGCCAATCCTTGTTTGTAAGATAGGGCCATCTGTTCCCTAAGTCACGATCAAGGATTTTGTTACCTCTGAAAGGGATCGACTGCTGAATGGAGATATTGGCCTTACATGAGAGTTCGGAAGTGAGTCACAAATGAGGAATTTTTTAAATTTAAAAGGCAGTTTATGTTACCAAAATAAAGCAAACCAAAGCCGTGGTTTTATAGAGGGCATCACCTTGAACAAAATCCATGCTTAATTTACAAGATAGCACATCTGTAGGGCAAGCTACAACATTTTGTTTGTGGGAAAAATGAAAACAAGATGGCAGCTCGCGAAGGGGGAATTTTTCCTCACGAATGGGGATTTTATAAATCCCATTCGCAAGGTGACAAAATCCTTGATCGCAAGCCCAGTCCCCTTTCGCAAAACATAAATATAAATCAAAGACTGAACTGAGCATACTCAGAACCCGAAAATTCAAAATTAAATAATTTTTGAACAGATTAATATTTTTTCACCACACTAATGCTGTATTGTCCTTTGGGCAAACCTCTTTCTACCCTGAAAATTTAAGCCAAAATTCCAAACAGTGTGGCTGCTGTGCGATTGGCAAAAATCAGCAGAAATGGGCAAAAAACACATTGTTTGGTGCTTCGCTGCACAAAAACTGCAAATCCGATCAAAATGCAACTTGGCAAATCAAGAGATCTACCATACAACACCAACCAGTTCAAATGTTGTGCAAATCCATTGAATGGTTGCAAAATTATTAACGTGCAAAATTTGGGGTTTAACATTAAACTGCCTACTCAACCTTAACTATAGTGGGTAAAGATCGAATATATATATATATATATATATATATATATATATATATATATATATTTATATATATATATATATATATATATATATATACATACACACACAGATGGGTTGATAAAAATTATGAATAGGCACACTGCAACAGCACACAGAGTGGGCAGGGATCAGGGGAGCCAGTCCCTCAGTTACAGTCTGTCTCAACCCCTGCCCAAGTTTAGGACCCTCTGTTAGTGTCCCCAGCAAGAGAATGGTGGTGGCAGGTGTTTGTCTGGGAGCCTTCCTGAACAGAAGGCAGTGTGCCAGGGACAGCATGGTCTGGTCCTCTACTATGGGAGCCTGGGGCATTGTTAAAGGAATATAGGCTGTGGTATTTAACGTCCTGAGGTACCTGAGGGCTGCTGTGGTTCCAGGAAGCTGGATTTGGTTCAGGGCTGCTCTGCACTAAAAGATGTCCCCAATGGCTAGGGGATGATGGCAGCAGTGGAATACCTTTGTTTTTGGCACCCACAGGTTCACACCATGCCGGGACCACTGTGCTATCTCCACCAACTCTCCCGCACATTCCACTTTAGGTGCCATGTCTTCCCAGCAGCTCCCAAGTCTCTGACAGCAAGATGACAGCTCTCGCAAGACGGTGTGGCTCCAAAGACCATCCACCACTCTGTATATTTAGGCAGAGTGTGATCAGAGTCAGGGAAGAGGCAGCACCTTAAAAGGAGCTTCCAGGCTAAGCGGGGGACTTTAATTTTAACAAATCAACTCCAGCTGCATACAATAAATGGGAGTCACATATCGTGAGGATTTAAGCATTGTGAGACTTCAGTGGGTGGCAGAGCTATTCCTGCAAACTCTGGCAGGAATGGTGGCCATATTGGCAGAGTACTGAGAGGGACGCCATATTGGGGGTGGCAATAGCAGGACAGGAGCAAAGGGGTTAAAATGGTGCCCATATCATACAGGCTGCCACCCTGGGTGAGGGATCCCTAGACCCTTAAAGGCATGCTCACACGCACACCAATAATACTCAGTGCCATTCCCTTTTCTTTGCATGCTGACTGCTGCTATTACTTGGTATTGCATATACACTGACTGATGTTTCTGACTCGGTTATTTTTGTCTGCATACCACAGATTGGATAGCTTGCAGACCTTCACTGCCTTGCCTGCCTGTCTAGAATGTGGGTCAAAGCTCCCTGAATCTCATGTGGGGAGGTCCTGTGTACAGTATGTACAGTCTCACAGTTGGGCACACTGCAGAACTCCAGCCTGGATGTGGTGGCCGCTCACGAGGAGTCATCAGCTGGATCATGCTGAACGCAGCACAGGCGGGCCTGCTGTTCAGTGGCTGGAAAAATTACAAGCCCAGCAGCCAGAAAGTGAACCCCAGGCAGCATCAATAAAATGCACAGGGACATGACAGACTATGCAGCTGCAGAAGAAGAAACGCAGACAGGCGGAGGACACAGCCAGCTCATCAGAGGAAGAAGAGGTGGAAAAGGATATGAGCCAGGCATCAGGTAAGCTGTGCCCACAGAAGGATGTGGCAGAACTGGTACGACTTGTATGTGAAGCCCTGCAGGTCCTGGTGGAGTCAGAAGAGCCGCACACTTCAACGAACCCCCTCCGCTCATCCCAATCAAAGTCAGTGCAGCATTGCTTTCCCACCTGCGCAGCCCTTGATGCTATCCTGAACAAGGAGCTGGAGGCATTAGAGCCATCCGGGACTCTGAAAAAGTGAGCTATGGAAAAGTTCTGTTCCCTCGCTGAGTTCTATATGACAGTCTGGCACACGGCCCCCAAAGTGGACACCTCGGAGTCAGCACTTGCTAGACATATTGTCATACTGGTTGACAGCACTGCAGTGCTCAAAGATCCTATGGACAAGAAGGTGGAAGAATCACTTAAACAGATTCATGAAGTTATGGGGATGGCCTTGTCCACAGATACGGTGCTGTGGTATGCCACTAGAGCGCTGTTGTAGTGGGTGGAGACCATCGCAGATGGACTCATGGAGGATTTCCTGCTGGCATAGCAGGTGGACTGTGCCATGCAGACAGCATGCTATATAGTAGATATCTCCTCAGACACCATTACGTTTAGTGCTAGGGCTGCCGTCCTGACCAAAAGGGCCAGAGAGGCATTATGGCTCAAGCTATGGCAGGCAGATGCCGCGTCAAAGGCGACCCTAATGAAGCTCCCCTGCAAAGAAGGCCACCTATTCAAGGAAGCCCTGATGCTGTTCCTCAAGGGTCAAGTGGGGATGAAGCAGATGGTGGAGAAAAAGGATCTTTTCCTCCTGTCGGGTTGGCTCTTTCACTCCAGATTTAGAGGAGCCAGGAACCAGGCAAGAGCAACAGCAACCCAATGGCAGAGGGGCGGAGGAACCGAGATCCAGGTTCCAATCCCAGAATACTCAATCCAAGTTCAAAGGCAATTTTGGTAAATGAGGGGGCTTCAAGGGCAGCAAGTTTAGTGGTGGCACCACCGCTAACAACCAATGAAGGCAGGGGGGCCCAGCAGACTGCCCACTGGTTGGGGGTCGACTACAATTGTTCATCGATCAGGGACTCACATTACCACAGGTGGGTCAGGGAACTTGTGTCCCATAGCTACATCATAGATTTACTCAAAAGATAATTCCACACAGACTGATGCTATCCTCTGCACCCCATGACCCCAAAAAAGTGGAAGCAATCTAACAAGCTCTCGGCAACCTCATCAGGAACCGGGCGATTGTTCCTGTTCCTCCTCAAGAGAGGGACACGGGGGTGTACTCAACATTCTTTATGGTCCTGAAGAAGACGGTGCTTCTGCCCTGTCCTCAACCTAAAATTCCTCAACACGTTTGTACTCAACAAGAAATTCAAAATGGAGACCCTCGGTCAATTCTGGCAGCAATTCAGCCGGGCGATTTTCTGGCCTCAGTCAACCTCAAGGATGCATACTTGTACATTCCAATCTGCCCCTGACACCATCGTTTTCTCAAATTCCAGATACATGAGCATCACTTCCAGTACACATGTCTCCCATTCACCTTGGCATTAGCACCAAGAGTCTTTATGAAGACGTTCATAGTACTGGTGGCGGACCTTCGGAAAAGGGGCATACATGTCAACCCATATCTGGACGATTGGCTCATTCAAGTCAGGCATCCAGATCAAGCCCAGAGGGATAAAGAGGCCATAGCCCAGTGCCTGCAACACCATGTCTGGGTCATAAATTGGGGCAGAGTCAGATGCACCCCACACAAGTGCTCCGGCACCTGTGTGCCAGGACTGACACAGTCGTGGGCTGGGTTTATACTACAGAGGAAAACGTGGCCAACATAATTCAATTCCTGGATTCTGTATAGGCATGGCCATACAGACCAGTGCACACTTACCTCCAGTTGTTGGGGCTCATGGTGGCGGTGAAAGCCATGGTGCCATGGGCACTCCTGCACATGCGCCTCCTTCAACGGTATGAGCTAGACGCATGGGATCAGTCAATCAAGGACTTTGAGTTCAAACTCGATTTCAATCTGGACATCTTTCAGAGCATAGACTGGTGGATGAACCAGCGCAACCTGATGAAGGGTGTACCGCTGACACTGCCACCACTGGTGACCATCACAACTGATGCTAGTTTCATTGGCTGGGGAGCCATGCTGGGGGCATTATGTGATGCAGGGCAAGTGGTCTCCGCTGGAAGTACATCTGCCCATCAATGTTCTGAAGATGAGAGCAGTGTATAGGGCACAGTTATTTTTTGCCTCTCAGATTCATGGTCAGCTTGTACTGATCAGAACTGATAATCAGGTCACCATGGTGTATATCAAAACAAGGCAGAACCCACAGCAGGCCATGTTCCGGGAGGTGCTTCAGACCTTACATTGGGCAAAGAAACACATGCAGAGGATCTCTGCCACATATCTAGTGGGGAAGCACAACTTGCAGGCAGATTAGCTCAGTCGAGTGACTCTCAATCAGGCAGAGTGGCAGCTGCACCCTCAAGTATTTCAGGATATCGACCAAAGGTGGGAGCCATTCCAGATAGATCTCATGGCTTCAGGCTCAACAGTCAGCTGCCCTGTTTCATTCCAGATTTCCAGACAGCTGGGCTGAAGAGGTCGACACAATGGCAGCAAGGTGGCATTTCACAAAGGCCTACATATTTCCACCACTTCAGATGATTGCGAAGGTGCTGCTTAAGATCAGGGACACGAGAGCCACAGTACTGATTGTGGCCCCAGACTGGCCGAGGAGATCGTGGTACTCTCTACTCCAAGTGATGCTGAACGACACGCCTTGGTGTCTACCTCAACATCTGGACTTGCTATGGCAGGGCCCAGTATTGCACCACAATCCCAGGTCCTCTCCTTGATGGCTTGGATGCTGAAAAGACAAGACTGTTAAAGGAAGATTACCCCTACAGGGTGGTGGAACGTTTGTTGAAGTCTAGGAGAAATTCCACCAATAAGACATATCAGAGACATTGGCAAATTTTTTGTAAATGGTGTAAGGCAAAAGGCTTGTCTCCTTCAGTAGCGGGCCTTCCCCAGATCCCTGACTTCCTTAACAATGGGGCCGAAAAGGGTTTTAGCCTATTCCTCTTTGAGGGTTCAGGCATCTTCCATCTCTGCTATAAGTGGTTCCCTGCCAAAGGTGGGGCCTTTGAGTTCCCATCCCGATGTGGTTTGCCTCCTAGGGGCCGTGCAGATTGCATCTTCCCGGGTTCAACCCACGTGTCTACACAAACCCCATTTGTTCCTGATTCCCTTATAAGACAACAGTTAAGACAGTGTTTCTCATGGCCATGTGTTCTGCTAGGTGGGTGGGGGAACTACAAGCCCTCTCCTGCCAAGAACTGTTTCTTACTTTCCATAATGACAGGGTATCCCTTGTACCTGTTCCATCATTCACACTGAAGGTGTTGTCACCATTTTACCTGGAGCAGGCTATTCATCTACCGGCCCTGGCAGGGGAGGAAGGGAGTTTGGCTGGGATTCCTCACCCACTGGACATGGTTTCCTTGCTTAGAGATTATCTGACTATGACTGAGAGTTTCTGTAGATCAGCTTGCCTGTTTGTGTTCTGTTCTGGTAAGAAGATGGGCCAGATGTCATCAAAGGACGCCATCAGTGGCTGGATTAGGAGGGCCACTGTGGTGGCTTACCAAGGGGTGAGCAAAGACCCCCCTAGTGGCATTTGAGCACATTCCACCACATCCTCTCTCAACCTCTTGGGCAGAGAGGGTGGCGCTTCTATGCAGCATATCTGTGTAGTTACTTGGTCCTCCTTTCACACCTTTGTCCACCACTACAGGCTCGATGTGGCTATTGCAGATGGAGCCATGTTTGGCACAGCTGTTCTTCAGGCTGCTGTAGGGTTTCATTCATAATGAGGTTCATTTTTTTTTTCAATTGTTTAACCAGGTGAGACACACTAAGCTGAAAGCTTGTTTACAGGTGCAACCTAGGAGCACAGGGAAGTTAAATGACTTGCTCAGGGTCACACAGTATGCAAGTGGGGGCTGTGGGATTCAAACTCAGGTCACCAGATTTGCAGCTCAGAGCCTTAAACCACTGCGCTATACTGCGCTATATATTTTTCTGTCCCACCTGTGGCTTTTCCTGGGTTCTGCTACAAATAACCCAGATGTTATGATTCTCTGAGCACTAGAAAGGTGGCAGGGGATAACATTATTTACTCACCTGGTAAAGGTGTTTATACCTGCCACCTTTATAGTGCTCAGAGTCCCACCCTAGGTGGATGAACCAGACACTGTAGCAGCCGGAATCATACGTAGGACCCTTAAGGCCTGGGGTTACTTGAGTCTGCTGTATGTTTTTTTAATGGTGCCACGCACTACTGTATTATAGCGCATGCATTTTTTTTCTGGTGCTATAGGTATTACTGTCTCTGTATTTACTGACACTCTTGTTCTGATAGGTGTTCGTACTCTGATCACCTGGGTGTATCATTTATCATGTGTATTATTCACCGTTCATTTTACTTTCTGAGTAAACATAATCATTTTTCACTGCAACCTACTGTGGGTGTTGGTCATTGCTATATTGTGTTATTTTGTGCCTGTGTTTGGGTTTCTTTTGGTTTTCCTTCCTTCTGCTAGAGAAGTGTTGTACTGGAGTTTCTGGCTGGAGCCAGGGGGATTGGCCTCTGGCAGCCAAAAAGATTTATAATCATGCATCGGCCAATGGGATGGATGGAGGATACCCAAATGTTATGATTCTCTTTAGCACTATAAAGGTGGCAGGTATAATCAACTTTACCAGGTGAGTAAATACCATTGTCTTTCACTTTGCCTTTTCAATTTCCTGGACACCTTTCTCGTAATACATTAATGAGAATGGAATGTAACAATCTATGTGCAGCCTCCCCAGTTCCTTAAACAATACTAGAATTATTGGCGGCTCTTATTTAATACCCCAATCTATACACATTGGTTTGATTTACTTTTCCTTACCACTGATAATCACTGAGAAGCAGATTTTGCTGTTTAATTTACTAAATGTCCTAGCTCCCTCTCCTGGTCTGTGTCTTGTAGTGCCTATCCATTTAAAGAGCTAGCAGCACAAAAAAAAAAAAACAGGCAGAAATGTAATTTTTAAAAGTAGGCTCTTATTACTTACTATTTTTGAAGTGTTTTTAGTTTTCTGTGTGCTCATAGATAGGTTTCTACGTCTACCTAGCAGTATTGGGTGCAATGTAAAAAGCTGTGCTTTAGCTGAAAGCAGGCATATCTAGTCCTGTTCCTCCCAAAACATCATCAGCATTGTCTCACTGATGCACTGACCAGTTAGCGCCCAATATCTTTGTAACCCCTAGATGGCGCTATCCCAGGGGCTACTACCCCTGCCTGATTTGCCACTAACAGGTTGAGGGGCCTGGATCCGATGGTGGGTGCCTCCACCCAGAGGTCAGGGTTTGCAATAGTTAAACTAACTTGGTCACAGCCCTCTGGGACACTGCAACCCCCCTTTCTTCCCACTAGTGGACCACATAGTATATCAGAATTACCTTCACAGTATACACTTACCCCCAGGACTGGTTCAGGCACTGGGACCCCTGTAAAATAAGAAGATACAGTGCAACAATCACAGTACAATACTTTAACATAGACAAATACCTCAGGCAGTATAACTTTGCTGAAACAAGCAGCTCTGATTTATTTAGGGGGATATAACAAGGACAGGGGGAAATCAGGTTAATTAGCTTAATTAGCTTTACTCATCTACCTATGGCTCTGTGCACAGGCCTATCCCTACCAGTTACTGTCCCTGGGTACCCAAGCCCTAGTGGCTAGTCCAAACGGTGGCAGCTGGTAGGGGCCCTTTCACACAGAGAAAAGAAAAATTAGTTAAACAGTCAGCAGTACAGTAATTCCATTTGGATTCAATGTGGCAATTCAACAGGAGGACCCTGAATTAGTACTCACGACCTCCAAACAAGATAGGGTCCTTCAACGTCAGCAGGGCTACCCTTGAGCTCCACGAGACTCTTCCACATTTATATGACAAACTGCAACAGGCAAAAGTCCTTTAATGGCAGCAGGATTCACTTGAGCTACACAAGCCTCCCTCACATTTATATGGTAAACAGTAACAGGCCAAAGTCCTTTAATGGCAGCAGGATTCACTTGAGCTACACAAGCCTCCTCACACATTTATATGGTAAAAGAAAGTACTATACCAGGCAGGCTGCTTCTCTATCCCGATCGCAATTACTGCACAATACCCAGGAGAACACACAGCAGATTCAGTTCCTGACAGACCTAGCGCATCCAGCAATTCTCCAGTCTTCTACAGGGTGAGCCTGGTTTCTACTCTTCAGATATCCTTTGATTCTCTTCACAGGACGGATTCAGTCCTAACAAGCAGTTACACAAGCTGCAGACCGGAACTCGGGGCCTTACACACGTTTCCCGACTAAAACTGCACACCGAAAAAGCACAGGGCTCCTTCCCTCTTCACTGCCAGAGCTCAACTGAAACTCCAGCAGACAAAACCGGGCACTTCCTTTAAGTTCCTCCCAGTTCTTGGCTGGATTGGCTGTTACTCACAATAGACTGCCCCTGTTGGTCCAAAAAGGCCAAGTCCAAACTACATCTCCCAGAGTCACTGCCCATACAACCCTCTTGTGGCTGGCTCAGATTACGAGTCCAAGTTCTGATTCCTCAAGGCACCATTTTAGAGCTACCTTAGCCCACACTGATTGGTCCAGTTCAGCAGTTCAAAACTAGAATGGGAACTAGGCAAACACAGTTCTGACTGCAAAGAAAGCAGGTTAGACAAACTGTATTTTCATTATTACTCTAAATGATTTCATAAACAGTTACATCTTTCAGATAGGTTCCTTGCACCCTAGTTACTGCAAAAATGGAGTGAATTCAGCAGCTCGAGTGGTACTCAAGCAGAGAAACACACAGTCCCCATACAACTATTATGTCTGCAAGCAGACAGCTCTTAAAGAGACAGTACCAGAGGCTCTAAAACACTCACAGATAAATGGCTTAAACGCCAAACACCATTCAGGCTTGGAGCATTCTAGCAAGCTCCTGGAAGTCTTTTGGGAACCCCATTTGCAGGGGGTTACACCCTTCCTGGTTTGGGAAAGCTTGATTCCCACAAGCAAGTGCACCCCATAAGTTTCAACTGCAACCATATACATTTGCATTAGGCTCACACATGTAATCATCAGTCAATATATCATTTTACCAAGACACATTTCTGAAACATTGCAGCACGTCACTCTTTACATAGTATTACACACACATTTGTACCATAACTCAAGTTATTACCTCTTGTACATGAAACCTGAAGAGAGGGGCCTCTATCAGTTACCTTGGGCTAGACGCGTAAGGGCACCATACTTAGAGGGCAACACAGTAACTTGGAGTTAGCACTGACACTCAGTTTGGGTAATGAGCTCGGGACACATACACCTTTATGGACAACATTGAGAGGCAAGTCCACAGGCCTCCCAAGGAATCATAACTGAGGTGCACCACAGGCTTTACAGCTCGACTCAGTCTTTCTAGGGGAACTGTTACAGTCTCTGCACTCTGAGCCTCATTTTCAGCATTGTCCTCACTTGTAAGGGAGTCTCTATAGGGGCAGAGAGGCTAGAACTTGGGGCACTTCAGCTCCAGGAGTTACAGTTTCTGAGTCCACAACATTTGGCTCACATGAAGAGCTGACACTGGCAGTGGACCGTCAGGGCACTCAAAATACTCTTCTTGTTCTTGTATCACCAGTCCGCCCCAATCCATCATTTTCTCTCCTGAAAGCTCAAACAGTTCAACCATGCACAATGATTCCATTTCATCTGATCTGATGCTTTGCACTTACTTTCTGGGAGCACTGGCTCCAGGGACGAAGTTGGGGGCTTAGACAGTCCAGAAGGCCCAGCTTCGTCTCCAGTATTGACTAGGATTGCCCCCAAACAATTGACTCAGTTCAAGGATAGTATTCAAAGTCACTCACTTTCTTCTGATATGGACTCGACAGTCATGCTCAACTGGGACTTGTAGAGGGAACACTTTAACCCTGCTTCTGTAGGTGCAGACTTTCTTGATCTTTTCTTAGCAGCAGCTCTAGTCACTGGTCCAGAGGGGGCATCTTCTGGGGCTCAGACTCAATCAAGATTTGTCCAATGGGCAGTAAATGATTTCTATGCATTGTTTTTACATCTTTTGAATTATTCTCAGGCCTTACTTTGTACACTGGCAGATCATCTAGTTTACCCACTACAATGTGAGGAAGATGGTGCCATCTGTCAGCAATCTTGTTTGCCATGCAGTCCCAGATTTCTTAGCAATGCCCGCCTCCTCCTGGAGTCTCTGTGCTTTCACCTTTTATCATACCTTTCTTTGTTGGCCAGATTTCTTTGGCAGCCATGGTTTGAGCCAGTTGGTACCATGAGTTAGTTGGGCCTTTAACTTTGCACATACTATAAATAGTTGTCAGCTTGAACCCCATCAGGAGAGACCCCAAAACACACATCTACCGGTAGTCGAGCTTTCTTCCAAACACTGTAAGGTAGGGGAGAACCCAGTGGCATCACTTGGTGCAGTTATAAGCATGTACCAGGGTGCTAATTTGTTGGCTCCATCTAGGCTTGTTCTTTGGGTGCAGGGTGCCTAGCATATCTAGCAAAGTGTGGTTGAAATGTTCTGGCTGTGGGTTCCCTGGGGGTGGTGTAGTGGCTCTGGACTTCAGACTCCCCACAGAGAAAGCATTCTTTGATCAGATGACTCTCAAAGTCTCTCCCTTGATCAGAATGGATTCTTTGTGAGCCTCATAGTGAACAAAAAGTTTTCTACAAGTACTTTGGCCACAGTGGATGCTTTCTGGTCTTTGGTGGAGCTTGGCATATCTCATGAAATGGTCAGTGACCACCAGCACATTACTGATATTTCTTTGATCTGACTCCAAACTCAGAAAATCAATATAGACCAGCTCCATGGGTGCACTGGTGGTGATGTTAACAAGGGGGGCAGCCCTCTGGGGCAAAGCTTTCCTCTGTAAGCAGCAACTACAAGTTCGAATGTGTTGCTCCACATCAGCCCCCATCCTAGGCCAATAGAATCTGGATCTCACCAAGTCAAGTGTTCTGTCTATATCAAGGTGCCCCATGTGGCTGTGCAAGGACCTCAATACTGAGTCTCGAAAGGCAGTGGGCAGCACTAGTTATTGTCTGTCTACTTGTCCCCCTCTGTCTACTGTTTCTCTGTATAACAGTTTATTGATCAGTTTCAACTTAGGACCTTCTTTATATAACAGTGCAGCTCTCAAATCAGTGGAGCGAATTTGGACACATCTTTCCTGCACAGAGGGCTTCTAAAGCTGATTTGATCATGCGGGTCGCAGAGACTGAGCCCGCCAATACTGTCATTGTCCAGCTGAGGCAGTGCACCAACGTCCTATTGCAGAAAAGTGGCACAAGCAGCAGGTATGCAATTCTCAGAGGGTCCCAAGCAATCCACCATGCAGTCCACTGCGTCTCGGGACATTTGTTCATCCCTGTCAAACTTCCGCAGAGTGCCCAAATGTCAGGTTCTGCCAATCTGACCCAATCATTCTGGGGAACAGGCCCGGGAGAGAGCATCAGCATCTATATGATTCAGACTCGCTCGGTATTCGAGAGCATAGTTGTATGTAGATAATGCAGAAAGCTCACTTATGGCCAGTGGCATCCAACTTAGCTGAGGTCTGCACATAGGTCAAAGGATTATTGTCAGCTTTACTAGTATTTTAGCCCCATACAAGTACTCATGGAATTGGTCAACAATAGCCCACTTCAAAGCTAGGAACTCTAACTTATGTACAGGATAGTTCTTTTCAGATGGGGTCAGGCTTCTACTGGCAAAGGCCACTGGTCTCAGGCCATTCTCGTGCTCTTGGTACAACACAGCCCCCAACCCTTGCAAGCTAGCATCAGTGTGCAGGACGAAGGTTTTCTTGATCGGCATAGACCAGCACTGGGGCATGGGTAAGTTGATATATGATCTCATGAAAAGCAGTCTCACAATCAGGAGTCGGCGGGCCTCAAATACTTCACTCGGACTAAAATACACTCTTTCAGTCTTGAGGACGCTGACTTTGGTATTTTTTGTGGGTTGGGGATACCTTGAGTAAGGATAAGTAAAGGCGGATCACTCTTAAATAGTCCTTGATGAAATGCCGGTAATAACCACAGAATCTCAGGAATCTTTGCAGTTCTTTAGATTTTGGGTGTGGCTAGGTGGTCAAGGCCTCAACTTTACTTGGGTCGGTCTCTATTCCTGGTGGATACTATGTGTCCCACATACTTTACTGATGTTTGAAAGAATTGACACTTATCAATGGACAGTTTAAGGCCAAAGTCCTCCAGTCGGTCCAATACCTTAAATAATCTGCTCTCATGTTCCTCCAGTGAGCTGCCAAACACAATAACATCATCTAGGTATACCAGACACTCTAGTAAGTTCATGTCCCCACTGCACGCTTGTCAATCATTGAAAAGTGGCTGGGGCACCTGAAATCCCTTTGAGGCATCCTCATGAATTCATAGAAGCCGCGGACAGATAAAGGCTGTCTTCTCACGGTCCTCTGGGGCCATCAGGATCTGGTAGTACCCACTGCAGAGATCCAACACAGAGAACCACTTGCTCCCTGCTTAGGCAGTCCAAAGCATCCTGAATGCGGGGCATTGTGTACTGATCCGGATAGTCCGCCGGTTTAAGGTGCGATAATCCACGCACATCCTTACTGTTCCATTCTTTTTCCTCACTACCACAATGGGGAAGCATATGGGTTTCTGATTCTTTATTACACCAGCAGCTAACATCTCTTGCAGATGCCATCTCACGTCATCTATGTCAGCAGGTGTCAGGCCAAGACCTCTCACGAATGGTCTTTCGTCATGCAGTCGATATTGTGCCTGGCCCTGCACGCATCCCACGTCCCATTCCTTTAAAGAAAACACCTGGTCTCTCTGGGCAAGCTTCTCACTGATCCTCACTTTCCATTCAGCTGGCAACGGGAGTCGCCAAATCAAACAAGTATGTATACTCTGTCATTCTTCCTCAAACTCTTGTTGCTGGTAGCACTGCAGTGTCTGCACAATGCACATTAGCCAGGATGCAACTTATTTACTCAATGTCTCTTTCAGACACATTATGAACTTGGACCATTACCCTTCTGGCATAAGCATGGGCTCTAGCGGGCAAAATACTAGGCTTGACCAGCAGTCCCTCTGGCAATTTTCCATCGCCTGGTGCATCCAACATTAATATTTTATTCTTAACATCCTTTCTGATATGGACCTCTCCTGTAAGGTACACTGGGCATTTGGCGAGGATCAGAGACTCAGGATCCTTCTTCCATACAACTCAATCGGTTCCTCTGGTTCTATTTTTTCAGCATCTCTCTGTGCCTTATAGGCCTTCTTAATTAAAGCCAGAACTCTTAAAGCTCTACTAGTCTTTGACCCCTGTTTTCATAACACAACTGTGCCAGCCTTCCAACATATGAGCATTTGTTCCAATCAACAAAGGGACACCATCATACAGTCCAGTGGGGACACACTAAGGCTAGGGTCTCTACTTGTTCGGCCACTCCAGCCACGGAGGGTGGGGAAAGACAGCCAAATTCGGATATACCCGGAATAGGGGTAGGCCTTCTCACTTAACTCCATACATGCAGTCCTTCTAATGGTTGTAAGGGACGCCTGACAAATGCTTCTGATGCCAATCCTGGAACATAATTGTCACTTGGGAGCCACTGTTCATATACAGCTCTTGTAGACACTCCATTCACCTTTACAGTGGTCTCCATGGAGGGACCCACTATTCTGGACCAGTCTGGAGAGGCGAGTGGGGGCCTGGGCAACTGACCTTGCCACAAAGGATGTGAGTTAGCATTTTGGTGCCCTCACTGGGTCATTCAGTACACCTCTTAACCACTGATTTGTTCTCCCAAGCTCTCCTTGTAGCCTATATGCAACTTTGTCAGTGTCTTTTGGGGACCGCATTCCCTTTTATGTGCCCATCTTTCCCACAATTATAGCAAAACATACTTTCTGGAGTTTGAGCGCGAGCGCCACACTGGGAGCCAGGGGGGGTGTTACTAACTGGAAACCTTGGTGCCATCTCTGTCTGCGTGCGTGATAAGCATTTGGAGACATCTCGTCAGTTTCTCCACTTCCATGGTCAAGGAATCGAGTTTGGAGCCGTTAGTAGAGATACATGGTGGGTACCCCACCCCATAGCAGATGCAGTCGGATATAGGTCAGGGCCCCTACTTGCAGGCATGACCTTCATAAAGGGACTGTTTTTGAATTCCCGGATCTCTCTCAACAGTTCATCCCATTGTGGCATATCTTTTTCCTTGTCAGAGCACTCAATGACTGCCAACCTCTGCCTCTGAACTTCACTTGATGGGTCACCCTCAGTCACTCGGGTCATAGCCGCAGCTATTAGTGCAGGTCCCTCCCGAGGTCGCCTTTTCTCAACTCCTCGAATTTCTCTCATTAACTCATCATAGGAGGGTGGGGATTCAGTCGATTTGCCAGGCTTGAACTGAAGCAACAGCAGTTCTGAGAAGGGGCAGACTTAAGGATCCTGTCCAGCCTGGTTCGGTCTAGTTCAATCGCTGGCAAACTACCCTTTCTGAGGCATTCTTGCAACAATTTTTCCAGCCGAGATACAAACACAGACAACAACTCCTTTGGTACTGTTGTGCATTTCTTACTCTTCACCATAGGTCCTCATCAGAATCTGGCCCCATACACATTCTCCAAGGCCTCAAGATAGGCCCGTGCAGTCGCTTCAGGGTTACTGGCCCATTTAGCATAGATGGTAGCCAGGAAGGACCTCGAGGCTCACTAACCTCTTCGCCTGCTCCGAGCATTGCCATTCTAGCACTTGGGGGCAACATAGTCTCATCCAGGTCTCCCAGTCATCCTCCCTTGGGGGGTGGGAGGGTGCCAGAGAAGATCCTCAACCTTCGTAAGAGTTGTTACTAATGGCAGGTGCAGAAATAGGGAGTCTGCATTGGTTCAGCCACCATTACGGGTACTGGAGCTGGAGGGGTGTTGGGGAGGAACACTCCCAGGTGGCAAGAATTTCCTTCAAGTTCTCCACAGTTTTCCTTCCCCAGCAGCCATTTAGCAAATTCTCCTCAAAAGTTTCAGATAGTGGTGGGGGCTCATTCCCCCTGGTCTTTACTGTCCTTAGTTATCACCTCCAAGCAGTGAGGGCTCCCTCTGGGGTAATGGTCTGTGGCACTTTGGAGCTATCTATGGGATCCTTAAACTCTACTAGGGCCAGGAAAGTGTGGGTGAGCAGATTAGCATGCCACCCACCACCACAGGGTTTTGTAAACCTTCCACCTTGGAAAGTACTCCTGTACAGTGTCCATATTGATACCCAGGGATGTCCAGATAAGCATAACATTTTGGGGTCGATCTCCTCCCCTGAGTACACCACTCCACCAGCCGGTGCACAGCCACTTCTGTCGGGTACCCATTTATTTTTTTTCTTAACAGTGGTTTGTAAATATGGCCACTAGAGGACACACAATCCCAGCGGTGAGCCTCCAAGATGTAACCCTAGATGGCGCTATCCCAGGGCTACTACCCCTGCCTGATTTGCCACTAACAGGTTGAGGGGCCTGGATCCGATGGCGGTGCCTCCACCCAGAGGTCAGGGTTTGCACTAGTTAAACTAACTTGGTCACAGCCCTCTGGGACACTGCAACCCCTTTCTTCCCACTAGTGGCCCACACAGTAAATCAGAATTACCTTCACAGTATACACTACCCCAGGACTGGTTCAGGCACTGGGACCCCTGTAAAATAAGAAAATACAGTGCAACAATCACAGTACAATACTTTAACATAGATAAATACCTCAGGCAGTATAACTTTGCTGAAACAAGCAGCTCTTATTTATTTAGGGGGATATAACAAGGACAGGGGGAAATCAGGTTAATTAGCTTAATTAGCTTTACTCATCTACCTATGGCTCTGTGCACAGGCCTATCCCTACCAGTTACTGTCCCTGGGTACCCAAGCCCTAGTGGCTAGTCCAAACCGTGGCAGCTGGTAGGGCCCTTCATACAGAGAAAAGAAAAATTAGTTAAACAGTCAGCAGTACAGTAATTCCATTTGGATTCAATGTGGCAATTCAACAGGGAGCGACCTCTGAATTAGTACTCACGACCTCCAAACAAGATAGGGTCCTTCAACGCCAGCAGGGTACCCTTGAGCTCCACGAGACTCCTCACACATTTATATGACAAACTGCAACAGGTAAAGTCCTTTAATGGCAGCAGGATTCACTTGAGCTACACAAGCCTCCTCACGCATTTATATGGTAAACAGTAACAGGCCAAAGTCCTTTAATGGCAGCAGGATTCACTTGAGCTACACAAGCCTCCTCACACATTTATATGGTAAAAGAAAGTACTATACCAGGCAGGCTGCTTCTATCCCGATCGCAATACTGCACAATACCGGGAGAACACACAGCAGATTCAGTTCCTGACAGACCGAGCGCAATTCAGCAATTTCTCCAGTCTTCTACAGGGTGAGCCTGGTTTCTACTCTTCAGATATCCTTGATTCTCTTCACAGGACGGATTCAGTCCTAACAAGCAGTTACACAAGCTGCAGACCGAACTTGGGGCCTTACACACGCTTTCCGACTAAAACTGCACACCAAAAAGCACAGGGCTCCTTCCTTCTTCACTGCCAGAGCTCAACTGAAACTCCAGCAGACAAAACGGGCACTTCCTTTGAGTTCCTCCCAGTTCTTGGCTGGATTGGCTGTCACTCACAATAGACTGCCCTGTTGGTCCAAAAAGGCACTGAAGTCCAAACTACATCTCCCAGAGTCACTGCCCATACAATCCTCTTGTGGCTGGCTCAGATTACTAGTCCATAGAAACATAGAAACATAGAAGTTGACGGCAGATAAGGACCCAAGGCCCATCCAGTCTGCCCATTTCTTTTCTACCTTATAAATGTGCCATCGGCCTTTGCTCTGTCAGTGACCTATCTATTCATAGTCATTTGTATTGCTCCCTTATGCCTATCCCATGCCTGTTTGAAGCCCTGCACTGTATTCATAGCTACCACTTCTTGTGGTAAGCCATTCCATGCATCTACCACCCTTCTGTGAAAAAGAATTTCTCACATTTCCCCTTAATCGGCCTCCCTCTAATCTCATGCTGTGTCCTCTTGTCCTGCTATTTTTCTTATATTTAAACATGTTAGACTCTTTCACCTTGTTTATGCCCTTAAGGTGTTTAAATGTCTCGATCATATCACCTCTCCCTCCTTTGCTCAAGGGTATACATATTGAGCTCCATTAATCTGTCCTCATATGTCTTCTGATGCAGTCCCTGCACCATTTTGGTTGCCCTTCTGGACTGCCTCAATTTGGTTTAATGTCCTTGTGAAGGTGTGGCCTCAATACTGCACGCAGTACTCCAGATGGGGCCTAACCAATGTCTTTCACAGAGGATTATTACCTCCTCTTACGACTTGTGATACCCCTACTAATACACCCTAACACCCCCTAGCCTTACCTACTGCTTTAGAGGTCTGCTTGATGATTTTAGGTCATCAGTGATGATGATGCCCAAGTCTCTTTCTTCCTTTGTGACTGCTAGCAACTCCCTCCCAGCCTATAAGTGGCTTCAGGGTTTCTCTTCCCTATGTGCATGATTTTGCACTTCTTTGCATTAAATCCCAGTTGCCACTCTTCTGACCATTCTGCTAGTTTATCCAGATCTCTTCTCATTCTGCCCACCCCATCTGGATCATCTACTCTGTTGCAGATCTTGGTGTCATCTGCAAACAGACAAGTCTTACCCTCTAGTCCATCTGCAGGTCACTAATGAAGATGTTGAATAGGACTGGCCCCAGGACTGATCCCTGAGGTACCCCACTTGTGACTTGCATCTCTTCTGACTGTATACCATTTACCACCACTCTCTGTTTTCTGCCAGTCAACCAGTTTGCCACCCAGTTGACCAACTTCTGACCCACCCGAGCCTACCTAGCTTATTTATCAATCTTCTATGTGGAACAGTGTCAAAAGCTTTGCTGAAGTCAAGGTAGGCGACATCAACTGCTCCCCTTGGTCCACCACTCTGGTTACCCAGTCAAAGAAATCTATGAGATTAGTTTGACAGGACCTTCCTTTGTAAACCCATGCTGTCTTGGATCCTGTGCTCCTATGGATTCCAGGTGTTGCACTATCCTTTCCTTAAGGAGTGCCTCCATGATCTTGCCCACTACTGAGGTAAGACTGACCGGTCTGTAGTTCCCCTCCTCCCTGCTACCACTCTTGTGGAGTGGGATCACATGAGCCCTTCCAGTCTTCTGGGACCTCTCCTGCTCAGAGACTCACTAAACAATTCTGCTAATGGCTCTGCTAGTTCCTCCTTTAGCTCCTTAAGTACCCTGGGATGTATGCCATCAGGTCCCATTGCCTTATCCACCCTGAGCTTAGCAAGCTCTTGTAGGACCCTCTCTTTGTGAAGGGAGTAGTGCTCACCTCCCTCCCCTGTGTCCATGATGCTGAGCTGTGGGCCCTGCCTACCTTCTCTTCAGTAAATACTGAGCAAAGTATCTATTTAGGATAGATGCCTTACAGGGTCCTCCTCCTCACATGCTCCCTTTCTCCATTAAGCTTAGCACACCCCTCTGGACTTTCTCCTTTCACTAATGTATCTATAGAAAGTCTTGTCACCTTCTTTTACTGTTCGTAGCTAGTGTTTCCTCAATTTGGGACTTTGCCTGCCTTACTGCCTTACCTGCTTCCCTTAGGGCAGTTTGGTATGCCTCCCATCTTCATCCCGCTGTGTTCCCTTATATTTTCTGAAGGCCAGCCTTTGGCTCTGACCTTTCTGCTACTGTATTTGAGAACCAAAGTGGTTTCCTTCTTCTTTTGCACTTCCTTTTCTGTCTAACACAATGGGATGTTGCTTCAAGTATTGTATCCTTAATGCTTGCCCACTTGCCTGTACCTCACACCTGTGTTTCTTTTGCCAGGGCTAGCTTGACTCTGTTGGCCATCTTATCAAAGTCAGCTCCTCTGAAGTCCCATATTTTTGCTTTGGAATGGGATGATTTAGATGTAGTAGCCAAATTGAACCATACCATGTGATGGTCACTGGCCCCCAGGTGACCTTCTACCTGGAGATCTGTGATCCCTTCTTTGTTAGTCAGTACTAGATCTAGGATAGCCCTGTCTCTTGTGGGTTGCTGTACCAGTTGTTTGAGGCCCTCCCCCTGCAGGGAATCCACTATGAGTCTGGTTCTGGCAGAAGTTCTGATTCGTCCAAGGCACCATTTTAGAGCTACCTTAGCCCACACTGATTGGTCCAGTTCAGCAGTTCAAAACTAGAATGGGGAACTAGGCAACACAGTTCTGACTGCAAAGAAAGCAGGTTAGACAAACTGTATTTTCGTTATTACTTAAATGATTTCTGGCAAACAGTTACATCTTTCAGATAGGTTCCTTTGCACTCCTAGTTACTGCAAAATGGAGTGAATTGGCAGCAGCTCGAGTGGTACTCAAGCAGAGAAACACACAGACCCCCCATACAAACTAATTATGTCTGCAAGCAGACAGCTCTTAAAGAGACAGTACTAGAGGCTCTAAAAATACTCACAGATAAATGGCTTAAACGCCAAACACCATTCAGGCTTGGAGCATTCAAGCAAGCTCCTGGAAGTCTTTTGGGAACCCCCATTTGCAGGGGGGTTACATCTTTATTACACACCCTCTCCAAGGTACTTGAGAGGTAAATCAGCAGAAAACTTTCCAGTTTTTACTCTAACTCTGGCTTCCTGACCTCATATCAATCTGGCTTCTGATCCAACCATCCCACTTCCATCTCCCTCCTTAGAGTCACCGATCTTATCCACTCTAATATGGACAGGGGTATGGACACTAGTGCCATGTACATAGACCTCAACAAGGCCTTAGACACCATGGACCACCGCCTGCTCTTGCACTAGTTTGCGGCCTCCGGGGGGTCTTCCCTTCAACATTCAACTGGTTCCAATTCTATCTATTAAACCACACCCAATCTGTCAAATTAGGCACAACCACATCCCTCTCTTTGCTTTTCACAGTTTTTATCAATGACCTCCCCACTGCTCTATCTGCTTGCATCCTCCACATGTATGCTGACGACACCATTCTCTATCAATCTGACCCTTCCATGTCATCCATTGAAACAACCCTGCAGCAATATTTCGTAACCCCTAGGTGGCACTATCCAGGCTACTACCCTGCCTGCTTGGCTAGTAGCAGGTTAAGGGCCTGTGTTCTGAAACGGTGCCTCACCCAGAGGTCAGGGTTGGTAGTGGTCAAGCTTAACCTGGGCACAGCCTCCCGGACACTGTAACCCCCTTCCTTGCTAGTGGCTGCAACAATACACAGTAATCACTTACAGTACCCTGATACACCATATAAGTACCTCCACACTGTTTGCACTTACCACCAGGGCTTTCCTCTGGCTCGGTCCTGGGAACCCCCTGTAAAACAAGGTCATACACAGCAAATAACAGTAGTACAGTACTCTTGCACAAAGTGGAACCACAGTCAGGGTAACTGCAAAAAAGAGTTAGATCTGATTTATTTAAGGGACTTGAACAAGGGAGGGGAGTAATCAGGTTAATTAGCTTAAAGGCTCTATCAATCAAACTGTTGTGCATGCACTTCAGGGTCCATAAACAGTCACACACTCTGGGTACCTAGATGGAGAATGGTGGGCTAGCCAGGAACATTGCAGCTGGTTGGGGCCCTGTGATGAAAGAAAACAACATGCACAACACACACTATTTGTAATCTGGAGCCAGAGGGCTCAGTTCATGAAAAGAAAAACAACAAGACAATCAGATGACACACTTTTAGATTAGGCTGTTGTTGCAGGGAGCTACCCTGATGATTACTCATGATACCCAAAACTGGACACAGGCTGGACAAAAATCAAGACAGCAGGTGGCTAATCTGTAATGCCAGAAGAAACAGGGCTCACACGATTCACCGAGGCATCCTTCCTGTTCAAGCGTGGAGCAGGGGGCTGATTGATCCACAGGCAGGTCTCTCGTTGGTGGCTTTCTCTGTGCAGTGGGGCAGACTGGCAGGGTCAGCGTGGCATGGCCTAGGCTGAATGGAGATGAACGTGGATTCAGTCCAATAGGCTGGATAAAGCTTCCAGCAAGCAGAACACAGTTCACACAGTGGGGGATCAAATCACGACCCACTTTCAATACACAGCACATTTACATGTAAGGAAATTCTACTGTACCAGGCAAACAGCTCTCTGGTCACGATCACAAAGTCTCTGCACAAACCAGGGATTCAAAAGCAGCTGGAAATCCTGACAGGCTGATCGCATTCAGCAAATCTTCAGTCTTCTTCAGGTTAAAGCCTGGTCACAGTCCAGTGGCTTAAATAGTCCTCACAACTCAGATTCAGTCCGAATAAACTCTATTTTCCTTCTCAGGGACAGCAGGCAGGCCAAAACTCAGCCCCTTCACAGTTCTCCCATGCAAAACCACACAGAACTGCTGCTCAACGGTCTCAAGCACGTTGCTTTTTTAGCTCCTAACTTAGATCTGACTCAAACTGCAGCAAGCCTGGGAATTTCCCCAAGATCCAAAAGGTTCGGTTGGCTGATTCATCTGTCAGTGACAACAGGAGCTCTCCCTTCAGGTGCAAAAAGGTGTCAAAAGCCCAAAACTACAATTCCTACAGATTTTGACTCCAGACAGCTCCTGTAGTCCGACTCCATTTTAGGTCCCACCAGTACTGATTTGTCCAATTCAGTCCCAGGCCAAATGGTGGGGATAAACAAAACAGTCCTTGCTGCAAAGAAGATGTTAGACAAACTACATTATCACGCTAGATGATTTTTAGCAAATAGTTACGTCTTTCAACAGAACTCCTCTCAGATTACTTATGACTGCAATCCAGGCAGCTCTTAAAGAGACAGTACACAGAGGCTATACAAGCACTCTCTTGCAATCACATTTAAACTGCTACAATGCAGGACACCAGACTGGCAGTGAGCATTTAGTCAAGCTCAAGGAAGACTTTTTGGGAACCTCAACTTGTAGGAGGGACTACATTTCCAAATAGTGTAAAAATTGTTACAAGACAGTCATCAAGCTATGACCCAAGAGACAACAGTCTTCATGTTGTTTGGTTCCAGACAATGGCTAAGCTCTCCTCTCCCAACATGGAAAATATGTTCTCCAAGGTGACAGTCTGGAGTCAGTCACTACATACAAATACCTAGGCCTCACTTGGACCAGCACCTGGGCTATTCTGGGCATGTGATGCATGTAGTAGCCCAGTGCTTTGCAAAACATGTAGTTCACTATAGGTAAACAGCTGTCTGCCCTAAACCCCAGGAAACAGGTGGATGAATGCTCAATCCTACCCTTGTATGACTACAGGGATGTTATTTACTCGAGCCTCCCTCCATCCTAGCCTAACTTACCATACTGTTTAACACCCTGTGTAGATTTGTCCTTCCGCGCCCTCCCTGTACCCAGCACTGCTCCATGTACAGTGATATAAAATGTGTGTAATGCTGCATCCCCCCGTAAGACATTCTCTACACACCGCCTAGATGGGTGCCAAATACTGGTCAGGCAAACTACCTGGTTACCTTATAGATCTCTTCTTCCTCTCTTCTACCCGATTTTATTAACTCAGGTCAGAGGAAGGCTGATGGCTTCACATCCCCATGTATTTGCCATCTATCAAGTATATTCATGAATTATGGGCCTCAGGTGGTACGCTGGATATGTCCTTGCCTTACAAGCAAAGGGTCAAAGGTTTGATTCCCAGGAAGAACATATATCTGCCATCTTATTGTAATTGACTGGGTGGAAGGACACAGAGGGTGATGATAAGCATCTGTCACTCCACAGAGGAAGAGTGACAAGTGGGGTACCTCAGGCATCATTGCAGGGACCGGTCCTATTCAACGCCTTCATCAGTGACATTAGCAGAACCTAGAAGGCAGAATTTCCTGCTCACTGATGACACAAAGCTCTGTAACAGAGTGGACATGCCAGAGGGTGTAAACAGAATGAGGAGGAACCTGCAGAAGCTTAAAGAATGGTCAAGGGTTTGGCAGTTGAAATTCAATGCAATGAAGTGCAAGATAATGCATATGGGGCACAAAAACCCTGGAACAACATATCAGTTGGGGGGGTGAGGATATAGCATGCACCAAGCAGGAAAGGGACCTGGGATTATCATCTCTGATGACCTCAAGGTAGGGAAACAGTGCGACAAGGCAGCAGGGAGGAGGCAGTTTAGTGCAGTAGTTTAAGGCTCTGAGCTGCTAATCTGGAGACCTGGGTGGAATCCCACAGCCCCACTTGTATACTGTGACCCTGAGCAAGTCACTTTACTTTTTGTGCTCCCAGGTTAAACCTGTATACAAACTTTCAGCTTAGTGTCTCTCTCCTGGTAAAACAAAGGTAAAAAAAAAAAAAAAAAGGTAAAGCAAATAGGATGTTGGGATGCATAGGCAGGGGCATCACCAGCAGGAAAAAAGAGGTCATAATTCCACTATACAAGACACTAATGAGTCCCCACCTGGAGTAGTGTACAGTTCTGGAGACCTTACCTGCATAAGGACATAGACAGGGTAAAGAAGGTTCAGAGGAGGGCAACAAAGATGGTACAGGGATTGCATCACAAGTCCTATGAGACAGGCTGAAGAACTTGAATTTGTACTCCCTGGAGGAGAGGAAGGAGAGAGGGGATATGATAGAGACATACAGGTACCTTACAGGGAGGACCAAGGTGCGGGAATACACTATTTTCCAGCACAAAAGCTGCTCCAGGACTAGAGGGCATGGGATGATGTTGGAGGGAGGGTGATTCAGAGGAAATGTGAGGAATAATTTCATCACAGAAAGGGTGGTGGACAAGTGACACCCTGCCAGAAGAAGTGGTGGGAGCTGAAACAATCATGGGATTTAAGAATGCATGGGACATAAGGGAATCCTTGAGGTCAGGGTTAAGGGACAAAAACTTTTAGAAAAACATAAAGGAACTTACAAGCTCAAATGGGCAGACTGGGTGGGCCATAGGCCCTTATCTATCGACAATGTCTATGTATCTATGTAGGTATAATATAATGCAGGCCTCCATCAGATATAGGCTTCCTAGCACATAGAACAACCTCCCTGAGGGGCGCTATGGAGCAGTAGTATGGCAGCAGCAATTTAGCACAGCTCTGATCCTTCTTTTGTTAAAAGCTCCAAAACCTCAGCTAAACCAACTTAAGAAGAAATAAAACACACAGAATAGTGTTGGAGAGCTCCAGTAACAAAATGGGACCCAAAAAGACAGGCACATCTCACACAACCTGAACGTTTACCTCTCCTCGCCAGGAGTTATTAAAGGATTGGGGCCCACAACACTAAGTGGATCTTCGGCACAAGAGCCCCATTCAGCACAAATCCTGGTGATGTTCAGCAAAATCCAAGCAACAGGTGAAGAAACAAACCAACGCTTAGCAGCCGTGGAAGCTAAGCTTACTTGTAATGAAACCTCCATACAAGAAAACACGGCTGCTATAAAAGATCTGCTTGATGTAATTGCACGTCAAGCGGAGTGTAATGCTGCATTTGTGCATGATCTCACCTGCTTAAAGGCTAAGGTGGAAAACCTTGAGAACTCACAGAGACAGGCTAATATCTGTATAGTGGGTTTTCCCCCTAGATTTGCGGGATCAAATGATATTTTTTAGGAGGTGAATAAATTGATATTTCAAGATCTTCAGTTGTTGCAGTCGGATACTGGTATAAAAATTTGAAAGTTTTCATGATTCCACAGCGGCCTAGATCAGGCGGTGATCCAAAGCAAAGGCCCCTACAGTGATTACTACGCTGTCATGCCAGGACGCCAGAATAGCCCTACCCAAGCTGCGAGCCCGGGAACATAGTTTGGGAGGGAAGCTGCCTTGCATTCTTTCCAGACCTATCCGCACAAACACAGTCCAGGAAAAAGAACTTCAACTTATTAAGAAAACTCAATGACACGGAGTGGAAGCTAGATTAAATTACCCTGCCAGGCTGCAAGTCTGACATGCGTCAAAACGACATCTTCGTGGACCCCTGCCTCAGTTACTATGTTTGCAGATAAGTTAATTAAATCGCTGAGCCCTCCTGAAAATACCTTGATGAGGAGGGTGAAGTTCACTGACTAAGTCTTGTTTTGGGGGTCATTTTTCTTAAAGTAAAGTGTGCTGTTATTTGTTGGATAACTCGGGAAACTCTACGGTTTACCCTCATATCCAGCTATGTTATTTATTAGCAGATAACTAACTCAGAGTTATTACTGTGTTGAATTGCTAACTTTTTACTGTTTGGTCGTTTCAATTATACTTGCTGCTCTGCTTATTAAATAACCTTCTTAAAATAGATATTAGTAAAAGTTAAGTGCTATAATACAATAAAAGATGGTGGTTTTAGACCACTTTGCAGTTTGTGAACTTTAACACGATTCTATACAGAGAGCCTGTAACCCATATGGCAAGTTGCCCTGCTATGCCAAAAATATGGGTAAAAAAATAACTTAACTGAGCTCAGACCTTCGTTTTTTCCTGTCTGTTTATAGTTACTTAAGTTGTTCAGCCCTCCACTGCCTAGCAGTTCTTCATGGGAGCTGATATACCGGCTAGCTTTTTCTTTTTTGGAGTATTATGAGGTGAGAGTGGCACTGTCCTATGGGATAATCAGCTTGGACTTTATTCTTGATAACATTGATCTGGTGGGTCCCCCACTGAATGGACACTTTTATTACTGTTTTCAGTGTCCTAAATGATGATGTCTGTTCACTTAGTGAGGAGGTCATGCACTCGCTCTCTGTATTTTATGCAATACAGTTCATGCTGTAGCATTATAAAAGTAATAAATAAAACAATAAAAAAAAAAGAACAGCCTCCCTGTCAGCATGACTACTTCATAAAACTTCCATTCAGCTAAGATCTTGATCAAGGCACACCACAACTTACCCCAGTACTGTCACAACTGCCCTAGATACTCCTTGGACCCTCCCCCATGAGATAGTATGACTTGCACCTTGGAGTAAGTTTGCTCATCATTGGCTCTGGCTCCTCAGCCTTAAATGATTGCGTATGTAAAAGTAATTTCTGTAATTACTATAGACGTTTCTTGACCTAATTGTTGGGAATGTAATACTAGCTTCCTGCTCTGTGTACCTGTATGTACTTTCCCCAAGCAGTAACTACGGACTACAATGTAAATCTATCCACGTGCACTAATATATATGCCTCATTTGTATTATTCTTGTAGCTTCAATGTAGTACAGTGACCTCGATTATCCATCCACTTTCATACAAGAAAAATGGTGGATAATCGAGAGTGGTGGATAATAAGAGGCAATGGACTAGCTGAAATTTTGTAAAAAGAACATTTGGCGGATAAACAAGGGTGGTGGAAAATCGAGGGAGCACTATATTCATTATGCCATCCCCTTGTTCCCTCCCCTGCCCCCCATCTCGCAACTGGAAATGAACCTCCAGGACTCTGTTTGCTTACTTCATAAAATATGTTTGAATTCATTAAATAAATAAAATGTGACCTCACTCATTATTACATCACAAGCCCTGCTACCGGATTGGTAATATGTCACAGGTTACCAAACAAACATCATTAGATTGCCTCTTTTTGGTTACTAGTGATGTCACAGTGCTTTGGATATTTCCAGATATTTCGCGACATATCTAAAGCAGTTCTCTCTAGTGAACTAGAGTGGTATTGTTGGCAGGTCATTTCTATAGAGATATAACAGAAATGTCAGGAAATATCTGAACATGTCTTTGGCTGTAAGTGTATGGGGAGAAACTGAATTCACTGTATCAGCCTCCAGGTAGGGTGCTGTTCCATACATCAGACCTATTACTGTCAGATAGAAAATCTTCTAAATAGCAAAACAAGAGAAGAAAGAAAAAACTTCAGATATAAACAGTGATCGCTGACTACTTCTGAAAGTTACTATTAATTCAGGGCAGTACACTAGCTCTCAAAGCTCTCTGTAAATGTGTTTTAGTCCTTAGTCTCATCATTTAACATGTTTCAGTACTGTATTTCATAAGTCAGTTAGCTGCCCACAGTCTAAGTTATAGATCAGTTTGATTGTCCTCCCTTATACTGGCTGCTGTCAACATGTAACCCCTTACAAATGGGGGTTCCCAAAAGTCTTCCTTGAGCTTGCTTAAATGCTCACTGCCAGGCTGGTGTCCTGCGTTAGCAGTTTAAATGTGTATGCCAGAGAGTGCCTGTATAACCTCTGTGTACTGTCTTTAAGAACTGCCTGATTGCCGCCATAATTAATCTGAGAGGGAGTTCTGTTAGAAGATGTACTTGTCTGCTGATCATTTGTTAGAGTAGTAATAATATTGCAGTTTGTTCTAACCTGCCTTATTTGCAGGATACACAGTTCTGTTTGTTTCCATCATCTAGGTCCTGAACTGCAGAATGGGCCAATCAGTACATTTGAGACTCTAAAATGGAGCCTGCCTACAGGGGCTTGGTGGAGCCAAAACTTGTAGGAATTGTAGTTTTGGGTTTTTGGTGCCTAAAATAACTTGGAGGGGAACCCTTGTTGTCACTGACATGACAGGTCAGCCAACTGAACCTTTTGGATCTTGGGGAAAATCCCACACTGCTTGCAGTTTCAGTTAGATCTGAGTTGGGAAGTGAAGAAGTAACAGCTCGAGATAGTTCAAGCAGTAATCCATAGTGGATTCATGTGGGAAGAACTGTGGAAATACTTGAGTTAGGCCTGCATGCCTACCTGTTGTCCCTGAGAGGAACTTCTGCTTTTTTCGGACTGAAACCAAATTTGGAGAGCGAATTAAGCAACTGAATTGTGACCAGGCTTTAACCTGAAGAAGACCGAAGATTTGCTGAATGCGATCAGCCTGTCAGGACTTTCAGCTACCTCTGAACTCCTGGATTGTGCAGACTCTGTAATTGCGACTGGAGAGGTATTTGCCTGGTACAGTGGAATTTCCTTACATGTGAATGTGCTGTGTGGTTATAGTGGGTTGTGATTTGGTTCCCACTGTGTGTCTGAACTGTGTTTTGCTTGCTGAAGGCTGTATCCATCCAGCTCCACGGACTGAATCAGTATCCATTTCTGTTTGCCTGGGTCCTGCTACACTGGCCCAGCCAGAATACCTACTACACAGAGAAAGTAATCAACGAGAGACCAGCCTGGGGATCAGCCCCTTGCTCAACGCCTTGAACAGAAACAATGCTTCATGTGGGCCTTGCTTCTCTGGGCACTCCAGATCAACAGCCTGCAGTCTTGATTTCATCCTGTCTTTGTCCAGTATTGGGTATCGTGAGTAAACATCAGGGTAACTCCCTGCAACAACAGCTAAATCTAAAAGTGTTGTCATCTGATTGTCTTGTTGCCTTTTCTTTCACGAACTGAGTCCTCCATCTCCAAATTACTGTATAAATAGTGTGTGTTGTGCATGTTGCTTTCTTCCATCACAGGGCCCCAACCAGCTGCAACGTTCCTGGCTAGTCTTGCACTCCATTATCACATTCTGACAGCACTCTACAATTAACTATTTAACCAAGTGGTTGTCTTCCACTGCCATGACAGAGAGAGACTGTCATCCATCAGATCACTTGCTCAGGATACTACCAATGGCCATTTACCAGGTGATTTCATTGACCGTGATTTGGCAGTAACTCCTGACTACGGCTTCCTCTTATTTCTGCTGGGTGAGGAACAGCAGTTCATGAACACTCTTGCCTCTCAGTGCTACAGTTGATTTCATTTTCCTCAGGGAATGAAGGGAGGGCTACCACATCTGTTGTTGACAGTCCCACCACAGTTGTTTATCTTCCAATACAGTTTTTCCCACTGCTCATGCTTCCTTCACCACATCTCGAGCTGTTGATGGAATGATTAACTTCCTTTGGTGTTTGCGTATATGAGTCTCTTAATTACAAGCACCTGTGATACCAGCTACACTATTGAAACTGATTAGTGCACCACAAGCCATGTGGCTCAATACTGGGGTTTTCATGTCTTTTATTTCTACCTCCCCTGCACCCCATTGTTGTTCTTCCAAAGTCATCCCCTCCTTTCTACAGATCACTCCTGTCATGTGCCCTCCATTCCATCTTACTACAACTGTCCTACCATATCTATATAATATCCATTCATGCCTATCTCCAATCCAGTTTTCTCATATGCTATCTCTCTACAGCAGCGTTTGCTCTTTTTGCCAGCCAATATCAGCAGTACTCCAGACTCCATCCCTAACTCGCACCTTCTGAGATGCTGAGTGAAGGTAGACTTCCCCTGTCTACCAGGGATGGGATTCCATTACACTTACTACTACCTACTATTTACAAACCGGATATCCTCCATCCCTAACTCTGCCCAGAGGGATCGAGTGAAGGTTAGCTCTCCCCACTACCAGGGATGGCAGCCATGTCCACAATCTAGCCTGAATCTACATTCATTGCTTCAATCTTATGCATTCTCAGCTTGATAATTGGATGCTGCTTCCTTCAGGAACAAAATCTGTCCTACTTGCCTTCTCCATCTTACCTTGCCTGCGACCTCAAATCATTGTCCTATCACGCTGTCTTCATGACGGGAGCCAGAGTCTGCATTCGACTGATTCCACCTTCTGCATCCTCTACCTGATACTGGTTGCCACTTCTTCGAGATCGTGATCTCCATACTCCATTTGCCTTCCACCTCTCACCTCTGTCTGACGGCACTGACTGAAAGTCATCTCGCAATGACTGCCAGGCATGATAGCCTGTTTCTGTGAATCCACTGGGGCAATCCATTCTCTGTCTCATGCCCAGTTGCCACTGCCCTTCTGGACCAGGACCTCATTAACTCATTTGCCTTCATCCCTACCTCTGCTTTGTCGTATCGGATGCAGATCATTTCTCCTCGACACCAAGACTGGAAGCTCATACCTGCAACTGACTGTTTCAACCTTCTGTGCTCACTACCTGGCTACCACTTGCTGCTCCCTCCGTGACTGGAACCATTAACCGATTTTGTATTCACCATCATATGTTCTTGTAGTCATGTCCAGGTTGTCTCACCTCAACTACCTCAGTTAGGAGCCGGCGTCTGTAACTGCCTGTTCATCCTTCTGCATTTTTCCCTCCTACCCGATTACCGCTTCACCCCAAGAATGGGACCCCTCTGCTCCGATTGCCTTGCAACCTTCCTCACCAGTCTCCATCATGCATGTCCATGGACTATCATACTCTAACTACCTTGGCCTCCTTTTCACTATGATTAGGATCACGCCAGCCTGTTCAGTCTCTATCTCAATCCTGTTCAACTACCTCATGGACTTCCTTCCCAGCGTCACCCCTTCCAGTTGCTGTATGAGTTTGTTATCTCCTTCAGAAGTGGAACCTCATCCTCCTTCATTCCAGCACCTTCCACTCATCGCTTGCAGCCTTCGTCAGCTGTGGAACTCATGTATCTCAACTCAGTTGCTCTTGGTACTTGCCTTCGCCCTTGGCCTCCGTGATCTTCTCTAGTGCCTTGCTACAGCTTTCCTGCATTCTGCTGCTGTTCACTGAAGAGCTGACCCAGTCCTGTTCCTTTCTGCACTGTATGTCATCTGGCTTCACCTAGATCATCACCTTCCTGGATCATTCCTTCAGTCCATCAGGATTAACTCTGGACTTTCCTTCCATCTTTGGATAGCTGCCTTTTCATCGTCGTTTGCAGGCTTGGGCTTCATCCTGTTTGCTATGGCTCCTTTGGGCATATTACCCTATCTCCGCCAGTATTCCTACCTGATCAACTACTCCTCCAGTTTATCCATCTCATACTCCTACTTGGCCATTCTAACAGCTCCCATCCACTACTTGATGGATCACTTGTTCATTGCACTTGAGGAAAAGTACTTCTAGCAAACATCCCTTGGATAACCTGTCTCATGGACTCTTACGCCATCATGGAGTTTTCTGTACTGCCCAATCAGCTGCTCACAATCATTCCTGGAATCCCATTCAGCTGGACAATAGAAAGCTCTCATTCATCTCTATTGGATACTCCTTACGATCCTGTTTATTCAATCACTGTGGCTTCCCTGTCTACCATGTCTCATAGGCTATCCGCCTACATGGAAAGGAATTAAATCCTTCTGTTATGCTCTGACTCCATAACCATTATCATTGCTATGGATACCAGGAATCATAAGATACCTCATACCACTACGGATGTCATCCGTTTTACCTCCTGCAACCTCTCTTACCAACACCGACTCTGTTGACCATGTTACTCGACTCCTACTTTCTCAACGGCAAATTGCTTGTCCTAAGACCTTCCCAGCTGCCTTCCCAGATCTTCCATAGTTGGACCTCCAGTGCTTAGCTGCTTACTAACGTTGTGCTATCCAAACCACTGTTTTCTAGTTCCTGGACATCACAATACCTCATAAGATCATCTGCAATTCTTCATCTTATTACCATCAGTCAAGTTAGCTGCCCATTCAGCGGTCCTTCTAGTCTATCCTCCATGAATTATCGCCATTATTTTCTCCAGTGAAGGCTTTCACCGAGAACAGCCTCCTCCGAGTCTCAATCTGGAACTCCACAACCGTTATGGTGAATTCACTATCCCAGTCTTGCCTCCCAATAGGTCTTACTCGACCATAGCACTAGGCTCCTCTGGCATTCCACACTACTTGACCTCACTACCAACCCAGCCTATAGACTCTTCCATATGTCCACTTCCAAGCTCCTCTCAAGCATTTGGGCAGTGGATTACCTGTAAACCTAACCAGCCATAGCCACCTCAGTGCATCTCATGGACAATTACACCACGGAAATATCCATATTTACTTCAGCCAGCAGAGAATATACAGTATGTTTATGACATCAATGCCCAAATAGGCTATCCAACTCCTTGTACTGAACTTCCAATCATTCTCTATATATATTCAGTTACCATCTGGACTGCATATGCCAATTTTCCTGTATTTGTCTACAAATCACTTGTGACATTTCTCCTACAGTAGTAACTTACAATTTGTCAAGCAATTTTGTGAGATTCTCTATTTATCCTTCACAAAATTTAGGGGAAAATCCTCTAAAATTCTTTCTGTTATACCTACAGAAAGAGGCCAGTTCCTATTACAGTATACAAGTGCCATCTGGTAGATTTTCAACTACACTATTAGATGAGACAACCCTCTCTAGGTAGCAGTCAACACACTAACAAACAAAACAAAAATTCCCTAACGAAAGGTTTCACAATTCTCAATAGGGATTTTAAAAATTCCTTTGACTAATTCGGTGCTACTACTTTATCAGGCACTCAAAGACTCTGCTTGACTCATTTTTCCACCTCATGGATGCTTATTTAGCAACTTATCACTCACCACTAAATTCCTTACCTCCAGACTTTACCATGAACGTCAAACCTTCCACAAGTTGGATCATTCACCTGTGACTTCACAAACCATTGTATTTCCCACCGTTCACTGTCTGGTAGCATATCAGTCAAATCATGCTCTCCTGGCTCATTTCATCCCTGTAATCCCTTTGGACAATCATCCATCATTACCATGGAAATCTGGACTTCATTCTCCCTTCTTCGACTGATCTGTTTCACACTCAGAATTCTCCAGCTCCTTCAGAAAAGACCTACTTCTCAATTTTTGTATCATCCTCCAAAATACATCATCCATGGATCGCAGATGGACCATCATCTCTCCAAGCAGCTCACCTTCCTCAAAATTAGTTAGGTTACTGGAACCTAGGTCAGTCTCATGTTAGTATGCCAGAGGATGGGCAGACCAATGGCCATGGGTCATAAGAGGTTTCCTTCACCTGGGAGTTTTTCCTCTCCCGAGTGCTAGCGGTCTTACTCTCCGTGAGTTGGAAGAGGTATCTTTTTGGGCCTTCTATTTGCTACAAATTCCTACTTACATACCTACTACTCAAGGGTGGGAATAGAGTAAAGCCACAAAAAGTACTACAAGATACACAAGCACTAATACTTCATTGCTATTCCCCAAACATTGAACCTGACAATGTTCACAGCGACCACATCAGTAATCAGTAGAAGGCAGGCTAGGTAGCCAATTTCTATGTCTATACTGTATCTTGTATGCAAGGAATGAATTACCCTATCCATTGTTAAACGCACATTATACCTGAAACATTGGTTTTAGAAGGTGTCTCACCAAGCTACTTCCTTTAATTGTGTTAAATTCAGTTTTTACCTCACTGTATCTCAAGACAGGTTTTCTCTGTGTTAGCAAGTGCTCATTTTTTGCTTTTGATTGTGTTTAGTGTGTACCATGAGCACTGTTTAATTTCAGAGTGACCATTTCATTTTTATGAAATGCCTCACTATTGGCCTCAGCATGAGACTTGCAGTCCTGGTTTCTGGATGGGGGGAGCCCAGCCCTGCTGCAGCACCACCAATGGGCCAGCCCTTCTCTGTAGTCTATCAGTCAGAAAGGTATTAATTCACTGTGAAAGATTTCTCTGTAACAATGTAAGTACAGTTTCACTAAAAAACATGTAACATGTTCTTGGAACACAAAGGCAAGACATGTTCATACTATAAAACTACTGCCTTAACACACACTCACACACACCCCAGTTTATTATTACAGGGACCGCTGAATGCGTTCAGGAATAATGGTCTAATCCACTACTGTTATGTGTTAAATCAGGAGCTGGCAGTATAACGTAAAGGTTAGAGTAACAAGCTATGAATGAGCTTGGTACATCCAGCAGACCTGGGTTTGATTCCCACAACCTCCACTTGCATACTGTGTGACCCTGAGCAAATCACTTAACCTTCCCAGTGCTCCTGGGCCACCCCTGAAAATAGGCACTTGTACCTAGTGGGCTTTACCCAGTTACCAAAAGGAAAAAAAAATATGCCAACACCCACTGCTACGTGGCTTCCCTGAAAAAAAAACATACTACCGGTATACCAAAGGAGCTAACCTGTTTAAATATTCTTAATATGTACATAAACCAAATCCTTTCGATGAGATTTGTCAAAAAGACCTGTGCACGCTAGTCAAAGTTTGAATTTGTGAACTTTGTGAGTCGTGTTTGAGAAGCTTGTATAGTCTGACTTGGTTTGACCTAAAATGGATTGTTTTTAAACCAAACTCACCACCATCACCACCACCCACTCTTACCCACTGTGTACCATCCCAGCTGCTTAGCATCTTCCACCTGAGCAATTTTTAACAACCCCACCACCCAAATTCTCAGCAGCACCCATCCCCTCCCTTGCTTCCCTCTCTGGTGACGGCACTGCTGGTATTTGGGAGCTAATTCGTTTTGTCATATTATAGGTGCTCATGTACTGGAGCACAAGTTACAGCAATGGTAGCAGGGGAGGAATGGTGTTAATGAGAGCTGGGTGGTTAGGGTGGATGTTATTCTAAACCACCAGGGGATGGTGTTGTGCAGGTGGGAGGTAAGGTATTATAAATCCTCTGATGGGGAAGGAGAGGCTCATAACAGCATGGGAGAGGGTAGGTGCGGCCCTGTAAATTCTCAGGTGGGAGGGAAGTTACTGAGCAGCGTGGGTGGGTTATTTTAATCTGTGAACCAGTTAGAGGGGTGGAAGCTGAGCTGTTGGAGATGAGGGACTGTAAGTCATTTGAGGCAAGGGAGAGAGGGTGCTCATCTGCGTGGTGCTGGTGATGGTGCAGAGGGGTGTTGACCTTAGTTTGTACATGTTACAAGTGGGAGGGAGAATGCTGAGCTGGGTGGTGGTGATGGAGGAGAGTAAGGATGAGCTGATGTTGAATTTGCATTTGGTGACCGTGCCAAAATCAGAAGTTTTGGACACTGGCAAAGTAAGTCTGAAGAACCTCAGTTTCCCTTCAGCATTTCAGCACTTTGATGTTATGATGTAGCACTGATCACAGAGAGCACACACAGCATGTCCAGTTACTGTTAAGCCACATGGCTTGCAACAGCCAGTCAATGATGCTGAGATCGAGAACTTGTGCAGCACATGTTCCAGTACCACTTACAGTGTTGTCTCTGGAGAAGGAACTGGCTACTGAAGGAGCTTCTTTTATGTGAAAAGGAATGACCTGTGATCAGGAAACTTTTGAAATCATCATAGACTTGTATATTATCATTCCAGTTAGCTACTTCTCACTACATCTAACTGTAGTTTCAGGCAAGCAGGCAGCAGGGATGTAGCCAGGAATTTTAAACTTGCACTCGAGAGTTGACGGAACTCTTGCACCCCCACCCCCGTAAACACAAGCCAAAAGATGTGCTGCCCTGCTACACAAACATTGTCCAACCCTCATTTCAGTCTACAATATGTAGTCAGTTAATGATCCTAATTGATTCACAACATTTTATTTTATGTAATACACATACAACCAATCAGATAGAAGTTGGCTGGCTTTTAGTTACAATGTTTAGGATATACTGTGATAAGATAAGCCTCTGTACCACATCAAGGTAGCCAGCCTTGAGAAGAAGTTTATTCAGATCAGCACTCATGCATACATACCGATTGGTCACTCATACAATCATAACCTATAAGTCTAGTGACCACACATCTTCCAAAGGTCATTCACAAACTCACTCTAAAGCATCCAAGGAGGCGAAAACAGTTCTTCACGACATCAGGCTTGGTTTGTATTTGTTGCCCTGGCCTGAAGCTCAGGTTGCCCCTGGATTTTCCAGATTTTACTGTACTCAAAGTACACTGAGTATGCCTGGTGACACCTATGACAGGCAGGCAGGCTAGTGAAACTGTACTGCCAAGGAGAGGCTAGTGCACAACGTGAGCCTGTACTAGCAGCTGCAGACTCTGCTGCACCAGAAACAGAGCAGAGTGAATTTAGTGGACTGGGAAAGGTGTGTGTTGGGGGGAGTTTAAGATCAGATCCATACTAATTCCCGAAATCTGAAATCCTAACATTAATAATGCAGACACCGAAATCCCTAACCGAACGCAATCCCAACATTAATATGCCTGTTTAATATGCTCCCCGTGATTGTATTCCCGACTAGTGAAATCCCAAATATTTAGTGTGTCGGGCATTTGTACGTAAAGCTGACAGGGAAGCTGAAGGCATAAGGCAGATGGTGCTTCTAAAAAAATTGAATCCTGTCAAGGCTGATGTTATCAACAATGCTTCCTATCTCTTTGCACAAAAACGGTATGATGTAAAAATATGGCGCCCACATCCAATATGTGGCTGTGTGGCAAGCACTGCCCTTGCATAGCCAGTTTTTTCTAATGACTGTGTGCTATGTTAGATGGTAGGATGGAACGTGATTCGATTAGTGGGAGGGCTTTAAGCCTGTTGTTTAATGGGCGGAGCACCACGCTACTCCCCCATCAGGCTTAAAGGTCACTCATCCTGGGCCTTCCAGGATTCATTTTTCGTTGCTGCCTCTTGGCTGCCCATTGTTTGTCTCTGCTTTCTTTGGTCTCTATAGTTCACTTTTTATCATCTACTGCATGGATGGAGTTCGATTTCCTCTCCAACCTAGCTTAAAATTGCATCTACCTTCATCCTCTGTGCTTCCCCTCATCATCTCGCCACTTCTGCAGCCCAACCCCCATCTTCCTATCTCCATTCTGGTTTCTTCCCATTTTCTGCTCCCTCCCACCTCGTGTGCCACTCCCTTCACCATAAGCGCTATTGGGTGCTTCTCTCCCTCTAATCAGACAACATTTCAATCCCTCCCCTCATTCTTTTGCCTACTTGGTGCCCTCCGCCTCCTGCGCTTACCTTGCAGTGGCTGCATGTCACTTTCTGGCCATCTGTTCATGCATTGCAGCCCCCCCCCATTCTCCTCTTTCCTTGGTTTTACACTTCGCCGCCTTGTCATGCCACCCATGCTCTGCATGTGCGTTCCCTGCCCAACTCCGCTGGTGACAGTGATGTAGCCGTCGTAGCTCTGGATATGTAGCCTCTCCAACAGCAATAATTCAGCCTGTCTGGCAGCTGCGATGAGCCTCCCTGGTACCGGTACTGTAATCTTTTTCCTTCTGGCTATGCAGTCTCTCTGGCAACTGTGCTGCGGTCTCTCTGGCACAAGTACTGCACCCTCTCGGACACAATCGAAGGGGAAGCTGTGGGAATCAGACCCTGATCTGCTGCATGTGCCGGGTTCATTCTCAATTCGTTAATCTGGCCTCTAGGCTCTACTACCAGCTATACTGCCTACTATAACTATTAAATTGTATTTAGGCATAATTGACTATTTCAGATATGCAACACTGTAATTCATGATATCGCTATTGCTTATCTAAGGTAGTGACTGTTTCCCGATGCTGTCATGCCTCCTGCAGCCCTCTCTGCAGTGGCAATTTGGTCTCTCAGATGACAGTAATTTACTTTCTTTAGCTGCCTTAATGTAGCCGCTCAGGCAGCAGCAATGTAGCCTCTATAGCACCTGTAATGCAGGTTCTCTGGTACTTTGTTTTGCAGCCTCTCAACCCATGGAAATAAACTGCTTTTTTACACTTTGGGATTCAGTGCTGTGGTGCAGGAACTCAGTCTGTCCAACTTGGGCAGTTTTTTCATGACTGCTATGCAAGTAATCTCATGCTTTGCACGATGTGATCACTAATTTTCTGCTTTTTTGGTCTAGTACCCTTTCAGCATCTGGGTTAGCTGTGTTCCACTCAGTGCTGCAGTACTGTTCCAGTTTTTATTTGGGTTCTCTCAGGGTCTTCTCATGTTCATCACCCTCTCAAGCCTTGCTTTGCTTACTCGAGCATTCCTATCATTGAATCCTATGCCATGCCTCCACTCCTAACGTTACTACACCTCGGTATCGCTCAACCCAAGCATACTCTCTGGTTACAGGCATGCCTTATTTCATACCGGCCATCAGGGATTCACTCCAGTAATGGCTTCCGGTGCAGTTGTCACGGCGAACCTTCTTTGGCCAGAGGAATGTGTTGACCATCAAGGATTATTCGGCTGCTTCCCTGGCTTTCTGCTCTGTGCCTTTTCGAAATTTTCCTGACCTCATCTTTTGACCAACATGCCTTATTGTTGTATATCTGGTCTTTTACCCCATCTCATCGAACTGCAGCCCTCCTGCCACATGTATCGAGTTTCTGTCTCCAGTCATCATTCCCTCATCCTTACCTGCTGATTCATCTATTTATATGACTTACTTGAGCACTATCTATGGCTGCCTCCATCTAGCCTGCACTCAATATCTCTTTCAGCATACCTATCATGAACAGTATGCCACATTATCATCCCACAGCCCTCTTGCTCCATGTACCAGGTTCATGACGCCAGTCATCATTCCCTCATCCTTACCTCATAGTTTATCTATTCCCATTGCTTCATCGGGCATACCTCTCATCGAATCATGCTACCTCATCACCCACTGCTCCTGCAGTTATTATCACCATCAGTCTTCTCATGCCCGGTATGCCTCTCATCGCCTCCTCTGCCATACCCTATGGTTCCACGCATGCCTCATTTGCCTCAGGGTCTCCTTCCTCGCATTGGGGGTTTCCTGCCCTGCCATCATTTGTCTGATTCCTACTTCCTCTTATTCTGGATTTCCTTCTCCATCCAACCTCCATTCCTTCTTGACCTTCCTCACTCCTCTACTGATCCATGATATCTTGCCTTGACCTGCTCATCAATTTACATCAATCTATCAGTGTACCTCCCATCGTCTCCTCTGCTTCTGGATTTCCCTCCATCATTGTCCTTTGTCCTTTACTACCTCACTTTCACTGTGCCAGCCTCCACGGCTTCCCTCCATCATTGCACATAGTCCATTTCCTACCTCACCTCACCTGTCCGGTCCCTGCTACCTTGACATTGCCCCATTCTCCACTCCAAACAATGCCTTCTTGTCCATTGTCCCTTTGCTTGAGACCGGTCGGCTGCTATGCATCTTCATTTTAGGTTCATGTTAAGTTTTTGCTTCCACCTTTCAAGCGTTCACTCCATGTCTCACCTTCATCTCACCTTCAACCGTCCAAGTCTTTAAGGCTTCTTTCCATAATCGAACTTCCTCTCTCACTTTTGAGCATCTAGTCCCTGTCTTCGCCCACATCCCTTGATAGCTGTTCATTTTCGTAGGATTGATTCTCTCCATGCTACCTCACCTCGTCCTTCTCATCTATTTGCATTGCTCCATCAGTTTATCTCTCAATTTCTCTGCTCCAGGAATTCCATCCATTGTTGTCCTTCGTCCTGTCATACCTCATTTTTTACCCTGTGCCTGCCTCCAAGGATCCACTCCGCATCATACATCATCCAATTCATATCCGCCTACTTGTTCCAGCCATCCCTGTTTTCCTCCCATCCTCGTTCATCGACTGTTTCCTGTTTTACATTACTCATCCCAGCTGTCAAGGTTTCCTCTGCTCAAGGCTTCTCTTCATCACCATATCTCATCTGGTTCATATCTCACCTTCCCCGTGCAGGCCTTCGGGCTGCATCTTTTATCAACCATCATCCTTTCCATTCCTCCTTTCATTCCATTCCAACCTTCTCAGCTTCTCTCCTTCCTCATCTATCACCTGATCCATGTTTACCGCACCCGTACCTGTATTCTAGGCTCCATTCATAATCGCACATCATCCAGTTTCCTTCCTCTCCTGACAACTTTTCAGGCCTCCATGGATTCTCTCCATCATCTTCCATCATCTATTTTGCTCCTATCAATTGCTCGGGCTTGCCCTCTGTGCTCTCTTGTTTATCCTGGGCACCTTGGTGCCTTTTCTACTTGGTTTGAGCCCTCAGGGTCTGCCTCCTCCCCTCTGTCACTCAAGACCTCACCTGGCCATGACCTGTGCATTTCTTTTGTTTTTTTCCTATCCTACCACCTACCGCCATCACAGAGTCGATCCAATCAAGGTCTGCTTTCGATATTCCTATCATTCCTGACTCCTCTTATTCCCTTACCTCATGGTTTGTTTTTCATCACATCCAACCTTAGGATCTACTCATTCCCATCATATAACAAGCTGCTCCTCAAACTGCCATGCCTTATTGGCTTCAGAGTCTGCTTACTCACATCGATCTAGCAAGCTCATCCTCGTTCACCTCATCCTACTGCAGTTCTCATACCATACTGGCTGGGTCATATGCTACCCAATTGACCTCCCTACCATCCTTCGTCCTCTAATGCCTCACTTTCCTGTGCCAGCCTCCATGGCTTCAATCCATCATTGTACCACGTCCGTTTCCTATTTTACCTTCCTTGTCCTAGCGCCTTTTCTCATCCTAGCCGTCATGAATTCCTTCCACTCATGGCTTCACTCCTCATCGTACATCATCCAATTTTGCTCCTCTCAATCTCTCAACCTGCGCATACCATCTGGTTCCAGACATGCCTTCTTGGCCTCGGAATCTACCTCCTTTCGAGGAGCCTGTTTACTCACATCACTCTATCAAGCATACTACCTTCGTACAAGTTCATTTTCAAGTTCATTCCTGTCTCCTCTTCTTCACATTCCATACTGGCCATCAAAGATTCACTTCAGTCAAGGCTTGCAATTGATATCTCTTTTGGGTGTACCTATCGTGACTCCTATGCTCATCGACTCTGACCTCAGGGTTTAATCATTCACATCGCCTAATCAAGCATGCCCTATCAGTCTCAGTATCTATTTACTCACATTGCTCAATCAAGCATTCCTCTCATTGGGTCTTATGCAACCTCACTGACCTGCCGCCCTCCTGCTTTGATCATCATCATCAGTCTTCATCGCTGCCTCATCCCATTGACTGTTCGAACATACCCCTCCTGGGGCCCTGGTGCCTCATGTTCCTTCGATCTGTGCTTTCTATTTGTTTGTTTTTTTCCCCATCCCATCATCATCTTTCCTACTCATATCCATCTTGTTAATGAATCCTTCTCTTTAACGACATACATCCTCAAATCAAACTTTGTCAGCCTGGCGGGAAGGTGACCTATGCCTTGGCTCCCCAGAGTTTTCCTCCTCAAAGGGGGGATTTCCTCTCCTTCGTGCCAGTGGTCATAATATTAGTTATAGTTAGTGCTTTCTTAGGTTAATTAGTTAGGTTCCACTGTTGGATGGAGGTAGATGGTGACCCCTGGCTTTCCTTTCTCTCCTTAGGAAGTCTGCCCTTATTTACTCAGAATTCACTCATTCATCATCCTCGTCTGTTCGATACTCGACACCCAGTTGGGTATTCTTTTTGGACTTCTTCCTAACCTACCTTTAGCCATTGCAATCATTCCTACAGCACCTGTAGAGGGGGGAACCCTCCTCTAGGGTTCCTTGTGTCGTACTCCTACAGCATAGTATATCCCAATGGATAGAGAGGTGGAAAGTCACAAACCAAATCAAGTCACACAAGCATCATGTCATCTAGTTGCATAAGCACAACTGAATGGGAGGGCATTAAGCCTCAGGTTCAATGGGTGGAGCAACTACGTCACTACCCCATCAGGCTTAAAAGGTCACTTGGAGGGGGCGCTGTGGAGCAGCAAGATGGCGCCAGCATCTTAGAGAAGCTTCTGATCAGTATTTTAAAAAAAGAGTACAAAAGCGACGTTTTGGCAGTTTCTAAAGATCTTAAAAGAGCCAGTGAACTGCCTAAAGCTATCGAGAATAAAATGGGGCCCAAAAAAAGACTCAAAACGGGCAGCACACAGCATGGAAGCATTCCTGTCTCCAGCGAGCTCCAGTGTCGGAGTTGGGCTGGTAGCAGTGAGTGGCATGCCTGTGTCGGAGTTGCCAACTACCCAAATTCTATCACTGCTATCAAAGATACAAGCAAATGGGGAAAAGACGAACAAGAGACTGGCAGTAGTAGAAAATAAACTATCAGACAATGATCGCAAGACACAGGAGAACATTGGGGCAATTAAAGACCTACAGGAATCACAAGGTCGCCAGGCCAAGAGTAATACTGCCTATGTTCAGGACCTCATGCTTCTAAAATCAAAGGTGGAGAACTTAGAGAACTCACAACGGCAGGCAATTATCCGGATAGTGGGTTTTCCCCTCGTTTCGCCGGAGCCTTGGAAATCCATCCTGCAGTGACTAAATTAATCTTTGAGGACCTAAAACTGCTGCCGATAGACTCTGGGGTCAAGATCTTAAAAGTATTTGTGATCCCCCAATGCACTAAGCCACAAGGTGACTCGTAAAGTAGGCCACTCACTGCGATAGCTACCCTGTCTACACCTGAAGCTCGGATATCGCTCCTGCAAGCCGCTAGATCGCAGGGAGAGACAATATGGGATGGCAGTCGATTGGGTTTTTTCCCGACCTGTCATCGCAACCCAGGCATGCAAGAAGGAGCTGCAACTCATCAAAAAAGACCTTTGCAGCGCCGGAGTGGAAGCCTGCCTCAACTACCTCAAGTAGGCTCCAGATCCGCCACATGAAGGGAATCGCGTGTCTTTATGGGCCCAGTGGCGGCTGCCCAGTTTTAGGAAAACTCATTGAAAAACTGAATCCCCCTGAAGCATCGTCTGAAGAAGATGGGTGAAGTACTGACATTCACTAGGACATTTTAAATTTACCTATCTGGGAATAGGGTACTTTATAGCCCTAATATTCTGGCTTTACCAGTACAAGTTTACTGCTTTGCACATCAGTTTCTTTTTTCATAATTTGAACTGCCATGTAATTGAAGTCAATTTTTCTCAGTTTTGGGATAGTTCTACAGACTTGTTTAGTGATATATGTTATGCCTGTTTGCTAATAATGCTGCTCCTGCTAATTAATCTTAGTTAACATTCTTTAAATGACAAGAAATGTAGTTGAAGTTTGAGGGTGAATATGATCACCACTCAGTTTGTGAACATTAACTAGATCCTGTATATTCCTGTACTCATGGGCAGGGTGCTGTACTCTGCATTGCTATGTGGGTTTTCAAAGCAACTTAACTGGGACCAGGCTTTCGTTTTCAATATACTGTCTACAGGAGTAATTGTCACTCAGCCCACCACAAATCCAATAATTCTGCATGGGAACTATTATTCTGGACTTCTGATGTCTGTTAGATTATTTATGTGGTGAGAGTAAAAAAGGTCACTCATCCTGGGCCTCTTCAGGATTCATTTTTCGTTGCCCACCATCCACCTCTCCTCCTCCAGCAGCTTATCTCTCTTACCCATGGGCTTCTTCCTAATCTACCTTTAGCCGACGCAATCATTCCTGCGGCACCTGTAGAGGGGGAACCCACCTCTAGGGTTCCTTGCATCGTACCCCTACAGTGTGGTATATGCCACAGATAGAGAGGAGGAAAGCCACAAACCAAATCAAGTCACACAAGCATCATCTCGTCTAGTTGCATAAGCACAATTGAACCCTGTGGTTTTTGAGCGCCATCTGGTGGACTACCTTCGAATTCCAATAAGCAGGCATTGTCAAAATGGGACAGTTGTGACAGCTGATTGTCAATTGTTCAATTATAGTATATTAATGAATTACAGTGCTGTCTAAGGTGTCATTCATTAATTAATTACTAAATGGGGTTTACTTAAATCACATGGATAGCTGCTGTGTCTTGCTGTCAGTATCACATTCTGAATCATGGCTGAGCCAGTAGTCACATACTTCTCAGAAAGGTAAAGAAAAAAATATGCATATCTTAAAGAACGACATTGTGGTGACCTCTATTATTGGTGCTGCCAATGCAGGAAAAGTAAAAATTGTCTTGAGAAAGCATCCACTGTCTTGGTGGGAGGGCAGCATCACTTTAGGAAATATTCTGAGAACAATCACTCCCCAGATGCCACTGACTTTCCCATTGCTGCATCAGTGGCATCCTTGAAAGCTCATGCTGTGGAGACACATGACAGTCCTGCACAGCTAATTCAAGCAGTGATGTTTCAAGTTTCGCAGGAGGTGTTGCAGAGTATGCCATCAAGACAGGCTTTGCAGCAGACTGTTAAAAGAGCAAGATGACAAAATGCCCCCGAGTCACAATCTTTGGACACCTTGGACTTTCCAGACCATCTTTGAATTGTAAATGGACAAAGATTCCTTGTCAGGGAGTCCTCTCCTGGGGAGGAAAAAATAATAATTTTCACAGCCAAAATCAATATGGAGATATTAGCATCTGCAGACTACTGGATTATGGATGGCACTTTCAAAACTGTGCCAACCTTATTCCATCAGCTATATTCAATTCATGCTGCTGTGGGGACTCCAAAAACAGACCAAATAGTCCCGCTTGTGTACGCACTAATTTATTTATTTATTCATTTGCTAACCGGGTAAGAACTCTGGACCAAAGGCCCTTTTTCAGGTTTGACCCGGGATCAATACAAAAAACAAATACACACATTAAATAACATTTAACAATCACAAAAAGCAATTACAAGACACTTTAGATACAAATATTCTTTCATTTTTGTCTTAAAACCAATTAACGAGGAAGCCTGACATACTGGGAGTGGCAATACATTCCAGAATTGAGGAATGTCTAATGTCCTCCAAGTCTCAGGCGTGCTACATAAGACTTTTCCAAGATTTGCAGGACATAGCTTATGAGTATGGGCTCACTCTTCCCCCAAACTGCTAATTACCAGTTTTGAACAGGCAGCAATAAATGTTCGTAGGGCAGAATTCACAAACTGCCAGAACAAGGGTGCCTGTTCCACTTTGGACAAATTGTTTGGCAAAAGGTCCAAAGCTTGGGGCTCGCAACAATGTATGGTACAGATGCTGATTTTAGTTTGAAAATTAGACACCTGGTCGCATTGACTTTCTTACCAACAGATAAAATAGAAGCTGTATTTTTGGAAATCAAACCTGAAATGCTATCTGCCAGTGCGACACTGCTGGAATGGTTTGAGGATAACTATGTGCTGGGGTGTGTAAGGTGCAGGATGCGTAACACCACCACCATGCGTAGCCCTCCTCTGTTTCCACCATCGTTCTGGTCAGTGCATGACCAAATGGACAGTGGGTACCCCAGAATCCAAAATAACATAGAGGCCTGGCACTGGAGGTTGGGGTCATTGATAGGAAGTGCCCAGGTTGGAGTGCAGAGATTTGTTGCCGAACTGCATAAAGAGCAGCTAGTAACGCACAGTACCACAGAAAAAAGAAACAGGGGCCTACCAAAATCGCCAATGAAAAAAGAGGCATGCTGACAGAGAAACAAAAATCGGCACTATTGTCAGGGATAGGAGCATGAGGTCCGATGTTGAATTTACAAGAGGCATTGCGAACAACTTCAACCTCTGAAACCACCCACAAAGAAGCCAGATTGGAAGGGCTCCTCCAAAAAATCTTAAGACTTTTTAAAAATTCTTTTAATCTTATCAAAACTAAAGCATTGACTTTTAATGGTTGTGGAATTTATCTGAAATAAATCTGTTATGCCTCTGTTGGATATGTAAGATGCATAAGTCACACAAGATGTGAAAATGACTACCATTAAGTAAAGGTCAGGATCTTTTATTTGTTTTTGTTGCCTCATGAGAAGTTGCCACTTTAAGAAGCAAAGAAGGGGAATGGTAAAGGTTATGCCATGTGTAACACTCCATGAACATACATTTTAGGTACCTTGCTGTTCTAACAATTGGTAACAAGTTAGGCAGTGAGACAAGAAAGGATGTTTTCAGGTGCTATACTGTACTTATAAACTACTGATTTTATCTGTGTGTAACCCCCCCCCCCCAGGTGGCGCTATCCCAAGGGCTACTACCCCTGCCTGCTTGGCTAGTAGCAGGTTAAGGGGCCTGAGTTCTGAAACGGGGTGCCTCCACCCGGAGGTTAAGGTTGGAAGCGGTCAAGTTAACCTGGGCACAGCCCTCTGGGACACTGTAACCCCCCTCTTTCCTTACTAGTGACCGGAACAATACACAATAATCACTTTCACAATACCCCTGACACACCACATAAGCACCCACACTGTTTGCACTTACCACCAGGGCTTTCCTCTGGCCTGGCCCTGGGGACTTCCTGTGAAACAAGGTTATACACAGCAAATAACAGCAGTACAGTACTCTTGCACAAACTGGAACCACAGTCAGGGTAAATGCAGAAAAAGAGTTAGATTGGATTTATTTAAGGGACTTGAACAAGGGAAGGGGTGTAATCAGGTTAATTTGCTTAAAGGCTCTATCAATCAAACAATTATGCATGTACTTCAGGGTCCATAAACAGTCACACACTCTGGGTACCCAGATGGAGAATGGTGGGCTAGCCAGGAACGTTGCAGCTGGTTGGGGCCCTGTGATGGAAGAAAACAACATGCACCACACACATTAATTGTAATCCGGAGCCAGAGGGCTCAGTTTGTGAAAAGAAAACAACAAGACAATCAGATGACACACTTTTAGATTAGGCTGTTGTTGCAGGGAGCTACCCTAATGATTACTCACAATACCCAAGACTGGACACAGACTGGACGAAAATTGAGACTGCAGGTGGTTGATCTGGAGTGCCAGGAGAAGCAGGGCCCAAACAATTCACCGAGGTGTTGTTCCTGTTCAAGCGTGCAGCAGGGGTCTGATCCCCAGGCAGGTCTCTCGTCGATGGCTTTCTCTGTGCAGCGGGTAGTCTGGCTGGGCCAGTGTGGCAAGGCCCAAGCCAAATGGAGACAAAATGAGATACAGTCCGTTTTGGGCTGGATAAAGCTTCCAGCAAGCAGAACACAGTTCACACAGTGGGGAACCAAATCACGACCCCCTAACAACTCACAGCACATTTACATGTAAGGAAATTCTACTGTACCAGGCACACCCTCTCCGGTGACGATCGCAAAGTCTCTGCACAAACCGGGGATTCAAAAGCAGCTGGAAATCCTAACAGGCCAATTGCATTCAGCAAAATCTTCGGTCTTCTTCAGATTTGAGCCTGGTAAAAAATCAGTGGCTTACTTCGTTCTCACAAACTTGGATTTAGTCCAAAATAATTCTCTTCTCTCCCTCTCAGGGGCAGCAGGCAGACATGTAGGCCACAACTCCGGCCTTTCCACAGTTCTCCCATACGAAACTACTCAGATGGCTGCTTGACTGTCTCATGCTGTTGCTTCTTCAGTTCCCAACTTAGATCTGACTCAATTGCCAGCAAGCCTGGGACTTTCCCTAGAATCCAAAAGGTTCGGTTGGCTGATCTGTCTGTCAAGTCACAACAAAGGCTCCCCCTTCAGGTGCAAAAAGGCGCCAAAAGCCCAAAACTACAATTCCTACAGATTTTGACTCCAGACAGCCCCTGTAGTCCAGCTCCATTTTAGGTCCCGCCAGTACTGATTGGTCCAATTTGCAGTCCCACGCCAAATGGTGGGGATAAACAAAACAGTACTTGCTGCAAAGAAGGCAGATTAGACAAACTACATTATCATTATCAATCTAAATGATTTTCAGCAAATAGTTACATCTTTCAACAGAGCTCCCTCTCAGAGTACTTATGACTGCAATCCAGGCAGCTCTTAAAGACACAGTACACAGAGGCTATATAGGCACACACTGGCAATCACATTTAAACTGCTAAAACCCAGGACACCAGCCTGGCAGTGAGCATTTAGGCAAGCTCAGGGAAGACTTTTTTGGGAACCCCCATTTGTAAGGGGGTTACATATGCATTTCCAACAGCAGCACAATGCCAGACACAGCCTGACAGAGCCAATGTCGGGCTTCTGAAATTCGGTATTTCAAGTCCTTTTTGTGTGTTGGGATAAAAAAGTAGGACTAATGTTTTTTGGAATTGTGTCAGTTGGGCAATCGTAGCTAACCCATTAAATATTTACTTGACAGATTGTTTGCATTGATTGTAGGGCACAGAAATCTGTATACATTGTTTATTATATTTTTTTTTTTTTGCACCCTGAAGCAGGAGCAGGGCAGAGTGAATTCAGTAGACTGGCAAAGGTAAAGGGGGGAGTCTGAAGGATTTATTTGACATATAATTTACTGCCTAGTGGCGCATTTTTTGTCTGTGAGTGAAAATAAGGGAACCAGGCAACTGCAGTGAGACACCAGTCTCTCAGTGAAGGTGAGGAGGAGGGTGTCTCAGAGTGGGGGATGGGTGCGTATGTGCGGGGGTGTCTACCATCTTGGGTAGAAACCACAAGGAAAAGAAGTGGAAGAGAAAGAGATGCAGAGGGAGGAATGGATCTCATAAAGGTTGCATCATGCCAGTTCCAACAGGTACCAGTTCTACAAGCTGTGGTAGTGGAGGAGTTGAACAGGGATTGACAGTTGTAGTGGTGAGGCAGGGGCTACAACTCAGAGGAGGACTAATGCTGGGCACGTGACAGTACAGCCAAAGAAACCATGGCTAATGTGTCTCCAGAAGTCTGCTGGTTCTGCTTCCACTGGAAGCATCTATCCCAGATGGTTTTTGAGTGCATCTGGTGATGAAAATATGCTGAACAATCCAGAACACAGCAGTGTCTCTCTCCTTTCATCCAGTGCTTTGTGTCCCCCTACTTGGAATGGAATAGATCCATCCAGATTTGTAAAGGCAAGCACCCCTACCCATCTATCATGTATAAGTAACACGGTAACAGCTACCACCCCAGCCATCTGTGCGCAGGTGTGGATAATTAATAGTCCACCTTCAAGCACTATATAATTCCCCCGTCCCAAATCATGCATCAGGAGCAGTGCCTTCCAATACAGTGCTGCTGCTCAGTCATTATCATGAAAGGAAGATGATAGTGAGTCTGGGTGTTACACAGACACTATAGTTATCTTGTCATCAGAGGAAAAAGTACAGTTGTTAATGGGAAAATGGGGCAGGGTTAGGTATGCCAACCAAACAGTTCCACAAAAGCAAGCCAGCACCGCCACCAACGCAGCTTATGGAGAGTGAAGGGAGAGGGATATGGAAGCAAAGCAGTCAGAGCAGCAGTATGGAGGTGAGGAGGTAACAGGGGGAAGCACCTGAAAAAGGGGAGAAAGGACAAGAGAAAGCATGAGTTATGCATGAAGAAAGAGGGATGGGGCAGAAGAAGTATGAGAAGAAGAAGAGTGGGGGAAGAAGTTGGAGAGAAAAAAGGGCATGAGGAAGCGGATACGGAAGAGGATGATGAAGAACAACAGACCTTGAAAGTCTGCTATCAGTTACACCACTACCAAGTAGTGATGATGAATGTGACACTGAGGAGTGGCTGCCATCAAAGGAGATGTTAAAATTAAAAAACATAATGAAAAAGAAAAAAAAGAAGAAAGCAATTTTATCAGGCAGGGGAATCTAAAAACCAGCCCCACACCAAGTCCCCTGCCCCAGCATGATCAGCCCAGTAGTACTGTGCCACCTGCTACAGCTGTTGCCCTGCCTGGCCATCCCCAACTATATCGTATCACAGTGGTAGAAAACAGAAATCCTCTCACAGTCACCCACCAATTGTTCAGGAAGCTCTCCCCCAGAAGTCCACTCTTGTAGCATAAAAATGAAAGAAATCTTCTGCAGTGCGGGAGTATTTTACATGTAACCCCTAGATGGTGCTATCCCAGGGGCTACTACCCCTGCCTGATTTGCCACTAACAGGTTGAGGGGCCTGGATCCAATGGCGGGTGCCTCCACCCAGAGGTCAGGGTTTGCAATAGTTAAACTTACTTGGTCACAGCCCTCTGGGACACTGCAACCCCCCTTTCTTCCCACTAGTGGCCCACACAATATATCAGAATTACCTTCACAGTATACACTTACCCCCCAGGACTATTTCCGCACTGGGACCCCCTGTAAAATAAGATACAGTGCAACAATCACAGTACAATATTTTAACATAGACAAATACCTCAGGCAGTATAACTTTGCTGAAACAAGCAGCTCTGATTTATTTAGGGGGAATATAACAAGGACAGGGGGAAATCAGGTTAATTAGCTTATCACTCTAATCATCTATCCTATGGCTCTGTGCACAGGCCTATCCCTATCAGTTACTGTCCCTGGGTACCCAAACCCTAGTGGCTAGTCCAAACCGTGGGCAGCTGGTAGGGCCCTTTCACACAGAGAAAAGGAGAATTAAACAGTCAGCAGTACAGTAATTCCATTTGGATTTAATGTGGCAATTCAACAGGAGCGACCCTGAATTAGTACTCACAACCTCAAATAAGATAGGGTCCTTCAATGTCAGCAGGGCTCACTTGAGGTACACAAACCTCTTCACACATCCATATAAAAGAAAGCACTACACCAGGCAGGCTGCATCTGTATCCCGATCGCAATTACTGCACAATACCCGAGACCACACAGCAGATTCAGTTCCTGACAGACCGAAACAATTTTCAGCAATTCCTCCAGTCTTCTACAGGGTGAGCCTGGTTTCTACTCTTCAGATATCCTTTGATTCTCTTCACAGGACGGATTCAGTCCTAACAAGCTGTTACACAAGCTGCAGACCGGAACTCTGGCCCACACGCTTTTTGACTAAAACTGCACACTGAAAAAGCACAGGGCTCCTTCCTTCTTCACTGCCAAAGCTCAACTGAAACTCCAACCGACAAAACCGAGCACTTTGAGTTCCTCCCAGTTCTTGACTGGATTGGCTGTCACTCACAATAGACTGCTGCTGTTGGTCCAAAAAGGCACTGAAGTCTAAACTACATCTCCCAGAGTCACTGCCCATACAATCCTCTTGTGGCTGGCTCAGATTATGAGTCCAAGTTCTGATTCGTCCAAGGCACCATTTTAGAGCTAGCTTACCCCACACTGATTGGTCCAGTTCAGCAGTTCAAAACTAGAATGGGGAACTAGCAGACACAGTTCTGACTGCAAAGAAAGCAGGTTAGACAAACTGTATTTTCATTATTACTCTAAATTATTTCTGGCAAACAGTTACATCTTTCAGATAGGTTCCCTTTGCACTCCTAGTGACTGCAAAAATGAAGTGAATTGGCAGCAGCTCGAGTGGTACTCAGAGAAGCACACAGTCTCCCCATACAAACTAATTATGTCTGCAAGCAGACAGCTCTTAAAGAGACAGTACCAGAGGCTCTAAAAACACTCACTGATAAATGGCTTAAACGCCAAACACCATTCAGGCTTGGAGCATTCAAGCAAGCTCCTGGAAGTCTTTTGGGAACCCCCATTTGCAGGGGGGTTACATACAGATGACACTCCCAAGGGCTACTACCCCTGCCTGCTTAGCTAGTAGCAGGTTAAGAGGCCTGGGTAATGAAATGGGTGCCTCCACCCAGAGGTCAGGGTTGTTAGTGGTCAAGCTAACCTGGGCACAGCCCTCAGGAACACTGTAACCCCCCTCTTTCCCTTCTAGTGGCCCGAACAATATACAATAATTACTTTCAAAATGACCCTTATTCACCAGGCAATTACCCACACTGTTTGCACTTACCACCAGGGCTGGTTCCTCTAGCTTGACCCTGGGGACCCCCTGTAAAACAAGGTTAAGCACAGCAAATAGCAGCAGTACAATACTTTTGGCACAAACTGGAACCATAGTCAGGTTAAATGCAAACAAAGTTAAATCTGATTCATTCAGGGAACTTGAACAAGGGAGGGCGTAATCAGGTTGATTTGCTTAAAAGCTATATTAATCAGACAGTTATGCATGCGGTTCAGAGTCCCTGCACAGTCACAAACTCTGGGTACCCAGGTAGGAAAATGGTAGGCTAGCCAGGAACGTTGCAGCTGGTTGGGGCCCTGTGATGAAAGAAAGCAACATGCACAACACACACTATTTGTAATCCGGAGCTGGATACAGCCACCAGTAAGCAAAACACAGTTCAGACACACAGTGGGGAACCAAATCATGACCCACGGTAAGCACACAGCACATTCACATGTAAGGAAATACCACTGTACCAGGCAAATGGCTCTCTGGTCACAATTACAGAGTCTCTGCACAATCTGGGAGTTCAGAGGTAGCTGGAAGTTCTGACAGGCCGATCCCATTTAGCAAATCTTTGGCTTTCTTCAGGTTAAAGCCTGGTCACAATTCAGTGGTTTAATTAGCTCTCCAAATTTGGATTCAGTCCGAAAAAAGTACAAGTTTCCTGTCAGAAACAGCAGGCAGGCATGCAGGCCAAATTCAGGCCTTTCCACAGGTCTCCCACATGAATCCACTATGGATTGCTGCTCAAACTGTTTTGAGTTGTTACTTCTTCACTTCCCATCTCAGATCTAACTGAAACTGCATGCGTGTGGGACTTTCCCCAAGATCCAAAAGGTTCGGTTGGCTGATCTGTCTGTCAGTCACAACAAGGTCTCCCCCTCCATGTTAGTTTAGGCACCAAAAGCCCAAAACTACAATTCCTATAAGTTTTGGCCCCACCAAGCCCCTGCAGGAAGCCTCCATTTTAGAGTCTCAAATGTACTGATTGGCCCATTCTGCAGTCCAGGACCAAGATGATAGAAACAAACAGAACTGTCCATGCTGCAAAGAAGGCAGGTTAGAACAAACTGCAATATTATTACTACTCTAACAAATGATCAGCACAGAAGTAAATCTTCTAACAGAGCTCCCTCTCAGATTAATTATGACTGCAATCCAGGCAGCTCTTAAAGAGACAGTACACAGAGGCTATACAGGCACTTTCTGGCAATCACATTTAAACTGCTAAAACGCAGGACACCAACCTGGCAGTGAGCATTTAGGTAAGTTCAAGGAAGACTTTTTGGGAACCCCCATTTGTAGGGGGGGGTTACACCCTTCCCTGCCTGGAGAAAACTTGGGGTCCGCGTCAAGTCTGTACCATCACAATATCAAAAATGCAATATAAATGAGACATATATATCATTGGCGTGTTACATCACTATACCTTTCAATATGCTTCGCATTACTACATCCATATTGACAATGCTTATGCATGTTTCATATAGGTAATGCTGATTCCACTATGATTAACACATTAGTAACATCACAATACTGCTTCAGGTAATAACTTCTTGCACATTAAACAATGTAAGAGCGGGCCCTTCCCTATCAGCTAACTTGGGGACTGATGGGGCAGGGGCACCATGGTGAGAGGGAAAAACAAATAACCTGGAATTGGCAGTCAAGCTCAAATTGGGCAGTGAACTTGGTGAGACGTAAACCCCTTTGTGAACCTCATTGAGAGGCAAATCCACTGGCCTCCCAGGGGAATCATAATTAAAGCATAGTACTGGCTTGACAGCTAGGCCAGTCTTTCTGGGGGAGCAGCCACAGTCTCTGTACTTTCAGCATTAACTTTGGAGCTTTCGTCACTTGTGAGGGGTACCTCTGCATTGATGGGAATGTCCAAACTGGGAGCACTGTCAGCTCCTTGCTCTGTAGGCTCTGGTTCCATAACGCTTTGCTCATTACTATCTTCTGACGAAGGCCCAGCTGGCTCATTTTGAGAAGGTTTAGACACAATTAGGCTTTGTGGCACTGAAATGGGTCTGTCAGCACTTTCATACTGTTCTTCAAGTTCTGGTGTGTCACCAGGGAGACTCAGACCATCAGACCTTTCTTCGGGCAATTCACACAGTTCCACAAAACACAGAGAGTCCGCAACCTCAGATGTGATGCATTGCAACCCACTTTCAGGGAGCATTGGCTCCAAGGACAAAGCTGGGTGGTTAGGCAGTCCAGAAGGCCCAGCTTCATCCCCACAATTAGTCATAGGATTACCTCGAAACAGCTGACTCAATTCATAGGAGGAGCAATAGGCATTGTCACACACTATCATCAGAGGTGGACTGACAGTCATTATCATTCTGGGCCTGCTGTGGGGGAAACCTTAAATCTGTAACTACTGGGGTAGGTTGATTCTGTCTCTTTTTTGCAACAGCATGAGTCACCGGCCCAGGGGAGGCAATGTCTGCTGGCTCAGCTTCAATAATAACTTGGCCGATAAACAGCAAGTATTAGATAAGTAGGTAACATTGTTATTCATAAAATAATGAATATGGTTAACTCCACTGAGCCTAAGCCCTTTTACAGTGAGGTCCAAAGTGCCAGATCCAGTTACTCTTCATATCAGTTATACATTGATCATATCAAAAACAATAAATACAACATATCACACTAAAACTAAGCATAATGACAACTACAAGTTCATATATCTTCACACTAACTTAACAGACAATACAATCAGTACATACAGAATAGATCCAAAGTGCAGATTTTCAGGATTCCATTTTCCATACTTTCTTCTAAACTAAACCCCCTTCAATATTTATATGCTCAATGAGCCAATCCTTTATTGAATTTAACTGGAATTCTCTGTTCAAGGGTCTTAACTTCCCAGGTAAGTTATTCCACAAATGGGGTCCAATACTTGTAAAGTGATTATTTCTCCAAACTGTTCTCCATTTTGGTACCTTACATTCCAAACTATTTGCAGAACGCAGTCCCCTTATAGGATTCTTTAGTTCAATACTCTCAACAATATACCCTGGAACCTTCCCGGATATGCATTTTATCATAAATGTAATTGTACTTAGGACTCTCCTTTGAGATAAAGTATACCAGTCCAAGTCCCTATACATTTATAGTCTATGTGTCATCTTTGGCACACCTAATATAAATCTTGCCAGTTTGTTATACATAACATCAAGCTTATATAGCTGCTCTTTTGATGCACCCATTTAAACCAAATTCCCGTATTCTAACATGGGTAATACCACCTCAGTGAGTAACTACAAGTTTTCTGACTTCCAAAGACATGCTGTGTTTACGGTGCATGGTCTTGATAGTTTTGGAGTCATTCTCTGGGCATACCTTGTATACTGATATATCATCCAACTTTCCAACTACTACATGAGGAAGATGGTGCCACCTATCAGCAATTTTGTGCTTGCCATGTAGTCCCAAACTACGTAACAACACACGGTGTCTGGGCTGTAGCTCTTAAGCCTTTACTTTCTTGTCGTGCCTCTCTTTGTTGGCGAGATTTCTTTTAGCGGGCATTGTCTGGGCCAGTTGATATGCATGGTTCAACTGAGCTTTGAGTTTCTGTACATACTGCAGGTAGTTTTCAGCTCAGACCCCATCTGGAGAGACCCCAAAAAGACATCAACTGGCAGGCGGATCTCCCTCCTAAACATGAGGCGGTAGGAGGAGAACCCAGTATCGTCATTTTTGGTGCAATTGTACACATGTATCAAGGTGCTAATCTGCTGGCTCCACTTATGCTTCTCTTTTGGATGAAGGGTGCCCAGCATGTCTAGATGGGTGCAGTTAAAATGTTCTGGTTGAGGGTCCCCTTGCGGGTGATAAGGGGTGGTTCTTGATTTTCACACACACCCCCACAGAGAGAGCATTTCTTTGATTAACCTACTTTCAAAGTCTCTGCCTTGGTCAGAATGGATCTGCTAGGGGGCACCATAGTGGACAAAGACATTTTCCACTAGCACCTTGGCTACGGTAGAGGCCTTTTGATCTTTAGTTGGAAAAGCTTGTGCATACCATGTGAAATGATCCATAACCACTAACACATTGCCAATATTCTGTTGATCAGCTTCTAAACACAAAAAGTCTAGGCAGACCAGTTCCATAGGGGTGCAGGTAGTAATATTGACAAGGGGGGCAGTCCTCTGAGGCAGGGCTTTCCTTTGCAGGAAACAACTGCACGTCTTTACATGGTGCTCAACATTGGCCCCCATCTTGGGCCAGTAGAATCGAGATCATACCAGGTCAAGAGTCCTGTCAATATAGAGGTGCCCCATGTGATTGTGGAGGGACCTTAGTACCAAGTGTTTAAAGGCTGTGGGCAGGACCAATTGTTGCTTGTCTACTTGATCACTACAATCCACTGTCTCTCTCTATAACAACTGATTGAGTAACTTCAACCTGGGACCTTCTTTAAACAATAGGGCAGTTCACAAGTCAGGGGAATGCAACTTAGACACTTCTTTCCCCGCACAGAGGGCATCAAGTGCGGGTTGAATCATAGGATCTTGGGATTGAGCCCACTGAATATTGTCATCGTCAAGTTGAGGTAGAGCACTAATATTTAGAACAGAGAAACAGCAATAGACAGCCGGTATGCAGGTATCAGGAGGGCCCAAGCAATCTACTAGACAGTCCACTGTGTCCACAGATATCTGTTCATTTCTGTTAAACATTTAGCACGATGCTCGGATGACAGGTTCAGACAGCCTGACACAATCACTCTTGGAATTGGGCCTTCATGACAGAGCATCAGCATCAATATGGTTCAGTCCCGGTCTGTATTCAACAGCATAATCATAGGTTGATAAAGCAGAGAGCTACCAGTGCCCAGAGGCGTCCAACTTAGCAGAAGTCTGTACATAGGTCAATGGGTTATTGTCGGTCTTCACCGATATCTTTGCCCCATAGAGGTACTCATGAAACTGATCAACAATGGCCCATTTTAGGGCAAGGAACTCCAGCTTGTGCACAGGATAGCTTTGCTCTGACAGGGTCAAACTCCTGCTGGCGAAAGCACCCGGTCTCAAACCATACTCATGGTCATGATACAACACAGCTCCTAGGCCCTGCAGACTAGCGTCCATATGCAGCACATAGGGCTTGGTAGGGTCAGCATAGGCGAGGATGGTGGCATGGGTGAGCTGGTATATGACTGTGGAAGGCTGCTTCACATTCGGGTGTCCAGTGGGGCCCAAAAGTTTCACCTGTGTGGAAGTACACTTTCTCTGGTTCTTTGACAGCCCCTTTCTTGTATTTACGGTTGTTAGGGGGGTAACCCTGGGTAAGATTCTGGAGCAGGCGAATCACTTTTGAATAATTTTTTATGAACCTGCGGTAGTAGCCACAGAACCCCAGAAAACGTTGTAGTTCTTTCAAGTTATGGAGCTGGGGCCAAGTAGTCAGTGACTCAGCCTTACTGGGATCGGTCTCTGTTCCTTCTGCAGATACTATGTGCCCCACATACTTCACAGAGGTTTGAAAAAACTGGCACTTGTCGATGGACAGCTTGAGGCCAAAGTCTTCCAACTGGTCCAGCACTTTAAACAGTCAGGTCTCATGCTCCTCTAATGTGCATCCGAACACAATGACATCATCTAGGCACACTAGACATTCCAGCAAGTTCATATCTCCCACCACAGGTTCTATCAGTCGCTAAAAGGTGGCAGGGGCGCCCCAAATCCTGTGGCATTCTCAGGAATTCATAGAACCCGAAAGGACAGATGAGGGCTGTTTTATCATGGTCCTCCAGGGCTATCGGAATCTGGTACTATCTGTTGCGAAGATCCAATACCGAGAACCATTTGCTCCCATTCAAGCAATCCAGGGCATCTTGTATACGGGGCATGGTGTACTGATCTGGGATGGTCTGTCGGTTCAGGGTCCGATAATCAACATGCATCCTCATGGACTGATTATTATTACACACAACCACAATGGGAGAGGCATACGGGCTCCTTTATTCTTGTATAATGCTGGCAGCGAGCATTTTCTGCAGGTGCCTCCTAACATCATGTGTCCGCTGGGGTGAGGCATCAGGATCTCTCTCTAAATGGCCGGTCATCATGCAGGTGCATGTGGTGCTCTGCACCCTGGACACACCCCACGTCCCATTCTTTTAACGAAAACACTTGGTCTCTCTGGACGAGTTTCTTGCTAATTCTAGCCTTCCATTCAGCTGGCAATGGGGAATCACCAAAGTCAGATAAGTGCGGGGTCACTCTTTCCTTTTCACAAGAGTACTTGTTGCTGGGTAATACAGCAGTGTCTGTGCAGTGTACTGTAGCTAGGATGCACCCTCTGTTCAACTGGACCTCCTGATCTGACACATTCCGAATCTGGACCATCGCTCGTCGTGCATAGGCATGGGCATGGCCAGGCAAAATGCTGGGTTTAACCAATAATCCCTCTGACAGCTTTCCATCACCAGGTGCATCCAACATTAATATTTTATTTTTCACTTCCTTTGTAATGTGAACCTCTCCCTGAATGGTGTACTGAGCACTGGGAGGGAGTACCAGAGAATCAGGATCTTTCTTCCACACTATCCACACTGGCTCATCTCTGTCGGCTTCGGTAGTCCGTTTTTGCAGATCATAGGCTTTCTTTATCAGGGCTGGGATTTTCAGTGCCCTCCTAGTCCGTTTCCCTTGTTTTTCATGACACAACTGCGCTAGTCTTCCAAACATGTGGGCATTGGTTCCAATGAACAAGGGTATCCCATCATACAATCCTGTAGGAGGGCATACCAGGGCTAGTGTCTCTACTTATTCATCTACACCAGTTACAGTTGTAGGGAAAGACAACCAGAGTCGGACATATCCTAGGTAGGGATAAGACTTGTCACTCAGGCCCCACACATGCAAACCTTCCAGAGATTGTAGTGGCACATCAGATAAGTGTTTGTCATACCAGTCCTGGAATACAATGGTCACTTGCAACCCGCTATCGAGCACAGCCCAAGCATGGATACCATCGACAGTCACAGAAGTCTCCATTGAAGGGCCCACTATTCTTGACCAGTCTGGAGAGGCAGTAGCAGAGGCCTGGACAGATGATTTAGCCACAAAGAAATTTGAGTTAGGGTTTCTCAATCCTGCACTGCGGTAATTTCTGGCACTCCTCGGCCATGGCCTTGCTTTCCAAAGCTCCCCTTGAAGTCTGTATACAACTTTATCTAGGTGATTTGGGGACCAGCATTCTCTCTTCATATGCCCATCCTTCCCACAGTTATGGCAAAATATGCTTTCTGAGGTCTGGTATGGCCGAGACATCACATTGAGAGCTGAGGCGGGGGTACTACCAACAGAAAACCTTGGTTCCACCTCTGTCTGCGGTGTGGCGAGCATTTGGAGACATCTCATCAATTCTCTCACTTCCATAGTCAAGACATCAATTTTTGAACTGCTGTCAGCAGCAGATGCTGTGTGTGCACCCCCACCCCATAACAGATGCAGTTGGATAAGGATCGGGGCCTGTACTCGCAGGAGCAGCCTTCATAAAGAGACTGGTTTTTGTTTCTCTGAACTCCCTCAGCAGTTCATCCCATGGCGTAGCATCCATAGCAGCCCCTCTCTAGCTGGGCCCCCCCTGAGGCTGACATTTAGTTCTTGGATTCCGTCATGTGATTGCAGTGATTCCAGGCCATCAGCGACTGACCCCGCACCTGGAGCAGGGGTTACAGCAGCTATGACTGCGCAGGGCTCCAAAAAGCCTTCCTCCTCCTCAACTTCCCTTACCTCCTTCATCAACACATGGAAGGGCAAGGGACCAGATTTCCTTTGATGCAGTTGCAATTTGAGCAATACCCAGCTGGAGTACCAGGCAGAGCAGAGTATATGATCCAGTCTTACCCGGTCCACTTCACTAGAAGCCCAGCCTTCTTTCCGAAAAATGGTTTGTAGGATTCCCTCTAATTGATCCATGTATGCAGATAACAATTCCCCCAGCTGTTGTCTAATATCTTTAAGTTTCCATTTCAAGGCTTCAACACAAGTGGTGCTCCCAAACACATTTTCAAGGGTGACTATGTACTCTTGGGCTTTGGTTTCTGGGTCAGAGGACCTCAGGAAGTGAAAAGTAAGTACGGCGGGTCGCTGGAGGCTTTCCCCAAGTCGGGCCATTTTTTCGGCCTCTGAGCATTGCCAGTCTTGTACCGCAAGAGTAGCAGAGTCCATCCAGGTCTCCAGATCGACCTCCCCATTAGGAGTAGGGCAGATGCCAGAGAATACCTTGAGCTTGCGGTAAGGGCCATGACTACTTGCTGGCTCAGAGGCAGGTACAGAGGTTGGTGAAAGAACAGGTGCTAGAGCGGGTGTGGACAGTGGGGAGTTGACACTCTCAGGTGGCAGGAATAATTTTTTTAACTCCTCCACAGTTTTGCCCTCCTCCAGTAACAACTTGGCAAACTTCTCCTCAAAAGACTCAGATAACGGTGGGGGCCTCATCCTCTAAGGGATTCTTGCTATCTTTGCTTATCACCCTCCAGGTGGCTGGGAACCCTTCTGGAGTGATAGTCTGGGGCACCTTTGAACTGTCCAGTGGGTCGCTACACTCCACCAAGGCCATGAGAGTTTGGACAGTTAAATCAGCCTGTCGACCCACCACTACAGCTTTTATCAAACATTCAACTTTAGAAGGTGCCCCTTCAACAGTGTCCTTACTAATGTCCATAGGTATATCCAGTATTAGCACAGCATTATGGGGGCCAATCTCTTGCCCCGTAGCACCACCCCACCAACTGGTGCACAGCCACTTCTGTTGGGGTAGCCATTTATATTTGACAATAATTCATAGTTTCGGCCACTAGAAGACATAAAATCCCAGCAGTGAGCCTCCAAGATGTAACCTCTAGGTAGCGCTATCCCAAGGGCTACTACCCCTGCCTGCTTGGCTAGTAGCAGGTTAAGGGGCTTGGGTAATGAAACAGGTGCCTCCATCCGCAGATCAGGGTTGTTAGTGGTCAGGCTAACCTGGGCACAGCCCTCCAGGACACTGTAACTCCCCTCTTTCCCTTCTAGTGGCCCGAACAATATACAATAATTACTTCCAAAATGACCCTTATTCACCAGGCAATTACCCACACTGTTTGCACTTACCACCAGGGCTGGTTCCTCTAGCTTGACCCTGGGGACCCCCTGTAAAACAAGGTTAAGCACAGCAAATAGCAGCAGTACAATACTTTTGGCACAAACTGGAACCATAATCAGGTTAAATGCAAACAAAGTTAAAACTGATTCATTCAGGGGACTTGAACAAGGGAGGGCGTAATCAGGTTGATTTTCTTAAAAGCTATATTAATCAGACAGTTATGCATGCAGTTCAGAGTCCCTGCATAGTCACAAACTCTGGGTACCCAGGTAGGAAAATGGTAGGCTAGCCAGGAACGTTGCAGCTGGTTGGGGCCCTGTGATGAAAGAAAGCAACATGCACAACACACACTATTTGTAATCCGGAGCCGGAGGGCTCAGTTAATGAAAGAAAAGGCAACAAGACAATCAGATGACAACACTTTTAGATTTAGCTGTTGTTGCAGGGAGCTACCCTGATGTTTACTCATGATACCCAATACTGGACACATGCAGGATGAAATCGAGACTGCAGGCTGTTCATCTAGAGTGCCTGGAGAAGCACGGCCCACACTAATCACTGAGGCATTGTTCCTGTTCAAGGCATTAGCAGATATTCCGGCTGGGCCAGTGTAGCAGGGCCCAGGCAAAAGGAAATGGATACGGATTCAGTCCTTGGAGCTAGATACAGCCTCCAGCAAGCAAAACACAGTTCAGACACACAGTGGGGAACCAAATCACGACCCACGATAAGCATACAGCACATTCACATGTAAGGTAATTCCACTGTACCAGGCAAATGGCTCTCTGGTCACAATTACAGAGTCTCTGCACAATCCAGGAGTTCAGAGGTTGCTGGAAGTCCTGACAGGCTGATGGCATTCAGCAAATGTTCAGTCTTCTTTAGGTTAAAGCCTGCTCACAATTCAGTGGCTTAATTCACTCTCCAAATTTGGATTCAGTCTGAAAAAAGCATATGTTCCCTCTCAGGAACAGCAGGCAGGCATGCAGGCCAAACTCAGGCCTTTCCACAGTTCTCCGGCGTGAATCCACTATGGATTGCTGCTCAAACTATCTCGAGCTGTTACTTCTTCACTTCCCAACTCAGATCTAACTGAAACTGCATGCAGTGTGGGACTTTCCCCAAGATCCAAAAGGTTTGGTTGGCCGATCTATCGGTCACAACAAGGGCTCCCCCTCCAGGTTATTTTAGGCTCCAAAAGCCCAACACTACAATTCCTAAAAGTTTTGGCCCCACCAAGCCCCTGTAGGCAGGCTCCATTTTAGATTCCCAAATGTACTGATTGGCCCATTCTGCAGTCCAGGACCAAGATGATGGAAACAAACAGAACTGTCCATGCTGCAAAGAAGGCAGGTTAGGACAAACTGCAATATTATTACTACTCTAACAAATGATCAGCAAACAAGTAAATCTTATAACAGAGCTCCCTCACAGAGCTCCCTCTCAGATTAATTATGACTGCAATCCAGGCAGCTCTTAAAGAGACAGTATACAGAGGCTATACAGTCGCTCTCTGGGAATCACATTTAAACTGCTAAAATGCAGGACACCAGTCTGGCAGTGAGCATTTAGGTAAGCTCAAGGAAAACTTTTTGGAAACTCCCATTTGCAGGAGGGTTATACATTGAAAACGTGTTACAATCAGTGTGGTAGTAGGAAAGTCAGAATAAGTCTACTAAAACATTGGGAACAAGTGTTCCGGCTGATCATTTAAAACATTAACATGGCATCTGCCTAATAGCCACATCTATTCTCAGTAACCACTCTGGTAAAAAGGGCCAACAGCAACAACAGCAGCAGCAGCAGCATGGACACTTGCATATGGGAAGTGGTGGGATTAGACAGTTTGTTCTAGTAATGCAACAAACATGACAGCCACAGTGGCCAACTTATGCATCCCCAGGTACTGGTGCTGCTTCAAAAGCACCACTCCCACCACCATCTACAAAACAAACTACACTACCTGAGTCATTACATGCCCACACTAAACTGCCACCTACTCACTCAAGTTCTGTCCGAATGGCAGACCTTATTGTGGAGATGATGGCCCTTGCTCTTCAGCCATTCTCTGTCATAGAATATTCTGGCTTTTGAGAACTGTGGTATGACGTGAATCCCAGATACAAGATTCCATTATGCTTCACATTTTCCAGGCATGTACTTCCCAATATAGTCAAATCAGTGTGCATGCAGAGGGTAACACTTCTAAAGGAAGCAAAGGGAGGGGGTTGGGGCATTTCACTAGTTATATCTGGAGCAGCAGTGCAAACCAATGTTTACTAAGTTTTACTGTCCACTAGGTTATGTTCAAATCAAATTCCAACATTCTCAGCCCAGTTCCTTGTCCACCAGCCCCTTCAGGAGTTATATTGAAGCAGATAGCCTCAGGGGTACACCAGTAGAGGAAGAGACTTATCTAGCGTGTCGGTTATGGAGGGGCAGCACAATGGGGAAAACATGGTCTGGTTCATCCAATCATTGCTAAAGATCTGGATATACCCTTATGATCTGGGGATGAGAATCTTCATGAAGACTATAAATGACGGGGGTTTTCCCATGCACCTTATTTTGGAGATGCACTAAATCTGGTGGTCAGTCACATGTTTGACAAACATGCTCAATTATAAGAAAAACTTGACACTGTGCAAAACATCACTAGATATTTCCATCACTCCCCTAAATGCTCTGAGCTCCTTTATTACTGGCAGCAGAAGCACAATGTTCCTCTGCATTGCTTAATTAAAGGACATTTCCACAAGGTGGAACGTTATCTTTAATAGGGAGGAGACTTGTGGAACTTAAACCTGTGTTTCAGGCCATGGAATTCAATGATGAAGCTTGTGGTAGATATCTGCCATGAGTAAAGTGGTGTGTTATGTACAAGTATATTCCACTTTTGTGATCATATGAACAAGCCACTAAAGGGTTCAGTGCTGCATCAACTACCCTTAGCATAGTCATTTCCATGATGAGTCTACTCAATGCTGAACACATAAAAATCAAGCGCTCAACGCTAGTATGTAGGAAGGATGCTGCTCTTAAAAATATTGGTGCCCAAATGTTTCATTAAGGTGCCACACAAATAAAAGCCCCTTTATTTGTTTGGCACTTTAATAAACCTTTTGGGCACCAACATTTTTGAGAGCAGTGTCCTTCCTACATGTGGGTGATGAGTGCTTGATTTTTATATGTTCAGTATTTATATTTTCTTATCATGAGCACCCCAAACCCTGTGTGCCTTTTTTCTTATTCTGTCTACTTGAATGCCATACACCTTGTTATTTAAAGTCTTCTGTAGCAACCCAAAAGAGTGAGGTTGGTGGTGTTTTTTCTGTGGCAGCAGTGGTGATGGGAGAAAGAATGGCAGTGATGATGGAGGTGTGGGTGGTGACATCACTAGTTCATTTCAACCATTGCAGAAGCAGAAACAGAAGGATGCAATGCTCATTTAAGAAGTGTCATGGAGGGCTGAGGCAGCAATGCCTCACCTCCTACCACTCCGGCGACCCGTGTTCGAGGTGCAAGCAGGTCGTCAGGGGCCGTCTGGGGTGGGAGAGGATCAAGCATCCAGAGGACAGCTCTCCCCTCTCAGGGAGGGTGGTTTGGAAGGTCCACCAAATGACCAACCCCAGTTGGAGGCCAAGGGGTGGTGTGCCGTGGACTCCAACGTAAGGGAGGGTGCCATGGGACCACATACGTGTGAGTGCCTCCATGCTTGCGTGGTGACTTACACACCCCAACAATGGGGAGGAAGGGGAGAAAAACAGAAAATGCCCGTTGGCAGCAGGATGAATGGTTGGCCCCTCGCAGGCTCTGCACTGGTGGCCGGAAGCTGATCCCACAAGCCAGGGACAGTGGAAGGTAAGACTACCCGGATTATGTTGGTGATGGGGCTGGGGCAACTGTGAAGGAAAGTCGCTGTGGAAGGAGGAGAAATAGAAGAAAAAAGTTGCAGCAATATTTCTGATGTACTTGCTGTCAGGTTTGACAGCATTAAATCGCATGCGCTTTGTGGCTTGACAACACTACTGAATCCCAGACATAAAAATATGTTTGTTACCCCTGAATGCATAGGGTTTATCAGACAGAAAATGTTGTGGGCACTTATGATGGAGTAGCGAAGAGAGCTTAAAGAAACTGACAAGAATGTACATACACAACCTCCTGGTCATACTGCTCTTCCTCTTTTGCTGACTTGATTGACATCAATACTACAGTAGGTGTCAGTATGACATGGAAGAATCACGGGCATATTTTGTAAAAGAAAGGTCCAATATCCCTGGTGGTCCAGTGGACCGCTCGCAGCCTGATCGCGGGCATATTTTGTAAAAGAAAGGTCTAATATCCCTGGTGGTCCAGTGATCTTCGCATCTTGACTGTGGGCATATGTATTGGGGCAGGTTCAATATCCCTGGTAGTCCAGTAGCCGCCGCAGCCCATCGGCATATGTACGGGGACAGGTCCACGTCCTTGGTACCCCTCTCACCGCCATTGGTTTCACTGAAACAGCCTCGTCAGCACCTTGTTCGCTCGCCGCCACGCTTCGCTGACCGGACACCGCACGGATTGTACACGCACCGTGGAATAATGGCGCATAGTCTTACCATATGGTGTCAGTCAGCAGGCTGCAAGGCGGCAGATGGGTAGGGTGTTGCCGCCCACCACTGACCGGGGGGGAGCGGGGCAGTGGGGCTCAGTGGGTGAGTGGGGAGGGGGGTACCGCTGTACCACCGGGGATATTGGACCTTTCTTTTACAAAATATGCCCGTGATCAGGCTGCGAATGGTCCACTGAACCACCAGGGATATTGGACCTTTCTACGTATGCCCACGATCGAAGCATGGGGGGCGCTGTTACGCTAAGGTGCAGCCTGAGTTCTGGTGGCCACCCACGAGGGCACTCTGCCGTGGTTGCGCCCCTGCAAACGGCAGCTCGCCTGTGGGTGGCCAGCTGTTGCTGCTTTTTTGGGGCTTCTTTGTGCAGCGAGGTAGGTTGCACATGAGTGGCCTGTGCACATCCCGAGCTGAATATTGGGATGTGCGGAGTCTGCATGGGCACGCCCTCCCTACCTGCGCCGCATACATTACTGATGTGCTCTGGCACATTGGGATTTGTGCCAGGCTCAATCCCTGTTTGAATATTGCGCCAGGGTGCATCAATGGGTTGCGCATGGCGCAATCCTCTTGAATATCCAGGCCAAAAAGGAAAAGCAAACAAAAAAAATGTCCATCCACAGATGGAAAATATTGTGAAGGGTAATGCAATGTATTCAATATCTTTTTATTTCTTTCTTTCTTGTTTTTTTATGTTGATTGCGCGCATGCACAAGAAACATGTTGCAGAAGCTTGCTGCGGAAGCAGGTTGTGGAGGTGCGGTACTGTTGTGGCCAGTGCACCCACTGCCTTTTGAGGCTTGTCCCGCTTTCCCCAATGCGGTGGCACGCTGCTGCTAACACTAGTTCAGCCAGCATGCAACCACCTTGAAATGTTTTAGCCACTGCAATCAGAGGCCACCTTGTCATTGCAGGGTCAGCCATTCCGCTGCAATGAGGGAGCGACCCGTCATTGCAGGGCAGTACCTTGCATGCCCTCGACCCAGTTTGCCAATGGGAAGCCCAGCCCCCATCGGTATACTGTCACCTCTCCCACATTTGTTGTGTGCCAAGGGTGTGACAAATCCCCCTCAGCATCATGCACCCCCCCAATAGTCTTTCATTGCCGATGGGGGGCCCAATCCCCATTGGCTTCAGTCCCCTTCAGTTCTATTTGCTGATGGAGAAGCCCACTCCCCGTCGGCATAATGTCTCCCCACCACAATGAATAGTGTGCCGAGGGGGGGTGCCCAATCCCCCTTGGCTCCCCCCCACCATCTGTGCTGACAGGGGTGCCCAATCCCCCACCAGCTACAGCTCCCCCAAACCGCTCAGGTGGCATGCTGGGAGCTCACCCCAGCATGCCAAATATCCCTGTAGAAAGAAAAAACATCCTGCAATGTTTTTCTTTTTTTTTGAAAACCCCTGTAAATAAGAAAACGGTCCCTCGTTGACTCCGTGGCCCCGCACCCACCCTCTGTGCACCCTGCCTCCCCACCCCCCTCACCCCATACTTACCTCCGGAGCCCAGCACAACGATCAACTTTGGTGCATATCTCAGACATTTTTGGGAATTTTGGTACCAAATTTTCAACATGGGGTTATTGGGACCCCTCCTCATGAATTCAGCCACTGTCATGGCGTTATTCGGTCCTGAAAGGTGATTTTGCAGTCACTGCGCAGAATCACCTTTCGGGACCAATAAATGAAATGACAGTGCCAGTATTCATGAGGTGGGCTCTCAAAATGCCTATGTTGCAAATTTGGTGGAAAAAATCCAAAGAATGACTGTTTTATGAGCGTGCGTTGCACAGTTATTACTCATGCTCGTAACTCCGCAAATTTGCATTATTTTCACTCCAGATTTTCAACATTGGCATTTTTCCACACCTCCTTATGAACAATACAGCTGTCATCTTTTACATCCTGGCCAAAATGTGTTTTCTTGCTTCCAGCGCAGAATAGCGCGGTCGCTGTGGGAAATCAGTGTTCAGGACACATTAAGAAAACCACAGTGACACTGTTCATGAGCAGAGGTCCTAAATGCTTATGCTGAAAATTTTGTGATGAAAGTCCATAAAATGACTATTACGACTATGCGTCACGCAGTTTCACGCACCCTTGTAACTTCGCAAATTAGTAATATTTTCATGCCAGATTTTCAACACTGGCATTTTTTCACACCTCCTTATGAACAGTACAGCCATCATTTTTTAATGCCTCCTGCTGCTTTGCTCTTGATGCCTCACCCTTTACCCACCACTGTGACCTCTACTCTACCGTTCCCTGGCACTACCATCCCTTGGAAACTGCTGCATTTCACACTGTGCTAAATATGTATCTAACCTATGGCTTGGCACCATCCCTTCCTACCTCTCCTCTGTGTTCTCAGCTGCCCCTTCCCCCACCCATTATCTTAGATCCTGTGACTACCGCCAACTATCAATCCCTAGGCGGAAGACTACTGCCGGGCAAGCCGCCTTCTCCAACAAGCACCCAAGCTATGGAATGATCTCCACCTCCAACTTGGGCATCTTCTCTGCCCACTCTCTTTCTACTGCCCTAGCTAACTTCCTCACCACTAATTGCTCCTGTACCTGATTTGGCCATGTGCCAATTGCTCCCCTTCCCACTGCCCAACCAGCGGCCTTAGCTTTGCTACAAATGCTGGCATATAGCCCCAACCTATGCACTTTTGTCCTGTGCCTTTTTGTCCTGTACCATCATGTGTTCTATGTCTCCTGTGTTTATACCTGCATATTACTGTGTGCTAAATTTTCCCTTGTATTGCTGCTATATGTCAGGTAATTGTTATATGCTCCATACAATATCCAATGTACTCCATGTGTTGTTGCTTGCAGAGTAATGCAATTGTATCCATATGCTGCTATTTGCCTCAGTTGTTTGTTCAGTTGATAACCTGCGTGTTACCCAACACCCTTGTACCCCTTCCCCCAAGTCACACCGGGAGACGAGCATCTTGTTGCTCAGTGTGCCTTTCCTGGTGAACTATGTCAATAAATAAAATAAATAAATAAAATTTTCACAAATGTGTTTTCGTGCTTCCAGCACAGAACAGCGCAGTCACTTTGGGAAATCAGTGTTTGCACAGATTAAGATCGAGCAAGTGAGAGAGGGGGAGTGACCAAGCTCAACTGATCTCTGTTGGGACTGCTGCGGATTTCTTTGTGGGCAGAAATAGGTGCCAACGCAGGCAGAAGCCCAGTACAAAAGGGCAGCCTGCAGCACCAGGAGAAACAGAACGAGTGAGTGAGGGAGGGGGAGTGAGCGAGCTCAACGGAGCTCTGTCAGGACTGCTGCAGATTTCTTCATGGGCAGAAAAAGGCATCAATGCAGGCAGGGGCCCAGTACAAATGGGCAGCCTGCAGCGGTGGGAGAAACAGAATGGGCGAGTGAGAGAGGGGGAGCGAGCGAGCTTAACGGAGCTCTGTTGGGACTGCTGCGGATTCCTTTGTGGGCAGAAAGAGGTGCCAACACAGGCAGGAGCCCAGTACAAAAGGGCAGCCTGCAGCATCGGGAGAAACAGAACAAGCAAGTGAGAGAAGGGGAAGTGAGCGAGCTCAACAGAGCTGTGTTGGGACTGCTGCGGATTTCTTTGTGGGCAGAAAAAAGGCGCCAATGCAAGTAGAAGCCCAGTACAAAAGGGCAGCCTGCAGCATCAGGAGAAATAGAATGAGTGAATGAGAGAGGGGGGGAAGTGAGCGAGCTCAATGGAGCTCTGCCGGGACTTTAGAGTTGCCCACCCTCCCGCTCAGTGTCCTGTGTGGTCCTATATTACAGAAGGGTCTCTGGAGCGGAGACAAAGCAATGATTGGATACTTTTAGGATTGCTGTAATAATACAGATTTAGTTGTTCTGTTTATTTCTCTAACTGAGCTAAGTACTGAGCTATACTGTTATGATTGCTGTAATAATAAATATTTATTTGTTCTGTTTATTTTCTAACTGAGCTGAGTAATACTTGAGTGCAATAGGATTTCTAACTGGGCTAAGTAAAACAATATGAGAGCCAAGAACATCGAGGCACTAATAGAAAAGACAGAAGAGGGAGAGGTGCCTGAGGTGAGGGGGGGGGGCTCCTGATGGAGGAGGAAGAGACCACGAGGAGTACCAGGGGAGAGAGCAGATGGCTGCGGGTAGGGAGGGACCAGGGGTGGCATGAAGGGGAACAACTAGGAGGGGGAAGAGATGTAGGGGGGTAGCGACTAGGAATAGATTTGAACCTCTGCTATGGGACAGAAAGGAGGAGCAGGAACATACTGAAGAGGGAAGGACAAGCAGGGCATGAGAGGGATGGCAACAGGTAGGGGAAGAGATAGCGAGAACAAAAGGGTAGAACGGGGCTAGTAAGGAAGAAGGGGTGGTGACTGGAGGAGAGAAGGCTATGGGAAGGGAGAAGAATGGGAGGGGCATCACTATCGAGGTAGAAGGGAATGGGGGCTCTAAATCGATAACAGCGGGGATAGAAGAGGGGTTGGAAATCAGCAGGGGGAGGGGAGGTCGACATGGGAAGCCCCAGTAGGGAAAGTGGCTGGTGGAAGGGGTCTAAGAGGGATGGGAGGAATAAGACAGAAAAAGGGGTGAGGCAAAGTGGAGGGCAGATACAGAAGTCACAGAGGGTGCAGTTGGCAGGGGTAGGGGCAGGGAAGAACGAATACTGGGGAGGTGGAAAGGGCATTAGAAGGGAAAGGGGGTAATGGATTGAGGGGCACTTGTCCTAGGAGATTCTATACTGAAATGGGTGAGATGCAGTGGAAAGGGGGGAAAGGCACAGCCATATTTGGGTTGAAGCTGTCCCCAGGTTGACTGCAGGAGGGGAAGGGCAGGCACTGCTCAAGCGTGCAGCAAGGGGGAGGAAGAAACCTCATTTACTGTTGCTTATGGGTACAGACAACTTGACGAGGGACATTGTGGAAGTCGTGAGGAGGAGGTTTGAGTAGTTCGGCAGGCAGTGTGAGGGGTTGGGGAAGTTGGTGGCATTCTTGGAGGTACTGTCGGTACCTTGTGCAAGCATGGGGAGGAAGGGTAGGCTTGAGGAGTTTGAGTGGCTGAGGGATTGGTGCCACACAAAACATTATGGGTTAGTGACTAACTGGGGTAGGGTCTGGGGGGAACAGTGACTTGTACGCTGTGACAGGGTACACTGGAGCAGGAGGGGAGGGGAGTATTAAAGGCAGACATGCCGGGCCACTCTGGCTGAGGGGTGAGGCGCTGGATGCCACACTCATGCCATGCTGGTGACCCGGCTCTGACGCAGCCCGGACTGCCAGGGGTTGGCAGCGAAGGGATAGGATTGAGCGTCCAGAGGATTGCTCTCCTATCCCAGGGCAGGATCCAGGGACCCACTACTCTGTAGCGGCCCCTGGTGATGACCGCGGCTGTTACTACAGTGGTGTAGTAAAGGGAGCAGAGTGTGGCAGATGTTGGCACACTGTGCCTAAGCGTCATTGCACACCCACACTCTGCAAAGGGGAGAAAAGTGGAAAATGTGCTACGGTCGGGCAGCATGAGCTTCCAACCCCGCTGCCCACCTTAATGGAGACTCCTACACGGATCCTGTCCGGGTCAAGCTAGAAGCCTCACCACCCACCACAGGGGATAATCCGTGGAGGTGAGCAGGTCAGCCTGATGTCAGGGGCAAGGCTAGGGGGATCGGTTGGGATGAGCAAGCCGACCGTAGCCCGGGGAGAAAATATGTAAAAAAAAAAAGGCAGGATTAGAGGGGTATATCTCTATTGAGGTGAATTTAAACAAGTGGAAGGGGGTGGCCAAAAAACTGAGGTTGGTAGAAAGGTCTGGACAGGGGAGCCTGATGAGTTCACCACCCTAGATATAGGTAAAGGTGGAGGCGTAGTAACCCTGCGAGGGGGCGGGAAGAGTGGTCTGAGTCTAATACAGAAGACACCACCACCCAGTAAGAATAAGGAGGAGAAAGGGTGCGGATTACCAGGAGAAGGGACACAGGCCAAGGAGGAGAAGAGTGAGGAGAAGGAGGGGTATGGGTGGAAGGTGGTCTGACTAAATGGATAGAGAACTGGTTACAGGGGAAGGTTTAGAGGTGGTGGTGGTAGGTAGCTTCCTCGGCACCAGAGCAGTGAAAGCATGGTGTCAGAGGGCTCAGTGCTTGGCCCAATGCTATTTGGACTTTTATCTCAGATATAGCACATGGAGTGGGGGAGCAGGGTTAGTCTTTCACACATTATACCAAATCAAAAGCAAATAGTTATAGAGCCTCCCCCCCACACACACATATACGCGCCTCAAAAGCTGCTTAAAGCCTGCAATTCATTCAAATCAGTTCCATTTTCTTACTTACTTGGGTTCAATGCCAACAAGTGTAAAATCATGTACCTAGGGTATGGAACCCCAATGCTGAGTATAGGATGGGTAAGGTACTGATACTCACTAGACTTGAAAGGTTCTTTGAGGTATTATATCAGAGGACCTCAAGATGGCAGTACAGTGTGACAAGGCTATGGGCAGGGCAAACTGGATTCTGGGGTGCATAAGGAGTGGCATCTCAAGTAGTAGGAGGAGGAATGCTCTTCTACCATTGTATCACTCCCTGGCATACCCCCAGCTGGAGTACTACATCCAGTTTTAGAGTCCACACTTCAGAAAGGACATGAGGTGGAGGTTTTCCAGAGGAGGGCAACTAAAATGGTTCAGATGTTTCACAGGAATCCCTACAAGTAAAGGCTGAAGAAACTCAACATGTACACTTTGGAAGAGAGGCGGGCGAGGTGACATGATCAAGACCTACAAGCACGTCACAGGGTAAAGAGGGTACAGTTGGGGAGTTTCTTCAAATAGGATGAGCACCCAAACCAAGGGACATACAATGTGAAGCTGGGGGTATTCAGATAGCTGTGCAGAATATTTCTTTACTGAAAAGGGTGGTAGACACTTGAACAGACTGCCAGGAGAAGTAGTGGAAGCTAAAATGGTAGGGGGCATGAAGCATGCATGGGATAAACAGGAGTATATTAGAAAAAGGGGAAGGAGGGGGTCAACGGAGATCAATATGGCTATGGAAGGGGAGTAGGTTCTAGTTCATTGCAGGAAAAATCCATTAAGCAAGCTCATTCACAAGGAGGTCCAGATGGACACAGGCAGAATAAGACATGCAGTAACATATACAGGCAGCAGTTACAAGTAGGTAGAGAACACTTGGCTAGACTGGATGGGCTGAGCGGTCCTTTTCTGCTGACAAATTCTATGTTTCTATGGCATCATGTGTTAATTCAGGTGCAGTGTTTATTTAAAGCTGGGCCTACCATACATACAGATGTAAGGTACAGTAAATTACTGAATTAGATGCACCAATTTACAGTACTATAAACAGAGCCCCAGCAAGTGCCTCTAGAAGCCTTTTCTTCTCAGGGCCCAGTACAAATGGGCAGCCTGCAGCGTGGGAGAAACAGAATGGGCGGTGAGAGAGGGGTGAGAAAGCTTAACGGAGCTCTGTTGGGACTGCTGCGGATTCCTTTGTGGGCAGAAAGAGGTGCCAACACAGGCAGGAGCCCAGTACAAAGGGCAGCCTGCAGCATCGGGAGAAACAGAACAAGCAAGTGAGAAGGAAGTGGCGAGCTCAACAGAGCTGTGTTGGGACTGCTGCGATTTCTTTGTGGGCAGAAAAAAGGCGCCAATGCAAGTAGAAGCCCAGTACAAAAGGGCAGCCTGCAGCATCAGGAGAAATAGAATGAGTGAATGAGAGAGGGGGGGAAGTGAGCGAGCTCAATGGAGCTCTGCCGGGACTTTAGAGTTGCCCACCCTCCCGCTCAGTGTCCTGTGTGGTCCTATATTACAGAAGGGTCTCTGGAGCGGAGACAAAGCAATGATTGGATACTTTTAGGATTGCTGTAATAATACAGATTTAGTTGTTCTGTTTATTTCTCTAACTGAGCTAAGTACTGAGCTATACTGTTATGATTGCTGTAATAATAAATATTTATTTGTTCTGTTTATTTCTCTAACTGAGCTGAGTAATACTTGGAGTGCAATAGGATTTCTAACTGGGCTAAGTAAAACAATATGAGAGCCAAGAACATCGGAGGCACTAATAGAAAAGACAGAAGAGGGGAGAGGGTGCCCGAGGTGAGGGGGGGCGGCTCCTGATGGAGGAGGAAGAGACCACGAGGAGTACCAGGGGAGAGAGCAGATGGCTGCGGGTAGGGAGGGACCAGGGGTGGCATGAAGGGGAACAAACTAGGAGGGGAAGAGATGTAGGGGGGTAGCGACTAGGAATAGATTTGAACCTCTGCTATGGGACAGAAAGGAGGAGCAGGAACATACTGAAGAGGGAAGGACAAGCAGGGCATGAGAGGGATGGCAACAGGTAGGGGAAGAGATAGCGAGAACAAAAGGGTAGAACGGGGCTAGTAAGGAAGAAGGGGTGGTGACTGGAGGAGAGAAGGCTATGGGAAGGGAGAAGAATGGGAGGGGCATCACTATCGAGGTAGAAGGGAATGGGGGCTCTAAATCGATAACAGCGGGGATAGAAGAGGGGTTGGAAATCAGCAGGGGGGGAGGGGAGGTCGACATGGGAAGCCCAGTAGGAAGTAGTCAGGCTGGGAAGGGGTTCAAGAGGGATGGGAGGAATAAGACAGAAAAAAGGGGTGAGGCAGAAGTAGAGGGTACAGATACAGAAGTCACAGAGGGTGCAGTTGGCAGGGGTAGGGGCAGGGAAGAACGAATACTGGGGAGGTGGAAAGGGCATTAGAAGGGAAAGGGGGTAATGGATTGAGGGGCACTTGTCCTAGGAGATTCTATACTGAAATGGGTGAGATGCAGTGGAAAGGGGGGAAAGGCACAGCCATATTTGGGTTGAAGCTGTCCCAGGTTGACTGCAGGAGGGCAGGCAGGCACTGCTCAAGCGTGCAACAGGGGAGAAGAAACCTCATTTACTGTTGCTTATGGGTACAGACAACCAGCGAGGGACATTGTGGAAGTGAGGAGGAGGTTTGAGTAGTTAGGCAGGCAGGTGTGAGGGGGGGAAGTTGGTGGCATTCTTGGAGGTACTGTGATTGTCTTGTGCAACATGGGGAGGAAGGGTAGGCTTGAGGAGTTTGAGTGGCTGAGGGATTGGTGCCACACAAAACATTATGGGTTAGTGACTAACTGGGGTAGGGTCTGGGGAGAACAGTGACTTGTACGCGGGGGACAGGGTACACTGGAGCAGGAGGGGGAGGGGAGTATTAAAGGCAGCATTGCTGCCGGGCCACTGGCGCTGAGGGTTGAGGCGCTGGATGCCACACCTCATGCCATGCTGGTGACCCGGCTTCGGACGCAAGCCCGGACTGCCAGGGGTTGGCAGCGAAGGGATAGGATTGAGCGTCCAGAGGATTGCTCTCCTATCCCAGGGCAGGATCCAGGGACCCACTACTCTGTAGCGGCCCCTGGTGATGACCGCGGCTGTTACTACAGTGGTGTAGTAAAGGGAGCAGAGTGTGGCAGATGTTGGCACACTGTGCCTAAGCGTCATTGCACACCCACACTCTGCAAAGGGGAGAAAAGTGGAAAATGTGCTACGGTCGGGCAGCATGAGCTTCCAACCCCCGCTGCCAACCCCGAATGGAGACTCCTACACCGGATCCTGCTCCGGTGGGTCAAGCTAGGAAGCTCCTCACCACCCCACCACAGGGGATAATCCGTGGAGGTGAGCAGGTCAGCCTGATGTCAGGGGCAAGGCTAGGGGGATCGGTTGGGATGAGCAAACCGACCCGTGTGAGGAGAAAATATGTAAAAAGAGCGGGATGGGGGTATATCTCTATTGAGTGAATTTAAACAAGTGGAGGGTGGCCAAAAACTGAGGTTGGTAGAAAGGTCTGGACAAGGAGCCTGATGAGTTCACCACCCTAGATATAGGTAAAGGTGGGGAGTAGCCTAACCTACTGAGGGCAGGAAGAGTGGTCTGAGTCTAATACAGAAGACACCACCACCCAGTAAGAATAAGGAGGAGAAAGGGGTGCGGATTACCAGGAGAAGGACACAGGCCAAGGAGGAGAAAAGAGTGAGGAGAAGGAGGGTATGGGTGGAAGGTGGTCAGACTAAATGGATGAGAACTGGTTACAGGGAAGTTGAGGGTGGTAGTGGTGGTAGGTGGTGGCTCGGCACAGAGCAGTGACAAGCATGGTGCATGAGGCTCAGTGCTTCAGCCAATAACTATTTGGACTTTTATCTCAGATATAGCACATGGAGTGAGGGAGCAGGGTTAGTCTTTTCACACATTATACCAAATCAAAAGCAAATGAGTTATAGTAGCCAGAGCCTCCCCACACACACTATAACGCGCCCAAAAAGCTGCTTAAAAGCCTGCCAATTCATTCAAATCAGTTCCATTTTCTTACTTACTTGGGGTTCAATGCCAACAAGTGTAAAATCATGTACCTAGGGCATAGGAACCCCAATGCTGAGTATAGGATGGGTAAGGTACTGATACTCACTAGACTTGAAAGGTTCTTTGAGGTATTATATCAGAGGACCTCAAGATGGCAGTACAGTGTGACAAGGCTATGGGCAGGGCAAACTGGATTCTGGGGTGCATGAAGGGTGGCATCTCAAGTAGTAGGAGGAGGAATGCTCTTCTACCATTGTATCACTCCTGGCATACCCCAAGCTGGAGTACTACATCCCAGTTTAGAGTCCACACTTCAGAAAAGGACATGAGGTGGAGGTTTTCAGAGGAGGGCAACTAAAATGGTTCAGATATGTTTCACAGGAATCCCTACAAGTAAAGGCTGAAGAAACTCAACATGTACACTTTGGAAGAGAAGCGAGGCGAGGTGACAGTCAAGACCTACAAATACGTCACAGGGTAAAGAGGGTACAGTTGGGGAGTTTCCTTCAAATAGGATGACACCCAAACCAAGGGACAATGAAGAAGCTGGGGGGCATTCAGAGATAACTGTGAAGATATATTTCTTTACTAAGAAAGGTGGTAGACACCTTGAACAGACATAGGAGAAGTAGTGGAGAGCTAAAATGGTAGGGGCATGAAGCATGCATGGGATAAACAGGGTATATTAGAAAAAGGGGAAGGAGGGTCCAGCGAGGAGATCAATATGGCTATGGAAGAAGTAGGTTCTAGTTCATTGCAGGAAAAATCCATTAAACCAGCTCATTCACAAGATCCAGATGGACACAGGCAGAGAATAAGACATGCAGTAACATATACAGGCAGCAGTTACAAGTAGGTGAGAACACTTGGCTAGACTGGATGGGCACAGAAGTCCTTTTCTGCTGAGCAAGTCTATGTTTCTATGGCATCATGTGTTAATTCAGATGCAGTGTTTATTTAAAGCTGGGCCTACCATACACATGAATCTGGAGTCAAGGTACTAGATGGATGCAGCCCTTACAGTACTATAAACAGACCCAAAGCATCTGGCCTTTTCTTTCACAAAGAAAGAGCTGGGTTCTTGTACCATCCACACCAGTATGCTGATCTTAAAATTGACGACTCTGGAATGAGTGCCCAATTCTTTGCTCACTCCATTTCTTTACCTTTGAAACCAGCTTGTCCTGAGTTGGTTTTGGCTGGCAGCACCTTGCTTGTGTTGGAAGATGACCAATAAGCGTACTGAAGATGTCAGACTTCACGAACAGTGAGGCAATTGCTCACCACCATCCTGGCAAGAAGAGGGGCTACAGCTGTGACCACTGATGTACCGTTGAGGTGTGGGGATGGGAACAAAGGGGACAAGACATGAGATAAAATCATAATAAAAAAATTGTGAGACCTTCATCAGCTTTCCAAATGCTTACCAGTAAAGAACACTCTGAAGTTTTTCAAGTAACCTTTAATCTGGTGAGCCTCTGTCTGCCATCTGACACAGGCATCAACCACCATAAAAATGCAAAGAATCACACATGCCCAGTACAAAGCATCAAGGCTGCATATGCAAATCACCACAGAATGTTATGCTGAAGTCCAGCTTAAAGCAAGGTGCATGGTGCCGAAAGACCTCTCACACAGTTTGCAGGGTGCTGTCTTCTGTGGCACCTTTTGCAAACTGTGTGGTACTAGGCCTGTAGTCTACAAAGACCGGACCAACACCTCTTGCTCTGTGGTATTACATATCACAACTGTAATCACCCCATTAATGAACATGTCACCAATGACATCTCGAAACTTTCAACTTCCCAGCCAAATGCCCTTTGGGGTAACCCTTGCCTCAGTGTTTATGCACAGAGGTTCTTTGTCTTTTAACCACCATAAAATTGCCTAAAGAAGGCAGTGTGGTCATGTGGTTACTGAAATACTGGAGATCACAGATTTATAAGAACAAAACAATATCACACAGAAGCTGGCACATGTGCCTATAGCAGCTGTCTCCTGCCTCTCAGTAGTTATATTTATGCCCTTGAGATACTTGAATCTTTCTATCATATCCCCTCTTTCCCTCCTCTCTTCCAGTGAGTACATATTGAGGTCCCTTAATTTCTCCTCATAAGTCTTGTGTTGCAAACTCTGTACCATCTCTTTCGCCCTTCTCTGGACCATTTCCAGCCTGTTAATATCCTAACGAAGGTGCGACCTCCAGAACCGCACACAGTACTCCATGTGAAGCCTGACCATGGTTTTATATAATGGCATCACTACCTCTCTCCTTATGCTGGTGATACCCTTGCCTATGCACCCCAGCATGTCACTGGCCCTCCCAGCTGCCTTACCATTTTGACATTTTCAGGTAATCTGAAATAAGAACCCCCAGGTCCCTTCCCTTCTTTGTGACTTTCAGCAACTCCCTCCCTCTCCCCCTCATCCTGTACCTTTCCCCAGGGTTTCTGTGTCCCAGGTGCATAATGTTGCACTTTTTTGAATTAAACTTCAGTTGCCAGTCCTCAGACCATTTCTCAAGCTTCCCCAGGTCCCTCCTTATTTTCTCCACCCCCTGTGAGGTATCCACTGTGTTACAGATCTTGGTGTAATTTGCAAACAGGCAGACCATTCCCTTCAGCCCTTCTGCAATGTCACTAATGAAGAAATTGAACAGGACTGACCTCAGAACCAATCCCTGCAGCACCCCACTGGTCACCCCCTCTCCCCAGACTGTGCCCCATTTACCACCACTCTCTGCCTCCTGTCTGTTACCCAGTTTCTAACCCACTTTACCACCCATTCCCCCATGCCCAGCCTACTCAGCTAGTTTATAAGCCTCCTATGTGGGACGGTGTCAAAGGTTTTGCTTACATCAAGGTAAGCGTTGTCCACTGCCCCACCCTGATTTACTTCCTTTATCACCCATTCAAAGAGATCAACCAGATTTGTCTGACATGACCTCCCACTGTGAATCCATGTTGCCTATGGTCCTCAGCTCTGATGGCTTCTAGATGCCCCACCATCCTTTCTTTAAGCAATGTCTCCATGATCTTCCCCATTACTGAGGTGAGGCTGACCGGTCTATAGTTCCCTGCCTCCTTCCTACTGATGGATTTGTATAGAGGGACCACATGTACCCTCCTCCAATTCTCTGGTACCACCCCTGTGTTGAATGACTCGGTGAACATGGCTGCCAGAGGTACTGCTATTTCCCTTCACAGTTCTTTTAATATCCTTGGGTGTATGCCATCTGGTCCCATCGTTTTGTCCACCTTCAATTTAGTCACCTTCTGCAGGATTCTTCTGCCTGTGAATGGACTATTGTCCACCTCTTCACGCCTTTGCCAGTGGCGTCACCATGCTGATTTTGGGGAGGCTAAAGTCCCCTCCAATGTAAGCTGAAGCCCCCCTCAATCATTTCCCCCATTCAGAGAACTGAATCACGGCTTCACTCTGTTGCAAATTAAAGAAGACATGATTTTATTTAAAATTGCGGCATTTCTCAGCGCCACCGCATGGAGCGCACTTTTGTTTTTCTCTGTAGGATGGGACCTTGTTATATTCACGGAGAAAAACAAACATCTGACTGAGTCGGACAGTGGGTTGGCATTCTCGTCATTGGCTGGCTGCTGGAGGAGAAAGACAAGATTGGGAGGAGCGAGTGGGAAGAGGTCCTGGCTGAGGCATGTCATGGACTATGGAGGAGGAACCAGTTAGACGAGAAGGCACCACGGTCTGTGGCAATTCAGAAATGGAGGAGGAGGATTGGACTGGCAGGCTTGGCACTACCGAGCAACAGGTATGACAGCCAGCCAAAGGACTGCAGGAGAATGATTGACAGACCGGGAGGGGGCTGGGGGAGGTCTTGCAGTTGCAACCAAGTGCCCGCCTCTGTTGCCCTGCCTACAGGTGCCAACTAGTCCAACAGCATTATTGTTTACACAGACAGACCGAGACAGCCAAGCCAATCGATGTACAGGCACGTGGTGTGTTTTTTTCAGACAAACACGTGGTACACTAAGTAAAGGCTGTGGAAGTCTGTTAGTGTAGCAGTTGGCATTGGCTGTCATTGGCAGAGCAGCAGCAGTCAGTGTGAAGTAGTCTCACTGCCTCTTTAGAGAGTTAGTTGCATTGAATTTGAAGCAGTTACTCCAATCTAAACCGGTTAAAAAACACAAATACAGTAGTATAAGTACACCTGGTGTAAAGAGAATATTAATATGAAAAAAGGGCTATCAGCAGAACTTAATTTTTGTTTTTCTCCAACGGACTGACTGAGGCAGTGGGGGGGGGGGTGCCAGAGGGGGGATTAGGTTTCTGACAAAATGATGAAACTGTGTTTTGTGTTGTAATATGTTGTGGGACTGGGTTTAATTAAACTTTAAAAACTAGCAGATGCTACTGATTAATCATTTTTAATACTTGTGTGTGCAGTGTATGTACCCTGTTCATTCTTGAAATCAAAGGCTCTCCTCTCTTTCTCTCTCTATAGCCTGTTCATAGCTACAGCAGCTGAGATTAAGTTAGCTCAAAAATTAATAAATGCCTTCAGGGTGGGGGTCATGTTGTGGGTTTACACTTTAATTTTCTTAACTTCTGTGTCTGAACGTCACCAAACAAATCACCTAGAGCTCAGAGAAAAATAAATAGTAGTCATTTTCTAAACCTAAATTGCCTAACAGGGGTTTGTGTTGTGCGTTAGTACTTGTGACAAGCAAGCAAAGCAAGCTCAGGTAAGAGACATGAGACAGCCTGTGATACAGAGTACTGTCTAGGCTATAACCCTGTTTTTTTTTGTTTTGTTTTTTATATAGGGTGACTTAGGGCAGGCTATGAGCTAAGCTAATCATCAGCCATTTATTTTTTTATTTAAAAAAAACATTTTCTCATTTGTACTTGACACACTTTCCAGCCCTGGTGGTGTGTGTTAGGTTCAGTTCTGTCTGATATAATGGGAGCCTGTAACCTTCCCAGCAGATCTGCTGGGATAATGGTATCTGGCTTGTCTCTTACTTGCTCTGGGGTCCTGTAACCTTCCCTGCAGATCTGCTGGGATAATGGTGTCTGGCTGGTCTCTTATTTGCTCTGGGGACTGTAATCTTTCCAGCAGATCTGCTGGGAAGTAGTGTCTCTCTTTTAGTTGTCCTTGGTGGTTCAGTAACCACATTTTTCCACATGTACCATTAAGTAGATGTTATGATAACCAGGCTTTTCAAATATATTTTTCACCATTAAAATGCAGGAAAAGCCACAATTTGAAGGTAACATTTTCAAAATTTTCCGAGGGGGGCATGCCCCTGGACCCCCCCCCAGTTTTGTTAGCATTTTGACTGTGGGGCATCAGCTCCCCCCCCCCAACTTTAGACCTCTGGTGACGCCCCTGGCCTTTGCAACTGCTGTACTGCTGTGGCCCTTGCTCCTCCCCCTCTTCTGTGAATACTGAACAGAAAGACACAGTGGATGTCTTGTGTGGGGGGGGGCTCATGACAGTTCTCTTGGCATGGTACTTTCGCCTCCAAATACCTAAACAGCACATATAAGCAAGCAACATTTGGCATTGACAAATGCTTGTTTTTTGTTTGTTTTGATGCCCAATTTACTTTTCTGTGGGGCTACTGTTATATAGTTTGAAAATTAATGGAGACAGAGATAATATAGTAATTGGCATTTAGGTCAAGCACAAATTACTGGAGCAATTTGTGCTTGACCTAAAGTCTGGACTCTTTGAGGTCAGCGAAGAATAATAACTATTATTGTAGCTCACACTGGGCCACTGTGGTCTCAGTGGGTTTTGCAGACTCTTTCACACCACCACAAATAGTAATCCACAACAGATGCACGCCAACAGCACCTGTCACAAGTAAGCTACAGAAGTTAATATTTATTACTGACCTCATGGCTTTTTTTACTGCCCTATTTGTAGCATGTTTTACCCCATGCCAATTACTGCACTGACAGCCACAGTGGTTGGGCTGAATTCTCAAAGCCAAACTATACTTATGGGTTTGAACTCAAAGCTGAACCAAAACTGCCAATGGTCTACTTCTTTCACCCTTGGGGGTAGGTTGTTGACTTTAATCTGTGAACCACTTGAAGGGGTGCTGAGCTGTTTAGGAGACAGTTGTGGAGGAAGAGTGATGAAGTGCTAGATTTTGTTTCTAAGGTTGCTTAGCGAAGCTAAAAGCAGACTTCTTGTTAGCAGTCTGCTGGGTGTAGCTAAAACCAGAAAAAGGGAACTTTTCTGTTTTTTCCACTATGAGGGAAAAACACATCTGGGTGCCCACCGCATCACAGCTGTAATGAAATGCAATAGATTGTATTGGGAGCTATGAGATTCCATTACAGGAACCACTTATTTTTACTGACGTCACTGGTGTTCTCCATTAGCTGCCAGCATGGCTGGTCTCTTTCCCATCCCCGTCTCCTTAGGGGGACAAAATTAATGTCAGACAGTGGCTCAGCTGGTCTCCTCACACTTCCCCTCTCCAGAGGGGCATATGTTAACATCAGTTGCTCATCAACAGCTCGATTTGGCCCTTCGGTCTAGGTGTGTGAAAAGTCAGTAAATTTGCTTCGTGAAGAACTTCACAAAGTTTCCCCAACTTTCTTTGCCTATGACCGCACTTTGCATAGTTTTCACCTGGTGAATGCTCCGCACAGTGGCATTGTGCTGATGAAAGGGCTGGCAAAATTCCACTATGCGTTGTTTTCACCAGGCAAAGTAGCACTTCATCAGCGAAAAATAAACTTTTCAAATGTAGAACCCACCCACTGTGACATGCTGTACCCAAACCCTCCCACCAACCAGACTCTTTAGCTTTTATTTTTATTTATTTATTGTTGACCGGGTAAGTGCACTAGACAAATCCTGCCTATTTTCAGGCACGGCCCGGGGGAGGGGGATACAGATGAATGCCAACTGACCTTGAACCAGATTAAGCTGTTGGTGGTATTTTTAGTGAATGAGGAAAATTTGGCCAGGACACCAGGGAAATTCCCCTACTCTTTACGATAAGTGCCATGGGATCTTTAACATCCACCTGAACTACCACCAATCCAGGCAGATGGGACCTCGGTTTAACGTCTCATCCGAAAGATGGCACCTCAGAAATGCAGCACCCCTCTCATGCTGCATTACAGTGTCAATACTGGGATATTAACCCAAGTGCCAGATGTGGGAACTGAACCCACAGCCCTCTGATCTCCCGGCCTCAGAGGCGAGTGTGCTACCTACTGAGCCACTGACACTGACAACTGACCCTGACACTTTGCATACCTCTACCATCTAGAACCCTACTTCCCTCTGCACCCCACAGTCCCAGTGAAGTTTTTAATTACGAGGTTTATTATAGCCATGGTATATCAGGGTTACACACCTCCACCCACCTCACCACCCTCTAGCACCCCACCTCCCTTCTCCCCAATCCACAATGTAAAGGATGTACAGATTAAAAGGAAACAGGCACAGCAGGGGAGCAAGACATGCTCACTCTTCAGTGTCCTGCTGCAGAATTAATGTACAATTATGTACTCTCCTACAGGTAACACCTGATTGGCTGACAAGCGGACAATCAGGTGTTACTGTAAGTGAGCATGTCATTGTTCATTCATTCTGCAGCAGGACACTAAAGAGTCAGTATGTCTCACTACAGTGTGGGACAGTTTTTTTTTTACAAATTCAGATCTGTGTATTTTTTACTTTGGGGCTTGGGGAGGAGAGGTTGGGTGCTAGAGGGTGGTAGGGTAGGGGTTGACTATTTCTGTGACTCTGGGACAGGGATGGCTTGGGGGAGGTGGGTCGTGTGTAATACTGACATGCACTGGCTGTAAAATGCCTTTTAATTAAAAACATTCCCTTGGCTGTGGGGAGGATGGTGGAAGGGTGCTAGATGGTTGATGAGTGGGTGTACAGTATATAACACTAAAGGATCTTGGTGGTGGGGGAGTGGACACAGTACGTCACAATGGGTATGGTTTAATTCTATTGTGACCCTGTGATTGCTCCCCATGTGTTTCACTGCCTGTCCATCTCCCGACCTCTTGTCCCACCGGTCCCGGTCCTGCTGGGTATCTCCTTTGTGCTCCTGCTGGCCCCTGAGGTACAGAAATTATTTATTTATTTATTTATTTCTAAGAATCAGTTTACAACCTTTGAGCCAGAGGCTCGTTTCCAAAGGTACTTTGTCACATAAAGACATACATTGTGAATTAAGTGCAGGACCGTCAAAGCTAAGTAAAAGTGAAACCGCCCACTCGGTGGTTTGGTGATTCTCTGCATGCTCAGTCTGTGCACTTTTGAGCCAGATCCTGCTCGAATGTGTGAGCTGGGGGATCGGCTAGCTTTTTGTGTGAGCACTGCAGCGCTCAGTATAACAGCCACACTAGTGGCTCCTTCCAACTATACCTTTGTATGCTCCAGCTCCCGTGGGCATAAATAATGGTAAAGGGGAGCCAGTGGCATTTGAGGGGAACAAGACACAAAATGCTGGAAAATGCTTTTAACTGCTGTAACATTAAAGGGTGTCTGTTCCTTTAAGAGCCTTTAAGGCTGCTGAATAAAATGGAGCTCTGCCTGTTGCCTAGGGAGATAGCACTACAGCGCTGGCAACTGGCAGGGGAATCCCCTGTTTTACCTCATTCTGCCATCAGACAACAGGGCAGAGGGGCTACTACCAATTGCTGGGGGAAGTTAAATTTAAAACTGTCTAGTTTGTCTGCAGAAAGGCTGTAAAGCTGGGACATTGACTAAATTGTGCTATAGTAGCGAAATTGGCCACCTTTGACCTGACAATCAGCCAATCAGAAAGCCAGGAGCCCTGCAGGACTTAACAAAGGAACTTCTGGTAGGAGGAAAGGACAGTGTTTTGGCACCTAACCAGATAGCCAATCAGGCGTCGAATGAACTTAACGTATATTAATTTTACAGATGGACAGCCTGCTTTTTTTTTTTCATTTACCAGAAAAATACAAACAACCATACATACTGGTAACATTAAACAAAATTAAGTATACAGATAGAAAATAGAACTTTAACTATCAAATAACTGTTATGCAATGATACACCAAAAGAGCGTACATTAAGTGCAAATCAAAACAGTAACAGTGCTGTTATTGGATCTCCTAGAAGTCCTTCCCACTAGTCTCCTATAAGGAGGACAGACATCTGATATCAAGGAGATCCAGGGCAAAAGTAAATTCTCCAGGCGGTGAGCAGGGAATAGGGGACTTAACTTGGGATGGGAAAAAATCCCCTTCCAGGGCATCCAGCAAGGGTTGCCAGATACACAAGAAGGAGTCATGGGCCCCATTGGCTATCAGCTGTATTTTTTCCAGGACTAGACATTGTTCCAGATTATTAGCTCATTGCTGGATAGTAGGGGCACTGGAAGACAACCAAGACTGGGCAATAGTTTTCTTGGCTGTAGCTAAAGCAAGGACCAGAGAGGCACTATCACTCTACCTTGTGGATGACAAGGGTCGGCTCCTAACAAGAGTTCCAAGGGAGACTTAGAGGGCTTGTATCCCAGAACTTTGCTCATTATGTTGTGCATGTCATACCAAAAGGGTGTAACCTTGGGACACGTTAAGACAATATGCAAAAAATCCCCATCATTCGATGAGCACTTAGGGCACTGGACAGCCTGCTTGACTCAATTGGATGCTGCCCTGAGCTCCTGAAACCCTAAGGACAGTCAGTTCAGTTCGCTGGAGGCCCCTCCTGGGGGGGAGCTCCATGATGTTGCCTGGAGAAGTGAAGAAGACCTGCCTGAAGGCTTGCTCAGCCACCAGCCCGGGAGGCGCATGGTGTTGCCTTTCAATGTCTGGAAGGTGTTGTTTCAGAATTAAAGTGCTGATTTGCTGTCCAGAGGCAAGAAAGATGTCTGAGAGATTCCTAAGGGAAAGGAAGTCTTTCTGTGATCTTTGAGTGAAAAAGAAGACCTGTCTGGGGGGTTTGCACAGCCACTAGTCCAGTAGGTGCTCTGTGTTGCCTTCCAATGGCTGGAAGGAGTTGCTGCCTGAAAGAAAGTGTAATTTCTGCTAACCCAAGTCAAGGGAATTGTCTGAGAATTTCCAGAGGGAGAGAAAACTCTGCTTCAAGGCCTGAGAGAAGTTTAGAGGCCTACTTGGAGTCTAACACAGTCAAAGAACCAAGGGAAGCCAGCCTGATTTGTCCAGTACTTGGAGAGATAAAGTGTGAAGATCCATTCTTCTGTACAAGTCTGAGTCTTGGAGGTGAGAAGATGTGCCCCGTGTCTTCTGCTTCGAGTCTGAACTGTAATGTCTGAAGTTGAGAGATTGTTTCCTGCTAATATTCGGTGCAAAACCCAGGGCTATGTTCCAGATGAGAGAGATACACCAGTGCTGGCTGGCAGTGTGGCTGAAGCCATTTACAGCTAGATGTTCCTGGATACGTGAAAAAGAGTAACTGCCACCCAAGGACAGTCTGCAGAATTAGCCAGGTAGTGCTACCATTAGGCATTACTGATTGCCTCTCCCTGAGGCATGTGGCCCTGGTCCCAGCACTGGCCTGTTCCAGTTCTGTGATGGTGCAGAAAGAAGTTGACAAGCTGCAAGAGCAGCTGAGAGGTTCCAGCCTGTCCAAGCAGCAAGATCCTGCTGCTGAAAAGGCCCAAGCTACAAGAGCCTGCTGCTCATCTCAGCTATCCAAGTTGCCGAGTTTCTACTAAGTACCCCGGAGCCACAGTCTGAAAGCCATCAGTTCAACAAGCCAGAGACTGTTCCACAAAACCATGAGTAATCCAGGGCTTGCCCTGCATCTGGGGAAACTGTAAATAGTTGCCACCAAGTTTCTGAGTTTTGATACCCAGCTAAAAGTTGTTAAGTTTCATCAACTAGCTGTTGCAACAATACTAAGGGGTTTGACTATAAATTGTTTGCTCCCAAAAGTGCACCAATGCCAGCCAGCCAGCTGCATCACATCAGGCCTTCATCTGCTCCCACTAGGTACCCAGAGACACTGTGAGAACTCCCTAGGTAGACACTGAAGAGAGACGGTACCAGTTGGGGAGTGGGTAATTGGGCTAATTACTGCTCGTAATGCATACGCTGGTGGGAGGCGGGTACTCGAGATGGTTCTGGGTTTACAGACAAAGCAAATGATTGATGTTTGTAAAATGCAAAAAGTGTTACATCCTTTTTCCCTTTTCCTAACCCTACCTCATGTAAACAAATTGTTGGTTAATCTTTTAACAAAATGTTTCATGAGCATATTATTAGCTATAGTCTTTAGCTGCAAATAGAAATATTGTTTTGATCTATGGTAATCCATATCTAGGGTGACTGTAAGGGGAGGTAGGCAGGTATAGTATCCCAGAGGGTTGTACCCTACAAACATCTGGCCCACTATAAATTACTCTGGGTGGAGGCATCATGCTATTTATATTCTATTTTGGGAAGGAACCCTCTTCACCATCAGAACAGAGCCCAGGCCCCTCAATCTGGTTGGACCGCAACAAGCAGGAGTAGCAGCCCGCTTTACATGGCACCCAGGTTACACTACATTTGAAAATGTTTTTAAAAAAAAGTCATGCAATGTTGGGGGTGGAGTTGGAAACATTGCCCCACTATGTGTAGCAATAAGTTCCTGACTTCATACAAACGTTGCAGGCATAGTTAAACCTTTCATCACCCTTATTCTGGCAGAGCCACTGACAATGCTGCTCTCTAGGCCATGCTCCATTCCCAGTCCCAATAAAAGTTAATCAATGTATCAAAGGTACTATGTGCTGGCAAGCTGTCTCAAGAAGAAGCAGTATGCCACAGGAAATGAGATGTGGCAGCTCAGCTAAGCTATGCTGTGTAAATAAATGTAGCTGGACCAGTCTCTGTACCATGGTCTGCCACTGGCCCTTCAAGTACTCTGCTATCTGCTAGAGAAGCCATCCTTCTGAGCTGCCTGCTCATAATGTCTTCTTCCTCTGAATCCTTGTCACTGTCCAGTGAAGGGGTGGACCACCACTTTTGAGTTGGTTCTTGTTTATGCTAGTGGTGCCTCTGTGATTTCCAAGTTTTTGGTGAATCTCAGGGCACTTGCAGTGGCAGTTCAGTCTGGGCTGTGGTTCAAAGACTGCCTCCTCAGTGGGCTTGGCCCTGTGATAACATTTTAGCCAGCTGTAATGCATGACTGCAGTCTGTCTATCATTTACAGATAACAGTTCATACAAAACATCAGACACCTTTTTGGTAACTTTTTAGTGACTTTGTGCAAGCCATTGAACCGTGACTGCAGCTTGGAGCAGATACCCTTTTTTTAATTGGTTCTTTACCCACACTCAGTTGCCCTTTTCATAAACCTGACCAGTTACTTTAAGGTCATGCTGGTCATTTTGCTTACCTGTGACCTTCCCTTGGTGCCTTTTACTGCTGCAGCTACCGTACTGAGGTATCCGGCCACTTTAATCACATACTCAGTGGGGTCACTATATCTCTCTCAGACATCTACCCCATTCAGCATCTCTTTAGGGAGAGTGACTACATACTAAAGGTCATACTAAAAGGTTACAGAACAAAGAAGGTGGTTTGCCCATATGCGCTCCTTATCTTTCACCTGTAGTAAGATAGAGTGTGTCCCTTCAGTACATATCTTCAATTTTTTTTTTAAACTTTCTTTATTTAAAATTTTTAGATCAACCATACAGAACATACAAAATACAGACATACAGTAAACAGATATGAGCTTATCTTTACCGTTTTCTTCAAAGGCATTTCATCCAGTATAATTTATATTTAGATTTGATAGTTTACAGAATATTAACAGAGTAACAGCACAGCATACTCTAATTCAGTCATATTTATATTCTTTAAATCTCTACTTAGTTGATTACTATTCTATACCCACTTTTATTTTTATGTAGAGAAGGTAGGGGAGAGAGAAGAGAAAAAAAAAACCTTATCAGTTATGAGACATCATATGCATATTATTTATACCTTATAGATTTCTACAATACCTTATGTGTTCTAGTTTTGAAGTCTCCTTGTATTGCCTTTTACTTGGATTTAGTTAAGGAATGAAATCAGGTCTTGCCCTTTCCATGTATAGGACCCAACGCCTCCACAAGATCTCAAAACAGGGGACCTTCTTGTTAATGGAAGCCGTTAATGCCTCCATTTTATATATATTTATCATGTGCTCTTGCCACATATTTAGGGTGATCACTTTTTGAGATAGCCAGTTACTCGATATTACCTTTTGGGCTGCTAAGAACGAGATTTTCAAAAACTTAATTGTTAGGGGGTCTCGGAATTCTCTAGGCAATTCCAAGAAGAAATAACCAAGGGGAGAAATCTTCACATTAGGGTCCACTATTGCCTGTACGGCCCGCTGGAGGTCCCGGAAAAAGGGGGCAAGAACAGGACAACCCCACATTATATGTGTCAATGTTGCAGGTGTGTGTCCACAGTTTCTCCAACACACAGATAGGTTAGATTCATGTATTTCATCTGGATTGCTGGGGTTCGGAAGTACCTGACAAAAATCTTCCATGAAAATTCCCACCAGCCCACTGCCAACAGGCCCCAGTGGACCCTTGTCTGTGTCCAAGCCCAAATTTCCTCAGAGATCTGAATTTCCAGATCTTGTTCCCATGCCTTCCTTATAGTAGAGGAAGAATCCCCTTTCCAGGCAAGGAGTGCTTGATATAAATTAGAGATGACATGAGATCCAACCGGGATACCCTCTATTGCTTTCCTGAATATATCTGCAATCTGTGGAGTGGGTGGGTCCCCTAAATTGAAGTGTGTCAGAAGACTATTAATATAATTTCTAATTTGGAAATATCTAAACCTGTCCTTCCAGGATATTCCATATCTATTAACTAATGTTTCAACGGACAAGATCCCCTCTCCCTCCAAAAAGTGCCAAATCAAATGTAGGCCCTTCTCCTCCCATCTCTTGAATCCCACATCCCACCTAGTGGGTAAAAAGGAATCCAGGTATGGAACTGAGAGCAGGAGACCCCTCCAGCCCCTCGCCCTCTTGTCGTTCAGGATTCCATGTCAAATGTTCAGGGTAAGAGCTGTGTAAGGATTACCCTCTTGACATATGCGTGATCTTTCCCTCTGCCCTAGTAGTGCACCATTTAAGTTCTTAAGGAGAGCTGCTTCCCTTACTCAAATTTTTTTTTAATTCCATCTTATCTTTGCTAATTATTATCTCGGTTGGTAATTTGTTCCAAAGGTTCACTATACATTGTGTATAAAAACCCTTTCTCTTGTTAGTATGAAATTTTAGAGGTTTAATTTGCAGTGGCTGACACCTGGTGCCCAAGTTATCATTTTTAATTTGTAGGCCTAGCTTACTAATTAAACAAGCATCCTGCATTATATCAAAACACATCAATAAGTTACCCCTTTTTCTTCTAGTTTCCAGTGACATTAAGTCTCTAAGGGTCAACTGACTGTTTTGGAACAAGACGATGGATGCCTCAGGAGTGGCACCTGCTGCTTTCCAGAACCCCGGTCAGGAAGGCTTTACATCAGTCTTTAATGGACTTTCTCCAGCTCAGCCAGTAGTACCTGACTTGCACCTTTTGAGTGAGCTTTTGTACCCCAAATGCCCCACTGCCCTCAATGGCTGTGTCATGGAAAGCTTTTAAGACCTCCGGGACCACCCCCTGTGGAACTATATACAGTTGTGGTCAGGCCTGCCTTCCTTATCTTAGGCTATCAGCACCAAAAGTCCTTGCTGTACTTGAAGGTACGGTCACGCTGCCTGGTACTCGCAGAGTTCAGGGTTGCTTCTTACCGCTTTGAGAAATGCAGGAGTGCTTTCTCCAGCAAGAACATTAACCTGGTGATCACTGAATCTTCCTGTTAGTGATACAACAAGCTTGGCCATTTTCAGTTCTCTACCATGCCATCAGATCTGGGGGCTCAACATCCCAGGACCTCTCCTGGTGTCATAGCACTTGTTATTTGTTTTGTTACCTGCTCCTGCCTTCGGGGCAAGGCAGCCACGCTGTTGTTCTGTTTCCCCTGGGCACTGTATGATTTGGTAATCAAACTGTGCCAGTTGCTCCAGCCACTGAGTAAGCTGTCCCTCAGGCTTATGGAAATTATACAGTGAGTGGAGAAAGTCAATGGCTGTCCAGATTGTTAACATCTTCCTGGGCACGTGGTGGCTGAGATGGAGTATGATGGTCACAACAGCCAGTAGCTCCTTCCTGGTCATGGCATACTTGGGTTCTGCTTTGGCCAGGGTCTAATTTGAATACATGACCACACTCTCCAAGCCATCCACCACCTGATGCCCACCTCACTGGTGTTGGTGTCTAGTGGAAACAGCAGTTGTGGTTTGGGATATGCTAAGATTGGTGTACAGAGTAGTTGTTATTTCAGCTGCATAAAAGCCTCCTTGCAAGAGTCTGGGTCTGGTAGTATACCCTAGGTTAGAGTAACAAGCTGTGAATGAACTTGGTACATCCAGTAGACCTGGGTTTGATTCCCATAGCCTCCACTTGCATACTGTTTGACTCTGAGCAAGTCACTTAACCTCCCCAATGCTCCCAGGTCTCCCCTTAAAAAAAAGGCACTTGTGCCTAGTGGGTCTTACCCAGTAACCAAAGAATATATAAAAAAAACAAAAGTCTGTCCAGGCAAACTGTGCCCTCTTTTCAGTAAGTTCGTGCAATGGTTGTGCGATGGTGGCAAACCTTCTACAATAGGATATCAACAACAAGAAGCTCCTCGCCTCCATCACTAAGTGAGGTACTGGCCTGGATTGTACAACCTCTATTTTGTGCTGATCTGTTCCTACTCCATCTAGAGAGAGATCATGTGCCCCAGATACTTCACTTCAGAAAAGGTTACATTTGGATAGTTTCACCTTCAAGTATGCTGTCCCTAGCGTCCTCAGGACTGTATTCAGCTTGTGCAGATGCACTTGAAAGGTCCTTCCAATGACACTTATAGCCTCAAGGTATACCAGGCATGGCGTCCCTTGTAGATCCACCTAGATGACATCTATCTGACACAGAACTGTGTATTATGGAGGGGTCGTGGGTGGGGAAAAACAGTTTTGCATGTATATAACAGAAAAAAGAAAGACAGGTAGAGTAACTGTTAGGCTAACAAAGGGAGACAGGCTAACAGAAGAGAATGAGCAGGAGGATGAGCAGAAGACAGTTATTCTGATTGAGTGCTTCTTCTCAGTATTCAGTAATGAGGACAGCCAACCTTTGCTGGAGAGGGGCATAAAGGCTGCTGAAAGGGAGGCCCCAGAAATGAGACAGCAAGTATTTACCAGTGAAAGACTCATGAAAAGGCTAGCAACTCTGAAGATAGATAAGGCCCCTGAGCCACATGAGATGTACCCAAGGTGCTCAGGGAACCTGCATCAGAATTGGCTGAACCCTTGCTAGGGTTGTTCAATAGCTCTATTCAGACAGGGGTGGTTCCGAAAGACTGGTGGGGAGTGGACGTAGTGCTGCTACACAAGGGTGGGGGACCAAGAGCAGCCAGGTAACTACAAATCTATTAGTCTTTTTTTTTTTTTACTTTATTTTTATACATTATGACACAAATATATGAGAATATACATTTCCATGGACGCAAGGCATAGTTACCAAACTATCTGTTATACATAGGATACATCTTCTTAGCTTTCTATGTTACCACATAAGGAAGTAACCATGAGTCTGAAAATATAACATTTCTAGATATATATAAGAAATTGTGCAAAAGTAGCTACGAAGCGGCATGACCATGGACATTGTCTGTAAACAGTGACATCCATAATTTCCCTGAGTGAAAGTACTCAAATGCAGCCAACCAGTGGCTCTGATGGTCCATGTAACCAGCAAAATCAGAACTGTAGTCCAGTAAGTGAAGATGTGCTCCCCAAAAGTCCATTCTCCAATGTCTAACTGACATATGAAAAGACTGCAGAACAAAGTGCAAATATCAACAATACTGTAGTTCCCAACTTGAGTACAAAAACAGAAGTCACAGCAGATTATAAAATAAACCATTTCCATCATAGCAGGAAACCTAGAACTGATTTATACACTCATACCTGTTGCTATGTGCAGCTTTCAAGACAAGCATGCATATAGCACGCTCCTTCTTCAGTCATGCGGCTGACGCCATGTTTACTGAGCTAGCCTCTGCCCACCAAATACAACATCTCATATTGGGAAAAGATAAAGTAAAACATCCCTGGCCATAAATAATGCTGCATCAGAGCATTCTGCTTTCAGGTGAATAACAACACCGCCTTCCAAACCTGGCATTCTGGGTAAGGCTATACTGATCACATTTACATAAAGCTACGTAAGCAGCCTAAATAAACACCAATAGAGTTGCAAAACAGCCAATTTATAGCAGTCTCACATAAAGTTCAAGTGTTCCCCCAGCACTGGGTAAAGCTGCATGGTTGATAAGGTCAGCTTTTATTTTATTGAAGTGATTTACTAAGTTTGTACAGAGCTTCCTCTATGAGGAAACTTACCACAGTAGAAACCTACCTAGGTAGGCTTGATAATTTTTATTTGCCCTCTGATCCTGAGGAAAGGGATCTATTTTGCCCGGAGGGACCACTGAGCTGATTCCTACACTTCCCTTACTGGGGCTTGTCCTGCCTCAATGCTGGCATACACTATGACATGTGCACAGGGAAGCACGTGACCGCTCGCCACATTATGCTCAATGGGATGAGTTTGTAATGCAGACTTCTATGTGTTAATTAGTAACTGGCAGGGAATTAAGGACATCACTTGATCAGCATGTCCATTGCTAATTAAGCACTGTCCTTAATTACCCACCAATTGCTAACTAGCACATAGAAATCTTCATTACAAACTCGTCCCATTGACAAAAATTGGGGCTCACAGTCCCACGCATCTCTGTGTGTACGTTAGAGTGTATGCCAGCCCAGGGGCAGAGCAAGCACCAGGAAGGGAAGAGATTGGCTCAGTGGCCCCTTGGGAAAAAATACAATCTGTTTCCTCCAGATCACAGAGACAGATAAAAATTATCAAACAAATGGAGTTCTGCAGTAAGCTTCTTCACAGAGAAGATTTATGAAAAACAACAACTTGTAAACTGGTTTGCATTTTTACCCACTTCTGCTGGGTCATTTTACCAAGAAGTTTTCAGACTACGTTAGTTTGAGACATGCTGGAATCTGAAGGCTATGGGTTATTCCGAGCTATCTAAGTCCTCCACTCACAGTTGGTGAATGGCATAGCTTAAATCTGGGTAAAGGAAAATTCAGGTGTCGTATTGTAGAGACAGTTGGCCCCTTTCCCGAGTGGTGGTCAGGGTAGCGTCCTTCATATGAAGGCCTCCAGTTGCAATGAAGAGAGTTCTTGGGAGCTCAGGGTTAGAAGGCCTCTTTCTGGAATTTATTCTATAGACTTTCATCCCTTGACCTGAACTATCGAACTCCAAGGTTTTAAATAGCTCCATTACATACTGTACAGATTCTGGACTCGCTAACCCCTCTGAAATGCCTAACAGTCTCACATTTGAAACCCAAGCCCCATTCTCCAGTTGTTCTAAATGGAGATGGAGAATATTGTTTTCCTGTAACACACCCCTTACCACTATAACTACCTTATTAGCTGAGTCACTCATGTCCTGGGTAGACTGGGTGGGCCAAGCAGTCCTTATTTGTTGTCAAATTCTATGCTTCTATGTTCTTGGCTTCTGTAGAAACCAGCTATAAGCTGGCCTCAATCTGCATCACACATTGGTTAGAAGAACTGACTTTATGATCTAAGTCTATAACTTTTTTTATAAATATCCTTCATGCTTTTTTCAAGATCCTTTACAGCACAGAGGATATCAGCCAGAGATAGATTGGCCTTCCCATGTGCTTCCACTGCTTCTGGCAGTTTAGACTGTTTCCCTTTCCCGACATCATTCTGGTTGGTTTTCTGTGGGTTCCCCATGAAGTGCAGTTCTAAATTTGACATCGGAGCAAGAAATGGTAAGTAAACTATACAACAGAGGTGTGGAATTTGCTCTAGCTATACTGAAAGTTTAAAACAATAAAAGTTTAGATGTGGAGACAGAGCTCAGGAGAAACACGTCTGCTAATGTCGTCTGCTAGCCAACACGTCTGCTACTGTCGTCTGCTAGCCCCATCCCCCAGAACTGTCAGTCTCATCTCTATTGTGGGTAAGCTGATAGAGACACTGGTCAAAGAGGACTTAGTGGGCTACCTGGAAAAAAATGGGCTCCAGGATAGTAAACAGAATGGGCTCATGGGTAATGCAGTGGATACACTCTACTTCGACTTCAGCAAGACATTTGATTCAGTGCCACACAGAATGTTGCTGAAGAAGCTAGAGGATCTGGGTACAGTAAAGGACATAGTTGGATGGGTGGGAAGTTGGTGCAAGGGACACAGCAGAGGGTAGCGGTAAACAGAGTCAGATCTGAGGAGAGGGAGATCACCAGTGGAGTGCTACAGGGATCAGTCCTGGGTCAATATGTTCATCCACAATATAGGAGAAGGGATACAGGGCAAGATGTTACTCTTCATACATGACACTAAGCTCTGTGGCAGTGTAAACAGTGAGAAGAGGGTAAGGGAGAAGCAGAGGGACCTACAAAGGTTGGAGAGGTGGTCCAGCGATTTGCAGCAGAAATTCAGTGCCAAAACGTGCAAGGTGATGCAGACAGAGCACAAGCACCTCAGAAAGGGGTACTGGATGGGAGGGGTTAAGCTGGACACCACTTCTGAGGAAAGGGACATAAGAGTCATCATCAGTGACTCCCTTAACAATCTTGGCAGTGTAGCAAGTCATACAGTAAGGCAAACATGATATCTGAGTGTATTGGGAGGGGTTTTGACAGCAGAAGGAAAAAGGTTTTTAGTATCTCTCTATAGATAACAGGTAAGTCTGTACCTAGAGTACTGTATCCAGTTCTGGAGACCTCACTTAAGGAAAGGCAAGGACAGGCTGGAGACAGTGCAGCACAGGGTAACCAAAATGATTCAGGGCCAACAGGGCAGATCCTGTGAGGTTTAACGTAAGGCACTGAACATGTATTCACTGGAGGCCAGACGAGAGAGGGATGATATAATAGAGATCATCAAGTTCTTGAAAGGAGTGAACAAGGTAAACTATCAGGAGGTGTTAAACAAGAGTAGAATGTAGACCACGAGGTCATGAGTGGAAGTTGGTGGGGGTAGGTTCAGGAGGGACATGTGAAAGTTTCAATTTACAGAGAGGGTGGTTGAGCCTTGGAAGAGTCTGCCAGCAGAGGTGCTTCAAGCATGTGTGGGATAGGCATAAGGGAATATTAGTGAATAGGCAAAGAGAAGGGAGGGTCACCTGAGACCATTTAGGGTCTGTGGAGGAAGACTAGGCAGGGACCTTCTGGGCAGACTGGTGGGCCAAAGGGCCCTTTTCTTCCAACAGATTCCATGTTTCTATGGTGGGGGGCAAAACAGTAATGGTTTCAAAATGGTTGAGACAGTGTTAAGGGCTTAGTAGTTACTCGGGGGTAGTGCTAAAACATGGAGCAAGACGGTGGATAATGTAAACAAAGACACCGTATTGACAAAAAGTATTTGGGTTTAATAGGGTGTTACGAGCAGACTAAATGAAATATTAGTCTTTTTCTGCCATCATTGACATTGTGTTTATGTTTTTATCAGATACTGAAATGTCCCTGGGTGATTATGCAACCCAAATGGCACAACGTTATCTTCAAACAGTCCTTGTTTTGTTGCAAATGCAGTCTTCAGCTAGTCCTTAGGACAAATCTCCTACTTGCCAATACCCACTGGCCAAATCTAGGGTTGAAAACAAGCTAGCTTTTGCCAACAGATCAAGGGTGTCGTCAATACAAGGTAGCAGGTATGCATTCTTTGTGGTGACCTCATTCAGGCACCAGTAGTCAATATACACTCATACCCCGTATCCTTTTTCCATACCAAAACTCCAGGAGCAGTCCACGGGCTCATGGAGCAGTAGATGACTCCTTGGTCCTTCATCTGTTGCAGCTGCTCCTCATATTCAGCTTGATATTGTAGAGGAGTCCTCTAAGGTTCTTTGTTGATCAGCTGCGTGTCTTCAGTATCAATCCAGTGCTTGGCTAGCCTGGTACATCCCAGGTCATAAATGTAATCTTTGGCACACTCCCACATCTAAGTCCAGGTGACCCACATCTGCTCTGGCATCAGTTCCTGCTCTTTAAATTTGAGTTTATGGGATAAAGTCAGCTCTGTTCAACTTGGCACCTGTTTTAACCTTGAATGTTTCAAGAGTCCAGTCTGTAAGCTTCATACTGTGGTTAGATCTGCTGAAATATCACCACCCCCGGATAAAGGGTGCTTATCACCATCCCTTGTTAAATGGACTGTGGTCCCGTCATCACATTGGCAACCTGCACTGGGCACTTGTCCCCATTAGACTTTAGTCATTGACTGGGCTACTAGGAAATTATTCTTTCTGCTGGGGTTCCATTAACCTTTCTCTGTCTTTGGCCTCACCTCTCCAAGCCTGGCCAGGGATGAGCAGTTCACTTCTGGGTGGGACAGTCACATAAATGCTGGCCACAGTCTCATTGACTTCTGTCCCTTCACTGTCAGATGTCAGGGGAAACGTCCTCCCCAATATGGTACATGTGCTTTCTGCAAAATTCAACATGGTTCTGTATTGATGGGCCAGTCAGTGCCAAGTAAGGCAGTTTGGACCCCATCTTCTGTGACTAGGAATTAACATACTAATTGCAGCTCCTTCAGAGTGATCACCATCTGCCACACTCCCAACACCATGAAGCTAGTTCTAGTTGCCATGCAGGCCATTCCTTTATAAGGTCAAAGACTCTGCAGGGATCTTTTAATCACTCCTCCCCATGCCCAGGACTGCACAGTGAACACATCTGCATTAGAATCCACCAAAGATTTGCATGAGATGCCCTTTCTTTCTCCCTGAAGATAGTAGCCCAGTCTAATTGTAGTGCTTATCATGATCTGTCTGTGGAAGTCTTTTTGTTCATTAGGATCCATCAGGTCTTTGACTCTTGGTCCCGAAGAACCACTATGCTGGGGGCACTGTCATGCATAGAGGCCTGGGCCTCTGCACATCCAACATGCCTTATTATCCAACTCCGAAACTTGGCAGACTCACGATGTGGGTCTACCAGAGGTCTCTTTTCCCATTTTATTTGCCCAGTTGGTATCTGTCACTGTGAAGCCCTGGGTATCTCAAGCTTCACTTTTAATTTTGCAATTGCACTGTGTTCAGCTGCAACAGCTTCCACGATTTCCTCCCATACCTCAATTATGGCTCCAATCAGCTCTTTGAGAATTCCAGTCATGGGGGCCACTTCATGGGTCAGAACCTGGGGAATCTGAGCTTCAGGGAAATCCAAGTTCCACTCACCTCCAGCTTGGTGGCATACTGGATTGCATGTTCTAGCCTCAAGGGTTTCTGTAGTCATAGTTGAAAATGGAGATCCCCTACTCTCTGCATGGTCAATGATGTGGTCTCACGCCAGCAGGTGTTGGGTGGCCAAGCTGGTATCCAGGAAGGCCCTGACTACTAGATGCCACAGAACGTTTCTAAATCTCAAGCAGATTCCCCCTTTATCCTCTATCAGTTGAAGAAGTTACATCTTCCTTTATCTACACATTCTGCAGGCTCTAGGGACTGTTTCAATACCATCAGCAAAGCAGTGTGGTCTTGTTTGACATCAGACTCCAATCCATGATACACTTCATAGGCTTTGCCTCACAACCCAGTCATTCAGCTCAGCAGCAAGCTTAAATTGCTCCAACCAGACTGCCCACTCAGGGTTCTCTCCATTGAAGGAACTGGGGATGAAGGAAGATCATCTATAAAATTTTGGCATGGCCCTTATTAGGCGCTACTTCAGGTAGGCTAGTTCTACCTTCCCCCACCTGGTGCCATGATTTACTTTAACCTCCCTGAGGAGCTCCCTGTGACATTCACATTGTACAGCAAATGTTTCTAATGTGGAATTTGCCTTGTACAGCACATTGTTGTACCTCCAGGTTGCCCCTGAAAAAGGGACTGTAATTGTCTCAGTGGATTTACCCGGTTACCAAAATACAATATATAAATAAACACATCTGACATGTCTTCCCATCTAGGTTACCTGTGGCTAACTGCTCCCTCCTCTTGGGATATGTTTACCTTTATTCATAACCCATACAATACCAGAATTATATACAGTAGCAATTTCTCATTTACCCAGCTAGCTTTACTTGTACCAGGATTCCACTGCTGTCACCAGTCTGTGATGGGCTCTGATGCAAGGCATGACCACGTCGTTCATGTGATGCTACCACCACTTTTGATAAACTGGGTAGTTCTGTGTAACTGGGTCAAGGTGAGTGCTGGGGGTACTCCAAATCCACTAAGCCACAATGGACTCAGCTCTTGGTGGGCTCAGTTAGGAAACTGTTTATTTCAACACACTTGGGAGTCAATAATCAGATAACATTTACAAACAAAAAACAGCTTTATTTATTGGAATAAACCTGGCAGAAAATGATTAGTACAACCATAACGTTTTGGCATGGTCCTTATTAGGCACTACTTCAGGCAGGCCTGTTCTACCCTCCCCCGCCTGGTGCCAGGATTTACTTTAACCTCCCTGAGGAGCTCCCTGATTACTGGAATTGCAGGCACACTGTAGTTGATGTGGGCAGGTTGGCGTTGCTGTACTATACAAGGAGTAACAAGCTCAAATTAACATTCTTCCCAAGGTCATGCAATTGCTTAAATCTCAGAACAGACCTTGCAAACTAGGGTATCTGTAATCCAGTCCAATGGCCAACTTGCAAACAGGTTGAACAACAGAATGAACCGTCCCAAAAGACAAGACTGCCCTGTGGCACTCTCATGGTTCCTGGACATGGATGGCCTCTCCTGATGCAGCAGACTGCTGGATGTCTGCTTTATCAGGGTGTCTCTGATGCTGGCAGACTCCCTCTTCTGAGTCCCTCTCTGCAGTCTGCTGCAGTCACAGACTAGCAGTTCTAGACTCAGCTTCTCTGTTCTTTGCTGTCACTCCAGCATTGTTTCTCGTGCAGACTAGCATGCAAATTCTCCTGTATTCCTCAGTGGACACAGGAACACTTCATGCAGTTTAACTACACCATTCTAGGACTGGGATGCCGCAGTTTGCAACCACTCCCAGTACAGCAAGCCTGCACACCACAAGATCTCCCTTAGATCTATCATGCCCCAGTACCATCCCCCTCTTTATAGGCACAGTTTGGGGTCAATTTCCATTGGTGCCTGGGGCAGTCACACAGAACTCTTTGACAGCCCACTGGAGCAGGAAAAGGTGACAGAATCTGGGGACCCTTCTTATGCATAAACCTCCTGGAGTCCCCGCTGTTGTGGGGGCACGAGCATGTTGGTGGATGTGCCTGTCTGGATTCATTACTGTACTATATCATTACACTTGCTTTTGTAGTGATACAGGACTTACATGTAGTAGATGGTGGCTGGCTGTGGAGGTGAATGGAGGGTATGTGACAGGTCACCAACCATGGGAGGATTCTGTATGTACACTGCTGTGTGCCTGTGAGTGTGTGTACAGTATGTGTACATGTCAAGAGCCAGAAACAGCTGCTTCTGTATTACATTGCTGGGTGAGGTTTTATTTTATTTTTTCTATTATTGTGGTATATATGTGGGAGTATTACATCACAATAATACAAAAAGTAAATTACTGTTCAAGCCACACATTAATTCTACATAATTTATTGGGTTAATACATTAACTGCTGTTTTTACTCTGATCAGAGTTTGTTTTATTTAGTCAGGTGTCTAGGAAGGAGAGTGTGGTGCCATCCAACGTAAGTCTTCCTGGCATTTGTTTATTCTCACACAGCTCAGCTGTCAAACATTATGAGAGGTTTTACTAATCAGAACCCCTTTGTTCCTCCTGGGAGAAGCTGTTGTCCCACACTGTACAGTGAGGTTTTAAAGCAGCAATTTGTTCATATCCATTGAAATCTGTATATAGCTCACTAAAACCGCACTTCATATAGTAAGCATGAATGCACTTATTTTCTGTGTTGTGTACTTCTGTCTCATGACATGATGGTGTTGTCCCACACTGTCAGTTTTTCCCACACGGTGTCCCACATTAAGCTCTTAGAAGGTTATGAAGTACTGTATGTTCTCTGGTTTAACATTCTTACACTGGAAGGCTAGTTAAATCAAAACAGGAGACATCACACTGCCATCTAGTGGTAGTAGCAGCAAACACATTTGCTGGCTTTTTTTTTTCTATTCACTGATATAGGATGAAACAATTGGGGTATGCTGTGTTCGCTCACAGGAAAGTCCGAGGAAACCATGAGAAAAAAAAATTTCTTTTTTGGGGGGGTGGATATGATATTTATGCTAACAAAAACTTTAAGCTACAAGCTTTGATTCGAGGCCTGTTTACCAGGCACAACACAACAGAAGCTGAAACTCTTTTCTAGAGGTATAATTCTAAACACAGGAAGGTGTTTTTTAGTGGATGTAATTGAAACTGTAGAGATATAAACTAGCCTTGTATTAATGCTGGCTTATGTCAGACAGGATCTGATAATAAGTGTTGAGTCATCATTATCTTCCGATGCTTTCCCAAGCGAAGCCTGTTAAAGCAAGGAAGATTATGGTTACATGAACGTGGGGGGGGGGGTTACTGTTTGCAATGCAATTAAGGGCATACGATAGTAGTAGCAGAAGTTTATTTGTTAAGCACGCAGTCCCAGGGGCTCTGAGCTCTGTATGTCACAAAACAAGTAGAGACGCAAAAAAATAAATAAATAAAACACAGGTAAATAAATGCATACAGCTTAAAAGATATACATCAGGCAGAATAAATAGCTAAGATGGAACCAGTGGGGACTAGCTCAGGTCAAAAGCCTGTCTGAACAGGTAGGTCTTTAGGCTCTTCTTAAAGTCCTCCACAGAGGGAACCTCTCTCAGAGATCTGGGAATTGAGTTCCACAGGGCCAAACCAACCACTTCAAAAGCGTGATCCCCTGATGTTTTAAACCTGGCCCTGGGAACCACTAGGAGTCTCACCTCAAAGGAGCGGAGAGGGCAATCAGGGTATTAAGGAGACAGGAGCTCACTCAGATAACCCAGGTCCAGCCCATATAGGGTTTATAGGTTAGCAACCTGACCTTGAAGGTGATTTGCCACTTCACCAGCAGCTAGTGTAAGCCATGCAGGACTGGGGTCACATAACATGACCTCGGAAGGCCTGTCAGTAACCTGACCACTGCATTCTACACTAGCTGAAGGCATTGTATGACCCCTCCACTACCCCAAGATATACAGCATTACAATAGTCTAATCTGGAAGTCACAAAGGCATCTATCAGTGAGGGCAGATCTGCCGGAAGGAACAAGGCTTTAATTTGGGAGCTGTTTCTAAGATAGTAAAAGCCACTCTGGACTACAGATGAAACCTGAGCCTCAAGTGACAGTCTTTCCTTCAGAGTGATACCCAGATTCTTTACCTTAACGGAGGCCACCAAACTACAGGAATCAAGCACCAGGCCAGTCTTCTCTGCTGTAACCCCCTGCATCTTGCCATCAATCAGGCTCAATCACTAATACCTCCATTACGTCCGGGTTGAGTCTCAGTCAGCTAGAAGACCTCCAGTTCTGGATCTCAACCAGGCATAAATTTAGTACACTGACTGTGTCAGGCATCCCAGGTGCAAATGACAGATATAGCTGGGTATCATCTGCACAGCTGTGAAAACCCAAGCTGTAGTGTCTGATGATGTCGCCCAGGGCCAGCATGTACACTGCAAACAACACAGGTTAGAGGATCGAGCCCTGAGGTACATCACAGAGCAGGGGCTTTGGGAGCGAGGAAAAATTTCCATCACCACCCTCTTCATCCTGTCACACAGGAAGGACTCAAACCAGTTGATGACCATACCAGTGGATCCACAATACTCCCTTAGGCTATCCAACAACAACCCATGGTCCACCATGTCAAATACTGAACAGAGATTGAGTAGTACCAGAACTGACTGTTCCCCTCTATCTCTAGCCTTGAGGAGGTCATTTTGCACCCTGACCAGTATGGTCTTCGTACTATGCCTGGATCTAAATCCGGACTGAAGAGGCTTATAAATGTTAAAGGCCATGAGGTGTGCCTCGAGCTGCAGTCACTATCTTCTCAAGAACCTTTCCTAAAAAGTGAAGGTTAGAGATGGGTCTAAAATTTGTCAAGCAGTCCAGGTTCAATGATGTTTTTTTCAAAATGGGTCTCACCAGCACATCTTTCAATGTGCTCAGAAATGACCCCTCTGAAAGGCAGCACCTGACCATCTCAAACACTGGACTCAGAAATTCCACACAACTCACTAGGAGATATGTCAGACCTGGGTCCAGTTCCCAACAGGTGCGCTGCAGCTCAGAGATCACCTCACATACCTCCTCCAGTGATACCAGCCTAAATTCACTCAAACAGTAGGAGTACTCATTTTGACAACTCATTCCCCACTGCTGGCTGCGACAGCCCTGTTGGGGTTATTCTGGACCTGATCAAGGACACCCTGTCAGTGAAGAACTGAGCAAACTCTTTGCACCTGGAGGACGAAAATGCCTTGACCACCTGGAGACAGGCAGGATATAACACTAGATTAAAGGCAAGATGAATATGCATAAGGTTGCAAACTACAAAGATCCTAATTAAATAAGTTGTAGTCTTACCAAAAAATAAAAAAAGTAAAACAAAAACAAAATTTGTCTCACTTTTTGATATTGATATATAAAATATCAATATTATAATTTTTAACTTGCTATGAGGAAATAGCTTTAATTTCATTACTATTGATATGAAAATACATACCGGGGGGATATGCATGACCTGCATGCTTGAGGCTAAAACCAAGGAGACCCACAGGATTAAAACCAGAATTAAGTCTGTACAAGAGAGGAGGAGTGGCAATGAATCGTGAAACCTCTTGAAACATGCCGAACCTAGACAGAGACTGCTACTTCCAACAATAGATTTAATTGTGACAAAGGGGGAGGGGAGGGCACAACGGGGAAGTGGAATTAGCAGTACCATGAGGTAATGGAGGGAAGGCAGGTGGAGCTGATCTCCACACAGTCCCCTAAGTTAATGCAGTCTGACCCTATTATGAGGGGCTGTCCAGGTGACCGCCAGCGGACCCAAAACCCGCGATGACAAAGGAACTTTAAGGGTAGCACATGTGAGAGCATGGAGAGGGGAAGTAGAATACGCTAAGCAATATGGATTGCAGACTCTGCGCTGTGGATTAATCAAAATGGGAGGAGGAAAAGGGGGGGAGTAGACTAAAACAGGGAAATGAAGGCAGAGGAGAGAGCCCAGATTATGGGATTTGTGGATGCCCCAGCTCGCTGTCTCCTAACTATCCAGAGATGGAGCGATGTTAATGAGACTGCAAGCCCAGAATCCAACATTACAACTCTTTAAATTAGAGTCTTCTAGGTTATTGTGCGCATCCTCTAAAAACGCCCATGATCTCAGATGAGTGACAGAGGTTGTTCATAGTCGTTACCTACCCTACTTTCCCTGCCCTAGTGGGCATTTTAAGGCCCAGAGTCTCATACACATAAGAGACTAATGATAAGGAGTTTGCTTCTTGTTGGAAGCACCAGTTCAATAATAATTAGCGAGGTGATCATGTTGGCCATCTCGATAATCCATATTTGTTTGATGTTAGTAACTATTGAATGTCAGACATGTTGGTTATGTTATTGTTATTGTAGTAGTTATGATAGTAGGAAAGTCATCAGAGTCACACATATACCTACACAAACAAATTAGAGCAGTAAAGATATGGAAAGATGTTCTCAGTAGAACTGAAAGGTTAGGCAGTATTCCGTATCAAGAACTATTAAAATGCAATCCCCTAAAGTGAAATTGTTATTCCTGAACATTAATGGTCTAAGCTCCCGGATTAAACATTCAAGGTACTAGCATATATAAGGAAGTCTAAATCTGATCTAGTATATCTCCAGAAAACCCATCTGAAGAATAAAGAACACGAAAAGCTTGCCAAGCTGAGCAGGGGACAAGTTTTTTACTCATCTAGTAAAGAGGGTAGACGTAGAGGTGTAGCTATAATAGTGTCACCACATACCCCATTTAGAAAAGAATCCATGTGGGCACACTCGGAGGGTAGGCTGATTATAGTGAGAGGTACAATCAATGATAAACCAGTCACTCTGGCTAGTATATATCTCCCCCTGGGCTTGTCTCTCCCCCAGCTAAGATTCCTGCTAGATAAGATAATACAAGAAATTAAACGAACACTGATGTTGGCAGGGGATTTTAACCTGATTTTAGACCCCACCATAGATACCTCTAATCTGAGACCCCCCAAACAATCAGCTACTCAGAAATTATTCCGTAAATTCATAACAGAGGTCGGATAGTGTGATGCCTGGAGAAAGTGGCACCTCCAAACAAAAAACTACACATATTACTCTGCCACACACCATACCTATTCATGTGTAGATCATACATACACACAAGTGGAAAATCTAGGAGCTCTGCAAAATGTGCAGCTGGGGGATATTTCCCTCTCTGACCATGCCCCTTTGATCTCCACCTGGGATATAGGTCTTCAAATGAAGAACACTCGTTGGAGACTGAACCCATTCTATCTGCATATGAAACACTTTCAGGAGTTTCTCACAGACAGAATAGCTGAGATTAAAAATGACAACCCCCCAGCAGATACAACCCCAGCAACACACTGGGACACTATCAAGGCAGTACTCTGAGGCCACATCATAAAATATAACGCAGAGCTGAGTAAGCAATGAAAAGCACAAAAGGCCAGACTGGAAGGATCACTCCATTTTCTTCAAATGGCTCATAAACAAGGTGACGCATCATTACTACCCCAGTTGCAACAAACAAAGCTAGAATTAGATCGGTTGATACAAACGCAAACAGAAAGTGCCTTGACCTTTTTAAAACAGAGGCACTATGAGGTAGGCCCTCAAGCCAATCGGCTCCTAGCCTATCATATCCGAAAACAAAGGAAGGTGGCTACAATTACCTCTTTTCGCTATCCAAATGGAGGTCAACCACTATCTAAAGTACAAGAAATAGCAGATGCCTTTGCAGCATATTACTCCACTCTATACACCCCCGAGTATACCCCACCCCAACAACAAATAAAGGATTACCTGCAAACAATCACTCTATCATACCTAACGGAAACCCAGAAGGAAACCCTTACTGTCCCGATCACTCAGGGTGAGGCAGTCAATACCATTGCCAGTGCCAAATCATAGAAATCACCAGGACCCGATGGGTACGGCTCTGAATTTTACAAGGTGACCAAAACACAAATTACCCCCACACTCCTACAATTGTTTAATTCAATATTGGAGGGCGACCCACCTCCCCCATCTTGGTCCTATGCAACCATCTCAGTAATACCCAAAATAAATAAAACCCCACAATTATGTGACTCATACAGACCCATATCGGTACTAAATCAAGACTATTATGAGTTTACTAGCACACAGAATAGACCAATTTCTCCCTCTACTAATCCACAAGGCCCAAACAGGCTTTGTGAAATCTCGTACCACCACAGACAATATAAAGCGGGCCCTTCATTTGGTACATCAAATGAACAAATCTAAGACCCCTTCAGCCCTGATAAGCCTAGATGCCGAAAAGGCATTTGAAAGGGTCGCATGGCTATTTTTATATTTAACACTTCAAAAATTTGGTTTCCCCATGCCCCTTATTAGGGTTCTCCAGAACATATATGCTGCCCCACAAGCATGTGTGAAAGTGGACGGACACCACTCTAGCTATTTCCACCTACATAGAGGGACCAGGCAAGGTTGTCCACTGTCCCCACTTCTATTCGCAGTGTTCATTGAACCACTTGCACAACAAATTTGTGAATCCCAAAACATAGAAGGAATCATTATAGGAAAGACTGAACATTGCATAGCATTGTATGCAGACGATATTTTACTCTACCTCCAGAACCCTGAAAAATCCCTTCAGGCAATAAAACAAATATTAGATAACTTTGGTCAGGTAGCGGGATATAGACTAAACCTAAATAAAACCGAGAGCCTTACATTTCACTACGCCCCCTCTTCATACATCCAAAACATTATCCCTGGGAGATGGAACCTACAAAAAATGAAATATCTGGGTATTCAACTAACACACACCCCTGCAAATAGCTATAAGTGTAATCATGCACTGTTCATGACACAACTAAGAGCAGACCTAAATTCATGGGCAACATTGCCCCTAAACATTACAAGGAGAATAGACCTGGTCAGAATGGTGGTACTTCCAAGGGCGTTGTATCTGTTTCAAAATATGCCTATTTTTAACCCACCAAAAACCTTTTGAGAATGGGATCAGTTGATATCCAAATTTATATGGGCAAATAAAAAGCCACGTGTCCACCTCAAAATCTTGTCCCTTCCTCGCCAGGAAGGAGGAATAGCACTCCCAGACCTACAACTATATCAGCAGGCAGCAACCCTGACACAAATAATGGCTCGGCAAAATAAAACATCTAACCCACATTGGCTGGAGATAGAAAGAAACCTGATAAGTGACCACACCTATTTTCAAATATTATACGATCTGATACCAAAGCCAGAGGTGAGCCAGTCCCTAAACCCATGGTTAATATCACAATTTAAAACCTGGCAAACTATCAGAAAAACCCAGTGCTTGACCACCTTTCAAACCCTCATATGTCCTATCTCAGGTCTGGGTGACTTTCCCCCAAATACTTTGGACGATGTATTTCAAGTTTGGGAAAGAGTTGGTTTAAAATAAATACCACAGGTCATGTCACAGGGAAACATCAGGTCATTTGCAGAAATTCAAAGAAAATTTCCCTTGCCACACCAAGACTTCTACCAGTACCTGCAGCTTTGACACTATATTGAAAATCTCCGGAAAGAGCTCTGGATACCTGAGCAGTATCCAGCTCTGGTCCATGGCCAGATTCAATTGAACAATAGCCAACAACAGGAACACCTAGTTTCATCTTACTACCGCCTATTGAACTCCCAGAGAGAATCCCAAACAGAAGGGATACGCCAACAGTGGAGTCAAGAGTCTGGCTATACGGTCACTCCAGAGACCTGGCAATGAGCTTGCTGCTATGTTGTACGTGTAACAAGCTCACACCAATGGTGCAAATATGCGTGGAAAAACCTAATAAGGTTTTTCAGAACCCCTCTAATCATCAACCATTATGCCCCCACCAACACAGCAATGTGCTGGCGCAAATGTGGTGAAACCAGGGCAAATCACACACATATCATGTGGACATATCCACACCTTAAACTGTTTCTCTCAACTCTCCAGGTGCAGTTACAGGAGATATTTGACCCCCAACTTCAGTTAACAATGGAGATGTTCCTCTTCTTTAACCTCCCCAAAACACTGAGAGGCCCGAACACTAGATATCTTCTTCTCCTGCTTATTACAGCAGCAAAGAAGGCAATAACAAAGCTATGGCTAACTAATAAGACTCCAACGATACAAAACTGGTGGGACATCACAAGGCAGATATATACCATGGAGAGAATAACACATAATCTAAACGAGCAGAGAGAGAAGTTCACTACAAGATGGACTCGATGGCAGGTATACTACATGTTAAAGAACTGCACCTTCATCTCCTAGAAGGAAAAGATATCCCCCCAATAGAGAGATGGATGTCACTTCACTGAGGGTAGGTGGAGGAGTCGCTTACAGACCAAATACCCTACGTTATGGAACCTCAGAAATAATAAGGCCCTTTCCCACTAATAAATATGAAGGGACTTTAGTGAAGAGAAATGACTGAAATAAAGCACCACCAACCAAAAGAGATATAACCCAAAACCTGAAGAAGCAAGCTGATAGCGTATCCCCCAATCAAGAGTTAGAATAATTAGAAAAGAGGCAGTATAGCGTAGTGGTCTAAGGCTCTGAGCTGCAAATTTGGTGACATCCAGCAGACCAGACCTGGGTTTGAATCCCACAGCTTCCACTTGAATACTGTGTGACCCTGAGCAAGTCACTTAACCTCCTTGTGCTCCCAGGTCGCTCCTGTAAAAAAGCTTTCAGCTTAGTGTGCTATACCTGGTTAAACAACTAAATAAAAAAAAAAAAAAAAATAGTTACAGATAAGAGAAAGGGTTAGATGGCTAGACATAATACAAGGAGCATTGAATTAAGCTGGCTTTACAGTACTTGGGGATTCATAGATAAAGACTCATTAACTCCACGAAATTATATGTTACCAAAAGGATGAGCATTTACCTTTTTAAATTACACAAATGTTTCACCTAAAAAATGAAATAAGCAATGCTTAATATGTATGTCAAAGCTATTTACTAACCTTTATATATCTGTATAAGCAATAGTGTAAAGAACATCAACTAATTGTGATGTGATGACATGTATGTATATATGTTGGAAAAGCATAATAAAAACTAAATTTATAAAAAAAAAAAATACATGCCGTATCTTGATACTACCTTTGAAAAGCAAAAATATGCATCCATATATCTATCTATCTATCTATCTATCTATCTATCTATCTATCTATCTATCTATCTATCTATCTATCTATGGATTTTTACAAACGTATTATATTGATATCCGAGTAAACCATGGACCAGGAGTTGGGTGGGGAGATCAGGAAGGCTTCAGAGTTGGGGGGGGGGGTCATAGTAGATGACTTCAACCAGCTTGGCAAGAATTGGAGCATCCCACATGCAAGCAACAGCAGAAGCCAACAATTCAAGATAAGTTCTTAACACAGGGGGTGACAGAGCTGACTAGGGATTGGGCCATTTTGGACTTAGTTCCAACACAAACTGCGACCATGTAAGAGGCATCAGCATGGCTAAGCCCCTGGGAAGCAGTGATCATTGGTCAATATAGTTTCATCTTGATATGGGAGGAGAAGTTATAAACACATAGACACATGTTCTGAACTCTAAAAGGGCGGTTTTCACCAGAATGAGGGCAAGTCTGGGAGAGCACTTCAACACGCTCAGGGTGCCCAAGGTACTGCAAGAAAAATGGTCCATAATTTGAGATGAGGTACAAGAAGTCATAAATCCATGTCTAAAGCAGAAGGGAAAAAAGAACAAGCACAGAAACCACTCTGGTTTACAGGAGAGGTCAGCAGTGCTGTGAGGGAGAAAAGGGCTTCCTTCAAGGAATATAGGAAGACGCGGCAGGAGGAGGACAGGGTAAACTACCTGAAAAAAATAAAAACAACTAGCAGAGAGGTAAGAAAGACCAAAGCAGAGACTAAGTTGAGGATAGTGAAGGAGGGTCAAGAAAGGTGACAGTTAAGACCTTATTTTGGTACATCCGAGAAAAAAGGACGACGAAGGAAGGTATTATCATGCTAAGAAAAGTGTCTGACTGGGTGGAAGACTAATCACATGGGCCAGATGGCATGCACCCTAAGGTGATTAAAGAACTGGCAACAAATAGTTCTAGCAGCCTTTCTGACTGATTTGTTCAACAGTTCCATAGACACTGGCGTGGTGCCACAAGAGTGGAGGATCACTTATGTAGTACCCCTGCACAAAAGTGAGGAAGGGATGAGCCAGGGAACTACAGACCAGTCTTGATATCCACAGTTGGCAAGCTCATGGAAACATTCTCAGGGAAAAGCTGGTCAAGTTCCTTGAGACAAACAGGCTTTAGGACAACAGGCAACATGGGTTTATGGAAGGGAGGCTGTACTAAATGAATTTGATTGATTTATTTGACTAGGTTACAAAGGCAGTGGATAGGGGACAGGCAGTGGACGTACTGTACTGTACCTGGATTTCAACAAGGCCTTTCACTTGCCCCCCCACCCATAAAAGACTGATCAAGAACTTGTAGGACCTGGGGGCGGGGGACAAGTTGAACTAAATGTGTGACAAACTAGCAAGGGGGGACAGACCAAAGGATGATGGTTGGGGTGAATACTCAAGGATGCGAAAGTCAATAGTGGAATTCCACAGGGATTGGTGCTCAGTCTGGTGCTGTTTAACGTGTTCAATGATGACATTGGGGACAGCATTAAGGGCAAAATCTGCCTCTTTGTGGATGACACTTAGCTCTTTGGGAGGGTGGACATGGAGGAGAGAGTCAGTGATCTCACAGAGGACCCAGTGGAATTAGAAAGACAGACTGGAATCTGGTAACTGGTGTTCAAAGCTTAAAAGTGCAAGGTTATGCACTTAAGGAACAAAAACTCTAGGGCCAGGCCAAAAAGTAAAAAACAAACAAACAAGCAAAAGAAAGTACATGCTAGGAGGTGTGACCATCACAATATTTGAGAAAGAGAAAGAAAAGAAAGAGCTGTGGATTGCAGTCCTGAGCAATCTGAAATGTCTGACAGAATACAGCAAGGCAGCAGCGAGGACAAATAGGATGGTGAGTTGCATAAGTAGGGGGGTTCACCAGCAGGAGGAAAGAGGTTGTACTGCCACTGTACAGATCGATGGTGCAGCTGCACCTGGAGTACTGTGTGCAGTACTGGAGCCTCTATCATGAAAAGGACATCAACCTGCTGGAGGCAGTGTAGAGAAGAGCTATGAAAATGATTCAGGACCAGCAGGAGCTCTCTTACGTGCAGCAGCAGGAGAACCTTAACATGTACTCGCTTAAGGAGAAAAGGGAACAAAGTAACATGACAAAGACATTCAAGTACCTCAAAGGTATAAACAAGGTCAATCTTGATTATCATTTTAGGACTAGTGAAAACAAGAACATGAGGGGACAGAGTTGCAAACTGGCTGAAGGAAGGTTCCCAAGAGACCAGGAGTCGCTTTTTCACAGATAGCATTGTGGCAGGGTGGAATGGGCTACCAGAGGAGGCAGTAAACCAGAAAACTGTTGTGGGATCTAAAGGGGTGGAATAAAGTGAAGGGTAGGGAGGGTAAGAGTGTCAGGGGAGGGGGAAGGGCATCACGTAACACAAGATGCATGAGCGCCACATCGAGCAGAGTTACAGTAGGCCCTCATTTGCTGGCAGTTTCATATATTCTTATGACATGCATAGATATGTATTGACACATAAAAACAGTATCAGTATAACCTATACATAGTTATCCGGCTCTAACCTTTCATTAAAAAAAATTACACTTCTAGACCCAATGGTTCAAAAGTTCGATTTTTCAAAAGATAATTTCTTTAAAATAGGCTAACTCATTTTTGAATAGCTTGGCAGAAGACACCAGGAGAAAGGACTGCTGTGTGACTGGACTTCTCTGCTGGGACTAAAGAAGAAGAACTTTTGTACTTGGACCTTTAATTTATGGTAAAAAAAAATCTAACAAACAAAAAAAAGTGTGTGTTTGTCTGGGTTAACAGAACTGAATGGGTATCTGAACAGTTATCTAGGTGTAAATCTCAGGTGATTGAAAGGACTTAATATCTGTGAGGTTTAAATTACTTGTAGAAAGATCTAGTAAGTAGGGGGAGTAGCTTAGCTAGAAGGAAGCTACATTTAAAGACTGCCTTAGAAAGATTCTGCTAATAGCTTGGCAGAAGACACCAGGAGAAAGGACTGCTGTGTGACTGGACTTCTCTGCTGGGACTATATTGCCCTCCTTCCTCCTCCACCCCCATGCAAGCTAGTTCTATTTTTATAGGCACAGGATTTGATGACAACAGGAACTTCCTGTTTGGGAGCAGGAAGTGAGTGATCACAGAACCACCAAAGACCCACCATCCTAGAAGGGGCAAGAGTAGCTCTCGGCCCTCTAGCTGTTGGAGGTCTGCCTCTGAGCAAGTAAGTGGTCTACTGAGAAATATAGGATATTCTTGTCTCAGAACAGGACAATCAGGAGCTTAAAGGGCACACAGGCAGAAAGTAAGGAGAGAGAGAAAAAAAAGCCAAAGGAAAGAGTAAGGATTGCAAACAGTTAAGGGCCAGAAATAAGACATGATTGAGTGGTGCAGTGCAGTGGCTGTGGAGCAGCAGTCTTCCGGGAGATGTTCTGGAGGATGCGGTGTTGTCCCATCTGCAGGCACCTCTCTGGGCTGAGGGAGGAGGTTGCTCATCTCCAGGCTGAGTTGGCCAGGATTTGAGGGACCTCCCCTTCCATCCAGGGACCACCAGTGCCACTGCCATTGCCTCAGAGGTTGCCAAGAAAAAGGAGCGGTTGGACCACAGAGGGCTCAGGGAGGGTGAGGGTGGTGGAACAGAGGTGCATTCCTCCAGTTGTACCTCCACACAATTCCTGTGCCATTCTGGCAAAGTGTGGTTCCTCTATGGAGGCACCCAGTGGAGACCAAGGAGGATGCTGGGAACCTCCACAAAGGAGACCCACAGGAGAGTGGCAGGGGACCCTGCAGGGGAAGGAAACAACTCCTGGTGGGGGACTCCATTGTTAGGAAGGTAGAACTGGGGGAGGAAGGGGAGAGGGAGGTAAGGTGCCTGCCTGGCACCATGGCTTGGAGGGACAGGGAGCGAATCCTCAGGATTGCTGGAGCAGCTGCCCAGGGGAGGGGGCTGGATGTCATTGTCCACCTAGGGACAAATGACCACAAGAAAGGGATTAGAGAAGTGTGGTAAAGAGTTTGTGAGGGGCCTTTAGTCAAGCAGCATGCACTGTAACCTTCTCGGAGGTGCTGCCCATCTATGGCATAGGAGAGGCTAGGGTGTTCTGCACCATGGGATTCAATCAGTGGTTGAAAAACTGGTGTGGAGCTCAGGGATTTGGCTTCATTGGGGACTGGGGGTCCACCTGGAGTGATGCAAACCTATACTGGCATGATGGGCTGCATCTGTCCGGGAGGGGAACCAGGATCCTAGGTGATAGGTTTAAATGCTTCATTGGCAAGCTTTTAAACTAGCCAAGGGGGAAGGCACTGGAAAGGAGCAGGGAAATCCTAGCTCCCCCCAAAATAATCACGGTAGTAAGTGTGGCAAACACCAACATAGAGATGCCGATAGGGAGAAGAGCAGGGGTAAATGGAGAAAGTGATAAAGGCAAGAAGGACAGGGATGGGGCAGAAGAGAGTAAGGCCATCAGGAAATGGAGGGTAATGAGTACCAATGTCCGTAGTCTGGGCAACAAGCTCCCTGAGCTGGTGGCCTTGATGAAAGAGGGATGCCTGGATATCGTAGCAGTCACAGAAACATGGTACACAGAGAACCATGACTGGGATGTTAACATACCAGGGTACATAACCTACAGGAGAGACAGGGAGGGGAGAAGATGGGGAGGAGTAGCTCTCTGTGTAAAGGAAGGGATAAAAGCAACTGAACAAAAGAGTAAACAGGGAGGAGAGGAGGCACTGTGGGTCACCTTGGAGACTGGAAAGGGCACCACAATCCGCACAGGGGTTGTGTACAGACCCCCATGTCAGGGGGAGGGAATGGACAAGGATATGATAGAAGGCATTCTTAGAATGGCAGAGAAAGGGGAGATACTGTTGATGGGAGACCTGAATATGCCAGACCTTAACTGGAGCACATTTGCTGCAGCCACATCAAGAGCAGGGCCATTCTTGATGCCCTACGGTGTGAGCCTTAGACAGCTAGTTTGGAACCCACTCGTGAGGGAGCAATCTTAGATCTCTCTCAAACGGGGCAGTGAGAGGATCTCAGATCTAGAAGTGGGTTGCCATCTGGGGACAAGTGACCATCAAACAGTGTGGTTCACATTAAACTCAGCTACAGAGTCAAGCCATACAAAAGTGAGGGTACTGGACTTTAGGAGGGCTGACTTTGGCAAGATGGGAGAGTGCCTCAGAAAAGCACTAGCAAACAGGCTAGAAGGAGGTGTGGAGCAACAATGGGGAATCATCAAAACTGCCATCACAGAGGCAACAAGCCTTTGTGTGAAGCAAATAAACAAATCAAAATGAAAGAAAAAGCCACTATGGTTCTCAAAGAGGTGGCTGTGAAAGTCAGGAAGAAAAGATAGCATTCCGAAGTATAAGGAAACACAGAAGGAGCAGGACAGAGAGCTGTACCAGTTAAGGCAGAAGGAAGCAGGGAGGGAAGTCAGGATAGCAAAGGCCCAAACTGAGGAAAAGATAGCCAACTCAGTTAAGAAGGGGGATAAAACCTTTTATAGGTACATCAGCGAGTGTAGAAAGACAAAGGGAGGGATAGTGAGGCTGAATAGAATGAATGGTGGGTGGGCAGAGGGGGACAGTGAAAAAGCAGGGATACTGAATGAATATTTCTGCTCAGTATTCACAAAGAGGAGGAAGTGCCTAATCCAATTAACAGAAGCACTCTTGATAGGGGTCGATTCCAGTCCTTTCACAGAAGAAAGGGTTCTGCAAGAACTCTTAAAACTGAAGGTGGACAAAGCAATGGGTCCTGATGGAATTCACCCCAGAATTCTAAAAGAATTAAGGGAGGAACTAGTGAAACCACTGGCTACTCTTTTTAATAAATCATGGGAGGATGGTGTGGTACCCGAGGACTGGAGGAAGGCGGATGTGATTCCCCTTCACAAAAGTGGGACCAAGACAGAGGCAGGAAACTACAGACCAGTCAGTCTGACCTCTGTGGTAGAGAAAGTGATGGAGTCACTTCTGAAGGAAAGAATAGTTGAGTACCTAGAGGCCAGTGGAGCACAGGACCCAAGGCAGCATGGGTTCACAGCAGGAAGGTCATGTCAGACGAATCTAATAGATTTCTTTGACTGGGTACCAAAGTAGTAGACCAGGGAGGGGCTGTGGACATGGCCTACCTAGACTTTAGCAAGGCATTTGACACAGTCCCACACAAAAGATTAATAGTCAAATTAACCAGCCTGGGAGTGGGTCCCAGGGTGGTAGCCTGGGTAAAACATTGGCTGCACAACAGGACACAAAAGGTAATTGTAAATGGAGTCCACTCTGAAGAAAGAAGGGTTACTAGTGGGCACCGCAGGTTCAGTGATTGGGTCCAGTCCTTTTAATGTCTTCATCAGTGACATTGCAGAGGGACTGGAAGGAAAAGTATGCCTTTGCAGGTGACACAAGACCTGCAACAGGGTTGATACACAGGAGGCGTGGCAAGGATGAAAGGGACTTGGCAAGGTTGGAGGAATGGTCAGAAGTATGGCAGCTAGGATTCAATGCAAAGAAGTGCAAATAATGCACCTGGAAACAAGAACCCAGGGAAGAATACACAATGGGTGGGGAGGTAGTAACAACAACAAAAGTGAAAGGGACCTGGGGTAATCATATCAGATGACCTTAAGGTTAGCAAGCAATGTGAGAAGGCAGTAGGGAGGGCTGGGGGTATACTGGGATGTATAGGAGAGGCATCAGCAGCAGAAAACAGGAAGTTGTTATCCCTCTGTACAGACAGTTGGTGAGACCCCATCTGGAGTACTATGTCCAGTTCTGGAGACCCCATCTCCGCAAGGACATAGACAGGATAGAGGTAGTCCAGAGGAGGCAACTAAAATGGTGCAGGGTCTGCAAGAGAAGCCGATGAGGAGAGACTAAAGGAGCTTAATATGTATACCCTTGAGGAAAGAAGGGAGGGGGGGGACATGATAGAAACTTTTAAGTACCTCAGTGGAATCAACAAAGTCCAAGAGGGTAGCATCTTTCAGAAAAAGAGACTTGCAAGAAGAAGGGGACACAATTTAGAGATAGAAGGAGGGCGGTTCAGGGGCAATGTGAGGAAGTATTATTTCACAGAGAGAGTAGTGGATGCATGGAACAGCCTTCCTGAGGAGGTTGTGGGGTCTAAAACTGTGGGAGAATTCAAGAATGCATGGGACAGGCATAAGGCAATTCTTGTGGGGAGTAGGGAGAAATAGGCTGTTGGTTAACTAGGATCTGCAGCCTATCCTGTAGGTATGGAAATGGGCAGACTAGATGGGCCAAGTGGTCCTTATCTGCCGTCAAAGTCTATGTTTCTATGTTTCTATGTAACCTTGGTACCACCCTGGCTAGGAATTCATTTTTTTTTCAAATAAAAACTTGGAGTCATCTATGTTCATATATCGACATACCATGCTACCACAACTTCTATATACTGATATATAAAATGTAAAATGGTATAAAACTTGAAAAAAATATTGTTGCTAATAGTCTGATGATTTTAAGGTTTGTTCTGTAACAGAATAAACATAATTTTTTCTAGTTTATATGCTGCCTTTTGTGATAGCGCAATCTTGCATTGCTGTTTGTTTCAATGGTTTGGGGAAGAGGAAATGTTCTGTGACGGGCCCCAAAACTTTTAAAATAGTGTAACATTTTTATTTATTTATTTAGTTATTTGTATGTCAGAAGTCAAGCCTGCTATATACATTGCAAGACTGCATGCTGTTGCAGCTGGTCAAGGAAAGGCAGGCTTCCATTCTTAACGTGGTGGTCGCCAACTTTAAAAGGGTAGAGAGAGTACAGGCTGGGGAGCCACTTTGATCCAGTGCCCATAATACCAGATAGTTCAAACTGGCCCTAGGTACCAGTAAGCCTTCACCAAAGACTGCAGTTCTGGATTTCAGAAGTGCAGACTTCAACCAGATGAGGCAATTAGTCCAGAACAGATTAACTGGAGTGGACAGTATCGGGAGTGAAGGGAAGATGGGAAGAAATAAAACAGGCCATTCTTAAGGCAACAAAAGCATACTTGAGAATGGTTACCAAGAAAACAGGTAAAAAAGACCAATATGGTTCTCTGAAAAAGTCAGGGAGGTAGTGAGGGCCAAAATGAAGGCCTTAATCAGGTACAAAGAGAATCAGGAGATGAAGAATGGGTAAGAACAAGTAAGAACCAGAGAGGTCAAAATGGCAGTCAGAGATACAAAAGCAGACACAGAGCTGTGTATTGCAGAAGGGTCAAGAGTGGGGAAAAACAGTTTTTCAGGTGTATAAGGGAAAAAGGAAAAACAGGAGGGGGACTTATTAGGTTAACAGAGGGAGGCAGGGTAACAGAGAAGGACAAGCAGAAAGCAGCCATTCTGAACAGCTATTTCTGCACAGGATTCACTAGGGAGGGCAGTGGCCTTTGCCAGAGAGCAGCATAAAGGCTGCTTAAAAAGGGATCCTTGAAATGAGGCAGAAGGTATTTACCAGTGACAGAGTCAGAAAAGGGCTAGCATCCCTGGATTCATCTGGGGGTGCTCAGGGACAGGGAACTGGCATAGTGATAAGCTGAACCCCTGGTAGGGCTATTTAATAGCTATATTTAGACAGGGGTGGTTCTGAAAGACTTGGGGGTAGCAGACATAGTTCCTCTCCACAAGGGTGGGGACAAAGAGCAGCCAGATAACTATAGACCTGTCAGTCTTACCTCCATTGTGGGTAAATGGAGATACTAGTCAAAGAGGACCTAGTGGACTACCTGGAGAAAAGCAACCTCCAAAATAGCAAACAGTATGGGTTTGTGGCAGGGAGGTCTTGTCAAACCAACCTGATAGTATTCTTTGGGTATCTAGGACAATGGATAAGGGTCATGCAATGGATTTACTCTACTTCGACTTCAGCAAGGCATTTGACCTGGTGCCTCACAGAAGGTTGCTAAAGAACCTGGAGGATCTGGGTGCAGCAAAGGACATAGTTAGATGGGTGGGAGGCTGGTGTGAAGGGAGACAGCAGAAGGTAGTGGTAAACGGAGTCAGATATGAGGAGAGGGAGGCCACCAGTGGGGTGCCACAAAGATCAGTAAAAAACAAGAAAAAATGCACACCTTCCCCTTCCCCCAATTTTGGCAAATCTAACAACAGACAATATTTTATTTTTGCCTGAATTGGCTTCTTACTTATTTGATTTCCAGTAGGAATGGAAGTCTCTTAGTTTTCACTTCAGAGCCCTGATGTGAAGTCGCCCAGCTGCCAACATCGAGGTAGATCACCCATCAGCTGGTCCCTATTCCAAAATGCATCTGCCTGAAATGGCTTCCTTGATATAGGATGCATGAGCCTGAAATTGACTTAATTAAGGTGTGGTCCCCAACCAATATGCTGATAATCAGTGGGGGAGGTAGCTAATGAGAGAGCCATACTTCTAACACCCAAATTTAGCTGCTCACCCCTGCTCATTCACATACTTTAAATAGACTTTTACATTAGAGGTGCTACTGCATATGGCATACAACATATCAATAAAAACAAGAAGCAGTGCACATAACCCCCCCCCCCACACACACACCAATTTTGGCAAATCTAATAATAGACAATATTTTTTTTCTGCCTGAATTGGCCACTTACTTATTTGATTTCCAGTAGAAGTGGGGGTCTCTTAGTATTCACTTCAGAGCCCTGCTGTGAAGTTACCCAGCTACCAATGTCGAGGTAGACCATCCATCAGCTGGGTCTCTATTCATGAATGCATCTGCCTGAAATGGTTCCCTTATAGGGTACATTAGCCTGAAACTGACTTAATCAAGGTGTGGTCCCCAAACAAAATGCTGGTAACTAGTTGGGTGCCACAAAGATCAGTCCTTAATCAAGTCCTTTTTTGATATGTTCATCAGTGACACAGAAGAAGGAATCCAGGGCAAACTGTGTCTCTTCACAGATGACACTAAGCTTTGTGATGGGGTAGACAGTGAAGAGGCATGAGGGAGATGCAATGGGACCTGCAAAAGTTGGGGAGGTGGTCCAAGGTTTAGCAGCTGAAATTTAACACCAAAAAGTGCAAGGTGATACGTATAGGGATCAAAACTCCCAGAACGGAGTACTGGATGGGAGGGGTTAAGGTGTACACTACCTCAGAGGAAAAGGACCTAGGAGCCATCATAAGTGACTCCCTTAAATAATCTAGCCAGTGTAACAAGACCTACAGTAAGGCAGAAAGGATGCTGGAATGTATAAGTAGGGGTTTTGACAGCAGGAGGAAAGAGGTATTACTGCCTCTCTGTAGATCGCTGGTGGGGGCCACGCCTGGAACACTGTGCCCACTTCTGGAGTCCTCACCTAAGGAAAGGCAAGAACTGGCTGGAGACAGTGCAGTGTTGGGTAATGCAGTAGAACCAAAAGGCAGTAGTGGCACACAAAACTGTAGACCAAAAATGTGAAAGCAAAATTAGATTTAATTCACCAAGTAAATGACACAATTCAGTGCAGTGCAAAAGTACAATACCACAGTTGCTTAGTATTGCTTCAGTGCTTCAATGTTCAAGTGTCCTTTCAATGTCCTTAATGGCCACAGATGGTGAAAGTGTGAATGCAACCCAGCACTTCGACTCTTAGCTAGTGTCTTCCTCAGGGGTGTGGCTAGTGTGGCAATGTGACCATCTTATACCCATCATCACATTAATATTCATTTAGAGGGGTGGAGCCCCAATTACCAAAGTGAATTACTAGAAAAATATTACTACATGGACTCATTTTGATCAGAAAAATAAAAGTTAATACAAAAAGTCTTATAAACTTCTAATCATACTAAGAAGAGTACAGTTACGTACGAACTTACCGTAACAGTAGATCTTCGAGAGGAGCTCTTGCAGCAGGCTATCACAATAGGGACTATGCCTCAGGTGCTATGACCCACCGGAAAACTTCTCAGCCAGCAATACCCAGCAGGGGCCGCCCTCGACGTCGGCCCTGGTATAAAAAGGGGGAGGACCCAGCTCCACCTCAGTTCCACCTCAGTTCCCAAGAGAAGGAGGTGAAGCCTGAAGATGATGATCTGCACACCTCATTTTGGGGCTGGAGGGTGGGAAAGCAATGCCTGCTGCAAGAGCTCCTCTCGAAGATCTACTGTTATGGTAAGTTCTTACGTAACTGTACTATCTTACTTCGAGTGGGAGCTCTTGCAGCAGGCTATCACAATAAGGACTAAATCCCAAGTAGTCCCTCGCCAAGGAGATATCTGATCCCAGGTGGTGGAAGAGAAGAAGCTGGACACAGTAAATGAAGACAAGAGTCCCTGAAGGACTGCCACACCGAAGCCGGCATGGCATCTGGATGCAATGTCCAAGCTATAGTGCATTACAAAGGTATGCACTGAATTCCAGGTAGCGGCCACGCTAATGTGCCTAATAGAGACATTCTGCAGAGCGGCAAAAGAAGCAGACGCTCCTCTGGTGGGGTGACCCCTAACCAGGCCCAGAAGGTGCTTATTGTGCTTCTCATAGCAGAAGGTAACGCAGTGGACAATCCACTTGGAAATGGTCTGCTTTGACACCAGTTTACCCAAGTACCGTGGTGCAAATGCCACAAACAGTTGCTCCGATTTACGGTGATTAGCCATTCACTTAAGGTAATACCTAAGCATCCTGTGGATGTACAAAGTGTGAAGGAGAGCTTCCCCTCTGTTGAAGGGAGAAGGGAAATAAACTGGAAGGTGAACCGACTGGTTGAGGGTCAAATCCGAGACCACTTTAGGAAGAAACTTGGGATTCATTCTGAGGGAAACCCTTTCCCTATGAAACATTAAATACGGTTCTTTACAGATCAGAGCCTAAAGCTTGGAAACTCTTCAAGCTGACGTAATGGTGACTAAAAAGCAAACCTTCCAGGATAGATAACGCAGCTCACAGTCTGTGGCAGGTTCAAATGGGGGGAGAGTAAGCTTCTCCAACACAAACAGGAGGTCCCAGGGAGGGATAGGATCCCGAATGGGAGGTCTCATGTGAAGAATCCCCCATAAAAAGGTGCGGGCCACATCCAATTGGGCTAAGGTTTTATCTCCCAACAGGGCATGATAAGCAGAGATGGCCCACATGTGCACCTTTGCGGAGGAGTAGCTCAAGCCTTGTTGGTATAAGGAAAGGAGATACTGCAATGCTTAGTTCACCGGAGAGGTAATGGGATCCAGACGGTGAGACAATGCCCATAAGCAGAACCGCTTCCACTTCATAGCATAAGTAGAGCACGTAGAGGGCTTCTTCGCTGAAATGAGTACATTTGCCACCTCTGGAGGCACCCCATACCTGGACTTTGCAATGTCCGAAGGAGCCAAGCGTGAAGGTGCAAAGATCAGAGATCGGGATGTACCAGTGAGCCCTGATCCTGGGACAGCAACTGCAAGCATATTGGCAGCGGGATTGGAGGTTCCATGGACAACCACTGAAGTAGTGGGAACCAAATCTGCCGAGGCCACAGCGGGGCGATTAGAATCATCCAAGCTCCCTCAGCCTATAACTTCAAAATAACTCTCTGGATGAGAAGAAAGGGAGGTAAGGTGTAAAGAAACCTCCCTGCCCAACAAAGGGACAATGCGTCTGGTCAGAAAACACCAGGTGTGGGCTCTCATGAGCAGAAAACTGGCAGTTTGGTGTTGCGTGGAGACGCAAAGAGGTCCAGCTCTGGATGACCCCAAGTGTCGAACAGCTGATCCGCTATGGATTTCAGTAGCTCCTACTCGTGCGCCTTGGACTGAGACCTTCTTAGGCTGTCTGCCAAGTCATTTAGGATGCCTGGAACGTGCACCGTGGACAGAGTGAAGTGCTGCTCCAGAGCCCAGTACCAGACTCTCATCCCTTCCCTGCACAGGGGATAAGAGTGAGCACCCCTTGCTTGTTGATATAGAAGATGACCACCATGTTGTCCGTCTGAACAAGAAGAGAGCCTGGCACAAGGTCCTCCTAAAAGGCATGAAGCACATTGAGGACCGCTCGCATCTCCAGGACGTTGATGTGGAGTTCATGCTCCATGGGGGTCCAAGTGCCTTGTGTCTGGTGGGCCCCCAGGTGCACCCCCCAACCTAAATCTGAGGCATCCTTTGTCAGAGTCTGATTCAGGAGCTCCGGACAGAAAGGGACCACTTTTTCCAAATGTAGTGGGTCCAACCACCAAAGAAGTGTCCTCTTTACTGGCTCTGAGACTCTGACCATATAGTCTAGGTCATCTGAGCATTGATCCCACTGCACCCTGAGCATTCATTGTGGGATTCTCATGTGTAGACGAGCCAGAGGAGTGACTAGAATGGCTGCCATGTGCCCCAGACATCTGAGGAAGGTCCTTGCCTGGATCTGAGGGGTTACTAGGACCGATCCTGCAATCTCCCGCAGGTGATTGCCCCTCTCTGGGGGTAGAAAAACCATGCCCTGGACTGAATCCAGGACCACACCTATAAAGACAAGTCTTTGGCTGGGCTCTGAGGAAGACTTTGGAAAATTCAGGGTGATTCCCAGGTCTCGGAACAGAGTATAGGTGTCTCCGAGAGCTTGAAGAAGATGTGACCTTGTCGGGGCCGCAAGCAGCCAATAGTCCAGGTAAGGGAAGACATAATGTCCCTGGCACCTTAGAGCCGCAGCCACTACTGCCAAGCATTTTGTGAAGACTCAAGGAGTGGCCAAACACAGGACCCGAAACTGATAATGCTTCCCCTGCAAGTAGAAACTCAGGTACTTCCTATGAGGGGGAAAGACCCTGATGTGCATGTACACATCTTGCATGTCGAGGGAACAGAGCCAGTACCCCTGGTGCAGCAGAAGAAGCAGTCCTGGAAGAGTTGCCATCCGGAACCTTCTGTGCTGTATATAACAGTTTAAAGAGCTGAGGTCCAGAATGGGACGAAGGTCTTGTGTCTTTTTTGGAACCAGGAAGAAGTGGGAATAATACCCTTTTCCCCATTGCTGAAGGGGGACTGCTTCTATTGCCTTTTCTTGCAAGAGGGCCCGTATCTCTCCTTCTATGAGTGGAATGTGAGAAGGAAGATATCTGGAAGACCTTGGTGGAGTGTCTGGAGGAACCTCCGTGAACTCTAGAGTATGTCCTCTCCTTATGATATCGAGGGCCCACTAGTCCACAATTATGGAGCTCCATCCCTTTAGATAAAGGGAGAAGAGACCCCCTACCACCTCCCCTGGAACCCCTGCTGGAGGAGGTGGGATCTTTAGGGAGTCATTGGGCGGAGCCGGGAGTGGGCAGAGAGGCCTGGGAGGACTTGGAGCCATGGGAAGGAGCATCTCCAGGCTGCTGGTTGCTGGTTCTCCTTTGAAAGCCACCTCTCTGGCCCTGTTGGTTGCCATGGGCTTGGGCACCTGAGGGCTTACGAAAAGACCATTTCCTATGTCTCCTCTGGTCTCCTCTGTACATCTGACAGACAGACCAGATAGATTTCCCTGACTCCTGGATATGAGAGTTAAGCCACTCTGTCTCCTGCCCAAACAAAATGGTACCCTGTAATGGAAGGTCCCGGATCCCAGACTGCAGATCTTGGGGAAAGCCTGAGACCCTCAACCAAGCATGGCACCGGAGACAGACCCCTGACACTGCTGCTCTGGCTGCCATATCTGCAGTGTTGCACAGGGCACACAACACATGTGTACCTACCTCTGAACCCGATTTCAGAAGATCCAGAATCTCCGTCTTCTTCTCGGAGTCTGGCAAGGCATTCACTAGCTCCTGTCCCCACTCCCAGAGTGCATTCTGGTACTGGACCATATGCATCAGGAAATTTAGGGACCTAATGGAGCAGGTGGAGGCAGAATATACCTTCTTGCCCACCTGGTCCAAATAGCGAGATTCAGGATTGGGAGGATGCGAGCTAAGGTGCTTAGGCTGCTTTGATTTGTCATGAGCAGCTGTAATCACATAGGAGCCTGCCTGAGGGTGCTCAGCCAGAAAAGGTTCATCCCCCGGGGCCCTGTACAGCCTATCTGACTTTTTCGGAATGGCCAAGACCAAAGCTGGATGCTTTCAGGTGATCTGGGTAAGATCCTGGAAGTTGTCCACCAAAGGAGGTACCACAAGAGGATTGGGCTCCTTCTGCCTCAGGTACTTTGCCAGTCAATGGCATTCTGGGTCCAGGTCTTCCGTATCCCACTCGTTGGAGGTCTGGATGTGCCTCATGACGTCCATGAAAGTTGGATTGTCAGGAGGCCAGCGGGGCTGGTCCTTCTCTCCTGGGGAACCCCCGATTCCTGTAATGGAAGAGGAAGAGATGGACCAGCTACTGGGTGTCGAGTAGCTGGACCAGTCCCTGTGACTAGCCCCACTTGAGTGTCGGTGGCTCACCGACTGATGGTGATCCGAAGACCGACGTTGGTCATGGGACCGATGACAGAGCGGAGACCGATGTCAGAGGGCGGACGTCGGGAGCAGTCCTGTCTAACAGAACGGGAACAGTTCCTGGTGCAAGACCTGACCAGGTGTCAGCTACCAGACCTTGGTGAGCGCCGGTGTCGGTCTGCGGACTGAGACCGGGAACGAGCCTTAGAAGTTCTTGAAGGTGGCAGCCTCTCAAGGGTCTTCTGAGGCAAAGAGGCACCTCCCAGCTATGGTTCACCTGATGGGTCGGGTACCGGTGATGGGGCCAGCTTTGGGGTGGTCCACTTCTGGACCTGGCCCCACCAGAAGGAAAACAATTCCTGGAGATCATCCTTCTTGAAGACAGAGGCCGCTTTCCCTGGAAAGGGGGTGCCTGCATCGGTCCTGGAAGGAGAGCTGCCTGGAGAGCCCCGGGGGGGAGGACTTAGTGGATGAAGATGCTGCGCCTGCACCGGCCGCATCAAAATCCGCCACCCCTTCTACCGGCGTAGGTACCGGGACTGATGACAACTTAGTCACGGGGGGCACTGGAGTGTCCTTAGTCTCCAGGGGCATGCTCTTACTGGGTGACACTGAGGCCTTGGAAGGCAGGGCAGAAGCTTGTGCCTCTGAGGACTTGGTGATGACCCTTAGCGGGGTCACCTTAGGCTTTGCTGGCTTCTCCCCCAAAGGCCCAGCCTTAGCCTGCTTTTTAGTCTTGGAATGCTCACCTGAGCCCAGGGAAGCGCGGGATTTCTTGGGAGAGGGCCACGAGAGGGAGTGAGACCGGGACCGACTATGGTCTTTGTCACAGGACTGCTTGGACTTATCTTTGTGTTTCTTCTCCCCAGAGGTGTGGAGGTCCATCTTCTTCTCCAAGAGGTATGCCTTCAAGGCTCTGAGGCGGCGGATCCTGGTCCTACTCTTGAAGCTCTGGCAGGAGGAACAGGCCAAGGTGTCATGGTTAGGCCCCAGGCAGATGACACACTTCATGTGGCCATCTTTAGCTGGAATCTGACGGCTGCAACTGCACTTATTTCTGTGGGGTCCTGATGAGTAGACCCAGGACGGGGACGACATACGTCGGTACTGTGAAAAACCGTCGAAAACAGAAGGAAAAGTGGAAGAAAAATGGCAAAAAAATGAGGTTTTAGCTGGGCTGGCAAGCCAAGAACTGTTCACGTGTGCAGGACACGGCGGGAAAAGAACTGAGGTGGAGCTGGGTCTGCCCTCTTTTATACTAGGGCTGACGTCAGGGTGGAGCAAACATCCGGGGCGGTCCCTGCTAGGTATTGCTGGCTGAGAAGTTTTCTGGTGGGTCCTAGTGCCTGTGGCATAGTCCTTATTGTGATAGCCTGCTGCAAGAGCTCCCACTCGAAGTAAGATCTACAAATATTACAAATGGATTCATCATATCAAATAATTTTATCATTTCAAAGAATGTGGTGCAAAGGTAATTATTGGTGCACACTGGCAATTAAGCCTTGAAAATTTGAAAACCAAAGTAATCAGATTGGAATAATAAAAAAGCTTTTATAAATGTAGCTGCAAAGATGAAAAGGAGAAAGAAAGAAAAATTCAAGCCTGTATTTCCTTGTGCACAATTCATGGCATCCGTGTAGGGGACTTCCTAGTAAATGAGTCACAAGGCAATCCATGGGGGTACCTAAACTCAAGGCAACCAACAGGCTTGAACATAGTCCAAAGAATGTTAGTGGGAGAGGCATCTAAGGGAGAAAAAAGAAAATTGATTAAATATAACCAAATGCTATTTAATGGACACATGCAGTAAACACAAAATAAAACACAATCTTTGCTATTGAAGCTCTCAATTCCTATTTTCATTTCAATATCTCGTGTAAGAGTAAAGAAAATTATAAGGGGGATTACAAGAGTCTAGGAATGAGATCAGGCAATCTAGTTAACTATCAATAATCGACTATGGGCTAGTGATTTACAGCTCTGCCACAGACTCTGCTCTTCGGTGGACAGCCATTGCCCTTAACAAGGCATGCCGTCTTCAGACCTCTACTCCACGACTATCACATACTTGTGACATCTACAAGCAGGCTAACTGGCTCCAACTCTCCAACAGACTCAAGTACCAGACTGTATGCTAGCTAAAAAGATCACCTTAAATCTCCTCCCCTCAAGGGTTCAGTTATTACTGATTCCCCGTGGCAGCCCCACCTAACCAGGAGCTCTTTCACAGCGCCACGCTGCCACACCACCCAAGGTCAATGCTTCTTTACATACAGAGGATCATCCTAGTATGACATGCTCCCACCAGATGTTACCAGCCATACAACCCTGGCCACTTTCAAGGGCAGCCTGCACCAGCACCTTGTCACAATGGCTTCCTGTGACTGTTTCCCATAATAAAACTCAATCCTCACATAAATGTTTCTCTTAACTATACTCCTCCCTTTAATGTCCCCACTTCTAGTACCTCCCACTTCTAAATTCCCCCTTCTTCTAGCAACTTCTAACTTAGTCAAGTGTACCACCTTCTACTGTGTCATTTATTGCATCTATGTTCTTGCAGCTCACTCTCATATTTATAACTTATGTACATATGCTGATTCAGTGTGCTTATTTCAGTATTTCTTAAATGAAAGAGTCATGTTTCCGACAAAAGCTATGGCTGCCTGAAATCTACTGTACTTGCTACTGTCCTCACTTTGTTCTGTATTGTCTCCGGAATGGAACCTTTGTAAAACAGCCTTGGCTCAATGGTGTTTTTCCGAAATAACAATAAATAAATACATTTTGAGAAAGCATTTTAATCAGTGAAGGGAAGGCATCTATTACTATTAGTTATTGGTATCTGTTTAATGTTTCTTTAAAAATGGCTTCAGATCCCACTGGTTAGTCAGTCCATTAGGTTTCACACTATTTCATTTGTAAATCCATTTACTATCTTGTTCTAAAAACATGTTGGCTCTGTCACCTCCTGTCCTCATAGATGATATCCACTTGATTCCCATAAAGCCTAAACCCTCCAATTTAGATTCATGAAAGGTGGCAAAGTGCATTCCTACAGGTGTGTCTCTATTGTTTAATACAGAATGAACATGCTCCTGTATGCGTTGCTTTAGTGGGTGTACAGTCTTACCTATATAGATCAGCCCACAACTACACCGTAAGACATAAACAACATATCGTGTGTCACATGTAATGAGTTATTTTATATCTACTTTCAATTCAGGATGGTTAGGATGTATAAAGCAATTATTTGGTTGGACATATTTGCAGAGGTTGCATCTCCTACACTTTGGGTAACCAAAATTATTCCTGGCTTAGAGCACTGAACATGTACTCTCTCAAGTCCAGACGAGAGAGGGGTGATATAATAGAGACCTTCAAGTTCCTGAAAGTAATGAACAAAAGTGAACTGAGAGGAAGTATTCAACAGGACTAGCAAATCTAGAATACAAGGAGATGATTGGAAACTGGCGGGGGAAGTGAAGTTCAGGAGGAACATGAGAAAGTTTTATTTTACAGAGGGAGTGGTTGAGACTTGGTACAGTCTGCCAGCAGAGGTGGTGGGTGGCAAAACCATTCATGGTTTCATGCAACAGTAGTTGGGACAGAGTTAGGGGCTTAGTAGTTACTTGTGGGAGTAGTAGTAAGACAGGGAGCAAGGGGGTTGATAGTGTAGATAAAAACCCCATATTGACAAAAGGTTTTGGAGTATCATGCGGTGTTACAGGAGTCTGGATGGCTGTCATTGTCTTTGTTTCTATGTTACCAAAGTCTGGCAGTTAAAATTCAATGCCAAGAAGTGCAAAATATGCACATAGGGAACAAGAACCACAGGACGAAATATTGGATGGAAGGGGTTGAGTTGGACGCTACCTCTGAAGAAAGGGACCTGGGAGTTACCATAAGTGACTCCCTAAAATTATACAGCCAGTGTAGCAAGGCAACCAAAATGTTGTGGTGTACTGGGGGGGGGGGGGGGATTCAACAGCAGGAGGGAAGAAGTGAAACTACTTTTTTATAGATCACTGGTAAGGCCACATTTGGAATACTGTGCTCAGTTCTGGAGTTACCATCTAAGAAAAGACAAAGGCAGGCTAGAGATGGTGATGCATGGGGTAAACAAAATGATTTAAGGTCAGCAGGTCAGATTCTATGAGAATCAGCTTTAAGGGAAAGTCCTCTCAAACTATTTTCTGTATACCTGTGTAGTTTGTAGGCATGAACAATAATTCCCTCTCTTGCACCCCCCTAATTTCATCCTAATTTAAATATACATGAGGTTGTTTCACTCTGTTTTGCTCTGGTGGGAAAACCTATTTGTCTCCATTCCAAACATCAAGACCCCATTCATGCAAGGCATCATGGGAGTTGATGATGTGTACCTGCACAAGCTAGCAAAACTTATACTCTCATTCAGTTCTGTTACATGTTTTCTGAAGTCCCTGTATTCTCTAAAAGCATTTTTATGAACTCAGATACACTTTGAACCACAGAACACTTCAAACTACAGAAAACAGCAGTGTACTTACTATGCCTTGAAAAATTTAATGGCCAGTATAAGACAAGAACATAGGGACTGCAGAGGACAGCAACAGCACTAATTCAGTACAATTACTGCAAGCTCTAGCACTAAAACATCATAACATTCCAGGTTGCCTTACATGAGTGGGTCATGACCTTTGCAATGGAGTCAAGCAGGTTTTCACACCAGGCTTAAATACCTTCATTTACGTTTAAATCTTGATGAAATTAGGAGGGTGTAATAGATGGACTCATTGTCCATACCTAACCAGAATAAAAGGCTGAGGCCCTTTAAGGCTCTGAACATGTATTCGCTACAGACCAGAAAGGAGAGAGGCAAGATTTATTTATTTATTTATTTATTTATTTATTTATTTCAACTGTTTCACCAGCAAAGGCATACTGAGCAATGGTTGCTCATTTCCAGATGCATCCTGAGGGAGAAGGGGCGTGGGATAAGTAATATATAGTAATGCATTGTACATGTCAGACATTTACAAAATGAATATAATACATGGATTTGAGCTTCTAACAATCATAATCTAAAGGACAGGTAAGAACTCAAGCAGGAGATTGTACAAGTTTAAGTGCCAAGCAGGAATCTAAGTTAAAGTGTCAACGCACCTACTCCCTCTGTTATTCTGACCTAAGAGCATTCACTCTTCCCCACCGAGCTACCATCACTGGCCAATCCACCTTCTCCTTCTGTGGTCTTCAACTGTGAAATGCTCTCCCTTCCATCTGTTATTCCACTTCACACTTCTCTCTTTCCTTCCTCCCTATTACATGTCTGCACAACCCCTACTTGCTCCTGTCAAATCCTTCTGAGCTCTCTTCACACACTGCCTCATCACCCCTCCAAATCCACTGACTGACTATGTGTACCTACATCTACCATGTACTTGTTCTGCCTGTATTTTTATTTTATTTTTGTTGTAACTACTGTAAAAGTTGGTGTGATATTTAGAAATGTTTGCCTGTTATGTACATCTACTATCATTGTATTCCTGTGGTTTTCTACTTGCTCTACTCCTATTCCCCTTCCCCCCAGGATGCAACTGGAAATGAACAGTTCTGTTCAGTAGGCCTTCCTGGTGAAACGCTTGAATAAATAATTTAAGTGTCAAGCAGGAGACTGTACAAGTTTAAGTGCACGCAGTAAGTACAATGGGTATGGGTAATGAATACGATACAGACCTTCAAATTCCTGGATGGAATGAACAAGGTAGATTGTGAGGGAATATTCAGCAGGAATGGTGAATCAAGAACATGAGGACATAAATGGAAGCTGGCAGAGGGGGATGCAGGAGGCACCTGAGACAGATGTTTTTTTACAGAGAGAGTCGCTGAGCTATGGAACAGCCTACCAGAAAAGATGGTGGGTGCAAGAACCATTAATGGTTTCAGACATGCCTGAGACTGAGTAAAGGGCTTAATAATTACACAGGGGGAAGTTGTATGGCAAGGGGGAAGGAGACGGGGGCAATATCCCAACAAGACAATAGGTCCCTGGGTAAGATAGGGTAAATCTGGGAAGACTGGATGGACGAATGGTCTTTTTCTGCTGACATTTTGTGTGTTTCCAATATTTGAGAAAGAAAGGTTTACTAAGCTGTGACAGTTTCTTTCCAGGTGCATCCTGTGTGTGTTGGGGGGGGGGGGTGGACAAGCACCTGTTTTATTGATAGGGGAATGTTGGCCAGGAGTTAGAAAACAAGGGAAAAATCTCCTACTCTTACAATAAATGCCATGGGTTCATTAACTTCTACCCAGACAGCCACCAGAAATGGGTAGACGTGACCTTGGTTTAATATCTTATTCGAACGATGGCAGCTCAACAGTGCAGCACCTCCCTTTGTTTTGCACTATTGTGTCAGTATATGGTATTAGCCCAAGTTCCTAGTGTGGTTCTAGAACCCAGAACTGCTGCTCTTCCAGCCCCAGACACAAGTGGGTAAACTACTGAGCCACTGACACTGCTTAAATGTTAGCAATGATCATTCATGACTTATCCTTCATATATATATATATATATTATAGTGGCGCGGTCGCGCCACTATAGTTAGGGTTCAGTGGTCACTTACATACTAGAGTCAAAAGTTTGGGCGTTAATAATTTTGGACCTGTTCAACAGATTTGCCTGAAATTTGGAAAGCACAGTGGGGCGTGGTAGATCTTTTGATCTGCCAAATTGTGTTTCTGTCAGACTTACGATCTTCACGTACGAAAACGCTGAAAAATGCAAATTATCCATTTTTGGAGGCAGCTTTTGGGATTTTGGACTTGGCCCTGCACGGCTGTTGTGTGCCATGCCACTCTGCAAGATAACTTGTTTGAAAGAGCTTTGGTGGCTGAACATGCTGCTTTTCATTTGGTGAAAAAATATTAAGGCATTCAAAAGTTATGCCACTTTTAATTTCCCATTATAAGTCAATGGGAAAATTTATATGTACAGTATGTTTTGCGAACAAAGAATGGGGTTCTGGCCATCTCGTCCCGCCTGCCGGTCAAAAAATGTGCAGCCTCGCAGTTCAAGAATCTTTGTCCCCGAGGATTTTTTCAAATTCTTTGATATCGAGGTCCGCCATCTTGTTTTCAGTTTTCTGATTGGAAAAACACAAATATTTCGGCTCAGGGGTCACTTCTGAAATAAAACTTGGATATGGTTTACTCAGGGGGCCCGATCTATCGAGCCATGCCTTTGGTTCCATCTAAATCGGTCTAAAAATATAGTTATTAGCTTTTAAAATCTTGGTTCGCGGCTCGCTAACGATCTTTGATCGTGAGCCTGCAAATTCTTTGATCGCGATCGTGCATCACGAGCGAGGGACGAGATGGCCAGATTTTGAAATGTATTTTTGTAGCCCAGGGGTGCCATACAAAGGTATATAAGGGTGGGTTTTGCTCAGGGGGCCACGTTCTGCCCCATCTGAATAAAAAAAACTTCAGTTTTCATTATCCCTGGTAGTCTAGCAGCCCCCTCCACATCATAATAGTGTGCATAGCTATCCCTCTATCCCTAGTAGTCTAGTGCCCCCCCAATGAGTATTTTATTAATATGTGTGTTTTTATCCATGGTAGTCTAGTGGCCCCCTCCATGTGTGTATATTAATACTTTTTTCTCATATCCTGGTAGTCTAGTGCCCTCCCCAATCTGTATTTCATTATTATTAATATCCTGGTAGTCTAGAGGTCCCCCACCCCATCACAATTAAATAAATAAGCATTCAATGTTCTGGTAGTCTAGTGGCCCCCAGCCCCCCACCCAGCTGTGCCAGCCCACCCAGCACCCTCACCTTTCCCCAGCCGGTGATTGGCACAGCTCACCTCTCACCTCCACGGCCAGCCGTGACTGTGTATATTACAAGTGCTTATTCAAACAGGCACGAGGTGGGCTGTGCCAGTTGCTGGCTGGGGAAGGGTGGGAGGTGCTGGGTGGGCTGACATGGCTGGGTGGGGGTGGGGGCCACTAGACTACCAGGACATTGAAGATGATTATTTATTTTATTGTGATGGGTGGGGACCACTAGACTGCCAGGGATATTAATAATAATGAAATACAGATGGGGGAAGGCCACTAGGCTACCAGGGATATGAGAAAAAAGTATTAATAAACATACATGGGGGGGCACTAGACTACCACAAATAAAAACACACATATTAATAAAATACTCATTGGGGGGGCCACTAGACTACCAGGGATAGAGGGATCACTATGGACACTATTATGATGGGGAGGGGTCCGCTAGACTACCAGAGATAATGAAAACTAATGTTTTTTTTATTCAGATGGGGCAGAACGTGGCCCTCTGAGCAAAACCCACCCTTATATTACTTTGTATGGCACCACTGGGCTACAAAAACCTTTTTTGAAATCTGGCCATCTCGTCCCTTGCTCTTTGCTCGAGAGCGAGGAATTTCTTTGATTGTGAGCCTGCAAATTCTTTCACCGCCAGATTCTTTGATCGCGATCGTGTATTGTGTGCGAAGGACGAGCTGGCCAGATGAAAAAATCAATTTTCTCAACTCAGGGGTGTCCAAGAAAGACAAATGAGGTGGGTTTTACTCTGGGGGCTTCATTCTGATGAACCATGGTGGTTGTTTACCGTAATTGTGTAAATTTTGTAAATTACACTACTTTTTATTCTTTGGTTGTGACCATGCAAATTCTTTGATCGCGAGCCTGTAAATTCTTTGATCGCGAGATTCTTTGATCGCGATTGTGCATCGTGAGGGTAGGACGAGATGGCCGGATTAAAAAATCAATTTTCTCAGCCCAGGGGTGCCCTAGGAAGTCAAATGAGGGTGGGTTTGCTCAGGGGGCTTCGCTCTGTCGAACCATGGTAGTGGTTTACTGCAATTGTTTTAATTACAGAAGTTTTTATTCTTTGTTCGTGACCCTGCAAATTCTTTGATCACGAGCCTGCAAATTCTTTGATCGTGAGAGTCTTTGATCGCCATCTTTGATTGTGAGATAGGGACAAGATGGCCAGATTTTTTATGATGGAATAGATAGGAGAATTTTACCAATTTTTAACACTGAATATCTCGGAAATGGTTTGGTCTTTTACTTAAAATTTGGAGGGTGTTTACGCCATGTCCTGTAGATGTGAATTATGGTGTTTACGCTTGAGAAGTTTTTTGTGGAGATATTATGACGACTACCGTTGTTGCGGAAAGTGTTTTATACTTGTGGTGGTGGCTTAAAATTGATAGGATACCTAGCCTAGTGTCATGGATGTAGTTTTCAGTCGCTGGTGTATTAAATGTCAACAGGTGCAGAACTGTGCCAGTCTGACGAATGAAAATCTCACACGTTAAAATGTTATATCTCGGACACGGTTTGGTCTTTTCACTTGAAATTTGGAGGGTGTTGATGGCTTGTCCTGTGGATGTAAATGACAGTATTTCTGTGTCTGAAAATATTTTTTGGCAGAGGTATGGCGTGCTGCAGTTTACATTCTGTGGACAGTGTTTTGCTTCTGGTGGTGGCTTGAAATTGATATGATACTACCCTTAGTGTCATGGATGTAGTTTTCAGTCATTGTGTGTGTTAAAAGTCAATAGGTGGAACTGCGCCACTGACCTAATGAAAATTTCAAATTTTTACATGTCGATCTTGGACACAGTTTGGTCTTTTACTTGAAATTTGGAGGGTGTTGACGGCATGTCCTGTAGATGTTAACAGAGGTGTTTATGTGTCAGACAATATATTTTTTGCAGAGATTTTGTGTAGCGCAATTTACGTTTTGTGCACAGCGTTTTCTATTGTTCTACTAGATTAACATTTGTTTGGTGGCTGGCCTTGCTGTTGTGAATGTACATTTTAGTCATTGGGTGTGTAATGTGTCCTGACACTTACAAGTTGGTGGGCCCCACGCTTCCACCAACTTACGCAACTTTCTACTTTTCTATTCTTTCTTAAAAAGTAAGGAAATTCTATGTAAAAAACTTTGTTAATGCATCAGTTAGGGTTCTTCTACAGTGAAAAAAAGTGAGGAAATTTGATTTTAGGGTTCCCACCCCTTGCACCCCACCCCAGCCCATCAACACCAACATGCATCAGGGTGTGCATTCTGGGTTGGTGGACCTAACTCTCACCCCATCCCATGTGCAGTGTAGGAGAATGGGGTGAGAGTTAGGGCCAATGACCCCAACACACACCCTGATGCCTGTTGGTGGGGGTGGGCTGGGGGTGGGGTGCAAGGGTTGGGAACTCTAAAATTGAATTTCCTCGCTTTTTTCGCTGTAGAAGAACCCTAACTGATGCATTAACAAAGTTTTTTTGCATAGAAAAAAAAATATATATATATATATATATATGGCCAGGGCCTCGACTAACTCATTTGGTGCCTGGGATGCGACTGTGATTGATAAAGCACTACTGTCTCCCTCACCTACTGTGGATCTTTAATCTACAGCCACTATTGTTGTTACTGTGTTATGTAAAAGGAAGTGGAGTGTATCACAAAAAGGGTAGCATCTTGTACGTCACTGACTCTACAGTGAAGCATTCTGGGACTTTAGAGAACTCCAGCCCAAGCCTCCAAACTCTGGGATACCAGCAGCCCTAATAGAGAACATTTTAAGGGAATTTTAAATGTGTAAGCAGTCATAGACTGTGATTTTGTGCAAACTCTGCCTTTGGGATGCAAAGAAATAATTACAAAGCCCCTGTTGTGCTAATAATACTGAATGTGATGCCATCACTGACTTCTGGTTTCACCATTATATACAGTCAGCGTCTCAGCTAACCCATCTGTGCCTGGGATGCGATTGTGACTGAAAATCACCTAGTATCTCTCTCATCTACTGTGGATCTCTAATCTTCAGCCTCCATTGTTGCCACTGTGCTGTGTAAAGAGAAGTGGAGGGTGCCATAAAAGAGGTACCATCTTGTGTTTCAGTGACTCTACAGTGAAGCACTCTGGGACTTAAGAAGACTCCAGCTCATTAGTCTCAAAACTCTGGGATACCAGCAGCCCCAGAAGAGGGCATATTAAGAGAATTTTAACTGTCTAAGCAGTCATAGACTGTGATTTTGCACAAACTCTACCTTTTGGAACAAAAAGAAGTAGTTATAAAACCCCCTGGTGCTGCGCTCGCAAAACTGGAAGTGACATCATCACTGACTTTTGGTTTTGCCAGTATATTCATTATGTACCTCAGCTAACTCATTTGGTGCCTGAGATGGAACTGTGATTGATGAGGCCCCTTTTTTGGGCATGGAGGCCTCCGTCCCTGCCCTGTTCCTGACCCCTTTAGGAAGAAATACACCACACACCATTTATCTGGGTAAAAAAGGCTGCAGTACAACTTCACTCAAGTTCAAGATTTCCATTACAATCATGTCATCAAATTCTCAACTTTTCAACATATACATTATTTCACACATTATTTACACTATATTTACATCACATTTTAAAACATGTTAGAAACCACGATACACAAATAATACACCCAAGACCCTTTTCCAGCCCCTAGGTGCCTCAGGTTCTGGCCCCAGATGTCATTCACTCCCCCCTTCGTGGGAGGGGGTCCTGGTCTCCTGGAGGGCCCCTTCCACCTCAGCCACACACGAAGAGGCAGATGAGCTTCCTCCAATCCCCGCCCACCCTGCATGCCTGCCTCTGACAGGGTAAAGAACCCCTTCCATCTGCCTCTGCCTCTCCAGCCCTCCACTGCACAGCATCTGGTCAGCAGGGAATGTGGAGTACCACACTCACCAGGCCTTCCTGAGGCACCCCAATCTGCCACACCATGCCTCCCCGAGGCAACCAACCCATCACCTTGACCCTTCTTGAACCATTTGTGCACGACGTTCAGTAAGCTGCCCATTGTCCAATTGCCAGGGACCTGACAAAGCCCCCCTCCCTACCCAGTGATGTCACCTGCCGGCCTGATGCTGGACGTCATGCAACCTAGGGAGGGAGGTCTTCCAGCAGGGGCCATGGTGGTGGGCGGAGACCCTGTGCCAATTCCTCCTCCCCCTTTGGGTAGGGGAGGCTCCCTATCTCTTTCACCTACTGTGGGACTCTAATCTGCAGCCACTATTGTTATTATTGTGCTGTATAAAGGGAAGTGGAGGGTGTCACAAAAAGGGTACCATCTTGTGCTTCACTGACTCTACAGTGAACCACTCTGGGACTTTGGAGGACTCCAGCTCAAGCCTCCAAACCCTGGGCTGGCAGCAGCCCTAACAGGAAATTTTTAGTGAATTTTAACTGTGTAAGCAGTCATAGACTGGGATTTTGTGCAAACTGTGATTGTTGGACCCAAAGAAATTGTTATAAAGCTCCTGGTATTGCGCTCACAAAACCAGAAGTGACATCACTGCTGACTGACTGGTTCACCAGTATATACAGCTGGTGCCTTGCGAGCACTGGTGAGCATGTGGCGGAGGTGATGCTGGCAGAGGCAAGCAGGTTTGCCAGTGCCCACCAGGGGGAGACAGGAACAGGACCCCAAAACCCAGGCGAATTCTGAAAGAAACAAAGCAGCCATGCAGGTACCTATTAAAATGGATGGGTCTATAACCCTTCTGAATGGATTAATAGTGACTCTCTGTGAAACATGCCATAAATATAGTACAGAAACACTGTAAGAATTGACTGCTTTTACATGTAAGCAGTGCATCAAGAATAAAAAGCTAGAAAGCAGGATTAAAATGCTTGAAAGGGACCTCAATGAATGCAGAAGCATTAAAGAAAGTGAGCAATTTAGAACACAGCAAGGTTGTACCTCACATGTTCCTACTGAAAACAGTACAGAAATAAATGCATTAAATAAAAAGCGAAGTAGGGAACTTGAGAAAGATAATGAGATTGACTGGATACTAGCTAGGGAGGCTACGAAAAACAGGAAGGATAGAAGGAGAGCAGGGCGATTTTCATTTCTAGCCTCTAATCGATGTAATGTCCTGATTAACTTGGATAGCAAAAGGAAACAGTTACAAACTACACAAAGCACAATGGAAGCGTATTAAACAAGTTATACAAGATAAACAATTAGTGGTACTAGGGAATTCAATCATAAAGTACACAGACAAGATATGTATGTAAAGCAGACAAGGAAAAAGGAAAACAGGACAGTTAGTTCCTTTTCAGTAGCTAAAATAAACGATTTCGACACCGTGATGGATCAAATACTACATAAGGCAGGAGATAATAACCCATGTGTAAGCTTAAACAATGACATTGGTAAGATATCAGTGTGAGAAATTCAAAATGCCTATGAAACTGTAAGGAAAACAATGGAAGGGAAAGTCAGGAGACTAGCAATCTCCAGAGGAGTAATTTTGCTGTAAAGGTTGGGGGGACAACCTCATTTTCATCCAGCCTCAGATCGCAAGTGACTGTGCTTAAAAGCTACAAAACATACAGCGAGGCTGGCTGCTCATCCTTATTGTGTTTAAACCACCAGTTAAACACATTAAGGAGCAGCCACACTATGTAGTTTCTTTATTATCAACAAAAAACAAACCACCCCCTGCCATTCAAGCCCTCAACCTCACCACACACTGTTCATCCACCTACCTACCTAATTAGATTTTTTAAATTTCCTAGTTTGGTTGCACAGAAAACCCTTAATCCTTCTTAAAGAAAAACACAAAGAGATTGGAGGTAAATTTCTTTGTTCTTACACATAGTTAACTAGGCTAACAAACCACCTAGCCAGCACCCCCAACCGAAGCAGACACAGTTAGGTGGCACACAGGAGACCATGAAAAAGTACAAACACAAACCCACACAGAAGAAACTTCAGATAGAGAGCTCTTGCAGGAGCAGCCACAATAAGGAATGTTCTCTGAGTTGGTTGTGGTCGAGCCAGACAAGCAGCCGCAGCAGCAGCCTTCAAGAGGCAATGCCAGCAGAAGCACTGGAGTGCAAGACTTTTTATCCTGCCTCAAGAGACCCACTCACGCCAAAAATCAGTTTAAAAGGGTCAATAGCTTGTGCTCTGTTGTGTGGACAAGATGCCACCTCACTAATGGCTACTGTTTGTGCAGCTTGCAGCCAATCAGCGTGATGACTTCCCATTCCTACCTCCTCACTTTGTGCATGCCACATGGCCCAGACGCATTCATTCATTCATCTCACTTCCATCCCAGCCCAGCAGCATAGCCTTTTTGTGAGGGTGGAATCCAAAGGCTTTCTCTCCTCCTCTCACATTCTCAGCCCGACAACACAGTAATGCCACAGAAGGCACACTACATCCCATTACACAGACATCTTAGCTCCCGCCTCTCACGGCATTCACACTCATCAATTCTCTACCTCCATGCCAGCACCATGGCTCTTCAGGTTAGTCTACCTGCAGGGATGCCATTTCAGATTTTAACGGGGGGGGGGCAGCAACCGCTGGTCATAGCGGCTGTGAGGGCGGGCCATGGGCTGAGAGGGAGTGGGGCCGGGTACTGAGTGGGGGCAGGGCTAGTGGCATACTATAGAGAGACCCTTTGATGACTTGCTGCAGAACAATCTGACTGCAATTTGTGTTGCTGATAAACACCCCTAAAGCTTTATCACTAAGGAGCAGAGCTTTTTTACCTCCTCCCCAAAGTTCATAAAACACTTATTTCTCCACCTGGCAGACCCATTGTTAGTGGCATAGGTTCACTAACTGAGCCGTTATCTAAATTCCTGGATGTTTACGTGAGACCTTTTGTATAGTCTTCCTGCATTTATTCAAGATACTACAGATGTACTAAATATTCTGAATACCCTGACTTACTCTGAAACAATGAGGTTTGTGACATTAGATATAGAATCTCGTTATACTAGCATCCCACATCAGCGAGCATTGGATGCAGTTGCTTATTATTTAAATCCGAGAGATCCAAGGGAAAATCCATCTACAGAATTTTTATTAAAGTTATTGGACAATGTTCTCACTGATAATATTTTTTTGTTTGACAAAACTTGGTACCAACAAAGTACAGGCACAGCGATGGGGGCCACTTGTGCCCCATCCCTGGCTAATTTGTATGTGGGAGCATGGGAGGAGAATTATGTAATGAATTCTAATGTGAATCCATTTTTTGAAAATATTACATGTTATAAGAGATATATACATGATATAATAATTTTGTGGGAAGGCAGTGAGTTTGAAATGTGTTCTTTTGTTAACTATTTACATTCTACCAACTGTTCTCTGAAATTTACATGGAAAATCAATGCCAGTTGTATAGATTTTTTAGATATTACTATCTTTAAGGGAAATGATGGAAAGATGGAGACCAGTCTCTTTAGGAAAGAAATAGCAGGAAATACCCTCCTATTGGCTAACGGTTGTCATCCTCCCCATATAAATAGGAATATTCCAAAAGGTCAAATGATGCGTATTAGACGCAACTGTAGTACACAGGAGGATTTTCAGCTACATGCTACAGATTTGGAGGCAAGACTTAAAGAGAGAGGGTATAGTAACAAGAATGTTATGCTAGCCAAAGAAACAGTTAGCAATATAAATAGGGATGAATTACTGAGAAAAAGGGATCCATCTCCTGTAGTGAGCACTCGTATTAATTTTGTTACTACATTTTCAGCACAAGCACATATTATTCGAGATGTTGTATATAAGAATTGTATGTGCTTCAAAGTGATCTGGGTCTTAGACTCTATACACAGGAATTGCCAAGAATGGCATATAGGAAGGCTATGACCCTGGGAGACACCCTTTTGCATAGTCATTTTCAAAAAGAAGAAAAAAATGAGACTTGGCTCTCAAGAGGTGAGTCTGGTTGTTTTCAATGTAAAAGATGTACAGTCTGTAATCATGTGCAACCAGTTAAAAATGTAGTATTGTTAATGTAAACAAAGAATTTGAGATCAGACAGATTATTATTTGGGATACAAGTGGGTTATTTATTTGGCTATATGCAGCTGTAATACTTTCAATGTAGGAAGACTATTAGGAATTTTAAAACAAGAGTAGGTGAACATTTGAGAGCTATTCAGAAACAGGATCTTACTTATGCTACAGCAGCACACATTTATGATAGTGAAGTGGAAGTGTACATGCTTTCTCCTTTATAGGTATTGATAAAGTTAACTTGATTCCTAGAGGTGGCAATTACAATGATTTGGTCTTGATCAGAGAATCTTTCTGGATTATTAACTTTAAAGCAACTCAGTACCCAGATCTAAATACTAATTTTGACCTTAAACCTTTTTGAGAAAAAGAAAATGAGTTTTTTTAAATGAAGTGTGTAGTTAGAACCTGTTTTTGCTGTATTTTTCTATTAAGGCATGGAAATGTATTTTTATGTAATTATGTATTATATTCAGTGCAACCATTTTTTTCTTCTTCCCCCCCCCTTTCAATTCTTCATTTCCTTCCCCCTTCCCCTTTTTCTCTTTTACTATTCCTCTGAAAAGGTCTACTTTGAAAACGGTTTCGTTCTAATGATAGTCAGCTGAAACATCATGTTTGACCAATTACAGAGGAGATTTTAATGATGTCATGAGTTAATTGATTGTAGTACTTAAGTCTGTGTGTTTGTTAGTTGTACTAGCTTTTGATAAAGGACCAAAGTCCGAAACGCGTCAAGCGTACTACTATTTGTATTTGGAATAAATTTGGAGTAAGAAATTGTTATACTTCTGGAGCCCTGTGTGTTTCTTCTGGTTGGTGAGTGCCCACCTGTTTTTGTAGTTTATTCTGTTTGGAGGAGCACCACCAGTCCCAGTGCAGCCATTCTTTCTCGTCAACATTTAATGTATCTGTCCGCGTCAAACACTGCCACACCCTGATTCTGTAGCTGTTCTGACAAGAACCATAGTTTGTCAACAGCATCCAGCATTATGCCCATGTTGAGGACGAAGATAGTGGATGTCATCTTGCTCAGCAGACCACAGCAGAACTGCCTATTGTCTAAGTTTCTCTTAGCATCATCACAAACTGATTTCAGGTGTTGACTTAGTGCAATGAAGGATTTCCATACAAGCATAAACAGCGTGGTAGCTACTAGCAACCCACCGAGTTGACAACAACCTACCAAGTTTAGCCACCGGAGTGGAGAGAGATTCAGCAGTCACTTGTAATTCTCGTGCATTCTTAGGTAAACAGCTGTAAAATGAGTACAGTTTATCTAGAAATATCTTGAAGTGATTCACAGCATTGCAGTAGTCAACGGCTTCAGCAACTGAAAGTTCCAATCTATGATTGAGGCAGTTCACACAAACAGATTTGGGTATTTGAGGTGTAGTAATGCCCGAGGCCCCTCTTACTGAAAGCATCACACTCGCACCATCACATGCAGACACACCCACACTGTCCTTAGTTCTTCATCTCCCAAGCCACATCGTGACAATGAGGAAAAGAGTGCATTGTGAATTCCTGTGCAGTAGTGTCAGACAACTCTTCCAGTTGAAGGAAAAACATAATGTGAGTTGATTCCTTTTCATGTATGCATGTATGTAAATGATCAAAGTCGATCTGTTGATGACCGTTGTACTTTCATCTACCAGAACCATTATGGGGTATCTTGTCTGTGCTATGTATCTCATTAGTTCGTTTTAATTTCTTCAGAAATTTTGTCAATCATTTCTGAACAGGTTATGTTAGACTGCAGATATGAGCAAACAGAAGCTCTGTGTAATGTTTGGAGTTCAAGCAGTTTTGGACGGTCAGTAAATGGGCAGTTCTCCTTGGCTACATAATATGTTGTTCTATTACTTGTGCAGTAGCTTCCAGATATTCATTTGTCAACCTTTCAGCAGCCTTCTCAATAACTTTTCATCATGTTTCTTTAAGAGTTCATCAGCATTCTGGTATCCTAGTGACTCTCATGTTTTGGAAACTTCTTTTGGAGCGAGAGTAGTTGTCTTGCTTTGTCTGTGCCATAAAGTGAGATTTCACCAGCAGACCATTCCTTGGCAAATGAAAATCAGAAACCAGGTTTGCTTCCTTGCAGGTGCAGCAGAGCAGCTGAGCTTTGTTGCAGATGAACAACCACTTGTGTGCGTTCTTGAAATACTCACCCTCATCAGCTGTCCAACAGTCAGGTAAATCATGGCTGGGGCTGGTCTCAGAAATGAATCATCATCTGCGGTCTGACATTCAATGCTTTCCATATGCTCAGTGGATGTGACAATGATGACTGCATAGGTGATACAGATGGTACTACATCTGCTGCATTTTGTTGCTCACAGAGGATTGCAGCACTTCCAGAAGAGCAGTTCTTCTTTCACTGCTGTCCTCAGAGCAGGAGGGCAATATGGGTTGTGGTTCAATAACTGTTTCATAGTGTTCCCTTCCCCTTTGAAAGTGACTCAGATAGTCTAGGTTGCACTTGTTGCTCAACAGAGAGGTGTGAAGTTTCATTTCTGAAGAAATCAGATGTTGTCCTGGTACTATGCAGAGACTGTTCCAATAATCGCTAGATCCAACCTTGCTAAACTCCGCACCAGTCAATTTTCTTCAGAGACATAGCTGTACAGATACCCTTGTAACATTGAGTTACAGTAATAAAAAGATCATGAAAAGCTCACTAGTTTTCTTCTCTACCCAGGTTAAACCAGTCAATACCCCCTCCCCCCCAGCACTTAGTCTTGCAGAGAGACAAACTGATACTTGAGGGGTTTTTTTTTTTGGTTTCATTTACTTTCTTCCCTAAGAGATCCCTGGAAACCTTTTTGGTTTTTGTTTGTTTCAAAGATTCCGTTATGTCCCCCTCACTGTAAGGGTCACCAAAATGCTCTACTCAGCTCTTCCACTACTAGCCGAGAGACTAGTCAGCCGACATTGCGGCCCTCAAGACAGTCCTGTTATCTTTTTGTTTCACCACTGTTTTTGAAAGACCCCTGCAAAGGTTTTTTTTTTGTTTTCTTAAATGTTTCTGTCCTCCTCACTGAGAAACAGTCACCAAAATCCACCCCTTGCTCGGCTCCTCTAGTATTTGCTAATAGCCCAACAGACACTGTTCTTGCCCTCAACAGAACACTGTTATCTGATTTTCTTTCTGTATTTAATTTTTCCACAAGAAATATTCCTGCAAGGGCTGGTTTTATTTTATAAATGTTTTTCTGTCCCTTTCCTCAGTCAAACATGAGAGAAAATCACCCCTACTCAGCTCAACTGCCCCTCCAGCACTTGCTGACAGCCCACTCAGACAGGTGACCTTGGCAGACCTTTAATCTGTTTTGTGTTGTTTTTCCCAAAAGATCCCAGGAAAAGGTTTTTTTTTATAATTCTGTCCCCCTCAGTGAAATCCTAAGGGACACAAGTACTTGCTGAGAGCCCAACAGACACTTCTGCGGCCCTAAATAGAACACTGTTATCTGATTTTCTTTCTTTTTTTCCACAAGAAATATTTCTGCAAGGTGCTGGTTTTTATTTTATAAATATTTTTCTGTTCCTCTCCTCAGTCAAAAGCAAGAGAAAATCACCCCTCCTCAGCTCAACAGCCCCTCCAGCATTTGCTGACAGCCCACTCAGATAGGTGACCTTGGCAGACCTTTAATCTGTTTTGTATTGTTTTTTCCCAAAAGATCCCAGAAAAAGAGGGTGTTTTTTTTATGATTCCGTCACCCTCAGTGAAATACTAAGGGACACAAGCACTTGCTGAGAGCCCAACATACACTTCTGTGACCATCAATAGAACACTGTTATCTGATTTTCTTTCTATATTTTTTTCCACAAGAAATATTCCTGCAAGGGTATGGTTTTTATTTTAGAAATGTTTTTTCTGTCCCTTTCCACTCAGTCAAATGTTGGTGTTCTTCAAAGTGGGACACTGCTACAAATAACATTTGCAGATCTGTCCTATTGGCCCCCATCTTACACATCACTGTTTACTCTACTCCACCTTGCACTGGCTGTCACCCAGTTTCTGTCACTCCTACTCTCTGAGATGTTTCTTTGACTCCTTGAATAGATATCCCCATCCTGGCTTTCTAGGGCTGTGCTTTCCTCCGCATCACTCCTGCCCTCTGAAGTCCTCTGACGCCAGCTACTTTCTGTCCCATACTGCCCAACTAAAATGAGGAAACAAGCTTTCTCTCATTTCACTCAAAATACTGGAATTCACTGTCTCCCCACTTAAAGTGCTCCTTATCTCACTTCTCCTTTAAAATGCACTTTTTCTCACCTCTATGCACTTGATACTTATGACTGTAACTAACCTTTCTTGTTCTTCTGCTCTTGCTCTTCCTTGCCTCGCCACTGCCTCTCAATACTCCATGACTATCACCAGGCTTGCCACATTTGACTTTCTCATCCCTGTGGATTATTTTTTGCTTGTATGTATAATTCCAACTACCCCTGCGTGGATACCTGTTGGAAGCTGTTATGTTACCCCTTACTGGCCTCCCTTGAACTCTCACAGAATGTAAGGGACCCCAAATGCTCTCCATGAGTCCCTCTCCTACCCCCCATGGGCTTGTATCCCTCATCTACTCCCTTTCCCCCACCATCCCTCCACCTCACCCCTCCCTCCCTCTCCTTTCTCCCTTTTCTTTCATGTAAGCACTTGTTTACTTATTAACCCAGCACTTATTATTGTCCACTCTTTCTACATATTATGCATAACACTGTTTCAACACTGTTTGTAACACCTGCCTTACACTGTATGTTAAGGTTGAACTTGTAATTTAATGTAACTTGAACACGACTCTTTCCCTTCTCGACACTTCACCCTCCCTCTCCTTTCCCTCTTTTCTTTCACGTAAGCACTTGTTTACTTATTAACCCGTCACTTATTATTGTCCACTCCTTCTACCTATTATGCACAACACTGCTTGTAACACCTGCCTTACAACTGTGTGTTAAGGTTGATCTTGTAACTTGAATGTTTAATGCTTCACTCCTATTGTACCCCTTCCCCCCAGGTCATACCGGGAGACAAGTGACTTGTCGCTTAGTGTGCCCTCCTGGTGAAACATTTCAATAAATAAATAAATGTTCTGATTGTATGCTACTTGTGACTGTTTGAAGATTGTATTTTGTACTCTCCGGTTAGTGCCTGAAAATAGGCAGGGTTATTGCCTAATGTACTTACCCAGTCATCAAAAGCTAATTAATAAACATAAATCACCCTCAGCCCCCAGCTCTTGCTGAGAGGCTGGAGCCACCTGGCCAGCAGCTGACACTGGCAGCTAAGCAGCTCTCAAGGCAGAACTGTTCTGTTTTTCTTTCCACTAAGTCACTTCAACAAAATAAAATCCCTCCTAGACACCTTCCCTATTACTAGTCCTGTGTAAATGAGATAGCCCAATCCTTACACAAGAAGGCAACACTACAACACCCCAGGCTCATACAAAACTAGGGTTGTCAGAACCCTCTGAAGTTCTGGGTTCTAGTTCTAGTCTAGTTTTGAAAAGTTCTAGGGTTCTAATCTTTTAGAACTTTTAGAACTCGAACCCTATTTTTTTATTGTGCTGCCAGTAACGAAGATAGTAATAAAATATATGAAAGGAAAACTGTTCAGTATAAGGGGGAGATAAATTATCTTGTGTGACATTGATAGGAATACAATTAGGTTTATCTATGGTTTCTTCTGTTTGCTAAAGCCAGCAACTTAATACGTAACAGGCCCACCCTCTCACCCATATGTTAAAAGTTTTCCTGCTGCAGCTGCATCATAGTTCCTTAGTGAAAGAAAGAGGCACATTAGCCATTTATGTATTCAGCTATATATACTCATCGTCATGAATTAGGAGAAAAAATAACTGATATTACCTAATTTCAGCTATTTGCTGCTTTCTGTTTTAAATGAGTGAATCAAAAGTTGCTATGTTTAACAGAAAGCTTTTATAACAAAGTCAAGTACTACAGCAGCAACATGTGGAACTGTTGCAAAACATATTATGTCATAACATAGTCAGTCAAGACATTTGAATAAAAAATATGCCAGTCATTGTTGCTGGCAAAATGCATGCAATTTTCTAAGGTAATGTATACATATACCAACATTTTTGATGGCAAATTGAAGTAATACATACAAAAATTCTAGATGCATTTTGCAGCTGATACTTCAATAAAATCTGTATTTCAGTCACATAAATAAAAAGTGGTTTCCTACCACATACTAAGGAACATTTAATGTAGCTGCAGCAGTTGGCATGTGATGTTTAAGGGACAGCATCTGTCAACCCCATTATGTATCAAATTATCACTACTTATAAAGCAAAAACACTATGATACGTCACATTCTGTGAAAACTGCTGATGCAGATTTTCTTTTATTTCTGATTCCTTTATTCTTTTTTTAAAGGGGACAGGACAATTGTGCTAGGTGGCAGCAGTTTGCAATGTATTTAATAAGAATATATATTATGTGTACAGTAGGTTCGGTCTGTCATCATTTTTTTCCTCACCATCCCCAGCTGATCACGAATCTGTAAATGAAAGAACTAAAACAACACCCACCTTTCACCCCATCACCCATTCCACTTTTCTTCCACCACCCTCATCTGTGCAGTAGCACCCATGCCACCCTTACACCCATGTTAAAACCAACCCATGACCCTCACCCATGTACTAGCATCCATTTTTCGCTTATGGCTAACATTTCTGTAATTGAAAAATAATAAACAGTTACCAATTAGAACTCATTGTTTTGTCCTCTTTAAAATTGAAAAATAGACCGTCTCCTGTCCCAGCCCATACTGATGCACCACAAAGTTACAGAAGGTAAATCCAAAAATATATGTTTGCACTTTAACTATAAATAATATGACACAGAAAGGATTGATGTGACAGTGTCCCTTTTATGCCAAATTTGGGCCTGTTCCCTCTGATGTTAAAATTGCCCTGTATATAAAACTTGTTGACTTTAGTTTAGACCCTAGCTACAAAGCAGTTTGCCATGAAATGGTGAAAGTTTTGGGGGGTATATAGTCCAAGGTAGTAGATCGAGAAAGGAGAGAGACGACAACCAAAGTCATCACATTCTGAAAAAATTTCATTTTTGGTGCAGAGAGACTCCGTCCCACACAGTATTTACCAGCCACCACCATCTGAGTTGTCATCACCATCAACATCCACAACATCAATCACTTCAGGATCAGTTTGTATACTCTTGTAGGGATATGAAAATCTTGACTTATTAACTTTAATAAAAGTTAACGTGTGTACATTTTCTGGCAGCAACCTATTTCTGGTGTCTGTCACAATATTGCCAGCTGTACTAAACATGCTCTGAAGAAACACTTGTTGCAGGACAACCAAGATATCTACAGGCTTCATCATACAGCTCTGTCCAAATTGACTTGTTTGATCTCCAGTATTCAAAAGGGCATGCATCAATAGGAATAGGCAGTTCTTGCAGGTAACTGTCTACCATGATGAACAGAGACCGCTCAGAAGAGGAATCAGAATAAGCTGGTATGGCAGCAATTTGGGAAAGGTTTTGCCACAGCTTTAGCTTGCTACTAAGGGTTGAAGAAGTGGCAGTTGTGGAACAACTACTGTTAATGTTTGGTGACTTTTCCAGTTCTATATCCCTTTGTGAAGATGAACCTGCATGTTGTGGTGATGACAACCTGAGGGTACTGTGCATGTCTGTGTTTGACTCCTGTGAGTGCTGCAGCTCATCTAGCAACATACATTTGTACTGCTCTATATCATCTGTTTTTGGAAGATGTATAGCCTTGAACCTGGGATCTAAGAGAGTTGCAAGGATGTAGTGTTTTGATTTCGTCATTGCAACTAATTTGTCATTGGTTTTGAAGCGCACGCTCATTCTCTTTACGAGATTCCCATGATACAGGCGACATGTTGTCTGCGCTCAGATCTGTCTTTTTCATTTGTAGATTTAGAACACTAAGATGATGTGAAATGAGCATTATGAGTGGATAACCTGACTCACAGATGCACCTTCAGAAGACATGTCCCTTGTAGCTGTCTCTAAAAGGAGCTAGGATACAGCACACTGTCTCCACTAATTTCCACTGCAGCACAGACAGCATAATGCCATCTCCAATAATGTAACTGGAGCAATACTCATGTACAGCTTGCTTTTGCCCCAAGAGGCACTGCAGCATACAGCGCTGAGTTCCAACGAGTGGAAACATTTTGAATCAGCTTTTGCTGGGGCAGCTTGTGTTTTTTTGCAGTTTGGACAATGTCCGATAGCCTTGGTTGAATGTGAAAAGTGAGTCACAATTTTTTGCAAACAGCAATCATACCATCCACTTGTGTTTCATTGCTGAGAAACCTGCGACAATTAAGTGTAAGCAATGTGCAAAGCAAGAAGCATGCAGAAATCCTCTATCCTGTACTGCTTTCAAGATGTTGGCTCCATTGTCACTTACTATGAAGCCACATTTTAGACCGTGAGAATAAACCCATCTGTCAAGGAGGTCATTTAGTTCCTGCAAGATGTTTGCAGCAGTATGACTTTGCCCAAACTTTTATATGCAGCAGCGCCATCTTTGGGGGTGTCTTTGTTTTGAAGAAGCACAAGAAAATGTGACCCAATGAGCGTGTAAGGACATGTAATCTATGTTTTGAGTGCTGGTCCACATGTCTGTTGTGACATGAATAACCCCACCTCCGCAGCTTTAAGTGCAAGCATCACTGTCGCTTTTAAAGCCTGATAAATGTTTGGTATTTCAACATAGGAAAAGTACCTTCAATGAGGAACATTGTAACGAGGCTCTGCTAATGTCATGAGCTCCCTAAAATCCTCATGATCTACCAAACAGTATGGGAGAAGGGCTCTGGCTAACAGTTCACCAATTCGGTGATTAAGATGAAGGGTCTTTGGATGATTTCTAGTAAAGGTATTCTTCCTTTCAAATGCCTGAGACAGTGTTAGCTGTTTACAACATGTCCCTGCTGGTTTATTATACACAGTGCTTCGATGGGCAGATGGACGCGGAGATGGTAGATTAGGACTTATACATTCAGTGCCATCACTGGATGTGCAACTGGTACTAATGGTGCTGGCATTGGTGGTACAGTGATCCTAGGCTGGCAGTGGTTCTGTCACATCAAGTTCAGACAATTCAGTATCCATTTCAGATTCCTGACCCTTCTCACGTGTGGTCTGGAAGATGGAGGACATGGGTTTTGGATGATCAAGCAAAACTGAATGCTTTTTCAGATGGCGCTTAAGAGCTGTAAGTGCAAGGCATGACACAACTTTACCATGGCTTACACCTGTTTACAATAGGAACAAATTGCTCTGCATGGATCAGTTTTACTGACAGAGAAATAATTCCACACCTCAGATGTGACAGATTTTGTTCGAAAGTGCTAGGAAGATAGCTAAAGACTGTTTGTGTCTTTTCACCTGTCCTAACAGAACCTGGGAGTGGGATATGCTCCTTGGTGCTAGAAAAGTGGGCAGAAGACTCTGATGGATTTTCATTGCTGGCCAACACAGAAGTGGTGGATTCAATGGATATGTCCTTTTCATTGTCAACAGTGCTGGATGTATTTGCAAGTGCACTACACTAGAGGAAGGAGTGGAGGCTGTGTGGGTGGATGTTTGTGTTTGTCTGTGTCTGTAGGTTAGTTTTGTGGATTTACATGTTTTCTGCTTGGAGTAACTTCGCCATTCTTACACTCAACGCTCTGTGAATGTCTCCTGACTGAATTTCTGCAAAATATCTTCACCAGGTATCAGCATTTTCATTTGAAATCAACTTTTGGAAGCCACCCCAAGGAAAAATAACTCTAGCAACTAAGTCTGACAAACTCGGTGATGATGGGCCCATGATTGAATCAACATTTTCGTCTGACCTGCTCCAAAAGGAATTTTACTTGGGCTATTCAGGCAACCATTTTTAAGAACAAAGGAAACATACAGACAAAAGGATTTCACATCCTGCATATGCCCAGGGCGCAGTTTATCACCTTTCAGGAATTTTAACACATTCTGTGACCCTGGGTTTCAGCAGTTCATCGCTTCCACTGGATGAAATTTACTACCAGGTAACAGCATTTTCATTTTAAATCAACTTTAAATGTACTTGTCTCTAAAGGGCTGCTTCTACAACAACTTTGAAAACAAAGGAAACAGACAGACAAAGGTTTTCACATCCTGCATATGCCCAGGCCAAAGTTCATCACATTGAAGGAATTTAACACTTTCTGTGACTCTGGTACTCTTCAGTTCATCATTTCCACTGGATCTATCTTTATTTCATTTGCTGCTTTCTCCTTGAGGATCCTGAGCGTGCCTGCCACATACAAGCCCTCCAAGCTCCTCTCCTAACTGTGCCTCTGCCAGCAGCCCGAGTGGCACCTCCAAAACCGAGACCACAAAAGCCTGCAAGCAACCACAGCCCTCCAAGACCTTTTTAGCGGGCGACCGCACCTTCAAAGCCACCACCCACGCCACCCTCTCCAGCCAGCAACAATGACAGGTACGGTAACTTTGACCAGCCAGAAAGCAGTGCTTTTCACTCTGCAACCTGATTGGTTGGTCTCCCGACTGTGTGTCTTATTGGCCAGTTTCTTTTGAAATGCCGTGGCTCTACAGTACAACTTTCTCATTCAAAATTTACTGCTTAATTCTGGAAAATCTTAATATTAGCAAATAAGATTGTTCATAACTGTTTTAAAGCATTAGAGCATTAATTGCCATTTAGTTTTCAGTGTGTATATAAGCAGGGCCACCTCAGCACTCTCAAAATGTCATTACTACAGCTTTTGTTAAATAATTTATTCTGTTATTGACTGTTAAGCAGTATCCTGAAACTATTAAATTCGCATGACCCGCCATGCAGAGCACAGGAGGGCTGGCAGGAACGTTGGAATTAAATATTCGTCAGCATCGTAGTTTTAATATTACGTTTTGGAAGTCGCATAAATTACACAAATCATGCTGAAGTTTAACTTTAGGTTAGGTCATTTACGTGATCAGGGTATTCAGATAGCAACATAGTTTCTTCTGTGAAACTGGCCACTTCAGATATGGTGCTGCACCCCAGTCTCCCTAATGAACCCTCCTCTCACCTCTAAAACTTCACCACTTATACTCCTGTTCTCCTGTTATGTAAACTGGCTAACAACTTGTACATCTCTGCTACTTATCCTCATGCCTAACAATCATAGTGACTTCAGGTTTTCAACATCCTGCTGTACTATTACTCAATTCTACCCCTGCTCACTCTATCCTCATCAAAAAGGGCTGTATCTATCTGTCTATCCACTCCTATCTCTTGAACTATCAGAGACCCAAACGCCAGCCAGGCACTCCTCTGCCAACCCTTTTCTCACCTTGCCTGGCGGCTCCTATGCTTGCCGGAGATATTGAACCCAATCCGGCCCTATGGTTTGCGCTTCACCCTGCAATGGCTGCAACAAAAAGGGTCTGGTTATAGCCCATATGAATATCCGAGTCTCACGAGTCACCTGGCTGAGCTCAAGCCTGGGCTAAACTGATTCATTCTGATGAACCATGGTGGTTGTTTACCGTAATTGTGTAAATTTTGTAAATTACACTACTTTTTATTCTTTTGGTTGTGACCATGCAAATTCTTTGATCGCGAGCTCTGTAAATTCTTTGATCGCGAGATTCTTTGATCACGATTGTGCATCGTGAGGGTAGGACGAGATGGCCGGATTAAAAATCAATTTTCTCAGCCCAGGGGTGCCTTAGGAAGTCAAATGAGGTGGGTTTTGCTCAGGGGGCTTCGCTCTGTCGAACCATGGTAGTGGTTTACCGTAATTGTTTTAATTACAGAAGTTTTTATTCTTTGTTCGTGACCCCGTAAATTTTTGATCACGAGCCTGCAAATTCCTTTGATCGTGAGAGTCTTTGATCGCCATCTTTGATTGTGAGATAGGGACAAGATGGCTAGATTTTTATGATGGAATAGATAGAGAATTTTACCAATTTTAACACTGAATATCTCGGAAATGGTTTGGTCTTTTACTTAAAATTTGAGGGTGTTTACGCTATGTCCTGTAGATGTGAATTATGGTGTTTACGTTTGGAGAAGTTTTTTTTGGAGATATTATGGACGACTTTACGTGTTAGCTGGAAAGTGTTTTACTTGTGGTGGTGGCTTAAAATTGATAGGATACCTAGCCTTAGTGTCATGGATGTAGTTTTCAGTCGCTGTGTGTATTAAATGTCAACAGGTGCAGAACTGTGCCAGTCTGACTAATGAAAATCTCATACGTTAAAATGTTATATCTCGGACACGGTTTGGTCTTTTTCACTTGAAATTTGAGGGTGTTGATGGTTTGTCCTGTGGATGTAAATGACAGTATTTCTGTGTCTGAAAATATTTTTTTGGCAGAGGTATGGCGTGCTGCAGTTTACATTCTATGGACAGTGTTTTGCTTCTGGTGGTGGCTTGAAATTGATATGATACTACCCTTAGTGTCATGGATGTAGTTTTCAGTCATTGTGTGTTAAAAGTCAATAGGGTGGAACTGCTCTTTCATCTGACGAATGAAAATTTCAAATTTTACATGTCGTATCTTGGACACAGTTTGGTCTTTTACTTGAAATTTGAGGGTGTTGACGGCATGTCCTGTAGATGTTAACAGAGGTGTTTATGTGTCAGACAATATATTTTTGCAGAGATTTTGTGTAGCGCACTTACGCTTTGTGCACAGCGCTTTATTGTTCTACTAGATTAACATTTGTTTGGTGGCTGGCCTTGCTGTTGTGAATGTACATTTTAGTCATTGGGTGTGTAATGTGTCCTGACACTTACAAGTTGGTGGGCCCCACGCTTCCACCAACTTACGCAACTTTCTACTTTTCTATTCTTTCTTAAAAAGTAAGGAAATTCTATGTAAAAAACTTTGTTAATGCATCAGTTAGGGTTCTTCTACAGTGAAAAAAAGTGAGGAAATTTGATTTTAGGGTTCCCACCCTTGCACCCCACCCCAGCCATCAACACCAACATGCATCAGGGTGCATTCTGGGTTGGTGGATTCTAACTCTCACCCCATCCCATGTGCAGTGTAGGAGAATGGGGTGAGAGTTAGCTAATGACCCCAACACACACCCTGATGCCTGTTGGTGGGGTGGCTGGGTGGGCAAGGGTGGAAACCTAAAATTGAATTTCGCTTTTCGCTGTGAAGAACCCTCAATTGATGCATTAACAAAGTTTTTTTGTATAAAAAATATATATATATATATATATATATATATATATATATATATATATATATATATATATATATGGCCAGGGCCTCGACTAACTCATTTGGTGCCTGGGATGCGACTGTGATTGATAAAGCACTACTGTCTCCTCACCTACTGTGGATCTTTAATCTACAGCCACTATTGTTGTTACTGTGTTATGTAAAAGGAAGTGGAGTGTATCACAAAAAGGGTAGCATCTTGTACATCACTGACTCTACAGTGAAGCATTCTGGGACTTTAGAGAACTCCAGCCCAAGCCTCCAAACTCTGGGATACCAGCAGCCCTAATAGAGAACATTTTAAGGGAATTTTAAATGTGTAAGCAGTCATAGACTGTGATTTTGTGCAAACTCTGCCTTTGGGATGCAAAGAAATAATTACAAAGCCCCTGTTGTGCTAATAATACTGAATGTGATGCCATCACTGACTTCTGGTTTCACCATTATATACAGTCACGCCCTCAGCTAACCCATCTGTGCCTGGGATGCGATTGTGACTGAAAATCACCTAGTATCTCTCTCATCTACTGTGGATCTCTAATCTTCAGCCTCCATTGTTGCCACTGTGCTGTGTAAAGAGAAGTGGAGGGTGCCATAAAAGAGGTACCATCTTGTGTTTCAGTGACTCTACAGTGAAGCACTCTGGGACTTAAGAAGACTCCAGCTCATTAGTCTCAAAACTCTGGGATACCAGCAGCCCCAGAAGAGGGCATATTAAGAGAATTTTAACTGTCTAAGCAGTCATAGACTGTGATTTTGCACAAACTCCTACCTTTTGGAACAAAAGAAGTAGTTATAAAACCCTGGTGCTAGCTCAAAAACTGGAAGTGACATCATCACTGACTTTTGGTTTTGCCAGTATATTCATTATGTACCTCAGCTAACTCATTTGGTGCCTGAGATGGAACTGTGATTGATGAGGCCCCTTTTTGGGCATGGAGGCCTCGTCCCTGCCCTGTTCCTGACCCCTTTAGGAAGAAATACACCACACACCATTTATCTGGGTAAAAGGCTGCAGTACAACTTCACTCAAGTTCAAGATTTCCATTAACTCATGTCATCAAATTCTCAACTTTTCAACATATACATTATTTCACACATTATTTACACTATATTTACATCACATTTTAAAACATGTTAGAAACCACGATACACAAATAATACACCCAAGACCCTTTTCCAGCCCCTAGGTGCCTCAGGTTCTGGCCCCAGATGTCATTCACTCCCTTGTGGGAGGGGTCCTGTCTCCTGGAGGCCCCTTCCACCTCAGCCACACCTAAGAGGCAGATGAGCTCTCCAATCCCCGCCCACCCTGCATGCCTGCCTCTGACAGGGTAAAGAACCCTTCCATCTGCCTCTGCCTCTCCAGCCCTCCACTGCACAGCATCTGGTCAGCAGGGAATGTGGAGTACCACACTCACCAGGCCTTCCTGAGGCACCCCAATCTGCCACACCATGCCTCCCCGAGGCAACCAACCCATCACCTTGACCCTTCTTGAACCATTTGTGCACGACGTTCAGTAAGCTGCCCATTGTCCAATTGCCAGGGACCTGACAAAGCCCCCCTCCCTACCCAGTGATGTCACCTGCCGGCCTGATGCTGGACATCATGCCCCATCCCTGGCTAATTTGTATGTGGGAGCATGGGAGGAGAATTATGTAATGAATTCTAATGTGAATCCATTTTTTGAAAATATTACATGTTATAAGAGATATATACATGATATAATAATTTTGTGGGAAGGCAGTGAGTTTGAAATGTGTTCTTTTGTTAACTATTTACATTCTACCAACTGTTCTCTGAAATTTACATGGAAAATCAATGCCAGTTGTATAGATTTTTTAGATATTACTATCTTTAAGGGAAATGATGGAAAGATGGAGACCAGTCTCTTTAGGAAAGAATTAGCAGGAAATACCCTCCTATTGGCTAACAGTTGTCATCCTCCCCATATAAATAGGAATATTCCAAAAGGTCAAATGATGCGTATTAGACGCAACTGTAGTACACAGGAGGATTTTCAGCTACATGCTACAGATTTGGAGGCAAGACTTAAAGAGAGAGGGTATAGTAACAAGAATGTTATGCTAGCCAAAGAAACAGTTAGCAATATAAATAGGGATGAATTACTGAGAAAAAGGGATCCATCTCCTGTAGTGAGCACTCGTATTAATTTTGTTACTACATTTTCAGCACAAGCACATATTATTCGAGATGTTGTATATAAGAATTGATATGTGCTTCAAAGTGATCTGGGTCTTAGACTCTATACACAGGAATTGCCAAGAATGGCATATAGGAAGGCTATGACCCTGGGAGACACCCTTTGCATAGTCATTTTCAAAGAAGAAAAAAATGAGACTTGTTCTCAAGAGGTGAGTCTGGTTGTTTCAATGTAAAAGATGTACAGTCTGTAATCATGTGCAACCAGTTAAAAATGTAGTATTGTTAATGTAAACAAAGAATTTGAGATCAGACAGATTATTATTTGGGATACAAGTGGGTTATTTATTTGGCTATATGCAGCTGTAATACTTTCAATGTAGGGAAGACTATTAGGAATTTTAAACAAGAGTAGGTGAACATTTGAGAGCTATTCAGAAACAGGATCTTACTTATGCTACAGCAGCACACATTTATGATAGTGAAGTGAAGTACATGCTTTCTCCTTTATAGGTATTGATAAAGTTAACTTGATTCCTAGAGGTGGCAATTACAATGATTTGGTCTTGATCAGAGAATCTTTCTGGATTATTAACTTTAAAGCAACTCAGTACCCAGATCTAAATACTAATTTTGACCTTAAACCTTTTTTGAGAAAAGAAGAAAATGAGTTTTTTAAATGAAGTGTGAGTTAGAACCTGTTTTTGCTGTATTTTCTATTAAGGCATGGAATGTATTTTTATGTAATTATGTATTATATTCAGTGCAACCATTTTTTCTTCTTCCCCCTCCCCTTTCTCAATTCTTCATTTCCTCCCTTCCCTTTTTCTTTTACTATTCCTCTGAAAAGGTCTACTTTGAAAACGGTTTCGCTTCTAATGATAGTCAGCTGAAACATCATGTTTGACCAATTACAGAGGAGATTTTAATGATGTCATGAGTTAATTGATTGTAGTACTTAAGTCTGTGTGTTTGTTAGTTGTACTAGCTTTTGATAAAGGACCAAAGTCCTAAACGCTAAGCGCATTTCTACTATTTGTATTTGGAATAAATTTGGAGTAAGAAATTGTTATACTTCTGAGCCCTGTGTGTTTCTTCTGGTTGGTGAGTGCCCACCTGTTTTTGTAGTTTATTCTGTTTGGAGGAGCACCACCAGTCCCAGTGCAGCCATTCTTTCTCGTCAACATTTAATGTATCTGTCCGCACAACACTGCAACACCCTGATTCTGTAGCTGTTCTGACAAGAACCATAGTTTGTCAACAGCATCCAGCATTATGCCCATGTTGAGGACGAAGATAGTGGATGTCATCTTGCTCAGCAGACCACAGCAGAACTGCCTATTGTCTAAGTTTCTCAGCATCATCACAAACTGATTTCAGGTGTTGACTTAGTGCAATGAAGGATTTCCATACAAGCATAAACAGCGGTAGCTACTAGCAACCCACCGAGTTGACAACAACCTATCAAGTTTAGCCACCGGAGGAGAGAGATCAGCAGTCACTTGTAATTCTCGTGCATTCTTAGGTAAACAGCTGTAAAATGAGTACAGTTTATCTAGAAATATCTTGAAGTGATTCACAGCATTGCAGTAGTCAACGGCTTCAGCAACTGAAAGTTCCAATCTATGATTGAGGCAGTTCACACAAACAGATTTGGGTATTTGAGGTGTAGTAATGCTCCGAGGCCCCCTCTCTTACCGAGCATCACACTCGCACCATCACATGCGAGACACACCCACACTGTCCTTAGTTCTTCATCTCCCAAGCCACATCGTGACAATGAGGAAAAGAGTGCATTGTGAATTCCTCGCAGTAGTGTCAGACAACTCTTCCAGTTGAAGGAAAAACATAATGTGAGTTGATTCCTTTTCATGTATGCATGTATGTAAATGATCAAAGTCGATCTGTTGATGACCGTTGTACTTTCATCTACCAGAACCATTATGGGGTATCTTGTCTGTGCTATGTATCTCATTAGGTTCGTCTTAATTTCTTCAGAAATTTTGTCAATCATTTCTGAACAGGTTATGTTAGACTGCAGATATGAGCAAACAGAAGCTCCGTTTAATGTTTGGAGTTCAAGCAGTTTTGGACGGTCAGTAAATGGGCAGTTCTCCTTGGCTACATAATATGTTGTTCTCATTACTTGTGCAGTAGCTTCCAGATATTCATTTGTCAACCTTTCAGCAGCCTTCTCAATAACTTTTTCATCATGTTTCTTTAAGAGTTCATCAGCATTCTGGTATCCTAGTGACTTCTCATGTTTTGAAACTTTCTTTTGGAGCGAGAGTAGTTGTCTTGCTTTGTCTGTGCCATAAAGTGAGATTTCACCAGCAGACCATTCCTTGGCAAATGAAAAATCAGAAACCAGGTTTGCTTCCTTGCAGGTGCAGCAGAGCAGCTGAGCTTCTTGTTGCAGATGAACAACCACTTGTGTGCGTTCTTGAAATACTCACCCTCATCAGCTGTCCAACAGTCAGGTAAATCATGGCTGGGGCTGGTCTCAGAAATGAATCATCATCTGCGGTCCGACATTCAATGCTTTCCATATGCTCAGTGGATGTAGACAATGATGACTGCATAGGTGATACAGATGGTACTACATCTGCTGCATTTTGTTGCTCACCAGAGGATTGCAGCACTTCCAGAAGAGCAGTTCTTCTTTCACTGCTGTCCTCAGAGCAGGAGGGCAATATGGGTTGTGGTTCAATAACTGTTTCATAGTGTTCCCCTTCCCCCTTTGAAAGTGACTCAGATAGTCTAGGTTGCACTTGTTGCTCAACAGAGAGGTGTGAAGTTTCATTTCTGAAGAAATCAGATGTTGTCCTGGTACTATGCAGAGACTGTTCCAATAATCGCTAGATCCAACTCATGCTAAACTCCGCACCAGTCAATTTTCTTCAGAGACATAGCTGTACAGATACCCTTGTAACATTGAGTTACAGTAATAAAAGATCATGAAAAGCTCACTAGTTTTCTTTCACCCAGGTTAAACCAGTCAATCACCCTCCCCCAGCACTTAGTCTTGCAGAGACAAACTGATACTTGAGGGTTTTTTTTTGGTTTCATTTACTTTCTTCCCTAAGAGATCCCTGGAACCTTTTTGTTTTTGTTTGTTTCAAAGATTCGCTATGTCCCCTCACTGTAAGGGTCACCAAAATGCTCTACTCAGCTCTTCCACTACTAGCCGAGAGACTAGTCAGCCGACATTGCGGCCCTCAAGACAGTCCTGTTATCTTTTTGTTTCACCACTGTTTTTGAAAGACCCCTGCAAAGGTTTTTTTTTTGTTTTCTTAAATGTTTCTGTCCTCCTCACTGAGAAACAGTCACCAAAATCCACCCCTTGCTCGGCTCCTCTAGTATTTGCTAATAGCCCAACAGACACTGTTCTGCGGCCCTCAACAGAACACTGTTATCTGATTTTCTTTCTGTATTTAATTTTTTCCACAAGAAATATTCCTGCAAGGGGCTGGTTTTTATTTTATAAATGTTTTTCTGTCCCTTTCCTCAGTCAAACGCAAGAGAAAATCACCCCTACTCAGCTCAACTGCCCCTCCAGCACTTGCTGACAGCCCACTCAGACAGGTGACCTTGGCAGACCTTTAATCTGTTTTGTGTTGTTTTTCCCAAAAGATCCCAGGAAAAGGTTTTTTTTTATAATTCTGTCCCCCTCAGTGAAATCCTAAGGGACACAAGTACTTGCTGAGAGCCCAACAGACACTTCTGCGGCCCTAAATAGAACACTGTTATCTGATTTTCTTTCTTTTTCCACAAGAAATATTTCTGCAAGGTGCTGGTTTTTATTTTATAAATATTTTCTGTTCCTCTCCTCAGTCAAAAGCAAGAGAAAATCACCCTCCTCAGCTCAACAGCCCCTCCAGCATTTGCTGACAGCCCACTCAGATAGGTGACCTTGGCAGACCTTTTAATCTGTTTTGTATTGTTTTTCCCAAAAGATCCCAGAAAAGAGGGTGTTTTTTTTATGATTCCGTCACCTCAGTGAAATACTAAGGACACAAGCACTTGCTGAGAGCCCAACATACACTTCATGCACCATCAATAGAACACTGTTATCTGATTTTCTTTCTATATTTTTTCCACAAGAAATATTCCTGCAAGGGTATGGTTTTTATTTTAGAAATGTTTTTTCTGTCCCTTTCCACTCAGTCAAATGTTGGTGTTCTTCGAAAGTGGGACACCGCTTACAACAACATTTGCAGATCTGTCCTATTGGCCCCCATCTTACACATCACTGTTTACTCTACTCCACCTTGCACTGGCTGTCACCCAGTTTCTGTCACTCCTACTCTCTGAGATGTTTCTTTGACTCCTTGAATAGATATCCCCATCCTGGCTTTCTAGGGCTGTGCTTTCCTCCGCATCACTCCTGCCCTCTGAAGTCCTCTGACGCCAGCTACTTTCTGTCCCATACTGCCCAACTAAATGAGGAAACAAGCTTTCTCTCATTTCCTCCAAAATACTGGAATTCACTGTCTCCCACTTAAAGTGCTCCTTATCTCACTTCTCCTTTAAAAATGCACTTTTTTCTCACCTCTATGCACTTGATACTTATGACTGTAACTAACCTTTCTTGTTCTTCTGCTCTTGCTCTTCCTTGCCTCACTACTGCCTCTCAATACTCCATGACTATCACCAGGCTTGCCCACATTTGACTTTCTCATCCCTGCGTGGATTATTTTTTTGCTTGTATGTATAATTTCCAACTACCCCTGCGTGGATACCTGTTGGAAGCTGTTATGTTACCCCTTACTGGCCTCCCTTGAACTCTCACAGAATGTAAGGGACCCCAAATGCTCTCCATGAGTCCCTCTCCTACCCCCCATGGGCTTGTATCCCTCATCTACTCCCTTTCCCCCACCATCCCTCCACCTCACCCCTCCCTCCCTCTCCTTTCTCCCTTTTCTTTCATGTAAGCACTTGTTTACTTATTAACCCAGCACTTATTATTGTCCACTCTTTCTACATATTATGCATAACACTGTTTCAACACTGTTTGTAACACCTGCCTTACACTGTATGTTAAGGTTGAACTTGTAATTTGAATGTAACTTGAACACGACTCTTTCCCCTTCTCGACACTTCACCCCTCCCTCTCCTTTCCCTCTTTTCTTTCACGTAAGCACTTGTTTACTTATTAACCCGTCACTTATTATTGTCCACTCCTTCTACCTATTATGCACAACACTGCTTGTAACACCTGCCTTACAACTGTATGTTAAGGTTGATCTTGTAACTTGAATGTTTAATGCTTCACCCTATTGTACCCCTTCCCAGGTCATACCGGAGACAAGTGACTTGTCGCTAGTGTGCCCTCCTAGGAAACATTTCAATAAATAAATAAATGTTCTGATTGTATGCTACTTGTGACTGTTTGGAAGATTGTATTTTGTACTCTCCTGGTTGTGCCTGAAAATAGGCAGGGTTATTGCCTAATGTACTTACCCAGTCATCAAAAGCTAATTAATAAACATAAAATCATCCTCAGCCCCCAGCTCTTGCTGAGAGGCTGGAGCTCACCTGGCCAGCAGCTGACACTGGCAGCTAAGCAGCTCTCAAGGCAGAACTGTTCTGTTTTTCTTTCCACTAAGTCACTTCAACAAAATAAAATCCCTCCTAGACACCTTCCCTATTACTAGTCCTGTAAATGAGATAGCCCAATCCTACACAAGAAGGCAACACTACAACACCCCAGGCTCATACAAAACTAGGGTTGTCAGAACCCTCTGAAGTTCTGGGTTCTAGTTCTAGTCTAGAAGTTTTGAAAAGTTCTAGGGTTCTAATCTTTTAGAACTTTTAGAACTCGAACCCTATTTTTTTTATTGTGCTGCCAGTAACGAAGATAGTAATAAAATATATGTAAAGGAAAACTGTTCAGTATAAGGGGAAATAAATTATCTTGTGTGACATTGATAGGAATACAATTAGGTTTATCTATGGTTTCTTCTGTTTGCTAAAGCCAGCAACTTAATACGTAACAGGCTCACCCTCTCACCCATATGTTAAAAGTTTTCCTGCTGCAGCTGCATCATAGTTCCTTAGTGAAAGAAAGAGGCACATTAGCCATTTATGTATTCAGCTATATATACTCATCGTCATGAATTAGGAGAAAATAACTGATATTACCTAATTTCAGCTATTTGCTGCTTTGTTTTAAATGAGTGAATCAAAAGTTGCTATGTTTAACAGAAAGCTTTTATAACAAAGTCAAGCTAGCATTACAGCAGCAACATGTGGAACTGTTGCAAAACATATTATGTCATAACATAGTCAGTCAAGACATTTGAATAAAAAATATGCCAGTCATTGTTGCTGGCAAAATGCATGCAATTTTCTAAGGTAATGTATACATATACCAACATTTTTGATGGCAAATTGAAGTAATACATACAAAAATTCTAGATGCATTTTTGCAGCTGATACTTCAATAAAATCTGTATTTCAGTCACATAAATAAAAAGTGGTTTCTCACCACATACTAAGGAACATTTAATGTAGCTGCAGCAGTTGGTATGTGATGTTTAAGGACAGCATCTGTCAACCCCATTCTGTATCAAATTATCACTACTTATAAAGCAAAACACTATGATATGTCATATTCTGTGAAAACTGCTGATGCAGATTTTCTTTATTTCGATTCCTTTATTCTTTTTTAAGGGGACAGGACAATTGTGCTAGGTGGCAGCAGTTTGCAATGTATTTAATAAGAATATATATTATGTGTACAGTAGGTTCGGTCTGTCATCATTTTTTCCTCACCATCCCCAGCTGATCACGTAATCTGTAAATGAAAGAACTAAACAACACCCACCTTTCACCCCATCACCCATTCCACTTTTCTTCCACCACCCTCATCTGTGCAGTAGCACCATGCCACCCTTACACCCATGTTAAAACCAACCCATGACCCTCACCCATGTACTAGCATCCATTTTTCGTTTATGGCTAACATTTCTGTAATTGAAAAATAATAAACAGTTACCAATTAGAACTCATTGTTTTGTCCTCTTTAAAATTGAAAAATAGACCGCCTCCTGTCCCAGCCCATACTGATGCACCACAAAGTTACAGAAGGTAAATCCAAAATATATGTTTGCACTTTAACTATAAATAATATGACACAGAAAGGATTGATGTACAGTGTCCCTTTTATGCCAAATTTGGGCCTGTTCCCTCTGATGTTAAAATTGCCCTGTATATAAAACTTGTTGACTTTAGTTTAGACCCTAGCTACAAAGCAGTTTGCCATGAAATGGTGAAAGTTTTGGGGGGTATATAGTCCAAGGTAGTAGATCGAGAAAGGAGAGAGACGACAACCAAAGTCATCACATTCTGAAAAAATTTCATTTTTGGTGCAGAGAGACTCCGTCCCACACAGTATTTACCAGCCATCACCATCTGAGTTGTCATCACCATCAACATCCACAACATCAATCACTTCAGGATCAGTTTGTATACTCTTGTAGGGATATGAAAATCTTGACTTATTAACTTTAATAAAAGTTAATGTGTGTACATTTTCTGGCAGCAACCTATTTCTGGTGTCTGTCACAATATTGCCAGCTGTACTAAACATGCTCTAAGAAACACTTGTTGCAGGACAACCAAGATATCTACAGGCTTCATCATACAGCTCTGTCCAAATTGACTTGTTTGATCTCCAGTATTCAAAAGGGCATGCATCAATAGGAATAGGCAGTTCTTGCAGGTAACTGTCTACCATGATGAACAGAGACCGCCAGAAGAGGAATCAGAATAAGCTGGTATGGCAGCAATTTGGGAAAGGTTTTGCCACAGCTTTAGCTTGCTACTAAGGGTTGAAGAAGTGGCAGTTGTGGAACAACTACTGTTAATGTTTGGTGACTTTTCCAGTTCTATATCCTTTGTGAAGATGAACCTGCATGTTGTGGTGATGACAACCTGAGGGTACTGTGCATGTCTGTGTTTGACTCCTGTGAGTGCTGCAGCTCATCTAGCAACATACATTTGTACTGCTCTATATCATCTGTTTTTGGAAGATGTATAGCCTTGAACCTGGGATCTAAGAGAGTTGCAAGGATGTAGTGTTTTGATTTCGTCATTGCAACTAATTTGTCATTGGTTTTGAAGCGCACGCTCATTCTCTTTACGAGATTCCCATGATACAGGCGACATGTTGTCTGCGCTTCAGATCTGTCTTTTTCTATTTGTAGATTTAGAACACTAAGATGATGTGAAATGAGCATTATGAGTGGGATAACCTGACTCACAGATGCCCTTCAGAAGACATGTCCCTTGTAGCTGTCTCAAAAGGAGCTAGGATACAGCACACTGTCTCCACTAATTTCCACTGCAGCACAGACAGCATAATGCCATCTCCAATAATGTAACTGGAGCAATACTCATGTACAGCTTGCTTTTGCCCCAAGAGGCACTGCAGCATACAAAGCGTTGAGTTCCAACGAGTGGAAACATTTTGAATCAGCTTTTGCTGGGGCAGCTTGTGTTTTTTTTGCAGTTTGGACAATGTCCGTATAGCCTTGGTTGAATGTGAAAAGTGAGTCACAATTTTTTTGCAAACAGCAATCATACCATCCACTTGTGTTTCATTGCTGAGAAATCCCGTGACAATTAAGTGTAAGCAATGTGCAAAGCAAGAAGCATGCAGAAATCCTCTATCCTGTACTGCTTTCAAGATGTTGGCTCCATTGTCACTTACTATGAAGCCACATTTTAGACCGTGAGAATAAACCCATTCGTCAAGGAGGTCATTTAGTTCCTGCAAGATGTTTGCAGCAGTATGACTTTGCCCAAACTTTTATATGCAGCAGCGCCATCTTTTGGGTGTGTCTTTGTTTTGAAGAAGCACAAGAAAATGTGACCCAATGAGCGTGTAAGGGACATGTAATCTATGTTTTGAGTGCTGGTCCACATGTCTGTTGTGACATGAATAACCCCACCCTCCGCAGCTTTAAGTGCAAGCATCACTGTCGCTTTTAAAGCCTGATAAATGTTTGGTATTTCAACATAGGAAAAGTACCTTCAATGAGGAACATTGTAACGAGGTTTGCTAATGTCATGAGCTCCTAAAATCCTCATGATCTACCAAACAGTATGGGAGAAGGGTTCCGCACAGTTCACCAATTCGGTGATTAAGATGAAGGGTCTTTGGATGATTTCTAGTAAAGGTATTCTTCCTTTCAAATGCCTGAGACAGTGTTAGCTGTTTACAACATGTCCCTGCTGGTTTATTATACACAGTGCTTCGATGGGCAGATGGACGCGGAGATGGTAGATTAGGACTTATACATTCAGTGCCATCACTGGATGTGCAACTGGTACTAATGGTGCTGGCATTGGTGGTAACAGTGATCCTAGGGCTGGCAGTGGTTCTGTCCACATCAAGTTCAGACAATTCAGTATCCATTTCAGATTCCTGACCCTTCTCACGTGTGGTCTGGAAGATGGAGGACATGGGTTTTGGATGATCAAGCAAAACTGAATGCTTTTTCAGATGGCGTTTAAGAGCTGTAGTGCCAAGGCATGACACAACTTTGCCATGGCTTACACAGGGAACAAATTGCTCTGCATGGATCAGTTTTACTGACAGAGAAATAATTCCACACCTCAGATGTGACAGATTTTGTTCGAGTGCTAGGAAGATAGCTAAAGACTGTTTGTGTCTTTTCACCTGTCCTAACAGAACCTGGGAGTGGGATATGCTCCTTGGTGCTAGAAAAGTGGGCAGAAGACTCTGATGGATTTTCATTGCTGGCCAACACAGAAGTGGTGGATTCAATGGATATGTCCTTTTCATTGTCAACAGTGCTGGATGATTTGCAAGTGCACTACACTAGAGGAAGGAGTGGAGTGCTGTGTGGGTGGATGTTTGTGTTTGTCTGTGTCTGTAGGTTAGTTTTGTGGATTTACATGTTTTCTGCTTGGAGTAACTTCGCCATTCTTACACTCAACGCTCTGTGAATGTCTCCTGGACTGAATTTCTGCAAAATATCTTCACCAGGTATCAGCATTTTCATTTTAAATCAACTTTTGGAAGCCACCCCAAGGAAAAATAACTCTAGCAACTAAGTCTGACAAACCTCGGTGATGATGGGCCCCTGATTGAATCAACATTTTCGCCTGACCTGCTCCAAAAGGAATTTTACTTGGGCTATTCAGCAACCATTTTAAGAACAAAGAAACATACAGACAAAAGGATTTCACATCCTGCATATGCCCAGGGCGCAGTTTATCACCTTTCAGGAATTTTAACACATTCTGTGACCCTGGGTTTCAGCAGTTCATCGCTTCCACTGAATGAAATTTACTACCAGGTAACAGCATTTTCATTTTAAATCAACTTTAAATGTACTTGTCTCTAAAGGGCTGTTCTACAACAACTTTGAAAACAAAGGAAACAGACAGACAAAGGTTTTCACATCCTGCATATGCCCAGGCCAAAGTTCATCACATTGAAGGAATTTAACACTTTCTGTGACTCTGGTACTCTTCAGTTCATCATTTCCACTGGATCTATCTTTATTTCATTTGCTGCTTTCTCCTTGGAGGATCCCTGAGCTGGCTGCCTGCACATACAAGCCCTCCAAGCTCCCTCCTAACTGTGCCTCTGCCAGCAGCCCGAGTGGCACCTCCAAAACCGGAGACCACAAAAGCCTGCAAGCAACCACAGCCCTCCAAGACCTTTTAGCGGGCGACCGCACCTTCAAAGCCACCACCCACGCCCACCCTCTCCAGCCAGCAACAATGACAGGTACGGTAACTTTTGACCAGCCAGAAAGCAGTGCTTTTACCTCTGCAACCTGATTGGTTGGTCTCCCGACTGTGTGCTCCTATTGGCCAGTTTCTTTTGAAATGCCGTGGCTCTACAGTACGAACTTCTCTCATTCAAAATTTTACTGCTTAATTCTGGAAAATCTTAATATTAGCAAATAAGATTGTTCATAACTGTTTTAAAGCATTAGAGCATTAATTGCCATTTAGTTTTCAGTGTGTATATAAGCAGGGCCACCTCAGCACCTCAAAATGTCATTACTACAGCTTTTGTTAAATAATTTATTCTGTTATTGACTGTTAAGCAGTATCCTGAAACTATTAATTGGCCACCCCGCATGCAGAGCACAGGAGGGCTGGCAGGAACGTTGGAATTAAATATTCGCCAGCATCGTAGTTTTAATATTACGCTTTGGAGGTCGCAAAATTACACAAATCATGCTGAAGTTTAACTTTTAGGTTAGGTCATTTACGTGATCAGGGTATTCAGATAGCAACATAGTTTTCTGTGAAACTGGCCACTTCAGATATGGTGCTGCACCCCAGTCTCCCTAATGAACCCTCCTCTCACCTCTAAAACTTCACCACTTATACTCCTGTCTCTCCTGTTATGTGTAAACTGGCTAACAACTTGTACATCTCTTGCTACTTATCCTCATGCTAACAATCATAGTGACTTCAGGTTTTCTAACATCCTGCTGTACTATTACCTAATTCTACCCTGCTCACTCTATCCTCATCAAAAAGGGCTGTATCTATCTGTCTATCCACTCCTATCTCTTGAACTATCGTAGACCCAAACGCCAGCTAGGCACTCTCTCTGCCAACCTACTTTCTCACCTTGCCCGGCGGCTCCTTATGCTTGCCGGAGATATTGAACCCAATCCGGGCCCTATGGTTTGCGCTTCACCCCCTGCAATGGCTGCAACAAAAAAGGGTCTGGTTATAGCCCACATGAATATCCGGAGTCTCACGAGTCACCTGGCTGAGCTCGAAGCCTGGGCTAAACTGATTAACCCTGACATTTTATGCCTATCAGAGACTTGGCTGAAGCCTTGGGTGCCTGATGCCACTTGTCTTGTGCCTGGTTATAGCATTCTAAGGAAAGACTGTATTGGGTCAAGGGGTTGCGATTATGTACAAAAATCATCTATCCCTGAACATCCTACCCTGCACTGATTCCCTAACACCTTGTGAAACTCTGCACGCTACCCTGGCACTGGGTTCAAAACTGCTGCACATCATTTGTGTCTACAATCCACCTACAAGCGGGATGAGTGGTCTCCAGAATTTGCTACAATATGTCTCCCAGAATGTAAAATCAAATGAGGCTCTACTCCTTGGGGACCTGAACCTCAACTGGCTGGGTCCACAGCACAGCATCCTTGAATCTCTAATACAGAAGCACAATCTACACCAAACTATCACAGGCTTTACCAGAACTACTACTCAGCACTCAGGGTCCCTACTTGATTGGATCCTCACCACCAGACCTGATCATGTACTAGATGCCATAGTGCTTGCTGACTCAATCACTGATCATTCCCCACACTTTGTCAATGGCATCCTGTCCACCTCCTCCTCCTCCACCACGCCTGATTAGGTTTTCAAACTATGCTGCCCTGGACAAACAAGCCTTCCTATTTGACCTCTTGTGTTGACTGGTCTAACATTTATACCAAAACCAATGTTGATACTCGCCTCAATTCATTTCTGACTGAATTTGGCAACATCCAAAAGAAGCACTTCCCTACAGTCAAAAGGAGGGTAAGGGCCAGCATTCGAGGTGGCTGAAAAAGACCTGCTTCAAAAGTTAAAAGTTAGAGACAATCAATGGAAAAGTACAAACAAACTGGACTGCAGCCAGATCTCATTCTGTATAAACAATACAGAAATGACTGTAAAAGATGCATCAGGCAGGCTAAAAGTAAATACTGCCAAAACCTGCTGATTAATTCTTCCAATGACCTCGCAAGTTTTGGGGTCACATTAAGTCCTTCTGGGTTCTGCTAAAGATGTCACTCCCTCAGATATGGTCCTACATGGTGTCACTGTAATGATTCTACTACCATTGCAAATGCTTTTAACCAACAATTTTCTGACTTATCTGCCTACACAGCTTCCCTCCCATCACAATCCTCTGCTTCACAGTTTAACCCACAGCATCTGAAGGACCCCAAACTTAACTAACCCTTCTATTTCAGGGAAGTGTCTAGGCATCAGGTCCTAAAGCTGCTCAGGTCACTCTCTGAAACACCAGTACTGGCTCAGATGGCCTAGAACCAAGACTACTAAAAATGGCTTTACTACATCTCTGGCCCCTGGCACACATCTTCGCCCTATCTCTCCAATGGCATTGTCCCTGAAGTCTGGAAGGCAGCCAGAGTCACCCCTGTATTTAAGAAAGGCAGTAAAAATGACATATCAAATTACTGGCCTATTGCTATTTTGTCTGTTCTGAATAAAATCCTGGAAAAAGTAGTATCCATGCAAATCACTGAATACCTTGAGAAATTCAATTTACTAAGCTCAGCACAACATGGTTTTAGAAAGCATCACAGCACCATGACAGCACTTGCAAAATTCACTTCAGATATCATTACCAATATGGATAGAGGAGTTAACAGGGCAGTCTTCATTGACTTAACCAAAGCTTCGATCTGGTTGACCATTCTCTGCTACTATCCGACCTCAGTACCTTGGGCTTCTCTCCCCAGTCACTACCTGGTTCAAAGCTACCTCTCCAACAGAACACAAGCTGTTAAGTTTAATTCATCCATGTCAGACAGTGCTGTTATCAACATTGGGGTCCCTCAGGGTCTATACTTGCCCTCTTCTATTCTCATTATTCGTCAATAAACTTCCTGAGTTGGTCACCACAGGTCACCACTTCTTTATGCGGATGACCTGGTAATTTATTATCACTCTGATAAGGTCCTGGATCTAAATGCTGGCCTCACTGCAGATTTTCTGGTACAACACTGGTTGAACTCTCAACGCCTGGTTTTAAATACAATAAAACAAAAGTTATGATGTTTGGCTCCAATCACAAGCTTAGATCCTGTCCTCTGACCATCTCTGTCTCTGATATCGATGGGGACCCTAGAAACTGTCACTTCCTTTCGTACCTTGGCATCCACCTGGATCAAACCTTGACCTGAAAGCACATATACAGGAAACCTGCAAGTCAATTAACTGCAAATTGGGGCTGCCTATAGAACCAAATACCTGCTCACCCTGCTGCTAAATTGGTGATAGCCAGAGGCATTCTATTGCCAACCCTTACATATGGGTGTCCCATCCTGTCCTGGCCACCAAATCTTCACTGCAACTATGGGATACTACCTTCAATAATGTGTGCAGGTATGCAACCAAAGCACCTCGGCTGCAGCATCATTGTCTCTTATATCAGGACCTTGGTTGGCTCTCTCTTCCTCTACCAGGCAGTACTACTTGTACAATTTAGTTGATTCCATCCTAAGGATGTCCAAGCCTGCTATCCTGTCTGATCTCCTCAGGCCAGCCATTCCCACAAGGAATCTTAGATCGGCTGATCAGATCTTACTACCCATCCCCTTTTGTCGGACTAAAAAGGGCATGGGCTCTTTCCATCATGCTGCCCCCCACCTATGGAACCTACTACCTCAGGATCTAAGAGATGTCTCCACTCATGTGACTTTTAAGAACAAACTCAGGACTTTCCTCACTACTATGGACAAATGTGTTTGCTTTGACCCTACCTGATCCGCTGCATTTGTACTGTTTCTTCATTGCTAGCACTTTTGCCTGTCCAAATGGGTGTTCTATACTGTGCCTTGTAATTAATGTTTTATTTTGTGCCTTGTAATTAATGTTGCTTAACCTGTTTCTTTATAAGCCTAATGTTAGCTGTTGACAATTGTAAGTCGCTATTCTACTCCATGACATTCTTATCTTCACTTCACAGCTTCTCCTCACTTAACCCCACTGCTGCTCTCTTCCTCCCCTTCTTCTGTTATATCCTCTTCCTTTTGCCACTCCCACCAAACTCACCTTACCTGTTCCTACCTCATCCATGCCCCCTCCTTAGTCCCCACCTCCTGGCTGTGCTTAGTCACCTGTCTCCACCTACTACCGCCACTCCCACCGCTCACCGACCCCCTTCCCTGCCCTGCCATCTCTTGGTTCCACTGGCTCGGCTTGACTTTGACACTTTTGCCGCTATTGCCGTAATCCTCCACACTTTATCCCCTCTCACCGGCATCCTCACTCGCCTCTGCCATTTATCGGTTCCACCAGACCGCTGTATTTTCCTACCTCCTACCGCTGTTGCCGCTCTACTCGCCTCCCCACCACCTCTCTTCGCCTGCCGCTTCGGCTCCATAGGCCCGGCCGCAGGTTGGTACTTACACCCTGTTGCCGATCTGACGGCACCTCCTTTCCACTTAATCTCCTCCTCCCATCCTTTGCCAGTTTTCCTTCCTTGTGTCTTTCTACTGATGCCTATCCTCTCTTATTTTCTGCCTTCTACTATTCACATTTTGAGTATGTTTCATGATCAGTGCTAAAGTATATTTTTGTTTACTAATGTATGTTACATTGCCATATGTATTTCTCTCTGCATTTTTGTACTCGTTGTCTTATAATCTGGCTGTACTTTTGTGTATTGTAATTGTACCTCCCGGGTTGTGCCTGAAAACAGTCACTTGCTGACTAGCGCACTTACCCGGTTAACAAAAACTAAATAAATAAATAAATTGTCAGCAGACTTGCTCATTTCACTTTGTTGAGGAAGTAATGATTTGTCGCGAGACACAACAGTGTCGGACTGAGACAAAGAGCTACTGTCTGAGTCAGAGAGGGACTCACTGTCACTTGCATTATTGCTGCTAGTCACAGGGATCTTAACAGCATGAATGGCATACCTTATGGTGCCTCTCCGTGTGACCCCAGCAGCTGTACAGGTTTTCTTAAAAGGTCCCCCTTTATCACACTTCACTGTTGCTCTTTTGCTGTTTGTTGAATTTTTATCACGTGAAACATTTTGCTTATTTTTGCTAGCACCAGGATTACCACTACCACCAACACCTGCTCCAACACCAGCACTAGATGCTTCATCTATGTTGGTGTCAGCCATAACAGAACCAGTATACTGCAGAGAATACACCCACACAATTACTGTGTAAGAAAGCAATGTGATCTATGATCACTGGCTACAACTCCAAAATTGTATTTTGCTATGTGACACTGTGATGCAGTGGACTGAAAGTAATTGAAGAATATGACAGTTTGCAACTAAAGGTTCAAGGCTTACAGAATGATTGGGTGCTGGGCAAAGGCATAAGCATAAGAGTCAAGGGCTGCACAGCAGCAGGGTGATGGAATGACCACAAGAGACTGAGTTACACACACAAACCAAGGAAAGAGATTTTTCTGTCTCTTCTCCCAACAGGGAAATATATTTTTGACTTCTGTTGTGTATTTAATGATAATGTCACTCACACAACTGCCCACTGGGCTTCACACGGTAACACACACTGGTAAGGTACAGTGCAGTCAAGGGCACACAGCAGCATGGTGATGGGCTGACCACAAGAGACGGAGCTACATACACAAACCCAGGAAATAGATTTTCTGTCTCTCATCCCAACAGGGAAATATATTTTAGGCTTCTGTCATGTATTTAAGGACAATGCCACTACAAAACTGGCCACTGGGCTTGTCTTCCTCCCAACAGGGAAATATATTTTTAGGCTTCATGACAACTTGTCATGTATTTAAGAATAATGCCACCAGAAAACTAGCCACTGGGTCTCTCACGATAACACACACTGGGTACTAGGGTACAGTGCAGTCAAAGGGCACAGCAGCAGGGTGATGGCCTGATCACAGGAGATGTTTCTGTCTCTCCTCCCAACAGTAAAAATGTATTTAAGGATAATACCACCACAAAACACACACTGTAATAACTAGGGTATAGTGCAGTCAAAGGAAGGGAACACAGCAGCAGTGTCATCCTCCTGATACTTGGTTGTAGGACATGACTTTAAACAATTCAATTCAATAAAAGTTCACTGTTCACATTCACTCATTTAACTTTGTTTTTCTCAAAATCTGATTTTTTCACCCTCCCCAGCCAGGGTGCTCTGTCTCCATGACAAATCCCACTAGACACAGATATTGAGTAGTTAATCTAAACAGATCAGGAGGATCAGAAAATTCATCAAATATAGTAGTTTGGCAACTAGAGACTAGCATTCCAATGCAGGCAGTCAGCTAGTAGATATAATATCCCACATGGCACACACGCAGAGAGACCCTCACCCCACCATTTTTCCTACCCTCCCTTGCTTTCCTTTTCACCCAGTGTCCACCGTCCACCACCCACACTTTAGATTTTTTATTTTGTTTTACTGAGTAGCTGGAGGGAAAGCAAGTCGTCACTTTTTTTTTAAATGCCAGCCCACGAGTTCGTTCGCAACTCGCAGTCGGACTCGTCGCAACGCAATCAGGCACAGCAGAATGATGCAACTCCTTTAATGAACAGTGAACGCAGTCACGCGCGACTTAAATACCGTGCTGGTATGAGCACCACATGACTGCAGAGCAGTTGGTCAGGTGGTGGTGATGACGGTGACTGCCAGTCTGGGATCAAGGGTACGCACTACGCAGGCGCGATCTCACAATGTCCCCCCACAAGAACAGTGTCAGTAACTGCATCGTGATGGGATTGGGAACGGAACACGGAAGCGAAACTCGAGTAAGATTTTTTCAATCGTGGCTGAAGTTTTGCATCTCGGACTTGGGAGGATGCGCTACCAGAAAACTGAAAAATAACATTTTTTTACAAAGATTCGAACCCTTTTGCGAACCCTCTAGTGTTCGAGTCCTAAATTAGAACTCGAACACCAGGGTTCGAGATGGGTTTGAATCTTGCTCGAACTAGTTCTGACAACCCTATACAAAACAGCCCAGAGTGAGAGTCTGACTCTTCTGCTGCCCTATAGATTATACTTATACGCTCATGTTGTTTTAAATTGGGATGGGTTTTTATTTTAGTCAGAAAAAAGATCACAGAGAAACTTAGGAGATTATTAGGTACAGTAGGAAGAAGTTAGAACTGTCTGGAAGTTAGGGAAAACAACAATTTCACTCCCACCTGATCTTTCCTAGTCCCCTCACTGCTGGTCAGAGTGACAGGGAGAACCACCACCACCTCAAACAAGCATTTGTCAATGCCGAATGTTGTCTCACTAGCATTGGCATTGGTAGTGCAGGAGTTAGAGATGCATAATAGGAATGGCAGTGAAGTACTGAACTGACGGCAACCCCACCCCCACCCTGCAGAGATTGACAGGCGCTGGGGTGTGCCTTTGGATCGTCAGCTATAACGCTCATGTCATTTTACCCACCCTACCCTGTAGACACTGACAAGTGCCCTGGTGTGCTTTGGGGTCTTTGGGCCTTATACTTACCCCATTCCATAAGGAAATATGCTGAGATGGGTGCAGTATAGGAGAATGGGGTGAACTTTGGGGCCAAACACTCCAAGGCACACCTTGATGCCCGTCACTGACTGTAGGGTGGGGAAGGGGGTGGAATGGCATGAACATTACAGCCGATGATCCCAAGTCACACCCGTGACGCCTCTACAGGGTGGGGTGTCACAGTTGGAAACCCTAACGCCGTAGGTGTTTGTTGGTATTTTCACTCCAAATTTTCAACATGGGCTTTTTGTGACCCCACCTCATGAAGAGTGGCACTATCAGTTTGTTAGCCGAAAGGTGATTTTGCACAGCAACTGCGCCATTTGGCGCCACAGGTACGAAAACACATTTTGGGCAGGATGTGAAAAATGACAACTGTATTGTTCATGAGGAAGTGTAAAAAAATGGCAACATTGAAAATCTGGAGTGAAAATATGAAAAATTGGAGAAAGTAGGAGATCACGTGATGTTTGCAGCACGATAGCAGCTCATCTTTGGAGCTCCTCTATCTCTGCTCATCTACCTACAATCAAACTATTTTTTTGGCCAAGACTGTTCTCCAAAGCTGCTTGGGACTTTACTAAACCCTTGCTGCAGTGAGTTATTCATCTCCCCTACTTCACAATTAGCAGATAACGCCGCGATGGAGGTGGATACAAAATCGGCCTCACTGAGACATACACCCCAGACTACCCCGGAGAAGGCCGCAAAGAAATCCAAAGCTCAAGCCACCTTGCAAACTAAAGCTTCTACTTCATCAATTGCTTTGATTCCCCTAACTGAAGATAGATTCCTTCAGGAATTAGCACCATTTAAGGAATCACTGTTGGAGATCTCCTCTAAGCTTAAATCACTTCAGGCCGACATGGGGGACCTAGGCCACAGGGTGGGGGACATTGAAGCATGCACCTCCTCCCTGAAAAGTTGGAAAGACTGTGCAGAACCAGAGATCGTGAAACTCCGTCAGCAGATTCAATGACTCCAGCTCAAGACAGAAGACCTAGAGGGCTGCTCTTGGTGGAATAATATACTAATATTCGGGCTACCGGAGGGAGAAGAGGGATCCTTCACGATCACTTTCCTGCAAAAGCTTTTGGTCAAGATCGCGGGCCCTTCTCCACACAACCTGGCCTATCAGCTAGAATGGGTGCATCGTTCACTATGACCTAGACCAGCAGAGTCCAACCCCCCAGACCCATTATCACCTGATTTCTTAACTACCTCGAAAGGCAACATGTCCTTGCTAAATCTAAGGAGCTGCAAGTCATTCTCTGGGAGGGGGAAAAAGATTTGCATTACATGAGACCTTCCTTGTCAGGTCAGACAAAAGAGATCTGCCTTCCATCCGATCGTGACCAAGCTGATAGCTGCAGGCTTTAAATTTAAAATGTCTTGTGCAGCTTGGCTACAGGTCTTAATCAAGAGCTCCTGGCTTTCGTTTGACACTCCCACCCAGGCTTCTAAAGAACTGGCCTCTCGCTTCCTGGATCTCTTCAAAAACACTTGAATAATCTCCTGAAATTGTTACTGGGCCCAAGTGGACTAATATTAATAATTCCATCTGCATACTTACTAGGCCCTGTGATAGTATCCTAATGGCTCCTTGAGATCGTTGTTTTGATTTTCTATTTTGCTATTCTGGACATTCCTAGTGGGTTAGATAACCACCCAAGTAAAAGAGACTGTTTGGAACATGGAAGGAGTCATGCATACATCCCTCTTCGAATGCCGCCTAATTTAAATCTATTGGATCTTTTCTTTTTTTATGTTAGTTTCCTGGGGGATCCTTTACCTAGGGACTGATTCTGACTCTGTTTTGGGTCCCACCGGACTCAGTTGGAATCTTCCATTTAAATACTCATTATGAAGGCCTATGCCCCCATGTAGAAGTGTCCACTCATTTAAATTTGCTTTTTTCTTTTTTATTGCTGTTTTTGCCTACTGCAATATTTACTTCTCTACCTCAATTTTATTGAGTGTCCTGGTCATCCCATCCAGTATTTCACTCCCCTCTGGACATAAGGGGATTCTTCGAACTTCCCCCTTCAATTTGTGGCTATTTGAGTGGTCCGGTTTCTAACCCCCTCCCTCTCGACTCTCACTTAGTCTGATATGACCAGACCCTAGCAAGTGCATCGGACTGGCACCATAAAGGTAGACATTTAGGTTTTTGCTTGCCTTAGGATCAATCTTGGGGGCTTCAGGCAGCTTGCTGGGTGGTGGGTGGGTGGATGGGATGTGGGGGCTCCAAACATGAACCCTGTGGTGTGCTGTATCTCCTCAAGTTCTGGAGTAAAGGGGGGTGGGCCCTGTTTATCATTATTTACCTACTTTTACCCTGGTTTTATTTTATTGGTTTTTCACTACTTCTCAACTATGGGTGGGACTTACATGCAATTTGTCCTAGCACTGTTTTCCATAAGTCCCCCCCCAACTCGGTTTTATATACTCTGGCCTGTTTATGTTGGCATTTTCTTTAAATTCAGATACTTCAGGGCCTCGGGGTATTGGTTTCCCCCACTCAGTCCCATATTAATTGGTTCAAATCTGACCTCCTAGGGGGAACCTATGTATATAGTTCTACTGGGGGGGGGGAGTGGAAGGGAGGTTCCAGTATTAAGGGTTGAATATAGGAGAACAGAGGGTGGTTGGGGTTTTGGTGCTACCATACTGCCTTTTGCTACATACTGTTTTTTTTTTCAGAAATGGTGGGTTTGTGCTTATGGAGGGAGATTTTCCACTTTGAAGCCTACTTAATTTGCTAGTTAATTGGGTGGGGGGTGGAGTTTCTCTATTTGTTTCTACTCTTCTTCCCATTAACCTTTTAATTAATTGGTTTAGTGGTGACGTAACCACCACTACCCAGTTAAACATTTATTGTTGCATTAACTTAATGGAGAACAGTAAGATTAGAGGTTTTCTGTTTCTTTACATGTGTTAATCTTACAGATATATGTTCCCCGTTGGTTTCATATCTCCATATTGAAATACAGTACTATGTCACTTAATTGTCATAGTTATCACAGGGGTAGGGAGTCAAGGTCTGGTGGGAAGAAGTAGTTTTTTTACTAATATCCCTAAAGTTGTATGGATCTTACATTCCTTTTGTATTGAGCTGTTACGTCAGCTCTCTATACCATTATTACTGTGGAGGATGGGAATGGGGATGGGTGGGTTTCTAGGAGTGTGCCTTAATTTGTGTATTTATGTTACCACTCTGTTGATTTATATGGATTATGGCTAGTAACACCTTAAAATTTGTGTCTTGGAATGTTCAGGGGCTCAGGAAGCTGTCCATACAATATCAAATACTAAAACATCTTTCTATATTACATGCCTAAATTGGCTTCCTACAGGAAATGCATCTTCTCACTCATGAAGTGAACAGACTCCTTAAACAAGGGTTCGGTCAAGTCTTCACTTCTGGTGACTCAACCTCCAGTAGAGGGGTAGCTATTTTGATTAGGCGCTCCGTTACCTTTCAAATTAACCACACTATCTTAGACCCCAATGGTCACTATCTTTTCACAGTTGGTATTCTTGACTGTCAGGAAATAGGTCTTGGAAGTATTTGTGCTCCAGTGGGAGGTGACCCAACTTTTTTATGGAGCTAGCAGATAAACTCTTGCCCTTTCTTAATCTCCCCTTCATTCTGGGGGGAGTGGAATACTCCCCCAACTCAAGATCTAGATCGGTCCTCTTCTTCTCTTAAGCCTCTCTCTGTGGCTCAGTTAGCTCAGAGAGAGTTTATGGAGTTACTGGGGCTTTGTGATCCATGGAGAGTCCTTAATCCTCTGTCCCGTATTTACTCCATGGTTCACCACACGTCCTCCAGAATTAATTACCTTCTTATTAGCCTCACCTTACTCCCGGGTCTGTGTAATGCCAATCTTGAACCCATTGTACTCTCCGATCATGCTGTAGCATGGCTTCTTCTCACCCTATAGTTATGGTTGCTCACTGCTCGTCCCTCCCTTTAATCGGAAGGCTCCAAGGTGTGGTATACCTTGCTCCTGAGGCCAATATCAATTGGCCTATCTTGTGGAAGTATCTCCACACTTATCTCTCAGGACCGGCTTAGACTATCTCAGTATCAAATTCTAAATAATATGTACTACACGCTGGTTAAACTCACTAAAATGGGTCGTCTTCCCTCCCCCATCTGTACAAGATGTGGTACAGCGGATGGAACCCTTTTGCATATTTTCTGGACCTGTGAGAAGGTATCCACCTTATGGGATCAAATTGAGAATCAAAGTGATCCACTGTTGGGTTTGACTGATCTCTTTACTCCTGAAATCTGTGTTCTTGGTAACTTCTCACAAATCCCGGTTAGGGAGAGAAGATACCATATGGCCCTTCTTTCTCTGGCGGTCAAGAAATCAACTCTCAGACACTGGCTGGACCAATAATTTATTTCATATACTGAATGGCTACAGGAACTTTCCTTCTCTCTTCGTGTTGAGCGCATGACTGCCAGCCTGTACCACCGTCTCCCTCAGTTCAACAAGAAATAGGGTAAACTCCATGCTCTTTATTTCTCCCAAGTTTTTGAGAATTCCCTGAACCCTCCTTTTTTTCTTGTTTTCCAAAGTTCAACAATTCTACTCCAAGTTAATGATTATGTTAAAACTCTCTTACTGTCAAACCTTAGGCACACTCCAGGGGAGGTGGGGGAATGGGGGGGATGAGTTATTGATTTTGTTTTTCTGATTTTCTTCTTCACTGAGCATATGTTCACTGTTGGTGTAAATTCTTTGTGGTTGTTTTGTAAAAATAATAAAACTGATTAAATTTCAGAAAAAATGGTGAAGCCATGAGCATGCATAGAAACTGGGCAACGCATGCCCATAACCAAATTATTTATGGCATTTTCAACATAGGCATTTTGGGACCTTCCCTCATGAACAGTGGTATTGTGATTTTGTTAATCTGTCCCAAAAGTTGGTTTCCCACAGCGAGCATGCCATTGTGCGTCACAGGTGCGAAAACACATTTCGGGCAGGATGTGAAAAATGACAGCTGTACTGTTCATAGGGAGGTGTGAACAAACGGTTATGTTGAAAATCTGGAGTGAAAATATAAAAAAGTGTTGAAGTTATGAACGTGCATGGAAACTACGCAATGCATGCTCATAGCACAGTCATTCTTTGGAATTTTTCACCAAATTTGCAACATGGGCTTTTTGTGATCCCACTTTATAAACAGTGGTACTGTTGTTTCATTAATCAGTCCCAAAAGGTGATTCCATGTAGTGACCGCAAAATCACCTTTTGGGACCGAGTAATGAGATGACAGTGCATGTATTCATGAGGTGGGGTCCCAAAAACCCCATATTGAAAATCTGGTACCAGTCAATGACGTGAGTTCCCTTGCTGCATCAATGGAGTGACGTGAGTTCCCTTGCTGCAATCAATAAAGATTCATTCAAGAATGGGGGATGGGGGTGACTTGGGGGGAGTATCGTTTTCCCCCAGATGCTGTAATAACCCCTTACTCCAGGGAAATGGCTCTGAATGGGTATTCTACCCCTTAATGTATAGAGACACAGAGCTCCTTAGCATTAGAAGGACGTATAGATCTCTTGTTTTTGATATATAAAGCATGGTTCTGGGCTTTCCTTAAAGTTTGTATATCTTCAAATCTGAGTGGATCCAGTGATAACCTGATTTGCTTTTGCCCTCTCCCCCCCTTTTTTTCTTGTTTCATTTTTATGTTGCTGGTCGAGGGGATGGGGGAGGGTGATTCCGGGTTTGTACCGGAACACAAAAAAGGGACCGTAACGGGCAAACTTAATTTAACTTCCCTCTGCCTTTAAAGGTTTATAATGGAAACAATTCTAAAAACTTTTTTTTTCTTCTACCCCCAGTGCTCAGATACTTAAGTTGCTGGATTGGGTGATGCTGGGGGGTGAGCTGGAGTGTACGCCATTCTCCTGGGTTTTTCTTTACTGGGTGATGCACCTTTTACTCGACCCCAAACTTTGGAGGGGTCGGGGAGGCCTGACTAATTTTTTGGTCACTACTCCTCCCATAGGGACACAGTCCGAGTTTTGGACTCTGGATCCAGTTTTTGGAGGGACGATTCTAACACCCTCTATGTTTGGAAGTACTAATGTAAATAGTTTTTTCAGGTTGATAGTTGTTACAGTTTTACTTGTTTTTTACATTAACTTGAGTGATGTACTTACTCTAAAGGCCAATTCTCTACATTATGGGTTACAATTCAATACCAACCAATGGGAAACATGGTTTACTGTGGGCGGAAGGTATAAGCCGGTGGAAATGAAGGAAAACTCTTTTGCATATACAGCAGCTGTAGAAGCTAAGGTCCCTACAGCTACGACCCAACCGATCCTCTGTGGGGCAGCTTTAAGTAATAAATCTCAGGTCAATGGATAACTCTTCCACGATTTTGGTCTGCTCCCATAACATTAATGGGCTAAATAACCCAATAAAAAGATACAGGGTAATTAACTGTCTTAAGAAGATGAAACCTGCATTTCTATTATTGCAGGAAACTCATTTAAACAAAAAGGAACATCAGAAGCTTTCTAAATTTGGGTTCTCCACCATAATTGCCTCGGTCTATGGGAGGGGGAAAAGAAGGCAAGCTGCAGTCCTGGTCCCTAAAAATATCCCATTCTGCCTGACAAACTCATATACGGACCCTGAGGGGAGGCTTGCTATTGCAGCAGGGCAGCTGGAGGGACAAGAAATTACTCTCGCTTCCTTATATTTCCCCTCCGGTTCGGGGGCTGAAGTGAGAAAATTATTATTTCAAAGGGTCATAGAGGAGCATAGGGGTGTACTGGTATTAGGAGGAGATCATAACCAGGTGACTTCACCTTTAGATACCTCAAATGTGCGATGGCCAAAAAAAAATTCTGCTCAAAAAGCAACACAGGTTTATTTCTCAGAGGCTCAATAGGTAGACGTATGGAGACACCTATATCCCAACAAAAGAGAGTACACACACTTTTCTGCCCCCCTGCATAAAGTCTACACACGAACAGACTACATACATGTTTCTAAGGAACATTTGTATAGAGTACAGGATTGCGTACAGTCCCCAACGGTGTTATCCAACCACTCAAGCATAACTCTAAAAATGAGATGGGAACAGAAGAAAAACAACTCTTTGTGGAGATTTAATAATTTCCTTTTAAATATAAAAGATTTTAGAGATAGGATTCAGAAAAGAATCCAACAGATTCTCTCAGAAAACAATACCCAGGGGGTAACGATGGGCACCCTATGGGATACCCTGAAAACAGTTTTGAGGGGGGGGGATGTAATAAAGTATGTGTCTTATCATAAAAAACAACAACAGCTGCGTTTAGACAAACTCCAACATAAATTTCTAGACCTACAGGCCCAACATGCCCCAGGAGACGAGGGGGTTCTTCCCTTGTTACGTGCAACGAAAGAACAAATTCAGGGGATCTTGGACATACATACAGAGCAAGCTCTGCAGTATATAAGACAGAAATATTATGAGGAGAGCCCTAGGGCTACCCACCTACTAGCTCATAGACTCAGGCAACATAAGACCCGTTCCAATATAACTCTAATTAGGGATCCAACCTCAAAGAAGTTAGTCACACTTCCCAAACAGATAGAAAAAGCTTTTCAAACCTTTTACAGTACCCTCTACCAGGCCGAAAAGAGAGAGGACTCCAAGTGGATTGAGGCCTTTTTGCAGGGTCTTGACCTTCCTGTGATATCGGAAGAACAGAAACAGGCCCTAACAAAACCAATTTCAGCTGAAGAATTAGGTCAAGCAATTGTAGCTTTGAAGACAGGTAAAAGCCCTGGCCCTGATGGTTATTCAAGTGATTTTTATAAGACATTCAGGCAAGACCTAACCCCGACTCTCTTGGAGGCTTGCAGAGGGGCCCAACAAGGGGAGGCAGCCCCAGACTCATGGCGGTATGCTTAAATAGCCAGTGTACCAAAGCCTGTTAAGGATATGACTTCCTGCTCCTCATATAGACCTATTTCCGTGCTTAATATAGATTACAAGATATTTGCTTCCATCCTTGCGGAAAGATTCAAGAGGTTTATACCCCAGATAATACATCTAGACCAGACGGGCTTTGTTCCAGGCCACCAAATGCAGGATAACATCAAAAGAACACTGCATTTGGTGCACCGAATGGGGCAAAGGGGGACCCCTTTTTTGCTCCTTTCATTGGATGCAGAGAAGACATTTGACAGGGTCGGATGGCCTTTTCTGTGGGCAGCGATGGGGAGGATGGGCATACCACAACCGGTTATATCAATGATAAACAACCTAAGGGTGATTTTTGTCAGCTATCCTTTGAAAAGTGTGCTGCTGTTCCTATTTCAGTAACATCTTGTTTTCTGTAAGCAGACGCGGTGAAGACCAGCGAGACGAGACTTAAACAAGGACAGCTGATTTGGGACTCTGACAGACTGCTGGGGTAGCCAAAATGAGAGCTGCAGAGGTGGGGCTTGCAGTTTAAAAGTCCGCGATGCTTGTGTGTACTGAGAAGCAACCTAAGGGTGATTTTTGTCAGCGATCCCCTTTGAAAAGTGTGCTGCTGCTCCTATTTCAGTAACATCTTGTTTTCTGTAAGCAGACGCGGTGAAGACCAGCGAGCCAAGATTGAAACAGGTACAGCTGATTTGGGACTCTGACAGACTGCTGGGGGAGCCAATGTGAGAGCTGCAGAGGTGGGGCTTGCAGTTTAAAAGTCCATGCTGCTCACTGCGCGAGCATGTGAGCGTTCGAGCGTGTGAGTGGTGCGAGCGCCACTCTGAATAAAAAAAAAGATAAAAACACAACTAGAGAGAATCTGTTATGACAAATGTAAGTAGGATATACGGTTTAGCTATCTCTGCCTTTGTTTTGTAGGAGGGTATAAATAAGATTATTTGATAAAAAGGAGGAGGTGGTACCCTCTTGCAAAGCGGGCATTGATATCTTTGTATACCTAGGATTTGTTTTAAAATTTCTTAGAAAATGTACTCAATGCAAATACTGGGATATGTAGTCCTGGGTCTGATTTTTGCAGGTGCTATATTTAGTGAATCTGACCTCGGGACTACTAAAACTATCTGGCCATTTATTACTCGAATTAATAATTATCAAGATGGGTACTTGATTTTAAATAGAAGAAATACTTTTACTAATTGTTGGAATAATTACATGAGAGCAAGTATTAAATTAAAGGGTTTGCCTCCAAGTTTCAACAAATCACCTAATAGTTTTATGTATGCATGTTATTTGGTTTTGATTTTGGGGAGTGATGTTGAATTGAATCCAGGACCAAATGTCTCAAATGAGATAACTGTTTTACATGACAATGCTCGCAGTATATTAAAAAAGTCAGATCTGCTGGCATCCATTATAAATTCTCAAAATCCTTGTATTTTGGGCTTGAGTGAAACTTGGTTAAATGACAAAATTAGTACAACTGAAATGAGTATGCCAGCATATCAGACTTTTAGACAAGATAGGAAAGGTAAAGGGGTGGGGTAATGTGTTTTGTTAAAAACTCACAGGGAAATGCTGAAATAATGATGGCAGGAAATGAGGGAACTACAGATTATTTAGTTATTTATGTTACTCCCTTAAAATTAGTAGTAGCTGTGATTTATTCTCCCCCCCAAACAAAAATAAAAATTATAGAGGGGGTCTTACATAAAATAGGGGATCGTATACAGGAAAAACCTATTGTTTTAATGGGGGATTTCAACTGTGATTGGGCAAATGTTAGAGGAAACCAATTAAAAGAAATTATGAATGAGATGGGACTTACTCAACTGATTAATTCATCAACAAGGTACATAAATACAACAGGTAAGGGATCCATATTAGATCTAATCTTTGTTTCCCAAACTTTCTAAATAAGATATATGGGAATTTTGCCTCCCCACTTTAGTGACCATAATCCTGTTTGGACTGTTCTTATTATACATCCTAGGGGAGTGTCTGGAAAACATTTGAAACAAACTTGGTCCCATGATATGAGACATTTCTCAGAACCTCACTTTCTGGAGAGTATTAGATCAGAAAGATGGGAAAGATGTTTATTAATACCAGAGTTAGATCTTAGTATTGAATACTTTACTGATACTTTCCAAAAAATTTGTAACATCCATGCCCCCAAAATAATAAAAAAGCATAGTGATTTGCCTAAATTTCCATGGATAACAGATAGGTTGCAAAAGATAATTAGAGTCAAAAATAGAATCTGGAGGAACTCAATAAAGACAAAGCAAATATATGATTGGGATTTATTTAAACTTAAAAGAAATCAGTGTCGAAAATTGATAAAAAGGGCAAAAATATCTTATTATCGTAGTAAATTAAACCATAACATTAATCCTAAAAAATTTTGGACGACTATAAAAAATCTGTCAAATCCTGGAGGACATGGTGGACAAGCTAATTTAAATTTGAAAGTAAATGAAAGTATTATAGAAGATCTAGGGGAGGTATCAGATATTCTAAATGATTATTTTGTTGATCTCCCTAATTTGGGACAAATAGGAGATACATCAATGGTATTTAATACTAAAAGTGAGGAATATTTTTCAAATCAACATCCCCTTTTAGATTTAAAAAATTAACATTATTGGAAGCTACTAAAGAACTGTCTAGAATTAATCTATATAAATCTGCTGGATTAGATTATTTGGAGGGCCGTTTTTTAAAAATAGCTACCCCTTATATAGCACAAACAATCCTAGCTATATTTAATTGGAGTTTACAAGAAGGGCATTTTCCTACTCTATGGAAAGCAGGGAAGATAGTACCTATCTATAAAACTGGAGACAAAATGTCTCTTAATAATTATCACCCTATTGCTATTTTGCCCATTTTATCCAAATGTTTGGAGAGACTGGTAAATCAGCAAATGGGAGAATACTTGGAAAAATATGATTTATTAACAAATTTCAGCCAGGATTTAGGAAGGGTTTTTCAACCACATCGGCTTTAGTTGAATTCAATGATCTGATATGTACATCCTTGAATAAAGGAAATAATACAGCAGCAATATATATTGACTTATCAAAAGCGTTTGACTTGGTGAACCATTCCATTTTATCTGAAAGGTTGGCTGATTTGGGTTTCTCTGGGGATCCACTTAAGTGGTTTATATCATATTTGACTGATCGATCTCAAAGAGTGCAGTTACAAAACCATCTCTCAAACCCCCGAATCATTAAAAGGGGAGTTCCACAGGGGTCCATTTTGGGACCCTTGTTATTTTTGATCTTTTATAATGAGTTACCATCAGTGATTCAGCATACAGAAATGAGGATGTATGCAGATGATACAGTTTTACTGGCCTCTGAATAAAACCTAGTGGATCTCCAGAGAAACCTACAGGCTGACTTTAATAGGGTACAGGAGTGGTTCACCAAGTCAAAACTAATAATGAATGTAAATAAAACTACATTGATGTCTTTTGGTACTAGTAGATTACAGGGGTTCACGGATGTACAGGTCATATCATTGAATCAAACACTAATAGAACAAGTTTCTGAATATAACTATTTGGGAGTTAATATTGATTCCTCATTAACTTTCAAGAATCATATAGAGTCTACTATCACTAAAACACATAAAAAGTTAGGAGCTTTGAAGAGAATATCAAAGTGTTTTAGGTTGCAAGATAGGAAATTGATTGCAGAACAGCTCATACTTCCCGTGATTAGATCTGGAGAGATTATTTATAGGACTACTACTAAACAACTTTTGAACAAATTAGATAAATTACAATATAGGGTGGCAAGATATGTCCTGTGTTGTAGTTTTAGAACTCATCATTGTGATTTGTTAATGAGATTAAATTGGTTATCTCTTGATTTGGAATATAGGAAGAGTTGGTCCTTATTTATTCATAAATATAGGACAATTCACTTAACCCATAATATAGCTAAATTATTAGCAGATAGGGATCCTTCACTTAGGAAACACTCAGTAAGGGTTTTGTATCAAAATAGAATTGATCCAGACAAACGTAAGAATAAATTTGGGGATAGAACATTAGTATCACAAGCTTCAGTAATTTGGAATGTACTCCCTCCTTTATTGCGGTCTGAGAAAACTACTAAAAAATTTTTGACACGGTTAAAATTGTATTATGTTTATTCGTGTGTCTGTGTTTAATATTGATTTTTATTGTCTTTGTGGAATGTTTTTTATAAATTTGTGTACTATGTATTCATGTATATTTTGTATTAGATTGTTTGTTATTGATATGAATATGTGGAACTTGGAATACTTGCACAGGACTGTCTTGAAAACTGGATTGTATTATCCAAATGACGTGTATTATTCCTGTATAAAAATACATTTTTTACTACTACTACTTTTTACTAAAGTTAATGTATTCTGACCCCAGAGCCTATATTAGAATAAATAGCTCCTTTTCCTCTCCTATCTCATTGTCGCGTGGCACCAGACAGGGTTGCCCCCTGTCACCTCTACTATTTGCTATATACTTAGAGCTTTTAGCCCAGGCTTTGAGAGAGGAAGAAGGCTTAAAGGGGGTGGAGGTTGGTCCAGAGACTCATAAATTGGCATTATATGCTGATGATTTATTAATATATATGACAGACCCTGAGGCCTCCCTTCCTCATCTCTGGGAGTTACTAAACAGATTTAGAAACCTATCTGGCTATAGAGTCAATCTCTCTAAGACAGAGGTGTTGGCCTTGAATTATGCACTATCAATACGGTTAAAAACTAAATTTCCTTTTCGTTGGGATTTGGAGTGCATTAAGTATCTAGGTGTTAAGACTGGAAGGTCATATACAGACCTCTTTTCCCTAAATTACTCCCCCTTTCTGATTAAGATGTCTGCTGACCTAGAGAAATGGAGAGCTCTCCCCTTATCTCTGTATCAGAGAATTGAAACTATCAGAATGGTAGTCCTCCCATGCTTCCTTTACCTGGCTCAGACCCTCCCAATTTCGATAACAGAGGCATTTTATAGAACTCTGCAAAGAAAAATATCAGCATTTGTTTGGGCATATCAGAGACCAAAGATAAGCCTTTCCATATTGCAGCTTGCTAAATAGCAGGGAGGAATGTCTTTACCGAATTTCAGACTGTATTATTTAGCTGCTCAGATTAGGATACCTCTATATTGGCTTGTTGAAAGCTATGTGGCTAGGTGGAAATCAGTGGAGGGCCTGGAGAGGAAGCTTAAAAATATATGTCAAACCCTACTGTCACCCCCTTCAAAAATAAGGGCAGATGGGGTAAATAATCCATATACCAACTCAACTTTAAAATGCTGGCAGGGGGTGCTGGCATCTAAAAAGCTTGCAGACTGGAGATCTGCACTATTTTCTCTGCCCTACACAAGCTCTTACACCCCAGCCAGGTTAGATGCGGGGTTTCGTGGTTGGCAGAAGCGGGGTCTGCATTTGGTGTATCATTTTATGTCTCAGGGAGTGATTCTGTCCCTAACGGACTTAACCCAGAAGTATGATATTCCGTATGTGGACAGGTTTAGATACTTTCAGACTAGGGACTATCTTCGGAGGCTTGGAGAGGTGAAGTGGAAAGACTCCCCTCTCCCTGGACCTTTAGAAATCTTCATTAAGGTAATAGATAAAAAAAACAGTTCCCACCAACATGATCTCTGCTCTTTATAGGGCCTTGAGACCTTTAGAGGGCGATTCAACAATAAAGACTAGGTTAGCATGGCAAAAGGATCTGGGGGTGGAGGTTTCTCCTACACAATGGGAAAAACATTTGGAAACAATGGGGAAGGGCATCAATTCAGGGCGTTGGAAGGAGTTTGCTTGGAAACTGTCTGTAAGATATTTTAGAGCCCCAGCAATAATTTAGAAATACCACCCCTCCCAAGGGGCATGTTGGAGGCAATGTGGACATGCCCCTGCCACATTGGGCCACATATTTTGGTCCTGTAAGGTGCCCCAATCTTTTTTTAGCAAAATTTCAGGAGGCCTTGCAGCAAATAATCTCACCAGATATATCATTGACCCATACTTCTTTTTCTTTGGAGAGTGTCCTCAGAATTGTAGGGATGGGATGACAAGGAAATTCATGAATCTGTCTACTCTTGCAGCCAAAAATGCTATAACCAAAAGATGGCTCTCCCCACTGCCTCCTACATTGGACCAATGGTCACAGATAATGATACAGATCTATTGAATGGAGAAGATTACGGCTGTATTAAATAAATCTCAAGCTAGTTTTGAGAATTTTTGGAGGAGATGGGTAATGTACATTGTTCCCCTATGATCAGATTTTCTTCTATGACTTCTAAGCCCTACAGTTCATATAAGCTATTATTAACATAGGTATTGGATGAAATAAGATGATGTGTACCCTGTAAGTGCCTTTTTTTATATATATATATTAATTATTTCTGTGAATTTCTAGTCTTTGTCCCATTTTTGGTATTTATTTTTGTATATGTTTTATGGGAAAAGAATCAATAAAGAATGATAGCAAAAAAAGAAAATCTGGTACCAAAATTCCCAAAACTGGCTGAGATATCCACCTAAGTTGCACCCCCCCCATTGCCTACCATTATAAAGTGTACCATATTTTGTTCAGTTCCCCCGTCAGCTTCTGAAGAGTTCAGACGTGTTCCCGCTGCACAGAAGATCACAGTGCTGGCCCTCTGGAGGTAAGTATGGGGTGAGGGGTGAGGGGGGGGGATGTGGGGTGCGCAGAGGGTGGGTGCAGGTTGGGGAAGGGGGCATGGCAGGATGTTGATGGACCTATTTTTTCACAGTAAAAAAATAAGAAACCAGACTTTGGACTGTTTTCTTTATGTAAAAATGATTTGGGGCACACTGGTGTGGGCTCCAAGTGTGCCACGAGTTTTGGGGGGGACATGATGCTGATGGGGACTGGGCTCCCCCTTTGGCAAACAAACTGAACTGGGGGGACATGCCAACATTGGGACTAGGCATATGCAAAGTCAGCTTTGTGGGGATTATGTGGCAGGTGGCGGGAGCCACCATATTTGTTGGAATGTTTCACCAGGAAAGGCACGTAACAGAGCCTTGTCATCTTACTCGTCAATGAGGAAACTGCACCTCATTGGAGCAGCAGATTTCTTCCAACTCTGTGGCTGTCTCTGAAACTGCTGTCATTGTCTGCATTCTTGCTAACTGGTGGCTAAGGGACGCACCCACTAAACTGTTCCCTGCATTCATCACGAAAGTGACACACCTCTGAATGTGCTACTACCGCAAGATGTTGCTTGCGCGTGTGTTCAAGACAACATAAAAAGGCAACAATAGATAATGAATACAGCAGGTTTAAACAGTATAAGCATAGGTTATAATTGTACTCATGGATATTAGCCCTGTGCTAACAAACTACTCAGCTTGTGCGATACACCAGGGAAAGACTGTACAACTCCCCTCCTTGCTGCCCCCATCCTCTCTCTCTCTCCTGATCTCTGGGACTACAGACTGGGTATTCATTACCTGGCTATGAATTGCAACCCTGTCCCCTCCAGATTGTTCAAGGGTCTCCATTACCCAGTCAGGTGCACTACAACCTGCAAACAGCCACAGTACAAGCTACTGGGGTATCTCAATTACGAATCACAAACTGTCCAGTACACTTCACTTACTACCATGGTGGGTAGCAAGGGCATGGTGCAAGTGACCTTCCCCCTCTGGTGAAACTATGGTGTGAAATGTCATATGCCACTGCACCCCCCCAACCTACCAAATACATCCTCTCCCTAGTTTCCTCATCACTGTGATAGTACTAACCCACTGGCGTGGCTGTATCATGGCATCTCTCTTCCTACCCCTCCATGGATGCCCTTCATGTCTGGAGACCCCTCTTTGAGGCACGCCCTCCTGGCAGGTTCCACCACCCTGCCATCCAAGACCCAGTTACCAAAAGTCTCTACTTTGGAAGCTCATGGTGCAGATAGTTTTGACTGAAAGCACTCAGTTGGTGCTCTCAGCCCTGGGTGTAGTGAAACCCTGCCCCATAAGATAAGCTGATAAGGTTAACTAGCCAGTAGTTCTTGTGCCTGTGCTCATGGTTATTCAAAATCTCTGTGCAGTTACAGTTTCTTGAAAATGTAGGAAATGTGGGAACGGGGGGGGGGGATTGGCAAGAATGGGCGAGCTATCAAGTTCAAGTTTATTGCAGGAAAACTCCATTGAGCAAGCTCATTCACAAGGAGGTTCTGTGACATAAACACTTAAAGTACAAGCATAGATAGGTAATAACAGTATATACATGAAATGCACGTTACATGATACAGGCTGGATATACATACAAGGGTACCACATAGGGTGACCGCAGGTGGTAAACATTAATATGACACAGGGAAGCGACTTACAGGTTGCATACTGATAAATTAAACATGATGACTGGTGCGTGCAATACATATATTTTGGCAGCTAGAACAAACAACAGACTACAACTGATATGGGGGGGAGGAGTGATTTGATAGAGTAGCAGTGGCGCGTAAGCATAGATAAAGCCAGGAGTAGAAGGGGAAGGGAAAGCAGTTAATATGACAAAGCAATTATACCTTACCAGTGGATAAATATGGCACACATGGGGAAGGAAGAGACTTAATGACAGTTACAGGTGTCTTTTATTTTGGCTGAACTTAGCGATTTGTAGAAGTTTATTGAAACTGTGCTAGTTAGTTTCAGTACGGTTTGTAATTGGTTACAAATGGAGGGAAGGGCATATGCAATAGCATGTTTACCAAAGGAGGTCCGCGTCCTTGGTATGTCAAGCATAATAAAGTCAGATTTTCTTAACAAGTATGCACTATGTGAGATACTAGTGCTCTTTAGCCATTTAAAATTAGTTCCCCTAAGTTATATCTATACTCTCTTAACGTCAGTGGACTCACAAACCCGGTTAAATAGTCCAAAATAATATCCCAGATTACAAAAACTATGCTAGACCTCATATACATGCTGAAGTAAGCCTCTCCACACCAGAGCATCAAAAGTTGCATAAATCTGATTTTACCTCTGTATTCTCTTTCTGCTAGAAGGCTGACAGGAATGAGTTATTATGGCCCCAACCCTGTGGAATTCTCTACCTCGTCAGATTAGAGAGTGTCTGTCCACGGAGTCATTTAAGGCGTCTCTGAAAAGATATCTGTTTGAATTAGTGTTTGAATAAGTTTACTGCTACTTTTATTGTTTTTATGCTGTTATTTATTGTTTGGTGTTATTTTGATATGTAAATGCGCTTTGATATGTAGAAAAGCGCATTATAAATAAATTTTGATTTGATTTGATTTTTAGCAGTGTCAGTGGCTCAGTAGGTAGCACACTCGCCTCTGAGGCCGGGAGATCAGAGGGCTGTGGGTTCAGTTCCCACATCTGGCACTTGGGTTAATATCCCAGTACTGACACTGTAATGCAGCATGAGAGGGGTGCTGCATTTCTGAGGTGCCATCTTTCGGATGAGACGTTAAACCGAGGTCCCATCTGCCTGGATTGGTGGTAGTTCAGGTGGATGTTAAAGATCCCATGCGCTTATCGAAAGAGTAGGGAATTTCCCCGGTGTCCTGGCCAAATTTCCCTCATTCACTAAAAATACCACCAACAGCTTAATCTGGTTCAAAGGTCAGTTGGCATTCATCTGTATCCCCCCTCCCCCGGGTCGTGCCTGAAAATAGGCAGGATTTGTCTAGTGCACTTACCCGGTCAACAAAAGCTAAAATAAAATAAAATAAAAAAAATTTTGATTCCCAGATCTACTGCTTTTCAAGCCCAAGAGGTCTGGTCAGACCCAGAGAGGCGGTTAGTTATAGTACAAGGACTTACATATTATGGAAGTCACACTAGCTAGCGTTTACCTCCCACCTGGTCCCACCCCTCAGAAAAGCGCTACACCAAATTCTCATCAAACCAAAGGCGTTGTGATGCTTAAAAGTGACTTCACTATTGCACCAGACCTAAACTGGACACCACCAATCCTGCCCACCCAGAGCCAACCAGCATCTCATAAATTTTTCAAATAATCTGCATGGGAGATGCACTGGACTAATACCTGATGCTTCTGACACCCACTTTCCCTGGGGCTACACTCATTTCTCAGGCAACCATAACACATGGGTGGATCACTGTTACATGCAAGTTGAACATCTAAGTAGCTTAGCAGATTGTAAAATAGGGGACATAGCCCACTCAGACTACACCCCAGTTATGAGCTACTGGAATCTGGGGCTCGAACATAGGGAGACCGGTTGCTGCCTCAACCCTTGCTACTGAAAGACACTGGCATTCCAGGAATCTCTACAGGATAAATCATGGAAATCCTATATGACAGTGCCACTCTATTCAATTGGACACTTTAAAGGCAGTTCTTTGCTGGCATATAATACAGTGCATTGCAGCCCAGAAAAAGAAACACCAGGAACACCAGCAAGTACTGGAAGAAACACACTCCCCATAAATGGTGCATTAGGAGGGGGGATGACGCTGTTGCTCCTCAACTAAAGCAAGGCAGATCTCGTCATTTGCCTCCAACAAACTAAACTAGCATTGACTTTTTTTAAGGCAACACTATTATGAGATGGGCAGCAGAGCTTCCTGGTTGCTTGTATAGTTGGCAAACAGCAACAAGCTACCACCATTCCAGCCCTTCTCCAGCCATCCTTGGGGGCTAGGCAGACAAAGCTATATGATATTGCACAGGCATTATACACTTATTACCAATCCCTCCATACCCCAGAGCTTGAGGCTACTCCCAGTGAGATTTACACATTCCTCACGTCTCTCAGCTCCTGCAAAAGGGACAACTTATGTCCCCCATTTCCTTGGAGGAGTCCAAGGTGGACAAATGGGATTCCAAGATTATGAAGATCCCTTGCTGAGATGGCTACAGGGCAGAATATTATAAAGCTAGGAAGGTGCAGTTCCTTTGGGTACTACTCCAAGATATGAATAAGGTCATGATAGGGGGGCTCTACCCCCACACACAAATATTGTCTTTTGCAGAAATCTCTTTAATTTTAAAACCATATTAAGGACCCCCTGCACTGCGATCCTACCAGCTGATATCGGTTTTTAATTCTGACTACAAATTCTTCATGTTTAGCCTTGGGTGTTGGATAGATAAAATGCTTCCTCTACTTATTGCACTAGAACAGACAGGATCTGTCCAGTCTTGGATAACAGCAGATAACTTTAGGTGAACCCTACACACAGTATATAAAATGTAACACTCAGAAGCAGCATCTGCCCTATTGAGCTTTGATATGGAGAAGGCCTTTGACTGGGTCGCTTGGCTGTTCCTGTACTCCGGGCTGGTGCAGTTGGCATTCCTGGTCCCCTTCATCTACTTGCTGCAGCACATCTACAACTAACCTGGTGCATGCATTAAGGTCAGTGGACATGACTCAGAGGACTTTCCCCTCTGACAGGGCACTCATCAGGGATGCCCATTGTCACCTCTCTTGTTTTCCATATATATATATTGAGCCTCAGGCCCAGGTCATTAAAAAGACAACTACCTTTCAAGGGATATCACTGGGAGGTGAGGAGCACTGCATAACTTTTTATATAGACAATGTTTTGCTTTACCTGAGCTTCCCAGAAACTGCACTCCCGGCAGTGTATGAGATACTCCAGGCTTTAGGTCGTGTCTGGCTATAAGCTGAATACCATGAAAACTGAACATCTTGTGTTCAGTTACTCTCCCTCCCAACAAATTAGGGAAGCCTTCCCCTTCCGTTGGGAATCAGATAAACTGAAATACTTCGGAATATTCATCACCAGGAACTAACAGAGTGCCTATACAAATAACTATGTGCCCTTCACAGCACGATTGATTCAAGACCTCTCAAGGTGGATGCACTGCCTCTCAGCCTCTCCTGGCCCATTGAAGCGTTCCGAATAATAACTTTCCCCAGGACCCTACAGTTGTTCCAGAATGTCCCAATTTCTCTATCTCTATGCATTTTAGACAATGGAACTGGGAAATTTCCCTGATTCATCTGGGCAGGACAGAGACCTCACGTTAAAAAGTGGACCTTATTCCTCCCTAGGGATTCAGGAGTTCTGGCCTTGCCACACCTAAAGCTATATTTTTGGGCAGCACAACTTCATTACATACTAGCTGAATTCTTTTTAATGTTTTAACTGTTTTTAACTGTTATTTATGTATGGCACCCTGATAACTGAAAGACGCCTTATAAATAAAAAGTATTATTATAGTATTATTATATTGACATCTTGGCAGCACTCCCAAAATCTGGTTAAAAATTGACAGAGAACTGCTCCCTACGTATTTATCAAAGCATTATACCCTACAGAGGAAAACTCTGACACCACGACCCCTCTTGATCCCTGGCACATGAGCCAGATCAGGACATGACACTCCATTAAGACGACTCTATTACTCCTTCCTTCCCTTTTCTTCCCAATTGTTTGCCTAGAGCACTTTCACCCAGCCTGGATCAGTCCTGCATTCTGCAATTGGCAGCACTACTCCTTGCAATATATGTACCAACTAAAGGCTGGATCCACCTTCCAGTCCTTTACCAAGTAACAGACAACATATAGCCTCTGCCCTGCAGAGTTCTACCATTGCTTATAGCTCAGGCACTATATTCTCTCATTACTATTTGAAACCTGCACACCCGATACCTACCCAGCTATAATTCAGTTGTTCATTTCTTTCTACAAAACAGTAATGACCACTCACCTGCTCTCTCAAATCAAATCAAATCAAATCATCTTTATTTCTATAGCGCCTTTCAAAACCAAGGCGCTGTACAAAAAGATCACATATACATATAAATTAAAACAATCATAAATTAATCAACCATAACTAGGATATGCTAAGCTAAATAAATATGTCTTTAGCTCCATTTTAAATGTCTTGATGGTTGGACATTTTCTCAACCAACGAGGTAGAGAATTCCACAGGGTTGGTGCTGGAAAAGCAAAAGCACGGGATCCTGATCTTTTTAATCAAACCCTGGGAATCTCCAGCAATCCCTCATTGGCAGAACGGAGAGGACGGAGGGGGAAATAGGGTACCAAGAGATCTTTCAGGTAGCCGGCTCATGTCTAACTCCTCTGGGGACCATTTTTGGATATTGCCATTAAGTGGGAGGAGGAACTGACTGTTCCACTACCAGCTATAACTTGGAGAAAAACATGGCAACTTTCTTCAAGAGTAACAAGTTCATTTCACTGGAGGAAGTACTCATGGAAGCATTTAATATGGTTCTTTCAGATCCCTGCTATTATAATACATTACCTAGTGTTGAGAGACTCCACATGTTGGTGAAACCATAGTGAACCTCAGGCGTATCATACCCATATCATGTGGGCTTTCCCCAGTCCTGCTTCTTTTCTTCAAAGATTTGGAAAGTGAGCTAGAAGAAGTCTTCCACAGACCAGTCCCTATTATTGCAGAGTTCTTTCTGCTACTCCAACTGCAGGGGGTCTCTGAGACCTTAACTTCTGGTACCTCATTTTGCTGCTCACAGCAGCAAAAGAAACCATGCCCAGATTTTGACTCCTCTCAAGGGTTCCAGATGTTGCCACTTGGCGAGATACGGTCAACCAGAAATATCGCATGGAGAAATTCACGAACTCTCTGAATGGTAAGGTGGAGCTGTGCTCCTCCAGATGGACCATTTGGCTCCTGTACATGATGAGCAAGGACATTGATTTCTTTCCATAGCAACAGACACCTGAATACACCCTCTGGATCCCCCAACTCAAACATGATCCCACCCTCCCCTCCAACAGGGTACACTCTATATCCTCATATAAAATGTACTATTATGCTAGCACTTCCACCTTGTGGGTCCCCCTCCTCAACTTCCCTTCACTGGCTAAGGGTTTCATCAAAATTGAGTACCCTCACTGTACATGAAATGTCAGGTGACTATATAGTCTAATTAAAGAATCAGTATTCCTCACCTCATGCTGTAACTATGAAGGGAGAGCTGACCGGCCATGTTATAGCACTGCATTATAGCTGACTACTGCTGTACCTCTGTAATGAAGACAGAACTCCACAAACGTATAGTATGTACGGTATATATACTGTATAGCATGTGCTTAATCTGGTTCAATTTCATTTGGTTACCATATGTTTCCTTCCCCTCGGGTCTCCCTTGAAAAAAGAACTTCTAGTCTCCGTGGGCCCACCCAGTCAAGAAAATTCAATCAATAAATAAATGTATGTTTTTATTGATGAACACCCTATGTGTGGACCAGTTCAATAAGACTATATTTACAGAAGAAACAGAAATCATATGCAGCAAATAAAGGATACATAATAAAGGATACATGTAAAGACGGGGTTTGAAGAGAGGGACAAGTGAGGCAGAGAGAGAGAGACAGAGAGAATGAGAGGTAGGGAGATAGGGAGAAAGGGAGAGGAAGGCTGTTCCATGAAGTGGGAGCTTACAAGGTGACCACTTTGCCACTGCCAGTGGACCAGTTATGGAACAAAAAAGAGAGAAGGCACAAGGCTGAAACTACAGAAGCAAGTAAAGCATTGGGATGCTATTCCATGGGTTGGATTTCATTCCCAAATCATTGTATTATTTCCTTCTCACTACAACTTGTGTTTCAAAGTGATTGCTGCTGTACATCTTCCATCTGTAACATTCCTACAGTGTATGTAGGATTTTCAGTATGAGAAAGAAAAAAGGGTGGGACTGCACCATTGACCTCATAGGGCACTGGAACAGTACTCCAGAACATGGGCTCATTTCCCAGCTAGAGCTCCAATTCTGTCTCACTTTAATTTGAATATGCATATTCTGCTGTATAGAAACACAGAAACATAGAATTTGACAGCAGATAAGGACTGCTTGGCCCACCCAGTCTGCCCATTTCCCTACCTGATGGATAAGCTGCAGTTTCTAGTTAATCAACAGCTTACTTCCTCCTGCCCCCCACTAGAATTGCCTTATGCCTGTCCCATGCATTCTTGAATTCTCCCATTGTTCCTGGCTCCACAACCTCCTCAGGAAGGCTGTTCCATGCATCCAAAACTTGCTCTGTGAAAAAATACTTTCTAACATTACCCCTGAGCCACCCCCCCATCTTCAAATTGTGCCTCCTTGTTCTTGCACATCTTTTCTTCTGAAAGATACTACCCTCTTGTACCTTGTCAATTCCCTTGAGATACTTGAAAGTTTCTATCATGTCCCTGCTCTCCCTCCTTTCCTCAAGGGTATACATGTTAAGCTGCTTTAATCTCTCCTTGTATGTCTTCTGGTGTGGACCTTGCACCATTTTGGTTGCCCTCTTCTGAACAACCTCCACTCTGTCTATGTCTTTGCAGAGATGGGGTCTCCAGAATTGCACGCAGTACTCCAGATGGGGTCTCACTGTCTGTAGAGAGGGATAACAACTTCCTGTTTTCTACTGTTGATGCCTCTCCCTATGCATCCCAGTATCCCCCCAGCCCTCCTAACTGCCTTCTCATATTGCTTGCCCACCTTTAGGTCATCTGATATAATTACTCCTAGGTCTCTTTCGATTTTTGTTGTTGTTATTAACTCACCCCCCATTGTGTACTTTTCCCCTGGGTTTTTGTTTCCCAGATGCATTACCTTGCACTTCTTTGCATTGAATCTGAGCTGCCAGGTATTTGACCATTCCTCCAACCTTGCCACGTCCCTTTTCATATTTTCCACCCCACCTTGTGTATCAACCTTGCTGCAGATCTTTGTGTCATCTGCAAAGAGACATGCTTTTCCTTCTAGGTGCTCTCCAATGTCACTTATAAAGATATTAAAGAGGACCGGTCCCAGTACAGAACCCTCACGGTGCCCGCTGATTCCCTCCTTTCTTCACTGTGGACTCCGTTTACTTTACCCTCTGCGTCCTGTTGTCCAGCCAGTTTTTATCCAGGCTACCACCTTGGGACCCATTCCAAGGCTGGCTAACTTGTGTATTAATCTTTGTGTGAGACTGTGTCAATGCCTTACAAAATCTAGGAAGGCCATATCCACAGCCCCTCCCTGGTCTACTACTTTGGTCACCCAGTCAAAGAAATCTATTAAGTTCATCTGACATGAACTTCCTGCTGTGAAACCATGCTGCCTTGGGTCCTGTGCCCCACTGGCCTCTAGGTACTCAACAATTCTTTCCTTCAGAAGTGATTCCATTATTTTCCCTACCACTGAAGTCAAACTAAATGGTCTGTAGTTTCCTGCCTCTGCCCTGCTCCCACTTTTGTGAAGTGGAATCACATTCACCCTCCTCCAGTCCTCAGGTACCACTCCATCCTCCCATGATTTGTTAAAGAGAGTAGTCAGTGGTGTTACTTGTTCTACCCTTAGTTCTTTTAGTATTCTTGGGTGAATCCCATCAGGCCCCATTGCTTTGTCCACCCTCAGTTCCAAGAGTTCTTTCAAAACCCTTTCTTCTGTGAATGGACTGGTATCAACCCCCCCCCCCATTCAGAGTTTCTCCTGTGTTTGGTTTAGGCACCTCCCCCTCCTCATCTGTTGTGAATACTGAGCAGAAATATTTGTTCAGTATTCCTGCTTTTTCACTGTCACTCTCTGCCCACATTCCCTCCCCTTTATTAAGTCTCTGTATCCTTCCCTTGGTCTTTCTGAGCTCCCTAATATACCTATAAAAGGTTTTATCCCCCTTCTTACCAGAGTTGGCTATCTTTTCCTCAGTTTGTGCCTTTGCTATTCTGACTGCCTTCCCTGCCTCCTTCTGCTTTAACTGATAATGTTCTCTGTCCTGTTCCTTCTGTGTGCCCTTATATTTTCTGAATGCTATCCTTTTCTCTTTAACCGTCCCTGCCACCTCTTTTGAGAACCATAGTGTTTTTTTCCTTCATTTTGTTTTATTGATTTGCTTCACACAAAGGCTTGTTGCCTCTGTGATGGCTGTTTTGATTATTCCCCATTGTTCCTCCACCCCTCCTTCTTGCCCATTTGCTAGTGCTTTTCTAAGGCACTCTCTCATTTTCCCAAAGTCAGCCTTCCTAAAGTCCAATAGTTTTGTTTTTGTATGGCTTAACTCTATGGCTGTGTTTATTGTGAACCACACAGTTTGGTGGTCACTTGTTCCCAGATGGCTACCCACTTCTAAATCTGAGATCCTTTCTACTTCCCCATTTGAGAGTACCAGGTCTAAGATTGCTCCCTCCTGAGTGGGTTCCAACACTAGCTGTCTGAGGCATGCCCCCTGTAGGGCATCAAGAATGACTCTGCTCTTGGATGTGCCTGCAGCAAAGGTACTCCAGTTAACATTTGGCATATTCAGGTCCCCCATCAACAATATCTCCCCTTTTTCTGCCATTTTAAGGATGCCTTCTATCATTTCCTTGTCCATTTCCTCCCCCTGAGATGGGGGTCTGTACACAACCCCCATGTGGAGTGTGGTGCCATTTCCTGTCTCCAGGGTGACCCATAGTGACTCATCAACTTCCTGTTTACTCTTTAGTTCTGTTGCTTTAATCCCTTCCCTTATATAGAGAGCTACTCTGCCTCCTCTTTTACCCACCCTGTCCCTCCTGTAGACTGTGTATCCTGGTATGTTGACTTCCCACTCATGGTTCTCCGTGTGCCATGTTTCAGTGAATGCCACAATATCCAGGCATCCCTCTTCCATCAAGGCCACTAGTTCAGGGAGCTTGTTGCACAGACTGAGGGCATTGGTGCTCATCACCTTCCATTTATTTTTTATGGCCTTACCCCTTTTAGCCCCATCCCTGTCCTTAACACCTTTTTCTGCATTTATCCCTGTCCTGCTCCCTACTGACTTCTCTGCCTTGGTGTTTACCTCTCTAACTACTGCGCTTTGTGGGGGGAGGCTGGAATTTCCCTGCTCCTTTCAGTGCCTCCCCCTTGGCTAGTTTAAATGCTTGCCAATGAAGCATTTAAACATGTCACCTAGGATCCTAGATCTCCTCCCGGACAGATGCAGACCACTGCACCAGTATAAGCCTGCATCCCTCCAGGTGGCTCCCCAGTCCCCAATGAAGCCAAAACCCTGAGTTCCACACCAATTTTTCAATCATTCATTGACTCTCATGGTGCGGAATACCCTAGCATCATCCTTGCCATAGACAGGCAGCACCTCCGAGAAGGTTACCATACATGCTACTTGTCTAAGACTCCTCCCCAACTCCACAAACTCCTCTTGCACTGCTCTGATCTCATTTACAGCCAGGTCATTTGTCCCTAGGTGGACAATGACATCCAGCTCCCTCCCTTGTGCAGCTGCTCCAGTGATCCTGAGGATTCGCTTACTGTCCCTCCAAGCCGTGGCACCAGGCAGGTACCTTACCTCTATATCCCCTTCCTCCCCCATGTCTACCCCCTTAATGATTGAGTCCCCCACCAGGAGTTGTTTCCTTCCCCTGTGGGGTCTCGTGCCACCCTCCTGTGGGTCTCCTTTGTGAGGTTTCCAGCATCTTCCTTGGTCTCCACTGCAGGTGCCTCCACAGAGGAACCACTCTTTGTCAGAACAGCATATGAATTGTGGAGAGCTACAACTGGAGGGATGCACCTCTGTTCCACCACTCTCTCCCTCCCTGAGCCCACCTTGTTCCAACCGCTCCTCTTTCTTGGCAACTTCTGAGGTAACGGTGGTGGCCCTGGTGGTCCCTGGGTGGGGGAAGAGGTTTCACGAATCCTAGCCAGGTCAGCCTGGAGAAAGGCAACCTCCTCCCTCAGACCAGAGATGTGCCTGCAAATAGGGCAGCACCGCAGCCTCCAGAATGTCTCCCGGATCACTGCTGTTCCAGAGCCATTGCACTGCACCACTCCCATCTTGACTTATTTTGTGTACCCCCTCTCCTTTTGCTTTGTATGCTTATTGTCTCCTCCCTCTATGTATTTTTACACTTACTTTTCTACTGCCTATGTGCCCTTACAACTCTCACCCTTCCTGTTCTGGGACATGAACGTCCTGTAGTCGTCAGTAGTCTCCTTCCTCCGTGCTTGGATTCAGACCTCCAGCAGCTAAAGAGTTATTTATTTATTTATTTATTTAGGTTCCTTCAAGGTTGCAGAAACTAATGTGTCTCAGTGATCCTTCCCTTCCTACTGCCAAACAGGAAGTTCTTGTTGTCAGTCAAATTCAGAAGCTATAAAACTAGAACTGGCTTTGGGTGGGAGGGTGGAGGGTTGGGAAGGAGGGCAATTAGTAAAAAATCTGTAGTTCTGGACTTCTGTTTCTTGCTCTGCAACCAGTTCTGTTCTGCCAGGAACAGCTGGAAGCTGTAATTGGAGACAGCTGCTTTTGTATACCTAAGCTGCTAAGCCACACCCCCAATTAGATTCACTCTCTGCTCTCAGTAAATTAAGCTGATACTGCCCCTTCCTCAGAAAAAAAAACACTTTTTTTTACTTAAATGAGACCCCCTTCTTCTAATAAAGTATCTGTTTGCTTAATCCAAAGAGGTACCACTTCTGCTGAGACAGAAGTGATTAATTAGTAAAAAATCTGTAGTTCTGGACTTCTGTTTCTTGCTCTGCAACCAGTTCTCTTCTGCCAGAAACAGTCAGAAGCTGTAATTGGAGACAGCTACTTTTGTACACCTAAGCTGCTACCCAGACCCCCAATTAGATTCACTGTCTGTTCTCAGTAAATTAAGTTGATACTGCCCCTTCCTCAGAAAAAAACACTTTTTTTTTTACTTGAATGAGACCCCCTTCTTCTAATAAAGTATATGTTTGCTTAATCCAAACAGGTACTACTCCTGCTGAGACAGAAGTGATTAATTAGTAAAAAATCTGCAGTTCTGAACTTCTGTTTCTTGCTCTGCAACCAGTTCTCTTCTGCCAGAAACAGTATTACTTATTAGGGAGGCAGTGTGGCCTAGCAGTTACAGCTCAGATGTGAAAAAATGGAGAAGCAGGAGATCCAGGTCAAAGTCTTACCATAACCACAGACTTGCTATGTGATATTGAACAAGTCACTTAACCTCTCTGTGCTTACACCCTACCAGCTACAAATTAGGCAGATGCAGAACACCACTGAAAATGAAATATTGTGCAGCATCTCCACTGGGCTATCCTAGGTAAATAAATTGTAAAACATACAAGTAAATCTTTATGTGCCTGCAGGGACATCATGCCAAGAAAGTTGCTGGAGGGGCATATCATTTAAAATGAATCAAGGGAGGGCACTAAATTACACTTTTCAGACCTTCCACAGCCTAAAAAGCAATACCCGGATGGGGATTTGGAGGGCACATGCCCCCCCCAGACTCTATGGGCATAACAGCACTGTCTGCTTGTCTTCTTACTGCATTTCCTAATACCACTAAGACTACACCACGTTATTGACCATGAAGATTACAAATCAAGGTTAAAATACTACCAGCTGTACAAACTTTATGTGCCAAATTGTACATTGAATGCTTTTCAGTCACCTGATTTGCTCATATTACACTTCTCCTGACCTCTTTTCAGCAGGAGTAAATCTTGTCCCTGATCTTCACAGGTGGTTCTTCACAGAGAGGATAGTAGAGGCATGGAATAAACTGCCAGAGGAGCTGGTGGAGGCTGAAATGTTGGATGGATTTAAGAGGGCATGGGATTGGGAAAGGGATTGGGAAAGGAGGGAAAGGGGAGGGCCGTAGGAGTAGGGATGAGTAGGGGAGGGGGGTACGGGCAGACTCGATGGGCTGATGAGGTCCTTTTCTGCCATCAGGTTTCTATGATTGTATGATCTCGTTTGCAGTGCACAGTATATGCTCCCATTGGGTGAGAGGATCCAAAAGCATAAGCTGAGTATATTACTGTGCTGATGACGCTCAACCATGCCTTTCATTCAGCTCTGATCCACACTGCATGGTAGATAAGCTGATGCAGTGAGTGACTGAAATTCACATCTGTATGGCCTAAATCTTACTGTATATAAATTAGTCAAGATGAAAGTGCTATTAACTTGTGTAGGTGCCAGACAGAGGGTGTTTGCTGGACATTTGAGCACCCTGTCTGTTATGGGTCAGCACTTAGAACAGCGAAGATGTAAAACCTTGTAGTCATCCTAGGCGATATGTTTTTACTCAACTCCCAGGTGTCTGAGGTCATAGGAATGGCTTTCACAATCTGCAGAGCATTGCAATGCTGAGCCCTTTAACAATGATGGCCTGCCCACTTTGATCCATGCATCCACCACATCGACTGTTGTAGTGCCTCTTACAGTATGTGGTCTTACCAAAATGTCAGGCCCACTACCTGCAGGTGCTGTAATGCAGAGAGCAGCAGCTAGGATTTTGGCATACAGGTGCCAGTAGTAGTTGAAAAGACTAGAAAGGGAACAAGTTATAAAGTTGACTGATGCTGCAGAGTGGTTCTTATCAATAGTTTGTTCTCTGGAAATAGTCTGGGTTCATTAGGATATCGCTAGGCTTTCAGAAGCCAAATAAAGTACTGCATTAAAGAGTGATTTCTAAACAGAGGAACTGCCTAGTGAGTTATAAGTTACAACTAGATTTTAACATGTAGAGTTTGCTTCAGTCTGCCATGAGTTGGTGTTGGCACCTGCATGTCATGTCATTACTGCATTAATTACACATGAAGGTATATATTACTATAAATAGATATGCACTGGATTTGCATCTGTATTTCATAAATTGATGGCCACTGTTCTTAAATGTGCTTGAAGGAGTACAGGGGATGATGTAATAATATGTAGCAGGGACATGCTGAAAATGTATGTGGTGTTCTATTTTTTTCTTCCGAGAACAAGGCTTGAAAATAAATGACACATGTGAATTTAACATTTCTTTCATGAAGTCCATAGGTCACTTGATGAAATAAAGGGGGATTAAACCAAAACTGTCCAATGTAAAAGCCAGTTCTGATGCTCCGATTCCCTTTGATCATGCTGCATTATGTACATTTCTTATTAGCAGCTTATTATTCATAGTGTGCATCAAACTGTGCTGTAGTGGTACAGACCACTAAGAAAAAAGCATTTGTCAATGCCGAATGTTGACTTGCTGGCACTGGCATTGGTAGTGCAGGAGTTTGAAAGATGCACAATAGGACTGGCGGTGAAGTAATGAACTGACGGCGACCCCAGGCCCACCATGCAGAGAGTGACAGGCACTGGGGTGTGCCTTTGTGTCGTTAGCCATAACGCTCATGCCATTTCACCTCACCCGACCCTGCAGAGACCAACAAGTGCCACAATGTGCCTGGGGGTCTTCATGCCTTACGTTCACCCCAGTCCATAAAAGAATATACTGACATGGGCATAGTGTAGAAGAATGGGGTGAATGTTGGGGCCGAAGAGTCTAAGGCACATCTCAACACCTGTCACTGGCTGCAGGGCGGGTGGGGGTGGAATGGCATGAGCATTTCAGCTGACAATGCTAACTGACATCCCTGACGCCTGTCAGTCTGTACAGGGTGGGACATTGCAGTTGGAAACCTGAATGCCGAGGGCATTTGTTGGTATTCTCACTCCAAATTTTCAACATGGGCCGTTTGTGACCCCAGACTGCCAGTATCAGTTCATGGTTTTGTTGGTTGCCCGACAGGCATTTAAATTCAGTAAATCTGCTTGTCCGGCTGAGGTTTCACATTTTTTGCAATATGATTTTTCCTAGCCTGAGTGCACAGAAATACCAATTTTGGTGAACATTACGGGTGGGGGGCAAACAAAATTGCAGGGGGGCAGTGCCACCTATAGCCATGAGCCTGGCTGCCTGTAGGAGCACAAGTGGTAGTGCAATTGCTGGGCATACAGGAAGGAAAGACTCTGTGGAGCATGTGGTAGGGCATGTGCAGGTTGGTGCCATAGCCTATACACAGAAACATAGAAACATAGAATTTGACGGCAGATAAGGACCCGCTTGGCCCACCTAGTTAGCCCATTTTCCTACCTAACAGATAAGCTGCAGATCCTAGTTAACCAACAGCTTATTTCCTTCTACCCCCTACTAAGACTGCCTTATGTCTGTCCCATGCATTCTTGAATTCCCCCACTGTTCTTGACTCCACGACCTCCTCAGGGAGGCTGTTCCATGCATCCACAACCCTCTCCATGAAAAAATACTTCCTCACATTACCTCTGAGCTGTCCCCCCTCTATCTTCAAATTGTGCCCCCTTGTTCTTGCACATCTCTTTTTCTGAAAGATGCTACCCTCTTGGACTTTGTTGATTCCCTTGAGGTACTTGAAAGTTTCTATCATGACCCCTCTCTCCCTTCTTTCCTCAAGGGTATACATATTAAGCTCCTTTAGTCTTTCTTTGTATGTCTTCTGGTGCAGACCCTGCACCATTTTGGTTGCCTTCCTCGGGACAGCTTCCACTCTATCTATGCCTTTGCGGAGATGGGGTCTGCAGAACTGCAAACAGTACTCCAGATGGGGTCTCACCAACTGTCTGTACAGAGGGATAACAACTTCCTGTTTTCTACTATTGATGCCTCTCCCTCTGCATCCCAGTATCCCCCCGGCCTTCCTTACTGCCTTCTCACATTGCTTGCCCACCTTTAGGTCATCTGATATAATTACCCCCAGGTCCCTTTCCATTTTTACTGTTGTCAATATCTCACCCCCCATTGTGTTCTCTTCCCACGGGTTTTTGTTTCCCAGGTGCATTACCTTGCACTTCTTTGCATTGAATCTGAGCTGCCATACATTTGACCATTCCTCCAACCTTGCCTAGTCCCTTCTCATAATTTCTACTCCATCTTGTCTATCAACCCTGTTGCAGATCTTTGTGTTGTCTGAAAAGAGACATACTTTTCCTTCCAGTTCCTCTGCAAGGTCACTTTTAAAGACATTAAAAAGGACCGGTCCCAGTACTGAACCCTGCAGTACCCCTCCTTTCTTCACTGTGGACTCCATTTACTACTACCCTTTGTGTCCTGTTGTTTAGCCAATTTTTTATCCAGGCTACCACCTTAGGACCCACTCCAAGGCTGGCTAACTTGTGTATTCATCTTTTGTGTGGGACTGTATCAAATGCCTTGCTAAAATCTAGGTAGGCCATGTCCACAGCCCCTCCCTGGTCTACTACTTTGGTCACCCAGTCAAAGAAATCTATTAGATTTGTCTGACATGACCTTCCCATCGTGAATCCATGCTGCCTTGGGTCCTGTGCCCCACTGGCCTCTAGGTTCTCAACAATTCTTTCCTTCAGAAGTGAGTCCATCATTTTCCCTACCCCTGAGGTCAAACTAACTGATCTGTAGATTCCTGCCTCTGTCCTGCCCCCACTTTTGTGAAGAGGAATCACATTTGCCCTCCTCCAGTCCTCAGGTACCACCCCATCCTCCCATGATTTGTTAAAGACAGTAGTCAGCGGTGTCACTAGTTCTACCCTTAGTTCTTTTAGAATTCTTGGGTGAATCCCATCAGGCCCCATTGCTTTGTCCACCTTCAATTTTATTAGTTCTTTCAGAACCCTTTCTTCTGTAAATGGACTGGTATCGACTCCCGTCTTCAGTGTTTCTCTTGTTTGGTTTAGGTACCTCCCACTCCTCTTCCTTTGTAAATACTGAGCAGAAATATTTGTTCAGTATCCCTGCTTTTTCACTGTCACCCTCTGCCCACATTCCCTCCCCTTTATTAAGCCTTGGTATCCCTCCTTTGGTCTTTCTTCGCTCCCTAATGTACCTATAAAAGTTCTTATCCCCCTTCTTAACAGAGTTGGCTATCCTTTCCTCGGTTTGGGCCTTTGCTATTCTGACATCCTTACCTGCCTCTTTCTGCTTTAACTGATAAAGTTCTCTGTCCTGCTCCTTCTGTGTTTCCTTATATTTCCTGAATGCTATCCTTTTCTCCTTAGCCTTCCCTGCCACCTCTTTTGAGAACCATAGCGTTTTTTTCCTTTGTTTTGTTTTGTTGATTTGCTTTACACAAAGGCTTGTTGCCTCTGTGATGGCCGTTTTGCTTATTCCCCATTGTTCCTCCACCCTCCTTACCTGTTTGCTAGTGCTTTTCTGAGGCACTCTCTCATTTTCCCAAAGTCAGCCCTTCTAAAGTCCAATACTTTTGCTTTTGTATGGCTATGTTTATCGTGAACCACACTGTTTGGTGGTCGTTTGTTCCCAGATGGCTACCCACTTCTAAATCTGAGATTCTTTCTCCGTCCTCATTTGAGAGTACCAGGTCTAAGACTGCTCCGTCCCGAGTGGGTTCCAATACTAGCTGTCTGAGGCATGCCCCTTGAAGGGCATCAAGAATGACTCTGCTCTTGGATGTGCCTGCAGCAAAGGTGCTCCAGTTAACATCTGGGATATTCAAGTCCCCCATCAACAATATCTCCCCTTTTCCTGCCATTCTAAGGATGCCTTCTATCATTTCCTTGTCCATTCCTCCCCCTGAGATGGGGATCTGTATATAACCCCATGCGGATTGTGGTGACATTTCCTGTCTCTAGGGTGATCCAGAGTGCCTCATCTGCTCCCTGTTTACTCTTTAGTTCTGTTGCTTTGATCCCTTCCTTTACATAGACAGCTACTCCTCCTCTTCTTTTACCCTCCCTGTCCCTCCTTTAGATTGTGTATCCTGGTATGTTGACATCCCACTCATGGCTCTCTGTGTACCATGTTTCTGTGACTGCCACAATATCCAGGCAACCCTCTTCCATCAAGGCCAGTAGTTCAGGGAGCTTGTTACGCAGACTACGGGCATTGGTACTCATCACCCTACACTTTTTGATGGCCTTACCCCTTTTAGCCCCATCCCTGTCCTTACTGCCTTTGCCTTTTTTTTACATTTACCTCTGTCCTGCTCCCTAATGACTTCTCTACCTTGGTGTTTACCTGACTAATTATCATGTTTTGTGAGGGAAGGCTGGGATTTCCCCTGCTCCTTTTCAGTGCCTCCCCCCTTGGCTAGTTTAAATGCTTGCCAATGAAGCATTTAAACCTCTCACCTATGATCCTGGTCCCCCCTCCGGACATATGCAGACCATTGTGCCAGTATAGATCTGCATCCCTCCAGGTGGCTCTCCAGTACCCAATGAAGCCAAAACCCTGAGCTCCACACCAGTTTTTCAGCCATTCATTGAATTCCCTGGTGAGAAGTACCCTAGTATCACCCTTGCCATAGACAGGTAGCACCTCCGAGAAATTTACCATATAAGCTACTTGTCTAAGGTCCTTCCCCAACTCTACAAACTCCTCTTGCACTGCTCTGATCCCATTCCTAGCCAGGTCATTTGTCCCTAGGTGAGCAATGATGTCCATTTCCCTTCCTCGTGCAGCTGCTCCCATGATCCTGAGGATTCGTTTCCTGTCCCTCCAAGCCATGGTGCCAGGCAGGCACCTTACCTCCCTCTCCCCTTCCTCTCCCACTTCTACCCCCCTAATGATTGAGTCCTCCACCAGGAGTTGTTTCCTTCCCCTGTGGGGTCCCATGCCACCCTCCTGTGGGTCGACTTTGTGAAGGTTCCCAGCATCCTCCTTGGTCTCCACTGCAGGAGCCTCCATAGAGGAACCACTATCCACCAGAAGAGTGTATAATTTGTGTAGAGGTACAGCTGGAGGGATGCAACTCTGTTCCACGACCCTCTCACCCTCTTCCTCCCTGAGCCCACCCTGGACCAGTCTCTCCTCTTTCTTGACAACCTCTGAGGTAGTGGCATTGGCCCTGGTGGTCCCTGGGTGGGGGAGGAGGTTTCATGAATCCTAGCCAGGTCAGGCTGGAGACAGGAAACCTCCTCCCTCAGACCAGAGAGGTGCCTGCAAATAGGGCAGCATCGCAGCCTCCAGAATGTCTCCCGGAACACTGCCACAGTCATCCTTGTGCCAACATCTCATGGGAAGAGAAATACTAGAGGAAAGTAAAGGGTAAATCACCTCCATTTAGTGCACCATGACATCCAATATGACCAGAAGGTGGTACACCTGCCTGCTGGACAGAGGAGCAAAAATAAAGTAAAAAACATACATCAGTCGTGGTAGGAGTAACACAGCTGGGTGGTTAGTGGTACCCAGGTTGATGGTGTTATGTGCTTCACCACAGATTATAGGTCTCATTCCCCTGGGCTAGACAGCTGCCAGCCTCTTACTGGTGATGTTTCTCCAGCAGTCTGAGTCCTCTCATTGATTTGGCTGTGCAGAAACTCATGTAACTCAGAAGCAAAGTACACAGCCAACCAGTTGCCAAGGAGAAGCAGTGGTGGGAGGATATGGTGGCATGCATGTCACTAGTGTGGATGGCATTCAATGACAGGAGAGGGGCTGGAGATAGAAAATGACTGATACCACTCAGCTTCCCTATCTCAACCTGATGCTGTCTGGAGGGAGGGACTGAATCTGTGGACTGGAGCCTCTTGTCTTGTGATCTGTAACCTTGCCACTAAGGAAAAAAAACAAAAGCACCCTCACACCCCCTGCCTATCCATTCAGCTTTCTGCCTGTGACTCAGTAAACCAGTTGTTTTAGTGAGCAAGTAAAAGGGATCGGAGATTTAACCAGCTCGTGCAAGTCGGTAATCTTCCCTATCTGTACTTCATGATCACACATGTACATTTTGTGACTATTACTACATGAATAAAATGTATCTGTGTATTTAAAATTTCTCTGTGGCTCTGTGTAAAGGGAGAGGTAACAATTAGGATTGTTCAGAATCCACTAAATGGAACTGGATTTGTTAGGTTCCAACACGATTTTCAGATTTGCACCCCGAAAATTCTAAATCCCAAACTGAATCCTAAAATCTATTTTTACATAGGCATTTAGGATTTCAAATCTGAATCCTAAATCTGATTTTTAGGTCCTTTTAGGATTTCAAATGGAAACAGATTAAGATTCAGAAGTTCTTAAAATCCTAAATCAGAAAATCAGATAGGAATCAGCCAATTCTGTGCATCCCTAGTGACAATTTACATAACATTCTTTATGCACTTTCAAGAGACACAATACCAAGTCAGGTCCATCACATTAGTAAAAAGGATCAGAGTTTTTGGAACATATGGATAGTCTTATGAAAAATTATGTACTGGGTCTCCGTTGATAGTGGTGTACGTTGCATTATGAGCTAAGATAAGGTTGTGGGGCCTGGGTCAATAACTCATCTGGATGGACAGTCTGGCTTTTACTAATCTGATCTGGTACTGGTACTCCAGTTTTCACAAAGTCCTGGGCGTGGGTGAAAACCAGGCTGCTAGAATGGAACTTGACAAGATTGCGAATCCCTCAGTCATACATCCGGCCAGACTACCTGGACTGGAAAACTTGTGCTTAGTCTGTCTTTCACTGAGCTGGTCTGGTTCAAGAAGTCTGGTTTTCAACAAGTCCCCTTGTTATTATCTCTGCAATAATACTGTGCAGGTTAACTAAGGGGAATATAGTTGTGTGAGGTTTGACTGGCATCCTGGCACTGGTGAGAAAATGTTGCCAAACAGTATGACATAGAGATGCATGAGTTTAAAATCCCTTTTGGAAATATGTTCCATTATGGGACCAATCCACAATCCGACCAAGCATATCCTGGCTGCAGCACTGTGCCTCTCTGCACTGGATAGCATCCTTAGTCTCCAGCCTCAACACTCAACTAGAGAGGCAGGTGTGGGCAGAGTGGATTCAGACCATTGGCATACAATTGGATGCCCAAACTGGTCTACAAGTGGATCCACTGCTGCATGCGCAGGGCATGGCGGGCTATATTTCAGTCATCTGGGACTACTGTATCTTCACAGGAAATTATAGTATTTATAAACGAATACCAGCCATTGCCAGTGATACTCCCAGCACCCACTGTGGAGGCTACTATTGCTGGTGGCTAGAAGAGAGAGCACTGATTGGGCCCTGAACTGTGATGTGTGGCCGGGTGGTAGGGAGCGTGTAGTCACTGCTGCTGAACTTTGGAAGGCATAGAGGACACCATCTCCAGTAGCCCTCACACTGCTGTTTTCCTCCAGAATCAGTTGCATAGCCACCTACAACACCTGTTCCACCTGACCATATGGCCAGGTCAGCGGTTCAGGTTCCCAGTACAGATGGGATCTTAGCTGGGCAATAGCCTGAAGGACTTAGCCTTTATGTTTTTTTAAAGAGTGATTCAGTCTGCCTTAACTCAGCTGGTCATGAATACCCCTCCACTACATGAAGCAATACTTTGGCTTTCAGATTTTGAAATCTGCTGACTCTCCTGTCAGAGACAGCAAGTGGTAAAACTTGATGCTGCAAAGTGCCCCCATCGTGTGCATTGCCTGTGTGTATAGGGAGCACTCTCCAACTTTGTGCATAGGGTCCAGGAATCTTTTGAGGATTGGGACCCTTAGTAATTAGATGAAGCTTTAAATTTCCACCTATCTGATCAGAGCTTGAGTCTTCTGGAGAGTTCTCCCCAAAGGTTTTTGTAGAGATGGGGAATGCTTAGGCATATGCACCATAGTCCATTCCTGTGTGAAATAGCTTAGAGTTCTCAGTTCTCATCCATTTTAGTCACTGCCACGGGTTAAATTGGACAGGAGCCCACCCGAATTTAGTTCCACCACCTCTTAAACAATTGCATTACAGTTCCACCACCTGTCATCTTTCTCCATTGACTTCTAGGTGTGCAGAAAAGATGGAACTGGAGAGTTGGGCACGGGAGTTTTAGGTCATGGAAAGCTGGGATCTGGACAGTGTGACACGGGAAGTTTTGTCTCAAGTGAGTGTGTGGATATTTAGTTATGCGTGATGGGTGTTGTAGCATGTTTCTGTAGTTTGACTCTTTCTCCACCCCCCCACCCACCATCAAGGTTTTTGTTGAAGTCATTAAGTTTGTGTCAAGAAATTGTACCTGCAGTTTACTGTAGAGGTTAGATTTGTGAGGTGTGGATGGGTTTGTTATATTCGACAGACCTGTTTTTTTTTAAACTTTATATTCATTGCTTTGAAGAAAACAACACAGAATCATAGAAATCTGATGGCAGAAAAGGACCCTCTGGCCCATCAAGTCTGCCCCTCCCCCCTCACTCATCACCTATGTCACAGGACCTCTGCTTTCCCCCACTTGCCAACCCCTTATGTCTGTCCCATGCCCTCTTGAATCCCTCCACTGTTTCAGCCCCCACCACTTCCTCCAGCAGTTTATTTCAGGCCTCCAACACCCTCTCCATGAAGTAACACCCCTCACATTGCCTCTACATCTTCCTCCTTCTAATCTTAGACTATACCCTCTAGTTTTAACCCCCATCTTTCTTTTAAATAAGCTTCCCTCCCTCACCTTATTGATCCCCTTCATGTACTTAAACATCTCTATCATGTTCCCTCTCTCCCTCCTAGTCTCCAATGGGTACAGATCCAATTCCCTCCACCTCACCTCTAAGGGCTTCCCCTGCATACCATGCACCATCTTGGCTGCCCTTCTCTGCACCTTCTCTATCCCTTCAATGTCTTTGCATAGGTGTGGTCTCCAGAACTGGACCCCGTACTTCAGGTGAGGCCTCACCATGGTTTTATAAAGAGGCATCAGTACCTCCCTCATTCTGCTAGTTATGCCCTTCCCAATGCACGCCACCATTCTATTTGCTTTCCCACTGCTTTACTGCATTGATTACCTACCTTAAGGTTGCTTGATACTATAATCCCCAGAGCCCTCTCCTGCTCTGTTGGCTTAATTACTCCCTCCCCCCAGAGTATAAGCTGCTTGCGGGTTTTTACACCTCATGTGCATCACTGCACACTTTTTGGCATTGAATTGCAGCTGCCAAGTTTCCAGCCACCCTACCAGAATCTTCAGGTCCTCCCTCATGGCCTCCACCACCCCTGGGGTATCCACCCTATTGCAGATCTTTGTATCGTCTGCAAATAGGCACACCCTCCCCTCCAGCCCATCCACTATATCAGACTTATATAGATATTAAAAATAAGGGATCCCAGTACTAACCCCTGGGGCACCCCACTCATCATCCCGTGTCCCTGGAATGTACCCCATTTACTAACACCCTCTGACTTCTGTCCTTCAACCAGTATTCCACCCACCTAGTTGTTTTCCTACCCACTTCTAAGCTTTCCAGCTTATTTACCAGTCTTCTGTGAGGGACGGAGTCGAAGGCCTTCCTGAAGTCCAGATAGGCCACGTCCACCACCCCTCCCAGATCAACCACCTTCATCACCCAATCAAAGAACTCTATTAGGTTCGTCTGCAATGACCTTCCAGTTGTGAAGCCATGCTGCCTATTGTCCAGTAGTAACATAAAGTTTGTATTACAAGAATATGACATTACAGTAATCTAAATGTAACATTGAGGGTGCCACTCCTCTAAATAAACACAGTTAATACAGCCTAGTCTTTTTTTTTAACTCTGTTTTTTCTGCCTCCTACCTTGCCAGCATTGGCCCCCCTCTTCAGGGTCTCACTGGTGACCTCTCTCCCCGAGCTCCTCCGGTGCCGTAGGTGTATATGAGTGCCCTGCTCCATGGAACCTATATCTCCGGATTGCCCCCACCCCGGTGGGGTGGAGGAGCCGCACACCCCCAACTCCTGCCAGCATTGATTGGAATGTGCACCTTACTCCTCCGACTGGATTCCTCTGAGAGCCGTTCCCCCAAGACCCATCTACCGGTGCCAGTGCAGGAGTATTTTCCACTCTTTCTCCCTGCTCCCAGATGTCAGCGTCCAATGAGGGCCAATGAGCCAGGAGATGTGCTAAGACATGCTTCCTGCTCCAGCCCCCTGCTGACATCCAGCCCCTCCAGCACTGCTTCCCCCTATACCACACCTACACCCAAGCTCCTCCAGGTGGCGGTACTGCAGTGGGAGTTTGCAGATCCCCCCTCCCGGAGAAGGAGAGCAGCCGTCGGGCGCTCAGTCCTCCTCCCCCCCCACTGACCCCAGCAGCCTGTGCTCACTCCCGAACATGGGTCACTGGCATGGAGTGAGGTAAGGCAACCAGCGCCTCAGCCCTCACTGCCACCAGGCCAGCCAGCCTAATCTTTTTGATACGTCAATGGAGGGAAACAAAATTACAGTACATACTCAAGTAAATCCACCTAAGCTGATTTCAAGCCCATGAGCTGTATGGTAAGAATGCACATGTGTCATTAGTAATAGTCCCGAAACTGACCCACCTACTCAGAGGTGGATGTTACACCATGCTAACCCACAGTTGTGCACCAACGGTGCTAATGATTGTTATTCCCTGCTAATAGTACTGACCTTACAACAATTAAGGCAACATTTATATAGTGCTCTAAACTAAATACGACGCATAACATTTATAGAAAGATCTCCTTTAAACAATACTTACAGAGAAAACAATTAATACCCCTTTACTTTTAAGTCTAATTTTCAGATAGGACGCCTCGAACTGTGCAACTTTAATTAAACATTTAGTGAAACACAATTCACTACATATATTTCACTTAAACAGAAGTCCAATGTAACTCAAATTGGGACCAACCTACTGCTTGTGAGGTGGGTATCACTTCTCTCTGGGTGAAAATATTATTTGACTAGAGCATAGGATAGTTGACTGTCATACTCACCCAGAAATATTGTAATACCCCATCTACCAGATGATGATAAGGTGTTATTTAGGTAACCCTTCATCAGGTCGCTTCCTGTTCAGAAGAATCCTCTTCCCGTAAAGTCCCTCTGTTCTCCCGGACATGCATGCTTCTCACTCTACTTTAAAGCCTCAGCAGGGTCTGAAAACAAATAGATCTTGCCCTCATGGACAATCCTCAAACAGGCCAGAAATATAACCCCATGTGGAATATGGGCCTCCAGAAGCGCTGCTCGAATGCCATCAAATTTACTTCATTTTTGCCGTGTGGCTTAGCTGATGTTGCAATACAAGCGAATATGCTACCCATGATGAAGAAGTGTCCCCTTTTGCCATGCAACCACTAACAGGTGATCTTGATGTCCATTCCACCCACAACCTGGACTACTGTGCTTGGGGTTTCTAGATCCACTGGTTGACCTCATGGAAAAATTCTATATGCTTTTTGAGATGCCTGAACTTTATGGGCCACTTCTTCCCCAAGTTGTTGAATTAGCCAGTCTTCAAAACAGAAAAAGGCAATTGCCCTCAGCACCTTCAGACATTCCTATAAAATGAACGTTGTCAGCTTGAATCTGGTTTTTGAGCATCTCCAGCCTAGATTTGATATGATTACTTTCCCGGAGCACCGTGGATACAGCCCCCATTGCTGCATCAGCTCTTCTGTTAGTCTCCACTGCAGCCATTTGAATAGTGTCCATTGTGGTTACCAAAGTAACCACACGATTCGTTAGGCCATCAAACTTATCTGATAGTCCAGCTATTGTGCTGATTAATCTGTTTATTTTTAGCCCAACTGTCTGGAGGGTTTCTTCCCTGGGCTTGCCCAGGTGTTCTCCTGCATGACTTTGTGCTGACCACATTGTGGGAGCCGAAGGAGCAGTTTTAGATTTAGCTTTCAGACCCTCATGCTGTTCTATTTGAGGGTTTCCCATCTTCAAAGTGGAGTCTTCTGATGCTTTTCTATATATTTTCCAGTGAGTTTGCTTGCAAAAAGTGTGCAGATTTTAACTAAAGTTGGCAGCAATAATGCTGAGCTCTATTATTAGGCAGCTATTTTGCTCAGGCTCCTGTCAGGCTCAGCAAACCTAGGTTTGAGTCTTGCAACCTTTGTGTTTTTGAGATTGTCGGCCTTTTTTTTTTTTGCAGTGAGTGACTTAAATTGCGTCCCCCTGAACTGAGTCTCCCAGGAGTTCATATTAGTAAATCTGCCCCCCCCAAGTTGCATCCCCCCTCGGAGTTTAGAATAGCAAATTTGCTCCCCCCTGAGTTGTGTCCCTTGAGTGTAGAACAGTACACTCTCCCTCCTAGACTTTGCCCCCCAGTTTACAATAGTAAATCTGCTCCCCCCACTTGCCTCCTCGCCAAGTTGCATCCCCCTGGAGTTTATAACAGTAAATATGCCCCCTCCATTGCATTCCTCTGGAGTTTAGAATAGTAAATTTCCCCTTCCCCGAGTCCCTCCCCATTGCGTATCCCCTGATTCGTACCTGTAACATGACAACCATCTACTAATTATGTATATAATTTTGATAAATATATGTTTCTTGGAATTTCTGCTTATAAGACATGGCCGGGTCAGCAGGCCCAAGGAAAGACTAGCTTTTGAAGGGGCCTGATCTTTTGACCCTAAAGCCCCTTGGTTGCTGGAACAGCTGGCTGTAGTAAAACTGACCCAGTGGATAAATTAATTAGGAGCTTCCTTTGACATCTACCTGTCATGCCTGTGTTAGCTGCTATACGCCAGGTTGTAACAGGTTGTAAAATGACAACTACTTTGAACCAAGGATACTAGTCATGAAAGACTGCATTTTTATGACATCAGGAGGGAAGCCAGTTCTGTTGGATGCCTGTGGCATTTCACACAGCTAAGCAAAAATGGTTTTCAGGATGTTTTTCTGAAGGTCAAAGGGGGAATGCTGATGAGGAAAGAGACTGTTATAATTTAATATTGCTGTCTTTGCAGATTTTAAGCAAGCAGTAAAATTACACCCTTTTGGGTATAATTGGTCATGTTACAAATTAATTACAGGACTAACAGTGACCTCTTGTGCTGTGACATCACAAGGAGACTGAGGCATGAACTTTGAATATTGCCAAGCTGTCTGAAGGGACTGTGGCTCACTCTTATTCCAACACTGAAAGAGAACACTACTGGTGTTCTGGACTAAGGGCACTTCTGTCAAGAATAGGTAATACCCAATAGAAAACTGAGTTAGAACTAGAAATTCAGTTACAACGCATTTTGTTTTTGTAATTTCCATTTCTTTTGACTGTAAGCATTAATGTATATATGTTCTGTGTTTTGTATTTATTTAGTATTTTAATTTTAGTAAACTTTTTTTTGGTTTCCTTAATTCTGCCTGAGTTTTTTCTCATTTTGAGTGTGAATGCTGGGACAGTCATTGAGAGGTCTGACAGAACTGTTAAGGGCTTATAGTGTGTTACCATTTTGCAACAAGGTAAGAAAATACCTAGGTCTCTATTGAGTCAAAAAGGGGGAATTGTGAACCAGGTTGAGTGCCCACTGGGTTAAGTATTGCACTGCATTTCCCCGAAGAGGGTGTGATATTTGATCCTGTTAACTGGGCATGCTAGCGAAAAGGGTTCAAATTTGACCTCAGGACTCGAGACTAGTAGGAGTTTTGGACCCAAAACAGAAAGGAGGGTTACCCTGTTTGTCTTCTGTTCACATATTGCACTTTGAGGTTTGGCACTGTGGGAGTAGAGGGCCTAACCTGTGGAGTGCATCTGTGGCAGATGCGGTTGGCAGCAGTGAGATTTAAAAGATGGTTTACAGTGCTGCAATCAAAAAGATTTGTTTGCATACTGTGCAATTATTTGGTAACATGAACATTAACAAGCCAGTGTGTCAGCTTGATAACTATAACAGCTCACACACAAAACAAGGCAGTGATTTAAAACATAAAGAACTATATCATTGTGGTTGCAGTCTTGTTCCCTACCTGTTTTATTTTTTTCGGGTGTAAGCTAGTGTAGCCATAGATTAGGGAAGAAGAAGGCTTCCATCTACAGTGAGTACACTGCACACTACCTCAGGCAGTTGTGCCAGGAGAGAGGAGTCTGTTGCAAGGGACGAAGCAAGCAGCACATCGTGGAGGTTCTTGTGGCAGCCGATGCCAAAGATCTCGAGTCACAGTCGGTGACTGGAAAGGACCAAACCTTGGGCATCGAGTGGCCAGGGTCCATTGCAGTTTCCAGACCCAGGGAGGAGGACAGCAAGACCAGTGTAAGCTGAGAGCCACCGCAGCAGTGGAAGGTTACCACCATTCTGGAGCCAGAAGGTATCAGGCTGCAGATAGAGTTGCGGAGAATGGAGCTGAAGTTTCAGCAGAAAAGGTTTGAAGCCCAGCAGCAGAGGGAGCTTGAGATGGAGAGAGAGGAGAAGCGAGAGCAGCTTCAGTGAGAGGCTGAGTGAGAGGAGCGAGAGTACCAGAGGAAATTTGAACTGGAGAAGCTACAACTCCAAAGACCAGTGCCAGAGCAGGTAAGTGGCATGGGTGAACCGGGAACTCCAGGACTGGGTTACAAATTAAATTCTAAATTGATAGCTGAATTTAAAGAGGGGGTAGATATGAATGCATTTTTAAATTCCTTTGAAAAAGTATGTATTCAGGCAAAATTCCCAGAGAGTCCTGGAGCTTCCAGCTATCCCAGCTGCTTACCAGGAAAGCTCAGACAATCAAAACAGTAATTATTATGGAAAATTTAAAGCTTCTTTGTTAAAAAAAATAGGATTTGACAGCAGAAGCATACAGAGTTAAATTCCGCATCCTCAGGAGAAGTCCTGATAAGAGCTACAAGGAGCTAGACACTAAACAACATCAGTTTTTAAAACATTGGTGGGAAGGGATACAAGCAGACTCTGTAGAGAAAATTGAGAATGTTGTACTTTTAGAGCAGTCCTTTTGGGCTTGCCAAGCAGAGCTGAAAATCTGGCTAGAGGACCAAGATCCAAAAACAGTGCAGGAGGCTGCCAAGCTCTCGGACCGCTATGCCAGGAGCAGACCTGCTCTGAGAGGAAGTAAGGTGGGTGTGGCAGTGCAGAAAGGGTAAATTGCACCTCCAGAGCAGCTAAAACCCTCACTGCCTCCACCAAAAGCGAGCAGCTCCTAATTACAAAGAAAAGATTTGCCTGATAAAAGAAATGAATGTTGGGTTTGCAAGCAACCTGGACATCTTGCCAGGCAGTGCCCCAAAAAGGCAAAGAGTGCACAAAGTGGTGCTGGGAAAGAAGTATGTTTTTTGTGTATCCCTGAAAGCATGCCAGTAAACATGAGGGAGCACATACACCCAGTTGCTGTGAATGGGGTGCAGACCAATGGGTTAAGGGACATGGGGACATCCCTGACTTTAGTAAAAGGGGATTTGGTTGAGTCTAAACAGCTTATACCCAATCAGTTTGTTACTGTACAGGGAGCCACTGAGGATGAGAAAATGCTGCCACTTGCTAGTGTTCTCCTGGACTGGAGTGAGACAGGAAAGACTGTGCAAAAAGTTGCAGTGGCAGAAGATCTTGCCCTGAATGTGATTATTAGGAACAATCTCCAAAAGGGGGTGGTGTGTGCAGTTACCCACAGTCAAGCAGCAAAGGTAAATTGCAGTTCCGTGGACCCCATAGAAGCCCCTATGGAAAACACTGGGAAGCTGGTTCCCCAGCCTATGTCTCCTGATAAGGAGAATAGCAAAAGGGGGTAGAAATTCTCCAAGTAGCAGTTAACAGAACAGCTACAGAAGGTTACTCTGAGGAAGGAGGGGTAGTCAATAGTCAGAGGGTTATGAATGGCACTGATCCTGAATGCCCTGATGCTAGAGCTAGGGACCCTGATTTAGAAACTGCAGGGGACTCGTCCCATGCCTTGGGAATGTGCAAGGATTTTGCAGCTGCTCAGAAAAATGACCCTAGTTTAGAGAGGCTGAGGGCTTAGGCAGACTCTGATGGAGCACTGGGAAGTGACGGGAAACATGAAGGTTACTGGGACAATGGACTGCTGTATATGCAGGACATAAGGACGGGGGGTGATGGGCAGGCAGCTTATCGTTCCCCAGGGGTACTGTGAGCGGTTGCTCAAGATTGCTCATGATATTCCCATGTCTGGCCATCTAGGAATCATGCACACTATGCAGTGATTGGCCCAGAATTTCTATTGGCCCAACTGCACCTAGCAGGTCAAGGAGTATTGCAGGTCTTGTCACCGGTGCCAAGAAATAGGGTAGGCAGGTAGGAAAACCCAAGCCACCCTAATTCCGTTACCCACAGTAAAGGAGCTATTCCAGAGGGTAGGAATAGATATTGTGGGGTCTTTGAATACACCCCGCTCCTCTGGGAAGAGATTTATCCAAACAGTGGTGGATTATGCCACCCGGTACCCACAGGCAGTTGCCTTATCCTCACTGAGGACAGACAAAGATGCAGATGCCTTGCTAGGGATTTTCTCCTGTGCTGGGTTCCCACAGGAGGTTATCACTGATCGAGGGGGTTCCTTCATGTCGGACCTGATGAAATGTTTATGGGAGAAGTGTGGGGTGGTGCAGAGATGCATGACACCTTAACACCTGCAAGCCAATGGGCTTGTGGAAAGATTCAATGGTACCCTAAAAATGATGCTCCAAGCATTTACTGAACAGCATGGGAGGGACTGAGAGAAATACCTTCCACACCTGTTGTTCGCATACAGGGAGGTGCCCCAAGAGTCAACAGGATTTTCCCCCTTTGAGCTCTTATATGGACGCAGGGTATGTGGGCCTCTAGGCTTGATCTGGGAGAACTGGAAAGGCAAGCACGCCACCCAGGGAACTCCCTTAGTGGATTATGTCCTTAAATTAAGGGAAAAGCTGAAGGAGCTTATGGGAACAACCCAGATGAACCTGGCAGCTGCCCAACAAAAACAAAAGGTATGGTATGACTGAAGAGCCAGAACTCGTTCGTACACTGTGGGTCAGGATGTCATGGTCCTAATCCTGGTCCAGAAAGATAAGCTGCAGGCTGAGTGGGCAGGACCGTACAAAGTAGTCAGACAGGTGAATGACATAAATTACCTTACAGAACTTCCTGACAGGAGACATACCCAAAGAATGTACCATGTCAACATGATGAAGCCATATGCAAATAGGGCTGACATGGTCTTTGCAGTGTGTAGTCCTGGGGAGGGGATGGACGAGGAAGACCCCCTTCTGGTCTTGCTGGAAGAAAGCAAGTGGGAGTCCTCTGTGGAGGCAATTAAAATGTTGCCCCAGTTGACCCTGGACCAGATCCAGGAAGTAAGGGAGGTTTTAGCAGACTTTGCCCCATTGTTTAGCACCAAGCCTGAACTAACCACCTTAGCGACGCACAATGTAGAGACAGGGATGCAAGCACCCCTACAGCGAACAGCATATCGGGTGTCAGAGGCTGTCCAAAAGGACATTAGAAGGGAGGTGGGGGAAATGCTGGATTTAGGGGTAATCCAGAAGTCTCACAGCCCCTGGGCCTCACCCGTAGTCCTTGTTCCCAAGCTGGATGGCTTTATTCATTTTTGCATGGACTATCATGGACTCAATGCCGTCACAAAGTCGGACACCCACCCAATGCCACAGATGGGCAAACTACTGGACAAGTTAGCCGGGGTGACATACCTTACCACTATTGACCTGACAAAAGGCTATTGGTAGGTGAAGTTAACTGCCAGAGCTAGGGACAGGTCAGCCTTCTTCACTCCGATAGGGTTATTTTGGTTTAAAGTAATGCCTTTTGGGATGAAGAATGCCCCTGCCACCTTCCAAAGGTTAGTGAACCAGGTGGTAAATGGTGCAAAGAGTATGCTGTGGAGTACCTGGATATCACTGCAATCTTCAGTGCCAGCTGGGAGAAACATCTGTCCATCTTAGGGAAGTGCTGGACAGGATACAGAGGGTCAGACTCACTGTAAAAGCTGAAAAGTGCCAGGTGGCCATGGCTGACGTGGCATACCTCAGGCATGTAGTAGGCTGGGGACAGCACCGTCCTAATCAAGCAAAAATTGAGGCAATCGAGGAATGGCCCAGACCTGAAACACAGAAGCAGGTTCAGAGTTCTAGATGCCCTAGAGGGGGCATGCCATAGACAACTAGTATTGGAACTCACTCGAGAGGGAGCAATCTTAGACCTGGTTCACTCAAATGGAGATGGAGAGAGGATCACAGATGTAGAAGTGGGTAGCCATCTGGGAACTAGCGACCATCAAAGAGTATGGTTCACAATAAACACAGCAATAGAGTCAAGCCATACAAAGGCAAAAGTACTGGACTTCTGGAGGGCTGACTTTGCCAAAATGGGTGAGTGCCTAAGGAATGCACTAGCAAATGGGCAGGAAGGAGGAGTGGAAGAACAATGGGGAATAATAAAAACTGCCATCACAGAGGTAACAAGCCTTTGTGTGAAGCAAATAAACAAAACAAAATGATGTAAGAAACCACTATGGTTCTCAAAGGAGGTGGCAGTGAAGGTTCCAGAGAAAAATAAAGCATTAAGAAAGTACAAGGAATCACAGAAGGAGCAGGACAGAGAATTGTATCAGTTAAAGCAAAAGGAAGCTGAGAAGGCAGTCAGAACAGCAAAGGCCCGAACCGAGGAAAAGATAGCCAACATAGTTAAGAAGGGGGATAAAACCTTTTTTAGGTACGTCAGGGAGCGAAGGAAGACTAAGGGAGGGATAGTGAAGCTTGATAAAGGGAAGGGAGTGGGCAGAGGGAGACGGTGAAAAGGCAGAGATACCAAACAAATATTTTTGCTCAGTATTTACAAATGAAGAGGGGGAGGTACCTAAAACAAACAATAGAAACACTCTGGATACAGTAGCTGATACCAGCCCATTCAAAGAAGAAAGGGTTCTGAAAGAACTCTTAAAACTGAAGGTGGACAAAGCAATGGGGCCTGATGGGCTTCATCCCAGAATTCTAAAAGAACTAAAGGTAGAATTAGTGACACCACTGACCACGCTTTTTAACAAATCATGGGAGGATGGGGTGGTACCTGAGGACTGGAGAAGGGCAGATGTGATTCCCTTTCACAGAGGTGGGAGCAGGGCAGAAGCAGGAAACTATAGACCTGTTAGTTTAACCTCAGTGATAGGGAAAATGATAGAATCACTTCTGAAGGAAAGAACTGGTTGATTACCTAGAGGTCAGAGGGGCACAGGATCCAAGGCAGCATGGATTCACAGCGGGAAGGTCATGCCAGACGAATCTAATAGATTTCTTTGACTGGGTGACCAAAGTAGTAGATCAGGGAGGGACTATGGACATGGTCTACCTAGACTTTAGTGAGGCATTTGACTCAGTCCCACACAAAAGATTAATATACAAATTAGCCAGCCTGGGAGTGGGTCTCAAGAAGATAGCCTGGGTAAAGAACTGGCTGGAGAATAGGACACAGAGGGTAATAGTAAATGGAGTCCACTCTGAAGAAGGGGGGGTTACTAGTGGGGTACCGTAGGGTTCAGTATTAGGACCGTTCCTCTTCAATGTCTTCATAAGCGACACTACAGAGGGACCGGAAGGAAAAGTATGTCTCTTTGCAGATGACACAAAGATCTGCAACACAGTTGATGCACAAGGTGGGGTGGAAAGGATGAGAAGGGACTTGGCAAGGTTAGAGGAATGGTCAAATGTATGGCAGCTTAGATTCAATGCTAAGAAGTGCAAGGTAATGCACCTGGGAAACAAAAACCCAGGCAAAAAGTACACAACGGGGGTGAGATACTGACAACAACAAAAATGGAAAGGGACCTGAGATTAATCATATCAGATGACTTAAAGGTGGGCAAGCAATGTGAGAGGGCAGTAAGGAGGGCTGGGGGGATACTGGAATGCATAGGGAGAGACATCACCAGTAGAAAACAGGAAGTTATTATCCCTCTGTACAGACAGCTGGTGAGACCCCATCTGGAGTACTGTGTGCAGTTCTGGAGACCCAATCTCCACAAGGACATAGACAAGATGGAAGCTGTCCCGAGGAGGGCAACTAAAATGGTGCAGGGTCTGCACCAGAAGACATATGAAGGGAGACAAAAGGAGCTTAATATGTATAGCCTCGAGGAAAGGAGAGAGAGGGGGGACATGATAGAAACTTTCAAGTACCTCAAGGGAATCAACAAAGTCCAAGAGGGTAGCATCTTTCAAAAAAAGAGGTGTGCAAGAACAAGGGGGCACAATTTGAAGATGGGGGCAGCTCAGAGATAATGTAAGGAAGTATTTTTTCACAGAGAGGGTTGTGGATGCATGGAACGGCCTTCTGGAGGAGGTTGTGGAGTCAAAAACAGTGGTTGAATTCAAGCATGCATGGGACAGTCATAAGGCAATTCTAGGGGGTGGGGGTAGAAAGAAGTAGGCTGCTGGTTAGCTAGGATCTGCAGCTTATCCATTAGGTAGGGAAATGGGCAGACTGGGTGGGCCAAGCGGTCCTTATCTGTCATCAAATTCTATGTTTCTATAGAGTTTTCTAGGGATTGCAAGGTACTATAGGAAATTTGCATCAAACTACAGTGCCCTGGCCACTCCCTTATCTGGTCTGTTAAAGAAAAGAATGTCTAAGAAGGTTATCTGGGAAGCAGCCTGTGAGCAAGCCTTTACACGGCTAAAGGAGGCACTGTGCAGTACTCCTGTACTAGCCAGTCCAGACTATAGTAAACCCTTTGTAATCCAGACTGATGTCTCAGATGTGGGTATCGGGGCAGTATTCAGTCAAACGTTTAACCAAGGGAAAGATCACCCAATAGTGTACTTCAGTAAGAAGTTACTTCCCAGGGAGCATGCTTATTTTACAGTACAGAGAGAATGTCTTGCAATGGTGTGGGCACTAAAGAAGTTAGAGCCATAACTATACGGGCGGCACTTTGAGGTACAAACAGATCACAACCCCCTGGTTTGGCTGGCACAAATGGGCAAAACAAATGGTAGGCTTTTAAGATGGAGTCTTGCCTTGCAGAGGTACAACATGACTGCAGGGTTCCCATTTACGCATAGATGTATGTGAATCATGTAAGAAAATCAAAATTCACGTACATCTATGTGAACAGAGGGTGTGCTGCACGTAAAGGCCTTGTAGTGTTTTTTGAATGCACGCATGTGAGATCTTTACGTGCAGACAGCAGACTGTACGGTAAAACCACGTTTTTTCCCCTCAGCAGCACCGCTTTTACTCTAGACAGCAAACAGATGATTGGTCCAGAGTCTCCTCACTCCGAGACAGAGGGAGCCACCCCCATAGGATGACTAGTTCAGACAGGAGCCCCCCCCAGGATGCCAGTACAACAGCGTGTACAACCTCGATTGGTGCAGAGGTGCAAAGTTCAGAAAATGCACCCTATCTTCAGATGCCATCTCAGTTGTGGGCATGTGCCTATATACTGCAGGCACAAGCTGCGAGGGAACTGCATGTTGGAGAGAGAGGTGAATGAGAGAGCCGAACAGCAGATGCCAGGAGGACATGTCGGCTTCCTAATCGAAGCAAGGCCCAGAGAGACCCAGACAGACGAGATACTGTGCTTTGGCACGACCGCCCGAATGATGTTAGCTGCTTAAGCCTTTAGTTTAACTGACCCGGTCCAGGATGGATGGATTCCCGTGAGTCCCATCTCCCATCCCATCATGTCAGCTTCTTAATCGAACCGAGAGACACGAACAAGATACTGTGCCCTGGCACGACCGCTCGAACAACGTTAGGTGCTTAAGCCTTTAGTTTGGAGGACTGATCCAGTGGATCCCCGTGAGTGCTGAGTCCGACTCCCATCCCATCCTGTCATGGTGTGATAAAGAGAAGAGTGAGGCCTCGATGGATGGAGGAAGAAAACCATCAGCAACTGACCCCTACAATAAGGTTGGTTAAATTCAATAATTTTTATGTATTTTATCTCTTGAGGACTACTCAGCACAGAATGGGAGGAGGGGGGATGCGATGCCACTGAGTGTGACAGTGAAGTTTGCAAGTGCTATGTAGTCCCTTCCCTTCCCGCCTGCTCATCCTGTTGTAGTTGCTTCAAACTTAAAGGTGTTTGGCACAGCCGAGCAAAAAAAAGGGTACTTTGATGCAAGGTTTGCTCAAGTTCATCAGCCTTTGAAAATTGAGCCCCAGAATAGATTCCTAAAAAAATCAAAATGGAGAGAGCAATGGTGGGTCTGCTCTGTAAGGTAAAACCTTTGGTATTATTCAATGTTTTTTGAAACTTCTTTAGAAGAGTCCATTTGATTAAAGCAACTCTCCTCCTCTGTAAAGAAATCACACCACTGCTATATAAGTTACCACTGTGAAATGACTTCAGTTCCTCCTTCCAGACTTCACCACCACCCCCTAAGCACTTTACCACCACCCACTGCAAACAGTAATCCTGTCTGCACCTCTCGACCTCAAGTCAGGGCAAATAAGATATTGCACCACAAAAAATAATGTTAATTTTCATGCCCAGTTTGTTTCTCTGAAGCAAGCAGCTTCTATGAACACCGCAGACCATAACTGGCACTCACATGGTCCAGTGAAGCTGCTCAGTCTAAGGGAAAAAGGAGGCATGAAAATTAAATTTATTTTCTATGCTGAAATTACGCAGCGGCACACATCCTTCTCCATCCCCCCACCCAGCTCCTCCTCGCTACAGTGAGTCTCCACCAAAGTGTAAGAAACTGAAGCCATGACACCAAATGTCTTTTCACGTCCTCCTCAGTTCCCACAATCATGTTACGCATGTTGTAGAGTCACTGAGCAGCATAAAAAATAGGAGACCCTAGAAGGAAGGAAGTAACTTTGTATATATGGCACCTGTTTATTTGAGACATGGGCAGTTTGAAGTATATGTTTAGAAATGGTGGTTAAACAATACAAGCAGTCTGCCAAAGTAATGTAATCAGAAGAAGCTCTGTCTGCTGGCACTCCCCATTACCTGGATACCCGGAAGGCTCCCCCCCTCCTGGCCTGCTCATCCTGTTGTATGCCCCCCCGTGCTGGCCTTTTTCTAATCTAGAGACCCCTGTCTCAGGACACTGCCACTCCTTGTAATCGGGATGTCTCTGAGACGAGTACAGTAGTGTTCCCCTACTCCCCCTCCTCATATTCTGGCTAATATTGACTGTCTTGGAGTGGAGACAGTGTGGTACTCTCATTGACCGAAAGCTGTGTCAGTCATGTAGTCTCTCGCGTCAGGTCTGATGGAGTGGTAGTGCCTGCCTGCTCTTTTTGCTGTTGCTGAATTAATACTGAACCAACAGATCCATGGCCACACTAAGTTGTCAGAAGACAGCAATGCACCCACCCATGTGCTGTAGTTTCCCCGCAGTCTTAGTTTCAGCTGCTGCCTGAAATGTGCACCGTGATGAGTGTGACCCAAGCCACTCGCCCACCAGCCACTGACTGGTCCTGTGTGTTGCTGGGGTGCATTTTTCTAACCTGCTTCGATAATAAATGCATTGTAAATTAAACGTCAGTCAATGACAGACTGGTGGTGGTTTGTGGTGTGGTGTGTGTGTGGTTGGCGAGTGGTGTCATCATTCAATATAATGTGGAGACTGCTGTGGTGTGATCTCACTCACTGTGGCTGTCTATTTGCTTTTTGTTTACCATGTCTGAGCATGCTGAAGTTTGATTTGGAATGGTAAAATATACACAGTTAACTCATCTGCCTTACTGCTCCCTCTGGTGTACTCTGGGCTCATCAATCCATTCCAGTCACAAGTGATTGTCATTATGAGTCTGATCCTCCACCAACCATCTAAAAATACATTTTAATTTTTTTCTGGCCTTGGTTGGTCAATTATGTAGGACTGGACAGATTAGGGAAAGGATTGGATATTGGATTTTGGAATTCGATTGTGGTTATGTAAGACTGCATTGGTGGGGGCCGGGGGGGGTCGGGGTTGTTCTTTGGTCTCTGACCAGAGCAGTGACTGCTGTGCTGCTGACTGACTGACCACCACTACTGTGGGGGTGGGGGGGTACCACCACCTGACCAGCCAAGTGGGTAGGGGACGTGGGGCAGTGTGGCACAGTGGCACTGACTGCAGTGCAGTCTGGCAGCAGGCAATCTGATCCAAGGCTCCAAAGTAGCTAGAAAAGAAATTAACAAAATGTACATTTTTATTGTGTGATTGTGATGAGATGACGACTATGTATGAAATATCTATGTAGTATGTCATCATCACTCAGTGAGTTAGTTCATGACCTGTTCACAGTTTCACACCTCACTTCACATGTCCGTTCATTTTGTGACTGAGTGTGTGACTAGTATATGTCTGATGATGGTCTGGGTGGTGGAGAAGTGGGGGGGGGGAGTGGACCCAGAAGGGAGAGAGCCAAGGGCTGCCTGGCATGGTCTGGGTCACTCATGGGTGCTTCTGTGGCCTGGTGCTGCTCAGGTACAACTGCTGTACTCCAGTTATATGATTCAACCACAAGTTGGACATAGTCTCAGGAGGAGATCTGTTTCAGATTGAGTCACGGCCATCCAGCCTCAAGGCATCCTACCAGGCAAGATTATCACGGCTCACCCCCTACCTATGCTGGTCACCAAAACATAGGCAGGTTGTGTTCGACCTTCAGCTTCAGTTGCAGTGTGTGCAGCTGTGCACCAGAAAACATAGTTCAACTGTGCTGATGCCGAATGAAGTAACTTAAATCATCCAACACTCTGCCCCTAATCTGATGTACCTGGCTGCTGTGCCACGGTGCCACTACCGACTGTCATTATCTGGACTGTCACTGGATGGACACTGGGTCACTGAGACTGGGAGGGAGTCAGTACTTTCAGTGGCTCCAAGACTAGAGATTGCCTGAAGCATGCCCATTGCCAGCCCCTCACCCGCAAGTCCGCACTGAAGGCCTGAGGCGGCGTCTCATACGCCAGTTAACTTTTAGAACCCAACCCCATCCCCGGCCCAGCCTGCATATCCCAATTTCCTTAGCCTTATGGAAAAGCTATCATTTTGTGACCTCCCTGCTATTGCTAGTACTACTACCTTTCGATGATGCATCATGAGGCAGTATAATAAAACTGCTAGTCAGTCAGTGTCACAGTCAAAGTGTGTCTGTGTGTGTGTGTGTGACCATGTGTGATGGCAAATCAAAGTCAGTAAAAAAAAATACAGTGGATGGACATGACAATACAAGCAAAGTACTGTTAGGTAATGCAAGCAGTTTTAATTAATTTTAATGATGCATTTTAATAAAAGAAAAAATCTAAAGTATATTTGTCTTGCTCTTCACATGACACAACAAATCTAGTAGACATTAAAAAACATGGCTGTTTACTAAATGTAATCAATGTTACATATTTAATACTCTTTTCATAATTTATAGTGCAGTTCAGCAGCAGCTGGCAGCGCAGAGCAGGTAGAGCAGCAGCAGTCAGAAGATGGTAATAGTCAGTGTCAAAATTTGTCCGGTAAATGCAGTGCGCACCCGATATTTCTGAAAAAACCAAAGCGCATCCAGTTCCTGCTTGATGAGGACAACCAGCATCATACTGCTGAAATCTTCTATCCTCCAGACTTGGAGTCTGCAACTCTGCAACTATTCCACAACCAGATCCATGTCCATCTTCATTCAACTGTGGTATTAGTGATCTGTGGTGGTGAGTGGAGGTGGGTTATCCTGCAGCACGACCTGCATTCAACTGCAAAAAGGCAGATAGAGTTCACTTTTCAACAACTTCAGGGTGCCTATGCATCATCATCATCACGCAGTCATCTCAGTATCTCATAGGCCTCATATTTGACCTCATAGGTATTGGCCGCGGTGGTGGCACCCCACTGACTACCATACCAGTCTGGTACCATCCACCCCATAAGACTAAGTCAGACTCAGATTTCAGAAAGAGAGCTGACCTGGCCAGTATTGAGAAAATTATGGCAACTAGAGGTGGTGAAAGAAAAAGAAAGATTGATAAGAACAATCGCAGTAGCAGCAGCATTATTAAATTCTTTAAAAAGACATGTGGTGAGAGGAACTAGAACTATATAATTATTTATATAATCCATACTTTAAGATTATTTATGGTGTAAAATTAATTTTTGGGTGTAGGGTGATGGGCCAGCCTGGGAAACCTCGGGACTCTTTGAGTACTGTTGTGGTGATTGAATACGGTAACTTTTGATTTATACATTGTTGTACTTTGTGTATATAATAACAGAGTTCTGAGTAGTCATGTGTAGAACTAGTAGTCACAGTAACCATGTGACTGTCACCAGATCACCGCCGGTGACCTGGCAGGTGGGCACACTAAGTGACTGTTTCATTGGGGGGGTGCACAGAAGACAGAATGGGAAGACTGGGGAAGTTGGGGAACACAGGGAGGTTAAGTGACTTGCTCAGCCAACAGTAACACAGTATTACAAGTGGGGGTCTGGTGGCTGTGGTGGTGGGCTGGTGGGACACTTGCGAGGGACTGGAATTGGGTGGAGGAGGAGGAGGAGGAGGAGGACTGAGGAGGGATTCACCATCATGGTCTCCACTAGGTTTGCAGATCCTCAGCCTTAAACAACACAGCACTCGCTAGTATAACTGCTTGTCTCTCCCAATGCCATCACATTAGAATCACCGACAGACTACAGATGGTAGGTACTAGGTAGTGAATGGTATACATTGTAGGTTACTGAATTGACTCCTTAACCTTTTTTTTTCTTTTCTCTCTTATTTCTGCTTTTTTCACTACAGGTGAAGGTGAACCGATTCCAGTGAATGATAAGACCAGTACTGAATGTCATCAAGAGGAAGATCGTCGGGATAGTAGAAGAACTCCACCCAGGAGACAGACTCCAGCACGATCTGCTTTCATTGTATGCGACTCATCCAGCGAAGTGGAGGAGGAAGAGACCATCAGAAGCAGTAGCACTAGCAACAGCTGCACAGAACAAGAACCTGAGGCATCTGGGACTGTTCCAGTGACCAATGATGCAACGGCTGCAAAGCCATCAAGTACCCTTTCTAACATTTATAGACTTAAGCATTTTCAAGAGAAGTGGAAATCAGAATTTCTATGGTTACGAACAAAAACAAATGCAAAAAATGAGTTGTTTTTACATTGCCAGGTCTGCATAGATGCAGGAACATGCAAACATAATGCTTTTGTAAAAGGATCCAAAAATTATCAGCGTTTTGCCTTGGTGCGTCAAATGGAATCTGATGATCATAAAATATCTAGACAGTTGCCGGCAGGAGACATTTAACATCTGCAATACTTGTTAATTATGAGAAAAGTGCAGATGTCTTAGATGCACAGCCTCGAACAGCCTTATTTATGGCTCAACACACTATAGCAGATAGGAAGTTCTGTGATTTGATTGACCTACAGGTTGATAATGGGGCTACTGTTTTTGAAAAATCAGGCACCTATAAACATCATCAGGCTGCTGCAGATTTTCAAAAAGCAATTGCTGAGATCTGTAAATCTGATATACGGCAGCAATTAATGCAAGTGAATTTGTGGGAATAATGGTTGATGAGAGCACAGACGTGGTTGTAAACAAAAAACTTGTAATATACTGCAAACACTTGACAAGGAGCACGTTAATGTTACATTTTGTGCAAATGAAACTATCTATAATGCTATTTTAGAATTTCTAAAGTCAGTGAGCTGTTCAGTTTCTAAGGTGACAGGTTTTGGAACTTGTTGGTGTGCAGCTGCAGAGGGACAACCCAAAGTTGGTACATGTGTGGTGTGCAGCACATCGATTGGCACTGGTGTCCTCATGGGCTGCCAAAAACATCAAAGAACTCTCAGTTTACCAGGATACACTGGTTGCTGTTTATAACTTCTATCACGATAGTCCAGTCCGATACATCAAAGTGCGAGAATTGCAACAGGTCATGACTGGCTATGTGAAACGTTTCAAAAGACCAACCAGTGTTCGGTGGCGAAGTTTAAATGACGCTGTTGTTTCTGTGTGTTCAGCATGGCCAGCTGTTGTTATGGACCTTGAACATGAGGTTGCTAGTGGCAATAAGGACACACAAATCAAGGCAAAGAGTTTGCTCACGAAAGTGTGGAATGTAAAGTTCATTGGGTATAGTCTACTTATAAAAGAAATTCTTGCACTCCTGACAAGATTGTCCCTAATTTTCCAGAAAAATAACATGGATATCGGACAAATGGTGGCCATGGTGAATGCAACAAAACAACAGCTTCGGGACATGAGAGAACTAGAATATTTGCCACTGTGTCAAGAAATGATTGATCAGTTACAAGATAATGACAACCAGTACCATGGAGTGACATGTACTGTAAATGAAGAGGGGTTAAGGATGATCCGTTCTGTCAAGAACAAATTCATTGCCAGATTATTAACAGAACTAGACAAGAGATTCGCTGAAAGTGACATGCAGGTTTTGATTGATTTAAACACAGTTCTAAATCCGAAATTGTTGCCAGCAACTGTTCATGGCCCGTGCAATTATGGAATCGAAGCCTTAAACCGGCTGATTGAGTTTTATGGTGTCACTACAGAAAGTTCACCATCATTAATAGATGGACAGGAAGCTAGGGAAAGTTTCACGCAGTTCAAATATTTAGTTAGCAACTGCAAAGACAGTACATTGAACACTTTCTGTGAAAACCTCATTTCCAACCATAATGAAACATTTCCTCACTTTGCTACACTGGCAAAATTTTTACTCTCCATACCACTAACTAGTGTGCCCAGTGACAGAGGGTTTTCTTCACAGAATCTAGTACACAACATGTGGACAAATAAACTAACAGAACAGGCTGTTGAAAACAAACTTCTTATTCGTCACATGTGTCTAAAAAAGGATTCTGAAAAAGAATCTGTGATACAGAGAGCTAGGAATGTTTTCTTGAGCAATGCTCGCACAAAAATAGACAGAAAAATTTGGGCAAATAATACTAACTCGAATTAGTGCCACTGCCTGGTATGAAATTAAATTTTTACATACCTTTGGCTCAATCAAATTCATCACTCAACCATAGATAGGTGTGTCATGACTCGTGTGTAAATTACAACTTGAAAAACAAGTCAACTGTAGACTTCGATTCAATTCAACACTGTCTCTACTAGTCACTGTCTCACAGACTTTGCACCAACCAAGTGAACTGTACAATTTGCTGTTTTTCTTAATGAGTTTAATCAAGATTTTAATTAATAAATTCATGCACTAGTGCTTTTGCAGCCCGTGCTATGCATGGAAATGCTGAAGTCTAGAATTGTTGGAAAGGGTACTTGATGGCTTTGCAGCCGTTGCATGGCTGCATGCATCAAGGAACTTGGTAGGTCCTGTTCTTGTGTATTATTTCACTGTTTGTTGATGCAGTCATTTGCAATAATAAGCAATTTGTGAAAGGTGTTTTTCTAATAATATCTTGCCTTTGTATATGGCGTAGCGTGGCCCATGGGCCATGAGGAACCTTATTCAAGTCACCCCAAATTTGGAATATATTTTTGGGGACTCAACCATGAACATTTTATAAGTGCATTCTCACTCAGTTGCTACCTGGACATTAACATTCCTAGCTCTATGTATCACAAAGATTCATACATTCATTGATACTATATGCAATGATGTGTGGACCGGGTAGGTCAAGGGCAAGGGCCGGACCAGGGTGCACAGGCATAGGGACAGGGCTAAATAAAAAAACAAACAATTTTGAGTCTGTTTTCCTGTCTTAGGAGTTGGTTCTTTGATGTTTTTGGCAGCCCACAAGAACCAAGCAGTACCTGATGGTGATCTGAGTGCATAGGTGCCTGATTTTTCAAAAACATAACCCAAAACCATATGCCACCGCGACATGATGGCGAGCTGATTTGGTTAAAGGTAAAATGTTGTCTTTTTTTTACCTACGTCTATGATGTTTTAGAAGGGCCTGCAATCGTACCTGGCTCCTCCATATAGCCACTGCCAGTTGATCCTTTGACAGTTTCCTAGTTCCTCTGCTACGGCCCTGTGCACCGAGGTTTTGTGATGTCTCTGCAGGATGGGTACAGGCAGGAAGAGTGTCGGGTGGCTGCCTGGCAGCACTCCTCAACCGTGCATGTGGAAATGTTACAAAAAAAAACTTGGAGCGTGGGGGACAGGGCCGCAGCAGAAAAACTAGGAAGCTGGAAGGGATCGACTGGCATGGCTGGTTGGGGGACGACCAACTAAGGCATGGTGCAATCACTTCTAAAACTTCATAGCCCCTTACTTACTTATACTTCTTACAGTCTGAGTCAGTTTTCCTGTCTCAATTAGGAGTTGGTTGGTTTGTTTTTTGATGTTTTTGGCAGCCCATGAGAGCCAAGCAGTACCTGATGGTGATCTGAGTGCATAGGTGCCTGATTTTCAAAAACATAACCCAAAACCATATGCCACCGCGACATGATGGCAAGCTGATTTAGTTAAAGGTAAAATGTTGGGTTTTTTTTTACCTATGTCTATGAAGTTTTAGAAGGGCCTGCAATCGTACCTGGCTCCTCCATATAGCCACTGCCACTTGATCCTTTGACAGTTTCCTAGTTCCTCTGCTACGGCCCTGCGCACCGAGGTTTTGTGATATCTCTGCAGGATGGGTACAGGCAGGAAGAGTGACGGGTGGCCGCCAGGCTGCACTCCTTAACCGTGCATGTGGAAATGTTACAAAAAAAACCTTGGAGCGTGGGGGACAGGGCTGCAGCAGACGAACTAGGAAGCTGGAAGGGATCGACTGGCAACATGGCTAGTTGGGGGACCACTAGGCATGATGCAATCACTTCTAAAACTTTATAGACCATAACAAAATTTACATTAGACAAAAATCAACTAAACAAGCTTCAGAGTGACATAAGGTATTAGGGTTATTATGGTCTTAATGCAAGCAAGTCCACAAAATAAATACCTTCAAATATATGTAAGAAGGTTGGTTTACAACTACAAATGCATGCATTGGTTGTTGCACTGACTAACTGCAGCACTACTGCAGAATGCAGAGCGCCACAAAGCACATCCAGTTTAAAGATTAATGATACATGAGAGGTGACTGCTGGTGAGGTGGGTGGTCTCCTTCCTCATGATTGTGATGAGTGATGACATGAGTTGTTGACACATCTGTATTTCTAATTGTATACAAGAGAATAATAATAATTTTGCACGATGCAGTTGCATGCATCGATCAGATGGCATCCAAAATGCAATTTTTGCTAGCTTAGCTACTTTACGTTTTGTGACTTGTTGTCACATTAAAAAAGTCGATATTATTTATAAGTAACCCTACATGGTTACAAAACGTTACCATTAACTTATTTAATCGTATTAAAATGGTTGTCTATGACTGTAACTGTACTGTACTCTGTTACTAAGAGAACAACTAACTGTGAGTGTGTGATACACACAGCAGATAAATGCTATTGCTTCCTCGCTTGCTATAGTGGTGCTGGTAGTAGTCGTGTTGCTCGGGTTTTAGGGTTAGGTAGTGTAAGTGTAGTAAGTAGTATAGTAAGTACCGATACTATTGGTAACACAAACCCAGCCAGCCCAGGCACAGCACCCACAAGAAAAAAACACAATGATGATAATGTTTGTTTCTCTGACTTTGTTGTGTGTGACTGCGGTGTGCAGTTATGCAGTAAGTGTTGTGCACAAAACACTTTTTTTTAATTCGGATCTGGAACACAGCTGCTGTGCTGTTACATTACAGATGTTGTAATAATGGGTTTGGTAAGGCTTGGAATCATTTACAATATGTACTATGAGTATGACTCTTGGATATAGTGTAGTATATCCTGCTGCACTCTACTATCTTATCTGTAAATGACAATGTGATAAGACAGAACAGAACAGATCATTAAACATACCAGCAGATACCAACCAATTACATATTTTATGTCTTTTTTATATACAGTTACAAGAACAAACACAGCAAAGTATAAGCAAGTATAATGATGTTACTTAAGTTTGAAGAAAAGTATGGTGTTCTGCTAGTGTTGAGACACGGTTTGCAGCTGTACGGTATACCACTTTAAAACAATGTGTGCCTCCATGATTTTCTGCAAGGGGTGCAATCTTGTACCCTCAAAACACGGTTTGTACCCCTGAAAAATTTTGAGGAGGGTACGCTGTAGCCCCTGTTACATGCTGCCAATGGGAACACTGACTGTTACACAGAGGGCAGGGGCAGCAAACACAAACGCAGATGGGTTATCACATCAGTTAGAGCAGTGAACTAAATTTAAGGAACTCATCCCATGCCTAGGAATAGATTTTCCCAAGTTCAGCCTAGGAGGGAGGAGTGTAACGTGACAACCGTCTACTAGTTATGTGCATAATTTTGATAAATACATGTTTCTTGGAATTTCTGCTTATGAGATATGACCGGGTCAGCAGGCCGATGGGAAAGACTAGCTTTTGAGAGGGCCTGACCTTTTGACCTCAAAGGCCCTTGGTTGCTGGAACAGCTGACTACAGTAAAACTTACCCAGTGGATACATTAATTAGGAGCTTTCTTTGACATCTACCTGTCATGCCTGTGTAGCTGCTATACAGCAGGTTGTGTGTTAGCTGCTATATACCAGGTTGTAACACATTGTAAACTGACAACTGCTTTGAACCGAGCAAATTAGCCATAAAAGACTGCATTTTTACGACATCAGGAGGGAAGTCAGTTCTGTTGGATGCCTGTGACATTTCACACAGCTAAGCGAAAATGGTTTTCAGGATTTTTTTCTAATGATCAATGGGGGAATGCTGATGAGGAAAGAGACTGTTATCATTTAATATTGCTATCTTTGCAGATTTCAAGCATGCAGTAAAATTACACCCTTTGGGGTATACTTAGTCATGTTACAAATGAATTACAGGACTAACAGTGACCTCTTATGTTGTGACATCACAAGGCGGCTGGGGCATGAACTTTGAATATTGCCAATCTGTCTGAGGGGACTGTGGCTCACTCTTATTCCAACTTTGAAAGAGAATACACACTGGTGTTCTGGACTTAAAGGCACTTCTGTCAAGTATAGGTAATACCCAATTGAAAACCGAGTTAGAACTAGAAATTCAGTTACACAGCATTTGGTTTTTGTAATTTCCATTTCTTTTGATTGTAAGCATTAATGCATATATGTTCTGCGTTTTGTATTTATTTACTATTTTAATTTTAGTAAACTTGTTTTTGGTTTCCTTAATTCTGCCAGAGTCTTTTCTTATTTTGAATGTGAATGCTGAGACAGTCATTGAGAGGTCTGACATAACTGTTAAGGGCTTATAGTGTGTAACCACTTTGCAACAAGGTAAGAAAATACCTTGGTCTCTACTGAGTCAAAAAGGGGGAATTGTGAACCAGGTTGGGTGCCCACTGGGTTAAGTATTGCACTGCATTTCCCTGAAGAGGGTGTGATATTTGATCCTGTTAACTGGGTGTGCTAGCTAAAAGGGTTCATATTTGACCTCAGGACTCGATACTGGTAGTTGTTTCAGACCCAAAACAGACAGGATTGTTTCCCTGTTTGTCTCCTGTTCACATATTGCACTCGGAAGTTTGCCACTGTGGAAGCAGAGGGCCTGACCTCCGGAGTGCGTTTGTGACAGTAACAACTAGTGTTTCTTATTGGATTTTTTTCTTTTTATTATACAGCGGTTTGCAGGTTTTCAAAGTGGTTTTGAAGGTTATTGCTGTGTGTGACTCGATTGCAGATGTGTGTTTTGTGCTGTTGTGGGTTAAGATGTGTGTGAATGATGCAATTTTTATTTCAGTGTTTGCGACTAAGTTTCAACGTCAGGTAGTGTTCCTAACTGTCATACCTCTCAACTGCTATGAGTTTCACATAGTGCTATGATTTTCACACTCAGATTTACCCTTGCTCCACATAGGTTTACTGATGTTTTTAAAGTAGCAGTACTACCTAATCAGGAAGTGATCAGTTTCCAGTTGTTGTAGCGCTGCAGTAAATATGGTGGCTGCCTATCTTTTACTGCTGCTTTCAACATGGTGAGTGGGAGAAATGTAAACAAAAACAATGGAAAGCGAAGCACATTATGGGGTGAGAGTACAATGCCGGAGGGAAAGATTACCAGGTGCACGCTCAGCAGAGCACAGGGAATAAACTGTCAAAAAAGCACACTTATTTTTTACGTAGTACTGCTGCTTTAATAATGTTAGAGCTATTTCTGGACAAATAAACTATTACATCATTGAACTAAATTGATAGAAACATAGAAATGTGATGGCAGAAAAGGACTGCCAGGCCCTTCCAGTCTGCCCACTTGTCTAGCTATCTTCTAGGACATGCCCTTCCCCCTGACCTTCCCCCAACCCTCAACAATCCCTTGTGTCTGTCCCATGCTCTTTTGAAGCCTTCCACAGTTGCTTCACCAATCAACTCCTCAGGGAGCCTATTCCACGTATCCACCACCCTCTCTGTGAAAAGGTACTTCCTAATGTTACCCTTGAACTGTCCCTCCTCAATCTGTAACCCATGCCCCCTAGTCCTCTGATTCCCTTTCATCTGGAATATGCTTCCCACTGGCACCTAATTTATACCTTTTAGGTACTTGAAGGTCTCAATCATGTCCCCCCTCTCCATCCTCTGTTCCAGGGAGTACATGTTCAATTCCCCCAACCTTTCCTCATAGAACAGGTGGCTGAGACCCTTAACCATCTTTGTTGCCCTCCTCTGAACTTGCTCCAACCTCCCCACATCCTTTCTGAGATATGACCTCCAGAACTGGACCCCATACTCCAGATGCGGCCTTACTATATAGGTGTACAAGGCTACTATAACCTCCCTCCTTCTACTGGTAATCCCCGTTCTGATACAGCCCAGCATTCTGCTGCCCTTAGCCACAGCTCCCTTGCAGTGCTTTTCCACCTTCAGGTCCCTCTATATAGTGATGCCTAGGTCCCTTTCCTGCTTCTTCCTTGTCTCGACCCCCCCATACAGTACCCAGCTCTCTGGGTTCTGTATCCAAGATGCATGATCTTACACTTGTCCATGTTGAATGAAAGCTGCCACCTCCTTGACCATGCCTTGATCCTCCCCAGATCCCTCCACTTTCTTTCTACCCCTTCCGGAGTTTCCACCCTATTGCAGACTTTCATATCATCTGTAAACAGACTCACACCCCCGTCAAGGCCCTCCACGATATCCCCTATGAATAGATTGAACATCAGTGGCCCTAATACCGACCCCTGAGGGATCCCACTGGAGAACTTGCCCTCTCCTGATGCCACCCCATTTACAATAACTCTCTGTCTCCTGCCCCCCAGACAGTTTCCCGTCCACTGAACCACCTTCTGCCCCAGACCCAGGCATGACAGCTTGTACAGCAGTCTCCTGTGTTGCACAGAGTCAAATGCCTTTTTGAAATCCAGATAAGCGACATCCATTGCCCTTCCCAATCCAGTTCCTTGGTGACGTTGTCAAAGAACTCTATCAAGTTCATTTGACAGGATCTACCCCTGGTAAAACAATGTTGCTTTGGATTCATCAGGCCGCTTACCTCCAGGTAACTGGCGATCCTGATTTTCAATAGCTTCTCCATGAGTTTTCCCACCACCGATGTCAAGCTCAAGGGCCTGTAATTACCCACCTCCTTCCCCACTTAAGCAGAGGGACCACATTCGCTTGTCTCCAGTCCTCCGCTGCCACTCCAGACTCCAGGGACCTGTTGAAAAGTGCAGTCAAGGGTGCCACCAGTATATCTTCAAGTTCCTTCAACATCCTGGGGTGCACCCCATCTGGCCCCATCACCTTGTCCACCTTCTGGCAGCCTAGTTCTCCCAGAGTCTCCTCCACCAGAAACTGACTCATATTCACTCCTCCTTCCCCTGCCTTGGCTTTTCCCTCTCCGCTGCCCACACCTTCTTCCTCCTTAGTGAACACTGAGCAAAAACAGTTATTTAGTAGTTCTGCCTTCTCTCTGTCCATTGTATCAGTTCACCATTGCTTGTTTTTAGCCAGAGTATTCCCTGTCTAGTCTTCCTACTTTCATTGACATACCTAAAAAATGCTTTATCCCCCTTTTTGACTGTACTAGCTATGTTCTCCACTGTTCATGCCTTTGCCCTCCTTACTTCTACACCTGCTTCTCTCTGGCTTACCAGGTACCTTTCCCAGTCATCTTCCACTTGTGTTACCTTAAACTTCTTAAAGGTCTTACCTTTCGCCCTGACCTTTTCTGCTACAACTCTATTAAACCACAGGGGTTTCCTCCTCCTCCTGTTTTTATTTAAGCTCTTGGTGCCTAGGTCTGTGGCCCCCACAATAGCTTATTTTACCCTCTCCCACATGTCCTTCACATCTGTTAACTCCTCCACCCCCTTCAGAGCCCTCCCCACTAATTCCCCAATTTTTCTGAAATCTGTTCTCTTAAAATCAAGCACCCTCAACTTAGTCTGGTGAACCTCTGCAGTGTTCCTTATTATGAACCAAACTGTGTTGTGGTCACTTGTACCAAGGTGTTCACCCACCAACACCTCTCCTATCTTATCCCCATTTGTCAGGACCAGATCGAGAATAGCTCCCTAACCAGTTGCCTTAGGAGGGCTGTTTGCAAGGAGTCTAATATTTCTCTGCTGCTGGTGGATGATTCTGAAACATTCCATATCACTAACCATATAGGGCCCACTATTCGTAGACATATTATTATTTAAAATAAGAAAGTGATACACATTCTGGCCATTTGCTATGATTTTCGAAGGCTAGTGCTATGATTTTTTAATGCTGAGAGGTATGCTAATTGTCCTGGTCACGTCCAGTTCCAAACTCTCTTGGAATTATCTTTCTTGTGCAGTATCAAATTGTGCTTCTCCATCAGAATTTGCTTCCCAGTAGCATAATCTGACAGCAGGGTAATGTCAAATTATGCCTCCCCATCAAATTTTGCTACTCAGATAATAGATTAGTACAATGATGTAAAACACACTGTTAGTTGTAATTATAGATTTTGAACTGTAAACTGCTTTAAACATAGTACACATTAAAAAATGTAATTAATACATCATTTAAATTTGAATAATATGCAAAAGATATACAAATGAGCAACATATAAAAAAGAGAAATGCTCTCACAGTGAGATTACAAATGACAAAGAATATAAAAAAACTGTTTTAAACCTAGTTAAGAAGGATATTAATTGTATTTAGTTGACATATATCAAAACTAGGTGCACATAAATCACACTGTGCTAACAGCTTTTGCTGCTTGTAATCATCAGGGTGTGCGACCCTCAACCAAACAGCACCCAGCCACATGACAAATAAAACATCTGCCCTTTCATCATAGCAAAATAGTTATTTCCAGTTTGTTTTAATTAATTTTCAGTTTTACTGTACATTGGGTACCCCATTACCTCAAAATACCCTCAGGTCACAAAATCTGACAGCTATTGTACCTGTCAGAATTTGCTACCCTCAGTCTAAGTATCGCCCAGGACACCAGAATGACAAAGCAGGAGCCCTTACATCACTGCCCAAGCTTTATTTCAACTTTCATTTCTTTTCAGTTTTACTGTATATTGGGCATCCCATTCCTTCAAAATACCCCCGGGTAGCAAAATCAGACAGCTATTCGCATCTGTCAGATTTTGCTACCCTCAGTCAAAGTATCACCCAGGACAACAGAATGACAAAGCAGGAGCCCTTATATCACTGCCCAAGCTTTATTTCAACTTTCATTTAATTATTTTTCAGTTTTGCTGTATATTGGGCATCCCATTCCTTCAAAATACCCCCAGGTAGCAAAAGCTGACAGCTATTTGCATCTGTCAGATTTTGCTACCCTCACTCGAAGTAAAACTCAGAACACCAAAATGACAAAGAAGCAGCCCTTATGTCACTGGATAAGCTTTTTTCAACTTTCTTTAAATTAATTTTCAGTTTTACTGTATATTGGGCAGCCCATTCCCTCAAAATACCCCCAGGCAGCAAAATCTGACAGCTATTCACACCTGTCAGATTTTGCTACCCTCAGCTAAAGTATCACCCAGGACACCAAAATGACAAAGCAGGAGCCCTTATATCATTGGATAAGCTTCATTTGAACTTTCTTTTAATTTCTTTTCAGTTTTAGGTCAGGATTCACAAAAGAGATGCACTGGACACAAGTGAGATGCACCGGCGCAAACAGAAAATGCACCAGGAAGCGATTCACACACATGGCGGATGTGCCGGCGCATTCCAAATGTATCGCGCTGAACCGGATGCACTGTAGGCGCATCATAATGATATGTGGTGCAAATACAGGGGGCAGACACATGAATACATGGCACAAAGTGATTCACAGTGCTAAAGAATGGCACAACGAGAGAACAAATCCATGGTAAATACCAAATGCGCCATGAAAAGATAAATATAAAAGAAGCAGACTTACATGCAAGCCATCTGCAGGTCAGTGGCTGAACAGCAGCACCTGCACGCTGGCAGAGAAAGGAGGAAAGTATGAGAGAGAGCCAGAGAGACAGCACACCACCACCAGCATCATGGATGCAGCACCATTTACCATGGTCAGTGTACTAATGAGGATAAGGAGACAGGGAGGCGGACAGCAACATAGGCTGCCTGCCCCACGGAAGTATCATGCCAGGCTGTCATTCAAGCACCTGATGAATTTGGAGACAGTAGGCTGATACCACCTGAACAGTGCCATTCTGAGGTAGCTCTGTGAGCTGTGCCATGAAGAACTGCAGGCACCCACTGCATGTGGTCATGCCATCTTGGTGGAGAGCAAGGTGACAATAGTAATGTGCTTGCTCACCACAGAAACCTTCCAGAGACCCACTAGGGACACCACTGGCATATCACAGGCCTCCACTTCCTGCTTCCTCACACAATTCCTCACCGTACTGCTACCGCATGCTTTAGAATACATCCAATTCCCCAGCATGCAGGCAGAGTGGACAGAAGCCATGCAGGGGTTCTACAGAGTGGCATGCATGCCAGACATCATAGGGGCCATAGACTGCACCCGTGTGGCACCTGGTGAAGAGGCATCACCTATGTCAACCTCAAGGGCTTCCACTCGGTGAACTGCCAGGTGGTGTGCAATGCCACAGCGTACATCAGCAATGTTTGCGCCACACACCCTGGAAATACACACAATGCCTTCATCTGGCAGCAGTCAGCCCTCTAACAGGGGTTCCAGGCAGGGGACATACCAAGTGGCCATCTATTAGGTGCATGGGACATGGTAACAGCTGCATGACAGGGCACCACTGTCAGGGTGTGTGTGTGTGTGTGTTTGTTGACAGCAACATGCACAATGCACAGGAAGTGCAGGGGGACACAGGAAGACACCTGCAGGCATAGGGCGGCACATGAGCAATGCACTGCAGGAGTGGGGCAGTGCCATGGGGGTGCATGTGTGGCAGTGACATGCACACCACAAGCAGACAGCGGCCTGCAACAGCCTCTGGTGCAGGGAGGTCGGAATGCAGGGAAGGGAGAGGCACAGGCAATGGTGGAAGCCATGCGCACACACCAGTGTGGACTGTAGCGGGGATGGTGGCATGCCACACATGGGACCTATGTACTAACAACCACCCAATCTCCCCCACTGGTGATGCGGCATACCCACTGAGGCCCTGTCTCCTCACTCCCATCCGCTGACACAGAACAGAGGTGGAGGAGCAGTACAATGAGGCACACATCACAGATGTCTGTGTAGGATTGGTGGTGCCTACAGTATAGCCCTGAGAAGGCCTGTGGCATATTTATGGCCTGTTGTATGCTACACAACATGGCCAGAGATCGCAGAATACCTGTCAAGGCCAGTGAAGGCGACAATTCTGGGAAGGGAGAGGAGGAGGAGGTTGGGGGAAAGAAGCACCACCCAGGGCCACGGCACAGAAGCCGCAGTGGACCACCGGGACTCACTGCCAGCAGCACAGGCCAGGTGGTACCGCAGGAGGCTGGTGCAGGAGAATTTTGGGAACCGCAGATGAGTATTGGAGGTATGTATCTGGGAGGTACACTATAGTGAGAACAGGTAGTCACAGAGCTGTGCAGTGCATGGCAGACACAGGACAGTACACGGACAGGCCCATGGTGGCAAGCATGCACACACACACACACACACACACACACACACACACACACACACAGCCTGCAACACACTTGTACCACCATGACTGTGCCAGGGATGGCATGGGTCAGTGTGCACTGCAATTGGCACACAGGCATGGCAGACACTGGACTGCACTCATCACACCCATGCCACTTGACACAACAGCCATACACACAGTCACACAGGTGGCACTGCACAGGGAGCCACACATGCCACCCAGGCACCATCGGCCAGGCGTGCAGGACACAGTGGAAGTATGGGCCACTGCTGAAGGAACAGGGATCAGAGCGTTACAGGGCGGCACCCCAGATAACTGGTGGATGCTGTCACAGCACCACCAGCCACAGGGGGTGCAACCACCAACCCTGCAGGGGTACTGTAATGAGACTGTGAATGTGTGCTCACTGGTGTTACGGCCCGACTGGCCACAGCTGGGCCGGGGATTCTGGGCACTGTGTGGCAACGGTCCACATGATGCCACTGCTAGGGTGTGCAGGAGGCACTCCTGGGTGTCCAACTGGACACCCAATGTCCATGGTGTGCAACGGCTGCAGCCATCGCCTCTGCAGCAGCTGCAATCCACTCCAATGTTGCAGTCATGCCCACCCGCAAGAGGCGTGCTTCGGTCAACATCTGGGCACGCCATGCAGCTGCGGACTCATGATCCAGGACCATCACTGTCCTGTGGCTCCTGAACTCTGCATGGAGGGCAGCCTGCCCCTTCATGGTGTCACGCAGGAGGCGGACATAGCCCTCCATGTCATCGGCGGGTGAAGGGTCATGGTGGCATTACAGACGAGCGGGAAGTGAGACAGCCTGCCCTGGGGCATCCACGGATGGTGGTTGCACTATGGCAGGCTGAGGCATGGGTGGGCCTTGGCCATGCTCGGCCACTGCACGTCCATGGCTGATGTCATCATGCTCCAATGCTACATGCAAGTGCCCCACAGCACCATGACTGGACGCCCCAGTTAGCCAGCCACTGCACCAGGCCCAGGGTGCACAGCACCTGCTGCTATGGGCAGCTGTACAGCCACTGCAGCTGCGCCACATACAGCAGGGCTAGCAGTGGCATCCTAGGCCACCTGCACAGGCACCTGCGTGCTGCGTGTTCCACTGTCAGCCAAGTCCCCCTCAATCAGTGTGGCATCATCGGCCGTGGTGACACCACTGTACACCCCCTGCATGCCAGTGGCAAGCATGAGGAGGGCATCAGTGATGTCCACTGCATCATCATGGTCATCGTCAGAGAACCCAGTCAGACACCACAGCCATGCATTGTCCATGCCGGCCACCATGCCAGCAATGGCCAAGGGGTCTGACAGGCCCACCACAACTGGGGCTGTGTCCAGTGGGTCTGTTGCGGTGGATGGTCCAGGGACGGCACCATCCACAGTGGTGACATCAACCCTGTACAATGGGCATCATCACCTGCTAGGGCATCCTGGCAGCCATGGCCATAGCTGCACCCATGAGGTGTAATGGAGCTGTAGAAAGAAGATGGGAGAACATGGTTAGTGCACGTGAAGAATCAGTGGCAGACAGACATGCAGACAGTGGCGGGGAGTAGTGCCATGGGTGCGCATGCTGGTCTGTAGCATGGCTGTGCTGTGCTCACCATGCCACACCAGCCATGCGCATACTGTGACCAGTGCCGTGTAGTGGCACCATGCGTGGGGTTGGCAGAACAGGCACGCACAACCGTGTGTGTCACCCAGTGACGTTGATGGCAGTGGCACCTTACAGGCACCACCATGGGCATGGGCAGTGCAGCCCCGCGTTGCATGCCATGGAACAGCCATGTGCAGCCAAGACACATGGCACAGCCCCTGGATACATAGTAGCCCTGCACACCACACTGGGACAGGCATGGCAGCCAGGGCACACACGGAGCCAGCCACGCTCTGGCTCCATGGCTACTTACAGTGCTGTGATGGGCTTCCACCAGTCTGGAACCCCCACCTGGGACACCCTGCATGGCGGCCCAGGTGATGGTTGCCACAAGTAGCTCCTCATTGGGGCTCATGTGGATGTCCGAGAGTGGGCCATCCCCTGTCTGCCTCAGGGATGCCTTGATGTGGGCCACCTTCTTCTTTGCCCTCCATCGCCCATCATTCCAGTGCTTCCAGCACTCCAGGGTGGTGCAGTTGAATGCCCCCATGGCGTTTACATGATGGGCCACTGCCTCCCAGCCCTCTGACCGTGCCGTACGGCTACCACCCCTGCCAGCCAGGATGTCCAGCCATAGGTGGCATGCCTCGATGAGGGTCTGCTCCTCATCCTTAGTAAAGTTCAGCCACCATCTGCTGGTGGCACAGTTGTCTTCCGACATCGTGGTTTCTGTGGGAAAGTACAGACAGACATTAGCCATGCTCAGGTGGGGTCCAATGTGGCCAATTCCGACAGCATTGGTTGCAGTCTGGCACACCAGCACCTGTCAGCCAGGGCCAGTAGGCTGTGCATGTGCATGGTTGTGCATGGTTAGCCGTGTCAGGTGTAACTGCATCTGGTATGTACATTGCACACTCCACGGACAGCTGCAGGGCCATGGTCGTACCACCAGTGCTGCATGCCAATGGACACATACAGCTGTCAGCTCTACACACACACAATATGCTGTCGGGGCAGGCACAATGGCCATCATGCCCCCCCAATGGTGTTGCCTGTGGGGCAGTTCATGGGACGCCATGTCACCCACCAGTGGTCCCTGTAGATGGCATGCTGGCGATGGGATGTGCTCAGTTGGCCTCAGCATGTGGCATTGCTACTGTGCAACTATGCCTGTACACAAACAGCAGTGTGCATCAGACATTCCTGTAGCAGTCCGCAGTTTCCCCCAGCCCTGGGATATGCTGTGGTGTAGGCAGAGGTCCCCATCATCATAGAGCCATGTCACAGTACCTGTAGTACTACTTGTAGGAATAGCTGTGTACTCAGCCTCAAGGCTGTGATTCCTCTCAGTCACCTACTCTCAGTGTGGGATGAGTTTGGAGCATTTGTGGCTCAGGGCATGCAAATGAGGTCTGGGGCTGTGTTAATGAGATGCTAAACAGCTGAGATGCCCCTGCATGTGATATGAGACTGATTAGCGTGCACTGTCTGTGAATTGCATAACTGCCCTCAGCTCATCTCAATCAGCACGGTGCATCTGCTGGGTTGGACTCATCCGTACATGGCGTACATCCTGTGCATGTATGTTGCACTCGGCACATGTACCTGAATCGGGTGCATCAGCCTCGGCGCACGCTGCATGCATGCACTGTCCATTGTACCTATGGTGCATCCTTGCATGTGCACGGCTGTACTGTCATTCATATTGCAGCTGTGCGACTGGTGCCCATTGTGCAGTGAAGACTGTCCACACATTGCACGCCCACCTGCGGGGTGCCCAATGTGCTGGCTGACAGTGTTGTTCACGGATTGTGCATTACAGACGTGTGCGCGCGACAGTGTGCTGACATGCATCATGGACACTCTGTGTGATTGCGCTTGCCACGTGTAAGATGGCAGCCTCGTGCGCATCACGCATGCCCGACCCGGACGTGACCCCTGCCACGCTTTGGTGCTGTGCATTGCACATATGCCACTGGGGGCTTGCCAGACCAATCATGCTTCACGACGCTCTGCGTGGTGCACTGCACATGGCCTGCTGGCGCACTTGGTGCCATTTGTGTTCCATGCCACACATCCCGTGCTTGCATCACTGGGCAGATTTGCATTGTGATGCCTAGGGCAGGGAGGAATGGGCCTAAGGCCATGAACTGGTCACACCTGGAGCTGCTTCATCTGGTGGCACTGGTGATGTCTGTGATGGGGCAGCTGTTTGACCATGAGGACCTGCAGGTGCCCAGGTCACATGTGTGGGCCACCATTGCCCGGAGGCTAGTGAGGCACATGGGGGTTCCCTGCACCAGGGAACAGTGCAGGTACTACTAATGCCACCTCGAACGGAGGGACAGGGACTGTCTTCAGCGGCTGCGTTGACATGTATGCAGGGGTGCACTGCCATGGCCAGGTATGTGTTGCGCGTAAGTGGGTATCACTGGCACATGCGGGTTGGGTCTGGCCCACAACACATGGACACACCCACATAGGTCCACCACATCACGCACACATGGCTGTGGCTGCACCCACCCTGTGGTGCCCTGTCCTGCATACCACATGAGGCAGGCACTCCACAGTGCTGTGTGTGGGTCCGGTTCACTGTGTATCACATGGGGAGGGACCACCATCTGTGGTGCATGCCCACGGGATGGCACCCTGGGGGTTCAGGCACAGCGGCCATGCACCAGTGTGGTCAGCATAGGTGGACACCAGTGTTACACCAGCTGGGTACTCCAACACTGCATGTGCACACTGGTGTTGGGGTGTGGTCTGTGCAATGCTGTGTCTCCTCATGGTGGTCTCTGTCTGTTGTGTCTTGCAGGGTTGGCAGCAGACCGCTGAGGAGTGACAGGTTGTGGCGGGGGCTCAATGTGGTGTCCATCCAGGAGCAGGTAGGTGCCACCCTTGTTTGGGCTTTGCCTCCCTGTTGAGGTGGGCTACTGCTTGGTCGGGGTGGTGTGTCCGCCATGGTCCTTAGTATGTGTTCTGTCATTGCTGTAGGTCCCCGGGATCATCATGCTGCAGCCAGTGGTGGAGAAGCCATGGACCATATGGAGGACTTGGACCAGTGGATCGCCCGGGCCATCCAGGTTGTGCTATGGCCCATTCAGCGGACTGTTGGGTGGCTCACTGCAGCTGTCTGGGGAATCCAACGGCTCCTGCCTGCTTATGGCCATATGGGGTTGGGGTGCAGAGGTGCACGGCCATGCTTGTAGCCCCCAGCCATGAAGGGGCCTGTCTCTGTTGTAAATAGCCCACTGTTACCCACCCCCTCCATTCCACTGTTACTGTCCCCACATTGTCCCCCCTGCACCTATGTTCTATCGTTTGTCCCTCACTCCCGTTCCATTTTGTTTGACCTTTGTGCATAGTTCCCATTTGGTTTTGCTGCTATTGTTGTACATTTTGTTTCTGCTTACATTATAAATATTTCAGCACTCTGCTATGGTATCTGTGGTCATTCACTGTTCCACCTTCCTGGTGTGTGCACTGTCAAGGGGATCTTCTCTGTCCCCTTCCTGCCCCGGCTGTGTGTGCCCACAGCATTGTATGATCTCCTTCCCCCTCCTCACCAGGTCCCCCCTCCATGCGGCACTACCATTGCCTGTGCCGTGTGCGTGGCCCTCTGTCCCGCTGCTCGTGTCCCTGCCCCTTGGACTCCGTGTCCGCGCTGCATGTGACCTGCTTACATTTCACTGCTGCATGATTGCTGTGTACCTGTGTGTGGTTTTCTGAGCTGACTTTGATAAGATGTCCAACAGAGTTTAGCTAGCCCTGGCAAAAAGAAATACAGGTGAAGGGGTACAGGCAAAGTGGGCAAGCATTAAGGATGCAATACTTGAAGCAACATCCCATTCTGTTATAGAGAAAAGGAAGTGCAAAAGAAGAAGGAAACCACTTTGGTTCTCAAAAACAGTAGCAGAAAAGGTCAGAGTCAAAAGGCTGGTCTTCTGGAATATAAGGGAATGCAGCGGGATGAAGATAGGGAGGCATACCAAACTTCCTAAGGGAAGCAGGGAAGGCAGTAAGGCAGGCAAATGCCCAAACCAAGGAAACACTAGCACAGACAGTAAAAGAAGGTGATAAGACTTTCTATAGATACATTAGTGAAAGTAGAAAGTCCAGAGGAGGTATTGCTAAGATCAAAGGAGATAAGGGGTCATGTGAGAGGAGGACCATGTAAAAACATCTATCCTAAATAGATACTTTTGCTCAGTATTTACTGAAGAGAAGGTAAGGCAGGACACACAGCTCAGCACTATGGACAAAGGGAGGAGGAAGGTGAGCACTTGTCCCTTCACAAAAAAAAGGGTCCTACAAGAGCTCGATAAGCTCAGGGTGGACAAGGAAATGCGACCTGATGGCATACATCCCAGGGTACTAAAGGAGCTAATGGTGGAACTAGCAGAGCCATTATCAGAACTGTTTAGTGAGTCTCTGAGCAAGGACTGGAGAAGTGCTCATGTGATCCCACTCCACAAGAGTGGTAGCAAGGAGGAGGCAGGGAACTACAGACCAGTCAGTCTTACCTCAGTAGTGGGCAAGATTATGGAGGCACTCTTTAAGGAAAGGATAGTGCAACACCTGGAATCCATAGGAGCACAGGATCCAAGACAGCATGGGTTTACAAAAGGAAGGTCCTGTCAAACTAAGCCCATAGATTTCTTTGACTGGGTAACCAGAGTGGTGGACCAAGGGGGAGCAGTTGATGTCGCCTACCTAGACTTCAGCAAAACTTTCGATACTGTTCCACATAGAAGATTGATTAACAAGCTGGGTAGGCTCGGGGTGGGTCAGAAGTTGGACAACTGGGTGGCAAACTGGTTGGCGGGCAGAACACAGAGAGTGGTGGTAAACGGTATACAGTCAGAAGAGAAGCAAGTCACAAGTGAGGTACCTCAGAGATCAGTCCTGGCGTCAGTCCTCTTCGGTATCTTCATCAGTGACATTGCAGATGGACTGGAGCGTAAGGTTTTTCTGTTTGCAGATGACACCAAGATCTGCAACAGAGTAGATGATTCAGATGGGGTGGGCAGAATGAGAAGAGATCTGGATAAACTAGCGAAATGGTTGGAAGAGTGGCAACTGGGGTTTAACGCAAAGAAGTGCAAGATCATGCACGCAGGGAAGAGAAACCCAGAAGCCACCTATAGGCTGGGAGGGGAGATGCTAGCAGTCACTAGGGAAGAAAGAGACTTGGGCATCATCATCACCGATGACCTGAAATCATCCAATCAGACCACTAAAGCAGTAGGTAAGGCTAGGGGGATGTTAGGGTATATTGGTAGGAGTATCACAAGTTGGAAGAGGAAGGTAATAATCCCTCTTTACAAGACACTGGTTAGGCCCCATCTGGATTACTGCAAGCAGTACTGGAGGCCACACGTTCTCAAGGACATTAACCAAATTGAGGCAGTCCAGAGAAGGGCAACATAAATGGTGCAGGGACTGTAACAGAAAACATATGAGGATAGATTAACGAAGCTCAATATGTATACCCCAGAGCAAAGAAGGGAAAGAGGTGATATGATTGAAACATTCAAACACCTTAAGTGCATTAACAAGGTGAAAGAATCTAAAATGTTTCAATATAAGAAAAACAGCAGAAGTCAGCCCGGTGGTGCTGAGGGCTGAGGCGCTGGACACCTTACCTCGCATCACGCTGGCGACCTATGTTCAGGAATGGACATGGAGCACCGGGGGTTGGCAGAGAGGAGAAGGATCGAGCGCCCCTAGGACTGCTCTCCTTCTCCAGGGATGGGGGTTTGCAGGGCTTGGCGACTGCCTGCCACCTAGCGGAGGCTGGGAGGTGGCACGTCAGCACTGGAATTAGATGAGAGTGCGGCAGGCGCTTGGTGGGACATGTATGGGAGTGTGCGCGCAGCCACCGCTGGCGCCATTGCATGCCGCACCTCAAGAGGGAGAATACAGGAAAAAGTGTGGAGTCCTCTGCGTATGACGATGGTCCCCCTCTGTGATGGACCAGGAAGGCACCTCCCCGAATGTTAATCCGGACCGGTGGGTTGAGTCTCTCCCAACCCCCTGCCACAAAGGGTAAGTCGTGGGGTTATGGGGAGGGGTCTCATACCCGGACATCAGATGCTGGCAGAGGACTCCAGGAAGAGAAAATAGTGACTGCAAAGAAAAAAAAATAGGACAAGAAAACACATCATGAGATTAGAGGGAGGCTGTTTAAGGGGTAATATAAGGAAGTTCTTTTTCACAGAAAGGGTGGTGGATACATGGAACAGCCTACCTCATGAAGTGGTGGATATGAATACAGTGCAGGACTAAAGAAATGGGCAGACTGGATGGGCCTTGCGGTCCTTATCTGCCATCAACTTCTATGTTTCTTGGGGTTGTGGCCTGGCTGTGTGGCACTGTGGTGCCATAGTGTGTTGGCTACTATTCAGCATGGTGTCACCCTGTGTGTCGTCCTCCCCCCCCACTGCCACAGTCATGGCCACCTGTGGGGTTGGCCCTGTCTATTGCCCTCCACCTTGCTATTTGCACCTGCATGCTGTTGTGTGCAGCCCTGTCCACTGCAGTGTGCCCTATGTGCCAGACCTGGACCTGTGTGGGTTGCAACCTTCAGCTTTGTGTGCTGTTCTTGGGTCCTTGTCATGGTTCTGTGCTTGTTTTGGCCACTGTTGTGCTCTTGGCCTCTCTGGTGTGTCCCATTGGATCTGCGTTCCTCTCTCCTGTGTCCCACGACTTTGTCCCCTGTTGCTCCTTCCTGCCTTGCTGACTTGCTCCGTATTCACTATGTTGCTCCCCTGGGAGGTTCGGCGCATCCTGCTTGCGCTGGCGCATCTCCCTTTCTGTGCAATTCACAGTGGGGTTGCGCATGGCGCTTCCTGTGGTGCATGCCTTTGTGGATCGCTCAGCTTCTGGTCGGTGCATCTCATTTGCACCCAGTGCATCTGCATTGTAAATCCTGCCCTTACAGTATATTGGGCACCCCATTCCCTCAAAATACTATTTTGCTACCCTTAGACAAAATATCAACCAGTACAACAGAATGACAAAGCAGGAGCCATTATATCACTACTTAAGCTTTACTTCAACTTTCCTTAAATTACTTTTCAGTTCTGCTGTATATTGGGCATCCAATTCCCTCAAAACACCCCAGGTAGCAAAAGCTGACAGCTATTCACATCTGTCAGATTTTGCTACCCTCAGTCAAAGTATCACCCAGGACACCAGAATGACAAAGCAGGAGCCCTTATATCACTGCCCAAGCTGTATTTCAACTTTCATGTAATTACTTTTCAGTTTTGCTGTATATTGGGCATCCAATTTCCTCAAAATACCCTCAGGTAGCAAAAGCTGACAGCTATTCACATCTGTCAGATTTTGCTACCCTCACTCGAAGTAAAACTCAGAACACCAAAATGACAAAGAAAGGAGCCCTTATGTCACTGGATAAGCTTTTTTCAACTTTCTTTAAATTAATTTTCAGTTTTACTGTATATTGGGCAGCCCATTCCCTCAAAATACCCGCAGGCAGCAAAATCTGACAGCTATTCGCACCTGTCAGATTTTGTTACCCTCAGTCTAAGTATCACCCAGGACACCAGAATGACAAAGCAGAAGCCCTTATATCACTGGATAAGCTTTATTTAAACTTTCCTTTAATTTCTTTTCAGTTTTACAGTATACTGAGCACCCCATTCCCTCAAAATACCCCTAGGTAGCAAAATCGGACAGCTATTTGCACCCATCAGATTTTGCTACCCTTAGTCAAAGTATCACCCAGGACACCAGACTTTTTCAACTTTCCTTTAATTAATTTTCAGTTTTAATGTACAGTATATTGGGTACTCTATTACCTCAAAATTCCTCTAGGTAGCAAAATCTGACAGCTATTCACATCTATCAGATTTTGCTACCCTCAGTCTACATAAAACCCAGGACACCAGAATGACAAAGCAGGAGCAGTTATATCATTGCCCAAACCTTATTTCATCTTTCTTTCAAGTACTTTTCAGTTTTCCGTACACAGGGTATCCCTTTCCCTCAAAATACCCCAAGGGAGCAAAATCTGACACTTATTCACATCTGTCAGATTTCGCTACCCTCTGTCACAGTATCACCCAGGAGACCAGAATGACAAATCAAGAGTCCTTATATCACTGTCCAAGCTTTATTTAAACTTTAATTTCTTTTCAGTTTTACTGTATATTGGGTACCCCATTCCCTCAAAATACTCCTAGGTAGCAAAATCTGACAGCTATTTGCACCTGTGAGATTTTGCTACCCTCAGTCAAAGTATCACCCAGGACACCAGAATGACAAAGCAGGAGCCCTTATATCACTGCCCAAGCTGTATTTCAACTTTCATTTAAGAGCTGTTCAGTTTTCCATACAAGTAGTACCCCATTCCCTCAAAATACCCCTTGGCAGCAAAATATGGTAGCTATTCTTGACCATATGTATCTTAGTATATTAGAAAGATTCTTTTGGATAGGGTTACCACCGGGGGTTACCACCTGCCCAAATTTTGACAGGACAGTCCTGATTTGGGCAGCTGTGTCCTGCAATAAAAAATGAAAAATGCTACATGTCCTGACACTATAGTAGAAAAAAATATTTCCTGACTTTCCTCTCAATGTTGCAAAAAAACATAATACCTTAACTAAAATATCTTAAAATGATGAGAAACATTAGGAACAACTGGAAAACTACAATCCATAGTCTTAATTCTGATTATTTAGTGAAAACAAATGTGTTACATTGGTCAACGTTACATACTGTCCTGCAAAAAAAACATATTTCATTAAGAAATTTCCCACTTTGGGCTTCTTAAAAGGTGGTAACCCTACTTTTGGACTGTAGCAGTACAAATTATTGGCCCGAGAGCAAGGACTGTGTTGGTCAGTTTGTGGAATTTCCCATGCAGACCAAGCACATATATTCTGTGGCTGCCCTGCCCTTACCAGATAATGGCAGGATGCTTCACAGGCTGTGGAACAAGCGTTCAATATTCTACATATGGTAAAAGCCTTTATGGCATAACTATCCATTCCCCACAGGAGCATAAAATAAGATGCAAGACACTGAAATATACATTTGTATTAATTACTATATTGCAAAAATACTTATATGGTTATGGCTTATTGCAACAAAAGTAACAATACAGATGTAGTATACTTTAACATTTCAGTTTACAAACTTGAATGACAAACAAATACGAACATACGAAATGGCAGCAGAAACAGGCCTCACGGTCTATCAGTTTGCTCTTTTGTGCAGTTAGCCTCTCAACTTGCTGCTACCCCTCCCCTCCCTACCTTCCTCCACAACAACCCCGCTCACCCTGTCCCACCCTTCTTAAATCTGCCCACGCTCTACAGGATACCACTTCCTCGGGCAGAGTATTCAACTTGTTCACAACCCTTTCTGTGAAAAGATGTCTCCTGATTTTCCTCCTGAATCTTCCCCCTCCAATCTCAGCTGATGCCCTCTCATGTCCCTCACCCTTTTGATCTGGAAAATCTCTTCTGTATTAGTCTTGTTTATTCCCTTTACGTATTTAAATATTTCAATCACATCCCCCCATCCCTCTAGGGAATACATGTTCAGCTCTCCCATCCTCTCCTCATAGGATTTTCCCTCCATTCCCTGGATCATCTTCGTTGCCCTATGTTGCACCCCCCTCCAGAAATCTGATGTCCCTCTTCAGGAATGGACACCAGTACTGCATGCAGTATTCCAGGTGTGGCCTGACCACTGACCTGTACAAGGGAAGGATCACTTCCTTGTTCCTAGAGGAGATTTCCCTCGCTATGCACCCCGGCATCTTGTTTGCTTTTGCAGCTGCCTTCCTACACTGAGTTGAGTGGTTCATGCTCCCTGTAATAAACGCCTCCAGATTCTTTTCCTCCACAGTGTATCCCAACTCTACCCCTCCCAGCTGATATTTCCTCCCCTGGTTCCTAGCGCCGAAGTGCAGGACCTTGCACCTTCCTATCTATTTAACCTACTCATCTACTTAATATCAGAAAAGGTACTGTATAATACTAGCAGCAAAATGAGGAAAGGTATACTTCAAATAGTGGTAACATACAAGGGAACATGCTACACAAACATGTTTGCTGTTTGAACCTGGAGTTTGAGAAAGCAGCAAATTCTGAATGGGCACACTACATTGACCTGCAAAGACTGCACATGTTTGACACTGAGGCACCTTCCTGGCCTGCAAGTATTGCAAGATGCTACTGGGTTGTTATAGTCCCTAAGACCAAAGATCCCTGAGTAATTGAGCAACAATGTGCCACTCCACGCTGAATGCGGTAAAGCCCTCAGGCTACTGACCAACTACATTCCTCCCTCCCACTTTCTAGACTTCAGTTAGGCTCTCACACATATATTAGAAGTTGCATCACCATGTCTCCGAGGGCTACTGCACACTCAGTTCTGCAACACAAATACTTGTTATGCTCAATATTGCATGTTGCTTACCTTAATACATCTATAACGTGTTTCTTCTACGCCTTAATTCTTATATTACACTGAGTACCGTATGTGTAATGTACCAGAGAGACCAAGTTTACAGTTGTGACTCCAAGGGGCTCTGGCCTGGCTATTCTTTCTTAAAGAGCAGGTTTCTAGTTATTAAGGCCACTCCCCAAACATATACGGTAGCTTACCATGCCCTTAATTGAGTTGTGCATAATGTATCATTTTTGTACTGCTGTGTTTACAGAAAAAAACACTCGTAAAATTGCTTTGTGGAGCTGGCAGCGAAAACGACCCTACTTCATATGCAAAGACATGCCCCCATGCTAGCCTGTTTCGTGATGTCAGTAAAAGAACATTGCAGTGACGTGCTCCGTAGACCACAATGTAGGCATTTTTTTACAGCCGTTTTTTGTACTTTCGAGAGCCAATTTTCAGAAAGGAATGCCACTGCTAAACTAACAAGGACCTTGTTAGTTGAGCTGTGGCCTTCATTTGTAAAAATCTGCACTTAAAAAAGCTTAAAAAACCGACCCCATTAAAGTCTATGGAGCACGCCCCCACATTGTTCTTGTACTGATGTCACGAAACAGGCTAGCATGGGGCGCATCTCCGGGTACAGAAGTAGGGGCATTTGAAGCAATTTTACAAGGGTTTCTTCTCTAAACACACCAATACAAAAATAACATATTATCCATGATTCAATTAAAGACAAGGTAAGCTGCCGTATATGTTTTGGGAGGGGGACCTTAATAACTAGGAAACCTGCTCTTTAAGTAGCTTTGGTGGTCAGTGTTGGTAGTGTGGCTATGTCTAAACCTCATTAAACTTTTTAGCATAAAAAAAGGCAATGAACTTTTGTTCACTTGAGAGTCAACATGCTTTGCTGCCCTTTCTGTTGTGTACATGACATTCTTGCCTCTCTCATTTCTTGAATCACTTATTTCAGGTACTGACTACAGTACTGACAGAATAGATGCTTTTTTGCATTTGCTTTAAGAGCAGTCTGTTACTGAAATGCGGTGTGTAGAAGTCTGTGTTTTCATCCACTAATAAAAGAAGTTTTCCACTCAAAGGGCAACAATCATTGTCAGTGGTTTCTTGACATGGAATGAGAGGGGGATGACAGGGGGAGATAAGAGAAAGTGAGAGACAGACGGTCACTAGAAACAGGAAAGGTACCCAAAGACTGGAGGACAGCTGATGTAGTCCCCCTGTACAAAAGCAGGAAAAGAGAGAAAGTGGGATACTACAGACCTGTCAGCCTGACCTCAGTAGTTGGGAAGATCATGGAAACACTACTGAGAGAAAGAACAGTGGAACAGCTGGTTGCCAACAGTCCACAGGATACAAGGCAGCATGGTTTTACTTGGGGGGAGGTCATGCCAGACTAACTTCATTGAATTTTTTGACTGGGTGACAAATGGGTGGATCGGTTGGGGGCACAGTGAACATGGCCTACCTGGACTTCAGCAAGACCTTTGATACTGTGCTGCATAGAAGGCTGATAAAGAAGCTGAGAAACATGGGAGTGGGTAGCACAGTGATGCAGTGGGTGGGAAACTGGCTAGATTGTAGGACACAGAGGGTGATGGTAAATGGCTGTCATTCTGTAGAGTGATGTGTGACCAGTGGGGTGCCACAGGGGTCAGTGCTGGGTCCAGTTCTCTTCAACATTTTTATCAAAGACATTACAGAAGGCCTAGAAGGGAGACTTTGCCTGTTCACTGATGACACAAAGCCCTGCAACAGGGTGGACATGCCGGAGGGTGTGAACAGAATGAGGAGAGAGCTGCAGAAGCTTGAGGACTGGTCAAGGGAGTGGCAGTTGAGATTTAAGGCAAAGAAATGGGGCACAAAAACCCAGGAACAACATATCAGCTGGGGGTGGGGGTTACAGAATGCTCCAAGCAGAAGAGGGACCTAGGGGTTATCATCTCTGAAGACCTCAAGGTAGGGAGTTAGTGTGTTAAGGTGACAGGAAAAGCAAACAGGACGCTGTGATGCATAGGCAGGGGTATCACTAGCAGGAAAAGGGAGGTCAAAATTCCACTATACATTAGTGAGGCCACACTTTGAATACTGTGTCAAGTTCTGGAGGCCTTACCTAGGTTAGGACATAGACAGGGTGGAGGCAGTTCAGAGGAAGGCAGCCAAGTTGGTGTAAGGATTACATCACAATACCTACAAGGACAGGCTAAAAGACTTATATATGTACTCACTGGAGGAGAGGGGGAATATGATAGAGACATATAAGTACCTCACAGGGAAGAACAAGGTGCAGGAAAACACAATTTTTCATAGAAAAAGATGTTCCAGGACTAGGGGACATGGGTTGAAACTGGAGGGAGGGAGGTTCAGAGGGAACGTGAGGAAGTAGTTCTTCAAGGAGAGGGTGCTGGGCTAACAGAATGCTCTGCTGGAGGAGTCGGTGGGTGCTGAAATAATTACGGGATTTAAAAGTGCATGGGATAGGCATCAGGAGATACTGGTAGTTGGGGGCAGAGGACAACCTAGTTCTAGACAAGCTTGAAAAAGCAAAGTTTCGTGCGCAGTGGGCATACTAGGTGGGTTGTAGGCCCTTATCTGCTGTCAACATCTACGTATGTGGGCCGGCGCTGAGGGCTAAGGCGCTGGACACCACACCTTGCACCACATTGGCGACCCGAGTTCAGGAACAAGCTCAGGAGCCGGGGGTCAGCAGGGGAGGGAGCAGGATTGAGCATCTGTCAGACTGCTCTCCTCTCCCTGGGGAGGGATTTAGGGGTTCTCTGGTGCAGCAGTGGCCCCTGGTGGATTGGAGACAAAGCACTTGGAACAAAAGTAGAGAGAGGAGCATGGCAGAAGCTTATGGCACTGCTGTGCTGGTGTCATTGCACAGCCACGCTCCCAGGGGGAAACAAAGCCAGGAAAATCACCCGATCCCAGATAGGCAATGGCTCTCCCCCATGCCCCACTGCCACAAGCCCAATACAGGGCCCTGTCTCTGTATCCTAAGCTGCTCCTCCATCTCCACGGCTGGCAAACTCAATTATAGATAGTGCGCCAGCATGGAGGCGGCCCTGCTCCAGAGGGCTCAGAGCTGGGGAGTCCACTGGCTGGTGGACAGCAGGTGGAGACAGGAGATCAGCTGGGCGGTAGAATGGTGCTTGGTCAGTGGGAGCAGCCTGAGAGAGTTCCAGAGGAGGGCCACAAAAGGAAGATACAAAAAAAAAAAAATGAATGTATTTCAAAATTTGTAAGCATCCAAATTTGGTTTCACTCAACTCGGTTTAAAAATGATGTGAACATTTCTCACTCAGTGAAGTTATCTGAACACCTGAGGATAACTGATGTACCTGGTGTATTAAAATAAAGACGGTATTGACCAACAACAAATTTGGATGGTGGTAGAGCCCCAAAAGTGGAACTATCTGGCACTGCCAAAAACCACGTATAAGTGGGATGCTAAGTCCTCACATCCACCACCCCCAAAAGAAAGGGGAGTATTGCAGTGGCTACTAATTGCTTTTGTTCCCTGATGCCCCCATGTACCTTTGCACATACTCTGCACATAAGTCTCTATCCTAGTAAGGAGTGTTATGTGGCATGGAACTATCCTATGGTGTTTTGTTGGAAGCTCCATAAAAAACATGTGCATCGACAAGCAGTGTCTTTTCCACCGCATCCATGGCGATGTTCTGATTTATTTGGTCTCGCCACTGCAGATCAGTTACCGTGTGGTGCCATTTACTTATATGTTATCATCTTCATGTATGTCACCATCAACCCTCTGCCTCGGTACCATTATGTGTTATCAAGCAGTCTGGTGAGTGATGTAAGTAGCCCAAATTTAACTGTCATGTCTGCATAGCCCACACACAATGTATAATAACCCTTGCATGCCACCCATGGCCAGGATCTGGCACTTACCCTACAGTCCCTGAACTGGTACACGTCTGATTCATTGCATGACACATATGTTGATCGTGCCAGTTAGTGAGGTGACACACAATCACCCAACCTGTTCCTAGGAGCAGGACCACACACCATTACCCCCTGTGGTGACTGCGTGCTTGCTATGTGATCTATAACTTCATTGGCACTTCTTAGTGAATTGATCATCAGGCAGATATCCACTCCTCCAGTCCTGTTCACCCTTCCACTCCTGTTCACCAAGCACTACTATGCCACTGATGTGTGCATCCTGTGCAGTCATGTAGCAGTCAATTTCACAGCATCAGAAATTGTCTCCCAAAGGCCTGAGGTGCCATGTCATTGTACAATGGTGATGCTGGTACACAGCCTGTATCTGCAGGGCCAGAGCCACCTGCATGTAGCAATCAGCACACAAGTACCTTGTCCCAGCACCTATTTGCCTGTGTGTTTTCTTTCCATTCTCTAACCGCAAAACCCCAACCCACTGAACAGACACACACACACATATGCACACACCTGTCTTCTCCACCCTAAGTGTACAGGCATGTCACAGTTATCATTGTGCCCCTTATGCGTTTAACAAGATGCATGCAGCTGCTGTCCTGCATTCTAGTGTTCATCCTTGCTCAGGACATGCATGCTGTGTGTGCATACATATCCTGTTGGACTGCTATGTAAGTTTTTCACCTACTGTGCATGGTTTTATGTGATAAAGGTGACTCCTAATGAGCACCGACCACTAAAAGTGAGTCAAAATCCGCCCAATTGAGAAAGGGTGAGGAGACTAGAGTGGCCGTCAGAAATAACAACAGTTGCTAAATCCATGGAAAATCAAAGACAATATATGTATATGTTACTGGCTTCAGGGTCAGTAGCGCATACCACCACGCTACACGGCCAGCTTGGCAGTGCCAGCCAAACCATCATGTTATATCCTGCTTCAATGAGTGTAGCTCCCTGCTAGACTAGCTCTACAGGATATAATACCTTGTTTCACCACTCGCTCTAGATTCAAGTGCTATTATTGTTGCTCATATTGAGTGGCTCAATAATAGGCACTCATATAGAGTGCTACCACTGTACACAATGTTGCCGTGGCAACTATGCTTTTGTGTTTATGTGTGTCATGTGTGACACACATGAACTCAATCAGATATCGCACTTGAGTAGTCACCATGCTCATGGCTCCAAGGAAGTTCTGTGGCACTGTGTCAAGTGGTGTAAACAGTTCCTTGACCCCTTTTTTCCATGTTGTACATGACATCGTCCCTCCAGTATTTACTCCTGTTGCATGGCTACTCACTGTATCTCATAGAACACAGAAACATCTAAATTGTTAGCAGATAAGGACCTCTAGGCTCATTCAGTCTGCCCGCTATCCATTCCCTTGTTTGTGGCCTCTGACCTTACTAAATCAATGACTTTCTCCTCTCTCCTTCTCACTTCTAGTGTGTCCTTATGTCCCATGCATGTTTGAATCTCTTCACTGTGCTTGCCCCTACCACCTCCTGTGGAACAGAATTCCATGTGTCCACCGACTTCTCCATCAAGAAAAAGTTCCTCCTTGGGCCGGCCCGGTGGCGAAGAGGGTTGAGGTGCTGGATGCCACACCTCACATCACGCCAGCGACCCAAGTTTGGGAACGGACTCGGGTTGCTGTGGGCTGGCAGGGGAGGATGAGGATTGAACGTCCGTTGGACTGCTCTCTCCTCAGGTGGGTATTGGGCGTGCGTCGCTCTGCAGCAGTCCCCGGTGGAGACCGGGAGCACTGCAAGAGGACAGCAATAACTGTGGGACCAAGAAAACTGGAAAATCGCTTGGAGCTCGGCTGGATGATGGCGGCTGGATTGCCCACACCTCCTCCAGACTTCCCGTGAGTCATGTCCGCCTGAGCAGCATGGGGCCAACTAAGAGTGTGCTGGGCCCCCTCCCAGTGCCTTCCCCCTCGGAAGAGAGGGACCCATCTAGCGAAGGGATACACTGGGTTATCCTGATGGTTGCTATACGAGGTAAAGAGACTCGGGGTGGAATTGGAGAGGTGTGGGAGTCCTTGGTGGCCTGAAGGAGTGGTTGTGCCTTGAGCACGTAGGGCCATAAACAGATAACACACACAAAAAAAAAAAAAAGTTCCTCACATTTCCTCTCTACCTGCCCCATTCCAGTTTCATATCGTGTCCCCTCATTCTTGTACGCCTCCAATGTTGGAACATGTCACCTCCCTGCACCTTGTTTATGGGCCTAAGGTTCTTGCATGTTTGCAACATGTCACCCCGGATCCTTCTTCTCCTCTGAGTACATTTTGAGGTCCTTTAATCTGTTCTCATACGTTTTCTAATGTAAGCCCTGTACCATGTTTGTTGCACTTCACTGGACTGCCTCCACCCTATGTCCTTAAGAAGATGTGGCCTCTAGAGTTGTATAAAGTACTGCAGATGAGGCCTCAGTACAGTTTTATGCAATAGCATCACCCCAGCTCTCTTTCTGTTAGTCATACGTCTGCCCATGCACCCTAACATGCCACTGGTCCTCCCTACAGCCTTTGTACTGTGCCTAGACACCTTTAGGTCTTCTGAAATGATAACCCTGATATCTCTTACCTCCTTGGTGATCATCAGCAGCTCCCCCTACCACTGTGTGGCTCTCTCCAGTGTTTCCCTGTCCCAGGTACATTATTTTGCACTTTTTGTAACTGAACCTTAGCTGCCACACTTTGGACCATTTTTCAAGCTTCCGCAGGTCCTTCCTCATTCTCTCCACTCCTTTTGGAGTATCCACCCTGTTGCAGATCTTGGTGTCATCTTCGCACAGGCGCACCTTTGCCCCCAGCCCTTCCGCTATGTTCTTAATGAAAACATTAAACAGGACTGGCACAAGGACTGATCCCCGAAGCATCCCACTGGTCACCTCCATCTCCCTGGATTGGATCACATTTACCACCACTCTCTGCCTCTTGTTAACCACTTCCTAACCCAGTCTACTACCTTATGGATCATGCTCAGACTACCCATCTTGTTAACCAGTCCTTTATGTGGGACAGTGCTGAAGGCCATGCTGAAACTGAGGTAGGCAATGTCTACTGCTATCCCCTGATTTTCCTTAGTCACCCAGTCATAAAAATATATCATATTCATTAAACACAACCTCCCTGCTGTCAATCCCTGTTGCCTAGGATCCTGGGCACTGTTGTATTCCAAATGTGCCAATATTCTTGCTTTAAGCAGTGCCTCTATGATCTTGCACACTGCTGATGTGAGGCTGACCGGCCTATAGTTCCCCGACTCCACTCTGATACTATTTTTGTGTAGAGAGACTACATGTACCCTTCGCCAGACCTCTGGAACCACTCCTGTGTTGAGTGACTTGGTGAACATGGCTGCCATAGATGCTGCTACTTTTCCCTGCAGCACCCTTGAGATCCTCGGGTGTATGCCATCTGGCCTCATTGCTTTGTCCGCCTTCAGTTTTGTGAGCTCCTCTAGCACTCTCTCCTCTGTAAACAGACTTGTGTCCACCCCCCCCTTGTATCTGTTGTCCAACTGTGGTCCATGACCCTCCCCCTCTTCTGTGAACACAGAACAGAAATATTTGTTGCTTATTCAATATTACTTAAGTTGTTGTACTATTACTGTATTAAGTTTGACCCCACAGTAACATTCATTACTTGTGTTTTGCCATTACAGGTGTACATACTGTATGGGAACTGTGCCAGAATGCCCACAGAAATAGAGTGCCGGTGCTGTTGTGAGATTGAACAAATGAAGAATAAATTTGAGGTGCATGGACTGGCCAAGGCCGGCATCACTGAGCATTTCGGATTTCAGGATGTCTGTCTTCGCGGGTTCCTGTGTTGCAGAAGACATTCTATCAATACAGACAAGAACCTGGTCCACCTGATAGAGAGTTTATACTTGAGGAAGTGTGTACTTTCCCCCCATGCCATTACTTTCCCAATACCGCAGCTGTGCCTCCTTCATACTGTCCACTGACAGCAGCACCAATACCATTATTCCAAAGGTTTGTCTGATGTAACATTATTGTACCTTCATCCCGTGCAAGTGTACAGTAGTAGCCAAAGACATGGTCAGATATTTCAAGAAATTTCTAGAGTTTCTCTCTGCTGCCCCTACTATGGAACTGCAGAAAGCAGATTTCTGTAGAAATATCACAGAAATTTCAGGAAATATCTGACCATGTCTTTGGCTGTGACTGTAGTTACTTGCATTTCTTATGCTGTGAGAGCTCCCTGAATAACCACCAGTACAACATTCCCTGGTGTTCACTGCATCTACCACTGAAAAAGTCTCAGGATCTGGATGTAAAGGACTGATGCCCTGTTGTTTTGTGGTCAGTGATGAGACAAGATTCCAGGCATGACCATGGCCTGTAAACAGTGAGTGACACCGACATCTATGAACCGCCTTCTGTGATCGCTAAATGACATGGAAATGAGGAATGCATAATACTGCACTTGGGCTTCCTATCTGATGAACGGCAGAGCCACTCGGTAAGGGGTTCTGTCAATCAACGTCCATAGAAATTTGCACAGACACCCATAGAATGCTGGGTGGGGTGCCATGGGAGGCAGGAGGAGTCTGGGTGTTTACTACCTGGGAACGATGCATGGGGTTGTATGTGTGAGCACTGTTAACAGATGATGTGGCCAATATTGTGTGTTTGGGTTGTTGGCAGTGCAGAGACAACATTCGTATGGTTGTGGTGTTCAGTACTCAGCTGTTAACAATGACACTCTATTGTGCATGGGAGTCTGTGTGGGTAGGCACCGGTGAACATCATGGAAATCATGTCATTATATGGCCTATTGCATGGTTCCTGGGGCGTGACAATGGCAGTCACCACTGACACATGTTAATATATGTAAACAAGTCTCCATTGTTCAGAGCGTTTCTGTCCAGTGTGACAGCACTGTGGACAGGTACACAGGCTGAAATTTGTCCATTACAGGGGGAGACTTGCCAGCAGCACCAGGCACATATATAACTTGTGTGGGGAATGTCCATGGGTGCACAGTGATAAATGTCAACATGTGCACAGGGCTACCGATGGGGCAAGTGTTTCTGTTTCGCACAGTTGCAGCACAGTGAACAGTCAGTAAACAGCCACACAATAGGCATGAAAATGTCTGTTTCCATCAATTATGAGTAGTGCAGCTTACTTATTCCTTTGGTGTAAATAGCCCAGGTAACAAGTTGCTGCAGCATAGGTACGGACGGCAGAATCTCTACTGTGATTATCAGTGACCCATGCAGTCTTTTTTTTCATTGGGGCATCCACTGTAAGTTATAACAATGATAGGAACCTAAGACAACAAGCATAACACTTGTCACAACCGTCTCAATATAGGGTATCATCAGTAAAACCTCTGTTAATTTACTGAAGAAATACCCATTCTTAAAAGTAGAGTCCTATAAATGTTTTAACTAATGATGCATACCTTTTCTATGTATTTGCATATTATTTAGTATAAGTTATGGTGTTGAATATGCTTATTGTGTATCTAAGGCTGCCACTGTGAATGAGCTTATGCTCAATGGTTATTCCTAATAAACAACAACAACACAAACTGTTATGCAAACAGTGGTGCTGCGCCTTCACAGTACTGTTGATTGCCTGACCATCCACGAGTTTAAAACTGCACTTAAGACTTATTTATTTGAGGCTGCATTCGGTGACATTAATGAATAGTAACTTAATAGTGAATTTTACATATAATATTTTATATAAATTGGAAATTATGTTGTATATTTGTAGTATTTATGTTATGTACAGGCGCCTTTTACAAATAAATTATGATTGATTGATTATTGTGCTATGCCCTTGGTGTAAAAGAATGTGCATGAACAACGTGTTAAAATGTTACAATTTCTGCTTTTTCACATCTTACAATTGCTGTCACTCGTGCCACTAGAATAAATCGTAAACGGTGATTGCAAGATTGCTAATTATGTCTTCTTTTCTTGTTTTTCAGGAGATACCGGTACATCCGTACCATCAGCTGACCCACTGGTGTTGGATATGGCTTGGTCAGCCCACACGTGTTGTGTTGTCATCCCATGCTGTGACACTGATCAGGGTCTTACCATCCGAAGAATATGGCAGATTCTGGTACCCACCCCTGAGTTATTTATTGAATTTTGTTGACCCGGCAGGCCCACTGAGACTAGAAGTCCCTTTTTCAGGAGCGACCGGGGGGAGAGGGATACAGATGGTAACCAACTGAAATTGAACCAGATTAAGCTGTTGATGGTATTTTTAGTGAATGGGGGGAAATTTCATCCTGCCATTGGAGAAAAGGACAAAGTACTTGTTTGACACATACCACCACCAATGTTTTCAGATGTTTGTCAGTTGCATTGTTACTGGAAGACATGGAATGGGTACGTTTTTCAAGATAAACTGCAAATGGACAATGACTTACTGACATGAGAAATGTTTTTTCTATGATAATGTCCATTCCTGTATTGCGTAGATGGGTGACAAAATTGTTGCAGGAGGAACACTTTACATGTGTTAATGATGTTTTCTTGACAATGATTGAATATTGAGCTCTGTGATTGGCAGGCACATCTGACATGGTGTATGGGTACCTTTATCCTATCTTGTCAGCATATGCTGCCATATGCTGACAAGGTTGGTTTACATGTCACGGCAATAGCCGTCACACCTTTGGATATCAATTCCATGTAATAACCCTCCCCCAGATGGGGGCTTACCTCATTGCCACTTTGCTCCCATTTTGCTACCAGTGCTGGAGCTTCACTCATCTGCCTCCCAATGTCTACGGGTGTTTCCCCGAGTGTTGTCCCTGTTCGCTCCGTCACAGCTCTGAGTCCTCTGGTGCCTTGTTTTGCCTCTGAAGCAACCCCAGTGCTTGATTTCAGCCCAATTTGGACTTGCAGCATGCACTGCTAGCTGCCGCTGCTTTGTTTTATACTCTGGTGCAAAGCAGCACTTGTGCATGCACTAGGTGTGCCTTTGATCCCCTGACAGCTGGTTTTGCAGTCAAACTGAGTGGTGTTTCTTGTTCCCGGTGCCCTTGCTTGACTAATTAGGGACCGGCGACCTAAGCAAGGGCCAGGAGAGCCCTCTATTCCTTGTAAACAAAGAGCACTATGAGTGCTAAAATGAAGGGACTCATGAATATTAATGAAGGCATCATTAATATTCATGAGTGGGGCTGTCCTAGCACAATGGCTGGTAAAATAAAGGCGCTAGCGACAGTCACCAAAGAAAGAAAGAAATGTAAAATAAACATAAATAAATGTGAGCATTTGGGTAGTAAAGGGAGCTACTGAACAGAAGGGGCTAGTATAAATAAATGATTACTGGCTGCACCAGACTATTAGAGTTAAGACTGCAGTTATTTGCTGCCTAGGGACTGCATATTTCAATGGCAGGACAGGCTAAGGACTGCATGGACACAGTAGAAAGTGGTAGCGATTAAGAGGGCACAGTTATGGCTTTTAAACAGTGGGGCAATTGTAACTAAATACATATTCTCCTGGCTGCACCAGAACTTTAAAGTTGGGACTGTGTTAAACTGCAAGAAGACTGTCTACTTAGTAGCCATGTTAGTGCAGCAGCAGCCAATCGGGAAGCCAGAATCTCAGAGCCAGGAGTGTTGGGACATTGTAAGAGACTCATGGGACATTGCAAAAGGCCTGTGGGGAAAATGCAGGGACCTAATTCAGGCACCAAAACAGGAAGCCTATTGAGCTTCAAGTGAGGCTAATGAATATTCAATTTTGTGGACTGACAAGTGCTTCAGCCAGTCGTAAGGGGACACCTAAATGGACTCAGCCAATTGGGAGCCTCAGAAGGACTCCATAAAAGACAAGGTTTTTCAGGATGAGATCAGATCGTGTGGCAGCCACTCCACAGGGATGGGTGCTCAGGCCCCCAGCTACACACAATGCGCCTAGTTCAGTTTTGTGTGAGCCCCTCTACAGAGGAGGGGGCCTTCTACCTCTGCCAGGGAGAAAAGAGTGGCTGCCAGCAGCAACATTGGGGGTTGCCAGAGATTGTCCTCCAGGGCTAGCATCTGCCTTTCCACATTGTGGGAAAATGTAAATTGCAACCTAAATCTTCAGCTGTGAGTTAGCTGCACACATGTTCTGCCTCAGCAGTGAGAGTGCTGATGAAAAAAAGCAGAGCGAAACAGCGCAAACTCTACGAGGTGGTGCTCCACTGGAAGGCGGTTAACCTCAGACGAACTTACACTAATTAAGCTGAAGGAGCGCTCTTAACACCAAAAATAGCTGCAAAATGCAAATAAGTTTATTCCAATGAGACCAGACTCCTGCGCTTCGGCACTCCTGCCTTCTAAAGGGGGTATAGCACACTGGACAAACAGGTCCGATTTTATACAAAGTGATGACCTCATAGAACAGTGACACACAAGTGATTCCAATCCACACAATAATTAAATTAATGCAGTGATGTCTATTCCTGTTCAAATTTCAATACAAAAAAGAATAATGCAAAAAAGGGTACTTTATACACAGTATTCTTACAAAATATCAGCTACTATCATTTATCAGTAAGGTTACAGAGATGCACACTGGTAATTCCAGAAAAATCCTATTTATAGTATTTTATAAATATCTGTTAACTAGGTGCACCTATGCCTAAACTGAAAAACACTTCTCCATACAAGGAGAGCAAGACTTCATATTGAGATACTGAGAGGAACCTATTAATCTTTAAATACAAAGAGAGAAATATGTGTAAGATTAAAAGACCTAAAGTGGGGGAGGGGAGAAAAAGAAGCAGGAGAAAGGGGAGAGAGGAAGGTGGGAGGGGGTGGAAGGTGGGGGGAGAGGAGGGAGAAAGAGATGGGGACATTGAAAAGGAAAGTAGAGAAGCTAGCAATGTGATCACCCTATCCCTACTTCCATCAACTAATGGGAGAAGGAAACTTCCTTACTGGTCGGGATCTACAAGAGCATCATCTGCTGGTATCCTAGAAAAGAGAAAAAAAAAGAGACAAAAGATATCATTTTAGTAAACAAAGCAAAAACAAGTAAAATTCATCCTCTTTTATCCTTCAAAAAAGGTTTTAGGTCCCATTGATCATTGAGACCATCAGGTTTAGCTGTTTTAAGTTTGTGAATCCATCTACTTTCTCGTTTCAATAAGTCATTTACTCTGTCCCCCCCATACTTCAGTGGGGCCTGCCAATCAAGCCTCATAAACTTCAGACTCTTAGGGCCTGAATTATGTCTCTGAGCAAGGTGTAGACCCACTGGTGTATCCATCTTAACATTGACAATATTCCTGACATGTTATTGTATTCTTAACTTCAGGGCCCTTGTTGTATGCCCTTCATAAGGAAGATTACATTCGCACCGCAACACATAAATGACAAAAATAGTATCACAGTTGAAAAAATCCCTTAAATCACACTTCTGACCTGTATTCGGATATACAAACTCAGAACCCACTTGATACTAGCTGCAAATATTGCATCTTTGGCACTTGTAGGTTCCTTTGGGCTTATTCCATAGCCACATACTCTTCTCTGGTTGTGGCAATCTACTGTGTACCAACTTATCTTTTAGATTGTGTCTGCTAGAGAAGGTTTAGTCCCTACCACTTTACCCAAATTGGTGTCTGAATGCAACAAATGCCAGTTCCTATATACAATATTACCGATCTTCCCTGACCAATTGCTAAATTCGGTGACAAATGTTACAGGATAGCAATCAGGAGAGGGGTCTACTACTTTTCTGAGGGTCTCTTCTCTTGATTTAGAGTAGGTCTTAGTCATGGCTTTAGTTAACAGATCCTCCCTATACCCTCTAGTGATGAACCTTTGTCTAAGTTCCTCCACCTGGCTGAAAAAGTCTGCATCTTCTGTACAGTTTCTCCTTAGACGAAGAAACTGACCATACGGAATCGGAGCTGGCATGTGTTGCATTTATGTGTTGTGGTGCAAATGTAATCTTGCTTATGTAGGGCATACAAGGGCCCTGAAGTTAAGAATACAAGAACATGTCATGAACATTGTCAATGTTAAGATGGATACACCAGTGGGTCTACACTTTGCTCAGAGCCATAAATCAAACCCTAAGAGTCTGAAGTTTATGGGGCTTGATTGGCAGGCCCCATTGAAGTATGAGGGAGACAAAGTAAAAGAGTTATTAAAATGAGAAAGTAAATGGATTTACAAACTTAAAATAGCTAAACCTGATGGTCTCAATGATCACTAGGACTTAAAACCATTTTTGAAGGATAAAAGAAGATGACTTTTACTTGTTTTTGCATTGTTTACTAAAATGATAATTTTTTCTCTCTTTTTTTTCTCTTTTCTAGGATACCAGCAGATGATGCTCTTGTAGATCCCCGCCTGTAAGGAAGTTTCCTTCTCCCATTAATTGATAGAAGTATGAATAGGGTGATCACATTCCAAGCGTCTCTACTTTCCTTTTCAATGTCCCCTCCTCTTTCTCCCTCCTCTCCCCCCACCTTCCACCCCCTTCCCACCCTTCCTCTCTCCCCTTTCTCCTGCTCCTCCCCACCTTAGGTCTTCTAATCTTACACATATTTCTCTCTGATTTAAGGATTAATAGGTGCCTCTTGTCTCTCAATATGAAGTCTTGCTCTCCTTGTATGGAAAAGTGTTTTTAAGTTTAGGTATAGGTGCACCTAGTTAACAGATATTTTTAAAGCACTATAAATAGGATTTTTCTGGAATTACCAGTGTGCATCTCTGTAACGTTACTGATAAATAATAGTAGCTGATGTTTTTAAGAATACTGTGTATAAAGTACCCTGTTTTATATTATTCTTATTTTGTATTGAAATTTGAACAGGGATAGACATCACTGCATTAATTTAATTGTTGTGTGGATTGGAATCACTTGTGTGTCGCTGTTCTATGAGGTCATCACTTTGTATAAAATCGGACCTGTTTGCCCAGTGTGCTATACTCCCTTAAAAGGCAGGAGTGCTGAGGTGCAGGAGTCTGGTCTTGTTGGAATAAACTTATTTGTATTTTGCAGCTATTTTCTGTGTTAAGAGTGCTCCTTCAGCTTAATTTGTGTAAGAGTGCTGATGAAGCCCAAAACCCTCAGCAAAAAGAAAACCATTCCACAACTAATCTGAGTAAACTTCTGCTTACAAGTACAAGTAGTGAAAAAACTGCTCTGGCAAAGAAGCCCAGAAGTGCCAGTTGTCTGTATACACCCGTGTTTAACTCAGCACCAAAGAAATGGGTGGACACATATGCAAGTGACCAGAGAAGGGTCTAGTGAACTGTTAAATGCTGATTTGTGACTGTGCAAAGTGCTACATGGCTAAATGGGGAATTACCTGACCACATGGAATTTCTCCAAACAGAGCCAGGGAGGTCAGTAAATGTCTTCATGTCCAACTGGTAGCTAAAAAAGCCAGTATAAGCCAACAAGGACTTTGCTATTGTAACTAATTGCCCAAGCTGGAGCTGCAAACTTTGACAGGGAGCTCCTGCCACTCTTGAGGACCGACCTTTTCTTAAATCTGTTACAAATGTTCTTCTATTTCTTAATCTAATCTATTCTATTCATTTCAATTTCTAGTCTATAAGATTGGCCACCTATGGGCACCCTCTTCCCTTTCTTGACTATGCTATAGTGTCCTCTTTAATTTTCCTTATCCCGCTCAGGTCCTTATACAGGGAGGTTATTGTGGTGACCTCCAAGCGTATGTAAAACAGGTTGTGTTTATTGTTGTTGGATTTAGTACGTAGTAGCACTACTATTTCATAAAATACTTTAATGTATATACCTTATGTGTGTAAAACCTGTAAATGTTGAAAATACCATGGCACTAGGTGTTTTTGATAAAGGTAAAAAGTACTAGGTTACTGTACAGTGTAGAAATTAAGTTAGTTGTGCCATTTAAAATGCATGTAAATTGCTGTAAACTGAACAAGTCTGAAATTTCATGGTGACTTGCATGTATCCCATGATGCTTTGCATTACAGAAGTATGTGTGATGTTGTATTTCTTTGAAACTTGGCTTATTGTCAATGCCCATTGAGGTAACCCTTGTTTCAGTGCTTCTGCACTGAGGTTCTTTGTTTTTAGCTTGTTTTTAATTTTTTATTTGAGCCCCCACTACCCAAGCCAACAGGACCCACATGGGGGAGGCTGAACCTCAACTGATAAGTTAGATCAGAGATCAGTGTCAGTAGGTGCTGGCTAAGTGCCGAGAAAGGACATACATAGTCTGTTGCTGCAAACTGATGTACTGAAGAAGGGATATGCCATTGCGTAAGGTTAGCTGCTGTATTTTGAATAAACATCACATAGAGATTGTGTGTTGAACTGGAAGTTCGGTATCTGGTCTATCTGTTATCCCACAACCCCGCCACACAAACACCAACGAAAACAACAAGGGAATGTGATTTTGTGTTTAAGAGAAAGTATAATAGCTGGTGGGGAGCCATGCCTCAAGCTCCATTCTGTGTTCAAGTGCATTAAGGAAAATAATTAGTCTTGCATGGATTGTAAGCAGTTGGGCCACCCCTAGCCTTAGGGAGCAAGCACCCATTCTTGTAAAATATGTACCTGAAAGCTAAAAGGACCATGGTGGCCATGCTGGCCCATGGTTGAAGTGACTGTGTCCACCTGAATATAAATGTGCTAAGCTTGTAGATGTGCTGAATGCAATGTGACTGATCCAGATCAGCCTGGGAGACAGCCTGGTAGTGTGCCTCCAAGGACACTGCCATATGCGCTTCCCCCTGAGGGGTATAGCCAGACGTGGGGGGGTCTGAGGCATGCTGGCCTCAGTTCCGGCCTAGTCTGCACCGTTTAAGACTGCAAAGCACAGAGAGAAAGGGCACCATCTAAAACTGAGAGAAGTTTCCAGAACTGCAGTCTTCAAAGCCTGCTTTCCAGCGGTCAGCTACAGCTCCTGCTCTGATCCTCAGCAATGCTTCTTGATTTCAGTTGAGTCCTTCAAAATCATAAGTAGGCAGATCAAGTCTCTGTCAAGCAATTGTGGGACTGTAAATAGTTATTTTGAGTTTGACAGTTTCAATGATTTCAAATCTGAGTCAGCATAATTAAAAGTGTTATAACATTATGGCAAATCTACAGTAAGGAAGTGCTCAAAATCAAAATCAAGATTAATCTGATTTTTCTTTAAGGGCCCCAACAGCCGGCCATCACATCTGCACCATACAACAGGCCTGCACCTTTAAGGTCTTTAAGTACTGGGTATCCATGTTTTATATAGAATTGTGGGGCTCTATAGTGTCTGGAACTGGTACCAGTGTGGGCAGGGGGCATGTGTTATCTAAGTGTCTAATGCAGCTAGTTAGCCAGACCAGGAAAGCACTGACACCCGAATACTAACATACTAACATACTATTTGCCAGCAGATTAGGCCTTACGGTCTATCGAGTCTGCTTGAATCTCAGATCCCTAGTTGGGTGCCGAGGCCCTCTCCCCCCTTGTGTTCCAGAAACCCCTATCATCCATCCCCACCCCCCTGGGACAGGCCATCATCTGATATATCCACTTTCTGTGTCTGTCCCACCCTGTCTTGAAGCCCTCCACTGTGGATCTCTGAACCAGCTCGCCAGGCAGTGCATTCCAAGGGTCCACCACCCTCTCAGTGAAAAACCTCTTCCTCTTTTCCCCTCACCCTTCCACCTTCCAACTTCAAACCATGCCATCTGGTGATACCTCCTTGCTTTAGTCTAAAGATCCCCTCCATGTTTACCCTATTTATTCCCTTGAGGTACTTGAAGACCTCAATCATGTCCCCCTGTCTCTCCTCTCCTCAAATGAAAACAGGCAGAGCTCCTCAAGTCTGTCCTCGTATGTCAAATCCCCTAGCCCTCGTATCATCTTAGTTGCCCTCCTCTGTACCCTCTCCAGGAGCTGTATGTCCCTCTTCAAGTGTGGTCTCCAGTACTGTACACAGTACTCAAGGTGTGGTCTAACCAGTCCATTGTACAGTGGCAGAATCACTTCCTTGCTCCTAGAGGTGATCCCCCTTACGATACATCAGAGGTTGGTGGGTGGCCACTGTGATTTATGCCTAAACCTGAATGCAAAATGATTATCTTTATTACAACTTAAATCTAATGCCAATCAAATGTAAATAGCTTGACCTCTGATTCCATTTTTCCCATTCTAACCCTTATTCCCAAGTAAATAAATTGTTGATGTTGTTTTCCACATAACCTCGGTATGTAAGCTTATTATTAGAGTCAATAATTCTTGAAATGTCTGAAATGTGGGGAACTGGTTATTGGGTCATGCTGGGGTGGCTTAGTGGTATTGTGGGTGAGTACAGCATTCCAGTGGGTTGTACCAGATTTAATTCAAGCCCACTTAAAGGTATACTCTGGGTGGAGGCACTGCACATTTATATGATCTTGGTAAGGAACCAGTTTAAAGTTTAAAACAGGAACCTAGGCTTCTCAACCTTGTTATGGGCCCACAAGGCAGGGGTAATAGCCTTTGGTATAAAGGCACCAGGTTTGCATATAGCAGTTCACTCCATGATACTGTATGTAATCTCATGGGTTCACATCTGGTGAAGTCAAATAGGGAGGAACAGAGATGGAACGTGCTTCTCAGTACGCTCCAGTGCCGTGTGCAGCTGCAACAATGGCGAAATGGTTTTATATCAAAACAGAATTACCACACAATAAGCAATATTGTGAATGGACACAGCCATAAAAACCAGAACCAGTCCGACCACCCTTTAAAATGACATTTATTGAGGTTTCAGGGGCTGCTACATCACAGGCATACAAAAGACTTCACTCAGCCTCCCCACCTCAGAAAGTTTAGCAGAAAGTGCATCATCAGAGTGATGCCTCTGATGATCGATCCAAACATGCATCCAGTACCAGACTGGTTACGGATCTTACTTGAACTGCTCCCATGTCTGTGATGTTGCATTCTGTCACACCTCAGTAACTTGCTGGTTTACTTGCAGGTGGCATGGTCCTGTCTTTGTGGCTTTGCACTTCTTACATTTGCTATGTGAATACTTGGCCTCTTTACTATTCTGTAATGGTCAATGGTTACTCTGTGGTAATTAGGTGTTAGGACACACCCCCTACACAGTCCTCTCAGACACTGCACAATATGCAAAGGATCATTTTGTGGTCAAGGGTACAGCGCGCAATCGAGGGGCCAAAACCAGCCATGTCAGTGACCATGCAGTGCTGTTCATGCAACATGTGCATTACCAGCATTGAAGTTACTATGTGCATCCCTGTAGTATGTCACCCTACAGTGCCACTACGGTGAAGACATACTGCCTGTATTTACATCCCCGGACCTACTGCATGACATGGGGATATGTTTGCTGCCTGTGTCAAACAATCAAAAAAATGGTAACATTACACAATGTCCAGAATGTACACGAGTGGTAACTCCTGACAATATATGCCTCACCTTGACACTTCCATGCTGTCACTCCTGTTACCTTTATGAAATTGAATCCCAGGCAGATGTCCATCGCCGTTGTTGCAAGACGGTGTCAACACCAGCATGACCTCAGTTTGGTGGAACTCTACATGTTCCATGCCTGTGTGGTATCCATTTCTGCCTTGTAACTGTAGAACTTTAAGGTACTGTTATGCAGTTGTCGTCCCCCTTTCACCCCTCAACCAAAGATTGGTAGTGTGATGTTACATTACGCGCACCACTGACTGATGTGGCCACCTATGCTGACTGCCATGTCTTCAACCCTTACCTTCAAAGGACATCGTTGGGTAGCAATAGGTCCCACATAAGGGTCTATTATGCACACACAGGGAAGTCGTGAGCCACAGCATGTTAACCTTTCAACACAGGTACTCGGAGCCGGCCCGCCGGCACAGCAGTAGGGCTACCGCTCGCGATGCCAGCGACCCGGGTTCGGGAATGGACTCAGGCAGCTGGAGGGCCAGCTGGGGGGAGAAGGATTGAGCGCCCATGGGCTGCTCTCCTTCTCCGGGTGGAGTGGGATGCAGGTCCCGCTGCGATACCGCCACCTGGGTGACCATGGGTGGAGGTGCAGCGAAGACAGCATACAAAGGGAGGGAGGACGTCTGCTGGGAGCTGGAGAGTTAGCACGTCCTGATGTGCGTCGCTCCTTGGCCCCCCTTGCGTGCAGACATCCTGTAGGCTGGGAGAAAAATGGAAATACCCTGCTCCAGGTTCCGGTAGATGGGACCCTGTCGTCCGGAAAAAACCCATAACCGGGCTCTTGAGATGGGGCCAGTGGACCTCCCAACGCATACTTGAGGTGTGAGAGAGGTTAAGAGGAGACCTTCTCCTCCCTGCCCGGGGGGTAAACCGCGGCAGAATGGGGGCAGGCAGCTGGTACCCAGAATGGAGGTACCCGGGGCGGGACTACCGGAGTGCACGACCTTGGATCCCTGAAGAGAGGTTCCTGGAGCAGTGAGAAGGGGGCATAAAATAGTAAGTACAAAAAATAAATAAATAAATAAAAACACAGGTACTCGGCAAAACAGTGTTGCATGTCTTTTGGCTCCAAGGAGTCAATCTGCCCATTCCTTCCACTTCCCAGTTTAGAGACATGAACCTATGCTGTTACTATTTGTACATCAAAATGTGCTTGCATGGGGATGCACTCAAAATATGCCTATGGAGCGTGACAACATGCAAAAACATTATGATGTCAGGGTATGGAACAGCATGGGGGCATATCTGTAAACCAGGAATTGGAACTGATCGACATCAATACTTCTCTGGCCCAAATTAACATCCCTTCCCTCATGTAAGTGCTAGCAGATAAAAATGTTTTTTCACTAGCATCTAACTCTGAGCCTAGGATGGCTCATGCGTGTCTTTGAGCACTCATACCACAAAAGGTGCTATTTAAATGTAGTGTTTGTACCTTTGTTTACTGCTTCAACAGAACACTTCACAGTTGTGGCGTGTTGTATGCTGCAGTAGTGGCACAGAGGGTTGAGGCGAGGTACGCCCCACATGCTGTACAACTTTGACCCCAGTTGTGGAGCAAGGTTTGTCTGAGGGCAGTCAGCAATACCTGTAAGGGATAGAATGTCTAATGCAATAATATCCTGTTTGTTATTGTGATGCTGTGGCTGTTGTCCCTTGACTTTGCTGCCATATCATGCATGCTTGCTGGCAGATTCACAACTGTGGAAGCAGGAACTGTGTACACGTGCCACGCACCTGCATCACTGTCTCCACGCTGATATGCCGTGGAAAGGGAGGGGTACAACATGGAAGCAATGGTGAGTGTACCCTGTGTGTGTCCCTGAAGGTGTCTGCTTCCGTTTCCACCACTGGGTCACCAAAGGCTTGATGTCTGTTGCCATTTGTGTTGTGGGTGTGCGTGAAGGATAGTCCTATTCATCCCGCAACCAGTATGAGCACTGGTGAGTAGTCAGTGTCAGAAGTGTGGGTCACTGGTAAGGGAGGGATGGTGGACAGAGGGGTGGCAGGTACAGATAGTACTGGCCTTTCGGTGTTGCACCACAGCCCCACACCCTGACCTTGCTATCCTGGGAGATAACTTTCACTGTGTTATCTGTCACAGGATCATGATCGTCCACCGCCATGGATTCTGGGGTGGGAGGAACTCTTCGGCCTGCCACCTAGGAAGTCTTTCTTGGTTTCTTTTTCCTGGTCCCTCCCCTTAGCTTGGCCTCATGAAGTCAATGCACGCACATGGAGTTTCGTGTATGCAGATAAGGCCCTCTGCACCCTCCTTTCATTGTTGTTCTTGTCCCATCCTCCCCTTAGGCCTTCATATGGGGTCAGATATGTGGTGGTAATATCTTAACAGTATAGTTTAGCTGTCCTCTGCATGCTCAGTACAGTACCTCCATGACTGACTGCTGTCAGCATGCTCAGTTCGCAAACATGGGTCGGAGGCATGACAAGGGGCAAGGCGTGAATCACAGGTTCTCAACTACACAAGGCCACCATAGCCAATGTACTTTACCGGGTTCTGTTGCCAGCATTAGACCACTGCTTCCTGTCTACATCAGCAACCTATGGTCACCACCAGAAATGACTGCTACACAATACTGTTGACTGCATGGTCTGGGCACAGAAATGTGTCTGCGGCACCACTTGCCATAGGCTTCCTTGTATGCATGCGTGGCTGAAGTGATAGTCAACATCATCAATAAGCAGTGCTGTTCTGTAGCAATGTAGCAGGAAGCTGTGTATGATGTAGTGATATATCCTGACCGAGAACATTGCTTCAAATGATACAATGTGCACCTCTGTCTGGACATCACAAGGTGGTGGAATACTACTACAGACACATAAATGGCGAACTCTGCTTGCTTTCATGACAGCATTAACATCATATCATTGACAGCATGTATGGTAAAAATCTTTGTTAACCACGATGTGAACAGAAATCATTGTAATACTGATGCAAGACTTCCTGTTCAGCCAGTGTTACATTCATTACAGAAGTTGCTTCATTAACAGTGCAGCACAGCAATGGAGGAAGTTGTCCTTTTAGTAAGCAATAAAGTATTTTGCAGTAACATAACTTTCTGTAGTGTGTGTCCCACTTATGACAGGGCTTTGTGTACACCTACAGTTGTCAACTGTCAGTCTGACTGAGACACGGTGTGCTGCAGTACCATTGGTCTGTACACTTTTTTCTGGCAGATATCATGCACAGCACAGCTGTGTTAATCACAAACACCGAGACATACGCACTTTGCCGATTTCAGCATGAGCCAGTTAAGAGCATGTCCATGTCCATGGCCTGTGCCATGTATGTACAAGTAGATATTTTCACCAGTGGGTCCACTTTCATGGTGACTCAGGAAACCTGTCATGTCATATGCTATGTCTGCATACTGTGCTGGAAAGCATGTCACATGAACATGATGATCTGCAAGGAGCGGTGCTGGCACTAACTTTTGACTTGTTAACTACTCAGCCTCATGTGCGGTAATGCAAGTCTTGCTGTGTGCCGGGGTAATTATATCAGGGATCGCCAATACTGAACAAATATTTTTTTTGAAGAAAGAAGGTGGTGAGGGAGCACAGGTGGGCAAAATGAGTAAATATGGGAGGGAGGTGGACACCAGTCCATGTACAGAACAGAGAATATCCTGAATGAACTCACAAAACTGAACTGGACATGACAATGGGATGGGGGGGGCTACATACTAGAACAGTACAGGAACTATGGGAATTGAGGGCCATCCACTGGCAGACATGTTCACAGTGGCAGTGTTTGCCCTGTGGGGCAGCATGGAAAGCTCAATGCCGGACTGATTGCTAGCGTGCTAGTGGGGTGGGGGGACTGCAGGGCCTTCACTCCTAACATAGCCATAAAGGTAATGGTGTGTGTTTGCTATGAATATTAGCATCTGGGCTTCCATGACAGTATGTCATAATACTGTCATGGAAGCCCAGATGCTAATATTCATAGCAAACACAAACCATTATGATGTCTGGCTATAAATATATATGCGCTATGCCTAGAGATGGTAGTTCTTTCCTTTTTTTATCAATTCTGTACACCCCCACCACTGTCCCATGAGGTTGCCACCTCAACACGCCTTGCCGACCAGAGGACATCAACATTATGGATTCATACCTCCACGGTGGGGTCATCCTAAGGAGCAGTTCCAACGCCATGGCATCCCCCCCCATATTGATGGATATGGGGACATCAATACCGTTGATTCATCCCTCCATAATGGGGCCGCACCGCAGGACAGTTTTGACAATATGGCATGGCCCTGTCGGCTCCAGATACCAGGGTGACCAATGACCCCGGGATCCAAAAAGCTTGGGTGATTTTCATTTAAACCCTAGTATAGACCCACACTTCTGAAGGTGTCCGTTGAGACAAGCACACGGAAGAACGTGCCGCAGCTCCAGACTCCAGCAGACGCCTTCCGCTCCCACAAGGTGCCCTAAGTACACTTCCAGTCTTGGTCACCGGGTGGCAGTCTCGCAGCAGGTGTGGCAACCCACCCTCCCTGGAGGAGCAAAGCAGCTCGTAGGGTGCTCGATCCTCCTTTCCACAGACTGCCATCCAGGGACCAAGATCTGTTCTCGAACCCCGATCACCGCCGACGCAGGTGGTGCCCCTACCACTGTGCCAGTGGGCTGGACACAGATGGCAGTTATTTCTCTAAGGGAGTGACTTTGGGACTAAAACTTGGCTTTGCGACAACGGTCCTGGATATGTGAGGTGTAAGGCTGAAACTTCAAGACATTATCACCATTCACATCTCAGGACTGAACTAAGAAGCAAGCAGGGAGCATCTCTCTGGGACTGAGATTGGATCAGCTGGGAGCATCTGCCCGGGACTAAGGTCATTGCTCTGCAACCGACATGGCAGCATTGTCTCCAGACCACCATCAGGGATTATGGATCACATCCTCCAGGCACAGAGATGTGTAAATCTCGCTGGGTCCCAGGAAAAGAGGTCGGAAAGCAGGGAGCAGCATCACTCCAGGGCAGAGATCAGTGCATTGTGGGACAGAGACTGACAAGTTGCCAGTGGTGAGCATTGCTCTGTGTCCCATGGCATAGATCAGTGCATCACCCCAGGAATAAAATGTGGTAGCAGGGAGCAGCATCACCAAGTGACAAGGGGTGTTGCATCGTCCTAAGTCCCATAGGCACCAAGGCTTACAAGTAAGGATTAACCCACGAGGGAACCATGTGTTACTGGGGAATTAATCCATGGCTGGGGAAGGGGGGGGTTGTCACACGAAGCCGCAGGCCGAGTGCCGACAACCTCCCAGCCAAGGATTAGGTCCCCCAGCAACTCACAGCTCCCTCATGGGTTAATCCACTTATAACATGGCCAGCATCCACAACAGACACAGACGGGACTCTGTGGATGTGCAACACTTTAATTAACAAAGCTGACAACAGTGGTTACTACTTTGCTGAATTTAGGAAAAAAAAACAGTGTGTGGCACCAGCGGTCCCATGTCATCTCTCATGAACTGTCTGACAAAGCAATAAGCTTACAAATCAGGATAACGATATCTGCAAGAAAAGAAATACTCTGCTAAATACCTGCTGACGGCTGACACTGGAGAGATGCAGAGAAAGGAGTTACAGTTATTGGGTGGTCACGGAACAAGTGAACAGCTCAGGAGAACAGAATAACTGAGTAACATACATGGTGATGGCTCAAAGTGCTGACATGCACCAGAAGCAGGCACAGGATGGGGGTTAATGCCTCTTTGGAGTGGCGGTGATTGCCGATCTGCAAGGGATACACAATAGCATCAGTTGAGCTACAAGGGACAGGGGAGGAATTAAACAGGGAGGAATACGGGGGTTAATGATTATTTAGAGTGGTGGCGATTGTACTGGTAACATGCAGATGAAAGAGTTACAGATATCGCTTGGTCAAGTGGGGGCTCAGTGCCCAGAGATCTGCAGGGCAGGTGAGTGGGGAAAGAATACAATCCAGAGACACACATAATCACACACAGTTTCAAGGACTCCGCTATTGAGCTTTTGCTGTTCATGGTGCTACGAGAGCAACCGTGGATTAATTGAGAATTAATCCATGGTCACCTGACCCCTGCTGGGAAATGGGAGTGCTCCATTGTCTCTGGTTTCCCTGGCCATGTCATAAAAGAACTTCAGCTGGTTTCCCCGGACAGAGACTGAGCTGTACACAGAAGTACATTACCACGTGTGAGCACCTGCAGCCACTGGTTCTGGCTGTTGGGGGGGGGGGTTGCTGTGGCTGGTGGGAGGGTGGATGGAGGTTTGAGCTGTGCATCAGTTGATGAGCTGGAGTTCCATGCCATCTGTGTGTGACTCCTTCCAGCCAGTGCTGATCTGACCTAGGGTAGAATACTGTGCCCTGTCACACATGCAGGCACACACACACACACACACACACACACACACACACACACACACCAAAAAGCATCAGAAATGGAAGCTGTCCTGATTCCAGACAACATTTAAATTAATTTTCATTAAAAGGAGGCTGAGAACTTAAATGACAAGATGGCTAAGTAAGTGAATTATTGAAAAATGGTTTGAAAAAAATTACGAAATTAAGGAGTTGGTGTTGACTGCCTTAAAAGAGGCACCTGCTAGATGGGGAGCAATTACAAATTTTGCTGGACAAAATGTTATTTTTCTGGTAAATATCCTGATCTCGGTGTCCTGAAGAGGTGCTGACCCTATCGCAGTCCAGAGGGTACAGCCTCCCCCCATCCCAGAAGCTACACTGTCCCCATCTCTCCCACATCTGACCTGATTGCACCCACAAAGCTTGCCTAGCTCCTGCTGCTACTCAGTGGCTGTGCCCTGCTCCTATCACCTGCCATCTGTGACATCGAGCCAGGCAAAGGACATGGCCACAGCCACTGTCCCTTCTGCAAGCTACCACCAGTCGCCTACAAGCCATTCATCCCCAACATGCCCAACAACACTTTGGGGTACAGCGGCAGGTTTGAGGGCAAGTTCAGATGTACATCACAGCACTTCAATGGGATGACCAGCAGCTACAATCCAGACATCTTCTGCAAGGACGAGGACGACACGTGGGCGGACAGGTTGATGACACAGGTAAAGTGGGATGATAGGCTTTCTATTATGCCATTCTGGGGAGAGTTGTATGAAGCCGGAGTGGGAGCAACTGCAAGCCAAACTCCACTTGACCTGTCATCACAGGCAGAGGTGCATTAATTGTAATTTCATGCCAGCCTGTTGATTAATTCAAACACACAACTCTCTGTAGTGAGTCACACTCATGACAGAAGACGCTGACTCGTGTCCACAAGCAATTGCATGGCTTGCAAGTGACCAACACCACCAATGGATCTTGAATGAATGAGTCAATATGGGAGTGTTTACAGAGGACTGAAGGAAGGCAGATGCAGTTCCTCTTCACAAAAATGGAAGTAGTGAGGAGGTTGGAAAGTGTAGACCAGTCAGCATCACCTCAATAGTGTGGAACATTAGGGATTTACTACTTTAAAGGAAACAATGGAATAGACAAAGATTTCCTCAGACACTGCAGAAACTCTTAATTAGTGCTTTCAAACAGTAACAACTTTTATTTAATGATTTAGAACAGCTACCCACAACTTCCACTTCCTGTTGCTGGCAGCAGCCATTTCATGAGCAGCAGTGAGCTTCCCGAGCTCACTGTATGCTAATATGCCTCTTTCACCTCAGCCATTGGTTGGCAGGACATATTAGCATAAACTGAGCTCAGGAAGCTCTCTGCTACTCATGAAATGGTGGCTGCCAGCAATAGAAAGTGAAAGTTGAAGGCCACTGTTTAAATCACTAAAAAATCAGTTAGAGTAATTTGTTGAAAAAAATGTTACTGTCTGAAAGCACTAATCAGGCATTTTTGTAGTGCCTGGCTAAAGCTGTGCCTTTTCCACTGTTTCTCTTTAAGGAAAGAATCGTTCAACACCTTGAATCCAGTGGAGCACCAGATCTGACACGGCATGGCTTCACAGCAGGAAGAACGTCAGACAAATAAAATGATACGTTTGACTAGGGAAAAGGGAAGTGGATCGCTGAGCGCGGTGGATGATGTCTACCTTAATTTCAGTAAGGCCTTCAATGCCATTGCACCAAGTTCAACTCAAAGCCAGAAATTATGGCTGAAGCACACCAAGAACAAGCTCGGGGCACAGGCAAAGACTTTGACAGGATGGTAGCATCTATTAGGTGAAGGGAGGGTGCGGGATTCTCTCTGTGGATTTCTAAGTCAGAGTCAGCCCTAAGTCACATGAATCAGTAAAGGATCAGTTTCTTCAGACTAAAAAAGCTAAAAATAAGTGAAATTAACTTATTACAATTGTGTCTCACTGAAGAAATACATAGAAAAGCAATGGATTCCCAGTCAGGTCTGTGCAGTGACAAAAGACCATTGGGTGGCTTTTGCAGGGATAGTTGGTACTTGAACTTTGTTCATTAGCTAAGCCTGATCCAGGACGTTTACACAAGGAGTTACATAGAAACACAGAAACATAGACTTTGATGGCAGATAAGGACCGCTTGGCCCACCTAGTCTGCCCATTTCCCTACCTAGAGGATAAGCTGCAGATCCTAGTTAACCAAGAGCCTATTTCTTCCTACCCCCTAGAAAAATTGCCTTATGTCTAGCCCATGCATTCTTGAATTCTCCCACAGTTTTAGACCCCACAACCTCCTCAAGAAGGCTGTTCCATGCATCCACCACCCTCTCTGTGAAAAAATACTTCCTCACATTGCCCCTGAGCCGTCCCCCCTCTATCTTCAAATTGTGTCCCCTTGTTCTTGCACCTCTTTTTCTGAAAAATGCTACACTCTTGGACTTTGTTGATTCCACTGAGGTACTTAAACGTTTCTATCATGTCCCCCCCCCCTTCCTCAAGGTATACATATTAAGATCCTTTAGTCTCTCCTCGTATGGCTTCTCTTGTAGACCATGTACCATTTTAGTTGCCCTCCTCTGAACTGCCTCCATCCTGTCTATGTCCTTGCGGAGATGGGGTCTCCAGAACTGGATGCAGTACTCTTGATGGGATCTCACCAACTTTCTGTAGAGGGGGATAACAACTTCCTGTTTTCTGCTGGTGATGCCTCTCCCTATACATCCCAGTATCCCCCCAGACCTCCCTATCGCCTTCTCACATTGCTTGCCAACCTTAAGGTCATCTGATATGATTACACCCCAGGTCCCTTTCCATTGTTATTGTTGTTATTACCTCCCCCCATTGTGTAATCTTCCCCTGGGTTTTTGTTTCCCAGGTGCATTACTTTGCACTTCTTTGCATTGAATCCAAGCTGCCATACTTCTGACCATTCCTCCAACCTTGCCAGGTCCCTTCTCATCCTTTCCTCACCTCCTTGTGTATCAACCCTGTTGCAGATCTTTGTGTCATCTGCAAAAAGGCATACTTCTCTTTCCAGTCCCTCTGCAATGTCACTAATAAAGACATTAAAAAGGACTGGACCCAGTACTGAACCCTGCGGTACCCCACTAGTAACCCCTCTTTCTTCAGAGTGGACTCCATTTACAATTACTTTCTGTGTCCTGTTTTCCAGCCAATGTTTTACTCAGGCTACCACCCTGGGAACCGCTCCCAGGCTGGTTAATTTGACTATTAATCTTTTGTGTGGGACTGTGTCAAATGCCTTGCTAAAGTCTAGGTAGGCCATGTCCACAGCCCCTCCGTGGTCTACTACTTTAGTCACCCAGTCAAAGAAATCAATTAGATTCGTCTGACATGACCTTCCCGCTGTGAACCCATGCTGCCTTGGGTCCTGCGCCCCAATCGCTTCTAGGTACTCAACAATTCATTCCTTCAGAAGTGATTCCATCACTTTCCCTACCACAGAGGTCAAATTGACATGGCTGTAGTATCCTGCCTCTGTCTTGGTCCCACTTTTGTGAAGGGGAATCACTTCTGCCTTCCTCCAGTCCTCAGGTACCACATCATCCTCCCATGATTTGTTCAAAAGGGTGGTCAGTGGTGTCACTAGTTCTCTGCTTAATTCTTTTAGAATTCTGGGGTGAATTCCATCTGGAGCCATTGTTTTGTCCACCTTCAGTTTTAGGAGTTCTTTCAGAACCCTTTCTTCTGTGAAAGGACTGGGATTGACCCCCCTATTCAGAGTGTTTCTGTTAATTGGATTAGGCACCTCCTCCACTTCTTTTGTGAATACTGAACAGAAGTATTCATTATCCCTGCTTTTCACTGCCCCTCTCTGCCCACCCACCATCCATTCTATTCAGCCTCACTGTCCCTCCCTTTGTTTTTCTACGCTCCCTGATATACCTATAAAAGGTTTCATTCCCCTTCTTAACCGAGTTGGCTATCTTTTCTTCAGTTTAGGCCTTTGCTATTCTGACTACCCTCCCTGCTTCCTTCTGCCTTAACTGATACAGTTCTTTGTCCTGCTCCTTCTGTGTTTCCTTATACTTCTAAATGCTATCTTTTTCCCTAACCTTCACCGCCACCTCTTTTGAGAACCATAGTGGCTTTTTCTTTCGTTTTGATTTGTTTATTTGCTTCACACAAAGGCTTGTTGCCTCTGTGATGGCAGTTTTGATATTTCCCATTTTGCTCCACCTCCTTCTAGCCTGTTTGCTAGTGCTTTCTAAGGCACCTCCCATCTTGCGAAAGTCAGCCCTCCTGAAGTCCAGAACCTCACTTTGTATGGCTTGACTCTGTTGCTGAGTTTATCATGAACCACACTGTTTGGTGGTCACTTGTTCCCAAATGGCTACCCACTTCTAGATCTGAGATCCTCTCACTGTCCCCATTTGAGAGTATGAGGTCTAAGATTGCTCCCACATGAGTAGGTTCCAAAACTAGCTGTCTGAGGTATGCCACCTGAAGGGCATTGAGAGTGGCCCTGCTTTTGGATGTGGCTTCAGCAAAAGTGCTCCAGTTGACATCCGGCATTATTAGGTCCCCCCCCCATCAACAGTATCTCCCTTCTGCCATCCTAAGTATGCCTTCTATCATATCCTTGTCCATTCCCTCCCACTGACATGGGGGTCTGTATACAACCCCTGTGCGGATTGTGGTACCATTTCCAGTCTCTAAGGTGACCCACAGTGCCTCCGCTCCTCCCTGTTTACTCTTTTGTTCAGTTGCTTTTATCCCTTCCCTTACATAGAGAGCTACTCCGCCCCCTATTCTCTCCTCCCTGTCTCTCCTGTAGGTTGTGTACCCTGGTATGTTAACATCCCAGTCATGGTTCTCTGTGTACCTTGTTTCTGTGACTGCTACAATAGCCAGGCATCCCTCTTCCATCAAGGCCACTAGTTCAGGGAGCTTGTTGCCCAGATTGCAGGCATTGGTACTCATTACCCTCCATTTCTTGATGGCCTTACCCCTTTTTGCCCCATCCCTGTCCTTACTGCATTTGTCACTTTCTCCATTTACCCCTGTGCTTCTCTCTATTGACATCTCTATGTTGGTGTCTACCTCACTAAGTACCCTGATTTTTTGGGGGGGCTAGGATTTCCCTGCTCCTCTCCAGTGCCCCTCTTGGCTAGTTTAAATGCTTGCCAATGAAGCATTTAAACCTATCACCTAGGTTCCTGGTTCCCCTCCTGGTCAGATGCAGACCATCACGCCAGTATAGGCCTGCATCCCTCCAAGTGTACCCCCAGTCTCCAATGAAGCCAGATCCCTGAGCTATGCACCAGTTTTCCAACCACTGATTGAATCCCATGGTGTGGAGCACCCTAGGGACAATGACATCCAGCTCCCTCCCCTGTGCAGCTGCTCCTGCGATACTGAGAATTTGCTCCCGGTCCTTCCAAGCCATGACACCAGGAAGGCACCTTACCTCCCTCTCCCCTTCCTCCCCCAGTTCTACCTTCCTAACAATGGAGTCCCCCACCAGGAGTTGTTTCCTTCCCCTGTGGGGTCCCATGCCACCCTCCTGTGGGTCTGCTTTGTGGAGATTCCCAGCATCCTCCTTGGTCTCCACTGTGGGTGCCTCCATAGAGGAACCACACTTTTCCAGAATGGCATAGAAATTGTGGAGCGATACAACTGGAGAGATGCACCTCTGTTCCACCACCCTCACTCTCCCTGAGCCGACTGTGATCCAACCGCTCCTCTATCTTGGCAATCTCTGAGGCAACGGCAGTGACCCTGGTGGTCCCTGGGTGGGAGAGGAGGTCCCACAAATCCTGCCAACTCAGCCTGGAGATGAGCAACCTCCTCCCTCAGCCCAGAGAGGTACCTGCAGATGGGACAACACCGCATCCTCCAGAACGTCTCCCGGAAGACTGCTGTACCACAGCCACTGCACTGCAGCACTACAACATAGTGGGTCAACTCTTCGAATGCTTCAGTATTTTCACTTACCTGTGGGAAAACCAAGCAAAAGCATCAGAACTCTTTGTTTAGCTCAGTGCTTCCAAAAAACAGAAAGACTGTGGTCCCAAGAGTTATGTTTCTGAGTCCCAATAATGCTGATGTTCCTCAGCCCATCTGAACTGAATCAACACTGAGTTGCCAACTGAAAGGAAGAAAAGTTGCCTGAAAAACAGCCTTCTTATACATCAAGGACACCCGACCCAGCATTCCCATGGCTGCTCTAAACAATTTGACGTCAGTGGGATTTTGAAATCCAAAATCCACTGTTGATTGGGGAGGTTCATCACCCTGTCACTGAATGATGAAACGGGACCAGGAGACAGAGACATTTGCTGCAAGGGGGGGGAGACAAGAGACAACTCATCATAAACATTTTTTCAGTGGCAACAGAGAGGAAGTGGGGGAGCGAAATGATGACAGAGGGTCACAGCGGGAGTCAGGATGGGCTTTGTGGTTTTTCTGCTGGATGAAGACTCTGATTTATCATGCTAGTTAAACCTACCTCTTGAGTGTGTGTGTGTGTATGAGTGTGCAGCATGCAGTGTGCTGCAAGGCCAGGCTTGCTGCACTCAGCTAACTCAGGCAGCAGCAGAGACAATGAACAACCAGTCAAAAACATATATCTTAGTGCCTTATTCGCAGGTGTCCCTAGGCTGCAGCCTACTTAGCCTATGCATAAAAACTGCCCTGTTTGAAGTTAAACATTTTATTGGTGTAACCCCCCTGTTACCCCGGGTTAATAGAACCCTAGTTAGAACAAGTGGCAGGCAGCTAGTGAAACTCCAGTTAAACAGATTTCACTATATCTTGCTCTGTTTTCAGTCTCTGCTGAGCTGAGGCTATCACATCGTTTAGAATTCTCCAGCAGCATAAGCCACAATGGAATGTTGCAGTTGGGATTTAGGCTAGAACGTTGGGGAAGTTCAACGTCAGTCTAGACTTGATCCTTGAAGTTAACAGTCTAGTCTGAAGTCTGAGTCAGTCTGTTGAAGTCTGAAGTAGGCTCAACAGAGGGAAGGATGTAGATCCTGTAGTGCAGTGGAGGAAGGGGGTGCCCTGCAGGGGCAGGCCCCCCTGCCCTCAGCTCTGACACAGAGCTACCTTAGGGTCTGTGCTTCCACCATAAGAGAGGCACAAGGAACCAACTCCCAGGGGCAACCCCCTGGCCTGGGAAAAGAAAGAAGCTGCCTGATGGAGAGTGCTGGGGCACTACAATTTTTGAGGAATGAGATTCCTTCAGAGTTTTTGGACATCTGCAGCAATGAGGGTGATGAAGCTTTGACAAAAGGCCAGTGTCATTCACCAAAACAGTGAGTAAATAAGTCTCTGGGGCTGTGGGTCATTCAGGATGCCAAGTCCAGGGCTTATGGAATAGTGAGATGTAATGACTGATGTATGTGGGGGGTCTTCAAGGGAAAGACAGTTACTGCATTACAAAGCCATGCACAGTCTGCACTATAGTAGCCAAGGATGTGTGTGTGTGTGTGTAAACAAAGGAATGGCCGGGTATGGGTCTATGGAAAAAAAGGTGGGAGACCCCCCCAACTGGTGTAACAGGGCTCACCTCTAGGGATTCACTTTGAAACACCAGTCACCTTTCTGTCAGATATTGGCCAGTGCCTGAAGAGGGTGCCCATACTTTGGGATGGAGTAGAGGGTGGTAGTGTGCCACTAGTTAAAGAGTCTATGACATATGGAAGTTTAGGATCCAAGAATGGATTGTATCTGTGTCATCACCTTATCTGCATTGAAAGGACTGTAGCCCCGTGGGGGTCCGTTTATGCTTTTCATCCAGTGTTGTTGAATAAAGCCACACTTTAGAATCCCATCTCCTGGTACTGTTCATTATGTCATTGCTTCTAGTCTCTGGATTACTTTGGGTGCCCCTGTGCAGAGTGGTCAAACCTAATCACCATGCCGAGTGACACCTTTCTCCCCAAATTTTCAGCTTATAAAAAATGGAGGCACCACGTCATAGGACCCAGGCCCCTCAACCTGTTCACTAGCCATACAGGCAGGGGTACTAGCCCTCTCAGTTTAGTGCCACCGGGGGTTACATCTTGGAGGCTACCACTGGAATTCTGTTGAAATTTGGGAGAAGGAACAAGAAAGGCTGCTTGGATGGTGGCTAGCGTTTTGGTTGTCTGGCAGTGGGTAGCCCAAAAAATGTGAAGCAACGTTTAACTAATGTGCCGCTGTGTGCTGTTATCCATGTGCTGCTATTAAAATGCCAACTGTTTACCAAGGCGCAGTAAAGCCTGAGTGGGTATGCCCTTGTCCTGCATCAAAAAAGTACAGTGTTTGCCAGCTTTTGAATTTTATTGTGGAAAAAGAAGTCTGGGAAAACTGTGGGTAACAAAAGGAGACTTGTGCCCTAGAAGTCTGAAGTGATTGCTTTATGAACTGGGGGAGTCACTAAGTAAAATGCCATGATAAATGGTTAAAATGGACTCCTGCCGAGGAGTCGTTGAAAAAAAAAAAAAAAGTGTGGTTTTGCAGTTTAAATTTTGCCTGCTCGATGAAAGCAGTGAGGAGAAGAGCAGGAGAGGAAAGAGGCTCATTTGCATGGCATCGAGTGATTGGAGAGACTGCAATCAGTCCCGCCCCCAAGCCAGCTCTAGAGTGACTGCACAACATTCGAGAGGGAGAGTGAGTGGAGTGTGCAAACTGGCTTGTCAGGAGGAGCATCGCAGTGATTGAAAACACTGTTGCACTTTAAAAAACTGACTTTTCTGTTCAAATTTGGGCTCAACCCGCATCTCGATCGACTGGACTGTGAGTGTGGTGTTCAGAGGGACAATCGGCAGGGCTGCCAACCCGCTTCCTTCCAGAGGCCTCCATAATTGGCTGCAGGCTGTTTTTTCCATCGCAGCAAACAGCTACTGCTAACAGTGAGTGCCAACCAAAATATTGCTCAAACTGGTGTGATTTACAACAAAAGCCAGCTGAATCTGTGTGTAGCAGTGTAATCGCTTTGCAAAGAAGGACTGTGTTAAGTTTTACCAGCTAAAGCAAGAATTCTAAGCAACAGACTGTGAGCATAATTATAGGTTGTGTCAGTATAATTTTCAGAGACAAGTGAGAGACTGTTAGTTGTATGAGATATGCAGCAAAAAATACAGGCAGTCATGTGCTTGAAATACTGAGGCTTTAAGGAACTGTAAGCTAGAGCAATGTCTTCAGCGAGTGAAAGGTCCAATGTAAATCATATAAACTTGCTAGAAAAGAGAACAGTGCAAGTTTGTGCAGTTTGAGCAGAAGTTATCAGTAGTGGGTGTGAAATTGGATGCGCAGTGGCTTAACCCAATTACAGAGAGTTGATGCATCAGGAGTGCTGCCGCCACCATGATAGGGTGGGGCAAGCATGTAAACACAGCAGCAAAGAAGCCATTTTATAGAAAGTTTCTGATCAATGTTGGGACTTGAAATAACCAAGCATGTTGTTTGTTTCCTCTGCAGTCATGGCTTCGGGACCAGCCCGCTATCTGGATCATACCCGGGCTATGATAGTTTAAGAAGTAAACAAACTGAGAAACATTGAGAAGTACCACTATGGGGGAAGACTGCCTCCTCTTGAGCCGATTCCTGGTTATCCAGTCAGAGTGTGTGTGATGTGCTTAAGGGCTGGAAGAGATGTCTTTGTGGTTCCTCTCTGCTCTGGGTGCCTGGAAAAGTATGGATTGATAGCAGCCCCCAAGATTTGTTTGGCTCCTACATGGACAAAATTACAAGAACCTGCAGTTGGCAGCACACAGCATCAGGGAGAGCCTGAAATCGGAGGATCAGAGGAGTGTGGCAAAAAGCTAGAAGGTGCAGATGCACAGGCAGCACAGACAACTGGTGACTCCGCATCCGAGCCACTAAGAGACAGTGGAGAGGGAGCATCAGCCGACCCGTGGATAGAGAGGCCTAGTCCAAGTCTCGTGGGAGAGGACGAACTGAGAGAGGCCTTTGAATGGGAGGTCTCGACCTCCATGCCTAGTGAGGAGTGGACAGCCTCAGGACTGAGAATGACTGCTCACTCCTGGGCACAGATTCTCAGTGAAGACGATGAGGGGGAACCCATTTGGCCTGGAGAAGAAGGCGTGCATTCACAGTCTCAAGTTCCTGGTTTAGAGGGACACATGGAAGAGAATGGTGTTTCCACAGCCCTGGCTGAACAAGGAGCCAGGGATCCATTTTTTGTATCACTAAGTATGAGAAGCTGCCCACCCCCAAGCCAGGCCAGAGGTGTCAAGTTGACCAAACCTAGCAAAGCGGAAAGACTGGTTTGTAGGAAAGCGAATGAGTTCTTCGGAATTTCATTTTCTACCTTTCCTAGAAAAGTTTGGGAAGAAATAGAGAGGTGTAGGAAATCCTGGATTATGGAAGAGGCCATGAAACATGTGCATCCTGGGACAAGTAAATTTGTCAGAGATTGGATGTTGCAAGAAAAGTTCAAGCAATGGAAGGTGGGCAGGACTCTATTTATTGACACTGTTCGGATCGTGGATGGCAAGGGACAAGAATCCTTTCACGATGTGAATTATGAGCACCCAGACGGGGTAATAATTCATACACCTGACCCATTTTGCTATTTCCCACAATACAAAGACCTTCCTGCAAATGTGCCCATGCCCCCCAAATGGAGAGCAGAGCAGTGGTAGCCAGTGCTGCCATTCCAGCAGTTGCCGTACCTATGTTGTTCCGCCAGTCTGGACATCCAGGACCAATGTGCCCCAATTCTTCAGTAATTGCAATAAACCCCCACGTCCATAAAGTTATGAACTGGCTATTCCAGAAGATGTCAACTCCAGAGAGGACACCAGCCCAGCTGTTGCTGGATCGGATCACTTCAGTCCAGCTGTGTGTTTCTTCTTCTTTCTCCTGCCCAATGGTACCATCTCTTAGATGACATCAGCCCAGTTGTTTCCCAGAGGCGTCATGTTTCGGAAGATGTCCGCCCAGCTGCATCAAAAGAATGCTGCCAGGGAGAGTCTTCGACAAGGACACAGGTGTCGTATGTTTTCCATTCTACAAGGGACTGGTGAGTCTAGACTTTTTCAATTTTTCTGACATTTGTAGTGCACATCATACACCAGCAGACATTCATTGTGACTGTCATCAAAGACTCTCCCCTACAGGAAATTTGCCTGCAGATCTTTGCTTCACCAGGCTCCGGCCCACGAGAAACTCTTTGTTGGACTTGTCTTCGGGCCTGTATTTAGTCACTAGTTGGGACTTTGTAGGGCCTTCCATCCCCAAAGAACTGCTAAATGTGTGTTGTAAATATTCTGTATATACTGTTTCTATTTTCTACCTTTTCTAAAAAAATAGCTTTTTGGGATTCTCCAGTGTCAGATGGATGGGGCTTGTTGGTTTGTTTATGTCTTAGTTAAACAGGATTGTAATTGCAGATTAGGGAGGATGTTTTTCTTTTTTGTCTTGCAGGTATTCCTGGAGAAGCAACGAAGACAAGACAAGAAGTGGATTGGAACTCATCGGAGTTCAATTTTGCTTTAGTTCGTAGTAATTAAAGTATTGTTGTAAGAAATTAACAGTGTTTTAATTTGTTTTCTTCCACATGTGTGTTGTTGCAAGTGTCCGGGGTTGGGGGGAGGTCTCCTTTAGTGTTTTTGTTTGGGTAAAAAGGCAGATAGGATTTCCCTAGAGGGCTAGGGGGGGATAGACAGACTGTGGTCCTGACCTGCAGTAGGGGCTGCAGTACTGATCTATTAGGGCTATGCTCTGGACAATTCTACTAGAGCCACTAGGTACCCAAAGTCAGCAGGTAGAGTAGAGGCCAATGCATCGGCCGATGGCCTCTGGGCCCTTAGTGTTACTCGCCTGTGCCTGGCACATGGTAGGAGAGGGCCTGATCACCCCTTTCTATAGGTAGCACAGAGGGTAGGATGGCCCAAGCCGGGTGTTAATGACTGGGGACAGTCATTTTCCTGGCTCAGGGTGAGTGTAACCCCCCAGTTACCCGGGGTTACTAGAACCCTAGTTAGATCTAGTGGCAGGCAGGGACAGGCAGCTAGTGAAACTCCAGTTAAAGGGATTTCACTATGTCTTGCTCTGTTTTCAGTCTCTGCTGAGCTGGGGCTATGACATCATTTAGAATTCTGCAGCAGCATAAGCCACAATGGAATGTTGCAGTTGGGAGTTAGGCTAGAACATTGGGGAATTTCAAAGTCAGTCTAGAGTTGATCCTTGAAGTCAACAGTCTAGTCTGATTCAGTCTGTTGAAGTCTGAAGTAGGCTAAACAGAGGGAAGGTGTAGATCCTGTAGTGCAGTGGAGGGAGGGGGTGCCCTGCAGGGGCAGGTCCCCTGACCTCAGCTCTGACACAGAGCTACCTTAGTGTCTGTGCTTCCACCATAAGAGAGGCACAAGGAACCAAGTACCAGGGGCAACCCCCTGGCCTGGGAAAAGGAAGACGCTGCCTGGTGGAGAGTGCTGGGGCACTACAGTTTTTGAGGAATGAGATTCCTTCAGAGTTTCTGGACATCTGCAACAATGAGGGTGATGAAGCTTTGACAAAAGGCCAGTGTCATTTACCAAAACAGTGAGTAAATAAGTCTCTGGGGCTGTGGATCAGTCAGGATGCCAAGTCCAGGGCTTATGGAACAGTGAGATGTAATGACTGTTGCATGTGTTTTTTTTTTTTCAAGGGAAAGACAGTTGCTGCATTACAAAGCCATGTACAGTCTGCACTATAGTAGCCAAGGAAGAGGCTTATGGAACAGTGAGATGTAATGACTGATGTATGTGGGGGGTCTTCAGAGAAAGACAAGTTACTGCATTACAAAGCAATGTACAGTCTGCACTACAGTAGCCAATGATGTGTGTGTGTGTGTAAACAAAGGAATGGCCGGGTATGGGTCTATGGAACAAAAGGTGGGAGACCCCCCCCCCACCTGGCGTAACAGGGCTCACCTCTATGGATTCACTTTGAAACACCAGCCACATTTCTGTCAGGTATTGGCCAGTGCCTGAAGAGGGTGCCCATACTTTGGGATGGAGTCAGAGGGTGGTAGTGTGCCACTAGTTAAAGAGTCCATGACATATGGAAGTTTAGGATCCAAGAATGGATTGTATCTGTGTCATCACCTTATCTGCATTGCAAGGATTGTAGCCCTGTGGAGGTCCGTTTATGCTTTTCATCCAGTGTTGTTGAATAAAGCCACACTTTAGAATCCCATCTCCTGGTACTGGACATTATGTCATTGCTTCTAGTCTCTGGATTACTTTGGGTGCCCCGTGCAGAGTGGTCAAACCTAATCACCATGCTGAGTGACACCTTTCTCCCCAAATTTTCAGCTTATAAAAATGGAGGCACCGCGTCACAGGACCTAGGCCCCTCAACCTGTTCACTAGCCATACAGGCAGGGGTAGTAGTCTCAGTTTAGCGCCACTGGGGGTTACATTGGTTATCCGTAACTACAACCACCAGAACACACACACACACTCTCGGACTTCAATACAGAACATAATACATCGTGACTACTTGCCAGATTTTCTTTTCCCTTGACGTTACCATCAGAATTTGCTACCCTTCGACTGTTGTACTGCGCATTCGTGACGATAATACGCACGCGCAATTGATGAAGGTAACAAATCTTGACGGGTACCACGATTTGATACTACACTGGTTCCCAAATTTCCAGTTCCATGTTTTCCTACACAGGGGTGTAGCCAGGGATTTCAGATCTGCACACCAAGTGGACTCACTGCTCCCCCCCCACCAGGGTGTAGCCAAACAATATACAAATACAGTGTATGGTAGAACGTTGTTCTCCACCGAAATCCATCGTTGTCGAAACCCTGTAGTCACACACTAGTGACGTTCGCAGTGCAGCAGAATGATTTTTTCTACTGCACTGCGAACGTCACACTGTGTCCTCGAGCAGCATTTGACAGTTAGGGCTCACTCCATAGACAGGACACATAGGGAAAGCAGCAATGTCGGCGGCAGTACTAATGTTTAGTGTGAAAACGTTCAAAATGTAAAGTTCTTTTTTTTCCTTCTAGTTACCCAAAATGTTTTGAAGCAGAAACATGCTGTACTGATTTTTTTCCCAAAAAATGACGTTGCACCATACACTATAAAGAAAAGTGCACGGGGAACAGTTGACAACAGGGTATCTTTCACCTCGTTGGCACTATGATGACGGATTACCTATCGAGCTGCGCTCTCGAGGTAATCCGTCATCATAGTGTCAACTCGGTGAAAGAATAGCCCTGTTGTCAACTGTTCCCCATGCACTATCCTATATGTACACCAGGACCGTGTTTTTTGCCTCATTTGGCACAATAAATACAACTTTTGTATCTCATGACAATGATTGTTGCCATGCATGGGTAAATACACATGCCATGCATTGCTCCCTAAGACACCCACTTAACAGCCCAGAGCCTGTAAAGTTGTATTGTCCTTGGGATGCAAAGACAGTATTAGTGACCAGTCTTTCTAGTTTCGACTCCTATGAATAATATTACAAAAAGGTTCAGCATTTTCTTTGTTAGTTTTCATGGGAAAAGGAAGCAGTTCAGAGCTTATTTGCTACCCCCCTTAAATAAAATTGCACACTATGGAGCCCTTGGAGTATGCCTGGCTACACCTATGTTCCTTCACCTGCCTTCTATAGGAGAGTTCCACACATACCTCTCAACTGTCCCTGATTTTTCCTCAAAATGTTACTCTGTCCCTCCTAAAAATTGTCTTTCTGTGACCAAACTGTGGGGGTGATAAGCACAAAATAATGCCAAACATTAAAGTTACAGACTTGTTCTTCCTTAGGTAATGCATGTTACACCAAGCCCTTTATTCTAGCAGCTTCCTGAAGGGATATCTCCAATTTTGAAGAAGTGTTCCTGATTTTGGTCCTTTGTCCCTGATGCTTTTAAGCCTTGTCCCTGATTTATGAGGCAGGAGGTCGAGAGGTATGGTTCCACACACTACCTAAAGTTTCACCGCCTACAAATCTAGACGTAAGAGTTCCATCACCTAAACATTGCCAATGCAACTCCTGGTCACCGCTTTCCGCGGCATGTTCCAGTCTTCTCCTGACAGGAACAGTGAATATAGTGGAAAGCAGTAAAAGGCGCGAAAATACCAGACAGTCTCGTGCCGGGGCTAACGGGCTGAGTTAAATGACCGTGCCACAGTCTTGGAGCTGCTAAAAGGGCGCGTCCGATGTAAAACTGTGTTTACTAGATCTATGTACGCTCGTGTTTTTAACTCTTGCAACAAGTAAAATAAACTTAATTTAAAAAAAAAAAGTTGAATGTCCAAGGGTGTAAAATGAAAGCCGCCAGGAAGAAGCCGTTTACTGTGGTTTATGTTAATCGATTTGGTAACCATCCCTGCGGTACTGCCATACACTATACTGGTAGCGTGGCAAGAAAGAGTAAGAGGCAGTGTGAGGAGTCGGACGAGGCCACTGAAAGAGTCGGAAGCACCCGATGTAGAAAAAAGGGCAAAGGCGACGAAATAAATAACCGTGAAAGCATAGCTTCAGAAAATGAGAAAAAAACGTGCATCTTAAAAGCTAAGAGAGAGCCCGGTAGGTTGAGAGTGACAAAGAAAACGGTCGCTTCAAATAAATCGGAACCAGAAAATGAACAGGTGTGTGGAAAATATGAGTCGGGAAGCAAACACATTGTTTGGAGACAGAACAGTGAATCTCTGGCCATGGTTCCTAACAATACTAGTGTGCTGGTTACCCCTGTTATGCAAAGCCAGGTTACCAAAGAGAACAGAGTGGAAACTAAACAGCTCATTGAAGAATGCAGCTCGACGCAGAGAGAAACCCTAAGTTCCAGAAGCCAAGGTATAAGCTTCTATGACAAAACTATAGATTTCTTTAAAATTGTATTTGCGAATGAGTGAAGTAAGCGATAACACACAACAGGTCCGAAGGACTAGGTGTACCATTGTGCTCTGATGATACAGGTAATGGTCTGATAAACGCAGTTAGCGGTGTAGTGCGCTTACTGCCTGTAGAAGTTCGTTTATCAGAACATAAAGCGTGAATAGTGTGTTATTGTACTTATGAAGTGGGTATCTGTTGAGAAACTATTTAAAAATAATTAGTAAAATAAATGTTTTAAAGTGTTTTTCTTTCTTTTTTTTTGTAAATAGTCACTCCGGTTCCTGTATGTTTTCTGCTGTCACTTAGGCCCTGTCCACACTACAACGTTGTCTGTTGTAAAGTTTTTAAAAACGTTACCGCCCTTACCGTTTTGGAGCGTCTGCACTCTGGTAGTAACGTTTTTAAAAACGTTACAGACCATTCACATTACACCTTATTTCTCCCAGTCTTAATCCGTTTGGAAGAGCCTGTGAATGGAGGGTCCAAACGGTCACGCATCCACACATGTATTTAAGGCCCCGTCCACACTACACCTCTTAGGCCCGGTAACGGATGCAAACCATTATGGCCGGGCAGCGGTGCAGTGTGTCCACACTGTGGCGGTGTCCGTTACGCAATCGGCACCGCCGGTCCACACCGTGGGAGCCGGGTGACTGTTATGGCAGCACCCGATCCACAATGCAGCTCGCGCTGCGCTAGGAGACCGGTACCACGCGTCCACACTATGGCCGGTAACGTTACCGAGGCGTAACCGGTTTCATAACTATTGTTGAAACCACCTCATATGTGGTTTCAACAATGGTTATGAAAACGCCTTCTGTAACGATACAGGTGTAAACGCAAACCATTGTGGTAACGGTTGGGGCCCCCTGTAATGTTACAGCGGCGTAGTGTGGACAGGGCTTTTAACGTTACAGGTTCCAGAACGTTACCCATTCTGACATAAAGACCACATCCTTACAGGTCTTGAGATTGGTTTTAAAAATGCCTGTTAAACTGTTACCAGTGTGGACGCAAACTGTTTTTGTAGGTAGCGATAACAGTTTACCAGACTGGTAATGGTTTACAGGGCTCAGTGTGGACAGGGCCTAAGGGTGCTGATGTGTGTTTGGGTGTAACAAGGGGCGCTGTGCCGAGCCAGGATATCAGTAGCAGACACTTGAGGTGGCTACAGTAGGCTGCTGACAAGACAACAATTTTGTTTTGGTTTTCCTGGCAACATGCTATCATCTGCAGTAGCAAATGTTACCAAAGCGCTGGCATTCTCAGTGTAATCCACTTCCTCTACTGTCTTTAACCAGTTTATAAGTACACTTTGGGGATTTGGTAAAATCCACACCACCGGACCCATAATGGTAAAGGCCAGACTGGTCAGTCCATTTTTTGACTGTTTTGGTCCATCTGTTCAAGCTGGTACGGATTTCATCTGAGGTGGGTATGGGTGATATCTGGACAGCCCAAGTGAACCAAAACCTTCAAAGGTTTGGTCCATATCTGGCGGTCTGGATATCTTCCATACCCGAACCCTAGATGACATCAGGACCAGCTGGAATGGACTGACCAAAACAGTAAAAAGTGAATTGGGTGGACCTAAGAAGTAGAAACTAGACCAATTGTTCTGTCTGGAACAGTTTCTATTTTAACTTATATTGGGATCATGGTTGAGGGAGGATGAAACACTGACAACAGAGTAATTCCCTTAACTTGTACTGGGACTAGTGGTGGGGTGAGGGCCCTCACATTAGGGAATGGTTTTACTTATTCCTCTGCATTGCCAGAGCAGGCCTGGGTTCCACTGTTTTAAAAATGCTCTCTAATTAGTGTGTAGTTTAAAACATGGATCCTAGAAGCGGTAATGATCGTTGTCCTGGCAACCTGCTTACGCTTTCAGGAATTGAATATACCATTGCACGTATACAGATGTAGATGTTTGTAAAGGTGCATGAGTGTTTTTCAGTATAACGGCAGGCTGCTATCCTCACTAATCACATTTATAACGGGTAGGCAGAGGGAGTTTGTGTGATTGGTACACTACTTGACTGTGTGATAATACGTATTATCGGCACAGTTAGGATGAACAGGTCCCCCACATCTGAATCACTGGGCACAACTGGTGTTAATCCACATTATCAGCACACCCTGGAGTGCATTAAAACAGCTCATCAGAGTGTGATGCTTGTCTGGTTGGGAAAATTATGAAAGCAGTTAAATCAGATGCAGTAGTGAATAATCCTTGGGGCTTCAGAGTCCTGGATACAGACTGACATTTCAGGAGGGCTAATGGCACAGCTGAGATAAGCTCCTGACCACCTTCCTAGAGTAGTATGTTGAACAGGGGTTATATTTTAGGTCAGGCTTTTTACCTTGTTCTCAGTAGTGGGGATGGGGTAAGCTCTAATGTGAACGTAAAGGAACTAGTTGGAGGTAGTGACCACAATTGCCTGAGTAACCTCATCCCTGGTGACAAGGAAGATATGCCTTGCCTCAGTCACAAGGACATAGAACTTCAGAAAGGTGGATGGACTGCCATATTAAAGGACCTGGTATGTAAGGGTCTGCAGCAGTGCATGAGACTGGTAATGCAGAGCTCATGTACAACTTGTTATAGATGGTATTAGAAGCAGCTGCAGAGGGCTGCATCTATGAAAGCAGAAAGGGAAAAGGGCAAAAAAGTTCCCTCTGCACAACAGTAAGGGCTACAGACAACATTAAAACCTTCTCCCACTACAGGAATGGAAAGAGGAAAGTGAATGAGGGGATTGGGCCTCTGAAAAAGGGAACGAGGTGAGAAACCAGTGAGAGAGCTAGGGTGAAGGCTGAAATGTTGAAAAAATAAAAATCTTGCTTCATTGTTCACCATGGGACCCGGGGGAGTGCGGTCACATCAGAAGCAGCCATGATGCAACCTTTGGACATAATTCCCTCCCACCAGTAGCTTACTATCTGGCAAAGATTGCCAGGTTAGTCCCAAGGGGGCACATGGGATACACCCCAGGAAGGTATTATAGCTAAGGGAACATTTGGTGGGGCCACTTGCAATAATTCTTTATGGACAGGTGTGACTAGGTACCCAAGGACTAGAAGGTGGCCAAAATGATCTCCATCTTTAAGAATGATGCTGGGTATGACACTGGCAATTACAGGTCGGTCAGTCTCATGTCAGTGTGGGTCAAGGTCCTTGAAGCCATTATAAATAACAGATTAATGAAGCCAGCCTCCTGGCACAGTAGTAGTGCTACGACTTGCAGCGCCGATGACCTGGGTTTGGAAGCAAACTTGGCGCATTGGAGGGTTGGCCAGGAGAGAAGGATCGAGTATTCGAAAGACTGCTCGGGGGGGGGGGGGCATGCGTCTGACCCCTGGCAGATGCTAGTGGGAAAGCAGTCTAGAGCTGCCAGATGTGCATGGAGGTACAGTGGCTGTCGACACATGTCGTGCAGGAACACCCAGACAACAGGGAAAATGTCCCATCGGCTGATGACACCTGTCCCTTGTAGGCCCTGCAACTAGCTGTCTAGGCCTTGTCCTCGTGAAACCGGATCTGGATTGGTGGTGGAGGTTTGGGGACCCGCTGACCCCACTGGAGGGGCAAGCCCTGGGGCAGACACAAGGCAAAGGTTGTGATGTAGACAGCCAGTTCTGAGTGCGGTATTATTTCTCTTTTACTATAAAATGTATTACTGACTGTCAGTGGTGAAGGTCTGGTGCTCTAGGAGTGACCTCACCCCCCCCCCACACCGCTTTCAGCTGAAAGATGAAAGCCATGAGAAATGCTGATAGCATGTGTATCACACACACTCAGGTTTTAGAGACAGTGTGTTACATAGAAGGCTTTAACCAAGGATCATGTTTGAGTTTATTACAGCCGCAGTTGCTATATCATATCCATTTTATGACTGAGAGGAACCTATGTTGTTACATAGAGGTGCAAGGTTGTAAATGCTCCTGTGAAGCCTGTGTGAGGGAGGATAGAGCATAGATCAAAAGAAGTGTCATTTGAAGGACATAAATTATGTTGAAGTTGCAGAACGTAATACTTAAGACATCTGTTTTTGTATAAGATATGTATTTTTTATACATAATCTGACAGAGGAGGAGCTAGCTGACCTCACAGAAAAAAAGGGGTTGGCCAATACAGTTGTTAAGGAATACTCTGTTTTACTTGCACACACTTTTATCTAGACTCTGACTGAGGAAAGATCTTAGAAGCACTTGTAAACAAGTATTTAGAAAGATTTCAAATTTAAGTACTGTAAGTAGGAATTTGCACTGTTTAAATGTTCTTTTAAAAAATGTGTATGTCTTGTGATATAAGAGTTCTGTATTTTGTGTTTCACATATTTTTATCTATTTCTAGTAAAACTCTTTTTAGAACATATCTGGTCTGTCTTTGAATTTCTTTTAGTTGTAAGAAAAGTATTTATGGTTATAGCAGACAACAGGCATAAGTTTGAATGGTGGTACCAAACTGGAAAGAGAAGCGTTTTAAATCTGAGGTCTTTATTAAATAAAGTTTTTAAGGGTTCATCTCTGTATACCTGGTTAGGTGCCCATAGGCAAAGATATCTGGCCCCCCGAAGACAGAAATATCTAAGCCTGTGCATTGGGTATGCTAGCAAGAGGTTTACAGTTTGAATCCCTCCAGAAGTTAAGACCAAAGGTTGATCCGAACTCACAAAACAGACAAGAGGGTTACCTTGTTCTGTTATACTGTTTTCAAGACTGCGCTCAGAGGTTGGCACTTTGGGAGTAGAGGGCCTGACCTGCTGAGTGGGTTTGTGACAAAGGTAAGCCCTGGAGGACACTGGGGTGATGGAGCTGGGAGACAGAGCAGCAAAAAAAAAAAAAATAAATAATGGAGCATTTGGTTGAGGTCGTCATCGAGGAGCAGGTTAGGAAGCATAGGCAAACTAGAAAGTAGCATTTTTATTATCAATAAAATAAAAAAAAATTGTTCAGGATAGGTCTTATACAGACAGTTCAAACAAAACAAACTCCTTCATCTGAGGGTATCTCTAAATCCTAGATCTGTCTCCCTCTCTTACAAAAGATTGCTCTCTTTACATATAGTTTCTTCCTGACAGTTAACTTCTGCATCCTGAGCTTGTTAAGATACATGTCTTATTTTCACGCTTTGTCCTAGAACTTTGTCAGTTCCTTTCCTTGCAGGTGCAGCAAAATCTAACATTGTGTCCCAGAACTAATCTCCCGTTGACAACTTGCAAATGGGCTTGCTTTTAACTTTTTCTGCATAACAGTTGAGAAGGGGTCTTTTTCAGCCCCGTCACAGAGGCCTGTTTGCATAGCATCATAAGGGATTGATCTTGCTAAACAAACACGTTCACCTTTGGGGCAGGATTCTAAAGACAAGTCTGTTTGGCCTTCAGTAAGGAATTTGATACTGTGGCACATGACAAGCTTCTGGGAAAGTACACAAGATTGTAATACATGAAGTGGATGATAACTTACTTGGGGGCAGGAAGCCGGGGGGTGTCGTGAATAGACAGTACTACGAGTGGAGAGAGGTACTGTGCAGCCTCCCTCAAGGATCGGTGCTTGTGCCACTGCTGTTCAACCTTTTTATCACCAGTCTGGAGGCTGGGGTTGGTATCATGCTTCTTAAGTTCACTGTTGATACTGAGCTGACAAGGGTGGTATACACCCATGAGGATGGGGACACACTTCAGGAGGACCTGAACAAGCTCGGTGGTTGATTAGACTCCTGGGGCCGATAATGGAAAAAGCAGAGCACAAACGTTTGCACTGTGGTTGCTATGCCCACAACCCTGAGAATACTATATTCAGTTGGATAGTGCACTGGCACCTATCCAACTGAATATAGGGGCTTGCTGGCACAGCGCGACGTCAAGTAGTGCTACCCCAACAGGATCTGGACTGTATGCAGCTCAGTAGGACGGGCAGAGAAAAGTGCCCCTAGATCTGTTAGCACTGGAAGCCTCCCGTGCGATATTCAGCTAGCAGCATGCAGATGAGCATGGTGCTAAGGGGCTGTATGCATGCTCAGTATAGGCACATGTGCATGTGAAGTGACTGAAGGTTGTGCCGCTACAGAGGCCACCTGCCACGTCAGGCAGGGTGGCGAACAGCCCTCCCCACCCGAACGGCTGTACCTGCAAGGTATAGGACTTCCCTTGTGCCTATTGGCACCCCCTGCCCTCTGATCCCTGTCCAAGTCCCAGTAAATATATAATTATTCTGTGGTGTCCAGTGGCACCCCCTGCCCTTCGATTCCCGTCCCTGTAATTGAAGAGTTGGTCCTTGGTGTCTGGTGGCATCCCCTGCCCTCTGATTACCGTTCCTGTAAGAGACTAGTTTTGCTTTGGTGTCCAGTGGCATCCCCATCCCCAAAATTTGTAGTTTTTCCCTGATGTCTGTTGGCACCCCCCCCCCCGCTCTCCAAACCCTGTCCCTGTAATTGAAGAGTTAGTGCCTGGTGTCCAGTGGTGCCCCCTCCACCTTCCGATCTCTGTCATGATAAGAAACTAGTTTTTCCCTGGTGTCTGGTGGTACCCCCGACCTCCGATCCCCGTTCCTCTGATTAAAGAGTTAGTCCCTGGTGTCTGGTGGCAGCCCTGCCCTCTGGTCCCTGTCCCCGTAAGAGATTAGTTTTTTCCCCTGTTGTCTAGTGGTACCCCTCTGCCCTCCGATCCCCGTCCCCATAATAGAAGAGTTATTCCCAGGTGTCTAGCGGCCCCTCCCCACACCGTCTGTACCAAGCAGATCCCCCCTTAACCTTGTTAGTGCTGCAAGGATCCGATACGGCGGCTGGCATGGCTCTCCTGTCACCACCTTAGCTGTCTGCCATATGGAATGACAGGAAGTGTGCGTACTGTCTACGCTCCCTGTCGTTCCATACGGCGAATGTCCGAGGTGGTGAGGGGAGGGCTGTACTGGTCACCATATCGGATCCTTGTGGCAACAGCGGTGGCACAGGTAAGGAGGTGGCAGGGTGGTTTGAGTGGTGTGGGCGGTGCAGGGGGTCTGCTAGACTTCAGGGAATAACTCTTCTATTGTAGGGACAGTGATTGGAGGGCATGTGGAGATACCACTAGACACCAGGGAAAAATTAGTGTTTCTTTCTCCTAAGCTGGTCTTCTGTCTTCTTTACTCATGGGCTGTACCTCCTGATGCAGATAGGAAGGCAGGAATCAGACCACTGCAGCAGGGGACATCCAGCCCTCCACTTCCTGTCTCCCTCAGTTTACTTCCTGCCTTCAGACTGGCAGGTACTCCAAGCAGAGCTCTGTCACCATGTGGTGGAGCTGAAGACAGCAGACCATAAGTCAAACAATTTATTTTTTATTCGGAGGAATCATAGCTGTGTTTCAGCGCGCCTGTGTGGGTTCCAGTCTTAGCCTTGCAAGCTGCACAGACTGGCCCCACTTCACCGCTGTGTTTTTTCCTGCCTTTTTGGGCTCAACCCAGCAAACCCTAGAATGCTTCTATAGTGCCGTTTGTCCGATTAGGGGAATAAATGCAGCACCGGAGTGCTTAGTAAAGATCTATCCTCTCACCGATGGCAGCTCTGTGTATTCCCGTCGTACGGGCGGCATTATGATTGCCTCAGCCGCTCGCTCGACAGTGGGCTTGCAGCACTACTATAGCAGCCTGTCAGCGTTCAGGGAACTCTCATCGACTAGCGGTGCAGGGCATGAGGAGCCCTAATCTGGAGCAACCAGTCGACGTGCTGGTATTTTGATTGCCTCAGCTGCTCGTCGACAGTGGGCCTGCAGCGCTAGTATAGCGGCTCATCGTTCAGGGAATTCTTGTCAATGAGCATTATGGTGTATGAGGAGCACTAATTCAGAGCTTTTGCTCAGAGTTGTGCACTCTTTCCCCCCCCAAACCAGCAAGAAGTGACGCCCAGAGGGATTCCTGGATAGTCTCTAAAGAATGTCATACAATGACTGATCACAGAAAGGAACAAGGTGAGCAGCTCAGTATTTTGTCCTTAAAGGGCCAGCACAGTTCATTGCAGCTTCAGCAGCATAGCATCAGGAAACCTTCGGGAGGGGGTACTCTGAATCAAAGGGGAGTAGGGCTTTTTTGGTGTCATGACCTCACACAAACCTTCCAGGGGCAGAAATTGCCAGCCCAAGTCCCCCACTACTAATCACATTTGCTGGGTCGCTTTGCCTAAAATGTGAGAAGGCAGCATCTGTGAATGGGGAGGACGCAACAGAGGCAGACCTTTCCTCGGCTCAGACTGATAGCCAACAGACAGGACTGAATAAGCAGCAGCCACCAGAGAGACCCAGTAGTCCGCTGACCCCTCTCTGGCACCAGGTCTCATAGACAAGTTAAATAGGGCCTTGTTCTGGACCCGGCATGCGTCGACTGACAACCTCTGGGGTCACCAGACGCGAGTCCTCACAAGAAGGCAAAAGAAAAGGGACCCCATCCCCATCCTCCCCCGAAGAGGGGCAGTTGTCCTCACATCACTACGATAAGACAAAAATAATTGACACAGGAACAGATCCTCAGAGGAGGAGGATCAGCATTCCTCACACCACAGGAGAAAGAAAAGCTCTGGTGCTCGAAGTAAATCTAGGGGCACTATTAAGGGAAAGTGTTTTAGGGAGCATTTCTCGGACTCCTCAGACTATCCGTTCATCTTCTCCTGGAGGGGGAGCTAGTGGGCGAAATCTTGATCAGGAGGACCTGGAGTTTTTCATAAAAAAGGTCATAGCAGAGATTTCCCTCTGATCTCCCCTGGCGGCTCCCACCCAGCCGAAACAGGCTTTTCTCTCTCCTAAGCTGGTCTCTGGGCTTCCTTACTCCTGGGCTGTACCTCCTGATGCTGGTTGTAGGCAGGACTAAAACTCTGCAGCAGGGGGGGAAGAAGCCCTCCACATCTGGTTGTCTCCAGTTTACTTCCTGCCTGCAGTCTGGCAGGTACTCTGCAAGCAGTGCTCTGTCCTATTGGCAGAGCTGAAGACAGCAGACTGTAAGTCCATCAATTTCATTTATTTCGGGCATTGTAGCTGTTTTTCAGTGCTCCTGCATAGGCTCCAGTCTCAGCCTTGCAAGCTGTTCAGACTGGCCCCATTTCAACGCGGTCTCGGTTTTTCCCGCTGTTTTGGACTGGTCCGTCCACATCAGGAGCTTGAATCTGCCCCAGTACAGATTTGGGGCTAAAAATCAGCACCGGAACATTTTGGGGCAAAAAAATCAACACCGGAGGGCTTATCCAGGATATTCCCTCACAAAGGGCAGCCCCGAGTGTTTTCCGTCGACGGCTGGCACGTTGGGTTACTCAGCTGCTTGTCGACTGTTACCCGCTCCTCGTGCAATCATTGGCAGGCACTTTGGGATCCGCAACTGATCATCAACAGGGCCTGCTCCCCTAACACAGCTCAGAGGGCAGTTGTTGGTGTTTGGGGGCTCAAAACAGCACCAGAGCGCTTATTTAGGCTAACACAGCTTGGAGGGCAGTTGTTGGTGTTTGGAGGCTCAAGACAGCACCGCAGCGCTTATTTAGGAGGTGCATAAATGCGCATTCCCTCACGGGCAGCTCTGATTTTTTTTCCGTTGACGGCTGGCACTGGGTCTCTATCCACTCGTTGACGATCGACTGCTCTGATCGCCTGCTTACCACTCGTCCATGTTCATTTTCTGGCTTGACGACGAGCGTGGCAGTACAGTAGGAGAGCGCTACTGTGAGCAGACGACAGAAGCCATGAAGCAAAGAGCGGGCATCTCTCCTGGGAACAAACCTAGTGTACAGGGGGCAATAAACACAATAGCACCAGAGTGTGTTCCTTTCTCTTATACCCCTGGACAAGGGCAGTCCCTGGGTTTTTTCCGTTGATGGCGGCCATTTCCGGTCTCCTCAGCTGCTCGTTGACGATGGGACTGCCCTGCTCACTTAGTCATGGTCATTCAGCGTACTCTTGGGGCGCTATCTGTGCAGGGCATGAAGACCACTATCTGGGACCAAGGGTTCAACGTGGAACAAGCCCCCCACCCCAAATGTTTAATAAAGCAGCAAAGGCATAAAGGGAGCTCAGTATCTTGCCCTTAAAGGGCCAGCGACTTCAACAGGAAACCTCCAGGGGGAGGGGGTGCACTTTAAAAATAGGGGAGTAAGACCATTAGGCTCATGGTCTCAGTCAGTCCTTCCGGGGACACACAGGGGGATTCATCCCCACTTCTGTTGGCCTTTGCCGGGTCGCGGGGCCTAGTTGCAGACGGCAGCATCTGCGAAGGTCAAGGACCCCCAGGAAGGCATAATACCTCTCATAGACTCAGTCCGATAGACAGCAGACGGACAGGTTTCAGTGAGCAGCACCTGCCAGCTACAAGAGAGCAGTGGCCTTAGAGACCCAGCAGTCCGCAGTCCAATCTCTGGCCCCAGTCCTACAGTTAACACAGGGCACCTGCACTGGACCCTGCATGCTTCACACCAGTCCTCATCTGAAGAGGAAGAGTTGTCTTCACGTCCTTATGGTCTCAATGAAGATCTCTGGACGCTAATAAGGGAGAGTGTGTCACAGAGAGTGTTCCACGGACTCCGTAGGCTCCAGTTCATCTCCCCTAGGAGAGGGGCAACTAGGGGGCTCATCACCGTCATCAGGCTTGGGTGACTCTGACCTGGAGGGTCTAATCTTTTTCACAACCCAGATCTTAGTCAGGTTTTTCCTTGGATCTCCCCGGGGCTCCCTCCCAGACAATACAGGCTTTCACCTGGCAGCTGCTGCCAAACCTGGCCACAGCCTCCCTCTCCTTTCAGGCATAGAGGGCTTGCGATCGGAGGAATGGCAAGGCCCAGATTGCACCTACCCAGTGGCCTGGTGGGTATCTAACCTTTTCAAGTGGTCAAGAAGCAATCTGCAAAGGGGTTAGACTGCCCCATAATAGACCCAGGGCCTAGGAAAGTGGACACCAATCTCAACTAGGCTGTAAAAGCCTCAGCTATGTCTCAAGGTGGTATCCACCATTCTCTTTTTGGCCAGATCCACTTGCCCGGCGACCCCTGGATGGGCCATCTCAGTTCACTGGACTCAGAAGAACATGCCTAGTTTTCGCCAGCTGCAATTAATGGGTTTGGCTTAGGGTTACGCTGTAACTATATAGGAGAAGGCGTCGAGGAGCGCCACTCGATCAAGTCTTAACAAACCTTGACTAGCTGCAACCTCTGGCTTCTGACCTGACAAGTACCTCTGGCTTCAGACCCGACAAACAGGCACCTCTGTGACAAGCCAGTTGGTTAACGCACCCTATGATGATATTCTCTGGTCAATTCAGCCCTTAAGAAGCAGTGAAGGAATCAGGGGAGCTGTATCAAGAGACAGGGGCCAATCTCGGTCTTTAGGCCCCAGACGCATTTTTTGTTACCAAGGTTATAAAAAGGGTCAAGACACTAATTAGTGAAGGAACATGCTATTCAGGTCAAGCCTAGAGTAGGGGGCAGACATTTAAAAAAAAAAAAAAAATAAAAAAAATAAAAAAAAATTCTCTTGAGGAAGAGGTCCAGTCCAAGCCAGTATGAGGGGTCCTAGCCATTATCGGCAAGGGTTGCCTATACAAGCCCCCATTATCAGCCAGGGTTGCCTATACAAGCACCCCCTTCCTCATGTGGTGCCCTCCCCATCTATGGCAATCTATATAAAAGATGGGACAATACAGGCCACGATAGACCTTCGGCAAGCAGAGGCTATTTTTACCCCTCAGAGATCAAGAGGAGAGGTGTCTACCTATTCTCCATTGTGCCCTCTTGCACAGAGAGGTTCTGGCCAGTCCTGGGCTTCAGCTTCCTGAATAGATTTGTCCACAGCACATCCTTCAAGGTGGAAACCTTGTCATCAATCATCAGGGGGTCACAAAAGGGAGATTTGCCGGCATCCATCTGCCTGTACCATACCTATTTACACATTCAGGAAATACACAGACACACCCGAGAAAATTATTAAAGGTGCTAGTAGTGGTCATAGCCCACAGAGACCCATTAACCCAACCAAGCAAGGTTCTTTTACTTGGAAGCCAAATCTTTAGGGCTCTGCCAAAGCTCATTGAAGAGTTTTCACATAGTACCTCCACTGTCTGCATTTCTCTTTCATGCAGCATTGTTTTAGTGTTTTATTTTTATTTTTGAATAAGTGTTAATTTTAAGTGTTTGGTGTTTTATTTGTTTATATATTTTGTTTTTTCCCACTGTGTGAGTGTGTGTGAGATTTTACTTTGACCCCCCCCCCCACCTCTGTGAGAGAGAGAGATTGGAGGAGTGAATTATTTGGATATTTAAGAAGAAGGAGTAAAGACATCTGATATATTTTATTAGATATTAAAACGTATTTAGTTTAGTATTGTCATTAAGATTAGATTTACTTATTTTATTTGGGGTGGGTTTTAGTTTATCTGGTTTTATTTATAATGTGTTGGGGAGGTTTAGTGACGGTTGGGCATTATTCCCCCACCAGGCTCAGGGAATTATGTCTCTTTGAATGTCCCCCACTGTCATCCGACACCTATTTTAGGTGTCGTGCTTTGGGCATACTTAAGTAGCGTAAAAGAAGGTGGAGAGCTGGGCCTGGTGGGAGACAGGAAAGGGGAGGGCAGATTGGAGTTGTGGGGTTCAGGAGACGCCCTGGGGCAAAATGGAGTCAGGATAGAGGTTATTCTTGTCCTGTCCCCATACCCAAGGGCTCCGACCTTAGTGGGCAGGTGCCGAGGTCTTCCCCGACAGCTCATCCCACCTTGGCGGTGTTATGCAATGCCAGATCTATTAAAAACAAGACAGCTATTATAGCTGATCTTGTTGGATCAACTGATCTGGCTTGCATCACCGAGACCTGGCTGGATGAAAATCTAGGCCCTGTATTGGCCTCGGCAACTCCAGCCGGGTTCTCGGTGATACATCGTTCAGGGTTGGATCGTAGGGGCAGGGGTGTGACCATTATGTTTAAGACTGAGCTAGGCCTTGTGGATGTGCCATTGGGAAGTACCAGATCCTTTGAATATATCCTGGGACAGGGTGTAGGTTGCGGGATTCTCTTCGTCTTCCGTCCACCAGGAGACGGTGGAGAATTCCTGCAGGAGATAGCAGACTTCATCATTGACATGGTGTTGAGGTTCCCCAGATTGATAGTTCTGGGGGACTTCAATGCCTGGGTCGACAATGAACTCTCGCATTTTGGTCAAAATCTCCTCCAGCTGATGATGACGCTGGGCCTAACACAGGTAGTTACCTCCTCGACCCATGTAGGGGGTCATTCATTGGATCTGATCTTTCTTTTGGGTATGGAGGTTGGTGATTTGGGGGTGGAACCAGTCAGCTGGTCTGACCATCACACCATAAGGTTCAGCTTTAGGGTTCCCCTTAATAGGTCTGCCCCTACGGAGATGGTTCAGAACCGCCCTTTAAGGGGCATTAACCTTAGTGACCTATTGGTGGTACTGGACCTATCGGGCTTGTCGGGTGAATGCATGAGTCCAGATGATCTCGTACTAGCCTATAATAAGGCTGTGGGAGATGCTCTGAACAGGATTGCTGCTATTCTGTTTCAGCCTCTCACCCTTCACCCAAGGAGCCCTTGGTTTGATGGCTCCTTGAAGGAGTTAAGGCGAGTTGGCCGAAGGATGGAGAGAGCCTGGCGGAAGTCCGACCATGATGCTGACAGGCTTAGGTTGATGGGACATTATGATGGCTATCAATCAGAAATCACCCGTAAGAAGGCAGAATTCCTGTCCAGGGAGATTTCTGCCGCACAGAATCGACCAGCTCAGATCTTTCGGACTGTTGACAGATTGTGCAATCCAATCTGTCTCCAGCTCGGAGAAGCTTTTTCTCAGCTGAGATGCGAGGAGTTTGCTCTTTTTTTTTTTTTTTGAACTTTAAAATTTTTATTGCAGGTTCATATCATACAACCTTAATCATTTTATTACAGAGATAAGATTTCGGCTTCCAAGAAGATATAGGTACAGGTTTCGTATTTCACTAATTATAACAATTTCATACATCTTAAGTATATTAGTATTGTATTGGGGGGAAAGCGATTAGGGGAGAGGGGGATCCCCTCTCTCCAGTTACTTCCCACTAACCTCTGCAAAGGCTTCTTGATTATCGCTCTTTTTTTTTTTTTTTTTTTTGGCGGATAAGGTTGCCAGCATCAGGTCTAGCATCGGTCCGACCTCTCCTAAGAGGGATTGCAGTGGTCGACAGGAAGTGGCATGCACTCGGTCTATCTGGTCAGATTTCCGCCCTATCAGGAGTTCACTAACATTGTGAAGATTGGCCAAACATTGTGCCCAACCAGTCGTAGTTTGGATCCAGGTCCTACACCCCTTTTAGTGGGATGTGTAGATGTTATCTGCCCGAACCTTGCTGACATTGCCTGGAAGTCTTTGGAGAGGGGGGGTCTTTCCTGACCCCCTCAAGGAGGTGGTCATTCGGCCGCTCCTTGAAAAACCCTCCTTGGATCCACATTGTCTAGCCAACTACTGGCCTATCTGTAACCTGCCATTTGTTGGTAAGGTTATTGAAAAGGCGGTTGCGCTGCAATTGGATGATCATCTTACAACTCACAATGTCTATGATACTCTCCAGTCTGGTTTTAGGAAGAAGCATAGCACAGAGACTGCCCTTGTTCGGGTATTGAATGACCTCCTAATGGCTAGAGATCGAAAGGCACATACCATTCTGGTCCTTCTTGATCTCTCTGCTGCATTTGACACTGTAGACCATGGTGTGATGTTGGAGTGCCTACGGCTCTTTTGTGGGCTGTCTAGTCCAGTCCTTAAATGCTTCCATTCTTACCTCACGGGCAGGTTTCAGAGAGTTGCCACTGGAATTTATTCCTCTGGTGCTCACTCCCTGTCTTGTGGGGTACTCAGGGTTCCATTTTAGCCCCCATGTTGTTTGCAGTGTGTATGCTGCTATTGGGAGATATCATCAGGTGATACAGTCTGAGTTTTCACTGCTATGCAGATGATACTCAGCTGTATATGTCCTTTCTGCCCGGACAGGATGATGCACTCTCTGTGCTAAATAATTGCCTTACTGAGATCAGATTTTGGATAAGTTCCAGTTGGCTGAGACTGAATCCGGATAAGACTGAAGTGCTGGTAGTGGACCCAGGTCGTCCAGGGGCGGGTTTGGGGGCTGGTCAGCCATCAGGCTTATTACTTGGTGGTAAGTCGCTCACTACCTCGAATCAGGTGCGTAACCTGGGTGTTATTTTTGATGATGGGCTGACCCTAAAATCTCAGGTGTCAGCTGTCATCAAATCCTCCTTTTACCATCTGAGGAATATCACCCGGGTGAAACAACTGGTTCCTCAGGATGATTTTCCAACATTGGTCCATGCCTTTGTCACTACCTGTCTTGATTACTGCAATTCCCTCTACCTAGGGCTACCAGGGGTTGATATCTGCTGCCTGCAGCTGGTGCAGAATGCGGTGGCCAGGCTTTTGACTGGGACGTCTAGAACCGGTCATATTACGCTGTGCTCCGCGAGCTGCACTGGCTGCCTGTTTGGTGGCGGGTCACCTTTAAGGTTGGATTGCTAACCTTTAAAGCCCTACATGATCAGGGACCAGGTTACCTGTAAGATCTTCTGGTACCCTACTGCCCCCTCCGTCCTCTCCATTCCACCAACGGGGGATTGGTGGAGATTCACAGGGTACGATTGAAGACATCTGGTTCTCATGCCTTCGCTTTTTCAGCGCCAGCCCTGTGAAATTCTCTACCTCGTTGGCTGAGAGAATGCCCAACTGTCAATACATTTAAAATTCAGTTAAAAACTTATTTATTTAGCCTCGCTTTCCCTAGTCATGGATGATCTGTTTTAATGTTTTTGTTTTAATTTTATTTTTATGTAACTGATTTTATGTACAGCGCCTTGGTTTTGAAAGGTGCTATAAAAATAAAGTTGATTTGATTTGATTTTGATTTGATGCAGCCAGTGGGGACAGATTGATCTTTCCCTCCCCCGAGGGTCTCAGATAAGAGGCCATGAAAGGTCGCAAGTTGGGCCATCACACCAAACACGAATCATGGCCACTGCAAGCCTGAGGGGCTCACAAGCATTAACTATCAGCCCAAGGCAGGTACTCTGGTTAGAAACAAGGTGCAGCATAAACGTTCTCGAGATGAGAGCAGTATGCCTCACTCTGAGGCTTCTGAAAGAGCAATTCCTCAATGAGGATGGACTGGTTCCAACTGACAGTCTGATAACGTGGGTATACATCGACCACCAAGGCGGTACAAGAAGCCCCAAAACGCTAAGAGATTCCCCTCTTCTTTTCAGTGGGCCGAGCACTACTGAAAGATGGATATTCCTGGACAGGAAAAATGACACAGCAGTCTGGCTCAATCGCAAGGTTCTTCCAGGAGAATGGGAGCTGGAGGACAGTGCCTTCCACACTCCAACAGAACAGGGGGGCAGTCCTCAGACAGATCTTTCGCCTGTGGGTGGAATTCAGAGGTGCAGCAATTCTGTTCCCTGGCCAGGGACAAACCAGCGGTGGCTCAGGATGCCTTCTCCCTAAACCGGGATCAGTTCAGCCTCCTGTTTGCCTTCCTCCAATACCGCTTCTATCAAGACTCCTCCACAAGTGGCCTTGGACAGGGCAGTCATGATTCTAGGGGGTTCATTATGGCCAGTCTGCACATGGTTTTCTGACTGTCATTCGTCTTTCGAGGTGACCACCTCTAACCTTCAGTTTCAGCCCAGACCTCCTTCTTTCAGGGCCAGTCTGCATCTCAATTTGAACAACTTGTTTCTCTGGGTTTGAAGATTGAGCAGGAAAACGGTCAAGGGGCTAGGCTCTATAGCTCCTGTGGTGATGGAAGGGATGTGGAACCCATGTTTCGCTTCTTCCTCTAAAGGGTATTATAGTAGCTATACCAAGTCAAAATTTATCTTGTAATTTTAAGAAGAAATGTATTTCTTGTTAGAAAGAGGCCATCATAAGGATTACAAATCATTTTAAATGTTTAAAATCGGAGTTACGATTGCTAAAATATTAGAGTTTTAATATTGTAAAAAAGTGCTCATTTTCTGATCAGCAGCCTATTAAAATGCATAGGGAAAAAGATATCCAGACAAGTCTGAAACTGAAGTCAGTTTTTGGTTTTTCTTCATAAAGTATGCATAACTACTTATTAAAGATTCGTAATGATTTGAAATTTGGAATATTTATGTATTTTTGTACTGTGAATTCATTGGTTGCATTAATTTTGCTATCAAAATTAATTTTGATAGATAAAATTAACCCTTAAATGGCTAAGTTGGTGTCTAAACCATTTAGATTAACGTTTTACACGTTATTTTTGATGTTTATAGAGGAATTGATGCATCCAAATTAACAGTCTATGTTACTAAATGAATATATTTAATATTATTTTTGTTGTACGACTTCAGTTTGTATTTTTGAATTTGTGGTGGCCATTTTTAAATTCAATATGGCCACCATATTGTGATACTCAATAATATAACTTAAGAGATATCAAGTTATATCATAAGAAAACTCAATTCAAGTTAGACTACCTAATGTAATCATTGAATACTCGCAGTAGTAATTTTTGGGACTGATGGCGGCCATTTTGAATTCCAAGATGGCTGCTATACCCTGCTGCTAAATTAATGCTTAGACCTATCAAGTGTATATCATCTGAAATCTCAAGTGAAAAATAGTCTGTTAATAACTGGATTGCAACAACTAATAATTTCGAACTGGTGGCGGCCATTTTTAATTCCAAGATGGCTACCATGCCATACCAGGTGATAAAAAATATTGAAATATAAAGGACATATATCATTTGAAAGCTAAAATTAAGCTCTATTCAATTCAGTTATTTTAAAACAAATAACAGATGGTTTAAAAATTAGCCCTCCCTCAAAAAAAAAAAAAAAAAAATACTGAGCTAAAACCTCCACTTCCTGAAACAGGTAGTGTGGATAAAAATCGGCATACAGTGAAATTAATTAACTAGTACAGTACGTACAGTCAGCTTATGTCTGAAGTTTTTTTGGTAGTGTGATAAAGTATTATGTATTGGCAAACAATGGTATATCTGTATGTATGACTTGAGTAGCCCTCTCCCCGGCAGATGATTTGACAATAGGTACTGTACAGGCAGCCTGGCATCTGATTCTGAATTCTGAACCATATCATCAGCATCCATTTTATCTCTGGGAGCTGCCAAGTTGCTCAAAAAATGGAGTCTTGCTGCCTAGTCAGAGAGATCATTTCATCTTGCAAGATGAGACGGAGCTGGTCCAGTCATTAACCATTTAACCGAACGTCATCAGGAACATATTATTTGGTAAACAAAAAAACTGCATAAAAACTAATGGCTTACTGTTTTTTAACTGTAATACCTGTTTTATGCACACTAGCTCTTTCATTTGCCCACTTCATCTGGTGAGTGAATTATATTTTAATTATATACTATTACTAATGTATTTATAATTATTTAAATACATTATCCTGATGCCAACTTTAACATGGTCTTTTGTCCTTTCATGTTTTGGTGGCATGTGTTTTATTTGCAAATGTTCATTTAGTTCTCTGCTGCCAGACAGTAATTTTAAAAAATAAGCCTGTAAACTTAAGGAAATATTTTTTCCTCATCAGAGATTAATGAATTAAATTATTAAGGTTTTTTTACACTGCTCAGTCAGAAAGAAGTACTTAAAGGGACACTGTCAACCTGTTTTTCATCATATTATTTCTAGTTGAAACCCCACATTTTATGATTGCTTTCCTTCTCTAAAATTCACTGATGTTGCTGTTTGTTTTGTCTGTCTCCTAGTTCAGTAGAACTGAAATGCATGGCAATGTATATTTATAAACAGCCTTGTTTTTGTTTACAATCCTGGTTCTGTTGTTACTGCATATGTCCTGAGCATTAGAAACACACACAAGCAGTGCAGTCACTCATAAGACAGTAGCCTCCTAATCTCCCAATGCATCATGAGGAGCTAGACTGTTTTGTGGGTTTTCCCAAGTCCAGGAAATATGCATTTGAAGTTGATCAAGGAATGTAAACAAACCTGTTTTGGTGTGATAACACCAGTATGTCGGACAGTCTGTTTTTCACTTTTTTAAAGAAAATAAGAGTCAGAATCAAAACTACCAGCTACATCAACAATCTTTACAGAATGTTGGCAATCATAAAATGTGTTTTTCAAACTAGGGACACTTTGAGACCTAAGGGGGTTGACAGTGTCCCTTTAAGTTTGTCTGTGCGCAGATTATGTCAGTAGTAGTACCATCTTCATTCCTGTGTGGGGAAAAACACGGGAAAACTCAGAAGTACTGTATAAATAATACAATCATGGATGATGTGTGAGATCATTGAAAATCCTGTGCTCATGGTCAAACATGTCACATGACCGTGTCACGTGTGTAAATCCTGCATAACCCACCACTGAGGAATGGCATTTGATTGAATAGATTAAAATATTTTACATTATTGATTGAATTATGTTATTAATATGGGTCAATTGTCCGTCAATGTAGCAATAAAGAATGCACTCCGGGATGTGACTGTTATTTACTGGGTGAGTTACCCACTTCTTGTCACGCAGCTCGATTGCGCCTTGTGTTGTGACACACCACATCATTTGACATTAGGCTTGGTTAAAATAAAATTGCAAAAAAAACACAACTTGTTCGCCGTATTTTATTCATGCTTAATTGTTTAAAAAATAATTGAAGAATAACAAGGGGTGAAAAACAAGTAGTTTTCACGAGCAGACATCACAATATAATTTTATAACCTCCTTAACTAGCTTAATCTGTAAAGGAGGTCGCTATATAGTCGTCTACTCCTCTGTCTTGTCTGTCACCCGACCCATCCTCCGCCCAACCTGAGTGTCATACTAGATAGATATAATTTTATTAATTTGTTGGAAATAACCGGATTCTCTGTTCTTTCTTCAATTCTGATAAACAACTTTGACGACAAATAAGGACCACTTGGCCCACCACTGTCTGCCCATTTTGTACCTACTGGATAATCTGCAGCATAGAGTATGTTATGGGCACCACCTCTGAGAATCACGTGTAATTTTATTACAAATGTGCCATACACATGCCCCACAATGTTGTGGTGTTTCTTTTGCCTCATCCGACCATAGGGGGCTTCATTCTCTTGTGATGAGAGATCTGGTGTGATGAAGCACACATTCTTAGTAGTACAGTTCGTGGCTAGTACCTTCCCAGTCGAGCTTCTGCAACATTCTCTCTCTCACCATTTCAACCCAGTCAGAAATGGAGGCATATGCTTTTCTGGTCGGTGGATGCAGGTAGGTAGACCAGCTTTCTTGATTTGTTGCTGTGTCCAGATACTCCTCAGTACACATGCTCTGTCTGCTTTGATGAACTTCCACTTGTTGGGTCTGATGACTGTTTTTAATACGCAGAGTCAACACCGAAGCCTTCCCTCAGTCTTGATCTTGGCTTTCACCAATCCCTTGCTTCGTATTCTTCTTTCTCAATAACACCACCACTGTTTTATTATTTCATTTTTTAGGCAGTCAGCGTTTGTCATGTTACTTACTGCAGACATCGCACTGACTGCACATACTGTTGTATTGAAGAAACAGTAGTAAGACTGCTTTTCTGGCAGATATACAGCCACAGGCTGGTGGGAGATATTGTTGCTGGGTCCTGATGCTAATCACAGTTGTTCTCTACTCATTCTGTAAGATTCCACCGCCAAAGTAAATATTTTTGTTTAAAAGCAACGGGGCTATACAGATCCCACACCGTCGTCTTTCATTAGTATCAACCATGATGGTTTCGGCCATTCACTGTATGCCGCTGCGCATCTTGTCTGTAATATTGGTCTTTGGTGTGTCCTGATTCTTCCTCTATTGCCATCTTCAAGATTTGACACTACACGTTGGTGTCGCTGACTAAACTTAAGGTTTTCTTGTAAAAAGGCAAATTAATAAATTGGACTCGGAGCAAACACTGCATATTTATCCCATTCCTAACCACAGTTGTGGTCACTGATGTGCAATCCAGCTTACATAAACCATGGTGGTATTATTCTTTCTGTTTATTTGTGGTACTAGTAGTCTGCAGCAAATGTTTAGAACAAGTAGTTTGTATTAAGAACATAGTGATGAACAGAAAATGAAACTTGGTCTATACTCCAATGGCAATGTCATGTGTGTGATAGTCTCTATGGACTTGCTAGCTAGCTGTCATGAAGATGGTAGGCGAAGTGGGTGACTGCAGGTACTATACCATTTTGACTGTTACCTCCCTGTGCCCCCCCCCCCGGTCCACTCCGTCCTAGTTTGACATATGAAACTCTTCAGATTTTGCTCGTGGATCGTTTTGGGGAGCACTTCCCGCTCCCGAATGCAATAATAGCTCGTTGGATCAGGTCTGATGAACTACTGCTGTCCACTCTTGAGAGTTCTGCATGCAGTTTCTCCAGTAAAGGTACCAGAATTGTCACCCGAGCTGGACCTTCAGGCTGGCACTGGCTTGTGGTGCCACATTTTGTCATGCCGTAGAGTGTAGTGTTAAAAAATTTAAATATGATTAGTATCTTGTATGAGTAGCCATTTTTAGTGGAATTCTTTTTTTTTTCTTTCTTTTTTTTTTTTTTTTATGAGCCTGTTGCAGTATCGGTCCAGTGCCTACAGTTCTGCTGCTGTCTTTGTTAGACCTTTTCATGCAGCCCATACGAACATACGAAATTTGCCAGCAGATAAAGGCCTAGAGGTCTATCAAGTCTGCTCGAATGTGCAGCTAGCACCCCTTATTCTGCAGCTGCCCCTCCCTTCCACCCTTCCCCTTCATTAACCCTCCCCCTTGTCCTGTCCCATCCTCGTTTGAAGCAGTCCACTGTTCTACTGCATACCACTTCAGCAGGTAACGCATTCCGCCCAGCCACCACCCTCTCTGTAAAAAAGTGTCTCCTCATCTCCCTCCTGAACCTTCCTCGCTCCAGTCTCATATCATGGCCCCTGGTGGCCCTCCCCTCCCTTACTTTGAACAGCCCCTCTGTACCTGTCTTGTTTATTCCTTTCATGTATATAAAGGTTTCAACCATGTCACCCCGTCTCTCCTCTCCTCCAGTGAGTACATGTTCAACTCCTTCAACCTCCTCTCATATGATAAGTCCCCCAGCCCCTTGGTCATCTTTGTCGCTCTGCGCTGCACTCCCTCCAGTAACTTAATGTCACTCTTCAGATACAGACGCCAGTACTGCACGCAGTACTCCAGGTGTGGTCTAATTAATGACCTATACAGTGGCAGAATCACCTCTTCGAGGATATACCCCTTGCAATACAACCCAGCATTTTGTTGGCCTTTGCAGCTGCCTTCCTACATTGTGCCGAGTTGTTCATTGACCCTGTAATGAGCACACCCAAATCCTTCTCCTCCTCCTCTGTCTGGGCTAGCTGCACTCTCCCTAGCTGGTAACTCCTCCTTGGGTTCTTCATCCCAAAATGCAGCACCTTGCACTTTTTGGCATTAAAGCCTAGTTGCCAGGTGTCTGACCAGGTTTCAAGCTTTGCCAGATCATCCTGCAACCCCTGCCATCCCCCTAGGTCATCCACCACTGCGCCTACCTTGGTATCGTCAGCAAACAGACTGCTCTTGCTCTTGATGTCCCATGATATGTCTGCAATGAATATCCCAAACAACACTGGTCCCAACACCGAGCCCTGTGGAACACCGCTTGTCACTGCCCTTGGGTGTGAGAGCTCCCCACCCACCACCACCCTCTGTTGCCTTCCCTGCAGCCAGTTTCCTACCCATCTCACCAGCTTTGCACCCGTCCTGTGCCTACTAACTTCCTTCCAGCCTTCCATGTGGCACTCCGTGAATGCCTTACCAAGTCCAGATACAGGACATCCACTGCATGGCCCTGTCCAGTTGCCTAGTTATCCAGTCATAGAACTCGACCAGGTTGGTTTGGCAGGATCTGCCACGTATGAAGCCATGCTGTCTGCTGTCCTGTAGTCCTTTGGCCTCTGGGAGGCCACCAGCCTCTCCTTCAGGGTAGTCTCCATTAGCTTACCCACGATGGATGTGAGGCTCACTGGTCTGTAGTTTTCGGTTCATCCATGGGGCCACTCTTGTGGAGGGCACCATGAGCCATCCTCCAGTCTGAGGTACACACCCGAATGTAGTGAGGCATTAAATAGGTCTGCCAAAGGTCCTGCAGTGACCTCTGCCAGCTCCTTCAGTACCCTGGGTGGATGCCATCTGGGCCTGGGCCTTGTTCACCCTCAGTACCTTCAAACCCTCTGAACTCTGCTCTCCATGATTCCCCATCTGTCACCACCCCGCTTCTGCCATTTCTCCCACCTGGTGTCACCCCTCTTCTCTTTAGTAAATACTGAGCAGAAGTACTCATTTAGTGCTTCTGCCTTATCGCATCCTGCTTCCACCCAACCCCCTCCTTCCTAATCCTTACTATGTTGTCCTTACAGCTCCTTTTCTCCCTGATGTACTTAAAGAAGTCCTTCTCCCCCTTCTTAATGCTGTGTGCCAGCCTGAGTTCCATAGATGCTTTGGCTTCCCTTACTGCTCTTGTCACCTCCTTCGATTTTTGTCAAGTACTCCTCCCTGTCCTCCCCCACCCTGTTTTCTTGTACTTCCTAAAGGCAGCTTTTTTCCTCCTTACCTTTTCCATGACCTCCTTGCTCAACCAGATCGGTTTCTTAGCCCTGGCCTTCTTGCTCTGGGCTTTGCAGCAGGTTTTGGTTGCCTCCACTATCCCCAGCTTTATGAGCTCCCACCTCTAGTTAGTGTCCATACTAGATTGAATTCTGGCCAGGTACCCTTTGACCCTTTTACCACTTCCCCCATCCTCCCAAAGTCGGCCCTCCTGAAGTCCAGCACTATTGTGCCAGATTCCACTCCTTCCTTGCCCATATCCAATGTGGGCCATACTGAGTGGTGGTCACTCCCTGACAGCGGTTCCTTCACTGTAAGTTCTCTCACAAAGTCCCCATTTGCCAGCACAAGGTCAAGGGTATTCCCTAACCTGGTTGGTTCACTGACCATTTGCAGCAGGAAGCTGCCCTGAAGGCATCCAGCAGTACCTGCTCCCTTCTGTTCCTGGTTGTTGGGGTGCTCCAGTCCACTCCTGGCATGTTGAAGTCCCCCACAATCACCACACTACCCTTCTCGCAGGTCCTCCTGATCTGTCCCTCTAGTTCCCTGTCTAACTCCTCCGTCTGAGATGGTGGCCTGTACACCACTCCCATTCTAAGAATCCTATTCTTGGAATCCTGGATTTGCATCCAAAGTGACTCCGTACTACCCTCCTCTCCTTCTTCCCTTATACACTTCAGTCCTTCCTTCACATATAGTGCCACCCCCACCCTCCTTTCCCAATCACCCTGTCCCTACGAAATAACCTGTACCCTGGTACAGACAGGTCCCAGTCATTGTATTGGGTGGCCCATGTTTCTGTGATGGCTGCAATGTCCACCTCCACCTCTCCCTCTGCCATGAGAACCTGTAACTCTGCAGTTTTTCTCCCAAGGCTCCTAGTATTAAGGGTAACCACCTTCCACCCCTCCCCCATCCTGCCCTCCTTTCCTAGCATCACCAACAGTACTTGCCATTTGTCCTTTGTCACTGTTATGGGGGGAGCTCATATGGTTTCCCAACCTGTGGTCTCTGCATATCTCTTCCCCAACTGCCACCCCCCACTCCTAGTTTAAATTCCCAACTTCCTCTATATACTCCTCCATCCTCTGTTTCAATACTTTCTTTCCCTCCTCACTCAAGTATAGTCTGTCCTTGGCATAGAGACTACTGTCCTCCCAGGTCCCTCCCACCCCCAGCAGCCCATACCATTTAGCACAACACCAGGTTCTTAGCCATCCGTTAAATTCCTCTATTCTCAGCTCTCTTGTTGTGCTTGCCTTTGGCACTGAAGTATCTCTGAAAAAGTTACTGATCTTCCTGCCCCTCACATAGTGTGCTAGTTCCTCAAACCTCCTCTGGACTGTATCTACTGTCTTGTCAGCCAGGTCGTTTGTCCCAAGATGTATAATTAAATGAGGCTTGTCCCTACCCCTTCTAGCATATTTGGAACAGACTGTCCCATCCTTTCGCTGTCATTCCTGGCATGGCCTCCACCCAAATCGACTATGCCTCTCCCCTTGCTACCCCACCTAACTCCTCTTAGTATTGAGTCCCCCAGCACTAAGATTCCACCCCTCTTACTCCCTGCTTGCTTCCATTCATCTTCCTCTCTCATTTCCAGCTCCTCTTCTTCCTCCTGCACATTATTTCCCCTTTTACCCTGTTGCAATTCTCCCAGCAGAACTTCCCCTGCTCCAGTTTGGTCCAGGCATTTATCAATTACTCCTCTAATTTCATCATTTCCCTCCTCCACCTTCTTCCTCTCTAGCAGTGCACAACTATTTTCTGAAGGCCCTTCACAAATGCCCGCTCCCTCTCTCTTCATAGTAACTGTTCTCTCCTTTCCACTCCATGACTTTTGCCACTTCTTCGCCTCCCCTCACAAGTCCCTATCTCCTCCTTCCGTTTGTCTTTTGTCTCCTGACCAGGTTTCCCCGGCAATTGTTTTTCCTGGCCTGGGTCCCTTTGTCTCTGCTTCCCTTCTTCTGACCCTCTCCTCACCACTGTTGGCTTAAATCGCCCTCCCTCATCTCCCCTTCTTCCTCCCTCCAGTATTGGGCTAAACCCACCCCCAATCTGCCTTGCCTGTCTTAGTTCCTCCTGCAGACCCTCAATCTCCTTTCTAAGTTTTTCTATGTGGTTGCACACTAAACATCCTCCCACACTCCAGGCAATTTTTAGAAAGATTGGTGCACTGCAGTTGTTGCAGCCTACCACTCTACCCATTGCTGTCGTTGCCCACCAGCGACCTCCCACCCTTCCAGATGCTGGATACCAAACACTCCCCCCAAGTCTCCCCTCTCCCTCCTCTATCAGTGCAAAACATTTTCTTTATTTCCCTTACCTCCTTTGTTGCACACGTTTAGATATATTGAGCAACTGCTTTTATATTCCTATCCTTCCTATCCACACTCAAAAACAGACTTTAAGTAGCCATTGCACAACCTTCTTCAAACTCCTACTCCTCCTCTCCTCAATGCAATATCAATGCGAAGAAGTAATAATGAAAGCTCCTAGATTTGCATTTACTTCCCTTCCACTGAGAGAGCAGTCACCTCTTCACTTGCTGCTGTTCCTTTCCTGGATGTCTGCTTTTGCTTCTTCCATCTTCCTAGTTCTTCATTAAAATGCCTTATTTTTTTGTTTCTCAGCCATATCAATAATAAATGTGGCATTACCATGTCTGCACTGAGTCAGAATGATTATGTATTGATCTTTGTATGCCTTGAGTTTCTCTGAAATGTCATTGCCTGGCTTGACTCACCCAGGTAACAGATCTTCACAGGCAATAAATAATTAATTGTTATGTGTGATGATAATAATAAATACCTATTGTCCCTCTTTTGAGTGGTCTGTTGGTTAACTGTGATCAGCAGCTTATCAGTTAGGTCGGAAAATGGGCAGTCTCATGGGCCAAGTGGTACTTATTAAATGGTCATAGCAAAACAGGAGAACTGATTGGCTAGAAAATCTGTGCCATATATATATTACACATTGCAAAAAAAAAAAAAACTGAAAAAAAAAATCAAGACAAATGCCCCTAAATACTCAATCAAACCCACAATTGTCCAAGCAGTAATAAGGTGCAAAAGAAAGGTGTGGGTTATTCAGGGTATAACTATAGTATATATTATTATATATATGATGGAAAGAATGCTAGCCTCCTGCTCAGTCTGTGACTGGACCTGTGATGTTTATCTCAGTACAACATCATGGGCTGGATATTCAAACTGTGCTATTCTATGGCGCAAGCACTTGCGCTGCACAAAATAGTTACGCAGGGGTGTGGCCGGGGCGATATTCAACGGAGTTGCGCTATTGAAGCAACTGCGCTGAATATCACCCCCGGCCACAACCACTATGCGTAAGCGCCAGTGGAACTTGCGCCACGCTAGTTGGGTCAGAGGGAGCATTCAAGTTGCGGTGGCGTTAGAGTACCATTGCGTCACTAAATTTCCCATATTCAAAGGTGACATGCAAATGGAGCCATAATTCATGCAAAGGTGTAGGGGGCCATTTGCATCTATTTATGGCCCATTTGCATGCCATTAGCATGCGGGTGCGCCTCGATCGAGGACTGCGCCTGGCCCTGCCAGGCAGCAGCCGTCGAGACCGGCGCCCTGCAGCCCGATCGCGGGCACAAGTGTAAAATCCCCGACTGGCGGATTGCGGGCAAAGTGAAATATCAACCCCCACCAGCCCGATTGCGGGCAAAAGTATAAAATAACCCCTACCCACCAGCCCGATCGTGGGCAAAGTGTAAAATAACCCCCACCAGCCCGATCGCGGGCAAAGTGTAAATACCCCCACCAGCCCGATTGCGGGCAAAGTGTAAATAACCCCCCACCAGCCCGATAACGGGCAAAGTGTAAATAAAACCCACCCCACCAGCCCGATCATGGGCTGCAAAATATTCAGACCCCCAGAACATATCCCTGGTGGTCCAGTGGACCTCGAAGCCCGATTGCGGGCTGCAAAGTGTTCAATCCCCCAAGGACCACCTACCTGGTGATCTAGTGGCCCCACCCCACCCACCGAAGCCCCACCATCCTGCTTCCCCCGTCAGCGGCGGGCGGCAGCATCCACCGCCGGCCGCCCCAGCGCCCGCCCGACTGACTGCCGGTGAGGGCTGCACACCATTGGCTCTTGCTGTGCACCAATGGGTGCAGCCCTACCGGATCAATCGGCTTGTGCTCAGCAGGCTGGCGAGAGGGGATGCTGCCGCATGCCGGCTGATGAGGGGGCAGGGTGGTGAGGGCTTCGTGGAGGGTGGGGTGTGGGGCCACTAGATCACCGGTAGGTGGTCCTTGGTGGGGGTTTGAACGACTTGCAGCCCGTGATCGGGCTTCGAGTCCACTGGACCACCAGGGATATGTTCTGGGGGTCTGAACACTTTGCAGCCCGCGATCGGTCTTCGAGGTCCACTGACCACCAGGGATATGTTCGGGGGTTTGGACTTTTGCTACCCGCGATCTGGCTGGTGGGGGTTGGGTTTTATTTTACACTTTGCCCACGATCGGGCTGGTGGGGGTTTATTTAAACTATGCCCGCGATCAGGCCAGTCGGGGAGGGGATTTTTTCACTTTGCCCGCGATCGGTCAGTCGGGGTTGCTATGCCCGCCATGAGCCAAGTGGGGCACAGGAGGGAGTGAGGGCCACCACAGGTGGCAGCTGCTGTGTTGCGCCTGCAATGTGGCAGCTCACCTCTGGGTGGCCCTCGACTTACTCCTTTTTTTGGGGCTCAAAGTTGTGCAGGCGCAGGTTGTGGGTTGCGCCTGCACAACTCTGCACAGCCCGCTGAATACCGGGCTGTGCAGTTTATGCATGGTTCCTCCCCCTCCGGTTCAGCATGCCTTCATTTGCATTGCGCTGTTGCTCAGCTTGACTTGGGGGGCACAACTGCCTCCTGCTGAATATGGCAGAATGGCGCAATTTCTGACTTGCGCAGGCGCAGCCCTTTTGAATATCCAGCCCCATGTGTCTAGTCTCAGCACTGTGAACCTCCTGACTGATTGCATTGCATTTGATTTATTTAGCTTTCCCTTTAATTTATATTAAGAAACAAAAATATTATTACTAATATGTTCTCCAGTGTGAGTGTGTGTATGTGTGTGTGTTGTGCTGGACTAATGTCAAGCATCTGTTATTTGGACGCACTCTGCCTGCGGCATTGTGCTAAACCAACTTAGTTGTGACATTATCCCAGCACAACACACCCTTGAGGGCATGATTACTGCTTAATTATGCCAAACCTAGTAGTGATGTGTAAATGAGGTGCCAAGTAAATCAACAGGACAAGAATTGTGTAACTAACCCAACTTGCACCCTGCGGAGCCGTATTGTGATTACTGCAATGGAAGCTAAATTATAGATTTTAAATGCATTAAATAAGTTTTTTTTTTTATTTAATAAATGCAGTTCATTAGTGAAGTCATGGGTTACGCAGGATTTAATCAGTCACATGACATGCTTCGACCACTAGTGACTGTGTATACACTGGATTTTCACACACCCATCCATAGTAATTAATATAAAATTGTCTATTCGATAGCACTCCAGACAAATCAGTGTGCTCCTTTCTTCTGGTTAAAAAGTCAGTCTTGGTCAGTGAAAACTAACCATCAAAAAAGGGTAGACAATTCAATTATTATTCACTTTTTTTGACTAACAAAAGCCCCTACAAAAGATTTGCATGAATGAAATATGCAATGGAGAACTCGTGCATAAACGATTTATCTGCACTTGAGTAGTTTGACCTTGGATTTTTGGACATCTCATTAGTGGCTTGCTCCACTCGTGAGGTTACCCGAGGGCAAACTGCTGTTGTGAAGATAAATCATTTATTACACATGCTGCCATTGCATATCCCTTATACGTTTTTATATATATATATATATATATATATATATAGATGAACACAAACGCTCAGTAGCAATACAATTATATACACGCACTCACCCTCGACACGCTATGATATTTCTATCTACTTCCACCTACTTCATTATTTTTATTTCCCCACTGCCCCTTTCCATATTTTCTGTATATTACTTTTTTTTAAATACATCCACCCTCGTCATATAAATATGAATGATACAGCATTAACCTCTTCAGTATTTTTAAGTACCCCCTCTCCAGTTTATTGGTAGTAATGTCATATATGTCCTATGCCCAGTTGTGTTTCACTCACCAGAACATTTTAGCTCAGTATTTTTTTTTTTTTGGTTTGCAGCTTTGGTATTTTACAGATAGATAGAACACTAGGACCAAACAGCAGAATGCATACTGTGGCATAGCTAGTATTTACTTAGGCTCCATTTTTTTTTTGAATTATTTAACAATTGAGCTCACAAAGCAGTCACAGCTGGTGCCGTGGTTGTACTAAGAGCATCTCTTCATTCACAGCATATTTGATTAAGAAAACATGATACTTACCCTAATTTCCCTTTCTGTCCGTGCTGGGATGTGGCACTCATCAAACCCTTATCTGGCCCAATTGATTACAGACTACAGGATTGCTTTATAATTTGTGTGGACAGTAATGGAACTTGTTTTCCTCATGTTGCCTGTACTCTGATTTGTAATCTTTTTCTTCTGGGATCCAACTTGTATGAGAACCGTGATCCCAATCTGATGTATTTTTTTCATCCGGGACTCTACCTGTGAACCAAGATCTGACATTGTCCGTATTGCTTGTAGATCGGGTGAATTTGGCGGAATGGGAAGCCTTGTGCTAATCCGTGTGGGGAATGCAACACTCTGCAAAGCTTTATGTAGCACTGCTGATTGCTGACTACAGGATTGTTTTCTTTGCGTGTACTGTATAGCACTCGTTTCCCTTGTATTGGCTTAGTTGAAGTTGAGACTTTGTCTTCAGGGTCCCGACTTGTATGAGAACCGTGATCCCATTCTGCTGTTTCCGTCGTCCTCGTGGTGTCATGATTTGAGAAGGTGTATTTTTTTTGTCCATGACTCGACCTGTGTGTGAATCAAGATCCAGCGATGTCGGTATTGCTTGTACATTGGCTGAATTGGTGGAATGGGAATCCTTGTGCTGATCCGTGCTGGGATGCAACACTCGGCTAACCTCTATCTAGCACCGCTGATCGCTGACTACAGGATTGTTTTCTTTGCATGCACTGTATAGCACTCGTTTCCCTCGTATTGGCTTAGTTGAAGTTGAGACTTTGTTTTCAGGGACCCGACTTGTATGAGACCCGTGATCCCACTCTGCTGTTTCCATCGTCCTCGTGCTGTCATGATTTGAGAAGGTGTATTTTTTTCGTCCATGACCCGACCTGTGTGGGAACCAAGATCCAACAATGTTGGTATTGCTTGTACATCTTCAGGGACCTGACTTGTATGAGGACTCGTTTCCCTCATATTGGCTTACAGAAAGCAAGAAACTCTTTGAAACAACTAGTACCAAACAACACGGGTACTCCATAATTCTTGTGAATGGTTTTATTTATACCTCTGCCCATGCTTCCCTTATGAAATCCAAATACATTTGTTCAATGCAAGCTGAATCCAGCAAATTAAAGTCTTCCTCCACTAGTTGGTAACGGAGCTCTTAAAGGTCCTGCGAAGATAAATACTTGTTTTATTTCTGCTATATCTGGAACTGTTGAACGCTTGTATTGACCATCTAGTGATCTTGGATGGAAGAATTCTACGGTGGCAGCAGTAGGAGTTATCGATGTTATGCTTCCAGGGTACCACCCATTTTTGTAGGCCACTGCAATCCAGTCATTCACAGTAACGTTTTTCCCACTTGGTACTAGGTTGGATGATTCCGCCACTTCCAAATCTGAGAAATCACTGGGTTCTTCATTGTCACTTTCATCTGATGTTTTGTTATTTACGATGTTCTGCTTTCCAGTCAGTGCTGTCTTTCTTCTTTGGTTGATCTTCAACATCAATTGAAGTTCCTTCACCACTCTCCCTCTGCTTCTGTTTTAATTCCTTTTGGATCTTTCTTTCTTCTCTTCTCCTCTTCCTTTCTTGTTCGGCTTTTAGGTTATGTTCCAGTGCACTTCTTGTTTTCCTTTCAAATTCTCTGTGACTCCTCCTGAGTTGCCTTGCATTTCTGCATGCTCTGATGAAGATGCAGTGCTTTTCAGCAAAGGTTTTACTTTCAATCCAAGTCTGTGGATCCTCACAGTTTGATTTGAGTAGCAGTATGGATGTGTGGAAATGAAGAGTAGCATGCCTCCTCCATTGCTGACTGGCATCCAGTGATCCAAAGTCCCATTCACAGGTCAGATTTGTAAGTGGCGCTCCAGCCACAGCTTTCAATGCATCTTCTTCCGCATCATGGCTAAACTTTCCAGTAAGGAGGTCTTCCAGTTGCCTTTCACAGCATAATTTCATTCCTCTGAGGACGGTTGCTGTACACTTAGTAAAAAAATTCTATGTCTTCCAGAATTGATGTCGCCGTTCTGAATAGTGCCGAACTTCTATTCCCAGAATATTCTAGGAACACTGGTGAGTCATCACTTGAGAGAATAGTGAGCAGATCTTCTAGCCAGGTCTCGATCTGTGCATACATTTTTTTTAATGTAATGATGCAGTTTCAGGTAGTTGCATGTGCCGCTGATCATTGCTTCCCGGTACGGCCCAGCTATTTTGAAGTAGATGGCTGCCAGACTGTGCACCATGGCTACCACTTTGTTGTCTTGCAAGTCCAGAAGTACCGATTTTATCTTCGAATTATCTGTGTCCAAATGATCAATGAACTTGATGATATCCATTCTGTGATGTAGAATCTGTACCGCTGTTTCAAACAGGCAGTTGAATCTGTTGTCTCTGTAGTTCCCGACTGTCGACTTTATATTGCTGTTCATGGTACAGTAACTCAGCCACTTTTCTCTCACTCTATTTTTTTCATCTGGTACTGGATCAAGAATTTCCGATGCCATTCTCACAGTCCTTACTGCTGCAACTTCCCTACGATATTTTATTACTTTATCCCGTCCAAGTAAAATGTTGTTGTCTTCCATTTCTTTTTGAAGAACACTTAGATTTTCCACTGCCTATTTATGGAATCCTAGTAAGACATGGACCATGCAGTGGAATGAATGTAGAACTTGGCGTTGCGATTCATCTCCACATTCCTGTAGCATTTCGTGTCTCCAGATTTGTAGCTGCTGGTTTGATAGTTTTTCATTAGCAGCTCTATCCGTCATGATGTATATTAGTTTTCTTATGATGGTATTGATCATGATCTCTCCACAGTCTGATATCTCTCTTAGTTCTACTTTCGAAGTTTCTGTGATGGTTTCTGCAGTTTCACTAGCGATGCATCGGAATCCAAGAGGTAGACTCCTTCCGGTGTCCAAAGTGATGGTATTGCCTAGTATTTTCTGTTTATTCTTGGAGGTGCCATCTTTATGAAGTCCCCAGTGATCCGCTTTCTCCAGTTTTTCAGCATACATTGACTTCACGAGAAACTGTCCTTCATCTGTGATATTAACTACAGTTTGTCGACGTGGAAGGTCCCTTTCTGCAAACTCATATTTGAAGATGTGTTTTCCAGCCGATGCAATTACCTTATCGACTTTAGCCGTAGCCACTTCAAGCGATACCAGCTCCAAAACACAAATTCTGACATCCACTATAATTACTCCTTCAACAGTTGTGTCAATCCTGGTTGGGGTGTCAGAATGTATCTGATCAATCTGTTCTTTTAAATTATCAATTTGTTCACAAAGGGTGGCATTTTCGTCTATGATTTCTTCAACTTCATTTTCCTTGAAGGGATTCTTAGTAGTCTTCTTCATTGTAGTTTTCCAGTAGCTCTTCATCTTTTTAGCCTTCCACAGCTTTCGTTGTAGAACACATACAGATTCTTGTAACTGTTGTTTATCCTTTTCTAGTTCCTTGATATTTTGTGTCAGTTCAGCTATCTTTTCATTCTTTCTCTGCTCTCTCTCACTGACATTTCTTGGATGGTACTTTGTTTTCTGTGACTGCAACTTCTCACTGTAGTTTCTCGTCATTGTCTTCAGCTTCTTCAAGTAAGTAACTTGTTTATTTATTTGATGCTGTTGCACATTTTCATTTTTTTGTGCAGCTGTCAAACATACTTGTCTGAGTGTTGAGCTGCTACTGCTAGCTTGGTCTTCGTTCCTGTGGTTTTCACTATTTTGAACGCCAGTTGTGTGTACTTCCTTGGTATCTTCATTCTCTTCAGTGTGCAAGTCACAATCAAAATAGAAATCTGCCTCATCCAAAGAATTCCTTTCTTTATCCTTCCGAAGTCAACATAGTTCATCTCTCTTATTGTGCAGAGCCTCTATGTTTTTCAATGCATCCTCATCAGTGATGACACTGTTATCCGTAACTTGTGTAATCCACGGAACCCAAATATCTGTGCCAAGTGGCTTGTTGACTCTTCTTGTTCAGCACATACCGATATATATCCAGAATCAAACCATTCTTTGGGTTCACAATTACAGGTAAGGTGTTGTGTATCAAGTCTTCTTCCTGTATGCCAGCTGATTCTGCATATACTCCCAATCCTAGTGGTTTGGAGCGTGTCTTCTGTTTCTTGGCAGGCACGATGTTATATTGTGATTTGATTGGCTGGTCACAGCGAGACTTCCAAAGCAACAGGTAGAATTTCTATGGAATGCAGATGGACAATATTTAGTGTAACTTAACTGTACATTGCAGTAAAAAATCCAATGAATGTACCTCTTGCAAGAATAAATTACTGGTATCTGTCATTTGCATAGTGCAATAGAAACAAAAGAGCTTGCGCTGCTACGTAAGGGATATAATATCAATCGTTAAATATTACTAATAATGTACACATATGGTTGGATGAGGATGAAAGACATGATCAAGACAACGTGGCAATGATTACAAAGAATCCACACCAGATTACATGTGCATGGACAGATAGTGACGACATGCAGTGAAATGAATGGATGCAGATAGAAAACAAGAGAATGCCGCAGTGAGAGAGAGAATCGTCACCAGAAGGAAGTTAGGAAGACTGTCAAGTCTATGGACGGCGGCGTAATTTCACGATCAATCACCGGTATTACCTGTGTATAGGAGAAAAGATCGGACGTGGTCCTGCACACACCGGGCCCTAACTCACGACATGAATCGAAATCATGGCCACAATATTTGTGTATCTTCTTGATGGATCTTCATCCTGTCGGACGGAATGAAATCGAGATGGCTACACCAAGAGTCTATGGACGGAGGCGTAATTTCACGATCGATCAGCGGTGTTAACTGTGTGTAGGAGAAAAGATCGGACGTGGTCCTGCACACACCGGGCCCTATCTCACGACATGAATCAAAATCATGGCCACAATATATCTGTATCTTCTTGATGGATCTTCATCCTGTCGGAAGGAATGAAATCGAGATAGCTACACCAAGAGTCTATGGATGGCGGCGTAATTTCACGATCGATCACCAGTATTAACTGTGTGTAGGAGAAAAGATCGGATGTGGTCCTGCACACACCGGGCCCTAACTCACGACATGAATCAAAATCATGGCCACAATATTTCTGTATATTCTTGATGGATCTTCATCCTGTCGGACGGAACGAAATCGATATCGAGATAGCTACCCATATGACAATTACAATACATACAGTGCATTTGTTTATATTTCATCATATATACAGGAACATTGTTTTACTCACCATAACCTCCATAATTTCCATTAGCTCCATCATCGGAGCAATGAATTACATTCACTGCTTGATGAATATACTTAATTTACCAATACCAATCTTCATTCCATGCATACTGTATTAATACTGTACCCCCATGCTGTACGATGCTCTTCTCATCCACCTTCATTCAATTCCTCTGTAATCCTGTTGGTTTACAAAGCTACATTTGTAATTATGAGCATACAATTAAATGAGGGCACAAAGACTGTACTGCTTTATTTGGCATACCTCATAGGAAAGGAGCTATAGCCATCTTCAGGTCCCTGATGAAAATGTCACATCCTCGATCAGTCAGGTGGACTCCATCATGCCGATACAGTTCCAGGTCGCAAGTCCTGATGTTGTTGTGCTTGACCACGCCGCTGGGCAATCTTCTCATAAATGTAGACATCTCCATGTTGATCTTCATCCTCGTCTTGTCCATCTCCTTCCAGTTTTCGACACCACGCCATTGCACTCGCTGGATAATGTGTGACCAGATGATGGTTGTCCTCTTCATGCGATGTTTGAGTTCGTTGATGTTTGCCTTCATCTTGCGCATAAGTGAGACTGATGTATCCACTACCAAGTCGTTGCCTCCTAAGTAGATAACGATGATGTCTGGATCAGCCTCCTTCCAGCACTCCTCACGCAACAATGATACCAGCTGACCCCAACGCATGCCTCTGTGTCCGATCCAATGCACACGTGCAGGGCAATTGTCAAAGGTCAGGACTGGTCCACTGTATCGTGCCCACACTCCCGATGCTCAGCCCAATGTACGAAGGAGTGTCCGCATATCCAAATGGTCTTCATAGTGGACTGCATAGCTGTGTAACGAAACAAACATATATTATAGCAACCAGAGCAAGACAATGGGGCAACGATGAGAAAGGAGAATCCACGTCACATGGACATGTGCTAGTCCAGGTACTGACAGACAAGAACATAGTGCTGCAGTGACCTGAATGGAAGCAAAGAAACATGCAGCTATGATGAGAGAAAGACGGAACTCACACCGGAAGGAAGTGAGAACTAGAGGACTGTAGTAACTGGTGACATGCTGCAGCATGAATGGATGTAGACGAAACAAAGAAAGAAATTGTTAAAAAAAAACCTTAAACCTGATTTACCCTTAAAGTATAAGACAGGACATTTATTTATGCATTGTCTAAGTCAAGAGCATAGGATATTGATATAGGCTGCATCAGTGAGCCAAGGTTTATTTCTTCTGGGGAAGAATACCATGATCATGCACCAACTCTTTAATGAAAATTACCTTGTGATTCGGAGAGAAACTTTACTTTGCTAGTGTGTCTATCTTTCATGCCAGGTTATACAGTAATGCATACAGTATCATGTCATGGATTTCAGCTTGCAGCAGCACACACCCTTAATGACAACCCACCCTAATGTCTGTTGTTTAAATGGATGCATTCCTGTACAGCGGCAGACAAATTAAGTCCCCCTGTAGAGAAGACCATGCAGTGACTCCTGCAGATGGAATGCGTACATGTCCACACTCGCTCTTTCAGGAGTGTGCCCCATCTCCACCCTACATCTGCAGTGTTGATGCAGTGTAACCTAGCCTCTGATAGGGGCTGGCCAAGTGCAGACTGGTATCCCCCCTCCAAAGAGAGAAGTCCCTGGGATGACTGATCCTTCCCCTGCCCTGTCAACCACCAGTAGCCCATGATCATTCCTGAACACAGGTTGTCGGCATGGCAGAAGATAATCCAGCCCTTAAGCCCTCAACACCACCAGGACAGCCCATTTAAAACTACTTTTAATGGACTTTCAAACTATGTCTGTCACTATACATAAAATGTATAGTTTTTACATTCATTCTGAACAGTATCCACGATAATCATGCCTTGCTAGATGAGTCACTTATGTTTAAATCCAGAACAGCTGAGTTAAGTTGGAAAAATATACGAACAGATAAGAAATTACCCTTGGTGGGTAGAAACCAGGTAAATCTTATCTCCGTTGAAATGGTAATGGACAGTGTTATTTGTTCACACAGCTGCTCAGTCAATCTATGTCTCTGCAATAGAAAAAAAATTTTTTTTTTGTATAATGATGTCACAATAGCAATGGCAAAAAATATTAAATTAAAAACAAATCAATCACAAATACAAGTTACAACTGCCATTTTTTTTTTTTTTTTTACTCCCTACACTAGGCTTTTTTTTTTTTTCTGACTCCGGAATGGTTCCTGAGAGGAAAGGCGCCAGGGAGGATCAGCTTGGATTCGGGTAGTGCGGCACTGGGTTAACATTAGAAGGTGCACGCTAAGCCGGACCATGCAGAGTGCTCAGACCAGCATTGGGGGAGGAGGGGTGATGGTGTGTGTGTGTGGGTGTGTGGGTGTGTGTGTGTGAAATAAGAAAAGGACAGTCTGACAGGCTTTTATGAAACCGTGACTGCACTCCAAACGTGCGTTTTTGTTCCACAGGCTATCTGGATTTGTTCTTCATGGAGGCTGCCCTCCCCCCCCTTGTCCCGCAAGGGGCTGGTATTAATCCAGGGAGAAAATAAATTTGAAATGGAAGGTTACTCACAATTAACTGTAGCTGCAGTCCGCAGTATCTATGTCCGATGTTCAAATGGATGTAGTACAATGATGAATGATGATGCAGGCATAGGTAGAGCAGTACCAGTATTAAGTTATTTTCAATAGAAAATACCTATAAAAGAAATTGTAAGCTTGTTAGTAAAATGAAATAACAAATGCATTAATAACAATATTACTGGAGAGGAGCAATGAAATTATGTACATGCATGACACTCACCTTTACTTATTATTCCCCCCCGTTGTATTTTCAGACTCCTAGTGAACAGCTGGAACTGTAAAATATTTGAAGTGAGACCTCCCCCCTCCGGATAATCAGCTGCTGAGGCTGATTGACTGAGGTACCACTATCCATGATACTACTACTACTACTATAGTACTAGATGCATGGAAGAGAATATTTTTAAAGGAAAAGATGGACAGCAGGGACATTCACTGGTTTTTGTTCCGACACACACACACACACACACACACACGCAGACGCACACGCACACGCACACGCACACACAGTTTCTGTAATGTCCTTCCAAAGCATCCTGGGAATGTGTATTGGACCTTCCAAATTTGTCTGGATCCTTGTTATCTACACATCAGAGGTCTTTCTGATGTAATTCAAGGGCTCCCTGAGACACTCCTCCCAAAACAGGTTCTTCCTGGCAACTATTGCAAGTCAAAGGATCTCCCTGAGGGCATTATAAAGTGGATACTTTGGTTCCTGCCTTCAAAGAAAATTTAACAAAGAAATTGCATTTTAAATAGTTGCAGATTTCCTGTTCTTTGAACTTATCCCTGTTTTTTATTTTTTGGATGTGTCCGTTCAGCAAGACTGTGGGTCTTTTGACTGCCCTTCCCTTACATAAATTATATGTAATACAAAAAAAATGTGATACCTAAATCAGAATCAGTGGTCCAAGTGTGACAGTCAGTACCCAGGCAGGTGTGCCCCTGGTACTGGATTACTTGGTACACCTCCATTCCCTTGGTCTTAAGCCCTCTTCATTAAAGGTTTACTTAGCAGCAGTTTCAGCCTACCTTTCAGTTGGCCTTCTTTGGCCTCTGAACAGGTGTTCAAGAAATTCTTTAAGGGGCTTCTACACCTGGATCCCCCACACGGAGAGCCCACCCCGGGGTGGGATCTTAACATCTGTATTGGTCAGCTGATGCAGCCACCCTTTGAACCCATGTCATCAGCTGAGCTCAAGTATGTTATTTGGAAAACTGTGTTCTTAATAGCCATCACTTCAGCCAGAAGGATCAGTGAATTACAGGTCTTGTGTACAGATCAGGACTACATTTCCTTCCATAGCGATAAGGTAGTCCTAAGAACAAGTAGGAAGTTTCTTCCTAAGGGGGTGTCTGATTTTCACCTTAACCAGTCTATTACCATGCTTGTCTTTTTTACTGATCATTCATGCTGAGGTGAACGCAGATGGTATAGCTTGGATGTCAAAAGGGCTATCAATTACTACCTGGAGCATACCAAGGGTCATAGGGAGAACAGAACCCAGCTGCTCCTTACTTATGGAGAGGTAGGAAAGGGCAAACCAGCTTCAAAGAGGATCATTGCTCGCTGGATTGTGTCCTGCATCCAGTTTTGCTATAGCAAAGCTGATAAAGAGCCTCCTGTGGGCCTTTGAGCCCATTCCACAAGGGGCACTGCTACTTCCATAGCAGCCTCAAGGGACATCCTCTTATTGGATAATTGCAAAGCAGCTACCTGGAAAACTGTACACACATTTGTCAAACATTTATATCCTGGATTTACAGACCAGGAGTGATGCTATGTTCGGCACAGCAGTACTGCAAAGCCTTTTTCCTAAGTAGGTTCTGTGCCCACCTCCAAAGGCACTGCTTGGGTAGTCTGCAGATGTCAGCATACAGTAAGATTTCCTGAGGTTAGAAAAAGAGATTACTTACCATAGTAATCCTGTTTCTTCCAAGGGAATCTTACTGTATTCTGAGCTCCCACCCTTCCTCCCCTTCTAGAACCTGGGGGCACTGCACTACAGCTTTACTGTGGTGAACATCTGGGCTGTTTTTTACTTAGGCTATCTGTGACTTGAGTCTTGGGGATAATGCCTGTCATTAGGAGGATGATAAGGGGGTTGGGAGTCTAATGATGATTATTATTACTATTTCAAATTAGCATTAGTTTAGTTAGCTTCCTAGCCAAGCTTCGTTACAATGTGACGGTTGATGGAATGTTTACCAGGGACGGTGATTTGAAAACTGAACTTGCGCCTAGCATTCTCTCATTTGCATAGGTTCTATTAACCTTTTCAGCTCCAGGGCAGTACTACGGTGGGACAATACTGCATATGTCAGAATACAGTAAGATTCCCTTGGGGAAAAAAAGGATTACTATGGTAAGTAATGTCTTCGTTGGAGATATCAATATGAACTCACTGTGGGCTGAGGATATCTCTAGCTGAATGTTCAAGTTTATCAAGCAAATGTGCTATACATTGTCTGTGTTCAGTCGAAAGGGGTTTGTCTTGAGAGTAAGTCAAAGAAAATAGTCCCACCAGCACCAGGATGAGGATGTGCAAGATAGCCATCCTGCCAGTGTATCTGAAAGAAATATAGAAGGATTGTTAAGTGAGGGGTACTGCTCCACCCTAAGAGGGTTGGGAAAAATAATTACCTTTATACAACTTGAGCTGATTAGCATGGAACCACTTGTCGGTGGTCTATTTTTGCTGTTTAACTTTGACCTGATAGACAGCAGGACTGAGTTTGTTGACAATGTGATATGGGCTTTCCCATTTGCTGGCAAATGAATGGGTTGGTTGTCTCTATTGGAGGAGCATAACTTGGTCTCCAACTTGCCAGTTGACTTCTTTAACATGCTTATCAAAATGAGCTTTAGCTTGTTGAGTGTTGTTACCCATATGACTAGCAGCGAACAGGTGCGTCTTCATGATGTCATCATGAAGTTTTTTAACATATTTGTCCACAGATTATCTGCCCTAGGGGTGTGGAGATCAATCAACAGGTGCTCAGGTAATATCATGGCTCTACCACTCATAACCTCATATGGTGTGCACTGAGTAGTTGCTGCAGGAATACCCCTGATTGCCATCAGTAGTAGTGGCAAGAGGGAATCCCAATCCTTGGGATTGTCATTGATGAAGTTGCATAACATCTGTTTAATTCTTCTGTTTGCTCTTTCTACCTGGCCTGAAAATTAAGGATAGTATGGGATATGACATTTTTGATCTACTCCAAGCATTTGGAGTGTCTGCTTCATCAGCTCAGCTGTAAAACTGGTTCTCTGGTCCGAGTCTACCTTAAGGGGTAGGCCCCACCTGGAGAACAATTGATCCACCAGGATCTTGGCAGTTGTCTTTGCAGTGTTATTCTCTGTGGGGAATGCTTCCACCCACTTAGAAAACAAATCTGTGACAACAAGTGCATACTCATTGTTCTTGCTTGACTTAGTCAAGGAGCCAATGAAATCGATTTGTATCTCATTCCATGGTCCAGATTGCTGTTGTGGCAATAGTCTGGCATTTCTTTTCACTGAAATGGGGTTGTTCTGGGCACACACTATGCAGTTGTCCACACAGTGCTCCACATCCTTAGTCATACTAGGCCACCAGACGGTTTTAAGTCTCTGGATGGTATTATCTACCCTTTGGTGTCCACCAGTGGGGGTGTCATGAACCACATGAATTAATTTAGTTCGCAGAAATTGTGGTGTAGCCCACAGTTTCACCTGTATCTTTCTTTCCGATACCAGATGAGTTTCTGATCGCTAGACAGGTGTATATTGTCAAAGTGTCTCTTGTGTGGACTACCAGTAGGTAATTCCTGTTCAATTCCTTTGTCCAGGAATTTGAAAAGATCTTTTAGCTCTGGGTCAGATCGGATTTCTGTGCAGCAGAAAGGTCCAGTGAAGGTTCTGGTTGTGGTTTCTGCCTGGTGTTGGTGGCTAAGAAATAGCTGCCACAGCTACTGGGTGAGTCATTGACCATGTCCCCCCACCCAGCGTTTGCTTTGGCAAGTGAGTCTGCTCAGTCATTGAAGTCATGGTATGGGTCAGATTTACAGTGAGCCTTTACCTTGTGAATGTACAGTTTGTGAGTGAACTATTGAGCCAGGGTGTGTATATACACAAACAGATCCATGTTCTCGACAGGTGTGCCATCAGATGATGTAAAATAATTTTTCTCCCAGAATGGTAGAAACTCGGTAAGGCAGGAGCAGACCCAGTTGGAGTCTGCAAAGATGATGGCATCCTTGTCACCATGGGGCATAACTTCTAGAGCACGTCACAGCTGTCAATTCGGCATACTGTGAGGAGATGACCGTGCACTTCCTTGAAATGCACCTGAGATCTTCATCTTTATCTAAAATGAGCACCCCAAACCCTGCTACCTACTCTCCGTCCACATAGGAGGCAGATCCATCTGTAAAGACACGTTATATGCTGGTATCTTGTAAAACATCTGGTGTAGCCGGTAAGAATGGTTCAAGCTCAGGTAAGTCAGGAGGTTGGAGTGCACAATTATGGGACTTACCTGTGTAGAGTAGACCATCAGCCAGGATGGATGGCATTTTTGCAGGCAGTACAGTACTTTGATGTCCCTGTCCTGCAAAGGCAAAGACCAGTGGGTGAGTCTGATATTGGAAACTGAACTATCTTTTATTCTGTCTGAAAGCAAAATGTTGGTTGGGGTGTGATATGTTTGTAAAACAATAGGTGCATACCCAATGATGTACAGAAAATGTTTAATGGCCCAAAAGGTTGCCAAAAGTGTTCTTTCACAGAGACTTTACTCTCTCTCTCTCTCTACTGGGGACAGCATCTGAGAAGCATAGGCAGTGGGCCTGAAGTACCCATTGTACTTTTGTGCCAGCACTGCAGAAATGGCCACATCAGATGTGGCGGTTTCCAGATGAAATGGGAGATTTGGGTTAGGATTAATCAGTGCTGGGGCTGAGGCCAAGGCCTGTTTGAGCAGTGTCACAGCTTCAGTATGAGTGGGGTCCCATGTCCATGGGACATCCTTTTTCAGAAGTTCATACAAGGGAGCGGCCTTCAAAGCAAAGTCAGGGATAAAATCCCTGGATTAGTTTACCATTCCTAAAAAGCGAGAGTTTTGTCACGCTAGTAGGAAGTGGCAGATCTTAAGAACATATGAACATACAAAATTTGTCAGCAGATAAAGGCCCAGAGGTCTATCAGGTCTGCTTGAATGTGCAGCTAGCACCCTTTATTCTGCAGCTGCCCCTTCCTTCCACCCTTCCCCTTCATTAACCCTCCCCCTTGTCCTGTCCCATCCCCTTTTGAAGCAGACCACTGTTCTACTGGATACTACTTCTGCAGGTAATGCATTCCACCCAGCCACCACCCTCTCTGTAAAAAAGCATCTCCTCATCTCCCTCCTGAACCTTCCTCCCTCCAGTCTCATATCATGGCCCCTGGTGTCCCTCCCTTCCCTTACTTTGAACAGCCCCTCTGTACCTGTCTTGTTTATTCCTTTCATGTATTTAAAGGTTTCAGTCATGTCCCCACCGTCCCTCTTTTCCTCCAGTGAGTACATGTTCAACTTCCTCAACCTCCTCTCGTATGATAAGTCCCCCAGCCTCTTGATCATCTTTGTCGCCCTGCTGCACCCCCTCAGTAACCAATGTCCTCTTCGATATCTGGGCACCAGTACTGCACGAGTACTCCAGGTGCAGTCTAACTAATGGCCTATACAGTGGCAGAATCACCTCCTCCCTCCTTGAGGATATACTCCTTGCAATACAACCCAGCATTTTGTTGGCCTTTGCAGCTGCCTTCCTACATTGTGCCGAGTTTCTCATTAACCCTGTAATGAGCACACCCAGATCCTTCTCCTGCTCTGTCTGGGTTAGCTGCACTCCCCCAGCTGGTAACTCCTCCTTGGGTTCTTCATCCCAAAATGCAGCACCTTGCACTTTTTGGCATTAAACCCCAGTTGCCAGGTGTCTGACCAGGTTTCAAGCTTTGCCAGATCATCCTGCAACCCCTGCCATCCCCCTAGGTCATCCACCACCGCTCCTACCTTGGAATCATCAGCAAACAGACTGATCTTGCTCTTGATGTCCCATGATATGTCTGCAATGAATATCCCAAACAACACTGGTCCCAACACCGAGCCCTGTGGAACACCGCTTATCACTACCCTTAGGTGTGAGAGCTCCCCACCCACTACCACCCGCTGTTGCCTTCCCTGAAGCCAGTTTCCTACCTATCTCACCAGCTTTGCACCTGCCCGTGTGCCTACTAACTTCCTTCCCAGCCTTCCATGTGGCACCGAGTTGAATGCCTTACTGAAGTCCAGATACAGGACATCCACTGCATGGCCCCTGTCCAGTTGCCTAGTTACCCAGTCATAGAACTCCACCAGGTTGGTTTGTCAGGATCTGCCCTGTATGAAGCCATGCTGTCTGCTGTCCTGTAGTCCTTTGGCCTCTAGGAGGGCCACTAGCCTCTCCTTCAGGATAGAATCCATTAGCTTACCCATGATGGATGTGAGGCTCACTGGTCTGTATTTTCCTGGTTCATCTCTGGGGCCACTCTTGTGGAGGGGCACCACATGAGCCATCCTCCAGTCCTGAGGTACACACCCCGAATGTAGTGAGGCATTAAATAGGTCTGCCAAAGGTCCTGCAGTGACCTGTGCCAGTTCCTTCAGTACCCTGGGATGGATGCCATCTGGGCCTGGCACCTTGTCCACCCTCAGTGCCTTCAAACCCTCCCGAACTCTGCCCTCCATGATTTCCCCATCTGTCACCCCTTCCCCCCCTGTTTCTGCCATTTCTTCCCCCTTTGGGTGTCACCCTCCCTCTTCTCTTTAGTAAATACTGAGCAGAAGTACTCATTTAGTGCTTCTGCCTTATCGCACCCTGCTTCCACCCAACTCCCTCCTTCCTAATCCTTACTCTGTGGTCCTTACAGCTCCTTTTCTCCCTGATGTACCTAAAGAGTTTTTCCCCTTCTAATGCCTTGTGCCAGCCTGAGTTCCGTGACATGCTTTGGCTCCCTTACTGCCCTTGTCACCTTCTCTCGATTCTGTCAAGTACTCCTCCCTGTCCTCCCCCCTCCCTGTTTCCTTGTACTTCCTAAAGGTAGCTCTTTTTTTCCTTACCTTTTCCATGACCTCCTTGCTCAACCAGCTCGGTTTCTTAGCCCGAGCCTTCTTGCTCTGGGCCTTGCAGCAGGTTTTGGTTGCCTCCACTATCCCAAGCTTTATGAGCTCCCACCTCTGGTTAGTGTTCATACTAGACTGAATTCTAGCCAGGTACCCTTTTACCACTTCCCCCATCCTCCCAAAGTCAGCCTTCCTGAAGTCCAGCACTCTTGTGCCTGATTCCACTCCTTCCTTGCCCATAGCCAATGTGAGCCATACTGAGTGGTGGTCACTCCCTGACAGCGGTTCCTTCACTGTAAGTTCTCTCAAAAAGTCCCCATTTGCCAGCACAAGGTCAAGGGTATTTCCTAACCTGGTTGGTTCACTGACCATTTGCAGTAGGAAGCTGTCCTGGAAGGCATCCAGCAGTACCTGCTGTTTTCTGTTCCTGGTTGTTGGGGTACTCCAGTCCACTCCTGGCATGTTGAAGTCCCCCACAATCACCACACTACCCTTCTCGCAGGTCCTCCTGATCTGTTCTGCTAGTTTCCTGTCTGACTCCTCCGTCTGAGATGGTGGCCTGTACATCACTCCCATTCTAAGAATCCTCTTCTTGGAATCCTGGATTTGCATCCAGAGTGACTCTGAACTACCTTCCTCCCCTTCTTCCCTTACACACTTTAGTCCTTCCTTCACATATAGTGCCATACCCCCCCCTCCTTGCCCAGTCACCCTGTCCCTAAGAAATAACCTGTACCCTGGTACAGACAGGTCCCAGTCATTGTATTGGGTGGCCCATGTTTCTGTGATGGCTGCAATGTCCACCTCTCCCTCTGCCATGAGCACCTGTAACTCTGCAGTTTTCCTCCCAAGGCTCCTAGCATTAAGGGTAACCACCTTCCACCCTTTCCCCACCCTCCCATCCTGCCCTTCTTTCTTAGCATCACCAATAGTACTTGCCATTTGTCCTTTGTCACTGTTATGGGGGGTAAGCTGATATGGTTTCCCAACCTGTGGTCTCTGCATCTCTCTTGCCCAATTGTAGGCCCTTTATCTTTTTGACAGCTGGGCTCCTACCTTTGTCTGTAATGCATAGGCCAAGGAAGATTACCTCCTTCTCACACAGTTGTGCCTTGGAGGGGGTTGCACTTGAGGCCTGCTCTCTTGAGGAGAAACAGAAGTTCGTCTAGAAGGGCCAAATGATCTTCTTTTATGGTAGTTGCTAGAAGCAAGTCATCCACGTACTGCAGGAGGCACTGGGATGTGGAGCACCCCTGCAGAGCATCCATCATTTGGAGATGGAAGAGCTGTTGTGAAATCTCTGCTGAAGGCAGGTCCAGGTGTACTGATGTCCATCAAAGGTGAAAGCAAATTTGTATTGGCTTTCCTGTGCTAATGGAAGTGACCAAAACCCATTAGAGATGTCAAGAGCTGTGAACCACTTTTTGTCAGGTGTCAACAGCTTCCTAATCACTCTTTGTTGAAGTAGTGATTGGATGGTCTTCCTCAATGATGGCAGGACTTCAGCAGGGAATGGGTACTGTTTCTGCCTCACAGGGTTGGGCCCTGTGATTTCAGTGGTAGTGTGCATCCTACCACAGTCGTGCTTGTTGGTGGCAAACACGTCGTGGTGTTTTTTGCAGCAAGGGTGCAAGCTCAGAAAACAGGTCATGATTTTTGAAGAAAGCCATGACGTCATACTCCTAGTTGTTATGGGAGATGGCTGCCACCGTGTGCGAGTCTGGGATGGTGACAGCATGACATTGTCCTTTGATCTGAATGAGTAGCCTATTGGCTAAATCCACTACACAGATGTGTAGTGCTAGGAAGTCAATTCCCAAGATGCTGGGGTGATGACGTAGAATCATGTGGTCAAAAGCAAAATCAGTCCTGATGTAGCCTACCATCACAGGTAGAGGGTAGGTGTGTAGCTGGGTACCATCTACACCCTGTGCACTGGTCTTCCAGCCAGTAGACCAGTCAGATGAGACTGGGTCCTCATCGTGGAGGACTGACATGGCTGCTTCAGTATCCAGGAGCATGGTAAGTTGGCGGGCCCCGACCGTGGCCTTTACACAAGGCCGTCCGTTTGTGTCAACAATCAAATCACTCACAATCCAGACTGGGGCCTGTAATAGTCAATCAGTATTTTCAGAATCGGCATCATCATCTTGTTCCTGAAACCAAAGGCCTGCAGGGTCTTCCAAGGCCTTCTGTATGTCTTGCAATGGGTACAAATGTACCTGTGAAGTCACAGGCTCTTTCACAGCCTGTACAGGTGGTTCCTCCTTAGATGTTGCATCGGCCTGGCCAGTAACTAGTGCAACAAAAGGATTCCCTCGGCTTTTCGAGCAATCGACAGCCAGGGGCAGGAAAGGATTTCCTCTGCCGCTTGTCCGTTCAGCGGTCGGGGCTAGGGCCGCTATAGTTCATGGAGCTTTAGCTTCCCTCTCGTCACGGATCTTCTCCAACAGCTTGTGGAGGAACTCGTTTTCATCTTTGATCTGTTGATAGCTAAGACCATTGCGGTTCTGGCTATACGTTTGAGCATTTCGATTTTTCCAATTGCCTTTGTCTCTGTTCCTGTTGTTTCTATAGTTTTGGCCCCCCCCTTGTGCGACTGCTTGTGGTCAGAAGGGGTGTCATTTGTTTGGTTGTTTCCCTCTGCCGTATAATGGGTAGGGGTGTCTGGGGCGAGTTGTACTGTAGCCACCTGTACTGCAGCCACCTTGTTGGATTTGCCGGAAGTCAGGGTACGGAGGTAGACCTAATAGGCATGCTCCATCTTAGTGAGGATAGCCGCAAACATATTGGTACTTGGGTAAACATTAAGCTCAACCTTTTCCCACAAGGCTTGAGTCATGTTCCGGATGTTCAAATCCTTATACTGAGTTTGGTCTCTGTCTGCATCCTTGTTTGCGAGGCCTTTGCCAGTGCTGTATGTGAGCCATAACCGTTGATGGTAGGCCGCAGGGCTTTCCTTTTGCGGCCTTCTTAACCTTGTAGGCCAAGCGAGCTCCTGCGACACTCTGGGAATTGGCGGATGTAAGGGCTACCGAGATGTCTGAGTTACATACTGTCTCTGAGAATTTGGCCCAGAGGGTGGGTTCGATCGTCTGCCATATGATTCGAACCTAGTACTCGGGTTGGTGGGAGAGCTCCTCGCAAATAAAGTACACTTTCTCCAAGTGGCAACTGAGATTGTCAGTTGGACCCATCTGTCCGATGCTCTGTGCAGTATGCTGGACAGAGTGAACGACGTGTAGGGGGTTGGAGGTATGTGTAGTTGCATTTAGTTCATTACATTCCCAGGCTCCACGAAGCGCTGCTTCTGCTGCCACATCAGAAGATTGCAGGTTCATTATACCTACATAGGTTGCTGTCCACGAGGTGGGGGTACAGTTGGGTGCTGAGCCATGGATAACACACTGGAACAAAACTTGCCAGATCCAGAGATCTATGGTATCAGAAGGCACATTCAAAATTTCAGGTAAATCAGTCAAATGGTTGCAGTTACTAAAGTGCAAAGTTTTGGGTTTAACGTAGAAGTGGCTGTGCAAGCCTAACTGTAGAGGTACTACCATGCCACTATAATACATAGATACATAGAATTTGTCAGCAGATAAGGACTGCCTGACCCATCTAGTCTGCCCATTTTTTCTACCTTTAACTTATTTATTTATTTTAATTCTATTTTTTCCTGCTGCCTACCGCTGAGCCATCAGCCCAGGTCACGGCCCCCTCCGCTCCTACTCCCACATGAGCCGTAACTCCTGGATACCCGCTGGATTACCCCCCAGGGCAGGGTTGTGGCACCGGCCCAAGTGCCGCAGACGGCGGGATAGGTCCAGGAGTCGGCCTGGGAGCTCATTAGAGTGGAGAGATAGGCATCATCCTGGTGGTCAGCAGCATAGTTTTCCCCACTTTAGGCGAGGGCAGAAACGTGCAGTGACTAGCTGCGTCCTTCCCGCCCCCGGGCTTGCTTAGGTATTGGTGCTTGTAGTGCAACCCAGCCTCTGCTGGGTGTCGCCACAGCGCCGGTCACTCCACCACCCTCCCCTGGGAGAAGGAGGGCAGTCGTGAGACGCCAATCCTTCCCCCTCCGCCAGCTCCCTCTGAAAACTCGAAATCCGCCCGGAATCGGGAATACTGGTGTCGTAAGCTGAACTAACTGCTGCACGCAATGAGCCAGCTACCTACCTTTAACTTATGCTGCAGACTATATTTGATCAGCGGCTTTCCTACTCTTCCATTTCTCTAGGGTTCCCTTGTGTGCCCCATGCATTTTATTAGTTCCTTAGATGGAAAGTTACTTCTTCCTGACCCAGGCCACCACCTCATCTTCAGGTCTTGCTTTACCTATGGGTCAGCACCCTGGAAACTACCCTTGCTATTGCCTTAGCAGTGGCTACAACCTTACAGCAAACAGGGAAGGTTTTGCAATACCTTGCCACCTGTTTGTAGACACCAGGCCAATAGTATTAGGTCAGCAACTTTCCCGGTGTTCCCTGACACTTTAGATGCCCTCTACCATGGTCAAAATGTTTCATTTGCATAACTTGCATATGAAACAGATCTGGCACAATCAGCTGTTCTCTCTTAGTTTACTCTTGGAGTTAAGGTGCCAGCGGTACATAACTCCCTTTTCTGTAGCATAGACAGGTTTAGAATAGTCCACCTTCTCTTTACAGACAGGAGCGTTATAAACTGTTTGGACATAGGAATACAATTTCCCTGATTTTCATAACATTAGTTTGCATCTTACCCGAGTCCACATCATCACAAGGAATCTCCCCATGAAACCCTGATTCAGTCCCTTCTGGTCTTACCTAGACGTTTTCAGTGCTGCCTCCTGTAGAACTTCGATGCCCCTTCTGGACTCCACACCACCTGTGGATGCTTGGACCCAAGTCCTGAAAAAGTTCACAGGGCAGGCTCTGCCTATCTTTTCTCTCCATGCCAACTCCTCCAGTGTGGGCAGTGGCATCTCCATTCTGTCATGATCCTCTAGCTCAAGTAACAGCACCTCTGCTGTCTCCAGCTCTGCCAACTCAGGCAGAGTCACCTTCATCCAGCACCTCAAATCTTCTATAGAAATGTCCACACTTTCTTTCTCTCTGGACATGACCCCATCAAAGGAACCTGTCTTCATGCAGTTCTTTTCCATAATAGGATTATGCCTGTCCTGGACACTCTGCACATCCTCAGCTTACAACATCTCAGGAACCCTTGATGTCACATCAAATGGTAACACCCTCTGTTCCTCTGCTTTGGACATTGGACTGGTTTCAGTTAGGTCTTAACTGAAACAAAATGGGAACACAATCTTTTCTAGGGCTTCAAGAGTCTCATCCCATCTTCAGTTCATCTGTTGCTGGTATTTCTACCATTGACTTTCACAACTTTGCCTCATAACCTCATGATGTCTGGTAATCAGCCACTTAGACACTTCTGACAAAGTCTCTACAGTTTTCTGTATGACAGACATCTCCATCCAGTACTCATTCTGTCTGTGCAGTATCCCTTGATTTGGTCAAAAACATTTGGGCAACGACAAGAACGGCGATGGAATAACAGCGACGGCAAAAATTTCGACCATGAACAACAGTAGTTGCTGAAAGCGGTGACCTTCGGCGTTCACCCCTCCCCAAATTTTGTCTCCCGAGTTGATTATCTATGGAAGGGGTGTGGGGGCTAAGCCCCGCATGTGCGGGTGGAGGGCATAGCCATTGCAAAAAAGCAAAAACAGTGTTGTCGCTCTTTCGGTGGTCGCTGTTTACATCCTCACCATTTTGCCATCGCCCAAATGACTTCGCCCAAATTGATTTGCTGTTATTACATAGAATCATCTCTGCATCAGGCCTCCATCTTGCACACCAACACTTGCCATCTTGACAGCTTTGTTAACCACCTTTTCTCGGAAGTTTCTGCAACCTGCAACCTTTCTCAGCCTTTTACTATCCTCCGCTGGTACCAATTCTGGTACCTCCATGTCACCCTTGCTGTGTCAGAGCTTGCCATGGCAATCGCACTCCTAACACTATATGTAGCGGGGTCCCATTAAGTGAAACACAGACAGGCAGATTTGCAGGTAAAAATGTCTTGGTTGGGCATATATTTATTATAAAATAATAAAGTAACTTTCTGGATAGTTATACAAGTTCATTTCACTTGGGAGGAAACAAGCAAAATGTCAGTTACCATGAGTCTTTTCTTTGTTTAGTGGAAACAAGGCATTGCAGTAAATGCAGAAGGACTTCCTTGGACATCTATAGCTGTCCTTCTCTATGTATGTAGGAGGGAAACAGGTGCAGGTCTCTGAGCTGTTTCTAACTTCTTTAGAGTTAGGTCCTTCTCTCACTTGGGTCAGGTATAACTGGAACACAGCCTCCTAAAATGCGAAATCCACACTCCTTAAAGGAGATCTGCTGCCTAGATGCTCGAGCCACTGGTGCATAGATTGTGTTCGAGCACCCCAACCCTCCAAGTCCCAAAAAGTAATAAAGAATAAAACTACCTCATTGCTTGTAAATTTTCATTTTCCTGGAGGTGTAGCTGCATATTGAGAACCAGAGCGCCTCCCTGGGAGATAACGCTGGAAAATACCGCTGATACGATGATGTGATTTTGCCTCTACCTCTATTGCCCGATATGGTACGGAGAAATTAAAATTTATTTTATAGCTGGTGGTGTTATTTTTACAAAAGGCATATATGCACCTTTTGTAAAAATAACACTCGGCATATTAAAAACAGACATCTTTCCTGGGCTGAGGGTCTTTGTCTCACCTTGTCTGACAGCCTTTTCAGCATTTCAGGGCTTAGCCTATTGCTTGCCTGAAAAGGATGGCTGCAGTAGGAGAACACACCTTCACAGCTACAAAGGTCTGTTTTGTTTCTATTTCCTTTTACATTTATTTGTATGTATGTATCTCGGTTACTTTCATATCCTTGCTGGCCACTCAACCAGCATGTCAGCTTTGGTTCAGTCAGGGAAAGGGGGGGGGGAGAGAAGACTTTCATGTGGATTTTCAGACCCCCCCCTGAAATTTGGTGCAGGGGAAAAAACACCACAAGTGGGGCTTCATTTGTGGAGAGCAATTTTCACCACATGCACTGTATTGTCAGTGGGAGCCCATTTAGGACTGGCTCCCCGATTTATGGTAGCTTGCGGTCTTTTTTTTTTTTTTTTTTTTAGCGCACCTGCACCGCAGGTGTTAACGTTTAGTCCTGCTGCACAGGCTGAAAATACCAAAGTCCACGGGTGTGGAGAATTCGGTCTGTATTAACCAACTATGGAGAAGGACTTGGTCCCTGCCAGGCTGAAAATCCAGCTGTTTGTTTCTAGCAAAAAGTGAGCAGTCAACAGATAACATAAAGGGTGTAGGAGCCCTAGCTTATCATCCACTCCCTTCTGTTGCTGCTAAAAAAGCAGGAAGAGAGGATGATCAGAAAAAGCAAACCGGGATTTAAAACTACAAAACATTTCTTACAGGGTTTTCTCACCCCAGGAATCCTTCAGTATGCTTGACTATTGCAGAATGCCAGCTGGGTTCAGATGCCCCAAAGGTGGAGTCTGTACTAATGAACTGAGGGAGTTAGCCAGTCAGAGAGGAGGAAGGAGTATGCTGCCTGCAGTTGTGCTGGAAGCCAGTCAGATTCATTTCTCTGCTGACTGGACAAGAATGCCCTAGAGCTCTTTCTTCAGACTTCTCTTGACACAGTTATTTTCTCTTAGTGTATTTCTCAGTTGGTGCTGCGTTTAGAGCACTTTTTTATGATTTTTCTGCAGTTTTCTTTTATTTTCGCAGCTTTTTCAGTGTTTTAGAACCGTGGAAAATGCCCCCCCTCTGAGTTTGGGCGTGGCTTTTGTATTTTGACACCTATTTTCCACAGGTACCTTTCTTTCATTGTTTTTCCAAATTCTTATTCGTTTTTAACACTGCAGAGACGTTTTCCTGTGGTTTCGTATTCTACTGTTCCTTTGTAAGGTGGAACAATTTTTGGTCTCCTGACAGGTTTTTTGTTGCTCGGGTACCTTTACTTGCGCTGGCCCCTCCTTTTTGTAAAAGTGCCTTTTGGGTGACAATAGGTTTTCCTGTTTGTCCCTTTATTTAGGGCCAGTTACTCCTGTTGTTTGGGGTGACTCACTTTCTCTTTCTTGTGCTTACAGACTCAGGGCTAAAAAAAAAAAAAACTGGAGAAAAAGAATAAATATTAAAACAAAGAAAGTGGGGAAAAAAAAGAAAAAGGAAGGGCTTCTCAGACTGTCTCCCCTTCTATCAGAAATCCAGAAGAGGGGTCTTCCTCTCATAACAAAAATAAAGCTAGGTCTTCTAAGGAAGGACCCCACAGAAAATAAGTGTGAGAAAAATATTAATAATCATCATAATAATGACCAAACATGGTTCCCCACTGGAACTGTAGGGTGGCGGCAGTGGTGATTGGGTCAAAAGGCGCATTATTTTTCTGGACCTCCTGTATGCACTGTACATGTGCATAAATGGATTTTAAGTAACATACAGTGTGCTACTATCAAACTAGGGGCAGTAGTGCAGTAAAGGATGTTAATAAAAGACAATTTGGGAGGAGTTTGTAAAAAAAAAAAAAAAATCAGTAATGGATAAAAATATAGGGTGGTGGTAAAAAATATAGGGTGGTAGCTCACCATGCTAAAACAATGAATGGGGAATACTGACCAAGCCAGAAGAAGACCTTCTCAGCAGGTTTCTGATTTAGTTTCTGCTAAAAAGAAACAGAAAGAAAAACATATCACGGACTAGAGGGCATGGGATGAAGTTGGAGGGAGGACGATTCAGAGAAAACATGAGAAAGAATTTCTTCACAGAACGGGTGGTGGACAAGTGGAACACCCTGCCAGAGGAAGTGGTGGGGGCTGAAACAATCACGGGATTTAAGAATGCATGGGATAGACATAAAGGAATTCTAGAGGTCAGGGGTAAGGGGAAATAGACTTCTAGGAAAACAAACTGAACTTACAAGCTCAAATGGGCAGACTAGGTGGGCCATAGGCCCTTATCTGCCGACACTGTCTATGTATCTATGTATCTATGTACTGCCTCTCCCACTGAGATACAAAGGGAGATGCCAGTGTTACAAAAAGATATCCCCTCTGCGAAGGAAATGACAAAGGCTTGGCATCTATATCAAACTTTTCAGTCTGTGGGATCTCTTTTGGGCACCCCAGCTGGTCCCTCTACACCCATTCCCTCTGACCCTGGTTTGGACCAGAGCATTTTTTTTGGATGAGGGAAATGACGAAGATGAGGGAGAACCTCTAGATTCTGAGGAAGTCCCTGACCAAGGTTTTGGGCATGGTCGGGAGGACTTTTCCTCTCATTTTACTTCTCTTCAGCACATGGTAGAAACTCTTGACCTTTGTATTCAGGAATCCACCGAGGAGGAGGAGGAGGAGGAGGAGGAGGAAGACTTCCTGGATGTGATGGGGCCCCCCCAAGAAAGTTACCCCTTCCAGTCCATAAGTCCCTTCATAGGGCTGCTTTCAAACACCTACAGAACTCCACTTCTATTCCAGGGGTGGATAAGAAAATAGAAAGTGACAGCTAGGTAAATTCAGTGCTTAGTATCTTTATACACATCCAGATCATGAAGGAGTGGTGCAAACTGCAGCTTGAGACAAGGAAAAAGGTAGCTCTTTCATCACAGCCCCCAGAAAAAGACTCAAAACAATTAGATGCTATGGGTAAAAAAAAATCTTACATCACAGCCTCCGTAATGCTTCGCCTTTGCACCTATATGGCATACACAGCTCAGTATCAAACGGCTCTCTGGAACTCTGCTTTGGGAGTCAGCCAGCAAACTCCAGATGAAGTGGCTCAATAATTGGCAGAAATTGTTTGAATAACCCAGGGTTCCCCACTCTCTGAAAATATAGGGCGGTGGCAATGGTGCTCGGGTCAAAGGGTACGTTATTTTTCTGGACCTTCTATATGCACTGTGCATGTGCATAAGTAGATTTTAAGTAACATACAGTGTGCTGGTATTAAATGGGTAGAAGTGCAATAAAGGATGTCAATAAAAGACAATTGTGGAGGATTTTATAAAAAAAAATTGATAAAAATATAGGGTGTGGCAAAAAAAGAGAGTGGTGGTAAAAAATATAGAGCTGTGGTAAAAAAAAAATATAGGGTGGTGGCCCACTGCGCTAAAACAATGAATGGGGAACACTGTAACCTTAGAAGCTACTAAATATCAGTTCCATATGGCTGTGGATGCTAATGACTACATCTAGGTCCATGGCTCATGCCATTTCCCTCTGAACATCCCTAACTACCTCCTCCTCTTCAGAACCGACAGGCAGACCAGGGGTGGAGGAGTAGCCATTTATGTTAAAAAAATAAATAAATAAATAAATTCTCGGTATCTATAGTAGATACTACCTCCGTTGCCTGTGGATTTGAATGCCTGTCTCTTAAAGTCGAGCTTTCCCCATCAGTGGCATTCCGCATCATAGGCTGCTGTAGACCTCCAGCAGCAGGACTGCAACTTCTGACACACCTGTCATCCCACCTGGATACTACCCCAATGGAAACAATTATACTAGGTGACCTTAACTGTGATTGGCTGACTAAGGTTTCATTATCCCGAAACAATTCTACGACACTCATGGGCTCACTCCACTTATTACTGAGCCTACTTGCATCAACAAAAAAAATCCAGTAAGAAGCACCCTCTTGGATGTTCTCCATGTTAACAGACCTCATTCCTTTTTCCAAGCTGGTATCCTCTTAGCGGACGTTAGTGACAGCTGCTTTTTTGATGGCATGAGAACTGTTACCAAACCTCTATCTACATCAAAGTTTTCCACTAAAAGATCCAGATGGAACTTCGATCTTATTGCATACTTCAGTGTTCTAAAAAAAACTCTTTGCTATGGCAGAGTTTCTACCTGCCTAAGTCAGTGAGCGATGCCTATGACTTTCTCCATGAAATCATATCCAGTGCCCTAAACAGCCATGCTCCCCTGCTTAAAGCACGAATAAAAGCCAAAACCTGTTGTTGGTTCTCACCGGATCTGAAGGCTGACTTACTCAGAATTACCACTGACAATATTATCATTAATGATGAATTATATATATATATATATATATATATATATATATATATATATATATAATATTTCTTTTTGTTGTTCTACATTTTATATTTTATTTATTTATTTATTTATTTGAGCATCAGTTTACAACCTTTGAGCCAGAGGCTCATTTCCAAAGGTACCTTGTCACATTGAGGACAAATACATTACATTACAGGTTCGTTGTTACATCACATTGAGGACAAATACATTATATTACAGGCTCATTGTTACATCAGAGTTTCAAATTGTAATAAAATGACAACCAATTAAATTGACAGCCATGTATATTTACAAATATTTGTAGAGCGAAGGAACCATTCTAGTTACAGTGGTGCCGCTCATGTGAACATTGTCAGTATATGGTGGACTAAGTCACGACTAGTGACAGGTGCAATTACGTGCATTAAATAGCTGGTTCCACAGTGCGGTTTTGAAGGTGGAGATAGTAGTGGTGTCAGAGATGGCTGGTGGGAGTGCGTTAAACCAGGCTGGGGCTCTATAACAGAAAGATCTCTGTCGATGGCTTGTCCTGGTTCTAGGGATCAGAAGGGTGATTTTGCAGGAGGTTCGGGTATTAATCAAGGGTTTAGCTTGGGGGATGGAGGCTGTCAGCCCAGGGGGGGGATAGCCCGAGAAGGGTTTTTTTCGTAATGAGGCTGGTTTGGTATTGAAGTCACTCATCCAGATTTAGTAGCCTTGCCAAGTCATATAGCTGACATGTGTGAGTGAGCCTGGGGGCCCCTGCACTAAGCCCACACGCCTTACTCAGGACAACGCAGATTTTGTTGAGGGCGGTTGAGTCAGCCGCACTGTAAACAGGTAGGCCGTAGTAAACCAGGGACAGTATCGAGGATGTAACTGCTAGTCCGAGGGCAATGGGGGGGGAGAGACAGTTTTTATGGCGGTAGAGGATACCTAGCCGCACATTAGTAGCAGAGGCAAGTGCCTCAATATGGGTGTGGAAGGAGAGGGCAGTGTCGAAGCTGATCCCAAGGTACTTGTACGAGCGGACTAGTTCAAGGGGTTGCTTGGAGCTGGGGAAGATGTGTAGTGGGAAGTTACTGGCTTTGTTTTGAGGGTGGGTAAAGAGCATTGATTTGTTTTTTTTGAGACTGATGACAAGTCGTTGCTCTTTGAACCAGGTTTCTGCATCATTGAAGGCGAGTTGTAGGGAGTCCTGGAGGGCGCTGGGGTTGCGGTGGGTGACAGAGAGGACGGCATCATCTGCATATAACAGAATTCTACCAGTGCATGCACTGGATAGGGTGTTTAGGTAGATTGAGAAGAGTAGCGGTCCCAGGATGTAGCCCTGGGGGACACCTGAGCAGATGGGATAGGTTGTAGAAAGTGTCCTGTTGATTTTGACATGTTGGAGGCGGTCAGATAGGTAGCTTGTGCACCAAGAGATCGGCCCAGTAGATAGGCCAGTATGGGAGAGGGCTTCCAGTAGGAGGGTGTGGGAGACAGTGTCGAAAGCCTTTGAGAGATCTACAAACACTGCACCAGCTAGGGCGCCGGCATCCAGGCAGGAGTGTATGAAATTTGAAAACTCAATTAGAGCCATTCCGGTACTGTGCCCTGCCCGGAAGCTGTGCTGTTCTGTACAGAGGATGTTGTACTTGGTTAGGTACTCAGTGATTTGAAAGGCCACCAGCTTTTCTAGGGCTTTGGAGAGGGGTGGGAGGATGGAGATAGGTCTGTAGTTCCCTGCATTAGACCTGTAACCGCCTTTGTGGATGGGCGTAACTATGGCCGTTTTCCATGCAGTTGGGAATTGCCCCAGGCAGAGGGATTTGTTGAGTAGGGTGGTGAGCGGAGCAAGTACCTGGTCCAGCACTGACGGAAAATGCTGGGGTCTAGGGAGTCGCTGCCAGGACTATTGCTCTTTAACGCTTTGAGCAGGTGCGGTCTGGCTTCCTGGTCGGTTACCCTGCATAGATGGAAATAAGGGCGCTGGATGACAGGGGCCGGCCGGGAGGGGAGAGGGTCGATGAAATTATTGGGGAGGACTGAGCTAAGGTCTGTGAAGGTAGTGTTTAGGAATTTGGCTATGCAGGCCAGGTCAGTTGAGGTAGTCCCGTCCATGGTGATCTGGGCTGGGGGGGGGTGCAGGCACTCCCATTCAATTGTTTAACGTTGTCCCAGAAGGTTTGCGCACACCCCCAGGAGGAGGTGAGCGTGGCCTGGTAATGGTTGGCCTTTGCTTTACGGATAGCCCAGGTGCACTTGTTGTGTGCTGCATTATAAGCCTGTCTGTCAGCTACCCGGCCTGTTTCAGTGGCAAGGTGCCATAAGTTATCCCTGTGCTTGAGCAGTTGACGTAGTGCAGGGGTAACCCAGGGGGCACTGAGCTTTTTGGTACGTGTTCTGGTAAGGGGTGAGTAGAGGTCACAGGCTTTGTTGAAAGTCTGGGAAAAGAAGGTGAGAGCTGTGTCTATGTCAGGAGCATGCTGTATGGGTGACCAGTTAATCTGAGCAAGAAGTCGTTTGAGACTTTTTAGCCCACCAGGTCTGAGGCACCTGCGGAGTGTGGGTTGGGCTTTAAGTAGGGGGGTTGGGGTCGACCAGCGGAATAGGATCGGGGAGTGATCACTGAGTGAGTCCAGGAGGACCTGGCTATCTTGGATTTTTTTGGGGCGGTTTGTGATGATTACATCTAGAAGGGTACTGGTACCTCCCTTGGAGTTTACTCTTGTGGGTTGGGAAATGAGTTGTGTCAGATCCATAGCCGCAAAGGTATCTCAGGTGGTGGAAGAGGAGGCACTGAGCCAGTTCATGTTTAGGTCCCCCACAAGGATGTGATCAACCTTGTGTTGGAGGGTAGCGAGATAATCGGTTAAGGATAACATCGCCGGAGTTTGGTGCTTTGGTGGAATGTATGCCGTAGTGAGATATAGGGGGCCCCTGGTGGGGTCAGGCATAAGTTTAAGGGTGAGGACCTGAGCCCCGTTTACAAGAACCGGGGCAGGGAGTGCTAGCCCAGTAAGTGAGTCCCTGGTATAGATAGCACAGCCTCCCCCACGTTTGCCAACACAATCCTCTCGGTATAGGGTGTATCCAGGTAGTGAGACAAAGTGGTCGGGAGTGGATTTTGACAGCCAGGTTTCTACCAGAGCTATGATATCTGGTTTATGCAGCATGACCCAGCATTGGAGGGAATCACATTTTTTGAGTATGCTGCATATATTCATGGAGGCTATACGGAGACCAGCGGTTCCAGTTGTGGGGCTGGTCTGGGTGGGGCCTGGGTTGGGATGTATATTGCCTGTGAGGAGTAGTAGGAGGATCATGGCTCTAGCTAGGGGCGGAGTTTAGCGATCTCTGGTGGGTATCCGGGGGTGGGGGGGCCATCATGGAGGAGGGGATGGGTAGGGTCAGCACGGTTGGGAGGGCAGGGGTGATTAGTCGCCAGTGGGCGCCAGGGTAAGCGGAGGGGAGGTAACCTGGGGATGGGTGCTGTGGGTAGGGGCACATGGTCATTGTAGGGTGGGATCTTATGTCTGGGGGAATTGATGCTAGGGCCGGCATACTGGATGGGCTGCCTGGTAGCGGGGTTATAGGTACCAGGGTAAGTAAAAGGGGGAGGCATAGTAGGAGAGGGTGGGCTGACATGGTGCTTGCCGTAGCAGCAGGGCAGAAAGGTAGAAGTATTTTGGGTGCTGTTCAGCAAGCGTAGATACCACTTTGGCTTAGTGGTAGTGTCCCGGACTCTGGTACAGAGGGTACCAGGTTCAAGTCTCAGCCAGGGCAGCTGGAGAAGGGACCAGGTCGGAATGCCTCTTAGCCTTCCCGAGTTCATTTCTGCTCCTGTCTATGTAATTGCGAACTGTATGTGTATGTGCCTCAGGACCTCCTTGTGAATGAGCTTGCTCAACAGAGTCTTTCCTGCAATAAACTTGAACTTGGAAAATAAAAAAGAGATTGCCTCTGGAAAAAGGCTCGTAATTCTCATGCCGACGCAGACTGGTGTCTCTTCAGGGCATCTAGAAATGTCTGTACTAAGTTGGTCAGAGAGGCCAAAGCCAACTTTTATCAAACCGAGCTACTCTCTGCATCAAACTGCCCTACCAAGTTCTGGTCCACCATAGAAGAGCTATCTGGCCACACTCCAGGAAGTGCGCTTCCTTCCAGAATTACCACTGATAATATTATCATTAACGATAAATTAGAGATACTGCAGGCTTTCAACAATCACTTTGCCACTGCTGGCCTGGCGTTTGATAACGCACCAGTGAGTAGCCTTCTTCCTCAGACCAACACCAAGACTTCAGAACCAAGTAGCAATAAAATGGACTTCTCCTTTTCACCTACCACCATAAAAGAAGTTGAAGATCTTCTACGACTAGATACTAAAAAAAGTGCTGGGGCTGACTCCTTCAACCCATATTTCTTGAAAATAGCACACCATATACTTGCTATACCTATGACACACCTATTCTATCTGTCCCTAGCACAAGGCTCCATTCCCCAAGGCATGGAAAGCTGCTCACGTCATTCCCCTGTTTAAAGCAGGGGACCCCATGACCTAAATAACTATAGACCATTCTCCCTTCTCTTCTGCCTCTGGGAAAAAGCCTTAAACTCAGGCAGCAAGCATGACCTACAGTGCTACAAAATGGCTAGAAATCGGTGCACCAAACTTACCAGGCTCGCAAAAGCCAGTTTCCATAAGACCCAACTTAACAATGCATGGGGAGATGGAAAGAGGTTTTGGGACAACATCAAGAACATCCTTGGTAAAGATCAAAAGCAGCAGCTTAAGATGCTCAACATTAATAACTCATCCTCCTCAGATCCGCTAGCCATTGCTGATGCCTTTAACCAGGCCTTTACAGACCTGTCCTCAGTGCTGCCTCCGGACTACCTTCTGCCTGTGGAGGACCAAGTTTGCGCCAACCTGCTCATAACTAACCACCCAGCCTTCTACTTTAAGAAGGTGACGGTGAAGGAGGCCCTAACGATGGTCAGGAAAGTCCTAGGCAAAACCAGATTGGGGAGTGATGGGCTAGACATGAAGTTACTATCTCTCACCCTTGATATTCTTATCATGCCCATAACAATGCTATTTAATAAATCCTTGGCCCTAGCTCAACTTCCAGAGGTATGGAAGCAAGCCCTGGTAACTCCAGTGCATAAGAATGGTGACAAGGTGCTGATGTCAAACTACAGGCCAATATCTATCCTCTCCCCACTACCCAAAGCTTTGGAAAAAATTGCAGCAAGTCAACTCACAGAATATGTCGATAAGTACAATCTGCTCTGCCCAAACCAACATGGCTTCGGCAAAACACAGTACCACCACGGCACTGCTGGAATACACTGACTACTCAGCACAAGGCTGGATGAAGAACAAATTGGTGGGTCCATCTTCATTGACCTCACCAAAGCCTTTGACACCGTCAACCACCATCTACTAGTACTCCAGCTCCAAAGATTGGGTGTGGCACCAAATGCTGTGAATTGGTTCAATGACTACCTAACACACAGGAGCCAGCGAGTCAAAATCAGGCAGATGTTATCCAGCTCCAGAGATGTACTCCTAGGAGTCCTTCCAGGATCAATTCTAGGGCCCCTGCTTTTCAGCCTCTTTGTAAATGACCCTCCTACAGCCTGTGACACCAAACTTATTCTGTATATGGATGATGCCGTGCTGCTGAGCAGAAGCACCTCTCAGGTTGCCCTACAAACAGAACTACAGAACTCGTTCAGTAAACTCGAGGACTGGTTCAGTAGGCAGAAGCTGCTACTAAATTACAAGAAAATCAAGGCCATGCTATAATCCAGCCCCTACAACAAACACAAGCATGCCCCCGTCGTAATCACCAACAAGGCTGGTGAACAGATTGAGCAGGTGCACTTGTTCAAGTACCTTGGAGTCACCATTGATGACCCTCTCACTTATACGTACCACGTAGACTCCCTTGTCAAAGTGGTAAACACAAAGATCGGGGTCCTCTATAGGCATAAGAAATCCCTTACCCCGGAAGCACTTCGAATCTCAGTCTCCAGCTCCATACTCTCCACGATAGACTACGGGCTTGTGGTCTATGGAGCTGCTACTGATACAGTGCTCAAAAAGGTCCAAATTGCATTCAATAAGGCATGCCACCTCACCCTATGTGCAGATCACTGCACTCATACTTGTACCCTGTATGAGCGAACAAACTGGCTTAACCTAAAAGACAGGATCAAATACCAAACTTGCCTCCTGGGAAAGAAGGCACTCTGAAAACCCCCACCCTGTATAGGAAACCTGCTCGAGACTTCTCTCTCAGCACACATCACCAGACGGAGGAAGAATGGAGCACTGTCCATACCATTCTGCCGAACCTCACCAGGGCAGCGTGCTTTCTCCTATCGGGCCCCCCTCTGGATAAATGAACTCCTGATGAAATTATGAACGACCAGCCTGCCAGTCTAACTCAAAATGCACCTGCTTCTCAGGTCCCACTTGATAGACAGGCCTACCCCCAAGGTAACACCCAGCAGGGCTACCTAGAGAACCCTGCCTCCATTCCAGCCTAGCCAAGGGCTTAAGTAAGCTATCAGTCCTCTTTAAACGCACTTGGTACTGCCCCTCCCAACCCCCCTCCCCCACACACACACACCATACTCAACAAAGCCCTCTGGAGCTGTTCCCCATCACAGCCCCCGTTTCACTGTCCCCCCTCTCGCTCTGTGGTTGGTTTCAAACCCAATCCCCTTATTTCACTGTCACCCAGCCTCTCGCCATCTGGGATAGCGTCAAACCCTATGCAGTTACTCTGCCATAGTCTGTCAACGGATTTGGAGGTTTCCAGGGGTGTGCTACCTAGGGGAACCGACTAGAAGTAGCTTGGTATTCAATTACAACTGCTCAGTTTTTTTTTCTCCTATTTGTCTAATTGTCATGTAATCGCTCTTTAATGCCTAATGATCAGGCCTCTGTAACCACTGAATATGTGTATTGTCTTATTGTCCACCCTGACGTGGAACCTTTGTGAAAGAGCTCACGCTCAAAGGTCTTTCCGAAATACTAATTTAACAATTAAACAATTCTTCCCATACTTTCAAAACTTCTGGAAAAAATTGTGGATACGCAGATGAGATCTTTCTTAGACAATGCTAGACTACTCAACCCACTGCAGTCTGGCTTTAGAGCTAAGCATAGTACAATTATGGCACTGGCAAAAGTTACTAATGATTGGCAATGGGACCTAGACAACAAAAAGTTCATTTGTGCCGTGTTTCTGGACCTCAGTAAGGCTTTCGACACTGTCAACCACTGCCTGCTCCTCTCCACCTTAAAAACTATATAGGCATTGGCTCGACCGCACTGGGATGGTTCCAAGACTACCTTTCTGATAGACAGCAACAAATTAAGGCTGATGGAGCGATTTCTCCACTTAAACCGATAAAAAGAGGTGTCCCCCAGGGCTCCATACTGGGCCTATTACTGTTTGCCATTTATATCAACAGCTTGGACGTAGGCATCAAAGATGCCAGTATTCACATGTTTGCTGATGACACGGTGCTCTACTTAAGTCGGGAATCTCCTGAAGCTGCCTGCGCTGAGTTACAAGCTGACTTTAACACTCTGCAGTACCAGCTCCTTAGCAAAAAGTTACTACTAAATGCAAAAAAAGGCAAGGCCATTCTTTTCTCTCCATCAGGCCCAGGGGCTTACTCTGCTGTCGCTAGTCCATTACTATCAGTCTCTACTTTATTAGGAGAAAATCTTGAATTTGTGACTAAATTCAAATATCTTGGTATTTGGCTAGACAGCAAACTCTCTTTTGTGGAACACACAGAAGAACTGCTGAAAAAACTGAGGCAGAGACTTGGTCTTTTTTTTCAGAATTAAATGCCTCTTGACCACAGACGCAAAAAGACAGCTTGTCCAATCTACGTTCCTTTCATTAATTGACTGCGCCGACTTCATTTATGGCTATTGCCCTGCCTCATATCTTGCAAAACTGGATGTATTATATCATAGATCACTGAGATTTATAACTGGCCTCCCATACTCCACACATCACTGCTCTTTATACGCAGCCGTAGGGTGGCCCTCCCTTCAATACAGGCAATATAGAAATGCAGCTCTATGGACGCTCCGAGCCCTTACTAACAAACTCCCACAATACGTTGTTGACTGTCTCCCCCTTAGTCCTATTAGGAACTATGCCTTAAGAAGTCAATCGCAAATTTCTTTGAATGTCCCAAGGGCCAACACTCGCTTTGGAAGGGCCGCCATAAGCTATGCCCTGCCTACTCTCTGGAATAGGATACAAAAATCATTGAGACTTGGCTCACCTGTCAGTCCTGCCTTCTTTAAAACCCTCTATGACAAAACGTTTGCTGAAATCTGTAATTGCTTCTGTCGTTCCTAGCAGCTTGACTATTGTTCCTCTCTTCCTCAACACTAGTCCCAGCAGCTTATCCAAATCAGCCCTTGCCACTATTACGCTCCCCTCCGCTGCCCCACTTGCCCTTAGCACCCTCTGCATCCCTCTTATTCACCACCCCCCTTCTGCCGCATTTACCTAAGGCTTACACACTGTTATGCGCACCGCCATAGCTTAGGAATTTCCATCCAGGCCTGTAACGTGTTTCTGCTGGACAGAAATATAAATAATCTTTCTTTTTTTCTTCTATGGTTTGTATGTGACATCCATACACATCCTGCTCCTGTGGAACTGTGTGTGTGTGTGTGTGTGTGTGTGTGTGTGTGTGTGTGTGTATATACATATCTATATATATGTGTGTGTGTGTGTGTGTGTGTGTGTATATATATATATGTGTGTGTGTGTGTGTGTGTGTGTGTGTGTGTGTGTGTGTGTGTGTGTGTGTATATATATAACGTTTGGGTTGTGTTATGTATATCTTTCTTGTGCACGTGACTTGGAATGTAAATACTCTTCTCCTATCAGTATTGTAAACATGTTGTTCCTTTTGTATTATGTATATTTATATGTAACTGTACAATTTTCCCTGCTAACAGCAGGTCCACCTTGTAAATAAGCTTGCTCAGTGGCGATCGCCTGGATAAATAAAGATTTGATTGATCTGATTGATTGATGATTGACGTTTTGCCTGGTTAAGGACTACCATCCTTTCCCAGGATACCCAGACTAAGGCCATGGATTTTTCATGGGATATTAATTCTCTGTTTGGTGACAAAACAGACTTACATGAAAAAGATGGAGGAGTACAAGACCAGTTATCAGAGCAGTGCAGCTAAAGAAAAACCTTCTACCTACTATAAGCCCCAAGGCAGAGGGAGCAAGAGGTAGGGGCTACTACCTCAGAGCATTCTATACTAAGCCAATGCTCATGGCCTTGGGCTACTCTCAGATGGAAGGATTCTTTGGGGCAAGGGGCAGGAAAGCTCAGAGACGTGCTGATCCCACCCCTTCCACAAAACTTCAGACAAAACAAAACCCCTGACTGCAAGCCTCAAGTTGCCTCCCCTCCACAAGTAGGGGGCAAGCTGATCCACTAGCTCCACCAATGGCATCTCATCACCAGAGACAGGTGGGTGTTGGTGGTGGTGGGTCAAAGACTTACCTTACAGTTCAGAAGGTTTCCCACTCAGCAGGGCCACAGGTCTTTAAAACCTCTAACTCCCACAGAAACAATCCTACCGGAGTTGGAGGTAAAATTCCTCCTGTTGGCAAAAGCAGTGGAGAGAGTCCCCTTTTCCCAGTGGGGAAAAGTACTCTATTCCAGGTATTTTCTCACTCAGAAGAATGGGGATTGGTGGACCTGTACTGGACCTCAGGTTCCTGAAGAAGTGTCTTTACAATCCAAAATTCAAAATGGTCACCCTGTCAGTAGTGGCCCCTTATAACAGGGGGACTGGTTAGCCTCTCTAGACCTCAGGGATGCCTATTTCCACATCTCAGTAAGGCCTTCCAACAGAAAATTTGCCAGATTCAAACTGTCCTCTGGCCATTACCAGTTCGCAATTTTGCCATTTGGCCTTTCTTTGGCTCCCAGAGTTTTCACAAAGTGCCTGACAATGGTGGTAGTTTAATTCTGAAGACAAGGGGTATCTGTCTTCCATTACCTGGACAATTGGCTGATAGTGGACAAGTCTCCCCAAAGTGTCAGAGACTCCTTCACTCCCACACGATACACCCTGGAGTCCCTGGGCTTTCTGATCAACTCAGAAAAGTCCAATTTCAAACCGGTTCAGTTACTGGCATTCATAGGAGTGGAGCTGAACACAGAACAAGGGAAGGCTCTGCTTCCATTAGACAGGGTGCACAACCTTCAGAACCTGGCACGCTCCTTTGCCGTAGGCCAGCCAAACACTTCCTTTAGATTCCTGGGTCATATGGCCTCTACCACAGCCGTGGTTACAAGTGCTGGATTTCAAATGAGAGGTATTCAGTATTACTTGAGAGCTCACTGGTCCCAGAAAAAAGACTCTCTGTCAAAGCTTATTCTAGTCACAAGGACTCTGTTACAAGCCCTAGACTGGTGGAAGGACAAGGAAAACCTTGGGAAGGGGGGTTCCCTTTCAGCAGAATGAACCCACCAGAGTGCTCACGACATATACTTCCCTACTAGGCTGGGGGTGCACCTCACAAACCAGTCTCTAAGTAGAGTCTGGTCCCCCATGGAGTCCAGATGTCACATAAATCTACTCGAGCTCCGAGCTGTGTACCTGGCTATCAAAGCCTTTGCCCCCCACCTAAAGGGCCAGTTTGCCCAAATCAGGACAAACAACACTACTGCGGTGTTTTTACATCAACAAAAGGGAGGAGGGGCACAGGACCCACAAAACTTTGCACAGAGGCCATGAGGATTTGATCTCTAGCTTACTCCCTGGACATACAGCTCTCTGCCATTCATCTCCCAGGCAACGACAGTGTACTGGCAGACGTCCTGTGCCGCATCAGTCAGGACTGCCATGAGTGGACTCTAAGTGGACAAGTACTGGCCACAATCTTTAGGAAGTGGGGCACCCCAGAGATAGATCTCTTTGCCTCCAACCTCAGTCACCAGCTTTCACTCTTCTGTTGCAGGCCTCCAGTTCTGGGCACAGTACCAGTAGATACCCTAACTCTGGATTGGACGTGAAAGTTTCTGTATGCCTTCCCTCCATTTCCCTTGATCCTCAAGGTCCTGCTCAAACTCGGGAACCAGCCAGCCACAATGATTCTGGTGGCGCCAGACTGGGCAAGGCAGCCCTGGTACTCCATGCTCCTTGCTCTGTCAGTCAAACGAACAGTTTGCCTACCCTTGAACCACAGTCTTCTGACCCTGCCTCAGACAGGGACTAGCATACCCCAGCATAGAGTCTCTTCACCTCAAAGCTTGGTACCTGAAGAGCTACAGTTCCCAGACTCTCATTATTTAGAACAAGTTCTTAGGATCCTTTGGCTGGCCAAGAGGCCAAGCACCATAAAGACATATGCTTCCAAATGGAAAAGATTCTCTTTCTGGTGTAAAGACAGGCAACTCGACCGACTGAAGGCCAGCCTGCCCTCTTTGTTGGGCTACCTGGTACGTTTGCGAGCATCAGGCCTAAGGGCCTCATCCCTGAAGGTTCACCTAGCAGCCATTTCAGCATATAGTATATTTCTGCTGACAAGGAGAAATCCATAATTTCTCATTCCATTTTAATAAGTTCTTTAAAAGGCCTGCTGCATCATCAACTCCCACTTAGGGAACTTGTCCCTCCCTTTGGCTTGAACCTGTGTATAGCCAGACTCATGGACCCCCCCCCCCCGCCTTGAGACCATGGCTACTGCAGACTTAAAGTATGTCACTTTGAAAACCGTTTTCCTAGTGGCTATCACTTCAGCCAGAAGAATTTCAGAGCTGCAAGCCCTCTGCACGGATTCTAACTGCATTATCTTTTACAGGGACAAAGTAGTTCTTAGGACAAACAGGAAATTCCTTCGCAAGGTAGTGTCTGAATTTCAACTGAACAAATCCATTATACTCCCTGGCTTTTTTACAGAGAGTTCCACTCCTGGTGAGTGCAGGCTCCACAGTCTGGATGTTAAAAGGGTACTGATCCACTAACTTGAACATACCGAGCAGCTCAAATCCTCACACAGCCATATCTTCCTTGCTTATGGTGAGGTAGGCAAGGGCAGACCAGCCTCTAAGAGAACGGTCTCCTGCTGGATAGTTTTCTTGTATACAGTTCTGTTACAGTAAAGCTGCCAAACAGCCACCTTAAAGCCTCATGGCCCTCTCCACTAGGGGCACTGCAGCGTCAGTGGCAGCAACAAGGGACATCCCCTAATCAGGGCTCTCAGGGATGCGGGCGCCCACGTCCCTTATGCACATTTAGTGCGTTGCGCTGCTCAGACTTTTCGTGAAAGTCCCGAGATGCTCAGCCACCAAGCCCTGGAAGTTACTTTAGGGCATTTTTTTATGTTACAGAGGGGAAGTTTTAACAAATTACGGCCACTGCTCAACTAACATAATATGTTTGAATATACCCTCTGAAACATAAAAAAGTAGATTAAAATGCCCCAACAGAAACTAATGGAGCATTCTGCAGAATACTACAGTAATAGCAGTGCTGGCGCAGGGGCCTGGCTCCCATGTATTTGAATGGGGACCCCTGGAAATTTTCCGAGGACTCACACTTTTCGGTTGTGGAACTCTTTTTTTTTTTTTTTTTTTTTTTTAATAGCCAGTCCTGGACCCCCAATCAAAAAATCCTACCGAGAACCCTGCTAGCTTGACATCTGCAAAGCAGCTACCTGGAAGACTGTATACACCTTCACAAAGCAGTGCCGCTTGGATGTACAGTCCAGATCAGATGCCAAATTTGGCACAGCTTCCTGCAGAACCTGTTTCCAAAGTAGGTTCTGTTCCCTCCTCCCAAATGCGCTGCTTTTTAGTCTGCAATAGTCAAACATACTGAAGGATTCCTGGGGTGAGAAGAATAAAATACTTGCCTTAGTACTATTGTTTCTTCCAGGGGATCCTTCAATATGCTTGACATCCCACACTCCCTCCCCTCACATAGCCTGACTCAGTTACTTCTGCAGTCCACACTTTAAGCCAAATTTGGGTTGCGGTGTTTTTACGCTTCTGTACTCTTACACAGTTAGGTACGTTTCATAGTTACTGTATTCCTTGATCTTTTTCAAATTTTTGTAGTTTACATAGATTAGAATTTGGGGCCTTTTGCCCCGCTAGCTTTGAAATGAATCTGACTGACTTCCATCACAACTACAGGCAGCATACTCCTTCCTCCTCTCTGATTGGCTAACTCCCTCCTCTCTAACTGGCTAACTCCCTCAGATCATTAGCATAGACTCCACCTCCAGGGCAGCTGAACCCAGCTGGCGTTTTGCAACAGTCAAGCATGCTGATGGATCCCCTGGAAGAAACAATATTACTAAGGTGAGTAATGTTAACAGCTGCCTCTGTGTGGGCTAGTACAGACCCTAACAGATCTGTTCATGTTGGGGGAAGGGGGGAGACAGCAAAGTAGAAAAGATAGCAGAAGAAAGAAACAAAAGCAAAAATATAGCAAAGTTTAGAGGGCGGGTAAAGCAAGGGGGGAACTATGGGACTGAGAGCAGTCGGTTTTCAGCCTGCAGGTAGAAAGAATAGCTTTGAAAACAGGACAGTGTAGAGGAAGGGATAGCAAAGAGGGACAATGTAACTGACCCTATCACACAGTAGATGAATCCATGCCAAGCAAACACGCTGCCCAAACACCTCCTGATGTGGATAGGTTGAGGGTGTCACAGAGTTGCAGTTATATGACCAAAGGAACCCTTAGAGTGGATATTATCCCTGCACTATGCACGGACTACAGGACCACTAAACTATCGTTGGGCTACAGAACAGCTCAGGCCAGATCTACAGTCTACAGCACAGAAAAGAAATCTGACTACCACTTGTCCCTATCAAGCTTGGCCCTCAAACTACCTTAGTCGAACTAGGCACTAATCTAATCCCAGGAGGAGTCGAGTTAGCTCTAGAAGGAAAGAGCACAGACAGATGACAGGTCAGGCGTGGGTAGGCAGTGGCTGATCTAGTGGGTGGCAAAGGGTGCGGCTACCCCGCCTCAATTGTAACATGCTTGCTTGCTGCTGCATTTTACTTTGTTAAAGAAATCTGAGTTCTAGGGACATGGATATGATGATCTATCCACACTTCTGGCAGTGTCCTTTCCCTTTAAGAGCTTGCTGGAAAGTCTTCAAGCTGGCTTCTCCCACCCGGGTGGTAACTCCCTCGGCTCCGCCCCATGACACCAGATCTTCCTTTCCACTGGAAGAAGCAGGTTCCCGCCTTACTGATCCCATGTTGAGTAGGCCCTAGTGCTTAAATTCTTTGGAATTACTTACAGAACTTCAGCTCTTACAAGATTTTGTCTTCAGCTTGATCTTCGATCGCGACCGTGTTGGATGATAAGTTTGCCCCTGGTTCCACCGGTGCCCTTGCGATCAGAAGATATCCAGGACCGACCTGCACGCCACGTGCGTCTACTGCCTGGGGCACAACCACAATCCCCAGGCCTGTGACTTTTGCTGCTCCTTTCACCCGACTTTCTGGAGGGCCGACTCACCCGCCTGAAGTTGGATTGCCTGGTGCAACGGAACCCGCCGGTCTCCGAGGCTGCGGGGTCCGCCTAGCAGCTTGCGGCATTCAAAGAGGAGGTGGGATTCCTCCTCTGCTTCTGCCTTCATGCTGCTTCAGCTGGGCTCGACTTTTATGGGCTCCTTCAGGGAATTTTGCTAGTCTCTGCTGACATTCGGTCAGGGACCCACCGGCAAATCTAGATCTAAAAAGAATCTAAGAAAAGAAAAGACTTGTCATCAAGGAATCAGGAGTGCTCTCAGTCGAGAGTCTCCAATTCCTGCGCTTCTCCGCATTTGACTTCTGTCGAATCCTCGGCCTTGGCCGCCGGTTCCACGGTAACTCCCTTTGGGCCTGGTGGTCGAGACATTGGTTGAAGTCCCAGCTGAGATTTTTCTCGAACCGACCGACCAGTTGTCGATTTGAAGAGGCTGATACTTTCTTGTCTAGGGCTCCAGTCCTGATGCAGGCTGTCGGAGGGATGGACTAGTCTGCTGACCTGCCACCTCTCGTCCCTGACCTGGACCAGGATGAGCCCCGGCAATTGCCTACTCCGAGCCCCGCCGCCGGTCCCCCTGGTGGTTGAGGTTGCGATCTTTCTCCCATGGGTCGAGCCGGTCCCACAGACATTGGTGCCCCTGCTCTCGGCACCACGGGAGGCGCCGCCGTTGCTATTTGGCTTTGTCCTCCTCGGGTGAGGAGAGGCTTTGGCACAAGTTGTGTCAGCGCTATGAGGACTTGATGTGGCAGCAGTTGATGTTGACTGGTGCCAGACCATCCCCGGTTTCTACACCAGCCATCACCTAGCTGTCACCCGAAATGCCGATGCCACCTCCTCTGTGGAGCCGACCAAATTGGTCTCGGACGCCTCTGGCATCTCTGCCGATTATGGTGGAACCACTGCCCAGACAGCCGATGGTTGGAGCTCCATCTACGGAGTCTCGACAAGACAAGGGGCTTCTGCATTGGCTGTTGGTCACTGTCACCCCTCACCATCCATGGATGGTCAGCGGGGACTCGGGCAGTCGACCTCTCTTTGACAACCCTTTGGAGTCGGAGAGTTCCTCGCTGCACTCCTGTCTGGTCAACATTGAATCGGAGAGGACTCTCTCTACGGATGAGGGTCCCACATCCTTTCTGGCTCTTCTCTGTCTGATCTCCGAGTCAACAGGTATGAAGATGGAGCCAATGCAGAAGTGAGCTTGTTACGTTGACTGAGATCCTCGACTGGAGAGACTCTGTGACCGAGGCCTTCCCAGTGGCAGAAGCCATCCTTGGCCCTGCCCTGGAGCTTTGGCTGCACTTCTTGCCATGTGCCTTCTGCCTGGATGGCTCGCAAATATGCAGTGCCCACTGACTCCCTTTTGGGATTCACTGAGCACCCCTCAGATGAGGACTTGGTAGCCGACTCTGTGTTTAGGCACTCTGGCAACACGGTGGACGTTGACAAGCTGCCTGATAAGGAGTCCAAGAAGTTGGACCATGCGGCTAAAAAAGTCTGTATTACCTCCTCGCTTGGTCTTCGCCGGGTGAACTCGGCCCTCATTATGGCCCATTTCTTCCATGCCCTGCTGGGCACTTTAGATGAAGTGCTCCCTCATTTGCCTGCAGACCTTCAGACCACGGTCAAACAGGTCCGGGACCAGGGCCGAGCTGTAGCCAGACAGCTATGGACATTGGGGACTCCTGTGCCCGCTCCTTGGCGACCCCAGTGGCTGTGCACCTCAGGGCTTGGCTGAGGATCTTGACTTTTATGGCGGACACTCAGCACAAGCTGGCAGATATCCCCTTCTTGGGCACTGACCAGTTTGGGCCCGGGGTTGAGAGTCACTTCACCCGTATTGAGAAGTCCAGTGCCACCTTGGACTCTGTGACATCTGTCCAGAAGGACCCTAAGGCCTCCAAGCAGCAGCAGAAGAGGAAGCCCTTTCGGTCCACTTCCACTCTTGTGGCCAGACCAGCCCAACAACAGGCTGGCCAACAGGCTCAGACCTGGTGACCTCAGCCCAAGTCAGTGACCTCGGTCGTCTGTAAGTCTGGAGGGAGAGTCTCCGGTGACGCCTCAGCCAGGTGCTCCTCCTCCTCTAAGCCTGTCCAGTGATGGGATATGGGGTGCCTCCCTCGTGCCTGTGACACCTCCCCTGGGTCCTTCCATGGGGGACCGGCTCTACCATTTCCTTTCTGCCTGGTCCGCTGTCCTTACGGACAGGTGGGTTCTAGAAGTGGTGGGTCAGGGTCTGTCTCTGGAATTCGAGCAGTACCCTCCTTGCCGAGCCTGCGTCCCACAGGAGGACTTGGTTTCCGCAGACATGCTGTCAGCTCTTAGAGACAACATAGTCCAGCTCCTCCACAAGGAGGTTGTAGTTCCTGTTGCGGATCCTCCAGAGCACCCATGGTTTGTTTCCAGGTACTTCCTGGTGCCAAAGCGGATGGGGGGGGATCGTGCCCCATTCTAGATCTGCACGACCTGAACAAGTTCCTCAGGTCATGCACTTTCAGCATGGTAAGTCTGTCTCAGATCATACCACCTCTAGAACGAAACGTGGTTTTGCTCCCTGGATCCTCAGGATGCGTTCTTTCATGTCCCGATCCTCCCATCTCATCGAATGTTCCTCCGCTTTCCAGCAGAGGGAGACCTCTATGAGTTCCAGGCCATGCTATTCAGCCTCTCTTCACTGCCCAAGGTCTTCACCAAGTGCACTGCAGTGGTGTCAGCTTATGTGAGGCACCGAGGAGTCCGGGTTTATCCCAACCTGGATGACTGGCTGATTGCAGGTCCCTCCAGGCAGGAGCTGGAGCGGTCCAGGGACCTGGCCCTGCAGACCTGCATCTCCCTTGGCCTTCTGGTCAACGAGGCCAGTCGGAACTTGTGCCCTTGCAGATGGTCAGCTTTATTGGGGCGGAGCTCGACTCTTGCAGAGGCAGGGCCTGGCTTCCGACGGACAGGCCGGAGGCTCTCTCCTCCTGTGCCTGATCATTTTGGGTTGGGCAATTGCGCCCTGCTCGGGACTTCCTGCACTTGCTGGGCTACACGGCGGCTTGCACCAGTGTGGTTCGCTGGGCCTGCTGGAGAATGTGCTCTCTACAGTGGGAGCTGGCCAGCCAGTGGTCTCAGCGCAAGGGTCAGTTCGACCAGCTGGTCACTGTGACCCAGCAGATGTGAGATGCCATCCAGTGGTGGTTGGACCAGTTCATCTGCAGGAAGGAATCCCATTTGTCTGCCTGGAGCTGACGGTCATCCTCACGACTGCCTCTCTCACGGGCTGGGGTGCCCTCCGGGGGGCGAACAGAGTCCACGGGCTCTGGACCCCCGAAGAGTCCTGATGCCATATCAACCTGCTGGAGCTCCGAGCAGTTCTGCTGGTGCTGACTGCATTAGCTCTGCACATTCGGGGTCAGGTGGTCCAAGTCCAGACTAACAACACCACGACCATGTACTACCTCAACAAGGAGGGCGGGATGCACTCCCTGCCCTTGTGCAGGGAAGCTCTCCATGTTTGGACCTTCGTGTGCAGCCTGGAGGCGGATCCCCTAGCCATCCATGTGGCAGGAGCCTCCATTCAGCTGGGTGGGTGAGGTGTCTTGCAAGTGGTCTCTTCACCCAGAGGTAGTTCAGTCTGTTCTCCCAGTGGGGCACCTGTCAGGTGGACCACTTCGCCTCCAGGGAGAACGCAAAGCTGAGACTGTTTTGTGCCTGCCCCCCTCAGCAGGGAATGCTGCAGGGGGATGCCTCCTTGAGGCCCTGGACCCCAGGCCTCTTCCATGCCTTCCCTCCGATTCCCTTGATCCACAGGGTGCTCCTCAAGGCCAGGAGGGACAAGGCACAGATGATCCTGGTGGCTCCAGACTGGCCACGCCTGTTGTGGTACCCTAATCTCCTCAGCCTCAGTGGCAGGCTCCCAAGGCGTCTTCCTCTATGCCCAGGCCTGCTTTCCATCAATTGGGGAAGGTACTTCACCTGGACCTTTAGTCCCTGCACCTGACAGCCTGATTTCTGAGTGGCTAGAGTTCCATGCTTTGGGTCTCTCCGAAGCTGTCTTCACTGTCGTGGAGGCATCTCTGAAGGAGTTGACTGGAAAGTGCTACGTCTTCAAATGGAAGAGCTTCTCCATTTAGTGTCAGGGCAAGGGGTTGAACCCCTTGTCCTGTCCAGTGGCTAGCATTCTCTACTACCTTTGGTCCCTCTCCCAGTTGGGCCTTCGGTTGATGATCCTTAAGGTGCATCTGGCAGCCATTTCTGCTTACCGGGCCCGGGCCAGTCAGCAGTTGGTGGCACAGGAGAAGGTGGTCTGGTGATTTATTTTTTTTTTTTAAGGCCCTTGACCACATTTCCCCTCAGGTGCATGAACCACCACCACCGTGGGACTTATTGCTGGTTTTGGCAAAGCTCATGGGCAAGCCATTCGAACCGATGCACAGGTGTGATCTCTCACCTGTCGTGGAAGACCGCCTTCTTGGTGGCTATCACGTCGGCCAAAAGGATCAGTGAGCTCTAGGTGCTTTCAGTGGAGTCTCCTTACCTGGCCTTGCACAGGGACAAGGTTGTCCTACGCCCAACCCAAAGTTCCTTCCAAAGGTTGTGTCGGAGTTTCACCTTAACCAGATGATTAATCTCGTGATGTACTTCATCAGTTACACCTCCGAGGCGGAACAGAGGCTCCATACTTTGAACCTGCTTCGCACGCTCACTTATAAAGAGCACACAGCCGGGATTTGGGGAGAGGTGTGCCAGCTGTTTGTCACCTGTGCTGAAGCCGCACCTTGCAGACCTGCAGCCAGGCAGACAATTGGCAGGTGGATCACATCCTACATTGATATCTGCTACCACTGCATCGGTGGCTGCTTTCAGGGATGTCTCTATCCAGGAAATCTGCAGGGCTGCTATCTGGAGATCAGCACACACCTTCATTTCCCATTACCACATTGACCTAGAGTCACCCCGGGGTGCTGGTTTTGGGGCCTCAGTTCTCCACTTCTTATTCCCTAAGTAGGGGGTGTGCGCCTTGCCTCTCTCCCTCCTCCTGGAGAACTGCTAGGAGTCTGCCAGATGTGTGGATAGAACATCACATCATAGCCACGTCCCTAGAAAAACAGGTTACTCACCTGTAACAGTAGATCTTCCATGGAGTGGTCTCTTGCAGTAGGTAATACTTTTGGGAATCCAGCAGAGGTCGCTGAGGTGCACAGCAGCTCTTCTAGTAGTTTTTCACCAGGGACCGCCCACACATGACATCAGTTTCCTGTTTTCTATATAAGTGTGGGCTGTCACTGGTATCCTTAGTTCATTTTCCCGCCGTCTACAGCTTGTGCAGGAGCTAGTGCAACTTCTGTGTAGCAGTCATCGACGAGAAATCTGGGACTAAGATGAATGTCTACAGATTCTTCAAAGAAGAAAGCTTTATTTCATCCCTGCCATTGCTGAAGGAAGATATACCGCTTTGACAACCACATACTTTATGTACGGTGTCTGGGACCCACAAATGACACGAATTCCAGTAGTTTATGTTAGGAATTTAATTTGGCAACTCGTCGAAGATGGTTGCTTGAAATTCAACACCTTTTGATGGAGCAGAAAACGTCTCTCTCTTGGAGAAGCAGGGGACTCGTACCAAGGGCTCCCCCTCTACTGGTTCTTGTTCCAAGCAGAAAAAGGAGACTGAGAAACCCTCCTTACACTCCCTGCCTCGATGCCCATCGACGGCCACCATTTCTGGTGTTCCTCCGTCAACAGGGCATCCTTTAAACACTTCTTCGTTGATGGGGGTTCAGCGGCACTTTCCAGCATTTTAAATGCAGTACAAATAGTAACTGCTCCGTCGATGAAGGCTTATACCCTCTCGTCGACGACACTTTCCAGCGCTTTACATGCAGTTAAATATACTGCTGCTCAGTCGACTGCATCTGACAATCTAAGTGAAAATAACTCTCCCCCCCTCCCGCGGGTCCGTCGACGAGACCCCACATTCCTTGGGGGAAGCCTGTGGATTATGCCTTATTGACTGCCCCTCCGCATACACAGGTGCCTTCTTATAGGGCTCAGGTGGACAGAGATTGGGACCCTGGTCTTTACCACCCAGGGGCAAGACCTGCTCATACTACGTGTCCCATTCCCTCTATCACCCCCTTGTTTCCCAGCATGCCCCCCTTCTCACCCCACCTACTGCCCAGGAAAGGAACCTCACCAACATAGTCCGACAGGTCTAGCTTGCTATGCGGCATTCTCAGCCCTCAAAAGAACTGGGTAATCCTACCCAATCTCCTCTTCCCCCCCTCCGCCTAAAAGATTTCATAGTGACAGGGATACCATGCCACCCTAGTCTCCTCCTCCATTCACGGACTACTATTTGTCGGATGACCAAGCTTTACCGCCTGATTTCACTGGTGATTTTGAGGATGAAGAGTTTAAAGATTTGGATTTTCCTGATCCTGAATCCCCCTATTCGGAAATCTCTTCCCTGGATGAGGATCTGCCTCTACCGTTGGCAGCCTCTCCCCAGATGACCCGACCTTTAGTGAAATGATGGCTCAAATCCAAAAGGTCATGGGATTTTCCACTACTGAACATGACAAACAACGTAAGGATATGGCAGAATAGCTTGAATTACCTGAGGAGCCTGTCTTAGTGGTTCCTCCACTAATACCAGCTTACCAGAATGCCATGCTGGCCACTTGGCATCAGCCTTCAGCTATTATAGCTGTTCACTGCAAAGTGGACTGTCTATATCAGGCTCCTCTGGACCACCCCTTTCTGTCTAGTATTCCAGAGACAGATTCTGTGATCATTACTGTCGCTCATGATCGTACCAAAAAACCCAAGCACATGAGCTCCTTACCCCTTAATAAAGAATCCTGAAGAATTAACTATCTGGGGACAAAGGTCTTTTCCTCAGGTGCTATGAATAACAGAATCTTGAACTATATGGGTCATATGATTAAATATCAGTGTACTCTGGGGTCCTCTGCCATTGAGCTTATCAATAAACTCCCTCCCTTACAAGACAGGGATAAATTATTGGCTACAGTAACAACTAGTAATTCTATCTCCAATCTCCTACTCAGGTCAGGATATGATGCCGTAGATACCTCAGCCCGACTATCAGCCACTGGTATCACTCTGCGTCACCATGCCTGGCTTTGCGTTTCAGGCTTTGTACCTGATATACAACATAAAGTAGCTAATGCCCCCCTTTAACGGGTCCAAGCTGTTTGGGCCAGGTACTCGAACCTTACTGGATGACTTACAAGCATCAGGCAGAACCCTCCATACGGTTCATGGCATGTCACATACTCCAGTTACAACCTACCATACTTAACACTCCTCTTATTCCAAAAGAGGTGGAAGATAGAGAGGTAATAATAAAGGCGGTTTCAGAGGTCGTGCTCAATCCACCAGGGGCAACACCTCTACTGCCAGGGGTGCCCGCTCCTGCCCTTCAGGTGGAGCTGCGCAGCCCGCCTCGCAGTGACTCACTAGGGCTTTCCCCGTCTCCTCAACCAGGCCTCAGTGGCTGTAAGGGGTCGTTTTTGCCCTCCATCTCAAGGCCTGGCTAATGATCACTTCTGACAATTGGGTACTTCAGATAATACAGAACAGTCATACTCTGGAATTTCTCTCCACCCCACACCCTTGCCCTCCACGGAAGATTCATTATCCTCCGGATCAAATACCCATCTTACGGAGGAATTGACATCCCTTTTGACTAAACAAGCCATGGTACCGGTGCCCCATCTGGAACATCAAATGGGATTTTACTCCCACTTCTTTCTGGTGCCCAAATGAATGGGAGACCTCAGATCAATACTGGATCTCAGACAACTGTATCTTTCAGAAAAAGAGACTTGCAAGAACAAGGGGACACAATTTAAAGATAGAAGGAGGGCGGTTCAGGGGCAATGTGAGGAAGTATTATTTCACAGAGAGGGTAGTGGATGCATGGGACAGCCTTCCAGAGGAAGTTGTGGGGTCTAAAACTGTGGGAGAATTCAAGAATGCATGGGACAGACATAAGGCAATTCTTGTGGGGGGCAGGAAGATAAAGGCTGTTGGTTAACTAGGATCTGCGGCCTATCCTGTAGGTAGGGAAATGGGCAGACTAGATGGGCCTAGCGGTCCTTATCTGCCGTCAAAGTCTGTTTCTATGTTACATTCAGTACAAACATTTCCACATGATCACTCTACCTGCCATCATGCCGATCCTGAAACAGGGCGATTGGCTTTGCGCCCTAGACATGAAGGATGCTTGCCTTCATATTCCCATCCACCCTGCCCATCACAGATTTTTGCGCTTCCACCTACTGGGTCAAAATAACCAGTTTTGAACACTCCCTTTCAGCCTCTCATTAGCCCCCAGAGTGTTCACCAAGTGCCTAGCGGTGGTAGAAGCAGCCTTACAAAGAGAAGGGCACTTCATCTTTCCATATCTAGATGACTGGTTAATAAAAGCTGACTCCAAAGTAGCTCTGCTTGCCTCTCTAGATGCTACCTTGAAACTGTTTGCAGATCTGGGAATCGCTGTTAGCTGGCCAAAGTGCAGTCCAAATCCGACAGTCTCTCCAATACATTGGAGCTGTTCTAGATACTGTTACAGCCAGGACTTACCTCCCGCCTGCCTGGCAGGACATGCTTATAGCTCTGGCATTACATATACAGACTCAGAAAATAGTCACAGCCAGACAAATGCTGCGCCTTCTGGGTCACATGTCCGCTGCCATTCCTATGGTGGCATTTGCCCTTCTCCACGTGAGACCTGTCTAATGGACCCTCCAGAATCAATGGTCCCAAAAAACAGAACAGTTCGAAGACAGAATCGGTGTCACTCCATCTCTGAAATCTATCCTGTCATGGTGGACAATCAGAATCGATCTGAATCAAGGAATGCCTGTCCATTCCCCCCCCCCCAATGCAAACGTTGACCACGAATGCTTCCCTGCAGGTTGGGGGAGTGCACTTTGGTCCTTATCAGACCCTAGGCCAATGGCCCTCTTTTCCCCATATCACTCTCTTAGCGATGAAAGCGGTCTGTCTAGCCCTCCAGTTGTTCCTTGCCCTACCTTGAGCCAGGATCATTACTGATCCAATCAGACAACACTGCAGTAGTGTTCTGCCTCAACAAGCAAGGGGGTATGAGGTCTCGCACCCTATGCAGAGAGACCCTTGCAGTTTGGCAAGATGCCATATGGCAACAATTGACGCTAACAGCTGTCCATCTACCGGGACATTGCAACCAGTTAGCCAACCGTCTGAGCCGCCAATCCACAACTCACGAATGGACACTTCACGAGCAAGTGCTCCAAGAAATCTTAAACTTATGGGGCACTCCACAGATAGATCTGTTTGCCTCCCCAGAGAATTACTGTCTTCCCAGGTATTTTTCCATTATCTCGAACAGAAAGGGACGATCTGTAGATGCCCTGTCCCAACGCTGGATGGGTCTCCTTTTGTATGCCCCCCCCCCAATCCCTGTCCTGCAACAGAGTCTACGGAAACTACAGTTAGAGCTGGCCACAATGATTCTCATAGCCCCACTGTGGCCTCACCAGATGTGGCTTCCCCTACTCCTACAGCTGTCAGTACAGGACCCCATCCCGTTGCCAGTCTGACCGGACCTCTTGACTCAGTGTCATGGGTCTCTCCTTCACCCCAACCTGAAGGCTCTACACCTTCACGCGTGGCTCCTGAGGACACTTTCGTAACTAGATTACAAGTGTTCTCTCCTGTTGCCAGTACACTTTTGGCTGCCCGCAAGCCAGCCACAAGAGCAACATACAATTCCAACACTTTTCCAAACACTTTTCCATATGATCAGCCTCTTGATCTTTGGACCCTTACTCTTGTCCACTGATGAAGGTTCTGGACTACCTGGCCTCACTATCTGAGTCCAGTTTAAGTTATTCTTCCATCAAAGTCCACGTGGCCACCATCTCCACTTTCTATGAGCCTCTGGATGGCAGGTTACTGTACCAACGTCATCTAGCTAAGATGTTTTTGACAGGAAATTACATATTAAACCTCCTATTAGAAGACCTGCTCCTCCGTGAGATCTCAATTTTTTGATAAAAAAAATTGACCCTTGAGCCTTTTGATCTAGCAGTCATTTGTGAACTCCGTTTTCTTTCATGGAAAACCCTATTTCTGGTGGCTGTCACTTCCGCTCATCGTATTTCCAAGCTTCATGCCCGCATGTGTAAAGAATCTCACTTGATTTTCCACAAAGACCGGGTGGTCCTTCATACCCCCCCACCCTTCCTTCCTTCCTAAAGTAGTCTCCGAACATACTTTAAATCAGTCCTTGGAGCTTCAGTCTACTATCCAGACTACTCCAATCAGGGTGACATCTGCTACACACTTTAGATGTCCATCGTATATTACGCTTCTTTACTAATAGGACACAGTCGATTAGAAAGACGTCTCAACTGTTAGTCTCTTTTGCCCTGGGTTGCGATGCCCTCCCGGTTGTGACACATACTTTTTCATCCTGGTTGGCACATTATATTTCATTTTGTAACAAAAAATACAGCAAACCTTTACCTGGACCTGTCAAAGCCCACTTCACTAGAGCTATGGCCAACTATGCGGCTTGCTTTAAGGGGGCATCCATTTCAGATATCTACAGTGCGGCTACCTGGTCCACGATCCATACATTCACAGGGCACTACAATCTGGATATTGCCTCATGACGTAGGGCAGCCTTCTGCCGTGCAGTCATACAAGGTCTCCTATCATAACTGTCCTCCCACATGGGCATTACTGCTTGGGATTCATCCCAAAAGTATTACCTGCCACAAGAGACCACTCCGTGGAAGATAGTACAGTTACATAAAAACTTACCATAACAGTAGATCTTTGAAGAGTGTCTCTTGCAGTAGGTTTGTTCCCGCCCTCCATCCCCTTCCTTCTCTAAGAGAGCAAGTTCTGGTCTGATGACTAGGGTTGGGACTTCTTTGGCACCTCGACTTCCCCCCTTGGTCCTTACTTTGAGGGCTGAATCCGGCATGGGAACTGAGGATACCAGGGACCGCCCACACTTATATAGGAAACAGGAAGCTGATGTCATGTGTGGGCAGTCCCTTGTGAAAAACTGGTAGAAGAGCTACCATGCACCACAGCGACCTCTGCTGGATACCCAAAAGTGTTACCTGCTGCAAGAGACGCTCCTCAAAGACTTACCGTAACAGTAAGTTTTTACGTAACTATATTTTCTAGGAGTGCTATATGATGTTCATCCACATGAACCCACCCCACCTCCTCTGGGTTTAGTGCACACAACTGCTTCCAGTGGGCAAGATCTGGCATCATGGGGTGGAGCTGAGGGAGTTACCACCCGGGGTAGGTGGGAGGAGCCAGCTTGAAGACTTTCTGGCAAGCTCTTAAAGGGAAAGGACACTGCCAGAAGTGTGGATGAACATCATATACCACTCCTAGAACTACTGTTACAGGCGAGTAACCTGTTTTTATTGCTTGTACAAAATAGTCCCGGACTGAAGGGGACATGAAGGGAGAGCGTTGCGGGACCGTGGCATGCATGCGCCTCCACAGGCATACTTGCACATCCACAACCGGGGATGGGAGAAAAATGGAAAATGGGGCTGGCAGGCTCCATGTCAGCCCCTGCAGCAGCAGGGTGCCAGAGTGAAACAAGCTCTCGGAGAGGGGCCGGAGTCTGCCAGCCAGCCCTGCGTGAAAAAAAAAAAAAAAAAAAAAAATTAATAATCAAAACTATAGATTACGGTGTATTTCTGTCAAAAATGTGCTGAAAATGATAATAGCAGACAATGTAAAGGATTAAAACAAATAAAAAAAAATGCATATCAGGTATGCACACCACTCCAGCACCCTCACTGTGTCATCCTGGATTCAGCACTGTGTGTAGGTACGTACTGAATGGAGTGGTGTAGGCAAGCATAGTAAATACTGGAGGAGCTTAAGTTAGTTGCAGAACAATGCCAGGAGGGGTGAGGCATATTGAATCCTGAAGTGACCATTCAGACGAAGCCAAGAGTCATAGGGGTGTGACTTTAATTGTGGGGCAAAAGCCTGTAGTCATAGGGGCATAAGTCTGCTGTGGGGTGAGAGCCCAGTAGTCATGGGTGGGACCCCTGCAGTCATGGGGTGGAGCTCCGTAAAGATGTAGAAAAAAGCCCTGTAAAGACATAGAAAAAAAGGCCGCAGCCAGGTTGGTAGAAGAGGGAGCAAGGCCCAAAGGAAATGGGGCAGAAATGTGTGTGGGGGTGGGGCAAACAGCAGAAAGGCAACCCAGCACTGCAGGGGGCAGGACAGCACCCCCAGCACTCCCGGAAAGGGAGCCTGGGGGAAGGGGGAACAGCACAGCAGGAAGGGGGCAGCAACACCCCCTGAAGGCAGCGGAACAAAGGTTGAGTGCAGCAGAAGGGGGGGAATGGAACAGCAAGAGTGCTATTCCTGCAGCCATGAGACCAGACTGCAAGAACAGCCCCAACCCCCAGCTGCCCGAAGGGCAAGGAGTTGGAAGGTGCCCAGCATTCGCACAGAACAAACCACCAAGACAGCCGAGCAGCAAGAGTCTCCAAGGGAAGAACAGCACCGCAGGAACAGGCAGACAACAGTGCACCCCAGAGGGAAGTAGAGCTGGAGCCGAAGACTCAACTAGCAGGCCAGCGGGAGGCTGCCTTCATGCCTGCCAGATAGATGACTGGAAGTGTGGGGTGGGGGCGGGGGAGCAGCAGGAGGAGGCTGGCAAACCAGTGAAATGGGAGGGTCAGAGAGCGAGAGAGGAGGAGGACACCAGGCTGCAGCCACATGTCAGTGCAGGTAAGACAGGGGATAAGATTGGGGGGGGGGGCAGAACAAACAGGAAGGAGCAGAGGCTGCTAAGAAACCAGCGTCTGAATGATGCTTGAGAGATCTACTGTGGAAACATAGAAATACAATTTCTCAGCAGAAATGGACTCTTGACCCAGCCATTCTGGTCAGATGTTCTCTGCCTAGTCTTTCTATGCAGACCTTAACTTGTCTCAGGCGACTGTCCCTCCTCCCTGTCTATTTACTGATATGTCCCTATGTCTATCCCATGCATGCTTAAGTTGAAGCCCTCCACTATTTTCTTCTCCACTACTTCTGCTGGCAATCTGGTCCATGAATCTACCACCCTTTCAGTGAAGTAGTACTGCCACAGATTCCTCTTATAACCCCCAGCTTCATGGCATACTGCCTGGTCCTTGTGCTGTTCCTCATTTCACCCCGTGTGAGGTACTTGTTGGTCTCTATCATGTCCCCTCTTACTTTTCTGTCTTCCAGCATGTACATATTGAGACCCACAGTCTATCTTTGCAAGGATTTTGGTGCAACCTCTGCACCATTTTATTTGCCCTACTTTGAACTGCCTCCACCCTGTCTGTGTCCTTTTTGAGGTGCAGCCTCTGGAACTGGATACCATACTCTAGATGTGATGGGCTTATAGCGCTCGGTGGGGGCATGGCCGTGTTGCCGGCTAAGCCCCACTGAACCGCAGGCAAGCTTCTCAATTAACAAAATTATGATTGATATTGCTATATAACATTTACTTTGGAACTCACTGATGCAACTTTGCCCACCAGGAACAGCCTTGCATTACAGAACAGTCCAGTGTATTGCTTTTTGATTATTTTTAACTTTTTTTAGGTGTGTCAAGAGACAATAACTTTGAAACGTTCAGATTTCGACTTCCTCCACATGAAGAATCTATTCCAAGTGTAACAAAGAAGAAGACAAAAAAGGTAAAATAATGGGTGCCTTTACAGTTAATGTTAGAACTACTTACAAGTATAAAAAATGTATCTTTTCGTATGATTCCGAAACACTTGGAATAAACAGTTTAGCAATATTGTTTAATATTTATGTTAATGGGTTAAACTTTTCAGATTCATCTATTCTTTTCCATTTGTGTATACAGATGATAATATTATTTATACTTTAGACTTTACAGTAAACAAAATTCAAGTTAAGTTACAGAATGCTTTTAATGAGTTGCAGGTTGTTTTTTTTTTTTTTTAGGGATAGTAGTTTGGTTTTAAATTCCAAAAAAATGCAGTCAGTATTATTTTCTCGTTCTTTTTCTGCTCAGGGAAAACCCGATATTGAGGATTGATATCCTGGAGGGATCCCTGATCCAGCAGGTTCAGACATACAGATACCTGGACTTGTGGTTCGATGAATCTTTAAACTGGGCAGCTGATATAAATAGTGTATTAAATAATGTAGTGAAAAAATTAGGTACTTTGTACTGGGCTAGACATTTCATGAGTATGGAGGTAAGAGGGAAGGTGGTTAGTTCTGTGGTTATCCCTACATTGCATTATGGGGATTTTATCTATGTCAGTGGAAGACAAAGATTTGGAGAGGTTGGATGTGTGTTTATGGTAGACTAGCCCCAGATTTATCCTGGATGCTAACCGTCTCACACACAAGTGTTTTTAAAACCGTTTGCAATGGTTGAGACCCTCAGAATATAGACAGGAAAACCTACTCGCTTTTATGTAGAAGTGCTGGCTGGGTACTTTACCTCCATATATTGAAGCAGGGGTGATCAGACGAGTTAAATTAAGCCCATTAATAGCAACTAATGCCCTAGAATTTGTAATCCCTAAATGCAAATTAGAAATAGGTTGACATTCTGCCTTATACAGGGATCCCCTTCAATGGAATAAAATTCCAACATACATCAAGTTTTACAAGGGGAGACCATCCTGGTTGGGGATTAAATCGTGGTTTAGGAATTTTGTTCTAGACAATGTTGTTTATAATGAAAACTTTTATTTTCTGCTTGTGAAAATATGATTGATATAACATCAATGTTTACAACTATTTATTTAGTGTTAGCTGTTTACTGTTTGTTCTCACTATTTGTTATTCTGTTGTATTGGATGATTGTTTTTGTCTAGGACCTCATTGTAAATGAGTATTAGCTCAATTGAGTCGCTCCTAATTCATATGTTTTGTATGAATAAAACTTGTACTTACTAGCATAAACGTTTGTCTGCAGTTCCGTGATTACCATGTTATTCTGACTGGGGCTTTAGAAATGTTATGCAAGTTAAACATGAGGCATAATTGGCACAAAGGTGGACATCATATTAATGTTTAATCACTAGACCAGCATCTAATAGGTCAAAGCTCTTAAAGCATGATAGTGGTGAAAATTTTGATGTATGGGGCCCTGTATTGGAATATGGGCAAAAGCAAAGCACAAAGGTTTGGACTGCGCATGTCCGTACCCATGACCCTGAGGATGCTTTACTCCGTCGGATAGCGCACCGGTGCTACCCGACTGAGTATAAGGCCATGTTGGTGCAGTGCTAAGTAGAGTAGTGCTGCCCTGAGAGGGATCTGGGCTGTATGCAGCCCATAGGGATGTGCAAAGTACAGTGCCCCCAGACCTGATAGTACTGGGAAATCCCAGCATGATATTCAACCGGCAGCATGCAGATGAGCCCATTGGGCATGCAAGGCGCTAAGGGCCCATGCATGCCCAATATGGGCTCATTCGCATGGGAAATGGCAGTGGTTTTGCGGCCCTCCCATGGACGCCTGCCACGTACTGCATGGTGGAGAGCACCCCCACAATCTGAAAGCTCATCCCTGCAGGGTATATGTTCACCCTGGTGTCTTGTGGCACCCCTCTGATCCTCATCCACACAACTGTATTATTATTATACCCTTTTGTCTAGTGGCACCCCTGTCCTCCTATCCCCATCCCTGTCATTGTGTACATACTCCCTGGTGTCTAGTGGCACCCCCTGCTCTGCAGTCCCTGTCTCAGTCATTGTATACATAGTCCTTGGTGGCTAATGGCACCTCCCACCCACTGATTGCCCCCCCCCCCCGCACCTGGCACACCACTCTGCCCACCCTTAACTCAGTCATCAGTGCTGTCTGGATCCAGTACGGTGACTAGCACAGCCCTCCTGACACCACCTTGGTTAGCCGCCGTATGCAGGGAGCCTGTCTGTGCATACGGCCATTGGCTGAGGTGGTGAGAGGAGGGCTTTACTGGTCACCTTATTGGATCCAGGCAGCACTGGCAACTGAGGCAAAGGAGGGGGCTGGGAGGTGTGCCCAATGCAGGTGGTGCGAAGGGGGGCCACTAGACGTCTCTGAATACGGTCTCTCTTCTAGGATGGTTGCTTGGTGGGGGGGGGGTTCCACCGGACACCTGGTAAAACCTGGTACTGTGGCAGTGTACAATCAGTGGGTGAGGGGTTCCACTTGGCACCAAGGATCTCCTCATTCTTATGGAGGCGGGTGATCGATCAGTGGGGGGAGGGGGTGCCACTAGTGGTATGCCGTCGCTATGGGGACAACTTTACTGTGACCGACACTACAGCAACAAGAGCGCCAGGCCGCTGTAGTGTCGGTGCGGGCCCCTGGCGCTGCTTTCTGGGGATATTACACCCCCTAGCTGAAGCAATTCAGACTCCTGTGTTTATTAATTAAGTAGCGGTGGGTGTGGGGTGTAGGTTTCCCTGCATGGGGGTTTGGGGGGGGCAATGCCCCCAAAGAAAACAGTCTGAAGTGACTCCCTTTATGCTGACTGCAACTGCGGTCGACATAAAGGAGTCACTATAACATCTGTCGACAACAGAATTTTCGACCGACTATCATCGATTCGCAGAAGCTACCAGGGACTATGTTAACAATGACAGGGACGGGGATTGCAGGACAGGGTGCCACTAGCCACCAGGGACTGTGTTAACAATGATGGGGATCTCAGGGCGGAGGGTGCCCCTGGACACCAGGGAATGTCTTCAGTATTAAAGGGGTGTGGATCGGAAGACAGTGAGTTGCCACTAGGCTCCAGGGCAGCACTCGCATGTTACTGGGAGGGGATCGCAGGGCAGGAGTGCCACTAGACACTAGGGAATAACCACACACTTCCGAAGATAGGGATCGGAGGATGGGGGGGGGGTGCCACTAGACACCAGGGCATGCATAGCTGCATCAGACTGGGGGTGGGGGTGGGGTGGCTGCTTGCAGTACCTTTGCCTGCCACCAGGGCCTTGCACCCCATTAAGTCAGGGTTTGCAAAGGCAGTAACTTGTGCTGATTCGGGTGGCATTTACCACCTGTGCAAACCTCTCAATATCCCACTGCGCCTGTATGTGGGAGGGGAGCCCTCATTTTCATGGGTGCAGTGCTAACTTTATGCTTGGGTGCTGATGGATTTTGCCCATACTGTGGGGGTGTCTGAATATAGACCTCACCCACAAGTTGGGCACAAAACCCATTTAATGAAGGCAGACCTCCCTTAGCGCTTGGGCTAAGCTTTGAATATCTGGGCCATACTGTTCCTTTCTGTTTTAGGTTGCTACTTATCTCCTGGTGTGTATGAAACCTTTCTTTCCCCATTGTGAATATGCTTTAGCACTTTTTTCACGTTTGAAATAATAAAAGGAACACTCATCTTAAATATGGCGTGGAGTTGGTTTTCATCAGTATTCTCAGCTGTTTTTGTGCACCTGTTGTCCCACAAGACCAGGGACACGTATGTGCTGCATTTTAGTTCATTATAGTCACATGAACAGTGATCTGAAACAATGGGTGTTCAAAAGCAACAGAGAACACTGATTAAAACTGGGTCCAAACCATATTAAATGGAGCACTCCTTTTATTATTTCAACTGCAAAAAAGTGGTAGAGCAGACTCAAACAATGTGGTGAAAAGGGCATCATACAAGTCAGGAGAAAAGGGGCAGTCTAAAAGAGAATAAAAAAGTATTGGTCAAAATGCACTGCTGGTTTAAGATGGATAGACATACACAACTAGTGCTCATATGGCTACTTTAAAAGTTTTGTGAAGGCTTCTGTCTCATGTGTCCTAGTCGTTATTTAACAAGGTGGTGGAGACCCTTGGACTTCCAGGTCCATTGTCTCAGACGCCTTTCTGACAGTGGACGGAAAATGCGCAGACCTGGTTTAGGGAAACCAACCCGGCACAACTCCCAGCCCCCCCAGCACCATCCTCTTTCGGGGTTCCAGCCTTCTTTCCCTTGACATCCTCCTTTGAAGACAATGAATCTTCCGTGTGCTGTACATCTCTTGTGATGCTGAAGACTTGCTCTGTCAGTGATTCATGAGGGAGGTACAGGAGGTCCTGGAATGGCCCCATTTACTGGCTTCAAACCCCATTGCCTTGTCACTAGGCCTCTCTCTTAGCCTAGCCTAGGCAGGACAGTGGTGATCCCTCCGTGGCATACAGCACTCAGAGAGGCAACTATGACAGTTTGGAAATGCCCTTTATGCAAACCTCTGGCTCCAGGAGTTCAGGCAAGATACTAGACTCCAGCGGGGTCCCCTGGGGATCTTTTCCCTTGACCCCATAGGACAATAGGCCTATCTCTTCAACTAGGTTGTACCCCACAGCGCTTGAATTGAAAGGTAAATCAAAGGTTCAGTTGGACAGCAGATAACACATGACACAACCCCACCCCCCACTGAGTGCTGCTTTACAGCGCATGCCCCAAGTGTTCATTGGGCACTCATTTCTTTGGCTTTCTGCAGCAGCCCTCCTGCTTTCTTCTTCTTCTCTCTGCCATGTGGTTGTGGCTTGTAGTGTCCCTGCGCTGCAGGTTGCTTGCTCCTGCTGGTGTCTCTGGTTCCCTGCCTGCTTGCTCTACTGGCTCTCCATTTGATTTTCCTGTGTTCTGCTGCTTGGTGGTGCCTGGCTCTGATGACTGCTCCTTCCTGCTGCTGGTGCTGCCCGGGGTGTGAGGGCTTGCTGGGGCTCACACTGCCTGCCTGCCTCCCTCCCTTGCCTAACTACCCCCGGGATTCTCCTGGCTATAGCTCCAGTGGTGCATTGCTCCCTGCTTTTTGGCCTTCATTCTCTGGTGCTCCTTGGGCCAAATTTCAGCTTCTGGCATGCCCTCTGGCTATGGCCCTCAAAGGCTCAATACGCTTTTGCCTTCAGCTTTGTACAGCTTCTTGCCTCTACAGTTTCTGTGTTGCCAGCTTTCTCTGAGCGTTCCATCTGGGCTACTCTGCTGCCCCTCAGTTGCCGCCAGCCTGCCCAGTTTTACTTTTACCCTTCCAACCTTATAACACCTACCATTCCTACTCTTATCTACTGCTTTTAAGCAAATCTCTCCAGTCAGCAACATCAGGAACATGCCCCAATGTCATACGGGCATACACCCCACCATCGACTATCAAGCATACCTCCCAAAAAAAACCCAGCTGGGCTTACACCCATTCTCTGCCCCTCAAGGGCCCAGTGCGCGTTTACCCTCTATGGCTTAATTCTGCAGCAAACATGATGCTTTCTCCGTTCCTATGTAGTTTTGTAATACAGCTAACTGAGCCCTTCAAGAGAGCTGTTGCTTATATCTGTGAGCCTTCATAAAGGAGAGATCTTACCTGTGTCAGTCTTCACCATTTATCACTGGTAGGTGTTTGCCAGAGACAGGCACCCCTCGGGAGACTTTTTTTTTTTTTTTTTTGGAGAGGGGCTGACGCTGTCAGCACCGCCCACCAGGCCAACATAATACATGGTGCTTGTGGATTGGCCAGTAACGGCTTTTGGGTCCTCCTCTTCCACTTTGGTTCTGCTTCTCCCGCCATCGAGACAGCACCCCAGCCCACTAGAGGCTTTGGCAGCCTAGTGTTTTCTGCAATGCCTGGTTCAAACAACATGAAGTCTTGTTGTATTCTGACAGTAGCAGTGAGTCCCAACCTTCGAACTGCCCCGGAGATGAGAGTTAACTTTCCATGCCAGGCATGGAACGCTGAGCTCGAGCTCGGTTGAGACTCTGTCTGTTGCTGTTTAAACTCAAACCGTCAGATTCTTTACTCCGCCTCACTGAACAGTCGCTCCGGAGATTTCTTCTTCTGCTCGGTTCAATTTGTCAGTGAAAGTACCGTTTTTCTCGGTTTTCGACCGAATTTAAACCGCAACCTGTCGGTTCAGTCTCTGTCTGTGGTATTCGTGAGTACTAGATAGGTTTTATATTAATTCTATTCTGTGTGGACTTGTAAACGGTTTATCGGTTCGGTTTGAACCGATCAAGTTATTTAAAAATCCTAAATTGTACTTTTAGAGTGTGGTTACCGGTTCTTATCGGTTCTAAAAAAAAAGACGGATTTTATTACGTTTTTTTCCATGGCCCGTGACACGGTCAGGAACCGATAAGAGGGTCTTGCCTGGCGGATTGCCATTAAAAGGGTAAGTGTGGTTAGGACTGGCACAATGTCTGAGAAGCCCAAAAGAAAAACCGGGCCCACTGGGTTTCAACACTGTAGTGTGTGTGGGGAAGTCTTTGCTAAGGCTGACCCCCACACCACCTGTGTTTGTGTTTATTGTCTGGGGTTTGACCACTTCATTGCAGACTGCCAGATTTGTAAAAATTTTCCTGCAGCTACCCTAGAAAAGAGAGTTGGTAGGCTCAGGGAAAGGGAGGCCAAAAAGTCCGCTGAACCGGATGGCCAGCCCGGTTCGGTTCAGACCGAACCAGAAGGAGTGCCCTCTGACCAGGGCGAGACTTCTTCGGGCAAAAGGAGATCCGACTCTGAGGAGTCAGTTCCAGCAAAGAGAACTAGGAAAGAAAAATCAGCTGGTGTGGAGCCAAAACTTTCCTCTCCAACCGTTGAAGAAATAGCCAAAGCGATCAAAATTGTCCAGTCGCTTTCCCCGGTTCCGACCGAACCGGCACTATCAGGGAGGTGCTTGGTTTGGTCGGTTCCACAGGTTCAAGATTATGATTTAGAGGAGTATTATGAACCGGAGGAGGAGGAAGAGGAGTATGAGGAAAGTGAATGTGGATTTGAAAGTCTGGATGTGCCCATTGACCCGGACGTCTCCCTCAGACAGACCTTCAGGAATGTCTCCTCCTAGGCTTTCTGAGTCCCCTTCTCATTTCATGTTTTATAAAAAAGTGGCTGAAACCCTCCAGCTTCCTAAGGAAGAAGCTGTGGATGATCAAGAGAAGCCTGACTTTGTGGAAATGATGGATATCCCAGAGTCTAGGAGGCTGTCTTTTCCTTTACATAAATCTTTTGGGAAACAGACATTTAAAATTTTAAAGACTCCTAACACTATACCTCCTGTGGATAAGAGAATGGACAAGAGGTATGCATTGTCAGGCTCTGATACGGAGTTCCTTACACAACAATGCAGCCATGTTGGGGTAGTGCAGGCTGCAGCCTGTGACAAGGCAAATATTCCCTTGGCTTCACACCCCACAAAACAAGGACTCCAGGAGGATTGATGCCATGGCAAAGAAACAGTACATGGCAGCATCCTTGGGACTCAGGCAGGCCAATTATATGGCTTATGTTGCTAGATATCAGAAATCCAGATGGGACACTGTCATGGCTTTAGCAAAACAGGTCCCTGGCCAGCTTGCCAAGGAGCTGGAGCAGGTGGCTGCTGATGGTATTGAGGCATCCAAGGTGCAGTTCCATGCTGCAGTGGACTCAAATGATGTGTCATCAAGAGTCATGGCTACATCTGTGGCACTTCGCAGAATGGCTTGGCTCAGATGTACTAGCCTGTCACAGGATGCCCAGACTAAGGCCATGGATTTTCCTGTTGTTGGTAATTCTTTGTTTGGGGAGCAAACAGAGAATTACATGAAGAAAATGGATAAGTATAGGATGACCTACAGGAGTGCCCAGGCCAAGGAAAGGCAGGCCACTCCTCAAAGGCAGCATCCCAGGGGCAGGCCTTTTCACAGGCCTTTCTACCAAGCCCAGGCCTCCTCTTCTGCATATGCTCAGAGGGGGTTCTTTAGAGGGAGAGGCAGAAGGGGTACCAGCAGACCTGCTTCCACCCTTCAGCCAAAACCCCCTGCCAAACAGGCACCCTGATGGGTTTGCCAGGGCCGATTCTCCACCACCTGTAGGAGGCAGGCTGGCTCACTTTGTCCAGGACTGGAAGTCTCTAACATCAGACAAGTGGGTCCTGGAAGTAGTAAGCCAGGGACTGGTTCTCAGCTTCAAAAGATTTGCAAAGCTGAGAACCAGATCCTTTCCACCTGCAAACCCCTCAGAGGCACTTGCCCTAGAGGCAGAGGTCTCTTCCCTCCTAGCTCTCAGAGCTGTGGAAAGGGTTCCACCCCTACATCAGGGCAAAGGATTGTACTCCAGGTACTTCCTTACCCCAAAGAAGACAGAAGAATGGTGGCCCATCCTGGATCTCAGATACTTAAACAAGCACCTGTTAAAGCCAAAATTCAAAATGGTGACTCTGGGAATAATTTTACCCTCTCTAAGGCCAGGGGACTGGCTGGTATCCCTGGACCTCAAGGATGCCTACTTCCATATTATCATCAGAAGCTCCCATCGAAAGTACCTCAGGTTCGACCTGCCCTCAGGCCATTACCAGTTCAGAGCAATGCCCTTCGGACTAACCTCTACTCCAAGGGTGTTCACAAAATGCCTGGCAGTAGTAGTTGCTTCTCTAAGAAGGCAAAGGATTGCCATCTTCCCTTACCTGGACGACTGGCTTATAGTAGGCCAGTCCCCAGACCAAGTCAAGTTACACTTACAAATAACTCAGCAGCTGCTCACCTCATTAGGTTTCCTTCTGAATCTTTCAAAGTCAGTTCTAGAGCCTGGCCAGCTCCTCACCTTCATAGGCGCGGAGCTAGACACAGAAAATGCCAGGGCTTTCCTTCCCCTGGACAGGGCAAGGACCCTTATCTCTCTGGCCTCCTCATTCACCCTGCAGGTGTCTCGACCAGCGAGGCATTTTCTACAGCTCCTGGGGCACATGGCTGCTTCCACAGCAGTGGTGCAGGGAGCAAGATTTCAGATGAGGGACATCCACTTCCATTTGAGAGCCTTTTGGTCTCAGAAAAAGGACCCTCTGACCAAATTGATCCCAGTGACTCGAACCCTGATCCAGGCCTTGCACTGGTGGCAGGATCTGAACAATCTGAGAAAGGAGTTCCCTTTGTCACTCAGTCTCACTCCTTAATCCTTACTACAGATGCCTCCCTCTTGGGGTGGGGGGCTCACTTGGGCGACCTGACCACCCAGGGGTTGTGGTCCCCTCAGGAATCTCTGCTTCACATCAGTCTGTTGGAACTCAGGGCAGTGTTTCTAGCACTTCAAGCTTCTTCCAAATCTGTTCAGAACAAAGTTATCCAGGTCAGAACAGACAATACCACCACAATATGGTACATCAACAAGTAAGGATGCACTCGGTCTAAGGCCTTGTGCACATAAGCAATGAAGTTGTGGTCTCTGGCTTATTCTCTGGACACCTCCCTCACAGCAGTACACCTCCCAGGCAAGGACAATGTCCTGGCAGATGCTCTCAGCAGGATTTCTCAGGGCCATCACGAATGGTCACTGGATCCCCTGGTCTTGGAGGTGATATTCTCCAGATGGGGCACCCCACAGATAGATCTTTTTGCAACCCCAGACAATCACCAGCTTCCCCTTTTCTGCTGCAGGCCCCCAGTGTTGGGCTCAGTCCTCCTGGATGCCTTAGTTCTCAATTGGGAAGGGAAGTTCCTGTATGCTTCCCCCCCTTTCCCTCTCCTGTTCAAAGTGCTAGTCAAAATCAGGTCTCAACCCTGCAAAGTGATCCTGATTGCTACAGACTGGGCCAGGCAGCCCTGGTATCCTCTCCTATTGTCTTTATCAGCCCATCTTCCCCTGGCTCTTCCCAGGAATTACGACCTGTTAACCTGTGCTCAAGGGAGAGTTTGGTACCCGAATCTCAAATCTCTCCATCTCAAGGCCTGGCTCTTGAAGAGTTAGAGTTTGCTGATTTACACCTCTCCCAAGGTGTTATGGATATTCTGAAGGCTTCTAGGAAGCCTTCCACCAGAACTACTTATAATTCCAAGTGGAAAAGATTTTCCATTTGGTGCTCTGGGAAGCATATTTCCCCAGTGGCTGCTGATCTGCCCACAGTACTTGACTATATGGTTCATCTCAGTAGCTTGGGACTCAGACCAGCTACACTAAGGGTGCATCTGGCAGCAGTTTCTGCTTTCATTTCGGCAGGTAAGCCCTTTTCTCTTTCAGCTCACCCTGTTTTCTCCAAGTTTTTCAAGGGACTGCTTTATACCAATCCTCCATTCAGGGATCCTGCCCCTGCTTGGGATCTTAACGTTTGCATTGCTCAGCTTATGCAACCCCTTTTGAGCCTTTGTCCTCAGCAGAGCTTAAGTACTTGATTTGGAAAACTGTGTTTCTGGTGGCCATCACTTCTGCCAGGCGCATAAGTGAGCTACAAGCTCTGTCAGTGGAGCCTGACTTTATTTCCTTCCATAGGGATAAGGTGGTCCTCAGGACTAACAGGAAGTTTTTGCCTAAGGTGGTTTCAGACTTCCACCTTAACCAATCTGAATCTCTTCCTGTGTACTTCACTGACCATTCCTCCTCTGGTGAGAGGAGGTTGCACAGTCTAGATGTGAAAAGAGCCCTTAGCTACTATATAGAGCGTACCAAGGGTCATAGGTTTGACTCCCTCCAACTGTTCCTCACTTATGGTGAGGTGGGCAAAGGAAAACCTGCCACTAAAAGATCCATTGCCAGGTGGATTGTCTCTTGCATCCAATTTTGCTATGAAAAATTAGGTAAGGTTCCACCCTCAGGCCTGAGGGCTCACTCTACCAGAGGTACAGCTGCTTCCCTGGCTGCTGCCAGGGATATTCCTATCTTAGAGATAGGTCAAGCAGCTACCTGGAAAACAGTTCACACTTTTACCAAGTGTTACTCTCTGGATATCCAGGCTAGGAGTGATGCTTGGTTTGGCACAGCTGTGCTTCAAGGCCTATTTCCTAAGTAGGTTCTGTCCCTCCTCCATGGAGGTACTGCTTGGTAGTCTGCTATTGTCAGAATACAGCAAGACTTCATGTTGTTTGAAGAAATAATTACTCACCTTAATAATGCTGTTTCTTCTAATGGAGTCTTGCTGTATTCTGACCTCCCCCCCCGCCTTCCCCTCTCAGAACCTTTGTTTTTGGGATGTGGGTGGGCAGTGGCAGTGTTGGCACTCAGGAGGTGCCCCACCTTTTTTGTTATCACCCTTTCTTTCGGTGAGTGGGTATTGTGTTATTTCATTTTTTGGGTCTCCTGACTTGAGTCTTTGTTTTGGGACCAAAAAATTTGTTATTACGTTAGTAGCCAGTTGGCTAGTGTAGGTTTACAGCTTCCACACAGGACCTCAGTGAGTTTAGCTCGTAAAGATCTGACAGTTTGAGTTCAAACAGCAACAGACAGAGTCTCAACCGAGCTTGAGCTCAGCGTTCCATGCCTGGCATGGAAAGTTCACTCTTTCATCTCCGGGGCAGTTCAAAGGTTGGGACTCACTGCTATTGTCAGAATACAGCAAGACTCCATTAGAAGAAACAACATTACTAAGGTGAGTAATTTTTTCTTTGGTGTCAGGGCAAGAGCCTCGACCCTTCCGCCTGTCCCTTGGCAAGCATTCTGGACTACCTGTGGTCCCTTTCTCAGCTAGGGCTTTGGTCGACGACCCTTAAGGTGCACCTGGCAGCCATCTCTGCTTACTGGGCGTGGGCCAGGAAGCAGTTGGTGGCGCAGGAGAAAGTGGTCTGGCGGTTTTCCAAAGGCCTTGATCACATTTCCCCTCCGGTGCACGAACCTCCACCTTCGTGGAATCTACTGCTGGTATTGGCTAAGCTCATGGGCAAGCCATTCGAACCGATGCACAGGTGTGACATCTCTCACCTGTCGTGGAAGACCGCCTTCTTGGTGGCTATCACGTCAGCCAGAAGGATGGGTGAGCTCCAGACACTTTCCTTCGAGTCTCCTTATCTGGTCTTCCACAGGGACAAGGTTGTCCTGTGCCCCAACCCAAAATTCCTTCCGAAGATGGTGTCTGAGTTTTACCTTAACCAGGTGTTGACTCTGCCGGTGTTCTACCCCAATCACACCTTGGAGGCCAAATATAGGCTTCATACTTTGGACCCTAAAAGAGTGCTCGCTTATTATAAAGAGTGGATGGCTGAAGTTCGGGGAGAGGTTTGCCTGCTGTTTGTCACCTACGCTGAAGCCGCACCTGACAGACCTGCAGCCAGGCGGACGATAGGCAGGTGGGTCACCTCCTGCATAGATATCTCCTGTAGGTTGGCGGGCATGGAGCCTCCCAGAGGGATAAGAGCTCATTCTACCCGCCATACCGCTGCATCGGTGGCTGCTTCCAGGGACGTCCCTATCCAGGAAATCTGCAGGGCTGCTAACTGGAAGTCAGCACACACCTTCATCACCCACTACCACATCGACCTTGAGTCACGCCGGGATGCTGGTTTTGGGACCTCGGTTCTCCAGTCTCTCTTTCCCAAGTAGGGAGTGTGCGCCTTGCCTCCCTCCTCCCAGAGAAGTGCTAGGAGTCTGCCAGACAGTGTGGATGAACAACATATCCATGTCCCTAGAAATACAGGTTACTCACTTGTAACAGGAGTTCTAGGAACGGTATATGTTGTTTATCCACACGACCCACCCGACCTCCCCGGCTTTGACGCACAACCTGGCTTCCCGTGGGCTAGATCTGGCATCATGGGGCGGAGCCGAGAGTTTTACCACTCGGGTGGGTGGGAGGAGCCAGCTTGAAGACCTTCCGGCAAGATTTAAAGTGGCAAGGAACCTGCCAGACAGTGTGGATGAACAATTTATACCATTCCTAGAACTCCTGTTACAGGTGAGTAACCTATATTTTGGGGAGCAGACAGAGAACTACATGAAGAAGATGGATGAGTACAGGACCACCTACAGGAGTGCTCAGGCCAAGGAAAGGCAAGCCACTCCTCAGAGGCAGCATTCCAGGGGCAGGGGCAGGCCCTTTCAAAGGCCTTTCTATCAAGCCCAGGCCTCCTCTTCAGCTTATGCTCAGAGGGGGTTCTTTCGAGGGAGGGGCAGACGGGGTATAAACAGGCCTGCTTCCACCCCTCAGCCTAAAGCCCCTGCAAGCAGACACCCTGATGGGTCTACCAGGGCCTATTCTCCAATACCTGTAGGGGGCAGGCTGGCTTACTTTGTCCAGGACTGGAAGTCTTTAACATCAGACAGGTGGGTCCTAGAAGTAGTAAGCCAGGGACTGGTTCTCAGCTTCAAAAAATTTCCCAAGATGAGAACCAGATCCTTTCCACCTGCAAATCCATCAGAGACCCTTGCCCTAGAGGCAGAGATTTCTTCTCTCTTGGCTCTCAGAGCCGTAGAAAGGGTTCCTACCCTACACAGGGGCAAAGGATTGTACTCCAGGTACTTTATAACACCCAAAAAGACAGGAGAATGGCGGCCCATTCTGGATCTGAGGTATCTAAACAAGCACCTTTTAAAGCCAAAAGTCAAAATGGTGACTCTGGGAATAATTCTGCCCTCTCTAATGCCAGGAGACTGGCTAGCCTCCCTGGACCTCAAAGATGCATATTTTCACATTCCCATCAGGTGCTCCCACAGAATGTACCTCAGGTTCGAGTTGCCCTCAGGCCACTATCAATTCAGAGCGATGCCCTTTGGCCTAACATCATCCCCAAGGGTGTTCACAAAGTGCCTGGCAGTAGTGGTTGCTTTCCTAAGGAGAAAAAAGATCTCCATCTTTCCTTATCTGGACGACTGGCTCATAGTGGGTCAGTCTCCAAACCAAGTCTAGTCACATCTGCAAATTGCTCAGCAGGTACTCACTTCCTTTATGATTCCTCCTCAACCTCCCAAAGTCAGTTCTAGAGCCAGTACAGCTCCTCACCTTCATGGGGGCGGAGCTGGATACAGCAAGGGCAAGAGCCTTCCTTCCCCTGGACAGGTCAAGGACCCTTATGGAACTGGCCTCTTCATTAACTCCACAGGTGTCTCGACCAGCAAGGCATTTCCTTCAGCTTCTGGGCCACATGGCAGCTTCCACAGCAGTGGTCCAGGGAGCAAGATTCCAGATGAGGGACATTCAGTTCCACTTAAGAGCCTTCTGGTCCCAAAGAAAGGATTCCCTAACCAAACTAGTCCCAGTGACTCGAACCCTGATCCAGGCTTTGCAGTGGTGGCAGGATCAGGACAATTTAATACAGGGAGTTCCTTTTGTCACTCAGTCTCATTCCCTAATACTCACCACAGACGCCTCCCTCTTGGGCTGGGGAACCCACTTAGGGGATCTTACCACCCAAGGGCTGTGGTTACTTCAAGAATCTCTGCTTCACATCAGTCTCTTGGAACTCAGAGCAGTGTTTCTGGCACTGCAAGCTTTTTCCAAATCCGTACAGAACAAGGTGGTCCAGATCAGAACAGACAATACCACCACAATGTGGTACATCAACAAGCAAGGAGGCACTCGGTCTACGGGCTTGTGCATAGAAGCAATGAAGTTGTGGTCTCTGGCCTATTTCCTGCAAACCTCTCTGATGGCAGTTCATCTCCCAGGGAAGGACAATGTCCTAGCAGATGCTCTCAGCAGGATATCTCAGGGCCATCACGAATGGTCCCTTGATCCCCCGATTTTGAAAGTGATTTTCTCCAGACGGGGCATTCCACAGACTGATCTTTTTGCAGCCCCAGACAATCACCAACTTCCTCTCTTCTGTTGCAGACCCCCAGTCTTGGGCTCAGTCCCCCTGGATGCTCTGGTTCTGAATTGAGAAGGGAAGTTTCTGTATGCTTTCCCCCCTTCCCTCTCCTGTTCAAGGTGCTAGTCAAGATCAGGTCTCAACCATGCAAAGTGATTTTGAACGCTCCAGACTGGGTCAGACAGCCCTGATATCCACTGCTGCTGTCCTTAGCAGTCCACCTTCCCCTGTCTCTTCCCAGGAATTACAACCTGTTGACATCCTCTCAGGGAAGGATTTGGTATCCGAATCTCAAATCTCTCATTCTCAAGGCCTGGCTCTTGAAGAGTTAGAGTTTCTGTTCTGCACCTTCTCTCAAGGTGTTCTGGATATTCTTAAGGCTTTTCGAAAGCCTTCCACCAGAAGACTTACAACTCCAAATGGAAAAGGTTTACTATTTGGTGCTCTAATAAGCATATTTCTCCAGAATCTGCTGGGTTGCCTACAGTCCTGGACTATATGGTTAATCTTAATGGCTTGGGACTTAGACCAGCTACACTTAAAGTGCATCTGGCAACTGTTTCTGCCTTCTTGTCAGCAGGCAAGCCGTCTCCTCTATCAGCCCATCCTGTATTTTGTGAATTCTTCAAGGGATTACTGCACACCAATCCTCCCTTCAGGAACCCTGCTCCTGCTTGGGACCTTAATGTTTGCAGTGCTCAGCTTATGCAACCCCACTTTGAGCCTTTGTCCTCTGCAGAGCTTAAGTACTTGACTTGGAAAACTGTGATTTTGGTAGCCATTACCTCTGCCAGGCGCATTAGTGAATTGCAAGCTCTGTCAGTGGAGCCTGATTTCATCTCTTTCCATAGAGATAAAGTGGTCCTAAGAACTAACAGAAAGTTTTTGCCTAAGGTGGTTTCAGATTTCCACCTTAATCAGGCTATGTCTCTCCCTGTTTTCTTCACTGACTATTCCTCCTCTGGAGAGAGGAGGTTGCACAGCCTGGATGTAAAAAGGGCCCTTAGCTACTACATAGAGCGCACCCAGGGTCACAGGTTTGAGTCCCTTCAGTTGTTCCTCACTTATGGAGACTTCGGAAAGGGCAAACCTGCCACTAAAAGATCTGTTGCCAGGTGGATTGTCTCTTGTATACAATTCTGCTATGAAAAATTGGGTAGAACACCACCCTCAGGCCTGAGGGCTCACTCTACTAGAGGTACAGCTTCTTCCCTGGCTGCTGCCAGGGATATTCCTGTCTTAGAAATCTGTCAAGCAGCCACCTGGAAAACGGTCCATACATTCACCAAGCATTACTCTCTGGATATCCAGGCTAGGAGTGATGCTCGCTTTGACACAACAGTAGTTCAGAGCCTTCTCCCAAAGTTGGTTCTGTCCCTCCTCCATGGAGTTAGTGCTTGGTAGTCTGCAATAGTCAGAATACAGCAAAACCTCATGTTGTTTGAAGAAAAAATTACTCACCTTAGTAATGTTGTTTCTTCTAATGGAGTCTTGCTGTATTCTGACCTCCCCCCACCTCTCCTCTTAGAACCTGGTTTTTGGGATGTGGGTGGGCAGGAGCAGTGTTGGCACCTAGAGGTGCTCCTTTCTCACCCTCCTTTATTTTGGGTGTGTTGTGTTTTGTTTTTTGGGTTTCCTGACTTGAGTCTTTGGTTTGAAACCAGAAAACCCTTTTTTAGCAAATTTAGTTGCCAGTTGGCTAGTGTGAGTTTTACAGTTTCCACACAGAATGCCTAGTGAGTATAGGTTGTAAAGGTCTGATGGTTGGAGTTTAACGAACAGCAGGCAGAGGCTTCAGTCGAGCTCGAGCTCAGCGTTCCATGCCCTGCATGAAAAGTTAACTCTTTGTTCTCCGGGGCAGTTCAAAGGTAGGTGATCACTGCAATAGTCAGAATATAGCAAGACTCCATTAGAAGAAACAACATTACTTAGGTGAGTAATATTTTCTTTCAGGACGGGGCACAGGGCGACTGTTGCTTGTTGACTGACACTAATGGTGGTGCTTTACATCTACAGAAATGAAATGGCTTGCCCAGCCGTGCAAGACAGTGGCACAATCTACTTTGGTTGGGATGCCAGATGTGACATGCTAGACTCCATAAATGAAGTCCTCTAGGAAGAAATCAAAGCTCACTTAGCAGGTTCTCAGTTCCTTGGGGTAATAGTGGATGAAACCACTGATGTAACCATTCACGAAAAGCTGAACATTTATGTGAAGTGCGTACACAATGCACAGACCAAAATTAATTTCACTGACTGTATTGCAATACCTGATGGGAGGGCAGATGCAATTGTGGAAGAACTGTTAAGTGTGTGTTCTGCTAATGCAGTTGACCCTGTCAAGGTCATCACACTAGCAAGTGATGGTGCCAGCGTCGTGACTGGAACGCACAGTAGGGTGGGTGCAAAGTTAAGACAGCAAGTTAACTTAAGGCTGATTCAGATCCATTCTGTTGCCCACAGATCGGCACTGGCAGCAGGTCAGTTATGTCGTGACAACCACGTATTCAATGAATGTCAAGTAACCATCAAAAACATGTACAGATACTAAAGCTGCTCTGCAGTACGGTACAATGCCTTGCGTTTCATCCAGGAAACAATGAAAATATTAGATATCTGTCTGTAAAAGAAACTGCAAGTTTTTGGTGGTTGTCATTGCATGCTGCAGTTCAAGCAATTCACAGATCATACCTTGCACTTTTACAAGCCCTTGACCATGATGCTGCAGCAGAAGGTGCCCAAGAAGCAAAGGACCTTCACACAAAACTGAAATCAGTCTGCTTTATTTTATGCACTTCTTTTTTCATGGATGTCTTAGATGTGGTGAATAAACTGTCTTTAGTCATGCAGTGGGACAGTGTTGACATTTCGGTGGCCAGCAGCATAATAAGAAGCCACAGTTACTAGACTGCAACAGTTTAAAGAGCAGAATGGGTTAGAGCTACAGAAGACATTTCAGGAACTTGACCAACGTCCTGGCATGTGACAGGATCAGAAAGTGAATGACAAGCCAGCACTGCGAATGCAGTTCCAGGGGGCATTTCAGGGATATCTGACGCAGCTCATTGAAAACATTTACACAACATTTGAGACAACATCAGTACAGCTGCTGCATAACTTAAATGTTCTTCTAAATCCAAAGTGTCTCCCTGATGACTCCAACATAATGGACCATGGACTGCAGGAACTCAAGGATGTTTGCACTTTTTTCCAAGAAACAACCTTCAAAGAAGAAACACTGCCAGCACTTACTGACCAAGACAGGGCTGAGAAAGATTACGAACAATTCAAACTTGTTCTGAAATCTAAAAAAAAGACTGACTTTGCTCAGTACTGTCTGCCAAGACTTAATTGAGAACTGTTCAGATGTATTCCCAGATTTTGTCACAGTGGTCCAACATTTTACTTGTGTCACCTGTTACATCAGTGGCACGTGAAAGAGGGTTTTCTGTACAAAACAAAATAAAAACAAAAGGTAGATGTTCCCTAAAGGCTGGCACTGTGAGCAAACTCATGCGGATTGCCCAAGAAAGGAGCTGAACTTGAAGACTATGACCCTCATCCAGTACTTAAGAAATTTAAAGCCATAAGACTGCACAGACAATTATTTTAAATTTTAAAATATTTTAATAATTGTCCTTACTGTAATTGTGTTTTTTTAGTTTGACAATTCTCAGATGACTGACAATGACCCAGAGACAGGACGATGGATGAATGTGGGCACAGGAGTAGAATAAGATAAGTATGGCTTTTTAGTCACACCACTGTGCTACCCAGTCAAGAATACTGGCACTAGTTCTCTTTTAGCTGCTACACACACAATTAAGAAATGTGCAGGAGGGTGTTTTAGAAGAAGTTATGTGCAGGAGGTTGTTACAGAAAAAAATGGCAAATGCCATAAAAAAAGAATTTCAGTAGAAAAGCAGACTGTGCAGATTTCATGCCACCAACCAGATTAGATTGTGCCACTGTCTTGAACCTGACTGATTTAGGCCAGGGTAGGTTGTGTGTGGGGTGGGGTGGGTAAGAAATGTGCAGGAGGAGAGTCTGAGAAGTTATGGGCAGGAGAATTGTGTTAGGAGAAGTTAATAGGCAGGAGGGGTGTTAGGAGAAATTGCCAGCATAGAAGTATGCCATGAGAAGTACACACAGAAAGCAGACACATTATAGACTGAGTTATTCCATATCCAACAGTGTGTGCCAGTGTCTCCTTAACAGCAGATTGTGACAGCTGCACGTTTTTCATTATAGGGGGATTACCTGGTTTGGTCATCTGACTTCTCTACTTGCTTTGGAACCGGCTGGCATGATCCCTGTTGGGAGGAGCTTATGTCCCGGTGCTACAGCTTTGGTTTCCTGCCTATTGGTCCATATCTGGGAGGAGATCCCAGTGGTCCTAGAGCCCTGTGACCAGCAGTCAGAGAAAGAGAATTTACAGGTACTCAAAATTTCGATTTTTGTTGCACCTGTTAAGTTTAGATGTGCTCTACAGGCTGGTCTCAGGAAAGAAATTGACAAAGTTCTGATATATTTTGTGAAAGACAGGAGGTGAAACAAGAATAGGATGCAGAATTTAAACTGCCAGGAAAAGGCATCTAAATGTTTTGTTTAGAGAGCTGTATAGAGAGACTGAGATTTAAATTGAGAGACTCAGATGAAGGATTTTTTTGTTTGTACTGCCTTTAAGAAGAGCTATCCTGCACAATTTTATTTTTCTTATTTTTTTATTGATAATAAAACACTACTTATAACTTGTATAACTTCTTCTGGTGTGCCTGTGCTTTCTGACCTGTACCTCTGTGACAAGGGTACAGTAGAGAGGGTCAAGATAAACTGATGGCAACTGCATGTCCCGAGGCACATAGATGCTTAGATTTCCACTACACACCAATAATCTCTTCCACACTTCACAGAAGAATTATTAAATAAAACAGATTTTTTGGTGATCTAGAGAAGAAAAAATTCCCTCTACAGGGAATAGAACAGTACTCTATGTGATATTGTGGGTCTTTGTTTTATTGTGCCTGCCTGTACATAATGTATTTTTGTCTGTGTATATTGTATCTCATCCGGGTCAAGCCTGTGTTTTTATTACCTGGTTAGCAAAGTTTTAAATAAATAAAATAAAAAGGCTAATAATTGCTTAGTGGATTCAAAGGCTTGCCTCGTTAAGGTCTTCCAGTCCAGCAAAAATTAACCACATTTAGTGGGGAAAAAACTCCATTCGTCTAGTTTTTAAATGTGCTAACTGCAGGAATGCTGCCTGGCCAGGCAGACATGCATTGTTTTAGGGGCCCCTCCAAATATAGGTCAGCCTGCAAAAGTGCTTTTTTTCCCTTACTGAAAAGGTCTTTTGTCTCCCATGTTCTTAAGTGAACCACTGTAATAATTCACTAATCCTGCCTGTTTTGATCTAAATAAACTTTATTTCAGCAGACACTCTAACTACACCGTTGTAAAGCTACCAAGAGAAAGATGCATCTTTGCCTGAGTTCAGAGCGTGAGATGGCACCTCATTATCCCTCACACATGTGCACTATAGCTGTTTTCAGTTTACCATATGATTGCAATAGCTACAGTCACATGTTATCTCGAAGTCCTAGGTTGTGTAGTGTGGTATTGTCTATTGAAGAAGTTCCCTCTGTTCTCCCCGCAAGATTAGCTGTTCTGAAAGTGATACATGCTTCCTGCCTGCCTCTCCTCAGGGGTACCTCATTGCATCATCACGCTACCTGCACCCCCCCCCCGACTCACCTCATGGACGCTCCAACGCACTGTAGTGCAGACTTTGAAAGAAGAATCTGCTTGTCTCTCACCACACACGCCTCAAGGAAGCTGGAACCAGTTGGCATCACTCAGTTAAAGCAGCTCTTGGGGAAGTAAGGACAGTACTATTGCCTGAGCCACATATGTGTGGAAAACCTTTCACACAGCCTAGTCCATCAAACTTTGAGTGGCTGTACAGTTCAAATCTTGCAGCCATTTTATGTGTCCCACACCTTGGTTTTGGGAATTTTTCATCCCCTGCCATCCACCACCACTCTCTGCTTCCTGCCTGCCAGCCAACTTGATATCTACATTTATACACTTGTGGACTCCATATTGTGCTATTTTCTCCATGAGTTTTCTGTGTGGTACAGTGTCAAAGGCCTTACTGAAGTTCAGATAGATGGTATCCGTCACCCCACCTGGGCATGTAACAATCTGACAAAGTATCCATAGTGGAATATATCAACAGGCTAGGGGGCTTCAGGAGCCTGAGCCACTAATATGAGACAATCAAATGTTTATTTATAGCAGACACACATGTTGCTGTTTTGAAGTGGAATACATCTCCAGGGGAAGCAGAAAATGAAAGTGGGCTAATTGAGCTGAAGAGGCATAGATTCCAGTGAGTGGAGATTGAATCCTAAAGTATTTCGCCTGTCTGTGTCCTCATGGGGCAAACTGTGAATGGGCCTGTTTGTGTCAGCAAGCAATTGCCAGCTTTTCAGGTACTTTGCTAAATCCACATGCCTTAATATGGAATCCAGTAATAATTCCTGGGAAATGGATCTTCTGTATGTGTTCACTCCAACAACTAGTCTCCCTCTGGTACTGTTCAAAGCTCAGATTCATGGTGGACGTGATCCTCATTGTCCCATTTTTATTTTAGCACACATTTTTTATCTCCATAAATTCCTGACTGGGACCTACTTCTTCTTTTACAAGCCTACAGCCCTTTCAAGGAGCCTGTTCCACCCCTCCCTAATTCTGGTTCCCCAGTGTTGTTCGAACTCTGATGTGCCTCCAAGTCTCAGCCTCATTTTCCCCCACTCCAAGGTGGGGCCTTGATTACTGCTTCAGGGATGATGAACCCATTATAAAGCATTGTCAAGGAAGGGACAAGGTGCCTGTGGCAGGTCGACATGACCTTGCATGAACATGAAAGCAGGTGCAGTTTCACCCCTCAGCCAGGGCTCCTTTCAATTTTTCAGTGCACCCACCTCTCCAGGGACATAAAAGCACAACATGCCCAGCTTTCCTTAACCATATGACTGTTGACATCTGTGCCAAGGGGCTAATGTACAGAAAAAATGGGAACCTGCCCTTCTCAAGATAGATAGCTCCCTCTGGGATGCTCCTACTTCCTCTTGCAAATCTTCAGTTGTGACTTGATCTTAAGATATGAATCCAGGTTATCATCACTGCAAGTGGCTCCTCAACTGCTGTGCTATTGGTCTGGTTTCATCGTCCCATATTGACCAAGGAGAGTACAGTTTATGAAAGTAAACAAGCTGTAAGTTGACCAGCTGGTACATCTTCCTTTTGTATAAGGACCTTCTGCCCCAACATCCCTCCAATTAACCTTACTTTGCCAGATTGTATTTAGTGTTTTGGAGTTTAAAGAGATGAACCTAAGTTGGTAGATTATTCCATTAATGCAGTCTGTTACAGCAAGCACATCTGCCCCCAAAACATACAGGCTTGAAGAAAGTTTGTTTTTGACAACTGTGAGAAGTAACTAGACCTTTAATGCAGGAGTCAGTGATGAATTAAACTTCTTGGATAATATATATTCCTGAGTGCTTCATACGGTATTTGCACCCTTGGAGTCTGAGTCTTGACTTTAAGAACCATTGACTCAGTTGAAACAGAAGACAACTTGAAGTCCATCCACGAGTAGTGAAATTTTTGTATGGCAGTAGTCAACCGTAGCGTAGGCCTAAAAGGAACTGATAATGCCCCCTGCTGTAGTTTTAAATTTAGTGTTGGAACCCCCTCATACTGTTAGAAACTATAGGATCTCCTTCCCTGTGCCTTGTAGTGCCAAGGTTATTTTTTATGTTGGCTCGTACATGCGCAGCCAACATATTGCAGTAGTAGCAGATTTGGAGGCGTGGTCATTGTTGGGCGAATGCAGGGCACGCATCAGTAGGTGCGTCCCTCATTCCCCAGTCAGCCAGCAGCAGGCATTGACATCATGCATCGCTAGTGTGGCCACCAGATCTAAGAAAAGGTCCGCTGCAATGAAAGCGAAGCTCTCATGTAATGGGGCCACAACATGCCTCCTGACGTGCACTCAACGTGGCGGTAGTGACTGCCGCCGCCTCCTGTCAAAATGCCGACGAGGGAGCCCACTCCCCTTCGGCATACTGACCCCCATCCCATTTAAAATGTATGCCGAGGGGGTGCCAATCCCCCTTGGCATCATGTGCCCCCCAGTGGTTTTACTTTGCAGACGGGGGGGCCCAATCCCCATCGGCATTTATCCCCATCCCCATTTATTTTGCCGACAGGGGAGCCTACTCCCCTTCAGCATAATGTCTCCCCCCCTTGCTTTTGTTGTGTGCTGAGGGGAGCCCAATCCCCACTGCCTCGTGTCCCCCCCAGTATAGCCGACGGGGTACCCAGTACCCTGGCTACAGCACTTCAAACACTTAGGTGGCATGCTGGGAGCCCACCCCAGTGCCAACCCCAGCAAAAAAAAAAAAAAGTCCTGCAATGTATTTTACAACCTGTAAAAAGAATACGGTCCTCGTGGTCTCCTGCCCTCCCACAACCCGTGCCCACCTTCTGCGCACCCTGCCTCCCCACACCCCCCCCCAATCCATACTTACCTCTGGAGTCCGGTGCGACGATGTTCGGTGGACCAGGAACACATCTGCACTCTTCAAAGCTGATCGCGAACTGAAGAAATGCTGGTAAGCTATATAATGGCATAAATAGGGTTTTACCAACTTTGGTGCATGTCTCAGCCATTTTTTGGAATTTTGGCACCAAATTTTCAACATGGGGTTATTGGGACCCTTCCTCATGAATCCAGCACTGTCATGGTGTTATTTGGTCCTGAAAGGTGATTTCGCAATCACCTTTCGGGACCGAATAATTAAACAACAGTGCCACTGTTCATGAGGGGCTGTCAAACAGCCTGTGTTGCAAATTTGGTGGAAAAATTCCAAAAATAGCTGTTTTATTTAGCCAAGACAGTGTTTCCACTAACGCTTAAATTCGTGAATTTGTAATATTTTCACTCCAGATTTTCAAAATTGGCATTTTTCCACACCTCCTTATGAACAGTACAGCTGTCATTTTACATATCCTGGCCGAAATGTGTTTTTGCACGTCCGGTGCAAAATCAGTTTTCAGGACAGTTTAAGGAAATGACGGTGACTCTGTTCATGAGCAGAAGTTCTAAAATGCCTATGTTGAAAATTTGGTGATGAAATTCCATAAAATGACAGTGTTACAAGTGTGCGTTGAGCAGTTGCCACGCACCTTTGTAACTTGCAAATTAGCAGTATTTTCACGCCAGATTTTCAACACTGGCATTTTTTCACACCTCTTTATGAACAGTGCAGCTGTCATTTTTCACATCCTGCCCTAAATGTGTGTTCGCACCTGTGGCGCTCAATGGTGGTCACTGTGCAAAATCAAATTTTCGGACAAATTAACAAAATCACAGTGCCACTGTTCATGAGGGGAGGTCCCAAACTGCCTATGTTAAAATCCCTAAAATAATCGGGTCACGGACGTGTGTTGCACAGTTTCTATGCATGCTCGTAACTTCAGTTTTTCATATTTTCACTCCAGATTTTCAACGTTATTTTTTTTACATCTCCTCATGAACAATACAGTTGTCATTTTCCGCATACTGCCCAAAATGTGTGTTCGTCTCCGTGTCGCCAAATGGCATAGCCGCTGTGCAAAACCACCTTTCAGCCAACAAACTGGTAGTGCTGCTTTGCATGAGGTGAGCTCACAAACAGCCCATGTTGAAAATTTGGAGTACAAATACCAACACACACCTATGGTATTAGGGTTTCCAACTGTAACACCCCACCCTGTAGAGACTGACAGGTGTCATGGGTGTGCATTGGGATCATCGGCTGTAATGCTCACGCCATTTCACCCCCACCTTGCAGCCAGTGACTGGCATCGTGGTGTGCCTTGCATTGTTTGGCCACAAAGTTCACCCCATTCTCCTATACTGCACCCACCTCAGTGTATTTCTTTATGGAATGGGTTAAGTATAACGCCCACAGACACCAAAGCATACCACAACACTTGTCAGTGTCTACAGGTTAGGGTGAGGTATGATGGCATAAGCGTCATAGCTGACGACCCAAAGGCACATCCCAATGCCCGTCTGTCTCTACAGGGTGGGGGTGGTGATGGCGTCACTTCAATACTTCACTGCCATTCCTATTAAGCATCTCTAACTCCAGCACCGCCAATGCTAGCGAGACAACATTCGGCATTGACAAATACTTGTTTCTAGTGTTGATTATTTTTTTTTTTTAATGCGACCACTGGTAACCAGGAAAGATGTACCAAGCCAGGGCTCATTTCTAGGTGCATTGGGGTGGGGGTAGGGCAAAGGTATTAACAGGCACCGGCAGCTGGAAATAATTTCATGCAAACCAGCTGACAAAATACAACCAAATATAGTAGCGGAAAGGCTACATCTGGTAAGTTTAGTGTTAGAAGGACTAGAAAACATGAAACTGTGCTGATTAAGGTATCTTTGTGATCCATGTCCTGTCTGAAGTAGAGTCAGTGTTACACATCAGGCATTTAAGCTTCACTTCTGTCCAGACCTTAGCTGTCCCAGAGAAGCTAAACTTTACTTTGCAGATGTTCATCTTGCTTATGCACATGAGGTTTATTTAATAAGACATGGGTTAAAATAGGCACCAGCCTACTCACCAAATGCTGGTAGATTTTGCATTGTGACAGTAAAAGTTTCTTACATCTAGCACCTGCTGGCTTGTAATGGAGGAGATAGCGTTGCAGTGAGTTACATCAGTTGGGCCAGTAGAATATGGTGTCAGTGGATTCTCCCAGGCTCTTGTCCTGATGGTTAGTGCCTGCAAAACTTTATTTTGACTTCTGGTACAGTATGTGTGGTGTCCAAACTGAAAAATAAAAAGGTATGTAAGAACTGTTATTTCTAGATGGGTCAGGCTGTTTATGGTTGAAGATTATAACTGAAGCTTAGTGTATTGGAAGGGATTTTGATAGCAGGAGGAAAGCGTAATTCTACCAGTCTGTAGATCTCTGGTGCAACCCCATGTGGAACACTGTGGACCGTTCTGGAGTACTCACTAGAGGAAAGACGGACACAGTCTGGAGATGGTGCTGTGTAGAGTAACCAAAATGATCTGGGGCTAACAGAGCTTATCCTATCAGGATCGGTTTAGAATATTCGATACAATTTTTATTTTACCAGGATAACACCATTGAGACAACTCATTTGCAAGGAAGTTCTGGGGTACACAAATACATAATCACTCATACAGAAGGCAAAAATACACTGCTAACAGATACTTGTACATCTAAAACCACTGAAATACAATAGTTAAACAGTGATGCACTTAAGGCATATGCAGATGCCTAATCAGCATAATACAAGGGGATGAGAAAGAGGAATAATAATAAAAAAAAAAAAATTCAAAACCAAGGAGCCAGAGTCTCCAAGTTAATTTTAGGGCACAGCAAGACTAGGGAAGACAGTAGGAGCAAGTGCTCTTAACAAAAGTAGACACAGGTGGAAGAAAGGAAAGGGAAGATGGGAGGGAGGTGTTTGAAAAGTGGCAGTAAAGGGGGTAGGATGAAGAAGGTGAAGGCTATACAGGCGAAAGGGAAAGGTACTGAATGGAGGACAGGGATGGGGGGAGAGAAGTGCCAGGAATGAGGATCAAGGGTCAGCATAAGGATAGAGTACTGAAGGCTTTAGAAACATAGATAGTGATGGCAGAAAAAGACCAGTGGTCCATCCAGTCTGCCCATGGTTGCCTGTCTTAAGTCTGGGACCTCTCTCAGAAGAGGGTGACATGATAGAAACCTTCACATTCCTGAAAGGTATAAATAAGCTAAACTGCAGGGAACTGTTTTAACTGGATTTATGGGTCAGAACCAGAGTGGAAGCTAGCTGGGTGAATTCAGGAGGGTTGCAAGAAAGCTTTACTTTATGGAGAAAGTGGCAGAGCCACGGAACAGCATACCAGTTGAGGTGGTGGGTGTAAGCACAGATTGGACAGAGTGAAAGGCTAATTAGTTACTCGGGGGGGGGGTGGTAACAGTAAGACAGGAAGTTAGAGGGGAGGTGTGGGTGTAAACTCTGTCTAGAAAATTGGTCACGGCATAGAGAAGGGTAAAACTGAGCAGACTAGATAGACCAATGGTCTCTTTCTGCTGACATTATCTATTTTTCAAACAACATGAAGTCTTGCTGTATTCAGACATAATGCAGTTAGCCCCAGCACTTGAACTGCCGTGGAGAGGAAAGAGTTAACTCTATGCAGAAGCATAGAACGTTGAGCTCGAGCTCGGTTTTCAAACCTCTTTCTGTGGTACTTCCCAGTGTAACCGTCAGATTCTTTACTCCGCCTAACAGTGAAGTCGCTCTGGAGATTTCCTCTGCTTGGTTCAGTAAAAGTAAAGTGTTCGGTTTAAACTGTGTATTGTTTGTTATTTTCGGATTTCCAGTCTATAGCCACAGTACTGGTATTGTGTAGATAGGTAGTGACTGTGTTTTATGTTGGTGAAAAAGTGGAAATTGTTATATTCTTCGGTTTCTTTCCTGTCGGTTCGGTTTGGAACCGACCTTGTTAATTTTAATTTTATTTTTTCTGGGATAGTGTGGTGTTCCGGTACCGATCAGTTTCAAAAGAACCGGACCTTTTGCTGGTTCTTTTAAAAAGCCTGTGACACGGTTTGTAACCGATCGGTTATTATATCACCTGGCTTGAAAGCTGCAATAGGGTAATTTGTTAGGTTGGCCATGTCTGAGAAACCCAAGAAAAAAAACGGTCCCACTGGGTTTCAACACTGTACTGAGCGTGGGGAGGCCTTTAGGCTGACCCTCACTTCATTTGTGTTTGTCTGGGGTTTGACCACCTCAAGTCAGACTGCCAAATCTGTAAAAACTTTCCTAAATACACTCTAGAAAAAAGACTTGAGTAGGCTGAAGGAAAGGGAGGCCGAGAAGGCCGTAGATCCGGATGGACAGCCCGGTTCGGTTGCAGACGAACCTGAGGAGGTGCCTACTGACCTAGGCGATACCTCTTTGGGCAAAAGGAGAGCCGACCCCAAGGGGTCGGTTCCGTCAAAGAAGAAGCATAAGTCTGCCGGTTCGGATCCTGTATCTCACTCTCCAGCCACGGACGAAATAGCCAAAGCGATTAGTATTCAGTTGCTTAGATCGGTTCTGTCCGAACCAGTGCCGCCAGTTAGGCGGTTAGTTCGGTCGGATCAGTTTCCTCCCAATTATGATCCAGACGCTTATTATGAGGAGTGGGAGGGAGACGAAGACTATCCCGGTGATGATGATGATGACCGGGGGGTCTGGATGTGCCCATTGAACCGGACATCTACCCAGACAGGTTTCAGGTGTCTCTCCTCCCAGGCTCTTTGAGTCCTTTTCACATTTTTTGTTCTACAAATAGGTGGCAGAAACCCTGCAGCTTCCCTTGGTTGAAGCTGCAGAGGAGGAGGATGAAGAACCTGCTTTTGTGGAAATGATAGACATCCCAGAGTCCAAAAGGCTGTCTAGCCCTCTTGATAAATCCTTGGGGAAACGGACACACAGAATTTTACAAACTCCTAATTCAATACCCTCTGTAGATAAGAGAATGGACAGGAGGTATTTGATATCCGGCTCAGCTGTGGAGTTCCTTTATAGTCATTGCAGCCATGTTGGGGTAGTGCAGGCTGCAGCCTGTGAAAGGGCTAACATTCCTTTGGCTTCACACCCCCTGTATAAGTACTCCAGGAAAGTGGATGCCATGGCCAAAAAACAGTATTTGGCATCCTCTTTGGGACTCAGGCAGGCTACCAGAAATCCAGATGGGATACGGTTCTGGAACTGGCTAAACAGGCCTCTCCCCAGCTAGCCAAGGAGCTGGAGGAGGTGGCTGCTGATGGAATTGAGGCATCCAAAATGCAGTTTCATGCTGCTGTGGATTCCAATGAGTCACGGCTACATCTGTGTCTCTCAGAAGACATGCTTGGCTCAGCTGTACTAGCCTTTCACAGGATACTCAGACTAAGGCCATGGATTCTCCTGTAGTAGGTAACTCTCCGTTTGGGGAGCAGACAGAGGCTTACATGAAGAAAATGGATGAATACAGGACCACGTACAGGAGTGCACAGGCCAAGGAAAGGCAGGCCACTCCGCACAAGCAGCAGTCTAGGTACGGGGCAGGCCCTTTCAAAGGCTTTTTTACCAAGCCCAGGCCTCCTCTCCCTTCCCACAGAGGGGGTTCTTTAAAGGATGGGGCAGGAGGGGGATGAGCAGGACTGCTCCCTCCTCCTCTCAGTCTAAGGCTCCTGCCAAGCAGACACCCTGATTTGTCAGCCCGGGTCGACTCCCCATTTCCAGTGGGAGGCAGGCTGGCTTACTGCTTCCAGGCCTGGAAGTCTGTGACCTCAGACAAGTGGGTCCTGGAAGTAGTAAGCCAGGGACTGGCCCTCAACTTCAAAAAATTTCCAAAAAAAAAGGGCCAAAGTCTTTTCCACCTGCATCAATCTCAGAAACTCTTGCCCTAGAGGCAGAGGTTTCCTCTCTTCTAGCTCTCAGAGCTACAGAGAAAGTTCCTACTCAGCACAAGGGAAAAGGACTGTACTCCAGGTACTTCCTTACCCCAAAGAAAACAGGGGAGTGGCGACCCATCCTAGACCTAAGGTGTTTGAACAAACACATTTCAAAGCCCAAATTCAAAATGATAACTCTGGGAATAATCCTTCCCTCTCAAAGGCCAGGGGATTGGCTAGCATCTCTGGACCTCAAGGATGCCTACTTCCATATTCCTATCAGGTGCTCCCACAGAAAATACCTCGGGTTCAAGTTGCCTTCAGGCCATTACCAATTCAGAGCCATGCCATTCGGCCTAACATCAGCTCCAAGGGTGTTCTCAAAGTGCCTTGCAGTAGTGGTGGCTTACCTCAGAAGACAGGGTATAACCATCTTCCGGTTTCTGGACGACTGGCTCTTAGTGGGTCAGTCACTCTTACAGGTCAAGTCAGCTCTTCAAACTACCCAGGGCCTACTCAGCTCCCTGGGGTTTCTTCTCAATCTTTCAAAGTCTGTCCTCGAACCAGTTCAACTTCTTACCTTTATAGGCTTAGAGTTGGACACTGTACATGCAAAAGCCTTCCTTCCCCTGGCAAGGGTGAAGGCCCTAGTGGATCTTTCTTCCTCCTTTCGACCTCAGGTCTCCCGCCCAGCAAGACAGTTCCTCCAGCTCCTGGGCCACATGGCAGCTTCCACTGCAGTGGTGCAGGGAGGAAGGTTCCAGATGAGGGACATTCAGTTCCATCTAAGGTCTTTTTGGTTTCAAAAGAAGGATTCACTTACCAAACTGATTCCAGTGACTCAGACTCTGGTCCAAGCTCTCCAGTGGTGGCTGGACCAGGACAACCTCAGACAATGGGTTCCATGTCTCCCTCAAGTCCCATCAGTAGTTCTAACTATGGATGCTTCTCTCCTAGGGTGGGGAGCCCACCTGGGAGCCCTGACAGCTCAAGGGGTCTGGTCTCCACAGGAGTCTCTCCTTCATGTCAGTCTCCTGGAACTCAGGGCAGTTTTCCTAGCTCTGCAGAGCTTCTTGGATTCAGTCAAGGGCAAGGTGGTCCGAGTCAGAACGGGCATCACCACAATGTGATACATCAGCAAGCAGGGAGGCACTCGATCCTTGGCCTTGTGCACTTAAACCATGAAGCTGTGGTCTCTGGCCTATTCTCCTCAGACTTCTCTGGTAGCAGTTCACCTTCCAGGGAAGGACAACATACTAGCAGATGCTCTGAGCAGAATTTCACAGGGACATCATGAATGGTCCATGGATCCTCACATCCTGAAGGTCATCTTCTCCAGGTGGGGCACTCCAGAGAGGGATCTCTTTGCAGCACCAGACAGTCATCAGCTTCCTCTGTTTTGTTGCAGACCTCCAGTCCTGGGGACGGTTCCCCAGGATGCTTTCTTTTAGGACTGGAAGGGCAGGTTTCTCTATGCCTTCCCTCCCTTCCCTCTGCTGTTCAGAGTTCTGATCAAGATCAGGACTCAACCCAGAACAGTAATACTGGTGGCTACAAATTGGGCCAGACAGCCTTGGTATCTACTGCTGTCCTTGTCAGTGTCACGTCCCCTGTCTCTGCCAGGACATGCAGTCTCCTGTCCTCCTCCCAGGGGCGGATCTGGTACCTCAATCTCCAGTCTCTCAATCTCAAGGCCTGGCTCTTGAAGAGTTAGAATATGCAGCACTACATCTTTCTCAGGGAGTTCTGGATATTCTGAAGGTCTCCAGGAAACCTTCCACTAGAAAAACTTACAACACCAAATGGAAAAGGTTCAGTATTTGGTGCTCTCAGAATGGCATCCTGCCTGATTCTGCAGACATTTCCACAACCTTAGACTATCTAGTTCATCTGAATGGTCTGGGCCTTAGGCCTGCCACTCTGAAGGTTCATCTAGCAGCTGTCTCTGCATTCCTGTCAGCAGGGAAGGGCTCTTCCCTGGCATCTCATCCTATTTTCAGAAAGTTTTTCAAAGGTCTGGTTCACATTAACCCTCCCTTTAGGGAGCCCACTCTGCCTTGGGATCTTAATGTCTGCATAGCTCAGCTTATGCAGTCGCTCTTTGAACCTCTGGCTTCGGCCGAATTGAAGTACTTGACCTGGAAAACTGTGTTCCTGGTAGCTATTACTTCTGCCAGACGGATTAGTGAGTTATAGGCTCTGTCAGTTGAACCTGACTTCATCTCCTTCCATAGGGACGAAGTGGTCCTAAGAACCAATAGGAGGTTCTTGCCCAAAGTGGTGTCGGATTTTCATCTGAACCAGTCTATATCTCTCCCTGTGTTTTTCAGTGACCATTCTTCTTCAGGTGAAAGAAGGTTTCACAGTCTGGATGTTAAGAGGGTCCTTAGCTACTACATTGAGCATACTAAGGCACATAGAAATGACTGTCATCAATTGTTTCTAACTTATGGTGAAGTGGGGAAAGGTAAGCCTGCCACTAAAAGAACTATTGCCAGGTGGATTGTTTCTTGTATACAATTTTGTTATGACAAGTTGGGTTGGACGCCCCCTTCAGGCCTGAGGGCTCACTCGACTAGGGGTACAGCTGCTTCTCTAGCTGCTGCCAGAGATATACCTTTGTTAGAGATCTGTAAAGCAGCCACCTGGAAACAATGCGTACTTTCACAAGCATTACTCCTGGACATCCAGGGCTAGGAGTGATGCTAGGTTTAACACAACAGTACTAGAGCCTCTTCCCAAAGTAGGTTCTGCATTCCTTCCTGTATAGGGAACTGCTTGGTAGTCTGCATTATGTCTGAATACAGCAAGACTTTATGTTGTTTGAAGAAAAAACTACCATAGTAATGTTGTTTCTTCTGATGGAGTCTTGCTGTATTCAGACCTCCTCCCCTCTCAGAACCTGGGTTTTGGGAAGTGGGTTGGCAGGTACAGTGTTGCACCTCAGGGGTGTACCTTGTACTTCCCCCTTGGGTGGGGTAGATGATGTTTTATACTTAAATATTGTCACTATCTTTCCTTCTTGGGCTCTCGACTTCAGTCTTTTGGGCCCAAAAAGAATCTTTTGCCCTTTGGCTATATGTTTGAACAATTTCCATACTATAGTTTATTAGTTAGTTTGCTCGTAAGAATCTGACGGTTACACTGGGAAGTACCACAGACAGAGGTTTGAAAACTGAGCTCGAGCTCAATGTTCTATGCTTCTGCATAGAGTTAACTCTTTCCTCTCCAGGGCAGTTCAAGTGCTGGGGCTAACTGCATTATGTCTGAATACAACAAGACTCCATTAGAAGAAACAACATTACTATGGTGAGTAATTTTTTCTTCTGTGTTATGTATATTAGGAAAGTGAGTTATAATTATACAGAGTCTAAAGACTCATTCCAGTTGGCCAGTTGATCCTTCTGTGAGGAAAAAACAGGGCTTCTGCTGATGGTGCTTGTTGGGCAGCTGCCTGAAAGTCTGTCCATACCTCGTTATGCTACTATGATGTGGTTAGTTTAGACTCCAGCTGATGCAGCTGTGGGGGAGGATTCTGCAGGAAGCTTGTGTCCAGAAATTTGGATAGGGTATTGTCCCTTTTGAGTGTGGTGAAATTTGTGATGTTTAGGCTGCTGGAACTGGTAGAGATGATCAGAGATCAATGGGGGATTGTCCCTTTCTGTTTGTGAGTAGAGCTAGAATCACAGGTGTTTCTGGATTAATGGAGATGACCCAAGAAATCTGACAATTAAATGACAGAAAACAATCCCCTTTCTGAGAACCATTTGACTATGAAAGCACATTCTTCATTTGTATGATATGAGGCTATCGTAACTCATGTTAATGACAGTGTTCCTGTTTCAGAGGCCAGGATTATGTTATGTACTTGTTGCATAAATTAGTAATTCTCACAAGCAAGTTTTTTTTCTTCATAGTCTGCTGTTAAACACAGTGTGTTCAGCGTCATTTCAAAAATGATACAAGAAAATGAAAGACTTAGAATACGTCTGTTGGCCTGCAGCCAGAAATGCATAGGTTAGTACATTAATTCCATTTATACAAGTTAAAAAGTTATTTAAATCATAAGTGTCTGAGTTACACGAACTGCCCAACTTGTGTTAAAAAGCATCTCATGAACAGCAGTTTTTTAAAGGTGATCAGTAGTGATTTCTCTTCTAGATCAGGCCTCTGTTGTAGCATACTCATGGGTGTTACTGGAGTCAAAAATAGCCTTTTACATAATTTCTTTTTAAAGTCATCTATTTTTTCATATTCTGTAATAGTTCTTTTTAAAACCAGGAGGTCCCCACGGTGTCCTGCAGCTCCCTATTAATGCACCAAAGGCTAATTGGAAGGTACTTAGGAACTGTGACATGTATGTCACCACTGTTGTGAATGAAACAGCATTGGCTGTTTAAACTACAGCTTTAATTTTGTCAGCGGGGGTACTAGTGTGTTAGAAAATGCAGCAATGTTTGACCTTTATGTTACTGTATTATTTTACACACTAGTACCCCTGTTGACACAATTAAAACTGTAGACCTTACTTCGAAAGGGCTCCCGCAGTAGGTAATTACATATAGGACTGAAGCCGGCAGGCGTCAGGACCCCACAGAAAATTTTTTAGCCAGCAGTCTCTGGCGGGGGCCGCCCCCACGTCAGGTGACCGACGTCAGTATAAAGGGGCAGTCCCCCACGGCTGCCTTCCAGTTCTCTCCCGCCGTTAGCTCATGAAATTGCCTCGCGGATAATTTCACTGCTTTGTCAGATAATCGTCTGTATTTTTACCGTTCTCTTTTTCGAATTTGTTCGGAATTCTTGTCAGATTTTCTTAAGCATCTGCCATGTATGTCATCCCCTGCTCCATCCGAGCACAAGAATAAGTGCGATTCCTGCGGCGCCCAGCTCCTGCAAAAGGATGGACACTACCAGTGCCTCTTCTGCCTAGGCCCGGATCACCCCGTGGAGAAATGCCAGCACTGCCAACAGTTCAGTGCCGCCACTCGCAAATGGAGGCAGCAGTCCCTGGAGGCCCGCATTTTGAAAAAGATATCCTCCATGGAGAAGGAGCTGAAGATGCTTCGGTAGACCTCTACTTCCCCTGAGGGTCACTGCAAAAACGAGAAGCACTGGGACTCCTCTTCCACGGTCACCGCGACTCCAGCCAGAGACGCCGTGCTGAAGGTAATGTTCCCTCTGGGGAACCGTTCTTCGGCCTTCTTGGAGGCTTCCAAGGCAGCGTTGACCCTCCCATCGGGCTCGCGCCAGGCCCGTCGGCAGCCTCCGGGTCAAAGGCGGCAGCCGCTACCGGGAAGCCCGCCACAGTGCGGCCTTCGGGTTTGAGCTGCTCCGGTAATCCGGGCATAGGCCCCTCTGACGCCCGCATGGGCTAGACCGATAAGATGCCCCTACTCTTCAGGGCAGCGCATGGCCTCCAAAGCACCCGCTAAGGCCTCTCCTCCTTTGCGGCCTTCGGGCACAGGATCCAATAAGTCAGACGCGGCTCTTCTGACGGCCACCCGGACCCCGCCAGTAAGGCAGACGTCGACTCCTCCGATGGACACACAACATTTGAGTCGATGCCGGACCCTACGGATCAGTCCATCATCCGCGGTTTGCCGCAGCATTCACTGTTGCACTCCGAGGCTCCAGCGTTTCCCCTGTTGGACCCTGGGGATTTTAGTCCTCTTTCTTCGAGTGACACCGAGGACGCAGCTATGCTTCCGTCAGGTCTCCCTCCCGGTGGGCCGGATGACCTGACATCGGACGCTGGCTCTGACGCCGGCCTATCCGACGCCGGACGACATTCCCTTGCCGGATGCTGTCCTCGCGGGCCAGACACCGCCAGGCCACCCATACTGGGCCCGCTGGGCCTTTCCCAGGGTCTTCTGCTCCGTCAGAGCCCCTGATACCCGGGTATCCGACCCCGTCTTATCCGACGTCGTCCTACCCGGGACTGCAGTATCCTGTGCCACAGTACCCAATGCCGGCCTACCCGACGCCACAGTACCCAGTGCCCCAGTACCCGACACTGGGCTTCCTGATGTCAGGCTATGGATACTGACTGTATGGATATCCCCAATATCCGTATCCTCTACCTTCTCCTCCTCCTCTACCACCCCCTCAGCTGCCGGCGGACCTGAAGGAGACTCTGGTTTCCTGGTGGGCAGAATCCAAGGCTCAGCTCATTATGGAGGTGGAGAGCCGCCGTCCGACACCGAACCTGGTTCCAAACTCCTGTCTTTGGAAGCGAAAGACTCCTTCCCTCCTTCGTGACACTCGAGGTGAGCCCTCTAGAGACAGGGCAGGGGAGGACACGCTTCCCTGAGGTTTGCCGAAGGGGTCCGTTCCTCCCCCGCGCTGGGAGTGGTCTTCCTGTTTAGAGACTACGGATGATTCCGACGGGTGCTCCGATTCAGATGGTGAGCCACGCATTCTAGACCAGCCCAGGCCCAGGACTCCTCTGAAGTCACCTGCGGAAGATCCTTCCTTTCTGGAGTTGCTGCGAAAGATCCAGGCGATTCACCAGTGGCAATCCTTGTGCCTGATCCACAGCGGAAGAAACTCGCTGCTCATTTGGATCTGCCCGAAACCGCTCCAACACTGATTCTACCCTGGATCGAGCCTCATGCAGACCTTGTTTCCACTATTTGGAAGCAACCGTCGGCATTAGCCGCCCTTCCGAGGAAGGCGGACAGGCTATACCAGGCTCTGGAGGGTGTCGATTCCCTGAATACACACCGCAAAGCCGACTCTGTCATGATTAGTGCCGCTCATGGCCGTATGGCTAACCCTAAGCATCTTAGCTCATCCCCACCTGACAAGGAATCCTGCCTTTTGGACCAGTATGGGAAGAAGGTCTATGGTTCTTCCATTCTGGGAATACAGGCCCTTAATTATGTTGCTCATATGGGGGATTACCAGAAAGCGATCCTTAGTGAGGTGGAAGCAAAGTTGGACTCCTTTCCTGAGTCTCAGACTAAGCAGGAAGCGGCAGATCTGGTTCGGTCTGCTCATTCGGCCAGTTGGCACATGCATCGTGCCACGTACGATGCAGTGGATGCTGCTGGTCGGTGCTCAGCTTTTACTGTAGGATTGCGGTGTCATGCCTGGCTCCGAGTGTCAGGTTTGGTCCTTGAAGTGCAGTCTGCTATCCAGGACGCACCCTTCAGGGGTTTGGTGCTATTCGGTGGGGATGTCAAGGACATCATCACCGATATGCAAGAGAAGGGTACTGCTCTAATGTTTGTTGACTCTATGTACAGGCCCCCTCAGGGTCAGTGCCGCCCTTTTCGCAAACGTTCTCATCCCAAAGCGAAACCTCAGGGCAAGTGGGCCAACAAACATCGAGCCTCTCTGGCTGCCAAGCCCCCCCGCCCAAAAAAGCAGCGGGAGCTTCAGCTGCAGCGCTGCCCCACACCTCCTGACTCTTGTCCTGTCCCACAGCCTCTGGACCTTCTAGAGGAACCAGTGGGAGGGAGGTTCTCCTTCCATCTACCGGGTTGGGAGAGGATCACTTTAGATACTTGGGTGCTCCAGTTGATAGCAGAAGGACACTAATCAAGTTTCTACAGAGTTCCCCCCCCCCCAATTCGTCTTACTCCACAGAACATCCTCTTCTGGTTTGGGAAGAAATATCCTCCCTTCTGCTGAAGGTGGCGATAGAGCCTGTCCCAACCCACCTTCGGGGCATAGATTACTGTTCCCATTTCTTCCTGGTTCAGAAGAAATTGGGAGACGTGAGGCCTATCCTAGACCTCAGCTCCCTGAACCTGTTTGAGGCATACAGACGGTTTAGAATGCTGTCTTTGCAGAGCCTTCTGCCCTTACTTCTGCCAGGACAGTGGCTGTGTGCTCTGGACATGCAGGATGCCTGCCTTCATATCCCTATTCGCCCTTCCCACTGCAAATACCTTCATTTTGCGTTTCAGGGGGACCACTACCAGTTTAAGGCCCTCCCATTTGGCCTTTCCTCTGCGCCCTGAATGTTCACTAGATGCCTTTCCGTGGTAGTGGCCCACCTGCGTACCCAGGGAGTACAGGTTTTCCTGTACCTGGATGATTGTCTCCTGGCAGCCCTGTCCAGGGAGGAACACCTGCGCTCCCTTTCCCTTACCTTGCAGGTTTTTATCAGCCTGGGTATTACCGTGAAACAGGCCAAGTCCCATTTGATCCCATCCCAGAGGCTGCAGTTCATCGGGGCGATCCTGGACACGACCTCTGGCATGGCAGTCCTGCCACTGGACAGGGTGGCCACCCTCCAGGCTCATGTAAGCCTGTTGTTCAGTCGCAGGCGGGTCAAGCGCCAGGTCAGTCATTCGCCTCTTCGGGCTCATGGCGGCTGCTATTCTGACAGTCCCTCGTGCTTGGCTCCACATAAGGATCTCTCAGTGGACGCTTCTGTCTCAATGGGATCAGTTGGTGGACGACGTAGATCAGGAAGTCCTGGTCTCCAACCCTATGGTTCTGGACTTGCTATGGTGGATGGTTCAGGAGAACCTTTGCCAGGGAGTTCCCTTCTGCCTCACTCCCCCCTCCCAAATATTGACAACGGACGCCTCGTGAGAGGGTTCTGGAGCCCATATGGGATCTCACAGGACCCAGGGCTCCTGGTCCAGGCTCGAACAGACTCTACACATGAACGTGCCCGAGCTCAGGGCTGTGCTGTATGCTCTACAAGCTCTGCATCTGTATCTGCTTCCCGGTCATCTGGCTGTCCAGACAGACAACATGTGCGTAATCTGGTACATCAGCAAACAGGGAGGAACTCGTTCCTACCCTTTTTGCAGGGAGGCGATGCAGGTTTGGAATTGGGCAATGCTACACAACCTTCACCTCACGGCAGTTCATGTTCCAAGAGTCGAAAACACATTGGCAGACCACCTCAGTTGGTCCTCTGCCCAGGCACATGAGTGGGAACTGGATCAGGGGGTAGCAGACGATAGCTTCCTACACTGGGGAACACCTCAGGTAGACCTGTTTGCGTCTCCTTGCAACGCAGAATGTCCCTCCTTCTGCTTGCTCGCTTCAGGGTGAGGCATTTTTTGGAGAGACGTTCTGTCTCTAGACTGGAAGGGCAGATTCGTCTATGCCTTCCCACCGATCCCCTTGATTCTGAGGGTCTTACACAAACTCATCTTAGAAGGAGCTTGCATGATCCTAATCACTCCTTTCTGGCCCAAGCAAGTTTGGTTCTCTCTTCTGCAACAGTATTCAGAGGAACCTCCTCTTCCTCTTCCTCTGTCGCAGCTTTTGCTGACCCAGGATTAGGGGACCCTGGTTCATCCAGGCCTCAAATCCCTTCAGTTGCATGCGTGGCTCCTGCAGACGTAGCTCAAGCCCTATTCGGGGTTTCCCTGCTCGTGGCGGAGATTCTGGTGGAGGCCAGAAAGCCCTCCACTAGATCTACCTATGCCATGAAATGGAAACCGTTCTCTATTTGGGCCTCTTCCAAAGATTGCGAGCCATTCTCTTGCCCTGTTGGGAGGCTTCTGGACTACATGCGCCATCTCTTCGATCTGGGTCTCTGTCATTCCTCTCTGAAAGTTCACATGGTGGCCATCTCCGCTTACCGTGTTCCTTTTGGAGACAGAACGTTCGCACAGTTGGAAGTCTCTAAGACTTTTCTTAGAGGGGTTCTCCACTTGAGACCCCCCTATTCACATTCCTGCCTCTCCTTGGGATCTAAATTTCATCCTTAAGAAGCTTACCCTGCCTCCTTTCGAGCTGGCAGCCTCAGCAGACCTAAAGTTCCTTTCCTGGAAGACTCTCTTCCTCGTGGCCATTACTTCTGCTCGAAGGATTTCCGAGCTTCAGGCCTTGATGTGCAAAATCCTGTATTTGATTTTTCACAAGGAACATGTGGCTCTGCGTACCAACCTTAAGTTTCTCCCTAAGGTGGTAGCGGAATCTACGCTGAATCAATCCATGGAACTGTCTGCTTTCTTTATGCAACACTCTAATCAAGGGGAGTACCTCTTGCATACTTTGGATGTTCTCCGAATTCTGAGATACTACATCACCAGGACGAAGGATCTCAGAAAGACTGATCAACTGTGTGTCTGTTTTGCTCGCAAAAGAGAAGGCAATGCTGTCTCCAAGCAATGCCTATCTAAATGGTTGGCTCATTGTATCACTTTCTGTTACGACAAGTATCACAAGACCCTGCTGGGTCAAGTCAGGGGCCACTCCACCAGGGGTGTAGCTGCCTTTGTGGCTTGTATTAAGAATGTGTCTGCAGCTGACATTTGCGCAGCCGCAACTTGGACTTCTGTCCATACCTTTACGAAACACTACAGTTTGGAAATTGCCTCTCGCTGTTGAGCTGGCTTCGGGTTGGCTGTTTTGCAAGGTCTCCTTTCCTGAGGCCTTCACAGCCAGAAGGTCTTCATTTGGGTAGTTTTCCTCCTTCCGTGTGCTTCTCCTTGTTCCAGACTGCTTGGGACTCGGTCCTATATGTAATTACCTACTGCAAGAGCCCTCTCGAAGTAAGATAGTACAGTTACTTAAGAATTTACTGTAACAGTAGATCTTCGAGAGAGGCTCTTGCAGTAGGTAATTCTTTCCTGCCCTCCATCCCCCTTAGTTTTTTCAGCTCCTTTTCCAGGAAGGGGAAATATCCGCTTCTCTCTTGTCTTGCCTTTTTGGCCCTTGGTGGGAAAGAACTGGAAGACGGGCATTGGTGACCGCCCCTTTATACTGATGTCGGTCACCTGACGTGGGGGCAGTTCTCCGCCAGAGACTGCTGGCTAAAAGTTTTTCCGTGGGGTCCTGATGCCTGCCGGCTTCAGTCCTATATGTACTTGCCTACTGCAAGAGCCTCTCTCGAAGATCTACTGTTACAGTAAGTTCTTACGTAACTGTATTTTCTTCGAATTTTTGCTTGTTCAGTTTTAGCTGAACAGTACACACATTTAAGTTGTACGTGGCATACATTGTACATCAATAGGCTCGACATTCCAGGTAACATTATGGTAGTGGTGCTTTCTGCATCGGCACATCCCTTGTAGGTGTTGCATGACTAGAGGGCTAACCAGAAATTATTATCAATCAATCAGTCAAAGTCTTTATTTAACTAGGCGATCACCGTTGAGCAAGCTCATTTTCGAGGTGGACCTGGGATTATAAAGTCCAGATAGTCTGAAAGCCTATTCTGCCATCAGTGCATAGTGTCATTGACAGATGAAGACTTAGTTGCATCTTGCAACTGCCTTGCTTACAAGTCTTAATAACCCCTAGTAAGGTGTGTGATTTATATCCTACTTTACAAAGCTCCCACAAGAACACTATTCCATAAAACAACATTGCAGATGGAAACGGACAGTATAGTTGATGGCCTAAGAACCTGGCCGTAATTGTGTAACAGCTAAAATGAATCACAGGCACTCATGGCAAGGCAAGTACAGATATAAATTTATTTTTTTTTAAATTTTGTTGACCAGGTGCACCTACTGAGACTGAAAGTCCCCTTTTCAGGGGTGACCCAGGTTTAATTACATAGAGGCATAGCAGAAAGACTTCGGTTATTCAAAGACAACAGTGAGTTGCAGTAGGTTACAGACATTCAAGATTCAGTACATACAAAGCAGTAATGAGTTTCAGAAGGTTACATACAGTCATGATTCATTAGGGTTACAGAGGTAGAGAACTTAGTTGTAAACACATCATAGGCTTGGCAGACCATACATTATGCAGACCAACAAGGACAGTTTCAAATAGTAGATTTTGCAAACCAAGACAGATATTTTGGAAGACCAATTCTCAGTGAAGGGGAGAACACATCAGCGATAGCAGGTGTGTTGGTTGTACTCAAGTAGGTGGGGTTAAGCCCTTTCTTGAAACCCCTGAGTGAGGAACAGCTTTGTAGAGTTTCTGGGAGGTTGCTCCACGGGGATGGGGCAGGAGTTGGCAGAGGACCTTTTCCCCATATTGGACCTCACCCGAGGTACTTCTAAGAGGGTGCACCTGGAGGACCGGAGAGTCCTCCTCTGGGATTGTGCAATCAAAGCTTCCTGGAGACTCAGAGGAGTAGCACCTTTTATCTGTTTTGTGAGGGCCAGTTCAATGAATTGTAGAACATTGCAATGGTGCTCCCTAGTTGATGTCCTAAATGCAGAGTGACCAATTCTGTGGTACAGCATTTTGAGCTTGTGCATTTCGGAGCATGTAACAGTTTGGAGAACCGGAGCCTCATGCAGCAGGATGGGGGAGCAGTGTGTTATTGGCAATTACTAGCCATGACTCCTTGGTGGGGAAGTTGTTTAGGTGATAGAAAAGCCCAATTTTTTAGGAACATGGACTTCATTAAGTGTTCTGTATGTATTCCTAAGGTTACTTCTTGGTCCACATATACTTCACAGATATTTAATAGACTCGACCACCCCGATATTAGATCCAGGGAGTGTGGAAAGGGATAAGATGCTGTCTTGCTGAACCCAAGTGTCTGGGGCCAGACAAGATGGCTTTTTTTTTTTTTGCATTTAGGACCAGTTTGTTGGCCATGAACCATTTTTTAAGTTTTCGAAAATCATTTGAGAGCTGAAAGTTGATTTGTTTGGTGTCTTTGGAACATCTGTAAAGTACAGCAGCATCAGCTTACAGCAGCAAGTTAGCCCACCTGCTGTTGCCTGTCATAGCATTTACAAAGAGGGAGAAGAGAAGGGGACCAAGGATGTACTTTTGTTGGACTCCATCCGTAATCGGCTGTTGCCCTGGCTTGGCACCTTTCCATTTTACCAGTTGCATCCTGTTTGATGGATAACCTGAGAACCCCCGATGAGACAAACTGTCAAGGCCATGTCGTTTTCAGTTTAGCTAACGGAAGACTGATTGACCAGATCAAAGGCTTTTGGTGAGGTCTATGAAGACTGCTTCAGACAGCTACCCTTAATATTAATTTTTAAAATTAAAAACCATGAGGCTTATTCAGAAGCAGTACACCTGAGGGACTTGTCAGATATTCACAGAAGAGGCATATGAAAAGGCTAGAGGAGCACATTCTGTGCCCCCCTCCCCCATGGTAAAGTAATCCTTGATGTTGGAGATAGGGAAAGGAAGCATTCTAGATAAGTACACTATATTGCACATTCCCAGTATAAATTAAATTAATGTGGTGCCACTGTGAGTCTCAAGTCCATTTTGTCCTCGGAGAAAGAAATCAGCAAAACAAAAAAGCATGAACTCTCCCATTTTGCACAAAAAAAGTTATTGTATCTGTGCTACTTTAGGAAGCCTCGCTGAGGGATCATAGATTAATACCAGCCCCCAAACATCCCCATCATTTAAAAATGTACTCCATCCTTACACAAGTACCAGTTTTCCCACAGTATTAAAAGCCTTACTGTACCTTTGGACCAGAGTTAAGCAAATACAACAATACAAAGGAAGTTGCAAAGTTCCAGCTCAGTAACTGGCTCAGGTGTCCTCATCCGTTATGGCTTCATTCCCTGACTCATCTTGTTGCTTTTCTCCTGCGGCTGTAGCCTGAGCCTTTAACTTCTACACTACTCATGCTTCATCCTTGAGATCGATGGAAGAATATGGTTTGTTGTCTACTGTTACATGGAGTCGTGCCAGGGGCCCTTTACCTGTTCCTAGTCTTGCTTGATGCCATTTAAGATCTTGTGTCACTTCCTGGTAGAACAGGACCAGTCCTGGAATAGTAAAATGCATTGGTCCCCAGCACTTACTGAGTTCTGCTTGGCTGCCTGTATCACAGTATCCTAATCCTTGGTGGACATGAATGTTATTAGCATGGCTGATGGAAATTTGGATTGGGTTACCGCCCAATGAAGAGTTATGCAGTAAGCTTTCTCCAAGACAAAATTCCTGGTGCAGCCCCTGCTCTACACAAGTCAGAATTTTGGGTCCCTCAATTTCCTTCGACATTCCGAGAACACAGATTTTGTACTCTGGAGGTTTTCTGCATTCTCCATCCTCTGTTGCAGAAGTTTATTTTCTAAAACCACAATCATGTGCGCCGCCTGTGCTCAGTCTGCAATTTTGTTAGCCTTTGTGGTTCTGGCTTTCACGGCATCCATCTGTTCTCGACAGATGTGAATCTATTGGAGATATTGTTAAATTTTTTTTTCAGTGGTCTGGACTGACTTGAAGCCTGGTCCGCCAAGGCTTGGAGGGCCTCAGAAGCTGCAGTTATCTGGTTGCTTGTTGTGCTGGAGCCCAAGGTCTTGGCTGCATCTTGCTGGCGGCCACAAATCTGAAAAAAGCTCTGGGAAGAATTACTCTGTGTGGTTTTCATGCTGGTGTTCCCCATGGTCAACTCTGGTGCTCCTGAATCCTAACAGTGAACAAAGTTAGAATCTATGTTGGTATATCACAGATCTGCAGGGAGAATTATGTTTTTTATCAGAAATTAAAGATTCCTGCAGCAGCTTGGGTGAAGTACTACTACCCTGCTGGATTGCTAGGCTCTGCTCCCAAAACTAGTGTAATACACAAGCACTACTGTTTTATTCACAACAGAAGTGACTGTGTCACAATTCTCAGAGTTCTTTCCTAACACCCTTTGGTGTTGATCAGTCAGGTGTTGAGGACATACTGATTCTGCAAATAATTTATATTACTTGTAAAATAGCATGCTTTTCAAAAACATATGTAGGCAGATGTTTTTGACTCTAATAACACTTGAGGCAATGTTACAAAGGGACCATGATTTGGCAAGCATTTCCAATTATCTTTAGAAGAAAACTGGATGGCTCATGAGATGCTTTAAATGCAAAATTCTGCATATGTGTCATTTTTTTGTATGTGCTGTATCTTCTGTTGTTCCTTCATAACTAATGAATATTATTTTCATACCAGGATCATGCTCCCATGTACTTTATCTGCTCTGACTGTGTACACAACTTTTTTCTGATGGTAAGATGGCCACTGGGCTGTGTGTTCCATCAGATTAAGCTGTAAACGTTAATCAGAGTTTATGCTTTCTTTATTTGAACTTTAATGCAGAGAAAGTTTTTCCTTTTTTTTTTTTTTTTCAGTGATAGTGTTACAGTGATTTTATGTAGGGATGTTTAGGTTTTCCTTTGATATTAGTGGAGTGGGCTAAAGTGATGTCCGTCTCCTGTTTCAGCTACTCCCCATTTATTGCACTACCGGCACTTCTAAACTGGGTTTTATTTTATTTCTTCTGCAACTGAAAAGTGTCTGTTATAGGGACATGGATATGTTGTTCATCCACACTGTCTGGCAGGTATCCTTGCCGCTTTAATTCTTGCCGGAAGGTCTTCAAGCTGGCTCCTCCCACCCACCCGGGTGGTAAAACTCTCGGCTCCACCCATGATGCCAGATCTTCCTTACCGCTTGGAAGCTCAGGTTCCTCCCTTAGCGCTCTGGTTTGAGACTGGATCCCACCTCTTCACCGGCCTGGAATTGATTTTTGAAGTTTTCAAACTGCTCTTCTTTTCCTCGCGTCTACGATGGACAAATCTGTTCCCGGCTTTCAGAGGTGCCCCTGTGGGCAGAAGATGTCCAGGATGGATCCGCACTCCACGTGCATCTACTGCTTAGGCCTAGATCACTACCCGCAGGCTTGCAAGTTGTGCCGTTCCTTTTCGGCCAATGTTCTGGACGATCGAGCTGCCCGTTTGAAGCTTGGGCGCCCCGAGAAACGTTTTCCGCTGGTAAAATCCAAAGATGCTCGTTGGGCGGTGTCCGCGGCGGCTGGCTCGGCTGAGCAGCTGGAGCAGTTGATCGCCCTCGAGGAGGAAGCGGCCCAGGCCGCATCTTCTTCTTCCTCGGCCGCGGCATGTATCCCGCTGTCTCTGAGTTCCTCGTATATAGCTTAGTTCAAGGAGCTTTGTCAGTCTCTTTCCATGAAGGGAGAGGGGCCTTCGGGACATTCTTCTCGGCCCAAGAAAAGGGAGTCGAAGGGTAAGTCCCACCGTTGGCGCTCCTGGGAGCGGGAGATGTCCCCCTCCCCGGGCAGCCGACCGTCGACTTCGGTCGAGGTTGTGGCTGAGGCCGCTGGCTTCACGGTGCCCCTGTCAGGCCAGCCTGCCGAGACTCCCGTCGACAAAGTCGAGATTTTTCTCGATCCGTTAGACGGGCTGTCGACTGGAGAAGCCGACAACCCTACTTCACCAGTTCTCCTGGTGGTTACCGAGGATCTGCCTGCTCCTGCAGGACCGCAGTCCCCGGTTAAAGTTCCCGAGCCGAGGGAAGAGTGGGTATCCCCGGCCCCTTCTCAGACCCACCCTCGGTCCCCCCGGGGGTCTCGGTCTCGGACCTCTTCTCGGTCCAGCCTTTCCCACCGTCATCGGCGGTCTCGGTCTCGTTACCGAAGTAAGCGGCGACACCGCTCTTCCTCGTCCTCCTCCTCGGGTGAGGAGAGGCTTTGACGCAAGTTGCGCCGACGCTACGAGAATTTGATGTGGCAGTTGCTGTTATCCGGGCCTAAGCCGACCCCGGCTAAGACCCCGGCCATCAAATGGCTGTCGCCGGAAGCAACCACTCATTCCAGTCGAGTTGCCCGCCCCAGAGCCGGTTGCTAAGCCGAAACCAGCTGGTCCACCGATTGTGGTGGAACCTCTGCCTCCTCAACCTAAGTCGGGGACCCCGACCAAGAGTTCTTGGTCAGGTCATGGCCTGCCCCACAGGTTGTCGGTCACCCTCACTCCCGACCGTCCTCGGCAGGTGGAGGGTGGCTTAGGGCCAAGCAGCTCTTCGCAGACTCTTCGGAATCCGACGACGATTCCTCCCTGTTCTCCAGGCAGTGCGATCTGGAGTCCTCCGGGGGCCAGTCAGTGGACGATAGCCCATCGTCCTTCTTGGGTCTGCTTCGACTCATCTCGGAGTCCACCGGGATGCAGCTCGAGCCGTGTCCAACAGGCCAAGTATCCCTCACTGGAGATTCTGGACGAGGATTCTCCACGGAGGCCTTTCCGGTGGCTGAGGCCATTGTCGGCCCACCTTGGAGCTCTTCAGCGGCCTGCTTCCTGTCCAGCGCCTCGCCAGGATGGCCAGGAAGTATCTGCAGTCCCTACGGCTCTTTGCCCGGTTTCTTGGAACACCCTCTGCGAGGGGTTAGTCACCGACAGCGTTTTACGGCGTTCCGGTGACGCTCGGGATGTGGACAAGCCCGCTGACAAAGAATCCAAAAAGTTGGACTTTGCTGGGCGCAAGGTGTACGCTGCGTCCTCCCTCGGCCTCCGACAGGCCAGCTCGGCCGTGCTGATGGCACACTTCTCCCACGCCCTCATGGGCTCCCTGGATGAGATCGTTCCTCATCTCCTGCCTGACCTGCAGACCATGGTCCGCAGGTGCGGGACCAGGGCAGGGCGGTGGCGAAGCAGCAGCTCCAGACTGCTCTGGACATAGGTGATTCCTGTGCCAGGTCAGTAGCGGCCACAGTGGCCATGCGACACAGGGCGTGGCTGAGGATGTCCACTTTCACGGTGGATACCCAGCACAAGTTGGCGGACGTCCCCTTCTTGGGGACTGACCTCTTCGGCCCTGGAGTGGAGGGACACCTCCAGCGGATCGAGAAGTCCAATGCCACTCTGGACTCGGTCACCTCCGCCCAGAGGGACAAAGGCCGCCGTCAGCAGCAGAAGTCCTTTCGTCCTTCGGTCCCTGCTCCTCGACCGGCCCAGCAGCACCAGCAACAGGGCCAGCAGGCTCGCGCTAGGCGTCCCAAACCCAAGCCGACAGCTTCCTCCAACAGGAAGCAAGGAGGTAAAGGCCAGGGAGGTCCCTCGGCCGGTTCTTCCTCCAAGCCTGCCCAGTGACGGGTTGAGGGCCACCCAACCTCGTCACTCCCCCCTGGGTTCCCCCATGGGGGGACGGCTCCGCCACTTCCTTTCCGCCTGGTCCGCTATCACCACGGACCGCTGGGTGTTGGAGGTGGTAGGAAAAGGCCTGCCTCTGGAGTTCGAGCAGGTTCCGCCTTTTCGAGCTGTCGCCTCGGGGCCACGGGGTCCGCAGCCTCGCTGTTGGCCTGCCGGGCCGACATTGCCCTGCTCCTCGAAAAAGAGGTAATCAGGAAGGTGGCGGATCCTCCTCCAGACCCGGGGTTTGTGTCCAGGTACTTCCTGGTCCCAAAACGGACGGGGGGCTGGCGCCCAATTCTCGACCTGCATGACCTGAACAAGTTCCAAGGTCTCGGACCTTCAGGATGGTCACTGTGGCTCAGATAATCCCATCCTTGGAACAAGTCGTGGTTCTTCTCCTGGACCTCCAGGACGGCGTTCTTTCACGTCCCAATCCGTCCGTCCCATCAGAGATTCCTCCGCTTCAGGCGGAGGGATCCTTCACAGTTCGAGCCATGCCCTTGGCCTCTCCCTAGCTCCCAGGGTCTTCACCAAATGCATGGCAGTGGTGACAGCATTCCTGCGGCGCCGAGGGGTCCGGGTGTACCCTTACCTGGACGATTGGCTGATAGCAGCCCCCTCCAGACAGGAGGTGGAGCGGTCCAGAGATCTGGCCCTCCAGGTTTGCTCTCAGTTTGGCCTCCTCATCAACGAGGCCAAGTCGGAACTCATGCCAAAGCAGGTGATTCTGTTCATCGGGGCAGAGCTCGACTCTCTGCAAGCCAGAGCACGGCTCCCGGCGGACAGGGCCGAGGTTCTTTCCTCCTTTGCCCAATCATTTCTGGTTGAGCAATCATCTCTCGGGACTTCCTGCCTCCTGGGCCTCATGGCGGCCTGCACCAGCGTGGTCCATTGGGCCCGTTGGTACATCGTCCCCTTCAATGGGGACTGGCCAGCCAGTGGTCTGGCGCCGCGATCTGTTGGACCAGCCGTGACAGTGACCCAGGAGATGTGGGCAGCGCTCTCCAGTGGTGGATCGTTCCAGCTCATCTGCAGGAGAGTATCCTGTTAGTCTGCCCGAGCCGACAGTCTCTCTCTCTCTCTCTCTCGGCCATCTCTGATGGGTTGGGGTGCCATCTGGGGAACACGAGCGCCACGGCCTCTGGTTCCCTCGGGAGTCCCGATGCCACATCAACCTGCTGGAGCTCCGAGTGGTCCGTCTAGCTCTCACCGCCTTCGCTCCGTTTCTACGGGGTCAAGTGGTTCAGGTCCAGACGGACAACACCATGACCATGTACTATCTGAACCACCAGGGCGGGACGCGCTCCTTGCTGTTATGCAAGGAAGCTCTCCGCATTTGGTCCCTAATGTGCAGCCTGGAGGCGGATCTCCTAGCCATTCATGTGGCAGGAGCCTCCAACACCCTGGCCGATGCCCTAAGCCGGATAGGGGCTGCGTCTCACGAGTGGTCTCTCCTGCCGGAGGTAGTACAAGATCTCTTCTCCCACTGGGGCACGCCTCAGGTGGACCTGTTTGCCTCAAGGGAGAATGCGAAGCTGAGTCTGTTCCATGCCCGCCCCCCTCAGCAGGGCTCGCTGCAGGGGGATGCCTTCTCGAGGCCGTGGACCCCGGGCCTCTTCTACGCCTTTCCCCCATTTCCCTTGATCCACAAGGTGCTTCTCAAGGCGAGGAGGGACAAGGCGCAGGTGATTCTGGTAGCCCCAGACTGGCCCCGCCAGTTCTGGTATCCAGATCTCCTCAGCCTCAGCTCCAGGCTCGAGGCGGCTTCAGCCCACCGGACCTGATCTCAGTCAATCAGGGGAAGGTATTCCATCCGGACCTTCAATCCCTGCACCTGACGGCCTGGTTCCTGAGTGGCTAGAGTTCCAGGCCTTGGGTCTTTCCGACGAGGTCCTCAACGTCGTTGAGGCGTCCAGTAAGGAGTCGACCAGAAAATGCTATGCCTTCAAATGGAAGAGGTTTTCCATTTGGTGTCAGTGGAAGGGCTTGGACCTTCCGACTGCCCCTGGCAAACATTCTGGACTACCTGTGGTCCCTTTCTCAGCAAGGGCTTCGGTCGACGACCCTTAAGGTGCACCTGGCAGCCATCTCTGCTTACCGGGCGCGGGCCGGCAAGCAGTCGATGGCACAGGAGAAGGTGGTCGGGCGCTTTTTCAAAGGCCTTGACCACATTTCCCTTCCGGTGCGAGAACCTCCACCTCCGTGGGATCTACTGCTGGTATTGGCCAAGCTCATGGGCAAGCCATTCGAACCAATGCACAGGTGTGATCTTTCACACCTGTCGTGGAAGACCGCCTTCTTGGTGGCTATCACGTCAGCCAGAAGGATGGGAGAGCTCCAGGCGCTTTCCATCGATCTCCTACCTGGTCTTCCACAGGGACAAGGTTGTCTCGCCCCCACCAGTTCCTCCTGAAGGTGGTGTCAGAGTTTCACCTTAACCAGGTGTTGACTGTGCCGGTGTTCTACCCCAATCACACCTCGGAGGCCGAGTATAGGCTCCATACTTTGGACCCTAGACGAGCGCTCGCTTATTATAAGGCGCGGACGGCTGAAGTTCGGGGAGAGGTTCGCCAGCTGTTTGTCACCTACGCTGAAGCCGCACCTGGCAGACCTGCAGCAAAGCGGACGATAGGCAGATGGATCACCTCCTGCATAGAGCTCTGCTACAGGTTGGCGGGCATGGAGCCTCCCAGAGGGATAAGAGCTCATTCTACCCGCCATACCGCTGCATCGGTAGCTGCTTCCAGGGACGTCCCTATCCATGATATCTGCAGGGCTGCTACCAGGAAGTCGGGACATACCTTCATTACCCACTACCACATCGACCTCGAGTCACGCCGGGATGCTGGTTTTGGGGCCTCAGTTCTCCAATCCCTCTTTCCCAAGTAAGTATTGGGTGTGCACCTTGCCTTCCTCCTCCCGGAGAACTGCTAGCAGTCTGCCAGATAGTGTGGATGAACAACATATCCATGTCCCTAGAAATACAGGTTACTCACCTGTAACAGGAGATCTTACTTCGAGAGGGCTCTTGCAGTAGGTAATTACATATAGGACTGACGCCGGCCAGTGGCAGGACCCCACGGAAAAATTTCTAGCTAGCAGTCCCTGGCGGGGACTGCCCCCATGTCAGGTGGCCGGCGTCACACGACATCGGTATAAAGGGGCAGTCCCGTACGCCTGCCTTCCAGTTCTTTCCCGCCGTCAGCTCGTGCAGCGCCTCGCGGTTAAGTTCATATCGCTCAGTCTTGTTACTTCGTCGGTTTTTCCGAAAAAGTTTTCAGTATTGAATTTTATACTTCTTTTGTCAGGTGAACGTCGGTATATGTTGTCCCCTTCAAAGAACAAGTGCAACTCTTACGGTGCCAACTGCCTCACAAAGATGGTCACTCCTCTGCCTTTCTGCTTCAGGGCCGACCATGCAGGTCGACAAGTGTCGCATTGCCTCGATTCAACGCGCCACCCAAGACAGACGCCAACAGTCCCTCGAAGCCCATCTCCTCAAAAAGAAGATGTCGCGATGGAGAAGGAGTTGAAGAAACTGACGGCGTCAACCTCCCTGAAGGGCATAAGGCGGGACAAGGAAAGGCACCGGGAGAAGGCCTCCTCCTCCGCGACTCAGCGGTCGCGGGCAGACTCTTTATCCTCTGAGATGATCAGCAGCAGCCTCCAAGACTTTGGAGGAGGTGTCGACCCACCCGTTGGGTTCGCGTTTGAGCCTGCCGGCGTCTCCGAGCAAAGGAGACTCCAGCCCCAGTGCCGCCGCAGGCCTGCGGCCTACTGGTGGGCACCTCCCTTAAGCTGGACGTCGGCTCTCTCTGGCGTGCACGCTGGGAGAAGGCGCTAAGGCCTTCGACCGCTGGCGGTGCGGCGAGTGTCCCCTTGGACCAGGCCTCCTCTCCTCCTCGGCCTGCCTCTGGCAGGGACCCCGAGTCGGATGCCGGCTCCTCTGGTGTCCGCGGGATTCGGCCCTAAGCCCGCGTCGGATCCTCCACGGCGTCGCCGAAGCCTCGGAGCCTACGGCAGAACCCTGCTGCGTCTGTCGTGCCAGGCTCCCGCAGCCTTTGCTACCGTCAGAGGCCCCAGTCCCCCTGCCCGACCTCGGGATTTTCCCCTCCGTCCCGGACGAGGCTTGGGACCCTGGGCTACCGTCCGATCCTCTTCCTGGCAGAGCGGATCTGGCGCCGGCTCCCCTGGCGGCCCGACACCCGGCCCCACCGACGCCGGTTCCGACACCGGCCCCTCCGATGCCGGCGGGGGATATTCCTCTTCCATCGGGCCCTCCACCCCACGGGCCTATCCTGGCTGATCCGCCCGTAGAGTACCCGGCTGGGCCGTCTGCTCCGGCAGCTCCTCCAGTGCCTGGGTATCCGCCGTCCTATCCGACGCCGGTTTTCCCAAGTCCGCAGTATCCTGCGCTGCAGTACCCGGTGCCGACTCCCTCGATGCCGCAGTACCCAGCTCCGGTATACCCGCAGCCGTGTTACGGATACTCCCCTCTGATTTCCTCTGTACAACTATCCCCTGCTCCCTCCTCCTCCACCGCCCCAGGCGCGGTGGATCTTCAAGAGTCTCTTGCCTCCTGGTGAGCTGAGGCCAAGGCTCAGCTCACCAAGAAATCGAGCAAATCTTATGCAGCAGTGCCACCCCCGGCTCCTGTACGCCTCAGACGGCACACTCCCTCTCCTCCTCCTCCGGATTCCTGGGCTTTACCCTCGGAATCCAGAGAGAGGCAGGACACGCGTTCTGGGATCCCCCCCAAGGAACCCGTTCCTCCCCCTAGACGAGTTAGGGAGTCTTACTCTGCTTCAGATTCTTCCTCCCCTTCTCTCTCGGACTCCTCGGAGGCTTCCGATGGCTGTTCCGAGAAAGACGACGAGCCACACTCTCCGTCCAAGCCCCGGCCGAGGACTCCTCCGAAGTCTTCTCTGGAGGATCCTTCCTTCACGGAGTTGCTCAGGAAGATCCAGGAAGTCCATCAGTGGCATTCCTTAGAGCCAGATCCTCAACGGGTTAAACTCGCCGAACATCTGGACTTGCCCCCTACGGCTCCTACCCTAGTGCCACCCTGGATCGAGCCTCACGCCCACCTTGTTTCCACTATTTGGAAGCAACCGTCGGCTTTAGCTCCACTTCCCAGAAAGTCGAACAGGCTATACCAGGCTCCGGAGGGTGTAGACTTTTTAGACTCTCACCCCCGTGCAGACTCGGCCGCTTACGGCCGGTCAGCACACCCGAAACACTTGAGCTTGTCTCCCCCGGATAAGGAATCTCGCCTTCTGGATCAGTATGGAAGGAAGATCTACGCTTCTTCCACACTGGGGATTAGGGCCCTGAACTATGTAGCACATATGGGGGATTACCAGAAGGCCGTCCTTACCCAGGCGGAATGTAAGATTGACTCTTTGCCTGACTCCCAAGTCAAGCAGGAGTTAGCTGACCTGGTCCGTTCTGCTCGTTCGGCCAGTCGTCATATTTTGAGGATGACCTACGATGCAGTGGACACTGCAGGACGGAGCTCTGCGTTTGCCGTGAGTCTTCGGCGTCATGCATGGCTCCGTGTGTCAGGTCTGGTCCCGGAGGTGCAGTCAGCGATCCAAGAAGCACCTTTCAGGGGTTCTGTGCTTTTCGGTGGTGATGTCAAGGACATCATCACTAATTAGCAGGAGAAGGGGACGGCCTTTAAATCTGTTGATTCAATGTACCGTCCCCATCCCCCACAGCGCCGTCCCTTTCGCAGACGCAGCCGGCCTCCAGCGAAACCTCAGGGAAGGCGGGCCACTAAGCATCGGGCCCCACAGCTGCCAGGCCCCGCCGCCCAAAAAAGCAATGGGTGCCCCAGCTGTGGCGCTGCCTCACACCACCTGACTCCTTCCCTCTCCCACCACCTCCGGACGCCCCAGAGGAACTAGTAGGAGGGAGGTTCTCCCTCCACCTTCCGGGTTGGGAGAGGATAACATCGGATTCATGGGTGCTTCAGATCATAGCAGAGGGGCACTCCATAGAGTTTCTACAGAAACCTCCACGTCACCCCCCTCTGAACTCCGCTTACTCAAGGGACCATCTTCCTTTGGTCAGGGAAGAAATCTCTGTGCTCCTTGTGAAACAGGCTATAGAGCCCGTCCCCCCTCACCTCTACGGGACGGGTTACTATTCCCACTTCTTCCTTGTACCAAAGACGACGGGAGATCTCAGACCTATTCTCGATGTCAGCTCTCTGAACCTATATGTGGAATACAAGAGGTTCAGGATGCTCTCCCTCCAAACCCTTTGGCCCCTGCTTCGGCCGGGCCAATGACTTTGTGCACTGGATATGCAGGATGCGTACCTGCACATCCCCATTCGCCCGTCGCACCGAAAGTACCTCAGGTTTACGTTCCAGGGGGTCCACTACCAATTCCTGGTGCTCCCATTTGGTCTTTCCTCGGTCCCCTGAATCTTTACCAAATGTCTGGCGGTGGTAGCGGCCCACCTGCGTTCTTTGGGAGCTCAGGTTTTTCCCTACCAGGACGACTGGCTCCTGGCAGCCCCGTCCAGGGAGGAACTCCTGCATTTTCTCTCCCTCACCCAGCAGGTTTTCACTGGCCTGGGTATTACCATCAACCATTCCAAGTCTCACCTGGATCCTTCACAGAGGGCTCCAGTTCATCGGGGCAATCCTTGACACAACAATGTGCAAGGCCTTTCTGCCTCCGGACAGGGGGGCCTCCCTCCAGTCACAGATTTCCCCCTTATCGGAACACAGCAGGGTCGCGGCGAGGTCAGTGCTCAGTCTACTGGGGCTCATGGCGGCAGCCATCCCGACGGTTCAGCGAGCACGCCTCCACATGAGGATCTCTCAGTGGACTCTCCGATCTCAGTGGGATCAACGAGTAGACGACCTAGATCATCTGGTCCTGATCTCCTCGCCGATGGTAAGAGACTTACAATGGTGGATGGTTTGAGAGAACCTGTTCCGGGGGGTCCCCTTTTTTCATCCTCCCCCCTATCAGACTCTGACTACAGACGCTTCAGGCGAAGGTTGGGGAGCCCATTTAGGTCCTCACCGAACCCAGGGCCTATGGTCAAAGTTGGAGATCATTCTCCACATCAGCGTGCTCGAACTCAGAGCAGTGCTATATGCTCTCCAAGTCCTTCACCAATACATCCTTCCCGGTCACCTAGCTGTCCAAACGGACAATATGTGCGTGGTGTGGTACATCAACAAGCAGGGAGGAACTCGGTCCTACCTGTGCAGGGAAGCGATGAGGGTCTGGGATGGGCAACGCTTCACAACCTTGACCTCACGGCGATCCACGTTCTGGGAGTCGACAATGTCCTGGCAGACAGACTAAGTCACTCGTCGGCTCTACCACACGAGTGGGAATTGGACAAAAATGTTCTAAAAAGCATCTTCCACATTTGGGGGACTCCTCAAATAGACCTGTTCACCTCATCCCAAAACGCAAAGCTTCCAATCTTTTGCTCGCTCGCTCCAGAGCGAGACGCTTTCTGGAGCGACGCTCTATCTCTAAGCTGGAAGGACAGATTCATCTGTGCTTTTCCCCCAATTCCTCTGGTACCTTGTGTGCTGCAGAAGCTTGCTTTGGAAGGAGCAAGAATGATTCTGATCGCTCCTTTTTGGCCCAGGCAAATCTGGTTCTCTCTTCTACAACAATACTCAGAGGTTCCTCCTCTTCCTCTTCCTTTATCTCCAGGATTGCTGACCCAGGATCAGGGGACCCTGGTCCATCCGGGACTCAAGTCCCTTCATCTTCATGCTTGGCTCCTACAGACCTAGCTCAATCTCATTTTGGAGTCTCTCCAAAGGTGGCAGAGATTCTGGTGGAGGCTAGAAAACCCTCCACTAGGTCCACCTACGCCATGAAATGGAAAATATTTTCTATCTTGGCTGCGTCCAGGAACGTGGAGCCCTTTTCCTGTCCTGTGACCATTTTGCTTGAGTACATGGCGTCATCTTTTCGACCTGGGTCTCAGTCACTCCTCTTTGAAAGTCCATATGGCAGCTATTTCAGCCTATCATGTCCCTTTCTCTGACAAGGCATTCGCCCAGCTGAAAGTCTCCAAAACTTTCCCTAGAGGGGTCCTTCATCTCAGGCCCCCTGTCCGGACCCCAGCTCCGCCTTGGGACTTAAACTTTGTCCTCGAGAAACGTACCCTTCCCCCCTTTGAGCCTGCGGCTTCCGCAGATTTGAAGTTTTTATCGTGGAAGACGCTCTTCTTGGTGGCCATTACTTCCGCTTGCAGAATTTCCGAGCTCCAGGCCCTTATGTGCATAATCCCCTTATTTGATTTTTCACAAAGAACGAGTAGCTCTTCGCACAAATCCTAAGTTTCTTCCGAAGGTGGTAGCGGAATCTACCTTGAATCAGTCTACTGAATTACCTGCTTTCTTCACTCAGTACTCCAATCAAGGAGAATACCTGCTCCATACCATGGATGTTCACAGGATACTGAGATACTACACCGATAGGACAAAGGATCTCAGAAAGACTGATCAGTTGTTTGTCTCCTTTGCTCACAAAAGAGAAGGCAACGCTGTTTCTAAGCAATGCCTATCAAAATGGTTGGCCCATTGCATCACTTTCTGTTATGACAAGTACATCAAGACCCTCCCGGGTCAAGTCAGACCCGTGGAGTTGCCGCCTCTGCGGCTTGTTTCAAGAACGTGTCTGCGGCAGACATCTGTGCTGCCGCCACTTGGACTTCTGTCCATACTTTTACTAAGCATTACAGTTTGGACATTGCCTCTCGCCGTAGAGCCGGCTTCAGGTTAGCTGTCTTGCAAGGCCTCCTTTCTTGAGACCTGCTAGGTTATTTGCTACTTTTTGGAGTAGTTCCTCCTCCTGGTGCCTTTTCATTTGTTCCAGACTGCTTGGGATTCTGTCCTATATGTAATTACCTACTGCAAGAGCCCTCTCGAAGTAAGATAGTACAGTTATGTAAGAACTTACCGTAACAGTAGATCTTCGAGAGAGGCTCTTGCAGTAGGTAATACCTTCCCGCCCTCCATCCCCCTAGGCTTTTTCAGCTCTTTTTCCATTGAGGAAAATATCTGCTTCTTTCTCGTCCGGGCCTTCCGGGCCTGTGGCGGGAAAGAACTGGAAGGCGGGCGTACGGGACCGCTCCTTTATAACGACGTCGTCTGACGCCGGTCACCTGACGTGGGGGCGGTCCCTGCCAGGGACTGCTAGCTAGGAAATGTGCCTCTGCCTGTCCTGCCGCCGGGCCGGGCCAGTCCTATATGTAATTACCTACTGCAAGAGCCTCTCTCGAAGATCTACTGTTACGGTAAGTTCTTCACGAACTGTACTTTCTAGGAATGGTATATGTTGTTCATCCACACGACCCACCCGACCTCCCTGGCTTCGACGCACAACCTGAGCTTCCAGCGGGCCAGATCTGGCGTCATGGGGTGGAGCCGAGAGTTTTACCACTCGGGTGGGTGGGAGGAGCCAGCTTGAAGACCTTCCGCCAAGAATTAAAGCGGCAAGGATACCTGCCAGACAGTGTGGATGAACAACATATACCATTCCTAGAACTCCTGTTATAGGTGAGTAACCTGTATTTTTTGAGGCTTTTTCATTTCTGAAATTATACATCAGCCATAGACTTTGTGACATATTCTCTTGCCGTGGTTGAATGGTTCTTTGCTCATGTTTCCCGCGGTGGTTTTGACTGTGCACGCTCTGTGGGCTTCCTTGTATCCCGGCTACTGTCCAATCCTCTGTGGAACCTACAGAGCTGGACTGTCTGCTGCTTTCTTTGTGGGGTGCTGGTGCAACTGTCCTGAGTGAGATGAGGAGGGTTAGGGTTTGAGGGGTATAAACAGTCCGGCTGGCGAATCCAGTGAGAGAGTGCTTTGATCTGCCGTCCCCCAACCCTGATCACTTTGCAGTTCCAGAATTTTATGTGTTTTTTTTTTTTTTTTGTTTTTTTGTTTGGACGCCTTAACTGTTTTGGAGGTTAATTTTTGGTGGTTAACCTGGGGCTGTGTATCTGCTCATCCTTTCAGTTCTAGTTCTCGGAAAGAGTTAGAAAACGTAGCCCAGAGGAGTGTGAACGTCATGCTGGCCCCAGTGGGCTGAAGAGGATCGAGCCTGGTCTGTTTGTGACAGCTGTGTTTGCTGCATTAATATCTTGCAGGGTCCAAGGATTATGTTTGGGCTTCTTCAGCAGGTATGTTTGCTGCCAAAAAAATATTGTGCAGTAACAGCATAGAATAGGTCTGATTTTTTTTTTTTTTTTCATTTTAATTTAAAACTGCAGTTGGGAGTAAGACTGTGCTATTGTGAGAGAATAGCAGAACACTGGACTGTTTTCCTTTAATCAAGCTGGGGTACTGCTGTTGTTAGAGGATAAGCATTTTTTTCTCAGGACAGTTCCCAGTGAGAATGTGTTTTTATCATTCTTTTCTTTCGACTCTGTTTGAAACTCTAATATTCCCATTTGCTCAATAATTATTATCCTGTATATTATATTGGACATTAGTTGCATTTTTGTTTGGACTTGGGACTGGTTTGCTTACTTGCCCTAGAGCATTTTACATAATTGATTTCATGCATGTTGGCAGTGCTTTCCATCTTTACAAACCTCAGAAGTTTTTGTATGAATCGGGATGTTTGAATTAGTTTTTTGTTGTAACATATGGATATTGTTTTACTGTAGAAGCCTGTGGGTTGGTTTGAGTGGTGTGTATTTGTGTGTAAGCAATGGTGTTTGTGGGTGTGGGGTGGATTTTTCTTGTTGAGTGTGGTTTTGTTTTTAGCTGTGTCTTTTGGGAATTTAAAGTGCACTATAATGTACTGGTTGGGTAGTGTTTTCAGTTTTGTCTCCTCACTGGTGCAGCTGTGTCTGTTGTGTCCTTTCGGGGTGGCCAGTGTACTGTGCTGGTGGCAGTCATTGATTGCTGCAGGGTGTTGGGCATTTTTCAGGGATATGGACACAGACAGTCGTTCTCTCGTGGGAGTAGAGAAGGGAGGTCTGATTGTATGTGTCAGGACTAGCAGGCACTCTGGGTGAAGATCAGTCCAGGGCAGTGGTCCATCCTGTCTGGTACTGATCTCAAGGACTGCCCAGATTACAGTGGGACAGATAACAAGAGAGCCGGCTGTGCCTGCTCCCCCTTCAAGCAGTTTTGTGTAACACCAGGTCCCTGAGGAATGAAACCATGTTAATGGAAGCATTTATCGCAGATTCTTCAATGGATCTGCTATGCATCACAGAGACCTGGTTGGAGGAATGACTCTGGTCCTGTGTTGGAGACATCATTCCCTCCAGGTTTTCCCCGTGGTGCATTCCATGGGGGGGGGGGTGGCCTTCTGTTCTAGATCCACCTTAGGGCTGACGGCATACCTCATGGTGGAGACCACGTCATTTGAATGCGTGGCCGTTAAAGGGAGTCTGCTTACAGGTTGCAAAATTTCATTCTCATGTACTGTCCTCCAGGCTACATGTGTGATTTTTGCAGCAACTGGAGGGTTTCATGGCCAACCTAGTCGAGGATTCGCCCAGATTGTTAGTGCTGGGTGATTTCAGTGCCAGGGTTAATGATAATGACTCTCTCTCTCTTTGGACAACAGGTCCTCCAATTTATGTCTTCACTGGGCCTAGTACAGGCAGCTGCTACCAGAACTGACCAGAAAGGCCATGCCTTAGATTTGATCTTTTCGTTGCGTGTTGATATTAATAATGTCAGGGTTGATCTGGTTGGGTGGTTGGATCATCACGCCATTCAGTTTCTCTGTTAGGGAGCTCCATTTTTAAACCCCTTCTGTGGGGAATGTCAGATATCGCCCTTTGAGAAATCCCGCGCCAAATGATCTAGCATGTCTGGACATCTTCCGGTATGGAAATGGCATGTGCTGGGGGTGCAGAGAAAGATATGGAGTGGTATAAGAAAGCCATTATGGCAGCCTTCGACTCCCTTGCCACCTTATTATGTTCTCCCCTTCACGTCCCGCCTGAAGTCATCCTTGTTTGAGGCTGACCTTAGGCAGTTGAAGACTATGGGGTAGAGGATGGAGTATTCGTGGTGGAGATCTGGGTCTGAGGAAGATAGATTGGTGCTGAACAATCATTTTGGTGAATATCAGCAGGCAGTCATGTTGAACAAGGCAGCGTTCGTATTACCTGTGATTTCTGAAGGGAAAAATAGACTGACTTAACTCTTCAACACTGTCCACAGATTGTTAAATCCTCTCAGTTTACAGTTGGGTAGGGTTTTTTTTAACAAAGAAATGCAGTGAGTTTAATCAGTTTTTCCTGCATAAGATGTCCTTCATCAGAGTTGATATCTCTTCAGGCAGCCTGTCATGGGCTGGCAGTGTTCATGTGGGGAGTGATGTAAGCACCCGGTCTTCTTGGGTGAAGTTTGACCTAGTCCAGGTTGAGGAGATCTTGTGAGTGGTCCTGAGACTGCGCCCTACGCACTGTTTGTTGGAGCCAGGGCCTACCAGCTTTTTCTCCAGTTGCCTGTTTTTCCTGATTCCATTTATCACTGAGATCGTCGGGTGTTCTCTTTGGGAGGATGTTTTTCCCACTGAATTGAAGAAGGCAGAGGTGAAGCCTCTTTTGAAGAAACCATCTCTGGACCCTGATGATCTGGCAAATTACAGGCCTATCTCAAACCTCCCAGTCTGACCTCGGGGGGGGGGGGCGGCTATCTCTTGCAGCAGGCCACACCTATGGAACTATAACTGCCAGGCGTTACGACCACATGGAAACTTTTCTAGCTGGCAGTCTACAAGGGGGCCGCCCACTCGGATGTCATATTCCAATGTTGGCCTGTTCTGTAAGAGTGGGTGGCCCCTGTGCCCTCCGCAGTTCTTTTCCTGCTGTCTATCATTGCATGTTGGACTTCACAGAGATCCAGCAGCGTCAGTTGACCGCCATTTTGCCAAAGATTTTCGTTGAACCTTTTCTTTTGCAGTTAGCCTCAGCACTTGAACTGCTCTGGAGAGGAAAGAGTTAACTCTATGCCAGAGCATAGAACGTTGAGCTTGAGCTCGGTTCAAACCTCTGTCTGCTGCACTTTGAAGTGTAACTATCAGATTCTTTGCTCTGCCTAACTGAACAGTCGCACCAGAGATTTATCATTCGCTCATGGTCCGGTCTGGTCTAAAATGTCGGTTTTACTGAATTTTCTTTATTCTTCAGTTCAGATCCCTGTCTGTGGTACAGTAAGTGCATAGGTAGTGGACTTGTTTAGAAAAATTGTGTGGAAATTGTAAAAATAGATCTTACTTCGAGAGGGTTGCTTCAGTAGGTCATCCGACATCAGTGTGAGGGTATATGGTTGGCAGTCCCCATGCCTGCCCTCCAGTTCTTTACACCATCGCCTCATGCTAGTTGCTTAGCAGACTCCATTCAGCATCTGGAAAGTATTTTTAATGCGTTTTTCTAAAAAAAAAAAAAAAAAAATGCTATTTCATCTTTTAGTATTAAATAGTTAATGTCTTCTCCAAAGAAAAAGTGCTCCAAGTTTGGCACTCAGATACCGCACAAAAACGGGCATTCCAAGTGCGTCATCTGCCTAGGCCCAAACCATCCAGTCTCCTCCTGCCCCGACTGTCAGTCCTTCAATCAGGCTACCAAAAAGCGGAGACAGCAGGTGTTGGAGGCCCATCTTCTCAAGGCCCTCGCCTCTCAATTGAACGCAAAACTTCCCAAACTTTGCTTGCTTGTTCTAGAGCCAGGTGCTTTCTGGAGCGACGCATTGTCTCTATCCTGGACAGGGAAATTTTAGTACGCCTTCCCTCCATTTCCCATTCTGCAGAGGGTCCTCCTCAAACTACAGACGGAGAAGGCTAAGATGATTCTCATCGCTCCTCTTTGGCCAAGACAGATTTGGTTCCCGCTGCTTCAGCAGCTATCCAGGGAACCACCGGTTCCACTTCCATTGACACACGACCTCCTTACTCAGGATCAAGGTCATCTGGTTCATCCGGGGCTCAGGACCCTGCATCTGCATGCATAGCTCCTGCAGACGTACCCATCTCTCACTTTGGGGTATCCTCTAGAGTGGCACAGATCCTTGTCGAAGCCAGAAAACCTTCCACCCGTTCCACTTATGCATTGAAGTGGAAGCGGTTTTCCATTTGGACGACCACAAAGGGCTGGAACCCTTTTTCTTGCTTGACCCCACAAGTCATGGAATACTTCCTTCACTTATTGGACTCAGGTCAAGCCTATTCCTCTCTGAAAGTGCACCTCTCAGCTATCTTGGTGTACCATGATCTGGTGGATGGTAAACCTGTGGCTCAGTTGGATATCTCAAAGACTTTTTTGAAAGGGATTCTCCATCTGAAACCCCCCATCCTCAGCCCAACACCACCATGGGACCTGAATTTCGTCCTGGGAAAGCTCACCTTGTCTCCTTTTAAACCAGCAATGAGCTGTGACGTACGCTTCCTGCTTTGGAAGGCGTTGTTTCTGGTTGCCATCACTTCAAGTCGAAGAATTTCGGAGGTTCACGCTTTGGTTTGTAAGGAGCCTTACCTTATTTTTCACCGGGACAGGGCGGTTCTCAGAACCCATCCGAGGTTCCTTCCAAAGGTGGTGTCGGAAGCTACTCTGATCCAATCGGTAGAGCTTCTGGTATATTATCCGGCTCCTGCTAACAGGGGTGAGGCACTCCTCCATATGATGGATGTGCACCGGATTCTCCGGTGTTACACACACCGAACCAAGGACTTTCGCTCTTGTGACCAATTGTTTGTCTCCTTTGCGTCTCGAACTCGAGGCAAACCGGTTTCCAAGCAGGGCCTTTCCAAATGGTTGGGCAACTGCATCAGATACTGTTACCAAAAGTATGACATACCCCTCCCGGGTGTTATCAGGGATCATTCTACTAGGGGCATGGCTACTTCTGCAGCCTTCCTTCATAATGTTTCTGCAGTGGATATTTGTGCTGCCGCTACTTGGAGTTCTGTCCATACCTTTACCAAGCATTACAGTTTGGACATTGCTTCTAGGCGAAGGGCTGGATTTCGCCTAGCTGTCCTGCAGGGTCTTTTGTCCTAGGCTGGGTCCTCTTCGGACCTCAGTCTTTTCTGTGGATTTTGTTTTGCCCCCTCCCTAGTTTCTCACAGTCTCTTCTGAGAGGGACTGCTTGGGACTCTGTCCTACTTGTGATGACCTACTGAAGGAACCCTCTCGAAGTAAGATAGTACAGTTACGTAGGAACTTACCGTAACAGTAGATCTTCGAGAGAGGTTCCTTCAGTTGGTCATATTTTTCCCTCCTCCAATCCTGTTCTTTACTGCTGTTAGGCCTCTTCCTGGCTCTGGTGGGAGAACTGGAGGGCAGGCGTGGGATTGCTAAAAAAGTCTGCTGTGTGGCCCATCAGGCGACGTCAGTCCTACTTGTGATGACCTACTGAAGGAACCTCTCTCAAAGATCTACGGTTATGGTAAGTTCCTACGTAACTGTACTTTTTTTTTTCAACCAGTTCGGCTGAACTGGTTGTTTGTAATTGTGTTTTAGTGCTTTTTCTTTTAGGATTTTAGTGTGAGGTACCGGTCCTTATCGGTTCCAAAAAAAAAAAAAATTGTTTCTTGTTTTCACCCGTAACACGGTTAGGAACCGATAAGGGGGTCTTGCCTGGCTTTTGTCAAGAAAAGGGTAAGTGATAGGATGGCTTTGTCTGAGAAACCCAAGAGAAAAAACGGGCTCACTGGGTTTCAGCACTGCAGTGAGTGTGGGGAGGCCTTTGCTAAGGCCGATCCCCACACCACCTGTGTCTACTGTCTGGGTTTTGACCACCTGGAGTCAGATTGCTAAATTTGTAAAAAAATTTTCCTAAAGCCACCCTGGACAAAAGATTGGGCAGGCTTAGGGAGAAGGATGCCGAGAAGTCTGCTGACCCGGATGGCCAGCCCGACTTCGGTTTTGACCGAACCTGAGGGAGTGCCCACTGACCTGGGTGATACTCCCTCGGGCAAATGGAGAGCTGATCCTGAGGGGTCGGCACTGGCGAAAAGAAAAGAAAAATCGGCCGGTTCAGATCCAGAACTGCATCATCCGACCGCTGAAGAAATTGCCTGGGTGATTAGCATAGTGGAATTGCTCCATCCGGTTCCGACTGATCCGACACCTTTGGGCAGGCGTTTGGTTCGGTCTGTTCCTCCGGTTCAGGATTATTCCCCTGAAGACTTTTATGAACCGAATTTGAAGGGGGCATGATTATTATCCATGTTGGGGTTGTGCAGGCTGCAGCCTGTGATAAGGCTAGCATACCCTTGGCTTCACACTCCCCAGATAAAGACTCCAGGAAGCTGGATTGCATGGCAAAGAAACAATACATGGCGTCTTCCTTGGGACTCAGGCAGGCTAATTATGTGGCCTGCACATCCAGGTGCCAGAAGTTCAGATGGGACACTGTACTGGAACTGGCTAAACAGGCCTCCCCCAGCTTGCCAAGGAGCTGGAGGGTGTGGCTGCTGATGGGATTGAGGCATCAAAAATCCATTTTCATGCTGCTGTGGACTTCAGTGATGTGTCATCAAGAGTCATGGCTACATCTGTGGCTCTTCGGAGACTAGCTTGGCTCAAATGTACTAGCCTATCACAGGATACCCAGGCTAAGGCTATGGATTTCCCTGTTGTCTATAATTATCTGTTGGGGGAGCAGTTGGAGAATTATATGAAAAAGATGGATGAGTACAGACCACCTACAGGAGTGCGCAGGCCAAGAAAAGGCAGGCAGCTCCTCAAAAGCTGCAAGCTAGGGACAGGGGCAGGCCTTTTCACAGGCCTTTCTACCAGGCATTGGCCTCCTCTCCTTTTTCCCCAGAGGGAAAGGCAGAAGGGGGGGATGAGCAGGGCTGCATCCTTTTCTCAGCCTAAGGTGCCTGCTAAGCAGGCACCCTGATGTGTCAGCCCGGATTGACTCTCCAGTCCCTGTAGGAGGCAGGCTTGCTTACTGCTCCCAGGACTGGAAGTCTGTTACCTCAGACAAGTGGGTCCTGGAAGTGATAAGCCAGGGACTGGCCCTCGGCTTAAAAAAATGTCCAAAGCTGAGGGTCAGGTCCTTTCCACCTGCAAACATCTCTGAAACCATTGCCCTAGAGGCAGAGGTTTCATCTCTGCTGGCTCTCAGAGCCATAGAGAAAGTTCCTACACTTCACAGGGGTAAAAGTCTATATTCCAGATACTTCCTTATCCCAAAAAACCGGGGGAGTGGCTGCCCATCCTAGACTTAAGATAGCTAAACAAGCATCTACTAAAGCCAAAATTCAAAATGGTGACTCTGGGAATAATTATTCCCTCTCTAAGGCCAGGGGACTTTCTAGCCTCCCTGGACCTAAAGGATGCCTATTTCCACATTCCCATCAGGTGCTCCCACAGAAAGTACCTCAGGTTCGAACTGCCTTCAGGCCATTACCAGTTCAGAGCAATGCCCTTCAGCTTAACATCAGCTCCAAGGGTATTTACAAATGCCTAGCAGTAGTAGTGGCCTAAGGAGAAAAAACATCTCCATATTCCCATACCTGGACAACTGGCTTATAGTGGGTCAGTCTCCAGACCAAGTCAAGTCAGATTTACAGGTGACCCAGCAAGTGCTCACTTCTCTAGGATTCCTCCTCAATCTTCCCAAGTCAGTTCTCGAGCCAGTACAACTCTTGACCTTCATAGGGGTAGAATTGGATTCTGTCAAAGCAAGAACATTTCTCTCCTTGGCAAGGGTAAGGGCCATTATAGAACTGGCTTCTTCTTTCTACCTTCTGGTGTCTCGACAAGCAAGGCATTTCCTTCAACTTCTGGGCCACATGGCAGCCTCCACTGCAGTGGTCCAAGGGGCCAGATTTCAGATGTGGGGCATTCAATTTCATTTGAGGGCCTTTTGGTCTCAGAAAAAAGATCCTTTGACCAAGCTTATTCCAGTGACTCAGACCCTGATCCATGCTCTCTAATGGTGGCAGGATCAGGACAACCTCAGGCAAGGAGTCCCATTCATCACTCAGTCTCATTCTGTGGTTCTTACTACGGATGTGTCTCTCCTGGGGTGGGGAGCCACCTAGGAGTTCTCACAACTCTGGGAGTGTGATCCACTCAGGAGTCTGTTCTCCACATCAGTCTTTTGGAGCTCAGGGCGGTGTACCTGGCTTTGCAAGCCTTCTCAGAATCAGTACAGAACAAGGTGGTTTAGGTCAGGACAGACCACACCACCATGTGGTACATCAACAAGCAGGGAGGCACTCGGTCTACGGCCTTGTGCACGGAAGCCATGAAATTATGGTCTCTGGCTTATTCTCTACAGACCTCTTTGGTAGCAGTCCACCTTCCAGGAATGGACAATGTGCTAGCAGATGCATTGAGCAGGCTTTCCCAAGGCCATCATGAATGGTCCCTGGATCCCTTAGTGTTAAAAGTGATATTTTCAAAGTGGGGCACTCCAGAGATAGATCTCTCTGCAGTCCTAGACAATCACCAACTTCCTCTCTTCTGTTGCAGACTCCCAGTCTTGGGTTCAGTCTCTCTGGATACTCTGATTCTGGATTGGGAAGGAAGATTTCTGTATGCCTCCCCTCCTTTTCCTTTACTGTCCAAGGTCCTGGTCAAGATAGGGTCACAATCTTGCAAAGTGATGCTGATTGCTCCAGATTGGGCCAGGCAGCCTTTGTATCCCCTGTTGCTGTCCCTTACGGTCCATCTACCTCGATATCTCCCCAGGAAGCACAACCTGTTAACCTGCTCTCAGGGGAGGATCTGGTACCCCAGCCTTCGGTCTCTCAATCTTAAGGCATGACTGTTGAAGAGTTAGAGTATGCAAATTTGCATCTGTCTCAGGGGGTTCTGGACATTCTCAAAGCTTCTTGAAAACCTGCCACCAGAAAAACTTATAACTCCAAATGGAAAAGATTCAGCATTTGGTGTTCCAAGAATCATATACCCCCAGATACTGCTGGCTTGTCTACAGTTCTGGATTACATGGTTCATCTTAATGGCCTAGGCCTTAGACCAGCTACCCTCAAAGTACACTTGTCAGCTGTCTCTGCTTTTCTGTCAGTGGGGAAGCCCTCCTCACTGGCATCTCATCCTGTTTTCTGTAAATTTTTCAAGGGATTGCTTCATACGAATCCCCCCCCTTTAGGGATCCTACTCCTGCTTAGGACCTTAATGTTTGCATTGCTCAGCTTATGCAGCCCCCTTTTGAGCCTTCGTCTTTAGCAGAGCTTAAGTAGTTGACTTGGAAAACTGTGTTTCTGGTAGCTGTTACCTCTGCCAGACGTATCAGTGAATTGCAAGCTCTGTCAGTGGAGCCTGATTTTTATCTCATTCCACAGAGATAAGGTGGTCCTCAGAACCAACAGGACATTCTTACCCAAAGTGGTTTCAGATTTTCATCTGAACCAATCCATGTCTCTTCCTGTGTTCTTCACTGATTATTCCTCTTTAGGAGAGAGAGAAGATTACACAGTTTAGATGTTAAAAGGGCTCTTGGCTACTATATTGAGCATACTAAGGCACTCAGGTTCGACTCCCTCCAGTTGTTCCTCACTTGTGGTGAAGTGGGAAAGGGCAAACCTGCTACTAAGAGAACTATTGCCAGGTGAATTGTCTCTTGTATACAATTCTGCTATGAAAATGTAGGCAAAATACCCCCCTCAGGCCTGAGGGCTCATTTGACTAGAGGTACAGCTGCTTCTGTGGCTGCTGCCAGAAATATACCCTAATTAGAAATATGCAAAGCAGCCACCTGGAAAACAGTCCATACATTCAGCAAGCATTACACTCTGGATATCCAGGCTAGGAGTGATGCTCGGTTTGGTACAGCAGTACTGCAGAGCCTATTCCTGAAATAGGTTTGATTCCCTCCTCCATGGAGGTACTGCTTGGTAGTCTGCATAATGTCAGAATACAACAAGACTTCATGTTGTTTGAAGAAAAAATTACTCACCTTAGTAATTGTGTTTCTTCTAATGAAGTCTTGCTATATTCTGACCTCCCTCCCTGCCTCCCCTCTCAAAACCTGTTTTTTGGGAAGTGGGATGGTAAGTGCAGTGTTGCACCTCAGTGGTTTACTTGGCACTCTCTCTCTTTAATCGGGGGAGTGGGTTATTTTTATGGCTTGGCAATTATTTTGTTCACTACCTTTTTTTTATTTGGATTTCTCGACTTGAGTCTTTTAGGGATCCAAAATATTTGGTTGCCTTTTTGGCTAGTAAAAATTTTACAATTTCCACTTAGTGGGGGTAGTTATTTAGTATTAGCGCATAAGAATCTGACAGTTACACTTCAGAGTGCAGCAGACAGAGGTTTGACCCGAGCTCAAGCTCAACGTTTTATGCTCTAGCATAGAGTTAACTCTTTCCTCTCCGGAGCCGTTCATGTGCTGGGGCTAACTGCATAATGTCAGAATACAGCAAGACTCCATTAGAAGAAACACAATTACTAAGGTGAATAATTTTTTCTTCTCTCCCTATTGTGCATCACTTTAGCAATAAAGTGATTTCTCCTTTCCGTTTATGCCGAGCTGTGCCTCAGGGTACCTCTTTAAAAGGTATGCCTGCAGGCAGAAGATCCTACGAAGGACTACCACGAGGCTTGTGTCTGCTGCCTATGGCCAGAACACGACACCCAGGCTTGTGTGATCTGCCGCGGCTTCAATCAGGCTACCTGGAAGTGCCTAGTGCAGATCCTCAAAACTTTTCTGCTGAAGCAGAAGGTTGCCCAGATGGAGATGGAGCTTCAGGCCCAAAATTCCTCCGCTTCCCTCAAGACATCCTCGGACTCGCAGCTCTCCAAGGCCCTTTCCAAGTTGTTGGGGAAGCACAGGCATCAAGACAAGGGCCATCCTAAGGAGAAAACCCGGTCCTCCTCATCTCGATCCTGGTCACCGCTCTGTGCGTCGACTGCGACTTGGCCGTTCTTGTCATCGGGGGCATCCCCCTCTGCCTTGCATGCCCTTTCTTCTGCTGGGCTACCATTGGCAGCTCCCCCCACCAATCTTTCGGTGGCGGGCGTTGGTTCCAGGGCTCTGGCGCCCCATCAGATTCTCGGCCCCTGCTGTTCAGGACCCTGTTCTCAGCAGGTGCCCAGTCAGGTGGGTCAGCTGGCTTGTCATTGACAGGCTCAGCATCAGCAGTCGTCAGGACACAGCCCAAACCCCCACCGCTGATCTTGGTCATTTCTTCGGCCACTGCCTCAGGCATGGAGCCTCTACCCTCTTCTAAGTCTCCCCCCCCCCCCGGCCTGAGCCCCGGTTGCCATTGCCTTCCCCGACACTGACCCCTGCCGAGGAGCTTCCCCACAGGCCCCATCCTGTTTGGCCACCCTTCCCGGTGCAGATCCTGATGTTCCCTCAGCTGACACCAGTGGGTCCGACTTTCAATCCATGCCTACCACCTTGTGGAAATTGATGCAAATCAAGCTTGCTCCTTCCCAAGGCCCTTCCTTGTAGCAGCCTCCTGCTCCTCCAGTAGGGATGTGGCCCACACCTCAGGACCCAGGGCCCTTGCTCCCCCCTCAGGACTTTGAGGACAAGGACGGTGGTCATCTTGACCTCATTCCTCCAGATGAGGGGCGACAATGGAGGAGCCGCTCCTTACAGCTAGCCCTCCACAGTCTCATCCGACGGCGAGGAGACCCTGAGGTACATTCCGCGGTGTCATCCACCCCAGTGACCTCTCTTATGTCTTGGTTATGAGACACTTACAGTCAGCCATAGGCTTTGACACTGACGAGCAAGATTACGCTCGGCGCCGACTGGCCACTTACTTGCACTTGCCAGATGCTCCTCCTCTGGTCATTCTTCCTTTGATTGAATCCTTGGAGGATGCCACCATGGCCACCTGGCACTGACCAAATCTAATTCCAGCCGTGTCAAGGAAGGCAGACAAATCATACCAGGCTTCAGCAGGAAGATCTTTCTTTGCCAGCCAGCCTCAAGTGGATTCGGTGGTCGTCAGTGCTGCCCACCAAGAGGCCAAAATAACTGTTTGTTGCCCCCATATAAGGAGTCCCGGAGGCTGGATCACCCTGGCAAGGGAACCTTTGCCTATGCTACACTGACCATCAGGGTATTGAACTACATTGTCCATATGGTCTAGTACAAAACCAGCTCTGGGACCAAGCCCTTGAGTCTGCCCGGGCCCTCTGAGAGGACAGCAGATGCTGCCATCTCTCAAAGCTGGTTCTGACATCTGCACACACCTTCTTAGGGCTGTCTGACCCCATAGATGCCTTGGCTGACACAACGGCATTTGCTTGCTGTGAAGACATTCTTGGTTCAGGGTGTCAGACTTTGCCCAGGATGTTCAGTTGTCCATCCCGAATGCTCCCTTTTGGAGGCTTCAAACCATTTGGGGCAAACGTACAGGACATACTGCCCCAATTGCAAGCCACAGGCCACACTTTGAGGTCAGTCCACTCTATGTACTACATCAGCTAGCCCAAAAGTGGTCAGCAAGTGCCCTTTTGGTGGTCTATCCATAGACCCAAGCCTTATAACGAGCTTCAGGGTAAGCACCAGGCTGCAGCTGCCTTCTCCACCCCCTCTTCCACCACGGGAACACAGCCTTGCTTCATTTCTCCAACTTCATCCACTCCACCTTCGACACTGGATACCTAGTGGGGACAATTTTTATTGACCTCACTAAATCGTTTGATACTGTGAACTACTCCCTTCTGCTTGACACACTCTGAGCTCTAGGTCTCTTCGATGATATCATGGGGTGGTTCCAAAGCTACCTAACTGACTGATCTCAGAGAGTGAAAATTGGCCATTCACTCTGACAGCAGTCCTGTTCGCTCAGGTGGCCCTCAGGGCTCTGTACTTGGCCCCCTTTTATTCAGTCTTTTTCTAAACTGTCTCCCACAATCTTGCTCCACTAATCTTCTACTATATGCAGATGATGCTGTCATTTTCTCCAGCCTCCCTGACCCTCTTCCCCCCTCAACAACAATTACAGAATGATTTCTTTGCAATTGAGCGGTGGTTTATAGAGCATAAACTTATTCTCAACTACAAAAAAAATGCTTTTCTCTAGCACTCGCAGTAGGTTTAGACACCACCAACTCAACATTATCAATAACTCCAGTGAACTTCTGGAACAGGTTCAGCAATTCAAGTACCTAGGAGTCACACTGGACATAACTGTGTCTTTTAGCACCCACGTGGACCATGTAGCTAAAGCGGTCAACACTAGGTTAGGGCTTCTATACAGACACCGATGCTGTCTCACCCCTAATGCCCTCCGCCTTGCGATTACCAGTTCCCTACTCTCAATTATTGATTATGGTCTCCTCATATATGGAGCTGCTACTGACAGTACTGTTAAAAGAATTTATATTGCCCTCAACAAAATCTGCAGATTAGCTACTGGAGCTCCGAGATACGACCTGTATGCACAGTCAGGCTGGCTTGACCCTAAGGGATGTATTGCCTACCAGACCTGCCTATTCGTAAAGAAAATTTGTCTTGGGCTTACTCCTCCTTCCCTCCAAAATCTGCTCTCGCATACCTCCAGTCCTCACCACACTAGAGGCCTGTCTAGTCCAGCTTATCAAGTTATTATCTGCCATACCTCCTTGGCCAAATGCTCCTTCAAGTTTAGAGCTCCCCGTTGTCTTTAACGATCTCCCTCCTATGATACGTGACCTCTCTACACTAGGCCCTTTTAAGCTCAGTCTCTGGAATCACCTATCTAACGCCAACAAATGTTCTTCCACCCATTAATTTTCATCCTCCTCCTCCTGGCATTACTCCGACCCTTCTTCTACCTCCTCCCCGTTTCCCTCTTCCTCCCCCCATTCAGCTGTCCTCCTCCTCTCCTCCTTCAAACCCCAGGAAATCTTACTGTATTCTGACAAATGCAGTATGGTCTCACCATAGGACTGCCCCCGGGCCGAAAAGGTTAATAGAACCTATGCAAATAGTGGAATGCTAGGCTCAAGCTCAGTTTTCAAACCACTGTCTCTGGTTGCACTTCCTGCAACCGTCAGATTCTTTACTCCGCTTGCCTCAGTAAGACGTCTCAGGAGAGCTCTCCTTCACTTTACCTGAAGAGTTTATTCGTCTCGGTTTTTCGAAGTCCATTTATTTATTTTGATTTTTGAAGCACCGTCTTTGGTTCACAGGTAGACTTAGTCTAGATTTAGTGAATTTTTGGTGAGTTTTTCGGTTTCTTGTCGGTTCTTTTAACCAAGAAGGAACCGTTACAGTTTATTTTAAGGTCTTTAATCAGTATTTTTACTGTCCGGTAAGGCACTACACTTCTAAATTTAACTAAGTTACCTAGTTAATTCTCGGTTCATCGGTTTAATAGACCGATAAATATTGCAAACCAAGAAACGAATGTGCCCCACAGGTTTCCATCATTGTGCAGAGTGTGGGGAACCGTTTGCTAAAGTAGATCCTCATTTAATATGTGTGTTTTGCTTGGGGTTTGACCACCTCAAGGAGGACTATGAAATCTGTAAGAACTTCCCTCAGTCGATGCTTGAGAGGCAACTTAAACGACTGCAGGAGAAGATGTCTGAAAAGGCTGCTGAACCAGCTAAAGACAAACTGGCTATCAACCAAAGTGAACCAGAGGAACAACCCTCTGACCAAGGGTGATGGTTCTTCTTTTAAAAAAACATCCTGCAGATACTGCTGCTAACCCGGCAACCGCAGGGAAAAGAAAAAAGAAGGAAAAGCATACAGCGGTCGAACCGCAACCAAAGAAGTCATCGGTTCTGACCGCCAAAGAGATAGCAAGCACTATCAGAATTATACAGGCACTCCAACCGAGTACTCTGGTCCTGGTTGCAAAGCGACCGCGTCAGTCTACCTCTGGCTCTACTTCGGTTCCTGGTTCCTTAGAACACGAAGAGGGTCATTTTGATGAGGATGAAGACGAGGATGATAAGGATGAGGACTACGGGGAACCAATTGAACCAGATATTTCCCCTGATCCTCATCACCCTGACTCCCCTGACAAAGGGGAATGAAGACTACACCTCTCATTTTGCCTTTATTAAACAGGTAGCCCAGTCCCTGGACCTTCCTACCCAGGAGATAGCAGACGAGGAGAAGGAACAGAACTACATGGAAATGATGGATGTGCTAGTCTCTAAAAGACTGTTACTGCCCATCCATACATCCCTGAAAAAGCAGGTTAACAAGGTCCTGCAGGCCCTCACTTCTGTGCCACCGGTTGACAGAAAGGTGGATAAGAAGTATTGGGTGGCTAAGGGTGGAGCAGAGTTTCTGTTTGGGCACCCTAGCCATGAAGGAGTGGTGCAGGCTGCTGCCTGTGATAAGCAACTCAAAGAAACTTATGTGAGCACCTGGAAGGCTGCTATGGTGCTATTCTGTGTGCGCATTTACAAGTTGGAAAAATAGATTAGCACCCACACTCCAGACAGAAAACTAGGACTCCATGGATCAATTTGTTGAATCCTTTATGTAAAAAAATGTGCAAATAAAACACTGGCCAAAGTGGCTAGCAAACAGACTGACGTTTCTCCCGGCATGCTGCCAGGTTTCTTCAGAGTAAGCCTGAACATAGAACAAGTGCTTATTTTATAACAAACAGGTTCACATCACATGCTGCTCACAAACCTATCACCTCCTATAAAGTGTATAGTGCGTTAATCAGCCTGTGTAATTAATTAAACAGCTCGTGTTGAATCCTGTGCAAATCAATTATTTTAAACATCACATTCTGATGGAACTGATTGAGTCACTCTATTATATTATATCCTCTTCAGCAGATCCTTATGCCACTTTTACTGTTTTACTCTCATTTTGCTCTTATTTCACTTTTCAGATTGGTGCTGGCCTGTAGTATCTATCTTTAACAAATTCCATTTATTAAACTCCTCCTTTTATTTACACTGCAGGCTCGATAAATTAGATTTTTACCCACTTGCTTAAGTGAATTCTTTCAGGCTACTATAGCCTGTTATGCACTTTATGAAAGTTGGGTCTTTTTCCTTTATGGCTAATTAAGTATGCTTAATGATTCAATCAGTTCCATCACAATGTAATGTTTAAAATAATTGATTTGCACAGGATTCAACACGAGCTGTTTAATTAATTACACAGGCTGATTAAGGCACTATTCACTTTATAGGAAGTGATAGGTTTGTGAGCAGAATGTGATGTGAACCTGTTTGTTATAAAATAAGCACTTGTTTTATGTTCCAATTTACTTTGAAGAAACCTGGTAGCACTCCGGGTCAGTCTGTTTGCTAGTCACTTTGGCAAGTATTTTATTTGCACATTTTTTTACATAAAGGATTCAACAAATTGATCTATGGAGGCCAAGTTTTCTGTCTGGAGTGTGGATGCTTATCTATTTTTCTAACTTGCTGGTGATAAGGCAGGCATCCCACTGGCATCTCACCCTCCAAACAAGGATTCAAGGAGGATGGATTCCATTGCAAAGAAGGTATATTTGGGATCCTTTCTGATCATCAGGCAGGCTTCATATATGGCCTATGTTGCCAGATATCGGAGAACATTGTGGAACACTGTGATGGAAATCACAAAATCTGTCCCAGCCCCTATAGCAGCTGATCTAGAGGAAGCTGCAAAGAGGGCATAGAGGCTCCAAAAGCCCAGTTTAGGATGGCTGTGGATAACAGTGACACTGCAGCCAGGCAAATGGCTTCCTCTATGTCACTCAGGAGGTTCGCATGGCTCAGGACTACTAGCCGACCCAAGACACACAGTCCAAGGCTTTGGACTTTCCATGTGAGCCTACCTCTCTCTTTGGGGAACAGAAGGAGGCTTACATTAAAAGGATGGATGAGTAGAAGACAGCCTATAAGAGTGCTGCTACTAAAGAGAGGGTATCTACTCCCCAAAAGCAACAAGCCAGGGGAGGTAGACGTAGGGGTCAGTGTAGGCCATTCTGTCAGCCTCAGGCTTACCTCCAGTATCAGCAGCAGAGAGGTTTCTTCAGGGATGGAAAGGGTGGTAGCCGAACTAGCCCCAGCACTCAGCATCTCAACCCAAGCAGGCTGACAGAGGTGTCTACTTGGGTCACCTCCCCAACCCTGGTAGGGGGCAGGATGGCCCACTACCTCCAGCAATGGCAACCCATCACCACAGAAAAGTGGGTCCTGGAAGTAGTGGGCCAAGGCCTGGCTCTCAGCTTCAAGCTCAGACCAAAGCTGAGAGCAAGGGTCTTCAGACCCTCCTCCCCATCAGAAACAGTGTTGCTGGAAAGGGAAGATCTTACTTCGAGAGGGTTTCTGCAGTAGATCATCACAGATAGGACTACGCTCTCTGGCATCAGGATCACACGGCAAATTTTTCCAGCAATACCTGGAGGGGGACCGCTCACTAGATGTCAGTGTGACCCTATATAGTGGGCGGTCTCCACGCCCGCCCTCCAGTTCTTTCCCGCCGTCTACCTGTGCAGAGTACCTTACAGTTACACTTGCCAAGCCTATCGCCATTTTTTGCCAGATTTTCGCTCGATTGTCTATCTTGTAATTTCGTTTGTCTTCTCCACTGCCGACTAAGTCGAAGAAGTAGTGCGAGAAGTGCGGCACTCAGATCCCTCATAAGGACAGCCACCTTCAATGCCTCTTTTGCTTGGGCCCAGACCACGACACCGTGGCCTGCTCTGACTGTCAGTCCTTCAACCAGGCCATTCGGAAAAGGAGACAGCAGGCCCTGGAAGCCCTTATTTTGAAGTCTAGAATGGCTTCACTTGAGAAAGAGATGCAGAAGTTGAGGGACACCACATCTTCCCCTTCTTTAGAGTCCAGAAAGAAGTAAAAAGAAAAAGAGAAGCATTGGGAGAAGGAGTGCTTGGACGATCGGGACCGAGGGGATTCCAGTAAGGCTGCTCCCCCGCCGCCTGCCCTCATGGTTCTCCAGGCCACGCCCGGGGCTTCTCCCGATCTCCACCGGTAAATCCGCCCCTCGGCTCCTCCAGTGAACGCCCAGTTGTTGCTGGTAAGTCGGCCCCAGGCTCCACTGGGGCCTGCCCGGCTGCCATTAAGCCAAGTCCCCAGGGCTCTTTTGGGACTTGCCTGGCCTCTACCAGTAAGTCGATCAAGGGTTCTTCCCTCCACCGCCCAGTAACTTCTGTGTCCGATAAGCTGGTCGTCTCTGATGTACACCCGGACCCTGCTGTCCTGTCAGGAGGGTGACGTCATATCACCAGACGTCCTGATGAGCACTGCTTTGGCTGGTAGCCATCCCCCGGTTTCTCCTGAGAGGGAACCTTCCTTTCCACCTCCTCAGGTGGTCCTTCTGTCCCCTATGGTCAGCACCAGTTCAGAGGAGGGGACAGGATCCCTTGAGGTGGTACTTCCTTTACCCACCCGAGTGTTGATAGAAGCATAGAAACATAGAATCTGATGGCAGATAAGGACCGCTTGGCTCACCTAGTCTGCCCATTTCCCTACCTGATGGATAAGATACAGATTCTAGTTGATCAACAGCTTACTTTCTCCTACCCCCCACTAGAACTGCCTTATGCCTTTCCCATGCATTCTTGAATTCTCCCACTGTTCCTGACTCCACAGCCTCCTCAGGAAGGCTGTTCCATGCATCCACAACCCTCTCTGTGAAAAAATACTTTCTAACATTACCTCTGAGCCGTCCCCCCTCTATCTTCAAATTGTGCCCTCTTGATCTTGCACATCTCTTCTTCTGAAAGATACTACCCTCTTGTACTTTAATTCCCTTGAGATACTTGAAAGTTTCTATCATGTCCTCACTCTCCCTCCTTTCCTCAAGGGTATACATATTAAGCTGCTTTAGTCTCTCCAGGTATGTCTTCTGGTGCAGACCATGCTCCATTTTGGTTGCCCTCCTCTGAACAGCCTCCACTCTGTCTATGTCTTTGTGGAGATGGGATCTCCAGAATTGCACGCAGTACTCCAGATGGGGTCTCACTAACTGTCTGTACAGAGGGATAACAATTTCCTGTTTTCTACTGTTGATGCCTCTCCCTGTGCATCCCACTATCCCCCCAGCCCTCCTTACTGCCTTCTCACATTGCTTGCCCACGTTTAGGTCATCTGATATAATTACTCCTAGGTCTCTTTCGATTTTTGTTACTGTTATTATTTCACCCCCCATTGTGTACTCTTCCCCGGTTTTTTTGTTTCCCAGATGCATTACCTTTCACTTCTTTGCATTGAATCTGAGCTGCCACATATTTGACCATTCCTCCAACCTTGCCAAGTCCCTTTTCATTCTTTCCACCCCACCTTGTATATCAACCCTGTTGCAGATTTTTGTGTCATCAGCAAAGAGACATACTTTTCCTTCCAGGTGCTCTCAATGTCACTTATAAAGATATTAAAGAGGACCTGTCAGTACTGAACCTGAGGTACCCACTAGTTACCCACCTTTCTTCACTCTGAACTCTGTTTACTATTACCCTTTGCATCCTGTTGTCTAGCCAGTTTTTTATCCAGGCTACCACCTTGGGACCCACTCCAAGGCTGGCTACCTTGTATATTAAACTTTTGTGTGAGACTGTGTCACATGCCTTGCTAAAATCTAGGTAGGCCATATCCACAGCCCTTCCCTGGTCTACTTTGGTCACCCAGTCAAAGAAATCTATTAGGTTCGTCTGACATGACCTTCCTGCTGTGAAAGCATGCTTCCTTGGGTCCTGTGCCCTACTGACCTTTAGGTACTCAACTATTCTTTCCTTCAGAAGTGATTCCATCATTTTCCCTACCACTGAAGTCAAACTAACTGTTCTGTAGTTTTCTGCCTCTGTCCTGCTCCCACTTTTGTGAAGTGGAATCACATTTGCCCTCCTCCAGTCCTCGGGTACCAGCCCATCCTCCCATGATTTGTTAAAGAGAGTAGTCAGTGGTGTTACTAGTTCTACCCTTAGTTCTTTTAGAATTCTTGGGTGAATCCCATCAGGCTCCATTGCTTTGTCCACCCTCAGTTTCAAGAGTTCTTTCAAAACCCTTTCTTCTGTGAATGGACTGGTATCGACCCCCCTATTCAGTGTTTCTCCCTTGTTTGGTTTAGATACCTCCCCCTCCTCCTCCGTTGTGAATACTGAGCAGAAATATTAGTTCAGTATCCCTGCTTTTTCACTGTCACCCTGTGCCCACATTCCCTCCCTTTATTAAGTCTCTGTGCCCCTCCTTTGGTCTTTCTTTGCTCCCTAATGTAGCTATAGAAGGTTTTATCCCCCTTCTTAACAGAGTTGGCTGTCTTTTCCTCAGTTTGTGCCTTTGCTATTCTGACTGCCTTCCCTGCCTCCTTCTGCTTTAACTGATAAAGTTCTCTGTCCTGCTCCTTCTGTGTTTCCTTATATTTCCTGAATGCTGTCCTTTTCTACTTAACCATCCCTGCCACCTCTTTTGATCCCTCAAATGCCTGCAGAAGGCCCCAGACCAGAGGCTCAGACGACATCCTCCAACGTCTCTGTCTCGCTCTCTAGTCCGTCAGACCCTTCGTTAGGTCTCCTCATGTCCACCCCACCTCTTCTTTTGTCAGAGACTCTGACATGTATTTGGTCTGCCCTTCCGGGCCCTCATGTCTGATACCGATGACTGCACTGACCTGTATTTGGTTGGCTCCTCCTTTGGGGGCCCCTCACATCTGATCCTGACGACGTCATTAATTTCGTCGGGCCTGATGTTGCCTACCTACACAATGGCTGGTCTGACACTGATTCCCCTGACGTCAGCAATTCATGCCTGGACCCTCTCGGCCTCACAGTCCAGACTTCTTCCCTCATGGCCTAACATCAGCCTACTCCCCTAAGAGGAAGCGCCTCACAGAACATTTAGATATGGAGACCGCTTCCCCGTTCCCCATCCCCCTGTGGACGGCTCCTCATGAAGACCTCACCAGTACCATCTGGCAGCTGCCACATTCCATTCCGGCAGTCCCCAAGAAGGCAGACCAGATCTACCACGCTCTGGAGGGAGTTTTCTTCCTGGACACTCACCACAAGGCCGATTCGGTCATCACTGCTGCGGCCCATGACCGTTCGGCTGCTCTGAAACATATGAGCACTTCTCCTCCAGATAAGGAGTCTTGGTAGCTGGACCAGTATGGCAAAAAAGTTTACTCTTTGACCACATGCACTCTTCACTCCCTCAATTAAGTAGCACACATGGTGTCTTTCCAAAAGGTGACTATGGCCAAGTTTGAGACCTGTATCCAAGCCCTGGGTCTTCAGAGCTCAAGGAGGTTGGTCAAAGACCTGTGCTTATCAAAATTTAATGCCGCTATCTGCTCGAGACTACCCTCGACTCTGTGGACCACGGTAGCCAGCTCCTCCATCTGACGATGTCCCTCGACGACATGCCTGGCTTTGCATTTCCTGGCCTCTCTAGCGGCTGCCCAGTATGTGATTCAGGGTGCCCTTTTAGAGGCTTGGTTCTTTTGGAGCAACACAAAGACATTATCACAGGCCTTCAGGACAGCAGCTAGGCCCTGAGATCCATGTGCCGATTGAGACTCCAGAGAAAGCAGCCCTTGGAGACAGGCCAAAGACAGGGTAAACAAGCCTTTGCTTGACGACAGAGAAAAAGAAAGGCCATGGCCCTCCTTCTCGTCCCCCAACAAAATCTCAGCGAGGGATCTAGGGACCTTCTCCCCTGGACCCTCCGCTTTCTGACGGCTCCCACCTCCCCTTCCTCTGCTTGCGAGCAAGGAGCCGGTGGGAGGAATATTCGCCCTCCATGCGCAGGAATAGAGGGACGTCACATCAGACGTATGGGGTCTGCAGCTCATTTCAAAAGGACACTTTTTGGAGTTTCTGGAGATCCTCCCCCAGACTCTCCTCCAGGTCACTTGTCTTATTCTCCTCATCAGGCTCCTCTAGTTGAGGAGGAAATCAAGTCTTTGAGCCAGAAAGCAACCACAGAGCCTGTCCCTCTGCCTCAAAGAGGGAATGGATTCTATTCCCATTTTTTCCTGGTCCCAAAAAAGAAGGGGGGCGACCTCAGATCCATCCTAGATCTCAGCAACCTAAACCTTTTTGTGGAATACAAAAGGTTTTGCATGCTGACGCTGCAAAGTCTCCTGCCCCTTCTGCAGGAGAATTACTGGCTTTGTGCACTGGACATGCAGGATGCTTACCTGCATATCCCGGTGTTCCCAGGCCATCACCGCTTGCTGCTTTTCTGCTTCCAAGGGGAGCACTGCCAATTCACAACCCTCCCCTTTGGGCTTTCCTCGGCACCTCAGGTTTTTACCAAGTGCCTAATGGTGGTGGCAGCGACCTTAAGCCGTCGGGGGATACCAGTTTGTACTTACCTGGCCGAATGGCTGTTGACAGTTCCGTCCAGGGACGGTATCCTGGAAGCTCTCTCATGCATGGTGGACCCTTTTTCCCTCACCAGGGTATCACAGTCAACTTCCCGAAGTCGACTACTACCCCTTCCCAGAACCTTCAGTTCATTGGGGCCATTTTGGACATGGTCCAGTGCAAAGCCTTCCTCCCTCTGAACAGGGCGGAGACCATTTGAGAGCAGGTCAGTCTTCTGATCTCTTACAGATACCTTCCAGCCAGAGTATGGTTGCGCCTCTTGGATCTGATGGTGGCCTCCCTCTCCATGGTCCCGTTTGCCAGGTTGCATATGAGGATCACCCAGTGGACCCTGAGGGTCCAGTGGGATCAGCGCTTGGATGACCTGGACCATCCAGTTCTAGTCTCCAACACGATCCAGAAGGATCTGCTGTAGTGGTTAGATCCTCTGAACCTTTCACGGGGCCTTCCATTCAGAAGTTCCCCACCGCTTTGGACTCTCACCACAGACGCATCCTGTCTGGGTTGGGGAGCCCACCTAGGGGACCACTGTACCCAGGTATCATGGTCCCAATCAGAGATAGAGCTCCACATCAATATTCTGGAGATGAGGGCAGTTCTTTATGTTCTCCAGACCTTTCAGTCCATTCTGTCAAAGGGATAGTCTAGATGGACAGTATGTCAGTAGTTTGGTACATCAACAAACAGGGAGGTACCCGATCGTACCCCCTATGCAGGGAGGTGATGCGAGTGTGGAACTGGGCAATTGAGCATGGTCTGTTTCTTACTACCATGCACGTTCCAGGAGTTCTAAACGTCCTGGCAGGCAACCTAAGTTGGACCTCGTCCCTCGCCCACAAATGGGATCTCAGTCAGGAGGTAGCAGATTCTCTATGTCTGAGATGGGGTCGCACAGACTTAGATCTGTTCGCCTCCCCATTCAGCGCAAAACTTCCCAGCTTTTGCTTTTTCGTTCCAGAGCCTGGTGCTTTCTGGCACGACACGTTGTCACTTTGTTGGACAGGGAGGTCCTTGTATGCCTTTCCTCCCTTTCTCATTCTGCAGTGGGATTGTCCTAAAGCTCCAGGCAGAGGGAGCCCGGATAATCCTAATTGCTCCCCTCTGGCCGAGGCAAATCTGGTTTCCGCTTCTGCAGCAGCTCTCAGCAGAACCCCCAGTTCCTCTTCCTCTCAAACACGACCTGTTGACCCAGGACCAAGGCAGGTTAAAGCAGCCTAGGCTCAGGACCCTGCATCTTCATACGTGGCTCCTACAGACATAATTAAGTCTCGATTTGGGTTCTCACATAAGGTCACTCAGGTCCTGGTAGAGGCCAGAAAACCCTGTACCAGATCGACCTATGCTATGAAATGGAAGCGTTTTTCCATTTGGGCAACGCCTAAAGGCTGGAACCCCTTTACATGCTTGGTTCCACAGGTTATGGAGTGTCTGTTACACCTGTCTGATTCGGGTCTTTCTTACTCCTCCCTTAAGGTCCATCTAACGGCCTATTATGATTTGGTAGGGGGAAACCCATGGTACAGCTGGAAATCTCAGAAACCTTTCTGAAAGGGATTCTCCATCTGAAAACCCCTATCCGTAACCCTATACCACCTTGGGATTTAAATTTTATGACTGAGAAGCTTACGCTTCCCCCTTTTGAACCAGCGATTAGCGGTGACATGCGCTTTCTCTCATGGAAGGCACTAGTTTTGGTTGCCATTGCTTCTGTTCGAAGAATTTCCGAGCTTCAGGCCCTGATGTGTAAGGAGCCTTATTTGATTTTTCATAAGGACCGGGCGGTCCTACGAACAAATCCTAAGTTTCTTCCCAAGGTTGTTTGAGTTCACCCTTAATCAGACGGTCGAACTTCCGGTGTATTGACCTAACCATTCTGACACAGGTGAGACTCTTTGTCATACACTGGACAAACACAGGATTCTGAGATGCTATGGGACTAAAGCTCCAGAAAGTCTGACCAGCTTTTCATTTGCTTTGCCCCCAAATCCGTGGGTTCAGCGGTGTCTGAGCAGTGCTTATCCAAATGGCTCGCTAACTGCATTCGCTTCTGTTATCACAAGTATGACAAACCTGTGTCAGGGGAGGTCAGAGGTCATTCTACTTGAGGCATGGTGGCATCCACAGCCTATTTGAGAAATGTTTCTGCAGCGGAGATTTGTGCAGCAGCTACCTGGAGTTCAGTCCATACCTTCATGAAGCATTACATTCTGGACATTGCCTCTAGGCGTGAGGCTGGGTTTGGCCTTGCCGTTCTGCAGGGCCTATTGTCCTAAGACCAGCTCTGTTCTATTCTTTTCAGTTGCTCCTCCCATGACTCTCTTGGTCTCTTTATGAGTGGCTGCTTGAGATTCAGTCCTATCTGTGATGACGTACTGCAGGAACCCTCTCGAAGTAAGATATTACAGTTACGTAAGGACTTACCGTAACAGTAGATCTTCAAGAGATGTTCCTGCAATAGGTCACATTTTCCCTCCCACCTTCCCTCAGTTTTTGCATTTCTTTCAGCATTTTTCTGAACTGGGCTCCAGGATTCCATCCTTTCTCCTGTCTCATCCTACTTGAATCTCTGGCGGGAGAACTAAAGGGCGGGCATGGGGACCGCCCACTATATAGGGTCACGCTGACGTCTGTCACGTGACGTCTGGTGGGCAGTCCCCCGCCAGGCATTGCTGGAAAAGTTTGCCATGTGGTCCTGATGCCAGAGGGCGCAGTCCTGTTTGTGATGACCTACTGCAGGAACCTCTCTCGAAGATCTACTGTTACGGTAAGTTCTTACATGACTGTAATTTTTAAACCTCCTGTCTTTAGGAGCAATAGAACCAGTTCCTCTGACACAGAGAGGGAAAGCACTCTATTCAAGGTACTTCCTCACAGTAAAGAAAATGGGGGAGTGGCAATCCATATTGGATCTCAGGCACCTAAACAGGCATCTGGTAAAGCCAAAGTTCAAGATGGTGACCTTGACAATCTTTCCGACTCTAAGACAAGGGGATTGGTTGGCATCTCTAGACGTAAAGGACACATATTTCCACATCCCCATAAGGCAATCCCACAGAACATTTCTCAGATTCAGACTGGCATCCTGCCACTATCAGTTCAAGGCAATGCCTTTCGGACTTTCTTCTGCTCCAAGGGTGTTCACAGAATGCTTGGCTGTGGTTGTGGCACACCTCAGGAAACAAGGAGTGGTAGTCTTCCCTTATCTGGATGACTGGCTAGTCGTAGGGCAATCCCCTCAACAGGTAAAGGAGTCTCCGGCACTAACACAGGAACTACTACGGTCACTGGAGTTCCTGGTCAACCTGAAAAAGTCAGTGCTACAGCCAGTAATGCTCCTGGAGTTCTAGCTAGAGTCAGTGAGAGGAAAGGCTTTTCTTCCCCAGACAAGGGCAGACAGTCTGGTACAGCTAGCAAGCACTTTAAAGCTACAGAGCCTAATGCCAACCAGGCATTTCCTGCAGTTGTTGGGCCATAAGGCAGCTTCAGTGGCTACGATGTCAGGGGCAAGGTTTCAGATGAGAGATGTTCAGTATCATCTCAGACTTTTCTGGCACCAGAAAATAGATTCACTGTCAAGGCTGGTCCCAGTCACACAATTGTTCCTGCAAACACTTCAGTGGTGGTTGGACATGGACAGCCTCAGACAGGGAGTGCCATTCCCTCAGGAGCAACCCTCCTTAGTGCTAACCACAGATGCTTCCCTACTGGGGTGGGGGGCACACTTAGAGGAACACACTGCTCACGGCACATGATTCAAACAAGAGTCATTACTTCACATCAATCTGCTGGAGCTCAGAGCAGTCTTCCTAGCACTTCAGGCATTCACCAGCATGCTGCAGGGAAAGGTGGTACAGGTCAGGACAAACAACACAACCACAGTGTACTACATCAACAAACAGGGAGGCACAAGGTCAACCCCACTGTGCACAGAAGCCGTGAAAATATGGAGTCTAGCTTATTCCCCGGGACATGTCTTGTTGGCAGTCCACCTGCCAGGAAAGGACAATGTGCTGGCAGATGCACTGAGCAGGATAAAGCAGAACCATCACGAGTGGCCACTGAACAAGCAGGTGTTGCAGGTAGTGTTCAAAAGGTAGGGCACTCCAGAGATAGACCTCTTTGCAGCCCCAGACAACTACCAGCTTCCCCAGTTTTGCTGCAGGCCCCCCAGTGAAGGGCTCAGTCCCACAGGATGCACTGATCCTGGATTAGACAGGGAAGTTCCTGTACGCCGTCCCCACCATTCCCTCTGCTACTGAGGGTCCTGAACAAGCTCAGATCTCAGCTGGCTACAGTGATCCTCATTGCTCCAGATTGGGCCATGCAGCCATGGTATTCCTTGGTTCTGGCTCTGTCAGTTGCCAAACCAATCGGCCTCCCCAGAAGGCACAACTTGCCGACTTCCTCCCAAGGCAGGATCCTGTATCCCAACCTTCGGTCTCTCAGGCTCAAGACCTGGCTCTTGAGGACCTAGAGTATTCCAACTTGCACCTCTTGGAAGGGGTTATGGAGGTCCTTAGGGTTTCTAGAAAGCCCTCCACTAGGAAGACCTACACGTCCAAGTGGAAATGATTTTCTGTCTGGTGCCAGAACAAAAGCCTGGACCATACTCAGGCAGGTTTGCCAGTTGTCCTGGATTATTTGACTCACCTTCATTCCCTTGGTCTGAGACCATCCACCCTGAAAGTGCATTTGGCAGCTGTTTCAGCTTACCTGTCAGCAGGCAAGGCAGTATCTATGGCCTCGAATCCAGTGTTCAGGAAATTCTTTAAAGGGTTGCTACATTTGCACCCTCCACAAAGAACTCACACTCCCGTGTGGGATCTGAACATATGCATTACACAGCTCATGCAGCCACCTTTTGAACCTATGACTTCAGCTGATCTCAAGTATGTAACTTGGAAGACTGTGTTCCTGGTTACCATTACTCCGGCCAGGAGGATCAGTGAGTTGCAGGCCTTGTCTGTGGAGACTGACTACATTGCATTCCACAGGGATAAGGTGGTCCTTAGAACCAACAAGTTTCTCCCTAAAGTGGTTTCAGACTTCCACATCAATCTGTCCATCACACTACCAGTCATTTTCACTGGCCATTCCTCCTCAGGGGAATGTAGAATGCATAGCCTGGATGTGAAAAGAGCTATCAGCTACTATTTGGAACATACAAAGGGACACAGAGAGGACTGATCCCAGCTCTTTTTGACCTATTGGGAAGTAGGAAAAGGTAAACCAACCATGGAAAGATTCATAGCCAAGTGGATTGTGGCGTGTATCCAGTTGTGTTATGCCAAGGTGGGCAAACAGGCCCTACAGGAGCTTAGGGCCCACCCTACCAGAGGAACAGCTGCATCAATAGCAGCTTCAAAGGCTATTCCTCTGCTGGAAATCTGTAAAGCAGCTACCTGGAAAACAGTTCAGACATTACCAAACATTACTGCCTGGATACCCAGGCTAGAAGTGATGCCAGGTTTGGCACAGCAGTCCTGCAGAGCCTGTTTGCTAAATAGGTCCTCTATCCGCCTCTAAAGGCACTGCTTGGGTAGTCTGCATTTGTCAGAATTCAGTAAGATTTCCTGGGGTTTGAAGAAAATATTACTTACCATAGTAATCTTGTTTCTTCCAAGGGAGTCTTATTGTATTCTGAGCTCCCACCCTTTCTCCCCTGCTAGGACCTACAGGGCACTGCACACTGTCTCTACAAATGATGTTGGAAACCTGTGGGTACCTACTATTTTCTTGGGCATCTGTTGACTTGAGTCTTAGGAGATGCCCTCTGCTATTTAAGAGGTTTTTACCCCTTAAAGGGGGATTGAGTTGTTTTTGTTAGATTAGTTAGCTAGTTTGTTAGCTTCTGCATGCTTTGTAAGAATCTGATGGTTGCAGGAAGTGCAACCAGGGACAGTGGTTTGAAAACCGAGCCCAAGCCTAGCATTCCACTATTTGCATAGGTTCTAGAAACCATTTCAGCTCCGGGGCAGTCCTATGATGAGACCATACTGCATTTGTCAGAATACAGTAAGATTCCCTTGGAAGAAACAAGATTACTATGGTAAGTAATGTGTTCCTCTTTCTTCTCCACCCCACCCTTCTTGGCCTCACCCCCCCCCCCCCAATTGACAAAGCCTCCCTAGCTGCCTATAATCATCTCTCATTGAGTCTGCATTTATTTTTAATATCCTGTACCATGGCCTAGCACTTACTCCTTTTATAACCTACTTTTGTTGTGTACCTAATTTGTTTCTTGTATTATTTTTGTCGCTGTAACCTCGACTGACGTGGAACTTTTGTAAAAGAACCTCTGGATTAAAGGTGGTATAATCAGAGAACTTAATAAATACATAAAATCCCTCAGAGGATTTAGTGCGGCCCTAGCCACCCCGTCAATTCAGGCAGGAGGAGGTTGTAGGGGGTTGTTTCTCCCTGTGCTTGGACAAGTGGAGGGGAAATTACCAGAGATGTCTGGGTACTGCAGCTAACTCAAAGTGGCCACACTCAGAACTTCTGGAGCACCCTCCAGACAAACCACACTGCTCTTCTCTTGTCTTCCAGACCACATCGCAGTGCTCTAGGAGGAAATCCACTCTCTGCTACACAAAAGGGACATAGAATCTGTCACAGAAACCCACCAGACAGAGAGTTCTACTCTCATTTCTTCCTGGTTCCCAAATGCACAGGGGATCTCTGGACCATTCTAGACCTCTGGAAGCGAAATCTGTTCTTTCAGTACAAAAAGTTCTGGATGGTGACACTTTAGGGTTTGCTGCCCCTTCTACACCAAGGAAACTGGAATTGCTCCTTTGACATGAAGGATGCCTACCTGTATATCCTTCCCACAGACAGTACCCAAGGTTTAATTTCCAGGGGGCCAACTTCCAGTTCTGGGCCTTACCCTTTGGCTTGTCTTTGGCCTCTCGGGTGTTTACCAAATGTTTGACAATGGCAGCAGCTGCCCTCAGGCAGCAGGGACTCTGTCTTTCCCTACCTGGATGACTGGCTTCTCAGAGCCTGTTCCAGGGAGCACCTGTTACAGACTCTGGAACGTACCACCCGCTGATTCCAGGATCTCGGTGTTACGGTAAACCTGCCAATGTCAGTTCTGACCCCCTGTCAGCGCCTTCAGTACATTGGGGCAGTCCTGAATACCTCTCAGGGCATGGCCTTCCTGACCCAGGACTGGGCAGATCACCTGATTGCTCAAGCGCGCCTGCTGTACAGTAGCCTCTGTATCTCAGCCAGAACTTTCTTCTGGCTTTTGGGCTTAATGACTGCAGCCATAGTCACAGTGCCTCTAGCCAGATTGCATATGAGATTTCCTCAAGGGACATTGAGGGTTCAGTGGGACCAGCATACTGAAGACCTGGAACAGCTGGTCCTAGTGTCCTCTCTGGTAAAAAGGGTTGGGGGATGGAAACAAGCAACCATTTTCGAGGGGTTCCTTTCCTCATTTCTTCCCCTCCGCAGATTCTCACAACAGATGCTTTGGGGTTGGCAGGGCTAGAATTTCATTTTAAAAGTGGTGTACCACACATCTTAAAGTTCCCCAGATTTGGTATTCCGTCCCAGAAAATGGTATGCCACCCCCTTTTTTTGTATACCTGCTAGAAAATGTCACCAACCATCAGTACATCCTTGTCTGATTAAATAAAAGGCAAAAAACAAGTTCTCAGAGTTCTCCATTCATTTATTTTTCTGCATTTTTTTTTTTCACTTTACCTTGTAGGTAAGGTATTGAATTTCCACTTTATTCTGTGCATGTACGGAAAGAGTGATACACAGAATGAATATAGCAGCCAGGCATTACATACATTTTTTCAAAGTGCTTTTGCAGCACTGACTGACAGCAGTCTCATCACAGTTGATGTTCATTTCACAGGCAGGAAAAAACAGAAAGTCTGTCTGAAATCCATGGCAGAGTATAGACACACTACATAATAGTGTGATGCAGTTTAACCCAAAAATGCAGCACAAAACCCTGGACACAGTCATTTTGCTTTCAGTGACAGTGAGCTTGTGCACAGCTGAAATGTTCAAGCAGCAATTGACATTCACTGATGATTGTATCTTTTTGTCTTGCTTTTTGTCTACCCCATCAAGATGACACTACGAAAAAATCTGGCTAGTGTAAACAGAAGCTTGTGATTCAGTTAATCCGACATGATCTGTTACAGCACCGTGACAGTACGTGATAGTTTTATTACCGTGACATGACTAATTGGCCAGGTTTTTACAAAATTAAAACACCCTTCTCCTAAATCGTGATAGATTTTTGTAATTTTTATGTGAGGTCCAGTTTGGCCAGAATGTTAATGTACCATTCGGTATCTAATTTTTGCTATGCTGAGTGGTCCAATAAGCCACTTCTCCTTATTGGTGCATGGACTGCCCATGATTATTTTATTGGGAGTCAGGGCTATACTAAGAAGGGAAGCAAAATGATGAAGACTGAAAGATACTCTGTTCACATACCCAAATCTGGACTACTTGGTGCTCAGCTGCCTACCTCAGATACATGCCAGGCACATTTTAATTGCAAGATAAAACAGTACCTGATTGGTGTTATTTTCAGCTGCCTCACCAACTTGTACTTGACTGATGGACTGTGCTACTAGGACTGGCTATCTGTGCCGCTGCTCGACAAGTTAGCATTAGTCTTCGCAGCCATGTCTGTTATAACAAAACTGAAATTAGTAGAACAAGGACTGAGAGAGCTCACAGATTTGACAAATTAGACTGTACTGATCAACCTACATGACTTGTAAATCTGGTGGCACTGAGACCAGGCAAAATCATTTTTGCCACCAAAAATCTGGAGTGACACTAACTAAGTTGAACTGATTGCAGATAGCAATATGTAGGAAAAATGAAGACATTTAGTCTAATCAAGACACAACAGTTGGGTGGCAAAGAAAGGGCAAACCTTAAATGTGGAGGACATGATCGCAGCAGATTCATGTCATCATCATGAGAGTACTCAGTGATGCAAGAATCCCCTCTCCCCACAGTGTTTCCTGCGAACTAGTAGTACTAGGGCACAACACTGACATGGGAGTACATTCAAGTTCTTCATCGAATATAACATGGGAATCGTCATCAGACAAAAGTTTTTCAGAATAAGTTTCAGATATGAAAGATTCATCTAAATCTACTTCTGAGTCTGAGCTGTCTGCCTCTTCTTCCTCCTACTTATTGCTTTGTTTTTTGTTCCGTGGACCATATGGCTGCAAAGAAGGCCTTTTTTTCCGTCTACCACTTTTTAACCAGAACTCAACGACTGGAACTGGATCAAATTCCTGTTTACATGGTGTATGTAACGAGATCCTTATTAAGTCATGAGACTGTCCTTTCCTAATGAACTTTGCCAGTCGGATTTTATTATTTTCATTAGGCCAAACCCACTTTCACACGGCTGTACTTGCTGGTAGAGTACGAGTTAAGGTTACTAGTCCCAAAATGTTGTGGCATTTGTCTTGGCAAGCCTGATGAATATCTGTCCGCTTGCTTCTACAGCATTGGTGTACCTTTGGGGGGGGGGGCAAACATGTAATACCCTGACCTGCTCTGCAGCCTGACAGTATTGAGAATTTGCTGATTGTTAGTGGTACAAGAAGAAAAATCACCTTTTCTTTATGTGATTTTTTTTTTTGTAGTTTGGTCCACTCTGCTACACACACGTCTGGATCTATGTTCGGTTCTGTGAGGACTGGTCTGAGCTCCTCTACGACACCAGCTACTGCATTCTCCGCATAATCTGAAACAAATTAGAGAAAACTGTCTCACCTCCCACCTTGCTAAGCTAAAGATGATTCTCCCAGTGCCACTCAGTCAGAGTTATTTTCCCACCCTAACACCTGTCAAGTCCACTTGGCTTGTTGGCCACTGTTTAGAGTTCACAATGTGGTTCATGGCCACCATAATGGAGTCCAGCTGGTGCATGTCTTCAAACCTGTTTGTGACATTTGGGATCATGGCTGTCAGTAGTGTGTCTCTGTCAATGGAAAACTGGTCCACTTTGTCAAGAGATAGGCTGTGTCCATGGAATTCAGGTCCTTCCAAGGCATCCAGATTTTGCAAGTGCATTCCAGGTCTAGAAAACAAGAATAAAAGGAAAAACACAGACTTATCCCCCTGGCCTGACCTAACTTGTCCTGACAGAGATACATTTTTTTTTTCTGGTTAGGGTGGAGGAAAAATACTTTCTTTCTAGCTAACTGATTCTGGAAAACAAAAATTACCTTGTTTTCAGCTTTACAAGGCAGTCCTTCAGGTCCTGAAGTGATTAAAATAAAAATAATAATTTTTATTTATAGGGCGCCTTTCGATTATCAAGGTGCCATACATAATAACAATTAAAACAGTTAACATCATTAAAAAATCCAACCAGACCAAAACAATTAAAACGATCAGTATTCAGGAAAAGCAGTTTGCCACAGAAAGGTTTTCAGACCCCTCTTAAAACCCTCCACAGAGGTGCACTCCCGCAACCGACTGAGTAGAGTGTTCCAAAGGGTGGGGGCAACATACGAGAAAGCCCAAGCGCCCGAGGATTTCAAATTCATCCTTGGAACTTCTAGCAATCCTTCGTCAGCTGAGCGGAGAGATTGATTGGGGTGATAGGGAACCAGAAGTTTTTTCAGATAGGCTGGGCCCAGATCGTGTAGGGCTTTGAAAGTCAGCAAGCCAACTTTAACGGTGATCCGCCACCGAGTTGGCAGCCAGTGCAGTTCGCACAGCACCGGAGTAATATGACAAGATCTACTAGAACACGTCAAAGGCCGGGCTGCAGCGCTCTGCATTAGCTGCAGGTGACGGATTTCAACCCCAGACAGCCCTAGCTACAGAGAGTTGCAATAATCCAGGGGCGAGGACACGAAGGCATGGACTAGAGTAGGCAGGTCGGCAGACGGAACAAGGTGCCGAACCCTAGCGATATTCCTAAGATGATAAAAGGAAGTCTTGACGACTGCAGACACTTTCGAATGCAGTGTCTGCCTATCGTCAAGAACTACCCCCAGGTTCCGCACCCGTTCAGAGGTTGGAAGAGATACGCCACCAAGAAAAATTCCTGAAGACGCACCATCACCTGACCCCCCCATCTGTCGGCCCGGGTCCACAACCAGTACCTCAGTCTTATCCGAGTTCAACCTCAGCCAGCTGGAATTCATCCACTCCTGGATTTCTCTTAGACAGCTGTTAAAGGCTGAGAGAGCTCCCTCCTAGTCGGGGGCAAAAGAAAGATAGAGCTGGGTATCATCTGCATAGCATTGAAACCTCAGCCCATACTTCCTTACAGTGTCTCTGATGGGTAGTATTTACACAGCAAATAACATGGGTGATAATACTGAACCCTGAGGCACCCCACACAACAAAGCTGTTGAATCCGAGGGGAAAAAAAACCCGGACCCTTTGTGATCTCCCAGTGAGGAAAGAAGTGAACCATCTTAAAATGGTTCCAGATATTCTGCAAAATAGCCTCAAGCGTTCTAGCAACACCATGTGATCTACGGTGTCAAACACTGAAGAAAGGTCGAGGAGAACCAAGATGGAACGGCTCTTCCGATCTCTGGCCATCAAGAGATCATTGAGCACCTGAACCAGCGCTGTATCGGTACTATGTCTTTTACGAAATACGGACTGGAGGAGTGCATAGATGTCATGGATGGTCAAATGGTCCTCCAGTTGTGCAGCCACTACTTTCTGAATCACCTTCCCAGTGAAGGGAAGGTTTTCCTTTTTTTTATTTAGTCAATCTTCGGAATTACAACCCTTTGAGTCATAGACTCATTTAGAAAAGCTCTGCATCAGCGTAGTCATACATTCAGAGATAGTACATTAATGGGACATCACATTTCAAGTAATTACATGTAATAGCCAAGGTGGCTGAAAGTCTATACGTGTAGTAGTTAGAGTATTGATATTATTACAGTGGAACAATTATAATACAAGTGCAGCCTCTGGTGCATTGTCATATAGTAGTAACAGTGATCTATACAATAGTGAGACAACACAGTTTTAAGGAAGTATTTACATATAGTAGCCTGGGTGGCTGTTGACCTATACATTTAGTAGCTAGGGTATTGTTATTAGTACAGGAGGTATAGTCACAGTGTAGATGCAGCCTCTAGGGCATTGTCATATAGCAGAGATGTCCTATACAGTTAGTCCTATACAATTGGTGGCATTGTCAATGGGGAGCGGCCATAGTGCAGCTCTGTGCAGGTCAGTTTGGAGGATTAGCAGCTGCACTGGCATTTGGCGCAAGGAGAGAATGTGTTTTTTCAGGATGGTCTTGAAGTGTCCTAGATTGAGAATGGAGGTTATGGCTGGGGGAGCGCATTGTACCAGGTGGGAGCTTTATAGGGGAATGGTCTCTGAGCACAGGATGTTCTGACCCTGGGCACGGTCCACAGATGTGTGTTGGCAGAATGAGTGGTCGCAGTGTGGGAACATGAGAGTAGTGAGGCTGAGACCCCCAATGGAGTTAACTCTAGGTGGATTGTTTTTCTGAGGAGACAGGATTGATATTGTAGTCTTTCCTCAAGGGTGGAGATGTTTGTAAGAGCATAGAGGGTGCAAGTATGGGAGCATTGGTCTGCGCCTAGGAGGAGTTGGCACACTTTATTAATGGCTATGTGAATTTTGTTTAGGGTGGTGGTGTCTGCAGCAGAGTAGATGGGGAGCCCATAGTCAGCGAGAGAGAGGACAGAAGAGGTGACAGCCAGGTTGAGAGCCTCTGGTGTCAGGCAGTCTTTGTGCAGGTATAGGAGGCCGATGCGGGCATTAATGGCTGCGGTTAAGATGTTAATATGGGCACGGAAGGATAGGGAGGTGTCGAAGGTAAGGCCGAGGTATTTATAAGTAGTAGTTGTTCCAGAGGGAGGTGAACGTAGGAGAGGATTTTTAGTTCAGTGTCCTTGGCCTTGCTCTGCCGGTGAGCAAATAGCATAGCTTTTGTTTTTTTGATGTTGACCACAAGTCTGCGACTGGTGAACCAACTTTCGATCTGGTTGAACGAGTGTTGGAGGGAGGACTGTAGGTTGTCAGGGCAGTGGTGTGCGGTGTAGAGAACCGCATCATCAGCATATAGCAGTAGGTTACCGGAGCAGGATTTGGGTAGTGCATTTAAGTAGATACTGAAAAGTAGGGGACCCAATATGGATCTATGGGGGAACCCGAGCGGACAGGGAGGGTGGAAGATAGGGTGTCATTTATCTTAACACATTGGGATCTGGAGGTAAGGTAGCTAATAAACCAAGAGAGTGGTCCGTGTGATAGACCAGTGTGGTGGAGTGTGTCCAGGAGGAGGGGCTGGGAGACTGTATCAAAGGTCTTAGAGAGGTCCACAAAGATGGCTATGGCCAGATGTTTATGGTCAAGGGCAGAGTGAATGAAATTGGAGAATTCAGTGAGGGTGGTGGTTGTGCTATGGCCTGATCTAAAACCATGCTATTCACTGCATAACAAATTGTGGGCTCGCCTATACTTGGTGAGTTGGTTGGAAATGATTTTTTCAAGGGCTTTTGAGAGAGGGGGAAGAATGGATATGGGCCAGTAGTTGTTGGTGTTGGTATTGTCGCCACTTTTTCGTATTGGGGTAATTGTTGCAGTTTTCCAGGCTGTAGGGAACTGTACCAAGCATAGGGAGCAGTTAAGGAGGTCGGTCAGGGGGGAAAGATCAGTGTCAAGAACCTGGTAGAGGATTTTCATGTCAAAGGAGTCTTTGCAATAGTTGGAGCCACCGAGAGCTTTGGAGAGGTAGGATTTTGCTTTCTGCTTTGTAATGACCCTAAGGTAGAAAGGGGGGCGCTGGAGGCTTGGTTCAGAAGAAGCTGGGATTGGGTCGAAAAAGTTGCTCGTACGGACTGTACTAAGATCGGAAAAAGTTGAGTTAAGGCAGTTAGCGATAGCCTGTGGGTCGGTTGAGGTGGCATTGTTGATGCAGAGCTGGGAGGGTGGGGGGAGGCGGGATTTGCCATTAAGCTCTTTAATGTTGTCCCAAAACTTTCATGCACTCCCCCAGGAGGAAGCCAGGGTGTCTTTATAGTATTCAGCCTTGGCCTTGCGTATGGCCCAGGTGCACCTATTGCGTGCTGCTCTGTATGCTAGTCTGTCTGCTTGGGAGACAGATTCAACGGCTCTGTGCCAGAAGACATCCCTTTGTTTTAGTTGCTGCCATAATGTGGACGAGTTCCAAGGGACATCATGTTTTACAGTTTTCAATTTAGTCAGGGGGCCAAAAATGTCACATCAGGGTTTTATTTAACTCTAAAAATTGATTAGCGTTTTGCTCATGAAAGTGCTAAAACATTGTGAAAATGCATAACACCTGCCTCACTGTGTTTAACAAACATAACACTTCTAGAAAACCTATATAAATACTTTCTGAACAGTTAGTACTGTCCCAAGAAAAAAATTGCTAATCAATTATTTAAAACCCTGCACATGCTTTGTTGAAAGAGCATGTGAAGTAATCAAGGGCTAGGTCAGTGTTGGGGGCCTGGGTTATAGGGGCCCAGTCCCACTGGGCCAGGTAGTGTTTGATTTTTTTGAAGGCCACCTGGTCGCAAGCGTCTGCGGGTGGAGACACTAGGTTGGGGTTTGGGTAGGTGACATGACCAGGAGCAGAGGATAGGAGAGTGGTCACTCAGAGAGTCTGGGAGGACCAGCAGGTCAGAGATTCTGTGTGGTCGCTTAGTTAGTATGTCCAGTAGGGTCTGGGAGCCATTTGTGGTGTTTACCCTGGTGAGTTGCTGGACCAGCTGGGTATGATCCAGCGCTGCAAAAGCGTCCTTGATGGCAGCTGCTGACTTGGCGAGCCAGTTAACATTTAGCTCACCTACCAGGATGTGGTCTGTTTTTGGGGAGAGGTTGGAAATATAGTTTGTGAAGGATTGTATGGCCATAGCTTGGTTGAGTTGGGGGACATATGCCACTGTGATGGTTAGGGGAGCTCTAGCAGGGGTCCAAGGATAAGTTTTATGGATAAGGCTTGGGCGCTGTGGTCTAGTGAGGGGATCAGGAGAGCTTGGTTCAGTAGGGAGTCTCGAACATAGAAGGCACAACCACTGCCCCGTTTTCCCACCCTGTCGGCACTGTGTAGAGTGAAGGCCGGGAGACTGACGAACGAATCTGTTTTTTTTTTTTTTTTTTTTTTTTTTTTTGAAAGCCATGTTTCAGTGAGTGCAAGGACATCCGGCTGATGTTGCACTATCCAACTTTGGAGAGATGCTGTTTTTTTGGGAAGGCTGCAGATATTCATGGCAGCTATGCACAGCCCTTGGTACAGTTTCTGTTGACTGTAAGCGGCGGGGCCTGGGTTGGGGTGAATATTTCCGGATATGAGAAGTAGTTGGGCTAGGACCCTGAGGAGAGCGAGGGACCGCCATTTCGTGGTTGAGCGTAGGTGAGGCACATGTTTTAGAGAGAGTAGCACAGGGAATGGGTAAGTTGAGGAGGGCAGGAAAGGTAAGGCAGATGAGTTTGTAGGTGGGTGTGTGTGTAGGTGGCAGGATGCTTGTCAGGCGTTAACAGGGTGGGTGGACCGTGGTAAAAGGTAGGGAAGGTAAGGGGTGAGGTGGGTGTGTGGGTTAGAGATAGGTCTGTAGTTTTTGAGACAGTCAGGGTCCAAGGTAGCTTTCTTCAAGAGGGGTGTCACCACCGCCTCTTTCAGGGAGCTGGGAAACTCACCAGATCCTAAGGAGCACCTGACTATCTGCACAAGGACGGGACCGATGATATCGATACAACCCAAAATTAGGGAGGTCGGTCCAGGGTCCAAACTACAGCACGTAGGGCGCATGTGCTGGATGATCCTCATGACATCCATGAACTCCAGCTGACCAAAGGAGCTCCAAGAAAACTGGGGCATCGTGATCTCTCACCGATCTAAGGCAACTCCCCTGGAGTGTGATGGCAGCAATTCCGCCCTAATGTCGGCCACCTTATTTGCGAAGAACCGAGCAAGTTCATCACACTCCAATTGCAAAAAGGCTTTCCGAACTTGCAGACAGACTGGGTTGCACACACAGTCTGTCCAGAGTTCGAAACAGCTGAGCTGGTCAATTCCGAGCAACTGCAATCTCCCTGGACAGGAATTCTGCCTTCTTACAGGTGATTGCAGATTGATAGACCGAATAATGATCCATCAATCTAAGGCGGTCAGCATCAAGGGCGGACTTACGCCAGCTACACTCTAACCTTCACATCTCCCTCAACGTCCCATCAAACCAAGGGACTGGGGGTGAAGGGAGAGGGGACAACACGAACTGGAGCAAGAGAGTCCAGAGGCCCCCCCCCACCCCCACGGCTGTGTTATAGGCCGACACGAGGGTCTCTGGATCACTGCTTGTCAACATGGGGGACGAGAGGTCAAGCACTGTCACAAGGCCTTGGGAATCTAAATCCTGCAAAGGGCGGTACCTAACCAACTCCACAGGGGCTGGCCTTCTAGAGGGGGTACAAAAACTGAACCCCACGGTGTAATGGTTTGACCACCTGACAGGGTCCACCCCCATGTCGGATGCCTCGACCCTGAGGAGGAAGATCAGGTCCAAAGAGTGTCCAAATTTATGCGTAGCAGAGGAAACCACCTGTGTAAGGCCCAGCGTTGTCATTAGCTGAAGGAAGTATTAAAATTGCAAGAGTTACGTCGTCGTAGTGGCGAAGTCGTCCAGAACCATCAATCTGGGCGACTCAAACGCTATATCGACGACAAAGTCCGCTACTTCCTGAAGGAATCTCTTCTCATCACTAGGTGGATGGTAAATGAGGGCAATTCGAAAGCCTACACCTGCTACTACTATATACTCAAAGGATTCAACCCCGCCCCCCACTAGGACATCCGTGAGGCCAAGTTCAGTCTTGAAACAGACTGGCGCCCCCCCCCCAGCCTTTTGTGCCTCACTAAATCAGGGACATTAGGGCATGCTCCAGTTGATGAATACACTGGGCCTGACACAGGTTGTTACCTCCTCTACCCATATAGGGGGTCATTCATTAGATCTGGTCTTTCTCTTGGGTATGGAGATCACTGACCTGGGGGTGGAACCAGTCAGTTGGTCGGACCATTACACCATAAGGTTCAGTTTTAGGGCCCCCTCTAATAGGTCTGCCCTCGAGATGGTCCAATAACCGCCTTTAAGGGGTATTGGCCCCGATGACCCTAATGGCGGTGCTGGATCTATCGAGTCTGTCGGGTGAATGCATGAGTCCAGATGGTCTTGTATTTGCCTCTAATAAGGCTGTGGAGATGCTCTGGACAAAATTGCTCCTGTTAGGTGTTCGGCCTCTCACCATCCGTCCAAGGAGTCCATGGTTTGATGGCTCCTTGAAGGAATTAAGGCTAGTAGGCAAGGCTGAGAGCTCATGGAAATCGGGCCTTGATGCTGACAGGTTTAGATTGCAGGCCCATTATGATGGCTACCAATCAGAAATCACTCGTAAGAAGGCAGAATTCCTGTCCAGAGAGATTTCTGCTGCAAAGAATCGACCGGCTCAGCTTTTCCGGACTGTGGACAGACTGTGCAATCCAGTCTGTCTTCAGCTTAGAGAAGCCTTTTCTCAGCTTAGATGCGAGGAGTTCGCTCGCTTCTTTGCAGATAAGGTTGCCAGCATCAGGTCCGGCATCAGTCCGACCTCTCCTGCGGGGGATTGTGGTGGACGACTGGTGGTATCTTATCCTCGGCCTGTCTGGTTAGATTTTCACCGCCCGGAATTCGTGGACATTGTGAAGATCATCCAAACAATGCGACCAACTAGTTGTAGTTTGGATCCGGGTCCTACACCGCTGTTAGTAGGTTGTGTAGAAGTTATGTACCCAATCCTTGCTGACATTATCTGGAAATCCTTGGAGAGGAGTTTTTCCAGACCCCCTTAAAGAGGCAGTAGTTCGACCACTCCTAAAAAAATCCTCCTTGGACCCAGACTGTCTAGCTAACTACCGGCCTATCTCTAACCTGCCATTTGTTGGTAAGGTTATTGAAAAGGCAGTTGCATTGCAATTGGATGATCATCTTACTTCTCATAATGTCTATGATACTCTCCAGTCTGACTTCAGGAAAAGGCATAGTACTGAGACTGCCCTTGTTCGGGTATTGAACGACCTCCTAATGGCCAGAGATCAAAAGGCTTGTACCATTCTGGTCCTTCTTGATCTTTCTGCTGCATTTGACACTGTAGACCATGGGGTGCTACTGGAGCGACTGCGGGTTTTTGTGGGCTGTCTGGTACAGTCCACAAGTGGTTTTGTTCTTACCTCACTGGCAGGTCTCAGAGAGTTGTCACCGGAATTTATTCCTCTGACGCCTTCTCCCTGCCGTGTGGGGTACCACAGGGCTCCATTTTAGCTCCCATGTTGTTTGCAGTGTATATGCTGCCATTGGGAGAAATCATCAGGAGATACAGTTTGAGTTTTCACTGCTGTGCAGATGATACTCAGCTGTACCTGTCCTTTCTCCCGATCAGAGTGATGCACTCTGTACTTAATAACTGCCTGGATGAGATCAGAATTTGGATGAGTTCGAGCTGGTTGAGACTTAATCCGGATAAGACTGAGGTATTGGTTGTGGATCCAGGTTGTCCTGGGGGGAGTTTTGGGTGTTGGACAGCCATCGGGTTTATTACTTGGTGGCGTACTGCTCTCTACCTCTCGACAGGTGCGAAATCTGGGCGTTATTTTTGATGATGGTCTGACCCTGAAATCCCAGGTGTCAGCTGTTGTCAAATCCTCTCTTTACCATCTGAGGAATATCGCCCGGGTGAAACATCTGATTCTCCGGGAGGACCTTCCAACTTTGGTCCACGCCTTTGTTACTACCCGTCTGGACTACTGCAATTCCCTCTACCTAGGGCTACCAGGGGTTGATATCCGCCGCCTTCAGCTGGTGCAGAACGCTGCAGCCAGGCTTTTGACTGGGACTCTTAGAACCAGTCACATTACGCCTGTGATTCGCGAACTGCACTGGCTGCTTATTCGGTGTCGGATCACCTTTAAGGTTGGTTTACTAACCTATAAAGCCCTACACGACCAGGGACCTGGTTACCTGAAAGATCTTCTGGTTCCCTATTGCCCCTCCGTCCCTCTCTCCTCCGCCAGTGAGGGATTGCTAGAGATTCCTAGGTTCTGCCAGTTATCGATCTCGTGCCTTTGCCTTTTCGGCTCCAACCCTGTGGAATTCTCTACCCGCTGGTTAAGAGAATGCCCGACCGTTGACAGTTTTAAAATTGCTTTAAAGACATATCTTTTTACCTTGCTTATTCTTTATAGTTATGGTTGTTTAATGTTTGGATTTTGCTGTTTTATTTATTTTTGTACAGCGCCTTGATTTTGAAAGGCACTTTATAAATAAACATGACTTGACTTGACATGATTGCCTGTTATTTTGTGGCACAGTGCCCTTCCCTGAGTGAAACTGGGCAATTAATCTATCTCTGGGCTGGAACGTATGTCCAGAGTACTGTCAGGCAATTGGTTTTCCCTTGTTCCGTGCCAGGGTATTTGTGCCCAAAAAGGCTATTTTTTTTTTTTTCAGGCTGGTTGTTGCCTTTGTTTTTTTTTTCTGTCAGTGTCCTCCCTGTAAAAGTTTCCCTTTGTTGGCCTTTTTCGTTTATGTCTCCTTTTTTAGGCAGTCTGCCTAATGAAAGCTGGCTAGTCTGCAAAACGCAGCAAAATCTGCCCTTCATTATTCCAGACCCCCCCGACTGTTTCCTAAGCTCACCGATGCTCAAAATGTCACAGAAAATCATTCTGTCTCCTATATCCACTCTCCTCCCAGTAGTGACTGTACTGTTAGTTCCCTGCACCCTCCCGTTCAGTCAGCCCCCCCCAATTTACCAGGCTGGGAGCTGCAGTAATGTCCGGAGAGAGGAGCCTGGAGAGAGAGAGAGAGAGAGAGAGTCCTGTCAGCATGGTTGCCGCCCCGGGAGTGAGGGAAATCAGGTGCACAATGGCTCAGCCCAAGACCGAAATCTCACCAGTGAACATGAGATTGCGATCGGTCTTGGGCTGGGTAGACAAAATGCAGCATTCCTGTTGGCTGGAGCGTCTTAGAAGGCGCCAAACAGTCTCCGGAGCCGAAATGTGAGGGGAAAAAAAAAAAACACATGCGAGTGCATGGCGGCAGCGCAAACATCGCTTCTTAAAGTGGTATACACCGCTGTTTACCAGGGGGCAGAATCTGGTGTTCCATGCTAGTTTTTTGATGTGCAAGGAACACAGTTTCTTTGAGAATTTCGAGCCCTGGTTGGGGTGGGGAGCTCATCTAGGGTCCCAGCTGGAATTCTCTTTCCATATAAATGTCCGGGAGATGCGGGCCATTCTATATACCTTGCAGGCCTTCTAGACTCCACTATCTCAGAGTCTTCTGCTTTTGCAAACGGACAACATCAGTTTAGTCCACTATGTCAACTTGCAGGGGGGCACTCACTCATAGCCTTTTTGCCAGGAAATGAGGAGAGTCTGGTATTGTGCTCTGGATCACGGTCTAGAACTGTTGGCTGTCCATGTTCCAGGCATCCAAAACACCCTGGACAGCCTAAGGCAGTCCCTGTCCTAAAACTGTCTTACTGTCCTCAACTGTGCAATAATATATTGTTGAAATAGTAGGATATTTTTGTGATGTTCGAGTCCTAATTATTTTTATTTTGTGTATCCAATGATGTTAGTAATAAATGTTTTGAAATTGTTTGAAACTTTTTGTAACTTTGTGCATCGAGGTTCTCACTGGAAAGGAACTTGTCTCAGCTAAGTATCCTGTTCATTAACTGAAAATGAATTTTTAATACTATTACTACAAAAACGCACGAGTGGGAGCTGCTGACCTCAGTAGTAGAAGACTTTTTCGACGGGTGGGGTCATCCAGAGTTGGACCTTTTTGCGTCTCTACTCAATGCAAAACTGCTGCTTTTTTTGCTTGCCCGATCCAGGGCCTGGAGTTTTCTGACAAGATGCATTGTCCCTTTCTTGTAAAGGGAGGTTTCTGTATACATTTCCTCCCTTCCTCTTGCTTCAGATGGATGGGGCTGTTATGATCCTCATTGCCCCCTTCTGGCCTTGTCCGATCTGGTTCCATTTACTGCAGCTGCTGACAGCGGAATCTCCAGTACCTCTGCCTCTGTGCCCCGGTGCTCTCCCAGCACTGGGGCACCCTGGTCCATCTGGATCTTGTATCCCTGCATCTTCACGCCTGGCTCCTGAGGACATAACCATGGCTCCGTTTGGGGTGTCACCTAAGATGGCTGATGTTCTGGTGGCAGCTAGGAAGCTGTCCACTAGGGCCACTTATTCTATGAAGTGGAAACATTTTGCTCTGTGGTCTGCTTCACGTCAGCTGGGCCTGGATCCCTTCACTTGTCCAGTGAATCAGATTCTGGAGTACTTGCTGTACCTTTCAGACTCCGGTCTGAAGTACTCCTCTCTTAAAGTGCATGTCTGCCATCTTTGTTTTCCATTTGCCTATTTATGGCCATGTGGTGGCACAGCTGGAGGTGTCCCATACATTTTTGAGAGGCATTCTTTACCTGAAGCCTCCAATCTGCAATCCAGTCTGACCTTAGGACTTGAATTTTGTGTTAGAAAAGCTTACTTTAGCTCCTTTTGAGCAGGCCGCAACATGTGAGCTACGCTTTCTTTCATGGAAAGCGTTATTTTTAGTTGTTATTACTCCTGCTCAAAGAATTTCAAAGCTACAGGCGCTCATGTGCGAGCAGCCTTATTTGATTTTCCACAAAGACAGGGTGTCTTTGCGTACTGTACCCATAAGTATCTTCATAAGGCGGTGTCAGAGTTTACTTTAAATCAATCCTTCCACATTCCTGTTTATTTCCTGGAGCATGCCAATCCTGGGGAAACATTGCTCTACACTTTAGCTGTGTATAGAATTCTGCGTTACTACACATACCATATGAAGGACTGTAGGAAGTCCTCTCAGTTGTTCTTTCACCCCCTGGGAAAGAGGGCGTTTCCGTTTCAAAACAGTGCTTGTCTACATGATTGGCCAACTGTATCACTTATTGCTACAGGAAGTATGGCAAGGATCCTCCTAGCGTTGTTCGTGGCCACTCCACCAGAGGCATGACCACTTCTATTGCCTGTTTAAGGAATCTGTCAGCTGCAGAGATCTGTGCTGCTGCTACGTGGAGTTCTGTCCACACCTTTACCAAACACTACAGTCTGGACATTGCTTCTAGGCGTAGGGCCAGCTTTGGCCTAGCTGTCCTCCAGGGCCTACTTTCTTAGGCCTGGATTTCCTCCACCAAGATAATGCTGTTTGCTGATGGAACTGTTTGGGACTTGTTCCATAGGTGTGGCCTGCTGCAAGAGATACCCGTGATGTCAGATAGTACAGTGACATAAGAACTTATTATAACAGTAGATCTGCGAGGGGATCTCTTGCAGCAGGCCATGCCGTCCCTCCCTCCTTCCCCCTGGACCTGGGAGGTCTTTTTGTGCCTGTACCTCTTTCTCCATTATTTTTTTTTTGATGGGAACCTTCAATTCTTTCTTGGTTCCTTCTGCTGGGACTAGGTGGTTTATGGTCTAAGGTGAGAGAACTGAGGGGGGCACGGGGACCGCCCACTCTTGTAGGATAGGCTGACATTGGTGTATGTGCATCGGAGTGGGCGGCCCCCTGGTAGACTGCTAGCTAGAAAAGTTTGTGTTGTCCTAGTGCCTGGCGGCTGTAGTTCCATAGATGTGACTTTCTGCAAGAGATCCGCTTGAAGATCTGCTCTTATGGTAAGTTCTTACATAACTGTATTTTCAAACAACATGAAGTCTTGCTGTATTTTGACTATTGCAGTGATATCCAACCTTTGAACTGCCCCAGAGAGGAAAGAGTTAACTTTCCATGCAAGGCATGGAACGCTGAGCTCGAGCTCGGTTGAGACTCTGTCTGTTGTTGTTTGAACCCAAACCACCAGATTCTTTACTCCGCCTCACTGAACAGTCGCTCTGGAGATTTCTCCTTTGCTCGGGTCAATTTAGACAGTTAAAGTGTCGTTTTTTCCCTCGGTTTCAACCGAATTTATTCCATCTAATCTGTCGGTTCAGTCTCTGTGGTACCGTGAGTACTAGACAGGTTTATTATTGTTTGCTTCTGTGTGGGACTTGTAAACGTCGGATTGGTTCGGTTTGAACCGATCAGGTTTGTTAAAAAAGTTTGTTCTGCTTTTTAGAGTGTGGTAACCGGTCCTACAAAAAACGGATTTCATTACGTTTTTTTCCACGACCCGTAACACGTTCAGGAACCGATAAGGGTGTCTTGCCTGGCGGATTGCCGAAAAAGGATAAGTTTGGTTAGGACTGGCCGTGTCTGAGAAACCCAAGAGAAAAACTGGGCCCACTGGGTTTCAACTCTGTAGTGTGTGTGGGGAAGCCTTTGCTAAGGCTGACCCCCACACCACCTGTGTTTATTGTCTGGGGTTTGACCACCTCGATTCAGACTGCCAGATTTGCAAAAGTTTTCCCACAGCTACCCTGGAAAAGAGAGGTAGGTAGGCTGAGGGAAAGGAGGCAAAGGTCCGCTGACCTGGATGCCAGCCCGGTTCGGTTCCAACCGAACCAGAAGGAATACCCTCTGACCAGGGCGAAACTCCTTCGAAGAAGGAGAACCGACTCTGAGGAGTCGGTTCCGGTTAAAAGAAAAAGAAGGGATAAGTCAGCCGGTTCGGATCCACAAGTTCTTTCTCCGACCGCTGATGAAATAGCCAAAGCGGTAAGGATTGTTCAATCGCTAACTCCGGTTCCGACCGAACCGGCACCATCGGTTAGGGGCTCGGTTTGGTCAGTTCCCCTGGTTCCGGATTATAATTTAGAGGATTTTTATGAACCGGAGGAGGAGGAGGAAGGAGACTATGAGGATAGTGATGGTGATTATGAAAGTCTGGATGTGCCCATTGACCCGGACATCTCCCCAGACAGACCTTCAGGGGTTTCTCCTCCTAGGCTTTCTGAGTCCCCTTCCCACTTTATGTTTTACAAAAAAAGTGGTGAAACTCTTCAGCTTCCTATGGAGGAAGCAGTAGAGGATCAGGAGGAGCCTGACTGTGTTGAGATGATGGACATCCCAGAGTCCAGGAGGCTGTCTATTCCCCTCCATAAGTCTTTTGGGAAACAGACATTTAAAATTTTAAAGACTCCTAATTCTATACCTCCTGTGGATAGAAGAGTGGACAAGAGGTATACTCTTTCAGGCTCAGATATGGAGTTCCTTTCCCAGCAATGCTGCCATGTTGGGGTAGTGCAGGCTGCTGCCTGTGATAAGGCAAATGTACCCTTGGCTTCACACCCCCCAGATAAGGACTCTAGGAGGATTGATGCCATGGCAAAGAAACAGTACATGGCAGCATCTTTGGGACTCAGGCAGGCTAATTATATGGCCTACACAACTATATACCAGACGTCTAGATGGGACACTGTGATGGCTCTTGCCAAACAGGTCCCTGGCCAGCTTGCCAAGGAGCTGGAACAGGTGGCTGCAGATGGTATTGAGGCATCCAAGGTGCAATTTCATGCTGCAGTGGACTCCAGTGATGTTTCATCTAGAGTCATGGCTACATCTGTGGCCCTTCGTAGGATGGCTTGGCTCAGATGTACTAGCCTGTCACAGGATACCCAGACTAAGGCCATGGATTTTCCTGTTGTTGGTAATTCTTTGTTTGGGGAGCAGACAGAGAACTACATGAAGAAAATGGATGAGTACAGGACCACCTATAGGAGTGCTCAGGCCAAGGAAAGGCAAGACACTCCCCAGAGGCAGCATTCCAGGGGCAGGGGCAGGCCTTTTCATAGGCTTTTCTACCAAGCCCAGACCTCCTCTTCCGCCTTTGCCCAGAGGGGGTTCTTCAGAGGGAGAGGCAGACGGGGTACAAGCAGGCCTGCTGCCACCCCTCAGCCTAAAGCCCCTGCCAAACAGGCACCCTGATGGGTTTGCCCGGGTTGATTCTCCACTACCCGTAGGGGGCAGGCTGGCTTACTTTGTCCAGGACTGGATGTCATTAACATCAGACAAATGGGTCCTGGAAGTAGTAAGCCAGGGACTGGTTCTCAGCTTCAAACAATTTCCCAAGATGAGAATCAGGTCTTTTCCACCTGCAGATCCTTCAGAGGCCCTTGCCCTAGAGGCAGAGGTCTCTTCCCTCTTGGCTCTGAGAGCCATAGAAAGGGTTCCACCCCTACACAAGGGAAAAGGATTGTACTCTAGGTACTTCCTAACTCCCCAAAAGACAGGAGAATGGCCCATCCTGGATCTCGGATATTTAAACAAGCACCTTTTAAAGCCAGAGTTCAAAATGGTGACTCTGGGAATAATTCTACCCTCTCTAAGGCCAGGGGACTGGCTAGTTTCCCTGGACCTCAAGGATGCTTATTTCCACATTCTCATCAGATGCTCCCACAGAAAGTACTTCAGGTTCGAGCTGCCCTCAGGCCACTATCAATTCAGAGCAATGCCCTTTGGCCTAACATCAGCTCCAAGGGTGTTCACAAAATGCCTGGCAGTAGTGGTTGCTTTCCTAAGGAGAAAAAAGATCTCTATCTTTCCATACCTGGACGACTGGCTCATAGTGGGTCAGTCTCCAGACCAAGTCAAGTCACACCTACAGATAACTCAGCAACTGCTCACTTCTCTAGGATTCCGTCTGAATCTTTCGAAGTCAGTTCTAGAGCCAGTGCAGCTCCTCACCTTCATAGGGGCAGAGCTGGATACAATAAGGGCAAGAGCCTTCCTTCCCCTGGACAGGGCAAGGACCCTTGTTATGCTGGCCTCTTCATTCACCTTCCAGGTGTCTCGACCAGCAAGGCATTTTCTGCAGCTCCTGGGCCATATGGCTGCCTCTACAGCAGTGGTCCAAGGAGCAAGATTTCAGATGAGGGACATTCAGTTCCACTTAATAGCCTTCTGGTCCCAGAGAAAGGATTCTCTGACCAAGCTAATCCTAGTGACTCGAACCCTGATCCAGGCTTTGCAATGTTGGCAGGATCAGGACAACCTAAGGCAAGGAGTTTCCTTTGTCACTCAACCTCATTCTCTAACCCTTACCACAGATGCCTCCCTCTTGGGCTGGGGAGCCCACTTGGGGGATCTGACCACCCAAGGGTTGTGGTCACCTCAAGAATCTCTGCTTCATATCAGTCTTTTAGAACACAGAGCAGTGTTTCTAGCACTTCAAGTTTTTTCCAAGTCTGTTCAGAATAAAGTAGTTCAGATCAGGACAGGCAATACCACCACAATGTGGTACATCAACAAGCAAGGGGGCACTCGGTCTATGGCCTTGTGCACAGAGGTAATGAAGTTGTGGTCTCTGGCCTATTCTCTGAATACCTCTCTGATAGCAGTGCACCTCCCAGGGAAGGACAATGTCCTGGCAGATGCTCTCAGCACGATATCTCAGGGCCATCACGAATGGTCCCTAGAGCCCCTGATTTTAAAGGTGATCTTCTCCAGATGGGGCACCCCACAGATAGATCTTTTTGCAGCCCCAGACAATCACCAACTTCCTCTTTTTTGCTGCAGACCCCCGTGTTGGGCTCAGTCCCCCTGGATGCCCTAGTTCTCAATTGGGAAGGGAAGTTCCTGTATGCTCTCCCCCTTCCCTCTCCTGTTCAAGGTACTAGTCAAAATCAGGTTTCAACCCTGCAGAGTGATTCTGATTGCTCCAGACTGGGCCAGACAGCCCTGGTACCCTCTCTTGCTGTCCTTAGCAGTCCACCTTCCCCTGTCTTTTCCCAGGAATTACAACCTGTTAACATGTTCTGGGGAGAGTTTGGTATCTGAATCTCAAATCTCTCACTCTCAAGGCCTGGCTCTTGAAGAGCTAGAGTTTGCTGATTTGCATCTCTCTCAAGGTGTTCTGGATATTTTAAAGGCTTCTCGAAAGCCTTCCACCAGAAAGACTTACAACTCCAAATGGAAAAGGTTTACTATTTGGTGCTCTGGGAAGCATATTTCTCCAGTGTCTTCTGGGTTGCCTACAGTCCTTGACTATATAAACAGGGGATGGCTGACTACATTCAAGAAAGGTGGGGTTTAAACTTGTGAGGGGGGGAAGGGATAAGGAGGGGCTGACCAGAAGCCCTCTCCTCCAGATGAGGGAAGTAGCCTTCAAACCGGGGGAATAGACTGGGGTGGAGGTTTCAGGAGGAGCAGAGGGAGGATGGAAGTATAAGGAACCTGGGTGGGTTCGACACAGGGATCAGGGATAAGGGTGGGGTTGGTGTTAGTAAATGCCAGGAGCTTGGGAAACAAGTTGCCAGAGTTCAGGCCATGCTTTTCGGGGGTAGGGGTGGGGGTGGATGTGGCGCGGTCACTGAGGCGTGGGCCAACAAAAACCATGATTGGGACCTAAACGTGCGGGGGTACACTATACTTAGGAAGGATAGAAAGGAGGGCAGAGGGGGTGGAGTGGCTATATTCATTAGAGATGACATAGAAATTGCTAGGGTAGAAGAGGCAGAGGGAAACGTGGAGGCCTTATGGGTCACCTTACGATCCCCAGCAGGAGATAAGGTCAAGCTAGGTGTAGTATATAGGCCCCCCGGGATGAGTGATGTTCTAGAGGATGGTTTGCTGGACAACATCATTGCCTAGTGTGGACCAAAAGGGGAAGGAGTGGTGTTGATGGGGGACCTTAATATGCCAGGTACAAACTGGGGAACCATGTCCTCTAAGGTGGCCAAGGAGCAGAGGCTGCTGGACGGCTTCCAGGATGTGTTCTTAACACAGCATGTGATGGAGCCCACAAGGGAGGGGCATGTCCTGGACGTGGTTCTTTCAGATGGGGATCTGGTAAGGGACCTGGTTGTAGAGGACCCCCTGACTGGGAGCGACCACAATACTGTCTGGTTTCAAATAAGCATGGGGGAAGGGGAGGTGAGATGTAGGACACTGGCAGTGGACTTCAGGGGGGCAGACTTTATGGGCATGGGAAATATACTCAAGGATCACTTGAAGGGGATTACATCAATGACAAGTGTGGAAAGGAGATGGGAGGTCATAAAACGGGGACTTCATGAGGCAGTCAGGATCTGCGCTAAGTTGAAACGTAAGGGAGCAAGGTCACATAAACCATGCTGGTGGTCCAGTGAGGTACAGGTAGAGGTCAGAGAAAGAAGGCGGCTACAAAAATATAAAACAACAAGAGGGATAGGGATAAGAAATGTACCATCTTGCATCTAAAAGTCACCCGGATGGTGAGGGAGCAAGGTCCAGTAAAAGAGCAGCGGCTGGCACAGGGATATGGAGGAAAGGGGATCTTGCTTCAAGAGGGCTCTTGCAGTAAGTAATTCCATATAGGACCGGCCTTGACGGCAGCAGGACCCGAAAAAATTTCTAGCTAGCAGTCCCTGAGGACCCCGCTACGTCAGGTGACCGGCGTCCAGGCGATGTCGGTATAAAGGGGAGTCCCGGACGCCCGCCTTCCAGTTCTTTCCCGCCGTTGGCTCGTTACGGCACCTTGCGGTAAAGTTAGTGCCGCCAAGCCCTGTTCTTTTGGTCGGTTTTGCGAAGTTTGAGTATTTTTTCCTTCTCGCCGATCAGGTTAAGCGTGATTGTATGTAGTCCCCCCACACCTACCAAAACAAGTGCGACTCGTGCGGGCCCAGCTGCCACACACAAGGACGCCACGTCTCTGCCTTTTTGCTTAGGACCCACCACCTGGTCGCACAAGTGTCCGCATTGCCTGTCCTTCAACGCGGCTACCCGCAGACGACGCCAACAGTCCCTGGAAGCCCATCTGCTCAAGAAGAAGATGTCTTCGATGGAAAAAGAATTGAAGAAGCTCAGGCAGGCGTCGACTTCTTCTGAAGGACACCGTAAGAAGCGGGACAAAGAAAGGCACCGGGAGAAGGCCTCCTCACCCTCGACTCCGGCCGGAGTCGCGGCCCAGGTAATATCCCTTCCGGGGGATCGTCCGATGGCAGCCTCCCAAGGTTTTGGAGGCGTGGGCCCGCGCTCGAATGCAGGCGCCTCTGGGCAAAGTGAGGCCTCTGCCTCAGTACCGCTGCAGGCTTGCGGCTACTGGCGCGGGCACCTCCCATAAGCCGGACGTCGGCTCCTCCGATGTCCGCGGAGAAGGTTGATAAGGCGCCCGATCTTCTGGCGTGCACGACCTCGTCCCCCGCGGACCGGGCCGCTTCCCTCCCTCGGCCCGCCTCCAACGAGGGACCCTGTAAGCCGGACGCCGGCTCCTCCGGTGCCCGCCAGGATCCAGCCCCTAAGCCACACGTCAGCTCCCCCGACGTGCACCGGGCGTCGGAACCTATGACGGACCCTTCAACCTCCGTCGTACCTGGTCCCCCGCAGTCTTCGCTGCCATCCGGGGAGCCCGAGTCACCCCAGCCTGACCCCAGGGACTTTTCTCCACCGTCCCCGGGTGAGGCTGGGGACATTCCACCTCCGTCAGACCCTCCTCCTAGGGAACCGGATCTGACGCTGGCCCCCCCGGATGCTGGCTCCGGCGCCAGCCCGGGATATTCCCCTTCCGTCGGGCCCGACCCCCTGGGCCTCTCAATGTTGACCCACCCTTGGGGCCTCCTTCTGGGCCGTCTGCTCCGGCAGCTCCTCCGGTACCCGGGTACCCGCCGTCCTATCCGACGCCGTCTTACCCGGGCCCGCAGTATCCAGCGCTGCAGTACCCGACGCTGGTTCCGCTGACACCGCAGTACCCGACGCCGCAATACCTGGCTCCGCTTTTCCCACAACCGGGTTTTGGATACTCGCCTTACGGATACAATCCGTACACTTATCCCCCTCCTCCTCCTCCACCACCCCCCAGGCGCGGTGGATTGCAGGAGACTCTGCAGCTGTAGTGGGCTGAGGCCAAGGCTCAGCTCACCAGGGAAGTAGAGAGCCGCTTTACGGTGACGGTGCCGCCCCTGGCCCCCGTACGCCTGAGACGGCGCACTCCCTCACCGCCTCCGGATTCCAGAGCCCTTCCCTCTGGATCCCGAGAGGGGCAGGACACGCTTCCAGGGATCCCCCCTAAAGAACCCGTTCCTCCCCCTAGACGTGCCAGGGAGTCTTATTCTGCTTCTGATTCTTCTGATTCTTCTTCTTCTTTGCTCTCTGATTCCTCCAACGGATGCTCTGAGAGAGACGACGAGCCTCCATGTACCATCCCCATCCCCCACAGCTTCGTCCTTTTCACAGACGCAGTCAGCCACAAGCAAAACCCCAAGGAAGGCAGGCCACTAAACGCCGGGCCCCCGCAGCTGCCAGGCCCCCACCACCCAAAAAAGCAGCGGGTGCTCCAGCTGCGGTGCTACTCCACACCACCTGACTCCTCCCCTCTCCCGCCGCCTCCGGACACCCCGGAGAAACTGGTAGGAGGGAGGTTCTCCCTCCACCTTCCGGGTTGGGAGAGGATAACAACAGATTCATGGGTGCTTCAGATTATTGCGGAGGGGCACTCCATAGAGTTTCTACAGAAACCACCCCGCCACCCCCCTCTGAAGTCGTCCTACGCAAGGGACCATCTTCCTTTGGTCAGGGAAGAAATATCTGCCCTTCTCATGAAGCAGGCCATAGAACCCGTTCCTCCTCACCTTCAAGGGACGGGTTACTATTCTCATTTCTTCCTGGTTCCAAAGAAGACGGGAGACCTCAGACCCATTCTCGATCTCAGCTCCTTGAACCTTTACGTGGAATACAAAAAGTTCAGGATGCTGTCCCTTCAAACCCTTCTGCCCCTCCTTCGGCCGGGGCAGTGGCTTTGTGCGCTGGATATGCGGGACGCATATCTGCGCATCCCCATTCGTCCCTCGCATCCCAAGTACCTCCGGTTTGCTTTCCAGGGGGACCAGTACCAATTCCGGGCACTCCTGTTTGGTCTTTCCTCGGCTCCCCGAGTTTTTACCAAATGCCTAGCTGTGGTAGCGGCCCACCTGCGTACTATGGGAGTTCAGGTGTTCCCCTACCTGGACGACTGGCTCCTGGCGGCCTCGTCCAGGGAGGAGCTCCCGCGTTTTCTCTCCCTCACCCAGCAGGTTTTCACTTGCCTGGGTATTACCATCAACCATTCCAAGTCTCATCTGGATCCCTCCCAGAGACTTCAGTTCATCGGGGCTATCCTTGATACGACGGTGAGCAAGGCCTTCCTTCCTCCGGACAGGGCGGCCTCCCTCCAATCACATATTTCCCTGCTTTCAGAATGCAGGAAGGTTCCAGCGAGGTTGGTTCTCCGTCTCTTGGGGCTCATGGCGGCCGCCATCCCGACAGTTCCCCACGCGCGGCTCCACATGAGGATTTCTCAGTGGACTCTCCGCTCCCAGTGGGATCAACTTGTAGACGACCTAGATCATCTGGTTCTGATCTCCTCGCCGATGATAAGAGACTTGCAGTGGTGGATGGTTCGAGAGAACCTGTTTCGGGGGGTCCCCTTTTCTCATCCTCCCCCCTCCCAGACTCTGACCACGGACGCATCAGGCGAAGGTTGGGGAGCCCATCTGGGTCCTCACCGAACCCAGGGTTTATGGTCCAGATTGGAGCTAGCTCTTCACATCAATGTGCTCGAGCTACGAGCAGTACTATACACTCTCCAAATCCTTCAACAATACATCCTTCACGGTCACCTAGCTGTCCAGACGGACAACATGTGCATGGTGTGGTACATCAACAAGCAGGGAGGGACTCGATCCTACCCTCTATGCAGGGATCGATGAGGGTTTGGGACTGGGCAATGCTTCACAACCTTCACCTCACGGCGATCCATGTTCCAGGAGTTGACAGTACCCTGGCAGACAAGCTAAGCTGCTCCTCTGCTCTGCCACACAAGTGGAAGTTGGACCAAAAGGTTCTAGATGACATCTTCCAGCTTTGGGGGACTCCACAGATAGACCTGTTCGCCGCTTCCCAAAACGCAAAACTTCCCACCTTTTTTCTCGCTTGCTCGCTCCAGAGCGAGACGCTTTCTGAAGCGACGCTCTGTCTCTAAACTGGAAGGGCAAATTCGTCTATGCTTTTCCCCCAATTCCTCTGGTCTCTCGTGTACTGCAGAAACTAAAAACGGAAGGAGCGAGAATGATTCTGATCGCTCCTTTCTGGCCCAGGCAAATCTGGTTCTCTCTTCTACAACAATACTCAGAGGTTCCTCCTCTTCCTCTTCCTTTATCTCGAGGTTTGCTGACCCAGGATCAGGGGACCCTGGTCTCTGCAACTTCATGCATGGCTCCTACAGACCTAGCCCAGTCTCGCTTTGGTGTCTCTCCAAAGGTGGCCGAGATTCTGGTGGAGGCCAGAAAACCCTCCACTAGGTCCACGTATGCCATGAAATGGAAGAGATTTTCTATTTGGGCAGCCTCTAGGAACGTGGAGCCTTTCTCCTGTCCTGTGGCCATTCTACTGGATTATTTACGTCATCTCTTTGACCTGGGTCTCAGCCATTCCTCCTTGAAAGTGCACATGGCCGCTATTTCAGCTTACCATGTTCCTTTCACTGATAAAGCCTTTGCCCATTTAGAGGTGTCTAAGACTTTTCTTAGAGGGGCCCTTCATCTGAGGCCCCCTATCCGGACTTCTGCTCCCCCTTAGGACTTGAACTTTGTTCTCGAGAAACTTACCCTTCCTCCCTTCGAACCTGTGGCCTCCGCAGATCTGAAGTTTCTGTCATGGAAGACGGTCTTCTTGGTGGCCATTACTTCAGCTCGAAGAATTTCAGAGCTCAGGCCCTTATGTATAAAATCCCCTATTTGATTTTTCACAAAGAACGAGTAGCTCTTCGCACGAACCCTAAGTTTCTACCGAAAGTGGTAGCAGAGTCTACCTTAAATCAGTCTATAGAGTTACCTGCCTTTTTTATGCAGTACTCCAACCAGGGAGAATATTTGCTCCATACCATGGATTTCACCGGATTCTGAGATACTTTACCGATAGGACAAAGGATCTCAGAAAGACTGATCAGTTGTTTGTCTCTTTTGCTCACAAAAGAGAAGGCAATGCTGTTTCCAAGCAATGCCTGTCGAAGTGGTTGGCTCATTGCATCACTTTCTGTTATGACAAGTACAAGAAGACCCTTCCGGGTCAAGTCAGAGGTCACTCCACTCGTGGAGTAGCAGCCTCTGCAGCTTGTTTCAAGAATGTGTCTGCAGCAGACATCTGTGCTGCCGCCACCTGGACTTCCGTCCATACCTTTACGAAACATTACAGTTTGGACATTGCCTCTCGCCGTAGAGCAGGCTTCGGGCTAGCTGTTTTGCAGGGCCTCCTTTCTTGAGGCCTGCAAGGCTACTGCTACTTTCAGGAGTAGTTTCCTCCTCCTGGTGCCTTTTACTTGTTCCAGACTGCTTGGGATTCAGTCCTATATGTAATTACCTACTGCAAGAGCCCTCTCGAAGTAAGATAGTACAGTTACGTAAGAACTTACCCGTAACAGTAGATCTTCGAGAGGCTGCCAGTAAATACTCTATCTCCATCCCTCCAGCCCCTAGGCTTTTCAGCTCCTTTTCCATTGAGGGAAGATATGCTTCTCTCGTCCGGGCCTGTGGTGGAAAGAACTGGAAGGCGGGCGTCCCGGACCGCCTTTATACCGACGCTGCCTGACGCCCGGTCACCTGACATGGGGCAGTCCTCGCCAGGGACTGCTAGCAAATATTTCCGTGGGTCCTGCCACCGGCCGGCATCAGTCCTATATGTAATTACCTACTGCAAGAGCCTCTCTCAAAGATCTACTGTTACGGTAAGTTCTTATGTAACTGTACTTTCTTCCGGCACATTGGGGAGCGGAGAAAAACTAAGGGCCATCTCAGCAGATTGAGATCAGAAGGAGGGTGGGTGGAAGCGGCGAGGGACCAGGCAGAGGTATTTAATGAGTACTTTGCCTCTGTGTTCACTAGGGAGGGGGATGGGATACCTACAAAGCAAGGCACGATGGGGATAGAAGCGGCAGTGAGTGGGATCAGGGGAGCAACAGAAATGGAGCAAGAGGGAGGGAGAGGTACCCCAGGGGTGTCACATCTGGCTAAAGATAAAAAGGGCAGTAAGGTGGAGGGGACGGATGATGCCGTCTCCGCCAAAAGGGTGTGGTTAGCCCTCAAGGCCCTAAAGAAAGACAAATCTCCTGGGCCGGATGGCATTCATCCGAGAGTACTGTGGGAATTGGCGGACATACTGGCTACACCCCTGGCAGAGCTCTTCAACAGGTCACTTGAGACAGGGAGGGTACCTAGGGATTGGCGAGAGGCACATGTGCCAATCCATGGGGGGGGGGGGCCGAGGGAAGTACCAGGTAACTGTAGACCCATCAGTTTGACCTCGGTGGTGGGAAAATTAATGGAGAGTATATTAAAGGAACGTTTGGGGGTGTACTTGGAGGAGGTGGGAGGTCTGGATAGTCGCCAACATGGGTTTGTGCCAGGTAGATCATGTCAAACCAATCTTGTGGCGTTATACAAATGGATAACATCAGAACTGGACAGGGGAAAGCCTGTGGATGTATTATTCAAACAACATGAAGTCTTGCTGTATTCTGACAGTAGCAGCAGTGAGTCCCAACCTTCAAAATGCCCCGGAGATGAAAGAGTTAACTTTCCATGCCAGGCATGGAACACTGAGCTCGAGCTCGGTTGAGACTCTGTCTGTCGCTGTTTAAACTCAAACCGTCAGTTTCTTTACTCCGCCTCACTGAACAGTTGCTCTGGAGATTTCTTCTTCTGTTCGGTTGAATTTGTCGGTTAAAGTACCGCTTTTCTCGGTTTTCGACCGAATTTAAACCGTAACCTGTCGGTTCAGTCTCTGTCTGTGGTATTTGTGAGTACTAGATAGGTTTATATTATTTTCTATTCTGTGTGGAACTTGTAAACGGTTCATTGGTTCGGTTTGAACCGATCAAGTTGTTAAAAAATCTTTATCTGAACTTTTAGAGTGTGGTTACCGGTTCTTATCGGTTCTAAAAAAAACGGATTTTATTACGTTTTTTTCCACGACCCGTAACACGGTCAGGAACCGATAAGAGGGTCTTGCCTGGCGGATTGCCATTAAAAGGGTAAGTTTGGTTAGGACTGGCACAATGTCTGAGAAACCCAAAAGAAAACCGGCCCACTGGGTTTCAACACTGCAGTGTGTGTGGGGAAGTCTTCTAAGGCTGACCCCACACCACCTGTGTTTATTGGCTGGGGTTTTACCACCTCAATGCAGACTGCCAGATTTGTAAGAATTTTCCTGCAGCTACCCTAGAAAAAAGAGTTGGTAGGCTCAGGGAAAGGGAGGCCAAAAAGTCCGCTGAACCGGATGGCCAGCCCAGTTCGGTTCAAACCGAACCAGAAGGAGTGCCCTCTGACCAGGGCGAGACTTCTTCGGGCAAAAGGAGAGCCGATTCTGAGGAGTTGGCTCCAGCTAAGAGAACAAGAAAGGAAAAATCAGCTGGTGTGGATCCAAAACTTTCTTCTCCAACCGCTGAAGAAATAGCCAAAGCGATAAAAATTGTGCAGTCGCTTTCCCCAGTTCCGACCGAACCGGCACCATCAGGGAGGTGCTCGGTTCGGCTGGTTCCACCGGTTCAAGATTATGATTTAGAGGAATATTATGAACCGGAGGAGGAGGAAGAGGAGTATGAGGAAAGTGAATGTGGTTTTGAAAGTCTGGATGTGCCTACTGACTCGGACATTTCCCCCAGACAGACCTTCAGGAGTGTCTCCTCCTAGGCTTTCTGAGTCCCCCTCCCATTTCATGTTTTAAAAAAAAAGTGGCTGAAACCCTCCAGCTTCCTATGGAAGAAGCTGTGGATGACCAGGAGGAGCCTGACTATGTGGAAATGATGGATATCCCAGAGTCTAGGAGGCTGTCTATTCCCTTACACAAATCTTTTGGGAAACAGACATTTAAGATTTTAAAGACTCCTAATACCATACCTCCTGTGGATAAAATAATGGACAAGAGGTATACATTGTCAGGCTCAGATACGGAGTTCCTTACACAACAATGCAGCCATGTTGTGGTAGTGCAGGCTGCAGCCTGTGATAAGGCAAATATTCCCTTGGCTTCACACCCCTCAGACAAGGACTCCAGGAGGATTGATGCCATGGCAAAGAAACAGTACATGGCAGCATCCTTGGGACTCAGACAGGCCAACTATATGGCCTATACTGCTAGGTATCAGATATCCAGATGGGACACTGTCATGGCTTTAGCAAAACAGGTCCCTGGCCAGCTTGCCAAGGAGCTGGAGCAGGTGGCTGCTGATGGTATTGAGGCATCCAAGGTGCAATTTCATGCTGCAGTGGACTCCAATGATGTGTCATCTAGAGTCATCTGTGGCACTTCGTAGAATGGCTTGGCTCAGATGTACTAGCCTGTCACAGGATACCCAGACTAAGGCCATGGATTTTCCTGTTGTGGGTAATTCTCTGTTTGGGGAGCAAACAGAGAATTACATGAAGAAAATGGATGAATATAGGACCACCTATAGGAGTGCCCAGGCCAAGGAAAGGCAGGCCACTCCTCAGAGGCAGCTTCCCAGGGGCAGGGGCAGGCCTTTTCATAGGCCTTTCTACCAAGCCCAGGCCTCCTCTTCTGCCTATGCTCAGAGGGGGTTCTTTAGAGGGAGAGGCAGAAGGGGTACAAGCAGATCTGCTTCCACCCCTCAGCCAAAACCCCCTGCCAAACAGCCAGGGCTGATTCTCCACCACCTGTAGAGGGCAGGCTGGCTTACTTTGTCCAGGACTGGAAGTCTCTAACATCAGACAAGTGGGTCCTGGAAGTAATAAGCCAGGGACTGGTTCTCAGCTTCAAAAAATTTCCAAAGCTGAGAACCAGATCCTTTCCACCTGCAAATCCCTCAGAGGCACTTGCCCTAGAGGCAGGGGTCTCTTCCCTCCTGGCTCTCAGAGCTGTGGAAAGGGTTCCACCCCTACACCAGGGCAAAGGATTGTACTCCAGGTACTTCCTTACCCCATAAAAGACAGGAGAATGGCGGCCCATCCTGGATCTCAGATACTTAAACAAGCATCTTTTAAAGCCAAAATTCAAAATGGTGACTCTGGGAATAATTCTACCCTCTCTAAGGCCAGGGGACTGGCTAGTTTCCCTGGACCTCAAGGATGCCTATTTCCATATTCTCATCAGAAGCTCCCATCGAAAGTACCTCAGGTTCAAGTTGCCCTCATGCCATTACCAGTTCAGAGCAATGCCCTTCAGTCTAACTTCTGCTCCAAAGGTGTTCACAAAATGCCTGGCAATAGTAGTTGCTGCTCTAAGAAGGCAAAGGATTGCCATCTTCCCATACCTGGACGACTGGCTTGTAGTAGGCCAGTCCCCAGACCAAGTCAAGTTACACCTACAGATAACTCAGCAACTGCTCACCTCTCTGGGTTTCCTTCTGAATCTTTCAAAGTCAGTTCTAGAGCCTGTTCAGCTCCTCACCTTCATAGGCGCAGAGCTAGATACAGAAAAGGTCAGAGCCTTCCTTCCCCTGGACAGGGCAAGGACCCTTATCTCTCTGGCCTCCTCTTTCACCCTACAGGTGTCTCGACCAGCAAGGCATTTTCTGCAGCTCCTGGGGCACATGGCTGCTTCTACAGCAGTGGTGCAGGGAGAAAGATTTTAGATCAGGGACATTCGGTTCCATTTGAGAGCCTTTTGGTCTCAGAAAAAGGATCCCCTGACCAAACTGATCCCAGTGACTTGAACTCTGATCCAGGCCTTGCAGTGGTGGCAGGATCAGAACAATCTAAGACAAGAAGTTTCCTTTGTCACTCAGTCTCACTCTTTAATCCTTACTACAGATGCCTCCCTCTTGGGGTGGGGACTCACTTGGGTGACCTGACCACCCAGGGGTTGTGGTCTCCTCAGGAATCTCTGCTTCACATCAATCTGTTGGAACTCAGAGCACTATTTCTAGCACTTCAAGCTTTTTCCAAGTCTGTTCAGAACAAAGTCATTCAGATCAAAACAGACAATACCACTACAATGTGGTACATCAACAAGCAAGGAGGCACTCGGTCTACGGCCTTGTGCACAGAAGCAATGAAGTTGTGGTCTCTGGCTTATTCCCTGAACACCTCCCTCTCAGCAGTACACCTCCCAGGCAAGGACAATGCCCTGGCAGATGCTCTCAGCAGGATATCTCAGGGCCATCACGAATGGTCACTGGATCCCCTGGTCTTGGAGGTGATATTTTCCAGATGGGGCACCCCACAGATAGATCTTTTTACAGCCCCAGACAATCACCAACTTCCCTTTTGCTGCAGGCACCCAGTGTTGGGCTCAGTCCCCCTGGATGCCTTAGTTCTCAGTTGGGAAGGGAAGTTCCTGTATGCTTTTCCCCTTCCTCTCCTGTTCAAAGTACTAGTCAAAATCAGGTCTCAACCCTGCAAAGTGATCCTGATTGCTCCAGACTGGGTCAGACAGCCCTGGTATCCTCTCCTATTGTCCTTAACAGTCCATCTTCCCCGGCTCTTCCCAGGAATTACAACCTGTTGACCTGTGCTCAGGGGAGGGTTTGGTACCAGAATCTCAAATCTCTCCATCTCAAGGCCTGGCTCTTGAAGAGTTAGAGTTTGCTGATTTGCACTCTCCCGAGGTGTTATGGATATTCTAAAGGCTTCTAGGAAGTCTTCCACCAGAACTACTTATAATTCTAAGTGGAAAAGATTTTCCATATGGTGCTCTGGGAAGCATATTTCCCCAGAGTCTGCTGATCTGCCCACAGTCCTTGACTATATGGTCCATCTGAATAGCTTGGGGCTCAGACCAGCTACACTAAGGGTGCATCTGGCAGCTGTTTCTGCTTTCATTTCAGCAGGTAAGCCCTCTTCCCTTTCAGCTCATCCTGATTGCTGCATACCAGTCCTCCCTTCAGGGACCCTGCCCCTGCCTGGGACCTTAATGTTTGCATTGCTCAGCTTATGCAACCCCATTTTGAGCCTTTGTCCTCGGCAGAGCTTAAGTACTTGACTTGGAAAACTGTGTTTTTGGTAGCCATTACTTCTGCCAGACGCATAAGTGAGTTACAGGCCCTGTCAGTGGAGCCTGATTTTATCTCTTTCCATAGAGATAAGGTGGTCCTCGGGACTAATAGGAAGTTTTTGCCTAAGGTGGTTTCAGATTTCCACCTTAACCAGTCTATGTCTCTTCCTGTTTTCTTCACTGATCATTCTTCCTCTGGGGAGAGGAGGCTGCACAGCCTGGATATGAAAAGGGCCCTCAGCTACTACATAGAGCGCACCAAGGGTCATAGGTTTGACTCCCTCCAGCTGTTGCTCACTTATGGTGAGGTTGGTAAGGGAAAACCTGCCACTAAGAGATCTATTGCCAGGCGGATTGTCTCTTGTATACAATTTTGCTATGAAAAATTAGGTAGGATCCCACCCTCAGGCCTGAGGGCTCACGCTGCCAGAGGTACAGCTGCTTCCCTGGCTGCTGCCAGGGATATTCCTATCTTAGAGCTTTGTCAAGCAGCCACTTGGAAAACAGTACATACTTTCACCAAGCATTACTCTCTGAATATCCAGGCTAGGAGTGATGCTCTGTTTGGCACAGCAGTACTTCAGAGCCTATTCCCGAAGTAGGTTGTGTCCCTCCTCCATGGAGGTACTGCTTGGTAGTCTGCAATAGTCAGAATACAGCAAGACTTCATGTTGTGTGAAGAAAAAATTACTCACCTTAGTAATGTTGTTTCTTCTAGTGGAATCTTGCTGTATTCTGACCTCCCCCTGCCTCCCCTCTCAGAACCTGGGTTTTGGGATGTGGGTGGGCAGGAACAGTGTTGGCACCTAGAGGTGCCCCCATTTCTCACCCTCTTATTTTTGGTGTGTGTTGTGTTTGGTTTTTTGGGTTTACTGACTTGAGTCTTTGCCTTGGAACCAAAAAACCTTTTTATTAGATTTAGTTGCCAGTTGGCTAGTGTAAGTTTACAGTTTCCACACAGGACGCCCAGTGAGTTTTGCTCGTAAAGATCTGGTGGTTTGCGTTCAAACAGCAACAGACAGAGTCTCAACCGAGCTCGATCTCAGCGTTCCATGCCTTGCATGGAAAGTTAACTCTTTCCTCTCCGGGGCAGTTCGAAGGTTGGATATCACTGCAATAGTCAGAATACAGCAAGACTCCATTAGAAGAAACAACATTACTAAGGTGAGTAATTTTTTCTTTCGCGCCGTCGCCTCGTGTCAGTTGCATTGCAGACTTCCAATAACGATCGTCGAGAAAGTTCTTTCGTGTCGGGTTTTCCCTTGCGGTTCTCTTAAATATTTACTGTAGCTTTGATGTCTTCTTTGAAGAAAAAGTGCTCTGCTTGTGGAACGCAGATCCCGCACAAAGACGGTCATCAGTAGTGTGTCCTCTGCCTAGGCCCTATCCATCCTATCTCCTCATGACCTGACTGCCAGTCTTTCAATCAGGCCAGTAAAAACGGAGGCAACAAGCATTGGAGGCCCACTTTCTTAAATCGGGTCTGGCCTCCCTGGAGAAAAGGATGGAACACCTCAGGGATTCGTCTGAAAAGTCTTCCCCTTCAAAAAAGCATAAAGAGAAGACTAAGGAGCGGGCTTGCTCATGAGACGGCGCTCAGGCCGTCCACAAGCAAGGCCCCATTACCACTGTGAGACAGGACGGTAAGTAAGACAAGACTCCAGTGGCTAAGTCGGCCGTTGGCTCCTCAGATGACCGCGATCGATCCTACCGTAAGTCGGTCCCCGGCCCTCTGGAGACTGCTACAAGCATCGCTAAGCGACTTCTCCGGTCGAGCAGCCGCCAAGGGCTCCTCCCTGACTGGCCCGACCTTGCCCGCTAAGATTGCCGTCTCCGACAACCGCGCGGGCCTGGTTTCCCCGCCGGGGCCCTAGCAGCGCCAAACTGATGTCTGGGCGGGACCAGAGGGAGAAAGCCCTCTCCCTTCTCATACTGCGCCCGTCCCGCGATCTTCCTTGGACGTGTCCGGCGACAGTCTCGGAGAGCCCATCGAGCCTCTCAACTTGGGGGGTACTTCTTCGCGTTCCACTGTAGGGGCCCTGGACCAGGAGGCTCCTTCACAGCCATCTGGCCTTCTTGTGGAGGTCCCTCTGCCTTACGGCGGGACACCAGCGCCTCCACCGACACCAGTGATCCCGACGATAGTCCCTTTGCTGGGATTGACTGACAGGCCTTTACCTCCGGCTTTGACGCCAAACCCGCCCCAGACGCCGGAGCTCCCTAGTCCGGTCCTGACGCCGGACCCTCTTCCGGTGCCTGATCGGCCTGCGCCGGTGCCGACGTTGGTTCCTTCGACGTGGGCTGTCTCGACGCTGGACCCTCCTAATATTTACACTATGGCAGGTCCGACGTGGATTCCCCCAACGCCTGATCCATTGTCAGGAATGTATTCCAGGCCCTGAACTGTCCCCCATTACCCCTTTGGGTATCCTGGGGATTCTTACCCAGGGGGGTTCCACTCCTGATTGGAGCCATTTTGGGCAGTTTCACCATGGTTACAACCCATATTCCCTTATATGGGTTTCCAGGGGTATTATCCCCCTCCTGTAGCCCAGCCTCAACTGGCACTGACCCCTCCCCCTCTTCTGGTGGTCCCGGATTTCAAGATGGTAATTCAGTCTTGGTGGCAGGGGGCCAGGTCGGAGCTGGTCACGGATCTAGAATCCAGACTCCCACAACCGCAGCTTCCTAGATCTCCTTCCCCGAGCAGTTCTGTTTCCACCATACACGTCTTGGGGAAGACTCAACCGGATGTCACCTACGGGATTTTCGTCGTCGCCCTGTTGAGGAGGCGGAAGATAGTTCTGACGGGAGGGAGGACTCCGAGGAGGAGGAGGAACCTGCGGAGGACCCTGAGGATACGAAGGGAAGGACCTCACCTAAATCCCTTCCGGAAGATCCTTCTTTTTTGGACCTCTTGAGGACCGTACAAGATCATTTCGACTGGGAGTCGGAGGATCAGGATCCAATGAGGCAAAAACTCTCAGAACATCTTGATTTAGAGTCTCTGCCGTCTATTCTGGTCCCCCCATGGATGGGTCCTCATCAAGACCTCACCACCACCGTCTGGCAGATGCCTCATTCGATCCCGGCTGTCCTCAAGAGGGTGGACAGGCTCTACCAGGTACCTAAGGATGCGCCTTTCTTAAAGACTCACCCTAAGGCAGACTCTGTGGTCATCTCGGCTGCTCATGACCACTCCACAGCTTCCAAGCACATAAGCATGACACCCCCAGACAAAGAGTTGAGGCTGATGGACCAGTTCAGGAAGAAGGTTTACTCGTTGGCCACATGCGCCCTTCGCTCCCTTAGTTACGTGGCCCACATGGTATCTCACCAGCAACAGACCATGGCCAGGTTGGAGGCGAGGGTCTAGTCCATGGACCTGTCACCCCTTAAGGAGGAATTTGCTAAGAATCTCTGCCTCTCCAAGATCTCCTGTAGGCATGCTCTTCAAGCCACCTACGACTCTGTCGATTTGGTGGCCTGTACCTCAGCAACTGCCGTTGCCCTTTGACGACACTCCTGGTTTTGTCTCTCTGGACTTGCCAACGGAGTCCAGTTGGTGATTCAGGATGCCCCCTTTAGGGGCTCAGTCCTTTTTGGAGGAGATACCAAGGATATCATAACGGATTTACAGGACAAAGGTGTGGCCTTTAAATCTGTTAGGTCCATGTACTGATCGGACACTCAACAACAATAGCAGCCCTTTCGGAAAAGGACCGGAAGGCAGCGGAAGAATGCTCAGCAGAGACACCAAGCTAAGCGTAGGGCCACGGGTACTGCTACCCCCCTGCTCCCAAGAATCAGTGACGTTCGGAGGACCTCCTCCCGAGTGCCCCACCACTTATTGACTCTCTAGCCCCACTGCACCCTCAGTCTCTCGACGGGGAGCAGGTGGGGGGAAAGTTTGCCCGCCATGCGCAGGAGTGGAGGGCGATCACTTAAGACGAGTGGGTCCTGCAGTTAGTGTCCGTCGGACACACTGTCGAACTTCTGGAGATCCCCCCGGATGCTCCTCCGTGAAGGTCCTGTTACTCCCAGGACCTGGCCCTCCTCGTTCTCAAGGAGGTCATTGCGCTCTTGCTCAAAGAAGCATTCGAGCCAGTCCCCTTCGGGCAAAGGGGAAATGGGTTTTACTCCATTTCTTCCTGGTTCCAAAAAAGACCGGGGACTTCAGACCTATTTTCGATTTGAGTCACCTCAACCATTATGTAGAGTACAAGAAGTTCTGCATGCTGACGCTCCAGAGTCTACTTCCTTTCCTGTTGGAGAATCATTGGCTCTGCACCCTGGACATGCAGGATGCCTACCTGCACATCCCTGCCTTCCCTAGCCACCACCGTTTCCTGCGTTTTTGTTTCCAAGGGGAGCATTTCCAGTTTTGTGCGCTCCCTTTTGGTCTGTGTTCTGCATCCCGGGTTTTTACCAAGTGCCTGGTGGTGGTGGCGGCATTTTACGCTGCTGGGGTATTGCGGTGTTCCCTTACCTGGACGACTGGCTGATCTCAGCTCCATCCAGGGATCTGTTATTAGAAGCTCTGATCTTTACACTGGACCTTTTAAATTGACTGGGGATAACGGTCAGCGTTCCCGAGTCATCTCTAGTACCGACCCAGAGACTGCAGTTTATTGGGGCAGTTCTGGACACAGTCCAGTGCAGAGCCTTCCTTCCTTCCTCCGGACAGGGTGGAGACCCTAATCAGTCAGGCTCACAAAGTAGTCTCTCTCAGGACCATCCCTGCCCTGGAGGTCCTTTGACTTTTAGCTCTGATGGCAGCCACCACTACGACTGTTCCCCTAGCAAGGCTGCATATGCAAATCACGCAGTGGTCATTAAGGGTGAAGTGGGATCAGCTTCTAGACGACCTGGACCATCCGGTCTTGATCTCTTCAGCGGTCCAGAGGGATTTACAGTGGTGGGAGAATCCCCACAATCTTTCCCAGGGACTTCTGTTCCGAAACCCTGCACCGACAGCTACCCTCGCCACGGATGCCTCGAACATGGGGTCGGGTGCCCATCTGGGGGATCATCAAGCTCAAGGCCTTTGGACAGGACTGCAGGCTTCTCTCCACATCAATGTTCTGGAGCTTAGAGCAGTCCTATATGCCCTCTAGGCTTTTCAGACCCTGCTACCCAAGGGAACTCTGCTTATCCAAACGGACAACATGTCAGTAGTTTGGTACATCAACAAACAAAGAGGAACCCGTTCATACCCCCTTTGCAGGGAAAGCGATTCGGATGTGGAACTGGGCCGTCCAGCACCTTCTGGTTCCAGTGACCATGCACATTCCAGGCATTCTAAAAGTCTTGGTGTAGAGTCGCAGCAGAACTCGAACCCTCGCTCACGAATGGGAATTACATCAGGAAGTGGCGGACTCCATCTTCCAAAATTGGGGGCGTCCGGAAATCGACCTCTTCGCCTCCCAATCCAACACTAAACGTCCCAAGTTTTGCTCGCTCATTCCAGAGCCACATGCTTTGTGGAACGATGCGTTGTCTCTATCCTGGACAGGGAAATTCTTGTATGCTTTCCTTCCATTTCCCATTCTACAGAGAGTTCTTCTCAAACTTCAGGCCAAAGGAGCAAAAATGATCCTCATTGCTCCCCTTTGGCAGAGACGGTTTTGGTTCCCACTGTTACAACAGCTCTCCAGGGAACCACCGGTTCCACTTCCACTGACCCACAACCTCCTGACCCAGGATCAGGGCAGGCTGGTCCATCTGGGGCTCAGGACCCTGCATCTTTATGCGTGGCTCCTTCAGTCATAGCGATTTCTCGCTTTGGGGTCTCCTCTAGAGTAGCTCAGGACCTCATCGAGGCCAGGAAACCGTCCACCCATTCCACTTATGCTATGAAGTGGAAGCGATTTTCAATCTGGGCTTCCGCTGAGGGTTGGGACCCTTTCTCTTGTTCAGCCCCTCAAGTCATGGAATACCTCTTTCATTTATCAGACTCTGGTCTGTCCTATTCTTCGTTGAAGGTCCATATCTCTGCCATTTCCGCATACCACGAGATAGTGGATGGTAAACCCTTGGCTCAGTTGGAGGTCTCAAAGACCTTTCTGAAAGGCATCCTCCATCTGAAACCCCCCATCCGGAGCCCAACTCCACGTTGGGACTTGAACTTCATTCTGGAAAAGCTCACCCTGCCTCCTTTCGAACCGGCTATGAGCTGTGATCTGCGCTTCCTTTCCTGGAAGATGCTTTTCTGGTGGCTATCACCTCCGCCCGAAAGATCTCGGAGCTTCACGCTCTGGTCTGCAAGGAGCCCTACTTGATTTTCCACAAGGACCGGGCCGTCCTTAGTATGCACCCGAGGTTCATTCCCAAGGTGGTTTCGGAATCCACACTAAACCAATCAGTAGAGCTTCTGGTTTACTACCCGTCCCCTTCTAACAAGGGTGAGGCACTCCTTCACACAATGGATGTCCATCGGATCCTCCGGTGCTATACTCACCGGACTAAAGAGCTTCGCTGTTGTGATCAGCTGTTCATCTCCTTTGCCCCTAGATCTAGGAGCAAACTGGTTTCTAAGCAGGGCCTTTCCAAATGGTTAGGAAACTGCATTCGGTACTGTTACCAGAAGTATGACAAACCTCTTCCAGACTCCATAAGAGGTCATTCTACTAGGGGCATGGCTGCCTCAGCGGCCTTCCTTTGAAACGTTTCTGCAGCGGACATTTGTGCTGCCGCTACTTGGAGTTCTGTCCACACCTTTACCAAACACTACAGTCTGGACATTGCTTCTAGGTGGAGGGCCAGTTTTGGATTAGCCATCCTGCAAGGCCTTTTTGTCCTAAGATGGGTCCTTTCTGGACTTCAGTTGTTCTGCTGGAGCTAGTTTTCTGCCTCCCTAGTTTTCTCTCAGTCTCTCTCTGGAGGGACTGCTTGGGACTCTGTCCTATATATGATGACCTACTGAAGGAACCCTCTCGAAGTAAGATAGTACAGTTACGTAGGAACTTACTGTAACAGTAGATCGTCAAGAGAGGTTCCTTCAGTAGGGCATATTTTTCCCTCCTCCCTTCCCCTCATTTATGTTTTAGAGGGACTCCAATTCCTGTTCGCTACTGTTGTATGGCCTCTTCCTGGCTTCGGCTGGAGAACTGGAGGGCGGTTGTGGGGACCGCCCACTATATACAGTCACGCTGACGTCAGTCACGTGATGCCGGGTAGGCGGTCCCCCGTCAGGTATTGCTAGAAAAGTTTGCCGTGCAGCCTGACGCTAGGTGGCGCCAGTCCTTTAAGTGATGACCTACTGAAGGAATCTCTCTCGAAGATCTACTGTTACGGTAAGTTCCTACGTAACTGTACTTTCCTATACTTAGTGACCACGCAATACTGTCCCTCCATGTTATAGACCACTGTAACTGTTGGGAGGTGCCATTTAGTAAGCTGAATGGGACAGGAAACTGTGAGGCTCATCCGCATCTGGGTAGCAAAGTTTGTATCTGGTTAGTAAGGTCTGTCTGCATCTGGCTAGATGCAGTTGTGTTTGGCTGCCTCTCCGAGACATAACCACAAACAAGAGTAGCAACATCGAATACATCACATCTGCACGTATCTGTATATCCTTTCACAGAGTAACAGGTATTATGTGGAACTAGCCATATGTGCTTGGTGGGGTGAAACACCTGGAGCTGTGGCAAATCTAGGTGCTGCTTATATACGTCTCCTTATAAGTATCCCACGGAGTAGACAGTGGCCAGCTTATCAAATATTGAGGTTGTGGGATCAAGCACCTGCAAGGACACAATGAAAGAGATGTACACCGTGTCCCTGATCGGGCATGACCCTTTAGTGTAACATGAGCCAGTGTTGGGATGTGGTATTACAGACCCCAGGTTTCGAACAGTGCAAAATGGAAGCCTTTGGCATTTGGCTTTAACACACGCCCAGTCAATCCTGCGGTTAACACAGCCACACTGGGGGCAGTACCATTTGGCCAGCTGTTCATCCTTGATGATTTGGGATGTGGCCAGTTTCCATATCCTGCAGCAACTTAGTCACTGTAGTCGAAACATAATCACTGTAGACTGTGCAAATGGTGTCTCTGCCTATTTTGTGTGTCTACACTGCCCTGTTGTTGTCCTCAACCAACTCATTTATCTTTGTTCGAGTCTCATTAAACAATCTAGCAATGTCGTGCATATTGTATACACTAAACCTTTCTTCTCTCACAAGACTACCAGTACAATGTAGCTCGGGCTTCTCTATCATTTGGGCCTCATTATTTTCAAAATACCCAATATATCATCTTATGTGCTCCAAATCTGCCCTATTCCAGATTGACATACCTGAACCAAATAGGCCTGATATAGATCTGACTATTCCATCTAGGCCTTGTAGGTGCTTAGAGTGGAATATGCCCTGTTGTGAAATAGTTTGTTGCCCAGCTACATGGTCTTGAGCTCTCTGTTGATGGGCTGCTATGAGGTCTATTAACATAGAAGCGTGAAATAAAGAAACACTTGTCTAAACACAGTGTCCAAATTCTGCCATATTCTATGGAGAGATTTAGAATAACAGGCACATGCATAAACTGAACATTATTTATCAAAGTCCCTGGGATAGAAGTAGCAGTCAAACCAGTGAGTGGACCCGGCTCCACCTCAGGGCATTGCAAAGGTGTTGGAGAAGGTCCCGCAGTTGTTGTAAAAGGAGGTGTCGTTGAAAGTTCTTTTACGAGGAGGGTGATGAACCCACGGTCCTGGGGAACATCACCATCGAGCTCCTGGAATCTTCTGTTGTCCCCTACCACCGCCTCATATTCTCCTTCATCTTGTTTCCTCAAGTTTCTAAGTAACAATGAGACATTGTTTAAAAACCGTTCTACTCACCCCCTGTATGGTGGGTCAGTGATGTTCTGCTGGTAGTAGTAGACTCATGCCTCCCATCTGTCCGTAGGGTCCTGACTGTACACCTGCGATGGTGGGGTGTGCCCATCTGTTCTTAATCCTCATTAAAGACCACAATATTGTGTTCAGAGTCTGTCCAGTATCACAAGGATGATTGGTATGGAAGTAGTCTACCGGGAATATGATGTCACCTCTAATTTGACCTTCCAACTGGTCCCTGTAGATATGAAGCTTTAGACTCATGCTTGTATTCAAAATGGTGCAGACCCAAAGGACCAAAGCTGTTGGTAGTGCAGGCATTCTGAAATGAGAAAGCAGAAATATGGTAAACATAAACACACACACACACACACGGAAGGAGGGTTAACTTAGTCACCCTTAAACAATTTCAAGCGGCTGCAGTGAAACCATTTGTTAAAGAGCAGCTTCCGACTAGCCCCTCAGTGAAACGGAAATAACTGACCTGGCCAGGAGTCCAAATGTACACACTTTTCCTGTTGTTTCAGTTATATTAAAAAGTTATGCCCCTCATAATTTTATTCCCAGACCCGCTGGCAAAAAACAGAGCCAGTTTCTGATCCTATGGTCAAGCCTGTACGCTGGCACATGCAGACCCGTTTTGTGATGTCAATAAACGAAGGCTGCATGTGTGTGCCCCATTGATTTGAATGGGGGCAATTTTTCCAAAGATTTTCTACCTATTCAGTGTCGGGATTTTAACAAATCAAAGCAATTGCTTGACTAACAGGGACCCTGTAAGTCAAGCAAGCCCTTTGATTTGTTAAAATCCCGACATTGAATAGGTATGAAACCTTTGGAAAAATCACCCCCATTCAAGTCAGTAAGGGTTGCACACGCAGCCTTCCTTTAGTGACATCACAAAACGGAGCTGCTTGTGCTGGCATGGGGTCGTAGCCGTAGGATCAGGAACTGGCTCTGTTTTTTGCCGACAGGTCTGGGAATAGAATTACGAGGGGCATAACTCTTTAATATAGCTGAAACAACAGGAAAAGTGTGTACATCTGGACTCCTGGCCAGGTCAGTTGTAATTTCTGTTTCACTGAGGGACTAGTACGGCTAGTCGGAAGCTGCTCTTTAAATGGCATCTTCAAACAACATGAAGTCTTGCTGTATTCTGACTATTGCAGTGATCTCCAACCTTTGAACTGCCCCAGAGCACAAAGAGTTAACTTTCCATGCAAGGCATGGAACGCTGAGCTCGAGCTCAGTTGAAGCCTCTGTCTGCTGTTGTTTGAACACCAACCGTCCGATTCTGTACTCTGCCTCACTGAACAGTCGCTCCGGAGATTTCTCCTTCGCTCGGTTCAAAACAGTCGGTTAAAGTGTCGTTTTTTCGCTCGGTTTCAACCGAATTTCTGCTTCTAACCTGTCGGTTTAAGTCTCTGTCTGTGGTACCGTGAGTACTAGATAAGTTTTCTATATTAGTTTCTGTGTGGAACTTGTAAACATTGGATCAGTTCAGTTTGAACCGATCAGGTTTGTGTAAAAAAACTTCTGTTCTTATTAGAGTGTGGTAACTGGTCCGTATCGGTTCTAAAAAAAACGGATTTCATTACGTTTTTTTCCAAGACCAGTAACATGGTCAGGAACAGATGGGGGTGTCTTGCCTGGTGGATTGCTGAAAAAAGGGTAAGTTTTGGTTAGGATTGGCCATGTCTGAGAAACCCAAGAAAACCCACTGGGTTTCAACACTGTAGTGTGTGTGGGGAAGCCTTTGCTAAGACTGATCCCCACACCACCTGTGTTTATTGTCTGGGGTTTGACCACCTCAATTCAGACTGCCAAATTTGGAAACGTTTTCCCAAAGCTACCCTGGATAAGAGAGTAGGTAGACTGAGTGAAAGGGAAGCCGAGAAGTCCGCTGACCTGGATGGCCAGCCCAGTTCGGTTCCGACTGAACCAGAAGGAGTGCCCTCTGTCCAGGGCGAAACTTCTTTGGGCAAAAGGAGAACCGATTCTGAGTAGTCTGTTCCGGTTAAAAGAAAAAGAAGGGATAAATCATCCGGTTCGGATCCACAAGTTCTTTCTCCGACTGCTGATGAGATAGCCAAAGAGGTAAGGATAGTTCAGTCGCTAACTTCGGTTCCGGCCAAACCGGCACCATCGGTCAGGGGCTCGGTTTGGTCGGTTCCCCCGGTTCCGGATTATACTTTAGAAGAATTTTATGAACCGGAGGACGGAGAGTATGAAGATGATGGTGATTATGAAAGTCTGGATGTGCCTACTGACTCGGACATCTCCCCAGACAGACCTTCAGGTGTTTCTCCTCCTAGGCTTTCTGAGTCCCCTTCCCACTTTATGTTTTACAAAAAAGTGGCTGAAACCATCCAGCTTCCTATGGAAGAAACAGTAGAGGATCAGGAGGAGCCTGATTTTGTTGAGATGATGGACATCCCAGAGTCCAGGAGATTGTCTATTCCCCTCCATAAGTCTTTTGGGAAACAGACATTTAAAATTCTAAAAACTCCTAATTCCATACTTCCTGTGGACAGAAGAATGGACAAGAAGTATATTCCTTCAGGCTCAGACACAGAGTTCCTTTCCCAGCAATGCAGCCATGTTGGGGTAGTGCAGGCTGCTGCCTGTGATAAGGCAAATATTCCCTTGGCTTCACCCCCCCCCAGATAAGGACTCCAGGAGGATTGATGCCATGGCAAAGAAACAGTACATGGCAGCATCTTTGGGACTCAGGCAGGCTAATTATATGGCCTACACAGCTAGATACCAGAAGTCCAGGTGGGACACTGTGATGGCTCTAGCTAAACAGGCCCCTGACCAGCTTGACAAGGAGCTGGAACGGGTGGCTGCGGATGGTATTGAGGCATCCACGGTGCAATTTCATGCTGCTGTGGACTCCAATGATGTTTCATCTAGAGTCATGGCTACATCTGTGGCCCTTCGGAGGATGGCTTGGCTCAGATGTATTAGTCTGTCACAGGATACCCAGGCTAAGGCCATGGATTTTCCTTTTATTGGTAATTCTTTGTTTGGGGAGCAGACAGAGAACTACATGAAGAAGATGGACGAGTACAGGACCACCTACAGGAGTGCTCAGGCCAAAGAAAGGCAAGCCACTCCTCCGAGGCAGCATTCCAGGGGCAGGGGCAGGCCCTTTCATAGGCCTTTTTACCAAGCCCAGGACTCCTCTTCTGCTTTTGCTCAGAGGGGGTTCTTTAGAGGGAGAGGCAGACGGGGTATGAGCAGGCCTGCTTCCACCCTTCAGCCTAAAGCCCCTGCCAAGCAGACACCCTGATGGGTCTGCCCGGGCCGATTCTCCACTACCTGTAGGGAGTAGGCTGGCTTACTTTGTCCAGGACTGGAAGTCTTTAACATCAGACAAGTGGGTCCTGGAAGTAGTAAGCCAGGGACTGGTTCTTAGCTTCAAAAAATTTCCCAAGATGAGAACCAGATCTTTTCCACCTGCAAATCCTTCAGAGGCCCTTGCCCTAGAGGCAGAGCTTTCTTCCCTCTTGGCTCTCAGAGCCATAGAAAGGGTTCCTACCCTGCACAGGGGCAAAGGATTGTACTCCAGGTACTTCCTAACCCCCCAAAATACAGGAGAGTGGCGGCCCATCCTGGATATGAGCTATCTAAACAAGCACCTTTTAAAGCCAAAATTCAAAATGGTGACTCTGGGAATAATTCTGCCTTCTCTAAGGCCAGGGGACTGGCTATCCTCCCTGGACCTCAAGGATGCCTATTTTCACATTCCTATCAGGTGCTCCCATAGAAAGTACCTCAGGTTCGAGTTGCCCTCAGGCCACTATCAATTCAGAGCAATGCCCTTTGGTCTAACATCAGCCCCAAGGGTGTTCACAAAGTGCCTGGCAGTAGTGGTTGCTTTCCTAAGGAGAAAAAAGATCTCCATCTTTCCATACCTGGACAACTGGCTCATAGTGGGTCAGCCTCCAGACCAAGTCAAGTCACATCTTCAGATAACTCAGCAACTGCTCACTTCCTTAGGATTCCTCCTGAACTTTCCAAAGTCAGTTCTAGAGCCAGTGCAGCTCCTCACCTTTATAGTGGCGGAGCTGGATACAATAAGAGCAAAGGTCTTCCTTCCCTGGGCAGGGCAAGGACTCTAATAGAACTGGCCTCTTCTTTCACCCTTCAGGTGTCTCGACCAGCAAGGCACTTCTTGCAGCTCCTGGGCCACAAGGCAGCCTCTACAGCAGTGGTCCAGGGGGCAAGATTTCAGATGAGGGACATTCAGTTCCACTTGAGAATCTTCTGGTCCCAGAGAAAGGGTTCCCTGACCAAGCTAGTCCCAGTAACTCGAACCCTGATCCAGGCTTTGCAGTGGTGGCAGGATCAGGACAATTTAAGGCAAGGAGTTCCTTTTGTCACTCAGTCTCATTCTCTAATCCTCACCACAGACGCCTCCCTCTTGGGCTGGGGAGCCCACTTGGGGGATCTTACCACCCAAGGGCTGTGGTCAACTCAAGAATCTCTACTTCACATCAGTCTCTTGGAACTCAGAGCAGTGTTTCTGGCACTACAAGCTTTTTCCAAGTCTGCTCAGAACAAAGTAGTCCAGATCAGAACAGACAATACCACCACAATGTGGTACATCAACAAGCAAGGGGGCACTCAGTCTACGGCCTTGTGCACAGAAGCAATAAAGTTGTGGTCTCTGGCCTATTCACTGCAAACTTCTCTGACAGCAGTTCACCTCCCAGGGAAGGACAATGTTCTGGCAGATGCTCTCAGCAGGATATCTCAGGTCCACCACGAATGGTCCCTAGATCCCCTAATTTGGAAGGTGATTTTCTCCAGATGGGGCATTCCACAGATAGATCTTTCTGCAGCCCAAGACAATCACCAACTTCCTCTCTTTTGCTGCAGACCCCCAGTATTGGGCTCAGTCCTCCTGGATGCTCTGGTTCTCAATTGGGAAGGGAAGTTCCTGTATGCTTCCCCCCCTTCCCTCTCCTGTTTAAGGTGCTAGTCAAGATCAGGTCTCAACTCTGCAAAGTGATTCTGATCACTCCAAACTGCGCTAGACAGCCCTGGTACCCACTGTTGCTTGCCCTAGCAGTCCACCTTCCCCTCTTTCTTCCCAGGAATTACAACCTGTTGACATCCTCTCAGGGGAAGGTTTGGTATCCGAATCTCAAATCTCTCAACCTCAAGGCCTGGCTCTTGAAGAGTTAGAGTTTGCTGATCTGCACCTCTCTCAAGGTGTTCTGGATATTCTAAAGGCTTCTCGAAAGCCTTCCACCAGAAAGACTTAGAACTCCAAATAGAAAAGGTTCACTATTTGGTGCTCTGGTAAGCATATTTCTCCAGAATCTGCTGGGTTGCCTACAGTCCTGGACTATATGGTTCATCTCAATGGCTTGGGACTCAGACCAGCTACACTCAAAGTACATTTAGCAGCTGTTTCTGCTTTTTTGTCAGTAGGCAAGCCCTCTTCTCTTTCAGCCCATCCTGTATTTTGCAAATTCTTCAAGGGACTGTTGCACACCAATTCTTCCTTCAGGGACCCTGCTCCTGCTTGGGACCTTAATGTTTGCATTGCTCAGCCTACGCAACCCCCTTTTGAGCCTTTGTCCTCGGCAGAGCTTAAGTACTTGACTTGGAAAACTGTGTTTTTGGTAGCCATTACCTCTGCCAGGCGCATCAGTGAATTGCAAGCCCTGTCAGTGGAGCCTGATTTCATCTCTTTCCATAGAGATAAGGTGGTCCTAAGAACTAACAGGAAGTTTTTGCCTAAGGTGGTTTCAGATTTCCACCTTAATCAGTCTATGCCTCTTCCTGTTTTCTTCACTGACCATTCCTCCTCTGGAGAGAGGAGTCTGCACAGCCTGGACGTAAAAAGGGCCCTTAGCTACTACATAGAGTGCACCAAGGATCACAGGTTTGACTCCCTTCAATTGTTCCTCACTTATGGAGAGGTCGGTAAGGGAAAACCTGCCACTGAAAGATCTATTGCCAGGTGGATTGTCTCTTGTATACAATTCTGCTACGAAAAATTGGGTAGAATCCCACCCTGAGGCTTGAGGGCTCACTCTACTAGAGGTACAACTGCTTCCCTGGCTGCTGCCAGGGATATTCCTATCTTAGAGATTTGTCAAGCAGCCACCTGGAAAACAGTCCATACTTTCACCAAGCAGTACACTCTGGATATCCAGGCTAGGAGTGATGCTCGGTTTGGCACAGCAGTACTTCAGAGCCTATTCCCAAAGTAGGTTCTGTCCCTCCTCCATGGAGGTACTGCTTGGTAGTCTGCAATAGTCAGAATACAGCAAGACTTCATGTTGTTTGAAGAAAAAATTACTCACCTTAGTAATGTTGTTTCTTCTAATGGAGTCTTGCTGTATTCTGACCTCCCCCCCACCTCCACTCTCAGAACCTGGTTTTTGGGATGTGGGTGGACAGGAGCAGTGTTGGCACCTAGAGGTGCCCCTTTTTCTCACCCTCCCTTATTTTTGGTGTGTGTTGTGTTTGGTTTTTTGGGTTTCCTGACTTGAGTCTTTGCTTTGAAACCGAAAAAACCCTTTTTATCAAATTGAGTTGCCAGTTGGCTAGTGTGAGTTTACAGTTTCCACACAGAACGCCCAGTGAGTATAGCTCGTAAGGATCTGATGGTTGGGGTTCAAACCGCAGACAGAGGCTTCAACCGAGCTCGAGCTCAGTGTTCCATGCCTTGCATGGAAAGTTAACTCTTTGTTCTCCGGGGCAGTTCAAAGGTTGGAAATCACTGCAATAGTCAAAATACAGCAAGACTCCATTAGAAGAAACAAGATTACTAAGGTGAGTAATTTTTTCTTTCTCTTGGTAATTTTTATGTACACAGATGGACTGCATTTGTCAATGATATAGTATGGCCCTTCCCATTTATGGCTCAGAAGGTGGTCCTGCGTAACATAGGACTGTACCATGACTTTCTGATTCACTTGCGACTCATGCAGTGTCGCACCTTAATTGAAATATTTAGATACCTGAGCTCAGTGCTTCCCAAGGCTCTGTGCTGCTTTCAGGTAGACCTGCTGTAAATTTTCTTTTAACTGTTCCACGTATTTCTCCACCTGAACTGAATTTTTCATAGGTGTGTTCAGATCATATAGCAGGTGTTCTGGAAGTCTCATCTGCCTACAAGTCATGATCTCAAACAGTGTCAGCGAGGTGCTTTAAGCAGGGGTGGTTCTAAGGGCCATCAGGAACAATGGCATCAGTGTCCCAGTTCTTGCCGTTTTCAGCAACATTTCTCATCATAGTTTTAAATGTTCTGTTAGCTCTTTCTGCTTGGCCTGATTGTGGTTGAAAAACAATGTGAAATTTTTGTTTGATCACCAACAAATGCATTGTTTGCTGCATCACAGTTCCTGTAAAAGATGGTCCTCTATTTGAGTATATGCTCAAGGGCAGTTCCCCAGCTGAGAAACAACTGTTCCACCAGTACTTATGCTGTAATCTTAGCTGTCTCCTTTTTAGTTGGGAATGCCTTAACCCATTTGGAAAATACATCAGTCACTACTAAGCAGAATTTGTTACCTCTCACAGTGATGGAAAAAGACCCTATATAATCAGTTTGGAGTTGGGTCCATGGTTCTCCGATTCTCTGGCCACTAAGTAAAGTTTGCTTTTGTTTGGGCACTGCATTATGTTGCGCACAAATTAAACAGTTTTCACAGTATCTCTGCATCTTGTTTCATAGTGGACCACCAAGCAAGAGTTTGCAAACATGCCATAATATTTTTGGAGCTTTGGTGCCCTCCTTTGGCAGTATAAAGAAACGCAGACCTGAGTTCATGAGGTGTAGCTCAAACAGGATGTTGAAAGCCTGTATACAAAAGCACAGTGTTTAGTATTATTCATGAAATATGAACAGGTATGCAGTCCCGTTGTACCAATGTTTATTTACAAGGGACACCTTTGTGTAAAGACGTTTCAAGGATAAAATTTACAGAAATCAATACAATACAGTGTATACTACACACTCGTACAGTACAATCATAGTAGTTTATACACACAACGCCAATAAATAAAAAATATGCAGCCTAATGAGTATTTATAAGTGTTATCAGGGGAAAGCTGAAGTGTAGCAACGTGTTTTCCATAATGAGGAAGCAACAGGGCCTTATTTTTCAGCTCAGACATGACTGTATTTAGCTCAGGATCCTGATGTTGTAGGGCGTGTAAATCAAATGGGGCCTGGAGAGGGTTGGCTGGCAGCCACAACCTCTGGCACCTCGCCTTCAGGCAGGCTCCAGCGGTTCCCTTCTACAGTGCTTAATTTGGCCAGACTATCAGCTTTTGCATTTTCAGAAATGTAAGGGGTATTCTTAGAATGTGCTTTTACTTTCCGGGCAAACAGGGGCCCTACCTGCTGTTTTGTTTTCATACTAATGTAACGCAGCAGCTTGTGATAGACTAGTGATTTACCATCAGATGAACTGAAGTCAGTTTGCTCCCACACTGACAGAAATTCAGTTAAAGCATTACAAACTCAGACAGAGTCAGAAAGCAAAATCAGACCTTGAGGCACATTCGGGTACTGTTGCAAAACCCATGCAATGGCATAAAGGTTCTGCACACTGCAATGAATAGGGGGTACAATGGGAGAAGTCTTTCCCTTCAACACCTTGTATCAGCTACACTCCAAAGCCTGTGTAGGCCTTTCCATCCCGATAATAACTGGTGCCATCTACAAAGGCCTGAAGCTCCTCCGTAGTTGAGTACCCCTATGGTAACATTTTAAATAGAGATAGTGCCTCCGGCCAGTAGTCCACTCCTGGACATTCATGGGGTTGTCCCTTATAAAAGGTAGAATGAGCTAACAGCACTATATTTCAGCCCTGATGTTCTCTTTGCAGTGCATCAAAGTTTGTCTTGTTTAATTTACAACTAGTTCTTTGGAAATGCAAGCCAGGAGGTAGCTCTAAACTATTGCACACTGCATTTTCTTTGTTGACGAGTGTGTTCTAGTGTGTTCATGTGTGTTTTGTTTTTGTTGTAAATAAAAGGGTTTGGTTCCCACTGAAAGTGGACTCTGTCGTTTCAGTACATTAACCATGTAAGTTCTGACCTATACACACGGATTCCGTGTATTTTGTAACTCAGTTGCTCACAAGTCTTTAGGTTAAGTGCATACCCGCTAGAGATTGAGCCCCCAGACCCATTTGTTCTATGCATCCTTTAAGGCTTGCACTGCTTCCGTAAGTGCTGATGTCCATTCCCACTGTTCCCCCTTCTTCAAAAGGTTGTACATGGGTTTGGCAATATCTGCGAAGTGTGGAATAAAATCTCTGAAGTACCCCACGAGACCTAAAAAGGTTCTAAATGCTGTCTCCGCTGTTGGCAGGGGCAGTTGCCTAATAATCTCAACCTTGTGCTGATCAGGGGTACGGCCCTCTTTTCCTATTGTAAGGCCAAAAAGGTCACTTGATGTTTCATCACTTACACTTTCCTAGGATTCACCTTTAAACCTCATCTTTCAGCAAACTCAGAAGTTCCTTCAGCAAAGCAAGGTGTTCTAATTCTGTAGCAGTGGCCAACGACAAATCATCTAAATATTGCAGCAAACATTTAAGCCTGGAGAAACCCTTCAGTGCTTCCTTCATATGCAAGTGGAAAATGGATGATGAATTGTGAAAGCCCAGTGATAAGCATGTCCATGTGTACTACTGGCCTTGAAAGGTAAAAGTAAACTTATACTGACGTTCAGGATGCAGGGGTATAGACCAAAAACCATTAGACATGTCTAATACAGAAAACCATTTAGCTGTGGGGGCCAGCTGAGCCAAAACGTCCGGGGTGGATACCACCGTAGGTGCACAGGAGGGTGTGGTCTGATGTAGCCTTGGTTAATCTATAGTTAGCCTCCAAGAATTGTCGGGCTTTTTGACTGGCAATACAGGCAAATTATTTCTGGAGGCACATTTTTGCAACACCTCCCGTTGCAACAAAGACTCAGTGGTTTGCTGTACAAACGGCTCTGCCTGCTCTGGAACATTGTACTGTTTCTGAGGTGGAGGGTCATCTTCACTTATCATCACACATGCTTGCATTCTGCCACAGTCATGTTTACCTTTCGCAAACACTTCCACATATTCATTCACTACTGCAGAGGCTTCTGAATCTCTGTCCAGACCCTGGTTTAGCGATACTTCTAGCACATCTTACTCTGCTGGCTTTTTAATGGCACAAACTGTATGAACATCTGAAATCATCAAGTCTGCCATTTTAGATTCACCTTCTGATCTACACAAAATGCGATTAGCCAAATCCACAATGCACTTGTTCAAAAAGTCTGCACCCAAAATATGCTGCTGATATGGTGATGTCATAATTGTCGTAGTAGCCATCTTATGTTCTACAGTAACATGCCAAATTTTCATTGGTATAGGAATCAACTCCATTGCCCTTGTTTCATCTCCAACAATGACTGCAAAGAAAATGTTACTTCTGATGAGAATTCTGACTGGCTAGGCAGTCTCGTGTGGTAGACGGTTACAGATGCTTTTGTGTCAGTAAGTACCTTGCTCTGGCGGCCTTCAAGCAGAGTGTTGACAGTCGGGTGACAAATTCATTAAAGATATAAAATAAGTATCCGTCTCCATGGTAGCAACAAAACAGAGGTCATCGATTCCTGTGCGAACCCTGGTGGGTCCGGCTGGTTGGTAGTTGCCGTACCATCCAGCCTAGCTTGTAAGTCTTCAACCCGCTTTTCCAACAGATCCACGCAACTCTACTTATTTGTGTCTCTTTGCCACCTCCCCTGGGCTCGGACCTTCAGTTGTGAAGATGACTGCGTCACAGCTGCTATTTTGTTTAGCCAGTTTGCTTTCTGGACCCCCAGTGCCTCCCAGGCTGTCCTCACCTTAGGTCACATCAAAATGGTCCTTGCTATTGATATGTATTTTTATTGCAGCCCTAAGTTGTGATAGGGCATTATTCATCAGACAACTTTTATAAGCCTCATCATCTACATTAGCCTGGTCAAGAAAGTATAAGCAGCACACAGCCTATTTGCAAATGCCTCAGGGGGTTCACTAGGTTCCTGCCTACAATTTGCCATGACCTCATACTGATCCTTGTACTTCCATTCATTCAGCATCAAGAATGTGCTCCCACGAGAGTCACGTGATGCAGGCTGCCTGAGAGGATGCTCTCTTCTGTGCTCCGATCCTTCAAGAGTAAAATTTTAGTTTAAATCTCTCTTCTTTTCAGTAATTTAGCGGGTTTTCGTCTCCTAATACTAGCTTGTGGACAAGACCGCGGGGAGGTGTTCAAGCGAACCATGGAGGTGGAAATGAGGAAGGCGGGTCCCGGCATCCACACCCTAACGCCGGAGAAGGCCCCGAAAAAGCAGAGGGCCCTCGTTGCGTTATCCTCGGCTTCTTCAATCCCCGCTGAAGCAGAGCAAGAACCACTCACCCTGGCGGATTTTCTTGGTGAAGTTCATCCGTTCCAGGATGAATTGCGGAATATGGATGTAGAAATAGTCATTATCAGTAGCTATGAAGGAGACAGTGAGGATGGTTTCAGATAACGAGGCCAGGGTGGTCTGTTTAGAGCAGCGGGCTGAAAAAAGAGACTCAGAGGTTGTCGGGCTGCAACAAAAGCTCGCTAAAATGGAGCAAAAGATGGAAGATTTAGAGGGGTGCAGCCGACTAAATAATAATGTGATTATAGGGCTCCCAGAACAAGAAGAGGGTCCTGATCCAGTCCTGTTTGCTCAGAAGTTGGTGCACAAGGTGGCGGGCCCTTCTCCTTACGGCTCTTATTATATTATTGAGAGGGCGCACAGAGCCCTGTGTCCCATGCCTCGAACAGGATCTCCCCCTAGACCACTGATTATGTGGTTCCTAAACTACCTTGAAAGGCAGCATTTTCTGGCTAAGGTCCGAGAGATACAAGATCTCCAGTGGGAGGGGAAAAGGTTTCGGGTGACCCAGGATTTGCCCTTAACTATCTGGCAGCGCAGGCAAACTTTCCACCCTCTTGTTTCCAGGATCATCATTGCGGGTATCCGTTTTCGCATGATTTACCTCGCGAAGTTACAAGTAATGGTTGCAGGATCCTGGGTATCTTTTGAAGATGCTGAAGCAGCCAAAGAAGAGCTTAAATCAGCTCTCCCAGACCTGTTTCGAGGCACCTGATGGGGTGCACTTTGGAGCTGATTTCCTGACGAGAAAAAAGTTAACCTGATGGTTCAAGGACTAAAAGGATCAACGGGGCTGCGTTTCCAATATGCCGAGTGAATTTACTTCTATACTTCAGTGAAGGAGGTTATGTTATGGAGCTGATTTTTAATTTGGCTTCCTGCTTCAGCCAAGATGGACCAGCGATTTTGTTTGGAGCCCTATCTGGCTGATGGCGCCCTCCTTTCTGCTGATATTTTATTTAGACTCTCTGTCCTCTTGTATTCAGAGTAACGAAATTTGTTACCACAGCTAACGTTTTCAAACAAGTGTGCAGTTTATGTTTAGACTTAAGCAGTTGGACATTGAAGGAGAAATTATTTTGTCTGTCTGTTTGCCTTGTGTTTAACTCTATGTTAATTCCTCAGTTTGTCCACTAGAGGAGAGCAGTGCCTTAGTTATTGGGGGAAGACTGATTTTATTATTGTTTATCATTCTCATGTACCTCGTGCTATTTAGTGGGACATGGAATGGTTCCCAGTTGGGTTTAGCTGTGGGTTCCCCCCCTCTCTTTCCTTATTTTGTATCATAAGCTATGCTCTCCCCATTAATTACATATGGTAACCTGGTTATAAAGGGAGTTCTGTTATTCTAAAAGGGTTGGAGTGGAGATGAGGGATTAAAGGTAGTTGCAGGAAAAGTCGGGAAGGGCGGGGATCATGGTGGATAGAGGGGGGTTTAGGGGAGTTAGGTGTTTTTTCATGGGTTAAGAGGGGTTGGGGCTGGGAGGGTGGTACAGCAGTTATCCGGGGGGCTATGGATCTTTGATTCCTGTCGTATTAATATCTGGTTATTACATATGTGCTTTCTTATTAATAGACTTGATGGTTAGCAATGTTACTTTTTCAACTTGGAATATGAAAGGGATAAGGAAGAAACCTAAACAATATCAGGTTTTGAAACATCTGAACCTGTTGCGATCCCAGGTCACGTTTTTACAAGAATCTCACCTATTAGACTCCGAGGCCCTGCAACTCTGAAGGCAACATGTGGGGCAAGTTTTTGCTGCCCAGGGGTCCGCTAACAGCTGTGGGGTCATGGTAGTTGTCAACAGAAGTGTCCCCTTTATCTCCACGCAGGTCTTTAGGGATCCGGGTGGCAGATATATTATGGTCCAAGACACTTTGTTCCATGCCACTTTTACTTTGTAGCATTTATGGGCCCAACATAGACAATCCTAGCTTCTTTATGAAGCTTATTACTCTTACACTTCCCTTACTTCCTATAGCGATAGTAATGGGAGGGGATTTCAATTTAGGGTCAGACCCTATTATGGACAGGTCAGGTTTGGCGTTGAGGGGGGCTTTCCCTGGGCAGAGAGCGTTTAGGGACTTACTAGACCAACGTGGGTTATGTGATGTATGGCAGGTGTTACACCCCAATAGTAGGGAGTACACTTTTGTCTCACCAGTGCATAAATCACATTCCCGTATAGATTATTTATTGATATCCCAATCTCTCTTACTAGGGGTCACGTCTGCTTCAATTCAACCAGGCCCTATATCCAGTCACTCCCTTGTGATATGTTGCTTGGCTTTTCTTGCTATCCTTAAAAAAGAGACTTGGTGGAAGTTAAACGAGCAACTATTGAAAAATGCTCAATTTTCCAACCAGGTGAAAGAGCAGATCGATTTTTTTCTTTTCAGTTAATTCAACAGAAGGCATGGCGCCGGATATTATATGGGGCGCTTTCAAGGCCTACATGAGGGGGATTCTGATTAGCTTAGCAACAAAGCGGAAAAAAGCCCGGGAGACAGAACTGCTATCATTATTGTCTCAGATTCAGTCCCTAGAGGTTAACTTATCTCCTAGTACTCCAGAAGAAATCAGGTGGAAACTTCTTGTAGCTAAAGATAGGTACTTGGACTTGCTAAGGGAAAAAGCTGCGCTGGCCATCATCCGTACTAAAGCTAGTTACACCAATCAGGGAGAAAAAGCAGGATGCTTGTTAGCTTTAAGGATAAAGCAGCAGGAATCAGCAAGATTCATCCCACCTGTGAGGGCTCAAACAGACGGATCCCTGAGATCGTCCCCCTTAGAGATTGTGCAGGAGTTTGCACTATACCACGAACAACTATACAGGGACATGGACAGTCCCCGTTTGGAGGCACTGAAGGCATACCTCTGGGAGTCTCATCTTCCTTCTTTGTCCGATTCACAGAGGAGATTTATGTCTTCCCCTGTATCCTTGGAGGAAATAACTGAGGTAATTAAGGCTTTGCCTTCGGACAGAGTCCCGGGGCCGGACAGTTTTTCCTCTTTATTTTATAAAATTTTTGTGGAACAGTTAGTGCTGGTACTTCATCGGCTGTTCCTCCATATTCTTTCTGGGGTAGCTGTTGATCCCCATCTGTTTGAAGCCTTGATTATTCTCCTCCCTAAATCTGACAAAGACCCTGAGCTGGTACAGAGTTATAGGCCCATATCCCTTATGAACCAGGATATTAAAATCCTGTCGAAGATACTGGCTGATAGGATTACCCTGGTTCTGCCGGATTTGATTGGTATGTCACAGGTTGGATTTATAAGGGGGCGCTCATCGTCAGACCACCTACGCACCCTTTCGCATGTCTTCTCGGAGTCCAGGGACGCTACCTTTCCAGCTGTTCTGGTATCCCTGGACGCCGAGAAGGCATTTGATCGTATGAATTGGAATTTTCTATTTCATACTCTCAAGGCATTCGCTTTCCCCTCCATATTTATAGATTGGATTCGAGCCCTATATCAGGCTCCCTCGGCTAGGATTTCAGGTAATGAGGCATTTTCAAAGCCCTTCCTGTTACACTCGGGAACAAGGCAGGGTTGTCCTCTTCCCCCCTATTATTCAGTCTATACTTAGAACCTCTTATTGGAAACATTTTAGACAATCCAGAAATACAAGGCATACTGATACGTAATAAGGTAGTAAAGGTTGCAGCATATGCCGATGATCTTCTTCTTCATCTGTCCCATCCTGTTATGTCCATCCCTGCCATGTTAGCTGCGATTGCGAAGTTTAGTTCCTTTTCCAATTACAAATTAAATTCCAATAAATCATCAGTTTTCCCCCTCAACCATAAAGTGTTTAAACATGATATTATCCCCTTTGGGTTGTCTTGGTCACCCGGCTTTCTCAAATAGTTGGGCATTAGACTTACACATAACCCTTCCTTGTGGTTCAAAGAAAACTTGGAACCCCTTTTCCAAGTGATTATCCAGGATCTTGATAGATGGTCGAAGCTCCCTAGTTCGTTATGGGGCCGTATTAGTATAATTAAAATGCATGTATTTCCATGCCTTTTTTTACCCTTTATCGCACCTTAATTCATTTATTCCACTATCCTGGTTTGAGAAAATGCATAGGCTTTTTACCAATTTCATTTGGTCCAACAAGCACCCCCAATTAGCACACCATAAACTGGCGGCTCAAAAATTTGATGGGGGGGTTACGTATTCCTCACCTGGCAATATATTACTGGGCTAGCCGTTTATCAAAATACCTAAAGTGCGTACACCCAGGGCCCGATAGTTTGAGGCCGGTCTGGCTTAACATTGAATTAGATGTTATTCAGGCTATGAATATGGATCCTCTGACTCTGTTCTATATCAGGTTTTCCTTTCTGCCAGAGGTCTGTAAATGTCCAACCCTTATGACTTCTTTAAGAGTACACACTCAACTTTGTTCCTTTTTGTGTTATAAACCGCACTTAGACCTGCCTCAATCCATATGGAACTCACCGTCTTTTATTATAAACAAACAGAGAATCCCCACTAAGTGGTTGCCCCAGCTGAGGAAGGGGATTGTATCTACTTTTCTTGATGGAGAGGGAGCTTGGCTCTCTGTAACTAACATTATCTGGAAATTTAACATCCCAGCAGCCTGTCACTTCAAGGTCCTCCAATTAAGGCACCTTCTCACTACCTTGTTGGGTAATACTCCTCCCCATCCTCTGGCATTTTCCTTAATATCTGATCTTTCTTCCTTGCTAGGCCCCTCTAAGGTAGTCTCAAAGGTGTATCAAGCCCTTTTTTATTGGCGGTGTGGTGGTTCCTATGGTCCCACCAATCATTGGGCCTCTCTCTTTCCCCAGCACGCCTTTGATTGGCCTGTATTATGGCGGTATTGTCACAAGTATGTGTTGCAAGACAGACTACGATTTATGCAATATCACATTTTACATAACCTGTATTATACCCCTGTAAAACTGGGGAGATGGGGTCTTCTCGAATCAGGTTTGTGTTCCAGATGCTCCCAAGAAGAAGGGACACTTCTCCATATATTCTGGTAATGTCCCAAGATAATTCCATTATGGGACTCAATTAAAGCCAAACTGGATCCTTTACTGGGTTTACAGGATTGCTTTACCCCTGAAATTTGCCTGTTAGGAGACTTGTCCCCTATAGAGACTAATACTTGGAGATTTCATATGTCTGTGATAACATTATCCGTTAAAAAATTCATACTTGAGCATTGGAAGGATGACATTAGCCCATCATATCAAGAATGGGTTCATGAAGTCCTTGCTAATCTTCGTACTGAGAAAGCTATTGTGAGTCTTTATAACAGGCAACGGAGTTATAAGCGAATCTGGGATCCCTTTCACACTCCAATAATTGTTGGTATGGATAAGCGAGATGTTGGCAATTGCTTGTCTTAGTTCCATTATGGTTTATGGTATAATGATATTATGTTATTTTACTGCTGGAGCGGGGGAGACAGAATATGCCCTGTATTGTTATCATGCTGTGAATGTGTCACTATTTCTGTCTCCTGTATTGTGGAAAACTTGTTAATAAAGTTTGAATTAAAAAAAAAAAAGTATGTGCTCCCACGGGCGGCGCCTAATAACAGCATCCTCTGCTATAGCCTTCCATTGTTGGGAGGGCAAGGTAGCAGTTAGAATCCTAGCCTTATCTGCATGTGTAAAGCGGTACAAGTAATCCATTTGTTCCACTTTCAGCATACTGTATGTTGTAGCAGGTTATCTTTTCCTGGTCTTAGTTCTCCCACTTTCTTTACTGCCTTGTCTATCACTTCTGGGCTTGCTTACACTTCCTCTTTTATCTGAGTATCTTGCTGATTCTGTCCCTGGCCCCTTGTTTCAGTCTTCACCATAACAGGAGCCACTGGAGGGGTCTTTGTTTCATTCCCTAAAATTCTTACTTCATTCTCCCCTACTTCTTATACATACTCAAACCGATCTTCGCTTTGATTGAAAACCGGGTACAAGCCTTTGGGTTTTACCATCTTGTAAGGCGGAGAGGCTGTCGAGACAACCATGGTTGTTTTTGGCACTGCTGCTGCCACGATGCCCTTGAGTACCTTCATTTCATTCCTCAATTCTTCCATTTGCCTATAACAATGTGTGTGGTCTACATCTGTTCCTCTTTTGATTGCCACTAACAGTTCTATCTGCTTTCAAATCAGCATTCTCTCACTGAAGTTTTTGTCTTTCTGTTTTTTCTTATTCCAACACATGACGCAGGGTGTTAATAGTGCATCGCGTTTCGTCGAGCTGAGCAGTCAGATTATACTGTATTACTATAGACTGCAATTCATTCTGCCTAGTTTCTTCCAATGGTTTGTATAATTCATGATTACTAGACTTTAAATCAGCTACATTTTTCTAATACATTATTTTTTTCCTCCAAGGCTAATACTGACCTAAAGTCCCTGTACAAAATAATCCTTTTTCTGCCTGTCCTTAGGTTTCTTGTCAAGTTCCAAATGGAACTGTTCCATAACATATTCCCAAGGTTGTCCTTGGTGTTTAGCATCTTACAAAAATCGTGTGTCCTATGGGCAATAACAAACCGAACAAAATATTGTTCCAGTATATCAAAACCAACCTAACTTTTGCTAGACTGGGTCTTATAAGATCTTCCTTAGATAGCCTTCAATAGCTGATCTACTCCCACCTTCAGGAATAAATGGGTTGCGATTCTTGTCTATCCCCATTCCTTTTCTTTGGGATAATTTAAGTTTCTCACCTCAGGAATTCTTAAATATGCTTGACAAGGTGCAGTATGCCAGCTGGGTTCAGCTGCCCCAGTGGAGGAGTTAGGGCTAATGATTTTTGGTATCAGACAATCAGGGAGCAGGAAGAGAGAGTGCTGCCTGAGCTAGAGTGGGAGGTCAGATTCATTTCTCCGCTGACAGGACAACACTGCCCCAGAGTTTCTCTTCTCACTTTTGCTTGTAGCTTATTTCTTTCAAAGTTGGTAAAAAAAAATTGTTTTCTTAGTGCTGCCTTACTTTTTTATGTTGTTTGCACGCATATGCAAGAAACATAGTGCCATCATCCGATTTTTCGGCGGTGTGGCAGCCCTCTTCCAATTCAGTCAGTGTGTTTGCAGGCGCGGCCCCAGTTCTCCATTGCCTGCTGGAGCTGTCTATGACGGCTCCAAAATGCAGTGGAGTACAGTTGAAAGGGGCAGCTACCCTTCAGTGAGCAGCGATAAGATATCGCCTGCTCATGCTCGCCCACACTGTATAGCCGGCGGGTGCCCAATCCCCGTCGGCAGGGCTCGCTCCCCCAGAGTTGCACATGCCGCTGGGTGCCCAACTAACGTGGCAACTCACCGATATAGCCGACGGGGGTGCCCAATCCCGTTGGCTCCACTGTCTCTCCCCGGTACCCGGTGGCTACGCTGGGAGCCCACCACAGCGTGGCAAAGCTTGTTATGGCTGACCGGGTGCCCAATCCCGTCGGGTCCACTGTCTCCCGGGTGCGGTGTCACGCTGGAGCCCACCCCAGCGTGGCAAAGCTGTTATCGGCCAGGGTGCCCAATCCCAGTCGGCTTCAGCCCCCAAACAGTTTTCCAGCTGCCAGCTGAGGGCCCACCCAGCGAGGCAAGCGTCCCGCGTCGTCTTTTAAAACCAAAAACCCTATAAAGAAAAACGGTCTCTCGCGGTCTCCTGTCGCCCCACAACTCGCACCCACCACTGCACCTGCCTCCCACCCACCTCACCCCATACTTACCTGCGAGTCTGGCGCGACGATCTTGGTGGACTGGGAACACGTCTGCACTCTTCAAAGCCGACCACGAACTGAGGAAATGCCGGTAAGCTGTATAATAGGATAGATAGGGTTTTTTCAACTTTGTTGCATATCTCAGGCATTTTTAGAATTTTTGCACCAAATTTTCAACATGGGGTTTTTGGGACCCCTCCTCATGAATTCTTGCACTGTCATGGCGTTACTCGGGCCCGAAGGGTGATTTTGTAGTCACTGCGCAAAATCACCTTTCCGCACGGATTAACGAAACGACACTGCCAGTATTCGTAAGGTGGGCTCTCAAAAAGCCTATGTTGAAAATTTGGTGGAAAAATTCCTAAAATGACTGTTTATTTAGAGCCTGCGTTGCGCACTTCCTATGCACGCTGGTAAGTTCACGAATTTTCAATATTTTCACTCCAGATTTCCAACATTGCCATTTTACCACACCTCCTTCAAACAACATGAAGTCTTGCTATATTATAGACATTAGCAGTTTGATCCAGCTCTAGAACTGCCCCGGAGTGAAATGGTTAAAACCATTCCAAAATAGAATTTTGGCATGAGAGCAGCTCTATCTGTGTCATTTCAAACTTGAACTGTCAGATTCTTTACTCGCCTCAGTGAACAGTCGCTCCGGAGATTTCTTCTTCTGCTCGGTTCATTTCTCGGTTTAAAAGTGTTTCTCGGTTGGATTTAACCGAGAATAGTTTTATTTAACCGTAAAACCGTTCAGTTCAAGCTCTATCTGTGGTAACCGTAAGTAAATGAAGGTTTTGTCTGTGTGGAACTTGTAAGTTATCGGTTCGGTTTGAACCGATCAGTGGGTTTAAAACTAAAGTTACTATTTTAGAGTGCGGTTCCCGGTTCTTATCGGTTCTAAAAAAACGGATTTATTACGTTTTTTTCCAATACCCGTGACACGGTTAGGAACCGATAAGGGTGTCTTGCCTGGCACTGCCGTTAAAAGGGCAAGTTTTTGGTTAGGCTGGCTTTATGTCCGAGAGCCAAAGAAAACCGGGTCCACTGGGTTTCAACACTGTGATGTTTGTGGGAAAGTCTTTGCCAAGGCGGCCCACACACCACATGTGTTTGTTGTCTGAGGTTTGACCACCTCCAGTCAGACTGCCAGGTATGTAAGAATTTCCCGCAGCCACCCTGGAAAAAGATTGAGCAGGCTCAGGGCGAGAGGCCAAAAGTCTGTTGACCGGATGGCCAGCCGGTTGGTGCCAGCAGACCAGAGGAGTGCCCTCTGACCAGGGCCAGACTTCCTCGGGCAAAGAAAAGCTGGTTCTGAGGAACCAATTCCAGTAAAGAAAACAAGAAAATCAGCAGGTCTGGAGTCCAAAATTCCTTCTCCAACTGCTGCAGAGATAGCAAAAGCCATACAAATTGTCCAGTCACTGTCTCAGGGTCCGTCCGAACCACCACTGTCTGGTAAAGGTTGGTTTGTCCGGTCCCAGTGGTTCAGGATTATGATATTGAGGAATTTTATGAACCAGAGGAGGGAGGAGGATTATGAACAGTATGAATGTGGCTGGGAAGGTCTGGGTGTGCCCATTGAACGGACATCTCCCAGACAGACCTTTAGAATCTCCCCTATGCTGTCTGAGTCCCATCTCATTTATGTTTTATAAAAGTTGCTGAAACCCTCCAGCTTCCTTTAGAAGAGGCTGTGGATGAGCAAGAGGAGCCTGATTTTGTAGAAATGATGGATATTCAGAGTCTAGGAGATTGTCTATTCCTTTACATAAGTCTTTAGGAAACAAACAAAATTTTAAAAGCTCCTAATTCTGTGCCTCCTGTAGATAAAAGATGGACAGAAAGTATACATTGTCAGGCCCTGATACAGAATTCCTTTCTCAGCAATGCAGTCATGTTGGGGTAGTTCAGGCTGCTGCCTGTGATAAAGCTAATATTCCCTTGGCTTCACATCCTCCTGACAAGGATTCCAGGAAGATTGATGCCATGGCAAAAAAACAGTATATGGCAGCCCCTCTGCTACTCAGGCAAGCAAATTATATGGCTTATGTAGCTAGGTATCAGAAATCTAGATGGGATACTGTTATGCAGTTGGCCAAGCAGGCCCATGGCCAGCTGGCTAGTGAACTAGAACAGGTGGCTTCTGATGGCATTGAAGCCTCTAAGGTTCAGTTTCATGCTGCTGTGGATGTTAATGATGTTTCCTCTAGGGTCATGGCCACATCTGTAGCTTTTCGTAGGTTGGCCTGGCTCAGGTGTACTAGTTTGTCACAGGATACCCAGACTAAGGCTATGGATTTTCCTGTGGTGGGAAATTCTCTGTTTGGAGAGCAGACAGAGAATTGCATGAAGAAGATGGATGAATATAGGACTACTTACAAGAGTGCCCAGGCTAAGGAGCGGCAAGCCACTCCTCAAAGGCATGCCCCCAGGGGTAGGGGTAGGCCTTTTCACAGGCCTTTCTACCAGACTCAGGCCTCCTCTGCCTATACTCAGAGGGCTTCTTCAGAGCAGGGGCAGGCGAGGGTGGGCAGACCTGCTCCCACCCCCCAGCCTAAAGCTCCTGCGAAACAGGCACCCTGATGGGGTGCTCAGGGCCGATTCTCCTGTACCAGTGGGGGGCAGGCTGGCTTACTTCAGTCAGAATTGGGCTTCTTTAACCTCAGACAAGTGGGTTCTGGAAGTAGTAAGCCAGGGTCTGGTTCTCAGCTTCAAAAAGTTTCCCAAGTTGAGAAGCAGACTTTTTCTACCTGCAAGTGCTTCAGAGACCCTCGCTCTGGAAACAGAGGTCTCATCCCTGTTAGCTCTCAGAGCAGTAGAAAGGGTTCCTCCCCTGCATCAGGGCAGGGGTCTGTATTCCAGATACTTCCTTACCCCAAAAAAGACAGGAGAATGACGGCCCATTTTAGATCTCAGATATCTGAACAAGCATCTTTTGAAACCAAAGTTCAAAATGGTAACTCTGGCAATGATTTTACCTTCCCTAAGGCCAGGGGACTGGCTAGCCTCCCTGGACCTCAAGGATGCCTATTTCCATGTCCTAATCAGAAGATCCCATCGAAAGTACCTCAGATTTGAACTGCCCTCAGGTCATTACCGGTTCAGAGCAATGCTCTTCGGCCTTACCTCTGCTCCAAGGGTATTCACAAAGTGTCTAGCAGTGGCAGTGGCCCACTTAAGGAGGCAGAGGATTGCTGTTTTCCTATCTGACGACTGGCTCATTGTAGGCCAGTCCCAGAACAGGTAAAATCTCACCTGCAGGTCACCCAGCAGCTTCTCACCTCCCTGGGTTTTCTGCTAAACCTACCAAAGTCGGTTCTGGAACCAGTCCAGGTACTCGCCTTTATAGGGGCAGAATTGGACACAAAGCTAGCAGAGCCTTTCTTCCCCAGAAAGGGTAAGGAATTTAGTGGCTTGGCCTCTTCCTTCACTCTGCAGGTCTCTTGACCAGCAAGACACTTTCTGCAGCTCCTGGGGCACATGGCTGCATCCACAGCTGTTGTGCAGGGAGCCAGATTTCAGATGAGAGACATTCAGTTTCACTTGAGAACCTTTTGGTCTCAGAGAAGAGACCCCCTTTCCAAGTTGGTCCCAGTGACTGAACCTTGATCCTAGCTCTCCAGTGGTGGCAGGATCAGAGCAATTTAAAGGGGGTCCTTCATTTCCCTTCTCAGACTTGACTCTCACTACAGATGCTTCCTTCTGGGTTGGGAGCCCACATGGGCGACCTTTCCACTCAGGAGTTTGGTCCCCCAGGAATCTCTGCTCCACATCCATTTGCTGGAACTCAGAGCTGTCTTTTTAGCTCTTCAAGCTTTTTCTGCGTCTGTCCACGACAAGGTGATACAAGTCAGAACAGACAACACCACAATAATGTGGTACATCAACAAACAGGGGGGCACTCGGTCTTCGGCCTTGTGCACCGAGGCAATGAAGTTGTGGTCTCTGGCCTATTCCCTGAACACTTCCCTCATAGCAGTTCATCTTCCAGGGAAGGACAATGTCCTAGCAGATGCCCTCAGCAGCATTTCCCAGGGCCATCACGAATGGTCCCTGGATCCTCAAGTGCTGGGGATAGTTTTTACCAGGTGGGGCATCCCTCAGATAGATCTTTTTGTAGCCCCAGACAATCACAAACTTCCTCTGTTCTGTTGCAGGCCTCCAGTGCTGGGCTCAGTTCCCCTGGATGCCCTTCTTCTGGATTGGGAGGGGAAGTTCCTCTATGCTTTCCCCCTTTCCTCTCCTATTCAAAGTACTAGTCAAAATCAGATCTCAGCCTTGCAGGGTGATTCTGATTGCCCGTGGGGCCAGGCAGCCCTGGTACCCACTCCTTCTGTCTCTGACAGTCCATCTTCCCTGTGCCTCCCAGGAATCACAATCTGTTGACTTGTGCCCAGGGAGGGTTTGGTATCGGACCTCAAATCCCTCAACCTCAAGGCCTGGCTCTTGAGGAGTTAGAGTTTGCTGATTTACACCTCTCTTAGGGTGTTCTTGAGATCCTAAAGGCTTCAGAAAGCCTTCCACTAGAGCTACTTATAGTTCTAAATGGAAAAGGTTTTCCATTTGGTGTGCTGGGAAAAATATTTCCCCAGAATCTGCTGAATTGCCCATTTTGTTAGATTACATGGTACATCTTAATTCCTTGGGTCTCAGAACAGCTACCCTGAGAGTTCATTTGGCAGCTGTGTCTGCTTTTGTGTCAGCAGGAAAGTCATCCCTCTTTCCTCTCATCCTGTGTTTTCCAAGTTTTTTAAGGATTACTCCATACTAATCCTCCCTTTAGGAACCGGCCCCTGCTTGGGACCTTAATGTTTGCATTGCCCAGTTAATGCACTTCCTGAACCTCTGTCTTCTGTAGAGCTTAAGTACCTAACTTGGAAAACTGTTTTTCTAGTGGCTATCACTTCTGCCAGACGCATAAGTGAATTGCAAGCCTTGTCAGTGGAGACTGACTTTATTTCTTTCCACAGGGATAAGGTAGTCCTTAGGACTAATAGGAAGTTTTTGCCTAAGGTGGTTTCAGATTTCCATCTTAATCAATCTATCTCACTTCCAGTATTTTTCACTGATCACTCCTCTTCGGGTGAGAGAAGGTTGCACAGCCTGGATGTTAAGAGAGCTCTTAGTTATTATATAGAGTGTACCAAAGGTCACAGGTTCGAATCCTTCCAACTTTTCCTTACCTGTGGTGAAGTTGGGAAAGGCAAACCTGCCACTAAGAGATCAATAGCCAGGTGGATTGTCTCTTGTATCCAATTTTGTTATCAGAAAGTGGGCAGAGCCCCAGTTTGAGCTCATTCTACCAGGGGTACAGCTGCTGCCAGAGATATCCCTTTATTAGAGATTTGCCAGGCTGCTACTTGGAAAGCGGTACACACTTTACCAAGCATTACTCCCTGGATGTCCAAGCCAGGAGATGCTCTCCTTTGGCACAGCTGTTCTTCAGATCCTATTCCTAAGTAGGTTCTGCCCCTCCTCCATGGAGGTACTGCTGTGTATTCTGCTAATGTCTATAATATAGCAAGACTTCATGTTGTTTGAAGAAAAATTACTCACCTTAGTAATGTTGTTTCTTCTAATGGAGTCTTGCTATATTATGAACCCTCAACCTGCCCTCTCAGAACCTCTACTTGGTGGGGTGCGGGCAACTTAGTGTGGGCACTACTTATGTCCTGTTAGCATTTTGTCCCTTTGGGACTTTGGGTGTGTGTGTACGCTGTGTGTGTGTTTTATTATACTTATGTTCCATTTTCATATTATTAGAATGGTGTTAGTATTTCTGGTCCCCTGACTTGAGTCTTGGGTGTTGGGACCATCAATGGTTGTTATTATTTAGGTAGCCATTTGGCTAGTGTGAGGTTACAGCTTCCACACAGACCTTAGTGAGTTTGGCTCGTAAAGATCTGAGAGTTCAAGTTTGAAATGACACAGATAGAGCTGCTCTCGTGCCAAAATTCTATTTTGGAATGGTTTTAACCATTTCACTCCGGGGCAGTTCTAGAGCTGGATCAAACTGCTAATGTCTATAATATAGCAAGACTCCATTAGAAGAAACAACATTACTAAGGTGAGTAATTTTTTCTTATGAGCAGTACAGCTGTCATGTTTCACATCTTGCCCTCAACGTGTTTCCGCCCATCAAGCGCACAATGGCACAGTCGGTGTGCGAAATCAATGTATGGGACACATTAAGAAAATCACAGTGACACTGTTCATGAGCAGAGGTCTTAAAATGACTATGTTGAAAATTTGGTCACAAACTTCCTAAAAATGACTGTTTCACGAGCGTGCGTTGCACAGTTCCTACGCACGCACGTAAGTTTGCAAATTTTCAATATTTGCACTCCACTGACTTCCAGATACCTACACAGCACATACAAGCAAGCAATATTCAGCATTGACAAATGCTTGTTTCTTTACTTTTGGTAAAGTTTCCTCGGTTCCGTCAGTTCCCAGGAACTGCAAATTTCTTTACACCAGCGGTTCCCACGGCAGTTCCCGCTTTTTTCCTGAGGTAAAATTAGAAAGGTTTTAAACTACAGTAATTCAACTGTTTTTTCTTTTCTTTACTAAGTGGTTCCTTGAATTTAATCAGAACTGCAATTTTTCATTAAGTATCATTTTTAGCGCTTTAGGAACTGTTTACTTGCGGTTCCATAGTGCTTGGGAACCAACTGCTATTGTATTCTTTTCCCTTCTGGAACCACATTTTAAGGTCTTTTGACAAATTGGCATGTTGGAGAGACCTAAAAAGAGTACTGGACCTGCTGTTTTAAAAAATTGTGTTCATTGTATCTGTTTGGGTCCAGACCATAACTGTAAACTTTGCTCTAAACCTTGTTCAAAAACAGTTAGAAAAGGAGCCAAAAGGTTGGAAATTATGGCTTCTCAGACTGCTTCTCCCACCAGTATAAATCCTGAAGAGGGGGCATCCTCGCATAAAACTAGAGGAAAGTCTGATAAAGGCTCCCTACAGAATAAAACAGGGAAAAATAATTCTGACCAAGCAAAAAGAGACATAATGAGCTGGTTTCTGATGAAGTGCCTGCTAAAAGGAAGCAAAAATAAAAATACATCACTACTACTCCCACTGAGAAGCAAAGGGAGAGACGCCAGTGACTCAAAGAATGATGCCCTCTGATGAAGAGTTGGCCAAGGCTCGGCACTTATACCAAACAGTGCAGGCTATGGGCAATACCTTTAATGCTCCTCATGACCATACTACCCCTCACATGTCAAACTCTGGACATACCCAGAGTTTTTAATTATGAGGGCGATGATGATGAGTTGGAGGAGGAACCCTTAGAACCAGAGGTTCCTCCTGACCAAGAGTTTGGTTGTCCCTCTAATGGCCAGGAGGATTTTTCCTTTCACTTTTCCTTCATTCAACATATGGTGGACACTCTGGATCTCACCATTCAAGAGACCACTGACCAGGTTGTGGAGGAAGACCTTTTAGATATGATGGGTCTCCCTCCTTCCAAAAAGTTGCTTTTGCCCATACATAAATCACTTCACAGTGCAACTTTTAAAGTATTTGAAAATCCCACTTCCATTTCTGGAGTGGACAAGAAAATTAAGAAAAAGAAGCATCGACTGGAAAAGCATAATGCAGAGTTTCTGTATACTCACCCTGATCATGAGGGAGCAGTGCAGGCTGCTGCTTGTGAGAAGGCTAAGGCACCCCTTTCTTCACAGCCTCCTGAAAAGGAATCTAGAAGGCTTGATTTTGTGGGGAAATAATCTTATACAACAGCCTCTCTGCTGCTTCGCCTATCCACTTAAATGGCCTATGCAGCCCAGTACCGAAAAGCTCTTGGGAACTCAGTGATAGCTATCAGCCAGTAGGTCCCAGACAAAGTGGCTCAGGACCTGACAGAAACTGTCCAATCAGCCTTAGAATCCACAAAGTACCAGTTTCTCGTGGCAGTGGACACTAATGTTACTGCCTCTAGAGCCATGGCCCAGGCAGTCTCCCTTAGGCGCCATGCCTGGCTAAGGGCAGTCAATCTTTTGCAGGATACCCAGCATAAAGCTATGGGCTTTCCCTGTAAAAATATTTCATTATTTGGGTATAAAACTGAGGCTTATATGAAAAAGGTGGAAGAATAAAAAAAAAACCCTACCAAAGTAATACAGCAAATGAAAAAGCCTCCATTTCCCAAAGATCTCAGAGCAGATGGAATAGAGGCAGAGGCTACTACCCCAGGGCCTTCTACCATATGCTAATGCCCATGCCCATGCCTCTGGACTGCTCTCAGGTGAGAGGTTACTTCAGGGTATGGGGTAGGAGAGGCCAGAGATGAGCTGGCTCCTTTCCTCCCTCTAATACTCAGTCCAAGCAACTCTCCTGAGTACAAAAGACAGGTCACCTCCCCTCCCCCAATGGGTGGAAGGCTGTTCTGCTACCTCCCCCACTGGCACCTCATTACCACAAACAAGTGGGCACTCTTAAGTAGTGAGTCAAGGTCTTACCCTACAGTTCAAAAAATTCCCTTTTCCACAGGACCAGAAATCACTAAAATCTCTAACTCCTACAGACAAGCTACTGTTGGAGCTAGAAGTAAAGTCCCTTCTGTCTGCAAAAGCAGTGGAGAGTTCCCCCTTCCCAATGAGGGAAGGGTTTTACTCCAGATACTTCCTATCTCAGAAAAAATCTGGGGATTGGCGACCCATTTTAGACCTCAGGTGCCTAAACAGACATCTTGTCAATCCCAAATTCAAGATGGTCCCCTGGCTGTGGTGGTTCTGTCTCTGCACCAGGGCTTGACAAATCCCATAGCTCGATGTCCCGGACAAGCATTTTTTTAATTGGGGACAAGCAGTTTAAAAGTTACTGCTTGTCCCAGGACTACCAAACTGGTCTTTTCATTTTTAAATGTCCCTGTATGTTTTCCCTTGTCTGCCCTAGATGGCAGCAGCACCTCCGGAGCAGTGTGACCCCGTCGAGACCTGGTAGTCGCCTGATGGCCACAGCTTCAGTCATGTGGCAGCCAGGAATGCACGCCCCAGTTACAGTTTAGTCAGGCCCTGTACATTGATGGGAGTGCCGATTGGGAAGGCAAGTTGAGTTGGGAGCGAGCAGCAGCATGATCACGATCACGATTGGGCACAGAAAGCCAGACTGACAGGCTTTCTGCTGTGCTATATGCTGCCAAGCCTGTCAGTCATGGCTAATTGGGCAAGGACACATCTTGGGGAGGAGCTGGGAGTGTCAGTAGCTGGCACGGGTTGGAAGACTTGCCTTTTCGCTACTGACACTTCTAGAGAACAGAGGCATTTTTTGCTGCTCTTACTCTGGTGTCTGCGTGCGGTGGAGAGAGAGACGACTTTGTCTGCTTTGAGGCCACATAACTAAGCTATACTATTCTAAATACACTGCCTACAACTACTAGCTACCTAACCTAGGCTAAACTACCAGTGCCCTGCAGAAAATAAAAATGAAGGCAGTGAGGGGGGATTGCGGATCGGGCTGATCTGAAAGACTGGGTGGGGGGAGACATTCAAGAGATCCACATGTGGGGAGTGCAGACTAGACAGATTAGTCAGTGAGGAGAAGGGAAAGTCTCTTGCCTGGGGACACAAACTGAATAAATTATAATTAAAGCAATAAGAGAAATTAAAAGAAAGTGAAGATAAATTGCCCTTAAATACTAATTTTTTTTTATTTGGCAAGCACTACAGTAGTGCACTCTGAAATCAGGGGGCTGTTTGAGTGTGGAAATTGTGACAGACACTTTGTGTGTCTTTAGACTACTAAACTGACTACTGGCTGATTGGGGGGGGGGGCTAGCACTGAACTACCTACACTACCATCAGTTATGAATGTAAATTAATAACTAAATCCAACAAATAAATTCTTACAAATAAACTATAGGAAGGGAAAAACATTTTTTTGTGCTACACACAAAAAATAAACTCTAGCTACCTACTTTGGTGGAGGTGTGTGTGTGTTGCTGTGAGACCTAACCTGCCCAGAGAGGATAGAGGAACTTGTGGAACAAGACAGTTGAACTGCGAAGTACTAATACTTGGCTCCCACTCCCTACTACTCCCACCTACTCTGTCCTGCCAAGGTCCTCTTGTGTTGAAAGCATAACAGCTTAAGGTAAAAAATTACACAACACACACAAGGATAACATAAAAATGTATTGTGTACAGTATTTCAGTATTTTCACAATTGCATAGAAGTTAAAAAAAAATGCAAAGAAATAAACCAAGGCAAACTACTTTTATTTTCCCTATGGACTGGGAAAAAATTCTCCATGTCATCATCTTCATCAGGAACAAAAAGTAAAGAGCCCGAGCCTTCTTCTTCACAGTCGAAAGACAGTCCCAACCAGCCTCCCCCGGGCCCTAGTCAGGAAAACAACCAAAATAATGGTTCAGACAACATGAAGTCTTGCTATATTATGACATATGCAGTGAGTCCCAACCTTCGAACTGCTCCGGAGGTGAAAGAGTTAACTTTCCATGCCAGGCATGGAACGCTGAGCTCGAGCTCGGTTGAAACTCTGTCTGTTGTTCTTCAAACTCAAACCGTCAGATTCTTTACTCCGCCTCACTGAACAGTCGCTCTGGAGATTTCTCCTTCTGCTCGGTTCATTTTGTCGGTTAAAGTATTGTTTTTCTCGGTTTTCGACCAAATTTAAACCGCAACTGGTCGGTTCAGACTCTGTCTGTGGTATTTGTGAGTACTAGATAGGTTTTACATTAATTTCTGTTCTGTGTGGAACTTGTAAACGGTTTATCGGTTCGGTTTGAACCGATCAGGTTGTTTAAAATATCTTAATCTGTCATTTAGAGTGTGGTTACCGGTTCTTATCGGTTCTAAAAAACCCGGATTTTATTATGGCTTTTTCCATGACCCGTGACACGGTTGGGAACCGATAAGAGGGTCTTACCTGGCGGATTGCCATAAGCGGGTAAGTTTAGTTAGGACTGGCACTATGTCTGAGAAACCCAAAAGAAAAACCGGGCCCACTGGGTTTCAACACTGCAGTGTGTGTGGGGAAGTCTTTGCCAAGGCTGAACCCCACACCACCTGTGTTTATTGTCTGGAGTTTGACCACCTCAATGCAGACCGCCAGATTTGTAAAAATTTTCCTGCAGCTACCCTGGAAAAGAGAGTTGGTAGGCTCAGGGAAAGGGAGGCCAAAAAGTCCGCTGAACCGGATGGAGTGCCCTCTGACCAGGGCAAGACTTCCTCGGCCAAAAGGAGATCCGACTCTGAGGAGTCGGTTCCAGCAAAAAGGACTAGGAAATCAGCTGGTGTGGAGCCAAAACTTTCCTCTCCAACTGCTGAAGAAATAGCCAGCGATTAAAATTAATGATCGCTTTCCCCGGTTCCGACCGAACCGGCACCATCAAGTAAGCGTCCGGTTCGGCCGGTTCCACCGGTTCAAGAGTGTGATTTAGAGGAATATTATGAACCGGAGGAGAGGGAAGAGGAGTATGAGGTGAGTGAATGTGGATTTGAAAGTCTGGATGTGCCCATTGACCCGGACATCTCCCCAGACAGACCTTCAGGAGTGTCTCCTCCTAGGCTTTGAGTCCCCTTCTCGTTTTATGTTTTATAAAAAAAAAAGTTGCTGAAACCCTCCAGCTCCCTATGGAGGAAGCTGTGGATGATCAAGAGGAGCCTGACTATGTGGAAATAATGGCTATCCCAGAGTCTAGGAGACTGTCTATTCCTTTGCATAAATCTTTTGGGAAACAGACAGTTAAAATTCTAAAAACTCCTCACACTATACCTCCTGTGAATAAGAGAATGGACAAGAGGTACACATTGTCAGGCTCTGATACGGAGTTCCTTACACAACAATGCAGCCATGTTGGGGGTAGTGCAGCCTGTGACAAGGCAAATATTCCCTTGGCTTCACACCCCCCGACAAGGACTCCAGGAGGATTGATGCCATGGCAAAGAAACAGTACATGACAGCATCCTTGGGACTCAGACAGGCAAATTATATGGCTTATGTTGCTAGATATCAGAAATCCAGATGGGATACTGTTGTGGCTCTAGCAAAACAGGTCCCTGGCCAGCTTGCCAAGGAGCTGGAGCAGGTGGCTGCTGATGGTATTGAGGCATCCAAGGTGCAATTCCATGCTGCAGTGGACTCTAATGATGTGTCATCAAGAGTCATGGCTACATCTGTGGCACTTCGTAGAATGGCTTGGCTCAGATGTACTAGCCTGTCACAGGATACCCAGACTAAGGCCATGGATTTTCCTGTTGTGGGTAATTCTCTGTTTGGGGAGCAGACAGAGAATTACATGAAGAAAATGGATGAGTATTGAACCACCTATAGGAGTGCACAGGCCAAGGAAAGGCAGGCCACTCCTCAAAGGCAGCTTTCCAGGGACAGGGGCAGGCCTTTTTACCAAGCCCAGGCCTCTTCTTCTGCTTATACCCAGAGGGGGTTCTTTAGAGGGAGAGGCAGACGGGGTACAAGCAGGCCTGCTTCCACCCCTCAGCCCAAAGCCCCTGCCAAGCAGGCACCCTGATGGGGTTGCCAGGGCCGATTCTCAGCTACCTGTAGGGGGCAGGCTGGCTTACTTTGTCCAGGACTGGAAGTCTCTGACATCAGACAAGTGGGTCCTGGAAGTAGTAAGCCAGGAACTGGTTCTCAGCTTCAAAAAATTTCCAAAGATGAGAACCAGATCCTTTCCACCTGCAAATCCACCAGAGGCACTTGCCCTAGAGGCAGAAGTCTCTTCCCTCCTGGCTCTCAGAGCTGTGGAAAGGGTTCCACCCCTACACCAGGGCAAAGAGTTGTACTCCAGGTACTTCCTTACCCCAAAAAAGACAGGAGAATGACGGCCCATCCTGGATCTCAGATATTTAAACAAGCACCTTTTAAAACCAAAATTCAAAATGGTGACTCTGGGGAATTAGTCTACCCTCTCTAAGGCCAGGGGACTGGCTAGCGTCCCTGGACCTCAAGGATGCCTACTTCCATATTCTCATCAGAAGCTCCCATCGAAAGTACCTCAGGTTCGAGCTGCCCTCAGGCTATTACCAGTTCAGAGCAATGCCCTTTGACCTCACCTCTGCTCCAAGGGTATTCACAAAATACCTGGCAGTAGCAGTTGCTGCCCTAAGAAGGCAAAAAATTGCCATCTTCCCTTACCTGGACCGGCTCATAGTAGGTCAGTCCCCAGACCAAGTCAGGTTACACCTACAGATAACTCAGCAACTGCTCACCTCTCTAGGTTTCCTTCTGAATCTTTCAAAGTCAGTTCTAGAACCTGTCCAGCTCCTCACCTTCATAGGCGCAGAGCTGAACACAGAGGAAGCCAGAGCCTTCCTTCCTTTGGACAGGGCAAGGACCCTGGTCTCTCTGGCCTCCTCATTCATCCTGCAGGTCTCTCGACCAGCAAGGCACTTTCTACAGCTCCTGGGGCACATGGCTGCTTCTACAGCAGTAGTGCAGTAAGCAAGATTTCAGGTGAGGGACATCCAGTTCCATTTGAGAGCCTTTTGGTCTCAAAGGAAAGACCCTCTAACCAAATTGATCCCAGTAACTCGAACCCTGATCCAGGCCCTACAGTGGTGGCAGGATCAGAGCAATCTGAGACAAGGGGTTCCTTTTGTCACTCAGTCTCACTCCTTAATCCTTACTATAGATGCATCCCTCTTGGGGTGGTTAGCTCACATGGGCGACCTCACTACCCAGGGATTGTGGTCCCCCTCAGGAATCTCTGCTCCACATCAATCTGTTGGAACTCAGAGCAGTTTTTCTTGCACTTCAAGTTTTTTCCAAATCTGTTCAGAACAAAGTGGTACAGGTCAGAACAGACAACACCACCACAATGTGGTACATCAACAAGCAAGGAGGCACGCGGTCTATGGCCTTGTGCATCGAAGCAATGAAGTTGTGGTGTCTGGCTTACTCCTTGAACACCTCCCTCACGGCAGTTCACCTCCCAGGCAAGGACAATGTCCTGGCAGATGCTCTCAGCAGGATTTCCCAGGGCCATCACGAATGGTCACTGGACCCCCTGGTCTTGGAGGTGATATTTGCCTGATGGGGCACCCCGCAGATAGATCTTTTTGCAGCCCCAGACAATCACCAACTTCCCCTTTTTTGCTGCAGGCCCCCAGTGTTGGGCTTAGTCCCCTCTGGATGCCTTAGTTCTCAATTGGGAAGGGAAGTTTCTCTATGCTTTCCCCCCTTCCCTCTCCTTTTCAAAGTGCTAGTCAAAATCAGATCTCAACCCTGCAAGATGATCCTGCTTGCTCCGGATTGGGCCAGACAACCCTGCTATCCACTCCTACTGTCCTTGGCAGTCCATCTTCCCCTGTGTCTTCCCAGGAATCACAACCTGTTAACCTGTGCTCAGGGGAGGGTTTGGTACCCGAACCTCAAATCTCTCAATCTCAAGGCCTGGCTCTTGAAGAGTTAGATTTTGCTGATCTACACCTCTCCTAAGGTGTAATGGATATCCTGAAGGCTTCTAGAAAACCTTCCACCAGGGCTACTTATAATTCCAAATGGAAGAGATTTTCCATATGGTGCTCTGGAAAGCATATTTCCCCAGAATCTGCTGATTTACCCACAGTGCTGGATTATATGGTCCATTTAAATACCTTGAGGCTGAGACCAGCTACCCTAAAAAGTTCATTTGGCAGCTATGTCTGCTTTTATTTCAGCAGGTAAACCTTCTTCTCTTTCAACTCATCCTGTATTCTCCAAGTTTTTCAAGGGATTGCTTCACACCAACCCTCCATTCAGGGACCCTGCCCCTGCCTGGGATCTTAATGTTTGCATTGCTCAGCTTATGCAACCCCCCTTCCCCCTTTGAGCCTTTGTCTTCAGCAGAGCTTAAGTACTTGACTTGGAAGACTGTGTTTCTGGTAGCCATCACTTCTGCCAGACGCATAAGTGAATTACAAGCTTTGTCAGTGGAGCCTGATTTTATCTCCTTTCATAGAGATAAGGTGGTCCTCAGGAGTAACAGGAAGTTCTTGCCTAAGGTGGTTTCAGATTTCCACCTTAATCAATCTATATCTCTTCCAGTGTACTTCACTGACCATTCCTCCTCTGGCAAGAGGAGGCTGCACAACAGATGTGGCGAGGCCCTTAGTTACTACATAGTACCAAGGGTCTGGGTTTGACTCCTCCAACTGTTCCTTACTTATGGTGAGGTTGGTAAGGAAACCTGCCACTAAAAGATCCATTGCCAGGTGGATTGTCTCTTGTATCCAGTTCTGTTATGAAAAGCTGGGTAAGGTTCCTCCCTCAGGCCTGAGGGCTCACTCTACCAGAGGTACAGCTGCTTCCCTTGCTGCTGCCAGGGACATCCCTATTCTAGAGATATGTCAAGCAGCTACCTTTAAAACAATTCACACTTTTACCAAGCATTACTCCCTGGACATCCAGGCTAGGAGTGATGCTCGGTTTGGCACAGCTGTGCTTCAGAGCCTATTTCCTAAGTAGGTTCTGTCCCTCCTCCATGGAGCTACTGCTGTGTAGTCTGCATATGTCATAATATAGCAAGACTTCATGTTGTTTGAAGAAAAAATTACTCACCTTAGTAATGTTGTTTCTTCTAATGGAGTCTTGCTATATTATGACCTCCCCCCCTGCCTGCCCCTCTCAGAACCTCTGTTTTTGGGATGTGGGTGGGCAGTGCAGTGTTGGCACTTAGTAGGTGCCCGCCTTGTTGTTTTCACCCCTCCTTTATTGGGGTGACTTGGGTGTTGTGTTTTTCATTTTTTGGGTCTCCTGACTTGAGTCTTTGTTTTGGGACCAAAACAATGTGTTCTTATGTTTAGTAGCCAGTTGGCTAGTGTAGGTTTACAGCTTCCACACAGGACTTCAGTGAGTTTAGCTCGTAAAGATCTGACAGTTTGAGTTTGAAGAACAGACAGAGTTTCAGCTGAGCTCGAGCTCAGCGTTCCATGCCTGGCATGGAAAGTTAACTCTTTCACCTCCGGAGCAGTTCGAAGGTTGGGACTCACTGCATATGTCATAATATAGCAAGACTCCATTAGAAGAAACAACATTACTAAGGTGAGTAATTTTTTCTTCTCATTCTCAGTCTGGGTTTGTGTTTGTAGACATAATATTTGATCAATCTAACTTGACCATACCAGTTTCTGAAATGAGTGAGAATGACAGCAGCAGCAGTTTAGTGTCACTGTCACATTCTGGTTCAGTACATCTAAAGCGACCTTTGATTTTAGATGAGGAAACAACAAACACTGAGAAATGAAACAAAGATTAAAAAATATGACGTAGGAAAAAAGGCTTGAATGTTTCAGCATCACTGGCTAAATCAGTTTACTTGGTTAAGATATGGTATGATGACAAAAAATGTGTCCTGAACTGCTCTGTCTTTGAGACATATCCCACTCTTGCGACTCCTGCTTATTCCAAAAAACCTAATGTGTTTGCCACTGGTTCAAATAATTTCAGAACTGAGTCAGAGAGAGCCCATGAAAAATCAAATCCACATATAATTTGTGCAAACCAGCATAGTCACAAAACTGGTCAACGTGCAGTCAATTTTAACATATATGAAACAGCAATATATCACACATTTTCTCAGATGGAGGAAGTCACTAAAAATAAAATGAGGCGTTTATTTAACACTGCATATACCTTGGCTAAAAATGTGCTTCCTTTCCCAGATATGGAGTGGCTTTGCACATTGCAAGGAAAAAAAATGGGGTTAAACTCGGCAGCAATTACACAAATGGAAATGGGCCAGAAATTTCTGTAACGCAATATCAGCTGTCATGTCTAAAACACAGATCCAGACTGTCAGAAATACAAAATTTGTTACTGTTCTTGCAGATGGCAGTACAGATGGAAGCATAGCAGAGTGGGAAAATGTTTTTCTTCGTTTTGTTGATGGCAGAGTTAAAAAAGGTTACAACTGTGTTAATTAAAGCTGTACCTCTCAAACATTCTCACACAGATGGAGTTTTTAAAGCAATAAGCTCTGTGCTGGAGTTGGTTGATCTTTTTTTTTGTGGAACTTAACGGTGTGAGCAAGCCTGGACCGGTTCTTGTGTCTGTCAACTTTGATGGTGCCAGTGTCATGATGGGCCGGCCATACAGGTGACACCATAGCAAAAATCCGAGAACATGTCCCCACTGTAATATCCATGCATTGCGTAGCCCACAAACTGGAGTTAGCAGTTCTTGATGTCATGGAAAAAAAATCCCTTTGTTCAAAAAGTAGAATACACCCTGAAAGGAATTTTTTAATTTTACTACTACAGCCCCAAGAAACTTAGGGAATTGCAGGAAATAGCAGATGTCCTACACACTGAGTTGGCTCATTTTAGTGCAATAAACAAGTTTGTTGGCTTGCAAGTAAGACACGTTCAGTTCATGCTGTTCAAGTCAACCTGCACACAGTAGTTCAACATCTCAAACATGTGTCAAACTCTGCTGGTGATGATGGGGGCCAAAGCAAAGGCACTTCTAAGAGATGCCTACTCAGTACAGTTTGTAAAATCACTGTTTATTCTTCAAGATTTTTGCCAGTATGGAAAAAATCTATCACTTGAATTTCAAATGGATGACCTGCTAATATTACAAGTCACTCAACTCATCAAGACATGCTTACTCCAGTTGAGAGAGCTAAAAATAAGACCTGGAAAGTTTATGACATCATTTCTCAACCAATATAATCCTGCAGAGAAATGCATGAACTGTCTAATTTCAAAATGTGACAGTGAGGACAAAATTGTTCCTTTTACATTCAAAGGGAACTGTCCAGAAGTAGATTTTATGACTGATACACAGCTGCACAGTTTAATAGATGCAGCAGTATCTTGCATTGATCAGTATTTCCGGAATTTCTCTGAGGAACCTCTAAAATGGTTCAGTTGTTTAGATTTCAAAAATTTCAATCTATCACGAGAAGAACTTGCACAATTTGGCACAACTGATTTAAGTCATTTGTTAGACTACGTTGGCAACTTTTTTCTGCAGATCATGTAACCAGTGTAAAAAGGGAGTATTCTGCATTCAAAGCAATGCTTAACTTTGCAGTTGATAAGCCATATCTACAAGTGTGTTCACAACTGCTGTGCCTAGCTTGCTCACATCCTTGACCTAATAGAAATGTTATTGGCTATGAATGTGTCTACAGCTAAATGTGAGAGTATTCTCCATTCAGAATCTTATAAAAACAAAAATCAGAACAAGTTTGGCCGATGACACACTCCAGTCCCTTCTGCATATAGCAGTTGAAGGTCCTGCATTAGACAACTTTGATCCGGATCAAGCTATCAACCACTGGCTACTGTCTGGTCCTGGCACACGCCATATTCATGGTCATGCTAGTTCAACTACTAGTTCTGATGCTGATTCACGTGACAATGTCCTTGACGCTGTCACTACTAGTGTTGATGATGACACTGTGTGGAGGGATTGTGGGAAAACAGATGGACCAGACACCGAACCTCAGGTTCAACACACAATCTCTGTGTGATGTTTATTCAGAATACAAGAAATAAGCTTTTGCAATGCCATATTCCTTCTTCAGTACATCAGTTTGCAGAAACAGACTATGGATGTCCTTTCTCTGCACTTAGCCAGCGCCTATTGACACTGATCTCTGATCCAATTCACTAGTTGAGCTGTAGCCATAGCCCTTATGCAGGCCTCATTTGCTTACGTAATGGGGGCCCAAAAAGAAGAAAAACAAAACAAGTTATAAACAAAGAACCTCAATGCAGAATCGCTGAAAGAACAGTTACCCCAAAGGGCATTGGTAACAAATCAAGTTTCAAAGAAATACATCATCATACATACTTCTGTAATGCAGTGCATCATGGGATATATGCACATCACCAGGACATTTCTGGCTTGTTAAGTTTACAACAATTTACATACATTTTAAATAGCACAACTAGCTTAATTTCTATAATAGTCACCTAGTACTTTTTACCATTATCAAAACACCAAGTGCCATGGTATTTTAAACATTTACCGATTTCATAAACATCAAGTATATACATTAAGGTATTTTATAACATAGTGCTATTACATACTAAATCCAACAACAATAAACACGACCTTTTTTACATATACTCTGAAGTCACCACAGTAACCTCCCTGTACGAGGACCTGAGAGGGAAAAGGAAAATCAAGGAGGACACTATAGCATAGTCAAGAGAGGGAGAAGGGGGTGCCCACAGGTGGCCAACCTTATGGACTAGAAATTATAAAGGCTAGATTAGGCTAAGAAATACAGAAGAACTGTTGCAACAGATTTAAGAAAAGGTCATTCCTTGAGTGGTAGGAGCTCCCGGTCACACTCTGAATATGATGCTCCAGCTGGAGCAAGCTAAGGCTTCCTACTATAACTTTTCCTGATGCTGAACGATGCTGTACTGTCTGCTGCATGATGTTCTCACTGACTGTAATGCTGGTGCCGCATGCTACTTCTGTCACAATCCTCTCCATCCTGACAAAAACAGAATTCATATTAGTATCCTTATTGTCTATTATAACACAAAAATAACTGATACTACAATAAATCCATTTATGGTTTCCGTATTTTTACACTTTCCACTAAAACTGTGCCATTTTATACCTGGACTACCAACTCAAGCACTGGGACAACTACATTTTGATAAACCACTTGTCTGTGGACAAATACCTCATTTTAAAATTTGTCAAGCCCTGCTTTGCACAAGGGAGACTGGCTAGCTTCCCTAGACTTGAAGGACACCTATTTCCTCATTAAAGTCAGGCAGTCTCACAGGAAATTTCTCAAGTTCAGATTGCCTTCGGGCCACTACCAGTTTGTAGCAGTGCCCTTCAGCCTTTCTTTAGCGCCCAGAGTCTTCACATAGTGCCGGGCGGTAGTGGCAGCCCATCTCAGGAGACAACAGGTGACTGTCTTCCCTTACCTGGATGATTGGTTAATAGTGGGTAAATCTCAACAGGAGGTCGGAGATGCTCTCAGATTAACTCTGACTACCCTGGAATCCTTAGGGTTCCTGATCAGTTGTCAGAAATCCCACTTTCAACCAGTTCAGCTACTCATTGGGGCAGAACTGAACACACAGAAGGAAAGGGCCCTGCTTTCCCTCGACAGGGCCCACAACCTGGCAAACTCTTTTGTCCTGGGTCAGCCAAGACCAGCCGGACACTTCCTAAGGCTTCTAAGCCACATGGCTTGTACCTCAGCTGTGGAACTAGGTGCCAGATTTCAAATGAGGGACATTAAGTATCACCTAAGGGCTCACTGGTCTCAGAAAAGAGAGTCTTTGTCAAAACTCATTCCAGTCACAAGGACTCTGCTACATGCCCAAGACTGGTGGAAGGACTTACAGAATCTCAAGGAAGGAGTCCCCTTCCAGCAAAGGGAATCATCTAGATTACTCGCTACAGATGCCTCCCTAATAAGATGGGGGCACACCTGGCAGACCAATCCATAAGTGGGACATGGTTCCCCAAGGAGTCATTCTACACCTCCTCGAACTCAGAGCGGTTTATCTGGCAGTAAAAGTCTTTGCACCTCTCCTAAAAGGCCAGTCTGTTCAAATCAGAACAGACAACACCACAGCTATGTTCTGCATCAACAAACAAGAGGGGACAAGGTCCACAAAGCTCTGCACAGAGGCCATGAAACTTTGGTCTCTGACTTATTCTCTGAAAATTCGGTTTTCGGCCATTCATCTGCCAGGCAAGGACAATCTGCTAGCTGATGCTCTGAGCTGCATCACTCAGGACCACCACGAGTGGGTCCTGAACAGACAAGTATTGGCCACAGTTTTTAGGAGGTGGATCTCTTTGCCTCCAGCCTGATTCACCAGCTACCCCTGTACAGCTGCAGGCCTCCAGCTCTGGGCACTGTACCAGTGGATGCCCTAAACTTAGATTGGACAGGGAAGTTCCTGTACACCTTTCCCACTGATCCTCCGAGTCTTCCTGAGGTTCAGAACCCAGCTTACCACCATGATTCTAGTGGCACCAGACTGGGTGAGGCAATCTTGATATTCCTGGCTGTGGCAGCCAAGCAACCAGTTCAACTGCCGTTGAGCCACAGTCTCCTGACTCTACCTCCGACAGGGATGACACACCTCAACACTGAGTCTCTACGCCTCAAAGCCTAGTACTTGAAGAGCTAGAGTACGCAGACTCTCAGTACTCAGAATAGGCCCTAAGGATTCTTCACTTGGCTAAGAAGCCTAGTACTAAAAAAAACTTGTGCTTCAGAATGGAAAAGATCTTCCCTGTGGTGTAAGAACAGGCGTATTCACCCACTGAAAGCTTCTCTCTCTTCAGTGCCTGACTACTTGGGACATCTACTGGCCTCGGGCCCTCCGCCCTTTTATCCCCCCCCACTGCAGTTTACAACTTATCAGCGTTGTAGAGCGCTGGGTATTGCTCGCTGGGGGGAGGGGTGTCGGGGGGGGTGCGAACGGTGGAGGGTGAGTGAGCAGAGCCATTGCATTGGGGTAGTAAAATCCAGAAGATGCCCTGGGGTAAAATGGAACCCGGATCGTGGTTTTCCATTTCTGGTACCCATACCCAAGGGCACTACTGATATAGGTGGGCAGGTAGTTCGGGCAGCCCAGGAAGTCCATCCTACTCGGGCGGTGTTATGCAATGCCAGGTCCCTTAAAAACAAGACTGCAGTTTTTGCAGATCTTGTTGGGACAGTTGACCTGGCATGCATCACCGAGACCTGGCTGGACTAGAACTCTGGTCCTATATTAGAGACCTCAACTCCAGCTGGGTATTTGGTGATACACCGCCCGAGACTAGATGGTGGGGAGGGGGGAGTTGCAGTCTGTTTCAAGACTGAACTGGGCCTCACGGATGTACCAGTTGAGGCTGGGTCATTTGAGTGCACAGTAGTAGCAGGTGTAGGCTGTAGGATCACTCTCATTTACCGTCCACCCAGGGATGAGAAGCATTTCCTTCAGGAAGTGGTGGACTTCTTCATCAACATGGTGTTTGAGTCTCCCACGCTGATGGTCCTGGGGGACTTCAGCACCTGGGTCGATGACGAACTCTTGCAATTTGGACAGCACTTCCTCCAGCTGATGTCATCTCTGGGTCTCACACATATTGTTACCACTGCTACTCACAAACATGGTCACTCCCTTGTCCTAGTCTTTCTCCTGAGGATCGAGGCCTTCAACCTAGGGGTGGAACCTGTTGGATAGTCCGATCACTGCACCGTGGGTTTCAGTTTTCGTGCCCCCCTTCATCGGCCTGTAGAATTTGCCCAGGGGCCCTAAGGCCTAGGTATATACAGGTTCAGTTATATAAAATTGCTGATAGCCACCTCTGTATATACAGTTGACTATGGCAAGGTGTAAAAGGCTCTCAGAAAATACAAATGGCCAATAGATGACTGAATGAGGCTCACATACAAGTTAATATGGCTAGCTAGCCAATGGCTGCCAGTGGCTAAGCAAATGAATAATACCACCATATCAATGCATGTATGTGGAGGCTTTAAATGGTTAATGATTAAACTGAAGAAAATAAAATAAAGCATAGTTAGGGTCTAATTTAGAATTGTCTTATTCAGCAATGCTGGATACCAAAACATATCTTTTTAAAAGGTTACAGCTAAGATAAGAATGCAGTAGTAACAACTGGTCTTGAGAACTGAGTTCCCCAATTTGGCCACTGTCTGGTTTTTTATCTGTAAACCGAGTATTTTTAAAACAGTCACATCCCCTTGCATGTTTTCTGTATCCTAAAGAGAGTTATTTTTGACAAATAAAAAAACCCTGATTACTTGTTTTTCCAGTTAAGAATGACCAAATGTCTCTGGCAAAGTGTCAAAAGTATCTTATGACTGAGGTATCTAATGGCCAGTGTATTTTTGAACCCGAGTCTTATGACTTGTTGAATGACATATTGTCTGTTTAAAACTGCTGAGGTAGTTTTTGAGAAATTCCAGCCTTGCATTTTTTTCTAACCTTGCTACACATAAATATGGGACCTATGGTTATGTCCAGCGTCCCTTCAAGAAGACGCAGTCTTGGACAAGATGCAGCCTGAGACTATCCATAGATTGCTCGGGGGATTCAGAGACATATGGTTACATGTGTCTCTGAAATGCTGTAGCCCTGTAATGCAAATATTACTAGCTGTCTAGATTGCATGTTAGAAACACCCCATTGGGATTGCCCTTTGGCTGTTTTACAACTAAATTGTAACAGAAACATTTAGGTAGTTGTGGGCTACCTGATGTTTAAAAATAATGTTAGCATGTATTCCCTTTTGTAAACTAGCACAATAGCATTTTTTCTGGATAATCTTATAATACTATCATAATAAAGTACCACTAATTTGGCAAAAGAAATGGCGTGTTGGCTTTATTGAATTACTGAAAATTACCAACCAGGAACCTGTATAAATTGTATAATTGGATCCAGTTAACAAATGGCGAGCCAACCAGGAGCTGGTTTGGTTGTAATTCTGGTAATTTGGTAAAGTTTTTTTTGTAAACTAGACAGAGTCCGCACAGGTAAGGGTCATAACCCAACTGTGGGGCTGGGAAAAAGTGTCTAAGGGACTCTTGAGTGTTCGAGTGTACTTGAACCTACAGCAAAAAGGTCTATGGAAAGCTATAAGCTGGGTAAGGGTAATGTATGTTTATGTGGGGGTATGAGGACCCCAGGTTTAAGGATATTAATGTGGCTGTTTGAGAACCCCAGGTTTAAGAATATGTGGAGAGATGTATTAAGGAAACGTCTCTCAAACAAGCAAGGGCAACTGCCCTTGTCATTTCTGCCTGCTATATTGTATGTCAGTGGAAAGAGGAAGTACTGTTAGGGCTGATGATGGCTTTCACAGTTCAGGCTGCTTTTAGTAGAAAAGCAGTGGCTGATTAAGTAACGTTAGATAAGCAACATTTAGAGAAAGAAAATAAACTACTGTGGATGTATGCACAGTAGGTGTGATTACAGACGGAATGATTTGAAAATCCCCCCCCCCCCATGTTGCCTATCTGTGTAGTTTCAAGTTTTTTTTGTATCAATTTCAAGTTCCCTTGCCTCCTATAGAGGCTGAAACATTTAATCCCAAACCCAGGTACTGAGGACCTCGACCAGTTGGATCTCAACGTAGTACTGCTGCAGTTTGTTTTTTTTTAAACCTGCAAACCAAAGCTTTGGAAAAATACTTGGTTTGGCATATTACTGAAATGGCCAAAAGAAAACCTTTGAAAGGGTTAATAGCTGCAGCATTTGAAGATTATCATGAAGGTCCTGCAGTCGGTTTTCTCAGTCGGACCAGTGTATCAGAAAAGAAGAAGGAAAAGACCTTGGCACCAGGTAAGTCTAAATTTTTTTTTTATTTAAAGTTTTTTTTTTTTTTTATGTCTGTCTGTATTATTTCTGTGATACATATACTAAACAAGGTGATGCTCCGTCTCTTTCTTGCATATTTTCCAGCGTATATCTGTGTTCTGTAATTATGTTCTGTTGTCAAAGTTGCACGATAGCATTGACTGCCTTTGGTGCACGACATGTTACAGTAAAAAAAAAAAAAGCAGCAGCTTCTTTGCCTCATATCTGACTGTTTTAAATGGTTTTATTCTTAATGAAACATTTGTGCTGCCTAGATAGGGTCAGTGAAGAACTTTTGTATGTAGTTGTTGGTTGGAGCAGGTAGTGTTGAAGGTGAAGAGATATGACGTCATAGATTGCAATGTGCAGAAAGATTTGTAGTTTGCAGGCAATGTGCCAAGCCACTGCTAGGTGAAAATGTAATGTGTTAACAGCTATGAATGGTTTTATCATACTTCTAGTTAAAACCAGAAACTTTTTGCAAAATGGCAGAGTGCCATATTTTGGCTATGCACCAAAAGGTGTAACCATGTTATATTAGATGTGTCCACTTACAGATGGTATGTTGTGCTGTATTTTAAAGGAGTTGGAAGGTGTTTAAAAAAATGTTTTGTTCTGAAAAGATTTGGCATGGAGATATGTATAAATTTGTTGGTTTAAAAAAAATTGTCAGTGTTATAAGACAGGCAGGAGGCAGCACATATATCTAAAACACGTACAGTTTTCTAATGAAACTATGGGCATTACCTCAGCAAATTGGTGTCAAATAATGTCAGTCTTGTTTTCTGTTAAGTATTTCTTTTTGTGTATGTGTACTGTCTTGGCCAGCAGTTTTATTGTGTGCTCTATTATTATTTAAAGATATTTTAATGTCAGTAGTGTTCAAGGACACTACAAAAATAACTGGGTTTGAGCGACCCTTGCATGCACACTGACCTTTTGCAAGTTATTTGACCTTCTTGTGTTTCAACATTTTATGTTACTACCAGTTCGAACTTGATGTGTATTCCCTACTTAAAGCACAACTTTTTACACAAAATGTATGTTTTTATGAAAGCACACCAAGAGTGAACTATGCAATTTAACTTTTTATTACATAACTAGCATTCTAAGTAAAAAGGAACAAACTTTTTTCTCTCTCTCTTCTCCTTTCTTCTGGGCTTGCAGCCAACACAGGCAATGAACATTTGGTTGTAAGCAAAACTTTTTTGTTCCTGAATAATATCACGTGATTCCTATACTATGCAAAGCAGTCCAGCTGGAAGGGGAGAATTATTCATCTCCCCATACTTTTTATAGATAGATATATATACACAGTACATTTTTGAAAAGGGACTATTGCAGCTGTTTTTGAGAGTTTACCATCTACAGGTAGAAAAAAAAAACAATGGCTTTTGTTTTTATGTGTGACCATGGTGTAATCATTTTTTTGTTCTCTTTTTAAAATGCATTATAAGAAATACGTACGTACGGTATTACCATCAATCCATATATTTTATAAACTCAGCTGACATTTTGTCATGCTTAGGATAAGGGAACCCAGGGACACTTGGCTTCTTTTATCCTATGGAAATAATCTTGTTTTATTTTTAGACTTGTGTGTTTGTTTTTGTTGTTTGTCTGTGTGTTTCTTCTCTTTCCTCTAAAAAAAAAAAAAAGTTCCCCATCTTTATAGTAAGGTATGAAATTTACTAAACTAATTGTAATATTATCTTGTTATTTAAAGTGTGGTAAGTGGGGACTGCAGTGGGGCCACCCCATTACCTTTTATCCAGTGCACATTTTTTTTAAGGTACTGCACAACTGGCTACTAATATTGCCAGACCATTTCTGGGTTAATGTTCATGTCACCATCCACAGCTAACCTTTTTATTGCTACACTATTCGAGCTGTCTCTTTCACCAGTAGGAGCTGGGGGGGGGGGGCATACTACCCTTCCTTCCTTCCAGTGTAATACCCACAAAGGTTGCAAGGTACATTACTGTCTCCCCATAGGGGTAAATACCAGAAAATGTGTATCTGCTAATAATTGTTTCTTATTTACAGGTTTAAAAAAAAAAAGACCTAAGGTATTTTAACAGTATAACCCAGCCCAAGTCCTTCTGCTTTTTCTAGTGCAAACAGTTAAACCTCATACCTATCATTGGTACAAGGGCTTCTGCCCTCAGCAAGTAATTAGTTAAGCTGGAAGGGGGATTGTGTATGTATTTCCACACATATTCATGTCTTTTCAGCTTTCTTATCCTGTCAGCAACAAGTAAAGTCACAGTACTCTAACATTCCTGGACTCTGAACTAAGCTTACAGGCTATATTTGTTCTGTGTTTAAAATGTATTTTAGGCATTATGCTCAATACTGAAATTGTTCTGTTGCAAAAATGCTTATGTTTCACGTTTATGTTATAATGTTTTGATATACATCTTGCTACACTGTAGCATGTGTGTATTCAGAAAAGTGCTCCACATGTATAAATGTTTTTAATGCTCGTAACCAAACTTAAATACTGGGGCCAGCATTGCTGACCCACCCCTACAATATGTTCCAAAGCAAAACCTCAGACAAATTAATGCTCTGTTTGTCTTATTACTAACAGGTACCCATGAAAAATAAGTGCACTCTATGCAGGTTTTGTCATTTTAAATCTTAACAATTATAATATGCAGAATTTAGACTGTGCTCTAAACCTATGCTTCAAGCCTTATCTCACTCAGTACTTTGGAGTATTTCACTCTACAGGGTAAAGAAGGTAGACCCTTTCACTTGTCACAGGTGCAATAGGCACTGTTATTAAGTTGGCATAGGCCAACAATATATGTATTTGTCCCACTATTGCATAGTGTAACAGGCATATTGCTCTGAACTATATGTTTGAAGCATGTTATTGTAACATTACAAGATTTTATAACTTGGGTCTCAGTTAAAAGAGGGAAATTATGTTCATCACTGTATAGCCGCTTCTGTAATTTGAAAGCAGGGTGTAACCATAACATTGTAATAGATTTACAGATGGTCAGATGGTATAATTGAACCTCGACCTGCACACCCAGGTGTGCGGTTGACGTCCCATTTTTATTTTTCTCTTTCCAATTGCCAGAATTTAGGCTCTGTCACACCACTCTTTACAAAACAAAAAGTCATTGGTTTAAAAGATTGTTATTTATGTGTTTTTAACACACTTTGCAAGTTTGCAGGTTTCCACAGTGTGGCACACATAAGATCCCCACGTTCAACAGCAGTAATACTTTCATCTAAGTTGCCAAGAACTTCATTTTTTTTCCTAAAAAGAAAACAACTGCCACAGCTTTGATGTTATCACTATTTTTGTGCCTGATTGGTTCCACATAAGAACTACTACATGAATCAAGTTATTATTACCTCTGCAAGTGTAATATTTTTAGCAAAATTACATCTATTTGTACAACTTTAAATCAACTGAAAAAGGTACAGTCAGTTCAGACTCTTTCTTGTTTCTGTTTACTATGAAGTTAAGTCTGGGGTAGGGGCAATCCCCTAACTTCAGCAAGAAGATTCTTCTTCAACTGATCTTCAAGCAAGACATCCATTTTCTTCACTGCTGCTTGTTCCAAACATGGCTGTTACTTTTTACAAACCTATTTCTCTATTATGGACTGTGTTCTTAATGGTTTATTGTCAGTTGTTACTTTTTATGGACTGTTAATCTTTGTGCCGGGGTGTAATCAACTACCACAACACAAATGCTATGTCAGTGTGTGTGTGGCTACTCCATTAAAAGAACTCAATGCACCCCTGGCCAGTGTGTCTGCCAATCATCCGTCCAGCAGCCAGCAACATGAACACTGACTTTTCTACTATGCTGGTGTTTTTTTTTTTTCTTTTAAATTAATGTCTGCATTGCCCCATGTGCCTTGTGGGGTTATCACCGTTCTGCAAATGACATTTCACCTGTACTGTAAATACACCAACCTGTGGTTACTTATATGAACTTTAAGGACTGTTAATTTCATGGAAGGTTATTATAAAACATAACAGATCTAACAAGAGACATTATCAACAGATTCTTCGGTCAAGCTCCAAGGGTGTGCCACACCTCAACATAAGGTAGCACCTACCTTATCCACTCTCAAAGTAGATTCCATGAACTCTTCTTCATCAACAAAATTGTTATGTCATATTGTGTTATATGTGGTATCACATGTCAGCATCTTTTCACATATTTCAATTGTGGTGTTAACATCCCTGAGTTCTGCACTATGTTTTACAAACTCACCATTTGTGTTCCATCTGTAACCACCCCTGTACCAACTCTAGAACGGGATGCTTTTTATAAATCCCTTGACTATCTGTATGCTGGCAACCAATTTTAAATCATATACCTATTCACCTAGTCTAACAGTTTAAGAGTAAAAATGTTTTGTTTTTTTTTAACCTTCAGTTAATAACTAATCTTTATATTTATGTTCCATTTTTGTGAAGGTTCGAGTCCCTCAGGGGCCTCTTTACCTTCAAGGTGGGAACTGTTGAATTTGCCCAGGGGCCTAAGGCCTAGGTATATACAGGTTCAGTTATATAAAATTGCTGATAGCCACCTCTATATATACAGTTGACTATGGCAAGGTGTAAAAGACTTGCAGAAAATACAAATGGCCAATAGATGACTGAATGAGGCTCACGTACAAGTTAATATGGCTAGCTAGCCAATGGCTGCCAGTGGCTAAGCAAATGAATGATACCACCATATCAATGCATGTATGTGGAGGCTTTAAATGGTTAACAGTTAAACTGGAGAAAATAAAATAAAGCATAGTTAGGGTCTAATTTAGAATTGTCTTATTCAGCAATGCTGGCTACCAAAACATATCTTTTTAAAAGGTTACAGCTAAGATAAGAATGCAGCTGGTAGTAACAACAACTGGCCTTGAGAACTGAGTTCCACAATTTGGCCACTGTCTTTTTTTATCTGTAAACCGAGTATTTTTTTTAAACGGTCACAACCCCTTGCATGTTTTCTGTATCCTAAAGAGAGTTATTTTTGACAAATAAAAAAATCCTGATTACTTGTTTTTCCAGTTAAGAATGACTAAATGTCTCTGGCAAAGTGTCAAAAGTATCTTATGACTGAGGTATCTAATAGCCAGTGTATTTTTGAACCTGAGTCTTATGACTTGTTGAATGACATATTGTCTGTGTTTAAAACTGCTGAGGTAGTTTTTGAGAAATTCCAGCCTTGCATTTTTTCCTAACCTTGCTACACATAAATATGGGACCTATGGTTACGTCCAGCGTCCCTTCGAGAAGACGCAGTCTTGGACAAGATGCAGTCTGAGACTATCCATAGATTGCTCGGGGGATCCAGAGACATATGGTTACATGTGTCTCTGAAATGCTGTAGCCCTGTAATGCAGATATTACTAGCTGTCTAGATTGCATGTTAGAAACACCCCATTGGGATTGCCCTTTGGCTGTTTTACAACTAAATTGTAACAGAAACATTTAGGTAGTTGTGGGCTACCTGATGTTTAAAAATAATGTTAGCATGTATTCCCTTTTGTAAACTAGTACAATAGCATTTTTCTGGCTAATCTTATAATACTATCATAATAAAGTACCACTAATTCGGCAAAAGAAATAGCGTGTTGGCTTTATTGAATTACTGAAAATTACCAACCAGGAACCTGTATAAGCTGTATAATTGGATCCAATTAACAGGCCTACTGCTGTGGAGATGGTCAGACACCACCCTTTATGAGATATAAGCTCTGAAGGCTTGGCAGCGGTGCTTCACCTATCAATTCCTCCTGAGGCAAACAGCGACTCCGAGGCGTTAGTGGTGGCCTATAATAAGGCCATTTCTGCGGCTCTGGACATCGTTGCTCCTGTCCATGTTTGCCATCTCTCCCTTTGCCCTTGGTCCCCCTGGTTTGATGAGACTTTGAGGGAGATGCGGCGAGTAGGACGTAGGTTAGAGCGTTGCTGGCGGAAATCCGCCCTGGATGCTGAAAGCCTTAGATTGATGGATCATTATCAAGTCTATCAATCTGCAATCACCCGTAAGAAGGCAGAGTTCCTGTCCAGGTAGATTATGACAGCTCAGAACCAATCAGCTCAACTCTTTCGAACTGTAGACAGACTGTGCAACCCAGCCTGTCTGCAGATTCGAAGAACCTTTTCTCAAGTGGAGTGCGATGAGCTTGCTCGATTCTTTGCAGCTAAGGTGGCTGACATCAGGGCGGTGCTCCTACCAACACACTCTATGGGTGTTGCTTTAGATCGGCACTCTGTCACTGTCCCTCAGTTTTCCTGGAGTACCTTCAGCCAGAGTTCATGGAGGTCATGCGGATTGTCCAGGGTATGTGCCCTATGTGCTATAGTTTGGATCTGGGACCAATTACCCTGAGTATGGGTTGTAGTGATATCATTGGCCTGGTCCTAGCACGGATTGTCTGGTGCTCCTTGGAGACAGGTGAATTTCCTAGCTTCCTGAAGGAGGCGGTGGTGACAGCCCTCCTGAAGAAAGCTTCTTTGAACCCAGACTGTCTGGCTAACTACAGACCAATCTCAAACCTTCCCTTTATTGGGAAGGTGGTTGAGAAAGTAGTTGCCCTACAACTGGAGAACTACTTGACCATCCATGACATCTAGGAACCTCTCCAATCCAGTTTTCATAAGAGGTACAGTACTGAGACAGCGCTGGTTCAGGTGCTCAGTCATCTTCTAATGGCAAGAGATCAGAAAAAATGTTCCATCCTGGTTCTTGTAGACCTCTCATCAGCATTTGACACTGTGGACCGTGGGGTGCTTCTTGATCGCCTGAGGTTCATCTGTGGCCTGTCAGGTACAGTCTTCAGTTAGTTTGCATCTTTCCTCACTGGCAGAACTCAGAGGGTGGTGTCGTGTATTTATTCTTCCAACCCAGTCTCTCTGTCATGTGGGGTTCCTCAGGGTTCGGTGTTGTCCCCCATGTTGTTCGCAGTGTACATGCTTCCCCTCGGAGACATAAGAAGGCATGGGCTGAGGTTTCACTGCTATGCTGATGATATCCAGCTCTACCTTTCTTTTGCACCTGACCAGGATAGAGCTCTCTCAGTATTTAACAACTGCCTAAATTGAAATCCAGGATTGGATAAATTCGAGCTGGCTGAGGTTGAACTCAGAAAAGACTGAGGTTCTGGTTGTGGACCTGGGGCGCCGGATAGAGGGGTTGGGGGCAGGTTCATCTTTGGGACTCTATCTTGGGAGTGTGCCACTCCTTGCTTCCAAACGGGCCCAAAACCTGGGGGTGATTTTTGACGAAGGGCTGACTCTACAATCACAGGTGTCAGCAGTCATCCAATCCTCTTTTTATCATCTGAGGAACATCTCCAGAGTTAAACACCTGTTCCGTCCAGCGATCTCCCTACGTTGGTCCACGCCTTTGTGTCCTCGCGCCTGGATTATTGCAATTCCCTTTATCTAGTGCTACCAAGGGTTGATATCCACCACCTCCAGCTAGTGCAGAATGCTGCAGCCCGGCTATTGACAGGGACTCCTCAGTCATGTCATATTTCTCCAGTGCTGTGCGATCTGCACTGGCTGCTGGTGCAGTGGCGGATCACCTTTAAAGTCGGACTTCTGACTTATACGGCCCTACACGGACAGGGCCCGGACTACCTGAAAGAGCTTCTGGTTCCTTACTGCCTGGGGTGATCACTCCGCTTGCTAACGAGGGGTTGCTAGAGATCCCAAGGGTTTCTCTAAAGTCCTCTGGGGCCCGTGCATTTATGTACGCAGCTCCAGCCCTTTGGAATTCATTACCCTATCAGCTACGGGAGTGCGCGACCGTGGAGGGATTTAAACGGGCTTTTAAGACCTATTTGTGGATCCGAGCCAACCCTACTTGATTTTATTTATTTATTATACATATCAGAATTACAACCCTTTGAGTCAAGGACTCGTTTCCAAAGGCTCCGCGTCAGTTCCAGTGGATTCAACACATAGACAGCAACACAAATGCAATATGATAGACAGGAGGTTGCAGACATTTTTTTGTTACATACCAAACAGTGAATAGCAAACAGTATTCATATATTTGCAGGGGTCAGAACAAACAGCATAGAATCCTGAGCCATCCAGTGCCCAGATAAGAGTTACAGTTTACAATAGCAGTACAGAGGTCTATACAGTGCGAAAGCTGGGCTCCAAGGACAAATACAGTAAATTCAGAATTGCAGCCTGAGATAAGGCAATTGTCGTCAAGAGTCTAGGAGAGGGGCCGGGGAGGGAGCGGGGCACCTATGGGCTAGGATCCCGCTTGTGGAGTGCATTCGCAGCTGTGGGTGGAGAAAATGAGGCTTTTGAGAGCTGCCTTAAAAGGACCTATTTTAGTGAGTGAGGAGATCGAGGAGGGGAGGGCGTTGAACCAGCGTGGCACACTGTAACAAAAGGATCTCTGGGTGAGTGATGTCCGCACCCTTGGGACTCTGAGAGCTGCCTTAGTAGAGCCACGGATAGAGGCAGAGGGGGAAGCAGGATGAAGGGAGGCGGACTCCTCTGGGGGGGAGACCTAAAAGTATTTTTTTAACCAGGAGGCAGGTCTGATATTGTAACCGCTCTTCTAGATTGAGTATGTTGGCCAGCGAGTATAGAGTGCATACATGAGTCCATCTGTCTGCACCAGTGAGGAGCCTATTTAGGGATAGTTGGATTCTCCTGAGGGCGGTGGCAGCAGCGTAGACAGGGAGGCCGTAGTCTGCAAGAGACAGGACAGAGGAGGAGACAGCCCGTCTGAGGGCATCCGGTGGGAGGCAGTCCTTATGACGGTAGAGAAGGCATATGCGCATGTTAATTGCTGAGGTGAGCAGGTCAATATGCGAGTGAAAGGAGAGGGCAGAGTCGAAGGTAATGCCCAGGTATTTGTAGCTGCTGACTTGTTCTAGTGGGTGGATTGAGCTGGATAGTATATGGAGGGGCGAGTTTTTGCTTTATTTTGATGATGGGCAAACAACATGGCTTTTGTTTTGTTTTAATGTTAATGACCAGCCTGTGGTCGTTGAACCAGTTTCCAATTTGACTGAGTGCTGGAGGGAGGACTGAAGAGAGGAGGGGTCAGGGTGGGCGGAGAGGAGAACCGCATCATCTACATATAGCAGGACCTTGCTGGAGCAGGAGATGGTAGGGCATTTACATAGAGACTAAAAAGAAGAGGGCCCAGGATGGAGCCCTCTGGGACCCTGGAGTGGATGGGGTGGGTGCTGGAGAGGGTGCTGTTTATTTTGACACACTGGGACCTTGAATAGAGATAGCTAGAGAACCAGTCCAGTGGGCCTTGGGAAAAGCCTAGTTGAAGGAGAGCGTCCAGTAGGAGTGAGTGACAGACCATATCAAAGGCCTTGGAGAGGTCGATGTAGACAGCCCCTGCAAGGTGGCCTTTGTCAAGGGTTTCTTGAAGGAAGTTTGAGAACTCCACGAGAGCAGTGGTCATACTATGGCCTGGACGGAAGCCATACTGCTCTCTGCATAGGAGATTGTGGGAGGCAAGATATTCAGATAATTGGTCTGCCACTATTTTTTCCAGGGCTTTAGAGAGAGGAGAAAGAATAGAGATCGGCCGATAGTTTCCAGGAGAGGAGGTGTCACCACTTTTAAAGATGGGGGTGATCTCAGCCTTTTTCCAAGCTAAAGGGAACTGGCCCAGGCAGGGGGAGCGGTTGAGTAAATCAGTCAGGGGGTTAAGTACTACGTCAAGGACCTGCCATAGGATACTAGTATCCAAGGGATCAGAGGAAAAGCTGGTAACACTGAGGGCTTTTGTCAGTGCCAAGAGTTTTGTGGTGAGATGGTCCTCAGGTAGAAAGGTGGTCAAGGAAGGGGCTCTGGCTGGGGGGGAGGTAGGGTTGAAGAAGTTACTAGGGAGAACTGCGCTGAGATCTGAGAAGGCGGTGTTTAGGCAGTCTGCAATATTAGCAGGGTCAGTGATAGCAGTTCCATTAAAGTTGAGTAGAGACGGGGCAGGGAGTGAGACTTCCCATTTAGCTCCTTTATGTTGTCCCAGAAGTTCTGGGTAGTAGACCCCCAGGAGGAGGCTAGTGTGGATCTGTAGTACTCTGCTTTAGCCTTACAAGTGACCCACGCACATCTGTTGCGCTCAACATTGTAGGACTGCCTGTCTCCAGGCTTGCCTGAGGAATTGGCTCTATGCCAGAGATTGTCTCTGTGGTGGATGTGATCCATGGTGCACTATGTTGCTTAGTCCGGGTTTTGACCAGCAGGTAAAGCTGTCGCAGGCCTTATTGAAGGAGTGGGTAAAGTAGTCGAGTGCTTCATCAATACTAGGGGCCTGGTTGATTGGTGACCAGTCCCACTGGGCGAGGTACTGCTTAAGTCTAGTGAGGTTACCTGGTCGGATAAGTCGGCGGGGGACCATGCTGGGCACAGGTTTTGGTAGACGGCAGGACCATGTGAAAGTTATTGGTGAGTGATCACTCAGGGAGTTTGGATGGACAACGATGTCCACAATTCTGTGCGGGCGGTTGGCAAGGATGATGTCCAGTAATGTGTAAGAGCCATTGGATGGGTTCAGTCGGGTAGGCTGGGTTACCAGCTGTGTTAGGTCCAGGGCTGCAAAAGCATCCTTGGCAAGGGTAGATGAACTGGCAAGCCAGTTGGTGTTGAGGTCACCCACTAGTATCTGCTCGCCGTTATGCAGGAGGCTGGACAGGTAGTCAGCTAGAGACTGGATTGCTTGGGTCTGTTTCTGCGGGGGAATGTATGCTGCCGAGATAGTCAGAGGGGCCCTGGAGGGGTCTGGGGTGATTCTAAGTGAGATGGCTTGGGTACCGTGGTCGAGCTTGGGAACTGGTAGAGCATGGCCTATTAAGCAGCCACGCATATAGACGGCGCAGCCGCCCCCACGTTTGCCAACTTTATCTTCCCTGAAAAGGGAGTAGCCAGGGAGATCGACCGCAGAGTCTGGGGTAGATTTAAACAGCCAGGTTTCCAAGATTGCCAGAATGTCAGGGTGATGTTGTGCCATCCAGCACTGGAGGGCAGCTTTTTTTTTTTTTTTAAAAGAGGCTACAGATGTTCATAGAGGCTGTGTGTAACCCCCATGTAGGGAGGGTCTGAGTTTGGCAGGGAGGAGACGGGCCAGGGTTTGGATGAATATTGCCGGATAGAAGTAGGAGCAGGGAGACCAACCTGAGGAGAGATGACATGCATCATTTGTGTGAGCTGTGGCGGTAGTAAGCTGAGCTAACGGAAAGAGAGCATGGGATGGGCAGAGCACGTATGGTGGGGATAGCATGGTAAAGCATTGACAGCTGTGTGTTGTGGGAGACCAGATGTAGATGGAACTGGGCAGGATGGGGTGGGGGGAGAGTGATGGTGGACAGGGTGGGGGTGGGAGAGTGGATAGAAAGGGAGAACCTCAGTGGGTGGGAGGGTGGATAGAGGGGTGGGGAAGACCTCAGGGTTTTTAGCAGTTGACGTTGGTGACAGACAAAGGTGGGGAATAAAAACTACTAGGACCAGTAGAGGGACTGATAGATTTGTTCTTAGGAAGAGGCCCATGGCTGTCAGTGGGTGATATGAGTTCATAAGTAATAAAGTTGGCAGAGAGCCACTCAGATACTCCCCTAGTAAAGAGGCCAGTCAGAGAAGAGCAGGGGCGGAGCCACAGAGTATTTAAGGAAGGGGTGGGGGATGGGTGGATGGGCGAAAAAATCAAGCAGGCAGGAGCTTAAACAAGAAGCTCCCTGATTTAAATTACAGCGCTGCTTGAAAAAGGTGCCAAGTTTTAAAAACTAAAGTCTCGTCTGCAGTCTGATGCTCCGAGTCCCGTACTTTCTGTAATGGCAGTTTTCAGCAGCTTGCAGTGAGAGGGCTGTGAAACATCAAGCCCTCAGACCCTTCCGTTATGGCAGTTTTCAGTGGCTTGCAGCGAGGGACTGGGGATTATGGCAGTTTTCAGCAGCTTGCAGCGAGGGGCTGGGGAGGGCTGCGAAACATCAAGCCCTCAGACCCTTCCGTTATGGCAGTTTTCAGCGGCTTGCAGCGAGGGGCTGGGAAGGGCTGTGAAACGGTAAGCCCTCAGACCCTTCCGTTGTGGCAGTTTTCAGCGGCTTGCAGCGAGGGGCTAGGGAGGGCTGGGAAACATCAAGTCCTCAGACCCTTCCGTTATGGCAGTTTTCAGCAGCTTGCAGCGAGGGGCTGGGGAGGGCTGTGAAACATCAAGCCCTCAGACCCATCCGTTATGGCAGTTTTGAGGGGCTGGGGAGGGCTGTGAAACATCAAGCCCTCAGACCCTTCCATTATGGCAGTTTTCAGCGGCTTGCAGCAAGGGTCTGGGGAAGGCTGTGAAACATCAACATGACTCTCTATGTTTTTATCTTATTTTATTATGTTTTTAACGCATGTTTTGTATTTACTGTCCCAATGGCTGTTTTAACCTGTTGTTATGCGCCTTGGTTTTTGAAAGGCACACTACAAATAAAATTATTATGTGCCTCATCTTTGAAAGTCCATCTAGCATCTATGTCTGCTTATAGTTTGACTGGGATGGAAAAGTCTCTAATTTACCATCCCATCTTTAAGAAATTTTTCATGGGCCTGTTACTGCTACAACCCTCTCTTTGGGAACCTATCCCTCCCTGGGACTTGAACCTCTGCATAGCCAAACTCATGGAGCCTCCTTTTGAGCCCATGGCCATAGCAGAGCTAAAGTATATCACTTGGAAAACTGTCTTTTTGGTAGCAGTCAGCTCAAGTCAGAAGAATTTCAGAGCTGCAGGCTCTCTGCACTGAACCAAACTGCATTATCTCTCACAAGGATAAAGTAGTGCTCAGGACAAATAGGAAATTCCTTCCTAAGGTGGTAACCGAGTTCCATCTGAACCAGTCCATAACTCTTCGTGTCTTCTTCACAGACAAATCCACTCCTGGTGAGTGGAAGCTCCATAGTTTGGATGTGATAAGGGCACTGACCTACTACCTGGAGCACACCAAGCAGCTCAGGTCTTCGCATACTCAGCTTTTCCTTGCCTATGGCAAGGTAGGGAAAGGGAGGCCTGCCTCTAAAAGGACCATCTCTTGGATAGTCTCTTGCATTCAGTTCTGTTACAGTAAGGCTGGCAAGCAGCCACGGGGCCCACTCCACTAAGGGCACTGCAGCCTCTGTGGCAGCTGCAAGGGACATACCCTTGCTGGACATCTGGAAGGGAGATACCGCGAAGACTGTACACACTTTTACAAAACAATACTGTTTGGATGTACAGTCCAGATCAGATGCCACATTTGGCACAGCAGTCCTGCAGAATTTCCAAAGTAGGTTCTGTACCCGCTTCCCAGCTGCACTGCTTTGTAGTCAGCACCTGTCAAGCATACTGAAGAATACCTGGGATGAGAAGGAAAAAATACTCTCTGTAATAATATTATTTCTTCCAAGGTATTCTTCAGTATGCCTCACCTCCCCCCATCCTCCCCTAGATAACTGACTGAGTAGTTCTGCAGTCCATACTTTGAGCCAGATTTCACTGTTTGAATTTTACGCTTTATAATTATGGGTGTTTTGTAGTTCCTATGTATTGTTCTTGTTCCTGTATTTTGATAGATCTGATAAGCAGCATTGGGTCCTTTTGCTCATTAGCTTCGAAATTAATCTGACTGACTCCCACTCTTGCTCAGGCAGCACTCTGTCTTCCTGCTCTCTGGTTGGCTCATGCCAAAAATCATTAGCATTAACTCCTCCTCCGAAGCAGCTGAACCCAACTGGCATATTGCACCTGTCAAGCTTACTGAAGAATACGTTGGAAGAAATAATATTACTACGGTAATTTTTTCTTCCAGTCCCGTTAGGGTGCCAAAAATATGTTGGGTTTCATAATATTTCAAAAGAAACACTGAAAACTAGAATTTAAACTTCCCAAAAATCAGGATTATTCCAGCTATTATGAAATACAGCAATAGCAGTGGCAGTCTAGCACGGATTTCATGAAATGGCCAGTTACCTGTCTTCTGAGACAGCAAGCTGGCAGCTGTAGTTCTTCAGTATTCTTATGTTTTTTTTTTGGTTGTCTGAAGAACTGAAAAAGTTCCCCATCTTGTATACACCTACAGATACTGGTGGGGCAGCAAGATGGCTGCGACGCTGCCCCACTCCATGCTGCACAAACATTTGCTCTCTGACTGCTGACTTCAAGTTTTTTTGGTTTTTTTTTTTTAGTATGTTTCATGAATGAAGCTTACCCTAATTCGATCTAAATGGCACTTTGAAGTGCTGGTAAGACATTTTGGTAGCCCGGGTTAGCTACGGAGTTTTCTACTCCAGATAATAGTCTTCGGTCCGAGTTACTTGTATGCTCTGGCATTTTGCTAGGCATTTCTGCACTGAGCGGGCACATCTAATACGCTTCTAGTGCGTGGCTGAGTTGCCAGTTGACTGTGTCCGCATGGTGCATGGAGTTTCGGAATCTGGGAAGTGCTTTTGGATTGCACTTTTGGATTGCTGGAGTCGGCGTTGTGTGAGGGCCTTGGAGGCAGAGGAGAGGATAGAGACTCTGGAGCACCAGATAATGAGAACAAACATGGTTGCACATTTTGTGCTGACAGGCTTAGAAAGCCTTATTATAAGGTAAATTACACTGCTGTTGAAACCGGAGGAAATTAGAGGAACTTGGAGGTGAGGAGAAAGGTGGAGACCACTGGACAATTGGAGAATAACCCCCCTGTAAACTCCATAAGCCTTGGGCCTTGGATGGATACTGTGAATTGTTAGCTCAAGAGAGCAGAGATAAGTGTGACAATGTTTCTACTATGTCCTCGTATGCTGAAATAATTACTGGGCTAACCTTTATTAGAACTAGAATGTTTCTAATTATTGTTTTGCTGTGTGGATGCTGCTCATTCATGCTGGGGTCGCAATATGAGCGACATGGTCTGCTGCTGTAATATTTGCCTAAGAGCATTGAAAGACGCTCAGGTAGACAGAGGCACTACCCTGGTGAGATGTTGTTTCTGGACCAAAAGCTTTTCTTGAAGAACTGGCCTGTTACTTCCACATGATTCGGGCTAGATATTTAGCTGAATTGTTAAGGTGATGAAAATCTGGGGATTGAATGGTTGAGATGGGGTGTGTTTGTTTCCACCCCAAAAAATGTGGCTGCCACGTGGCGGAAGTTTGCCTATGCATTTACTCTAAAAACGGGACTTTATATATTGAGTCGCAATTTGTTGGATAAGTTGGTTTTACAGTGATATTAGAGTAATCTATTTTGTGATACAGGTTTTTATATGTGTGTAGATGTTATACAGGGCTTCAAGTATGCAATGCTGTTATAAATGCGCTATCCTGTTTGGTGACTCCAGTGCTTTGATATGGAGAAAAAACCCTTTGAGGTATTATGTCGAGTTATTTGCTTAATAACTATATGGGAGTACTAAGCTGAAATTTGAGCACATGCAGATAGTGCTATTATTTTTAGCTTAGATATTTAATATTCCTTGATGAAGCCCTGGGATTGTTCTGTGGCCATTTGATATCAGGCGGGACAAGATAACCCATCGGGGGTGGTCCCCCCTCAGTGACATGGAGCCCTAGTATACCCACAGGAGTAATCAACGGGAGTAGCTGGAATAGGTGCAGTTAGTGGGGCACGGAGCGGCATGCATCACATGGTGCCCCTGTGGACATACTTTAAGGCCAGTGTGTCCAGCTGGACATCAGTGAGGCACAATTATGACTTGGTGTAGATAGATGGGACTGGACTGTGACACAGTGTTCTGCTGTAAGCTCAACAGTGGCTGACAGGAGTAGCTGGAAAAGTGAGGATCCATGGGCACAGAGTAGTATGCACTGCATGGTGCCCAGTTGGATATGCCTCTAATGCCAGCAGGTCCTAATGGCTTCTAGGAAAGATCAGTGTGGACGAGGTGTGAACAGATGAGACCCCTTTTGAAACACGGTCTTAAGTGCCTTGGGTATGCTCAGTGGGAGTGGCCGGATAGGAAGTGGTCCAAAGTGTATGGAGCAGCATGCACTGTATGGTACCTTTCAAGATTGCCCTGTAAAAGCAGAATTCCTATCTTGTAATCATGCAGGTACTATTGGGGCAGGATGTGTGTGTATGGGGCAAACTCTGCTGGGATAGATAGGACTGCTGTGGTGCCATTTGGCCTAATTGGCTGTCTTCTGGCTTACAGGAATATTGGTTCGGGCTTACTATTAGCCTGAATATAGAGAGAGTTTATTTATTTGGTTTTGTGTTGCTATTCTTGCATATAACTTACAATTTTATTCTTGGATACTGTGTTGGAATATGAATCCTACAGTACATTGAATTTTTATATTGTGCTTTCTTTGAATTGGTTGTATTCATGAAGGGCTTATAGTAATGCTAATTTGGACCTATTATTGGTCTGAATATAGAGTGAATCCATTTATTTGATGCCTAGTTACTGTTGTTTATATATAATATACAACACAATGTAATTTGCAATATATAGTATGTTTGGATGAAACTGAATTAATATATTGTGCCTTGTGTGAAATATTTGTTCTTGTCATATACTGTAATGGCTTTTTAGCCAAACAATAAATTTTACTGCTATACAACTAATGACTTCATATTCTGATCAAACATTAGACCTTAGGCCAATCATATAACTAGGTTAAGATTATCACCATTTTTGATATATGTTCCAGAAGTTTCAAGAACTAGTGACAATTATAAATTAATTTTCATTAGTTACCAATGCCTGCGTCACTGGTATCTGGGAAGATATTAACTGGTATAGGTTTGATTCTGTAATTCAGACAGTCATAATTAATTCAGCCACTAGGTGGCAGTAATATTCCACCAAACCTTAGCATCTTTCTCAATGTATAAGAGAAAGCTTAAAAATCTGCTTCTCATCCCAGGAGTCCTTTAGCATCAGTAACTTTTGCAATGACCTGACCAGGTAGTACTATCCTGGAGGTGGAGATTATGGTAATGAGTTCATGAATTAGTCAGTCAGAGAGAAGCTTGTGGGTATGCTGAGCAGAGGCTGTGAGGAAGGCAACAGAATTTATTTTCCCCCCTGACTGAGCAGTACTGCCTCTGAGGTGCGGTCTCTCTCTTGGCCAAAGAAAAAGCATTTTTCTTCTTGGTAGCTATAAAACTTACTTAATTTACTTTTTATACTGTGCTGAGTAGCCTTTTTCTATTTTTTAGCTATTCCCTTTTTTAGGCGGAAACCGGCATCTTTGTTTTTATTTACTTAGTTTTTACCTTAGAAAGTCACGGTTCTTTATCGCAAAGGAACAGACCGTTATTCCATATAGAACCCTGTTGGGATTTGAAATTTCTGGGGTTTTCTGAGTTTTGGCATATCAGAAATCACTAAAAAGAGGGCTGGACCCACAGGTTTAAAAATTGTTTAAAGTGCCACAGGATAATGGCTAAAGCTGATACCCACCACCTGTGTTTAAAGTGTTTAGGTCCAGACCACTATTGTTTTCTTTGCTCTAAGTTTTGTTCAAAGACCTTAAGGAATGGAGCAAAAAGGCTTAGAATGATGGCTGATGGAAGGATCTTCTTCTGTCCTCAAAGAAAGACCCAAGGCTACCGATGAGGGACCTTCAAAGAATAAAAATTCTAATCAAGGTGCTGATGAGGCATCTTCTAAATCTGAGCCAAACAAAGGTGCTGATGAAGAGCCTGAAAAAGGAAAAAATATATAAATTCAGGTGCTGATGAAGTGCCTGATAAAACTAAGGCTTCAAAATGGGCTGATGAAGCTCCTTCTAAAACAAAAAATTCTAAAGGTGCTGATGAGGTGCCTAGTTCAAAAAGAAAGCCTGACCAAGTCACCAATGAGATGGTTGCAAAAAAGCCCTGTAAAGGAAAGCACACCACTGCCCTTCCCAGCTCTACTAAAGGTGAGACAGCAGTGGGTAAAAAGCATAAAGATAAATCTAAACACATAGAACCCCAGGGTGGTAATCTCCCAGACACACATAAGGAGTTACCATCCATGGAGGATATGGCTAAAGCCTGGCATGTTTTTCAGATCCTACAGGGCTTGGGGTCCTTTTTCACTGCACCTGCCTTTCCTAGGCTAATCCCATCTGCAGCTCCTTCAGATTCAGGAGCTTATAAAGGGGATGATGATGAAGATTTTTATGATGCTCCAGATGACATATCGAAGGGCATCGTCCCGGAGCCTGATGTGTCTCCTGGTCCCAATTTTGGTGCATCCCCTACAGATCAGGAGAATACCTCATCCGTGCTGACTTTACATCAACACATGGTGGACACCCTTGACCTCCCTTCTCAGGAGTCCACCCAGGAAGAGGAGGCAGACCAGGATTATAGAGAAATGAAGGGTTTCCCTCTTCATAAAAAAGTGGTACTTCATATTTATAAAGCATTTAGCAAGAATACCATGAAGCTTCTTCAGATCCCTACATCTTTGCCGGGGTGGACAAGAGGATAGACAAGAAATATCAGTTATCCAAAACAGATGCAGCTTCCCTGTCTGTACATTCCAGCCATGAAGGAGTGGTACAGCAGGCTGCATGTGACAAAGCAGGAGTCCCTCTCTCTTCTCAGCCTCCTGAGAAAGATTCCAGAAGGTTGAATTTTATGGCTAAGAAAACCTGTACCTCAGCTTCTCTTCTCCTTCACCTGTCTTCTTTCATGGCTTACACAGCCAGGTACCAGAAGGCCCTCTTGAATTCAGTCCTGGCCATAGCTCATTGGGGGTCTGACTCTATGGTACAGGACTTGGTGGAGACAGCTAAAACTACCCTGGAAGCCACTAAGTACCAGTTCCACATGGCAGATAACATCAGTGATGCAGCCTCCAGGGTGATGGCCCAAACTGTCTCCCTTAGGCGGTTTGCATGGCTGATGACAACTAATCTGATGCAGGACACTCAGTCCAGGGCCATGGACTTTCCTTGTGACCAGAATGCTCTGTTTGACTCTAGAACAGAAAACTACATGAAGAAGGTTGATGAACATAAAACAACCTATCAAAGCAACACAACAAAAGTGTAGTCTTCTGCTGCTCAGAACCCCCAACCTAAGGGAAATAGGGCAGGAGATACTTCCCTGGGCCCTTTTTTCCTCTTCCTCCTCAGTTTGACTATTCTCAAATAAGAGATTACTACAGAGGAAGAGGCAGGAGAGGTCAGAGGAGACTTGCCTCTACCACTGCTTCTGCAACTCTGCATATGCCCTGACTTATCTGTTCAGGTCACCTCTCCTCTGCTTGTAGGGGGCAGGCTCTTCCACTTCCTCCAGTCCTGGACCCTTAACACATCAAATAAATGGGTCCTGGAGGTAGTGGAAAAGGGCCTGCTGCTTCAGTTCAGAAAGACGCCAGCCCTCAGGTGCACCCAGCTGTCCATATCCCTAACCCCAACAGAAAGGATTCTGTTGGAGCTAGAGATGACACATCTTCTGGCAGCAAGGGTGATAGAGAGAGTACCTGCCCATCAACAGGGCAAAGGTCTGTACTCCAGATACTTCCTGCTACAAAAGAAAAATGGGGAGTGGCGACCTATCTTAGACTTCAGATACTTAAACAAGCATCTTCTGAAACCCAAATTCAGAATGGTCACCCTGAAAATGGTAATACAGTCTCTTCAGCAGGGAGACTGGCTAGCCTCCCTGGACCTCAAGGATACCTACTTTCACATTTCAATAAGGCAATCCCACAGAAAGTTTGAGGTTTAAACCTCCATCAGGGCGTTACCAGTTTGCAGCCATAACCTTCGGCCTGACATCTGCACCAAGGGTATTTACCAAATGCCTGACTGTAGTAGCAACACATCTGAGAAAACATGAAATCTCAGTCTATCCTTACCTGGATGACTGGCTCATAGTGGGGAAAAAAACCTCTACAAGTAGAAGAGGTCCTCTCTTTAGCAAAGAACACACTGCACTCCTTGGGGTTTCTTTTAAACCAAAAGAAATCCCACTTGGAACCAACTCAACGTTTTACTTTCATAGGAGCACAGTTGGACAACACAGCAGGTCAGGGCTTTTCTTCCTCTGTAAGGAATCCAAAACTTCTTGTCAGTGGCAAATTCCTTCATCCTGGGCCAGCCAGACACTTTTTAAGGCTCCTGGAACACTTGGCATCCATGACAGCCGTGGTCCCAGGAGTCGGATTTAGACTGAGGGACATGCAGTATCACCTAAGGTCTCACTGGTGCCAGAGAAGCAATTCAGTATCCAAACTGGTTCTAGTCACAAAGATATTCCTCCAGACCCTGCTCTGGTGGAAGGAAACAACCAACCTTTTGGTAGGAATTTCCTTCCAAGCACTTTCTCCCACAAGAATCATCACTAAAGATGCTTCTCCGCTGGGATTTGGAGCTCATATGGACAGTACTTCCATCAGTGGCACCTGGACTCCAAAGGAGTCACAGGTTTACATCAATCTGCAGGAACTCGGGGCCATCTTTTTGGCACTGAAGGCCTTTGCTCCACAAATAAAGGGCCACACTGTGCAGATCAGGACAGACAGCACCACTGCAATGTTTTACATAGACAAGCAGGGTGGCACACAGTCCAGCGTCCTGTCTGGAGGCAATGAGGATCTGGGGTTTGGTGTACTCCCTGGATGTCAGCCTTTCAGCCATACACCTTCTGGGCAAGGACAACTCTTTGGCAGATGCCCTCAGTCACATCAGCCAAGGACACAGCGAATGGTGTCTGAACAAGCAAGTGCTGGCAACAGTGTTCAGAAGGTGGAGCATTCCAGAAATAGATCTTTTCACCTCTCACCTCAACCCTCAACTTCCTCTGTATTGCTGCAGGCCTCCAGTGCTGGGAGCTCTCCCAGTGGATGCCCTTGCCTTGGACTGGTCAGGGAAGTTCATTTATGCCTTCCCTCTGGTTTTCAGAGTGTTACTGAACCTCAGAACTCAGCCAGTAACAATGATTCTGGTGGTGCCGGACCGGCCAAGGCAAGCCTGGTATCCTCTCCTGCTAACCCTCTCTTGCAGCGGTCCCATTTGCCTTCCACTCAAGTCACTCCCTTCTGACTCTCCCTCAGACAGGAGTAATTTATCCGGACCTGAAGTCTCTTCACCTTAAAGCCTGGCTCTTGAGGAGTTAAGAGTTCCCTACCACTCAGTACTCTGAACAAGTCCTGAAGATCCTAAGGATGGCCAAAAAGCCTAGCACAAAAAGGCCTATGCAGCCAAATGGAAGAGATTTTCCCTCTGGTGCAAGAAGAAACAAATTAATCCTTTTAGGGCTTCTGTTTCTAATCTCTTGGATTAGTTGGTATATCTCCAGGCCTCAGGCCTTCTTCCCTGAAGCTTCATCTGGCTGCAATCTCGGCCTGTCTTTCCATTGGAAAGAATAAATGTTTTTTCCCGAACTGGTGTTTAAACAGTTTTTTAGAGGTCTCCTCCATATCCAGCTTCCAGTCAGGGAACCTGTCCCTCCTTGGAGTCTGAACCTCTGTATTGCCAAGCTTATGGAGCCACCCTTTGAACCCCTGGCTACGGTTCAGCTCAAGTTTGCCACTTGGAAAACTGTATACCTAGTAGCCATTACCTCTGCAAGGGGAATTTGAGTTACAGACATTTTGTACTGAGCCTAACTACATAATCCCTCATAGGGATAAGATTGAGTTTAAGATGAACAGAAAATTCCTGCCTAAGGTGGTCTCCAAGTTCCACCTCAATCAGTCCATCACCTTACCTGTGTTTTTTACTGAAAAATCCACTCCAGGGGAGCAGAAGCTCCACAGTCTGGATGTCAAGAGGGCCCTGCTTTATTACTCGGAACACACCAAGCAGTTCAGGGGCTCATCCACACCTGTGGGAAGGTAGGTAGAGGAAAACCAGCCACTAAGAGAACTATCTTTCATTGGATAGTCTCATGCATTTGGTTCTGCTATGACAAGGCTGGTAAACAGCTCCCCCCCGAGGGCCTCAGGGCCCACTCTACTAGGGGCACTGCAGCCTCTGTGGCAGCTGCAAGGGACATTCCCTTACTGGACGTCTGTAAAGCAGCTATTTGGAAGATTGTACACACATTCACAAAGCACTACTGCCTGGGTGTACAGTTTAGATCTGATGCCAAATCTGGCAATGCGGTTCTGCAGAGCCTCTTTTTTAAGTAGGTTCTCTACCAGCCTCCCAACTGCACTACTTTATAGTCTTCAAAAGTTACTGATGCTAAAGGACTCCTGTGGTTAGAAGAAAAAAATCACTCACCGTAGTAATCTTCTTTCTTCCAAGGGGTCCTTTAGCATCAGTAGGATCTTACTTCGAGAGGGCTCTTGCAGTAGGTAATTACATATAGGACTGACGCCGGCCGGCGGCAGGACCCCATGGAAAAATTTCTAGCTAGCAGTCCCTGGCGAGGGACTGCCCCATGTCAGGTGACGGCGTCAGGCGACGAAGCTATAAAGGGCAGTCCCGGTTGCCGCCTTCTCCAGTTCTTTCCGCCGTTGGCTCGTGCAGCTCTCGCTGTAAAGTTAAATGTACTCGTCAGCCCTGTCTTTAAATCGTTTTGCAGAAAATTAGTTATTCTTTTCAATGCGTCAGGTACATACGTAGGTGTATGTCGTCCCCACACCCTCCGAGCACAAAAACAAGTGCGACTCGTGAGGCGCCCAACTGCCACACAAGGACGGCCATTCCCTGTGCCTTTTCTGCCTAGGCCCCGATCACCCAGTCGACAAGTGCCAGCATTGCCTCAACTTCAACGCGGCCACCCGTAAACGGCGCCAACAGTCCCTGGAAGCCCATCTCCTCAAGAAAAAGATGTCTTCCATGGAAAAAGAGTTGCAAAAGTTGAGGCAGGCATCCACTTCTCCGGAAGGACATCAGAAAAAGAAGGACAAGGAGAGGCACCGGGAGAAGTCCTCCTCTACTGCGTCTCCCGCTGGAGTCGCTGCTCAGGTAACATCCCTCCGAGGACCGTTGACGGCAGCCTCAAAGGGTTTGGAGAGCATCGGCCGCCCATCATGGCTCGCTCGGAGACGCTGCAGGCGCCTCCGAGGTGAATGGAGGCCTCCGCCCCGGTTTGGCTGCAGGTTAAGTGGCCTACTGGCGTGGCGACTCCTCATAATCGGACATCGGCTCCTCTGGCGTCCGCATGGAGAGGGTGATAAGGCGCCCGACCCTTCAGGGCAGCGCCGACCACTTCCCCATCGGACGGGCCACCGTCTCCTCGGCCCCGCCTCGGTGAGGGCTCCCGTAAGCTGGATGCAGCTCCTCTGGCGCCCGCCGAAACTCACCCCTAAACCTTGCCGTCGGCTCCTCCGACATGCGCCGAGCGGAACCGACGGCGGACCCCTATGTCCGTCGTGCCGGTTCCCGCAGCCTCGCTGCTGTCTGGGGGCCGAGTCACCCAGCCTGACCCGAATTTTCTCCTCCTTCCCGGGCGGGCGGGGACCTTCCACCCTCCGTCAGACCGTCCTCCGGCGGAACGGATCAGCGTCGGTCCCCGGGCGCCCGGCACCTCCGGCGCGGTCCTGCCGATGCCGGCAGGGGATGTTCCCCTTCCGTCGGGCCCTCCGCCCCCCCGGGCCCATTGACGTGGATCCGCCCGTGGGGCTGCCGACTGGGCCGTCTGCTCCAGCAGTTCCCCCGGCTCCTGGGTACCCGCCGTCTTATCCGATGCAGTCGTACCCGGAACTGCAGTATCCATCGCCGCAGTACCCGACGCCGGTTCCTCCGCCACAGTACCCGACGCCGGGTTTCCCACAGCCGGGTTATGGATACTCACCTTACGGGTACAACCCATACTCTTTTCCCCTCCTCCACCACCCCGGCTGCGGTGGATCTGCAGGAGACTCTGGCCTCTTGGTGAGCTGGGGCCAGGCTCCGACTCACCAGAGGTGGAGAAACCACCTTGACGACGGTGCCGCCCCGGCTCCTGTACGTCAAGTGACACACTCCTCACCCCTCCAGACTCCAGGGCTCTTCCATCTGGATCCAGAGAGGGGCAGGATACACGTTCACGGGTACCACCCAAGGAACCCGTTCCTCCCCCTAGTTGTGTGAGGGAGTCTTATTCTTCTTCTTCTGCTTTTTCTTCCCTCTCGGATTCCTCGGATTCTTCCGACGGATGTTCCGAGAGAGACGACGAGCCCCGCTCTCCGTCTAAGCCCCGGCCGAGGACCCCTCCGAAGTCTCCTCCGGAGGATCCATCCTTCACGGAGTTGCTTAGAAAAATCCAGGACATTCATCAGTGGCGCTCCTTGGAACCAGATCCTCAGCGTCTAAAACTCGCCGAGCATCTGGACTTGCCCGTAACAGCTCCTACTTTAGTGCCACCCTGGATCGGGCCTCACGCCCACCTTGTTACCACAATTTGGAAACAACCGTCGGCGTTAGCCCCACTTCCCAGGAAGTCCAACAGGCTATACCAGGCTCCCGAGGGTGTAGACTATCTTGACTCTCACCCTCGTGCCGACTCAGTCGTGATTAGCCCGCTCACGGCCGGTCGGCATATCCAAAACATCTGAGCTCGTCTGCTCCAGATAAGGAATCTCGCCTCCTGGACCAGTATGGAAGAAAGATTTACGCCTCTTCCACACTGGGAATTCGGGCCCTGAATTATGTTGTCCACATGGGGGATTACCAGAAGGCCATCCTTACCCAGGCATAATCTAAACTAGACTCCCTACCTGACTCTCAAGTCAAACAGGGAGCTAGCAGATCTTATCCGTTCTGCTGCTCGTTCGTGATGCATACATGCTACGGGCGACGCCGATGCAGTGGACACTGCTGAGCGGAGCTCCGCTTCGCCGTAGAGTCTGCGGCGACATGCCTGGCTCAGCGTGTCAGGTTTGTCCCGGAGGTGCAATCCGCCATTCTAGAGGCACCTTTCAGGGGGTCGGTGCTTTTCGGGAGTGATGTCAGAGACATCATCACCAACTTGCAAGAGAAGGGGACGGCCCTGAAATCTGTCGATTCCATGTACCATCCCCATACTCCAGCAGCACCGTCCTTCTACTGAGCCGGAACGGCCTCAAGCGCAACCCAAGGAAGGCGGGCCACTAGCGTCGGGCCCCGCAGCTGCCAGGCCCCCTCCGCCCAAAAGCAGCGGGTGCCTCAGCTCAGCCGCTGCCCACCACCTGACTCCTTTCCTCTCCCACCGCCTCCGGATCCACGGGACGATGAGGAGATTTTCCCTCCACCTTCCGGGTTGGGAGAGGATAACCACAGATTCTTGGGTGCTCCAAGCATAAGCGGAGGGCACTCCATAGAATTTCTTCAGAAACCACCCGCCACCCTCCTCCGAAGTGGTGTGCTCAGAGACCATCTTCCTTGGTCCAGGAAGAAATCTTGGCCCTTCTCGTGAAGCAGGCCATAGAACCCGTTCCCTTCATCTTGAGGACAGGCTACTATTCCCATTTCTTCCTGGTCCCAAAGAGCGCGGAGATCTCAGACCCATTCTAGATCTCAGCTCCTTGAACCTTTATGTGGAATACAAAAGGTTCAGGATGCTGTCTCTGCAGAGTCTTTTGCCCCTTCTTCGGCCGGGTCAATGGCTTTGTGCACTGGATATGCAGGATACCTATCTGCACATTCCCATTCGCCTTTCTCATCTCAAGTATCTTCGTTTTGCATTTCAGGGGGACCACTACCAAATCAGAGCACTCCCATTTGATCTTTCCTCGGCGTCCCGAGTATTTACCAAATGCCTGGCTGTGGTAGCGGCCCACCTGCGTACAATGGGAGTTCAGGTGTTCCCTTACCTGGACGACTGGCTCCTGGCGGCCTCATCCAGGGAGGAGCTCCTACATTTTTTCTCCCTCACCCAGCAGGTTTTCACTGGCCTGGGTATTACCATCAACCATTCCAAGTCCCATCTGGACCCCTCCCAGAGACTTCAGTTCATCGGGGTTGTCCTCGATACGATGGTGAGCAAGGCCTTCCTGCCTCCAGACAGGGTGGCCTCTCTTCAATCCCAGATTTCCCTGCTATTAGAAAGCAGGAGGGTTCCGGCGAGGTCGGTCCTCCGTCTTCTGGGGCTCATGGCGGCCGCTATTCCGACGGTCCCCCGAGCTCAACTCCACATGAGGATCTCTCAGTGGACTCTTCGCTCCCAGTGGGATCAACTTGTAGATGACCTAGATCAACTAGTTCTGATCTCCTCGCTGATGGCACGGGACTTGCAATGGTGGATGGTTCGAGAGAACCTTTTTCGGGGGTCCCCTTCTTTCATCCTCCCGCCTCCCAGACTCTGACCACGGACGCATCAGGCGAAGGTTGGGGAGCCCATCTGGGCCCTCATCGGACCCAGGGCTTATGGTCCAGACTGGAACTAGCTCTCCACATCAACGTGCTCGAGCTTCGAGCTGTGCTATATGCTCTCCAAGCCCTTCACCAATACATTCTTCCCAGCCACCTAGCCGTCCAGACGGACAGTATGTGCGTGGTGTGGTACATCAACAAGCAGGGAGGAACTTGTTCCTACCCTCTATGCAGGGAAGCTATGAGGGTCTGGGATTGGGCAACTCTTCACAACCTTCACCTCACCGCGATCCATGTTCCAGGAGTCGACAACACCCTGGCAGACAAACTAAGCCGCTCTTCTGCCAGGGCACACGAGTGGGAATTGGATCAAAAGGTGCTCAATGATATCTTTCAGCTTTGGGGACTCCACAGGTAGACCTTTTCGCCTCCCCAAAATGCAAAACTTCCCAGCTTTCTTGCTTTCGCTCAGGCGAGGTGCTTTCTGGAAGCTGACGCTGTCTCTGAACTGGAAGGACAGATTCGTCTATGCCTTTCCCCCAATTCCACTGATCCTAAGAGTTTTGCAGAAGCTATCCACGGAAGGAGCGAGGATGATTCTCATCGCTCCTTTCTGGCCCAGACAAATCTGGTTCTCTCTTCTACAACAATACTCAGAGGTTCCTCCTCTTCCTCTTCCTTTATCTCGAGGTTTGCTGACCCAGGATCAGGGGACCCTGGTCCATCCAGGTCTCAAGTCCCTTCAACTTCATGCAGGACTCCTGCAGACTTAGCCCAATCCCCGTTTGGCATCTCTCCAAAAGTGGCGGAGATTTTGGTGGAGGCTAGAAAACCCTCCACTAGGTCCACTTATGCCATGAAATGGAAGAGATTCTCTATTTGGGCCACCTCTAGGAACGTGGAGCCATTCTCCTATTCAGTGGCTGTTCTGCTGGAATTCTTACATCATCTCTTCGACCTGGGTCTCAGTCATTCCTGCTTGAAGGTGCACATAGCAGCTATCTCAGCCTACCATGCTCCCTTCGCAGATAGAGCCTTTGCCTAAGACCTTTCTCAGAGGGGTCCTTCATCTGAGGCCCCCCATCCGAACTCCTGCTCCCCCTTGGGACTTGAACTTTGTTCTCGAGAAACTTACTCTTCCTCCCTTTGAACCTGAAGCAACTGCAGATCTGAAGTTTCTTTCATGGAAGACGCTCTTCTTGGTGGCCATTACTTCAGCTCGAAGAATTTCGAGCTCAGGCCCATATGTGCAAAATCCCTATTTGATTTTTCACAAAGAGCAGGTGCTCTTGCACAAATCCTAAGTTTCTACCTAAAGTAGTAGCAGAGTCTACCTTAAATCAGTCCATAGAGTTACCTGCCTTTTCACATAGTACTCAACCAAGGGAATATTTACTCATACCATGGATGTTCACAGATTCTGAGATACTACACCAACAGGACAAAGGATCTCAGAAAGACTGATCAGTTGTTCGTCTCTTTTGCTCACAAAAGGAAGGCAGTGCTGTTTCCAAGCAATGCCTATCGAAGTGGTTGGCTCATTGCATCACTTTCTGTTATGACAAGTACAGCAAGACCCTTCCGGGTCAAGTCAGAGGTCACTTCACTCATGGAGTAGCGGCCTCCGCGGCTTGTTTCAAGAATGTGTCTGTGGCAGACATTTGTGCTGCCGCCACCTGGACTTCGGTTCATACCTTTACAAAACACTACAGTTTGGACATTGCCTGTCGCCATAGAGCAGGCTTCTGGCTAGCTGTTTTGCAAGGCCTCCTGTCTTGAGGCCTTCAAGGCTACTGCTTCTTTCTGGAGTAGTTCCCTCCTCCCGGTGCCTCTTATTTGTTCCAGACTGCTTGGGATTCAGTCCTATATGTAATTACCTACTGCAAGAGCCCTCTCGAAGTAAGATAGTACAGTTATGTAAGAACTTACCGTAACAGTAGATCTTCGAGAGGCTCTTTATTAAACTCTATCTCGCCTCCTTCCCTAGGCTTTTCAGCTTCTTTTCCAGGAATGGAAACATCTGCTTCTCTCTCGTCTGGGCCTGTGGCAGGAAAGAACTGGAAGAGGCGGCACGGGACCGACCCCTTTATACGGCGTCGCCTGATGCGGTTACCTGGCCATCAAAGGGTGGTCCCTCGCCAGGAGACTGCTAGCTAGAAATTTTTCCGTGGGGTCCTGCCGCCGGCCGGTGTCAGTCCTATATGTAATTACCTACTGCAAGAGCCTCTCTCGAAGATCTACTGTTACAGTAAGTTCTTACGTAACTGTACTTTCCCACCCTTCCTCCCCTGATAACCTTCCAGGAGAGGGCTCTTCTTCTTGCCTTCTACCAAATTGGTTATTCTAAACTTTGAATTGCATTTAGAGCAAAGTTTTCATGTTTATTGTTCTGATTCATGTTACATATTTTTTAAATCCTGTTGGTTCATACCTATGTGGGCATGTGCTCATTCTAGCTTGGAAAAAGTTCTGGTGCCTTCCTCACAGCCTCTGCTCAGGACACCCACAAGCTTCTTTTGGATTGGCTAATTCATAAACTCATTACCATAATCTCCACCTCTGGGACAGTACTACCTGGTCAGCTCACTGCAAAAGTTACTGATGCTAAAAGACCCTTTGGAAAAAAGAAGATGACTACACGGTGAGTATTTTTTTCTTTCTTGCAGTGCAAGTTTAAACACAACAGAATACATTGGTATTACAGTGTAGAGACTTGCATAACATAGAATAAAGCATAAAACATGTTACAAGTATGCAATTTCTATGCGTTTTCTGGATCTCTAAATATTAAGTGAAGCGTTTAAAATATTTGCATTTCCTTTCTACTGCTATGGAAAACAGCTACTAAGTTGCAATTCAGGATTTTGGGTGACCACAAACTTCCGTCATGTTCTATTTCTGTGACAGAAACTAGACACAGATATTTCTACATTTCTAAAGAAACTAGAAACATCCAGTCACAGAAAAAAAACAAGTTTGCCCTCTTAGCGACCTTATAATAAAATGGAAGATGAAAAACAAAATGGCAGTTTGTGAGCCATGCTGGTTTTGCATAACACTCACATTCTACGATATATAATGTACAAACAGTTCTCATGAAACCTTTTTCCCCACTGCAGGTGTAAAGTATATAGCCAGCACAGCAAGATTAGCATTATCCCTTTCTTACTGATCCAAATTGTTACGTATTCCTACATCTTCTGTTGCCTGTTTCAGGAATGTGTCTGCTACCGAGATTTGTGCGGCTGCCACCTGGAGTACTGTCCACATCTTCACTAAACAATACAGTCTGGATATTTCCTTAAGGAAAAGGGTAGGCTTTGGCCTAGCTGTGCTTCAAGGCCTATTTTCTTAGACCCGTAGGCGCCAGCCACCCAGACTGTTTGTTTGTCAGCACTGCTTGGTACTGCCTCCATAGGTGTGGCCTGATGAAAGAGATATCTTCGAAGAAGATAGAACAGTTATGTACTTATTGTAACAGTAGCTGTTCGAGAGAATCTCTCATCAGGCCATGCTGTCCCACCCTCCATCCCCTTACATCCTGGGGGCTTCTTCTTTGTAGGGCTTTGCCAGCTGTTTTCTGCCTCACCTGGTAAGCAGTGCCATAACTCCACTCCTGGTTCCCTATAGGGAGGCTCTCCGAGCATGATCTCTGGAGGGGAACCGAGGAGGGAAAGGGCACCCACGTTTATATAGGAAGAGTCAACGCAGGATGTCGTTGTGAGCAGCCTGTAGTGGACTGCTTGCAAAAAGTTTCCATGTGGTTCTAGTGCCTGATGGCTACAGTTCCATAGGTGTGGCCTGATTAAACAGATTCTCTTGAAGATCTACAGCTATGGTAAGTATGTAACTATTCCTTTTTACATCTGTGTTTATTTAGGTACAGGTAAATATGGATTAATTGGAAGTATGAATTTCATTTCTGTAAAGAAGAACATTGCTAACTGCTGCCAATTAGCAAAACATTTCCTGTCCCCTTTAAACCTGTGGATGTTTAGTCGTTTGAGAAGGTAGTTAGTAAACCCTCAGCTTAGTCTTTCATTTTCATTTTTTTTTTTATATGCGGAAGACCTTTGAGCTCAGAGCCCTTTTTCAAAGGTGTCCAAGTCATAGAACATAATAAATAATACAGTAAGTAACAAGCAGTGGTTCAATAGTGGACAGTGTGTAAGTAATGAACAGTAGTGTACAAGACTATTAAATGTGATAATGAAATGAGCTCAAGTTAATTACACCTACATAACATTTTGTCATAAAAGTAAGACCTCACATGTTGTTTAAAGAAAAATATGGGAGGAATTTCACAAGTCAGTAGGTAGTGAGTTCCATACATTGGTGGCTCTGTGCAGGGAATGATCGCTGCCCAAGGACCGTCCACTTCAACATTATTTGGAGTCTGCCACTACACATTGCATGTCTAATGTACAACACTGAAACTGGACTGAGCACCAGGATGCTAAGTTATGGTGCTAACAGCAAGCGACACAATAACTGAACAGAGTCCATAGCACCCATAACACCGAACAAACCACACTGACCAGATGAAAGTCCAGTAGAGTCACATTTATAAAGTGCTGAAAGTGCAATAACTGGCAGTGGCTATTTACAAAGATAAAATGACGTTTCTCCCGGCATGCTGCCAGGCTTCTTCAGAGTAATTATAACAGAGACTCTGGTGCTGCATTTATACAAATTCAAACAGTCATGTACTAATAAAAAGCCAATCAAATAATCCTGACTGGTCAGTACACCCAGCCTCCACAATTAAAGTGCTAGGTGCACCAAATACATGATTATTTTATACGAAACTTAGAGCAGGCATTTACACATATAATACAAAAAATATTTGCTTACACCTAGCCATAAAAAATCCTAGATGATCCATGTCATCATCTGTGCATTCATATTGCACTTCTTTTATTTTTATTCCTTTGGGCTTCTATGGCTGGTGTTATTATTACACAGTTATTGTGATATATGAGTGATGTCTGCTCCAAGCACCAATGTTCTCTTTTTACTTCACTGCAGACAGAACCAACCCCCCCATCCACTTTATGTAACTATGTACCAATGATACATTACACAATCCATTTAGAAAGTTCCTATGAATTTTTATAGTTTTCTAAAAACTTTCACAGCACACTCCAACAGTATCAGCCCTACCTTTTTTAGCACCTATACTTTTCAAAAAAGGCAGTCAAATCAGTGCTGTTATTGAGTCCTTTGTTCCGGCGTGCCCCCAGTTCAGATATCCAATATCTTTCCCTTTGTCCCATGAGTTTGTTCAAATCCCCTCCTCCACTACCATTCTTAACTTGTTCAATTCCTATAAAATGGATTTTGTGCTGCTTACTCCTATCCCCCAATACATGCTTAGCTATGGGATAAGACAAATCGCCCTTTTCCACAGCTCTCACATGTTCCCCTATTCTCGTACGGAATTTTCTAACTGTTCTACTTATGTAAAAGGCCCCGCAATCACAATTAAGCATATATATAATGCCACTGCTGTTGCAAGTGATGAAATCCTTTATTTGTATAATCCTGTTTGTGGTTGGATATGTGAATTCCCTGCAAGTGTGCACAAATTTACAATAAGTGCACCTGCCACAACAATGGGTACCCATTGGTGCAGGGGCAAGCAATGTTTGCCTCAATGGTTCAGGCCCTGCCAATATATTGCTAACCACCATGTCCCCAATGCTTTTGCATTTGCAGAATATTGTTCTAGGCCCCTGTTCAACCACAGTTTTGAGTCTTGGCTCCAACTGCAATATAGACCAATTGCTACCAATAATATGTTTCACTTTCCCTGCTCTTCTCGAAAAATCTGTAGAGAAGGGACATCCCATAGTGTCATCACTAGCTTTGTTAGCATATTTTAATGTGTGCTCCCTATTCATATCATTTACCTTCTGAATGGCTGAAGCTATGCTATGTCTGCTATAACCCCTTTCCTGGAATCTACGAATTTGCACTCCCCTCTTCTGTGTGTACTCTGTTCAGTGCAATTAAGTAGAGCACGCACCAACTGCCCCTTTGGTATATTATGGTGCACATGATAAGGATGGCAGCTGTCAAAATGCAACAAACTGTTGCGATCATTTTTTTTCTGAAATAAGGTCATACAGAGGCCTCCTTTGCCATCCTTATACAATTTTAAATCCAAAAAATGGATGGTCGTCTGATCTATGTCATATTTATAGGTCAGATAATCACTAGTCTGTTCCATCCAACTGATAAAAGATGCAAATTCTTCTTTAGTGCCCTTCCACACAATCAGAATATCATCTATAAAGTGCCACCACAAATCCACCTTAGATAAGAATGGGTTTGTGGTGGCGCTGTACAGATGATCACACTTCCATTTCCCCACAGTCAGGTTTGCATAACTCAGGGCCATAGTTGTACCTCTAATCTGGTGGTACAGCTGATCCTGAAATAGGAAAACATTTTTTTGAAATACCAACCTAGCCAGTTCTACCAGGAAATGGGTTGGGGTTGCAACACATTCAGACTCAGTTCTCATTCCTAGAAAATAAAGATAATGCATCTAATCCCTCTGAGTGGGGAATAACTGTATACAGGGAATTGACATCAACCACAGCAAAAAAACACTCTGGTTCCATCCACAAATCCTCCACTAATCTGACAATTTCAGTTGAACCCCTAATGTATGATCTAAGATTTTGTACTATCGGTTGTAAAAACTGATCCACATACATTGACAAGGGTTCAGTGAACCACCCATACACAGAAACTATGGGCCGACCTAGGGGTTTTGACATGCTGTTATGTATCTTGGGCAGTATGTATATAACAGGCACAATAGGACAATGTATTGTCATAGTTCTATAGAATACATTGGTGATGTATCCCCTTACATAGCTGTCACTAAGCATACTATCAACCTCTGTTTTAAACTGTGCTACAATTTGCCTAGAAACCGGTTTATAAAACATGGCATCATTCAGCAATCTATGTATTTCAGTGACATAGTCTGTGGTGTTCATTACAACTACTGCCCCTCCCTTGTCTGCAGCTTCAACAATTGTGTTAGTGTTGCTACTTAAGGTCTTAATAGCTAACCTTTTCCTTAGTACAGTTGTCCCTGTAAGTATTTGTGGGTATTTCTCTTAATTTTTCAAGATCTAGTTCACATTTGCGAATGAAAGTGGACACAACTGGGTTTAATGGTGGGCAAAATTCAAATCGGGGGCTAAGCCTAGTATTCAACAACTTGTTGGTATCGGTATTTTCAAACATACATTTGAGAGTCAAATTTCTATCAAACGTATTCAGATCTATACAGGTACTAAAGAAGTTAATGTCATGTGGGCAAAATGCTAAGCCTTTACTGAGAATGGACAAGTCTGGTGCTCTAAATGTAGCACCAGAGTCTCTGTTATAATTACTCTGAAGAAGCCTGGCAGCATGCCGGGAGAAACGTCAGTTTTTTATCTTTGCAAATAGCCACTTTGCCAGTTATTGCACTTTCAGCGCTTTATAAATGTGACCCTTTTGGACTTTCATCTGGTCAGTGTGGTTTGTTCGGTGTTAAGGGTGCTATGGACTCTGTTCAGTTATGTCTAATGTACCCACTCAATAGTGGTTAAGAATTTTTGAATGCTGATTGGCATGAGTCCTAGTACAGCCTTTCTGCACAACAGTGCCAGCTGGAAAGACACTCTGTGGTAGAAGGGCAGCTAGTTTAGATTAATGCACTGAGCATCACACTTGAGATCAAGTGCAAATTTACAAGCCTGATAAAAATCCAGGGAGATTTTCTCAAGATCAGTTTTGTTAGTAGCAGAATACACCACCGTACCATAGCCAGTAATTGGCACTTTCAGACTCCCAACCAGCATCAGTTTAACCTTCTTTGTGAAGCTGTTTTTGTTTGGATAAAGTAAACCAACTGGTTAATGAATTTCCCCAACCACAGCATTATCATGTGTAGAAAATAACAATGGATAAAGAATAACCCCCAAATATTTAAACACCTTCACCTGTTCGATAGGATCCCCAGAGGGTGTGGTGATGGACCGGCTGTGACCGTCCTTGAGTCTGTGCCTTCTTCCAAGCAGCATTGTTTTAGTTTTCTTTGCATTGATTATCAGTTTATTAGCAGAAAACCACATCTGACTTCACACCTGTGGGACAGTGAAGAGGGCCGGGAAGTGGCCTGGGGCAACACCGGGGAGGGTGGCAGCTCCAAGGCCAGAGGGGGTGACATTGCAGCAGTGGACAGTGGTTGGGTAGGCACAGAAGACCCTGAGGCTGCTAAGCCCACACAGGTCAAAGACAGACTGGTAGAGTGTCTTGGTTGTGACAAGCCTGCCTAAAATAAAGGCTGGAACAGCAGGGGCTGGGGGGGGGTGGGAAGGAGACCGGCCCCGCAGGTGCTGCCAATGGTAGCCCTGTAGGAGATGAGGCAGGTGTCGCCACCCCCGAAGCGGAGGATGGCCTCGCCATGGTCACAAAGTGATGCGGGGACCGGGGTTTGGCGCGGTCCTTGTCCATGTGGTTATATTTACCCAATGATTTTTCCCGGGATTTCAACGACTGAGAGCCTAAGGATGAGGCCAGGGAGATTGAGGAAGCCCTGGCCTGCAACTCCTTCTCCATGCTGGTGACCTTTTGCTGGAGCAGAAAGTTTTCCAAGATCTGCCGGCGATGGCAGCGGGGGGTCTGGTTGAAGCTACGACTGATGGAGGAGGCATCGACTTTGTGGTCTGTGCCTAGGAAGAGAAGACAGGCTGAGTAGCAGTATTTCTTCGGGAGTTGTTTTCCATAGGTGAACTTTGTCGTATGGTCCGAAGACAAAGAAGACTGAGAAGACATGAACGAAAATGGAAAATCACAGATAACCAAGGCAAAAAAAAAAGTTATAGAAGGAATGGTGGTTGACTGAAGCTGTGGCATTCCAGAAGGTCCAACGTGCATTGGTCGATGGTGGGAAAAAAACTGAGGCGGGTGTGGGGGCCACCCAGTCTTATAGCATGTGGTGATGCCAGCACCTAAAGTCGGGGTGGGCGGCCCCCTGGTAGACAGCTAGCCAGAAAAGTTTCCGTGTGGTCCTAGTGCCTGGCGGCTGTAGTTCCATACTTGTGGCCTGCTACAAGAGATACCAGATCTACTGTTACGGTAAGTTCTTACGTAACTGTACTTTGCAGACTTTATTAAAGTTGTGCTGCAGACATTGTCCAGAGGTAGACAGATCCTGGTTTCTAAAGAAAATAACTATCATCCACGTACAGTAAGGTTTTGGAGTAGTCATAGACTCTAGAAATGTTACTGAATGAACTGAATAACAGGTGATCAAGGATGGAGCCCTAGGGAACCCCAGAATTAAGAGACAGTTCCACAGAGAGAGCATCACCGTAATCATGATCTATTACCTAGATAATCCAAGAACTATGTGATAGCCTTATCTGACAGGCCCATCTCCAGAAGATTTTATCATCGGGTCATGGCCAACCAAATCAAAGACCTTAGAAAGGTCCAGAAAGGCTGCACCAATTTAATCCCCTATGTCCATGGCCACGTGACAATCCTCAGTCAGTTTGATCAAGGCGATATTAGTACCATGATATTTAAGAAAACCATGTTGTTCCTTGGCCAGGTGATCATGCCCAGAAGTGTAATCCAGCAGTTGATTATTGACAGTTTTCTTCCAGATTCTTGGACATTTCATTTTTTTTTTTATACTTGTAAATCTGATGAGCAAAAATTGCCCATTTTCACAGATGACAAGGTACAATAACATAACAGACATAAATATACAAAAAAATACAATAAACTTATATTATACAAAATAAAAATAACATTAAATTAGAATGGTTCAGTTATAGTTGTGATCAACAGGTGCATTCCGCCTTATTGAATAGCCATTGCTTAAGACGAGTTATATAATAATGAACAGTTTTACAGTTAATAACATCAACTGGAACACTATTATGAAAAAGAGGTGCTCGATACAAAAGTGACCTTTGGCCCAATGTTTTTTTAAAAAGCAGTAGTTTAAAAGAAAATCTACTCTGGGACCTAGTTCTACAAGAATTAGTAAATCTTGGGGAGAGATCAATAATTGAGGCAGGAAGCAGACCATTTATGATTTTGAACAGAAAGACTCCCATTTTTTGTGAAATTCTATTGGCCAAAGATAAACAATGTGAAAGTTTATATAACTGGCAGTGGTGCATCCGGTAAGGTGCATTAAGCATAAACCGTAATATTGAGTTATACGTAACCCTTAAACTATTCAATACTGTAATGGTTGATGCAGAATAAACCAGTAAACCATAGTCAATGCTTAAAAGGAAGCTATGTGAAAGTAGCCTCCGAGAATCAACTATTAGGAATGATTTTACACGGTAAAGAAGATTTAGTCTTTGATGTATTGTTTTTCTGAGCTGTTTAATATGTAATTCAAAAGACAGTTTACTATCAAGAATTATACCCAAATATTTAACATTTTCTACCAATTCAGTGGTGGTCCCCTCCTTATCTTTAATAGGAATAAGTTCTTCATTCTCACTATACCTGCCAGAAAAAAAATCATAACTTTGTTTTTTTTTTTTTTTTTTTTTTTTTTTTAGAATTCAGGACCATATGTTTCTTGAAAGTGATCAAAGTCAATCTGAACATCATTTAATACTGCACTAGAGTTGGATCTGTCACTGTAATTAACTGCATCATCTGCATATAAAATCATTGATGTTTTTGTACATACACTTGGGGCTGAATTAACAGAGAGAGAAAAAATAAGGGGACCCAGGATAGAACCCTGGGGTACCCCACTCTGCATTACTATTGTTTTTGAAAAACTATCACCTATAAGTGTCCTAAGAGTCCTATTGGTGAGGTAGTCAGAATACCACTTGATCACGTCAGCTGAAAAATGCAAATTATGAAGAATCGATGGCAGTAAATTATGATTAACAAGATCGAAGGTCTTGGTGAGGTCCACAAATAGAGCCCCAACTGAGTGCCCTTTATCAAGGGCACCCTGAATCTGGCTAGTGAACCTCACCAAGGCCATCTCAGTGTTATGGTTGGGTTTGAACCCATGTTGACAGTTAACATCTGATGTCTTGTAAGATATTCTAATGTTTGGTCCAGAATGTTTCTTTATAGAATTTGGATAGTGGATTTAGCAAGGAAATAGGTTGATAGTTTGAAACCATCTGTGGATTACTATTTTTTAATATTGGCTTAATGGTGGAAAGCTTCCAATATTGGGGAAAAGCACCATTTTTTAGGGAACAATTAAAAATCAATGACAAAGAATAAGAAAAAGAAGTAATACCTAGTCTAATAATTCTATAATCAATTCCATCATACCCCACACAAGGCTGGGGGTCATATTTGAGTATATATTCCTTGACTAAATCCGGTGTAACAAGTCCAAGATTAAATTTAGCATGAGTGTGATTTAAGTCAGTTTGTATATGACTATAATTATCGACTGAGGTCCTATAGCTACTAAGATCACCAAAATGTAAACAGTTCTGCTACTGATTTAGGATCACTAATAAGGTAACCATTATGTTGTATAGTTATATCAGCCATCTTTTTTTCCTACCAATCAATTTATTTAAAGTTGGCCATGTTTTTTGTTTTTTTTAGAATTCCCATGGGAGTTTCTCTGTTCAAAAAGACAGTAATGTTTTTTTTTTTGCACTCCTAATTTTAGACTTAAATTTATTCCTCAAGGTTTTATGCATCTGTAATGTAACAGGGTTTTTATTTTGTTTATATTGCTTCCAACTCTTATCTCTGGATTTCATAAGAAGAAGCAACTCACGAGATAACCATTTTTGTGTGCTCTTATTCTCATTTTCCTTAAGGGTGCCACCCTGTTAGCAGTTTCAGAATATACCTTATAGAATAATTCCAGGAGTAAATCCAAGTCATTGAGAGGATCAAACATTGACCAGTCAGTTTCATTACATACTGTTTCAACCATAACCGATGTTAACTGTGACAAATTTCTTGCTTCAATATACTTTGGAGGACTCTTTCTAACCCCAGCAGACCAGCTACAGAAGACTGGACAGTGGTCAGTCATTACATCTGGCAAAGCAGGACCCCAGAATTGGTAATCCTGTCAGGATGAGTGACCACGATCCAGTCAAGAATTGTTCCAGTGCCTGTTTTGTAATTAGGTGTGGTTTCCCTTTCTGTGATTTGATGGACCCCCAGGTTTAATAACAACTCGGGAATACCATTTTTCAAATCTGAAGTCCAATTGCAATTAAAATCGCCTAGAAGAATCCACTCTGTTAGGAGTAACTTACTACAGAATTATATTATTAACTCAATTCCAGATCTATTTTTCCCATGGGGATATAAACGGAACTTACAGTAAGATATTCCTCAAGCAACTGGTCATGGAACCAACTCGGCAGAAGGCAATACTGGACCTTGTGCTCACAAACAGGGACAGTGTGATGGGGGTAAGAGTGGGGGACCACCTGGGGAACAGTGACCACCAGTCACTGTGGTTTGAAATCACAGAAAGAGCAGAACCTAACCACACAAAAACACGTATCCTGGATTTTAGGGGGGCAAACTTTGGGAAAATGGGGAGATACTTGAAAGAGGCATTAAGGGGAATGGGGCAGGAATCAGGGGTTGAGGAACAGTGGGAAGTATTTAAAATGGGGATTACAAGAGCAACAGAATTATGTATTAAGCAGGTTAGCAAGAGGAAAAGGAAGAGGAGACCATTATGGTTTTCCAAAGAGGTAGCAAAAAAGTGAAAGCAAAAGATTGCATTCATGCAATACAAAAAGACACAGGCAGAAGGGATAGGAGAAGTACCAGGAGAAGCAAAGGAGCAGGGAGGTCAGTAAGGGAAGCCAAAGCTCAGACAGAAGAACACATTGCAAAATCAGTGGGTAGAGGGGACAAAACCTTTTACAGGTACATAAGTGAAAAAAGAAAGGCAAAGGGAGGGATAGTGAGACTGAAGGGGGAGGATGGGGCTGTGGGAGGATGACAACAGTAAAGCTGACATATTGAACAGGTATTTCTGCTCAGTCTTTACTAAGGAAGAGGAGGGTAATGGGTCTGAATGGAGTACAAGGGTGAGAATGGTGCAGAAATGGACACAAGTCCCTTTACACGAGAAAGGGTCCTGAAGGAACTGGAAGTAATAAGAGTTGATAAAGCAATGGGGCCAGATGGGTGCACCCAGGGTCCTTAAAGAACTAAGAGAGGTGGTGGCTGAACCTCTTGCTATTCTGTTTAGCGATCACTAGAAACAGGAAGTACCCAAAGACTGGAGGATAGCAGATGTAGTCCCTATACAAAAGTGGGAACAAAGAGGAAGCGGGAACTACAGACCAGTCAGCCTCACCTCGGTAGTGGGAAGATCATGGAAGCACTACTGAAGGAGAGATTGGTGGAACATCTGGTTGTCAATGGACTACAAGACCCAAGGCAGCATGGTTTCACCAGGGAAGGTCATGTCAGACCAACCTCATTTAATTTTTTGACTGGGTGACTAGGGAGGTGGATCGGGAGGGCAGTGGACATGCCTATCTGGACTTCAGCAAGGCCTTTGACACTGTGCCACATAGAAGACTATTGCACAAACTGGGGAATATGGGTGTGGGCAGGACAGTAGTGCGGTGGGTAGGTAACTGGCTGGGCAGCAGGACACAGAGGGTGGTGGTAAATGGCTGTCACTCCACAGAGGGAAGAGTGACCAGTGGGGTACCACAGGGATCAGTGCTGGGACCGGTACTATTCAATATCTTCATCAGTGACATTGCACAGGACCTTGAAGGCAGAATTTCACTGTTCGCTGATGACACAAAGCTCTGTAACAGAGTAGACACACCAGAGGGTGTAGACAGAATGAGAAGGACCTGCAGAAACTTGAAGAATGGTCAGGGTTTGGCAGTTGAAATTCAATGCAAGGAAGTGCAAGATAATGCATATCGGGCACAAAACCCTGGCACAATATATATCAGTTGGGGGTGAGGATATAGCATGCACCGAGCAGGAAGGGATCTTGAGTTATCATCTCTGACCTCAAGGCAGGGAAACAGTGTGACAAGGCAGCAGGTAAAGCAAATAGGATGCTGGGATGCATAGGCAGGGGCATCACCAGCAGGAAAAGGGAGGTCATAATTCCACTATACAAGACACTAGTGAGGCCGCACCTGGGTACACTGTGCAGTTCTGGAGACCTTACCTACGAAGGACATAGACAGGGTAGAGAAGGTTCAGAGGAGGGCAACAAAGATGGTGCATGGATTGCATCACAAGTCCTATGAGGACAGGTTGAAGGCACTGAACATGTACTCCCTGAGGAGGAGGAGAGAGGGATATGATAGAGACATACAAGTATCTTACAGGGAGGAACAGCCAGGGTGCAGGAATGCACTATTTTTAAGCGAAAAAGATGTTCCAGGACTAGAGGGCATGGGATGAAGTTGGAGGAGGACGATTCAGAGAAACGTGAGGAAGAATTTCTTCACAGAACGGGTGGTGGACAAGTGGAACACCCTGCCAGAGGAAGTGGTGGGGGCTGAAACAATCACGGGATTTAAGAATGCATGGGATAGACATAAAGGAATTCTGGAGGTCAGGGGTAAGGGGCAACAGACTTCCTGGAAAACATAAACTGAACTTGCAAACTTAAATGGGCAGACTGGGTGGGCCATAGGCCCTTATCTGCCGACACTGTCTATGTATCTATGTATCTATATTTATCTTGTCCAAGCGACATATTTATTGATGCCATTTCACGACCCAAATCATCTGTGGGACACAAAAGGGTAGTGAATTGGAGCCTTTCATGTACATATATCGTAGTCCCACCCCCTCGTTTCCCAACTCTATCAATCTGATGATGCTTATAACCCACTACAGACATTTCTCCATCTAAAATTCTATCATTTAACCAAGTTTCAGATAGAGTAATTAAGTCAAAATCATTATACTCAACCCAGGCAACAAACTGTGTCCATTTTGACAACAAACTTGTACATTAAGATGAAAAAGAGTAGAATATATATGTCCAAAGCTGTTAATTGTGGGCAATACAGCCACAGAGTCAAAATCATTAACACAGTTTGGGCCTGGATGTGGGTGCACTGAGCCTGACATAAATAATAATAAAACTAACAGCCTCCTAACTCAAGTTGTGTTTTCAAAGGATATCCTGTCTCAGTAACCTTTTTTTTTTTTTTTACACTAATTTGGGCAATGTTATGATTTATTAGGGACCACAAAACGTTATTGTGCAAGTGAGAGAAGGACTCATAAGAACTAAAGTGGTTAAAAAAACCTCAGAAAGAATATTTATCAAACTAAACACTGAATAAATCAGTGTCCAACAGTGGTGCAGATTCCTCTTTCTCATGCACAAACTCAAACTGGTTGTGTAGAATATAGAAACAGCTGAAAAATACAAACCATCCAGTTACAGCCAACATGATAGCAGAGGATTAAAACTCAAAAAATAAATGACCAGGTAGCTTGAAACTCCTTCTTGGAGAGATTTCTACTAGGAGTGGCACTTGCGCCACTCACGCTCATACTAGCGAGCGGTGCAGGTTTTTAAAGGGCAATTAAACCCCGCCCCTTGATGATGCTCAGCAGCCGGCTCCCCTGAGCCTCCTGCACACTGAGCCAGGCAGTCCGTGGAGCTCCTTGTGAGGTGGAAATTGCAGCAGACCCACAACTTGCCAGGCAGAGATCTTTCTGTGCTAGTCAGGAGCAGGCAGTTAGTGAATGAGGCGTTCTGAGGAGAAGCGAGTGGCAGGGTTTTTTAAAAGGCAATTAAAGCCCGCTCTTTGATGCTAAGCAACCGACTGCCCTGAGCCCCCTGCACACTGAGTCAGGCAGTCCGTGGAGCTGGAGTTCCTTGTGAGATGGAAATTGCAGCAGACCCACAACTTGCCAGGCAAAGATCTTTCTGTGTCACTTGGGAGCAGGCAGTTAGTGAATGAGACATGGGGGACAATAGGGAGATAGAATTGTAGTTCAAGACAGCAGCCTAACTTATGCACAGGCACAACACTGACTTGCTTCCAAATATCAGGTAAAAAGCTGTCCTGTAATGAAATTTAAGTAGCTTTTGAATCAGGACTACAAGTTCATCAACAGCCAGTCTAAACAATATTGTGTCTTTTTGGTCAGGATCTACTCTTGTCTTGGGTGGGGATTTAATCAGTTAGTTCCTAACAGTGTTGGTTGATAAATGCCTAAATGTTAGTACACTAGAACAAGACTCACGATTGGAGTCATGGTTGGAAGACTTGGCGCTAACTGAAATATATTTTGCCACGATAGCAAAAAATAATTAAAATGGTTAGCGATAGCCATGTGGTCAGTAAAACTATTGTTTTTGACCTTTAGGGCAGTAAGAGATTGACAGTTTAAATTGTTCCAGAGTTTCAAAGGGTCATTATTGGCATTCAGCTGCCTGGTCTTGTACTAATTTTTTGCCTTCCTGGTTAGTTTTCTACAGTGGTTTCTCAACTCCTTGTACTTGATGAGATGGAATTGAGAGACGAAGCTTCTGCAGAGTTCCCAGTACTTATTCATTTCTTTAAATTCGGCAAGCAGTTCAGGGGTCAGTCAGTTATTCTGGTCGTTTTTTATTCTTCTCTTTATGTTGGGGGCAAATAGATTGCAAGCTTTAGAAAAGATGTTATAGGAATAGTCAAAGGCAAGATTGATATCTGCAGTGCAGTCTAAGTCTTGCCAGTTCACAGAATTCAGGTATCACTTGAAAGACAATAAATTGACATCTTTTAAAGCATGAATGAAATGCATACTTTGGTGGGGCCTATTGCTTCTGGCCGATGAGGAGTAACAGCCCGGGGAGTGGTCACTAATCTGGTCAGGTAAGACCCAGACTTTCTTAATTTGGTCAGGATGAGTCACCTGAATCCAGTCAATCAGGGTTTCAGTAGCTATTTTGTAATTGATTCTAGTTGGGCTAATGATTTGGCTAAGGAGATATCCAGTTAATTTACCATTTAAAGGGGAGTTTTTATAGGAGAACCAATTTATATTAGTCACCAAGAATAATTTTTTTGTGATTCCGAATTAAATTATCAGTATTATCCAAAACATTTTGAAAGCCAGGATCCACCAGGGTAGGGGGAATAAAAAGCACAGGCAAACCCGGTGGCAATGAGGGTTGAGGCACTGGACTCCACACCTCGCACATGCCGGTGACCTGAATTCGGGGGCGAGCTTGGACCGCTGTGGTTGGCGGGGGGCTGGGAGATGATTGTAGCAGCCACTGGGCTGCTCTCATCTACCGGATCGGGAGGTAAAGATCTCACTTCGAGGGGAGCTCTTGCAGCAGGCAATACCGTTAGGACTAAGGCTGACAGGCATTGGGACCCCATGGAAAAATTTTCTAGCTAGTAGTCTCTGGTGGGGGACCACCCTTGACGTCGTCTCTGCCCCGTCAGACATGGTATAAAGGGGGTGGACCCCTGGTGCCACCTCAGTTCTTTTCCCACTGTCGACCTGCAAACATCGGATCTACGGATGCCATAGTTGCAGTCGACCACCTTTTTTCTCGTGCATCGCACAGTTTTTTCTCATGTAACAACCTTCCTCAACAGTTTTTCCATCAAGTTTAATGTCTTCATCGACACAGCAGCGAACATCCAAGTGTGCACGCGGAAAGCAGATTCCGGCAAAAGACGGCCATTCTGCCTACCTGATCTGCCTAGGCCCAGATCACTGGCCAGACGATTGCATGCACTGCCTCAAATTCAACAACAAGACCAGGATTCGTCACGCCAACACCTTGAAGGCCTATTTCCTTGAGCAACAAGTAGCCGCCATGCAGAAGGCCCCATCGGGACACCATTTGTCCTCTTCAATCAGGGAGTCTCCCCACAAGGAGAAGAGATCGGGAGGGAAACACCAGCACCGGGAGAAGGAGAGGGACAGGTTGGAGTCCCACCCAAAGTCTCCTCACCAGGCATCTACTACTTCCACCTCCAGCGGGAGGTTGGAATCTGTCCCCCCTCCCCAGGTACCAAAGCAGCTTTTGGGGATACACACAGGAAGTCGATCGCCTCTAGACAGGTGAAAGATAGTCTTCTTCTGTGGGACAGCCGTCCACCCAGATCACCTTGGCCCGCCGACCCCATAAACATGGGTCGATCCATGATGGACAGGTGTTGGCTTCAGGCAGATCCACAGAGCCCACCACCCGAAAGCCTTCTGAGACGTCCGAGAAACGCAAGAAGACAGATGAACCAACGAAATGCAGGGAGGTCATCGGGTGCCGGCCGACTCCCGCACCCGAACACTGGGCATTGTCTGCCTCCCAGATGACTGGGCATTCCGACTCTGCGTCGGAAAAAGAGCAAGTGCCTCTGGCAAAAGAAAGGCTGTCTGCCCCTAAGGACCGGCTGTCAGCCCTGAAAGATCCGCCGTCGGCCCCGGCAACCAATTTCCCAGACATGGGGGTACTGGACGCCCAGCAGCCTTCAAAAGAACCAAACATCAGGCCGGCAGACACCGAGGATCTGACACCTGATGTACCCGTTGACAAAGTGCCCGAGGACCGGTCAACAGCACCCTTGGACCAGACACCTGGACCCTCCAGCGCTTCTAACCAGATGCGCCCACTGCCAGTCTTTCCACTAGCTGAGGTGGGAGCACTTTTTAATGCGTGGTGGAATATCATCAAAGGGGATCTTCTCCCCAGACCCAGGGATCCATCCCCATTACGTCCTCCACCTAGAGACCCCACTCCTGAGCGGTCTTTACCACCAAAGGAGCCACAAGATAAAGAGGACAGGCGGACGCCTGGGTCGGACGTCTGCAAAAGACATCTGTCATCTGTCCCATCCTCCAGCGGATGCCCGCTGTTGTCTTCAGGGGATGATGCAGGGGTCTCATCTTCGGACTGTTCCTCAGAGGACAAGCTTCCCATTCCGTCTCCAAATCCGTGGGACTCGCCAAGGTCACCCCCAGATGACCTGTCCTTTTTGGATATTATGCGCCATATTCAAGCACTTTACCAATGGGACACTGAGGAATTAGACCCAGAATGGCGCAGACTGGACAAATCTTGGGAGCCACAGATCCTAAGCCATTAGTCATCCCCTCTTTGGTGGAACCATTTCGGGATGTGACCAATTCCACATGGAGACACCCGGCCACTATGACCACAGTTCCTCGTAAGGCCGATAGTCTTTACAAGACACCTAAAGGGGAGCCTTTTCTGGGTGAACACCCAAAGGCAGACTCGATGGTCCTGACAATTGCCCATGGCAGGGCACAACAACCATGCCACAAGAGTGCCCAGCCATTGCACACAGAATCTAAAAAATTGGACCAGATGGGACGCAAGGTGTACTCTTTGACAACTTGCACCGTTAGATCACTCAACTTCCTGGCTCACATGGTCACCTACCCAAAATCCCCGTGGGCAAAGGCAATGGACCTGGCCAAGGCACAGCCAGATTCGGAGGGTAAGGCAGAATTCCTTGCTGTGATTCAGTCTGGCGTGGACATAGATGAGCACGTCCTCAGGAGTTCTTATGACTCCATGCATACAGCAGCAGGAGCAGTGGCCACCGGCATTTGCATGCGGAGGCATGCTTGGCTCAGGGTTTTGGGCTTCCGACAGGCTCTTCAGGATGCTATCCTGGATGCTCTTTTCCAAGAACCAGTCCTGTTCGGTCAGGACACTGAAACACTGATCACCGGACTTCAAGATTCAGGTAAAGCTGTACCTGAATTCCACAGAATGTACTGGTCGGAGCCACAATCCACACGCCGCCGTCCTTTTCGGAAAAATCAGGGCAGCAAGGAAGGCGCCAGACACAACATAAGGGAGGCTTCAAAAGAAAAGGCCACCCTGTCCCTTCAGGCACCCAGGGTCCCAAAAACCCCAAGGTACCAAGACCTCCCCTGCCTACACCCTCCAACACAGCATGACTCCCTACCGACCCCCCACCACCACCACAGCTGGTGCAGGGGGAGGTGGTAGGAGGGAGATTCTCCCTCTGCTTATCCGGATGGTCCAGTATAACATTGGACCAGTAGGTCCTCCAGATAGTAGAAAGGGGATACTCCCTAGAGTTCACCTAGTTTCTACCAGACAACTCACCAGTACCCTCCCATTGCTCACCCTCCCATACACTCCTCCTGAGTGCAGAGATACAGACCTTACTGGACAAAAGAGCCATACAGGAGGTTCTTTTTGCTCAAAGGGGAAAGGGATTTTATTCCCATTTCTTCCTTGTCTCAAAAAAGATGGGAGACCTCCGTCCCATTCTGGACCGGAGTCATCTGCACACCTTTATCGAATACAAAATGGTGACCCAGGCGAGCCTGTTACCAATGCTTCACCAAGGAGACTGACTCTGCTCTCTAGACATGCAGGATGCCTACATGCACATCAAGATCCTGCCGTCCCACAGGAAGTATTTATGCTTCACCATCCAAGGAAGACACTGCCAGTTCAGGGCTCTACCATTCGGCCTATCCTCGGCACCAAGGGTTTTTACCAAGTGCCTAGCAGTAGTAGTGATGGCCCTCAGGAGAGAGGGTCACTTTGTATACCCATACCTGGACGATTGGCTTCTTACTGCATCAACAGAAGGCCAGTTGAACAGGACCTTGGAGGAGACATTCAGCCTATTCCATACTCTGGGCATCACCCTAAACCTGCCCAAGTTACACCCATGGCCAGCTCAAAGGCTGCAGTACATTGGAGCAGTCCTGGACACAGTCCAAGAGAGAGCCTTTCTGCCCACAGACAGAGCAGCAAGGCTAAGAGAAGTCACTCACAGGGTACAGGACTCAGACTTGGTTCCAGCAAGAGTGGTTCTGCAACTGCTAGGTCACATGGCAGCAGCTATTGTTACAGTTCCACTCTCGCATCTGAACATGAGGATCCTGCAGTGGCACCTTAAGGTTCAATGGGATCAAGGTACGGACGAGCTGGATGAGCCCATTTGGATCTCCAACGCAGTCTGACAGTCCATGACCTGGTGGCTCATCCTAGCCCACCTCAGTATAGGGGTCCCCTTTCAGTGGCCCAGTCCACTGCAGACTTTCTCCACCGACACATCAGGACTGGGATGGGGAGCACGTCTTGCCTCGCACCAGACAAGGGGCTCCTGGAATTCAGCGGAACAAGCTCTTCACATAAACATTCTGGAAATAAGAGCTGTTCTGTATACCCTTCAAGCTTTCCAAGGGGTACTCCATCCTGGACCTCTGCTGGTCCAGTCGGACAATACCCTGATAGTCTTCCATCTCAACAAGCAAGGGGTTACACATTCGTATCCCCTGTGCAGAGAGGCGATGAGAGTTTGGTCCTGTGCGATGGATCATAAGCTGGAAATCACAGCAGTCCATGTTCCAGGCATCCACAACATCCTCACAGACAGCTTAAGTCGCTCTCAATCTCAGAACCATGAGTAGGAACTGCAGCAAGAAGTCACAGATGACCTCTTCAAAAGGTGGGGTCAGCCAGAACTGGATCTCTTTGCGTCCCCACACAATGCCAAACTGCCCAGTTTCTGCTCGCTAGATCCAGGGCCTGGTGTTTTCTGGTGAGATGCATTGTCCCTCTCTTGGACAGGTGGGGTTTCTGTGTGCTTTCCCTCCCTTCCCTCTTTTTAGAGGGTCCTGCTCAAGTTCCAGGCAGAAGATGCCAGGATGATTCTGGTAGTGCCATTCTGGCCTCAACAGATTTGCTTCCCACTGTTGCAACCGATGGCATCGAAACCACCAGTTCCATTGCCCTGCTCCACTCATTTGCTCTCCCAAGAGCAAGGGACGTTGGTCCATCTGGTCCCTGCACCTGCATGTTTGGCTCCTGCGGACTTAGCTAGGGGTAGGTGTGGAGTATCCCTTAGAGTGGCAGAGGTGCTTGTGGCAGCGAGAAAACCTCTACCAGAGTGACCTACACCATGAAATGGAAGCATCTTTGCTTGTGGGCTATTTCCCCATTCTCTGAATCCCTAGGTTGTCCAGTGGAATCTATGCTGGAGTATCTTCTCCACCTGTCGGACTTGGGTCACAGTTATTCGTCCATAAAGGTGCATCTCTGTGCTCCTTCCGCTTACCATGCACCAATAAACGGGAAGACTCTGGCACAGTTAGACATCTGCAAGACCTTCCTGAGAGGTATCTTGCATATTAAACCCCCCCAGGAGAGACCCAGTACCATCCTGAGATCTCCTGTTTGTTTTAGAAAAGCTCACCTTGCCACCTTTTGAACCAGCCACAAGCTGGGAGCGCCGCCTTCTCTCTTGGAAGGCGTTATTTTTAGTTGCCATTACCTGAGCCCGGAGGATTTCCGAGCTACAGGATCTGATGTGTAAAGAGCCTTATCTTGTTTTTCACAGGGACAGAGTAGCCCTGTGTACAAACCCAAAGTTTTTGCCAAAGGTAGTGCCTGAGTTCACGTTGAACCAGGACATCCAACTACCAATTTATTAGAGTACTCGAAAAACGGGGAGGCATTGTTACATACTCCGGATGTACATAGAAGTTTGCGTTACTATCTGGCTATGATTAGTTCCACCAGAAAGACAGACCAGTTATTTGTCTCCTTTGCCCACAGGAAACTTGGCATGCCAGTCACAAAACAGACTCTTAAGTGGCTCATGCACTGCATCACCTTTTGCTACCAGCACCACAACAAACCCCTGCCGGAACTGGTGAGGGGTCACTCCACCAGAGGGGTGGCGACACCTTTCGCTTCCCTTTGAAATGCATCTTCAGTGGACCTCTGTGTGGCCGCTACTTGGAGTTCAGTGCATACTTTTGTGAGGCACTACATTCTAGACATTGCTTCCAGGAGAGAGGATTTTGGCTTAGCAGTCCTTCAGAGACTTCTCTCCTAATTTCCCACAGTTTATTGTCCTCCATCCTTTCGATCTGGGTCTCTTCTTGGGCATCACTTGGGACTCGGTCCTAATGGTATTAGAGCTCCCCCTCGAAGTGAGGTAGTACAGTTACATAAGAACTTACCATAACAGTAGCTCTTCGAGAGGAGTTCTTGCAGCAGGTGGCTTTCTCACCCACCTGCCCCCGGGGACAAACATCACATCTTCTCTTGGGGATGGGAGATCCTCCTCGGTTCGCCATCTGTATTTTCAGCCGGGTCTCCGGCGGGAGAACTGAGGTGGCGCCGGGGGACCGCCCCCTTTATACCATGTCTGACGGGGTGGAGCCGACGTCGGGGCGGTCCCCTGCCACAGACTGCTAGCTAAAATTTTTTTCCATGGGGTCCTAATGCCTGGCAGTCTTAGTCCTAATGGTATTATCTGCTGCAAGAGCTCCTCTCAAAGATCTACTATTACAGTAAGTTCTTACGTAACTCTACTTTTCTTCGCTCTCGGCTGACACCTGGTGGAGGCCAGGTGTCAGAGCAGAGGCCTGGTGGGCTGACGCAGTGTCGGGAGGGTGGAAGGAACATGCACACACACCTCCATGCACACGTGTCGTGCACGCTGCTGCTCTGAGCAGGGAGAAAACAGGAAAAAACCCTTGTCTCTCCATGGCCATAAATGATGGCCCCTGACGTCCTCAGACCCCGCTCCTTCTGGATCCCCACTGGCAAGGCGGTGGGGGGAGAGGCTGATGGGGTTGGGTCGGAAGTGGGCCTGATGACAGGATCCGGTGGCTGTGGAGAAGCAAAAAGCTCTTTATAAAAAAAAAGTCACAATTATGTTTTTACATCCCTGCCCCAATTTAAAGGATTTAGGTACTAATTTCTGTCGACACATTTCCCGACGATCAAAATCCTGCCCCCTTGTTCCCGACTGCTGCACAGCCTGAATGCTATAATTTCCGTTATTCAGATTCCTGACACCATTTGATCTAAGCCCTGTATGCAGTTGTATGTTATCCAGCACCTCTCACAACATCTTTACCCACCTCCTGGATGCCGGCAAGCTGGCGGAAAACATCAAGAAAGACTTTTTAGGTTGAGGGGCTGAAACAGCAGAGGTGTTGGGATGATGGGGTTGAATGAATATAAAGTGACCTTTTTCTGTTCAGTTTTAATGCCTAAAGCTTAGCTTGTCTGTCTGTTCCTTCCTCCAATTTCTTTCAAACAGAAGAGGAAGGAAAGTTTAACGTGTTTCTGTTTTCTGTATTAGGCATTTAACACTATTACCCATGCTTTAAGTAATCTGTTATGTGTTACGGGTATATGTTGAGCATATGCTCCTTCTGGAGATGAGGCATTTGCTTTAAATGCAGGAATACAATTTCAGCACCTCACAGAGATGGATTGGGAGCTGGAGTACATGAAAGAGGATTGAATTCACAAGGTTTTTTTTCTGAGTGGGTGAGCGGGCAATTATCTGCATTAGAGAGGAGGGACTTGGGAATCTGGAGCTCAACTGAGTGGGTGAAATTACTATAGTCAGTACAAGTGAAGAGGTCTTTGTTACTATGGCACGTGAGAAGCTAGAAGAATAAAGCCTAGGGCCAGTAAAGGAGTGACTGTAACGCTGAAGTTCTCTTGACATTTAAAGCACGGGCAGCATGAAATTATGGTTCGGGATTTACTGCTTTCGGTATTGTGAATTTTCGGTCTCGGGAATTTAGTCTGCAGGAAAACGGGCAATGGGATTTAGTACGGATACCATTTAAAGTTAACAAGCAGGAATTCACATGATGGGTTTCTATCTTTAATTGGAAGGAGCATTGCCATAAAATGGTCTTTTACATATAAAAGACAGTCCCCACCCCTTTTTCGCACTCTGTCCTTCCAAAACAATTTATAGGAGGGGAGTGATATTTCAGCTTCATCGATCTTGTTGGCTAACCAGGATTTAGTGAGTGCCACATCACGTTTCTGATTGACACAAGAACAGCACATTCATCAAATTTAGGAAGTAAGCTCCCTACAGTAATGTGTAGGCAGTCAGTAATGCCTTTTGTAGTACTCTGTGATCTGGGGCATTTACGTGAGGCGGGGGGGACAGGGTTTGACTGGACAGTACTGGAGAAGAACATAAATTGTGCAGTGTTTCAACATGGCATATGAAAATTGCAAACTGACCGTATGGTGTTGGAACCTTTTACACTTAAGACTGAGGTGAATGTATTTCAGCCTCTGCTTAAAGACATTCCAGAGGGAACCATATACAGGACCCCAGAATACACCATTGTACTAGTTAGATGTCCCAGCAGATACACTCTTGGAATAGGGAGAAATCTCAGATGTGGCACCACAGTTACAGGCAGGGTCTCAGTCAAGTTTTTCATTTGAGCAGATACTAACTGCAGGAAATAAAACACATTTTAGCAACAGCAGAGATTTTAGCAGCAACATAGTAACAAACAGAGTACCTGGCTCTGGCCCATCTTCTCTGGCTGACTCCTGCAGACTCAGTCCCCTCCATTCCTGTTACCCACTTTTAGGACCCACACACATAGATCCAGTGCAGATTGCACAAGAGTTCAGAAGTAAAACCCAGGTAGTGGAAGGGAAGGATGGGCTCCTGCCCTGTCGAGACTCACTCATGGCTCATTGGTGGCTCCTGATGGGTTCACAATCTAAGACTTCACTTTCACCGAATGTGGGGAAATAATGCTCAGCACACATACCCAGCTATCGACCAGTTGCTCAGGCACTGTCATACTGGTGTTCCACAGGTCAGTGACATGTTAGCAGGATGAAAATGATCTTATAGCAGGGACGAGGCAGCAGATCAAGGAAGGACAAGAAATTGGTAGAGAGAAAGCGGCAGTCCTGTACCAGCACCAGGCAGCCCTGAGGTGTCTCAGTCAATGAATAATTGGGAGAGATGGGGTACCCTGCTACCTCAGTCCAGTAAAGGGAAGGGTTAGGCACTCTTTCCCCCACCTTACTGTCCCAGTCCCATAGCAGTGCCTCCCAGGTGCGGTATGTGGGACAAGAAGATGCTGCATCCATGGCAGTATACCCAGTTAAGTACTGAAATTACATAACAAAGACGACGGTCCAGGCTGTGAAGTTTACAGTTAGTCCAGTTGAGGTTCAACCTTCCACACACTTCAAAGGGAAGAAGGTATAAGAAATATCCAGGAATATGGACCCAGGAGAATCCAGGGGGGCAGTGTATAGCCCCAATTAATAAGAGGCCATTTTAAGGAGGTGCTAAATTACTGACTCGGGAAAGGAGCAGCAGTTCCTTTGTCCATGGAGAATTAAAGATTTCAGCACCAGATAGTTTTGTGTATTCTGAAGAAAAGGCTGCTGTTGATAGTGCTGCTGATGATGCTGTAATCCAGTGCATTGAAAGGCAGCAGTCTTAGCTTGGTTTGGGATTACTTCCAAAAAGTTGATTCTAAATGAAAATGCTGGTACCTGGCAACAATGAATTGCAAGAATTCTGTCCAGAACATGTTCTCAGATGAAATGTGCAAAAATGGTGTAGGTATTCCAGCAGAAGAACATAAAAATATCAAACATCTACAGACCCACTCACACAGACCAAGGAGGTGGGGCCATCTCTTTGCATCCAGGGTGAATACTCAGGTTCCTAGATTCTTGAGTCGGTTCTGATGTTCAGTAGCGGAGGCAGTGGATGCCCTCTTCCAGCAGTGGGACTTCAAAAAAACTGACCTGTATCCTCCAGATCCTTGGATCCAAGGAGTTCCTCAAAAAAATAATCAACTGGCTTGCCAGTTCAGCATCCCAAACCAGAGGCACCTTTGCTGCCCTTGATATGTCCCAACTAGTCTCTCAGCCAACCAGGTGCAACCCCTCCAGTGCAACCAATACCCCCTTAGACATTATTCTAACCAATCGCCCCATGAAGTTCTGGATATCAGTGTCCTCCCAAACTCTCTTAGTGACCATTCCCCGGTTCTTTGCACATGGTCTGCCCTCGCAAACCAGTGCCCAGGACAGTCCTCCGTCAGTGCCTTCATCCTGGTAACCTTGAAAAACTCAAACTGTATCTTGCCCAACTGGACTGGTCCCCCCCTACACTTAGCTCCAGATATTGAGCTGGCGCTTGACTTCTTCACTTGCTCCTTTATCAAGACCTGTGACATTTTCACACCCCTCTCCAAGACCCATATCAAGAAACAAAATGCGCCAGAGGTTACCCTATTTCTCATTCAGCAACTGAAACTGAGGTACAACCTATGGCACCGACTGTTGAATCTGGTTAGCCAGCAGATAGACAAGCATATAACAACAAGTGCAATAAATGTACCTGGGCCATTCGCAAGGCCAAGGTTGAATATTACAGAGCCGCACTTTCCTCCTCCTGGGGGACAGCCCGGAAGTTGTGGTATAACATAAAAGAACTGAATGGAAAGTCACACTCCCCCCCCCCCCATCCCAACTCACTGTCAGTGGCTCCATCACCTCGGACCTCAAGCATCGCAGACTGCCTAAATACCACTTTCTCCAACCTCAACTCAGTCCTCCCCAGCAACTTCTTTGACCCAGTCCCCCCCTCACAGCCTCCCATCCTCCACTGTCCACCTTTCTACCTTCGCACTATATCCCCACAAAAAGCCAGGCCATATCTAACTAAAGCCCTCAATGGCACCAGTCCCTGCAACGACCAATTGGATACCAGGCTCCTTCGCCAGGTACTGGATGTAGTACTTTCCACACTCACAGACTTGCTCAATCACTCACTGTGTCTGGGTCAATTCCCCCTTGCCTGGAAAATGGCAGTCATCTCACCAATACTCAAAAGTGGAGACTGCTCCTCCCCCAGTAACTACAGGCGGATCTCCATCCTCCCCCCACTTTCAAAAGCAGTGGAAAAAATAGCAGATCAGCTCACAGAATACCTGACCAAACATGACATTATGTGCAGGGAGCAGCATGGATTCAAACAACATGAAGTCTTGCTGTATTCTGACAAGTGCGGTTAGCCCCAGCCTTTAAACTGCCCCAGAGAACAATGGGTTAACTTTTCTATGCAGGGCATAGAATGTTGATCTCGAGCTTGGTTGATGTCTCTGCCTGTTGTATTTTGAACTGCAACCATCAGATTCTTTACTCCGCCTCACTGAACAGTCGCTCCAGAGATTTCTCCTGCAGCTCTGTTCGAAGTCAGTTGAACTGTCGGTTTTCGGTCCGTTTCTATCAAAATTTAGTTTCCGCATAAGTCGGTTCAAGTCTCTGTCTGTGGCACCGTGAGTACTAGATAGGTTTTGTTCTGTTTTCTGTGTGGAACTTGTAAAAAGTGTGGATCGGTTTGGCTGAACCGATCGTTTAGGTAAATTTTATATCTTACTTTAGTGTGTGGTTACCGGTCCATATCGGTTATAAAAAAAACGGGTTTTAGTACATTTTTTTCCAAGACCCGCAACACGGTCAGGAACCGATAGGGGAGTCTTGCCTGGCAGTTGCGGAAAAAAGGGTAAGTTTGGTTAGGTTGGCCATGTCTGAGAAACCCAAGAAAAAAAATGGGCCCACTGGGTTTCAACACTGTAGTGAGGTGTGGGAGGTCTTTGTTAAGGCCTATCCCCACACCACTCTGTGTTTATTGTCTGGGGTTTGACCCACCTCAATTCAGACTGCCAAATTAGGAAACATTTTCCCAAATCTACCCTTGAAAAGAGATTAGGTAGACTGAGGGAAAGGGAGGCTGAGAAGTCCACTGACCCAGATGGCCAGCCGGTTCGGTTCCAACTGAACCAGAAGGAGTGCCCTCTGACCAGGGCGATACTTTCAGGCAAAGGAGATCCGATCCCGAGGGGTCAGTTCCGGCAAAAAAGAAACGCAAAGAAAAATCGTCCGGTTCGGATCCAGAATCTCATACTCCGACCGCCGAAGAAATAGCCAAAGCGATTTGTATTGTGGAATCGCTTTGTCCGGTTCCGATTGATCTGGCACCTTTTGGCAGGGGCTTGGTTCGGTCGGTTCCCCCGGTTCACGATTATACCCTGGAAGAATTTTATGAACCGGAGTTTGAGGAGGAAGGAGAGTTGGAAGATGAATATGGTGATGGTGGAAGTCTGGATGTGCCTATTGATCCGGACATCTCCCCAGACAGACCTTCAGGTGTTTCTCTTCTTAGGCTTTCTGAGTCCCCTTCCCACTTTATGTTTTATAGAAAGGTGGCTGAGACCCTCCAGCTTCCTGTGGAGGAGGCAGTGGAGGATCAGGAGGAGCCTGACTATGTAGAGATGATGGACATCCCAGAGTCCAGGAGACTGTCTATTCCCCTCCACAAATCTTTTGGGAAACAGACACAGAAAATTCTGAAGTCTCCCAATTCTATACCTCCTGTGGATAGAAGAATGGAAAAGAGGTATACTCTTTCAGGCTCAGATACGGAGTTCCTTTATCGGCAATGCAGCCATGCTGGGTTGTACAGGCTGCTGCCTGCGATAAGGCAAACATTCCCTTGGCATCACACCCCCCAGACATGGACTCCAGGAAGATTGATGCCATGACAAAAAAGCAGTACATGGCATCTTCCTTGGGACTCAGGCAGGCGAATTGTATGGCCTATACAGCCAGATACCAGAAGTCTAGGTGGGATACTGTACTGGCACTGGCTAAACAGGCTTCCCCCCAGCTTGCCAAGGAGCTGGAGGAGGTGGCTGCAGATGGGATTGAGGCATCAAAAGTTCAGTTTCATGCTGCTGTGGACTCCAGTGATGTGTCATCAAGAGTCATGGCTACATCTGTGGCTCTTCGGAGAATGGCTTGGCTCAGTGTACTAGCCTCTCACAGGATACCCAGGCTAAGGCCATGGATTTTCCTGTAGTGGGTAATTCTCTGTTTGGGGAGCAGACAGAGAATTACATGAAGAAAATGGATGAGTACAGGACCACTTACAGGAGTGCTCAGGCCAAGGAAAGGCAGGCAACTCCTCAAAGGCAGCAGTCTAGGGGCAGGGGCAGGCTTTTTCAAAGGCCTTTTTACCAAGCACAGGCCTCTTCTTCCTTTTTGCAGAGGGGTTTTCAGAGGGAGAGGCAGAAGGGGGATGAGCAGACCTGCATCCACTCCTCAGCCTAAAGCCCCTGCCAAGCAGACACCCTGATGGGTCTGCCCGGGTCGACTTTCCTACCCCAGTAGGGGGCAGACTGGCTTACTTTGTCCAGGACTGGATATATATCACATCAGACAAGTGGGTCCTGGAAGTAGTAAACCAGGGACTGGTTCTCAGCTTCAAAAAATTTCCAAAGATGAGAGCCAGATCTTTTCCACCTGCAAATCTTTCAGAAACCCTTCCCTAGAGGCAGAGGTTTCTTCTCTCCTAGCTTTAAGAGCTATAGAGAAAGTACCTACTCTACACTGGGGCAAAGGACTGTACTCCAGGTACTTCCTGACCCCCAAAAAGACAGGTGAGTGGCGACCCATCCTGGACTTAAGATATCTGAACAAACATCTTTTAAAGCCAAAGTTCAAGATGATAACTCCTGGACTTATCCTTCCCTCTCTAAGGCCAGGGGGCCTCCTTTCACATTCCCATCAGGTGCTCCCACAGAAAGTACCTCAGGTTCGAGTTGCCCTCAGGCCACTATCAGTTCAGAGCAATGCCCTTTGGCCTAACCTCAGCTCCAAGGGGTTTCACAAAGTGCCTGGCAGTAGTTGTTGCCTTCCTAAGAAGACAAAAAATTTCCATTTTTCCATGTTTGGACGACTGACTCATAGTGGGCCAGCCTCCAGACCAAGTCAAGCCAGACCTGCAAGTGACCCAGCAAGTGCTCACTTCTTTAGGCTTTCTTCTCAGCCTATCAAAGTCAGTTCTCAAAGCAGTGCAGCTCCTCACCTTTATAGGGGCAGAGCTGGATACAGTAAAAAGCAAGAGCTTTCCTTCCCCTGGAAAGGGCAAGAGCTGTCATGGAGCTGGCTTCTTCATTCAGCCTTCAGGTATCTCGACCAGCAAGGCATTTCCTTCAGCTCTTGGGCCACATGGCAGCTTCTACAGCAGTGGTCCAAGGCGCAAGATTCCAGATGAGGGACATTCAGTTCCACTTGAGAGCTTTTTGGTCCCAAAGAAAGGATTCCCTTGCCAAACTAATCCCAGTGACTCGAATTCTGATCCAAGCCCTGCAATGGTGGCAGGATCAGGACAATTTGAGGCAAAGGGTTCTATTTGCCACTCAGTCTCATTCAGTGGTCCTTACCACAGATGCTTCCCTGCTGGGCTGGGGAGCCCATTTGGGGGACCTCACCACCCAGGGACTGTGGTCTCCTCAGGAATCTCTTATACACATCAAACTCTTGGAACTCAGGGCAGTGTTTCTGGCACTGCAAGCTTTTTCCCAGTCAGTACAGAACAAGGTGGTTCAGGTCAGACCAGACAACACCACCACCATGTGGTACATCAACAAGCAAGGAGGCACTCGGTCTATGGCCTTGTGCACAGAAGCAGTGAAGTTGTGGTCCCTGGCTTATTCCCTGCAAACCTCTCTGATAGCAGTTCACCTTCTAGGGAAGGATAATGTCCTAGCAGATGCACTGAGCAGAATATCTCAGGGCCATCACGAATCGGCCCTGGATCCTCTGGTGTTGAAGGTGATTTTTTCAAGATGGGGCACTCCAGAGATAGATCTTTTTGCAGCCCCAGACAATCACCAACTTCCTCTGTTTTGTTGCAGACCCCCAGTCTTGGGCTGAGTCCCCCTGGATACTCTGATTCTGAACTGGGAAGGGAAATTTCTGTATGCTTCCCCCCGTTCAAAATTCTAGTCAAGATAAGGTCACAACCATGCAAAGTGATTCTGATTGCTCCAGACTGGGCCAGGCAGCCATGGTACCCCTTGTTGCTGTCCCTAGCAGTCCATCTTCCCCTGTCTCTTCCCAGGAATTACAACCTGTTATCCTCCTCGCGGGAGGATTTGGTACCCCAATCTTCAGTCTCTCAATCTCAAGGCATGGTTCTTGAAGAGTTAGAGTTTGCAGATTTGCAGCTGTCTCAGGGAGTTCTGGATATTCTCAAAGCTTCCCGAAAGCCTTCCACCAGAAAGACTTATAACTCCAAATGGAAGAGATTCAGCATTTGGTGTTCCAAGAGGCATATCTCCCCAGATACTGCTAAATTGCCTACAGTTCTGGATTATATGGTCCATCTTAATAGCCTGGGCCTCAGAACAGCTCCTCTCAGGGTACACTTGTCTGCTGTTTCTGCTTTCCTGTCAGTAGGCAAGTCTTCCTCTCTGTCATCCCACCCTGTATTCTGTAAGTTTTTCAAGGGATTGCTTCATACCAATCCCCTTTGAGTCTCCTGCTCCTGCTTGGGATCTTAATGTTTGCGTATTACTCAGCTTATGCAACCCCTTTGAGCCTTTGTCCTCAGCAGAGCTTAAGTACTTGACTTGGAAAACCTGGTTTTGGTAGCCATTACTTCACTAGATCGTATCAGTGAATTGCAAGCCCTGTCAGTGGAACCTGATTTCATCTCTTTTCACAGAGATAAAGTGGTCCTAGAACTAACAGAATGTTCTTGCCTAAAGTGGTTTCAGATTTCCACCTGAACCAGTCTATGTCTCTCCCTGTTTACTTCACTGATCATTCTTCATCAGGGGAGAGGAAGCTACACAGTTTGGATGTTAAAAGAGCCCCTAGCTACTACATAGAGCATACCAAGGGTCACAGGTTTGATTCCCTCCAGTTGTTCCTCACTTATGGAGAGGTAGGAAAGGGCAAATCTGCCACCAAGAGAACTATTGCCAGGTGGATTGTGTCTTGTATACAATTCTGTTATGAGAAACTGGGAAAGATTCCACCCTCAGGCCTGAGGGCTCATTCTACAAGGGGTACAGCTGCTTCTCTGGCTGCTGCCAAGGATATCCCTCTCTTAGAAATCTGTCAAGCAGCCACCTGGAAAACAGTACATACCTTTACCAGGCATTACTCTCTAGATATCCAGGCTAGGAGTGATGCTCAGTTTGGCACAGCAGTACTTCATAGTCTATTCCCAAAGTAGGTTCTGTCCCTCCTCCATGGAGGTACTGCTTGGTAGTCTGCACTTGTCAGAATACAGCAAGACTTTATGTTGTTTGAAGAAAAAAATTACCTTAGTAATTATGTTTCTTCTAGTGGAGTCTTGTTGTATTCTGACCTCCCCTCTCAGAACCTGCATTTTTTGGGATGTGGGTGGCAGGCGCAGTGTTGGCACCCAAGGGGTGCCCCCTCACACCCTCTGTTACTCATCGAGTGATATGTTATTTCAATTTTATTGGTTTTGGTTTTTTGGGTTTCCTGACTTGAGTTTTCCTTTGGGAACCCAAAAGATTATTTTTCTGCCGGTTGGTTAGTAAAAATTTTACAGTTTCCACACACAACATCTAGTGAGTTTTGCTCGTAAAGATCTGAAGGTTGCAGTTCAAAATACAACAGGCAGAGACATCAACCGAGCTAGAGATCAACATTCTATGCCCTGCATAGAAAAGTTAACCCATTGTTCTCCGGGGCAGTTTAAAGGCTGGGGCTAACTGCACTTGACAGAATACAGCAAGACTCCACTGGAAAAAACATAATTACTAAGGTGAATAATTTTTTCTTCTGCTTTGGCAACAGTACCACCACTGCTCTCCTGGAGTTCTCCAATTTCCTGCACTCTGCCTTAGACTCTGGCAACCTTGCTGGAGCTGTTTTCATTGACCTCTCCAAGGCATTTGACATGGTCTGCCATCCCCTGTTGCTTGACTCCCTCCTCCAACTTGGTCTCTCCCAAGGGCCCCTCTCCTGGTTTAACAGCTACCTGTCCTCCAGGTCCCAGTACGTAAAAATTCACAGCACCCTGTCCAACACCTGGCCTGTCCGCCCTGGGGTCCCCCAGGGCTCCATTCTAAGCTCCCTTATCTTCAGCCTCTACCTTAACGTACTACCCAGCTTCTGTGCTAGTAGGGTACTTCTCTGTGCAGATGATGCAGTCCTATTTGCCTCACACCTAAACCCTGCCTCCCTTTAGGTCTCTCTCTCTCTCTCCAGCTCTCCTTCAACCAGATAGAGCAGTGTTTCATAGACCACAGGTTGGTCATTATTCTAAAAAAATAAAAGCTATGCTTTTCATCCATCACCAAAGCAGGGCCAGAAACACCCCCCTCCAGATACTTCCCAGCACTCAGCACCCCCTTGAAAAAGTGTCCTTTTATAAATACCTGGGCATTACCTTCGATCCTGCCCTTACCTTCCACTCCCACATTAGCACTCTTTCCTCTGCCACTAACGCACGGATTGGCCTATTGTACCACCCCAGGGACTGCCTACCCCCCCGAGGCACTCCAGTTGGCTATCACCTCCTCAGTTCTGTCCCTCCTGGACTATGGCCTTCCAATCTATGCAGCCGCAGGCAGTACTGCGCTTAATAAAGTCCAGTTGTCCATCAACAAGGCCTGCAGGCTTCTGACCGGTGCTGGCAGACGCACACACACCTGCTCACTATACTCCATTGCCAACGTGCTTAACTTTGAGGGGAGGCTCCTCTATCAGTCATGTTTTCTGACCAAAAAAATACTCCTTGTTCCCCCCCAGGTGACCGCCTCCCTCCACCGTGCTGCCCCTGCCATTTCCACCCGCAGTGCCTGTAAGGCCACCCTTCTGGTCCCTAGAGCTAGGACCTCACTTGCACAGCAGTCCTTTTGTTACCGGGCCTCATCCTGGTTCAAATCCCTCCCTGCCACTATCACCAACCTCCCTAAAATTGGTCCCTTCAAAACTGCTCTCTGGAACCACTTATTCGCCACTCGCTGCTGTAGGTGTGCATAACCGTTCTTGGTTCCCATCCCATACTGGCCCTGCTACATGTGGGCACAACTGCTAGTCCACAACCTACTTGACAGTATCCCCGGGACAGCCAATTTCTTCATCACTCCAGTTCGCCACTTACATTTCTTGCACTAATTGCCTAGCTACCACCTTGTATAGGCCAATGACATTATCTCGTATAAAAGTACGCTGTCATTACAACCTGACTCTACAAATTTTCTGTACTGTAACTGTATAACAATATATTCTTTGAAATTATGTAATCCTGTGTTTGTCCATGGAACCATGTAACCCTGTGAATGTCTCTGTATTCTTTGGCGAGGAGCCTTTGGAAACGAGTCCATGACTCAAAGGATTGTAATTCCGATATGTACAAATAAATCAAGAGGAAGGTTTCTTGTGATAGCCCCAGATTGGCCAATAAAGAAGGCCATGCTTCTCTGATAAATCTGGTAATTCAGGAACTGTTTTGGCTACCTTGCTGCAGGGATCTGCTGACTTAGGGACTGGTCCTTCATCTGAACCCAGGGTTGCTTCAGTTGGTAGCATTGCTCTTGAAAAGAAAATGCTTTTAAAACAAGGTTTTTAAGCTAAGATCATGGATCATTCTGTGTCATCTAGAACGTTTTCAGCTTCCTTGGTATATGATAGGTCTGGCACATTTCTTTCTTGTTGGGCAACAGAACAAGGTATTTAGCATATTTAGGCTACTTTCTCACAGATTTTAGACTTACTGCAATCGGGCATACATTTTGTCAGGGCTGTGGTGCCTCCTAGGCTAAGAACAGAGACACCAGTATCAAAACTGCATGGTCCTCCCTCCACACCTTTACCAAACATTACAAGCTTGTCTTAAAAAATGTAGCTAATCCAGTCTTTAGGTGCAGTGTTTTGCAGGCAGTTATCAAAAGGTAATTAAATCCCTGTCGGGGGCATATATGTGACAGTATTACTCCCCTCCTGATTCTGAATTGGTACTGCTTAATAGAACCCATGTGTAAGTAATTCCCATTGACAACATGATATGATACAGAAAGAAGAAACTGTCATAACGTAAAATAATTTCTTGTTCTGTTAACACCAGTATTGTCAATGGTGCCACACCAGAGAGTTGTTTTGTAACTGTCACGGAAAATATTGCCCACTATATATATATATATATCCATATATCAGTGAAATGACACATTAATAATTCAGTATTATAACTTATTCACTGACTTGTAACAGGAGCTTGACTAATCATTTCTTGTTGCCCTGTTGAATCAGATCTCACTTTGAGGGGGGAGCTCTTGCAGCAGGTTACACCATAAGGACTGAAGCTGGCAGGCACCAGAACCCCAAGGAAAATTTCTAGCTAGCAGTATACAGTGGGAGTCCGCCCCCTGACGTTGACCTTGTGGTATAGAAGGGGCGGTCCCCCAGCCCTACCTCTGTTCTTTTCCCACCGTTGACCCGTGCACATGGGCTCCACAGACGAATTCTGCTCTAGTCGACCGCCATTTTTTACACGATGACCACGCTTTATTATTTTCCTAAAAATCTTTGACTTTTCTTCAGTTTCTCTGCATGTCTTCATCTCCGACCTAGTCTGTGGAACTGCGGCAGTCTTAAGTATCCTTGCGGCAAGCAAATCCTGTCGATGGACGACCACTCTCCCTTCTGTTGTCACCCTTTGCAGACTGTGTGAGAGGCCTTTTGGTTCCATGCATTTCTGCTTGAAGTTGAATCAGCATAACATTGTGTGGTGATTTGCATGTATAGCCCCATGATGCTTTGCATTATGGGTGTATGTGTGATTTTGTAATTATTTGAAACTTGGCTCCCTAGTCAGTGCCCTTTGGGGTAACCCTTGCCTCAGTGCTTATGCACTAAAATTCTTTGTCTTTACTGTTTTTTGTTTTTATTGGGCTCACCACAACCTAAACCCGATAGACCAACTTAGGGTAGCTAGTTCATTCCACTGGGGTGTCATACAGACGAGGCACACTGATGAGTCCTGGTAGGATGAAACATGTGTCTGTGTCTTCTGTTGGTACCTTTTGCAGACTGTGTGAGAGGTCTTTCAGCACCATGCATTTCTGCTTGAAGCTGAACCAGCATACCATTTTGTGGTGATTTACATATGCAGCCCATGATGCTTTGCATTATGGGGGTATGTGTAATTTTGTATTTCTTTGAAACTTGGCTTCCCAGACAGTGCCCTTTGGGGTAACCCTTGCCTCAGTGCTTACGCACTAAGGTTCTTTCTGACCACTCTCTGCCTCTTCTGCCTAGGCCCAAATCACGATACTGAGGCCTGTGAACACTGCCTGAAGTTCAACCAAAGGACCACAATCTGCCGCTAGAAGGCCCTAAAATGTTTCTTGCTTGAAAAGAAGGTTGCAGCGATGGGGAACCAAATCCAGGCTAAAAGTTCCTCCTCCTCTCCGATTTGTGGGGTCTCCACCTCTTCGTCCTCCCACTGGGAGAAAAAGTCAGATGGAAATCATAAACATAGGGAAAAGCATATGGACAAGTCTTCCTCTGTTTCCAGTCTCCTCATTTGAAGTTGACCGGCTCCAGGTCTTGCCCTGATGGGAGGTAGGACTCGGTATCCGCGGCAGCCCTCTGTCCTTCCAGGCTTGCCATGGTGAACCCTCCCACCCTCATCCAGACGTTGGGCGGTGGTTCGTCAGGGACTTTGTCCTCGGCATTCCGGCCCCTGTTGCTTCGGTCCTTCCACCAGCCTTCAGGCCAGCAACCCGGAGACTCGTCCGGGTCCTCCTCAGGTGGTGGGTCTTTGATCGTCATTCGCCTGGCCTTGGCATCCGCTAAGTCTGCTTCCGGCTCTGGGGCTAATGCCACTCAGCGGCGCCAGGGGCATTTGTCTGCCTCCTCTGCCAGAGTGACGCTTTTACCCCTTTCAGGAGTTGGCTCCCCTAGACACGCTCCCTCTAGACCGGCGCCGGCGGCTTCCCCTGACCAGCGCCAGTCCACACCTGTCCATTCGCCGGCCGCCCCGGCATCGAACCCAGCAGCACCTATTCTGTCATCACCCGATCCCCCTGCGTTGCCTGTTGACCCTAACATTTCAGTTCAGCCGACGCCAGAGGGCCTGCCGTCCAGCCTAATGACACCTACTAGGTCGATGCCAGATAACCCAACACCCACTGGGCTGACGCAATCCAACTCGGACCCTCAGGATCCAATGCCTGGGTTGCTGCATCCGAAGGGATTGATGCCGGGACCATCTTAAGCTTCCCCACTGATGCCAGCTAACCCTTCTAACCTACAGAATCCTCTGCCGGACCTGACTGCTCTCTTTACTTCCTGGTGGAATACTGTACAGGGAGACCTGCTGCCTAAGCCTGCACCACCTCCCAAGGATAATTCTCCTTCAGGGGTCCAGCCTCAGGCTCCTCCTCGGAAGCCTTTTCCACAGCTACCGAAGCCTATCCTGCAGCTGGATGATACGGGCAGGGGTCGCTCCATAGAAACATAGACTTTGATGGCAGATAAGGACCACGTGGCCCACCCAGTCTGCCCATTTTCCTACCTATTGCATAAGCTGCAAATCCTAGTTAACCAACAGCTTACTTCCTCCTACTCCCCACCAGAATTGCCTTATGTCTGTCCAGTGCATTATTGAATTCCTCCACTGTTTTTGACCCCACGACCTCCTCAGGGAGACCATTTCATGCGTCCACCACCTTCTTCATGAAAAAATACTTCCTTGCGTTGCTCCCGAGCCATCCCCCCTCTGTCTTCAAATTGTGCCCCCTTGTTATTGCACATCTCTTTTTCTGAAATATGCTACCCTCATGGATTTTAATTCCCTTGAGGTACTTGAAAGTTTCTATCATGTCCCCCCTCTCCCTCCTTTCCTCGAGGGTATACATATTAAGCCCCTTTAGTCTCTCTTTGTGTGGCTTCTGGTGCAGACCTTGCATCATTTTGGTTGCCCTCCTCTGGACTGCCTCCATCCTGTTTATGTCCTTGCGGAGATGAGGTCTCCAGAACTGCACACAGTACTCCAGATGGGGTCTCACCAGCTGTCTGTACAGAGGGATAACAACCTCCTGTTTTCTACTGGTGATGCCTCTCCCTATGTATCCCAGTATCCTCCCAGCTCTCCTTACTGCCTTCTCACATTGCTTGCCTACCTTAAGGTCATCTGATATGACTACCCCCAGGTCCGTTTCCATTTTTGTTGTTAGTACCTGCCCACATTGTGTACTTTTCCCCTGGGTTTTTGTTTCCCAGGTGCATTACTTTGCACTTCTTTGTATTGAATCTAAGCTGCCATACTTTTGACCATTCCTTCAACCTTGCCAAGTCCCTGCCCATCCTTTCCACCCTCCCCTTGTGTATCGACCCTGTTGCAGATCTTTGTGTCATCTGCAAAGAGGCATACTCCAAAGATCATGGGCGAAAACCCCGCCACTCTTCCTCTAGGTCATTGGACAGACACAGACATTGGTCTCACGGTCATAGGCATTTAATAATAATAATAATCTTTATTTATGTTTGACCCTACTCAATGCCAGACTGCCCAGTTTTTGCCGCTAGATCCAGGGCCTGGTGTTTTCTGGCAAGACGCATTGTTCCTCTCTTGGACAGAGAGGTTTCTTTATGTCTTCCGTCCTTTCCCATTACTGTAGAGAGTCCTTCTCAAGTTGCAGTCGGAAGGAGCAGGGATGATTCTGATAGCTCCCTACTGGCCACGTCAGATTTGATTCCCACTACTTCAGCAGCTTGCAGTGGAACCCCCGATTCCACTACCTCTGAGTTCAGGCATGCTCTCCCAGGAGCAGGGTACCCTGGGTACCTCAAGTTGTTACACCTCCACGCATGGCTCCTGCAGACCTAGCGGTGGCCCAGTTTGGGGTTTTCCCCAAAGTGGCAGAAGTCTTGGTGGCTGCTAGAAAGCCTTCCACCAGGGCTATTTACTCTATGAAGTGGGAGTGGTTTTGCCTTTGGTCCTCCGCTCACCATCTTGATCCATTCACATGTCCAGTGATCTCTGTTTTGGAGTATCTTCTTTCTATATCTGACTCGGGGTTGTGCTACTCCTCCGTTAAGGTGCACTTATCGGCCATCTCTGCATATCATGCACCTGTAGATGGAAAAACTCTTGCCCTGCTGAATCTTTCCCGTACTTTTTTGCAGGATATTCTAGAAACATAGAAACATAGATTTTGACGGCAGATAAGGACCGCTTGGCCCACCCAGTCTGCCCGTTTCCCTACCTATTGGATAAGCTGCAGATCCTAGTTAACCAGCAGCCTACTTCTTTCTACCCCCACCCTCTAGAATTGCCTTATGACTGTCCCATGCATGCTTGAATTCCACCAGTTTTTGACTCCACAACCTCCTCCGTAAGGCCATTCCATGCATCCACAACCCTCTCTGTGAAAAAATACTTCCTTAAATTACCTCTGAGCAGCCCCCCTTCTATCTTCAAATTGTGTCCTCTTGTTCTTGCACACCTCTTTTTTTGAAAGATGCTACCCTCTTGGACTTTATTGATTCTCTTGAGATACTTGAAAGTTTCTATCATGTCCCCCCTCTCTCTCCTTTCCTCGAGGCTATACATATTCAGCTCCTTAAGTCTCTCTTCATATGTCTTCCGGTGCAGGCCCTGCACCATTTTAGTTGCCCTCCTCTGGACAGCCTCCATCCTGTCTATATCCTTGCGGAGATTGGGTCTTATAGTAGTTGAACCCCCCCCCCATGTGAATAGTGCTTAGCTGAACCTGACATTTTCTTCTCTCCTATATCTATTCCAAAGACTGTTGCGCAACAGCACTTGACTCCTTCATTTTATGTCTTTTCTGTCTCTTTCTAATTCTCTCCCCCCTTTTCTGTGTAAAGCGTGCAAGTATGCTGCAGTCAGACTGGCCATCTGGCTGTGTATTCTAATTTAAACTATTTTCTTCCCCTTCTTATTTCTGCTCTTTACGTCATGGTCCAGTTAAATATAAGCACTTTTTCCCTGCATTGCCCTTAAATGTGCGAAATGGTCTAAATAGAGCTGCACAGACTTAAAGAATGAAACTAACTAAAGGTCTGTAAACAGACTTGGTAGGCAAAGGTTTTTCACAATGTAAAAGCAAGCTGGGATTGACAGTCAAACTAAGAAATTACCAATGCCAGTTTAAATGTTTTTCTTTAAGATATGTACAGGTGCAGATTGGAATATCCTATTCTTGAAAAGGTTAAACAGTTAGCAAATTAACTAAAATACAGGATAATAGAGAAGAACTAAAATGTGGTCTACTTACACAACTCCCAGGAGTTTCATGTCTCCAATCAGTGCTGGTGTCCTTGCAAGGTGCTGTCTCCTATAGAAAGTCAGCAGCACCTTTCTCCCTTCTTTTATATGCTGCAGCTCCTAGGTTACCTTTAGAAAAGGGGAGGAGTTGTCTATAATGCAGCCCACTCTGCAAGAAATGTGCAATCATATCTGATAGAGCATTAGGGTGTTTATGTTGATGTCATAATAATGGATTATTTGTTATGCCTTTCATTTATGTAAATTCTGTGTAATTGATTGTACAAAGAAAAAAGAAATTTTCCTGTAAATAGCTTAATAATTAGGTGGGGCTTTGAGCTAAGGGGTGGAGCTCCACTCTTTAAAAGAAACCAGCCTAGATCCTCAGGTTAGATGCTATTAGGGAGAGTTCATGTGAGGACCTCCTGCTCTCTGTTATACTTCACAAGATTATGTTCCACTGCTAGACCCTTGGCAGGGAAGCTGTGCTGTTTTCAAGTTTTATTTTGTTTGTTTATTATCAGAGGTTCGCTGCTGTAAGCTGTTATTTTTTTTTTGGATTTAATTTTTTTTTTTGTTTAATAAAAATCATACCATTTAGGTATGTTGTACCAAATTTGTTGATTCCTGTGTGACCTGATTGTACCCACTTTACCTGTGCCTTTGATTAACAGGACTTTCCATCCTTTAATGACTTTTTAACCTCATGTGACACTGCCTTATCAGCTGTAACCATGAGGGCTCAGTCTCAACTGATATAACAGGACCCTATATTTTCTTTTGATGATTCTTTGTTTGAAGAGGGTAAAGGACCACGAAAAACAAAGGCCGAAAAGAAATTATTACAGAAAGACTGGAAACAAAAACAAAATGGGACTGGTGATGTCATGCCTCAATATCATATTGTAGATATTAAAACTGAACAGCAAAATGACAATACACTTAACCCTTTTTTCACAGCTTAACAAACAAGTACCTTTGGGTTCACCATATGTTGTACAACAGTATGGAATTCTATATAGAATATGTATAAATTCTAAAACACAAGAACAGATAGAACAAATGCTGGTACCACAGAAATTTAGAAAAGATCTTCTGTTTTTAGCACACGATATCCCTAGTGCTGGACATGCAGGACGAGACCAGAACTCTGCTAGACTATTGCAACGATTCTTCTGGCCTGGTCTACAGGAGGACGTTGCTGTGTATTGCAGATGTTGTCCTTTCTGTCAGCAAATCAGCCAGATAACTCACAGGGACAAAGTACCCTTAATGCCCTACCAGTTGTAGCTCAACCCTTGAAAGAATAGCTATGGATGTGGTAGGACCATTAGTAAAAGCAGTAAGGGTAATAGATTCATACTTGTCCTTTGTGATTATGCAACCAAATATCCTGAAGCTTTTCCCTTGAGAACAGTTACAGCCTCAAAATGGCAGAAAAAGTAGTAGAATTCTGCAGTCGTATGGGTATTCCTAAAGAGATCCTGACGGATGCGTGGTACAAATTTTAATGCTGCACTACTCACTGAATTGTACAAAGCTTTAGGAATTACTACATTATGACACCCTTTCCATCCACAAACTGATGGTCTTACAGAAAGATTTAATCAGACATTAAAGCGTATGATTAGGAAATTTGTGGATGAAGAAGGTAAAAGTGGGATCAATATCTTCCCTATTCCTGTTTGCATACAGAGAGGTTCCACAAGCCTCAACAAGTTTTCACCATTCAGTTTGCTGTATGGAAGAAACCCAGGGGACCTCTTGACATAGTTAAAGAAACTTGGGAGGAGAGACCACAGTGAAATATACCAATATCCTAGACTATTTGGTTAATCTTAAAAGCGACTAGTGCAGTACACAAAAGGCACATGAACAAAATATGGTAGCCCAAACTAAGCAGAAATGCCATTATGATAGTAAAACTCAGGAAAAACAATTTCTTCCAGGGAAAAGGTACTGTTATTATTGCCATCCAATGACAATAAGCTTTTAATGAAATGGCAGGGACCTTACTCCATTGTTTCCCAGACTGGTCCTGTCCTTAACAAGTTGAGATACCCAGGAGACGAAGTGTACACCATCTATCATGCAAATCTCTTAAAGAAATGGCATGAGAAACTTACTTCTGATGTTAAAGCTGACCTTTATGTTATGCCCAGTAGTTCAGACACTGAATTAGGTTCTGCCTATAAAGAGGCTTGAATCAGAGGAAACTATTAGAGATGTACACATTAACTCAAATTTAACCAGTCAGCAACATGCAGAATTGGAAAATGTACTACAACATTATACAAAAGTTTTCACAACTATCCCAGGTAAAGCCATTGATGTAGTACATACGATTAAAACTGATTCCCAATAAGGCAAAAGGCATATCGATTGCCAGAAAGAAGTAGGTCTGAGGTTGTACAGGAAATTGAGAAATTACGGAAATTAAATATTATTGAACCTTCTAGATGTCATGGTCATCCCCTATGGTAATTGTACCTAAAAGGAAAGGGGTATCCGTTTATGTCTCGATTTCCGTAAACTCAATCAAGTGTCTCAGTTTGATAGCTATCCAATTCCTAGAGTGGATGATATAATAGATCACATTGGACAGGCAAAATACATCTCTACTCTCGATCTCACAAAGGGCTATTGGCAGATCCCTTTGGAAGAACAGTCTAAAGAAAAAACAGCTTTTAGCACTCCTAAGGGGTTATACCAGTTTGCTTATATGCCATTTGGCTTACATGGGGCCTCTGCCACCTTCCAAAGGTATATGGATAAATTGTTGAATGATCACTCTTCCTATTGTTCTGCTTATTTGGATGATGTGGTGATTTTCAGTTCAGACTGGTCAGCACATCTTACCCATTTGTCTAATGTTTTATATACTATTGAAAAAGCTGGTTTAACTATTAATCCTTCCAAGTGTACCCTAGCCATGAATGAGACAAGATATTTGGGCTTCGTTTTGGGTAATGGAATAGTACGTCCAGAAATAGAGAAGGTGGAGGCAGTAGCCCAATGTGCAGTCCCAGAAACAAAAAAACAAGTGAGATCTTTTTTGGGTTTAGCTAGTTATTATAGACGCTTTATCCCTGATTTTGCCACATTTGCAACCCCATTGACTGACTTGACTAAGAAACAAGTCCCAAATAAAATCCCATGGTCACCTGCTTGTGATTTAGCTTTTAGGACAATAAAAACTGTACTGTGTTCAGCACCAGTGTTACAATCTCCAGATTTTAATAAACCTTTTGAATTACAAACAGATGCTTCAGAAACTGGTCTAGGTGCTGTATTGTGTCAAAATATCAATGGAGAAGAACACCCCATCTTATTCATCAGCCGGAAACTATATCCCAGAGAACAGAAGTATGCTACAATAGAAAAGGAATGTTTAGCAATTAAATGGGCTATAGAGACATTGAAATTCTATCTATGGGGGTCTCATTTTACTTTAATTACGGATCACAACCCTTTATGCTGGCTTAACCAGATGAAGGATAAAAATGCACGCGCTCTCCGTTGGTACTTGGCTCTACAGCCCTATCATTTTGAGATTAAGCATAGACCAGGCAGCAAACATAAAAATGCAGATTTCCTTTCTAGATATGGTGCTTAAGGAAATTTAATCTAGAAATTTAATCTAGAAATAGGATACAGTATCCTATTTCAACCCCAGGGCAAATTATGACGTATGACAATGAATGATGTTAATTGTATTTATTGTTTTTGTTTATAGGGTGCCCTGGGGTGGGACTTCTGTGAGGGTGGGTGGAAGTCCCATCCCATTCCCTTGGGTTTATGTTGTGGAAAAGGGAATGTGGTCTTCAAACCAAATTATTGGTTTGTTCTTAAAGAGGGGGAAATGTGATAGTTGAACCCCCCCCATGTGAATAGTGCTTAGCTGAACCTGACATTTTCTTCTCTCCTATATCTGTTCCAAAGACTGTTGCGCAACAGCACTTTACTCCTTCATTTTATTTCTTTCTAATCCCCCCCCTTTTCTGTGTAAAACATACAGAATATGCTGCAGTCAGACTGGCCATCTGACGCTGTGTATTACAATTTAAACTATTTTTCTTCCCCTTCCTATTTCTGCTCTTCTATGTCATGGTCCAGTTAAATATAAGCACTTTTTCCCTGCATTGCCCTTAAATGTGCAGAAATGGTCTAAATGAGCTGCACAGACTTAAAGAATGAAACTAACTAAAGGTCTGTAAACAGACTTGGTAGGCAAAGGGTTTTTTCACGATGTAAAAAGCAAGCTGGGATTGACAGTCAAACTAAGAAATTACCAATGCCAGTTTAAATGTTTTTCTTTAAGATATGTACAGGTGCAGATTGGAATATCCTATTCTTGAAAAGGTTAAACAGTTAGCAAATTAACTAAAATACAGGATAATAGAGAAGAACTAAAATGTGGTCTACTTACACAACTCCCAGGAGTTTCATGTCTCCAATCAGTGCTGTCTCCTATAGAAAGTCAGCAGCACCTTTCTCCCTTCTTTTATATGCTGCAGCTCCTAGGTTACCCTTAGAAAAGGGGAGGAGTTGTCTATAATGCAGCCCACTCTGCAAGAAATGTGCAATCATATCTGATAGAGCATTAGGGTGTTTATGTTGATGTCATAATAATGGATTATTTGTTATGCCTTTCATTTATGTAAATTCTATGTAATTGATTGTACAAAGAAATAAGAAATTTTCCTGTAAATAGCTTAATAATTAGGTGGGGCTTTGAGCTAAGGGGTGGAGCTCCACTCTTTAAAAGAAGCCAGCCTAGATCCTCAGGTTAGATGCTGTTAGGGAGAGTTCATGTGAGGACCTCCTGCTCTCTGTTATACTGCACAAGATTATGTTTCACTGCTAGACCCTTGGCAAGGAAGCTGTGCTGTTTTCAAGTTTTATTTTGTTTGTTTATTATCAGAAGTTTGCTGCTGTAAGCTGTTTTTTTTTTTTTTGGATTTAATTTTTTTGTTTGTTTGTTTAATAAAAATCATACCATTTAGGTATGTTGTACCAAATTTGTTGATTCCTGTGTGATCTGATTTGTTCAACCCACGACAGGTCTCCAGAACTGCACGCAGTACTCCAGATGGGGTCTCACCAACTGTCTGTACAGAGGGATAATAACTTCCTGTTTTCTGCTGGTGATGCCTCTCCCTATGCATCCCAGTATCCCCCCAGCCCTCCTTGCTGCCCTCTCACATTGCTTGCCCACCTTTAGGTAATCTGATATGACTACCCCAGGTCCCTTTCCATTTTTGTTGTTGTTAGTATCTCACCCCCCATTGTGTACTCTTCCCCTGGGTTTTTGTTTCCCAGGTGCATTACCGTGCACTTCTTAGCATTGAATCTAAGCTGCCATACATTTGACCATTCCTCTAACCTTGCCAAGTCCCTTCTCATCCTTTCCACCCCACCTTGTGCATCAACTCTGTTGCAGATCTTTGTGTCATCTGCAAAGAGACATATTTTTCATTCCAGTCCCTCTGCAATATCGCTTATAAAGACATTGAAGAGGACCGGTCCTAATACTGAACCCTGCGGTACCCCACTAGTAACCCCCCTTTCTTCAGAGTGGACTCCATTTACTATTACTCTCTGTGTCCTATTCTCCAGCCAATTCTTGACCCAGGCTGTCATCTTGGGACCCACTCCCAGGCTGGCTAACTTGTATATTAATCTTTTGTGTGGGACTGTGTCAAATGCCTTGCTAAAGTCTAGGTAGGCCATGTCCACAGCCCTCCTGATCTACTACTTTGGTCACCCAGTCAAAGAAATCTATCAGATTTGTCTGGCATGACCTTCCCGCTGTGAATCCATGCTGCCTTGGGTCCTGAGCCCCTCTGGCCTCTTGATACTCAACAGTCCTTTCCTTCAGAAGTGATTCCATCATTTTCCTTACCACTGAGGTTAAACTAACAGGTCTGTAGTTTTCTGCTTCTGCCTTGCTCCCACTTTTGTGAAGGGGAATCACACCTGCCCTTCTCCAGTCCTCGGGTACCACCCCATCCTCCCATGATTTGTTAAAGAGGGTAGTCAGTGGTGTCACTAGTTCTACCCTTAGTTCTTTTAAATTCTGGGATGAATCCCATCAGGCCCCATTGCTTTGTCCACCTTCAGTTTTAAGAGTTCTTTCAGAACCCTTTCTTCTGTAAATGGGCTGGTATCAACTTCTGTATCCAGAGTGTTTCTGTTTTGTTTTAGGTACCTCCCCCACTTCCATTGTAAATACTAAGCAAAAATATTTGTTTAGTATCTCTGCCTTTTCACAGTCACCCTCTGCCCACCCTCCCTCATCTTTATTAAGCCTCACTATCCCTCCTTGGTCTTCCTTCGCTCCTGATGTACCTATAAAGGTTTTATCCCCTTCTTAACAGAGTTGGCTATCTTTTCCTCGGTTTGGGCCTTTGCTGTTCTGACTGCCTTCCCAACTTCCTTTGCTTTAACTGATACACTTCCTAATCTCTTCTTCTGTGATTCCTTGTACTTCCTGAATGCTTTCTTTTTCTCTTGAACCTTCTCTGCCATTTCCTTTGAGAACCATAGTGGTTTCTTACATCGTTTCGTTTTGTTAATTTGCTTCACACAAAGGCTTGTTACCTCTGTGATGGCAGTTTTTATTATTCCCCATTGTTCTTCCACCCCTCCTTCCTGCCCATTTGCTAGTGCATTCCTTAGGCACTCACCCATTTTGTCAAATTCAGCCCTCCTAAAGTCCAGTACTTTTGCCTTTGTATGGCTTGACTCTATTGCTGTGTTTATTGTGAACCATACTGTTCGATGGTAGCTAGTTCCCAGATGGCTACCCACTTCTACATCTGGCTACCCCATTCTACACCTCAAACCTCCCATCAGGGACCCTGTCCCACCTTGGGATCTTTTATTTCTTTTGGAAAAACTTATGTTACCTCCCTTCGAGCCAGCTGCAACTTGCGTGCTCTGTTTTCTGTTCTGGAAAGAGTTATTTTTAGTTGCCATTACTTCTGCTCGAAGGATTTCTGAGCTTCAGGCTCTGATATATAAAGAGCCTTATTTAGTTTTCCACAAGGACCAGGTGTCCTTGTGGACGAATCATAAGTTTTTGCCCAAGGTGTCCGAGTTTACACTGAATCAGAACATCCATTTACATGTTTACTATCCGGAGTATTCTAATTGAGGGGAGGCTCTTCTTCACACTCTCGATGTCCACAGGGTGCTTCGTTACTATATAAATCGCACCCATGCTGTCCAAAAGTCAGAACAGTTGTTCATTTCTTTCGCCCCAAGGACTGAAGACGCTCCAGTTTCTAAACAAACCTTATCCAAATGGTTAGTTAACTGCATTGTTTATTGTTACAGAAAGTAAGACAAGACTTTGCCGGGTCTGGTCAAAGGCCAGTCTACCAGGGACATGGCTGCTTCTTTTGCATCCATTAGAAACGTGTCTGCTGCTATCTGCGCAGCTGCCACTTGGACTTCGGTACATATGTTCATTCAGCATTACAGTCTGGATATTGCCTCTCATTGTAGGGCGGGCTTCAGCCTCGCTGTCCTACAGGGCCTGCTCTCATGAGCTATTCAGCTGACTCTTTCCTCCTTCCGACCATTGGGGGTTGGTCTTCACTGCTTGGGACTCAGTCCTTATGGTGTAACCTGCTGCAAGAGCTCCCCCTCAAAGTGAGATAGTACAGTTACATAAGAACTTACCATAACAATAGATCTTCGAGAGGCACTCTTGCAGCAGGTGCTGCTTTCCTTCCCACCTTCCCCTTGGTAACTGTTTCTCCAGTATCTGTTATACTTTTTCTTGTTTAGGAAGAACCTCCTTGGTTCTCCATTTCTGTGTTTGCCAGGGTCTCCGGTGGGAGAACTGAGGTAGGGCTGGGGGACCGCCCCTTATATACCATTGGCCGATGTTGGGGGTGGGCCAACGTCAGGGGGTGGTCCCCTCCGGTATGCTGCTAGCTAGAAGTTGGGGTACTGACACCTGCCGGCCTCAGTCCTTATGGTGTAACCTGCTGCAAAAGCTCCTATCGAAGATCTGCTGTTACGGTAAGTTCTTACGTAACTGTACCTTTCTTCGTCCACTTTGACTAGTTTGAGTTATTGTTTACTGCAACTGATTAACATTTGACTACAGAATGAGATCTGAATCTAAATGTCTGAGATGGAGTGTGGCTTGAAACTGACTACATTTCCAAATCAGAGGGCACATGAGAGCTGTTTTCTTCAAGAAAAGTACTGTTAATTTTTACCATTTACCATGTTGTTGGTGATACCTGTATTTATGCAAGTTAGTTACACAATATTGGTCACTGGGGGTGTTTATCCTAGCTAGCTACAGTATGTTGGTCATTGGGGGTTTTCTTTGAGTCCATAATTTTTCATTGCCTGAGACTAGGCATTGCATCACTCAACACCAGCATTCCATGCTACTAGGGACAGCTCTTAAATCTATTGCTGTAGTAGTGAACCCTTGTCCCATATGTAAGTGACTTCAATTGACAGCATTGGCGCTAATAGAAAAAGAAACGTTAAGTTTGATGGAAGTTCTTCTGTTATACTGTTTTTCAGTGACTCAGGAAATGCAAAACACGCAGTATAAGGCTCCCTTAAAGGACATGGTAAGTACTGACTGTACCTGTTTTACAAGAGAGTTGGTAAAACTGACAGTGAGCCTTGGAAAGGTTTATCTTCTTTGAGGACACCTTCCTGCATTGAGCCACACCTCTGGAACCGTACGTCGTTGACATCAAGACTACTTATAAACTTTTGCTAGCAGTGCCACCCATGCTGATGGACAGCGGCGCCTCCTATATAATGTGGGCAGCCACTTCTCTCCTCAGTTGACATCTACATTGGATTCTGTGAGAAAAAATGCAGCCATTTTCAAACGCTGTTTACCTTTATTTTCTAACAGGTCATTGTTGCATGGTTCATCAAGTGTGGCAAAGAGAAGGAGCCACTGTTTCACCTTTGTAGATGTGTTCAAACAACATGAAGTCTTGCTGTATTCTGACTATTGCAGTGATCTCCAACCTTTGAACTGCCCTGGAGAACAAAGAGTTAACTTTCCATGCAAGGCATGGAATGCCGAGCTCGAGCTCGGTTGAAGCCTCTGTCTGCTGTTGTTTGAACCCCAACCGCCAGATTCTTTACTCCGCCTCCCTGAACAGTCGCTCTGGAGATTTCTCCTTCACTCGGTTCAAAAAAGTCGGTTAAAGTGTCATTTTTTCTCTCGGTTTCAACCGAATTTCTGCTATCTAACCTGTCGGTTACGTCTCTGTCTGTGGTACCGTGAGTACTAGATAGGTTTTCTATATTAGTTTTCTGTGTGGAACTTGTAAACATTGGATCGGTTCGGTTTGAACCGATCAGGTTTGTGAAAAAGATTTCTGTTCTTATTAGAGTGTGGTAACTAGTCCGTATCGGTTCTAAAAAAATGGATTTTATTACGTTTTTTTTCCAAGACCCGTAACACGGTCAGGAACCGATAGGGGTGTCTTGCCTGGCGGATTGCCGAAAAAAGGGTACGTTTTGGTTAGGATTGGCCATGTCTGAGAAACCCAAGAAAAAACACGGGCCCACTGGGTTTCAACACTGTAGTGTGTGTGTGGGGAAGCCTTTGCTAAGGCTGATCCCCACACCACTTGTGTTTATTGTCTGGGGTTTAACCACTTCGATTCAGACTGCCAAATTTGTAAAAGTTTTCCCAAAGCTACCCTGGATAAGAGAGTAGGTAGACTGAGGGAAAGGGAGGCCGAGAAGTCCGCTGACCCGGATGGCCAGCCCGGTTCGGTTCCGACCGAACCAGAAGGAGTGCCCTCTGACCAGGGCGAAACTTCTTTGGGCAAAAGGAGAACCGATTCTGAGGTGTCTGTTCCGGTTAAAAGAAAAAGAAGGGATAAGTCATCCGGTTCGGATCCACAAGTTCTTACTCTGACCGCTGATAAGATAGCCAAAGCAATAAGGATAGTTCAGTCGCTAACCTCGGTTCCGACCGAACCGGCACCATCGGTCGGGGGCTCGGTTCGGTCAGTTCCCCCGGTTCCGGATTATACCTTAGAAGAATTTTATGAACCGGAGGAGGGAGAGTATGAAGATAGTTATGGTGATTATGAAAGTCTGGATGTGCCCATTGACCCGGACATCTCCCCAGACAGACCTACAGGTGTTTCTCCTCCTAGGCTTTCTGAGTCCCCTTCCCACTTTATGTTTTACAAAAAAGTGGCTGAAACCCTCCAGTTTCCTATGGAAGAAGCAGTAGAGGATCAGGAGAAGCCTGATTTCGTTGAGATGATGGACATCCCAGAGTCCAGGAGATTGTCTATTCCCCTCCATAAGTCTTTTGGGAAACAGACATTTAAAATTTTAAAAACTCCTAATTCCATACCTCCTGTGGACCGAAGAATGAACAAGAGGTATACTCTTTCAGGCTCAGACACGGAGTTCCTTTCCCAGCAATGCAGCCATGTTGGGGTAGTGCTGGCTGCCGCCTGTGATAAGGCAAATATTCCCTTGGCATCACACACCCCCAGATAAGGACTCCAGGAGGATTGATGCCATGGCAAAGAAACAGTACATGGCAGCATCTTTGGGACTCAGGCAGGCTAATTATATGGCCTACACAGCTAGATACCAGAAGTCCAGGTGGGACACTGTGATGGCTCTAGCTAAACAGGCCCCTGACCAGCTTGCCAAGGAGCTGTGGTGGGTGGCTGCGGATGGGATTGAGGCATCCAAGGTGCAATTTCATGCTGCTGTGGACTCCAGTGATGTTTCATCTAGAGTCATGGCTACATCTGTGGCCCTTCGGAGGATGGCTTGGCTTAGATGTACTAGCCTGTCACAGGATACCCAGGCTAAGGCCATGGATTTTCCTGTCTTTGGTAATTCTTTGTTTGGGGAGCAGAGAACTAAATGAAAAAAATGGACGAGTACAGGACCACCTACAGGAGTGCTCAGGCCAAAGAAAGACAAGCCACTCAGAGGCAGCCAGGGGCAAGGGGCAGGCCCTTTCATAGGCCTTTTTACCAAGCCCAGGCCTCCTCTTCTACCTTTGCTCAGAGGGGGTTCTTTAGAGGGAGAGGCAGACGGGGTATGAACAGGCCTGCTTCCACCCCTCAGCCTAAAGCCCCTGCCAAGCAGACACCCTGATGGGTCTGCCCAGGCCGATTCTCCACTACCTGTAGGGGGCAGACTGGCTTACTTTGTCCAGGACTGGAAGTCTCTAACATCAGACAAGTGGGTCCTGGAAGTAGTAAGCCAGGGACTGATTCTCAGCTTCAAAAAAATTTCCCAAGATGAGAACCAGATCCTTTCCACCTGCAAATCCTTCAGAGGCCCTTGCCCTAGAGGCAGAGGTTTCTTCTCTCATGGCTCTCAGAGCCATAGAAAGGGTTCCTGCCCTGTACAGGGGAAAAGGATTGTACTCCAGGTACTTCCTAACCCCCAAAAAGACAGGAGAATGGCGGCCCATCCTGGATCTGAGATATCTAAAGCACCTTTTAAAGCCAAAATTCAGAATGGTGACTCTGGGAATAATTCTGCCCTCTCTAAGGTCAGGGGACTGGCTAGCCTCCCTGGACCTCAAGGATGCCTATTTTCACATTCCCATCAGGTGCTCCCACAGAAAGTACCTCAGGTTCGAGTTGCCCTCAGGCCACTATCAATTCAGAGCAATGCCCTTTGGTCTAACATCAGCCCCAAGGGTGTTCACAGAGTGCTTGGCAGTAATGGTTGCTTTCCTAAGGAGAAAAAAGATCTCCATCTTTCCATACCTGGACGACTGGCTCGTAGTGGGTCAGTCTCCAGACCACGTCAAGTCACATCTTCAGATAACTCAGCAACTGCTCACTTCCTTAGGATTCCTCCTAAATCTTTCAAAGTCAGTTCTGGAACCAGTGCCACTCCTCACCATTATAGGGGTGGAGCTCGATACAGTAAGAGCAAAGGCCTTCCTTCCCCTGGACAGGGCAAGGACACTAGTAAGACTGGCCTCTTCTTTCACCCTTCAGGCATCTCGACCAGCAAGGCACTTCTTGCAGCTCCTGGGCCACATGGCAGCCTCTACAGCAGTGGTCCAGGGGGCAAGGTTTCAGATGAGGGACATTCAGTTCCACTTGAGAACCTTCTGGTCCCAGAGAAAGGATTCCCTAACCAAACTAGTCCCAGTGACTCGAACCCTGATCCAGGCTTTGCAATGGTGGCAGAATCAGGACAATTTAAGGCAAGGAGTTCCTTTTGTCACTCAATCTCATTCTCTAATCCTTACCACAGATGCCTCCCTCTTGGGCTGGGGAGCCCACTTGGGGGATCTGACCACCCAAGGGCTGTGGTCACCTCAAGAATCTCTGCTTCACATCAGTCTCTTGGAACTCAGAGCAGTGTTTCTGGCACTACAAGTTTTTTCCAAGTCTGTTCAGAACAAAGTAGTCCAGATCAGAACAGACAATACCACCACAATGTGGTACATCAACAAGCAAGGGGGCACTCGGTCTATGGCCTTGTGCACAGAAACAATGAAGTTGTGGTCTCTGGCCTATTTCCTGCAAACTTCTCTGACAGCAGTGCACCTCCCAGGGAAGGACAATGTCCTGGCAGATGCTCTCAGCAGAATATCTCAGGGCCACCACGAATGGTCCCTAGATCCCCTAATTTTGAAGGTGATTTTCTCCAGGTGGGGCACTCCACAGATAGATCTTTTTGCAGCCCCGGACAATTACCAACTTCCTCTTTTTTACTGCAGACCCCCAGTATTGGGCTTAGTCCCCCTGGATGCTCTAGTTCTCACTTGGGAAGGGAAGTTCCTGTATGCTTCCCCCCCCTTCCCTCTCCTGTTCAAGGTACTAGTCAAAATCAGGTCTCAATGCTGCAGAGTGATTCTGATTTCTCCAGACTGGGCCAGACAGCCCTGGTACCCACTGTTGCTGTCCTTAGCAGTCCACCTTCCCCTGTCTCTTCCCAGGAATTACAACCTGTTGACATCCTCTCAGGAGAGGGTTTGGTATCCGAATCTCAAATCTCTCAATCTCAAGGCCTGGCTCTTGAAGAGTTAGAGTTTGCTGATCTGCACCTCTCTCAAGGTGTTCTGGATATTCTAAAGGCTTCTCGAAAGTCTTCCACCAGAAAGACTTACAACTCCAAATGGAAAAGGTTCACTATTTGGTGCTCTGGTAAGCATATTTCACCAGAATCTGCTGGGTTGCCTACAGTCCTGGACTATATGGTTCATCTCAATGGCTTGGGACTCAGACCAGCTACACTCAAAGTACATTTAGCAGCTGTTTCTGCTTTTTTGTCAGTAGGCAAGCCCTCTTCTCTTTCAGCTTATCCTGTATTTTGCAAATTCTTCAAGGGATTGTTGCACACCAATCCTCCCTTCAGGGACCCTGCTCCTGCTTGGGGCCTAAATGTTTGCATTGCTCAGCTTATGCAACCCCCTTTTGAGCCTTTGTCCTCTGCAGAACTTAACTACTTGACTTGGAAAACTGTGTTTTTGGTAGCCATTACCTCTGCCAGGCACATCAGTGAATTGCAAACCCTGTCAGTGGAGCCTGATTTTATTTCTTTTCATAGAGATAAGGTGGTCCTAAGAACGAACAGGAAGTTTTTGCCTAAAGTGGTCTCAGATTTCCACCTTAACCAGTCTATGTCTCTCCCTGTTTTCTTCACTGACCATTCCTCCTGTGGAGAGAGGAGGCTACACAGCCTGGACGTAAAAAGGGCCCTTAGCTACTACATAGAGCGCATCAAAGGTCACAGGTTTGACTCCCTCCAATTGTTCCTCACTTATGGAGAGGTTGGTAAGGGAAAACCTGCCACTAAAAGATCTATTGCCAGGTGGATTGTCTCTTGCATACAATTCTGCTACGAAAAATTGAGTAGGATCCCACCCTCAGGCCTGAGGGCTCACTCTACTAGAGGTACAGCTGCTTCTCTGGCTGATGCCAGGGATATTCCTGTCTTAGAGATTTGTCAAGCAGCCACCTGGAAAACAGTCCATACTTTTACCAAGCATAACTCTCTGGATATCCAGGCTAGGAGTGATGCTCGGTTTGGCACAGCAGTACTTCAGAGCCTATTCCCAAAGTAGGTTGTGTCCCTCCTCCATGGAGGTACTGCTTGGTAGTCTGCAATAGTCAGAATACAGCAAGACTTCATGTTTGAAGAAAAAATTACTCACCTTAGTAATGTTGTTTCTTCTAATGGAGTCTTGCTGTATTCTGACCTCCCCGCCTCCCCTCTCAGAACCTGGTTTTTAGGATGTGGATGGGCAGGAACAGTGTTAGCACCTAGAGGCCCCTTTTCTCACCCTCTTATTTTTGGGTGTGTGTTGTTTTTTGGGTTTCCTGACTTGAGTCTTTGCTTTGAATCCAAAAAACCCTTTTTATTAAATTTAATTGCCAGTTGGCTAGTATGAGTTTACAGTTTCCACACAGAACGCCCAGTGAGTATAGCTCGTAAAGATCTGGCAGTTGGGGTTCAAACAACAGCAGACAGAGGCTTCAACCGAGCTCGAGCTCAGCGTTCCATGCCTTGCATGGAAAGTTAACTCTTTGTTCTCCAGGGCAGTTCAAAGGTTGGAGAGCACTGCAATAGTCAGAATACAGCAAGACTCCATTAGAAGAAACAACATTACTAAGGTGAGTAATTTTTTCTTATGAAGCTCTATGAAGACTATGCCCACTCTGTGTGTTTGTACTAATTGGGTCTTGTGCATATTGTATAGCAATTTCCAGTCAGCCATGATTTTAACTAGACCACAGAGAGATGCCATTGGAAAGTTCTGAGACTTTAATTCAAAAGCTGGAGGCTTCTCAGCTCATATCGACTTTTGGTGTGACTTCTCTGTCCCCATCTTTGGCGTCACCCCATCAGTGTCCTGCAGTGCTCCACATCAGTTGACAGTTTGTTCAACATTCTTATCCCTGTTATAAACATTGAAAGAAAACTTCCTTAAGGCATTAGCAGCAGAGCACCACTATAAACAGAAACATTAAGAAGAGAAGTCTGCTTCTCACATTAGTTCCTCCTCTCTGCGCTGTTCAGATGCTGGAGATAAGTCGGTGACCACTTCAGTGGTCCCTGTCAGTGCCCCCTTGACTGTCATTATGACGTCAGGGTCTGACTCTAGCTCAGCCACTGATGGTGATGTGTAGCCTTTGATCGGCATTGTCCCATCGTTGCCTCTAGTGTCAATGCCCCTAATTGTCGCCGCTGACGCTTAGGCTGTACTGTTACTGAAATACTGGTATTCGGACAGCTTATGCCATCTGTGCTGTTGATGGTTCAGCTGTTGTTGCTGCTTCTTCAACCATCGATGACACTTGTGGGTTGTTCTGGGCATATTACTTTGCCTTCTGCCAGCCTGCTTTCTAGGCAGCATGTGGACCCTATCATAGGTTTCATAGGTTGTTTTCGAGCACAGATGGACAACTTGTCCTTTTCTCATCCCAGGGGTCCTTTAGCATCAGTAACAGTATGCAGTAAACTGGCTAGGTTGAGCTGCCTCGGAAGTGGAGTTTATGATAATGAATAAAATTAATTAGCCAATAAGAAGAGAGTTAGAGGGTGTGCTGAGTGGAGCTTGCCCAGACGGCACCAGAATTTTTTCTCCACCTGACTAACACTGCTTCTGGGGGTACTCTCTCACTTTTGAACACAGAGAAATTATTACCCAAAGTTTCTTACTTTTCCATATTTGGTGCTGAGTTTGTGAGTATTTCTTGTGTTTTTGTACTATTTTACGCTTTTTTAGCGGTTCCTGGGAAACGTGTTTTTTTTTCTTTACAGTGGCTCCTCCACAGTTCATTCTGTTGTTTCTGAAGTTAAATAAAAAGCATCTTTGGTATTTTCGATGGTTTCTTATGTTATTTAGTTTCCTGTTTTTAAGCAAGAACCGTCGTTTTTTTTCCTATTTTAAACAGTTTTTTTACTTCAGCAAGTCATGGTTCTTTACTGCGAGGGAGCCGATTGCAAACCAATTCTTTTCTCATTTGGAAACACATTTTTCAAGCATTTCTGACAAATTGGTATGTCAGAAAGACCTAAGAAAAGGACTGGTCCTACAGGGTTTAAAAAATGTTTGAACTGTCATAAAATTGTGGCTAAAGCAGACAGCTACGTCTTGTGTTAACAGTGTTTAGGTCCAGACCACTATTGTGATCTTTGCTCTAAGTTTTGTTCAAAAACTTTCAGAAAGAGAGCCAAAAGATTGGAAAATATGGCTTCTCAGTCTGCTTCCCTCTCTGCTAAAGCTTCTGAAGAGGGGTCCTCTTCCCAAGTTAAGACCAAAGAAAAGCTCCCTAGGGACTCCTGAAAATAAGTCAGATGAACACAATAACAATAATTCTGGGGACCAGCCAAACAAGAGACAAGGGGAGCAGGTCACTTGATTCAAAGCCTGCCAAAAGGAAATTTAAAGAAAAGCATACTACTGCCCTTCCCACGTCAAGGCAATGGGAGATGCCAGTGGCTCAGAAACATAAAAAGAAAAAGACAGAGGCTTAAAGAAAAAGAGAACGTTTGTGACTTAGCAACAGATTTACCCCATATCGAAGAGATGGCCAAGGCTTGGCACCTTTATCAAATCATTCAGAGTATGGGCAATATTTTCTCTGCCTCTTCTACTCCTGTTCACCATGGCAGTTGTGCCTCAACTTTTGGTCCAGACTACTACTATGGTAGCACTCCCAGCTAAGAGAGACTTATGTGAAAGTTAATGCTTGCAGAGGAACTTTTGGGCTGTGTCGGAGTGTCATGTTCTCCTGTTGTCTTATATTGATTTGAAGGTTCCCCCGCTTTGCTCTTTGCTGACTGAACAGGCAAGAGACTTTTTAAAGATTCAAAGACACTGGAATTTTCATGCCCTTGCTTTTTGTCTGTCTTTTTTCCCTTTTTTCCTTTCCACCTGGTGGAAGGTCGTGAGAGGTCCTTCCAGAACTGTGTTCATTATTTTCAAAGTACATGGTTTTTAGTGTGACTAGTGACTCTGAACATCTTGTTACTGGCTGACTGGGTGTGAGAGGCCGAGAACAGCTACTACACTTTTTAGTTTGTTCCTTTTTGTTTTATTTTCTGAATTATATTGTTATATTTTATGTTGATTCTTTTATTGTAGGTTTTGTAATCTGGTTGGGGTTATTGGGTATTAATTTGTGGGTTTCTGTTTTTTGTTTTGCTAGTGTTGACTGTCTTATTTGGCAGCCGCTGTGAGGCAGCATGTGTCTAATGGATGCTCTCCCTGTCAGGCGCTACTCCCCCTCTGAACTCCGGGGACCTCCGCCCATTTAACTGCCCCCGCCATCTGCGGCAGTTTATGTCCACTGCAGAGCTTTTGGTATAGTGGGGAGGAGGACACGGGGCGGGGGCCCAGGGTGTGGGGGTGAGCCGAGCGGCCTGATTGAGGTAGTGGGGTCTAGAAGAAGCCCTGGGGTGAAATGGAGCACTGAACGAGGTCCTCCTTGTTTAGTGCCCATACCTAAGGGTTCCACATCTGGTGGGCAGCTATCTCGAACTACTCCGGTTTCTCACCCAACCTGCACGATATTGTGCAATGCCAGATCTATTAAAAACAAATCAGCCATTATGGTTGATTTTGTTGGGTCATCTGATCTGGCCTGCATCACCGAGACCTGGCTGGATAAAAATGCTGGTCCCATTTTGAAGTCAGTGATTCCAGCCGGTTTCTTGGTGATACACTGTTCGAGTTCGGGGCGGGGGGGGTAGCAATTTGTTTCAAATCGGAATTGGGCCTTGTTGATGTGCCAGTTGAGGATACCAGATCCTTCGAGTGAACCATGGCCGCAGGTGTGGGGTGCAATATTATTCTCGTCTACTGTCCACCCAGAGGCGAGAATCAGTTTTTGCAGGAAGTCACGGACTTCATCGTTGACATGGTGTTGGAGGCCCCCAGGTTGATGGTACTGAGGCACTTCAATGCTTGGGTCAACGATGAACTCTTGTAGTTTGGACAAGACTTCCTCTGACTTATGAATTCATTGGGCTTCACACAGGTAGTTACCTTTGTGATGCATAAGCACGGTCACTCCTTCGACCTTGTTTTCCTCCTGGGGTTGGAGATCTCCAGCTTGGTGGTGGAACCAGTTGGATGGTCTGACTACCACATCATAATGTTCAGTTTCATGGCTCCTCCCCTATAGGCCTGCCCCTGTGGAGATGGTCCGATACCGCCCTTTGTGGGGTGTGACCCCTGAAGGCCTTTTGGCGATGCTGGACCTATCGAGAATGCCGGATGCAAGCGAGGGTCTGGAGAACCTACTTCAGGCTTATAATCAAGCAGTGGTGGGGGCTTTGGATACCCTTGCTCCTCTCCATGTTTTCCTGCTCACTTCCGCCCCTCAGGCCCCTTGGTTTGATGGGTGCTTGAGGGAGTTGAAGCAAGTGGATCCAAGGTTAGAGCATACTTGGCGTAAGTCTGGCCTGGATGCCGACAAACTTAGACTGATGGAACATTATAGGGACTATCAGTCAACAATCTCCTGTAAGAAGGCAGAGTTCCTGTTCAGGGAGATTGCTGCAGCACAGAACCGCCCACTCAACTGTTCCAAATGGTAGACAGACTGTGCAGTCCAGCCTGTCTACGAGTCCGGAAAGCTTTTTTGCAAATTGAGCGCAGTAAGTTTGCTCATTTCTTTGCTGATAAGATTGCCAACATCAGATCTGAGATTTGCCTGTCGCGCCCTTTGGGGGCTACTGGTGGTCGGAGCAGAGTCGCGGCGACTCTGTTTTGTTGGGTGGAGTTTGACCGGCCGGAGATCACGGATATCAGGTGGCTTCTCCGGAGTATGCTACCAACTAGCTGTAGTTTAGATCCAGGCCCCACTCACCTTTTAATGGGATGTGTGGATGTGATTGGTCTGGTTCTGGCAGAGTTAATGTGGTGCTTACTAGAGTCGGGGGAGTTTCCCAGCTCCCTAAAGGAGGCTGTGGTAACACCCCCTTCTCAAGAAACCATCTGTTGACCCAGATTCCCCTGCAAACTACAGAACAATCTCTAACCTCCCCTTTATAGAGAAGGTTATTGAGAAAGTTGTTGCACTTCAGCTGGAGAGCCATCTTACCATCCATGCTATCTATGATCCTCTCCAGTCTGGTTTCCGTAAGAGACATAGTACTGAGACTGCTGTGGTTCCGGTACTCAATGATCTCCTGATGGCTAGAGACCAGAAGTGTCATTCCATCTTGGTCCTTCTGGATCTCTCTTCAGCTTTTGACACCATGGACCATGGGGTGCTGCTTGATCGCCTGCGGTACATCTGCGGCCTGTCTGGTACAGTCCCCAGATGATTCCATTCTTTCCTCTTCAGCAGATCGCAGAGAGTAGTTTCAGGAATTTATTCCTCGAACTCTTTCTTCCTGCTGTGTAGAGTCCCGCAGGATTCAGTGCTGTCCCCCATCTTGTTCGCGGTGTACATGCTACCATTAGGAGACATTATGAGACTGTATCGGCTGACTGCTATGCAGATGATACTCTGCTGTACCTGTCTTTTGTGCCTGGCTAGGATAGTGCGCTGTCAGTATTTTTCATCTGTCTCGTAGAACTCCAAGACTGGATGAACTCCAGCTGGTTAAAGCTAAATCCAACTAAGACGGAGGTGTTGGTGGAGCTGGGTCACCGGATAGATGGATCATCTGCTGGACGGCCTGCTGGGCTGTGGCTTGGGGGGCTCCCAGCTGCTGACCTCCGAACGGATGCGGAATCTGGGGATTTTTTTGATGACAGGCTGACACTTCATGCCCAGGTGTCAGCTGTTGTCAAATCTTCATTTTACCATCTGTGGAACATCACCCAGATTAAGCACCTTGTTCTGTCCAGCGATCTTCCAACCTTGGTCCACGCTTTCGTGACTTCGTGCCTTGACTACTGTAACTCCCTTTACCTAGGGCTTCCTGGGGTTGATATCCGTCGCTTGCAGCTGGTTCAGAATGCTGCGGCCAGGTTATTGTCTGGATCTTCTCCGCTCAGCCGATGAGGGATTGCTATAGATTCCCAGGGTGTGTTTGAAGACTTCTGGGGCACGGGCTTTTGTTTTTTGCTGCCCCTACCCTGTGAAGTTCTCTACCTCGTCTGATACGAGAGTGCCAGACAGTGGAGAGTTTTAAAACTGCCCTTAAAAGACAGCTGTTCCAAAAGGTCTTTCCTGATTTTTGATATGATATTTCTGATATGTGCTCGGATTGGTGTATTTATTGATAGTTATTCATTTTAGAATGTTTTAAATTGTTTTAAGATTTTAAGACTGTACAGCGCTTTGATGTTTATGAATTGCGCTTGATAAATAAAGTATTATTATTACTACCATACAGCACTTCAAATGGTGAAAAATGTGTTGATGCCTGTGGCACTTCTCTGTAAGCAAAAAGCAGGTAAGGTAAGTATTGGTCCCATTCTTTCCCTTCCCCTTTTACAAACCTTTTTAACATGTGTTTTAGGGTTTGGTTAACATGCTCAACAAGACCATCTGTCTGAGGGTGATAAGGGAAGGATCTTATGGCAGTGATGCCTAGTAGTCAGTATAGCTCCTTCAAGTAATGCAGCACCAAAACTACTACCCTGATCAGTAATAGTCTCCTTAGGTATGCCCACCCTGCTGAAATTTTGGCAAGCTCTGCTGCCACTTTTGGGGCTGTGACACTATGCATTGAAACTGCCTCTGGGTATCAAGTAGCATAGTCACATACTACCAAAATGAATCAGTTACTCTTTTTACTTTTGTCTAAGGGGCCAACCTCATCCATTGCAATTCTCTCAAAAGGCACGTCTATCAAGGGTAGGTGCACCTTGTATTTTTTTTGTCACTGGGGCTATTTTCTGACACTCTGCACAGGAACTGCAATAGGTAGCAACATCTTCATGAATTCCTGGCCAGTAAAATCTGTACAGCAGTCTGGCAAGGGTGCAATCCCTTCCTGAGGGACCAGCCATAGGACTGTCATGTGCAATCTGTAACAACACAAATCTATACTTTTGTGATATAACCAATTGTTCTAGGGGCATGGATATGTTGTTCATCCACACTGTCTGGCAGGTTCCTTGCCGCTTTAAATCTTGCCAGAAGGTCTTCAAGCTGGCTCCTCCCACCCACCTGGGTGGTAAAACTCTCGGCTCGGCTCCATGATGCCAGATCTTCCTTACCGCTTGGAAGCTCAGGTTCCCTCCTTAACACTCTGCGTATAGACTGGATCCTAACTCTTCGGTTCACCCAAAAATAATTTTAAAGTTTTCAAGACTTCGGTCAAAATCTTCCTTCGCGGCTGCGATGGACAGATCGACTCCCGGTTTTCGGCGGTGCCCATGCGGGCAGAAGATGTCCAGGACGGATCCGCATTCCACATGCGTCTACTGCCTCGGGCTTGACCACAACCCGCAGGCCTGCCGGTTGTGCAGGTCTTTCTCGGCCAATGTCCTTGAAGACCGTGCTGCCTGGCTACAACTTGGGCGCCCTGAGAAACGTTATCCGCCGGTGAAGTCAAGGGAGGCCCGTTGGGCAGTGTCCGCGGCAGCTGGCTCGGCTGAGCAACTCGAGCAGATGATCACCCTCGAGGAGGAGGCGGCCCAGGCCGCATCCTCATCTTCCTCGGTCACGGCATTTATCCCGCTCTTGTTGGGATCCTCCTACACAGCTTCTTTTAAGGAGCTTTGCCAGTCCTTCTCCACGAAGGGTGAGGGGCCATCGGGGCACTCTTCTCGGTCAAAAAAGAAGGACTCGAAGGGTAAGTCCCACCATCGACATTTGTGGGAGCGGGAGAGGTCCCCTTCCCTGGACAGTCAACACTTGACTTCGGTCGAGGTTGCGGCTAAGGCTGCTGGCTTCATGGTGTCCTCGTCAGGTCAGCCGGCCGATATACCCGTCGACGCGGTCGAGATTTTTCTCAACCCGTCGGATGGGCTGTCGACTGGTGAAGCCGACAACCCTTCATCACCGGTTCCCCCAGTGGAAACCGAGGACTTGCCTCGCCTCCTGTGCAGGTCCCGGTCAAGGCTTCGAGCGAGGGAGGCGGGTGTCCTCGCTCCTCCAGACCCACCCTGGGAAACACCAAGGTTCTCGGTCTCGGACCTCGTCTCGGTCCAGCCGATCCCGCTGACACCGGCGGTCTCGGTCTCGGCACCAAGGAAAGTGGCGGCGCCGCTCATCCTCGTCTTCCTCCTCAGAAGAGGAGAGGCTTCGATGCAAATTGCATTGACGCTACGAGGACTTAATGTGGCAGCAGCTCCTTTTGTCCGGGAACAAGCCGATGCTGTCACCTTCCCTAGCCATTAAGTGACTGTCACCCAAAAGGCCGAAACAACCCCTCGCGGTGGTCAAGGTGCCCAAGCCTGGGCCGGTTGTTCGGCGGAAACCAGCTGCCCCACCGATTGTGGTGGAACCTCCGACTCCACAACCGAAATCGGGGGCTCCGACGAAGGATTCTCGGTCGGGTCAGGGTCTGCCCAACCGGTTGTCGGTCACCCTCACTCCCGACCATCCTCGGCAGGTGGAGGGTGGCTCAGGCCCCAGGCAACTCTTCGCAGACTCCTCGGAGTCTGACGACGACTCCTCCCTGTTTTCCAGGCCCATTGACCTGGAATCCTCTGGGGGGCAGTCGATGGAGGAGAGCCCATCATCGTTCATGGGTCTGCTTCAGCTCATTTTGGAGTCCACCAGGATGCAGCTTGAGCCCATATCCAAGCGGGCCAAGTATCCCCTCACGGAGATACTGGACCGAGGGGATTCTCCCACAGAGGCCTTTCTGGTGGCTGAAGCCATTGTTGGCCCAGCCTTGGAGCTTTGGCAGCGGTTGGCTTCCTGTCCTGCACCTTCGGCCAGGATGGCCAGGAAGTATGCGGTCCCTACCGGCTCTTTGTCCGGTTTTTCGGAACACCCCTCTGCGGAGGGGTTGATCATGGATAGCGTTTTCTGGCGCTCTGGGAACGCTAGGGATATGGATAAGCCCCCTGACAAGGAGTCCAAAAAGCTGGACTATGCCGGGCACAAGGTATATGCTGCATCCTCCCTCGGCCTCCGTCAGGCCAGCTTGGCCGTACCGATGGCGCACTTCTCCCACACCCTCATGGGCTCCCTGGATGAGGAGATTCCCTCATCTCCCGGCTGACCTGCAGACTACGGTCAAGCAGGTGCGGGATCAGGGAAGGGCAGTGGCGAAACAGCAGCTCCAAATGGCTGTAGATATCGGAGACTCCTGTGCCCGGTCAGTAGCGGCCACAGTGGCCATGTGCCGCAGAGCCTGGCTGAGGATATCCACCTTTACGGCAGATACCCAGCACAAATTTACTAATTTTTACCAATTATTTTTACCAGGTAAATTTTACCAAATTGGTGGACGTCCCCTTCTTGGGGACCGACCTGTTCAGCCCTGGAGTGGAAGGCCACCTCCAGAGGATCCAAAAGTCCAACGCTACCTTGGACTCTGTCACGTCCGCTCAGAAGAACAAGGGCCATCATCAGCAGCATAAGTCCTTTCGACCTTCTGCCCCTGCGGGACGTCCGGCCCAGCAACACCAGCATCAGGGCCAGCAGGCTCGTGCTTGGCACCCCAAAGCCAAGCCTGCAGCTTCCTCCAACAGGAAGCAGGGAGGAAAAGGCCCAGGAGGTCCCTCGGCCGGTCCTTCCTTCAAGCCTGCCCAGTGATGGGTTGAGGGGTGTCACTCCCAGCCTTGTCGCTCCCCCCAGGTTCCCCTCGTGGGGGGATGGCTCCGCCACTTCCTTTCCGCCTGGTCTGCTATCACCACGGACCACTGGGTGTTGGAGGTGGTAGGAAAGGGTCTGCCTTTGGAGTTCGAGCAGGCCCCGCCCTTCTGAGCCGTCGCCCACAGAGGGCTCGGGGTCATAACGCTCTGTCGGCTCGTTGAGCCGACATTGCTCTACTCCTCGAAAAAGAGGTGATCAGGAAGGTGGCGGATCCTCCACCAGACCCAGGGTTTGTGTCGGGTACTTCCTGGTCCGGAAAAGGACGGGGGGCTGGCGCCCCATTCTAGACCTGCACGACCTGAACAGGTTCCTAAGGTCTCAAACCTTCAGGATGGTCACTCTGGCTCAGATCATTCCATCCCTGGAACGAGGCATGTGGTTCTGTTCTCTGGACCTCCAGGACACGTTCTTTCACGTCCCAATCCGTCCGTCCCACCAGCGATTCCTCCATTTCAGAGCAGAGGGGTCCCTCCATGAGTTCCAGGCCATGCCCTTTGGCCTTTCTCTAGCTCCCAGGGTCTTCACCAAATGCATGGCAGTGATGACAGCATTCCTGCGGCGCCGAAGGGTCCGGGTGTACCCCTACCTGGACGACTGGCTGATTGCGGCCTCTTCCAGAATGGAGGTGGAGCGGTCCAGGTATCTGGCCCTCAGGTTTGCTCTCAAGTTGGCCTCCTTATCAGCGAGGCCAAGTCGAAGCCGTGCCAAAGCAGGTGATCAATTCATTGGGACAGAGCTCGAGACTCCTGAGGCAGAGCACGACTCCCGGCGGACAGGGCGAGTTCTTTCCTCCTTTGCCCAGTCATTTCAGGTTGGGCAATGCGTCCTGCCGGACTTCCTCGCCTCCTGGGCCTCATGGCAGCCTGCACCAGCGTGGTCCAATGGCCCTTGGCACATCGCGTCTCCTACAATGGGACTGGCCAGCCAATGGTCAGAGCTCCTGGTCCTTGGATCAGCCAGTGACAGTGACCCAGGAGATGTGGAATGCTCTCCAGTGGTGGATCGTTCCAGCTCATCTGCAGGAGGGCATCCTGTTCGTCCGCCCCGAGCCGACGGTCTCTCTATCGACCGATGCCTCTCTGATGGGTTGGGGTGCCCATCTGGGGGAGCACAAAGCGCATGGCCTCTGGTCCCTTCGGGAGTCCCGATGCCACATCAACCTGCTGGAGCTTCGAGTGGTTCATCTAACCCTCACTGTCTTCGCTCCGTTTGTACGAGGTCAAGTGGTCCAGGTCCAGACGGACAATACCACGAGCATGTACTACCTAAACTGCCAGGGCTGGACGCGCTCCATGCCTCTGTGCAGGGAAGCTGTCCGCATTTGGTCCCTCGTGCGCAGCTTGGAGGCAGATCTCCTTGCCATCCATGTGGCAGGAGCCTCCAACATTCTGGCCGATGCCCTAAGCCGGATAGGAGCTGCGTCCCGATGGTCTCTCCTGCCGGAGGTAGTACAAGATCTCTTCTCCCACTGGGGCATGCCTCAGGTGGACCTGTTTGCCTCCAGGGAGAATGCAAAACTGAGACTGTTTCATGCCGGCCCCCCTCAGCAGGGCTCGCTGCAGGGGGATGCCTTCTCGAGGCCATGGACCCCGGGCCTCTTCTACGCCTTTCCCCCATTTCCCTTGATCCACAAGGTGCTTCTCAAGGCGAGGAGGGACAAGGCGCAGGTGATTCTGGTAGCCCCAGACTGGCCCCGCCAGTTCTGGTATCCAGATCTCCTCAGTCTCAGCTCCAGGCTCCCGAGGCAGCTCCCAGCCTGCCCGGACCTGATCTCAGTCAATCAGGGGAAGGTATTCCATCTGGACCTTCAATCCCTACACCTGACAGCCTGGTTCCTGAGTGGCTAGAGTTACAGGCCTTGAGTCTTTCCGACGAGATCCTCAACGTTGTTGAGGCTTCCCATAAGGTGTCGACCAGAAAATGCTATGCCTTTAAATGAAGAGATTCTCCATTTGGTGTCAGGGCAAGGGCCTGGACCCTTCCTCCTGCTCCTTGACAAGCATTCTGGAGTACCTGTGGTCCCTTTCTCAGCAAGGGCTTTGGTCGCGACCTTTAAGATGCACCTGGCAGCCATCTCTGCTTTACAGGCGCGGACCGGGAAGCAGTCGGCTCTGAGAGAAGGTGGTGGTGCTTTTTCAAAACCTTGATCACATATCCTCCAGTCGAGAACCTCCACCTCCGTGGGATCTGCTGCTGGTATTGGCTAAGCTCGTGGGCAAGCCATTCGAACCAATGCACAGGTGTGACATCTCTCACCTGTCGTGGAAGACCGCCCTCTTGGTGGCTATCACTTCAGCCAGAAGGATGGGAGAGCTCCAGGCGCTTTCCATCGAGTCTCCTTATCTAGTCTTCCACAGGGACAAGGTTGTCCTGCGCCCCCACCCGAAATTCCTTCCAAAGGTGGTGTCGGAGTTTCACCTTAACCAGGTGTTTACTCTGCTGGTGTTCTACCCCAGTCACACCTCGGAGGCCGAATATAGGCTCCATACCTTGGACCCTAGAAGAGCGCTTGTTTATTATAAGGAGCGGATGGCTGAAGTTTGGGGAGAGGTTTGCCAGCTGTTTGTCACCTATGCTGAAGCCGCATCTGGCAGACCTGCAGCCAAGCGGACAATAGGCAGGTGGGTCACCTCTTGCATAGATCTCTGCTATAGGTTGGCGGGCATGGAGCCTCCCAGAGGGATAAGAACTCATTCTACCCGCCATACCGCTGCATCAGTGGCTGCTTCCAGGGACGTCCCTATCCAGGAAATCTGCAGGACTGCTACCTGGAAGTCAGCACACACCTTCATTACCCATTACCACATCGACCCTGAGTCATGCCGGGATGCTGGTTTTGGGACCTCGGTTCTCCAGTCATTATTCCCTAAGTAGGGGGTGTGCGCCTTGCCTCCCTCCTCCCGGAGAACTGCTAGGAGTCTGTCAGACAGTGTGGATGAACAACGTATCCATGTCCCTAGAAATACAGGTTACTCACCTGTAACAAGAGTTCTAGGAATGGTATATGTTGTTCATCCACCTGACCAACCTCCGGCCCGATGCAACTTGGCTTCCGGAGCTAGATCTGGCGTCTGGGGCAGATTAGAGTTTTACCACCCGGGTGGGTGGGAGGAGCTAGCTTGAAGACCTTCCGGCAAGATTTAAAGCGGCAAGGAACCTGCCAGACAGTGTGGATGAACAACATATACCATTCCTAGAGCTCCTGTTACAGGTTAGTAACCTGTATTTCTGCCTGGTCCTGTGTCTGAGGTATAACCCAAAATCTGTACAGTAGCCCATTACATTTTTAAGCATAGGTTCACCCTGTTTTGGTTTCACCCCCAGCTGCTTAAAATAATCCTGGAGAGAATCATTGTTGGGTTGTTCTGAAAGAAAATTACAATCCATGATCAGTTTAGTTTCAGCGTTTTCATATGTGAACCACTTATGTCCATTAGTCTTTTTTTGGTTGCCACTGTTTCTTCAGGCATTGTCTTTCTTTCCTAGACTTCTGGATCTTGGAGCTGTACTCAAGCAAGTCTGACTCAAAATCAGCGAAAGGAAAAGAGACCCCACCATCTGAGATTTTCGTTGCCTAAGCTGTTGTCACCACAGCTGCTGAAAGACCAGGATTTACTCCCTGTTTGATTAACTCAGTAAATCCTGGAAAGTCATTTCCAATAATCACAGGTACAGGTAACTTAGGTACTACCGCCACTTTTATTTGGTGCAACACACCCTTAATAGAGTCACTTGGCTGGTGAGATAGTATCAAGTGTCCTCGCGGATGCAGATGACACCAGTACCTGGTCCTTTTGGACATTGTTTTCCCAGCACTTCAATATGCACTAGGGTCTGTCTGCTTCCCGAATCTATAAGTCCCTTCACAGTCTTTTCGCCTACCTTCACATCTGCTCCCTCTTCTTACTATGGCAATTTGTTGATTGTTACAGCTATAACTGATAAAAGTCTTTGGGTGCAGATTTGTTACCCCCACCAGAGTTCTTGTCAGACTTGGAGTTTAAATGGGAAAAAGAGTATCTTACCAATGCCTGGCTGTTACCTTACTGCTGTGGCATCTGTCTGGCCATTTGGTAGTTTTTGGCCAAAGAAACGGCCTTTTCCCCACTTTCTGCTCGGTGTTCTTTTACCCAGAGCTGTACGTCTGTGGGGTAGGATGTTGATGAACTGTTCCATTACAAATATTTTGATGATCTGTGGGAGTGTTTTGCTCTCTGGTTGGAGCCGTTTCATAAGGAGTTCTCCGAGTCGGGTGAGGCTTCTCAAGGATTGTCGACTGAGTTGTACTTCAGAGACCAGAATCTCTGCCTGTAGGTCTCTCCTGAGATGTCATATCTTTTAAGGACCTCTCTTTTCACCAGGTCATAGTTTTCTGACTGTAGTGTCCATATTGCTGTAGGCAAGTCGGGGGGTTCGCTGTCGGGTAAGGTGCCAGTCTGATTGCCCATTGCTGCTTTGGCCACTGGCAGGGTGCGACAACCCTTTCAAAAGTTGTCAGATATGCTTAGATATCATCCGAGGGACACAGCTTTGTAAATTTAAGGTCTTTTAAGTTGTTGGTGTTTTGTTGCTCTGCTGGACCTGTGCCAGATCCTCCAGCTTTGATAACATGCAAGGCATCCATCCATTGCTGCATCTATTCTTTGCTGCTCCTGTCGCTACATCTGTTCTCTTTGCTTCTCGAGTTGTTGCATTTCTTCTTTTCTTTGTGCCTCTAAATGTTGAATCTCTATCTCTCTGCTGCAGCTCCTCTCTTCTCTGTTTCTCCGTCTCTATTTGTTATATTGCCCAGCATTGGAAAACAGCAGTCAGGCTTTCAGGTTCTGACACTGCCTGTTCTTTTTTTCTGTGGTGCTAGCTGAACAGTCTCAGTTTGTACTTTTATTTCTGCTTCTAATTTGGCTGCCATTCTTCTGGTAATTACTACTGGGCTTGCAGCTGCAGAATACATACTTTTCCGCTATGCTTCCCTGGTAGTAGGTCTAGTACCCACACACAAAACTCGTGGCTTAGAGTATGCTCAGCGTAAATCCCACTTAGGCTGACACCATCTGTCATTGAAGCACAGGTCAGGAAGCATAGGAAAACCAGGAGCAGTTTCAAAATTCGCAGTTAGCGTTTTATTTTTCTCAATAACAGCAAACTAAAAAATAAAAATGATTCAGTACAACTATTTACACAAGCAGTATTAACAAAGAAAACTGAGTCTTTCTGAAGGCATCTCTTAATTCCAAGTTTCAGTCTCTCCCTCTCCTTGTCTCTCTAGCAAAAGCATTGCTGCTCTTTTTATTAGTCTTTGTCTGTAAACTCATTAAAAGAGCCTGCTTCTCACAGAATGTTCTTATAAGTTTACTGAATGTTCTTGTCAGTTTAATTCCTTGCAGGTGCAGCAAAACAGTACATGGTGACCCAGAACTGACCTCTTGTTTATAGCTCTGTAAAAGGCTTACAAACTGCATCTCAGGTTAACCCCTTGAGTTCCAAATAGCCTTGCAATCATTTCAACAGTGTAACTATACACAGTTTCAAACAAAGGGATCCCAGTTGCACATAGAGTTTTACACAGAGACTCACATATATTTTTATAACTGCAGCTATGCAAGTGGGAAGAAAAGAGAACAGCAAGGGAAGGCAGAGAGATAGCAAGAGTCAGAGAAAAACCGTCGGAGTGATCAGTTCCTAGGTCTCACAAGAAAATCTGGTTGCTCAACCAGACAGATGAGACAGAAAAGACCTTTGCATTTAAACTCTTTCTGCATAACAAATGGGGCAGGGCCTTATTCAACCCTGTCACAGAATGGACTCTGAACAAGCAGGTCCTTGCCACAGTGTTCAGAAGGTGGGGCACACCGGAAACAGATCTGTTTGCCTCTCACCTCAACCATCAACTTCCTCTGTACTGCTGCAAGCCCCCAACACTATGGACTCTTTCAGCAGATGCCTTAACTCTGGATTGGGCATCCAAGTTTCTTTATGCAGTTAAGAATTAGGGTGGAAGAACTCACCATTACAAAGAAAGCAGTGTCCAAACTTATAGTTACCTCGAAAGATTCAGGGTTTATTCACATCCAAATTCCAAAGACAGGCAACAGAAGCACTGCCTACAACGTGCTTACGTTTCACCTGTGGAGGGGTTGTGGGAAAACAGTTGGACCAGACATCGAACATCCGTTGAGATTTAGCCTCCCCTATGCAGGCCTTGTTTCTTTGGTGGTGGGGGCTCAAATAAAAAAAAACAAGCTAAAGACAAAGAACTTCTGTGCATAAGCACTGAAACAAAGGTTATCCCAAAGGGAATTGACGATAAGCCAAGTTTCAAAGAAATACATCACCACACATACTTCCATAATGCAAAGCATCATGGGATACATGCAAATCACCATGACATTTCAGACTTGTTCAGCTTATAGCAATTTACATGCATTCTAAATAGCACAACTAACTTATTTTTTATAATACAGTCCCCTAGTAACTTTTTACCTTTATCAAAAATACTTATCGCCATGGTATTTTCAACATTTATAGGTTTTATACACATAAGGTATATATACAGTTAAGTATTTTATGACATGGTGCCATTGCATACTAAATCCAACAACGAGGAACACAGCCTGTTGTTTTATATCAGCTCAGAGGTCACCACAGTAACCTCCCTGTACAAGGACCTGAGAGGGAAAAGGAAAATTAAAGAGGACACTATAACATACTCAAGAAAGGGAAGGGGGTGCCTATAGGTGGCCAACCTTATGGACTAGAAATTGTAAAGAATAGATTAGGCTAAGAAATAGAAGAGCTGTTGCAGCAGATTTAAGAAAAGGTCGGTCCTCAAGAGTGGCAGGAGCTTCTTGTCACATATCCCCCACCTTAAGAGGGAAGCAGTTATTGCAGACTGCTTACCACCTTCCTGTCCCAGGAAGGGATGGATCTTCCACCCATTCATCTTCAGAAGCTCTGTTTCAGGGTCCCTATTAACGATAAACATTCCATTATAAACATAGTGGATATCATCATTCTTTACCCTGAGGCATTAACACATTTCTCAACAGAGACTAACGGTACCTTCCCTGAACTATCTCCTTTTAGGGAAAGTACATCGTATTTCACTGACATCAGTTCCTGCACCATATCTAGACATGAAATCAGCATCTACATGTTTTGTCCCTGCCCTGTGGGACACAGTAAATCAATAAGGCTGAAGAGTCAAGTACCACCACATTATACAGGGATTTTTTTCTCTCATTTGGTGCAACAAGCAAAGGGGTTTGTGATCATTTACAACCTTAAATTCAGCCCCCCACAAGTAATATTTCGGAGACTCAATAGCCCACTTCAGAGCTAAGCATTCTTTCTCTATGGTAGCATATCTTCTCTCCCTGTCATGTTGCTTCCTGCTGATATACATGATTGGATGTTCTTCCCCATCTGTTTTCTGAGATGAGACTGCCCCAATACCATTCTCTGATGCATCAGTTTGAACCTCAAACACTTGGTTGAAGTCAGGGCTTTTCAATACAGGACCTGTACATAGAATTGCCTTGATATTCCTAAATGCCTCATCACAAATAGGGGTCCACTGAACTTTATTCAGGCACCTCTCTTTAGTGAGAGCAGTCAAAGGACTAGCAATGGCTGAGAAATTAGGAATAAATCTCCATTAATAACCAGCCAAGTCTTGGAAAGATCTCACATGTTGTTTTTTTTTTTGTGGTAGGTATTGAGTTGTTTGCTACTGCTGTAACCTTCTGTACCTCGGACTTCACTCTTCCATTTCCTAAAATGAAACCTAGGTATCTTGTCTCGGTCTTTGCTAGGGCACACTTACAGTAGCAGGGTTAATAGTCACTTCTGACTCCTTTATTGCTTGCAATACCGGGGACAAGTGTTTAACATGGGTTTCCCAGTCAGGACTGAATATGACTACATCATCCAAATAAGCTTTACAGTACTCAGTGTGTGGTCTTAGTATGTGGTCCATAAAATGCTGAAAAGTGGCTGGGGCCCCATGTAGTCCAAATGGCATTGTGACAAACTGGTATAAACCGATTGGGGTGCTAAATGTGGTTTTATCTTGTGAATCAGGTGACAAGGGGATTTGCTAATATCCCTTAGTAAGGTCCAGGGTGGAGATATACTGTGCATTCCTTAGCCTGTCAATGATGTCATCTATTCGGGGCATTGGGTAGCCATCGAATAGTGACACATTGTTAAGCTTTCTAAAATCTAGGCATAGACATATCCTACCCTCTTTCAAACACCATGAAGTCTTGCTATATTATGACTAATGCAGTTAGCCACTGCACTTGAACTGCCCCGGAGAGGAAAGAGTTAACTCCAGGGAGTCTGGAGTTCTACAGCGCGAGAGCACTTATGCCAAAGCTCTATCTGGGCAGTTTCAAATGAAACTGTCAGATTCTTTACTCCGCTTCACTGAACAGTCGCCCGGAGATCAGCTCCTTCAGCTCGGTTCATTTCTCGGTTCAAGCGGTATTTTCGGTTCATTTGAACGGCAAAAATATTTATTTTACCGCATTTCAGTTAAAAGCTCTATCTGGTAAACCGTAAGTACAAAAATTAAAGTCTGTGTGGAAATTCAATTATCGGTTCGGTTTTGAACCGATCGGTTTTCTTTAAATTAACGTTTTAAAGTGTTGGTTGGGCTTTTAGAGTGCGGTTCGGTTTTATCGGTTCTAAAAACCTTGCTTTAAAATTAGGTTTTTCAAATACCAGACACGCGTTAGGGAACCGATAAGGGTGTCTTGCCTGGCACTGCCATCAAAGGGCAAGTTTGGTTAGGCTGACATTATGTCTGAGAAACCCAAAAGAAAACCGGCCCACTGGGTTTCAACACTGTGATGTCTGTGGGAAGCCTTTGCCAAGGCTGACCCACACACCACTGTGTTTATTGTCTGGGGCTGACCACCTCCTGTCAGACTGCCAGGTGTGTAAAAATTTCCCTGCAGCCACCCTGGAAAAGAGATTGGGCCGGCTCAGGGAACGAGAGGCCAAAAAGTCCGCTGACCCGGATGGTCAGCCCGGTCCAGCACCCACTGGACCAGAGGGAGTGCCCTCTGACCAGGGCGAGACTTCCTCGGGCAAAAGGAAGGCTGGTTCAGAGGAACCAGTCCCAGTGAAAAAGACAAAGAAATCAGTAGGTTTGGAGTCCAAAATTGTCTCTCCAACTGCTGCAGAAATAGCTAAAGCCATACAGATTGTCCAGTCACTGTCTCAGGGTCCTGTCAGACCACCAACAGTTGGTAAAGGGTTGGTTCGTTCAGTTCCAGTGGTTCAGGAGTATGATGTTGAGGAATTTTATGAACCACAGGAGGGAGGAGGAATTTGATCAATATATATGTGGCTGGGAGGGTCTGGACGTGCCCATTGAACGGACATTTCTCCAGACAGACCTTTAGAATCTCCTCTTATTCTGTCTGAGTCCCTTCTCATTTATGTTTTACAAAAGGTTGCAGAAACCCTCCAGCTTCCTTTAGAGGAGGCTGTGGATGAGCAGAGGAGCCTGATTACGTAGAAATGATGGATATACCAGAGTCTAGGAGGTTGTCTATTCCTTTGCATAAGTCATTTAGAAGCAAACAACAAAGATTTTAAAAATCCTCATTCTGTCCCTCCTGTAGATAAAAAAATGGACAGAAGGTATACTTTGTCAGGCTCTGATACAGACTTCCTCACTGAGTAGTGTAGTCATGTAGGTGTGGTTCAAGCTGCAGCCTGTGACAAGGCTAATATTCCCTGGCCTCACATCCTCCTGATAAGGATTCCAGGAGGATGCCATGGCGAAAAAACAGTATATGGCAGCTTCTTTGGGACTCAGGCAGGCAAATTATATGGCTTATGTAGCTAGATATCAGAAATCTAGATGGGACACAGTATTGCAGTTAGCCAAGCAGGCACATGGCCAGCTGGCTAGTGAGTTGGAACAGGTGGCTGCTGATGGCATTGAAGCCTCTAAAGTTCTATTCCATATTGCTGTTGATGTTAATGATGTTTCCTCTAGGGTCATGGCCACTTCTGTAGCTTTCCGTAGGTTGGCATGGCTCAGATGCACTAATCTGTCCCAAGATACTCAGTCAAAGGCTATGGATTTTCCTGTAGTGGGTAATTCTCTGTTTGGGAACAAACAGAAAACTATATGAAAAGATGGATGAATACAGAACTACCTACAAAAGTGCCCGGCTAAGAGAGGCATGCCACTCCACAGAGGCACGCTCCCAGAAGTGAGGGTAGGCCTTTCCACAGGCCTTTTTACCAATCTCAGGCCTCCTCTGCGTTTGCACAGAGGGGTTTCTTCAGAGGCAGAGGTAGACGGGGCACAAGTAAACCGTCCCCCTCCCCTCAGCCTAAGGCTACTGCCAAGCAGGCACCCTGATGGGGTGCCCAGGGCCAATTCTCCTGTACCAGTGGGGGGCAGGTTGGTTTATTTCAGCCAGAACTGGGTGTCCCTAACTTCGGACAGATGGGTTCTGGAGGTAATAAGCCAGGGTCTGGTTCTCAGCTTCAAACAGTTTCCAAAGATGAGGCCAGACATTTTCCACCTACAAATCCTACAGAAGCCCTTGCTTTGGAAGCAGAGGTTTCTTCTCTTCTGGACTGCAAAGCAGTAGAAGGGTCCCTCCTTGCCATCAGGGCAAGGGGCTGTACTCAAGATACTTTCTTACCCCAAAAAAGACAGGAGAATGGCGGCCCATCCTAGATTTAAGGTACCTGAACAAGCATCTTTTGAAACCAAAGTTCAAAATGTGAACTCTGGCAATGATTTTGCCTTCCCTGAGGCCAGGGGACTGGCTGGCTTCCCTGGACCTCAAGGATGCCTATTTTCATGTTCTGATCAGGCCTTCTCACCGAAAGTACCTCAGGTTCGAACTGCCCTCAGGCCACTACCAGTTCAGGGCAATGCCCTTCCCTTCCTCTGCGCCAAGGGTATTCACAAAATGTCTAGCTGTGGTAGTGGCTCATTTAAGAAGGCAAGGATTGCTGTGTTTCCCTACCTGGACGACTGGCTCATAGTGGGTCAGTCCCCAGATCAGGTAAAATCCACTGCAAGTCACCCAGCAGCTTCTCACTTCCTGGGATTCCTGCTGAATTTACAAAGTCAGTTCTGGAACCAGTTCAGTACTAACTTTCATAGGTGCAGAATTGAACACAAAGTTAGCCAGGGCATTTCTTCCCTCAGACAGGGTAGACAGGCTCATTGCCCTGGCATCCTCCTTTACCCTGCGGGTTTTCGACCAGCAAGGCATTTTCTGCAACTCCTAGGGCACATGGCTGCTTCCCACAGCGGTAGTGCAAGGAGCAAGATTCCAGATGAGGGACATTCAGTTCCATTTGAGGGCCTATTGGTCTCAAAGGAGGGACCCCCTTTCCAAATTGGTTCCAGTGACCCAAACTCTGATCCTGGCTCTACACTGGTGGCAGGATCAAAGCAATCTAAAACAAGGGGTTCCTTTCATTCCCGTCTCCCTCCCTCACCTTCACCACGGATGCCTCCCTGTTAGGGTGGGGAGCTCACTTGGCGACCTGTCCACCAGGATGTGGTCTCCTCAGGAATCTCTGCTCCACATCAACCTTTTGGAACTCAGAGCTGTCTTTCTAGCTCTTCAGGCGTTTTCAGCTTCTGTCCAGAACAAAGTAGTTCAAGTCAGGACAGACAACACCACAACAATGTGGTACATCAACAAGCAAGGGGCACTCGGTCATCAGCCTTGTGCACCAAGCAATGAAGTTGTGGTCTCTGGCTTACTCCTGAACATCTCCTGATAGCAGTTCACCTTCCAGGGAAGGACAATGTCCTGGCGGATGCCCTCAGCAGGATTTCTCAGGGCCATCACAGATGGGCTCTGACTCCTCAGGTGCTGGGGTCGGTCTTTGCCAGATGGGGCACCCTCAGATAGATCTTTTCAGCCCCAGACAACCACCAACTTCCTCTGTTTTGTTGCAGGCCTCCAGTGCTGGGCTCAGTCCCTGACGCCTTTCAGTTGGATTGGAAAGGGAAGTTCCTGTATGCCTTTCCCCTTTCCTCTTCTTTTCAGGGTACTAGTAAAAATCAGATCTCAGCCCTGCAAAGTGATTCTGATTGCCCCAGATTGGGCCAGACAGCCCTGGTACCCACTGCTTCTGTCCTTGACAGTCCACCCCTGCCCTGAGGCTTGCCCAGAGTCCACGACTTGCTGGCCTGTGCACAGGGGAGAGTGTGGTATCCGGACCTCAAATCCCTCCATCTCAAGGCATGGCTCTTGAGGAGTTAGAATTTGCTGACTTACACCTTTCTCAAGGTGTTCTGGATATTTTAAAGGCTTCAAGGAAACCTTCCACTAGGGCCACTTACAATTCTAAGTGGAAAAGGTTTTCCATCTGGTGCTCTGAGAAGCAGATTATCCCAGAATCTGCTGATCTGCCCATTTTACTGGACTATTTGGTCCATTTAAATTCCTTAGGCCTTAGGCCAGCTACCTTAAAGGTTCATCTGGCAGCTGTCTCTGTTTTTGTGTCAGCAGGGAAGCCTGCTTCCCTTTCTTCTCACCCTGTGTTTTCCAAGTTTTTTAAGGGGTTACTTCACACTAACCCTCCTTTTCGAGAACCAGCTCCCGCCTGGGACCTGAATGTTTGCATTGCTCAGTTAATGCAGCCTCCCTTTGAGCCTCTGTCCTCAGCAGAGCTCAAGTTTCTAACTTGGAAAACTGTTTTCCTAGTGGCTATCACTTCTGCCAGGCGCATAAGTGAACTACAGGCCCTGTCAGTGGAAGAAGATTTTATCTCTTTCCACAGAGATAAGGTAGTCCTCAGGACTAACAGAAAGTTTTTGCCTAAAGTGGTTTCAGATTTCCACCTGAACCAATCCATATCTCTTCCAGTATTTTTCACTGAGCATTCTTCCTCAGGTGAGAGGAGACTGCACAGCTTGGACGTCAAAAGAGCCTAAAGCTACTATTTGGAATGCACCAAGGGTCACAGGTTCGAATCCCTCCAACTCTTCCTTACCTATGGCGAGGTTGGCAAAGGGAAACCTGCCACTAAGAGGACAATTGCAAGGTGGATTGTCTCTTGTATCCAATTTTGTTATCAAAAACTAGGTAGAGAACCCCCTCAGGACTGAGGGCTCACTCCACCAGGGTACAGCTGCATCTCTAGCGGCTGCTGAGATATTCCATTCTGAAATCTGTCAAGCTGCTACTTGGAAAACAGTTCACACTTTACCAAACATTATTCCTGGATATTCAGTCCAGGAGAGATGCTCGTTTGGCACAGCTGTGCTTCAGAGCCTATTTCTAAGTAGGTTCTGACCCTCCTCCATGGAGGTACTGCTGTATAATCTGCATTAGTCATAATATAGCAAGACTTCATGGTGTTTGAAGAAAAAATTACTCACCTTAGTAATTGCTTTTCTTCTCATAGAGTCTTGCTATATTATGACCACCCTCCCTCCTGCCCCTCTCAGAACTTCTACTTGGGTAGGGGTGGCAAATTAGTGCAAGCACTGTGTCATGCCATTGTAGTTTTTTTCCCTTACCTTCTTTTATTTAGGGTTAGGGAACTAGGTTATTTTATTTAGGTATATATTGGCCCCCTTCCTGGACTTGAGTCTTTGGGGAAGGGGGGTCCTAATGGTGCTTGTCAGGGGGGTAACTAATAATACTATTATTCATTGTTATTGTTGTTTATATTGTTGTTATTTCTACTAGTAGGTAGCCATTTGGCTAGTGTAGAGCTTTCCACACAGACTTGTTGCTTAGTATTAGCTTCGTAAAGATCTGACAGTTTCATTTGAAACTGCCCAGATAGAGCTTTGGCATAAGCGCTCTTGCGCTGTAGAACTCCAGACTCCCTGGAGTTAAGTCTTTCCTCTCCGGGGCAGTTCAAGTGCAGTGGCTAACTGCATTAGTCATAATATAGCAAGACTCCATGAGAAGAAAAGCAATTACTAAGGTGAGTAATTTTTTCTTCTTGTCCACTATGACCATGGGTGAATACCATGCACTCTTTGAGGGCACAATTATGCCTAACTGCTCCATTTGTTTGACTTTCTGAATCACCTCATCCCTCACCTTCATGGGCAGTCAGTATGGCTTTTGGTGTATGGGCTTGTCTTGCGTGGCAGTTATGGTGTTCATAACTCCTTTGGCCTGCCCCGGGAAGTTTGTGATTATGGGCTCAAATTCTTGTAATACCCCCTGCAAATCTTTCTGTTGCTGAGGCTCCAGTTCAGGGCTTATCTGAATCTCCTCCAATGGTCCTGACTGCTCTAGCCTTTTATAGGCAACCTTCAGCTCTGACTCCCTAACTTCAGGATGGATATAAAGGGAGGGGCTAGACTTCTTACGCCATTTCCTAAGGAGATTCACATAGTAAATTTTCTGGGCGGGTCTCTTTTTGGGCATGCTATGCTCATAGTTCACTGCTCCTGTTTGCCTCAAAATGGTGAATGTCCCTGCGATTTCATGAGTAGTTATTTCTCTGTGGAGGGAAGGAGTAACAACACTTTGTTCCCCGACTGAAATGTTTTAGTCTTCAAACCCTGGTCATATCTTTCCTTCTGCAATACTTGCTTCTCTTATAAGCTCTGGTGTGCCTAGTTGATATACCTCACCAGACATTTGTGTAACTGAGTCATGTACTCTACGACATTAAGATGTCTCACCCCCTTCCCTTCTTTCCATTGTTCTTTAACCACACCCAGTGGCCCCCTCAGGTTCCTCCCATACAATAATGAAAAAGCCGAGAAACCAGTGGACGCTTGAGGGATTTCTCTGTAAGTGAAAAGTAAATAGGGGAGATACCTATTCCAATCTTTACCTTTCTTTTTTTTCACATACACTGTATTTCCTCAACATTCTCTTTAATGTCTGATTAAACCTCTCTATGAGGCTGTTAGTCTGTGGGTGGTATGGGGAAGTACGCACTGCTACCACATCCAGCAGACGGTACAATTCTTTTAGCAGGTGTGCATTAAAATTACTGCCCTAATCAGTAAGTATTTCCTGGAGGATTCCCAAGCAGCTAAATACCTTTGCTAGCTCCTCTGCTGTCCTTGAGGCGGTGACCGTTCTCATGGGGATTGCTTTTGGGTGGCGGGTAGCATAATCACATATGACCAGTACAAATATGTTACCCTTGGAGCTCTTTTCCAGGGGGGCTCACTGCATCCATGGCTATCCTGTCAAAGGGATTAGTCACAATGGGGATGGGTTGTAGTGGTACGCTATCCCTTTTTCCTGCCTGAGCTACAGTACCTTCTGACACTCAGCACATGCTTTTCTTTTTTTTACTCCCCTCCTCCTCGCAGCCCCCTCCTCTTCGGGAGCCACCTACGGCCTTTTCAGCCCTCGCTCACCTACCTGGTGACCAGTGCAGTCCATCCCCCATGGAGCCGTGGTTATACCCCCCAGGCGGGGTACAGGGTGGGGGCCCATGCATCCCGAGACGTCTATCTTTCGTCGGGATGCTGTCTCTGGGCAGGTAGGGGGCATGTTGAGGGTGGGAGCTGGTGCTCCGTCTACTAGGGAGGCGCGAGGTGTTTTCGGTGTTCGCGATGCCGCTTGTCCCTGGCGTCAAGCGCTTGGCGCCAACATCACAGCACATCGCCCCTGTTAGACATCGGACTTGTTATACCTCGGGTCTCCACCCAGGGCCAGACAAGAGCCGAGCTCTGGTCTCCTCCCCGGAGAGGACTAGCAGTCCCTGGGACGCTCAAGCCCTCTCCCCCAGCCGCCTTCCAGTTTCCCGGCTCGTTCTCAACCCGGTCGCTATGTCGAAGCAGAACGAATCACAGGCTGGCGGCCGCCAGCACATGCTTTTCAATGCTCAGCTATGTTCTCTTGGATAGAGGGCCAATAAAACCTGGGTAATATCCTATTCAGGGTGCTAGCTCTGTCTGCATGGCCTGCTAAAGGAATGTCATGTGCCAGATACATGATTTGGGAGCGGAATTTTTCTGGAACCATTAGTTGATCTACTACCTCTCCAGTTCTGGGGTTAGTGTATTTTCTATATAGTATTCCCTGTTTTACAGCAAACTAAGGGACATCTTTTTCCACTCCCTTCCCCACCTGTGACAAAAAGGGTTAAGTGAAGGGTCTGCTTTTTGCTCATGCTGCATATCACATTTAAAGGTATGTCCCAAGTCTGGCTGTACACCAGCATGAGTATCAGTCCAGTCCTTCTTTAGCTTCTTCTTCTCCGCATTAGTTTTACGGTCCTTGCCAGGATCCTCAAAAACATCATTATCAAGTGGGAACAAAGATGCTAAATGTCCCTTCTTCACTTGAGCTCTGGTGGTTACAGCAACTACAGCAGAGTCCTGGGTGGCATGACAGTCTATAAATGAAGCAAAGTCTGGGTGGTTATGCCTGATGATAACTGGCACAGGTAGGTGAGGTACCAACCCCACATCAACTTCATGTGTCTTTTCTTGAACAGTCATTTATATGGTGGCTGTAGGGTAGCAATGGGTATCACTGTGCACACAGAAGACTGCTGTATTCAGTCCTTTATTATTCTCAGTCACCAGATCTGTTCGCACAAGAGTCTGGCGGCTCCCTGAATCAGTCAGTCCCATCATCTGCTGTGATCCAATCTGCACAATAGTCATAAAGTGACCCAAGTGCGCCAAGGCTATGTGAGTTGTCTCTTTCTGTTTGCTCTGCATTGATGGCATGCAAGACCCTCATGGTGTCCACCCATTTGGCATCTTGACTTCTCCACTCAGTGTCTCTTTCTCTCCGCTCAGTGTGTCTATCTCTCCGTTCAGTGTGTGTGTCTCTCTCTCTCTCTCTTTCCATCTGCACCTGCTTTATGCAGAGCCATTTCAACAACTCCCCTATGTCCTCAGGTGGAGCATCTTCAAGAGGAGGGAGTTCCCTCAATTCTTCCACATCCTCTTGCATCTCTTCATTGCCTTCAGGCTTGGCCTTCCTCCAAGCTCCCAGGTCCAGTCCAGGCAGCAGTTTCTCTCCCAGTCTGTCTGCCATGGTTCTGGTCAGAACTCCACAGACTTTCTTCTCTGGGTTCTCCTCTGGCAACTCCCAGTGCATCAGTCCACCTGGGATATCTGTGCGATATCCACCAGAAAACGTGCCTCTTCGGCCAGTCCTGATGCTTCCAGCACGTTATCCCACTTCTGACATCAAATCTGTGGAGTGGTTGTGGGATAACAGATGGACCAAACACCGGACTTCAGTTTCAACATACAATCTCTGTGTGATGTTTATTCAAAATACAGTAGATTACCTTCAGAAATGGCATATTCCTTCTTCAATACATCAGTTTGCAGCAACATTCTATGTATGTCCTTCCTATGCAGTTTGCAGCACCTACTTATGCACTGATCTACTGATCTAACTTATCTGTTGAGATTTAGCCTCCCCAGGCCTTGTTTGCTTGGGTGGTGGGAGTTCAAGTAAAAAAACAAAACAAGCTAAAGACAAAGAACCTCTGTGCATAAGCACTGAAACAAGGGTTACCCCAAAGGGAATTGACAATAAGCCAAGTTTCAAAGAAACACAACATCACACATACTTCCATAATGCAAAGCATCATGGGATATATGCAGTTCACCATGACATTTCAGACTTGTTCAGCTTACAGCAATTTACATGCATTTTAAATAGCACAACTAACTTAATTTTTATAACACATTCCCCTAGTAACTTTTTACTTTTATCAAAAATACTTAGTGCCATGGTATTTTCAACATTTATAGGTTTTATACACAAAAGGTATATACATTAAAGTATTTTATGACATACAGTAGTAGCTCTGAATTAGTCAAAGGATTTTTTAAAATCCCTATTGAGAATTGTGAAACCTTAATTAGGGATTTTGTTTTGTTTGTTAGTGTGTTCACTGCTACCCATAAAGGGTTGTCTCATCTGATAGTGTAGTTGAAAATCTACCAGATGGCACTTAAGTACCGTAATAAGAAGTTGCCTCTTTCTGTAGGTATAACAAAAAGAATTTTAGAGGATTTTTTTCCCTATATTTTGTGGAGGATAAATAGGGAATCTCACAAAATTGCTTGACAAATTCGGTGTTACTACTGTAGTGCCATTGCATACTAAATCGAACGAGGAACACAGCCTGTTGTTTTATATGAGCTCGGAGGTCACCACAATAACCACCCTGTACCAGGACCTGAGAGGGAAAATGAAAATTAGAGAGGACACTATAACATAGTCAAGAAAGGAAGGGGTGCCTATAGGTGGCCAACCTTATGGACTAGAAATTGTAAAGAATAGATTAGGCTGAGAAATAGAACTGGTGCAACAGATTTAAGAAAAGGTCGGTCCCCAGTACTCTGGGCTTCCTTAGAGCTAGTACAGCTTGTTGGCAATGTGGTTAAATACAAGAAACTCAATCAGTTAATCTGTTAGCCAGTGAATAGCCACCTCATAGTAACATTGGTTGATTACAATAAATATATTTAAGATACATTGCCATATAAGGAGACATACATAGTGCAGATATTTCTGTGTAAACTTAAATACAACATGCACCATGCAATTCTGCTTAAAGTTGAACCAGTATAACATTCTGTGGTGATTGCATATGAGGCCCATGATGCTTTGCATTGTGTGGGCATGTGTGATTTTGTATTTTCTTGAAACTTGGCTTCCCAGCCAAATGCCCTTTGGGGTAACCCTTGCCTCAGTGTTTGCGCACAGAGGGTCTTTGTCTTTTAAATACAGAATAATTTCTTCTTATAAATTGGTGCATCACCCTAGTGCAAAAAATGTGAACAGAATTAAGCATTTGTAAAAAAAAGTCCTTTGAAGTTTCCAAATGGATCTTGAAAGGTTCTTGTTTTCAAATAAAATAAATCTTGAAAGACTCATGTGTCAGCCATGGACACATCTCAATTCTCTGTCACAGAGGACATATTTTCTTTTTTAATTACCTAAAGGAAACAACAGACCATGTGAGGAGAAACATCTTAGATACAACATAAAGCCTACCTGACCGATACGCAAGTGGGAGGTCAGGAGGTCAAACAGGTTTTTTAGAAGATTTTTTTTTTTTAAACTTGGCTTCTTTTCACCAGATCAAATGAAGATTATAGCTACATGGTAAACTAAGTAAGGTGTAATAATTCCCCTCACAAGTAGCTTAAAAGGTCCATGGGTTTTATTTGTGGTGGGAGGTCAAAAGGTCAAATTAATGTCTTGTTTTGCGCTTTAAAAATTGAGTTATTTCAAATTTCTCATTCAAACTCCTTTCATATTGTGCTCCTAACTTATAAATCCACTTTTGTTTACAGTAATCCAAAGAGTTCTCAAAGTCCCCCCCCCCGACATCCTTGGGGATGGCTTCCAACCCAAATGCAGTGATAGTGTGCTTGATTGTTGGATTTGCACGTACATGTGCTGCCATTGCGTACATGTGGTTTCCATTTTTAATAGCTAACGTGTGTTCGTTTATTCTGAACTGTAATTTCCTTTTAGTTCTACCCACGTAGAATGCACCACATGTACCGTTTAAACAGTATACTACCCCCTCTGTATTACAATCAATACTGCCAACAATTTTTTCTTGTTTACCACGTTTTGGATTGGTAAAACTGTCTCTCTTTTCTATCACACTGCATGTTTTACAGAAACTACATTTTCTAGTACTCCATTTCCTTTTATATTTAACTGTCTTTGGGCCTGGTTGGTAGCTGCTGACAAGGTGGTCTCAGAGGTTCTTGCCCTGCGGTATGCTATTCTAAGTGGTTTGTCTAACATGGGCCTTAATTCTGGGATACTACATAATCCAGACATATTGCTTTTCACAATGTCAACAATTTCTTGTGTCCCTCCCCCAAAGTAGTAAAAGTTAATGGGGACTCTTTTTTGTTTTTTTGGCAGAAACAAAGATTCCCTGGTGACCTCCCATGTGTCCTGTGCTACCTGTTCTACCAATGTTTCTCTGTAGTTTCTCTAAGTTTGTCAGACAATTCCCTCACTCTTTTTTCAAACAAATCAGTTTTTGAGCAGTTATGTCTCACTCAAAAACTGCTCTTTTGGTAAGTTTTTTTATCACGTGGGGAGGATGGCAACTTGTGGCAAGTGGAAGGCTGTTCTCGTCAGTAAGTTTTGTGAACAAGTCTGTTGAAGCATCCCATCCTGATTTTTAATGATAGTGAGGTCCAGAAAATTAATAGATTCTCTATCTGTAGTGATCGCAAAGCATAAATTTTGGTTACTTTGTTCCAAAAAGTCTACAAAATCCCAGAATTCTTATTCTGTGCCTCTCCAGATAAGGAAGACGTTATCTATATATTGCTTATAGATGTCTATCCTGTGTGCATACATGTTAACTTCATCATAAATCACCCTTTCCTCCCATTCACTGAGGTACAAATTGGCTAAACTTTGGGCCAGGGTGGCACCCATTGCGATACCTTTCACCTGTTTGTAAAGGTTACCCTCAAACAGAAAAACGTTGTCACTTAACACTGTGTCAGTAAGTGTAGTAATCATGTTTATTTGTGACTGACCCATGTTAGTGTGTTTTAACAATGCCTGTTCAATTGCCAGTATACCGTCTTCCTTGGGAATATTAGTGTACAATGAGTCCACATCAAGGGTAACAAGGAGCCAATCTGTTAATTTGTACGTCTTCTAATATGATCAGAATGTGGCTATTATCCTTGATGTGGCTCCTTGTCTTAGTCACTGAGGGGTTAATGAAGCTGTCGACATATCTTGAGATGGGTTCAGTTATCCAACCGATGCCGGATACAGTGGGGCATCCGGGGGTAAGACCAGATCCTTATGCACCTTAGGGAGCATGTAAAATGCTGGTGTCGTAGGTGTTTGTACACTAGAAGCAAACTTCATCTGTTGTGAGCATACCTTTTTGAAAAGTTCCAGCAGGTAACTTTCTGTTTCCCCTTTAATTTTATTAGTGGGATTATAGCTAAGTTTTTGGTAAAAAAAAAAAAAAAAAATCCCTGTTGGGCAGTTGTCTGTAAACCTCCTGTACATATTGCACAGTATTCTGTATCACAGTACCCCTACCCTTGTCCGCGGGATTTATTGTGATATCAGAATCTTCTGCAAGCTTTTTTATAGCTTCCTTTTCCTTTCTTGTAAGGTTACAATAAGGCATTCTTTGATGACGTGTGTCATATAAATCATTAAATTTTCATACAGCATTGTAGAAAGGTCTCTACTGAATGGTGTGGGGGGCAAAATGTAGATGTAGGTCTAAACAGTGGTACATTACTTTAATATTCTGCTATGTCATTATGCAAAACCACACTTTCATTTGCCATTTTCCCCACGCCAAAAGTAGTATCTCTAGTCTGTACCTGTTTAGCAAAAAAACACTTTTAGGTTAACATTTCTAACAAACGTTTGAGTGTCAAGATAGGCATTAAATTGTCAGACTGAAAATGTAGGTACAAAGGAGAGACCTTTATTTAAAACCATGAATTCTACATCTGTAAGAGTTCAGTTCAAAAGATTTATTACATTTAGTATCTGTTTACCACCACCGGTTGGTTCCCCATGTCCCTTCCTCTGCCTCTTCCCCTTGCCACACCTCTTTTTCCTCCGTCATCTGTTTCTTCTGGAAAACAGAATTTGGTTCTCCTGTTGCTCCTCCCGGGCTGTCCTCACCCAGGAGGAGTAAATCCTAAGAAATGATCAGTGTCCGGTTCCCTTTCAAAATCGGAGGTACTTTGGCCCGTGCTGTAATCAGTGTGCTCCGACGAAGTAGTCTGTTTGAGAATGGAGCGGGGTGTGTCAGCATTGTTAGTGATTGTAGGTGTTGCCATGGTAGCACCTGCTGAATCCCATTGTGTGGCCAAGGGTTTGGACTTTTTCCAATTAAAGATTTTATTCTGTAGATAATCTCGTGTATCACGCAGAAACTTCTGATCTTACTTCGAGAGGGCTCTTGCAGTAGGTAATTACATATAGGACTGACGCCGGCAGGTGGCAGGACCCCATGGAAAAATTTCTAGCTAGCAGTCCCTGCCCCCACGTCAGGTGACTGGCGTCAGGAGACGTCGGTATAAAGGGTCAGTCCCGGACGCCCGCCTTCCAGTTCTTTCCCACCGTTAGCTCATGCACTACCCTCGTCGGTTTTTTACCGAAAACTCGGTCGTGATCAGCGACGCTCATGGCCGGTCGGCGAACCCAAAGCATCTTAGCTCGTCACCTCCTGATAAGGAATCTCACCTTCTGGACCAGTACGGGAGAAAGATTTATGCTTCCTCCACACTGGGGATTCGGGCCCTGAACTACGTCGGCCACATGAGGGACTACCAGAAGGCCATCCTTACTCAGGTGGAAGCCAAGCTGGACTCCTTGCCTAACTCCCAAGTCAAACAGAGTTGACTGATCTCGTCCGCTTGCTCGCTCGGCCAGTCGCCACATGCTATACTGACGCAGTGGACACTGCTGGGTGGAGCTCTGCTTTGCGTAAGCCTCGGGCGTCGTATAGCTCAGCGTGTCAGGTCTGGTCCCGGAGAGTGCAATCTGCTATCAGGAAGCACCTTTCCGAGTTCGGTCTTTGGGGGTGATGTCAAGGACATCATTACCGATTGCAAGAAGAGGGACAGCTCTTAAATAAGTTGATTCTATGTACCATCCCCATCAGCAGCGCCGTCCCGCTTCGCCAAGCCGGAATCGGCCAGAGGTGGGCCACAAGACGTTGAGCCCCCGTGGCTGCTAAGCCCCCTCCGCCCAAAAAAGCAGCAGGTGCTTCAGCTGCGGCGCTGCCTCACCACCTGACTCCTTTCCTCTCCCACTGCCTCCGGACTCCCGGAGGGAACCGGTAGGAGGGAGGTTTTCTCTCCACCTTCCGGGATGGGAGAGGATAACCACGAATTCTTGGGTGCTCCAGCTTATAGCAGAAGGAAACTCCATAGAGTTTCTTCAGAAACCACCCCACCACCCTCCTCTGAAGTCGTCGTATTCACGGGAACACCTTCCTTTGGTCCAGGAGGAGATCTCGGCTCTTCTGATGAAGCAAGCCATAGAGCCCGTCCTCCTTCATCTTCAGGGGACGGGTTACTATTCCCATTTCTTCCTGGTCCCAAAGAAGCCGGGAGATCTCAGACCGATTTTAGATCTTAGTTCCCTGAATCTTTATGTAGAGTACAAAAGGCTCAGGATGCTCTCCCTGCAGAGCCTTCTGCCCCTCCTCCGGCCGGGTCATTGGCTTTGTGCCCTGGATATGCAGGATGCCTATCTGCACATTCCCTTTGGCCCCTCCCATCGCAAATACCTTCGTTTTGCGTTCCAGGGGGACCACTACCAGTTCAAGGCGCTCCCGTTTGGTCTATCCTCAGCCCCCCAGGTATTTACCAAATGCCTGGCAGTGGTGGCGGCCCACCTGCGTACCAAGGGAGTACAGATGTTCCCTTACCTGGATGACTGGCTCCTGGCGGCCTCGTCCAGGGAGGAACTCCTGCGTTTCCTCTCCCTCACCCAGCAGGTTTTTGCCTGCCTGGGTATTACCATCAACCATTCCAAGTCTCATCTAGACCCTTCCCAGAGGCTACAGTTCATCGGGGCAATCCTTGTCTGACCATGGGCAAGGCCTTCCTGCCTCGGACAGTGGCCTCCATTCAGACCCAAATATGTCTGTTATCCGACCGCGGGATGGTCTCGGCGGTCGGTCCTTTGCCTTCTTGGGCTCATGGCGGCCGCCATACTGACGGTACGCCGCGCTCGACTCCACATGAGGATCTCTCAGTGGACTCTACGCTCTCAGTGGGATCAACTAGCGGATGACCTAGATCATTCAGTTATGATTTCATCGCCGATGATGCAAGACTTGCAATGGTGGATGGTTCGAGAGAACCTGTTTCGGGGGGTCCCTTTCTTTCATCCTCCCCCCTCCCAGACTCTAGCTAGAAAATTTTCCGAGGGGTCTTGCCGCCTGCCGGCGTCAGTCCTATATGTAATTACCTACTGCAAGAGCCTCTCTCGAAGATCTACTGTTACGGTAAGTCCTTACGTAACTATACTTTGCTGTGCTTGCTATTTTTTTTTTTTTTTTTTACTTTCTTTATGCCTCCTATGCATGCTAGCTGACCTCTCTCCGGCAGGGCACTCAGTTTGGTCTTGTCCCATCCACCTGAAGCCCCCAGACTCCATCTCACTTACCGCACCACCTGGCCACCCGACCTCCCGGCTCTGAGTCCCCCCCAGGGCCAGACCGCTGACTCCTCTGGCGCTCTATCTATAAACTAGTGGGACAACCAGGGAGTGGAGGGAGTGCCCAGGTGGAGCTGAGAGACCCAGCTTTGGACGTGGGGACCCGACCACTGGACCTGCCATCGCCTATCAGGCACACCGGGGATTTTCTCTTGTTCTGTCCCCACCCCCTGTGAAGCTCGGACATGCAGTGATGACCAGCGTCCGTCAAGCTCCATCCCCCCCCCTCGGTGCCATATAGCAGCATCGCATATTTCCTGGCTACCCCCAGCCATCGCCAGGGTTGCTTAGGAGCAGCGCAATCCCTGCACCCCTCCCCGGGAAGGGAGAGCCGTCTCTCGGACGCTCAATACCTCCCCACCCCTGCCGACCCCCAACGTCCTGGGTTCATTTCCGAATCCGGGTTGCTGGCATGGTGTGAGGTGAAGCATCTAGAACCTTAACTCTCCGTGACACCAGGCCGGCCTGTGCTTGCTATTTAGCATCGTAAAACTTTAAGTAGTCTTTGAACTTATTTTGACAACTTTCGAAATCCACATGATCTGTAAGTTGGTTAACAGTCCCTGCTGTTTCAGTTCCACAGCGATTCTAACCCCAGGAATCACTCATGATTAAACAAATGCAGCCTCCTGTGTTGGACTACCCAGAGAGATGGAATTATATGCAAATCATAGAACTCTCAATTGGCTCCTGCCACTTGCAAACTGCTACCCTAGAAACTGTTGCACTCTGAGTGAGTGCTTCAGATTCTTTACTCCGCCTGCCTAGTGAAGACGTCCTGGAGAGCTCTCCTTCAACCTCTTCAAAATCGAATTATCTGATCGATAAGTAGTGTTTTTACTTTATATTTCAGATTGCTGCCTTAGTTTTAGTTTATTTTATAGTTTGTGTAATTTTTCCCTTGTATTTAGCAGTTCCTTCACGGTTCCTTGGAACTGAGGGTTTCGCTATTTCTAGTGAGGTTTTTACCTCAGTATTTTGTATTTGTTAATCTTTTGCGGTGGATTCCTAACCACATACATTTATTTGAATCGTACATAGATTTCTTAGTTTCTTGGTGTCAGGAACCGAGTAGCGCTCAGTTCCTGGAACCGTTACCGATTGTTTATAGATGTTATACTCGGCTCTAAGAAACCGATAATTCATTATATTTTCTTCACCGATTCCTGCTCAATGTCAGAGGTTCCTGTTGTTAAGCCTAAAAAATGCACAGGACCCACTGGTTTTAAATTGTGTGTCTTGTGGTCAGATAATAGCTAAAGCAGACAGACATTCATTGTGAATTTTTTGTCTGGGTACTAGCCATATTTTTGCAAATTGTGACATTTGTAAAACATTTTGCCCTAAAACTTTTAAGAAAAGGTCAAAAATATTAGAAGGGATGGCCTCTGCTTCTACTAACACTGGTGAAACTGGTTCCTCCACCTCTGGCACAAGAAAGGATGGAGGTAAAGCTAAGGATCCTGATAAAGGATCAGATAATGTTGAGCAGGGTAAGCCAAAAAGGCCATTGGAGTCAGGGACTGAACCTGTGCCACTGAAGAAAAAATGTAAGGAAAAGCATGTTGCTGCGCCTCTGGCCGAGAAGGCTAAGGAGCTCCCAGCTGACAAAACTGGTATGCCCTCAGCTGAGGACATTGCTAAGGCCTTACAGGTCTTGCAAGCTGCAATCCCGGTTCCAGTACCGACTGTCACAGTTCCTGTACCGGTTCCACCCTCTCAGGAGCCACAGGCTTCCTTTCCTGAGGAGGAGGAGCATGATTTCGAGGAGGAACAGATAGATCCAGAGGTTTCTCCAGAACAAGAGTTCAGTCCTCCCCCGGGGCCCAGAGGATTATTCCTCACACTATGCTTTTGTTAAAAGCATGGTAGAAACACTCAACCTCCCTCTGCAGGAGACAGAGGAGGAGGATGTGGAGGAAGCAGAATTATTAGATATGATGGGGTTAACCCCAACAGAACGTTTATTACTGCCTATGCATGAGTCCTTAAAAAAGGAAGCAATGCAAGTATTCCAAACTCCCAATTCTATTCCAGGAGTTGATAAAAAAGCTGATAAGAAATATCAGCTTGATAGGGCAACAGCTGAATTTCTCTTCAGCCACCCTGACCCTGAAGGGGTTATGTAGGCTGCTGCTTGCGACAAAGCCAGAATCCCCTTGGCTACCCATCCTCCAGTTAAGGATTCTAGCAAGATGGATACAATGGGAAAGAAAGGGTATATGGCTGCTTCTCTCATCCTTAGACAGACCAATTATATGGCCTATGCAGTGCAATACCAGAAGGCACTCTGGAATGCAGTGTTAGCTTTGGCTGACAAAGTGCCTGGTGAGGTGGCAGTGTACTTGCAGGATACAGCAAGGGGCGCTTTAGATGCCACAAAATACCAGTTCCATATGGCTGTGGACACTAACGACTCTGCAGCCAGGTTGATGGCACTATCCGTCTCCCTTAGAAGATTTGCCTGACTTAGGGCCAGAAACCTGACCCTGGACACCCATGCCAAGGCGATGGACTTTCCTTTAGAGAAAAATTCCCTATTTGGAGATAAAACAGAGGCCTGTATGAAGAAGGTGGAAGAATATAAATTCACCTACAGAAGGAATTCTAAGGATAGGCCTTCCTCATCCTATAGGTCCCAGGCCAGGGGAAGCAGGGGTAGGGGATCCTACTCCAGACCTTTTTTCCAAGCTCAGGCTTCTCAGCTGCAACAACAGCCTAGAGGATACTTCTGAGGAAGGGACAGGAGAGCCACGAGGAGAACTTCTCCCTCCCCAGTGATTCAGGCACAGCCCACTCAGAACCCCTGATGGGCTAGTACAGGTCTCATCCCCTTCCAAAATTCCACCAGTGGGTGGCAGACTGGCTCATTTTCTCCAGGATTGGTATACCATCACCACAGACAAGTGGGTCCTGGAGGTGGTGAGCCAGGGTTTAGCAATCAGCTTCAAATCTCTCCCCAAGCTGAGAGCAGGAACATTTGCACCAGTCACATCTGCAGACAGGATACTACTGGATGCAGAAGTAAAACATCTGCTAGCTATCAAGGCAGTGGAGCCTGTGCCCCTAAACCAGCGGGGCAAAGGCTTCTACTCCAGATACTTCCTTACAAAGAAGAAAAATGGGGATTGGCAACCTATCCTGGATTTAAGACTTCTAAACAGACATATTCTGAAACCAAAATTCAAAATGGTCACTCTTGCTCTGATCATTCCCATTTTACAGAAGGGAGACTGGCTAGCCCCCCTAGATTTAAAGGACGCTTATTTTCACATCTCCATTAGACCTTCTCACAGAAAGTTTCTGAGGTTCAGACTGGCCTCAGGCCATTATCAGTTTGTAGCCCTTCCTTTTGGTCTGACTTCTGCACCAAGGGCATTCACAAAGTGTTTGGCCGTGGTGGTGGAGTTTCTGAGAAAACAAGGAGTATCAGTCTTTCCCTACCTGGATGACTGGTTAGTGGTGGGTCCATCTCTACATCTTACAGAGCAGGCCTTAGCACTAACAAAGTCTACTCTGGAATCCCTGGGTTTCCTCATAAACGAGCAGAAGTCGCAGCAAACACCAGTTCAGATACTCGAGTTCATTGGAGCAGAACTGAACACCAGTCTGGGCAGAGCTTTCTTGCCACAGGATAGGGTAAACAGCATTCTACGAATTGCAGACTCATTTGTACCAGGAAAACCCAAACCAGCCAGAGACTTCCTCAGGCTTTTGGGCCACATGGCAGCTGCCACCACAGTGATACTAGGTTCCAGGTTCCAAATGAGGGACATTCGGTTCCTCCTGAGACAATACTGGTCCCAGAGGACAGATCCTCTGTCCAAACTGGTTCCAGTCACCCACACTGTCCTACAGGCACTGCAGTGGTGGCTGGACGAACAAAACATTCGGATAGGGGTTCCTTTCACAAAGGAACAACCTTCCTTAGTTCTTACAACAGATGCATCCCTTCTGGGTTTGGGAGCACACATGTTGGATTATACAGCAAGTGGCACATGGTCTACTCAAGAATCCATGTTGCACATAAATCTTTTGGAGCTCAGGGCAGTGTATCTAGCACTGCAGACATTTGCTCCACATCTTCAAAACAAAGTGGTGCAGGTCAGAACGGGCAACACCGCTACTATGTATTACATAAACAGGGAGGAACCAGGTCAGCTCCACTGTGCACAGACGCAATGAGGCTGTGGTCCTTGGCCTACTCCATTAAAGTATCCCTTTCAGCCATACATCTTCCAGGAAAGGACAATTCTCAACTCGATTTTCAGGCGCTGGGGCACTCCAGAGATGGATCTCTTTGCCTCTGCATAAAATCACCAGCTGCCAGTATGTTGCTGCAGGCCTTCTCTCAGGGACACACTACCCCTGGATGCATTGGCACTGGATTGGACAGGGAAGTTCCTGTGTGCCTTCCCTCCTTTTCTACTGATATTCAGGACCCTACTGAAATTGAGGTGCCAACCAGCAACAATGATACTGGTGGCACCAGATTGGGCGAGGCAGCACTGGTATTTGCTTCTGTTGGCTGTATCAGTGGTACCTCCAATTTATTTGCCCAGGAAGCACAACCTGCTGACTTCCTCTCAGGGCAGGATACCTGAAATCACTAAGGCTCAAGGCCTGGCTCTTGAAGACTTAGTGTATGCAGATCTTAAACTGTCAGAACAAGTTTTGGCAATACTTAGGGGTTCCAGGAAACCCTCCACTAAAAAGACATACTCTGCCAAGTGGAAGAGGTTTTCCATATGGTGTGCAGGTAAGGGTATCAACCCATCCAGGGCTGACCGTGTCATTCTTCTGGATTACCTGACACACTTGCGTCTTTAGCTCTGAAGCCTTCCACACTCAAGGTTCATTTGGCTTCAGTTTCAGCTTACCTGTCAGCAGGTAAAGAGAGGTCAATGGCCTCTCATCCAGTCTTCAGGAAATATTTTAAAGGCCTTAACCTTTTGTACCCTCCTTTGAGGTAACCAGTTTTGGCCTGGAATCTGAATATCTGCATTGCCAAGCTCATGGATGCCCCATTTGAATCAATGACAACAGCAAACTTGAAGTATATCACTTGGAAAAGTGTGTTTTTGGTTGCTGTTACTTCAGCCAGAAGAATCAGTGAGTTACAAGCCCCGTGTACGGATGTAGATTACATCTCATTCCACAGGGACAAAGTGGTCCTCAGGACCAATTGAAAATTTCTTCCTAAAGTGGTGTCTGATTTCCATTTATATCAGTCCATCACTTTACCTGTCTTTTTCACAGAGAACTCAAGTTCTCCAGAAAGGATGCTTCACTCCCTTGATGTCAAAAGGGCACTTAGCCACTATACTGACAGAACTAAGTCTTACAGACCAGGCCAGACACAGCTCTTTCTTACCTATGGAGAGATAGGTAAGGGTAGACCTGCCACAAAACGGACAATTGCTCGTTGGATAATGGAATGTGTCTAGTTTTATTTATTTGTTTATTTTTGTTAACCGGGTAGGGCACACTAGACAGCCAAGTGCCTATTTTCAGGTGCAACCCGGGAGGGTTACATAGGTAGTAGCATACAGGAGCAGTTACATACAGTTGAGCAAAAAAACAGGATTAACAGGAAATGGATAGGCGGCTGACAGTATGGTACAAATTTAGCAAACAAGAGTACAAGAGACATTACCTGGAAAGAAAGAGGAAGCAAGGCATCATTAGAATTGAAGTTGGGGACACGGATGCACACAATTTTGGAGTAAAACGAAACGATTTAGGTACATACACGAGCTAGATTAGTGCTATCAGAAGTAAGTGCTAGGGTGGGGAGGAGGAGGGGAAAATGGGTGGGGAGGGAGGGACTGGATAGAGCAGGTGAGGCCAAAATTGTGAGGGAGGAGTGAGGGGAGAGGGTGAAGGATGTACAGTCTGGATTGTGTTACTAGTTCAAGGGGTAAGGTGCAGTGGGCCCTGAGAGCTCATAGTACATGAGTAGGTAGGGTGATCTAAGAGGTACAGAGGCAAGCAGAGGAGGATTTTAGGAAGTGCCAGAGCGAGATTTTGCTATAGTAACGTGGGTAAACAGGCTCCCCTGGGCCTCAGAGCACATTCCACCGGGTATAGCTGCTTCAGTGGCAACTTCAAGGGATATTCCACTCTTGGAAATCTGCAAAGCAGCTACATGGAAAACAGTACACACCTTCACAAAGCATTACAGCCTGGACCTGCAATCCAGAAGTGATGCCTAGCTTGGTACAGCAGTGCTGCAGAACCTGTTTCCTAAATAGGTTTTCTGCCCAACCACCAAAGGTACTGCTTGGTAGTCTGCATTTGTTTAATCATAATGAGTGATTACTGGGTTTAGAAGAAAAAATTACTTACCATATCGTAATCGCGATTAAAAAGAAGCTCTCAGTGAGCGGGCAGGCAATAGAGAGACCAGATACTGCTAATAAACCTGTGATTATAACTTGTGAAATTGCTTAAATAACACCAGGGGGCTAAGAATAGGGCTGGCATCTGCTTCCTATCTTATAACTCTGTTTGTGGGCACTGTGGGATAGTGGAGGACTGAGTGCAGTTTTGAAATCTTGCAGCACCAGTCTCTCCATTTCCTAAAAAGCACTGCTCATTGTTTCTGAGGACTATACTATTTAAAATCCTAATTACACACTAGGGAGAAGCCTTTTTAAAGGCTAGTTACTTTTATTTGTATTTTAAATTGTAGCACAAAACCGGAAGTAGTGGGAGAACGCACTTCCGGTAATCCTGATAAAAAGCTGTCATAGCGTGGGGACACACTGCGAGTGACAGGCGCTTTCATGCTGTGTCTATAGTGTCCACCGCCGCCAGGACCAGGCGATTTTACCAAGATACATCCACCTAAGGTAATAAACCCACAAAACCATCACCCTTATGTCCTCATTATCTTTATCATGAAGAAAGCAAATAAAATGTGTTCTGAGTGTAAAATGTATGCCATTGGTAAACAAGATTCAAAGTTTTTATGTGATAAATGTATCCTAGTTGGGAACTTGCAGGAGGAAATTAAAAAACTGCAACCAAGTGAGAATATGAGCTCTGATATTAAAGCATTAGAAGAATACATTGACCATATATTACTTGTGAAGGCTAATACCTCCTCCTCAAAATGTCTGAGAAACTCCTTTTCCAATGATCCACCACTTAGTTGCTTACCACTTTCTATTTTGTCCGAACATCCAGCAACTACCTGTACCCCTTTAACTACTGTTACTAAAAACTTAGCTTACCACCCCATAGAGGCCGAGAACTGGACTTCAATTTCCCCAAAAAGGCATACTAAAAATAAACTTGTTCCCAAACCTTGTATGATTCCACTTTCAACTTCTTTTGAACCCCTCCACGAATTGGTTGAGGACTGCAATGACACCTTAGGTATCATTGAACATGTAAATGAGAACCTGAATAAAGGAAGTCATAAAATGCAATCAGATCACAAAGTAATTGTGACCTCAGCACTTAAATCTTCCCAGGTTACCGACCCCCTGAACACCCCCCTTGTGCCTCAATCTCTGCGTACTCATGATATGTCGATTCCAAAAAAACAGGTATATGTACTAGGTGACTCCGTAACAAAATATGTTGATCGAATAGTCTGTAAATCAGACAAAGAAAATCGGACTAGCTCTAGTTACAGAGGAGCAAAAATAGCGGACCTTGCATCAGTGACAAAAGTAATTCTGTCAGCTGCTGGAGAAAATCCCCTAGTGGTTGTCCATGTTGGTACAAATGACATCACAGTCCCCACTCCAGCAGATTAAACGGGACTATGTGGCTGTATGTAATGTACTAACAGATCGTGGTTGCAGTATATGTTTGTCTGAAGTCTTACCCATTCCAAGAGCAACTAGACACATTAACAATAAAATAAAAGCATTAAATGAATGGATTCGTAAGTGGACTTATCGACAGGGCATAAGCTGCTTAACCCACTGTGAGGAATTTGATGACAGGCCTTCACTTTTCTGTTGGGATGGCTTACACCTCTGCAGAAGGGGTAGCACAGTATTAGGATGAAAAATAGTAACTTTAATAAACAATCATTTAAACTGATAAGAAGGGGGAGATAGGGACACCCCCTATCTCTTGTAAAGACAGTCCATGTTTATCTTACTGGACAAATCTCAATATTCTTTCTTTAAATGCCAGATCACTAACAATCACCAAACTTGAAATTTTAGCTAAAACTTTAAATTTAGCCCTAATAGCAATCACTGAAACCTGGGGGAACACAGATAAAAAATGGAGAGCAGAAATCCCTGGTTTCAAGCACTACTTCAAAAACAGAGTAGACACAAAAAAAGGAGGTGGGGTCAGTCTGTACGTTCAAGATGATATTCCATCATATGACTCAACAACTATTGTACACTCTGAAAGTGTTTGGGTCCATATTCGACCCACCAGCATCCATCAATTTCTTATAGGCACCTGTTATCGTCCCCTTTCCTCAGATATTGATCAAACTAAACAACTTTGCAGTGAAATTACTCAGATAGCTAATAAAGATCCAGTTCTCATTTATGGGGACTTTAATCTTCCCACTATAAATTGGGATGCACTTTCTGGTATTAATAAACACGATGAACAGTTCTTGTCAGTTATAATCATTATGGGACTTATTCAATGCGTAAATGAATCAACAAGGGGGAATAACATATTGGACCTAGTTATAACCAACCCGGAGACACATATATCTGATATTCAACTACTCAGCCCTCTGGGAAATAGTGACCACTTGTCCCTTTTCTTCTCCATTCAATTACCCTTATTACCAAAAACAAACTAAAAATAAAACAATATAATAGGGCTGACTTTGAAGCCATTAATCATCAGATAAAATCCTTTAACTGGAAACAAATAATGCATCCAATGAATACTGAGACAGCCTGGGGCTATTTAAAAACGAAGATACTGGAACTTGGAAAAAAATGTGTCCTGCACAAACTTAAGTACAACAACAAAGGTAAAATCCCCCCATGGTTCAATGGTAATATTAAAACATTAATCAAACAGAAAAATAAATTGTTTTTAGTCTTAAAAAAATGTTCATCTGACCAGAAAAATGTCATCCTCAAATACAGAGAGTTGGTTAGACAATTAAAGAAAACTATCATACTGGCTAAATGTAATTTTGAATTTAAAATTGTGCATACCAAGGATTGTCATAAGGCACTATACACTTACCTAAATGGTAAGAAAAGTTATAACAATACGATAGGTCCCCTAGTCTGTAATAACATGACTATAACATCCAATATAGAAACAGCTTCAGAGCTAAACAAATATTTTTAATCTGTTTTTACTCCTGAACCTACTAACGTTACACCTATTGTAGCAGACTTTAAACTTGAACAATATGAAATTCTCTTTCAGGATATTCAGTGGGTCTTTGATACCCTAAAACAATATACTAGTTCTGGCCCTGATAATGTTAGCTCTAGATTTCTTATAGAGACAAAGAATACAATAATCCCCCCTTTGATTATTATTTTTAAAAAATCACTATATGAATCCTCAGTTCCAGCTGACTGGCGCACAGCCATTGTCACGCCCATCTTTAAACAAGGTTCCCATTCTAAAATTGAAAACTATAGACCTATCAGTCTTACATCGATACCATGTAAACTCATGGAGAAAGTAATTAAACATCAACTTGAAAAAGAAATGTCTACACTAAAAATTAATGATGAGTATCAACATGGTTTTAGAACAGGATTTTCGTGTACCACAAACTTGATCACTTTTTACAACTATATGAGTTCCAACCTTGACTGTAAAATACCTACAGACGTCATTCTTTTGGATTACAGCAAGGCCTTCAATAAAGTATCATACGGTATTTTGGTCAATAAACTTAACCGCTTAGGTTTCTCAGCACCTATCATATCCTGGATAAATAACTGGCTGAGTGGCAGAACATAGAGGGTTAGGGTGAACGGTGTGCTTTAGGGGGTGGGTATGGTGGCTAGTGGCGTGCCACAGGGAACTGTCCTGGGCCCGGTGCTGTTTAATCTGTTCATCAGCGACAAGCATGTTTCACCACATAACATAATGGTTAAATTCGCAGATGATACCAAACTTGGAGGAAAGGTAAACACCCCGGTAAACTGTCATAAACTTAACACTGGATCTTGCACTAATTGAACAATGGGCCAGTATAAATAAAATGCATTTTAATATAGCTAAATGTGCGGTACTCCATTTTGGAAACGATAACCCCCAAAAAAAATATTACTTGAACAATAGCATTATTAGGACATCTTCTATAGAAAAGGATCTGGGTATTATGATTAATGACAAACTATTATCTTCCTCACATTGTTCAAAAATTGCTAATCAAACTAATGCTTTACTGCGCAGAATAAATAAAACATTAATTTCTAAATCAGAAGAATGTCTGTTAACTTTGTATAGGTCACACATAAGGTCCTATCTTGATTATGGATCTCCATTTTGGAGTCCTTACTTAAAGACAGATATAAACAAAATTGAACAAATTCAACATAGAGTTACCAAGTTAGTACCGCATCTTACTCACTTGGAATATGATACTAGATTAAAAAAAACTGGATTACACTGTCTTGAGCGCAGCCGAACTAGAGGTGATCTCTTACAACTGTTTAAAATACTTAAATCACCTGATCAAATGGATCAATGTGGTATTGCTTATTCAGTAAGAAAAATTGTACCAAGGCTGCATAACAGACAATTGGAAGTGAAAAAAGCAAATAACAACAAGAGATTAAATTTCTTTTCCATTAGATCACCCAGACTATGGAATAAACTACCCCAAGAAATTGTTGATTCAACAAATATATCAATATTTAAGAATAAATTAGATAAATGGATGAATGAATGGGTCATGGGTAAATGATCCATCAATATGGAAGACAATCCCGATGTGCTATTAGCCTTCTTTTGTCCTAAAAACCAAGTAACCATAGTAATCTTGTTTCTTCAAAGGGATCACTCATTATGATTAAAGCACCCACCCTGCCTCCCCTACTAAAAAAACTATGAACGTTGTTCTGCATCCCTGTTTAGAATATTTTTTCCACATAGGTTAAGTTAGAGACTCACCTTTTGTTAACCAGTTGGTTCCCTTGTGGTCTCAAGTTTTTTAGGTTTATTTATTGGAATGTTTTTTTGACCTGAGAGGACAAAAAATTATTATATATAAATATTATCATAGCTAATGGGCCTTACACCCAGTTTAGGCTACGTAAGAATCTGAAGCACTCAGAGTGCAACAGTTGCTAGGGCAGCAGTTTGAAAGTGGCATGAGCCAGTTGAGAGTTCCATCATTTGCATATAATTCCATCTCTCCAGGCAGTCCAACACAGGAGGCTGGCTGCATTTGTTTAATCATAATGAGTGATTCCTTTGAAGAAACAAGATTACTATAGTGAGTATTTTTTTCTTTCTGCCTGTTGCTCAATACAATCTTCCACCAGCAAATCCATGAGTTTAGTAGTTGTCTCCATTAATATTGTGTCCCATTTTTTAACAAAATTAATTCTCTCTTCACTCGGGGCTGATCTTCTTTGTATACGTAGACCTCTGGGTGCTCTAAGTTTCTTTCTGCCTTCCTTCCCCTTTGTCTGATTCACCGAGTGTTGCTGAAATTGAGTCAATCAGCAACAGTGATTCTGGTGGCACCGGATTGGCCAAGGCAACCTTGGTATCCTCTCCTAGTAGCCCTGTCTCACAGCAAGCCTATTCGGCTTCCCCTCAGTCACTCTCTCCTGACTGCCACAGCTAGGAGTAACCTATCCAGATGTGCAATCTCTTCACCTCAGAGCGTGGCTTTTGAGGAGTTAGAGAGTACCCAGACAGCCAGTATTCAGAACAGGTCCTGAAAATCCTGAGACTGGTCCAAAAAACCAAATACCAAGAAAACCTATGCAGCAAAGTAGAAAAGGTTTTCTTTATGGTGCAAGAGGAAATGCATAAACCCTCTTAAAGCTTCAGTTCCCAGTCTTTTAGACTATTTGGCCCACTTACAGGCCTAAAGGCTTCATTCCTAAAACTTCACTTAGCTGTAATTTCTGCTTACCTGTCTATAGGGAAGGACACGTTAGTTATCTTTTTGCCTGTTTTAAAAAATATTTTTAAAGGCCTCCTCCATCTTCAACCCTCAATTTGGGAACCTGTTCCCCCTTGGAATCTCAACTTCTGCATCACTAAGCTTATGGAGCCTCCTTTTGAGCCCATAGCTATGGCCCATTTGAAATATATTACCTGGAAGACAGTCTGTCTGGTTGCCATCGCTTTTGCAAGATGGATTTCAGAACTTCAGGCACTCTGTACTGAGCCAAACTACATCATTCCTCACAAGGGAAAGGTAGAGCGCAGAAGAAACAGGAAATCTCTTCCTTAGGTGGTCTCTGAGTTCCACCTTAATCGGTCCATTACCCTTCCTGTTTTCCTTACTGAAAAATCCAGTCCAGGGGAGCAAAGACTCCATGGTCTGGATGTCAAAAGAGCCCTGTCCTATTACCTGGAGCACACCGAGCAGTTTACCCAGCTTTTCCTCACCTATGGGGAGGTAGGCAGAGGAAAACCAACCACTAAGAGAGCTATCTCCTGCTGGATAGTCTCTTGCATTTACTTTTGTTATGACAAGGCTGTTCAACAGCCCCCTCAAGGCCTCCGGGCCCACTCTGCTAGGGGCACTGCTGCCACAGTGGCATCCGCAAGGGATATTCCCTTGCTTGATGTCTGCAAAGCAGCCACATGGAGGACCATGCACACATTCACAAAGCACTACTGCCTGGATGTACAGTCCAGATCTGATGCCAGATTTGGCAGGGTGGTTCTGCAGAGCTTCTTCCTTAAGTAGGTTCTGTACCCGCCTCCCAGCTGCACTGCTTTGTAGTCTGCATACTGTTACTGATGCCAAAGGACCCCTGTGGTGAGAAGAAAAAATTACTTACTGTAGTAATCTAGTTTTTTCCAAGGTGTCCTTTAGCATCAGTAACCTCCTTCCCCATATAACCTAACTGAAGAGGACTCTGCTTCCTTTATTGTTGCCAAATTTGTTCCTGAGTTCTGAATTGCATTTAAAGCAAAGTTTGCATGTTATTTCAGTCATTTATTGTTCATGCTGTTGCACGATTTTTAAAGCCTGTTGGATCAGACTTTACATGGGCATGTTTCCATCATAGCTTTGAAAAAATCCTGCTGCCCTCTGGGCAAGCTCCACTCAGCACACCCTCTAACTCTCTTCTGATTAGCTGATTCATTTTATTCATTATCATAAACTCCACCTCCAAGGCAGCTCAACCTAGCTAGCTCACTACATACTGTTACTGATGCTAAAGGACACATTGGAAGAAACAAGATTACTACAGTGAGTAATTTTTTTTGTTCTGCTCATTCTTTATTGATTGTAACCCCTCTCATTTCTACTTACTAAATGTGCATCCAATTTTATCTTAAACTTTTGTATATTGGCACTCCCTATCATTTCCAATGGTAGGCTATTCCAAACACCCATCACCCTCTGTGAGAACCACATTGCTCTCTTTTTTTGTTCTGCTAATTTCACTATGTAGCTTAAGGCTATGAGATCTAGAACTAATCCCCTTCCGTCATTTCCATACCTATGCAGTCCCATAAATTATTATTCCTAAACGCACTATACACCAAGCATTGATCCCCCCTCATGCTCCTGTATTCCAAGGAGTAAAGTCCTAATCGATCCAGTCAATCTTCATAACCCAGTTCCTGCATCCCCACAATCCTCTTGGTTGCTCTCCTCTGCACCCCCTTCAAACATCTTATACCCTCCTTTGGATATGGTGCCCAAAACTGACTGCAGTACTCCAGATGGGGCCTCACCAATGATGTATTCAGAGACATTATGACCCTCCTGTCCCTACTCTGAATAGTCTTGTAATGCAGCCTAATATGTTATAAAAAAAATAAATAAATTGTATCGCTCCAGTGCTTTTTCATGGAGAAGTCATCTGTAATAATAATACCCAGATCCCTTTTCCTCTGCATTACGTCCATCACTTTCCATTCTAAAATATATTTTGCTTTATTAGGTCTCCCCAAGTGTATGACCTTACCCTCTTCCATGTTAAACTCCAGTCTGTGCTCCTCTGCCTGTTTATCCAATCTGTGTAATTCCTTCCTAAAGTTTTCTATCTCATCACCATTCCTTACTGTTGACCCTAATTTAGAATCATCAGCGAATTAATCTAGCCAAATGGTGTCATCACAAGACATGTTAGACACATCTTGAATAATCCCTCCTCCTCTTTGCTGTTGATGGTTCAGCTGCTGCTTCCTCCACTGTTGATAACATTGATGGGTTGTTCTGGGCATGTTACTTTGCCTCCTTCCTTCCTGCTATCTAGGCAACATGTGGATCCTCCTCTTCCTCTGCCTGGGAATGAGAAAGAGGAGTACAACCCTGAACAGGATGTTGAGTGTGAGACTCTGAAATACCTGCTTGTGTACCTGGAGACCAGTACCTTTTTTTGTCTTCCTGTAGTGAAGAAGACTCAATTCTCTACAAACTCCTTATGCCACCAAGCCACTCAGTGGTGATAATGACTGCCAGTGACCACTCAAAAGCTCCTTGTCACATGAATTCTTTAACCCCTGACAAGGAGTGTCACCCCTTGGATATTATGGACTTAAGGACATATGCCTGTGCCTCTTTGGGCTTACGTATTCCCAGTTGTCAGGCATACATTATTAAGTACCACAGTACTCTATGAAGTCGCTCTTGGCTGTGGCCAATGTTACCAAATGGTCCCCAGAAGAAGGAGGAGGTCTTCAGGACTTACCGCTCCTGGCTTAGATGCAGCAAAACACTTTGGCTTATGTTTCCTTGGATGCTTCTGCATGTGCTGCAGCTTTGGGCATTTCCAGTAGGAAATACTCCCCACTCAGGGTGTCTGGATTTGCCCCAGTGTACAGCAGTCTGTCCTGAACTCCACTTTTAGGGGTCAGAAGTTATTAGAACATGATGTGGAGAAAACTTTAAATATTGTTTCCAAATAATTTATTTATGTATCTTCCAGACAAGTATAAATGTTTCAGGATATACCCTTCATCAGGAAACTGGTCAAATTATATCAAGGTTTATATTCATACATCTTTGTCTTCTTATACATAAACACATTAGGTTCTAGGTTTGACTCCCCCTTACAGCCACTGTTTTATATTGTTTTAAACTTGTCCTCTGTTTTCTTTTGCCATTACCATTTCAGTTTGATTCATTCTCAGTCTTTCAGGTAATCATGTCTGGCGTCTGTTCATATAAAACAGTGGCTGTAAGGGGGAGTCAAACCTAGAACCTAATGTGTTTATGTATAAGAAGACAAAGATGTATGAATATAAACCTTGATATAATTTGACCAGTTTCCTGATGAAGGGTATATCCCGAAACGTTGATACTTGTCTGGAAGATACATGAATAAACTATTTGGAAACAATATTTAAAGTTTTTTCTATATGTGTTATATGGGAGAGTGGGCCTTACTATATCCAGTATTGTCTTTTTTGATTGCATAGCGTCAGCTACATACTGGAATTAGGCCCACCCCTTATAGTTTTTCTACTCATTTTTTGAGGGGTATGGGCTGTACTGGATGATTCTTTCTTTTTGACATGATGTGGAGCTCACTGTCCATGGCATCCAATTGTTCCATATGACACTTCGCTCCTAGACGTCATTTTCCCCCGGCACCCCTAGCTGGTCATGGACATTCTTCCCAATGGAAGAATGCACCCCATACTTTCGGGGGCCCATCTGAGGCTGTGCTTCTTTGTCCCTTCCTGCTCCTGGCCCTTTGGCTGCTCATCCTAACACCCCTAAGAATAGTGTCACTAGAGCGGCTGGGGCTGAGCTGCGTAGCTCTTAAAGGGACACTGTCAACCCCCTTAGTCCTCAAAGTGTCTAGTTTAAAAAAAAAAAAAACACATTTAGTGATTGTTCACAGTCTGTAGAGATTGTTGAAATACCTGGTGGTTTGATTCTGATTCCTTTTTTTGTTTTGAAAAGTGAAAAACAAACTGCCCACCATACTGGTGTTACCGCAGAAAAACGTGTGTGTTTAAATTTTTTGATCGACACCCAGTGCATCTCTCCTGTACTTACGAACATCCCTACAGAGTCTAGCCACTTATGATGCAGTGGTAGGAGACGAGACTGTTGCATAACGAGTGGCTGCACTGTTTTGTGGGTGTTCTTAATGTTTAGGAAGTACACAAGAAGAGTAAATAAAAGATTTGAAACAAAATAAGTTTAGGTATAATTACACCATTAGCACGTATTTCAGATCTATTTTGAAAGGAAGCAGGTAAAACAGCAGTCGTCATCAATGAATTTTAAAGGTAAGCAATTAATGTGGGTTTTCAACTAGAAATAATAAAATGCAAAATGGGTTGACAGTGTCCCTTTAAAACTTAGATACATACCAGTTGATTTTATTCTCTTGGTTTTTCTTTCATGTTTTGGGGAGGTTCCCCCAGGCTTTTATGCCATTCTTATTTGGGCTTTATCTACCCATAAAAAATGAGTACCCCACCCCCTGGTCAGGTTGTCTGCCTCAGTTGGCTAGTACTTCCTGCACCCTACGTCATTTGTTTCTGAAGCTTAATTTGTTGCTTCTTTAGCTTTTCTTCTCATTAGCCAACTGAGATGTGCCATGGTCCCAGTTTTTAATTTTTTGCAACTTGTCCAACTAATGGGTTCATCCTCTGTGACCTCCAGTCGTCCTGTATGACACTTCAAGGAGTGAAGTTGTCCCCCTGCACCCCCAGCAGGTCATTGCCATTCATCCTATGAGAAGGGTGCACCGCCTACTTTTGGGGTCCCTCTTGAGAGGGTGCTTTTTTGTCCATTCCTGCTTTTGGCCCTTTGGGCACTCATCCTAAGACCCTTAAGAATACTGGGAGCAGAGGGGTTGGGCCTTGCACCTCTTAAAATGTAGATAGTCACCAGTTGATTTTATTTCCCTGGTTTTCCTTTAATGTTTTGGGGAGCTTTTATGTCATTCTTAATTTGGGGCTGATCTACCCCTAGATAATGGGTGTTCCGCCACCTGGTCAGGTTGTCCACCCAAATAGTTTGGTACTTCCTGCACCCTGTGCCATTGGTTTCCAAAGCCTGGTTAGTTGCTTCTTTCCCTTTTCTTCTCATTGGCCACCTGAGATGTTCCTTGGCCCCTATTTTTTTATTTTTTGCAACTTGTCCATCTAAAGGGGGTTGTGGGCTTCTAGGTCTTATTTGGCCTTCCTCCCATTGTTTCAGAGTACTGATTGGTATTCATTTCAAAGGTGTGGCTTAGTGGAAGGAGATGTCCTCAACGAAGATAGTTGTTACTTACCGAAACAGTGGAATCACCCCCATTGAGCCACAGCTCACATTTCTGCCTGCCACCTCTTATTGGTATTCCTTCACAAGGGTCAGCCGGTACAAGCCTGCTTGGCTTTTGAATGTTGGTGGCACTCCATTTTTCTTATAATTTTATATTCCATCTCGCGTGTGCCTGGTTTATGTACCTGGATCCCTAGTCTCTGCCAGCATTCCCTAATAGAAAAAATTATCTCCGGCGAGAGGTAACTGAGAAGAAGAGGATCGGACATTCGCCAGCATGGGTGGCCTCAGCTGAAAAATCTTTCCAAGTGGTCCTGCGACAGACAGCTTAAAGTTCCAAAGGTTGCTCAATGGAGGAGATTCTTTTGAAGATCTACTGCTGCTGTAAATAACTGAACTTTCCTTCTCTCTCTCTCTCTCTCTCTCTCACTCACTCCCCAGATATTTTGATTACTTCGTTTTTTCTTCCACAAAATCAGATAATTTGTCACAGTTAAAGGGACTATTTACATACAGTGGTGGGCATAGTTTGAAAGCCCATGAAAAATTCTGTTAAGCAAGGTATTGGACTCACCTGGAAGCAGTCAAGAGATATACTGTAGCTGAGTAAGTGTTTAGTATGGATACTAAGTTTCCACCATTTTATACAACATTGTGATGTCAGGGAGGAACAGACGCTGTACTTAACTGCATGCCATCGAGCACAGCCTGTTCTTCCATCAGATCATAAGGTTCCATAAAATGGTGGCAGAGTAGTATCAATATTAAACAGACTTAGTCGTATATATGTCATGACAATAGGTCAGAATACCAGTTTTTATTGTAGGCACTCAGCTAAGCCTTTAGCCCCATGTCACCAAATTTGTATAAATTATATAAATAATTGTAAGACTGGCTCAAATCTTATTGTTTATAAGTTCTAGATAATTGGAAAAACATTTCAAACAACATGAAGTCTTGCTATATTATGACAATTGCAGTTTGTCCCACCATTAGAACTGCTCCGGAGGTGAAAGAGTTAACTCCCATTCTAAGAATGGAACTTGGAGCGTGAACTCGGTTAGAGAAGCTCTGTCTGGGTTATTTCAAACCCAAACTGTCAGATTCTTTACTCCGCCTCACTGAACAGTCGCTCCGGAGATTTCTCCTACTGCTCGGTTCATTTCTCGGGTTAAACAGTGTTTCGGTTCAAATCAACCGAGAATATTATTAACATAAAACACGTTCGGTTCAAGCTCTGTCTGTGGTATAGTAAGTAATTACAGTTTATTTTCTGTGTGGAACTTGTAAATGTTATTGGTTAGGTTTGAACCGATCAGCTTGTTTAAAACTTGAAATTGAAGGTTTTAGAGTGTGGTTCCAGTTCTTATCGGTTCTAAAAAATGGATTTCATTACTTTTTCCAAGACCGTGACACGGTTAGGAACTGATAAAGGTGTCTTGCCTGGCACTGTCGTTTAAAAGGGCAAGTTTTTGGTTAGGCTGGCATTATGTCTGAGAAACCCAAAAGAAAAACCGGGCCCACTGGGTTTCAACACTGTGATGTCTGTGGGGAAGTCTTTGCCAAGGCTGACCCACACACCACATGTGTATATTGTCTGGGGTTTGACCACCTCAATTCAGACTGCCAGATTTGTAAAAATTTCCCTGCAGCCACCCTGGATAAGAGAGTTGGCAGGCTCACGGGCAGAGAGGCCAAAAGTCCGCTGACCGGATGGCCAGCCGGTTAGTAGCCAGCGAACCGGAGAATACCCTCTGACCAGTGAGACTTCCTCGGGCAAAGCGTAAAGCTGGCTCGGAGGGCCAGTTCCAGTAAAGAAAGCAAGAAAATCAGCAGGTGTGGAGCCCAAAATTCTTTCTCCAACTGCTGCAGAGATAACAAGAGCTATTCAGATTGTCCAGTCACTTTCTCTGGTTCGTCCGAACCGCCACTGTCTGGTAAAGGTCGGTTCGGTCGGTTCACAGTTCAGGAATATGATGTTGAAGAGTTTTATGAACCAGAGGAGGGGATGATTATGAACAGTATGAATGTGACTTGGAGGGTCTGGGTGTACCCATTGAACGGACATCTCCCCAGACAGACCTTTTGAATCTCCCCTTAAGCTTCTGAGTCCCCTCTCACTTTATGTTTACAAAAGTTGCTGAAACCCTCCAGCTCCCATTGGAGGAAGCTGTGGATGAGCAAGAGGAACCTGATTTTGTAGAAATGATGGATATTCCAGAGTCTAGGAGGTTGTCTATTCCTTGCATAAATCATTTGGAAACAAACAATAAAAATTTTAAAAACTCCTAATTCTGTGCCTCCTGTGGACAAAAAGATGGATAGGAGGTACACTCTGTCAGGTCCTGATACAGAATTCCTTTCACAGCAATGCAGTCACGGTGGTGTGGTTCAGGCTGCAGCCTGTGATAAAGCTAATATTCCCTTGGCTTCACATCCTCCTGACAAGGATTCCAGGAAGATTGATGCCATGGCTAAAAAACAATACATGGCAGCGTCCTTGGGACTCAGGCAAGCAAATTACATGGCTTATGTAGCAAGGTATCAAAAATCTAGATGGGACACTGTCATGGCTTTGGCCAAACAGGCCTCTAGCCAGCTTGCTAATGAGCTGGAACAGGTGGCTGCTGATGGCATTGAGGCATCTAAGGTGCAGTTTCATGCTGCTGTGGATTTTAATGATGTATCCTCTAGAGTCATGGCTACATCTGTAGCTTTTCGTAGGTTGGCCTGGCTCAGGTGTGCTAGCTTGTCACAGGATACCCAGACTAAGGCTATGGATTTTCCTGTGGTTGGAAATTCTCTGGGGAGCAGACAGAGAATTATATGAAGAAAATGGATGAATATAGGACTACCTATGAGTGCTCAGGCTAAGGAGCGGCAAGTCACTCCTCAGAGGCAGACCCCCAGGGGTAGAGGTAGGCCTTTTCACCAAACCCAGGCCTCCTCTGCTTATGCTCAGAGGGTTCTTCAGAGGGAGAGGCAGACGGGGTGTGGGCAGGCCTGCTCCCACCCCTCAGCCTAAAGCACCTGCCAAACAGACACCCTGATGGGGTGCCCAGGGCCGATTCTCCTTTACCTGTAGGGGGCAGGTTGGCTTACTTCGTTCAGAACTAGGTGTCTCTAACTTCAGACAAGTGGGTCCTGGAAGTAGTAAGCCAGGGTCTGGTTCTCGGCTTCAAAAAGTTCCCAAAGATGAGAATCAGATCTTTCCCACCTGCAAACTCTTTAGAGACCTTTACTTTAGAAACAGAAGTCTCAACCCTCCTGGCTCTCAGAGCTGTAGAAAGGGTTTCTCCCCTACACCAGGGCAAGGGTCTGTACTCCAGATATTTCCTTACCCCAAAAAAGACAGGAGAATGGCGGCCCATTTTAGACCTGAGATATCTGAACAAACACCTTTTGAAACCAAAGTTCAGAATGGTAACTCTGGCAATGATTTTACCCTCTCTAAGGCCAGGGGACTGGCTAGCCTCCCTGGACCTCAAGGATGCCTATTTTCACGTCCTAATCAGAAGCTCCCACCGAAAGTACCTCAGATTCGAACTGCCCTCAGGTCACTACCAGTTCAGAGCAATGCCCTTCAGCCTCACCTCTGCCCCAAGGGTATTCACAAAATGTCTGGCAGTAGCAGTTGCTCATTTAAGAAGGCAAAGGATTGCTGTCTTTCCCTATCTGGACGACTGGCTCATTGTAGGCCAGTCCCCAGAACAGGTAAAATCTCACCTGCAAGTTACCCAGCAGCTGCTCACCTCCCTGGGTTTCTTGCTCAATCTTCCAAAGTCAGTTCTGGAACCAGTTCAGGTGCTCACCTTCATAGGTGCAGAATTAGACACAAAGCAATCCAGAGCCTTCCTACCCTTAGAGAGGGTAAGGAACTTGGTGGCTGTGGCCTCCTCCTTCACTCTGCAGGTCTCTCGACCAGCAAGACACTTTTTGCAGCTCCTGGGGCACATGGCTGCGTCCACAGCTGTAGTGCAAGGAGCAAGATTTCAGATGAGGGACATTCAGTTTCACTTGAGAGCCTTTTTGGTCTCAGAGAAGAGACCCCTTTCCAAGTTGGTCCCAGTGACCGAACCCTGATCCAGGCCCTCCAGTGGTGGCAGGATCAGAGCAATTTAAGACTAGGGGTCCCTTCATTCCTCTGTCTCACTCCTTGACCCTCACTACGGATGCTTCCCTCCTGGGGTGGGAGCCCACATGGGCGACCTCTCCACTCAGGGAGTGTGGTCCCCTCAGGAATCTCTGCTCCACATCAGTTTGCTGGAACTCAGAGCTGTCTTTTTAGCACTTCAAGTGTTTTCTGCGTCTGTTCAGAACAAAGTGGTACAAGTCAGAACAGACAACACCACAACAATGTGGTACATCAACAAGCGGGGGGCACTCGGTCTTGGCCTTGTGCACCCGAGGCAATGAAGTTGTGGTCTCTGGCCTATTCCCTGAACACTTCCTCATAGCAGTTCACCTTCCAGGAAAGGACAATGTCTAGCAGATGCTCTCAGCAGGATTTCCCAGGCCATCACGAATGGTCTCTGGATCCTCAAGTACTGGGATAGTTTTGCCAGATGGGGCACCCCTCAGATAGATCTTTTGCAGCCCCAGACAATCACCAACTTCCACTGTTCTGTTGCAGGCCCCCAGTGTTGGGCTCAGTCCCCCTGGATGCCTTTCTCCTAGATTGGGAAGGGAAGTTTCTTTATGCCTTTCCCCCCTTCCCTCTCCTATTCAAGGTGCTAGTCAGAATCAGATCCCAGCCTTGCAGGGTGATTCTGATTGCCCCAGATTGGGCCAGGCAGCCCTGGTACACACTCCTTCTGTCCCTAGCAGTCCATCTTCCCCTGTGTCTCCCCAGGAATCACAACCTGTTAACCTGTGCCCAGGGGAGAGTTTGGTATCCAAACCTCAAATCCCTCAACCTCAAGGCCTGGCTCTTGAGGAGTTAGAATTTGCTGACCTACACCTTTCTCAGGGTGTTCTTGAAATCCTAAAGGCTTCTGGAAACCTTCCACTAGGGCTACTTATAATTCTAAGTGGAAAAGGTTTTCCATTTGTGTTCAGGAAACATATTTCCCGAATCTGCTGATTTGCCCATTGTTTTGGACTATATGGTCCATCTCAATTTTTGGGCCTGAGACCAGCTACCCTGAAAGTACATTTGGCAGCTGTCTCTGCTTTTGTGTCAGCAGAAATCCTCCTCTCTTTCTGCTCACCATGTATTTTCCAAGTTTTTTAAAGGATTACTTCATACTAATCCACCTTTTGGGATCCGGCCCCTGCCTGGGACCTTAATGTTTGCATTGCCCAGTTAATGCAACCCCCTTTTGAACCTCTGTCTTCTGCAGAGCTTAAGTACTTAACTTGGAAAACTGTTTTCCTAGTGGCTATCACTTCTGCCAGGCGCATAAGTGAGTTGCAAGCCTTGTCAGTAGAAACTGACTTTATTTCTTTCCACGGGGATAAGGTAGTCGTCAGGACTAACAGGAAGTTTTTGCCTAAGGTGGTTTCAGATTTCCATCTTAATCAATCTATCTCCCTTCCAGTGTTTTTCACTGAACATTCCTCCTCTGGCGAGAGGAGATTGCACAGTTTAGATGTTAAGAGGGCCTTAAGTTACTATATAGAGCGTACCAAGGGTCACAGGTTCGAATCCTCCAACTTTTCTCACTTATGGTGAGGTCGGAAAGGGAGACCTGCCACTAAGAGATCAATTGTCAGGTGGAATGTCTCTGTATCCAATTTGTTATCAGAAACTGGGGAAAGTTCCCTCTGGCCTGAGGGCTCATTCTACCAGAGGTACAGCCAGCTCTAGCTGCTGCCAGAGACATCCCTATCTTAGAGATATGTCAAGCAGCTACCTGGAAAGCGGTACACACTTTCACCAAGCATTACTCCCTGGATGTCCAGGCCAGGAGAGATGCTCGGTTTAGGCACAGCTGTGCTTCAGAGCCTATTCCCTAAGTAGGTTCTGTCCCTCCTCCATGGAGGTACTGCTGTGTAGTCTGCAATTGTCATAATATAGCAAGACTTCATGTTGTTTGAAGAAAAAATTACTCACCTTAGTAATGTTGTTTCTTCTAATGGAGTCTTGCTATATTATGACCTCCCCCCCAGCCTGCCCCTCTCAGAACTTCTACTTGGGTATGGGGTGGGCAGCCTAGTGTGGGCGCTAGTTATGCCCATTATATGTTTTCCACCCCTTCTTGGGGTTTTGGGGTGTGGTGTTTTTATTTTATCTTACATTATTGCTTATATTATATTATTACTTCTGGTCCCCTGACTTGAGTCTTTGTGTTGGGACCAGGAATATGTGTTAATAGTCAGGTAGCCAGTTGGCTAGTGTAGGTTACAGCTTCCACAGACCTTAGTGAGTTTTGCTCGTAAAGATCTGACAGTTTGGGTTTGAAATAACCCAGACAGAGCTTCTCTAACCGAGCTCACGCTCCAAGTTCCATTCTTAGAATGGGAGTTAACTCTTTCACCTCCGGAGCAGTTCTAATGGTGGGACAAACTGCAATTGTCATAATATAGCAAGACTCCATTAGAAAAAACAACATTACTAAGGTGAGTAATTTTTCCTTTTGTCACACCCACATGTATTATATAGAAAAAATAGATTTTATGTGTCCCAATACAAATCTTTTAATTACTAATATTTGCATAGATAATAAACCACTGTAAACATAATGACAAGTAATGCAAACATAAAACACAGATTCCAGAAAATCAAACAAAAAAATGTTAGAAAATAAGCAAAGCAACAAAGAAATAAGCAATATTCAACACAATGAATAGTATGAGCTGTATAACATACCATGCCTTCAGCATGCTTTTGTATGTAGCATAACTTTCTTGCATAAGAACTTGCAAATTCTTTACATTAGTGTCTTGGATTATATTTTTATATAGAACTTATTTCAATACTTTATGGCATACAGAGGCTGGGATATTCAGACTAGGCTGTGGCGCAAGCCTAGGCGCAATGCAACGCAACTGGGTTGCACCAGGGCGAGGACCAGGCGATATTCAACAGTACTGCACCACGGCTCAGCACCATTGAATATGGCACTGAGGGCACAAGCATTGCGCACTGCGCCGGGCACAAGAGGCAGTAGGGGAGCAGGGGGATGCGCCAGAACTGCACATGCAAATGAGGGCTTAATGTATGCAAGGCGCAAATAGGGTCATTTGCATGTCATTATGCCCCTATTTGCATGCGGTGCGCCGATCCCCCACGACAGACTTGCGTTGGTGCCCTGCCAAGCTGCAGCCGTCGAGGGGACCCGGCTACATTTCCCCCTCCTCGCTGCCCGATCGCAGGTGAATGTTAAAAATAGCCCTGGTGGTCCAGTGGACCCAATCCCCTCGCCCGCTCGTGGGCAGTAATATAAATGAAATCCCTGGTGGTCCAGTAGACCTTACACCCTCGCCCGATCACAGGCTGTGCATTAGGTAAAATCCCTGGTGGTCCAGTGGACAGTCCCCCCCCTGCCCGATCGCGGGCGTAAGTATTTCACAATCCCTTGTGGTCTAGTGGAACCCCCCCTCGCCCGCTCACGGGCACACATACAAACCCTGGTGGTCAGTGGTACCCCCTCCCCACCCACCACTGCAGTCCCTTCCGCCCGCACCCCAGTCAATATGAGTCAATGGCAGGCGGCAGCACCCACCCGCAAGCCGCCCGCCGACTGACAGCATACAGCTTGGCTGTGTGCCTATTGATACTGCGTGGGCCAATGGGCGGACAGACCAAACTGTACTACACAGTCCCAAATTGTGAATGAGGGTGAGGGGGGTACCACTGGACCACCAGGGATTTCATTTATATTACTGCCCGGGAATGGGCGAGGGTCCACTGGATCACCAGGGAGCTGTGTGCACCTATATGGTGTCTGGGGAGATTGGGTGGTCACTCACAGGTAGGCGGTTGCTGTGTTGCGCACTGCAACACGCAGCCCACCTGTGGGTGTCTCCGACTTGTTCCCTGTATTTTGAGGAACATCTTTGTGCCCCCCTATGTGGCGCAATGTGAGGGTGCACCGGCATATGCGCTGCACATCCCGGGCTGAATATCGGGATGTGCCACATATGCATGGGCACGCCCCCTGCAATTGTGCGCGCTACATTATGGATGCACCCCCAGCGCGATCGGGAGTTGGGCAGCTCAGCTTGTTCTTTTAAATATCGCCTTGGGCGATTGAAATGGTTACATGGCGCAATCATTGCACCATGCATAACCCTTTGGAATATCCCAGCCCAAATGTTTATATCTTTTTAGAATGAGCATAAACTGAACCATATATCTGAGGTTCTGTATTTTAAAAGTCAGGCTGACCATGCTACCTCCCCAGCTAAGCCAAATTAGAATATTACAAAAATTAAAATAATACTCGGACCTCTGGTTATTTGTAGAGGCTTGGGTTTTCTTTCTTTTACCCTCTAAATCTTGGTGACTTCTTCTCCTGGGTGATAAAAGGTTCTTCATTGGCTGGACCTTGCTGTAGTTTCTGTTCTTTTTCCTGCTCACACTTGAACCCTGGACTTTGGACTCCTCTGGCATCAATACAGTAATACAAACTTGCTTCTTGATTGATGAACATTAATAGGTAGTCTCTGTCCTTTTGTTCTGGTTTTGGCCGGAACTTTTAAAAACAGTCCTTAACAGCAAAAATGTCCTCAACACCAGCAGCAGATCCTTCTAGCATCTCAGTTGGGAGCAAACTGGGCTGGATCTCCCAGTGTTCAGTTTTATTATCTCTGGTCAGAGCATCGTCCTGTCATGATTTCCTGCAAATTTTACCAACTTTGATTGGATCACGCAAACGATGTAAGGGTGGGTCTTTGCTCTGTCCAAAGACTGCCCCTCTGTTCAGAGTTTAGTTTTTAAGCTTAAAATTACTTTTTCCTCTATTTTTTGAATGCAACATGATACCATCTTTATATAAACATATTTGAATTACGCTCATTAAAAGCAGTCTTTTGAACATACCTCTCAACTGTCCCTGATTTTCAGGGACGTCCCTGATTTTAACTCAAAATTTTATTGTCCCTCCTAAAATTTGTGTTTACGTGACTAAACTGTGGAGATTGTAAACACAAATTAATGTCAAACATTAAAGTTACAGACTTGCTCAAACTTAGAAATTGCATTTTACACTAAGCCCTTTATTTTACCAGCTTCCTGAGTGGATATCACTAATTTTGAAAATGTGTCCCTGATTTTTGTCCTTTGTCCCTGATTTTTTTAAGCCTTGTCCCTGATTTATGAGGCAGGAGGTTGAGAGGTATGCTTTTGAAATGTCTTCCATGTCTGTGAGACAAATATTTCCTGAGATAAGTTAATAATAGCTATAACTCTAATCCTCAGCAAAGTCTTTTAAAAACAAAGTAATACTTCTGTTTCTCGTGTCTCCAGCTTTAGAATAAGGTTAGTTTTGTCCAGAAAACCCTTTGGGAAAATTCTTAAAAGCATAGAATTCCATTTTAGGCAAATTGGTCTTTGTTCTTTCAAGAAAACACATCCATCAAACTGTCAAACTTAAAACACATCCATCAAACTGTCAAACTTATTTTTCATACTTCTTTCAGATGGTTTACTTCTGTTTAGAAAATGGGCTTTGAAATTCCTGGGCTCTGATTGGCTGATGGCCCTGGCAAGGTGGGTTTCTCAGACAACAGAACCCGGGTATTAAAAGTGCCAGTTCCCAGTTGACTGCATTACCAATATCAGTGGGCACTGTGTAATTCCAACGATCAGCCCTGCCATTTTTCCCTTTTGTCAACCCCGACATTGGTTCACCTGCACCAACTGATATTGGACAATCCCACCCCCTAACCAGTGTCAGAAAACCATCACTCACAAAGGAAAATATATTTTACATTATCCTTTTCAGTCAAAGCTGAGTGCTCCAAAGTGAAAGAGGTACTCGCGTTACCCACTGCCCAAAAGACCGACTGATGTAGTAGCTGCTACAAGCCGCGGCCGCATCTACATCTCCGGGGACTCCAACCAGGGAAAGTTCCCCACAGTTCCTCGGTCTGATTCTCTCATCTCCTCAGGTTTAAATTTGTAGCCCACCCCGCTCAGTGCAGCACAGAGAAACCACAGCAGTGTACCTGTTTTTTTACAGGCCTACTCCTCACTGTGCTGCCAGCTCTCTGCACCTCATTTTGTTTTCAACTCCCAAGTCCTGACCTTCTGTTCCTACTCAGTAACTCCTTAGTCAGGGGCTCTGCCCAATCCTGGAACAGTCCTTGCTGTAATCTTCCTCCTCTCAGTGGCCACTTGTTTCCTGGCCAAACAGAGCTGCACTACCCTATGCCATGCACCACGCTCTAAAAAATTACATTCCAAAGCAGACATTTAAATGATGACAGCGAGGACCATGCTGTCTGTGGTAAGTATGATAACCAGGTCCAAATACAGACCTACAGAAGTCTGAGTAGCGCAGAACACCATAGCTAAAAAAACAAAACAGCATACCAGTGCAGGCGGAGGAACTATTTTACTACAAATAAATGAAACATCCAAGAGTTCATACTATTATATTTTTTCAAACATAATACACTGGCCCATTTTCTAAGCGTAATAATACCCTCCAGGGTGGGCAGTATCGGCCTATACCCACCCCCGGGAGTATAATGAGGGCCTTACAGACCCTGGAAGGGTGGGTATAGCCCATACTGCCCACCCTGTCGGGTATTATTGCCTGCTTAGCAACAAGTTGCGCACACAAAAATGATATCTCTGGACTTGCTATGATGCCATCTTTCATTTAAGAGTAAACTTGATATGCTTACTTTGAAGATTGTCTCATGACATCCATGAAGGTAGTGGTCCCCCATCAGCTACATTTACACAATTTGGCCAGTCAAAAAGTTGCAGTGTCCTTTACCAACTGTGTAAGTTTCATGCTGGCAGCATGTTGCCTTTTTTAGTTACAGCCAAAAGTTTTTTTCCCATAAGAAAAAAAAAACAATGATTCTAACTTTAGGTACTTGCATTGTGCCAGCTTCAAACTAGTACAGAAACCAGCTGCACTTTGTCAGCTGTCAAGTGTCCATGATAAGTATCTCTGATCTGGAGTTCAAAAACAAAACTTAAGTTTGTAGAAGCTCTGACAAGGGGCCAAGTTCAGGATATCTCTCTGCCATAATGAAGAGTTATAGATGCTATGTCCCTTTTTTTGTTCAGGGAGTGTGAATTGGAAAGAAGTTTTAAAACTAGGCAATTATTTTTACCTCAGCTGTGAAAAACTATTCTTCAGCAGAAGTTTTTGCAGGCAATTTTTGTTCTTCCTGACAATTCATGTAGACAAAATTAAACTCTGTATTATACCTGTTATCTTAATTAATACTTAAGCATTTATAAAGAATATAAAATAGTAATTATAATGCAAAAATATATAATAAAATATTTTTATAACTAATGTTTTGCTCCCACTTCCCCCCTTTGAATTACAAATGCACTAATGCATTTTCTAATTCAAAACTGTAATTTTACTATATGGATATATAGTTTAAGCATCACAGGGAAAACAAAACACAGAACACAAAGTTGCATTATCATGTGGTTACTTATGACATCCTTGCATGTGACATCATTAGATGTAACATTGGAGATGTATATTTATGCAAAGAAATATGTACAGTACTACATGAATAAACATGATTACAACTATGCACACCTTTTTCCTTTAACTGCTTTAACATTTTTCTTTTACATTGTTTTAAACATTTTACAAGTACAACAAATTGACTCTTTGTTCATCATTTGAATGTATTATTATTACAATTAACATTTTTAGTGTAACTATTGTGTATTATTTTTACTTTTATATACTCTTGTGCCTTTTTAATCTTTAGTATCACAGTACATATAAGGCCAGTAAGCTATTTCTGTTTTAATGTTTCCTAAGTTCTGTCCCCACAGTGTGCTGAAGGTACTACTTATCTGGGCCCTTGTAACCTTTACCAGTTTTTACCAGGATATTATTCCTTGATTGGAAGTTACCTTTTTGGTAGTATATGGATTTTAGTTTATGGTCCATTTTTTGTTTACTTTCAGTAATCATAGTTACATTGGGATTCTTAATGAAATTGCAAAAGTTTTCTAATATTTTGTTACCTTATTGTACTTGTACTAAATTAAAATCAGATCTTTAACTATTCCTTGTATATTTTCTTTAACTCAAAATAAAATTAAAATTAGCATTAAAATCAGGCTTATTTAACATTTCTTGTTTGTGTTTTTAAGATACATGTGGTGTTTTGTACTGGCGTACATGAACTGGACAACTACTAGGGGTTTGTGGGTACCTTGGTAACATAAAGGTTGGTTACCCCACAGTCGTGGGCATCTTTTGAAAACATGCCTTTCAGTGGAAAGAACATTTTACAAAACAAGTTTTTGCCTTTCCTAATTTAGTTTTACAAGTACACGTTTAACTCTTTTGCTTCAATTTTTTCCCTAGGTAATACCTTCTGTTAGGTCCCCCCATAACTGGTACTAATTCCTGAATCATAAAGGACCCCCCCCCCCAATTATTGTTTCTAACCCACAGTTAGCTTTTAAAGTGACAGGCTCTGCTTTTGGATTCTGTACGAACAAAAAAAAGATGCATTACTCTAGTGCTTATATCCAGGCAAGGTGTGGAATGGATCTTTAAATCCATATCCACTACCACAGGTTGGCACACACAATGCAGTTTTGTCAGGCACTTCTTGTCCTTTTTTCCATTAACCCTAACAGAAATTCCTTTATACTATCTGAAACGGATGTAGTGAACTTACCACATGGCACACTTGAGGAATAGTTTGTCCAGACCTCAAGACCTGTGGTCACTTTTATTGGTCAAGCATCTCCCCTCATTTGTGACCACAGAATTTTATTGACTAGGCTTATATACACATCTAGCTGTACAAGTACATTGGTTGGCATAGAAAGTTTACCGGTACCTCGTTATACCTCACCAGTTGTGGTAGTCATTAGCTGTAGTCATTGATGTGTTACTGAGGTGTTACCGAGGTGTCAGCAGTTATGAGTTCTGACTCCAGGTAATCATTTATACACAACAGCTGAAATGCACCAGGTGGTGCTATTTGTGTAGTTAATGTGACTGCTAGTTTTCAATTCTCCTGCAGGTGTCTCCACAGACCGTATCTCCTTGTCTCCCTCCCCATTGTTTGACAGACAGAACTTAACGAGCAAATCTGCATTACATGTTTTTTTGTTCTTCACCTTAAAATAAAATCTTAATACCATCAAAATGTCCCTGTTGTATTAGTTTTTTTATTCTAAGTTAATAGGTTTACTTTGACCGCCGTCAGACCACATATTACACTGAGCCATAATAGAGAAGCGCTGCACACATTGGGGAACAAAAAAGCATAATTGACTTTTCCTCCGTCGTTGATAAAGTCTTCCTTTGCCCTGGTAGTCTTATCGGGCCCCAACCCAGATCATTGATAAAAAATTTTAATATCTGGCCTTTTACTTGATAGTCCAGTGCCCCCACCTATCCCCATACCTGATCCTTGATAAATATTAAATGCCTACCCCTTTACTCTGGTAGTCTAGTGCCCTCCTTCCCGGAACCCCAATCATTTATAAATATTAAATAATCTGCCCATTTGACAAGGTAGTTTAGTGCCCCCCTCCCCGAATCCCAATCGTTGATAATTAGTAAAATATCTACCCCTTTTCCCTGTTATTGTAGTAATGGTGACCCCTTCCCCCAACCCTGATTGTTGTTAAATAGTAAAATACTGACCCCTTTTCACTGTAAGATACCCGAGAAGCTTCAGAGTAAATTACTAGAGAAGTGTGCTGTCCTCCTTTCACCTCTGCAATTGGAATAAAGAGGGTTTTTTAATGAAATCGGCATCCATATTTGTAATAGTCTCAGGCTGCATTTGGAGTGTGGGAGGAAGAAATGTTTCTAGCAGTTGGTACTGGTGTTTGCTCCCTTCCCCAGAAAACTTCAGAATGGAAAACATGAAGAGAAGGGAACTGATGGCAGGGAGAAGACTGCACTTTTTCTCACTGTTTTGGCATTGCTATGTATTGTGTCACAGTGAAGGAGTTTGCTTTTTATTGAAAAAAGCTGTAACTTGAAAAATGGTATAGCCCTATGCTCATACGGAATAGTCGACACCATACCTTCAGGCAGTAAGAGCTGGTTATTATGTGCATTTAAACTTGCTCAGGAGCAACAGAGGGCACATACTGTAGATGCTGATTCCAGACCCCTTGCCAGTCTGTATTGTCCCCCTGCAGACCTTTCTTTCTGTGTCACCCTGGCATGTTGGTTAATTTATAATTTTTGGTTTTTTTTCTTCGTTGTATCTATTACCCATGTCAAGTGACTCATCTAACCTAGACTGGAGGCTAAGGATACAATTCAAGGTATTCGCTTAAATGTGATGGTCACACCAGATGCTGCACTTTGTTTTCATGGTGGTCCCAGTGAGCACATCAGCAGTCCTATTTGGTCAGTCAGTGTATTGTATATTACCATGTGCCACCAGCGCAAAGTGATAATCATTCAAGCCGCCATTAGAAAAAATTACCTGCCCCAATTTTTTTTCTCGCTACCTTTTGATTAGATTTTTATTATTTTATTACACTGCCACAGAAAGATGCGGCCAATGATTAATTGTTATCCAGCTTTTTTCTTTCCTCTACATATAATTTTTTCTTTTCTGGTATGAAGAAAATAATGTAGAATTTCACCATGCTCTTTTTGAATGACTCCCACAGAAATAAAATGCTGCATCGTGGCTTGTGTAAATAAGTATTGAAATAAATGAAAGGGTAATTCATTGAAGTTGTGAAGAGATCTAATTGGAACACATCACATTTTTAAGGTTGTGCACATCATGCAATCTTAATGTGAAAACAGTGCCTATGATTAGTTTTGCATTTTTTTAGGTAGCCGGTTTGACAGCATCACAATAACTGTCAGTTTACAGCTACAGTATGTAGGAATACTCCACCACATATATTTATGTTTACGAATCAGCATTGCACAAAAAATGAGATGTAGCATCCAGTGTTCTGCTTTCAGTATCATATTACAGTAGATACTGTACTTTTGATTTTTTTAACCACTCTCCCTGCAGTGTATGCTGTCATAAAGCTACAGTAGGTATACTGCCATGAATATATGTTTTCTGTCATCAAAGAAATTAGCAAGCAGTCCCTTCAAGTTCTGTCACGTATATCTGTAGCACATTTGTTGTTCATCTCAGTGTTTTGAACTCTTTAATTTAGCATATTAGTGAATGGATTTGGACTGTCTAAAAAAGATTGTAGTAGACTAACTGCGGAATTTATCAGAACTAGAAAAGCTGCATCTTAGCTGACTGAGGCTGTTAGAACAGAATTCCTTGTACTGGCTACACCATAAAGAAAAGGAAAGTTGTAGTGCATATTTTCTGTCTATGAATGGCATCCTGTAATAAATATAATGTAGAAAGATTCACCCAACCCCTACAGCCATTTTTGACTTGCACTCAGTCATTTAGAGTAAACTTTGAAAGCAGAATCTCCAAGCGACAACAAAGGAAACCCCTTGTCTACCTAAGCCATTATCTCCTTCCCTCCCTCCTTTACAATAAAACACTGTGACCCGATGGTCTCTATGGCAATAAACTACCAACAATTAAGACAATCTGGGTACACTAACGGCCTGACGTAATGGGGCATAATGCAAAATCCACTGGTCTCTTGCTATGCTGTTCTATTCAGCTGCAAAGAAGGCTCTGCCAAAATTGTTAAGGTATGTCAAGGTGGTTCCCATTATATGCTGTTCATTCAATTTATTTTGAGAACAAGAGAATCTTTTTTTTTTTTTTTTTCAATGCCCCTTTCCAAGATTTACAGCATACTACTAACATACTAATTGCCAGCAGATTAGGCCTTACGGTCTATCGAGTCTGCTTGAACCTCAGAACCCTAGTTGGGTGCCGAGGCCCTCCCCCTCCTTGTGTTCCAGAAACCCCTGTCATCCATCCCCACCCCCCGGGCCAGGCCATCATCTGATACATCCGCTTTCTGTGTCTGTCCCACCCTTTCTTGAAGCCCTCCACTGTGGATCTCTGAACCAGCTCGCCAGGCAGCGCATTCCAAGGGTCCACCACCCTCTCTGAAAAACCTCCTCCTCTTTCCCCCCTCACCCTTCCAACTTCAAACCATGCCCTTTGGTGATACCTCCCTGCTTTAGTTTAAAGATCCCCTTCATGTTTACCCGATTTATTCCCTTGAGGTACCTGAAGACCTCAATCATGTCCCCCCGTCTCTCCTCTCCTCCAATGAAAACAGGCAGAGCTCCTCAAGTCTGTCCTCATACGTCAAATCCCCTAGTCCTTGTATCATCTTATTTGCCCTCCTCTGTACCCTCTCCAGGAGCTGTATGTCCCTCTTCAAGTGTGGTCTCCAGTACTGTACACAGTACTCAAGGTGTGGTCTAACCAGTCCATTGTACAGCAGCAGAATCACAGTACCTGTATCTGATTTGTCCAGCTTAAACAATAACTATAAAACAATAGTTCAAAATTCAAGTAAATAAATAAAAAAAATAGTATAAATCTATTGTTTTCAAGTTGTTTTATTATTATAAGTGAGTTCATTAAAAAAGGTTTGCATTTTGAGAACTACTTTATATATTTTGGATGTTAAAAAAAATATATTAACATGTTTATATTACCCAATTAAATGTGTAGCATTTACATATTGTTGTAAGATCTTAATAGCCACCATGCACCCTGAAAGGAAATGCTTGCTGTAGCCTGAAGATTAAATAGTTATGGATCAGGTTTTACTTTAAATGCCTCTGTGGCTCAATATCACTTTTAGAAACATAGAAGTTGACGTCAGATAAGGACCACAAGGCCCATCCAGTCTGCCTATTTCTTTTCTACCTTATAAATGTGCCATTGGCCTTTGCTCTGTCAGTGGCCTATCTATTCATACTCATCCGTATTGCTTCCTTATGCCTATTCCATGCCTGTTTGAAGCCCTGCACTGTATTCATAGCCACCACTTCCTGAGGTAGGCCGTTCCATGCATCCACCTCCCTTTCTGTGAAAAAGAATTTCCTCACAGTCCCCCTTAATCGGCCTCCCTCTAGTCTCATGCTGTGTCCTCTTGTCCTGCTATTTTTCTTATATTTAAACATGTTAGACTCTTTCAACTTGTTAATGCCCGTAAAGTGTTTGAATGTATCGATCATATCACCTCTCTCCCTCCTTTGCTCAAGGATATACATATTGAGCTCTGTTAATCTGTCCTCATATGTGTTCTGATGCAGTCCATGCACCATTTTGGTTGCCCTTCTCTGGACTGCCTCAATTTGGTGAATGTCCTTGTGAAGGTGTGGCCTCCAGTACTGCATGCAGTACTCCAGAGGGGGCCTAACCAGTGTCTTGTAAAGAGGGATTATTACCTCCCTCTTACGACTTGTGATACCCCCTACTAATACACCCTAACATCCCCCTATCCTTACCTACTGCTTTAGAGGTCTGCTTGGATGATTTCAGGTCATTGGTGATGATGATGCCCAGGTCTCTTTCTTCCTTTGTGACTGCCAGCAACTCCCCTCCCTTCTGTTGGTAACCTGTAGCAGCCAGCATGCAAATTGCACTTTTAAAATAGTACAGAAGTAAGTGTGTGTGTGTCTTCGTCTTTGTATTTCTGGTTAACTTAAAGGACAACTAAATAAGCATTGTAAATGGTTTCCCCTTCCGAATTTGACTATGTAGTTTGTTAAAAGACAGTGTTAGATACTCACTGTGAAAGTTCTGGCTCATTGTGAAATTTCGTTGTAGAGATATCCACGTTTGTATTTTCCCCCATTTGGTATGCATTTCAAACAACATGAAGTCTTGCTGTATTCTGACTATATGCAGTTAGCCCCAGCCTTTTAACTGCTCCGGAGAGGAAAGAGTTAACTCTTACCAAGGCATAGAACGTTGAGCTCGAGTTCAGTTTTCAAACCTCTGTCCCAGGTACTCTTCAGTGTAACCATCAGATTCTTTACTCCGCCTTACTGTGAAGTCGCTCCGGAGATCCTCTCCTTCACTTCGGTTCGGTTGTGGTAAAATCGGTCGGTTTAATAAACCACATCTTTATCTTTTCAGTCTTTACATCTCTGTCCCGGTACTGTAAGTGTATTAGTAGGTAGTAGTGTGGTTTAGAAAGAAATTGTTTTTGGTTTTCGTTTTCTTTTTGGTCGGTCCAGTTGGGAACCGAAGCGATTTGTTGTTTCTGTTTCCACAGGTGTATTTATTGTGGTTTTCCGGTATCTATTGGCTCATGAAAAAAACTTTGATTCTCCGTTTTTTTCATCCAACCCATGACACGGTTGGAACTGATAGGTTTGATAGTCGCCTGGCTTGAACGCTGGTAAGGGTGACTTTGTATCTAAAGGCATGTCTGAGAAACCCCAAAAGAAAACCGGGCCCACTGGGTTTCAACACTGCACTGAGTGTGGGAAGGCTTTTGCATAGGCTGATCCCTACCTCATCTGTGTTTATTGTCTGGGGTTTGACAACCTCAAAGAAGACTGCCAAATCTGCAGGAACTTTCCCAAGACCACTGTGGATAAATGTTTAAATAGGCTGAAGGAAAGGGAGGCTGTAAAATCCACTGACCTGGATGGCCAGCCCGGTTCGGTTCCAACCAAACCTGAGGGGGTGCCCACTGACATGGGTGATACCCCCTTGGACAAGAGGAGAGCAGATTCTGTAGAATCGGTTCCTGCAGAAAGAAAGTGCAAGTCAGTCGGTACGGATCCCGGTTCCCATGGTCCGACTGCTGATGAGATAGCCAAAGCGATTGCTATTGTGCAGTCGCTTCGCCCAGTTCTGACTGAACCAATGCAGAGACGGTCGGTTCGGTCGGACTTGTCTGCTTCTGAATATGACCCCGAAGCATTTTATGAGGGCGATTGGGAAGGAGACAAAGATGAGGAAGACGAAGATTATGAAGACCTAGATGAGTCTATTGAGCCTGACATCTCCCCAGACAGGCCTTCTAATGTGTCTCCTTCCAGGCTTTCTGAGTCCCCCTTCCCACTTCTTGTTTTACAAGAAGGTGGCTGAGACTCTTCAGCTTCCAGTGGAAGAAGCTGAACAAGATCGGGATGAGCCTGACTATGTTGAGATGATGGATGTCCCAGAGTCAAAAAGGGTGTCTATCCCTCTGCACAAGTTCCTGGGGAAACAGACCCCAACAATATTACAGTTTCCAACATCCATACCTCCTGTGGATAAGAAAATGGACAGCAGGTATGCTCTGTCAGGCCCTGGTACGGATTTCCTTACTAACCATTGCAGCCATGTTGGGATAGTGCAAGCTGCAGCCTGTGACAAGGCTAATATTCCACTGGCATCTCACCCCCCCAGATAAGGATTCCAGGAAAGTGGATGCTATGGCAAAGAAGCAGTACTTAACATCCTCTTTGGGACTCAGGCAATCCAACTATATGACATATACAGCCAGATACTAGAAGTCTAGGTGGGATACGGTTCTGGAGCTGACTAAGAATGCCCCTCCCCAGCTGGCCAAGGAGCTGGAGCAGGTGGCTGTGAATGGCTTCCAAGGTCCGGTTTCATGCTGCTGTGGACTTGAATGATGTTCATTCTAGGGTCATGGCTACATTGTTTCCATGAGGAGATTTGACTGGCTCAGGTTTACCAATTTATCTCAGGATAACCAGACCAAGGCCATGGGTTTTCCTATCACTGGTAACTCTCTGGGGAGCAAACAGAGACATACATGAAAAAAGATGGATGAGTACAGGACCACATACAGGAGTGCTGCAGCCAAAGAAAAGCAGACAACTCCTCAGAGGCAGCAATCCAGGGCTGGCAGGGGCAGGCCTTTTCACAGGCCTTTCTACCAGGCCCAGGCCACCTCTTCTTTTCAGCAGAGGGGGTTCTTTAGGGGAAGGGGCAGAAGGGGGATGAAAAGGGCTGCATCCTCTTCTCAGTCTAAGCCCCCTGCCAAACAGACACCCTGATGTGTCAGCCAGGGTCGCCTCCCCAATTCCTGTAGGGGGCAGACTGGCTCACTTCTTCCAGGCCTGGAAGTCTGTCACTTCAGACAAGTGGGTCCTGGAAGTGGTGAGCCGGGGTCTTGCTCTCAACTTCAGCAGGTTCCCAAAGTTGAGAGCAAAGGCTTTCTGTCCTTCGGCAGAGGAAATGCAGGCCTTAGAAATAGAGGTCTCTTCTTTACCGCTTCTGCAAGCAGTAGAAAGGGTACCTCTCATTCACAAGGGAAAAGGATTGTACTCCAGGTACTTCCTTACTCTAAAAAAGACAGGGGAGTGTCGACCCATCCTGGATCTACGATACCTAAACAAACACATATTAAAGCCAAAGTTCAAGATGGTGACTCTGGGAATTATTCTTCCCTCTCTGAGACCAGGAGACAGGCTAGCCTCCCTGGATCTCAAGGCTGCCTATTTCCACATACCTGTCAGGCAGTCCCACAGAAAGTACCTCCGGTTCGAACTGCCCTCAGGCCATTTCCAGTTCAGAGCAAGGCCTTTCGATCTAACATCTGCCCCAAAAGTATTCACCAAATGCTTGCAGTAGTGGTGACCTTCCTCAGAAGGCAAGGCATCTTAATGTTCCCTTACCTGGACAACTGGATCATAGTAGGCCAGTCCCCAGACCAAGTCAGGTCAGCTCTAGGGGTCAGTCAAAATCTTCTACACTCCCTAGGATTCATTCTAAATCTGGAAAAGTCTGTTCTGGAACCAGTTCAGCTTCTCACATTCATAGGAGTGGAGCTGGACACTGTTCGGGCCAAGGCCTTCCTTCCTCTCTCAAGGGTCCAATCCCTCATCTCCCTGGCTTCCTGTTTTCATCCACTTGTGTCTTGGCCAGCCAGACACTTCTTGCAGTTGCTAGGCCACATGGCAGCCTGCACTGCAATAGTGCAAGGGGCAAGGTTTCAGATGAGGGATATTCAGTTTCATCTAAGAGCCTTTTGGTCTCAGAAAAAAAGATCCCCTCTCCAAATTGGTTCCTGTGTCTCTAACTTTGGTTCAGGCCCTCCAGTGGTGGCTGGAAGAGGATAACTTGAGGCAAGGGGTTCCATTCCTCAGTCAGGTTCCCACAGTGATTCTCACCACAGACGCTTCCCTGTTGGGATGGGGAGCCCACCTGGATCAGCATACTGCTCGGGGGACTTGGTCTCCTCAGGAGTTTCTTCTACACATAAATCTTCTCTAACTCAGGGCTGTCTTCCTGGTACTTCAGACATTTTCAAGTTTAATTCAGGGGAAAGTGGTGCAGATCAGGACAGACAACACCACAACCATGTGGTACATCAACAAGCAGGGGGGCACTCGGTCCTCGGCCTTGTGCACTGAGGCCATGAAAATATGGTGACTAGCTTATTCCCTGCAGGTTTCCCTGATTGCTGTGCATCTCCCAGGGAAGGACAATGTACTTGCAGATGCTCTCAGCAGGATTCTTCAGATCATTTTCAAGAGATGGGGCACTCCAAAGATAGATCTCTTTGCAGCCCTGGACAACCATCAGCTCCCTCTGTTCTGCTGCAGGCCCCCTCAGCGGGAGTCTGTTCCTCTAGATGCCTTCCTGTTGGATTGGACCAACAGGTTTCTCTATCCTTTTCCTCCCTTTCCTCTGATATTCAGAGTTCTGGTCAAGATCAGGTCCCAACCCTGCACTGTGATTCTGATAGCCCCGGATTGGGCCAGACAGCTTGGTATGCTCTGCTATTGTCACTATCAGTGACACTTCCCCTTTGCCTTCCCAGACATTCAACCTCCTCACCTCATCGCAGGGGAGGATATTGTACTCCAGTCTTCACACACTCAAGCTCAAGTCCTGGTTCTTGAGCTAGAACATGCAGACCTGTATCTCTCTCAGTCAGCTCTGGGTATCCTTAAGGCCAGTAGAAAACCTTCCACTAGAAAAACCTATGATTCTAAATGGAAGAGGTTTGGGTTTTGGTGTTCCCAGAGGCACATTCAGCCAGACTCATTTGATATTGCCACTGCCTTCGATTATTTGGTATATCTTAACAGTTTAGGCTTTCAGCCTACCACTCTCAAGGTGAATTTTGCAGCTGTTTCTGCTTTTCTTTCGGCTGGGAAGGTCTCCTGTCTAGCCTCCCACCCAGTTTTCAAGAAATTCTTTAAAGGTTTGGTCCACATCAATCCTCCCTTCAGGGATCCTACTCCTTTATGGGACCTGAATATCTGTATTGCACAGCTGATGCAGTCTCCCTTTGAACCACTTTGCACAGCTGAGCTCAAATACCTGACTTGGAAAACTGTATTCCTGGTTGCTATTACTTCTGCCAGGAGAATCCGTGAGTTACAGGCTCTTATCAGTGGAACCTGATTTCATCTCATTCCATAGGGATAAGGTGGTCCTTCGTACAAATAGGAAATTTCTCCCTAAAGTGGTATCAGACTTCCATCTGAACCAATCCATGACACTACCTGTATTTTTCACTGACCACTCCTCCTCTGGAGAGAGGAGATTACACAGTCTTGATGTAAAGAGGGTTCTGAGTTACTACTTAGAATCCACTAAGCCCCATAGAAATGACTGCTCCCAGCTGTTTCTCACCTGTGGGGAGGTGGGTAACGGTAAGCCTGCCACCAAGAGAACTATTGCTAGGTGGATTGTCTTTTGCATACAGTTCTGCTATTCAAAATTGGGGAAAGAGCCACCCTCAGGCCTGAAGGCTCACTCTACCAGAGGTACAGCTGCTTCAGTCGCAGCAGCTAGAGACATACCCTTAGTGGAAATCTGTAAAGCAGCCACCTGGAAGACTGTTCACACATTTACCAAGCATTACTCCCTGGACATTCAGTCAAGAAGTGGTGCTAAGTTCGGCACTGTAGTACTGCAGAGTCTGTTCCCAAAACAGGTTCTGTAGTTCCCTCCTCCATGGGGGTACTGCTTGGTAGTCTGCATATAGTCAGAATACAGCAAGACTTCATGTTGTTTGAAGAAAAAATTACTCACCTTAGTAATTGTGTTTCTTCTAATGAAGTCTTGCTGTATTCTGACCTCCCTTCCTGTCTCCCCTCCTGGAACTTAGTTGTTTTGGGATGTGGTGGGGCAGGCACAGTGTTGCACCCCAGGGCTGTACCTGAGTGCCTCTTCTTATTGAGGTTTTTCTTGTTCCTATGTTTTATGATTGTTTGCTTAGTACCCACTTGGATTCTTTTTGGGGGTCTCGACTTGAGTCTTTGGACCCTAAATTTATGTCTTTTGCTTTTTGGCACAAAAGCTCTAAAAACAATTTCTGGGTTGTTAGTTGGTTAGTATTGGGCTCGTTAAGAATCTGACGGTTACACTGAAAAGTACCTGGGACAGAGGTTTGAAAACCGAGCTCGAGCTCAACGTTCTATGCCTTGGCATAGAATTAACTCTTTCCTCTCCGGAGCAGTTCGAGGGCTGGGGCTAACTGCATATAGTCAGAGTACAGCAAGACTACATTAGAAGAAACACAATTACTAAGGTGAATAATTTTTTCTTTCAGCAGCTCTGGTTACTGTGAAGGCTGTGCGCCTCATGTAGCTTACCGCTGTGACGTAATGGGAGCCGCTCAGCAAGTAGCGAGCACTGGTGCAGCTCTGAGCTCCGTATTACAGACTGCACCAAGGAACTGATATATTTGTAAATGAAAGCTGAAATAAAAAATGACAGAGAGAAAGGGTTTTTTTCTTTTTTTGGTCCCTGTGTGTGTGTCGTGACCCACTACATGCTCACTGGACATGGCACTTTGTATTTTTGCACCACTTCAAGCCTTGTAATGTGGTTTCAGCTTGGGAGGCTCAGTCTCTGTGCTTTCATATAACTGGGTATAGTGGTGGTATGTTTGGCACAAATGCAGACTTCTGCTCAGTGAGACGACTTCATGCCTGTCCTGCTGATGTACCCTGTATGCTACAGTGACAGGACATAATGCAGAGAACAGACAGCTGCCATTCTGAGCAGTAACCAAGGACAGGGAGAATTATTTTACTGTGTACATGCCAGTGTCACAGTATTGGCAAGCACAGTATACGTACGTGCATGGCATATCTGAAAAGTAGCTGTACGTAGGTCAGTATGTCGGTCCTGAAAGTTTTGAAATAAATTATTGCAATGGGAAGGCAGAATAGACTGTAACACTGTTATTGCTAACTAGGTACCATGAATCATGTTATATATGTATATACCTATGTGTACACACACACACACATATACAGTAGAAGCCACTTAAATGGGACGCTGTTAATGGGGACATTCGGTTAAAGGGGACGATCCCCTGGGCACCGATTTAGTGGCAATGTTAATCAGTGGGCCCTTCAAACAACATGAAGTCTTGCTATATTATGACGTATGCAGTGAGTCCCAACCTTCGAACTGCTCTGGAGGTGAAAGAGTTAACTTTCCATGCCAGGCATGGAACGCTGAGCTCGAGCTCGGTTGAAACTCTGTCTGTTCTTCAAACTCAAACCGTCAGATTCTTTACTCTGCCTCACTGAACAGTCGCTTGGGAGATTTCTCCTTCTGCTCGGTTCATTTTGTCGGTTAAAGTATTGTTTTTCTCAGTTTTCGACCAAATTTAAACGCAACTGGTCGGTTCAGGCTCTGTCTGTGGTATTTGTGAGTACTAGATAGGTTTACATTAATTCTCTTCTGTGTGGAACTTGTAAACTGTTTATCGGTTCGCTGTGAACCGATCAGGTTGTTTAAAATATTGTATTCTGTCATTTAGAGTGTGGTTACCGGTTCTTATCGGTTCTAAAAAAAACCGGAATTTCTTACGTTTTTTTCCACGACCCGTGACATGGTTGGGAACCGATAAGAGGGTCTTGCCTGGCGGATTGCCATAAACGGGTAAGTTTGGTTAGGACTGGCACTATGTCTGAAAAACCCAAAAGAAAAACCGGGCCCACTGGGTTTCAGCAGTGCAGTGTGTGTGGGGAAGCCTTTGCCGAGGCTGACCCCCACACCACCTGTGTTTATTGTCTGGGGTTTGACCACCTCAATGCAGACTGCCAGATTTGTAAAAATTTTCCTGCAGCTACCCTGGAAAAGAGAGTTGGTAGGCTCAGGGAAAGGGAGGCCAAAAAGTCCACTGACCCAGATGGCCAGCCCGGTTTGGTTCCAACCGAACCAGAGGGAGTACCCTCTGACCAGGGTGAGACTTCCTTGGGCAAAAGGAGAGCCGACTCTGAGGGGTCGGTTCCAGCAAAAAGAACTAGGAAATCAGCTGGTGTGGAGCCAAAACTTTACTCTCCAACCGCTGAAGAGATAGTCAAAGCGATTCAAATTGTCCAGTCACTTTCCCCGGTTCCGACCGAACCGGTACCATCAGGTAAGCGCCCGGTTCGGCTGGTTCCACCGGCTCAAGACTATGATGTAGAGGAATATTATGAACCGGAGGAGGGGGAAGAGGAGTATGAGGAGAGTGAATGTGGATTTGGAAGTCTGGATGTGCCCATTGACCCGGACATCTCCCCAGACAGACCTTCAGGAGTGTCTCCTCCTAGGCTTTCTGAGTCCCCTTCTCATTTTATTTTTTATAAAAAAGTGGCTGAAACCATCCAGCTCCCTATGGAGGAAGCTGTGGATGATCAAGAGGAGCCTAACTATGTGGAAATGATGGATATTCCAGAGTCTAGGAGACTGTCTATTTCCTTGCATAAATCTTTTGGGAAACAGACTTTTAAAATTCTAAAAACTTCTCACACTATACCTCCTGTGGATAAGAGAATGGACAAGAGGTACACATTGTCAGGCTCTGATATGGAGTTCCTTTCACAACAGTGCAGCCATGTTGGGGTAGTGCAGGCTGCAGCCTGTGACAAGGAAAATATTCCCTTGGCCTCACACCCCCAGACAAGGACTCCAGGAAGATTGATGCCATGGCAAAGAAACAGTACATGGCAGCATCCTTGGGACGCAGACAGGCAAATTATATGGCTTATGTTGCTAGATATCAGAAATCCAGATGGGATACTGTTATGGCTCTAGCAAAACAGGTCCCTGGCCAGCTTGCCAAGGAGCTGGAGCAGGTGGCTGCTGATGGTATTGAGGCATCCAGGGTGCAGTTCCATGCTGCAGTGGACTCAAATGATGTGTCATCAAGAGTCATGGCTACATCTGTGGCACTTCGCAGGATGGCTTGGCTCAGATGTACTAGCCTGTCACAGGATACCCAGATTAAGGCCATGGATTTTCCTGTTGTGGGTAATTCCCTGTTTGGGGAGCAGACAGAGAATTACATGAAGAAAATGGATGAGTATAGGACCACCTATAGGAGTGCACAGGCCAAGGAAAGGCAGGCCACTCCTCAAAGGCAGCTTCCCATTGGCAGGGGCAGGCCTTTTCATAGGCCTTTTTACCAAGCCCAGGCCTCCTCTTCTGCTTATGGCCAGAGGGGGTTCTTTAGAGGGACAGGCAGACTGGGTGCAAGCAAGCTTGCTTCCACCCCTCAGCCCAAAACCCCTGCCATGCAGGCACCCTGATGGGGTTGCCAGGGCCGATTCCCAACTACCTGTAGGGGGCAGGCTGGCTTACTTTGTCCAGGACTGGGAGTCTCTGACATCAGACAAGTGGGTCCTGGAAGTAGTAAGCCAGGGACTGGTTCTCAGCTTCAAAAAGTTTCCAAAGATGAGAACCAGATCCTTTCCACCTGCAAATTCATCAGAGACACTTGCCCTAGAGGCAGAGGTCTCTTCCCTCCTGGCTCTCAGAGCTGTGGAAAGGGTTCCATCCCTACACCAGGGCAAGGGTTGTACTCCAGGTACTTCCTTACCCCAAAAAAGACAGGAGAATGGCGGCCCATCCTGGATCTCAGATACTTAAACAAGCACCTTTTTAAAACCAAAATTCAAAATGGTGACTCTGGGAATTATTCTACCTTCTCTAAGGCCAGGGGACTGGCTAGCGTCCCTGGACCTCAAGGATGCCTACTTCCATATTCTCATCAGAAGCTCCCATCGAAAGTACCTCAGGTTCGAGCTGCCCTCAGGCCATTACCAGTTCAGAGCAATGACTTTTGGCCTCACCTCTGCTCCAAGGGTATTCACAAAATGCCTGGCAGTAGCAGTTGCTTCTCTAAGAAGGCAAAGAATTGCCATCTTCCCTTACCTGGACGACTGGCTCATAGTGGGCCAGTCCCCAGACCAAGTCAAGTTACATCTACAGATAACTCAGCAACTGCTCACCTCTCTCTAGGTTTCCTCCTGAGTCTCTCAAAGTCAGTTCTAGAGCCTGTCCAGCTCCTCACCTTCATAGGCGCAGAACTGAACACAGAGAAAGCCAGAGCCTTCCTTCCTTTGGACAGGGCAAGGACCCTGGTGTCTCTGGCCTCCTCATTCACCCTGCAGGTGTCTCGACCAGCAAGGCATTTTCTACAGCTCCTGGGGGACATGGCTGCTTCTACAGCAGTAGTGCAGGGAGCCAGATTTCAGATGAGGGACGTTCAGTTCCATTTGAGAGCCTTTGGTCTCAAAGGAAAGACCCTCTAACCAAATTGATCCCAGTGACTCGAACCCTGATCCAGGCCCTACAGTGGTGGCAGGATCAGAGCAATCTCAGACAAGGGTTCCTTTTGTCACTCAGTCTCACTCCTTAATCCTTACTACAGATGCATCCCTCTTGGGGTGGGGGCTCACATGGGCGCTCACCACCCAGGGGTTGTGGTCCCCTCAGGAATCTCTGCTCCACATCAATCTGTTGGAACTCAGAGCAGTTTTTCTAGCACTTCAAGCTTTTTCCAAATCTGTTCAGAACAAAGTTGTACAGGTCAGAACAGACAACAACACCACCACAATGTGGTACATCAACAAGCAATGAAATTGTGGTCTCTGGCTTATTCCCTGAACACCTCCCTTACAGCAGTTCACCTCCCAGGCAAGGACAATGTCCTGGCAGATGCTCTCAGCAGGATTTCCCAGGGCCATCACGAATGGTCACTGGACCCCCTGGTCTTGGAGGTGGTATTTGCCAGATGGGGCACCCCGCAGATAGATCTTTTTGCAACCCCAGACAATCACCAACTTCCCCTTTTTTGCTGCAGGCCCCCAGTGTTGGGCTCAGTCCCTCTGGATGCCTTAGTTCTCAATTGGGAAGAGAAGTTTCTCTATGCTTCCCCCCCTTCCCTCTCCTGTTCAAAGTGCTAGTCAAAATCAGATCTCAACCCTGCAAGATGATCCTGATTGCTCCAGATTGGCCCAGACAACCCTGGTATCCACTTCTACTGTCCATAGCAGTCCATCTTCCCCTGTGTCTCCCCAGGAATCACAACCTGTTAACCTGTGCCCAGGGAAGGGTTTGGTATCCGAACCTCAAATCTCTCAATCTCAAGGCCTGGCTCTTGAAGAGTTAGAGTTTGCTGGTTTACCTCTCCTAAGGTGTAATGGATATCCTGAAGGCTTCTAGAAAACCTTCCACCAGGGCTACTTATAATTCAAATGGAAGAGATTTTCCATATGGTGCTCTGGAAAGCATATTTCCCCAGAATCTGCTGATTTACCCACAGTCCTGGATTACATGGTCCACTTAAATACCTTGGGGCTGAGACCAGCTACCCTAAAAGTGCATCTGGCAGCTGTGTCTGCTTTTATTTCAGCAGGTAAGCCCTCTTCTCTTTCAGCTCTCCCTATATTCTCCAAGTTTTTCAAGGGATTGCTTTACACCAACCCTCCATTCAGGGGCCCTGCCCCTGCATGGGACCTTAATGTTTGCATTGCTCAGCTTATGCAACCTCCCTTTGAGCCTTAGTCTTCAGCAGAGCTTAAGTACTTGACTTGGAAGACTGTGTTTGTGGTAGCCATCACTTCTGCCAGACGCATAAGTGAATTACAAGCTTTATCAGTGGAGCCTGATTTTATCTCCTTTCATAGAGATAAGGTGGTCCTCAGGAGTAACAGGAAGTTCTTGCCTAAGGTGGTTTCAGATTTCCACCTTAATCAATCTATATCTCTTCCAGTGTACTTCACTGACCATTCCTCCTCTGGCGAGAGGAGGCTGCACAGCTTAGATGTGAAGAGAGCCCTTAGTTACTACATAGAGCGTACCTAGGGTCACAGGTTTGACTCCCTCCAACTGTTCCTCACTTATGGTGAGGTTGGTAAAGGAAAACCTGCCACTAAAAGATCCATTGCCAGGTGGATTGTCTCTTGTATCCAATTTTGCTATGAAAAACTGGGTAAGGTTCCTCCCTCAGGTCTGAGGGCTCACTCTACCAGAGGTACAGCTGCTTTGCTGGCTGCTGCCAGGGACATCCCTATTCTAGAGATATGTCAAGCAGCTACCTGGAAAACAGTTCATACTTTTACCAAGCATTACTCCCTGGATATCCAGGCTAGGAGTGATGCTCGGTCTAGCACAGCTGTGTTTCAGAGCCTATTTCCTAAGTAGGTTCTGTCCCTCCTCCATGGAGGTACTGCTTTGTAGTCTGCATATGTCATAATATAGCAAGACTTCATGTTGTTTGAAGAAAAAATTACTCACCTTAGTAATGTTGTTTCTTCTATTGGAGTCTTGCTATATTATGACCCCCGCCTGCCCCTCTCAGAACCTCTGTTTTTGGGATGTGGGTGGGCAGTGCAGTGTTGGCACTTAGTAGGTGCCCACCTTGTTGTTTTCACCCCTCCTTTTTTGGGGTGACTTGGTGTTGTGTTTTTCATTTTTTGGGTCTCCTGACTTGAGTCTTTGTTTTGGGACCAAAAAATGTGTTCTTATGTTTAGTAGCCAGTTGGCTAGTATAGGTTTACAGCTTCCACGCAGGACCTCAGTGAGTTTAGCTCGTAAAGATCTGACGGTTTGAGTTTGAAGAACAACAGACAGAGTTTCAACCGAGCTCGAGCTCAGCGTTCCATGCCTGGCATGGAAAGTTAACTCTTTCACCTCCGGAGCAGTTCGAAGGTTGGGACTCACTGCATATGTCATAATATAGCAAGACTCCAATAGAAAAAACAACATTACTAAGGTGAGTAATTTTTTCTTCTCATCTTTAAAGGGGATATAGCAAGCATGTTTATGGGGACAATTTTTTCCTCATTTTGCCCTTAACTTCCACCTTTTAAGAGTCACCTTTTTTGATGTACTAATGATAATCAGGTGCTACTTCACTCAGAAACGATTAGCCACTTATGCCAGTTAACACCTGCTGACTATAAAATTGTAACTAGAGCAGTTGACCACTATTGCTGTGTCTTTGTTGTTTCAGTACCTTGGCACTTTTATCTGGATGATGGAGTCTAAAAGAATTGACCTGCCTTTGGCAGAGAAAATAGAAGTTCTAGAAGCACTCCAAGAACCTGGTGCTTCAATGGCCAAGGTCTCAAAGCTCTTCAACATATCGAAGAGTTAGGTCGGAAGAATTAGTCAAAAAAAATCTGAACTTTTGCAGGAATGGCATGCTAACAGCAATCCACAGCGTAAAAGAAAGCGTGAAGGCAAAGACACGTAAGTGGATGAGGCACTGCACCAGTGGTTTGCAAGTGCTGTCAGCAAGGGTGCTCATATTTCTGGCCCTGTTTTAAAAAAATAAAAGCTTCTGAGATAGCCACACATCTTAATCACATTGATTTTGATGCGACTGATGGATGGCTTTCCTGATGGTAAAGCAGACGAAATATTGTCTGCAAAAAGGAGCAAGGGGAATGGCTGGATGCAGATGACAATGCAGCGTCCGACTGGGTAAAAAATGTCCTCTTGACGTTGATTGCTGATTTCTCTCCCACTGACATCTTCAATGCCGATGAGACTGGCATTTTTTTCAGGGGATATCTGGACTGTGGCCACATACAGAGAGATATGGAACTAATTGGCAGAAAGAAGGCTGAGGACCGGGTCTCATTGCTGTGCTGTGCAAACATGCTTGGCACAGAGAAATTACCTTTGCTGGTCATTGGTAAGAGCAAATGACCCCGGTGCATGTCAAAAGATCTTTCCACAATCCCTGTTGAGTACGTAAGTTCGGCCAATGCTTGGATGACCAGCACAATATTTTATGAGTGGATTGATGGACGGAACTTTAAGCTTAGGCGGCGACGCCGCATGGTGATCCTTTTCATTGACAACTGTTATGCCCAGCCTACACACATAGCTGGTAGATTCAGTAACATCACAATTCATTTTCTGCCTCCTAACACGACCAGTCTAATTCAACCTCTAGACATGGGCTTGATAAGAAATTTGAAAGGTCACTACTGCTCGCTCTTTTCAGAGCGTATAGTGGGCATAATTGACATTGGCACCATGTCCTTGGCATCAGAGATTGCCCGACGTATAAATCTCTTAGATGCTGTGTACATGTTGCACAAGGCATGGACATCTGTAAAGCCTTCCACAATTGCAAACTGTTTTCTGAAGGGGGGTTTTACTTTAATTGACGGAGAAGCAGAGGATGCAGTTACCAACAGAGGATGTGAGGGCGCTGTAGGTGCTGTGTCTCAACCGGACGAGGATCTAATGGCCAATGTGCCCCTACCGGATACTCTGACACCAGAGGAATTCTTGTCTTTCGTCGACATGGATGCAGACGAAGCGACTGATGGAGATCTGGCTGTTGCTACGATCTGTGAAGCTCTATACACCGTCAATCCTGGATCGGAGGATGAGGATGAGTCTGCAACAACACTTGAAGTGGCCAAGGTTACGAACAGAGATGCCCAAGAAAATTGTGCGCAGTTAAGAAATTGGTGCCTACAACATGAGCGGATGGAAGACTGGGAGCACATTTTCAACCTTGAAGGCGTGATTCTTCAAGAGATGGCAAGAGAATCACACCAGAAGAAAATTACAGATTTTTTTCACTGAGGTCCGAAAGCGAGCGAGCGAGACTCCATCGGACAGATAAGTGTGCCAGAGTGTACTGTTCAGTGATAATCTGGTCTGGTCTTAATTTAATTTACATTTTCTATTTTCCTTTTTTTAACCAATAGTTTAATAAAGGTTTACAGAAACTGAAACTCTGACAAAACAGCATGAATTCAAAAAAGAACTGTAATCACTTTGCTGTACATCTGTGTCTGTCTCTGTCTGTGTTGGCACCTAGTTAGCGATACTGTGCAGTGCTGCGTCTGATAATGGGGATGATCGCTTAAAGGGGACGATTAGTTGTCCACGGAGGCAGCCCCTTTAAGCGGCCTCAACTGTATATACATATATTTATATAAACATACACAGTAAAAGCACATAGTAATATTTTTCTGCACATAATTGCTTTTACTGTGTAAAATACAAGCATGAGTGGCAGAGCAATGAGTGCCCTGTAATGCTTTCATTCTGTGATGTGTGCTTAATGCAATATTCCTTTACTATGTAAAACAGTTTACTTTGCACATAATTTCACAGTGCAGCTCTCTATTGCTAGATGTTGGAAATGAGTAGTGTTAGACAGGACCTTAGTATTCTGCAATGATTACTAGGGCACTGCTCTGCCTAGACAGCCATAGAGAAACTAAAAATGCTGATTTGCTGAAACAAATTGCGATGTTGAAGCTGACCTGACTGTAACAACTTTACAAGTAAATATGGAAGCATACCCAGCATCACAACCCTATTCTGTGTAATGAGGCCTCAATGGCCAGCAGAGCCCTTGATCCCCGAGAATGACTTTGTTTCGTAAAAAGGACATATACGATAACACTTTGCTATGCAGACATAGTAGGAGAACACTTGGTTTGCCACACTGTCAGCAATGTGTGGTGAAAAAAGCTTAACTTGTTAGCCGTGTTACCTATCAGTCTGAGCCCATTGTCAGGTTACGAAGGCCAAGAGTGTTTTTTTTGGGGGGGGGTACCTAATTTGTGAGGAAGTGACCCAGCACAGATGACCCTCTCAACATTTTACAGAGAACTTCCTGTTATGGATGGCAGATGTTCCCCAAATGCTTGTTTTGGGTTGCTGAGAAAGCATTTGAGAAGACATAAAAAGTACATAATAAAATCAATTCTGCGCAGAAAAAGACTATGTAAAAGTTACACAAAAGGCATTACAGAGCATAGTTCATCTACTGTGAACTTGTACCGTGCTGCAGCAGTTAGTGGAATGCATAAATGCCCTAGCATAATTGTAACAGGCTTTATACAAATATGCACATAATTGCTTTCAGCCTAAGGTGAGGGTGCCTGTTGATTGTCATTGTTCTACAGAATGCTATAACAGCAAGTCTTATGGATTCTCGATTGGAACTAGGGAGAGAATCTCTATGAATCTTTTAAGAAGAATGCATAAACAGTCAGGTTAAAACTACATTTATTAAATGTTAAAAACAACAAGAATTCCATGGTATACCAGTGCCGTGTGTGGAAGCCAAGCAGCAAAGATGGCTTGTGGCTACTGGGACCGCACCTGACTCCCCATCCCCGTAGGTACTTCAGAGCAGCTCCCTCAGACTGGATCGAGGTACTAGACCTGAAATGTAGATAGCAATGGTTGTTGCACAGACATACCCCCCCCCCACACACACATGCTGTTTCTCTGGGTGTTTTCTTGGAGTGCTATTATGAGCCTCCTGCCTGGTTGTAGGACACTTGGTCCAGACCCATCAGGTCACTGGGTGACAGACTGCATCAAAAAACAATTGTTTAGTGCTGTGCCATGATAATGTATGGAGATGGGGTGCAGTAGTGATAGAGCCACATGGAGAGAATGAGTGGGAGAGTGACTTGTGTTACATCAGGAGTCTGCAGGACCAGTGGTGGCATTGACATCACTCTGTGGATATGCCAATGTCAGCTTTCTGATATTCTGTGAGGAAAGTCGGAGAGAGAGAGACCAGGAGAGGATATTGCCCCATATTACCAGCTGCGTAGGAGATCTATGGACTACATTACTACCTGCATAACTGTGATCTGGCGGTAAATTAGTATTGAAGCAGACTCCCACCACCAATTTTAAAAGTCATGCGAACCCATGATGACACAACCAAAGGGAGCCAGGAAGCCATGGCACACTAACATTTTCAGCTGCCGTCAGATGCTGAAATACACACTGCATGACAGTCTGATAGGCTTGTGGATGGGACAGGCATGGACAGTCAGTGAATATGCCAACATCCTAGTGTACCACTTGCCACATATTGCAACATAGAAATTGTCAGAAGATAAAGACCACAAGCCCATACAATGTGCACAAAAGCCCAACACTACTTTATGGCCTCTGACCCTACCTGGTCAATGGCTTTTCACCCCTCCTTCCCACCTGTACTCTACCCCATCCAGAGTATCCACCCTGTTGCAGATCTTGGTGTCCTCTGTAAACAGGCAGACCTTCCCCTCCAGTCCTATAGCAATGTCTGTAATGAACTGATTAAACAGGACTGGCCCAAGAACTGATCCCTGAGATGCCCTGCTGGCCACTCCCCCGATTGTATCCCATTTTCCACTACCCTCTGCTTCTCGTATGTTACCCAGTTCCTAACTCAGTTTATCACCTTGTGCCCATCACTGAGGGGAAAGGGGGAACACTGCACACCAGGGGAAAACATTAATTCTAGGGACATGGATATGTTGTTCATCCACACTCATTGGCAGGTATCCTTGCCGCTTTAAATCTTGCCGGAAGGTCTTCAAGTTTGCTCCTCCCACCCACCCGGGTGGTATAACTCTCGGCTCCGCCCCATGACGCCAGCTCTTCCTTACCGCTTGGAAGCTCAGGTTCCCTCCTTAACGCTCTGCGTTTGAGACTGGTTCCTATTTCTCCGTTTGTGGATTTAAAAATAAATTTTGCGAAAAAGACTTCAGTCTTCGATCCCTCGCGGCTGCGATGGACAAATCAACTCCCGGATTTCGGAGATGCCCATGCGGGCAGAAGATGTCTCGGACGGATCCACACTCCACGTGTGTCTACTGCTTAGACCTTGAGCACGACCCGCAGGCTTGCGACCTGTGCTCATCTTTCTCGGCCTACGTCCCTCAAGACCGTGCTGCCCGATGCAACTGGGCCGTCCCGAGAGCGTTCCTCGGTGAAGTCTAGGAGGTTCAGCGTGTGTCCATGGGCAGGGCTCGTGAGGATCAGCTCAAGCGGATGATCGCCGAAGAGGAGGCGCGGGTCGTATCTTCCTCGGCCGCTGCATTTATCCCGCTCTTCTGGGTTCTTCCTACACGGCTTCTTTTAAGGAGCTTTGTCTGTCCCTCTCCACTAAGGGAGAAGGGCCTCACGCTCTGCTGGACCTTATTCTCGTCCAAAAGAAGGACAGGGTAAGTCCCTCCGTCGACGCTCTTGGGAGCGGAAAGGTCCCTCTCCGAGTCGACCGTCGGCCGTGCTTGAGTCGCTCGGTCTAGCCGCCACTGGCCTCACGGTGTCCCGGCCAGGTCAGTTGACCGAGACTCCTCCGACAAGTCGAGATTTTCTCGACCCGTTGGACGGGCTGTCGCCTTTAGCAGCCGAGATTCCCCTCTCCCCGGTTCCCCCGGGAGGAGTTGAGGATCCCGTGGGCTCGCCTGTGCCTCCGGTTCCGGAGCCCTCGGATGGACCATCCGAGCCGAAGGGAGTGCCGGTTCCGGCCGACACCTCCTCGCACCGACCTCGGAAATTCCGGGACTCTCGGTCTCGGTCTCTGACCTCTTCGCGGTCCAGCCGATCCCACCGTCATAGGTGGTCTCGGTCTCGGCACCGCGGTAAGCGGCGTCACCGCTCGTCCTCGTCCTCCTCCTCGGACGAGGGGAGGCTTCGGCGTAAATTACGTCGACGGTACGAGGACCTTATGTTGCAACAGCTCCTCCTGACTGGGAGTAAGTCGACCCGCCGCCTTCCCCGCCATTAAGTGGCTGTCACCGAGCGCCGACACAACCCCCACTTATCCGAGGAGCCTATACCCAGGCCGGTTGTTCGGCCAAAACCAGCTGCTCCACCGATTCCGGTGGAACCTCCGCCTCCACAGCCACCAATTGGGGCTCCGACCAAGGATTCTCGGTCGGCTAAGGGTCTACCCCATCGGCTGTCAGTTACCCTCACTCCCGACCGACCTTGGCAGGTGAAGGGTGGCTCAGGCCAGAGGCAGCTCTTCGAGGACTCTTCCGAGTCCGAAGATGATTCCTCCTTTTTCTCCAAGCGACTGGACTTGGAGTCTTCAGGAGGTCAGTCAATGGACGATAGCCCATCGTCCTTCCTAGGACTGCTTGCTCATCTCGAGTCCACCGGATGGAGCTCGAACCCGCTTCCAACGGGCCAGGTATCCCTCACGGAGATTCTGGACTGAGGATTCTCCGACGGAGGCCTTCCGTGGCCGAGGCCATAGTGGGTCCGCACTGGAGCTTTGGCAGCGCCCTGCTTCCTGCCCTGTGCCTTCGCTAGGATGGCCAGGAAGTATGCGGTCCCTACCGTTCCTTGTCCGTTTTGAACACCCCTCTGCTGAGGGGTTGTTACCGACAGCGCTTTCGGGCCGGCAACGCCAGGGATGTGGACAAACCTCCTGACAAGGAGTCCAAGAAATTGGACTATGTCGGGCAAAAGTCTCACGCTTGCGTCCTCTCTCTCGGCTTCGCCAGGCCAGTTCGGCCGTCCTCATGGCACATTTTTTTCATGCCCTGTTAGGCTCCTGGATGAGGTCATCCTCATCTTCCCGCCCGATCTGCAGACTACGGTTAAGCAGGTGCGGACCAGGGCAGTGGCCAAACAGCAGCTCCAGACTGCTTTGAATATAGGGGACTCATGTGCCAGATCGGTGGCGGCCGCAGTGGCTATGCGTCAGGCTTGGCTGAGGATATCCACCTTTACCGGATACCCAGCACAAGTTGGCGGATGTTCCCTTTGGGACTGACCTCTTGGCCCTGGGGTGGAAGGTCACCTGCAGAGGATCGAAGTCCAATGCTACCTTGACTCGGCTCTTCCGCTCAGAAGGACAAAGGCCTGAACCGCAGCCTAAGCCTTCGGGCCTTCTGTGCCCCCGGCGCCCCTCGGCCCAGCACCGCCAGGGCTAGCAGGCTCGGCCTTGGCATCCCAAACCCAAGGCGCCAGCTTCCTCTAACAGGAGGCAGGGAGGAAAGGCCCAGGAGGTCCCTCGGCCGTCCCTCCTCCAAGCCTGCCCAGTGACGGGCTGAGGGTGTCGCCCATCCCGCCACCTACCCCTGGGTCCCCGTGGAGGACGGCTCCAGCACTTCCTGCTCCGCCTGGTCCGCTGTTACCACGGACAGGTGGGTCTTGAGGTGGTGGAAGAGGCCTGCCTCTGGAATTCGAGCAGGCACCACCCTTCAGAGCCGCCGCTCTGGGGGCTTCGGGGTCCCCAGCCTCACTGGCGGCTCGTCGAGCCGACATCGCTGTCCTCCTCCAGAAGGAGGTGATAAGAGAGGTGGCGGACCCTCCTTCAGACCCAGGGTTTGTGTCCAGGTACTTCCTGGTTCCGAAACGGACGGGGGGCTGGCGCCCCATTCTCACTCCACACACTCAAACAAGTTCCTAAGGTCTCGAACCTTCAGGATGGTCACTCTGGCTCAGATAATACCATCCTTGGAACGCGGCATGTGGTTCTGCTCTCTGGACTTGCAGGACGCGTTTTTTCACGTCCCTATCTGTCCGTCTCACCAGAGATTCCTTCGCTTCCGAGCGGAAGGATCCCTTTTCGAGTTCCAAGCCATGCCCTTCGGCTTGTCTCCAGCTCCCAGGGTCTTCACCAAATGCATGGCAGTGGTGACAGCATTCCTGCGGTGCCGAGGGGTCCGGGTGTACCCTTACCTGGACGACTGGCTGATAGCAGCTCCCTCCAGGAAGGAGGCGGAGTGGTCCAGAGATCTGGCCCTCCAGGTCTGCTCTCAACTGGGCCTCCTTATCAACGAGGCCAAGTCGGAACTCGAGCCAAAGCAGGTGATTCTATTCATCGGGGCGCAGCTCGACTCTCTTCGAGCCAGAGCGCGGCTCCCGGCGGACAGGGCCGGGGTTCTTTCCTCCTTTGCCCGATCATTTCTGGTTGGGCAATTGCGCCCTGCCCGGGACTTCCTGCGCCTCCTGGGTCTCATGGCGGCCTGCACCAGCGTGGTCCGTTGGGCCCGCTGGAACATGCGTCCCCTTCAATGGGGACTGGCCAGCCAGTGGTCACAACGCTGCGATCCTTTGGACCAGCTTGTGTCGGTGACTCAGGGGATGTGGAACGCTCTCCAGTGGTGGACCGTTCCAGATCATTTGCAGGAGGGCATCCTGTCGTCCGCCTCGCGACCGACGGTCTCTATCGACCGATGCTCTCTGATGGGTTGGGGTGCCCATCTGGGGGAACACCGGGCTCATGGCCTCTGGTCCCCGCGGGAGTCCCGATGCCACATCAACCTGCTGGAGCTCCGAGCGGTCCGCCTAGCTCTCACCGCCTTTGCTCCGTTCCTCCGGGGTCAAGTGGTCCGAGTCCAGACGGACAATACCACGACCATGTTCTATCTAAACCGCCAGGGTGGGACGCGCTCCATGCTTCTATGCAAGGAAGCTCTCCGCATTTGGTCACTCGTGCGCAGCCTGGAGGCGGATCTCCTAGCCATTCATGTGGCAGGAGCCTCCAACACCCTGGCCGATGCCCTGAGCCGGATAGGGGCTGCATCCCACGAGTGGTCTTCCTGCGGAGGTAGTACAGCATCTGTTCTCCCATTGGGGCACACCGCAGGTGGACCTGTTCGCCTCCAGGAGAACGCTGTTGAGACTGTTCCATGCCCGCCCCTCAGCAGGGCTCGCTGCAGGGGATGCCTTCGAGGCAGTGGACCCCGGCCTCTTTTACACCTTTTCCCCATTTCCCTTGATCCACAAGGTGCTTCCTCAAGGCGAGGAGGGACAAGGCGCAGGTGATTCTGATAGCCCAGACTGGCCTCGCCAGTTCTGGTACCAGATCTCCTCAGTCTCAGCTCCAGGACTCAGCGGCAGCTTCCAGCTCGCCCGGACCTGCTCTCAGTCAATCAGGGAAGGTGTTCCATCCGGACCTTCAATCTCTGCACCTGACGGCCTGGTTCCTGAGCGGCTAGAGTTCCAGGCCTTGGGTCTTTCCGACGAGGTCCTCAATGTAGTTGAGGCGTCCCGTAAGGAGTCGACCAGAAAATGCTATGCCTTCAAATGGAAAAGGTTTTCCATTTGGTGTCAGGGCAAGGGCTTGGACCCTTCCTCCTGTTCCTTGGCAAGCATCTTGGACTATTTATGGTCCCTTTCTAATCAAGGGCTTAGGTCGACGACCCTAAGGGTGCACCTGGCAGCCATCTCTGCTTACCGGGCGCGGGCCAGGAAGCAGTCGGTGGCGCAGGAGAAGGTGGTCTGGTGCTTTTTCAAAGGCCTTGATCACATTTCCCCTCCAGTGCGGGAACCCCACCTCCGTGGGATCTACTGCTGGTACTGGCAAAGCTCATAGGCAAGCCATTCGAACCTATGCACAGGTGTGCTCTCTCACCTGTCGTGGAAGACCGCCTTCTTGGTGGCTATCACGTCAGCCAGAAGGATGGGAGAGCTCCAGGCTTTCCATCAGTCTCCTTACCTGGTCTTCCACAGGGACAAGGTTGTCCTGCGCCCCAACCCGAAATTCCTTCCGAAGGTGGTGTCGGAGTTTCACCTTAACCAGGTGTTGACTCTGCTGGTGTTCTACCCCAATCACACCTCGGAGGCCGAATATAAGCTCCATACTTTGGACCCTAGAAGAGCGCTCGCTTATTACAAAGAGCAGACGGCTGAAATTGGGAGAGGTTCGCCAGCTGTTTGTCACCTACGCTGAAGCCGCATCTGGCAGACCTGCAGCCACGGGATTATAAGCAGGTGGGTCACTTCCTGCATAGATCTCTGCTATAGTTGGCGGGCATGGAGCCTCCCCCAGAGGGGTAAGAGCTCATTCTACCCGCCATACTGCTGCAACGGTGGCTGCTTCCAGGGACGCCCTATCCAGGAAATCTGCAGGGCTGCTACCTGAAGTCAGCAAACACCTTCATTACCCATTACCACATCGACTTTGAGTCACGCCGGGATGCTGGTTTTGGGGCCTCGGTTCTCAGTCTCTCTTTCCCAAGTAAGTATTGGGGTGTGTCTTGCCTCCCTCCCTCCCGGAGAACTGCTAGGAGTCTGCCAATGAGTGTGGATGAACAACATATCCATGTCCCTTAGAAATACAGGTTACTCACCTGTAACAGGAGTTCTAGGAATGGTATAGTTGTTCATCCACATGACCCACCTGACCTCCTCTGCCTCGACGCACAACCTGAGCTTCCAGCGGGCCAGATCTGGCGTCATGGGGCGGAGCCGAGGGTTATACCACCCGGGTGGGTGGGAGGAGCAAGCTTGAAGACCTTCCGGCAAGATTTAAAGCGGCAAGGATACCTGCCAATGAGTGTGGATGAACAACATATACCATTCCTAGAACTCCTGTTACAGGTGAGTAACCTGTATTTCCTTTCCTGCCATTGCATGGTGAGGGTGTGGACCACCAGACATCAGTGAACACCTTCACTAAGTATCGTGCCATGGATTGGCGGGAGGGGTGAACACTACATGCCATGGAAACTCTGTAATTTCTATGGGGCCACGATCACAGAAAGGAGGGAACCAGTGACTACCATGGAAAACCGTACTTGTCTATGAGGCCACTGATCATTAAGGGGGGTGGGGGAACAGTACAGACACCAGGGAGTACTGTGTCAATTTTCAATTGGTGCTGTGTGTGCTGCACAAGAAGACCGGTCAAGATGGCATTGCACGGCAATCATACTGTGAATATCTGACTACACCAATATTCAGGTTAGTGTGCCACTCCCTGAATCTTGCCTGGGTCTGGGTGGAAGCCCTATTTGCCTGCACTAACAGGGCTTAGTTCTCAATATTGCATGTCTTTGAAAAACCTGGTTTTGGTGGGTACGCTTGGATTTGCAGCAGGCGACTCTTTTCAGTATTGGGCCCCAGATGTTTGTACTGCATACTGGAATTGTCTGTTTCCACCTACTTAGGCAGGGAACAAAGATGTATCTGGTCTTATTTACAAATGGATACTTTACCATGCTGCATCTGGGGCCAGATATTAAAAAGCATGCTTCAACACCAAACCCTGTTGGCCTGCTCAAACCCGGTGTTGCGCAGCACTGCCACATTCCAAAGCCTGGATAACACGGGCATAGTGTGATTTCGCAGGGGCTAAAAGTGTAGGCGGGTGCAAGGAAACACTAGGCTAATTGGGTGCTGGGGACCAGACTCTCGTAACAAGAGCAGTTGCTGGAGGTTGTGAATCGCGGCACCATGCAACACATTATGCTTCGGTGTCTAGTGCCTACCTCCCTCCGATCACAGGTCTAGAAGACTTATGTCAAATCCATGGTGTCCACTGGTCCCTCCACCAAAATTACACCAGTTTCCAAAAGGTCCTTGTGTCCAGAGGTCCAACACCCATTCCCATACTGTTTGAAAATGTCCCTGTTGTCCAGTGTGACACTCCTCCCCACCCAAACCATATCCTGTATTAATGTAACAGTTCTCTGGTGTGCAGTGCCACCCCCAGCTGATCCTGATTCCATACAAACAAAAGGCCACCACCACAATATGTCACAGCCCCTCCAACCACAAACACACACATGGCCATGGCAGTAGTGCCACAGCTATGCAACTCCATTGTAAAGTAGCCCCCCCAAACAAAAATTGCCAGACTCATTACCAGCAAGTAGAGGTACACGCAGCCCCAGTCAACTCCTATTGGTGGTGGTCCACCCACCCTACCCACTGCACCAGTGACTGACCCACTGGTCCTGCTTACCATACAAACAGTGCTGGGCTGAAATGGGTGCAGACCACACCTCACAGCTTATTGGCCACCCATCATGTGACAGTACCAGGGAACGCACTGCTTATTTTTAGGCTCATCCCTAATAAATAAACTCTGCTCCCTGTTACTGTCACACGGCAGGTGGCCAATTAGCTGTGAGATGTAGTCTGCCACCCGCCATTGTTTCAAGTGGCACTCACTGTATGGTAAGCAGAACCAGTGGGTCGGTCAGTGGTGGGTAGGGTGGGGATACCATCACCAGTGGCGGTTGGCTGAGGCTGTGTGTGCTGCTACTTGTTGGTAATGAGACTGGCAATTGTTTGCATGGGGGGGACTTCACAACGGAGTTCAACGTCTGTGGCAACCCAGCCATGGATGGGGGAGTTGTTACACATCGGTGGGCGGGGCTTTCGTTTGTATGGAGGTGGATGAACCACTGCATACCGAGGAATTCTTGCTTTGTTATGTGGAACTTACTTCTGAGGAAGTTGGGAATCCAGTAGCTAGGGGGGTACAGTTCATGGGATGGGCAGTTGTCAGTGCTAAAGTGACTCCAGTCACATGCACATAACCCCACAATGGGCATGCAAATGGACTCTTGGTGCCTTATGTGCCCAATGGACTCATTTGCATGGGGGCTGTGGACCACGTCATATAGTGCCTTGGAAAACTAGGTATTGCAGGGGCCCTACTTGGCTGACGTACATCGGAAGATTAATCACCTTATCTAAGTTGGCAGTGTGAGACAATGTTCGGGAGGAACTTTGGGCTGGGGCAGAGGGTAACCTTGTCTCTGTGGAAGACCACATAAGAAGACTCCCTCTGAGAGTGCCTGGAACTCACTGATCCTGCTGGTGGAGGTGACAGCCACCAGCATGGCTTGCCATAAGTATTGCCAAACCCAGCAACAAGTTGCACCCATTGACTGGTGTGACAGTGACCCACAGCCGAGGGGGGAGCCTGGTGAACGACTGCACAGTTGTAGGAGCAGGGATGTCCTGGAGCTGGGGAGGCTATGGTTCAACCATAATGGGCATTGAGGCAGGTGTCAGCTGTGATGGAGGAAGCAGCAGGGACTGTGGAGACAGCATCCAAGGAAGCGGATCCATTGGGGGGGGGCAGAGAACAAGGACCCATCAGCAACACAGAGCTGTTTGAAAGCCAACTCCTTGTTACAGCAAAACATGTTCATACAATGCCAATCCCCCCACATGGAGGAGCAATAGGAGGCGTACTGGTGGAACCTCTTACATGACTGTCGACACCAGAGTTGAAGATGTGACATCATGGAGCGGTGTTGAACATCATACCACATGGGTGTGTGTGTGTGAGGAGCCACCTTGAAGACCTTCTAGCCCCTAATTAAGAAATCACATTGAATACAAAAAAATACATTCTTTTATTATGAATGTTTTATACATGGTCGCAGTAAGCGATGATTGTGTTGCACAACACGTTTAATTATGACTTCATGGTAACAATGTGATCAGTGCACTAAATTTTTGTTATCTTTCTCAGTTTGTATTTATCATTTTGTAAAGATTACAAAAAACAATTCACGAGGAACAAGACAGGGCAGTACAATAAAACATTTACATCACAGAAACATCAAATAGGATGGCTGTCTCATTTCTTACTGTTACCACTGCGTGGGAAAACAGAAGTAAAAATGAATGATACATTACAATTCATACAGAAAAGAAGGCATAGTGCAGCCAATACAATAATCGGCCCTACATTCCAGTACAGTCCAAGGGTAGCAAAGCAGCCTTTTCAACTGAACTTGTGCCACAGATGTGAAGGTAGGGTGGCAGCAGCACTTGTCCTCTCTAGATGGAAATTTTTTGTGAATGTTGCTTTCACTACAGTCACCCAACACAGGTAAGAGTAATGTCCTTTTCAGTTTCTGTTTGTTTCAGCTACCAGTGCGCTATGCAAGCTGCAACCTGTTACAACTTGTAGCTCACCTCCTGCTCAGTGTCTCTTTTTGCTCTGCTGTCACACATAGGTAGTGTTCCTGAAGCCTGCTACTGCAGTTTGATAAACCCAGCAATCAACACGCATTTGGGTAACAGTTGACCAAAAAGCACTGTGGTAAAACAACCTGAAGGGTGAGACCAAGTGAGAGGTTGGGTAAACAGATGGATATTACGTGGCACAGTGGCAGCTGAATCAGACAATCAGCAGTTACTTCTGAGATGTGTTTCAAGAAGAATGGTAATGACATGGAAAAACATTTCTAATTTTTGTGTCACAGACGGTCTCTTGGTAGGAATGTTACCTATGTCGCTGTTTAGGACAGCTTGTTCCACTGTACCTCTATCAGTGCTGGACTGTTACTTCGTGCCATTATGTTATTTGTGGTCTTTATTGCCATGTTGTGATGCATATTGTGTGGTTGTGGTGGTATAAGAGACTGGCTGAAAGTACCTCTCAGCCAATCTGGATTCAGTATTTCGTACACTGATTTTAGACTATAAAACAACCCACAGTGACAAAGACAAATGAAATTGGAATGGCGACATCACCAACCTGGGGGATGTGTTGGGGATAAAACTGTTGGTAAAGTGAACATCATCACCTCCTGTCAGAAATCGGAAGCAGTGCTGGGTAAGGATTGTAGACATTGAAAGTGGTGGAGGTGACTCCACACAAAATGGTTAGTGTGATCTGTGTCAATGCCATTCTGCCACAATAAAGTGTACATCAATGCCACTCCAGTGTTCCCCCCCCCATGTACATTATTACATAAACATAACTTCTATTGCTGTTACATAGATGCAAGTTGGGTGGCATACAACCATTGCCACCTTTATACCTTTCTTTAGTCTCACAACACCATGAAAATCACATAACAGTGTTTTGAACAGTAACTTGATAAAATAGGCAGGAAGTCATGTCAGAAGAAATCACACTGTGAAACAGCTGTCAACACGACAGCTGAACATGCATTTAGTTACAATGACAGCAGTCTACTGTGAATCAGTTCCTACTAGCCATGTGTAACCCTAATCAAAAGTGACTTGCAGTCTGAAACAAACTATAACAGCATATGAACATGAAACATGCACATGCATATATAAACAGAAACAACTGCTGTGGCTGTTGTCTTCCTGGTGGGTGGAAGCGGATGTAGTTACTACTACTATTCACACGTGGCGGTTGATATCCTTTATATTCCTCAGATGGAAATGCTGTCCTAATTGCTGTGGCAACGCAGGAAGGTAAAATCTTCCAGTTGTATAGTCCCAAGTTTTTTCCTGATCATGCGCACCAATCGACGATGTGCAACATGGCGAAAAGATCTAGGGCAACAGAAAAATGAAACAAGTACTGGTCAGAGCCAAAACGTCTGCAGGATTTGACCTGATAAGGAATAAATTTAGTGTGCATGACCCATGTTACTAGATATGTTCAGACCTGCTGCTGGCTGCAACACCCTCTGGGCTGCAGCTGTGGTGCTGTCAGGTTCATGTCAAGGTGCAAAGTAAACAGCAGCACCTCCAAGCTGTTTGGCACACTGTTAGCAAGGCAGGCAAAGCAAGTGGTACCGACTAATACCAGGCCTCACCTTCCCATTGCCCCCCTCCTCCACTCACCTGCGGAGCAACAAAACCGAGACCTTGTCCAGCTGACAAAAGAAAATTCCCCATCAGTGACACGCAAGTTGCCTGCCCGGATCAGGCTCCCTGATGCACCTATTCCATCTATCTCCTCAGAAACACAACCAGATAGCCAGTGAGTAAACCAGCTTATGTGGTGTATGGCAGCTGAGACATCGCAAGACCTGGGGAAAGGGGATGGATCGAGCCTAGTGAGTAGTCCCATGGGCGGTCCTATGGTGAAAATAAGGTGCGGCGTCATAGGCTGAGGTGTAGGTAGAGATACGGGAGCATATATGTTCATAATTCAAATCTTTACTTTTCTGTAGCAAAAATGCCACATTTAGGAAGGACACAGGAAATTTGTAATGCAAAATCAGGGACAGTGGAAAGGTTTGTTTGAAACAACACATGCGGTGCAGCGAGCCACTTGTACATTTTTAGCCAACGTTGCAAGGAGATGCGTGGGCTGCCATGGCCAGTTCCGGCTGCTGCTTTCAGTGCATGCACCTCTGCGAGTGTGCACAGTGTGTTTAGATCTGCTGCTGGCTACTATGCCCTCTGGGCTGCAGCTGTGGTGCAGTCAGGTTCGTTTCAAGGTGCAAAGTAGACAGCAGCACCTCCACGCTGGCTGTGATGCCCTCTGTGCTGCAGTTCTGGTGCTGTCAGGTTCGTTTCAAGGTGCAAAGTAAATGGCAGCGCCTCCAAACTGTTCAGCACAGTGTTAGCAAGGCAGGCAAAGCAAGTAGTACCGACTAGCACCGGGCCTCACCTTCCCACTGCCCCCTCTCCACTCACCTGCAGAGCAACAAAAGTGAGACCTTGTCCTGCTGATGAGGGGAAAATTCCCAGTCAGTGACATGCAAGTCGCCTTCACAGACTAGGCTCCCTCCCGCACCTACTCCATCTGTCTCCACAGAAACACAACCAGAAAGCCAGCGAGTAAACCAGCTTGTGCAGTGCACAGCAGCCGAGACATCGTGAGACCTGGGGAAAGGGGACAGACCGAGCCTAGTGAGTGGCCTCATGGGTGGTCCTACGGTGAAAGTAAGGGCCGGCATCATAGGCCGAGGCGTAGGTTTGAGTGGTTCCGGATCTGGTGAGTGCTTTTCTTGTGAAGCAAAATGTCTGCAGGCTCCACATAATTTGCTATAAGTACTATTTTGCTAGTTAAACTACATCAAACATTCCCACACAATTGTTCAATGACAAAATATGTTAATAAACATACAAAATCAGCTGTTTCATGTATGATGGAAATTAAAGACTTTTTATGTCTGTCAAAGCACACAGCATTAGTCACTAAACTGTGCTATATTTACTCTAAGAATATCAGAACAGTGAACAGCAAGCAGACTGCAATGACGATTGGCATTACAACTCTAAAAATTAGTATTTTTGGGACAAACTAATAATATAAGTGAGTAGTGGAACAGGGGAGCTTTTTAAAACCTGAAAGGGGAGTAGGGGTGAAACCAATAGTAGGACTCTGCAGCTCATAGGCACAGCCAGACCCAAGTAAGCAGAATACATCAGTGTGACAAGGTGTGCTCATGGATCTCAAAACAACAGAGAAAATCTCGTAAGATGCTGATCAGGCACAATTTATTTGTGCTGTGGCACCAGAATGATTCAGTCATACAACAGACGCTGGATATCTATTGAAAGAGCATCGGTACCTAGCAGCATGACTCACAGTTCATTTCCATTACCAAGATGCAAAGGTGTTCTAGTGCTCTTATCTTGGTGATAAGTGTGCTTGGTTTTGCATGGTATCTACAGCTAATGTCTTGCCTTCGTATGAAGGCCTCTGTGATAGTAAAGCATTGGGGCATCTGGCTTGATTCACTGCCTGCAGCTGGTCTAGAAAGTGATGGCGTGGCTGGAACTTCTCAAAGTGAACACATCACACTGGTCCTACTAACTCTGCACTGGCTGCTAGTTGTGAGGTGCATCTCCTTCAAGATTTGCATGCTGATATTCTAGGTACTCCACTGCCTGGGTCCTCATTTCCATAAAAATATGGTACCTTACTCCCCTATTTGTCCTATTTGCACCACTGATGCAGGATTGGTCATGGTCCCCCATTTCCATCTCAAGCAGTCGGAGATGGGATTGACACTACATTTCTGTGTGAGTCATTTCCTGTGAGTATCTGATCTGCCTGCACAATGGAGGCCTTAAAGGCCGCCTGTAAAACATACCTGTTCAAGCATGCCTACCCAGTATATAGAGAACACTGGATGGGCAACTATACACAGCTAGTGTGTTCTGCCACAGAGGGATTCTGATTCTCTCGCAAAGCAGTTCTTTCTCTTTTAGAAGGAAACTGACTTGTACAGTGTGTAGAGGTTTCAGCATGCTGTTATACCTCAGAAAGGTACAGTTACAGCCACATTACATGACCTTTGAACTGTGGTGTAATAGCGTTTTGAAAGGGATGAAATTATATACAGAACAATGTTGTACAATGCACTAAAGAGCTTAATTGTGCATGTATCTAGTTTTAATAATGAATTTTAACCCATACAGGGCCAGTGACTGATATATCTGTCCAGAACTCTAATACATTCATATTCTGTCGGCAGTTAAGGTGATTGCATTTTATACTTTTTTTAATCTTTTTTTACTGCTATTATAAGGTGCCCTGAGCCTTAGGGATAGAGCACCTGATAAATAAAATGTCCTTGCCTTGCTCCTCTCCCTGCTCACTTTTTCATGTTCGCTCTCCCTCTTACGCCCTCATCTCTCTCCCTCCCTTTTCCAATCCATCTCTCTCACTTCCCCTCCCAGACTTTCTCTCAATGCTCTACCTCCCCTTCCAATTCAGATGTGTGTGTGTCTCCTTCCCAGCTCTGTCTCCGTCTCCACTCTGTCTCTCCTCTCCTTCTCTCTCTCACACACACACACACACACACACACACACACACACCATACCTCTCAACTGTACCACATTATGGGGAGCGTTCCTCATTTTACTTTACAAAAGCTCCCTGTTCCACATTGTGAGGACTTGTTCCACATTCAAAGTCAACATTTTAAAGCAAAAATCCATAGTAAATGATGCAAAAATATATTATTCAATTAATAACAGGCTTTCTTAACATAAATGCAACATTTTAATGGTGTTTTGAGCTTCTTAGTTAAAGATTTGATTGTGTTCCACAGTTTGCCTATTTGTTCCACATTTTGATAGGCAATGTTCCACATTTGGGGTACAAAAGGTTGAGAAGTATGACACACACACTATCTATGCCTCTCTCTAGCTCCCCCACTCACTCTCCAAGTGAAACAACCCTCAATATGAGAGGTGACCGCTACTCTCAGCTGAGGCATTGAACGGAGCTGAAATACCATACTGTATGTGATGTTTAATGTGATTACCAAATGGTCTGTGTGACAACTTCCCTTTCTTTTATGCCTCACATCTTTACTCTTTGTTACGTGCAGTAACCTTTCACGAATTACACAAAAGGGAGGATGGAAGTGATCGTTCTTGCTGTACTTCTACTACTGCGCTTGCCAAGTGTGTATGCAGGGTTAATTTTTTAAATCAAAATATTGTTTCCATTAAAGTAACAAAACATACTTTCTTTAGGTCAGGGCTGTGATGCAGATAAATATTCACCTCCTTCCCGATGGTTATTTTCTTTTTACAGATCTAGAGTCGAGCAGTGTTATTCAACCTGTATCCTCTCAGACTGCCTTCGAAAGACAGACCACAACGTTTCGGTGCTACCAGAGAGACACAGGCCTGCAGACTATGTACTGGTACCGACAGCAGGGCGGGAGAGGTATGCAGCACATTATCCAGGTGTACTGGGAGAATGTGCCCATCATCTCAGATGAATTCAAAGGCAAAGTTTTAGCCTCCAGGGAGAAGGTGAAGAATAACTCGTATGACCAGCTACAGCTAGGAGACACTGGCATGTATTATTGTGCTGCAGCTGATGGGCACAGCGGCAGTGAAGTCACCTGCACTACAAAAACAGTTGTATTTAAAACAGAAATTCTTGCCATATTCCTACCGCCTGGGTTTTTTTTTCAAAATTTACTAGCAGATAGATGATAAATTCAAATGCTCAAAACCAGCATTTAAAATTATGTGAAACCTAAAAGTGCTTTTTTAGTTTCTCCCCTTATTGGTCTACTGTATTTCAGAAAATGCAGCACTTAATCTTACTGTGCACCAAAAAAAAAAAAAATCTGGCTGTGCCAAACTGATGCGACAATGCTGTCTGTGTGACATCACTCTTTCTTGCACAGGAGGTATGCTATTATGTCATAAACCGGGAAAGCCACACACTATTGTATTTTAATATATGGATCATCATTGGCACTGTTACTAGCACAACCATCTTTATCCCAAATCTAGCCACAGGCCTTGCACTGGGAGAAAGTGACATGAACGCACTGGCTAGCTACTGGACAGCATTCCCACCTCAAGATGGCAGACTTGCTGGGGTTTAAATCTAAGTGCAATCCTTATAGTTCTTCTTTGCTGCATGACCCATTGGGCAGGGCACCAATCTTGGGAAAGGGGGAAATGTTTAACCAGGAAAGGCACACTAAACTGAAGCTTGTTTCCAGGTGCAACCAGGGAGCACAAGGAAGTTAAGTGACTTGCTCAGGATCACATGGTATGCATGTGGGATCCAAACCCAGGTCTCCAGCTCAGTGCTCTAAACCACCGTGCTATACTGCCTCCTTGAACCTGTTCTGCAAATGGTAAATCATTGTTTGGAGCTTTGCTTTTAGTATAGGATAGGAACGGTCTGGTGTGTGTGTGGGGGGGAGGGTATTTGCTGTAAATGCGGGACATTGTCCCTTTATTTGCAGTGAATAAAGAGACCCAGGATTGAATCCCCCATCACAACTGAATGCCACTGAAAAAGTCAGTCAACCTCCTCTTTAGGGGATGCCACAAAGTCAGTGGTGTCCTCTCGAAGTCCTTTGGACTATAATTGCTGTTTGGTGGAAATTAACGCAGGCACCTGCTTTACGAATGAAAACGATGTTATATCAGGAGATCGCAGACACAAGAGTGGACTCTGGCTCAGCATGGGGAAAGTTTAAGGCTTTCAGCCTGTATTTTGGGTATGGGAAGGATTTAACTCGTATGACTTGCGCATAGAATGGCTACAGCTAGGAGACACTGCCATGTATTGTGCTGCAGCTGATGGGCACAGTGGCAGAGAAGTCACCTGCACTACAAAAATAGTTGTATTAAAAACAGAAATTCCTGCCATGTTCCTTCTGCCTCGGTTTTTTCTTTTCAAAATTTACTAGCAGATAGATGATAAACTCAAATGCTCAAAACCAGCATTTAAAATTATGTGAAACCTAAAAGTGCTTTTTTAGTTTCTCCCCTTATTGGTCTACTGTATTTCAGAAAGTGCAGCACTTAATCTTACTGTGCACCAAAAAAAAAAAATCTGACTGTGCCAAACTGATGCAACAATGTTGTCTGTGTGACATCACTCTCTCTTGCACAGGAGGTATGCTATTACGTCATAAACCGGGAAAGCCACACGCTATTGTATTTTAATATATGGATTATCATTGGCACTGTTACTAGCACAAATGTCTTTATCCCAAATCTAGCCACAAGCCTTGCACTGGGAGGAAGACAGTGACATGAACACACTGGCTAGCCACTGGACAGGATTCCCACCTCAAGATGGCAGACTTTCTGGGGTTTAAAATCTAAGTACGATCCTTATAGTTCTTCTTTGCTGCACAACCCATTTGGCAGGGCACCAATCTAGGGAAAGGGGGAAATGTTTAACCAGGAAAGGCACACTTAACTGAAGTTTGTTTCCAGGTGCAACCAGGGAGCACAAGGAAGTTAAGTGACTTGCCCAGGATCACATAGTATGCATGTGGGATCCAAACCCAGGTCTCCAGCTCAGTGCTCTAAACTGTAGTGCTATACTGCCTCCTTGAACCTGTTCTGCAAACGGTAAATTATTGTTTGGAGCTTTGCTTTTGGTATAGGGTAGGAACGGTCTGGTGTGGGGGGGGAGGTATTCCCCGTAAATGCGGGACATTGTCCCTTTATTTGCAGTGAATAAAGAGACCCAGGTTTGAATCCCCCATCACAGCTGAATGCCACTGAAAAAGTCAGTTAACCTTCTTTTAAGGGGATGCCATAAAGTCAGCAGTGTCCTCTCGAAGTCCTTTGGACTGTAATTGCTGTTTGGTGGAAATTAACGCGGGCACCTGCTTTACGAATGAAAACGTGAACAACTTGGTCCAAGAAATAGTAATACCTATCCCAGAATGAAATTATACTATATATTTCTTTACTGTTGGAAACCAAGGGGACCTCAGTATATTTCAAAACCAAACATTGGTCTTTTTCCAGAAAAAGAAGTGGCGGTGGTGGCCCTATATGTGGGGGCTGTAAAATATTTCCAGAAATCCTTTCAGGTGTACCCCTTAAAATGCAACAAATTCACGTTTTCTTGGGAAGCATGTCCTGCACCCTTCCCTCACAAACCACATAAGTACACCAACATTTGGTGACCCTTCTGGACAGTTAACTCCAATGATTGGCTACCCAGAGATTTTCTGTTTCCTTCCACTCAGGATTTTTATGAGTGTAACCCCATAATAATACTGAAAGGCACCGAACAAAGGGGACAAGTCTGTTATTTTCCCCGCCAATGCAAAACAGCTGAGAGACAAGAAATTGCAATTTATTGGAAAACTGTACCATTTACGCTGTTCGTCAAGCAATAAAAGGACCTCACTTGTGCTGGTTTACTGTAACATTAGATCACCACCGGAAGTAACACAAGACCCATTTACCTCACAGTCTCAGTCAAATACCCGCATAATATTACAAACTACCGCACCATGACTTGCTGTACTACATTCCCTTCCCATTGCAAAAGTTAAACATCACCAGCATTTTCTCTTGAATGGGTACATTTGAGCAGGAGACTGCATCGGCTCGGCTTTTCTTTCTATGTATATTCATATTTCTATCTGTGATGGCAAGATTGTACAAGGTGCTGATGTAACTCCAAAAATGCTACTCATTAGATGATTAAAAAAAAAAACTTTGCTTTCTCATGTTATCCTGGTTAAAAACTTGGTTGACATCTCTACAGCTGTGCTCTCTCATTGATGCCCTCTTTCCTTTCTTCCTCGGGATTCTTTCAGGGTTGGTCATAGGTTAAGTGACTTGGCTATGGAAGCGTCTTGGGGGAAGGGACGGGAGGACTCTGGAAATTATCCTCCTCTCTTAATGTTAAATGGAATCAGGTGAGGCTAACTTGCTCTTTGCTTTTTCCTGCTTTACGAACGAAAACATTGGTTTTATATCAGGAGATCGTAGATGCAAGAGTGTGCTCTGGCTCAGCATGGGGAAAGTTTTAAGGCTTTCATACCCCAGAGTCCATATTTATGGTTGTTGCTGCGACTTACTCCTCTAAAGCACCTCCCATTAGATAGGGATTTCCCTTAGTAAACTCCGTGTGGGGCGGGTTAAACATACTCTGTGGGGGAGGGCACCTCTGGAGACATGAAGTGGCATGAAAAATAGGGCTCTTTAAGTACTATGTCTTATACAGTCGGTGTAGTACTTGGGCTCTCTCCGGAAGAAATAATGTTGTGCAGACAGAAAACATGACGTAGGTCCTTTTCCAATGCAAAACGTCTACAGGTTCTGCCCACTGCAGACGTAAAAAAGGACATTAGTACACATTCTAATTCCAGCAATGTCCAAATCTATTTATGCCTCAAGGAAGGTACCACTACTGTAGGTCTCTTAGTTGATTTGTATTCCATGTTCCCACCCTCCATGGAGCTTATTGGGACCAATGGCATGACAACACGAACACCGCCCCATTTGACCTATGATGCAGTGACACATTTGCAAACCACAGCATCTCGGTGATGCATGTACCCGTCATACACACACATTTTTGTGCATATGGATGCTCTCATCTTTTTCTTTCCCAGCCCACAAGACAGAAATTTACAATGCCATGGGAGTCCATACAGTGAGCCATGGCCACATGCTCAAACGTCTCACAATGTAGGAATCAAGTTCCATTGCTTGCTATGGGGCTGTATCTTTTCATATATTTTTGAATGTTTTACAGGGTGAATTCAAATGCATTACAGCCACTGCTAAACTAACAAGGGCTTTATTACTTGAGCGGTGTCTGTAATTTGTTAATATTCAATAGGAGGCAATATAGTGCAGTGGTTTAAGGCTCTGAGCTGCAAATCTGGAGACTTGGGTTTGAATCCCACAGCCCCCACTTGCATACTGTGTGACTCTGAGCAAGTCACTTAACTTCCCTGTGCTCCCAGGTTGCACCTGTAAACAAGCTTTCAGCTTAGTGTGTCTCACCTGGTTAAACAATTGGAAAAAAAAATATTCAACATTAAAAAGTAATACACGTAGTAATGAATGGAGCACGACTCAACGCTACACAGATTACTGCACTGAGACACGAACAAGTGCGGGTGCATGGTTTGCATTCATTTTTTTACATCGACCTCAAAAATTTACCAGGGACTAGAACTTTGTAGGTGGTGCCCCCCCTCCCTTTTGTTTTTTTTGAAAGTCCTGGACCACCGAACAAGAAATCCTAGTGAGAGCCATGAAACCCATGGGGCAGTGTCATGCCGGGAACAGCGGTAAACTCCCCCACAACCAAATGGCAGCAGCGAGCAGCAACTCCCCGCACACACTATTTTGAGTCTGTCAGAAGCAGTACTTCTCCCACAGAGACAACAGAACCCCACAAAATCAACAACCTTTTCATTTTTCAATTCTATTTATCTCTTCCTTGCGGCAGTGCAGCTCTTGACCCCTATCTGCCTTTTTGCATGGACCCCTCAGACTCCCACTCGACCTGGCCTCCACCATGGCTGTGAGACAGGGAGGACCGTGATTTACCCCTCATGGAGGGGCCTCCACCAGGGGGAAGGGGAGGAGACTAACATCACTCTGAGCCGCGGCCCCAATGAGGCATGCTTTGTTCAGCCTGGTGACAGCATAGGTCCATCGGGGGTGTCCTGATGTGTGGTCAGAGGGTTTTCTACTTTGGTTACCCCTAAGAGGAGGACATGCAATGATGCCGATAAACCGGGTAACATGCTTCAGTATGACCACATAGGTGTCTGCCTCCTCCTCGTTCCCCAGCCACAATGGTTATGGCTATCTGAGTGCCCAGTCACCACTGTGGTGCTGGAATCCAGAGATCTCGCCTAGGGAGAGGACAGCTTGCTAAGCAGCTGCTTAGTCCTGCTTCCCCGCCACCCAACAGCGATGACCCATGCTTTCTCCAAACCTGTCTCCCCCGCATAACATGAGGTGTGCCGTCCAGCACCTCAACCCTCAGCACAACAGGGCTAGCATCAGCAACCTTCTTCAACAAGTATGGAGTAACAGGATTGTTGGCAGTATTTAATACATAAGTAGTAGGGTGTAGTAAGGCTAATGCAGGCCACTCAGCAGGAAACATAACGGTAACAATACAGTGGTGAACAGCAGATGGCTATACTGATGATGTGCCATGGTGCACATGGATGGAGGATGCATATAGAAGCAGTACATCTGGAGCAGGCTGGCTGCAGATGGAGTAGGGGGAATGTGGAGGGAAATTAATGCAACTGGACGTGGTACATATGGACGGTGAAGCATGATTATGAGCAACAGCAGGACATGTATTTGCTTCAGCATTGCCATACTACATATATGCAAAGAATAATACAGTACAGATGCTCTCAGTGTGGACCTGAGAAGATTTAGAGGCAGAAACAGTACAGTTCTCCATTTGTATTTTTTTATCCAATAATGTCAACAGTTAATTCACAGTTCACACCAAACAAATTTATACATAGCCATTGGGGCAACTGGGTGACAGAGACACTGGCTTTGTACCATCATATTGTTGTTGATTGTAAAATGTCAACTGGCAACATTCTTGGATAAGAAAAAAACACATATAGAATTGTACTGTCCGTGGCTCTACTTTGCAGGACCACACCAACTGCAGTTTTGAGGTGCATTCCTCTTTGCATATTTGTAATGTTTCTTGGGCTAGCAGCCCTGCTTTGTACCCTTCCTCTGTACAGTGAGCACTGCACTTCTTGTATTTCTTGGCACACTACATTCCATGGGGGCACCAATGGAACATGGCAGAGACCATTGTTTTTAAATTCTTTTTCCTTGCAGTCAGAGGGCCCACCAGTAACTCCCTCAGGCATAGTCATCTGACAGTCATTCTCCCACCCGAGATCCTCCCACATCAGGCCCCTGTCCAGAGCTCCTACCACCACTCAAGCCAGCTGCCCCCCCCCCCAGCTTGCATACCTCCCGAGATGAGGCCGCCACTCCTTCTTGGTGCCTTTCACATAATCTAATCTACTTAGCAGGCAAAGAGTATGGATGAGGAATGTGGGGTCTTAATACGGGCAGGTTCTATCATTGGGAGTGGGTGGCCAACTGCATGGCCCATTGTCTTCCTCCTGGGGCCGGAGTTTCTCCTGGTTCTGTTAGCCACAGAGGCACGGATGTGCAGTGACATCAGCATGTAGCAAGTACGTGCCCGCCCACAGGATGTCCGCATCGCCTCCACCCCTGCATGACTGTCCCCTGATTGTAGCACTCCCACACTCCACTGGGAGCCACTACTGTCGTGGATACACAGCCCTACCCTCCCCAAGAGAGGAAAGCAGTCCTCCGGATGCTCAATCTTGTCATCCCCGCCTAACCCACAACGCCAAGAGTACACTCCTGAACCTGGGTCACATGTTTGTTGGATGCACGGTAAGGCACATGTCTAAGCCCTCAGAGCCACCGGGCTGGTCTAAGAAGACAACTTGTTAAATGTAAATAACCATTATATGCAGTTTCCATGGTACAAAATCTTGGTAGGTATTTATGCAGACTGAAACTCAGAAACCTGAAAGTCATGGGACCGAGTTCAGTTTACCAACAGTGAGACCCCCAACAGGAAAAAAAAGCTGATGCCGACAGGAGTACGGTAGTGGATGTGACAAATTGCTACCCTACCCCTAGCCAGGCACCAAAAGGGACTACAAATGTGAAAGCTGGCTGAGCTGCTCCTGTGGTGTGGAGGTTTAACCCACTACCAGCTCAGCCATCATGGTCTGGTGGACCTGGGTTCTGTTTCAGATCACCAGAAATTTTGCTGCCACACTATTTACCTCCACGTTGTTTTTTTTTTTTTGGTCCATGTAGCCCCCCCCCATTACATGTAAGTACCTTGTGGTGTACAGAAATTCAGTCTCCCGAACTCGGTGTTGTAGCGTTTAACATACTGAATTTCTCCGGCTTGGTGATGCTGAGGATTGAGGTGCTGGACGCTGCATCATGCCAGCAACCCGTGTTTGGGAACAGACTCAGGCCACTGGGGGCTGGCAGTGGAGAGGGAAGGATTGAGCATCCCACGACTGCTCTCTTTCTTCTGGGAGGCCAGCCGCACTAGAGTAGCATGCACAGTGGGGGGGAGCACGGCAGGCATCAGCACGTATGTGCTCTAATGCAATATCATGTGGGGCCCCCTGGGGGAAACTAAGGTGGAGAATAGCGTGGCAATCTCTGTGGCTGATGGCCATGCCCTGTGCCCCTGGTCATGAGAGGCACCTTCCACGGGGTACAGAGTGATGAAAGGCCGGCCCTGTGTGAAGGGGGGGGGGCCAGACCAGGTCTGCAGGTGCTGGTGGCTGGAGATCGCTAGGGGTCCACTCCGCAGGGAGGTGAAATAAATAGTAGTACTATAAAAAAAAAAAAAGATACTGAATTAGAAATCTTGCATACTCATTCTGTGTGACGTCATTGTCAATTGGACACTCCTGCTCCAGGAACTTATAGAAAGATACGAGTATGACATCTCGGTCCAGACAGTTTACTCAGAAACATTGGAGTTCTGTGATGCAATGAAGATGCTTCTCTTCACATATTTGTGCAATGATGGGGAGTTCAGTGCAACAAATACATTCTCGTGCTGTCTCCATAACATCACAGTTATCACGTACACCTGTGTAGACACAAAAAAGAAACACAGAGTAAGGAATTAAGAAAATGTAGAGAGACAGGAAACAAAACACAGGAAACGTCACTGACAACAGATATGTTATGATGAAGTCAGTGAAATGTGCATAGCAAAAGTTGTCCAGTATGTGAAAACCGGCATGTATGGTGGCACTATGGGCTGAGGTATGTACCACTTTACCTGTCCCATACCGGCACCACCCTCTAGGACAGCACCATCGGGATGAAGGCGGTGTAACTTTAGGGAGGTGTGGTCAAGGATATAGCTTCCTAAAGAATGCTGTCCTCCTCCTCCAGAGTGAGAGCTCCAAGGTCTGCTGTTTTACTTCCACCTGAGTGACCATTGTTCGCTGTGCTGGTACAGCGACAGCCGGCAGGGGTGACATTCACAGGTGACGCACAGTACCGTGATGACGTCATCAGCACACCACTCATTGTGGCATCCCATAGGACTCTGCTGGCTACACAGAAAACCACATGTGGAATGATGCAGCAGCTTTGTCCACATGACCTGCACCTGGTTAATCATGTACATCCCTCCGCACAATCAGATCCTTCTGATATAAAATGTTATGGGATGCATCTGTCACTCTGAACCTGGTGGGGGGAGGAGGAGGAATGTCTGGGGTACACACACAAAAGTCCTAGGACACAACAGCGTCAAGGGCTAGGAGGTTGGCACAGGAAAAAGGGAGTAGGCAGAATAAGCCAGAGGGAAAAACACATGATTGACATAACCATGTGACAGAATTTTGGATACAACTGCAGGTAACAGTCCCACCCCACTGCCCACCACTACAAACCTGGGTCTGCAGGAGTAAGAAGATTGTGCTGGTGAACACCAGGCCATGACAGCACTGGACACCCACCCCTGTATGTGTAACACTCAGCCATGGCATCAGGTTGTATCTTGCTGTTGCACTACACAGACCAAGTCAAACTTTATTTTTATAGCGCCTTTCCAAGCCAAGGCGCTGTACATAAAACCAACTACAACCAGTATAAATAAAATTAAAACAGTAAATCAGTTTATCCATATTCTGGAAAGGCTAGATTAAATAAATATGTTTTTAATTCAGTTTTGAACCTAGCAACGGTCAGGCATTCTATCAACTGACGAGGTAGAGAATTCCACAGGGTTGGTGCCGAGAAAGAAAAAGCTTGAGAACCAGATGTCTTCAGTTGAACCCTGAGAATCTCCAGCAGTCCCTCATCAGCGGAACAGAGGGGGGCAGTAGGGTACCAGGAGAACTTGCAGGTAGCTGGGTCCCTGGTCATGTAGGGCTTTAAAGGTTAGCAAGCCAACCTTAAAAGTGATCCACCACTGAACAGGCAGCCAGTGCAGTTTGCAGAGCACAGGCATAATATGACTCGTCATGGAAGTCCCAGTCAAGAGCCTGGCAGCCGCGTTCTGCACCAGCTGCAAGCGGTGAATATCAACCCCAGTAGCCCTAGGTAGAGGGAATTGCAGTAATCAAGACAGGCAGTGACAAAGGCATGGACCAAAGTTGGAAGATCATCTGGAGGAACCTGGTGTTTCACCCGTGCGATATTCCTAAGATGATAAAGAGATTTAACGACAGCCAAAACCTGAGGCCTTGAGTCAAATCATCGTCAAAAATAACGCCCAGGTTTTGCACCCAGTCTGAGGTAGTGAGCTGTGTACCACCAAGCAACAAGCCTGATGGTTGTCCTGCCCCTGGACTACGTGGGTCCACTACTAACACTTCAGTCTTGTCTGGATTCAGTCTCAACCAGCTAGAACTCATCCAGATTCTGATCTTTGTAAGGCAATTATTTAGCATGGAAAGTGCATCGTTCTGACCGGGCAGAAAGGACATATACAGCTGAGTGTCATCTGCATAGCAGTGAAAACTCAGACTGTATCACCTGATGATATCTCCCAGTGGCAGCATGTACACTGCAAACAGCATGGGGGCCAAAATGGAGCCCTGCGGCACCCCACAGAGCAGGGAGTGAGTACCAGAGAAATAAATTCCAGTGGCAACTCTCTGAGACCTGCCCATGAGGAATGAGTGGAACCATTTGAGGACTGTACCAGACAGCCCACAAAAGAGCCGTGTGCGCTCCAGTAGCACACCATTGTCTACATTGTCAAATGCAGCAGAGAGATCAAGAAGGATCAGAATGGTACATGCCTTTCAATCTGTAGCCATTAGGAGGTCGTTCAGTACCTGGACAAGAGCAGTCTCTGTGCTAGGCTTCTTCCTGAAGCCAGATTGGAGAGAATCATAAACATTGTGTATTGTAAGATGATCATCCAATTGCAACACAACCACCTTTTCAGTAACCTTACCAACAAATGGCGGGTTAGAGATAGGCCGGTAGTTAGCTAGACAGTCTGGATCCCAAGGAGGATTTCTTAAAAAGTGGTCAAACGTCTGCCTCCTCGAGGGAGTGAGGAAAGACCCCACTCTCCAAAGACTTCCTGACAATTTCAGCTAGGATCGGGCAGATAACGTCTATACATCCCACTAAGAGGGGTGTAGGGCCTGGATCCGAACTACAACTGGTAGGGTGCAATGTTTGGATGGTCTTTACAATGTCCATGAATTCAGGCAGGTAGAAATCTGACCAGACTGACTGAGTGCATGCCACCTCCTGTCGTTCACTGCAATCCCTCATAGGGGAGACAAGACCTGATGCTGGCAACCTTATCTGTGAAAAATCGAGCGAACTCCTCACATCTTAGCTGAGAAAAAGCTTCTCTGGGCTGGAGACAGATTGGATTGCACAATCTGTCAACAGTCTGGAAAAGCTGAGCTGGTCGATTTTGTGCAGCAGAAATCTCCCTGGACAGGAATTCTGCCTTCTTACGGGTGATTTCTGATTGACAGCTATCATAATGTGCCATCAACCTAAGCCTGTCAGCATCATGGCCAGACTTCCACCAGGCTCTCTCCATCCTTCGGTCAACTCGCCTCAACTCCTTCAAGGAGCCATCAAACCAAGGGCTCCTTGGGCGAAGGGTGAGTGGTTGAACACTAACAGGAGCAATCTTGTCCAGAGCTTCTCCCACTGCCTTATTGTAGGCTAGTACAAGACCATCTGGACTCATGCATTCACCTGACATGCCCGATAGGTCACTAGGATTGATCCCTCTTAAAGGGCGGTACTGAACAATCTCCATAGGGGCAGACCTATTGGGATAGCCCTGAAGCTGAACCTTATGGTTTGATGGTCAGACCAGCTGACTGGTTCCACCCCCAAATCAGCTATATCCATAGCCAAAAGGAAGATCAGATCCAACGAATGACCTCCTACGTGGGTCGAGGTGGTAACTACCTGTGTAAGGCACAGGGTCATCAGCTGGAGGAGATTTTGACCAAAATATGAGAGTTCATCGTCAACCCAGGCATTGAAGTCCCCCAGAACAATCCATCTGGGGGACCTCAACACCATGTCGACAATGAAGTCTGCTAACTCCTGCAGGAATTCTCCATCTCCTGGTGGACAGTAGATGAGGAGAATCCCGTAGCCTACACCCTCTCCCAGGATATATTTGAAGAATCTGGTACTTCCCAATGGCACATCCACAAGGCCCAGCTCAGTCTTAAACATAATGGCCACCCCCCCCACCCCTATGATCCAACCTTGAACGGTGTATCACCGAGAACCCGGCTGGAGTTGCTGAAGCCAATACAGGACCTGCATTTTCATCCAGCCAGGTCTCGGTGATGCAAGCCAGATCAGTTGATCCAACAAGATCAGCTATTATAGCTGTCTTGTTTTGAATAGATCTGGCATTGCATAACACTGCCAAAGGCAGGATGGGCCATCAGAGAAGACCTTGGCACCTGCCCGCTAACGTCAGAGTCCCTGGGTATGGGGACAAGACAAGGAGAACCTCTTTCCTGACTCCATTTCGACCCAGGGTGTCTCCTGGACTCTACGACCCCAATCCACCCTCCCCCTTCCTGTACTCCACCAGGACCAGATCTCCTCCTTCTTTTGTGCCCCTTAAGTATACCCAAGGCACGACACCTAAAATAGGTGTCAGATAATAACGGGGGACATTCAAAGGGATGTAATTCCCTGAGCCTGGTGGGGGAATAGTGCCTGACCGTTGCTAAACCTCCCCAACACATTATAAAACACAAATAAAGAAAACCAGATAAACAAGAATTAAAACCCACCCCCAAATAATTAACAATAGCAATCCCAAACCACCCAGAATTTAAAACGCCAGTCAAACAATCAAAGATTAAGACAGGCACAGCTCTAAATTAATTATTAATGTCCAGTAAAGTATAATATGATATCTTTGCCAAGTCATTTAGAGTTTAAACAAGGGTAGCTCTCACCTAACCCTTGCAAGCATGTCCAAAAAGTGACCCTCTCACTGCCACAGAAAGTGAGTTAAATAAATGTTAAAAACCATCGAGGCTGTCTCACTGCCTCTAGAAATAAAATGATTATAGTACCTGATGATAAACCGGACCACAATATAACAGAGCAAGGAGTTCCTCCAGTGAGCTCCTGGAAGTTAGATCTTACGTTTTGTTAAAGCTGATCTTCTTACAACAGTTCTTTTTTGGTGTAATTTCGCTTTTAGGAATCTTACAATAAGATTCTGCAGCAAGTAGCAGGCAGGAATGCTGGTTTTGAGAACAAAGGAGAAGCCCCCCACTATTCGCCTCAGGAGGCAATTACCCCATACAAATGGAGCCACAGCTATGGTCCCCAGTCAGAGTCCACTCACCAGCAGACCCCCCGAAAAGACCTAGAGGCTGCCAGTAGCACGTCTGCTCACCAGTAGACCTGCGCCGGCACCTCCCATTGTGGCCCCAACGTACAGCAGGCACCCCTCAAACAAACTGGTGTAGGCCCTCCAAATGCTCCCTCCAACCTCTGGATTAACCAGTCCTAGACACACTGTCCACATAAAGATGTTAATAACTTGCCGATGATGCCACAACAGAGATTAGTCACCAAAAATCCTCACTTAGCTGTTCCAGTCAATGAGCCTCATTCGATGGGTCCCCTTCAGCGTCCTAGAACCTCACTTGTGTTGGATCATGACACCGCCAAATCCAGGAACTCCACCGGAAACCCATAGGTACAAACTCCAAACACTCGAACTCCAAGCTTCAAAAGGATCGAAAATGGGTAAAAGTTAAAAATGTGCAAAACGCTAGCGTCTTTGGGATAGTAAAACGCTGGCAACAGATGGAAACTTTACAGTGTAGAGTAGATAAGTCCATTTGCAGTGTAGATTAAATAAGTCCATTTTCACAAGTGCAGAGAAAAAAGCATTTTAAGTTCTAAACTAGCGACCAAGGACGCTATACCTAGAATTTCTATCTCACTTCAAGCTCAAACTAGGCTGAGTGGGGGTGGTTAGAGAGAATGCACGCCTCCAAGTTTGTGTGACTGTAATGTGGGGGGGGGGCAGGTAGGCTATCCAGATGCTGCCATTAGGGATACATGCCCAAATGTAATGCAGTGAAAACAAAATTGGACCAGTCCACCACCACAGTCAACTTCAACAGGTACAATGGAGTAACACTTTTATAATTGTGTCCACAAATAATAAACACTCACTGGGATGCTCTGCTTGTACATTACTTCTTCCACACCACTCCACAAAACAGCAATGCGCCAACCCGCCGCATGTACATACTACCACCAAGAACATGTTGACTTCGTTTACCTTAAATACCTGGTGATACAGTGCCCTCCCAACCATATACAAGGTCTACTGCAGTAGTTCTTAGACTTTGTCACAGTGAGCCTCCCCAAATCCATGGAAAAGATTTTGAGCCTCCCCTAAAAACTGAAATAATCTTGGGCCTCCCCAAAGAAAAATAACATACTGTTCTTTGCGCAGTACACCATGAATATATTGAAACCCCTTTGAGTACCTGGCTCACATTCAGTTCTTTGTCTTATACTGACGTGAAACCTTGGAAAAAGAGCTCCTGTGCTCAAAGGTGTTACCTGAATAATAAATAAAATAAACAAATATTGTTATTCAGCTTATTTATTTGCTTCTTCCTGCTATTGTTCTTGGCACTTCTATGCTCAACCCTTGTATTTGGGCTGTTCTGCCATCAGCCTACAAACTGATCAGTTACCACCAGTCGTTATTAGTTTATTGTTCATATTTGTTTGCACTATTGTTCACTGTGTATTTCTTGATTGTTTTGCAGTTACCTTTTGAAATGTATTCTCTCCCTACCCTTCCCCGGGTACACCTGAAAAGAGCCTTGGCTCATTCACCTTCCCTTGTCACCTATTAGTAAATAAATGCATAAAATTCACCTACTATTATCCTCTTTCAGTTTGCTTCATGTCTTCAGACAAAATATATAAAACCCAAAATTTAAATACTATACTTTTTCGGACTTGCTTGAGCCTCCCTTGGAACAGGTTGGGGCCTCCCCAGGGAGGCTGGCCTCACCATTTGAGAACCCCTGGTCTACTGAAATGTATGTATAATACATGGTCAATGAATCCCCCCTCCCACACCAGCATCAACACCACCACCACTGAAAAGGAGATGTATATTGAAACATACACCAGTGTATGGCATTCATAGTGCTACAACTAGTATGGGATTCAGGACAGTACTGTTGGGGTGGGACACTTTAGAAACAATTTTAAGTTTATAAACACTAATGGCACTTTATTATAATACTTCCCAATCAATAAAAGCCAGAAAACATTCATACCATGAAGTGGGCAGCATAGGGTGTCTTTCAGTGGAGGTATCAGCCTCAGAATTCTCCTCATCTGAATTGCTGTTGGAGTTCACATTCTGGACTGCTTCAGATTGTTCTGGCTCAAACATATATGGTTGAGCCAAATGAAAGAAATCCTCGTTGTCATCAAAGTCTAATTCAGAAGCCATTATTCCTTCAGGATCCTGCAACTTGTACATTGTCCCTGTAAAAGCAGTAACGCAATAGAAGGGCTACCAGAGCACTGTAAGCAGTGTCTCACTCCGATGACGTCACACCAATGCGCGGCACTCACTACAGGCGGGAACTCATTAAAAACAGAAGTGGAAGCGTGTTCATAGAAGTGACGGCAATAAAATTTACATTTCAACACAAAAATGAAAGTTCTGCACTTCAGACCAACTCAGACTGCAAGGCAACACCTGGAATGACATATTGCAGGTAACAGATTTTAAAAACATCACAAAGAGAATAACACTGGTTTAGTTGTCCTTTAATGGCATTTTTAGCATGCCAGTATTCTATGCTTAAAAGCATTGCACTGCAAGGACATTTGGGTGAGACTAGAAGAGCACCCTTCCCCACAGCTGGGAGTACAGGAGCGTGGAGGTTGGGTGGTTGTAGGAACTTCAAGGACTGAAGACGAATAGCAGCAAACCTGGTTGTGAAAATGTTGGCATTGGCACACTAGTGTATTTTTGAATACATTCAACTACATCAATGACTGAATCCAGACAGTAAGCATACAGTTGCTACAAGTTAAGCACAAATGTAGCCAGCAGGAGCCTGATGATACATTGTTGCAAATGTTCACTTTGATCTTTGATACACTGAAACATTTTCCTTACAGTAAATACAATGTAGCACAGTGAACTGTTTAGTACAATGCATCCTGTAACAACTTATGATCTTACAGTATTACAAGTTCACTAGCTCTTTAAAGAAAGAGGTGAAGCACATTTAAGTAATTGAAGAACTGGTGATAAATCAAGCATTTCTTTTTATATTGAGCTGTAGAGTATTTTACTTACCGGTCACACAATTGTATTCCTCTATTTCACAGACGGGTGACCTTTGAGTGTAAGTATGCTTGGGGGGGGGTGCTTGCTAAGACAGACAGCAAATTCAATATAATATACCATGAAAGTCCTCCCTCAGCTGACACCCAAAGTTCACCCATCTGTAACAACAACAATAAAAATACATACATACAAATTTGCAAACAATCACTTGACCAGTAAGTGAAATACACTAGGGCTCTGCATTAAAATGCTATTATCATCATTCATACTGTAACTGTGCATCCTCTTTCTTCTCTGGACTGAAATGATACAGGTGAAGTGAGCTATCACAGAAACATACTGTAGATTCAGTGAATTTGTTGTCAGATAGGGTCCATCTGACCAACCTAGTCTGCCAGTTTCCCAACCGAATGTATCAGTTTGCTGTGGAAATGTTCCTCTAGGAAAAAGCTATGTACAGTAGTCTGTGTATCATTTGCCATCTTACAGAGACACACAAAGTGAAAAGGCAGTGGCCACAGCAGTTGCAAAAAAAAAAAACATACCATCAGTAGTGAATCAGACCAGTATTACATGGGTTGTTTCTCCTAATAGCTAACATTGGTGGAGTTCATTGGCACAGTCAGTAGTTATTGTAAATGCAAAGTGCAGTTTCGGATATAAGTTCACCAGTCTTGCCATACTGATATAATGCGCTGTTATTCTGCCACTGACTTAAAGCAATTTTTCATTAGCAAACAGCCATGTGTAACTGGAGCAGACAGTGGTGACAGCTGAGGTGGAAAGAGGGTAGTGCTGGTTGCCCACTGTGGGATCCAACTAAACATAAGTACCATTGTGGGTGTCAGGGGAGGATGGTGGTATGGGTGCAGGAGGGTGGCTCAGGGTGGGGGTATGCGTAATCTGGGTTGGTGGAGAAGGTGGAATTGGCACTAGAGGATGGATAAGGATCGGAGTATTTTTAACTTGGGTGTGGGGGAGGAGAGTTCCTTGGGTGCTAGAGGGTTGATGAGGGAGTTGGTTTGTTTTTGGTATTTTTTTCACTGACATCAGCAATTGGTGATGGGTGGCTGGGAATGAGACTGTGATCTGCCAGGTGCAGAGAGGGCTGTGCAAGTTAAACCATGAGAAAATTGTTTAAATATTAGGGTGCCATTGGGATGAAGGAGGATGGCATCAAAGCCAGAAGGTGGGTGAGTATAGGTATCAGAAAGAATCCAGTACCGAGAAACTGTAGAAAATACAAGTACAGATGAAGCCGCTTAATAGGGACACCCCCATGGATGGGCTTTCGTCCCTATTAACCGATTGTCCCGTTTATCAGAAGGTAATGTAATAAAATGCACGGTATGCCTTTAGCATGCCTGTAACATCAATAACAACATCAACTACATGTTTTAAGTGCTAAAAGTGATTTATCTTTTTTTGTTTTGCTTGTGATTCGGTGGTACGTTTTAAAAAACATGTAAACACAGTGACAGCATTATTCGGAAACGTTATTGGAAATGTCAAACGTTGATGTGCTTAAAGCGCTTTGAAGTAATCAACAATTGTACTCTGTTTTGCTTCACTGCAAACCTTTCTTATGATTGTTTGCTCTAAAGTTGCTAGTCTATCCCACTCAGACGCATTCCCATTCTGTGTGCACCAGGACATCAAGACCCGAAGATGATCTGGTGCCTCTTCATTTGTTATGGGCTCAGGCGGTGGGTCATCATCTTCAGCGTCTGATTCAAGTTGTCTCATCCAGTCTCAGTCTCTTTATCTGCTCACAGATGTTGCCATCAGTATCCTCACCCTCCGTTGGCAGGTCCGCATCAATGTTGATGAAATCAGAAAACTCGTCAGTGGTCATGAATGATGGCGGCTGAACATCAAAAAGAGCATCATTGTTTGCCAATTGGCCACAGTTAGTTTCTTGATCTGACACACTTCCCCCAACAACAAAACCGGCTTTTTTAAAGCAATTGCTGATTGTGCTTGAGGAAACTGACTGCCAAGCTTTGCTCACCATGTAAATGGCATCCAGAATTGTGACTACCTTTGCTATGGCTGATGCCTGCGCTGACTGACCTTCATCAATTACACCCACAATTCTGGTTGACATCTGTGCCCTGTAGTGCCCCTTAAGGTGCCTAATGATGCCCATATCCAATGGTTGGATAAGGCTTGTTGTGTTCAGTGGCAGAAAGACAACCTTTATGTGGGGGAATTTACCGACTGTCTCTGGAGGGTGGGCTGAGCAGTGATCCACGAGCAGGAGAACATACTGGCGTCTTCTTTTCAGTTCTCGCTCCCACTGACTCAACCAGTCCATGAAAATCCACCCGGTCATCCAAGCATTAGATGATGCATAGTAGGAGACAGGTAAGGTTGCTTAATCTTTGGGGAGACATCTCAGCTGTTTACGTTTCCCAGTTAGCAACACTGGATGTTTATCAGTGCCATCCATGTTGGCACATAAAAGCAGTGACAATCTGTTCTTTGCTTTTTTCCTGCTCAGAAGCTCTGTCTCCTTGTGACTTGCCCACGATCAGGGTAGCCCGTGTAATAGAGCCCTGTTTCGTCGGCATTGTACACTGCACCAGGCTGATAATCTTTTAGAATTGTGGGCAGCACACTTGTCACCCAGTCAGTGGCAGTGTCTGAGCGCTCACTATGTTCCTTCTTACATACAGTGTTGTTCGTCTGCTTCCATCACGAAAGCCAGCCATCTGTAGATTCAAAGCACTCGTGCCCAAGCTGTGCCACAAGTTTGTTTACTTTTTTTTAAGCTAAGGTCTAGACAGTTGAGCACCTCTGCTAACTGCACTGTTGAACCACAGCAACAGTGCATCTTCCACCTCACCATCTTTACCCTCTCGCTTCCTCTTGCGCTCTAGGTTTACATTGGACTGCCATTCGGCCAGAATGGCATCACGGTTCTAGCTGATTCTTCCGGCTTGACTTTTTGAAATTCCAAACTGCTTAGCAACAGATGACAAAGAAGCTTTAGGAAGTTGAAGGGCTTCAATTAGACATAATGAACAATGAGGATCGCACTGCTCAGCGCTGGCTTTGTAACATACGAAAGTCCCCCAAACATTCCAATTAAGTGACTCACATGTCCCACTTCAGTGACATAATATCTCATTGGCTAGCATGGACAATTAATTGGTAGCCAGGGAAACATCACATTTAACCATCCCCAAATAAGTGGCTTGTGTCCAAAATATCACACTGCAATATCTGGTGGTACAGAAAACAAACACTTCTATGGTTTCCCGGTTTTGCCTCTCATGTCTTTTACAAGGGACGTCCCTTGAAAAAGTTGTATGAGGTGAAACCAGGTCTGGAGTCATACCAACTGTTTGTGTATCTGTACTTCCAGGTACTGCACTGCGATATTTTGCACATCATTGATCTTTGTATTTTATACTGCTTCTTGGTGCTGTATTCTTTATGTTATTATATTACTTTTGTCCGATTCTGTGCTGTTGTCTTTGCAAAATCATCGGGACTCACTACTCTCTCAGCTGTGATGTTTGAGCAATTATACCAGCTGCACAATATATACAGTAAAACTGAGGGGTTTTATGTATAACAGATACTACTGAGGTTTGTCATCCCACTGGTTGGCTGTCACTGTTTCAGTTCAGATCTTACTTTGAGAAACAGCTCTTGCAGCAGGTTACACCATTAGGACTGAAGCCAGCAGGCGCCAGGACCTCACGGAAAAATTCTAGCAAGCAGTATCCAGTGAGGGACCGCCCCCGACATCGGCCTCTCCCCGACGCCAGGCATCACATAAAAGGGGGCAGTCCCCCAGCATCCCCAGTTCTTTTCCGGCCGTCGACTCACCAGCATCGGCCTCATGGACACCTACATTATCGATATAACATGTGAAATCTTTTTTCTACAAAAACCTCAATCCATATCTGCCTCTCCTACCCCATCTCTCGAAGGACATCCCTCTAAGTGTGCCTGCAGCAAACAGATCTCTTTTGCAGACCATCATTCGGCCTGTGTCAGGTGCCTGGGCCCAGAGCACGACACCCAGGCCTGCGCAATTTGCCAGCAGTTCAATAGCAGGACCTAGATCCACCGCCAAAAGGCCCTTCAGGGATTCCTCCTTGAGGAGAAATTGAAGAAAATGGAGAAAAGACCTTCCTCCTAAGGGGAGTCTTCCCACAAGTCAGAGAAACACAGGGACAAACATTGGGACTCAGATAGGGCGAGATCCCCCAGCAGGGCCTCCGAGTCCAGGGCCAGCTCCAGCTCTACCCTGTCCAACAGATCTCCTTCTTGGGCTCGCTCCCAACCTCCCCTGGTAAAGGTAAGGTCTTCAAGGGCCTCCTCTGCCTCCTTACACCCGCTCAAGATCACTCAGGCACCAGACGCCTCCAAGCCTGATTCCTTGGACAGGCACAAAAAGTCTTCCTCTACATGGGGGGGTGCATCTGACCGATGCTGAGATACTGACTTCAGGTCTGTCTCCCAACCTCCGAAGGTTCCTGTAAGGAAGACTGCAGAGCTGTTGTCCCTTAAAACTGATTCATATCTAGATACGTCTGCAGGTGGCATCTGAAAGCATAGCCACTTAGGACAATAACGCCTGTAGACGTACTCGGCTGACTTTCACTGAGGCCTAGAAATGTCTGAGGAAGTCGGCAGTTTTTGCCTAAATATTAAACAAACCAAATTGCTTAGAATTGATTGCATAGTACCGTTAGAAAGGTCATTTTGTGCTGAACAATTTTGCTGCTGATACTTTGTGTCTATCATGTATACTTTAGGAGTTATTCACATTTGTTTAAGATATGGGGTGCATGGCTGACATCTGTCTCTCAAGCCTCACCTAAGCACCTTGAATAAATCTAAAAAAAAAACATAGTTGTTTGGTATTTCAGCTAGTATAAAATAAAAACTAAATGGATTACAATTGATTGCATAGCACTATTAGAAAGGTAATTTTGTGCTGAACACTTTTACTGCTGATACTTTGTGTCTACCATGTTTACTGTAGGAGTTATTTGCATTTGTTTAAGGTATGGTGTTCATAGCTGACATTTGTCTCTCATGCCTCACCTAAACACTTTGAAAAAAATCAGACAAAAATCAGTTGTTTGGTATTTCAGCTAATATAAAATAAAAACTAAATTGATTACAATTGATTGCATAGCACCATTGGAAAGGTAATGTTGTGCTGAACAACTTTGCCGCTCATACATTGTGTGTAGCACTTACGGTTCAAGAGGTATTCACATTTGTTTGTGGCATGCTGATTATGGCTAGATTTTGCTTAGAAAGGCCCAGGACGCAGTGCTAAGAGTATACAGGGCACAAGTGGTGGAAGTCTCAAAGAGCTCTTGTGGCATGAATGAGTTAAGCGGATGACAGAGACCAAGAAGGCGTCCGACCCAGCACCCACAAAATGGACTACCCCGATGACAGTAGTACCGACGCCGGTGGATACCGGACATCAAGGGTCCTCAGGTGAAGAGGCTACTGCACTACCAGATGGGCGACATGGAGGATGCTGACCTACCCAGGGCACCGTCACCGGACCCGGTGGTTCCCCAGGACCTGAGCCCAACCCCGGTGACAGGCCCACACCAACAGTGGGCCCGTTGTCAGTTATGAATATTCAGGAGATGAAAGAACTGTTCACCTTCTGATGGGAAACCATAAGGAAAGACATGGTTCCTCTTAAGCCTCAGCCACCTCCACCTCCTCCTTGGGGCGCTGAAGGTTCCAGACCCTCGACCCCCAAGGAACCAACTCCACCTCCTCGGAGCCAGTCGAGAGACAGGAAACGCCCATCATGCTCTCCCTCAGGGTCCCCAAGCTCAAAGCAACCCAGGGGCAGATGTCACTCACTGGGAGATGACTCCAGACCGGATACGTCTGATGCCTCCAGGTCTCCATCTCCCTTCAGTTCCCCATCACCAGACCCACGGGACCTTCCAAGGTCGCCTCCAGATAATCCCTCCTGTTCAGAATTTGAGGCACATCCAGGAAAATATGGTATGGGAGACAGAAGACTTGGACCCTGAGAGACAATGCCTTGCCCGTTACCTCAGGCAGAAAGACCCAAAGCCCATAGTGGTCCCACCTTTGGTGGACACATTTACAGACATCACCAAGGCAGCTTGGAAGCATCCGCATTCCACACTGGCTGTTCCTAAGAAGGCTGACCACCTCTACAGGGCTCCCACCGAGGACCTGTATTTGGTGCAACAACCCCTGGCTGACTCCCTGGTCATCACTGCATCTCATGATAGGTCCCAGTGGCAATCAGCATTTGAGTACCCAGCCTCCAGACCAGGAATCTGAGCAATTAGATTCTATGGGAAGACGCATGTATGCAGCTGCTACCTGCTCAATTAGGTCTCTAAACTATCTGACGCACATGGTGCAGTTTCAGAATGCCCTTTGGGAACAGGGCCAAGACCTTCTAAAAGACTTTCCGGATGGCGAAAAGAAGGAGGAGCTGCTGAACCGCCTCCAAACTGGGTCAGATGTGGGGACCCAGGTTCTCCGAGCCGCTTACAACTCAGCAGACTCGGCAGCCAGGGGAGCAGCCACAGGCATTTGTCTCCAGAGACACTCATGGTTGAGAGTCTCCGGATTTACTACGGACGTCCAGAAGAACATCCTGGACGTCCCTTATAATGGTGCGGTCCTGTTCTGTGAGGAATCCAAGAAGGTAATCACCAAACTGCAGGACACTGGGAAGGCAGTCAGGACTGTACAGGCCACGTACAGACCAAAATCTGGTTCCTTTCATAGGAACCAGAATCATTTTCGTGGCCGGCAACAGTCACATTCTGGCCATCAACTCAGGGGCAACTTTGGTCGCAAAAATCAAGCCAGGTTCCCCTTGGGCCAGGGCCCAAAGCATCCCAGCCCGTGGGGTCCAACACCGCCACAGCATAACTCCTTCCCGGCCCCCACCTCGCCTCTGGATCAAAGGATCAAGAAGGTCAGGGGTCACATCTCTCATCACCTTTCGGGATGGTAGAGAATAACCTCTGACCGGTGGGTGTTGCAGTTGGTCGAACGAGGTCACTCTATAGAGTTCTTCGATCACTCACCATCCAGACCTCCCCTGCTCTCCCGCTACTCGGGTCAGCATGTCCTGCTTATTCAGCAGGAGATTCTGGCCCTCCTCGACAAGGAGGCCATAGAGTACATTCCACTGAACCAGAGAGGAAAAGGTTACTATTCTCACTTCTTCCTGGTTCCAAAGAAAACAGGGGACTTGTGCCCAATCTTGGATCTCAGTGACCTCAACACATTTGTGTTGTACAAGCATTTCCACATGGTGACCCTGTGGGGTCTCATCCCCATGCTCAAAGAGGGCGCTAGGCTAGCGTCACTGGACATGCAGGATGCTTACCTACATCTCTCGAGTGCACCGGAAATGTTCATGCTTCGAGTTTCTGGGACGCCACTACCAGTTCCAAGCCCTCCCTTTTGGGCTGTCTTCGGCACCTCGAGTATTCACGAAGTGTATGGCAGTGGTGGCAGCAGCTCTCAAGAGACTGGGCCACTATGTGTTTCCTTATCTAGATGACTGCTCCTCATGGCACCCTCACAGGAGGCCCTGATGTCTGCGATACAAGATACCTGTTCTCTCTTCCTATCACTGGGCATCACTATCAACCAGGAGAAGTCGCACCTTGTCCCATCCCAGAACCTGCAGTTCATAGGAGCAGTCCTGGACACCACTTGGGGAAGGACTTTCCTTCCTCAGAACAGGGCAGAATGCATCAGATCCCTCATAGGGGACATAAAGGAAAAGAGGACGATACCTCCCGGTCCATCCTTTAGCTGCTCGGACACATGGCAGCTGCCATTGCAACGGTTCCCCAAGCTCAACTCCATATGCAGGTCACCCAATGGATGTTGAGGGCAGAATGGGACCAGAAGCAAAATCATCTGCAGCATCCAGTCCGGATCACGAACCCCGTCACCCGAGACTGGAATTGGTGGCTTGTCCCAGGCCACCTCTCGACGGGAATCTCCTTCATTGACTCTCTCCAAGGACACCGCGGGGTCCAGATGGGGAGCTCACCTCAACGGGGTCAGGACTTAAGGCTCCTGGTCATCTCTGGAGTCCCAGCCTCACATAAATATTCTAGAGATGAAAGCCGTCCTCTATGCCCTACAGGCATTCCAGGTGGAGATTCCACCGGGTACTCTTCTGGTGCAAACAGACAATACTGCGGTGATGTACTGTCTCAACAAACAAGGAGGCACTTATTCCTACCCCCTTTGCAGGGAGGCTCAAAGGGTTTGGGATTGGGTGCTGCAACATGGTGCAGATATCATTGCAGTGCATGTTCCCGGAGTGGACAACACTATTGCGAACAGTCTAAGCCGATCACAGGCCAGAGTCCATGAATGGGAACTGCTTCAGGAAGTCACAGAGGACCTGTTCCGCAGATGGGGACACCAGAATTAGACCTCTTTGCATCCCCATCCAGCACAAAACTGCCCAATTTCTGCTCGCTAGATCCAGGGCCTGGTGTTTTCTGGCGAGACTCGTTGCCCCTCTCTTGGACGGGCACGTTCCTCTATGCTTTCCCGCCCTTCCCTTTGATCCAGAGGGTTCTATTGAAGCTCTGACAAGAGCAGGCATGTCTTATTCCAGTAGCGCTCTTTTGGCCCAGGCAAATTTGGTTCCCTCTCTTACATCAGCTGGCCCAGGAACCTCCAGTGCCTCTGCCATTCAGCTCTCACCTTCTGTCCCAGGAGGCAGGCTCCTTGGTCCATGCGGATCTTCGGTCTCTGAACCTGCATGCCTGGCTCCTAAGGACATAGCAATCCTGAAATATGGGGTCTCTCAGGAAGTTGTGGACGTACTGGTTGCAGCCAGAAAACCCTCCACTCATGCCACTTACACCATGAAGTGGTGCAGATTCTGTATTTGGGCTCTAGCTCGTGGATTGACCCCATTGGATTGTTCTGAGAGGTCTGTTTTAGACTACCTCCTATCCCTCTGCGAGGCAGGTCTTGCCTACTCCTCCATTGAGGTGCACCTGTGTGCCATTTCGGCGCACCATTCTCCAATAGGTCACCAGTCACTAGCCCAACTAGAGGCTTCTTGCACCTTTTTGTGCAGCATCCTGCACTTGAGACCTCCCATCAAAGACCCGGTTCCACCTTGGGATCTTCCTTTCATTCTAGAGCAGCTTACGCTGCCACCTTTGAACCAGCTGCAGATTGTGAGCTGCGTCTCCTCGCTTGGAAGATGCTTCTTTTAGTTGCCGTTACTTCTGCCAGAAGAATTTCTGAGCTTCATGCACTTATGTGCAAGGATCCTTATTTGGTTTTTCACAAGGACAGGGTGTCCTTAAGAATGAATCCTAAGTTTCTTCTCAAGGTGGTCTCGGCTGTCACTCTCAACCAGGATATAGACCTGCCGGTATACTATCCAAATCACTTTAACGGGGGAGGCCCTGTTGCACACTCTGGATGTGCATAGGTGTCTCAGATATTACCTGACCAGAACCAAGACACATCGTAAGTCAGACCAGCTCTTTGTTTCCTATGCACAAAGGATGCCTGGTGCTCCTGTGTCCAAACAGTCACTTTTTCAATGGCTGGTAAAGTGTATTATGTTCTGTTACCAGAAGAGCAACAAGATTTTACTGGGACCGGTAAAAGGTTATTTTACGAGGGGGGTGGCTACCTCCTTTGCTGGGCTCAAAAATGTCTCCACTTCAGCTATCTGTGCAGCAGCAACGTGGAGCACTGTACACACCTTTATCAGGCACTACAGTTTGGATATTGCCTCTAGACATAGAGCTGGTTTCAGCTTGGCAGTCCTTCAAGGACTTTTGTCCTGAAGTCTGAGACATCTCTCCTATCCTCCTCCTGATAATAATTTGTTCCCTTACTGCTTGAGAATAAGTCCTAATGGTGTAACCTGCTGCAAGAGCTGTTTCTCGAAGTAAGATAGTACAGTTACGTAAGAGCTTACCGTAACAGTAGATCTTTGAGAACAGCTCTTGCAGCAGGTAGTTTCCCTCCCACCTTCCCCTCTGAAGGTTGAGACTTCTAACCTAGTTTCTAGGCTACTGCATCTTTTGACGCCTATTACAAACCTTCCTTTGGAAGTGGATCCTCGGTATCCCCTTCAGATGTCACCTTAGGGCCGGGGGTCTCCAGCGGGAGAACTGGGGATGCTGGGGGACCACCCCCTTTTATGTGATGCCTGACGGGGAGGGGCCGATGTCGGGGGTGGTCCCCCGCTGGATACTGCTAGCTAGAATTTTTCCATGGGGTCCTGGCGCCTGCTGGCTTCAGTCCTAATGGTGTAACCTGCTGCAAGAGCCGTTCTCGAGGATCTACTGTTACAGTAAGTTCTTACATAACTGTACTTTTCTGCATCTCCTAATGTCAGAGACTCACGATCTACTGTATGCACATGTTAAAGGGACACTGTTGTGCTACACTTTGTGGCATTTTAATTGTTTTTCCTGATATACACACGTGTATATGTGTGTGTGTGTGTAGATACATACAGTATATCATGTGGCATACTGTTGGGGTGGGGTGGTCAGTGCCTTGATTATTCCTCTGTTTTTCCCCAGAACAAAAGTACTGTGGGATCCCCGTAGGACTGGGTCAGAGCTCCACCTGGCATAGCCACACACAGTATAACTGTACCTGTGGACTATGAAGTCAACCATGTGGATCTTCCCTCAACCAAACACAAGCTCCATGGGGAAGGGGCAGAGCCTAGTCGACTGCTCCTACAACTCAAGAAAAGCTGTTTGCCCTTATTTAATCCTGAATGCAAAAATGAAGTTTTACCTTTTTTGCTCCAGGCCTGTTTTAAACATTAGGTACAAAAATCTGAATTATTTTTTTTTCTTCAGCAGGCCCAGCCTTTGCTTTTTAATCTGCTTTAATAATAAAATCTGAGATCTGCAAATATATTATACAGGCCTGATATTGTAGGCCTTATTAAAATGTCCCAAATAACCAGAATTAAAAAACCCATAATATTATACACATTGGGATATAGGGCTATGTGAATTTTCTCAGGTAATACGGAGACTTTTATATCTGTCTAAGCAATTTCATACATCCTGGGGTATTAGTATTTGCAAACTAAACGTAAATTACATCTTCTTAATTAAACCAATGTAAAACAAATCATCTGTCAGCAGTGATCAACCAATACAAAGCTAATAGGCTATTTAGTCCATATGTAGCTCAAAATTAAAGTTAATAGCCGGTTGATGGATATTTACATTTTTGTGACCCCTTAAATCATCTTAATTTTGTCTAATGTATAAACACGAGATCCAAAAGATTAATAAGGTTAGTAGTATATGCTTCAAGTGCAAAGTGAGAACAAGCGCAAATAAAAGATACAATAAGTAATCAGACAAATCAAAGGGAATATAAAGCAGTTATAAAAAGCTCCAAGTTCCATGGCACGGTATTTATTGTCACATAAAGCCATTTGTGATTATGTGTCTTGACATCTAAACACCAAGAACAGACTATTATCCCAGTAGGCCCTTTCTACATGCTGGAATATGCACATGATGTAAATTGTTTGAGTCCCTCTGTGTTTGCTTGACCACGGTGCATTAAATTAGCCGGTATGGCTATACTGATGAATCAACAAGCAATTTGCAGGCTCTGGGAATCTTAAACTAGGTGGGGTATTAGCAGAAAACCAAGTGCAACTGTTCGGCAGAAAAATAAAATTCCAATAATAGAGATTTTGTAATTGTGTAAATTTGGGTGTTGTCTGTAGAGATTGTGAACATTTCTCTAACAATAACATGGTTTAAATGGCAGGAAGCAATCAGTTTGCAGGGGCACAGTGTTTCACAAAACACTTTAAAGTAGATATAAAAAAAGAGCTTGAACAATATTTAAATGTAATGCTGTGCTATCACTGGTCATTTTGATGATATCTAATAAAGATCCTTATGTCTAAAAAGTGTGAGGGAACAAGGCAGGTGCCACTGCACCACAGATAACCATGGTACCTACTAAGCCACTGCTGAGTGGGGCCGCCAAAGTGGACTGTAGTGGCCAGAGGGGACGGCATCAGAGCCGGCTCATTATTGGGGGCCAGCATATTTTTGCTGTAAGTCCCTCAAGGGGCGGGGACATGCAGTGATGACCCGCATCCATCCCACCCCAGTACATCATGGCACAGACCGTGGCAGTATTCCTGGTCTCTGCTAGGGGTCCGCAGTGCATCAGACACTCGACCCCCCCTTCCCCCAGAGTAGAACAGTCCAGCAGACGCTTCATCCTACTCCCCCCCCGCTGGCCCGCCAACTTCCAGATCCATTCCCAAACCCAGGTCGTCAGTGTCGCAGATGGCAGCCATGTCTCTGCGCCAGCAGGCTGGCACTATCATTTCTGTTCTATTACTTTATTACTGGATTCTCATTTTTTAGTAATTTAATTCCATCCATATTGGGCATTCCTTTTTTTTTTTCCAACCACCGACCTGCCTCCCTGTCCCACAGCACACAGACACACAGTTTACAGAGAGAGAGGGTGTGTAGGGGGGTGCATGTGTGCCTGTTTTTGCAGAGTGGTGCTGGAGATTGAGAGAGAGAAAGAGATGTTTACTGCCTGCCAGCATGGGGGGGCACCAGACAACATTCAACGGGGATCGAGACCACCTGCAACTACAAGAGGATGACACATTGGGGGAGAGGGAGCATAATCCTGAGACAAAAATCTGTCATCTGACAACGTGGTAAAAAAGTCAAGGAGCATTTGTGTTTTCAAGCACAGACTGGACTGTGGCATATAAAACCATATTTTATTTTGCTTGAAAAGTCAGTTGTTCTGAGTAAATAGTGATGCTACCTGTTATGCCACCATCAAAAGAGCAAGACATGATGCACACAAAGTGGGATTAAATGAGTTTTAAACAAATAGCAGTACAGTTGTTTATGTGTTACATAGGACCTTTTGTATACTTTATTCAAGGAAAAAATAGATATTTATTTAACTTTTCTTGTATTAGAATATTTCTTTGGGGAAAAATGTATTTTTATGGGAGATAAGGTAAAAATATGGCCTTGATGTTGCTGTTAGAAAATACTGTATAAATAAGCAAGTCAGCAAGTTACTACTAAACAGCATCCATTGTGAACACAAACTTTTTTGCAGGTTTTTTTTTTTTTTGGCCATGTTTTCTTTTTTAATTATTTTGCATTGATTATGAAATACATGCAAAATATGCTCCAGGTATTTACAGTATATCTTATTTTAAACAGGGATTTTTCTTTTTTTTTTTTTTTTTGGTGTGATGGGGTAACAGTGGGCTGCTGGGAGCACTATGTGCTTTTTTTTAATAATTACATTTTTTTCACAATAAAATAAAAAGTAAACACAAGCAAAACCAGTGTCTGCTGGCCTTCTTTTTGGGATATTGGGCTTTGGGGAGCCAGGAGTCACAGAGTGCTGCTGTTCAGTACAGAGGTACAGTGAATATGAACGGCACACAAGTTTGAGTTGAAATTATGTTTAAACTTACTGTGAACTTACAGTGTGACCCTGAGCAAGTCACTTAACTTCCTTGTGTTCCCAGGTCACACCTCTAAACAAGCTTTCAGCTTAGTGTGTCTCTCTTGGTTAAAAAAAACAAAACTGATCAACTCCCCCCCACATACACACACTCACTCCTCGGTGTTCTCTAGGAATACAGACACTAGCAGAATCATTCATTTTTATTTATCTATTTTTGAGGTTTACTGGTTTATGCAATGTGTGTCTGTTTTCACAGGCAGTCTGTAGCTGTTTCCTAGTCACTGTCATTCTAACCAGCTGTTGTTTATTAAAAAAAAAAAATAAAAAAAAATGTAAATCCTCTAAAAGCAGTGTCCATAATAGAATTTGATGACATAAGCAAGCGAAAAGAAATAGTTTCTTACCCAGTGTGAGAATAGCTAATTTATTTTTCACTTGGGTTATATGGAAAATTATACAGTATATTTAAACAGAAAAAGTGCTACCCACATTGCATACATAGACATATCAACCCATTTTCTCAGGAGAAAATTCACAAATTTCTGCTCAACCCATCAAGACATAGGCACACTAGTTATGAAGCAGCCAGGGAGGAGTATTTAACATTGACGGGGTGTCTCTGGGGTTATTCAAGTTACCCCCATTACTTTTTCAGAGCACAAGCAAAAACACAGGGAAAGTTTTGTTTTTAATTGGACTGGACAGTGATCAGACAATGGAGAAGGGACCACTGGACTATTAGGGAATGTTTGTTTTTACAGGTCAGTTGGGTGATCCAGTGGGAAGAGGGACTGCTAGCCACATGGGAATTGGTTTTCTACAAGTCAGGTGGGTGATCCAGAAATGTCACAGTAGAAAGCATGCAAAAAGCAAAGTGACTGGCTGACAAATATTCTTATTGTCCTCACTGTTACCTCCGGTGGCTCCTTTATTAACATTTTGAGTTTGGTGTTCCTTTACTTTATTTCGTTGACTTACAGTACAGTGCTACTGTGTCTAGGCAATGCAAGGACTTTTTTTAAACAGTGCCTTGCATGTCTTGACACACTATAAGTCAGTCAATTAGATAAATTAAAAGGACACCTAACTCATAAGTTTAATACAGGGTTAATGAGCAACAGGAGGTAATGGGGAGGACAGTAAGAATATATACTTACACCAGTCACAACGGCAACTCACTTTGCGTTTTGTATTCATTGTTCATCTAAACAAAAAAGCAAAATTCTTAGGGGAGATTTTTGAAAATGCTTAGGACAGAATCCTTTAAAATCATTTGGGGTAAAATCATTTTTGGGGTGGAAAATTCTCTCAGCCCTTATATGCCTATATTAACTCGTTAAAAAAAAAACTACACGAGACCTCCAGGACTTCCAACAGGGGAAAGTGGCCAGGCTGGAAACCATGATGTTTAAAATATAATTAACAAAAAAAAAAAAAAAAACAGGTGAGTAGTTCCATATACTGAATTGGGATACATTTCAGTAAGCTGACAACCTCATTTTTCAGTATATCAACCAAGTCAGTAGGTTTCATACCAGATAAAGTGTCTGGTGCTGCACTGTCAAATCAGTCACAAATTTTGAAAGAGCAAGAATCCCTCCATACCGCACATATTCCTACAATCCTGAAATAATTAAATGACTAATGTATGTCAGAAGAATTTTCATGCCTCTTACCCTGAACTATTTTTTAGACCCAACTAAATTTTCCATGTCCAACCACAAACGTCAAAAATAAAGCTGGGCTGTAATCTTGCAGATCGGGAACCTGGCACAAATGTGGAGCTGTGCATTAGTGGCATCATAACCAGAGACGGCACACATCTGATCAGGAGCAGAACTGCACAGCTCTCCAGTAGTCCCAAATTCAGTGTGCACCAAGAGGAACACCAACTAAGGTTCCGTTCCAATGCCTACAATAGGTAGTGATCAATGTCAGTGGCTTAGTAGGTACCATGGTTATCTGTGGTGCAGCAGCACCTGCCTTGTTCCTTCTTTGGCTCAGCCTCCCCCCACCCACCCAGGTTCTGCTGTGCACACCCCTGCCCTACTACCTGCACCTACATTTTCTAGCATCCTAAAATGGAACTGGGCATAAGTGTGGAGGTGGGGATCTGATACAGACATAATGGGAAACATTACACATCTGAACATAAGCTGCATTTCACTGCTGTCCAGTTGTCCCATCCTCCATGTACACTGAACAGCCCACCAATTAACATGCCACTCAAAAAACCATAAAATAGATAGTGGTTAATGTCAGTGGCTCGGGAGACAAAAGTGGTTATCCCTGATGCAGCAACACCTGCCTCACTCCCTCTCTTGCTCTTACCCCCCCCACAAGTTCCCACTGCTCGCACCCCAGCCTTACTCCCTGCAGCTACATCATCCTAAAAGGCAAGCTGGCACAAATGTGGAGCTGTGCATCACCCAACAGACATAACAGGAGACAGAACACATCTGCATCTCACAAATAAGCAGTGTGGAACTAAGCAGTATCAAGGCACAGTCACAGTTCTTTCAAGTTTAGTTAAAACAGTATCCCAGTGCATCTAAGCAAAATTTGTACTTATAAACACTGCTGTACTTTCTTGGCTGGATTTGAAAATAATGTTTTTCAGAATGGCATGTATTAGGTGCCTGACTGTGTGTTATTGGTGTGGTACGGGTCCTTGCACTGCCCTCTGACAGCAGCTTCTCAAATTATGCACTCTAATTGTGCACTCTGGCTGTCTCATCCAACCTTTACTAAGCAACCCAAGTTCCATCGAAGGGGACCCCAAATTAGAAATAATGATACAAAATAAAAATTGCTCAGTGTCAGTCACAGTAACTTTTCCATGCTATAACAGGAGACGGTAGACATTCTCCCAGCTGCCTTGCACCTGCCTTGCACCCTCTCTAGCTCTGCTTGTGCCCCCACCACCACCTTACTATCTCCTGGTGTTCCCTACATCCTGGGTAATCCTGTCACCAGGTATAAGTAAGCAAGCTGGTAACAAAGTGGTGGTGCACATCTTTCATTATAGACTACTACACCAGCAGGCACACATCCCCACCAAGATCCCCAGTAAGCAAAAAAAAAAAAAAGACTGAGGACAGTAAGTAATTGCCACATTTTTAACCAATTACACATTGTTACCTGGCGATAGTACGAGAAATGCTAGAGGTCCACTGAGTAGCCCTTTGTTGACAGTGGTGTGAACTGGAAAATGGTGTAAGCGCATGTGTGGAGGTGTTGAAACAGATCAAGAAAAGGATCGTTAGAGCTGCCCCTGCAGTGAGGAGCTTTGGTCCTGCAAAGTCAATTACTTTGACATGCCCCCCCCCATAATATTTATCATTTTTTCTACAGTGCAGGATACAAATCGCGGTCAGAACATACACAGTTCTCAGTTAATTTGGCAGTACACCAGCCATAAAGACTCATCTACAGTATGAGATGCTAGTGTGACACTGAACAATTGTGTTTTGTGAGCTTTCTTTCAGTAATGATGTAGGACAACAACACCGCAGTGCAAAATGTTGGCAGTTTCCTTGGGAGAGAGGCATATGGACTGGCACCACACCAACAACAAACACTGTGGCACCAAATAATTGCCCATCAGTGTGACTTTGTGGTTCTGATGCAGCTATGAAATGATTACAGTCCTTACACTTGGGAATACTGTTTGTGGCATTTGGGTTGTTAGTCATTTACTGTACGTTACTGTGCATTCTGATTTCTTTTTGCCCACCTGCTTATTAGTTACTCATTTCAGCACTGTGTGTTTTGTTTGGTTTTGGTTTAGTGTGTGTACATGTAGCAAGTGGCAATGGGGATGCTTTGGAAGTGGGCTAATACCAATAAGGTTGTTACGGACTGTTTTAAATGTCTTTTTTTTTTATCTTTCTCCTTGCAGGTTGTTAGTCGCTAACGTTTTTTCTGTTCACGGATGTTATTTTTTCTGTACATGTTAATATAAGCTGAAGCAATGCACAACACAGAGGGAAAGAAAACATTAAATAGTGGGTACAGGTGATGAAATTAATAATTTGTACCAAACTATATACAGTACGTATGTTTTAATAATAAAAACAAACATACAGTTTTTACATAAACAGGACACATTTGATTTTTCAGTTGTTTTTTTTTATTTACTGAACCAGCATCTGCAAGAAATCACAGTAATCTTTCATTGACAATTTTTTGTACCATAGTTACAAGGGTAAACTAATGTAATTTGCACTACAACCTGACGCCATCTGCAGGTTAATTTGTGGAGAAGAATATCAATTACTCGTCAGTCACACAGTCTTGCAGTTATGATTCATGGTAGCCATCCTGTGGCTAAGTGAGGCAGTGTATCTTAACGACTACTATTATTAGGCATTTGACAATGCGGTACTGCCTTACCGCTTCCTCACCGCAAAGCACACAGTGGTACCAACCAGTACACCGCAGTACCGTGGAACTTCTGTACAACAACCACTGTATGTTTAACCCAAGACATGGGAGATTTTAAACCTTGCATTACATACAGGATGTTGTATCCTTTTTCACCCTATCTGGAGGTTCAAGGCTTAAATGCCTATACTTTTCAAACTTTATTTGTGGTTTGAAACATTTTGTAGTCATTCTTTTTAACACTGGGTTATACTGTGCACTGTGTGGACAATGCAAAGCCTAAGCACAACACAGAACTAGTTATTTACAAGTTCTGTTTTGTCTGGCACCTTAGATTTACCTTTTGTTTTACTTAGTGGCACCTCTTTTACACAGTCCTTGGTGGGCCGTGTACTTCGAGTTTAATGTCTTTGTGTCAGAAACAGAATGGTACTGAGCAAAACATGATTTACTTTCCTTGTGCAGAAAGTTAGGCCTCTGTTTTAATTACATATTTACCACATCTTGTTTTGCCAAACAAACCACATAAGCTTTACTTTTCCATTTAGCCAGATTTTTTGAATTACCAAAACTAGATACATCAGTTCTATTAGAATGCACAAAATTCAGTTTAATCATTACATCATCTTTTTCTCAAAGTAGCATGATTCTGATTGTTTTGAAACTTTATGACTTTCTTTTTTTTCTATTATATTTTTACCCTCATGGGAGCCTGGCAGGTGACTCTGGTCCCTCTCTCGGAGGAGACTCTGTCTCTGGTCCCACTGTTTCCCTTCTGACCTCCCCTTCGATCCCCCACTTGGTGACAGGGTCGAGGCGAAGAGGTGCCAGCTTTCCCCCACCCTGGACAAATATCCAGATGGGGTGCTGGTGGGGCCATCACAGAGCCTGCCAGCTGTGTTGTTTCATCCATTTTTTTCTCTTGCCCACTGATGTGCATCTGCAACATGCCTCCCTGGCCTAGCATCTCCTCTAGCCATCACTAGAGGGCAATCGATGAGTGGGACGGCAAACCCTCCCTCCCTGAGAGAGGAGAGCAGTCCTCTGGATGCTCAGTCCTCTTTCTTTCCTGCTGACCCCCGGTGACCCAGGCTCATTCTCGAACCCAGGTCGCTGGCATGGCACGAGGTGTGGCATCCAGCACCACCTGGCCGGCAACTTTTATGACTCTTTCTAAATGGTATAGGCCTTTTTACCTGTGACCACAGGACTTTTTGAAAGTAGTCCAAAATAGGTTTAAACCTTTTTAGAATGTAATTTCCAGTCAAGAAATCATTACCTGCTGTGTTGGTAATATACACTTGATGTTTCATCACCATTTTACCAAACTTTTATTTCAGCCAAACTACCTAAGGTCTTCTGAGCTTCCTTTCCATAATTTACCATTTGTAAGGTGTCAGAAAGGGTTTTTAGCTTCTTTGAGTTACCTAAGACATTAGTCAGCTTATCAAAGAGACACTTGGACATCAGAGCTGCTTCAGCTCCTGAGTCAAACAAGGCCTCCTGATTTAGATGGTTCTCAATGTTTATGTCAAAGTAAAATATTTTTGCTTTTACTGCAGTTTTACTACGACATTTCACTCTGTTTGTGGTACTAACTCTGGATACCTTTTGAGAAAGGCTAGACACAGATAGCATTTTCATTTTTACTTGGTATTTCATTTCAAATTTCATTCCAATCTCATTACCCTTTTTAACAATCACAGATTCTTTTACCGCATCGGCATTAGAGCGGACAGGATCTGTAAGTCACATAGCACTACTAGTCCCACCTGCTTTAGGTACTGTTGAAGAATGATTTTGCACAAGAGAATGAGGTCAGGAGGTGGCTGAGCAACATGGAGCACATAGCTTTCAAAGAGAGTTTTACCTCTTCCATTTGTTTTTTTAAACTCCTCCATTTCATCCTGTGAATTTTTAATAGTCTCCTTTAGTCTTGGAGAACTATGCCTAGACCTGTTTTGAGGTACACTGTAACTTTGCTGATCGTAGTCAGAATAGTTGCACCCCCTGTGATCATTTCTGTCACCTCTGTATTTACCTTGCTCACTGTCACACCCTCCGCCATGGTCTCCCCCCCCCCGGGAGAAAACCTCGCTTTGGTATTGATTTGTCTTGACAAGGCTGCTGAGCCACAGTTGAATTTAGCATAGACTTTGACTGTTTTTTCCATTGTAGACATAGGTAATTCCTCTCCCCCGTAGGCACAGTACTAGAGGTTGTGGTCTCAAACACTTTAGCTTGAGGTACGGAGCCCCCTTCCCCACTCCAGTCTAATCTTATGCTTTTTCTTATATTTTTCAAGTATTTCTCTTTCTGAATCAGAAGAATTAAAATTACCTTTTTGTCTAGAGATATTCTTTTTGCTCTGAGGTAATTCATTTTCTGAATCTGAAGAGGAAATGCAAGAAATTCCAGAATCAGCATTACAGCCTAACCTTTTAAATGCTTTCAATTTTCTTTTAGCTTGACTTTTACTCTGTGAACTTTTATGTTTCCTTTAGCTCAGTCAAATATTTGTTAACCTATTAATATGCATTTGCTAACTCAACTTTTTCTTTTTCAAATTCAGACACAGCTCTTGCCATTGTTTAGCAGTATGTAACACACTTCGCAAAACAGCATTTTCAGTCTTTAGCTTAACTAAAGCACAGTAGTTATTAGAAAAGTCATTTTTACTTTCTTGTAACAGTTGTTCTAGTATTTCAACCTGACCTGTAAGTTTGTCACATTCAAAAGATTTTTCCTGCTGCATTTTTTCAGCTGGTGTTTACTATCAAGCAGTAATGGGTATTTTTGGTTAGCTTTAACCAATTCCCCAATGCTTTCCTCTTGAATGTTAGAAATCAGACTGTTGGAGGATATATCACTACCTCAGTGTTAAGAACATTTGCACTGACAGTTAAGGCTGTCATTACTTTGCAATACTAATTACTAAACTTCAGCGACAGTAATAGTACCCTTTTGAATAACAATTAAATAGCAATAACCATTATACAGCAGTTCAAAAAACCAAATATTTCTTATGATGCTTCAAATGTCTTTCCTTGCAGCTTTGCGCTACTTATACTGTTAGTCAGGGAGTCTGTCTTGCTTAAACTCAGAACTTCAGCTTCTCACTTTCATTTAAGGTAACTCGGTGAAAAGCAAAACAGAAAAAAATATTATTTTTGCAATTTAGCAACTTTGCAAATATTATCTATTTCTCATACACACTAGGGTGTGGACTGTTATTCACCAAACAATTACCTTGGATGAGTCCTCAAAATGTTGTAACAATAGGTCAGAATACCAGTTTTTATTATGTGCATTCAGCTAAGCCTTTAGCCCTATGTCACCAAATTTGTATACATTATATAAATAATTGTAAGACTGGCTCAAATCTTATTTTATACCTATTGTGTATATGTGTTCTAGATAATTGAAAAAATGTTTTTGTCATACCCACATGTAATATGTAGAAAAAATAGATTTTATTTTTTCTGAATAAATCTTTTAAGTACTAATATTTGCATAGATAATAAAATACTGTAAACATAATGAAAAGCAATGTAAACATAAAACAGCAAAGATTCAGAAAATGAAACAAAACATTTTAGAAAATAAGCAAAATGAAATAAGCAAAATTCAACACAGTAATGAATAGTATGAGCTGTATACCATGCCTTCAGCATGCTTTTGTATATAGCATAACGTTCTTGCATAAGAACTTGCAAACTCTTTACATTGGTGTCTTGGATTATACTTCTATATAAAACTTATTTCAATACATTACAGCATGCAGAATGTTTATATCTTTTTAGAATGAGCATAAACTTAACCATATGCCCAAGATTTTGTATTTAGAAAGTTAAGTTTACCATGCCACCTCCCCGGCTAAGCCACATAAGAATATTATAAAAGTTCATTAAAATAATACTCGGACATCTGATTATTTGTAGAGACCTGGGTTTTCTTTCTTTTACCTTCAAAATCTTGGTGAGTTCTTCTCCTCCTCTTGGACAATAAAAAGTTCTTAAGTGGCTGGACCTTGCTGTAGTTTCTGTTGTTTTTCCTGCTCACATTTGAACCCTGGACTTTGGAATCCTCTGACATCAATACAGGAATACAAACTTGCTTCTTTTTTTTTTTTCCCCCGACTTTCTTTTCAGGACCTCCAGATCGGAACTCTCTCAGGCCACTGCTCTCACCAACTCACTCTACCGCCCACTGTGTTCCTCCGCCATCTTCAAGTTCGTCATGGTTTCCCAGGTTGGGGAAGGGCAACCCAGGGAGACCGCAGGGGGCAGTGGTGGGGAACCAGCATTGGGAGTGTGGCAGTGGCACTGGCAGGGCCATCGCCTATCCAATCTGGAGGGGTATTTCTCTCCTTCTCCTACTGTGGTGCCCGGAGCCCCCCCATGTGTGTTGCACATCTAATGCTTGGCGCACGGCAACCCTGCCTGTGTCAACCATGCTCCCTTACGTACAGCTCTGGCACTCTGTGGCACCCTTGGTCTCCACCAGGGGCTGCCAGAGTGCCAAGCTATCCTGTACCCTCCCCCAGGAGAGGAAAGCAGCCCTGCGGGTACTCGATCCATCTCCTTCCCTGCTGACCCCGACACCCAAGCTTGCTCCCAAACTCGGGTCGTCGGTGAGGTGTGGCGTCCAGCGCCTCCACCCTCAGCGCCACTGGGCCGGCACAAACTTGCTTCTTGACTGATGAACATCAATAGGCAGTCTCTGTCCTTCTGTTCTAGTTTTGGCGTGAACTTTTAAAAACGGTCCTTAACAGCAAAAATGTCCTCAACACCAGCAGCAGATCCTTTAGCATCTCAGTTGGGAGCAAACTGGACTGGATTTCCCAGTGTTCAGTTTTGTTATCTCTGGTCACAACATTGTCCTGACATGATTTCCTGCTAATTTTACCAACTTTGATTGGATCAGGCAAATAATGTAACGGTGGGTCTTTACCCTTTCCAAGGATTGCCACTCTATTCAGAGTTTAGTTTTTAAGCTTAAAATGACATTTTCCTCTGTCTTTTGAGTACAACATGATACCATCTTCCCTTCTCACCCCCTTGCTATTCTCCTCCTTACCCTACTCCCCCCCATTGTTGCCCCTCTAGTCCCACGCCAGATGGCTCTCTTGCTCTGTCCTCAGTATCTTCACTTTACCACTACTGTGGCCTTTTCTCCTCCCACCCAGCCACCCCCCCATGCACACCCCACCTCCGGCTGGCTCCCTCTTCCTGTCTATCCCCCACCTTCGTGCCCTACCCATCCTGACTTGTCTCCCTCTACCCACCCATCCTCATTTCGCCATTCCCAGCCGTAGCAGGCAGCTGTGCCAGGTACTCCTCAGAACACTTTCCCTCCTCCTCCTGGTGTCTGGGAATATCCACCCAAACCCGGATTTGCCCCCCCCCAGCACTGCTTCTTTTCCCCTGGTCTTCGCATTGCATCCATAAACATTTGTAGCCTTCTGAAAAGTTCAGTGGCCTCCAAGTGTGGCTGGACCAACACCAGCCTGGCATCCTATCTATTGTTGAAACATGGCTCTCAAAAACCACCCCTGACTCATCAATCTCCATCCTTGGTTACACTTTATTCCAGGAAGACAGAGTCAGGAAATGTGGAGGCGGTTGTGCAATCTACCTCCATGAGTCTCATCAGGGGTATGCCCCCCCCCAGCTGGAGGCTCGTGCCCCAGCTCTGTCACTAAAAATCACACCTTGCACCTCCAGGGCCCTACTCATCATCACCTCCATCCACATCCCCCCCAACCAGAAACTTGCTTTCCAATCAATACTGGACTCTCTCTCTCTCCCACCTTCGCCCAAGTCAGAACAATTAACCCTCAGGGATTTCAACATAAACTGACTCTCCTACTCTGCCTCCTCTTACAAGGATGCTATTGCTGCTCTTGACCTTACCCAACTTGTTATTCTCCCCACCCATATAAATCCCACTAATGGTACCTCCACCCTACTGGATCTTGTTCTGTCCAACCGCCCCCACAAAATCACTGACCCCACCATGCTTCCTAATGCCGTAAGTGGCTATTCTCTAGTTCTGTGCACCTGGTCATGCAAGATAAAGAAACTTACCCCAAAAACCATCCTCTGGGGGCAGCTCAAACATGGCAAGCGGGGGCTGCTAAAAGATCACCTGGCCTGCTGGGACTGGTCCCCAATAAGCCTTGCCCACAACATTGACACCGCCTTTGATTACTTCATCCACTCTTTCAAACTGGCCTGTGATTTATTTGCCCCCCCTCCAAGCATATTATTAAAGGACCGGACACCCCTTGGATCTCACAGGTGTGACCAAATCAGATGCGCCACAGAGACAACCTCTGGCAAAAAGCCCTAGACTCTGGCAAGCCTGCTGATAGACAGAGATACCAAGCCACATGAAGCAGATGCACCTGGGCCATATGCAAAGCCAAAACTGAATACTACAGAGCTTTCCTTGCCCCCACCTGGGGCACCGGCCGCAAATTTTGGGACAATATGAAGGAAATCAATAGTAAATCCATAAGCCCCTTCCTCAACCCAACTTAACATCAATGGTTCCATATCCACCGACTTGCAAGTCATCACTGACACCCTTAACTCCTCATTTTTGGACTTCAGCTCTCTACTTCCCCATAACTTCTTTAACCCCGTTACTACCCCAACCCCCCTTCCATTTCAGAACTATCACTGCGCAAGAAGCTAAGCCCTAGCTTCTTAAAGCTCTAAGTGACTCCTGCCACAGTAATGACACCCTTGACCTCAGACACCTTCGCCTGGTACTGGATGTCATCCTCTTCTCCCTCCCTCCCTCACCTGCCTCATCAACTGCTCCCTATGCCTTGGTAAGTTCCCTTCCATCTGGAAAACTGTGACCAATACCCCATCCACAAAAGCGGTGACCATTTTCTCTGGAAACTATCACTCTATTTCCATCCTCCCCCCTCTCAAAAGCCCTCAAAAGAATCGTCTCGGATCAGCTTATGGACTACCTCCCCAAATATGACCTTCTCAGTAGGGAGCAGCATAGATTCTGGCAAGGCCTTAGCATTACCACCACCCTCCTTAAATTCTCCAGTTCTATCCACTCCGCTCTTGACAATGGATGACTGGTCATCTCAGTCTTCCTAGACCTGTCAAAAGCCATTAATCACACCCTTCTCCTATCTGTCTTCTCCCGCTTAGGCCTGTCCCAGGAGATCACGACTGGTTTGCGGACTATCTACTCACTCCCAGTTGATCAAAGTAAATGGCACTCTCTCTAACTCCCTCCCAGTCCAGTCTGGTGTTCCCCAGGGTTCCATCCTGGGGCCCATCCTGTTTAGTCTGTTCCTCAATAATCTTCCCAAGGCCTGTTCTGAGAAAGTCCTCATACGCGGATGATGCGATCCTCTTCTCCTACACGGACCCTATCTCCCTTCAACTATCCCTTCAGAAATCCTTTAGCGAGGCTAAATCTGGTTTGTCAGCAAAAGGCTGGTACTAAATCACAAAAAGACCAATGTGATGTTGTTTACCCATCACCAAAGCAAACACAAAGGAACCCCACTCCAAATTCACACCAACCTTCTCCACCCCCTTGAGCAGGTGAATTATTTCAAATATCTCGGGATCACCCTTGACTCCACATTCATCTTCCATAACCATATTCACCTCCTCAGAACTGCAGTCAACACTAGGATTGGCCTGCTCTATCACCACAGGAACTGCCTCCCCCCCAAAGCCCTCCGGCTTGCAGTCTTGTCCTCTGTCTTGTCCCTTATAGACTATGGGATACTGGTCTACGGGGTAGCTGACAACACTGCCCTCCATAGAATTAAAGTCTCTTTAAATAAAGCATGCCAGTTAGTCATGGGTAGTCCCATACTCACCCACACCTGCACACTCTACAGCCTGGCAAACTGGCTCAACTTTGATGATTGGTTGAGTTACCAGACTTGTCTTTTCACCAGGAAGATATCCAGTGGTCTTGCCCCACCTGGACTATCCACTCTCATCCAATTGACATCCATGACTGTGGCCACCTGCAGCTTGTCCAAACCTACTCTACTAGTGCCACGTGTCCGGACTGCCTTAGGACAGTGATCCTTCTCTTACAGAGCCCCCACTTGGCTGAACTCCCTACCCAGCTCTATCACCCTTGAAAATAAACTTGGACATTTCATATCACTCAGTTCAGAACCATCTCCTAGCAACCCGTACCTGTAACTGTCCCTAATCTGACAAGTCCCACCCCACCTCCACCTGCCATTTCCCTCTCGGTACCTGGGTCAAGCAACCTCCAATCTCATGACAATGGACGCCTGTCCTGCCTAACTACTTGCTTGGATTGCACCACTTCTGTATCCAAATGGTTCCCACCATGGCTCACAACAAATTACTTTAATTTGCCTACCTGTATCTTTGTCCACTGTTATTTGTACTATATCTGTTAAGAGAAATTTGTACCCTACTTAATGTATGTTTCCCTACCAACTGTATTTTGTAAAACCTTGTATTACTCTGACATGGAGCCTTTGTAAAGGAGTCTCTGACTCAAAGGATTGTAATTCCGATATTGTTCAAATGAATAAATAAATAACAAACATTTTTGAATTCCACTCATTAAAAGCAGTCTTTTGAGATGTCTTCCAGGTCTGTGAGACAAATGTTTCCTGAGATAAGTTAATAATGGCTGCAACTCTTAATTTTCAGCAAAGCCTTTTAAAAACAAAGTAATACTTCTGTTTCTCATGTCTCCAGCTTTAGAATAAGGAAGTTTTGTCCAGAAAACACTTTAGGAAAGTTCTTAAAAGCATGGAATTCAATTGTAGGCAAATATGTCTTTGTTCTTTCAAGAAAACACGTCCATCAAACTGTCAAATTTGTTTTTCATACTTCTTTCAAATGGTTTATTTCTGTTTAGTAACAAGTTGCATGTGCAAAAATTATATCTTTGGACTTGTTATGATGCCATCTTTCATTTAAGATTAGACTTGATATACTTACTTTGAAGATTATTGTCCTAGGACATCCATGAAGATAACTCTGGTCCCCTATCAGCTACATTTACACAATTTGTCGAGTCAACACGTTGCAATGTCCTTTACCAACTACGTCAGTTTCATGCTGGCAGCATGTTACCTTTTTTAGTTGCAACTAAAAGTCTTTTCCCATAAGAAAAAAGACACATTGGTTTTAGCTTTTGCAAAGCCCTCTCGTCTCCTGCCCCCATCTCTTCAGGCATCCTGCAAGGATCCATCCTTGGGCCTCTGCTATTCTCTATCTTTGTTAATGATATTCCTACTTCCATACCCCACTGTAGCACCACCATGTATGCTGACAATCTAGTACTCTTCTCTGCCTCTCGTTCCATTGTTGACCTTAATGATCATCTCTCTACTGCATTCCAGCAGCTTCAGACATTGTTCTCCCTTAACGCCCTAATCCTTAACCTTCCCAAAACCCAGACCATGCTCTTTGGGTCTCCTAGAAAAGTCCAGGCCTTGTCCCCCGTGTTTTACGTTCAATGTCATGATGGGTCAGCCGTCCTGACCACGGGCTCATTCAAGTACCTATGAGTGACGCTGGATCCTGCACTTGATTTCTCATCTCACATTAAAGAAGTATGTTGATCTGTTAACATGAGGATTAGGGCTGCATACCGCGTGCGCCACTCCTTAACTCCTGCAGCCAGGGTATCAGTTGCTATTGGTGTCCTGCTCCCACGGCTAATCTACACTCTCCCTACCCTCTACCATGCCGCTGCTGTTAATCTCTGAAAGTGGGACACCACTTACAATAATATTTGTAGGTTTGCTCTATCCACTCCTCGCCTCACCCACCATTGTCTCCCATACTCTGCCCTGCACTGGCTGTCACCCAAATCCTGCCGCCTTTACTCTCTGGGTTGTTTCATAGACTCCATGACCAGAACTCCCAGCTCTACTGCACTTAGAACTGTGTTTAACCCATTGCTTCATGCTCGCCCTCTAGGGTCCTCCCATCTTCCATTGATCGATGTCCCACGCTGCTCGACTAAAATGGGTGAACAAGCTTTTGCACATTTTGCCCCCAAATTCTGGAATACTCTTCCCCACTGTTTAAAGGGCCCATTGTCCCACTCCTCCTTCAAAACTGCACTATTCTCTCACCTCTTAGCACTTGAGTCTTGTGACTGTGCGTAGCCTTCCTTATTCTAACTGTCTTTACTCCTGTTTTCTGCCTTTACACCTCATACGACTCTCAAATGTGCTTGACCTATATAATCTCATCCCTGCGTGGATGGTCCTGCTTGTTGAATAAATTTATGTCTATCCCTGCGAGGATATCTGTTGCAATGTTAGACTGTATCTCTGTACCTGTGTCTGTTTGCTAATACTGTATTTTGTACTCTCCCGGGTCGTGCCTGAAAATAGGCAGGTATATTGCCTAACGCACTTACCAGGCCATCAAAGGCTAACTAAATAAATAAATAAACTCTAAGTACTTGCGTGGTGCCAGCCTCAAACTAGCACAGAGACTAGCTGTACTTTGTCAGCTGTCAGGTTTCCATGATAATTATTTCTGAGCTGGAGCTCAAAAATATAACTTAAATTTGTAGAATCTCTGTCAAGGGGCCAGTTTCATGATATCTCCCTGCCGTAATGAAGAGTTATAGATGCTATGTCCCTTTGTTATTCAGACAAGGTGAACTGGAAAGAAGTTGTAAAACTAGACTATTTTTTTTCTCAACTTTGAAAAGCACTCTTCAGCAGAAGTTTTTGTAGGCAATTTTTCTTCTTCCTGACAATTCATATAGATAAAATTAAACCAGTTGTCTCTGTATTATACCCCAATTACTGTAATTAATAATTAAGCATTTATAAAGAATACAAAATAATAATTATAAGAATGCAAAAATAATATAATAAAATATTTTTATAACCAAAGTTTTGCTCCCACATATATCTCAGGACTGCTCCCCACTACAGGTAAGCCCATTAAATGTTCATGTGCTTTAAATCTGTGATGGCCGCTGTGCATTAATACTGGTATTTCCCCTTAACATTACCAAGTGTTTGGCGTTGGCTGCTCAAAATGGGGAAATATTGCAGACTGGGAGCTACTGCATGGTACCTGGTTAAAGGAAGGGTCCCAACAGCGTAACTGTTCATGTTGCTTTAAAGAAAGTTGCCAGTGTTATGTGCAATTGCTAACATTAGTGATTTACAGATCAGTTTGTTTTCTTCAAAAAGTGCTTTAACTGACCTGTACTAATAGTGTTCAGGCATCCCATTTACAGCTGCTTATTTATATGCCGTAATGCGTTGCCTGCCACTGGTAGGTTGAAAGTAGTAGTAGTAAAATTGTTATTCTTTGTTACATACATATGTACAGGAACAAGGTTATTTTGGAGCTACAAGCTCATTTTTAATGGGTACTATTTACGTGCTATACCTGGTTACAATAAAAGAAAAAAATATATAAAAATACATCCAAGTTTCATATGTATAAATTCACTTAACACCATATAATCACTTATACTACTATGCAGCCATTCATTTATTTAGCAGATTTTAAAGGGACACACTGGAAAAGGCACAACTTTACCAAGGCACTACAAAAAATGCCTGATTTGTGCTTTCAGACAGTAACAATTAAAAAATATTACCTTTAATTACTTTTTTACTGATTTAAACAGTGGCCTTCAACTTCCACTTTCTGTTGCTGGCAGCCACCATCTCATGGGCAACAGTGAGCTCAGGAATCTCAGTGCTGCTCATGAGATGATGGCTGCCAGCAACAGAAAGTGGAAGTTGTAGGTAGCAGTTTTAAATCATTAAAACAAGTTGTTACTGTTTGAAAGCACTGATTGAGAGTTTATGTAATGTCTGAGGAAAGCTGTGTCTTTTCCAGTGTTTTCCTTTAAAATGTATCCTGTTCTTCTGCAGATGACAGAAAAATGCAGCTTGGTACATGCTACCGCCATCATCCCTATATCCCTATACATTGTATAAGGAAAAATTGAAATCGGGTTCCATTTTTATCAAATCATCTTTTTGTACTTTTGAACTAGGGGAATAGATAAGGGGAAGTAAATGAATATTTTACTCCTATTTGTCTGTGAGTTACTCCCCATTAATGATTTTAAAACCTTGCTTATTTACAGTATATCAGTTCATATGCACAAACTTGGCAGCACCATGCACTGATAGCAGTCTCAGCACCATGTACTAACTGACTGGAGGCATCAGGGATGAGGACAGAAAACATTTTTTATATCAGTTGTGTGAAGGGCAGGAGACAGCGTAAGGAGTCGCTGGCCTGAAGCGTTGAAAGCATATAGGATGGAGGCAGTCCAGAGGAGGGCAGCTAAAATGGTGCAGGAGTTTTAGCAAAAGCCCTATGAAGAGTGACCGAGGGATCTCAACATGTACACAGTGGAAGAGAGGAGAGCGAGAGGGGACTTGATAAGAGCGCTACAGGTACCTCATGCAGGTGAACAAGGTGCAGAAGGGGAGTGTCTTGCAAATGAGAAAGAGCACCAGGACTAGAGGGCGTGGAATGAAGCTGGAGGGGTGGGGGAGTTTAAGAGGGATGTGAGGAAGTATTATTTCATTGAAAGAGTGGTGGATGCCTAGAACAGACTACCCATGGAAATGGAGGTGAAAACAGTAGGGGGCTTCAAGCATTCATAGGATAGATACGGGAATATTAGTAAATGGACAATGAGAAGGGAGGATCATCGGAGACTGACTAGGCAGGGATCATATAGGCAGACTGGATAGGCCAAGTGGTTCTTTTCTGCTGACAAATTCTATTTACAGCTGTAACCTGGTGACATGTTAAAAATAAGGGCATAACTTAGTAGCAGTGTTGCAGGATGTTAGTCTCCCTAGCACTATCAAGATTTTACAGGACTGGGTTACCTGATGGGATCAGGAGGCATAGATGGAAGTCTGAGGTCACTAAAGTGATTGGTGCACATGATTGGGCTAAGTCATTCATGGCTGATCAGGAAGCAGGAGGCAGAGTTTAAATACAATGGAGAACTGATTTTTAGTGTGCAAAGGGCTACAGAGTGGTTCTGCCATGACAAGCAGGCAGAGGAATCAGTACTTGGTAAAACATTAACCTTTACTAACTTTTTCACTTTTACAGGGATCAGTTACCTGGTAAGAACGGAAGGCATAGAAAGAAGTCCAGGGTCACTAAAGGAATTGGCACACATGATTAGGCTAAGCCTATCACATTTGATTAGGAAGCAGGAGACAGAGTTTAAATATGGGGGAGGACTCATTTTCAGCACATAAAAGAATCCAGTATGGTAGTGCTGCCACAAGGAGGCAGAGGGATCAGTACTTGCCAAAACAAAAACCTTTTACTAACTTTTTCACTTTTACTGGAATCAATTACCTGATGAGACTGGGAGACATAGAATAAAGTCCAGGGTCACTAAAGGGGTTCATGCACATAATAGGGCTAAGCCAGTCATAGCCGATCAGGAAGCAGTAGGCAGAATTTAAATGTAAGGGAGGACTGATTTTTGGTGCAGAGAGGGCTCCAGCATGGTAGTGCCCCAACAAACAGGCAAAGGGGTTGGTACCTGGTAAAACAAAAACCTTTTACTAACTTCTTCTCTTTTACAAGGATAGGTTACCAGTGGGATTGGGAGCAAAGAAGGAATTCCAGCTTGTGATAGGACTAATGCAATCACAAACAGGAAGCAGGAGACAGTTTGAATAAAAGGGAGGACTGATTTTCGGTGTGCAATGGGCTTCAGCATGGTAGTGTTACCACAAGCAGGCAGAGGGATCAGTACTTGGTAAAATGAAAACCTTTTACTAACATTATTACTAACATTTTCACTTTTACAAGGATTGGTTACCTGGTGGGACCAGGGAGCATAGAAGGGTAAAGTCACCCTCCAAGCTTTCGAGGGGTTTTGGATAGAAAGCAGTCGCCTGGGAGGTGAGACAGAGAGCAGCCACCAACTTCCTTATAGCAAGGGGGTGATTTAATAGAAGTACACTGAATTTAATTCTTAAATTTTGGGTCTTTGTAAGTAAGTAGAAGTCAGTGTTTTGGTTCTCTGTTTTTGGGGTTGACTTTTCTTAGTGTAACTCTTATTTGCCATGGAGGAAATTTAGCTGGGAGAATATTTGCAGTCATTTGTGATTAGACCTGTTACTTAAGCTTTGTGAAATAGGTGTCTGATAAGAGGAGGAGATCAAAGGGGCCTTAGGAACTGTGGATTCAAAACAGGAGTTGTTTGTGGGCTCTGTCTGCTGTAGGTGAGAGAGAGAGAGAGAGCAGCCACCAGCTTCCTTATAGCAAGGAGGTTGTTTAATAGAAGTACACTGAATTGAATTCTTAATTTGCAGTCATTTGTGACTAGACCGGTTACTTAAACTCTGAAACAAGTGTCTGAAAGGAAGGAAGGCACTCACCAGGGCGGTGGGTCAGAGTTGTAGTTGATTGTTTCTGGAGGGCATGGGCTTAGTCCAACCCATACTGCCCTTCACCCCACCCACCCTAGCACATCATTTCCTTATCAGTGGTTCTGACATCACTTCCCCAGAAGTGCAAAGGACATACACCTATTCATATTCTTAACAGGCACAGCACACTGAATAGAGGGTAAACACACTCACACTCTTGCACACACAAAAAACAAACAAACTCACTCTTAAGCAGGAAGGGACACAGACATGTGGGGAGTGGTGCAATGCACTGGCTGTGGAGCAGCAGTCTTCCAAGAGATGTTCTGGAGGCTGCATTGCTGCCCTATTTGCAAGCACCTCTCTGGTCTGAGGGAGGAGGTTGCCCGTCTCCATGCTGACCTGGCGAGGATACAGAAAACCTCCCCCACCCAGGCCACCACCACCACTGCCTCAGAGGTTGCCAAGAAAGAGGAGCGGTTGGACCACAGGTCCAGGGAGGGTTAGGGTGGTGGAACAGAGGCACATCCCTTCAGTTGTGCCTCTTCACTGTTCATTTGCCATTCTGGTGGAGTGTGGTTCCTCTGTGGAGGCACCCACAGTGGAGACCAAGGAGGATGCTGGGAACCTCCACAAAGGAGACCCACAGGAGGGTGGCACAGGACCCCACAGGGGAAGGAAACAACTCCTGGTGGGGGACTCAGTTGTTAGGGGGGTAGAACTGGGAGAGGGAGGTAAGGTGCCTGCCCGGTGCCATGGCTTGGAGGGACAGGAAGCGAATCCTCAGGATTGTGGGAGCAGCTGCATAAGAAAGGGAGCTGGATGACATTGTCCACCTAGGGAAAAATTATCTGGCTGGTAATGGGATTAGAGCAGGGCAGCAGGAGTTCATGGAGTTGGGGAGGAGCCTTAGACAAGTGGCACACATGGTAACTTTCTCAGAAATGCTACCTGTTTATGGCATGGTGAGGCTAGGGTATTCCACATCATGGGATTCAATGACTGGTTGAAAAACTGGTGTGGAGCTGAGGAATGTGGCTTCATTGGGGACTGGGGCTCCACCTGGAGGGATACAGGCCTATACTGGTGTGATGGTCTGCATCAGTCTGGGAGAGGAAACAGAATCCTAGGTGCTAGGTTTAAGTGCTTCATTGGCAAGCATTTAAACTAGCCAAGGGGGGAGACACTGAAGAGAAGCAGGGAAATCCCAGCCCCCACAAAACAGGATAGTTGGCGAAGTAGACACAAAGGTTGAGAAGTCAATAGGGAGCAGAACTGGGGCAAATCCAGAAAAAAGCAGTAAGGACAGGGAGGGGCCTAAAAGGGGTAAGACCACCAAAAAATGGAGGGCAATGAGTACCAATGCCCGTAGTCTGGGTAACAAGCTCCCTGAACTAGTGGCCTTGATGGAAGAGGGATGCCTGCATATCGTGGCAGTCACAGAAACATGGTACACAGAGAACCATGACTGGGATGTCAGCATACCAGGGTACACAATCTACAGGAGGGACAGGGAGGGTAAAAGAGGAGGAGGAGTAACTCTCTACATAAGGGAAGGAATCAAAGCTACAGAACTAAAGGGTAAACTGGGAGGGGAGAGGTAGCACTGTGGGTCACTCTGGAGACAGAAAATGGCACCATAATCCACACAGGGGATGTTTACAGACCCCCATCTCAGGGGGAGGCAATGGACAAGGAAATGATAGAAGGAATCCTTATAATGGCAGAAAAAGGAGAGAGATTGTTGATGGGGGACCTGGATATGCCAGATGTTAACTGGAATACCTTTACTGCAGCCACATTCAAGAGCTGGGTCTTTCTTGATGCCCTACAGGGGGCATGCCTCAGACAGCTAGTGTTGGAACCCACTCGGGAGGGAGCAATCTTAGACCTGGTACTTTCAAATGGGGATGGAGAGAGAATCTCTGATTAAGAAGTGGGTAGCCATCTGGGAACACGCAACCACCAAACAGTGTGGTTCATAATAAACACAGCTGTTGAATCATACAAAAGTAAGGGTGTTGGACTTTAGAAGGGCTGACTTTGGCAAAATGGGATTATGCCTCAGAAAAGCACTAGCAAACAGGCAAGAAGGAGGAGTGGAAGAACAATGGGGGAAAATCAAAACTGCCATCACAGAGGCAACAAGCCTTTGTGTAAAGCAAATCAATAAAACAAAGCGAAGGAAAAAGCCACTATGGTTCTCAAAAGAAGTGGCAGGGAAAATTATAGCACTCAGGAAATATAAGGAAAAACAGAAGGAGCAGGACAGACAACTATATCAGTTAAAGCAGAAAGAGGCAGGGAAGGCAGTCAGAATAACGAAGGCCCAAACTGAGGAAAAGATTACCAACTCTGTTAAGAAGGGGGATAAAAACCTTTTATAGGTACTTTAGGGAGCAAAGAAAGACCAAGGTGGGGGGATACTGAGGCTTAATAAAGGGGAGGAAATGTGGGCAGAGGGTAACAGTGAAAAAGCAGGGATACTGAATGAGCACTTCTGCTCAGTATTCACAAAAGAAGAGGGAGAGGGAGAGGTACCTATACCAAACAATAGAAACACTCTGGATAGGGGGGTTGATACCAGTCCATTCACAGAAGAAAGGGTTCTGAAGGAACTCTTAAAACTGAAGGTGGACAAAGCAATGGGGCCTGATGGGATTCACCCAAGAATTCTAAAAGAACTAAGGGGAGAACTAGTGACACCACTGACTACCCTCTTTAACAAATCATGGGAGGATGGGGTGGTACCTAAGGACTGGAGGAGGGTGGATGTGATTCCACTTCACAAAAGTGGGAGTACGACAGAGGCAGAAAACTACAGACCTGTTAGTTTGACCTCAGTGGTAGGGAAAATGATGGAATTACTTCTGAAGGAAAGAATTGTTGAGTACCTGGAGGCCAGCAGGGCACAGAACCCAAGGCAGCATGGATTCACAGTGGAAAGGTCATGTCAGGCGAATTTAATAGATTTCTTTGACAGGGTGACCAAAGTAGTAGACAAGGGATGGGCTGTGGACATGACCTACCTAAACTTTAGCAAGGCATTTGACACAGTCCCACACAAAAGATTAATATACAAGTTAGCCAGCCTTGGAGTGGGTCCCAAGGTGGTAGCCTGGGTAAAAAATTGGCTGGACAACAGGATGCAGAAGGTAATAGTAAACTGAGTCCACTCTGAAGAAAGGGGTGTTACTAGTGGAGTACCGCAGGGTTCAGTACTGGAACCGGTCCTCTTTAATGTCTTTATAAGTGACGTTGCAGAAGGACTGGAAAGAAATGTATGTCTCTTTGCAGATGACACAAAGATCTGCAACAGGGTCGGTACAGAAGGTGGGGTGGAAAGGATGAGAAGGGACTTGGCAAGGTTGGAGGAATGGTCCAATGTATGGTAACTTAGATTCAAAGCAAGGTAATGCACCTGGGAAACAAAAACCTAGGGGAAGAGTACACAGTTGCGGGGTGAGATACAACAAGAAAAATGGAAAGGGACCTGGGGGTAGTCATATCAGATGACCTAAAGGTGGGCAAGCAATGTGAGAAGGCAGTAAGGAGGGCTAGCGGGATACTGGGATGTATAGGGAGAGGCATCACCAGTAGAAAACAGGAAGTTGTTATCCCTCTGTACAGACGGTGAGCCCCGATCTGTAGTACTGTGTGCAGCTCTGGAGACCCCATCTCTGCAAGGACATAGACAGGATGGAGGCTGCCCAGAGGAGGGCAACTAAAATGGTGTAGGGTCTTCACCAGAAGACATACAAAGAGAGATTAAAGGAGCTTAAGATGTATAGCTTCGAGGAAAGGAGGGAGAGGTGGGGACATGATAGAAACTTTCAAGTACCTCAAGGGAGTCAGCCAAGTCCAAGAGGGTAGCATCTTTCAGAAAAAGAGATGTGCAAGAACAAGGGGGCACAATTTGAAGATAGAGGGGGGATGGCTCAGAGGTAATGTAAGGAAGTATTTTTTTCAGGGAAAGGGTTGTGGATACATGGAATGGCCTTCCTGAGGAGGTAGTGGAGTCAAAAACGGGGGAATTCAAGAATGCATGGGACAGACAATAGGCAATTCTAGTGGGGGTTAGGAAGAAGTAGGCTGTTGGTTAACTAGGATCTGCAGCTTATCCATTAGGTAGGGAAATGGGCAGACTAGGTGGGCCAAGCGGTCCTTATCTGCCATCAAATTCTGTTTCTATGAGGGGACCTGCACCAGTAAACTACAAATCAATTTACCTCTGGGGCCCCCATGACACACGGCAGGGCTTAGCTGCAGTTAAAAAGGGGTTAGCAGCATATAGAAGCAAAACATATCAAATGTCCAAACGGGGTCAGTTTTAAACAAAACAGGATCTTTAATTTTTTTCCGTTGAGCTCAGTCAAAGATGGCACTTTTATCCAGCTGGTACAGTCCGTTTTTTCCTACAATACCACAGATGGGCCATTATCTATTCATACTTCTTCTGAGCTGGCTTCAACCCTGGTGGGGTACTCAAATTTCAGAAGACCGGCCAAGGGGGGCCATAGACTCCTGGAGTCCCCTACCCCTGCATCTTGGGTGGGAACTCTAGGGATGACTTCTAGCCCATACTAGCTGCATGGCTACTTTTCAGTTTCAGAGGCTGGCACAGAACTGACAACAATGCAATCCGGTGAGAGATTTATGGGATCCACCCTGTCCTTCTACAGAGCATATCCTTTTTATGTTGGTGCACTTGCGCAGCCAACATCTTGCTGCAGTGGGGATTTGGAGGCGCAGTCGCTGTTGGGCGAATGCAGGGCAAGCATCAGTATGTGCGTCCCTCATTCCCCAATCAGCCTGCCTGCCGGTGCCACACCATGCATACCAATGTGTCGAGCACATCAAGGAAAGTTCATGCAATCTGAGGCAAAGCTCGTCAGGCATGATGGACCCTTCCTACGATGCTCACCACATTGTCAGCATGGCGGGCGGCCGTGACTGCTGACTTGAGTTGTAATCCCCTGCCGGCCTCTGGCTGCAAAGTATTTGCAGCTGAGGGGTGCCCAATCCCCTCGGCTCTTGCCTCCCCCGCTTTCCTTGTGCTGATGGGGGTGCCCAGCCCGATCAGCATAAATTAACACCCCCTTTGTTGTGTGCCGACTAGGGTGCCCAATCCCCCGTCGGCTGCAGCAACCCCCACAAACAGTTAGGTGGCATGCTGGAAGCCCACCCCAGCGTGCCAAGTCCCCTGAAAAAAAAAACTGTCCCGTGATTTTTTTTTTTACCCTGTAACACAAAAACGGTCCCTTGTAGTTTCCCTACCCACCACCTGCACCCACCCACTGCGCACCCTGCCTCCCCACACCTCCCTCACCCCATACTTACCTCTGGAGTCTGGCGCAACGATCTTCGGTGGACTGGGAACACGTCTGCACTCTTCAAAGCCGACCGCGAACTGAGGAAATGCCGGTAAGCTGTATAATGGAATAAATTGTTATTTTTTTAACTTTGTTGCATATCTCGGGCATTTTATGGAATTTTTGCACCACATTTTCAGCATGGGATTTTTGGGACCCCTCTTCATGAATTCTGTTACAGTTATGACGTTAATCAGTCCCGAAAGGTGATTTTGCAGTCACTGTGCAGAATCACCCCTTGGGACTGATTTAAGGCAAGGACAGTGACAGTGTTCATGAGGTGAGCTGTCAAAAAGCCTGTGTTGCAAATTTGGTGGAAAAAATCCCAAAAATGGCTGTTTTACGAGCTTGCATTGCGCAGTTGCTACGCACGCTCATAACTTCACAGATTCTCAATATTTTCATGCCAGATTTTCAACATTGCCATTTTTCTACACCACCTTGTGAACAGCACAGCTGTCGTTTTTCACATCCTGGCCGAAATGTGTTTCCGCACTTCCGGCGCACAATACCATGGTCATTGTGGGAAATCAGTGTTCGGGGCAGATTATGAAAATGACAGTTACACTGTTCATGAGCAGAAGTCCTACAATGCTTATGCTGAAAAATTGGTGACGATACTCCATAACATAACTGTGTTATGAGCGTGCGTTGCGCAGTTTGCACACACGCTAGTAAGTTCGCAAATTTATAATATTTTCACTCCAGATTTTCAACATTGCCATTGTTCTGCACCTCCTTATGAACAGTATAGCTGTTATTTTTCACATCCTGACCAAAATGTGTTTTCGCAGTTCCAGTGCAAAATAGTGTGGTCGCTGTGGAACGTCCGTGTTCGAGACACATTATGGAAATGACAGTGACACTGTTCATTAGCAAAGGTCCTAAAATGCCTATGTTGAAAATTTGGGGCCGACAATCCATACAATTAGTGTTTTATGAGCGTGCATTGTGCAGTTTGCACGCACGCTTGTGACTTCGTGCATTTGTAATATTTTCACTCCACATGTTCAAAATTGGCATTTTTCCACACCTCCTTATGAACAATACAGCTGTCATTTTACATAGCCTGCCTGAACTGTGTTTTCGCACGTCCGGCGCAGAATCGCACGGTCACTGTGTGAAATCAGATTTCAGGGCAGTTTGAGGAAATGACAATGACACTGTTCATGAGCAGAGGTCCTAAAATGCCTATGTTGAAAATTTGGTGCGGAAAGTCCAGAAAATGACTGTGCTGCGAGCGTGCATTGCACAGTTTCTACACAACCTTGTAACCTCGTACATTTACAATATTTTCATGCCACATTTTCACCACTGGCATTTGTGCACACCTTCTTATCAACAGTACAGCTGCCATTTTTCACAGCCTGCCCAAAACGCGTTCCCGCAACTGTGGTGCACAATGGCATGCTCGCTGTGGGAAATCACCTTTTGGGACACATTAACAAAATCACAGCGCCACTGTTCATGAGGGGAGGTCCCAAAATACCTATGTTGAAAATGTACCTAAAAAACTCCCACAAATAATTGGGTTGTAGACATCTGCTGTGCAGTTTGAATGCATGTTCATTCCTTCACCAATATTTCATATTGCCACTCCAGATTTTCAACAATGCCCTTTTTTATGCCTCCTCATGAACAATACAGTTGTCATTCTCCACATCCTGCCCAAAACTATGTTTTCACCCCTCTGTCACCAAATGCCACTGTTGCTGCTGTGCAAAACCACCTTTCAGCTAACAAAGTGATTGTGCCGCTTTTCGTGAGGTGGCCTGACAAGCAGCCCATGTTGAACATGTAGAGTGAAATTACCACTACACACCTACAGTGTTACGGTTTCCAACTGCAGCACCCCACCCAGTACGGACTGACAGGAGCCAGGGCTGTGACTTGGGATCATCAGATGTAATGCTCATACCATTCCACCCCACCCACGCCCACCCTGTAGCCACTGAGAGGCATCGTGGTGTGTCTTGCACTGTTTGACCACAAACTTCACCCCACGCTTCTATACTGCACCCACGTCCAGTGTATTTCCTTATGGAATGGGGTAAGTATAATGCCCAAAGACCCCAAAGCACACTATGACACTTGTCAGTGTCTACAGGGTAGGGTGAGGTACAATGGCATGAGCATTATACCTGACGGCCCAAAGGGACATCCCACTGCCTGTCACTCTCTACAGGGTGGGGGTGGGGTTGGCGCCACTTCAGTACTTCACTACCGTTCCTATTATGCGCCTCTAGCTCCGCCACTGCCAGTGCCAGCGCAACAACATTCGGCATTGAAAAATGCTTGTTTTCTGTAGCGCGCCACATTGTCAATGGCTAATCATAACAACTTGGTATAGTGCACCCCCTACTAAGGGAATGCCACAGCCCAAGCTTTAAAATGTTGGGCACATGAGGATTCCATCAGCAGCAACTCCCCAGGTTAACTGTGCCATTCAAATGGGACAGAGCTACTTTAATCTTCTATCATGATTTTCAAGATTCAAGACTTTCTTGGAGCTGCAATTCTGCCTAGCAGGTTGGGGCTGCCTGTTTCAGGGAGCACCCCTAAATTAAAATTGTTCCTGTTAAGCTGTGGCTTTCAAATTGAATAACCTGTCTTTTTCTCATTCCTTGTGTGGATTGGGAGTCACTACTGCCTTGTTAGGGTATTTAAATGGTCTCCATTAAAAAAAAAAAAAAAGTGCCACAGGTAGGTACCAATTAAATTTTTTTTCTGGGAGTGTTGGGTGTCTGTGGGGGGGCCCTCGGCTCTGGCGTTGGTTCCTTCTCCCCCCCGTCAGGTTCTGTGGTTTTGTGTTTGTACAGCTATTGTGTGAAATTTGGGTACCTTAAAGATTTTTGGGTGTTTTCTTTTTCTCCACACACCTCTGTTTTTCCATTTGTGTGGCCACTATTAGGCTGGGTGAGCACTCCTCCATCAAGCCAGTTTCCCACCTCTGTTTGAAGTGCATGCCCGCGTTTGCGCAGTGCTGTTGCATCTCACTATTGCGCTTGTGTGATACTGTTGCATTGCGCTATTGCACTAGTGTAGTACTATTGCATCGCACTATGGCACTTGCGCGATTACTTGTGCGTGTGAGCATGATAATATCCTGTGCGCGCCCTCTAGTGAGCACACACATCTAATTAGCATTTTATGGTGCGCTAATCACAATACACAGCTCTGTGAAGAGTTTTTAGCCTTCTCAGAATGACATTAGCCCATGTCCTGATGTTAGAGCTTATTATTAAATTTTTCCTCAGTAATTGTTATTTGGCACCCAATTATAGGAGGCAATGTAGTGCAGTGATACTGGAGCCCTGGGTTTGAATCCCACAGCCACCAATGAATATGGTTTAAAAAAAAATTCTCTCTTTGGCACCATGACTGTCAGAGACCATTAATTGGGAAATGATGTAAGACCTGCAAAACAATGGTGGTGAGGCCCTTCCCTTTGGGTTCCTTTTGCCCTCATCTTGTGCAGCACCCTCCAGCCAGTTCTTTGGCCTGTGGAGGGGGACCACCTGGTTTTTCACTTGGCAGTAGCGGCAGAATTGTGAGTAAATTCACTTTCATGGCTCCTGAGCGAGCCCCGATGTCCTGCACGACATCCCAGCAGACACACCTGACCCCAGTCTGGTCCCTCAGGTTGGGGGGGGCCTTCCAGGTGTGGCGCAGTATGCTTAGGCTGCATTAGCAGATGTACAGGCAGACTCTGACCCTGTCTTTTTAGGCCAGGAGGAAAATTATGGGGATCTTGGAAGTCCCTCAGATGAGGAGGACTTTCCCTTCCCTCTGTGGAGGAGAAAGAGGAAAGGGAGTGGAAGGAGTGCAAGTCATGGATTCTTTCCCTCCCTGGTTATTAGTTAGTCCTTGTTTTGGGATCAATCTTTTCCCTTAAAATGGCCAATCGTGGCATCTTTCATTGGACTTTTGGAAGTATCCTTCCAAAAGTTCAATTGAGCTTGTAACACTCTGCCATGATTGGCCAATACAGAGTAATGGCCAAACTATATCGGCTGTTACTTCCGTATTCGGGACAAGAACTGCGCATGTGCAGTTCTGCTGGTCCCACCATCTTGTGAATGGCGGAATGCCTTTCACTGCAACTACACATGCGCGAATGCCGCGCATGTGCAGTTGCACCCCGCCATCTTGCAGATGGCACTCCTCCTGCACCCTCCCACTGCTGTCCTCCCCACTCCCTCTGTTCCCTCCCAACACCGGCGACTAATAAAACCCTCCCGCTCCCTCCCACTGCTGCTGTCCTCCCCGCTTGCTCCATTTCCCATCCCCGCGCCGACGTTGGCGTGCCCAGTCCTCATGTTTGGCATCATGTAACCCCCCCAAATTTGTTATTCCCCCCACCGACATTAGGGTGCCCAATCCCCGTGTCGGCATCATCCCCCAACTCCTGTTGTACACGGGGCCACCCAGTGTGCCTAAATGTATTTCTTTTCCTGTAAATAAAAAAACCATCCCCAATGTTTTGTTTTTACCTGTAAAAAAACTGTGTCTTGTCATCGCCCCAGTCCCCTTCCCCATCCCCACCCTCCCACTGAATACCAACCTCCCTGCACCTCCCCCCACCCCATACGTACCTCCAGAGGTCGGTGCTGTCATCTTCTCTGGACCAGGACACGTCTGCACTCTTCAAAGCCGAACTACAAGAATGAGAGGTAAGCGTGGCATAATGGCAGTCAACGGGGTTTTCAACTTATGTTGATATATCAGCCATTTTTAGGAATATTGGCCCCCAATTTTCAACATGAGGTTCTTGGGATCCCACCTCATGAACACTGTCACTGTCACTTTGTTATTCAGTCCTGAAAGGTGATTTAGTGGTTGCTGCATGGAATCACCTTTCTGAACCAATTAATGAAATGACAGTGCCACTGTTCATGAAGTGGGGTCCTGAAAAGCCCATGTTGCAAATTTGGTGAAAAAATTACAAAAAATGACTGCATTATGAGCATGCATTGCGCAGTTTCTATGCACGTCCTAACTGCGCCCATTTTTAATATTTTCACTGCAGATTTTCAACATTGCCATTTTGGCACACCTCATTAACAGTACAGCTGTCATTTTTCACATCCTGCTCGAAACATGTTTTTGCACCTGTGGCACAGAATGGCATAGTCGCTCTGCAAAATCACATTGCGGGACAAGTGAATGAAATGACAATGGCACTGTTCATGAGGTGGGGTCCCAAAAAGGCCATATTGAAAATTTGGTGAAACAACTCCAAAAAATGGCCGCGTTACACATGGTCGTTAAAAATTTTCTACCCACACGTGTAAATTTGGCCATTTTGCAGCTCACCACAGCTGTATCAGCTCTGGCTAGAGTTTGTTATGGATAGCTGAGGCATATAGTTCCTTACAGCTCAGGAGGTACAGTCCATGGAGATGGTGGATGTCAATCCGTCTCTGTCTGCATCTTGTAGGCTACTATGTGACCAAGATTATTGAGCAACACTGAGCAGGTGTTGATCAGAGAAAATATCTTCCCAACCTAAGTCACGAATCTTCCATTTTTTAAGGATAAGGTCGCAAGTGGGAAGCTCCTCCATTGAAAGACAAGGCTGCTTGTATTTCAGCAAAAAGATACCACCCTGTCTATCGAAGGCTCTCTGACCCTGGCAGATTTTCATGGCAAGTGGGTGGACTCCAGTTGCAGGAGGGGTTTCAACTCCATCCAGTACAAAACATTTGTATGTCCTATGCTTCCTTAATTTTAGCCAGAGCCTTAAACATATGGGTCACTACTGTGGCCAGTTTTGTTCCTCCTGACTGAAGGTGCGAGTCTTTGCAAATGATGGCCATGGCCACCACCTTCTAGGTGGTTACCCAATGGAGCCCACCCGGCCTATTTCATTGCTTTTCGGCCATGTGGGCCATGTAGCTTAGTCACTGGGTCACCAATCAAGCTTCATAGGTGAAGCTCTTACCCTCCCCTTCAGGCAGGCTTATGGTTTGTGGTTTGATTCTGACCTGGATACTATTTTAAAGGATATCCGGTAAGGGCTATCTCCATTGCTAAACAACAACGCAAGATTACCATAACCCAAGGGGTTAAGGTAATGGCCGGCATAGACAGTTACAAGGGGGTTCCTCCCTTCAGAATTTTGGCTTCAGAGAATAGAGAAGTCTACTTGGGTAACATGGTTACAGTATCAGAAGAGCCCTGGCTAGATGCCATGCAGGAGGCCCAGCCTGGGATCCCTCATCGGAGGATTTTCAGCCAGGTTGCTTTTCACCTTTCAGCACCGTCACTCCCTGAATAGTGAGTGGTTGTACAGGATCTGAGCAAGGGTTCAACTGGAACTTCTCCAGAGTTAATTCTCACAACAGATGTCAGTTTACATAGATGGGAGGCAGGCCAAAGCCAGCTCCCTCTCAGAGAACTTGGTCAACCTAGCAACATCTCCACATCAGTGATAAGGAAACTGAGGTGGTCTGCCTAGCTCCCCCTTCGGTTCAGCTATGCTGCTAAGCATGGCGTACATAAACATTAAGATGGCACAATCATGGAAATGTTTTTCGAGGTTGCCAATCTGTCGCCGGTACACCTGGCAGGGGAGCTGAATCTCAGGCGGACTGGCTAAGTCGTGAAAATGCTTACCCTGTGGAGGGGAGTTGACCTCAGAGGTTTTTGAACCCCTGTGCAACTGGTTGGTCAACCTCAGATCGATCTGTTAGCATCTGGCCTCAATGCTCAGATCTAAGGATCTTCGAGAGGGCTCTTGCAGTGGGTACTCATATATAGGACTAAGCCACCAGGCACTAGGACCACATGGAAAAATTCTAGCTAGCAGTGTCCGGCGGGGAACCGCCCCCCCGACATCATGTGATGGACGTCAGTGTGACACTATATAAGGAGTGGTCTCCACACCTGCCTCTCAGTTCTTTCCTGCCGTCGACCTGCGCATGTCAGAACTTGCAAAAGACTGCTGCTGCTGTCGACACCATCTTTGGATGAGTATATTGCAAAATAAAGTTACTTTATTTGTTTTTTCTCATCGTGTATAAAAAAAACATTGTGTATGTCGTCTCTGATGCCTTCAGAATCACATAAGAACAAATGTGACTCCTGTGTAACTCAGCGCTCTCACAAGGATGGCCATACCCTTTGCCTTTTTTGTCTAAGCCCAGGCCATAAGGTTGAGGGGTGCGAGCACTGCCAGAAGTTTAATGTGGCCACACGTAAATGTAGGCAGCAGTCCCTGGAGGCCCACCTTTTAAAAGAAAAAATGACCAATATGGAAAAGGAGCGGAAGAAACGCAGGCATTTGTCATCCTCCCCAGAGAGCAATCACAAAAAGGACAAGGAGAGACATCGGGACTGGAAAGAGCCCCAGCGATCCTGCCGCCTCCTGCTGGAGTCGCGGCCCTTTAAGGTAACATCCCTTCCAGGGGATCAGCCTTCAGTGACCGCTTTGGTGGCTACTAAATGGCCGTCGGCTCCCCCGTCTGGCCCAGGCTTGGGCCGATGGGAGCCTTCCGGGATCGGGAGGCACCCACCTCCTCTATGGCCTCAAAGATTTCAAGGCCTAGCAGTATGAGTGGAACCGGTAAGTCGAGTTCCAGCTCCGCCAGTTCTCACTCAGCTACAGCTGCTAAGCCGTCCGCCGGCTCCTCTGATGGACACCCAGCCCCAGATCCTCCATCAGGCCCCGATAACAGGCCTGATGAGAAGATGATATCACAGCTGACGTTCCATACGCAGCTCACAAAGGAGACTTCTCCTACATCTCCCTTACCACTGACAGATTTAGTACCTCCACCTTCCCCTGCGAGGGATGCGGAGCCTGGAGATTGCCCACCATCAGGGGTTCTGTCATTCTCTCAGCCGGAGCCTCAAACACCAGAGCCATCATCATACCAGACGATTGTCCCTCCAACTCCCTCAGGTGTCATGGTTCCCCAAGGTCCTCCGTCAGGTCTGACGCCAGGACCAGCGGGACCCACCCTGCTGCTTAATCCATTGGGGCCTTCTGCACCTCCCCATGGGATGTGGCATGGACCTGACGATCCCTCCATCAGGGCCGACATCAGGCCCTTTTTCCCCTCCATCAGGCCCTCCATCAGGACCACCTGCTAACCCTTTTGGGTAGCCAACATCGAGCTGTCCTCCGCAATTCCCGACGCCAGGATACCCCACACCAAAGTATCCAACATCAGGATTTCAAACTCTGGGCTACCCTTCATCGGGCTTTAATTTCCCCTACTATGGGTACCCCAGCTATGGGTTTCATAACCAGCCACCACAACCACAAGTGGACCTTCAAGCGGTCCTTAAGTCCTGGTGAGTGGAAGCAAAGTTACAGCTCACGTCGGAGCTGGAAAGGTGTCAGCTCTCGATGGCCCCAATGCCGACTCCAAGGCCTCCTTCTCTGGACCCTTCCCTTCCACCCAGTCCTAAGGGCTCGATGCAGGCCTGATGTCTGGAGCCCTTATCCAACCCTCAGCCCAGGGAATTTTCCAGGCTGACGGAATTTTCAAGGCCAGTAGATCTTCCACTTCCAGCCATCAGTTTTCCTAGTGACCAGGAATGCATGGACTCAGACAGTGACATAGCCTACTCCGACTCTGATTTGTAAACCCCTACACCGGAGGACCCTAAACTTAAAGAGTCTCCAAAATCCCCTCTGGAGGACCCCTCCTTCTTGGAGCTCCTCAGGAAGATTCAAGCAGCCTTTGATTGACTCACTGTTGCCCAGGATCTGCAGAGTCAGACTTGTAGCCCACCTTGATTTGGCAGACTCTTCCCCAAACCTCATTCCATCTTGGATAGAGCCACATGAGGACTTAGTATCCACTATCTGGAAGCAGCCTTCTTCACTGGCCCCAGTGGCCAGAAAAGCAGACAGGCTTTATCAATCCCCAGACGATAGAGATTTTTTGAGTTTCCACCTCAGAGCGGACTCTGTGGTCATCAATGCAGTTTGTGACTGGTCCGCAAAACCGAAATGCCTCAGTGCTCCACCCAATAAAGATTACAAAATCCTGGACCAGTACAGAAAGAAAATTTATTCATCTTCTACCCTGGGAATTTGGGCGCTTAATTATGTCACCCACATGGGAGACTACCAAAAATCTGTCCTAGGTCAGTTAGAGTCTAAAACTGAGTCTCTTCATGACTCCACTGTACAAGGGGAGATGGCAGATCTAGTTAGATCAGCTAGATCTGCATGCCGATACGTTACGTGCCACCTACAATGCAGTGGACGCTGCAGGTAGGGGCTCGGCAACTGCCATTATTCTAAGACACCACACGTGGCTTCGGATTTCAGGCCTGGCACCGAAAGTCCAGACAGCCATACTGGATGCTCCCTTCAGATCGTTGGTCCTTTTCGGTGGAGACGCCGAGGACATAATAACTGACCTCCAAGATAAAGGCAAAGCTCTACGTTCTGTACAATTCATGTACAAACCTCCACAGAAGCTGAAACAGCATTTTTGGAGGCAACAACTTCGCCAACAAAATCAGAACAGACGTCCAAAGAAACGTTGGGCACCCTCAGCTGCCAGAGGCCCCCCAGCTAAGTCTCACAAAGCCTCGGGAGCTGCAGCCTAGGCCCTGCCCTCCATCTCATGACTCCTTAGCCCTCCCGCCTCCCCTGTTCAGCACCCCAGAGGAGTCAATAGGGGGAAGGTTCTCCCTTCATCTTTCAGAATGAGAGAAAATCACAACAGACTCATGGGTGCTTCAACTAGTGGCGAAAGGCCACACAGTAGAATTCATAGACAGACCTCCGACAAAACCTCCAGGTCACTCATTCTACCCACCCCACCACTTACCCTTGGTAAGAGAGGAGATAACATCCCTACTGGCAAAGGCAGCAATAGAACCAGTTCTTGCAAAACATCAAGGGAAAGGTTACTACTCGCACTTCTTCCTGGTTCCCAAGAAGACAGTTGACCTCAGACCAGTTCTAGATCTGAGCTTTCTGAACCTCTTCATGCAATACAAGAGATTCAGAATGTTGTCTTTTCCCAGCCTACTTCCTCTCTTACTGAAGGGTCAGTGGCTCTGCACCTTGGATATGCAGGATGCTTACCTGCACATCGCAATCTGTCCACCATACTGCAGATTTCTCCATTGTTGCTTTCAAGGGGAACATTTCCAGTTCAAAGCACTACCCTTTGGCCTTTCCTCAGCTCCCAGGGTGTTCACGAAATGCTTAGTGGTGGTGGCAGCTTTCCTGTGCAGACAAGGGGTCCAAGTTTTCCCATACCTGGATGATTGGCTGATCTCAGCCCCATCCAGGGAGTCCCTAGTCTCAGCTATGCATCTTACCCTGGATACTCTCCAATGGGTGGGTATAACGGTCAACTATGCCAAATCCCACCTGGTCCCTACCCTGCAGCTCCAATTCATTGGGGCAGCTTTGGATACCATCCAGGGCAAGGCTTTCCTGCCACAAGACAGGATATTGACTTTGCAGTGCCAGGCGCGCCTTGTGGCCTCCCAGAAGAAAATCTCAGCCAGAACAATTCTTCAGCTGCTAGGGCTCATGGCGGCAGCCATCCCTTCGGTTCCTTTAGCCAGACTATACATGTGGATATCTCAGTGGACCCTCAAAGTGCAGTGGAACCAGAGATCAGATGATCTGGATCATGAGATCCTAGTCTTAGATCCGATGGCACAGGATCTTTTGTGGTGGCAAAACCAGAACAACCTCTCCGAGGGGGTTCCGTTTTGTTCAGACAACCCCTCCTAAACACTGACAACAGATGCTTCAGGCCTGGGATGGGGATCACACAGAACACAGGGTCTTTGGTCCCATGTCGAACTGTCGCTTCATATCAACATACTCGAGATGAGAGCTGTACTGAATGCCCTTGAGTCCTTCCAATATCTCATTCTCCCAGGACATCTTATGATTCAGACCAACAACATGCATGTAGTCTGGTACATAAGCAAACAAGGAGGAACTCGCTCTTATCCCCTTTGCCGGGAAGCAATGAGAGTGTGGTACTGGGCAGCCACCCACAATGTACATTTGATGGCAGTTCATGTACCAGGCATTCAAAACATCCTGGCAAATGCACTCAGCCACACACAAGCTAGAGCACACAAGTGGGAGCTCAGACAATCAGTGGTAAACCGCATCTTCACAAGGTGGGGAAGACCTCAAATAGATCTGTTCGCCTCCCCAACCAACACAAAGCTACCAACCTTCTGCTCGCTTGCTCCGGGGCGTGGAGTTTTCTGGCGAGATGCACTGTCTCTGCTGGAGGGGGAGGATCGTGTACACCTTCCCTCGGCTCCAATTGATTCCGAGAGTGCTAATGAAGCTTCAGGCAGAAAGAGCATGGATGATTCTAATTGCTCCTTTCTGGCCGAGACAAATATGGTTCTCGCTACTGCAACAACTGTGAGTGAAATCTCCCTTTCCACTACCAGTCTGTCAAGATCTCTTGACACAGAAACATGGGACCCTGGTACATCCAGGTCTTAAGTCCCTTAATCTGCACGCATGGCACCTACTGACATAGCCACTGGTAATTTCGGGGTTTCCCGAAGGTAGCACAAATTCTAGCGGAGGCCAGAAAGCCTTCCACCAGAGCCACATATGCCATGAAATGGAAACGGTTTTCCATCTGGGAGACTCAAAAGGGATAGAACCTTTCTCCTGTTCCATCACGAAGGTCTTAGACTACATGCTGCATCTCTTCGACTTGGGTTTCAGTTATTCGACTCTAAAAGTACATTTATTAGCCATTCAAACAACATGAAGTCTTGTTGTATTTTGACTATATGCAGTTAGCCCCAGCACTTGAACTGCTATGGAGAGGAAAGGGTTAACTCTATGCCAAGGCATAGAACATTGAGCTTGAGCTCGGTTTTCAAACATCTGTCCCTGGTACTCCTCAGTGTAATTATTAGATTCTTTACTCTGCCTAACTATGAAGTCGCTCCGGAGATGGTGATCTTCGTTTCGGTTCAGTTCAAGTAAAAATCGGTCGTTTTTTCAACCGTTTTCTTATTTTTTCATTATTTAGATCTCTGTCTATGGTACAGTAAGTGTATTTAGTAGGCAGTTAGTTTTGTTGGTAGAAATTGTTTTTTGTTCGGTTTCTTCCCGGTTGGTCCGGTTGGGAACAGAAGCAAATTCTGTATTGGTTTTTCTTTGTATTTTTTTCTACCTTTTGTGCTGTGGTTTCCGGTAGCTATCGGATCCTAAAAAAGCCAAACATTTTCTTTGTTTTTTTTAACCGACCCGTGACACGGTTGGAACAGATAGGTTTGTAGTTGCCTGGCTTAACCACTGGTAAGGGTAACTTATTATTTTATAGGCACGTCTGAGAAACACAAAAAGAAAACTGGTCCTACTGGGTTTCAGCACTGCACTGAGTGTGGGGAGGCTTTTCCTAAGGCTGATCCCCACTTCGTCTGTTTATTGTCTGGGGTTTGACCACCTCAAGGAAGACTGCCAGATTTGCAAAAACTTTCCTAAAGCCATTTTAGAGAAATGTTTAATAAGGCTGAAGGAAAGGGAGGCCGAGAAGTCCGCTGACCCGGATGGCCAGCCTGGTTCGGTTCCAACCGATCCTGAGGGGGTGCCCACTGACCTGGGCGATACCTCCTCGAGAAAAAGGAGAGCCAATTCTGTGGAATCGGTTCCGTCTAAGAAAAAGTGCAAGTCAGCCGGTTCGTATCCCGGTCCCCATGTTCTGACCGCTGAAGAAATAGCTAAAGTGATTACTATTGTACAATCGCTTTGCCCAGTACCGACCGAACCAACACCAACTCAAAGACGATCGGTTCGGTCAGAAGCTTCTGCTTCTGAATATGGTCCTGAAGCATTTTATGAGGGCGATTGGGAAGGAGAAGAAGATTATGAAGAAGAAGAGGATTTTGAAGGCCTAGATGAGCCACTAGAGCCTGACATCTCCCCAGACAGGCCTTCTAATGTGTCTCCTCCCAGACTTTCTGAGTCCCCATCCCATTTCTTGTTCTATAAGAAAGTGGATGGAACTCTTCAGCTTCCAGTGGAAGAGGCTGAACAGGATCGGGAAGAACCTGACTATGTTGAGATGATGGATGTCCCAGGGTCAAAAAGGGTGTCTCTCTCTCTGCACAAGTCCCTGGGGAAACAGACCCAAAAAATATTAGTTTCCAACATCCATACCTCCTGTCTATAAAAAAGATGGACAGGAGGTATATCTTGTCAGGTCTTGGGACATAATTCCTTACAAATCATTGCAGCTATGTTGGGTAGTGCAAGCTATAGCCTGCGACAAGGCTAACATTCCCCTGGGATCTCACCCCCCAGATAAAGATTCCAGGAAAGTGGATGCCATGGCAAAGAAACAGTATTTGGCATCCTCTTTGGGGCTCAGGCAAGCTACTTACATGGCATATACAGCCAGATACCAGAAATCTATGTGGGATATAGTTCTGGAGCTGGCTAAGAATGCCCCTCCCCAGCAGGCCAAGGAGCTGTAGCAGGTGGCTGTGGATGGTACTGAGGCATCAAAGGTCCAGTTTCATGCTGCTGTCGACTCAAATGATGTACATTCCAGGGTTATGGCTACATCTGTCTCCCTGAGGAGATTTACTTGGCTCAGGTGTACCAATCTATCACAGGATACCCAGACCAAGGCCATGGATTTTCCTGTCATTGGTAATTCTCTGTTTGGGGAGCAAACAGAGGCTTACATGAAAAAGATGGACGAATACAGGACCACCTACAGGAGTGCTGCGGCCAAAGAAAAGCAGGTCACTCCTCAGAAGCAGCAATCTAGGGTTGGCAGGGGCAGGCCTTTTTACCAAGCCCAGGCCTCCTCTTCTATCCAGCAGAGGGGGTTCTTTAGGGGAAGAGGCAGAAGAGGGATGACCAGGACTCCATTCTCCACTCTGTCTAAGCCCCCTGCCAAACAGACTCCCTGAGGTGTCAGTCAGGGTCGCCTCCTCAGTTCCATTAGGGGGCAGGCTGGCTCACTATTTCCAGGCCTGGAAGTCTATTACTTCAGACAAATGGGTTCTGGAAGTAGTGAGCCAGAGACTTGTTCTTAGTTTCAAAAGGTTCCCAAAAATGAGAGTAAAGTCTTTCAGTCCTCCCTTTCCCTTGGAGACAAAGGCCTTAGAAGCAGAAGTCTCCTCTCTACTACTTCTGCAAGCAGTAGAGAAGGTACCTCTTTGTCACAGGGGAAAAGGACTGTATTACAGATACTTCCTTACCCCAAAAAAGACAGGGGAGTGGCAACCCATCCTAGATTCAAGATACCTAAACAAACATATACTAAAGCCAAAGTTCAAAATGGTGACTCGGGGAATAATTCTTCCCTCTCTGAGACCAGGAGACTGACTAGCCTCCCTGGATCTCAAGGATACCTATTACCGCATACCTATCAGACATTATCACAGAAAGTACCTCAGGTTCAAGTTGCCCTTAGGTCACTACCAGTTCAGAGCAATGCCTTTCGGCCTAACATTTGCTCCAAGGGTGTTCACCAAGTGTCTGGCAGTAGTGGTGGCCTTTCTCAGGAGACAAGGAATCTTGCTGTTCCCTTACCTGGACGACTGGCTCATAGTGGGTCAGTCCTCAGACCAAGTCAAGTCAGCTCTAGAGGTCACTCAAAGCTTCTGGACACCTTAGGATTCATCCTAAATCTAGACAAGTCTGTTCTGGAACCAGCCCAGCTTCTCACGTGTATAGGGGTGGAACTGGACACTGTCCAGGCAAAGGCCTTTCTTCCTCTTTCAAGGGCACAGTCCCTCATCACCCTGGCTTCCTCTTTTCGTCCACTAGTGTCTCGACCAGCCAGGCACTTCTTACAGTTGCTAGGCCACATGGCAGCTTCCACTGCAGTAGTGCAAGGGGCAAGATTTCAAATGAGAGATATTCAGTTTCATCTAAAATCTTTTTGGTCTCAGAAAAAAGATCCTCTCTCCAAGTTAGTTCCAGTGTCTCAAACTTTGGTTCAGGCTCTCCAGTGGTGGCTGGAGGAGGACAATCTAAGGCAAGGTGTCCCTTTCCTAAGTCAGGTTCCTACAGTGATTCTCACCACGGATGCTTCCCTACTGGGATGGGGAGCCCATCTGGACCAGCTCACTGCTCAGGGAACATGGTCTCATCAGGAATCTGTCCTGCACATAAATCTTCTCGAACTCAGGGCTGTCTTTCTAGCACTTCAGACATTCTTGAACACAATTCAGGGGAAAGTGGTGCAGATCAGGCAGACAACACCACAACCATGTGGTACATCAACAGTCAGGGGGGCACTCGGTCCTCGGCCTTGCACACTGAAGCCATGAAAATATGGTCACTTGCTTGTTCCCTTCAAGTTTCCCTGATAGCTGTGTATCTCCCAGGGAAGGACAATGTACTGGCAGATGTTCTCAGCAGGATTTCTCAAGGTCACCACGAATGGGCCCTGACTCCCCTAATTCTTCAAGTCATTTTCAAGAGGTGGGGCACTCCAGAGATAGACTTCTTTACAGCCCCGGACAATCACCAGCTTCCTCTGTTCTGCTGCAGACTCTCTCATTTGAGGTCTGTTCCCCAAATGCTCTCCTACTGGATTGGACAAGCAGGCTTCTGTATATTTTTCCTCCTTTTCCTCTGATATTCAGAGTTCTGGTCAAGATCAGATCTCAGCCTTGCACAGTGATCCTAGTGGCTCTAGACTGGGCCAGGCAGCCATGGTACCCCCTACTATTGTCAATGTCAGTGACAATTCCGCTGTCTTCCCAGACAGTACAATCTCACCTCTTCGCAGGGGAGGATACTGTATCCCAACCTTCAGACTCTCAGACTCAAAGCATGGCTCGAGTTAGAATATGCAAGTCTGCTTCTTTCCCAATCAGTCTTGGACATTCTTAAGGTTAGTAGAAAACCTTACACTAGAAAAACTTACAATTCCAAATTGAAGAGATTTGGTTTCTGGTGTTCTGAGAGGCATATTCAGCCAGATTCAGCTGACATTGCCACTGCGTTGGACTATTTGGTGCATCTTAACAGTTTAGGCCTCAGGCCTACCATTCTCAAAGTGCATTTGGTAGCCATCTCTGCCTTCCTTTCAGCTGGGAAGGGCTCTTCCTTAGCATCCCATCCAGTTTTCAAGAAAGAGTTTTTCAAAGGTCTGGTTCATATCAATCCTCCCTTTAGGGACCCTACTCCTGTTTGGGATCTGAATATCTGTATTGCACAGCTTATGCAGCCCCCCCCCCGAACCATTATCTTTAGCTGAGCTAAAATTCTTGACTTGGAAAACTGTGTTCCTGGTAGCCATTACCTCTGCCAGGAGAATCAGTGAATTACAGGCTTTGTCAGTGGAACCTGGTTTCATTTCATTTCACAGGGATAAGGTGGTCCTTCAAACGAACAGAAAGTTCCTCCCCAAGGTGGTATCAGACTTTCATTTGAACCAGTCTGTGTCATTGCCTGTATTTTTCACTGACCATTCTTCCTCTGGGGAGAGAAGACTACACAGTCTTGATGTAAAGAGGGCCCTTAGTTATTATGTAGAACACACTAAGGTCCATAGAAATGACTGTTCACAGCTGTTTCTCACTTATGGAGAGGCGGGAAAAGGTAAACCTGCCACTAAGAGAACTATTGCCAGGTGGATTGTCTCCTGTATCCAGTTCTGCTATTCAAAGTTGGGGAAAGAGACACCCTCAGGCCTGAGGGCTCACTCCACCAGAGGTACAGCTGCTTTGGTCGCAGCAGCTAGAGACATACCCCTAGTGGAAATCTGTAAAGCAGCCACCTGGAAAACTGTTCACACATTTACCAAGCATTATTCTCTTGACATCCAGTCAAGAAGTGATGTTAGGTTTGGCACAGCAGTGCTTCAGATCTTGTTCCCAAAATAGGTTCTGTAACTCCCTTCTCCAAGGGGGGTACTGCTTGGTAGTCTGCATATAGTCAGAATACAGCAAGATTTCATGTTGTTTGAAGAAAACCTTACTCACCATAGTACTGTTGTTTCTTCTATTAGACTCTTGCTGTATTCTGACCTCCCCTCGCCTCCCCTCCTGGAACCTAGTTGTTTTGGGATGTAGATTGACAGGCAGTGCTGCACCCCAGAGGTGTGCCTGGGTTACCTCTTCTTAGGATGAGGTTTTTGTTATTACTTTAAATATATATTATTAAGTTTTACTACCTACTTGGATTCTTTTTGGGGTTCTCAACTTGAGTCTTTTGGACCCTAAAAATCTGTTTATTGCCTTTTGGCACAACATTTTAAAAATAATTTCTAATTAGTAGTTAGCACAGTGCTCATAAGAATATGATGGTTACACTGAGGAGCACCAGGGACAGAGGTTTGAAAACTGAGCTCAAGCTCAACATTCTATGCCTTGGCATAGAGTTAACCCTCTCCTCTCCGGAGCAGTTCAAGTGCTGGGGCTAACTGCATATAGTCAAAATACAGAAAGACTCCATTAGAAGAAATAACATTACTATGGTGAGTATTTTTTTCTTCTTGCCCTTTAGCATCATTAACCTCCCACCCTTCCTCCTCAAGTAACCTAACTGAAGAGGACTCTGCTTCCTTTATTGTTGCCAAATTTGTTTCTGAACTTTTGAATTGCATTTAAAGCAAAGTTTACATGTTTTTTTCTATTGTTCATGCTGTTGCATGTTTTTTAAATCCTTATGGTTCACACTTAACATGGGCATGTTCCCATTCTAGCTTCGAAAAAATTCTTGTGCCCTCTGGGCAAGCTCCACACAGCTAACTCTTTTATGATTGGTTAATTCATTTTATTCATTATCATAAACTGCACCTCTGAGCCAGCTTATTGCATACTGTTACTGATGCTAAAGGACACCTTGGAAGAAACAATATCACTATGGTGAGTATTTTTTTCTTATTTACCTTAGACCTCCGTTTTTCTATTTGTGTGGCCGCCATTAGTGCTAGGCATGCACTCTTTCTTCAAGCAGGCTTCCCACCATTGTTTAAAGTGCATGCCTGTGATGCGCGTGCATGTGTAGCACAATTCTTGTTTGCTCAGCGCAGTCCCTATTAAGTCTATTGCGCTATTGTGTTAGCACACTCACAAGGGGTGTGCATGTCCATGTGAGCTCGGTCATGCCCTGCACGCATGCCAATTTTAGTGTTTTTTGGCTCGTTAATATAGATTTACATCTTCTCTGGTGAATTTTAGCCCAGTAAGCTATAGGGCTAATAGTTATTGTTTTTTATATAGCTTAACCTGTGTTTTGGCATCATGGCATCAGCTGGATGCATTCAGCAGTCCTGGGTTTGATTCCCACGACCTCCAGTTGCATGATGTGCGACTCTTGAGCAAGTCATTTAAGACAACTTAGTGGAGATTTTTTAGCCCAGAAAAGATATTGGGGCTAATTATTTTTTTACCTCACAATTATTATTTGGCACAATTATATTTGTCTTTGGCACCATGACTAATGGGACACCATCAATAAACAAACGATATAAGACCTGCAAAAAGGGTGATGAGGCCCTCCCCCATGGGTTCATTTTGCCCTCATTATGTTGCTTAGCACCCCCCTGCTTGTTCTCTGGCCTGGAGAGGGGAGCACCTGGTTCTTTAATTGGTAGTGGCAGCAGAATTGCAAAGAAATTACCTTGTAGCTCCTGAGTGAGCTTGAGCCCCAATGTCCCGCAGGACATCCACGCAGATACACCTGACCCCAATCGGGCCCCCTCAGGTCACAGGGGCCATCCAGGCACATTCAGATGTGGTGCAGTGAGCTTAGGCTGCAATAACAGATGTGCAGGCAGACCCTGACCCTGCCTTTTTGAAGCTCAGGATGATGATTACGGGGATCTTGGGGAAGTTCCTGACCTTAACTAAAAAAAAAAAAAGTCCGAATCAGGGATGATTTTCTCTCCTGCTTCATAATAAGCCCTTGTCTTTTGAATAGCTGAGGCATGTAGTCCCTTACAGCTCAGGAGGTACAGTCTGTGGAGACGGATGTCAGTCTAACTCTGTATCTTTTTTTGGCTACTATGCAACCATTGGGCTAGTGTGGATCAGAAAATAGGTCTCACGGGTGGGAAGCTCTTCCACTGAAAGACAAGGCAGTTTGTAGTTCTGAAAAGGCACCGCCCTGCCTATAGAAGGCTGTGGCCCTAACAGTCTTTCATGTTCAACGGGTGGCCACCGCATGCAGGAGGGGTTTTGCCTCTATCAAGCACACAACAGTTGTACGTCTTAAGCTTCTTTTATTGACCAAAGCCTTCAACCTATGGGTCACTACCCTGGCCAGTTTTGTTCTGCCTTTCTGAAGGTGCAAGCCTTTTTTGCAATTCTTGGCCATGGTTCAACCTTTCCAGGTGGTTATTCACTGGAGAATTTTCAGTTCAGTACTTTATTTGATCAATCATGATAACAAGTAACTTGATTATTTTCAAATACACAGACATAAATAATATTTAGTCTAACAATTTTAAAAACATTTTAGTATTCCTAGTGCGTCAGTCCCTTCATTCTATGATGACATGTCATTGCTCTAGAATTAGCTGCCTAATATTTTTCTTTTTCTTGTTGATAACGAAATTCGAAAATGTTGCAGACAGAATAGCATCTTCAACTGTTTGTGGATGTAGCAGAATAAATATCACATCATAATCTGAATCTGCATAAATTAATGAATAATTATTCAGAAATTGATCTCTAGCCTGATTGTACAAAGGACACAACAATAGGATGTGCTTCAGAGTTTCTTCATGTCCAGTATTACAAAAACATAACTTTTCTGACTCTATTACATCATCAACAGCACTCAGTGTATTAAAATATGTGTACTTTGAATTTACTAGCCCCATCCTCATCCAGGTAATAGCTTTTCTATATGGAGGAATCCTCTGAAAAGAAAGATATAGTTCTAGTTCATGGTCAATTTTGTTCTCCTTTTGTTCTTCTCATACCATCTTGCACAATTTTGTTTTCTTATTTGTGCCATATCTTTACTTTTCCCTAGGGAGTACATTTTCTTTTGATCAATTGTCTGTATTGAGGAAGAATCACAATTCCTCTGGAAAAGTCCAACCACAGATGGCCCATATCAATTTGGTCTAATTTACTTCGAAGTCCATTTAACCATTTAACCATAATGATGGTAAATCTCTATCTGCCCATTGCATTTTTTCTTTTAGACATATTTTTGGAAGTATATTTTTCTTTTGATTTATTATTCTGATCCAATATGAGATCAGCCTAAGATCTTTAAGAAAGCAGATCGGGACTCTGCCTAACTCAACTCTTGCCATGGTGTTTGAGGTAGAAGAGGGTACCATTAAAAGTGCTTTATAGTAATATGACAAGGGTTTCTCCAAGTCCTTCTTACTTACATACCCCCATACTTCTGAGCCAAATAACAATAATGGTTGTATTTTTGCCTCACCAGCAATTAACGCAGGTACTACTGTATTTCCTTCATACACAAAATTAAATTTCAATAATGCTCTTGTGGCTAATTTCGCTTTATTTGATTAATAATATGAGCCGTCCAAGAGCAAGAGGAGATAAGTTGTACCCCCAGATAACAATATTCCTTTACTAACTCAATGTTGACATCTCCTACTTTTAACCTAGGATCTTTCACATTATAGTTCCCATTTCTAAAGAAACATTGTTTTTTTTTTTGTATTTATCCACAGTTCTAATACTTTACATTTACGCTGCAATATATCAAATTTCTTCTGTATCCTGGTTCTAGAGAGTGAAAATATTACCAGGTCATCTGCATATGCCAATGAATAGATTGATATGTTATTTATTTTAGGAGAGTCAAATACTTCTGTGTCTTGAAATATTAATAGTTCATTGATATATAAATTGAAGAGAACAAGGGCCAATAGGCAACCCTGTTTAACTCCACAATTTGACTCAAATGGCTGGGACAACCTACCATCATTATCATACCTAATATATGTAAATGTATTTGAATAAAGTCTCTGAATTAATCTGAGGAGACTTGGATCCATACCCTTCTTATATAATGATTCCCATAGCTTTAATCTATTTACTGAATCAAAAGCTGATTCGAAGTCTACAGTCAGTGTCAGTGGCTCAGCAGGTAGCACACTCGCTTCTGAGTCCGGGAGATCAGTAGGCTGTGGGTTCTATCCCCACACCAGGCACTTGGGTTACTATCCCAATACTGACACTGTAGTGCAGCATGAGGGGGGGTGCTGCACTCCTGAAGTGCCATCTTTCGGATGAGACGTTAAACAGAGGTCCCATTTGCCTGGACTGGTGGTAGTTCAGGTGGATGTTAAAGATCCCATGGCACTTATCGAAAAGAGTAGGGGAATTTCCCTGGTGCAATGGCCAAATTTCCTCCATTCATGAAAAATACCACCAACAGCTTAATCTGGTTCAAGGTCAGTTGGCATTCATCTGTGTCCCCCTCCCCCGGGTCGTGCCTGAAAATAGGCAGGATTTGTCTAGTGCACTTACCCGGTCAACAAAAACTAAATAAAATAAATAAAAGAACTGTGTATAACTTAGACTTCCTAGGAATACATATTTTTCCATCAAATGGCCTGACAGATTGATATCTGTGAGGACAGTTCAATCCATTCATTTACCCTATTCAGTAGGAGTCTTGTAAATATTTTAGAACTTATATCTAATAAGCTAATAGGACAAAAATTTGAGGGGTCATATAATGATCCCTTTTTATGAATTGGGGCTATAATATTACTTGTCCATGAAATAGGAATAAAATTGTGTCTAGCACATAAATTGAAAAACATTGTAAGTATAGGAATCCAGAAATCTTTATGTTCTTTATATACTGCTGGGGGAATGTAATCTGGGCCAGATAACTTATTATTTTTTAGTTTCATCATACACACTTCTATCTCCTCGGGGGAGAAAATTATCACAGATTCTGCTTTACATGAACTATACGAAACTATACTGTAAGGTGAAGAGAGGGTCTTACTGAATATTTTCTTAAAGTGTTCTACCCAAGTATCTCTTGGTACATATACTGAACGGGCCGGCTGATATTGGTTGGTTCCCTTCGCTACCATACTCCAGAATGCTTTAACATCCTTGTTCTTGATGATCTGGTACATTTCATCCCAAATATCATTTTGAAAAGATAACTTCTTCATCTGCAAAAATTTGTTATGTGACTTCCTAGCCCTATTTAAAAATGCACAATTTTCCTTTGAAGGATAGGGTCTGGTCCTTCTGATAAGTTTCTTGAGCATCCTTTTTTCAATTTTACATTCTTTATCAAACCATGTTATAAGAGGTTTCTTAAGTCCACAATTAACATCTATATAAAGTGATGCTCTTAGGTCCAGATTAAGTTTATCTAATTGTGCATTTACCCATTCTATATTTTCCCATTCATAATTTTGCACTTCCCTTTTTTTCAAATTCTATCAATATATTTTTAACTTTGTTCCCATAAATAGCCTTATAATTCAAACACTGTTTCCCTTTCAGATATAATTGTGCCAACAGTATACAGGTGGGCTGTTCAGAGAGAATAATATCTTTATCTAGTTTCATTTGTAAGCTTAAAGCAGCATGATCACTTTCTGATCGAGTGAGGATTTTTAATGAGACAAAATTCTCTAGGCTCTCAGGATTAATTATGACATAGTCTATTATACTTCGACTCACCCCCGAAGAGAAGGTGAATTCACCTTCCCAGTACCCCTCGATTCTGCCATTCAGAATCATTAAAGCGTTTTCTTCAATAAATTTAATCAAACTTCGGCCTCTATCATTTACACCTTTATCTTTGCTAACTCTGTTTTTGCAAAACTTAACATTTAACTGGTTCTCTAAATTTATGAAGTTATCATGATCTGCAATACGAGCGTTAAAATCCCCTTGTATAATAAGCAAACCTTTTGGATATTTAAGAAGGGAAGCATCTAAATCAGCCCCCAATGAGCTCCAGATGTTTCCAGACTGCTCTGATTTATTAACTGGTGGAAAATATACGTTAACCAAAATTAACACAATCTGATCTATTTCTATGATGACCAAAATATAGTATTGCACATGTTTAAAAATTTCTAATATTGTTATATTAGGTCCAATTTTAACAAACAGGGCCAACACCCCTTTTGTTCTACCAAATTTCTTTTCCGTGGTTGCTAAATTTAGTATTGCTTGATATCCATTGATATTTATATTTTCTAAAGCCCACGTCTCTTGTAGGGCCAAGATTTCATATTTAGAAATGAATTCCATACATTCTTGATCTACTAACTTATTACAAAATCCAGTGATATTCCAAGTTAACATTTTCAGAAAATGATTATTTTGTGTAGAATCAAAAGTAGTCTCTGTTGAAGTTTCTTCTGTTATTCCTAGTCAGTGTTCTGTATCCAAGCCCCTAGTCCTTTCATCATTCAGATTCATCAGATCCACTATTAATATGCCAACACTATCAAAAATGTCCACATTCCTTTTTATCAGGGAAAATAAATGTGCTGATACACATGATATGTCTATCTGACTATTTCCTTTGTCCAAAAATGCTCTCTTTGCATATCTAATGCACTTTTCATGCAGTCTTGCTGTATTCTGACTATTGCAGTTAGGTCCTGTCTTTCAACTGCCCTGGAGAACAAAGAGTTAACTTTCCATGGCCAGCATGGAACGTTCAGCACGAGCTCGGTTGAAACCTCTGTCTGCTGTTGTTTAAACTCCAACCGTCAGATTCTTTACTCCGCCTCACTGAACAGTCGCTCTGGAGATTTCTCCTTTGCTCGGTTCAGAAAAGTCAGTTAAAGTGTCATTTTTTCGCTCGGTTTCTACCGATTTTCTGCTACTGAATCTGTTGGTTTAAGTCTCTGTCTGTGGTACCGTGAGTACTAGATAGGTTTTGCATTTAGTTTCTGTGTGGAACTTGTAAACATTGGATCGGTTCGGTTTGAACCGATCAGATAGGTTTTAAAAATACTTTGAATTTATTAGAGTGTGGTAACCAGTCCATATCGGTTCTAAAAAAAACGGATTTAATTACGGTTTTTTCCAAGACCCATAACACGGTCAGGAACCGATAGGGGTGTCTTGCCTGGCGGATTGCCAAAAAAAGGGTAAGTTTTGGATAGGATTGGCCATGTCTGAGAAACCCAAGAAAAAAACCGGGCCCACTGGGTTTCAACACTGCAATGTGTGTGGGGAAGCCTTTGCTATGGTTGATCCCCACACCACCTGTGTTTATTGTCTGGGGTTTGACCACCTCGATTCAGACTGCCAAATTTGTAAGAATTTTCCCAAAGCTACCCTGGATAAGACAGTAGGTAGACTGAGGGAAAGGGGGGCCGAGAAGTCCACTGACCCGGATGGCCAGCCCGGTTCAGTTCCGACCGAACCAGAAGGAGTGCCCTCTGACCAGGGTGAAACTTCTTCGGGCAAAAGGAGAGACGATTCTGAGGAGTCGGTTCCGGTTAAAAGAAAGAGAAGGGAAAAATCATCCGGTTCGGATCCACAAATTCTTTCTCTGACCGCTGATGAAATAGCCAAAGCGATAAGGATAGTTCAATCGCTAACTTCGGTTCCGGCCGAACCGGCACCATCTGTCAGGGGCTCGGTTCAGTCGGTTCCCCCGGTTCCGGATTATACTTTAGAAGCATTTTATGAACCGGAGGAGGAGGAGGAGGGTGAGTATGAGGATAATGGTGATGATGGTGATTATGAAAGTCTGGATGTGCCTATTGACACAGACATCTCCCCAGACAGACCTTCAGGTGTTTCTCCTCCTAGGCTTTCTGAGTCCCCTTCCCACTTTATGTTTTACAAGAAAGTGGCTGAAACCCTCCAGCTTCCAATGGAAGAAGCAGTGGAGGATCAGGAGGAGCCTGATTTTGTTGGGTTGATGGACATCCCAGAGTCCAGGAGATTGTCTATTCCCCTCCAATCTTTTGGGAAACAGACATTAAAAATTCTCAATACTCCTAATTCCATACCTCCTGTGGACAGAAGAATGGACAAGAGGTATACCCTTTCAGGCTCGGACACGGAGTTCCTTTCCCAGCAATGCAGCCATGTTGGGGTAGTGCAGGCTGCTGCCTGTGATAAGGCAACTATTCCCTTGGCTTCACACCCCCCAGATAAGGACTCCAGGAGGATTGATGCCATGGCAAAGAAGCAGTACATGGCAGCATCTTTGGGACTCAGGCAGGCTAACTATATGGCCTACACAGCTAGATACCAGAAGTCCAGGTGGGACACCATGCTGGCTCTGGCTAAACAGGCCCCTGACCAGCTTGCCAAGGAGCTGGAGCAGGTGGCTGCGGATGGGATTGAGGCATCCAAGGTGCAATTTCATGCTGCTGTGGACTCCAATGATGTTTCGTCTAGAGTCATGGCTACATCTGTGGCCCTTCGGAGGATGGCTTGGCTCAGTTGTACTAGCCTATCACAGGATACCCACGGCTAAGGCCATGGATTTCCCTGTCATTGGTAATTCTCTGTTTGGGGAGCAGACAGAGAACTACATGAAGAAGATGGACGAGTACAGGACCAACTACAGGAGTGCTCAGGCCAAAGAAAGGCAAGCCACTCCTCAGAGACAGCATTCCAGGGGCAGGGGCAGGCCCTTTCAAAGGCCTTTTTACCAAGCCCAGATCTCCTCTTCTGCTTATGCTCAGAGGGGGTTCTTCAGAGGGAGAGGCAGACGGGGAATGAGCAGGCCTGCTTCTACCCCTCAGCCTAAAGCCCCTGCCAAGCAGACACCATGATGGGTCTGCCCGGGCAAATTCTCCAATGCCTGTAGGGGGCAGGCTGGCTTACTTTGTCCAGGACTGGAAGTCTTTGACATCAGACAAGTGGGTCCTGGAAGTAGTAAGCCAGGGACTGGTTCTCAGCTTCAAAAAATTTCCCAAGATGAGGACCAGATCCTTTCCACCTGCAAATCCATCAGAGACCCTTGCCCTAGAGGCAGAGGTTTCTTCCCTCCTGGCTCTCAGAGCCACAGAAAGGGTTCCTACCCTACACAGGGGCAAAGGATTGTACTCCAGGTACTTCCTAACCTCCAAAAAGATAGGAGAATGGCGGCCCATCCTGGATCTAAGATATCTGAACAAGCACCTTTTAAAACCAAAATTCAAACGGTGACTCTGGGAATAATTCTGCCCTCTCTAAGGCCAGTGGACTGGTTAGCCTCCCTGGACCTCAAAGATGCCTATTTGCACATTCCCATCAGGTGCTCCCACAGAAAGTACCTCAGGTTCGAGTTGCCCTCAGGCCACTATCAATTCAGAGCAATGCCCTTTGGCCTAACATCAGCCCCAATGGTGTTCACAAAGTGCCTGGCAGTAGTGGTTGCTTTCCTAAGGAGAAAAAAGATCTCCATCTTTCCATACTTGGATGACTGGCTCATAGTGGGTCAATCTCCAGACCAAGTCAAGTCACATCTGCAAATAACTCAGCAAGTGCTCACTTCCTTAGATTCCTCCTCAACCTTCCAAAGTCAGTTCTCAGCCAGTACAGCTCCTCACCTTTATAGGGGCAGAGCTGGATACAATAAGAGCAAAGCCTTCCTTCCCTGGACAGGGCAAGGACCCTTATAGAACTGGCTCTTCATTCACCCTTCAGGTGTCTCGACCAGCAAGGCATTTCTTGCAGCTCCTGGGCCACATGGCAGCCTCTACAGCAGTGGTCCAGGGGCAAGATTCCAGATAAGGACATTCATTTCCACTTAAGAGCCTTCTGGTCCCAAAGAAAGGATTCCCTTACCAAACTAGTCCAAGTGACTTGAACCCTGATCCAGGCTTTGCAATGGTGGCAGGATCAGGACAATTTGAGACAGGGAGTTCCTTTTGTCACTCAGTCTCCTTCAGTGATACTCACCACAGATGCCTCCCTGCTGGGCTGGGGAGCCCACTTGGGGCATGTTACCACCCAAGGACTGTGGTCACCTCAAGAACCTCTGCTTCACATCAATCTCTTGGAACTCAGAGCAGTGTTTCTGGCACTGCAAGCCTTTTCCAAATCTGTACAGAACAAGGTGGTCCAGATCAGAACAGACAATACCACCACAATGTGGTACATCAACAAGCAAGGAGGCACTCGGTCTATGGCCTTGTGCACAGAAGCAATGAAGTTGTGGTCTCTGGCCTATTCCCTACAAACCTCTCTGATAGCAGTTCACCTCCCAGGGAAGGACAACGTCCTAGCAGATGCTCTCAGCAGGATATCCCAGGGCCATCACTAATGGACCCTAGATCCCTAGTTTTGGAAGTGATTTTCTCGAGATGGGGCACTCCACAGATAGATCTTTTGCAGCCCCAATCACCAACTTCCTCTCTTTTGTTGCAGACCCCCAGTCTTGGGCTCAGTCCCCCTGGATGCTCTGATCCTGAATTGGGAAGGGAAGTTCCTATATGCTTTCCCCTTCCCTCTCCTGTTCAAAGTGCTAGTCAAGATCAGGTCTCAACCATGCAAAGTGATTCTGATTGCTCCAGACTGGGCCAGACAGCCCTGGTACCCACTGTTGCTGTCCTTAACAGTCCACCTTCCCCTGTCTCTTCCCAGGAATTACAACCTGCTGACATCCTCTCAGGGGAGGATTTGGTATCCAAACCTCAAATCTCTCAATCTCAAGTCATGGCTCTTGAAGAGTTAGAGTTTGCTGATTTACACCTTTCTCAAGGGGTTCTGGATATCCTTAAGGCTTCTCAAAAGCCTTCCACCAGAAAGACTTACAACTCCAAATGGAAAAGGTTCACTATTTGGTGCTCTAATAAGCATATTTCTCCAGAATCTGCTGGGTTGCCTACAGTCCTGGACTACATGGTTCATCTTAATGGCTTGGGACTTAGGCCAGCTACACTTAAAGTGCATCTGGCAGCTGTTTCTGCCTTCTTGTCAGTAGGCAAGCCCTCTCCTCTGTCAGCCCATCCTGTGTTTTGTAAGTTCTTCAAGGGATTGCTGCACACCGATCCCCCCTTTAGGGACCCTGCTTCTGCTTGGGACCTTAATGTTTGCATTGCTCAGCTTATGCAGCCACCCTTTGAGCCTTTGTCAACTGCAGAGCTTAAGTACTTGACTTGGAAAACTGTGTTTTTGGTAGCCATTACTTCTGCCAGGCATATCAGTGAATTGCAAGCCCTGTCAGTGGAGCCTGATTTAATCTCTTTCCATAGAGATAAAGTGGTCCTAAGAACTAACAGGAAGTTTTTGCCTAAGGTGGCTTCAGATTTCCACCTTAATCAGTCTATGTCTCTCCCTGTTTTCTTCACTGACCATTCCTCCTCTGGAGAGAGGAGGCTGCACAGCTTGGATGTTAAAAGGGCCCTCAGCTGCTACATAGAGCGCACCAAGAATCACAGGTTTGACTCCCTCCAGTTGTTCCTCAGATATGGAGAGGTCGGTAAGGGCAAACCTGCCACTAAAAGATCTATTGCCAGGTGGATTGTCTCTTGTATACAATTCTGCTATGAAAAACTGGGTAGAACACCACTCTCAGGCTTGAGGGCTCACTCTACTAGAGGTACAGCTGCTTCCCTGGCTCCTGCCAGGGATATTCCTATCTTAGAAATGTGTCAAGCAGCCACCTGGAAAACAGTCCATACATTCACCAAGCATTACTCTCTGGATATCCAGGCTAGGAGTAATGCTCGGTTTGGCACAGCAGTACTTCAGAGCCTATTCCCAAAGTAGGTTCTGTCCCTCCTCCATGGAGGTACTGCTTGGTAGTCTGCAATAGTCAGAATACAGCAAGACTTCATGTTGTTTGAAGAAAAAATTACTCACCTTAGTAATGTTGTTTCTTCTAATGGAGTCTTGCTGTATTCTGACCTCCCCGCCTCCCCTCTCAGAACCTGGTTTTTGGGATGTGGGTGGGCAGGAGCAGTGTTGGCACCCTAGAGGTGCCCCTTTTTCACCCTCCTTTATTTTGGGTGTGTTGTGTTTTGTTTTTTGTGTTTCCTGACTTGAGTCTTTGCTTTGAAACCAAAAAAACCTTTTTTAACAAATTTGGTTGCCAGTTGGCTAGTGTAAGTCTTACAGTTTCCACGCAGAACTTCTAGTGAGTATTGCTCGTAAATATCTGATGGTTGGAGTTTAAACAACAGCAGACAGAGGCTTCAACCGAGCTCGTGCTGAACGTCCCATGCTGGCCATGGAAAGTTAACTCTTTGTTCTCCAGGGCAGTTGAAAGGCAGAACCTAACTGCAATAGTCAGAATACAGCAAGACTCCATTAGAAGAAACAACATTACTAAGGTGAGTAATTTTTTCTTCTCCCTTTGGTCTTTGAAGGTATGACCCTATAAGAGAATTTATATAAGCATCCAGGATTTCCTCGTTTTCTCCCCAAACTCTGTCTATACCAAATAGGGACAGACTGTAAGGGTTGGAATCCCCACTAATATCTATTGTAAATTTACTAAAGTCCCATTGAAGTTTAAGTAACTTCCCTTTAAAATAATTCAAAGTTAAGTGATCACCAATCCCACAATACTGCTTAGTATGGGCTGTGATAGTCTTCCATGAGATAGGGGCCCATAGACCTAATCCTAAGGAGGAAATCCTGTATGATTTAGCCCAAATGGACTTTGCTAAAGGCATATCAGAAACTAATACATACACAGGTTTATTCTCCATTCTTTCATCCCTACATACCATGATAATGTTATCCTTGGCTTGAGGGATGCCTAGCTCTACAACAATTAAATACTTAATAAGGTCCTTTAACGTTTCTGGAGATTCATCAGCCTTATGATACACACCATCAATTCGCAAACAAACTTCTTTTCCATCAAGTAGTCTTTCAGTTTCCTTACATACTTCAGTGATCTCTTTAATGGGCCTATTATTGCAGTCTGTACATATAATTTCTATAGGCATCCCTCTCTCTTTCCTACACTATTGTTTGCAGGACTTTCCTGAATCTTTAAGTTTTCCTTTCTTACTGAATCCGGCTTTAGTTGTTTTTCTATAACTTCTTTCTGATTTTTTATTTCCTTTGTTGCTTTTATTGAGTGTTTCTTTCCACCCCTTTTCCTTTCCTTTTGTTTCTTAGAACCTTTCAATTTCTTCTTATTTTTCAGTTGAATATCTGGGATAAAAATTGATGAAAAAGATAACTTATTAGTCTTTTTTGGCAAGCGACTTCATCCATCTTTTCCTCTAATTGTTGCAATTTTAGAAACAGAGTGTTAATAGAACTTTCCAAAGTAGATTTTAAATCCCTTAATGCCTCTAACAATACTACATTTGCTATGACAGGATGTATTAATGCCTTAAATGTATACTTTGATAATGTATCAGGAGACTGAGCAAATAGATCTTCATTTGTTATTATTTGTTCAACTTCTCTGTCCATTTTTTCAAATACTGTATGTGGGGATCCTGTTAATACAGAGCAATTGGTTCTAATTGCCCCAACATCATTCACTAGGTCTTGACTGAGATTACCAAAGTCTTCATCTAGTCCTGATGAGATTTCTAAGGGGCTATATAATTCTAGCCTTGAATCCTGTACCTTTCTATGAGAGATAATTTTCATTAGGGCTGTGTAGTTGACCCTTCCTGTGGGGGAGATTTGAGTTCCTGAGCTTTATTTTCCCTTAAGTTACATTTAGTTTTAAAAGTAAAGAAATCTGTGATATTTTTCTGCCTGACCTGTCTATTTGGTGTCTCTAAAGTCTTATTGATGTAATGTTTATCTTCAATGTTTGTTTTCCCTTTATGAGAGCTTAGTGTCTTTGTATTTAATTCTTGAGTGTCATTGCTGGCTGCATAAAAGTCCTTTTCCACTCTATTTGTCTCCTTTTTTAATTTTTCTCCCATATTATCTAACTTCTCAATGGTCAGTTTTGTGGTATTTTTCAGTGCTTCAGCATAAGTAAAAAATATTTGCTCAGCGGGGGTAGATATAATACATAATGTGTCATTAAATATACAGCCATTATTTTCATTCCTTTTCTTTAGTCCATCCCCTAATACTTTTCATTTTTCCCCCTTTCCTGTGAGCATTTTACCACTTCTTGTAAACATTGGGTGAGACTTTTTAGTAAGCTGCAGAAATATGTTATAAAATGCTTATAAAGAGAAAAAAAACAACTCAGCAAACGTCAACAGACATCAAAGGGTAAACAGTAAACAGCAAGAATTGATTTAAACCAGAGATGGACTTCAGGAGAATTTTGTGTCAGATTGCTCAGCCTACTTCATTATTTTTGGCCATGTGGGTCTGGTCAAGCTTCATAAGCTAAGCTGTTTAACCTACCCTTGAGGGAGGCCTATGGTTTGATTCTACCCTGGATACTGAAAAAAAAAAGATATGCAGTGAAAATGTCTTTCTCCAGTGTCAAACAACAGTGCAAGACTACCATAACTCAAAAGGGTCAAGGTAACGGCTACTGCAAACAGTTCCAAGGGGGGGGGTCCATTCCTTTAAAGTTGGCTCTTGAGAATGGAGGAACCTACTCAAGTAACAAGGTTACACTATCAGAGGAGCACTGGCCAGGCACTGTGCAGGAGGCCCAGCACCAGGCCTGGCGCCTCACAAGAAAGCATGTGGACTCCTTTTCTTGGTGTACAAAGGAGTTTTGCTCAAGATGGGTCAGAAGAAAAAATTACTCACCTTAGTAATTGTGTTTCTTCTATTGGAGTCTTGCTGTATTCTGACATATGCAGTGATCTCCAACCCTTGAACTGCCCCAGAGAACAAAGAGTTAAGAGCATAGAATGCTGAGCTCGAGCTCAGTTGGAGTCTCTGTCTGGAGTGTTTCAAACTCAAACTGTCAGATTCCTACGAGCCCACTAACTAAAGATTATATGAGGAAATTGTAAAATTCCTACTAGCCAACTGGCAGTAAAAAGTTTTGGGTTGCCAAAGGAAGACTCAAGTCAGGAAACCCAAAAACCAAAACCCAATTTAATACAAATAACAGTAATAAATCAACACCCAAACAAAAGGAAGAGGGCGTAAACAAGGAGCACCTCTGGGGTGCAACACTGCACCTGCCCACCGACTTCCCAAAAACAGGTTCTGAGAGGGGAGGCAGGGAGGGAGGTCAGAATACAGCAAGACTCCAATAGAAGAAGCACAATTACTAAGGTGAGTAATTTTTTCTTCAAACAACATGAAGTCTTGCTGTATTCTGACATATGCAGACTACCAAGCAGTACCTCCATGGAGGAGGGACGGAACCTACTTTGGGAAGAGGCTCTTCGGTACTGCTGTGCCAAACCGAGGATCACTCCTAGCCTGGATATCCAGAGAGTAATGCTTGGTAAAGGTATGGACTGTTTTCCAGGTGGCTGCTTGACAAATCTCTAAGAGAGGAATATCCCTGGCAGCAGCCAGGGAAGCAGCTGTACCTCTGGTGGAGTGAGCCCTCAGGCCTGAGGGAGGAATCTTTCCCAGTTTTTCATAGCAGAATTTTTTACAAGATACAATCCACCTGGCAATAGTTCTCATAGTGGCAGGTTTGCCCTTTCCAACTTCTCCATAAGTGAGGAACAACTGGAGGGAGTCAAACCTGTGACCCTTGGTATGCTCTATGTAGTAACTAAGGGCTATTTTAACATCTAAACTGTGTAGCCTCCTTTCACCTGAGGAAGAATGATCAGTGAAGAAAACAGGGAGAGACATAGACTGATTCAAATGGAAGTCTGAAACCACTTTGGGCAAGAACCTGCTGTTGGTTCTAAGGACCACTTTTTCCCTGTGAAAGTAGATAAAATCAGGTTCCACTGACAGGGCCTGCAGTTCACTGATACACCTGGCAGAGGTAATGGCCACCAAGAACACAGTTTTCCAAGTCAAGTACTTAAGCTCTGCTGAGGACATAGGCTCAAAAGGAGGTTGCATAAGCTGAGCAATGCAAACATTCAGATCCCAGGCAGGGGCAGGGTCTCTAAAGGGAGGACTGGTGTGAAGCAATCCTTTAAAAAATTTACAGAATACAGGATGAGATGATAGTGAGGAGGACCTTCCCACGACAGAAAAGCAGAAACAGCTGACAAGTGTACCTTGAGAGTAGCTGGTCTGAGGCCAAGGCTATTAAGAAGGACCATATAATCCAGAACCGTAGGCAATTCAGCAGTGTCTAGAGAAATATGCCTCTTGGAAGACCAAATACTGAATCTTTTCCATTTGGAGTCATAAGTCTTTCTGGTGGAGGGCTTTCGAGCAGCTTTGAGAATATCCAGAACACCCTGAGAAAGATGCAAGTCTGCAAACTCTATCTCTTCAAGAGCCATGCCTTCAGATTGAGAGACTGAAAACTGGGGTACCAAATCCTGTCCCGAGAGGATGTTAACAGGTTGTAATTCCTGGGAAGAGACAGGGGAAGATGGACTGCTAGGGACAACAACAGGGGGTACCAAGGCTGTCTGGCCCAATCTGGAGCAATTAGAATCACTTTGCAAGGTTGAGACCTTATCTTCACTAGAACCTTGAGCAGGAGTTGGAAGGAAGGGAAGGCATACAGAAATTTCCCTTCCCAATTCAGAATCAGAACATCCAGAGGGACTGAGCCCATGACTGGGCATCTGCAACAAAATAGAGGAAGTTGGTGATTGTCTGGGGCTGCAAAGAGATCTATCTGTGGAGTGTCCCACCTTGAAAAAATCACTTTCAGCACCTGAGGATCCAGGGACCATTCGTGATGGCCCTGAGAGATCCTGCTGAGTGCATCTGCTAATACATTGTCCTTCCCTGGAAGGTGAACTGCTATCAGAGAGGCCTGCAGGGAATAAGCCAGGGACCACAACTTAATGGTTTCTGTGCACAAGGCCGTAGACCGAGTGCCTCCCTGCTTGTTGATGTACCACATGGTGGTGGTGTTGTCTGTTCTGACTTGAACCACCTTGTTCTGTACTGACTGAGAGAAAGCTTTCAGGGCCAGAAAAGCTGCCCTGAGTTCTAGAAGATTGATATGGAGAAGGGATTCCTGAGGGGACCACAGTCCCTGGGCAGTGAGGGCCCCCAGATGGGCTCCCTAGCCCAGAAGAGAAGCATCCATGGTAAGGACTACTGAATGAGACTGAGTGGCAAATGGAACCCCTTGCCTTAAGTTGTCCTGATCCTGCCATCATTGAAGGGCTTGCATCAGGGCCCGAGTCACAGGAATCAGCTTGATAAGGGAATCCTTCCTTTGGGACCAAAAGGCCCTCAGATGGAACTGAATATCCCTCATCTGGAATCTTGCCCCTTGGACCACTGCTGTAGAAGCTGCCATGTGGCCCAAGACCTGGAGGAAATGCCTTGCTGGTCGAGACATCTGAAGGCTGAAGGAAGAAGCCAGTTCTATAAGAACTCTTGCCCTTTCCAGGGGAAGAAAAGCTCTTGCTTTGACAGTATCCAACTCTGCCCCTATAAAGGTAAGGAGCTGCACTGGCTCGAGAACTGACTTGGGAAGGTTGAGAAGAAATCCCAGAGAAGTGAGCACTTGCTGGGTCACTTGCAGGTCTGACTTGACTTGGTCTGGAGACTGGCCCACTGTGAGCCAGTCGTACAGGTATGGAAAAATGGAAATCTTTTGTCTTCTCAGAAAGGCAATGACTACTGCCAAGCACTTTGTGAAAACCCTAGGAGCTGATGTTAGACCAAAGGGCATTGCCTTGAACTGATAATGACCGAGGGCAACTCGAACCTGAGGTACTTTCTGTGGGAGCACCTGATGGGAATGTGAAAATAGGCATCTTTGAGGTCTAGGGAGGCTAGCCAGTCCCTTGGCCTTAGAGAGGGAAGAATTATTCCCAGAGTTACCATTTTGAACTTTGGTTTTAAAAGATGTTTGTTCAGGTATCTTTGGTCTAGGATGGGTCGCCACTCCCCTGTCTTTTTGGGGGTAAGGAAGTACCTGGAGTACAGACCTTGGCCCCTGTATAGGGTAGGAAATCTCTCTATGGCCCTTAAGGCCAGAAGAGATGAAACCTCTGCCTCTAGGGCAAGGGTTTCTGAGAGACCTGCAGGTGGAAAAAATCTGGCTCTCATCTTCAGAAATTTTTTGAAGCTGAGAACCAGTCCCTGGCTTACTACTTCCAGGACCCACTTGTCTGATGTAATCAACCTCCAGTCCTGGACAAAGTAAGCCAGCCTGCTCCCTACTGGAATAGGAGAGTCGACCCCGGCTGACACATTAGGGTGTCTGCTTGGCAGGGGCTTTAGGCTGAGGAGTGGATGCAGCCCTGCTCATCCCCCTTCTGCTTCTCCCTCTAAAGAACCCCCTCTGTGAAAAAGGAGAAGAGGCCTGTGCTTGGTAAAAAGGCCTATGAAAAGGCTTACCCCTGCCCCTAGACTGCTGCTTTTGAGGAGTTGCCTACCTTTCCTTGGCCTGAGCACTCCTGTAAGTGGTCCTGTACTCATCCATTTTCTTCATGTAATTCTCTGTCTGCTCCCCAAACAGGGAATTACCCACTACAGGAAAATCCATGGCCTTAGCCTGAGTATCCTGTGAGAGGCTAGTACATCTGAGTCAAGCCATTCTCTGAAGAGCCACAGATGTAGCAGTGACTCTTGATGACACATCATTGGAGTCCACAGCAGCATGAAACTGTACTTTGGATGCCTTAATCCCATCCGCAGCCACCTGCTGCAGCTCCTTGACTAGCTGGGGGGAGGCCTGTTTAGCCAGTGCCAGTACAGTGTCCCACCTGGACTTCTGGTACCTGGCTGTACAGGCCATATAATTCGCCTGCCTGAGTCCCAAAGAAGATGCCATGTACTGTTTCTTTGCCATCATCAATCTTCCTGGAGTCCTTGTCTGGGGAGTGTGAAGCCAAGGGAATATTTGCCTTGTCACAGGCAGCAGCCTGCACTACCCCAACATGGCTGCATTGCTGGTATAAGAACTCCGTGTCTGAGCCTGAAAGAGTATACCGCTTGTCCATTCTTCTATCCACAGGAGGTATAGTGTTAGGAGACTTTAGAATTTTTTGTGTCTGCTTCCCAAAGGATTTGTGGAGGGGAATAGACAGTCTCCTGGACTCTGGGATGTCCATCATCTCTACATAATCAGTCTCCTCTTGATCCTCCAATGCCTCCTCCATAGGAAGCTGGAGGGTTTCAGCCACGTTTCTATAAAACATAAAGTGAGAAAGGGACTCAGAAAGCCTAGGAGGGGAAACACCTGAGGGTCTGTCTGGGGAGATGTCCAGTTCCACAGGCACATCCAGACCCTCACTTTCACCATCATCAACCTCAAACTCCCCTTCCTCTTCAAACTCCTGTTCATAAAACTCTTCAAGGGTATAATCTTGAACTGGGGGAACCAACCGAACCAAACCCCTGCCAGAAGGTGCCGGATCGGTAGGAACCAGGCGAAGCGATTCCACAATCTGAATCGCTTTGGCTATCTCTTCGTCGGTCGGAACATGAACCTCTGGATACGAACCGGATGATTTTTCTTTGCGCTTTCTTTTTGTTGGAACCGATCTCTCGGAATCGGCTCTCCTTTTGCCTGAAGAAGTATCAGAAGTCAGAAGAAGTCAGAGGGCACTTCTTCTGGTTTGGTCGGAACCAAACCGGGCTGGCCATCTGGGTCAGCGGACTTCTCGGCCTCCTTTTCCCTCAGTCTACCTAATCTCTTCTCAAGGGTAGATTTGGGAAAATGTTTTCATATTTGGCAGTCTGAATCGAGGTGGTCAAACCCCAGACAATAAACACAGGTGGTGTTGGGGTCGGCCTTAGCAAAGACCTCCCCACACTCACTGCAGTGTTGAAACCCAGTGGACCTGTTTTTTTCCTTGGGTTTCTCAGACATGGCCAACCTAACCAACTTACCCTTTTTATGGCAACTGCCAGGCAAGATACCCCTATCGGTTCCTAACCGTGTCACGGGCATTGGAAAAAAATGTAGTAAACACATTTTTTTTAGAACCGATAAGAACCGGTAACCACACTCTAGATAAAACACTAAATTTCACTATCAAATGGTCGGTTCAGCCGAACCGACCTGCACTTTTACAAGTTCCACACAGAAACGGAACAGTTCCTATCTAGTACTCACGGCACCACAGACAGAGACTGAACCGAGTATTTGGAAACTTTTTCGGTTTAAAAACCGATGAAAAACTGAGACTTTAACTAACTTTTGAACTGAGCTGAAGGAGAAATCTCCAGAGCGACTGTTCAGTGAAGTGGAGTAAAGAATCTGACGGTTTGAGTTTGAAACACTAAGGGTTGGAGATCACTGCATACGTCAGAATACAGCAAGACTTCATGTTGTTTGAACAATGTCAGACGCCTTATTAGGGGTCACTTCTCTGCCCCAGTTCTCAAGGGTCACGGAAAGGCCAGATATCGTAAAAACTGGCCCCCCTTATTCTTTCAGGGCCATAGTACAGGTCCCACTAATCGAACAAGGTCAGGGTACTATTGATCTTATTTTATGATCCCCAGGAAGTTAGGGGGTTGTCAGGCCCATTCTAGATTCAAGTGCTGGAACAAATTTGTGCTCCACAAACCTTTCAGGATGGAGCCCCGGAAGTCAGTCATTGGGCTGCTCAGTCAAGGGGTTTTCTTAAGCCTCAATACATCTGACGGATGACTGCCACCACATTCCCTCCATCAGTCCTACTCAGAGTACCTCATGTTTTTGATATGGAACCAACCCTCCTGCATAGGGTGCTTCTCTTCACACAGACTTCAGCCCACTGAGTTCCTTGAAGGTGTTGGTAGTCCTGGTGACTTTATGTCTATCCTAATTGAACAGCCTGCTTATTCATGCACTGATGTTGTCCTGGCAAGCAGCTGGTACTCAGCTTTCTAGATATGCCAGAGTTGCAAGGCTAAGGATGAACCGGGAGAAAAGTTGCTCCAAGCCCTCTCAGACCTTGGATTGTCTGGTGGTAATTTTTCGGCACAAAATCAGGAAAGGTTTGCTGCCTTCATGGAAGGTGGCCTTTTGTCTGAAGTCCGCTGTCTCACTGCAGTTTGGGCCTCAGGATAGGCAGCGATAGTTTAATCCCGTGGGCTTCCAGATGTGACCTATTCAAATGAGTTTACTGTAGACCTGGGATCCCTCATCGGAAGATTATCAGCCAGTTTTCCTTTTCCCCCTCAGCTTCGTCACTCCCTGAGTTGAAGAGTGGATGTGCAAGATCAGAGAAAAGTTCCACTAGAATTTCCAGAGTTAATTTTCACAAAACATCATTTTACATGGATTGGGGGCAGGCCAGAGCCAGCTTCCCACTCAGGGAACTTGGTTAGTCTAAGAACAGCATCTCCACATCAATGTTCGGGAGGTGAAGAAGGTCCACCTAGCCTCCCTTCATTTTCAACCATGCTGTTAAACATGGTGTACATTTGTACATAACCATTAAGGCATGGGAGATGTTTTGAGAGGTTGCCAACCTGTCAACAGTTCAGCTGGCAGGGGGGTTGAACCTTCAGGTGGACTGGCTAAGTTGCAAAATGTTCATCCTGTAGCATGGAGGTTGAACCTGGAGGTTTTTGAACTCCTGTGCAGCTGGTTTGGTCAACCTCAGATCCATCTGCTTGCATCTAGCCACAGTGCTAGAGTCCAAGAAGGTTCTTCAATCTTTTCGATGTCCACAGCTGGGGGCAGAGGTCGCTCTGCCTCAAGAGTGGACCTTAAGCAGAGTGCATGCTTTCTCTACTAACTCTTCCAAAGTAAAAAAAAAAATAATAAATAAAAATAAGACACTCTGGAGGGAGCAGCCTCTTATTAGCTGCAGAGTGGCCGAGAAGACTGTAGTTCTTGGACTTAGCGAATCTTGCTCAGTAAACACCCTTGCGCCTTCTGGTGTGTAGAGACCTGCTATCAGTCTCTCTATTTCTCTACCAAATAAAATCCATGAATGATGCAGCTTGCGCCCTGGCTCCTGAGAGGAGGAGGCCCTTTCCATTTAAATAATTAAATAAAATATATGTATAGTTTTTCCTGAGAAACTACTTGACACCTTACTGGCTGCCAGAAAATCTTCTGTCCTCAGCCTGTGCTCCTGTAGGGGCCACCTCTCTTTTTTTACCTTGGGCCAGCAGGGAAGGTTTTTCCTTCAACAGCCTCTATTCTACAGTTTTGGGGTTTCTACAAGAAGGTGTGGCAAAGAGGTTGACATTGATTCTGCTGAGAGGCCAGGTTCTGCTCTCACAGCCTCCTGGGAGTTTTGGCCTAGGAACTAATGGGCACGTGTTTGGTAGGACATGTCTGCTGTCCTTATATCCGGTTCTCTGTGGGATCTGGATTTGGTTCTGAATGCTGTTTGCAAGGAGGTTTTTGAACCACTCCCATCCATATCACTAGATGTGTCATTTTACGGGCTTCCTGTTAAGGAACCATACCCTATTAGGCATAAGGACATGTGGTACTCAGAACAGCATTTCGTCCCTCAGGTGCTCATTGCCTTCCAGTAATTCCAGGACATAGGCTTGTGTCTGCCTGTCCACAACCTCCTCAATCATCATTTATCTGATGCAGAACCTTTGTAAATGAACTGCTGGTTCAAAGGTATTTTGTAATCCTAGTACTCAATAAATAAAATAAATAAATCCAAGGGAAAGAATTGCACAAGTTAGATTTATCACGCACCGTTAGGATCTGTCCTAAACGGACAGCTGTGTTCTGTGATTCAGATAGTCTTGTTTGTTCTCATGGAACAGACAAGTAGGGCCAAGGGGCCTTTTTTTTGCCACTCTCACTAAATGGGTGCGGGCCTGCGTTGTTCAGGCCAGCGTTGTAGTAAGAGGAGGCCCTCGGCTCTCCTCAAGGCTCACCACTCCAGGGCTAAGGCAACTCACTGGGCAGACAGGTGAAGCACTGGTTTTAAGATAATGCAATGCAAATGTGTGATCTCACGTGCACAAAACATCCATCTTGATGTTCAGAATTCGGCTGACTTAGTTTGGTCACAGAGCACTAGAGGCAGCAGTTCTCAAGTAATTTTCAGTGCTTGCCTCTGGCATATGGGATAATCTTCTCCCCCCTCTCATTTTTTTCTGGGTACTGCTTCTTAGAACCCAGTTGTCATGATTACCCATTGACAATGTGGAGCGCTACAGAAGGAAGAAATTTACTTCATACTTACCATAATTTCATTTTCTGTTAGCTCCAACATTGTCAATGGGCCCTCCCAGGAGCCTTGCTCCTGCGGGAGAATCTTATCCTGTATGCTAGTAGGGATGCCCTGTTTGTCAAAATCCCCTACTATTTTTTCAGACATCCCTCTTTCTTGCTGTACTGTACTCCATAATAAAATATAAGTATATTAAAAAAAGGGATTATTTTTCGATCAGTCTGCGACCACAGGTTAACAGCTTTACTGATAGCTCTTCAGGCGTTTTCCTTGTTACAGGTAGCCTCACTGCATTCAATTGTTGCCTGGAAGTTATACCTTAGGGGGTGATCAGGTTGTTTTCCAGATGTGCGAATGATTTTGAACCCGCCTTTTCTACCGGATGGTTCTTCCTGCTGGGAGGATCGAATTGTCCAAACCTTGAGTCCAATGGAGAGCCTTTCCTCCTCGGACATCTGCCTGGAAGGTAAGACAGTTTTTTTATTTACATGTTGCAGTATGTTTTGTGTTGGCAATTGGTTATAATGTATGAAAATGTGTGGCTAGTATGGCACTGCAAGGTCAGTAGTGACTGGGGAGTTGCTGCTGCATGAAATTCATCAAATGCCTAACATTCTAAAGCTTGGGCTGTGCCATTGCCCTGGTAGGGGTGCACTATACCCAGTTGTTATGATTACCCAAGGACAATGCTTGAAACTAACAGAAAAGGAAATTACGGTAAGTATGAAGTTAATTTCTTCTACACGGCACATAGACTTTTGTGAATAGATCCTATGAGTTGACAGGTCAACTTTGTATGGTTTGTAAACTGCTGAGTTTTGCCTGAAAAGATGCATTCAGTTTTGTAGAGCACTCACCTAGTTAACAAAAACTAACAAATCATTTTTTTATGGTGGTGGGGGGAGGTACAATTGGATTTGATATGTTGGAATTGCTGATGCATTAACTATAAAAACATTTCTCATTTTACCTCTATCCATAGAATGGATGACAAAACTAAAATGTTTTAACAGAAAACTGATTTGTAGGACGTAAAGCAGAGTGAATATGTCATCACTCATAACCTAAATAGAGATTATAAATGAGTATAACTACAAAACTACTTGCAGATTTTGAAAATAAAAAATGACACTTCTTTTTTTTTTTACCCCAATTAGGATGAAACTGTCTTTGGATGGGTGTAGAAAAAAATCACAAGATTCAAGCCAAAGATGTTCAGAGGACCGTTGTCTTGATTTGAATGCTGTTATGTTACTATTACTACCATCTGCTTTTGAAAATTGATTAAAATGTATTACAACCCCAATCGATGATAAAATCATAGCACAAATTGCTAAAGTTAGTCAACTGTTGCTAATTAATATAGATATACACAATCTGTGGAAAGTAATCAAATATATATTAAATCTGTTTTTGTATAACTAGGGAATAAGAATCTTAAATCATTTAATGGGAGCATCATCTACAGTTTCTGAGGGCTGTAGTTACTGTATTAACAATTTTTGGGCCTCTAACAATATGACCATGTTGGAGTCCCTTGTCTCTACCTGAAAACACCAAGCCTTAGAAGACTAGATTTATTCTTTGTAGATACCTTTTGCTGTTTTGCATATTACTCTCCTGCAGCATGTCCCAAGTATAACAAAAGACCTTTTAGGCTGAGGGAAAGGCTCTAGTGTTACAGTGATGTTTGCTTTACATTCTTTTCAATCAAACCAATAAACTAATTAGAACCACAGGGCTCAGTAGTACCTAGAGTCTGTCTTGCCAGCATCTACAGTATCGACCAGTTTGGGAGCAAGTTCTTGAGTCTTGTGTTGGGTAGAGTTACTATGCCTATAGTGGACTGGGGTCAGACTGGTAGTGCAGTGACTGGAAAGCCACTTGCTGTGCCAGCAATTCAGATTCATCCACACGGTGTCCACACAGGATGCTGTCTGGGTTTGGTGGACATGTTCATTTACTGTAGTACAGCATCCTGGAACTTTCAGGCACTGTAGTGTAGGCCATCTGTGGCAAGCTGGCTGATTGCTGGGGTGGACAGGATCTCCTGACTTTGAATGTGTATGCAGGTGGGGGGAGTCTAGGTGGATGACATCCATTTGGGGTGCACTGACACCACAGGGCCCTGCTATCTCCCCTTTTCACATTTGGTCTCTGGTAGTTTGGGGGAGCCACTTAACCCAGCAGGGAAGGATCATCTCAGAAAGTGTAGGGGAGGATAGTGGTAATTTCCTGAAGGGCAAGTTACAGTCCAGTGCTAGTGGGGTTAGACATGGGGATAGGCTCATGGAAGGCCTTAACAGTTCCAGGTGAGTTATTACCAACAAAATAACAGTTTAGATATGAACACATACTGTATAACAGCTTGACAGGAAATACCTTGATAAATTACTTGTGTTAATGTGGCCATTAAACTATGTAGAAAATAAAATAAATACATTACTGAATATAAACCTGAGTCATTAATTGATTTTATTCTCACAGTTTCTATGTCATAATGACAAGATTTGGTTAATGGGAGAGCAGCCTTCACAATGCCTGTGTTCATGGCTTTGTTAGTCAGATTTGTGAGTTACAGTATTTGTTTTATTCTCATTAAGTGTGGGGAATATAATGATCTTACTTCAAGGAGGCTCTTGCAGCAGTAACACCGGTAGGACCGAAGCCACCAGGACCTCACAGAAAACTTCTAGCTAGCAGTCTATCACGGGAGACCGCCCCCACTGATGTCAGCACACTGACCTCTGCCTATCCTATAAAGGGGCAGTCCCCCACACCCACCTCAGTTCTTTTCCCGCCATTGACCTGCGCACGTTGGACCTCCACAGACACCTGCTTCAGTCAACCGCCATTTTGTTCGCGTTTACCAGTGATTTAATTCCTTTTTCTTCCTTAGTGTTTTAACATCGATTTTCAGTGTTTTTCTTCCTCTCGTTTATGTCTTCTGCTCCAGCCTCATCTTCTGACAGGCCTATGAAGTGTTCCTGCGGCAAGCAGATACCCACCAAAGACGGACACTCTTCCTACCTGCTCTGCTTAGGCCCCAAACATGACACCGAGGCCTGCCAGCACTGCCAGAACTTCAGCCAGGCCTCATAGAGATACTGCTTGAAGACCCTTCAAAGCCACCTACTTCAGCAGAAATTGGCCATGATGGAGAAAGAGCTTCAGGCTAAAAGCTCTTCCACTTCCTCGGCCTCCAGGGCATCATTTTCTTCTTCCCAAAAGGAGAAGAGGTCCAGTGGGAAGCATAAGCACCAGGACAAGCATCAAGACCCTCCATGGTCTTCCTCCTGTACGGGGTCGGACCCTCCTACCTTGGCAGCCCTCTCTCTCCCTCCGGGTTGCCGGTGGTACAGACACCCACACTCATTTCCATAATGAGCGGTGGCTCCTTGGGGCAGCGGACTTCATCCTCTGCCTCCCAACCCCTGACGCTCAGGCCCTTAGTTCCCATGGGTCCTCAGCCAGGTGGCTCTACTGGGGTTGGAACCTCCAGTGGAAGATCTTCACCTGTCTCCCCTTCCTCGGTTAAGGCTTTGCCGTCGTCAGTTCCTGACTCTGGGGCCAGCGCTAGCCTGTCGAGGCATCACCCGGAACTAGCCCATCGAGGCATCACCCAGAGCAAGCACTCGCCTCCTCCTCCTCCACGCAGGCACCTTCTCTGCCCCAGCCTCAGGGGGATCCTTCCCGTGCCTGCCTCGCCTCTGGGGCACACGGCTGTTTTACCAGATAGACAACAACCTTCATCTGTCAGGCTGGTGCCCGCTATGCCGACACCTGCACCGATGACTCTTCTGCCATCGTCACCGCAGGCTCAGCATGCACCTCAACCAATGCTCACTGGCTATCCCAGGGATCCCCAACCAGCACCTGCTGGACCAGCACCAGGGTACCCTATGCCTGCTCCTTCACCGACGTACCCATACCCTCTTCCTCAGTATCCCTATCCACCTTACAATCTACCTCCTCCAGTGGATTATAATGCCTTGTTTACAGCCTGGTGGACCTATATGCAGAGCAAGGACGCATCCAAGCAGCTTTCTCCTCCACGGGACCCCTCCTCCTCAGGATCCAGACCAGGCAGGCCCTAGCAACCCCCCCCCCCGCACCATGGGGTCTTTTGGGAATCACAAGGGGACCTCAGACCAGCATATGGATGACCGTCATGGTCAGACACCGGTCCCTGACAGCGATCAGTCGAGGGACAATTCCTCCTCGGAGTCGTCGGAGGACTCGAGGGGCTCCTCTGATGGTCAGGAGCCTCCCAAAGAGATTCCTAAGTCTTCTGAAGATCCCTCTTTCCTTGATGTGATGTACCATATCCAATCCCTTATGGGATGGGAGACTGAGGAGCTTGACCCAGAGTGCCATCTGGCTATTTACCCTCCAAAAGGAGACCCTCCCATTGGTGGTCCTCCTCTTATTGATTCGTATGAGGATGTTACCAATGTGGCTTGGAATCATCCCTTGATCACCCTGGCCTTGGCAAAGAATGCGGATCGCTTTTAGCATGTGCCAGTGAGCAAACCTTTCTTTGGTGAACACCCCACAGCAGACTCCATGGTCATGAACTCAGCTCATGAGCGCATTAAAAAGCCTAAACATCATAGCACCCACCTTCCAGATGAGGAATCCTGCCAACTAGACCAGTTGGGAAAGCCAGCCATGTAGTCCTCTGCCACAGTAGCCATTCAGGCCCAAAGCTATCTAGCTCATATGATTCAGTACCAGAATACCCTCTGGGATCATGCAAGGGACATGGTTCAAACCCTCCCTGATAATTCCACTAAAATGCAGTTGGCCCAACTCTTAAAATCTGGATCGGATGTGGGCATCCATGTGCTGAGGGCAGCTTATGACACTGTAGATTCTTCCAAGTGTGGGGCGGCAGCAGGGATCTGTATTTGACACCATTCATGGCTCAGGGTGTCGGGTTTTGCACCTGATGTGCAGGCCAAAATAATGGATGCCCTTTTCCGGGGCTCTGTCTTATTTGGGGGAGATGCCCAAGATATCTCTCACCTTCAGGAATTGGGCAAGGCCCTGAGGTTGGTGCATTCCAGGTAGCAGTCCCAACCGAGATTTTCCCAATGTCAGTCCTTTCGCCGATGCTCTCACCAGTCTTATAAGGGGCCAGCAGTCGAAGGGACCCTTTAAGCATAAGGCAAACACATTGCCAGCCAGTGTGGCTGCCCCTCAGGCCCCCAGAGCACTAGCAGCTGCTCTGCCAACCCCTGGTTCCACTGCCTGACTCCTTGCCTGACCCCCCCCAGCAGAGGCCTTGGGGGAGACAGTTTGAGGGTTGATTCTCCCTATACCTGGATGGGTGGTGCACAGTAACCTCAGATCAGTGGGTGCTTCAGATTATCAAATGGGGTGACACCCTTGAGTTTCTGGAATCCCCCCCGGAAAACCCTCCCTCGCTCTCCCATTACCCTCAGGCCCACATCGCCCATGAACTGCACTTGCTGCCGGTCAGGTGGAGGGTTATCTTCAAGGTGGGTTTACTCACCTTTAAGGCCTTACATGGACTAGGCCCTGGCTATCTGTCTGATCTCCTAACACCTGCTGCCTCAGTCTGCTCCCTCTGCTCCTCCGCTAGGGGCCTCCTGGCGATTCCCAGGACAAGACTTAAAACCACTGGCGACAGGGCTTTTATCATCGCTGGTCCCGTCCTGTGGAGTTCGCTTCCTCCAGCCATCAGGGAGGCCCCTTCAGTTGAGGTGTTTTAGGGCCACCTTAAGACCCATCTCTTTTCATTGGCATTCCCAGACAGAGTTATTTAAATATGAGATAAAGACTGCTGATCTGTATTAATTCTTGCTCTTGTAGCTGTTTTAGTGTGTACTGTATTTTATGTGCATTTGTTATATGTTTTTACTCCCATTTATAATTTTATATAAGGCACCCAGAGCCTCCAGGAATGGGCACCGAAGAAGTAAACCTTGCCTTGCCTCATCCAGGAAGCCATTCAAGCTCTCCTTCGCAAAAAGGCCATAGAGCCCGTCCCCCTGGCTCAAACAGGAAAGGGGTTCTTATCCCACTTCTTCCTCATCCACAAACAAATGGGGGACCAGAGGCTAATCCTGGACCTCAGCTGCCTGAACCTTTATATAGAGTATAAGCGGTTCAGGATGGTTACTCTTCAGGGACTGTTGCCCCTCCTTCATCAGGGGGACTGGATCTGTTCCTTGGACATGCAGGAGCAAAGTGTTTCTTACAGCGTATATCTTCTCTGAAATTATTACAGGTGGTGCTTTACAGGTTTTACAGTTTTATCTAACATTAGGATAAGCTTTCAGGGTTACTGCATTTGTTATTGACTGATTGTTTCTGCTCTTACCTCCTTGTTCTTTTGTCCGTGGTTCTTCTTTTTAGGCAGGGGAAGGGCCCAGCCACCCACCCCATCCCCAACCACCCCACGCTACTCCTTTTATATGGGGTACCACAGTTGTGACATTTCCTGTGGCAGAGCAGGAAAAGGCAGATCAGTGGAGCCTCCACAAAGGTGATCTCATTTACAGGGGTACTAGTAATTTAACTTGTTATAACAAGTTAAACAAAGCACAATTAAACCATTACTTGCATTTTTTTCCTTCTAATTACTCTGACTAGGTTACAAACCCAGCAACTTATTTGGAATGGATTTCATTAACTGCAGGTACTGTGGAACAATTTTCAGAAGGACAGTCTTACAGGATTTAGGACACTGTCCTACATGCTGGGCCTTTGGAGATCTTAGGGCTCAGCTCCGGGCAGCATGGGCAGAGGTTGCACGCCTCAAATTTCATATTGAAGAGGAAATACATTATAAGAACCACCTGCCATTTCCCCAGCATCCAACAGAAAAACCTCGACCGCAGAGGGTAGTTGGTCCAGGAGGTTGGCAGGTGGTTAGGAGGACAAACAGGTGCCCCATCACTCTGCTCTCCAACACATTACCTCCAAAACCATATAAACACTACAAACAGGTATCTGCCTCTATCTCTGAAATCAAATAAAGAGGCAGAAGACACTGCAGAGCAGAACACTGCGGCACAGGAGCTAGCACAACAAAACTCACCCAAATCAGGAACCAAAACTAAACAAGCACAAAGGAAATCCAAAACTTGATCATAGGAGACTCCATGATTCGGGAGTTGATACCCATCTCCAGCCAGGGTGATGGTCAGATGTCTCCCAGGTACATCAGCATGGAGAGACACTGACCGCATTAAGCAAATTGTTCACAAAGCAGGAGAAAACATTGATGTCCTAGTACACATAGGGACTAATGATCTCGCCAGCCGGTCAGTTGTGGAGACCAAGGAACACCTGACTAGGCTGGGTAACAAACTATCATCTATTTCATCTGGCATCTCTTCTCTCTGAGATCCTGCCAGTCTGGGAGAGGGAGCAGATGGACAGAAGGTCAGAGAAGGGAGATAGGGAGCTAAACACATGGCTCAAGGACTGGTGCCAGGAAAAGGACACAGATTTGTAGGAACTGGCAACAGTTCTGGGGCGAAGTTCTTTAAATTTGATGGACTGCATCTGACTAAAGAGGAGTCAGTGCATTGGGGCAGAAGTTTGCGTCTTTGCAGAATATTTAAACTAGCAAATGGGGAGAGGTGGCAGCACCCCATACGCTGAATGGAAGAACACCCTCCCCTCAGCTAGTGGTCAAACAGGAATTCAGCATGTTTGCCGCTCATTTGCATCACCAGGTAGAAAAGGTTTGTCTCCCCACACGATGCACAGGAGTAATGCCAAACTTCACCCAACAACTAACACACCAAAATCTGGCCAATGGAAAATCATGTACACAAATGCTCACAGCCTGAGAAATAAGATCCCAGACCTGCAGGCAATAATGTCAGAGGCTAAACTGGACATAGTAGCAATTAGTGAGACGTGGTTTACCAGTAACCACACTTGGGAGACTTCAGTACCTGGCTATGTATTGTTCAGAAGAGACCGAGGTGCAAAAAGGGGGGAGGGCCCTTGTATGTTAATGAAAATATCAAAGCTACAGAAATTCAGAATACACATAAGGAGCCAGACGAACTGTGGGTCACCCTGGAAACAGGAAATGGGACAGCCATAAGAACTGGGGTTGTCTACAGGCCCCCAGACCAGAGGGAGGACATAGACACATTACTGTTAGAAGATATACAAAACATGACAGCTAAAGGGAGGTTCTGATAATGGGAGACTTCAACATGCCAGATACAGATTGGTCACCAGCAGGAACATCTGCAGAACTAGACTCATAGTGGATTCCCTGCAGGGGAGGCCTCAAACAACTGGTACAGCAACCCACAAGAGACAGGGCTATCCTAGATCTAGTACTGACTAACAAAGAAGGGATCACAGATCTCCAGGTAGAAGGTCACCTGGGGCCAGTGACCATCACATGGTATGGTTCAATTTGGCTACTACATCTAAATCATCCCATTCCAAGGCAAAAATATGGGACTTCAGAGGAGCTGACTTTGATAAGATGGCCAACAGAGTTAAGCTAGCCCTGGCAAAAGAAACACAGGTGAGGGTACAGGCAAAGTGGGCAAGCATTAAGGATGCAATACTTGAAGCAACATCCCATTGTGTTAGACAGAAAAGGAAGTGCAAAGAAGAAGGAAACCACTTTGGTTCTCAAATACAGTAGCAGAAAAGGTCAGAGCCAAAAGGCTGGCCTTCAGGAAATATAAGGAACACAGCGGGATGAAGATAGGGAGGCATACCAAACTGCCCTAAGGGAAGCAGGTAAGGCAGTAAGGCAGGCAAAGTCCCAAACTGAGGAAACACTAGCACGAACAGTAAAAGAAGGTGACAATACTTTCTATAGATACATTGGTGAAAGGAGAAAATCCAGAGGGGTATTGCTAAGCTTAATGGAGAAAAGGAGCATGTGAGGAGGAGGACCCTGTAAAGGCATCTATCCAAATAGATACTTTTGCTCAGTATTTACTGAAGAGATAGGGCAGGGCCCACAGCTCAGCATCATGGACACAGGGGAGGGAGGTGAGCACTACTCCCTTCACAAAAGAAAGGGTCCTACAAGAGCTTGCTAAGCTCAGGGTGGATAAGGCAATGGGACCTGATGGCATACATCCCAGGGTACTTAAGGAGCTAAAGGAGGAACTAGCAGAGCCATTAGCAGAATTGTTTAGTGAGTCTCTGAGCACAGGAGAGGTCCCAGAAGACTGGAGAAGGCTCATGTGATCCCGCCCACAAGAGTGGTAGCAGGGGAGGAGGCGGGAACTACAGACCGGTCAGTCTTACCTCAGTAGTGGGCAAGATTATGGAGGCACTTCTTGAGGAAAGGATAGTGCAACACCTGAATCCATAGGGGTACAGGATCCAAGACAGCATGGGTTTACAAAAGGAAGGTCCTGTCAAACTAATCTCATAGATTTCTTTGACTGGGTAACCAGAGTGGTGGACCAAGGGGAGCAGTTGATGTCGCTACCTTGACTTCAGCAAAGCTTTTGACACTGTTCCACATAGAAGATTGATAAATAAGCTGGGTAGGCTCGGGGTGGGTCAGAAGTTGGTCATCTGGGTGGCAAACTGGTTGACGGCAGAAAACAGAGAGTGGTGGTAAATGGTATACAGTCAGAAGAGATGCAAGTCACAAGTGGGTACCCTAGGATCAGTCTTGGGGCCAGTCCTCTTCAACATCTTCATTAGTGACCTTGCAGATGGACTAGAGGGTAAGGCTTGTCTGTTTGCAGATGACACCAAGATCTGCAACAGAGTAGATGATCCAGATGGGTGGGCAGAATGAGAAGAGATCTGGATAAACTAGCAGAATGGTCAGAAGAGTGGCAACTGGGATTTAATGCAAAGAAGTGCAAAATCATGCATATAGGGAAGAGAAACCCTGAAGCCACCTATAGGCTGGGAGGGAGTTGCTAGCAGTCACAAAGGAAGAAAGAGACTTGGGCATCATCATCACTGATGACCTAAATCATCAAGCAGACCTCTAAAGCAGTAGGTAAGGCTAGGGGGGTGTTAGGGTGTATTAGTAGGGGTATCACAAGTCGTAAGAGGGAGGTAATAATCCCTCTGTACAAGACACTGGTTAGGCCCCATCTGGAGTACTGCGTGCAGTATTGGAGGCCACACCTTCACAAGGACATTAACCAAATTGAGGCAGTCCAGAGAAGGGCAACTAAAATGGTGCAGGGACTGCATCAGAAGACATATGAGGACAGATTAACGGAGCTCAATATGTATACCCTTGAGCAAAGGAGGGAGAGAGGTGATATGATCGAGGCATTCAAACACCTTAAGGGCATAAACAAGGTGAAAGAGTCTAATATGTTTAAATATAAGAAAATAGCAGGACAAGAGGACACAACATGAGATTAGAGGAGGCTGATTAAGGGGAATGTGAGAAATTTTTTCACAGAAAGGGTGGTGGATGCATGGAATGGCTTACCACAAGAAGTGGTGGCTATGAATACAGTGCAGGGCTTCAAACAGGCATGGGATATGCATAAGGGAGCAATACAAATGACTATGAATAGATAGGCCACTGACAGAGCAAAGGCCGATGGCACATTTATAAGGTAGAAAAAGAAATGGGCAGACTGGATGGGCCTTGCGGTCCTTATCTGCTGTCAACTTCTATGTTTCTATGTTTCTATGATGCCTATCTCCATATCCAGGTTTTCCTGGCCCACCACTGTTTCCTCCACTTCTGCTTCCAGGGGGGGACCAATTTCAGTTCCGGACCCTCCCTTTTGGCCTTTCCTTGGCACCTCGGGTCTTTACCAAGTGCCTAGCAGTGGTAGCTGTGGCTCTGTGGAGACGAGGCTTTTATGTGTTCCTGACAAGGCTTTTATGTGTTCCCATACCTGGACAATTGGCTACTCTCAGCCCCTCCAGGGATCTCTTGCTGCAGACCCTGGAAGGCACCTTTCAGCTCTTTCAGGCCCCAGGGATCATGATAAACTTACCAAAGTCTTATCTCTTTCTCTCTGTGCCAATGCCTTCAGTATATAGGGGTGGTTCTGGACTCATTCCAGGACAAAGCCTTCCTGCCAGGGGACAGAGCAGAGCACTTCATAACACAGGCCCAGTGAGTATCCCCTGGTCATCAAGTACCAGCCAGAGTTTTTCTTCATTTGTTGGGGCACATGGCTATAACCACGGTTCCCCTGGCCTGTCTCCATATGAAGGTTCCACAATGGACTCTGTGAACCCAGTGGCACTACTGCACTGATGACTCTGGATCATCCGGTGCTGGTTTCTGACCCGGTGAAGAAGACCTCGGAGTGCTGGCAGAACCCCACAATTTTCTGAAGGGAGTTCCCCTCTGGGCTGTGTCTCCACAGCAGATTCTTACTATGAATGCCTTGGGCCTGGGCTCAGGTGCTCACTTAGCCGACTGTCAGACCCAGGGCATTTGGTCCAAGTTGGAGCAGCATCTCCACATCAGTGTGCTGGAGATGAGGTAGTTCTTTATGCTCTGCAGGCTTTCCAGACCCACATTCTTCCCAGCCCGCTATTAGTGCAGATGGACAACATGTCTGTAGTTTTCTACATCAACAAATGGGGGCACTCATTCCTACCCCCTTTGTCAGGAGGCCATGAGAGTCTGGTACTGGGCCATTGAGTATGGCCTGGAAATCTCAACCGTCCATGTTCCAGGTGTCCAGAATGCCCTGACCAACAGTCTTAAGTCGATCCAGATCGAGGATGCACGAGCAGGAATTCCTGTCCTTGGTGGTCGAAGGCCTCTTTGACAGGTGGGGATGTCTAGAGTTGGACCTTTTTGTGTCCCCACTCAGTGCAAAACTGTCGCTTTTCTGCTTGCTCGATCCAGGGCCTGGAGTTTTCTGGCATGATGCGTTGTCCCTCTCCTGGAAAGGGTGGTTCCTATATGCCTTCCCTCCCTTCCCTTCCCACTCCTGCAGAGGGTGCTCATTAAGCTTCAGTCAGAGGGGGCAGAGATGATTCTCATAGCTCCATTCTTGCTGTGTCAGATTTGGTTCCCACTGCTGCAGCAGCTAGCAGTGGAACCTCCAGCACCCTTGCCCCTGTCCACAGGCTTGCTCTCCCAGGAGCAGGGCACCCTGATCCATCCAGACCTCAAGTCTCTGCATCTCCATGAGTGACTCCTGCAGACTTAGCTATTGCCCACTTTGAGGTTTCTTCCAGGGTTGCTGATGTCCTGGTGGCTGCTAGGAAACCTTCCACTAGAGCCACCTATGCCATGAAGTGGAAGCGCTTCTCCTTATGGGCTGCTACTCACCACTTGAATCCCTTTACCTGTCTGGTGAATCTGATTCTGGATTACCTCCTCTCCCTTTTGGACTCAGATCTGGAGTACTCCTCTCTTAAGGTGCACCTTACCACCATCTATGCGTACCATGCACCTGTTGAGGGCAAAGCTGCTGCCCAGCTGGAGGTATCCTGCACTTTCTTGCAGGGTATCCTACATTTGAAACCCCCCATTTGGGAACCCTATTACTCATGGGATCTTCTTTTCATGTTGGAAAAGCTCACTCTGCCTCCCTTTGAGCTGGCCGTGAGCTGTGCTTTCTGTCATGGAAAGCATTATTTTTAGTTTCCGTTACTTCTGCTCAAAGAATTTTCGAGCTTCAGTCTCTGATGTGTAAAGAGTCTTACTTAGATTTTCACGAAAACAGGGTGCCTTTGCGTACTAATCCTAAGTTTCTGCCAAAGGTGGTGTCTTAGTTCACGCAAAACCAATCTATCCACCTACTTGTTTATTTCCCTGAGTATTCTAGTCAGGGGGAAGCTTTACTACATATGTTGGGCGGGTGCTCCATTACTACACAAATCACATCCAACCATTTAGAAAGACTGATCAGTTGTTTGTTTAGTTTGCCCCCAAGAAAGAAAGGGCGCCTGTTTCTAAACAGTGTTCGTCGAAATGGTTGGCAAATTGCATTGTGTACTGTTACTGTAAGTACAACAAGCCCTTACCTGGGGCGGTTAAGGGTCACACTCCACCATGGGTATGGCTTCCTCTACTGCCTGTTTCAGGAATGTGTCTTTTGCGGGCATCTGAGCAGCTGCCATTTGGAGCTCTGTTCACACTTTTGTCCGCCACTGCAGTCTGGACATTGCTTTCAGACGCAGGGCCAATTTTGGACTAGCTGTCCTTCAGGGCCTTCTTTCCTAAGCAATCTGCTGCTGTCTTCTACCTCCTCTCAGCTGACTTACGGTCAGTTCTGGTACTGCTTGGGATTCAGTCCTATCAGTGTTGCCTGCGCAAGAGCCCCCACGAAGTACGATAGTACGGTTACATAAGAATTTGCCGTAACTGTAGATTATCGAGAGGAGCTCTTGCAGCAGGTGCTGCTTTCTCTCCGTCCTTTCCCCTGATAGGCGCGTCACCTTTGCCTTCATAGTACTTTTCCTTGGCTCTGAGGAACTGCCTCGGTTCTCTGCTTTTACCTCATGGACCGGGGTCTGTGGCGGGAGAACTGAGGTAAGTCTGGGGGACCACCTCCTTTATTGGATAGGCGGACGTCAGTGTGCTGATATCAGCAGGGGTGGTCCCCATGATAGACTGCTAGCTAGAAGTTTTCCATGCAGTCCTGGCGCCTGGCGACTTGAGTGCTACCGGTGTTGCCTGCTGCAAGAGCTCCTCTCGAAGATCTGCTGTTATGGTAAGTTCTTACACAACTGTACTTTAACTCACTGCAAGACATTACATTTTTCATATTTATCCTGCATTGAGAGAATGTAACATACACACATATATATATATATATATATATATATATATATATATATATATTTTTTTTTTACTTTTCTTTCTTCCCAGCCAGCCAGCCCTCCATCCACCGGGTCCCCCAGCCCCCATCATCCCAGTGTCCACTGAGACTCTCTTCTCTTGCATGCTCCTTCTGAGGTGCCCAACTGTCCGAGTGCGGAGCCTGCCGGGGGGGACTGGTGTCATGCTGCCAGTTGGCCATCATTTTCTCCCAAAGTGCAGCATGGCAGCGTGCAATGACACCAATGGCTGAGCTGTACGCACTTCCGCTTGCAGCACGCCTGGTGTCTGCTCTGCGTCCACCCCCTCTGTCTGCAGGTCCATTGTGCCAGCCCTCAGCTGCTCCTAGGGGCCAGGCAATCAGCGAACTCTGTCCCCACCCCTCCCTGGGAGAGGAGAACTGTCCTCTGGACACTTGATCCCTGGCCAACCCGCAGTGACCCACTTGCACCATGAATACAGGTCACCGGCATGGCAGGAGATAAGGCAGCGATGCCTCGTCTCCACACCACTGGGGTGTTGCAAGAGAATATAATATATTGTGTGATAAAATACCGCCAACACCTTAAGCTGGTTCAATTTCAGTTGGTTACCATCTGTATGTCCCACAAGATGAGGCCAAAAATAAGCAACATTACCTAGCCCTCCTTTCCTGGTCAACAGAAGCGAAGTAAATAAATTCTTTTGATTTCACAGCAGCCTACTGATGACATCATACATTAAGTGACACAAGACATTGCAGTTGCATTTTCTTGTTTACCTGGTACAAGTATTGAAATACATATGGTGTTTGTGTCTAGCTTTACATTTTGTGATGTATAAATTTGCACCAGCAGAAAAAAACAGAACACTAGATGGCACAAGACCCTGCAATTCCGCTAGATGTAAGACTTGTGAGCACATTTCTACTTCCGATTGTATCAATACTGCAAAAAACAGACAATTCAGGATACAGGGGAACTACACGTGCATTATGAAATGTTTGTTTTATTCAATGCAAGAGATGTCCACAAATAGGGTATGTGGGAGAGACAGGATAACCTCTTTGCACCAGAATGAACTCACACAGGCATGCTATTAAAATGAAGATGACGGAAAAACCAGTGGGACAACACTTTTCTCAGTCTGATCACTTCATCTCAGATAAGTCAGTACTGGTTTTGAAAGGAGATTTTAAAAATACACAACAGAGGCAGGCTTTCGAGGTCAAGCTCATTTTACTTCTCAATATGGTGGGAGATGGGACGAACATTGCTTTGGGTTTTATGTCACATTACACTGCTTAAACTTTCACCAGCTTCAGGAACAACGCATGGACATACAGTGGTAGTACATTGTGGTTTTTGTTGTATATTTTCATACTGTATGGTTATAGGATCTCTTTTAACTAGCTATCGATATGTTGGTGTCACTACAAAAAAGGGAGGGGATGGCTGTGGGTGATGTAGGTGTTATGGGGTTAGGTATATATATATGGACATATATTGATACATGCACATATTAGGATAACAGTATCTCAATTACTAGGAAGTCTTTGTTATGCTTGCTGCTTATATGTGCACAAACTCTTGACATTTAGTAAATGGACATATAATAGGAGTACATTGTGGTATTGTTATATGCTCACATACATAATGGATATATGATTCCTTCTAATTAGATATCAATAAATTGGTTCTAACCAACGGGGGGAGGGGCTTGTAAGGCTTGGTGGCGGGTGGTGATTCCCTCAGATTTTTAAAACTGTTATTGTATATACAGAGGATTTGATATATACTGACACATTTTGATACATGGACATATTAGGAGTCAGTATCTCACTTACTAGGGAGTTCTTGCTAGGTTTAATTTTTAATTGAACACAAATGCTTGGTATTGGGTACAAAGTTGCAGAGGGATCATGGTTGAGCAGTATAGGTTTTAATATTTATGAAAAATATTGACTAGTTGAGCATAGGGCTGAGGACATGCATCTACTAATAGGGCTAACACTCTGAAAGTGTGGAACAGCTAGTAAATAATTATTGTTCACACTAGGGTAGCCTATCTTTAAACCCACTAATTGCCATACATAAAGGTATTTTCCTACTTAAAAGGCTTTTTAGCATTATATACCATGATTTCTTAACCTATCCTAATTTGGGGTTAAAATCACAGCTATTTTCAAATGTATGCACTAAAACACACAGGCAAGGTCTTACTTGAATTTAGTGCATTCAGTGTTTTCTCTCGGATAAAGAGTTATTCATTCTGCAACTTTGATCTTGAAATGCTTTCCTTTGAATGGGACGCTACCTGTTTTCCTTATCCTTTTTTTCGGTTGATTTCTAAAATGCAGGTTTAGGCCAGTGGGATTAAGTTCCTTATATATACACAAACACACACAGGCATAGCTTAAAATGAACCTCAAGTGTGTTTTATGAGTTCTTTTTAGGAGGGTGTTATCTATTCAAACAACATGAAGTCTTGCTGTATTCTGACTATTGCAGTTAGGTCCTGCCTTTCAACTGCCCCAGAGAACAAAGAGTTAACTTTCCATGGCCAGCATGGAATGTTCAGTGCGAGCTCAGTTGAAGCCCCTGTCTGCTGTTGTTTAAACTCCAACCATCAGATTCTTTACACCGCCTCACTGAACAATCGCTCCGGAGATTTCTCCTTTGCTCGGTTCAAAAAAGTCGGTTAAAGTGTCGTTTTTCGCTCGGTTTCTACCAAATTTCTGCTACCGAATCTGTCGGTTTAAGTCTTTCTGTGGTACCGTGAGTACTAGATAGATTTTACATTTAGTTTCTGTGTGGAACTTGTAAATTTCGGATCGGTTCAGCTGAACTGATCAGCTTAGTTTAAAAAAGTTTGTGAATTTACTTAGAGTGTGGTAACCGGTCCGTATCAGTTCTAAAAAAAACCGGATTTTATTACGGTTTTTTCCAAGACCCGTAACATGGTCAGGAACCGATAGGGGAGTCTTGCCTGGTGGATTGCCGAAAAAAGGGTAAGTTTTGGATAGGATTGGCCATGTCTGAGAAACCCAAGAAAAAAACCGGGCCCACTGGGTTTCAACACTGCAATGTGTGTGGGAAAGCCTTTGCTATGGTTGATCCCCACACCACCTGTGTTTATTGTCTGGGGTTTGACCACCTCGATTCAGACTGCCAAATTTGTAAGAATTTTCCCAAAGCTACCCTGGATAAGACAGTAGGTAGACTGAGGGAAAGGGAGGCCAAGAAATCCACTGACCCAGATGGCCAGCCCGGTTCAGTTCTGACCGAACCAGAATGAGTGCCCTCTGACCAGGGTGAAACTTCTTCGGGAAAAAGGAGAGCCAATTCTGAGGAGTCAGTTCCAGTTAAAAGGAAGAGAAAAGATAAATTGTCCGGTTCGGATCCAGAAATTCATACTCCGACCACTGATGATTAAGTTAAAGGGATAAGAATAGTGCAATCACTAATCTCGGTTCCGCCGAACTGGCACCATCTGGTGGGGCTTGGTTCGATCGGTTCCCTGGTTCCGGATTACACTTCAGAAGAATTTTATGAACCGGAGGAGGGAGAGTATGAGGATGATGATGGTGATTATGAAAGTCTGGATGTGCCTATTGACCCGGACATCTCCCCAGACAGACCTTCAGGTGTTTCTCCTCCTAGGCTTTCTGAGTCCCCTTCCCACTTTATGTTTTACAAAAAAGTGGCTGAAACCCTCCAGCTTCCAATAGAAGAAGCAGTAGAGGATCAGGAGGAGCCTGATTTTGTTGAAATGATGGACATCCCAGAGTCCAGGAGACTGTCTATTCCCCTCCATAAATCTTTTGGGAAACAGACAAAATTCTTAAGACCCCTAGCTCCATACCTCCTGTGGACAGACGAATGGACAAGAGGTACACCCTTTCAGGCTCGGACACGGAGTTCCTTTCTCAGTAATGCAGCCATGTTGGGGTAGTGCAGGCTGCTGCCTGTGATAAGACAAATATTCCCTTGGCATCACACACCCCCAGATAAGGACTCCAGGAGGATTGATGCCATGGCAAAGAAGCAGTACATGGCAGCATCTTTGGGACTCAGGCAGGCTAACTATATGGCCTACACAGCTAGATACCAGAAGTCCAGATGGGACATTGTGCTGGCTCTGGCTAAACAGGCCCCTGACCAGCTTGCCAAGGAGCTGGAGCAGGTGGCTGCAGATGGGATTGAGGCATCCAAGGTGCAAGTTCATGTTGCTGTGGACTCCAATGATGTTTCATCAAGACTCATGGCTACATCTGTGGCTCTTCAGAGGATGGCTTGGCTCAGATGTACTAGCCTATCACAGGATACCCAGGCTAAGGCCATGGATTTCCCTGTCATTGGTAATTCTCTGTTTGGGGAGCAGACAGAGAACTACATGAAAAAGTTGGACGAGTACAGGACCACCTACAGGAGTGCTCAGGCCAAAGAAAGGCAACCCACTCCTCAAAGGCAGCAGTCCAGGGGCAGGGGCAGGCTTTTTCAAAGGCCTTTTAACCAAGCCCAGGCCTCCTCTTCTACTTATGCTCAGAGGGGGTTCTTCAGAGGGAGAGACAGATGGGGAATGAGCAGGCCTGCTTCCACCCCTCAGCCTAAAGCCCCTGCCAAACAGGCACCCTGATGGGTCTGCCCCAGCCAATTCTCCAATACCTGGAGGGGGGCAGGCTGGCTTATTTCATCCAGGATTTTAAGTCTCTGACATCAGACAAGTGGGTCCTGGAAGTAGTAAGCCAGGGACTGGTTCTCAGCTTTAAAAAATTTCCCAAGATGAGAATCAGATCCTTTCCACCTGCAAATCCATCAGAGACCCTTGCCCTAGGGGCAGAGGTTTCTTCCCTCCTGGCTCTCAGAGCCATAGAGAGGGTTCCTACCCTACACAAGGGCAAAGGATTGTACTCCAGGTACTTCCTAATCCCCAAAAAGACAGGAGAATGGTGGCCCATTCTGGATCTAAGATATCTGAACAAGCACCTTTTAAAACCAAAGTTCAAAACGGTGATTCTGGGAATAATTCTGCCCTCTCTAACGCCAGGGGACTGGTTAGCCTCCCTGGACCTCAAAGATGCCTATTTTCACATTCCCATTGGGTGCTCCCACAGAAAGTGCCTCAGGTTCGAGTTGCCCTGAGGCCGCTATCAGTTCAGAGCAATGCCCTTTGGCCTAACATCAGCCCCAAGGGTGTTCACAAAGTGCCTGGCAGTAGTGGTTGCTTTCCTAAGGAGAAAAAAGATCTCCATCTTTCCATACTTGGATGACTGGCTCATAGTGGGTCAGTCTCCAGACCAAGTCAAGTCACATCTGCAAATAACTCAGCAAGTGCTCACTTCCTTAGGAGTCCTCCTCAACCTTCCAAAGTCAGTTCTCGAGCCAGTACAGCATCTCACCTTCATAGGGGCGGAGCTGGATACAATAAGGGCAAGAGCCTTCCTTCACCTGGACAGGGTAAGGACCCTTATGGAACTGGCCTTTTCATTCACCCTTCAGGTGTCTCGACCAGCAAAGCATTTCCTGCAGCTTCTGGGCCACATGGCATCCTCTACAGCAGTGGTCCAGGGAGCAAGATTTCAGATGAGGGACATTCAGTTCCACTTAAGAGCCTTCTGGTCCCAAAGAAAGGATTCTCTTACCAAACTAGTCCCAGTGACTCGTACCCTGATCCAGGCATGGCAATGGTGGCAGGATCAGGACAATTTGAGACAAGGAGTTCCTTTTGTCACTCAGTCTCCTTCAGTGATACTCACCACAGATGCCTTCCTGCTGGGCTGGAGTGCCCACCTGGGAGATCTTACCACCCAAGGGCTGTAGTCACCTCAAGAATCTCTGCTTCACACCAATCTCTTGGAACTCAGAGCGTTGTTTCTGGCACTGCAAGTCTTTTCCAAATCTGTACAGAACAAGGTGGTCCAGATCAGAACAGACAATACCACCAAAATGTAGTACATCAACAAGCAAGGAGGCACTCGGTCTTTGGCCTTGTGCACAGAAGCAATGAAGTTGTGATCCCTGACCTATTCCCTGCAGACCTCTCTGTTAGTAGTTCACCTCCCAGGGAAAGACAGTGTCCTGGCAGATGCTCTCAGCAGGATATCCCAGGGCCATCACAAATGGACCCTAGATCCCCTAGTTTTGAAAGTGATTTTCTCGAGATGGGACACTCCACAGATAGATCTTTTTGCAGCCCCAGACAGTCACCAACTTCCTCTTTTTTGTTGCAGACCCCCAGTCTTGGGCTCAGTCCCCCTGGGTGCTCTGATCCTGAATTGGGAATTTCTGTATGCTTTTCCCCCCTTCCCTCTCCTGTTCAGGGTGTTAGTCAAGATAAGGTCACAACCATGCAAAGTGATTCTGATTGCTCCAGACTGGGCCAGACAGCCCTGGTATACCCTGTTGCTGCCCCTAGCAGTCCACCTTCCCCTGTCTCGTCCCAGGAATTACAACCTGTTGACATCCTCTCAGGGGAGGATTTGGTATCTGAACCTCAAGTCTCTCAATCTCAAGTCATGGCTCTTGAAGAGTTAGAGTTTGCTAATCTGCACCTTTCTCAAGGGGTTCTGGATATCCTTAAGGCTTCTAGAAAGCCTTTCACCAGAAAGACTTACAACTCCAAATGGAAAAGGTTCACTATTTGGTGCTCTAATAAGCATATTTCTCCAGAATCTGCTGGGTTGCCTACAGTTCTGGACTATATGGTCCATCTTAATGGCTTGGGACTTAGGCCAGCTACACTTAAAGTGCATCTGGCAGCTGTTTCTGCCTTCTTGTCAGTAGGCAAGCCCTCTCCTCTGTCAGCCCATCCTGTGTTTTGTAAGTTTTTCAAGGGATTGCTGCACACCAATCCCCCCTTTAGGGACCCTGCTCCTGCTTGGGACCTTAATGTTTGCATTGCTCAGCTTATGCAACCACCCTTTGAGCCTTTGTCCTCTGCAGAGCTTAAGTACTTGACTTGGAAAACTGTGATTTTGGTAGCCATTTCCTCTGCCAGGCATATCAGTGAATTGCAAGCCCTGACAGTGGAGCCTGATTTAATCTCTTTCCATAGAGATAAAGTGGTCCTAAGAACTAACAGGAAGTTTTTGCCTAAGGTGGTTTCAGATTTCCACCTTAACCAGTCTATGTCTCTCCCTGTTTTCTTCACTGACCATTCCTCCTCTGGAGAGAGGAGGCTGCACAGCTTGGATGTTAAAAGGGCCCTCAGCTACTACATAGAGCACACCAAGGGTCACAGGTTTGAGTCCCTCCAGTTGTTCCTCACATATGGAGAGGTCGGTAAGGGCAAACCTGCCACTAAGAGATCTATTGCCAGGTGGATTGTCTCTTGTATACAATTCTGCTATGAAAAACTGGGTAGAACTCCACCCTCAGGCCTGAGTGCTCACTCTACTAGAGGTACAGCTGCTTCCCTGGCTGCTGCCAGGGATATTCCTATCTTAGAAATTTGTCAAGCAGCCACCTGGAAAACAGTCCATACATTCACCAAGCATTACTCTCTGGATATCCAGGCTAGGAGTGATGCTCGGTTTGGAACAGCAGTACTTCAGAGCCTATTCCCAAAGTAGGTTCTGTCCCTCCTCCATGGAGGTACTGCTTGGTAGTCTGTAATAGTCAGAATACAGCAAGACTTCATGTTGTTTGAAGAAAAAATTACTCACCTTAGTAATGTTGTTTCTTCTAATGGAGTCTTGCTGTATTCTGACCTCCCCCGCCTCCCCTCTCAGAACCTGGTTTTTGGGATGTGGGTGGGCAGGAGCAGTGTTGGCACCCTAAGGGTGCCCCTTTTTCACCCTCCTTTACTTTGGGTGTGTGTTGTGTTTTGTTTTTTGGTTTCCTGACTTGAGTCTTTGCTTTGAAAGCAAAAAAAACCCTTTTTAATAAATGTAGTTGCCAGTTGGCTAGTGAGAGTTTTACAGTTTCCACACAGAACATCTAGTGAGTATTGCTCGTAAAGATCTGACGGTTGGAGTTTAAACAACAGCAGACAGGGGCTTCAACCGAGCTAGCGCTGAACATTCCATGCTGGCCATGGAAAGTTAACTCTTTGTTCTCCAGGGCAGTTGAAAGGCAGGACCTATCTGCAATAGTCAGAATACAGCAAGACTCCATTAGAAGAAACAACATTACTAAAGTGAGTAATTTTTTCTTCTGTGACATTTGTCCTTGGAATGCCTTTCATTGATAGCAGTCAGCCTGTGTTCTCGATATGTTTTTAATTTGACTTTTAAATGTAATTTTTAGGTCAATGAGATTCTTTACAACCTGTTTGTTTTTTTGCGTATGATCGGGTCTTTAATAGGATATATTCTTCCAAAACAACTGGCATTAGCTTCTGATGAAGGACTATGTAGTTTGAAAGATTAAGCATCTGTTTTCTTTTGTAACATCCTCACTGGCATCTCATCCTGTTTTTCATAAATTTTTCAAGGGATTGTTTCATACCAATCCCCCCTTTAGGGATCCTACTCCTTTTTGGGACCTTAGTATTTGCATTGCTCAGCTTATGCAACCCTCTTTTGAGCCTCAGTCTTCAGCAGAGCTTAAATACTTGACTTGGAAAACTGTGTTCCTGGTAGCTATTACCTCTGCCAGACGTATCAGTGAATTGCAAGCTCTGTCAGTGGAGTCTGATTTTATCTCATTCCATCGAGATAAGGTGATCCTTAGAACCAATAGAAGGTTCTTACCTAAAGTGGTTTCAGATTTTCATTTGAACCAATCCATGTCTCTCCCTGTTTTCTTCACTGATCATTCTTCTTCAGGAGAGAGAAGATTACACATTTTAGATGTTAAAAGGGCCCTTAGCTACTACACTGAGCGTACTAAGGCACTCAGGTTTGACTCCCTCCAGTTGTTCTTCACTTATGGGGAAGTGGGGAAGGGACAGCCTGCCATTAAGAGAACTATTACCAGGTGGATCGTCTCTTGTATACAATTCTGCTATGAGAAGCTAGGCAAAATACCACCCTCAGGCCTGAGGGCTCATTCGACTAGGGTACAGCTGCTTCCTTGGCTGCTGCCAGGGATATTCCCTTACTAGAGATATGCAAAGCAGCCACCTGAAAAACAGTCCATACATTCACCAAGCATTACTCTCTGGATATCCAGGCTAGGAGTGATGCTAGGTTTGGTACAGCAGTACTGCAGAGCCTATTCCCAAAATAGGTTCGATTCCCTCCTCCATGGAGGTACTGCTTGGTAGTCTGTATATGTCAGAATACAGCAAGACTTCATGTTGTTTGAAGAAAAAAATTACTCACCTTAGTAACTGTGTTTCTTCTAATGGAGTCTTGCTGTATTCTGACCTCCCTCCCTGCCTCCCCTCTCAGAACCTGGCTTTTGGGAAGTGGGCTGGCAGGTGCAGTGTTGCACCCCAGGGGTGTATTTGTGCAGTCCCTCTTTTTAGAGAGGGGGTGTGGGTTTTGTCTTTTGTTTTGATAGTCTTAAGTTGTTCACTACCTAGTTTTTGTTTTGGATTTTTTGACTTGAGTCTTTTGGGAGATCCAAAATATTTGGTTGCAATTTGGCTAGTAAAACTTTTACAATTTCCACTTAGTGGTGTTAGTTAGTATTAGCTCATAAGAATCGGATGGTTACGCTTCAAAGTGCAGCAGACAGAGGTTTGAGCTGAGCTTGAGCACAACGTTCTATGCCCTGCATAGAATTTAACTCTTTCCTCTCTGGAGCAGTTCAAGTGCTGGGGCTAACTGCATATGTCAGAATACAGCAAGACTCCATTAGAAGAAACAATCACTAAGGTGAGTAATTTTTTCTTTGAGGTACATCAGTGCCACAACAATCAACAGCCGGGCTGAGTATGATGGAGTTTTGGCTTGCTGGGTGGAGACGGCATGAACTTGAAAAGAAACAGTGACCCAATCATGGGTCGGTCAGCTCTTCCCTTTGATCTTTGCTACCTACCAAGCAAGCTGATCCGTTATTGTCATCCTAGAATGGCTGGAATGTGAAACATGCAGGGACTCTTGCCAGCTGTAACAGGAAATCATCCATCGATGCCTGTTACTGGCACCACCACCCCCATGACTGTCCCCTGCACCAGACCCTCCCTCTCAGCACCAGACATAACACTGACACTGCCTGAGACCCCAGTGTCACAACCTGAAATAAATCCTTCCCTTGCAGTTTTTTTTTTTTACACTGACACTGCGGGTGCCCAATCCCCCAGTGTCACCGTCGCTCTCTGTTGTTGCTGCCCCTGTAACTGTCCCACCCACCTGACCCTCCCTCTTGGCACCCCTCCCACAAACTTAACACTAACACTGGGGATGCCCAATCCCCCAGTGTCACAACCTGAAATAAAGAAAACTTTCCCTTATAGTTTTTTGTTGTTAATAAACCCTGTAAAAAGAAAACCGTCCATCGATATCTGTGGTGTCTGTTACTGTCCCCCCACCCAATCCTTCCACTCGGCACCCACCACCCCACACACCCCAAGCCCTTACCCACTAGGAGTCCAGTGCTGTAATATTCTGTGGACCACAGACATGTCTTCACTCTTTAATGCCGGACCACGAACTGAGGAAACTGGTATGCGGTTCAATGTATTTCAATGGAGTTTTGAACTTAGTTGCATAGCTTGGTCATTTTTGCATATTTTTGCTCCAAATTTTCAACATGCCTTCTTTGGGACCCCACCTCATGAACAATTGCACTGACATTAGGCAAATCTGTCCCAAAAGGTGATTGTTGTGGTCCCAGTGCGAAATCACCTTTTCAGGCAGGAGTTGAAAATTTTCTCTACCCTTGGTGGGATCGTAAGAAGGCTATGTTGAAAATTTGGTGTAAAAATATTGAAAACAATGTTATGAGCCTACATTGAATTTTGCAAATGCAGGCTCATAACTTTGGTAATTTTCAGTATTTTTACCCCAGATGTACAACACAACTCTTTCTTTGCAGCACCTCATGAATGTGAGAGCTGTCATTTTTCAAATCCTGGCTAAAATGTGGTTTTACATCTCGAAAGTTTATTTCATGCAGGCATGTGTGAAATCACCTTATAGGCAGGAGTTCAAACTTTTCTGTGCCCTTGTTCATGAGGCAGGGTCATAAGAAGGTTACGTTGAAAATTTGGCATAAAAATATTAAAAAAACAAAGTTATGAGCCTAGTGATTTTTTTTTGTATAATTTATGGTGATCCTACCTCTAGGGTTTTCTTAAATGACTGTAGAGTTGATTTTCTGAATTAATTTTAAGTTGAAGAGTGTTTACGTTGCTTATTAGATTATTGATGGCAATTTCTGCACTTGTATTTTAAAGTTGAAGACTGATTCTGCATTTCTAATTTGTCTGGCTACTAGACCTCCCCCCTGACCCTGGCACAAAATGATCAGGTCAGATACACGCCCCCATTTAACACCCTTTGCTTTAGCTCGCTGTTGCAATTTGCTGCTGGCACCTTGCCAGAATCTGTAACACAGCCCCCCCTTCATCCCAAGCCTTTTCAACTGTAAATTTTTCTCCCCCTCCCGCTCTGAAACCTCCCCCTGACCACCACTGAGGCTTAGAACTGCCCTCTCTTCTATTCTTCTCTCTCAGGTTGATCGGAGCCCACTGGGCTGGTATCGCAGATGCGGTCCCCTCCACAAGCAACCTGCCCACCCAGGACAGGGCGAGAAGGTGCCTGCTGCCCGCTGTCCTTCGTGGATCCCAAGGTAGTGGCTGGTCCCTGACCCAGGACAAGGGAAAGGGGATTTTGGAGCTTTCCACCCTTTTCTAATTGAATACCTGGCACCCATCGCTGTGGGATCTGAATGGTTCCAGACGGCCCCAGAGTGCTGACATTGGTTTCCTGCCCAATGCTGCAGCCAGAGCTGAAATCATTGGACTAGGACACAAGACTGCAGAAAAAACACTGACCTTACTTTTCTTCTTTTAGCAGCTTCGTAGTGAAGTCCTGATCTTTTTGACTCACAGTTCATTCAGTTGCACAATTCTATGAGCTGTACAATGCAGATCTGCAACTTGCTTATTTTTCTTGTCAGCTGCTCATTTCTCAGGGCTGCACAGACTGACTGGAATCTTAGCCTGATTTGTATCTTTTACTGAACTGATCAATCCTTCACTGCACTGTTTTCAGCATTTACCTAACCTGATCTGGCTTCTTAGTGATTTTTCAGCCCACCCCCTTCCTTTATTAAATACTCTACCAGATCTGAGAGACCGGCCCACCTCCTACTTGGTTACACTTCACTTTCCCTCTTAAAGGGAAAGCACTTAGAGGGGTAATACCTAGATCCACAATACCAGGATTTCTTTACCTCTCCATTAGAATAAACTCCACTATTAGCCCTTCCCTTCAGACACAATACTAAGTACCTGCTTCCCGATTAGCAGGTTATACAGCTCCTCCACTAGAGCGTGTATACTTACACAAGCATCCCTCAATTTCTACTTCCCTACTACAGGCTATTCAGCTGGATACCTGAGGGAGCTTTATTTTAAGCATTGCACCCCTTCCCCTTGGTAGTAAGCAACTCTATTCAGCTACACCCCCTTGTTGTAGTCTACTACCTACCAATGTCTGCCCCCCCGCTGCCCCTTGACTCTAAGGATGTTTCCTCTCCACTCAAATCTTTCTCCCTTCTACCTCCTCCACCTAACCTTATTTCTTACCCTTTCCCTACCTGCCCTCTCCCCCTACCCCCCTTCCAATTGACATACAGTAGCCTAACACTGGCCTACCCCGATACTCAATTAAGCATTTATAATCTACCCCATACCTTTCTTATATGCACTTTAGTCCACCCTGTTGTCTCTGTTTGCTTTGAAAATTGTGTTTTGCCTGTGTCTCTCTGTAAATTTCCTTTCCCTTCTTCCATTCTGCCCTCCACAATTTTTCATACTCTCCTTCCATTCTTCCTGTCTTTACTTCTATCACTGTAAATCTGGAATATCTGTGTTACACTAATGGCTACCAATTACTGTTGTGTCACCTTACCATCCAATGCTACATTCTGTTGCCAAGTTATTATGTGTTCCAGTGTTTCCAACTGTCACCAACTATTGCCTAATTACTGTATGTGTCTTCATATTTACTATAGTTAACTGTTGCATTGTTAGCCAATGTGATCCACCTGTAAACACTCCTGCTCTCATTGTATGCAAGTAAGCAAATTGTATTCCAACATTGTAACATTTCTCTGTATTCTATCCCATTGTTCTCTACCCCCCCGGTCGTACCGGGAGACGAGCAACTTGTTGCTCAGCGTGCCTTCCTGGTGAAACATTTCAATAAATAAAAAACTAAAAGTTGAAGTTTGTGAACGCAGGCTCGTAACTTTGGTAATTTTCAATATTTTCACCCCAAATTTAAACACAGCCATTTATTTACAGCACCTCATGAATGTGACAGCTGTCATTTTTCAAATCCTGGCAAAAATATGTGTTTGCATCCCAAAAGGTGATTTCACAGTCCCTTTGTGACATCGCCTTTCAGAGAGGAGTTGAAAAGTTTCTCTGCACTTGTTCATGAGGTGTGGTCGTGAAAAGGCTATGTCAACAATCTGGGGCAAAAATATCTAAACATAACATTATGATCTTGAGATGTAACTTATAAATGCAAGCTCCTAACTTTGGTAATACATAACACACACAGTGCACCACAACTCGTCTAGTACTCCAGGGCTTCTATACCAGTGGCAAACATCTGGCATTGACAAATGCTTGTTTTTGAATGAGCTTTCTCACTTTCCTCTGTTCGACCTAACCCCCCAAAAAAACACTCCTTTCACTCAAAAATCTTATTTTATATTTAAAGATCAATGGTAACCATTTTTCACATTGTTTAAAAAAGCCTGAACTCAAGTCCCTGTATCATGAGTAGTGTTTCCTGAAAAAGTCATGCTATTTGGTTTTATGGTGTTTTTTTAAATCAGTATTTGTTAACTTGTTCTACACTAACCGGAAACAGGCTGTTTCTGTCCCTCTGACTGAGCCTTCGAGAGTGATGACATCATATTGGAGTAAGCTACTGCTTGACTGAAGAGATGTAAACTTCCTAATTAGAGCAGTCTGTAGAGTTAATTATTTGCTGTCCAGGGTTTTGGTATGTGTTAAGATGAATTAGCTGAAAATATATCATTTTGTTCTTTTAAAAAGCTGATTATTTGAGTTTCAGTGTTGAACTTGAAGTGGTATGCATTTGAGAAACCAGCTTGTCTGTATAAGAGCTGTGAGTTCTGTCCCATCAAAACTCTGTGTTTTGTTTTCTAGCTATATAAAACTGAGTTGTTTTAGTGGTTATAAAAGAAATCTAAAGTTTGTTAATTCATACAAGTAGTTTGTCTTTGATGTAGCCTCAATAAATAGGTCCATGTTAGAACAATTCTTTCCTCTCAGATTGACAAACAGGTGTCTGCCACACTCTGCTATTTCAGGCACATGTACTATATGAACTCACAAATGTCAGTTCATCGATGATTTCTGTGTGAAAATAATTGGAAACAGTATAGAGCACCCTGATGCCCACTGTCTCCTGTGCCATAGTTGAGGCAGCTACATTGTGCTGCCCCACAAGCCCCCTGTTTCTTGCCCCACATTTGAGGCTGCTGCACCCTGCTGCCCACTGTCTTCTCCCACAATGTTGGGGTTGCTGCATCCGGTTGCCCCATCATCTGCCTGAACAGTTAGGGCTGCTGCACCATGCTCACCTCATCCCACAGTCAGGGATGCTGTACCCTGATTACCCCCCTGTGTCCTGCTCCACAGTCAAGGGTTCTGCACCATCCTGTGCACAGTCCCCTGCCACCACAGCCAGGGCTGCTGTACCCTACTCCTGCCTACTTAGGCAAGGCTGCTGTGGCCTGCTGTGCCCTAGAGCCCCTTGCCTCCACCGTTACAGTTGCTGCACCATGCTGCCACTTGCCACAAGAGTTCTGGCATTTGCTGCACCCTGTTCTCTGCCCAGAAAGTTGTGTCAGTTCTACCCAGGTGTGGCTGCTGTACCCTGTCCCACAGTTTGGGCTGCTGTACCCTAATTGCTTCCTTTGTCTCCTGGTTGAACAGTTGGGACTTCTGCACCTCACTGGCTTCTGTTCTTCACTCCCATAACACAAGCTGAAAGTATTTTTCTGTTTTTTCTTTTGGGCAGTGCAGCAAAAAAATCTGACTTTGGTGGCAGGGGGCAGCATGATGCAGCAATGCTAACTGCAGAGTCATGGGGCAGTGGAGGCATTGGGCAGAAGGGTGCAGCAGGGCACAGCAGCCCTGACTGTGTAGACAGGAACAGGGTTCAGCAACTCTGGCAATGGTGGCAGGGGACAGACTACAGCATGGTGCAGAAGCCTTGATTGTGGGGCAGGACATGGGGGCATCAGGGTTCAGCAGCCCTGACTGTGGGACAGGATGTGCATGGTGCAGCAGCCTGCCCATTTGAGAAAATGGAAGTAGGTAGCAGGGTGCAATAAAAGCCCCACTTTTGGTGGCATGGGCAGCATTGTGCAGCAACCCCAAATGTGGAGGCAGGGGACATGGGACTCTAGGGCATAGCAGAGCACAACAGCCCCGACTGTGGTGACAGAAACTCTGACTGGGGGGGACAAAGTGCAGCAAGGTGCAGCAACCACAACTGTTTGGGCAGGGGCAGCAGGGTGCAGTGGCCCTGATTGTTCATTCAGGAGATGAGGGCAACAGGGTGCAGCAGCCTTGACTATGGGAGAAGATAGTAGACAGCAGGGTGCATCAACCTTGAATGTGGGATGGGAGACAGGGGACTTGTGGGGCAGGTGACGAGGCATCAGAGTGCAGCTGCTTCAACAGTAGGCAGGAGATGGGGGAATCAGGATGCCATATAGTGTTTCTAATTATACATATACTTGATGTATTTTCACATGGAAACCATTAAAGAACTGAAATTTGTGAGTTCATATAGTACATGTGTCTGATATAGCAGAGTGTGGCAGGAACCTGTTTTTCAATCTGAGAGGAAAACAATTGTTCTTACATGAACCGATTTATTGAGGCTACATCAAAGACAAGCTACTAGTATGAATTAACAAACGTTAAATTTATTTTATATCTATTAAATAAACAACCCAGTGTTATATAGCTAGAAACAGAAAAACACATAGTTTTGATGGGTCAGAACTCACAGCTGTGATACAGACAAGCTGATTTCTCAAATGCATACTACTTCCAATTCAGCACTGAAACTCCAGTGATCAGCTTTTCATAGAACAGAATGATAGATTTTCATCCAATTCATCTGAACACAAACCAGAGACAGAGTAAAAACCCTGGACAGCAAACCATTAACTCTACAGACTGCACTAATTAGGAAGTTAGCACCTTTTTAGCTCTTCAGTCAAGCAAGGACTTGCACGGCTAAAGCAGTAGCTTACTCCAATATGATGTTATCACTCTCCAAGGCTCAGTCAGATGGACAGAAACAGCCTGACTGTTTCCAGTTAGTGCAGAACAAGTTAACAAATGCTAATTTAAAGAAAACCACTCAACCAAATAGCGTGACACTTTCAGGAAACACTACTCATGACACAGGGACTTGAATTCAGTTTTTTTTTTAACAATGTGTAAAATGGTTGCCATTGATCTTTAAACTTTCAGTATCACTCTCCCTCTCTACTTGGTTTACTCCACTGGTAGAACATGAGAAGGCTTGCGCACATCAAGAATGTCTCCCATGTCATCGAGGGTATATCATGTATTACATTTTACACCATCCTAAGTGAGAATCTAGTCTCCTCTTAAAGGATTCTATTGAGAGAGGCCTAATTACAAACTGTGGCAATGTGTTCCATTCTTTCACTGTTCTAATAGTAAAGAAATTATCCCTTTTATTTGTGTTAGTTTTTGGAACTTTTAATTGTTGCTCATGGCTATGTAGGTAAAGCACTTTATTCTGGTATTGAAGGTCACAGAGGTGTCTTAACTCTGGATGTTTGAGTAACTTATATAGCTGGAGCAGGTCACCTCTCTTACATCTGTCCTCTAAAGAAACTAGTCCCGTTTCAGTTAACCTAGTCTCATGGGGGAGATTCTTTAGTCTAATGATCAGTTTAGTTGTTTTCCTCTGTCCCTTTTCCAGGATCTCTATATCCTTCCTCAAGTATGGACTCCAGAACAGAGAATATGTATCAAGATATGGTTGCATGTATGATTTGTACAATGGTAGGATTACCTGATCAGTTCTGTTAGTGCACAATCTCTTAATACAGTTTAACAATCTATTAGCTATATGTGCTACTTTTTTCCAGTGATCCTTGGATAACAGCTGGTTGTTTACAATAACCCCTAGGTCCCTCTCTTTATCTGCTTGGGTAAAATCTGGTTATACATCTTGTACTGGTACTTTGGGTTATTATGTCCAAAGTGCAGTATTACACATTTGTCTAAATTAAATGTTATTTTGTTTGTAGTTGCCCAAGATTCTATTTTTGTGAGTCTTCCACCAAAGATTCATAATTTCCAAAAAGTGTTAACTGCCCTGACTAGCTTTGTGTCATCGGCAAACTTAGTGTGTTGCTAATATCAGAATTAATATCAGATATAAAGATATTAATGAGAACTGGTCCAAGGACTGAGCCTTGTGGAACACCACTTGTAACTGGACCCAGATTAGATAAAGTGTTATTAACCCATACTAGCTATATTCTATCAGATAACCAATTTGTGATCCAGTTAATTATCTGCCCATGAAGTCCCATGATGCATAGTTTGCAAACCAATTCTATATGTGAGACCTCATCAAAAGCTTTTGCAAAGTCTAGCATTATTACATTGACTGGGATATTTCAGTCCAGACTTTCACTAACCTTATTATAAAAGAAACATAGAAGTTGACGGCAGATAAGGACAGCAAGGCCCATTCAGTTTGCCCATTTCTTTTTCTACCTTATGAATGTGCCATCGGCCTTTGCTTTGTCAATGGTCTATCTATTCATACTCATCTGTATTGCTCCCTTATGCCTATCCCATGCCTGTTTGAAGCCCTGCACTGTATTCATATCCACCACTTCCTGAGGTAGGCCGTTCCATGCATCTACCACTCTTTCTGTGAAAAAGAACTTCCTCACATTACCCCTTAATCAGCCTCCCTCTAATCTCATGCTGTGTCCTCTTGTCCTGCTATTTTTCTTATATTGAAATATGTTAGACTCTTTCACCTTGTTAATGCCCTTAAAGTGTTTGAATGTTTTGATCATATCACCTATCTTCCTCCTTTGCTCCAGGGTATACATATTGAGCTCCGTTAATCTGTCCTCATATGTTTCCTGATGCAGTCCCTGCACCATTTTGGTTGCCCTTCTCTGGACTGACTCAATTTGGTTAATTTCCTTGTGAAGGTGTGGCCTCCAGTACTGCACGCAGTACTCCAGATGGGGCCTGACCAGTGTCTTGTAAAGAGGGATTATTACTTCCCTCTTATGACTTGTGATACCCCTACTAATACACCCCAACATCCCCCTAGCCTTACCTACTGCTTTAGTGGTCTGCTTGGATGATTTCAGGTCATCTGTGATGATGATGCCCAAGTCTCTTTCTTCTCTTGTGACTGCCAGCATCTCCCCTCCCAGCCTATAGGTGGCTTCAGGGTTTCTCTTCCCTATGTGCATGATCTTGCACTTCTTTGCGTTAAACCCCAGTTGCCACTCTTCTGACTAAGGTTATAAGGTTAGTAGTGCAAGAATACTCAGTTGAAAAACCGTGTTGGGTTTTGTCTAGATAATTTTTACTTATTAGTTCAGTGTCTATTTTAGTCTTAATAAGATTCTCCATGATTTTGCAGCAGGTACATGTTTAGATAATAGGTCTATAGTTGTTAACTATTGCCTTATTTCCTTTTTTGTGAATGGGTGTAACAATGGCCTTCTTCCAATCAAGTGGGATTTCCCCAAACTGAAGTGATTTATTAAACAATATTGCAAGTGGGAGAGATACAACAGAGGTAGTCTGCTGTAGAAATCTAGCTGAAATGTTGTCTGGTTCAGGTACACAGTTAGGTTTACATTTTGTTATAATTTGCTTAGTACTGAAAGTGGGGGTTGGGCATTGAGATAAAGATGGAAGGACCTCTATATCTTTCTTTTTATTAAATATGGAACAGAAAAAAATCATTAAAGCAGTTTGCTATTGCCTGGTTGTCAATAATTACCTCACCATTTTTTTATGATGGAACCGATATTATCATTACTTTTTTTTAGATTATTCATATAAGAGAAGAACATTTTATGATTATCTTTTGTATGGGCAATTTTGAATTAAATTTTAGTCTTCGCCTTCTTTATCATTTGTTTTAATAATCTTTATTGGGCTCTATAATTAATCAAATTAGCTCTTGTATTGTTAGTTTTAAATTTTTTGAATGCTTTCTCCTAATTTTTTTTATTGAGTTTGTCATCCAAATCGGTATTTGGCCCTTACTATTATAATTTCGTCTTAAGGGGGATGAATTTGTTTTCTAAGTCATTAATTTTATTTTTTAGTAATAACTAGGCCTCATTGACTGAAAAGTCTTTCATAAGATCCATCCACTCAACAGAAGACATCACACTTCTGATCCTGCTAAAGTCTGCCTTGCTGTAGTTCCTGATAAATTTGATTCCATTTGATCTATTTATTTATTGGAATCTCGGATAACACCTTTGAGCTAAAAGCTAGTTTACAAAGGTTCTACATCGTAAGGCAATAGACAAGGTACATAGACATTACAAAACAGATATGGGTATATACAGCAGGCAAGTACATTATGGTAGATACAGATACAGATTCAAGCAAGTATGGGCTGGCAGTATAGCCTAGAGGTTAGAGGAACGAGGTGTGAATGAGCTTGATACATCCAGCAGACCAGACCCAAGTTTGATTCTCACAACCTCCACTTGCATACTGTGTGACTCTGAGCAAGTCACTTAACTGCCCAGTGCTCCCAGGTCACCCCTGAAAACAGGCACTTGTGCCTAGTGGGCCTTACCCGGTTATCAAAGAGTTAAAAAAAAAAACAAGTACAGTAAAAATATATCAGGTAGGAGAGGTCAACTTTATTGCAACAGTACTAGGAGCTTACCTAAGGTGGACAAGCAATTTATAATGGTAGCTGAGCTTCAGAGCATGCAGGTAGAGTTATGGAGGGTCTGAAGTGGTGGTGACCAAAGGAGGGGGAGGACGGAATAGATGTGAGCAGGGGAGGGTGGGGCAGAGACAAAGGGGTGACAGAATAAAGGGGTTGAGTAGTCAGAGGGGTGGGATTGGATAGGAATCTGCACGAGATTACATAAGTAGGTGATAGGGCAGGGCTGCATGTGGGGGAGAGGGATAAGGGAAAGGGTTTTAAAGTGGGCAGTGAGGTGAAGGGAAACCGCGGGAGGGGTGAATATTAAGGGATTAATATTTGTGAAGAGAAAGCAGGAAGGGGGGGATAAAGAGGGGACATGGGGGTAAGTGTTCAGTGGGGTCACACCAGGCAGGGGAAGAAGTGTGGGGGGGGAGATGGGTGCTATGCAGGACAGATAAGCTGTCAATAACAGTAGGATTAGGCACAGGTGATGCAGTTGCAGTTACTAAGAGTGGTCAGGTACTGCAGCAGCTTGGCCTTATATGGGCATAGTTTCGTTTCCTCAATCAGCTCAGAGTTAAGGGAATTTAGCCAGCAGGGGGCCCTGTATTCGACGGACCATTGCCCTAGTGAGGTCCTACGGAATGGGATAATGAAGGCAGCTTTACTCAACCCACTAATTAGTCTGGAGGAAGTGGAGTTTCTTAGCAGTCGCCTCACTCCAGAAGGAGCAAGACCTAGGGTGGATTTTTTAGCTAATAGACAGACTTGGTACTGAATTCTACTATTCAAGTTTAACCAATCAGTGCTTGAGTATAGTTCACAAGTGTGAGTTAAGTGGTCCATACCCAGGAATAGTCTGCAGGCTTTGTTTAAGGCAATCTTAATTCGTCTAAGTGCTGTATCAGTACTGGCTCCATAGACTACCAGTCCATAATCTATGATAGAGAGCACGGAGCTGTTAACTGCAAGCTTGATGGCACTTTCAGTGAGGCACTGCTTATGCTGGTAGAGCTGACCTAGTCTGGTACTAGCTGCTTTGGCAACGTGGTCTATGTGCTGGCTGTAGGAGAGAGAGCTGTCAAAGTAGACACCAAGGTACTTAAACGTGGTAACCATTTTGAGTGTATCAAACTTGTTATTGTAGATATTGAGGTGACGTGACTTATGATGGTTTTGATGAGAGGCAGACAACATTGTTTTAGTCTTAGTGTAGTTGAGCAAGAGCTTAGACTGAAGGAACCATTTTTCCACAGCAGTAACGTCATCTTGCATGCCTATTTCCAGCTCTTCCAGAGTAGAATGACACGTGTAAAGAACAGCATCATCTGCATATAGAAGGATCTTATTCTGGCAGACTTTGGGGACTTCATTTAGAAACAGGCTGAACAGCAGGGGGCCCAAAATGGAACCTTGGGGCACCCCTGTGTTGACATGCCAATGGTCGGATAGAACATCAAGAATCTTGACCTGCTGGGTCCTGTTAGGTAACTCTGGAACCAGCCTAGAGAGACAGAGGATATAAAAATGTTAGAGAGTTGTGTCAGAAGCAAGTCGTGGTTGACCATGTCGAAGGCCTTGGTGAGGTCGATGAAAGTGGCCCCCACTAAGAGCAAAAATCTAGTCCTACATCTGGGTATACTAAAGTGGAGGGTGTTGTGATCATTTTCCCTTATCAGAGCTTTAACATTGACTGCTGAAATGTAGTTATCAAGATTAGTAAGAACCAGATCTAAGATCTTGCCTTCCCTGGTGGGGGATGTAGCTAATTGTGATAAGTCAAGCAAAGTACATAATTCTAGAAAATTATTTTCCTGTCCTGTTTTCCCTGTTAAATTCAGTCTGTTTCTCTGTAATTAAAATCACCAACTACAACAATATCACCTTTAGTGCTTATTTCTAATATTTCTTGAATAATCATATCGTTATACTCCTGACTGGAATTTGGTGGTCTATAATAGACACCCAGGAGCAGTTTAGGTCTATTGGGGGACACAATTTGGACCCATAAACTTTCCACATCTAATTGATGGTCTGAAATGGAAAGCTGATGACAGTCCATGTACTCATTAATATATATGCAAACACCTCCACCTTTTTTCCCCTGATCTGTTATTATAAAAAAGGGTGTATCTGGGGATATTGAGACCCCAGGTACATTTTCCATCCCACCAGGTCTCGGTTACAGTAATTCTATCAATTTCATCTCTTGCTATTAATAGGCGCTATGCACTAAGTGGGTGGGGGTACGCGGAAAAGTCATGTACCCCGCCCACGTCCCTGCACCCAGTAGACAGGTGCACCCATACTGGCATTCACCAACGTCGGCCACCTGTCCGCGGCTCCTCCCCCCGGCACACAGGACACCGCAGGGTGGTTGGGGGAGGAGTCATCATCCTGGCTGGGGATGCCTCCCTTGGACCCTTAGTGAATTCTGCATGTAGGGTGGCATAGGTCCAGGGAAGTGCAAGCCAATTGCAGGCACCTGGACCCATGCAGCACCATCCCATCCCAGTGCCACCGCTCCTGAAATCATCGGGTGCTCACCATTCCAGTTACCCCTGCCGCCTCCTGCTGCCCAACTGTCAGGGGCAGCATGGTGTGCCCTGTCCTGGTCCCCTGGTGACCAAAGGCCTGTGTTGGTGGGGTGCACAGTGGGTTACAGCAGGATCTACCCTGGTATACCCTGCACCACCCTCCGCACCCATGCAGCCAGCACTACGCAGGTTAGTGAATACCGTGTAGTGCTGGCACACCCCCAGAACGCCCCCAGTGTGGAACTGTCCACGGACATGGGGGATCGGGTGCAGTGGGTCTGCGTGCCCCCTCTTTGAGAATGCCACGTGGGGGGCACAGTGGGTGCGGAGTGGCTACGCGCACCAGATACACGCACATTGCCACTCTGACCCAATAGTGCATAGGGCCCTATGCTTGTAATTCTGCCATTTTTGTTGAATTTAGGCTTCTTCCATTAAATACCAAGAACTGGCACAAGTCAGCTGCTGGACTAAGTTTGAATGTTTGGTCGGGGTAATGGTTTAGCAAACCCATAGCCCCCCAGTACTTAGTTTAAACAGTTGTTGATGGTCTTTAAGATTTGCTTCCCTAAAAGTTGACATCTCCTTTTGCTTAGGTGTAAGCCATCCCACGAATAAAGACTGAAGTTGTTATGAAAGTTTTCCCAATGAGGTATACATTGGTAACCATTCTGTAAGGTCCATTTCCTGAACCAGTCATTTAGTTTTTTTTATTTTATCATTAATTCCTACACTCGCCCTAGGAATTGGTAATATTTCTGACAGGCAGATCTCACTGTTCTTCACTTTTAGTTTATTTGCAAGAGCAATGTAATCTTTTTATGTTTGCTTGTGCGCATGCGCAAGAAACATATTGTGGCAGCTTGCTATAGTAGCAAGTTGTGGAGGTGCGGCAGTGTTGTAGCCAATGCCAGCAGTCCATTTTGGGGCTGGTCTGTGTAGTGCCATAGAGGAGCATGCTGTTGATGACAGCAGTATTGTAACGTGCCACCAACTTGAAAGAAACTCACCACTGCAATCAGGGAGCACCCTGTCGTTAACAATCAGCTGTTTTTGCTGCTGGGGTGGTCCCTGATTACAGCAGCGAATTACAGCTTGCCTTGTCTGGTGTCCCATTTCAATAAACATGGCGGCTATTACTGTCTGCCTCTCACACTCCCCACAGAAGCCGATGGACAGCCGCTGCCTCTCACAGTCCCCATGAAAGCTGATGGGGAGTACCCAATCCCCCATCAGCATGCCCCCCCAGTTCAGTTGCCAATGGGGTAGCCCAATCCCCATTGGTAAAATGCCTCCACATTTGTTTTAAATTAACATGGAAGTGGCTATTGCCATCCGCCTCTCACAGTCCCCATGAAAGCCAATGGGGGTGCCCAATCCCCCTGTCAGCATGCCCCTCCCAAGTTCTTTTGCCAATGGGGGAGTTCAGTCACCACTGGCATAATGTCCCACACCATTTGTTGTGTGCTGAGGGAGTGCCTAGTCCCCCTGGCTCATGCACCCCCCCAAACACTTTGTGCCGACGGAGTGCCCAATCCCTGTCAGCTACAGCCCCCCAACAAACACCCAGGTGGCACATTGGGAACCCACCCCAGTGTGCCAGAGTACCTGAAAAAAAAGAAAACCTCATGTTGTTTTTTATTTTTTTAAACAACATGAAGTCTTGCTGTATTCTGACATATGCAGTTAGGTCCTGCCTTTCAACTGCCCCAGAGAACGAAGAGTTAAACTTTCCATGGCCAGCATGGAATGTTCACCATGAGCTCAGTTGAAGCCCCTGTCTGCTGTTGTTTAAACTCCAACTGTCAGATTCTTTACTCCGTCTCACTGAACAGTCGCTCCGGAGATTTTTCCTTTGCTCGGTTCAAAAAAGTCGGTTAAAGTGTCATTTTTCGCTCGGTTTCTACCGAATTGCTGCTACCGTTCTGTCAGTTTAAGTCTCTGTCTGTGGTACCGTGAGTACTAGATAAGTTTTTTCTCGTAGTTTCTGTGTGAAACTTGTAAATTGCGGATTGGTTCGGCTGAACCTATCAGTTTCAGGTAAAAAAAGTTTGTGTATTTACTTAGAGTGTGGTAACCGGTCCGTATCGGTTCTAAAAAAAATGGATTTTATTACGTTTTTTCAAGACCTGCGATACAGTCAGGAACTGATACGGAGTCTTGCCTGGTGGACTGCAAAAAAGGGTAAGTTTTGGTTAGGATTGGCCATGTCTGAGAAACCCAAGAAAAAAAATGGGCCCACTAGGTTTCAACACTGCAGTGTGTGTGGGGAAGTCTTTGCTAAGGCTGATCCCCACACCACCTGTGTTTATTGTCTGGGGTTTGACCACCTCGATTCAGATTGCCAAATTTGTAAGAATTTTCCCAAAGCTACCCTGGAAAAGAGATTAGGTAGACTGAGGGAAAGGGAGGCCAAGAAGTTCGCTGACCCAGATGGCCAGCCCAGTTCGGTTCCGACCGAACCAGAAGGAGTGCCCTCTGACCAGGGCGATACTTCTTCGGGCAAAAGGATAGCTGATTCTGAGGAGTCGGTTCCGGTTAAAAGAAAAAGAAAAGATAAATCGTCTGGTTCGGATCCAGAAATTCATACTCTGACTGCCAATGAAATAGCCAAGGCGATAAGAATAGTGCAATCGCTTACTTCGGTTCTGGTCGAACCGGCACCATCTGGCAGGGGCTTGGTTCGGTCGGTTCCCCTGGTTCCGGATTACACCCTGGAAGAATTTTATGAACAGGATGAGGAGGAGGGACAGTATGAGGATGATGATGGTGATTATGAAAGTCTGGATGTGCCTATTGACCCGGACATCTCCCCAGACAGGCCTTCAGGTGTTTCTCCTCCTAGGCTTTCTGAGTCCCCTTCTCACTTTATGTTTTACAAAAAAAGTGGCTGAAACCCTCCAGCTTCCTATGGAAGAAGCAGTGGAGGATCAGGAGGAGCCTGATTTTGTTGAAATGATGGACATCCCAGTGTCCAGGAGACTGTCGATTCCCCTCCACAAATCCTTTGGGAAACAGACACATAAAATTCTTAAGACTCCTAATTCCATACCTCCTGTGGACAGACGAATGGATAAGAGGTATACTTTGTCAGGCTCAGACACGGAGTTCCTTTCCCAGCAATGCAGCCATGTTGGGGTAGTGCAGGCTGCTGCCTGTGATAAGGCAAATTTCCCCTTGGCATCACACCCCCCAGATAAGGACTCCAGGGGGATTGATGCCATGGCAAAGAAACAGTACATGGCAGCATCTTTGGGACTCAGGCAGGCTAACTATATGGCCTACACAGCTAGATACCAGAAGTCCAGGTGGGACACTGTGCTGGCTCTGGCTAAACAGGCGCCTGACCAGCTTGCCAAGGAGCTGGAGCAGTTGGCTGCAGATGGGATTGAGGCATCCAAGGTGCAATTTCATGCTGCTGTGGACTCCAATGATGTTTCATCAAGAGTCATGGCTACATCTGTGGCTCTTCGGAGGATGGCTTGGCTCAGATGTACTAGCCTATCACAGGATACCCAGGCTAAGGCCATGGATTTCCCTGTTATTGGTAATTCTCTGTTTGGGGAGCAGACAGAGAACTACATGAAAAAGATGGACGAGTACAGGACCACTTACAGGAGTGCTCAGGCCAAAGAAAGGCAACCCACTCCTCAAAGGCAGCAGTCCAGGGGCAGGGGCAGGCCTTTCCAAAGGTCTTTTTACCAAGCTCAGGCCTCCTCTTCTTTTTCTCAGAGGGGGTTCTTCAGAGGGAGAGGCAGATGGGGGATGAGCAGGCCTGCATCCACCCCTCAGCCTAAAGCCCCTGCCAAACAGACACCCTGATGGGTCTGCCTGGGCCAATTCTCCAGTACCAGTAGGGGGCAGGCTGGCTTATTTTGTGCAGGACTGGAAGTTTCTGACATCAGACAAGTGGGTCCTGGAAGTAGTAAGCCAGGGACTGGTTCTCAGCTTCAAAATATTTCCCAAGATGAGAACCAGATCCTTTCCACCTGCAAATCCATCAGAGACCCTTGCCTTAGAGGCAGAGTTTTTTTTCCCTCCTAGCTCTCAGAGCTATAGAGAGGGTTCCCACCCTACACAAGGGCAAAGGATTGTACTCCAGGTACTTCCAACCCCCAAAAGACAGGAGAATGGCGACCATCCTGGATCTAAGATATCTGAACAAGCACCTTTTAAAACCAAAGTTCAAAATGGTGACTCTGGGAATAATCCTTCCCTCTCTAAGGCCAGGGGACTGGCTAGCCTCCCTGGACCTCAAAGATGCCTATTTTCACATTCCCATCAGGTGCTCCCACAGAAAGTACCTCAGGTTCTAGTTGCCCTCAGGCCACTATCAATTCAGAGCAATGCCCTTTGGCCTAACATCAGCACCAAGGGTTTTCACAAAGTGCCTGGCCATAGCGGTTGCTTTTCTAAGGAGAAAAAAGATCTCCATCTTCCTATACTTGGACGACTGGCTCATAGTAGGTCAGTCTCCAGACCAAGTCAAGTCATACTTCCAAATAACTCAGCAAGTGCTCACTTTCTTAGAATTCCTTCTCAACCTTCCAAAGTCAGTTCTTGAGCCAGTACAGCTCCTCACCTTCACAGGGGCAGAGCTGGATACAATAAGGGCAAGAGCATTCCTTCCCCTGGACAGGGCAAGGACCCTTATGGAACTGGCCTCTTCATTCACCCTACAGGTGTCTCGACCAGCAAGGCATTTCCTTCAGCTTCTGGGCCACATAGCAGCTTCCACAGCAGTGGTCCAGGGAGCAAGATTCCAAATGAGGGACATTCAGTTCCATTTAAAAGCCTTCTGGTCCCAAAGAAAGGATCCCCTTACCAAACTAGTCCCAGTGACTTGAACCCTGATCCAGGCCTTGCAATGGTGGCAGGATCAGGACAATTTGAGACAAGGAGTTCCTTTTGTCACTCAGTCTCATTCAGTGGTACTCACCTCAGATGCTTCCCTGCTGGGCTGGGGGGCCCATCTGGGATATCTTACCACCCAAGGGCTGTGGTCACCTCAGGAATCTCTGCTTCACATCAATCTCTTGGAACTCAGAGCAGTGTTTCTGGCACTGCAAGCCTTTTCCACATCTGTACAGAACAAGGTGGTCCAGGTCAGAACAGACAACACCACCACCATGTGGTACATCAACATGCAAGGAGGCACTCGGTCTACAGCCTTGTGCACAGAAGCAATGAAGTTGTGGTCCCTGGCCTATTCCCTGCAAACCTCTCTGATAGCGGTTCATCTCCCAGGGAAGGACAATGTCCTAGCAGATGCTCTGAGCAGGTTATCCCAGGGCCATCACGAATGGACCCTAGATTCCCTAGTTTTGAAAGTGATTTTCTCGAGATGGGGCACTCCACAGATAGATCTTTTTGCAGCCCCAGACAATCACCAACTTCCTCACTTTTGTTGCAGACCCCCAGTCTTGGGCTCAGTCCCCCTGGATGCTCTCATCCTGAATTGGGAAGGGAAATTTCTGTATGCTTTCCCCCCTTCCCTCTCCTGTTCAAAGTGTTAGTCGAGATAAGGTCACAACCATGCAAAGTGATTCTGATTGCTCCAGACTGGGCCAGACAGCCCTGGTACCCCCTGTTTCTGTCCTTAGCAGTCCACCATCCCCTGTCTCTGCCCAGGAATTACAACCTGTTGACATCCTCTCAGGGGAGGATTTGGTACCCGAACCTTTGGTCTCTCAATCTCAAGTCATGGCTCTTGAAGAGTTAGAGTTTGCTGACCTGCATCTTTCTCAAGGGGTTCTGGATATCCTTAAGGCTTCTCGAAAGCCTTCCACCAGAAAGACTTACAATTCCAAATGGAAAAGGTTCACTATTTTGTGTTCTAAGAAGAATATTTCTCCAGATGCTGCTGGGTTGCCTACGGTTCTGGACTGTATGGTCCATCTCAGTGGCCTAGGCCTTAGGCCAGCTACACTTAAAGTTCATTTGGCAGCTATTTCTGCTTTTCTATCAGTAGGCAAGCCTTCTCCTCTCTCAGCCCATCCTGTGTTTTGTAAATTCTTCAAGGGATTGCTGCACACCAATCCCCTCTTTAGGGACCCTGCTCCTGCTTGGGACCTTAATGTTTGCATTGCTCAGGTTATGCAACCCCCATTTGAGCCTTTGTCCTCTGCAGAGCTTAAGTACTTGACTTGGAAAACTGCGTTTTTGGTAGCCATTACTTCTGCCAGGCATATCAGTGAATTACAAGCCCTGTTAGTGGAACCTGATTTCATATCTTTCCATAGAGATAAAGTGGTCCTCAGAACTAACAGGAAGTTTTTGCCTAAAGTGGTTTCAGATTTCCACCTCAACCAGTCTATGTCTCTCCCTGTTTTCTTCACTGACCATTCCTCCTCTGGAGAGAGGAGGCTGCAGAGCTTGGATGTTAAAAGGGCCCTCAGCTACTACATAGAGCACACCAAGGATCACAGGTTTGAGTCCCTCCAGTTTTTCCTCACATATGGAGAGGTTGGTAAGGGCAAACCTGCCACTAAGAGATCTATTGCCAGGTGGATTGTTTCTTGTATACAATTCTGCTATGAAAAAACTGGGTAGAACTCCACCCTCAGGCCTGAGGGCTCACTCTACTAGAGGTACAGCTGCTTCCCTGGCTGCTGCCAGGAATATTCCTATCTTAGAAATCTGTCAAGCAGCCACCTGGAAAACAGTCCATACATTCACCAAGCATTACTCTCTGGATATCCAGGCTAGGAGTGATGCTCGGTTTGGCACAGCAGTACTTCAGAGCCTGTTTCCAAAGTAGGTTCTGTCCCTCTTCCTCCATGGAGGTGCTGCTTGGTAGTCTGCATATGTCAGAATACAGCAAGACTTCATGTTGTTTGAAGAAACAATTACTCACCTTAGTAATGTTGTTTCTTCTAATGGAGTCTTGCTGTATTCTGACCTCCCCCCTGCCTCCCCTCTCAGAACCTAGTTTTTGGGATGTGGGTGGGCAGGAGCAGTGTTGGCACCCTAGGGGTATCCCTTTTTCACCCTCCTTTATTTTGGGTGAGTGTTGTGTTTTGGGATGTGTTTGTTTTTGGGTTTCCTGACTTGAGTCTTTGCTTGGAAACCAAAAAACCCTTTTATATAAATATAGTTGCCAGTTGGCTAGTTGAGTTTTACAGTTTCCACACAGAACTTCTAGTGAGTATTGCTCGTAAAGATCTGATGGTTGGAGTTTAAACAACAGCAGACAGGGGCTTCAGCCGAGCTCGCGGTGAACATTCCATGCTGGCCATGGAAAGTTTAACTCGTTGTTCTCCGGTGCAGTTGAAAGGCAGGACCTAACTGCATATGTCAGAATACAGCAAGACTCCATTAGAAGAAACAACATTACTAAGGTGAGTAATTTTTTCTTTTACAACCTGTAAAAAGAAAATGGTCCCTCGCTGTCAGTGGTGCCCCCCTCCCTAACCTACACCCACCCTCTGTGCACCCACACCCCCCTCACCCCATACTTACCTCTGGAGCCTGGCGCGACAATCTTCGGTGGACTGGGAACACATCTGCACTCTTCAAAGCCAGCCACGAACTGAAGAAATGCCAGTAAGCTATATAATGGCATTTTTTTTTAAAACTTATGCAGATATCTCAGCCATTTTCACGAATTTTGGCACCAAATTTTCAACATCGGGTTCTTGGGACCCATCTCATGAATTCAGTGACTCATTTGGTTATGCGGTCCCAAAAGGTGATTTCGAGGTCACTGCACAGAATCACCTTTCGGGACTGATTAACAAAACGACAGTGTCACTGTTCATGAGGTGGGCTCCCAAAAAGCCTATCTTGCAAATTTGATGAAAAAATTCCAAAAGAAATTGACTGTCACGAGCGTGCATTGAGAAGTTTCCACACACTCTTGTAACTTCGCGAATTTGTAATATTTTCACTGCAGATTTTCAACATTGGCATTTTTTCACACCTCCTTATGAACAGTACAGCTGTCATTGTTCATGTCCTGGCTGAAATGTGTTTTCGCACTTCCAGCACAGAATAGTGCAGTCGCACTTGGAAATCAGTGTTTGGGACAGATTAAGAAAATCACAGTGACACTGTTCATGAGCAGAGGTCCCAAAATGCCTATGTTGAAAATCTGGTGACAAAAGTCCATAAAATGACTATGTTAGGAGCATGCATTGCGTAGTTTCCACGTACAATCGTAACTTTGAGAATTTGTAATATTTTCACTGAAGATTTTCAACATTGTCAGTTTTGCACACCACCTTATGAACAGTACAGCTGACATTTTTTACATCCTGCCCGAAATGTGTTTTTGCACATCTGGCGCACAATGGCGCGGTCGCTGTGGGAAATCAATGTTCAGGACAGATTTAGGAAATCATAGTGACAGTGTTCATGAGCAGAGGTCACAAAATGCCTACGTTGAAAATTTGGTGAAATAATTCCACTAAATGACTGTGTTGCGAGCATGCGTTGCACAGTTTCCACATATGCTCATAAGTGCGAGAATTTTTAATATTTTCACTCCAGATTTTCAACATTGCTATCTCTTCACACCTCCCTATGAATGGTACAGCTATCATTTTTCACATCCTGTCTGATCTGTGTTTTTGCACATCTGGCACAGCATGGTGCAGTCGCTGTGGGAAATCAACGTTCGGGACAGATTAACAAAATCAGTGTCACTGTTCTTGAGCAGAGGTCCCAAATGCTTTCATGAGCTGGGGGTCATAAAAAGGTCATGCTGAAAATTTGTAGTGCAAATTCCAACAACGCCCGGGGCATTAGGGTTTCTAACCATAACGTCCCACCCTGTACAGACTGACAGGCGTCAGGGGTGTGCCTTTGGATTGCCGGCTGTAATGCTCATGCCATTCCACTCCCACCCTGAAGCCAGTGACAGGCATCGAGGTGTGCCTTGGACTCTTCGGCCTCAGAGTTCACCCCATTCTCCTATACTGCACCCATTTCAGCATATGTCCTTATGAAATGGGGTGACTGTAAAGCCAAACACCCCAAGGCACACCTCAACACTTGTTGGTGTCTGCAGGATAGGGTGAGGTGAAATGCCATGAGCATTATGGACGATGACCCAAAGGCACACCCCAATGCCTGTCCATCTCTGCAGGGTGGAGATGGGGTTGGCGTGAGTTCAATACTTCACTGCCATTCCTATTCTACATCTGTTTAACTCCTGCACGTCCAATGCTATTATCAGCAAGCAAACATTCGGCATTGACAAATGCTTGTTTTATATGTTCTACAGACATTCTTTTGAGATTATTTGTACCCACATGGACAATCACTAGTGGAGTTGGACCAGAGCTGTGTAATATATTATCCACCATCTCAGTCAGGTCCTTGATTTCAGACCCTCTAAATGTATTACAAGTTCAATTAGAGTTATCGTATTTGCACACAGTTTTATCTATATATTTTATAATCGTGTCTCCAAGTACATAACTTTGCCTTGGTATCAATGAATTTGGTAAAATATTCATATCAGTGTTGTCTGTTATTGTTTTATTTGGATCAATACTCACTAGCTCCTTGGTTGGGACGGTTTGTGGGGCAGTGGCTGGGGGAGGGATGATTCAGTATTGCTAGGGATTTCAGACTCCTGAGCATTTTTCTTGGGTGTTGAGTGAGGGCAAGGTGGGTAGGATCCCTCGGGTGTAGGAGTTGGGTTTTGAAGAGGGGAAAATGTGTTATTCAAGGGTAATATGAAATCCATAGCCCGTCTGCCCTTCTTTATTCTGTGTCTGTTATTTACAATAGCCCAGTCTTCATCTTCAGACACTCTTGAAAATGAATCATTGTTTCTAGTCGTTTTTTATTTGTATCAAGATCCAGAGACTTTACTAAGATATTTGCTTTTGAAGGGGGGGTTAGAAAACAAGTGAGGGTAGGCTGCTTTATGGTTCATGTTAATGCATTGCTTGTGTGATGAATTTGTCTGATTTATTACTTTAAGTTGTGCTGACATTATCTGTTGATCCTTGTCAAGGTCTGATATTTTGTTTTTTAATGCTGTTATCTCTGTTTGGAGGTCTGCCATGTGAATACATTTAGGGCAGGTGAACTATTCATTAAGAAGTATACTGCAACATAATGTATACATGTTACAGCCCAGACATTGTATGTCTACTGCACCCTCTAATATTTTGATTGTGGCTGGCATTATTCTTGTAGGTTGATTGCTGTTTACCTATTTGTTGGAAAAGACTGTAACAAACCCCTGTTAAGAGACTTACCCCAAACCAAATGGAAAATGCTTTCCAGGCCCTCCTTCTATCTGGCCCTGTGGAACCGTGCACTCACCCCGCTCACAGAGGGGCAAGCCTTTAGTAGTGTGTGTGACCTGGAAGTGGCTTCCTGGGTCACCACTTGTCGATAGTAAGCCTGATTTAAAAGTATAACTTTTAGTAAATCAGAAACACCTAGCACACCTCCTGCAGGTGATACAGTGCTCTGATAGTTCTCCTAATCTAGTGGCTAACCCCCAAATAAAGATCATTGTATCTGTAGTACGAGTGTATGCTAAAGAACTACAGAATGGTGCTTCCTGGTTCCATCTAGCCCTAATCCAAGCACAAGTATTGGCGCGGTGCTGGTGTTAACAGTATAAAAGAATATGCAGCATTTGTAATGACAGACTCCAATCCCCATACTGTCTCACAGACAGGAGTCTGTCTCACAGCATAGGCAGACTGAAAATATGTCAAATCCCTACTTGCAGTTCTTACAAAGTTTGCCATGAGCTGCCACTTTCTTCCGCACAACCGTCGGAGTCAGTCTCCTGGTAGTTTTCTGAAAGAAACTACAACAGACAGTAGCATGCTGCTGGCAAGACCACAAGAAAATCTTGGTCTTGTTGGTGGCTTAGTGAACGGCCATGGTCACGCTTAACAGTGCTCACTTTTGACCCTTTTCGTTCCCAAAGCTACAGTTAAGTAGCAGGTAGGAAACTATTTTAAAAGCTTATATATAGAGAAAAGCAGTCACTGCATGTTGTTGCTGACAGACTGCCTTCCTCCCACCAGCACTCTGCTCTCAGTCACCAAGCAGAGGGACTGTTTTGCAAGAAAAAACAAAGGGCCCAATAGTCAAAGGCTAGCATGGTTAGCAGCGGTGCTAACCCAGGTTTGTACCAGTGCTTCAGGTGGGACCACAATCAGAGGCTCCTTGAGTGCCCTCCAAACCCAGCAGCACCAAGGTGTTAAAATATCACTTTGCCTATGCATAGGAAGGGTCCCCTCATGTGTACCATCCACAGAAGCATATTCAAAGGTTTGCAGAAACAGAAGATAGCTCCCAAGAGGTAATATTAACCACTGCCGAAAACCACCTCTTACCTTGGCTGTAAGTCCATGACCCCACCCACCCCAATCTACTGTTCCCAGTCCTTACCATATCCCTGGTGGGATAGTGGTGCCCCAACCCCCCAATCTCCTGTTCCCATTAATATGATGGTTCCCTCTTGGTCCAGTGGTTTCTCCACCTCTGATCACCTGTTCTATCTAGTATAATGATATCCTGGTGTTCCAGTGGTTCCTCCCACCCTCCAGTTGCCTGTTCCCATTAATGTGATAATTTCCTGGTGGTCCAGTGGTTCACCTCATTCCTGATTTCCTGTTCCCTATAGTATAATGATACCTTGGTGGTCCAGTGGTTCCCCTACCCTCAGTCACCTGTTCTCATTAATCTGATAATTCTCCCCTGATCAGCTGTTCCCGTTACTATGATAATGCCCTGGTGGTCCAGTGATTCCCCCCCATCCCTGATCTCCTGCTTCCTTTTTTTTTTTCTATTTACATTTTATCCTCCAGGGAACCTGGCAGGAGGGTCCGGTCCCTCCCTTGGATGGACTCAGTCTCAGGCCCCACCTTTAACTGCCCTGACTATCACCGGGGATCCCCCACGGGTTGCCCTCCCATGCCAGGGCAAGGAGTGCCGTTCCCACCCCGAACACAAATCCAGATTCCAGGTGTCAGGACGGGCACTGGCGGGGCCATCATGGAGCCTGCCATCTCCATTTTCCTGGTTTTCTCCTACCCCTCCCTGCCGACTCAGACGTCAGCTCGAGCTTCCCGACCCACATCTCCCCCAGCTGTCACTAGAGGGCGATCAACGGGTGGGACAGCTATCCCTCCTCCTCCCGAGACAGGAGAGCAGTCCTCCAGATGCTCAATCCTCACTCTCCCCTGCCAATCCCCAGCGGCCCAGGCTGATTCCCGAACCTAGGTCACCAGCGTGGCATGAGGTGTGGCATCCAGAGCCTCAACCCTCCGCATCACCGGGCCTGCCTCAATTTCCTGTTTTCTGTAGTGCAGTGGAATCCTCTTATAATGGACACATTTGTGCAAGCAGGTTTTGTCTGCTATAAAGGGTGTCCACTCTATCCTAAAGTCTTAAAATGTAACTCTCCTCTACCACAGCTCACACACAAGAGTTAAAATCAGAACATGCCCCCTCCTCTGCCAACCAAGGGTACGGGGAACCACTATTTGTAGCTGAACTGAACAGTAAATAAGACTAGAAAGATTTTGCTATACAGTACTTGTGCTGATTGGGGGATCAGGGGGCTGAACAGTAAATGTGATCAGATGACAGCAGGTAGTTTGCAGCATGTAACGGGCACAAAAGAGTTCAGTGTCTGCTATACAAGGGCTGCAGAGTATGAAATAAATGTGATGTTTAACATTACAGACATAGTTGTTGGCTTCTGGCAAGGCAGATCCACCCGTTATAAGTGGGTGTCTGCTATAAGGGTGTCTATTATAAGTGGGTTCCACTGTATATCGATACAGTACCCAGTCAGTATGCCCTATGAAGGTTAGCTACCGCATAATAGCATGTCAAAAATAGTATATTGAGTAACGCTGCAAGGATTTCATTGCTATGTGTCTGTTTTCGCTGTTTGTCAATTGTAGCGTGGACTGGAGTTGTCATAAATGTTACGGGGGGTGTGGGGATAAGATTTTGACAACATTGCTTCATTCTGCATGTAGTTGTGTGGTGTTACTGGTGTGTATTGTGCCATGTCAGCTGCAGTTCTGGAGTGTGTCCATTAGTGTGTGTGAGGGAAGGTGTACGTCTGTTCTGTTGGTTGCTCCTTGTGGCTTCTGTAGGTAGCTGCTCGAATGTAATCTATGTTCACCTGTGCTTGTTGCGCGTTGGATTGGTTGGCTGGGGCTGTGGGCACAGATGGCTCCTGAGATTTCTTTGTTTGTTGTTACATTTGTAAATGTTGGTTTTTCCCTGTTCTACTACTGGACCAGGATAAGTTTTGTTGATGCATTGCACAGCCCACTTGTATGTGTAGTCCATTTTTTTGTTCTTTTTTTTTTTTCTTGGCTGGTTTGTGCTATTTTGTCTGGTCTGCATTTTCTCGATAAGCTGTGATTGGCTTCACCGTACTTCCTTTGTGGCTATTGTCAGAGGCGTTTTTCTTTTAGGAATTATGACACGGGGCCTATTGATACCCTGGTGGTCCAGTGGTTCCCCCCAATCACCCATTCCCTTGAATGGAATCATTTCTGGGCAGTCCAGTGGTCTCCCCCGATCTCGTGTTAATTCTGATTAGCTAACTAAATAAAGACTTCCCCAAAGCGACAGGCCAGGGTACTTACAGTTCAGCAGTTCAAAGTGGGTAGCAGAAACTTGTTCCATGGTACTGTGCTGGTATCAGGAATTGTTGGTGCACAAAGCAGCAATTGCCTGAAGAAATGAAGAACCCTGGTCTTCACCTGGCAGGCCTTTCCAATCTTCGTCCCCGGGGCCTTTGTATGCGGTGTTCACCTGGCAGGCTTCTCAACAGTTTCTTCTCTGGTGGTCTCCTCTTCAGTTTGGCTATAGAGCAGGCTGGTGGTTACCCAGACTGATGCTTGACACACACTTTTATCCACTGCAGATACTGTGGGATTAGGCCGCAACTTTTACAGTTTCTGCTTTTCACTGACAAACTCCACTGGCTGTTTCTGCACTGCAGAGAAGTCAATTCTGTCTCTCTGGCAGCAGATCCTCACAGTCTCTCACACAAAGCTGTGGAGTCAGACTTCCATGCATGCAGCTGCAGGTTCATATCTCAGCAGCAACTTTCCACTCTCTGCAACAGATTCACTCAGCTGTAGGTTCAAATTTCAGCAGCAGCTTTCAACTCTCAGCAACAAATTCACTCAGCTGCAGGTTGAAATCTCACCCTGGGAACTTCTCACACAGTCCAGTTCCTTTTCCAGGGGCTATGCTCTTCTCCAAGTGTTCTGCAGCTTGTCCACTACTGTGGCCAGACAAGGCCTCTGGCACACAGGCAGGCCTTAAGGGCTAGCAAGCCCACAGCAGTCTCTCCTCTTGTACTCTCTGGCTGCACACCCAGGAATACCCCCTTTGGCAGGCAAACAAGTCCTTTTATCAGTTTCCCAGCAACCCCTTCTGATTGGCTGCAGCAGTTGTCCCTCCGGGTGAATTAATATTCATGTGGCTTATTTGACGCCCTATTGACTACTCTTTGGGTGCCAAAAAATGTCCCTGCCTTTATCTTCCATAAGTCCATTATGCAGTCCCACAAGTCCCTCTGTAAGATTCTGGCTCTTGATTGGCTGTAGGTGGGGTTAGAGGTAAAGAGCATGGCTGCAGACTACACAGTTCAAATACAGTCCCAACTTTTAACTCAGCTTACAGATGATATACACTGATTCATATTGTATTTCCCACACAGACCTGTAGCAACCTCTCTGCTTTGTCATTTGGCTGCACAGTTATATCACCCATTCCTCTGCCTGTCGCTGGTGCTAGAAAACTGTCCCCCTAAGGCAGCAGGCAGGCTCATTAATATTAATTTCTCCTCATTAATATTTATAACCCTGTTCAATAGCGCTGATTGGCCCTCTTGAAATAAATGCTTTTCCCCTCTCATGTGCCTCCTCCGAGTCTCCGGACCCCATTTTGCCCATACAGGGGTCCGGGAGCACCTCAGAGACTTTACTTTGGCCACAGTGGCATCAAGAAAACTGATGCACGTAACCACACATGTGTGGACCGCTGACTCACACATTCATGTGGCTGCAGTGTGGTGGTTCCACGTCTTAACTCCTCCAGCTCCCCTTCTACAGGGAAAACATGCTGGGGGCTGGACAGAGAGTCAATGGCTTGGCAGAACTCTGCAAATGCGGTGGTGAGGATGCAGGGCAAACAGGAGCCACAGGTAATCCCAACAGAGTTGGTGGGCTTACATAGCTCTATTCTTTAGGTCTAGTGTTTATAGAGCAGAAATTATTTTGGTTTCATTTAGTGCCTTTTTATTTAGTTTATTTATTTATTAGAATTTTGGTAACTGGGTAAGTCCACTGAGACCATGCAGCCCCTTTTTCGGTGATGACCCAGATGACAATGATGAACACAGTACAATAGATAAATACAATAATAATATACAGGATACAGAGAGATTTAACAATGCTGCAAAAATTATTACAGTGGAAAGCTAGGTAAGCAACTTAAAACAGATCAGGCATTAAGCATATATAAATAAACAGAATAACTAATATTATACAATATATACATTGCAGGAACACGAGAACAGGTGGATTACAAGATACATCTATCAGAGTAACATAGACTAGGCATTAATGACGCTATAAGGGTTATTTAAAGCAATTGCAGAGGAGGGGGGTTAGTAGGAAAGAAGTAAGCTCTTTTTGAAGGAGGATAGGTGGGGCAGGAGAGTGTTAGGGGGAGGGAATTCAGCAGGGGAGCTGAGAAGGCTAATGGGCGCTACCCATTAGGCGATGGACTCTGGATTGCTAATAAGGGTAAGGAAGTAGGTATGTGGTACTATTTGTAACTTTTCGCTACAGGCAAGGGGATTAAAAGCTTGGTAAGTTTGAATACAAGGCATAAGTTGTGAAACTGTAACCTTGAGTCATAGGTAGGCCATTGAAGAGAATACAGGGCCTCAGAGTGGTGTTTTCTGGAGTCCGCTCCAAGGGCAAAACGTCCAATCCTATGAAAGAGTTGACACACCTGTGCAAGGGAAAAGGATTGGGTGGAGAGTAGTAGAGGGGCACCATAGAACAAAATAGGGAGAAGGGATGTTGACGCAATCTTTTTACAGGTGGCATTGGATAAAAGAGGGCGGAGGCGGTATAATAACCTGACCTTCTGGTTTACCATTTTGGTAAGCTGAGTTGCTTGATGCTCCATTGAGAAGGAGGCATCTAAGTGAATCCCAAGGTATTTAAAAGTACTAACCACCTCTATGGGGTCTCCTGACTGTGTACTGATCTGGAGCTGTTTGGTAGGTTTGGGGGATGGGTTATGGAAAAGTATGGCTTTTGTTTTTTTCGTATTTAGAATTAGCTGATTGTCAGAAAACCAGGTCTCAAGCACAATGAAATCAGAGTTAAGGCTTTGGTTAAGCCAGTCTATATTGTTAGATGAGCGGTATAAGATTGCATCATCTGCATGTAATTGCATGGACGCACCGCCACAGAAATTGGGGAGCTTGTTGTTAAAAAGCGAGAATAGTATCGGGTCAAGAATAGAACCTTGGGGTACTCCGTGTGAGATAGGCCTTGAAGAGGAGAGTGAACCAGACCATTTTACCCTTTGCGATCTTCCAGTGAGGTAATCATGGAACCATGTGAGTGCTAAATGATCTAGACCTAATTGATGCAATTTACCAAGGAGAAGGTGGTGGTTGACTAGATCGAAGGCCATAGTCAAGTCAATGAATACTCCACCGGTTAGAAGACCATCATCATTGCATTAAGAATGTCAGTCGAGACTTTGACAAGAGCTGTGGTAGTACTATGGCCCTTCTTGAAGCCATGTTGGCAGTCTGTGAGAAGATGATGTAAGTCTAGGTAGGATTGTAGCTGAATGCGCAGGATCCACTCTGGAATCTTAGCCAGTGGGCAGAGAATTGAAATAGGCCTATCATTTTCCACAGCGTAGATTCCCCCCCCCCATGGAGGGGGACCACCACAGCCACTTTCCAAAGACTTGGTACTTCACCAGAGAGGATGGATCTGTTTAGAAGATCACAGACAGGTGTGGCAAGTGCTGCTGCCCCTAGTTTTAGAAACCTGGGTTCTAATGTGTCATGGCCAGGGGGAGCTCTCTAACTTGAGATTTGATAATAGCCTGAGGACTTCTTTTCTAGTTGCTATTTTTGGGTGGAAAGGGGGTCGAGAGCCAAGAGTGGTGTGATGCTGAGTAGGGATAGAGAAGTCCGAGACTGGCGGCAGGTGAGCTGTGTACTTATCAAGGTCAATGAAGAACTGATTAATTCCTTCTGCAATTGATGGGGGATCTTGTAGGAGGTGGCTGCCGGATGATATGGAACTTGGACATTGCGTCGATTTTTACACATTGTATCCTATGGTGCTTTAAAATCTATAGGCCATTGGCTGCAGCTGTTAGGAATGCACAGATGAGTCAAGAAAATGTCATAAAGGGTTAGGTACACAGCAGGAGAGAGAGAATTAGGCACAGTGAGATTAAGCGAATTACTCAGGGCCATTCATTAAGTGGTAGTTGTGTAATTTAAAGAGCAGCTGAAACCTTCAGGAGAACTTTAACAAAATATAATATTTAGACACAGTTCAGCTTGTATTTCATATTAGTTCTGTATTCCTCCTCCCCATTATTTATTACTGAGGTCATGAGCATGAAAACAGGGTCTTTGCTCCTGAACAGTTCATCTATTCCTGTTGCTTTCTCCCTGTCCGAGGTCATAATGCACTGCATGTGACATCACAGGTTCTCTCATGGCAACAGACTGTACTATCACAATAGATGACTATGATGAAGTAGGGAGTAAGCTACAGAGACACATGAACGGTAAGGGAACTCTACAGCATAAAGATCATACATTCATGCAAATTGACTTAGTAATAAATAATCAAAATAGAAATATATAGACTATATTGAATGCAAGCTGAATTGTAATGAATTATTATGTTTTTCAAAGTTTTCCTTGAGGCATCAGTCGCTCTTTAAAGGGGGACAGTCAACTCTAAGAGTTCCATACCCAACTGTGGGGCTGGTCTAAATTTGCTATTTGTGTGCAAAAGCATTTTTATTTACTTACTGTTTACTACAATATACTAGATTGTTATCAGAATAATTTTGTTTACTTCCAGACTGACATTTTCTGTAACTACAAATTCCAGACTTCACTGCAGATGACATTAGAGCAGGGCTGTAGCAGTGGGAAATTCGATAGCCTGCAGTGCATGTTAGAATTGAAGTTCTGAACGTTTGTTTGCTGGTCCCACTGTCCTCCTGGGGCTAAGTACAGTCACAGAGAACTGTGCTTATCCCTTGGAGAAGAGCGGGACTGGCAAACATCTGATCAGAGCTTATAAAAGCTTTAGCATGCACTGTAGGCTGTTGAATCTCCTAGTACTGCAGCCCTGCTCTGATGTCATCTGCAGGGGATTCTGAGATTTTTACTTCTTATTTATTTCAATTCTAGGATTACAATTACCTTTGAGCCCAGAGCTCTTTTACAAAGGTTCCATGTCAAGTCATAGATATCACATGACAATATACAAAATTGTTACACAAATAAGGGTAAACGATATCAAATTAATTTTGAACAGACAGGGAGAGGGTAAAATGGAAAGGAAAAGGACAATAGGGGGGTGGTAGAAAGAAATGGGGGGCAAGGGGGTAAAAAATGAGAAAAGAGGAGAGGTGGGGGGTAGGTAAAGATAAGGAGGGGGGTGGTGTGGAGCTGCCAGAAAGGTGGCGTTGTCAGGTGCTGTAGAGTGTGTGGGGCAGAGGCTGTACTAGGGCAAGTGCGTTATGTAAGGGGCTAGATATAGGAAAGAGCGGTAGTGGAGTGGAGTTGCATAGACATTATCCATGACAGTCACAGATGCTGGAAGCGACCAGGGTGTTATGGAGCCTGGATTTGAAGGCCCCTAGCCCAGTGGTATTGATAGTATCATTGGCAAGACCATTAAACCAAGTGGGTGCCCTGTAGGCGAATGAACGCTGGCCAATGGCTGTGCGGCAGCGAGGGATATTTAAAAGTTGTGGCTTTGATCCCCTGGTAATTCTGGAGCTGGTTTTCATTTGAAGGAGTGAACAGACCCTGGGAGGGGCAGTTCCCAGCTGTATTTTCTTAGCAACCACGCAGGTTTGGTACTGAATTCTATTGTCAAGTTGAAGCCAGTTAGCTTGTGAGTAGAGGTCACAGGTGTGTGTGAGCCGTTTGACCCCAGTGATGAGTCGACAGGCCTTGTTTAGGGTGGTAGTAATCCTTCTGAGTGCAGTGGTAGTGGCAGTGCCATAGATGACAAGACCATAGTCAATCTGGGAGATGATGGAGCTTTGAACTGTGGCAAAGAGGACCTCTTTAGTCAGGTGCCGAAGAAGCCAGTAGAGTATACCCAGTCTAGTATTCACAGTTTTAGCGACATTGGTTATATGGGTTCCAAAGGACAGGTGTGGGTCTAGGGTGATTCCTAGCTATCTGAAGGAGTCAACCTGCTCCAGGGAGTCCCCAAGGCAGGTGTTTAAGGAGAGTTGGTGGTGTTTGTGCTTGTTTTGGTGGCTGGTGAAAATCATGGTCTTCGTTTTTTTCTGGTTAAGGACTAACTTATGATCTTTGAACCAGGTTTCAACAGAGGTGAAGCCGTGTTGGAGGATTTGTTGCAGGTGGCTTGGGTCATGATGAGAGACAAGAATCACCACGTCATCTGCACAGAGTATGACTTGCTGAGAGGTGGAGTCGTTGAGGGAGTTGAGAAACAGGCTGAACAACACTGGGCCCAGGATGGAGCCTTGGAGGACACCGGAGCGAACCTGTTTAGTGTTGGAGACCACGCCTAATATTTTTACACATTGGGACCTGTTGTCAAGATAGCTATTGAACCATTTCACTGATTCTGCAGAGAGACCAATGTTCAGTAGCTGAGGAAGCAGGAGGTGGTGGTGGACAGTGTCAAAAGCCTTTGACAGGTCGATGAATGTAGCTCCGGTTAGGCGATCCTGAGCAAGGGAGTTGTGTATGGCTCCGGTAAACTCAAGAAGTGCCATGGCAGTGCTGTGCCCTTTTCTAAATCCGAGCTGCTGCCGGCAAAGGATATTGTACTTGTCCAGATGATCAGTGAGCTGGTCTGCTACGATCCATTCCAGGGCCTTAGAGAGGGGTGGCAGGATAGAGATAGGTCGGTAGTTCACATGGGAGGTCCGGTCACCACCTTTATGGATAGGTGTGACAGTTGCTGCCTTCCGTTTGTCAGAGAATTGGCTGAGAGAGAGGGAGAGATTAAAGATCCTGGTGAGAGGCCCCAGAACCTTGTCTAGAGTGAGGGACAGAAGTTTGAGGTCCAGTGTGTCAGCACTTGCTCTAGTGTTTTTGATGGCTTTGGAAATGTATTTCCTGACAGTATTTTTGCTTACTGCTCTGAAGTAGAAAGGGGGACAATTTTTTGGTGATGACTGATGGGTGGGAAGAGGGAGGTCACTGTCATTGAAAAAGTCAGGAGGGGGGATGCTGCTGAGGTTGGTGAAGGCATCATTAAAGGTGTTGGCTATGATTTTTAGGTCCAGGATAGTACTTATAGAAAATGTCAGCCTGGAATTAAGCAGGATAAGTCTGAGGCATTCTATTATACTACAGTAAAAATAAGTTTAAAAAAATAGTTTTTACACACAAAGTGCAAATTAGGACCAGCCCCCCCCCTCAGACTTGGGTATGGGGCTCTTGGTGCTGACAGTTCCCCTTTAAACCAAGGGGCTCGATTTTCAAAGAGCCCTTATAGCAACACAAGTTGCATCGCTCTAAGCCTGCGGTGAACTCTGGGTGCATCAGGGACCCTGCACCTATTGTATTAAAAGGGGGTGTCCTTGCATGAAAAACCCAGGAGTTACTGCAGCCACAGGCTCATTTGGTGCACCTGTGGGAATTGTCGCAGGGATCCAGTCCTCCTGCCCCGTGCAACACTAGAGAGGCCTAGATGGTTGGGGGTGGTGAATCTGCTTGATAGGAGGGGGTTGGGGACAGAAGGGGCATGGGGATGCCATAGGTGGTGTCAGGGAGAGACAGCAGCCTTTGGTGGGCACAGCCCTGGCACCTGCCCATAGGTGGCCACCTGGAGCCATGCCACTTTCTGTCCCTGGACCCCCACTTGGTGGTCCCATCCCATCAGCTGTCTGACTGTGCAAATGGCGCCCCCCGCTGAGTGCCACATCACTCCCTCTCATGCTCTGTGTCTTCCTGATGCCTGTTCTGCCCCCAGTAGCCCACTTTTGGACTCCGCCCCCTTCACCACAGTGTGTGGCGCTTGCACACATCCCTTAGACCACCTCCTGGCTGGTCTAAGTGGAGCTCCTTGCTGCATCTATGGCAGGGCTTACAAAATCACAAAAATGGGGATGTTGCAGCCCCACCATGGTGCAAGCCCTCTTGTGACCTGGCCCACCCTGATTTCAGTCGCAAAGCTGGCACAGTGCCACTTTGACACAACGTTGGAAAACAGGGATTGCCACATCTTTTGACTCAAGGTGCCACTTGCATTAATTATGTTTGACACAGGCAACTTGCATCATACTCCAGGCTTTGAAAATTGAGCCCAAAGTCTCCGATTCACATCTCTGTGCTCTAACTAGTAGGCTATACTATGAGTTCATGAACTATTGAGTACCATGCCCAGAACAGCAGAAAGTGACTCCAGCGAGCATCCAGAAGGTTCCTGTGGTGCCTTCTCCTATGATGGACACATTTGACCTGATTTTGGAAGAAATGGTCAGCCTTCACATTCTGGTGATTATGAACTATGATACCACATATTTTAAAACCATACCCTTATGGTCTGCAACTGCTCAAAATAGTGTGAAAGAACTTGTACAAGTGTTTTCTAAGATGGTAAACCTAGGGAGATACTGAGAGACCATGGCAAGATTTCTATCACATCTTATGAAGGAAGTATATGTTTTATTGAAAGTATAATCTGCCAGAACCTGTTTACTGTCCTGAAGCAGACAGACCAGTTTACAGTTTTAATAAAATACTCAAGAGCATGCTACACAAGTGAAAAATTGAGACAAACCCCTGAAATATCTACCATTTTCCAAAGAGGAGGTGCCTCAGGTCTTCACAGGGTTTTCACATTTTGAACTGTTTTACAGGTAACGACCACAAAGGATCCTGGATCACTTTAAAAAGATGATTGAGGAATAGTCAGTCAATGTGATTAACACCGTCCAGTACAGTTTACAAATGTGGATAAAAATGCAGATGCAACTGGACACCCTGAGGCATTTGGTGAAGGAAAATTCTGCAGGCCCAGAATATGCACTCTGAGCAAATTAACAAAAGGGCCATGTTACATGAGCTTTAGCCAGGAGACAGAAAGTTACTAGGCAAGAGATGTGACTCTATACCATTGTAAAGAAAATAGGGAATGTGGGTTATGAAATACTCCGTCCTGACAAAATGACATTGGCTTATGAAAATGCTATGTCCTAATAATGGCTTATGAAATGCTGTGTCCTCATAAACACAAAAATCCTAACATGTAACCCTGTTAAAACCTTGAAAAATCTTGGAGATGCCCATTGACCCAGCATGTTGCAATGCTAGTGACCCAGATTTGGGAGTTGCCTCTGGATGCTGATATCAGGTGGCTGGCTGGGGAGAACACTACCCATGGCAGTGCATCCTAACCTGGGGAGAGTTGGCACTGTATTCTACTTTTGAAGATCCCCCCACCCACTGCAGTAGAGGGACAGGGAGCATGCTTCTTCACTGAGGTTATGGTGTTTGGGCAAAAGACAAGAAGCTGAGCTGTGCGCAGTGCGGGGGTAGAGGGTGGCTTGGGCTCAAAGGTTACTATAGAGGAAAATGGTGACCACCAGTATGACATGGCCTGCAGACTCAGGTCCTGTGCTCCAAGATGCTTGTTACCATTTTGGTTGCCAGAAATACAGGAAGGGAGGCTGCCCCTGAGACACCTGTCACAGGTAACAAGACATGGAGGCCTTTGGAACTGGTGGACTGAGTTGTTGGGTTGGGTAGTTGCTTGCAGAAACCCAAGTCAGGGTATTCAGTGAGTAAAAGGTCTACTTGATAACTGGCAAGACAAATCACTATCTTTATGGGGGAGAACTGAAGCACTGAAAATGCTTATAATGCCCCACTTGATGTTTTTTTTTCAAATTGTACAAGGTGAAATACTACTAAAGTTGGTTAGAACAAATGCGAAAATCATTTTAAAAATGTTTCTTGCATGGTGGAGGTCCTCGTATCACCTGAAAAAAAAAATAACTTTACTACTTAAAGAAGGAGGGATGGGATGTCTCGATTCAGTTTTCTACTATTAGGCAGCAAAACTTAAGCCATTTACTGCATTAGTCAGGAAAAAAAAACGTAATTAACAATAAAGGTACTTATCAGTCCCAAATAAAAGAAATGCTTACTAAAAAAGATACTAATCCAAAAATACAGAACTTGTTTGCTTTTCCAAAAATGTTTTCCCCAATAAAAAAATCCAATAATTACCACATTTTTAAAGATTAGTAATAAATGACAACATTTTTTCCATTTAACGACTTAAGAACTATATCAAATATTATCTGAATTAGAGTCACGTGATGTCTGCAGTGGAGTAACAGTCTGGCTTAAGAGCTCTCTTGTCTCTACCCCTTTTTTTTCATTTATACCAGCTAAATCTTACCTTTTAGCCAGATAGTCTCGACTTAGCTACTGTCTGCCTGCCTACAGCACCTATCTTTGCTGAATTTTCATTGCTATTGGCTTATATCACCACGATGTAGGCTGAAACGCAACAGGCCCCGCCGCACCACACATCACCTTCTTCACTAGTCAAGGCCCCGAAGAAATCGAAGGCCCAGGGCTCACAGACTGCTCGTACTTCATCTTAACCATCTTCCTCCATCCCACTTTCTGAGGATTGGTTCCTGCAGGAGCTGCTTCCCTTTCGGGAGGCTCTAGCCAACATTTCTTCAGCATTAAAGTCACTTAGAGGTGACATGGGGTACCTGGGATGGCGGATGGGTAACCTGGAGGGATAGAACTGATCCTGAAATTAAGCTCCGGCAGCAGCTATCCAAGATTCAATTGAAAGCCGAAGACTTGGAGGGCTGCAGCAGATGGAACAATATCCTGATTTTTGGTCTGCTGGAGTCTGAGGAAGGTCCTACAATGATTGCATTCGTTCAGAAGCTTTTACTCAAAATGGTGGGCCCCTCACCTTTCAACACGGCGAATCAAGTAGAATGGGCCCACCGCTCCCTCCAGCTGAGGCCTCCTGATACTGCATCCCCCAGGCCTATCATCATCAAGTTCCTTAGCTTATTGGAAAAGCAACACGTTCTTACTAAGACAAGGGAACTTCAGTTGGTTACGTGGGAAAGGAAGCCTCTTTGATTCACCCAAGATCTTCCAAGTGAAACACATCAGAAATGTGCGACCTTCCACCCGGTGGTCAGCAAGCTAATTGCCGCAGGAATAAAATTTAGGATGGCATACCCTGCCCATCTTCAGGTACTCTGTGATGGTAGCTGTCATTCGACTCTCCAGACCAAGCCAGTAAGGATCTTTTGCAACAACTACCTGATCTCTTTGGGAATCCATGACTTTTGATTCTGGTTGCTTCACTTTGTTAGACTCTGGCTGCTTAAAAGTTTTACCTGTGGATATATGCCCTTGCAAACTTCGGATTCCTTTTACTCCCTGCTCGGTCCATATCCAATCAGGATCTCTTCATTCTATTCTGGACATCTGGTTACGATTGGCCAAATGTGGAGGTGTTTCCTTCAGATCTGGACTTTAATCCATTAAAAACTGGCCCACTATAGGCGTATATATTAAAATAGGGTTCCTACTGTGCTGGGGTTAGGACTGATTTGTTTCTGGTTCAGTTGGGGGCGGGATTTGTTTTTGTGTGCACCTGGTTCACTTTGCCTTTTGTTCCCCTATCACAGTTTGGCCCATATTTCTCCAGACAAGCACAGTGGGTCCTGCACCTTGGGTAAGATTTCAACTGTTTTTTCATTTACCCTTTTTCTGTGTGTGACCTGATTGCTTATTTACTCCCACCCCCTTTTAATGTGGTATTCTACTTGGAGAAAATTGTGACTGATCTCCTTTAGATAGGGTGCTCCTCAGTTTTGTTCCTTCAAGCCTGGCCTGTCAGGTGACTCAAGAGTTCATAGTTGGGTTGCACTGGGATTTGTAGGGTGGGAGCCGGCCACTGGAGTTGCTACATAGGCTGAAGATCATTGCGTACCTGTTCATGGGGTGGGTTGGTCTACTCGTTCTCACCCAGCGGTTTGAGTGTCTCTCCTTCAAGGGCCTAAAGGGATCCCTCAGGTTTTCTGAGTACTTTTATGATCTGGTACCTTATCTTTTTTCTATGTCCCTCTTCGTGGCACTTTCCTCTTGGTTTATATTAGTGTCTCCCTGAGACCTCCTACACCTGGGTGGAACAAGCAAGGGCTATTTGTGGGTCAGCCCCCTCAACCTAATTTCCCCTTGGGGCTCTATAATTATATTTGTTTGCAGGGGGCTGTTGTACATAGTTTAGGTTACTTGGAATTTTTAGGGTTTATGGGTATACATTCTTATGTTTTCAGCTGTGAGATGCCTTTTGACTGGGAAGGAGGGGATACTAGGGTTATCTTCAGAAAATGTCTTTATTCTATTCATGTTCTATGTTATTTCAGGGAGCGTATAAGGGTTTCTCTCGGTCTGGGTATGTGGGAGGGTGGCTTTGTGGATGGTAACTATTTGGGTTCATTCCTGCTCTTCTGTGTGTTTTTTTAAATATTATAAATGTGCTCATTTTCCTGACTTTGTATTGTTCCCCTGATGACTTATTTTTTTTAAAGGGGAATGACTTTTGTCTAAGTTTGGGCTGGGGGTTGGGGGGCTTATTGGAGTGTGTTCTGCATTGTCTTTACTGGGTACCTTACTATATATCTTTATAGACAATGGCTAATACTGTTACTAAAGTTCTCGCATGGAATATACAGGGAGTCAGACCAAGAGATATCAGATTTTAAAGCATATATCCTTACTGAAGGGCAAGATCTTTTTTTTTACAAGAAACCTATTTGACAACTTCTGAAGCCATCTGGTTATGTTGGCAAGGATTTACTTAAGTCTTTACTTCTGCAGACTCCACTTCGAGTCGAGGGGTGGCCATACTACAGTAGCAGCCACAGACACTGCCAGCTATTTCCTGAAATTTCTGTGATATTTCCAGAAATAGCTCATGCTTTCTCCATTTTCACAGTAGGGGCAGCAAACAGAAACTCTTTAGAAATTTTGCGAAATATCTGGAAATAGCTGGCAATGTCTGTGGCTACTACTGTACTTCTGAGATCGCTTTCCTTTCAAGCCCATTTGGTGGTATCAGACCCACAAGGCCACTTCATTTTAGTTAAGGGCTTCTTAGATCAAACTGAAATGGTCCTTGGTAGTATTTATGGTCCAGTGGGAGGCGACCCAAAAGTTTTCATGGATTTAGCAAACAAATTGTCTTCCCTTTTACCTGCTACTTTTATTATTGGAGGAGAGTGGAACATACCACTGACACAAGACTTGGATCATTTCAATTCTTCCCCCAAACCCTCCACCCTGTCGCAGCACACTTTGAGAGATCTTATGGAATGCTTGGGACTCTTCGATCCCTGGTGAATTCTCAATCCCTCTTCCCGAAATTACTCCTTTTATTCAACAGTACATCACACTTCTTCTAGTTTAAATTTCTTTCTTGTTAGTCTTTCTGCCTTGAAGGCAGCTTGTGATGCAGCAGACCATGCAGTTGCTTAACTTCTATTAGGTCCCCTCACAGACACCCACAGAGACATGTCCTGGAAACTGAATACTCAACTTCTCAAAGACGAGTTTATAGTTTCCAAAATTAAATCCCTTATTCAAACTTACGTAGAGTCCAATCTCCACTCTGTTCCTTGAAGTGATCAGGAGTGGTGTCCTCTTAAATGTGTTCTTAGAGGTGAGTTTATTTGACTGGCCTCTAAACAAAGGAAATAATGGGAACATGAGGCATCCACAGTTTTGAACAAGATCCAGGATTTGGAGAATTCTGTCTCTCCTTCTTCCCCTTCTGACTCCCCAAACTCACTCTTAGCTCTGATGGATAAGTACCCTGCTATATTGCATGAAAAGGCTGAATTTGCCATTCTTCAGAATCAATCGAAATATATTGATCAGGATGAGAAGGCTGACCGCTTACTTGTACTCCATTTAAGGAAATTAGAGAGTTCTCTGCTAGTGGCAGCTATTACCTCCTCCGATGGGTCACTTAAAACCCACCCGAGAGAGATTGCTGGGGTTTTCGAACAGTTTTATAGCACTCTATATGGGAAATGGGCCTCTCCTTCATCTAAGGAGGATCTGATGGCTTACCTTGACTCAGTGCATCTCCCTAAGCTTTCAGAAGCTCAGCAATCTATCTTATCCTCTCCCATATCTGTGGCCAAAATTACTAAAGCTATAAATAGCCTAGCACTAGATAAATCCCCCGGTCTGGATGCTTTCCCTCTAATTTTACATACTAACATACTAAAATGCCAGCAGAATAGGTCTAACTGTCTTTCGTGTCTGCTCGTTTGGTCAGCCCCCACCCTGGGTGCTGACCTTGCTGTCCCCCTCGCCTTCTCTGGCTTCTCCCTTCCCAGTTCCGGATATTCTTGCTGCATTGGATTTTGCTTCCAGAACCCTTCCCTGTACCTGTCCCACCCCTCTTGAACCCTCCACTGTCTCTGCCCACCAGCCCCCAGGGCAGTGCATTCCCATGGCTCTACCACCCTCTCAGTGAAGTAGCACCTCCTTTCTCCCTGAATCTTCCCCTCCAGCTTCCACCCATGCCTGTGGCCCCTTCCTCCTTCCTTCGAAGCAACCTGACTGTTCCTCCTATTTACCCTCTTCATGTACCTGAAGACCTCTATCATGTCCCCCCAGTCCCTTCTCTTCCAATGTGTACATATTTGCTCTTCGAGCCTCTCCTCATAGGTCCTGTCCCCAAGCCCCAAATCATTTGGTTGCCTCCTCTGGACCCTCTCCAGGAGGTTAATGTCCCTCTTTAAGTGTGGCTCCAAAACTGCATGCAGTACTCAAGGTGAGGCCTCACCAAGTAGTTATACAGAGGAGTATCACTTCCCTCCTTCTGGAGGTGATCCCCCACATGCATCCCAGCATCCTGTTGGCCTTGGCTGCTGCCCTCCCACAAGTCTCAGAGTTGTTCATCTTGACATCCACCACCACCCCAGGTCCCTCTCAGCCATCGAGACTTGTAGCATTTCCCCAGGGTGTACACTTGGCCTGGGTTTCTGGCCCCAGGTGAGATACCTTGCATTTCCCTGCATTGAACCTCAGCTTCCACTTTCTAGACCATCTTTCCAGAGCCTCCAGGTCCCCCTGTAGGGCCACCCTCTCCTCCTCCCCATCCACCACGCCCCAGTTTCAAGTCATCTGCAAAGAGACTCATCTCACTCCTGATTCCTGTCCTTATGTCAGATACGTAGGCGTTGAACAGAAGGGGCCCAAGGACTGATCCCTGTGGGACCCCACTAATGACCCTCCTGGGGATGAGACTATTCCACCAACTACGACCCTCTGGGTCTGGTCCTGGAGCCAATTGCCTCATCCATCTGATCATCTGGTTCCCCACCCCATTTCTCCCAGCTTATCCAACAGGCCCACGTGAGGAACAGAGTCAAATGCCTTACTGAAGTCTAGAAAGAGGACATCCACTGGTCTACCCAGGTCCAAGGCACTTGTCACCCAGTCATAGAACTCCACCAGGTTTGTCTGACACGATTTCCCGGGATGAATCCATGCTGTCTATCGTCCAGGCACCCTGACTTGTCCAGGTCCCCCCCTAGCCTCTCCTTGACAATGCTCTCCATCACCTTGCCCACCACCGATGTCAGGCTGACAGGCCTGTAGTTCCCTGCCACCTCCCTTGAGCCGCCCTTGTGGATAGGCACTATATGCGCCACCTTCCAGTCTTGGGGCACCCACCCTGTCCTCAGAGAGATGGTGAAAAGCTCTGCCAGGGGTTTCGCTGGACATCTGCAAGTTCCTTAGGCACTCTGGGATGTAATTTATCCGGCCCCGTGCTTTCTCCGTCTTAAGGGAGCTGAGGGCTTCCTCACTCTCTGCTGTGATTTCCACTTCCAGTACCTCTTCTCCTGCTTAGCCTCCCCCCACCCCAGTGATGCCTCCCCTCCCCAGACCTGCCAATCGGTGAGGGTCCCCCCTCCTCAGTATCTCTGTCTCCTCCCATGTATGATGCAGCACCCCAATTTTCCCTAGGAAAACTGAGGTGAAGTACTCATTTAGTACCTCAGCCTGCTCCCGGTCTTGTGCCCATCTCCCTGATTTAATCCTGCTAATCTGTCCCTTCACCCTTCGTCTTTCCCCAATGTATCTAAAGAACCCTTGTTCCTCTCCCAATTTCCCTGGCCAGGTTCTGCTCCTTCCTTGCCTTAGCCGCCCTCACCACTCTAGTGGCCTTCTAGCCATCAGCTCGTACCCTCAATCCCTTTCACCCTTGAGCACTTGAATTGCTTATAGGCTGCTTTCTTTCCCTGCACCACCTCCTGACCTCCCTGGTCCACCAACAGGGTTTTTGGGCCCCACCGCATTTTCTTACTCTTGCACAGGTGCTGGTGAGCATCCTGCACCTCTCCTGATGATTTCCCACCTACTATCAGCGCCCATGTCTGACCCAATCCCATCCAAGTGCTCCTTAAGGAGCCTTCCCATTTCCTTAAAATCCACCCCTGAAGTCGGTTACTTCCGCCTTTGTGCAGCCTTCCCCTCCTAGGTCCAGGCAGAACCAGACCGTGGCATGGTCACTCCCGCCAATGGGTCCCCTACCTCAGGCCCCAATCTGGTCACTGTCTGCCAGGACCACATCCAGTACCCGTGCCTCCTGGTCGGTTCCCTCACCTGCTGAGTTAGGAAAGCGCCTTGAAAGACATCCAACAACCTCTGTCCCTGGTCACAGAGGATGTCATAGTCTCCCAGTCTGTTTCCTGGCATGTTTAAGTCCCCAACACCACCACCTGCCTCTGCCCAGTCTGCAGTGTCTCCAACATCTGCCACCAGACTGTCCTCCAGCCTCTGCCAGGGCAGGAGGTTCTATACACCACTCCTATTTTTACTCTCTTGCCCCCTTGTTATCAAGGTGACCCAAATCGCCTCCACGGTTCCCCTCCTCCTCTACTCCCCTATGCCAATGCAGTTTTGACTATCATTGCTACCTCCTCCCTTCCTCCCCCTGCCCTTCCTGAACATAGTGTAACCCTCCAGGTTCAGGTCCCAGTCATGTCTTGCAGTGGCCCAAGTCTCAGTGACCGCTGCCACATCCACTGCTCCCTCAGTTAGCATCGCCTGGAGCTCAGGCATTTTATTGCCCAAGCTCCTGGCATTTAGCAGGACTACCTTCCACCCTTTCCCTATAGTTCCATTTCCCCTGCTCGTGTTCCCATGGGCATTCTGTTTTCCCCTGGTCTGCACTTTGTCAATTGACCTTTTCCTGCAATCCTCCTGGTCCCCAGGGGGGTGGAGACAGAGTCCCTCCTTTATCGGTACCCCCTTGACAGCCTTTTCTCCCATCCCACCCCCCTTCACAAGTTTAAACCCACTTTCACCAATGAACCCTCTATTTTCAACTTAAGGATTCCTCCTCCAAATTGAGATGTAGTCTCATCTCAGCATACAGCTCCTTATCCTCCCAGTCTCCCCAATCCCCATCAACCCATACCTCTGGCCTCACACCACCCCTGAGCCACTGGTTTATCTCCCTAATTTCTCCTTTGTGTTCCCCACTCAGCCCCTTGGCACTGGCAGGATTTCTGAGAGGAAACTGTCATCCTATGTCATGACAGACCCATGAGCTCCCTGAATCTTGCCTGTATCTCTAGCTCGCTATTTCCCTCAATGTCATTTGTACCCAGGTGGGACCAGTATGTCTGGGGAACCCCACAATCCTTGCCAGCTGATATACCTCGTGCTTAGCCCTGTGCACTGTTAGTCCAGGGAAGCATCTTGTTCTAACTGGCCAGGCTTCTCCTCCCTATCCCATTTGATACCCTGATCATAGAATCCCCAGCAGGAGCACTCTGACCACCCTTTCCTCCATTCCCTTCCATGTCCTCATCCTTTCTACAGGCCCCTCCACCCAGCTGGCTCCTTGTTCCTCCCTATCTGGGTGCCATGCCACACCTCTCTTATTTTACCGTGGCCACCCTCCTCCAATCCTATGCCTCCTCCTCCCGAGTATCCTCTGTACCTCTACACCCCCCTCACTGCTCACAACTGGTCCTTCTCCCCCATCTGCTAAACTAGCCTGGCTCATCCTCCCTTCCTTCCTGTCTCCATTTAGTTCCTCCTTGCTCGCCGGCTCCCCTGGCCTAAACCCTCAGCCCTTTACTGAATCCTCCTTGTACTTCTGGTCCTCTCCTTACCTTCTTCCCAACTGGTCCTTCTCCTTGCGCTTTCCTCCCTTCCCCTGCACCTCCTGCTCTGATTCACTGCCCCCATTCTCCTGCATTCCAGGTCCCCCTGTTCTTCCTGCTATCTGCCCTGCCTCCTGCCTCCCACTCCTTTCCGTCTCTAACCACCTCTGTCGTGGCTACATCACCCCCTCATCCTTGAGCAGAAGAAGAGATTGAAGTGGTTACTGAGTGTAGGTCTGATCCACCTCCCCACCTTGCTTCCTTCTGTCCAGCCCTGGCCATCTGCCTACTTTCCTGAGAATGTTGTCCTCCATCCCCCTTTGTGAGGGTCCCCAGTTACCTGCCTGCTTCCTTGGTAGTGTCCTTTGGCCCTGTGCCAGGGTCCCTATGTGACCCTGAGTATTCTCCTGCACCTTTTCCTATGCCCCCACCCCCAGTGCTTGGTGCAACCCTGTGGAGATTCCCAGCCCCTTCCCCAACCATACCACCTCCCTTCCCCAGCTTTCTCCTAATCCCTGCAACCTCCTAAGCTTGTGCTAGCTGGTAGCACACTGGGCAACCACCCAACTTCCAAGCCCAGTCCAGTATCATGGCTGCTCCACACCCTGTGCACCCCACCACCCTCCCAAAGATGCCGGCCCTAATGATGTGTGGTTCCATCCCTTCCAAATAGGTTTTGGTGAGCCACCAGGTTTCCCAGTCCAAGATACCCTACTGCCTAATCAGGTCACCCAGTAATCTTAGAGACAGTCCCACTGTACACCATTAACCCTGTTACTAGGTGCAGTACAACACATTAAACTTATAAGAGAAATGAACAACTCCCTAAGCTCCTCTCCCTAGCCTTTCGTCCAACCCCAGTGGCTGAAACTACCATGAGCTGCACCTGCAGCCTTTTCCTCAATTGCAGGAAGGTGTTCCCCTATAAATTTGCAGACTTCTGGGGAGGGAGGGTGGGGAGGCAGGTCCTGGGCAGACACCTGACTCGAGAAAGAGTGTATCAGCCCTATGTCTCCCCTCCAAGCCCAGCAGCCAAAGAACCAGGCCCAAGCAAATCCCACCAAATAGGTTTTAAATCAGAAGAAATAGGCCTCTACCAGCGCAGCCTGTTACACAGTGAAACATCCACAAAATGAGCCCCACTTACAGCCACCAAATCAGTTTACAAACATCCAGCATCCCCCAAAACAATACCCTGTTAGCCCCTTAGAAGTAAGAAAGAAAAGAACTAACCTACCAAGTAAAATCCACAAGAACCCTGTGAAAACAACAACAGCAGCAGCTACTGTCCTGGAACACAACTGATCCTGTCCCCTTCCAGTTCTTTCTATAAAACATTTTCTCAGGAGCTATCCCCTCTACTCCTATGTCTATTTAATTACATGTTTTCTGTGGAATCCCTGGATCCCTCTCTCTTGGAAGCTACGATCACTCTTCTCCTGAAACCAGATACACCACCGTCCCACCCATCCAGTTATCGTCCTATTTCCCTTCTTAATTATGACATCAAGATCCTCATGAAAGATCCTTGCCACAAGGGTAGGAGCCATCTGGACTGCTCTTCTAAGCCCAGAACAAATGGGTTTTGTTCCTGGTCACTCCTCTGCTGACCATCTCCATAAACTGGCCCATATCTTCTCTGTCACGAGTGTCCATCCTATCCCTATGGTCTTAATTTCTCTAGATGCCGAAAAGGCCTTTGACAGAGAGGACTGGTCCTTTTTACATGCTACCCTGCAAAGAATGGAATTTCCCACGTCCTTTAATACATGGATCAAGGTTATATCCTCTTCCCCAACTGCTAGAATATACTGTAATGGGGTGTTCTCATCCCATTTCCCTCTTTACTCTGGTACTCAGCAAGGGGGTCCTCTGTCCCTTTTTTTATTTAATCTTTACCTTGAACCTGTCATTAGACAAATTAAGGCCTCTCCTGGCATCACTGGAGTGTCAGCTGGAGGTACTACACAAACCTTATCTATCTATGCGGATGATATCCTGCTTTATCTCGCACAAACTCGTGATTCCTTATCTGAAACTCTTAAGGTTATAGACAGATATAGTTCATGTTCCAATTACAAACTCAACTGTAATAAAACAGAAATTTTTCTTCTTAACTGCTATATGTATAGAGTGGAGTTTGAAAAGTTCGGTATGAAATGGACCCCTACCTCTATTAAATATTTGGGAATCCATCTCTCTAAACAACACTCCCTTATGAAAAAGCTCAACCTGGAAGACTTGGTCAATATCCTTCAGCAGGATCTTACTAGGTGGAAAGTCCTCCAGTTTTCCTTGTGGGGCAGAATTAATGCAATTAAAATGAACGTTCTCCCCAGACTTTTCTACCCATAAAATATGCTGAACGTTTGGATCTCTGTTTCATTTTTTAAATGTGTGCATGCCCTTATTACTAACTTTATCAGGCTGGGCAAATTTCCTAGGCGCCCTTACAACAAACTCGGCCTTCCTAAATGGTCTGGGGGCCTTAGGTTGCCTAATTTTCTTTTCTATTATTGGTCTAGTCATCTTAACAAATGTAGTAAGTGGCTCCTTGCTTCCCATGCTTCTACTAATGGGAATTACACTCCCTTTGGTTGGGAATCAAAACCTCTCTAATGTCCAAATATGGCTTGTCCGGTTCCTCCATTTTTTTCACCTCTCTGAGCTCCCTTCCAGAACCGCTTCAGAATTTTGTGGTGGGGACATCAATCAAGGATCTTTCACAACTTTGCTCCTTTTTCAAATTCTATCCCACCAAAGATTTTTCCCAACCACTTCTTTTAAACAATAATCTTAAAATTGGCAGTCGCACACTCTCGGCATCTTGGTTGCCACAGCTGGCTGACCTCAAAGTCTCTGACCTTTACTCGCCAAACTCTCTCCTTTCTTCTCCTGAAATCCTCCAGAATCTTGGGTTAGGCACAAAGCAGGTATTTAATATCTTCCAACTTTGGCACTTAGTTTATCAACACTTTGGTTCCTCTCCTGGTTCTTCCGAATTTTCTGACTTTCTCTCAAAGTGGACAAATTTGGTTTGTCGACCTCATGGTATAGCTGGTTGTTACTCTCTTATCCTGGATAGGCTTTCCTATACTCCGGTTAGTGCCTCTAAGATTTGGACCACTCTGTTACCCAACAATAACTTTAACTGGGCACACATATGGCAAGACCTCTATAGATATACCACTCAAGATAGACTAAGACTTACTCAGTTTTGTATCTTGAATAACATGTATTACTGTCCGGTGAAGCTAGTGAAAATGGGGCACCTGGGATCACCTGTATGCACCAGATGTGGCAAAGCTTAGGGGAAATCTCTTACATATTTTTTGGTACTGTGAAAAGGTATCCCCACTTTGGACCTTGATTGAGTCTTGAGTTGATCCCTTGTTGGGCTTGGAGGGTCTATTCTCCCCAGAGGTCTGTGTTATTGAAGGCTATAGTCAGATTAGGATTAAGGAATGGAGATATCATGTTGCTTTAGTTTCCTTGGCTGTCAAGAAGCTTGCTGTCAAACACTGGATGGATCAGTCCTCTCTCTCCCATAGAAAGTGGCTACATGAGCTGTCCTTTTGTCTCAGAACTGAGCACATGATCGTTAGTTTGCATTGCAAGCTATCCCTATTTGATAAAATATGGGGTAAACTCTATGCCCTATATTCAATTTGATTTACAATGCTCATTCTGGCTCCCCATGGATAAAACCAGTCTGAAGGATTCTATTTGACTAGTGAATGACTATCTATGTAATCTTTTAATGATGGACACACTCTGGGGTGGGGGTGAGATGGGAGGGAGGGGGGACTGTAGGGGAAAGGGGGGTGATTTGTTGTAGTTACTTTGACTTGTTCATGTCACATGATCTTCACCTGTTGTATTGTGGAAACTAAATAAAGTATTTTAAATTATATATATAAAAAAGTATTATCTGAATTACTACTGCCTGGGATGCCAACATAGATAGTTTCAATAAAGCCAAAGATCTCAAGAAAATAAACATGGTAAACTCAGTAGCACAGTAATGTCATGGGAAGAATTTGAAAGCAGTTATCTAAATGCTCAAATAAAGAATTCTTGGATGAACTATTTAATGCTGAAAAACAAATTTAAGAAATATATTAAATGCCCAGACCCAGATAGAAAACACAAAAAAAGTTGACGATGATTATTACTATACTGTTTAAACAACAGTTAAATACTAAAATGAGTATAGTGGCTTATTTCTATGCAATGTTTCTGAATCCCAAGTTAAAAACATGCAGGCTGCCAAAGCTGTTCAACTGGGATTCTCAAAACTCACTCAGAGGGTGAATTTCTAAATATCAGTAGTCAGACTAGATGATGTTGTTGTGGACAAGTTTGCTGATGACATCGAAACTGGGGGCCCATGTACAATGCTAGACGATATAACTATTATTTAACACAATCTGGCTAGAATAACACTATGGGTTAATGATTGTGGCATGAGGTTAAACCCAGTGAAGTGCAAAGTTATGCACTTGGGGAAAAAAAAACAATGCTAATTACATGATTGGGGCTCCTTGTTGGTGACATCTACTGATGAAAAAGACCTGGGTGTAAACATCTCCCATGACCTCATACACTCTAATCATATTAATGATGCGATCAATAAAACAAACAGAGTAATGTGGTCTATTAGATGGAATATTAAATCAAGAGACCCAAAGGTAATGATGCCCTTATTTACAGCATATGTCCGGCCACATCTGGAATATGCCTCTCAGTTGTGGTGTCCGTTTAAAAAATCAGATTGTAATTTATTAGAAAAAGTACAAAGAAAATACACAAAATGCATCCAGGGATTACAGAACAAATCCTATGATATTAGACTCCAGTCATTAAACCTTATGAATTTAGCCACTTGTCGTAAAAGGGGTGATCTTTTGTTTTTGTTTGACATCATTCAAGACCCACTTATTATGACAGAACTAAGTCTCAAATTCAAGGATGACTTCCATGACATTAGTGGTCACCTGCTCCAACTTAAAGGAAAAAGGTTTAATTACATAAAAAGGAAACACTTTTCTACCCAATGAATAATAATAACCTACCCTTGAATGTAATCATCAGCAAAAACAAAACAGAATTAAAAAAAACGACTAGATAACCTCATAACAGCAGGGTATATATTAACTTACTATCCTATGAGTTAGTATAGGAGCTACTATGGGCCTTGTGACCCCTTGCTCCTTACATCACCTTAATGAATCTTAGTGGGCAAGTTTATGACTACTTGTATTTTTATTGTCTATAATTGTACTTTTATAATGTATTGTAAAATGTTTTGTAATTTGTCTTTACTGTCTGTAATTGTTTATAATGGATCACCATTTCAAAAGAGCTTGTTCAATGGTTTAACCCCAATAAATGAAAATGAAAAACAGGAAAAAACATGCACAAAATTACACAAAGTAAATCAGAAAAGGAATTGGGAAAACAAATATACTTTAATAGACGATATAAAATTCATATTAATGCAAACAAACTATACACTTTCACAAAAAACTTCAGTTTAAAATGATGGATTGTGCATATATCAGTCTAATTGAGTCACGATATATATCTGCAGTAAACAAAATGGATTGTTGGCACATAAGAAAAAGGGCCCGATTCTCAAAGTTCTTGGCACAGTGCAAAGGGCTTGTGCTACAAGGAATGGCACAAAGTGCCCCTTATGCCAAAATATGCGCCGGGAGCAATTCTCAAAGGCAGCCTGTGTTTCCAGCAGGCTGCCTGCACCAAACTGGGCTTGCACTGCCTGTACACCACAAAATGGGCTGCAGCAAGGTGCTAGGGGCTTGCTGCAGATGCAGGCTGCCAAAGCTCCTCAATCGGGATTCTCAAAACTCACCCAGAGGGTGAATATCTAAGTACCGTTAGACCAGCTAGGCCCTCTGGGTGAGTTGAGCACTTTGTGGCAATGTGCCATGGTCACCTGCCCTAGCCCTGATCCCTTGTTTGAAGACAGAATATATCTCTAGTGGTGCCCCCCAGCACCGATCTCCAATTATTAAATTGTCCCTGGTAGTCTAGTGGTCTCCCCCCAAGTCCCGATCTCCCATTATAAATATTAAAATATTCCCTGGTAGTCCTGTGGCCCCCCAGCCCCAATCTCCCATTATAATATATTGTACTATTTATAATATAATATTTATATGCCCTGGTGGTCCCAGCCCCAAACCACCATTAAAAGAATCCCAATGTTCCTGGTGGTCTAGTGGGACCCTCACCCTGTAGTGCCCTGCCAGGTCAATCACTGAACATGTACTGTGTGCATTATGTGCTCATTCAGAGCTCAGTCAGTGGCTGGCCATGGTGGTGATCAGTGGGCTGTGCCAGTCGCCGGCTCGGTTATGGGTTGGGGGGGAGTGGGGTGGTAGGGCACTGTGAGGTGGTGGGTGGGGCATCCACTAGACCACCAGGAATATTGGTATTTCTCTTAATGGAGGATCAGGGTTGGGGTGGCCCACTAGACCACCAGGGCAAATAACTATTATATATAACTTGTACTGTTTATTATAATGAGAGATCGGGCTTGGGTTGGGGGGGACACTAGACTACCAGAGAATATTTTAATATTTATAATGGAGATAGAGTCTTGATGGGGGTGGGGTACCACTAGACTACTAGGGATGATTTAATATTAATAATGAGAGATCAGGGCTTGGTTGTGGTGGTGGGGGGCTGCTAGACTATCAGGGATATATTACTTGTTATAATGGGAGACAAGGCTTTGGGGGGGTGCTAGGCTATCAGGGACTGCTCAGGCACATAGCCACATGTCCACCCACGGCTTGTGGCAACCTGCCTAGGTGTGACCTCTGTTTGGCGCACCACTATGGTTGCTGCAAGCCACAAGACTTTGCAACTGGGACCCTGCCTGATAGAAAATCAAGTGCAGGGTCCATGGTGCATTAGTGATCAGCAAAAGCTGCCTTTGGCATGGTTTGCTCCGAGTTTTAAGAATCGGGTCCAAAATATAATTTTCATTTACTTTGTGACTGTAAGGAAATTCTAAACTGGTGGCAAATTAGCAAACACTAAAATAAACAAAATCATAAACAAATACCACTAAGTCCTGAAGTTATGCTGTTCAATTATTTTTTTGGATTGGAATTACAGACAAAAGAACAAGAAATAAATGCCTTAGCCACTATGGCAATAACACATCTTATATTAGAAAATTGGAACTCTAACAGGCTACCACCATTCAACATGGTGAAGTGGGTTGAAAATTTTAGGAATACCTTGCTTTTTGAATTAATAATAGACCATACTAATGACAGTGAAGACATTTTGATGCCACTTGAAACTCTGTAGTAAATGTACTGCCACCATTATTACATATATAATAGCAATCACTTTTTGGTTGTAAAGATAATCGATGCATAGTAGATCTTACTTTGGTAAACAGATTATTTATTAGTTGTTTAAAGAATGACTGGATGTCTGTAAAACAAAAAGTGGAATATACCTAATATTGTTACATACTTACTGTTTGTGTAATGGGTTTATATGAATAATGAAGAATATGCAAAAATAAGTTGGGGTATTCAACTGGGAAGATACAAACTGTGATAAAAAACACAAACTTGGATCACCCATAAGTGGTGGTATGTTGAATCAGAGTAGAGTAGTCCATACTGTGGTCCACAGGTTGCAGAAATTGAAGAAAATGAACAGCCACCCATAGCTGAGGATCTTGATCACAAAAAGAGGCTGAAACTGATTGGAGGATTTCGAGATGTGTTCTCATCCATCCTGGGAGAATACAGTTAATAGTCCATCATATTAAGACTGAACATGGGGTGAAGTAAAAACAAAGACCATACTGAAACCCAGGGAAAAAATTCAAGCAGAGAGGAACAAACAAAAAACAGGTGCAATACGATCACATTAGTGGTTACTGAGGAGTCCCGAAGTAAATAGTGTAGTTCTGTAGTTCTGATACCAAAGCCACATTGAATCATCCTGTGCTGCACTGATTTGAGAGAGGTCAATGCAGTATCAATTTGATGCTTACCCACTGCCTAGATATATGAATTACTGGACCATTTATGTAAAACCAAATTCATTGTCATCCTGGATCATACTCAGTGACAGTAGTACATTCTCTTAATTGGTGTCTTACGAAAAGGATGCTTTGCCACAACCAACGTCTACCAGTTTGCTACCATGCCTTTTGGGTTACATGTGGCCCTGGCAATCTTCCAGTGAGAAGGAGCCTAATGTTTAGTCCCTGGATTCAGGCACACCTGTAAGATGCATCTGTATCCAGCTGGGCCATGCTGCATCCATTGTCATTATGTATTTAGTTGGCACAATTTTCAAAGCACCGTCTGCCTGCAAAAATCAGATGGTGTTTACAGCACAGCAGAGTACAGCCCACTTTGGATTCATGTGCTGTTTCAGTCTAAATCAGCTACATTTATTGATAATCTCTTTGACTTTGAAATCAGCAGGGTATCAGGACATTGGCACTTCTCACCCCGGGAATACTCCCAATATTCCTAACTCTTCTGCAGTGTGCCTTTAAGCCAGATCTGCCCGGAGATGGAACGTTGTGCTAATGACAGAATCATTGGCTCGTGCCACTTTTTCAAATGCTGCCACCTATCAACTGCCTACATTCTAACCTTCAGATTTCTCTCTCCGCCTGTCAAGACAAGACGCTTGGAGATTTTCTCCTCATCATCTCGCCATAAAACACTTCGAAAATAAACATAAGTATACTACTTTTATTTTAATTTCAACTGCTGCTCTTATCTCTTGTTTATTTTATTAACCATTAGTTTTTTTTTAGTTAAATTTATTTTTAATTTTTATTTTAGTCTTTGGTAACCAGGTAAGGCCCACTAGGCACAAGTGCCTGTTTTCAGGGGTGACCTGGGAGCACTGGGCGGTTAAGTGACTTGCTTAGAGTTGCACAGTAAGCAAGTGGAGGTTGTGAGAATCAAACTGAGGTCTGTTCTCTTGGATGTACTAAGCTCATTCACACCTTGTTCCTCTAACCTCTAGGCTATACTGCCAGCCCAAACTTCATTTTCTCGGTTTCTCACGGTTCGGTATAACCTGTGACAAACCGAGTACTTTTTAAGCCTTAGCGGGGTTTTTCCCCTTACTTTATTTTTTTTCTGTAAATAAAACTTATTTTAAATATCTTTGTGTAACTGCTTTTATCGGTTACCAAACCGCTAATACCAGTTCCAGTCGGTTTTCCAATTGGTTCCTGAACCGTCCGCAACCGATAAATTCATTTTAAAAATACTTTAGTTTTATTGTGGTTGCTGTTTTTGTGTTTTTTTTTTTTTTAAGATGTTAGAAAAACCAAAGAAAAAGACCGGTGAACCCGGTTTCAAAAACTGCACAGAGTATGGAGAGGTCTTTGAAACGGCAGATAAACACAGTTCTTGTGTTTTCTGCCTTGGCTATGATCATTTAAATACAGACTGCGAGGTCTGTGAAACCTTTCCTGAAAAGACGCATGAAAAATGTCTGGAAAGGCTGAAAAAAAAAGTGCCTCCACCTAAGGGTCCTTCTGGCTGTGACCAGTCAGTACCCTCTGGGGCTATGGGTGAAACCACAGATCCCCTTATTTCTACTCCTGATAAGGGTACAAAAAGAACAACTGAACCAGCTAGCTCTCTGGTTCCAGCTAAAAAGACTAAAAAGACTAAGCACACTGAACCCCCTGCTGCCCCTGCTGGTCAGCCTAAGGGAACTTCTGTGGTGCCGCTTGCCATGCCTTGTCGTCTTGAAATAGCACAGGCATTTAAAATTTTACAAGCCTTGCAAGGTCTGCTGCCTGCTGATCAACAGCCCCCAGTCCAGACCCCTGCTGATGCTAATCAATCTTTCCCTCTGGGGGAGGATTATGGTGAGGACGAGGAGGAGGAGGAGGGAGAGCCTATAGAGCCTGAAGTCTCCCCTGAGCAGGAGTTTGGCTCTCCTCCCAGGTCTTCTGAAGACTATTTTTCACATTTTCCTTTGTTAGGAAAATTGTTGATGCTTTGGACATCTTTACCACAGAAGTGATAGAAGATGAGGAGGAAGCTGAGTACCTTGAAATGATGGGCTTAACACCCACCAAAAAGCTGTTACTCCCTATAAATAAATTATTTAAAAGGGATGCACTCAAGCTCCTCCAGACACCTGGGTCTGTCCCGCCTTTAGATAAAAGGCTGGATAAAAAATATCAGCTTGACAGAGAAGGGGCTGAGTTTTTGTATTCACACCCTGACCACCAGGGGGTGGTGCAAGCTATAGCCTGTTATAAGGCAAAAGTCCCTCTGGCCTCTCACCCCCCCCCCAGAGAAGGACTCATGTAAAATTGACAACATGTTCAAAAAGGGCTACTTATCAGCCTTTCTGGCCATCAGGCAGGCTAACTTTCAGGCCTATTCGGACCAATATCAGAAGACTCTTTGGTAGTCTGAGTTGGCTATGGCTGATAAAGCCCCAGCTAGCCTATCAACAGACTTGTCTGAAACTGTTAGATTTGGCATGGAAGCTGCCAAATACTAGTTTCAAATGGCAGCAGACTCCAGTGACACTGCTGCCAGATGGTTGGCCAATGCAATAGCTCAAAGGAGGTTTGCCTAGTTAAGAGCCACAAACCTCACACAGGACACCCAAAACAAAGCTCTGGACTTTCCAGTGGAGGGTAATTCCCTTTTTGGGATCCATACAGAGAACTACATGAAGAAGGTCGATGAATACAAGGCCACTTACAGGAGTAATTCGGTCAAAGAAAAGGCCTCTCCATCCACAAGGCCTTACAATAGGGAAGGCAGGGGCAGACAATTTCACTGCAAGCCTTTTTATCAGGTCATGGCCATACCCCGGTACCTCAGTACCCCCACCAAGTGTATTTTAGAGGTGGGGCAGGAGGGTGCCAGGCGTGACTCCTACTCTCAGCCCCAAGCCAAGCAGGACCCCTGACTCATTCTCCCAGGCCGCCTCCCCTCTTCCAGTGGGGGGCAGGCTGACCCATTATTTCCAGGTCTGGAAAAATATCACCACAGACAAATGGGTCCTGGAGATAGTGGGTCAGTGATTGTTCCTAAACTTCAAGTCCTTCCCCTCTCTAAGAACAAGAGTATTCAGACCAGCCTCCATCGTGGAGAAAAAGCTATGGGAAAATGAGGTTTAAAACCTGTTACTGTTAAAAGCAGTGGAACCAGTGCCTCCACAGCACAGGGGAAAGGGGCTATACTCAAGATAATTTCTTACACCAAAGAAAACTGGGGAGTTGTGGCCTATTTTAGACCTAAGGGTGCTAAACAGGCACTTATCGAAACCAAAATTCAAAATGGTGACACTGTCTCATCCTGCCAGCACTCCAAAAAGGGGACTGGCTGGCATCTTTGGACCTAAAAGGTGCTTATTTCCACATCCCCATAAGGGAGTCTCACAGAAAGTATCTCAGATTCAGACTCCTTTCAGGTCACCATCAGTTCTCACCCCTGCCATTCGGTCTCACCTCAGCTCCAAGGGTGTTCACAAAGTGTCTGGCAGTAGTTGTGGCACACTTGTGAAGGCAAGGTGTCATAGGGTTTCCCTATGTGGATGACTGACTAGTGGTGGAAAAGTCACCACAACAGCTAAAGGAACACTTACAACTAGCCCAACAACTTCTGGAGTCCTTGGGGTTTCTGTTAAATTTAAAGAAATCAGTTCTTCTTCCCATACAGATTCTGCAGTTCATAGGAGCAGAACTAAATACCAGAGAGGGCAGAGCCTTCTTACCACTGGACAGGGTAAAAAGCATTCTGTAACTAGCAGGGTCTTTCAAGATCAATGTGCCAAGAACCGCACAACAGTTTCTTTAACTCCTGGGACACATGGCAGCTGCCACAGGCACAGTCCTGGGCTCCAGGTTTCAGATGAGAGACATTTAATTCCACCTAAAGGCTCATTGGTCTCAGAGAAAAGACTCTCTCAAAACTGGTCCGAGTAACAAAAACGTTAATCTTGGCCCTTCGGGGTGGAAGGAGGAAGCAAACCTCAGAGAAGGGGTTCCCTTCCAAAAAGGAGCTTCCTTCTGTAATTCTCACAACAGATGCATCACTGTTAGGATAGGGTGCCCATCTGGGAGAGCACACTACCCAGGGCACTTGGTCAAGTGCAGAGTCTCTCCCAGTATGTCAGTCTGTTAGAGCTCAGGGCAGTGTTCCTGGCAATGCAAGCTTTCACACCACTGATCCAGGGAAAAGTGGTACAAGTCAGAACGGACAATACCATCACTATGTACTACATAAACAAACAGGGGGGTACAAGGTAAAATCTTCTCCGCACAGAAGCCATGTGAGTCTGGACTCTGGCCTACTCCCTAGGTGTTTCTCTTCAGGCCATTCATCTGCTGGGCAAGGACAATGCCCTAGTAGATGCCTTAAGTCGAATCAGCCAGGCTAATCACAAATGTTCCTTAAACAGGCAGGTGGTGGAAGTGATCTTCAAAAGATAGGAGTACTCCAGTGATAGATCTCTTTGCATCCCACGAAAGTCACCACCTCCCACAGTACTGTTGCAGACCTTCAGCAGTGGGCACAGTGCCCCTGGATGCCCTCATCCTGGACTGGTCAGGGAAGTATCTGTATGCCTTCCCTCCATTTCCTCTGGTGTACAGGGTACTGCTCAAGCTCAGGCTTCAGCCAGCCATAATGATACTGATAGCCCCAGACTGGGCCAGACGGCCATGATACTCCCTACTGCTTTCCATGTCAGTGGACAAACCAATGCACCTTCCCAGGAGGCACAATCTGCTGACCTCCAATGAGGGGAGGCTCTTATACTCGAACCTCAAGTCACTCAGACTCAAGGCATAGCTCTTGAGGGCCTAGAATACGCCGGCTTACACCTCTCTGAAGGGGTCTTAGACATCTTAAGGGGGTATAGGAAATCCTCTACAAAGAAAACCTATGCTGCAAAATGGAAAAGGTTTTCTATCTGGTGTTCCACCAGGCATATAGTACCAGTACAGGCAGGACTGCCATATGTGCTGGACTACCTGGTTTTCTTATATTCTTTGGACCTACAGCCCTCTACCCTGAAGCTCCATTTGGCTTCAGTCTCTGCTTATACCTTAGCAGGTAAGACTACCTCTATGACATCAACTCCATCTTTAAAAGGTTCTTTAAAGGCCTATTCCACCTGTACCCACTGGTCAGGGAACCGGTGCCAGCATGGGACCTAAACATTTGTATTGCCAAACTCATGAGTTCCCCCTTTGAACCCATGTTTTCAGCACCACTAAAGTACGTTACATGGAAAACAGTGTTTTTAGTGGCCATCACTTCAGCCAGATGAATCAGTGAACTTCAGGCCCTATGCATTGAGCAGGACTATACTGTATCTCCTTTCACAGAAATAAAGTTGTCCTCAGAACTAACAGGAAATTCCTCCCTAAAGTGGTTTCAGACTTTCACCTGAATCAAACTATCACTCTGCCAGTGTTCTTCACTGCATATTCATGCTCTGGTGAAAGCAGGTTACATTGCCTTGATGTCAAGAGAGCTTTGAGCTACTACATGACAGCCAGTAAATCCCATAGGCAGGAAAGGAAGCAGCTATTCCTGACTTATGGGGATGTGGGAAAGGGTAACCCAGCATCTAAAAGGTCCATTTCTCATTGGATTGTCCAATGTATCCAGTTTTTCTATTCAAAAGCGGGCAAAGAAGCACCAGCAGGGCTCAGAGCCCACTCCACAAGGGGTACAGCTGCCACTCTGGTAGCCTCCAGAGATGTTCCCTTGGTAGATATTTGTAAAGCACCTACCTGGAGAACAGTTCACACATTTACCAAGCACTACAGCCTGGATTTGCAGGCTAGGGCTGATGCCAGGTTTGGTACAGCTGTCCTGCAGAGCCTGTTTCCAAAATAGGTTCTGTGCCCACCTCCAAAGGTACTGCTTCTTAGTCTGCAGAAGAGTTAGGAATATTGGAGTATTCCTGGGGTGAGAAGAAAAAGTTACTTACCATAGTAATCATGTTTCTCCCAGGGGATACTCCAGTATTTATAACTCTCCCACCCCGCCTCCCCTACCAGAACCAGTGGCTTCTGCACTCCATACTGTGTTACTTAAAGGGCATGTATGCTACATTCTGGCTTTTCTCTTTGAAACTATGTTTTCAGCTGGTCTTTTTTCCCCCTTCAGGTATTTTTGACATTGAGGACTGTGTTGTTTAAAGTACTTTTTTTTCCTCCAGTTGGAGATTAGTTATGGGAGGTTTATGGTTACTAAATTTATAGATAATTATTCATTCCTTTTGTGCTCTGTCAATCCAGGCATCCACGAAATCTCAGGGTTAGAATGTAGGCAGTTGATAGGTGGCAACATTTGAAAAAGTGGCATGAGCCAATGATTCTATCATTAGCACAATGTTCCATCTCCAGACAGATCTGACTTAAAGGTACACTGCAGAAGAGTTATGAATATTGGAGTATCCCCTGGGAGAAACAAGATTACTGTAGTAAGTAACTTTTTCTTTTGGGGGGCTCAATCATACCTCCACCTAACAAGCTACAGCTGCTGCCTGCCAGTCACCAGTATGGCCCTACCTGGATCAGTGGCACAAAGCAGCAGCAGAGTTGGCACTTTTTGTGGCTTGCAACTTATTATAGGTAGTTTGAGCTGAATGTCGCAGTTGTAGCCACTCCATTAGCTAACCACAAGAAAAGACTACACTGGTGTATGTTTGCTGGTCAGATGCATTTGGTAATGCCTTCAACTCCTGAAATGGTATCCTCTTTAGTCAACCTGTGTTGAAAAGCTTTGACTTTAGTGGACAGTGTTTGGTTCAGATGGTTGCCTCTGAGGTTGGTCTAAAGACAGTTTTGTCACAAAAACTCCGAGGGGGTGGTACACTTCATCCTGTGTACAAGTAGGACACACTCCTTCCTGGGAATATAGGTATGCCACAGTTGAGAAGGAGTACCTGACAGTTCAGTGGGCAAGAGTGAACAGCATCTGGTGAAGTACATCTTGAGGACAACATCCCGTAATAACACCACTATAAATTCAGTAACAATACAATTTGGTACTCTACATAACAGTAATTAAACAACTCTGCATCAAGCTTTATAAAGAATTATAAAATAGGTAGGGGCAGTCCGATAATTTGACTGAACTCATTCCAGCCATGTCTTTTTTTATTACAGCACCTAAAAAAGGCCTGTACTAGTGGCCTATTTACCAACTGGAATCCAGGAGCCACTGATCCAACTTAAAAATTCTGATATGTCAGCCATTTTTATATTCACCACGTGTGTGCACTCAGCAAACATTTTGATATGGTAGTTGGGTTTTGAGGGGCGTGGCATTATCTGCCCAGTGCAGAGCGGTGTTTTAGGGGCATGACAGTGCCACACCAATCAACTGCCAGGCAGAGTATGATGGAGTTTTGGCTTGCTGGGTGGAGATGGCATGAACTTGAAAAGAAACAGCTGACCAAAGCATGGGTCTGCTTCACCCCTTTGATCTACACCACCCACCATACAAGCTGATCCATCATCATCAGCCTAGAATGACTGGAATGTGAAACATGTGGAGGTTCATGCCAGCTGTAACAGGAAACTATCCATTGATGTCTGTTGCAGCTGGTACTGTCCCCCACCCAACCCTTCCACTCAGCACCCACCACCCCACACCCCCCAAGCCCTTACTTACCTACTGGGGTCCAGCGCCGTTGTCTTCTGTGGACCAAAGGCACATCTTCACTCTTTAAAGCTGGACCACGGACTGAGGAAATAGGTATGCGGTTCAATGTATTTCAATGGAGTTTTGAACTTAGTTGCATAACTTGGCCATTTTTGCATATTTTGGCCCCAAATTTTCAACATGCCTTCTTTAGGACCCCACCTCATGAACAATTGCACTGACATTAGGCAAATCTGTCCCAAAAGGTGATTTTGTGGTCCCTATACAAAATCACCTTTCGGGCAGGAATTGAACATTTCTCTGCCCTTGTTCATGAGCGGGGAATCATGAAAACTATTGGATTAGTGTAAGCTAATATTAAAAACAAAAGTTATAAGCCTACATTGAATTTTGTAGATGCAGGCTTGTAACTTTGGTAATATTCAATACTTTCACCTCAGATTTTCAACATAGCCATTTCTTTATAGCACCTCATGAATGTGACAACTGTATTTTTTCAAATCCTGGCCAAAATGTGTTTCTGCATCCCAAAAGGTGATTTTGCAGTCCCTGCATGACATCACCTTTCAGACAAGAGTTGAAATTTTCTCTGCACTTGTTCATGAGGTGGGGTTGTAAAAAGGCTATGTCGACAATTTTGGGCAAAAATATTTAAACAAAACAGTTATGTGCCTGTGTTGTAACTTTTAAATGCAGGCTCCTAATTTTGTTAATGCATAACCCACACAGTGCACCACAAAGCTTTCAGTACTCCAGAACTTCTATACCAGTGGCAAACATCCAGCATTGTGCTTGTTTTTGAGTGAGCTTGCTTCACTTTCCTCTGTTCCATCTACTCCCCCCCAAAAAAACACTCCTTTCACTCAAACATCTAATTTTATATTTAAACTTTCAGTATCACTCTTCCTCCCTACTTGCAGCTATTACAAAGTTTGCCATGAGCTGCCCACTTTCTCTTGCTCTCACCCACGACTAACAGAGTCAGTCTCCTGGTAGTTTTCTTAAACAAACTACAGCAGATGATAGCGTGCTGCTGGCAAGACCACAAGAAAATCTTGGTCTTGCTGGTGGCTTAGCGAACTGCCATGGTCACACTTAACAGTGCTCACTTTTGATCCCTCTCATTCCCAAAGCTACGGTTAAGTAGCAGGTAGGAAACTATTTAAAAACCTTATACATAAAGAAAAGCAGTCACTGCACTTTGTTGCTGATAGACTCCCTCCCTCCCTGCCACCAGCACTCTCCTCTCAGTCACCAAGCAGAGGGACTGTTTTGCAAGAAAAAACAAAGGGCTTAATAGTCAAAGGTTAACACCAGTGCTAGCATGGTTAGCAACAGTGCTAACCCGGGTTTGTACTAGTGCTTCGAGTGGGACCATATTAAGAGGCTCCTGGAGTGCCCTCCAAATCCAGCAGCACCAAGGCACTAAAATATCACTGTGCCTATGCATAGGAGGGGTACCCTCATGCATACCACCCACAGCAGCATATTCAAAGGTTTGCAGAAACAGAAAATAGCTCCCAAGAGGTGATATTTACCGCTGCTGAAAACCACCTCTTACATTGGCTGTAAGTCCATGCCCTCACCCACCTCAGTCTCCTGTTCCCAGTCCTTACAATAGCCCTGGTGGCATAGAGGTGCCTTCACTCCCTTATCCCATTAATATGATAATTCCCTCATGGTCCAGTGGTTTCTCCACCCCCAATCACCCGTTCCCTCTAGTATAATGATACCCTGGTATTCCAGTGGTTCTCCAACCCCTGACCACCCATTCCCTATAGTATAATGATGTCCTGGTGTTTCCAGTGGTTCCCCCCACCCTCCAGTTGCCTGTTCCCGATAATGTGATAATTCCCTGGTCATCTAGTGGTTCACCTCATCCCTGATTTCCTGTTCCCTATAGTATAATGATACCTTGGTGGTACAGTGCTTCCTGTACCCCTCCCAATCACCCATTCTCATTAATCTGATAATTCCCTGGTGGTCCATTGGTTCTTCCAACCCCTTATCTCCTGTTCTCTACAATATAATGATACCTTGGTGGTCCAGTGGTTCCCAACACCCCCCCCCAATTGGCTGTTCCTGTTATTATGATAGTGCCCTGGTGGTCCAGTGATTTCCTCCACCCCAATCTCCTGTTTTCACTAGGATATTGATATGGTATCCAGTCAATATGCCATATGAAGGTTAGCTACCGCATAATAGCGTGTCAGTAATAGTATACTGAGTAACGCTGCAGGGATTTCATTGCTGTGTGTCTGTTTTCACCATTTGTCAACTGTAGCATGGGCTGGAGTTCTATATATTACGGGGGGTGTGAGGGATAAGGTATTGATGAAATTGCTTTGTTCTGCATGTAGCTGTGTGGTGTTACTGCTGTGCATTATGCCATGTCAGCTGCAGTTCTGGAGTGTGCCTGTTGATGTGTGTGTGTGTGTGTGTGAGGGCAGGTGTATGTCTGTTCTGTTGGTTGCTCCTGTAGGTAGCTGCTCAGGTGTAAGCTATGTTCACCTGTGCTTATTGCACATCAGATTGGTTGGCTGAGGCTGTGGGCACAGGTGGCTCCTGAGATTTCTATGTTTGTTATTACATTTGTAAATGTTTTTTCCCTGTTCTACTGCTGGACTGATATACGTTTTGTTGATTGGGATGCGAAAATAATTTGCATTGCATAGCCCACCTGTACATGTAGTCTGTTTCTGTGTTCGTTCTTTTTTTTTGGACTGGTTTGTGCTATTTTGACTGGTCACATTTTCTCAATAAGCTGTGATTGACATCACTGTACTCCCTTCGAAGTTATTGTCAGAGTTGTTTTTCTTATAGGTATTATGACTCAGTGTCTATTGATACTCTGGTGGTCCAGTGGTTCCCCCAGCCCCCAATCACCTATTCCCTTGAATGTGATAATTTCCTGGCACTCCAGTGGTTGTCCCCCACCCCTGATTTCCTGTTCCTGTAATATAATGATACCCTTGTGGTCCAGTGGTTCCTCCACCCCAATCTGCCATTCTCATTAATGTTGTAATTCCCTGGTGGTGCAGTGGTGCCATCACCCCCTGGACAATACCAGACACCAACCTGCTGAGAACCCCCATCACACCCCCCTCACCCCAGGAGCTGGTCCCATGAATACGGTGGCTGGCACAGTCCTTCTCTCACCTCAGCAGGCCACCACCTGACAGTCGCAGAGCATGATTACATTCTTGGCCCATCAGCACCTTGCATGCCTAGTGGGCTCATTTGCATGCTTGGACTGAATATGGCCCACAAGTGACTTGGTGCTATCCTGCTTCAGGCAGTGCTATTCCCTGTGGACCATATGAAGCCCTGGTCCATATGGAGGCAGCACAGCTTCATGTAGTGCTGCGCTGATATTTACTGCTATTCAGTCAGATAGCAGTGCTGTTCATCTGAATATCACAGGTGCCAGGGGGTACAGCGGCTGTGCTGCACTTGCCCCATTTTTTTGAATATTGGGCTCAAAATCTTTTAATAAAGTTATTTTATTTCTCAACATGTACCTATTTTATGAGGGCAATAAGACTCCAGGATGTGGGCTATGCTCTGATAAGCACTTCTGTGGGCAGGAAGGCACTGGCCCACTGACAAAGTCCTGGCCCTGCTTGTATCAGAGTATAACCCACACATTTACAGACAACTCCTCTGTGCAGTCGGCCTCCACTGAGGGAGTTGACAATCCATGATAATGGCCCATGTATTGAGCTCTGTTACTTCAGTACATATAGAATAGTGGATGGTCACCCATCCACAACAGGGCTGTGTTTCCCTCGAGGGAGTTGATGACATCATCGAGACCTCGCGAGCGAAGCTCGAGCTTTCCCTCTGATGTCATCAACTCCTGAGAGGGAAACAGCCTTAGTTGTGGATGGGCGACCATCCACTGTTTTATATAGTATATGGTTAAGGCTTATTGTTGATGAACATTTTTTTGTTTCGGTTGCTGGCTTGTTTTACCTCATGTTTCTTACTCGGGCATCTCCCTGCTCCCACTCGCTTCAAATTTTTCCTGCTCTTGCTGCCCCTCGCTCCTGCTTCTCCCTGCTCCCGCTGGCACTTGTTTCACTCGTCACAGCTTCTGTTCCCTCTGGTGTTGGCATTAGTACTTTTAAAATAAAAAACAATTTTGTGATACAAAGCGATGGTAGTGCCTCGTGTCAAAATGGGCAGAGTCCTCTACTTGGTGCTCGCTAAACTGCTGCCGCCATGTTTCCAGTATTTTTTTAGGTTGAGCTTGGTAGTATGAGCCAATCAGAAGGCAGTTCAAAGCTAAAAGTTGTAACATGGCAAAAAAAAAATCAGTGGTAAAGAAGAAAGGTGATAGGAGGAATACCGTCAGCTGGTACAGGAGCAACACAGCATTATGAGACGATAATGCCGTGTTGCTTCTGAACTACCCAAAATAGCCACGGGAGGAAAAACAGCAATAAAATGAAAAAGCAGAGGAGAAGAAATGAAAGGGAGCAAGTTATGAAATAGCAAGTAGGTACACTACAGAAGTAGTATGAGTAGTGTTAGCGAGAGACTAGGAGAAAAGATAGAATGAGAGAAGGAAGAAATGTAGAGAGGGAGAGAAAGTCAAAAATGTTCAGTTTATGTGGAGAAACTGTGATGGAGCACTGGGTAGAAGAAAGAGAGACCACGGAGCGAGACATGGAAAGATTCAAAAGGACTGAAAATACAGGACCAGTCAGACAGGTACCTGCACCAGAAGTAGTCAGGGAGATAGGATGGAATGGAGCGGAAGATGCAGGAGCACACAGAAGATCCGGAAACTAATTGCAATTGAAGAAGTTCATGGTGTATGGGACCGTTAATTTCAAATATCCAGCCATAAGTACAGACACAGGAGAGAGAGTCGATAAATGTGAGTAGTGAAAATAAGCCAGTATTAGAACCGAATGTGATGACGCAAAGAATAGGAGCATGGGGGGTAAGCCATCTGTATGCAAATAAGAGACACAGCTAGATCGCGATCGGTGAAACAGCAAAGGAGCGATCATTCTAGGATCGAGAAAAAACAAACAGCTGCTGAGAAATGTTCCCAAAGTTGCGCAATCGTTATGAAACTCATAATTGTAGTAGTATATGAAAGAGAAAAAAAAAACACACATATATATATATATATATATGTAACAGGTTAAATCACAGTTCTGAAAGTAACAGTAAAAACGACAGCAGAGGATATCAGTCTCCTAGCCTTTTGTCTTCTATGACTAGTAAGATGTGTACTCCATAATAACCATGCTGAAGTCGATGTTACAAGCGCATTAATCCCTTCCGAAGGTGGCATCTAATGGGGAGTTACTGCATGGTTGGGCCCTCGTGCCACATGGGTCCCAACCGCATTAACTACCCATTAGATGCCACCTTCCTTGGTGAGTAATGCTTACCTGTACTATGGTTCTGACATCAGTCTATGGTACAACTTTTTTGACCTTTGAACTGACCTACAACAAGATTTAGAAAGCCATTGGTTTTCATCAACAATAAGCCCTAGCCATATTTACTACATAAGTTTCACGGGATTGTCAGCAGCAGGCTATTTTGACACGCGCCTAAATAGCCGAGGTGAAAGAAACGAATTATTTAACGTCCACTGAAGTGGGCATATTGTTTAGAAAGAGGAATGAAGTAAATGAAAAAAATAAACGTAAAAATGCTGAAATAGCATCACCATTTCTTCAAGTTTTACAGGCCTGCCAAGGATTGAACTGCACACAGACCACTCTTCCAGGCTTCAGGTGGCGTTGTTTGCAACGCAAACCTAAAGTTCTGTGACAATGCGCAGTACAGGAAGCCTTTTTTTGTACGGAGCACAAAAGCTGTGAACAATTTTCGGTACTATATTTTCCAGACACCAGGTGGTGCTAGCTGTTGCCAGATGATACTGTAGCTGAGGTTCGCGCTACTATGTGCTGCAGGAGCTGCTCCTTGAGCACCATTCAGCCGCCTCGTTTCTCTGGCAGTTGCAGAAGCGCAGTCTCTTCAATACCTTCAGCCAAGAAAAAACACAAAGAAGTCTTCCTTTCTGAATAGGTTGGAGAATTGTTCTCTTATCAAGTCGCGTACTTCTGTAAGTACATTAAATGTCCATGTTGAAATGTGATGTTTCGTTGGGACACATTGCATGTCTCCCTTTAGTTTTAATACGTTTTTTAGAAGGTGCAGGTGGAAGATTTTTAGAGATGCTGGTATTTTTGTAATCTGATAGCACAGGTAGAGAAATCAGTTGTCTATAGCAACATAACGTAGCGGGGGCGGGGGCATCTTTACAAAAATGCGTAAACATACGATTTCATAGCTATTTTGAATTGTTTAATAATCGGTATAAAAATACTACTTTACAACGTGTAACGCAAATACGGAATATCTGATATCAGAACTATTCTTGTGAACAGTCCTGTTTGTTTTGCTTTTCTTCTAGAAGGTTTTTGCTGTATACTTGCATCTAATTAACATGGTATTAATTATTTGAAGAAAACATAAACAGAAAAAAATGCGTTTGCCATAGATAATAAAACTGTAAAATATTGGTAAGAGAAACAAGTCAGATTTTTACCCCCTGCGTTTTAAAAAATCACCAGTTAGTCCAAACGTGTGGCTGTATTGATTGCCACCCGGGATCTTCGATTTTGCACTGTGAAGATACTAGAAATTCATTAGTATTCAAGGCATGCATCTATAAATCCCTAAATAGAATGGAAAGTGATTGATATGCATTATTGAACTGGGTAGATCCCTGCAAAATGTAATTATTTTCCTTGTGTGCCATCTGTTATCGTTCTGACAGCAAAACATCCTTTTTTTTCTAGCTTGCAAAGTGAGGGGGCCAGAATGGTGAAGCTGGGGAGTAATATAAATGACAAGAATGCCAAACAACCCTCTGCTGAAGATGGGTTTCAAAATATTCCTCTGATCACACCTTTGGATGTAAATCATTTGCAACTGCCAACTCCAGAGAAGGTAAAGGTGTTAATTGCAGTTAGAGTTTGCTGGCAAATTAAAATAGTTAATACCTTCCACTGCAACATTCAGGAAGAGCTCATAATACAGCACTTTAGTGTTCTGCATATCTTATATAACTAAATAGCTTATAGTTCTTATAGTTGTGTATATTTGTGAGTGTGCTGAGACAAAGTGAAACATGTGTTGCCCTTCAGATTATTTAGATATATAATTCTAGCAATCTCTGTTGCAGAAAGAAAGAAAACATTCTTATGTATAATGACCACAGGGATGGACAGGCTTTATCTATAAAGTATTGCATCCAGTACACACATAGTTTTATAATATAAACTGATAAGAAAGGAGTGGTGCATGTGATTAACACTGAGATTTTACCTCTGGAGACACTTTTGACATGACTTATTTCTCTAGCAGAACAAGTTTTTTTTTTTTTTCTATGATTTGTCTTTTTATGCCCACTCTTTATTGGGCAGCCACCTCTTATGTGCAAACAAATGTCAGGCTTCACATAAAATAATTACTAGAATGAAGAAGTATGGAAACAAAACTGCTGCATGTTGTTTGTCTACTGAAGGTCTGTGTTGAGATGCACTGGTAAAAATTGTGTGGAGAAGTCATCCACAATATACCTGATCCATGGGTACCAGATTCAGTTTAGATGGTTCTTTTGCCTTTCACAGGTGCTAACATTATAACAAAACTAAGTAACCAACAGTCAGAAAGTGAGAGAGGGAAGATAACTTGCTGCTGTTGTTTTTTTCTTTTCTATATATTCCTCCTTCGATTATGGAGTCATACACTCCTTGTGGTCATACACAATCTTATATCCCAGCACCACTATATTTTGTAGGTTGTCCCTAGGTATCCTTAGTCCAGCCTTTCCAGTACATTCAAAACATATCCCGTCAGACATGGTCAGATAGGAGGGAGTAAGCAACTGGAACATTTCAATTTAGTGGATGTGTGGACTGGGGACCCTGTTGTCTGTAGATTGCATGTGGGTAGAAGAGAGCATGGGGTTGTCATCTGCCTGCACTCCATCACCTTTTTTATTTGTACACCCTCCCTAGACCTTCACCCCTAAGGGCTTGTCATATACAATGGTGTCCACGGGGGTGTGCCTCGATGAATGCAGTGTTGTCAACCTGGTCAATATTCAGTTGTATCATAGATAAATCCTGCTTTTTTAATTGTCTTGTGCTAGAACCAGTCTTTTCAGTTGTCACCAGGAGAACAAGGATAGCTGCTATTGCTTTTTAGATTTATAGAATAGCATCATTCCTGCAATCAAAAATGGGGTAGTTAATTGTAGCACACTGCACAAGAACACATGTAATTTGTAGCACTACTTAGCAGGATGTTGGTGAGCATCATTGCATTCTTTTAGATATTGAACTTAAGATCTCAGCATCAACATTCAGTTTGGTGTGGAGATCCTCTGCCCTCCCTACGTCACTATGCAAATTTACATATACGGCAGGCATAATTATTGAACCATTTATTCCTGCTCACATGGCTCCCCAGACCACTGAGGGGCAGCCATACACTGACAGAAACCACCCACTCTCTCTGAGACAGATGACTTTCTACTGGGATGCCTACCTTTGTCTTCTAGTCAGAGGTGACGTGCCAGGCTTGGATGCAAATCTAGGTCTCCCACATGGTAATTGCTCATGCTGTCATGAAGACAGAGGGCCAGCCCTCTGCTTTTTATCTTTATTTACATATGTGATGTTTTTAATCACTGGAGAGCTGAAGAAACAGAATATATTTGTCTGCTTTGCTGGGCTTTTTTTCCCCTTTCATGCTAGTGCAAAATCCAGTTTAGTAAGGACATTGGTAATGCATAGCACTGAGATGTTTTTAACAAGAAGCCTGCTGTCAGTTTAATTATGACCATATGACAGCTTCCCATCTGGCCAGAGAAAAATGTTTTTTATATATTGTCAGTACTGTAATTAGGAGTCTTAGGGAGCTTGTATAAATTTAGCCAGTTCTGAACTGTGTATAATATTTTACAATAGGATTTACATTACTGATTTACTTCAGTTTAGAAACCTTTGCTGCCTCTAAAAGAGGTCATTTAGTAGAAAAAAAATCATCTGGGTTATAACAAATGTCCCAAAGGTGACTATGTAGTTAATTAATTCACTTGACAACTCTTTCCTTTGTGGTGGTTTTTGAAAACTGTATTTTAAGCAATATGGCTCCAAGTCTTTTATGCTGACTATGAGGCATTGGCTTGTTAAAAATGTCAGTTTCATCATTTGTGTTAGAACACAATGTTATATATAATGATATAATCTAATTATGCAGTGAGGTTATTGTATGTCTCAAAATCAAATTTGAAACAAAGCCACCTGTAGTGTAAACGAATCTTGCTATAACAAGGCTTTGTAATTGAACAGTGTAATTATGTGGATTTCTTTCTGCATGGTATTAAGAACATTAAGGGGTTAGATGGCACATTAGGTAACATACTAGTCATTTGCTCTTGGATGTCAAGATTTGAATCCTGTCTTGTTTCTGCTTCATGAAAGGAATGAGAAAGAATACCATTTTAATAAAAGTAAGGATGTACCGTATTTGCGTAGAAAATGACACCTTTAGATTGGCTGTAGCTTCTATTTCCCTTTTTTTGGTGAAGTACTGAAGACTTAAACAGCAGCAACATTAAACAGTTATGAACATGGGGTCCTGTGTGTAGCACAGTTACTATTAACTTCTGGGGATATGGGACTGAAATCCAGTTTGAATGATGAATGAAAGAGATTAACAGTGCCATCTCAGTTCTTACTGAACAGTAGTCACATGGCACAAAAGTCATAAAATGTAGTTTGATACAAGAAGTATAGAAAGCATGTATGACATACAGGAACAATTTCCCAGGATTGAATGAATATGGGAGCTAAAGATTCCCTTCTCTTGCACACACATACAAATCCATAGTGCCATATGTCATTCTGTGGAGCATTGATGGTGTAGTGTGGGAAACAAACAAAAAAAAAAGAGTGCTTCAGTATTCTGTGTCTTCTATCTTTCCACAGTGAATGGAAACTAAATTCATACCTCATATTTTAAATTAAGAAGCCAAGAAGAATTCCTAATTGAATTGACTGGTGGCTTGACTATGACTGACATAGGGGCTAGTTGGAATTGGAGTAGTCGATAAAAGGGAGTAAAGATAAACAAGGAATCCTCGCTAGAAAGAAACAAAATATTCATAATTGAATAACAGAATATTTATCTCCTGAATTGATAACAAGTAAACCAATGCTTGCTGTTCTTAGATTCAAGGGGTCCCATAACAAAACTAAAATAGAAAAATTATATTAAATTGATTAGACCAGATAATAGACTGTATAATATATACTAGTGAAATAAGACATTTAATTTAAATGAGCAGTATAGCATTGTGGCTATCATGTAGAGTTCTGAATGCATAGACTCAGGTTTGAATCTACCAGTGACACTCAATGTATAATCTTAAGAAAAGTCTCCTAGCGTCTCTGTATTTAATTTCTGCTCTCTTTCTCTCTGCATATCTTAGAAACATAGAAACATAGACTTTGACGGCAGATAAGGACCGCTTGGCCCACCTAGTCTGTCCATTTCCCTACCTACAGGATAAGCCACAGATCCTAGTCAACCAACAGCCTCTTTCTTCCTACCCCCCACTAGAATTTCCTCATGTCTGTCCCATGTATTCTTGACTTATCCCACAGTTTTAGACCTCACAACCTCCTCAGGAAGGCTGTTCCATGCATCCACTACCCTCTGTGTGATAAAATACTTCCTCACATTGCCCCTGAACTGCCCCCCATCTTTAAATTGTGTCCCCTTGTTCTTGCATGTCTCTTTTTCTGAAAGATGCTACCCTCTTGGACTTTGCTGATTCCACTGAGGTACTTGAACATTTCTATCATGTCCCCCCCTCCTCCTTTCCTCAAGGGTATATATATTAAGCTCTTTTAGTCTCTCCTCGTATGGCTTCTCTTGCAGACCCTGCACCATTCTAGTTGCCCTCCTGTGTACTGCCTCTATCCTGTCTATGTCCTTGCGGAGATGGGGTCTCCAGAACTGGACGCAGTACTCTTGATGGGGTCTCACCAACTGTCTGTACAGAGGGATAACAACTTCCTGTTTTCTGCTGGTGATGCCTGTCCTTATGCATCCCAGTATCCCTCAGCTATCCCTACTGCCTTCTCACATTGCTTGCTAACCTTAAGGTCATCTGATATGATTACCCCCAGGTCCCTTTCCTTTTTTGTTTTTGTTACTACCCCCCCCCATTGTGTAATCTTTCTTTGGGTTTTTGTTTCCCAGGTGCATTATTTCACTTCTTTGCATTGAATCCTAGCTGCCATACTTCTGACCATTCCTCTAACCTTGCCAAGTCCTTCTCATCCTTTCCATGCCTTCTTGTGTATCAACCCTGTTGCAGATCTTTGTGTCATCTGCAAAGAGGCATACTTTTCCTTCCAGTCCCTCTGCAATGCCACTTATAAAGACATTAAAAAGGACTGGACCCAGTACTGAACCCTGCGGTACCCCACTAGTAGCCCCTCTTTCTTCAGAGTGGACTCCATTTACAATTACCTTCTGTGTCCTGTTGTCCAGCCAATGTTTTACCCAGGCTACCACCCTGGGACCCACTCCCAGGCTGGTTAATTTGACTATTAATCTTTTGTGTGGGACTGTGTCAAATGCTTTGCTAAAGTCTAGGTAGGCCATGTCCACAGCCCCTCCCTGGTCTACTACTTTGGTCACCCAGCCAAAGAAATCAATTAGATTCATCTGACATGACCTTCCTGCTGAGAACCCATCCTGCTTTGGGTCCTGTGCCCCACTGGCCTCTAGGTACTCAACAATTCTTTCCTTCAGAAGTGATTCCATCACTTTCTGTACCACAGAGGTCAAACTGACAGGTCTGTAGTTTCCTATCTCTGTCTTGGTCCCACTTTTGTGACGAGGAATCACATCTGCTTTCCTCCAGTCCTTGGGTACCACACCATCCTCCCATGATTTGTTAAAAAGGCTAGTCAGTGGTTTCACTAGTTCTCCCCTTAATTCTTTTAGAATTCTTGGGTGAATTCCATCAGGCCCCATTGCTTTGTCCACCTTCAATTTTAGGAGTTGTTTCAGAACCCTTTCTTCTGTGAAAGGACTGGGATTGACCCCCCTATCCAGACTGCTTCTGTTAATTGGATTAGGCACCTCCCCCTCCTCTTTTGTGAATACTGAGCAGAAATATTCGTTCAGTATCCCTGCTTTTTCACTATCCCCCTCTGCCCACCAACCGTTCATTCTATTCAGCCTCACTATCCCTCCCTGTCTCTTTCTATGCTCCCTGATGTACCTATAAAAGGTTTTATCCCCCTTCTTAACCGAGTTGGCTATCCTTTCCTCAGTTTGGGCCTTTGCTATTCTGACTTCCCTCCCTGCTTCCTTCTGCCTTAACTGGTACAGCTCTCTGTCCTGCTCCTTCTGTGTTTCCTTACACTTCCTGAATGCTATCTTTTTCTCCCTGACTTTCCCCACCACCTCTTTTGAGAACCATAGTGGCTTTTTCTTTCATTTTGATTTGTTTATTTGCTTCACACAAAAGCTTGTTGCCTCTGTGATGGCAGTTTTGATGATTCCCCATGCTGCACCCCTCCTTCTAGCCTGTTTGCTAGTGCTTTTCTGAGGCACTTTCCCATCTTGCCAAAGTCAGCCTTCCTGAAGTCCAGTACCCTCACTTTTGTATGGCTTGACTCTGTAGCCGAGTTTAACGTGAACCACACTGTTTGATGGTCACTTGTTCCCAGATGGCAACCCACTCCTAGGTCTGAGATCCTCTCACTGTCCCCATTTGAGAGTACGAGGTCTAAGATTGCTCCCTCACGAGTGGGTTCTGAAACTAGCTGTCTGACACATGCCACATGTAGGGCATCGAGAATGGCCCTGCTCTTGGATGTGGCTGCAGCAAGTGTGCTCCAGTTAACATCTGGCATATTCAGGTCTCCCATCAACAGTATCTCCCCTTTCTCTGCCATCCTAAGAATGCCTTCTATCATATCCTTGTCCATATCTTTCCTGACCTTTCCTTAAAGAATCAGTTCCTGTTATAAGCAAAAATGTTGCACCTATACCCTTGTAGTCCATTTCAGATTACCCTTTTTCTCCAGTGTTGTGAGATGTGATTTTTCTTCATTTCGAGTCTGTTGTCTTATTTTTTAGATCTGAAGTTATCAATTGCGAGCATCAGCTGGTCTGTCTTTAATAAATCAATTGTAATAACAAAACAAAACAAAAAAAGAAAATGGTGAACATTATTAAATATGGCTGCTGCAAGGTTTTTATCGATATTCCTGGCTATATTTGAACACCCAGGGCCAGATTTTCAGCCAGTTGTGGCATGATTTGGCCACTTTTGTGGTACTTGCAACATGACTAATAAACTACAGGAAACATGATCTGTCTTCTTTTCACAAGTACCATGAAGTGTATTTAAAAAATTACATATGCATCAAATATTTTACACATCAGGATATTAAAACACTGAATGCAAATGCTCTAGTGCACTTACACAGACATGGCTGCAGCAGTACAACTTCCACAAGTGTTGCGCCCAGACCTTTAAAAATTGAAGCCCCATAGTTTAAAAGCACTTTTCCAGTGACTTAGAAAAAACCAACAAGCAACAGACAGTGCTCACTAACTTTATGGAACACTGGGGAACATCAAGACTAACTCCAGGCTACAAAATGCAAGCTCTGACATCATGAACATGTTATGAAATATCCTGTGGTATCATATACGTCAATGAGAATGCTAAGGAATTTTAAAGCACTGGTCAAATTGAACCCACTTATGTAAAATATGCAGGTCAGAACTGAAACCTACTGGAATAACAATGAATCTAAACATAAATTTCAACAGTACTGCAGATAATAGAGTGAGAAAAAGTATTTGTTTATGCAGTTCTTTTTTCCTTTCATTAGATATTGTCAAAGAGCAAGCGCATCACTCTGGACCCACTGGAAAGGGGAAGGGGGAGTCATTTCTGGGCATATTAAAACTTAGCACGGTCCCTGATATAAGTGTATTTGGCAGCAAAAAAAACAATATATCAACATCAAATGTTGCAGAGAAGTGTAGAATAAAGGGTATAACAACATTTTTAACATGAACATTTGCTTTATCATCCACCTATGTCTCTTACACTCCCCCTGCTCACAGAATTGATGATGCAACTGTTTATGGCTTGTAAAGTACTTTGGGAAACAGTATGTATGTGTGAAATCATTATATAAAACCAAGTCCTCTCCTAATTTGGGAATGTTTATCTTCACACAGTGTTAATTTTGAATAGGTCATGGGGCCAGTGTAGACTTTAATTATTAGACACTGAGTAATTTGGGAATTAGAAGAATCTGTTTAAAGCTGACCTGGTGGCATGGAAGGCTGAGGTGCATTACGCCTTACCTTCTGCCATGTCAGCAGTCCAGGTTCTGGAATGGACTAGGGTCATTTGGAGGCCAGCTGGAAGAAAGAGGATTGATTGTCCCCTGGACTGTTCCTTTCCTTTCAGGTAGGGGGGTTCCACACCTCACTGCACCATTACCACATTATGAATGCTAGGTGATGTAACATGTGAGCACTGTGAGAAGGTGACCCAACACGGACACCCGTGACATGCATGTACTGTACATCAGCATATACATGCATGTCACTGCATATGACTCAGCCCAGGGGGCCAAAAATGAAAAAATGTTGGTGAAAAAAAAACAACCTTAGCTAGCAGGATGAAGACAAGAAGCCTGCAGGCCCTGCATTACGAACTGAGACACCAAAGGAGAATGAGATAAGACCTGGAGAAGTAACAGGGCTGGGGACTGAAGCCAGAAGGTGTCCAACAGGGGTGATACAGAAGTAGAAAACTATTGATGAAAAATAGTCTTTTTAATTAGCCACTGTTGGCTTGGCTATACTTTTTTTATGTCATTTTAGCAGGTGTTCTATTAAAAAATGGCTAACATACTAAATGATTAGAACAAATAAGGGTGTGGCTAAAAAAAATAAGTTCTCCAAATTAATAAATATTGTTGGTGTCTACATTCAGTACTGAAGGAGATGCTTGGTCTACAGGATTTGCTTTTGACACCTAATAGTCTAATGTACTGTGATGTATTACAGTGCCTTTTGCGCTGTCCAGACTGAGTCGGTGTGCTGATTCCAATATTATGTTCTTAGTTGATTGTAGTGAAATGTATGTGATGGCTATTGACATTATCACTTACCTTCACACAGCAGTGGGCCATTGGCCATTAGTTTAAATGCATAGAATGAGGCTTGCTCGTGGCAATTGTCAGTTCAGTAGTTGATTCTATGGTTTATGTAATCAGTAATCCATTTTGTGGTAGTCTCTATCACTAAGTAATGGGCCACAGTGGTCACATTCAACCCGGGTCACAGATCAGGGCAGGATTTATTATCTGGCTGTAGAGATGAGAAAGGTCAGACTGTTATTGAAGGCAGCCCAATTGCTGCAAGCTGCCAAATTACCGCAATTTTGCTATTGCAATTTTTGTCACAGTCAGTTTTCCCAGAGAAAGTTGCACATGTAATAATTCAGGTCACTTTACAAACATGGTTGAAAATAGAACTGTTTTTGTGCTGTTTCGTTTTATACACAAATTGAGACTATAAAAGTTTAGCCTCGTAAGTTAAGGGCAAGAATGAAACAGAAGAGGAACCCATGACTTTGGGTGCTGGGACTGTGGTGCATCTACAGGGCCTACCCTGCCCCCTGATGAACCTGTGTCTGAGCAAAGCACCAGGGTGAGGGGCCTTGTGAACAGCAGGGCATGATTTGTTTGTTATGCACCAGCACTTTTTTAGCAAATAAACCAGCCTTGATGCAACGTTATTCCAGTTTTGTGCACTGAATTTTCCCTATTGAGTGTGTTTTTGTACCTCCTGGACTGATTGCAAATTAAGGGAACTGTTACTACCACAAAGACTTCCCAGAATGCTTTCTGTCCCTTTTCAAATATTATTACCCTTTTTGGCATTTCATTATTTAACCTTAAGTCATTCTCTTTTAGCCATTAGTGTGTACTGCTATGCTTCTGACATGTTGCTTTTTAATTAATGTTGTACTGTTTGGTCATACGGTGAAGAAGCAAAACAGAATTATGTTGCCCATTGTTTGTTCCCTTAGGAACATGATGTTAAACCAGCAATTGACATTTTAACCACGAATCACATTAACATTAATTCTAGACAGTCACAAAATTTAATCAACAGCTCTATAACTGAACCTAATGCCTATGTGCTCACCCCTGGAATCCCTCAGTATGCTTGACTAATGCAGTTACACCAGCTGGGGTCTGCTGCCCTAGAGGTGGAGTTTATGATAATGATGCCAAATAATTAGCCTAACAGATTGTAGTAAGAGAGTGCTGCATGTAGGTGCTGCTGTAAGCCAGTCAGATTCATTTCTCTGCTTGCCTGGACAAGTCTGCCCAGAGCTCTCTCTTCATATCTTCACTAGAAAAAGTAATTTCTCTTCATAGTTTCATAGTTGTTGTTCAGGTCTGTTGGTGTAAGCCTAGATGACTTGCCACATATCAGTGGAAAGGTATCATTTTCTCTGTCCCAATATGTTTATCTAGTTTCTTTTTGAATTGTTCCATGGTAGTGCTATATACAACTGCTGCTGGTAGTGCATTCCAGGCACTCACTGTCACAAACGCACTCAGCAAGTCAGGCCCTCTGCTCCCACAGTGCCAAGCTCAGAGCGCAATAGTGTGAAGAGGTAACAGACAGGATAACCCTCCTGTCTGCTTTTGGGTCCAAATCACCTTTAGTCTCAAGTTCTGGAGGGATTCAAACTGTGAACCTTATGCTAGCATACCCAATGTACAGGCTCAGATATGTACCCTCTTCGGGGATTGCGGTACAATCTTTCACCAGGGCACCAAGCCAGGCTTCCAAATTGAACCCTTAAAACTCTATAAGAGACCTTAGATATATTCTTACCTTTTCCCAGTTTAGTAACACCATCAACTGTTGAATAGTTTTGTCAGACTTAACCATATATACATCACATGAAAAAAAGAACTTGGAAGACAAACCCAGGCAGTATCTTGAAAAGAATGTACTTTACTAAAAGATGATAAAAATATGAAAAATGTAAACACAGAACAATATATCAAAGAGCTCACAATCACATAAAAGAACAAGGGAAGATTACAAAACAAAACTCCTACCACAATACATTTAGATTTTTGCTATCTAAGGTATTACCTCTAGAAGTGCGTTTAAAGTTAGATCAGAAAGCTGTCTCTCTCTCTGGAGTCCCAAAATGATATGACATTCATTTCAGACACAAGTATCAGTTTAAACTCTGATTCTCCACACCCCTTCTGTGAATCATCTGGCTCCTCCTTTTAGAATATAAAATTACGAAAAATGATTTCCTACCAGGAGGCTTGTTAATAATGTGACATCAGCAAAAACCCATTTCTCAAATTATGAGTTTTGATCAACCAGTTCCTTTGAGGTTTACAACCCTGAAGTCTGTCACCCAGGTGTGAGATAGCCAACAGGAATCAGCTAAATGACATCCTGGTCCTGATGTAATAAAATGTATATTTGGTTTCCTACTTCAAAAGCATGAGGTCATAAAAAGGCCGTAAAATGCAATGTCTCAAAGGAAGTTAATTACATTACAGAGATCTCCTGGTCAGTGTAATATATCCTGAGATTTCAGCTGCTGACACCTTGTAATTTAAAAAGGGCCAAATCTCACAGACTGACATTTCATACACTGACTATTTATTTATACTACCAATATCATACAATAATCATAACCAGCTGGCCAAGCGTCACACTCACAACCCTCTGATTGTACCATTCCCCTCTTTTATTTGTTCATACAGTTTCACCTCTCAATTGTCTATCATGTGACCTTGTCTTTCTTCTTACCTCATTTTTTTAGTCCAGCTGTCATCCATATTTGTTTGTTGTAATATGCCTTATAATCGTAGCATAGATCCCCTTTTAGTTTTCTGTACTGTAAGGAATAGAGCCCTAAGGTTTGCAATCTTTCTCCATATGGTTTGTTCTTAACTATTTTAATTTTTTTGGTTACTTTTCTCTGCACTCATTCCAATTGTTTCACGTTTCCAATGTTTTGTACTGCAATGAAGGGTGTGCAATATTCTAAATGAGGTCTGACCAGTGTTGTATATAATGGGACAATTACCTCCCTATTCCTGCTCCTTTTACATTTCTCAAAATACATCCATCAATCCTGTTGAACTACTTCACTGTTTCTCTAATATGATGGTCAAATGAGAGCTTATTGTTTGTAGATGCCTAGATTCCTTTGTACTTCTGTTGTTGCTAGAGTTTATCTTTAAGTGTGTACTGGGCAAGATGATCTTACTTCGAGGGGGCTCTTACAGTAGGCAACACTGTTAGGACTAAGCTGCAAGGCACCAGGACCACATGGAAAATTTCTAGCTAGCAGTATACAACAGAGGACTGCCCCCCCAATGTCAGCACGTTGATGTCCGTTCTAGTACAAAAGGGGTGGTTCCCCATACCCACCTCAGTTCTTTTCCCACCATCAACCTGTGCTCGTCGGATTCCACAGAAAATGTTGCTACAGTTGACCACCATTTGCTTTTTTTTCTCTGTGTACTTTTTCTTTTTTGACTCTATGTTTTTACCAACTTCATCAGAGGACTCCCGCAAGTCGAAGTGTGCCTGTGTAAAACAACTCCCCAAAAAGGCCGGCCACACTGCGTGCTTTATTTGCCTAGGCGTGGACGTCTAGACTGAAGCTTGCCAGGCCTGCCAAAAATTCAATCAAGTCACGCGGAAAAGGTGCCAGTAGGTTCTGGAAACCCATCTCCTACAGCAGAGATTGGCTGTGCTGGAAAGACAGCTGCAGACCTGGACTATGGCAGTGACTTCTGTGGAGTCTTCAACCTAGAAGAAGCATCAGGACCAGAATCGGTCCACTACAGAGTGGCGGTCACCTCAAGGGGCTGCGACAGAGCCAGAGTCTTCCTCTCATGGGAGGTTGATCGCTTCCTTCATACCAGCCCTCCTTTCCTCTGGGATACCTGTGGACCAGCCTCCCACAATTATTTTAGTAGCAGGTAGTGCTTGTGCGGTGTGCGGAGGATTCCTCCTACGCCCCACTGCCCCTGTTGCTCAGACCAGTCCTTCAAAAGAGTCATGAGACAGGTGGCCAGACTAGTTATTTGGGTAAGGCTGCGGACGTTTCCACCCTGCCGGCCTCAGCATCTTCACCGGACCCCACTCTGGGGCCCGATGATGGTCAATCAGACTGACACCCGGTGTCACCCTCAAGGCCACAGTCTGCTTCCACAGAGCCTCTGCCCATGTTGCTCACAGCTCCTCAACTGCCACTGGTGGTTGCCTACCAGGCTTCTCCCCCCCCAGACACCGACAGAGCCTTCTTCCACTGGTCTTCCTTTGGGGGACCCGACGCAAGGTCATCCTCCAACAGAACCAGAAGGTCTTCTATCTCTGGGCCTGATGTCCCTGGCCCCACTCTCACTGGTGCCCTCTGTGGCTCATCAGGAGCCAGTTCCTGCTTCAGAACCCTTGAAGACCTCACCCGACCAGGCACAGCAACCAGTGCTGTCCTCTGGTCACTCTTCGGAGCCCTCAGTCACTGGCTTGGACATTCAGTCTGCACCTGCCGGCATTTGACAGTCTTGTCTGAGGTGGTATCAGACCTAGTTTATGGCCTTCTGGTGCACTATCTGGCGCTAGACTGCTTCTTTAATCTGACGCTCCTTTACCGAACATTGGCAGACTATAGCTCCCTTCTGAATGCCTGGTGGGCATCGGCCCAAAAGTTGTACCCTGCTTAGCAGTCACTGGCACCAGCTTCTCCCCCACAAAGGGCTTCCTCTTCACTGGAAATGGAGGCTTCTCCTCTTGCTAGGGGCCATCACTTAGGCGCGGGTACAGTCACAACCTCCGATATGTCACCTCTGTCATGCTCGGCCACAGATTCGGAAGGGTCTTTACATGTTGTTTGGGATTCCTTGGAGTCTTTGACCTCTCCTTCACATTCACCCCTGGAGAAGTATGGGTCTGGGATACCCCTAAGTCCCCTCCTGAGGACCCCTCATTCCTGGCGATAATGAAAACCCTCCAGGCATCCCAGGGATGGTGTATGGAGGAGCAAGACCCTTAAAAGTGCCATCTTGTACAACATCTGCACCTACCAGAGGTTGATTGTGGGGTTATCCCCCCCCCTTGGGGGTCCTTCATGATGATGTTTCATCCACAGTGTGGCAACAGCCAGCATCGGTCGTTGCCACTCCAAGAAAGGCCGACCAGCTCTACCACACACCAGATGACAAGGCTCAGTTTGACTCACAAGCTAAGGCTGACCATCGGGAGTACAGGTGGAGTGTGAAGGATCTGGCCATTAGGATTTTCCTCCGGACCAGGAATCCAAATTTGTGGATGCTCTGAGACACAAGGTCTATGCCTCTTTGACCTTGGCCTTGTGTGCTCAGAATTACTTAGCGCATATGCGTATGCACCAGCAATCCCTCTTTGGGCAGATAGGGGATTTGCTTCAATCTACACTAGAGGCCCCAGCCCCGGTCCAAGATGGAGCACCTCCTTGCTTCCTCCTCTAGCATTGGCTTTTACACTCTCCGTGCTTTGTATGACATGGTAGGTGCGGCCACCCACAGTTTGGCCTCTGCCGTCTGCATCAGGCATCACGCATGGCTTTGTCTGACTGACTTCAACTCAATGGTTCAAGCTTCAATTCTGGTCATGCCATTCTGGGGCCCTGTGTTGTTCAGGAAGGACATGCAGGCATTGCTGTCCTCCCTACAAGACTCCGGCACTTCCCTTTGGACCATTTCCCATGGTCACTGGGGTCGGGCACATCTTCAGTCAGCCTGTTTTCAAGGGCAGCACCCACAGCCCTCCGGAATGTGGGGCATATGCCAGGCCTCCTCTGTCATTACTGCCTTGGCTGTTAAGTCCCATAGGATGGAGGTGGAAGTGCCGTTGGCATCTGCTACTTCCTCCTAAACCCTGCTGACTCTCCCTCCTCCCCTCTTTTTGTCTGCTCAGGGAGTTCAGGGGAGGGAGGAGAACCAAATGAAGGGAAGGCCCTGTCTCTTCCCTCTGTCATCATTTCAGTTCTCTCTTACTTGGTTTTTTCCACTACCGGGGTGTTTCTCTGATGGGTGTGCCCCGGGTGATGTCTGGCATCAGGTTCAGGCTCTCCTTCTTCTCCTTCATCTTGAGAGGATCAGACTTTGCTCTCCCTCTCCAACAATCGTTCGAATTCATGTTTCTCTAGCCGGGCCATCCATCTTCATTGCTCACCCTTAAGAGGACGTTCACCTACCAGTGACAGGCCTCTGCCCTTTCTACCCCATCTTTGCTTGTGGGGGGGGGGCTGGCTCTACGCTTCTTGGAGGCTGGAGATGAAGCGTAGCCCTCAGACCCTCCCTCCATGTCAGACTGAGATGTCCTTTTTCTCCAGGCTCCTCCCAATCTTTTTTAAAGGTAGTCAATTCCTCCGGCTTAGGGTTGGGTCCTGACATCTGCCCGTCAGCCTTTTCTTATGGGTGGTTGCTTGGGCAACATTTTCTTGCTTCTGAGGGGTGAGGCTTACACCCTTCTTTGTTCCTAGTGCAGGGAGCTACTTCATCATGCGTTTGAAGGGCTTGTCCCCTTTTTTTTATGCCTTTATGTTGGTTGCCTTCCTTAGGGGCAGCCATACCCTTTCTCACCTATGGGCAGACGTCGCTAGTCGGGATCACTGTTGGATCCCTCTCCTTTCAAACTTTCTCCAGGCCCACGGCCTGTCTGGCCTCCTATCTTGACCTTGGCTAGCTTCTCCAGCTGTGGTCAGGATTCCCTTAGGTCTCCCGGGTTCCTTCTCGGAGTGGGCATTGACCTTCACTGGCACAGCCTTTCTGTGCAGGCCTCCTTGATTGTGCCTTAGATGGCCTTGTTGTGAGTGGCAGCCTCGGGGCCCACCCAAGACTGGGAATACTTGTCTTGGGTCCTTATCCTTTTTGGGCTTTTATGTTAGGCTTCACCTCAGGGGCCCCCCCCCCCCGTCACCGGGCATCTCGGATGACCTGCACAACATGCCCTGATGTCAGCTGCGGGATGTGCTCTTCCCATGTTTCTGAAACCCCTTCAGGATTCCCTCAATTTTCTCTTTTGGGAGGGTTCCTCCAGGCTGTCTGATCACGGGTCCTCCTTTTTTGACCGGGACCAGGTCTACCTTTTCTCATCAGGTCTCCTGGGGTTTCCCCAGGTACTCCTTGACACAGAGTTTTTGGCATGCATCCGTGTTTTTTTTTTTCCTCTGACACCTTGGGGCTCATCTCAGACTACCTGGACAATGGGAGGGGGCTTCAGAGTCCCTCTGAGAGATGTCTTGCCTGGTTCAGGACCTCTACACTGCAGACAAGCAGATTCATGCCTTTGGCCCCAGGATTGCTTCCCAACATGCTGCCTCTTCATCAGTGAGCAACCAAGGCAGTTCTCCTAGCCCACCCGAGGGGTTTATTTGGGAAGGGACATAGCTCTTGATCGCCCCCTCCTTCTCTTGCATCTGTTTGTGTCGGCCTTTTCATTTCTCCCAAGCAGGTGTTGGGGGATGGGGGAGCATGGTGTGAGCCTAAGAGAAGTTTCTAACTCTCACTGCAGGGGTGTGTCACCCTATCACCTGAGGCTTGTTGGACAACAGCAAGATTTTACTCTTAAAGACCAGACATTGGCCCTTGCTCCTCTGGCCTGGGTCCTCCATATTCATCCTGATGAGGTTACTGTCACGCCTCTTCAGTTTATACCATCCCACGGGGTTTCTCCTCCTCTTCCTCCTTCCCTTTCCCATGAGGGATGGGATTCGAGGTTCCTTATAGGGGTATTTCTCCTCCAAGGGGCAGTGGAAAGAGTGCTTTCCTTTTACGTCAGTCTGTTGTTTCGAGGCTTTTCTCAGGACACCCTGACCCTTCTCTTTTGAGATGTCAGGAAGTTGGGTCCTACCAGAGTCTCCCTATCATTCCAGGAGAAATCAAGGCTCTCTTTTCCAATGGTCTTTTTTTGGTTTGGCCTCTCACCTGGGCTTTCGCCCATGGGTGAGTATCCTCCTAGCTAACCTCTTGGCTGTCTCCTTTTAGAGGTTCAGTTTCCTTCCTTCCAAGGGGGTCCCTCTTGGGGCCCCTTGTTTCTCAGTTTTTCTCCCCTCAAATCTTTTCCAGGGTTCGGGGAGGCTTTTGTCTCCAAGGGAAGCCCCCTTCTGGTGTTGGACAAGGACTGATGTTGGGCAATCCTACCCAGACATGATTCAGCCCATTTGGGATTCTGTTTTTCTCAGCAAATGAGAGAGGGTGCTCTCCTTAGGCGAAGGCAAGTTTGGTAGCCTTTTTGCTCCCACCTTTATGGGATTTGTTTTTTCTTGCAGCCTCCTTTTGTTGGCTACAGCTTGTAGCTGCCTGTGTGTTTTTCCCTGACACCTTCCTATTTCTGGAGGCCAGCCTTAGGCTGAAGATTTGCTTGGGCATCTTTGGCCCTCTCTACTTATTGCAATCCTCTCGCCTTCTCCCAGAGTTTTTTTCCCTTTGAGTACTGCTTAGGACTTAGCCCTAATGGTGTTGCCTACTGCAAGAGCCCCCTTGAAGTAAGATAGTACAGTTACATAAGAACTTACCATAACAGTAGGTCTTTGAGAGGAGCTCTTGCAATTGACATAATTTCCCCACCATCCCCCTGTTGTCTTTCCATCTCTGCCTCTCTCAGCTCCAGGAGTCCTCTTTTTCTCCTGTTGGACCTTGTTTCAGGGTGTGGGAAACTGAGGTGGGTGTTGGGGGACCACTCCTTTTATACTAGAATGGACGTCAATGTGCCGATGTCGAGGGGCAGTTCCCTGTTATATACTGTTAGCTAGAAATTTTCCATTTGGTCCCAGCAGCTTAGTCCTAACGGTGTTGCCTACTGCAAGAGCTCCTCTCGAAGACCTACTGTTACAGTAAGTTCTTACGTAACTGTACTTTATTATGCCCTAAGTGCATTACCCTGCATTTTTCAACATTATATTTCAGTCCATAGTCCCTAGCCCATTTTCCTAATTTTTCTGTTTCTTGTTGTAGTCCCAAAGCAACTTCCTTGTTGTTTATGATAGCACTTATTTTAGAATCATCGGCATATTTACAAAACCATGCCTTATTTGAAGTTTGCATCAAAGCTATCAAAATGTCTTCTAGTTTGCATTATTTTTAAGTTTGTGCTGCCTTTAGTGTTTTAGTTACCTTTTTTGTATTTTTAATGTGTTTTCGGAACCACAGAAACTCTCTTCACAGCGGTTCTTCCCGCACTTTATTTTCTGACTAAAATTACTGCTTCTGAGGTTAAAATAATCTGTGCTTTTGATATTTTAACATTACTTTTTTCACAGTTCCCTATCCTTGAGAGAAACTGCATTTTCTACTACTTTTTACTTTATTTTCCCTCGGTTAGGAACTGTTTCCCACGTTTAACAGCACTTGGGAACTGACTGCAATTTTACCTCTTTTCCCATTTGGGAACCATTTTCAAGGTCTTCTGATAGATTGGCATGTCAAATAGACCCAAAATGAGGACTGGACCCACTGGTTTTAAAAACTGTATTAAATGTTTTCAAATTGTGGCCAAGGCACATGGCCATGACCTTTGTTTAAGGTGTTTGGGTTCCAGTCACACCTCTGCTAATTGTGAACTTTGCATTAAATTTTGCTCAAATACAGTTAAGAAAAGGGCCAAAAAGCTAGAAATAATGGCTTCTCAGTCTGCCTCCCCCTCTAATAAAACTTCAGAAGAGGGGTTCTCCTCTCATAAAAAATCTAAAGATGGGTCCTCCAAGGACCCTCTAGAAAATAAGTCTGATAAAAATAATATTGATCAATCCAAACAAAAAAGACTTTCAGAGCAGGTTTCTGATTCAGTGCCTGCTAAAAAGAAACAAAACATAAAACATATTACTGCCCCTCTCACTGAAAAGCAAAGGGAGACGGCAGTGTCACAACAAGATATACCTTCAGCGGAGGAAATGGCAAAGGCTTGGCAACTATATCAAACTTTCAAGGCTATGGGCAGTCTCCTGGGTGCCCCAGCTGGTTCCCACATACCTATTTCCTCTGACCCTGGCCAGGGCATTTTCTTTGAAAGGGGTGATGAATAGGAGGGTGATCCTTTAGAGCCTGATGTATCCTCTGACCAGGAATGTGGCTCTCCTTCCCATGGCCAGGAGGATTTTTCCTCTCATTATACTTTTGTCCAACACATGGTGGACACTCTTGATCTCTCTATTCAGGGGACCACTGAAGAAATTGAGGAGGCAGACTTTTTGGATATGATGGGTCTCCCTCCTCCTAAAAAGTTGCTCCATTTAGTTCATAAGCCCCATCGCAGGGCTACTTTCAAGTTACTCCAGAACCCCCCACCATCCCAGGGGTGGATAAGAAAATAGAGAAAAAGTGCCAGCTAGAAATCTAATGCTGAGTACCTTTACATCCATCCAGACCATGAAGGAGTGGTGCAGGCTGCATCCTGTGACAAAGCCAAGGTGCCCCTTTCATCCTAGCCTCCAGAAAAATAATCTAGGAAACTGGATACTATGGGTAAGAAATCTTACACCACAGCTTCTCTGCTGCTCTGCCTCTCTACTTACATGGCATACACAGCTCAGTATCAGAAGGCTCTGTGTAACTCTGAACTGGCTATTAGCTAGTAAGTCCCAGAGAAAGTGGCTCAGGACTTGGCAGAAACTGTTAAAACTGCATTGGAAGCCACAGAGTATCAGTTTCATATGGCTGCAGATGCCAGTGACACTGCCTCCAGGGCTATGGCTCAGGCCATTTCTGTCAGGATGTTTGCCTGGTTGAGAACTATCAATCTCTCCTAGGAGACCCAGACCAAAGCTATGGACTTCCCCTGTGAGAACAGTTCTCTTTTTGGGGACAAAACAGAGGCATACATGAAAAAGGTGGAGGAATACACACCCACCAATTGGAGCAAAGCAGCTAAAGAGAAAGCCTCTACTTCCTACAAGCCCCAAGGTAGAGGGGACAGAGGTAGAGGTTACTATCCCAGGTCCTTCTACCCTATGCCAGTGCCCATGCCTTTGTATTACTCTCAGGTGAGAGGACTCTTTAGGGGAAGGGGTAGAAGGGCTCAGAAATGTGCTGATCCAACCCCTTCAACAAAAACTAAAATGAAACAAAACCCCTGACTGAAAAGCCTAGGTCACCTCCCCTCTACCAGTAGGAGGAAGGCTATCCCACTGCCTCCATCAATGGCAGTGCATCACCACAGACAAGTGGATGCTGGAGGTGGTGGGTCAAGGACTTACCCTGCAGTTCAAAAAATTTCCCACTCAGCAGGGCCACAGGAGTTTAAAACATCTAACTCCCATAGAAAAAAATTCTGCTGGAGTTAGACGTAAAGAATCTTCTTTCAGCAAATTTAGTGGACAGAGTTCCTCTCTTCCAATGGGGAAAATGCCTCTATTTCAGGTACTTTCTCACCCAAAAGAAAAATGGGGACTGGCAACCCATTCTAGATCTCAGGTACCTAAACAAGCACCTGTTCAATCCCAAATTCAAGATGGTCACCCTGTCAGTGGTGATTCCCAATTTTGCATCAGGGAGACTGGCTAGCCTCCTTGGATCTCAGAGGATTTTCACATTCCAGTCAGGCCCTCTCACAGAAAGTACCTCAGGTTCAGACTGCCCTCTGGCCATTACTAGTTTGCAGCTCTGCCAGTTGACCTTTCTTTAGCTCCCAGAGTTTTCAGAAAATGCCTGACAGTGGTGGCAGCTCATTTCAGAAGACAGGAGGTTTCTGTCTTCCCCTATCTGGATGACTGGCTGATAGTGGACAAGTCTCCCCAAAAGGTCAGAGACTCTCTCAGTCTCACACAACACACATTGGAGTCCCTACCCCTCGGGTTAGTGTATCTCTGTTATTTTGCACTGTACGTTTCCTGTACTATATTGTCTCCATATGTTAGCTTCCTATGACAGCCCTGTCAAGCTGTCATGTATCTTGTTGTAAACCTTAGCTTTTGACTTACTGTTTGTTTCACTCAACTTTCCTTACCCTGTTTATGCTCGTCCCGCATCTCAATGTAAACCTTGCTCATGATTGTATGTAAAACTCTCTATAACCCAGTTTTGTAACCCTCCTGGGTCTCACCTGAAAATAGGCACTTGGTTGTCTAGTGTGACTCACCCAGTTAACAAAAGCAAATAAATAAATAAATAAATCCTGATCAACACAGAGGAGTCCCACTTCGAGCCAGTTCAACTCCTGGAGTTCACTGGAGCAGAACTGGATACCCAGCAAGGGAAAGCCCTGCTCTAAATGGACAGAGTACATAATCTCCAAACTCTGGCACATTCATTTGTCCTGGGCCAACCAAGGCCAGCCAGGTACTTCCTCAGGCTCATACGCAACATAGCCTTACTACAGCTGTAGGTCCAGGAGCCAGGTTTCAGATGACAGACATTCAGTACCTCTAAGGGTGCATTGGTCTCAGAAAAGAGACTCTCTCACAAAGCTCATTCCAATCACAAGGACCCTTCTACAAGCCCTGAACTGGTAGTAGACAAGGAAAACCTCAGGGAAGGAATCCCTTTCCAGCAAAAGGATCCCTCCGGAGTGCTCACTATGGATGCCTCCTTCCTAGGGTAGGTTGCACATCTGGCAGACCAGTTCATAGTGGTATGTGGTCTCCCAGGGAGTCTAGGTGTCACCTGCTTGACTTTGTACCACCTGCTTGACTGCTGTATTTTTATCTCTTATTTGTACAGCTATGTTGCCATTATTGTTTCTGCTGTTTTTGGACCACTACTGTATTTTGTATTCGCTTGTTGCCTGTCCTGTAATCTTGTTTTATAATCCTCCCTGGCTGTACCTGAAAATAGGCATTTTTTATATCTAGTGTACCTACCTGGTAAACAAAGACTAAATAAAAATAAATAAATAAATAAACATCCTCAAGGTCAGAGCCATTTACCTGGCTATCAAAATCTTTGCTCCTCAGCTAAAGGGTCAATCTGTCTAAATCAGGACAGACAACACCACGGCTGTGTTTTACATCAACAAGCAAAAGGGCACAAGATCCTCAAAACTCTGCACAGAGGCCATGAAGATCTGATCTCTGGCCTACTCCCTAGACATGCAGCTCACTGTCATTCACCTGCCAGGCAGGGACAATGTTCTGGCAGACTCCCTGAGATGCATCAGACAGGGCCGGCCACCACAAGTTGACCTTAAACAAACAAGTGTTGGCCACAGTCTTCAGGAGGTGGGGCACTCCAGAGATGGATCTCTTCACCTCAACCTCAGTTATCAGATTTCCCTGTACTGCTGCAGGTCTCGAACTCTGGGCTGAGTGCCAGTGGATGCCCTGTCTCTGGATTGGACAGGAATGTTCCTGTATGCCTTCCCTCCATTTCCCGTGAATCTCAGGGTACTTCTCAAATTAAGAAGCCAGCCAGCAACAGTAATTCTGGTAACTCTAGACTGGGCAAGGGAGCTTTGGCACTTCCTGCTCCTTGCCCTCACAGTCAAACAACCCATTCATCTGCCATCGACCCACAGTCATTTGACCCTGCCTCAAACAGGGATAACATACCCCAGCATAGAGTCTCTTTGCCTCAAAGCTTGGTACTTGAGGAGCTAGTTCCCAGACTCTCAGTATTCAGAACAAGTCCTTAGAATTCTTTGACTAGCCAAAAAAACAAGTACCAAAAGGAGTTATACTTCCAAATGGAAGATATTCTCTTTCTGGTTTAAAGACAGGCAGATTCACCCACTGCAAGCTAGCCTGTCTTCCATACTAGACTATTTGGTACATTTGCAAGCATCAGGCCTTAGAGCCTCATCACAGAAGGTCCACCTGGCAGCCATTTCAGCCTACATTTCATCTGGCAAAGAGAAATCCATAATTTCTCATCCTATTTTCAAGAATTTCTTTAAAGGACTGCTGCATCTTCAACCCCCACTCAGGGAGCCTGTTTCCCCCGGGACTTGAACCTGTGTATAGCTAAGTTGATGGAGTTTCCATTTGAGCCCATGGCTTCTGCAGACTTAAAATTCTTCACCTGGAAAATGATTTTCCTAGTGGCAATCATTTCAGCCAGAAGGATTTCAGAGCTCTAAGCTCTCTGCATTGAACCTAACTACATTATTTCCCACAGGGATAAAGCACTATAGTTCTCAGGACAAATGGGAAATTTCTTCCCAAGGTGGTATCTGAATTTTACCTGAATCAATCTATAACACTTCCTGTCTTTTTCACAAGCAAATCCACTCCTGGTGAGTGCAGGCTTCATAGCCTGGATGTAAAAAGGGCACTGACCTACTACCTGGATAATACCAAGCAGCTCATATCCTCTCACACCCAACTATTTCTCACCTATGGTGAAATGAGCAAAGGCAGGCCAGCCTCTAAGGGGACTGTCTCTCATTGGATAGTCTCTTGAATCCAGTTCTTTTACAGTAAGGCTGACAGGCAGCCACCTCAATGCCTTAGGGCCCACTCCACTAGGGGCACCACAGCCTCAGTGGCAACAGCAAGGGACATTCCCCTGCTCAACATCTGCAAAGCAGCTACCTGAAAGACTACACACCTTCTCAAAGCACTACTATTTGGATGTACAGTCCAGATCAAATGCCAGATTTGGCACTCTGTTCCTTCCTCCCAACTATACTGCTTTGTAATCTGCATTAGTCAAGCATACTGAAGAATTCCTGGGGTGAGAAGAAAAAATTACTTATCATAGTAATATTTATCGTTTCTTCTAGCGGATCCCTCAGTATGCTTGATCTACCTATCTTTTCCTCACATAACCTTGCTGAAAATAGTTCTGCAGTCCATGCTAAAGGTCAAATTTGCCGGAGAGCTTTATCATGTGTAATGTTCCACAGTGAAGCATGGTGTACATAGTTCGCCTACAGGCGATTTTTTTTATAGTACTAGGTTAAATTTGGGGTTTGGGGCATTTTGCCCCTCAGATCTCAAAATGAATCTGGGGGGGAAACAAAAAATACTCCACTCAGGCTGTTGTAAAATTTCTCAATGTTCTTTATTTATTTTTGTTTATTTTTGAACATCAACACTGACTTAGTCCTATAAGAGGAACCATTCAACAAACTGTCTTAACAGTATCCCATTACCCATGGAGTGAAGCATTGTAGCTACACACCTCTCGCCACAAAATGAATCTGACTGGTTTACAGCGGCACCTACAGGCAACACTTCCCCTTCACCCCTCACCTCTTCTGAGTCTTCAATGATCTTTCCCTTTTTGTTGACTAGTTTTAGCCTGCTCCCAGTGATGACCATGCCCTTTGGCTGCAATTCCTGCCCTCTCCAACTTCGCTCCTCACATTTATCTTCATCTTCCACCCTCCCTCCTACTTATCCCTCTGTTACTCTGTGTTCGCATGTATGCATTCTACTCATTCTAGCTATTGTATTGATCTACCATTGTAACCTAATATGCTGACCTATTTATTGTTTTGTTCCTATTTCTGAAACTTGCATTGCATTTGTTCTCTGACGCAGAACCTTTGTAAGACAGCCTGGCTCAAAGGTACTTGTCATCCTAGGTGTAATAAAATAAAATAGATAAATAAAATAAACACTCCCTTACTACAATCTGATAGGCTAATTCTTCGGCATCATTAGCATAAACTCCATCTCCAGGAAACCTGAACCCAGCTGGCATAACTGCATTAGTCAAGCATATTGAGGGATCCCCTGGAAGAAACAATATTACTATGGTAAGAATTTTTTTTCTTTTGTGGCATGCAGTATCAGAAACTCCTTACATTAATACCATGGTATCAATGTTTTAAAAAACAACAGCAAAATAATAAGCAAATCTTCTCCAGTAAAATTGTTGTTGCAGCACACCACTGTATAGTATTTTTGTTGCTGCTGTCTCTGCCCTGAGTTCTCAGCACAGCAAAATTCTGTGGCAAGCAGCATAATTGAAAAGTGACAAATTGAACTCATTGGTACCAGAAAAGATACATAGATGAATAAGGAGAGAAACAGAATATTTCAAGCTGGATGTGGTCATTGTATTTTCAAAGCTGACTTCTGTCTGCAATATTGTAACATCTATTAGATGGGCTAGAAGTTTGGATGCAAATCCTGGAGCTAGCATCAAAAATATTGCATGCATCAAAAAGAATAGTGCATGTAACATTTTTGTGATACATGCACAATTTTTTGATGCAAACTGCCATAAATTGTGGAAACTCACAGAAACTCAAGCCTGTTTACAAATAGGGTCCCCATGTTTTAGCACAAACAGGCAGACAGTGGCTAAAAATGCATTTGCTTCTGCATCTGGGCCTTGTGAAAATCCCCAGGTGTCCATTGAGTTTGCTCTGACATCTTTTTTAAAATTTACTCTTCCCCCGCATCCCCCCTCCCTTCCTTTTCTTCCTAATAATCACTTTGAAACTATCTGTCTTTTGAATCCTAACTAGATAAGCAGAACAGGGGGAGAGCAGGGAACAGAAAGGGTTCTGGATCACACACAAAGCCCTGAAGGCTCTCTTCATATCACACATAGGCTCAAGGGGCACAAGAAAAGCAAAACAGAATTGTAGTATCAAAAGCAGGAAGCCATGCATCCACAATGAAGAAACGAGAGAAGGGGAAGAATAAAATTAGGGGGAAAGTTATGTACACCGACACAAGAACCTTAGGCAATAAAATGGATGAACTGGGCACTGCAGGGGCATCATAAGATTTGGACATTGTTGCTGTTACAAACACATAGAATAATTAAATTAACAGTTGGGACTTAAATGTTCCCAGCTACATTGTACTATATTAAGGACAGACTGGAAGGTTGCCTGGGCGGGGGTGGAGGGGTTTGCAGTATATGTGAAGGAAGGCATATTAGTAATAGAGGATAAATGAATCAGTCATGGAGGGATGAAGTAGTTAAGTTATTCTGGCTCCAGCTGACAGACATGGGGGGAATAGAGAAAATTTGAGTAATCTTTAGACTGCCAAATCAGGGATGAGGCAGAGGGGAGGGAAGTGACAACAGCAGTTAGCCAGGCAAGAGCTGTGCTTTTGGGAGTGTTTAACCTCCCAAACATAGAAGGAGACTCTTTAACAGCAGCCAGTCAATAAAGTCAGAGGTTCTTACAAATGGCACAGGAAAACTTCCTCACACAGTGGGTGCTCTGTCCCACTAGAGGAAATCAGTAGGTGACCACAACTTCATTTAACTCAATAGTGTCCACCCTGCAGTGGATGGTGAGAGTTACTGCAAAGTTGTGACTGACTACAGAAAAAGTCCATGAAAAAAGGAGTGCTGCAATTTGCAAGGCATGTCCTTTCTCTCCCTTCAAGGTTGGTAAGGAGGGAAAGGACATGCCTTGCTATATTGCAGCATCATTTTGGATGTGTTGGGATACACCTGTGAAGGTTGTCTTCCTACTAGCTATGACATTTACTTCCAGAAACTAAAGACCGGAGACGTGGTTATGTTGGTTACTATATGGTTTTAATTTATTACATTATCACTGAAAATATATGTGTACAGTTAAGCAGACTGTATCATAGGTATCACTGTATCACAGCAATGTGTTTCTTCTTTCCCACTTTTATGGGGGTCTCCTTTATTTCCTCTGCTTTATTTACATATGTGATGTTTTCTGTATGGAATTGTTACATACAATTGCTGATACTGTAATTTTTGTTTGATTATGAAATAAACAGAGTTTAAAAAAGAATTGAGGTCAGCTGATGCAGCAGTAGCACTACTGCTTGTCACTGATGACCCGAGTTCTGGAATGTGCTCAAATGACTGGAGGGCTGGTGGAGCAGAGGAGGCTCAAGCATCCAAAGGGCTGTTCTCTTGTTCTGGGAAGGGGGTGGCACAGCACTCCAGTGCTTAACTATCCCCTAGTGTAGGCTAGGGGACAGTACACTAGAGAGTTAAGGAGAGGCAGGCATCTGGCATGCCATGCACAGGAGCATGCATGACGTCGCCATTGACACCATTGCACACACACTCCTCCATGCCACAAGGGGAGGGTGAGGGCAAGGAAAAAAGGATATCATCTTGGATGGCAGGATTAATGCTGCCCCTTGCAGACTCCACACCTGTTGACTTGGGCACAGCCCTACTGGATCCCTGACCTGGCAGGTTGAGAGCACTCCCTGTCACCCTACTGCAGGGAGCCAAGCCACAAACATTTGGAGGCCCAGTAAGTCCTAGGAAAGCCATGGTGACAAAGCTGGGGGTGGGTTTGGTGGGATGGAAATCATTTCAGAGATGGGAGCAACAAGATTAACTGAAGGAAAAATTGGGAAGCAGAGCCTGCAATCATGGAGGCCAGACATGTTTTGCAGTGAAAGCCATAGATATCTGACTGCAGTCTATGGAACAACAGTTGGATGTGGGAGATCCAGGCAGCCATGAAGGAGGTGGCTATGAAGGAGGCCTCTGATTCAACTGCAAAAGCATTAGCAGCATCAGCTTTGATGGCGAAGGAAAACAAGAATCTCCGTTTATTGATACATAGATACATAGACAGTGTCGGCAGATAAGGGCCTATGGCCCACCTAGTCTGCCCATTTGAGCTTGTAAGTTCAGTTTGTTTTCCTAGAAGTCTATTTCCCCTTACCCCTGACCTCTAGAATTCCTTTATGTCTATCCCATGCATTCTTAAATCCTGTGATTGTTTCAGCTCCCACCACTTCCTCTGGCAGGGTGTTCCACTTGTCCACCACCCGTTCTGTGAAGAAATTCTTTCTCATGTTTCCTCTGAATCGTCCTCCTCCAACTTCATCCCATGCCCTCTAGTCCTGAAACATCTTTTTCGCTTAAAAATAGTGTTTTCCTGCACCCTGTTCCTCCCTGTAGATACTTGTATGTCTCTATCATATCCTCTCTCCTCCTCTCCTCCAGGGAGTACATGTTCAGTTCCTTCAACCTGTCTTCATAGGACTTGTGATGCAACCCATGCACAATCTTTGTTGCCCTCCTCTGAACCTTCTCTACCCTGTCTATGTCCCTACGTAGGTATGGTCTCCAGAACTGTACACTGTACTCCAGGTGGGCCTCACTAGTGTCTTGTATAGCAGAATTATGACCTCCTTTTCCTGCTGGTGATGCCCCTGCCTATACATCCCAGCATCCTATTTGCTTTACCTGATGCCTTGTCACACTGTTTCCCTACCTTGAGGTCATCAGAGATGACAACCCCAAGATCCCTTTCCTGCTTGGTGCATGCTATATCCTCACCCCAACTGATATATTGTGCCAGGGTTTTTGTGCCCCATATGCATTATCTTGCACTTCTTTGCATTGAATTTCAACTGCCAAACCCTTGACCATTCTTCAAGTTTCTGCAGGTCCCTTCTCATTCTGTCTACACCCTCTGGTGTGTCTACTCTGTTACAGAGCTTTGTGTTATCAGCGAACAGTGAAATTCTGCCTTCTAGATCCTGTGCAATGTCACTGATGAAGATGTTGAATAGGACCGGTCCCAGCACTGATCCCTGTGGTACCCCACTGGTCACTCTTCCCTCTGTGGAGTGACAGACATTTACCACCACCCTCTGTGTCCTGCCACCTAGCCAGTTACCTACCCACCACACTACTGTCCTGCCCACACCCATATTCCCCAGTTTGTGTAATAGTCTTCTATGTGCACAGTGTCAAAGGCCTTGCTGAAGTCCAGATAGGCCATGTCCACTGCCCTCCCTGATCCACCTCCCTAGTCACCCAGTCAAAAATTCAATGAGGTTGGTCTGACATGACCTCCCCCTGGTGAAACCATGCTGCCTTGGGTCCTGTAGTCCATTGACAACCAGATGTTCCACCAATCTCTCCTTCAGTAGTGCTTCCATGATCTTTCCCACTACCGAGGTGAGGCTGACTGGTCTGTAGTTCCCTGCTTCCTCTTTGTTCCCACTTTTGTATAAGGGGACTACATCTGCTGTCCTCCAGTCTTTGGGTACCTCCCCTGTTTCCAGTGATTGGCTGAACAGGATAGCCAGAGGTTCAGCCACCACCTCTCTTAGTTCTTTAAGGACCCTGGGTGCACCCCATCTGGCCCATTGCTTTATCAGCTCTTATTACTTCCAGTTCCTTCAGGACCCTTTCTCATGTAAAGGGACTTGTGTCCATTTCTGCACCATTCTCACCCCTTGTACTCCCTTCAGACCCACTACCCCCTCTTCCTTAGTAAAGACTGAGCAGAAATACCTGTTCAATATGTCAGCTTTACTGTTGTCATCCTCCACATGCTCCCATCCTCCCCCTTCAGTCTCACTATCCTCCCTTTGTCCTTCTTTTCACTTATGTACCTGTAAAGGTTTTGTCCCCTTTAACCACTGATTTTGCAATGTGTTCTTCTGTCTGAGCTTTGGCTTCCTTACTGACTTCCCTGCCTCTTGTTTCTCCTGGTACTTCTCCCTATCCCCTTCTGCCTGTGTCTTTTGTATTGCCTGAATGCAATCTTTTGGCTTTCACTTTCTTTGCTACCTCTTTGGAAAACCATAATGGTCTCCTCTTTCTTTTCCTCTTGCTAACCTGCTTAATGCATAATTCTGTTGTTCTTATAATCCCCATTTTAAATACTGCCCACTGTTCCTCAATCCCTGATTCCTGTCCCATTCCCTTAATGCCTCTTTCAAGCATCTCCCCATTTTCCCAAAGTCTGCCCCTAAAATCCAGGATACGTGTTTTGTGTGGTTTGGTTCTGCTCTTTCTGTGATTTCAAACCACAATGACTGGTGGTCACTGTTACCCAGGTGCTCCCCACTGTTACCCCATCACACTGTCCCTGTTTGTGAGCACAAGGTCCAGTATTGCCTTCTGCCGAGTTGGTTCCATGACCAGTTGCTTGAGAAGGCACCCTGAAGGAGTCAGGATAAATCTGCTCCTAGTTGATGCTGCTGCTGGGATGCTCCAGTCCACGTCTGGTATATTGAAGTCTCCAACCAGTACTACCTCACCCTTGTCTGCCATCCTTTGGATGGCTAGCATCAACTCTCATCTGTTTCTTCCTCCTGGGCTGGAGGTCTATAGACCACACCTGTGTGGATGGCTGGCCCCATTTTCCTTTCCAGCTTAACCCACAGTATCTCTCCCCATTTTGTTCCTCCTGGATCTGTGTGGCCCTTATGTCATTTTCACATACAGTGCCACTCCTCCTCCCTCCTGCCTCCTCTGTCTCTTCTGAATATGTTGTAGCCAGGTATGGCCATCTCCCAGTCATGGTTATCATTACACCAGGTTTCAGTGATGGCCACAATGTCCAGGTCTGACTGTACCATGACAGCCTCAGATCTTCCATCTTGTTGCTAAGGCTCCTGGCATTTGCACACATGGCTTTACATGATTTGACCTCCTAGACTGCTTCACTGTTCTACTCCAGCCCCTTCCTTGGTTGTCATTTATCCCTGGTTCTCCTTGCTGTCTGCCCTTCTGCTGAATTTTACCCTTTTCTGCTTATCCACCTTTTGGACACTAATCTCCATCTTTGCACACTGCTTTGCAGAGATAGCCACTCCTCTGGTTCACTGGTTCCATTACTAGCTGTGGGGGTGAGCAAGTAGGTACCATCCTTGCTGGCCTGCCACCCCTTTGCTAGTTTAAATGCTTGTCAATGTAGCATTTAAACTTATCATTGAGTCTTGGATTCCCTCAGGATGGATGCAGGCCGTCAGGCTTGAATAAACCTCCATCCCTCCAGATGGGTCCCCAGTCACCAATGAATCCAAACCCTTCCTCACAGCACCAGTTCTTCAACCATGAGTTAAAGTTCCTGGTGCATGCACTCCTATGCTCTCCCTTGCCTCTCACAGGTAGTACTTCTGAGAAAGTGACAGAAGTAGCTACTTGCTTGAGACCCCTCCCAGTTTCCTAAACTCTTCCTGAACTTCCTTTGGCTCCCCATTTGCCAAGTCATTAGTACCTAGGTGGATAATGACATCCAGCTCACCCTCCTGTCTTGTCTTCTCAGTGATCCCCAGTATCTTTCTTCCATCCCTCCATGCCGTGGCACCTGGTAGGCACCTCACCTCCCTGTCCTCCCTCTCCTGTGTTCCTAGCTGGATCCCTCTTATGATGGAGTCCCCCACCAGAATTCCTTCCTCCTCCTCTGGTCCACTGCTTTCCCCACTGAGGTCACCTCCTTGCCTAACCTCCACATCCTTTCCTTCCACTTCCTGGGTACCTTATTTGGTTGTCCTCATTTGCCAGTGTGGCATATGAGTTCTTGAAGGAATAGGATCTGGGATGTGCCTCTGCCTGACTGCTCTAACCCTCCCTGAGCCCACTGTCATCCAAGTGCTCCTCGTTCTCGGCATCCTTTGAGGCAGCTGCATTGGACTGGGTGGTTCCTGGACAGGGTGATGTTACTCCTGACCCAGTTTACTTCCACTCTGAGTCTGGCTACCTCATCCCGCAGTCAGAGATGCATGCAGATGGGGCAGCACCTCAGTGTCCAGAGGTCTGCCTGAATATGGCTGCCCCACAGCCACTGCATTGCACCACTCCCCACATTATACTGCAATTCCACTACTTATCTGCTACTGAAGCTCTCTTAGTTCTCTTTTATTTATTTACAGTACTAAAATCCTGTAACTGATCCTCAGATATATATTTTTTAAGGAAAAAGAAACCAATAAATAAATAAATGAGTCAAAACACTTGTCGTGCTGAGGGTGGTCTTCTTCCCCTTATGCCCTCCTACTTCACACCTCTTACTATACCCTGTGTTTAGCTCCTGTCAATCAGATTTATCAGGGCATATAATTAAGAGTTGGGGAAGGGTGGGAGGAGAGAGTTGGGGAAGGGTGGGGGGGCGAAAATTTGCAGCAATTAAAGACAGCACAGAATTACACCACCACTATTTTTTAAATTTTCAACAGCCCAAAAACAATTATAAGTAAAGACAACACAGAAAGAAAGTATAGTGTCACTACAAGCCTACAATCTAAGTTTAAAAGAAAAATACCTATTTACCAGTTACTCTGAAGCACTGAATTGAATATGTTTCCTTCCTTCACCTTCTGGCTTCTTCTGAGAAGATGAACTTCTGTTTGCTGCTTTAACTGTGACTAAGCCCCACCTTCAGTTATCACGTAGCTGAGGTCAGAGGCCAGACAATTAACACCCTTCACCCAGCTACAGGACAGTCAGACAAGCCAAGATAAAATTTGCAGCAATTAAAGACAGCACAGAATTACACCACCACTATTTTTTAAATTTTCAACAGCCCAAAAACAATTATAAGTAAAGACAACACAGAAAGAAAGTATAGTGTCACTACAAGCCTACAATCTAAGTTTAAAAGAAAAATACCAGTTACCAGTTACTCTGAAGCACTGAATTGAATATGTTTCCTTCCTTCACCTTCTGGCTTCTTCTCTGATGAAAAAAAAATGTAGAACACCACCCAGGCTGGTGATGTTAGTGTCCTGTGGCTAGCAGAGGAAAATAAGGGGTCTGATCCAGTATCTTTCATGGAAGAAACATTAAACTTATTAAAGCTTAAAATCCCAGCCTGTATTCCTAAAGTTTACCAAATCACTTTTAGGCACTGTCATGAACATGCATTGGGATCTTGAACTGTCAATTAGTCACCCCGACCTTGGTTGAGAGGACAGACTGCTGGCAGCTGCAGAAGATCTGGGATGTGCAAACAGCAGCAGGGGACTGGTTACTATGTTCCTTGATCTGAGTTATGCTACTTGCACCAGAAGGAAGGAATTTGATGCTCTTCGCTCGAGTTTATGGGAATTAAAAATAAATTATGCTCTTCTGATGACTGCCAAACTTACGGTGATTTATGTTGGACAATTACAAACGTATAGTGACCCGCACAATAAGGGAAGACTTGTGCAGAAAATCTGTACCAAGTTTGGAACCAAGGAAGGAGAAGAGGAGTCAGAAGATGAGACAGAGGAGGCTCATACCTGAATTGGACTTTCTATTCTGTTGGTATTACAGTATATGATATTGCCATAAAACTTGCTTTAACTGACTTAGGTACAGTATGTTGGTGGGGAACCAATATAATCTGGTTGGATGACACATAGTGTTTGCTCTTCTATGGCCGTTTCTTACCCCATCTAGAGTTTACGATTGGGCTTAAAAGTTTGTATTTAATGGTTAAAATGGTCACAGCCATGAGGTTCCCTTTTGCCCATTCGAGGGGCGGAAGGAAAAATGTTCTGTAAATATGGGGCTTGCTTCTCGCAGCCTTGATAACAATACTGTCCACGTTCCTGTTAACAGTATTCTGCCTTTGTTCATCTTCATTACTTACAATTTTTAATCTGTATATGTTCAGCAAGGTCTCTGTTTACTCAAGTAAAGTATTACTGTATTCAGTAGTGTTCATTTTTATGGCTACGTGGGCGGAGCTTCGCAGATGTTATGCCAGCATAGTAGGTTTAGAAGAGCACTGTGGAAGCATGTGCCCAGACCACTGTCCGGTATGCTTCCACAGTGCTCTGCGAATGTCCACTGGTGCTGTTTATGTGGCCCTTCCCCTCTGTGGGCTGCATAAACACACTCCCATTGTGGGGCTCTATTTTTTCTTCCACAACTGTGGAAGTGACTGCCACCATGCCCAAGATGGCAGCAATAACTCAAACTGCGCTTGCGCGAGTATCACACCTGCCCAGTTCTGTCAGCATCACCATCTTGGGAATGGCAGACTCCAGTGTAGTAAGAGTGTGGCAAGAGCTCTGAATATTCTTTTACTCACTCTCGCTGCACTCTCATTGCTTTGAGCAGCCATATCAGCTCTGACCAGATTTTGTTGTTCTAGAAACCTCTACTCTATTCAACACATGTGTTGGGTTTGTTAAACATGAAAACAAAGATTATTTTTGTAAATTTTTAGATGGTGCAGGTGCATTCACTAATATGCTCCTTGGGGACCGATTACTACTACTAGATTTATGATTATACGTAATGTTAATAAGTTTGTGGCACATATAGGTTAGCATTATTTGGATAGAACTCTAATAGGGTCATATGGCCTTGTTTGGTGTACCCCCAAGGAGCGGCTAATATGCATAAGTGAAAATTATTTTATGATTAATCCTTTGATAATCATTTGATTATGTAGCACTACTTCTTATGTGACTGAATGCTTATGAATGTATATTTGTATGAAACCCAATAAAATGTAATTATAAAAAAAATCAACATTGTGCTAGGGACTGAACAGTTTCAATCTAGTACACTGATAGTGGTCCCTGACTTTAGCAGGGTACACTACAACAACAACATGAGAACAATCTTAAACAACTAAAAGATCTGCATAAAATAGAAGGGGCAGAAAACATGTGGCCAACAATTAAAAAGGCAATTTGGTGGTCACCCACACATGTGTAACATTTTTGAATAAAACATGGAAGCAGGTGAGTGAGCAAGGCAGTATGGGACAAAAGAAAGGCTTTTAAACTACTGTATATGAGGACCAAAACAATATAAAACAGGGCCACATACAAAGATAAACTGACTAGAGGCAAGGACTTCATAAGGAGAAAAAAACAGTATCCCGTGATATAGGAGAGTCAAATTGAGTGACTCAATTTGACCACCTATGATTACAGCGAGAGTGAAAGGATAGTGAGGCGTGGTAATAGCAGCGACAGGAAGAATACAGTGAGTGAGATAGGGAGCTATAGTGAATATATAGGAGGATGTTTGGTCAGGCAGTTTCCAGCGGGCCATCTGGTGTTGTGTTATGAATAATGCCTCTGGAGTGGGTGACCCAGGCTCGCGTTCCCCTACCCAGTATGTGTGCTGTAGAGTCCCCCGCGCTCCTGACTGTACTCCCTCCTGAATAGCTCCTTCCAGAAATTGTCCCCTGTACTCCAGTGTCAGGCCCCCCCTGGAGTTAACTATAAAAATAATGGTGGGGGATGCGGCATACAGATTGCCCCTGGAGAGAATGTTGCTGAACCTCACTCCTTATGGTCCCTCTGTAGTGCATGTCGCCATTGTTGTATTTGACGATGTGCACTCGCTGATGTTACTGTCGCTATTTTTTCTTCGCTGATATCACATGGAACCGAAAAAAACGCACACATAAAACCAAGCATAGCGGAGGCTGTACAAAATGGTAAAACCTTCTACAAGTACATACAGTAAGGAAAAAAAGATATATAAATGAAAACACTGAGAAAATAAAAAGGATGGGATAAGCATTGAAGGTACTGAAGGAGATGAGTCAGTCACTGGTAGCCCTAGCACACCTACTGTATTTATTGAACTGCTAGCTTTGGGCGGGGGGTCTGATGACTCAAGATTGGTAGATGTAGTCACCCTACATAAGAGTGGACATTGAGAAAATCTGAGTGAGAATAGGCCTGTGACTGGAATGTCAGTTGTGGGAAAGCTGCTGAAATCATTATGGAGCAGATAGTAGGCTTCCTGGGAGAAAAGTAACCTATGGACAGTAATTAACATGGTGTTGTGAGGGGGCTGTTTTGTCAAACAACTTAATTGACTTCTTAAACACAGTGACACAGATAGTAGAAAGGAACCAGATAGCTGTCATCCTGTACCTCTACTTCAGCAAAGTGGGAAATATGGAACTACAGAAGTGAGTGACTAATGTAGGTGACTTAGAAACATAGAAACATACTTTGACAGCAGAAAAGGACTGCTTTGCCCATCTAGTCTACCCAGATGTTCTCTACCTATTCTGTTTCTGCAGACTCTATCTGGTCTCTATCAACCTTCTCATCTCCTTGCATCCTATCTAATACACCTCTATGTCTATCCTTGCATGCTTTAAGTCCACCACTATTCTAGTCCCCACCACTTCTACCAGCAGTCAATTACAGACATTCACTACCGTTTCAGTGAATAAATTTATCCTCACATCACTCTTGATTGGCTTGGCAAGCTGTTGTCAGACAGGACCTAGAAAGTGATTCTAAAGGGCATATTTTCTGATGTCAAGATGGTTTCAAGTGGAGTGCCCCGGGATCTGTTCTAGGGCTGGAACTTTCCAACATGTACATTAGTGATGTAAGGGTGGGATTGAATGGTAAAGTAAAAGCCTGTTCACAAATGATACCAAACTCTTAGGACTGGTGTACATTGATATGGCTGTAAGCAGCATGAAGAGAAATGTTGAAAGTTTGGAGCTGTGGTACAGAATATAGCTAAAATTAAGCACCAAACAATGCAAGGTGATGCATATTGGCAGCAAAAGTCTGCAGGTAGGATAAAGCATCAGTAAAGTCAAGGCAGAGCATTCAAAAGTGGAAGAGAACTTGGGGGGCTATATACAACAGCAGAAAAATACATTGGTCCATCCATTCTGCCAGTAGCACCCTGCCATACCCGATACCTTTTTTTAATGCTGGGTTTTTGTTTACACGGTCCACCCCCTTGCTCCTTGTCTTACTGCTACCTCCCTGAGTACCTACTAATCCATAACTGTGTTCCAGTTGTGCTTGAAACCATTGATAGTTTTGTCACCCACTACCTCTGCTGGCAGACAGTTTCATGGCTCACCACTCTCTCTGTGAAGTAAAACTTTCTCACATCCTTTATGAATCTCCCCCTCCCTGAAAGCTTCCAATCATGTCCACATGTTCTACATTTGCTCTTCTGTCGAATAGTTCCTTGTAGTTCATCTTGTTCATTCCTTTCTGGAACTTGAAGGTTTCTGTCATATAACCCCATCTCATCTGCCATCCAGTGATTACATGTTCAATGCCCGAAGCTGATTGTTGTAGGAGCTGCCGTACTGGCCCTAAATAATTTTGATTACCCTATATTGCATTGTCTCCAGCCTGTCGTTGTCTTTTCTTAGGTGAGGACTCCAGAACTGGATGCAGTTTTCAAGGTGTGGCTCTGCCGGTGATCTACAGAGAGTTAGTAATACCTTTTTCCTCCTGCTGTCAACCCCCCCCCCCGATGCACCTGATCATCCTGTTAACCTTACTGTAGACCTTATTTGCTAAGTTGTTTAAGGGAGTCACTTATGATGACTTCTAGATCTCATTCCTCAGAACTAGTGCCCAGCTTAAACCCCTCCCTTCCAGTACTCCGTCCTGGAGCTTTTTTTCCCCTGTGTGAATCACCTTGCACATTTTGGCATTGAATTTTAACAGCCAAATGTTGGACCACCTCTCCAGTCTTTGCAGATCCCTTCACAGTTTCCTTACTCTTGCCTTACTGTCTACCCTGCCACAGAGCAGTGCCATCTGTGAAGGAACCCATCTTGCTCTGAATTCCTTCTCCCATGTCATGGATGAACATTTTTATTAAGGGACTGGACTCTGGACTGATCCCTGTGGCACCCCACAGGAGACCTTCCTCTCCCCGGATTTTACATTGCCCTCTTCTGTTTCCTTCCCAACCAACCTCCTACCTATCTAAGTCGTTCTCTGCACTCAGATCCTGTAACTTCTTCAGCAGCCTTCTGTGAGGCGCCAAGTCAGATACCTTGCTAAAGTCGCAATAGAGTAAGTCCACTGCATGACTTATCCGTGTTCCTAGTTACTCAGTCAAAGAAAAGTATCAGTTTGGGCATACATGACTGCCCTGCTACAAATCTATGCAACGTACTGTCCTGAAGCCCATTATTCCCCAGGTAGTCCACTAGGTCCTCTTTGACTAGTGTCTTCATCAGTTTACCCACAACTGAGGTGAGACTGACTGGTCTGTAGTTACCCAGTTGCTCTTTTTCTCTGCCTTTGTGGAGTGTAAATATGTCCACTGTCCTCCAGTCCTTCTATACCATCCCTGACAGTATTGAGCTATTGAAAAACTCTACCAGTGGTTCAGCTTTTTCCAATACCAGTTCCCTAGTATTCCTGGATGCATCTCATCTGGCCCCGATGCTGTGTCTGTCTTCAGGGCTGCAAGCCCTTTTCTCACCCTTTTATTGGTAAATACCTACAGCCTCATTTCTGGGATCCCCTTTTAGCAGTCTATGCCGCTCTCCGGCAATGGTCCACAGTCCTCCATTATGAATACTGAGCAGAAGTAGCCATTAAGAATGGCTGCTTTCTGCTCGTCTTCCTCTATTACTCTGCCTTCCTCTGTTAGCCTAACAATTCCGCCACTCATCTATCAGTTTTCCCTAATATATTTGAAAAAGTGTTTTTCCCCACCCCTGACCCCCCTCCACTATATGCTGCACTGTGTCTGCTTTTGTGTCTCTGACTGTACTCTTGGCCTCTCTAGTTCTTGATTGGTACTCTCCCCAGTCTTTATCCCTATGCTTCTCGTATTTGTTGAAGGCCTTATTTTTGACCCTCACTGCTGCTTTGACTTTTTTAGAGACCCACATTGCTCTCTTGTAGCTGTTTCTCTTGGTTACCATCCTTAAACATGACTTTCTTGCCTCAAGAATGGCCCCTTTTATTTCTTCCCATCTTTCCTCCACTACCCTGATTCTGTCCATTCCAACTAACCTGTCTGGACTAATTCTCTCATTTGGTGATAGTCTGTTCTTTTGAAATCCAGAACTTCAGTCTTTGATGAGGGCTGACTGATACCAAGGGCCAGCTCAAACCATATTGTGTAATGGTTGCTGGATCCCAGTGGTTCCCCAAACCTCATTTCGCCTACCACTTCCAAGTTGGAGAGCACCATGTTAAGAATGGCAGGTTGCCTTGTGAGTTCCTTGACCAGCTGCTCCAGCAGGCAGTCTTGTAATGCGTATCTAGCAGTGCCTGACGTTTGGTGCTGCTTGCTGCTGGAATATCCCAATCAATGTCTGGTAGGTTGAGACCCCCACTACTACCACCTCCCCCTTTGTGACCCTTCTCTGTATTTCTGCCCTTAGATCCCCGTCATTAGTGTCCCTCTGTCCTGGTGCTCTATAGACCTTCCATTATGCAGTTTATTACCTGATGCTGCCATGAGCTGAACCCACAGCAATCATATTTAGAAACATAGAACCATAGAATTTGATGGCAGATAAGGACCGCTTTGCCCACCCAGTCTGCCCATTTCCCTACCTAATGGATAAGCTGCAGATCCTAGTTAACCAGCAGCCTGCTTCTTCCTAGCCCCACCCCCTAGAATTGCCTTATGACTGTCCCATGCATGCTTGAATTCCACCACTGTTTTTGACTCCACAACCTCCTCCGGAAGGCCGTTCCATGCATCCACAACCCTCTCTGTGAAAAAATACTTCCTTAAATTACCTCTGAGCCGCCCCCCCAAACTTCAGATTGTGCCCCCTTGTTCTTTTTTTGAAAGATGTTACCCTCTTGGACTTTGTTGATTCCCTTGAGGTACTTGAAAGTTTCTATCATGTTCCCCCTCTCCCTCCTTTCCTCGAGGCTATACATATTAAGCTCCTTAAGTCTCTTTTCATATGTCTTCTGGTGCAGACCCTGCACCATTTTAGTTGCCCTCCTCTGGACAGCTTCCATTCTGTCTATGTCTTTGCGGAGACTGGGTCTCCAGAACTACAAGCAGTACTCCAGATGGGGTCTCACCAGCTGTCTGTACAGAGGCATAATAACTTCCTGTTTTCTACTGGTGATGCCTCTCCCTATGCATCCCAGTATCCCCCCAGCCCTCCTTGCACCCTCTCACATTGCTTGCCCACCTTTAGGTCATCTGATATGACTACCCCAGGTCCCTTTCCATGTTTGTTGTTAGTATCTCACCCCCCATTGTGTACTCTTCCCTTGGGTTTTTGTTTCCCAGGTGCATTATCTTGCACTTCTTAACATTGAATCTAAGCTGCCATACATTTGACCATTCTTCTAACCTTGCCAAGTCCCTTCTCATCCTTTCCACCCCACCTTGTGCATCAACTCTGTTGCAGATCTTTGTGTCATCTGCAAAGAGATATTTTCCTTCCAGTCCCTCTGCAATGCTATAAAGACATTGAAGAGGACCAGTCTAATACTGAACCCCCGGTACCCCACTGGTAACCCCTTTCTTCAGAGTGGACTCCATTTACTATTACTCTCTGTGTCCTATTCTCCAGCCAATTCTTTACCCAGGCTGTCATCTTGGGACCCACTCCCAGGCTGGCTAACTTGTATATTAATCTTTTGTGTGGGACTGTGTCAGATGCCTTGCTAAAGTCTTGGTAGGCCATGTCCACAGCTCCTCCCTGATCTACTACTTTGGTCACCCAGTCAAAGAAATCTATCAGATTTGTCTGGCATGACCTTCCCGCTGTGAATCCATGCTGCCTTGGGTCCTGGGCCCCTCTGGCCTCTAGATACTCGACAATTCTTACCTTCAGAAGTGATTCCATCATTTTCCCTACCATTGAGGTTAAACTAACAGGTCTGTAGTTTCCTGCTTCTGCGTTACTCCCACTTTTGTGAAGGGGAATCACATCTGCCCTCCTCCAGTCCTCGGGTACCACCCCATCCTCCCATGATTTGTTAAAGAGGGTAGTCAGTGGTGTCACTAGTTCTACCCTTAGTTCTTTTAGAATTCTGGGATGAATCCCATAAGGCCCCATTGCTTTGTCCACCTTCAGTTTTAAGAGTTCTTTCAGAACCCTTTCTTCTGTAAATGGGCTGGTATCAACTTCTGTATCCAGAGTGTTTCTACTGTTTGTTTTAGGTACCTCCCCCTCTTCCTTTGTAAATACTGAGTAAAAATGTTTGTTTAGTATCTCTGCCTTTTCACAGTCACACTCTGCCCACCTTCCCTCCCATTTATTAAGCCTCACTATCCCTCCCTTGGTCTTCCTTCACTCCCTGATGTACCTATAAAAGGTTTTATCCCCCTTCTTAACTGAGTTGTCTATCTTTTCCTCGGTTTGGGCCTTTGCTGTTCTGACTGCCATTCCAGCTTCCTTTTGCTTTAACTGATACAGTTCTCTGTCCTGCTCCTTCTGTGATTCCTTTTACTTCCTGAATGCTTTCTTTTTCTCTTGAACCTTCACTGCCACTTCCTTTGAGAACCATAGTGGTTTCTTACATATTTTTGTTTTGTTTATTTGCTTCACGCAAAGGCTTGTTACCTTTGTGATGGCAGTTTTTATTATTCCCCATTGTTCGTCCACCCCTCCTTCCTGCCCATTTGCTAGTGCATTCCTTAGGCACTCACCCATTTTGGCAAAGTCAGCCCTCCTAAAATCCAGTACTTTTGCCTTTGTATGGCTTGACTCTATTGCTGTGTTTTTTGTGAACCATGCTGTTTGATGGTTGCTGGTTCCCAGATGGCTACCCACTTCTACATCTGTGATCCTCTCTTCATCTCCATTTGAGAGAACCAGATCTAAGATTGCTCCCTCTCGAGTGGGCTCCAATACTAGTTGTCTAAGGCATGCCCCCTGTAGGGTATCTAGAATAACCCCACTCTTCGAACTGGCTGCTGCAACTGCACTCCAGTTAACATCTAGCATATTCAGATCACCCATCAGCAATATCTCCCCTTTTTCTGCCATTCTAAGTATACTTTCTATCATTTTCTTGTCCATTGCCTCCCCCTGAGAAAGGGGTCTGTATACAACCCCTATGCGGATTGTGGTGCCATTGCCAGTCTCCAAATTTGCCCACAGTGCTTCTTCTCCTACCTGTTTTCCCTTTTGTTCTATTGCTTTGATTCCTTCCCTTATGTAAAGAGCTACTCCTCCTCCTCTTTTACCCTCCCTGTCCCTCCTGTAGATAGTGTATCCTGGTATGTTTACGTCCCAGTCATGGTTTTGTGTGTACTATGTTTCTGTGACTGCCACGATATCCAGATGTTCCTCCTCCATCAAGGCCACTAATTCAGGAAGCTTGTTACTCAGACTACGGGCATTGGTACTCATTGCTGTCCATTTTTTGATGGCTTTACCTTCTGTTGCAGCATCCCCACTGACCTTTCTACTCGGTCTTTTCTCATTCAGTACCCTGTTTTGTAGGAGAGGCTGGGATTTTCCTGCTGCTTATCAGTGCCTCCCCTTGACTAGTTTAAAAGCTTGCCAATGAAGCATTTAAACCAATTGCTCAAAAGACTTGTTCCCTTCCTGGACAGATGCAGACCATCCTGCCAGTATAGGCTGGTGTCCCTCAGGTGGAACCCCAGTCCCCAATGAAGCCAACCCTGTGCTCCACACCATTTTTCAACCATTCATTAAACTGCATGGAGCAAAGTACCGCCTCACTCATGCCATTGACAGGCAGCACCTCTGAGAAGGATACTGTGTGTGCTACTTGTCTTAGGCCCCTCTCCAATTCTACAAAGTCCTTCTGCACTGCTCTAATCTCATGTTGAGCCAAGTAATTTGTCCCTAGGTGGACAATGACGTCCAGCTCAGACTCCCGTGCAGCTGTTCTCATGATCATGAGGATGCGCTTCCTGTCCCTCCAAGCCATGGCACCAGGCAGGCACCTTACTTCAGTTTTCTCTGCTCCCCCCAATTCTGTCCTCCTAATAATTGAGTCCTCCACCAGGAGCTGCTTCCTTTCCTTGTGGTGTCCTCTGCCTCTTTCCTGTGGGCCTCCCTTGTGGCAGTTGTCCTCAGCCTTCTTAGTCTCCTCTGTGGGTGCATCCATAGGGGAGCTGTGCTCCCCCAGAATGGTGTATGGATTGTGGAGTGGAACAACTGACTGGGTGTGCCTCTGTTCCACCATCCTCACCCTCTCTGAGCCCACTGTGGTCCAACTGCTGTGCTTTCTTCGCAACCTCTGCGGTAGTGGTGGTGGCTCTGGTGCTCCCTGGATGGGAGCACCAGAGCCCCAATTCCCTCCCCTTGTGGACAATTGTTCACGACCTCAGTGCCTTCCCTGATATAAAGGGATACTCCTCTTCTTTACCTTTTCTCCTATCTTGTCTAAACATAGTGTAAACAAAAGAAACAAAGAGGAGAGCACTCCACTATTCTTAAAGGTGCCAGAGCCAGAAAACACAAACTATATTTTGAAAGAGAAACTCTGCACACACCAAGCTAGTTTTATCTTTATTTAAACTTTTTAAATAACAGAAGACCAAAAAAGCAGCATAACATGGGATAATACCCCTGTTTATCACCTCCAAATAAGGCTTCTTCAGGGATGGACAGAGCCCAAGGGTTTGCACACATTTATACTCCACCAACATGGCAAAGTGCAGCTATGCCTTAAAGACACACTACAATATTTGCAAACTAACATGAGTGCAAAAGTGTTCATGTGCCTCTTCAAAGTATATTATACAGAATGTCCCAATCATTTGATATATAAGGGATATGCAAAGGGGACCTTTGTGATAAATCATTTATCTATACAAGTGCTGTTTGACTTCAGGTAACCCCACAAGTGGTGTACTCCACAAGTGAGGTGATCGAGGACTAACAGCACAAGTATAGAGAAACCATTTATCATTCAGGGTCCCCTCTGTGCATTTGATTTATGCAACAGGTCCAAATTCTGAAAGCGGAGGCAGAGTTTGCTTTAGTTTATTTTTTAGTTAAAGAATCACCCCCATGCCCTCCTGGTTAGCCACTTGTTCAGGCAGCCAAGGGTTCTGATCCCCAGACCTCCCCCCAGTCACCATCTTGCCACCCCCATGCCTGCCGCAGCCTGGTTGACCCAGTGTATCCCTTTGTTGGGGGAGCCCCCCTCCTTTAGCATCACCTGGGGAGCAGATTCTCCCAGTGGGCATTTCATTCTGTGCCAGGCTTGGCAGGGGAACAGCACAGACACCTCTGAGCTTCGTGGCACACAAGGGATCAGCCGCCATCATCTAGTTGGCCAGGCGTCCCTTTTTCCGTGTTTTTCTCCCCACCCATCCTCCACACACAATGTAGCTGCACACTAGCAGTGTCCTTTGCAGAATGCACAGTGACATAAGGTCATCCACATCACAAAATGTGTCACTCCAATGGGCCACCAGGAGCCATTTCAGCATGATGCAGGCTTGCTCCCACCTCTCTGCCAGCATCTACTTCTATCATGCCAGGCTCAGGTGCGATCCCCAGGTCACCAGCATACCAGGCAATCCCCTATTGCCCAATGCCACAGAGTCGGGGTGTGTTAAAAGAAATTTCAATGGACGTTTTAGTGATTTTGCACATGTAAATCCACATTAGTAGCATGTTGCTAGGTGGTTGCTAGTGAGGCTTGAATGTCCTAATGCTCATGACACTCTCAATATGTGATTTGATTGATCCCTTAATTGTTTTATGAATAATTATTGAGGAAAAATAGCATCTTCTGTCAGCTAGTGGGCACGAATGGTGCCTGTTACTGTAGAGTGCAGAGATGTGTGCTGCCTTATTAGTTTTGCATTGTTTGGTAAATTAATTTTTAAAATAAACTAAAATATCTGTATGTTTATTTTTCTTGTGTTCCATAATTTTGTTGTTGGTGGTGGAGCGAGTCGGGGAGCAGCAGCTTTTGTAGTGGGCTATAGGGCTACACTATGCATGAATAGTGCTTCTTTTTTAAAACAGGCATCTTTAGCTGGCCCAGCTCCATGGAGGGCTGAAGCATCCATGCCTTGCCTCCTGCCTTGCCGGTGACCCATGTTCGCGGTGTGAGCAGGCCGCTGGGGGTGGTCAGGGAGGGAGAGGATTGAGTATCTGGAGGACTGCTCTCCTCTCCTCTCCTCTCCTGGGGAAGGGTGGGGATGGAGTCTGCTGCTTGACTGGCCCCTGGCGGTGGCTGAGGGCTGGCACAAAGGACTCACAATATGGGGGGGACGTATGCGGGGCAGATGCTTGGTGTGCCACACATGAAAGTGTGCGCAGCTCAGCAACTGGCATCATTGCATGCCAATCCCGACCGGCAAGATGATGTCGACCTCCTGCAGGCACTGCCCCCAACCAGCCGGCACCTTGTGGAAGCAGAGGTGAGTCCGGTAGATGCCCGGGTGACAGGGTTGGGGGGGCCAGTCAGGGACAGAAAGAAAGTAAAAAAAATAAAATAAATAATAGGCATCTTTTTTTGTTTTAAAACAAAATAATCGATTTGTTGATTGTTTCCCTACAATTTAGTTACTGGCAGTTGAGGAGGAGGAAGCCTGAATGCTGGGGAGAGCAGCAAGATTGGGGAAAACCAAGAGAAAGAGAGAGGGAGGAGACCTCTGTGGAGTTTCCATGCAGGCAGTTTTTTTTACATTTTTTTTTAAAAGAAATGTTTCTCTGTGTCTTTTTTGTTTACCAGACATTTCTCTGTATGTTTGGGGGAGCTTCCAGTGGCAGTTGTTGCGAGGTTGGTAAAATGGATCAGAAGAGAGCTCTTCCTCCAACAATGACAGAGGCCATTATCATAATTCTACACAAAAAAGACAAAGACCCTGCTCTCCCATCCAGTTACAGGCTTATCTCACTAATTAATACTAACGGCAAAATCTTTGCAAGCTTCTAAACCTTCATCTAGAACCTCTAGTATCAAAGCTAGCTCACAGCTCCCAAGCTGGCTTCATCAAAAACAGATTGGGCTCCGATCATCTCCGTTCTTTATTCAACTTAATTCATAAAGCAAAGTCACTTAAATCCCCTGCTGCCACCATTGCCATCGATTTTGAAAAGGCATTTTATTCCTTAAACTGGAACTATCTATATCTTGTATTATCTCATTTTGGTATTCCTAATAAGTTCTGTTCCTGGATCAAGCTACAATAAACCTCTCCTTTGACACAAATTCTCACCAACTCTGTGCTACCTCCTCCCTTTTCACTGGCAAGAGGTACTAGGCTTAGTTCAATTATTTAAAGAATTCACTTTTCTCTCTGGCTTAGCCTGGAATTATAATAAAACTGAAACCTTACTTCTAAATGAACACTGTAAATCATCTATGAATACAATCTTGGGCTTCCGATGGGCACCTCATGGCTTCTCATACCTCGGCATTCAAATCACTCCAAAACTACATAAAATATGGGACACAAACTTTACCACCTTGCTATCTAACATTAAATATATGTTCGATAGATGGAAACTGCTTAACCTTTCATTTAAAGGGAAAATGTCTGCTATTAAAATGTCAATTTCTCCCAAAATCTTATATCTTTTTGCTAACATTCCCTTAATTTTACCTTCCATTTTTTTAGTCAGACTTGATAAACTAATTGGCAGTTTCCTTTGGGAAGGGAAACCTCCCAGATTCAGTCATATAAAACTCCGCTCACATTGGTCGAGGAGGCTTTGGGCTTCCCTGGTTCCAAGCATACTTGTGGGCCTTTTGAGCAATTCAAACTGTTAAATGGTTTCTTAAACCAATGGCAAAATCACCTTTATGGGTTACTATGGAATCCTCCCTTGTCCTGGGAACATCCCCACATCTCATATTTATAACTCACTCCCTACTAAACTAAAATCCCATCCCACAATCTTCTCATCAGTATTCGGTTGGAAATTAATACACAAACACCTGAAATCTAACCCTACACCTCTGTCCTATGCCCTGGTTTTGGGTAACCCAAACATCTCTCTGGATAATCACCCAATCTTCTGCCATAATTGGAAAAACAGGGGCATCTTCTTCTTAAATGATATACTTGAACCGAATGATCTCAAACTTAAGTCCTTTACTGATCTCCGTATCCTCTGGAATCTTCCAAAGCATGATTTTTGGAAATATCTACAGCTCCGTAGTGCTTGCAACTCCTATTTCCAAAATTTATCCAAACAAGTTTTACATGATCAATGTATCTCACAATGGCTTAACACCTCATTTAATCTGAACTGTACAATCTACAAAAACACCAGAAATATACTTACGGACCAATCCCTAGCTGCCAAAAAACAAATGGAATACAGTATAACAGACTTACAATGGTATAGGTGTTGGCTGTCTTGTCACAAGACCTTTAAAGATTCGCGCAGTTCGCTTATACAAACAAAAATCCTTTACTTATGGTATAGGACCCCTGTGATATTACAACATATGGGTCTAATGAATAATAATAACTGCTGGTGCTGTAATTCTTCTAATGGGGACTTTTCACATTTTATGGCTGTGTCTTCTTATGAAGAATCAATGGCGCACTACTCACAACTTTGCAGTCAAAGTAATCGGACAGTCATTTTCATTAATTCCTAGGCACATTATACTAGGCATTTTCAACTCTTACAATTTCCCATGCTCAAAATAGATGGCTGACCATATTATTTCTCCAAGTTAAGTGCCTTTTACTGTTGAAATCTCCAATTTCTCTAATATTCTCATGAATTTATCTCCGTATGCCTCCCTGGATCGTATGTCTCATATTTCTCCTGTCCGACTTAAGGCATATAATAGATGTTGGCAGGACTGTTTTAATTATTTAAGATAGTCACATACTTCTAATACTTAATGTATGGACTGTTATAAAGGTTATCCCTATTTAACACCAACTGATAACCTTTACTGCTAGTGTCTCCCTTATTAGTTGTTGTTTTCTCTTTCTCTCTTTATTTTATGTTCTTTTTGTGTTTTCTTTTCTACTGGCATTATTCATATGCCTTGTTTTTCCTTCCCAGCCTTTCCACATTTATATGACATACAATTATGTAAGATAAGATTTATCAGCTACAGGGTTATATAAACTTTCGATATTTAACCTTTCCCTCATCTTTGGCCTTACCTTCTTTGTCAATCTTAGACAATCTAGCCTAGATATATTCATTCACAATGTTGTAATGTTATTACTGATTAGAAAATGGTAAGAATGGATTCTCCGTTCTGATTCGCCAAAAGCATCTCCAACCTGGGCATTTATTTTTCAATAGATGCCCAGGTAAAAATAAATACCAGTCGAAGTGCCACTTCACCAGGTATCCTACTATGCTGGTGCCCAGCCTGCTTGCTCACTGGCTGAAAGCACCCAGTGAAATTTCAAATCCACGCCATGTTTTTCTCTTGCTTAGCGAGAGCTGCTGTCTCCCCCATCTCCCCTCCTGCACTCCTTATCTCACTGCCACCAAAATAAAAAGCCCACACTCTGCATAGTTCGTGGTCGGGAAGAGTGATGAAATATAAATTTCACATAGCCGTGTTCTTTTGCAATGGCACCACTCTCCTGACTGCACTGTTGCACTACGGTGGCAAACCAAAATAAAAATTAAGCCTTCTGCCATGTAACTTCATCATATGAAGCATCTTTACAAACTAGCAGAAATGGACTCCCTATACCACAATCTCCCCACACTTAGTCTAGCTCCTCATAAAAATGTAAAATAAACAAAGACTGTACCTCGGTGCTGTTCCTCATTATCCATAAGGCTCATGCAATGTCACTCCTGCGGTCATGCAAGATCAGACATGTGCTTAACTGACGCATCTTCCGACAGCTACAAAATAAAAAAAAAAATAGTCATGCATTAAAGGAGACACACATTTCTTCCTGAAGTGGCATGTGTGTGTATGTGTGTGTGTGATTCAATAGATTAGAATAGCTCTGTGGGGAGGAGCAACAGCAGCTGGAACAGCCATTAAACATCTGCACTACTTCTTCAATAAACACATTTGTTCTACTACTTAAATGATTTTTTTAAAACTATTTCCTCTCTTATTTTGCCACTTAATTTAAATTTACTAAGATGCCCATTTTCTAAGCTCTATAATACCCTCCAGGGTGGGCATTCTTGGGAAATACCAGACCTTCCAGGGGCTATAAGGCCCTCCGCCTGTGGCGTTAGGCCTCATTATGCCCCTGGGCGGTCCGGTATTTCTCAATAATGCCCACCCTGTTGGGTATTATTGCTTACTTATAGACTATACAACTGTCAATCTTTTTTACTGTTGTTGTTTAATTGCCAGTATATTGTCATATCCTATCAATATGTCCATACACATTGTCTTTCATATCTGGAAATTGCTGTTTTATTATATTTCAATAATCATAATAAAAAGATTAACTGCAAAAAAAAAAAAGAGTTGGGAACTGGAAGTGTAAAGTGGGTGGTTAAGCATGGAGCAGCATGCTACAAAAAAGGATTTTCATGTACAGTACATTGCAGAGTTTAAGGTATTGCTAACCTTTATTTTAATTACAGGAGCTTGGGTTTATGCTGGAGGTATTTTTGGAATGGGTGGTCTGGTTTGAAAATTGGTAGTTTAGGACAATGGCTGCATCCGGATTACCATGTCTGAGTGAGTAAAAGTGAAAGTTAGAGAAAGTAGTTCTGGCTGGTGAGGAGGAGAGTGAGGCCATGATTTAGTAACTGTATGTATAAAAATCACTGACTACATGTATAAGTCTGTGGTCTGTGATTTATGCATATAGTTGCTATGAAAAATGCATTTATCATGTACCTTTGGTGTCCATGCCTATTGCATAAATATATGTCATAACTGGTGACCCTCTGTAATGGTTGGGAAAGCATTCTTGATAAAACGTCATAATAACCTGCAAAATTTTGTGATAACTCGATAGCGGGTTAGTACAACATTTTCCTCCTTGCGCACTCTCACTTTACTATTTGTGCGAGAATGTCGGCTTCACAGGGACACACTCGCTCACACAAATACAGCTTTGTTTTTCTCTGTGTTGAAACCTTGCACCAGTTGTTATAAAAAAAGAATGCCTGTGCAAAGTTTGTTATATGAGGATTTTTCACATACCCTTGGTGTGTCATAATCTCATAAACGCCTCAAGCTTCGCTCTCAGGGTTTATGGATTATCCCATACCTTGGGTGTGAGAAAAATCCTCATAACACACACCTGCATAGGCAATATTCTCTATATAATACATCTTGGACCCGATATTCAGACTTGCACCTGGAAATGGTGCAAGTGGTGGTGCAGAGCAACTGAGATGCCCTGGAGCAAGTAAGGGATATCTTCAAAAGAGATGTGCCATTTGTGCATCTCTTCTGAATATCGCAAATAATGCACTCAGTGGACATACAGTGTGCCAGCGCATCCCCCAGACGGGTCTGAATACCAGGAATGGGAATGCTCCAGAGCAACTAGAGCTGTGCTGGGTGCAGTTTCCAGATATTCAGACCTGGATGTGCACAAGGGGCCATTGTGTATGCAAGGTGCAAATGGGGCCATTTGCATGTCATTATTGCCCCATTTGCAGGCATTGTGTAGGGCTGGCCAGCAAAATGTACCTGGCGCCCTACACAGCATTTGGTCCCCATACCAGGGCCGCAGTAGTACTCCCTCCGCATCCCCTACCTGTGGTCGTCCATACTTTTAATAAATATTTCCCTGGAAGTCTAGTGGCACCCCTTCCCCTCCCATACCTCCGATTGCCTGTACCTTTAATCAATATTTCCCTGGTAGTCTAGTGGCACCCCCCCACCCCTCCAGTAACCCCGATTGCCCGTAGGGAGACAAAAAAGATTTCCCTGGTAGTCGAGTGGTACCTCCCCCTCTGGTAACCTTGATTGCCCATAGGGTGACAGCCCTCTGTACAGACAATTGGTGAGACCCCATCTGGAGTACTGCGTCCAGTTCTGGGGACCCCATCTCCGCAAGGACATAGACAGGATGGAGGCAGTCCAGAGGAGGGCAACTAAAATGGTGCAGGGTCTGCAAGAGAAGCCATATGAGGAGAGACTAAAGGAGCTTAATATTTATACCCTTGAGGAAAGTAGGGAGGGGGGGGGGACATGATAGAAACTTTTAAGTACCTCAGTGGAATCAATAAAGCCCAACAGGGTAGCATCTTTCAGAAAAAGAGTTGTGCAAGAACAAGGGGACACAATTTGAAGATAGAGGTGGACGACTCAGGGGCAATGTGAGGAAGTATTTTTTCACAGAGAGGGTGGTGAACGCATGGAACAGCCTTCCTGAGGAGGTTGTGGGGTCTAAAACTGTGGGAGAATTCAAGAACTCATGGGTCAGACATAAGGCAATCTTCGTGGGGGGGGTAGGAAGAAATAGGCTGTTGGTTAAATAGGATCTGCAGCTTATCCTGTAGGTAGGGAAATGGGCAGACTAGGTAGGACAAGCAGTCCTTATCTGCTGTCAGAGTCTATGTTTCTATGTAAAGATTTCCCTGGTGTTCCAGTGGTTCCCCCCTCCCTACTGGTAACCCCGATGGCCCATAGGGTGATAGTAAAGATTTCCCTGGTGGTCCAGTGGTTTCCCCCTCCCTGCTGGTAACCCTGACCACTGAAGATAAAGACCAATATCAGTCCCTGGTAGTCTACTGGTCCCCCCACTCCCCACCCACACAGGACCCCAGCCCACCCAGCCCTCCCTGGTCATTGGCGGGCAGCATACCCACCTGGCCGAATGACAGCTTACAGCAGCATTGCAAGCTCATTGGTCTACACTGTGGACCAATGGGCATGTAGTGCATACTGTAAGAGTCATTCACAACTTTGTGAATATAGTCATTCATTCAGGAAGGGATGAAACTGCTCTTTCTCAACTGACAGTACCCCAACCTGAGGGGCAGTGCAGCTAGGCATTGTGGATGCACCAGAGACCCATAGGGATCAGGGCCAAGATGAGCTCAGAGGTCAGGTAGGTGGTGTTGGCAGCAGCTGAAATGGTTCCAGCTAGAGAGCTGTGGGAGGCAAAAAGAACTGAAAACAAAACAATAATGGTCTTTGAGTAGAAATATTAAAATAGTGATGACCAAAATAACATCATCAGCATGACATGTGTCTGCGAAATCAATGTAACACCCCTCCCCAAAAGTGGGGCTTACCTTTTGAGCCCCTGGAGGCTTGGGGAGGATCCACTTGTGACACCTGCATCCTCCAGATGGAACTGGTGCTGGAGGCCAGGAGAAGAGGAGTTATTTATTCTTTTGTTCTTTCATTGCACGTCAATGATGAGAGGGGTGCCCCTGCACCTGAAAATTACTTGAAGGGATCGTTGACATTATCTTGCATAACCTGGACTGTAATTCGGATGGAATGTGTGTTGTAAATAGTTGAAGTAGTAGCCAGAGCCGATAAAATTGTGAGGAAACAGCAGCCAGGCATGGAACTAAGTTTAAATAGATAGACATCACCATCTTGTGGCCCTTGACCCTTGCGATTGACCAACCAGAATGCATCAGGTCCTGGTAAAGACACAGGCACTTGAGAGGAACAGCAACAGGGTGCTTGGTGCCCTTTTACAGCCACTGAGGGGGCCAGAGTGTGAGCGACATGCCTGTTAGCAAATGAGAGACAACAAGAGGAGGTGACTAAGTTGAACCACTCCCCAGTCCAAGAGGAATTCAGGGCAGTCTTTCCTGACCAGGAAGAGTAGAGAGACATTGAGGTGGGGTAGCTCATGCTGATTTAGAGGAAAGGGAACTGCGATGCAGTGATTGGGCCCAGCCTGGGCCTACAGCCATCATCTGCCTGCTGCTGTGATATCACTCACCCAGACGTGTCTGAGGCTGTTTCCAACTTGCTACAGTATATGGAACATGAGTGCTGGCTTGCCAGCCAAAAATCACTTCTGCTACTGAATGTTCCCTGTTCAGATTATAATTGTGTGTTGAATTTGCTGTTGGATTACAAATGTGTTCTACTATAACAAAAAAGTGCTAGCCAGCAGTCAGTTAGGTGAGGGTAAAAGCATGCTTGCTTATTTGTAAGTGCACCAACACAAAATCCCAGGCACTGCGGCATCAGGCTTGCACAGTAATTTACCTGGGTACCCAGTACTAAGGATTAATCTGCAGTTGAAAAGGCAGTTGCTTTGAAAGTTAATTAAACTGTGAGGATCTGCCATGGATGATAGTGGGAGGCCCCACAGCGCAGTGGGCCCTGTATGGAAATGTGTGTGGAAGTGGGATGACCTAGTGCACTGGCTCTGTGGAGAGAATCCTGTCTGTGGAGAGCACATAGCTTGGGGTGACTTACCTGAAAGTCATGAAAAGTGGTAATTGTTTTAATATCACAAAACTCATTGCTAAAACTATTTTTCATAATCCATATTGTCTCCACAGGACCTGTGCTGGCAAATAATACAGTCCTGTTAGTTTCAAAAATTTGGTGTGTGAGCATATTGTTAGTGATCTACCCTAATTGGTACAAAAGTATCTACAATTGCAATTAAAGTGTGGGTAGTGGTACAGATTGGTTTTTGGTCGGTGTCCGACAGCTGTCGGGGAGTTGGGTTGGTACTACATTCCAAGGGGGCAGTATCCTACTAGTTATCATGCCCATTATTTTTTTCTCTGGGTGGAGGGACCGCACACTTTCCTTTATTACCATTCTGAACTAAGCTGTCTATCTCAGGAGTTTCACAAGCCCAGGCATCTCAACCTTGCCTGACCCCATGGGTGTAACGCAGTGGAAGTAACCAAGAAAGTAACATCTGTAACATCTACACAGCAACCCAGTTACATCAGAAAGAGGATGCTGGAAAAAACACACTGACACAGCCATTTGGTAATGCTGAACAATTATTTTTGATAAAAAAATATTACTAATATGTCACAAGTGATAGTAAGAAACATTATATGTGTTGCCATCAATCTTTATGTCTTGCTTCCTATATTCCTTTACCACAATTTAATAACTGCTGGAGCTACACGCTGATTGTTGATTGATTTGCAGATGAGGTTTTATAATATAATGCATGAAATGTACCATAAGTTCAGTTTAAAAAAAAAAAAAGAATATAGATGGCAAATCTTAGATCTGTCCCCGATTGCTAATATTTCATGAATCACATTTACACATCATGGGCAGGATTTTTAAAAGTTCAGGACACTGATACAAGTGTAATTATAGTATATGGGAGCCCTCAATTCTAAACTGATTTCTGCAGCTCCCAAAAACTTGTTGAAGTACAGTCCACAGGTAAAAAGAGTTGTACTATCGTTCTGAAGTCACATCGATAGTACAACAACTTTTCTGTCTGGCCTACGACCTCATTGGCTGAAGAGCGCTCCATGAAGAAGAAACCTTGGGGAAAAATGGTGGTGGTTGTTAGTGAGCAGTGAACGATGGATCGTGTCAGTCTAGACATGGACAGCCATAGATGGCTCCATGTTACCAAACTTAGGGGCTTATCAGTTTTTTTTCTTTAAAAAAATGTACACAGTGGCCACAGATGAGCAGGATAATGGAGCACAGGCTGTGATGTGCTGATGCCAGCGGGGGCAATGAATGCCTGGGAGAAGGAACACAGATAAGTTCAAATTTAAACAAATGAATCAAGTGTCTTTGTGAATTGAGGGCTCTCATATACTATATAAAACAGTATATGGGTAACCATACACAGCAAGGCTGTGTTTCTATCTCGGGTTTGTGCTGACATAATTAGACCTCTTAAGCTTCACTCTCGAGGTCTCTATGATGTCATCACATACCCTTGATGGAAACACAGTCTTGTAGTGTATGGTTACCCATACACTATTCTATATGTTGCATCTGTTAGCATACATCCTTGAGTGCCAAAACATGAGCATCCTGTTTTCAAGGATGCTTGCAGTTTTGCAACAGTTTCCGTAATTTACATATGCTTGCATCAAAAATGACTAGTGCTTCACTTTTCAATACAGACACTGCCAGTTTTACAGGAATTTTATGGTGGTGCTGTTGTGTGAAATTGCACTAAAATCATGGAGGATTTAATTGAAGATCCTGCCCTATATAATTATTGTGTTTTTTTTTATTTGTCTTTTTCTGCCCATTTAATATAAACCTCTCTGAGTTGCAGAGTGGCATTAATTCCACTCTACCCATTCCAATTTAAAGTTCAGTTTTATTTCTTAGAATCCCTAAATAGTTTGCTTGTTTTTTCTTCTGGTGAAAAAACAATACAAACCAAAATGTACAGTAATACTTTCCTGCTTTGCATATTATCACCCCAAAGGTGTGGGCCTTGTCTTGTTGTCCCCTGGCCCCATTCAGAATTTTGTCACCTTGGATTAGCTCCGTCCAACTCCCAGGACTGTGGCTTTGCTAAGGGAAACTGGCAGAGGAGCTGCAGAAGCATTGTTTCTTTGGTGCCTCATCCACCATTGAACAGTATATTTCAGGCTGCACATCAAAGACTGCTGGCCACTGATGGAGCAAACTAGCAATGCCTCGTGACACTGGAACACTCTGTGCTACTGTGTAAAACGAACCAGAGGGCACAGTTAATCTGGCAAAGGTAGGAGCTCTCTGAAAGGAACTTTAGGAATAGAGCCCCTTCTAGGGGCGTGGATACAGTTCACTGTCTACACTCTGGCAGTTCCACTGGAACAGGCTTTCCATCAGACATCTTTAAGCTAAGCTTCTCCCACCACCTGTGTGGTATTGGTATATCCCCTGACTCCAACCTGTGATGTCAGATCTTTCTTTCTGCTGGAAGACCAGGTCATGTTCTTAGCAACTTCTGCTTTAAGTATTGTGCCATCAGCAAATTCTTCTTTTCAAGTTCTTCAAAGTTTCTCCTAAGTGTTTTTCTTGGCTTTTGACTACCCCTCATCAATGGAAGGTGGAACCATGGAAGCCTGGGTTTTCATTTGGCATTGGGTGCTGGCAGAAAATGTCAATCTCTGGCCTGGATGACATGTACTTCTACTACTTGGGCTGGCAGCATAACATGGCTGGGTGTGGCCTTTGTCTTTCCACGCTTTCAGAGTCTCTGGAACACAGGAAGCACCAGCTTACCCTGAGCCAGCCTTTGGAGCGGGATCGAAAGACCTCATCTAAGGGCTGCAAGCAGGCATCGGCAGCTGCTGAATCTGCTTCACAGTCAGTAGCCTTTGAGGGGGAAGCGATGGCCACTGCGGTGGATACCTCCTTGGTCTTGGCACTGCTTCTGGCTGGGGCCAGCATTGGAGGGTCCTTCACAGAAGGATTTCATGAGATGTGCAAGGCCCTTCAGATGTTGGGGGACAGCCCTACCCACCACGGCAAGAAAAAAAAGTGCCACTGGCACCGGTCGTGGGACTGGGAGTGATTGAGTTCCTCCCATCCCTTGACTCCCTCGACCGCTCAATGATGGTCAAGACCCTCAGTCGAGGCAAAGGTTGAGAGCTCTTTGGTACCCCCATCGCGCTTGTTGACCTCTATTCCAGTCAAACAGGCCATGGAGATCTCTCTTGAGCCTATTGACTGACTGTTGGATGAGACTAAGGATTTGATCTCTCAGACCCTGTTTGTTCTGGTCCTCATTCAGGAGGATGTGACCCAGTTGGTGTCCCTGATTGGATCACCTTGGGAGCAGCATCTACTGGCAGTTGAGCCCAGAAGCCTTTCCTGCTTAATTTGGCGAGGCATGTGGTCTACTATGACCCGCCAGAGGGCTCTCCTTGATGTTGACTGTCAGATTGACAGTCAAGGTCTAGGTCAAGGTTTTGATTGAGGTGGCCCTGCTCTCTATCCATCTTGACCAGAAGGTGAGACCATGGATGCTCCATGACCTCTTCATCCTCGGGTGAGGAGAGGCACCAGCAGAACATGTGCTGGTGCTGCGAAGAGCATCTCTGGCAACAGTGGGTCATTGCAGGGTGGGTAGAGCTCTACTTCCTGGATCTTTGGTTAACTGACAGCTGCCAATTACACCCTCACTGGTGTGTGCAGTGCAAGTGCTCCCCACAACTGTTTCTCTACCTCTGGGGGTGGAGTTGCCACCACTGCAGCCAAAGGTGGGTGCTCCAAGCAAGGATGCCTGGTCGACAACCGGCTTGCTAGGCCGGTTATTAGTGGCGATCACCAAATCTGAGGATTCTTGGGTGGTCCACAGTGTAAAAGGGGTGAGGGCAATTTTCAAGGAGTCCTCAGATGACTCAGATCAGTTGTCTGCGGTGTCCTTCAGAACCCATATCCTCGAATGGAACTCGATCAAGGAGGTGACCACTGATTATGGGCTGGTGTCATTCAGGGCTATAATCTGACTCATATTGGAGTCCATAAATATCTCTCTGGAGCAGATCCTGTCCAGGAGAGGGCCAGGTACCCTTTCATGTACATCTTAGACAGGGACGAATCCCCAGGTGTTGACTTTTTCATGGCTGAGACCATACTGGGGCTGGCTCTGGACCTTTGGCAGTGTCCAGCATACTGTCCAGCACCCTCCACTCACATGATCCGTAAGTATGTGGTCCCTACCGGGTCCCTTTCAGGGTTCTCAAACCACCCTTCAGCCAAAGGACTGGTCTGTGACTCAGCCTTCTGCAAATCTGGGGGCCAAGGGGATGTGGACAAGCCTCCAGACAAGGAGTTCAAAAAAGTTGATCATGCTGCTAAAAAGGTATTCACTGTGGCCTCCTTGGGTCTACATCAGGCGAGTTACTCTGTCATGATTAAGGATGCAAGTTTGTTATGGGAAAAAGTGACAAAATCCATGGGTTGGTCATGGGCAATTTTGTAATCATGGCAAAATGTTATAATTTCATGGTAAAATCATGGGCTCTTTGTAAGTAACATACAACATAATTAGCCTATTTTTAAAGTCATTTACAACACAAAAAAACAAAACATATAACAGATTTAGCAACAAATTATGTTAACAATTTCAAATTGGTGAGTAAAATCTTTTTTTTCCTCAAACAAAGAGACCAGGCAGGAATCCTACCTGTGGGGTTCTGTATGCTACTGTTGTTGCCGTTCTATCCTGTTATCCGTTAAAATATTCAGCCACCAAGCACAAAAGTTTTACAGTTTAATGCATACAGTTCTTTAATACAATTACCCCCACAAAATTAAAAACATGCCACACAGACATACACTAGCTTTTGAATACATGTACAGTCCCTCCCACCCACCAGCACCACGTACAAAAAAGGTATAAAAACAGCATATTGTTACATTAAAAAAACCCTTACTTTCAGTGTGGGTTTTCTACCTGCAGACAGCTTATGTGGGAAGATCAGGGTCAAATTAAGGTAAACAGAGGCCCTGGGCTGAAAAGAAATCTAGGGCACCCTCTTCCTGTGACCATGCCCCTTTGCTGTAAAAGGACCCTGTCACAGACTGTAATGCACCTTGCGAATCCATTTACATACAAACTGTTCAGTTTGTATGTAATGAGATATGGGCAACAGCATCCAAATCAAAATTCCTCCCCTTCTGTTCCCCTGCCTCAGTTCTCAGAATCTTATTAGCAACAGTGAACACCATTCTGTCCTCTCCGTCCCCTTCCCCCCCAAGTATCACATACTGTTTGATTTCAGTCTCATAATCTACAGTAAACCCATGACTATCCACCCATTTTCGTACAAGCAAAATTGAGTAGATAATCAAAGGTGTGAGATAATGAGGGGCAATGGAATAGCTATCATTTTGTGCCATAATTTGGTGGATAATTGCGGGATCACTGTATGAGTAAGACTTCTCTCAGCATACATGCTGCCACCTTTCTTCACTACTTAACTTACAGCAAGTGCAGTCTTACTTCCTGATACAGCCCCACCCACAAAACCACATAGGGAAGTGATTGCAGTGCTATAGATAGGCTTATAATGATCAGGGTTAGTGGGGGCCTTCAAATGCTATTTGTTTACAGTTGTACATAATGGGGGTAGTATTGTATGTATATAGCTCCATAACATATACAATTGCCTGCGTATTAAACAAATGTGATCTAAAGGCCACTGCTGCCCCTGACAGCATTGTTCATACTAAGGTTGATACTAAGAAATGTGAGGAGCATAAAGGCGTGTGCCTGTGTATGCTCCTCTAGCAACTTCAAAAGAAATACCTTAAGACCCCACCAGAATATATGTATTTGTCCAGTTTTTTTTTAAAAACTCTGGCTTAGTTCTACTTACTACCACCTCCACTGGTAGGGAATTCCATGCATTGACCACTCTGGATGTATAAAAGTATTTTCTTTTGTCACATCTGCATCTTTTCCCTTTCGTCTGCAGCAATTGCCCTCTAGTCTCCATCCCACCTGTTTTAAATTCAGTTTCTAATTCAACTAGGAGAACAGGATCTTGCATGATATCATACATAAAGAGAACATCACCCTGTATACGCCGTGTTTCCAGGGACATCAGATCTAACAAGCAAAGACAATCTTCTTATCCTTTACCATTTAGTCCATTAATTATCTTTGTATATTTCCTTTGGACTTTTTCTAACCTATTTCTTTCCCCCTTTTTAAAAGGGTTCCACAGTTGAGATGTGTATTCGAGGTGTGAAAGTACATAAGACCTATACAAGGGAACTAACTCTCCACTATCCCTGGATGTAATGTTCTTTTTAGTTGCCCAGATAGTTCTGTTTGCTTTGGTTATGGCCTCTGTTGTTTGTTTTGAGGAGCCCAGATCACCCATTACTTGTATTCTTAGAACTTTTTCACTGGTTGACACCACCAAAGGATTACCACATTGTTTGTATTTATACATTGTTATCCCTCTCTAAATGCATTACTTTGCTCTTATTCATATTGAGTTTCATCTCCCATCTACTTATCCAACTGGCTGTTATGTCTAGGTTATGTTGTATTTATTCAGCATCTGATAAAGTATTGCATGGCACCCATAGCTTCATCTCATCTACAGTACATCTTTTGTGACCCAGCACTTCAAATTTGTTGTTAATTCCATGATGAAAACCTGGAACAGCACCAGTCCCAGTACCTAACCCTGGGGCACCCCACTAGTCACCTCCCCCACCCCAGATAGGTGTCCATTCATATCCTATCTATAGCACTGTAGCCTCTTTGTTAATTTGTGTCATTAAAATGTGGTTTTGTAGGTGGTGGTAAAGATCGGACTTAGCAATAGTGTTTGTGAATTGCAATATAGTATTGTCATAACTTTGATGAACATTCCCATGACACTCATTGCTCCAACCTAAACTCTACCTTGAACCCTCTTACTAATTTTCCCATAGAGGAGAATTGCACTTAACAATGATGATCAGTTTCAGTCAAGGAGTGTAAAAAATCATATGTTAGACAGTATAGCCTAGTGGCTACAGCCCCAAGCCAAGAACCTGGAAAACATGTAGACTCAGAACACTTGGATTTGTAAACCACAACCTCTATTTGCATACTACGTGACCCAGGGCATGTCACAAAACATCCAAGTGCTAATGAGAGGCACCTGGAACTTGGAACTGGCTCTCCAATAGGCAGGCTCTGTTGGTTCTCCAATTCTTGCAATATGAATGATAGGGGACCCACTCAAATGCACAAGATGAGGCAAGTAGTGGAGAAACTATTGTAGGGGGCCCCCATTTAAGATTTGCACCAGGCACTCTCCCTATCAGAATAACCAACTGGGGGGGGGGGGCAAGGATCTTTCTAGCCACTTCTTTCCACTTGGGATATCACGAGGTGGGAGACAAGGCAAAGGAAAAGGGACTGTTTTCACCTTAAAAGTCAGTTTGGCTGGAGCCTTCTGAAGCTATCATCTGTACTTAGCATCTAATCAGGGAGGTGAAATTTACATTCAAGCAGACAAAGCAAAGGAAAAGGGCCTGTTTACATCTTAAAGTTTAGTCTGACTGGAGCCCCCCTGAAGCTATCAGCTATACTTAACACCTAACCAGGTAGGTGAGATTCACATCACAGTTCAGCTCCTGCCTTGTTCAGAATAGTCATTAGCTAAGTCCATTACAAAAAAATGTAGCTGAGAGAGAAGGAAAGGGGTGTGTAGTAAATATATTTTGGGGATTGCTGGGAGTCCCCTGGCAGATGGGGGCCCTAGGCTAGTGCATATGTTGCCTATGCCTTAATCCTGCCCTGGGGAAGATTTTGTGTTGATTTGCAGACCAAGGCAGGTTTTGGGCTACACAAGGTCCCCTCCAGTCTCCTAATTCTTCAGTGCTACACAAAGCTAGCCCATTTAAAATTAACTCACTTGGCCTTACTTTGTTTTTTGCATCAAAATCAAATCTGCATAAGGCCTGGAAGTTTCACTCTTTTCTTTAATTTGCCACCTGTGTATTCTTTTTATCCCCATAAAAAAAGGCAGCTGCATAAAATCTTCCTCTAGCTATATACAACCCTCCCCCTAACCAAACAGCCAACTGGGGGCAGGGCAGCACTGTTTTTTCATTCCTGTTTTTTTCTTTCTTTCCGAACTCTCTCAATGAGGAGATCATATCTGCTTTCCCCCTTAATACAGCTGGAGATAGTGCAATGGCTTTCTAGAAGTCAAAAAGAGCCTACACAGTTGATTTCTAAATTAAAATTGTTTAGGTGTGTAACTGCCCCCCCTCCCATTTGGGGGGCTTACCTTAAAAGAGCACCTCCGGGCTTCCCCCGCTGCCACCGGCATCCTTGCTACCTCGCGGCTTCTTCTGCCGCTCTCCATTACCCCAGGTGTCCCTCTGTTAAATAGGCTCTGTGGGGCTTGTAAAATCTATTTGCAAGTGGTCGGCATGTTGCATGTTTGTGAGGGACACCTTGTGCATCAGAACGCCATTGCAGTCAGAAAAGCCAAAAGGTGTGTCTCCAGTGGTTCCCGGTGCCAGGTTAAGTTAAAAAGGCACAGAGGACACGAAAGTAAGAGGGGGAGCATTTTAAAAATAAACAAATTGGCAGCCGCCTAAAGCGCTGCCTCCAGGGCACCAAAGGAACAAAAGTCAGGGCAAAAGGAGCCCTACTAAATATTCATGAGCTTCTGAAGTGTTCCTAGGGGCAGTGTGTTATGGGAGCAGTGACACCCTAAGGGTACAAGCTACATGTCTAGGAGTGGACTCATTTAAGAGAGAACTCTTGGGGCTATGTGACAGTGGGGAATGTGAATAAAAATTATGTTGCTCCTGGCTGCACCAGAACTTTATGCATGGGGACACTAATTTAGACTGCTTGAACTTAAACTGCAGCCACCATTTTTGTGCCTATCCATTAATTGGGAGCCAGGATTAAACAAAGAGAATCTTGGGACAATGCCAGAGACTTGTGGGGGATTAACTGGGACAATTTCTAGGCACCAAAAACGGAGCCAATTAACAACTGAGAACTGTATAAGACAGCTTTGACAGCCAATGAGATTTCTGGAACTTAGCCCCATATAAAAGGGGGTAACTGCTCATTTTGTGCAGATTTGAGAAATTTGTCAAGGAGTTCAGTGTGAGCCTCTGGGGAGCTTGCCAGTTGTCAGAGGTTAGGCCTGCCAGGCCTAGATGTTTCGGTCGTCAGTCTGCAGGTCTAAGTGTCCAGTTGGCCCACATTGGGATCACAGCAGCAGGAGATTCATGCAGCAGTCAAGCTGAAAAAGAAGAATCAGCCTGCAAGCTAGCTGGAAGGACCAAAGAAGGACAGAACCTTACCTGTAAATGTGTTTAGTTTTCCAAAGTGTTTGTGTGGGCGACCAGTTCATGATGTCCACAGTGCATGTTTCAGCCAGTGTTTTAATTGTTCCTGCATCCCGAAGACCAACATTTCGACAAAGACCACAAGGGAGTTTTCCTCCTACTTCATCAAGTCATCTGCACCAGGCCTCATTTTGTCGGATCATCACTTGGTCTGAGTAGTGTGAGTACAAACAGGGTAACTCCCTGCAACAAAGCTGCAATCATTTTATGTGTCATCTAATTTGCTTGTTTGTGTTTGTTTGCAATGGACTGAGCTATCCAGCTCCAGATTACAAATTTTGTGTCGAGTGCATGCAATTGTTTTCTCTCCTAAGGGCCCCAACTGTCAGCTGCAATGACGGCCTTCCCCGGACAATGCTTCAGGCTAGCCTATCTTCCAAACTGGGTACCCAGGATTGTGTGACTGTGTCAAAGGGACTCACTGTACAAGTATTTTCAGCCTGAAATAATCAGATCTATAAATCATCTGCTAGATTTATGCCCTACCCTTGTTAATATCCCCCTAAATAAACCAGATTGTTGTTTTACAGTTTAAATCTGGCTAGTGTGCACCTTCTTGGTGGGGATACAGTACTATTATTGTACTATTGCATCCTTGGCCTTGTTTTACAGCGGGTCTCCAGGGCAGCTGCAGAGGATCCAGCCCTGGTGGTAAGTGCAAGGTGTCTGAGCAAGTTATTACTGACATATGGTACATGGGAATGTTTTGTTGCTGTACTGTTTAGGCCACTAGAGGGGTGGTGGTGGGTTATAGCATCCCGGAGGGCTATACCAACAGCAGTTATGCTACCCCAAGACCATACCTCCTGGTGGAGGCACCCGTTCACCGAGCTCAGGCCCCTCAACCTGTGCATAGTCACACAGGCAGGGGTAGTAGCCCACAGGATAATGCCACCTAGGGGTTACATCTGATTGAAGTTGTTTTCATGTGTTCTGTCCTGCCCTTTCTCTTTTACTGAACTCTTGTAATTAAATTCCATCTGTACTGGTGACTTTCTTCTGTGAGGGCAGCAAACCTGTGCATTAGTAGAATTCTTTCCTCATTTATCACTTGGTGAAAAACCCTTTCCCCTTTCTATCCAGGTCAACTGGAATTCCCTACTAGACTGCAATCCAGGAATATCATGAAGAGAGTCTGATTTACTCACCTAAACAGCCCATGCATCTGCAATCTACCGAGCATAAACTAGGCAACATGAATATTTAAAATTCCAAAGTCTGTATTTTGACCGTCCAACCTGCTGCACAGGTTAAATTGTGGCATAATGTATGTTGCAGCTACAGCGCTAGCGTCCTTTGGCTATTTTGCAGCATGTAGCAGCATGATAGAGAGGGTAGAGGAGCATAGCGTGACTCGCACATGTTTTTCTAACCCCAGGAATCACACAGTATGATTAAACTGATGCAGTCAACTTTCAGTGTTGAACTGTCATGGAGAGATAGAATTTATGCAACTGGTGGAACTCTGATTGGCACGTACCTGTTTCAAACTGCTGCCCTTAGTAACTGTTGCACTCTGAGTGCTCAGATTCATTACTCCTCCTGCCAGTTAAGACACCTCGGAGAGCTCTCCTCAACTTTCTTTAATTACTTGTTTTGGTTGATAAGTACAGTTTTTACTTAATTACTTTTAAATTGTTGCCCGTAAAGTTTAATTTAGTATAGTTATTTGGGTTAAATTTACTTGTTTTTCAGCTCCTCATCAGGGAACCACTGTTTCAGAGGTTTTTACCTCATATTTTGTCTTTATTTCACTGTTTAATTTACATTTTTTTTAATTTTTTTATTTTATTTGAACATACGGTATCAGAATGAATCTTTGAGTCAGAGACTCCTTTGTAAAGGCTCCACGTCATGGAATAAAAGACAGGATAAAAGATAATACAACAGAGGGTTAGAAACATAGACTTTAATGGCAGATAAGGATCGCTTGGCCCACCTAGTCTGCCCATTTCCCTACCTAGAGGATAAGCTGCAGATCCTATTTAACCAACAGCCTATTTCTTCCTACCCACCACAAAAATTGCCTTATGTCTGTCCCATGCATTCTTGAATTCTCCCACAGTTTTAGACCCCACAACCTCCTCAGGAAGGCTGTTCCATGTATCCACCACCATCTCTGTGAAAAAATACTTCCTCACATTGCCCCTGAGCCATCCCCCCTCTATCTTCAAATTGTGTCCCCTTGTTCTTGCACATCTCTTTTTCTGAAAGATGCTGCCCTCTTGGACTTTGTTGATTCCACTGAGGTACTTAAATGTTTCTATCATATCCCCTCTCCCTCCTTTCCTCAAGGGTATACATATTAAGCTCCTTTAGTCTCTCATCGTATGACTTCTCTTGCAGTCCCTGCACCATTTTAGTTGCCCTCCATTGGACTGCCTCCATCCTATGTCCTTGTGGAGATGGGGTCTCCAGAACTGGACGCAGTACTCCAGATGGGGTCTCACCAACTGTCTGTACAGAGGGATAACAACTTCCTGTTTTGTGCTGGTGATACCTCTCCTTATACATCCCAGTATCCCCCCAGCCCTCCCTACCGCCTTTTCGCATTGCTTGCCAACCTTAAGGTCATCTGATATGATTACCCCCAGATCCCTCTCCATTTTTGTTGTTGTTACTACCCCCACTGTGTAATCTTCCCTTGGGTTTTTGTTTCCCAGGTGCATTACTTTGCACTTCTTTGCATTGAATCCAAGCTGCCATACTTCTGACCATTCCTCCAACCTTGCCAAGTCCTTTCTCATCCTTTCCATGCCTCCTTGTGTATCAAACCTGTTGCAGATCTTTGTGTCATCTGCAAAGAGGCATACTTTTCCTTCCAGTCCCTCTGCAACGTCACTTATAAAGACATTAAAAAGGACTGGACCCAGTACTGAACCCTGCGGTACCCCACTAGTAACCACCTCTTTCTTCAGTGTGGACTCCATTTACAATTACCTTCTGTGTCCTGTTGTTCAGCCAATGTTTTACCCAGGCTACCACCCCGGGACCCACTCCCAGGCTGGTTAATTTGACTACTAATCTTTTGTGTGGGACTGTGTCAAATGCCTTGCTAAAGTCTAGGTAGGCCATGTCCACAGCCCCTCCCTGGTTTACTACCTTGGTCACCCAGTCAAAGAAATCAATTAGATTCATCTGACATGACCTTCCCGCTGTGAACTCATGCTGTCTTGGGTCCTGTGCCCCACTGGCCTCTAGGTACTCAACAGTTCTTTCCTTCAGAAGTGATACCATCACTTTCCCTACCACAGAGGTCAAACTGACAGGTCTGTAGTTTCCTGCCTTTGTCTTGATCCCACTTTTGTGAAGGGGAATCACATCTGCCTTCTTCCAGTCCTCAGGTACCACACCATCCTCCCATGATTTGTTAAAAAGGGTAGTCAGTGGTGTCGCTAGTTCTCTGCTTAATTCTTTTAGACTTCTGGGGTGAATTCCATCAGGCCCCATTGCTTTGTCCACCTTCAGTTTTAGGAGTTCTTTCAGAACCCTTTCTTCTGTGAAAGGACTGGGATCAACCCCTCTCCAGACTGCTTCTGTTAATTGGATTAGGCACCTCCCCCACTTCCTCTTTTGTGAATACTGAACAGAAGTATTCATTCAGTATCCCTGCTTTTTCACTGTCACTCTCTGCCCACCCACTAGCCATTCTTTTCAGCCTCACTATCCCTCCCTTTGTCTTTCTACGCTCCCTGATATACCTATAAAAGGTTTTATCCCCCTTCTTAACTGAGTTAGCTATCTTTTCCTCAGTTTGTACCTTTGCTATTTTGACTACCCTCCCTGCTTCCTTCTGCCTTAACTGGTACAGTTCTCTGTCCTGCTCCTTCTGTGTTTCCTTATACTTCCTAAATGCTATCTTTTTCTCCCTAACCTTCACCGCCACCTGTTTTGAGAACCATAGTGGATTTTCTTTCATTTTGATTTGTTTATTTGCTTCACACAAAGGCTTGTTGCCTCTGTGATGGCAGTTTTGATATTGGCCCATTGTTGCTCCACCCCTCCTTCTAGCCTGTTTGCTAATGCTTTTCTAAGGCACTTTCTCATCTTGCCAAAGTCAGCCCTCCTGAAGTCCAGAACCTTCACTTCTGTATGGCTTGACTCTGTAGCTGAGTTTATCGTGAACCACACTGCTTGGTGGTCACTTGTTCCCAAATGATACAATACATCAAATATGAGTTAAGTTAACAGAGTTATGGCACAGGATGGTCATAGAATGTCCACATTGGGCACAATTGTCAAAAATACATTAGTCGTCAGCAGTAAAATACACACATGAATATACATTAGTAGGCAACAGTAAAATACACACATAGATACAGTATAAAGTGTAGTTAGGTTGCCCAGGAGCAAGCTGGGTAGGATGTAAGAGCAAAGATCAAATATAATTTAATTTGGCAGGTAAATGTCTCACCAATTTCTTGAGAAAATAATAGAGAATGCTAAGAGAGAGGGGGATACAGATCCTTTCAGGACCCATATAGTTGTGTGGTTTTTATTTTATCTTCGTTAGTTCGCAGTTCCTTTTCCTGTCAGGGAAACGATAAGCGCTTGGTTGCTTTTTGCTTTTGGGGAACCAATTGCTTTTTTTTCCAAGTTGAATTTATCGGTTCAGGGAACCGATCGTTTTGTGTAAAGGTAGTGGTTTAGAATCTAAATCAATGTCAGAGGTTCTAAAACCTAAGAAAACGATGGGACCCACCGGTTTTAAAAACTTTATTAGTTGTGGCCAGATAGTGGCTAAAGCAGACAGGCATGACCTGTATATTTTCTGCTTGGGAACTAGTCATATTTTCTCTAATTGTGCTATTTGCAAGACTTTTTGCCCCAAAACTCTTAAGAAAAGGGCTAAGAAACTAGAAGAAATGGTGACTACTGCCACTTCTGAGAATGTCTTATCCACCTCCTCATCTAAAAAAAGACAAGGACAGGCCAAAGAAATTAGTGGACCCAAAATACACAGAAAAAATGGACACTGGTAAAACTAAAAAGCCTGTGGAACCGGCTAGTGAACCGGTTCCCACTAAGAAAAAACACAAAGAAAAATATGTCACTGCATCTCTGGCCAAGAAGGCTAAGGAGCTCTCAGCAGACAAAACACCTATGGCCTCTGCTGAGGACATTGCAAAGGCACTGCAGGTTCTGTAGGCCCTACAAGCAATGGTCCCAGTTCCCACACCGACTCCTACCCCGGTTCCAGTGGGGGCAGGAACCCATGTATGTCTATGATAATCCAGAGGAGGAGGAGGAGGGGGAACCCATTGAACCTGAGGTACCCCCTGACCAGGACTTCAGTTCCCCCACCTAGGGTCCAGAAGATTATACCTCACATTACTCATTTGTAAAGCAAATGGTAGAGACACTGAATCTCCCAATCCAGGAGACTGAGGAAGATGGAAAAGAAGCTGATTGCTTAGAAATGATGGGGCTAGCACCAACAAAACCTTTAATGCTCCCCGTGCATAAATCCCTGAGGCTGGTGGCACCAGACTGGGTGAGACAGTTGTGGTACTCACTCCTGGTAACCCCGTCTGTCTCTCCCCAATTCATCGGCCTCAGAGGCAAGAGGCAGTGAAGCTGTGGAGTCTGGCCTACTCCTTACAGGTGTCTCTGTCCACTATCCATCTTCCAGGGATATACAACATCCTGGCAGATTCCCTTTGCAGGATCAGCCAGGATCATCACAACTAGGCACTGAATCCACAAGTGGTACAGACAGTATTCAGAAGGTGGGGAACACCAGAGATAGATCTCTTTGCCTTCACAGAGCCACCAAATATTTCCACATGGCTGAGGATGCTAATGATACCACAACCAGGCTCATGGCTCTCTCCATCTCTGTGAGAAGGTTTATGTGGCTTAGGGCCACAAACTTGACCCAGGACACACAGACCAAGGGAATGGATTGTCCTTGTGAGGGTGACTCCCTTTTTGGGGTCAAAACTGTAGCCTATATGAAAAAGGTGGAGGAATGTAAGGCCACCTATAGAAGCAATTCTGCCGAGGAAAAGCCCTCTGCTTCTTTCAGGTCCCAGTACAGGGGAAGCAGGGGTAGGCGATCCTATTCCAGGCCCTTTTTTCAAGCACAAGCAATGACAGACTACCAGCAACCGAGGGGGTACTTCAGAGGTAGGGGAATTAGGTCCATGAGACAGTCAGCCCAGGTACCTCAAGTGCAGTCCCAGGCAAAACAGAATCCCTGATGGGCTGGTACAGGTCACCTCCCCCTACCAGTAGGAGGCAGATTGGCTCACTACCTCCAAGCTTGGCATGCCATCACGACAGACAAGTGGGTCTTGGAGGTAGGGAGCCAAGGGCCGTCTCTAAGCTTCAAATCCCTCCCCAAACCGAGAGCTATGAACTTTGCCACAGCAACCTCTGTAGACAAAATCCTCCTAGAGGCAGAGGTAGCAAACCTGTTGGCAATCAAAGCAGTGGAGCCTGTACCCTTGTTACAGAGGGGAAAGGGCTTCTACTCAGGATATTTCCTCACTCAGAAGAAAATTGGGAACTGACGGCCTATGCTGGATCTGCGACTCGTAAACAAGCATATACTAAAACCAAAGTTCAGGATGGTGACTCTGGCCATGATCATCTCCACACTACAAAAAGGGGACTGGTTGGCATCCATAGACTTGAAGGATGCATACTTCCTCATTCCTATCAGACCGAGCCACAGAAAGTACCTGAGATTCAGACTACCCTCAGATCACTACCAGTTTGCAGCAATGCCATTCAGCTTAACCTTGGCCCCCAGGACATTCACAAAGTGTCTGGCCGTGGTTGTGGCACACTTAAGAAGGCAAGGAGTGACTGTGTTTCCATATCTGGATGACTGGCTAGTCATAGGTCAGTCCCTGCAGCATACCAGAGAAGCTCTGGCCCTTAACAGGAACACATTAAAGTCTCTAGGATTTCTCATAAACCTACAGAAGTCCCAGCAAGAACCAGTGCAGCTTCTGGACTTCACTGGAGCAGAGCTGGACACCAGTAAGGCAGAGCATTTCTTTCTCAGAACAGGATGAACGATATCCTGCAGATAGCAGGATCATTCCAGCTAAACAAGCCCAGGCCAGGCAGGGAGTTCTTACTCCTCCTACAGTTGTTCCAGGATCCAGATTTCAGACGAGAGACATACAGTTCCACTTACAAACTCACTGGTCTCAGAAAAAGAATGCCCTAGCCAAATTGGTGCCAGTCACAAATACCCTACTGCAGGCCTTGCAGTGGTGGTTGGACAGGGAAAACCTCAGGGGAGGAATCTCCTTCCTAAAAGAGCATCCCTCAGTGGTACTCACAACAGATGCCTCCCTGCTAAGGTGTGGGGGGGGGACACACATGCTGAAGCAAAACAAAAGGCAGAAGAAAGAATGGCTGCAGCTGTGAAAGATAAAAAAACATTCTTTAGTTATGTTGGGTCTCTCAAGGGTAACCAGAAGGGTATAGGGCCACTACAAACACATGTAGGGGTTATAAATGATGAACAAAATATTGCTAAAACATTAGTTATTTTCTGAGTATATTTCAACCTAAAGAAAAGCAAAATACATTGACAGGCCAAAAATGAGAACCAGGTAGAATAATACAGTTTAGAGAAATGGAAATTTTGGATAAAATTTAAAAATTAAAAATTAATAAATCAGCAGGACCAGATGGAATAAGTTCCAAATTCATCAATGAATTAAGTAGTGAACTAGTGGGGCCTCTTACTATGTTGTTTAATGCATCTTTGTTTGAAGGTAAGACACTCAAAGAGTGGAGAGAAGCCACTATTACACCAGTACATAAAAAAGGTGGTAAAAAGATAGCAGAAAACTATAGACCTATCAGCCTTATGTCTGTCCTAAGCAAAATGTTGGAGAGTCTAATCCAAGAATACACAATTAAGCACATAAAAGAATATGGGTATATAGACATATCACAACATGGTTTTAGGACAGGATGGTCTTGTCTTACTAATTTATTACATTTTCTTGAACCAGTTAGTGCAGCTATGGACAAAGGATTGCCTATGGATATAGCAGTCTTGGGTTATGCCAAAGATTTTGATTATATTTCCCATAAGGTTCTTTTAGAACGATTAGCTTATTTGCATTTTCCATGTAATATAATTGCTTGGGTAGAATCGTGGCTGACTAACAGATGTCAAAGAGTCAAAATACAAGGATTTTGTTCAGATTGGGGAGAGGTGACCAGTGGTGTGCCCCAGAGATCAGTCCTGGGGCCAACATTTTTCAATATTGTGGTTTCATCAATGTCAGTTTCAGAAGGAGCATGGTTGGGAAAATATGCAGATGACAGTAAAGTGGGAGCCATTATTAACAACAAGGAGGCAGCTGCCAAGCTGCAGAAAGATCTTTGCAACCTTGGGCAATGGGCAGAAAAGAACAAATTAAAGTTTAACCTAGACAAATGTAAAATCATGCATTAGGCCCAAGAAATCAGAAATTCACGTACAAATTAAATGGTACTCTGTTAGGGGAAACAACATGTGGAAATGATCTTGGAGTAATCACCACAAATGATTTGTCCTTTGACTCCCATATTAGAACTAAAATTAAACTAGAAAACAAAATATTGGGATGCATATATAGAAACATAAAGAGCCGTAATCCATCTGTGATTGTACCTTTGTATACATCTCTTGTGAGACCACATCTTGAGTATTGTTCATCACTATGTACACCTCAATACAAGAGGGATGAAGTATTGATTGAGCAAACACAGAGAAGGGTAACCAAAAGAATTAGTACAGTGTATGGGAAGAATTATGTTGATAGACTGAGGGATCTGAACATGTACTCAATGAACTATAGAAGGATGAGGGGTGATCTATGTTAGGTATTTTGTGCATCCAGAGATAGTTATTTATGGGAAACCATTGGCTTAACATTGCAAGTCTCTGTTATGAGTACACACGTACACATAGATTAAAAATCAAAGGAGAAATAAGTAGAACAAACAAAAGGAAAAAATGGTTTTCCCAAAGAGTGGTTGCAGCATGGAACACCCTCCCAGAGTCTATAGTCACGTGTAAGACTATGGGATCCTTCAAATCATCCCTAGAGCAATACATGGGTAATAGCAAATATGAGTATCACCACTGAATAAGTGGTGAGCAATAATGGGTCAGTGGACCTACCTGCTTGTATTACCCTATGAACAACCAGCGGAACATGGTCGCCTCAGGAATCACCTCTGCACATAAACCTGTTAGAGCTCAGGGGAGTATACCTGGCCCTTCAGGCATTTGCTCCTCATTTAAAAAACAAGGTGGTACAGGTTAGAACAGACAACACTACCACCATGTACTACATCAACAAACAAGGGGGAACCGGATCCACCCCACTGTGCACCATCCTCCCAGGGCACGAAATGTTAAGGTGTGTTCCTGGGCTGTTATTTTATCTACATGCTGGTTTTTAAACTTAAATAATAAAGCTTATTGGACAAGAAATCTACCTGTGCCATGTAGTAATCTTTTCGAAGTGTGTTGAGTGCTGTGATTTTCTGCTAGAAGTATAGCCTAGAGGTTAGAGGAATGAGCTGTGACTGAGCTTGGTACATCTAGCAGACCTGGGTTTGATTCCCACAACAACCTCTACTTGCATGCTGTGTGACTCTGAACAAGTCACTTAACCTTTCCTTTGCTCCTGGGTCACCTCTGAAAACAGGCACTTGTGCCTAGCAAGTCTTACCGGGTTACCAAAGAATAAAAAAAAAAAAACAACAAAAAAACTTAGATCACTCCCTGTTGGGACCCTCCATGACATTCTCCCTCACCTCCCTGCTGACCAGAAGTTGCCAGTGAAGTTGGTCCAGGACCAAGGTCTGTCGTTGGCTAAGTACCAGCTCCAGATGGCTTTGGAAACAGCCTATTCCTGTGCCCATACCATGGCAGCAGCCATCTCAATGTGTTGCTGGGCCTGGCTGCATCTGTCCACCTTTATGGCAGACATCCAGCACAAGCTTGCTGATGTCCCTTTCTTGGACATGGACCTCTTTGGTCCTGGGCTGGAAGAACATCTCACATGCACAGAAAAGTCCAGCACCACCCTTGACTTTATGGTGTAGTCCTAGAAGGATCGGAGATATAAACCTAAGAAAAATGCTTTTCATTACCTGCCTACCTACCATGTTTGGTTACCAGGGCCCCAAGCTAGATGGAGGCAAGGGTGGGGGTGCCCTCTGAGATGCAGCGGCTGGTGTGCCCGCAAAAGCTGCACAGTGACAGGTTGAAGCTTGGGGGGGTGTCATCCCTCCATCCGTCCTTCCCCTGTTTGCACTCCCTGTAGGTCAGTTATGCCACTTCCTGCCACATTGGTCTACTGTCACAGTGGACAAGTGGGTGTTAGAGGTGGTAGGCAGAGGGCTGCCACTGAACTTTGAGACTCTCCCACCTTTCCAACTCCATGCTTCTCGTGAGTCCACGGTGTCGCAGGACACATTGTCCGCCCTTTAGGAGGACATCACTCAGCTCCTCATGAAAAGGAGCCATAGGCCACATATCAGACGCCTTGGCTAGTCAGGGTATGGGTCCTGGTACTTCCTGGATCCAAAATGGATGAGGGGCAGCACCCCATACTAGATCTATATGATCTGAATCAGTTAATGTGGAAGCGCAAGCTCCGGATGGTCACTCTGAATCAGATCATTCTGGCTCTGGAGCAGGGCATGTGATTCTGCTCCCTGGACCTCCAGGATCTGTTCTTCCACATCCCATTCCATCCGTCCCACTGCTAGTACCTCTGGTTCTGTGCAGAAAAGGTACTGTGCCAACTCCAGGTCATGCCCTTAAATCCCTCGCCCATGCCCAGGGTCTTCACTAAGTGCATGGCAGTGGTGCAGCCTTCCTGTGGTGCAAGGGCATCAGGCTATATCCATACCTGGATGACTGGCCGTTGGCTGGGCCATCCAAAGAAATTGTCAAGCGGTCCAGAGATCTGCCCCTACAAAAGTTCTGAGACTTTGGTCTGTTTGTCAACCCGGACAAGTCCGAATTTGGCCTCTCACAGGAACTCAAGTTCATGGGGGCAGAACTAGACTCCCTGCGGGCCAAAGCCCGCCTCCCTATGGATCAGGAACTGGATCTTGCCTCAATTGCCCAATCATTTCAGGGTGAGCTCTTGCACCTTGCTTGGGATTTCCTGTGACTGCTGAGGTAAATGGCATTCTGCATCAGCACGGCCCATTGGGCTTGTTGGTGGATACGCTGTCTTCAGGGAAAGTTGGGCCATTTGTGGTCTCAGTACCTAGGCCACTTGGACTAGCCAGTCACAGTGACCTGCCCAATGTGGGATGCCATCCTGTGGTGGCCGGTCCCACAACATCTGAAGGAAGGAATCGCTCATGACAGATGCATCTTTGGTGGGGTGCACACCTGGGAGACCACAGAGCCCACAGGTTCTGACCACCTTGGGAGTCCCATCACCACCTGAACCTGCTGAAACTCTGTGCAGTGTAGCTTGCTCTGACAGAAGTCGCTTCTCTAGTCAGGGGTCAGTTCATGCAGGTCCAGACAGACAACACCACAAACATGTCCTACCTGAACAGGAAGGGTAGACAACACTCCCTTTTCTGTGTCAGGAGGTTGTCTGCACCTGGACTCTCGTGCGCAGCCTTGGTGCTGATCTCCTAGCTATCCCTGTCATGGGAGTTCACAATCAGCTGACAGATGCTCTCAGCTGAGTAGGAGAGATGTCAGAAAAGTAGTCCCTGAATCAGGAGGTGGTCAACCACTTGTTTACCCTGAGGGGCACTCCTCTGGTGGATCTGTTTGCCTCCTGGGAGAATGCAGAACTGAGCCTATTTTGTACCTGCTCCCACAGTCTAGTACACTATTGGGGGATGCCGTCACAAGGCTCTGGACCCCAGGCCTCATGTACGGTTTCCTTCCCTTTCACTTGATCCACTAGGTGGTGGTCAAGGTCCAAATGGACAAGGCACAGATGATCCTGATAACTCCAGACTAGCCCAGACAGTTCTGGTATCCGGATCTCCTCTGCCTTAGCAGCAGACCTCCATGGTGGTTACCTCTTCACCTGGATCTGCGGACCAAACAAGAGGGGATGGTCCTGCAACTCTTGGCCTGGTTCTTGAGTGACTCAAGTTTCAGGTCTTGGGTCTGTTGGAAGAAGTACCCATGCTTTGGATTCCTTCCAAAAAGAATTGAATCACAGATGTTATGCATTTAAATGGAAAAGGTTCTCCATTTGGGGCCAGGGCAAGGAGCTTGATCCCCTTACCTGCCCTGTGGATAGCAACCTGGAGTACCTCTGATACCTGTCAGTTGGGTCTGTGAGTGATGTCCCTTAAGGTGCATCTGGCAGCCATCTCTGCTTACGAAATGTGGGCTGGTAAGCTGATGGTGGCCCAGGAGAAGGTGTTCGGGCACTTTTTCAAAGGCCTGGATCAAATGTCCCCTCTGGTGCGTGAACCACTACCACCATAGGCCCTATTAGTAGTGCTGGCTTTGCTCATGGTCAAGCCATTTGAGCCTATGTACAGGTGTGAGATGTCACACCTGTCATGGAAGATGGCCTTCTTGGTGTCCATAATATCAGTCAGAAGGATCGGTGAGCTCCAGGCACTCTCAGTAGAGTCTCTGTATCTGGTCTTCCACAAAGACAAGGTTGTCCTTCACCCTCACCCAAAGTTCATGCTGAAAGTCTTATCGGAGTTTCACCTTAACCAGGTGATCAACTTACCAGTATACATTTCCAGCCCGACCTCAGAGGCTGACCATAGGCTCCATATCCAGGACCTTTGGAGGGCACTCTCTTATTACAAGTAGCATACAGCTAGAGATTGGGTGAGGCTCGCCAGCTGTTTTTAACATATGCTGAAGCCATGCCTGGCAGGCTGGAAGCAAAACGATTGGCAGATGGATCACGCCCTGCATCAACCTCTGCTATTTGTTGGCTTTGTAGGGAGCCTTTGGTAGGACTCATTCCACCAGCCATACCTCTGCTTTGGTGGCTGCCTGCAAGGATATCCTCATCACAGAAATCTGCAGGGTTGCTACTTGGAAGTCAGCACACACCTTTATTTCCCAGTACAGCATCAACCTAGAGTCCTGTTGGAATGCTGCTTTGGGACCTCGGTTCTCCAGTCTATTTGCAAAGCAGGGGTGCATCCTTGCCGCCTCCTCCCAGAGAACTGCTAGGAGTCTGCAAGACTGTGGATAGTGAGCTATATGCATGACCCTACAAAGATAGGTTACTCACCTATAACTGTTGTTCTAGGAGTGGTATACAGTTCACATCCACACAAGTTACCCAACCTCCCCTAGCAAGTGGCCTATGGATGCCTGCCTCCAGCGTGCAAAGATCTGGCGTCACAGAGTGGAGTCAGGGTATATACCACCCAGGTGGAGAGTGGAGCTTATCTTAAAGATGTCCAATGGAAAGCCTGTTTCAGTGGAACTGCCAAAGTGTGAATGTGAACTGTATACCACTCCTAGAACAATTGTTACACATGAGTAACTTATCTTTTCAGCATGGCCACCACTATTGTGATGTCCCTTGATCTTGCTGCAAACCAATTAGAAGGCAGGATAGAAACATAAAGCTGCAGAAGCCTCTGGGATGCTGGAGGACTGATTAATTCAGGTGCTGTCTTGTGGACCAATGGACTGTCATGGATGAGACTTCCAGGACTTGATTTACAGCACATTTGAGCCAATGGGAACTGGACTGCTGGAGGAGAAGAAACAGGAGCTGGGCTGACTTTAGCCAAATCTGTGAGCAATCTCGATGAGGAAGTATTGCTATCCACAGCGAGTTCAAGCTGCACCACAACAGACTATGTCTGTGAAAAATGACCTGTGAGTAAAGCCATTTTTCCTGGCAAGGGGAATTAGGATGCATTCGCATGCTAGACAGCATGGAAGGTGATACTGAGGTTTCAGTGTGTTACAAGTGTGTGAGAACAAGAACACGCTGCAGCAAGGCTGCTGCATGGGTCTGTTAGCAGGCTTCACAGCCAGGCATCAGACTGAGACCTGAAGGGATTGAAAGCCGTGGTGCATGGGTCAGTAACATGCAGTTGTCTGGGAGGAAGAAAGCTAGCCAAACCTCTTGGAGGAACCATGAAGCAAGTGCCTGAGAGCAAAGGAAGCCAGAAAGCAGAGGCAGCCCAGCTGATTGAGGGAGACTGTGGCGATCGAGGTCCAGGAGCCATATAGAGTGAGGGAGAGAGGACCCACACTGTTGGGAACCATGAGCGAGGTTAGATCTTGCCCTGCTTCAAGCAAAAGAAGCTGTTTATTTGGGAGTTTGTTTTCTTGCATTTGGCAACCAGACCAGGATCTGTACAAACACCTCACATTTTGATGTTTTTATTGCCATTTAAGCTATTGCATGGCCTTTGGGTTTTATAATTGAGTACTTTGCTCACTGTGTTAGTTAAAGTGCACCACCACTGGCCAGCCTGTGGTAACATCAACAGGCCAGCACCGTCCTAACCTTTTGTACACAGGTACTGTAATTAAGGGGGTTTCCACAAGTTATAAGGGAAAATCTTGGTATCAGGTGGGAGAGAGTGGCGGCCTCCAGTACAGCAGGAGCCCCTGAATATCAGTACTGTGAATAGGGATGAGTGGGCAGGCTAAGAGCAGGGCTGCACCTTGATATGCTGCTTAGTGGCAGCCCAGGTAGAACTGTTTATTTGGACTGTGTCTGCCTAGGGCACTTAAGTGCTGTCCCCATTTAGGTTGAGTCTGCAAAGGGTGACTAACAGCAGCCATAGAAGTATATGGTTTTAGGCACAGTGCACCAGAAGACTGGCCATATTGGTGTTTGAACCAATTGCATTATCCTCTTTTCCTTTTCAAAGTATTCCCTGAATAATAATGTTTTCTTTGCTGAAGCCATATCTCATTTGTTGACTCCGAAGGTTTACAGTGCATGCTGGGCTAGGGGAACTTCTGTACTTGCTTGGGGGGCTGTGGGAGGGATGTCTGCAGTGTGGAGGTGGGTAGATACTGCATCCTAGGGGACTGTACTGGTCTATCACCAGGCCCACTTAAACCTTTCTCTGGGTGGAGGCACTATGCTATTTTTTTTTTCTGGATTATAAACCCTCATGACTGATGAAAGACAGAAAAGAACTCAGGGCTACCACAAACATCTAAAGTGACCCTGTGGTGGTGTAAGGTTGTTGTGCCCTTACCTCTAAGGCATCTGGCAAGATACCTGCCCTACAGGGGCCTTACATGTAAATACATAATATTTTTTTTCTAGCAAGTGCCATATTAAAATTCCTGTTTGTGTTTTGCTGCTCTGTGCCCCCTAGTGTCTTACTCCTATGGGCCCTATGACCTTGCTGACTTCTCTCTCACAGCCAGCTACAAAATTCCTGTTTCAAAGATGTTAAGGACCCAAAGAGCGATTCTTATATTACACTGGGCTATTGTACTGTATTTGGTAGATCAGTGAATAACAACTGCCCACTCAAATGAGCAATTAAAAATGTAATTAGATTTGAATGTAAATCTGCTGCACAAAGTTCGGTTTCAGTTTGAAACAGATTGGATGGTTAATTTAACATCTCATTCTTATTGTTTGAATTATCTAGGTTGTGGTTAAAACAAGAACAGAATACCAGTCGGATCAAAAGAACAAAGGGAGACTAAGGGTGCCAAAGATTGCTGAGTTCACAATCAGCTTCAATGATGGAGTAACGGAAAGATTAAAGGTAGGAACTAATGCAGTTTTCTTCTCATATTCATAGGTCTGATTTTCAAAATGTTGTGTGCAGTACTATGTGGATGTGAATGTGCAAGAACATGTCCTGTAAATATTCTTAAACGGAGTTTGCCACCTTTGAGAACATTTTGAAAACATAATGTTTAGATACAGTTTGTGTTACATTTTATATACTGGCTGCATTCCTTTCCCTTGGTTATTCAGACCACGGCTAATTCTCATGAAAGCAGGGTCCCTGTCCTCCAGAGCCACTTTGCTGTGGAAATGACTGATTTCACAAGCGGAGGATTGTGACTTCAGCAAAGGATCAAACAGCAGGAGCAGAACAACTCAAGGGCACAAAGATCCCATTTCCATGCAAATGAACCAAGTGATAAAGAAATACAGAACATATATACAATAAAAGCTGTATTATAGCTAAATATTTTTTAGTTTTCGCAAATGGGAGAAACTTGCTTCAGTAATATAAGTGTGACTCCTAGTTGCAGAAGCATAGCTACCATAGGTTTCTGAGCAGAGACTAGAATTGTGCTGTAGGTGCCTAAAAACTGAAACCAGGTACACAGCAACTCCTTTTGTGACCCAAGACCTCACTGGGGACTCCCCAAACATGTGAGGGTGTCCGACCCGTACCACAGTGCTTTTACTTATGCCTTTAATAGAACTATGGCAGAAGTGGGAGGACTCTGGTGCAAAACTTTTATCTGGAGATCCCTCGCCATCCCACATTCCTGGTGGCTTGTAAGGTCAAGTGTTCCCTAGTTACCTTTTTTATGGTATTATTGTATTTGCTGCTGTATTTTTCCTGCTTTTCTGATGTTTTGTAACCTGGGATTGTTATGTGTTACTCTGTGAGGTGTTTGCCTTAGTGCTTTACTCTGTAAGCATCATATCAACATCATACCTTAAAATAGGCATTTCAATTTTCTAGTGTGCTTACTTGGTCAGTACAAACTAAATAAAACAAATAAACCCTGCTTACTTTCACTTGGTGACCTGCTGCACAGCTCTTGTCAACAATAAACACTCTCCAGACATGTTGTAGAAAAAAAGGCTTCCTACGCCATTATTTGTATTCCCCACTCTGTTATTCAGGCCCCACCTGGAATGCAGGAGCCATTTCTTGTAACCTTTATGGTGTGCCCTGAAGAGGACAAATTAACACAATTCTGCTGCTGGGAGTTAAAGTTCAGAACATTTCCGGAACACGTTCATGGGTGCCGTGACTCAGTCATTGAGTCCTGAGTTCAGTACTACCCAGTCCTCATTCAAATGCGTAAGGTCAAGGAATGTCCACAGTGATCCCTGTCACCTCCTTGGAATTAAGTCATTGCTGCACTTGGGGGGAGGTTACAAACCTGGGTGACCCTGCTACAGTTCACTGAGGAACCAATACCAGCATCAAGGGGGACCCCTACTAGGTACACTTGCAGTGCTGTCCTCAGGTGGTGTCCTGTTTCTCCAAACCTGTTCAGAGTTCCATTGGTGAGACTGGAGTCTCAGTTTTCAAGATTTACAACTTGTAATCCATTTTCCCAACAGTCAGCTGAGCGCGATTGTAAGTTCAGTTTACATAATACAGCCCAGTGCATTCAGTGGCTTCAAGAAACCTGACACCTGGATCCTTTCTGAACCCACTTTTCTTGTTTGGTGGTGCTTCAGGACCCTTCCTGCTCCGTGGCCTGGGCCTGGCTCTTGTCCCCCAGAAAGACACTGTTACAGCAGGGGAGTGAACTTCTCGCTCTCTCTGTCTCCCTCCTTGAACCTTACCACTTTCAATCCACCTAATTAATGTGTAGCCCCCCCACTCCATTTATACCCTGGCAAGGAGCTAAACTTTCTTTCTGTCACTCCCCCACCCAGAAAAGAACTGGCCTGCTCAAAGTTGTAGCCCCAAATGGGGCTCTGCGTTACACCTAAAATGCTCTCAGCTATTTAATAGTAAAATACATTGGCCTATATTCATGAACCTTTGGTTTTCAAGGAGTACTCAATATTTTAGCTTTATTTAAACTGTTATTCTTGAAACACTTTTACATTACCATTACTTTATTCAGATTTATCTTATTCTTGTTGTTTTATCCCAATCCTGAAGGGCAGGGTTGAATCAGGAGTGATGTCAAAACCACAAGAAGATTAAAAAAAAAGTAAAATAAAAAAATGCTTGAATAGTGGGATAAAATAAGACTCCTAGTGCACTGGGAAACAGCTCCATGAATATAGGTAATCATAAGTACTATATATATATATATATATATATATATATACATATATATAATTTCATGAAAAGATAACAATGAATGAGACTCTCCTGCTGTGCATTTTTTTGTATCTGGATGAAAACATATTTTGTTATTACAGAAAAGTTGGACCATTTTTGGTATTTGGGGTGCACTTTTTGCCTGCTATTGTACATAACTTTATCACAGGTTCTACTAGTAACAGGCAACAGCCGAATAAGAAGATCATAAATATTTGAAAAAAAAACCAAAACATCTCTAAATATAAAAGAAGCATGGATACCCATTCTTTGAAATCATATAACTGCAGATATCTATACTTGTATCGCCTGGAAACAGATTTATTGAGCATCATGAGATGGATAGCAAAAATCCTGAAAGCTCATCGCTCTAAACTGGTTGGCGTTAGCCTAGGAGTAGTCCCAGCTTTGATGGTTAATCTCAGTACGACATAAACATAAAACATACATAAAAAGCCTTTTTTTATTTGACAGGAGGCATTTTATATTTCCAATAAGGCAAGATGGATAACATCACTTGTCAGGTGGTTGAAGGCACTCAGCTGCACCTCGTTCCTTACAACACACTGAGGTGTGAAGGTATCCCAGCATAGCACATAACCTATCATGTCGGCTTGCTTAATTTTCAGGTGGTGGGCATGAGTATTGCCCACTGGCAGTATAGCCTACAGGTTAGAGTAAACAGCAGTGAATGAGCTTGGTACAGCCAGCAGACCTGGGTTTGGTTCCTACAACCTCCATCTGAGCAAGTCACTTAGCCTCCCCAGTGCTCCTGAGCCACCCCTGAAAAATAGCACTTATACCTAGTGGGCCTTACCCGGTTACTAAAAAGAATAAAAAAAATTGTGTAATTTAAATAACTCTGTTAAAGCTTTAATGTAGTTCATGAATTAAACAAATCCTCCTCTCTTCCAAATGACCAGGAGCACCTCCCCCACCACACACACATACACATAGATAAATTTGTATAGCCTACAAGTTATGTCTCAAAGGAAGTAAAAGGAAAACTTGTCATCCTTGACCAGCAGATGGCAAACAGCATACCTGCATGTATTTTTCCATGCAGCTACAATACATACAGTAACAAAGATTTATAATGCAAATTGACTTACACACTGATCTAAATAACTGTTAAATGGAATGCCGATTGCAGTCTGCTGAGAGACTGTGTGACTATATTTTGCTACATAGTCCCTCTGAAGATTCTGGACAAATTCTGTAAACAGTGACTAGTTTAGTGGTCAAAAGGCAGAACTGTGAACATAAACTTTCAAGTACCTCAAGGGAATTAATTAAGTCCAAGAAGGTAGTGTCTTTCAGAAAAAGAGATGTGCAAGAGCAAGGGGGCACAATTTGATAATAGAGGGGGGACGGCTCAGAGGTAATGTGAGGAAGTATTTTTCACAGAGAGGGTTGTGGATGCATGGAACAGCCTTTCTGAGGAGGTTGTAGAGTCAAGAACAGTGGGGGAATTCAAGAATGCATGGGACAGACATAAGGCAGTCCTAGTGGGGGGTAGGAGGAAGTAGGCTGTTGGTTAACTAGGATCTGCAGCTTATCCGTTAGGTAGGAAAATGGGCAGACTAGGTGGGCCAAGCGGTCCTTATCTGCTGTCAAATTCTACGTTTCTATGAGGTCCCAGGTCTAATTAAATCACTCTGTGACTTTCAGCTACTCACTTGGCCCTCCTGTGAATCAATCCATGCAGCTGTAAACTGAGAGGAAGTAGGGTCCCACTAAATTTAAGTGCATTGTTGCTGTATATCTCAGCACCTATCCTGGGTAAATACATTTTAAAACTAAGCTGAAACGACTGGCAACGGCTTACTGCACCATGCAGTAGCTGAGAGGGTTATTTTAACAGCAGCTCTGAAAAATCAAGTCTTTTATCTGGTTAATGCTACATTACATAGTGTATCAGGCTGATTTTATTTTTTTCAGTTTTTCAGTAGGACAGATTCTGTCATTGGTATTTTCTTATCTACTCCCATACAAACCCCTATTTACATCTGTGAATCTCACTTTCTTCCTTTGTAGTGACCGCAGGTGAAAGTGGGGATCTCAACAGCTGGACAAAAATCTGTGCTGCAACCACATTCAGTATTTACATAACATTTTGTTTACCCAGAAATCCGCAGGAGACGCAACATCTCATGTACCTTCACTCCCCCCACTTCTTGCACCCTGCATGTAGCATGGCCTCAGCTATTCCCCCAGTCAGGAGGGGCATCAGCGACTGCCTTCACATCAGTTGTCAACATTAGTCTGTCATCAGCCAACAAGGGTATGCAAACACCAGGCAGCCTCTACCCTTCCCTCAAGAAACTAATCACTTCACCTACGACTCTTGAGAGCTCTGGGGAGACAGCAGGCATTGGAACAAGATTGTTCCTGTGTTGGTGGCTTCAAAAGAGGGCTTAAGACCTCCCTCGAGCACCATCTATGTACTTGCAATAGTTGACATGTTGTTACTTGGTTTGTATTTTTCTTTGACTTGACATGCATTTGCTGCTCAACATGTACTTGCTGTACTATAACTAAGACCTGACTGTATGTTAGCTCTCTGTTGTAAATGGTGTTTTGCTAACCATGTAACCCTGCAATTTTATTGTTGTTGTTGTTGGTATAGCTTTTATTGCTTATTGAGTTCCTTTTGTATTTGGTTGTTTCCATCCATGCAATTAATTCTGGGTTGCCCCTGAAAAAGGGACTTTCAGTCTCAGTGGGCCCACCCGGTCAACAAAATGCAATAAGTAAATATAGGAAAATAACATTTCTCTTGATACTACATAAGATTACAGAAATAAATAAATAGTGGGTAATTAACGCTGGGGAATTAGTGGCACTGGCAAGGCTCTTGGTTAAAGAGGGCTGGATTTTCTAAAGGCCTAGATTAATGCAAGGCTAATTCTTTCTGCAGTTTGTGCAAACAGCACCTGCATGTTAGATCATCTCCCAAGTGATCCAGCATTCAGGTGCAGTTGCCATCATTTGTGGCTCAACTGACTCAGCTTGCAGCAAAAAGTGATGCGTGTGTCACTTTTTATGGCTGCAGGTGCGGAGCCCTGTAGATGTCTTTCTGTCACTTGGGAAAAATGGCACTTCAGACTCCTTCCAGAGCACAGTTTAGGACATGAACCCTGATCCTTCCACTACCTGAAATTACTACGCTGAGGGGGGGAGGGGGGAGAGAAAGAGTTCCTTTCCTACATGTAGCATTCTCCTGCCTGCTCAAATTACAATCAGTGGAGTGTAAACAACATAGGCAGCTTGTTTTAGTGTTAAACAATACATAAACCCTCTCTTTTTATACATGTTTATCTAAACGATGCCTTGTTGGCAGGGGTGTAGTGCTCCCATACTTCTTAAAGTTTTCAATGATTTTTTTTATGTAGTTCTCCAGGCAGCAGTCTTAAATCAGCAACTGAACAGTCTTGAAGCAGAGCTGTAAGGGGACTTTGTTTTATACTGCAGCTTCTCTGCTGAATTCCTTCACAGAGGAGCACAAGGTGATCTGAGATCAGGTTTCAGCTTGTGGCAGTGGGGTCACTGGGCTGGGACAGACAGTCATTGTGATGAGCTTCCAACTGAGTAAAACAGGCAGTCTCATTTTTTATGTTGTCTTGCGCGCGCAGCGCAAGCAACATGTTGTGGCAGCTTGATGGAGTAGCAGATTGTGGAGGTGCAGCAGTGTTGTGGCAAATGGTGCCACTGCTTTTTCGGGCTGGTCTCTGTGGCAGCAGTGAATGAGCATGCTATCTATGACATCAGTTCAGAAGCGTGCCACCAACTTGAAAGAATTTCGCTGCTGCAATGAGGGAGCAACTTGTCATTACAGGGCATGCCTTGCCTGCTGAAACATTTCAATAAACATGGTGGCAGCTGCCGCCATCTGCCTCTCCCAGTCCATAGAAAGCTGATGTCGAGGGTGCCCAATCCCCCTGTCGGCATGCCCCCTCCCCAGTTCATTTGCTGATGGGGGAGTCCAATCCCCATCGGCATAATGTTCCCTCTAGTTTTGTCTGCTGAGGGGGGTGCCCAATCCCCTTCGGCATCATGCCCCTCCCACACACAGACACGCTTTCTTTGCCAACGGAGGGCTCAATCCCTATCAGCTTCAGTCCTCTGTCCCCAAAACACACAGGTGGCACACTGGGAGCCCACCCCTGTGTGCTCAACAGTTGGTTTTACACCCGTAGATGAAGAAAACCTTCCCATGATGTCCTTCCTAGCAAAAAGAAAACGGTCTGTTGTTGCGCTGGGAGCGCACCCTCCCCCAACTTGCATTCACCCTCTGCACACCCCACCTCCCCGCACCCCACCCCCATACTTAGCGAAGTCCGCGCATTGATCTTCGGTGGAGCGGGAACACGTTTGCACTCTTCAAAGCTGACCTCGAACTGAAGAAAATCACAGTAAGCTGTATAATGGCATCGGGGGTTCAACTTAGGTAGATATGTCAGCCATTTTTGTGACTTTTGGCTCCAAATTTTCAACATGGGGTTCTTGGGACCCCACCTCATGAACTCAGTCACTGTCATTTTGTTATTCAGTCACAAAAGGTGATTTCACATTCACTGCACGGAATCACCTTTCGGGACTGATTAATGAAATGACAGTGCCAGTGTTCTTGAGGTGGGCTCCCAAAAAGCCTATGTTGCAAATTTGGTGAAAAAATTCCAAAAAATGACTGTGTTACAAGCGTGTATTGTGCAGTTTCCATGCAAGCTCATAAGTTCGAGAATTTTTAATATTTTCACTCCAGATTTTCAGCATTGCCATTTTTCTTACCTCCTTATGAACAGTTCAGCTGTCATTCTTCACATCCTGCCCAAAATGTGTTTTCGCACATCTGGCGCACAAAGGCGCTCTCGCTGTGGGAAATCAACATTTGGGACAGATTAAGAAAATCACAGTGACACTGTTCATGATCAGAGGTCTCAAAATGTCTATGTTGAAAATTTGGTGAAAAAATTCCAATAAATGATTGTGTTACGAGCTTGCATTGCGTAGTTTCCATGCACGCTTGCAACTTAGAGAATTTTTAATATTTTCACTCCAAATTTTCAAAATTGCCATTTCTTCATACCTCCTTATGAATGGTACAGCTGTAATTTTTCACATCTTGCCCAAAATGTGTTTTCGCACATCTGGCGCAGAATGGCGAGGTCGCTGTGGGAAATCAACATTCGGGACAGATTAAAAAAAGTCACAGTGCCACTGTTCATGAGCAGAGGTCCCAAATGCTTTCATGAGGTGGGGGTCACAAAAACCCCATGTTGAAAATTTGGAGTGCAAATACCAACAAACGCCTGGGACGTTAGGGTTTCTAACCATAACGTCCTACCCTGTAGAGACTGACAGGCATCAGGGGTGTGACTTTGGATTGTCGGCTGTAATGCTCATGCCATTCCACCCCGGCCCCCACCCTGCAGCCAGTGACAGGCATCAAGGTTTGCCTTGGGCTCTTCAGTCCCAACGTTCACCCCATTCTCCTATACTGCACCCATCTCAACATATTTCCGTATGGAATGGGGTGAGCGTAGGGCCCGATGACCCCAAGGCACAATGTGACACTTGTCGGAGTCTGCAGGGTAGAGTGAGGTGAAATGGCATGAGTGTTGTGACTGACAAACCAAAGGCACACTTCAATGCCTATCAGTCTCTGCAGGGTGGGGTGGGGTTGGCGTCAGTTCCATACTTCACTGCCATTCCTATTATGCATCTCTCTAACTCCTGCACTACCAGTGTCAATGCCAGCAAAACAACATTCGGCATTGACAAATGCGTGTTTAGTAAATCTGTTTGCTAAGTTAAAGTTACTTTTCCTAGTAAGGTAGGCAAAGATCATGTAACCCTCTGTCCATGTTTTGTATTGACAATCCTGTATACGATTTTGGGTGGTTACACTTTATTTGTATTTATAAGGAGTTTATTTGGAAATAGTACTTAATTGATAATAAAGTGACAGTCTTATTGGTGCCTGTGTCTGATGGCTGTCTTCCCTCTGTGACTTGCAAAGTACTGTAAGCAAGAGTCTCCTCCATTTTGTACTATGATAAAACATGTAAACAGTAAGAGAGTAACTATGACATTACACTGGGATTACACTTAGCTGATAGCTGCCCTATGGTGGTGCCTGATTATGCAGTTGTGATAGCATGGACCCTGGAGTTGAATGTATTTGCTCTGCTTTGACTTGTCATATTGTCTACTACGTATCTACTTGTATGATATTTTTCTGTTTATATTAAATGAAGCATTTTGCGGCAGTGGTAATGCTATGAATGTTTTGCTGTCCAAACAAGCAAGCATAGGACAGTGCCAGACATGTTTGCTTTCATGCTGTTACAAGTTAGACCAACAGTATCTTGAGGCTATAAGCATGCCTTTCTTACCCCCATGAGCCACTGTTTCATGGACTTTGGGTTCCACTGGGCTAAGGAGTATAGGCCCCCATATTCAGAGCTGGCCATGTGCAGTCTGTGGCAGTTTGGGCACAGCATGCCTGGGGGTCAGTATTCAAACAATTAGCTCACTGCAACTGAAGCGTGCAAATTGTCTAAATATGGGGTCATGTCGGTACAGTGCATAGTGAGTGTGTTGTGCTGACAGAGGCCCAGACTGAATATGGCTGACATGAGCGCAATGAAGTAACTTGGATGAAATGGGATAGCGACAGGGCTCCTGTGGGCCATATTTAGCCCTAACATGCTAATGACCCCTTTGGGCATGGAAGGCACTATGACCCATTTGCATGCACATTAGGGGCCCATTAACATGTGTGCATTGCCACCCCCACTCTGTAGCTGTCTTACATATTCCTTGTGGTCTAGTGGTCCCTGCACCCCCTATTCTTCTGTAGCTGTCTCAAATATTCCAGGTGGTGTAGTGGTTCCTGTACCCCCGATTGACTGTCCTGTAGCTGTCTTGAATATTCCTAGTAGTCTAGCAGTCTCCCACACCCTGATCATCTGTCCTGTAGCTGTCTCGAATATTCCTGGTGGTGTAGATGTTCCTGTACCCCCAAATGACAATCCTGTAGTTATCTTTAATATTCCTAGTAGTCTAGTGTCCCCCACCCCCGTAAGGGCATCTGATCCTCTGTCAATCCAACTCGCATGCTCAGGACCCTCCTCCCCACAACTCCCCCCCCCACTCAGGTCACCTAAGCCAAAGTACAACAATAGTGACAGTGACCTACACAGCCCTCTGCTCACCACCTTGGCCAGCCACCATCTGGTTGCCAGTGAGCAGTCATGAGTACAGTAGACACAGGTGTTTGTACAATTCTTGCGACTGCTCAGAGAACGTCAGATTGAAACCAGTTGAGGTGGTGAGCAGAGGGGTGTGCCAGTCATCAGTATTGCTGCAGTTTGCATTATATGACCAAGACTGGTGGGGGGGGGGACTGAGAGGGTAAGTCTGGAGGGGGGCCACATGTCCTTATGGGAGGACCTCTAGACCACCAGGAATATACCAGACAGCTACAAGATGGGTGATCTGGATGCTTTTACAATGTATTTTCCCAGGACAGATCAGCTTACATGCAACATCTGCTTTTCAGTGAGGTTCTGCTGTAGGGTCCTGCTTTTACAGTTTTACAATATATTTACTCAAGATAGCACAGATGAGTTGTGATATCTTGTGTGTGGTGGGGTTCTGTTTGACCCAGTTTTTACACTGTATTTACCCAATATAGTACAGCAGAGATGCAAGATCTTTGTTCAGTGGGGTCCTCCTTTTACCCATTTTTATAATGCATTTACCCAGGATAGCCTAAGTGAGAGGTAATTTCTCATTTTTAGTGAGGTCCAGCTTTTACTATGTATTTTTCCAGGATAGAATAGTACAGTGGACTTATTTATTTAATTAACTTTTTTAATGTGAAAAAGTAGTAGTGCATGTTTAAACATCTTCTCCATGAAGGATTAGTAACTTAATAACCTGGCAGAGCTAACTTTGTTCTCGTCTTGAAGTTGGTACTTTTTGTTCATGTGAAAGATAGGTCTGCAGTCTGGAAAATGTCCTGCAGAAATCCTCTAACCCAGCAAGCGGCTAGCTGTACCTGTATGACTAGAGGTACGGCTCATGGGTGTAGGAAGACATACTCCAGGTACTCCATGGTGTACAGTTTTATTTGGGAGGGGGGCAACAACAATGCTCAGCACTGCTGCTGTTGTTCTATGAAACACGACATAGAACCAGGTGATCCTTTTTGTAATTTCATTTTTGGAAGTAAAAACTAGAAAGGTTGTTCACTGAGATAGTCTTTACATCCTAGGGACCACAGAACATTACAGGCACTGGGGTGATATGTGGGTGCCTGAGAGAGTATTGCATGGGAACTGTATTTACCACTGTTTGAGTGAGGGCAACAACCAGTGTCACGGTGTACAAAAGTTGTGTTTATTATGCCGGATAGGGCAACAAACAGTCCTGGTGTACAAATGTTTATTGTTTAGCTACACCCCTGGTGTGGCTGGCACTATGCAGAGTGCCAGCAGACAGCAGTCGACTAGTCGTGCTGTATGATCCTGTAAGGGACTAATTCTCACAAGTCGAGAGTCGAGACTTCGCTGGGACCAAGTGAATTAGACGGTTGGTGCCAACAAAACAATATGAATTAATAACTAGCCTGGCTTTATCATAAAAGGATCAGTGAGGTAAGTGTGCTGTTTTGTATTAATAATTTTATTTGTATTGAATGGCCTTATCTGACAGTGAGGGTCTGGGCTAGGCTGTGTGCAGCGACTTGAGTGATCTCTCTTTCCACCAAGCTTGCCCCTTGCTGCTGGCATCCTATCCCCCTGCTGTGAGCAAGCATGGGACCCATGAAGTGAAGTCCAAATACATCTGATGGTGGATGGCAATTCTTCAGCATTAAAGAGCAACTATTGTGCTCTATATCGAATTCCCCCCCCCCAAGAAGCACAAGGAACCCTTACCTGTCCCCAAATTTTAATTTAATTTAGCTTTTGTTGACTGGGTAAGTGCACTAGACAAATCCTGCCTATTTTCAGGCACGACCCGGGGGAGGGGGATACAGATGAATGCCAACTGACCTTGAACCAGATTAAGCTGTTGGTGGTATTTTCAGTGAATGAGGGAAATTTGGCCAGGACACCAGGGAAATTCCCCTACTCTTTTCGATAAGTGCCATGGGATCTTTAACATCCACCTGAACTACCACCAATCCAGGCAGATGGGACCTCGGTTTAACGTCTCATTTTGCTCCATGGAGCTCCGCCGTGCTGATCCTTTCCACTTCCTTGTACCTCTGCACCGTGCACTCCGCCCTCAATCCGCCCCCACGCTACTACATTTTGTGACATCAGTGTATGAGGAAAGTGAGGCGGGTCACTACGTGAATGGGGCTATGTTTAAAAGTTTAAATTTCATAATTTAGATGGCAAGTCGGAATAAGTCATGGCTGCTGCTTAACTAACAAGACCTTGACTTAGTTAAGTGGTAATATGACTATTCTGACTTGCCATCTAAAACTATGAAATTTAAACTTTTAAACATAGCCCCATTCACTGCAATGGACGCCCTTCGCACTCCTCATACACTGATGTCACAAAATGTAGTAGCACATGGGCAGATCGGGGGTGGCGTGCGTGGTGCAGAGGTACAAGGAAGTGGAAGGGATCGGAGCGGCGGAGCTCCATGGAGCAAAGATACGAACCCTGCCCTTCCTAAATCAGGGCACTAAATAAAGAAAATTACTAAAAGACTTGATTTGGGGGCAGGTAAGGGTTCTTTGTGCTTCTTGAGGTAGGTGGGTCAAAAGTTGCTCTTTAAAGTTTGTGCTGCTTTCAGATGAGGCATTAGGTCATGTGTTTTTTGGCTTTGGTGTTTGGGATGAATTCTGAATGGGTGTTTAGGGTGGGATGAGCCTACAACTGGCATTACCCCTGCCCTTGCCTTGTGACTGGACTGTGTACATGCTACTGAACATGCTTGGCATTAGGTCATCATCTGTTACAGTTTGCTGTGCACCCCTGTAGGTTGGCTGTCATGCGCGGGTAATGCTTGAGTGATTGATGGTGTTGTGGTACCGGTGTATGAAATATGGGAATTTGGGGGTTGACTGCCATGTACTGGATATGAATGGGAAACATCATCCTGCTGTAGAGCAGTGATAATTATGGTCATGCCATTGTCCAAGGTCTCATACAGATTGCAGAGCCCTTGTTGCATGTCATGTTTGTGGGCTGTGATGTCACTGTATATTCCCTGTGTTTCATGCAGCTGTCCCTGCTGAGTCTTACCCTCCTTGCTCCAACTGTCTCAGTTCAGGGTACATGCAGATAAAGCATTCATGACCTTGTATACATCCTGTGTCAATGTTGGTCCTTGAGGGACCCTCCAGTGGGCCTTGTGTATCGGTTCCATTCTCTGGCATGGATGGTCTGTGCATGCGTTTGCTGTGTGACAGACACATGCACCTCCAGGCTGGTGTTTTGTGTGCCCTACTCGATGCCTTGGATGTCTCACTGTGTGGTGCACTGTTGGGGGGGGGGCAGATCTTCAGTTCAGGTTGCAAGGTAACAAGTGCAATGCCTGCTGCAGTGATAGCTGACTGTACTCAAGAGAAGTGGTATATAGTTGTATGTTTCAAGGGTGGCTGGGGTGGAATTTTTTTGCTTTAGTTTTGACAATTTTTTTTTTAAAGCAAATAATAAGCAGTTATTTTGATAGTGATATTGGTTGTGTGTAACAAGTCAAAGAAGCCTTTAAAAGCAGCCAAATAGTCTCATAATTCACCAGAATGCATCTAAAACCTGAGAGCTTCTGGGGTCCTAGATGGTCCTCATATCCCCCAGCCTGTGGGGGTTTGTGGACATCGTAGTTCATGGAGACCCCACACTTCTAAATTTAGCACTATACCACTGCCTGATAGTCAAAATTGAGTTTGTAATGAGACTGTATTGCTCCAGCAAACATTCAGATTACACCTCTCTCTCTCCCCCAACTGTGTGTGTGAGTATACAATGATTTACTGCTGTCTGTAGGGTTTTTTTAACCCATTCAGGACCGATCTAAGACTAAATGATAAACAGAGCTCCACCATCCCCCCGCAGAACCAGACTTATACAGGGAAATGCTGAAAGGTGAAGCTGGCCAAACGTGAAGACTTACTTGACTTTTTTTGTCAGCTTAAACTTTTAAATTATTTCCCAGCCTTTTACAAATAAAGGTCAATATGTGCACTGAATGGAGGCTGATGGCTTGGATAAAAAAAAAAAAAAGTGTATTTCTGAAGATCCACACTTTTTTCTTGGTTTGCCTGGTTTTGGTAGGACTGTTACAATAGTGTCTTTCCATGTTGCTGAGTAGATTTCTCCTTCTTCCTTGCAGTGTTGAAATACTTTCAGGAGTACTGACGCTATCTGGGTTTTAACATTTTTTATAAAAGTCTGCACTAAAGCCACCAGGCCCTGGAGCCTTATGCTTTTTGTTTCTGATATGACTTGTAGAATTTCTTTAACCATAATGGGTGGCTTCAGTAATTCTTTTTCCTGTTTTAATAATTTGAGGAAAGTACACTTATGTATGAACTTACCGTAACAGTAGATCTTCGAGAGGATCTCTGGTAGCAGGTCACACTGGTAATACTTAGCCACCAGGCATTAGGACCACATGGAAAACTTTCTAGATAGCAGTTTACGAAAGGGGGCCACCCACCTCCGACATCACCCTCTGACGTTGACCTATCCTATAAGAGCGAACGGCCCCCACCGCCTCCTCAGTTCTCCTGCCGGAGATCAAAAGCAGAAGCCTGCTAAGGGAACTGAGGAGGTAGCCGATGTAACTGTAGAGTGGAAGGGAAAAGGAAAGCAGGAAAATCTCCTCCATGGAAAAGGAGAGCCAGGCAGGAGGCGGAAAGGACATTAGAAAAGAGCAAAAAGGGGGAAGGAGGGAGGGAAAAGCATGACCTGTTGCAAGAGATCCTCTCGAACATCTACTGTTACAGTAAGTTCTTATGTAACTGTACTATCTGACTTTGAGGGCATCTCTTGTAGCAGTTCACACCGGTAGGACGATAACCAAGCAGTTCTGGCAAAGACTGACAGAGAGACTGGGCAGTTGGCTGGAAGGACCTTTGAGAGAAGGCCTTGTAGAATGACCAAGCCAAAATTTTCCCTGCACCTAGAGGCAATGTCCAAACTATAATGTTTGGTGAAGGTATGGACTGTGCTCCAGGTAGCAGCTGCAGACATCACTGCAGCCGAAACATTACGGAAACATGCCACAGAAGTGGCCATACCTCTGGTGGAGTGGCCACAAACCACAACTGGAAGTTCCTTGCCATACTTCCTACAACAGAAAATGATGCAATCAGCCAACCATTTGTATAAACATTGTTTTAACACCAAAATGCCCTATTTCCAAGGGGCGAAGGAAACAAATAATTGTGAGGACTTCCTGCATTCCTTGTGTGTATAGTACCGCAAAATTCTATTTTTTTTTCAACCAGGAGAGACACTAAGCCGAAGCATAAAGGACAACCAAGGAAGGGGCTGGAGTAGAACAGCGAAACAGTCTAGGGAGGTCAAATCATGTGTGCCAATGCCAGAAGCCTTAGCAACAAGATGGAAGATCTGGAGGCTGTCATGGTGCAGTCAGACCTGGACATTGTGGCCATCACTGAAACCTGGTGTAATGATAACCACGACTGGGAGATGGCCATACCTGGCTACAACATATTCAGAAGCGACAGAGCAGGCAGGAAGGAGGAGGAGTGGCACTCCTATGTGAAAATGACATAAGGGCCACAGAGATCCAGGAGGAACAAATGGGTGAGAGATACTGTGGGTTGCTGGAAAGGAAAATGGGACAGCCATCCGCACAGGTGTGCTTTATAGACCACCAGCCCAGGAGGAAGAAACAGATAGGGAGTTGATGCTAGCCATCCAAAGGATGGCAGACAAGGGTGAGGTAGTACTGGTTGGAGACTTCAATATTCCAGACGTGGACTGGAGCATCCCAGCAGCAGCATCAACTAGGAGCAGATTGATCCTGGACTCCCTTCAGGGTGCCTTCCTCAAGCAACTGGTCATGGAACCAACTCGACAGAAGACAATACTGGACCTTGTGCTCACAAACAGTGACAGTGTGATGGGGGTAACAGTGGGGGAGCACCTGGGGAACAGTGACCACCAGTCATTGTGGTTTGAAATCACAGAAAGATCAGAACCAAACCACACAAAAACACATATCCTGGATTTTAGGGGGGCAGACTTTGGGAAAATAGGGAGATACTTGAAAGAGGCATTAAGGGGAATGGGGAAGGAATCAGGGATTGAGGAACAGTGGGCAGTATTTAACATGGGGATTACAATAGCAACAGAACTATGCATTAAGCAGGTTAGCAAGAGGAAAAGGAAGAGGAGACCATTATGGTTTTCCAAAGAGGTAGCAAAGAAAGTGAAAGCCAAAAAGACTGCATTCAGGCAATACAAAATACACAGGCAGAAGGGGATAGGGAGAAGCACCAGGAGAAGCAAAGGGGGGCATGGAGGTCAGTAAGGGAAGCCAAAGCTCAGACAGAAGAACACATTGCAGAATCAGTGGGTAGAGGGGACAAAACCTTTACAGGTACATAAGGAAAAAGAAAGGCAAAGGGAGGGATAGGAGACTGAAGGGGAAGATGGGGCCACGTGGAGGATGACAACAGTCAAGCTGACATATTGAACAGGTATTTCTGCTCAGTCTTTACTGAGGAAGAGGAGGGTAATGGGTCTGAAGGGAGTACAAGGGTGAGAATGGTGCAGAATGGACACAAGTCCCTTTACACGAGAAAGGGTCCTGAAGGAACTGGAAGTAATAAGAGTTGATAAAGCCAATGGGGCCAGATGGGGTACCCCCAGGTCCTTAAAGAACTAAGAGAGGTGGTGTCTGAACCTCTGGCTATCCTGTTTAGCTGATCACTGAAACAGGGAGGTACCCAAAGACTGGAGGACAGCAGATGTAGTCCCCTTATACAAAAGTGGGAACAAAGAGGAAGCGGGAACTACAGACCAGTCAGCCTCACCTCGGTAGGGGGAAGATCATGAAGTACTACTGAAGGAGAGATTGTGAACATCTGGTTGTCAGTGGACTACAGGACCCAAGGCAGCATGGTTTCACCAGGGAGGCCGCGTCAGACCAACCTCATTGAATTTTGACTGGGTGACTAGGGAGGTGGATCAGTGGACATGGCCTATCTGGACTTCAGCAAGGCATTTGACACTGTGCCACATAGAAGACTATTACACAAACTGGGGAATATGGGTGGGCAGGACAGTAGTGTGGTGGGTAGGTAACTGGCTGGGTGGCAGGATACAGAGGGTGGTGGTAAATGGCTGTCACTCCACAGAGGGAAGAGTGACCAGTGGAGTACCACAGGGATCAGTGCTGGGACCGGTCCTATTCAACATCTTCATCAGTGACATTGTGCAGGACGTAGAAGGCAGAATTTCACTGCTCGCTGATGACACAAAACTCTGTAACAGAGTCACACCAGAGGATGTAGACAGAATGAGAAGGGACCTGCAGAAACTTGAAGAATGGTCAGGGGGTTGGCAGTTGAAATTCAATGCAAAGAAGTGCAAGATAATGCATATGGGGCACAAAAACCCTGGCACAATATATCAGTTGGGGGTGAGGATATAGCATGCACCAAGCAGGAAAGGGATCTTGGAGTTATCATCCTGATGACCTTAAGGTAGGGAAACAGTGTGACAAGGCAGCAGGTAAAGCAAATAGGATACTGGGATGCATAGGCAGAGGCATCACCAGCAGGAAAAGGGAGGTCATAATTTACTATACAAGACACTTGTGAGGCCCCACCTGGAGTACAGTGTACAGTGTCTGGAGACCTTACTCACGTAGGACATAGACAGGGTAGAGAAGGTTCAGAGGAGGGCAACAAAGACGGTACATGGATTGCATCACAAGTCCTATGAGGACAGGTTGAAGGAACTGAACATGTACTCCTGGAGGAGAGGAGGGAGAGGGGATATGATAGAGACATACAAGTATCTTACAGGGAGGAACAGGTGCAGGAATACACTATTTTTAGCCGAAAAGATGTTCCAGGACTAGAGAGCATGGGATGAAGTTGGAGGAAGAACGATTCAGAGGAAACGTGAGGAAGAATTTCTTCACAGAACGGGTGATGGACAAGGGAACACCCTGCACAGAGGAAGTGGTGGGGGCTGGAAACAATTCACGGATTTAAGAATGCATGGATAGACATAAAGGAATTCTGGAGGTCAGGATAAGGGCAACAGACTTCTAGGAAAACATAAACTGAACTTACAAGCTTAAATGGGCAGACTGGTGGGCCATAGGCCCTTATCTGCCGACACTGTCTATGTATCTCTGTAGCTAGTTTATAGGTGTGACCTGGGAGCACAAAGAAGTTAAGTGACTTACTCAGGGTCACACAATATGCAAGTGGGGGCTTTGGGATTCAAACCCAGGTCTCCAGATTTGCAGCTCAGAGCCTTAAACCACTGTGCTAAACTGCCTCTATGGACATCCAAAGTATGGAGCAATGCTTCCCTTGGATTGACATGCTCTGGATAATAAACGGGCAGGTGGATAGATTGATTCAAAGTAAATTCAGACACCACCTTAGGAAGAAACTTAGGATTAGTATACAAAGACACCTTGTCTTTGTGGAAAATCAAATATGGCTGCTCACACATGAGTGCCTGAAGCTTGGAAATCCTTCAAGCGGAAGTACACTAATAACAACTAAAAATAACACTTTCCATGACAGACAGCGTAGCTCGCAACTCATGATTGGTTAAAATGCAGGGATGGTGAGTTTTTCTAACACAAAATTTAAGTCCTAAGCCGGGACAGGATTGCAGATTGGAAGCTTCAAATGCAGGATGCCTCTTAAAAATGTGCAAGACATGTCTGGTTGAGCCACAGTACGGCCATCGGCAGGTATATGATAAGCAGAGATGGCCTAGAGATGCACCTTGATGGAGGAGTACTTCAGACCAGAGTCTGATAGAGAAAGCAAGTACTCCAAAATCTGATTCACCAGACAAGTGAAGGGGTCTAAGTGGTGCAACGCAGACCAGAGGACAAAATGCTTCCACTTCATGGAATAAGTGGCTCTGGTGGATGGCTTCCTGGCTGCCACCAAAACACCTGCCACCTTAGCGAACATCCCACACCTCACAATGGCTATGTCTTCAGGAGCCAGGCATGAAGGTGGAGAGATCTGAGGTCTGGATGGACCAGGGTGCCCTGTTCCTGGGAAAGCAAGCCTGTGCAAAGGGGCAGGAGCACTGGAGGTTCCACCACCAACTGTTGAAGCAAGGGGAACCAGATCTGACGAGGCCAGAAGGGGGTGATCAGGATCATAGTTGCTCCTTCCATCTGAAGCTTGATCAGAACCCTCTGAAGGAGCAGAAATGGAAGGAAGGCATACGGAGACCTCCCTTTCCAAGACGGGGACAATGCATCTCAGCAGAAAACTCCAGGCCCTGGACTGAGCGAGCAAAGTGGCAGTTTTGCATTGAGTGGATACGCAAAAAAGTTCAATTCTGGATGACCCCAGTGGTCAAACAGGTCTTCCACCACTGATGCTAGAAGCTCCCACTCATGGGCTAATGACTGAGACTGGCTTAGGCTGTCTGCCAAGATGTTTTGTCTGCCGGGAACACGCATGGCTGAAAGATCCAGGACATGGTCTATGGCCCAATACCAGACCCTCATCGCTTCTCATCACAGAGGGTAGGAACGAGTCCCCCCATTTGTTGATGTAATGGACCATGCTGGAGTTGTCCATTTGGATCCGCAGTAGGCCCGGGGGGAGCTGGGTCTGGAAGGCCTGCAAGGCATACAGAACTGCTCACATCTCCAGGACATTGATGTGGAGATCCACCTCTGCCTTGGATCATGTCCCTTGAGTCTGGTGGGCCTCCAGGTGAGTGCCCCAGCCTAGGCTCGAAGCATCTGTGGTGAGGATCTGCTGCAGAGGTGGAATGAAAAATAGCACCCCTCTCAGTAGGTTGCTGGGCTCCAGCCACCACAGCAGCACCTTCTTGACCAAGTCTGAGATCATGACTGGCTACTCTAGGTCATCTGTGCACTGATCTCACTGGACCCACAGGGTCCACTGAGGAACTCTCATGTGGAACCTGGCTAGAGGAACCGTAACTATTGCCGCAGCCATGAGACCCAGGAGGCACAGAAAAGCCTGAGCTGGGACATAGCGACAGGAGTAGAGCTGACAGGCTTGGTCTGTCAGGCGCTCCACTCTGTCTTATGGCAGAAAGGCCATGCCTTGTGCTGTATCCAGCACTGCCCTGAAGTACTGAAGTCATTGGCATGGAGTCAGAAACAAGCTGAATAGATTGATAGCGATACCAAAATCCTGAAACAGGTGGTGGATTTGAGAAAAGATTTGGAGCAGACGCTCCCTGGACAGTGCTGCTAGCAGCCAGTCATCCAGGTAAGGGAAAACATAGAACCCCTGATGTCTGAGGGCAGCTGCCACCACTGCCAAACATTTGGTGAACACTCAGGAGGCTGAACATAAGTCAAACGGAAGGGCTCTGAACTGGAAATGGGCTCCTTGAAGATGAAACCTGAGGAAGCACCTGTGGGAGGTGCACACCTTGATAAGCAGATAGGCATCCTGCATATTTAGGGAGTAAATGCAGGCCCCTTGGTGCAACAGGGTAGGAGACCCTGAAGAGTGACCACTGTGAACCTTTTGTACTGGATGAACAGGTTCAGTTCGCTGAGGTCCGGGATGGGCCAGATATCCCCCGTCCATTTGGTAACCAGAAAGAAGTGGGAGTAAAACCCCTTCCCTTGCAGTGACTGAGGAATGGTTTCTATGGCCTTTATTTGAAGTATGGCCATATTTCATCCCAGATAAGAGGGACCTGACCTGGAGGGTACAAGACTGAACTGGGGGATTGTCCAGAGGCCACTCCAAAAGTTCCAGGGAAAGTCCATACTCTATGAGCTAGAGCTCCCAATTGTCTGATGTAATCTCCCACCACCTGGCCAGATGGAGGGAGAATCAACCCCCATGACCACCTCCTGATTTTCTGGAGGGAGGGGAGGGGGGCCCAGCAAGGAGTCAGGAAGGGGGACCTCTGCAGCTCAGGCTGCAGGAGCTACCTGAGAGCTCTTGCTGGTGGGGGAGGTGGGGTGGGCAGAGCACCTGCTGTTGCCCACTGCTTACCCTGGGGTTTAGCTGATGCCTAGGTCTATCTGTGGGTAGCCCAATGAAAGAGTGTCCTCTGCCTGGACTTGGGCTGCATAAGATACATGGAATGGACCGATCTCAGAGTGCGTTCAGATGCTTGCAAGTGGGCGAGAATATCTTCCAGGTCCCCACCGAACAATTTGTACCCTAGAAAGGGGGCATTCATGATGGATAGCTGGACATTTTGGGTGAACCCTGACACCCAAAGACAAGCGTGCTGGTAAATGCAGATGCCAGTTGCTGCTGCCCTGGCCGATGCGTCCACAGCATCCTGTGACACTTGGGGCAGGTGGGTACCGATGTCAGAGGCCATCTTGAGGGAAGCCATGGCCTGCTACTTGGCAGGATTGTCTGGCGAAACCTGGAGAACATCCCTGACCTGATCCCACAGGGCATTCTGATACTGAAGCATGTGAGCTAAGTCATTTAGGGCATGGATTACTAAAATAGTAGAGGTGGACACTTGCTTACCCAGGATGTCCAACTGACATGACTCTTTGTTGTGTGGTAATGAGCTCAGATGCTTAGGTCACTTAGTGCAGTCATGAGCAGTGTTTATTACCACAGAGTCTGCCTGCACCTGCTCTCCGAGAAAGGACTTCCCAGCCGGGGCATGATACAGCCTATCAGCCTTTTAGGTCATAGCTGGGATGAGATTAGGCTGACACCAGGCAACCATGGTGGCATCCTAATAAGTGTCAATGAGAGGAAGGACCACCAATGGAGAGATTTCTGGCTGACGAAGGTAGGTGGCCAGCCGGCATCGCTCTGGATCCTGCTTCTCCATCTGGAACCTCAAAGTCTCTTGGATGTGTCACATGATGGCCGTAAAAGAGGGGTCATCTGGTGGTGACTTGGGGGACACTCTTGGGGGTGCACTCGCCTTCAGAGGAACCTGGAGAGGGGTTGGGCAAGCCACTGACATTGCTGTCTCCATCATCTTCATCCTGATCATCTTCATCATTAGTGAGATGGAGGCCTGGGTGGTACCCAACTCCCTCTTCTGCAGGATGCAGGGGGGGTATGAGCCAGTCTAGGAGACAGAGTGGGGCATGGCAGCACCAGAGTGCATACTCTATAAGCTACTTTATAAGCTACAACCTGTATACGCTGCACTTTAAATGCTTATATTTGCACTTGCTTTACATGTCTGATTCATCCACGTATTGAGTTTGTATATTGTAACTGCCTGTACCAATGTCTACTTTTGTAGGAAGTGTTGTCTACTGTAAGCAGAAGTGTCCTCTGTGTCCAGGACCATCTTGAAAATGAGCTTGCTCAATGATGTAACTGCCTGGTTAAATAAAGTTTGATTGATTGATTGCATAGCCCTAGAGAAGGACCCTGGGGGTTGGTGGGTGCGGGATCCTGAGGTTGGAGAACTGCAACCTCATAAAACCAGAAAGGGATGTGATCAGACCTTGCAGATCCACAGTGACCCGTATTGGTCCAGCAAGTGCCGGGTAAGGGTAGACACAGTCCCACACAAAAGTTAATAGACAAATTAGCCAGCCTGGGAGTGGGTCCCAGGGTGGTAGCCTGGATAAACAATTGGCTGGACAACAGCACACAGAGGGTACTAGTAAATGGAGTCCACTCTGAAGAAAGAGGGGTTACTAGTTGGGTACCGCAGAGTTCATTACTGGGTCCGGTCCTTTTTAATGTCTTTATAAGAGACATTGCAGAGGGACTGGAAGGAAAAGTATGCCTCTTTGCAGATGACACAAAGATCTGCAACAGGGTTGATACGTAAGGGTGTGTGTGGAAAGGATGAGAAGGGACTTGGCAAGGTTGGAGGAATGGTCAAAAATACGGCAGCTTATATTCAATATAAAGAAGTGCAAAGTAATGCACCTGAGAAACAGAAATCCAGGGGAAGAGTCCGCAATGGGGGAGGAGGTATTAACAACAACAAAAATGGAAAGGGACCTGGGGGTAGTCATATCAGATGATGTAAAGTTAAGCAAGCAAAGTGAGAAGGCAGTAAGGATGGATGGGGGGATACTGGGATGTACAGAGAGAGGCATCACCAGTAGAAAACAGGAAGTTGTTATCCCTCTGCACAGAGAGTTGGTGATACCCCATCTGCAGTACAGTGTGCAGCTCTGGAGACCCCATCTCTGCAAGGACATAGACAGGATGGAGGCAGTCCAGAGAAGGGCAACTAAAATGGTGCAGGGTCTGCAACAGAAGCCAAACGAAGAAAGACTAAAGGAGCTTAATATGTATACCCTTGAGGAAAGGAGGGAGGGGGGGGACATGATAGAAACTTTCAATTACCTCAAGGGAATCAGCAAAGTCCAAAAGGGTAGCATCTTTTAGAAAAAGAAATATGCAAGAACAAGGGGACACAATTTGAAGATAAAGGGGGGATGGCTAAGGGGCAATGTGAGGAAGTATTTTTTCACAGAGAGGGTGGTGGACACATGGGAGGTCGTGGAGTCAAAAACAGTGGGAGAATTCAAGAATGCGTGGGACAGACATAAGGCAATTCTGGTGGGTGGGTAGGAAGAAGTAGGCTGTTAGGTTAACTAGGATCTGCAGCTTATCCGATAGGTAGAGAAATGGGCAGACTAGGTGGGCCAAGCGATCCTTATATGCCATCAAAGTTTCTATGTTTTCTAGGCTGACATTGGTCCTTTTGGACACCAGCTGTGGATGAAGCAGTGCAGGTCCTGCAGGTGCTGGAGGTGGGTAGACCAGCACTGGGCCAACAGGTGCCATTTAAGGGTAGACTGGCGCTGAGCCAATGGGTGTCGGCTGGGGATGTGTGGGTGTAGGCCCAATGGGAGCTGACTGAGGTAGAACCAGGGAAGGCCCAACAGGCGTCAGGAGAGGCAAGGCCGGTGAGGGTCCAAAGGGCGCCTGTTGAGGGAGAACTGGTGCCAATGAGGAAGGAACTCTGATAGGTGAAAGTGGAGGAGGGCTCGGACCTGGAGAGGTGTCAGTATCTTGGAGCATATGCCCCAAGGTCAGAGGGCGGGCAGCAGATCCCATTGAAGAAGCCAACACTTGAGCCGTGGGAGGCGGGTGGGAGTGAGAAACAAGCCCGTCGTCTGCCGTACCCACACCGGCTGAAGAAGCACTGGTACAGCCAATATGCTGTGTTTCTGAAGATTGTAAGGGCCCACGAGCAGGGTCTGGGGGGGTTGGGAGTCAGCCCTGATCTGGGAGTCCTTCGCCCAAAACAGAAACAGCGTGGTAGGTGGTGTTGTTGGTAGCCCTGTGGGTGATAGGGCATGTGCAGTGGACAAGGCCAACCCCTGGAAGAGGAAGGCCGCTTCGCGGTCGATGAATAGTGGGGAGATCATGACTGGGAGATGGAGGAGGACCAGAGCCTATGCCAGTCCTTGTTCTGGTGTTTGTGTTTCCCACTAGCCTTGTCCCGGGACTTCAATGACTGGGAGCCCGAGGACTGAGCTGGGGAGACCTAGGAGCTCCTGGCCTGCAGCTCCTGTTCCATGGAGGTGACCCTCTGCTGCAGGAGAAAGTTCTCTGAGGTCCGCTGGTGGCATCACTGGGTGGTCTGGTTGAATCTCTGGCACATCTGGCAGGCTTGGATGTCCTGTGTTGGGCCTAGGCAGCAGACACAAGCAGAATGGCCATCTTTCTCAGGGAGTTGTTTTCCGCAGGCGCTTCTGGTCTTGGAGTGCTCGGACGTCAATGGAGGTTTTAGGAAGAATAGAAAAAGGAAAGAAATTACGGTGAGAAAAAAATAAAACAGAAATGCTCTGAGTGTGCAAAAATGGCGGTTGACTGAAGCTGCGGTGGTTTCCAGAGGTCTGACGTGGGTTGGTCGATGGCAGGAAAAGAACTGAGGAGGCGATGGGGGGCCACCCACTCTTATAAGATAGGCTGATGTCAGAGGCTGACTTCGGAGGTAGGTAGTCCCCTCTGGTAGACTGTTAGCTAGAAAGTTTTCTGTGTGGTCCTAGTGCCTGATGGTTAAGTCCTACATGTGGCCTGCTGCAAGAGATACCCCTGAAATAAGATCTCTATTTTACTTAGAAGTTCTGTTTTTCTCCTGACCTGGGCTACATTGAGCTCTTTCTTATATAATATTGTGTAAAATTGTTTTTGGGTATCTGCTTTTCCTTGCAATGTAATTTTGTTTGTCCATGGGTTTCTAGGCTCTTTAAGTCTTATTATTAGTGCATCTGGTGTTGCAGTCCTGAGTTGATACACTAAATGCCTGGAAGCTCTGCCAAGTACCATATGATAGCTCTGGTTAGCAAATCTTAATTTTGCCTCCATTTTTTGTTTAGTAGTACTATTAATTCTTTCCTGGTTTTGTGTAATTCCACCCAGTGGCCCTACCTCTGTCTTTTTTATGTTTTCCCTCAAGTTCCTGTATCTTTTTTTCCAAGTTTTCCTGTTTTTCTTGGTTTTGCCTCTTTCTGGCTGCTGACAGACCGATTATCTTTCCTCAGACAACTGTCTTTAGTTTGTCCCATACTGTATGCACTACTACCCCACAGTTTTTGTTTAGTTCATATGTGTCTTTTGTCTCCTGAGCTATGGTTTGACAAAACGTTTGGTCATTTAAAGAGTGGTATATTCGTATGTCAGGTAGTCACCCTGTTGCTGTCTCCTAGCTTATATGTTATGGAAACTAGTGCATGGTCAGATTACGTTATTGCCCCTATCTTAGATTCCACTGCTTTATGGAGTATTTCTTTAGATGTTTGCAAGACATCAGTCCTCAAGTATTCTTGACTTGCATGTGAAAAAAATGTGTAATCCTTTTCTGTTCCATGCTACACCATCCATACGTCCAAAAGTCATGTTTATTTATTTGTTTTTGATAACCTGGTAGTTGCGCTAGACATAGTAAATGCCTATTTTCAGGCACGACCTGGGAGAGTACAAAACAGGTGCAGTCAGTACTGAGAAAGCAGTACAATAAAATACATGAATAACATTGTGAGATAACACAGGAACATTGCAGACAGTAAAATACATTAGTAAGATACAGTACATTGGGATAAGTATTAAATAGCAGTAACATGTAGTATACAATAACAATGTATGGTGATTAACTACGAGGTAACAAAATACGATGGCGGGAGCTTATAAGATACATTTGGGAGAGTAAAGTGCTAATCTGTAGTCAGATAACACCTCATGGGGGGAGGGGAGTAGGATAGGAAATAGTAGGTGGGAGAGAGGTAAGTAGAAAGACATGGGGAGAGAGGTGAAGAAGTAGGGCAGAACAAGATATAACCTATGACAGCAAGCAGTAAGTGCTGGTGGAAAGGATATGACTACAAAACAGGAGAGTTCAGGGGAGAATGAAGCAGGAGCAGGGGTTAGATTGGAGGAGGTGACTTTTTAGTTGACGATTAAAACTAGTGTGGGTAGGAGCAAGTCGGTTAATAGTAGGTAGAGAGTTCCAGAGAGCTGGGGCTATGTGTGAAAAGGCCTGAGCACCCATATCTGGGTACAGTAAGGAGCTGCTGATCTCTAGAGTGGAGGGCATTGGAGGGACATTGAGGAATCAGCAGCTGAGCTAGCATGGGGGGACACCAATGCACGGTATACTATCCGTCAGTGAGCCAATGGCATAAAGGCAGTTAGCCATAGGGGAGAGCCAATTTAGGTTGCTATAATGGTGGCAGTGATTGGCACACCTATGTGAAGCAAGAGCTAATGGCAGATATTGTTATAAGTAATTGCCCAGTTGTGTAAACTAGCCTTTGTAGCACCAGCATAGGTGACAGAGTCTTAGGTAAGAGCTTGGAGGAGGATGCCCTGGGCTATGACAGTTCGGGCAGAGGGAGTGAGTGAATGTCTAGTTCTATAGACCAGTTCAATCATAAAATTAACTGTTTTACAGGTAGTGAATATATGGAGGTCAAAGTCCAGAGAGGGATCTAGGGTAACACCCAGATATTTGAAGGAGAGGACATTTTCAAGAGAGGAGGCATCAGGGCAAGTCATATCTGGCTGGCCAAGGCATTTCCTTAGCCTTGGGGACAGACCCAAATAGCATAGCTTGGGTTTTACTGGTGTTGAATACAAGTTTGTTCCCTGAGATCCAGTTTTGGATATGGCAAAAGTCAAAAGAAAGGGTAGAGTTTAGGGTGACAATGTCCTTTGGCACTGTGATAGAGGACAAGGTCGTCTGCGTAGAGAAGGGATGAGGAGTGGGGGGCATGGTGGGAGATATCATTGATAAAAATAGAAAAGAGAAGAGGGCCAAGGATAGAGCCCTGGGGTACACAGACCTTGATTGTAGAGAGCTCTGAATTTGCAGAACAGTACTTGACATATTGCTGCCTGTCTGAGAGGCAACTTATGTCAGGCAATAACCTTAGGGAAGAAGTCAAGGGAGGACATTTTGGTCAGTAGTAAGGTGTGATCAACAAGGTCAAAGGCCTTGGTGAAGTCAGTAAAGACCACACCAGTCAGAAGGCCAGAGTACATGGCAGTTTTGGCATCATTCATGAACCTGAGGAGAGCAGTGGAAGTTCTGTGGCCTTTCCTAAAGCCATGCCGAGAGTCTGAGAGTAGATTAAATTTATGGAGGAAGTTGATTGTTTGCAGGGAGACACAAGGATTTTGCTTAAGACAGGGAGTATGGCAATTGGTCTGTATTTAGATGTGGGCTTCGGGTCACCTTTTTTAAGAACAGGGAAAATTTTGGCAGTCTTCCAGATATGGGGAACAACTCCCAAGCAGAGTGATAAGTTAAATATTCTAGCCAGTGGGACAGCAAGAAGAGCAGCAGCCAGCTTGAGAAGGCAAGGCTCAAGACTGTCAGCTCCAATGCTATTACTGTCAGAGATAGTGCCAAGAAGATCACTAACCTCCTTATTGGTTACCACACGAAAGTGGAAATGGTGGGAGTTGTTGAAAGGAGGATATGTGGGGTTTGGATCAGGAGCACTGGGGGAGGAGAAGGAACTGGTGTACTTTGCTAAGTCAGAGAAGTGTTGGCTAAAGGAGTTGGCAATTATAGTTGGATTATTGCAGTGGTGACCATTAATTACCATGTCATAGGGAGACTGGGATTTTCCAGACCCCACAAAACTCTTTATGTGGGCACAACATTTTTTTAGGGTCACCAGCAGCATTGAGCAGCAGGTTTTTACAGTAGGTGCCTTTTGGTCAGTGTTGCAGATAGCATGCTTGCAGAGATTACATCTGGACCGGTATACCTGCAGGTTGGATAGTAGGCCAAAGGTCCTAAATTTGGCGCAACATTTGCCATGGTTTTTAGATGTGCTAGGAGGTCCTTGCTAAGCCATCTGGATGGTGTATGCAGGATTCTCCTGGAAATTATTGGAGCTTGGAGGTGCTGTAGTGCGCAAAACAGTGCTAGAAAATAGTCAAGGGCTTCAGAAGCATTGTTAGTGGCAACGAGAAAGGACCAGTTAACTCTCGAGAGGCCATACAGGAATCTGGTAGGATTTATTTTGGAGAAATCATGGAAGGATATGACTTTAGGTAGAGGGGTGGGTAGGACACAAACATGCCAAATACAGAAAATAGGGGAATGGTCGGCAATGGCATCCGATAGGATACCAGCACCAGCAATCCTATCAGTCAGATTAGTTAGGATCCAGTCAATCAATGTTCTAGTGCCCAACTTATTGGCTATACTAGTAAGTCCTGTTTCTCTTATCAGTGTGTTAAGCATCTGAGTTGTTGGCCTGTTCGTGTCCTGATTTTGTGATGTCCTGTCCTTCGAGGGGGACAAGACACAATTAAAGTCATCACCTATGATATGTATGTTTCCTGCATCTGTACCACCTTCTCCATTACCTCCTTTAGGAATTCCCCTGCACTGGTGTTAGGAGCATATAAATTCACCACCTTGATTTTCCCCCTGTATGTCTCCTTCAGTTAAGACCATCCTGCCATCCACCCCCCCCTTCACTTTATTAACCACTAATGGGGTTGCTTTGTCTATTAATATTGCCATTCTTGCCTTTTGGGCTTCTAGGTGTGAAGCTGTATATATCTGCCCATCCATCCTTTTCTCAGTTTTGCATGTTCTGCTTCTGGCAAGTGCAATTCTTGAATAAATGCTATATTACATTGCATTTTTTGAAATTCTGCTAGAATGCGAGTACCATTAACCACAGAATTAATGCCTTATACATTATAGGATACTATTTTCAAATTACCTATTTGCCTGCCTTTCATTTCTCCCTCTACTTTCTGTCTATTCTTGTTGAGCTCTAATGTCTTGTTCTTGGGATTTTCTTTCCAAGCTTGACCTTAAATAACTGTAAAATATTTCTAACCATAGCCAAGTCAACATTCCAACATTAACAACAACAACTAGCAACCCGTTAAACATTTTTTTCTAGCCCCTTCTTATTCACCTTGTATTAGAATTCCCTTCGAGGCAACCTAAGGGATGTGTGGAGGTAGCAAGAATATCACTGTGACCTCTGACCCCAAGTGTACTAAAGATTAAGGGGTCTTTCCAGAGCTTATTTGATGCTGACCTTACTCTGAGGTTATGAGTAATCCCCTCACAAGGCTTTCAGCACTCTTTATGAACTTTTATTTTTATTTATTTGGTTTTGGTAACCAGGTAAGCACTGTAGACAATACTGCCTATTTTCAGACATGACCCGGGAGAGTACAAGTCAAGATACATGGAGTAGAAATACATTGCAGTCACAGTTCAACAACTTTACCAGGGGTGTGGGTTACATAGCACACAGGTTGATTGTATAATCACATGATATAAGAGGTAATGAAACAGGCAAATGAAACAGCAGGTATAAATATACAGTACATACAAGAAGGCCTTTAGGCTAAGTTTAGCAAGGAAGCAAGTTACGAAACAGAGAAACCTAAGTGCACAAAGGTGGTGAAGAAGGGCAGGGGGACAGGAGAGGTCAGAGTGGATATAAGTGCGAGGCAGGGTCAGTGAGCATGAACTATAAAGTTAAGGGCATTTACATATGCCAAGGGAGGTAAGGTAATCGGAAAGGGCATTCTTAAAAAGAAAGGTGGGATTTGGCACAACTGAGGCCAAGAGGTAGAGAGTTCAAGAATTTAGGGGCGAAGGTGGAGAAGGCAAGTTCACCCATCCTGGTGGCGCATTTGGGAACAGAGAGCAGAGCTAGAGTCGAGGACTGAAGGGAGTGGGGGCAGTCAGCAGGGGTGATCATAGCTACGAGGGTAGAGGGAAGAGAAGAACGAATTATGTTGTCTGTCAGGAAACCTATAGAATAAGACAGATGGGCAGAGGGGGATAACCAGCGAAGATCAGCGTAAAGTGTACAGTGATGCTTAAGGCAATGACCAGATAAAGTGAATCTACAGATATTGTTGAAAGTGACATCCCACGTTTGAAGGACACTACCCTGTGCCATTGCAAAGACAGGCAAAGCATAGCAAAGTCCGGGGAGCAGGAGGCCTTGTGCGACAGCGATCCTGGCAGCAGGGGTCAAGAATTGTCAGACCCAGTAAGCCAGACCAATTTTAGCACTGACGGACTTGCAAGCTGCATTGACATGGAGAGAGAAATTAAGAGACGGATCCAGCGTGACCCTGAGGTATTTGAAAGAATGGATAACATCTACCAGGGAGCCATTGAGGCATGTTACCTGAAGAGATGGGGGCAAGGCACCAAGTTTCCTTTGGGACTCAAAGAGCATAGCCTGGGTCTTGGCCACATTTAGCACCAAGTGGTGGGAAGTGAGCCACATTTGGATTTGATGCAGATTAGAGGAGAGGTGGGAGTTTATTTCATTGATTGAACTGGAGGAAATGTAAAGGACCAGATAATCAGCATAGAGTAAGGAGTGACAGTGGGTAGGCACAGTAGGGAGGAGCAGATAGCTGGAAAACCAGGCAATGGCAGTTTGGGGGGCGTCAAGTGAGCCTAATTGATGTAAGAGCAGGGGGTGGTTGACTGAGTCAGAAGCCATAGACATGTCAATAAAAATGGCCCCTGTTAGTTTGGATGTCACTAGTGAATTGTATTAGGGCCATTGTGGTGCTGTGGCCCATCCTAAAGTCATGCTGATCAGGGGATTGCAGGTTAGAGTTGGCTATGTAGTTAGCAACCTGATGATGGATAAGCTTCTCCAGAAGTTTAACTAGGGTCAGCAGGAGAGCAATAGGGCAGTAGTTCATTGGGTTTTTAGGGTCACCTTTTATGTAGATAGGGATAACCCTGGCTTTTTTCCACAAGAGGGGCACAATACCAGAGCTGATGGAGAGGTTGAACAAGTGCATAATAGGGGTGGCAAGAAGGAACGCACCTAACTTGAGAATTCTAGGTTCAAACAACATGAAGTCTTGCTGTATTCTGACTATTGCAGTTAGGTCCTGCCTTTCAACTTCACTGGAGAACAAAGAGTTAACTTTCCATGGCCAGTATGGAATGTTCCGCGCGAGCTCGGTTGAAGCCCCTGTCTGCTGTTGTTTAAACTCCAACCGTCAGATTCTTTACTCCACCTCACTGAACAGTCGCTCCGGAGATTTCTCCTTTGCTCGGTTCAAAAAAGTTGGTTAAAGTGTCATTTTTCGCTCGGTTTCTACCGAATTTCTGCTACCCAATCTGTCGGTTTAACTCTCTATCTGTGGTACCGTGAGTACTAGATAGGTTTTACATTTAGTTTCTGTGTGGAACTTGTAAATTTCAGATCGGTTCAGTTTGAACCGATCAGTTTACTCTTAAAAAGTTTGTGAATTTACTTAGAGTGTGGTAACCGGTCCATATCGGGTCTGAAAAAAATGGATTTAATTACATTTTTTTCCCAAGACCCGTAACACGGTCAGGAACTGATAGGGGAGTCTTGCCTGGCAGATTGCCGAAAAAGGTAAGTTTTGGATAGGATTGACCACGTCTGAGAAACCCAAGAAAAAAAACGGGCACACTGGGTTTCAACACTGCAGTGTGTGTGGGGAAGCCTTTGCTAAGGCTGATCCCCACACCACGTGTGTTTATTGTCTGGGGTTTGACCACCTCAATTCAGACTGCCAAATTTGTAAGAGTTTTCCCAAAGCTACCCTGGATAAGAGAGTAGGTAGACTGAGGGAAAAGGAGGCCGAGAAGTCCGCTGACCCGAATGGCCAGCCCGGTTCGGTTCCGACCGAACCAGAAGGAGTGCCCTCTGACCAGGGTGAAACTTCTTCAGGCAAAAGGAGAGCCGATTCTGAGGAGTCAGTTCCGGTTAAAAGGAAGAGAAGAGAAAAATCATCCAGTTCGGATCCACAAATTCTTTCTCCGACTGCTGATGAGATAGCCAAAGCAATAAGGATAGTGTAATCGCTAACTTCGGTTCCAGCCGAACCGGCACCATCTGGCAGGGGCTCGGTTCGGTCGGTTCCCCCGGTTCTGGATTACACTTCAGAAGATTTTTATGAACCGGAGGAGGAGGAGGAGGGAGAGTATGAGGATGGTGATGGTGATTATGAAAGTCTGGATGTGCCTATTGACCCGGACATCTCCCCAGACAGACCTTCAGGTGTTTCTCCTCCTAGGCTTTCTGAGTCCCCTTCCCACTTTATGTTTTACAAAAAAGTGGCTGAAACCCTCCAGCTTCCAATGGAAGAAGCAGTAGAGGATCAGGAGGAGCCTGATTTTGTTGAAATGATGGACATCCCAGAGTCCAGGAGACTGTCTATTCCCCTCCATAAATCTTTTGGGAAACAGACAATTAAAATTCTAAAGACTCCTAACTCCATAACTCCTGTGGACAGATGAATGGACAAGAGGTACACCCTTTCAGGCTCAGACATGGAGTTCCTTTCTCAGCAATGCAGCCATGTTGGGGTAGTGCAGGCTGCTGCCTGTGATAAGGCAAATATTCCCTTGGCATCACACCCCTCAGATAAGGACTCCAGGAGGATTGATGCCATGGCAAAGAAGCAGTACATGGCAGCATCTTTGGGACTCAGGCAGGCTAACTATATGGCCTACACAGCTAGATACCAGAAGTCCAGCTGGGACACTGTTCTGGTTTGGCTAAACAGGCCCTGACCAGCTTGCCAAGGAGCTGGAGCAGGTGGCATGGATGGGATTGAGGCATCCAAGGTGCAATTTCATGCTGCTGTGGACTCCAATGATGTTTCATCTAGAGTCATGGCTACATCTGTGGCCCTTCGGAGGATGGCTTGGCTCAGATGTACTAGCCTATCACAGGATACCCAGGCTAAGGCCATGGATTTCCCTGTCATTGGTAATTCTCTGTTTGGGGAGCAGACAGAGAACTACATGAAAAAGATGGACAAGTACAGAACCACCTACAGGAGTGCTCAGGCCAAAGAAAGGCAAGCCACTCCTCAAAGGCAGCAGTCCAGGGGCAGGGGCAGGCCCTTTCAAAGGCCTTTTAACCAAGCCCAGGCCTCCTCTTCCTCCTATGCTCAGAGGGGGTTCTTCAGAGGGAGAGGCAGACGGAGAATGAGCAGGCCTGCCTCCACCCCTCAGCCTAAAGCCCCTGCCAAGCAGACACCCTGATGGGTCTGCCCGGGCCGACTCTCCAATACCTGTAGGGGCAGGCTGGCTTACTTGTCCAGGACTGAAGTCTCTGACATCAGACAAGTGGGTCCTGGAAGTAGTAAGTTAGGGACTGGTTCTCAGCTTCAAGAAATTTCCCAAGATGAGAACCAGATCCTTTCCACCTGCAAATCCATCAGAGACCCTTGCCCTAGAGACAGAGGTTTCTTCCCTCCTGGCTCTCAGAGCCATAGAAAGGGTTTCTACCCTACACAAGGGCAAAGGATTGTACTCCAGGTACTTCCTAACCCCCCAAAAAATAGGAGAATGGCAGCCCATCCTGGATCTAAGATATCCGAACAAGCATCTTTTAAAACCAAAGTTCAAAATGGTGACTCTGGGAATAATTCTGCCCTCTCTAAGGCCAGGGGACTGGCTAGCCTCCCTGGACCTCAAAGATTCCTACTTTCACATTCCCATCAGGTGCTCCCACAGAAAGTACCTCAGGTTCGAGTTGCCCTCAGGCCACTATCAATTCAGAGCAACCTAACATCAGCCCCAAGGGTGTTCACAAAGTGCCTGGCAGTAATGGTTGCTTTCCTAAGGAGAAAAAAAATTTCCATCTTTCCATATTTGGACGACTGGCTCATAGTGGGTCAGTCTCCAGACCAAGTCAAGTCACATCTGCAAATAACTCAGCAAGTGCTCACTTCCTTAGGATTCCTCCTCAACCTTCCAAAGTCAGTTCTTGAGCCAGTACAGCTCCTCACCTTCATGGGGCGGAGCTGGATACAGTAAGGGCAAGAGCCTTCCTTCCCCTGGACAGGGCAAGGATCCTTATGGAACTGGCCTCTTCATTCACCCTACAGGTGTCTCGACCAGCAAGGCATTTCCTTCAGCTTCTGGGCCACATGGCAGCTTCCGCAGCAGTGGTCCAGGGAGCAAGATTTCAGATGAGAGATATTCAGTTCCACTTAAGAGCCTTCTGGTCCCAAAGAAAGGATTCCCTTACCAAACTAGTCCCAGTGACTCAAACCCTGATCCAGGCTTTACAGTGGTGGCAGGATCAGGACAATTTGAGACAAGGAGTTCCTTTTGTCACTCAGTCTCATTCAGTGATACTCACCACAAATGCCTCCCTGCTGGGCTGGGGAGCCCACCTAGGGGATCTTACCACCCAAGGGCTGTGGTGACCTCAAGAATCTCTGCTTTACATCAATCTCTTGGAACTCAGAGCAGTATTTCTGGCACTGCAAGCCTTTTCCAAATCCGTACAGAACAAGGTGGTCCAGATCAGAACAGACAACACCACCACCATGTAGTACATCAACAAGCAAGGAGGCACTCGGTCTACGGCCTTTTGCACAGAGGCAAAGAAGTTGTGGTCCCTGGCCTATTCCCTGCAAACCTCTCTGATAGCAGTTCACCTCCCAGGGAAGGACAATGTCCTAGCAGATGCTCTCAGCAGGATATCCCAGGGCCATCACAAATGAACCCTAGATCCCCTAGTTTTGAAAGTGATTTTCTTGAGATAGGGCACTCCACAGATAGATCTTTTTGCCGCCCCAGACAATCACCAACTTCCTCTCTTTTGTTGCAGACCCCCAGTCTTGGGCTCAGTCCCACTGGATGCTCTGATTCTGGATTGGGAAGGGAAATTTCTGTATGCTTTTCCCCTCTTCTCTCTCCTGTTCAAAGTGTTGGTCAAGATAAGGTCACAACCATGCAAAGTGATTCTGATTGCTCCAGACTGGGCCAGACAGCCCTGGTATCCCCTGTTGCTGTCCCTAGCAGTCCACCTTCCCCTGTCTCTTACCAGGAATTACAACCTATTGACATCCTCTCAGGGGAGGATTTGGTACCTGAACCTTCGGTCTCTCAATCTCAAGGCATGGCTCTTGAAGAGTTAGAGTTTGCTGACCAGCATCTTTCTCAAGGGGTTCTGGATATCCTTAAGGCTTCTCGAAAGCCTTCCACCAGAAAGACTTACAGTTCCAAATGGAAAAGGTTCACTATTTGGTGTTCTAATAAGAATATTTCTCCAGAATCTGCTGGGTTGCCTACGGTTCTGGACTATATGGTCCATCTCAATGGCCTAGGCCTTAGGCCAGCCACACTTAAAGTGCATTTGGCAGCTGTTTCTGCCTTCCTGTCAGTAGGTAAGCCCTCTCCTCTGTCAGTTCATTCTGTGTTTTGTAAGTTCTTTAAGGAACTGCTGCACACCAATACCCCCTTTAGGGACCCTGCTCCTGCTTGGGACCTTAATGTTTGCATTGCTCAGCTTATGCAACCTCCCTTTGAGCCTTTGTCCTCTGCAGAGCTCAAGTACTTGACTTGGAAAACTGTGTTTTTGGTAGCCATTACTTCTGCCAGGCATATCAGTGAATTGCAAGCCCTGTCAGTGGAGCCTGATTTCATCTCTTTCCACAGAGATAAAGTGGTCCTAAGAACTAACAGGAAGTTTTTGCCTAAGGTGGTTTCAGATTTCCATCTTAATCAGTCCATGTCTCTCCCTGTTTTCTTCACTGACCATTCCTCCTCTGGAGAGAGGAGGCTGCACAGGTTGGATGTTAAAAGGGCCCTCAGCTACTACATAGAGCGCACCAAGGGTCACAGGTTTGAGTCCTTCCAGTTGTTCCTCACATATGGAGAGGTCGGTAAGGGAAAACCTGCCACTAAGAGATCTATTGCCAGGTGGATTGTTTCTTGTATACAATTCTGCTATGAAAAACTGGGTAGAACCCCATCCCCAGGCCTGAGGGCTCACTCTACTAGAGGTACAGCTGCTTCCCTGGCTGCTGCCAAGGATATTCCTATCCTAGAAATTTGTTAAGCAGCCACCTGGAAAATAGTCCATACATTCACCAAACATTACTCTCTGGATATCCAGGCTAGGAGTGATGCTCGGTTTGGCACAGCAGTACTTCAGAGCCTATTCCCAAAGTAGGTTCTGTCCCTCCTCCATGGAGGTACTGCTTGGTAGTCTGCAATAGTCAGAATACAGCAAGACTTCATATTGTTTGAAGAAAAAGTTACTCACCTTAGTAATGTTGTTTCTTCTAATGGAGTCTTGCTGTATTCTGACCCCTCCCCCGCCTCCCCTCTCAATACCTGGTTTTTGGGATGTGGGTGGGCAGGAGCAGTGTTGGCACCCTAGGGGTGCCCTCTTTTCACCCTCCTTTACTTTGGGTGGGTGTTGTGTTTTTTTTTTGGGGGGGGTTCCTGACTTGAGTCTTTGCTTTGAAACCCAAAAACACTTTTTTAATAAATTTAGTTGCCAGTTGGCTAGTGTGAGTTTTTACAGTTTCCACACAGAACTTCTAGTGAATATTGCTCATAAAGATCTGATGGTTGGAGTTTAAACAACAGCAGACAGGGGCTTCAACCGAGCTCGTGCTGAACGTTCCATGCTGGCCATGGAAAGTTAACTCTTTGTTCTCCGGGGCATTTATAAGGCAGGACCTAACTGCAATAGTCAGAATACAGCAAGACTCCATTAGAAGAAACAACATTACTAAGGTGAGTAATTTTTTCTTCCAGCCCATCGGGGCCGGTGCTCCCAGGAGGGGACATCTTGTTGAGGACATTTAGAACATCAGACCTGATGACCAGGCGGAGGACCAAGGGAGGATGGGTCAGGTGGGGGCCAGGGTGGGGAGGATTGACGTGGGTGGGTACATCAACAGTGGAATTAGGGAGGGAGGTAGAGTGAATTGAAAGCGTTAGCAATAGTGTTTGGGTTGTTGCAGGAGATGTTATCTATTAGCATGTCTTGGGGGTTTGTTGGGTATTGCTGCCCATTATATGGTTGATCTGTGCCCAGTACCTTTTTGGGTTGCTAGAGGAGGCATGGAGAAGTCCTTTGTAATAGTTACTTCCGACAGCATGGATCTCTTTCTTACACAAGTCCCGTAGGGATCGATAGGCAATGAAATCGGAATGTAGGGAGGAGGCTTTCCATCTGGTTCAAAGTTTATCCCGAGAAGTAAGCAGGTGGAGAAGGGGGTAAGTTAGCCATTTGGTGGGCAGTCCCCTAACTCTGTGCCTTATGGAAGGGATGTGATTGGACTGCAGTGAGCGCAGAGAGTTAGTGAAGCATTCGATGGCCAAGTCAGTGTTGTCCATGGTGTATATGGGAGCCCAGTCGACATGCTGAAGATCAGTGAGAAAAGCTGTGATGTCAAGGGCAGAGAAGTCAGACATGGTGATGATTCTGGGTGGGAATGAGGGAGGGCAGGCATCCCAGACACAGGTTACAGGCTAATGGTCACGGGCAGAGTCAGATAGTATGGTAACAGAAGATATCCTATCAGGTCTGTTGGTGAGGATCCGGTCGAGGAGTGTATGACTATTTCCATTGCTAGAGTGTCTTGTAGGCACAGTGACAAGCTGGGTAAGGTTAGCCTTACTAATACTGAGTCTAGGGTAGGTGAGCTTGGACTGAGCCAATCCTGATTGAAGTCACCAAGGCATATCACTTCATTGTTTTTGGTGGCCTGGGGTAGGAATACCAGGAATTCCTCGAGCCCTAGTTTGCAGGAAACAGGGGGTATGTAGGCAAACAGTGTGCACCTTCTTGGACTCTCCCAGCAGAAGCAGTGCATGAAGTACCTCACAGGACATGAACGAGGGGCAAGGCATTGAGGTTAGGTTTAGATGAGGCTTAGAGAATAGTGCCAGACCACCACCACTTCTGGATGAGGGACAATCAACCCGGAGCATGTTATATCCAGGGAGGGTACACAGAGTGTCAGGATGAGAAGGCTTAAGCCAGGATTCAGTAATTGTTAAAAGATCAGGCCCATGAATGGCTGACCATGCCACTAGTTCTGCATGATTTGACAACAGGCTTCTTATACTTAGGTGGCAAATCTTTAGACCACTAGAATGTGGTCCTGCTGAGGAACCATACAGACTGCAAAAGGGTCCAGATGCCACAGGACCAGGGTTAGTCTCCACATCACCTGATAGGAATAAAGAGAGGACCACAACCCAGATAGCAGCGATCGAGAAGGCGAAAAAGGTCCTAGCTTGAGAGTGGAGTTTAGACCTGAATAGGTATCTAATAAGGCAGAAAACCAGTTTAGGGCTGTGAAACACAACAGGGCCCAGGAGCCACTGAGAAAGAAGTAGAAGACTGGAAAAAGTAAAGTCACACAGATTGACAATGGGGCCAGGTGGAGCAGCAGGTAGAGAGGTAAGATATTCCAGGGCAATAATGGAGCAGACTGGAAGAAGTAGTACTAGTAAATAAAGAGGAGGCTGCATGGTGATGAGTGGGAAATAGGTGCCCAAAAGGGTAAGGACAGGGCAGCAATCTCAGCTGACATGTAGTAGACAGCAGTAGTCAGCAGGAGCACAGCTTGCTCAGGATGTATCCTATTCCTTTAACTCCATAGGCCAATCAGAGAGGGCTAAGGGTGGAGCAAAGGAGTATTTAATGATGAGAGGAGGTGGGAGAGGGTGGGTGAGACAGAAACCCAAGCCCAAGAAGAGTGGGGAAGGAGCACAGCACAGTATTTAAATCATTACTTAGGCACAGCTAATTCTGCTACTGCACCACAAAATGTGCCAAGTTTAAGTTGCTCTGCTTTGTGCACTGGGAGCTTCTCCTAGTCCGTACCTGCTGGGAGAGATTCAGTGGCAGCAACAGTCCGAGGAGGGGCTGGGGAGGGCTCAGAACACTAGCCCTCAGACTCTGCTGGGAGAGATTCGGTGGCAGCGGCAGTCTGAGGAGGGGCTGGGGAGGGCTCAGAACACTAGCCCTCAGACTCTGCTGGGAGAGATTCGGTGGCAGCAGCAGTCCGAGGAGGGGCTGGGGAGGGCTCAGAATACTAGCTCTCAGACCCTGCTGGGAGAGATTCGGTGGCAGCGGCAGTCCGAGAAGGGGCTGGGGAGGGCTCAGAACACTAGCCCTCAGACCCTGCTGGAAAAGATTCGTCGGCAATGACCATCCGAGGAGGGGCTGGGGAGGGCTCAGAACACTAGCCCTCACACCCTGCTGGGAGAGATTTGGCAGCAGCGGCAGTCCGAAGAGGGGCTGGGAAGGGTTCAGAACACTAACACTCAGACCCTGCTGGGAGAGATTCAGCAGCTGCGGCAGTCTGAGGAGGGGCTGGGGAGGGCTCAGAACACTAGCTTTCAGACCCTGCTCTTAACCTTTCCCACTTCCCCTCTGCCATAATATATTGTTTCCTAACATATAGTATGTTAGTATGTTATTTGCCATGTTTTCTGTCCATTACAGTCTGCTGTTTTCCTGAGGCCAAACAGACCTCTGAGTTTGTAGTGAAGGACCGGGAGAACACTCTCCCTGGGACCTGCCCACTGCCACAACTCTCTCAGCAAACTATTTATAGTTGGGTGGAAACCTCCACAATAGACCCCTATTTGCTGTGAAATAATTTGGTGGGGGTGGCAGAGAGGCATCCTGGCTATCTGCTCATCCCCCCCCCAAAGGGGTGGATTTCCATTTGCTTAGTTCCTTGTGTCTTTGCATATTGAAGCTTGCCACATGTGGGGAGTGGTGGTGGTTTGGCTCAGCTGCACTGCCTCGCAATGCCCCACACCAAAGTGCTCACCTCCTTGCCTTCATGTAAAACACATGTTAACATGTTTTGCTGCCTTATCGTGTATGGTAGATCCAGATGAGACCCCCCTGCCCCCTTCCATCTTTCCAGTTTAGCTGAAGGTAAAAAGTGAGGACCAAAGAGTGCCCCTCCCCCCATTCCTGAGCGAAGGGTTGGGTTAGGTACAGCCATGCCCATGCAGCCAGGGGTAGTGACCCCGCCTGATCCCACCTACCTTAGTGGTTCTGTAGTTCAACTGTTTGTCACCCGCTCAGCCTAGGATAATGCTATTTGTGTGTTTGGACCTCAACAAGTTAGAATTCACTTTCTTTGCACTCCTTCTGCTTCATGTTAAGCAGTACTGCAATTCAGTCCATAGATTTCCCAGCTTCTGCTCCTTGGTCTAGGCTTGGCTATAATTAGTTGACACTCAGCGTGACTTGTCTGCTCAGAATTGCTGCAGTGACTTGATTTCATAATAAATGTAATTTAAATTTCATGTCAGAAATCTTCATGTGAGGAACCAATGCTTGGGTTCCTCCACGGCTGCTTAAGCAACTACGAGTGCACTGTAGTTGGTAGGGTGGAACTAGTCAGCTGACTCACATTGCTTCAGTTAGCTGTTTTTCTGTTCTGAATGTTGGCACGGCTGTGCATTCAATACATTTTTCTAATTTTTGGGCTGTGTGCTCAAGAAGAGATTTAAAAAAATATTTTTTTCCCTGAAAAAAATCAGGCTTGACTATTATTAGTTGACACTCAGTGAGACTTGTCAGCATTGCTGCAGTAACTTGATTTCATAATAAATATAATTTAAACTTCATATCAGAAATCTTTCTGTGAGAAACCCAGTCTTGGGTCCCTCCATAGCCACTTAAGCAAGTGCAAGTGCACTGCAGCTGGTACGTGAGACTAGTTGTCCAACTCCCACTGCTTCAGTTAGCTGCTTTTCTGTTCTGTGTGTGCACGTCTGTGTACTCAAGACATTTTTCAAAGTTTATGGCTGTGCTGCCCAACTAGAGATTTAAAAAAAGCTTTTTTTTTTCCTGAGAAGAATCGGGCTGAAATGTTATTAGTTGAGACTCCGTGAGACTTGCCAGCTCAGCACTGCAGCAGTGACTTGAGTGACTGTGTTTTGTAATAATATAATTTAAATTTAATACATCTTCCTGTGAGTGGAATACAACCATGGCATGTAGTACCAGAAAACGTATTTGGTCCCGGCAGCTCCAGCAAAGCTGCAGCAGGTTCAGAGCAACAAGCAAGAGGAGATGGTGAGCAGCAGCATATTGTACTGCAGGGCAACATTCAGGGTGCATTCATTGTACAAAATTATATTTTACCCCATCAAAGCCTGCAGTCTCTACCAGCACCAATATGACATCAACTGATACCGGGGGGAAAAAAGTAAAAGTAGCATTCAAAGTACTAGTAGTGCTGCTAGGAAGACATTGTCATTAACTGCCACTGATGACTATATGTCCTCCTCGTCCCTTGCTACTGCCACCAGTATCACCAGGACAAGGACATTCTCCTTAACCACCACTGCTTTGATCCACCACCCATCCACTGAGCCTACTAGTATCCCACCTTCTGTTGCAACTGTGGCCTTGCCAGCCACTGCTACCACTGTGACAAAGATCACTTCCTGCCACTGAGACTGAGGCCACTCCTGCCACTGTGACTGAGACCACTCCTGCCACTGTGACCCAGATCACACCTGCCACTGTAACCATGGTGACCACCAGTACTGCTACACTGACACCGGCTGCTACTGTCGCTATGGCCCCAGCCAGTTGCACAACAATTTCAAGTACTGTGTCCACCCCTACTGTGATGCCATCCGGGCTGAGTACTTTCCAACTGGAGCTTTGCTCCAACTGACACATCATTTCAGGAGGCTAACCTAAGCAGCTTTGATGATGAGGTAGAGTATGTGGAGTACCTAGAGAGTTGTAAAACAAGAAAGTTGTGTGGCCAAGAAAACCTCCTCAACCTCTCCTGGTCACATTGTCAGGAGAAAGAAGGATATGGCTCCTACCCCAAAAAACTTGGCAAGCTACCCTTAAGTACTTTGTTCAGCAGGCTCAGTTACAGTCTGAACAGCTAGGTAGAGCAGGTGCAGGGGCACCATTGGTGCCAGGAGGAAACCTACGGATGCAAGTCCAAACAAGAGGGCCAAAAGAGTGGTGGTGGCAGTGGTGATACTAGCCACATGAGTGGTGTCAGGAGTAGTAAAGCATGGAATGGTTGCATTTCTCATTACTGAAAGAAGATAACAGAAAGGCAGCATCCACACAGTGCAGTACGAATATCAGCAGAGGGAAGTCTCTGGCAAATTTATCAACCACCTACTTAATGAATCACCTAAAGGTAAAACATCACCAAGTTTTTAAAGTGCTAGGGTCTGTGCTTGTGGTTCCCTGAGCTCCATCTCATAATAATAATGCAGGCAGTGGTGCTGGTGGCAGTGCCACAGAATGTTCTACCTCTGAAACAAATGCTGCTGCATCTGCTGCTGCTAACACTCCATCTCCCTCAACACCAAATGTCCTCTATGCACCCCAAGCAGTCCCAACAGGCACCAGTCCCCAGCTGTTCACACATCATCTGGCAAGTGTGGAACATCCTCCAACCCAGGGTACATACCAATAGTTGTTGCATTCCAGGCCTGAACTAAGTAACAGTCATCCCATCCAGCAGTTCAACACATCATGCTGCTTATACAGTAGGTGAAATGATGTTGTTGGATCTGCAGCCCTTGTCATATTTGGAAGACACTGGCTTTGACAGACTTCTGCAGCACTTGCAATCATGGTACCAGCTCCCATCATGTTCCAGATTTTCATGCACTGTGATGCCAAAGATATAGGAGAATGTGAGAATGGCAATTGGCAAACAGATATAGGAGGATGTGAGAATGACAATTGCCAAACTACTCTCTGAAGGTGTGGATGGAGTTTTCCACTGCGCCTCAGACATCTGGAACAGTACAAACTTTGTGCATGCATATCTCTCCTTGACTGCACACTGGTGTGTGCAAAACCCTATTTCTCCTGTTGTGGATTCCCCCATCTCTTCCTGTGTCACTAGCTCTCTTCATCCCTGCACAACCCTGCAATCATTCCAGGTCTGCTGTTATAAATGCTGGGCTAATGGAGAAAGATCACATGCCACTGAAAACACCCTGGCATTCATAAAGTTGGTACCAATCTACATGTTGTTTTTTTTGTTTTGTTTTATTTTTTGTTGTCACGGATAATGGGGCAAATATGGTGAAAGCAGTTGCTGATTGAAATTCTGTCAGCATTTGTTGCTTTGCCCACACCTTGAATCTAGTGGTCACAGCTGCATTCAATCACAGTACTGAGGCACGCAAGACTGTCTCCACACCAAGTTCCATCTGTGCTTATTTTCTTCACTCTGTAAAGGTGACTAACCAACTAAGAGAAGTGCAACAATGCCTTGATCTATCTCAACATCGCTTGATACAGGATGTCAGTACCAGCTGGAATTCATCGTAACTGATGCTGTCTAGACTTCTGGAACAGAAGCACACACTTCATGACATGGCAATAGAGTGTGACATTTGGGGACTCCTAAGCCACCATGAGTTGTCACTGGCTGATGCCACGGTGAGAGTGCTTGGGCCATTTGAGAGGAGCATCCATGCTCCAAGTGCATCCACTACCACTCTGAGTCAGATGATCGCAGCAGTGCCTATATTGAAAGCATCCATGAAGGGCTACATAGAGCAAAACAGGGAGATTCTAGATGGGGCTGCCGTGCTCGTTGAGCAGTTGCAAGCTGAACTGTATACAAGGTTTGCAAAAGTGCTGGATGGTCACAGCCACATTTTTGCAACTATGCTTGATCCCTAGTTCAAATGTGAGATCCTTCATGTGGCTATGGATAACCATAGAGTGATTCATTTTTGAGAAGAGCTGTGTGATGAGCTGACTGGTTGCATCCGGGGACTGATGATGACAGTGGCTGGCGCAGAAGGTCATGAGAGAGAGGGAATTCCATCTGGCAGGTCTGGCTCCACTTATGGAGATGGGGAAGAGATACCTGTTAATGAAAGTAGCACTGACGGGAGTGAGTGGGCATTACTCAGCATGTCTGTACATCAAGAGCTACAGATGAGGACACAGTCACAGTCTTTTTCTGCAGAAGATATCATGAAGGGCTATTTTGTGGATTCTCTAGAGTCATTTCAGATTGGTCCATTATGCTACTGAGCACAGAAGATGCATTTATTCCCTTACTTGGCACAACTGGCTATGAGATACATCAGTTGCCATCCTACAAGTGTGCCATCTGAGAAGATGTATAGCCCAGTTGTGATGTTGTTGATCCTTATTGTAACCCCCCTGCAAATGGGGGTTCCCAAAAGACTTCCAGGAGCTTGCTTGAATGCTCCAAGCCTGAATGGTGTTTGGCGTTTAAGCCATTTATCAGTGAGTGTTTTTAGAGCCTCTGGTACTGTCTCTTTAAGAGCTGTCTGCTTGCAGACATAATTAGTTTGTATGGGGGGACTGTGTGCTTCTCTGCTTGAGTACCACTCGAGCTGCTGCCAATTCACTCCATTTTTGCAGTCACTAGGAGTGCAAAGGAACCTATCTGAAAGACGTAACTGTTTGCCAGAAATCATTTAGAGTAATAATGAAATTACAGTTTGTCTAACCTGCTTTCTTTGCAGTCAGAACTGTGTTTGCCTAGTTCCCCATTCTAGTTTTGAACTGCTGAACTGGACCAATCAGTGTGGGTTAAGGTAGCTCTAAAATGGTGCCTTGGACGAATCAGAACTTGGACTCATAATCTGAGCCAGCCACAAGAGGATTGTATGGGCAGTGACTCTGGGAGATGTAGTTTAGACTTCGGCGCCTTTTTGGACCAACAGGGGCAGTCTATTGTGAGTGACAGCCAATCCAGCCAAGAACTGGGAGGAACTCAAAGGAAGTGCCCGGTTTTGTCTGCTGGAGTTTCAGTTGAGCTCTGGCAGTGAAGAGGGAAGGAGCCCTGTGCTTTTTTTCGGTGTGCAGTTTTAGTCGGGAAACGTGTGTAAGGCCCAGAGTTCCGGTCTGCAGCTTGTGTAACTGCTTGTTAGGACTGAATCCATCCTGTGAAGAGAATCAAAGGATATCTGAAGAGTAGAAACCAGGCTCACCCTGTAGAAGACTGGAGAAATTGCTGAATTGCACTCGGTCTGTCAGGAACTGAATCTGCTGTGTGTTCTCCCGGGTATTGTGCAGTAATTGCGATCAGGATAGAGAAGCAGCCTGCCTGGTATAGTACTTTATTTTCACCATATAAATGTGTGAGGAGGCTTGTGTAGCTCAAGTGAATCCTGCTGCTATTAAAGGACTTTTGCCTGTGACTGTTTACCATATAAATGTGTGAGGAGGCTTGTGTAGCTCGAGTGAATCCTGCTGCCATTAAAGGATTTTGCCTGTTGCAGTTTGCCATATAAATGTGTGAGGAGTCTCGTGGAGCTCAAGAGTAGCCCTGCTGACATTGAAGGACCCTATCTTGTTTGGAGGTCGTGAGTACTAATTCAGGGTCGCTCCCTGTTGAATTGCCACATTGAATCCAAATGGAATTATTGTACTGCTGACTGTTTAACTAATTTTTCTTTTCTCTGAGTGAAAGGGCCCTACCAGCTGCCACGGTTTGGACTAGCCACTAGGGCTTGGGTACCCAGGGACAGTAACTGGTAGGGATAGGCCTGCACAGAGCCATAAGTAGATGAGTAAAGTGATAAGCTAATTAACCTGATTTCCTCCTGTCCTTGTTATATCCCCCTAAATAAATCAGAGCTGCTTGTTTCCGCAAAGTTATACTGTCTGAGGTATTTGTCTATGTTAAAGTATTGTACTGTGATTGTTGCACTGTATCTTATTTACAGGAGGTCCCAGTGCCTGAACCAGTCATGGGGTAAGTGTATACTGTGAAGGTAATTCTGATATATTGTGGGCCACTAGTGGGAAGAAAGGGGGTTGCAGTGTCCCAGAGGGCTGTGACCAAGTTAGTTTAACTATTGCAAACCCTGACCTCTGGGTGGAGGCACCCGCCATCGGATCCAGGCCCCTCAACCTGTTAGTGGCAAATCAGGCAGGGGTAGTAGCCCCTGGGATAGCGCCATCTAGGGGTTACATTATTGTTCAACACTAGACCCTAAACATGTCTAATGGCTTGTTTTCATCAAGCTTAACTTGCCATTACTCGGGTAGAAATATGATTTACCCCATAAAAAATAGTCTCTGAAGTCTGAGTTTGCTGACGGTTTTTCTTCATAAAGTTAACCTGCATGTTTTTCCTCATGCTTCCTTCCTGCAGTGGTTAATGCACACGCCTTCATTATAATATAATTAAATACATTAACTTTTTTTGACCCAGATATAATGCCTCTTCTTGCTGTTTTAATACATGTTATTATCATGTGTCTTACAACCAGCAAGGATGTTCAACAAAAAGACAGCTATAATAGCCCCAAGGTAAATCAAAACGCAGTGAATGGTAATAACTTGATTCATGTTCTAACTTAATAATAATGAGGTTGTGAAACTGGGTGCACTGCACAGTGCACCACTACTCACCACTCCGCTTTTGCATAAAGCCTACAAAAACAGTATTCCCAAAATCTTCTTGCTTCCCAGTTCCTACATTGCCCCATTGTTTCACAGATATGGCTTGTTTAGGGGACTGTTTTTACTGCTATCATCATTTTGCTTCCCTTTCTTGCTTGCAATTTATTGATCTTACCAATAAAAAAAGGCTGCCTGCTTTTATTGCTCTTTTAAAATCTTTTCATTTTTTTTCCTTTTTTTTTTTGCACATTCCCTGTGCTCTGCTGCCTCAATCTGGCAACTTGCTTATGCTAAGGCACTGCAGCAGTCACACATGGGGACAAGTCTGTGCCTACACTTTATGACAGAACAGCACTCCATGGGATGATCAGTCTTCTTTCCCCTGCTGGCCCCCGAGCAACCACGGTCCATCTGGAAACTCGCTTTGCTGGAGTAGTTAGCAGTGCTGATGGTACTGCAGCACTATGGGGGTGGCTTTTTCTTTTCCTCGTAGAAACCAAAAAATGTTTTTTATTTTCCCATTCTGTTGTCCACCAGGGATATACCCTGTAATCTGATAGGGATGTACCCTCAAAACAGACAGGGATATGCCCTGCCCTGTAATTAGACAGGGAATTGAATATACCCCGTTCATGCTCTATGAGCCATCCTTGAGACAGCACGGAGCTTTTTCAGTCAGGGGCATATTACACTACACTGTGCCCACCCAGCTCTGCTCATCCCAAATCCGGCCCATTGGGGTGGCCACACAACCAAAACATTTTGACTGCTCCATGTTGGTCTTCTAATGGGTTGGAGAACCCTGCAAGGAGACCAACATGATGCTTTACAATAAATGTTCTGTGAGGCTCTGCCTTTGGACTGTCTTTGAAAATGAAATGAAAAGATGTAAAAAAAAAAAAAAGAGTCATAAAAGTAGGCATAAAATACAAGAACAGTGGCACACTCTGCTGTACCTCAATGTTGAAAGTAAGGTGTCCAGACCTATTTAGATGCAACAAGTCTCCATTTATTTTCAGAAGTTCAAATCAGTGTGAAGAAGAACAACTACACCACAGGGATAACCTGTGGCATAGTTGTTCTTCATGCTGATTTGAACCTCTGAAAATAAACGGAGACTTATTGCATCTAAATAGGTCTGGACTCCTTACTTTCAGCACTGAGGTACCGCAGAGTGCTCTATTGTTTTTGCATTTTATTGTTACTTTCATGGAGGTCTGCAAACCTTGTGTGGAGCACCAGGGGTTTCAACTGCTGAGCACACCATTTCTCTTGGATTGCACAAAAGTAGGCAGCCTTTTTTATGGTTGTGGGCAGAGCCTACAGTTGTTTTGGGATCGATCGCAGCTTAGAAAAATGTCCTTCCCTTGGACTTTTGGAAGTATCCTTCTGAAAGTCCAATGGAGCTTGAAACACTCCGCCATGCTACAGAATATCAGTCGCACTGTTTCGGCTGTTACTTCCATATTACGGGGCAAAATCTGCGCATGCATGACTCGCACACATGCACAGTTCCTCTGACACCACCACGTTGTGAATGGCAACATGCCATTCACTGCAACTACACATGAGTGAGTGCTGCGCATGTGCAGTTGAGTCATCGCTGCCATCTTTTGGATGGCACTCCTCCTGCACCCTCCCACTGCTCCTGTCCTCCCTGCTCTCTCCCAGCACTGGCAGCAAAGAACACCCCTCCAGCACCCTCCCACTGCTGCTGTCTTTCCTGCTCCCTCCCTGCTCCCTCCGGTCCTCATCCCCGCTCTGACATCAGGGTACTCAATCCCCATGTTGGCATTAAGTACCCACCAACACATGTGGCACACTGGGAGCCCACCCCAGTGTGTCCAAATGTATGTGGTCCCCACGCCAACATTGGGGTGCCCAGTCCCCATGTCGGCATCCTGTACCCCCCCAACTCATGTGGCACACTGGGAGCCCACCCCAGTGTGCCCAAATGTATGCTTTTTTCCCCCTGTAAATAAAGAAAACCATCCCCGACATGTTTTTTCCTGTAAAAAAGAAAACAGTCGCTTGTTGTCGCTCCAGTCCCCCTTACTCCAACCCCACCCTCCCATTGAACACCCACCTCCCTTTACCCCCCCAACCCATACTTACCTCCAGAGGTCAGTGCTGACATCTTCTCTGGATTGGGACACATCTGCATTCTTCAAAGCTGAACTGCAAACTGAAGAATCAAAGGTAAGCGTGCTATACTGGCAGTCAATGGGGTTTTCAACTTATGTTGATAAATCAGTAATTTTTTGGAATTTTGGCCCCAAATTTCAACATGGGGTTCTTGGGACTTCAGCTCATGAACATGTCACTGTTATTTCATTACTCGGTCCTGAAAGGTGATTTCGTGGTCACTGCACGGAATCACCTTTAGGGACTGATTAATGAAATGACAGTGCCACTGTTCATGAGGTAGGGTCCCAAAAAGCCCATGTTGCAACTCTGGTGAAAAAATTCTCCAAAAAATGACTGCATTATGAGGATGCATTGCGCAGTTTCTACGCACGCTTCTAACTTCTCCAATTTTTTATATTTTAACTCCAGATTTTCAACATTGTCATTTTTGCATACCTCCTTATTAACAGCACAGCTGTTATTTTTCACATCCTGCCTGAAACATGTTTTTGCACCTGTGGCACAGAATGGCATGTTCGCGCTGCGAAATCATCTTTCAGGATAAGTGAACAAAATGACACTGGCACTCTTCATGAGGTGGGGTCCCAAAAAGGCCATGTTGAAAATTTGGTGCAATACCTCCAATAAATGGTCAGCTTACAGCCAGGCATTCAATATTTTCTACACACATGTGTACCTTTGGTCATTTGGCAACTCGTCACAGCCGTATCGGCTCTGGCTAGAGTTTGTTTATTTGTGTGATTAATAAATTACAAGCAAGAAAGGGAAAGCAAAATTACAACAACAGTAAAAAAACTCCACTAAACAAGCGCTATAGGTGAAAGGTTGGGGGTTAGTATGTGTGGTTTTAATGTAAAAAATGTAACAGCTTGATGCTGGAAATGTAATATATTTTTTTGGCTTTGTGCAGATTGCAACTGCTGACTTGGTGGCCTCTCTTAAGCCCTATCAGCTAGGCTGTGACTGTCTGATCACTTTTGCTTGCAGAGCAGGAACAGGCTTAGTTTAAGGAAAAACACTACTATCAGTTCTCCTGAAAATTACTTATCACACATAAATGTGACAAAAATTACCCTTACTAGTTTGGGATTTAGAGAGGGGAACAAAAAATGTAAAGATTTCTGATTTATTTGTAGTTTTAACAAGTGGATGGAAGTAGATTCTTTCTCTGCAGCAGCTCAGATCATCTGTCTCTCCTGCCTGAAGGTTCTGCGAGTGCTGGATCACACAACCTGACTTCAGTAAGCTTCCAAAGTGGCCTGTGATTGGACAGGAAGTCTCAGGAGATCTTATAGTCTCACTGACAGTTCCACTGGCTGAATAATGAAAAACAAAGTGTGAATAATGATTGGCTGGCAGGCACCCCTCCCCCCGAATATGAATGCATGGTGATTATTCGAAATAAGGTATTCATGCACCCCTAGTGGTGGAAGCCTAGTCACAGTTGATTGCAGTCGTGGAAACATGGGCAATGGAGAACCATGACTGGGACCTCACAGTCCCTGGATATTCCCAGGTTAGAAGGGACAGGGGTACTTTACATTAGGGAACAGCATTAAGGTAATGGAAGTTAAGGACCCGGGAGGGAAGAAAGCATAGAAACAGTGCAGCTGCAGCTGGTTGTTGAAAAAAAGGAAGAACCTCAGAGTGGTAGTGGCCTATGTGCCACCAAACCAGTCTTAGCTGGGGAGCAAGTAGCTGGGGGAGCAGACCTAAAGGGCTACTACCTTAGGAAACCTGGTATTGTTCTCCCAAATGTGGACTGGGAAACATCATCAGCTTGCAGTGCAAGGAGCCAAGCCTTTATTCATTACAAGAGAGCCTCCTCATAGAGTGGGTAAAAGAACCCTCCAGGGAAAAGCCATCTTTGACCTGGTTCTGTTGAACCACAAGAGGGTGGATGAAATTAGGGTAAGGTAGCTCCTGGTGACGAGTTATCACACATGGGTTTGGTTCACCTTAGCTCTAGAAAACAGGAGGAGTGAGTCTAAAACAGTGGTTGTAGACTTCAAGAGGGCAGATTTTGGGAGCAGGGGATAGAATTTCTGAGACAAATTGGGGGGGGTGTAAGGTATAGAGGGGCTAGAGAAAATGTGGGAACTTATTTAGAGTTTTTTTCTGTTGTCTTCTAAAACCTGGCTGAAGCATGTACATAAAAGCAAAAAATCATCTCTGGTTCTCCAGGCACATGGGAGAAGCAGTCAGGGTGAGGACTACATTCATGAGGTACAAGGCAATCAATCTAGGGATAATAGAGAGTCATACCTAGTAAAAACAAACTCTTGCCAGAGCAGATAGGGCTGCAGGTGAGGAATTTGAGCCAGATTGGTTCCATTGTAGGATAGTGGCCCCTTGTGAAGCACCACAACAAGCAAGTTGCCAAACCCGAGTGATAGGAAAGAGAACAAAGCCAGAGGTCAAGTAGGGTCTGTGGTTTCTGCAGCAGGTAGAGAAAATGGACAGATAGGTGGGCCTAGTGGTCCTTATCTGCCATAAATCTCTATGTTTAAAGTGTGGTTCTTGTGATATGCAAAATGCAAGGATCCTGATAAAAAAGTGAGATGCAATCATGTGGTTAAGTCTGCTTGTGTGACTATAATAGAAAGCAAACTTAATACATAAAAACCTGACTAAACAGTACTATCCAGTAGCCTCCTTTGTAAAGCAAAGCAAAATAATAAAGAACTTATTCTCAGAATGCTCCTTTACTCACAAAATTGGGGCTATATTTTAAGTGTCTTAAGGGAGCCTCTTTTGTGCAGTCCTCAGGATGGACGGATTGTTTACAGCCTAAACTCCCTTCCACAAAGGAAGTGTGAGGCAGGAATGCAGCACTTGGTGTTCATCATCTTCAAATATTTTATATGGTAAGCACAGTGCCAAGTATTTCTTATGCTAACCAGAAGGTGGCACCTGAAATCACAGTTGGACATTGTTAAGTCTTAATTAGGTTGCTATATTAGGAGGAATTGCTAATAATGGAGACTTACACTTTTCATAACTAATGGGAAAAACTTTTCAATACCCCCATAATGATATCACTAGAAATATTGTGCAGCAGAAATTGTGTTAAAGAAGTGCATATAATAAGGGGGTGGATCCTAGGGGTAGGGAATAATGACATGATATATTTATGAATATTGTATTATAATTTGCTAACTGATTTTAAAATAAAAAGTTATTTGACTTTTGCATTAAGTTCCATGGGATCTTTAACTTCCACCTGAACAACCAGAAAAGATGGACAGAAGGGACCTTGGTTTAACATTTCATTCAAAGGCTAGGACCTCAACATCAGTGTAGTACATCCCATACCCATGTGCTATACTACAGTATCAGTACTGGGAATTAGCCCAATTTCCTGGCGTGGGGCACCAGCCTATGTCCTTCTGGCCCCAGAGTCAAGCATGCAGCCTATTGAGTCAATAACACTAAATATCCAACATGTTCACAGAAACAAAGAATTGGATACTGATGAGGATTGGATGGCCCCTCAAGGCCAACCCCTTTCACTAATCCAAAGCCAGTGTTCATTATCTCTGCATAGGTGAGAATAATGACTATTAACCATTCCCTCCAGAGCAAGAAACAAATTCAAGTTACAAAAGAATAGTTTGATTGTTCCTTCATTAAGGATCTTGATCACAGTCATGAAAGTAAATGGAGTGGAGGCACCGAGGTTTGGCATTAGGTTTCAGAGGTATGATTTGAATCTGCCTCAAATAAGTAAGTGTCTAAAATGTGTATTTTCTTGATTTTTATTGTGAATGTAATGTCTATGAAAGTGATCAGATTGACAGCACCAAAGCATTGAATGGTCATTGAGTACAGATGATCCCCTCAACCACTAGAGGTGGTATCTCCTACAAAGGATTAAATGCTGGCACCAGACTCTGGGCTGCTGGAGGTATCTTACTGGAAGGCAGTTGGTGGTGGCTACTAACTGCAAGCTTCTTGTACATTGATCTTTGATCCTCCCTCACCCTGCCATCCCCCAAGCAACCTGAGTCCATTCCCAACCCTGGGTCACCAGTGTGGCAGGAGGAAGGTGCCCAGTGCCTCAGTCCTCCATGCCACTGGGCTAGCATGCTAGGTGCACCTTGAGGATCGTTGACCTTAGGCTTGATTGAGAGATGGACCACAAGTAATTGAGGATGCTAGCCACAGGGCAAGAGAGGGGGTTGAGCTTCCTGCCCTGGCACCAAATGGAAAAAGTGCTCGCATTTGATGGCGTAGCTCTGACAAGTTGACTCCTTTTGAGAGGCCTTTATAATATAGAGGAGGTTGTCAGAGAGACCCAAATTTTGAGAGGCCTCTATAATATAGAGGAGCTTGTCAGAAAGACCCAAACGCTGGAACTCTAGCCACTCAAGAACCAGTACAAATGGCAAAAATGGCAGACTGTAGGTAATTGCAAAAGATGCAAATCATGTGATATACTCCTATTATCACCAATGTGTTCCTTTGTTGTCAATAACAAGAAAAACTAATGATATGTGGTGTGTATGTTCCCTTTAACTAAATTAGCTCTGTTTTAAATGTGGCTCTGTAATTTGCAAGCTATAGTAAATCGTAGCACTCACTATCAGAACAAAAAAGGGTTACAAATGCTTACATCTTCTATTATTGCAAATCCCAAAATCTCCTGCAGCTGGCCTTAGAACAGTATGCAGCAGCGAGAGGTTCAGTAGCCTGCGTTGTATGTTAGAGTGTATGTAAGTTAATGGATTGGGTTCAGCCCAGCCAACCTCAGTATAAAAGAAATGTAGTTTAAATGGGAGAAGCCCAGTACCAATTAAGGCAACCTGGAGGTGGAGCCAGAATTAAAGGGGTGTACACTAATGGTGGGTCAGGCACTCTCCTCCTAGGAGTGTGTAGGGTGTGTGTGAAAGTTACACTGCAGTTTGTAGATGAAAACAAGGCTAACCAGTGATTCTTAGTAAAATAAAATATATAAAAATTGCAGGCAAGGGTGTTACCAGGGTATATGTTCTGTAACAGGTACATCGAGGCTTCTGCCTAGGGAAAGTTCATGATCCTATATGAGATGAGTTGCCTATCTATTCCTTCTCTGTTGCTTGCACTGTACTGTATGATAGCTGATGTGTATGTTTCCTTGAACTGAATTAGCTGTTTTAATGTGGCTCTGTAATTTGCAAGCTGCAGTAAATCATAGCAATCACCATCAGAACAAAAGGGGTTATTAACACGTTTTACATCTTCTATTACAACAAATCCCAGAATCTCCTGCAGCTGACCTTAGAACAGTATACAGCAGTCAGAGATTCAGTAGCCTGCATTTTATGTTAGAGTTTATATAAGTTCTGATATTTTGTTTGCTGGTCCTGTCATCCTCCCTGGGCCATGTACAGTCACACAGAGATGGTCTAACTCGAGATTAGACAAAAGCTCAATCGTGCACTATGGGCTATTGAATCTCCTGCTGCTGTCTACTGTTCTGATGTTGCTGATAATGCACCCCCCCCAACACACACACATCACAAAGGCATTCACAACAGTTGTTTTATGGTCAGTATACTTGTTGGAGTTCCTCTGTTGCTTGCACTGTACTGTATGATAGTTGGTGTGTATGTTTCCTTCAATCGAATTAGCTGTTTTAATGTGGCTCTGTAATTTGCAAGCTGTAGTAAATCATAGCAATCACCATCAGAACAAAAGGGGTTATTAATACTTTTTACATCTTCTGTTACTACGAATCTCAGAATCTCCTGCAACTGTCCTTAGAACAGTATGCAGCAGTGAGAGATTTAGTAGCCTGAATTTTATGTTAGAGTTTATATAAGTTCTGATATTTTGTTTCCTGGTCCTGTCATCCTCTCTGGGCCATGTACAGTCACACAGGGATGATCTAACTGGAGATTAAACAAAAACTCTATCATGCACTATGTGCTATTGAATCTCCCACTGCTGCCTACTGTTCTGATGTAGCTGATAATGCAGCCCCCCAACACACACACGCACACATCACAAAGCCATTCACATCAGTTGTTTTATGACCAGTATACTTGTTGGAGTTACTTCAAAGAAACAGGACTTGATTCTGTTTTTTTTCTTTTTCTTTTTTCCCCACTTTCTACTTAAAATGAGTAGGAAAAGTCACAATTCAAGCAAGGCAGTCAGGCACAGTGGGCAGAACAGTGGGTGGAAACTTAGGAAGGAATGTGGAGTCCCTTTACTCATCCTAAAAGGCAGTCAGGCACAGTGAGCGGAACAGTGTGTGGAAACTTAGGAAGGAATGTGGAGTCCATTTACTCATCCTAAAAGGCAGTCGGGCACAGTGGGAAGAACTGTGGGTGGCAATTTAGGAAGGAATGCAGAGTCCCTTTACTAATCCCAAAAGGTCTGCAGGGCTACGCCCACTGCAGCCCTAATGAAAGAGGCAATCGGAGTCATAAGAAAGGAAATATGGGAACTAAGAACAGATAAGGGTATAAAAGAAAGACAAGACTTTCTTCACATATATCCGAGAAAAGAAGAAAACCAAAGAGGGAATTATGAGGCTAAAATTGGGAAATGTTTGTCAGGGACACTGGTTTACTGGGATTGAGAAAGGGCATATTCCATTTTGCACTTTGTAAAATACGGTATTGTCACCGGTGTCTACTAAGCCAAAATCCAGTTTTACCGGTGTTTGGTTTTGTGTACTTTATTTAGCAATTTTTAACTCTGCTAACATGCATTTTAGCAATTTTGACCTCCACTATTATACATCCTTCCATCCTTGTATGAATTTAAAGTTATTTTAGGTACAAGATGTGATGGCAGCAGCAGCACTACAGCCCCCTTCCCTAAGGTGTGATGGAAGCAGCACTACAGTCCCATCCCTCAGGTGTGATGGCAGCACCAACAGCACTATGGCCCCCATCCCTCTGGTGTGATGGTAGCAGCAACAGCACTATGACCTCCCTCCCTCAGGTGTGACAGAAGCAGCAGCACTGTGGCCCTCATCCCTTAGGTGTGATGGCAGCAGTACTACATTCACCATTCCTCAGGTGTGATGGCAGTATCAGCACTATGGCCCTAATAATTTTACTGCCTGAATTGGATTTCTGCCTGTGACACCACTGACCATGGTTAGGGACCAGACTTGGATGTTTGAGGGCCAGCTGGTGGATGAAGGCTTGAGTGTCCAATGACCATTCAGTTTCTCCTGGGAGGGAGGGTGGGTTCACGTTCAGCATTTGCTGGCCCCTGGTGGAGGCCAGAGGCATGACAGCATGTCAGTCCTTACTGCAGGAGGTAGCATGACAGACATCGGCTTGTGCATTGACATCATGTGGCCTGTCATGCTCCCAAGAAAATGGGAAAACACTTGCTGACCAACTGAATGATGGCTGTTCATCCCTCCATAAGCTGGAAGCCCCAGACATGTGTCTGTTCTGACCCCTGCCATGCCCAGGATACACAGGAAGCTCTTTAGGGCAATTATTTTCCCCTGGTAGCCTCCCACAGGGGTAGGGGCCCACTGAATGAAGGGTTACTTTGGGTTACCTGCTAGCACAGCAGTAAGGGGCAGTGGATGGTGGTCAGGGCTCAGCAGTGGTGGTAGGGGGCCTTGGCAGGCCTGAAGAAGTGGATTCCAGATGGTAGAAGAAACAAAAAAAAACTGCTTGAATTTGCTTCTTTGAAATAAAGTTTCTTCACCTAAAAAATCCACAAGTGATTATTGGAGGACCTTCAAATGGATTCATGCATCTCCCAGACATGTGGATGCTTTTTTTTTTTACTTGGTGTCCATGAAAAGGGTGTCTTCCAGTTTTCATGTCTTTGTTCAAATGTGAATTGAGCACTACTCTGCCCACCAGCATCATACAGCCCCTGGGGTCTTACCTTCTGTATGCCATTGACTGTGCTTTCAAAATCCACTGGCCAAACATAAGTACACTTAAATACTTAACATTTGCTTTTTGTTGAAGCAGTCTATCAGAAAACTTTTTGTTGTCACAGAGACAGAAACAGCAGGTGGGAGAAAAGGTGCAAATGATCCAATTCATCTAAATGGGGTGCTAACTGTGAAATCTTTTCATAAGTAGTAAGGCAGTTTCTTCTTTGTGAACATATTTTCATTCAGACTAGTTTTCATTCAAACAAATGAGGATTTTGGATGGCCCTACTGATTATAAACTTGAATAAGCTAGTTGGTAACAGTGATCCTGCATTTAGCAATCTACAACCTAGATGCTTATATGCAAAGAATATAATAAAAACCTGATTACAATCTAAAAACAAGCTTATAAAACACAGAAAATGTATCTGAACATTTATCTTTACCTATACAAAATCATTGCAGCCCAAGTAAAACTCAGGCAAATTATATGGTACCCTGACTACTATTCTATGATGTAGTAAACATATATTGGTATTTTTGTTATATTCTTTGTAAAGCAGATAAGGCCCACTAGGCAGAACTGTCTGTTTTCAGGAGTAACCTAGAAGCACTGGGGAGGTTAAGTGACTTGCTTGGAGTCACACAGCATGCAAGTGGAGGTTGTGGGAATCAAACCCAAGTCTGCTGGATGTACTCAGTTCAATCACTGTTTGTTACTCTAACCACCTCGCATGGGTGCTTAAACTGAATGGCTGATTACAACAAAGCAGTGCAGGTGATTTCCTTACTGACTCTATATGCAGCAAAGCAGAAAGAATGCAAAGCACAGCAGCATTCATTTTAAGATGCTGAAATCTGGGACAGCCCGCTGGTGCTGCAGTAGCACTATTGCTTGCAATGCCAGTGACCCAGGGTCAGAAGCAAACTCAGGTTGCTGGAGGTCTGGCCAGGGGAGTAGGATCGAGCACCTGGGGGACTGCTCTCTTCCTCCAGGGAGGGTGGGCTGCAGGTCCTGCTGCTTTACCACCACCTATGTGACCATGGGTGGTGGTGCAATGGTGCTGCAGAGTGATCAGGAGGGGAGGACGCTAGCCAGGATCTGGAGCAGTGGCATACCTCTATGTGACCTTCCTCCTTGGATCTCCTCTAGTGCCAGTGCCCTCAGGGACAGAGACCAGAAAACCAGGAACAATCACCCCACATCGGCCACTGGCAGAAGGGACCCAGGTGCCCCAGACTTCATAACCAGGCTCCATAAGGGACCCACAGAGCTGCACAACACACACTAAGGGAGTGTGGAGGGGTGACCTGGGATCCCCCTCCCTTCCCACCTGGGGGGGGGTACAATCCAGGCAGGATAGGGGCAGGCCCACAGGAGCTCCTGAGCATTACCTTGGGGTGAAGCTACGGGATACCCAGCCTAGGGATCTCTGAAAAGTGGAGACTGATGCTGTGAGAAGGGGACATAGAAACAGAAAATAAAAAAAAATTAAAAAGATGCTGAAATCTTAGAGATTCTGTGCAGTGACATGCAATTTCCATGAGGCACCGGTACAAGAATTCAAAATCCACAAACCAAACAGGATTCCATGATTGTTACCAGTGTTACTGGTAAAAATGGAAAACCAGGGTCTCTGATGTTTGTATAGAGGAGGATGGGAAGATGACTGGCATCCTCAGTGAGTATTTTTGCTCAGTATTCATGGTAGAGGTAGTGGGGCCCACTACCAGACTGTGGAAGCTAGGCTAAGGAAGGGAGGCAGAAGGAGTTTAAATTGTGATCGGTATTGGAGGACAGGGTACTTAAGGCACTAAGAGCATTCAGGGAGGATACATTTTTGGGACCAGATGGTTTACACCCCAGCTTGTGGAAAGAATTGGGGCAGGAACTTACAAGGCCTCTGGCAACCTTATTCAACCACTCTCTGAAGACTGGCGTAGTCCCGGAGGATTTGAGGAGGGTGTGTGGGGTCAGTGGAGGGGGGAAGTTATTAAATGATAGTATTTTGGGGCCTTTGGAATGGATAAGGGAGGGAGGTTGGTTTAAAAGATGAAGTCTGCTCCTGGCACAGTGCCAAGAGCTGACCATTTTTTTTAATTGTGTGTGTATGTAGGGAGGGCAGCAGGATGTGAAGGGAGTAAAATGTGTGGAGTTGAGGAGGGGATGGCCATCAGGCTTGTCCTGCCCACCTGGGGAAGAGCTGGGAGGGTTTTAAATATTTTTTTGTTTGTCTTGCTGTCTGACCATGTGACTTTTAACTTATCCATACAATGGTGAATTTTGTTTGGTTTGAAGTTCAGAGTTTACTTTGTTGAACTTTGGGAGGTTCACACAGATCTCACTAATAGTAATATTTTGTCTAAACAAATGCAAACCCCAGAAAAGATTATGAGCTATATCAACCAGTAGGGGAAATATATAATATTAGTGGTGCCACTAAACCTTGTATGCCATTTTGTGCAAATATACTGCATGTCAGAAGCATTCACCTTTAGGGAAGCAGTTCAAAACTAGTCATCACATATTTTTGTGCAATCCTTTAATAAAACTGAAGGTATTATTGACTTATTACACATTCATAACCATTTTATTTTAGGCAAACAGTTAAGAACTCACAGATTAGTACCACTGTAAACCTGGTATCAGGATCAGTCTCTGCAAAACAGAAAACGATGCCACTTTTATTCTGCTTTCCCTAAGGGCAGCATTATCATTATTTCCACTACAGAGAAATAAATCCGGTAATAATAAGGCAAGTGGGTAATTATAAGTGAAAGTGGCCATTGAAATTTCATTTGCATATGCGTGTTTGTTAATTTGTTTCAAACTGGAATATTCTTTTCTCATGAAAAAAATGCACATTTCCGTGATTCCTTATGGGACAAAGAGGCCCTCTTGCATGCATGCCAACCAAAAATAGAAAATAAATTAGAAGTGACATTACATATTTTTATTTTTACTGTGCAGAATTGCATGTGCCCATGCATAAAGATGTGTGTGTGTACTTTGTCACTAGTATGTGCATTGCACAATATGTATCTCTATGTTGTGCATTCCGTGTACCGTCACCTGTGTACATTATAACAATTGTATTGTCATTGTGGGATGAATATTTTATACTATCCAAAATTTTAGAAGACAAATTGTATTCTTTGCTGTCCTTTAGTACTTTTGGTACTTTGATTTATTTTTATTGTGCACGCAAGGTTTCCTTTTTGTCCTGTTTGTAGTCCCCATCTACAGGAAGCACCTCCTTTTTGTTACAATTTCTTAGAGGGTTTTTACATCATGCAGCATCATTTGTGCTGTGCTGCTTAACACCCCAAGGTAGCATTCTCATGTTCTACACTATGCATATGACCTGAGGGATGCCTGTATGTCTAGAGGATCATGTTGTCAACCAGAGAATGATATAAGGAACAGGTAATGGGTCTGCATGAACTTGGGAACTGATTGCAAAAATGAGGGAATACTCTATGGTAGATTGAGTTATGATGGTTACTCCCTAACATTACATATGGAAATAATCTCTGTGTTTAGCTTTGTATTTGTGCCCCCCCGTGCCTACTGTGATCAGGACCTCCTTTGGTATCCATAAGCCTTTTCTTGCTTGAGGAGTTGCTCTGATGTTTCCACTATCTGCCACAAGTGCCCCATCATGGTTACCCCTTAGACCATGCCCCAGCATACCCAAGCTTGCCAGGGTAGCAGCACCCATGTGTGGCAGCAGGCTCCCAAAACAACCTTTGTTGAGAGTGGGGGCAGTGCCAGAAGCCATCCACCCAAGTATGGGCCCTTTTCTTATCTTCTGAATCTGATCTGCTCAGGTGAGTGTCATATTAATATAGTAACACAGTAATTCCAAAAGGTATTCCAGGTCCATCACTCCTGCTCCCTGATTCAGAAGCAGGTGTGAAAAAGTACACTGAGCAAAAAATATAGTAATTTAAAAGGGAAGCGGAAACTTGCACAGCATAACTTGAAGGCCTATGCTGGCTTCATGTCTACTGTCCACTGTCTCTGCTGGTAGGCTGTTCATGGGATTATAACCCTCTGGGAGAAAAAGAAGTGCTTCATAACATTACCCCTGATTTTACCACCTCTGACTCTCAGGTCATGTCCCTCATTCTGCTAGAGGACACTAGATCAAAAAATCTCTATCTATTCAGTCTTCTTGATACCATTTTGAGTATGCAGAAGACTGAGATCATGTCACCTCTCAACCTTCTTTTCTCGAATGTGAACATGCTGCTGTCACGGCTTATGTCTTTCATACCACTGATCATTTTGATGGCCCATGTTCCACCCTCTTGACAGCCCCTAAGTCCGTTTGTACTGAGGCACTCAGAACTGCATGCAGTACACCTGGTGGGACCTGGCCAGGCCCTTTTTAAGAGGCAGGATTACTACCCCTGCTTTTTTTGGTAACCCCCCTTTTTTAATACATCCCAGTATTCTGCCTGCCCTTTTGACAGTGGCAGCAGACTGCTTGTCATGCATCAGCGCTTTATAGTGTATAGTGAGGGTTTGTTCTACATGGATTTCCATGCCAATTGAAACCTTGTTGTACCACAGTTCAAAGGTCATGGAATGCAGTTGTACCTTTCTGTGGTACAACAAGGTTCCAGCTGATCAGGAATCCTCAAGGCAGTTGGTGTTTTTCACACTGCTGCCATGCACACAGAAATCAGTTCAAGTTCTGAACTGATACCACTGGCACATTTGCTGCAGCTGCGGAGCATGTTATGAAAACACTTTCATTTAAAAAAATAAAAACAAAAACAAAAACCTATACACTATAAAAAAAAAATACTGGTTGGGCAACCATTTGCCCAACCAGCCTGTGCTGCCACCTCAGTGTTCTGATTACATCGGACCTCTGGAGCTTTGCTGTCAAGGTCTGATGTAATCAAAACCCCTCTGTGGCAGCACAGGCTGGTTGAGCATGGTTGCCCAACCAGTATTCTCTATATTTATTATGATTCCTGGTTCTTTTTCTCTTCCATTGCAAAAGAGAAGTCCCACATAAAGTGTAGGTCCTATCTCTGATTTTCTTCCCCATGTGTGCAACCTCATTTGGCTACATTGAATCTGAGGCTCCAGGAGTCTGACCAATTGCTGAGCTTGTTCAGGTCCTCCTGAAGTTTGTGTCCATGCTCAAGGGAGTCTACCACCCTAGGCAGTGTAGTGTTTTTAGCAAAGTAGTTGTCAGACAGACCCTGGAGAGTGATCCTCCTTGTAAACACTGTATTCATTTACAGTTTGTACTTATAACTTGTAAATATGATATTTATTTGTAAATATTTTGTAAATATCCTGTCTTGACTCACTCTATGTACTCCTATATCCCTTCCCCTGGGTCTCACCTGGGAATGAGCCTCAGCTCAGTGTGCCTATCCCAAATGGTCAACAAATGTTTAAATAAATAAATAAAAAAATCTCCAATGCCACGCACATCACAAGTGGAGTCCCCTTGGGGTCCATCCTGGGATTTGTACTCTTCAATATGTATATCAGTGACATGGGGGGGGTATAGGTTAAAGTACATTTGTTCACAGATGGCACAAACGCAGCTGGAGGGGAGGCAATGGTGAGGGGATCAACAGCATTAATAGTGAAAAGCTGGAGCAGTGCTCCAGAGTACTGTAGCTAAACTTCAATGCCAAAAAAAAAAGAAAATAATTGCACATTGGCAGCTAAAATCAGCAGATGGAATACAGTACAGCATTCAAAAGAGGAAAGGGACTTAGGGGTTATTATATTAAACAGCAGTCTGAAATTCTCTTCTCAGTGCAGGACAATGTATGGGAAAGCTAACAGAATGCGATGTTTCCCTAGTTAAAACCAAGAGGTGATATTTCCACTGGATTGTTCATTAATTAGGCCACACCTGGAGTACTGGGTGCAGTATTATAACCCTCATCTGATAAAGAACAAGGAAAGAATAGGAACTATTCAGTGGAGGGAAACAAAAATAATCCAGGGCAGTAATGTAAGAACTATCAGGAAAGATTTGGCAGCCTAAGGATGTATCACTGGAGGACAGGAGTGAGAGGGGAACATGATAGAAACCTACAGTTGCATGCAGGGACACAACAGGGTACAGTCCATAGGTTTATTCAAATTAGGGAGTTGCAAAGCCATCAGGGGCCACAAACTCAATGTAGAGGTGGGAAAATTCATGAAGAAATTAATGCAATACCTCTTCAGGGAGAAGGTGGTGGCTGGTTGGAATGATCTACCCAGCAGTGGGATTAATGCTGGAACTATCCCAAGGTACAAAATCCAATGGGATATATACAAGGGGTAATTAAAAACAAAATGGAGAGAGGGGTCTCTGGGAGCTGTGAAGGGGTTGAGGAAATCTACAGTAGGCAGGAACAACAGGGCAGACTTGATGGACTTTCAGTCTTCCTGTATCATCTGTGTATCTGTATTAGTACTTAAGCAGTCTGCTGGAGACCCCAGCTTCCAGATCATTGTTGAAAATGGTGAACTGAATTAGCCTTAGTACTGATCCCTGAGGGATACCACTGTGTACTCATTTCCATTTAGAGTAGTGCCCATCCGCCATAACCCTCTGTTTCCTGCTCCTTAGTTAGAAATCTATCTTGTGTGTGTTTCGTGTATACCACACTGGTGTACTTTGTCCAAAAACTTGTTATGCACCACAGAGTCAAAGGCATTTCTAAAGTCCAGATAGACTATGTATCTGACCCTTCCTCTGTTCACCTCACTGGTCACCCCCTCAAAGAAGGCAAGTAGTTTGGTTTGGCAAGATTTTCCCTTCATAAAGCCATGCTGATAGCCTCAACCAAGTGCTCCATTGTTCTGTCCCTAATATTGGCTTCCAGGACCTTGTCCAGCACTGATGTCCATCTGACCAGTCTGTAGTTGCTGTGGTCTGACTTTCCCAATTTTGAATATGGGGACCACAATGGCCACTTTCTAGTCCTCTGACACAACTCCTGTCTGGACAGACTCCTGAAAAAGTACTGCAAGCAGCCTTGTCAGTTTTTTCCTTTGTTCTGCTATGGTTATGAGGGGTATCCTGTCTGCACCTTGAGACTTATCTGGCTCAATCTTTACTAGGTAGTCAGCTATCAGGGCACATGTGGTTTTTTGCAGGCTGTACCATGGTTTCTCATTTTGCCATGTGCCCTCCCAGTGACCACCCTCCCTGCCCTGGGGGCCCCATGGTGAACACCAAAGAAAGTCTTAATTGCTCTTGGCTGCCTTGAAGATTCTTTCCCCGATATACCTGTTGTCAGGGGCCCAATCCCCTCTTTCACATGGGCAAAGGATTGAGGGTTGTCTGCATCTCCCACTGCTATCCTGACTTCCAGTCCTTCTTTGCTTTCTTAATTCACCAATGCCAGAGCTCGGAGAAACCTGCCATAATCCACTATGCACAGGATATCCTCCCTGCTCTGTCAAACAAACTGTTTAATGACATATTAGTCCTAGAAAGAACAAATCATTTGATACCTTCTATTGGACCAAAAAGATGTTACAAAAAAAAAAAAAAACAGCTTTAACTTTTGGACCAACAAGTCCTTCTTCGAAAGCTTAATGACAGTTATTTAGAAAATCCAATATTATTAACACTTAGAACATGCAGAAAAAAATAGTTCTTATTGGTTTAAAACAGGCCTTCAGAACATAATTAAAGTGACTTCAGAGAGCTTGAATATCTTAAGTGTGCTTTCAGCTGAACCAAACTTAAAGGTCAAAAGTGGTCCAGAGATTAATTTTTATTTTAGTCTTTGGTAACCGGGTAAGGCCCACTAGGCACAAGTACCTGTTTTCAGGGACGACCTGGGAGCACTGGGTGGTTAAGTGACTCGCTCAGAGTCACACAGTATGCAAGTGGAGGTTATGAGAATCAAACTCAGGTCTGGCCTGCTGGATGTACCAAACTCATTCACACCTCATTCCTCTAACCTCTTGGCTATACTGCCAGCAATAAAAGCAGGCAGAGAGTTCAACCCACTTCTATAATACCACGTATCAGTCTAATGAATAACAAAATACTAAGATTCTCTACTCACTAAATTATACGTCAAGTGAAAAAGGACACATACTTCAAGAGTGAGGTAACGTACCAGTACATGCCAGTTTCAGCTCTGCTCAGAACTCTGTTAGTTTGTGAATACGGCCTATGACAATAAAATGACCCTGGGGAGAAAACAACTGCATGCCAAAATGTAACATATTAACAAGTAAAAAATAAAAAAATAAGCCCCAAAAATACAACAGAAATTATCTTTACATGGCATATAGAAGTATGAAAGTTATGTTTACCCAAAGTGAGTAAATGTTTCACACTGATGAAAACACAACTGGAGATATATTCCCAACATACTGTCAACCAGCTATTATGTTCCAGAAACCTTTAGGCCTTCAGTGTTATAACAAGATCTTATACGTGATAATATCAATTGTCAGTGTAAGTGCCAGATACAAAGAAGTACTAGTCAAGGACCCCCAAGAAATTGAGACTATGCAGTCTGATGTGTACAGATTTCAATAAATTGTCAGTGTGTAATTGAAATAATTCATATAGAGAAACAGTCCAAGGAATCTAAACAAAAATTCCTAGGAATTAAATCCACCCCCCCCGGGAAAGTAACTACTTAAAATGATATATATGTACATGAATCCTAATACACCGTTATTTGCACTAACCACTACAATAGTTACCCAAAAAGGAATTACACCTGTCATGAAACCCCTAATAAGTACAGAATGTAAAAACGTAACGGTATACACTCAAACTACAGAACTAGCAGAAGACAGTAAATATCCACTATAATATGAGTCCAGAGTCCTAACCACTATGACAACATAATGTCATGTACCTGAACATAAGTTTACCTCAACATTACCACAATATTCACATCCACCATACCCACATAACCACCCATCTCAAATACCCATATTAAAAATTCAATGTGCCACACTTCCTCTTCCCCCTCAACACACACATAAATCTATTCAGAAACCCACACACATACACATACACACACACACCCATGCACACATTCACACAATACTAATGTGAGAGGTCAACCTGTAGATAACCAGTTAAGAGGGACTGTATAAGTATAAGAGTCAATGTCCAAGGCTTGCTGAAAACCTAAAATATGTATGTCCATTCTTTGAAGTCCCTGCTCTGTCCTGACCCCATAGCAGCATTAGGGGGCAGGCAAAGAGCATCACAAAGATCTACACCCCCACAGAATAGAGAGAATCCTATTGAGATGCTCAGTCTCCCCCTTGCTGGTCATTCTAGGAAGATTATCTCTGCTACCCAAATCGCACATATACAGTTGATTCCTCATTTATGCCATTTGGATGTATACAATTTTCACCTATATGAACGTATCAGTCTCCCATTATTCTCTATTCTATTCTATTCTGGTTTTTTTTGGTTGTAACTTGTAAGCATAACAGATTTTGGTTGTATGCATCTTTTTTTAGCCTCTTCTCCAGATATTCTGACCTGACTGATGTAATTGCTTCTGTGAGACATTTTGAGCCAATTAGTGTTAGAGGTACATCTTAAAAGATGTGAGGAGTCCTATACATGCAGCTTAACCTGCTTTAATATCAGTCAGTTTGCATCTGTATTCTATCCATGGGTGCGGAACATGGAAACATTGGGGGCATGCAGCAGTAATTACAAAAGATATCATAATTGCTTCCTTCTGACTTTGCATGCATTAAAGGGCATTTCAATGCTCATTGGCAGTGGGGGCTGCTGCTCTATAGCTTCTGGCATCTATGATTCCATCCCCCGGACAAGGCTGAAAACAACAAGTATTTCCTAATCCTCCATGTTGCCTACCAATCATTAGAGAAAGCCAAGACATTTCTCAACTGACCGTCAAGTACAAGTGTTTGATAACACTTCCCTACCTGTAATAAACATCAAAAGAGATACAAGTGTAGGCAGTAAAATATTCATAGTCTGTCTTGTCTGCTCAATTTTCTACCTGAACGTTATCAACATACACTTGGTTATGCCAAGGCTGAATACTCAGTAGTTTATCCAGTTACACTTTATTTTATGTTTCAGTGTAACTAATCATTAATTACATGCAACAGTGTTTGTTACATGCAACTACATTGCAGTTGCAGTGCAGCTACACTGTAACTAGAGTGTAATTAACTGACACTTAAAGTGTAACCTTTATCCCCTTCTATCTCACTCTCCACCCCCTTCACTTTCTTAGTTTACACTACCCTCTTATAGCTGTCCTATTCTCTCTTGACGCCTCCCTCTGTCTTGGTGTTTGCCACTTCCCTTGGCAAACAGTTCCATCTATCCACCACAATTTCTGTAAAGAAGTACTTTCTTATGTCCTTTCTAAATCTACCCCCAGTTTATACTTATGTCTGTCCTGTAGTTGCTGAGCCTAGTCCTTAATGGGTCTGGAATCAAATAAACAGGTTTGGTGTAAAATAAGACTTATTTATAGTATTGCTAAACTTACCTTCCTGCAAGCTTATATAATGTGCAGTTAATTTGTCAGAATACAGTAAGACCCCATTAGAAGAAACAACATTACTATGTGAGTAATTTTTTCTTATCTGCCGTCAAAGTTTATGTTTCTGTGTTTCTATGTGTAGAAGGATTAACTCAGAGCTTCAGTTTTCATGACCTTAAGGGATTCATCCAAAAACTGTCAAGTAAATGTTATTCCGGTGATTGCCTTTGAAATAGCCAGTTTTTCTGGTATGTGTATACACTTTGCCAAAGTGGAAAGATTTGGTGTGTGCTTTTGGGACTGAGGGGGTGGACGTGGGCCAGTATGAAAATTATTTTATTAATAGGACTTAATATGGACTGATGTTTACAGTTAGTTGTGCTGGCTAGTCAAGTTAGGTGATACATTTACAAAGTGTTCTGTCTTTTACTCTATTCCAGCTATGTTGGGCCATCAAAAATATTGCCTTTCATAATTGCATTTTCCTTTACCCACTATTTGAAGTTGAAAATGCTAAAATAAAAAGTTCAGCAATCTGCCTGATGTGCTTTCCTGAGTATATTACATTATATTCTTTTACATGGGAGTTTTCTGTCATTACCATGATATGGCTTTTTAGGCAGAATTGAAAATTATAGTCAGAATCCACTAAATACAGTGATATGAAGACAAACTTAAAGTTAATTATAAAAATATATGACCTAAATTGCCAAAAACGTTATGTAATAATGCTTTTTTTAGTTCAGCGTGTTCTGCTTCCTCTGGTGTCATCGAACCCTGTGCTGCCTTTTGTGAAGAAAAGTCTGTTGCCATTTGCACTCAGATCATTTCTTTTTAGAGATATGATATGGTGGGATTTCCTGACACTGTCTGGTATCTTGGTTAAGATTACCAGCAGAGGTTATAAAGGAATCCGAAAGTTATATGTCAATATTATGTGTGTCTATGATAGAACAGGATACACATAGAAAACCCATCATAGTAGAAGATAGCTTTCTAGATAATGCAGGATAATGTTGGCTACCTGAAAGTGAAAAAAAAAAAATATATATTTTTACTATAATGGAAAAAGCAACTACAGTGGATGGAGTGTTGATAAACAAATAGTCTTGGGGAATGTCAAATGCATTCTTTTACAGGTTTATTCTATGAATTGTTCTTTAGAGGGCTTTCCTGAAAATACTGCACAAGGCAAAACTGGTGCACCAGCTGTTAACTGTTATGTTTCACACTATCATTTTGTATTGCAATTATTTACTACTGATATACACAGAAGAGTCTTCTCTGGTTGGGGGGGCAGTGGGGCACAGAGGGACTAGGGTTCAGTGCAAGTGGGTGGTGTCTCCCACCTAGGTATCACAAAATGTTTTATAAATGAATAAGGTGCAAGAGACCCGTTAAGAGACAGATTATCCTCAGCCCACTCGAGAAGTGAAAAATACAGGTTTGCTGGCTTGTGGAGGACTCATCTGACACCCACAAAATATCTTCAACAGGTAAGGGACTGAGTGAAACAGAGCAGTGTGGCCTTGTACAACCCTCCAAAGAAAGGAGTGGCAATATTAATTCATAAAAATCTGCCATTTGAGTTATCCAGAGTGGTACAGAACACTGGGGTGTGCCAGTGAAATTTTGTACAAGGTAGATTGCATGGGGAGGTCATTACAATTTGGAGTATTTATGCACCTGTGGTATTCGACCCCCAGTTTGTTGAGAATCTGGTGAAGCTTCTGCAGAAAGAGCAGTTTGAGAATCTCTCCTGGGGGGGGGCTTCAGTTGAGCCCTGGATGCCAAATTAGACTGCCAAGGGGGAAGGGACCAGAACAACACTGAGATCGAGAAATAGATGCAGGGCCTCCTTCACCTTGACCTCCTAGAGGCTGGAGAACAGCCAACTCAGTTATGCAGGAGTATACAGTTTTCCCCAATCCTCACAATTTCTAGCAACAGATTAAGTACATTTTTGTACCAAAGTGCCTATACCCCCAGGTGGCCCATATAGACATTAGTCAAAATATGTTATCGGACTACTCCATAGTTTATTTTATTTTTCAACCCTGGAGTAGTACTAGGCATGGTTTCAGGTGGTGATTCCCCTCATACTTGCTCTCTGATGCTGAATTTTGGTCATATATCAAAGATTAGAGGAATTCTATATGGACACTAATGCCCCCTCAGTCCCATCAGAATCCAACTCCTCTGGGAAGCAAACAAGGCATGAGCCACTTGCAAGTATGGCAATTTTGTCCAAACAGTGGACATGGCTGCTCACTTCATGTGCTGGGATGATGTGCCTGTGAAAGCCCCTATAGCATCTCTTATACAGTGGTATTTTTTTTTAACCTTATGTTTATCCCCCAACTACCTCCTCTCTCCACTCTCTCAGACATCCACACTAACTGCTCCCCCCGGGGTCCCACTGTGGTCTGCTCCTAGAGTACTTTATCCACTAGCTGAAGTATCCCAGATAACCGCCCCCAGGTGGGGTGAGGAGGAACCACTAGTGCTTACCTCCTCAGAACCAGCAGTCAGAGTCGTGGATCCTCATATAGCAAGGTCTGCCGTTGCGGGCCAGAGAAGTGCAAGGTGGTGACGTCCACTAGGGGAGACCGAGGGGTGTTTCCTGGTTTCCTCCCTAGATGTCGGTGTGCAATGGAGTCAATGAGCTAGGAGGCACACTGAGATGTGCCTCCCACTCTGCTTCCTGCTTACATCTACCCAATCCCCTTACTGCTGCCCCAACGTACCGCACCTACCACTGGGCTCCCCCAGATGGCGGTATTGCAGCGTGATACTGCAGAGATCCCCCCCTCGGAGAAGGAGAGCAGCCATTGGGTGCTCTATCCTTCTCCTCCCCGGCTTACCCCCGGCGTCCCTGGCTCATTTCCGAACCTGGGTCGCCGGTGTGGTGCGAGGTGTGGCGTCCAGTGCCTCAACCCTCAGAGCCACCGGACTGCCTATGCAGTGGTATTTTTTTATTTAAATAATGGTAACCAGGAAAGGCACACTGGCTTGTTTCCAAGTGCAACCTGGGGGAAGAGAGTACAGATTGGAACAGAATGTATAAAATAGTACAGAGTCTGAACAACAACAGTGTGGCGATAAGTGCAATTAAAATATATTAGAGGCAGTGCAATTAAAATACAAGGAGTCAGTAGCAGAAGAAAGCGCCACAGTGTTGAGACAGAGGATTAAATATGTCAAAATGTTTCACAATGAACTGAGCAATGGAGCTTGTGGAAACATATAACCGGATATGAAAGGAAAGTGGAAGGAGCTTGGGGAGCTGTCAGCTGTAAGTTTATGCAGGGGGATAAGGTGCAAATTAATGATGGATTTCAATTGAATGACAAAGGAAACATCACATTTCTAAGTTCAGCAGGGAGATGTTACAAAGTATGGGGGCAAAGTGCTTTTATGGCTCTGCCCCTAGTGGTGGTGGTGGTAGGGGGGCATGTCAGAGGAATGATGTACCAACAAGGCTGGACAAACACAATGTTACAATGCCATAAAGGCACCTGGGGAGAAGTGTGACATTGTACTCCATTCTTTTTTGGCAATTGGGAGCCACCAGTGGAAGTCCCTGCAGACAGGCAAATTATGCATTTGACCCCTTTTGTGCTAGGTGATGGGTGATAAAGCTCTGGATCTGTGTTTCTATAGGTGCTTTGGGAGTGTGGTCAGCACGAAGTTGCTGTAATCAAGTTAGAGGTGATGAATGTACAGAAGAGGGTTTGAGGAGAAGGGAAGGTGAGACAGTGCCGGATTTGGGCAGTTTTTGGGCAAGTGAAGGAAAGAGGTTTTGCAGATATTTTGAAAGCAGCACAGGGGAAGTCACAGAGTTTGGAATTCTGATTTTGAAAGCAGCACAAGGGAAGTCACAGAGTTTGGAAATGTCTGATTTTGAAAGCAGCACAAGGGAAATCATAGAGTTTGGAACTGTCTGATTTTGAAAGCAGCACAAGGGAAATCGCAGAGTTTGGAACTGTCTGAGTTTGAAAGCAGCACATGGGAAGTTGCAGAGATTGGAACTGTCTGATTTTGAAAGCAGCACATGGGAAGTCGCAGAGATTGGAACTGTCTGATTTTGAAAGCAGCACAAGGGAAGTCGTAGAGTTTGGAACTGTCTGATTTTGAAAGCAGTACAAGGGAAATCACAGAGTTTGGAACTGTCTGATTTTGAAAGCAGCACATGGGAAATCGCAGAGTTTGGAACTGTCTGATTTTGAAAGCAGCACATGGGAAATCGCAGAGTTTGGAACTGTCTGATTTTGAAAGCAGCACATGGGAAATCGCAGAGTTTGGAACTGTCTGATTTTGAAAGCAGCACAAGGGAAATCGCAGAGTTCGGAACTGTCTGATTTTGAAAGCAGCACAAGGGAAAACGCAGAGTTTGGAACTGTCTGATTTTGAAAGCAGCACAAGGGAAATCGCAGAGTTTGGAACTGTCTGATTTTGAAAGCAGCACAAGGGAAATCACAGAGTTTGGAACTGTCTGATTTTGAAAGCAGCACAAGGGAAATCACAGAGTTTGGAACTGTCTGATTTTGAAAGCAGCACATGGGAAGTTGCAGAGATTGGAACTGTCTGATTTTGAAAGCAGCACATGGGAAGTCGCAGAGATTGGAACTGTCTGATTTTGAAAGCAGCACAAGGGAAGTCATAGAGTTTGGAACTGTCCCCCTCTTCTCCCCTGCCTGTCTCTCCTGTAGGTTATGTACCCTGGTATGTTAACATCCCAGTCATGGTTCTCTGTGTACCATGTTTCTGTGACTGCTACGATATCCAGGCATCCCTCTTCCATCAAGGCCACCAGCTCAGGGAGCTTGTTGCCCAGACTACAGGCATTGGTACTCATTACCCTCCATTTCCTGATGGCCTTACTCCCTTTTGCCCCATCCCTGTCCTTCTTGCCTTTGTCACTTTCTCCATTTACCCCTTCCCTTCTCCCTAGCGACACCTCTATGTTGGTGTTTGCTGCACTTACTACTGTGATTATTTGGGGGGGGCTAGGATTTCCTTGCTCCTTTCCAGTGCCTTCCCCCTTGGCTAGTTTAAAAGCTTGCCAATGAAGCATTTAAACCTATCACCTAGGATCCTGGTTCCCCTCCCGGACAGATGCAGCCCATCATGCCAGTATAGGCTTGCATCACTCCAGGTGGACCCCCAGTCCCCAATGAAGCCAAATCCTTGTGCTCCACACCAGTTTTTCAACCACTGATTGAATCCCATGGTGCGGAACACCCTAGCCTCTCCTATGCCATAGATGGGCAGCACCTCCGAGAAGGTTACCGTGAGTGCTACTTGACTAAGGCCCCTCCCCAATTCCACAAACTCTTCCTGCACTTCTCTAATCCCTTTCTTAGCCAGGTCATTTGTCCCTATGTGGACAATGACATCCAGCTCCCTCCCCTGTGCAGCTGCTCCAGCAATCCTGAGGATTTGCTCCCTGTCCCTCCAAGCCATGGCGCCAGGCAGGCACCCTACCTCCCTCTCCCTTTCTCCCCCAGTTCTACCTTCCTAACAATGGAGTCCCCCACCAGGAGTTGTTTCCTTCCCCTGCAGGGTCCCCTGCCACCCACCTGTGGCTCTCCTTTGTGGAGGTTCCCAGCATCCTCCTTGGTCTACACTGCGGGTGTCTCCATAGAGGAACCACACTTTGCCAGAATGGCATAGGAATTGTGGAGAGGTACAACTGGAGGGATGCACTTCTGTTCCACTACCCTCACCCTCCCTGAGCCCACTGCGGTCCAACCGCTCCTCTTTCTTGGCAACCTCTGAGGCAACGGCAGTGGCACTGGTGGTCCCTGGATGGAAGAGGAGGTCCCACAAATCCTGGTCAACTCAGCCTGGAGATGAGCAACCTCCTCAGCTCAGGAGAGGTGCCTGCAGATGGGACAACACTGCATCCTCCAGAATGTCTCCCGGAAGACTGCTGCTCCACAGCCACTGCACTGCACCACTCAATCTTGTCTTATTTCTGGCCCCTTAACTGTTTTCAATCCTTACTCTTTCCTCTGTTTTTTTTTCTCTCTCTCCTTACTTTCTGCCTGTGTGCCCTTTAAGCTCCTGATTGTCCTGTTCTGAGACAAGAATATCCTATATTTCTCAGTAGACCACTTACTTGCTCAGAGGCAGACCCCAGCAGCTAGAGGGGGCCGGAGAGCTACTCTTGCCCTTCTAGGATGGTGGGTCTTTGGTGGTTCTGTGATCACTCACTTCCTGCTCCCAAACAGGAAGTTCCTGTTGTCAGTCAAATCCTGTGCCTATAAAAATAGAACTAGCTTTGGGTGGGGGGGGTGGAGGGGAGGGAATGAGGGCAATATAGTCCCAGCAGAGAAGTCCAGTCACACAGCAGTCCTTTCTCCTGGTGTCTTCTGCCAAGCTATTAGCAGAATCTTTCTAAGGCAGTCTTTAAATGTCATGGTGGTGTAGACGTTGAACGGTAAGTGAAACAGGTACGGAACCGCAAGCAGAAAGGGCAACTGTAACAGTAATGGAAGCGCACATGCTGCTTTTCCCCAAAAGCTTCATAAAGAAAGACAGTGAGTACAAAGAATGTATGCATAATAATGGGTCTCGGAGCAGAAAATGAGTAGTTAGAATACTAAATTGCTTATATCTCAGAAACCATAAGACATAGAAATAAAATTTAAAAGTCATATGATTTATGACTTTCCTGGCTAGTTTTGCACTTAGTCCCCCATTTTTCTGATGAAAAGTCCGTATCTCGCACCATTTCCGAGATACGGGCCCTGAAAGGCGCGGCGAACGCCGTAATGTTATCCCATGGGAGAAAAAGAGAAGTTTGGACTGCCATAATTTTGGCTCCCTGTAATATTCTTTCACCAAATGACTAACAGGCACATCTGTGGGATGTTGGCTGTCTTCCCCTCCAAATTTCAGCCCAAAAGACTGAACTGTTATTTTGTAGCAGGGCGTCAAAGGATTGCTGCAATGCGTCGGATGCTGTAATGTTATCCAGTGGGAAAAAGTGTCAACTTTGGAGTGTCGTAACTTTGCCACTATGTAATATTTTTTCAACAAAATACTGAAAGGCACATCTGTGAGATGTTGGCTGCGTTCCCTCCAAATTTCAGCCCAAAACACTAAACTGTTCTTTTGCAGCGGGGTGCCAAATAATTGCTGTCATTTTCCCACAGCCTAGAAAAGTACTGTTGCAATTTGCCAACTTTCAAATTCTTCACAAGTGTCATGATGCAAAGTACTTTTAAAAGTACTTTTTCCAGAAATGTGAAAACATATTTCTGGGTGTTTTACCCTAAGTAAAGACATGGCTAGCATCCTCAGGGTCCGACTAGGTGAATACAAAAATAATTAGGTTGCTAGAGGGCCCCAAATTTAAATGCCAAGCATTTTTCTGATCACCAACTGAAAACAAAATGGCAGATTTGTGACAGGAAAGTGGCCATTTGTGAAAGTAAAAACTGCATTTGCGACACTGTCGAACTTTTGTTAATGTTCCCATTGACTTATAATGGGTACTTGTTTTTTGAATAACTTTTGAACCGTTTAATATTTTTTCACAAAATCTTTGAAAGGCACATCAGGGACCCTGGCTGCATGTTTCCTGAAGATTTTGGACTGGTCGCGCAAAGCATGCAACCTGTAGAAGACTGTAGAATTCAAAAAGCGTAAATGCATGCGCAGATCACGCTTAATAACTCCGCAGCATATATCTGACTAGTACAAAACTTGGCAGATCCTAAGGTGTATGGGTCTTGATCAAGTATTCCAAATTTCTGGCAAATCCATCAAACAGTTGCAAAGTTATTAAGGTGCAAAATTTGGGGTTTAACATGTAAATGGCTCCTCAACCCTAACTATGGTAGCACTACCGTGCTATCATAATATATATGTAAATATATATGTAGGCATGAATACAGTAATCGAGAGACTCATACCTACTGCACATTGACACCCTGTAACTTTTTGCTGAATTGTTAAAAGGTTTACATGACACACCTAATTTGTAGTCCCACATTAGGAGAGATATTAAACATAACATGACCCAGTTTGGTTCCACTGTGCTCTTTTAGTTTTATCACAAACATCAATTTACCCCTTCAAATAGGGTTCCATTTTGTGGCATTGCTTCCATTCCCAATTTAAGTATTTAAATACAGCCCTTTATTGTGCCTTAGAAACCCAACAGTTGTTAATGTGTTATCTAATTACTTCATTTAAGCCTCCCCCAAGAACTCCCTGTATAGAATAAAAGTTTTTGCCTTTTATTTAATCATTTTATACAGCTGTAACATTCATTACATGTAGTGTCCATCTAGTACCTCATCCTAAGCAGACTGTGCCTTTAATTTGCATGAACTGTGGTCCAAAAGCATTATTGTGTCTGGTGACCTTCTTTTTGTTACTGACATGCTGCCAAAACCTTGCAGTTTGTTATAACTCATTTATTTAGAAAATTCCCTTTTTCCATGGCGTGTTATTTTCATGTCCTTTTGTTACCCACATTCCGATTGGTTCCTTCACTGGCCCAGAATGTTCAGAACCAGAAATGCATGTTGACACCTTCAGTCATCACCCCATGGCTCTTTAAAGCTGTGGACTTGGTGGGTCTGTATTCTTTGTACTGCCACCTACATTCTGGACAAGACATGTTGTCCTCCTGAAGTCTGGAGTTATGCACATTACGGGCACTACAGTGAGCTATTCTCTCTGCATCTCAGCTGCTCTTTTGTTCCCCGGTGTGTCAGATGTCTGCAGAGTGTAAAGGTACACATTTGCTTTTTGGGAAACACAGAGACATGTAGTCGGACCTTGCCTCATGGTCCCAAGATGCTGAGCTCGGGGTATGAAGGGTGGGGTAGGGGCAGAGAGAGTTGATTATAAAGCATTTTAAAGTTGAACAACTGCAGGTTTCCTAGGTTAAATGGTTATACATATTTACCTATTCTATAGACCAAGTCTCTACATGGGGATCATTCTGTGTGGCCTGGTCCCTGTGTGTGTGTGGGGGGGCCGGCATTTTGTGTGATCCTATTCTCTATCAGGGGCACCTTTAATGTTACTGCTGCTAAATAGTTTGTTCTGTACTGGGCAAAAAAACTGCAGTTTTGGGGAGTATATCAATTGGACCTGGTTAGTGCTGGGGCTCATTTTGTATAAGGCATCAGAACACCATATCTACAGTTTGGAGAGTTCTGTAATGAGAAATAAAATACATGTTGTATTGGGGAGTAAATGAATAGGACCTGGTCTCTGCAGGTGCTCAGTTTGTGTAGACCTGATCTCTTTAGGGGCGTATATTGTGTTGGAGGCATCAGAACACCAGAACTACTTTTAAACTACCTGCTTATCTGCTAAACTTAAAAAGAAATCCTGGTTAATATCATATTTATTTTTTGTAAAAACACTTCTGTAGAACATAAAAGCGGTCAGCACTCCAAATGTACTCACAGTACTTATTTATTTTATGTGCAAGTGCATCAAAGCCATTTAGCAGCAGAAAAGCAAATAACAGTAAACAGCAGCAGTAAATGAAGCGTTGGGTAATCCACAAATTTCTCAGATCCACAGGAGTCTATAAGATAGCAACTTTTTAAAAAAAACATATTGCACCCACCGACTCAACACTGAGCACCCAAACGCCAGCACAGAACCATTTACATTTTAGCAATGTGTTTTGTGATCATTAGGTGTGCCATGTGCTGCATGTTAGGCCAAGAGTCTAGCATGGCACATTAAACAATTACTGAGATTCACTGCAACAGTAAAATGAGCCTAAAGGGCACAAACACCAAAATGGATGTAAATGACTGTAATTGATGGTAACTGGTTGCAGTCACCAAAAACATCAACCCTGTTCATTGTTTTTGTGCAGTTTTAGGCTCATTTGGCTGCTGTTGCAGTGTATCTCAGTAACTGGGCTATGTGCTACATGGTATGCCTTAAATGGCTTCCATGGCAGTACAAGTGAAGAAAACTAGTTTTTTTTTCTTACTGGGATGATTGCTGTCAGTGACTGTTAAAGTGTTTCTTTGTTCTGTATTTTTTTTTTTTATTCCATTTTTTTTGTGCACTTTTCGGCTTACTTTGCTGTTGCAGTGAATCACAGTAATTGTTTGGCATGCCATGTGCTGCATGATAGGCTGAGGGCCTAGCATGGCATATCAAACAATTACTGACATTAACTGCAATAGCTGAAGAAACCTAAAATTGCACCCTCTCCCAAAATGCACTGGTTGCCATATGCACCTGCAGGACCATGCTGTGGACACAGTGAGTGATGGTACCATGGAGGGGTCCATTTGACAACAGGAAGGGGCTGTGTCTTCAGTTGTGGCTGTGATCAGTGGGATGGCATCATTAGTAACAGGGATAATTGTGTATATCTGTACCATACAAGGGGACCATGCAAAATTACCTTGCACTCTGTGATTACAGGACTTCACCAGATTTCAGGTCCATGACTTTCCATTTGTATTGTGCCAGCCTCAGAAAATCTCCTGGACACATACCTTGTTTGCCCATAACAGGGCCTTGGAATATGGACATCTGCGCAAATCTGGGTTTGTGCAGAAAAACTAGGCTTTGCACATGGGCAAACTTTTGAAGATCTGGCTCCTGAAGTCAGTTTTTAATTTCATTTTCATTTCTTAAAACACATTTTAAGATTGAAGCAACCCACTCAAGGGCATAGTTCTATTAGTAGGAAGAAACCCACTCCAGGGTGTGCAGTTATTAGGGATTAATCAATACCCCAAGTGCATTGTGAAGCAGGAGGCTGCTGGCTGAGTGTCCTCACAACATCCAGTGTGTTGCTTAATCCCCAATAACCACACACCCTGGAGTGGGCTATTACACTTATAACAGAGGGTGCACTACAAAACAAGGAGAAAGCAATATACATGTTTTTTTCTCCTTTTATAAAAGACAAGCAAATTACTGCATTCTGCTGCCTAAAAAAATAGTCCCCAACAAAATGGCTGTCATGCACATACAGATGTCAGAAGGAAACTGTTGCTATGCTTTCTCTGACATTTGTTGTGCATGATATGCCTTCTGAGACAGCACAGTAGCTCTGAAGTGCAAAATATGGAGTTGCCTTTTGTAGTAGTGTAGTATACCTCCACTGGCTTAGCTGCTCTGTCTCTCTGTCTGTGGTTACATTAATGCATGGCAAGCAAGTAAACATTTTCTCCAGCAGTACAGTCACACAGTCTACCAGACTGTATTCTACCAATTAAGAAATGGCAACTAATGGGACTCAGAGCTTGCGGGTCTTTCTGGAACTCTGTTTCTCTGTCCACCAGCATAAAACTCACTTTCAGATCATGACATCATTGGGGGGGGGGTCTCCCTCTCTCACACTGTTCCATCTGACTTTATGCCACAACTAGGATTTACCTGTCAATCTGGCTGTGCAACAGAAAAATGACCATGGGGACCACACACTTCACTCTGGGAACAAGCTTGGGTAAGAAGCAAGACTACAAACTTTGAACACTACAGCTGCTGTTGCTGCATTGCCTGGGACTACATGGCAAGCCTCGGCTCTCACTCACTAAGCAGGATAGTAATGGCTGCTCCACAGACTGCAATTTGCACTATAACAAGATCAGAACAGAAACACAGGCTGATCTCTCAGAGGATGGTTCACCACTAGCTGTCATATATTGTGGAGTAAGCAATGGTCACCTGATGGTTGTTTACCACTCACCTGCCTTTATCTACCCCATGTTATAAGTCACTAATACACTTTCAGTGTTTTGCCTTCAGCCTTGAATATCACAAGCAGCAAGGGTATGCATTAATCCCAAACATCCCCATTCATCTCATAAAGATATAGTTGGTTTCCCTCTCTCTTATTGTAGGCTTGGGACCAGCTGGTATATGTAATAGACAGACCAGGTGAGATTCAATCCATACTACACTGTAACATAAAACATTTGTGAATATCTTAAGTTAATATAATGTTGTGACTACAGTACAATCTTCAAAATGTTCAAAAAATGTTATACCAAATATCCATAGTATGACAATCATTTTTTGGGTTGAACATTAGCAATAATTTTTGGTATGACTTAATGAGACACTTGGTATGATACTGATACTACTGTTCTGGTGTCCATGTTACTCATGTGACTTCTTGCGTTGTGTCTGTGTTACTCGCATGACATCCTGTGTAGTCTGAGTTACTCACGTGACATCCTGTGGAAAAAACCCTTGTAAATAAAGTATAATTCACTTTCTGAAAATTAAGTGATTTCTGTCTTTTCCTATGAGGGTAATATAGTTGTGCAAAAAAACAATGGGCTAGAAAATCAAGGACATGAATGTGGTAGCCAAACTTAAACATGTCCAGATTTGGGCATACCGTGATCAGTAAACATATTGTAGCGTAATTACCAGCAAGTTAAGTTTATGATAAAAAACTGAAAAGTTAGATATTATGCTACCTAAATAGATACCATAGACATAGTAATATCAAAAAATATATATTTGGTAATATGACAAATTTGCTGTCAAGGACACGATGTTACTCACATTACATTGCCCTTGTGGGAACTTTCAATACCATTTTTTAGCACCTCTGAACTACAAACTGTCTTTATGTTGGGGACTGAAATACTACCACATGCACCCAATGTAAATATGATATGGTTATGACAATTGGCCCAAATAAATTTTGGAACCTGATTGTCACACTTTGTCTCTCAAGTAGCATATTGGTATATATATATATATATATATATATATATATATATATATATATATATATATATATATATATATATATCTATATCTATATCTATATATATATATATATATAGATATATATATATATATATATATGTGTGTATATGGGATACATGATGGGCATGAGTTTGATATGGCAAATATTGTCACTCCTGCAGAGTGAGCTCTGGATATCTCATGAGTGCAGAAGGCACTGCACACGATCTGCCCATCATGTATTCAATATATACAATAGGGCCAAGAGTTTTAGAAGTTTTGTCATGCTGTTTTGTGTTCTGTTCCTATTTACGTGTTTGTTCATTCAGTGTGTGAGCTTTTCTGAATGGGCTTTCAGTGTTATTAACTCTGGGAGACACAGGAGTGTGTTTTGCAATGCTAAATGAGTTAGTTTTAGGTAGGAGCGAGAAACATACTTTTGTGAGGCTGTATTGTTTAGAAATCTGGCTGCAGTGAAGCTGAGCACATCACAGTAGTTGTAATGAGCTGAGAGGCAGAGTGTCAGAACAGTGGATACTGTTTTCAGTGGTAATTAAGTTAGCTGCAGGCAGAGTGCAGAATGTGAAACTGTGCTCTTTAGGATTCTGGCTGCAGTCAAGTTCAAAGTATTACAGTAATTGTAATGGGTGAAAATCAGAGTTTGAGGAACAAGTGAGAGTGTGTTTCAGTGGTAGTTGAGTTAGCTGCAGGCAGTAGTTTAGACTGTTCTGTGAAGCTGTGCTGTTTAGAATTCTGGCTGCAGTCACAGTAATGAGCTGAAAGCTGGTGGTGGGGGTGGGATAGGTGTGTTTTGTAATGCTCACTGAGTTAGCTGTAGGCAGCAGTGAGACCTCTGAAGTAGTTTTGCATTTGTGTCTACGGTAACAGCATAGGTGTTTCTTGCATGCTGAGGGGAAAGCTGCCTAGAGTGATGACCTTTTGTGACCTGTGTGTGTAAATGGCTGATATCATCACAGTAGAGCAGAGGATAAAAATATCACACTGCAGTGGATGATACACTGTTTTAGCTCACTCATTTACCACTCACCCCTATTATATATATATGTATGTATGATGTTTCCCTTGCTGTACCTGACCTTGTTACACCTAGGTCCGTCTTGCAAATGAGCCTTGCTCAATGATGTCCACATGGATAAAGATTTTGATTGATTGATAGATAGACATCACAGCAGTTAAAATTATCAAATTAATAACGTGTTATAATTGTGAATTGTCATGACTAGGACATGAATAGGACATGAAGCGTTTCACACATAACATTGTTGTTTTCTTAGATTAGGTGGTATTGTACATTGTCAGGCAACAGACTCTGCAATTACTGTATCATCTTCCTTTTTTCTCAGGTTATGGACAACCCTGGGGCACTTAAAATTTTAACTGTCACAATGGGTTTCACACCCAAATTAACTGAGAATATCCAGCATGAGGTAGACCCAATTCAGACACCAGGCTGAAGAATCAACCAGCAATGAATGTAAATAAAACTAAGGGGTATTCTGCCCGGAGGCTTCATGTGGATTCCATCCTTCCAACCTCCCCTAGACTCGGTCTCCACTTCAATGCTCACATAAAACGAGGGTCTACAGTAGCCAGATCTAGGTTCCGGTGTGTCCATACTCCCAGGAATTACACAGCCAACTATGAGGCCCTGGAGCCTACATAATCTTCACCTATTTCATGCTTTGGTCCCAACTAATTCAAGGTGTTTGTAGCTCATCACACAATTTAGAAAGGGTTATAAAGAAGAACTTCTCATGGGAGGATTGCAGCTGCCACAAAACTTGCATCCTTACCCTCTCTACTCTGCTCCCATGGAGCAAAGGATCCCGGGATGAAAGGTACCACAACCCCATTATAGGGTATCCCCCCTCAAAACCCTGAAACCCAGCAATGTCCAGAACAGTCACATTTTACCTCAGGGGCTACAGACTGAACTGTGTGCGAAGAAATAGCTTCCCTTGATGATCTGCATATTGTGGGGTGTCCACCCTACAGGGGGCTCCATGGTAGACAGCTGCCACCAAGATCCCAAGACTTGGGTGGGTTTCCCCTTCCAGCAAGGCTTTCGGCTCCTTCAACTGCAGACAGCAGCTTCTCTTAACTCCTTTCCTGGAACTGAACTGAACTGGGCTGAGAAAACAACCGCATCAAATGACTCATTAGCCACCAGGAGTGAGTCACACCCACTGAAAATTCCCAACCAGTTCAGCCAGCTGGGAGTCTCCAGCCTGGCTAGAGTTAACCCTTTGAAGTCTGTGAACCTATTCATTGGTCAGAGCCAGTCAGTAGTTACACTAATACGGAAAGAAAAAAAGTGACCCCCCCAAGTTTACACACGTGTAGAATACACACATTTCTCAACCTACTGTAGATTTTCTATGACTGTTTTTATCTGCAGACAGAGGAATGTGTCAAGGGAAATCAAGAATTTGTGATGTGAGATATTAAGGATTGCAAAGAGGGATTGAATGGACACTGGGGGGGTGGAGTTGCATGGGAGCTAGATGGTGGGTGGGGGTGGGGTATGTTTAGTATATTGTGGGTAGGAGAGGGGGACCAGCGGCAGGGCTGGGCACCTGCTGCCAGTGTATCTTAAAATGATCAGATGGGTAAGAGGAAGGGGGCTAACAGTGGCAGGACTGGGCACCTGCCACAGATATGTCTTAAGAGATCAGGCAGGCAGGAGAGAGGGTGCCAGCCATGGGATTGGACAATCCTTGCTGGTGCATCTACAAGATAACTTGGGGGAGGGTATCTGCTGTGTGGTTGGGCACCCACTGCCAATGTATCTTGACAGATCAGGCATGTGAGACAGAGAGGTGGTACCAGTGGCAGGGTTAAGCACCCATTAATGATGTATTTTAAGAGACTAGGTTGGTGGGATGGATGGGGGTACCAGCGGTGAGGTTAGGCTCTTGCCACTGGTGTATCTATAAAGATCAGGTTGTAGGAGGGAGGGGGTACCAGCAGTGGGTTCAGGCACCTATCGTCCATGTAGCTACAGAGATCAGGTGTGCACAAGGCAGGTGGGAACTGGTTGAAGGGTTTGGCAGCAACCCCCAGTGTATTTTATCAGACTGAGGTTGCAGGAGGAAGGTGGTACTGATGGCTGGATTGGTCACCTGCCATCAGTGTATTTTAAGAAATGAAGCAGGAGAGAGTAGAGGGGTACCAGTGGTGAGGTTGGCAATCACTTCCAGTGTATTTTAAGAGATCAGATGGGAAGAATAGAGTACCGATGCTGGGACTGGGCACCCACTGCTGAAGGTTATAGACAGTGGGTGCCCTTTTTAGTGACAATAAGAGTCATAAAAATTACTCACACAAACAGAGTCATGAGAACTGAAGTTGCTGTTGACATGAAAACACCATATGAACAGGACACTGAAAAAATGTTCAGAACTTGTGTAAAAGTAGCATTTCCTTTTTTCATAAGTTGAACTACACATCTCAGTAAAACCACTTATCAAAGTTACCTTCTTTTGTCAAACTGTATTGAACCTGAAACTTTCAAGTTTTAACTTAGAGTCAGTTTTGAGCTGTAGGTGAGCAAAATACTATGTCTAAAAACGTAAATATTTTTCTAAACTCTTCTTTATTCAGGAGTGGAAATCATACCAAAATATATTTCTAACATTTAAAACAAACTTACAGTAACTCTATGAATATAATATAAAACTCTAATTAGTAGTTCTAAGTTCAATATCCAAAGCAGACTACACTCAGTAATACCTTCAAAATTCCAAAAACTCATGTAACATTACATGGATAAAAATACTAAGCAAACAGAATAATATATAAAAGATCATCTACGCACCTCAGAAAAAAGAAATTTTTTTTTAATAAGAACTAGACCCATGTGTGGGGGGAGCACATTACTTTGCTCGCCGACAGAAAATTCAATGACTCTTCCAAAGGGGAAAGCTCGTCCAAGCAGGAAAAAGTTGGGAAACCAAAAACTGTGGGGAAAAAATGACTGAACTGGCTGATAGTCACCTAAAGACTTCTCAACAAAGGGGAGCTATACGCTGTTGCGTTGCTGCCCACAGCTGCCATGGGTGCCACAGGTCTGGGTATTTATCAACCTCAAGGCATACAGTAGTTTGGCTGTCATGGATTCCACAACATAAGCCTGGTGCACTCGGTTATACCATTTCTGCACTGTGGGAGGGTCTCACTGGAGCCACTGGGTGGTGATACATAACATTGCTACCGCCAACAGAATTAGCGCGAGGTATCCTTTATCTGAAGACATCTGCATTATCATGGGGAAACCCAATACCCAGTCTGTAAAGGACGTTTGAATAGTTAGTTTTAAGATCCTCTGAACCCTATCTCTAATGCCTGACCAAAAAACGTCCAGCTTGGGACAGGCCCAAAAGATGTGCCAGTGGAACTTACCTCTCCACATCCTCTCCAACAATCCACTGTATTATTGGTCCCAAAATGTTTAGTTACTGTTGAGAGTCTTGAAATATCTAACTAGAATTCTCCAATAGAATTCTCTCCAAGTAGGTGATGAGGTAACCCACCAACCCAGTTGCAGGCATTCTACCCGCTCCTCATTGGATATGGTGCAGGGCACCTCACTGTCTCAAGCCATTTTTGCTCCCCTAAGGGGCTGTTTCCCAGGATCTTCCAGTTGTTTGTACATATTCAAGATGTACTTTTCTTTAACCTGCAAGTTTACCACCCAGTATATGAAACCTTGCCACGAGGTGAAAGGTTTAATTAATAAAGTCTTGTGATTGTCACAGTTAATAAAGTGGCAAACCTGCAGGTACATGTGAAAGTCCTGGTTTCTCAACTGAAATTTTCCCTGTAAAGTCTGGAAAGGAACACACAGGCCCTGTGAAACTAGTTGAGAAAAGTGGGTTAGGCCCTGCCTTTCCCAATAAGCATAACCCTGGTTTAAGCGAGGAGGCAAAGCATTCGGATGATAACGGATAAGGGAGAAAGGGCCCAATGGTGTATCTGAGGCCAATTTGTGATGGACTTTTCTTAGTATCCCCAAGGTATGCCTAATCCATGGGTTTGAAATACTTTTAAAGTGTTTCTATGAAATCTGAGATTGGACCAGGGTGAATAAAGGCTGTTACTCACATTCAGAGTTCTCTATGTCTTACCAACTGGATGAGTATCTCTGTTTTGCCCAAGTACAAACTGGGATCATTTGCCCTGATAAGTAATAATGTTTTAAATTGGGTAAAGAAAACCCTTCTTTGTCCCATGGAAGCATCAGATATTTATAAGTCATACGAGCCTTATGTCCACCCCAAACAAATTTGAGAAGGCCTTCCTGGAAAGAGTTCCAAAAGGAATGTGGGACAGGAAGGGGCAGGGTACTAAACAAAAAAAGAAAGTGGGAAAACATTCATTTTGAGCATTTCAGTGTGGCCGGCTACCAAAAGGGGGAGAAGAGTCCATCTGGTGAAATCACGCTGTACTTCTCCCCGGAGTTTCCCATAGTTATAGCAGGAGGGAGGTGGTACTGCCATTGTATTGCTCACTTGTGAGGCTCCACCTGGAGTACTGTGCCCAGTTCTGGAGGCTGCACCTTTGCAAGGACGTTGAAAGGGTGGAGGCAGTACAGAGGAGGGCAACCGAATGGTGAGGGGGTTGCATGTGAAGCCATACAAGAAAAGGCAGCAGGAACTCAACATGTAATCCCTGTAAGAGAGGAGAGTGAGAGGGAACATGACTGTAACCTACACATACCACACGGGAGTGCACAAGTTGAAAGTAGAGGGTCTATTTCAGAGAAAGGAAGGCACTAGAACAAGGGGGCATGCAGTGAAGCTAAAGGGAAGAAATTTAGGAGAGATGGATGTGCAAAAATACTTCTTAATGAAAAAGGTGGTAAATGACTGGAACAGCCTACCAGAGGAGTGAGGAGGGGGGGAAGACGTGGTTGCTTCAAGCATGTGTGGGATAGACACAAGGCATATTAGGTAGAGGAACTGGGGAGTGGTGACACCTATGACCAAGGGTCAGTGGTGACGAAATAGGCAAGGATAAGGGGCAGACTGGATGGGCCTAAAGGTTCTTTTCTGCTGACAAAATCAATGTATTGTGTTCTATGTTCTGACACAGAATGGTTTTAAAAGCAAACTGGATGCATGCTTATTTGACAAGACGGGTCAAATGTGGTCCCACTAGTTGGAAGACAGATATGATGGGCTATATTGCCTTTTTCCATCTTAATACTCAATACAGCACTTAGTATAGCAGCATCACTATATAACAGGTGATGCGATGGCTGGACTCAGAATACACCATTTATCTTCAGGAGTGATGGGCACAGCTATAAAGTTATTAATGTCTTGTCCCCTCACAAACAATGATTAATGTCATATTTGGTGTCAGGCCATTATGTGTCTGGTTTATTAGTTTATATGTAAGCAATAAAACAGGACAAGATGCGGGTTATGGCCTGATGAGAGCATGCCCCAGGTGCATTATAAGGCACAAGGCGCTTGCACCAAGTGCCTTTAGCACCTGGGAGGTGCTCTTATCAGGCCATAACCCACACCTCAAAGTGACTTATGGCACTTAAAAAATGGGTTGATTTTTTTTCAAAATTGGTTCTGAAGAAGTTAGTGCAGTTTTAAAAGTATAACTTTCATTTATTTTTCGTTTTGTTTCATATTTTTTGAGTTTAGAAGAAAATAGTTCCTTTTATCGGAGACCTACAGAACCTTTTCATGTTTCAGGAAGATGATATATGTCTGTGTCTGTCTCCTGCTCCCCACCCACACTTCACGCAGAAGTAAACAAACATTTTGAAATATTTATTTATTTATTTCAGGGTTTTTTTTTCTAATGATCAGAGTGTCCAGTTTCTGCCTCCTACTGTTTCTGCAGCCGCCCCCCCCCCACACACACACATACAGGCAGACAGAAAGTCTTTCTGTTTGTGCTTTACTTTTTCTGCTGTTTAATTTTTTGTTTGTTGATGTTGCTTTCTTCTTCTCTGTGTCTTGTTTCACAGTGACCAGCTGGCTTCACTGGAAGTGAGCATGTTCCTCTGCAGCCACCGTAGTGAGCACTTTGTGCTTTGTGCTTTTACCTATGGCATTTCAGTATGAGCAAGTGGGTTCATCATGCTTGAGGTTTCCTATTTCGCCATTCTCACTGTAAATTACAATTTGAGAAGCCTGGTGGTATGGAATAATGCTAAGGGAGGGTGAGGACTGGAGACCATGGGGAATGAGGATCACAGAAATGGCAGCAGTAAAAAGGAGGACCAGAAAAACGGCAGCTGTTAAAAAAAAAACAACAGAAAAAAAAAAACTGGATTTGCAATGTGATTTACTTTGAGTGTTTATAAGTTGTGTTGGCTGGAGTTTTGGCAGCATGAGGCACGTGAGTTGCATGCTGGGGGGGGTTGGGTGACTGATGAGCAGAAACTGACTGTGAAACTCACAGTACAGGTTAGATATTTTCTTTTTTTAAAAACACAATATGAGGTATGGATTTTTGGCTGTGCAGCATCCTTGTGAGCCTAACTAGGACTGGTTGGCAAGTTATGGCTGGGTAGGAGCACAGGTAAATGTGCCTTTTACCCAGTTAAAATGCTGGAAATGTTCTACTCATTTTATAACACACATTTTGAAATGTAAACCTTTCAAATGAACTATTTTTATTAGCTCTAATTAATTTTCACTGGTGTGGAATAAATATACATAATGCATGGATGAGCCCTTTTCCCCATAAAAAAACCTATCAGTTTCTACACCATGGGCTGGATATTCAAACTGCGCCATTCAAAGGCGCAAGTCCTTGTGCTGCGCAAAATAGATGTGCAGGGGTGTGTCCCGGGCGATATTCAAAGGAGTTGGCGCTTATTGAGCAACCCTTTGAATATCGCCCCCAGCCATTGCCACTGTGCATGGCGCAGTGGAACTTAGCTGCCGCAAGTTGACAGAGTGAAGCAGCCGACTTATGTATGCTTATACCATAAGAAATCCACGATATTCAAAAGGTGACATGCAAATGGGGGCTATAATACATGTGCAAGGCGCAGGGGGCCATTTGCATGTCATTATAGCCCCATTTGCATGCCATTAGCATGTAGGTGCCTGATCCCCGAGACTTGGCGCTTGGCCCCTGCCAGGCAGCAGCCGTCGAGGACCGACGCCCTGCAGCCCAAGCTGGCATAGCGTCCCCACCAGCCCGATCGCGGGCATCAATGTGGCTCCCCTTCATATTCCCTGGTGGTCCAGTGGACCGAAATGCCCGATCGCTGGGCAGTATGTTTAAACACCCCGCTCATATTCCCTGGTGGTCCAATGGACTGAATTGCCTGATCGGGGCGGTATCTTAATCCCCTCCCGTTCCATATTCCCTGGTGGTCCAGTGGACCCGAATTGCCCGATTAACGGGCGGTGTTTCAAAACACCCCTCCCGTTCATATTCCCTGGTGGTCCAGTGGACTTGACTTGCCCGGTCGGGTGGTATCTTAACCCCCTCCCATTCATATTCCCTGGTGGTCCAGTGGACGGGTCGTTCGATGGCGGGCGGTATCTTAACCCCTCCCCTGCTTCATAGTCCCTGGTGGTCCAGTGGACTGAATTGCCTGATCGCTGGCGGTATCTTTAACCCTCTAACATAGCCCTTGGTGGCTGACCTCACCCTACTTCACTCACTTAAGTTCCACCACTCCCGCCTCTCGCAGCCTGCTGGTGGTAGCATCCTACCCATCACTTGTTACTGGCCGATTGACAAGCCAGAGCAGACGCTTGACAGAAAGAAGAGCTACCGGGCGTGCAGCCCATAACAGAGAGGATAGTTCAGTTTCAGGAATGAATCATATCTACAAATCTGGACTGTCATGAGCAGGCGAGCGTACACCCATTGGTTTTGCTCTGCACCAATGGGCATGCAGCCATACTGGCTGTCAGTCGGCGGGCGGTGGGCGGCAGGAGGGTGGGATGCTGCCACCGCCGCCGGGGAGCGGGTGGTGGGGCTGTGGGTGGGTAGGGTGGGGTCAATAGCCACCAGGGCTATGTTCAGGGGGTGTTTTTAAAGATACCGCCTCACGATTGACAATCCGTCCACTGGACCACCAGGAATATGAATGGGAGGGGGTTAAAGATACCGCCTACGATCGGGCAATTCGTCCACTGGACCACCAGGAATATGAATGGGAGGGGGTTAAAGATACCGCCTCTAATCGGGCACCGTCCACTGACCACCAGGGATATGTAGGGGGGGGGTGCTACATTGATGTCCCGACCGGCTGGTGGGGACACTATGCCCGCGATCGGGCTGGGGCATAGGACTGGGTTAGCCAGCCACAGGTGGCAGCTGCTGTGTTGCACCCTGCAATACAGCAGCTCACCTGTGGGTGGCCTCGACTTAAGCCTTTTTTTTGGCTCAAAGTCCTGCAGGCGCAGGTTGGGGTTATGCCTGTTAACTCTGCACAGCCCTGCTGAATATCGGGCTGTGCAGTTTATGCATGGTTCCTCCCCCTCCAGTTGAGCATGCATTCATTTGCATTGCGCTGTTGCTCAGCATGTTTTCTGTGGCGCAACTGCCTCCTGCTGAATATCGCAGAATGGAGCAAGTTTGGACTTGCGCAGGCACAACCCTATTGCGCATGGCGCAACCCTTTTGAATATCTGGCCCCATATATCCATAAATTAAATCCATATACTACAGGAAGTAAAGCTATATACAGTACCACTGTAACCTCCAGTGTGGGGCCTTACCATAAGGGTGCTACAGAACCCAATCAGATTGCTGATGGCCTTCCTTGCTCTCTCCAACTCCACTGACTTCAGCTCTGTGGTGAGGGGCAGGAGCAGCCTAAGAGAGGAGTGTCAGGTTTCTTCAGCATTTTCTGCGCCTGCACGACAACCATGGCTCCCACCGTACATGAAAGGCAGCTGTCTGCTACTGATGGCCAATGCACTCACAACTGGACTGGGGATTAACCTATTTTATTTATGTATTTATTTATTTACTTAATAACTTACTTATTCACAGTACTCTGTTTTATTTATAAGTTATTTCAATCCCTGTATCCACCCAGCCTAAGCAGTGTCATTCAATGAAGGCAGTTTCCTCGCCCCCTAAGATCCGCAGCCCTCCCATTGCTTGTTATATCTAAACTACAGTATATATCTGGGAAAAGGTAATTTTCCCACATTGCCCCATCATTGTGGAATACCTTACCCTCTGAGGTACTTGAAAGTCCCACTTGCACACCCTTTAAGAAATGACTAAAATACGTTCTCTGGTCCACATCCCCTTGTACATGCTAGTGTACAGCAGTATTAAAGTATATAGCAACCCTTGTTTACCTGTCCTCATTTCTTTTTTATACTTGTCTCTGCAGCAGCTTGCATTATTGATTCTTATGATGTGTCCATTTAATGTTTGTGATATGCGCTCAATAACTTGTTGTAACTAATAATGCTGTTATTATGGCTTCTGTATATGTTTGTGTATTTCTTACTTTATCCAGATTCAGTTGTTCACTTTGCACAGGACTGTTGCTCATTCATTCCACCTAATGTATGCTCTTACTGTATGGAATATAACATGTGCAACTAATCCTGGGTCACCCCTGGAAAAGGGATCTATGATCTCTTGGGCTTACCCGGTTATCAAAATTTAAATAAATACATACATTACTTATTTATTTATGTATGTATGTGTGTATGCATGTATTTATTTCAAAAGTTTTACCAGGAAAGTCATACTGAGCTGGTAACAGCTCATTTCCAGATGTGTCGGGGGGAGGAAGAGAAGACATGAAAAGAGATGCAAAGTACAATGTATAAAAACAATACAATAATATAGAAGTGATAATAAAATATACAATTTCAGGAAAACTTAATACAATTTCCATATAGTAAGTTACCATACAGTACACTGTGGAATGGGCAAAAGAACATTAAATAGTAAGTAGCACAACAGAGTAAGAACAGGGAGTATGACTGATACTAGGGGAGGGGAGCAGTGCTGATGTCACTGTGGGGTGGAAATCCTCCCCAATGTCAGAAGCAATTTCAGGAAGCAATAGAGATATCACAGAGGAGATATGTCAGAGTGATAAAGGAAACAGCAGAGAGAATGGAAGGGGGGAGAGAGACCCATAGTTTAGCAAAGCAGAATGAGAGGGCAGCTTGGACAGCAGTAGATTTCATTGTAGGAGGAAAAGACAGCAAGAGCAAGCATTGCAGAAAGAGTTGGAGATAGAAGGGTGGAAGAGAGGAGAGAAGCAAGATACAAAGGGAGACAGCCAGACCAATGTTTGGAAATAAAGGAGGCACAGTGGGTAATGCACCTGGCATCGAGAGGGGAGGGAGAGGGATGAGTACAGAGTACAGTGGTGAATATGCAAGGGTTGTCAAGGGCAAAGCGACAGAAGAAGTGAAAGAGGGGATCCAGTCTTGCTTAAATGGACTTTGGAGCAGCATTGTAAACAATGTCTCTATAGTCAAAAGTGGGGAGGATCATCTTAATGAAGATTTCTCTACATGCAGGAAGTGGAATGCTTCACTTATTTCTGTATAGTGCTCCAAACTTGGGATGAAGCTTCTAATGGATAGCATCCACATGAACAGAAGAATCAAGGTGGCAATCCAGTCAGACCCCAAGGTTCTTGAAGGAAGAGACATCTTGAATAGTTGCACCATCAAAGGTATGAAAGGAGGGAAGAGGGAGACTCTAGTAAACCTCTGCCTGGTGCCAAAAGTCAAAGGGACTGTTTTCTTGGCATTGAGTGATAACTGACTTTGACAGAACCAGAACTGGATGTTGTTAAAGTCTAACTGGAGCTAGTTCATGAGGTCCTGTGCAGAGGAGTGAGAGGAAAAGAGTTTGGTATGTAAAAGCAATTTGGAAGCCCTCAAAAACATTTTGTATTTGACATTTCCCAGGATGCACCTTCATCTGTAGGTCAACTAATTATAGAGAGCAACTGTTTAGGCAGCCTTCCCCACTGGAAGTGAAAGTTCAAGTTAAGTCACCCTAGCATGAGGACGATGAGGAAACTAATAAACCTATGCAAACTGTCTCAACAGTACCGCTTGGTAAATCAAATAAGAAAATATTGAATGATAGATCCTTTCTAGGATTTTGAAAATTTTATTTCCCTATATTATAAAAGGTATAGCCTGGACCCCGCTTTCAGTTGCACCACTGGACATTACACATTTGTGGCAAACATTAAGTCTACCAGATAATACAGCCGTATTGGATAAGAAATGTATTAATAATGGAAGGAAAGAGAAGGGGGAGATTCCCCCCAAGGTAGAGTCTTTTATTGTCCAAAATCTGGTGGTTCTAGGACTTGCAGAAATTACATAACATAGAAACATAGAGGTTGATGGCAGATTAGGACCGCAAGGCCCATCCAGTCTGCCCATTTCTTTTTCTACCTTATAAATGTGCCATCGGCCTTTGCTCTGTCAGCGGCCTATCTATTCATACTCATCTGTATTGCTTCCTTATGCCTATCCCATGCCTGTTTGAAGCCCTGCACCGTATTCATAGCCACCACTTCCCGAGGTAGGCCATTCCATGCATCCACCACTCTTTCTGTGAAAAAGAATTTCCTCACATTGCCCCTTAATCGGCCTCCCTCTAATCTCATGCTGTGTCCTCTTGTCCTGCTATTTTTCTTATATTTAAACATGTTAGACTCTTTCACCTTGTTAATGCCCTTAAGGTGTTTGAATGTTTTGATCATATCATCTCTCTCCCTCCTTTGCTCAAGGATATACATATTGAGCTTCGTTAATCTGTCCTCATATGTCTTCTGATGCAGTACCTGCACCATTTTGGTTGCCCTTCTCTGAACTGCCTCAATTTGGTTAATGTCTTTGTGAAGGTGTGGCCTCCAGTACTGCACGCAGTACTCCAGATGGGGCCTAACTAGTGTCTTGTAAAGAGGATTATTACTCCTCTTATGACTTGCAATACCCCTACTAATACACCCTAACATCCCACTAGCCTTACCTACTGCTTTAGAGGTCTGCTTGGATGATTTCAGGTTATCTGTGATGATGATGCCCAAGTCTCTTTCTTCCTTTGTGACTGCCAGCAACTCCCCTCCCAGCCTATAGATGGCTTCATGGTTTCTCTTCCCTATGTACATGATCTTGCACTTCTTTTGCATTAAATCCCAGTTGCCACTCTTCTGACCATTTTGTTAGTTTATCCAGATCTCTTCTCATTCTGCCCACCCCATCTGGATCATCTACTCTGTTGCAGATCTTGGTATCATCTGCAAACAGACAAGCCTTACCCTCTAGTCCATCTGCAGTGTCACTAATGAAGATATTGAAGAGGACTGGCCCCAAATTAAAGGGGAAATTAGAAAGAGTAATGAATTGCTAAGAAAATTAGAGGAAATAATGAAGAAAAATCAACATGAAGGTTGTAACGTTAGTCCTGTACAAGTCTTGAAGCAAGATGCAACTAAAAATATCGACGACCTAGTGGAGGCATTTCACCAAAGGAAACAGAGTACTAAAGCTACTACAAAATCAACCGGGGAAAAGGAAGCTAAGGAAATTGAGGTACTAGCAAGGAAATGGCAAAATGAAAATAAAATACAAAAGGTGATGGAAGTATACAAAAACAAGGAGAAGGTTAATAGCCAATAATGTGAATATTGTAACATTAGATCTAAAAGGCAGAAGAAACAAGCTGGTAAAGCAGATGCTAAAACAGGTAGAACCTGCCAAGAAGAGAATGGCAAGAGGCAGACCCCACAAATGAATCTAACTAGACATAAGATATATCAAATTAATTTGCCTTGAGTCAGCTGGAAGGAAATTTATGAGCAAGAACTATAATTTGAAGGGGGTAAAATGATATCATATAGAGAAGAGCACAGGCAAAATATGGTAAAACTGGACCAAGTTAAGTTAGATAGAGAAGCTAAGGAACTGCTAATTAGGAGAGGACAACTATTACCTAGTGTCTATTTTAAAGGTGTCCCAAAAGCAAGAAATGAAAATGCATTTTCCGTAAAGACCATGGTGTACAATGCATGCAAACGTATAACTGGAACTATCCTTATCTGGTCAGATATAAAATCAGTCTATATATATATATATATATATATATACAGATGAGTAGATGCAAGGATAGGTCTGTGTGACTGTCAAGTACCCTGATATTAGAGTTTTTCTATTAAAACAGACTGATGATTTTAGAAAATTGGGTTTTAATCTAAATGCTACTATTCTAGATTTGAATTTACCACCTTATTTTCCTAAAAATAGGCAAGTATTAAGGAAATACTAGGGACAAAGAAAATGGATAAAAAGAATCAAGTTAGAGTTGAAAATAACAAGAAACAACCTAGAATCACACAATTTGTATGTCCTGTAGAGACAGAATATTCATTTGGGAATGAAACAGGGTTAATGGTAAATGATAATGGTAAAGATGTTCTTAGAGGCCATAGACAGCTAGGAAAATGGATTAACTCTAGTTTAGTTCTAGAGACATGCTCTTTCCTAGCACTTGCAACTTCTTCTCTCATGTTGCATACGCATTCATATACAAAGGTCGATAATTTTGTAGATATCTCTTTTATAGAACTGGAAAGTGCATTGTGACCTGGTATTCTGAAAAATGACCTGAATTTTCCAATCATCAGCAGTAATGTGGCGGGATTATCACTTAAAATGGAAGATAAAAATTGGTGTGCCTGAATAAGGCAGTTTCCAATAATTTTATCACAGAAAACATGACTTTTGTATACCCCGCAGGATTTATTTAATGATTATGCACCATATTCGATAAATGCTACTCGGAAACAATTATATGGTCATCCTAGTGGGTGTTTATTAGCTTTGATATCCATTTTAGCTTTTGATGAAAGCAAGATTTTGAAAGTTACCCCACCTTATTTTATGGCAGTAGTGGTTTCCAAGGGAAGTAATGCTTTTCAGTTAATCCTGATAAATGTGTACATGCCACCTAAGTTAAATAGTGAGGTTGAAAATTAGATTTTTGATTCCTTGGAAACTCTTAAGATGGACATTGGCAAGATATATAATAATTTCCCCATATTTATAATTGGTGACATGAATGCTAGAATTGCTGATAGAATTGAGTCTTATGTGACAGCCTGGACAATTGATGACACACTGGGAATTTCACTTAGAAACTCTAGTGATCAAATTTGTAATAAAAGGGGTTTAAAATAACTTATTTTACAAAAAAAAATATGCTACAGGTTTTGAATGGTAGAATCCAGGGTGATCTGAAGGGTAGTATGACTTGTCCCTCCAGAACAGGAGGGTCAGTAACTGATGTTGACTTAGTTGATGTGTATTCATTTTACATAGTAAACAAATTACAGATGCTACCAGAGTGGGATGGCAATCATCATCTCTTGATATTAACTCTGAATATTAAAATAGAGAGTTTGGACAGTCTAGAGTATAGAAGACTGAAGAATCTACAAAATATTAATATAACTATCAAAAAGGATAAAATGGTCCCCATTTCTGAAAGTGTGGGTGAGGGATATGTTATGCTCCCTGAGCCCTGAGATATACTCATTGTTATCTGCAAATGGAGACAAGTGGATGGATACTTTTTGAGATAAACAATGCATTGTATTACATGATAAGCTGATGTTTGCTATATGTAACGCTATCTGTGCAATGCCTAAAAGAGATGATACTAGGAGCTGCAGGAACCAATCTAAATGGTTTGATGCAGAATGCTCGCAAGTAAGATGTGCTCTGAGGAAATTTGGAAGGCTTTTACAAAAAAATGAGCATGTATCTCATTTAAGAGCTCTAATGCATCTTAAAAAGGAATGTTGATCCCTTAAGAAAAAAGGAAAAACAAAAGAAACAAACGAGCAAACAAAACAAAAAAACAGGAAACTATAGAAAAGACTTATGGAACAACTACAGCATGATATTAAAGAAAAGGATACACAAGCTTTTTGGGGGCTGATTACATTTGGTACAGATAATGGAGCAGCTGAATTAGATTACAATATTCATGCTGTTACCTGGTATGAATATTTTAGTAAATTGTACAGCATGGATGTTACTTGTAACCATATATCATTGGATACAGATCTTCCCTGATAGACACTAATAACACCCAAAAGGTGATTGTAGCCATTAATGCTAAAAAAACAAACAAAAAAAGCCCTCATAGTGGATAATATACCAGGAGAGAGATATAGGGCGGATTCAACTGGGTGGGCACCAGTCTCAGCTCAACTTTTTAACACTACCAATAGATGTTTTTTAATATCAGAACAATGGAAAGTTGGAGAAATTGTTCTCATACTTAAGAAGGGAGATAAGTCTGATCTGGCTTCTTATCATTACCTTATCGTGCATGGCTCAAAAAATATACTGAAGAATAATTTTGAATAGATTGCAGGTTTGGGTTCTTAATGACAAAATAATTTCCCATTATCAAGCTGGTTTCTGTAGCACTTACAGTACTGTAGATCATATTTTTGAAGTTAACTATTTGATTAATAAATATGTCATACACAAAAAGGACGATTATATATTGTTTTCATAGATTTTAACAGTGCATTTGATCATGTCAGTTGAGTTAAGTTATGGGAAATTCTAAGGGAGAAAAATATAGGGCCCAATATGTCCACCACAGTGTTTGACAAGCTGTGCCAAAGCCCCTGGATGTAACTTTGCGCTATTCTAGAAGGACTAGAACAGTTGCAACAGTTTTTCCACTTTACGGCAACTTGAGCCAAAGGTTTGGTGCAAGCCCCATACTGGGGCACCCCCACGGATGCAGAGCTAGACCCACAGGAGATGGTTTAACTTTGCAATGTTGGGGACTTGCAGCAGCAGCTTCTGGAATACTGATTTTGATGCAAGTCAGCACTTGCATCAAGAACCCTGCTGCAAGTCCTCTGCAGCAGTCGCAGCCGCTTCTGTAATCTGGCCCATTGACTTATGTTTGTTGAATATTCTAAAGACATTACATACTGGAACAACAGCAAGAGTATGATACAGAGCTGATGAACTTACGGAGCAGCTTCCATTTTCTAAAGGTGTTAGACAAGGGTGCATATTGGCACCAATTCTATTTAATCTCTGTATTGAATCCTTACTCAAAGTTGTGAGGCAAAAGGATATCTATGCTCCAATTGTGTCTGGACATAAAATTGGTATCCTGACCATGCAGATGATATCAGTTTGATTAACAGAACTAAAGGAGGTATCACTCAAGCAATGCAGGTGGCAATTCAGCATCTACAGTGTCTAGACTTAGAAATAAATGCCCAAAATACTAAATTATTGTCTTTGGGAAAAAGAAAACAGCCACTAAAATCTGTAAATTTGGTTCCATATCTGTTGAGGAAGTACAGTATCACAAGTACTTAGGGATTACAATAGATAAGTCAACTAATTGGAACAAACATCTAATTGCAATAGGTGAATCAGTGGCATCCACAATAAAGGGGATACAGAGGTTTGGGACCAACTTTGCTTCTGATTCCTTTAAGACTATGAAGCAAGTATTTAAAGCAAAAGTTAATGCTCAGCCCTTACATGGTGCTGAAGTCTGGGGGCTTTCTATAAAAGGTAAAGCTTTGGAAAAAGCACAAAATGATTTTATACTCAGCATGCTGGGCCTTCCCTTGAGATACACCTACAACTGTGTTACAAATAGAATCAAATTTGATTGTGTCTAACGTACTAGCAATGAAGAGAGTCCAATCCTATTGGAAAAAGATAACTGAAATGGAAGATGATCGGTTGCTGAAATTAAGCCAGATGGAATTTTTAAATAACAATTGCCAAAATAAGGATTGGTTTCATTCGTTAAATGATAGATTCAAGAAGGTAGACATGGAATCTCTTTGGTTACCTCATACAGTCTTAGATGTCTTTATATAAGTGAGGCTAAAACTCGTATTCATGAAAATGACTTATATAAGGATTTGGCCTGTATGGCGGAGGTAGCAAACTTGAAAGCTTATTATGCAGCTCTTCAAAATCAAGATACATTTGTATCTCTTGATATATAATATGTGAAAAGGTCTCACACAGGAAGATTTTGGCAAGACTGCATCTGGGTTTGGTAAATAATCGAGCAAATACCTGGAGTTTTTGCATAGTGAGTCCCACATATAGTGTATGTAATGATCATTTTCAACTTATTGTGCCACATTTAATTATGATATGTCACAATTTTGATAAAGAAGGAGAAAAGTGGTTAAAAGCATTTATGAATGAATTTAATAGGGAATCAGACCAAGTCATTTGTAACTAGTTGGTTTACAGTAACTGTAAAAGTGTACTTTCAGCTATGGCCAATTTTGCACGCTTGCCGTTTTTAAAATTAGACAAGTTGTTAACTGTGGAAATGTCTTAAATTTGATATTTTAATGTTTTAACATGTGATAAACTTCTGTTTTATATATGTGTTTGTAATTTAATAAACTGAACTGAACTACAAGGTGGGGGGAAGTAACCGCAACATCCACAGCAACTCTGTTATACCACTGCAATTAAATCTATATACTAGATTAAATAAAGCTACATTGTATACCAGAGCAGTTAAAGCTATATGCTGTACCACAGCAGTTAAAGCTATATACTGCAACAATTCAATCTATATACCACAGCAATAAAATCAAATTTATAGTAACTACTAATTATACAAATTAGAGCTTAATTAACATTCAATTTAAATTGCCAGTCAATTAAGAAATTAAGATTAAGTATAAGCGAAATAAAGATATTTCTGCACTGCAAATTTTATATTGACCCGCCTTGTATATTATTTTATATTGACCCTCCTTGTATATTATTTTGTATTGACCCTCCTTGTATACTATTTAAAACAAACATTAGGAAAGTGCTATGTACTCGTGAAAAATGTCATCTTGGGAGGCTAATGAGGTCTGGCACTTGACCTTCTCCCTTATTGCTTATGAATTCCCTTAGTCTCCCTTCATGGTATTATTTCCTGGTATGCCATGCTTTCATAGCCTTTATTTTATATGTAATAGATAAACCACTCTTAGGTGTGCGGTTGTGCTCTGATATACGCACGAGGCTGTAGGCCGAGTGTATCAACCACCAAAGGCGTGCGTATATCAAAGCACAACTGCACATCCTAGAGTGGGTTATCTATCTTATAAAATGGTAAAATTGTTTTTTGGGGGGGTAAAAGTGCAGGTGTGCGATCACGCTCTGATATACGCACAGTACATAGATACATAGACAGTGTCGGCAGATAAGGGCCTATGGCCCACCCAGTCTGCCCATTTGAGCTTGTAAGTTCAGTTTGTTTTCCTAGAAGTCTGTTGCCCCTTACCCCTGACCTCCAGAATTCCTTTATGTCTATCCCATGCATTCTTAAATCCCGTGATTGTTTCAGCCCCCACCACTTCCTCTGGCAGGGTGTTCCACTTGTCCACCACCCGTTCTGTGAAGAAATTCTTTCTCATGTTTCCTCTGAATCGCCCTCCTCCAACTTCATCCCATGCCTTCTAGTCCTGGAACATCTTTTTCACTTAAAATAGTGTTTTCCTGCACCCTGTTCCTCCCTGTAAGATACTTGTATGTCTCTATCATATCCCTCTCTCCCTCCTCTCTCCAGGGAGTACATGTTCAGTTCCTTCAACCTGTCTTCATAGGACTTGTGATGCAATCCATGCACCATCTTTGTTGCCCTCCTCTGAACCTTCTCTACCCTGTCTATGTCCTTACGTAGGTATGGTCTCCAGAACTGTACACTGTACTCCAGGTGGGGCCTCACTAGTGTCTTGTATAGCGGAATTATGACCTCCTTTCCTGCTGGTGATGCCCTGCCTATACATCCCAGCATCCTATTTGCTTTACCTGCTGCCTTGTCACACTGTTTCTACCTTGAGGTCATCAGAGATGATAACCCCAAGATCCCTTTCCTGCTTGGTGCATGCTATATCCTCACCCCAGTGATATATTGTGCCGGGGTTTTTGTGCCCCACATGCATTATCTTGCACTTCTTTGCATTGAATTTCAACTGCCAAACCCCTGACCATTCTTCAAGTTTCTGCAGGTCCCTTCTCATTCTGTCTATACCCTCTGGTGTGTCTACTCTGTTACAGAGCTTTGTGTCATCAGTGAACAGTGAAATTCTGCCTTCTAGGTCCTGCGCCATGTCACTGATGAAGATGTTGAATAGGATTGGTCCCAGCACTGATCCCTGTGGTACCCCACTGGTCACTCTTCCCTCTGTGGAGTGACAGCCATTTACCACCACCCTCTGTGTCCTGCCACCCAGCCAGTTACTTACCCACCACACTACTGTCCTGCCCACACCCATATTCCCCAGTTTGTGTAATAGTCTTCTATGTGGCACAGTGTCAAAGGCCTTGCTGAAGTCCAGATAGGCCATGTCCACTGATCCACCTCCCTAGTCACCCAGTCAAAAAATTCAATGAGGTTGGTCTGACATGACCTCCCCCTGGTGAAACCATGCTGCCTTGGGTCCTGTAGTCCACTGACAACCAGATGTTCCACCAATCTCTCCTTCAGTAGTGCTTCCATGATCTTCCCCACTACCGAGGTGAGGCTGACTGGTCTGTAGTTCCCTGGTTCCTCTTGTTCCCACTTTGTATAAGGGGACTACATCTGCTGTCCTCCAGTCTTTGGGTACCTCCTGTTTCCAGTGATCAGCTAAACAGGATAGCCAGAGGTTCAGACACCACCTCTTAGTTCTTTAAGGACCCTGGGGTGCACCCCATCTGGCCCTATTGCTTTATCAACTCTTATTACTTCCAGTTCCTTCAGGACCCTTTCTCGTGGTAAAGGGACTTGTGTCCATTTCGCACCATTCTCACCCCTTGTACCCCTCTTCAGACCCATTACCCTCCTCTTCCTCAGTAAAGACTGAGCAGAAATACCTGTTCAATATGTCAGCTTTACTGTTGTCATCCTCCACGCGGCCCCCATCCTCCCCCTTCAGTCTCACTATCCCTCCCTTTGTCTTTCTTTTTTCACTTATGTACCTGTAAAAGGTTTTGTCCCCTCTACCCACTGATTTTGCAATGTGTTCTTCTGTCTGAGCTTTGGCTTCCCTTACTGGCCTCCCTGCCTCCCTTTGCTTCTCCTGGTACTTCTCCCTATCCCCTTCTGCCTGTATCTTTTTGTATTGCCTGAATGCAATCTTTTGGCTTTCACTTTCTTTGCTACCTCTTTGGAAAACCATAATGGTCTCTCTTCCTTTCCTCTTGCTAACCTGCTTAATACATAATTCTGTTGTTCTTGTAATCCCCATTTTAAATACTGCCCACTGTTCCTCAACCCCTGATTACTGTCCCATTCCCCTTAATGCCTCTTTCAAGTATCTCCCCATTTTCCCAAAGTCTACCCCCCTAAAATCCAGGATACGTGTTTTTGTGTGGTTTGGTTCTGCTCTTTCTGTGATTTCAAACCACAATGACTGGTGGTCACTGTTTCCCAGGTGCTTCCCACTGTTACCCCCATCACACTGTCCCTGTTTGTGAGCACAAGGTCCAGTATTGTCTGCCGAGTTGGTTCCATGACCAGTTGCTTGAGGAAGGCACCCTGAAGGGAGTCCAGGATAAATCTGCTCCTAGTTGATGCTGCTGCTGGGATGCTCCAGTCCACGTCTGGAATATTGAAGTCTCCAACCAGTACTACCTTACCCTTGTCTGCCATCCTTTGGATGGCTAGCATCAGCTCCCTATCTGTTTCTTCCTCCTGGGCTGGTGGTCTATAGACCACACCTGTGCGGATGGCTGTCCCCATTTTCCTTTCCAGCTAACCCACAGTATCTCTCCCATTTTGTTCCTCCTGGATCTCTGTGACCCTTATGTCATTTTTCACATAGAGTGCCACCTCCTCCCTTCCTGCCTGCTCTGTCTCTTCTGAATATGTTGTAGCCAGGTATGGCTATCTCCCCAGTCGTATATCATTACACCAGGTTTCAGTGATGGCCACAATGTCCAGGTCTGACTGCACCATGACAGCCTCCAGATCTTCCATCTTGTTGCTAAGGCTCCTGGCATTTGCACATGGCTTTCCATGAGTCGACCTCCCTAGACTGTTTCACTGTTCTACTCCAGCCCTTCCTTGGTTGTCATTTATCCCTGGTTCTCCTTGCTGTCTGCCCTTCGGCTGAATTTTGCCTTTTCTGCTTATCCACCTCTTGGGCACTAATCTCCATCTTTTGCACACTGCTTTGCAGAGATAGCCATTCCTCTGGTTCACTGGTTCCACTGCTAGCTGTGGGGAGTTGAGCAAGTGAGGTACCTCCTTGCTGGCCTGCCACCCCTTGCTAGTTTAAATGCTTTTCAATGTAGCATTTAAACTTATCATTGAGTGCTTGATTCTCTCCAGGATGGATGCAGGCCGCCAGGCTTGAACAAACCTCCATCCTCCAGGTGGGTCCCCAGTCACCAATGAATCCAAAACCTTTCTCACAGCACCAGTTCTTCAACCATGAGTTAAAGTTCCTGGTGCATGCACTCTATGTTCTCCCTTGCCTCTCACAGGTAGTACTTCTGAGAAAGGACAGAAGTAGCTACTTGCTTGAGACCCTCCCAGTTTCCTAAACTCTTCCTGAACTTCCTTTGGCTCCCCATTTGCCAGGTCATTAGTACCTAGGTGGATAATGACATCCAGCTCACCCTCCCGTCTTGCCTTCCCAGTGATTCCCAGGATCTTCCTTCCATCCCTCCATGCCGTGGCACCTGGTAGGCACCTCACCTCCCTGTCCTCCCCCCTCCTGTGTTCCTAGCTGGATCCCTCTTATGATGGAGTCCCCCACCAGGATTCGCTTCCTCCTCCTCTGGGGTCCACTGCTAAACAGTCATGTGATGGTCATCCTCCAATAGGTTCCAAGCAATTTCCCTACCCATTTTATATATATAAAAAATATATATATATATATATGTATGTTTATTAAATGAGTAGGGAAATCCTGTGTTCTGATTGGTCAGGCTCCATGTCCTTATAGGACAACAACCCTGCAGCTTGCACTTCTACTGCCAAGCAAGATGCAATGCAGCCCACATATCCATGCCTGGCAGAAAATGTTTGAAATTTTTTTTTGGCAGCCACGTTTGTAAAGTAAATAAACCTTGTACACCTATGACCTGCCCTAACTCATTTAACAGTTCCACCCATATTAATAAATACCCATGTCCACCTAACACACACACACACCACACATTTAAAAAATCTTACACAGCAATAAATAACCTATTTTCACACTTTATTTTCAATTTCTTCTATGCAGGCCTCTAATCTGCTGCCAGCGAGTTGTTGCAGTCCAAACAGATATTGAAACACACTCAGTGCTCATCTCTCAGAGCTGTCCAGTCACCTGGCTGTCATCCGCCCGCCCCCCCCAGTCATCCTGCCTAGCCACCTAGGAGCAGTCAGTCTGGCACTACCCCGACCCCTGTGACCTCACCTTGGTTACTTGGACAAAAGAAGGCAGAAGCCCATCGAGATTGTCCCCCACTACATTGTGGGTCATTGTTCCTAAATCTGGTTAACAGTTAGCCAATTATCTAAGCCTTTCTTAAAATCACTGAAGGTGTTAAGATTTATAAGTTCTTGTGGAAGCCTGTTCCAAACTCTAGGTGTTCTTACTGTGAAAAAGTTAATTCTTTTATTGTTTTTTGCCTTACTAACCTCAAGTTGTTTGTTATGGAGTCAGAGCACTATTTTTCTCTGCAAGAAGGTTGATCCACACTGTTGCATCAGCATAGGTGAATGCTGAAGTATAAAGAGAAACAGGAGATCACCTCTGCATCTCCTTGTCTACAGGGAGTGTAGGCCTGTGACATGGAGCCTCTCAACGTACTCTTTAGAAGCTAAATGTGGGACCATCTTGGTGGTCTGCCTCTGTATTTGCTCTATCCTTTCAATGTCTTTGATGAGGTAGGAACTCCCAAAGGGAGAACCATAATCGAAAAAGGGTCTAATATGTGTCCTATATAGTGGTATTGGACATTCTTCTGTCTTGGAGATAAAGGTGCGGTTTATGTATTTAAGAAGTCCGTTGGATAGTTTAGCAACTTTTGTACATTGATCTGTGGAGGAAAGTTTATTAACTATTATACCCAGATTTCTCTCCCTGTCTAAGGATTTCAGGGAGATATTGTTTATGGTTCAGGTCAGTTTGGGGTTATTTGTGCCGAAATATAGGACAGTACATTTATCTATGTTGAATGACATACCATTGGAGTGGGCCCGCCGTTCAATAATTGGTAAGTCATCTGCCAATGTAATCCTATTTATAATACAATCAACTCCCCCCCTAGTTTAGTGTCATCAGTGAATTTTGATACTATATTACAGAGACCTAGCTGCATGTCGCTGATAAATAGATTGAACAGAGTGGGGCCTAGGACCGAGCCCTGTGGTACTCCACTATTCACAAATCCTTTGTCTAACTGGGTTCCACTGATTTTTACTTGCTGGGATCTGTTGGATAGCCAGCTATGTACCCATTTGACTAGATGGAAGGAAAAAAAACAAGTGTGTTAAGTTTAGTGATGAGTTTGAGTTTGCCATGCGATGCTCTGTTGAAGGCACGACTGTAATCTAGCAAGATTACATCCATGGAGGTTTGGTAGTTGAGTCCTTGACTTAAATAATTGTAAAAAATCTGTAAGATTAGAGGTACATGAATGGCCTTGCTTAAAGCCATGTTGGGACAAGTCTAAGATGTTAAGGGTTGCCATTTCTTTTTCTAGTAGGGATTTAATTATTTGTTCCATTAATTTGCAAATGACTGTGGTTAGACTTATAGGACAATAGTTCTCAGTGTTTCATTGGGAACCTTTTTTGAAGATAGGAATAACTGTGGTCTTTTGCCAGTCCTCCAGTAACATACCTTGAGATAGTGAGTTGTTGAAGATGATTGTCAGTGGGATAGCTAAAGCCTCAGATGTTAATATTAAAAACTTGTGATTTAAATGATCAGGGCCTGGACTTGTATTTTTTTTAACGTCTTTAGGACTTGAAGAGTGATTATGTGAGGGTTGGTTGTATATGCTAGGGTGTTAGAGAATTTAAATACTTCTTTGTTGGAAAAGACATAACTAAAATAGTTATTAAATGTATTAGCAGTTTTCTTGTCAGATGTAAGTGCAGACTTTTTCACAATTAGGGTGCCAGTTTGCTTGTAGTTTCCCTTTTTGCTATTGAAGTAGGAAAACAATAATTTATGACAATCTTTAGTATGAGCTATTCTGAGTTCTAAGTTTCTTTTTGAGCGTTTGATTAAGCATTTTAATTCTTTTACTGCTTGTTTATAGTTATGTAGGCGTTTCCCATTGTTGTTGTTACCACAAGCTTTGAGTAGGGCAAAAAGTTTCTCCTTTTTTATTTGGGGTTTGATTGATTTATTTAACCATATGGGAATCTTCCCTTTCTTGTTATATTTATTTTTAACTGGGACAAATGAATTTCAAGGTCAAAAATCATAGATTTTAAATAATTCCAGACCTCCTCGAGAGGGATGGGTGTGAAAATTTCATTCCATGGGTTTTATTTAGGAGAACGTTAATTTCCTTATAATTAGAATGTTTTGTAATTTTTAAATATAGATTGATTTATGTGGGGTTGGTGTTTATATGCCAAATCAAAGAGAATAGAGCTATGGTCACTATTACCTAGCGGATCGTATATGCATGGGTTAGATATTTTATTTTTAATATTCGTAATCAGTAGGTCCAAGGTGTTTCTTCTACCTCTGGTTGGTTGTTTAGGATATGAAGCATTTTTCATGTTGGGTGGTGCCAGTAAGTGTGTTCCAATTTATTTGGGGCGGATTGAAGTCCCCTAAAATTATGACATCACCTATGTTAGCCAAGTGTGATATATCTTTGGCTAATGTGGCAGTGTATCGGGGCTATCTAGTAAAGGTATCCTTATTGCACACATGAATATCAGAAGCCTAATAAGTCACAAGGATGAGCTAGAGGTGTGGATTAAGGACTATAATCCAGACATTCTCTGTTTTATGGAAACTTGGCTGAAACCTAAAGTACCAGACTCTCTCTGCACTATAGCCAACTACACCCTGATCTGGAGAGATAGTGCAGTGGCAAAACATGGTGGTGGTGTTGCCATCTATTACAAAGATCACCTCTTCATAAAAACTGATCATCACCTAGCCATGTCCACCTTGTGTGAACATATCCATGCCATTGCTGCATTAGAAGCAAAAAAACTCCACATCCTCTGTGTCTACAATCTCCCTTCTGAGGGTGTGACTGGGCTCCAGGACCTACTCGACAGGTCCCTAGCAAATATAAAAAATAACAAGGCATTTTAGGTGACTTTAACCTGAGTTGGCTGGGGCCTAATTATAGTTTCCTGGCATCAGTGGCAAGTACCCACAGCCTACAAGGTATGAAATTTGTGAAAAAAAAATACATGCCCACTTGGGCATGCAAGCAGCATACGTACATGCCCAAAAAACTATTTACATGCCACCCCTTGTTTTAATTAGCTTTTAAGCTAACTCTGCTCCTAGTAGTCCTTTTATTTTAAATTTTAAGTAGTACAGAGCACAAAAGCTCCCTTCCTGAACCTTTATTTAGATTTCAGTTAGCATCCTGAGCTCCCAGTAGGTCTAAAGATTTTTTTTTATTTAGATGTTTGATAGCTTAGTTAGCTCCATTTAAGTAACATAGCTTTTTATTTGGACCAATTGATAGGAAAGGGATTTTTTTTAATTTTAACTAGTTCAGTTCCTAGCAACTATGACTACAGAAGAAAGCAGATTGCTGCAGACTCTGAGAAGGTGCCATGTGAGTCCTCCCTCTCTCTGTTGTAGTCTGCATGTTTGTTTTAGTACTGTCTCAGACTAGTCCATCTGTACTAAAGTTATTGTATATGTCTCAAGCAGCAGCACTAGTTTTTCTGAATCTCTGAAATTACCTTATAAGAGCTTTGACTTTAGTGCTTCCTCTAGTCTCTCGCCCTCCTTGCCTGTTACTGTATTTTTTTTCAGAACTTGTAGACTGAAACTAGCAATTAAAAGAGCTTTGATAATATAGTAGTGCTCTTTTCATCAAAGTTGAACCTGGAAAATTTGCTTTAAGCTGCCTTTGCTAATTTCCTCCCTTGACAGAGACCTTCATGGTCTCACCCTCCTCTCCATGTTTATCACTTATGTAAGGAAACCAGAACGAGTCAATGATAAGCGCTTTTAGATTTTTTTTTTAAATAAAGAAATAAGGCTGCTTGATGATCGCGATTGCTGTTTCGGGGGAACGTCTCAACTCTGCAAGTGCGCCACTTGCTGCACAACCTGTCTCACCAACTGAACAGGCTACAGTGGCGCGCTTTACACAGACCACATGTTTCAGTATATGAAGGGGTGTGCGAACTATCCAAAGGTACTCACCAGTTGGTGTCTCTCTGCTGCAACCCGTTTTTAGCAGTGACGGATGGACCCCTTGAATTTTCAGCTGGCTGATACATGTCTGTCAATAAGAAGAAGGGACAGTAAGCCTGATCATTTCCACTGCCTCTTGGACCACCTTAGCAGATCAGTTTAAGTGTATCTTGTGACTGGGTGTCAGCACTGTGCTCCTCCAGTGGCCCCGCCCCACAGAAAATGACGCTACATGTTTAAGTCCTGAGGGGGAACCAACTAACGGAAAGGAAAAAGACAGGATTCCATGCACAAATACCCTGGGTGCCCCACTGGGCAGGCATTAAACAGCAGTAGGTGTCCTGAGACAACAGTGCCTGCCCTGGGGCACGTAAGGTATAAGCATTTTTCACCCTGATAGCCCACATCAGTTAATAACTGAACTAACCAGGACAACAAATCCACTGGTTACAGATACTCTGTCAGACTGGATACTCACAAACTGCATTGAGCATGTGTATTCATCTGGGATCCTAGCGGATACTATAACTGACCATGTGTCTACTTTCTGTTTATGAACCGCAAGTGCCCCTCCCTCTCCCCAACTCGCTATGTGACTTTCACAAACTTTGCAAACCTGGATGTAAATGCTTTTCTTCAGGATGTATCCCTTGTTGAGTGGTCAGACATCTATCATACAAACTGTGTTAGCGAGGCATTGCAAATCTTCCTCAACAAATTCTTGTTTGTTCAAAATTGACATGCTCCCAGGTCACCAGGAGAGTCAGAGGTAAACATACCAGGTGGCTACACAAGGATCTGCTATGTGAGCTACATAAAAGGGACAACTACTGGAGGTGCTTTAAACAGTCTGGGTCCATGTCTTATTTTAACACCTATAGGGCTCACAGAAACCTCTGCAACAAGAAAATCAGGATTGCTAAAGGTAAATACTGCAAGGACCTGTTTACCACTTCCACATGTGACTCTAGGAAAATCTGGGTGCACATCAAATCTTTTCTCTGCACATCCCAACACAGCACAGCACCCGATATGGTACTAAATGGGTCTCATTGTAATGACCCTGTCACGATAGTGAATGCTTTTAATGTGATGTTCTCTGATCTGACCATGTATACCGCCTCCTTTAAACCCCAGGCAAGTCATACTCAGCCACAGGTCCTGGGCAAGACACCATACCCCAATGCACTTCCCTCTATATCTCACATACCCCGCCTTTCTATTTTAAGGCTATAACGTCACTGGAGGGCCTCAAACTTCTTAAATCCATATCTGGCAATACCAGTGTAGGGTCAGACCTCCTTGAGCTGCATCTTCTTAAGCTTGCTGATCCTTATATTGCCTTTTCTCTAGCAAAAATCTACACTCTGTCCCTGTCCTGCCACACAGTACCTGACATCTGGAAGATAGCTCAGATTACTCCAGTCTTCAAGAAAGGGGACAAGAAGGATATAAATAATTACTGTCCAATTGCTATTCTATTGGTCATGTCCAAGCTGCTCGAAAAAGCTGTGGCAAAACAAACAATTTAATTCCTCATAAAATTTAAGGTGCTTTCAGATGCCCAACATGGTTTCAGAAAGAACCATAGCACCTCTTCAGCCTTGCTAAAACTTACCTCTGATGTACTTGCGAATATGGATGAGGGGTACATTACCGGTGCCATCTTTATCGACCTAACCAAGGCTTTTGACCTGGTTGACCACCCCTTACTCCTGGCTGGGCTGCTTAACATTGGTTTCTCCTCTCCCACTATAGACTGGTTTAACAGCTACCTGTCTGGTAGATCTCAAATGGTGAAATTTCACTCTTCGATATCTGACTGTGCATCAATAAATGTTGGGGTACTCCAAGGCTCTATACTGGGGCCGCTTCTTTTCTCATTATTTATTAACAATGTTACTGGTGCCCTGGTAAACTGCTGATCCCTATTAGATGCTGATGATCTTGTCATGTATACTAGAGATACGAAAATTGATTACCTAAATTCTGCCCTCTCCTCTGATTTCAAGAATATTCAAAACTGGCTCAATAACCATAAATTGGTCCTGAATGCCAAGAAAATGAAGGTCATGCTTCTAGGCTCTGCAGCTAAGCTCAGAACTGGTCTTTCATCTCTGACTGTACATGACCTAGGAGGAACCATACTTGAATCCATGTCATCCTTCAATTATCTTGGGATTATGCTGGACCAATCCCTGATCTTCAACCTACATAACCAATCCACCCGCAAAGCAGTAAATAATAAGCTGGGGGCTGCTTACAAGACAAGCTACATGCTAATGCCTTGTGCTAAACTTGTCATTGTCAAGGGAATCCTAATTCCTTCTCTCACCTACTGTGCTCCTGTCTTTGTGGCTGTTCAGAAAACATCCCTTCTGACGTGGGATATTACTTACAATAACATATGCTGATACACATCCTTGGCCATGAGACTAAAGCATCATTGCCAGCTATATGCTGACCTTGGATGGCTCTTCCCTTCTACATCTAGACAGTACTACTTGGGCTCCCTGACTGATTCTATCCTTAGGCTAAATGTAACAAAATCTCTGGACGTGCTTCTCACTCCTATAACCTCTACTCTTGGGCTTCAGTCAGTGGACAAGTTGCTTCTAAAAGTCCCTAGATGTCATACCTCTAAAGGGACTAGTGCTTCCGTATGGCACCCAAGCTTTGGAATACTCTTCCCTTGGCACTCAGGCAGGTCGAGACCCATAAAAAATTCAAATGTGAACTTACAGGCTATCTATTGAGTACTGACTCCTGTGCTTGTTTTGACCCCACCTGATTTAGCATATACTCTTGCCTACTCCTTAGGTATGACACCTGTGCTTGCTGCCCTACCCGACTTCCATCTTTGTTCCTGACTTGTACTTGTTTCTTAGGGCCTCCACTTCTCCTCGCTATTTCTCTCCTTTTCTCTTCTTGCCACTCGTGTGTCTCTATTTTGTGTTTCTTTTATCCACTCTCTACCTCTCTTTTCTTTTCTGCCCCTAGCGCCTCCACTCCTACCTATCCTCCTGTTCTTTAACCTTCTCTGTCTGGCTTAATTATCTCTACCTGTCTCTGTCCTGATATTTCTGCCTACCTACCTACCTATGCTCTTTTTTCCTACAATGTTATACTGCTAGGCAACTATCTGGATTTCTGTATTGTTCGATGAATTGTACTTTTCTCCTCGCTACTATCTCGCTGCATGTTCACCTGCTTTATTTTCAGGCTCTACATGAATGTGAAATTGTATGAAATTGTATTTGTATTACAGGTTGCCTCTATTTTCTGCACCCTTGTTAGCACTAATGTTTTTGCACTTTCTGCACTATGTTTTGCTACCTTGGCATTGTACCTGCTAAAACTGTTATCTGTATTTGTTTTACTATGTCTCTGTACTCTCCTGGGCCGTGCCTGAAAATAGTCAGTTCTGGCTAGTGTACCTACCCGGTAAACAAAAACTAAACAAAAACTAAATAAATAATCGAGGTCAACTGAGGGGGGCCTACAGCATGTACCTATAATTAACTGTGGTTGTCCCTTAAACTGGGTGTTAACCCATATACCTTCAGTTATTGTGTGATAGGTGAAAGGATGGTATGTCTTCTCTAACATAAAGGGCAACCCCTCTCCCCCAATTTGGTCCACTCTTTCTTAGTGACAGAGTTTGAAACCAGGGATTTCTTTCAACCATGAAGATCTTGAGTCTCACCAGGTTTCCATAATGGCTATAATACCTATGCTATATAATTTGCTTTTGGCCTCCTACTCAGCTATTTTAACTAAATTTAAGGATCTTGCATTTAATGATAGTATTTTGCATGTTTTCTGGATTTTTAATGTTGTTCCCCATTAGAGATTTGGGAGAAGCCCCATTCTCCCCCACCTGGGATCTAGTTTAAATGTTGGTTAATAGCAACAGAAATACTTTTACCCAGCATTGTACCCCCCCCCCCTCTGCTGAGGTGTAAGCTGTTCCAGCAGAAAAGAGCAGGTTTGTCAAAAAATTCTTCCCAGTGAGTCTGACATAGGAAGCCATTCATTCAGAGCCTTAATTTTGCAAGTGATTGAAAAGGGGGCTCTAGGTACAGGCAACATTTCTGAGAAGGAAACAGAGCAGCATCTCTCTACCAAAACATTGTTAAGTGCCACATAGTCCGATTTTAATTGGTCAGGATCTGTCTGATTAATATCATTAGTACCTTCTGTACCTCTGGCATCAAACAACACTTTCAACTTATTTGAGAAATGTTTTTTTTTTTCAGTCAAGACTTCGATAGAGTACTGTATAGTAGACACCTGCATGCAACCTTTACAGCCAATGGTGTTCTCAGTTTGTCACTCCAGCGGTGACTAACCCTCCCAAACCTCCAGCAACAAGCAACACATTTAGCTCATATGGGAATTTTTGTTATTTAAATCAAGAGTATGTATAGTACTCGTGCACACAGAACTGTTACAGGCAGAGGCTCTGTAAACTCTCTCCTCTATAAATAACAGCAGTTCTCACCTCTAGAAACAGCATGCTTCTCCTGCTGTTCTCAGCCCTGCAAACAGTACACTTCTCCAGTGCATAAAATCTCTTCAAGCAGCCCATTTCTCAAAAAAAAAAAATGTAAATAATAAAATTAAAATTACATGGAGTGGGAGGTACTATCAAAGGAACAAGTGGGGAAAAAGCTAAATTAAATAATACAGTGCCCTTTTGTTGCACTCGTGTCAACACTACAATTCTAGTAGAGCTCAATATATACTGGAACTACTTTAATCTCAAATTGCAATAAAATGTTTTAAAAGCCTATTTTACCATTTTTTTGCTTTATCCCTTTTCCTAATTTTTTACTTCTTGAACACATTTCATGAGTGCAGTAAGGCACTTCAAGCATATGGGTTATTGCCTGATAAGAGTACTGCCCAGGTGCTGAAGGCACTCAGTGCTCCACACTCCACACTTGGGCATGCTCTTATCAGCAACAACCCAGACCCATTCATGTCTTATTGTTTACATATATATTACTTAAATGGATTACGTATTGGATTTCTTTATTGTTTACAGTCAAATTGCATAACTATTACACAATTAGTTTTCGCTAATAGAATGAACGGTGGATGGGCAGAGGGGGATAGTGAAAAAGCAGGAATACTGAGAAAATATTTCTGCTCAGCAGTCACAAAAGAGGAGGGGGAGGTGCCTAATCCAATTAACAGAAGCACTCTGGATAGGGGGGGTCGATCCCAGTCCTTTCACAGAAGAAAGGGTTCTGAAAGAACTCCTAAAACTGAAGGTGGACAAAGCAATGGGGCCTGATGGAATTCACCCTAGAATTCTAAAAGAATTAAGGGGACAACTAGTGAAACCACTGACTACCCTTTTTAACAAATCATGGGAGGATGGTGTGGTACCCCAAGACTGGAGGAAGGTGGATGTGATTCCAATTCACAAAAGTGGGACCAAGACAGAGGCAGGAAACTACAGACCTGTCAGTTTGACCTCTATGGTAGGGAAAGTGATGGAATCACTACTGAAGGAAAGAATTGTTGAGTACCTAGAGGCCAGTGGGGCACAGGACCAAGGGCAGCATGGATTCACAGCGGGAAGGTCATGTCAGACAAATCTAATTGATTTCTTTGACTGGGTGACCAAAGTAGTAAACCAGGGAGGGGCTGTGGACATGGCCTACCTAGACTTTAGCAAGGCATTTGACACAGTCCCACACAAAAGATTAATAGTCAAATTAACCAGCCCGGGAGGGGGTCCCAGGGTGGTAGCCTGGATAAAACATTAGCTGAACAACAGGACACAGAAGGTAATTGTAAATGGAGTCCACTCTGAAGAAAGAGGGATTACTAGTGGGGTAACACAGGGTTCAATACTGGGTACAGTCCTTTTTAATGTCTTTATAAGTGACGTTGCAGAGGGACTGGAAGGAAAAGTATGCCTCTTTGCAGATGACACAAAGATCTGCAAGAGGATTGATACACAAGGAGGAGTGGAAAGGATGAGAAGGCACTTGGCAAGGTTGGAGGAATGGTTGAATGTATGGCAGCTAGGATTCAATGCAAAGAAGTGCAAAATAATGCACCTGGGAAACAAAAACCAAGGGGGAGATTACACAATTGGGGGAGGTAGTAACAAAAACAAAAAAGGAAAGGGACCTGGGGGGTAATCATATCAGATGACCTTAGGGTTGGCAAACAATGCGAGAAGGCAGTAGGGAGAGCTGGGGGTATACTGGGATGCATAGGGAGAGGCATCACTAGCAGAAAACAGGAAGTTGTTATCCCTCTGTACAGACAGTTGGTGAGACCCCATCTGGAGTACTGCGGTTCAGTTCTGGAGACCCCATCTCTGCAAGGACATAGACAGGATAGAGGCAGTCCACAGGAGGGCAACCAGAATGGTGCAGGGTCTGCAAGAGAAGCCATACGAGGAGAGACTAAAAGAGCTTAATATGTATACCCTTGAGGAAACGAGGGAGAGGGAGGACAAGATAGAAATGTTTAAGTACCTCAGTGGAATCAGCAAAGTCCAAGAGGGTACCATTTTAAGCAGGAGTTTGAAGCAGCAGCAGCACTTCTTGTGATTGCTTTGCGAATCTCCACGGGCATCTCCGTCTTGTCAGCTGACAGGAAAACCAGTTGCTGCATTTCAAACTCCTGCTTTCAGTAAGCGACAGGGACTGACATTCGCCTGAAGGAAACACTTTCTGGGCAAGGTACTTTTTTTTTTTTTTGTTACCAATAGCACATATTAGAAGAAGGGTAGTGGGAGCAGATGTCAGTGCATACAATTGAAGTGCTCTGTTTGTTTTTGTTTTTAGACTGAAGTAGAAGGAGCATTCACAAACTGCGCTTGTTTGCCCCAATTTGTTTTCATTTATCTCTGTGTTTTTTTTTTTTTATTATTTTTACAACCTGAACTGGAATGAAGAATATGTTCTGTTGGGTGGGGACCGAAACGAGCTCAGAGCCTGAAAGGTCTCTTCATTTAGCACTCGGTCACATTTCAGGGAACACTCACCTACAAATGACATCACTTGCGATGTAGTCTGGCAACCAAAGGCAAACCGCCAGAAAACTATACAGGGAGTGTATGGCATGGCCATTGCAGTCAGAAGTGGGGACACAAACTGTAAATGACAAAATAACAACAACCTTATTAAAAAAAGTGTCTCAAGGAGTTAGGATCCACAGAAAAAGACAACTACGTCAGGTGCTCTTTAAAGGAGTGAGGCTGCTAGAATAAAATAACAACAGTGAGTGGTATTAAGTATTGCTGTTAGTGTGCCAGATGAACCCATGAAGAAGCCAGACCAGAATCCAGTTGGAACTAAGGAATTATATCTGGTCTACGTAGGCCAATATACAGAAACCAGATGGTCCAAGCATTCAGGAATGCTGGAGTGGAATACTGGCACTTAGCTGTCAAACTTTCCATTTTATTATGTTTGCTTGCGCACACAGCACACAAGAAACATATTGAGGTTAGCAGAGTATTGCAGAGGTGTGGCAGTGTTTGGACAATCTAGCGAATGCTTTCAGAGATGCGTCCCTCGGCCACCAATCAACAGGGAAGCTGCTGATGACGGCAGTTTTAGAGCGAGTGCCGGACTTGAAAGAAATCTGTGCTCCAATCATGGACAGTTTCGTCATTGCAGTGGCAGATTTCTTCCGCCCCCTTCCCAGCAACCAGGCACATTCCAACCATGTGCATTACGGTGTACAGTAATGTGCTGGACTTACAAGCAACACGTTTGCTCAGTGTGCCTTTCCAGGTAATATAAATAAATGAATCACACTGCAGCTTTGCATAATTGGCGACTCCTATCACCCACCACACACTCCCCTCAAAGCTGACATTGGGGTGCCCAATTCCTGTGTCAGGATGCCCCCCCTAAGCCTGAAAATATCTTTTGCCAACAATGGGATGCCCAATCCCCGTGTCGGCATGCCGCCCATTGTGGCACACTGGGAGCCCACACCAGTGTGCCAAAGTAACTCTTATCTTTTTCCAACATCAGGATGCCCACTCCTGGTGTTGGATGCACCCTCCATGTCCCCTTTTTTCAGCCGACCTGGGGGTGGCCAATCCCCAGGTCAGCATTGATCCTCCCCACTAGTCTGGCACACTGGCAACCCACCCCAGTGTGCCAAAATCAATTTTGTAATATTTCACCTGTAAAAGGAAAACAGTCCCATGATGTATTTTATTTTAACCTGAAAAAAAAAGAAAACGGTTCCTCGTCATTCCTGCCGGTCCCCTTCCCCCCACCCGCACCCTTCCTCTGTGCACCCCACCTTCTCGCACCCCTCCTCACACATACTTCCCTCCAGAGATCAGGAGCAATGATCTTCTGTGGACTAGGAACACGTCTGCATTCTTCAAAGACCAACCGGGAACTGAAGAAATGACGTTAAGCCCTATAATGGCAGTGAATGGGGGGGGGGTTCAATTTAGGTTGCTATCTCAGCCAATGTTTTGAGTTTTGGTCCCAGATTTTCAACATGGGGTTTTTGGGACCCCACCTCATGAACACTGGTACTATCACTTTGTTTCTCGGTCCCGAAAGGTGATTTTGCAGTTGCTGCGCTGAATCACCTTTTGGGATCAATTCATGAAACAACAGTGCCACTCACTGTTTATGAGGTGGGGTCCCAAAAAGCTCATGTTGCAAGTTTGGTGAAAAAACTCCAAAAAATGACTGCTTTATGAGTGTGCGTTGCGCAGTTTGCATGCATGCTCGTAACTTCACCAATTTTTAATATTTTCACTCCAGATTTCTGACATTGCCATTTTTTCACACCTCCTTATGAACAGTAGAGCTGTCATTTTTTGCATCCTGCTCAAAACATGTTTTCACACCTATGGCGCAGAATGGTGTAGTCGCTGTGCGAAATCAACTTTTGGGACAGATTAATGAAATCACAGTGCCACTGTTCATGAGGGGAGATCCCAAAAAGGCCATGTTGAAAATTTGAACAGATTCCAAAAAATGACTGTGTTACACAATTTCTATGCATGCACGTAACTTCACCACGTTTTCATATTTTGACTTCATATTTTCAAAATTGCCATTTTTTCATACCTCCTCATGAACAGTACAGCACTCATTAATGTCATTTTTCACATCCTTCCCAAAACATCTTTTTGCACCTGATGTGCCAAATGACACATTCGCTGTGCAAAATCACCTTCCGTGGTTGAGCAACAAAATGATAGTGCCACTGTTTATGAGGTGGGGTTCCAAAAAGCCCATGTTGAAAATTTGGAGTGAAAATACCAACAAACGCCTGGGTCCTTAGAGTTTCAAACCATAACGCCCTATCCTGCACAGACTGACAGGTGTTGGGGGTGTGGTTTGGAATCGTCGGCCGTAATGCTCATGCCATTCCACCCCTACTCCCACCCTGCAGCCACTGATAGGCATCAAGGTATACCTTGGGGTCTTCAGCCCTAATGTTCACCTCATTCTCCTATACTGCACCTATCTCAACTTATTTTCTTATGGAATGGGGTGAGAGTAAGGGCCAAAGATCCCAAGGCACACTGTGACACCTGTCAATGTTATCAGGGTGGAGCAAGGTGGAATGGCATGAGCATTATGGCCAACGACCCAAAGGCACACCCCAATGCCTGTCAGTCTCTGCAGGGTGGGGGGGGGGATTGGTGTTAGTTCAATACTTCACTGTCATTCCTATTATGCATCGCTCTGACTCATGCAGTACCAATGCCAATACCAGCAAGCAAACATTTGGCATTGACAAATGCTTGTATATCTCATAAATAGTATTCTCCTAGTGCTTAACTTCTGGAGGGGTGGGTTGCAACCATAGTAGGGTGCTCACCAGAGAGATTTTATGCTTCTGCTCCTTCTGCTTAAACTGTCTTGGGAAATAAAGTAAAAGAGCAATTTCAGGTGTCTGGTCCTCCAGTTCTTGAAAAAGGTCCCTCAAGACTCAACCCATCTCTCTCCAAAAGGAAGTCAGGATAGGGCAGAACCAAAGTACATGGGCATGGGTTGTGACCTCACACCTGCAGCTCCTCCAACAAGATGAGTCCCTAGATATACAATATTTTGCAGTGATTTGGGGTGTATGGAAAAAACATGCCACCATCTTCCATCTGTATTCCCTCCATATCATGGAGGAGGTTACTTTATGTTGTCTGTGCCAGATACTGAGCCAGTCAATAGGAGATAAAGTGGTCATTAGGTTGGCTTCCCAATTGTCCTGAACTGTGTCCATCAAAGAGGAGGAGGACTATATCAGCGCTTTATATAGGCGCGATATCAGATGCCTCGAGGAGTCAGATTTCAACAGTATTAATAAAGAAAAAAAGGAGGGATTAATAGGGCAGAAGTAGCTAAACCTAATGTAAAGGACATAAAATGACAAAGCTGTAGATATTTATAGAAATACCTATGGGGTATGTTAAATTCTTCTTGGAGTTGAAGAAACAACTTAAATACCCCTTCCTGATAAACTTGATAGGCATGTTTAAGCCCTAAAACCGACCACTGTGTAAAGGAAGTGTCTAACCTAGAGAGCTTGAAAGTCCTGTCTAATATAGGAATACCTACCCACCTCACCCCAACGGCACTCTCCGGTCATTTGGAAAACCGAGATCAAATTGTAAGTATTCTATTTGTGTTGAGTGATCGAATGCTGGGCATAGAGGATCTGTGGGGCTGGAAGATCAAATCATCACTTAGTATGAAAGTAAGAGTGCCCTCTACACCTCAACCCAAACTGGGCTCACTTCTCGAGGGTAGGTCCAATGCAGAAGATGAGCAGACAGGGCAGCCAATGCGTACTTATAGAAGTTTGGCAGGGCTACTTCCCCCCTGTCCTTTGGAAGTTGTGCTTTTGACTTCACCACCTGAGAAGGCCTGTCCTGCCAAAGAAACTTGATGATGGCTCAATTTCAGTGAGAGATCTCTCGATCTAATGGGAAGTATGGTATATTATTTAAAAAATATAACATTTTAGGTAGGATGACCATTTGTATAGTTTGTACCCTCTGTGTCAAAGATATTGGAAGTGGGGACCAACAAAGTAAGTTCTCCTTAATCTGTTCATATAAAGAATCATAGTTCAAGTAATAAGTCAGGTATGGGTCGGATGATATAGTAACACCCAAATATTTTAATTTTGAACATTGCCAGCAATAGGGATAGACTTGCATCAAGGCTGGTGTGGGGGTAAAATGAAGCAGTAAAACCTCTGATTTTGTTGGGTTAATTGTATATCCTGAGAGTTCTTCTAGTAACTGCAAAGCTGTAGTCAATTCCAGCAATGAAGTTTCGGGAACCGTAAGATACAGAAGTAAATCGTTAGCATAGTATGCAAGTTTATGGGTTATGCCATCTATGGTATATCCATGGATTGAAGGAAGTTGGCACAAATATTGGGCAATCGGCTTGGTGAACAGCGCAGACAAATATGGAGAAACGGGGTGCCCACTGAAGGGGAAAGTGAGTAGAATGGGATCCATTTATCTTAACCGAGGCCTCTGGTCTGTCATACAAACCTGATATAATGTCCAAGAAACCAGATGGAAAGCCAAACTTCAACAGGGCTTCCTGGAGAAATTTCCAGGAGACCCAGTCAAAATCCTCCTGGTTGTCTAAGTTTAAAATCATAAAGGGGTGCTTCTAGAGATAAGCATAGTTAATAATGTACAGAGTGCATTTTATGTTGTCAGTGATCTGTCTGGATTTAATAAAACTCGACTGGTCCAGATATATTAATGGGGAAGAAGATCATCCAATCTGTGGGCTAGAATACTTGTATAAATTTTGTAATCCTGGTTTAAAACTGATATTGGACTGTATGAATCACATATTGAGGCTGTCTTACCTGGCTACAAAATGGCCAAAACAGTGGCATAACGCCAGGAATCAGGGAATTCACCATTTGAGTGACCCACTGTCAGGACAGCAAATAGCGGCTCCTTAATGTAATTGAAGGCCTTTCCATAAAATTCAGCCCCAAACCCATCTGGGCCTAGGGTCTTCCCATTCTTAAGGTTCTCAGTTGTTTGAGATATTTCTAGTAAGGTGATAGGACTCTGCAGTCTAAATGCAGGTTTAATAAATGCCCATCCTGTCTAAGCTTCTTGCTTCATCTGTCCCAAAACTAAATGAACTAAAAACATATGTGAGTCAGAGTTTCTAGTTACCTTGTTGCACAGTAAGTTTTCATCTGGTTGCTTTTCTGTTTAGATTTCCAGCTGACATCACCACCTCTTGCAGCCATTATCAGCTGAAACACCAGCTGTGGGTTCACATCTGTATATCTTTACTTGCCCAGGCTGATACGGCTCTAACTGTGATTTTGTACTTCTCTTCTGTGTTATTGCTGCACTGTTTCTGCTTTGCTCAGTTGTGCTTCTTACGATACACCTTGTACTGTTTATGATTAGTTTTATGTTTTACTACGTGATTTGTAGATGTTATTGCTGTCATTATTCTGTTTACGATTATTTCAGTCTCTCCACCTGTTCCTTCATTCCCCAAGTTGTAGCTGTAATCAAGACTGAAGTTATCTCTGTCTTGCTTACCTGGGTAAGCAAATTATCAATCAATCAGTTAAAAAATACATAAACAAATAACATTAGTTTCTAGTTGGAGTGCTGTTGCATGTATCATACCTAATTCTATCAGGTAGAAAACCTAATTAGCAAAAGGAAAAAATAATACTTCAGAAATAACACGTAGCAATAAATCAATTAAAAATCAGCAATATTTTCTGTCTGCTGGGTTTTTGCTCCTGTCTTTTTAAGGTCAGAATTTAGACTCATTTGAGCAGCAATGCCAGTAGAACTACTGACTAAAAATAAAACTGACTGGAACAGGGAGTTTGCAGTATTTGTAGAAGTACAGGAGTCTTGGTGTCCCACTCTCCTCTGGGCTAAGAGGATTGGATGTTCATAGGTGCAAGTATCACACTAGGCACTTGAAATACTATCCAACACTGACACTAGTACTGCACTGGGGGGGGGGGGGGCTGTCATTGGAGGTGCCATCCTACAGCTGACACAATAAACAAAGGTTTCCTCTGCGTAGCTCTGGTGGAAGAAGTTAAATATCCCATGGCAGTTTTTGAAAGTGTAACAGAGTTATCGTTTTTATTTCAGGTCATCCCCCTCCAGTTACATGTCTTTTATGGAGAAAAGAACCAGGGATTTCTGGGAATAGTATAGGGGGTCCCAGTGGCAGCTCAAGTATCTGCTGCCAAGCTTTACTAAAGTGATTACATTTTAAATCTTCTTGCCTGCTGCCAGTGCCGAGTTGACCTCCACCTGCCAGCTACAGGAGGGGAGTCTAACTAACTCTCCAGTCTTCTCTCTCAAGGCTGGGACCAGGGGGGAATTACTTATCTCTCCTACCTCCTACCTACCTACTACTGGAGTTGGGGGCTGAAATATTGTCTCAGCGGGGGGGAGGATAGTCATGGTGGAATCGCTGCATGCCTACAGTGGACACTGTGGAAATACTGGGCAGGGAAGTGGACATCATTGGCAGACACAACGTTACACAAGTAGGACTTAATGGCAGCAGTACTTTTTGACAGTGGACTACTGCACCAGACAACCCCTACGCTGCCTTAGCCTACAGCCAAGCCATGTGGTGGCAAAGGTAAGAGAGATACAAAACTCTGTACTGGGTGGGGAAGTTTTAGGATGTAGAATCAGATTCTAGTTCCAGTTCTGCATTTTATTAAGGTTTTGTCTTTTGGAATTCTGAGTTTTGACTGTAAATACCAACATTCTAAATTCTGAAAAAAACCCAGAGGGATTGGATTTAATCATTGCAATCATCCCTAGTACAAACATTCCATTGCTTAACTTTGACACAAAATGGCAGCCTAGGCAAACACGAGTTAAGACTGTGTCTTGAGTTACATTAGCATGTTTAGTGGTGTGTATATTGCATATTTTCCCTGTTGTACCAGTATCTAATTTTTATGTAGATTGCATGCATGCCCAAGAAACATGTTGCGTCAGCTTTCTCCACAAGCAGGTTGTGGAGGTGTGGCTCTGTTGTGGCCAATGCCCCCACAGCCTGCAAAGGCTTGTCCCACTTCCCTCAATGCCGTGGCATGCTGCTAACACTAATTCAGCCAGCGTGCCACAGCTTTCTAAAAACGTAGCCGCTGCAATCAGGGGCCGCCTCGTCATTGCAGCATCAGCCATCCGCTGCAATGAGGGAGTGACCCGTCATTGCAGGGCAGGATGTAAAGACCCTGGTATTGTTTGTGAACATGGCGGCGTCTTGCCACCATGTTCACAAACAATATCACATCCCCACCGTGTTTAGTTGCCGACAGGGGCCCCAATCCCTGTCAGCTTCACTGGCCCAATCTCCAATGCTGATTGTGCCAATGGGGGAGCCCTCTCCCCATCGGCATTATGTCAAACACCCCCGCTGATATTGTGTGCCGATGGGGTGCCCAATTCCACGTCGGCATAATATGAACCCCCTTTACTTGTGTGCCCGGCGGGGTGCCCCAATCCCCAGTTGGCTCTGCCAAAAAAGCAGTCAGGTGGCATGAACCCCTCCCCTTTACTTGAGTGCCGATGGGGTGCCCAATCCCCGTCGGCTACTGGCCCTCCAAAAAGCATTCGGTGGCATGCTGGGAGCCCACCCCAGCGTGTAATGCCCTGTGAAGAAAAAACTGTCCCACAATGTTTTTTTGTTTGTAAACTTGTAAATAAAAAACTGTCCCTCAGTCTCCTGGCCCCCCCCACCACCTGCACCCACCCAGTGCGGACCCTGCCTCCCCACACCCTCCTCACCCCATACTTACCTCCAGAGTGTGGCGCGACGATCATCAGTGGACCAGGAACACATCTGCACTCTCCAAAGCCGACCTCGAACTGAGGAAATGCAGGTAAGCTGTATAATGGTAGAAATAGGTTTTTTTCAACTTTAATACATATCTCAGTCATTTTTTGGAATTTGGCACCAAATCTTCAGCATGGGTTTTTTGGGACCCCTCCTCATGAATTCTCGAACTGTCATGGCGTTAATCGGCCCTGAAAGGTGATTTTGCGGTCACTGTGCAAAATCACCTTTCGGTGCCTAGTAACGAAACGACAGTGCCAGTGTTCATGAGGTGGGCTCTCAAAAAGTCTATGTTGCAGATTTGGTGGAAAAAATCCAAAAATGACTGTTTTACGAGCGTGCATTGCCCAGTTGCTACGCACGCTCATAGATTAGCGAATCTGCAATATTTTCATGCCAGATTTACAACATTGACATTTTTTCACACTTCCTTGTGAACAGTACAGCTGTCATTGTTTGCGTCCTGGCAGAAATGTGTTTTAGTACTTCCGGCACAGAGTAGCGCAGTCGCTGTGGGAAATCAGTGTTTGGGACAGATTAAGAAAATGACAGTGACACTGTTCATGAGTAGAGGTCCTAAAATGACTATGTTGAAAATTTGGTAACGATACTCCATAAAATGACTGTGTTACGAGCGTACGTTATACAGTTTACACACACGCTTGTAAGTTCGTGAATTTATAATGTTTTCACTCCAGATTTGTAACATGGCCATTTTCCCACACCTACTTATGAACAGTACAGCTGTCATTTTCCCATCCTGGCTGAAATGTGTTTTCGCACTTTGGGCGCAGAATAGAGCGGTCGATGTGGGAAATCACTGTCCGGGACAGATTAAGAAAATGAGAGTGATACTGTTCATGAGCAGAGGTCCTAAAATTCCTATGTTGACAATTTGGTGATGATAGCCCATCAAATGACTGTGTTACAAGTGTGCACTTTCCATGCATCCTTGTAACTTCGCAAATTTGTAATATTGTAATGCCAGATTTTCAACAGTGGCATTTTTTCACACCTTCTTATGAGCAGTACAGTTGTCATTTTCCACATCCTGACCGAAATTTGTTTTCACAGTTCTGGCGCAGAATAACGCAGTTGCTGTGGGAAATCACTGTTCGAGACAGATTAAGAAAATGACAGTGGCACTATTCATGAGCAGAGGTCCTAAAATGCCTATGTTGAAAATTTGGTGATGAAACTCCATAACATGACTGTGTTACAAGCGTGTGTTGAACTGTTTCCACTCACCCTTGTAACTTCGCAATTTTGTAATATTTTCACGCCACATTTTCAACAGTGGCATTTTTCCACACCTCCTTATGAACTGTACAGCTGCCATTTTTCACATCCTGGCTAAAATATGTTTTTGCACTCCTGCCGGATAATAGCACGGTCACTGTGGGAAATCACTGTTTGGGACAGATTAAGATCGGACAACTGAGAGGGGGAGTGACTGAGCTCAACTGAGCTCTGTCAGGACTACTGCAGATTTGTTTGTGGGCAGAAAAATGCCCCAAACACAAGAGCCCAGTACAAAAGGGCAGCCTGCAGCACTAGGAGAACCAGAACGAGAGAGCAAGTTACGGAGGGAGGAGTGAGCGAACTCACCGGAGTGCTGTCAGGACTGCTGCAGATTTCTTTGTGGGCAGAAAAAGGCGTCAATGCAAAAAGGGGCCCAGTACAAAAGGCCAGCCTGCAGCGGTGGGAGAAACAGTACGAGTGAGTGAGACGGGGGGCTGAGTGAGTTCAACAGAGCTCTATCAGGACTGCTGTGGATTTCTTTGTGGGCAGAAAAAGGTGCCAATGCAGGCAGGAGCCCTATACAAAAGGGCCGCTTGCAGTGCCAGGACAAATAGAATGAGCGCGTGAGAGAGGGAGACTGAGCGACCTCAATGGAGCTCTGTTGGGACAGCTGCAGATTTCTTTGTGGACAGACAAAGGTGCCAACACAGCCAGGAGCCCCGTACACAAGCGCAGCCTGCAGCACCAAGAGAAACAGTATGATCGAGTGACAGAGTGGTAGTGAGCGAGCTCAACCGAGCTCTATTGTGACTGCTACGGATTTCTTTGTGGGCAGAAAATGCAGCAATGCAGGCAGGAGCCCAGTACAAAAGGCCAGCTTGCAGCGCCAGCTGAAATGGAAGGAGTGAGCGAGAGAGCTCAATGGAGCTGTGTCGGGATCACTTTAGCTTTCTTTCTGGCCAGAACAAGCTGCCAATGCAGGCAGGAGCCCAGTACACAAGGGCAGCCTGCAGCGGCAGGAGACACAGAACAAGTGAGTGAGGGAGGGGGAGTGAGTGAGCTCAACGGAGCTCTGTTGGGACTGCTGCAGATTTGTTTGTGGACAGAAAAAGCCAGCAATGCATGCAGGGGTCCAGTACAAATGGACAGCCTGCAGTGGCGGGGAAACCAGAATGAGCGAGTGAGAGAGAGGGAGTGAGCGAGCTCAACAGAGCTCGATTGTAATTGCTGCAAATTTTTTTGTGGGCAGAAGAAGGCGGCAACGCATGCAGGAGCCCAACAGAAAAGAGCAGCCTGCAGCGCCGGCAGAAACAGAATGAGCGAGTGAGAGAAGGGGAGTGAGCGAGCTCAATGGAGCTTTGTTGGGACTGCTGCAGATTTCTTTGTGGCCAGACAAAGGCATCAACAGAGGCAGGAGCCCAGTGCAAAAGGGCAGCCTGCAGCGCCATTAGAAACAGAATGAGTGAGTGACACAGAGGGAGAGAGCGACCTCAACGGAGCTCTGTTGGGACAGCTGTGGATTTCTTTGTGGGCAGGAAAAGGTGCCAATGCAGGCAAGAGACCAGTACAAAAGGGCAGCCTGCAGCGCAGAGAGAAACACAATGAGCGAGTGAGAGAGGGGGAGTGAGCGAGCTCATTGGAGCTCTATTGTGACTGCTGCAGGTTTCTTTATTGGCAGAAAAAGGCGGCAACACAGGCAGGAGCCCAGTACAAAAGGCCAGCCTGCAGTGTCGGCAGAAACGGAACGAGTGAGTGAGAGAGGGAGAGTCAGCAGGCTCAACAGACCTGTGTTGGGACTGCTGCAGATTTCTTTGTGGGCAGAAAAAGCCACCAACAGAGGAGCCCAGTACAAAAGGGCAGCCTGCAGCACCGGGAGAAACACACTGAGCGCCTGACAGAGGGCCAGTGAGCATGCACAACAGACCAACGCAATCAACATTCAGCGTTGACAAATGCTTGTTTTGTAAAGAGCTTTGCAGCGCAGTTTGCTTGAAATGCGCCATATAAAATCAAATTATTTTCTATTCTATTCTGTTCTGTTCTGTGGTTAGCCCTAGTTGTGCCTGGACTTCCATCCTAAATAAAAAAAAACTGTTGCACCAAAGTTCAAAGGTCATAAAGTACAATGTCACTCCCCCAACCCACATCACACACATATAGACACCGTTACCTCAGTTCTGTCCCTTTGAAACTAAATGGTGATGGAATGGACAGCAATTTAAGCACAGTGCATTTCTGTGTTTTATTTTCATCTTACAATAAAAAGCTTAATAAGCGCACCCTACAGATTTGGTAAACTGAAAGCCCCTGCTCAGTTTGTTCATACTGAGCATGTTCTGGACTACTTGTAACCAGTGTGGGGCTCCCACTATATTATTGCTAAGTTTTTTATTTACTTTAGAAACAAAATTAGTTTTACTAAATTAAATCCAGAATCCACTGTAAAGCCCCTTCCCAGTTCAGTTTAATGGGTCAACATTTTTCGAAGACAATGGCAGTGTCTTTTAAATCATTAAGGTACTCCAAGGAAATTGCAGAGAAGGTGAAAGCCAAAAGAATCACATTCGAGCAATACAAAAAGACCCAGGCAGAAGGGGATAGGGAGAGGTACCAGGAGAAACAAAGGGAGGCGGGGGCAGTAAGAGAAGCCAAAGAACAAACAGAGGAGCGCATTGTGAAATCAGTAGCTAGAGGGGACAAAACCTTTTACAGGTATGTAAGTGAAAAAAGGAAGGCAAAGGGAGGGATAGTGAGGCTGAAGGGCGAGGATGGGAGTAGAGTGGAGGAAGACAACAGCAAAGCAGACATACTGAACAGATATTTTAAACTACATGAAATCTTGCTGTATTCTGACAATTGCAGTGATTCCCAATCTTTGAACTGCCCCGGAGAACCAAGGGTTAACTTTCCATGTAGGGCATGGAACGCTAAGCTCGACCTCGGTTGAAGTCTCTGTCTGGATTGTTTTGAACTCAAACCATCAGATTCTTTACTCCACCTCACTGAACGGTCGCTCCGGAGATTTCTTCTTCAGCTTGGTTCGAAGTCGGTTAAAGTTTTCAGTTTTTCGTCGGTTTAAACCGAAAAAAAGTATCTGCACAGTCGGTTCAGTCTCTGTCTGTGGTGCTGTGATGACTAGATAGGAATTGTTCTATTTTTCTGTGTGGAACTTATAAAAGTGCGGTCGGTTCGCCTGAACTGACCATTTGATTGTGAATTTTGCTATATTTAGTGTGTGGTTACCGGTTCTTATCGGTTCTAAAAAAAAAATATTTTAACCGTTTTTTTCCAATACCCGTGACACGGTTAGGAACCGATAAGGGAGTCTTGCCTGGCGGTTGCCGAAAAAAGGGCAAGTTTGGTTAGGTTAGCCATGTCTGAGAAATCCAAGAAAAAAAACGGGCCTACTGGGTTTCAACATTGCAGTGGGTGTGGGGAGGTCTTTGCCAAGGCCGATCCCCACACCACCTGTGTTTATTGTCTGGGGTTTGTCCACCTCGATTCAGACTGCCAAATATGTAAGAACTTTCCCAAATCTACCCTTGAGAAGAGATTAGGTAGACTGAGGGAAAAGGAGACCAAGAAGTCCGCTGACCCGGATGGCCAGCCTGGTTCGGTTTCGACCGAACCAGAAGGATTGCCCTCTGACCATGGCGAAACTTCTTCGGGCAAAAGGAAAGCTGATTCTGAGGGATCGTTTCCCACAACAAGAAAGTGAAAAGATAAATCGACCAGTTCGGATCCAGAGGTTCATGTTCCGACTGCTGAAGAGATAGCCAGGGCGATTCAGATTGTGGAATCGCTCCGTCCGGTACTGACCGATCTGACTCCTTCTGGCAGGGGTTCGGTTCGGTTGGTTCCCCTGGTTCAAGAGTATACCCTTGAAGATTTTTATGAACCGGAGCTTGAAGAGGAAGGGGAATTTGAGGATTATGATGTAAGTGAAGGTCTGGATGTGCCTGTGGAACATGACAAGTCCCCAGACAGACCATCAGGTGTTTCCCCTCCTAGGCTTTCTGAGTCCCCTTCCCACTTTATGTTTTACAGAAAAGTGGCTGAAACCCTCCAGCTTCCTATGGAGGAGGCTGTGGAAGATCAAGAAGAGCCTGATTATGTAGAGATGATGGATATCCCAGAGTCCAGGAGACTGTCTCTTCCCCTCCATAAATCTTTTGGGAAACAGACACAAAAAATCTTAAAGTCTCCTAACACTATACCTCCTGTGGATAGAAGAATGGACAAGAGGTATACACTTTTAGGCTCAGACACGGAGTTCTTACATCAGCAATGCAGCCATGTTGGGGTAGTGCAGGCTGCTGCCTGTGACAAGGCAAATATTCCCTTGGCTTCATACCCCCTGACATGGACTCCAGGAAGATTGATGCCATGGCAAAGAAGCAGTACATGGCATCTTCTTTGGGACTCAGGCAGGCGAATTACATGGCCTATACAGCCAGGTACCAGAAGTCCAGGTGGGACACTGTACTGGCACTGGCTAAACAGGTGTCCCCCCAGCTAGCCAAGGAGCTGGAGGTGGTGGCTGCAGATGGGATTGAGGCATCTAAGGTTCAGTTTCATGCTGCTGTGGATTCTAATGATGTCTCATCAAGAGTCATGGCTACATCTGTGGCTCTTCGGAGGATGGTTTGGCTCAGATGTACTTGCCTCTCGCAGGACACAGAGGCTAAGGCTATGGATTTTCCTGTAGTGGGTAATTCTCTGTTTGGGGAGCAGACAGAGAATTACATGAAGAAAATGGACGCGTACAGGACCACTTACAGGAGTGCTCAGGCCAAGGAAAGGCAGGCAACTCCTCAAAGGCAGCAGTCCAGGGGCAGGGGCAGGCCTTTTCAAAGGCCTTTTTACCAAGCACAGGCCTCTTCTTCCTTTTCGCAGAGGGGTTCTTCAGAGGGAGAGGCAGAAGGGGGATGAGCAGGCCTGCATCCACCCCTCATCCTAAAGCCCCTGCCAAGCAGACACCCTAATGGGTCTGCTCGGGTTGACTCTCCTATTCCACTAGGGGGCAGGCTGGCTTACTTTGTGCAGGACTGGATGTCTATTACATCAGACAAGTGAGTTCTGGAAGTAGTAAGCCAGGGACTGGTTCTCAGCTTCAAAAAATTTCCAAAGATGAGAGCCAGATCTTTTCCACCTGCAAATCTTTCAGAAACACTTGTCCTAGAGACAGAGGTTTCTTCTCTCCTAGCTTTAAGAGTTATAGAGAGAGTACCTACCCTACACTGGGCAAAGGACTGTACTCCAGGTACTTCCTGATCCCCAAAAAGACAGGGGAGTGGCGACCCATCCTGGACCTAAGATATCTGAACAAACACCTTTTAAAACCAAAGTTCAAGATGATAACTCTGGGAATAATCCTTCCCTCCCTAAGGCCAGGGGACTGGCTAGCCTCCCTGGACCTCAAAGATGCCTACTTTCACATTCCCATCAGGTGCTCCCACAGAAAGCACCTCAGGTTCGAGTTGCCCTCATGCCACTATCAGTTCAGAGCAATGCCCTTTGGCCTAACCTCAGCCCCAAGAGTTTTCACAAAGTGCCTGGCAGTAGTAGTTGCCTTTCTAAGAAGACAAAATATTTCCATATTTCCTTATCTGGACGATTGGCTATTAATGGGTCAGTCTCCAGACCAAGTCAAGTCTCACCTGCAAGTGACCCAGCAAGTGCTCACTTCCCTAGGATTTCTTCTCAACCTTCCCAAGTCAGTTTCAAACCAGTCCAGCTCCTTACCTTTATAGGGGCAGAACTGGACACACTCAGAGCAAGAGCCTTTCTTCCTCTAGAAAGGGCAAGGGCTCTTATGGAACTAGCTTCTTCTTTCAGCCTTCGGGTATCTCGACCAACAAGACATTTCCTCCAGCTCTTGGGCCACATGGCAGCTTCAACAGCAGTGGTCCATGAGGCAAGATTCCAGATGAGGAATATTCAGTTCCACCTGAGAGCTTTCTGGTTTCAGAGAGAGGACTCCCTTACCAAACTGATTCCAGTGATTCTGACCTTGATCCAGGCCCTCCAGTGGTGGCAGGATCAGGACAATTTAAGGCAAGGTGTTCCTTTTGTTGCTCAGCCTTTTTCAGTGGTCCTTACCACGGATGCTTCTCTTCTGGGCTGGGGAGCCCACCCGGGGTCCCTTACTGCCCAGGGCCTTTGGTCCCCTCAAGAATCCTTTCTCCACATCAATCTTCTAGAGCTCAGGGCAGTTTTTCTAGCTCTAAAAGTGTTCTCACAGTCAGTTCAGAACAAGGTGGTTCAAGTCAAAATAGACAACACTACCACCATGTGGTACATCAACAAGCAGTGAGGCACTCAGTCCATGGCCTTGTGCACAGAAGCCATGAAGTTGTGGTCCCTGGCTTATTCCCTGAAACCCTCTCTTGTAGCAGTTCACCTTCCAGGCAAGGACAATGTGCTAGCAGATGCACTGAGCAGGATTTCCCAGGGCCATCACGAATGGTCCCTGGACCCTCAGGTGTTGAAAGTGATTTTTCAAGGTGGGGCACTCCAGAGATGAATCTTTGCAGCCCCAGACAATCACCAACTCCCTCTCTTTTGTTGCAGACCTCCAGTCTTGGGCTCATTCCCCTGGACACCCTGATTCTGAATTGGGAAGGGAAGTTTCTGTATGCCTTTCCCCCTTCCCACTCCTGTTCAAAGTTTTTGTCAAAATAAGGTCTCAACTTTGCAAGATGATTCTGGTTGCTCCAGATTGGGCCAGACAGCCCTGGTACCCCCTGTTGCAGTCCCTAGCAATCCATCTTCCCCTGTCTCTTCCCAGGAATTACAACCTGTTAACATCCTCTCAGGGGAAGATTTGGTACCCCAATATTCAGTTTCTATTAGGGGACCTGGAAAAGTCAGGGTGCCTGGATGATAGACAGCAAGGATTCATCCCGAGGAAATCGTGTCAGACAAACTTTGTGGAGTTCTATGACTGGGTGACGAGTGCCTTGGACCTGGGTAGACCAGTGGACGTCCTCTTTCTAGACTTCAGCAAGGCATTTGACTCTGTTCCTCACGTGGGCCTGTTGGATAAGCTGGGAGAAATGGGGTGGGAACCAGATGATCAGATGGATAGGCAATTGGCTCCAGGACTGGACCCAGAGGGTCATAGTTGGTGGGATAGTCTCATCCCCAAGGAGGGTCATTAGTGGGGTCCCACAGGGATCAGTCCTTGGGCCCCTCCTGTTCAGCGCCTACGTCTCTGACATAAGGACAGGAATCAGGAGTGAGATGAGTTTCTTTGCGGATGACTCAAAACTGGGGGTGGTGGTGGATGGGGAGGAGGGGATGGTGGCCCTACAGGGGGACCTGGAGGCTCTGGAAAGATAGTCTAGAAAGTGGAAGCTGAGGTTCAATGCAGGGAAATGCAAGCTACTCCACCTGGGGGCCAGAAACCCAGGCCAAGTGTACACCCTGGGGGGGGAAATGCTACAAGTCTCGATGGCTGAGAGGGACCTGGGGGTGGTGGTGGATGTCAAGATGAACAACTCGGAGACTTGTAGGAGGGCAGCAGCAGCCAAGGCCAACAGGATGCTGGGATGCATCGCTAGAAGGATCACCTCCAGAAGGAGGGAAGTGATACTCCCTTTGTATAACTGCTTGGTGAGGCCACACCTTGAGTACTGCATGCAGTTTTGGAGGCCACACTTAAAGAGGGACATTAAACTCCTGGAGAGGGTCCAGAGGAGAGCAACCAAAATGATTTGGGGCTTGGGGGACAGGACCTATGAGGAGAGGCTCGAAGAGCTAAATATGTACACATTGGAAGAGAGAAGGGACTGGGGGACATGATAGAGGTCTTCAGGTACATGAAGAGGGTAAATAGGGGTGGAACAGTCAGGGTGCTTCGAAGGAAGGAGGAGGGGGCCACTAGAGGGCATGGGTGGAAGCTGGAGGGGGGAAGATTCAGGGGAGAAAGGAGGAGGTGCTACTTCACTGAGAGGGTGGTGGAGCCATGGAATGCACTGCCTAGGGGGCTGGTGGAGGCAGAGATGGTGGAGGGGTTCAAGAGGGGGTGGGACAGGTACAGGGGAAGGATTCTGGAAGCAAAATCCAATGCAGCGAGAATATCCAGAACTGGGAAGGGAGAAGCCAGAGAAGGTGAGGGTGGCAGCAAGGTCAGCACCCAGGGTGGGGGCTGACCAATCGAGCAGACTTGAAAGATCGTTAGGCCTATTCTGCTGCCATTTTAGTATGTTAGTATGTTAATCTCAAGGCATGGCTCTTGAGGAGTTAGAGTTTGCAGATCTGCATCTTTCCGAAGGGGTTCTGGACATCCTCAGAGCTTCTCGAAAGCCCTCCACCAGAAAGACATACAACTCCAAATGGAAAAGATTCAGCATTTTGTGTTCTAAGAAGAATATTTCTCCAGACACTGCTGAATTGCCCACGGTTCTGGATTATATGGTCCATCTTAATGTTCTAGGCCTCAGACCAGCTTCTCTCAAGGTAAACTTGTCAGCCGTTTCTGCATTTTTGTCTGTTGGGAAGCCTTCCTCACTATCTTCCCATCCTGTGTTCTGTACATTTTTTAAAGGATTGTTTCACACCAAACCCCCTTTTAGAGACCCTGCCCTGCCCCTGCCTGGGATTTGAATGTTTGCATTGCTCAGCTAATGCAACCCCCCTTTGAGCCTATGTCTTCATCAGAGCTTAAGTACTTGACTTGGAAAACTGTGTTCTTGGTAGCCATTACCTCTGCCAGGTGTATCAGCGAATTGCAAGCCCTGTCAGTGGAACCTGATTTTATCCTCTTTCATAGGGATAAAGTGGTCCTTAGAACCAATAGAAGGTTCTTGCTCAAAGTGGTTTCAGACTTCCATTTAAACCAGTCTATGTCTCTCCCTGTTTTCTTCACTGATCATTCTTCCTCAGGAGAGAGGAGGCTACACAGTTTAGATGTCAAAAGAGCCCTTAGTTACTACATAGAGTGTACCAAGGGTCACAGGTTTGACTCCCTCCAGTTGTTCCTCACTTATGGAGAAGTGGGAAAGTGCAAACCTGGCACCAAAAGATCTATTGCCAGGTGAATTGTGTCTTGTATACAATCTGCTATGAAAAACTGGGAAAACTCCACCCTCAGGCCTGAGGGCTCATTCCACAACAGGTACATCTGCTTCCCTGGTCATGCCAGGGATATCCCTCTCCTAGAAATTTGTCAAGCAGCCACCTGAAAACAGTCCATACCTTGCACAAACATTACTCTCTGGATATCCAGGCTAGGAGTGATGCTCAGTTTGGCACAGCAGTACTTCAGAGCCTATTCCCAAAGTAGGTTCTGCTTGGTAGTCTGCAATTGTCAGAATACAGCAAGACTTCATGTTGTTTGAAGAAAAAATTACTCACCTTAGTAATTATATTTCTTCTAATGGAGTCTTGCTGTATTCTGACCTCCTTCCCTGCCTCCCCTCTCAGAACCTGTTTTTGGGAAGTGGGTGGGCAGGTGCAGTGTTGCACCCAAGGGGTGTATTTGTTTGCACCCTCCCCCCTTTTGTTTGGTTGCTTATTTATTATTGTTATTTTTGAGTATATTGGGTTTAGTTTTTGGGTTTCCTGACTTGAGTCTTCCTGGGAATCCAAAACTTTTCAGCCAGTTGGCTAGTAGAATTTTACAATTTCCACATAGAATTTTAGTTTAGTTGGGCTCTTAAGAATCTGATGGTTTGAGTTCAAAACACTCCAGACAGAGACTCCAACCGAGCTCGAGCTCAGCGTTCCATGCCCTGCATGGAAAGTTAACTCTTAGTTCTCCGGGGCAGTTCAAAGGTTGGGAATCACTGCAATTGTCAGAATACAGCAAGACTCCATTAGAAGAAATATAATTACTAAGGTGAGTAATTTTGTCTTCTGCTCAGTCTTTACAGATGAGGGGGCTAGTAATGGGCCAGAAGGGAGTAGAAGGGATAGGAAGTGCACGGAAATGGATACATGTCCTTTTCCATGGGAAAGGGTCCTAAAGGAACTGGAGGGTATAAGAGTTGATAAAGCTATGGGGCCAGATGCGGTACAACCTAGTGTACTGAGAAAGCTAAGAGAGGTGGTGGCTGAACCTCCGGCAACCCTGTTTAGCTGGTCGCTGGAAACAGGAGAGGTACCCAAAGACTGGAGGACAGCTGATGTAGTGCCCCTATACAGAAGCAGGAACAGAGAGGAAACGGTAAACTACAGACCAGTCAGCCTGACTTCAGTAGTGGGGAAATGGAACACCTGGTTGCCAAAGGTATACAGGACCCAAGGCAACATGGTTTTACTGGAGGGAGGTAGTGCTAGACTAACCTCATTGAATGTTTTGACTGGGTGACAAGGGAGGTGGATTGGGGGGGCATTGTTCTTGGTCTACCTGAACTTCAGCAAGGCCTTCAACACTGTACCACATAGAAGGCTGTTAAACAAGCTGGGGAACATGGGAGTGAGTAGTACTGTGGTGCGGTGTGTGGGGAACTGGCTAAATTGCAGAACACAGAGGGTGGTGGTAAATGACTGTCACCCCTCAGAGGGAAGGGTGACCAGTGGGGCACCACAGGGATAGGTGCTGGGTCCAGTCCTCTTCAACATCTTTATCAGTGACATTACAGAAGACCTAGAAGAGAGAGTATGCCTGTTCGCTGATGACACAAAGCTCTGCAACTGGGTGGACATGCCAGAGGATGTGGATTGACCTCAAGGTAGGGAGTCAGTGCAACAAGGAGGCAGGAAAAGCAAACAGGATGCTGGGTTGCAGAGGTAGTGGTATCACCAGCAGGAAAAGGGAGGTCATAATTCCACTGCACAAGATACTAGTGAGGCCACACCTTGAGTGAAATGTCCAGTTCTGTGGGCCTTACCTAGGTAAGGACATTGGGCCATATGCACAAATTTGCAGAATTGCCTATGTGCCACGTATATATGTGGTGCATAGCTACACTGCACCCAGTGCACCCCCTGCATGGGATGTATGAAGGGGGTGTGCATTCCATACGCACCTGATCCCCTGGCCATGTGGACAAGAACACACCGGGGGGTGGGCAGGGGGTGTGCCAGCACTATACACCATTCACTAAGGTGCATAGTGCTGCTCATAGGGGTGCGGAGGAGGGTGCAAGTTACATGGGGGGGGTCGTTGCCATAACTCTAGTACACGCTGCGCACACACAGTCTGCCCCCCCGTCCAGGTGGATAACCCACTTCCCCCACCAACAGAATCCCTGCACCCATTCCCAGTGACCACCGAGTGCCACCCACCCCAGCACACAGCTGTGCCCCATGCCCATGAATGCAGGCACCCCTCCCCGACACACATAGGGGCACCGGTCCTGGGAATGCAGACTGCCCTGACACACATAGAGGCTCCGGCCCAGGGAATGCAGACACCTCCCCAACATACATAGGGACACTGGCCCTGGGAATGCAGACATCCACCATTGACACAGATAGGGGCACCGGTGGCCCCGAGAATGCAGACCCCCAACACACATAGGTACACCAGCCCCAGGAATGCAGACACCTCCCCCACCCAATACATCACCACTAGACCACCCCAACCCCTGATTCCAGCCCCTCCAGCCAATCATTGGTGTTCAGTGGACCCCCCACCCCCGTGGCACTGACAACGCCACCCCCTGACTCCTGTACCTGCCCGTCCAAGTGATGCTGGGAGCGTGCTGCTATATATAGGCAGCACACTCTCAGCATCACTTGGACAGCTGGCAGATGAGGAGTATGAGGAGGGCTGTGTCACTGGCTGTCCCATGCCATGACACTGAAGGGCAGGTATGGGGGTTTGGGGGGGTATTGTCAGTGCTGCGGGGTTGGTGTGGGGTCCACTGAACACCGATGATTGCAGAGGTGCTGGGATCAGGGGTGGGGGTGTGTTTAGGATGTTATGGACAGTGCTTGCCCATATGTGAAGGGGCTGTTTTGGGGGGGTAAACTACCTCAAGGATGGGGTTCAGATGTGTATGTATGTGTTGAGGGTACTACTACCTCGGGGATGGGGCTCCAATGTCTGTGTGTGTGTGTGTGGTACTGCTACCTTGGGGATGGGGCAGTGCTGCGTGGGGGTGGCGGCATATGGGGTGGGGGATCCTACTGCCGGGGGCCATCCATGTGCTGCATGGGCACTCATTTCCTTTGGCTCAGCCAGGGGAGCACACTGGATGATGAGGATGGTCCGCATGGGTCTGGTTGCCTGCGGTAGGAATTCACGCACCCGGACCTGCACCTTGCAGCACAAGTGATCCACTATGGCACCCAGGATGGGCATCCCATTGGGTGCTCGCCAGGGGTCCACCATGCTGCTCCGAGACACCCTACATGGTCCTGCATGCTGGGGGAGGCAGGGCCATGGACAGGTGCCCTGTGGGTGCATGAGGTAGTGAATACCATGCACCCTGAGCCTATCTGGGGCTGCAGAACTGCACAGGTGGGATATGTGCCTCCAGTGCATAATTCCTGCCCGTTCATTCATAGACACCATAGACAGGGTGGAGGCAGTTCAGTGGAGGGCAACCAAGATGGTGTAAGAATTACATACAAAACCTATGAAGACAGGCAGAAAGACTTAAATATGTATTCCCTGGAGGAGAGGAGGGGGGGATATGATTGAGACATACAAGTACATCACGGGGAGGAACAAGGTGCAGGAAAACACAATTTTTCATAGAAAAAGATGTTCCAGGATTGGGGGGCATGGGATGAAACTGGAGGGAGGGAGGTTCAGGGGGGAACATGAGGAAGAATTTCTTCATGGAGTGGGTGGTGGACAAATGGAATGCCCTGTGGGAAGAGGCAGTGGGGACTAAAACGATTACAGAATTTAAGAATGCGTGGGATAGGTATCAGGGTATCCTGGTAGTTGTGGGGGGGAGGGATTCCTACTTCTATAGAAGCTTGAACAAGCAAAGTATGTGTGCACATGGGCTCATGGGCAGACTAGGAGGGCCATAGGCCCTTATCTGCTATCAACATCTATGTATCTGAGCATTAAAATTTTTCTGATATTTGCTGTTTCAAACATTTCAAAATCATATACTTAATCTTTCCTCCATCCTGATGTAGGAAATGTAAAAATGATAGTAATAAAATGGTTTTGTTAACTTTTCAGCCATCAGCATTAGTTGTCAAGCACTAGGTGGCACTTATGCTTTGAAGGGTTTCAAAATTGCTCTCCTGAATAAGCATCCGTCACACCATCTGTCTACCTGCCAGTTGTTTCTTTCCACTGTATGCACATTTGGTGTTTTCCAGAAAACTTGTATTTTGCTCTGGACAGCTGATTGCTGAAGGCCCTTGAGAGATCCTGTCAAATGCAGCAAGTCATTTCCTGTCTCTTGCACTAGATGTCCATGACATCTTGAATTAAAGGCCCTGAAACGTGATGAGTTGCTGTTCCTTTTTCCTGTTCTAATTCAGGTATTGTGTAGTTTAAAAATAACTACATAAGACACATATGTGCCCTTCTATAAAGAATTTAATTATGGGGACCAGGATAGGCAATTAAGCCCAGGTTCATTTTCAGGTGTGGCCGGGTGGGGGTGGGGGGTTGAGGCGAGGGAGGAAATCAGACATAATTACATAGAGAAAAAGGAAGAGTAAGGAAAACATGCACAGCATTATTTGTTTGTTTATTTACTTATGCTTTTTGTTAGCTGGTTATGTGCGCTAGGCTGACATAGCCTGTTGTCAGGCATCACCTGGACACAATGGCAAAATACAAGAAAAACAGGCTTCATGTATTTGACACAAACAATAGTGGAAAACAAGTTCATAATTATACAGTGCAGTTACATTCATGAACTTGTCTGAGGTGCTTTTAAGGGTTGGTCTCTGTAGCAGACCACTTCTTTTTGGGCCCAGTGCACTGCTATGTAATGGGGTCCACAAGGACCTCCATGGCAGGCACATCTTTTCGAATTGCTGGACTTGCATGCACCCCCCATCCCATCCCTGGAGTTCTGCATAGTTCCGTGCATGGCTGAGATGAGGGTGTAGCAGAGGAGAGGCCACATAACGTGGCATTCAGGAAGTGACGTACATGTGGAGGAGGATGGCAAGGGGGGGGGGTAATACAGTATTGCTGGGAGACACCAGTCATAAGTGCCTCTGCACCCCACTGTCTGTCCTCCCAGGGAGCCCTGACCTAATGGAACAGGCATGTTTGCAGCCATCCTTGACCACCAGCTATACCACAGCATGCAGGGCAGGGGCCAGATGACCGCAGACTATTCCTCAGTGAGTGGGGGGTATACAGTAGCAATCACCAACTTGGGCTACTACAACCCAGGATTCCCTATGGGAGTGCAGCAGGGGATCCACTGGGTGGCAAAGCCAGGCTACTAATAGAAGCCCAGTGCCCGGCCAAGCTTGGCCTCCATGTCCACACCCACCAGGTTGCTAAGCTGTGCACCAGTGTGTGGGTGCATGTGGGAGTCGTGCATGCTGCCAGTTCCATTGTTCATGTATGGTGTCATCCCAGCGCAGACCTCCACAGGCCAGCAGTGCATGGATCGCACATTAGCCTGCACCTTTTGTGCATAGGATCAATTGTGAACAAAGCCAGACACTGTTTCATAGCTGTTCCAATTGCAAGGCATTGGGGGTCAGGACTTCTGATTCAAAGCATGTGTACAAAGTCACTTCCTATTACCTGCTGCTGCTGTGTATCACACCTTCTAAGGTTGCTATTGGTTAAGCTGTAGAAAGTGCATGACAATTTTCTGAAAGGTTTCATGAACGTGTCTTCATCCTACCAGCACAAACTCCTACTGACTGGAGCCAGTCCTGAGCCGAGAGAGAAAGAAGCAAGCAAGGACCAGACAGACTCCATCAGTGTCACTGCCAATGCCCGCTGCCTCCCTGCACATCTCCCCAGCCAGCACAGATAGAAACTCCCACCCACTGTGCTGTTCACAGAATTTTTGTAATACAGTAATGTTATCCCAGGTATATGGCCTTTATTGTTGTGGGAATATGTATGTTCCAAATAAATGCATATAAAATAAATGTAGCATCCTAACAATACAGTACAGCTTTGTGATAGCTACATGTGGATGCCATGGTTTAATCTGTTTTTTTAGCTTAGTATTTAAATGCTGAATTGTTTCTCAGTGCTGCAGCACTCCTATTAAAGATATGTCACTGGGCATTTAGATTTAATCACAGACCTCTGAGTAATTCAGTATAAATCTTCTGAGTGTAACAGACCCATCCAGACCATTTATACGCCCCAACTTATTTGTGTCAATTAAGAAAAAAAACAAAACTTTCCATCTTCCCTTTGCAGCAGTTCCTCCCTACACCTTTGATGACGACTCCCAACTCTTGTAATTAAAAGTAAAAGTCCTGGGTGCTGCTACTGAGCAGTTAGTGGGCTAGATGTGTTTTCCTCGCCCTCCATCTCTTCTGGAAATAAATTGATTTAAAACATCCTTCTCAAAATCAGTGTACAAGTCTTATTCTGCAAGAACAACTTACTGTGGATGAGTTTCTTGTGCAGCCGCAGAATATAGTAAGAAGACAACGGCTCCATGACAGCCAGTAGGCCCTGGCCCGATATCCCTCTTGGAGGCAGAAATGGGCTCTTTGGGTCACACAGTTACAGAGCAGGTGCTGGAGGCACTCAGTCCCAAGCTGGACACAGTAGCATGCAAATTGTTTGAAATACCAGCCTAGTGCATTAGCCAAGCAAGAAGATTGATGGAGGTTGAGCACTGGGTGTCTAGCATCAAGGAAACACAGGACCCCCTTCCCAAGAAAGTGGAAAAACTAGAGAGGGAGTTGGAGAACCTCCAGGAGCAACTCAGTTACCAAGAAAACTACAATAGAAGAAGTAGCCTTCAGCTACGAGGGCACCTGGATGGTCAGGAAGGGGAAAGCCTCTTGAATTTTGCTCTGTGGTGCTGACAAAATTGCTGGGACTGAAGCTCAAAGGGGACCAGCTGAAAATACAGTGAGCACATTGATCTCTAGCACCATAGCTGCTGCAGAATGAATCCATGTGACAGATCACCTTCAGGATCCATCACTTCGGTGATCGCCAGGCCATGCTGAATGCATATAGAAATATGACAGAACTAAAATATGAGGGACACAGAATTTGTTTGCACAACGATTTCTCCTCCCGATTACAGGAAAAACAGAAGCTCTTTGGCCCTGTGCTAGGTGTGCTGCAGGTGAGAAAGCTGAAATTCATGTTTTCATACCCAGTGGTGGTGAAAACATGAAGCAGGGCGGCTACCTACAGTTTCTGGGAGGTGGACAAAGTGCAGCAGTATGTGCAGGAGTGGGACAAAAAACAAGGAGGAAAATGAATGAGCATGTGTTGGCTTAAATACTGATCAGACTGGACTTTGGATATTCACTGCTGACAGTGACATCTGGGTGGTGTTTACCCTCGCTGCTGTGACTGCAGTAGAGGACCACATTGATTATACCGTCACTGAAGGATCTTTATATGCATGGACAATTGGACATTTAGGTGGTGGTGATCCATGAGAAGACTTGGTTAGTCCCCTGATCCAGAGTCTGGTAGCATGGCATGAACAACCACCTTTTGATTTCATGGTGGCAACCGTATGATAGCAAATGGGAGAATGGCAGCTGCCACTTGGTGGAGGATTGAGCGGACATTTGTAGAGCACACAGGGCTGGCAGATAACCATGGGCGCATCGATTGAAAGATAATGACAGGTAAGGGGAGCCTTGGGGGGGCTCAAGATGGGTGCTGCATGTGTCTTGTCTTGAGGGTGCAGTCTCTCCAACCCCCAAGTCCAGAACCTTGGTGGATGGATGGCTGCGATGGAGTGTAGTGCCCTAATGAATTCCAACAGGGCCATGTTCTCCATGCAGTCCTCCAACAACTTTTGATAGACTTTCCCACATGAGGACTTGATTAGCGCTTCTAATATGCCGGGTTATGCGGGAGAGGGTTAGCTGGGGTGGTCGATTGAGTGCCATAATGGCTTCAGCCAGAGGGGACCATGGCAGCCAGGGTGTTGGACCCCAGTAGACACTTTGATATGGAGTGGTAAGGATTTTTCTTGCTCTCCCTAAGTGTTTATAGACACTGCTGGGGTGGGGTTGGGGGGATGATCCGATGGACACAGTTGTGATAGTGTCCCAACAGAGTGTTTTCAAAGGGGAAAGGTTAAATGGCATTACAGAACACATCTGAAGCTTATGGTTTAAAACTGAATGCTTATGGTAGGAGGGGTGGGGGAGGGAATACGTGTGCAGGAAGGAGAGGAGCTGCTGATTCTGGACTACTGACTGAGAGAGACTGACAGTCAGTACTACATGCACAGTGTTCAGTGTTCAGTGTTTTTTCTAAATTATTGTGGCATGAGAACCACCTCACATGGGGGATCTGGTGTACTTCACACTGCTCATGTTACAGTTGGTTAAAGATGTTTTACTGTATTGTGTCTGTTTCAAACTCCTAGAATCCCTCACTTATGTTAAACAACAGCAATCATTCCCCAGAAATGAGCAGGCCCAGAGATTTAGAATTTTATGCTAATGATGAAGCTTTAGAATGAAATTCAAACTCTGCAGTGTGGTCATGCTCACCCCTGCCTTCTAACTTAAGATTTATTTCTCCACTGAAGTAAGCAGTTGCCTTGAAGTCATCTCCACACTTCAGGCCAGTTTATGGTTTATCATTTTGATTATTTGAAATGTTTAAGCATTTTAGTTCGTTTCACAATACTGTGCTTTAGTTAGGGTGTAATTTTATTTAAATTGTGTATTTCTTTTATTTCTACAGTTCCCTATCAGTTGCCAGGAATTGGATAAGGTCATTTCCTGGCGCGGTTCCCACTTTTAGGGAATAGTGATATTTTGCTTCCAAATCTAATTTCAGAACTATTTTGAAGTAAGTGCTTTGTGGCTATAATCTAAATTACTCTCTGTTCTGTTTTTATGGGGGGACCTGAGGCAAAAATGTATGTATTTTTTATTCTTAACCTCTTTTGAGGTTATGTTTAACATCATGGTTCTCGATTGAGGAACCTCAGTTTGTTTTTAATAAGCCCTATTTTGACGTTATTATGGGCTTGCTGTCAATTTTCTTTTAATCTGGGAGCTGAATACTTCTTCAAGGTTGTCAGTGTTTGGCATGACTGACAGACCAAAAAAGAAGACAGGACCTACAGACTTTAAAAACTGTACAATTTGTTTCAAGCACCTGGTAAAGGCAGACTGCCATGAGCTTTGTTTAAGGTGGCTGGGCCCAGACCACGAATTTTTGAATTGTGAACTCTGTGAAAAGTTTTGCACTAAAGCACACAAGAAAGGGACTAAAAAAGAGAAGATTTTATGGCTTCTGTCGGCCTCTGCATCACCAAATGGCTCAGATGAGGGTCCAGCCCCTCAGAGTAAGCATCAGTCCCTATGAAAGGGGTCAGAAAAGAAAGATAAGGCTGCTAAAGACAGTACAGAACTCAGAGGGCTTGATTTTCAAAGGGTAATGCAGGGCTTGTGTCATCCTGAAAAAGGAAAGGAGCCATCAGTTGACTTCAAACAAATGCTCTCATTAGAAGACATGATAAAGACATGGCAGTTTCTCCAGGTTTTCCAAGCTATGGGAAATGTCATGAATATTCCTGCTTTGCCCTCCCCAGGCCCTGGTTCCATTCCCAATGCCAGTGGACGAGAAGCTTGAAATTTACTATGACGATGAAGAGGAAGGAGAACCCATAGAACCAGACTGTTCTCCTGAGCAGGAATTAGGCCTTCGGAGGACTATACTTCTCACTATACCGTTACAAGCATATGGTAGATACCCTCAACATTTCCTCCCACTAAACTGAGGAGGATAAAGAGGAAGTATAATTTATGGAGTGTGAATTTATGGAATATGAGGGAGTAGTACAGACCGCTGCCTGTAATAAGACCAAAGTGCCTCTCTCCTCCCAACCTCCTGAGAGAGAGATTTCAGAAAGCTGAATAGTATGGCCAAACAAGCATGCATGTTAGCTTCACTGCTCCTCAGGCAGGCAGCTTACTTGGCTTACACAGCTCAGTACCAGAAAGCACTGTGAAGCTCTATACTGGCACTGAGCAAAAAAGCTTCTGGTGTCTTAGCACAGGACATGGCTGACACAGCAAGATCAGCTATAGATGCTACGAAGTACCGGCTCCATATGGCAGTGGACACAAATGACTCCAGAGTTATGGCCCATACAGTGTTCGTAAAAAGGTTTGCCTGGCTTAGAACTACCATTCTATCCCAGGACACTCAGACAAAAACTATGGATTTTCTTTTTCAAGGAAATTCCTTATTTGGTGACAAGACAGGGGCTTGCAAGAGAAAGGTGGATAAGTACAAACCCACCTACAAGAGCAATACTGAGAAAGAAAAGGCTTCCACCTCCTACACACCTTATGGAAAGAGAGGTATGGGCAGGGGCTACATTCATCGTGCTTATGCCTCCTGTGAGTACCATCCACAAAGAGGTTACTTTAGAGGCAGAGGCAGAAGGGGCATTAGGCATGAAGCTGCAACTATAGCCCCTGAACCCCAGCAGAAACAAAATCCCTAACAAATCTGCCTAGGTTGCCCATCCATTGCCAGTGGGGGGTAGACTGGCCCACTACTTCCAGGAATTGCCAAAAATCCCCACAGACAAGTGGTTCCTGGGATTAGTGGGCCAAGGTTTGTCCCTGCATTTCAAAACATTTCCCAAACTGCAGAATCCAAAGGTTTTTCAGCCTCACACCCCAACAACAAAATGTGTATTGGAGATGGAGGTGAAGAAATTGCTGCAAGTAAATGTAATGGAAAAAGTACCTGTCACACAGTGGGGCAAGGGGCTCTTCTCCAGATATGTCCTGCCCCACAAGAAAAATGGGTATCAATGACCCATTTTAGACCTGAGATATCTGAGCAAAGAAAGAAAAATTCTAAATGGTAACACTGGGCTTATTGTCACCATCTCTACAAATAAGAGACTGGTTGGGTCACTGGATCTGAAAGACACCTACTTTCACATTCCGGTTAGGCCCAGTCATATAAAGTACCTCATGCTCAGGCTAAGGAACTGCCAATACCAATTCACAGCCCTTTCATTTGGCCTTATTTCAGCTTCAGTAGTGTTTACAAAGTGCCTAGCTGTAGTGGCAGCACATTTGAGAAGGCAGGGGGTGGTAGTTTTCCCTACTTGGATGACTGGCTGGTCTTAGGGAAAAAGACAGCAAGAAGCAGAGTCCTCTATACTGCTGACACAGAACACATTGGTGGACCTGGGCTTCCTCATAAACCTTCAGAAGTCACAAGCAGAACCAGATCAAGTTTTGGACTTTATTGGCACATATAGAGACCCTGCAGAAGAAGGCATTCCTTCCTCAAGTAAGGGTAGCACATCTGCTTTCAGCTGCTGAATCCTTCAAGGCAGGTCAGCCAAGGGATTTTCTATGGTCACTGGGGCACATGCCCTCATCCACTACAGTGGTACCAGGGGCCAGGTTCCAAAATGATATTCAGTATCATCTAGGGGACCATTAGTCTCAGAAGTGGACCAACTATCCAGACTGGTGCCTGTTACAAAAACCTTGCTAAAACGGCACTGGAGTGGTGGAAGGAAGAAGGCAACCTCAGAGAGGGAATTCTTTTCCTCCAACAATCCCCCACAGCTATACTCATAACAGATGCCTCCCTCCCTCCTAGGATGGGACACCCACCAGGAGGACCTTACTATGAGTGGCACCTGTAGCACACAGGAGACTCAAGAGCACATACATCTCCTGGAACTCAAGGCTGTGTACCTGGCAAAGCAGGCTTTTTCCTCCCAGATCAAAGATCAATCTGTCCAGATCAGAACAGACAATACCACAACAATGTATTACATAAACAAGCAGGGAGGAACAATGTCTTCAAAGCTGTGCATAGAAGCTATGAAGATCTGGAGGCTAGCCTACTCCCTGGAAGTTCAGCTATCCACAGTACACCTGCCAGGGAAAGACAATGTGCTGGCAGGCTCCCTGAGCCTGGGAAATCGTGAATGGACCCTGAACCAGCAGGTGCTGGCATGGTGTTCAGATGGTAGGGTATACCAGAAATAGATCTGTTTGCTTTCTGGTAGAACAACCAGCTCCCACTCTTTTATTGCAGACCCTCAGTGGTAGATTCAGTCCTAGAGGATGCTGTAGTCCTCAGCTGGTCAGGGAAGTTTCTGTATACTTTCCCTCCATTCCTACTGTTACTGAGACTGCTGGTGAAACTGAGAAGGGAGTCAAGAACAATGATTTTCATCGCTGCAGACTGGACCAAGCAGACCTGGTACTCTATGCTTCTGTCCCCCTCATACAGGCCTCCTATTAACCTGCCTCTGAGATGCAATCTGCTGCCACTGTCTCAGAGCAGGATAACATTCCCAGATCTGAGATTTCTGTACCTCAGAGTGTGTTCTTGAAGAGGTAGAGCTCTCTGGGCTAACCGTTTCTGAAGAAGAAATGAAAGTGCTGAACGTTTCTAGGAAACAAGTAACAAGGAAAACGTATGCTTTAAAATGGAAATTTTTTTTTTCCTGGTGTACCCCTAGGAAGATTAACTCCATCTGGGCAGGTCTGTCTACAATACTTGACTACCTAGTCCACCTCCAGTCTGTGGGCCTAAGGCTCTCAACCCTGATGGTGCATTTAGCAGCAGTGTCAGTTTACACACAGCTGATCCCCTGATGAAGAGTTAGTGATTCTAAGTGCTGGGGTCACAGAGCCTGTGTTTGCTGAGTACCTGAGCTCCTGGTAATAAAACATTTTGTATCACTGCATGTCTATGTGCACTGATCCTTTTTTGTAATTAGTAAATCTCTCTGTCTTAGATCAGCTGCACCAAACACTGTGTAGTGCATATTTTTCAGTTTTTCAGCTTGCACATTAGCTGGCCCAGACAGGTTGGCCCCCGAAACCCGGGTTGTTGGTGTCGTATGCAGTAGCACTACCACTGCGCTGGTGGGCTGACTGTGAACATTTTTAAGAATATTTGGTAGTCAAGTAGCTAGTTATAGTGGTTTCACAATCCATTCTCCAAATGTTTTTCAAAGGCCTTGATCACATGTACCCTCAAGTGAGGGACCCTGTCCATGCCTGGGACTTGAATGTGAGCATTGCCCAGCTGATGGAGGCCTCTTTCGAGCCCATGGCCACTGTTGCACAGAAATATGTCACCTAAAACAGTTTTTTCTGGTAGCTATGACATCTGCCAGAAGGGTGGGCAAGCTACAAGCCCCTCTGTACAGGTCCTAACTGCATAGTTTTCCATAGGGACAGGGTAGTTCTAAGGACAAATAGGAAATTCCTCCCAAAAGTGGTGTCTGAATTTCATCTGAATCAGTGAATTGGCCCTCCTGTTTTCTTTACAGAAAAATTCAGCTTTGGGGAACAAAAGCTCCACTGTCTGGATGTGAAAAGGGCACAGAGTTACCACTTGGACTGCACAAACGATGTGAGGTCCACTAGCACTCAGTTGTTTGTCACTTATGCTGAAGTGGGGGAAGGCAAACCAGCATCCAGGAGAACCATTTCTCTCTGGATACTCTCCTGCATACAGTTCTGTTACAGCAAAGCTGGTAAATTGCCACTCAGAGGTCTCAGGGCATACTCTTAAGAGACACCTCTGCTTCTGTGGCAGTATCAAGGGGTAACCCCTGCAAGAAATTTATAAGGCAGCTACGTAGAAAACAGTACACACTTTCACAGACCACTACTGTCTGGACATGCAGTCTAGAAGGGACGCCAGCTTTGGCACTGCTGTCTTGCAGAACCTTTTCCCTAAATAGATTCTGTATCCAGCCTTCCAAGGTACTACAATGGAGTCTGCTGTTGTTAAACATAAGTGAGGGATTTCTGGGGTTTGAAGAAAAAAATACTCACCATAGGAATGTTGTTTCTTCCACGGGATCCCTCACTATGTTTAATAATCCCTAATCCTTGCCTCCCCTTCCAGAACCTGGTAGATGGCTCAAACAAGAATCAGTTATTTCCTATTTGCTTGAGCAGTGCTTGTTACAGTGCCTTTACAGTTACTGCGCAGTGGTCTGAGATTATTCTTATTTCAAACTAAATAAATTTGTTCTACCTTGTTTCAAACATGTTTTCATTTTTTTTTAATGTATCTGTTTTTCCTCCTTGTCTTCAGTTCAAGGATATACTCTACATTAGTCTGCTGGGTCCTAGTAAGGATCCTGGACTTCATGCTTCTTATCATCAAGGTTTTTTTTCCTGTGTGAGGTTTCCCTGGTGGTGCCCCCTTGAATGGAGACTGACATGCAATGACCTCAGCACATTGCTGGGCATGCTCCCACCTCCCGAAGTGCAGACGTCCACTGACTCTGCCAGTCTGGCCTCAGTATTGGTTCCTGGCTCACTTACCCCTAGCCATCACTAAGGGTCATTGTGTAGCCAGGCACCAGATCCTGTCCCTCCTTGGAGAAGGTGAGCAATCCGACTGACGCTCAGCTCCCCCCCCCCCAAGCCAGCCCTCCAACAGCCCTGGTTTGCTCCTGAACCTTGGTCGTCGGTGTTGCAAGTGGTAGCATTACCGCTGCACTGATGGGCCAGCTGTGAAAATTTAAAAAAATATTTGGTAGTTAATTAGCTAGTTTTAGTGGTCACAGCTCACTCTAGCTTTAGAAATAAACCTGAAGTTGTAAGGCAGGGGTGAGCATGACCACATGGCAGAGTTTAAATTTCATTCTAAAACTCCATCATTAGCATAGATTCTAAATCTCTGGGGCTGCTCATTCCAGGGAAATGTTTGCTGTTGTTAACCATAGAGAGGGATCCCTTTGGAAGAAACAGTATTACTATGGTGAGTCATTTTTTTCTTTTCTTATGTATTCATCCTACAATATGGAAAATGAAAATGAGGGAATGGTGGTATGGATGGGAGATCTACAGTGAGGAGCAGCAGGGAAGAACATACTCAGGACCTCTGCAGATAGGAGTGGTGGGGAGACCCCTTGGTGACAGTGACATAGTGCAAAGCAGTGGAAGGAGATACTGTGATTATCTCCTGGAATGTGAGAGCCTTTTCCTTGTCTAATAAGAGGAAGAAAGTTTTGACAGCTCTCAAGAGGAAACAGGCCCAAGTAGCCCTGTTGCAGGAGAGCCACCTTACAAAATCAGAACACACCAAATTGGTGGGGGTCTGGGTAGAAGAGTGTTAGTTTGTCCCACACGCTTCCCATAAATAAGGTGCTGCCATCCCGGTAAACAAGAAACTGCCTATCAAGGTGGACTGATTGGTGATGGACATGCGGGATGGTTGGTACATTTTCATCATTTGGAAGCTATTTGGGAGCAGAGTGATATATGAAAGCATATTCACACCAGCAGGGTTCTTCCCAGAGTTCTGTAAACACATTCTAAACATGCTTCATAAGGAACAGTACCCAAATCTGGGTAAGGTGGAGGGGATTTTAATTGTATGGTGGAGATAGCACTGGACCATTCTGAAGGAGTGGACAGACATGGGGTAGCACTAGCCACATGAAAGAGGAGTTTTCAGATCTGGAGCTTGTAGATGCATTGCAAGCCCTGGGGCAAAGGAATATACATTCTTTTCCAAATCCTACAAGAATTGGTCCAAGCTGGACCACATCATTGTCCCAAGGGTGCAATATGATCAGGTAAGGACAGTGGACCATAGCCCAATCTACTTATCAGACTGCACTATGGTTTTCATGGCTATCAGCATGGGCCCAAAAAGGTGGTCACTCTGAGCTGGAGATTTCTGACCTATCTACTAGCTAAAGAAGAGGTTCACCAGCATTTGCGGGTACACTCAGGGCATTACATGGCAGCTAATGCGGCAATGGTGCCACCTAAGACTATACTGTGGGAGGCAGGGAAGGCCTGTATGAGGGGAGTAGTGTTTAGTTATGTAAACACCCTGAAGGGACATAACAGAGAGAAGAAGCAAGAGCTAGAAGGGACATTGAAAGACCTGGAGAAGAAAGCAGCAGATTGGGGAAGGGGGAGATGAAGTGTGACAGGAACTCAGTTACAATGGAGGCCCTGAACCTCTTGTTCATGGGACAGGCAGGATCAGCTCTGTTCTTTACTAGGCAATGAATATTTGGATAGAGAAATAAACCAGGTCTCCTGCTGGTAAGATTAATGCAAGGGAGGTGGGCAGTAGCACAGATCTCAGCCATACAGAATAGGAGAGGGAAGTTCGAACAGAAATATGAGGGCATTCAAGGGGCATTTAGGGCATTTTATGAGAACTTGTACTGGGCAGAGAGTCAGGGTATGGGAGAAGTTGCCACAGTGTTCCTAGATGGAATTACAATCCCCACCATCACTGAAAAGCAGGGGGAGATGTTAGACACTCAAATCACCAAGGAGGTGGTCTTGAGAACCATAGGAGCACTGAAGCAAGGAAAGACCAGTGGTCTGGATAGCATTGGGGCTGAGTACTGTTAAAAGCTAGGGGGAGCCCTGGCAGGGCCCAAGACAGACATGTTTAAGGGGGGGCCTTACCTGCCTTGTGTTATGAAGCGTCGACCTGTGTGTTGCCCAAGCCAGAGAAGGACCCCCTGGAATGTGTATCCTACCGACTGATCTCCCTCCTGATCTGTGACCTAAAGATTTTGGCCAAAATGACAGTGTCTCGAGCAGGTGCTCCCACAGATAGTGCACCTGAATCAGACAGGATTCATGCAAGCTTGGCTGCCGTACCATAATACGTGGAGACTGCTGAAGGTGGTGCACTGGGGGTCTCGGTGTCCAGGTACAGCATTTGGACTATTGATGGATGCTGACAAGGCTTTCAACTGCACTGATTGGAAGTACCTGTTTGAGGTGTTGGTGAGATTGGGGCTGGGGGATGCATATGCGGACATGAAGAGAAATGCTGTACAATGTTACAAGGGCCCACATATTGGTGAATGGTGGCCTGTCAGAAGAATTCAGGTTGTTTAGAGGCACGAGTCAGGGATGTTCTCTGTCCCTGCTGTTGTTCACAGTGGCAGCTGAGCCACTGGCCATCAAAATCCAATCAGCACAGGAGATTAAGGGGATCCCAGGAGTATCAGGGAGCCAAATCAAAATCAAATCAAATTAAAACTTTATTTGTAAGAAGCGCCTTTCCCAAACCAAAGTGCTTTAACAATAAATAAATCAAATACATAAAATTAAGACAGCATCCAAAATCAGTTAATAAAATGTACTTAAAAATCCGGATATGCCAGGGTAAATAAATACATTTTCAATGCTAACTTAAAGCTTTGAACGGTCAGGCAGTCTCGCACCCGATGAGGTAGAGAATTCCACAGGGTTGGGGCCACAAAACTAAATGATCTGGCCCCAGATGTCTTTAAGCAAACCCTGGGACTCTCTAGCAATCCCCCATCAGTGGATCGGAGCGGACAAGAGGGACAGTAGGGATGAAGAAGATCTTGCAGGTAGCCAGGTCCCTGATCATGTAGGGCCTTATAGGTCAGCAAACTGACCTTGAAGGTAATCTGCCACTGTATTGGCAGCCAGTGCAGTCCTCGGAGGACAGGCGTTATGTGACTGGTTCTAGATATACCAGTCAAAAGCCTGGCCGCTGCATTCTGCACTAACTGCAGGAGGCGGATATCCTCCCCCGGTAGCCCTAGGTACAGGGCATTGCAGTAGTCCAGGCGAGAGGTAACGAAGGCGTGGACCAATGTTGGAAGGTCATCGGCAGGAACCAGATGCTTCACCCGGGCTATATTCCTCAGATGGTAAAATGAGGTTTTGACAACAGCCGTCACCTGATGTTTAAGGGTCAGGCGATCATCAAATATAACCCCCAGGTTCCACACTTGGACTGAGGTAGCTAACTGGGTCCCCCCAAGCCAAAGACCCAAGGGTGGCCCTTTCAGAAAACCCATCCCCCGATGACCTGGGTCCACAACCAACAGCCAGCATATAATAACATTATGTGCTGCTGACCTCTTCCTAATTGTCACCAGCCCCAGGGAGACTATGCTTCTCCTTTTACAGGTCATTAGGAGAAGTTTCAACTTTTTCTGACTACGAGCTAAATTTAAATAATTCAGAAATCATGGCCATAGGGAAGCTCCCAGATAGCTGGGTGAGAGAAACTTGGGACCTGAAAGTGGTGGGGAGGTCCCTAACTTATCTTGAGCTAGGGTAGGCAGGGAGGTGTGTAGCGAACATGCCCTTAAATTCAAACGAATGGTTATAACAATACTGGCAGATATGGAGCAGTGGAGGGCACTGCCCATCTCGTAACTAGGCTGCATTAATCTTCTGAAAATGAATACTTTAACCAGACTGCTGTACATATTGCAAATGTTACCAATGCAGTTAATTAGGGAGGACATTCAGCAGCTAGAGTGGAGGTTTACTAATTTTATTTGGAAAGATAAGTGGCCCAGGATGAGTCTCTAGAGGTTCGAGAGCAGGGTAGAGTAGGGAAGTCTTAGATTCCCAGACCTTAAAGGATATTATGTAGCTGTACAACAGCAGTATATCCAGGATTGGGTGAACCAGAGTGATGCTGCCAGATGGCTGGACCTGGAAGAGGAGGGTGGGTAGCAAGGGGATATTGTCCATGTATCTAATCTTAGGGAGTAGGCAAGCTTATGCACAGAATGCCACCCCTAACCCTCTAATAAGTTATGCATTAGAGACCTGGGAGGAAGTTTGGAAGAGACAGGCGAGGACAAAGGAGGACAGGACCTTACTGACTCCAGTGGTGGGGAATCTGGAATTCCTGCCAGGGTTGGAAGACAGAGGCTTTAAGGACTGGGAGGACCAGGGTGTTAAAGAGCTAGGGGATTGGCTTCTTTGTTTCCTGTTTTATTTTATTTTTTTTAACTTGGTCATGAGTTGCTGATTTTATTTATTACTGTGAATAAGAGTACTGATTAACTGATTTATTTGTTTCATTTTCACAGTTTTGCCATGGTGCAGAACCTTAAGGGATGTGCACTGCCATTTATAGACATGCAGACTGGAAGTGATGCCTGGGGGAGTCGTGTCGCTTATATAGAGTGGTCTATCTTTATCACTATTTGCACTGTTTCTCTTATTTTTCTGGTAGGAAGGTATGTAAACATATGATGGCTTTCAAGTTGTGTATATTTATGTATGAGAGTGTAATAATATAAAACGGACTGCACATTTCAAACTACAATCGTATTTGTCTAATTTTTTTTTTCCCCTTGTACAGTGCGTTGTGTTCAGCTCCATATCAATGCAGGTACGCCCTTAAGTCAGAATGGTAACAGCAGCTAGCACTCATATTTCTTTGCTCTAATATCTACTCTGCCAGGAAAATGAAAAATGTAGTGTGATTAAAGACATATGCATGCATTTGTGATTGTGACCATGCAACACTGTTGCATATGATGGTAAGGGGGAAAACAGTACAGTAACTGCAGAAATAAAAACCTCAGAAAACCATAACAACACTTTAACCTGAAACTGGAAAAAACACAACTAGCAGCCACGATGCCCCACACCAGACATTTCTAATGAAACCATGAAAGCACTGCTGCCATAAAGTTTTCAACCAGCTTCTTCAATACTTGAAAATAGAGGTACTGTGCAGAACACACACTTTCATATCATACAACAAAGAAATAAAAAGCTTAAAAAATACACTTCTATATGTTCCCTTTCTTTACGAGTAGAAAAAAACTCATGACTGTAAAGGCACCACAGTACTGCTAAAAGTAGAAGATGGTTAAAATAACTAATGTAGGGACTTCATGCTGTTCATTTTTGGAGAGGATTAAACATAGAAACATAGAAGTTGACGGCAGATAAGGACCGCAAGGCCCATCCAGTCTGCCCATTTCTTTTTATACCTTATAAATGTGCCATCGGCCTTTGCTCTGTCAGTGGCCTATCTATTCATAGTCATTCGTATTGCTCCCTTATGCCTATCCCATGCCTGTTTGAAGCCCTGCACTGTATTCATAGCCACCACTTTTTGTGGTAAGCCATTCCATGCATCCACCACCTTTTCTGTGAAAAAGAATTTCCTCACATTCCCCCTTAATCGGCCCCCCTCTAATCTCATGCTGTGACCTCTTGTCCTGCTGTTTTTCCTATATTTAAACATGTTAGACTCTTTCACCTTGTTAATGCCCTTAAGGTGTTTGAATGCCTCGATCATATCACCTCTCTCCCTCCTTTGGGGGAAGGGTTGCAGTGCCATGAGAAATAACTTTTAAATGACAAGGGATTGTGTTTCTGGTTTGATCACTAATACATTGATATGCAATACATAATGTGATGTTTACTAAATCTCTGCAATGCCCTCAACCCCCCCCCCCAAAAAAAAACACAGGTAAAGAAAAAGAATCAGTGCATGCACAAGTATTTTGTGCAAAGTATTTCATGATAGTTTACAACCAAGCACTTCACAGCCAACCTTTTGTCTTCAAATAAGGCAAAATTAGCAAGATCACAGATCAATATCAGTTGTCAAACAACGGGAGTGCATGTCTTGCAAATGAATACATCTCTAGATGAAGACAGTGATTGCTTAAATTGGCAAAGCCAGTTTCCAAAGACAGCAAAATTCTGAGGTGTAGTGATGTGTCTGTATGAGTGCCGTGCATGATGAGCTTGATAAATAAAAAATAAGATCAAGTCAGAAGACATAGCAAAATGTTCCCAGTCAACCGTGGAATGCTTCAAGAATACATTGTGGTGCCGGTAACTGTAATCCTATTGTTATCATTAGCACTATCACATTTTCAGTTTTTCACATGAATGCTAAAAAACAGTAGTAAGATTATGAAAAAGGTCACAGATGAGTTTTTCAACGGTCCACATGATAAAAAAGAGTAAATGTTTTAGGCTGCAAGTGTGTATGTGTGTGTAGGGGATGGCTAATGCTACTGACAGATATCATGTGTGAACAAAACTTTTCTAAACTAATCTGAAACTGTGCCACATATATTTACTAAATAAAAAAAAATTATATAGTACTTGTACACAGTATGCGGCTTTCTGTTGAAGTCTTTTAGACTGTTTGCCTCTGTCATGCTTAACTTGGAAATAGAAAAAGCCAAGAAAAAAATAAAAATAATTTATACCAAATATCAAAATCAACAACATACAGGATAGCAACTGGATTTTAACAACTTGCATTTTATTTTCTATACAATGTCAACAACCATGAAGTCTGTCCTTTTTGTTTTGATCTTTCAGAATATCACCCCGGTTTGATTTGCCCACTGTGAAAATAAAAACAAATGCAAAATCTTCAGTGCCAGATAAACAAATATCGATATAATCTACACGTTAGGAAAAGTTTATCAAACATCAGTGTAGCAATAGAAGACTCATTCACCTTTCTGAACACATGTTCTGTAAGTGTACTTTGTATGGAGTTTGATAAGTACACAGTAACTTTCCACCCACAGTGTCACTTCCATTACAGCTGCCATGCATGCGATGATCAGTCTGTACCAGAGTCCTGCCTAAAGTAATTTAATTTAAAATATATTACAACTACAGATAACTGTCATAAACAAATTATATAGTTACAAAAGAATCACTAATTGGGTAAGCATGTGTGGCAAAAAACAACTTAGTAAAGTAGCTCTTCAAGTGCTTAAGGGGGTACTTGTATACAGGGGAGAGTCTATGCCCATTTGCAAAGCTACAAAAAGAGCTGGAAATCACATAGTCCCACCACTGCAGGTACCTGCAGGTGCAGTCATATGGCAGATGTATGGGGCAGAACCCAATGGGTGCTTTGGCATTAGCAGCACTAGAACAGGTCACCTATCACTTGAGAATATTGGCTAAAGACCTGATCATAAAACTGGCTAAGCAGGCCAAAACCTTCCTTTTGGATCTGTCTCACAAGGTCAAGAGCCAATGGGAAAGGGATTTGGGGACTCCCATTAGAGAAGAAAATTGAGGCACAATTCTAAGGCTACATAGAGGTCTGCTAATCTGCAATAGATACAAAAAAATCTCAGTATAAATTTATTCACAGACTACACTGTCAGTGTGGTTCAAAGATTCAACCCCAGTATCTCTTGGAACTGTGGCAGGTGTGAAGGGGCACTGGGTACATACAAGTGCACTATTTCTGGGAGTGTGGTACACTGAAAAAGTTCTGGGCAGTGGTGATGCAAGAGCTCACCATACTGTTAGGCAGACTGGTCCCCTGCACACCCCCTGTCCCTACTGTTGGGCATGAAAGGTATGGCAGAGGAAGGCTGGGAACCTTACCCCGGGTGGGTTAGGGTATTGACCACTATGACTTGCCAGTATATACAAAATAACACCAGCACAATCCCAGTGGAAAACTTTAGCCCTTCAGACCCTAACAGTGGAATGTTTAACCTACTGTATATCCTGAAAGGAAGAGAAGAGCTATTGATGCGAAGCTGGGGCAAGCATTTGGACCCACTGCCTCCAAGGGAGCTTGCAATACTACAGAATGGCATGGTATAATGAAATTGTGAGTGTTATGTTCCTCTACAACAGAAAACAGTACCTACCTATGCCAAACCTCTGAATACAGCAAGTAGTGATGAATTTAAGAATGAATCATATTACCCTGTATGTCTTCCAAGTTTATTGTTCTTATGTGATGTATTGTCTGTATTTTTTTTATGAATTTGTTTTTTCAATTTCAGTAAAAATATAAAAAAAAATATAGTAAAAACTCCCTGTTTCACAGTAAAATTCTCTGCCAACAAGGCTGTAGCCCACAGTTATTGATTAAAAAAGTGTCCCTCTCTGCAGTGCAGCTCTCAGTTCCAACACGTATTTTGCCCACAGAGGTATGCAAATCCCTCCAGTCATGTTTCTGACAGCTCTGCATGTATGTACAGCAGGTAAGTATGCTGCACACATCACACAATTGATACCAAAAAGAACAAGAGTTGGAAGCAGCCATCAGCCACTGCTTTTGAATTGCATTGTTTTCATTCAGGTCATACTTTTATGCATTTTTAAAAAATGCAGTCAAGCATGATAGTCAAACTAAGATGCAGCATCTAATTTTCAGCGGGGTCCAGTTTTCACCCCCTGTCATAGCAGATACAGCAGTAAAGAGCTGTGCGTTTGATACCCAGTGCCACTGAGCAGGCTATATTAGTAAACAGAACCAAAAAGCACAAAAAAGTGGCACACTCAGAAAGTAATTTATCTGCTTTGGTTTTTATTAAAGTGCACAGTGCTCAAATCTAAAATCCACAGGCATAGCAGATGGTGGATGTGAAACCAAAAACTGTTACCGACAGCACTGGTACAGCAACCTCCAATGTTTTGTGCTCCACTAGCCTCAGGGAGGTGGGGCAAAGGTTGGAACCTTCCACATTTTTAAACCCCTTTATTTAAGGGTACAACATTTTTAGTAATTATCAATTACCCATTTACAATACTGGTTGGTTTCAGCTTCCAGTCTTTAGTGCATCCAGTGACTTAAAGTTATAATACGTATTAAATCCCTATACAATGATTAAAAACATTGCAAATTTCAATTTTAGAACTGTAAAAATTGTAAAGGAGCAGCTTAGGCACTAGAAAAACACATTTTCACAATGTATTTACCCAGGGGTCAGCTGACATGCAATATGTAATTTCAACGGGGTCCAGCTTTTACCCATTTTTCTGCTTTATTTAGTCAATATATCCTAGCTAAGATTCAACATCTTATTTTCAGCACAGTCCAGTTTCAACTCATTTATACACTCTATTTGCTCCAAGTAGTCCAGCAACACTTAAAATTTTAAGTGGGTCGTACCTTACCCATTTGAATCCTATATTTACTCAGGATAGCCCAGCCCAAATCTCATTTTTAGTGTGGTCCTGTTTTCACACATCTTTATAATGTATTTACTTAGGATAATACAGTTAAGATGCTACACCTTGTTTTCACTTGGGTCCTGCTTTCACCCATTTTGCACAGCATTTTCCGAGAGTGGCTAATCTGAGATGTCATATCTCATTTTCAGTGAGGTCCAACCTTTACCCATCTTTACATTGTAGTTACACCAGATAACCCAGCTAAATTGCATTATCTTATCTTCAGAGGGGTCCTGCTTTTACCCATTTTTGCACTTTATTTACCAAGGGCACTCCAGCACAACTGAAATGCAATACAGAAACTAATTTTCAGTGAGGTCCTGCTGTTACCCATTTTTTACAATGTATTTACCCAGGATAGCTCAGTGTCGACGCACTATCTTGTATTTTGTGGGGTTTGGATTTTACCAACTTTTACTGTACAGTTCATTCACCCACTCAATTATACCCATTCTGTACTTTCTGTTTAGAACACAATTGCTCCTCACCAGTTTCCAAGGCCTACATTCACCCACCCAAGCCCTTCTGCCTGCAGCAGAAGTTTACTGAGGGTCCAACCCACCACCAGTCTCTGCTCAACAACCTGTCCAGGTTCCCACCCATAATCCACAGCTTGTCAACAACTGATCCGGATTCCCACCCATAACCCACAGCTTGTCAACAACCTATCTGAATTCCTAAACATAACCCACAGTTTATCCACTATGGGTGGGACCACCCTGTTTTCCAAGCCAGGAGGAGAATCTGTATTTGATGGTCAAGGTCTGGGAGGAAGAGTCAGTGAGGTGTGGTAGGAGGATGGGGCCCTATTGTGGTGTGAGATCAGGGTGGCTTCATCTGCCTAGGGCTGCTGGGGTGTTTTATCCCACTTAAGCCCTCCCTTATCCCTTGCCAGGGTGTGATCCTGAGGAGCAACCTAGCAGAGCATCTATCAGGGTCATCAGATGAGTGCATGAACCTCACCCTACCATTGGAACTCCCCTACTGGACCTGTTCTGGGTATGTGACACCGTCATATCACTTTCCAGGCCATCAGTGGCATGACAACGTAAGGCCACTCCAGAGGAACCATGTATTCCTTCCTGCATGACATGCCCATGTCTTGACTTCCAGAGGGTAGTCATGCAGCAGAAGAGATGCCCTTGATACCAGCCCATTTACAGAAGAAAGGGTTCTGAAAGAACTCTTAAAACTGAAGGTGGACAAAGCAATGGGGCCTGATGGGATTCATCCCAGAATTCTAAAAGAACTAAGGGTGGAATTAGTGACACCACTGACTACCCTGTTTAACAAATCATGGGAGGATGGGGTGGTACCCGAGGACTGGAGGAGGGCAGATGTGATTCCCTTCACAAAAGTGGGAGCAAGGCAGAAGCAGGAAACTACAGACCTGTTAGTTTAACCTCAGTGGTAGGGAAAATGATGGAATCACTTCTGAAGGAAAGAATTGTCGAGTATCTAGAGGCCAGAGGGGCACAGGACCCAAGGCAGCATGGATTCACAGCAGGAAGGTCATGCCAGACAAATCTGATAGATTTCTTTGACTGGGTGACCAAAGTAGTAGATCAGGGAGGGGCTGTGGACATGGCCTACCTAGACTTTAGCAAGGCATTTGACACAGTCCCACACAAAAGATTAATATACAAGTTAGCTAGCCTGGGAGTAGGTCCCAAGATGACAGCCTGGGTAAAAAATTGGCTGGAGAATAGGACACAGAGAGTAATAGTAAATGGAGTCCACTCTGAAGAAAGGGGGGTTACTAGTGGGGTACCACAGGGTTCAGTATTAGGACCGGTCCTCTTCAATGTCTTTATAAGCGACATTGCAGAGGGACTGGAAGGAAAAGTATGTCTCTTTGCAGATGACACAAAGATCTGCAACAGAGTTGATGCACAAGGTGGGGTGGAAAGGATGAAAAGGGACTTGGCAAGGTTAGAGGAATGGTCAAATGTATGGCAGCTTAGATTCAATGCTAAGAAGTGCAAGGTAATGCACCTGGGAAACAAAAACCCAGGGGAAGAGTACACAATGGGGAGTGAGATATTAACAACAACAAAAATGGAAAGGGACCTGGGGGTAGTCATATCAGATGACCTAAAGGTGGGCAAGCAATATGAGAGGGCAGCAAGGAGGGCTGGGGGGACACTGGGATGCATAGGGAGAGGCATCACCAGTAGAAAACAGGAAGTTATTATGCCTCTGTACAGACAGCTGGTCAGACCCCATCTGGAGTACTGTGTGCAGTTCTGGAGACCCAGTCTTGCAAAGACATAGACAGGATGGAAGCTGTCCAGAGGAGGGCAACTAAAATGGTGCAGGGTCTGCACAGGAAGACATATGAAGAGAGACTTAAGGAGCTTAATATGTATAGCCTCGAGGAAAGGAGGGAGAGGGGGGACATGATAGAAACTTTCAAGTACCTCAAGGGAATCAACAAAGTCCAAGAGGGTAGCATCTTTCAAAAAAAGAGGTGTGCAAGAACAAGGGGCACAATTTGAAGATAGAGGGGAGGCTCAGAGGTAATTTAAGGAAGTATTTTTTCACAGAGAGGGTTGTGGATGCATGGAACGGCCTTCCGGAGGAGGTCGTGGAGTCAAAAACAGTGGTGGAATTCAAGCATGCATGGGACAGTCATAAGGCAATTCTAGGGGTTGGGGGTAGAAAGAAGTAGGCTGCTGGTTAACTAGGATCTGCAGCTTATCCAGTAGGCAGGGAAATGGGCAGACTGGGTGGGCCAAGCGGTCCTTATCTGCTGTCAAATTCTATGTTTCTATGTTTCTTCAAGAGGCAGTAGGTATCCATGATGAATGCTAGAGTCACTCTTTGCCAGTTGGCAAGTCCTGGGCTCAACGCACAAAAGCAGCTTGTCTTGATGTCAAGCAGTAGACCTATCACTGTGCCAGTCAGCTGACTTTCACCCATTTTTAATTTGTATTTACCTAAGGGTGCCCTGCATAGGTAAGATCCAGTATCTCTTTTTCAGTGGGTTGCTATATCTTTATTTAGTTACAATTTATAATGAAGAAAGACACACTAAGCTGTGATAGCTTGTTTCCAGGTGTGTGTTACATGGATCTGTTTAATTGATAGGGGAGTGCTGAACATGAATCTAAATTAGAACTTCCAGATCAGACTTCTCTAAGGGAAGCAGGGAAGGCAGTAAGGCAGGCAAAGGCCCAAACCAAGGAAACACTAGCATAAACAGTAAAAGAAGGGGACAAGACTTTCTACAGATACATTAGTGAAAGGAGATAGTCCAGAGTGGGTATTGCTAAGATCAAAGGAGATAAGGGGGCATGTGAGGAGGTGGACTGTGTAAAAGCATCTATCCTAAATAGATACTTCTGCTCAGTATTTACTGCAGAGAAGGTAGGGCAGGGCCCACAGCTCAGCACCATGCACACAGGCGGGAGGGAGGTGAGCACTAGTCCCTTCACAAAAGAAAGGGTTCTACAAGAGCTCGATAAGCTCAGGGTGAACAAGGCAATGGGACCTGATGGCATACATCCCAGGGTACTAAAGAAGCTAAGGGTGGAACTAGCAGAGCCATTATCAGAACTGTTTAGTGCATCTCTGAGCAAAGGAGAGGTCCCAGAAGACTGGAGAAGGGCTCATGTGATCCCACTCCACAAGAGTGGTAGTAGGGAGGAGGCAGGGAACTACAGACCAGTCAGTCTTACCTCAGTAGTGGGCAAGATTATGGAGGCACTCCTTAAAGAAAGGATAGTGCAACACCTGGAATCCATAGGCGCACAGGATCCAAGACAGCATGGGTTTACAAAAGTAAGGTCCCGTCAAACTAATCTCATAGATTTCTTTGACTGGGTAAACAGAGTGGTGGACCAAGGGAGAGCAGTTGATGTCACCTACCTTGACTTCAGCAAAGCTTTCGATACTGTTCTACATAGAAGATTGATTAATAAGCTGGGTAGGCTCGAGGTAGGTCAGAAATTGGTCAACTGGGTGGCAAACTGGTTGACGGGTAGAAAAGAGAGAGTGGTGGTAAATGGTATACAGTCAGAAGAGATGCAAGTCATAAGTGGAGTACCTCAGGGATCAGTCTTGGGGCCAGTCCTCTTCAATATCTTCATCAGTGGCATTGCAGATGGACTGGAGGGTACGGTTTATCTGTTTGCAGATGACACCAAGATCTGCAACAGAGTAAATGATCCAGATGGGGTGGGCAGAATGAGAAGAGATCTGGATAAACCAGCAAAATGGTCGGAAGAGTGGCAACTGGGGTTTAATACAAGGAAGTGCAAGATCATGCACATAGGGAAGAGAAACCCTGAAGCCACCTATAGGCTGGGAGGGGAGTTGCTGGCAGTCACAAAGGAAGAAAGAGACTTGGGCATCATCATCACTGATGACCTGAAATCATCCAAGCAGACCACTAAAGCAGTAGGTAAGGCTAGGGGGATGCTAGGGTGTATTAGTAGGGGTATCACAAGTCAGAAGAGGGAGGTAATAATCCCTCTTTACAAGACACTGGTTAAGCCCCATCTGGAGTACTACATTCAGTACTGGAGGCCACATCTTCACAAGGACATTAACCAAATTGAGGCAGTCCAGAGAAGGGCCACCAAAATGGTGAAGGGACTTCATCAGAAAACATATGAGGACAGATTAACGGAGCTCAATATGTATACCCTAGAGCAAAGGAGAGAGAGAGGTGATATGATCGGAACATTTAAACACCTTCAGGGCATTAACAAGGTGAGAGAGTCTAACATGTTTCAATATAAGAAAAATAGCAGGACAAGAGTACACAGAATGAGATTAGAGGGAGGCCAATTAAGGGGGAATGTGAGGAAGTTATTTTTCACAGAAAGGGTGGTGGATGCATGGAATGGCCTACCTCAGGAAGTGGTGGATATGAATACAGTGCAGGGCTTCAAACAGGCATGGGATATGCATAAAGGAGCAATACAGATGAGTATGAATAGATAGGCCATTGACAGAGCAAAGGTCGATGGCACATTTATAAGGTAGAAAAAGAAATGGGCAGACTGGATGGGCCTTGCAGTCCTAATTTGTCATCAACTTCTATGTTTCTATATTAAACATCGCAAGTGTCAATTTCAAAATAATGCAGCTGTCTTTTTTTTTTGGAACAGAAGTATAGTACTCAGGAGTTCAAACTCCATATTAACCTATACAACAGCTGTTCTGAAAGGGTTAAAAACAGGATTTTTACAGCCTTAGTCGATAGCTCTGGTACCCTTAGGTCAGATACTAAGGGGATACAAAAGGTAGTGAAGACACATGTCAGGAAGGAATTCAGTGAAGCTGAAACAGTGTGAGTGTCAGGGTGGAACTTTCTGGGCTCTCTGACATTACCACATCTAACAAAGGAGGACAAGCAGGTACTTACTTCTGAGATTAGTGTTCTAGAGGTGCAAGTAGCCATTAAATCCCTGTCTTCCAATACTGCACCAGGCCCAGATGGTCTATCTAGTGACACCTGTTTATTCTACATTTATGATCATGTTTAAGCACATCGTGGATTCAGGTTCCCTCTGTCCCAATATGAATCCAGGGGCTATTGTTTTTTTATGTTTAAAAAGTGAGACAAGTCTAATATTACAAATGGAGGACTCTTAGCCTTCTAAATGTGGTTGTTAAAATCCTAAGGTCATTTGTAGGAGACTGGCTCCAGTTGCCCAGTGTCTAATAAACCCGTCACAGGCGTGCTCCATACCAATGAGGTATATCCAGAATAATCTCCTATACATAAGAGAGATAGTGGAAAAAGGGATTCAAGGTAATCTAGAGGTTTATGTTGTTTCCCTGGATCAACAACAGGCCTTTGATTCTCTGATACATAGCTATTTATGGAAAGTTCTAGAAATATATGGTTTACCTGAGGCCTTTATTAAAATGGTGAGGATATTGTATCAGAATGTGGTAATTCTACCTTTGGTTAGTGGTTGGGTTTGAGCTTTGTGCCCTCTTAAGAGGGTGGCACCTACAGCGCTTCCCCCTGAGCCCACCCCTCTGTGTTTTCAGTATTGACCTTGTTCTCAGGTATATTGAGTCTTTGCAAGATATTGCCCCTATTAAAACCAAGACAGGCCATACTATTATTAAAACTTCTGCCTATGCAGATGATATGGTCTTGCTAGTGTAGGACCTGTCTTCTGGGAATACGGTGGTCTGTGAGATAGCTGCTATTTCTGAGGCCGCATGTATTTTTTTTAATTATATTTTATTGCTTTCTTGATAAAAAACAAGAATACATAATTATCTCATGCAAGAGATCATTTGGTGCAACCGTCGATACATCCAGTATTAAAGTAAAACACAAGTCTGTGCATTCTGATTTGCAAATTTTGGGGGTATTTCAACAAAAACTAGTCCAGAATATTGTCTGAGAAATGCTACACCCTACAGGACTTTGGGTGGTCATTACGATTTAAAATATAATTCCAAGCATAATAACTCAACACCTGTGTTGATGTGACCACCTTATCAAACATTTTGATTCCATAACAGCTATAATGCTAAAAAAGAGATAAGCTCTGACACCCTTTAAGAACACATTTGTTAGAAAACATAGGATAATTGCAGTTACAGGATAAATCCCGTAAATATTTTTATCAGCTGTGTAGGTTGTGGCCACGTGTTGGCCACCATTTACCTGATCACCAACAACCATGCTATTATAACAAACTACATTTATAAATCCTATATATCAGCCCTTTTTACTCATCTGATCCATCCTGTTAACACTTGCTGAAAGAAACATGAAAGTAATTTTAACAGCCAATATGACATAACTGGGCATTTTTTTAAAACCTCTGAATAACCGTTCTGTGCTAGTAAAACCTATGACTAGCCAAACCGTCTAGCATTCAAACTGCTGTGTAAAACTTTTGTTTAATAATTATTAAACAATCAATGACATTATGTTATAGTCCATCTTCTTCAGGTAGCCTCATCTGAATCCGGAAAATCATGGGTTTGAGACCTGTCAAATTCCCTGCCGATGGCTTTCATCTTTTTCCCCACTTCATCAGGATTCGTAAATTGAAATATGTGCCCGCCATAGTGTATTCGCAGTTGGGCGGGTATCAACAAAGAATGAGCAACTCCCAGGCTTCTGAGCTTAGCCTGGACTCCATCAAACCTTTTTCTCCTGGACTGCGTGGCAAAGGAGAGGTCCAGGAAAAGGCGGACAGTCTTGTAATTGCAGGGAACCCAATCCTATAGCCACCTGCAGAATGATGTCCCAGATAGAAGCACTGGTGGTTACAAGGAGGACTGTTAGAGGAGAATCGTTTCAGTTTGCTGCAGCCCTAGGAGATATATGGTAGGCTTTAAAGAAATTGTTGGGTAATAGGGTCGAATCCAGGTGTAAGCTCTCTAGTAGTCAACCTTGTAGAAATCTGAGGAGACTTTCCCCTTCCTCTTCATGGCTCTCTGGTAGGCCAACTACATGAACATTTGAGACCCGCTGAGCGTTTTCCATGCCCTTCATGCGGTATCACAACTGAGCATTTTCCTAAGCCATTTTACTGGATGCTGCTAGGACTTTAGTTGCCATTGTTTTCGCTGAAGTTGCTGCTTTGGAGGCATTATCAGTCTTAGCGTCCTGTTCTGTGAGCCTCGTTATGATCAATTCTATTTTTGTATTGATCGCCTGCATGGAGTTTTGCAAGGCCCTCCACGGTGGTTCCAACCCCGGTAGAAGTTGATTTTCTGCCACTGACTGTGACTCAGCCATTGGCTGATTTTTCGACCCCCCACCCTGGGCTTTGTTGGTGCATCCCGTGCCAGACAAATATATAGAACAATTCAGCACAATGAGGAGAATTCACTGCTGTTCTCCAATTTATGTTTTCAGCAAGAAATAAATAGGATTTAATGCTGATATTCTCAACAGGTGCAGAGCTCTCTTTTAGCAAGTCTGGTTGGCAGGTGTGCTCCACAGCGCCCCCCCCCCGAGGCCACAGATATTGCCATTAATAAAGAGGAAAGTAAGGCTTTGGATTGAGTGAATCAGCAGGGTCTGAATTGGATGGCATATAGACTACTAAGGAACATATACAGACAGGTTTTAGGTGTCACACTTGGGTATGGTGGTATGACCACAGGAAATTGGATGGGAAGGTTAGAAAGAGCAAAAAAGAAAATTAATCATTGGAAATCCTGGTCTATGATGAGGAAGAGTTTTTTTTTTAAATTCAAATATTTATTGTCCCCATTTTTTTAGTACATCTATTATGTCTCCTCCCCTTTGTTTTTACCTGCTCTCTGTATATCTTTTTATTAGATTATTATGGGGGGAGGGTGCAGGTTAAATCCTGTTAAGGGGTGCCATATGTCACTGCCTGTTATGGAAGGAGGCCTAGAGTTGGTGAATCTGCTTGTTTTCTTTGTTTTCATACTCTTTAAATTTAATCTGACACCTATCGTACAAAAGAAAGCCTTTCTCGGGGCAGCCCTGTTTGCAGATTGGTGTAGTTCTTTAATCCCTCTCTGGGAAAGAGGCAAAATTAGATTTGGGGATAAGATAGCAGCATTAAACTTGGTACTGATAATGAATGAGACCAACAGGACAAATTACAAAACGTCAGGCACTTTACTGGGTTGGGTACTAGCAACTAATTTTAAACATGTGAAGAAAATTATAGTGCTTCCAGATGATCTGAGTGATTATTCTCTTATGCTATGCATTACTGTAGAAACATAGAATTTGAGAGCAGATAAGGACCACTCGGCCCACCTAGTCTGCCTATTTCCCTTCCTACTATATACTGCACACCTGGTAGGTACTGTATACCTACTGTATGTGTGCTGTATTGGATAGTGAAAATGGGTAAGCCAAATCTGGAAATAGTTAGTACTAGAAACAGTTCTGTTGGTAAAGTAACAACTTTTAAGCAAATGTTGAACTCTGTTGATTGGTCATTTATCGGCAATATCCTGACAGTTAATTTGGCATTGATTTTTTTTATTACCAAATTTGTGATAAATTTGCACCAATAAAGAAAGTAAGGAAATGAGATGGGGCTCTAAACTGGTTGATAGGGGAGATTAGACAATTAATGAGGCAGAGAGACAGAATGTGGGTAAAATATAATTATAGTATATGGTTAGGGTTTGTTGTGGATGGAAAGCAATGGTTTTCCAAATCCTGTTGTTGGACAGTTCAAAGGTCAAAAAAGTTGTTGTACTATTGTTCTGATGTCACATCGATAGTACAGCAACTTTTGCCCCTTGAGCTCCTACTTGATTGGTGGAAGCAGGCAGTGATTTTAAAAATGCATTCTAAAATGGTGGATTCACTTAGTGAGCAGTCAGGCGAGTAGACAATTTGGACATGGACTGCCATAATTGGCTCCGTGTGTCCAAACTATCAATTTGCATTTTTTTTAAATCTCTGGCACAGTTACGGTAAAAACAGAGTGGGACCGCAGCGAGGAGTACTACTATATTTGGGGATGTGACTGGAACAGAGTGTAACCGTAGTGAGGAGGACCGGTATATTGTGGGACGGGACTCGAGCGAGGACCAGTGCAGGAGTGTCAACGCAAGGTATGAACCTTGTGTTCATTTTGAGGAACCATATACCATAAAAAGCAATGGCTGGTTGACCATCCACAACTAAGTCGGGCCTAACTAGGCCTGGAAAGGGATAAAATAGCATGTAAGCAAATGCATAATATATGTAAATTATTTATTTGGAAAGCTGCGGCTACTTATTTCCAACAAAATTAAAAGCAGGAAGCAGAAGATCCTAGAAAATTTGGGGACAGTATTAATCAAATTTTAGGGAAAGATAATAAAAAGGTTCCTAAGGCAGTACACAGAGGTAAGGGTTTATTGGTAGAACCACTTAATGCAGCAAATGAATTTAACACTTTTTAGCTCATTTTCTACACAGGCAAATATTACTTGTAAGAAAGATAAAAATATGGTTGAGAGGGAATTTTACCTTACATGGGTTACAGAGAAGGAAGTAATAAGGTATACAAACAAAATGAGTACAAAAACATGGGTAGGGAGTGATGGTCTGGATACTGTACTTCTGAAAACAGCAAATTAATGAGGTGGCAGTTCCTATCAGGAACATTTTTAATTTATCATTGTGCACACAAGAGGTTCCAGATCTATGGAAGCAAGCAGTGGTGGTTCCTCTGTTTAAGGGAGGAAATAACAGTTACCAGCGATTGTAGGCCAATCTCGGTCCTATTCCCGCTGTCCAAGGTATTGTACAGGATTGTGTATGACCATTTGATGAGGTACACTAATTAAAGCTCAACATGACTTTCCAAAGACATTTAGTACTGCATCTGTCTTATTGAAGTATAGACACTTTTCTTGGTAGCCTTGGACGGTGGGAACACGGCCCCGGTGGACTGTATTGATTTATCTGAGGCTTTTGATTTAGTGGACCACCAACTGCTTGTTGATAGGTTATTTGAACTTGGATTGGCGAGTATTGTATGCAGTTGGTTTCAAAACTATTTGACAAACAGAAAATAGAAAGTAAAAATAGACAATATCATATCTACATCAAAAACAGTTAATATTGGAGTTCCACAGGGGTCCATTTGGGACTGATGCTTTGTAGCCTTTTGCTGAATAATTTGCCTTCTGTTTGCCAGGACCACAAAGTCATACTTTATGCTGATGATGCAGTCCTGGCAGTCAGTGGTAGGAATGTTGCAGCTCTCACTGGGCCTCTCCAAGATGGCTTTGCAAGATTTCAAGACTAGTTCACTAGGAGTAAGGTAATGATAAATGTTAAAAAGACCCAGATCCAGTGCAGTTCTAAAAGATCTGGAAACTGTGAGCAAGTAATCATCAAAACAGTTGCAGGCGAGGTTGTGGAATAGGTACAGTCTTTTAAATATTTGGATATACATCTAGACAGTACACTGTCCTTTGGCATCCACATAGGGCTCAAATTTAGTTATGTTCTGGCATGTTTTGCATAACACTTTTCATGCCAGAATACCAACATTTGGGCCCTGGTGATCCTCCAGGAGTACCAGACTTTTTACCTGCAGATGTAGTACCACTTCCAGACCATGAGGAGGTACTGTTCCAAATGATTTGTTGAGTATTCTGGCTCCAGGTTAACAGTGACTCTTGGAGGAAAAGTAGCAGGGGATGCTGCTGTTGTTCTTGAGCTACACTTGTAAATATCATGTGGTGCTGCACTGCGTGCACTGATGGACAGGCATTCTGGTGGGTGGGAGGTGCTCACGCTATCTTGTTAGATTTGAAGTCAGTCAGTGAGTCCCCAAGTAGAAGGAATGCACCGCCACTGCTTGAGGTGCCCTAGTCTCGCCTCCACCGCTCGGCTTAAATCCATTCTTTGGACATGGACATATGATTTCCACAAGCTGCTTAATCTCTGTGAGTACTGCTGTGGGCATCAGGGCCTGCTTGTCTCCCCTTCCCCCAAACCAAAAATTGTATGTTTTACTATATGATGTATTGTAAATTTTGACTGAGTAACCTTTGAAAAAAAGGCACTTGTTGCCTAAAGTATTATCCTACCAATAAAATCAAAAATCAAATCAGATTTGATAAACATTGCCCCCCATCATATTTTAAGCAAGCAATAATACCCAACATGTTGGGTGGTATTGGGCTATACCGGACCACCCAGGAGCATAGTGAGGCCTGATGCCACAGGTGGAGGGCCTTATAGCCCTTGAAAGATCTATTATAGCCCATATCGTCCACCCTAGAGGGTATTATTAAACTTAGAAATGGGCTACATGTGACAATATTATGTGGTATTCATAAGATAAAAGAAATCTGTAAGAAATTACTAAATTGAATAGAAAGTCATTTTAGTGGTAAAGTAGTTCCTCTACTGCTATACTTGCCAGTAGAGGGCACTGTACTGTATGAGAGTTGTTTTACTCTGAAGTGTACTGTGTGTTCTTCTAGTGTGTCATCTGCTGTTTATTTTATGGCCTCTCCTGTTCTGTAGAACTGACTGGCATCTTGTCTTGCTCACCTCTAATGCTCACCAGTGATCAGTTTAAGCGTGTGTGTGTGTGTGTGTGTGTGTGTGTGTGTGGGGGCACTGATTCACGGCTTCACGATTTCAGGATCTGCGGGAAGAAACATGAACAGACTGGAGTAGACTGCAGTGGATATGGCATGGGACAGATGGAGCATGAGTTAAATAAAGTGATTTTCTTTAAAAAAAAAAAATTCTTTTTCTCCTCTGTATGTTTTGGGCAAGCGGATGCAAGCTGGGCTGTTTCAGAGTAGCACTGAGCACGCGACGTGCTAAGGCTACTAAGAAGCTTTTTTTTGAAAGGGGAATAATTATGAAAGTCAGTCCTTGTGCCTCAAATTCATGTTAAAAATGACATTTTGTCTGGTAGTTAGTTGACAACTGCACTTTGCAATGATTGCATTTGGTGGGGGGGCACTCGCTAACAGGGGGGTATCATCGCTGAGTGACGGAAGAAATCTTACTTGGTAAGTTGAAAATGCAAAGTGGCACAGTGATACTGCTTTGTTACTCAGGCAGGTTGGGCTGGCACTTTTTATTTCCTGGTCTCTGTTGAAAGTTAATATACTTCCCAGCATAGGTACCAGCCAATCAGAGATCAGGAAATAAAAAGCCCATTTTCTAAAGATTGTTTTTTCAGACTGAAACAATGGAGACTTACACTGGCACAGATTGAATCTCTTTCCAGGAAACATGTATAGTATACTCCCTGATTATAAATAATTGTTTTCTGGATGACCTAGTATTTCAGATTTGTGATAGGGTCCCTAAGTATAGTCATCTTGCAAGTTACAGCTGAATTTCACATCCTGGCCAAATATGGGACACAGTATGGCTATGTAGCCATTAAAAGCTTAATCCTCAGAATAATCACAAACATAAGGCTGTGGCAAAGAGGCTACTGTATGTCCCCTACGGCAATGTTCAGGGTCTTTCAAAACTAAGCATCATTCATCCTTTGAATGTTCATTTATAACACAGTTTTGGTCTCTTCTAGCATCACACTGGAAAGAAGCTTATTTTTCAATTATTTCTTATGATACTTTGGTTCTGCTTAACCTAGTTGTTACGTGGCAGAAATGAAATTCTTGGACTCTTCATTTATTTATTTAGATTTTGATTACTGGGTAAGTGCTCTAGACAATGAAATTGCCTACTTTCAGGCATGACCTGGGAGAGTTACAGACATAGGTAAAACACATTACAATGGAGGCAGATACATAATGCAGACTTAGGTCAAACACATTACAATGGAGACAGACACATACTACCTGAAATCAGGAAATTAGGCTTAAGTTAGGCATTTCAGCGACACAGGGGAAACAAATTCAGATTCGAGGAGATCAGCTATATATATAAGCCAGATAGTGCAACATAAATAGTATAGTATTCCAGATAGTTGCACAGTGGGATACCTCACATTTATCATTACAGTCTAATAAGTTAAGCTGTCTAAAAGGAAAGCAAAATAGGCATGCAAAATGAGAAGTGCCTAATTAGGTTATGGACGGACAGGCTAAGGAAGCCAACTTTTATGTTACCTTTGCCTGTTTGAAGTGAGGAATCTGGCAAGTGGGGTGCCAGTGGACCATACAACAAAAAGAACTTACATATGAACATACGAATCTGCCAGCAGAAACAGACCACCTGGTCTATCAGTGTCTGTCCGAGTGTACAGCTAACCCCCTAGATTGCATCTGTCCCAGCCCCCTCCCCATCTATCATTCCCATGACGGCCTCTGCCCCTCCACCCAGACCCTCCCTCGTGCTCTGTCCCAACTTAATAATTTCCTAAAGTAAAACAAGAATTGTCTATGATTTATCAAAAGTAACTTAGTTGTTTCATGTGTTCTCGGTTTACAGCCTTATGGAAAGGGATGCATTGAGAGAACTAATGTGGAGCAGGCCTGCATGTGATTTATCTTATTTTTTTGTTTTTCTTTGGGAATTCTCACACTGGGTTACACTTATTTTTTTCTTGATTGCTATTTGTGTTAGGGGTTGTTAGGATAGTATATGTATTACAATTTGTTTGATTTATATTTGCTTTTGGTCTTTTAATAAAAAATACCCCTTCTCTTCATTGATAAGTGCCAAGGGATCTGTTACGTCCAACTTGACAGTGACCAAAGATGGACAGAAGGGACCTCTGTTTAATGTTTCACCCAAAAAAGGACACATTAACTGTGCAGCACCCCCCTCGTACTTTATTGCATTGTCAGTTATGGGAACTACTCCAAGTACCCGGTGTGGGGCTAGAATCCATGGCCGTCAGATCTTCCAGCCTCAGAAGTCCTTGAGGTACCCATTGTTATACTGTATTTATCCTGGTTATCTCAGCTGAGATGCAGTATATCTTATTTTCAGTGGGGTCTGTATTTTACTAACTTTTACTGTGTACTTACACAGGATAGCCAAGTAAGATGTAGCATCTTATTTTCAGTGGGGTCCTGCTGCCACCCATATTTTTCTTTTTTCATTGAACTGTTTGGCCCCCTGGTCACCTCCTACACCTTTCTTTGGGTGACACCCTGAGTCCCCAACCCCAGTCACCATGCCCCCATTGTCATAGCAGCATTGACCCACACAGCAAGAGGTCCAAGGGCTCTGGGACACCATCATGCATGTGGACTAGTGCACATAGTCTTTTCCCCCTCCCAGGCTGGGGCACATGCCATGATATGGGCATGTGCCATTAAGACACCGCACTCAGCATCTGTGCCCAGCCGTTTAGGAGGCTGTCACCTGCTTCTTCACCCAACCTCTGCTAGGTGTCACTGGAGGAGACAAGGGATGTGCAAGCAGTAATTCTGGGTGCTTACACAATGCTTTTGATGGAACAGCAACAGAGAAAATGGGCACTCACAGGCAAAAGGATCTTATTTTTCTGTCAGCATTTTTAATATTGTAGCACAGTACAAACGTTTAGTATTAAGGCACCAGCAGGACCAAGGCAAAAACACACTGGCACTTCAAGGTCTAAAACCTCTTCATTTGTATACTGTATTTTCCAAGGCTAGCTCAGCTCAGATGAAATATTTCATTTATGGTAGGTTCTGCTTATACTCATTTCCACACTGTATTTATCCAGGATAGCTCAGCCTAGGTGAAAAGCAATATATTTTTTCACTGGAATCCTGCAGTCACCCATTTCTACAATGTATTTACTCAAGATAGCTCAGCTGAAACGGCCCATCTTGGTTTCAGAGGGGGTTCTACTTTTACTTATTGTTGCACTGCATTATACCCAGGACTAATTGAGATGCAATATCTTACAGTATGTTTAGAAGGGTCCTGCTTTTACCAGTTTTACAGTGTAATTTAGGTATTGTAGCGAATACAAAGGGTCTCATTTTCAGAAAGGTCCTGCATTTAGCCATGTTTAGGTTGTATTTACTCTGAATAGCCCATCTGAAATGCAAAGGCTTGTTTTCAGTGGGGTAGTGCTTTTATTCATTTTGTATGATGTTTACCAGTGATTACCAAGCTGCAATGCCATATCTTAATTTCAGTGCAGTCCTGCTTTTGCACTTTTTTTTAATTTAAAATCTATTGATCAGGAGAAGCATACTGAGCCAGGATTCATTTCCAAGTGCAACATTGGGGTTGGGGAGTGTGATTAACAAGGGAGGATAGGCAACAGAAAGTGGCAAATATGAATACAGGTTGAGGAAACTGGAACATTATACAGATCATCAAAATTTGCAAAAATACAAACTGTGGATAGCCCAACTGAGATACAGTGTCTTATTTTCAGTGTCATCCTGCTTTTACCCATTTTAAACTGTATTTGCTGTGGATAGCCTGAGATGCAGTATTTTGTTTTCTATAGGTCCTGTTTTTTTCCCCATTTTGTGGACTGGTTTCACCCAGGAAATGCTAGCCCCAGTCAGCTAGATACATAGATTCTGACATCAGAAAAATACACAATGTTTTATCTACTCTACCCAAAAGCCTACCTAAAACTATACCTGGCCTACACTGGACAGGCGTTGTCATCCGTTGGTGCTAGTATTTTTTTGACACCCCTTCCCCAGAATATCCTTGTCATCATTTTCTGTGGTTTGTACTCATCCCTTGTGTGTGTCCCACCTGTGTTTGAACCCAGTCACAGACTTTGACTGGATCACCTCATTGGGTAATCTAGTCTACTCATCTGCCACCCTTTCCACAAAGAAAAACTTCATTACATCCTTCTTGAACTTTCTCCCCATTAATTACCACACAACGCTTCTTGTCATAGTTCTCCTTTTTCCTCGTGACAGTTCACTGCAGTCCACCCTGGTGATACTCCACAAGTACTTATATGTATCTAGCATTTCCTTCTTTATAGTTTCTAGCCAATTCTATGTTTAGCCCTCCAGCCTGGAACTTTCTCAGGCCACTGCATTCACCAGCCTGCTCTACTGCCCGTTGTGTTCCCCAACTATCTTCAAGTTCATTATGGTTCCCTGGGTCAGGGGACTTGTAACCCAGGGAGACCGCAGGGGGCAGTGGCAGGGAACCAGCATTGGGCATGTGGCAATGGCTCTGGCAGGGCCATCGCCTATCCAGGGCTGGAGGGGTATTTCTTATGGTGGAGAGAGCCCGAGATCCCCCCTCCCCTTGCATGGTGCATGTCTGATGCTGTGGTGCACGGCAACCCTGCCTGCATCAGCCACGCTCCTTACGTGCGGCCCGGCAGCTCAAGGTGTACCTCCGGTCTCCACCGGGGGTCGCCAGAGCACTGGTCAACCCATGCCGTCCCACCCAGAGAGGAGAGCAGCCCAGCGGGTGCTTGATCTGTCTCCCTCCCCTGCCCACCCCCGACTCCCGAGCTCTTTCCCGAACTCGGGTCATCGGCGTGATGCGAGGTGTGTCGTCCAGTGCCTCAACCCTCAGTGCCACAGGGCTGGCTAGTGTGTGCATGTTAAGGCTAACAGACCCCTGCCCATTCAATTTTGCCTGCTGCCCCTGGATCATTTCCGTTGCCCTCTATGGGACAGACTGCTGGTGGTTCCTGACTTTCTTTAGGGGTGGATTTCAGAATTGAGCACAATATTCAATGTGTGGGCTCATCAGAGATCTGTAAGCAATATCTTGTACTTTTACTCATTTTAGCAGCTTATTTACCTAGGATGATCCATCAGAGATGCAACATTTTTATAGTGGGGTTCTGCTTCTACACATGGATATAATTTATTTACCCAGGATGGCTAAGCTGAGGAGCAACATCTCATTTATAATGAAGTCCTGCTATACCTACAGTAGAAGTGACATTCCTGACTCCTGATGGTTGTGAAAGAAACAAGATTCCGGTCTATCTATGTTTACTACTGGCATGGTAGGTAGGGGAGGAGCAGAACTGCAGACATTGTATATTCAGAATGTATATTCTGCTGAGATTATGCATGCTTGCACAGACTAAAAACAATTACGGTATGTCCTACAAAGCCGACTATACCCCTTTGTGCGTACTACCCGGACAATGAATAAATAATATATACATTCACATGCTTACTACTGTTCTGGTTATTTTACACAATACACTATAGGATTCCCATGTACAGACATGGCTAGTTTCATAGGTTTCATAGGTTACAATGAGCTCAGGAGGCAGAATACCCTTATAGCGCTCGCCACCAATATGGTGGTTTGGAATTTATGCCAAATAAGGTATTTTTCTATTACTCATATGGCTATCCAAATGTTTTTTGAATAGATCCATTGTGGTACTAGTTACTATTTCTCTTAGTAATGCATTCCAATGGGACACAATCATTTGAGTGAACCAGTGACTTATTTTATGAGATTTACAATTATCTCCTTTTAATTTTAGATTATGTGCCCTAGTATTAGTGCAGCAGGTGTTTCTTGTTAAGCCCAGTGTTTTGAAGAGAAGAGGATCCTGAAATGCTTTATATGTCAAACATAGATCGCCTTGAAGTTGTCTATATTCCATGGAATAGAGATCCAGGGCTTTTAGTCTTTCATTCTATTCAAGATTGTCCATGTCCTTTATTCATTTTGTTACCCTTCTTTGTGTTCCTTCCACTAGCTTCTTTCCTTTAATTGTAATTGGTGCACAAAAGGGAGAGCAATAGTCCAGTTGTGATCTTACTAGGCTTGTATAAAGGGGGAGGAATAACTCTCGGCTCTCTGCTTTTTATGTGTTTAAAAATACAACCACTATTCTTTGGCATTTTTTAACCTTTAATAAAGTATGGGTGTCAAAGGTCAATTTATTATTCACAAGAACTCCCAGATCTTTTTCATTTGTTGTTTCAATAAGGTGAACATTATTTAATTTAAAATTAAATTTCAGATTATTGTGACCCAGATGCATTATTTTGCATTGTTGTTCATTAAAAAACAGTTTAGTATCAATAGCCTAAGCACTGATATTATTTAATTCCATCTGAAAATTATTTGCGGCTTGAACATTATTAACTATACATCCCAATTTGCAATCATCTGCATACTTAGCCATCCAGATATTACTAGACGGTTGCATTGTTGATACCAATATATTAAAAAGAACAGATCCCTGTGGTACCCCGCTACTAACTTCTCTCCATTGTAAGTGGTGTCCTCTGATTACCACTCTTTGGCGTCTATTACATAACCAAGATGCAATCCATTTAATAATATTTGGAGGATAATTAAACTTGTACATATTGTTTATTAAAGCTTGATGCGAAACCTTGTCAAACGCTTTAGAAAAATCAAGAAAGACTATGTCCACAGAAAGTCCCTGATCCAGGGATGCACTAACATTTTTGAAAAAGTGCAACAGGTTGGTTAAACAAGATCTTCCCTGACAAAAACCATACTGAGTGAGGTCATGTAGATTATTACTTGAAATATAAACTTCAGTTCTGGCTAGTAATAGTCTCTCAAATATTTTGCCAATAACAGACATAAGACTGATAGGTCTATAATTTGTTACAGATTTTTTAGTACCAGATTTATATATTGGAGTAACATATGCCTCATTCCATGATTTGGTGGTTTCTCCTTGGTTTAAGGAGACTCAAAACAAATAAGCTAGTGGGCCACTTATAACATTAAACATTTCTTTGAGAAATCTGGGATGTACATTATCTGGGCCTGGAGAAGAATGAATTTTAAGATTCTGTAGTAATTTTTTTTACCTCCTCTATAGTGATTGATACTTGTTGATTATCTTGTGCGTAAGATGTGTAATTTACAATAGTATCTTGGGAATGAATATGCTTGTAAAGAATTTGTTAAATTAAGCTGCCATTTCTGTTTCATTACTTATTATGCCTTCTGTAGTTTCAATTGGGCTGACTGTAGAAGTCTTACCTCTTAACGAGCCAATATAGTTACAAATAAATTTGTGATTGTCAGTAGTTTCAACTGCTAATTTTAGTTCAAATTCCTTCTTAACTTTTCTTATTCTGTTTTTTACTGTTTTTGTTTTTCCTTTATATAAATTCCAGTTGGTTACTGTGGGATTTTTTTTGTATTTAGTATAATATTTCTTTTTTTGGTTGATTGCCCTTTTTATACCTTTATTCCACCGTATCGGTGATCTCAGGCCTGTATTATATTTTTTTCTATTAGGGACCCATGTGGCCATACAATATTTATTCTGATACCATAAGTGTTCCCAGATTTGGTTTAACTTGAGGCCTTGAAATCCTAATTCCCATTCCCAATTGAATAAGTGTTCATTTATTTTATTATAATTTGCGTTAGCGAAGTCCTTAATAATTGTTACACCATTAATTATATCAGTACTTATATCAATATTTGTTTTTACCATTTTGTGATCACTGTCTCCTAGTGGTATATCAATGGTTGGAACAGAGATTTTTCCTCCATGTTTGTCAAAACGAGATCAAGTATATTATTGTCTCTTGTACTCTTATTTACTATTTGGGAAAGGTTTTGGTTACTAGTCAATTCAATGAAAGCAGATTCAGTCTGTTCATGGCCTTCAAGCATCAACCAATCTATTCTGGGGAAATTAAAGTCACCCATTAAAATGTAATTATGGACAGTTTCCATTTTTTGTAGTCTTGTTAATAGTTCTTTATTTTCGGTCAAGCTTAGGTTTGGGTCTATAACAAAGGCCTATAACTAGTGGGTTGTTTTGTAGATTGATCTGGGCCCAGACTGCTTGTATTTTACTACTTAAGATATAATCTGGAGTAATATTATGGGATATATAGTGATTTGAAATATGCAATCCAACTCCACCTCCTCTAGTATTAACTCTGTTCTTACAAAACTGAGAGTATCCCAGGATTTCAGTGTCCCATTCATCCCTAGTGAACCATGTTTCCATTACTCCACAGATTGCAATATTATCTTTCTTTAGGATATATTTTAATTCATCCAATTTATTGAACAGGCTACGTGCACTGACTAGCAGGATATTTGGTGAATGCTCATTACTAAGGGCTATGTTATTATAGTTCAGTTTATGTGTAGAAACAGAGTTATAACTACAAGGATTTTGTTTTTTAGGAGAGCAAGACATAGGTTGACCTCCTCCCAATTTTTTTAGTTTAAAGTTTTAGATATAAAGTCAGTTATATGTTTCCCTAATAAAGAACTGCCACGCCTGCTTAGGTGTAGCCTGTCCCAACAGAATAACCCTTCTTGTTGATAAAATTCTTCCTGATGTGTAATGCAGGGCATGTTTTGTTTGAGGGTCCATTTCCGCATCCATTCATTTATTGCTTTAATTTCTTACCGCCTAGTGGTTACTGACAAGTACATTTGCAATTCAGCTTTATTGTGTCAAACTCAGTCTGACCACTGACATCACAGAGCACAGCACAGCACAGCACTTCCAGGTTTTTACATTCACTGGGCCCTATGCATGAAGGGTGGAGTGGCTACACACCACATATCATGGGCACGTAGCCACTCCGCACCCATTGTGCCCCCTGCACAGGATGCACAAAGAGGGGGCACACAGACCCAGTGCATCTAATCCCCAATGTCCACCGACCGCAGTGTGCCAGGGGCATTCCAGGGGTGTGCCAGCACTAAACTGAGCAGTGCTGGCCACATGAGTATGGAGATGGGTGCAGGTTATGGCAGCCAGGATCCTGCCGTAATCCACTGCATGCCCCCATGGACCCCAACCGTTGAACACCTGGGGACCAGGACAGTGCTCTCTGTGCTGCCCCTGCCCATTAGGCAGCCAGAGAGGGCAGGGGCAGTAGGATGGGTGAGTGCCTGAGACTACAGTATATGTTGCTGGGGGGGGGATCGAGGCACATGCCCACCTATGGGGCTCGGGGGTATGGCCACTATTGTTGGGGTACAGCTGCCATTACGGGCTTGTGGGCCAGCGGCAGGGTCTGGCACCGAGGTCCTGCAGTGCACTGGGAGGGCGCTGTTTGCCGAGGGCTGGGCCAGTGCACAGACTGGCCATATGGGCCATGCCGCGTGAGCCTGGGTGCCTGCAGTAGGCATGCACTACCCTAGACCCACGCATCACAGCATGAGGGATCCCCTGTTGGACCTGGGATGGGCATCCCATTGGATGTCTGTCCCGGTCCATGACTCTGCCCCCGGCCACCCTGCAGAGTACTATGCACTGGGGGGGGAGGAGCCACGGACAGGTGACCAGGGTTAGTGACTACCGGTATGAGCACACCTGTCCGTGGGTGCACAGAGCCACAGGTGGGGTACACAACTTTTCTGCTTAACCCCGCCCGCTTCGTGCATAGTACTCATTATCAATAGATTAGCTGTGCACAGTTCACACAGATAACAGCCATACAAGAGTATAAGATTACATTATTAGCATACATATACCTCACAGAACACACTACTGCTCTTTGCCTCACAGGTAAGGTGCTGCTGCTATTGACAGTCTCCTTTTCATTAGGTTTGTCCAGCCAGCCCTTTTGCTTAATGCTGTTACCTACATAGGTAGGTTTAGCCCAAACAAATAAGGGTTTTGCAGTTTGTCCTCTGATTCCCTTTTCTCACTATGTCTGCCAGTTTAACTCTTTCAGACCATTAGAAAAAGGGAAAAAAAAAAATCCTTTCTTATATTTGACACTTTGGTTCAGTATACCTTTTAACTACACTTTATACATGTTTCTATATCTTCTTTGTGGGCTTTTCCTAGCACAGAGAGCAAATCAGGCTACGAAGGAAGGGAAGATTTTCCACTTCCTTTCTGCCAGACCCATACTTCTTGTGACCCCAATAACCCTGCTGGCCATGCCAAGCAGCCTTGAAAAAAGAGCGACCTGATCAGGGTGGTGGACCGAACTCCATGTGAAACTATTAACAAAAAAATAGGAACAGCAAAAAAACAACAAAGAAACGCGTTCGGGAGAGAGGGCTCACTTCATGTGATACAAAGAACAAGAAGACTAGAAATAGTACTAGAGTAACATAAAATAAAAACTTTCAACATTCACCAGCATAAGCAGGGCCATACTGATGATGAGCTATGGCATCACAACTTGGCTATCATGTGCACTTAAATTACTTGTAAATCACTTTAAGATATACTGTATGAAGAGCACAACACACATGATCTGTCATTTCCACCTCCATTTCAGAGAACCACAAAGACTGATACTTACGTACTCTGCAACAGACCAGCACAGAGCCATATAGAACAGTAAGCTTGTTTAATCACTCCAGAACCAAGACAACAGTGCACACAACACACTCCCCCCTTGAGTAAAATTGTAAATCCATGACAGACTAATGTACTTATGTAGCACCCATTATAGTTAGAAGTAACGTACACCCCACCATAAAAAAACAAACAGCATAGTAGGCAGTCTAAAAGAATATCAGCGTGTAGGCATAAACAATACAAGAAAACAGATACTTTCCAATTTGTTTTGTTTGTGTAAATCTCTGCAAGTCACATGCATTTATTGTTAAGCCTAAAACCCAGTTCAGAGCATCATGGGTATACAAATTCTGAGAGGCGTTAATTCAAAAGAAAAAGTCTCAACTGGTACAACATTCTGCTTACCAAGTCACTGCTCAGATATATTCCAATCCTAATCTTTCTAAGATGTACAAAAACACACAACAATAGTCTTTTCAAGCTACCCTTAGAGCCTAAAATAAGTAATCTTTTGGGAAGGGGCTCCTCCAAGTAGAACAGTGAACAAGATGAATAGAAACAGCAGTGTCAAAATAAATTAGCCTAAAACTAATAATTATAAATTAGTCTAACACTGCTTAATACCCCAACCAAGAGCATGTGACCCCCCCAGGAGCATGAGAACCACAGGAAAAATAAGATGCTGTCTACTTGGAAATCTGCAGGTCACAGAAACATAGAATGTGACTGCAGATAAGGGCCACTTGGCCTACCCAGTCTGCCCATATGATATTTGTTTTCCTTTATTTTTTGCTGTAGGCATCACTTGATCCACGGCACAATCGCTTCCCTCCCATCATTACCCCTACAATTCCCTTGTGCCTGTCCCAGGCATTTTTTAACCCCTTCTTTGTTTTGGCCCCCCCCACCACCTCTACTGGAAGGCTGTTGTAGGGATCCACCACCCTTTCTGTGAAGAAGTACTTCCTCACATTCCACCTAAATTTAACCCCTCTCCAGCTTCACAGCATGCCCCCTTGTTCTAGAACATTTTTTTTCTCTGAAATATACTCCCCTCCTGTACCTTATTACCCCCATGAGAGATTTAAAAGTCTGTATCATATCCCCCTCTCCCTCCTCTCCTCCAGGGTGTACATGCTTAGCCCCTTTAGCCTCTTCTCCTAGGACTTTTGATGCAGACCCTGCACCATTTTGGTAGCCCTTCTCTGGACCTTCTCTACTTTGTCTATGTCCTTACTGGGATGTGGTCTCCAGAACTGGACACAGTACTCCCAGGTGAGGTCTTACCAGTGATCCATAAAGGGGCAGCACCAGATCCCTCTTCCTGCTGGTGATACCCCTTCCTATGCACCCCAGCATCCCACTTGCCCTTCTGACTGCCTTGTCACACTACCTGGCCACATTTAGGTTATCCAGTATGATTACTGCTAGGTCTTTTTCCTGCTTGGTCTTTGTCAGTCTCACTTTGCCCATTTTGTACTCCAGTTCCAGGTTTCTATGGCCCAAGTGTATTATTTTGCACTTTTTTGCATTAAAAGCCAGCTGCAATACCCTTGACCACTCCTCTAGTTTTTTCAGATCCCTACCCATCCTTTTCACACATACCCCGAAGTGTCCACTCTGTTGCAGATCTTAGTGTTATCTAAAAAGAGGCAGACCTTTCTTTCCAGTTCCTCCACTTTTTCACTTATAAAGACATTGAAGAGGACCGGTCTCAGCACTGATCTCTGAGGTACCCTGCTGGTCACCCTCCCTTCCTCAGAGCAAACTCTGTTTACCCCTACGTCTGTGTCCTGTCCACTAGCCAGTTTTTTTACCCAGGTTATTACATTATTACCCACTCCCAAGCTCTACAACTTGCTTACCAGTATCCTATGGGGATCGGTGTTGAAAGCTTTGCTGAAATCCAGGTAGGCTACATCTACCACCCCTCCCTGATCCAACTCCTTGGTCTCCCAGTTGACGAAATTGATCAGATTTGTTTGGCATGACCTTCCCCCTGTGAACCCATGTTGCCTTGGATCCTGTATCCATTAGATACAAGATATTTTTCCACAATCCTTTCCTTTAGTAGTGTTTCCATTAACTTATGTACCACTGATGTCAGGCTGACAAGCCTGTAATTGCCTAAATCCTCCCTTCTACCACTTTTCTGAAGTGGGATTACCTGTGTCCTTCTCCAGTCCCCCGGGATCACGCCGGTCTCCAGTGATGTATTAAACAGGTCTGTCAGAGGTGCAGCCAGTATCTCCCTGAGCTCCTTTGGATATATCCCATCTGGCCTCATAGCTTTGTTTACCTTTAGGTTAGCAAGTGCTTTCCGTACTGTCTCCTCAGAAAATGGACTGGTGTCCCCTTCCGTTCCCTCAAAGCTCCTGGTCCCTCCCCCTCCTCCTCTCCTTCTACTGTGAATACTGAACAGAAGTATTTGTTCAAGATGTTTGCCTTTCCTTGATCCCCCTCTGTACAGTCACTCCCTCTCTCTTTAACCATACAACCCCTACCTTGATCTTTTCTCATTAACATACCTAAAACATGTCTTGTCCCCTTTCAATACTCCTTGCGCTATTCTTTCTTCAATTTGTGCATTTTCACTCTTTACTGCTTTACCTTCCTCCCATTATTTTACCAGATACACTTCCCTATCCTTCTCCTTCTAGGTCCCCTTATATCTTCTGCATGCTATTTATTTTAGCTTTTGCCTTTTCTGCTATGTCTTTTGAGAACCATAGCAGTCTCCTCTTTCTTGTACTTTTGCTTACCTGCTTGAAGAAGAGGTTTGTTGCCCTCACTATGCTCTCTTTTAATTTGGCCCACTTTTCCTCCACTCCCTCTATGTCATTCCTGAGGCACTCAGCCATCTTTATAAAATTAGCCCTTTTGAAGTCCAAGACTCTCACCACTATGTGGTTGGATTCTGCAGCAATTCTTATGTTGACCCACACTGTACAATGATCCCTGGTCCCCAGATGACTTCCCACCTTGACATCCGCAACATTGTCTCTGTTTGTAAGCATCAGATATAGTATTGCCCCATCATGAGTGGGTTCACTAATTAGTTGCCTGAGGAAGCCCCCTGCAGGGGGTCCAGGATGTCCCTGCTCCTAGCTGAAGCTGCTGCAGGGGGGCTCCAATCTATATCCAGCAGATTGAAGTCCCCCATCAGTGACACCTCCCCCTTTTTAGCCATTTTGCTAATTGCTTCTAACATTTCTTATCTAAGTCCTTCCCCTGTGCTGGAGGCCTGTAGATCACACCTGTCTGAATAGTGGCTCCATTACCCAACTTGAGGTTTATCCACAGCACCTCTTCCCTCACCTGAATTCCCTGTCTTTCTGCTGTTTTTATACTTTCCTTCACATAAAGCACCACTCAGACTCCTTTCCTGCCTATGCTGTCCTTCCTGAACATTGTGTAGCCTGGTATGACCATGTCCCAGTCATGACTGTCCATGCTCCATGACTTGGTAATGGCTATGATATCTAGGTCGGCTTCTACCATGATGGCCTCTAGGTCTAGGATCTTTTTCACCAGACTTCTAGCATTTGCACACATGGTCTTCCAGATTTTGTTAGCTCTCTGCTTGTTGCTTCACACTTTTTCCTTTTGTGCTCCCTTTCTCCCTCTTCTTTTTTGACCCCTTTCACCCTTTTCTAATCCCCTGCTTCCTTGACTGGCTTACTTGCTCCATGGTGGGAGTCTCGCTCCATGGCATTGCCTCAGCCTGGGGGGGGGCAGTTCTGACTCCCTTTCTGCTACCACCTTCCCCATTGGCTAGTTTAAATGCTCATCGAAGTAACGTTTAAACCATCCAATGAGAACTGTGGTTCCCCTCCTCCATGGATGCAGGCCATCACCCCTGTATAGGCTGTTATCTTCCCTGGTGGGCCTCCAGTCCCCAAGGTAGCCATACACCTCCACTCTGCGCCATTTCTTCAACCATGAGTTAAAGGTGTTGGTGCAGAGCTCCTTCACCTTCCCCTTGTTGTAGACAGGCAGTATCTCTGCAAAAGCAACAGAGTGTGCTACCTGCCTAAGACTTCTTCCCAGATCCCTAAACTCTCCCGGCACTGTGCCTTCCCAATCCCTAGCCAGCTCATTCATTCCCAGGTGGACAATGATATCTACAGTAGCTCCCCTTCCCTTTCTACTGCCCTAGTGATCCATATGATACGCTTACCATCCTTCCATGCCATGGCACTGGGTGGGCAGCTGACCTCCCTCTCCACCCCTTTTCCTCTCCCACCTCTGCCGCCCTGATAATTGAGTCCCCCACCTGAAGTTGCTTCCTCCTTCTCTGGCATCCTCCTCCCTCTGTCTTGGGGCCTCCTCCTGGGAGGGTCCCCACATCCTCCTCAACCACTTCCTCAGGTGCCTCTTGGCAGTCCCACTCAGCCAGAGAGGCGTAGGAATCTTGCAGTCAAATGGGTTGTGACTGAGGGATGTCGCTGTGGCTCTCCCCAATCTATTGGATTCCACCACCACCTCCCTCCTTGAGCCCACTGTAGTCCAACTGCTCCTTTTGTCCAGCAAACTTTGAGGTAATGAAGTTGGACTTAGTGGTCCCTGGATGGGGGAAAAAGTTGCCCAACTCCCAGCTAATACAGTCCTGAATCTCATGGCCTTCTCCTGAGTCAGAGCCAATGCAGCCTTGAGTCTAGAGACCCTCTCCACCAACCCAGCGAGGCACATGCAGATGGGGCAGCACCGCAGTCTCCAGAAGGTCTCCCTGAAGACTCCTGTCCTACAACCACTGCACTGTTCCCCACATCCTCAGTCCCTGCTCTCACTGTACTTCCTGTCCTTCCATCCCACAATATTACCCAGAAACAATTAACAGCAAGCTCCACTCCTTCAAGTTCAATCCTACCTAGAAACAGTTAACAGCAAACCCCGACGCCCACAACACACTGTTACCCAATAACAATTACCAGCAAATCCCCATACCTGCAAACACAATTACCTAGAAACAATTGCCAGCAAGCGCCCCCCACACACAAACACAATATTTCCCAGAAGCAGTTTCCAGCAAGCCCCCTGCTCCCACAACACAATATTACCCAGAAATAATTACCGACGAGCCCCTACTCCTACAACACAGATTTTACCCATTGACCAGTAAGCCTCCATTCCCACAACACAGCATTACCCAGAAACAATTGCCAGCAAGCCCCCACTCCCACAACACAAATTTTACCCAGACAGTTACCACCAAGCTCCACTCCTATGACACAGATTTTACCCAGTTACCAGTAAGCCCCCTCATCCACAATACAAAATGATCCACTAACAATTATCAGCAGGCACCCAGTCCTGCAAATGCAACATTACCCAGTCACAGTTAACAGCAAGCTCCCAATCCCCCAAATAAAGTTTTACCTGTGAACCAACGGGAAGAGTCCCTGGCTGTCAGCTGTCTCCTGGGCTGATTCTGGATAGATTCCAGTTGATGTCCTTCATGCTTGTCCTTACCATGAGAACCACAAGCGGTAGGACTGCTAAGCAGCAGTGACCTTTATGGAGGAAATCAGATTCTCCCAGCTCCTTCCTTTGTGCTACTGAACACCCGATTGATGGACATTCAGCAGCCCTGGCCACCCGATTGGCAGATGCTCAGCAGCTTCAAGGCCAGCAGCTGGTGTCCCAATCTTTGCTGCATCATTGGAGAGGAGAGAGGCTACTCCAAATGAAAGCCCTTTCACCCTCTCCGCTCCATCAGATTTTCTAACTGCCGAAAACTCAAGATCTTTCTCTTTTCAAAATTTAAGCCCCAGCAGGCTCTCCCAGTTCCTCCTTCTATGTGCTTCTGGCCGCCCAACTGGCAGACACCCAGCAAGGCCAGCAGGAAGCTGGTGTCCTAATATTTGCTCCTTTGGTGGAGAGGAGAGAGGCTACTTCATATGCGAGCCCTCTCACCGTCTCTGCTCCATTGACTCTTCTAACCACATGAAAAAAAAAAAAAGGTCTGCAGGAAACTGTGCTTTGAGTATGAGTGCACAGGAAGGACCACTTGTGATGTACATCACAAGTAGAACAGATAAGTCTGGACTGGAGCTGTAGGTGGAGAACTCATCAAACACCCTATATACAGTAGGGTAAGGGTAAAAGTACATTTAGGTAAGGGGATTTGGTCATTTCATTGGAAGGAGGGGAAACACAGCAAGCAAAAATAACATGCAAAAAATGAAGTAATACAATAATTGATACATAGCTCAAAAAAGTTTATTCATATGGTGATAAAGAGTGGTGAAACAAACAACCCAAGCACTTCAAATCCTCACCTGATTCTTTGTCAGTGGGCTTGAAAGGAGGAGTTGAGGTACAACAATGTAAAAAAGCACTTAAAATAGTGAAGTGCCCTAGCACTCTATCTAGTATAGGGTGAAATGGCAAATAGGGAAGAGGATTTGGGAAGTTTGGGAGGGAAGGGATTGTAAATTTATACGTAAATAAGTTGATTGAAAAGTGCCTAACACTCTGTCTTGGGTAAGGGGAGTTGGCAATTAGAAAACAGGATTTATGGGCTGGCCCAGTGGCTCTGAGGGTTAAGACACTGGATGCCACACCTCACACCACACTGGCGACCCAGGATCGGGAACAACCTCGGGTTGCAGGGGGTCAGCAGGGAAGGGAGAGGACTGAGCATCCGATGGACTGCTTTCCTCTCCCAGGGAAGGGAGGGTTGTCGTCCTGCTCCTTGGCTGTCCCGTATTGGAGGCCAAAGGGCAGCACCAGAGGCTGGGAGACACAGAAGCGTGGAGACATGACGAGTGCATGCCTCCACACATGCATGTTCACGCCGTGAAGGGAAGGGGGGTGTACGGGGAGAAAAACAGAAAACAACGGAAAAGGACAATATGGAAAAAAAAAACAGGATTTGTAGAAAGGGACTGTAAAGTAGTACGTATTCAGCTAGGGGTAATAAGTAGTATGGAGGGTAGGTCTGACTGTGGACTAGACAGCTGTAGAGATTGTGGGGTGGCCATTCCCTGAGCTATGTTGTGGAGAGGGCGCCACTGCCCCCTCTGCAGGAGATCTGCAGAATTCAAGTCAGAGCTGGTAGTAGCAAGGGATAAAATGTGCCAGCTGTGCAGACTGCTGGACTGGAGTCAGCATAGACAGCTGGACTGGAGTCTGCAACCACATACTCCTCCTCCTCCTCTCCCACAGAGGTCCATTGGCCCAGGGGGATGAAGGATGATGCTGAAGGGGATAAAAGAAGACATGTGGGAGATGAAAAAAGTACTTCAGATTAGACTACAAACTGTTTTGCACACCTAAAAGAGGTGCAAGTACCCATTTCTCCCGGGGAGGCTGTAAGCCAATCGAGAGAAAGAAACATGCTGGAGGGACAACACCCAGCAGGAAGGTTGGAAAGAAGGAAGTTGGCAGGGTTACTGGTAGTTGTCTCAATAGTAAGGGGCATTGAAAAGTTGTAGTGGGAGGGAGTAAGGGGAGTGAGTGGTCAGATTCCTACTGGGAGCCTTGGCCAAGAGAGTGATGGTGCCAGAATTAGGGAGATACTATGTCAGATGAGGGCAGCCAGAGGTGCTGTTACACTTAGGTACTAATGACCTGGCCAGTCAGCAACTGAAAGTAGTCAAGTCAAATCTACAGAAGCTGGAGGATAGGTTGAGGTGGAAGGCTGCTTCACTGACCTTCTTAGAGGGTATACCAGTGTGGGAGATGGGTGAGGGAAGGGTGAGGCAGGAGAAAGTAGAGGCTTTTAATGACTAGTTGAAGGGGTGGTGTCAGGAGAAGGGGTTTTGGTTCGTGGGTGACTGTGGTGACTTCTGGGATAGAATGTTCTTTAAAGATGGCTGTCATCTTACAAAGGAGGGAACAAGTGTGCTTCGACAGAAGTTGGATAGCTACATGCTGTAGCTAGGCATTTAAACTGAATGGGAAGGGAGACTGGAGCTAAGGGAATGGTGCAGCATACAGCAGCTGCAGGAAAAAAGATGACAGAAAACTAGTCAGCAGGGCGGACAGTGTGGAGAGGGTGCAGGAATATAAGAGGGATCTGGAGAGACGGGAAAGGTGAACCAAAATATGGCACTTGAGATTCAGTGTCAAAAAGTGCTAAGTGATGCACATATTGAAGAGGAACCCATGTAAATTGTATAGGGTAGGGGGTCAGGTTGGCCACAACATCTGAGTAATGGGACCGGGAAGTCATCAGTAGTAACTTCCTCAAACAATCCAGCTAGTACAGTAAAGCACATTGCAAGGCAACAAGGATGCTGGGATGCACTGGGAGGGGATTTGACAGCAGGAAGAAAGAGGTGATATTATCTCTGTATAGATTACAGGTGAGATCTCATCTGAAGTACTATACCCAGTTCATGAGTTCACACCTGAGAAAGGACAGGGATAGGCTAGAACCTGTGCAGGAAATGATCACCAAGATGATCCAGGTCCAACAGGGCAGATCCTATGAGGAGTGGGTAGAAGTCCTTAACATGTACAGTACTCACTGGAGGCCAGAAGGGAGAGGGGTGACAAGATAACGATGTTCAAGTTCCTGAGGTGAAGTAATAAGAGTAAACTGTGAAGACCCATTCAACAGTAGCAGTAGTGCACTCAGGAGAGTGTACGAATGAAGATTAGTTGGTGGTAACTTCAGGCAAGACATGAGGAAGTTCTACTTCACCGAGATGGTGGTGGACCCATGAAGCACATTAGTGGCAGACGTGGTCAGGGCAGAGTCTATAAATAGGTTTAAACACAGCTAGGACCAGTCTAAGGGGCTCATAATTGCAGGAGGAACAGCTATGGTGGTATTTGAGGGTAGGGGCAGAGGGAGGCTTTGGGGTAGAAAACCCTTTCAAAACAATAGGTCAGGGGGATAGGTAGGAAACTTTTCTATCACATAGTTAAGGTACCAGTGCTCTCCCCCCCACTCTGCTGCTTTAAAGCCTGCAATTTTTTCAAATAACTCTAATATTCTTACTTGTTATAAATCATTGGAGGGGTTCCCCCACAAAACATGATGGGTAGTAAGGTAAACACTGAGGTACAGTGCTCAACAGAGGGCAGAACAGGGGTAAATGGAAAAATAGACACGGGCAAAAAGAGCAGGCATGGGGAACAAAAGGATAAAGCCAACATTAAATTGAGGGCAATGAGTACCAATGCCCGTAGTCTGGGAAACAGGCTTCCTGAGCTAGTAGCCTTGATGGAAGATGAACAATTGGATATTGTGGCAGTCACAGAAACATGGTACATGGAGAACCATGACTGGGATGTCAACCTACCGGGGTACACAGTCTACAGAAGGGATAGGGAGGGGGAAAAGAGAAGGTGGAGTAGCTCTATACATAAGGGAAGGGATCAAAGCTACAGAACTAAAAAGTAAAGGGGGAAGACAAGAGGCAGTCTGGGTCATCTTGGAGACAGGGAATGGTATCACAATCCGCTCAGAGGTTATATACAGACCCCCATCTCAAGGGGAGGAAATGGACAAGAAAATGATAGAGGACATTCTCAAAATGGCTGAAAAAGGGGAGATACTCTTGATGGGGGACCTGAATATGCCAGATGTTAACTGGATGACATGTACTGCAGCCACATCCAAGAGCAGGGTCATTCTCGATGCCCTGCAGGGGGCAGGCCTTAGACAGCTAGTGTTGGAACCCACTCAGGAGGAGCAATACTAGACCTGGTACTCTCAAATGGAGAGAGGATCACAAATTTAAAAGTCAGTAGACATCTGGAACAAGCAACCACTGCACAGTGTGCTTCACAATAAGCACAACCATGGAGACAAGCCATACAAAAACAAGCATACTGGACTTTAGAAGGGCTGACTTTGGCAAAATGGGTGAATACCTGAGGAATACACTAGCAAATGGCCAAAAAGGAGGGGTGGAAGAACAATGGAGAAAAATCAAAACTGCCATCATAAAGGCAACAAACCTTTGTGTGAAACAGATAAAGAAAACAAAGCAAAGTAAAACAACACTATGGTTCTCAAAAGAGATGGCAGGGAAGGTTAAGGAGAAAAAGGCTGCATTCAAAAAGTATAAGGCATCACAGAAGGAGCACGACAGGGAACTGTATCAATTAAAGCAGAAAGAAGTGGGGAAGACAGTCAGAATAGCAAAAGCCCAAACCAAGGAAAAAATAGCCAATTCAGTTAAGAAGGGGGATAAACTTTTTATAGGTACATTAGGGAGCATAGAAAGGTCAAGGGAGGAATAGTGAAGATTAATAAGGGAGAGGGCAGGTGGGCAGAGGGAGACGGTGAAAAGGCAGAGATACTGAATGAATACTTTTGCTCAGTATTCACAAAAGATGATGAGGAGGAGTTACCTAAACCAGACAATAGAATCACTCTGGATAGGGGGGTTGACACCAGTCCATTTACAAAAGAAAGAGTCCTGAAAGAACTCCTAAAACTCAAGGTGGACAAAGCAATGGGGCCTGATGGGATTCACCCCAGAATCCTAAAAGAACTAAGGGAGGACCTAGTGACACCACTGACCACACTTTTTAACAAATCATGGGAGGATGGGGTGGTACCTGAGGACTGGAGGAGGGCAGATGTGATTCCCCTTCACAAAAGTGGGAGCAAGGTAGAAGCAGGAAACTACAGACCTGTAAGTTTGACCTCCATGGTAGGGAAAATGATGGAATCACTTCTGAAAGAAAGAATTGTTGAGTACCTAGAGGCCAGAGGGGCACAGGACCCTAAGCAGCATGGATTTACAGCGGGAAGGTCATGTCAGACGAATCTAATAGATTTCTTTGACTGGGTGACCAAAGTAATAGACCAGTGAGGGGCTGTGGATATGGCCTACCTAGACTTTAGCAAGGCATTTGACACAGTCCCGCACAAAAGATTAATAATCAAGTTAGCCAGCCTGGGAATGGGTCCCAGGGTGGTAGCCTGGGTAGCAAACTGTCTGCACAACAGGACACAGAAGGTAATAGTGAGTGGAACACATTCTGAAGAAAGGGGAGTCACTAGTGGAGTACCTTAGGGCTTAGTACTGGGTCCAGTACTCTTTAACATCTTTATAGGTGACATTGCAGAGGGTCTGGAGGGAAAGGTATGCCTCTTTGCAGATGACACAAAGATCTGTAACAGAGTTGATACACAAGGGGGGGGTAGAAAGGATGAGAAGGGACTTGGCAAGGTTGGAGGAATGGTCAGACATATGGCAACTTAGATTCAATGCAAAGAAGTGCAAAGTAATGCACCTGGGAAACAAAAACCCAGGAGAAGAGTACACAATAGCAGGGGAGGTACTAACAACAACAAAAATGGAATGGGACTTGGTGGTAGTCATATCAGATGATCTAAAGGTTGGTAAGCAATGTTGAGAAGTCAGTAAGGAGAGCCAGGGGATACTGGGATGTCTAGGAAGGGGCATCACAAGTAGAAAAAGGGAAGTGGTTATCCCTCTGTACAGACAGTTGGTGAGACCCCATCTGGAGTACTGTGTGCAGTTTTGGAGACCTCATCTACGCAAGGACATAGACAGGATGGAAGCAGTCCAGAGGAGGCAACTAAAATGGTGCAGGGTCTGCATCAGAAATCATATGAAGAGAGACTGAGAGAGCTTAATATGTATACCCTTGATGAAAAGAGGGACAGGGGGACATGATAGAAAGGTTCAAGTACCTCAAGGGAATCAACAAAGTCCAGGAGGGTAGCATCTTTCAGAAAAAGAGATGTGTAAGAACAAGTGGGCACAATTTAAAGATAGAGAGGGGACAGCTCAGGGGTAATGTGAGGAAATTGTTTTTCACGGAGAGAGTGGTGGATGCATGGAACCGCCTTCCTGGGGAGGTTGTTGGGACAAAACAGTGGGGGAATTCAATCATACATGGGACAGACATAAGGCAATTGTAGTGGGGGGTGGCAGGAAGTAGGCTGTTGGTTAACTAGAATCTGCAGCTTATCCAGTAAGTAGGGAAATGGGCGGACTGGGTGGGCCAAGTGGTCCTTATCTGCCGTCAAAGTCTATGTTTCTATGTTTCTTGGTTTTATCATCCAGCTGAATTGTGATCAAGCCTAATCACCACAAGGTGACTGCCTCCCATCGATCAGGAAAAAGCATCACATTTTATCTTCCCATGCTGAGAGGAGGTCCCCCTGCTTTCTCTCTTTCTTGTGGGGAAACCACTCTCCGGCTTTATTACTTATGTAGTGTGCTCTGGCCAATAAGAGGCTCACAGGTGCTTGATCATAATTCAACTGGATGATGAGACTAAGAACCCCTCTGATAATTTATAACAAGTAAGACTATTGGACTTATTTGAAAAAATGGCAGGCTTTAAAACAGCAGAGTGTGTGTGTGTGTGGGGGGTGAGAGCACTGTTACATTAACTATATGCTTTTGTTTGGTCACACACCAGGAGCCTATCCACACATTTTACTAAGAAGGACATTTTTCTATGCAGACTGGATTGTCCCTTAATGTTTACCTGCTGGCAACTTTTATTTTTCTATGTTACCTTTGAAAACATTTACAGTACATAGTGCCACCCACTGCTTGTATGGGAATAATACCAGCTCATGTCTAAAAAAGGCGCTTTGGAGTCAGTGCACTTGCCCTGTCATCAAAATAAATAAAAATACTCCAGCAATACAACTGGAACACAGTTTAGGGGTGGTACTTGTATCCTTATTCAGTGAGTACTTTTAAGCTGATTAGCAACACTGTTATGGGTTCATTGATTTGTGTAGGAAACTACACTTACATTTTCCCAGTAAAATGTTGACCGTGCTTCTGCCCTTCATCTCCAGCACTGGGCTGTACAGGTGGTATTCAGATTCTTCTGTCCATACATATACAGAACGGTTAACTTGTGTTTGACTTTTTCTGCAATACAGGGACAGGTGCACACACAAAAGTGGATCATCATTTACTGGGCAATTTTCCTACATCCTTCCTTCCGACCTGCTCTGGATTGGCCACAAGAAGTCTGCTGACTACTCCAGGCAGCCTTAAAAAGAGCAGCCTTTTTGTTGATTTGGAGGGGGGCTGCATGTGAAACAGTTAAGAAGATTTGGAAAAGTAGTGTCAATATAAAGTCAATGGCACTAAGCTTTCCCAAGCACTAGAAGTACCCCATTGTAAAAGAGATATGGCATCTTAACTTAGCTAGTTTGTGTAAATAAATTACTTAGAAACATAGAATTTGACAATGGATAAAGACCGCTGGGCCCATTTAGTCTGCCCATTTTTCCTACTCAGTGCTTAAACCGCATTCCCTACCTGACCTGTGGATTCCTCTTTCTTCCCTATTGTTAGTGTTCCTTTATGTTTATCCCATGCATTTTTGAATTCACCCACCATTTTGGCCCCCACCACCTCCGCTGGGAGGCTGTTCCATGTATCCACCACCCTTTCTGTTAAGAAATACTTCCTTGTGTTACCCCAGAATCTACCCTGCTCTAGTCTTGTATCATGTCCCCTTGTTCTTGAACTCCTTCCTTTGTGAAATATGCTACCCTCATGTACCTTATTGATACTCTTGAGGTACTTGAAAATGTCTATTATATCTCCCCTCTCTCTTCTCTCCTCCAGTGAATACATATTGAGGTCTTTCTCTTCATATGGCTTCTGATGCAACCCCTGCACCATTTTAGTTGCCCTGCTCTGTACTGCTTCCATTCTCTCTATGTTTTTCCTGAGATGTGGCCTCCAGAACCAGACATTGTACTCCAGATGAGGTCTCACCAGTGATCTGTACAGTGGCATCACCACCTACTTTTTTCTGCTAGTGATTCCTTTCCCTATGCACCCCAGCATCCCACTGGCTTTCTCTACAGCCTTCTCACATTGTCTGGTCACCTATAGATCAATAGGTATAATCGCCCCCAGGTCCCTTTCCTGTTTAGTGGCCATTAGAACCTCCCTTCCCATCCTGTATTCCTCCCTTGGATTTCTGTGCCCCAAATGCATGATTTTGCATTTCTTTGCATTGTACTGTACTGTAGGATATAATGTATGAAAACCACTATGTAATTAAAAAATCCATCTTTTCCATGACTCTAAAAGACCACAAAGCATGACAACTTCTTTGCTCTGCAACACAGCCAAGCAAAAAGGCCCTACAAAGAAAAATAAAACACAGAACACTGAATTTGATGGCAGATAAGACCACTTGGCCCACACAGTCTACCCTTTTTCCCCCCTCCTACCTACATTGTTACTGCAGACTTGCTCTACCGCTCTATCTCCCTCCTCTCCCCCCCTCCCCCCTTCCTTTCCACTGTGGTTCCCTTGTGTCTATCCAATGCATTCTTGAAGCATCTCTCTGTCTTCACCCCCACCCCTACCTCCTCCACTGGAAGGCTGTTTCAAGAATCCATCACTCTTTCTGTGACAAAGTACTTCCTAACATCTCTCCTGAATCCACCTACCTCCAGCTTCATAGCATGCCGTCTTGTTCTTGAGCACCTTTTCTTCTGAAAAATACTTCCCTCCGGTACCTTATTGACCCCTGTGAGGTATTTGAAGGTCTCTATCATATCCTCTCCCTCCCCCTTCCAGGGTGTACATATCGATATCCTTTAGTATTTCCTTGTAGGGCTTTTGATGCGGACCCTGCGCCATTTTAATTACCCTTCTCTGGACAGTCTTCACTCTGTTTATGTCCTTCCAGAGGTGTGGTCTCCAGAAATGAACCATTGTGTTTAATCACTGTAAGTACCCATAGGGCAAAGACAGCGGTGCACACAACACACTTTTTCAGCACAATGGCCAGTCCACTACAGACCAATGTATTTACTTATGTAACACCCATTACAGTTGGAAGTAACATACCCAATAAAAAACATAATAGAGATTCAAACTGAAAGAAGAGCAATACGTAGGATGCATAAAAAAGGTAGCCCATGAAGATGGCGATCACTGAAAGGGCGAGGACGAAAATTTTGAAGGAAAACAGTGTGGTCACATAGGCAAGTAGCAAAAACCAGTGATCGCCAAGCAGTGACCTCGGTCCCCCTGCCAGTTGCATCCCCTCGGAGTTGGTTATATTAAGTAAGGGGTGTAGTGAGAAAACCCCATGAAAGTCACTGTGGCACGAGCTGCTATTTCGGCGACAGTTGTTTTTGCCAGTTGCCTATGTGGCCATGCTGCTTTCCCTTTGCCATTTTCGTTCTCGCCCTTTTGCACTTGCTGTTATCACATGGAACCCATAAAAAAGTACAAGACAACTGATTTCCAATTTGTATCATTTTTTTTAATCTCTCTAGTCATGTAGGTGTAACCCCCCTACAAATGGGGGTTCCCAAAAAGTCTTCCTTGAGCTTGTCTAAATGCTCACTGCCAGGCTAGTGCCCTGCCTTTTTGCAGTTTAAATGTGATTGTCAGAGTGCTTATATAGCCTCTGTGTACTGTCTCTTTAAGAGCTGCCTGGATTGCAGTCATAATTAATCTAAAAGGGAGCTCTGTTAGAAGATGTGCTTGTTTGCTGATCATTTGTTAGAGTAGTAATAATATTGCAGTTTGTTCTAACCTGCCTTCTTTGCAGCAAGGGCTGTTCTGTTTATCGCCACCAACTTGGCCCGGGACTGTCAGAATGGGCAAATCAGTACTGTTGGGACTTTAAAATGGAGCCTGCCTAGAGGGGCTTGGTGGGGTCAAGGACTTGTAGGAATTGTAGTTTTTGCATTTTGGCGCCTAAAATAACCTGGAGGGGGAGCCCTTGTTGTGACTGACAGACAGATCAGCCAATCAAACCTTTTGGATCTTGGGAAATTCCCAAGCTGCTTGCAGCTAGTTTCAGTTCTGAGTTGGGAAGTGAAGAGAACAGCTTGAATGATTCAAGCAGCGGCCCCAGTGTAGATTCGCTTGGGAGAACTGTGGAAAGGCCTGAGTTTTGGCCTGCATGCCTGCCTGCTGTTTCTGAGCAGGAACGTGTGCCTTTTTTGGACTGAATCCGAACTTGGAGAGCGAAGTAAGCCACTGAATTGTGATCAGGCTCCTACCTGAAGACAACCGAAGATTTGCTGAATGTGATTGGCCTGTCTGGACTTCCAGCCACCTCTGAACTCTTGGATTGTGCAGAGACTCTGTAATTGCTACCGGAGAGCCTTTTGCCTGGTACAGTGGAATTTCCTTACATGTTAATATGTTGTGTGTTTATAGTGGGTTGTGATTTGGTTCCCCACTGTGGTTTGAATTGTGTTCTGCTTGCTGGAAGCTGCAATAGAATTTCCTTACATGTAAATGTGCTGTGTGCTGCTAGTGGGTTACAATTTGGTTCCCCGCTGTGGTTTGAACTGTATTCTGCTTGCTGGGAGCTGCATTCAGCCCCACGGACTGAATCCAAAATTATCTCCATTGGGCCTGGGCCTTGCCACACTGGCCCAGCCCGACTACCCACTGCACAGAGAAAGCCATCTACGAAAGACCTGCCTGGAGATCAGCTCCCTGCTCAACACTTGAACAGGAATGAAGGCTCGGTGATTCGTGTGGGCCCCGCTTCTCCAGGCCCTCCAGCTCAACAGCCTGCAGTCTCAATTTTATCCTGCCTGTATCCTGTATTGGGTATCGTGAGTAAACATCAGGGTAGCTGGGTAGCTCACTGCAACACCAGCTAAATTTAAAGTGTTGTCATCTGATTGTCTGCTTGCTTTTTCTTTCACAAACTGAGCCCTCCGGCTCCGGATCACAAATAGTGTGTGTTATGTATGTTGCTTTCTTCCATCACAGGGCCCCAACCAGCTGCAACGTTCCTGGCTAGCCCGTCGTTTCCCTACCTGGGTACCCAGAGGTGTGACTGTGTGGGGACATAAAGTGCATGCATAACTGTTTGATTAATATAGCCTTTAAGCCAATCAACCTGATTACGCCCCTTCCTTGTTCAAGTCCCCTGAATAAATCAGATCTGCCTTTTTCAGCATTTAACCTGATTGTGGTTCCAGTTTGTGCCAAGAGTACTGTACTGTTGCTATTTGCTGTGCATAACCTTGTTTTACTGGGGGTCCCCAGGGTCAAGCCAGAGGAACCAGCCCTGGTGGTAAGTGCAAACCGTGCGGGTACTTGTATGGTGTACAAGAGACACTGTGAAAGTGATTATCATGTATTGCTCAGGCCACTAGAAGGGAAAGAGGGGGTTACAGTGTCCTGGAGGGCTGTAGCCAGGTTAGTTTGACCACTACCAACCCTGACCTCCAGGTGGAGGCACCCATTGCAGAATATAGGCCTCTTAACCTGCTACTAGGCAAGCAGGCAGGAGTAGTAGCCCGTGGGATAGCGCCACCTAGGTAGGGTTGCCACCTTTGGATGAGGCAAAAACAGGATCCTAAGCTCCGCCCCTAGCCCCACCCCTTTTCATGACTCATCATGCATTGCTCCTCTTAGAAAGCCATTTGTTATATCAATAAAAGACAACACTCAAAGCAGTAGTTCAACAAAAATGTTGATACTGTACCTGTTAAAATTACTTTCCCAGGTTCTTCTTAGTTATTTATTTACTTGTGTGCTTATTTATTGACATTGGTTTACCAGATAAACATAACAGAGATAAAAAAAAATCTCATTTGCAGCTTTGTTGCTGTCACATTAAGATGCAGTGGAAAAGAGTAGGTTAAGTAAGTGCTAATGGTGTTAATGGCCATATGTTATACCTCCCAGGATAACAGCTTTCACAAACAAAAGGCTATATTGATAACAGAACTTGTTTGTAACCTGGATATGTAGCTGAAACAGTGAATAAGATGACAGAATTTGTTTCAAAAGTATGTGAGCACTCAAAATGGTCCAAAAACCTGACCACCACAGAGCAAAACCGGATTTCCTGATAGGGACCCTGAAAACCTGATCACCAGGTAAAAAACCTGACAGGTGGCAACCCTACCTAGGGGTTACATCTGTACAAATGGAAAGCTGTTTTTTTCAACGCTAGATGCCATGCTGTCATATGTCTAGTGGGCTACCCCCATTTATTTTCACCTGGAATTGACTGCCAATGTATTTTATATATGCACTTTGGATGTTTGAAATTCTCTTCATGTCTGTACTCCCTTTCCACTCAACCCCAGTTCACACCTTGAAACAAGCCTTGGCTCAGCATGCCTTTCAAACAACATGAAGTCTTGCTGTATTCTGATTATTGCAGTTAGGTCCTGCCTTTCAACTACCCGGAGAACAAAGGGTTAACAATTTTATGCCTTGCATAGAATGTTCATCACGAGCTCGGTTGAAGCCCCTGTCTGTTGTTGTTCAAACTGCAACCGTCAGATTCTTTACTCCGCCTCACTGAACAGTCGCTACAGAGATTTCTCCGCTGCTCGATTCAAAAGTTGGTTGAAGTGTCGGTTTTCGGTTGGTTTCTACTAAACTGTTGTTTCCGCATAGTCGGTTCAAGTCTCTGTCTGTGGTACCATGAGTACTAGATAGGTTTTTGTTCTGTTTTCTGTGTGGAACTTGTAAACTGTGGATCAGTTCAGCGGAACCGATCAATTTGAGGTAAAACTTGTGCTTTACTTTAGTGTGTGGTTACCGGTCCATATCGGTTCTAAAAAAATGGGTTTTAAGTAAGTTTTTTTCCCAAGACCCGTGACACTGTCAGGAACCGATAGGGGAGTCTTGCCTGGCGGATTGCCGAAAAAAGGGTACGTTTTTTGTTAGGTTGGCCATGTCTGAGAAACCCAAGAGAAAAAATGGGCCCACTGGGTTTCAACACTGCAGTGTGTGGGGAGGTCTTTGCTAAGACTGATCCCCACACCACCTGTGTTTATTGTCTGGGGTTTGACCACCTTGATTCAGACTGCCAAATTTGCAAGAATTTTCCCAAATCTACCCTGGAAAAGAGATGAGGTAGACTGAGGGAAAGGGAGGCCAAGAAGTCCGCTGACCCAGATGGCCAGCCCGGTTTGGTTCCGACCGAACCAGAAGGAGTGCCCTCTGACCAGGGCGATACTTCTTCGGGCAAAAGGAGAGCCGATATCGGTTCCGAAAAAAAGAAAAAGAAAAGACAAATCGACCGGTTCGGACCCAGAATCCCATACTCCGACCGCCGATGAGATAGCCAAGGCAATTAGGATTGTGCAATCACTTAGTTTGGTTCCGACCGAACCAGCACCATCTGGCAGGGGCTTGGTTCGGTCAGTTCCCCCGGTTCCAGATTATACTTCCAGAAAATTCTTAAGTCTCCTAATTCTATACCTCCTGTGGACAGACGAATGGACAAGAGGTACACTCTCTCAGGCTCAGACACGGAGTTCCTTTTTCAGCAATGCAGCCATGTTGGGGTTGTACAGGCTGCTGCCTGTGATAAGGCAAACATTTCCTTGGCATCACACTCCCCAGACAAGGAAGGAATCTCCCCAGGAAGATTGATGCCATGGCAAAGAAACAATACATGGCAGAATCTTTGGGACTCGGGCAGGCTAACTATATGGCCTATACAGCCAGGTACCAGAAGTCCAGATGGGACACTGTACTGGCACTGGCTAAACAGGCTCCCGCCCAGCTTGCCAAAGAGCTGGAGCAGGTGGCTGCAGATGGGACTGAGGCATTGAAAGTACAGTTTCATGCTGCTTTGGATTCCAGTGATGTGTCATCAAGAGTCATGGCTACGTCTGTGGCTCTTCGGAGAATGGCTTGGCTCAGGTGTGCTAGCCTCTCACAGGATACCCAGGCTAAGGCCATGGATTTTCCTGTAGTTGGTAATTCTCTGTTTGGGGAGCAGACAGAGAATTGCATGAAGAAAATGGACAAATACAGGACCACTTACAGGAATGCTCAGGCCAAAGAAAGGCAAGCAACTCCTCAAAGGCAGCAGTCCAGGGGCAGGCCTTTCCAAAGGCCTTTTTACCAAGCTCAGGCCTCCTCTTCCTTTTCGCAGAGGGGGTTCTTCAGAGAGAGAGAGGCAGAAGGGGGATGAGCAGGCCTGCATCCACTCCTCAGCCTAAAGCTGCTGCCAAGCAGACATCCTGATGGGTCTGCCCGGATCGATTCTCCTATACCAGTAGGGGGCAGGCTGGCTTACTTTGTTCAGGACTGGATGTATCTTACATCAGACAAGTGGGTTCTGGAAGTAGTAAGCCGGGGAGTAGTTCTCAACTTCAAAACATTTCCCAAGATGACAGCCAGATCTTTTCCACCTGCAAATCTCTCAGAGACCCTTGCCCTAGAGGCAGAGGTTTCTTCTCTCCTAGCTCTCAGAGCTATAGAGAGAGAGTTCCCACCCTACACAGGGGCAAAGGATTGTACTCCAGGTACTTCCTAACCCCCAAGAAGACAGCAGAGTGGCAACCCATCCTGGACCTAAGATATGTGAACAAACATCTGTTAAAGCCAAAATTCAAAATGGTAACTCTGGGAATTATCCTTCCCTCTCTAAGGCCAGGGGACTGGCTAGCCTCCCTGGACCTCAAAGATGCCTACTTTCACATTCCCATCAGGTGCTCCCACAGAAAGTACCTCAGGTTCGAGTTGCCCTCAGGCCGCTATCAATTCAGAGCAATGCCCTTTGGCCTAACATCAGCCCCAAAGGTCTTCACAAAGTGCCTGGCAGTAGTTGTTGCCTTCCTAGAAAGACAAAAGATTTCCATTTTCCCATACTTGGACGACTGGCTCATAGTAAGTCAGTCTCCAGACCAAGTCAAGTCACATCTGCAAATGACCCAGCAAGTGCTCACTTCTTTAGGATTCCTTCTCAACCTGCCAAAGTCAGTTCTCGAACCAGTGCTGCTCCTCACCTTCATAGGTGCAGAACTGGATACGGTAAAGGCAAGAGCCTTCCTTCGCCTGGAAAGGGCAAGGACCTTTATGGAACTGGCCTCTTCATTCACCCTTCAGGCGTCTCGACCAGCAAGGCATTTTCTTCAGCTACTGGGCCACATGGCAGCTTCCACAGCAGTGGTCCAGGGAGCAAGATTCTAAATGAGGGACATTCAGTTCCACTTAAGAGCCTTCTGGTGCCAAAGAAAGGATTCCCTTACCAAACTAATCCCAGTGACTTGAACCCTGATCCAAGCCTTGCAATGGTGGCAGGATCAGGACAATTTGAGACAAGGGGTTCCAGTTGTCACTCAGTCTCATTCAGTGATACTCACCACAGATGCTTCCCTGCTGGACTGGGGAGCCCATTTGGGGGATCTTACCACCCAGGGACTGTGGTCACCTCAGGAATCTCTGCTTCACATCAATCTCTTGGAACTCAGAGCAGTGTTTCTGGAACTGCAGGCTTTTTCCAAATCTGTACAGAACAAGGTGGTTCAGGTCAGAACAGACAACACCACCACCATGTGGTACATCAACAAGCAAGGAGGCACTTGGTTTATGGCCTTGTGCACAGAAGCAATGAAGTTGTGGTCCCTGGCCTATTCCCTGCAAACCTCTCTGATAGCAGTTCACTCCCTAGGGAAGGACAATATCCTAGCAGATGCACTGAGCAGAATATCCCAGGGCCATCACGAATGGGCCCTAGATTCTCTGGTTTTGAAAGTGATTTTCTCGAGATGGGGCACTTCAGAGATAGATCTTTTTGCAGCCCCAGACAATCACCAACTTCCTCTCTTTTGTTGCAGACCCCCAGTCTTGGGCTCAGTCCCCCTGGATGCTCTGATTCTGAACTGGGAAGGGAAATTTCTGTATGCTTTCCCCCCCTTTTCTCTCCTGTTCATAGTGCTAGTCAAGATAAGGTCACAACCATGCAAAGTGATTCTGATTGCTCCAGACTGGGCCAGACAGACATGGTATCCCTTGTTGCTGTCCCTAACAGTCCACATTCCCCTGTCTCTTCCCAGGAATAACAACCTGTTAACATCCTCTCAGGGGAGAATTTGGTACCTGAATCTTCAGCCTCTCAATCTCAAGGCTTGGATCTTGAAGAGTTAGTTTGCAGATCTGCATCTTTCCCAAGGGGTTTTGGATATCCTTAAGGCTTCTTGAAAGCCTTCCACCAGAAATATTTACAACTCCAAATGGAAAAGATTCAGCATTTGGTGTTCTAAGAAGAATATTTCTCCAGACTCTGCTGAATTGCCTACGGTTCTGGATTATATGGTCCATCTTAGTGGCCTAGGCCTCAGACCAGTTACCCTCTCGGTACACTTGGCAGCTGTTTCTGCTTTTCTGTTGGTAGGCAAGTATTCCTCTTTGTCATCCCATCCTGTATTCTGTAAGTTTTTCAAGGGATTGCTTCACACCAATCCCCCCTTTAGGGATCCTGCTCCTGCTTGGGACCTTAATGTTTGCATTGCTCAGCTTATGCAACTCCCCTTGAGCCTTTGTCCTCAGCAGAGCTTAAGTTCTTGACTTGGAAAACTGTGTTTTTGGTAGCCATTACTTCTGCCAGACGTATCAGAGAATTGCAAGCCCTGTCAGTGGAATTTGATTTCATCTCTTTTCACAGAGATAAAGTGGTCCTTGGAACTAACAGAAATTTCGTACCTAAAGTGGTTTCAGATTTCTACCTCAACCAGTCTATATCTCTCCCTGTTTTCTTCACTGACCATTCCTCCTCGGGAGAGAGGAGGCTACACAATTTGGATGTTATAAGAGCCCTTAGCTACTACATAGAGTGTACCAAGGTTCACAGGTTTGAATCCCTCCAGTTGTTCCTCACTTATGGAGAAGTTGGTAAAGGCAAACCTGCCACTAAGAGATCTATTGCCAGGTGGATTGTTTCTTGTATACAATTCTGCTATGAAAATCTGGGTAGAACTCCACCCTCAGGCATGAGGGCTCATTCCACAAGAGGTAGAGCTGCTTCCCTGGCTGCTGCCAGGGATATTCCTCTCTTTAGAAATTTGTCAAGCAGCCACCTGGAAAACAGTCCATACTTTCACCATGCATTACTCTCTGGATATCCAGGCTAGGAGTGATGCTCGGTTTGGCACAGCAGTACTTCAGAGCCTATTTCCAAACTAGGTTCTGTCCCTCCTCCATGGAGGGATGGCTTGGTAGTCTGCAATAGTCAGAATACAGCAAGACTTCATGTTGTTTGAAGCAAAAATTACTCACCTTAGTAATTATGTTTCTTCTAGTGGAGTCTTGCTGTATTCTGACCTCCCCCCTGCCTCCTGCCTCCCCTCTCAGAACCTAGTTTTTGGGATGTGGGTGGGCAGGAGCAGTGTTGGCACCCTAGGGGTGTCCTTTTTACACCCTCTTTTTTGTTTGGGTGGAATATTGTGTTTTGAATGTGTTTTTGTTTTTGGGTTTCCTGACTTGAGTCTTCCTTTGAAACCAAAAACATTATATATTTGCCAGTTGGCTAGTAAAAATGTTACAGTTTCCACATGGAACACCTAGTGAGTTTTTGCTTGTAAAGATCTGACGGTTGCAGTTTGAACAACAACAGACAGGAGCTTCAACCGAGCTCGTGATGAACGTTCTATGCAAGGCATAGAAGTGTTAACCCTTTGTTCTCTGGGGCAGTTGAAAGGCAGGACCTAACTGCAATAGTCAGAATGCAGCAAGACTCCACTAGAAGAAACATAATTACTAAGGTGAGTAATTTTTTTGTTCCTGGTTGCTAAAATTGTAAATAAATAAATAAATACAGATATAGTAGTTTTAAACTAATTAGCCACACTGCTGCTGGTGTATTGATTTGTGTAGAAAACTGCACTTTCACTTCCTCAGTTACAGGCTGACTGTGTTTTGATCCTTTGTATCCTGCACCGAATTATACAGTTGTACTGGGGGTTCCGGTATGGAAGTTAGAGGGCTGTTCTAACCTATGCACACACCCCTGACATTTGTGAGAAAACACCTGGAAGGGCTCCACAGCTACAGACCCTAGCCATCTTCTGTGTCACAGAGGCCAGGGATGAGGATGTCAACCAGGGCATTCTGCTTTTATATTGCTGGTGTAAACATCCCTGATTCTAGGATATGGTAGTTCTTAGTTATGCGGAATGGTATATCCCATGATCCCCTGCTCCAATACTGCCCAGCTGATCCACTCTAAGACCGGCCTTCGCTGTTACCAATGTCCAACCCAGATCTGTCCCCCCAGTTGGCCCCTCCCATTGCATGAAGCTATGCAGCCACGCATCAGGCTAGCCAAGGATAGTGCATCCTGGCCCCATAAGTTCATCTGGGTCCGGATGCAAGATATGCAGTTTCCTTGGTGTCTAGTGGACCCCCGCTTCCCATCTTTGAGTGCCCGTATAGTAATAAAATGACATTTCCCTGGTGCCTAGCAAACCCCTCCATCCCTGAGCACCAGTATAATAATCAAATAGCTTTTCCCTGGTGTCCAGTGGACCCCCCTTCCCTATCCCAAAGCACCGATATAGTAATAAAATAACATTTCCCTGGTATCCAGCGGACCCCCCTCTCTATCCCTGAGTGCCCATATAGTAATCAAAGAGCTTTTCCCTGGTGTCTAGCAGACCCCCCCCGGCAGGTAGTGCCCCAACCACCCTATTCCCCCCTCCCCATCCCCATGCCGGTGACTAGAACAGCCTTCCGCTCTCCACCACAGCTGGCCACCAACTGAACTGTCAGGGAGCACATACTGTAACAGCTGATTGTACAGTACGTGCTCATTGACAGCTCAGTCAACAGCCAACCATGGTTGAGAGCAGAGGGCTTTGAGGGTCACTGGCTCAGGGATGAGGAGGGTGGAGCAGGGTGGTGGGGCTCTACCTGCTGGGGTGGGGGGTCCTCTAGACACCAGGGAAAAGCTATTTGATTACTATATGAGGACTTGGAGATTTGGAGGAGAGGTCCTCTAGACACCAAGGAAATGTTACTTTATTACTATACTGGTACTCGGGGATAGGGAGAGGGGTCCGTTAGACACCAGGGAAATGTTATTTTTATTACCATATGGGCACTTGGGGATGGGGGGGTCCTCTGGACTTCAGGAAAAAACTATTTTATGACTATACTGGCACTCAGGGTAGGGAGGGGGGCCACTAGGCACCAGGGAAGTAATGTTATTTTATTACTATACAGGCACTTGGGATGGGGGGTCCACTAGACACCAGGTAAACATTTCTTTGGGTGCCACTAGACATTTGGAAGATTTCCAATTTTGCCAAAGGTGGAAGTTCGGAAGATTTTAGGAAAGTTGTAAAATTTTTCGGAAGTTCCGCTAAAGCATAATTTTCAACTTTCACTCAGCTCTAGGTGGGAGTTGGGATGAAAATTTCCAGGAGAGGAAGGATGACCACCTTGAGAAAGGGGGATGACAGTAGCCTGTTTCCAGGTCTTTGGGACAGAGGCAGAGGAGAAGGAGAGGTTAAGAAGGAGGGTAATAGGGAAGGCAGTGGCTGATGAAGAGAGGTACAGAAACTTGTGGTCAAGAACATCTGGACTCTTGTGGGGTTTAAGAGCTAGAAGGGCATTAAGACAGGCACTGGCAGTGGTAGGAGAGGAGAGGGAAGGCAAGGGGAGAGCGGAAGGGTGAGGCAGAGGAGGGAGAGATGGAGGGATGGGAAGGAGAGAAAAGGCAAAGGTTGTGAAGGAGCTGAAGGAAGAAACAACAGCATCAGGGTCATTGATTGTGAACTGCCAACCTTGAGGATGGGGGGGGACTGAATCGGGGTGGGGGAGAAGGCACGAATAACTTTCCAGAACTTGGCAGGATTATTAAGATTGTTGTGGATGCAAAGGGTTTGTGCCCTGATCAGTGACACCAACACAGCGAACTACATACCTGTTGACAAAATCGACAGATTACCGACAAGTCGCTGTGTTGGTGCAACTGACACAGGGGCACACTGTCTCCCAGTCCTGCACCCCCTCCCCAAATCAACTCCGACTCGGAGTTGAGAATCTAAAGTGTGGGGAACAGAGCCCCCCACTGAAAAAACAGACCAAAAGACAATTGGGAATTATGTCAACCGCAACTTGTGGTCAACATAAATCCTGTCGATGTGATGCCAGTCGACAAAAGTGCTGTTGAACTGGCAAAGTAGAGCCGATGCGAAGTACTCAGATTTTGCAAGCCTAATGGCTTTAGTGCAAGCATTATGAAGGGTCTGGTAATTTAACAGGGCAGCAGTGGAGCCAGTGATCTTATAGGGCAGTCATAGAAAGTGTTGGCAGAAAAGGACTGACAGGCCCATCTAGTCTGCCCTATGTTTCCTGCCTAACACTACTCCCTGGACCCTACTTGGTCACAGGTGTCCTTCACGCCTCCCTTACCTCTACTAATAATACCCATATGCCTATCCCATGCATGTTTGAAGCGCCCCACTGTCTTTACCCTTACCACCTCTTCTGGCAGGCTGTTCAGTATCTTCCACCCATTCCATGAGGATGTATTTCCTCACATCCCTCTAAAACTCCCCATACAAGTTTCATAGCATGCCTCCATGTACATGTGCTCCTCCTCCTTTGAAAGAGGCTCACCCCCTGCACTTTGTTCACCACTGTGAGGTATTTCTACATCTCAATCATGTCCTCTTTCACTCTCCTCTCTTTCATGGAGTACATGGCGAGCTCCAGCAGTCTCTCCTTGTGTGGCCTCTTGTGCTACCCCTGCACCATTTCAGTAGCCCTACACTGGACCACCTCCACCTTGTCAGTGTCCTTGAGGTGGTATGACCTCCAGAACTGGACACAGTGCTCCAGGTGGGGTCTCACCAGTGAGTGATACAGAGGTAACACCACCTCCCTTCTCCTGCTAGAGAGCCCCCTCCCTATGCATCCCTGCATCTGACTCTCCTTGCCTACCACCCTGTCACACTGCCCTGTTACTTTGAGATCATTAAATATGATCATCCTAAGGTCCCTGTCTTCTTGGTAACTGTATATAACTCCCTCCATCTTATACACAGTCCCCAGATTACCCAACCCCAGGTGCATGACTTTGCACTTTTTAGCATCGAAACCCAGCTGCCACTCCCTAAACCACTCCGTTAGTTTCCCCAGATACCTTTGCATTCTGTCCACCCCCTCCTGGGTATCCATCCTATTACAGATTTTTGTGTCATCTGCAAAGAGGCACACCTTCCCCTCCAGTTCCTCAGCAGTGTCACTTATGAAGACATTGAAGAGAGTAGGACCCAGTACCAATCTCTGTGGTACACCACTGGTCACTCTTCTGTCCTCCGAAATACTGTGGTTTACCACCACCCTCTGCCTCCTGTGTTTCAACCAGTTTGATACCCAGCACACCACCTTCTTCCCCACTCCCAGGTTGCTGAGTTTCTTTATCAGCCTCCCATGTGGTATAGTGTCAAAAGCCTTACAGAGATCCAGATAGGCCACATGCACTTCCCTCCTCTCATCCACTTCCTAGTTACCCAGTCAAATAAATCTGAGATTTGTTTGATGTGACCTCCCCCTGGTGAAGCCATACTGCCAGTGGTTCTGCAGCCCATCTGTCTCCAGGTACTCCATTAGTCTCTCCTTTGACAGGGACTCAGTTTAATTCCCCACTACTGATGTGAGACTGCCTGGTCTGTAATTGCTGGCCTCCTCCCTGCTGCCGCTCTTGTGTAGAGGGACAACATCAGCCCTTCTCCATTTCTTTGGAACCACCCCTATCTCCAATGAGTTGCTAATGTAGAGGAATATTACCTCTCAGATTCTTATTGGTCAGAGGCTAACAGAAGAGACTATAGACAAATGACATCAGTGAGTAATAAACAGGTTTATTACACAAAATCAGAACCAAGCCCTGCACAGAATCTTACCTAGACACTGGGAGCCAGAGCATTCCCTACACCCCCAGACATGAAGATGGACTCGGGGCAAAAATGTCTTAAAACAGTTCTTACACTATAGATAATTACTATAGCAACACATTCCAGTTACGTGCATTAGATGTACAAACAAGCCTTATTGGCTGAAATGCTAGGTGGCTCCTTGTTATCAAAGATATACATTTGTAGTAAGGTTAGCTAAAATTGTGAACACAATGGGTTCTTACAAATCATAGAAAACAAGTGCGGTGTTACATAAATCTGCATGGTGGCAGTGTAGGCATACCTAAGACTTCTCAGAAGATCAGAATATGTGTTAGAATCAGAACACAATAATGCATCATTAGTACATTGCATATATCTTTCCAATGAATCATAACAATAATCTCATAGATTGTCCCTGATACCGTACTCTTATATGGTAGGTACCTACACCTAATAGGTTATATTGATTATAGCTCGTATTGGAGCCATGATTAGGTAATACTAGGGATGCTGTCAGGGGTGTACTGTAGGTTTCCAATATAGGTTAGGGGACCAATCCTAACAATCCCCCCTTTTTGCCTTACTGAAAACGCAACAACTAATGGGTGAGTTGTGGATGATAGCGTTGTTACAGATCTGCTGCACAAGCCTTGTAGAGAAACTGTAGTTGTTTATGGTGTTGTTTCAGAGTACGTCTGAGGCAACAGAGTGTTAGTATTATGAAAAATATCAAAAAGACTTATATAATCACAAAACCTTTGAAAGTTTTTTTTTTGTTTATTTTAGTCTTTGGTAACTGGATAAGGCCCACTAGGCACAAGTGCCTGTTTTCAAGGGCGAGCTGGGAGCACTGGACGGTTAAGTGACTTGCTCAGAGTCACACAGTATGCAAGTGGAGATTGTAAGAATCAAACTCAGGTCTGGTCTGCTGGATGTATCAAGCTTGTTCACACCTCGTTCCTCTAACCAGGTGTTGGAAAGTGCAGTGCTAAGGTCACCATCATGGATAAGGGTATTAAGAGCATCTCCAGCCTTGGAGATGTTATTGCTGATGTAGATGACATGGGTATCCTTTCTGTCTAAAAGTGTCTTGAGTGCCAGATTAAGTAGCTCAATGTGAACATTGAAAATGTGTAAATACTGAGACAGCACAAGCAAATATTCAGGGTTTGTGTTAAGGATATCTGATTCTGGGATGGGAATAGAGGTTATGACAGTATGACCAATAACTGTAGTTTGATGAGGAATAAAACAAAAGTTAGGTGCAATAATATTGCATTATCACCATATGCAAAAGAATTACGATTAGTGACAACACAATATTGGCCATCAGAGTTGTATGGCACTCTCACTAGTGGGATTTGCCATTTATGAAGTCAAATAAGACAGGTGAAAGATGAATTTGTCATCCTGGTGGTGAAGCGTTGAACATCCTCCTTTTAATCCTTCTAGAAATGCCCAGTCTGGCTGACTGGTGATGAAGCAGAGGTGGTTGCACTAGGGTTAAGAGTTCTGTTTAAAGAAAGTTCAGAGCCCAAAGTAAAGGACCAATTAATGCTGTCCGGTGAATACCTACAGACAGGCTTAATGACATTGAATACATCACATTTGCAGAGATAGTGATAACCCTTTTTGGCGCAACAGTCCATATAAGGAACGACCCAAGCATCCAGGGTGGAAAACCACAAGAGATATGAGATCGAGTCTCTCCCTGAAGATGTCATCATTGAGATGTCCTACACAGTGGATGGTAGCCAGCTTATCAAAGATGGCTGTTTACAGATCAAAACGTGGAAGTGAGACAGTAAATGTTATAAATGTGGTGTCATGAATGCTACATTGTTTAGCTGTGTAACAGGGGCCCTGGTTGGGGTGACATGTTACATAGCCTAGACTTCTAGCAGTTGATAATGTAATAGAAACAGACCTAGACATGCAAAGGGTGGTACATGAGATAGATCTACAATGTGGACAATACCATTGGGCTAGTCGCCTGTGATGGATTATGTCTGGGATGAATCCTGATTCCAAACCCTGGAAGAGATTGTTCATGATTGTAATTACATAAGAGCCATAGGCAGAACATAAACGTTCCCTGGCAATATATTGCTTGCCTGCTTCCTTGTTAATCTGGAATACAAGTTCATTGATGTTTTTAGTGTCATTAAAGCTTTTAGCTATGTCATGCATGTTGTATACAGTACATCTCTCTTCCTGACTAAGCCCATCTACACCATGCATTAATGGGGTAAAACATAATTCTTCATGCCAATCTGGAATTTAACAATTTGGCTTTTGATGACAGATATTTCTGCCCGGTTTTAGGTGGACATGCTGGTTCCGAAAAGACCAGAAACAGTGTCTGTAGCACCAGTAATATCAGCAGTAGCACATCTGCTGCATTTCTTGGTGTTGGGATTTTGTCTTGTGCAAAATACAACTAAGTGTTCAGTAGTACATGGCCCTGCTACTGGGTCTTGAGTATGTGTCTGGTATGCTGCAAGATTGTCCAGTAACATGGTACTATGAAACCTAGATGTGCTTGTTTTGGAACACCAACCAAACTCGGCCATGATCCAGTGTGAAAGGTTAAAAATAACTGGGACATGCATGAATTGCATGTTGTTTACAAGTGTACCTGGAAGTGAAGTGGCAGCTAGGCCACTAGCTGGTCCTGGTTCTTGGATGGGGCATTCTGTGAGTTCTGCATCAGCAGGGGGAACTACTGATAAAAACATGGCAGCTGCAGCAATGCAGTGTCATGTGCAAAAGTTTCTGGCAGTGTCTTCTGTAAATTTGTCGCAAAAGGTTAGATTAATCAATGCAGTGAAGTTGTATAAACCTGTGTGATTGTAGTTAGCCTGACGTATAGAAGGGTGCCATTAGGTGCAATTCTGGTGTTGGGCCAACCTTGGAAAGTGCCTTTGGAGAGGCGGGCAGTGGGGATTTGTTGTCCATTGGTATCAGTCTGCCATTCAATTTGGAGTGATGATTTGTCAGGTGCCACAACCATGGCCTTCAGGTAGGCATCTGTGCTCTCCTGAACAGTAATAAATTTGCTGGGAACATCTACGCTGACTCCTTCAGGTATTGTGGTGGGCACATTGTGTGGGAGTAGGTAGTGGTCATCTGCGATTGGAGATGCTGAAGAAGCTGCCTTAGACATGTGTTGGCATTATGATTATGATCTGTATCCTTTGAATGGATAATGGAAAATATTCCTGTAATGAGGAACAGACTCAAGATAGCTATCTTGCGGGTATACCTGTAAGGAAGAAAGAAAATGGTCAGTAGGTACTGTTCCACCCAATAGGGTCTGGAAAAGTAATTAGTCTCCTTTATACAATTTCATTTGATTGGCATGTAGCCACTTATCAGTGGTCTTCTTCAAATGAGTGAGTATGACTTAATAGACTGAGGGGCTCAACTTGTTGATAATGGGATAGGGTCCTTCCCATTTGTTGGGGAAGGAGTGTGTAGGATGTGCAAATCTAAGTACCATTATCTGATCTCCAACTTGCCAGTCCTCTTCTTTTGCCTGTTTGTCAAAATGGACCTTGGATTGTTGCTGGGCTTTACCCATGTGGTGTGCTGCATACAGATGGGTCTGGAAAATGTATTGCCTAAGTTTAGCAATACAGGTGTCTATGGACACTCTATCTGCAGTGGTTGTGTTCAGATCAATCAGCAGATGCTCAGGTAGTCTCATGGTTCTACCAGTCATAACCTCAAATGGGGTACACTGAGTAGTGCCTGCAGGAGTGTCCCTAATTGCTATAAGGAATAAAGGCACTAGGCAATCCCAATCCTTGGGATTGTCCTCAATGAATTTGGATAACATTTTTATCTATCTGTTGGCTCTTTTTACCTGGCCTGAAGATTGAGGGTGATAAGGAATGTGAAACTTTTGATGTACACCGAGAAGTTTGAGTGTTTCTTGCATCGACTCACCTGTAAAGCTGGTTCCTTGATCAGAGTCTATCTTGAGATTTAGGCCCCACCTGGAAAACAATTGTTGTATGAGGATTTCTACGGTTGCCTTTGCTGTGCAGTTACAGGCGGGAAATGCCTCAACCCATTTTGAGAACAAATCAGTGATTACCAAGGTGTATTTGTTGTTTCTACTTGTATTGGCCAATGGTCCAATGAAATCAATTTGAATTGCATGCCAAGGGCCAGATTGTCTCTGGGGAAGTAATTTAGCATTTCATTTGGTTGGGATTGGATTTTTTTGTGCACAGATCAGACAGTTATCGATGTAATGTTGGACATCTGTGGTCACACCAGGCCACCAACCCACAATTTTCAGTCTTTTAACGGTGTTATCCACCCCCTGGTATCCACCAGTTGGGGTGTCACATACCTGATGGATAAACTCAGATCGCAGCAATGTTGGGACCACCCACAATCTGCACCATCCTTAGCAAGGTTGTCTTCTCGCCTGAACTCATGCTAGGGTTCTGACTTAGAGTGGGCCTTAACTTTGTGAATGTACAACTTGTGTTTAAACTGTTGGACCAAAGTGTCAATGTATACAAATAGATCTTTGTATTTGACAGGTATGCCATCAGAAGACGTGAAGGAACTTCTGTGCCAGAAAGGTAGGAATTCAGTCAAAGAGCAACAGACCTGGTTAGAGTCTATACAAATGATGGTATCTGTGGTACCATGGAGTACAAGTTCAAGAGCACAGGCCACAGCTGCCAATTCTGCATACTGGGAAGATTTAACACTGCAGCTTCTGGAGGTTTGCATAGTGTTACCATTGAAATATTGGATCAGCACTCCTATTCCAGCTACTTGTGCTCCCTCATGGTATGAGGGTGAGTCATCAGTAAAGATGTGACACAGGGAGGTGTCAGATAAGTGTTGTCGTGTGGCTGGAAGAAAGGGGCCTGGATCAGGCAAGTCTGGAGGCTGGAGTCTGCAATCATGTGGTACTCCTGTGTACAGGAGACCATGGGCCAGAATGGAATGCATCTTGCAAGTGTGGATCTGAATATCATGATCCTGCAAAAGAAGAGACCAATGAGCTAGTCTGGTGTTTGAAACTGATCCATCTTTCACTCTATCTGATAACAAAAAGTTGGTTGGAGTGTGATTGGTGTGTAACACAATGGGGGAATACCCTATGATGTACAAAAAATGTTTGACAGCCCAGTAGGTAGCCAAAAGGCTTCTTTCACAGAAATTGTACTTCAGTTCTACTGGTGAGAACATCTGCGAAGCATAGACAATGGGTCTGAGGGTCCCATTAACCTTTTGAGCCAGCACTGCTGACATGGCAATGTCAGAGGTAGCAATTTCCAGATGGAAAGGTAGTGTTGGGTTTGGAATGACCAAAGCTGGAGCAGAGGTCAAAGATTGTTTCAGCAGGGTCACTGCATTGGTGTGAACAGGACCCCATGTCCATGGGACATCTTTCTTGAGTAGCTCATACAGAGGGGCAGCCTTTTGTGCAAAATCACAGATGAAGACCCTGGAATAGTTGATCATTCCCAGGAAATGTCTGAGTGTAGCAACACTGGTAGGCAGTGTCAAATCTTGTAGGCCTTGAATCTTGTTCAAGGCAGGGCTACAACCTGATTCAGTGATACACAGACCCAGGAAGATTATTTCCTTCTTACAAAGTTGTATCTTAGCAGGGTTGCACTTGAGGCCTACTCTCTTTAAGAGAGTCAGAAGTTGATCAAGGAGTTCAGAGTGCTTCTCCTTGGTGGTGGTGACTAGAAGTAAGTCATCCATGTATTTCAGAAGGTGTAGGAATGCAGATAAATCCTGTAAAGCATCCTTTATGTGGAGATGAAAGAGTGAGGGGCTATTATGGAAGCCCTGAGGGAGGAAGGCCCAGGTGTACTGGCATCCCTCAAAGGTGAAAGCAAACTTGTACTGGCTGTCATGTGCCAAAGGAAGTGACCAAAATCCATTGGAGATGTTAAGGGCACTAAACCAGGTGTGGTCCGGTGTTAGCAGTTTGAGTGCATCAGGTGCTGATGCTGCTGTAGGTGAGCAGCTAGGAGTGACTTGATTAAGTCTCCTATAATCAACAGTGAGTCTCCAAGAGTTGTTGGGTTTCCTAACAGGCCATATTGGTGCATTAATGATTGAGACACAGGGCCTAATGATGCCCTGTTGGAGGAGTGACTTAGTGGTTTCTCTAAGTGATGGCAATGTTTCTGCAGGAAAAGGATACTGTCTTTGTCTGATAGGCACAGGGTCTGGGATTTCAATGCTAATTTGCATCCTCCCATGTCATGTTTGTTTTTGGCAAAAACGTCAAGATGTTTCTGCAAAATGGGCAAGAGTTCTTTGAAAAATTCATGGTTTTGGAGTAGTGCGATGTCATACTCCTTGTTGTTAGCTGATATTGCAGTAACAGCATGTGAGTCAGGAATCATAGCAACATGGTATTGTCCCTTGATCTGAAGCAGTAGCCTATTGGCTAGGTCAACTACACAACCGGGTAGTGCTAGGAAGTCAATTCCTAAAATGCTGGGGTGATGACATAATATCATAAGGTCAAAAATGAAATCCGTGGTAAGGGTCCCCAGTACCACTGGAAGTACAGTAGAATGGTAAGTAATCAGTGTAGTACCATCTATGACTTGGGCATTGGTCCTCTGTCCGGTGGACCAAGATGAAGAGGAATGGTCCTCATCAGGTAATACAGACATGGCTGCGCCTGTATCTAAAAGTACAAGTTGGTGGCCCCCCCGACCATGTCCTTGGTGCAAGGCCATCCGTTAGTATCAATGGTGATTTTATTGACAGTACGGACTGGGGCCTGTAATTGTCAATTTGAACTAGCATTGTCAATTGTGTCATCTGGTGGCTGATGGAACCATAGCCCTGCAGGGTCCTGCTGGGCCCCTTCCAGGTCCTGGATGGGATACAGGCATTCCTGTGTGGTAATGGCTGCAACTGAGAGTGATTCAGAAATCAGGCCTGTGTCTCCTTGGCCTAGTGAAGACAAGACCATGGGTGCATGTACCACTATGGCCTTTTTGGGAAAGATTTGGCTATGAACTGAACTTTCCCAAAGAGCTTATGGAGGCTTTTGTTTTCCTCCACTACCTGTGAGTAGGAAGGGTCTGTACAGTGATTCTGGCTGCCCTGATGACTGTTTTGGTTGGGATTGTTCCTGTTCCACCTATTTCTGGTCTTGTTTCATTTCCCCCACCTCTTGATGTGGTTGTCCGTTGTTGGAGGCAGCGGCCTTCCCATGCTGGGCCTTGCCTTCCACAGTGTAGTGGGTCATGGGCTCGCTGGTGTGTTGCACCGCAGCCACCTTAGGTTTTGACCCAGAGTTAAGGCCCCACAAGTAGAGCTGGAATACTTATTCCATTCTCGAGAGGATATCCCCAAACTTATCTGTTTGGGGAAATACCGCTGGTTTGACCTTGTCATGAACTGCCTGAATTAAGTTTCGGAGAGACAAGGATTTGTACTCAGTTTGGTCCTAGCTGGCTCCTTCCTCTGAGAGAATCTTGCCAGTGTGGTATGCTAACCATAACCACTGGTAGTATGATGTTGGGCTCTCCTTGGTGTACTGCTTGATGGGGTAGGCCAACATGACGCCGACCATGCCAGGAGAATCGGAGAAAATTAGGGCTGCGGCGACATCATCGAAATTTGCTGAACAGAGTGGGCCAACTGAAGAGGGTTGTTTACAACCACTCGTTGTTGGTTGGGTAATGGGGGAAATACATGTGCACCACAGAGAGGCACCGGCCACAGTACGGAACAATGGCTCATGGATTGCCTCTTCTTTCAGCATGGCTTGCATGTGTTCCCAAAAGAGGGTTTGCTGTTCCTCTATCATGCAGGACTTGGAGATTGCCGTCTCAATCATGTGATCAATTTCTGATTTGTCTTCCTTTCTTAGGATAGCAATGGGTGGAGAATGTGTCTGTTCCCTCCACTGTCATGTGTGTGGGTCACCATCTTGGCAAAGAACATGGGAGTCGCCATATTGGAAGGGATGTTGGGGAACATCATCATGTGAGTGGAGTCCATGGGGGTCGCCATTTTGAGGGTGGTGCTGGGCTCCTCCATCTTGGATGCTGTTGTCATCCATATCATCATCACCAGATAACACAATGTCAATGGGCATGTAATAGACTCCACCATGGCTTTGATGTGACCAGCCAACACCTCTCTTTGATGGCGCAGCTTCACCATTTTGGCTCTACATTGCATATGACTAACTTTAGCATTGTTCTGCCCTACATCTCTAGTAATCTCTTTTTGTAACACTCTATATGTGGTGCTGAGTTCTCAATTGTCCCTAAGCTCCCTGTCCAATTTACCACTTACCCGTTTCAGATCCTCTCACAACTCCTCATTCTCATATCTCAACGTCTCATTTGTTTCACTCAACAAATCATTCATCTGCAATATTTGTCTCTTATCTTGCTTTAACCTGCCATAGTCCTCCTTCAACATACATAACTCTTGTTCATTATCCTGTATAGCGCAATGCAAAAGTGTCTCATTCTTACAGCGCAGAGTTTGGAGTTCTTCATCCATTTTCTTTTGCTTTCTGATCATTTCAGTAGCCTGAAAGCCCAACTCTTTTTTTAGAGCTGAGTTTTGCAGTTAAAGGGAATGGAACCTCAGTTTGGATGCTTCTAAAGTAGCAAATAGGGCCACGACCAACAGATCCTTGTGGGTGTGTGTCTTAGCTGTTTGTCGCATCTCCGAGTACTGGGTGGCGATCCCTAGTACCAGGTTGTCTGATAGTTTCGCATCCAGCGCGAATTCGCTCCAGCCCCCATAAGAGGCAAAACAACTGGTGACATCAAGCCTCAAATCTGCACAGATATTAGACGTGGTAGGGAAACTCAAAAAAAACCATCAGGGGTGCCCCGGTGTGTATTGACCTACATTGGTTAAACCAAAGGATGGTCGGGCGTCTGTACTTCATAATCCTACAATTCAAAACTGCTGTGGGGCAAGGCGAGAAATAATCTTTCTTGCCCGGTGTGCAGCCAGACTTTGGAGGATGCTATGGAGTGTATGGCCTGGCGAGGGCAAGCCTTCTTACAACCAGTCCGAATGTAGATGAATTATGAATCTCTGTTAACTCTGCTGACCATCCTCTCACGGTTGCCAAAATGTAGAGGAATATTACCTCTCAGGTTCTTGTTGGTCAGAGGCTAACAGAAGAGACTATAGACAAATAGCATTAGTGAGTAATTAACAGGTTTATTACACAAAATCAGAACTAAGTCCTACACGGAATCTTACCTAGATACTGGGAGCCAGAGTATTCCCCATACCCCGGGATATGAAGATGGACTCGGGGCAAAAATGTCTTACATCAGTTTTTATACTATAGCAACACATTCCAATTATGCACATTAGATGTACAAACAAGCCTTATTGGCTAAAATGCTAAGTGGCTCCTCGGTATCAAAGATATACATCTTTAGTAAGGTCAGCTAAAATTGTGAACATAATGGGTTCTTACAAATCATAGGAGACAATTGTGGTGTTACATAAATCTGCATGGTGGCAGTGTAGGCATACATAAGACTTCTCAGAAGATCAGAATATGTGTTAGAATAAGAACATAATAATATATAATTAGTACATTGCATATATATTTCCAATAAATCATAACAATAATCTTATAGATTGTCCCTGATACCTTACTCTTATATGGTAGGTGCCTACACCTAATAGGTTAGTACTGATTATAGCTCATATTGGAGCCATGATTAGGTAATACTATGGATGCTGTCAGGGGTGTACTGTAGGTCTCCAATATAGGTTAGGGGATCAAGCCTAACACTAAATAGTATAGCCAGAGGGGCGGCTTGCACTGTGCTCAGTTCCTTAGGTACACTTGGGTGGCTCCCATCTAGTCCCATCACCTTGTTTTCCTGTAGGGCTTCCAATCCCCCACCTGGCAGACTCTCTCTTTTGTAAATGGAATGTGTTCCCCCCACCCCCCCCGGTGCCTGTTAGTGCATGTCAGCCCCCCCCCCACTGTGAATACTGGGTATAAGTATTTGTTGAAGATTTTAGCTTTTTCTTTGTCTTTCTCTGCACAGTCCTCCCCACCTGGTCTCCTAATCTTCACCATACCACCCCTTGTCTTTCTCGTCTTGCTCATGTACAGTACTCAAGGAAAGTCTTATCCCCATTTTTGACTTCCTGGGCAATCCTTTTCTCCATTTGAGCCTTTGCTGTTCTTACCCTCCTTCCTGCCACTCTTTGTTTCTCTGAATACACCTCACTGTCTGCCTCCATTTGGGTCCCAATGCACTTTCTGAAAGAACAAAAAAAAGGTTCTGCATCAGCGTGTGGTCTGAAAAAAATGGCAATATTAAATGCACACTAAAAATAGAAAGTAGAGTTAGACTTGACATTTTGACCATAGGTCTTATTCAGCAATTACCTAAAAGAGAAGAAAGCAAAGTTAGTGGGAGGTAAGGGAAATAAGGGATATGCAGTACTCATTCTTTTATCTGCCAACCTCTGTGGTGCCTAAATTGTGGTGGATAAATGAAGGTGGTGGTTAAATGGGGACATAACATTTCTGGAAAACAGAAAGCTCACACTGGCGTTAAGCGAGGGTGGTGGATAAATGGGGGGCAGACATCTCACGTCAGGCTAGATCATAAGCTTGAAGGCAGGCCAGCAGCTGGGCAGAGATTCAGGGAAGGTAGAAATTTTGGACCTTGGTTTGCCTGTGGGTGGCACGATGGTCACGTGCAGCCATAAATTTGGTACAGGAGTAATCTAGGGCCGAGTTGATGTTGGCAGCTGTTGAGATGAGGGACCAGTCAGTGGCAGACAGATAGGCATGGAGGGAGGACAAATTAGGACTATTTCAAGGGGAGCTTTAGGGTGATGGATCTTCCACTCACATTAAACACAGAAACACAGAATTTACAGGAGATAAGGACACTTGGCCCATCCAATCTGCACATTCCTCCCTACCTACACTGTTACCACAGACCGTGCCCGATCTACAGCTCTTTCTCCCTCCCCCTTCCTTTTCACTATGATTCCCTTGTGCTTATCTCATGCATTCTTGAACCCCACCACTGTTTTTGTCCCCACTATCTCCACTGGAAGGCTGTTCCAGGAATTCACCACTCTTTCTGTGAAGAACGTCTTCCCCACATCTCTCCTGAATCTACCCCCCTCCAGCTTCATAGTATGTACCCTTGTTATTGAACAACTTTTCTTCTGAAAAATACTTCCATCCTGTACCCTATTTACCCCTGTAAGTTATTTTAAGGTCTCTGTTATATCACCCCCTCCGTCCCTCCTCTTTTCCAGGGTGTACACATTGAAGTCCTTTAGTCTCTCCTCATAGGGCTTTTGATGCACATCCTGCACCATTTTAGTTGCCTTCCTCTGGACTGCCTCTGCTCTGTCTATGTCCCTAGGATCCTGGCTATATTTCCTCTGTTCACTAAAAAATACCACCAACAGCTTTGTCTGGTTAAATGTCAGCTGGTTTCCATCTGTGTCTCACATCAACCAGGACAAGGCTGAAAATAGGCAGACTTGCCTTTTCCTGGTCAGCAATAAATAAATTATAGACAGACAGACAGATACTGTTGATAGATATTGTAGATAGATAGATAGAGAGAGAGAAATGGGCAAGGCAAGGGAAATGTTATTTAAATAGCACCCTCTCCCAGGGCTCAGTGCCCTGTACAGTAAAAACATTACCCTTAGAAGCTAAAATTAATTATTTTTTTAAATAAAACTAAAGGCTTTTCCAAAAAGAAAAGTTTTTAAAGAGGCTTTAAAGGTCTCCACTGAGCTGGCTGCATGTATACAGGGTGGAAGAGAATTTCACAGCAATGGTGCAGCAGCACCAAAAGCTCTGCCCCCTGATCTCTTAAGACGAGAAGAGGTACAACAAGCAAACCAGCCTCAGCGGAGCATATGGGGTGCATTGGGTGATACGGCACCAGGAGCTCTTTGAAGTAGTCAGGTTGAACCACGTAGTGCCTTATAGGTCAACAAGCAAATCTTGAAGGTGATGCATGAACTCATAGGCAGCCAGTGCAGAGCGTGCAGAAAAGGAGTGACATGATCCCTCAACGAGGCACTTGTCAACATCCTGGCCGCAGTGTTCTGCACTTGCTGCAGTTGATGCATCAATCCTCCAGACAGCCCTTGGTATAGAGCATTGCAGTAATCAAGCCTGCTGGTGACAAAGGCATGGATGACCATAGCCAGGTCATCAGGGGTCAAGAACAGCTGGATCCTGGTGATATTCCAGAGATGGAAAAATTTGGATCGAACAACCAACAACACCTGTTGTTCAAGGGTCAATCGGACATCTAGAAAAATGACAAGATCCTTGACCGCACTTACCACCAACAGGGGCCACCCACCAACTGCAGGGGCGAGCAACCTGCCGTCGGTGAGAACACCTCCATGACCAGACATGATCACCATAACCTCTGTCTTGAGACGTAGCCAGTTTGTAGACATTCAGTCATTAATCTCAGCAAAACACTAGCTCAGCGTACCGGAGGCGCAGAGATAACCTGGGGCACAGGACAGATACAACTGGGTGTCATCTGCATAGCAGTGAAACCCCAAATTGTACCACCTAATGATCTCTCCTAGCAGCAGCATGTACACAGAGAACAACAGAGGAGCCAAAATAGAACCCTGCAGAACACAACAAGGCAGCGCAAAGAGTCTCGAGGAAAAATTCCCAAGGACAGTGTGCTGTGATCTTCCAGTTAAATATGAGCTAAGCCAGTGCAAGACTGCACCGGTAGCACCCACATACTTCCACAAATGATCCAGTAGCTCCCCGTGATCTACTGTGTCAAAAACTGAGGATAGGTCCAAGAGCACCAAGATGGTAGATTGTCCTTGGTCCCTCACCATGAAGATGATATGCACCACCCTGACCAAAGTCATCTCAGTGCTGTGCCAGGGCCGAAAACCTGACTGGAGAGATTCAAAGATGAACAAACTCTCCAAATGCTCAGCCAGCTGGTCAACCACCACCTTCTCAATAACCTTCCCAAAAAGGGAAAATTAGAGCTAGGCCTATAGTTTGAGAGAACATCAGGGTCTAAAATTGACTTCTTAAGGAGGGGTCTCATCACAGCCTCTTTCAAGGCACACATAAATAAAATCCCAAATTACTGATAGAGCTAATAAGTTCACAAAACAGTCAATTGCTACTTAAAGAGGGATGCTTTCAGATAAAATAGAAAAAACAGTACTACAGTTGCTTTGAAATGCTTGATGTATTACCAATATTTTTAAATATACTGTTCTTCATTGGACAATTAATTCTCCAATTTCACAAGAGAAAAACAGTATTATGGTTGCTGTGAAATGCTTGAAGTATGTATTACCAAGATTTACTGTATGAATATCATAGCGTTTTCATTAAACCATTAATTCTCCAGTCACATAATAGCCCAATACCCATTCTTAACCAATCAAAATGTGTGCTTACTATCCACTTTTGGTTGGAAAAACAGCCATCACAACCTAATATGGTGTCAACTATATAGTACCAATTTATATCCCAGAAAACCACACTGTATATGCATGATTTTACCATTTAAAAGAATAATTAAACCACAAAAAATAGAAATTTATAGAAGGCATCTAATATAAAAGTAATACTGAAAACGGGGATAAGCAGCTGTGTCTATGTCCCACTGCACCGAGGTTCATGCTGTTTAATAAGCAGCTGTGCCAGCGTTTCAGTACCTCCAGGATCCCATTATTATTAAAAATCTGTTTCTGTTAACAAGGCTATTTAATTTGTTTACAGGACCACCAAAAAAAACTATACATTGCCTCCTAATATGAACAAACAAGCTACTGTACATTAAACCCTTAACTAATTACTGCTTTTAGATAAAAACAGAGTGTCACTTCACCGCATATTTGCACCCAGTATATACATGGTAGGAGAAAGCTGTTTATGTATGTATGGATTGAAAGTATAGAATGTGAGCATTCCAACAGCATAAACAGTTCAGTTCATTTTCTAGCATTTCTGGATCAACTACAAACAGCCCTTGAGGTAACGCTATATGATTTTACTCAGAAACAGCAATGCGTTAAGGGACTACAGTCGCTCCTGTGCAGATTATACTTTGTACTGCATATGCTGGAAATGGGAATAAATCACTTGGGGAACCCACCACCTTTGATGTAGGATCGAACATAGTGTGCCTGACAAGAGTCAGGAGACACATTTCCTTATTCTGTGTTACATTTTTACATTTTATTTAGTCAGTTTTATGCCTTTTGGACTGTGCATTTTACACAGGAGCAGTCTTTTCCCATTTTGCTCCTGGAACTAGGTCAGATATTTAGTTTCAGTCTTGGAATTGTGTTCCACTGCGCCCCTTCCCTCCCATTTCCACAACTAAAATATTCCAGATTTGTATGCTGTACATTGTATAATGGTAAAGTACTTTAAAAATAGATTGACTTAACGGAACATGTGTTCACATATAAGATACTTTATGTTTAATTGCGTACATTTAGTCTTGCTAACTTTAATGAGCCTGACATAATTGCTGGAGTACTGGAGATCTCATACAAGCATACAGGAACCCACAGGGGAGTCACATGAGTTTCTGCTGCCAACAAGAGAAAACAGTGTTGCAGCTTCATTACAACATTTCATATACTGTATTACAAAATATTAATGACAAAAAAACTAAAATGTTATTATGAATGAACTACACTATCCCACCTGCTGCTACTGATCCTGCCTGCTACCTGACCAATCCCCAGGCCCCCAGAGAAAAACATCTTACCTACAACTGCTGATGCTGCCTGTCTCCTGACTGTTTCCACAGTCACTAGAGGATCGGAAACAGATATTTATTGATTTTAAAAGTTTCACCATGAAATACATATTGAGCTGCTAACAGATCGTTTCCAGGTGCGTCCTTGGGGTGAGGGGAAGTGGATATAGTTCAAAAAGGTGGAAAAACTGAATAATATTAACAGCATTACATAAATAGAAGTCATATACAGCAATACATATATCAGATGATCAGAATCATAAACATTGTGAGGCAAATAAGTGCTATATGTACATCCTGTAGTAGATAAAATTGCATTTTGATAGGTAGGGAGAACCTACTCTTACAGGTATAGTCTGGGGATGAGGGAACAAAATGGTCAGGGCAATACTAGTAATATGTAGGATATCAGCCAAAATGTACGTCATCTGTTTGAGTGGCACACGGCCCATCAGGTGTTACTATAGGAGGAGTCATTTTGTTCATGCCTGGGCTGAAGATGAGTGCAAGCTGCTCCACCACAGGATTATCTTTTCAAACAACATGAAGTCTTACTGTATTCTGACATTATGCAGTTAGCCCCAGCACTTGAACTGCTCTGAAGAGGAAAGAGTTAACTCTATGCCAGAGCATAGAATGTTGAGCTCAAGCTCGGTTCAAACCTCTGTCTGCTGCACTTTGAAGTGTAACCGTCAGATTCTTTACTCTGCCTAACTGAACAGTCGCTCCGGAGAGCTCTCCTTCGCTTCCGGTTCGGTACAGTAAAAAAAGTCTGTTTAAACTGCTATTTCGTATTTTATTTCGGTTCAGATCCCTGTCTGCGGTACAGTAAGTGGTAGTGGACTGAGTGTAAGTTGTGTGTGGAAATTGTAAAAACAGTTTTTTCAATTGGTTCGGCTTAACCGATTGTCTGTTTTACTTCTTCTAAGTTTATTTTGTTTTTGTATTTACTGTGAGGTACCAGTCCTTATTGGTTCTAAAAAAAAACTATTTTAGACCTTTTTTTCAAATACCCGTGACATGGTTAGGAACCGATAAGGGGGTCTTGCCTGGCTTTTGCCTAGTAAAGGGTAAGTTTTAGGATGGCTTCATCTGAGAAACTCAAAAGAAAAACTGGGCCCACTGGGTTTCAACACTGCAGTGAGTGTGGGGAGGCCTTTGCTAAGAATGATTCCCACACCACCTGTGTTTACTGTCCGGGTTTTGACCACCTTGATTCAGACTGCCAAATTAGTAAAAATTTTCCTAAGGCTACCTTAGATAAAAGATTGGGCAGGCTTAGGGAAAAGGAGGCAGAGAAGCCCACTGACCCGGATGGCCAGCCCGGTTCGGTTCTGACCGAACCTGAGGGAGTGCCCACTGACCTGGACGATACTCCCTAGAGTAAAAGGAGAGCTGATCCTGAAGGGTCGGTTCCAGTTAAAAGAAAGGAGAAATTGGCTGGTTCGGATCCAGAACCGCATCGTCCAACCGCCAAAGAAATTGCCAGGCCAATTAGTATAATTGAATCACTCCGTCTGTTCTGACCAATCCGGTGCCTCTCGGTAGGCACTCAGTTTGGTCAGTTCCTCTGGTTCAGGACTATTCCTGGAAGAGTATTTATGAACTGGATCTGAAGGGGGATGAAGACTATGATGACAATGTTGATGATGGTATTGAAGGTCTGGATGAGCCTATAGAACCGGACATCTCCCCAGACAGGCCTTCGTGTTTCCCCTCCAGTGTTGGGTAAGTTACTTTTTCTATTACTTTCTATTACTTTTGGAAACTTGTTCCAGGAAGCTCTGTGCAGTCACTAGCAAGGATGGAGAAGTACTAGAAAAAGTAATACACCTTACAATTATGGTTACTTATTTCTTTTAATACAAAAACAATAAATAACTGTAACATGTTAAATTTTTTGAAAGTAATAGGTTAGTTACTAGTTACTTTCAAATAAATGTAATCAGTTACAGTTACATATTTCTTTTGTATAAAAAGACAAGTAAATATGACTGTAAGATGTATTACATCTTCCAGTACTTCTCCATCCTTGCTAATGACTGCACAGAGCTTTCTTCTGTAACAAGTTTTCAAAAGTAATGGAAAGTAATAGAAAAAGTAACTTACCCAACACTGTTCCCCTCCTAGGCTTTCTGAGTCCCCTTCATACTTTTTGTTTTACAAAAAGGTGGCAGAAACCCTCCAGCTCCCCCTGGTTGAAGCTGTTGAGGAACAAGAAAAGCCTGACTTTGTGGAAATGATGGACATCCCAGAGTCAAAAAGATTGTCTATTCCCCTCCATAAATCCCTGGGGAAACAGACACAAAGACTGCTTAAAACACCAAATTATTTACCTCCTGTGGACAAGCGAATGGACAAGAGGTACATGCTGTCAGGCTCAGGTATGGAGTTTTTTTTTTACCAGCAATGCAGCCATGTTGGGGTTGTGCAGGCTGCAGCCTGTGATAAGGCTAACATACCCTTGACTTCACACCCCCACAGATAAAGGCTCCAGGAAGCTGGATGCCATGGCTAAAAAAACAGTACATAGCATCCTCCTTGGGACTCAGGCAGGCTAACTACATGGCCTACATAGCCAGATACCAGAAGTCCAGATGGGATACTGTTCTGGAACTGGCTAAACAGGCTTCCCCCCAGCTGGCCAAGGAGCTGGTGGAGGTGGCTGCTGATGAGACGGAGGCATCTAAGATCAGTTTCATGCTGCTATAGACTCTAATGATGTATCATCAAGAGTCATGGCTACATCTGTGGCTCTTCAGAGATTGGCTTGGCTCAGATGTACTAGCTTTTAACAGGACACCCAGGCTAAGGCTATGGATTTCCCTGTCATGGATAATTCTCTGTTTGGGGAGCAGACAGAATTATATGAAGAAAATGGATGAATACAGGACCACTTATAGGAGTACACAGGCCAAGGAAAGGCAGGCAACTCCTCAAAAGCAGAAATCTAGGGGCAGGGGCAGGCCTTTTCACAGGTCTTTCTACCAGGCACAGGCCTCCTCTCCTTTTCCTCAGAGGGGGGTCTTCAGAGGGAGAGGCAGAAGGGGGATGAGCAGGGCTGCATCCTCCTGTCAGTCCAAGGATCCTGCCAAGCAGACCCCCTGATGTGTCAGCCTGGGTCGACTCCCCCTTTCCAGTAGAAGGCAGGCAGGCTTACTACTTCCAGGCCTGGAAGTCTATTACCTCAGACAAGTGGGTCCTGGAGGTAATAAGCCAGGGACTGGCCCTCAGCTTCAAAAAATTTCCAAAGCTAAGGGTCAGGTCTTTTTCACCTGCAAACATCTCCGAAACCATTATCCTAGAGGCAGAGGTTTCCTCTGCTGGCTCTCAGAGCCATAGAGATAGTTCCTACTACACACAGGGGCAAAGGTCTGTGCTCCAGATACTTCCTTACCCCAAAAAAGACAGGGGAGTGGCGGCCCATCCTAGATCTAAGATACTTAAACAAGCACCTAGTAAAGCCAAAATTCAAAATGGTGACTCTGGGAATAATTCTTCCCTCTCTAAGGCCAGGGGATTGGCTAGCATCCCTAGACCTCAAGGATGCCTATTTTCATATTCCTATCAGGTGCTCCCACAAAAAGTACCTCAAGTTCGAACTGCCTTCAGGCCATCATCAGTTCAGAGCAATGCCCTTCGGCCTAACATCAGCACCAAAGGTGTTCACAAAATGCCTAGCAGTAGTAGTAGTAGTAGCCTTTCTAAGGAGACAAAACATTTCCATATTTCCATATCTGGATGACTGACTCATTGTGGGTCAGTTTCCAGACCAAGTCAAGTCAAACCTGCAAGTGACCCAGTAATTGCTCACTTCTCTGGGATTCCTCCTCAATCTTCCAAAGTTAGTTCTCGAACCAGTGCAACTCTTGACTTTCATAGGGGTAGAGTTGGATACTCTCAAAGCAAGAGCCCTTCTCCCTCTGGCAAGGGCAATGGCCCTTATAGGCCTGGCTTCTTTCTTTCACCTCCTGGTGTCTTGAACAGCAAGGCATTTTCTTCAACTCCTGGGCCACATGGCAGCTTCCACTGCAGTGGTTCAAGGGGCCAGATTCCTGATGAAGGACATCCAGTTCCACTTGAGGCCTTTTTGGTCTCAGAAAAAACATCCTCTAATCAAACTAATTCCAGTGACTCAGACTCTGATCCAGGTTCTCCAATGGTGGCTGGATCAGGACAACCTCAGGCAAGAAGTCCCGTTCATCACTCGGTCTCACTCTGTGGTTCTAACCACAGATGCTTCTCTCCTGGGGTGGAGAGCTCACTTGGGAGTCCTCACAGCACAGGGAGTGTAGTCCCCTCAGCAGTCTCTACTTCACATCAATCTTCTGGAGCTCAGGGCAGTGTACCTGGCTCTACAAGCTTTCTCGGACTCAGTACAGAACAAAGTGGTTCAGGTCAGGACAGACAATACCACCACCGTGTGGTACCTCAACAAGCAGGGAGGCACTCAGTTCATGGCCTTGTGTACGGAAGCCATGAAGTTATGGTCCCTGGCTTATTCCCTACAGACATCCCTGGTAGCAGTCCACCTTCCAGGGAAGAACAATGTGCTAGCAGATGCATTGAGCAGGATTTCTCAGGGCCATCATGAATGGTCCTTGGATCCCCTAGTGTTGAAGGTGATTTTCTCAAGGTGGGGCACTCCAGATCTCTTTGCAGCCCCAGACAATCATCAACTTCCTCTCTTCTGTTGCAGACCCTCAGTCTTGGGCTCAGTCCCCCTGGATGCTCTACTTCTGGATTGGGAGGGGAGATTTCTGTATGCCTTTCCCCTTTCCTCTATTATTCAAGGTTCTGGTCAAGATAAGGTCACAATCTTGCAAAGTGATCCTGATTGCTCCAGACTGGTCCAGGCAGCCTTGGTATCCTCTATTGCTATCCCTAGCAGTCCATCTTCCCCTATCTCTTCCCAAGAATCACAACCTGTTAACCTCCTCTCAGGGGAGGATTTGGTACCCCAACCTTCGGTCTTTCAATCTCAAGCCATGGCTCTTGAAGAACTAGAATATGCAAGCCTGCATTTGTCTCAGGGGGGTCTGGACATTCTCAAAGCCTCTCAAAAACCTGCTACCAGAAAAACTTATAACTCCAAATGGAAAAGATTCAGCATTCGGTGTTCCAATAAGCACATATCCCCAGATTCTGCTGACGTGGCTACAGTTCTGGATTATATGGTTCATCTTAATGGCTTAGGCCTCAGACCAGCTACCCTGAAAGTACACTTGTCAGCTGTTTCTGCATTCCTGTCAGTGGGAAAGGCCTCCTCACTGGTGTCATCCTGTTTTCTGTAAATTATTTAAAGGATTGCTCCATACCAATCCTCCTTTTAGGGATCCTACTCCTGTTTGGGATCTTAATGTTTGCATTGCTTAGCTTATGCAACCACCCTTTGAGCCCTTGGCCTCAGCAGAACTTAAGTACTTGACTTGGAAACTGTGCTCCTGGTAGCTATTACCTCTGCCAGGCATATCAGTGAATTACATGCTCTGTCAGTGGAGCCTAATTTTATCTCTTTCCATAGAGATAAGGTGGTCCTTAGAACCAACAGGAGGTTCTTACCAAAAGTGGTTTCAGATTTTCATCTGAACCAGTCTATGTCTCTTCCTGTGTTCTTCACTGATCGTTCTTCTTCAGGAGAGGGAAGATTACACAGTTTGGATGTTAAGAGGGCACTTAGCTACTACATTGAGTGCACTAAGGCACTTAGGTTTGACTGTCCTCAGCTGTTTCTCACTTATGGTGAAGTGGGAAAGGGTAAACCTGCTACTAAGAGGATGATTGCCAGGTGGATTGTCTATTGTATACAATTCTGCTATGAAAAGCTAGGCAAAGTACCCCCCATCAAGCCTGAGGGCTCATTTGACTAGAGGAACAGCTGCTTCTCTGGCTGCTGCCAGAGATATACCCTTACTAGAAATATGCAAAGCAGCCACCTGGAAACTAGTCCATACATTCACCAAGCATTACTCTCTGAATATCCAGGCTAGGAGTGATGCTAGGTTTGGTACAGCAGTACTGCAGAGCCTATTCCCAAAATAGGTTCAGCACCCTCCTCCGTGGAGGTACTGCTTGGTAGTCTGCATAATGTCAGACTACAGCAAGATTTCATGTTGTTTGAAGAAAAACTTACTCAACTTAGTAATTGTGTTTCTTCTAATGGAGTCTTGCTGTATTCTGACCTCCCTCCCTGCCTCCCCTCTCAGAACCTGTTTTTTGGGAATTGGGCTGGCAGGTGCAGTGTTGCACCTTAGAGGTGCATTTGGCACTCTTCCCTTTATAGAGAGGGGGAATGGGTTTAGTTACATATTTTCTATAGTTATGTTTTGTTCACTGCCTAGCTATTGTTTTGGAGTTCTTGACTTTGGGGACCCAAAATATTTGGTTGCCTTTTGGCTAGTAGATTTTACAATTTCCACTTAGCAGGTGTAGTTAGTTAGTATTAGCTCGTAAGAATTTGACAGTTACACTTCAGAGTGCAGCAGACAGAGGTCTGAACCAAGCTTGAGCTCAACGTTCTATGCTCTGGCATAGAGTTAACTCTTTCCTCTCCGGAGCAGTTCAAGTGCTGGGGCTAACTGCATAATGTCAGAATATAGCAAGACTCCAGTACAGGAAACACAATTACTAAGGTGAGTAATTTTTTCTTCTCTTCTCTGGCCCTTACCCACTGTTACATAACCTCAGAAATCCTTAGAAATTGGGGGCTTTGGCGGGAAGGAAGTGTGGGCTAGTGTGTGTGTGCTAGATGGGAGATGGTTGTTTACTGAACTTTGAGGTATGTGGTTTGTACCAGGATAGTGGGAGGTGGAGGCTTCTGATTTAGTGCAGGTGGGGAATTTTTTTTATATTTTTATTTTAAGGGTAAGGGAACCAACATTTTATTATAATGAACCAAGAAGTATGTGCTCACAGGAGGTTTGGGAAGGAGGGAGGTTGGGGGTTAGAGGGTGGTTTGGGTAGGGGGTTATGTAATTCCAGAGTGTGTAGGGTGTACTTGTGGGAGTGTTTTAGTTTTTTTTTTATTTTGTTTTTTACAGTCTGATTTTGAATTTTGGTCTAGGATAGTCTGAAATCCATCTGTCTGATCAGATTTTGAGCTATCCAATCAGCTCTACTAGAGAACAATATTCACCACCTGCTGCTGATCCTGATCGCCTTCCAACTGGTCCCCTGCCTCACAGAACAAACTCCCACAGGCTGTGTGTACACTATGTGTTTGAATGAGTGTGCATGCACATTTAGTTTGTTTTATCAGAAAATTTGCAACTTTAAGGAATCGTGTTGAAAGTTAATACAGGTATAAAGAGAAAAATAAATGAAAAAAACTAAGTATACCACCAGCAAACATAAAAAAAAACTCATAACAACACAATCAACCAGGGGCCATGTAGAAATATTCTCTAGGTAGTTCATGCATAATTCCAACAATCTGGAGTTTGGTCTATCCCAATAGATAAGAAAATTGTTTACTAGACTTCCAGTCCAAAAGTCCTGTCCTTTATCTCAATGGCACAGTCCTAATAAGGCTATGACAGGAAGCCAAGATCATAAACTCCTCCTCTGGGGAGACCATGCTTACAGGCCAACAGGCCACTGAACTATACAAACTGCAAACTGCCACTTGGGAAATGCCACTCCCATGCTGGCCAGCCAGCCAGAGAGCTTCATCCCTCAATATGTAGGGGAAACCCCAGCAAATACTCCTGAAGGAGTACCACAGTTACTGGGAAACACCTCCACCTGGGAAAAAACAGCCCCAGAATTTTCCAGCCAGTTCCAGGCAGTCCATAGCAGATCAAACATGGGGCACTGACACTCCGACACTCTAAGTCATCCCCCCATCAAAAGCACAAGTCCAGGGCAGGCCCCTGTTAACAAAAACAGCACCAGAAACATCCATCCACTGTCAGCTCACAGCAGTTCCAACACGGTGCTGCAGCACACTGCCAGTGCAAACCAACTCCACGTTACTTTATTAGACCAGTACTACAGGACCAAATTGGTTTTGCTATTTTTGGAGCTCATCAGCTAGAGATAACAACATGGAAATGCATACTACAACCACCACTACTTCACCCGGTCATCAGCTCCACCTACCAACCCTTTAAAACCCACACCCCATCCATCACAGCACCTCCAACCTCCCATCCAGTCCTTAGCATGGCCATTAACACACTTGTGTACTAGAAGAAATTGTTTTGCAAGCTATGCATTGCAAAGCTCTTCATTGTCACTCATACCACCAGGCCATAATACTGGTATTTTTGTGCAAAGCACTACTTGTGTAAGATTACCAGCATTCAGGTCTGGGAATGAGAATGCTCTTCACATTGTATTGAGATGTAAAGGAGTTTCTTCTAGTACAGTGGCTGACTTGATGATGAGCTATGGGTGGGAGGGTTGTGGACCTGAGCAGGTTTTTAGTGGAGAGAAAAACAGATTAAATGGGTGGCCTGTATATAGTAGCAGCACTGCAACCATAAGACCAGCCCCTGTTATTACATTTTACTTATGTACATAATAATGGTAGTGAAAAATTATATTGATCGTGATAAGTACAGGAATGCATACAAAATATGAAATACATCTAGATAGATATAACCACAGAGAGTAGTGTGGGCCTGGTTGCCAGTATCATAGAGTGCTGAAAGAGGACGGTAATGAGAGGGAGAGGGAGAGGGAGAGAAAGAGAGAGAGGAAAAAAACAAAACACGGGGGAAATCATAAGGAAAAAAGGTAGGAAATTGCAGAAAGGAGACAGTAGGGAAAAGAAGCTCAAGAAGCAGTTGGAATGAGTGCTACATTTTAAGACTGAGTATATTTTTCAAGTTCACCCTACGACCAACTGTGGTCTCTTTTTTCATACTGGTGTCTGGGTTGAGCTGTGGAGCCATGTGGTTTTCAGTAGTACGTAGCTGCCTCTTTCCTGGTTTTTAGGGCAGGAACCTTCATTCATTTGTAGTTTCTCTGTATGCCTCACCAGGGCACATGTGGAAATGAGCTGTTAAAGCTCCATGTGCCTTTCCTGGCCAAAACTTTAAAATAAAATTTAACATTGACTATAGGACAGCTGTGTTGAAAATGGCCTTTGGCTACTACTGGCCTTAGCTGGACATGAAGCTGTGATCCAGGCCTGAAAGAGTCTTTAAAGCGCTGCTGACATGACAGGGAAAAAAAAACACATACACTTTTTATGGAAAATTCAGCTTGCATTTCACATATTTTCCATAGATTTCTCCTTCCAATTACTTGTTATTAAAGAAATTTGTGTGCCAATAGGACCTCAATCCCCTTCATAAAGCGTGTCTATGTGAGCAGGGTGAGCAAAAAGTGGAGGCCAACATGGGCAGAGGCTGTGTTGCCCTGTCGGTTGGTCTGTGATAATGTGAAGCCTAAATCATAAGCTTAAATCAAAATACTGAACAAATGCCTACTCTCTATCCACTACCTCTGCTTCTCAGAAAAAACCAAAAAAAGATCTTCAAAAAATATAATTCTGCTCTATCATATTCTGTGTCTAGCAAACAGTTCACATTGGTATCCATGCAGGGGGGCACTTTCTGATGGCAGTTAGGTCACAGATGTTGTAGATCAGAGCAGAACAAAGCATTACTGTAAAGGGGAGCTGTTTTGAGCTTTTTAATGGACCGAGCACAGCAGGACAGGGCTCCTTGGTACACTATGGTACTTCTAAATTGGCTTAGAGGATCACACTAGTAGCGCAGCAGTAGCATAGCCTCACAGGGTCCTTAAGGTCAGAAAGACCTATATGAAATGTGCACCTGTGTGAATGGGGAAAGCACGGAGTGGCGGCCAATATGGGCAGGGACCAGTGTCTGCCTGTGTTAGCCTGTGGAAGATGGGAGACAGCAGCAAACTCTGCTTCACTAACTCGATTAAGGCAAGTAGGTTTGAAATAGTTCTTATAAAGAAATGGATGCTGCTACTAACAGTGGAAAAAGCACTGGGGAGACTAATAAGTTAATACAATGTGTTACTTGTAAAATGCGTATTCATAAGAAACCGAGAAACACATAACAAGCATTAAAGTATGTGAATGCCACTGTGTCACTAGTTTAGAAACAGAGTTGACAGAAGTAAAAGAGCATTTGAGTAAATGCATGTGATAGATGAGTCGGAGGGCTTTCTAGACAATATGATGTCACATTCTAGCAGAGGGGGAATTGGCTCAAAAAACTAATACTGGTATGGAATCAGATGCAGGGGGAGCAGTAAAACACAAGGGGGAGCTCAAGGAGATGCAGAGTATATAGAAAATAATTCGGATTAGAACTGAGTAAATGTTACTAAAGGGAATAAGGGGAAAGGGGAGTAAAGCAGACTGCCATTTATTAAACCCATCAAATAGATTTGATCCTGGCTGAAAATGTGAAAGAGGAGCTGAGACATGAATAATTGCCTATTAAACACCCCGAGAAGGACTCTACAGTAACAGGGGACTCCATGCTAAGGAATGCTGACTCTGCATTCTCTACTCACCTGCATGCATCTCTCTACAGTGAAGGAGGAGGTTGCTAGACTCTAGAACAAGTTGGCTAGGGTGTGGGCAACCTCTTTCCCCACCTAGGGGCTACCAAGTCTGACACCGTTACCTCAGAGACTGCCTAGAAGGAAGAGTGGCTAAAGCATTGTGGGCCCTGAAAGGGTGGGGATGGTGTTTCAGAGTCACATTCCTCAACTAATACCGCAACAGAATTCCTATGCCATTCTTGCAGGGTGGAATGGCTGGAAGGAGGTGCCCATTTTTATACGTGTTTTTGTTTAGTTTTACTTTTTCTAGCTGCACTGGCTATATTTGTTGAACACTGTAAAACAATCTACTTGTCAATATTGTTTGTATTGCTGATTATCTTATTGTCTACCTCTCCCTTGTGCTGCATCACATTGTACTGCTCACATATTTTCACTTGTATGCTCCCGGGTCGTGCCTGAAAATAGGCATCTCTATGTCTAGTGCACCCACCCGATTACCAAAAGCAAATAAATAATGGTAGGGACTGGGGAGGATGTGGAGATCCTCCATAGTGGAGACCCCAAGAAGGATGATAGATGACCTCAGAGGAGGAGGAAGGAATTTCTAGTGGGTGACTTGATTGTGAGGGGGTAGATCTGGGAATAGGAAATGGGTGAGAGGGCAGTTAGGTACCTATGCGGTGCCATGGTCCGGAGAGATGGGAAGTGGATCCAGAGGATCACTACAGCAGCAGGAAGGGAGGAAGAACTGGATGTCATTGTCCACCTGAGGACTAATGACATGGCTAGGGACAGGGCTGGGATAGTGCAGGGGGAGCTCATGGAATTAGGGAATGGTCTTAGACAGGTAGCATGTTTAGTGGCTTTCACAGAAGTGCTGCCTGTCTATGATGGGGGGGGGAGAGGGATTGCCACACCAGGACCTTCAACTCATGACTGATGGAATGGTGCAGAGAGGAGAGACTTGGCTACATTGGGGATTGGGGTTCAACCTGGAGGGATACACGCCTTTACAGGGGTGATGGCCTGCATCCATCTGAGAGGGGAACTGCAGTCCTCAGTGAACAGTTCAAATGTTACATTGATGAACATTTAAACTAGCCAAGGTTGGTGGTGGAAGAAATCCCAGAGGCAGTGACTGCCCCCTCCCACACACACAAGCTAAAGTAGGACATAGAGAGAAAACAATCAGAGTGGTAACAAAATCTGGAAAACTGTGTGCACAAGTGCTAGATGTGTAGGAAATAAGATTCCAGACCAATAGGCCATCATGGCAGAGGCTGACCTGGATATTGTTGTCATTACCAAGTCATGGTACACTGAAAACCATGCCTGGGACATGGCCATACCAGGATATACTCTGTTCAGTAAGGACAGGGTGGGAAGAAAAGGAGGGTGTGTGGTGCTTTATGTGAAGAAAGCATAAAAGCAACAGAGATACAGGGAATGGGGAAGGGAGAGGTACCGTGGAGTACTCTGGAGAAGGGGAATGGAGCCACTGTTTGCACTGATGTGATCAACAGACCTCCAACACAAGGTGAAGAGCTAGGTAAGGTAGTGGTGAAAGCCATTAGCAAGATGGCAGAAAAGGGGAGGTGCTGCTAATGGGAGATTTCAATTTGCTGGATGCAGATTGGAGCCTTGCAGCTGTGGATTCTGGAAGAAGCAGGGTCATCGGCTGCAGGGAGAAATTTCTCAGGTGTAACCCCCCTGCAAATGGGGGTTCCCAAAAGACTTCCAGGAGCTTGCTTGAATGCTCCAAGCCTGAATGGTGTTTGGCGTTTAAGCCATTTATCAGTGAGTGTTTTTAGAGCCTCTGGTACTGTCTCTTTAAGAGCTGTCTGCTTGCAGACATAATTAGTTTGTATGGGGGGACTGTGTGCTTCTCTGTTTGAGTACCACTTGAGCTGCTGCCAATTCACTCCATTTTGCAGTCACTAGAGTGCAAAGGAACCTATCTGAAAGATGTAACTGTTTGCCAGAAATCATTTACAGTAATAATGAAATTACAGTTTGTCTAACCTGCTTTCTTTGCAGTCAGAACTGTGTCTGCCTAGATCCCCATTCTGGTTTTGAACTGCTGAACTGGACCAATCAGTGTGGGGTAAGCTAGCTCTAAAATGGTGCCTTGGACGAATCAGAACTTGGACTCATAATCTGAGCCAGACACAAGAGGATTGTATGGGCAGTGACTCTGGGAGATGAAGTTTAGACTCGCGCCTTTTGGACCAACAGCAGCAGTCTATTGTGGTGACAGCCAATCCAGTCGAGAACTGGGAGGAACTCAAAGGAAGTGCCCGGTTTTGTCGGTTGAGTTTCAGTTTAGCTCTGGCAGTGAAGGAAAGGAACCCTGTGCTCCTTCAGTGCACAGTTTTAGTCAAAAACATGTAAGGTCCAGAGTTCGGTCTGCAGCTTGTGTAACTGTTTGTTAGGACTGAATCCGTCCTGTGAAGAGAATCAAAGGATATCTGAAGAGTAGAAACCAGGCTTACCCTGTAGAAGACTAGAGAAATTGCTGAATTGCACTCGATCTGTCAGGAACTGAATCTGCTGTGTGTTCTCCCGGTATTGTGCAGTATTACATCGGGATAGAAGCAGCCTGCCTGGTATAGTATTTCTTTTTACCATATAAATGTGTGAAGAGTCTCGTGGAGCTCAAGAGTAGCCCTGCTGACGTTGAAGGACCCTATCTTGTTTGGAGGTTGTGAGTACTAATTCAGGGTCGCCCCTGTTGAATTGCCACATTAAATCCAAATGGAATCACTGTACTGCTGACTGTTTAAACTAATTTTCTTTTCACTGTGTGAAAGGGCCCTACCAGCTGCCACGGTTTGGACTAGCCACTAGGGCTTGGGTACCCAGGGACAGTAACTGGTAGGGATAGGCCTGTGCACAGAGCCATAGGTAGATAGTAAAGTGATAAGCTAATTAATCTGATTTCCCGTCCTTGTTATATCCCCTAAATAAATCAGAGCTGCTTGTTTCAGCAAAGTTATACTTCCTGAGGTATTTGTCTATGTTAAAGTACTGTACTGTGATTGTTGCACTGTATCTTATTTCACAGGAGGTCCCAGTGCGGAACTAGTCCTGGGGGTAAGTGTATACTGAGGTAATTCTGATATATTGTGTGGGCCACTAGTGGGAAGAAAGGGGGGTTGCATTGTCCCAGAGGGCTGTGACCAAGTAAGTTTAACTACTGCAAACCCTGACCTCTGGGTGGAGGCACCTGCCATTGGATCCAGGCCCCTCAACCTGTTAGTGGCAAATCAGGCAGGGGTAGTAGCCCCTGGGATAGCGCCATCTAGGGGTTACACAGGTAACTAGTCAGCAAACCCACTGATGATGGGGCAATACTGGACCTGGTTCTCACTGACAGGGACAGTGTTGCAGCCGTCAAGGTGGGAGGCCACCTGGGGACCAGTGATCACTGTATAATGTGGTTCAATATAAGGACTGCTGCTGATTCGAACCACACGGGAAAAGGTCCGGGACTGCAGGAGGGCAGATTGAATAAAGATAGAAGAATGCCTGAGGGATGACCTGGCAAAGGAGGATGACTTGGGTGGGGTGGAGAAACAGTGGGTGAAGCTAAAAGGGGGCATAGTGAAGGCAAAAAACCTCTATCAAACAAGTGAGTAAAAGTAAGATGAAAAGGAGACCGCTGTGATTCACGAAAGGGGTGACTAAAAAGGTAAAGGCTAAAATGGTGGCATTCAGAAGATATAAGGTGACTCAGAGGGAGGAGGATCGGGAAGTCTATCCGGGGAAACAGAGAGAAGCAGGGAAAGCAATAAGGAGCACGAAGGCATGAACTGAAGAGAGAATATCCCAATCGGTAACTAAAGGGGACAATACATTTTTTAGGCATGTAAGTGAAAAGAGGAAGGTTGGGGGGGCACTACACAGGGGGAACAGGAAATGGCAGACATCCTGAACAAATACTTTTTTAGTGTTCCCAACAGAAGGAGAAGGGGAGGAGCCACAATAAAGTAACGTGAATCCTGAAGGGAGGGAGATGAATACTCGTCCTTTTTCAGAGGAGAGAGTTTTAAAGGGCCTCACTAATCTGAAAGTGGACAAAGCAATGGGACCAGATGGGATACATTCTAGGATACTGAGAGAGCTAAGGAAGGCACTGGCTACACCTCTGACAGTAATGCTTAACAGCTCACTGGAAACAAGAGTAGTTCCAGAGGACTGAAAGAGGACAGATGTAGTTCCACTTCACAAAACTGGTAGTAGGGAGGTTGCTGGCAGTGATAGACCAGCCAGCATGACATCAGCAGTAGGGAAGGTAATGGAATAACTGCGGAAGAGGATAGTGGGATTTCTGGAATCTAATAGGTTTTATGATCCAAGACAGCATGGATTCATGGGTGGGAGGTCATGTCAAACAAATCTGATAGATTTCTTTGATTGGATGACCAAGGAATTGGATCAGGGTGGAGTGGTGGATGTAGCCTACCTCGATTTCAGTAAGGTATCCGACTCCTTTCCACATAGAAGACTACTAAGCAAGATGGGTAGCTCAGGCGTGGCTCCAAAGGTGGTAAACTGGTAAGAAATTGGTTAGGGGATAGGTGACAAATGGTGGGGGTAAAGGGAGTTCACTCCAAGGAGGGGAGAGTGATCAGCAGGATGCTTCAGGGATCAGTGCTGGGACCAGTCCTCTTTAATGTCTTTATAGGTGTAACCCCCCTGCAAATAGGGGTTCCCAAAAGACTTCCAGGAGCTTGCTTGAATGCTCCAAGCCTGAATGGTGTTTGGCATTTAAGCCATTTATCAGTGAGTTTTTAGAACCTCTGGTACTGTCTCTTTAAGAGCTGTCTGCTTGCAGACATAATTAGTTGTATGGGGGACTGTGTGTTTCTTTGATTGAGTACCACTCAAGCTGCTGCAATTCACTTCATTTTGCAGTCACTAGGAGTGCAAAGGGAACCTATCTGAAAGATGTAACTGTTTGCCAGAAATTATTTAGAGTAATAATGAAATTACAGTTTGTCTAACCTGCTTTCTTTGCAGTCAGAACTGTGTCTGCTAGTTCCCATTCTAGTTTTGAACTGCTGAACTGGACCAATCAGTGTTGAGTAGCTAGCTCTAAAATGGTGCCTTGGAGCCAGATCAGAACTTGGACTCATAATCTGAGCCAGCCACAAGAGGATTGTATGGGCAGTGACTCTGGGAGATGTAGTTTAGACTTCAGCACCTTTTGGACCAACAGCAGCAGTCTATTGTGGTGACAGCCAATCCAGTCAAGAACTGGGAGGAACTCAAAGGAAGTGCCAGTTTTGTCGGTTGGAGTTTCAGTTGAGCTTTGGCAGTGAAGAAGGAAGGAGCCCTGTGCTTTTTCAGTGTGCAGTTTTAGTCAAAACGTGTGTAAGGCCCAGAGTTCGGTCTGCAGCTTGTGTAACAGCTCGTTAGGACTGAATCTGTCCTGTGAAAAGAATCAAAGGATCTCTGAAGAGTAGAAACCAGGCTCACCCTGTAGAAGACTGGAAGAATTGCTGAAAATTGCACTCGGTCTGTCAGGAACTAGATCTGCTATGTGTTCTCCCGGTATTGTGCAGTAATTGCGATCGGGATACAGATGCAGCCTGCCTGGTATAGTGCTCTTTTATATGGATGTGTGAAGAGGTTTGTGTACCTCAAGTGAGCCCTGCTGACATTGAAGGACCCTATCTTATTTGGAGGTCGTGAGTACTAATTCAGGGTAGCTCCCTGTTGAATTGCCACATTAAATCCAAATGGAATTACTGTACTGCTGACTGTTTAATTCTCCTTTTCTCTGTGAAAGGCCCCTACCAGCTGCCACTGTTTGGACTAGCCACTAGGGCTTGGGTACCCAGGGACAGTAACTGATAGGGATAGGCTGTGCACAGAGCCATGAATAGATTATTAGAGTGATAAGCTAATTAACCTGATTTCCCTGTCCTTGTTATATCCCCTAAATAAATCAGAGCTGCTTGTTTCAGCAAAGTTATACTGCCTGAGGTATTTGTCTATGTTAAAAGTACTGTACTGTGATTGTTGCACTGTATCTCATTTCACAGGAGGTCCCAGTGCAGAACCAGACCTGGGGTAAGTGTATACTGTGAAGGTAATTCTGATATATTGTGTGGGCCACTAGTGGGAAGAAGAGGTTGCAGTGTCCCAGAGGCTGTGACCAAGTTAGTTTAACTATTGCAAACCTGACCTCTGGGTGGAGGCAACCGCCATTGGATCCAGGCCCTCAACCTGTTAGTGGCAAATCAGGCAGGGGTAGTAGCCCTGGGATAGCGCCATCTAGGGGTTACATCTTGGAGCTCACCGCTGGGATTGTGTGTCCTCTAGTGGCCATATTCACGAACCACTGTTAAGAAAAAAATAGGTACCCCGACAGAAGTAGCTGTGCCGGCTGGTGGGTGGTGTACTGGGAGGAGATCGACCCCCAAAATGCTATGCTTATCCTGGACATCCCCTGGTATCAATACGGACACTGTCAGGAGTACTTTCAAGGTGGAAGGTTTACAAAACCCTGTGGTGGTGGGTCGGCATGCTAATCTGCTCACCCACACTTTCCTGGCCCTAGTAGAGTTTAAGGATCCCATAGATAGCTCCAAAGTGCCACAGACCATTACCCCAGAGGAGCCCTCACTGCTTGGAGAGTGATAACTAAGGACAATAAAGACCCAGGGAATCAGCCCCCACCACTATCTGAAACTTTTGAGGAGAATTTGCTGAATGGTTTCTGGGAGAGGGAAAACTGTGGAGGACTTGAAGAAACTATTCTTGCCACCTGGGGTGTTCCTCCCCAACACCCTCTCCTGCTCCAGTGCCCGTAATGGTGGCTGAACCAATGCAGACTCCTATTTCTGCACCTGCCATTAGTCGACTCTTACGAAGGTTGAGGATCTTCTCTGGCACCCTCCCACCCCCCAGGGGAGGATGACTGGGAGACCTGGATAGACTATGTTGCCCCAAAGTGCTAGAAATGGCAATGCTCGGAAGGCGGCGAAAGAGGGTTAGTGAGAGCCTCCGAGGTCCTGCCCTGGCTACCATCCGTGCTAAGCGGGCCAGTAACCCTGAAGCGACTGCACAGGCCTATCTTGAGGCCTTGGAGAATGTGTATGGGAGCCCAGATTCTGATGAGGACCTATGGTGGAGAGTAAGAAATACACAACAGTACCAAGGAGTTGTTGTCTGTGTATGTCTCGGCTGGAAAAATTGTTGCAAGAATGCCTCAGAAGGGTAGTTTGCCAGCGATTGAACTGAACCCGAACCAGACTGGACAGAATCCTTAAGTCTGCCCCCTTCTCAGAACTGCTGTTGCTTCAATTACGCCTGGCAAATCGACTGGAATCCCACCCTCCTATGATGAGTTAATGAGAGAAATTCGAGGAGTTGAGAAAAGGCGACCTCGGGAGGTACCTGCACCAACAGCTGTGGCTACGACCCGAGTGACTGAGGGTGACCCATCAAGTGAAGTTCAGGGGCAGAGGTTGACAGTCAATGAGTGCTCTGACAAGGAAAAAGATATGCCACAATGGGGCGAACTGTTGAGAGATCAGGAATTCAAAAACAGTCCTTTATGAAGGCCACGCCTGCAAATGCAGGGCCCTGACCTATATCCGACTGCATCTTGCTATGGGGGTGGGGGTACCCACCCATGTATCTCCTACTGATAACAGCTCCAAACTCAATTCCTTGACCATGGAAGTGGAGAAACTGACAAGATGTCTCCAAATGCTTATCACGCCCAGACAGAGATGGCACCCAGGTTTCCAGTTAGTAATACCCCGCCCTGGCTCCCAGTGTGGCGCCTCAGCCAGCTCAAACTCCAGAAAGTATGTTTTGCTATAATTGTGGGAAAGATGGGCACATGAAAGGAATGCCAATCCCAAAGACACTGACAAAGAGTTGCATATAGGCTACAAGGAGAGCTTCGGAGAAGAAATCAGTGGTTAAGAGGTGCAACACATGATCCCAGTGAGGGCACCAAAATGCTAATTCACGTCCTTTTGTGGCAAGGTCAGTTGCCCAGGCCCCACTACCGCCTCTCCAGACTGGTCCAGAATAGTGGGTCCCTCCATGGAGACCACTGTAAGGTGAATGGAGTGTCTACAAGAGCTGTATTAGACAGTGGCTCCCAAGTGACAATTATGTTCCAGGATTGGTATCAGAAGCATTTGTCAGACGTACCCTTACAACCATTAGAAGGACTGCATGTATGGGGGTTAAGTGAGAAGGCCTACCTATTCGGGTATATCCGAATTTGGCTGTCTTTCCCCACCTCCGTGGCTGGAGTAGCCGAACAAGTAGAGACCCTAGCCTTAGTGTGTCCCCCACTGGACTGTATGATGGTGTCCCTTTGTTGATTGGAACAAATGCTCATATGTTCGGAAGGCTGGCACAGTTGTGTTATGAAAACAGGGTCAAAGACTAGTAGAGCTTTAAGAGTTCGGCTTTAATTAAGAAGGCCTATGAGGCACAGAGAGATGCTGAAAAAACAGAACCAGAGGAACGATTCGAATTGTATGGAAGAAGGATCCTGAGTCTTGATCCTGGTGCCAAATGCCCAGTGTACCTTACAGGGAGAGGTCCGTATCAGAAAGGATGTTAAGAATAAAATATTAATGTTGGATGCACCAGGCGATGGAAAATTGCCAGAGGACTGCTGGTCAAGCCTAGTATTTTCCGCTAGAGCCCATGCTTATGCCAGAAGGGTAATGGTCCAAGTTCATAATGTGTCTGAAAGAGACATTCAGTAAACAGAGGTTGCATCCTGGCTAATGTGCATTGTGCAGACACTGCAGTGCTACCAGCAGCAAGAGTTCATGGAAGAATGACAGAGTAACGCCTGACTTGTTTGATTTCGGCGACCCGCTGCCAGCTGAATGGAAAGTGAGGATCAGTGAGAAGCTTGCCCAGAGAGACCAGGTGTTTTCTTTAAAGGAATGGGATGTAGGATGCGTGCAAGGAGCTGAGCACAATATCCGTCTGCATGACGAAAGACCATTTCGTGAGAGGTCTCGGCGCCTGGCACCTGCTGACATAGATGATGTGAGGCGGCATCTGCAAGAGATGTTAGCTGCTGGTGTAATACAAGAATCCAGAAGCCCTTATGCTTCCCCATTGTGGTAGTGAGGAAAAGAATGGAACAGTAAGGATGTGTGGATTATCGCACCTTAAACCGGCGGACTATCCCTGATCAGTACACAATGCCCGCATTCAGGATGCTTTGGACTGCCTAAACGGGAGCAAGTGGTTCTCTGTGCTGGATCTCCGCAGTGGGTACTACCAGATCCCGATGGCCCCAGAGGACCGTGAGGAAGAGCGGTCTTTATCTGTCCGGCTTAGCTATGAATTCATGAGGATGCCTCAAGGGATTTCAGGTGCCCCAGCCACTTTTCAGCGATTGATGGAGCGTGCAGTGGGGACATGAACTTACTAGAGTGCCTGGTATACCTAGATGATGTTATTGTGTTTGGCAGCTCACTGGAGGAACATGAGGCAGATTATTTAAGGTATTGGACCCGACTGGAGGACTTTGGCCTTAAACTGTCCATTGATAAGTGTCAATTCTTTCAAACATCAGTAAAGTATGTGGGACACATAGTATCCACCGAGGGAATAGAGACCGACCCAGGTAAAGTTGAGGCCTTGACCACCTGGCCACACCCAAAATCTAAAGAACTGCAAAGATTCCTGGGATTCTCACGGTTATTATCGGCTTCATCAAGGACTATTCAAGAGTGATCCGCCTTTACTAACCTTACTCAAGGGTATCCCCAACCCACAAAAATACCAAAAGTCAGCGTCCTCAAGACTGAAAGAGTGTATTTTCATCCGAGTGAAGTATTTGGGGCCGCTGGACTCCTGATTGTGAGACTGCTTTTCATGAGATCATATATCAACTTACCCATGCTCCAGTGCTGGCCTATGCTGATCCAAGAAAACCTTACGTCCTGCACTGATGCTAGCTTGCAAGGGTTGGGGGCTGTGTTGTACCAAGAGCACGAGAATGGCCTGAGACCAGTGGCCTTTGCCAGTAGAAGCCTGACCCCATCCGAAAAGAACTATCCTGTACATAAGTTAGAGTTCCTAGCTTTGAAGTGGGCTATTGTTGACCAATTCCATGAGTACTTGTATGGGGCTAAAATACTAGTAAAACTGACAATAATCCTTTGACCTATGTGCAGACCTCCAGCTAAGTTGGATGCCACTGGCCATAGGTGGCTTTCTGCATTATCTACATATGACTATGCTCTCGAATACCGAGCAGGTCTGAACCACATAGATGCTGATGCTCTCTCCCGGAGGCCTGTTCCCCAGAATGACTGGGTCCGATTGGCAGAACCTGACATTCGGGCACTCTGCCGGAAGTTTGACAGGGAGGAACAAGCGTCCACGGAGGAGATGGACTGCATGGTGGATTGCTTGGGACCCTCTGAGAATTGCATACCTGCTGCTTGTGCCACTTTTCTGCAATAGACTTTGGTGCACTGCCTCAGCTGGACAATGACAGTATGGCGCGGGCTCAATCCAGCGATCCCATGATCAAAGCAGCTTTAGAAGCCCTCTATGCAGGAAAAGATGTGTCCAAATTACGCTCCACTGATTTGAGAACTGCACTGTTATACAAAGAAGGTCCTAAGTTGAAACTGATCAATAAACTGTTATACAGAGAAACAGTAGACAGAGGGACAAGTAGACAAACAACAACTAGTGCTGCCCACCTTTCGAGACTCAGTACTGAGGTCCTTGCACAACCACATGGGGCACCTTGGTATAGACAGAACACTTGACTTGGTGAGATCCAGATTCTATTGGCCTAAGATGGGGGCTGATGTGGAGCAACACATTACTTGTAGTAGCTGCTTACAGAGGAAAGCTTTGCCCCAGAGGGCTGCCCCCTTGTTAACATCACCACCAGTGCACCCATGGAGCTGGTCTGTATTGATTTTCTGAGTTTGAGTCAGATCAAAGAAATATCAGTAATGTGCTGGTGGTCATGACCATTCACGAGATATGCCCAAGCTTTCTCCACCAAAGACCAGAAAGCATCCACTGTGGCCAAAGTACTTGTAGAAAACTTTTTGTTCACTATGGGGCTCCACAAAGAATCCATTCTGAGAAGGGAGACTTTGAGAGTCGTCTGATCAAAGAGATGCTTTCTCTGTGGGGTCGAAAGTCCAGAACCACTCCTTACCACCCCAGGGGACCCACAGCCTGAACGTTTCAACACGCACTTTGCTAGATATGCTAGGCACCCTGCACCCAAAGGACAAGCCTAGATGGAGCCAACAAATTAGCACCCTGGTACATGCTTATAACTGCACCAAAAGTGATGCCACTGGATTCTCCCCTACCGCCTGATGTTTGGAAGAAGCTCGACTACCAGTAGATGTGTGTTTTGGGGTCTCTCCTGATGGGGTTCAAGCTGACAACTATTTACAGTATGTGCAAAGTTAAAGGCCCAGCTAACTCATGCGTGCCAACTGGCTCAAACCATGGCTGCCAAAGAAATCGGCCAACAAAGAAAGGTATGATAAAGGTGAAAGCACAGGAACTCCAGGAGGGAGATGGTATTGCTAAGAAATCTGGGACTGCATGGCAAGCACAAGATTGCTGACAGATGGCACCATCTCCCTCACATTGTAGTGGGCAAACTAGATGATCTGCCAGTGTACAAAGTAAGGCCTGAGAATAATTCGAAGATGTAAAACAATGCATAGAAATCATTTACTGCCCATTGGACAAATCTTATGAGTCTGAGCCCCTAGAAGTGCCCCTCGGACCAGTGACTAGAGCTGCTGCTAAGAAAAGATCAAGAAAGTCTGCACCTACAGAAGCAAAGTTAAAGTGTTCCCTCCACAAGTCCCAGTTGAGCATGACTGTCAGTCCATATCGGAAGAAAGTGAGAGTGACTTTGAATACTATCCTTCTTACGAACTGAGTCAATTGTTTGAGGGCAATCCCTAGTCAATACTGGAGATGAAGCTGGGCCTTCTGGACTGTCTAAGCCCCAGCTTCATCCCTGGAGCCAATGCTCCCAGAAAGTGAAGTGCAAAGCATCAGATCAGATGAAATGGAATCATTGTGCATGGTTGAACTGTTTGAGCTTTCAGGGAGGAAAATGATAGATTGGGGCAGACTGGTGATACACCCGAACAAGAAGAGTATTTTGAGTGCCCTGACAGTCCACTGCCAGTGTCAAGCTCTCCATGCGAGCCAAATGTTGTGGACTCAGAAACTGTAACTCCTGGAGCTGAAAGTGCCCCAAGTTCTAGCCTCTCTACCCCCATGGAGACTCCCTGACAAGTGAGGACAATGCTGAAAATGAGGCTCAGAGTGCAGAGACTATAACAGTTCCCCTAGAAAGACTGGTCGAGCTGTAAAGCCTGTGGTGCACCTCAGTTATGATTCACTTGGGAGGCCTGTGGACTTGCCTCTCAATGTTGTCCATAAAGGAGTGTATGTGTCCCCGAGCTCATTGCCCAAACTGAGCATCAGTGCTAACTCAAGTTACTTGTGTTGCCCTCTATATGGTGCCCTTGCCCCATCCAGCCCCAAGGTAACTGATAGGGAAGGCCCCTCTCTTCAGGTTTCATGTACAAGAGGTAATAACTTGAGTTATGGTACAATGTGTATGTAATACTGTGTAAATAGTGACGTACTACAATGTTTCAGAAATGTGTTCTTGGTAAAATGATATATTGACTGATGATTACATGTGCGAGCCTAATGCAAATGTATATGGTTGCAGCTGAAACTTATGGGAGTACTTGCTTGACGCGGACGTCAAGCTTTCCCAGGCCAGGAAGGTGTAACCCCTGCAAATAAGGGTTCCCAAAAGACTTCCAGGAGCTTGCTTGAATGCTCCAAGCCTGAATGGTGTTTGGCATTTAAGCCATTTATCAGTGAGTGTTTTAGAACCTCTGGTACTGTCTCTTTAAGAGCTGTCTGCTTGCAGACATAATTAGATTGTATGGGGACTGTGTGTTTCTTTGATTGAGTACCACTCAAGCTGCTGCCAATTCACTTCATTTTTGCAGTCACTAGAGTGCAAAGGGAACCTATCTGAAAGATGTAACTGTTTGCCAGAAATTATTTAGAGTAATAATGAAATTACAGTTTGTCTAACCTGCTTTCTTTGCAGTCAGAACTGTGTCTGCTAGTTCCCATTCTAGTTTTGAACTGCTGAACTGGACCAATCAGTGTGGGGTAAGCTAGCTCTAAAATGGTGCCTTGGACGAATCAGAACTTGGACTCATAATCTGAGCCAGCCACAAGAGGATTGTAGGGCAGTGACTCTGGGAGATGTAGTTTAGACTTCAGCACCTTTTGGACCAACAGCAGCAGTCTATTGTGAGTGACAGCCAATCCAGTCAAGAACTGGGAGGAACTCAAAGAAGTGCCCGTTTTGTCGGTTGGAGTTTCAGTTGAGCTTTGGCAGTGAAGAAGGAAGGAGCCCTGTGCTTTTTCAGTGTGCAGTTTTAGTCAAAAAACATGTGTAAGGCCCAGAGTTCCGGTCTGCAGCTTGTGTAACAGCTCGTTAGGACTGAATCTGTCCTGTGAAAAGAATCAAAGGATCTCTGAAGAGTAGAAACCAGGCTCACCCTGTAGAAGACTGGAAGAATTGCTGAAAATTGCACTCGGTCTGTCAGGAACTGAATCTGCTGTGTGTTCTCCCGGGTATTGTGCAGTAATTGCGATCGGGATACAGATGCAGCCTGCCTGGTATAGTGCTTTCTTTTATATGGATGTGTGAAGAGGTTTGTGTACCTCAAGTGAGCCCTGCTGACATTGAAGGACCCTATCTTATTTGGAGGTCGTGAGTACTAATTCAGGGTCGCTCCCTGTTGAATTGCCACATTAAATCCAAATGGAATTACTGTACTGCTGACTGTTTAATTCTCCTTTTCTCTCTGTGAAAGGGCCCTCACCAGCTGCCACTGTTTGGACTAGCCACTAGGGCTTGGGTACCCAGGACAGTAACTGATAGGGATAGGCCTGTGCACAGAGCCATAGGTAGATTATTAGAGTGATAAGCTAATTAACCTGATTTCCCCTGTCCTTGTTATATTCCCTAAATAAATCAGAGCTGCTTGTTTCAGCAAAGTTATACTGCCTGAGGTATTTGTCTATGTTAAAGTACTGTACTGTGATTGTTGCACTGTATCTCATTTCACAGGAGGTCCCAGTGCCGGAACCAGACCTGGGGGTAAGTGTATACTGTGAAGGTAATTCTGATGTATTGTGTGGGCCACTAGTGGGAAGAAAGGGGGGTTGCATTGTCCCAGAGGGCTGTGACCAAGTTAGTTTAACTATTGCAAACCCTGACCTCTGGGTGGAGGCACCCGCCATTGGATCCAGGCCCCTCAACCTGTTAGTGGCAAATCAGGCAGGGGTAGTAGCCCCTGGGATAGCGCCATCTAGGGGTTACATAGGCGACACTGAAGATGAGCTGAAGAGGAAGGTCTGCCTCTTTGTGAATAACAATTTGCAATAGGGTGGACACTCCAGTGGTGTGTGTGGAAAGAATGAGCAGAGACCTGGGAAAGCTCAAGGAGTGGTCATGGGTATGGCATTTGGGTTTCATTGTGCAACAGTGCAAAATAATGCACTTAGGGCACAGAAACCCAGGGTCAGAGTACAAAATGGGAGAAGTGTTGTTAACAACCACCAAGCAGGAGACAGACCTGGTGGAAATAATCTCTGATGACCTAAAGGTGGGCAGGCAGTGTGACAAAGTAGTTGGGAGGGCTAGTGGGATGCTGGGGTGCATAGGGAGAGGTATGACCAGAAGAAGGAGAGAGTGTGGGGGCTGGGCCACCGGTTCAGCGGTAGCGCTACCACTTGCGATGCCGAATGCTTGGGTTTGGGGCAGCCCAGGAGTTGGACGGCTGGCCGGGGGGGAGGAGGACTGCACATCTTATGGACTGCTCTCTTCCTCGTGGGGAAGGGGGAAGCACCCAGTGCTCAATTGGCCCCTAGTGGAAGTTAGGGGTCTGACAGCCAGAGTTTACAAGCTTGGGGGGCATGGCAGACATCTGGCCATGTGCTACCATGTCATTGCATAGCATGCCTCCCTGGAGAACTTGCATATCTATAAAAATTACCTGGCTGAGTAGGAGAACGTCACTCACACTGATCCACATACAATGGACCGAGGCACTCTGCTCCCTGGATCAGCATCAGTCATCTGACTGAGGAGTAGTGCCCCACTCTCCAATGGCCCCACCCTGGGGCTCAGCCAGGGTGCACTCTGGGAGTGAAGAGTAAGCCCCGAGTGGTGGGGTGGCAGGGGGAAGATTGATGTACTGCCAGCCAGGTAGCCAAAAAAAATGAGAGAGGTGGTGCATCCTATGCATAGATCACTGGTAACACCAGAGTACTGTGTCCAGTTCTGGAGGGCACTTCTGTAGAAGGACATAAACAGAGTGGAGGCGGTCCAGAGGAGGGCAACTAAAATGCTGCAGGGCCTGCATCAAAAGCCCTACACAGAGAGACTAAAGGAATTCAATATGTACACTCTGGAAGAGAGGAGGAATATGATAAAGACCTTTGAATACCTCAAGGGGGTAAACAAGATAAGAGGAGGAAAGTATTTTTCAAAAAAAAAAAAAAAAAACTTGTATAAGGAAATATAACGGAAAGAGCAAGTTGCGAGCATGGCCAAACATTACAACGATGATAAATAAGAAAAAAGCTACACAAGACTGCAGAACATAATAACATAGGAGTGACTGAGAAAATTGTAAGAAAGTCCAGAGCTAAGCAGCGATTGAAAAATCAGATTGCTGAAAAATGTAAAAGTAATTCAAAAATATTTTATAACAATGTAAATTCAAAAAAGTCCACTTCCAGAATTGTGGGACCCTTACTGGAGGAAAGAAGGATGACTGGGGAGGAAAATGAAATGGTCAACACCCTGAATAAATACTTTTGCCTTGTATATAACACAGCATTGACAAAGCCCATAAATAGTATAGAAAGAAGTGAAAGTAAAATCGAAATAGAAAAGTCTAAAGTGCAGGATAAATTAAAGAGTCTAAATTCCTTTAAGTCAGCCGGCCCCGACAAAATCTAACCTAGGGTTCTTAAAGAGTTTGCTGTTAATCTTGCTGATCCAGTAGTTAAATTATTTGAGACCAGTGTAATGGAAGGGTTTCATTCCAGATGACTGGAGAGATGCCACAGTCATATAACAAACTGTCCAGAGCCGATATGGCTGTAGCCAAACTCACTGAACTCATGGCGGAACATGGCATAGTCCGCCAGGTCCAAGATGGCCACCACAGCTCAGTGCACATGCGCTAGTCATTGTGCATATGCTTGGTGAAGTTGCACATGTGTACTTAGCTCCAGCGGCCAACTTGGATACAGCAGACTGTGTCATGTTCCTCCATGAGTTCAGCCAGCTTGGTGGGCGATGGCAGAAAAAGCAGTGCATCAATGGGGGTGGGGTGGGGATGAGTGCACGGATTTGGAGCTGTGGAAGGAAGTACTGCAACTCCAAATCCAAATGGGTGCTTTGGTATCCCCTTTTTTGAGCTACTACAAGTTGCCTGCAGGCTTTGCCCACTGCAGCTGTAAAAATAACGGAAATTAAAATAAAAAGAGTAATTACAGGCCAATGAGCCTTACAGTTGTGGTTGGAAAATTTCTGGAGGGGATACTTAAGAAGGAAAAAGAGAATTTCATGACAGAAAACACTCTCTTAGATAAAACACAATGTGGTTTCAAAAATAGAAGATCATGCCCGTGTAACTTGTTGGAGTTCTTTGAATCAGTTAGCAAGTCCCTTGACAAACGAATACCAGTGGATGTAACACATATGGATTTCAGCAAGGCATTTGATACCATTCCTCATAATGAATTACTATCAAAGCTGAGCAGTATGGGTATTCACCAAAATATTAGTACATGGATTAATAGCTGGCTAACAGGAAGAAGACAAAGGGTTCAAGAAAACAGCTTTTACTTGGATTGGGAGAAGTGACAAGTGGGGTGCCCCATAGGTCAGTGTTGGGACCAACGCTCTTTAATATCTATGTGAGTGGCATGAGGTGTTGTAATGGAGGCTGGATGGCAACATTCGTCAATGACACCAGGCTAGGCAGTGTAGTTGAATATACAGGAAGAAATTATAAACCTACAAAAAGAGCCTGATTCGTGGACTGTGTAGGCATCAAATTCCAAAATATATTTCCACCCAGATATCGTAATGCACTTTGGAAAGAATAACATTAAAGCTGAATACTTTCTAATAGGCATAAAGCTTAGGGAAAGCATGCGTAAGAAAGATCTGGGTATTCTGGTTACAAACTCTTTAAAGCATGCATCACAGTGCAAACGTGCAATAAATAAGGGAAACAGAAGTTTGGCATGCATAAGGAGAAATTTTGTCAGCAGAGAGAGGGCACTGGTTATGCCATAGTACAGATCCCTTGTCAGAGCTCAGTTGGAGTACTGTGTCCAGTTTTGGAGTCCACAGCACAGAACTGAGGTGGCTAGAATTGAGGCAGTGCAACTCAGGGCAGCTAGATTGATTTGGAACTTATGGGGGAAGGACTATGATACTACACTGAGGGAGCTTGATCTGTATTCACTTGAAAGAAGAACACTGGGGATCTGATTTTGGTCGATTAAACTTCAAGGGACAGTGAATTACAGAAATGTTTATCTTTACGTCCAAAATTTGTGAGTCCAAATTTAAGAGGACACAGATATCAGTTGAAGGGATAGCTGTTTAGCACTGAAAGAAGGAAACTCTGGTTTTCACAAGGTGGTAGAAAAATGGAATTCACTAGCTAGTGAGGTGGTTGAGAGTAAGAATATAGCAATTTCTAAGAATAGGTTAGACAGTATATGGATAATATGTACTTGACACAACAGCTATGATAGCAACAGCCAGACTTGAAGGGCTAGATGCCTACTTTGGCAGAATTACCTATGAACCTATGTATTCTGTCCCTTTGGCTTATTCCCTTTTTTTTCACTCAGTAGTTTTTTCCACTCTGGTCTGCCTGATGGCACCCCTCAGCCCCGTCACCAGCCTTCTTACAGACTTACTGGTTATCCCACCACTTGCTCAGAATCATGATGGGCGGGTGGCCTACCATGTTGGTCATGCAAGAGCTTGCAGGGAGTGCCAGCCTTGGGCAGCCCGGCATCTTTTTCCTCCATTTTCTCCCTCTGGGCTGTAGCGTTGGGATGTGTGCACCAAGCACATCACACTACAGCCCTGCCCCTCGTGCCTTCCCGTGGCATTGTTGCCTGATCTCCACCAGGTGTCAGTCTCTGCAGTGGGACCTGGTGTCTCCCCTTCCTGAGGAAGGAGTGCTGCCATCGGGCACTCAATCCTCCCTCACCCAGCCAGCCTACTGAGTGACCCTAGTCCATTGCTGAACCAGGTTGCCAGCATGGGGAGTGGAGGTGAACCCACTCCTTCACTGGGCCAGCTGCTTATTCCCTTCTTGACATGGGGAGTGAAGGTGAACCCGCTTCTCCACTGGGCTGGCTGCTTATTCCCTTCTCCACTGGGCTGGCTGCTTATTCCCTTCTTGAAGTCATACTCCTCTGCTGTGATGTCACAATCTGTTGCCATGGGAATAAATTATATCACATCACAGGAAGAGTAATATAACTTCTGGGGCCCAGTATACAGTCGCAAAATGTAGTGGTGGTGGTGGAAACTTGGCCCATGTAAGCCCTCTCCCCATTTTGGCACCACACTTTTCAGCTACACAGAACGGGGGATTAGTGAGATGAGGGTGGAGTACCCCCTGTGCCAGTTTGACTATACCAGATGCACCACCTAACATGGTGGAATGCACCAGGCATAGAAGTCAGTTCATGATATTACCCCAGTGACATGGCACTATACTGTAAATAGAGTACTGGCCATGTGGCATTACCACAACAGCTGTCCCCCGCCCCCACTAGCCATACCTTTAGACTTGCTTATGAGCCACTACACAGTGTAAATTAGTTGTCCCACTCTAGGCCTTCCAGGTGGTCCAGTGGCCCTCCAAACTGGAAAAGTCTTTTTTCCCTTGCTTCCTGGTATCCAGTGGATCCCCCTCCCTGCCCCTGTGCTGCTGTTGTATGCTTTCAGTGATACAGTGCACTGCCTGTGCTATTTCCCCCAATAGAATTTTTTTCTGTCTCACAAACCAGTGATCCCTTGTAGTTCTGCTTTTAACAGTGCTACCTGTGCTGGGGGTCGCTGTGGCTAGTAACTGAGGGTGAGGCTGTCTGTGAGCAACAGAGTTTGGTTAGTGGTTCATTTACATTCTGGCACCCTCAGTTTACTGGCTGTCCCATCTATTTCCCTGTGCTAACACAGTGGCCCACTGCAGTGTTGCAGAGACAGCCTTGCATCCTATTTGTGTATAGCACAGGGGTGCAAGGTTGAACAGGGGAGCAGAAAGGTCCATATGATGACTGCTCCACTAATATGTGACTGTTTATGGGACTCCAGATGAAGAATAATAAACTAGGGCAGATGAACTTGTAAGGAACAAATATCTTGTTTTAATAGGGGATGACCACATTAATAAATAATAGGGAAGAGAATTACAGAAGTTTGTGGAATATAAGCAGAACTGTGTATGTTTTTGTTAAATTATCCTGTAGTCATCAGCAGCTCCTTAATCTGTTGCCGAACTACTTTGCCATTTAAGTCCCAAGTGTTTTTTTTTTGTAATAAAAAAGATAGAACTGTCTGTTTCTTTTAACTGAGCATTTTTTTTAGTGAAGGACAACTTGTTATATTTGGTTTTATTTCTCTTCATTTTTCAGAATACATTATGTTTAAGGGCTTCATTATATCTGTAGAAGACAGGAAAGAGAATCAATGACATTAAAGATGATATTTTAAACCAGTGAGATGCACTTTTTTATTTACCCCTTTAACAAGTTAGGGTGAGGATATAATTTAAAACCAAAGTTTTTCGAGAATGTGACACTTACACAGTGCCAGTGTGTGGGTTTAAACAATAGGGCTGCTTAAGATCCCAGTTTCTAGCAGGTTAAACTTGTACATGATAATTTGTCACAATAGAAGAATGAGTACTTTGTCGGCAATTGTTCTTCTAGCACTGGTGTTAGCAGTGTCTGCCACACAACTTCCATAAACCCTCTAAGGAAAGGTAATTGTGCTTCATCTGTGCGGAACTGGTTAAACTAGATAGCAGAATTTTTTTAAATGTATTGGACTTGGAATGGCTTTGCAGTTAAAGGCATTCCCTAGATAGCTCTGAGATTTGGAGTTCAGAAGAAATACAGCATGGCAGATTGTGGTAGCTGTGAGCAGTGCAGTTTAGTGGTTAGAGAAAAGAGCTGTGAACTGGGTAACTCAGGTTCAAATCCCACTGTAGCCATTGACTCATGGGCTCGATTCTCAAACGGTCGAGAATGGCGCATGGTGCTTGCACCAACAAGGAATGGCGCAAGGGGCATCTTGCACCACAGCGTGCACTATTTCTGATTCTGAAACATGGTCTGTGCCACATGGGGGGCTATCTGCACCAATTGGGCTTGTACCACTCTTGCGGTGGATGCATGGCTGTGCCGTGGCAGACCGGGGCTTACGCCCCGGTGGTGCTGCGGTATCCCCATATGTGGGACTCGGAAAGAGTCGCAATGGGTGAAGTGCTTGCCAGGGGTTAGACCAGCCCATAGCTGGTCTAACAGTCCTTGCCCCACTTGCCAGGTGGGAAAGGATCCCATGCACACCATCTGAACAGTGAAATACCTCTGCACATTTAGGCTATGTATCGCTACCCGCAAATATGTGCTTATGTACTGCATAGTCCATAGTGCTATTGCACCCCTATTATCCTCAAGCACACTATCAAACTCTCCCACTGCAATCTCAGAAAAAGAACTTTACTGGAGATTTATTTATTTATTTAAAATTGGGTAACCAGGGTAGGCACACCGAGCCGAGGTTTGTTTCCAGGTGCGAGCTGGGGGAAGGGGAAGTGGAGTAGACACCGGGTCATAACAATACAGAGCAAACAGAAATGCAAAAGTACAATAAAAGTCACATCCAAGGGAGATGTCATAGTGCACTACTAAGAAATAAAACTATTTAGGGCACAAGGCAGAGGCACTCAGGCAATATTGATATGTTGAATATATGGCCATGGGCTGATGTTTATGTTATGAGAGACTTTCATGTCTCTATTACAGGACTATACACTGTCATGTCAGTCATGGCAACATACACACAACCTCGATATGGAGGTCACCAACCTAGGAAAACAGTAATGCAATGTGCTACACTCTGGATACTTGCTTCAGAGGCACACAGAGTTGCAAAACATGATATAGGGCCAGATCTTCAATTGACAGGGGAGGATGGCAGCCTCAGTCAAACTCCTCCCTTGTGCCACCAGTTTGGCGCACAACTCAGCTTGTAGCAACCATGGAGACTTTGGCACTGGGACCCATAATGTACTATAATCTGGTCCAGGGTCCCTGGCAAACTCAGCTTTGCCGCAAGCGGGTGTACAGTTCACCTTGCATCAGTCTAGGAGGGCTTTTGAGAATTGAGCCCATGGTGTATTGTTGAGCAAGATGCTTAAACTGTGTTTTTGTCGATCCCCTAGCTGTAAAATGGTTAGAAGCAAAAATATGGAAACAGATGCTGCTTTTGAACTGAACAAACCCAGGTAAATAAGAACACAAGAAGTTAATGTGAATGAGAAGAGACTAGCTGATGAAACAGTCTGTCCGTCACAAACACTAAAAAGAAATGTGAGGAAAAAAGTACTGAATGCTGTAGTTATGAAAGTGAGCATATGCCTCAGTGTTTGGCCAACCCCAAAAAAGGGGAAAAAGCACACAAATGTTAACCTTAAAATGAATTGTTAAATTTTGTCATTTAGTTATGCACAAGCAACGCACTGATTTGGATAAGAAAGATTGACAACGGTCTGCAGATTCACTTAGATTTTTACTGTGCCACTGCTGTACTGATTTGTATGGGACTGACAATGGTCTGAAGATACACTGCGATTTACACTGTACTCCTGAGGAACAGTAATACAGTTGGTGCTTACTTATTCCAGTGATATTGTCCCACAATTATGGGCAGGCATTTAGGACCACATCAGGAGTGCTGAGTCAAATGAGGTGGTAATTTACATTTTAAATTCATGACAAAACACATCAATTTGTCATTTTTACAGGGGCATAGCATAGCTGGTTATACAAGATGTAATGTGTTTAAGGAGAGAAAATGGGAAGGCTGAAGTGGAACCAATGCATCATACTTTTGGCATTCACGGTGGAATTGGATCACGTAATTGGTAGGCATCCGATCTTTGCATCGTCCCACCTGTTACTTACTAAATCAAATTTCATTCTGTCCTTGGATGTGTTGCCTATCCTGCTTCCAAAGGAAAAAGCAGTCTGATTGTTTTTTGTATTCTGTCATCAGGAGCACTGCCTGACCTGCTCCTGAGGACAAAGCATTCCAATTCTATCTTTTTCTGTCCTCGGAAACACTGTCTGCACTACCCCTGAGGATAAACCAGCTTGATCCTTTTTTATTTGATTTTGTCCCCAGGAACACTGCCTGTCCTGCTCCACAGGAAAAAATGGTCTACGATTTTAATTTTTTTATTCTGTCCTTGAGGGCACTACCTACCCTGCTTCCAAAGGAAAAAAAACAAAACAATCCAATGGTTTTACTTTTTTATTCTGTCCTGGGGAGTGCTGTCTGCCCTGCTCCTATGAAAAAGCAGTCTGATTCTTTTTTTTCCCCCAACCCCTCCACCCATGGCCAAATAGAAAAAACGTCCTCATACTCTTCACCCCATGCTGTCCCAAGAAAAAGTATATGGACAGATGAGGGACAGAGATCAACTGTGGGCCATATAGGGTCATGATTTTCAGGTCAAGAGTGGAACCCAGATTTTTGGCCTGATTGCTTATAATGCAAGTAATTTTCTATTTCAACTCTGTTGTATCTCTGCTAAGAACAAGCCTGTCATTTTGTATAGTTTGAAATGACTGTTTTTATTTAGTATTGCAGCTGCAAATACTAAGTCCCCCATCCCTCCCTTGTTATGGCAGGTGATAGACAAGCGATGCAATATCACATAAACAAGTGCATCACATACAGTATGGTATTAGCTTTAGGCAATGAAAGTTTTTTAGACATGCCCTCTCTAGCAGTCTTGTTATAGAAACAAAGACAATGATGGCAGAAAAAAGATTGATGGTCCATCAAGTCTGTCCTACCTATCCCCACTACCTATTGACCATGCAGGGTTCTAGAGTTGTGAAACTAACGTGTATTACAATTCTTTACAACATTCCTTTTTTATAATGTGTTAATTCTTACCTTGCAAAATGCAGAATCCTCTTTATTGTGACAACAGTGTGACTCTGAAGCCTTTGATGATATTGTATTGGGATGAAACTCTTGCCATATGTATATCATTATGTCCTGACTGGAAAGATGAAATATTCTAGGACACCTAGTATAATAAGGACACAGTTTAAACTCCATCTTGTGGACTTTGGCAAAAATAATCTTATCACAAGTTTATCAGCTAGAATGTAAGCAAAGTTCTGCATAGATGTCTTTCTGTCCAATGAGATAAGATGGAAGATGATTGCTGCATTAAATATAGTGTATAAAAATATGGCCATTTTTCAAGAGAGGTATGGTATTTCTCAACATCTGATACCATCATCAATGTGAGGTGTGCATGGGACCTTTCCACATCGAGGTATCCACTATCCTCAGCATGGTATCTTCAGCATCCAATGATACCATCATCAAAGTGGTGCATGGTACCTTTTAACATCTAGGTACTCATCATCATCATCATCACCACTGTATCCTTCACCATCTAAGGATGCTATCACCTCGTCTGCAAGCAACACGTCACTCTGCAGCAACTTGAAAGCTATGGGACTTCAGGAGAGAAACACCACGTAGCATCCTATGCTATCTACAATGCCTCAAAATCACAATGAAACCTGGATTTTAGGCCTGATTGCTTATAGTGAACGTGGATTCTGAACCAAATGTTAGTGATCTTCCACAGTGTATTCACTTGTCCATTCTGTCTTCAACTGTCTACCTCATACCGTATGTACTGTGGTTACCAATTGACTCTCTCTCAAGCTGCTACTGACTTGCAATCAGAACCAAATGTTAGTGTTTCTCCCACTATGTATTCACTTGTCTATACTGTTTTCAACTGTCTACCTGTGTTCTCCCTTCCCCCAGGATGCATCTGTAATCAAGCAGTATTCTGCTCAGTATGCCTTCCTGGTAAAACACGTAAATAAACAAACAAATAAATAAATAAATAATGCAAGTAATATTCTATTTTAGCTCTGTTGTATTTCTGCTATTCTGTTCAGCCAGGATCAACTTCCACCAGCTCCAGACTTCTACTATTGGATAAAACCACTGAAGTAGAGAATGCCAGCAAGCATCAACCCCGGCCCCCCCCCCAGCACGGACCAAGTTTTAAAAAAAAGTTTGTAAATGACTGGAAACCCTTGCCAAACAAAACTCCCTAATTAATGTCTTATCCCTGTAAATAAATAAAAGGACTCTGAGTAAGATTTTATCTGAGGGACTGCAGATTTATCAAGTGGTTAAATGTAAGTGCATGTTTGCTAAACACTATATAGACTGCCATCGTTTGGATGGGGTATATGCCAAGCTAAAATCGGGACTGTCATAATGAGAGTATCAGCTAAAAAGGGACTGTTCAAAAACTGTCACCAACGTACAGGGCTTCTAATGAAACAGTCCTGGTACCAATATATTTGAAAGAGACTTTTGCTTAGTTACTTGCTAATTACTTATATAGTATCTTTATAAGTCTTTACTGATTAAGTAAATGTAAACTGAATAACTGAACTGGCTTTTCTACTGAATGGTATAATACAGATCTCATGTTATTTGTTCTTGTCCTGCGAAATGTATGACATTGTGGAATTTATGTGAGGTTCCATAAACTGGGATTAAGTTATGCTGTTGGGCTAAGCCAGCCCGGTGGCACTGAGGTGCTAGACGTCACACCTCACACCATGCTGGTGATCTGGGCTCAGGAGTGAGCTCGGTTTGCCGGGGGACAGCAGGGGAGGGAGAGAATCTAGCATCCAACAAAATGCTCTCCTCTCCTGGGGTGGAAGGGACGGATTCCCCATCCTGCTCCTTGGCTGCCTTCTGTTGGAGGTCATGGGGCAGCACTGGAGTCAGTGAGGCACAGCAGCGTGGCAATGTGGCACATGCACACTTCCACACGTGTGTGTTCACAGCCTCGAGTGGGAGGGACAACAGAAAAATGGAAAATGGTGTCTGCAGGCTCCATGACCCTGCCTGCCAACTGACATCCTGCTCTGATGCCAGACCACCTGAGACCCCAACCAGATTTGGATGCACTGGGTGGGGGGAGTGATGGCCCTCTCCTTCAAGACCTGGCCATGGGGGGGATTCGTGGGGGTACAGGGGGGTTTGGTGGTGCCAGGGGTGTGATGGATGGACATAGGTGGCAAGACAGTGGGAGCTCCTTGCCTGCGGATGCCTGGGGGGGGATAAACAGAATAAAAAAAAAATTTGCTCATCATAGGTAGTTTTAGAGCAAAGTAGATGTTAGTCTGTATAGCTCGCCATATGATTTATAAGTCGCCCCTAATGTTCAAACAACATGAAGTCTTGCTGTATTCTGACAAGTGCAGTTAGCCCCAGCCTTTAAACTGCCCCGGAGAACAGTGGGTTAACTTTTCTGTGCAGTGCAAGGAATGTTAGTCTCGAGCTCGGTTGATGTCTCTGCCGGTTGTATTTTGAACTGCAACCGTCAGATTCTTTACTCTGTCTCACCGAACAGTCACTCCGGAGGTTTCTCCTGCAGCTTGGTTCGAAGTCAGTTAAAGTGTCGGTTTTTGGTCCGTTTCTACCAAAATTTAGTTTCCACATAAGTCGGTTCAAGTCTCTGTCTGTGGTACCATGAGTACTAGATAGGTTTTGTTCTGTTTTCTGTGTGGAACTTGTAAAAAGTGTGGATCGGCTCGGCTGAACCGATTGTTCAGGTAAATTTTGTATTTTACTTCAGCGTGTGGTTACCGGTCCGTATTGGTTCTAAAAAAAACGGGTTTTAGTACATTTTTTTCCAAGACCCATGACATGGTCAGGAACCGATAGGAGAGTCTTGCCTGGCGGTTGCCCAAAAAAGGGTAAATTTGGTTAGGTTGGCCATGTCTGAGAAACCCAAGAAAAAAAACGGGCCCACTGGGTTTCGACACTGCAGTGAGTGTGGGGAGGTCTTTGCTAAGGCCGATCCCCACACCACCTGTGTTTATTGTCTGGGGTTTGACCAGCTCGATTCAGACTGCCAAATTTATAAAAATTTTCCCAAATCTACCCTTGAAAAGAGATTAGGTAGACTGAGGGAAAGGGAGGCAGAGAAGTCCGCTGACCTGGATGGCCAGCCCGGTTCGGTTCTGACCGAACCAGAAGGAGTGCCCTCTGACCAGGGTGATACTTCTTCGGGCAAAAGGAGATCCAATTCCGAGGGGTTGGTTCTGGCAAAAAAGAATCGCAAAGAAAAATCATCCAGTTCAGATCCAGAATCTCACGCTCCGACTGCCGAAGAAATAGCCAAAGCGATTCATATTGTGGAATCGCTTTGCCCGGTTCCGACTGATCCTGCACCTTTTGTCAGGGGCTCGGTTCAGTCGGTTCCCCAGGTTCACGATTATACCCTGAAAGAATTTTATGAACTGGAGTTTGAGAAGGAAGGAGAGTTGGAAGATGAATATGGTGATGATGAAAGTCTGGATGTGCCTATTGATCCGGACATCTCCCCAGACAGACCTTCAGGTGTTTCTCTTCCTAGGTTTTCTGAGTCCCCTTCCCACTTCATGTTTTACAGAAAGGTGGCTGAGACCCTCCAGCTTCCTGTGGAGAAGGCAGTGGAGGATCAGGAGGAGCCTGACTATGTAGAGATGATGGACATCCCAGAGTCCAGGAGACTGTCTATTCCCCTCCACCAATCTTTTGGGAAACAGACACACAAAATTCTGAAGTCTCCCAATTCCATACCTCCTGTGGATAGAAGAATGGACAAGAGGTATACTGTTTCAGGCTCAGATACAGAGTTCCTTTATCAACAATGCAGCCATGTTGGGGTTGTACAGGCTGCTGCCTGTGATAAGGCAAACATTCCCATGGCATCGCATCCCCCAGACAAGGACTCCAGGAAGATAGATGCCATGGCAAAAAAGCAGTACTTGTCATCTTCCTTGGGACTTGGGCAGGCGAATTATGTGGCCTATACAGCCAGATATCAGAAGTCCAGGTGGGACACTCTACTGGCACTGGCTAAATAGGCTTCACCCCAGCTTGCCAAGGAGCTGGAGGAGGTGGCTGCAGATGGGACTGAGGCATCAAAAGTTCAGTTTCATGCTGCTGTGGACTCCAATGATGTGTCATCAAGAGTCATGGCTACATCTGTGGCTCTTCGGAGAATGGCTTGGCTCAGATGTACTAGCCTCTCACAGGATACCCAGGCTAAGGCCATGGACTTTCCTGTAGTGGGTGATTCACTGTTTCGGGAGCAGACAGAGAATTACATGAAGAAAATGGACGAGTACCGGACCACTTACAGGAGTGCTCAGGCCAAGGAAAGGCAGGCAACTCCTCAAAGGCAGCAGTCTAGGGGCAGGGGCAGGCCTTTTCAAAGGCCTTTTTACCAAGCACAGGCCTCTTCTTCCTTTTCGCAGAGGGGGTTCTTCAGAGGGAGAGGCAGAAGGGGGATGAGCAGGCCTGCATCCACCCCTGAGCCTAAAGCCCCTGCCAAGCAGACACCCTGATGGGTCTTCCCAGGTCGATTCTCCTATCCCAGTAGGGGGCAGGCTGGCTTACTTTGTCAAGGAGTGGATGTCTATCACATCAGACAAGTGGGTCCTGGAAGTAGCAAGCCAGGGACTGGTTCTCAGCTTCAAAAGATTTCCAAAGATGAGAGCCAGATCTTTTCCACCTGCAAATCTTTCGGAAACCCTTGCCCAAGAGGCAGAGGTTTCTTCTCTCCTAGCTTTAAGAGCTATAGAGAGAGAGTACCTATCCTACACTGGGGCAAAGGACTGTACTCCAGGTACTTCCTGACCCCCAAAAAGACAGGAGAGTGGCGACCCATCCTGGACTTAAGATATCTGAACAAACATCTTTTAAAGCCAAAGTTCAAGATGATAACTCTGGGAATTATCCTTCCTTCTCTTAGGCCAGAGGACTGGCTAGCCTCCCTGGACCTCAAAGATGCCTACTTTCACATTCCCATCAGGTGCTCCCACAGAAAGTACCTCAGGTTCGAGTTGCCCTCAGGTCACTATCAGTTCAGAGCAATGCCCTTTTGCCTAACCTCAGCTCCAAGGGTTTTCACAAAGTGCCTGGCAGTAGTTGTTGCCTTCTTAAGAAGACAAAAGATTTCCATTTTTCCATATTTGGACGATTGGCTCATAGTGGGCCAGTCTCCAGACCAAGTCAAGTCAGACCTGCAAGTGACCCAGCAAGTGCTCACTTCTTTAGGATTTCTTCTCAGCCTACCAAAGTCAGTTCTTGAACCAGTGCAGCTCCTCACCCTTATAGGGGCAGAGCTGGATATGGTAAAAGCAAGAGCCTTCCTTCCTCTGGAAAGGGCAAGAGCTGTCATGGAGCTGGCTTCTTCATTCAGCCTTCAGGTGTCTTGACCAGCAAGGCATTTCCTTCAGCTCTTGGGCCACATGGCAGCTTCTACAGCAATGGTCCAAGGCGCAAGATTCCAGATGAGGGACATTCAGTTCCACTTGAGAGCTTTTTGATCCCAAAGAAAGGATTCCCTTGCCAAACTAATCCCAGTGACTCAAATGCTGATCCAAGCCCTGCAATGGTGGCAGGATCAGGACAATTTGAGGCAAGGGGTTCCATTTGCCACTCAGTCTCATTCAGTGGTCCTTACCACAGATGCTTCCCTGCTGGGCTGGGGAGTCCATTTGGGGGACCTCACCACCCAGGGACTGTGGTCTCCTCAGGAATCTCTTCTACACATCAATCTCTTGGAACTCAGGGCAGTGTTTCTGGCACTGCAAGCTTTTTCCCAGTCAGTACAGAACAAGGTGGTTCAGGTCAGAACAGACAACACCACCCACCATGTGGTACATCAACAAGCAAGGAGGCACTCTGTCTATGGCCTTGTGCACAGAAGCAATGAAGTTGTGGTCCCTGGCTTATTCCCCTGCAAACCTCTCTGAAAGCAGTTCACCTTCCAGGGAAGGACAATGTCCTAGCAGATGCACTGAGCAGAATATCTCAGGGCCATTACAAATGGGCCCTGGATCCTCTGGTGTTGAAGGTGACTTTTTCAAGATGGGACACTCCAGAGATAGATCTTTTTGCAGCCCCAGACAATCACCAACTTCCTGTCTTTTGTTGCAGACCCCCAGTCTTGGGCTCAGTCCCCCTGGATGCTCTGATTCTGAACTGGGAAGGGAAATTTCTGTATGCTTTTCCTCCCTTCCCTCTCATGTTCAATGTTCTAGTCAAGATAAGGTCACAACCTTGCAAAGTGATTCTGATTGCTCCAGACTGGGCCAGGCAGCCATGGTACCCCTTGTTGCTGTCCCTAACAGCCCATCTTCCCTTGTCTCTTCCCAGGAATTACAACCTGTTAACCTCCCTTCAGGGGAGGATTTGGTACCCCAATCTTCAGTCTCTCAATCTCAAGGCATGGCTCTTGAAGAGTTAGAATTTGCAGATTTGCATCTGTCTCAGGGAGTCCTGGATATTCTCAAAGCTTCTCAAAAGCCTTCCACCAGAAAGACTTATAACTCCAAATGGAAGAGATTCAGCATTTGGTGTTTCAAAAAGGCATATCTCCCCAGATACTGCTGAATTGCCTACAGTTCTGGATTATATGGTCCACCTTAATAGCCTGGGCCTCAGAACAGCTACTCTCAGGGTACACTTGTCTGCTGTTTCTGCTTTCCTGTCAGTAGGCAAGTCTTCCTCTCTGTCATCCCACCCTGTATTCTGTAAGTTTTTCAAGGGATTACTTCATACCAATCCCCCCTTTAGGGATCCTGCTCCTACTTGGGATCTTAATGTTTGCATTGTTCAGCTTATGCAACCACCTTTTCAGCCTTTGTCCTCAGCAGAGCTTAAGTACTTGACTTGGAAAACTGTGTTTTTGGTAGCCATTACTTCTGCTAAACGTATCAGTGAATTGCAAGCCCTGTCAGTGGAACCTGATTTCATCTCTTTTCACAGAGATAAAGTGGTTCTTAGAACTAACAGAAAGTTCTTGCCTAAAGTGGTTTCAGATTTCCACCTCAATCAGTCTATGTCTCTCCCTGTTTACTTCACTGATCATTCTTCATCAGGGGAGAGGAGGCTACACAGTTTGGATGTTAAAAGAGCCCTTAGCTACTACATAGAGCGTACCAAGGGTCACAGGTTTGATTCCCTCCAGTTGTGCCTCACTTATGGAGAGGTAGGAAAGGGCAAACCTGCCACCAAGAGAACGATTGCCAGGTGGATTGTGTCTTGTATACAATTCTGTTATGAGAAACTGGGAAAGATTCCACCCTCGGGCCTGAAGGCTCACTCTACAAGGGGTACAGCTGTTTCCGTGGCTGCTGCCAGGGATATCCATATCTTAGAAATCTGTCAAGCAGCCACCTGGAAAACAGTACATACCTTTACCAGGCATTACTCTCTGGATATCCAGGCTAGGAGTGATGCTCGGTTTGGCACAGCAGTACTTCAGAGCCTATTCCCAAAGTAGGTTTTGTTCCTCCTCCATGGAGGTACTGCTTGGTAGTCTGCACTTGTCAGAATACAGCAAGACTTCATGTTGTTTGAAGAAAAAATTACTCACCTTAGTAATTATGTTTCTTCTAGTGGAGTCTTGCTATATTCTGACCTCCCCCCACCTCCTCTCTCAGAACCTGCATTTTTTGGGATGTGGGTGGCAGGCGCAGTGCTGACACCCCAGGGGTGTTCCCTTATACCCTCGGTTACTCATGGGGTAATTTGTTGTTTCAGTTTTATTGGGTTTTGTTTTTTGGGTTTCCTGACTTGAGTCTTCCTTTGGGAACCAAAAAGATTATTTTTCTGCCAGTTGGCTAGTAAAAAATTTACAGTTTCCTCACAGAACATCTAGTGAGTTTTACTCGTAAAGATCTGACAGTTGCAGTTCAAAATACAACAGGCAGAGACATCAACCGAGCTCAAGACCAACATTCTATGCCCTGCATAGAAAAGTTAACCCATTGTTCTCCGGGGCAGTTTAAAGGCTGGGGCTAACTGCACTTGTCAGAATACTGCAAGACTCCACTAGAAGAAACGTAAGTACTAAGGTGAGTAATTTTTTCTTTCTGCCTGCACAGTAATTGTCTAGCTTATGCTTGAATTCTTCCATATTACCACTACCCATCATCTCTATTGGGAGTTAATTCCACTCTGCTACTACACGTTGATTATACTAGTTAGACCTTCGATTATTATAATGTTTCATGTTTGAGGTGAAGGGGGTGTGAACTGGTGCTATGCTACTTGTTATGCATCTCTAGACCCAAACAGTCCCACATGTCACTGTTTGTCACTGCCCTGAACATAAGACACATGTCCCCTCTAAATCTTCTATATTCCAGGGTGAATAGGACCAGGTTTTCAAGCCTTTTTTGATCATCAGAGCCCCTGAGGTCTTTAACTATGCTAGTGGCTCTCCTCTGTACCCTCTCCAAATTTGTTATCTCTGTTTTTGTACTAGAGGCCCAGAACTGGGTAAAATACTCAAGGTGGGATCTAACCAGTGATGTATACAATGGCACTATGACCCCCCTTGCTCTGCTTTTTATGTGTCTTGAGATTCTGTTTGGTACCCTGTTCACTTTCTGAATAACATAGCCACAATGACCCTTAAAGCTTAAATCATTCGAGACCATAATCCCGAGATTCATTTCCCTGTTGACCTCCTTGAGTTGTCTTCCCATCAGAATATAGCTGGCTTGTATGTTTTTCTTGAACAAGTACATGACAGTACAAGGCTCTTGTTACTTGAATACTGGCTCCAATTTTTATTACAAGTAGGGTTAAAATTGTAAAAAACATTTAAAACCACACTCTATAGGCCTGCATGGAGCACATCCCCGCACTGTCCATATAACGACATCATAAAACAAGGAAGCATGGGGACGTCGTCAGTGATCAGAAAGTGGGAGGGATCAAGCAGCTAGCCCCTTCCGGGGCAAAATATGATCCCTTCCCTTCATTAGGGGGCTGAACAGAAAATGTTCAAACTGCTATGGAGAAACTCCCAGTCAGGTAAGGGAGCCTCCTGTTCATTTGGTAGCCAGAGGACAATTTGCTCAAAAGATGCTCTTTAATGCATCACATTATATCAATACTACTGCATTAGCTGCAGTTGGGGCTGTGACCCGAGCTTGTTGAACTAAGTGGTGCAGTAATAAGCCAGGCAGGCTGTTTACTTCAGTCCCATGATATTATTTGCTGGGAATTTGAAAGTCTGTTTTGGGAGGGTTAAAACTCTGTCACATGCCTCTGATTGGGAAGAAAATCCCATCAGCTGATACCACCTCTTTCGCATCACCTGGCGTGCTGTAGAATAACTCTCACAATGTGTGTGTGTGTGTGTGTGTGTGTGTGTATATGCATGTATGTATGTATTTTATATATTCTTTGCAAAACAACTTCATTAATGCACCAGTTAAGGTAGTTTAATGCCATAAAAGTAGGGAAATATGACGTTAGGGTTTCCAACCCTAACTCACCACTAGAGATGTGCAAAGTTGGGAAACTCCACTCCACAGATTAATTCACGGATTTGCCTCCATTCGTGGAGTTAATCCATGGTGAGAAGTTCAACTTCACATGAAACTGATAACTCTGTGAAATGCAGAGTTTGGGAACTCTGCTGGCGAAGTTTGGCAACTCAGTGGGCGGAGATTGGCAAGTACATATATACAGATACAGAAGTAGCTGTTCAAACAAAAACTGCCCCAAGTGTCTAGTGACCCCCCCACCACTCACCGCCCAATAATAATCATTCCCTGGTGTCTAGTGGCCCCTGCCCCGGCTGTTGGATTCTTGATTTTATGATTATTCCCTCGTGTCAAGTGGTACCCCCTGCTGATCGCCAACCCGCTGTAAAATAAAATTCTTTCCCTGGTGTTTAGTGGTCCCCCCCAACTGATTGCTGGCACAATGTTAAAGAAAAATCTTTCCCTGGTGTCCAGTGGTCCCTCTGCCCACCTGAGCACCCACCTGATATAATGGTACAGTGTCCCTGGTTTCCAGTGGCACTCCCCCCATCCTGATCCCAAGGTGTAATACCATTCTCTGGTATCTAGTGGACCCCCATCCTTATTCCCTGTAACAAAAAAAAATCATTAACATTGGGCTGGCGATCGGTGGGGGGGGGGGCACTAGACACCAAGGGAAAGATTTTTATTTACATTGGGCCAGCAATTGGTGGGAGGGGGGCACTAGATACCAGGCAATAATCATAACATTGGGCAGCCAATGGTGGGGAGAGTGGCAAAGACACCAGGGACAATGTATTAAAAAATTGTCATTGGTAATTTAGCCTTTCTTTGACTGTTTTAGGTGCAAAATAACTTACTGTATTTTGCACCTAAAAACACCCAAAACAAGGTGAAGTTACCAATGGCAAATTTTTTAATAAACAGGTAAACTTCACAAAATGATCCGTGGAGGTGAATTTGGAGAATTTCTTCAGAAATTCACCAGCGAATTAAAACTTTGCAACATCTTCACTCCCCACCCCAACCCCCCAAGCAGCAAAGGAAAAACATTAGGGTTTTGGGTCTCTGGAGTCTTGCCAAATTAGTGGTGGGATCTTGCTTGGGGTTTTGTACTGTAATGCTCCCCCCATCCGCCAGACCATAGTCTCCAGTCCAAAGCACAAGGTACCGCTCTAAGCTGGTGCATCATAGTGATACACTCTTCTAAGGTAGAGAAGTATGACTCGACACATGCTGCCAACACAATTTGTTGTAGCTTTTTCCATGCAGGACCCTATGGGAAGAAAGGAGATCATGTGTTATGTTGTTTGCTTAGGGAAAGGGGTGGGCATTAGAATTGAGAACCCCAAGGAAGACCCCACCACTGATTTGCTAACACTCCAGAGACCCAAACCCCTAATGATTTTTCTTTTTGCTTCTTGGGAGGGGGGGTTAGGGTTGGAAACCCTAATGCCACATTTCCCTACTTTTGTTGCGTTAAGTTACCCTAACTAGTGCATTAACAAAGTTTTTTCAAAGAATTTCCTTTCTTATTGAGATAGTGGAATTATATCCTCATTCACACAGGTCCCTACAGGACCTGATGCCCTGTGCTAAGGGAAGACTCCATGCACGTACGAAGTGCAGGGCCATCAGTGAAGCAATGGATGTGAAGAATTAATGGGGCTGTCTGGTGGGCTGTGAAAGCGCAGGGATCTGTGGTCCTTGCACTTCCATGTGGCCGCAGATATAGATACACAGGGCAAAGAGTGCATCTGTCAGCAAATGCACAGGGCCCTCTGCCACCCAGGGGTGCAGAGGTCCAGGGCCCTATGCTAAGAGGACAGTTGCCTTCACTATATGGTACCCAGTCCCCATGCAGACAACCCTGCACCTTTCATTCCCTGGCTGGGGGGCTTTTGCATAACAGCACCATCCTCCCACCCTCACCCCATCCAGCTGGGTCACTGAGCTCACCACTGAACTAAGCTCACCAGCATGGGATCACACAGCATACTCACTGGGGTCAAGAGTGGTATCACACACAGTGTTTATTAACATAACTATTACTATATTGAGATGATAATTAATTTACTGATTTGCCTTATAAACATGACATGTACCATTTATAATATACTGGTCAAACTTTCATTTCACACCAGAAGTGTGAAAACACATCTCATTCAGTATTTAAAAAAAATGACACGTCATGTTTATAAGGTGGTGTAGAAAAATGGCTATGTTGAAAGTTTGGAGTCAAAATAGTGAAAAAGTTATGAGTGAACACTGAAATACTGCAACATTCACTTATAACCTGGGCATTTTACCATACTTGCACAAAAATTGTCAGCATAGCCTTCTTATTACCCCACCTCATGAACCTGGTAGTGAAAATTTTCAAATCCCATCCGAAACCTCATTCCGCAGCATCCAAACATCATTCCGTGCCACAGGTGCGAAAATACATTTTGGCCAGAATTTGAAAAATGACAGCTATAGTAGCACTGAAGGTTAAGGCACTGGATGCCATACCTCACGCCATGCTGGTGACCCCGGTTCAGAAATGAGCTTGGGCCACGAGGGGACAGCAGGGGTGAGAGAGGATCAAACATCCAGAGAACTGCTCTCCTCTCTCGGGGGGGGGGACCTGTTGTTCTGCTCATTGACTGCCCTCTGGCAGTGGCTGGAAGGCAGTATGGGTCGGGAGACATATACTGATGTCATCATGTTGGTAGGGAGGGGGGACGGGAGAAAAAGTGGAAACAGAGCCTGGCAGGTTCCGTGATGGCTCCTGCATTCATGGGGGTCGACCCTGGTATCTGGATTGGGTCTCTGGGGGAGGGGCTGTAGCCCTCCTCCCTGGCCCTGCCACAGGGGACAGTCCATGGGGGATTAACCGAGGTCAGCGATACGGGGATTCAAGGAGCCAGAGAGTGAGTCTGTCTGCAAGAAGGGACCGCAGCCACCTGCCAGGGCTCCCAGAAGGAAAAAAACAGATAATAGAAAAAAAAAAAAGAAAAATGACAGCTGTCACATTCATGAGGTGGTGTAAAAAATGGGTATGTTGAAAATTTAGGGTCAAAATATTTGACATCACCAAAGTTACGAGGGAGTGTAGTAAAATTTCAGCATATGTGCAGAACTTCACCAGTTTTACCTATATTGACCTCAAATTTTCAACATAGTCTTCTTATGACCCCACCTCATAAACATGGGTAGTGAAGATTTTCAAATCCCGCCCAAATGGTGATTTCTCCAAATGACTGAGAAATCATCTTTTGGGCTTGATTTACATATTTCTATCACCATTGGTCATGAGGTGGGGTCCCTAAAAGACCATGTTGAAAATTTGGGTCAAAATATGCGAAAAATGAATAAATTATGTATCAAAGGTCAAAACCTTATTGAAATACATTGAACCGCATCTACCTTAGTTTCTCATATTGCAGTTGGCAGTTCCAGCAACAAGATGTGTCTTAGATTGGAGAGTGGATTTTTGCCCTGGGACATGTTCAGGTGAGTGAGGGTGTGGGGGGTGCAGAGTGTTGGGTGCTCAGTGGGATGTCAGGTGGGAGTGTTTGATCAGTGAGGGACCATTTTCTTTTTTACAGGTTTAATTAAAAAAAAAAAAATAAACATTGAGGAATGATTTTCTTTATTACAGGAAGATAATGCAGGGATGGTGATCAGAGGGTAGGAGCCACCACTACGCACCAGGGATACATAAGGGGCGATGATCAGAGGGTGAGGGGGTGCCACTGGGCACCAGGGAAACATTACAGGAATGAAGGGACAGTGATCGGAGGGTGGGGGGGGGGCAATAGACACCAGGGAAACATTACAGGAATGAGGAGAAAGTGATTGGAGGGTGGGGAACACCACTAGACACCAGGGAAATATTACAGGAATGAGGGGATGGCAATTTGAGGTTGGGGCATGCCACTAGACACCTAGGAAAAATGGTGAAAGTAAGGGGACTGCAATCAGAGGGTGGGGGTGTGTGCCACTAGACACCAGGGAAACATTACATAAATACGAGGCTGGCGATGAGAGAGTGGGGGGGGGGAAGGGTGCCACTAGGCACCAGAGAAAGATAATATAAATACAGAGACAGCAATCAGAGGGTGGGGGTGCCACTAGACACCAGGGAAACTTACTATAAATACCAGAATGGCAATCGGATGGTTGAGGGTGCCACTAGACACCAGAGAAATGTAACATACTTAGTGGGATGGTGATGGGGGGGGGCACCACTAGATACCAGGGAAACAGCAGCTCACTGCTGTCAGAGCAGCCTGCAGCACATGTTTTCACTATTCGCATCTCAGAATCTACACATCTGACCTGAACAAAAGATGGCCCATCAAGAGATATACCCACGAGACAATGCATGCAAATTTTGTGCAAATCCATTGAACAGTTGCAAAGATATTATAGTGCAAAATTTGAGGTTTAACATAGAAATCCCTGCTGAACTCTGCACCACTGTAATATATTTTTGCCTGGCTATCCAGTTGTAGCTGCAGTAACATGTTAGTTCCACAGCAGCTATTATTTCCACTACAGCCCTTTCATAATTGCTTTCCTCAGTTAATCAAGACTAATAAAATACACATTTCCATAACCTAACTATGGCAGGACAAAGCATGCTGCTTCCACAGCCCACAGAGATAAGGTTCCCATGTTAATTCTGGATTTTAATGTACTGTATTGAGCAGTGAAAAGACTACCAACCTAACCCACTTGCCCATGGTATACATAAAAAATCCAATAGGTTTATCACAAATAAGTTTTTCATTCAGTTTCATGATGCCATCAGTGCAGCCTGGCACTTGTGGCTTTGCCATTCATTGCCAGGCAGCATTGCTGGTAACATTCCAGAGTGAATAAAAACTTTGTGATCAATCCATGGAATATTCCCTATTTATACAATGAGGGTGAGACAAAAATGTACAGATGTCATATATACATGGCAGTAGGACTTGGAGTGATGATAAATCGTTTTTCATCTCTTGAGGTGGGTCATCACCATTCATCATCACTTGAGGTTGGTCACAAAAAGGAGCTTTTAACCAGTGGGAGGGCAGCTTGAACAATACCTGATGACATCACAATCTCATCTGCTGCACTCAAAACAGAGCATTGTGAAATCAGACAGAGTTTATTCTTCATTAAAAGAACTAATCTGAAAGTTTTGCAATTTAAAATACATTGTATAAATTGAACACACAATAGCCTCACTCAGAATATGACATTTATCATCACTTGTGAGGGGGCAGAACTTCAATAACTCACTCGTGGCTCTGCCACTCATGTGTTATGGTCCTGCCTCCTCACTCATGATGATAAATGTCATACTCTGAGTCTGGCCATTGTGTATCCCATACATATATATGTTATATCGATAACTATATAGCCAGCCTATGATATTTCATCTCTCGTGGTCTTTGTTGAACTGCACATGAAGAGGTTTTCATTATATTTCTAGAACCAGACTGCAGTCCTTTCACTTGCAGATAGTGTGTTCAGAGAATGTTCATTGTGCTTTTAGACTCTGAACTACCTGTAGAACCAGTAGTTCCTTCTTTGCCTATATAGCGATTTATATACAGCAGAACATAAGAAATACCAGATGAGAAAAGATCAAGGGTCTGTTGTGTTTGTCTCCTGCCATCCAGGCACCTTCGGTATTCAGTATTGTTAAAAAAAACAGCTGTAACCACTGATAAATGGGAAGTGCTGTCAGTTAAATATTCTAGACCTTGGCACTGTGGAGTGGAAAACTGTCAGTGGTGGAAACAGTTTTTTCTGTTGCAGGGTTTGCAATTTGGGCACCCTTATCCAGGCTACGGGCTTTGTCACCATTGAAAATGTATAAGAAAGCTCCTTCCCACATGTCTAAAATTTAAAATCTATCAACCAGTCACTTGCTGGTGTGCAGAAATGGCACAAATAGTTCTGCACTGTGGCAGGTTTATTACTTTCTACCCTGAGCATGTGAAAAACAAAATCCACCTGTCCTTACTAGGCATATTTTTGACAGTGGGAAAAAACAATAACTAGACTGGTTAAAGACAGAACCTTCCACACTTAAGCAGTGGGAAAATGCAATATGGGGCATACAGTATATAAAATGGAGAAGCTAACAGGAAAATTATAACATTTAAAAACGAAGTGCCAAAACAGATGGAACTTATGGTTGTTCCACATCATAGACAAAAAGCCAGATATAATACCTGATATGTCATAAAATACATCAGAGAGGGCAGCTCAGACAATGGAGATTGGTGGGAATGGGGTTTCTTCAGTTGTTTGGAAACCAGCTGGGGGAATGTGGGGTTCCGCCAGGGCAGAGCTTTAGAAAGTTAATTCTTGCTTAGAATGAAAACTCAATAAACTTTAAGTTTAAAAAAAAAATGGTTCTGTGCTCTGGGGTACATTGGCTTTTGTACCTCACTGGTGTGCACAGGTTTTGCCGCTGGCTAACATGAACCTGGACTGGTTCCCCATTTATTTTTGAACTATTGATCTGTTTTATTAGAGTTTTTTAAGCTTTATTTACAGGTTTTAGCCAAGATAGCACACTGAGAATAAAGCCCATTTCTAAGTGTGACCTATGGTAGGGGAGAGGAGGGTTACAATGGGGGGGTGTGGAGGGGGGGAAGTAAAAGCATAATGCCTACAGAGTTGCAGAACATAAATACATAAATATGTACATGGGTAAAGCAATAACACCAGCAACAGTGAATGCAATATACAGTCAACACACTGTTCTACACTAAACTGAAGTGCATCTGCCTGTGGGGTAAAGTGCATCAGTAGTTCTACACCGGCACCCTGCACAGTCGTTTTCTGTTCTCTTTGCTTAGATGTGAACTGACTGAAAGTGAATGATTGAAATTTAGTCAAGACATCAGAGAAATTCCTCGAATTTTTTCAAAAAGTGCAATGGGATCTTTAACTTCTACTAGAACAACCTCCAGAACAAAACAGACACAACCAGAATTCCTAAGCCATATCTGAAAAGAACAGGTTTTAGTTTACAGTTGGAAGCTTCCATTGTAGATTTCTCTTATTTATTTGCATAATCGGATTTACAACCTTTGAGCCAGAGGCTCGTTTGCAAAGGTACCTCGTCACAGAGAGGACATACAGAGTCAACATACGTATAGAATACGATCATACAGAGTAAAATAGCTTTACATAAGAAATACAAAATCACACATGCCCCCACAATGCAAAGCATCATGGTCTGCATATGCAAATCACCACAGAATATTATGCTGGTTCAACTTTAAGCAGAAATGCATGGTACCGAAAGGCCTCTCACACAGTTTGCAAAGGGTGCCAACAGAAGACATAGACACTTGTTTCGTCCTACCAGGACTTATCAGTATACCTCATCTGTTTGACACCCCAGTGGAATGAACCAGTTACCTTAAGATGGTCTATCTAGGTTATGTTGTTGTGAACCCAATTAAAATAAAAAACTATTTAAAAGACAAAGAACCTCTGTGCGCAAGCACTGAGGCAATGGTTACCCCAAAGGGCATTTGGCTGGGAAGCCAAGTTTCAAAGAAATACAAATACATATTCTGTTGGCACCCTTTGCAAACTGTGCGAGAGGCCTTTCGGCACCATGCATTTCTGCTTAAAGTTGAATCAGCATAATATTCTGTGGTGATCTGCATATGCAGCCCATGATGCTTTGCATTGTGGGGGCATGTGTGATTGTGTATTTCTTTGAAACTTGGCTTCCTGGCCAAATGCCCTTTGGGGTAACCATTGCCTCAGTGCTTGTGCACAGAGGTTCTTTGTCTTTCAAATAGTTTTACATAGTTGCTTGAACATAAAGAGTAGTTAGAGAACATTTCAGACTTGACTGGTTGGTACTGGCAGACGAGATGGAGGCCAAGGGGGGAGGGGTGTTCAGCCCAGAGGGCTAAGTCAATAGTGTTAGAGAGCAGCAGAGCATCTCTTAGCGTCAGGTGCAGCAGCGGGTGTTGAACAATTGGTTCTGTAGGGAAGTTTTGAAGGGGGCAATTTTGGTGGTGTTGGAAATGGCTGCAGGGAGCAAGTTGAACCAGGATGTGGCTCTGTAGATGAATGACCTCTGTGCCTGGGTGGTCCTAGTTCTGGGTACCAGCAGGGTGACCTTGTTAGTGGTTCGGGTAGTGACTCTGTAAGGTGTAAGTTGGATGGAGGCAGAAACCCCAGGGGGCGAGAGCCCGAATAGAGTCTTCTTAGTTAGTAGGCAAGTTTGGTAGCGGAGGCGTTCATCGAGGTTAAGGAGTTTGACCATGTCATAGAGCTGACAGGTGTGGGTGAGCCTAGGGACACTGGTCACTAGTCTGCAAGCCTTGTTTAGGGTGAGCTGAATCTTGTTTAGGGCTGTGGAGTCAGCAGCACCATAGACTGGAAGGCCGTAATCAACAAGGGACATTACTGAGGACGTAACGGCAAGTCTGAGGGCATCAGGTGTGAGGCAGTCCTTGTGACAGTAGAGGATGCCAAGATGAGCGTTAGCAGTGGAAGCGAGGGCTGTAATGTGGGCATGAAAGGTGAGGGCCGAGCTAAACGTGATCCCAAGGTATTTGTAAGAGTAAACTTGTTTGAGTGCTTGATGAGTGCTGGGGAGGATTTGGAGGGGGCTGTTGCTGCCCCTGTTCTGGTGGTGGGCAAAGAGCATTGCCTTTGTTTTTTTGAAGTTAATGACTAGTCTGCTCTCCTTAAACGTTCTCAGCATCATTGAAGGAGCGTTGGAGGGAGTTTTGGAGGGAGGTGGGATTTCTGTGGGTGGCATAAATAATGGCGTCATCGGCGTACAGGAGAATTTTGCCAGAACAGGCACTGGGCAGGGTGTTTAGATAGAGGCTAAAGAGTAGTGGGCCCAATATAAAGCCCTGGGGAATCCCTGAGTAGATGGGAAGGGTTTCTGAGAGTATCCCAATATTTTTGACACACTGGGAGCGGGCTGATAGGTAACTCGTGCACCAGGCGAGGGGGCCAGCAGCGAAACCTGTGTGGTTGAGGGCATTTAGTAGGAGGGGGTGGGAGACAACATCAAAGGCCTTAGAGAGGTCAATGAACACTGCTTCAGCTAGGGAATCAGAGTCCAGGGAGAAGTGCAGGAAGTTGGAGAATTCCATTAACACTGTACTTGTACTGTGACCAGCGCGGAAGCCATGCTGTTCCGGGCAAAGAATGTTGTGTTTTGCTAGATATTCGGTGAGTTGAGTGGCCACCACTGTTTCTAAGGCTTTGGAGAGGGGGGAAGGATGGAGATTGGACGATAGTTGTTGGGGGTGGACCCGTCACCTTCTTTGTGAATAGGTGTGACTATAGCTGTTTTTCATGCTGAGGGGAATTGCCCCAGGCTGAGGGACCGGTTTAGTAGGTCAATGAGTGGGACCAGGACATCATCCAGGACCAGCTGGAGTATTTTTGGATCCAGGGAGTCACTGCTAGGACTGTTGTTGTTTAGCGCTTTAAGCAGGAGTGGTCTGGCTTCCTGGATGGATACTTTGCATAGATAGCACTGGGGGCGCCGAGGATCTGAGGGTGGTGGGTCAGGGGTTGGGTCGAAAAAGTTACTTGGGAGGACAGGGCTGAGATCTGTAAAGGAGGAGTTAAGGCAGTTGGCAATGTCAGTGGGGTCAGTAAAGGTGGAGCCATTGACCTTAAGTTGGGCTGGGGGTGTGTGATTTCCCATTTATTTATTTTATATTGTCCCAGAAGTTCCGAGCACATGCCCATGAGGAGGTGAGGGTGGCCTGGTAGTGGCCTGCCTTGGCTTTTCGGATGGCCCACGTGCACCTGTCACATGCGGTGTTATATGCTAGTCTGTCAGCCATCCAGCCAGTCTCAGTGGCTATATGCCAGAGGTTATCCCTGTCCCTGAGCAGTTGGAGTAGGGCAGGGGTGACCCAAGGTGCATTTTACCTTTTGAAGCGGATCATGGTGAAGGGAGCAAAATGATCATAGACTTTGTTAAAGGCTTGTGAGAAGAGGTCGAGGGCAGTGTCAATGTTGGTTGCATGGCGGATGGAAGACCAATCAATGAGAGCGAGGAACTGTTTGAATTTTTTCAGTCCGCCTGGGCAGAGATGCTTGTGGCAGGTGGCTTGGGCTACATGCTTGGGGGTGGGGGCATGACAGAGGAATAGGAGAGGGGAGTGGTCACTTAAGGAGTCCGGGAGGACCTGAATATCCTGAATCTTTTGGGGGCGGTTGGAGACAATGACGTCTAGGAGGGTGAAAGTCCCTGTAGTTTGGTTATGTCTAGTTGGTTGGGAGACGAGTTGGGTCAGGTCTAAAGCAGCGAAGGTGTCTCTTATTGGTGAGGCAGAGGGACTGAGCCAGTTCATGTTGAGGTCTCCGACAAGGACTTGTTGTGCTTTACTGGGGAGGGAGAAGAGATATTCAGTGAGAGACAATATAGCTGGGGACTGGTTCCTTGGGGGTATGTAGGAGACTGTGAGACAGAGCAGGCTCTTGGATGGTTCTGGGGTAAGTTTGAGGGTAAGGGCCTGGGCACTGTCTTCTAGCTTGGAGGCAGGGAGGGCATGGCCAATGATGGTGTCACGAGTGTAAAATGCACAACCACCACCATGTTTACCTCCTCGATCCTCACGATATAGGGTGTAGCCTGGAAGGAAGACAAAGGAGTCTGGGGTGGACTTAGTTAGCCAGGTTTCTACTAGGGCTATGATGTCTGGTTGGTGTTGTATGACCCAGCACTGAATGGCAGTGATTTTTTTTTTTCAGCAGGCTGCAAATGTTCATAGTGGCAATGCGGAGTCCATTGGACCTGGTTGGTGAACTGGTGGTGGCAGGGCCTGGGTTGGGTGGATATTACCAGAGAGTAGTAATAGAATGACCAGGGTTCTAGCCCTGGGGTGGCAGTTTGTTAGCTTTTTGGGAGTACGCTGAGAGGTAGGGCAGGCAGTAGGGGAGCAAGGGGTGGGCAGTGTTTGGAGGGTCAGGAAGACACAAAGGTGGTGGAGCCAAGGGGAGCCATGGTGGGTGGCGGAGTTGGGGGGGCAGCTAGGGGGTGGATGCAGGGGTCCAGGGTGCATTGACGTGGTTGGGGGTAAGTGGTTTACACAGGTGAGGTATATGGCTGCAATCAACAAAGGGCAGGGGGGTAAGGTCTGGCTGGTGGGAGGTGAGCCTTAGGATGCTTATGGAGATGAGACACATAAGGTGGAGGTGAGCTCATCCTCTTCTTTACATCAAATGGCATCATGCTCTGATGCTTATGGCCCAGTTCCTCTAGGAACCAGCTGCTGACCTTTATTAGAGGAACTTTATGTGTACAGTGCTGTTCATAAGAAAGCTTTTCCTTACCTCAGAGTGCCTTTAGGTACCCCACATTAATTGCATTAAACTCCCTTTGAAAGCAATAGAGATGCTGCAGTAATCTGAAATAGTGGGAAAGGTTGTAATGATCACAACTTTGATATAACACACCCAGTCCTCAAAGGAAAACTGAGGTACACCTGTTTCCTAAAATGTTATTTCTTTAGCCAAACCTGCCCTTGAGGAAGAAAATGAAGCCTTGGATTGAACTAGAATGGCTAATAGGATGCCGGGGTGTATAGCAAAGGGAATCACCTCAAGAAGTGAAAATGTGATCTTGCAACTGTAGGGCATTTGTGCAGCCTCAGTTGGAGTACTGCATGCAGTTCTGGTGTCCATAATTAAAAAATGACATCAGACTATTGGAGGGGGTACAGAGGAGAGCAACCAAGATATTGAGGAGGATGAGGGAAAAGCCCTATAAGGAGAGGCTACAGATGCTTAATATTTTAGGACAGAAGGGACGGAGCGGGAGGAAATATGATTGAGACACTTTAAATACTTAAAGGGCATTAATAGGGTAAGTCATGCGGGTCTGTTCAAAATTAGAAAGGAATGAATTACAAGAGGGCATAGTCTAAAGTTGGATGGGGAGGTTCAGAAGGGAGATGAGGAGGCACTTTCTCACTGAAAGGGTGGTGACAGCATTGAATGCTCTGCCAGAAGAACTGATTTTGAGGGTATTAGTGGGGGATTTAAGGGGAGGTGGCATAAACTTAAGGGCAAAATCAAGATGGGGAAGGGGAAGGGTAAAACAGTGGGATCAGTAGGTGGGAAGGGGGGCAGCATCAGTGCACAGCACTGAGAGCTGCACACTTGAGCAGACTTGATAGGCCATTAAGCCTTTAACTGCTGTCTTCATCATATATTCATATGAACTGGCTACTAGATAGGCTTTGTTTGTCCTTTAGGCAGATGGTGCCTGGGTTTGCCAACAGTCTACAGTTTAGTCCGTTTCACTTACATATTCAGATTGTTCTAACTCAGCCACCATTTAAGCTAAAGATTTGACATTTGGCATGCTCACCCACTGCTAAAGGCTCAGGCATTTGGATAAAATGTTATGAACTTACAGGGGCTCAAAATCTAGCAGTTTATTTCTTTGTGAAATTTCATGATGGTGTTCAAAATATATGCTACAGTACTTAATGTTCATCTGCCTTTGGAGCGAGATACAGTACCTGACAAAAAGCATGCATGATCTTTTTGGAATGGTCTTGAAAACAAATGTGGCAACATTTGGTTATACAAACAGTCATTATCTTGGAAGGGAATTGGTTGTACAGCCAAGTTTTAACAAAGTTTAAAACCTCACATACCACAATAATGCAAAGCATCATGGAAATAATATGCAAATTAAAGTGAAAGAATTTCTCATGGCTGTAGTTTAAGCAGGAGTTTTTAGTGCGACAAGGCCTCTCACAGAGTTGACAAAGGCTGAAAACACCAAACATACACATGTGTGTCACCCTTGTTAGAACTCAGCAGTGTACCACATCTGTATCTGTGTCTGTGTCTGTGTTGGGGGGAGGGGAACTGAACCATGCCTAAGATGGTCTTACTCATTATAAGTATGATGATCCCCAAATAAGAAAGCAGCCTATAAGCCAAAGACCTCAGTGCAAAGGGACCTAAGCAACAGATACCATTAAAGGGCACTGGCAGTGAAAACAAGTTTCAAAGAAACTGAAAATTGCACATACACCAGTAATGCAAAGTATCATGGGAAGTATATAAGAAGTATATGCAAATAAGCTGTTTGTTTGAGAGGACTTTCAGCATCATGCATACCTTGTTGAAGCAGAGCCTATACAATTTATTTAATGGTGATTCGCATATGCTTGCTGTGATGCTTTGCATTATTGGAGTATGTGCAGTTTTGTATGTATTTGAAACTTAAAATGCATTCCAGTGCTCTTCCAGGGTAACCCTTGTTTTAAAGCTTTTGTACTACAATTCTTTGTTTTGTAGATTACGTTCGTATTTTTTTTTATCTGTAACCCCCCCTGTCTAGGGGCATATTACTTCGCAGATATTCAGGGGGCTTTCGAGAGGAGGTACCCTCAAGCACTAAGCAACCGATACTAATGCACTCCCATACAAGGCAGGAAAAGATGTGGCCTACCTTACTGGCATCTTCAATCACTTGTGTATTCTCACTTTCACCCATAGAACTGGATTCTCCCTGAATGCTGACACACACATTGTTCATCTACCATCTTGTGAGGCCCCCGAGCACATCGGTCCCGCCACGGGTCAGATGGAAATTTTATCTGGAATCAAAACTTAATGAAGAGTTAATTTAGCTGCAAAGTAAAGGGAAAAGGTTTCCATTTCATTAGTTTTCACCTTCAGTTAAATAAGGCACATCACTGCTATTCTTCTCCCAACTAACTTCTTAATTTAGCTCCGACACATCAAATGGTCCCCAGCAGTGCAGGAGTCACATACTTCATCTAAATAAATAAAACAGCTCCATGGGGCTAAACAAACTTTTTACAAGGATATTGGCTGGGCAATTAGAGCAGCAGACACAATGGATTTTTTCAAGGCAGTGTCAAGCAAGGATTTCTCTATTCTCTCTTTGTTGGATGTTTTACGCAAAAACCTCCCCAAACTCAGATCCCTCTGGATCTGGTAAGCCAAACATTTTTCACTCTCACTCTCTCTATGGCACTGGTCGTCACCCCAACTCCGGCACGGGAAAATGGGCTGCTTTCCCTGCCTTGACCTCTGGGCACTGGCCCATGACACAGGGAGTGCCAGGATTTTTTCCTATGACCCGGGCCCTGTAACCTCTTTAAGCTTGGCTCTGCACTGGTGCCATCTCTCGGCACCTGCTCCCTCATCACGCTCAGCCTTTCGTCCTCACAGCTCCACTGGTGCAGTGGCCCCAACAACTGGCCCTGCTCCAGTACCTAGCCCCTGAGCTTTAGGCGCTCACAGAAATCATGGCCTAAATTAGCTCCACTTCCTGTTGACACTTTTCCTTCTTCAAGGGATCACTGCCAGGCCCACATCCCCCCCAGCACCTCCTAGGATTGCATTAAGCTTCAGCTGAGAGCCACCCTACAAGGCCTGTCTTTTGATCTGTGACCTGCCCGACTTTCAAGCACTGCCACCTTGGGATCTGCCCCTCCAAGCAGGCCCCATAATTGGGTGAAAGGCCCCCCCCAGCTCCCTCTGCACACTGGGCTGCCCTGCCACGCCGCGTACGAGGGACAGCCACTGCCACCTGCTTCCCTCCTGTGGGTACCCTGCCACTGCCCCCACAGCCCTGGTGGCCCAGGAATCACACTAGAAACAGGGTCTTTAAGGGCTCCTACCTTTCCTAGGCCACCAATGGCCAACTACCTTCCTTGCCCCCAGTGACACAGGACCTGGCTGACATACTTCCCCAAGGGAGCTCCATTCCCCCTGTTCCTCATCGCCACGATGCTGTGAAAGCTGTCCTGTCTATACTTGGGGGAGGTTCCCCCCACTAGACCACCAAGCTCCCTTACTTGCCCACCTAATGCTGCTCCTCCAGCTACCCCCCTCCAGCCCTGGCCTAATGCTCAAGCTGGAAAGGCCCTGAAACTTCCTGTCTGCTCCTTTATATATCCCCTAAACCTGCTCTCTGCTGCCATCTTGAGGCATCCAGCAGCCAATATCCCCCAGAGCAATATAAATTCCCTAGCTCTGGGGGTAGGAGGGGGAAAAGGATGCCTAAAGTGGGAGCATAAGCTCCTCCTTTAAAGGGGGCTTACATATCAGTATGACCGAAATGAGTAAGACTCACATGACTGGTTCCCTTTCCTCAAAGGCTGGGATATAGCAGTGGCTCATTGATGAGTCCCAGCCAGGATGAAATATGAGTTTTTATGTTTGCTTGCACGCATGTGCAAGAAACATAGTGCCATCATCGGAGTTTTCGGAGGTGTGGCAGCTGTCTTCCAATTCAGTCAGTGTGTTTGCAGGCACTGCCGCAGTTCTCCAATGCCTGCTGGAGCTGTCTATGACAACTCCAAAAATGCAGTGGCATACAGTTGAAAGGGGGAGCTACACTTCAGTGAGCAGCAATAAGATATCGCCTGCTCATGCACGCTCCCCCTACACACACATACACACACACACACACACACACACACCATGAATATCAACCAGCATTGTGGCCTGAAAATGACACACCGCCATGTAAGGATGCCTACAGAAATTTTTAGCGTCATTATCAGCCTCTGTTCTTAATTAACCTGCATACTGCATTTTCCGCTGGTGATACTAGTATGTGATAAGTTACAGAAAAAGATTAACATAGTGTGAAAATACTGTAGTATATTTGCCAATAAATATAATTACGCCAAACCTGTTGATACATTTACAATGCAAAACAGTACAGTATTCAAAATTGTCAAATACACTGACAAAATATGAGCCCAATTGACATGATTCTCAATATTTTAAGTATCTAGTTTACGGAATGATAATTAGTTTTCCTTATAATTACCAACGAGATTAAGCGAATATTTAAATGGTCTCACCAGCTTCAAAGAGAAGGGGACATCTTATATCAGCAATTTGTTCAAGTCTCCAGCTAAATTATACAATAATGCTGTCAACAAACATTGCGTTGCTTCAATTTGTAAATCTAAAAGATTTAAGTGCTGATAAAAAAAAAAATAATCTCCGATTACTGAAAGATTAAATATCTGAATGTTGCTACCAAGCAGTTCTTGTTAAAGGTGAAAGAAATACCGACGTATAAATGTCGTGACCAAAATACAGCCCTTCAGGGACTCTGTTATAGATTTTTGTTTTCAGATCCCCATATAATCTCTTTAACCCTCCTGTCTGTCTAGCTGGGATGCATTTGAGGAACCTCACTCTAATAAAGATTTCAGTCGAACTTTGCAAACAGACAAAAAATGAAACAGACATTACAAGAAAATGAGAAATTAAATTTCCACGGGGACTGCTGGGTATATAATTAATCGTTCGATGGATTTTTGGAAACAAATAGCTGTCACGTCGTATGAGAAAATTAACTACACTAGTGAATATTGTTCTTTTTTTCCGGCAGTAGATGCAACAGGAAATATTTTTTTTGTTGTTGTTTGTGTTTTGTTACTCAATGTAAGATGGCCCATAACTGTATCTGGTTACCGTTGGACAATTGCACTGGGAGGTTAAGTGACTTGCTCAAGGGTATACAGTGAGTATCTGGCTCCTGGGCTGTTTGGACCTGTGCTCGCCTTGTTCTCTATAAACTGGTACTCTAATCACTGGATCACAGTGGCTTGTGAGGTAATCTGAAATTCATTAGGGGTATATTATTTTCCCAGAGGTATCAGCCCAAAACTAATTTCACAGAACTGCCCTAGAGGAGATCTGTTTCTGGTTCAAACTGGGGCAGCGCATATATTAGTTTTTTTTACTTTAAAATAGAGTTGTATAAGAATATGAAGGTCAGTGAGAACTCAGGGGTTGAGTTGGACTTAATTCTCCAAAATGTTTTTTTTTAATTTTTTTATTTTATTTTAGTCTTTGGTAACTGGTTAAGGCACATTAGGCACAAGTGCCTCTTTTCAGGGGCGACCTGGGAGCATTGGGTTAAGTGACTTGCTCAGACTAGAGTCACACAGTAAGCAAGTGGAGGTTTTGAGAATCAAACTCAGGTCTGGTCTGCTGGATGTACCAAGCTCGTTCACACCTCTTTCCTCTAACCTCTAGGCTATATTGCCTAAATGGTTATTTTGGTTGCGGTATTAACCCTACCATTCTGAGCACATGTTCTGCTATAAAAGTCGCAGTAAACACTCCAGGTTAAATTGAATACAATTATATTTTAAAAGATTTTTCTGTAATGAATAAATACTGTTCCTTATTGATTAACATGCAGTATTAACAGGCTTGTTTTCTGTATTTGATGATTTGGATGACAGAGTTCAGAACTACAGATCATTTGCATCACATAATTTATACTGCCACAAATATACATTAAAAGTATTATGTTACCTTTAATAATGCATGGTTTATTAATTGTTAATTATATTTTTCTAATTCTACTTATCAAGAAATTGCCCATCATTATAATAAACGGGGCTAGGGACCCAGCAGCACCTTAGGGACGCTAAGAATTGGACAGTAACTGATGTCAATACTCTGGAGAGTTCTTTTGATGGATCAGCTATTCATTTCCCCTTAATTATGTTCTCTGGATAACAACTATTTCATTTTGTGATACTTGGCACAAAAGTCGATAAAACATGAACTGACTCGATTTTCAAAAGGCTAAATGCAGATTTCAGAGCATCTACGTCTTTAAAGGACCATGTTCTGTATTTCTGCATTTGAAAATAGGAATGTTCATTCGCAAAGAAGAATGCTGCGGAACCAGATATAAACATTTGATGTGCAGCCTCCTTGCTATTAGGGATATTAAATACCCTTTTCTCGTGTGTGTGTGTGTGTGTGTGTGTGTGAGTATGTGTGTGTGTGTGTGTGTGGGGGGGGTGATAAACATATTTATTCTGGTGCTGTCCTTACATATGCAGTCCTTGCTCTGCCCCAAAAAAGTTATTTTGCCTTTGCACGAGCAGCTAAATTGTTCCATCATTTTTAAAATCTTGCTTGCGAAGTATAGATATTTACAGTTATTAGCTTTTCATGAATTTTTCCAAACAAGAGAAAAAGAAACATCACAGTACCATTCAAGTATTATACATACAATGCATATAATAGTGCAATTAATAAACAGACGCTAGGGACCCAGCAGCACGTTAGGGACGCTAAGAATTGGACAGTAACTGATGTCGATACTTTGGAGAGTTCTTTTGATGGTTCAGCTATTCATTTCCCTTAATTATGTTCTCTGGATAACAGCTATTTCATTTTGTGATACTTGGCACAAAAGTCTATAAAACATGAACTGACTCAATTTTCAAAAGGCTAAACGCAGATTTCAGAGCATCTATGTCTTTAAAGGACCATGTTCTGTATTTCTGCATTTGAAAATAGGAATGTTCATTCACAAAGAAGAATGCTGCGGAACCAGATATAAACATTTGATGTGCATCCTCCTTGCTATTAGGGATATTAAATACCATTTTCTCTGTGTGTGTGTGTGGGGGGGGGTGATAAACATATTTATTCTGGTGCTGTCCTTACATATGCAGCCCTTACTCTGCCCCAAAAAAGTTCTTTTGACTTTGCACGAGCAACCAAATTGTTCCATCATTTTTAAAATCTTGCTTGCGAAGTATAGATATTTACAGTTATTAGTTTTTCATGAATTTTTCCAAACAAGAGAAAAGAAACATCACAGTACCATTCAAGTATTATACATACAATGCATATAGTAGTGCAATTAATTTGTGGTAGTAATATAAAGCATAAACAGATCACAAGTGCTTTCTTTTGACAGCAAATAAGAAGGTAAGATTATCAGATCAGAGAAGGAGAGCCCTCCTTATAGCAACCAAGGGTATTTGTGCTGAGGCCACTCTCATGGCGCACCGGATTGTAAAGCCCTTATCCTTCCGGCTCCTTGCACAACCCAATAGCGGAATCCAGCCAGGAGAACTATGTCTTGAAATTAATAAAATACGATTTGGACTAACTAGGTTAGAAATAGTCAGGCCTATTAGGATAGTTAGTGAATTGCAAAAGCCTGTAGGGGCCCATACCTGCGGTCAAGTGCAGTGTGTGAAGTAGACAGGAATCCGTCAGAATTAGTTTACAAATAAGCTTCACTTTTTTTTTATACCCGAGATTACGTTTGCTAACTCCATTTAGGTGTTCAGTTATACTTTTACACATGAAAATGAGCTCTGATTTTCTTTACCTAGAGATAGCTGGCAAGATTTGAAATGAAAATTTAACCTATGTCAACATTTTATTTACTCAGGATATACTATACACAGGAGGACTTAAACTGCAGCATCTGAGACAGATCTGACCTGGTGTCATTTTCAGTGGTGGAAAGAAAGATATGCATGATAACAGTCTTCAAACTGATAAAATGAATAACTCCATATATCAAAGGAAAAGAGAACTGTGACATAAGTAGGATTTTAAGAGGACTATTTACAAAGAATATTTGGAAATATTAAAAACTGCATTTGTGAGCAAGACCTCCATCTAAAGCAGCATCAACTAAAGAACCCCTGTTTTTATATGAGGGCTACGTAAGTACCTATGAGGAACAGGCATTTGTCAATGTTAAATTTCCCTGCTTGCATTGCTGTTGTAATGGGTCTTGGCTTGCACACTTTTTTTTCTGTATACCCAGGATAGACCAGAGGAGGTGCAATAGCTCATTTTCAGTGGTGTCTTGCTTTTACACATATTTAGATTATATTTACACAGAATAAGCCAGCTGACAGGCAATATCCAATTTTCAATGGGCTCACACATTTTGACCCCAAATTTCCATTTCCCACAGTTTTTATGTTTGCTTGCACGCATGTGCAAGAAACATAGTGCCATCATCCGAGTTTTCAGAGGTGTGGCAGCCCTCTTCCAATTCAGGCAGTGTGTTTGCAGGCATGGCAGCAGTTCTCTAATGCCTGCTGGAGCTGTCTATGACAACTCCAAAATGCAGTGGAGTACAGTTGAAAGGGGGAGCTATGCTTCAGTGAGCAGCGATAAGATATCGCCTGCTCATGCGCGCTCCCCCTACACACACACACACACACACACACACACACACACACACACACGCACGCATGCATACTGCGTGCTGCCCCCCCATGCACACACTGTACAGCTGGGGGGTGCCCAATCCCCTGTGGGCTGTGCTGTGCCCCCCAAAAGCCTTCCACATGCCACGCTGGGTGCCCATCCCAGCGTGGCAACTCATGATATAGCCGACGGGAGTGCCCAATCCCCATCGGCTCCACTGTCCTCCCCAGAGTACGGTGCCACGCTGGGAGGCCACCCCAGCGTGGCAAAGATGCTATGGCGAAGGGGATGCCCAATCCTCGCCGCTCCACGCCTCAACCAGCCATCCTTGTGCCATGCTGGGAGCCCACCCCAGCGTGGCAAACGCCCACGCCATTTAAAAAAAAAAAACCTGCAAATAAAAAACTGTCCCTCGACACTTCTCCCTGCTCCCTCCCACAAACCGCACCCACCCACTGTGCACCCTGCCTCCCCACACACCCCCTCACCCCATACTTACCTCCGGACCTCGGCGCGATGATCTTCGGTGGACCAGGAACACGTCTGCACTCTTCAAAGCCAACCGCGAACTGAGGAAATGCCGGTAAGCTGTATAATGGGATAGATAGGGTTTTTTCAACTTGCTGCATATTCAGGCATTTTTGGAATTTTGCACCAAATTTTCAACATGGGGTTTTGGGACCCTTCATGAATGCTGTCACTGTCATGGCGTTATTCGGCCCGCAGGGTGATTTCGCAGTCACTGCGTGAACTCACCTTTTGGGACTGATTAACAAGATGACACTGCCAGTGTTCATAAGGTGGGCTCTCAAGAAGCCTATTTTGAAAATCTGGTGGAAAAATTCCAAAAAATGACTGTTTTACGAGCGTGCATTGCGCAGTTCATACGCAGGCTCGTAAGTTTGTGAATTTTCAATATTTTCACTCCAGATTTTCAACATTGCCATTTTACCATACCTTCTTATGAGTAGTACAGCTGTCATTTTTCACATCTCACCCAAAACGTTCGCCATGTAGAGCAACAATGGTGCAGTTTGTGTGCCGAAATCAATGTACGGGACAGATTAAGAAAATCACAGTGACACTGTTCATGAGCAGAGGTCTTAAAATGGCTATGTTGAAAATTTGGTGAAACTAATTCTAAAAATGACTGTTTTATTTAGCGCATGCTAGTGCAGTTCCTACGCCGTGGGATTCGCTAATTTTCAATATTTTCACTCCAGATTTTCAACATTGCCATTTTATTACACTTCCTTTTGAGCAGTACAGCTGTCATTTGTCACATCTTGCCCAAAACATGTTTCCGCCCATGTAGCGCACAATGGCGCAGTTGGTGTGCGAAATCAATGTATGGGACACATTAAGAAAATCACAGTGACACTGTTCATGAGCAGAGGTCTTAAAATGGCTATGTTGAAAATTTTCGTGACAAAATTCCTAAAAATGACGGTGTTACGAGTGAGCATTGTGCAGTTTCCACACACCCTCGTAAGTTCATGACTTTGTAATATTTTCAGTCCAGATTTTCACCAGTGGCATTTTTCCACACTTCCTTATGAACAATACAGCTATCATTTTTCACAACATGGCCAAAATGTGTTTTCACACTTTCAGCGCAGAGATGCGTGGTCGCTGTGGGAAATCATTGTTCAGGACAGATAAAGAAAATCACAGTGACACTGTTCATGATCGGAGGTCCCAAAATGCCTGTGTTGATAATCTGCTGTAAAAAATCCCCAAACTAATTACATTACGGGTGTGCGTTGCACAGTTTCTATGCACGCTAGTGACTTCATTTTTTAAAATATTTTTACTGCAGATTTGCAACATTGCCATTTTTTACACCTCCCCATGAACAGTACAGCTGTCATTTTACATCCTGTTCGAATGTTTTGCACCTGTGGTGCTAAATGCCGAGTCACAGTGCATAAGCAGTTCAGCTAACAAACTGATATTGCCACCGTTCATGAGGTGGGGTCACAAAAACCATGTTGAAAATTTGGAGGAAATACCAACGAATGCCTGAGGTATTAGGGTTTCCAACGATAACGCCCAACCCTGTAGAGAATGACAGGCATCAGGGATGTGACTTGGGATTCTTGCCTGTAATGCTCATACCATTCCACACCCTGCAGCCAGTGAGAGGCATCGAGGTATGCCTTGGGCTCTTCGGCCCCAAAGTTCACCCCATTCTCTTATACCGCACCCATCTCACCATATTTCCTGATGGAATGGGGCATAAGGGCCAAAGACCCCAAGGCACACCGTGACACTTGTCAGTGTCTGCAGGGTGGGGTGTGGTGAAATGGCTTGGCCGATATGCCTGACGACCCAAAGGCACACCCCAATGCCTGTCACTCTCTGCAGGGTGATGGTGGGGTTGGCTTCAGTTCAATACTTCACTGCCATTCCTATTATGCAGCTCTGTAACTTCTACACTACCACTGCCAATGCCAGCAAGCAAACATTCGGCATTGACAAATGCTTGTTGTCTGCTGTTTTTAGCTACTATAGGTTCTGTGCTTGGCCTTTATGTTTGACACACTCTTGCTCAAAACAAAGTTAGTAGAAGTTCTTTTATGGGGATTTGCATACACTTCCATTATGCTTTGTATTACTGGGATATGTGTTATTTTGGGTACCATTTGATTAAGATGTAGTTAAGCTACAGGGGATAATAATTTCACAGTCTATGTATCTGGAAGTGTATATTTATTACTAGGTGCCTTTAAGAGGTATAGACCTAGCATTTAGCATGTTAATGGGTCCTGAAACATTCTAAATCAGGAGAAATTCAGTCGAGTAGTTTTAAAGTTACAGCGGGGAATACTACAGATTACATACTAGCAAAATGGCATTCACAATCTTGAAATGTTCTCTAAATGTCTTGGCAGCGGAAGCGATAATGCCATCACAGTTTCACTGGTAGGATTTTATTCCAAGTTCTTTCATTTGCTCTGGGTCTTTTCTTTTGTGATTCCTTGCATCTGTCTCCTGACCTTGCTTCCTCCCCCATACTCTAGTTTAAATCCCATCTGACTGCCTTGCCTAGTCTCCTACCGAGGCTACTGCAAATCAAATATGACTAGGACCGAACAACAGAGAAGCTTGATTAAAGAACAAGAGAGGTTCATTGGATAGTTGAAAAGGGGTCTATATTAATGCCAGGAGTGTAAACAACACAAAATTAGTGAGCTTCAGGTAGTGATGGCAGAATCTAGGCTAGATGTAGTGGCTATCACAGAAACTTGGGCTACAGATAAAAATGACTGGGATCTAACAGTGCCTGGATATGTACTGTTAAGAAGCGACAGAGAAGTAGGAAGGGTGGGTGGTGTGGCTCTCTATGTCAGAGAAAGCATTGAGGTATTGGAAGATGGGAATATAAGGTGTAACTTGGGGAAGACTGAGTCTCTGGGTTCAACTTACAGAGGCATCTGGGAAAAAGCTGTACCTTGGGGCATGCTATAGGCCTCCACACCAAGGAGAGGCAGAGAATAGGGAGCTCAGCAAAGAAATTAGAAGGGGAACAGCAAAAGGATATGTTGTGGACTGGGGGACTTTAACTTGCCTGATGTGGACTGGGACATTCCGGTGGCCAAGAGCAAGAGAAGTCAAGCTTTGCTTGATGCCTTTCAAGACTGCTTATTAGTACAACTTGTAAGGGAACCCACAAGAAAGGATGCTGCCCTAGATGCAGTGCTCACTAACACAGATGTAGTTAAATTAGTGATAGGGAGCCACTTGTAAACAGAGACCACAACTTGGTTTGGTTTGAAGTTGCCCTTGGGACTGAAAAAACACATTCTGGTACTGGGGATGGGGTATGAAAGTTTCTGGCAGCCCTCAAGACAGACAAGGCCCTGGATCCAGATGGGATCCATCTGAGGATGCTCAAAGAACTGGCAAATGCATTGGCTGAACCTCTGGCATGCCTTTTCAATAACTCGCTTCAACTGGGGGTTGTCTCAGGGGATTGAAGGGGGGCAGACATGATTCCACTCCATAAAAGGGGGGACAAGGAAAAACAGGCAACTACAGGCCCAGCAGTCTCACTTCTATTGTCAGAAAGGTAATGGTCTCTTATCAAAGCAGACCTTGTGGACTATCTGGAGGGTAATGGTCTCCATGATAATAAACAACATGGTATTGCGGCAGGGAGGTTATGCCAGGCAAACTTAATATTCTTTTTGATTGGGTTGCAAAGGTACTAGATAAAGGCCATGCCATGGATATTGTGCTATTGTGCTATACCGGAACACCCAGGGGGCGTAATGAGGCCCAACACTGCAGGTAGAGGGCTTTATAGCCCCTGGAAGGCTCAGTATAGTACAATATCACCCACCCTGGAGGGTATTATTGCACTTAGAAAATGAATTAAAGGTTACATGGTTTAATAAAATAAAATTAGATTACAAAGAAAATAAAGAAATATTGAAAAAATAAAAATACAGTTTGATGCAAAGTGGTCCCTCTGCGCTTCCTACTCACTTGTTTGTACTGTACTGTCTGCATCCCCCTCCCAAGATGGTATTACTAATGATGGAGGGGGCAAACTTGTTAAAACTAAGATTTTTTTTCCACCGCCCCAAACTTTGCAGTCCCCAATCCTACCCCAGAGTAGCTGTTGTTGTTTTTTTGTTTTTTTTTACAGAGAGAGCGATAGCAGAGTGGAGAGTTGCGTCTGACTTGAAGAGAGCTAATGAATTTAGAATGGGAGACAGACATGGAGAGTAGTAGACTCATAAGTAGTTTTTTTTAATTATTGTTATTTAAATGGTGAGCATGACTCACACACACACACACACACACACACACACACACACTCTTCTCCTGACCGCGGTAGAAATGGAACATTCATCACCGCGGTTCAGATGGGAGTCTTGAACCGGAGCCTTTGTTGAAGATAAAAAATAGGACTTTTGAGTGAGGGAGACAGAACCATAGAGGTTCAGAGGGCTGGGCACAGACGATGACTCACCTCTTACTCGGAGGTCCCCGAGGGTGCCATGGCTTTAAAAGGCACAGTGACTTCTCTCTTCAAGCAGTTAAAGAGACATCCTGGTGCTGTGGCCCCAGCAAGCAGGGTTGCAGAAACATTATTCTTTTAGCAGCAATGGACTCCACTGTCTAATGAGTCAGCAGGGGTGTTGCGAACTGACTGCTATTGAGAAACACTCACACACACTCTCTCTCTCTCTGACCACAGTAGAAATGCAACATATGAGAGGTGTGTCAGCAGTTTTGGATTCACGTACCGGGGTTCAGGAACATGGCAATTGGGCCAGGCATGCTAGCTGATTGTGATTTTTTATGATAATTTTTTATTTATGTCTCTCTCAACTCCAGAGTCATCCTTTTTATTTACTTGACATCTGGAGCAGATGGATTGGGGAGGGCATTTAGAAAAAGCGTTGCGGAAATCATTTCTCTCACTAAGCAAGAGAAAAAAATGGCGGCAATTTTTAATTGAAGGTTCTATGGCCACATAATTTTTATAGCAAACAGGCAAGCAGAGACTGGGACTAGTTATTTCCCGGTCTTTGTTGCCCGATACCGGACCGGGTAGCTGGTGGCCTAAACCAATCAGTGTCTACGATTTTCACAACCCATTTCCTAACTGCTTATAACTCAGCTGCCCTAAGAACAAGAGATATGGTTATTGAGATACTCACCCCTCATTGTAGGTACAACATTTCTACAAACTGTTGTGACATTTTGTTTAGTTGTCCTGACATTACAGGGGGTTAAAATGTAACAGTTTACTTATTTTCATACTTTTGTGAGTATGTGAAACATTTAGCAGCTTATGACTCAGCCTCTTTTAGAGCTAAAGAACAACGGCTTGTCATGCATACATTTTGTGAATGGTCCTTGGCAACTGCCAGATTTCATGAATGTTGACTGAGTAATTTTAAAATCAAATGGAAAAACCCTGCAAATTACATTTTGGAAAAATTCTGTGGAAATGTTAGACATTTCATGAAACTTCATGGAATGGAATCAATAATTTTGCCTAAATTCTGCTGGTGAAATTTGAATTTTGCACAGTACTACTAGGCAGTGACCTAGGGGTACTCTCCCTTGAGAAGCATAAATTGGAATTAGTCACCTTTTAGATACGTTAAAGAGGACTGGTTCTAAGATCAATCCCTGCAGCACCCCATTGGTGATCTCCCTGACCTCTGAGTGCTCTTTATTGAGGACAACCCCCCGGGTTCTTCCACTTAATCAATTTCATACCCATCATGTAATCCTATCCTCCACCCCAAGGTCACTCAGCTGCTTGATCAACTGTCCATGTAGGACAGAACTGAAGGCTTTGCTAAAGTCCTGGTACAGTATGTCAGTTGCCTGAACCTTATCCAATACTTTTATTACCCAGTCAAAGAAACTGATCATGTTCGCCTGACATGACTTCCATCATGTAAACTCGTGCTGCCTAATGTCCTGAAGCCCATTCATTACCAAGAACTCCACATGCTTCTCCTGTATTAGGGTTTCCAGTAAGTTCTCTACTAGAGACATCAGAGTGATTGGTCTGCAGTTTTCTGGTTTGTCCCTACTTCCACTCTTGTGCAGAGGCACCACATCAATTGCCACCTTCCCTGTTGTCAGTGAGCTGTTAAAGAGATCTGCCAGTGGTGTAACCAGGACCTGTCCCATCTCTTTAAGCACTCATGGATATAGCCTATAAGGGCCCATTGATTTATCTACCTTTTGTGCATTTTATCTCCTCAGTTCCCATCCCTCTGTAACTGGTTCTATATTGATGCCTTCACCCCCTCCATTTCTGGCCTTGATGACACATTCAGGCAGTGGCCCCTTATTCTTCTCCATGAACACTGAACAGAAATACTGGTTCAGCAGGTCTGCCTTTCTTTGTCCTTCCACCCCTCCCTTCTTCTGTCTGAATATCTCCTCCTTGGATCTGTGTTTCTCCCATTACGTAATGAAAGAATATTTTACCCTGCGTCTTGATTCCCTCTGCTGTCTTCAGTTCAGTGTTTGACTTTGCCTTCTTCACTATCTTGCTGGCCACTCTCATTTTAAGATACTCCTCCCTAATATTCTCCACCTAGCAGATTCTGTACTTCTTAAAAGCCTTCATTTTTTCCTTCACTGCCTCCCCCACTTCTTCCCTGGAACACAGTGCTTTATTTCCTTACTTGCCCTTTCCTACTACCCATACACAGAGATTTGTGGCCTCTAGTACCTCCAGTTTTAATTAACATAGAAACATAGAATTTGACAGCAGATAAGGACTGCTTGGCCCATCTAGTCTGCCCATTTCCCTACCTAACGGATAAGCTGCAGATCCTAGTTAACCAACAGCCTATTTCCTCCTACCACCCACTAGAATTGCCTTATGTCTGTCCCACACATTCTTGAATTCCCCCACTGTTTTTGACTCTACAACCTCCTCAGGAAGGCTGTTCCATGAATTTACAACCCTCTCTGTGAAGAAATACTTCCTCACATTACCTCTGAGCTGTCTCCCCTCTATCTTCAAATTGTGCCCCCTTGTTCTTACACATCTCTTTTTCTGAAAGATGCTACCCTCTTGGACTTTGTTGATTCTCTTGAGGTATTTGAAAGTTTCTATCATGTCCCCCCTCTCCCTCCATTCCTCAAGGCTATACATCTTAAGCTTCTTTAGTCTTTCTTCATTTGTCTTCTGGTGCAGACCCTGCACCATTTTGGTTGCCCTCCTCTGGACAGCTTCCACCCTGTCTATGTCTTTGCGGAGATGGGGTCTCCAGAACTGTACACAGTACTCCAGATGTGGTCTTAACAACTGTCTGTACAGAGGGCCAACAACTTCCTGTTTTCTACTGGTGATGCCTCTCCCTATGCATCCCAGTATCCCACCAGCCCTCCTTACTGCCTTCTCACATTGCTGGCTCACCTTTAGGTCATCTGATATGACTACCCCCAGGCCCCTTTCCATTTTTGTTGTCGTCAGTATCTCACCCCCATTGTGTACTCTTACCTGGATTTCTGTTCCCCAGGTGCATTACTTTGCACTTCCTTGCATTGAATCTAAGCTGCCATACATTTGACCATTCCTCCAACCTTGCCAAGTCCCTTTTCATCCTTTCCACCCCACCTTGCTTATCAACCATGTTGCAGATCATTGTGTCATCCACAAAGAGACGTACTTTCCCTTCCAGTCCCTCTGCAGTGTCACTTATAAAGACATTAAAAAGGACCGGCCCCAGTACTGAACCCTGCGGTACTCCAATAGTAACCCTCTTTCTTTACTGTGGACTCCATTTACTATTACCTATTGTCCTGTTGTCCAGCCAGTGTTTTACCAGGATACCACCCTGGGACCCACTCCCAGGCTGGTTAATTTGTTTATTAATCTTTGTGCGGGACTGTGTCAAATGCCTTGCTAAAGTCTAGGTAGGCCATGTCCACAGCCCCTCCCTGGACTACTACTTTGGTCACCCAGTCAAAGAAATCAATTAGATTTGTCTGATGTGACCTTCCTGCTGTGAATCCATGCTGCCTTGGGTCCTGTGCCCCACTGGCCTCTAGGTACTTAACAGTTCTTTCCTTCAGAAGTGATTCCATCATTTTCCCTACCACTGAGGTCAAACTGACAGGTCTATAGTTTCCTGCCTCTGTCTTGCTCCCACTTTTGTGAAGGGGAATCACATGCTCCCTCCTTCAGTCCTCAGGTACCACACCATCCTCCCATGATTTATTAAAAAGGGCAGTCAGTGGTGTTACTAGCTCTTCCCTTAGTTCTTTTAGAATTCTGGGGTGAATCCCATCAGGCCCCATTACTTTATCCACTTTCAGTTTTAAGAGTTCTTTCATAGCCCTTTCTTTTGTGAAAGGACTAATATCACCCCCCCCCATCCAGAGTGCTTCTATTGACTGGATTAGGTATCTCTCCCTGCTTTTCCATTGTGAATACTGAGCAGAAGTATTCATTCAGTATCCCTGCTTTTTCACTGTCACTCTCTGCCCAACCACCTTCCTCTTTATTCAGCCTCAGTAGCCCTGCCTTAGTCTTTCTTTGCTCCCTAATGTACCTATAAAAGGTTTTATCCCCCTTCTTAACTGAGTTGGCTATCTTTTCCTCATTTGGGCCTTTGCTATTCTGACTGCCTTCCCCGCTTCTTTCTGCTTTAACTGGTACAGTTCTGTGTCCTGTTCCTTCTGTGTTGCCTTATACTTCCTGAATGCTATCTTTTTCTTCCTTACCTTCCCCTCCACTTCTTTTGAGAACCATAGTGTTTTTTCTTTCATTTTGATTTGTTTATTTGCTTCACACAAAGGCTTGTTGCCTCTGTGATGGCGGTTTTAATGTTTCCCCATTGTTGCTCCACCCCACCTTCTTGCCTATTTGCTAGTGCTTTTCTGAGGCACTCTCCCATTTTGACAAAATCAGCTCTCCTGAAGTCCAGTACCTTCACTTTTGTATGGCTTGACTCTATAGCTACGTTTATTGTGAACCACACTGTCTGGAGGTCACTTGTTCCCAGATGGCTACCCACTTCAAGATTGGTGATCCTCTCTCCATCCTCATTTGAGAGTACCAGGTCTAAGATTGCTCCCTCCTGAGTGGGTTCCAAAACTAGCTGTCTGAGGCATGCCCCATGTAGGGCATCGAGAATGGTCCTGCTCTTGGATGTGGCTGCAGCAAAGGTGCTCCAGTTAACATCTGGCATATTCAGGTCCCCATCAGCAATATCTCCCCTTTCTCTGCCGTCCCAAGGATGCCTTCTATTATTTTCTTGTCCATTTCCTCCCCGTCTGTATACAACCCCTGTGCAGCTTGTGGTGCCATTTACAGTCTCCAGGGTGACCCACAGTGCCTCTCCTCCTCCCTGTTTACCCTTTAGTTCTTTGCTTTGATCCTTCCCTTACATAGAGAGTTACTCCTCCTCCTCTTCTTCCCCCCTCCCTGTCCCTCCTGTAGATTGTTTACCCTGGTATGTTGACATCCCAGTCATGGTTCTCTGTGTACCATGTTTCTGTGACTGCCATGATATCCAAGCATCCCTCTTCCATCAAGGCCACCATTTCAGGGAGCTTTTTACCTAGACTACGGGCATTGGTACTCATTACCCTCTTTATTTCTTTTTGCCCCATCCCTGTCCTTACTGTCTTTGTCTTTTTCTCCATTTACCTCTGCCATTCTCCCTATTGACTGCTCTATCTTGGTGTTTACCTCACTAACTACCCTGTTTTTTGTGAGGGGGGGCTCGGATTTCCCTTCTCCTTTTCAGTGCCTCCCCCCCTTGGCTAGTTTAAATACTTGCCAATAAGCATTTAAACCTATCACCTAGGATCCTGGTTCCCCTCCTGGATAGATGCAGACCATCGCACCTGAATAGGCCTTCATCCCTCCAGGTGGAGCCCCAGTTCCCAATGAAGCCAAATCTCTGAGCTCTGCACCAGTTTTTCAACCAGTCATTGAATCCCATGGTTTGGAGTACCCTAGCCTCATCCATGCCATAGATAGGTAGCACTTCTGAGAAAGTTACCATGTGTGCTACTTGTCTAAGGCCCCTTGCCAACTCCACAAACTCCTTTTCAGCTTCTCTGATCCCATTCTCAGCCAGGTCATTCTTCCCTAGGTGGATAATGACATCTAGCTCATTCCCCCTTGCAGCTGCTCCCATGATCCTGAGGATTCATTTCCCATCTCTCCAAGCCATGGTGCTGGGCAGGCACCTTACCTTTCTTTCCCCTCCCTCCCTCAGTTCTACCCCCCTAACAATGGAGTCCCCCACCAGGAGTTGTTTCCTTCCCCTGTGGGGTCCTGTGCCACCCTCCTGTGGGTCTCCATTGTGGAGGTTCCCCGCATCCTCCTTGGTCTCCACTGTGGGTGCCTCCATAGAGGAACCAAGCTCCGCCAGATTGGCGAATGAATTGTGGAGAGGCACAACTGGAGTGATGTGCCTCTGTTCCACCACCCTCACCCTCCCTGAGCCCACCATGGTCCAACCACTCCTCTTTCTTGGCAACCTTTGAGGTAGTGGCAGTGGCCTGGGTGGTCCCTGGATGGGGGAGCAGGTTTTCCAAATCCTTGCCAGGTCATCATGGAGACAAACAACCTCCTCCCTCAGACCAGAGAGGTGCCTGCAAAAAGGCTAGTAATGCAGTCTCCAGAATGCCTCCCGGAAGACTGCTGCTCCACAGCCAGTGCATTGCACCACTCCCCACATGTCTGTGTCCCTTCCTGTTACAGATACTTTTTTTTGTTGTTCTTGTTTCAGTGTGTGCAAGCTTATGAGTGTCTCTACCTCCTATTCAGTGTGCTGTGCCTTTAAGGATATGAACAGGTGTATGTTGTTAGCAGTTTTGGGGAAATGATGTCAGAACCCCTGCTATAAAGCAATTAATGAGCTTGGGGCGGGTGGGATGAGGGGTAGGTGGGTGGAGTAAACCTATTCCATCCAGAAACAATCAGCTACAACTCTGACCCTCCACCCCGGGGAGTGCCTTCCTTCCTTTCAGACACTTATTAGGTCCTACTTGTCTACCTCCACTATTGCTCCACCCCTCCAGTTTCTCTTTCAGCAGCTTTAGCTTCCTTCCAAAATTTGCCTTTCTGAAGTCCAAAGCTTTTGTCTGAGACTACTTTGTGTCTACCTCACAGTCTGGTGATTGTTGGTTCCCAGTGAGTCCTGAACTGGACCTGCTCAATACCAACCCTGCTTGTGAGGATCAAATACCCCTGATGTACTCCACAGGTGTCTCACTCACTTTGGGTCTGGGATTGACCTGCTTGACAACACCAGTTCGACACCACACTTTTGAATGTCACCCACTGACTCACTGTTGATGATGCTTTATTGGGGCTGTCTGGCTCTATAGCACAGATACTTAATCCCAGCAGTCACCACTGTACTTTCATTCATTGTCCAAAAGTCCAGTTCTGGGTATAGAGTAAATTCTTTACCCAGAACTGGTCTCCTGGACAATGGTGGAGTGTTATGCAACAAAAACCTGCTACTTCCTGATGTCATGCAGTAAGGCAAGGCAATTTTATTTTTATGACACCCAATACCAAGGGCTCTGGGTGCCTTACAGATATAAAACATAGTAAAAACATTAAAATATGAGTCAATAAAATGATACAATTCAGCCACCAGACCCATAACAGCTAAAAAAAATGGGTTTTAAGTTTTTGTTTAAAAGTGTACAGCAAAGGGCTCTTTTAACCACAGAGAGAAGTGCATTCCACAAAAGTGGAGCTGTGATCCCAAAAGCACGATCCACCCAAGATTTCATCTGAGACCTGTGAATACTGAGCAGACCTACATCTGCTGACCGGAGAATGATTGGGAGGTTATGGGACCAAAAATGTCTTTTAAGTAATCCAGGCCCAGAACATACAGGACTCAGTAGATTAACAAACACACCTTGAAACTGATGCACCACCAGATTGTCAGCCAGTGCAGTTCACGGAGTACCAGCATGACACACTTAGATGGGGAAGTCCTAGCAATCAGTCAGGCTGCCATGTCATCCTGGTCATCCTCCGTAACTCTGTCAACTCAGCTGGGACTGCACTCCAACTCAGGTAGGAGACCAGGGACTAGGTCCTTTTCATGTAGCAAGATTTACTACTGAATGTTGGTGGGCTAGGTACCCTGCAGGTTCAACAGGGACCAGCACCAGCAGGGGGTGTCCAGAGACAGCATCCCAGTAGCTGGCAGTATAGCCTAGAGCTTAGAGTAATGAGCTGTGAATGAGCTTGGTACATCCAGCAGACCTGGGTTTGATTCCAACAACCTCCACTTACATACTGTGTGACTCTGAGCAAGTCACTTAAAGAGCCCAAAGCTCCCAGGTTGCCCCTGAAAACAGGCAGTTATGCCTAGTGGGCCTTACCTAGTGAAAGAATAAATAAAAAAAAATAAAGAGGCCTTGGCCTACCTCAGCAGTTGTTCCCCCTCATCATGCAGTCTTAACCCTGGGTTCACTTTTATAATCAGGGCCCCAGCCACCTGGGGATGGTGCAAACTAAGGAGACCCCTAGGACAGTTGGGCCAGAGACCCATTTTCCCCAGGTCCAGGGGACCCTCTTGAGTCTTGCAGCCCACTGGTGTCCAGGATGCTGGCCTTCCTCCTAACTAGGTCTACTGTCTGGAACTCCCATTCTTCTTTTTATGTTGATTATGCACAGCGTAAGAAACATATTGGGACAGCTTGCTGAGAAGCAGGTGGTGGAGGCTTGGCAGTGTTATGGCCAATGCCCCCACAGCCTGCAAAGGCTTGTCCCACTTCCCCTAGTGGCGTGGCAGGCTGCTGGTGACACAAGTTTGGAACGTTTGCACCAACTTGTGACAATTTAGTCACTGCAGTCAGGGGTCGCCTCATCATTGCAGCATAAGCCATGCGCTGCAATGAGGAAGCGACCCATCATTGCAGGGCGGGATGTAGGAACCTTGATATTGTTTATGAACACAGTGGCAGCTTGCCGCTGTGTTCACAACACATACCTCCTCCATCATACGCCGACGGGTAGCCTGTACTCCCATCGCATAATGTAGCCCCATTTCATTGTCTTCTGACAGGGTGCCCAACCCACGACAGAAAGGAATTCCCCCCTTGTTGTTTGCCGATGGGGTGCTCAATCCGCTAGCAGAAAGGAACTCTTTGTTGTGTGTCATACGAGGGTGCCTACCCCATCAGCTACATCTGCCCTCCAAAAGCAAGTGTCCGTGGCATGCTGGGAGCCCACCCCAGTGTGCTTACATGCCATTGTAAATGAAAACGGTCCTGCAAAGTCGCTTTTTTTTAGCCCTGTAAAAGGAAACGGTCCTCATAGTGTGTCGCTGCCCCCCACAACCTGCACCCACCCACTGCACACCCTGCCTCCCCCACCCCACCCCATACTTACCTCTGGAGTTCGTGGACGATCTTGTGGACCGAGACACATCTGCACTCTTCAAAGCCGACCACGAACTGAGGAAATGCCGTAAGCTGTATAATGTAATAAATAGGGTTTTTCCAACTTTTAGTACATATCTCAGGCATTTTGGGAATTTTTCACCAAATTTTCAACATGGGGTTTGGGACCCCTCCTCATGAATTCTTGAACTGTCATGAGACATCGCCCCGAAAGGTTATGTGCGTCACCGCCGGAATCACCTTTGGGGCCGATTAACAAAACAGTGCCAGTGTTCACGGGTGGTTTCAAAAGCCTATGTTACAAATTTGTAGAAAAAATCCAAAAATTACTGTTTTACGAGTGTGTGCTGCGAGTTGTTATGCACGTCAGAACTTTGAATTTGCAATATTTTCACACCAGATTTTCAACATTGGCATTTTGTCACACTTCCTTGTGAACAGTACAGCTGTCATTGTTCACATCCTGGTGGAAATGTGTTTTTGCACTTCCGACACAGAATAGCGTGGTCGCTGTGAGAAATCAGTGTTCGGAACAGATTAAGAAAATGACAGTGACACTGTTCATGAGTAAAGGTCCTGAAATGGCTATGTTGAAAATTTGGTAATGATACTCCATAAAATGACTGTGTTACGAGCATGCGTTGTGCAGTTTGCACCCATGCTCGTAACTTCGCAAATTTACAATATTTTCACTCCAGATTTTCAACATTGCCATTTTCCCACACCTACTTATGAATAGTGCAGCTGTCATTTTTCCCATCCTGGCCAAAATGTGTTTTCACAGTTTCAGCGCAGAATAGAGCGGTTGCTTTGGTAAATCACTGTCCAGGACAGATTAATAAAATGACACCAATACTGTTCATGAGCAGAGGTCCTAAAATGCCTATGTTGAAAATTTGGTGATGATAGCCCATCAAATGAGTGTGTTACAAGTGAGTGTTGCACACTTTTCACACACTCTTGCAACTTTGCAGATTCGTAATATTGTCATGCCACATTTTCAACAATGGCATTTTTTCACAACTCCTTATGAGCAGTACAGCTGTCATTTTTCACATCCTGACTGATATGTGGTTTCACAGTTGCGGCACAGAATAACGCGGTCACTGTGGGAAATCAGTGTTCAGGACAGATTAAGAAAATGACAGTGGCACTGTTCATGAGCAGAGGTCCTAAAATCCCTATGTTGAAAATTTGGTGACAAAATTCCATAACGTGACTGTGTTACAAGTGTGCGTTCAACTGTTTCCACGTATCGTTGTAACTTGGCAAATTTGTAATTTTTTCATGCTATACTTTCAACAGTGGCATTCTTTCACACCACCTTATGAACATTATAGCTGTCATTTTTCACATCCTGGCTAAAATATGTTTTTGCACTCCTGACAGAGAATAGCACGGTTGCTGTGGGACATCAGTGTTTGGGACAGATTAAGATGGAATGAGTGAGGGGGGGAGTGACCGAGCTCAACTGAGCTCTGTCGGGACTGCTTTGGATTTGTTTGTGGGCAGAAAAAGGCCTCAACACAAGAGGCCAGTACAAAAGGGCAGCCTGCAGCACTGGGAGAAACAGAACGAGAGAGCGAGTGAGGGAGGGGGAGTAAGCGTACTCACTGGAGCGCTGTCAGGACTGCTGAAGATTTCTTTGTGGGAAGAAAAAGGTGTCAATGTAGGCAGGGGCCCAGTAGAAAAGGCCAGCCTGCAGCGGTGGGAAAAACAGTACAAGTGAGTGAGACAGGGGGACTGAGTAAGCTCAACGGAGCTCTATCAGGACTGCTGCGGATTTCTTTGTTGACAGAAAAAGGCGCCAATGCAGGCAAGAGCCCCGTACAAAAGGGCCGCTTGCAGCACCAGGACAAACAGAGTGAGCATGTGACATAGGGAGATTGAGCAACCTCAACGGAGCTTTGTTGGTACAGCTGCAGATTTCTTTGTGGACAGACAAAGGTGCCAACGCAGCCAGGAGCCCCGTACACAAGCGCAGCCTGCAGCGCCAAGAGAAACAGAACGAGTGAGTGACAGAGCGGTAGTGAGTGAGCTCAACAGAGCTCTATTGTGACTGCTGTGGATTTCTTTGTGGGCAGAAAATGCGGCAACCAGGCAGGAGCCAAGTAATAAAAGGCCAGCTTGCAGCGTGGCAGAAATGGAATGTGTAGTGAGAGAGGGAGTGAGCTAGCTCAATGGAGCTGTGTCGGGACTGCTTTAGATTTCTTTCTCCAGAACAAGCCACCAGTGCAGGCAGAAGCCCAGTACAAGGGCAGCCTGCATGGCAGGAGACACAGAATGAGCGAGTGAGGGAGGGGAGGAGGAGTACAAATGAGCTCTCACAGACTGCTGCAGATTTGTTTGTGGGCAGAAAAGACAGTAATGTCATGCAGGGGCCCGCTACAAAATGGCAGCCTGCAGTGGTGGGAAACCAGAATGAGCGAGTGAGAGAGGGGGAGTGAGCCAGGCTCAACGGAGCATTGTCGGGACTGCTGCAGATTTCTTTTAGGGCAGAAAAAGGTGCCAATGCAGGCAGGAGCCCAGTACAAAGGGCAGCCTACAGCACCAGGAGAAACACAATGAGCGAGTGACAGAAAGGGAGTGAGCAAGCTCAATGGAGCTCTGTCATGACTGCTGTGGATTTCTTTGTTGGCAGAAAAAGGTGGCAATGCAGGCAGGAGTCCAGTACAAAAGGCCAGCCTGCAACACTGGCAGAAACAGAATGAGTGAATGAGAGAGGGGGAGTCAGTAGGCTCAACAGATCTGTGTCGGGACTGCTGCAGGTTTCCTTGTGGGTAGAAAAAGCCACCAACAGAGGCAGGAGCCCAGTACAAAAGGGCATCCTGCAGCGCCAGGGGAAACAGAATGAGCAAGTGAGAGGGGGGAGTGAGCCACCTTAACGCAGGTCTGTTGGAACAGCTGCAAATTCTTAGTGGGCAGAACAAGGTGCCAACGCAGGCAGGAGCCCAGTACAACAGAGCAGCCTGCAACACCGGGAGAAACAGACTGAGCAAGTGACAGAGGGGCAGTGAGCGAACTCAACACACCAACGCAATTAACATTTGGCATTGACAAAAGCTTGTCTTTTAATGTAACGTTTCTCCCTCCAGTTTAATCCACCCAGCCCTAAGGTCTATGGGTGTACTCCTGTGATGGAGCTTCCAGCCCTGTCCTGTGCTAGCCCTGCTGCTCACAGTGATAAAGCTCCATCCACTGTGTAGGACAAGAGACCTGCATTGGCCATCATCCCAATGACACCATGGTTTTTACCCTTGGTTTTGTTCCTCTTCACTCCTCCCCTGAAGCCTGGAAATGCTGACAGTCAGCCTCACATATACAAAATCCCCTGGTGGAACAAGCTCCCTGGCCCTCTACAGGGGTTGTTGCAGTTCTGGAACCCTGTGTCTACTTTCCCCAACAGGCAGCCCTTCCCAGGCTTCCCCATGTCACTTGGCCAGCTGCCCAGCCTACTCTGTAACCTAGATCACTGGCATGCCTGATCAATGCACTGTTGCTGAGCCACTGTGAAGCCCTGGGGTCCTCTAGGACTCCCAAATGATGTGTGTGTGTGAGTGTCCACGTGTGTGGGGGAGAGGGTTACATTTCATATATATATATATATATATATATATATATATATATATATATAACACACACACCCCACGTTAACTGAAAATTCCAATCTGTTTCCCCTCAGTGAATCTTAAACTGTGCATTGCAAAATAGAGAAACAATAGAGAAAATTGAACACATTCTGCCTTATTTCCAGATCAGCTGTAATACTTATAGGAATATCTTTCTTTAGAAAATCAGTGTGCTTTGATGCATCCTTTATGCATGGGGTGGCTGTGTCTTCAGGTCCTTTAGGGAAAAACAATCTTCCAGGTTAGATGGGCTGCTGGGCAAAGCCTGACAACTTTGATTCTATTTGCAGCATAATAATACAAAATCCCAAAGTATAATAAATACAAAATAAATAAAATCCCACACAAGAGGAGGCATCATGTCAAACAAATCTCATAAAGTTCTTTGACTGGGTGACTAAGGAGGTGTATCAGGGAAAGACAGTGAATGTGGCCTATTTGGACTTCAGCAAGGCCTTCAATACTATGCCACACATGAAGCTAGTAAAGAAACTAAGCAGCCTGGGGGTTGGGGAGAAGGTGGTAAGCAGGGTATCAAACTTGTTGAAGGATAGGAGGCAGAGGGTGGTGGCAAACAGCAGACACTTCGGGGCAGGAAAGTGAAGAGTGGGGTGCTACAGCGGTCAGTACTGGGACAGGTCCGTTTTAGAGTCTTCATAAGTGACATTGCTGAGGAACTGAAAGGGAAGGTGTGTTTCTTTGTGGAAGACACAAAAATCTGCAACTGGATGGACACTCAGGAAGGGATAGAGAGAAGGCAAATACAGTAGATCTGGGGAAATTAGAAGATTGGTCTCGGGTGTGGCAGCTGGGTTTCAATGCCAAAAAGTGAAAGTCATGCACCCAAGTCATGCACCTGGGGTGGGGAAATGTAGCATAAGATGGAATGTGTATAAGGTGTTGGTACTGACAGTCACCAAGCAAGAAAGGGACCTTGGGGGAAATCATATCTGATCTCAAGGTGGCAGGACAGTGTGACAAGGTAGTAGGCAAGACTAGTGGGATGCTGGGGTGCATAGGAAGGAGGATTCCTAGCAGGAGAAGGGAAGTGGTGTTGCCACTGTGTCCTCACAAGTCAGACCCCACCTAGAGTACTGTGTCCAGTTTTGGAAATTGCACCTCTGCAAGCTCATTGACACGGTGGAAGTGGTCTGGAGGACAGCTACCAAAATGGTGCAGCGGTTGAACAAGAAGCCACACAAGGAGAGGCTGCAGGAACTTAACATGTACTTCTTGGAGGAAAGGAGAGCAAGAGGGGACATGATTGACACAGTAAGTGCCTCACAGGGGTAGACAAGGTGCACGTGGGGAGTTTCTTTCAGAGGAGGAAAAGCACTTGAAAATGGGGCATGCAGTGAAGCTGGGGGGGAGTTTAAGAGGGATTTGAGGAAATATTTCTTCTCTGAAATGGTGGTGGATGCTTGGAACAGCCTTCCAGAAGAGGTGGTAGGGCCAAAAACAGTAGGAGGGCCTCAAGTATCTATGGGAGAGGCATACAGACATAACAGGTAGAGAAAAGGGAGGCAGGACGGATATTGGAGACCAAATAGAGCTCAAAGTGTCGGAATAGGCAGGGAAAAATAGGGCAGACTGGATGGTCCAACAGATTCTTTTCTGCTGACAAATGATATGTTTCTATGTTTCTAGATCCCTAGGGTCAGGGTCAGTGTTCCAAGAGGCTAGCAAATATAGGGAGACTCCAACATTGCCCACAGTGGCCATTATAACCAATGTTCACCTTGCACCTGTTTTTATCAAGGTGTATTTAATGACTGCTATATTGGTAATGTAAAAGAACAGATGAAGGGCTGAAAAGTGCTCACAGAAATCAGCACAGTACAGTAGTTATCCAGCCAGATCTCCACTTCAGACATTTTAGGAGGTGTTGATTTAGGGAACATAATTGAATGCTTTTTTGTAAACAAGTGAATAAAATAAGATTTTCCAAAAGGGCTCACCAAGACATTCTACATATGGGGCTCCAGCACAGATCCTGTTCCCTAGAGACAGGAAGGGTTGGGGTTTCATTGGTTAATTAGCGAGACTTGACTCCACATCCACCTTCTGAAGCTCTGTTCAGATCATCTAGCACTGACAGAGTTTCCTCCACATGTCAGGGGTCAGATCATATTGGCCAGTATGGACAACATGACTACCATGTTCTATCAGAATAAACAGGGCATAACACACTTTGTCAGAAGGAAATTCACAGTGGACCCCTGGATTGGGCCATGCAAGTGAACATGATGGTGGTAAATCTTGGGTAATGCCACACCTGGAACAGCGCGGCAATAACCGCACAAGTTATACTGCGCGTACATGTAGAGCGACAGGGGTATAATAGCGAATGGGAAATACCACTAGCCCTGTCACTCTGCATGTCTATGAGGAGAAGTGAAGTAGCTGTGTGCTGGGGGCCTGGTCGAGCCACTGCTGTGGTGGAGTGGCCAGGGCACCAGCACATGGTATAATCAGGAGACCTGGGACCGTGGTTGTTCGGTCCCCCGCACTACTACTTTTTTCGGGATAGTTTAAAAATAAAACTTCCCCCCTCCTGAGTTTCTCCCCATCCCTGAAGTCCCCCCCAGAGTTATTTAAGTTCCAGGAGTGTGTGGGGAAAAGCCCCTGACCCGGGAGTGTGGGGGCAGAGCCCCCCTCAAAAAAACATAAAGTTCCATTGTTATCAATGGATGTGCTGTTCCAGACAGGTCAGTGTTTTGCCTGACTCTGTGGATGGCACAGTTTTGGCTGCGGTGTTTGTAGCTGTGCTGTTTTTTTGTATATTGCATAATGACCCCATACCTCCATCTTGCAGGGACTGACAACCAGCTGGCAGGCAGTCTTGCTCATACATGAGAGACATTGAGTTGTCCTTGCACTAGAGAGTGATGTCCTGGCTGTTTGCCTGGTGGGAAACACTATTTGAGGACCTGCTTGCCATCCAGGAAAGCAGGAAACTGAGGCTGTTCTATCCTTGCCCCCCCTCAGATGGGCACTCTGAAGGTATATGCATTCTCTTGGCCCTGGATCCCAAGCTTTCTGCATGCATTCTCTCAATTTTCCTTGATTCACTACGTGGTCCTTAAGATGTGCTGATACAACTTATCGCTGGTCCAGATAACGCAGTATTAGTTACACCAGTTCTGGTACCAGGATCTCCTCAGCCTCAACAGCAGGCTGCATGGCTGCTTCCACTTAGACCAGATGTTTTGATGAGTTCTGGACGTGATAATCAGGCATCCAGGTGTGCAGTCCTTGCAGTTGGGCAACCTGGTTTCAGAGTAGCTAGTGTTCCAGGCTCTGGGTTTTTTCTGAAGTTATCCTGCAGGTGTTGGAGATATTTTGGTGGAGTTCACTCGCAGGACTCCTGTAAGTTGCTAACTTTGTCTCATTGGTGCAAGGGGCAGGGTGTAAATCCTCTTACCTGTCCTGTTATATGCATCCTGGATTACCTCTGATCCTGGTCCCTGTCTCAATCTTGGCTGTGAGCCACGTCCCTGAAGGTGCACCTGGCCATCATTCCTCTTACCAGGCTAAGGTGCAAATAAGGCTGTGCTCTTGGTCAAAACTGGGAGCTGATAAAACTGGAACCAACATTCAAAAGAAACCAGCACTCTGGGTATTGTGTGAATAAAATGTACTGTGCAGTATTCACATAACAAGTGCAAATTCACATTTACATACAGAAAATGCAGACTTCATAAAGTTACAGGACCACATAATTGACCAGCATCAGTGCTTTAGAAGCTCTGAAATCTCTTCATCAGGGGTCATGGCTGCCACAAATGTATGCATGCCTTATATACTCCTAAACACAGGTGCCTCAAATACAATGATAGTGTGAACGACTTAATGAGAGGCAAAAAAAACTTGTAAGGCAGCATAACCACACCTAATAGTCAATTCCTTTTTTATATTCACAAATTCCTATAAAAGGAAATTAAATGTGTAATTTTTTTTGTGTGTCAGTCACTCAAACCTGTGTTTGTGACTATACCTCTGTCAACACTTCAAATTTATTTCTGGATAAATATCCTTGCAACCATAAATCGATACGGGGTAGCTGGCAGCGGTTCAACCAGAGCACAGTGTGAGCCTTTGACTGTGGAACATCCAACAGTTGTGAAATTAGCTAAAAGCAAGTGTAAACAAGAATTAACAACAATACCTCATCATGAATACACTTACTGTTACAAATGCATTTCATATTACTTTTTAGTAAACTTGATATACTGTAAAATCTCTAAAATCCAAATGAGGGTGGTTATAATAATTTAAACATTATCATCGGAAGACTTCTAACTGTACTGACTTAAGAAAAATATTCTCTACATCATTATCAAATATTACTAATTTCTAAAAAGCTTTAACAATTCATAGGAATAGCAAATGAAATTGTTTTATTTTAACATACTGTACCATTTGCATTCAAATACATATTCATGCTGCATGCCATCATTCATTTAATCACATAAGCCGAAAAATCTATTAATTCAGAAATGTCTGTCAGTCCATATGATCATTAAAACCTGATGGCTTTAAGGTCTTCAACTTAAAAATCCAAATGGATTCCTTGTGGTCTAACAAATGGGATCTGCCCCCAAGAATGGTACTATGCTTGATCAATACCCATGTAATATACCCAATGGTTTGTTTCTGAATTCATTTCCATTAGATGTTTTCCAATTGAATGTGCCAAATCATGTAGTTTATATGCCCTTTTAGTAGCTTGGTGGTTTGACCTATGTATACCTTCCCACAGGAGCACCACAGGACATACATGTCAAATCTAGTGTTGCAAGTAATAAATTCTCTGATGCCAACTTCCCTGACTCCAAGTCTGTTCAGATTCAAAAACTTTTGCCTTGGACTGCATGTTGACAAGTAACATAATTTGCAGGGAAAGAAGCCCTGCTCAACCCTAACTATTAGGGCATGACCTCCACATATATATACAGTATATATATCTATATACAGTATATACCATTGTGTCGGGGTTGAGTCAGTGTTTATGTCAACCTATTTTTCACAGCTAATAACCTGACAGTCTTAGCACCTACAAATTTGAAAAGTAGTACCCTCTCAGTCTTACAGGCTGTGTGCATGCCAATTTTCAAAACAGTAGGTTTGCTAGAGTCACTGCTGTGAAGTGCTTAAACTAGCAACATTCACCAAAATGAAGACTTTTTGTGCCAAGATAATGGAAGAAATAAATTGATTTAAAGCCTAAAAATGTTCTGGTTCATCAGATATTGGCCCAGAATAGGACCTTTTATTTGTTTTGTAATGAGAAAAGACCAGATTCAAAAGCTATAAGTATTTAAAACCACAAAGCATGTATTTGAACCAAAAAAAAAAAACAGCCTTGGAAAAAAATACATGAAAAATACATTAAAAATTATCTTTTTTCTTCATGATTTACTTCAGACTTTTTCATTCATAATTAATTTTCATGAATGGGAAAAAAAAACAAACATGTTTTCCACTGATACCCCCAACACACTAATACCGGTGGTCAGGTGCCCAGTCTTGGGCTACCATAGGTATCCCCCAACCAAACTGACAGGTAGATAGGTGCCCAACACAGCTGTTAGTATGCCCCCACCCCCACAATCACTAACCTGACCAGTGGACTGGTGTCCAACCTCCAATACACTAATCTGACCAGTGGACTGGTGTCCAACCTCCAATCACTAACCTGACCAGTGGACTGGTGTCCACCCCCACAATCACTAACCTGACCAGTGGACTGGTGTCCACCCCCACAATCACTAACCTGACCAGTGGACTGGTGTCCAACCTCCAATCACTAAACTGACCAGTGGACTGGTGTCCAACCTCCAATCATTAACCTGACCAGTGGACTGGTGTCCAACCTCCAATCACTAACCTGACCAGTGGACTGGTGTCCACCCCCACAATCACTAACCTGACCAGTGGACTGGTGTCCACCCCCACAATCACTAACCTGACCAGTGGACTGGTGTCCAACCTCCAATCACTAAACTGACCAGTGGACTGGTGTCCAACCTTCAATCATTAACCTGACCAGTGGACTGGTGTCCACCCCCACAATCACTAACCTGACCAGTGGACTGGTGTCCAACCTCCAATCACTAACCTGACCAGTGGACTGGCATCCAAACTCCAATCACTAACCTGACCAGTGGACTTGTGTCCACCCCACAATCACTAACCTGACCAGTGGACTGGTGTCCAACCTCCAATCACTAAACTGACCAGCGCATGGGTGCACAACCCCACCACTGGTACTGCCAACCTCCTCATCTCTAACAGAAACACCCTTCCCTCGCCCACTGCCCAGGAAGTCTCCACCAACTCTCTTCTACCCACACCACCCATAAAATCTAAACTCCCCCACCCTTCACCACATCTTGCATTGATGCCACCCTCCTCCCCCATGACTACTTCTGTACATACATTATTTTGCTTCCACAGTGAGTGCCTAGCACAGCTCTCCCTCCACCTCAGCCAGTCATTCATTATCTTCTGCTTCAGCCCCATGCTGCCAGTTGTGAACCTGAAAGAATAACATTTAAAATAAATCCAACCCCCCATATTTCACATGTGCAGGTTTTTAGTTTTTTTTAAGTTTGAATTTGATGTCTGTTAAAATGCTGACTTTGGTGTCTGTTATCTGTATGGTTTGACTCTCACCTACTCAGTATAAATATACTATATATATGGTAGCTCATACTGTGTGTGTGTGTGTGTGTGTGTATTCTTTGCAAAGAATTTCCATTCTTTTTCTGATAGTGGAATTGTATCCTCATTTAATGAGATAAATAAAATATTGGAGACAGTCCTAGCCCAGTGCATGGGCCTAGCAGACTCTGGCACACATGTCGATACCTTGTGGGTGAGGTTCCCTGATCCACCACAGGGTGTGGCATCTGCATGGGTGGGGGGATCCAACACCAGGGGTTGGCATCCCGGTGTCATATTATACCAAATAATATTTTTTGAGTCTGCAGCATTTACAGAGTACAGAAAGCATCTTCAGCATTTGTATATACTGCACTGTAGTTACTGAGATTTAGGAATCCAGCGTGCATGTTTTGTGTAATGTACAATAATTGCTGTCTGAAATGGTTTCAGCGCTGAATCGGAGAGTCTGTGATGTCAGTATTTTAACACATGCCACGCGCTGACTCTGTCCCAATGCTGAAATACAAATCTGTGAAGCCGATGGTGCTTTCAGAAATATAAACATATGAAAAATGCACTGTAAGCATCAATAATAAGAAAAAGACACACACACACACACAGGCTATTGTTGGCTATTTCTAATTTATTTAACATTAAAAAAACACTAGTAAATCATTTCCTATCTCCTTTAAGGTTGAATTTGTTGTCCATCAAAATACTGAATTTGGTGTTTGTTATCTGTATGGTTTGACTCTCACTATCCCATATAAATATACATATTGCATACAGTACATCTATCTATCTATGGATTTGAATTTTCCCCTTATAAGCTGTTAGAAATTATTTCTCTGTATACCGAAACAATAGACAACTGCCATATACATGTGAAATGTACCATCAAGGGGAGTTCAGGAGGCAATTACTGCCATTCACGCTTCAGGCATGTTGATACTTACCTCTTCCTGGCTAGCTGAATAATCTCTTAACCCCTGCCACCCTGGTGCACTCACTCTGCTCCTCCACCGAGGGCCTCCTAGTGGTTCCGAGTGCCAGGCTGAAAACCTCAGGAGATCGAGCATTTAAAGTGGCCGGCCCGGCCCTCTGGAATACACTTCCCAGATCGCTGAGTGAGGCCTCATCAGTGGAGTTTTTTAAAAGGAGTCTAAAGACACCTTTTTAATCAAGCATTTTAATTAGCCTGTCATATCAATTTTATTGCTATTTATTTTTAATTTAATTATTGGTTTACTGATTCTACTATTTAAGTATAATATGTATTGCTGCTGTATGTCTCTGCACTATTTTGTAAGGCACCCAGATGCTCCGGAATTGGGTGCCATATATAAATAAATGTTTACTTACTTCAGTGGTGTACATCTATATATATTTTCATACATACAGTGTTTATAGATACATATATATGTGTGTGTGTTAACATGTATTCCAATGAAGACTCAATAATTTGATCTGATTCACAAAAGGCCCTTTCACTCAATCTGCTCTCCACCACTGAAAGTAGCAGAGCAATTGGAACGTTACCTTTTTTGTTGTGTAACGGTGAGCTGTACTGTATCCAAGGTGAGTGTTTGCTGTCCTAGCATGCCCTGTTTTCCTGAGTTCATGGTTGCATTTTTCTGTTTTACACTGCACAGTGCTGCTGCATAATCAAAGTATGGCACTCACATTAATGCAGCCCAACAAGCAAGACTCGGTCGGTGAGCGACTGCTGTGCCACCTGGGGTTTGGTCGTAAGGGGTGGGAGTCTAGTGAGCTGGCTAGAGACAACAGCAGAACAGGGCTGTAAGCTTTGCAGGGTGAACACATCTCAGGGGAAGGAGCTGGCATTTCTGCAGCGCCCTACTGTCTGTCCGGATCTGTGCCATTGGGGGAGCAGCATGACTCCAAGAATGGAGGAGGACTGAACAGGAGCATGGCAGAGGACGCCAGGGGCATCACTTCAGGGAGGTGATTGATTTTACTTATATTCTTTTCAAATCTCCTGGGCCTACAAAAGTAGCCAGAAGTGGGGGGGGGCGCGGATTGACTTGCAAAGCTTTTATTTTTATTTTATTTTAGGTACGGGCAGAAAAGGACAAATGAGGGACAGCTACTGCCTTGGGAGGGGTTGATTATCCTCATGAGGGAGCTGGAGTAGGCCCTAACCACCCCTTCCCATCCCCTCCTCCCCAGGCTACTCTTCATTTATAGGTGGGCTGCAACCTCCTGACTGGAGGGGTTGAACCGGGGGGACTTGAATTAGAACTGGATGTAAGCTGGTGGCACATTAGTGAAGAAGTCAGTCCAACACTGCACTGACACAGTTGGACAGGGGCCACTGATCTCAATAAACCTTTCATAAAGGAGGGACATTTCTATTCAAGGACCCAGATTTTGTATGAGCACTGCTGATAGAGCACAGACTGCTCTGTAGGAAGCAGTGCAGGATAGGAAAGGAGGGATAAGGCTTGTTTAGGTATAGATAATAAGGCATAGATAACTCGAAGGGATGCAACACAAGAAGTGAGAAACCATTGCGGTATCTCGAGGGGTAGAATGTCTTTGAGGTAGACAGATGGAGTGTGGCAGGGATGGACACACCAGAGGGTGGGAGGTTTATGATGGGGGCAGTTGGGGACAGCATAAGGGGATGCTATGAGGGAGGCAGGTTGTGAGAGGGGTAACAGGTAGAACTGTGGGATGCAATGGATGTCAGGCAGCAGTTTGGATGAACATATTGTGGAATCTAGGAGAGTGCCCAGTCGGTAACAGGCTGAGGGAGCTGGAAGAGGAAGTGCTATGTCTTGGTAGAGTGTTGGAGATGATGAGGGAAGGAGGAAGGAGCCTTGAGGCAGGGGCTCATTGTGGCAATAATATGGGGACACCAAATGGGAGGAACAGGGGCTCAAGGGAATGAATGAGCAGGGAGGGCAGTAGTGGACCAAACAGGGGTTATAGCAGTAGAGAGGAAGTCAGAAGCAGGAAGAGGGAGCCTAAGCACAGCCAGGCAGGAGAGGCAGGTAATATGTTTGCTGTGCTGGCAACATTAGGGGAAGAGGATGGGGTGCACAATCTCAGGAGGGAGGGCAGCAGGGGGCAGGAGAGGGAAATCTACAAGGAACGGGAGTTTGTCAGAGGAGGTAAACTGGTGAAGACAGAGGCAGAGTGGGGGACAGGGTGGAGAGGAAAGAGGTGGAGGTTGGGGAGGGAACAATGAAGGGGCAGGTGACAGAATGGGGGAAAGGGAGCAGAAGGGGGAAGAGGAGAATTAGGGAGGTGGCATGCTCCAGTGATGGAGACCTTGGGAGAATGGGGAGCAGGGGCAAGGAAAGAGGATAGGGGTGTGCTAGTGCTAGGGGATTCCATACTAAAGGGGATCAGATGGGGCAGTAAAGGGGAAAGACATAGTCTGATATGGGTCAAGTCTATTTCTGCGTTGACAGCGGGCAAGGCAGGACAGGCCATTCTCAAATGCATGGGGAGAAGATGGAGGAATCCACATGTTGTGGTGCATGTGGGAATGAACAACCTGTCGGGGTAGATGGTGAAGATTCGAGGAGCTGATGAAGCTGTGTGCAGAGATAGACAAATCAGTAGCCTTCTCAGAGGTGTTCCCAGTACTCCAGTACCCTGTGCAAGTACTGCAAGGAAGGGAAGGATAGGGGAGTTCAGTGCCTGGCTGAGGGAATGGTGTGGTGCCAAGGGGTATGGGGTAGTAGGGAGCTGGGGCAGAACCTGGTGCAACAATGACCTGTATGCAGGGGACAGGTTACACTTGAGCAGAGAAGGAAAAGCAGAATTGAAGCGGAGGATAGAGGGGTACATAGCAACTAGGGTAGCTTTAAAATAGGAAGGGGGTGGCAAGTGGACAGCTGGTAGGCAGGGTTCTCAGGAAAGGGAGCAATGTGAGCCTACCCCCCCCAAGCTAAAGGGGAGGGCAGGAGGGTAGAGGCAAAAAGGGAAATTCGGGGAGGGGTAGGGAAAGGAGCAGAGTGGAAGGTAGTGTCACTGAACATGAGGAGTCTAGGGAACAAATCAGCCAAGTTGCAGGCTCTCTTGGCAGTGGGGTAGATGGACATTGCAGCCATAACAGAAACTTGGGCCACTCAATACCAGGACTAAGATATGATGATCTCTGGATACAAGCTGTTCAGAAAGGACAGGGCAAACAGGAAAGGGGGAGTGGCAATCTATGTAAGGGAGGGAGTAAGGTGCATAAGGGAGGAGGGGTAGTAAGGTGAAACAGAGGCCCTGTGGACATAATTTCAGGATTTAAAGGGCAGGGCACTGAAGATAGGGGTAGTGCATAGTGCACCAACTCAAGGGGAGGAGCTGGACAGGGGGTTGGTAGAACAATTCAGGAGGGTTTGTAGGAAGGGGAACACGGTGGTGGTTGTGGTGGTGGGGGGACTTCAACCTATCTGGGATGGACTGGAGCACACCGACCACTGCAAGTGCTAGGGAGCTGGTTATATTGGTGGCACTTCAGGATAGCTTCCTGGTGCAGCTGGTACATGGACCAGCTAGTTTGGGAAGGACTCTGGACCTTATGCTAATGAATGGAGAGGCCGTAAGGGAGCTGGAGGTTGAGGACCCACTGGCTTGGAGTGACCGCCACTCAGTGTGGTTCACACTAACAATGGGGAACCAATCTGGAGGTTTGGGTACCAGGGCTGTTGATGTTAGGGGGCAGACTTCAACAAGATGAGGGAAATTCTCTTAGGTCATCTTGGGGGAATCCAGCAATCCTGGATGCCAACCAAAAAAGGGGCATTATTAAGGCAGGGCTGTCAGAGGCCACTGAGACATGTACTAGGACACAGAGAAGGAAGGGAAGGGCAAATAAACCCATCTGGCTGACCAAGGAGGTCAGAGATGGGGTGAGAACCAATAGGGGAGCTTTTCAGATATACAAGAGATCAGGAAGGGGTAGGATAGGAAGGAGTATACGAAGAAGTCCAGGGAGGTTACAAGGCAGGTCGGAGCCACCAAGGCAGCCAGATAGCTAAGGTAGGCACAGGGTAACAAAGATGGAGAGAAGGACTTCAGATACATTAGGGAGAGGAGGAGGAACAGGGACCACGTAGTGAGGATTAAGAAGGATGGGGGTAGGTAGAAGGGAGGAGCAGGCAGAGGCATTAAATGAGTACTTCTGCTCTGTATTGATGGCTGGGGGACAGATACTGGATGGGAATGGTAGGGTGGGAAAGGGAGGGGGGATGACGGATGGTGATATTACAGAGGGCAGAGTACTGGAAGGGCTGAGCATGCTGCGGGTGTACATGGCACTAGGACCTGATGGTATTCACCCTAGAGCACACAAAGAACTGGTAGAGTGCCTGGTGGGATCACTGGCTGACCTATTCAATACCTCTTTGCACACAGGATGTGTACCACAGGACTGGATGTTAGCCCATATAGTGTCCATTCACAAGGGTGACCCAAAGGATGGTCTGGGGAACAACAGACCAGTGTGCTTCACATCAATTGTGGAAAAACTCATGGAGACCATCCTTAAGGAGAGGCTGGTGACACCTCTGCAGGATAGTGGCCTCCAGGACAGGCAGCAGCATGGGTTTGTCTCAGGAAGGTCCTCCCAGACAAATCTCATTAAGTACTATGACTGGGTGACCATAGAGCTGGACAAGGGCCATGCAGTGGACATCCTTTACTTGGACTTCAGCAAAACCTTCAATTCTGTGCCACATGGGAGGTTGGGGGGAAGCTGGAATATGTAGGAGTAGGTACTAGGATGATCAGGTGGATCACTAACTGGCTGAAGGGCAGACAGCAGAGGAGGGTGGTGGTGGAGGGGAAGCTCTCATCGCCAAGAACAGTAATGAGCAGGAAACCACAGGGATCAGTGCTGGGACCAGTGCTGTTTGGGATATTCATAGTAGATATCTCGCATGGGACCAGGAGTCAGATCAGTCTGTTCGCAGAGGATACCAAGATGGGAGCTGTGGTGGATGACATTGAAGGGTGGAAGGGACTGCAGGAGGACTGGACTAAGCTACAGGAGTGGTTGGAAACATGGCAGCTGGCGTTCAATGCCAAGAAGTGTATAGTAGTGCACTTTGGAGCTAGGAACCAGAGGAGGAGCTATCAGCTGGGAGGGGTACAGTTAGGGAGCACAGAGGAGGACAAGGACCTGGGGGTGATTATAACATGGAGTATGAACAACTCAGCACAGTGCTGGAAGGCAGCAGCAAATGCTAACAAGATGCTGGGCTGCATAGCAAGGGGATCTCCTCTAGAAGGGGGGAGGTGATCCTTTCCCTGCACAGGTCGCTGGTCAGGCCACATCTGTAGTATTGCGTTCAGTACTGGTGCCCATTCCTTAAAAAGGACATCAGGCTGTTGAAGGGGGTGCAGCGCAGGGCAACTAAGATTATCTAGGGTCTGAAGGGGAACTCCTACGAAGGGAGGCTGAACATGCATTCCCTGGAGGAGAGAATGGATAGGGGGGATATTATCGAGACCTTCAAGTATGTGAAGGGGATAAACAAGGGTTACACAGAGGATATATTTTAGCTCAGAAGAGGGAAGGACACCAGAGGGCTCCAACTGAGATTGCAGGGGGGAAAATTCAGGAGAGAAATCAGGAGACATTACTTCATAGACAGGGTGGTGGACAAGTGGAAAGCTCTACCAGAGGAAGTGGTTTTGTGTAGGATGGTGGGTTGCTTCAAGAGGGGGTGGGACAGAGTGAGGAGGGAAGGACTAGGGGGAGAAGTGGGGGCAGCTGCACAATCAAGCAGACTCAATAGACCATTTCATCCTGTTACTGCTGGCATTTCGTATGTTCGTATGTCTTCCCTTATCAACTTTATGTGCAGAAGTGAAAAATGCAATCTGTATCACGTCTGGGGGAACAAGGGAATATCTACACATTATGAAAGTAATTAAAAATAGTGGTACCTTTATTAAGCAAGGCATTTCTGTTGGATATTACAGTATCTAGCATTACTTAGTAATTAAGTCATAATTTTCTTCTGTGCAAATCTTAGTAAACATATCCTTGTTAGAAATGGATTGTCCCAATAATGGCATAATGAGTCACAGTAGTGTATGTAAAGTGTATGTGTAGGGGGAGGTTGTACCTTATAAGCTAAAGTTGGATCAGTTTTGTGATAAAAGCAACATTACGGGGTACAGTATCTAATTGCTTAATGTATTTGGGAAGGGCAGGTTCACAAAGTGTGTACCTCATGGCAGAGTTAGCAAAGTTTCCTTCACTAGTAGTTTGTCCGTGTTCTCAGTGCCAGGGTCCATGAAATCAATTGGTAACACTTCCCATTAAGCATTGTCAACAACAGCTCCTCACACCACTGAATGGTGCAGTTGTCCAGATGGCAGTAAGTGAAATCAATGGACCCTCTTTTTTCATCTAGCATTTTCCAATTTCCTATGGTATATTTCTATACAAGACAAGTTGCTCACTGCCAGTAATGTTTCATTTTCTGTCTTGCTCTTAAACCACATAATATGTGCAACTGATCACAGCTGTAAAATGTTTACTGACCTAAAGAAAAACAAGAAAGAATTGTATTAGTTGCCCTGAATATAAAAAAAAAACACTAATAAAGTAAAAATAAATATTGTAATGCTAACACTCAAAGAGTATTGGAACAGAAAAAAACTCTGATTCATTTAATGCTGCAGAGGGTTTCCCATACTAGGCGAACAGTAATTCAATGCACTAGATTCCTTATAGCTTTTTTGAGGTTCATGCTTGTATGTGATATTTGCTTTTCTGAATCAATATTTGAGCACATTTCTTGCCAATTATCATGAAGAAAAGATTGAATCTTAAAGTATGCAAGGTACACAGGAAACGGAGAAAGGTGTATTTTAGCCTTTGCCTGTTCTTGCAGAAAGGGATCAGAGGTGGTTAAATAAAATATATATGGACAAGACTGGTTTCTCTGTCAATTGGTATTTAATACGTATATGTTGCATGTGTTTGGGTCCCAGAAGAGAATGAGAAAAGATTTGTCTTGCAGCGTCTCTTGGTCACCAGAATTATTTTCCTGCAGTATTGTGAAAGAATTTGGAATGTTTGTTCTTAGATTGCTATTTATGCAGTTGAACTGTGAAATGTGTTTTAAGAAGAATCACATCTTTTCTTAGTTAATTTTATTTACCCATTCTCAGTGGCTACCCCTTCAGGGCATATACAAGTGGAATTCATAATGGGTAGCAAACAAAAAAAAAACATTGGTGTTGAGCAGCATCAAGCAGCCCAAAGAGAAACTGGCCTCCACTATGTGGCATTTCAGCTAAGATACTCTGTGTGAGTAAAATACTTGTAAGCTGGGACCAGATACATTTTAAATCTTTTTATTGTCTAAGTGAGTGTAAAGTGGTGAAGCAAGAAGAGCAATATGTAGGACAAATGATACAAGAAGATAAATATTTTTGCAATTACAATTTGTGTGGTTTCTGTAAACACACAAGCTGTACATACAAAAGCCTCAACCCCAACACAAAGCATCATGGGCATGCAAATCCATGTGCATGTGAAGGAGGGTGGAGGAAGGGAGGGGTACACCGACCAGGAAATGTTTCAACTGGCACTACATTCTGCTTGACTTAATACTACTCAGACATCAGCATAGCCAACTCATCTGATCTCACTTCCACAGAATCTACAAACTTAAAAGTTCTAAAGTTCATGACTATAAATGTTTGCAGCTTGATAAAGAAATTGCATGACATAAAAAACTGGGTACTCCATACCAGTCCAGCTGTCCTCTTCCTTACTAAAAAATAGCTCAATGGCTCCATAGGCTCATATGTGATATCTCTATAGGATTTTAATGAATTTATCACTTGGACAGACCCACGAGAGGGGCTGGCCTAGCTCTTTATGTTAGCAACAGACTCTCGTCTGCTTCTCCCTTTCCCTCCCTAATGAATTTGAGTGTGTAACAACTAAAATCAACCATTCCTGCAATGACGCTATTAATGTGGTTAGATGCTACAGACCCTGTAAGGGTGGCACCAAACTCCTTTGACAACTATCAAATTGTTGTAAGTTCCCATTCCAGTGAAACCGTTATACTTATGGGACTTAAATATGGACTGGGTTTCAAATAAATCAGGAGAATTAAAAAAGATTTTTGATGATCTCAGCCTTACTCAACTCATAACCAAACCCATGAGGCCAAACCTTAAAAATCCTGCCAACTCCACTATTCTCGACCTTATTCTAATGAACAGACCTCAGAAAATCACTCATGCTGGTGTTTTTGACAACAACATTAGTGATAACAGTGCTGTTGTTTCTGTCAGGAGGATAAAAACATTTGGATCTCAACCCAAATTTGTACTAAAAAAAAGTTTCATCCATTTCTGTTAATTGGATCCTCTAAAGAATCTGGCAGCTGTTAATAGGCACAATTTATATCTTGCGCCTATGGTACACATGGCAACTAAGATTTTAAGTAACTTGCTCATGGGAGTTATAAATAAACGTGTTCCATTGATCAAACATAGAGTTAAAAAGAAAACAGCTTAAATTTAAATAGGGAACTGAAGGAAGCATTAAGTGATAAGGATTTACACCGGGCTATAGCCAAATGCGTTATAGCCGCTCTAGATTGGGCTATTTTTTTTTTTGACAAAAAAAGAAATTTTTGCACCAAATTAATCAGAAACACTAAAGTTAACTATTATTTAGCACTCCTGAAGGAAAACAAATCTGATGCTTCAAAATTCTGGAAAGCAGTAAAATTCTTAAAGGAGGAGTTACTGCTTCTACTTTGCCCAAACAAATCATGGTGGGTGACAAACTGATTAATTAGAAGCAAACTATATTGGAGAAACTAAACCCACATTTTGCCTCAGTGGAAATAGCTTTTGATAAGTCCCCTGTTGTGTCTTAGCCTTTCCCTAATTTGGTACCATTGAGAACTCTGACTACCATTGAGAACTCTGACTAATATAAACGTTGGTCAATTTCACCAGATCTCCAGCAATCAGGTTGACCACACTTGAAGAGGGACATACAGCTCCTGGAGAGGGTACAGAGGAGGGCAACTAAGATGATATGAGGACTAGGGGATTTGACGTATGAGGACAGACGTGAGGAGCTCTGCCTGTTTTCATTGGAGAGAGGAGAGACGGGGGGGGGACATGATTGAGGTCTCCAAGTACCTCAAGGGAATAAATAGGGTAAACATGGAGGGGATCTTTAGACTAAAGCAGGGAGGTATCACCAGAGGGCATGGTTTGAAGCTGGAAGGTGGAAGGGTGAGTGGGGAAAAGAGGAGGAGGTTTTTCACTGAGAGGGTGGCGGACCCTTGGAATGCACTGCCTGGTGAGCTGGTTCAGAGATCCGCAGTGGAGGGCTTCAAGAGAGGGTGGGACAGGCACAGAAAGTGGATGTATCAGATGATGGCCTGGCCCAGGGGGGTGGGGATGGATGACAGGGGATTCTGGAACACAAGGGGGGGAGGGTCTCGGCACCCAACTAGGGATCTGAGGTTTGAGCAGACTCGATAGACCATAAGGCCTAATCTGCTGGCAATGTTAGTAGTAACAGCTCCTTCTTGGTCTGGAAACATGGGACCACTGGCTGATCTGTTCAATATCTCTTTGCACACAGGAAGCATACCACAGGACAGGAGGTTAACCTATTTAGTGCCCATTCTCAAGGATGGCCCAAAGGATGGTCCAGGTAAGTACAGATCAGTGAGCCTCATGTCAGTTGTGGGAAAACTCAGGGAGACCATCCTTAAGGAGAGGCTGGTGACACTTTTGCAGGACAGTGGCCTCCAGGACAGGCAGCAGCACAAGTTTGTCTCAGGAAGGTCCTGCCAGACAAACCTCATTGAGTACTATGACTGGGTGACCAGAGAGCTGGACATGGGCCATGCAGTGGACGTCCTTTACTTGGACTTCAACAGGGCCTTCGATTCCATGCCACATAGGTTGTTAGGAGGGAAGCTGGAATATGTAGGGATAGGTACTAGGATGGTCAGGTGGATCACTAACTGGCTGAAGAGAGACTGTAGAGGGTGGTGGAGGGGAAGCTCTCATTGCCAAGAGCAGTAACGAGTGGGATGCCACAAGGGTTGGTGCTGGGACCAGTGCTGTTCAGAACATTCATAGCAGATATCTCGCATGGGACCAGGAGTAAGAGCAGTCTGTTTGCAGACGATACCAAGATGGAAGCTGTGGTGGATGACTTTGAGGGGTGGAGGGGACTGCAGGAGGACCTGACTAAGCTACAGGAGTGGTCAGAAACATGGCAGCTGGGGTTCAATGCCAAGAAGTGTAAGGTAGTGCACTTTGGAGCTAGGAACTGGAGGAGGCACTATCAGCTGGGAGGGGTACAGTTAGGGAGCACAGAGGAGGAGAAGGACCTGGGGGTGATTATAACAGGGAATATGAAGAACTCAGCACAATGCAGGAAGGTGGCAGCAAAAACTAACAAAAATGGTGGGCTGCATAGCAAGGGGATCTCCTCTAGAAGGGGAGGTGATCCTTTCCCTGCACAGGTCGCTGGTCAGGCCACATCTGTAGTATTATGCTTCAGTACTGCCCATTCCTTAAAAAGGACATCAAGTTTTTGGAGGGGGTGCAGCGCAGAGCAACTAAGATAATCCTGGGTCTGGAGGGGAACTCCTATGAAGGGAGGCTGAGCATGTTTAACATGTATTCCCTGGAGGAGAGACGGGATGGGGGGATATTATCGAGACCTTCAAGTACCTGAAGGCGATAAAGAAGGCTAATACAGAGGAAATACTTTGGATCAGAAGAGAGAGGGAGGGATACCAGAGGGCACCAATTGTGATTGGAGGTGGGAAAATTCAGGAGAGAAATCAGGAGACATTACTTCACAGAGAGGGTGGTGGACAAGTGGAATGCTCTACCAGAGGAAGTGGTTTTGTGTAGGACAGTGGGCTGCTTCAAGAGGGTGTGGGACAGAGTGAGGGGGAAGGACTGGGGGAGAAGTGGGGCAGCTGCAGGGTGAGGGGCTAGCTGCACTATCGAGCAGACTCAGTAGACCATTCCATCATGTTAATGCTGGCATTTTGTATGTTCATATGTCTTCCCTTATCACTTTTATGTGCAGACATGAAAAATGCAATCTGTATCACTTCTGGGGGAACAAGGAATCATCTACACGTCATAAAAGTAATTAAAATCAGTAGTACCTTTACTAAGCAAAGCATTTCTGTTGGATATTACAGTATCTAGCATTACTTAGTAATTAAGTCATATTTTCTTCTGTGCAAATCTTAGTAAACATATCCTTGTTAGAAATGGATTGTCCCAATAATGGCATAATGAGTCACAGTAGTGTATGTAAAGTGTATGTGTGCGGGGAGGTTGTACCTTATAAGCTAAAGTTGGATCAGTTTGCATGACAAAAGCAAAATTTTGGGGTACAGTATCTAATTGCTTAATGTATTTGGGAACGGTAGGTTCACAAAGTGTGTACCTCATGGCAGAATTAGCAAAGTTTCCTTTACTAGTAGTTTGTCCGTGTTCTCAGGGCCAGGGTCCATGAAATCAATGGGTAGCACTTCCCATTAAGCATTGTCAACAACAGCTCCTCACACCACTGAATGGTGCAGTTGTCCAGATGGCAGTAAGTGAAATCAATGGACTCTCGCTCTTTTTTCATCTAGCATTTTCCAATTTCCTATGGTATATTTCTATACAAGACAAGTTGCTTACTGCCAGTAATATTTTATTTTCTGTCTTTCTCTTAAGCCACATAATATGTGCCACTGATCACAGCTATAAAATGTTTATTGACCTAAAGAAAAACAAGAAGGAATTGTATTAGCTGCCCTGAATATATAAAAAAAAACACTAATAAAGTAAAAATAAATATTTGTAATGCTAATACGCAAAGAGTATTCGAACAAAAGAAAACTCTGATTCATTTAATGCCGCTAAGGGTTTCCCGTTTTAAGTGAACAGCAATTCGATGCACTAGATTCCTTAGAGCTATTCTGGTTCATGCTTGTATGTGATATTTGCTCTTCTGAATCAATATTTGAGCACATTTCTTGCCAATTATCATGAAGAAAAGATTGAATCATATAGTATGCAAGGTACACAGGACAGTGAGAAAGGTATATTTTAGCCTTTGCCTGTCTTTGCAGGAAGGGATCAGAGGTGGTCAAATAAAATACATATGGACAAGACTTGTTTCTCTGTCAGTTGGTATTTAATATGTATATGCTGTGTGTGTTTGGGTCCCAGAAGAGAATGAGAAAAGGTTTGTCATGCAGTCTGTCTTGGTCACCAGAATTATTTCCCTGTAGTATTGTGAACGAATTTGAAATGTCAGATCTCAGATTGCCATTTATGCAGCTGAACTATGAAATGTGTTTTAAGAAGAATCACATCTTTTTTTAGTTAATCGTTTTTACCCATTTTTAGTGGCTGTCCCTTCAGGGCATGTAAAAGTGGAATTCATAATGGGTAGCAAACAAAAAAAACATTGGTGTTGAGCAGCATCAAGCAGCCCAAAGAGAAACTGGCCTCCACTATGTGGCATTTCAGCTAGATACTCTGTGTGAGTAAAATACTTGTAAGCTGGGACAGATACATTTTAAATTCTTGTCTAGTGAGTGTAAAGTGTTGAAGCAACTTAAATGTTGATCAGAATAAAAAGAAGAGCAATATGTAGGACAAATGATACAAAAGACAGATACTTTTGCAATTACAATTTGTGTAGTTTCTGTAAACACACAAGCTGTACATACAAAAGCCTCAAACCCAACACAAAGCATCATGGGCATGCAAATCCATGTGCATGTGGAGGGAGGGGTGGAGGGAGGGAGGGGTACACCGACCAGGAAATGTTTCAACTGGTACTACATTCTGCTTGACTTAATACTACTCAGACATCAGCATAGCCAACTCATCTGATCTCACTTCCACAGAATCTACAAACTTAAATGGTCTAAAGTTCATGACTGTAAATGTTTGCAGCTTGATAAAGAAATTGCATGACATAAAAAACTGGGTAGCCCATACCAGTCCAGCTATCCTCTTCCTTACTGAAACGTGGTTCAATGGCTCTGTAGGCTCATATGAGATTTCTCTACCTGATTTTAATGAATTTATCACTTGGACAGACCCACGAGAGGGGGTGGCCTACCTCTTTATATTAGCAACAGGCTCTCTTCTACGTCTCCCTCTCCCTCTCCAATGAATTTGAGTGTGTAACAACTAAAATCAACCATTCCTGCAATGTCACTAATAATGTGGTTGAATGGTACAGACCCCATAAGGGTGGCACCAAACTCCTGTGACAACTATCAAATTGTTGTAAGTTCCCATTCCAATAAAACCATTATACAGTACTTATGGGACTTAAATATGAACTGGGTTTTAAATAAATCAGGAGAACTAAAAAAGATTTGGGATGACCTCAGCCTTACTCAATTGATAACCAAACCCTTGTGGCTAAACCTAAGAAATCCTACCAATTGCACTATTCTCGACCTTTTTCTAATGAACAGACCTCAGAAAATCACTCGTGCTGCTGTTTTTGACAACAACATTAGTGATCACAATGCTGTTATTTGTGTCAGGAGGATAAAAACATCCGTATTTCAACCTAAATTTGTACTAAAAAGATATTTCACCCATTTCTGTTAATTGGATCCTCTAAAGAATCTGGCAGCTGTTAATGGGCACACTTTCTATCTTGCACCTATGGTACACGTGGCAACTAAGATTTTCAGTAACTTTCTCATGGGAGTTACAAATGAACACGCTCCATTGATCAAGCACAGGGTTAAAAAAGAAGACAGTCCAAATTTAAGTAGGGAACTGAAGGAAGCATTAAGTGATAAGGATTTACACTGGGCTATAGCCAGATGCACGAAAGCCATTGTAGATCGGACTATTTTTTTGACAAAAAAAGAAATTTCTGCACCAAACTATTTAGAAACGCTAAAGCTAACTATTATCTAACACTCCTGAAGGAAAATGAATCTGATGCTTCAAAATTCTGGAAAGCAGTAAAATACTTAAAGGAGGAGTTACTGCTTCTGCTTTCCCCAAACAAATCATGCTTGGTGACAAACTGATTAATGAGATGCAAACTATATTGGAGGAACTAAACACACATTTTGCCTCAGTGGGAATAGTTTTTGATAAGTTTCCAGTTGTGTTCTATCCTCTCCCTAATTTGGTACCATCAAGGACCCTGACTAATATAAACTTCTGTGAATTTCACCAGATCTCTAGCAATCAGGTTGAACAGCTCCTTCTTGGTCTGGAAACACATGCACACACACACAAAAAAAAACAAAAAAAAAACAGAGCTGGTAATTTACACCTGCTCTTTCTTAAAGTAGGATAGCCCATCATCAGGGCTCCATCACTCAGCTATTCAATCTCTTGCTATTGCAAAATGACCTTCCTGTATTATGGAAAACTGCACACATTGTCTCCCTTTGGTAATACCAATAACCTTAAAGAAAAAAACACATGTAAAAATGCTAAAAACACATGTGCGTTGGGGTTTCTGTTTCTCTGATGGTCCCTAGTTTTCTGTTCTGTGGGTCTATGTTATGGTAAGGTGTGTGTGTATATATATATATATATATTTTTTTTTTTTTCACTTTTCTCTGCCAGTTTTATACCCGTCAGGGTAACCATACAGGCTTCTTTTATTGTCTTTCATCAGTTGGAACATCCCAGAATGCCTTTGGGAATTATGTTAGACCTAAGACCTTTAAAGCTGTATTGGCCATACTATCACCCAGTGACAGCAATTTACAAAGAAATTTATCACACAACCACAATAACAACAATTGCCACTTAGAGAATCAACTGGAGAGGGAAGGCAAACACACTTCCAAAGTGGTTAACTCTCACAAGCAGTTGCATTTTAACGCTGTGGCTAGATTATAACTAGGATCCAGCTTTCTTAGTTGTGGTGTTAGGTCTCATTGACATCATTCCCAGAGGCATTCTGGGAAAATTCCAACAGCTCAAAGGCAATAATAGAAGCTTGCATCTGCATCTCTGGGGCGGTAAAACTGTCAGGGGACAAGACACAGGGAACAGAACACCAGCAATCATCAGAGAAACAAAGACAATACACAACATACGTTTTTATAATTTTTTTCTAATTCTGTTTATTACCCCCTAGCCAGCAGGCCTCTGCCCCTGGTATGTTGGCTCCCCTGCACTTGCTGTGAGACTGCAGTAACCTGTATGGAGGGCTTCCCTCTCTGCTCTGGGGAGCACAAGAGGAGAGGGAGAGAGAGAGAAAAATAGCTAAGCTGGCAATGTGGTGCAAGAGTGAGAGCGGAGTGCACAGGGTATCATTATGCTTGATGTAGGTGGGTTTTTCCTGCACGGTTTTCACCTGACGCTGGGGATGTGCAATGTCAGTGGCCTGCAGCATGCGCTCCCACATGCTGTGTGCCAATGTCTACCCCAGCGCCAGTCCTAATCTGGAGGCTAACTGGTGCACTGCCTGCTAGTCACTGTCAGGAGTCATGATATTGTCCCCCTGGAGGAGGAGAGCTGTCCATTGGACACTTATCTCTCCCCATCTGACCCTCTGACACTCCAAGCTTGTTCCTGAACTCAGGTTGTTGTCACTGCAAGCTGTAGCTCTACTGCTTTGCCAGCAGGCCGGCCTGTGTTATTATAATTTTTTTTTTTTTAAGTTTCTTTTTATCCTCGCCTCTACTTGCCCCCAACTCTCCACTCAATCGGACCCCTACAGTGCACCATACACATCTACCCTCCTGACTCAAGGTCTGCCCTAGAGTGCACAGCTCAACTCCTGAGGTCCTTGATGGCCTGGATTGCCCCCCCGAGCGGGGTGAGGCGAGGTCCCCCTTACCTTCCGTCTGTGTGTTTCCAAGGAGAGGGCTTGCACAGCAGAGTCTGCCTGTTTGTTGGTGGGTGGCACGCATGCTGCTCGAGAAGTCATCACCTAGGAGACGTGAAGGTTTGTTTTGGTGTTCTGTTTCCTGATGCTGGCATGCAGGGGGGAGCATGGGGTCAGGCGCATGCTGAGACGTGCATCTGCCCCAGTCCCCTGCTGGTGTCAACCCTGCATTGCCGCATCCCCTGACCACACCAACATCCCTCGAGTTCACCAGGAGGCAGCATTCTAGTGGAAGGAAATGCTTCCTATCCCACCCCTGAGAAGAAGAGCAAGCCATTTGGTGCTCAGTCCTTCTCCCTCTGGCTGACCTACCGGCGACTCGAGTCCGTTCCCGGACCCGGGTCGCCAGCATGGAACAAGGTGTGGCATCCAGCGCCTCAACCCTCAGTGCCACTGGGCTGGCTGTGTTATTATAAATTTTGCATGTAGTTTCCTTTAACAATTATAAACCCATCTCTGTCCTTCCCATTTTTGTAAAAATGCTTGAAAAACTGGGAAATGTGCAACTGCATGACTATCTTGATCTTACTAATATCATTAGACCACTGTAGTCATAGTCATATGCAATCGTAGACTAGGCTGATTTGATCTATAGATGTTGTTCTATTACAAGCCTAGCCAAACTGTATATGCTCCATCATAGGGCTCTCAGATTTATAACCAATTTAGCCCCCAGGACTCACCACTGTCATCTGTGACTACCTTTATTTATTTATTCAGTTTTTGTTGACCGGGTAAGTGCACTAGACAAATCCTGCCTATTTTCAGGCATGACCAAGGGGAGGAGGATACAGATGAATGCCAACTGACCATGAACCAGATTAAGCACTGTTTCACAATGTTGTTTATACTGTTGCTATGTAACTCCGGGTCACCCCTGAAAAAGGGACCTCAGGGGCCCAGTGGGCTTACCCGGTCACTAAAATTTAATAAATAAATATAAATAAATAATAAATAAATAAGCTGTTGGTGGTATTTTTGGTGAATGAGGGAAATTTGGCCAGGACACCGGTGAAATTCCCCTACTCTTTTCGATAAGTGCCATGGGATCTGTAACATCCACCTGAACTACCACCAATCAAGGCAGAGGGGACCTCGGTTTAACGTCTCATCCGAAAGATGGCACCTCAGAAGTGCAGCACCCCTCTTATGCTGCACTACAGTGTCAGTACTGGGATATTAATCTTGATCATACAAATATCATTATACCATTGCAGTCTGGATTCAGACCCAAGCATATCACCACATCCACCCTCGCTAAGGTTACCAATGATTTGCTCCATGCCCTAGGTCACAAACTCCTCACGGGTGCTATCTTCCTTGACCTCAGCAAAGCGTTTGACACTGTTGACCACAATGTTCTTCTGAAGAAACTTCATAATATAGGGGTGAGCTCATATCCTTGCCTTGGTTCGCTAACTATCTATCTGGACGACAACAATAGGTGAAAGCAGAAATCCTCTCCTACTCATGTGCTCCACTATGTCAGTGAGTCCTGCAGGGGTCAGTTTTAGGTCCTCTCCTTTTTATGATTTATATAAATGATCTGGGCTCAAATATTGGTGAGGCCTGTCTGCACTTTACACCGCTCATACTGCTTGTACGTTTTGAGACCCACCAGGGGGGACAGTAATGTCTGATCCCCAAATCACATTTATTAGGTTGCAGCCTTACCTTTTCTATTTGAAATTGCTACTCAATGCCACTAAAAAACTAAGGTAATGCTTTTCTCAACAAATGAGTCCTTGCTTCCTTGTACTTCCTCTTTATCTATTTGCACATTGTTAGGGGACTCTTAGGGGCTTGTGGACCGCTATAAGTACTTGGGTCTATGGCTAGATAGCAAACTGTCTTTCACCACTCACATTGAGAACCTTTGTAAGAAACTCTGTGCCAGATTGGGTGTCTACTACAGAAATAAACAATGCTTCGGTATGGATACACGGAAAAGATTGGATCATGCCACATTGTTCTATCACAAGCTTAGCCAAACCTGATGTGCTCCATCATAATGCTCTCAGATCTATAACCAATCCAGCTCTGAAGACCCACCACTGTACTCTATATGCTTCAGTTAGCTGGCCCCCCTCCTCCCTGAGAACAAGGCAGCTAAACAGTCTTCATCTATGGACTTACAAGATCCTGCAAATTTTCCCTCTACCATATATCACAGCACTCTTCCATAAAAATACCAGTCCCTATGCCTTGAGAAGAAATCTGACTCTTCTCCTTGAGATTCCCAGGTACTTCACACAGTTTGGTAAAACTGCATTCAGTCGTTCTATCCCCAGTTTATGGAACAAATTGCACTCCACCCTTAAAGCAGCAGTACAAGGTAAATTGTATCTTTTTTTTGTTCCCTGTTGCAGGTCTCAGTCTCTAATTCACAGTTCTGTTTTTTTTTCTCCGAAACACACATTTTCACCCTCAAAACTGTACTTTTAAATTTCCTGTTTGTTATGTTTCTGTCATGATTAGCCATTGTTGTGTGAGTCGCAAACACCCAGTGAGGTGCATTCTGGGTAGCATGGCACCACCCCACTTCCCTTCTCTTCTATTTGCTATGCACAGTCCCGAGAAGTGGGAGTGTCATGCAGGCGAGCATTGTGCCATAAGTAAAGATGACATCCTCCACTTCCAGCACAGAGGGAGATGTTGCAAGGTTAGTGTGAGCACCGGAGGGTATTATTACAAAATAGCAAGGTGGCAGAGACATGTGTAGATGCAGACTGTCAATGCTGTCTGATCTGGATGCAGTCTGGCAATCGTGATGTAGGCTTCAACCATGAGGAAAAAATAGAAGTATACAGAAGATGCACAACAGGATGTACGAGCTCAAAACAAAGCCAAATACTGCACCCGCCATATTTCTTGTAGAGCCACAACAATCTTAAACTTTAAATGATTTAAAAAAATGTACAGCTTGCAGAACATTGAAAGATACATAATCTTGAGTCAGAATTCAGATGGAACATATACAGCATGAAAGTTGAATTTCGTTATCCATTTCCTGGTTATCCAGTACTGCTGCTTTAAGCTGGGGTCTTTGGTCAACCGTAGTGCATTCAAAGCTCTCCTCGATGACCATGGTACAGATGTTTGTACCTGTAGCTAAACCCTGATCTCCTTTATCTTATGTTCTTACTCTTCTGCGTCATGCTACTGTATGTTTTTGCACTGCATGCCATGTATTTGCTATTACATTATGTCTACTCTATGTATTTTTATCGTTTCTCATACATGTTGTGTAATGATTCTGTTCCTGCAGTTTCTGTTATGTATGTTCAGGCTGTATTATTGTATCTTTCAAACTATTGTATTGTTATGTATTTTCTATGTACCTCAAGTGTTCTTTTGAAGTTGTTTTGCCTGCTGTCTTAACCAGGACCCCCTTGTAAATGAGCATTGCTCAATGGAGTCTTTTCCTGGAAAAAAAATACAATATAAATACGAAACACACATGTAAAATGTAACAAAAATTTTTACACTCTGTACAAAATAGAAGATGGTAGATACTTTCCAGTTCGTGTGGGTTTTATAAACACACAATAAAAAACATAGGTGTGTAAATCCATGTGTGTGTGTGTGTGTGTGTGTGTGTGCATGAGCACGTGCACATGTGTATGTGTGCTGGATAGGGGTAAGCCGACTATGAAATGTCTGACCTTTGTTCCTAGTAAAATCCACAAGAATAAAATGCTGAGTGTCTGAGTAAAGAGACAAGCTGCAGCACTCTGCATTGGCTGTAGATATTGTGTCTTGTCAAGTACACTACATTTATTTAGTGTTTGTAAGTATGCTAGACAAATACAAGCCTATATTCAGAAATGAACTATAAGAGTACAGTGAAGAAAACATATCTGCAATACAGTAATGGCAAAAACACAGGTAACAATAAACTCAATTTGACTACAAATCAAATAAATTATAGTAACAATAAGGCTAAACAAGAATCGCTAATTGAATTTTGAGATACGTTTTACAGCTAGAGCTAAGACATCTCTGTCAAGTGCAACTACAAGCTGAGGGGGTCAATAAGTGATTCCATAGAACCCTTCTGAAAAGATACTGAGAGGAGTAGTTAAACAGATAATGGTAGCGTATTTCAAGTTCTGGGGAAAAGAAGGAGAAGGCTTGGTCACCCATACTGGTAACCTTAGTGACTAAAAGTAGGGACTTGTCATTAGACCTTCGAGAATAATCCAGGTGAGAATACTGAAGGTAGGCTGCAATGGAGGGCATCGTATTCATTCTAAATGTTTTGTCTACAAACGACCTAGAGCAAGCAAATGCACAATTAGATGTGGGGACAGCCAACCTAAGTTTGCATAAAGATCACAGTGACCTGTGAGCTGACTAGTTGATGACACAAAACAACAAATATTGTGGTGTGTCACCTCCCACCTGGTCATTACAGAATTAGAGGAATTCAGAAATACGAAGATATCCCAATTTAGGCTTAGGAGGAGGATTCCATTTGCAGTAGTAAAATGAGCTACATCTGTCTTTATAAGCATCTTGAAACAACATAATGCTGTGCCACTGTTTTCACATCTTCAGCTTGAAGAAAGTGGTAAAGCCCGGCAGTGCTAAAAACAAACTCTAACGTCAGCCATCACTTGGTATTCCAGAGTCAAGTTCAACCTAAACCCTACAAGGACTGACAAATATTGTTGTTTCAGCTTCCTAGCAGCAGATATGTTTAATGTCTTTTTATGTCGTAGTGAGTGGAAAGAGGTGACATTTAAATACTGATCAGAAAGAATAATAATACAGTATGTAGAATGCATAAATGATAGAAGAAGGCAAATACTTTCCAGTATGTTGATTTCTGTAAACACAAAATCAAGCCTCAAACTCAGCAGAAGGTATCAAGGTATGCAAATCACGTGTGTGTGTGGGCGGGGTGGCAGTAAACTGACTAGCAAATGTTTCAAATGGTACTACATTCTGCTTACTATCTTATTACTCAGACCTCGTCACAGTTAATTCAAACATGGTAAATGTGACACTAATCTTTAAAATCTGCACAAAAGAGTACACTTGAATACATGGGGCAATGCATGCACAGCTTGCCACCTAAAAAAGAACAGATTTGTGTGATGTATCACTAAGAATGGGGGTGCTGTCTGACAAAACCCAGATGCTTTTGAAAAGGTAAGATGATATCAAAAATATTCTGTCCTGTAAGCACCTGCATCTCAAGGAACATGCTGATAACTTCCAATAAGAAATTCAGGAAATACAACCATCAAACTTGTGTCACAGCTAGGACTCTGACTTTGACAGTTCATGTACAGTATAGTCATGGATCTGGACAAATAAACGGAATATACTTCTGTTATTTAATTTCCTGTTAATGTGTTTTATTGTGCATCAAGGTGCAAACAAACCAAGAGAGGAACAATTCCTCCTTTGCACGTTAAACTAAAATATGTGCCCTAGTCTCAAATGTCTCTATTCCTAGAGCTACAATGTAGAAACGATACAAATCTGGACTCACCCCTCTACTTTTTTATTTAATAATTTTTGCTGGCTGGAAAAGTTTTGAACCGTGTCCCAGGGGAGAGGGCTACAGATGCAGACTAAATTATACTGAACCGGGTTAAGCTGTTGGTGTTTGTTACTGAATGGGGAACCAATAATGTAACCAATATACCAGGGAAATTCCCTTACTCTTTTTAAGAAGTGAATCGGGATCTTTTATTTAAAATCATTAATATATCCTCTTTCTACTGACCAGTAGCCTTCCAGCATGGTTCTCCCAGTCCTATCATTCGCCTTCTGTAGGACTTGCCTCTCCACCATAGTCCCCCAAAGACTGCCTTCAGAAATGCCCTAACCCCTCTAGAGCACAATCTAAATACTGGAGGAGGTGACTAGTCAGTAGTGTGGGACTTGCGGAGGACTGGACTTTGTCCCGCCAGTCAGGAATTTTCCTCCTGGTTTTCTCCACAGGGACATGCCGCACAGTGGAACGCAAAGCATGCTAATGTGCAGCTGTGCTGATGCTGGGCAATGTCCCCTCTCAATTGCTTGTGTGACTCCAGACGAGCCACCACCCAGGATCTGCTGGGGCACAGATATGAAGCAGAGCACGCTGACCACACTTCTTGAGGGAGGACAGCTGTCTGCTGGATGCTTAATCCTTCTTCCCCTGCCAGACCTTGACAACCTGAGCTTGCTCCCAAACTTGTGTTGCCAGTGCTGCAAGTGGTAGGGCTACTGCCGTGACAATGGGACAGCCTATGGCATGGGTCTTCAACATCTGCCTGAAAAACCATGTGAATAGGGAGATGGGGGCTTGGTTTAATGTCAGATTGAAAGGCAGCACCTTTGACAGCACAGTGTCCCACAAACCCCATGCTAGGACATTGGTATGGTCACATTTAACCAAGAGGAAAAGCCCCCCTGCAGAGCTACTAATACCAATTCCTATAGCATCTGGTGCAACATTTTCAAACAGCCTGGCATGGCTCTGGAATTAAGTCCCTTTGAGCAACTTGTCAGTGAAGGAAAAAATCCCAGCACCAGTGAAAATGCTATTGTCAGCAATTTATTGTGCATGGGAAGCACTTTCCATTTTTTGCGCAGATTCCTATGCAATACCAAGCATAACATTGCCACAAAATGTGGAAAAAAGGTTGCAAAAAGGCAACCTTTTTAAAATTTGCATGCATTTAATGGAAGTTATGGTTGAGCAAAGGCACCCTCCCTTACGTATCTTTTCTTGCTACACATACTCAGTTTTTCCACTTTTGAAAATCCAGCTATTCATTTCCTGCACACACTGGGCTCTATTCATCGTGCCTAAGCACTGCATATCTCTGGCGTGTAGGCAAACATACGCAGGACTGCAGTGCAGCCGGGGTCTTGCAGATCCCCGGTGGCAGTCACCATATGTGCGCAGGCCAGGTATGTACTGGATCCCATGACCACACGGACTGCATTGTGCCATAGGTGGACCAGGAGGAGTGTCAGGGGTGTGCCTGCACTATGCACCATTCACTAAGGCATGTAATGCCAGGCACAGGGGGGCACTGGGTAATGCAGCTGGGACTCTGCCATAACCCAGTGCATTCCCCCAAGAATAACACCCACCAGCCATGGAGGGACCTGGAGATGACCCTCCATGTTGCCCCTGCCCACTAAGCAGATGGGGAGGGCTGGAGGCAGCCATTTGGGCAAGTGTCTGTACTTTCTTAAACTTGGGATCTGTGCCTTCCCATGCACCCCTGTCCCAGGGTGCAAGGGATCCACTCTGGGACCTGGATCAGCATCCGATTGGATGCCTGCCCTAGTCCACTGTTCCACGCCCATCCACCCCCATGAACCATTGCATCGGGGGGGGGAGCCATGGATAGGTGGCCAGTGATAATAAATACTGCTGGTTCACACCTGTCCATGGGTGCGGTGCTGCATGGGTGGGGTATGTGCCTATGGCATGTACTTCCTGCCCCGTTGATGAACAGAGTCCTCTGTGTGATCCTAATTGAGCAACATTTTGCATGGGTTTTCCATGCAGTATGGTATTAAAGGCCTTGCTGAAGTCTAGATATGCTATAAGACAAAGAACCTCTGTGTGCAAGCACTGAGGCAATGGTTATCCCAAAGGGCATTTGGCCAGGAAGCCAAGTTTCAAAGAAATACAACATCACACATGCCCCCATAATGCAAAGTTTCATGGGCTGCATTTGCAAATCACCACAGAATATTATGCTGGTTTAAGTTTAAGCAGAAATGCATGGTGCCAAAAGGCCTCTCACACAGTTTGTAAAGGGTGCCAACAGAAGACAGACATGTGTTTCGTCCTACCAGGACTCATCAGTAGACCTTGTCTGTTTGACACCCCAGTGAAATGAACCAGCTACCCTAAGATGGTCTATCTGGGTTATGTTGTGGTGAACCCAATTAAAACAAAAAACAATGTAAAAGACAAATGCTACATTTGCTTATGGCCCTTACTCATCTCAGTAGTTACTGTAATTACTGTTCTTCTTCAAAGAAGACAACCAGATTAGTTTGGCAAAATCGTTTTATGAAATCTTGTTATGTGCTAGATAACAACCAACTCTTCTATGTGCTGAATGAACCACTACATCTTTCATGATTGTTTCAAATAGTTTGCCAAACATTAATGTAAGACTCATGGGTCTTTACCTGAGTCCAGCCTTGCCCACTTCTTGAATATGAGGAAGACATTGGTTCAAGGGACGTGAATATGATGTTCTATCCACACTGTCTGGTATTGTCCTTTCCTCTTTAAATCTTGCCGAAGTCTTCAAGCTGGCTCCTCCCACCCACCCAGGTGGTATAATCCTCGACTCCACCTCATGACACCAGATCTTCCTTTCCACTGGAAGAAGCAGGTTCCTTCCTTACCACTTCCACATTGAGTAGGCTCTGGCGCTCAAATCTTCGGATTTACTTCCAAAACTTAAACTTATCAGAGTTTCTTCTTCAGCTTGATCTTTGATTGCAACCGTGATGGAAGACCAGTCCTCACCTGGATTTTGCTGGTGCCCATGTGGGCAGAAGATGTTCGTACCAACCCATACACCATGTGCGTTTACTGCCTGGGGCACGAGCATGATCCCCAGGCTTGTGAGATCTGCCGGTCATTTCACGAGTTGGTCATCAAAGACTGCCTTGCCCTCCTGAAGTTGGGCCACCTGGAAAAACAACATCTGCCGGTCAACTCTAAAGACTACCTTTGGGTGGTCTCCACAGCTGCTGGATCTGCCAAGCAGCTGGAGCAGCATAAGACCTTCAAAGAGGAGGCGGTGGCAGAGGCCGCCGCGCAGTCCTCCTCAGCTTCGGCCTTTGTTCCACTCAAGTTGGACTCCACTTATTTGGACTTCTTCAAAGAGCTGTGCCAGTCTGTCCCGAGCAAGGGAGGGGGCCCTTCGGGTTCACGCAGCTCTCGATCTCACAAGAAGAAGTCCAGGAAAGAAAAGGAGAAGATTCACCGTCGACGTTCTTGGGACTGGGAATGTTCTCAATCTCAGGAATCCCAGGTTTTGACCACCATCAAAACCGTGGCCTTGGCCGCTGGTTCACGGTGTCTCCGTCAGGCCAGCTGGTCAAGATTTTGGCAGATGATGCAGCCGATATTTTTCTCGATCCAGTCGACTGGTTATCATCTGAAGAGGTCGACAACTCCTTGTTCAGGACTCCGGTCCAGCCAGTGACCACCGAAGAGTCAGCTCAGCCGACTGAGCCCAACCCTCCGGTCATCAGCCTAGACTAGGAGGAGCCACGGCACTCCCCAGCTCCCTCCAAAATCCCCCTTCGGCTCCCTTGGCAGCCTAGGTCAAGGTCTAGGTCTTCCTCATCCTCTGGTCGAACAGGTCCCACCAGCATTGGCGGTCTCACTCTCAGCACCATGGGAAGTTGTGCCACTGCTACTCATTTTCGTACTCCTCGGGTGAGGAGGGGCTTCAACGCAAATTGTGTCAATGCTACAAAGACTTGATGTGGCAACAGTTGGTGTTGTCTGGTTCAAAGCCGACCCCAGCTCCCTCATCAGCCATCACTTGGCTGTCACCCAACAGGCTGACACCGATGCCCCTGCCGGGGCTGGTCGACACCACTTCTCTGCCTGCGGAGCTGGTAAGCTGGTAAAGGCCACCTCGGTTCACCTGAAGTTGGCCTCTACACCAATCATGATGGAGCCACCGCCCCAACAGCCACCAACCGGCACTCCGACCAAGGAGTCTCGGCCGGCTCAAGGACTTCCCCACTGGCTGTCAGTCACTCTTATACCTGACCACCCACAGCAGCTCTGGATTGACTCAGGCAGTAGGTTGCTCTATGCCAACTCCTTGGAATCTGAAGATTCCTCACTGCACTCCCATCCGATTGACATGGAGTTGGTGGGGGACCTTTCAATGGAGGAAGGACCCATGTCCTTCATGGGCATCCTCTGTCTCATCTCTTAGTCCACAGGGTGAAATTGGAGCCAGTCCAGAAGTGGTCTCGCTATCCCCTTACAGAGATTCTGGATAAAGGGTACTGTCCAAAAGAGGCTTTCCTGGTCACCGAGGCCATAGTTGTCCCTGTCCTGGAGCTCTGGCAACACCCCACCTCCTACCCTGCACTCTCAGCCTGGATGGCCCACAGATATGTGGTGCCCACCAGTACCCTCTCGGGGTTCATGCAGCACCCTTCATCTGAAGGTTTGATGACAGACTCTGTGTTTCAGCGTGTGGGCAATTCAGAGGATGTCGATAGACCGCTGCATAAGGAGTTCAAGAAATTGGACCACTTGGCTAAAAAGGTCTATGCCACCTCCTCGCTCAGCCTCTACCAGGTGAGCTCGGCCGTCATGATGGCACACTTCTCCCATGCCCTTCTGGGCTCTCTGGATGAGGTGGGTCTTCCTCTTCCTGCGGACCTCCAGACTATGGTCAAGCAGGTCCATGACCAGGGTCATGCTGTGGCCAAACAGCAACTTCAGATGGCTCTGGATATTGGGGATTCCTGTGCTTGCTCAGTGGTGGCCACAGTTGCCATGCACCATAGGGCTTGGCTGAGGATCTCGACCTTTACTGCAGATACTCAGCACAAGCTAGCGGATGTCCCATTTTTGAGCACCGACCTGTTTGGGCCCAGAGTGGAGGGCCACCTCCAGCATATCAAGAAGTACAATGCCACATTGGTCTCTGTGACATCTGCCCAGAAGGATCCCAAGGGCTCCATGCAGCAGAAGCCTAAGTCCTTTTGGCCCTCCACTTCTGTGGTGAAACCAGCCCAACATCAGTCTGGCCAGCAGGCTCAGTCCTGGTGACCACGGCCCAAGTCAGTGGCCTCAGTGGTCCGAAGGCCCGGTGGGAAGGGACCCGGTGACTCTTCAGCTGGATTCTCCTCCTCCAAGTCTGCTCAGTGACAGGATGGGGGATACCACCCTCATGCCCATCATACCTCCCCTGGGTCCTCCTGAGGGGGGCCGGCTCTGCCACATTCTTTCTGCGTGGTCTGCTGTCACAACAGACAGGTGGGTTCTGGAAGTGGTCTGTCAGGGTCTGCCTCTAGAGTTCAAGCAGTACCCTCCGAGCCAAGCTTGCTACCTATGGGAGGACTTGGTATCCACAGACACTTGGTCGGCTCTCTGAGATGACATAGTCCAACTTCTCTGCAAGGAGGTTGTGGTCAGAGTTAAGGATCCTGCAGAACACCCAGGGTTTGTCTCCGGGTACTTCCTGGTGCCAAAGCAGATGGAGAGCTGGTGCCCCATTCTAGATCTGCATGACCTGAACAAATTCCTCTGGTCCCGCACCTTCAGGATGGTAACTCTGTCCCCGATCATACCACCTCTGGAGCAAGACATGTGGTTTTGTTCTCTGGATCTTCAGGATGCAGTCTTTCACGTCTCAATCCATCCGTCCCACTGAAGGTTCCTCTGCTTCTGAGCAGAGGGAACCCTTTATGAGTTCCAAGCCATGCCTTTAGGCCTCTCCTCTGCCCCCAGGGTCTTCACCAAATGCATAGAAGTGGTGGAAGGTTACCTGAGGTGACGAGGGGTGTGGTTGTACCCCTACCTGGATGACTGGCTGATAGCAGGTTTCTCCATGCAGGAGGTGGAGCAGTCCAGGGACTTGGCCCTCTAGACCTGCATCGACTTTGGCATCCTTGTCAATTAGGCCAAATCGGAACTTGTGCCCTCAAAGGTGATCAGCTTCATCAGGGCAGAACTCGACTCTTGCTGAGTCAGAGCCTGGGTCCTGGCAGACATGGCAGAAGTTCTCTCCTCCTTTGCCCAATAATTTCTGGTTTGTCACTTGCGCCCTGCCAGGGACTTCCTGTGCCTTCTGGGTTACATGGCAGCCTGTGCCAGTTTGGCCTGATGCCCCCGCTGGCATATGCACTCCCTGCAATGGGAGCTGGCCAGCCAGTGGTTTCAGTGCAAGGGTCACTTTGACCAGCTGGTCACTGTGACCCAGAGGATGAGGGACACCCTACAGTGGTGGTCAGTCCCAGAGCATCTGCAGGAAGGGATCCCATTTGTCCACCCTGAGCTAACGGTCATCCTGATGACTGACACCTCTCTCATGGGCTGGGGTGCCCATCTGGGGGAACAAAGAGTCCATGGGCTCTGGACCCCCAAGGAGTTCTGATGCCACATCGACCTGCTGGAGCTCTGAGCAGTCCAGCTGGTGCTAGCTGCCTTCACTCTGTTTGATCAGGGTCAGTGGTCCAAGTCCAGATGAACAACACCACGATAATATACTACCTCAGCAAACAAGATGAAACACACTCCCTGCCCCTGTGCAAGGAAGCCCTCCATATTTGGACTCTCTTGCATGGCCTGGAGGCAGATCCCCTAGCCATCCATGTGGCAGGAGCCTCCAATCAGCTGGCAGACACCCTCAGCTGGGTGGGCAAGGTGTCTCACGAGTGGTCTCTCCATCCAGAGGTAGTTCACAGTTTGTTCTTCCAGTGGGGCACCCTTCAGGTGGACCTGTTCACCTCCAGGGAGAATGCAAAGCTGAGGCTGTATTGTGCCTACCCCCCTCAGCAGGGAATGTGGCAGGGGGATGTCTTCTTGAGGCCTTGGACTCCAGGCCTCTTCTATGTCTGCCCTCCAGTTCCCTTGATCCACAAGGTGCTACTCAAAGTCAGGAGAGACAAGGCACAGGTAATCCTAGTGGCTCCGGACTAGCCCTGCCAGTTTTGGTACCCCAATCTCCTCAGCCTCAGCAACAGGCTCCCGAGGCATCTTCCCATATGCACGGTCCTGCTGTCAATTGATATGGGGAAGGTACTCCACCTGGACCTTCAATCCCTGCACCTGACAGCCGGGTTCCTGAGTGACTAGAGTTCCAGGCTTTGGGTCTCTCTGAAGATGTCCTCACTGTCATGGAGGCATCTAGAAAGGAATTGACCAGAAAATGATATGCCTTCAAATGAAAGAGATTCTCCATTTGATGTCAGGGCAAGGAGTTGGACACTTTGACCTGTCCAGTGGCTAGCATTTTGGACTACCTGTGGTCTCTCTCTGAAGGGGGACTTTAGTCGATGACCCTTAAGATGCTCCTGTCAGCCATCTCTGCTTACCTGTCATCGGCCGGTCAGCTGTCAGTGGCACAGGAGAAGGTGGTCTGGTGCTTTTTCAAAGGCCTAGATTACATTTCCCCTCCTGTGCATGAACCACCGCCACCATAGGACTTGCTACTGATTTTGGCAAAGCTCATTGGCAAGCTATTTGAACCAATGCACAGGTGTGATATGTCTCACCTGTCATGGAAGACCACCTTCCTGGTGGCCATCATGTCAGGCAGAAGGATCAGTGAGCTCCAGACAATCTCGGTGGAGTCTACTTATCTGGTCTTCTACAGGGACAAGATTGTCCTACACCCCAACCTAAAGTTCCTCCTGAAGGTTGTGTTGGAGTTTCACCTGAACCAGGTGATGACTCTTCTGGTGTTCTTCCCGAATCACACCTCAGAGGCCGAACACAGGCTCCATACTTTGGACCTGAAGTGAGCATTCGCTTACTACAAAGAGTGCATGGCTGGAGATCGGGGAGAGGTTCACTAGCTGTTTGCCACCTATGCTGAAGCCGCACCTGGCAGATCTGCAGCTAAGTGGATGATTGACAGGTGGATCACTTCCTGCATTGCTCTCCACTATAGGTTGGTGGGGAGCCTCCCAGAGGGCTTAGGGCTCATTCCACCTGCCATACTGCTGCATCGGTGGCTGCTTCTAGAGGCGTCCTTATCCAGGAAATCTGCAGGGCTGCCGCCTGAATTTCAGCACACACCTTCATTTCCCATTACCACATTGATTTAGAGTCATGCCAGGATGCTGGCTTGAGGGCCTCAGTTCTCCAATCCTTATTTTCTAAGTAGGGGTGTGCGCCTTGCCTCCCTCCTCCCGAAGAACTGCTAGGAGTCTGCCAGACAGTGTGGATGGAACATCATATACCACTCCTAGAACTACTGTTACAGATGAGTAACCTGTGTTTATTTTCCAGTATCTGGCACAGTCCCTGTCTAGAAGAAGTTCTGAAAGTTAACAGTGAGGAGTTCAGGCAGAACATTTCTTAAAGGAGATAAGAAATAAAAATACCTTTCCTTAACACTAGGTAAGTATATGTTGAGTTTTTAATCAAAGTACGCTGTCAAGTTGACAAGTCTGAGAACTCCTGAAACCATATCTAATGACACTTCAGTTTGTGAATGAAGAAAACAACACTAGCAGAGAGCTGTCAAGTTCAGCGCGGGCTACAGAGTGAAGATTACTTCGACTCCTGTTGTAAATTACAAATCCTAACTGCTGAAATGGCAGTGGCTGACTCACAGGTTTTTAGTTCTGATGAATAATCTTCATCTGAGGATGAAATGTTTGTTTTGCAGGCTGGTGACAGGGTCATACAGTTGTGTCAGTATGACTGTATGACTCTCTACCATCTAGAAGGTGGTCAAATGTGAATCCATGCTTTGAATCGTATAAGTACCAGAAACTCAGTTGAAATTAACAATACTGATATATTCATTCAAAAAAGTGAATCACAGACTGGATGGTGTAACATTTTTTGATGTTGATTGCGTGCAGCGCAAGAAACATATTGCGGCAGCTTGCTCAGAAGCAGACTGTGGAGGTGCGGCACTGTTGTGGCCAATGCCCCCATAGCCTGCAAAGGTTTGTCCCACTTCCCCCAGTGCCATTGCAGGCTGCTGGTGACAAAAGTTTGGAACGTTTGCACCAACTTATGACAAATCAGCCGCTGCAATTAGGGGCTGCCTCGTCATTGCAGCGTCAGCCATCCGTTGCAATGAAGGAGTGACCAGTCATTGCAGGGCGGGATCTAGCAAGCCTGATATTGTTTGTGAACATGGCGGCAGGTTGCCACTGTGTTCTAACAATATTAACCCCCCTCGAACATGTTTATCTGCCGACAGGGGAGCCACTCTCCATCAGTATAATGTCACCCCCAGTTTCAATGTCTGCCAACAGGGTGCCCAATCCCGTTGGCGAAAGATCCCATTTGTTGTTTGCCGGTAGGGGGTGCCCAATCCACGTCGGCAGAAAGGAATCCCCTTTTATTGTTTGCTGATGGGGGTGCCCAATCCCCGTCGGCTACAGCTGCCCCCCAAAGCAAGACTCGCGTGGCATGCTGGGAGCCCACCCCAGCGTGCACATGCCACTTTAAATAAAAGCGGTCCCAAAAAGTCTTTTTTTTTTACACCTGTAAAAGGAAACAGTCTCGTAGTCTCCTGGCCCCCACCTGCAACCCACACCGCCCACCGCGCACCCTGCCTCCCCACATACCCCCACTTCTATACTTCCTCCAGAGCTCGGCGCGATGATCTTCGGTGGCCGGGAACATGTCTGCACTCTTCAAAGCCGACCTCGAACTGAAGAAATGCCAGTAAGCTGTATAATGTAATAAATAGTTGTTTTTTTTCCAACTTTAGTACATATCTCGGGCATTTTTGCAAATTTTTTCTCCAAATTTTCAAAATGGGGGTTTTGGGACCCCTCCTCATGAGTTCTTGAACTGTCATGGCGTTAGTCAGCCCCAAAAGGTGATTTCGCGGTCACTGTGCGGAATCACCTTTCGGGGCCGATTAACAAAATGACAGTGCCAGTGTTCATGAGGTGGGCTCACAAGAAGCCTATATTGCAAATTTGGTGGACAAAATCCAAAAAATGACGCAGCTTGCACTCACATGCGTACCTTCACGAATTTATAATATTTTCACTCCAGATTTTCAACACTGCCATTTTCCCACACCTACTTATGAACAGTGCAGCTGTCATTTTTTCCATCCTGCCTGAAATGTGGTTTCGCACTTCTGGTGCAGAATAGAGTAGTCGCTGTGGGAAATCACTGTCTGGGACAGATTAAGAAAATGACAGTGATACTGTTCATGGGTAGAGGTCCTAAAATGCCTATGTTGAAAATTTGGCAATGATAGCCCATCAGATGACTGTGTTACAAGTGTGCGTTGCACACTTTCCACACACCCTTGTAACTTCACAGATCTGTAATATTGTCATGCCAGATTTTTAACAGTGGCATTTTTTCACACCTCCTGATGAGCAGTACAGCTGTCATTTTTCACATCCTGACTGAAATGTGGTTTCATAGTTGCAGCACAGAATAACGCGGTCGCTGTGGGAAATCAATGTTCGGGACAGATTATGAAAATGACAGTGGCACTGCTCATGAGCAGAGGTCCAAAAAGCCCTGAAAATTTGGTGACGAAACTCCATAACATGACTGTGTTACAAGCGTGCCTTGAACTGTTTCCATGCACTCTTGTAACTTTGCAAATTTGTAATATTTTCATGCCACATTTTCAGCAGTGGCAGTTTTTCACACCTCCTTATGAACAGTATAGCTGTCATTTTTCACAACCTGGCTAAAATATGTTTTTGCACTCCTGCTGGAGAATAGCATGGTCACTGTGGGAAATCAGTGTTTGGGACAGATTAAGATCGAACGAGTGAGAGGGGGGAGTGACCAAGCTCAACTGAGCTCTGTCAGGACTGCTGCGGATTTCTTTGTGGGCAGAAAAAGGCCCCAATGCAAGAGCCCAGTACAAAAGGGCAGCCTGCAGCACTGGGAGAAATAGAACAAGAGAGCTAGTGAGGGAGGGGGAGTGAGAGAACTCACCCAAGCGCCGTCAGGACTGTTGCAGATTTCTTTGTGGGCAGAAAGAAGGCCAAAGGCTGGCAGGGGCCCAGTAGAGCGGTCAGCCTGCATGGTGGGAGAAACAGTATGAGTGAGTGAGTGAGATAGGGGGACTGAGTGAGCTCAATGGAGCTCTATTAGGACTGCTGCAGATTTCTTTGTGGGCAGAAAAAGGTGCCAATGAAGGCAGGAGCCCTGTACAAAAGGGCTGCTTGCAGTGCCAGGACAAACAGAATGAACGTGTGACAGAGGGAGACTGAGCGACCTCAGCAGAGCTCTGCTGGGTCAGCTGCAAATTTCTTTATGAACAGACAAAGGTGCCAATGCAGCCAGGAGCCCCGTACACAAGTGCAGCCTGCAGCGCCAAGAGACACAGAATGAGTGAGTGACAGCATGGTAGTGAACGAGCTCAATGGAGCTGTATTGTGACTGCTGTGGATTTCTTTGTGGGCAGAAAATGCGGCAATGCAGGCAGGAGCCCAGTTCAAAAGGTCAGCTTGCAGTGCCGGCAGAAGCAGAATGAGTGAGTGAGAAAGGGGGAGTGAGCGAGCTCAATGGAGCTGTGTCGGGACTGCTTCAGATTTCTTTCTGGCCAGAACAAGCTGCTAATGCAGGCAGAAGCCCAGTACAAAAGGGCAGCCTGCAGCGGCAGGAGACACAGAATGAGCGAGTGAGGGAGGGGGAGTGAGTGAGCTCAACGGAGCTCTGTTGGGACTACTGCAGATTTTTTTGTGGGCAGAAAAAGGCAGAAATGCACGCAGGGGCCCTGTACAAAAGGGCAGCCTGCAGTGGTGGGAAAACCAGAATGAGCGAGTGAGAGAGGGGAAGCGAGTGAGCTCAATGGAGCTCTATTGTAACTGCTATAAAAATTTCTTTGTGGGCAGACGAAGGCAGCAACGCAGGCAGGAGCCCAATAGAAAAGGGCAGCCTGCAGTGCCAACAGAAACGGAATGAGCGAGTGAGAGAGGGGGAGTCAGCAGGCTCAACAGACCTGTGTCGGGACTGCTTCAGATTACTTTGTGCGCAGAAAAAGCCACCGAGACAGGAGCCCAGTACAAAAGGCCAACCTGCAGCGCCAGGAGAACCAGAATGAGCGAGTGAGAGAGGGGGAGTGAGCCACCTCAACGGAGCTCTGTTGGGACAGGTGCAGATTTCTTACTAGGCAGAACAAGGTGCCAATGCAGGCAGGAGCCCAGTAGAAAAGAACAGCCTGCAGCATGGGGAGACACAGACTGAGCGAGTGACAGAGGGGCAGATGCGAGCTCAACACACCAACTCAATCAACATTCGGCATTGACAAATGCTTCTTTCATTTTATGTAAATGAAAAATAATTAGATAACGTCTTGTGTCATGAGTTGTGTTTTTTGTACTACTTGCACTTAATACAAAAAAAAAAAAAACATAATTATTATGGACCTGGCATTGCCAGTGATGAACTGAGATATGTATGCACAAGCTGGATAACTACTGTAGAACAGGTTATATTTACTGTTAAAATAATTACAGCTATATTCGCTCAAGTGATTATTGCGTGAAAATAAAATTGGGCTTACTGGCTAAAACTGTACATTTTCAGTAGGTGCGAATTAAGGCACTAATTGCAGAGCATGAAATTAAATTTGTGCAATTGCGACTGATTAGCACCATGCATTAACTATAACGTGTACAAGAATAAACAGTTCTACAGTATACACTGTACTGTTATGGCTGTTTCCCTGCTATCCACCTCATAATTTGACATCTGTTGATTTTTTTTAAATATTACTACTAACTCAGCTATGTAATATGTACAGTATTGTGTATTTACTATTTTTTAGATAGAGTGCTTTATTCTATGGCACATCACTGTCTCTAATGCACTATCGAGCTGACAGTGATGATCAAGTTAAACATAACGATATTTCAGACAGAAGGTTATTATTTAGCTGCTAGCTAACAGGGTTTGCTAGTCTGGTTAAAAATTACAATCCAGAATATCACTGTAGTGTTTAAGATAAAAATGTGCTGTTAGAACATGCTTTTAAACTGAGCACTCTGACATCTGACTTGGTAAACATCAATGAGTAGTCACCAAATTGCATCCAAAAAAAAACACACTTGCATAATAGGAAGGGATCATCTCATAAAATGGCATAATGAGTTTTGTATAAAAAGAAAATTAACCTGCAGTGGTAAACTTAACTTCCATAAATTCCAGTTGCAGACACATCGTACAAAGGCATGCCTCTCATGTGGTCAGAGGATTTGCTGATCTCAGGTTTCTATTATATGGAATGACTAAGGGCTAGAACATCTGTCATCTGTGGTTCTCACCAATGATTTGAGAAAACTGCTGATCAATTAAATAACATCCGGTGGCTTAGTTGAAGATGTAAGCCATTATCCATACAGATTACTGTGCAACAGTGCCCAGAGTTTGTGGGAGAGGGGACTCCTGGGGGATGATAACAAGGTAATAAAAATGGGGACTTCACATAAATGTGATTCCAACATTTTCTTTTCTTAAAACTTCCCTTCAGTTGCGCAGTTCATTAGTTGTGTTACTAGATGCAGTTATCCTCTCCTACAGTATTTACACATTGTATCTAGAAACCTTTTCTAGCCTATTCAGTGATATCCATACACTGGTAATGACTATCCCTATGCATTTCCCACTTCCACCCCTCATCCTCCACTCTCCACCCTAGCATACCACTTACAATTCTCACTGCATTGTAACAATATCCTGCCAGTTTGTGTTTGTCAAATATGATAACCCAAGTGTCACTTTCCTGCTTAGTGACTGACTATAAACCTTCATGTACTGTGTATGTATTGAACCACAGCTGGGATGCGGTCCAGTGCAGGCACTTGCAAATAGACAACTAGACGACTCATCATTACTAGTAACCCCAAAAATCAAACAGTCTGAAAAGTCTGAACAAAACTGGCTTTATCTGATGTAGGTTTTTTTGTGCATGTATTCATATTCAAAGACATCTTACACAAATGACTGAAGAATGAATAAGTAAATATCATTGTGAAATAACTTTTGCTATCGAGCCAAATAAATATCGCTTGTGTAATGGAACAGTTTAGTGGATAAATTAAGTCAATCCCAAATACAATTGATTTACCCACATCTTATTTGAATTTATTGTATTAATAAATTATACATATATATGCAGAACATAGGGTACTGCCAATGAAGCATTCTTGGTGAGATTACCAGCTGGTATGATTCAGTATAGTAATTGTTCTTTCAGATATCAGGTGTAGGCTCATATTTGTTTCTACATCATTGTTATGGTAACCTTTTATAAAACAAATTTTGGGTGACTACAGCTATCTAGAAACATTTTAAACTGACTCGACTAGCCCCAGTCTCAAGTCCTGACCTGATACAAACCACAAAAAAGTAAAGAAAACAAGATCATGTTTACATCAACCAGGATACACATACCAGCCATATAAATCTCACCGTAAAGCAGCCCAAGCAAAAGTAAACAAATCTAACACTATCTATATGAAGTTAGTTAGTGTATGGCATCTGAATGCATGTGTTTTTCACAGGATGACAGTCTGAATTCACTGAGTAGCGTTAACTGGCAGGCAGGAGTAATGCACGTCCTTTTCAGAATCAGATGAAACGAGGGATGCGTGCTTGTTCAAACCCACAGCACTGCTTCAGAGATCTGACACAGAGACAAATTTCATGCCAATTCTATGTTTCTTGGATTTGTAATAAACATGGCACTAATAACAATAATCACAGAAGAACACAGGTCTGATAAATGAATTTAAGTATTACCTCATTCATTCCCTATATCCTTTAACTCCATTACTACTCTTGCTAATATCCATGCTGTCAGACCATCACCAACCTGCCATTTCTGGTGAAGGTTGTGGAGCAGGTGATGGCAGTGCAACTGCGTGATCATCTGGAGAAAAACAGTATTTTTGAGCCCTTCCATTCAGATCTCTGCTGATACCATATTATGAAGACAGCCTTGGGGGCTGGTGTTTGATGAACTTCACCTACCAAGGGGTTGGAGTGAGTTGTCAGTAGTGATTCTCTTTGATTTCCCATTGTCGTTTGACATGGCAGACCATGGGGTGCTTGTTGACTCTCTCTGGGAATGCACAGAACTGTCCAGAGTTGCCTTGTCATGATTCTGCTCTATCCAGGATGATCAAGAGCAGACGGTGCTTATGGGGCCTTCCCATCATACCCGATTGCTCTCCATTGTGGTGTCCCTCAGGGTGTGTTCTTTCCCTGGCTTTGTTCACAATGTATATGGTGGCATTTGGCATTGGAAGGGAGCATCAGGAAGCAGAGCATTGGGTGTCACTGCTGTGTTGATGGCACCCAGATGCATCTGTCCTTTGCACCTGGCCAGTGTCAGACTGATCTCTCTATACATCATTTGGGACAGTGCATGGCAGCAATAAAAGACAGGATGATGTCCACCGAACTGGCTTTAAATCCTGGTGAAATGGAACTGCTAATAGTAGGCTCGGATCAACAGATCTCTGCTGTGAAGAGTAGCCTTAGGCTGCTCCTCCTGAAAGGTGTTCAGCTTGAGGCTAGAAAGGTAGTTAAAAGCCTTGTAGTAGCCATTGATAAAAGACTGGCCCTGGAATCCCAGGTGTTGGCTGTCATCAAGGGTTGCTTTTACCACTTAAAGAATATTGCCAGGCTGTGTTGCTTCCTGGATCCAACAGACCTAAGTACTCTGATGGAGGCATTCTTTTGTGACTACTGTCATGCACTCTAAAAGGGCCTACCTTGTAGCTTGATCTGACACTTGAATCCAGGGCAGAATGTAGCAGCGCAACTTTTGTGTTCTGTGCAAAGTTCGAAAGACAGCACTCCGGTACTGTGCAAATTGCACTGGCTGTCAATGAAATTGTAATTAAATATATGCTGGAAACTTCTCATTTAAGGCCCTAAAAGGTGTAGGTTTCACCTAACTCTGTAAGCTGCTGACTCCCACTCCAAACCCTTTGCTCCACTGACCTGGAGCTGCTAGATATAAATTTGCAGGGACATGGCTTTTGGTGGCAGCCTCAGTTTTCTGGAACTCCCTCCCCCCTTATGTCTGACTTAGTTAATCCGAGAGCCACTTCAGTACAGGGGTTCAGAAATGGCTCTTCATTGTGGCCTATCCTGGCCCTGTCACATGAGCTCTTTTGTTTTTCACTTATTAATTGATTGATTATATTTTAGCAGATTTTATTTAAAACTGTTTCAGACACTGAAAGGCACTATACAAAAATACTCACCAATATATTCAATTTGCATATTGCCATCAAGTTTTACATTTGCACCTGAACTGTATGCACACAAGTTAATTGTACACCATGTGTGCTCCTTTTGATAATGCTTTTGCAGCCATTTTTTGATATGGCATTTCAGGTCTGTATTTCTAGAAGTCTGCCTGGTGCCAGGTACTGTATATATAACATAGATAAATTCTCTCCATGGAAAGTTGGGTGTTGAATCATTGTGCTCTGCAATATTTAATAACAGTGTAAAGAGCTAGTACCAGTGAAATTAGAGAAGGAAATGTAGACAGTTTGTTTTTATTTTTGAGGCATTTTAATTATTAATTTTTGCTAACTGGATTTTCTACAGAACCTGCAGTATTTTCAACACATACACTATTTTGACAACTATAGTCTTGCCCCTCCATATTCAGAGGCAGCCACAACTGCAGCACAGCCTGTTGCACTGTGCCAAAGATAGTGCATGGCTAGCTCAGAGCAATATTCAGCCAGTTACCACGCTCAAACAGGGGCTCTCTAACTGACTGAATATTGGACCATGTTGAAGCAGCGCTAAGTGGATTTATGCTACACCAACACGGTCCATGGCTACATATGGCCCACAGGAAAGAGCAGTGCCCAAAATGGGCCATATTCAGCCTGAGCATGCAAATGTGCTGACTGGGGAAGCAAGGTGATAAGGGGCCATCTGCTTGCCCAAAATGAGCTCATTTGCATGGGTGCGGCAAACCCCTAGTGCCAATGCAGGGTGTCAGCAGTGGATAATCCCTTGCAGTCTAGTGGACCCTTCCCTCTGATTGTCACTGTATTTCAGTAAATCCATCATCCCTGGTGTCTAGTGGACCCCCCTCCTTCTTGTCACCCCAAGTCACATTTAACTATAAGTCCCTTTTGGGCTAGCACCCTCCCTGCCAAGCATGACTGATCCCCTCCCTTGCGAACAACACCGCCTCTCAGCCACCCACTGGCACCCCTCTGCCCTGTACCCCCCTCACCACAGTTAACACTCACCAAACTTGCTATGGTAACATCAGATCACTAGACATGAGGGACGATGAAGTTAATGAAATACAGGGATAATCGGGGGGAAGGGGAGGCCACTAGATACCACGGATGACAAATTTACTGAAATACAGGGGCAGTCAGAGGAGGGGGTTCCACTAGACACCAGGGACAATGGATTTACTGAAATACGGGGGTGACTGGGGGGGATTGGGATCCACTAGACACCAGGGATAATGAATTTACTGAAATACTGGGGTGATCATGGAAAGGAGGGACACTGGACATAGCGGCAGATGGGTTCAGTTCAGCCAACCTGCTTTTGGAGTGTGGGGGCATGGTGGTAGTGCTACAATAAGAGGATTTTCTAGCAGTGGTAAATAATGTCACTTTACTGCTGTGCCGCTATGCATGAGGGAATCGCTCATTTGCATAGGCACAATGGTATGGTTATCACAGTTGTGCTGCTGGGTTAGGGCAGTGCTCTGGGGGCTTCTGTATAGGGCTGTACTAAGGATGCCGGCACTAACACTAGTTAGTACTGATGCTAACTTAGTTAGACTCACACTAACCTTTTGAATATGGGGTCCTTAGTGTTGTATTGTTAGTGTTATGAGTTTATTAACTTTTCTTTCTTTCTGTTGTTCTTCATTTATTAAAATTCATTCTGGCTTCTGAGCTGCTGTTTTTATTACCCTGTAAAAGATGAGATACTCTGGCATGAGCAGCACTATAGCAAATGAATGGTATTGTATTACAATGACTGGTGTATGTTTTTTTCCATAGGGAAACCCAGTTATAATTTGCCATTATGACCATCTGGTTATAACAGCAAACAGTGCTGGGTTTCCCTTCCTCCATGCATGCTTCAGCCACTGCTCTTCCCTTCCTCAGTGCAGGACACATCACCTCTCGCACTCAGTTCTACTGTAAGTAAATATTAAAAAAAAACAAGCTCTTTTAGCAGAAGAACCGCTTTACAAAAAAGAAACAAAACGTTACTGCAGCTACTTGAGCTTGACTGTGTTTGAACCCAACCGTGGCTGCAGCTGCACATCTATTTGTTCCTATTTTATATCATTGCTGTGGTAAAAAAATGCTCCCAAGCGACTGCATAAAATAAAACATGGGTCGACGTGTAAAACTCAAGTTTTACGGGCACTATTGGTGTTAGATGCTTAAATAAACCCCTTGAGCTTAGCTAAGGGAAAAATCTTGCCATCAGCAAAAGGAAAGATAAAAGGTGCATCTGGTTTAAAAGCTTGCTGCTTTTGAATGGTTGTACTAGCTCTTTATGTGCCATATGTGCGCTTAAAGGAGAACTGCACTAAACCTAAAAGTCATTTTCCCAATAAAATCTGTTTTCTTTTTAAATACTGGTTCAAAATTCTGTTATTGTTCCATCTAAACAGGTCTGTCAGTAACCTCAGTGGTTGTTTCTCACTAATGCTCTGGTGTTAAGTACCATTTTGGAACTGTATGAGGTAGTTTATATCCCAGTCAACCACAGAATTTAATAGTAGAACATGGATGCATTGTGCCAGCAATTGAAGACCTGAGCACATAAACTACATTATAAGGTTCTAAAATGGCACTTCCTGCCTGTGTTTAAATCAGAAACACCCACCAGAACAACAAAACAGCCTGTAGAGATGGAAGAGTAACAGAATTCAAACAAGTATTTGTAAATCAGCTTCTACAGGTAAAAATGATAGGGTTAGCACTGCTCTCCTTTTGTATATCTCCTATGTAAAAGCACACAAATTGTTGCTGGACAAGTGGTGCCAGGCATATCAGACACAGACTTGGCATGGCTATACATTTCTGGCTCTTGATTGTGGAGGGAAGTGCTGGGGGTGGGGTAAGTCCTTGACTTGAAGACTGGTTATCCCTTTGTGAGGGATCAAGGGGGTAAGAAAGGGGAAGGGAAGCTTACAATTAACTTGAATTCTGGCAGAGTGCAGTCTAGGGGAACCTACAGCAGACACAACTAGTTGGTCACAGTTTGAGTAAAGCTGTGCTCTTAGAGACAAGAAGCCACATGGAAGAAAACAGAGGTGGCGGTACAATGGGGATCACAAAAATACATTTTATAGTTTAACATTGTAAAACATTTTATGAAAATTATATTTAAAAATCATAATTCAGTTCTAAAAAAAATATTTCTGGCATGTTGTCGAATTGGATTATGATTTCCCTACCCTTCATCTGCAGCATGAACAAACCAGGCTGTAATAAAGGGAAAGTGTACATGTTGTGTCTTAGTTGTAAAGAAGTGGAAGCAACCTCACTTGTTTTGGTAAGACACTGTTGCTACTAGAGCTACTTGAACTAGTGCTTTGGCACTGTGCAAGAAAAGTCTTATGATTTGTAATTTTTAAATATAATCTTTAAAATTATTTAAGTCTAAAATGCACATAACTAGCTGGTATTTTAACATTTACAGGATATAGCCATTTCATCTGTTATGACGATCTCCTGAATTTTCCCTTTTTCATAGGTCACTATTCTTATTAGCCTGGCTCTTGCTTTCCTTGCCTGTATAGTATTCCTTGTGGTGTACAAAGCCTTCACCTATGATCACAGTTGCCCAGATGGATTTGTGTACAAGGTAAGAGCTTACACTATCTGAATATAAATCAAAATACCCATGAAAACTATTTTTTTGTAAGAAATAATCCATTCTGCAAATGTTTAGATTGTGTCACTTGAAGTGCAGTAAAAAAAAGCATTTAACATTTCATACACACAGAGGCAGCATATAAAAGAGGCTTCCAAACTGTCACTTCTTTAGGCTGCCTCTATGTGCATTAAAAGTAAGCAAAAGTCCAGCGCATGTGTATCACTGGCATGATGCCGTGCAATGGGTGTATCATAAGGCACCGGGCCACAGGCAGAGTGCCATCAACCATCTGAGAAGTGACATTATCCCAGTGACATGTGACCTGCAGTGCCTTATTGCTATTAAAAAATGAATAATTTTATGTGTTTAAAGGAGAACTATGGGGATACATGAAGCCCCGACCACTGCACAGGTTGGGGCTTCAGTACCTCGATTCCTCCTGTAGGCCCAATATTAATCAGATAGTTTTCTTACCTTAATTCTTGTAAAACTGGTATGAAGCTCTGTACCAGCTGGCATTGTATAATTGCCGTGGTGCCCACCCCCGAGATCTCACTGATAACCATAAGAGGTGATGGCACACCTTTGCACCTTCCTATACTGTGCACTTATGTATGGAGGTTTAATAATCTCCGTATCTGCCATGCCCTGTTTCATTTTTACAGACTTTGCCTATATGCCATGTGCATACATGCCATACACATGGCATATAGGCAGAGTCTGTAAAAATAAAGCAGGACATGGTGGATATAGAGACTATTAAATCTCTGTACATAAGGGCACAGTATAGGAAGGAGCAAAGGCGCATAATCATCTCGCATGGTTATCGGCGAGATCTCGGGGGGGCACTGCGTGAATTACAAAATGACAGCTGGTACGGAACTTTGTACCACTTTTATGAGTATTTAGGTAAGAAAACTATTGGATTACTATTGCGCTTACAGAGAAAATCGGGGTACTGAAGCCCCGATCTGTGCAGTAGTCGGGGCTTCACGTATGCCCGTAGATCTCCTCTAAGGATCAAGTTATATGTTTACAGTCATACATAGGCTGTTGTTTAGGTACTAGCTTTACCTGTGAGTATGTGTTAGGATAACATTAAGGGGGAAACTGGTGCCCCACCAGTCAGTTTTAAGCATTTATTTTATCCATTTTTTAAAGCGTGTTTTTCTCTGGGGCTGACCAGATACTTTGCAGTGACAGTGGCTGCACAACTCTGAGAGGCCCAAAGAGGATGAAACTCATATCTGTACTTTGTTGTTCTCAGTCTAAATTGGAACAAATGTAAAAGCTCAGTTTTAGTCAATGTTTGTTTTGGAGAAGCCTCGTCTGCCAGCCCCACGCAAGGATTTGCATCTGTCTACCCAGGATGCTTTGCACTGGGTTTGGGTTTTAGAGTGACTGTGTGTGGCTGGGCAAAAGAAACATTTGCAAAACTGGAAAACAGATAAAGCATGTTGTTAGAATGAATATTACAGGCAGAGTGAGTGAGAGAGAGAGTTAATTGATCATATGGAAGGAATGGGATTGGAGTGGTGGGGGGACTCTTTCCCTGGAAAGAAATTTGGAAAATTAGATGCATAAATTATAATGAGAATGAACGCGTAGCAGTGGTTAATACTGCACTAGTAATGATTTACCATCTAAAATTAGATGCCACCATTGGAATTTCAGAAACAGAAGATAGGGTTGTGAATGTAAATTTTTTGACTGTTTGGCTGAATACTTGTACAATAGGATATTCGCACTGGCATGATATTCGTGCACCACTCCCCTAGCCTGATAATGTCCGTTGGACTGCTATTTTACACAACTGCCTGACAATGCCCACTGGACTACTACTCTATACAATTATAACTTCTGTATGCAACATTGTCTGTCACTCATTGCGGTAAATGTGTTCTTATTGTTATATGTACTTGCACCTGTATGTTACCTCTGTCGTACCTCACGCTGCTTTCTTGTCTGCCCTCCCTGTGATAAGGTGCCTTTGTAAATGAGTCCTTGACTCAAAGGTTGTAAACCTGATTCTTAAATAAATAAATAAAAAAATAAATATATTCAGTATTCATTATTCATGGTGCATGAAATGGGGAAATACCTTTTCCCTTCCTCAGGTGGCCAAGGCTGGTCTCCTGTTTACCCCAGTCCATTCCAGTAGTTTGCCACTCACCACCCCTTCCTCATGGTTCCAGACATTAAAGTCATAAAAAGCTCCAAAATGCCAACTCCTGCCATTATGCTAGTAGATAACAGCGTGATTTGAATCCTATCCCCCCCGCCTGTCCCCATTCCCATTATGATCCCATTATACTAACTCCCCTTGACCCTGAGCCATGATTTCGGTGGGGAGTAACTACTTGTTCATACACCAGATCTGAGCTCCAGGATCCCTGACCTGCTGTGCTGAAACACTCTGAAGGGTGGCGCTCAATGGCCGCACCTACGGCCGCTGCCACCAGAGCCTGTGCTGCTTTTCAACCCACCCTCCTAGAACAACACTCCAGATCAAGCTCTAGGATCCCCAACCCACTGTGCTGAAACACTCTGAAGGGCGATGCTCAACGGCCACACCTATGGCCACCACCACTGGAGCCTGTGCTGCTTTTCAACCCACCCTCCTGGAACCACACACCGAATTCAAGCTCCAGGTATGGCTGCCTTGCTGTATTTCAGTGCCTAAATGGTGATTGGTATGGCGCTTTGCCTTGCAACTCCCGATTGGTCTGGCTCAGCTTTCTTGCCAGCACTGACTGGAGTGCCAGGCCTATTGTGCTTTCTGGGTTATTTCTCGGACTGCTCACCCTTTTCTTTGTTAAATCTGCTCCGGGGGAAATTTTAGGGGGTATTTTGTTCATTGGAGACATGTGGGAAATGTATATGAAACTGTTGAAAAAGATTAAATTTGTCTGACGTGAACTAGTGGGCAAACTTGGGTTAATTTCAGTTAGCCGTAACACTGCTAATTTTGTTTGCCCAGGGAGGTATGCTTTGTATAATTTCTGCACTAGCCAGCCTGTTTTACTGTTGCATTTCCCTGAGAGGGCTCCCACTTGCTTTGCCACATTGTGTTTTTCTTTCCTCCTCCCACCCCTGTGCTCACTGACCGTGGACTCGCACCCAACCTCCTACACTGTCCCCACACCTCTCTGCATACCACTTCGGACTAATCCCCTCTTTGTTTCATTGCTATCCTCCTCCCCTGCCTATCCTCCCACACTTCATTTTCTCTTTTATTCTTGATACTGAGCTCCCCCCCTACAGGATGCCGCCAGACACCCGACTCCCTCTCTACGTATCTGCTCTATTATAGAGCTAAATTAGCACTCTCTGTTTCCCCTCCAGGATCCCCAACCCACTGCACTGAAATGCTCCGAAGCGTGGTGCTCAACGGCTGCATCTACGACCACTGCCACCAGTGCCTGTGCTGCTTTGCAACCCACCCACCTGATCCAAGCTCCAGGTATGGCCGCCTTGATGTATTTCAGTGCCTTAACGCTGATTGGTGTGGCGCTTTGCCCTACAACTCCTGATTGGTCTGGCCTAGCTTTCTCTCCAGCACTGATTGGTGTCCCAGGCCTGCTCTGCTTTCTGGGCTATTTTTTGGACTGCTCGCCCTTCTCCTTATTAAATCTGTTTCGGGGCAAATTCCCCCCCCAGGCCACCATTAAATACACCATCGCCCCTCCTCTTGGGAGTTACTACCACAAGCATTGGTGCAAATCAAACTGGGTGTCACTACCACTCCCATTGGTGCAGGTCCTTCCCACAATTATGAATTTATTTCTTATCCTAGTCATCTCAGCTTCTATGTGAGGCCTGCTACTACTACTCACAGATCTATGTGCCTCTATTCTTGTGACTGATCTGCCAGACCTACTCTCTTTTACTACAAATCCCATACCCACTATACCAGCCCCTAGTGTGCCCTGCTACATGCCCTCTTCCACGAGTATCAGCATATTAGCACTACTATCCAATTATGAGTGATGCCTACTTGGCCTGTTCATCCACTCTCTCCACATCCAGTCCCCAATGACTCTGCCTCTGACCAGCCCACTGCTTTCCCTCCTTCTACTCACCAGCGATGCGGAAAGGAACCCAGGTCCCCTGAACATGCAAATCGACCATTCAGCTATCACCTGGGCAAGTCAAATGGGCCTTAAGATTGCCCATCTGAATGTTCAGAGCCTTCCAACGAACTTTCCTGAGTTTGAGGGCTGGGTATCCCTATACAAACCCCATGTACAAAGGGACCTTCGAAACCTGGCTAAAGAACTATCATGATGATGCCTTGTTCTTACTCCTTGGTTACTCCCTTTTTGGGCGGGTCGGACCAGGTGGAAAATGAGGTGGAGGTGTAGCCCTGTACTTCCAGGACCACATCACCACCACCTCTATAAGTTGCTCAGCCATTACCTCCTTGAGTGAGTGGATACTAGTGGAGTTAGCCCTGGGAGCTGCAAAAAAGCTTTATCTAGGCTGCTGCTGCAACTCCCCCCATGGGGAATTCTGTAGGCCTAGAAAATTTCCTTGATGAGTTTCGCAAGCCACTACCTCAAGACACTCCATTTTACTCAGAGACTTTAACATAAATTGGACTACCTCTCCTGTCCCTGATCAGTCTACGTTGCTAAAGCTGCACAACCTGGAGCAAGCCATCTCCTCTCCCATTAGACACAACCACCGTTCAGTGAAACCATTCTATTCTTGACTGGATTGTCACCAATCGAGCCGACAAAGTCCTCCAGGCAGTTACCATGGCTGACTCGATAAATGACCATTCCCCAATGCATATCATACTGTCCACTAAATCCAGTCACCCTGCCCCCCAACTTTTGTCCTTTAGGAGGCTCAATATCCATGATCCGGACTCGGTTCATACGCATGCTTGGTCCATAAATTGGGCTAACCTCTATCAGCAGAACAATGTTTCTTCAGCTGACTTATTTCTCACGGACACCCTTCATACAGTACAGGATAAGCTGTTCCCCACTACCATCGGGAGAGTTAGGGGAAGATGTACTCAATGGCTGTCCAAGGAATTACTTGCTTAAATGAAGATTAGGGACAAAATCTGGAAGCTCGACAAGGCATCTCCCTCCCCTCAGTTATGGAATGCCTACAGACAGCTGTGAAACTATTGCAAGCAGGCTGCCAGATCACTTAAAAGGAAATATTACATCAACCAGCAAAACAATGCCCTCGGTAACCCCTGTAGTTTCTGGGCCTCCAATGGGTCCCTCCTAAATCCCAAATACAGCAAGCAAATTACATAGCTTGCAACAGCCTCAGGTCCCATTTCTGACCCTGTAAAAATAGCTGACCTTTTCAACACAATGTTCACAGACCTAACCCCACACCTTAGCAAGCTGCCCTCCCAGCCTCCAACTAACCATGAAGACTTTCCCTGCTACCTCCAGTCACCAGCAGAAGGCAGCTCTCTGCCATTGTTCTACTTTAGGACTATCGACTATGGCGCTATCGTCAAACTGCTGAAGATGCTCCCAGCCAGAGGTAGCCCTGGGAGCGATGGGCTTTACCTTACATTCCTGAAGCTCATCTCCCCAGCCATTGTCCAACCCTTGACCTTTATATTCAACCTTGCTCTCTCAATGTCCTCAGTGCCAAATTCATGGAAGCATGCACATGTGGTACCTATCTATAAAGCTGGAGACCCCCTTGCCCCGGAAAACTATAGACCCATCTCTATCTTCCCTCTCCTCAGCAAATTATTGGAAAAAATAATCCTCCACCAGCTGTCCGAGCATCTGGAAAAATATAACCTCCTGTGTCCACTTCAGCATGGCTTCCACAAACATCACAGCACCTCCTCTGCCCTCACCCTTTTCTCCAACCATGTCCTCAGAAATATGGATATAGGCAAGGCCACAGGGGCGGTATTTGTAGGCTTTTCTAAGGCCTTCGACTTGGTCGACCATCACCTCCTTCACTCCACTTTGTGCCAGTTCGGTTTCTCACCAGACACTGCCACGTGGTTCCGCAGCTACCCGAGTAATAGGTCCCAATCTGTTCTAATTAGAAAAGTGCTCACTGCCTCATTACCCACAGGCACTGGAGTCCCATAGGGCTCTATACTAGGCCCTTTACTTTTCTCAATATTCATAAATGCTCTCCCCTCCGAAAGCCTAAACAGTAAGGCATTCCTCTATGCTGATGATCTGGTACTGTACCACAGTGACAAATCCTTTGAGTCAATCTCATCCACCCTTACTACCAACTATAGTGCTGCCCATGGCTGGTTCCAATCCAGAAAACTACTTGTTAATGAAAAAAAAAACAAAGCCATGCTATTTGGCTTGAAGCCCTTCCTAGCCAAGGTCACCAAGTCAAACACACTCCTACTCATACACTCCCCAGCTGGCCCACCACTTGACATGGTCTCCTCTTTCAAATACTTGGGGGTAACTCTGGATTCCTTGCTTACTTTCAACGTACACATAACACATACTATAAGCAAAATACACCAAAAACTTGGGGCAGCCTACAGAACCAAGCAATTTCTGTCCCCGGTGGCCCGCCTTGCCATAGCCCAAGGGAACCTCCTCCTTCCGCTTGACTATTGTTCCCCTGTCTACTCCTTTGCCACTGCCCTCACGCTTTGCTCCTACCTAAATAGTACATATAACTCCATCTGCCACTTTGTTCTCCAGGCACCCTACTCTACTCACCACTGCACACTTTACAAAACCCTAGGGTGGACAAACCTGCAGGGATGTTTCAACTATGCTATGGGCAGCCTAATTGATAACTCACTTAGGAATCACCAGCTGTCCCCTTTTTCCTCACTACTCTTAGATAAGGTAGTGCCCAGAACCCTCAGGTCTTCCTCCACTCCTCCTCTGGAAGTTCCACACACCCATGCAGTCATGGGTAGTAAAACCTTCTCTGTGTCTGCCACCTCTTTCTGGAACAAGCTCCCACTATCGATCTGCTCCTCCCCTTCCCACATATCCCTCAGAAAGAACCTACAAGCCTGGCCACTGATAGAAGCTTCCTGTAACTGTTCACTAGGCAATGTTTCGGCCCATGACCCACCCCAGCCCCCATAGTATGCTCCTTTTCCGCACTGCCTCTCTCTATCTTCTGATCACTACCTCTTTCAACCTCCTCTCCCTAGTCCTGTCCGCACTCATGTATGTTTCTGTTTGCTTTCTCTTACCTTACTGGTTTTCTGGGGCTGTAGCTGACCGGAAAATTACAGCTTCTACTGTATAGATTTCAATTGTCTTTCAGATGTGATCCTATACATCAACTCAACCACTGTATATAAGTCCGAAGCAAAAAAGGTTTCGCACCGGGAGCTGGTGCTTCGGTAACGTTTAAAATGACAACCAGGAAAAAACGAGCACTCAGCACCTCATATGACTCGAACACTGGAGATTTAAAGCAAAAATAACTGTTTATTTAAACAAATTGTACCTGACGCTTTTCGGATTAAACAATCCTTTATTAAAGGCCTTTGATAAAGGATTGTTTAATCCGAAAAGCATCAGGTACAATTTGTTTAAATAAACAGTGATTTTTGCTTTAAATCTCCGGTGTTCGAGTCATATGAGGTGCTGAGTGCTCGGTTTTTCCTAGTTGTCACTGTACATAAATGTATAGCTTGATGTTACTACTCAGACCTTGTATATATTCCTTATATTTGTACAAAACCGTTGCTCTGTATAGCTATAACTATGTATTGTTCACCCAGCCTACTTCTCTGTAACCAGTTATTCCTATGTGCTCCAATGTACCTGTATTTACTGCTTGGATATGTACTGTGTATTACCACTGTATTTTCCATCATTTGTTGTCTTCCTCTTGGCCCAGATCATAGCTGAAATCGGTCTGTTTGGATCAGTCTACCTACCCGGTTATCAAAGACATACTTAAATAAATAAATAAATAAATAAATGAAATGAAATCTGATAGCCAGTCAGTCCCTGCTCCTGCAGCAGGCCCGTGCCATAGTCCTATTGCACATGTCAATGGAGTGATCAAGCACATGATTGAGAGGGGGCGGAGCAGTTGCACCATAAGTGACACCAGGAAGACTGGCCCAATCTACCTGCCTAGTATCACTAATGACCCAGGTGTTCAGCCCTTCCCTCCTGATAGAGCACAACACTCACATCCTTGACATTTCCCATAGAGCTATGGGACAGGTGCTCAACCTTCCTGTACTTCAGCCCCCCTAGCTGTAGAACTGTTTAGAAGCAGGACCTCATTGAAAATGAAATACTGCATCTCAGCTGGGCTGTTCATGGTAAGTGAAAGGAAAAACACAAGGCCAAAAAACATGCTACCTTACTCTGTTTTAAGTATGATTATTATTATGCTGTTCTAGTGTTATCTTATCACAATGATTTAAGTGTCATCACACTTTTCTAAATGACACTACATTCTTGCTCTTTATTCTAAGGCAAAAGAAAGTTCAGAAAAATCAATTGTTTTCTCATTTATGTATAGAACACCACATTTATATCAGTGAAAATCACTATTTATTGGACCCGATTGCGTTAAGACCTGCATCAGCCCCGATGTTTGATGCAACTGTGCCCAATTTTAGTACTCTGGTGCAGTTGCAACAGTTTCCACACTTTATGGCAGCTTGCACCAAAATTTGGTGCAAGCCCTGTAAAATGGGTCCCCCAAATGGTGCAAGTTAGACCAGGGGGGAGCTGGTCTCACTTGCAGCATTTGGTGCAAGGGACTTGCATTAGGGTTTGATGCAGGCTACGTCACAAAACTGTGATTGTCGCAATTTTTGATGCAAGTCACCCCTTGCATAAAACTCTTTTGAAGCAAGTCCCTTGTGTCATTTCAAGCCCTTTGAACATTGGGCCCACTCTCTTGTGAGAAAACTCTTGCTACTTTACAAACTCAAAGGTTATGTGCAATGTATAACAGTGTCAGTGGCTTAGTAGGCTGAACACTCTGCTCCAAGGTTAGAAGATCAGGGGCCCAATATTCAACAAGGCACAAATTGCAGCGCTAATATTAGCGCTGCGCCTTGCGGTTGCCTGGGTGTCCAAAAATGTTATATTCAGTGGAATAGCGCACTGGTGCTATTTGACTGAATATAGGTCCATGACGGGCCAGTGCTAAGCCACTTAGTGCTGGGCAAACATGGCTCCTGGAATAGGGTGCTACAATGGCTTGCGCCTGTGCCAAATTTCCGATATTCAAGTAGACCCATGCAGATGAGCTCATTGGGCATGCAAGGTGTTAGGGGCCATTTGCATGCCATTATGGAAACTCATTGCATAGTTAATAACTTGACTTAGCATGGTGCAGCCCCACACTGCCGGTCCCAGAGAGCTATCCCTGGTGTTAGTGGTTTCCCCCCATGCTGATTGCTGGCCCGATGTAAAGAAGACACTTTCCCTGGTGTCTAGTGGTCCTCCTCCCGCGGATCACTTGCCTGATGTACAGAAGACACTTTTCCTGTTGTGTAGTGGTCCCCCCTCACCAATTGCTGGCCCGATGTAAATAATAAACATTCCCTGGTGTTCAGTGGTCCCCCCCACCTGCACCCATGCCCGATGTAATAACAGGTGGTCCTTGGTGTCCAGTGGCTCCTCTCCCCACCCACACCCATGCCTAATGTATTAACAGGTAGTCCTTGGTGTACAGTGTCTGGGGGGGACCACTAGATATCAGGGAAAGTGCCTTCTTTACATCGGGCTGGTGATCACTGGGGAGGAGGCACCACAATACACCAGGGACTACTGTATTGAGGTGGGGGGGGCTGCCGCACTTCCTTTGCCAACTGCTAGGGTTGCACAGGAGTAAGTCATGGTTTCCGTTGGTGGTATGTACAGTGTGCAAGGGGACCAGGTAAACAGCCTTGCATAGCGCACATACTCCGTATATTAGACTGCACCAATATTCAGATCTCTGCTCCTTTGGGATCACTACAGGAACCTGAAACTCGTTTCCTCTACTCACTGTTGCCTGAGCCCGAAATCCCGAACCACAAAATCCCAACAGTGGGATTTTGTCCCCCTCCCGAGTTTGTTATATTAATTCCAGGGGTTGCAGGGGCAGAGCCCTCTGTATTGGGGTGCACCCCTAAAACACAAAACATGCAAATCCCCCGTCGGGATTTTGTGTTTAGGATTCCGGGCTCAGGCAACAGTGGGTTGGGGAAGCAAGTTTTGGGTTTTTGCAGTAGATCCACCCCTTCATTTACATTCACCCCCCTCTGAATATTGCCCAGGCACAAAGCCTATTTGCCCGCGCAAACCGGGCTTTTGAATATGGGAAATCTGCGCAAAACCCAGTTTACACGAGTAATCTGGGTTTTGCACCTGGGCAACGTTTTGAATATCTGGCCTCAGAAGACTGTGGGCTTGAGTCACATAAACCTTGCACTGTGCCGACTGCATTGGTGCACCTTGTACCCAATTCTACAAGGTCGCGTACATTTGCTACACCTTACCCCTTTCATGGCAGCTTGTGCCAGATATTTGGTGCAAATCCTATAAAAAAGTCCATGAAGTCAGACCAGCAAAAGCTGGCCTAACTCACGGCATGTGGCACACAGGGGTTAAGGGACTGAGAATCCCGAGTGCCGGCCAGGGAATGCTGCAAGCCCATGCACCATGCGTTCGGTGTACCCAGGGCTTGTGGCATTCAAAACCATTTGAAAATCAAGCCCAGTGAGTTCTGATCCCAGTACACTAGGCTGGTGCTGCACTATTAATATACCATCCTTCTGATTAGACACTAAGCTGAGGTCCCTTCTACCCATATCTGGTGACTGTCAAGGTGGAAGTTAAAGATCCCATGGCACTTATCGTAGGAGTTGAGGATTTTTTCCATTACCCTGGTCAATAATCCACCTGCAGTGTTGGGTAAGTTACTTTTTCTATTACTTTCTATTACTTTTGGAAACTTGTTCCAGAAAACTCTGTGTAGTCACTAGCAACGATGGAGAAGTACTGGAAAAAGTAATACACCTTACAGTTACAATTACTTATGTCTTTTTGTACAAAAGAAATACGTAACTGTGATTGATTACATTTATTTGAAAGTAACTAGTAGTTAACCTATTACTTTCAAAAAAATTAATCTGTTCTAGTTATTTATTATTTTTGTATTGTTTTTGTATAAAAAGAAATAAGTAACTATAATTGTAAGGTGTATTACACTGCTTCTTCTCGCTTACATTGAGTCAGCGTGCAATCTCTCTATGCAGGGACCACCTCTAGTATCCCAGTTACATGTTTACAAACCCTTACTGCTACTAGAATTTCTGTAAAAGGGCTAGAGACCACATTAGCCTATTTGAGTAGGCCATTTTGGAAATGGGACTTTGTTTATGCAGGGCTCAGGAGTAACGCTTGTAGTGTATCAAAATCCAGTCAGTCTGATGGCGTGGCAGGGGGATGTGCGATGTTGGTGTCCCAGGTCTGCGCCCATAGTGTAGGGACACCAGGAGTGCAGGGAAAGGAGTATCAGGCATTCCATAGAATGCTCTTTGGCTCCAGAGCAGTTCCTCTGGCAAGACAGTCACCTGGGTGACCACAGCTAGCAGTATAGCCAGGCAGCGTTCTTGGGTAGGGATGACATGCATTTTTAGAGTGGGTCCAAGAAAGCAAATTTGGAAAAGGGTCCTTATACCACCAGATGATGGTGCCTTGACCACTAGCCACCAAGTTGGGACACCCAAACTCTAAACCTCCATCTTCTTCCTTTCCCGATCCAAATTCCCTCATTAAGGGAACATGATGAGGAGCAGAAATGACTGGCATTGAAGTAGGCTGTCCTGACTGGGGATCAGACATCTTTCTTGTGTAGGGAAAAAAACTAGGGTTTACAAGGAGGCATTTGGGACTTAGGTAACAATTCCTTGTAAGTTCTTAACCAGACTAGTGCAGTATAACATTATCTTCTACCTACCTCATGGATTTTGCTTTCGATTTCTTGTGTGCCATCACCATCTGTACATTGCCGTGAGGGTAGAGGAGTAGTAACTCATGGCTAATTTCAACCCCTCCGGATGTGAAAGTTCACACAGGCACTGTGGACTAGCTGAAGGAGGTCTGAGAAAGGGGGATGGCCTGTAGGTAGTACAGAAAAAGGTTTAAAAAAAATTCCAAACACCAGATACAGTACACACTGGCAGGCCATAGACAATATTGGGCTTTGCAGAAACAGAAAGGCATTGCAGAAGATGATCAGGAATCTCTGGGCAGGCCAAAAGAATGATGCAGGATGTTGAGAAGCTGGTTGATACTGCAGATATGAGCTTTTGCATCCTGAAATAGCACCTTCATAGTTCAAATTTTTTTGGGCAGTCAAGACCATCAGCCACTGAGCTGTAAGAGAACAACTGGGTGGAAGTGACCACAGCATGACTGAATTCAAAATAGGCAGGGAACCAGAGAGAGGAAGAGGGATCACCAGATTTTCAATAGTGGAAAAATTGCACATGAGCGGAAATAAAGTTATGCAAGGGAGAGTTTTCTTGCACAACTGCAGTTTCTTCTGCATGCACTCAGTTTTCAAAAAGATTGCCTTTTTTTGCAACCTTTTCCACAATTTACAGCAGCTTGTATATTTTTTTTTGTGCTGCTGTGGAAAAATACTGTGCCTGTTATTACCAGTCATAGCATTTTTTTGCACAACAGCAGAAAAAAAGAACACCACCCCCGTGTCTATAATGCTGAAAATAGCATTTTCGCAGGTGGGGGATTTTTCCCTGCACCAGGGAGTTGCTCACAGGGACTTAGGACCAGATTTTTAAAATGTTCTGGGACTAAGTCCCACTCCACAACTCCAGTTGTGGATCAGAATCTCTGCAGCTGTGGAGATTTGTATTTTCAATCCCCAGCAGCTGTGGGAGATGTTACGCCTGGTCCCAGTGGCCGAAACATTTTTCCGCAGCTGTAGAGAAAAAACAGCCACAAACTGCCATAAATCGTGGAGCCAGTCGTAAACCAACTCCACTTTTGAGAATGCTGTAGCTGCGGGAAAACCTGCAGCTCTGCAAGTGGCAACTCACTTGCGCCCGTTTTTTCCTGCAGTTACTGGATTTTTAAGGGCTTTCTGATTCTGGCCCTTAATCTCTGGGCCCTGTCAGGCCCTTTGAAAATCTGGCCCCAGGTGTTTTAATTTCAGTAAAGCAAATTTCGATGGGTTAAGAACAGTTACAGATCATTTACATTGGACAGTAGACCTTGAAGGTAAAGACGCAAACAAAAAATGGGTAGTACTTAAACAGAAAGGGATGGATTCTCAAAGACAGGATAAAATTGTGTGCATGCGGCAAAAAAGGCCAGCAGACTATGGAGACACACGGATGGGGTATTTTCAGTTAAAAAATTCTGCATGTATGGAAAATCACAAAAAAAGATAAGTTACCCCATGCTGCACGTGTGAATTTTGCGCAAGTGCAGATCTGCAGCTGTGGAAATAATATAAAGGCTTAGCAGAAAGGGCAACAGATGAGCCAAATTAACTGGAGCAGGGGCCACTGTGAAAGTTTGGCAAAACGTGCAGCAGAACCAGGACACTCAGGGAGGCCAGCAGCCGGTCCCACCACTGGGACCACAACAGCAACACCAGTATGAGCAGGAGCCTGTACCGTAGCAGCAGCATGCCCTGCCTGACCCTGTACAACAGCAGCAGATGCAACAATATGCTATAGTAGGCAACTACAACCAGGCAAGTCCAGCACACATGTGGCAGCAACAGTACAGGCAGGTACAGCCACGCCATCCAGAAGGGTACCCCAGTCACACTATGATGGCTGCGCCTTGCACTCCACATATAGTAGGCGCATGCACTCAGTGGCATTTTGTAGGTGTGGGTTGTATCTCTGTCAGATGTTTTTCACTTGCCTGCTTCTGTCATCCCCACATCTGTCTGTTACTGCCTCTGCCTCTACTGCCTGTGGAGCTCCTATATGGGCTGCAGTGGGTCATGTGGGTATGGTCTGTTGCATTTCAATATTGTATGCTGTTAGTGGTCTGATATCAGACACTACTATAAGGCCCCTGGTTGGTGTTGTATGGTGCATCAACCCCCATTATAATTAGTTCTCAATTGATAGTACGCTGCCTTCTGCTCAGGATGCGAGTTACGCCTCACTCTCTTTGGTGCAGGGTGTGTGCAACATTTTTTCTGCAGCTAAGGTACAGCAGTGGCTGAGAATAGCTATTAAGGGGATGATACATGCTTTTCAATGATTTTTTTCTCCACAAGTAATTCCACATCTGTGTTTTTTCCGCAGTCTGCAGAATATATTTTCCCCACAGTTGCAGACATTTTGAGAGTATCCCACAGCACAACTGTTTTTCTTTTTTACTGTACCTGCACCATTTATTTGGACACTTGCACATTTTTTTCACCTTCAAAGTCAGCTCAAAATTTTATCAAGCCAAAGCAAGGATGTACCACTTAAAATTAAATAACAAAAGGGGTAAAATTCCCATCTGGAAAACAACCAGGGTAGGAGCCTTTTTTTTTTGAAAGCACAGTTTATTGATAATACTGTAATTAAAAGTCTTACGTACAGCAGCACAGTATGATATTTACATTAGAATTCAAGGTTTGATTGCAGAAAAGCAGGAGGTCCGGATGACATTCACTCTAATATCATTAAGGAGCTTGCCAGTGAACTGACATGTTGCCAACAGCATCAGTATGTAATGAATCACTAAGCGAAGGGACAGTGCCAAATGACTGGAAAGATGCAACTGTGATGCCAATTCACAAAAAAGAAGCAAAGCAAAGGAGTTACAGACCAATAATCCTGACATACATTATCAGGGAGAAAATGGAGACTGTACTGAGAGATGAGATTGAAAGCTCAGTGTCCACGGGAATTTAATGGGAAGAAGTCAAGACGACTTCAGGGGAGGCCAGCCATGCCTAAGTAATTTGTTAAGCTTTCTTTGAGGCGATTAGTGAGAAATATAGGCCAATGAAAATCAAAGGATGTTATATATTTTAATTTCAACTAAGCCTTTGATATAGTGCCGCATATGGGGTTAATTAAGAAATTGTCAAGGATGGAAACTGAGGGAAATATTAAATGGCTAAGTAACTGGCTGATAGGCAGGTGTCAGAAGGTAAGAATAAACAGCTGTACATCTGATTGGGAAAGACATAACTGGTGGGGTTCCGCAGGGGTTGGTGTTAAGTCTGATTCTGTTTGGTTTGTACTTAAGTGATATGGGTAAGGATTTGAAATGTTCAATAGCAAAGTTTGTTGATAGCAGGGAGTGCTGTTGATTTGGAAGTGAATGTGAAAAACCTACGTGTGGATCTGGATTCACCGACCAGCTGGGCCGACAGATGGAGATAACCACTTATGTGGGAAAATGTGCAGTGTGATGCACCCGAGAAAAAGGAACAGAAAGGCTTCACATTATGTAGCTGGGAAATATTAAGGACAACTGAACAGGAAAAAAACACTTGGAAGTGATCATCACAAAAACCCTGAAATAAAGAGCACAACTTGAAAGGTAGATCATAAGGCAAATCAGATTTTGGGATGCAGTGTGCTGGCATTTTAAGAGCAGGTTGTGTGAGATTTTTTGCCACTATATAGGTGTCTCTTTAGGCCTCATCTTGAGTATTGTGGTCAGTTTTGGTCACCCCCCCCCAGAAGGTGCTCAGTCCCATCAAGGGGGTACAGAACAGGGCAACAAAATGGATCTTGGGATTAAGGAACATAAGTTATGAGGACAGGTTGCTAGCACTCCAGTTTTTCAGTGTGGAGAAAAGAAGGGTTAGGGGATATTTAATACTTAGGTATAAGATCTCAAATGACCACACACAGAGACAAGAAATATAAATCTGCAAAGTAGAGATCACAATACTAGAGGATGCACCCTATAGATTAGAGGCTAAAGGTTTGAGGGTGAACAGAAAAAAATATTATAGACAGAGGGTGGTCGATAGATGGAACTGCTTGCCTAGCTTGGTGATTGAAGCAGAGACATTGAACTGTTCTAAAGTGAGACTGGATAGGCATTTTTTTTATTTTGTATTGCCCTGATCATATGCCTTTATAGAATGGGCTGTATTCACAAAATGAAATGGGATTAAGTCCCACTCCAAAACTCCAGTTGTGGACTGAAATCTCAAAAGCTGAAGAGATTTGTATTCACAATCCCCTGTAGCTGCGGAGATGTTACACCTGGACCCAACAGCCCTTACATTTGTCCACTGCTGTAGGGAAAAAACACCCATAAGCTGCCATAAATTTACAACCAGCTCCACCTTTGTGAATACCACAGCTGTGGGAAAAACTGCGGCTCCTCAAGTGGCAACCCACTACTGCCGTGTTTTTCCTGGAGCTTCGGGATTTGGGGAGGCTGTGTGAATCCAGTCCCATGTCTGCATACCAATAATATATTTTACTTTTTTTTTTTGTATTGTATTGTATTGTATGTCAATTTTATTACTATTGCACCTGATAGTTTATTTTCACTTGCTCATCCTGTATTGTTTACTCCCTTCCCCCATTCCCCCAGGGCACATCTGGAAATGAGCTGTTACCAGCTGAGTGTGTCTGTCCTGGTAAAACTCTTGAAATAAACAATTGCATAATATGCAAGGAGAATTATTTCAAGGCACAGGTGACTAAGAAGGAGGGAACAGACTTTTGTTTAACTTTCTTTGTGGCTCACTGGCCCAATGTAGGGATGTACAGCATGTCTGCCCCCCTAGCCTCATGATACCCTCATCCTGCAGCACCCCCCCCCCCCAAGCTGCCTGATCTGGGAGGACTGTGACTTAACCCTCGCAATGGGGCTCCCTGATGGAAATCACCCTGTGGTCCCACCTGGGACTTACACCAGCATCTTTCGGGAGAGAGGATGTTGTGGTCTTAGGGCTTCAGTTTGCTCTGCTCAGAGGGATTTTTGCTTGGTTGCATCCCATTTGGAGGTGCAGTTGTGCAGTGATGTCAGTCATGCAGCTGTGTATGCTCCCCACATGTGGTGCACCGACTTCTGTCCACACTTCCCATCCTGATCTCATGGACCCTGGCCATTGAACTACTAGTCTCCACTAGGAGTCACCTGATGTTGGGCATTGCAGGCCCCGGAGGAGGAGGCAGTCCAGAGGGTGCTCATCCTACCTCCCCTAGCTCTGATGGGGAATTGTTTAACCAGGAAAGGCACACTAAGCCAGCGCTTGTTTCCAGGTGCAACTTGGGAGCACAAGGAAGTTAAGTGACTTGCTCAAGGTCACACAGTATGCAAGTGGGAGCTGATGGGATTCAAACCCAGGTCTCCAGCTCAGTGCCCTTAACCACTGCACTATGCTGCCTCTTATGCTCTGGGCTTTTTCCTCTAGCAATGGTCATCATCATCACAAGCAGTAGCGCTACCATTGTGCTGGTGGTCTAGCTTGAAGGGAAGAGACTTCATGGCCATTCTAGCCTGCTTCTGTCTATTTATTTAGTTTTTGTTGACCAGTAAGTGCACCAGACAAATCCTGCCTATTTTCAGGCATGACCCAGGGAAGGGGAGGGCAATACAGATGAATACCAACTGACCTTGAACCAGATTAAGCTGTTGGTGGTATTTTTAGTGAATGAGGGGAAATTTAGCCAGGACACTGGGGAAATTCCCCTACTCTTTTCAAGAAGTGCCATGGGATCTTTAACATCCACCTGAACTACCACCAATCCAGGCAGATGGGACCTCGGTTCAACGTCACCTCAGAAGTGCAGCACCCCTCTCATGATGCACTACAGTGTCAGTACTGGAATATTAACCCAAGTGCCAGATGTGGGAACTGAACCCACAGCCCTCTGATCTTCCAGCCTCAGAGGTGAGTGTGCTACCTACTGAGCCACTGACACTGCAACTACAAAGTCTACAAATCAGAGTTCCACAGTTCCTAAGAAAGAATCAAGATTAGGGCCAGATGGGCTGGTAGCATGATGCAGCTGTTTATCCTGTGATGTTTTGCACAGCAGTCATTCTCACTAAGAAATGTTTTCCTTGTCAAAACATGCCTTATTTCAGGACATTCTGATTACCGCAAGGTGGTCAATCAAAATGCCTCTGCTCAATTCCCATGTTCTTTAGCTGCTGTCCATTATTGCTGTGGCAGCTTCTAATGCATTTCAGCACAAGTAATCAGTTCTGGTGGTGGAAGTGCTTAGCTTTCTGTGTGACACAGCTGCTGTGAAGCTGTCATCTCATCCGTCTGTTACTGAGAGTTGATCACATTGCCAAGATGCATGTGCGGGGGGGGGGTAATGGGTGGTCTGTCATTCAGAACAAAAAAGTGATATTCCTCTTCAGGAGTACTAGCAGTGAGCACATGCTAAAATATCACCCACACACATGCTATCTAGCCTACACCACATAGTTGGATTGTCATTTGTCAGTAGTCAGGCTCAGTATAGTAAACATATTCAGACACTCTACCAGAGGGAATTTGACTGACACGCTTATGCTGCCATAGCAGGATTGATGAGAGCAACAGAAGCAATACTGACAACAAGAGATTATGTACCTACAGTACAGTATATAGAAAGGATATGCACTCAGGGGAAGGGGAAGGAGTATAAAGTATATTATGCACTGTGACAAGGCATGACCTCACCACGGGATTCAGGACCAGCTCTGCAGTGGGCAAGGAGTCTCAGGAAGACCAGTGTGTTAACATTAAACCAACCAGGTAAATTTTTATTCCTTAATATGGTTGGTAACACAAACCATTGGGTTTCTTCCTTTTTTTTGGTTTTTAAGCCCCACCGGGGAAAATGAAACAAAAACAGAAATAAAGAGGCCTAGCTCCAGGTGGGAGCACTGTCTAAACAATCCCCTACCCTAACTAGAAACCCCTTTTCCAGAAGGTTAGACATTCTGGAAGAACACAAACAGTAAAACTGAAAATAAATTTTCCTTTTTGGCCAAATTCAGGAGACCAGTCTCCTGGGAGTTGCTTATGGGACTCCTGATCCGGAACACATCCAAGCAGCTTGTCAGCCTTGTACCCCTGCAGCAACTCTCCTTCTGGCTTTTCCTTCCTGTTTTTACAGCACTTTTGTCTGAGCAGCTGCAGCCAATCAGCCGATCAGCTGCAGCTGTACCCTGACTATCTTATTCGGGGAACCCCCTCTCCTCCAGTACCTGAGTCTACTACAGCACCCACTGAGAAGGACACTGCATCCAGCAATGTGCCCAAGACAACGAGGCATAAAAAAATAAAATATTTGCTTCTTACAATGCTCACAAACTATTTTGGGGGATAGGGCTGTAACTACTGAGGTCCCATCACAACAAACTCAAAGGTCTTGTTTGTGTACAGTAATAGTAATCATTATAGCCCACTTACAGCTACAAGAAAGTGCCTAACTTTCAGTTAAAAAATGTTCTTAACCTACACCAGTAACTGATGTGATAAAGACAATGCCACTTTTAAACTGATATTGAAATATTTTGAAAGTTAGTCCCATGAAAAGGCACCACCACTACTTTTCATTTCTTTTGTTATATCTCCAATATATTCTTCAGGTCTTACACAGCTACACCATTTCTTTTTGGCTTTTCTTTCTTAGCCCAGCTACATTCCCTTCCCTTGCCTTCCCTTCCCAATATGAGAGTCTCCAGTGTTGAAATTACATAGGGGCTTTCCAGGGCTCGGCCCACCTAGTTCTGAAATGAGTCTTGGTAGGTCACCCATCATTGCCATTGACTTATAATGGTAAAAGGGGGCTCAGTTTAAAGATATGACCCGTATGTCCCCCTCCAGCTCCCAAAGCTCATAATGTTTAATTCCAGCACTGTATGGGACTAGTAAAAATTATACAAATTTTACTGCTGAACTCCCACACAGGTAAAGGAGCTTTATTCAGTTTTTCTAAGCAGTACCATTGGTGTTGTTTAAATCTTCACACAAACAGCAGATTTAAAAGTTCTAACTACTAAACTAGTGTTCTATAAATTCAATATGCAGAATCCTGACTCAAAATATGCATTTTATCAACTCCTTGTGAGTTATGAATGATCTTGCCCTTCACATTTTCTTCCTTCTGTATTTCATCACCTTCTCGGGCCTGGCAGGCAGCTCTGGCTCCCTCTCAAAAGGGCTTGTCTTTTAGAGCCCAGTTGTCCAATCAAGCCCTACTCCAGTGGTTCCCCCACGGATTAACCCCCCATGGCGGGGCTGGAGGGAGGAGTGCCAGCCCCCCTCCCTCCCTCGCCGGAGCACAATCCAGATGCCAGGGCGAGTCAGGATCGGGACATGGCCAGGCCATCACGAAGCCTGCCAGTCCCACTTTTTCCAGTTTTATCCCCACTCCTTCCCCCTCACGGCGTGAGCATACGCAGGTGGAGGCACATGCATGCCACATACCTGCGCTCCTGTGCCTCCTTGACTCTGTTGCTGTCCTTCGGCCTCAACTAGGGGGCAGCCAAGGAGTCGGATAACAACCCTCCTTGACCTGGGACAGGAGAGCAGTCCATCAGATGCTCAATCCTCTCCCTTCCCTGCTGACCCCTGTCAACCTGAGGTCACTTCCAACCCTGGGTCTCTGGTGTGGCGTGAGGTGTGGGGTCCAGTGCCTCAGCGCCACCAGGCTGGCTTTGCCCCTCACATTTAAAGATAAATTGCATATTTTGAGTCAGACCACTACATAGCCCCAGTTTATAAACTTCATTTAACAGAATGATGTACATTTTTGCAGATGACACCAGAATCTATAATAAAGTGGATAATCAGGAGGGGGTGGAGAGAATGAGTGGAGACCTTAGAAAACTACAGGAGTGGTCAAGGGCATTGCAGCTGGGGTTTAGTGCCAAAAAGTGCAAAATCATGTGCGTAGCAAACAGAAACCCAGGAGCTGAGTATAAAATAGGAGGGAGGATTGACATGTCTCATAACCTCAGAGTGGTGGGTCAGTGACATAAGGTAGTGGACAAGGCCAGTGGCATGCTGGTTTGCATAGGGAGAGGTATCACCAGCAGGAGGAGGGAGGTGGTGTTACCACTGTATCAGTCGCTGGTGAGATCCCCACCTGGAGTACTGTGTCTAGTTCTGGGAGGGTCGCATCTCAGAAAGGACATGAACAGGGTGGAGGCAGTCCAGAGAAGGGAAACTAAAATGGTGCTGCGGTTACATCAAAAAGCCCTATGAGGAAAGGCTAAGGGATCTCAACATAAATATTTATTGGGAGAGCATGATAGACACAAGTATCTTATAGGGGTTAAAAGGGTACATTTGGGGAGTCTGTTTCAAATGAGGAAGTGCACCAGGACAAGAGGCCATGCAATGAAGCTGGAATAGGGGGAAGTTAATGAGAAATCTGAGGAAGTACTATTTCACTGAAAGAGTGGTGGATGCCTGGAACAGTCTGCCAGCAGATGGGTGTGAGCAAAACAGTGGGGGGCTTCAAACATGCATGGATAGGTATACGGGACTATTGATAATAGGTGGGGGGAGAGGTTTGATGTAGAAACAGAATAGGTAGGTAAGTTCTGGGCAGACTGGGTGGGCAAGCGGTCCTTTTCTGCCCTAATTTCTATGTTTCTATGGTGCTATTATTTCCAGCTCTAGCAAGGGGCTTTCAAACGTTTGGAAATTGAAAAATTGCATATAAAACAAACACAGTTCCATTTCATGGCAATGAAACCTAAAACTGATATCAATGAGTAAAGTCATAAAAAAAAATCTCTGTGACCAATATTCAAATACCAGCCTGCCACATGGTCAAAAATATTTACAATATTTCTCTAATTCTGATGTTCTGCAGGTTAAACCTGCTTTGTAACATGGCAATAATGGGAATGCCGAAATGGGGACCCGCAACTGGGTAAAGCGCATCACGAAGGCGAAGTCGGAGCGGGTATTAATCCAGCATACCTGTCGTGTTCAAAAGTGAACTAGCATCATCAGCCAGACAGCCAGGTTAGCAGCACTAGGCAGAGGTGGGGATCGAGTCTCAGAGAGGCAAGTGTGGCACAGGGACAGGGAGACCAGTTAGACCCAGATGGAAACGGGCCGGGGGAGAAGAAGCAGGCGCGGACAGGAGCAATACATAGCAGAGTCCGACACAGACACAGTATGCAGGGAAGTGGCGCTCGTTAGGGGAAGTGACCCAGCCAGCATGTTAATTTCTGAGCACGTCGCACACCGCGGCGAGGCAGACGTCCACCGGAGACCTCCAATGGCTCATATCAGAGAAATACCCACGTACATCGCCACATTATTTGGACTGCCATGTGAGCCGCACTGTTTTCTTTCAGTACAGTTACTTAATGTTTTGACCGCATCAGCATATTAATGCTGTTGTGTTAGACGATTTGTAAGTGCAGTAAAAATCTTTGATCAGCACACTGACTCCCAGTGTAATGTTGTTCTAACCAGACAAAATAGGCTCCTGGAGACTCTGTTGTTGGGCGGCCCATGTTACAAGTGCATTAAGCCACTCCGGCGGTGGCATCTAATGCGATTAATGCATGGTTGGTCTGTTGTTCGCACTCGGCCTCTGGCCTCGAGCCACAACCTTTCAAACCATGCATTAATCCAGTATTAGATGCCACCTTCATCATGGCTTAATGCTTACTTATTCAATTACATTTGTGCAGGTGACTAGGGAAGAGTCCTAAAATAGGTTTGGATATGCAAATGCGGACAGACTAAAAAGCTTAGAAAATGGCCTTTTGCAAATAATGGTGCCATTTATGCTTTGACCTCATCTTTTCTTTCTTTCTTTCTTTCTTTCTTTCTTTCTTTCTTTCTTTCTTTCTTTTTCCCTTGCGAAAGCTAACCTAAAATGGAGTACAGTATGTCTCACCATGCGCGATTAGACATGCATGTATGGTGTTTTTTATCTTTTGCATTAGTTCCAAAATAAAAAAAAGACACTTAAAAACACACTTTATTTACAGTAGACTGACTCTCAATTTTTAGCAGCTAACACAGACTCATGCTGTGTCAAGTGCTGTTTTGGCATCCCATAACACAATAAATTTATACTTGCTTTAAACAATTTTTCAAAAGCTCCTGGGACACATGGCCTCTATGACAGCTGTTGTCCCAGGTGTCAGATTTCAAATGAGGAATATACAGTACCATCTATGGGCACATTGGTCCCAAAAAATACATTCCCTATCCAGGCTGGTTCCAGTCACAAAGACTTAACTCCGAGCTCTGGATTGGTGGAAGGAAACAGCCAACCTCTTGGTAGGAACTCCCTTCTAGCTCTCTTTTCTCACAAAGATCATTGCCACAGATGCCTCTCTTCTGGGCTGGGGAGCTTACCTAGACAGTCTCTCTGTAAGTGGTACCTAGACTCCCAAGGAATCTGCAAGCCACATCAACCTGCTGGAGCTCAGGGCTATTTACCTTGCCCTAAAGACTTTTGCCCCTCAAGTTAAAGGTCAGTCAGTACAAATCAGGACAGACAATACCACTGCCATGTTTTAAATAAACAAGCAGGGTGGCATAAGGTCGACTGTACTTTGCACAGAGGCAATGAGGATTTGGTCTCTGGCCTACTCTCTTGAGGTGATCCTCTCAGCCATACACCTCCCAGGCAAGGACAACACCCTGGTAGATGCCCTGAGCCACATCAGCCAAGGGCACAACAAATGGACTCTGAACAAGCAGGTCCTTGCCTCTGTGTTCAGGATGTGGGGCACACCAGAAATTGATCTGTTTGCCTCTGTCTCCTCAACTATCAACTTCCTCTGTAGTGCTGCAAGCCCCCAACACTAGGGAATCTTCCAGCAGATGCCTTAACCCGGATTGGGCAGGCAAGTTTCTTTATGCCTTCTCTCCCTTTCCTTTGATTTACAGAGTGTTGCTGAAGTTGAGGAGTCAATCAGCAAAATGATTCTAGTGGTACTGGATTGGCCAAGGCAACCTTGGCATCCTTTCCTATTAGCCCTGTCTCACAGCAAGCCTATTCGGCTTCCCCTCAGTCACTCTCTTCTGACTCTGCCACAGCTAGGAGTGACCTATCCAGGCCTGCAATCTCTTCACTTCAAACCTTGGCTCTTGAGGAGTTAGAGTACCCAGGCACCCAGTATTCAGAATAGGTCCTAAAAATCCTGAGGATGGCCAAAAAAACAAGTACCAAAAAAACCTATGCAGCTAAGTGGAAAAGGTTTTCTTTATAGTGCAAGAGGAAACACAAATTCTCTTAAAGCCTTGGTTCCATGTCATAAGAGTGAATACATTTCGGCAACTTGCAAAACAGCAAGTGGATTTTGCCAAAAACCAAACGATCACATAGCACAGTGCCAACCACAAACTGAGCACAAAAGTAAATGTTAATGCTTAATGGGGGACTGCCCCTGGACCCCCCATACTAAAATAAATATCTCCAAGGGGGGTGGACATTGGGGAAAAAAGAATTCAGAGGGGGGGGCCAACGATAGGAATACCATACAACAAAAAAAAAAACACAACACCCTATAAAACCAAACAAAAGTATACCTGCCAGCAGTCCCGAACCTGGGACCACCAGCACCACAGGTAGTGTCCTTACCCACCATGCTAGGCGGGCAGCTTGGCAGCAGTAGGCTCCACTTCCTCCCTTATCTTCCCTAGTCCGTCCCTCATTCCCTCCCTGGTCCCTCACTCATTACCTCCCTCCTCCGTCACTATTCCCTTCCATCGCCCTTATTCCCCACCACCATCGCTATTTCCAACCCTTGATAAATCCTCCCCATCACTGTACTTCCTTTCAACCAAATTGAGTCGCTCATTTATGAGTCACTCAGTTTGGTTTGCTCTTTTGACGTGATATCAAAGCCTCAGTACCAAGTCTTCTAGATTATTTGGTCCACCTACAGGCCTCAGGCCTAAAGGCCTCATCCCTAAGACTTCACCTAGCTACAATTTCTGCTTGCCTATCCATAGGAAAGAACAAGTCAATTATTTCTTTGCCTGTTTTTTAAAAGTTTTTAAAGGCTTCCTCCATCTTCAACCCCCAATTCAGGAACCTGCTCCCCCTTGGGATCTCAACCCCTGCATTGCTAAGCTTATGGAGCCTCCTTTCAAGCCCATGACTACGGCCCATTTGAAATATGTTACCTGGAAGACAGTCTTTCTAGTTGCCAGGATTTCAGGACTTCAGGCACTCTGTATTGAGCCAAACTACATTATCCCTCATAAGGACAAGGTAGAGCTCAGAACAAACAGGACATTTTTTCCTAAGGTAGTTTCTGAGTTCCACTTTAATCAGTCCATTACCCTTCCTGTTTTCTTCACTGAGAAATCCACTCCAGGGGAGCAAAGGCGCCACAGTCTGAATGTCAAAAGAGCCCTGTCCTACTACTTGGAGCATACCAAGCAGTTCAGGGGCTCCACTACATAGCTTTTTCTCACATAGATATGGGAAGGAAGGCAGAGGAAAAACAGCCACTAAGAGAACTATCTCCCGCTGGATGGTCTCTTGCATTCAGCTTTGTTATGACAAGGCTGTTAAACAGCCCCCTCAAGGCCTCCGGGCCCACTCTGCTAGGGGCACTGCTGCCACAGTGGCAGCTGCAAGAGACATCCCCTTGCTTGATGTCTGCAAAGCAGCCACATGGAGGACTGTACACACATTCACAAAGCACTGCTGTCTGGATGTACAGTCCAGATCTGATGCCAGATTTGGCAGGGCGGTCGTGCAGAACCTTTTCCCTAAGTAGGTTTTGTACCCGCCTCCCAACTGCAATGCTTTGTAGTCTGCATACTGTTACTGATGCTAAAGGACCCCTGGGGTGAGAAGAAAAAATTACTCACCGTAGTAATCTTGTTTCTTCCAAAGTGCTCTTTAGCATCAGTAACCTTCCACCCTTCCTCCCCCGATAACCTAATTGAAGAGTACTCTGCTTCCTTTATTGTTGCCAAATTTGTTCCTGAGTTTTGAATTGCATTTACAGCAAAGTTTATATGTTATTTCAATTGTTTATTGTTCGTGCTGTTGCTTTAAAGCCTGGTGGGTCAGACTTTACATGGGCATGTTCCCTACATAGCTTCGAAAAAAATTCTGGTGCCCTCTGGGCAAGCTTCACTCAGAACACCCTCTAACTCTCTTCTGATTGGCTAATTCATTTTGTTTATTATCATAATCTCTACCTCCAAGGTAGCTCAATCTAGCCAGTTTACTGCATACTGTTACTGATGCTAAAGGACACCTTGGAAGAAACAAGATTACTAAGGTGAGTAATTTCTTCTTTCATGTCCACTGTTTTTGCTGGTACCTTTTTCATAGGTTTACCAACCTCTGGGGAAATAAATGCCTCTTGGTGTTAGCCCTGATTCTAAGTCTAATTAATTATTCATGAGCCTAGTAAGGTTCTGGATTGGTTACTGGATTGGCCATTAACGTCTTGGAAAATTACCGCGCCAGCTGCAGACTGATGCTGTATGGCATGCGCCATTTGCACCATGCAACTGAAACCTAAATAAAACTGGCAAAAACAAAAGTTGTTATTGTGGTTACACATATAATCACAATAACAACCTCAAAGCCATTTATTTCCTTGGATTAACAACTGGCTGGAGGGAAGTGGTCCTTGAGTGCACCTCAGACGACCCATCCTCCTAACTTTGCCATTAATCCCTCGGAAATTACCAGCTTCTCGGTCATTATTGCTTAAATATGCTGCCTTTGAGCTTTAGGGCATGTCCCCACATCCTGCTGGAGCATACCAGATAAAACATTTTCATCTATTAAACCTTGTCAATACCCTTCAGTATGTAGAAGACAGATCATGTCCCCTCTAAATCTCCTTTTCACCAGGGTGAAAGTGTTAAGAGCCTCCAGTCTGTCCTCATAACATTTGTCCGCCATACCCTTAATTCTTTTAGTGGTCCTTTGTTATACTTGCTCAACTTCCTCAATGTTATTTTTGTATTGTTCAGTCCTGAACTGCACTTCATACTCTAGGCAGGGCCTGATCAGGGCCTTGTAAAGTGGTAGGACTATTTTTCCTGTTTTGTTGGTCTTCTCACTTTTAATGCACCCCAGCATCCTTCAAGCCTTCTTGATAGGCATGGCACACTGCTTTTCACACTTTAGTCCTTGTCTCTCATAATCCATAGGCCCTTTTCTTCCTCCACTGCAGTTAGAGGCACCCCACACTTGTGTGGTTTATACCTCTGGTCTCTATATAATTATTATTCTTATAATTAACATGTTTATGTTTGCTTGCATGCATGTACAAGAAACATAGTGCCATCATCCAAGTTTTCGGAGCTGTGGCACCCTGTCTTCTAATTCAGTGTGTTTGCAAGCGTGGCCACAGTTCACCAATGAATGCTGCAGCTGTCTATGACAGCAGTTGAAAATGCAGTGCTGTACACTTGAAAGGGAGAGCTACGCTTCAGTGAGCAGTGATAAGATATCGCGTGCCCATGCGCTCCTCCCACACACACACACACACACACACACGCATATTGCGTGCTCATGTGCCCCCCCCACGCACACACTGTATGGTCGACGGGGGTGCCCAATCCCCTGTCGGCTCTGCTGCGCTCCCCCCCAACAGAGTTCTAGGTGCCACGTTAGGAGCCCACCCCAGCATGGCAACATTCTGTATGGCTGACGAGGGTGCCCAATCCCCTGTCAGCTCCACTGTTTACCCTCCCCCCAAGAGACTACTGGGTGCTACGCTGGGAGCCCACCCCAGCATGGCAATAGTTCGTATGGCCGACAGGGGTGCCCAATCCCCTGTCAGATCCGCTGCCCCACCAAACAGCCTTCCAGCCACCATGCTGGGAGCCCACCCCAGTGTTGCACAAGTCCCGTGTCGTCCTCCTAAAAGGAAAAGCACCTGAAAAGAAAAAACCTTCCCTCACTGACTGTCCTGACCCCCATCCCCCCACCCGCGCCCACCGTCTGTGCAACCAGCCTCCCCACACCCCTCACCTCATCCCATACTTACCTCCGGAGTCTGGCGCGATGATCTTCGGTGGACCGGGAACACGTCTGCACTCTTCAAAGCCGACTGCGAACTGAAGAAATGCCGATAAGCTGTATAACGGGATAAATAGGGTTTTTTCAACTTTGATGCATATCTTAGGCATTTTTGGGAATTTTTCACCAAATTTTCAACATGGGGTTTTTGGGACCCCTCCTCATGAATTCTGTCACTGTCATTGTGTTAATCGGGCCGGAAAGGTGATTTTGCAGTCACTATGCAGAACCACCTTTTGGGACTGATTTACAAAACGACAGTGTCACAGTTCATGAGGTAGGCCCCCAAAAACCCTATGTTGAAAATTTGGTGAAAAAATTCCCCAAAATGACTATTTTACAAGCATGCATTGTGCTGTTCCTACGCACGCTCGTAAGTTCATGAATTTTCAATATTTTCACTCCAGATTTTCAACATTGCCATTTTACCACACCTTCTTGTGATCAATACAGCTGTTATTTTTCACATCTTGCCCAAAACGTGTTTCCGTGCATGTAGCTCACAACGGCGCAGTCGGTGTGCAAAATCAATGTTCGGGACAGATTAGGAAAATCACAGTGACACTGTTCATGAGCAGAGGTGTTAAAATGGCTATGTTAAAAATTTGGTGAAAAAAGTCCATAAAATGACTGTGTTATGAGCGACCATTGCGCAGTTTCCACGCACCGTCATAAGTTCATGGATTTCTAATATTTTTCAGTCCAGATTTTCACCCTGGCATTTTTCCACACTTCCTTATGAATAGTACAGCTGTCATCTTTCACACCATAGCCGAAATGTGTTTTCGCACTTCCAGCGCAGAAATGCGTGGTCGCTGTGGGAAATCACTATTCGGGACAGATTAAGAAAATCACGACACTGTTCATGAGCAGAGGTTCCAAAATCCCTGTGTTGACAATCTGCTGTAAAAAATCCCCAAACTAATTGCATTACTGGTGTATTTTGCGCATTTTCTACGCACACTCATGACTTCACCAGTTTTTTTAATATTTTCACTGCAGATTTTCAACATTGCCATTTTTCACCTCCCCATGAACAGTACAGCTGTCATTTTTCACATCCTGTTCGAAATGTGTTTTTGCAACTGTGGTGCCAAATGGCGTAGTTGCTGTGCAAAATCAGCTTTCGGCTAATGAACTGATATTGCCACTGTTCATAAGGTGGGGGTCACAAAAAACCCATGTTGAAAATTTGGAGTGAAAATGTCAACGAACGCCTGAGGCATTAGGGTTTCCGACCATAACGCCCCACCCTGTACAGATTGACAGGCATCGGGGTGTTACTTGGGAGTCTCTCCCGTAATGCTCATACCATTCCACACCCTGCAGCCAGTGACAGGCATCAAGGTGTGCCTTGGACTTTTCAGCCCCAAAGTTCACGCCATTCTCCTATACACACCCATCTCACCATATTTCCTGATGGAATGGGGTGAGAATAAGGGCCAAAGACCCCAAGGCACACCGTGACACTTGTCGGTGTCTGCAGGGTAGGGTGTGGTGAAATGGCATGGCCGTTATGCCTGATGACCCAAAGGCACACCCCAAAGCCTGTCAGTCTCTGCAGGGTGGTGGTGGGGTTGGCTTCAGTTCAATACTTCACTGCCATTCCTATTATGCAGCTCTCTAACTCCTACACTACCAATGCCAATGCCAGCAAGCAAACATTTGGCATTGTCAAATGCATGTTCAGTTTTATCACCTTCTCCCTGCAATGCCTGTGTTTACTTGAATGAGAAGAACCACCCGATGTATTGTCTAATCTGGATATTATGAGGGGAGGGAAGTCATCTCACATAACTCTGGGAGAGTAAAATATTATTTATTTATTTGTCTCTACAACTGTCATCAAATCCCACGATGATGAAACTACCCTGTATCTAATAGTTTATGTAAAATGTAAACATTTCCACATATACAAGTATTATGTATAGTTTACATTTCATGTATTTATTTGTCATTTTTGACCAGGAAAGGCACACTGAGCAGTGAGTGACAGCTCTTTTCCTGGTGTGCCGGGGGGGAGGGGGGTACATGGATCTGCTTTATTGACACGAAGGTTGTTGGCCAGGACAGCAGGAAGACTCCCCCTACTCTTAAAATAAGTGCCATTGCATCTTTAATGTCCATCTAAACAGCCACCAAAGAAGGGCAGAAGGGACCTTAGTTTAACCTATCATCTGAAGGGTGACACCTCAAACAATGCAGCAACTCCCTCATGCAACACTACTGTCTCTGTATTCTGTATCCGCACAAGTGTGGGACTAGAACACATGACTTTATAATGTTCTGGTCTCAGAGGCAGGTGTGTGCACTACTGAGCTACTGACACTGCTAAATGTGATAGTTTAGTATATTTCTATTATGTAGTTATCTTTTCATGTTTGTTTTTATTTTCAGTGTGAAGCGTTTTGTGATACAGTTTGTGTGGACGATGCTATACAAAACATAATTTGTATTGTATTGTCTCAGTCAAAAAGCCAGTGTTTTACTCACATGAAATAGTGCCTTAAAGACTGTGAACTGTATCCTGACTCTCAGTATGCTGCAATTATATACATCAGTGAAACCATGTAACAGATAAAAGATGATATAATTAAATTCATAACATGCCCAGTGTGCCCCAGAATCCACAAGCATCTCATGTAAAACATGAAAGTCAGATTTGCATACTCATTAGCCTGGCTCTTCTACCTTTTTTTTGCGTAATTATTAAAGGAAAAAAGGTACTGTACGTGATGATTCACCATCAGTGTCTACTCTGAAGAAAAGTGTGAGACTGTTTTTCAGGCAGGAGTTTTTTCTTTCCGTAACAAAAATATTAAAGTTGCCTGAGGTAGAAGGTGTGAGAGTGTGTGGAGTAAGTAATATGGCTGATGGGAGAGGGAGGGGCACGCTGTTCTGCCTAGCCATTCAGCCTACTGCTAGAGTAAGAGAGTGAGGCAACCCTCACTTTATCCATGGTTTCTATCAAAATAGCACAGCACCTGCTTCAGCAGCTGCTGGCCTTCATTATAATAGGCCAACTATATTAATGGGACTTCAAGAACAATTGTGAACAGTACAGATTAGAACTCACTACATTGGTTTTTGTGTCCTCACAGCAACAACAGTGTACTCATAAATCATAGGCAGCATGTCATAGGCCTTTTCACCACCACAACAGAAAACCAATATTTGAAAACCGACATTCTAAAAACAGAGTCAAAAGGAATCTGTACCCTTCCACATATGGTTGTAAATTAGAAACATAGAAACATAGAAACATAGAAGTTGACGGCAGATAAGGACCGCAAGGCCCATCCAGTCTGCCCATTTCTTTTTCTACCTTATAAATGTGCCATCGGCCTTTGCTCTTGTCAGTGACCTATCTATTCACAGTCATTTGTATTGCTCCCTTATGCCTATCCCATGCCTGTTTGAAGCCCTGCACTGTATTCTAGCTCACCGCGTGTGGTAAGCCATTCCATGCATCTACCACCCTTTCTGTGAAAAAGAATTTCCTCACATTCCCCTTAATCGCCCCTCTAATCTCATGCTGTGTCCTCTTGTCCTGCTATTTTTCTTATATTTAAACATGTTAGACTCTTTCACCTTGTTTATGCCCTTAAGGTGTTTAAATGTCTCGATCATATCACCTCTCTCCTCCTTTGCTCAAGGGTATACATATTGAGCTCCGTTAATCTGTCCTCATATGTCTTCTGATGCAGTCCCTGCACCATTTTGTTGCCCTTCTCTGGACTGCCTCAATTTGGTTAATGTCCTTGTGAAGGTGTGGCCTCAATACTGCAGCGCAGTACTCCAGATGGGGCCTAACCAATGTCTTGTACAGAGATATTACTTCCTCTACGATTTCATAGATACCCCTACTAATACACCCTAACACCCCCCCTAGCCTTACCTACTGCTTTAGGAGGTCTGTTGATGATTTTAGGTCATCAGTGATGATGATGATGCCCAAGTCTCTTTCCTCCTTTGTGACTGCTAGCAACTCCTCCCAGCCTATAAGTGGCTTCAGGTTTTCTTCCTATGTGCATGATTTTGCACTTTGCATTAAATCCTGCCACTCTTCTGACCATTCTGCTAGTTTATCCAGATCTCTTCTCATTCTGCCCACCCCATCTGGATCATCTACTCTGTTGCAGATCTTGGTGTCATCTGCAAACAGACAAGCCTTACCTCTAGTCCATCTGCGAGGTCACTAATGAGATGTTGAATAGGACTGGCCCCAGGACTGATCCCTGAGGTACCCATTGTGGCTTGCATCTCTTCTGACTGTATACCATTTACCACCACTCTCTGTTTTCTGCCAGTCAACCAGTTTGCCACCCAGTTGACCAACTTCTGACCCACCCGAGCCTACCTAGCTTATTTATCAATCTTTTATGTGGAACAGTGTCAAAGCTTTGCTGAAGTCAAGGTAGGTGACATCAACTGCCCCTTGGCCCACCACTCTGGTTACCCAGTCAAAGAAATCTATGAGATTAGTTTGACAGGACCTTCCTTTTGTAAACCCATGCTGTCTTGGATCCTGTGCCCCTATGGATTCCAGGTGTTGCACTATCCTTTCCTTAAGGAGTGCCTCCATAATCTTGCCCACTACTGAGGTAAGACTGACCGGTCTGTAGTTCCCGGCCTCCTCCCTGCTACCACTCTTTGTGGTAAAGGTTGCTACAGTGATTCAGCGATTGGATTGCTAGGCTGGATTTAACAGTTGTCCTCAGTAAAATGGAGAAAACTGTTTTTGAATCATGTGATGAAGGCATCCTTTCTGTGCATTTTGTGGACAGCTAGGGATTTGTATGGACGCGATAGCCTCATCAGCTCTAACAGTGTGGAGTGAAGCAAGTGAGAATGAATTACTCTGGCCAACAGGGACCCAGTGAAACTGAGAAGAAAGACATTAGGTTCTATTTTTGGTATTTGCCAAAAAGAAAGCTACAGTAGTATTTTCTTTATAGTTGTAGAGGAGGATCCGGGTCAGTGGGAGTGATTTTTTTTCTGCCAAGCCTCATGAGACATTGCTAGGGCTGGCAAGGCTGGGATGCCACTTCAGCTACTTCCTGCCCACATAGTATAGTGGATGTCTCCATATCACAGTTAAAAGGTACTTCATTGTACTCTGGCACCCTTGTCATCAATCAAAATAACATGATTTATTTTTTCAAAATGCTCTAAACAGGGTTATCCTGCAACAGCTTATGTACTCTCTTATGCTCCCTCTCTCTCTCACTCTTTCTGACTTCATCTCTGTCTCTCTCTCTGTCTCTCTCTCTCTCTCTTTTTCTCTGTTTCTCATTCTTCCTGTATAAATTGATACATTTTTGGACAATAACCTAAAATCTGATTGGCTAGTAACAAGGTCACATGGCAAAAATAAATATTACTGTGCCACTAAAGGTGGGCAGTAGTCTTTCAGCAGTCAACAGTCAGAAATATATCTCTCAAACCACAGAAGTCTGTTTATGAGCAGTGCATTCTATAATCAGGCTACTGATTTTAAAAGCTGCTGCTAGTTAACAGTTGCTGCTACTAGGCCAGCTCAACCCAATGGAACAGCAGTAGAGCACTTACTTTCCATGTATGGGGTGGGGGGGTGCAGTTTGAGTTTTAGATACAGGGTCCCAGTCGGGCCAGCAGGGATGTGGTTAAGCGGCTAATTGATGCTTGCTTCTCCTGTGGTGGATTTACAAACATACGGAATTTACCAGCAGATAAAGGCCTAGAGGTCTATCAAGTCTGCTCGAATGTGCAGCTAGCACCCCTTATTCTGCAGCTGCCCTTCCCTCTCCCTCCATTGACCCTCCCCCTTGCCCTGTCCCAGACCCTTCCGAAGCAGTCAACTGTTCTACTGGATACCACTTCTGCCGGTAATGCATTCCACCCAGCTACCACCTTCTCTGTAAAAAAGTGTCTCCTCATCTCCCTCCTGAACCTTCCTTCCTCCAGTCTCATATCATGGCCATGGGTGTCCCTCCCCTCCCTTACTTTGAACAGCCCTTCCGTACCTGTCTTGTTTATTCCTTTCATGCACTTAAAGGTTTAAATCATGTCCCCCCGTCCCTCCTTTTCTCTCCTCCAGTGAGTACATGTTCAACTCCCTCAGCCTCCTCTTGTATGGTAGTCCCCCAGCCCCTTGATCATCTTTGTTGTTCTGCACTGCACCCCCTCCAGTAACTTAATGTCCCTCTTCAGATACGGGTGCCAGTACTGCATGCAGTACTCCGGGTGTGGTCAAACTAATGATCTATACAGTGTCAGAATCACCTCCCCCCTCCTCGAGGATATACCCCTTGCAATGCAACCAAGCATTTTGTTGATCTTTGTAGCTGCCTTCCTACATTGTGCTGAGTTGTTCACTGACCCTGTACTGAGCACCCCCAGATCCTTCTTCTCAGTCTTGGCTAGCTGCACTTCCCCCTGCTGGCAATTCCTTCTTGGGTTCTTCACCCCAAAATGCAGCACCTTGCACTTTTTGGCATTAAACCCCAATTGCCAGGTGTCTGACCAGGTTTTCAGCTTTGCCAGATCATCCTGCAATCCCTGCCATCTCCCTAGGTCATCCACCACAGCTTCCATCCTGGTGTCATCAGCAAACAGACTGATCTTGCTCCTGATGCCCAATGCCCAATGATATGTCTGCAGTGAATATCCCAAACAACACTGGTCCCAACACTGAGCCTTGCGGAACACCGCTCGTCACTACCCCTGGGGATGAGAGCTCCCCACCCACCACCACCCTCTGTTGCATTCTCTGAAGCCAGTTCCCTACCCATCTTACTAGCTTTGCACCCACCCCTGTGCCTTCTAACTTACTTCCCAGCCTCCCATGTGGCAACGAGTCAAATGCCTTACTGAAGTCCAGATACAGGACATCCACTGCATGGTCCCCGTCCAGTTACCTAGTTATCCAGTCATAGAACTCCACCAGGTTGGTTTGGCAGGATCTGCCACATATGAAGCCATGCTGTCTGCTGACCTGTAGTCCGTTGGCCTTCAGGAGGGCCTCCAGCCTCTCCTTCAGGATAGACTCCATCAGCTTACCCACGATGGATGCGAGGCTTTTCATCCTTGGGGCCACTGTTGTGGAGGGGCACCACATGAGCCATCCTCCAATCCTGAGGTACACACCCTGAATGTAGTGAGGCATTAAATAGGTCTGCCAAAGGTCCTGCAAGGACCTCTGCCAGCTTCTACAGTACCCTGGGGTGGATGTCATCTGGGCCTGGCACCTTGTCCATCCTCAGTGTCCTCAAACCCTACAGAACTCTGCCCTCCATGATTTCCCCATCTATCACCCCCTCCCCCCCGATTCTGCCATTCCTCCCCCCCTTGGGTATCACCCCCTCTTCTCCTTAGTAAATATCAAGCAGAAGTAATCATTTAGCACTTCTGCCTTATTGTCCCCTGCTTCCACCCAACTCCCCTCCTTTCTAATCCTTACTATGTGGTCCTTACAGTTCCTTTTCTCCCTGATATACCTGAAGAAATCCTTCTCCCCCTTCTTAATGCCTTGTGCCAGCCTGAGCTCCGTAGATGCCTTGGCTCTCCTTACTGCCCTCGTCATCTCCTTCGATTCCTTCAGGTACTCCTCCCTGTCCTCCCCCCTCCCTGTTTTCTTGTACCTCCTAAAGGCAGCTCTTTTCCTCCTTACCGTTTCCATGACCTCCTTGCTCACCCAGCTTGGTTTCTTAGCCCTAGCCTTCTTGCTCTGGGCATTGCTGCAGGTTCTGGTTGCCTCCACTATCCCCAGCTTTATGAGCTCCCACCTCTGGTTAGTGCCCATACTAGGTTGAATTCTGGCCAGGTACCCTTTTATCACTTCCCCCATCCTCTCAAAGTTGGCCCTCCTGAAGTCCAGCACCCTTGTGCCAGCTTCCACTCCTTCCTTGCCCATATCCAGTGTGAGCCATACTGAGTGGTGGTCACTCTCTGCCAGTGGTTCTTCTACCCTAAGCTCCCTCACAAACTCCCCATTTGCCAGCACAAGGTCAAGGGTATTCCCTAACCTGGTTGGTTCACTGACAGTTTGCATCAGGAAGCTGTCCTGGAAGGCATCCAGTAGTACCTGCTCCCTTCTATTCCTGATTGTTGGGGTACTCCAGTCCAGTCCTGGCATGCAATCACCACACTACCCTTCTCGCAGGTCCTCCTGATCTGTCCCGCTAGTTCCCTGTCTAACTCCTCCATCTGAGAGGGTGGCCTGTACACCACTTCCATTCTGAGAGTTCTATTCTTGGAATCCTGGATTTGCATCCAAAGTGACTCCGAATTACCCTCCTCCCCTTTCTCCCTGACACACTTCAGTCCTTCTCTCACATATAGTGCCACCCCCCTTTCCCAATCACTCTGTCCCTATGAAATAACCTGTACCCTGGTACAGGTCACAGTCATTGTACTGGGTGGCCCATGTTTCTGTGATAGAAACATAGAAACATAGAAGTTGACGGCAGATAAGGACCGCAAGGCCCATCCAGTCTGCCCATTTCTATTTCTACCTTATAAATGTGCCATCGGCCTTTGCTCTGTCAGTGGCCTATCTATTCATAGTCATTTGTATTGCTCCCTTATGCCTATCCCATGCCTGTTTGAAGCCCTGCACTGTATTCATAACCACCACTTCTTGTGGTAAGCCATTCCATGCATCCACCACCCTTTCTGTGAAAAGAATTTCCACATTTCCCCTTAATCGGCCCCCTCAATCTCATTCTGTGTCCTCTTGTCCTGCTATTTTTCTTATATTTAAACACGTTAGACTCTTTCACCTTGTTAATGCCCTCTAAGGTGTTTGAATGCCTCGATCATATCACCTCTCTCTCTCTCCTTTGCTCAAGGGTATACATATTGAGCTCTGTTAATCTGTCTTCATATGTCTTCTGATGCAGTCCCTGCACCATTTTGGTTGCCCTTCTCTGGACTGCCTCAATTTGGTTAATGTCCTTGTGAAGGCGTGGCCTCCAATAATGCACGCAGTACTCGAGATGGGGCCTAACCAGTGTCTTGTAAAGAGGGATTATTACCTCCCTCTTACGACTTGTGATAACCCTACTAATACACCCTAACACCCCCCTAACCTTACCTACTGCTTTAGAGGTCTGCTTGATGATTTCAGGTCATCAGTGATGATGATGCCCAGTCTCTTTCTTCCTTTGTGACTGCTAGCAACTCCTCCCAGTCTATAGGTGGCTTCTAGGGTTTCTCTTCCCTATGTGCATGATTTTGCACTTCTTTGCATTAAATCCCAGTTGCCACTCTTCTGACCATTTGCTAGTTTATCCAGATCTCTTCTCATTCTGCCTACCCCAGCTGGATCATCTACTCTGTTGCAGATCTTGGTGTCATCTGCAAACAGACAAGCTTACCTCTAGTCCATCTGCAAGGTCACTAATGAAGATGTTGAAGAGGACTGGCCCCAGGACTGATCCCTGAGGTACCCCACTTGTAACTTGCATCTCTTCTGACTGTATACCATTTACCACCACTCTCTGTTTTCTGCCCATCAACCAGTTTGCCACCCAGTAGACCAACTTCTGACCCACCCCGAGCCTACCCAGCTTATTTATCAATCTTCTATGTGGAAGTGTCAAAAGTTTTGCTGCAATGTCCACCTCTCCCTCTGCCATGAGCATCTATAGCACTGCAGTTTTCCTCTCAACGCTCCTAGCATTAAGGGTGACCATCTTCCACCCCTCCCATCATGCCCTCCTTTATAAGTATCACCAATAGTACTTGCCTTTTGTCCTTTGTCACTGTTATGGGTGTAAGCTCATATGGCTTCCCAACTTGTGTTCTCTGCATGACCCTTGCCCACTTGCCACCCCCGCTCCTAGTTTAAATTCCCAACTTCCTCTATATACTCCTCCATCCTCTGTTTCAACACTTTCTTTCCCTCCTCGCTCAAGTGTAGTCTGTCCTTGGCATAGAGACTACTGTTCTCCTTGGTTCCTCCCAACCCCCCACCAGCTCATACCTTTTAGCATGACACCAAGTTCTTAGCCATCCGTTAAATTCCTCTATTCTCAGCTTTCTTGCTGTGCTTGCCCTGGGCACTGAAAGTGTCTCTGAAAAAGTTACTAATCCCTCACATAATTGTCCTAATTCCTCAAACCTCTTCTGGACTGTATCTACTGTCTTGTCAGCCAGGTCATTCGTCCTCAAATGTATAATTAAATGAAGCTTGTCCCTACCCCTTCTAGCATATTTTAGAACAGATTGTCCCACCATTTCTGCTGTCATTCCTGGCATGACCTCCACCCAAATGTGGCTATGCCTCTCCCCTTTGCTACCCCACCTGACTCCTCTTAGTATTGTGTCCCCCAGCACTAAGATTTCACCCCTCTTACTCACTGCTTGCTTCCATTCCTCCCCATCTCTCACTCCTGGCTCCTTGTCTTCCTCCTGCACAGTAGTTCCCCTTCTGCCCCTGTTGTAATTCCCCCAGCAGAACTTCCCCCCACTTCAGTTTCATCTGGGCATCTATCAGTTACTCCTCCAGTTTCATCACCTTCCTCCTCCTCCTCCGTCCCCTCTAGTACTGCAAAACAATTTTCTGAAGACCCTTCACCAATGTCCACTTCCTCTCTCCTTATTGTAACCCATTCCGTCCTTTTGACTCCATGACTGTTGCCACTTCTCCTCCTCCCCTCACATGTCTCTACCTCCTCCTTCCATTTGTCTTTTGTCCCGTGATCTGGTTTCCCCTGACACCGTTCTTCTTGGCCTGGGCCCCTTTGTCTCTGCTTTCCTTCTTATGATCCTCTCCTCACCACTGTTGGCTCAAATTGCCCTCGCTCATCTCCCCTCCTCCCTCCTTCCAGTATTGGGCTATATCCTCCTCCAGTCTGCCTTGCCTGTCTTAGTTCCTCCTGCAGACCCTTGATCTCCTTTCTAAGTTTCTCTGTTTGGTTGTACACTAAACATCCCTCCACCCTCCAGGCAATTTTTAGAAAGACTGGCACACCGCAGTTGTTGTAGCCTACCACCCTACCTATTGCTCTCGTTGCCCAGCTGTGACCCCCACCCTTCCAGATGAAGGATACCAAACAGTCTCCCAAGTCTCCCTTCCCCCCATCAGTGCAAAACATTCTTCTCTTTTTCTTAATTTCCCTTACCCCCTTTGTCATAAACTTCTAGATAGATTGAGCAACTGCTTTTTACATTCCTATCTCTCCTGTCCATACCCAAAAAGAAACTTTAAGCAACTATTGCACAGCCTTCCTCAAACTCCTACCCCTGCTTTCCACAATGCAAACACCAATGCAAACAGGTAACAATGAAAGCTCCTTGTTTTGCAGTTACTTCCCTTCCACTGAGATAACAGTAACCCCTTCACTTGCTGCTGTTCCTTTTCCAGATGTCTGCTTCTGCTATGACAAGTGCATGTCATTTGCCCTTCTGGGGAAGTGATGTTAGAACCCCTGGTATAAAGGAAATCATGTACCCAGGGTGGGTGGGGTGAGGGCAGGGAGGGTGGACCAGCCCATGCCTTCCAGAAACAATCAGGTAGCTGAGGCCCCTGGTCAGACCATTAGCACCCTTCCCCCACTATGCACTAAACTTTGCAGCTAGTGAAACAGCACAAAACAATCACAACTCCACTAAAAGCTCAAAAAATAGGTTTGATACCAAAAGAAACAGGTCTCTAATTCAAACAACCTCACCAACAACACACCAAAATAGGCTTGAAATTAGAAGATATAGGTTTCTGATTCAAAGAAACAGCCCCAATAAAATCACACTAAATAGGCTTGAAATCAGAAGAAAGCAGAAGAAATAGGCATCAAATGTAAAGGAATGACAGCCCCCACTCAAAGCACATCAAAATAGATTTCAAAGTTTTAACAGCTCCTAAATAGTTTCCTGCTAGCCCCTTTCTAGAAGTAAGAAAAACTCAACCTGCTACACAGTGAAACATCAAGACAAATCAGCCCACTTACAGCACACCAAAATAGGTTTCAACATTCCAACAGCCCCAAAACAATACCATGCTAGCCCCTTAGAAGCAGTAAGACAAACAGCCTGCTACACAGTGAAACAACAAGACAAATCAGCCCACTTACAGCACACCAAAATAGGTTTCAAAATTCTAACAGCCCCAAAACAGTACCCTGTTAGCCCCTTAGGAGTAGTAAGAAGGAATAAAGATAACCGTCTACCAAGTAAAATCAACAAGAAACAATGTAAAGGCAGCACGAAGAAGCTACTGTACTGAAATTGATTTGATCCCTTCCCCTTCTGGTTACTTCAATTTGTGGCACATCCCACTGCATGATTGCTCTCTGGTGGCACAGAGGGATGGAAAGGCATGCAGTGCTCTCTCTCTCACCCAGTGCTGGTGGAGCCATGCTCATTCTGGGTGTGGCCAATTTGGGGAACCCCATCGCGTGGGGCAAGATGGAGGGCTTTGCACTGAAGCAGGAGTCTTTGTCTAAGCCTACAGTCACTACTGAAAGCATTTGTGACCAGGGAGAAGCACAGTGGGGTAGAATGCAAAATACACATAACAGAAAAAAGCAACTGTTGCTGCTTGTTAAACATTGTTGCTGTTTGTTAATTGTAACTGCAGCTTATTAAACCAGCTACTGGCCATCAAATGGTGCTGCTGGATGACATAAAGCTGCATCAGAGCTACACAAAGTGCTGTGGAACTCTATCATTTAAAACAATACAAGTTTAACAAAACAGACATGGACCAGAGTTCTCGATTAATTGTGGAAAACTGGGTCCAGTTCTGGAGACCACACCTCTGCAAGGACATAGATGGGATGGAGAGGGTGGATGGAGAGGGTTCAGAGAATGGCAACCAAGATGGTGCAGGGTATGCAAGGGAAGACATACGAGCAAAGGTGCCAGGAGCTGAATCCATACATGCTGGAGACTAGAAGGGAAAGGGGAGACATGATTGAAACTTTTAAATATGTGAAGAGGCTCAACAAAGTAAGGGAAGGGAGTTTACTTAAGAAGAAGGAGGGGGCCAGAACTAGAGGGCATAGCCTCAGACTACAGGGAGGAAGATAGAGAGGCAATGTGAGAGGAAATGTCAGCTGGTTCAGTTCTGGGGTTGCCAAGGCAGAAGGGAAAAAGAGGCTGGCCTATTGAAAATTCAGGAAGACCAAGAGAGAGGGGGATAGGGAAAATTACCTAAGGTTGGCTAGTGAAGCAAGTAAGGAAGTCTGGCGAGCAAAGGCACAGAAGGTGCTGCAGATAGCTGAAGGAATTAAGAAGGGCAGAAGGCTTTCTTTCACTATATAAGTGAGAAAAGGGACAAGAAGGAAGGGATTGTTAGGCTTAAGATAGGGGTGGAGTGGGTGGAGGATCGTGGGGGAAAAGCAGAGATACTAAATGTATACTTCTGGTCCATCTTCACCATGGAGAAGGACGGACCAGTGGCTTCAGGAGGGAAAAGAGAAGCGGGGGGGGAGGGGAACACAGATGTAGTAATAGAGGAGGATAGAGTGAGGGAGGGGGCTGCTGGCATTGAAGGTGGACAAATTACCAGACCCGGACAGAGTACATCCTGAACTGGCTGAGAAGCTGGCAGAGCACCTGGCAGACCTATTTAATAGTTCACTAGAGTCAGGCATGGTACCGCAGGACTGGAGAACAGCACATGTAGTGCCCCTCCACAAAAGTGGTCCCAAGGATGACCCAGGGAATTACAGACCAGTCAGTCTGACCTCCATTGTGGGCAAGCTCATGGAGACCATACTAAAGGAAAGGTTGGCAGAATATCTTGAGGAGCATGGTCTCCAGGATGAGAGGCAGCATGGGTTCATGGGGGGGAGGGATCGTGTCAAACAAATCTGATTGACTTCTTTGACTATGTCACTAAAACAGTAGAGAGGGACCCAGCGGTAGACATCCTCTATCTTGATTTTAGCAAGACCTTTGACTCTGTGCCCCACAAAAGGTTGATCAGGAAGTTGGTGGATCTTGGGGTTCAGGAAAAGATGTTCAGATGGGTGGAAAACTGGCTGAGGGACAGAACCCAGAGGGTGATTGTAGGGGGAAGAGTTATCTGGCACCAGAGAGGTAACCAGTCCCACAGGGCTCAGTGCTGGGGCCAGTGTTGTTCAATGCATTCATCAATGACATTGGGGATGGCATTAAGGGCAAAATGAGCCTGTTCGCTGATGACACCAAGCTCTGTGTGAGAGTGGACACAGCTGAAGGGATACAGGACCTACAGGAAGATCTGCAAAAGCTGGGGAGGTGGTCCAGAACCTGTCAGCTTGGCTTCAATGCTAAGAAATGCAAAGTTATGCATGTTGCAGCCAAGAATTCCAGGACAGAGTACTATCTGGGTGGAGTCCAAGTATCTGCATCAGAGGAGGAGAAGGACCTGGGAGTGATGATCACTAGTGACCTGAAGCACTCCACACAGTGCAAGAAAGCAGCAGCAAAGACAAACAAGATGCTGGGATGCATATCTAGGGGATCAGTAGTAGGAGAGAGGAGGTCATACTGCCCTTGTACAGGTCACTGATAAGGCCACATCTAGAGTATGGAGTTCAGTACTGGTGCCCACACCTCAAAAATGACATTAACCTGCTGGGGAAGGTCTAGAGGAGAGCTACAAAGATGATAGCGAGTCAGCATGGTAATGCATATGAGAAGAGGCTGAGGGCACTGAACATGTACTCCCTGGAAGACAGGAGAGAGAGGGGGCATGATTGGGACCTTCAGTTACTTGAAAGGGATAAATAAGGTTGATAAGGAGAGTCTCTTTAGGCTAAGTGGCAACCATAACACGAGGTGGCACAGTCTTAAGCTGGAGGGTAGGAGGTTTAGGAGGGAGGTCAGGAAGCACTTCTTAACATAGAGGGTGGTGAACACTTGGAATGCGCTGCCGGAGGAGGTCATCTCGTTGAAGACATTGGGCAGCTTTAAGAGAGGCTGGGATAGGCATAGGGGGAAGGTAAGGATCATGGGTAGGGAGGATGGGAGGAGTGAAGAGGGAGGACAGGGACATTAGCTCAAGCTGTGGACCCTGGAATATAAGCAGACTTGAGAGACCAAATTACCTTCTTCTGATGGCTTCTTCGTATGTTCGTATGTATGTATGTTCACTGAGAGGGTGGTGGAGCCCTGGAACAGACTACCAGAAGACGTGGAGGGGTTGAATCAGTGGAGGGATTCAAGAAGGCATGGGACAAATATACAGTATGGGTCTGAATAGTGGGGAGGTGGGGTTGGCAGGAGGGGGAGGTGTAGGGGGAATAGGGCAGACTGGATGGGCCGATGTGGTCCTTTTCAGCCATCAAGCTTCTATGATTCTATCAACTGCTTTGCTGGTTTAATAAGTGACCTCCTGCAGACAACAAATGCTGCCATCCTGTAGTTTTTAGGAATTATAATCCACTGTTTGTCACTTGTCAATTTTCGAGCAATTGTTTTCCACTATAAAGACTGTCTGTCACTTGTCACATTTGGAGCAATTGTTTTCCACTATAAATGTCAACTCCAGTTCATATTTGTATTATATAATTTATATGATAAACTGGACGAGACCTGTATTTATAACTTACAAATTGCAAAACACAATGTTAATGCATGTATTAAGTTTGAAACACAAAATGTGAAAAAGTAAGGAAATGAAAAGAATTAAGGTTAAAAGACCCGGGAGCCTTGGCAAAATCTCTGTTGTGGTGTTTCTTGGGGTTTGAATGATCATAGAATAAACTGCTGGCATGGCTAGCGATGTGGAGGAATTACACATTCACCGTGGGGACTGCAGGGGAGTTCCCAAGATAGGGTGGTGCTCACTAAGCCATTTGACACCCAGATAGGTGCCCTGCCAGGTCACTCATCAGGACCACACCCTGGAGAGGGATAAGGATGGCTTATTGGGAAATGAATATCCCAGTAGTCCCAGGATAGCAAAGCTGCCCCCCCTCCACACCACAGTAGGGTTCTGTAGTGACTCCTGCAGTGCCTCGCCAGCTCCTCTTCCCAGACATTCCTCCTCCCAACTTGGGGAACTGAGAGGTCCCACCCACAGGGGAAAACCTGAGGATTACAGTCAAGGATTCTTGAAAAGATGTAGAGCAGAGTCTGGTGGTGGGTTGGACCATTGTAGGACCTGGCCGCTGTCAAGGAGAAATAAGGGCAAAAATAGAAAGCAAACAAAATAGTGCCTTCTCAAACCTAATAATAGGAGCACTACTACACCCCTACAATTATAAAATGTATCTTACACCACTGGAAGTGATACCATCTGGAAATTAAATTAATTAAACATGTATAACAGATGACAAAAATATGGCATTGGGCAGTGCTGAGACATTTTTTCAAATGCAGCTTACTTACATAGTTAGTAGACTCTGACTGTGGTGATAGGAATGCATTTTCACACATTTCACATTTCCTACTCTTCATTTTCATGCTTATCATGAGGGATGCCTTGGGCATGACAAAAAGAAGTAACATGAAGTGGGAAAAGGCATCAATAGAAAGTAGCAAAAACTATTATCAGTATTCAGAATTTGAAAATCAAAATAGTGATCTCCTTGTGGAGTTAAAAAAAAAAAAGAATCCTTAGAACAAGGCCAGCTGTAAATTATTGAACAAAAAGGAGGCCTCCCATAGAAAACAAGAGCTGTAGCAGTTAGTAATGAAAGTGAGGGGCTGACCCATTGGTGCAGTGGTAGCACTACTGCTCGTGATGCCAGTTAATATGTATACCTTCGAGGAAAGGGGGGGGCATGATAGAAACTTTCAAATACCTCAATAGAATCAACAAACTCCAAGAGGGTAGCAAATTTCAGAAAAAGAGATGCACAAAAACAAGGGGGCACAATTTGAAGATAGAGGGGGGATGACTCAGGGGCAATGTGAGGAAGTATTTTTTCATGGAGAGGGTGGTGAACACATGGAACAGCCTTCTCGAGGAGGTCGTGGGGTAACAAACAGTGGGGGAATTCAAGAATGCATGGGACAGACATAAGGCAATTCTGGTGGGGGTAGGAAGAAGTAGGTTCACTAGGATCTGCAGCTTATCAAATAGGTAGGGAAATGGGCAGACTGGGTGAGCCAAGCAGTCCATATCTGCTGTCAAAGTCTATGTTTCTATGTTCTATGTTTCTATGTTCTCTGTTTCTATGACCCGGGTTTGGGAGCAACTCGAGTCATCAGGGGCCAGCCGGAGGGAGGAGGATTGAGCATCCCAGAGGGCACTCTCCTCCTCTGGGGAGGGATGGAGGGTGACTGGCTCCACTGCTGTAGTGTCACCAGGGTGACTGCAGGTGGCAGTGCAGTCAGAATGGATAGTGGGTGGGAGGACGCCAGCTGGTGCTGCACCACACATGCTTGTAGGCGTCCGTGCTTGTGCATCCAAACCACTGCTGTCCTAGGGGTACTGGCAGTAAAGTGGAAATATCCTGACTGCCAAGATGACACTGGCCCCCTTGAGGCCCAGCACTTGGGTACCCTGGTACTGTTGTCCAACCAGATCCATTCCATGACAGGAGTCAGGGAGCCCTGCCACCCCTGCCAGAGGAGGAAAGCTCTGGGGGAACATGGAGGTGAAGGTAAGTCCTAGGTGATGGAGCTGGAGGGGCTGGGCAAAAGGGAGTTGGCCAGAGAGAAGGGGAAACATAGAATAACAAAGAAAAAATGAAATAAAAGTGAGTAATGTACAAGTAATTAGCATTTAAAGACTATGGAAATGTGTGCACATTGCTAAGCTAGAAAATAAGAACCGGTTAGAATCTTTTGGGATTCTAACTAGAACTAGGAAAGTCTCATCTACCCCTCTTTATTGAAATGGCTGCATATGCTGAGTTTCATCTCTCCGCATAGGAGATATGTAAAATGCAGCTGTGTTACAACTGTCTAAGAAATGTGTATCTGTACTGAAGCTATACTGTCTAATTGTAACCAGATCCTGCTTCTACTAGAAAACATTGCGAATGAGTCCTTGACTCAATGGTGTGTCCGTTTCTCACAAATGAAATGATGATTATGATTATGCTGTACTTGTCATATTCAATGATGTGGGCAGGACTAATGGATTTGATTTAGACCAGATATGTGACTGAGAACTGGCCCTTTAAAAAAGTAATTAGAATTAGTTCCTCCAGTTTTCATCCATGGTAATTGATTGCCCTCTTTTTCCAACAGCATAAACGCTGTATTCCAGCCTCATTGGATGCTTACTACTCTACACAAGACTCCAGCTCCCGGGGACGATTCTACACGGTCATTAGCCACTACAGTATGGCGAAGCAGACAAGCTCACGATCCCTGTCCCCTTGGCTGCCTGCCGGCTCTGTAAATCAGGAGGTCAAGGCTCCCAACACAGATGGTCATTAAATAATACAAGGAGGATACTGTTTCTTCTGAAAACATTTCTCTGCTGAAGGTGGCACTGAAGTAACAGTGCGGCAGAGCGTTACTGGAGTTACTTAATATATAATTTCCTTTCTGTGCATTTGCCATGGTTGATTTGTAATTGATTATAGCTTTTGTAAAAAGGCATGCTTGATGTTGATGCACTTCACACTGTAAATTATTTTTGAATCTTATCAGTGCTTATACAAAAAAAAGATTTGCATTAGTAAAGATACAGAAGATTGTCAGAAAACACGCCTAACGTTCCTTTGCACAACTTTTGTTTGAAATGAATCATAGACTAAGAATGGTTATGTACTGTAAATTGTTTTAAACGCTAGTCAATAATGGAAGTGCATTTTTAAAAGAACTATTTTGCTTGTGTCACTCATCTGCAACTTGCTTTTATGTGAGTATCTAGCAGACGTGCTGAATAATAGGATCTGAAAAACTGATTCATGTTACATTTTCATGATGGGGGAAGGGCTGACACCTGCTTTTTTGTTAGAAAGGAAGCATCACACACAATATACCCTGATTCCATTAAAAGAAAAAAAACTAAAAAACTCTGACCGTAGAATCATCAATACACTGTTATTTTCTTCATGTAATCCCCTTGGATCTTATTCAAATCCAGTTTGTTCATAATCACACTTAAAGCTTATTGCTCTGTGTAAAAGCAGCCAGTCAGAACAAGCCAACATGTTTTCAAGTCCTCCTTTAAGGAACGAGTTTTAGCATGGGCAGTCCCTGTGCATGGCAGGCATCTTCTTCATCTGAAAAGTGTTATCTGTTAGCCAATGAGAACAAGGCAGTCCACCAAAACTGGCAAAAGCTGATTTAAGCAATTACTGCTGCACACATTGGTGGGCTGGGGAGCAGTAATGGACCTACAAATGCAGCTGCAGTCCAGCCCAACTCTTAAAATATGGGTTTGCATCTCAGAATAGCTTGTGATTGCAGTAGCAAAATCTCAGGGGTAGTTCCTGAGAGCCAGCAAATAGATACTGGGAAGAAAATGGTTGTACCGAAAGATGTAGAGTAGAAACAACTGTAGTGCCAAGTGCTAGTGTTCATATTTCCATGTTTCACCTGTAAATTCATCACTTGTAAAAAATGAAACAAGACCAATGTATAATTTTGTGGTGTATTTTTGTCAGTAGCTAGAAAAGACTGAAGTATTTCTGGTGTGATTCTTGCCCTTTTCTGACAAGGCAAAAAATAAAGCTAAATGTGTCTGACAATATAGACGCCACTGATTTTCTTTTTTGAGAACTTTCTTCCATGTATTTTATTACCATATAGATAGCTATGAAATGGGTCATGAAATTCTGGTAACCTCACTGGTTGAAACATATCACATGACCCAACAACCTCACACCACCTGAACTATATTATCTTTTTAACAAATAAAATCCCATATTATAAGTTGCACAACACGCTCCAGGGTTTGTGGTTACAAGGAAATAATGAACTTGTTGGATGGCTGTGGGCATTCGGCTATGCCTCATGCCTAACAACCATTCAAGACATGCATTGTTCCCTAATAACCATATACTGCATCATGTGTTATGCCTTGCATATGACCCTTTCTCACTCAAAAGTGTTAATTAAAAGAGTCCAGGAAGCCTTCTTCTGGATCTTTGCACCCTCTTTTTTACCCGAACTGCATTCGAAATTCCAGTAAGGAACATCTATTTTGTATATGGCTCACCTATAAAAATGTCCATAGCAGAGTGCTATGTAGACTTTTAGGAGAGTTTTTTTTCGCTGTGACAGCCTGTTGTGTAGACAGGAAGCTGTGTTAACTCTTGACATGTCTATCCACGAAATAAGCCTTCAAAATGTACATACAGTATCTTTGTAAACTGCTCAAACCACTTGGCATGCAGTGAAAATTGTAGTTCTTCGGGCACAAATCAATATCAAGGGCTGCTTATGCAGACATTTATGAAGTCTTATTAAAAATGCAATAGGTCCTGAAACCCTTGAGTATTCTGTCAGTTGACTGGACATAAATTAAATGCAGCCTGATTTCCATGGAACGTCTATGAACAGTTCCCAACCACTAGTGCAAACGTTAATCAATTATTGTGCAGACAGACACACTTATGCTAAAGTACATGTAAAATTTAAAAGGCATATATGAGGAAAGGTGAATTATTAAAAGGTATTTGGCTCTTATAAAGCGTCTGAAGACACCACTGTCAGACTGGATTTAGGAAGACATGCTTATGTTGCTATAGCAACTGGAAGCCATTTCATTTTCTTTTATCGATTTGAGCAAAATAGAAATAAATACAATTCTCCCGAATTAAGCATGAACATTTTTAGTGTTACATGACTACCTTAAAAGCAGTTGGTACTTCTGTAGGAAGGGTACATCTGAATAAACACGTCCAGATGCAGCTCACAGCTTTGACCATTCTAATTACCACGATGTTTTTTCTCCTGGATGTGCAGGATTTCAATCTGATGAGCATGAACAACAACCTAAGAGTCTTGTTAAGAGAGTCCTAGTCTTCACACAATGTTCAGGTCTGTGTTATATGGTCCTCATTTTCATAAATTGTTTCTGCTGTTTGAACAGGGAAGTGGCCAGTTTGCACATGGACACTGCCAGCCCCATAGGGGTACAGTATATGCGAAGTTCTAATATTCAAACAGGCCATTGTGTGCATGACTTGGGCAGTGCAGCCACATTTATTTATTTATTTGTACATCAGTTTACAACCTTTGAGCCATAGGCTCATTTCCAAAGGTATCTCGTCACATAGAGGACAGACAGAAACACATTTAGGTTACAGCATAAAAGTCAAGTCATTAGAGATACACAGAGTGGTTTCATACATTTTTTGTAATTTAGTTGCAATTACATTGATACAATTTGGTTGCAATTACATTGATACAGCTGAGCACATGCTGGTATTAACAGAGGCAATATGCAACGGGGAGAGTTGTGGGGGGGGTGAGGTGGAGTGCCGCCCAGTGGGCATTGTCAAGTGTGGAGTGATCAAGGCCATATTTAGAGACAGGAGCAGCTGCGAGTGCTAAATAGTTGGCTCCGAAGGGCGGTTTTGAAGTTGGGAGATTGTGGAGGCATTGGAGATGGGAGCAGGGAGAGCATTAAACCAGGATGGAGCTCTGTAGCAGAAGGACCTCTGACCATGGGTGGTCCTGGATCTGGGAACCAGTAGAGTGGTCTTGTCAGAGGTTCGGGTTGCAATAGTGGGTTGGGTGTGGCAGATGGAGGCTGTCACCCTAGGAGGAGATAGTCCAAGTAGAGGTTTTTTTGTGATGTGGCAGGTTTGATAGCATAGCCGTTCATCTAGGTTAAGCAGTTTGGCTTCATCAGAGAGTTGACAAGTGTGTGTGAGCCTGGGGGCACCAGTAATCAGCCTGCAGGCCTTATTTAGGGTGAGCCTAATTTTTTTGAGGGCGGTAGTGTCAGCAGTACCATAGATCAGCAGGCCATAGTCAACTAGGGACAGCACTGAAGATGTAACTGCAAGTTGGAGAGCATCGGGGGGAGGCAGTTTTTATAGCGGTAGAGGATGCCAAGCCTTGTGTTAGTGGTGGATGCAAGGGCATCAATGTGGGTGTGGTAGGTGAGGGCTGAGTCGAAAGAAACCCCAAGATATTTGTAGGAGCAGACTTGTTCAAGTGGTTGTTTGGTACTGGGGAGGATCTGGAGTGGGAAGTTGCAGGCTTTGTTTTGGGGGTGGGCAAAAAGCATTGTTTTTTTTTGTTTTGAGGTTAATGACAAGTCTATGCTCTTTAAACCAGGCTTCAGCATCATTGTAGGATTGTTGTAGGGTGTTCTGGAGGGAGGTGGGATTGTGGTGGGTGGCAAAAATGACAGCATCATCTGCATATAAAAGAATTTTGCCAGAGCATGCACTGGGCAGGGTGTTTAGATAGAGTGAGAAGAGTAGGGGGCCCAGGATGGAGCCCTGGGGTACCCCTGAGTGGATGGGAAGAGTTTTGGAGAGTGTTCCATTGATTTTTACACATTGGGAGCGAGCAGATAGATAGCTTGTGCACCAGGCGAGAGGGCCAGCAGAGAAACCAGTGTGGTAGAGGGCATCCAGCAGAAGAGGGTGGCAGACAGTGTTGAAGGCCTTTGAGAGATCAACGAACACTGCACCAGCTATGGAGCTGGCATCCAGGGAGGAGTGTAGGAAATTGGACAACTCAACTAGTGCAGTGCCCGTACTGTGACCAGCATGGAAGCCGTGCTGTTCTGGGCATAAGATGTTATGCTTGGTCAGATATTCAGTGATTTGAATGGCCACCATTTTTTCCAGGGCTTTGGGGGGGGGGAGGAGATTGGTCGGTAATTCCCAGTGGAGGACCTGTCACCACCTTTATGTATCAGTGTGACTATGGACGTTTTCCATGCAGTGGGGAATTGTCCCAGGCAGAGGGATCGGTTGAGTAGGCTGGTGAGTGAGGCAAGGACTTCATCCAGCACCAGTTGGAGAATACAGGGGTCCATGGAGTCGCTGCCGGGACTATTGCTATTTAATGCTTTTATTAGGAGAGGTCTGGCTTCCTGGGCAGATACCCTGCATAGGTGGAAGACAGGACATTGGAGGACAAGGGGAGGTAGGTTGGGGGGAGGGTCAAAGAAATTACTGGGGAGGACAGAGCTAAGGTCGGTAAAGGAGGTGTTAAGGTAGTTAGCTATGCAGGCAGGATCGGTGGAGGTAGAGCCATCAATAGTGAGTTGGGATGGGGGGGCGTGATTTCCCATTTAGTTGTTTAACATTGTCCCAGAACATCCGGGCACACCCCCAGGAGGAGGTGAGGGTGGTCTGATAATGGTTGGCCTTGGCTATACGGATGGCCCATGTACACCTGTTCCATGCAGCATCGTAGGCCTGTCTATCAACCATCCGGCCCGTTTCAGTGGCAAGGTGCCAGAGGTTATCCCTATTTCTGAGCATTTGTAGCAGGGCAGGGGTAACCCAGGGTGCATTACATTTCTTGGATCGAATTCTTGTGAGGGGTGAGAAGAGGTCACAGGCCTTGTTAAAGGTTTGGGAGAAAAAGGCGAGGGCAGTGTTTAAGTCTGGTGCATGATGAATGGGGGACCAGTTAGTCTGGGCGAGAAATTGTTTGAGTTTTATCAGTCCACCAGGTTGGAGGCACCTGCGGAGTGTGGTCAGGGCTGTGGGTTTGGGAGTGGGAGCTGCCCAAAGGAATAGGATAGGGGAGTGGTCATTTAGTGAGTCTGGGAGGACCTGGATGTCATGGATTTTTTTGGGGCAGTTGGTGATTATTACAGAAGGGTACATCTTTATTTAGTTTAGTTTTTGTTGGCCAGGAAAAGAGAGCTAGGCAGTTCTGCCTATTTTCAGCCTTGTCCCGGGGGGGGGGGGTACAGATGGAAACCAGCTGACACTGAACTAGATTAAGCTGTTGGTGGTATTTTGAATGATGGAAACTTGGCCAGGACTCCAGGGAAATTCCCCTGCTCTTTTCTAGAAGTGCTACAGGGCCCTTAACATCTACCTGAACAACTACCAGAACAGGCATATGGGGACCTCAGTTTAACATTTCATCCTGAAGACTGTACCCCAGGAGTGCAGCAACCCCTCATGCTGCACCATAGTATCAGTCTTGGGATTTAACCCAAGTTTCTGGTGTGGGCTGGAACCTACAGCCTTTCGATCTTCTGGCCTCAGTGTGTGAACTGCTGAACCACTGACACCATACATGGTGAAGAGGAAGTCTTTCCATTTACCTGGATGTCCAGGGTTCTGTATGTTACATAACAAACACACAAAAGCAAGCACTCAGACCAAAAATTGAAATGCCAAATATAACGTGGTTGAAGAGCAAGGAACCCGCAGCACTACTACCCCAGCGCTTCGTGTCCTTTCCGGGACACTTAGTCAGGAGGTGTGTTTTTTTTTCCCTGTATGTTAAAAGCTGTTGGTTGTCGACTTGGGGGCATTTACTCAGGATGCACAATTACTAGCCCTTGAAACCACTGAACACCAGGTAATTTTATATTTATAAATAGCTGTTATGATAAAAGTCTTAAGTGACATACTGTGACATACAGGTGGGGTTGACTTGTTCTAAGTGGCCCAAAAACTGCTTTGTTCTTTATAGAGACCTATTTAGATAATTTTAAAAGAAAACTTGTGGCAGAATCTTCCCCTACCCATACCTCACCCTGATTAGCATATTTATCCTAAAATAAATTTGTTAAAGGATCTTAAAAAGTCAGTATTTAAATCTTTTTATATTTGCACTGTAACTTCATAGTCAAATGGCTGCCCCCCCCCCACAATCTTACTGATAGCCACAGGCTTCCCTCACTTGCCCTATGCTAAATTGCCTTGAAGATCATTGGCTGAGTCGGCAAGGCATATTAGCATAGGGAGAGTGAGGGAAGTGTACGACTGCTCGCAAGATGGCATCAGGAAACAATTTGAAGTGGAGATTATAATGCAATGATAAAAAATGTAGTAACGACTTCAAGGTACTTCAATTAATTTTAGAATAACTAATTGGAGGGTGTGGTATGGGTGAGGAGAGCTCTTCATAAGTGCAGTTTTTCTTTAAAGTGTTCATTGTGTACTGGAACTTACTTTATGCAATGGACAGCCTCTGTTCAGAAATACTTTACGCACCCTTTCTCCAGTCACAACAGAGATACTCATCACACTTACTGACAAAAGCAAATCTCAGTGTCATTAGGCCAGCATGTCAGTGTAGCAGAAGGGCTACTGCTCGTGACACCAGCACCCCAGGTTCAGGAATGAGCTTGGGTCATATGGGGCTGGATTGGAGGGGTGGAGGATTGAGCATCCTAGAGGAAACTCACCTCCTCCAGGGAGAGAGGTCAACTGACTCTGCTGCCTACTGGCATGTGGGTGACCACAGGAGGCAGTGCAGGTGGGAGCATCTTCATGTGGAGGGGGGAAGCCAGCTGATGCCATGCTTTTGTTACATGAGGTCCCTGCACCCTAATTGATACCCCAGAGGTACACCGCAGATATCTAGCATTTATGTATATGTTATACTAACATATAGGGATAAGGACATCTACCGCACAAGGGTAGATGTCAGGATATGTATGCACATGATTGCTATGTGCTTTACTTTCTAATATACACATGTATTTCTTGCTTACAAGATGTCAGGACATCTGTCTCCTTGTAATGATTATGATATATGAGTCGGTATTGCCATCTTCTGATGATTTGTATTACTACACGGCTATGTACAAATTGTACTTTCTTTATTTCTACAAAGTGAAGACTATAACAAAATTGTATAATGTTATCTAGGACTGTGGAGCCACCTCTAGTTTAGCCAATAGGGCTTATCTCTGTAACTAGAAATGTTTCTACCTTACAGTAACTCTGGTAATTATCTTAGGTATATAATGTAAGACATTACATCTTTTACCTCAGAGACCTGGAACCCAGAGATTTCTACACTCCTCGAAGTATAAGGAATGCATATCATTGGCTCCCAGTTCCTAAAGATAAGAACTGCTTAGGGCAACTGTGATTTTCCTTTTGGTAGTAATAAACAAGATGTATTACTCTTGTGCAACATTTTTATGATTCCTTGCATTCCCATTATTGCCAAGAACCTGAGCGTGAGGGTTTAGACCTCCTAACAATTGGCGACCGTGGACAGGCAATATCTGGTGTTTGCAAAGTTTTCACTTGTTGCTACTATTTTCCCTTCCAAACGGGGACAAAAGGTGTGCACACCCACATCACCTCTCCCATTTTTAACCCTCTTTGTAACTACTTGCAAAGTCTGGCTGCTTTCTGGTTATGGTCGATGCAGACTCATCTCACCTCACGGCAGTTTTGAATTGCAGGCTTACAAATGCACAGTAGCCCACCTGTGAATTAGAGCACCTGTTGTGGATTGATACATAGCGTGGCTCCTTTTCACAGTTTGATTTTACGTTCCCTCCCACTAAATGGCCACCGCATCAAATATCTGTGCAGACTTGAGACTCAATGTCTCGATCTTCCTTGCCTCCCATGGAAGATGGGCTGACATCGTGCTGGACGCAAGTCAATCAGACAACCCCTTGCTGGGGATTTCAACCCAGTACTCGGAGATGAGACAAACAGCCAGAAAGCATGAAGCTAAAGGGCTGTTGGTCACGGCTCTCTATGCTGCTCTGGAAGCTTCTGAAGCGAGGTTTCGAACCCTTGATCTACAAGTCTCATCTCTCAGGCAGGAGATGGGACTGCGGGAAACTGAATGTTTGAAAAGAGAGCAGGATTTGGAGTCTGAGCTCCAAACTCTGCGGAATGAAAATGATTCACTTTTGCATCATTCTGTTCAGGATAAAAGGCAGGAACTTTGTATGTTGAAGCAGGAATGTGAAAGTTTGAGACAGGACAATAGGCAGGCATTGCAAATGAATGATATATTCAGTAGAACTAATGACCAGATCCGTGATGAGTTGTGAGAGCTCCAGGATGAGATAAACCAGGTACGTAATGATTTAGGTGTAGCTACTAAGGACAATCGCGAATTGAGTGCTGCGTATAGAGTGTTACAGAAGCAGTTACAGGATGATGTGGATCAGAATGTTGCAAAAGATAGTCATGATTTATGCGAATGTAAAATGACAAAACTACACCATCAGCGCAAGGTGCTGGCTGGTCATGTCAAGGCAATGGGTGGCGTAGCCCCCATCTTGACAATGTCATCTGAAGAGGAGGAGTCAGATGATGACATTTCTTAGTACAATGCCCAGTCATGCCCCTACTATGGCCCAGTGACCCCAACCCACCATCCACAACATGGCGGACCCCCGTCACATGACCCCACGTCCCTACATCATCAACGGAATGACGACCATCATGGGTGATGCCAACATGGTGACCCCTTTGATGGAGGGGGGAACAGGCCCAGGCCTAGTCCCAATGGCACCACCGATCACCATTATTTCTGTGGATGGTAGGGAAGAGATAGAACAAATGATTGATAATGCTTTAGACACTGTGACCACCCTTCCCAAGAGAAGCAAATGAACTCTCCGAATGCAGATTAAGCAGCTGCTACAGGAGACTGCTACTCGGAAAGGAATGGTCTGGACTGTGGCTGAAGCCGGAGCTCAGGCAGCCCTGCAGGCACCCAAGACAATTTACCTCCGAACCATTGTTCCAGCAATCCTCTACAAATGACCCACTCTGTTCAGCAGATAGCTGACAGCAATGGTTGGATGAGCCTGTCCAACAACTTTAGTTGCCACTTGGAAAAGGTGCAATCCAAATGCGAAATGCTTAGTCTTGCAGCAGACTACCAAGTACAGCTCTTATGCCAGACCATTGATCCTGGCCTATGGGAAAAACCCCCCAATGCTATCTGACAGGATAGCCATGCCACCTTTGACCAAGTTGCAGCTGAGCTCATTACTGCACATAACCCAGGTGTGGTAGGAGTGATGTTCGTATACCCTGTGAAACAGAATGTGAAGAAAAGTCCAGCAACCTTCCATCAGAGGCTCTGGATGGCCTACTGAGCAGGAAAGAATCTTGCAGGGCAGGCCGCGGATGTGGACCTTATTGAGTACAAAACCTTGTTCCTTCGGAACATGATCCCTGCAGTGCAAGAGAAGGTAGAACCAACCACTTATCCCACCACAGAGAAGTTTGCTGATATTCTTCGGAAAACTGAGAGAGTTTACCAACTCTACATCTGTGATTCAAGCTCCGGCTCCAAGAAGGTAGCTGCCATGGAGTCTATCCCGGAGGCCACAACGCTCTACATGGTGGAAGGGCAGGCCCAAGAGAAACAGCCCCTCCCCACAGATAACCAACAACCTGAGCAGGCCCAACAACAATCCTAGGGTGGGAACTGGAACTACCACAAAAACAAGAAACACTAGAAAAATAATAAGGGTAAACAACAGAGACCAGGCCCTTTGTACTGGGAAATAGCCAATTAGAACCAAAGCCTCAGAGACCTTCTCGGGCAAGTGCACTCCGTAGCGGATGCTGTTTCAGTTCGGGCCCTTACTGCAATACAACTGGGAAGGCAGGCCTCAACAGGCTGCGGGGATACTGTAAGCCCAGGCTCTCATGCCCCTACAGGGCTGAACCCGGAAGCGGCTCCCTATATAGCATCAGTACAGTTTGGCAAAATGGTTCACAGGAACCAGGCCCAAATGCTCTTTCAAGAGCTTTCCCATGACTCTACTAGTACAGATTGACAATTACAGGCCTCAGTCCATATTGTAAAAAGCTGGTCTTGGATACAAATGGAAGGCCCTGCACAGAGGCCAAGGTCGGGGGCCGCCTACTTACAGTATTGCTGGATACAGGCATGGCAGTGTTTATATTGCATGATGGCAACTCAGTCACATCACCTTGATCCACCTGACAGAAGACCAATATGTCTAGCATAGATGGAACTAGGCTACCTGTATATTGCTCCCTGCCACTTCCGGTGACACTGGGACACCTGAAGATGTATCATACCTTTCAGCTGATGGTACTGCATGATCAACCTAGTATTATTGGAATTGACTTCTTGTCACCACATGTCTGTGTGGTAGACCTAGCCAACATGTTGTTGATACAGATTCAGGGGCAATGCCACACTGTCATGGTTCCTGACTCACTTATGGTTGCAACAGTAGCCGCAAATGACAAAGAGTATGGCATCATAGATTTGTTCAAGAACTGCAAGCTTTTCCAAAAGCTCCTTCCCATCCTGCAAAGGCACCTGGAGGCATTTGCCACCAACAAGCATGACTGTGGCAAGATGCATACTGTCATTGAAGTGACAGGCCCAGCCCACGAGAGGCAAGGGCAATACCCCTTTTCATCTGAGGCCTTGCCTTCTCTTAGGGAAATAATCAAATCACTTCTCAAGCAAGGTGTAATCAGGACATGTGTTTCCACTGTGAATTCCCCAGTGTGGCCTGTGAAAATACCCATGGTCACATGGAGACGTACAATTGACTACAGGAGACTAAACCAGGTCACCCTTAGTTGTGGCCCAATGGTGGCATCAACACCAGATGTGCTATGACTACTGACCCCTGACCAACAATGGTTTAGTGCCCTGGATATTTCCAATGGTTTCTGCCCATTGCCATTGGCCCCCAAAAGTCAGTATACATTTGCCTTCACCTTTGAAGGTAGGCAGTACATGTGGACCTGCTTACCACAGGGGTTCCATAACAGCCCCTCCCTATTCCATCTGCACATAATGGATTCTCTTGAAGGTGTCTCTACACCCCAGTGCTTCTTGCAGTATGTAGATGACCTGTTGTTGGCAACAGCCACACAGGAGCAACATCTGGACCTCTTGGACAAATTGCTGACCCTCATTCAGAGGGCAGGTCTCAAATGTAACTCAGCAAAAGCACAACTGTGCCAGAAAGAGGTACTCTTTCTTGGTCTGAGGATAACAGATAAAGGCAGAAGCCCTACCTGGAAGAAGAAGATACAGATATTACGGGACTTGCCACTCCCCACCAGTGTGGCCACTCTTAGAAGATTTCTAGGTATGGTAAATGATTCCAGAGATTTTGTTTGTGATTTTGCTCAGAAGGCCGCCCCTCTGTATGAACTACTGAAAAAGGATGTCCCCTGGACATGGGGCCCCATACATACCCAAGCTGTGACGTCACTGAAGCAGGTCCTGGCCTCAGCTCCAGCTTTGGTCAACCCCAATCCAGCCCTGCCATTCCATCTGGAATCTGCCATCTCTGATATTGCAATGTCTGCAGTGTTGGCTCAGAAGGTCCATGGCACCCTAAGACCCATTGCATATGCATCACAGCTCTTTACCCGAATGCAACAGAAGTATAGCCTTTGTGAAAGGAACCTTCTGGCTACCTACTGGGCTGTCAAGCACTTTTTGTATATCATTGGTTATTCTCCTCTGATCATCAGTACAAACCGCACCCCTACAACTGTCTTACTCTCAGACAGAGTAAAGGATGGATCAGTCTCTAATACCAGATTGGAACACTGGTCCCTCCTTCTCCAGGATAGTGACATTAAGGTTCACCCAACCAAAATGCCATCCATGCTGGCACATGGCCTCCTTTTTCCAAGGAGAACCACATGACTGTACACTGCAGCCACCTGATCTACCAGATCCAGGCCCTTTCCTTCCTGCTACACCACAACTACTTGAGAACACCCCATTGTGTCACGTTTTTACAGATGGATCAGCCTCCTATTATCAAAGAGAACAGATAGCAGGAATGGGTATATTCATGATTTACCCTTTTGGTAAACCTGTTAAAATTTCCAAATGTTACAGTGTAGTGTCATCACAGTATGCAGAGATGGCAGCAGTGGCCTGTGCCCTCGAGTTCATCCAGCATGGAACCGGAGATACCATCATTTTTACAGACTCTAACTAGGTTTGTTGTTCTCTTACAGAATTCTGCCTTTCTGACAGAAGAACTCCTTTACCTCTTCTGACGGCACCCCAGTGAAACACAAGGAACTGGTAATATACATTCATTTACTGGCACAGAAATTTGCACATAAACTCTAGGTATACAAGGTTAAGGCCCACTCCATACATGACACCTATCATGCCTTCAATGACATAGCTGACACCCTTGCTAAGGAAAGGGCCCAAGGGGGGGCACCTGGATGATGGACCATACAGAAGCCAGAGCGGCTGTGCACATTGCAGCCATCAGGAAGAAACCTGAACCCTTCTCCCCCTTGGATTTGTCAGAAGCCCAGCATGCTGACTCTGAACTCAAGGATGTTTTTCAGATTTCTGGACAAATGCACCGAGAAGATTCTACCTGCCCATAATCCCTACTGAAGGCATGAAAGTAAGTTACACTTGACCCCGGATGACAAGCTCACACAAAATTGTGGGTGGTCCCTCATCATCTTAGGTCTGATTTTTGCACCAGGTGCATGACACCCCTACTGGTGGACACCAGGGAGTGGAAAACACACTCCAGAGGCTCAAGATCACTGCATGGTGGCCTGGTATCACCAAGGATGTCAAACAGTACATAGATAACTGTCTTGTTTGTGCAGAAAAAAAACCCATCCCTACCAAACGAAATGCCAAACTACCACCACAAAGGCATTCTGGCCCTTGGCATTCTTTACAGATCTATTTCACTGGTCTCCTCACCAATACCAGTAGAAATAACAAATACGCCCTTGTGGTAACTGATCTCTTCCCTAAGTGGGTTGAGACTTTCCCTACCAAGGCATAAACTGCAAAGCAGTGTCAGTGGCTCAGTAGGTAGCACACTCGCCTCTGAGGCCGGGAGATCAGAGGGCTGTGGGTTCAGTTCCCACATCTGGCACTTGGGTTAATATCCCAGTACTGACACTGTAATGCAGCATGAAAGGGGTGCTGCATTTCTGAGGTGTCGTCTTTCAGATGAGACATTAAACCGAGGTCCCATCTGCCTGGATTGGTGGTAGTTCAGGTGGATGTTAAAGATCCCATGGCCATTATCGAAAAGAGTAGGGGAATTTCCCCAGTGTCCTGGCCAAATTTCCCTCATTCACTAAAAATACCACCAACAGCTTAATCTGGTTCAAGGTCAGTTGGCATTCATCTGTATCCCCTCCCCCGGGTCGTGCCTGAAAATAGGCAGGATTTGTCTAGTGCACTTACCCGGTCAAGAAAAGCTAAAATAAAATGAAAAATAAATAAAAAAAAAAAAGCCACTGCCAAAATCCTGGTGGAACAGAATTTCTCCAGGTGGGGCCTACCTCTTAAGGCAGACTCTGACAAAGGAACCAGTTTTACAGGAGAGTTGATGAAAGAAGCCCTTGAACTCCTTGGGTTTCATCAAAAGTTCCACATACCATACCACCCACAATCATCAGGTCAAGCAGAGAGGGCCAACAGATGGATTAAGCAAATGCTTTCCAGGTTTATTGAGGACAATCCCAAGGATTGGGATTTCCTACTGCCGTTACTCCTTATGGCAATTAGGGACACACCCTCAGCCACCACTCAGTTGACACCCTTTGAGTTGATGACTGGCAGAAGTATGAGATTACCTGAACACCTGTTGTTTGACCTGCACACTCCCACAGCAGATCGTGTCTTTGTGGATCAATATGTGGAAAAGTTGAGAAAAGACCTAATACACACTCATTTGTATGCTGCAAACTGCATGGGCAAGGCCCATCAACAGTCCAAAATTCAGTTTGACAAACACGCACAGGAAGTGGATTGGCACGTTGGAGATCAGGTAATGGTTCTCAGATTTGTGCATCCAACACACTCTTTCTCCAACAAGTGGGAAGGACCCTACACAATTGTCAACAAGCTCAGTCCAGCAGTCTATCAAATCAGACTCATGCAGACAACAAATTGACTGACAAATGGTTACATGCAAACCAGTTGAAACTGTATAAAGGAGTATAATTACTTTTCCTCACCCCCATTAGGTGGAATAGTACTAACCTTGCTAATGTTTGATTTTCCTTTTCAGATACACTGACAAGATGGCTATCTTATTCCATTTTCTTCTCATCTAAGGAGTAATCCCCTGCATCCAAGGCACGGTAAAGCACATCCTTCCTCATTTTGATCTGCCTGCAACTACCCAAGAAGGGGTCTCCATCAATATTCCCGACAATTTGATTACAGTTCAGGAAGGTTCAGATGCCTACCTCACTGCCTCGGTTGTTGCTCTTGATAAATCTACCCTACAAATTGAGTGGCAAGTCAAGTATCAAGGACAAATACTCCCCGTGGCCAAACTCTCCAAGGGAACTTTCCATGGATGGCCCAATGCAAAACTATCCCCAAATGGTACCTTGTCTTTGCACCAAACCTCTCTTACACATTCAGGTTTATATAATATTACTGCCTTAATTGACCCTTCATATTGTAATACACTTTCTCAGGACTCTGCCAGGAAATTTTGTGTCATATACAACATGGCCTCAGCTGCCATGTGTTTATCTGTATTACCCTCCACTGAGAAACAACTTTTGGAATGTCCAAAACAAAACCCTGGCCCTCGTAGTGGTCTCACAGCCACTGCTTTACCTGGAACACTTATTAATAACTTACAATATATGCATATGCCTGTTTTGTTTAATTTGACTTACTGGAATATGAAATAATTTGGTATGTGTCATACTACTAACACATCGTTATTTTACATTACTTTGCTACTTGATAGCTTAGCAGCTTTTCAGATTCGTAATCAAGACCCTATTGCCTGGATACACACCACCGAGCATGGAGGCAATTTTAGGAGAAAACCTAGTTCTCAGAATACTGATACGCAGAGTCATAAAAGAAACACACCTGACACATCGGATGTCACTGGCGCCACAGTCACCCTTACTGGTCTCTTTGGTACTACAATGTCTATCTGGAATAAAGCAGACATTGCTACTATCAAAGCACATTCACAGAAGTTTGAAGCTGGTATGATAAATGACATCATATACCCATTATTGCATGGTGAGGATGGCCTTCGTCAGGAAGAAAGATACACTGTATATAATATGCACAACATTGCTAAGGCATTTACAAATTATAAAGAAAAGATTAATACCCTTATTGCACAGAACAATAAGGAGGCAGATAAGAAATACATTGCCTGCAAAATATTGTGCTCTGCCTATGGGTCATACATTATCACTACCATCAACAATCTCTTCCATGATCTGGAATCTGGAAGAATCCCTGATATCATACATGATAGACGTATTTCTAAATGGTACTGCCCTCACTGCAAATCCCCTAACTGTGTTGTCATGTGTATGTTACAGTCTGTTTCAATTCCTATTTCTACTGCTAGGAATTTGGGATTTGTGACCAGGCATCCTAATACTGGTCCTTACTTTACTTCCAAGAAATGTTCCATTAAGGATACTATGTGTGCATTTTTTACTATTTCTTTACCACGTTTTGATCCCAATAGAACTATATTTGATAAACTAGCACCCGTACACTCCATCGGGCACCTTGATGATGATATCTACAGTGAATGCCTCGACTTGCCACCTCTTCTGTTTTTTCATCCTCTACTGGACGCATGGGTCTCACCGCACATGGACTGTTGAGCTAAGAAAGGGTATATTTATTTGTGTCGATGTGATGTATTTGATGTTATTAAATCTGTATGTGGCTATTCCCTAGACAGTATTGACTGGTCCTTCACCATGGACAATGACATCACCACCAATGGCACAGAATACCAGGACTCAACATCTGCTCCAGACGCTTCTCGATTGTACCAGTCTTACCAGAAGGAGGTTCATCGGCTGTCAACACAGATTTCCAACCAGACTTACACTTTCCCAGTACAACTACAAAAATAGAGACTAACTATTGTGAAAATGCAATATAATTTGGATGGTGATTGTGTGTGGTAACTAATTTTAAGCAATTTACTCATGGAAAACAGTTATGTGTTATTACAGATCCCAATTTCTGTTTTGTACCTCACCAGACAACTATTATTAGACACACAGTTATCACCCCTTGAGTAACCAGATATCATTAATGGTAACCCTGATTATCTTCTTACTCTTTCAGAGTATTTACCATACTTTAACGTACTGAAGTGACTTTTAGACAGGAATGGCACACACCTCATCCATATCAGCAATAATATGACTAGAGCAAATGAAGCAGTATATGATCTTATTAATGATGGTAATTTTAATAGGGTGCTTACTAATACTTGGTTAGAGATTACCTTTAAAGGTTTTATTATTATATAAGCATTTTTTATATTCTTTCTTATCATTATGCTTTGCTGCCTCCGGCGCACACTCCACCTACACAGTAAGCAGCTGGAGTTCCTTTACAAGGCTAATGCATCGGGTCTGTAAATGACACTTGCTCTCTCTCCACTTCTCTACTTTTGTTTGTGTTGCACCTTCTGAGGCAACGGGGATGTTACACGAGGTCCCTGCACCCTAATTGATATCTCAGAGGTACACCGCAGACAGCTAGCATTTATGTATATGTTATACTAACATATAAGGCTAAGGACATCTACCTTACAAAAGTAGATGTCAGGATATGTATGCACATGATTGCTATATTCTTTACTTTTAATATAGGACGAACAGTGTATGTTCAGTAGATACGGCCACTCCTGGGTGGGTTGAAGCACCCAGGCTATTAGCTTTCCACCACCCCAGGAGTGACGTTATTACACAAGATAACACACACCTTGGAGTGCCTTATTGCAATTATACAATGGCTCGATGTTATACAAAACAAAAATAAAAATAAAAATGTTTTTAGTAGATTTTTAGTGAAAGAGAAGAGGGAAAAAAAGACAGTGGTCAGGTTCAGGAGCAAGCAGACCTAATGCTAATCAATGACAGTGATGTTATACTGCAATATCATCACTGTCTCAGGCACACACTGACCAATCAGAATTCAGGAAATTTCCTTGCCATTGTATAATTTCTATTATACAATGGCAGGAAAAAAATCTGTTCTCTCATTGGTCAGTGTGTGCCTCGGACAGTGATGATATTAAGCTATAACATCACTGTATTAAGTTCAGGCACACAACTGACCGGACAACAGTGAAAATTCCCTCCCTGCCCACGCAAGCCACCAAGAAGCTGACAGTCCCTGAAACCATCACACCTTAGACCACCTCGCCCCCCCCAACCAAACACACGTTCTCTGCCTGCCTTGCTCCTTCACTCAGCACAACAAAACCAACAAGATTTAAAAAAAAATAACGGCAGCTCTCCACTTTCAACTTCACTGTAGCTGCCTCCGAGTATGAAACCACGTGCACGCATGGCTGTTTCAACAAAAGGAAAACACTGGCAATTACCTGTTAAAGCTTTGCCAGCTTCTCACCAAGCCCACAATTTAACGCTTTTCCCAAAACAAACAGCTGTAGCAAAATAAAAGATGATTAACTTACAGCTTGCGCTAATGAAAGTAACCGACGGAATGAGGAAACCTGAGTAACCGGCTAACTTCGACGTTTTCTTTCTTGCTGTTCATGGCTAAAAATAATATAACCTCTTCAACTGTTCTCAGAACAAGCAGAGGCAGCACAGTGATAAAATGTACTACCAAAACTAAAAGATACCACATGACGACTGTCTGTGTGTGTGTGTGTGGGGGGGGCAGCATGTATTAGCAGTAGCAGCACCACCTAGTGGACTACTTTTTCTTGTATTTGTAAAATATGCATGTCATACAAAAAAACAACACAAATATTTACAAAAAAGTTTATTTTTAATTTTTTATTATTATTTTAAAATGAGCCATTGTATAATAGCAATAAGGCACTCCAGGGTGTGTGTTATTGTCTAATAACGTCACTCCTGGGGTGGTGGGGCGCCAAAACGCCTCGTGCCCGACCCACCCAGGAGTAACGTTCATCGAAAATAACACACACCTTGTCATGCCTTATTGCTTAAATATACACATGTATTTCTTGCTTACAATATGTTAGGACACTTGTGTCCTTGTAGTGTTATGGTATATGAGTTGGCATTGCAATCTTCTGATGATTTGTATTATTACATGGCTATGTACAAACTGTGCTTTCTTTGTTTTTACAAAGTGATAACTATAACAAAATTGTGTAATGTTGTCTAGGACCGTGGCACCACCTCTAATTTAACCAATAGGGCTCATCTCTTTAACTAGAAATGTTTCTACCTTACAGTAACTATGGTAATTATCTTAGGTATATAATGTAAGACATTACATCTTTTACCTTGGAGACCTGGAACCCATAGATTTCTGCACTCCTCGAGGTATAAGGAATACATAGCATTGGCTCCCAGTTCCAAATGGTAAGAACTGCTTAGGGCAACTGTGATTTTCCTTTTGGTAGTAATAAAAATTTATTACTCTTATGCAATGTGTTTGTGATTCCTTGCATTCCCAATATTGCCAAGAACCTGAGAGTGAGGGTTTAGACCTCCTGACACTATGCATGCTTATGTGCTTGCAGATGTGCAACCTTGCCGCTAGCATCCTGAGTGCATGGGGACCAGAAACAGCTAGGAAGACCAAAGCAGAATGCATACCAGCCTCTGACAGGCCTCACACTGGTGAGTTGACCCCTCCTCTAACTGAATCCTATCTGTAGGTGGAGTTGGGGAGTTCCTCCACCCCCACCATAGGTCAAAAATCATGGGGGAATGGAGTTGAGGATAATTCAAGAGAAGTTGGGTGACTGGGCTGGGGAGGCCAGCAAGGAGGCAGCATGATCAGAGAAGGGGAGCATAAAAAAAAAAAAGTCAAGCAGAAAAAACACTTCAAGTCAATTTAGGTATCTGTAATGTCAGCTCAGCACAAACATCCAAGAGCTAACTATGTCTAAGATACTTCTGTTTAAATAAATGAAAAAAATATATCTAGTTTGTTCAAATATTCACTGCTCAAACAGGGCCTGTTGGCTCCTCTCATGTGTTAACATTTCCATTTATTTTTATTTTGGAGGGAAGCATTAGGGCTGGATCCATGAAGGCACCTCAGATATTTTTTTTGGGTTAGTTTAACCAGGACTAGCACACTTAGCTGAAAGCTTTTTTACAGGTGTGACCTGGGAGCACAGGGAAGTTAAATGACTTACTCAGGGTCACACAGTCTGCAAGTGGAAGCTGTGGGATTCAAACCCAGGTCTGGTCTGCTGGATGTCTCCAGATTTGCAGCTCAGAGCCTTAAACTACTGCACTATACTGCCTCTACCGCTGCCGCTATACTGATATATGCAAACTCCATACATCTGAAGTGCCTGGATACCCACTGGAGGATACTGGCACACTTGCCAGCATTTGTGATCCCCAGCCCCCTTCCCCGGAGCTGTACACGAAGTCCTATATGAAAGGGCCGGGAGGGTAGGAGAAGGTGCTGTGCTGGACATTGAGCTTCCAATTGGATGACAGCGATGGCTCCATAGTTGATGTAAACAATAAGACACAGGGGGGTGTGCCTTAGACATTTCTAACGCATGGCAAGGGGCATAATGAGGTATGAGATTACAGATTGAATACCTTCAGCCCTATGTCACACAGAAATATCTAATGCACACACCTAGAATGTCTTATTGTGCTTATAAAATGGCTCTGCATAATTCAGACATTTTGAAAAATGAAAAGCAATTGTTTAAAATTAAAAAAATATATATTTTTGTATTAATTTTATCTAAAGTAGTCTGTCACCCTGACAGCATTTGTTTTTTGCTTTAGGACATTTGCCCCAATGTCCCCTCCATAGTTGTATTTTTTTTTTTTTTTGTGAAGAGTAGTTGCTGCCCCTTGGAAGAGGAGGAAGAGGAAGCATGGGAGACAGCGTTGCCTGCTACTGTGCAGCAAAAAAGAGGGAAAGACTTCTGATTTTATTAATTTTTTTGTTTTGTTGCTTAATTTGGGAGAAGTTGTGAGCACAGAGTTTCAGGACTGTGGGACAGACGGGACCGGCAGTATGTGCGCAACTGAGAATATTAACAAGTGACGAAGTATAATGGCAGTTAAAACAGCAGAGTTTTTTTAAAGCAATTTATTTGTACTTTTCCAGTAAATTTTACCTGAGTAATAAGATAGTATCAGAGGACTGTGGTGGATGGAAGAACTGGAAGTGTGACTATTCAAAACTAACATTACACAAATAGATTGGCTATAAAAGCTAGTGATCAGTGGTGGCACAGTGGGGCAGAGGTTAAATACGAAGACTAGACAACTGAAAATATGTTGAAAAAGTTACAGTGTAAATGTTTTATGGTCTTCAAACAGTTGTGACTGTAAGCTGGTAGTTAAACTGCTTGGGGAAGAATGGCAACAAAGATGGCGCAATATGAAAATGTAAAATTCTATCCAGAATTTAAAAACAAAATGTGCAGGAATTTGAGAATTAAATTCACCAGCCTTCTTACCTGGTCTTCTTATAGCCATGCATTAGACACTTCTAATCATGGCTATAAGTCATTCTGGTTGCAGGATTTTCTAAGCGGTTTTATAACCCAGGCCTCTCATGGAGCAGGGGTTGGCAGGATACTAAGAAACAAAGGAGCATGCCTAATCAATGAGGGGAGGCAAGCCCCGAATTATAATTCCTGAGTGCCACAAATAGTAGGATGTTTGGTGCTCTGATCCAAGTACTGAATATTTTTCCTAATGGGGAAAAGTATCTGGGGGAGAATAAAAACCAAAACCAAAAATAATAAAAAAACTCTATCCATCCCCAGTTGGCCACTTCTAATCCCATAGCCATTCCCCTCCTATAACTATTTCAAACCCTCCCCTCTCCTCCATCCTTCCATAAAGCTATGTGCTTTCTGTGTACTTGTCGCTGTCTAGCAGCTCGAGCAGTGCCTGTAAAAGGACCTGTGGTCCAGTGAGCCAAATAAATAAATACAGAGCTCTCTCTTTTATCTGCCAACCTTGGTACAGCCTAAAATTTGGTGGATAACAGACGGTGGCAGTTTAAGGGGGGGGTTAACATTACCAAAAAACAGGACAGGAGCTCACACTGGCAGTAAGCGAGGGTGGCGGATAAAGGGGGAAGGCGGATAAATGAGAGAGCACTGTAAATAAAAATGGCCTGACAGAAGTCCACAGCATCTTTTAAAATACCCCCTACTCAACCTCCCTTTGCCCTAAAGGGCCATATGCCAATAGTGGGCCTCTCCTGACCCCAATCTATGATACCAAACTCTGTTCCGAAGTTGATACTTCCCCCAAAAATGCAATTATTCAGCAGGACCTAAATCAAATGTTTAGATGGGTTGTACTTAACAAAACTGAGTTCAGCATTGAAAAGTGTTCAGTCATCCATCTTGGTAAAAAAATCCCATTACTACATACTTTTTAAATGGGTCTCCAATAAAGGCAGTAGATTCCGAAAGTGGACCTTGGTATCATCACTAACAAGGAATTATCATCTACTGATCAATGTAGACAGGTGGCGCTTAACGTTAATAGGGTTGTATATTCCATAAAAAAGGCATTTGGCAATAAGAACAGGGCATGTATCTTGTCAATTTATACAACCTATGTCAGCCATACTTGGATTATGCAGCCTCCTTTTGGGCACTCTACTTTCTTGAAGATGTGAAATTAATTGAGTCCGTCCGAAGGAGATCCACCAAATTGATTGCACCCTTTAGTAATCTATCTTATAAGGCTAGACTTCAAGCTGTCAATTTATATGATTTGAGATCTCGTAGACTCAGGGGTGATCTGCTTATTTTATTTAACGTTCTCAATTATCCTTTTCTCATGAGAAAATGTAACCTTACTTGGGCGCATAAACTGGGAGGACTTATATATCATAGTAATCAATTTGTAATTCCCAAGATCAATACTAATAAGATAGGTAATTATTTTACAATCAGAGCATCCAAATGTTGGAATTCATTAACTCACAATCTGGTCACAATAAACTCTTTCAAAACTTTCAGAAATGCTGCTGATAAATATTTACTTGAACATGGGTTATAATTTATGCCCTACAGGTGTAGAGAAGGTGGTCCCAGTGGGCAATGCCTTCTTCCATCTTTAAGTACATAAGTAACAATACCCGACAGAGTGGGCATTATTGGGATATAACGGACCACACAGGGGTGTAATAAGGCCTGATGCCACAGGCAGAGGGCCTTATAGCCCCTGGAAGGTCCATTAAATCCCATAACACCCACCCTGGAGGGCATTATTACACTTAGAAAATGGGCTATAACTGTAATGTTTTGGAAAACTATATAAGAATGAATATTTGTATATAAAAAATATATATATATAAAAAGTAACTCTTCTAGTAAAGTAATCCCTGTAGTACTGGAATGAGCACAGGAGGGCACTGCCATGTTTGTATGTGTGCCATGAGCTTGTGCTGTTGCTTTCTTTTTCCACACACTGAGATAGGACAGCTGCTTCTTCAGCTTGTCGCCTCTATTTGTGTCTCCCTTGTCCCTCAGTCACACACGGAAACAGAGATGAGAGCTATTTATTTTACTTCGTATTGCCTTCTTATAGGTCTTTCAAGATAGGTACCTGTTTATTTTTCCTTTTGCAGTGCTCTGAAATGTGGAGCCGCGCGACTCTGGAACTCGGTGTAAAAGTATGTTGAGAGGGAGCGTGACCACGCTCAGTAAAAAAAAAAAAGTTTAGTATTATTGTATTATTTATTTTGGACTGTGCTGCGACGGTGTGTAGAGAAGTCTGTCTTGCTAAGCCAGTGGGGGAAAATTGGCAGGTGGCAGGTTTTGATTTCAGGGTGCCCAAGGATAGTATTAGTTATAGGACAGTGCCAATTGGAACTTGTTTTTAACAGGGCCATTGTTAAGAAATAACAGCCTGGATGCCAGGCTGTTTTAGCCAATGAGAATGCTAGTTTTGTTTTGCTCATTATCTAACGAGTAATACCAAGTAACTGTGGGGGCAGTGTGAGTCCAAGTTAAGACTAGCTCAGCTTTTGCCCCATCCCTAATCTGCAACACATTTCTCAATCATTACAATTATCTATCTGACTATAGTAGACTGTTGTATAAGTGCACCCGGGAGGGAGTGGTTAGAGTGGTTTATGTCATTGGTAATGTTAGGCTTTATTTCTCAGCATCAGCGATGATGCAGATCGTTCTGGCCCTCATTAACTTTCAGAATTCAAAGAATTCTGATTCCATCCCTCTCCCCCCACACTATTACACATGGGCCAGTCCAGTACACATACAACCATGCAATGCAGATGTATGCTGAAGTGTTTGAATCTCCTAAATGAACAGAACTGGCATGAGTTCAGAGCTGTACTATCCTCACAGCTGAACTGCTACACATACCTGCTTATGCCTGATGATGTGAAGCACAGATCCTTTGCAGAATCAGTGCTTAATGTAGTTGGCAAAAGGGCTCAGGAAATCCCCAGGACGCAGTCTTGTGGAGAGCCATATGGGTGGAAGTTTGCACCACTGTGAAGGACCAGTGTGTTAATAAAAACTTTCACAATTGTGGAAGGCATCAACCTTAGGAAAACTGGTCTACATGTTCAAGGGTATTGTAGCTTGTTATAAGGAGAATTGTTGTCTCACTCTGCTGACCATAAGTAATGAAGTGGTAAATGGAACTACAGCATGAAAGGTGGTACAAATGTGGAACAAGGAATTGGTTTGCTGTTGACTTTTAAACAGAAAGCTTCTTGATAAATGGGCAGAGGTGGCCAAGTCAAACATTCTTTTGCCAAGCCAAAGTGTGCTCAGATCAACGGGTGTGGTATGGCTTTAAGGTTGCCAGTGTAAAAAAAAATGTTATAACATTGTTTTTTAATACATTTATTTTACAATTTCCTTAACTGAAGTTAGTTCAGCTGAGATGTAACATTTTGTGGCTGAATAATAGGAAACAGTGAGTTAGTATATGAGGAGTGGTATCGGGATGGACAGAGATGACCAGTGGAGTGCCACAGGGATCCGTACTGGGACCTTGTCTATTTAAAATGTATATTGCATCCATGAAAACAGAGGACAATATATGGTTAGATAAATCTGCCAATGACACAGGCATAGGTACAGTAATAAGTAATAGGGAGGGCTGGGAAAGGATACAAAGGAGTTTGAACAAACTGGAAAGATGGGCTTCTAGAACTATCCTAGAATTCAGCATAAACAAGCGTGCAGTTATGCATTTCAGCAAAAATGTACAAGTTTATGAGAACTGTTTAAATGGGAAGAAATTGAGAGCAGTAACTGAAGAGAGAGATTTGGGAATAATTACAAATGATCTGTCATTTAATAAACATTGTCATGCAATCTCTAAAAGAGCTAATGGTATTTTAACAAGTATAATGAGGCATATACGAAGCAGAGAGGGGAAGGTGATACTGCCATTGTATAAAGCACTTGTGAGACCCCATTTGGAGTATGGTGCCCAGTTTTGGGCACCAAGTACCAGAGGTGAGATTAAAATATTGTAAAGAGTGCAGAAAAGGGCCACTAGGATAATTAGAGAAGTAAGGGGGCATGACTATGCGGTCAGATGGAAGAACTGAGGTATGTATACTCTTGAGTATAGGAGGCTTTGGGTGACATGTGCCTACTGTTTTGGGCCCTGACAAATCATGATCTGTGGGAAGTTTTGGGACTGGAATTGAGAACAATGCATAATACTAGATCACACCTATGCCACTCAAGAAAAAGTGGGCTATGGTTTAACCAGAGGGTGGTGGCGTTATGGAACACACTCCCTGAGGAGGTGATTGGAAGTAATAACATGACAAGAGTTTAAAAAAAGATGTAATAGTTATTGCAAAACCAACAATATCAAGGGATATATTTAGAGACATGGTGAGCATCATGGACTATTGTCTTCTTTGCTTTGATTTTACCTATGTTACCTATGTTGTTTCTGTCATGTTCCTGCTTCTATCAGTTGTGCAGATGGGTGGACTGGAGCACTGGAAAATTTAATGACATAGTCAAGGTCACATAGTGAGCTTTTGGCTTTAGTGAGGTTTGAACCTGTGATCTCATGGTTCCCATACCAGTGCTCTAACCACTAAATAACATGGCTTTGTTTGTCTACAGAAACAGTTCTGCTTATACTTGATAGATCTTTTTTTATATATTTATTTAGAATTTGTGACCATACTGGCTGGGGGAATGTCGTTCAAGACACTAGGGAAATCCCCATCTCTCACAATATGTGCCTTTGACAGGTACCAGAGATGGACAGAAGAGACCTCAGTTTAATGTCTCATCTGAAGAATGGCATCACAACAGTTCAGCCCCCTCTTAGTGCCACACTAGTGTTAGCCCAAGTTTCTGTTGTGGGATTAGAATCCATGATCTTCCAGTCCTCTAGCCTTGGAGGCAAGCATGCAACCTACTGAGTCAATATTTTTGTATTTGTTTGCCCTTTTTCTTTACTATATACTGCCTGATCCACAAAATTGTCAGGATTCATGTGTATCTGGGGAACAGGTTCTGGCATCCTGCTCCCACTCCACACCATATGGAATTCAAATCCTCAGGTCAACCCCATCAGGTATGTAAAGCACCACGTGGAAGAAGAGGTGTACAGGGGGTGCAGACTTTGCCAGACACCTAAGCCCAAGTCAACTGCTGACTAGATCCCTTGCTCCACACAGAAACTAGGTGTCATTTCCATGCAGCAGAAGGGCTACCGCTCACGACACCAGTGGCCCTGGTTCAGGAACGAGCCTGGGTCATCACGGGTCAGCCTGGGTGCAGGAGGATTGGGCATCTCAGATGATGCTCTCCTCCTCCTCCCAATAGGGAAGGCCACTGTCCTCGCTGCAATACTGCCACCTGGATGACCACAGGTAGCAATGCAGCTGAAGGTGATGTGTGGGACAGGGAAGATATCAGCCGGGGACCTACACTGTGCATTTAATAAGTGCCCACATGCATGTGTCCCCCATGTGTGGTAACATTTTTCAGAGCTCAAGTGGAAACACCATCAAATGGAAAAATAGACTCTGAACCGGCTTGTGATAGATAGGTGTCAGTGTGGCTCAGTTAGTAGCACATCTGTCTCTGAGCCACAAGTTCTTGTCCCACTCTAGGATTGAGCTCATACCATAAATGATGGCACCCAAATGTAGTAAGAGTGGGCTGCTGTACTGTCAGGGGGTATCATCCTTTGGATGAGATGTTCAACCAAGGTCCCGTCTGTGGTATTGTCCTGGTGGATGTCCAAGTGGAAGTAAAAGAACCCAAGGTACTTCTTGCAAGAATATGGGATTTTGCCCGGTGCCCTGACCAAAATCCCCCTTCCTATAAAACTGGTGCATGCAATTGTCCAAGGCTGTGTGTGGGTGTTGATGTGTGAAATGGCTGCCACTACACATTCAGTCACTTCACTACCAGTCTCTTATTGCTTCTAAACTGCTTTGGGATACAATGTGTATGAAATGTGCTACATAAATGCTAATTCTTCTTCTTTTCCTTGGGACACCGGATCTGGCCTGATCCCCACCATCCAATGCTGGTTATGCTTGGGATTACATTTCTCCACCCCACACTACACCTAGGGGTAAACCAAGGCTTTCTGGGGGCTGGTAGATGTCAGGTAGGTGGGAACTGGGGGGAGGTACTAGATTATTCAGGTGGGAGCCAGCCTCACTGAAAAGGCATAAAATATTAATTAAAAAATAGAAAATGTTTAACATTTCTCACACTCTATCCTGCCCAGACCTTCAAATGGTTACAGAGAGTGGGGCACCCCATACAGTGTACTGTTGGAGCCCCCAAAAAGTCCTTCATGCATGTCTGGGGTGCATTTCTAATTTAAACCAGTTAATGGGGAGTGGGCAGCAGCACCCAAGGAACCACAGGGGACAACTGTTGCTACTCCTCAAAAATCTCTATGAACACATAACCAGATCAAGACAACACTAATACACATCTTATCAGCACATGTAAGGATCCTACAATGCTACATAGTATAAAGACAATGTCTCCTGCAAATATATGGAAAAAGGGAAGCTCCACAGTGATCAATTCTAACCAAGGAAGGTGAGCATTGTGCATCAATGTTCGTAGCCTGGTGAACAAAATCCCGTATCTCACTGCCATAATGGCAGAGGCAGACCTGGACTGGGTTGTGGTCACAGAGATATGGTTCACCAAGAACCACACCTGGGATGTAACTATCCCAGGATACACATTATTCCAAAGAGACCGCAAAGGTAAGAAAGGCGGAGGGGTACCAATGTATGTACAAAACAGTGCTATGGAAACCCAAGGACACAGCAGCAGTGCAGAGGTCCTTTGGGTCACCCTTAGAGCAGGAAGTAAATACCGTATCCGAGCTGGGGTTATATAGAGACCCCCAGCACAAGATAAAGACTTGAACAGGGAACTCCTAGAGGTCAGTCTACAGATGACAGACAAAAGAGAGCTGCTGCTGGTCGGTGATTTCAATCTACCAGATGTGGATTGGCTCCAACATGTGGCCACTATGGCAAGCAGCAGAGAATTCCTCCTAGCACTAAAGGAAGCAGGACTAGAAGAGTTGGTGTCCACATCAACATCATCATCATCATCATCATCATCATCATCATCATCATCAAATCTTTATTTATTCAGGCGAACATCATTGAGCAAGGCTCATTCACAAGATGGACCTGATAAGGTCAAGGTTCAATAGTTGATACACAACAGATACATCATACACTTATATAAGACAGTTATACATACAGGGGAAAATAACGTTTATAAACACAGTGATGTACAGTAAATTCACATGATAAAAAACGGTTACAGGAAAGTTAAGCTAATATTTACAGTATGTACAGTATATACATATCCCAGTGGGGGGCATGGCAGATACTCAACATAATGTAATACTAGGATAGTGAAGGTATTATTGGGTGCCATAAGATGGGGTGTCTGTCTGGAAGGAATATGCCATATATGGTCTGGAAGGAGATTTAGAGATGACAACGCTAGCTCTAGTGGTAGCAATTGCATTTCTTTGAAGAAGACTGTACAATGCTGTTTAAAGGATGCAAATGGAATGATATTGGACAGTTTTAGGGATTTTTGTAGGGTGTTCCATGCTATAGCTAGAGAATAGCTGATTGCTGCCCTCCTAGCCTGGTGTTGAATTTGGGCAATTTGAGCAGGATGATGTTGTTGCTTCTTAGGGCATAGGAGCTAGGAGAGGTCTGGGTGAAGCAGTCCAGGATATAGTTTGGAAGCTTTTTGACAACGCCTGTAATCCATAGTGCTGCATTTCTGTTCCTTCTGAGGTGAAGGAAATCCACCCAACTGCAGCATAAAGAGAGCAATGATGAGTTTTAGATGGCAGATCTGTAATGAACCTTATTGCTCTATGATATAAGGTATCCAACTTGTGATGGTAGGAGATGGGGCAGTGACTATAAAGGAAGTCTGCATAGTCAACAACTGATAGAAAATGGCCTGGACTAACCTCATCTTTGAGTTCTCTGTTTAGGAAGGGTTTTAATCTATAGAGAAGGCCAAGCCTTTGGTGAAGCTTTTTAACAGTTCTTCTAAATGATGAGTGAAGTCAAGTCTGTTGTCAATCCACACACCTAGGTATTTGAAGTTTTCTACATACTCCAGATTTTCTCCAAGTATAGTGCATAGCTGGGGAGAATGATTGAGAGGATGTGCTGGTGGAGCTTTGATTTGTGAACATCATTGCTTTAGTTTTCTTTGCATTTAACAGAAGCTTTTCTAGTAGCTGATATTGTAGCAAGGAGAATTCTGTTTGTAGGATTTCATGAGCAGCTGCAGGCGAAGGGTTGCTGACATACAGAACAGTGTCATCAGCAAAGAGGTGTACAGAGGAATTGGTAAGGGTTGAATCAATGTTATTTATATAAATGACAAAAAGGATAGGACCCAGAATAGAACCTTGGGGGACTCCTCTTGACAGTGGTTTTAATGGGGATAGGTCACCTTCAGCTTTTACCTGCTGTGACCTACCGGTGAGATAGCATCTGAACCACTTAAGGGAGGATGGATCTAGGCCAATGGAGTACAGGGATGAAAGTAGTAGCTTGTGGTCCACAGTATCGAATGCTTTGCTCAGGTCCAGGAATACTGCACAGACATTATTCTTTCTATCTAATTTGGATTGCCAGTCATTTGTGACCTTGGCTAGTGCTATGCTTGGCCCTGAATCCAGATTGAGCTGGGTTTAGGAGGTTAGCACTGTCAAGATACTCCCTTAACTGATTACTCACTAATTTCTCCAGCATCTTGGATAGCACTGGTAGAATGGAAATGGGCCTGTAATTATTAAGATCCATAGGGTCCCTGATTTTAGAAGGGAACCACTTGGGCTGTCTTCCACAGTGTGGGAATAGAGCCAGAGTTTAGGATAGGTTAAAGAGGTGTGTTAGGGGGCTGCAAGTCATGGCATGCAATCTTTAGAAAGTAGGGGTCCAGAGTCTGCCCTGCACTTTTTGGTATCCAGTTGCATAATAGATCCTCTACTTGTTTCAACAGTATAGATTTGAAGCTGAAGAAAGAGTCAACTCTCTGATCACCAGTGTAATGGGAGCTTAATTGTTCCCTCAACAGGTTAGCTGGAGAGGTGTCAAAGGCAAGGCCAGCCATTGTGAAGTGGTTATTGAAGGCGTCCAGAATTTCCATTTTGCCAGTGATAGGGCCATAACTGTTGTGTAATTGAGTTGGAAGGGGGGTGTTAGCATCCTGCCCCATCATACCCTTGATGGTACCCCAAAACCTAGGAGGATTATGGTAGGAAGAGTCGAATTCGGCCAAGTAGAAGGCAGCCTTTGCATCCCTAACTTTCTTGGTGCATCTATTCCTGGCTTTCCTAAAGATCATCCAGTCATTTGCATTCTTGGTTTTTCTTGCCATTTTCCAGAGTTTGTCTCTCTCCAGCAGTGCAGCTTTGAGGTCAGCTGTAAACCAACGACAGGATTTGTTTTTTATTCGGATACTAGAGATTGGGGCATGGGTGTTAAGGGCATTTATTATAATGTTATTTAGCACCTGCTGAGCTTTTCAACAGAATGGGCAAGATAAAACTCTTGCCAGTGTGGAAAGTAAGCTAGATCATGCAAATATTCTTCAATATTGATGTTTTCTTGGATCTCCTCATGAGGAATTTTGCATGGCTTGTTGTTATGCTGGTGGATCTTACCCTGCGATGGGGCAGTGATCACTTATATCGCAGAGAAGCACTCCAGCGTGTGAATAGATGTGGTTTATTCACTAGCATGATATCAAGTAGTGTGCTGTTATTACTATTCATTGCATTAATTCTTGTTGGTTCATTAATTAGCTGTGTGAACCTATATGTATCACAGAATGATACCAGATGTGCAGCTGCCTGGGTAAGCCAGTTGAAATTCAGGTCACCTAGAATAATGACTTCTTCAGTGCTGGGTTTGAGCAGGTTCCCAGATGGGATAAGAGCTTGTGTTCAGCAGAGGGGGTCTGTAGCAACCAACTAGCTGAAAGCTGCTGTATTGGGGAGAGAGACTTTAGGATAGGCATTCAAACTCCTTGGGCATAGATGTTGCAGCAATACAGGATACAGCTATACCAGATTTTGCATATATGGCTACTCCACCTCCCCTTGTTTGGCGATCAGCTCTGAATAGCTGGTAGTTAGGTAGGTTAACATCCCTGTCTGCTGTGGTGGGTTTGAGCCATGTCTCAGATACCACAAGAAAGTCTGGCAAGGTTTGGGCAACCCAGGCTTGTATCAGTGTGAGTTTTTTCAGCAGACTGCATACATTAATATGCAGGAAACTGAGGCCTTTAATTGAGGTTAGGTCTGATGGAGAGGTGATCATTCAGGGGTCCAGGGTTGATTTCCACATTACCAATACAGAGTAATAGAAAGAGCAGGAGTTTTGAGGGCTGCCAGTGATAGGGAGAGGGGCTGTCTTTGGTCCTCCTTCTTTTATTCTGTTGCCACTCTTTTGGGGTGCTCCCTGTGGGTTTAAGAGATTGTGTTGAGACACCAAGTAGCAGTTTGGTGGTTAGGCTTAGGGGGGATCTGTATATCCAGCAGTGGAGCCTTGGTTGAAATACATGTGTGGTGGTATGTGTCTCTTTATGGTGATCACACCACTGTAGTCAATGCAGCAATGGTAGAGCATATGTGAGGGTTTGAGCGTCAGCCAAAGGGGATGGTTCAGAGAGACTGGGCGGATGGATCACTCTAGTTTGTGTGACAGGGACATCTTCTTTGTGGAACCCCATGGCTGACAGTGAAAGGAGTATCAGAAGTAAACTCCCATTATGAGAGAGATATTGGTAGTTGGCTATCGGGAGTAGTGAAGTTGCTGATTGGTTGGATCAGAGCCTAAATGCAGCCTGCCACACAGTGAATCAAACAAATGAGCCCACTTATAGCTACCAAAACAGGTTTCAAAATTCCAACAGCCCCAAACAACACCCTGCTAGCCTCTTAGTAGTAAGAAAGAAAATAAATAATCTTCTACCAAGTAGAATCCAGAAGAAACAATGTAAAACAACAATAAGCTATTGTACTGTAGATCTGATTCTGTCCCCCTTCTAGTTCCTTCTGAGAAGCCAAAGCACTGAGTTCCAAACTCTGTGATTTCCCTTGTGCTGCTTTCAAAATCAGACAGTTCCAAACTCTGTGACTTTCCTTGTGCTGCTTTCAAAATCACACAGTTCCAAACTCTGCGATTTCCCTTGTGCTGCTTTCAAAATCACACAGTTCCAAACTCTGTGATTTCCCTTGTGCTGCTTTCAAAATCAAACAGTTCCAAACTATGTGACTTTCCTTGTGCTGCTTTCAAAATCACACAGTTCCAAACTCTGTGACTTCCCTTGTGCTGCTTTCAAAATCAAATAGTTCCAAACTCTATGACTTCCCTTTTGCTGCTTTCAAAATCAAACAGTTCCAAACTCTGTGATTTCCCTTGTGCTGCTTTCAAAATCAAATAGTTCCAAACTCTGTGACTTCCCTTGTGCTGCTTTCAAAATCAAACAGTTCCAAACATGAGAGGAAGCCATCCTGGAGCTCATGCTCTCAAATAGCGACAGGATCTTTGACACAACGGTGTGCAGCAATCTGGGTACCAGTGACCATAGGACCATCTGGATCCCCATCACCAGTAAAGAGGAAGTCAGCCACAGCAAACTAAGGGTCCTGGATTTCAAGAAGGCTGACTTTATTCAAATGAGGGCTTCCATAAAACAAATACTTAGCAAGGAACCGGGGCACAGTGGAATAGAGGTGGAAAGCCCTGAAGGAAGCTTTACTTACAGTAACTGTCCAGTGCATAAAGCAGATCTCTAAGTTAAGAAAAAGGAGGAAACTAGGGCTGTGCAGGGGCTGAATATTAATTTCTGAACACCATGAATATTAGGGCTTCCGAATATTCATAAGCCCTTCCTGAATAGAGGACTATTCGGGAGGTATTCGTATTCGGCATTGTCACCACCGCACAGCACTAAAAAAAAAGATCTCTTCCTCAGCCCCCAAGAAAATAAGTACAGTCCCTCCCACCCTCTAGCAGCCACCAAATCCCACCCTCCTACCCACCAAATCCCACCTCCTACCCACCAGACCTGCAATTTTGTAATTTTTCTTCAGAAAACTTTAATGGGGACCAGCACAACCCACCCACCTCCACGGCCGGACCCCATTTTATAAACTAAGTGACAGGTCTTCCACTCCACCCACTGCCTGCAGCTCATTTTCAGCATCAGCTCTCTCTGTGACCCTGCTCCGTCCCCCCCCCTTCACAAGCACCCAATTCTCCTCATTTGAAGAAAGTGATCACCACTGCCAGTCCAGCACAACCCTCCCTCCTCCACTGCTGAGTGTCTTCTTCTTATGAATGAAAGCATGCACGCTGCTTGTTACTATAGTAAAACCAGCAGATCACGTGATCATTTAAGAAAGGACATAGATGTAATAGAAAAGGTTCAGAGAAGGGCAACAAAGATGGTGCAGGGTATGCAAGGGAATCCATATGAGACAAGATTGAGAGAATTAAATCTGTATCTGCTGGAGTTTAGAAGAGAGAGAGAGAGAGAGAGAGGGAGGAAACATGATAGAGACATTCAAGTACATGAAGGGGATACATAAAGTGAGGGAAGGAAGTCTATTTAAAAGGAAAGTCAGAGTTAAACCAAGAGGTCATACTTTAAGATTGGAAGGAGGAAGATTTAAAGGTACTGCAAGGGGGTGTTATTTCACTGAGAGGGTGGTTGAACCCTGAAACAGATTACCTGAGGAAGTGGTAGGTGTCAAAATGGTGGAGGGATTCAAGAGAACATGGAATAGACACATGGGGCTGGTTAGAGGACAGAAGACAGGCTCCTTGGGCATCGGTGACAAGTAGGGAAGGGGTAAGATGGGCAGACTAGATGGGCCAGGATGGTCCTTTTCTGCTGACACATTGCTATGATATTATGATAGCACTGTTGTTGAGCACAAGTGCAGGAATGCCCCTTTGTGGACCCCAGCCTGAGTACACATGTAAATCCCTGGATAAGGTCAGGGATGTCTTCTTCATGTGGCATTTCCAGATGTGTCCGTGCGTGGATGCCTCTGCACCCATGGAGGGGTGCCTCCTTGCATACAGGCCTTTCCTTCACACCCTCATAGGGGTGGATAGACTTTTATGGATTAGACCCATAGGACATTTTTCAGAAATCTGGATTGATTTTTGATCATTTATTGATCTTCATCTGTTCATTATACTTTGTCTGTATGGGATATCATAAGCCTCATTTTTTGACATTACAGTTTGCTGCTGTGGAAATGATTATGATGTTACAAGCAGAATGATCTCAATGAAAATGATTATAGGATGATAGGATGAATACAAGTACATTAGCGTGAGCCATAGTGACTTGAATTTCTATTAACCATAACCTGTTATTCCCTTTCTAATTAAATAAGCATCCAGTGTTTCCTTGAAATTGCTTCATATTTGAACTATGAATTACATGTTTTGGAAGGCTATTCCAAGTAGAGCCCACTCTTGGATTTATCCAAGCCCTTCTTACATCCTTTTTATAATTTGCTCCTTTTATTATCATATGACTGTGCATGTAAATAGCTAAAGCTACTGTTTGCAATGGGACACTCTCCTGCCATGACTGGTTAAAGGTGTGCCACAAGGTTCAATTCTCGGACCACTACTCTTTTCCCCTCTTTATAAATTACCTACAGTACCTCCTTTTGTTTATGACTCCTCTATACATTATGGTTATGCCATCATGATTTGTTGCTGTGGAAATGGTTATAGTACCACAAACAGGAGAGCTTCATATTCTGATAGTCTTCTGCCAGTCACTGATAATACCATCATCTGCAATGGTGCAAACTCACCTTTTCTGCTGATCTGAACATTGCACAAAGATATTATTGGATGTCCCAAGATGCCCTAGTATGAAATGCTAATAAAAACTCTGTCCCAGGAAAGGTTTTCAGTCAAATCAATATCTGGAGAGCTCCTTGAAGATGTCCAGGTATTGAAACACCTTGCAGGCTGGCTGGCTGAACACCTGTCACATTATTTTAATTAAAACTGAGCTTTATTGAGATTCACAAGCAGATTCCTACAATGCATATATAGCATACATTTTCCCTCCACCTCGCCAGCAGGTGGTGGTTATAGACTAAGCTTTGTGCATTACCACCAGTACCTACCAGCATTTTCTCCCTGAGCCATATAAACCATGTTGTCATCTCCAAAAGCATTCTCTAAATCACTGTACTGCTAACATGTAAATTTATATATTTTTTCTGTTAACTTTACATATTATCCTCATCACTTGTCCACGTACACTCTTATTCCTGGCAGTTTTCCCAGGGTCCCCCACACCTCCCCCTGGCTTATTCTACCCCTGCTGATTAAGCCAAGAATAAGACATGCAATACCCATGCATCATGCAGTTTCTGTTTTTTGTATGCAATTTTTTGCCAATTTATAGTTAGATGAGCAGAGACCAAGGATTTGGCCAGTAGACCTCACCCTCCTTACCTGTCTTCCTAAGAAGGACCTCACCCTGGCCTCTTCATTCCACTGGTGAGGTAAGGGACGTAGACTGCCAAACCAGGAGGAAGACATGGGATGAACCGAAGAGCCAGAGCCATAGTGTGGGGCTGATGAGGAGGAAAAAAGGCAAGTCATTAGCATATGCTACCTTCTATCATATCAGGTCCCACCATTTCTCTAAGTATGAGCCTTGTATACTAGAGTACCAAGGAATATCTAAACAATGCTAAGTGCATGTGTGACTCTGTCCTTGTAGCTGGTTATACTTCTCCTTATATTTCATATTCCTATATAGGTTTTTAAGTAAGCATCTACACGTGGGGGTTTATTCAGTATAGGACATGTTCCCTTTGTTGCATTTCTCATTTCATGATTGTACACCAGATGCTCTGTTACAATATGCATGTTCAGGGTAAGCATTTTTTTTTGTTAATTAGCCCCAAAACAGTTACAAACTTGTAGCTAAACATAAAAACTATATACATATTGGCTCCAATATTCAGAATTGCACCTGGCAATGGCGCAAGTGGTGGTGCAGTGCAACTGAGTTGTGCTGGTGCAACACAGGGATATATTCAAAAGAGATGAGCCATGGTGCATCTCCTCTGAATGTCTCAGGTAATGCACACTGCACAAATAGGATGTGCTGGTGCATCCCCCCCAGACAGGGCGGAATACCAGGAATGGAAACTGCACCAGCGCAGCAGAGTTATGTTGTGCGCAAATTCCTGATATTCAGCCGGCAGTATGCAAGTGGGGCCATAATGCATGCAAGGTGCAAATGGGGCCATTTGCATGTCATTATGGCTCCATTTGCATGTGTTGTGCAGGGCAGGTCAGCGAAATGCACATGGCGCCCTGCACAGAATGCGGTGCTGCCACAGGGGGTCTCGTGGCACCCCCGCCCACCCCGTAGCCATGATCCCCGTAAAAGGCAAATGTCATGTGTCCCTGGTAGTCTAGTGGTTTACCCACCCCTCCCGATGCTCCGATCTCCATAATGAAACATTGTCCTATTTCCCTGGTAGTCTAGTGGTCCTCCCACCCCTCCCATAGCCCTGATCCCTGAGCAATACATGTGAAACACTTCCGTGGTAGTCTGGTGGTACCCCTTCCCTCCCATAGCCCTGATCGCCAAGAATTACATGTTACAATCCACCCTGGTGATCTAGTGGTACCCCCTCCCTCCCGTAGCCCCAGTCGCTGAGAAGTAAATGTGAAAATCCACCCTGGTGGTCTAGTGGTACCCCACACCCTGCCTGTAGCCACGATTGCTGGTAAATCTGATGTAAATAATCCCTTGTGGTCCAGTGGCACCCCCACCCCCACCCACAGGACCCCTGACCACTCAGCTCCCCCGTCTTCGGCAGACAGCAGCAAACCCGCTCGCATGCCTCTGTGGCTGCCTGCCAAATGACAGCTTACAGTATTAGCTGTTAGCCCATTGATCCACACTGTTACCAATGGGCTTGCAGTGCATACTGTAGCAATCAGTCACAAATATGTGAATGAAGTCGGAAACTTGGCAGCTGAAATTCAATGCCAAAAAGTGTGCAGTAATGCACATGGGGTGTAAAAACCTGCAAGCTGCTGACACTCTGGGGGGAGTAATTAAGCTGAGCAGGAGAGGGATCTGTGGATTATAATATCAAGTAACCTTAAGGTGGGTAACCAATGCAGCAAGGTGGTGGGAAAGGCAAATAGAATGTTGGCATGCATTGGGAGGGTCATAACTAGCAGATGGAGGGAGGTACTGATGCCTCTTTATAAAACCATGGTGAAGCCTCACCGAGAGTCCAGTTCTGTAGACCACACTTATGCAAGGACATAGATGGGATAGAGAGAGTTCAGAGAAGGGTGACCAAGATGGTGCACAGTATGAGGGGGAAGACATATGAGGAAAGGTGTTGGGAATTGGATCTATACCCATTGGAGACTAGAAGAGAGAGGGGGACCATGATCAAAATGTTTAAGTATGTGAAGGGAATCAATAGGGTGAGGGAAGGAAGCTTATTTACAAGGAAAGTGGAGACTAAAATGAGGGGGCATAGTTTAAGATTAGTAGGAGGAAGATTTAGAGGCAATGTGAGGGGGCGCTACTTCACGGAGAGGGTGGTGGAGGCCTGGAATAAACTATTGGAGGAAGTGGTGGGGGCTGAAATGGTGGAGAGATTCAAGAGGGCATGTGACAGACATAAGGGGTTGACAAGTGGGGGGAAGGGGTGGACCTTTGACATAGATGTCGAGTGGGGGGGCAGACTCGATGGGTCAGAGGGGTCCTTTTCTGCTGTCACATTTCTATGATATGATTCTATGACTTCTTTCAGGAGTAGTTTGTACACCATGGAAATATACTTGGATCTGTATTTAAGAACTGTGAACCAATAAAGAAGTCTTCCCATGGGGTTCTAGCCCTTTTGATGGGGTAGAGTCCGTTATTCTCTAGGAGGTAGCTATTTACCTGTAAGAATCTATAAAAATCTACCCTGAATAGGAGGTATTTATCCTTAGGGTATCAGAATGAGACACAGTGGTCTCTTTCCAGTAGCTGTTCATATCTTGTTAGCGCATTTCTATTCCATTCTTTAAATCCCCAGTCTGTGAGGCCAGGCCTGAAGGCCATATCACCTCTGTGCAATGTGAGGGGACTTATTTCATTTGCGGTGTGGGAGAGCATCCTAAGCTTTTGTAGTATATTCAGTGACTGCCACACCCATTGGTTAGATTTTTTTTTTTGTTAATTCTGGTGTGATTTTGGTTGTGAGCATCATATAAAAAGGGTTAAAGACTGAGCTGTGATTCTCCATAGGGTACCATTTAGACTGTACCATTTATTTGCCCAGGTTACCAGATAGGAGGTCTGTGTGGCTAGGTAGTATAGCCTGAGATCAGAGAGGCCTAGACTCTCTTCTGCCCTCCTGTGGCCAAGTTAGCTTCCTGAGATCCACCTGGGGCTTCCTACCTGCCCAGATAAATCTCTGAAGCTGTTTCTCAATTTTGTTCCGAAACAGGTTTGGTATCTGGATAGGTAATGTTTCAAAAAGGAATAACAAGCCAGGCAACATTCATTGTTTTTTTTTTTTATTCCCACCCTGCCCACTAAAAAAAGGGGTGGAGGTTCCATTGTTACAGAACAGAGGTGATTTCTGTCAATATTTTTTCATAATTAAGCTTAAACAATTCCTTTAGTTTGGAGATGATTCGGATACCCAGGTATGGTAAGGGATTCTTCACCCAGGCAACAGGAAAGATAGTCCTAAGTGCAGGGGGCATATGCCACTAATACAGATTGCATCAGACATTGCATTTTTAACTTTACATCCTGAAACCCTTCCATACTCCTGTAGGACTGCTAGCAAAGCTGGGATTGAGGTTTCAGGATCAGGGCATTGTCCGCATAAAGATAATTTTTTTCAAGATATAGGAATCTTCTAGTAGTATTAAACAATATTGCAGTCAGTCTAGACCTGCTAGCTGCCGCCAGAACTTTGGATTTAGAATGTATGCAAATTAGAGAATTTAGAATGCTTACATTCAAAACTACTGCCTCTTCTGCTTAACTGCCAGATTCAGTTTTTCCGTTCAAGACACCAGGACTTACCCCCAAGACTGCACAGCAACCTCGCTGCAAGACTGTTTATTTTATTGAAAAAGTGGTATTTTTTTCAATATTTTATTCATACTCTGCCTCATAGTTATTTACAAAGTTTAGCTCATTTGGGTAATTTAGTTAGTTTTCAGTGGTTTCATTGTGGTTCCCGGAACCTAGTTACTCAGTTTAAACTTTTGTTATTTGTGGGTCTGACTGCTACAATTTTAGTTTAAAGTGTTGCTTAATTTAATTATTTAAAATAACCTTGTTTTAAGCACGATCATTTTCAATTTTATCCTAGGAACTGATTGTGTTGTTTTCAAAGTAAATTTACTTTGTATGCTTATTTCTGGTTAGTGATTGGTTTCTTTTTCATTCTAGGAACCGATCGCTTTTTGAATAAAACAAAAATGTGTGTTTTAAATCGTGGTTCCTGTTTAACAGAGGAACCGACCGCGATTGCTCTAAATTTAGTTCTGGGACGTTTTTTCAGTCTTCTGACAATTTGGCATGTCAGACAGATGTAAACAGAGGATGGGACCCACAGCTTTTAAAAACTGTGCTTTCAAATCTTTACTAAGGCTGATCGCCATGATTTGTGCATGGAGTGCTTGGGTCCCAGTCATATTTTCTCTAATTGTGAAGTGTGTAGTACTTTTTGTACAAAAACTATTAAAAAGAGGGCCAAAAGACTGGAACAAATGGCTTCTAATGCTACCTCAGTGTCACCAAAACAAAGTGAAGAAGGTCCTTCTTCATCACACTCCAAGACAAAGGAGAGACCTGAAAGGACACCTCAGACCCAAAAATTGCTGAAAAGGGGTCTGAGCATACTAAGCACAAAGGAACAAGTGAGCAGACACCTGAAAATATGCCTGCAAAAAAGAAATATAAAGAGAAAAATGTTGTTGCGCCTCCTGCTGAAAAAGAAAAGGGCCACCCAACAGACAAAGATAAAATACACTCTGCGGAGGAAATTGCCAGAGCCCTGCAAGTAATCCAGGCTCTACAAAATGCAGGTTCTGTACTAGGTTCTCTGGTTCAAATCCCACCACTGGTTCCCAGTGACCCAGGGCTTAAAGTTTACATTGTGGAGGCAGAGGAGAAACCAGATCTAGGGGAACCCATTGAACCAGAGGTATCCCCAGACCAGGACTTCACCCCCTCCCAACATGGGCATGATGATTTTTCATCCCACTTCTCTTTTGTCGGGCAAATGGCTGACACCCTGGGCCTCACCTCACAAGAATCCATGGATGATGAGGAAGAGGCAGATTTTCTGGATATGATAGGTCTCACTCCCACAAGAAAGGTGGTCCTTCCTAACCATAATTCCCTTAAGAAGGCTACTTTTAAAATACTGCAGACGCCTAAAAAAAATTAAATAAAATAAATACCAACTGGATAGGGCTTCTGCTGATTATTTGTATACCCACCCAGATCATGAGGATGGTATACAGGCTGCAGCCTGTGATAAAGCAAAAGTCCCCCTGGCATCTCACCCTCTGGACAAAGATTCCAGGAAAATTGACACAATGTGGAAGAAGGACTATTTATTTATTTTTAACCAGGAGAGACAAACTAAACTGAAAGCTTGTTTACAGGTGCGACCTGGGAGCACAAGGTAGTTAAGTGACTTGCTTAGGGTCACACACTATGCAAGTGGGGGCTGTGGGATTCAAACCCAGGTCACCAGGTTTGTAGCTCAGAGCCTTAAACCACTACGCTATACTGCCTATTTGAGATCTTCCCTTCTTCTCCGATGGGTAGCCTACATGGCTTATGCTGCACAGTACCAGAAAGCCCTATGGAGTTCTATGATGGCTTTAATTGATATGGTTTCAGGAGATGTGTCCCACGACATGGCAGATACTGCCAGGACGGCTTTAGATGCCACAAAGTATCAATTTCACATGGCAATGGATGCAAATGATACTGAATCCACAATGTTGGCTCTGTTAGTTTCATCAAGAAAGTTTGCCTGGCTCAGAGCAACCAGTCTTACACCAGACACCCAACTAAAGGTTATGGATTTTCCATGTGAAAATAATTCCCTTTTTGGTGACGAAACTGAGGCATACATGAAAAAGGTGAAGGAGTACAAAACCACCTATAGGGGTAACTCCTTGAGAGAGAAAGCCTCCACTTCTTTTAGATCCACAGGAATGGGAGGTAGTGGTAGGGGATACTACCCCAGATCTTATGCCCCATATCCTATGCCTGTAGAGTACACACAGGTTAGGTGGTATTACAGGGGCAGGGGAAGGAGGTCTGCTAGGTATGCCAGCCCAGCTCCAGCTCCCAGACCACAATTAGGACAGAATCCCTGCCTATGCAGATCAAGCTGCCCCCCCCCCCCAGTAGGGGGCAGGTTGTCTCTCTATTATCATCATTGGTAGAACATTACCACAGACAACTGGGTACTGGAGGTAGTGAGTCAGGGTCTTTGCCTGCAGTTCAAACTATTTCCAAAACTTAAAGGCCGCAGGGTTTTCTAGCCTTCAACTCCATCCGAGACCATTCTGCTGGAGTTGTAAGTAAAAAAGCTCCTGCTAGCTAAGGCAATAGAGTCAGTTCCGCTTGTCCCAAAGGGGAAGGGGTTTGCACTCAAAGTATTTTATGACCAAAAAAAAAATGAAAATTGCTGTCCAATTTTGGATCTCAGATACCTAAACAGACACCTGGCAAAGTCCAGGTTCAAATGGTAACACCGGCAGTAGTTATCCATTCTCTAAGGACAGGAAACTGTCTGGCATCTCTGTATCTGAATATGCTTACTTTCACATTCCAATCAGACCTTGCCACAGAAAGTACCTAAGGTTTTCTCTTCCCTCAGGTTATTACCAGTTCTCAGCACTCCTTTTTGGGCTCACTTCTGCCTCATGAGTATTAGCAAAGTGTTTGTCAATGGTGGCAGCTTGCCTCAGAAGGTAGGGAATCATTGTATTCCCATACCTGGATGACTGGCTAGTCATGGGGGACTCATATCAACAGGTAAAGGAATCCATCAGGGTGACTCAAAGTACCCTAGAGTCCCTGGTGTTCCTTATCAATCATCAAAAGTCTCAGATGGAACCAGTTGAGTCACAGGAATTCACTGGAGCAGAACTGGATACCGCCCAAGGAAAAGCTTTTCTCCCACGGGACAAAGTAGCAAACCTACTGACTCTAGCAAAATCCTTTGCTTTAGGTCAGCCAAGAACTGCAAGACAGTTCATAGCATTGCTAGAACACATGGCCTCAACTACAGCAGTAGTTTCAGACTCCAGGTTTCAAATGAGGGATATCCAGTATCACCTCCGATCACACTGGTCCCAAAGAAAGGATCCCATTTCAAAGTTGGTGCCAGTTACCAGAATTTAGTTACTGGCTCTGTAATGGTGGAAAGAAAGGGAAAACCTTTGACAGGGTGTCCCTTTTTAGCAACAGCATCACACGATGGTCCTAACAACAAATGCCTCCCTCCTAGGGTGCGGGGCACACATGGGCGACCTCAAAATCATCGGGATTTGGTCACCTTAGGAGTCCAAACTGCACATTAACCTTTAAGAGTTGAGAGCAGTCTTCCTTGCTTTAAAGGCCTTTGCCACTCAATTGAGGGGTTAGTTAGTCCAAGTCAGGATAGACAACACAACCACCATGTGGTACATCAACAAGCAAGGGGTTACCAGATCTTCAAGGTTGTGCACAGAGGCCATGAAGATTTGGTCCCTAGCGTCTTCCCTGGAAGTGCACCTGTCTGCCATTCATCTTTCAGGGAAGCACACTACACTGGCAGATTCACTTAGCAGAATCAGCCAGTATCACCATGAGTGGGCTCTGAACAGGCAAGTGCTGGATACAATTTTCAGATGGTGGGGCACCCCAGAAATAGATCTGTTTGCCTCAAAAGACAATCATCAGCTTCCACAGTATTGTTGCAGGCCACCATCCTTGGGCAAGGTGCCCAGGACTGTACTTGCCCTGGACTGAACGGGGAAATTCCTCTATGTCTTTCCTCCAATTCCACTGGTTTTGAGAGTTCTTCTCAGACTAAGGAGTCAGTCTGCAACCATGGTATTGGTTGCTCCAGACAGGGCCAGACAGCCTTGGTACCGCTTGTTGCTCAGTCTGTCCACCAAGCAACCCATTCGTCTGCCCCACATATTCAATCTTCTAACAGCCATCCAGGGGCTGAGCCTTCACCTGAAGGCTTGGTTCTTGAGGAGTTAGAATTTTCTGAGTTTAGCCTGTTAGAAAAAGTACGTAAAGTACTGAAAGTATCTCAGAAAACCTCTACAAGAAATACTTATGCTTCAAAATGGAAAAGATTTATCATTTGGTGCAAGCCTAAGAAAATCAGTCCCCTCAGGGCAGGTTTGCCCATAGTGCTTGATTACCTGGTGCACTTGCAGTCTCTAGACCTCAGGTCTGCAACCCTTAAGATTCAGTTAGCAGCAGTATCTGCTTTTCTATCTGCAGGGGCTCAGAGAACAATAGCTTTACACCCATTTTTTTAAAAACGTTCAAAGGGTTGGCACACATGTTCTTTCCTGTTAGGGAACCAGTACCTCCTTGGGACCTGAATTTGTGCATAGCCAAACTCATGGAACCTCCTTTTGAGCCAGCTGAGCTAAAATATGTCACATGGAAAACTGTTTTTCTAATGGCAATTACTTCAGCAAGAAGAGTGTGCGAGCTCCAAGCTCTTTGCACTGATCCCAATTACATTATCTTCCATTGGGACAAGGCAGTCCTTAGAACCAATAGAAAATTCCTTCCAAAGGTGGTAACTGAGTTCTACTTGAACCAGACCATCACCCTGCCAGTATTTTTCACAGCAAATCCAGTTCAGGTGAGCAAAAGCTTCATAGCTTGTACGTAAAAAGGTCCCTCAGCTATTACTTTACGCATACTTAGGACCTTAGGGATTCCCATTCACAGCTGTTTATTACTATGGTGAATTGGTAAAAGGCAGGCCTGCCTCAAAGAGGTCAGTTTCACATTGGATATTATCCTGCATCTAATTCTGCTACAGTAAGGCTGACAAACAGGCACCACAGGGCCTAATGGCACATTCCACTCATGGAACTGCCGCATCTGTGGCAGCTGCAAGGGACATACCCTTTCTGGAAATCTATAAAGCAGCTACCTGGAGTACAGTCCACACCTTCACAAAGCACTACTGTCTGGATGTCCAGTCCAGGACTGATGCAAGGTTTGGCACTGCAGTATTGTAGAACCTTTTTCCTAAGTAGTGTAACCCCTTTGTTACACGGGGTTACTAGAATCCCAATAAGACCTAGTGGTAGGCAGGGAAGGCAGCTTGTGAAACTCCAGTTAAATGGGTTTCACACTGTCTCACTCTGTCCTCAGTCACAGCTGAGACTAGAGGGATGACATCATTATAGAACTGTCACAGCTGCATGAGACACATTTGGAATCTTCAGCTCAGAGTAAGTTAGAATCTTGGGAATTCAAAGTCAGTCTTCAGTTTGTCCTTAAGCAAACAAGAAGGACACCAGTAGTGTCTGTTTGCCCCTCCTCTGGAAGTGAGAAAAGTTCTCTGTGGGTTCCAGGGGCAATCCCCTTCTCCCACCTTGGGAAGAAAGCTGCCTGTTTTAATTTAAGTTCAGTCTGTTCATGTATAACAGCAAAGGTTACATTTCTTCGCCTGTGGGGCACCTGCAACAAATGGGTGAGTGTTTGGACTCATTGGAAGGGGCAAACAACTTCTTTTCTTCAGTTGGATTTCAAGTATTGGGGACTGCTATTTGAGAGAACTGTGTCAACTAGGACAAACAAATAGAGCAGTCATCTGTTTAAAGTGTTAAAGTTCATTGTAGACGGAGTGCTTCAGGTCATCCACCGTCAATCTACAGTTTTAAAGTCTAAAGTTCTGTGTGTCCAGAGAAATGGCTGGGTATGGGCTGTGGGAGCTGGAGGTGGATAGATCCCCATCTTTAGTAACCAGGTCCACCTCTATGGATTTCTTCTGTGTTTTTGCTACTTGCCTCATGCGCTTGGCCAGTGATGGGGTGGGTACCCAGATGTGGGTCGCAACATGAAAATCTCTCTAGGAGTCGTAGACTCTAAGTGGTGTGGGGAGCCACAGGATGGGAACATACTCCTTGTTTGATGGGAGTCTCCCTGTTTGATGGGAGTTTCGAATTGGAAGTACGAAAACAAAATCTCTCTAGGAGTCACAGACTTCAAGTGGTGTGGGGAGCCACAGTTTGGGAGCCTCCTTGTTTGATGGGATGTCTTTCCAAGTAGAGTTTGGGTTCATTGCCAAGTGGACCGTCATTTGGTGTGACGGGGCAGACCAGTTGGAGCTGTGTATCAATGCGCATAGCAAAGTCCGGGCTGAGTGCCTGGTGGGTCCAAAGCCAGACAACTGTTGTAGTGTTCATTCCTCAAATGGACAGCTGTGTTTAACCTCTAATCTGCATTACAGTTACGTAGCCCTGTGAGGACCATACAGAACTTTGTTTATGTTCAGTGAGTTAATAAATAAAGCCACACTGAATAATCCCAATTCTGGTTCTGGACATTACAGTTATTGCTTCCTGTAGTTGGATTTACTTGGGTGCCCTTGTGCAGAGTAGTCAAACCTAGGTCTCTTGTGCCAGGTAGCCTCATCCTTCCCCGAACCAGTAGATACCCTATGTATATCCATGCTACAAATGTGGACACATAGAGGGGTTACAGTAGGTTATGTACCCTCCTCCCAAGGCACTGCTTGGTAGTCTGCAATATTGTCTAAAACTACTGGGAGATTCCTGTATCTTGAAGAAAAAAATACTTACCATAGTAATACTGTTTCTTACAAGGGATCTCTTAGTAGGATTATACCTCCCATCCCTACCTCCCCTTACATAACCTGAACAGGTTCAGCAATACTTTTATGGGGTTTCTAATGTCATTAATTATTGACCTAACTTTTTATAATTATTAATGCACACACACACAAGAATGGCTAGGATCACTAGCTCTCCTTTTTGTATTTTTTCTTGTCCTGTTTGGATTCTGTCCTCTTTACCAAGGGTTAGACATTAATGTTAAGGGCATTTAATCTTTAATTAATCATTAGTCTACTGTTTTCATCTGCAAAATTGAATCTGGCAGTTAGGTAGAAGAGGCAGCAGTTTTGAATATAAGCATGCCAAATTCTCTGATTTGCATAGGTTCTAAATCCAAAGATCTGGGGGCAGTCAGCAGGTCTGGATTGACTGCAGTATTGTTTAATCTTACTAGGAGATCCCTTGTAAGAAACAATATTACCTTGGTAAGTAATTTATTCTTGCTCCCCCTCCACCTCTATTTCCCTGATGCTCTCATTGTCTCTCACTTTGACTGCAAGGGGCCCCATGCATAATGCAAAAAGCAGGGGGAATAGGGGGCATCCCTGCCTTATGCCTTGGACCAATGGGAATCTGCTAGAACTGACCCTGTTCACCTTCACCTCTGCTTCTGGGTCCCTATACAAGGCACTTATGCAGGCTTAGAAGCCTGGTCCAAAGTTCATCATCTGTAAAACGTTCTTAAGATGTATAGCCTCAAGGAAAGGAGGGAGAGGGTGGACATGATAGAAACTTTCAAATACCTCAAGGGAATCAACAAAGGCCAAGAGGGTAGCATCTTTCAGAAAAAGAGATGTGCAAGAACAAGGGGGCACAATTTGAAGATGGGGGGGTGGCTCAGAGGTAATGTGAGGAAGTATTTCTTCACAGAGAGGGTTGTAGATGCATGGATTGGCCTTCCTGAGGAGGTCGTAGAGTCAAAAACAGTGGGGAAATTCAAGAATGCATGGGACAGACATAAGGCAATTCTAGTGGGGGTAGGAGGAAGTAGGCTGTTGGTTTACTAGGATCTGCAGCTTATCTGTTAGGTAGGGAAATGGGCAGACTAGGTGGGCCAAGTGGTCCTTATCTGCCATCAAATTCCATGTTTCTATGTTTCTTAAGATATTCCCACCTCACCCAATCAAAAACCTTTTTGTCCGCTATTGAAAGGGCCAGCTATAGTTGTCTGGTGCTCTGTTGGGATGAGAAAAAATTCAGAACATTCTGAATGTTATGTTACTGTGCCCTTCCCTTAATAAAGCCTGTTTGGTCCGGGTCTACTAGGCCATGCACATATCCCTGCAACCTATTTGCCATGATAGCTGTGAAAATTGGCATGTCTACTGAGAGGAGGAAGATAGGTCTGTAGGAGCTGCAAAGGTGGACACATGTCCTTTAAACATCATTTACAGCAGACCCGCAACTTGAATTACTCAGCACATGGCTTCCTGTATATAGAAACAAATACAACCTTAACACTGGTACAAAAATACTGCTGATGAAACAATTCCTCTTACACTCCTTAAAATATATAGATGTAATATTTTTAGCTGCTATGACTACCCCACTGCAGAAACTTAGCACAACACATAAATGTTAAAGGTTTGTACTGTGTTGTGAATCTCATATCTTACTGTGAGCTATACATCAGGCTAGGACTACTGTCTGTACTCACTAGATGTGAACACCACTGGTCCACACTAATCTGTGAAGGCATCATTGATTTGTAACCTGATTACCTGAGTTGTCTCCTGACTAAGACAGCCTGCATCTATCAGCTGAGGTCACAGGTTAAAGCTATTACTCATGGCACCACACATTTTCTGGACCAAGGGGGAACAAGGTCTTCTCCTTTTCAATCACTGTCAACTGGAATGCTTTGAGCCATGAGTACGGCGCACAAACACTGAAGCCCTAGGTTTGGGCTCCTAAGCACATAAGAACATGCTGCTGGAATGATATAAGATGCTGACTAAAAAAAACATTCAAATACTTTCTTGTAGAGTGATCTGTTTGAATGAGGAGGTGCTGCTTTGTACGATTTCTTCTTTTGTTGTTATGGTTGCCAGTTGGGCACTCACTATGTTGTATTAAAATTATTTGCATGCTTTACTAGACGATATAAAAATGTCTCTTGTGTCTCCTTCAAATATGTTCTGAATAAACCCTGTCACAGCATTAATTAGCTCTCCAATTAGTGCCTGAAACAGATGTATATTGTGGTAACCACTAGACACACCGTTTGCTTGGCTTGCTTGTATAAATGCACTAACTTGTCATCTTTTGTGAGAATGCCTCTGACCTGTCAGAAAATGCTGTATGAATTGCATTTATTGCTGCTGCAGCTTTCTACCTTAGGACCCTGATGTAAATGAGGCCCTACACTTAGATTTGAACATGCAGATCTTACCTCAAGGAAGGCTCTTGCAGCAGGCCACACCGGTACGACTAAGCCACTAGGCGCTAGGACCACACAGAAAACTTCTAGTTAGCAGTCTACCATGGGGGACCACCCCTGCCAATGTCAGTCAACTGACGTCAGCATAGCATATATAGGAGGGCGGTTCTCCACACCACCTCAGTTCTTTTTCCACCATTGAGCTGTACACGTTGGACCTTATCGGATGCCACAGCTAGCCAACTGCCATTTCAGTGCTTAACGCGCTTTTTTATTTCCATTTCTTCTAAGTGTAAACCATTGAATTTTTGGTGATTTTCAGGGAGTTTATGTCTTCTCTACCAGCCTCATCTTCTGACTGCTCAACAAAGTGTGACTGTAGCAAACAAATTTCTGAAAAGGATGGCCATTCTGTGTGTCTGCTTTGCCAAGGGCCCCAGCCATGACACAGAAGCCTGCCAGTTCTGCCAGAAATTCAACCAGGCCACTCGGAGATGTTGTTTAAAACCCTGGAGAGCCACCTTTTAAAGCAGAAATTGGTTGCCATGAATAAGGAGCTGCAGGCCAGGAGCTTTTTGGCCTTGCTGGCCCAGTCTTCTGGGGCCTCTTCTTCTTCCCACAAAGATAAATCTAGGAAGCAAAAAAACTGGGACAAACTCCAGGAATGGGCCTGGTCAGCTTCTTGGTTGTGGTGGCCCAACAAATCGTCGACAAGATGAGGCCTTCCTCTCACAGGGGGTCGGCTCCTCCAGCCCCACCAGCTGTCTCTTCCTCCAGGTTCCTGATGGCTCCACTGCCCTCCATCATCTCCATCTTGGGTGGCGGCTCTTCAGGGCAGGGGACTTCGTCTCCTGCCCCTCAATCCCTGACACTGACCCTCTTATCCTTAACGAGCTCTAATCCAAGTGACTCTGCTGGTCTTGATGTTTTGGGCAGCGACTCTATGGCCCTCATACTCCCCTCTGACCTTGGTGCTGCCTTCATTGGCTCCCATTTTGGGGGCCAACACCAGTCCGGCTAGGCAGCGCCTGAAGCAGGCCACTGCTGTTTCCTCCTTAATAGCATTGCCTCTGCCTTCTTATTAAGGGTCTCCATCCCCTCAAGCGCCGACTTCTCCTGTATGGATGGTGCCAGAGGACCCTTCACCAGGCCGCACTAGGCTGCCACCCATTGGGCTGCTTCCAGTACTACTGCAACCCCAGCCTCAGGGTCTGGCACCATCTTGCCTCTGCCACAGCATTCACCACAGCCGGCACCTGTTGGCCCATCGCCGGATCACTACTCAGCACCGGATGAGCCAATGCCTGAGAATCCTTCGCTGGCTCCTAAGCTGATGTTCCCCAACCCACTATCTCTTCCATTCCTGTGTACAACATAGCACTCCAGGTGGATTACAATGCTCTCTTTTCAATGTGGTGGTCTTTCATGCAAAAGCAGACCCCCGCTCCTCAGAGTCCACCTCTAGCCCCACAGGACCCTCAGCCCCAGCATCCTGACCAGGCTGGTCCCAGTGAACCCAGGACATTGGGGTCTTCAAGGTGTGATCTGACATTGGTTCAGGTTCTCGAAGGGATGATTGCCGGCCCCTACTGCTGGTCCTGGACAGCAATACTACACAGGATGACTCAGAATCTTTGGGGTCTTCCTCCTCTCATGGTGAGTCCTCAGAAGGAGAGGGCCAGCCTAAGGTGGTGCCCAAGTAACTCCCCGATGACCCAACCTTCATGGATGTTATGCATCACATCCAGTCTATAATGGGCTGAGAGACTGAGGAACAGGACCCAGAGTGCTGCTTGACTATCTACCTCAGGCAACAAGATGCCCTTCCTTTGGTGGTACCCCCTATAACTGACTACTACGAGGTAGGTATTCACTAAAAATACCACCAACAGCTTAATCTGGTTCAGGGTCAGTTGGCATTCATCTGTATCCCCTTCCCCCGGGTCGTGCCTGAAAATAGGCAGGATTTGTCTAGTGCACTTACCCGGTCAACAAAAGCTAAATAAATAAATAAATAAATAAATAAATAAATAAATGTCACCAGAGTAACCTGGGCCCACACTTCTACTACCATGCCGGTGCCTAAAAAGGTGGATCGCGTTTAGCACAACCCAGACAGCAAGCCCTTTTTGGGTAACCACCCTATAGTGGACTCTGTGGTGATTAATGCGGCACATGATTGTACTAAGAAGCCCAAGCACATCAGTACTCTTCCCCCTGACAGGGAATCCAGGCAGTTGGATCACATCAGCAAGCATGTCTTTGCCTCTACTACTGGCTATTAGGGCCCTTAACTATATGGCCCATATGATCCAATATCAAAATGTTCTATGGGACCAAGCCAGGGAATTGGTCCAGACGTTGCCTGAAGATACCACTAAGATGCAGCTTGCCCAGCTTTTGAAGTTGGGCTTGAACATTGGCAACTATGTCCTCCGAGTACCTTATGAAGTTGTTGACGTCTCCGGGTGTGGGACAGCTGCTTCACCTATCTCCAGCACCATTCCTGGTTCCGGGTGTCTGGTTTTACCTCGGACATGCAGGCTAGTATTTTGTTTTTTTTATACTTAGTTTATTATCATTCATTTGCCAGCATTTGTTACACCGTACACTTATTGTTCTTTGGGGTAAAGGCCCCTTATACTGACAAAATCACAGAGATGTTACATTACTTTTGTTTCCTAATAACCAACCTTAATACATTTTAGCTTTAACAATAACAGTAATTATAACTGTCTGGGATGTGCTTCGTCTTTCCTATATCATAGAAACATAGAAACATAGAATTTGACGGCAGATAAGGACCGCTTGGCCCACCTAGTCTGCCCATTTTCCTACCTAACAGATAAGCTGCAGATCCTAGTTAACCAACAGCTTACTTCCTCCTACCCCCCACTAGGACTGTCTTATGCGTGTCCCATGCATTCTTGAAGTCCCCCACTGTTCTTGACCCACGACCTCCTCAGGGGCTGTTCCATCATCCACAACCCTCTCAGTGAAAAAATACTTCCTCACATTACCTCTGAGCCGTCCCCCTCTATCTTCAAATTGTGCCCCCTTGTTCTTGCACATCTCTTTTTCTGGAAGATGCTACCCTCTTGGACTTCGTTAATTCCCTTGAGGTACTTGAAAGTTTCTATCATGTCCCCTCTCTCCCTCCTTTCCTCAAGGGTATACATATTAAGCTCCTTTAGTCTTTCTTTCTGTCTTCTGGTGCAGACCCTGCACCATTTTAGTTGCCCTCCTCTGGACAGCCTCCACTCTGTCTATGTCTTAGGAGATGGGGTCTCCAGAACTGCACACAGTACTCCAGATGGGGTCTCACCAACTGTCTGTACAGAGGATAACAACTTCCTGTTTTCTACTATTGATGCCTCTTCCTATGCATCCCAGTATCCCCAGCCTTCCTTACTGCCTTCTCACATTGCTTGCCCACCTTTAGGTCATCTGATATAATTACCCCAGGTCCCTTTCTATTTTACTGTTGTCAGTATCTCACCCCCATTGTGTACGCTTCCCCTGGGTTTTTGTTTCCCATGTGCATTACCTTGCACTTCTTTGCATTGAATCTGAGCTGCCGTACATTTGACCATTCCTCCAACCTTGCCAAGTACCTTCTCATCCTTTCCACTCCATCTTGTGTATCAACCCTGTTGCAGATCTTTGTGTCATCTGCAAAGAGACATACTTTTCCTTCCAGTTCCTCTGCAATGTCACTTATAAAGACATTAAAAAGGACTGGTCCCAGTACTGAACCCTGCGGTACCCACTAGTAACCCTCCTTTCGTCACTGTGTACTCCATTTACTACTACCCTTTGAGTCCTGTTGTCTAGCCAATTTTTTATCCAGGCTACCACCTTGGGACCTACTCCAAGGCTGGCTATCTTGTGTATTAATCTTTTGTGTGGGACTGTATCAAATGCCTTGCTAAAATCTAGGTAGGCCATGTCCACAGCCCCTCCCTGGTCTACTACTTTGGTAACCCAGTCAAAGAAATCTATTAGATTAGTCTGACACGACCTTCCATCGTGAATCCATGCTGCCTTGGGTCCTGTGCCCCACTGGCCTCTAGGTACTCAACAATTCTTTCCTTCAGAAGTGATTCCATCATTTTCCCTACCACTGAGGTCAAACTAACTGGTCTGTAGTTTCCTGCCGCTGTCCTGCTCCCACTTTTGTGAAGAGAAATCACATCTGCCCTCCTCTAGTCCTCGGGTACCACCCCATCCTCCCATGATTTGTTAAACAGAGTAGTCAGCGGTGTCACTAGTTCTACCCTTAGTTCTTTTAGAATTCTTGAGTGAACCCCATCAGGCCCCATTGCTTTGTCCACCTTCAATTTTATTAGTTCTTTCAGAACCCATTCTTCTGTAAATATCTACTACCAATTTTCCATTACCCAAGATTCCTATATCAGAAGTCAAGTGAGGGAAGGCTTCTGATACTGAGGGGAGAAATTAGTGTCTCCTTTAGTTAGGTTCAAGCATCTCTCTCTTAACCACTGTCATGGAATAACCATCTAGTCCATTTCTGTTGATATATTTGTGGTTTTTGATTAAGATTAATCGTTAACCTCTCCATCAAATGTATGGATTCAACCATATCCTTCCATTCCCCTACCCCTGGGGATCTCGGTTGCAACCAGTTCCTTGTTATAACTTTTAAAGCTGCCACAACCAAAATCTTCCATAGGTACCTGGCATCCTTGTCTTTAACCTCCCCTGGGATTAATCCCAGTATTAAATGTTCTGGCCCCAACTGCGTCTGAGTTGAAAATATCTGCTCTAGGTGTTTCCTAGCCTCCCCCCAGTATATGATGATACCTGGACAAGACCAAAATACATGTGCCTGTGAGGCATGTTGTTCTCCACATGCTCTCCAACACCCCGCCATGGCCCCCCCCTTCAGATGCACCATCTGTGTTGGTACCAAAAAGTATCTGGCCCTCAACTTCCAACAAAAGTCTCTCCACACCAAAGAGCTAGACGTTGACCATGTGCTTCTCCACATCACTGACCAGTGTTTATCTGCAATGAGAATCCCTAGGTCTTGTTCCCATTTATTCTTTATATGCTGAGTTGTGTTCACCATATCTGCCACATAATTATTATATAGCAGCGAGATGGCATGATCTGCCCTCCTAGAGCCCCAAATCCTTTGGAACAGCCTGCTCTCCTCCAGTGCCGGCTCCTCCAGCATTGTTTTGTTAATTTGTATATTCAAGTAGTCTCTTAATTGGTAATACCTGATTTTGTCAGTCTCCTGCAGACCGTATTTTTCCTGAATTGCTTCAAAAGTGAGCAGGGTATTTCCCATCATTATTTGATAGGGCGCTCACAAACCCCTTCTAGCTTGTTTCTGGTACCATCTATCAACCTTTGCTGGTATAAATTGACAGTCGTAAGCCCACCATCTATACCTCCAGATATTTCTATATGTGGCACCCTTACTTATTCCCCTCCTCCATCCTTCTAGCACAATCTTTGTGCCGGAGAAACTCTGTATTTCATCCGAGTCCAAAGACCCAAACATCACCGCCCGCAATGGAGGGTCCTTCTGTTTCCAGAGATCTATTCTCTTCCAGTGGGTGTCATATCCCGGGTTGCCCCATAGTAGTGCAACCCTCATCTGGGCTGCCACCCAGTAACCCTGCAAGCATGGGAATGAAAGGACCCCCTCCTCCTTTGGAAGATAAAGAAGAGATCTTCTCAGTTTGGGTTTTTTACCCTTCCATAAATAGGAAAAAAACATACTCTGCCAGGTTTCCAAGTCCGCTGGAGTTAACAGGCATGGAACACATTTGAACAAGTAGAGGAGGCGTGGCAATGCGTTCATCTTCAGGGCTTGTGCTCTGGCACAGAGTGAGATGGGCAGAAGAGACCATCTTTGAAAGTCACTTTTAAGCTGCGCTATTATTGATGGATAGTTCAGCTCCTTCAATTGTGCATTGTTCCTCCCCAACTTTATCCCTAAATATTTTATCTCTGTCTGATCCCACAACATAGGGTATTTTCTTTTAAGCCCCTTGGTTGGGGTATAATTAAAGCACAGAATTTCCATTTTATTGCTGTTCAGTTTGTATCTGGATAACATGGAAAAATTATCTAGCTGACTGAATATTGCAGGCAAAGACACCTCCAGGGTCCGTCACGTACAAGAGAACATCGTCAGCGTACAAAGCCAATTAATGAATTTTTCCCCCCATGTTGATTCCTTTTATCTCTGGGCTCTGACAAATGCTCTGAGCAAGGAGCTCGATGAACAGGGCAAACAAAAATGGGGAGAGAGGGCACCCTTGTCGCGTTCCCCTTCCCAAGTTAAAGGTCTCAGATATGTGGCCATTCGCTCTAACCTGCACTCTCGGGGACTGATATAGCTTGAATATGGCCGTTATCAATTGTTCTGGGAACCCAAACCGGGAAAGGACCTCCCTCAGAAACAACCAGGACACTCTATCAAACGCTTTTTCAGCGTCTAAACTTACTATCAACGACGATAATTTTTGCATGGTGATTTGATCAATTATATGTGTTGTTCTACGTAGGTTATCTTGTGCTTGTCTGCTTGGTATGAAGCTGGATTGGTCAATCTGTATTAAAGTAGGGATATGCTCCTGAATGCGTCTTGCCAAGAGGTATGTGAGTATTTTATAGTCAGTGTTCAGTAAGGAGATTGGTCTGCATGAGGGGCAATTTGTAGGGTCCTTTCCCAGCTTGGGTATCACAGAAATCACTGCCTGGGCCCAAGAAGGGGGAGACGAAGCCTCACCCCTCAGGATCTCCTCATAAGCCTTCTCCAGCAGTGTCTGTATCTGATTCTCGAAACATTTATAGAACTCCCCGGGGAGTCCATCAGAGCCCAGACATTTGCCCACCTTGAGCGGTTTTATCTCTTCCTTTATTTCCTCTGGTCTCACAGGACCCATTAACCTTTCCTCCTGTTCCTTAGTTAAGCCAGGCAATTTAATTGTCTCCAGGAATCTCTTTATGTTGCCTTCTCCCACTTTTGTATCCTCTGTATGTAATTTAGTACAGTATAACTTGAGGCGTCTGCTATCTCATGAACCCCTTGAACCACTTTACCTATCCCTGGGTGCCACACCTTTGTTATTGTTGCTTTCACCCGTCTTGCCCTCAGCCTACTAGCTAAGTAGTGCATCAAATGAGGCCCCCCCATATAATGTTGCTGTCTCAAGAAGAGCAGCCTCTGCTCCACCTGATAGTCCAGAATACCCGTCAGTTCCCTCTTATACTCCAGTAACTGTCTCCTCCGCTCCTTATCATACTTTTGTTTCTGTTGTCTCTCTAAGTCTGCTATCAACCCAGTTAGATTGAGTTGTTTGGCCTCTCACTCCTTCTTTTTCCTCGAGGCCAATTGAATAAATTTACCTCGCAAGACCGCTTTTGCAGCATCCCAGCAGATGGCCTGCAAGGTGTCCTGCTCTATATTGTCTAGAAGGTATGTTCTATAAGTTTCCACTATTTGGTCTCTAATTTCCTTATCTTTCAGAAGTGAGGTGTTTAGCCACCATATGGTCTTCCGGTGTATCTCCCCCAAATCTATTTTTATGTATATAGGCGCATGGTCAGATAAAAGAAGGTCCCCTATCCAAGTATCCTCAATTCTCTGCACCTCAGTCTTCATGACTAAGATATAATCTAGCCTCGAGTATGTGTTGTGGGCCGCAGAGAAGAAGGTATAGTCTCTCTGTTGGTTATGTTGGTGTCTCCATGTATCTAGTAATCCCATTTCCCCTATCAGCTTCTGGATCTTTCTAGCTGTTCTATGTGGTTTCCCTCTTACTTTCAAGGAGGAGTCCATATCCTGGTTTAAGGGTAAATTAAGATCCCCCCCCCCCACAGATCAAAACCCCTTCCCCCCACTCTAATAGAGTGGCCAGAAAAGCGCGGTAATCAGGCAATGTTGAGCCAGAGGAAAGTACACGATACAAGTGTCACCATATTACCCCTAAATTTGCCTTTAACATCGCATAGCATCCTCCTTATCTGTCTTAGCCTCTATTTTTTCAAAAGGGGAGTTAGCAGGCACCAACACCACCGTACCCCTCCTTCTGCCATTCTTATAGGAAGACGCTGCCATTTCCCCGAAACCCAATTTAAGAAACATATTATGCTCCTTCATCGACAGATGGGTCTCCTGGAGAAATAAAAAATCACAGAGGCCTACCTTACCTGGTTCAATATCTTAGATCTTTTTACAGGGTTTGTGAGGCTGTTAACGTTATAGAAACAGATAATCGTGCCCTTACCTGCCATCAAAAGGGTCGTTACTTAGATATATATTCTCAGGGCCCCCTCGGACTCCTCCTCAAAACTCCTCCCTCTCATATCCCTTCTTTGTGTCATTTAGCTCCCTCTTACATCGGAACACATCCCAGAAACAAAATAACATAACAGCCATTACTTGAAAACAATAGCATAACTTTTCAGCCAACCGGGCTTTTAACAAGTGCATTATCCTTGACCCCCAAGGAAGAAGTCTCATTTTTTGGGGCTCTATTCTTACCTCCACCTTATGCAGGCGAGGGCAAGCACAGAGAGGTTTCCAGTGTCTCCTTAATGGGAGACCCCCTCTAGAGAGCTCTTGTTCGTAACTTGGAGCTCCTCGCTTTTCTCTATGACCAATTACCTTGTTGGTCGGAAAAGCCTTACTATGGGAGCACTATGTGCCCAAATAGCGATGTGAAAGAAAATGATGTTGTGCGCTGGTCTAACTGTCTTTCATATGCACCTTTAGCCCCTGACCTACCCTTGATTGCATATCTTTCATAGGGCTAGAAGAATCTTCCTCCTCCACTTCCCGCTAGAGGATCCCCCCCCGAGCAGAGAAGAATCTCCCCCTCCCACGGGAGGCGAGGACATCCCCCAACCAACCAAGAAACCTTCCTTCTCTCCCGATCCCCTCCTTCCCCCTCAGTTCCCTAAGAGTCCATCTAATTTTATTATCTTATTCTATAACCTCTTCATAGTGTCCCCTTCTTTCCCTATTCCCTCAACCTCCTATCTGATCATCCCTATCTATTACTTATTATTTCATTCTTATGATCGAGACTCTCTATAACTGTATCCATGGGCCTTTTCTGAGATAATAGCCCCTGCTTTATATAGTCCTCTCTAGGGCTACTCCCATCTCCCCGTGTCAGTCCCTATATGGGAGCCCTTATTTAATCTCACCTCTAATCTTATTCGGTGGTTCCTTATCAAATATCCATGCAGTAATTATTCCTTTGTATTACCCTTCCTCCATTCCCCCTCCCCCAGTCGTATGGGAAGTAACAAAATCCCAAGTGGAGATATGATTCTTTACATTCTGTTACATTTCTCCTCGCCCTCCTTCCACTGCATCCACGTTTACATCGCTCCTTAACCCATCCAAGTCAAATCCCACTCCTCAGAGACATCCTATACGTGCAGAACATTATAGCCACTGTGGGGAGTCGAGAGAGGAAACCCCCCTTTCCTTCCCCCGTTAGGATCAGTTAATTATTATTTAAACGCCGTATAGTCTTATAGTGCAAGCATAGTCCCAAACTGTGTAAGTCTTTTCATTTCCCCTCAACCGCTGTGGACACGCTTTACTCCCTCTAGTCCATACCAGAGTCTTTTTAATTTAGTACTTGCATTATATTCCCGTTACACTCCTTTATCCTTCTGCCATTTGGTTATTGTTCAGCACGACATCCTGCTCTCTCGTAGAATCGTCTTGTTCCTTCTCTCCTTGTTCTGTTTCTCTGCCTGGGGGTTTTCTTTTAGCAAGGACCTTGTCCCACACCCCTATTATGTCCCTGTTCGAACCACTATTTGCTCTTTTTGGTCCCCTTTTAAACCAGTTTCTCTCCCCCAGTTGCTGTTGAATCCGATGTCCTTGTTCTTCTGGTAAGTGCAGCCCAAGTCTCTCCAAAAACTCCTTAGCCTCTGCAAGCTCTTGGAATCTCTGTAGGCCTTTATCTGTTTGTACTTTCAGCCTAGCTGGGTATTCCACAAAGGCCTTAACTCCTTTTTGTTGCAGCAATTTGACCACCTGTAAAACCTTCCTCCTCCTGGCAAGCAATTGTGGGGAAAAGTCATGATCGAAAAATAGCCTAACATCACCAAAATATATTGTTTTCCTAGACCAAGCAAGCGCTAGCACCTCCTCTTTAATCCTGTAGTCCAAGAATGCAAGCACTATTGATCTGGGTCTGGCCTTCTGGTCTCGGGGCCATAGTACCAGAGATCTGTGTGTCCTGATAATATCTAGACGTTTATCAGTAGGTAGGTTAAGGATTTCTCTCAGGAAAGATTCAATAAAATCAATCATGCTCACAGATTCCGTTCCCTCCGGCAATCCGTGGATCCGAATATTATTACGCCGGTTCCAATTCTCTAGTTTTTCAAGCTTCTGTTCCAACAGTGAGGTGCGTTGATGCAACTCCAGGAGAGCTGAATTGTGCACATCTGTGGTCAGAGTGTATTCTGTCATTACCGTTTCTACTTCTTGTATTTTCTGGTGTAGTTTTGCTATATCTTGACACTGGTCTGATGCTTTAGCCTCCAATCTCTGTAAGGTGTCGTTTATTTGTTGGAGAGTTTGACACAGCTGCCGTGAGGTTATCATGCATTCTGTTTCCTGTACCATGCTCTCGGCCTGTTCCACACCCTGCATCATGGATTCACATACTGCATAGGCCTCTGCTTGGGTGCTTTGTTCTTGCTCTGCACCCTTTTGTTTAACACCGCCATTCATCTGGATTTCCTTCAGTCGATGTTTGGGTCCCATTAGGTAATCCTTTATTGATCATTTGGAAGACAGGATTGATGTTTTCTATATAGATTAACGTGGATTGTTGCAGTTCAGTCATTCAGCGCTTTGCTTAGGCAGCCATTAGGTCCGTGCTCCAACTGGAAGTCCCCCAGGCTAGTATTTTGGATGCCCCCTTCTGCTGGGCAGTCCTTTTTGGGGGAGGTGTCCAGGACATAATTTCTAGTCTGCAGGAGTCGGGCTGTGCCCTCAAGTCCATTCATTCTATCACAGCCAGCCTAGAGCAAGTCAACAATCAGCCCTTTCATCGGCCCTCTCATAAACAAACTCTGGGTCAGCCTGCCAAGAGTCAGCAGAAGCGCAAAGCCACAGCAGCCCCTGCCACCATCAGAGCCACCAGATCTCCCATGGCCCCTCTGCCTACACCCGCCCACACCTCCTGACTCCTTACCCGACCCCTCCCCTCCAACCCAGGATCCAAAGGAGATGGTTGAGGTCAGTTCTCCCTCCACCTGAATGGTTGGAGGCAAGTGACCACATACAATTGGGTTCTCCAGATCATATCTCATGGTCACACTCAATTTCTAGAGTGGCCACCCTAAAATCCCCCCTGTCCACTCTTTTTACCCTCCAGCATACTTGTCTCTGGTTTGGGAGGAAATTCAGGCTCTTCTTCAAAAAAGAGCCATATAGCTTGTCTATCAGGCTTAAAGCAGCAGTGCAACGAAAATGGGTTAAAATTTGACCCCACCCTTTTTTCTTCCTAATCAATACCAGATGTTTTCCAATTTATTTTGGTGGTAATATTTTTAGCTTTTGTTATTATTTAAGAGTTTTATCAAAGTTTTAAAATAATTATTTCTCAAGAAGAAAAGATGGCCGCCTCATTTTTACACAGAAATAATACTGAGGACATGAGGAGGGTAAGAATCTAGACAAAAATTAAACGGTACGGTACGCAGCATAGGAAGCATCCAGAAAACCCAAATCAACAGTTCTACCAATATTTTTCATAACCACAGCAGAAAATTAGGTTTTTGGGATAACTTTTTTCATTGCACTGCTGCTTTAATGAGGAAGGGAGTTTTACTCCCACTTCTTCCTTGTCTCCAAAACTGGGGATCTTCAGCCCATCCTTGACCTGAACCAGCTGAATCTGTACATTGAGTAAAGCACTTCAGGATCGTCACCGTTCAGGGATTGATGCCCTATTGCACCAGGGGGACTGACTCTGTTCTTTCTTGCATATCTCACTGAGACCTGAATATGCCTGTAGGTGGCATCTGAAAGCATAGCCACTGAAGATAATAACAACTGTAGATGTACTCAGCTGGCTTGCACTGAGGCCTGGAAACATCTGAGGAAGTTAGCAGTTTTCACCTAAATATTAAAAACAAACTGAATTGCTTAGAACTGATTGCAGAGCACCGTTAGAAAGATAATTGTGTGCTGAACAACTTTGCCACTGATACGTTTGTCTATCGTGTATACTTTAGGAGTTATTCACATTTGTTTATGGTATGGTGAGCATGGCTGACATTTGTCTCTCAAGCCTCACCTAAGCACCTTGAATAAATCCAGAAAATACCACAAAGTGTTTTGGTATTTAAGCTAGTATAAAATAAAAACTGAATGATTACAATTGATTGCATAGCACCATTAGGTAATTTTGTGCTGAACAGCTTTACCACTTGCACTTTGTGTGTAGCACTTATGGTTCATGAGGTATTTGAATTTGTTTGTGGCATGCTGTTTATGGCTTGATTTTGCTTAGAAAGGCCCAGGATGCAGCATTTAGAGTATAGAGGACACAAGTGGTGGAACTCTGAAAGAGCTCCTGAGGCTTCAATGAGATAGTCGAGTTTTTCCTGGTCATTGTTACTTCCTCCTCTTTCACTTTCAAGGAGCCCGCTATCAGTTTTGGGCCATCCCTTTTGGCTTTTCCTCAGCCCCCTGAGTTTTTACCAAATGCTTGGCACTGGTGGTTGCTGCATTGAGGAGGCAGGGGTTCTATGTATTTCCCTTCCTGGATGACTGACTGTTTGCAAACTACTCCAGGAAATATTTGGTTCTGACCCTGGAATCAACCTTCAATCTTTTTCAGGCCTTGGGTATGACCATAAATCTACCAAAGTCCTGCCTCTGTCCATGTCTGCACCTCCGGTACATTGGAGCAGTCCTGGACACCAATCAGAGCAAGGCCTGTCTGCCCAATGACAGAGCGGAGTGACTGACGGCACAGGCCCATCTGGTCTATGTGATGACGGCGAATGCCTAAGGCGACCATATTATAAACTCAGTCAGAGTGCCAAACACATTTTCGCCCTCTGACAACCCTGGTGCACCAGCAGAATGGTGCCAGGACATATTTTTACTACCCCACACACACACCCTCATGGGGATTCACCCCCACCCCCTATAAGATTCTCAACTCCAGGTGGGTGCATGTCGGGGTGAAAGTAGTAAAAATAAAAGGTTTGGGCGGACACAATAAAATCGCACCAGCGCGCCTGAACCCAAATCCAGTACCTCAGCCACCCCAGCCATTGCCCAATCCCGGCCACAGCGCAGCTTGACCGACAACTGCAATGCCACCCCTACAGCCTCCACCCCTCCCAGCCCACGCTAGCCATGCTCTCGGCCCCACCCCCCCCTGTGCACGTGACGTGATAGCTAAATCCTGTCACCCAGTTCACCCACCCTTCATCCGTTGCCCTACCTGCCATGAGTGGATTGCACGAGGAAGGTGTCGCTGTAACGGATAGCGCCCTTCCTCATGTGCCCACTTCAGGGGTTACCAGCCCATCTTATTTCTTCCAGTTGGCAGGTCCCAGCCAGGGTTTTCCTCTGTCTTCTGAGCCACATGGTGGTGGCAATCTCCATGGTTCCCTTGGCTCAGCTGCACATGCAGGTCCCTCAGTAGACCTTGAAGGTCCAGTGGGATCACCATACCGACAATCTCAACTAATTGGTCAAGGTCTCTGACTCGATCTGGAGGACTCTGTCATGGTGGCTGGATCCAGCCACCCTACTTCAGGGAGTCTGTTTTCAGCTACCAACCCCCTGACAGGTTCTCATGACAGATGCGTCCGGCCTGGGCTGGGGTGCTCATTTGACCAAACATCACACCATGGGTACCTGGTCACCAGAGGAACAGGATCTCCACATCCACATCCTTCCTGGAGATGTGGGTGGTCCTTTACGCCCTGCAAGCCTTTCAGACTCATCTCCTCTCTGGTCCGCTGCTGGTGCAGATGGACAACATGTGTGTGGTGTACTACATCAATAAGTGGGGGTGGGGCTCACTCTTACTCCCTGTGTTGGGAGGCAATGAGAGTCTGGTTCTGGGCAATTAAGCACCGTCTGGAGCTGCCGGCCGTTCATTTCCAGGTGACCAAAATGTGTTGGCTGACAGTATCAGCTGCTCCAGGTCACAGACTCATGAGTGGGAACTTCCTACCTCAGTTGTTGAAGACCTCTTCGACAGGTGGGGCCATCCTGAATTGGATCTCTTTGCATCCCCACTCAATGCAAAACTGTCACTTTTTTGCTCACTTGATCATGGGCTTGGAGTTTTTTGGCAAGACTCATTGTCCCTCTCTTGGAAGGGAAGGTTTCTGTATGCATTCCTCCCTTCCTGTTCCTGCAGAGGGTTCTGCTCAAGCTCCAGTTGGAAAGAGCAGAGATGATTCTCATAGCTCCCTTCTGACCACATCAGATTTAGCTGTGGAACCTCCAGTGCCCTTGCCCCTATGCACAGGCTTGCTCTGCCAGGACCAGGGCACCCTGGTTCATCTGGACCTCAAGTTCTTGCATCTCCATGTATGGCTCCTGCGGACCTAACTGCTTCCTACTTTAGCGTTTCCTTTAGGGTCGCTGACATCCTAGTGGTGGCCAGGAAGCCCTCCACCAGGGCAACTTATGCTATGAAATGGAAGCGCTTCTCCATATGGGCCGCTGTTCACCATTTGGATCCTTTTACCTGCTGGTGAATCAGGTGTTGAAGTACCTCCTTTACTTTTGAATTCAGGCCTGGAGTACTCCTCCCTTAAGCTGCACTTTTCTACCATCTCTGCATACCATGCACCTATCAAAGGCAAGGATGTCGCCCAGTTGGAGGTGTCCCACACTTTTCTGTGGGGCATCTTACATCTGAAACCTCTCATTAGGGACCAGGTCCCTCCATGGGACCTCAGCTTGTTGGAGAAACTCAATTTACCTACCTTTGAACCGTCCATGAGTTGTAAGCTACGCTTTCTGTCATGTAAAGTGCTCTTTTTGGTTGCTGTTACTTCTGTTACTTCTGAGCTTCAGGCTCTGATGTATAAAGAGCCGTATTTGGTTTTTCACTAATCCTAAGTTTTTATCTAAGGTGGTATCTGAGTTTACTTTAAATCAAGTCATCCACCTTTCAGTTTATTTTCCTGAGTATTCCAATCAGGGGGAGGTATTGCTCCATACTTTGGATGTTCACAGAATGTTGCGGTATTATACGAAGTGCACCAAGTCTTTGAGGAAAACTGACAGTTGTTGTTTTGTTTTCCCCCAAGACAGAGAATGCTCCTGTTTCCAAACAGTGTTTGTCTAAATGGGGTTGGGGGGTCCCCATGGTAAACTGCTAACTGACATCGGTGCAGCTGCCACCTGGAGCTTTGTCCACCACATCGGGGTCGTAAGATCCAGAAGACACCCTGGGATGAAATGGAATCCAGATCATGATCCTCCATGCCTGGTCTCCATACCCAAGGACACCACCAATTTTGGTGGGCACGTGGTTCAGATGGCCCTGGAAGTTCACCCAACTTGAGCAGTGTTATGCAATGCCAGATCCATTAAAAACAAGACTACAATTATGCAGATCTTGTAAGCTCGGTGGATCTGGCTTGCGTCACCGAGACCTGGCTGGATGAGAACTCTGGCCCTATATGAGAGGCCCCAACTCCGGCTGCATACTCGTTGAGTCACCGCTCAAAATTGGGTCACGGGTTGGGGGGTTGCGGTCTGTTTCAAGACGGAATTGGGCCTCACAAGTGTACCAGTTCAGGAGATTGAGTCATTTGAGTGTACTGTGGTAGCAGGTGTAGGTTGTAGGATCACCCTCATCTACTGTCCACCTGGGGATGGGAAGTGGATCCTTCAGGAAGTAGTGGACTTTGTCACCGACATGGCATGTGAGTTGCCCAGGTTGATGGTCCTGGACAACTTTAACACCTGGATTGGTGATGAACTCTTGCAATTTGGACAACACTTCCTCCAGTTGATGACATCTCTGTGCCTTACACAGACAGTTACCACCACTACCCATAAATATGGTCACTCTCTTGACTTAGTCTTCCTCCTGGGGATCGAAGCCTCAGATTTGGGGGTGGAACTAGTTGAATGGTCCAATCACTAAACCGTGGAGTTCAATTTTAGTGCCCCCCTTCGTAGGCCTACCCCTGTGGAGATGGTTAGGTATCGCCCTTTATAAGTTGTTAGCTCTGAAGGCCTAATGGCGGTACTCGATCTATCGAATATTCCAGTGGTAAACAATGACCCAGAGGCTCTTGTGGTGGCCTATAATATGGCCATTTTGGCGGCCCTGGATGTCGTTGCTCCTGTCCGAGTTCATCCTCTCTCCCTTCGCCCTCGGCCCCCATGGTTTGATGGGACTTTGAGGGAGATGTGGCGATTAGGACGAAGGTTAGAGCATTGCTGGAGGAGATCTGCCCTTGATGCCAACCACCTTAGATTGGTGGACCATTATCAAGTCTATCAATCTGCAATCACCTGTAAGAAGGCAGAGTACTTGTCCGGGTAGATTGTGACTGCTCAGAATCGACCAGCTCAGCTTTTCCGAACTGTGGAAAGACTGTGCAACTCAACCCGTCGATAAGTTCGGAAAGCCTTTTCACAAATATAGTGCGATGAACTTGCTCGATTCTTTGTGACTGAGGTGGCTGACATCAGGGTGGCGCTCCAACCGGCATACTCTATGGGCGTTGCTTTGGACCAACGCTTGGCCACTAGCCCTCAGCATTCCTGGAGTACCTTCGACCGCCTGGAGTTCATGGATGTCATGCGGATTGTCCAGGGTGCATGCCCTACATGCTGTAGTATGGATCCAGGACCAACTTCCCTGGTTTTGGGTTGTATTGATTCCATTGGTCCAGTCCTAGCATGGATAGTCTGGTGCTCCTTAGAAACAGGTGAGTTTCCTAGCTCCCTGAAGGAGGCAGTGATAACACCCCTCCTGAAGAAAGCTTCTTTGGACCCAGACTGCTATGCGAACTACAGATCTATCTCTAACCTCCCCTTTTTAGGGAAGGTGGTTGAGAAGGTTGTGGCCATACAACTGGAGAACCATCTGACCATCCATGACATCTATGCACCTCACCAGTCTGGTTTTCGAAGGAGGCATAGTGCTGAGACAGCGCTGGTTCGGGTGCTCAGTGATCTCCCGATGGCTTGAGATCGGAAGACCCACTCCATCTTGGTTCCTCTTGATCTCTCATCAGCATTTGACACTGTGGACCATGGGGTTCTGCTTGGTTGCCTGAGGTTAATCTGTGGCCTGTCGGGTACAGTCCTCAGGTGGTTTACATCTTTCCTCACCAGAAGAACTCAGATGGTGGTGTCTGGGGGTTCATTCCTCGGACCCAGTCCCCCTGTCATGTGGGGTCCCTCAGGGGTCCGTGTTGTCCCACATGTTGTTTGCAGTGTACATGCTGCCCCTCGGAGACATTGTAAGAAGGTATGGGCTGAGGTTTCACTGCTATGCTGATGATACCCAGCTTTACATTTCTTTTGCACCTGACCAGGATAGAGCTCTCTCAGTCTTCAATAACTGCCTCACAGAAATCCCGGACAGGATGGATTCAAGTTGGTTGAAGTTGAACTCGGAAAAGACAGAAGTGCTGGTTGTGGACCCGGGGTGCCGGATGGGGGGCTGGGGGTAGGTTTGCCCTCGGGTCTTTTTCTTGGGGGCCTATCACTCCTGACGTCTTAACGGGTGTGAAACCTGGGGGTAATTTTTAATGAGGGGCTGACGCTGCATTCACAGGTGTCAGCTGTTGTCAAGACCTATTTTTACCACCTGCGGAATATCTCCAGGGTTAAACACCTTGTCCTGTCTGGCGATATTCCCACGCTGGTCCACGCCTTTGTGTCCTCACATCTGGATCATTGCAACTCCCTGTACCTAGGGCTACCTCAGGTGGAAATCCGCCGCTTGCAGCTAGTGCAGAATGCTGAGGCCCGGCTTTTGATGTGAACGTCTTGGTCCTGTCATATTTCCCCTGTGCGGCGCGGTCTGCACTGGCTGCCAGTACAGTGGCGGATTACCTTTAAAATTGGTCTTTTGACCTATAAAGCCCTACACGGACAGGGCCCGGACTACCTGAATGAGCTTCTGGTACCTTATTGCCCTGGGTGATCACTCCACTCAGCTGACAAGGGGTTGCTAGAGATTCCAAGGGTGTGTTTAAAATCTTCTGGGGCCCAGGCATTCATGCATGCGAACCCATCCCTTTGGAATTCTCTACCCTGTCAGTCACGGGAGTACGCGACTGTGGAGGGATTCAAACAAGCTTTAAAAACATACCTCTGGCATCAAGTATTTGGTGACTGATGGATTTAATTTTGGCTGTATTTTCTGTTTTATAATATTTATGCTGCTGTGAACTTTTACATGTTTTAACCATTTGTAAGGCACCTCGATTTTTGAAAGGCGCCATAAAAATAACGTTTTTTTATTATTATTATTATTAAATGGTTAGCTAATTGCATTGTTTATTGCTGCTGCTAGTACAACATGCCCCTTCCAGAGGTGGTCAAGGGCCATTCCACCAGGAGTATAGCTGCCTCTTCAGCTTGCTTCAGAAATGTGTCTGCTGCTGACATCTGTGCAGCTACCTCCTGGAGTTCTGTCCACACTGTCACCAAGCATTACAGTCTGGACATCGCCTCTAGGTCATAGAGCCAACTTTGGCCTGGCAGTTCTTTAGGTCCTTCTGTCATGAACTCTTGAGGGCTGTCTGGTCCTCCTCTTAGTGATAATATCCTGGTGATAACTGGTACTGCTTGGGACTGAGACCCAAGATGGCAGCCACGCTGGGCTAGCCGTCAGGAGCAAGCAATATTTTAGAGTTTATTTCCTTCTTTTTGTTTTGTTTTCATTTTATTTCATTTATTTATTTAGTTTTGTTAGTGGCAGTTAGTGTCTTGAAGTAAAGTAGTAAGTTGGAGTTGCGTCCTCGGGTTTTAGTTTAGGAAACTCCCCTTGTGTTTGTTTGCTGAACGGAGTTGAATAGAGTTAAACGAAGTTACTAACTTTACTCGTTTACCTCATAAACTGTTATATTACACTAGTGTTTTTAGTTAAAGTATGCTAGTGCTTGTGTTACCATTGCTTAATCTGCCTTACCTACCAGTGGAAGGCTGGTGGTGTCCGTGGACTTCATTGTGGGAAGAGTGGCTCAGAGGTCCGGAGAAGTCGAGAGAAACTGCTGGAACAGGGCACTTAGTCGGAATAGGAGAGAGGATATCGTTGGACGTCTAAGCGGAACATCGTCGGCCTACTATTTCTTGGGGACTGTACGCTGCAAAGTTTTGGAAGCATTGTTGTGACTTGAGACCTCGGAGGCTGGTGGGAGCAGTTGGGGATCTACTCGAGTACCATCTGGGGGTGTTGTTGCTGGGTTGGGTCCATAGTGGGTGGTGCCAATTTCAGGTCCACTGGAGGGGGGACATCTGCTGTTGGTAGCCCTTAGGTTCCCCGAGAGGGTCTGCTGGTGAGCGGACATCAGGCCGGGGCTGCAGTTGTGGGTCCAGCTAGGCGGGGTGATTACCTCCTGAGGTGGGTATTTTGGGAGATCTCTTTGTTGCTCTTAACATTCCTGCTGCTGCTGATGTAGTGTCTGTGATGGCTGCAGTGATGGTTATCACAAGGAAGAGCCATACATGATAGCGGGCTAGTTTTGCAGTGTTCCCCAGAGGAGGAGATGCCGAAGAAGAGAAGGTGTGTAACAGGAGATACTGAGGACGCCACATTTGATCTGCTGCCAGTTTGAACTTTGTGGGGTTTGACTATATCATACTTACTCAGGCAGTGAGAGTGCCTATAAATATTATAAATACTGAATCATTCTGCTTGCTCATTTCTCAGATTCCAAGTAAAAGCCGAGTTTTGAATCTTTTTAGCTTAGGAAGTGAGAGTGCCTGAACCTTTCCTCCCTTCCAGGTCGTGAAAGGACTTGGGGGGATAAATTTTATTGTCCATAATATCATTTGGAACAGTTATAAAAGGGGTATGAAATATTTGTAGATCTCCTTTGTGGACTTGAACTCCTTGGGCAGTGAGAGTGCCTGTGGTCCCTATCTCCCGGGCCATGAGAGGACTTGGGGGGAAATGGAGGGTAGTGGTGACTGATTCAGTATTGTGGGATAGGGTGATATTTATAAGTGGATTTTATCTTGTGTCAGGGTGGGTTATTTGTGTAATTTTGGGATTTAATTTGAGTTTTATTTATTGCTTCGTTATTGTGGTTTATTGTTTAAGTTTTATTAATAGTTGTCAGCTGTATCGGGAATATGTGTTAGAATCATGTTTCAGTGGGCAGGAGCTATTCCCCATCCCGGTTGAGGGACCTCCGCCCCTTTGATAGTCCCCCGTTATAGCCAGAGGTGTATAGGCATTGTCGTGCCTTGTGTATTGTGCGGAGAGGCAGAAGGGGTGTGGCCCCCGGACTGGGGGGGAGGAGCGGGGTGGACGGATAAGGGTGGTGAGATCGAGGAGGCACCCTGGGGTGAAATGGGTCCAGGGAAGAGCTCCTTCATGCCTGGTTCCCATACCCAAGGGCTCCACTGAGGGTGGGCAAGTCGCCCGTTCTTCCATGGCCTCTCATTCAACTTGGGCAGTGTTGTGCAATGCCAGGTCTATAAAAAACAAGACACCAATTATTGTTGATCTTGTTGAGCCATCTGACCTGGCTTGCATCACAGAGACCTGGTTGGATGAAAATGCCGGTCCAGTATTGGAGTCAGCAGTTCTGGCCAGGTACTCGGTGATACACCACCCGAGATTGGATCGAAGGGACGGGGATGTAGCCATCTGTTTTAAGATGGAACTGGACCTGGTGGAGGTTCCAGTGGGGATCACCGGATCCTTTGAGTGTATCCTAAGGGCATGTGTGGGCAGCAGGATTCTTCTCGTCTACCGTCCACCTGGAGATGTGAAAGTTTTCCTGCAGGAAGTTGTAGACTTCATGGTCGACATGGTATTGGAGGCCCCAGGTGGTTGGTCCTGGGGGATTTCAATGCCTGGCTCAATGATGAACTCTCGTCTTTTGGTCAAAACTTCCTCCAGCTGATGACTTTGTTGGGCTTTACACAACTGGTTACCGCTGCAACCCATTGTCAGGGTCACTCCTTGGATCTGGTGTTCCTCCTGGGGATGGAGGCCAATGACTTGGTGGTGGAAACAGTCGGATGGTCAGACCATCACTCTATCAGGTTCAGTTCTGTGGCTCCCCTTGTGAGACCAGCCCCTTTGGAAATGGTCCTTTACCGCTCTTTGACGGATGTAACCCCAGAGGGTCTGTTGGTGGTGCTGGACCTATCGAGTTGGCTACTGGAATGCTTGGATCCAGGAAATCTAGTGATGCGCTATAATAGGGCGATACTGGAGGCCCTGGATTCCATTGTGCCTGTCTGAGTTCGCCCCCTCCCCCTTCATCCTCAGTCCCTTTGGTTTGATGGGACTTTGAAGGAGTTGAGGAGAGTGGGGTGAAGGTTGGAACATCGGTGGCGGAAATCCGGCCTGGAGTAGGACAGCCTTAGGTTGATCGCCCATTATTTAGACTATCAATCAGAAATCTCCCGTAAGAAGGCAGAGTTCCTGTCCAGGGAGATTACTGCAGCAAGAAATCGACCTGCTCAGCTCTTTCGGACCGTGGACAGACTGTGCAATCCAGTCTGTCTTCGGGGCCGGAGAGTCTTTTCACAAGATAAGTGTGAGGAGTTTGCTCGATTATTTGCAGATAAGGTGTCCTCCTTCAGGTCGGAGATCTGTTTAACCCATTCAAATGAGTATGGCGAGGTCGACGCGAGGGCACAGACACTCAGTCTGTCTGGATGTTTTTTGACCAGCCAGCGATCGTGGATATCATGAAGATTGTTCAGGTCTTGTGACCAACTTATTGTAGTTTGGATCCTGGTCCAACACGCCTCCTGGTTCGGTGTATAGATGTCATCGGACCTATCTCGCAGAGATAGTCTGGTGTTCGCTGGATCAAGGGGTGTTCCCTGATCTGTTAAAGGAGACAGTGGTGACTCCCCTTTTAAAGAAATCATCTAACGACCCAGACTATCTTGCGAACTACAGACCGGTCTCTAACCTACCCTTTTTGGGTAAGGTTATTGAGAAGGTAGTTGTGTTGCAGCTCGAGAACTTTCTTACCACCCATGAAGTCTACGATCCTCTCCAGTCTGGTTTCAGGAAGAAGCACAGTACTGAGACAGTATTAGTTCGGGTGATGAATGATCTCCTAATAGCGAGGGATCGAAGAACTCAATTGATCTTGGTCCTCCTTGATCTCTCTACAGCATTCGACACCGTGGATCATGGGGTGTTGTTGGAATGCCTGCGGTTAATCTGTGGACTGTCGGGGATGGTTCTCAGATGGTTCCATTCTTTTCTCATGGGCAGGTCTCAGAGGGTGGTGTCTGGGATTTTTTCCTCGCCCCCCTTTGCCCTGCTCTGTGGGGTTCCACAGGGCTCTGTACTGTCCCCTTGTTGTTCATGGTGTATATACTGCTGTTGGGAGACATCATAAGGTGGTATGGGCTGAGTTTTCACTGCTATGCAGATGATACTCAGCTCTACCTGTCTTTGAACCCGAACAGAGTAATGCTGAATCGGTATTTAACAACTGCCTTGCCAAGATTCAGGACTGGATGAGTGCTAACTGGTTGAAACTAAATGCGGATAAGACTGAGGTGTTGGTGGTGGACCCTGGTCACCGGGTAGAGAAGTTGACTCCTGGGCAACCGTCCGGCCTGGTGCTGGGGGGTGACCAGTTGAGACCTTCCGAAAAGGTATGGAATCTGGGGGTTGTGCTTGACAATGAACTGACAGGTATCAGCTGTTGTCAAGTCCTCATTTTTCCATCTGAGGAACATCGCTCGGATAAAGCACCTTGTTCTGTCCGATGATCTTCCTGTGTTGGTTCATGCCTTTGTGTCTTCTCGTCTTGACTACTGCAATGTTCTGTTCCTAGGGTTACTGAGGGTGGATCTCCGTCGCCTGCAGTTGGTGCAGAATGCAGCGGCCAGATTGTTGACAGGGCAGTCAAGATGTTCCCATGTCACACCTGTGCTGTGCGAACTGCTTTGGCTGCCAGTGCTATGGAGGATCATCTTCAAGGTCATGTTGCTGACCTATAAGACCCTACATGGACAGGGACAGGGTTACTTGCAAGACCTCCTGCAACCTTACCACCCCTCCACCCTCTCCGCTCCTCCGACGAGGGATTGCTAGAGGTTTCCAGGGTCTGTTTACAGACAACAGGTGCTGGGGCTTTTGCTTTTGTTGCTCCGGCCCTGTGGAACTCTCTACCTCATCGGATTAGAGACTGCCTGTCCACTGAAACATTTAAATCCTCCTTGAAAACTTATTTATTCGATCTAGCATTTGGGGAGGATACTTAGCCATGTGTATGCTGACTTTTAATTCTGTATATTTTAACTGTTTGTTGGTTATTTTAAATTGCAAACAAACCTTGATTTAAGAATTGCGCGTTAGAAATAAAATATGATTTGATTTGATTTGACTCAGTCCTACTGGTGGGACTGCTGCAAGAGCCTTCCTTGAAATAAGATAGTACAGTTAAGTACGAACTTACTGTAACAGTAGATCTTCGAGAGAAACACTTGTAGCAGGCCCTGCTTTCTGTCCCTCCTTCCCCCTGTTGTTCCTTTTCTGTGTATCTTCTTCTACCTTTCTTTTGGCTCTCAGGAAACCTCCTCAGTTCTCCTTCAGCTGCCCATACGCGTTCTCCGGCAGGAGAACTGAGTTGGTGTGGGTGACCGCCCTCCTATATAGGGTATGCTGACGTCAGTTGACTGACGTCAGTGGGGGAGGTCCCCATGGTAAACTGCTAACTAGAAGTTTTCCATGTGGTCCTAGCACCTGATGACTTAGTCCTACTGGTGTGGCCTGCTGCAACAGCTTCCATCAAAGATCTAATGTTACGGTAAGTTCTTACGTAACTGTACTTTTTAGAAAAGAATGAAGTCCATTAGTCTATCAAGTTCTTTCCTCTAGCAGCTTACCGGAAATCCTACATATTAGGTCTAAGTTTTCAGGTTGCTACTTAGCCACTGACACCATCTGCTCTGTGAGTCCATTCTCATTATCCATCACTTGTTCTGTGAGGTTTTTCTGATATTTCCCTTGAATTGTCCTCCTTTCAGTGACTTCTTTCAGAAAAGCTGCACTTGGTGTAATAGTGGTACCCCTTTCAGATATTTGAATACCATGATCATGTCTTCCAAGTCTTTGAAAAGAAAAAAAAAATGTATGAAATCAAAGGTGAACTGTGTCTAAATATACAGTATATATGATAATATTTTATTGAATACATTTTATATACAACAACCATACACAAAACAAGACCACACATATTCACTAAGAATAGATGCTCCTTGGAGAACAGTACAAAAATCAACAGAAGAAATATAAAAGAATAAAACCAATCTATCGTGACTGATTATGTACCCACTGCCTTAGGCCAAAAAACAAATACCCCCCCCCTCCAGGTTATTTTTACCGTACAAAGATTATTCTACAGGGGGAAAACTACCCCTTTGCCATCACTTCCCTGGAAGAACAAATAAAGGGAAAACTAAACTGACACATAAAGACAGACACTGTGCAAAACTGGATTATCAAACAAGTCGATCTTTTCATGAGAAGTTGGTTTCTGCTAGAACTCATATGCTCTCCACTAAGGATTACAATTTAGGGCAGATTAGGTATTTGTTCCAGTGTGGGGGTGCCTTTTGAGCTTTCTATATAATCAGGAAAGGGCAGCCAGTATGACTTAATTTTGTCCACCTTGAGTATTAGTTTGGCAGTTAACCATTCCATTTCTGTTGACAGAGTTGCAGATGTCATGGTGGGTAGACACCCGGGGTCCAGTGATCATCGCATGGTGTGGTTCAGTATGAGGACAGTGGCAGAGTCAAGCCACACCAAAGTGAGGGTCCTGGACTTCACGAGGGCAGACTTTGCAAAACTGGGGGCATGTCTCAGGAAAGCCCTAGCAAGGAGGGAGGACTGAGGATGGGGGATGGGGAGGGGAATTGAGGAACAGTGGGCCCAACTAAAAGGAGGGAGCCATAGTGGAGGCAACAAACCTTTGCATTAGGCAAATAAAGACAACAGAAAAAGAAAACCACTATGGTTCTCAAAGGAAGTGGCTGGGAAGGTAAGAGCAAAAAAACTGACTTTCAGGAAGTACAGGGAAACACGGAGGAGGACAAGGTAGGGAATCTGGAGAAGCAGAGGGAGACAGGGAAGGCAGGGAAGGCAGTCAGGAGCACAAAGGTGCAAACGGAAGAAAAAATAGCCCAGGCAGTAAAGAATGGGGACAAGACTTTTCATAGGTATGTTAGTGAAAGGAGAAAGATAAGGGGTGGGATTGTAAGATTTAAGGGGGAAGAAGGGGAGTGTGCGGAAGGGGACTTAGAAAAGGCAACAATTCTGAACAAATGTTTTTGTTCAGTATTCTCAGAAGAGGGGGAAGGTGAGGGACCACAATTAAGTGGCAGGAGCAATATAGGGAGAGAGTTGGACACCAGTCCATTTACAGAGGAGAGAACTCTAAAGGAACTCATAAAACTAAAAATGGACAAGGCAATGGGACCTGATGGGATACATCCTAGAATTTTGCTTTGCCTCCCTTCCGGCCATCTGTGCGCTGGTGGCAGTGCGCCCATCATTAGGGCACCACATTGATGGATTCACTGCCCCCTCCCCGAGGTCTGCCCCCAGAGTTAGAATATTTGGAAAGAGGGGGGCATGAGAGGCACAGGGCGGGCAGCTCCCTGCAAAAAGAGGGGATGACGATGTCAAGACATGGCACCCTAATGACCGGGCACACTGCCGCTAGCACCCTAATTAAGTGGAACCACTTACCTTCCACCTCCCCAGTCTTATCACTTCTATTCCCCTTGCTATTTACTGCCCTCTCCCTCCCACTCATTATCCCAGTCTCCACACACCCTTGCCTCAACTTACCTCACCTACATCATCTGTGCCAGTATCTTGCCCCCCATTCTATCCTGTTTTCTCCCTCCCTTATCCCCTTCCTCTCCCCTTGCAGGGTTTACATTCTGGAGGGGTGTAGGCCCTTCTGTCTATCAGTCCATCTCCCACATCCCACTATTCTGTCATAGTCCTCCCCTACTACCCTTCAATGTTTTTTCGTACTACCCCCTTGTGTGTCAGTATCTTGCCCCTGACTCTATTCCTTTTCTCCCTCCCCTATCCCCTACCTCTCCCCTTGCGGGGTTTACATACTGGAGGGGTGCTGATCCTTCTTCTATCAATCCATCTCCCCGTCCCACTGTTCTGTAAAAGTCCTCCCCTACTACCCTCCAGTGTTCTCTCGTACTACCTCCTCGTGTTAAAGCAAAATATATCTGTTTTTAGTGTTTTGTGTGTACGTTTATGATTATCTATACGACTGCTAAACTAATGCAAGTTTAAATGGAAACGGTCTATGAATTATGGCTAGTCTGCTTGCTTACTCCTCAAAAATGTTTGTTATTGCCTTAATTACTTTAGTTTTATGTACAGTCTTAACTCTATGTATATTTTTATTAATTCTGTATTCCTTAGTGTATCCCTTATTCCCCTTCCCCCAGGATACACCTGGAAATGAGCTATGTAGCTCAGCATTTCTTTCCTGGTGAAACTTTTCAAAATAAATAAATAAATAAATGAATAAATATTGGAGGAAACTTAGGAAGGTGCTGGCTGCACAACTAGCAGCCCTGTTCAATGAATCGCTGGAAACAGGACTGGTTCCAGAGTACTGTAGGAGAGCAAACGTTGTCTCTCTACACAACAATGGAAGCAGGGAGGAGGCTGGAAACTATAGACCAGTCAGCCTGACCCCAGTGGTGTGGAAAATAATGGAATCATTGCTAAAATAAAGGATTGTGGAACATCTTGAATCCAGCGGAGACAGGATCTGAGGCAGCATGGATTCACAGCTGGAAGGTCATGTCAAACAAATCTAATCGATTTCTTTGATTGGGTGACCAAAGAAGTGGATCAGGGAAAGCGGTGGATGTGACCTACCTTGATTTCAGCAAGGTCTTCGATATTGTTCCACGTAAGAGGCTTGTAAGCAAGCTAGGCAGCCTGAGACTGGGTCCCAAGGTAGTAAACTGGGCTAGAAATTGGTTCAGCAATAGAACACAGAGGGTTGGGGTGAATGGAGTTCAATCCGAGGAAAGGAGGGTGACCAGCGTGGTGCCACAGGGATCAGTTCTGGGGCCAGTCCTATTCAATGTCTTCATAAGTGACATTGTGGAGGGGCTGGAAAGAAAGGTATGCCTCTTTGCAGATGACACTGAGATCTGCAACAGGGTAAACACACTGGGAGGGTTGGAAAGAATGAGGAGGGGCCTAGGTAAACTAGAGGAATGGTCAAGAGTGTGGCAGCTAAAATTCAATGCAAAGAAATGCAAAATCATGCATTTGGGGCACAGGAACCCAAGGGAGGCTTACATGTTGGGGGAGGATACTGATGGCCACCAAACGGGTAAGGGATCTGGGGGTAATCATATCAGATGACCTAAAGGTGTCAAACAATGTGCCAAAGCTCTAGGGAGAGCCAGTGGGGTACTGGGTGCATAGGGGGAGGTATCACCAGCTGAAGAAAGGAGGTGGTGATGCCTCTGTACAAATCATTAGTGAGACCTTACTGGAGTACTGGGTCTAGCTCTGAAGGCCACATCTCTGTAAGGACATAGACAGGATAGAGGCAGTTCAGAAAAGGACAACAAAAATGGTGTAGGGCCTGCACCAAAAGTCATATGAGGAGAGACTGGAGGATCTCAATATGTATACATAGAAACAGAAACTGACAGCAGATAAGGACCACTAGGTCCATCCGGTCTGCCCGTATACCCTACCTTTACTAGCAGTCACTGACCCTACTTGGTCATCAACTTTAGCCTCTCCTTTGAACTGCTAGGGTTCCCTTATACCTATCCCATGCATGTCTGAATTCTGCTACTGTGCTTACTCCCACCATCTCCAGGGGTAGGCTATTCCTTGCACCCACCACCCTTTCTGTGAAGAACTTCCTCACATTCCCCTTTATCTTGCCACCCTCCAATCTCATAACATGCCCCCTCATTCTTGAACATCTCCTATACTGAAGGATGTTGCCTTGGAGGAGGGGAGAGAGATATGACAGAAACCTTTAAATATCTCAAGGGTATAAATACGGTACAGGAGTGTAGCTTCTTTCAGAAAAAGGGATGTTCTAGAACAAGGATTTATGACATGAAGCTTGAAGGGGTAGACTAAGGGGTAATTTGAGGAAGTATTTCTTCACAGAAAGGGTAGTGGATGCATGGAACAGCCTCCCAGCAGAGGTGATGGGGGAAAATTCGGTAGGAGAATTAAAAAATGCATGGGATAGGCATTGGTGAACCCTAGTGATAAGAAAGAGAACAAAGCGGGGATCAAGTAGGGTCTGAAGTTTTTGCAGCAGGTAGAGAAAATGGGCAGACTGAGTGAGCCTAGTGGTCCTTGTCGGCCATCAATTTCTATGTTTCTATGTTTCTAAAATGAGTTCACAATTTTGCTTCCTAAATATTTTTTTTCCGCAGTTTGATTACTTAGGATAGCCTAGCTTAGATGCAAGATTATATTTTTAGTGGGGTCCAGCTATTACTCAGTTACAGCTGGGTGGTCTGAAGCCCTGGGAGATTAGGGGACTTACTCAAGGTCATATAATAAATGGCTTTGGTGAACCTAGGTTTCCTGGGTTGCAGTTGTATGCTGTAACTACTATGCTATGCTGCCACCTTGAGGCAGTAGTCACTCTTTAAAGTGATCTATATTTAGCTGTCTACTTCTAATTCTCCCCTTAATACTCAATGACCCCAGTGAGTAATCTTGCCACAGCTATCGGCCAACCAGTACAAGGAGGTATACGCACTCTCACCCTGCAGATGGCAAGACACGGCTCCGCTGAGTACACCACTGAGATGGGGAAACATTCCCTCCATCCAAACCTGACAGGAACTCAAAAACTGACCCTGACATTAGGTCCGTGGCGACCCGACCACCTGAAACCCCAGACAGTTTGCCTACCCACTGGGGGCGGCATCCCACCTACATGCTAAACTACTCAACTGCTGCCTAGGCTACCTGGTGCTGCCAAGCTGCTAGAGTTAACCCCCACAGTAACAAGTGATCCAACAATTAATAAACTAGAGACACAATAAAAATCAGAGCATACATTTTGTGATGGCATATTAGTAAATGTCCCAACCTGCACAGTGGCTGTGAACACAGTTCTTATTCTGTCCATGTCCTGCGATAACCCCACACTAGGCATGTCCAATGCAGATTGATGTCCACACTGTGCAGCTTATCTTAATCACAAATTGGCACAAGCACTCTTCCCAAATGCAAAAAGCAGGAGAGAAATAAATGAGATATAGTAAATGTAAACCTCATACAGAAATTGACATATTACTATACCATCTCAAATACCTGAAATGCTATTTGCATAGTACTAGCCAACCTGAGAAACATACATAGTATTTATTATTTCTTTTTTCAAAATGTCAAACAGTAATCCTGACAATATTGCAACACCCTTAAACTACTTAATCCACTGAGTTATGTCCCTGTACTTGACACAAGGGTACTAACAACAGTAACATGATTTTTTCTTTTCATTTTTATGAGGAAGAAAACAGAACAAACTCACCCAAAGTCCAGGCAATCCTTAAAAACTGGAGGCTCTAAACAGGCTAAACACCTCTGAAGAAAGGCCGGCCCAGTAGCACTGAGGGTTGAGGCAGTGGACACCACACCTCGTACCATGCCGGTGACCCAAGGTCAGGAGCAAACAAGGGCTGCCGGGGGTTGGCCAGGAGACAGAGAGGATCGAACGTCCAGAGGACTGCTCTCCTCTCTCAGGGAAGGTGGGTTGTGGCTTCCCTGCTACCAGTGATTCCCAGTGAAGACTAGGGAGAGCAACAGCAGGGACCACCAGAGAAAGGGGCTGAGGCGATGGCAGACGTCCATGGGACTGGTGCAGGAGTGCGCCCATCTCATACTGGAGGTCATTGCACATCCGTACCTCTAGGGGGGACTCACTCTCATGAACAAAGGAAACACCCCAATGGCAGGGGGTGATGGTGCACCACCAGCCCCATGCCTGCCATCAGATCCCACGCTCCCTGGTTCCTGATATCATCCAGCCTTCACCCTACCTGCGTGGAAATTGGATTCAAGGAGCGCCAAGGTAAGTGGATTGCAGCCCCACCCTGGGGGGCACAAGCCAGGCGGTCTCCTGCAGGTTGGAGTGATAGGTTGGAGTTCCAGGGGATCCAGGGCTGGGAGGGTCTCAGGCCGGGTGGGAGTAGCTGGATGGGGATATCTGAGGGATCCCACTGAAGTCGGCGACTGGAGGGAAAAAGAATTAAAAAAAAAAAACACACCTCCAAGAAGAAAACAGGTTGGAGGGGGCACAGTTCTCTGTTCATTGTTTCTTGCTAGCTCTTCTATGGGCTTCACGGTGAGGATGACCTTCCCATCTACTAAAGTAATAACGGGGATCAGGCTTCATGCAGGGCCTTCCAAACGAATCCACCGCCTGCATGCAGAATTCATTTCTCTCTCCCATGACGTCCCCGACCATATTGTAATTTTTAAACAGTGTCAGACCCTCAAAGCTCCTCTGGGCATAAATCCCCTGAGCAATCCTCCGGACATGCTGGAGTTATTACATCTCACTGTGGGCATTCAGGTTGTGGCACCGGTACACGTTCCCCAAAAGTTTATGAAACACCCAATCGGACCACTTGCTTTCAATATGGTCCCAGATCATCTCAGTGAGATTGGGGTACTCATACTGCAGATAGTCCCATTTTACACATTTACAGATGATCTGTTCTGCTGGGGACCACTCTACAATGCTACGAACAGTGGTCTGGGGCACTTTACCTTGTGGGAGCCATATCCCTGTCTTGTACTCCCTCTTTTAACATTGTACTTCCTCAGCCTGCCCAAGTTTAGCTGTGGTCTCCACTGACGCTGGATCTTCTTGCTGCGACTCTTTGGTGGGCTGGAATAGTTGAGTTGAGTACAATGGGGGCCCTTCCCGATCCACATGCCAGGGGGCTGGAATAGTTGGGCCAAGTACAATGGGGCCCCTTCCCGATCCACATACCAGTCCTCATCTTCCTCCTCTTCACCTTCAACCTCCACATCATCAGGACTTCCTCCGGACAACTTTTCCTGCTGGATGAGTGCTGGCTGCTCTGCCACACGACCTGACAGAGACTTCTGTAATGGTAGATGCACTATCATGGCAACAACTTCACTGACCTCCTTGGGCTCAGGTTGCATGGCAGAACTCTGATGCTCAGATACAGGACTGGGGTCTCTTTTTGGGGTTCAGATGTGTTAAAATCCTCTGGAGTCATCAGCTTGGTGGCAGGGGATGCCAGCCCATGCCCCACATCCTGTCTCTTGGCCATCCCAAATAAGTGGTCAGATCAGGCGAAGGACTGGAAATGGCAGACACACTATCACTCCCTTCCAGACTATACTCCTCCATGGTGATAGAGGCAGATGAAATACTAGAGGCTCCCATGCTGAGTTTGCTGCAGACCATACACACTGGCAGGATCTGGATACTTTGACAGGCAAAAAGCATGCTCCATTGATGCTGCAGCTCTGCCCACCTGTGTCCACATCCAGGTGAACATTTCTGGAGGAACGGTTACTCCAAGGGGTATAGAAGCATGCACCATATTTGAGATCTTTTCTGCTCTTCACTGCTGCAAGCTTGCACACTGGTCACAAGTCACAAGGCTAGTCTCTCAGTTCTCTTCACTCCACACAGCACCTCTGGACCAAAAGCTCAAATCTTCCCCACCAGAACCATATGGCCCAATCCACGGCTTGTCCAGAGGTCCATTTGCATTCTGCTCACATGTATCCAACACTGATGTCAGAAACAGCAAACACACTGGCTCCACTGTAAGGCCTCAGATGCACAAACTGACTAGTCCCCAGCACCATATTGCTGTCACAATACAAAACAAGGTCCCAACAGCTACAGAAATAGCACCCAGCACCCAAACATCCAGACAAGCCCAGGGACACCCCATAACCAGATCCCAGATGAGTCCCAACATTGTAGCCCTATCCCCATGTCTGGGCATATAAGATAATAAATCTGTGAGGAGAGAATATGTACAGCAGCAGAAAAACCTCCAAGACAGGCATGTTACCCAGGCCTTAATAGTACATGAGGTGCCCACACAGTTCTGGTGCTAGAAAAAAACTGTGAGTTAGTCCTAAACAAACAGCCAACATGACACACTCAATGTCCACATGAACTTGATTAACCAGTGGGGGAAGGGGGATCCCAAATTTTATTAGAAGATATAACAACCCCAAGGACCTGAATTCTTCAGTGGGAGTCTCATTTCAATTTACAGATGTGGCCAAAATGATTTTACTGTAACCTTGAATCCTGGACCGGGGTAGTCTCACACTCTGAGGCAGCTCTCATAGCACCGAGTGGTCACATACTTATCAAGGCAGTACTCATGCCAAAAACAGTCTCAGTGCTTGGCAGCATCAACATCTCTCTCAGCCTGGGTCCCCTACGTATCATAGAAACATAGAAGTTGACGGCAGATAAGGACTGCATGGCCCATCCAGTCTGCCCATTTCTTTTTCTACCTTATAAATGTGCCATCGGCCTTTGCTCTGTCAGTGGCCTATCTATTCATACTCATTTGCATTGCTCCCTTATGCCTATCCCATGTCTGTTTGAAGCCCTGCACTGTATTCATAGCCACCACTTCTTGAGGTAGGCCATTCCATGCATCCACCACCCTTTCTGTGAAAAAGAATTTCACATTCCCTTAATCTGCCCCTCTAATCTCATGCTGTGTCCTCTTGTCCTGCTATTTTTCTTATATTTAAACCACGTTAGACTCTTTCACCTTGTTAATGCCCTTAAGGTGTTTGAATGCCTCGATCATATCACCTCTCTCCCTCCTTTGCTCAGGGTATACATATTGAGCTCTGTTAATCTGTCCTCATATATCTTCTGATGCAGTCCCTGCACCATTTGGTTACCCTTCTCTGGACTGCCTCAATTTGGTTAATGTCCTTGTGGAGGTGTGGCCTCCAATCCTGCACGCAGTACTCCAGATGGGGCCTAACCAGTGTCTTGTAAAGAGGATTATTACCTCCTCTACGACTTGGATACCCTACTAATACACCCTAACACCCCCTAGCCTTACCTACTGCTTTAGAGGTCTGCTTGGTTGATTTCAGGTCATCAGTGATGATGATGCCCAAGTCTCTTTCTTCCTTTGTGACTGCTAGCAACTTCCCTCCCAGCCTATAGGTGGCTTCAGGGCTTCTCTTCCCTATGTGCATGATCTTGCACTTCTTTACATTAAATCCCAGTTGCCACTCTTCTGACCATTTTGCTAGTTTATCCAGCTCTCTTCTCATTCTGCCCACCCCATCTGGATCATCTACTCTGTTGCAGATCTTGGTGTCATCTGCAAACAGACAAGCCTTACCCTCTAGTCCATCTGCAAGGTCACTAATGAAGATGTTGAAGAGGACTGGCCCCAGGACTGATCCCTGAGGTACCCCACTTGTGACTTGCATCTCTTCTGACTGTATACCATTTACCACCACTCTCTTTTCTGCCCGTCAACCAGTTTGCCACCCAGTTGACCAACTTCTGACCCACCACGCCTACCAGCTTATTTATCAATCTTTTATGTGGGACAGTGTCAAAGCTTTGCTGAAGTCAAGGTAGGCGACATCAACTGCTCTCCTTGGTCCATCACTCTGGTTACCAGTCAAAGAAATCTTTGAGATTAGTTTGACAGGACCTTCCTTTGTAAACCCATGCTGTCTGTATCCCAGCCCCTATGGATTCCAGGTGTTGCACTATCCTTTCCTTAAGGAGTGCCCATGTAATCTTGCCCACTACTGAGGTAAGACTGACTGGTCTGTAGTTCCTGCCTCCTCCCTGCTACCACTCTTGTGGAGCGGGATCACATGAGCCCTTCTCCAGTCTTCTGGGACCTCTCCTGTGCTCAGAGACTCACTAAACAGTTCTGATAATGGCTCTGCTAGTTCCACCTTTAGCTCCTTAAGTACCCTGGGATGTATGCCATCAGGTCCCATTACCTTATCCACCCTGAGCTTAAGCTCTTGTAGGACCCTTTCTTTTGAAGGAGTAGTGCTCACCTCCCTCCCCTGTGTCCATGGTGCTGAGCTGTGGCCCTGCCCTCACCTTTCTCTTCAGTAAATACTGAGCAAAGTATCTATTTAGGATAGATGCTTTTACATGGTCCTCCTCTCACATGCTCCCTTTTCTCCATTAAGCTTAGAATACCCCTCTGGACTTTCTCCTTTCACTAATGTATCTATAGAAAGTCTTGTCACCTTCTTTACTGTTCGTACTAGTGTTTCCTCAGTTTGGGACTTTGCCTGCCTTACTGCCTTCCTGCTTCCCTTAGGACAGTTTGGTATGCCTCCCTATCTTCATCCCACTGTGTTCCCTTATATTTCCTGAAGGCCAGCCTTTTGGCTCTGACCTTTTCTGCTACTGTATTTGAGAACCAAAGTGGTTTCCTTCTTCTTTTGCACTTCCTTTTCTGTCTAACACAATGGGATGTTGCTTCAAGTATTGCATCCTTAATGCTTGCCCACTTTGCCTGTACACCCTCAACTGTGTTTCTTTTGGCCAGGGCTAGCTTAACTCTGTTGGCCATCTTATCAAAGTCAGCTCCTCTGAAGTCCCATATTTTTGCCTTGGAATGGGATGATTTAGATGTAGTAGCCAAATTGAACCATACCATGTGATGGTCACTGGCCCCCAGGTGACCTTCTACCTGGAGATCTGTGATCCCTTCCCTGTTAGTCAGTACTAGATCTAGGATAGCCCTGTCTCTTGTGGGTTGTTGTACCAGTTGTTTGAGGCCCTCCCCCTGCAGGGAATCCACTATGTGTCTAGTTCTGGCAGATGTTCCTGCTGGTATTGACCAATCTGTATCCGGCATGTTGAAGTCTCCCATTATCAGAACCTCCCCTTTAGCTGTCATGTTTTATATATCCTCTAACAGTAATGTGCCTATGTCCTCCCCTGGTCTGGGGCCTGAGACAATCCCAGTTCATATGACTGTCCCATTTCCTGTTTCAGGGTGACCCACAGTTCTTCTGGCTCCTATGTGTATTCTGAATTTCTGTAGCTTTGATATTTTCATTGACATACAGGGCCACTCCTCCCCTTTTGCACCTCGGTCTCTTCTGAACAATACATAGCCAGGTACTGAAGTCTCCCAGTGTGGTTACTGGTAAACCACGTCTCACTAATTGCTACTATGTCCAGTTTAGTCTCTGACATTATTGCCTGCAGGTCTGGGATCTTATTTCCCAGGCTGTGAGCATTTGTGTACATGATTTTCCATTGGGGAGATTTTGGTGTGTTAGTTGTTTGGGTGAGGTTTGGCATTATCCCTGTGCGTCGTGTGAGAACAAGCCTTTTCTTACCTGGTGATGCAAATGAACTGCAAACATGCTGAATCCCTGTTTGACCATTAGCTGAGGGGAGGTGTTATTCTATTCTATGTATGGGGTGCTGCACCCTCTCCCCATTTGCTAGTTTAAATATTCTGCAAAGATGTCAAACTTCTGCCCCAATGCACTGACTCCTTCTTAGTCAGATGCAGTCCATCAAATTTAAAGAACTTTCGCTCCCAGAACTGTTGCCAGTTCCCTACAAATCTGTGTCCTTTTTCCTGGCACCAGCCCTTGAGCCACGTGTTTAGCTCCCCTATCTCCCCTTCTCTGACCGTCCGTCCATCTGCCCCCCTCTCCCAGACTGGCAGGATCTCAGAGAAGGAGATGCCGGATGAAATGGATGATAGTTTGTCACCCAGCCTGGTCAGGTGTTCCTTGGTCTCCACAACTGACTGACTGGCTGGCGAGATCATTAGTCCCTATGTGTACTAGGACATCAATGTTTTCTCCTGCTTTGTGAACAATTTTAGCAATGCGGTCAGTGTCTCTCCATGCTGATGTACCTGGGAGACATCTGACCATTACCCCTGGCTGGAGATGGGTATCAACTCCCCGAATCATGGAGTCTCCTATGATCAGAAGTTTTTTGGATTTCCTTTTTGCTTTTTTTGTTTTGGTTCCTGATTTGGGTGAGTTTTGTTGTGCTAGATCCTGTGCCACAGTGTCCTGCTCTGTAGTGTCTTCTGCCTCTTTGTTTGATTTCAGAGATAGAGGCAGATACCTGTTTGTAGTGTTTATATGGTTTTTGGAGGTAATATGTTGGAGAGCAGAGAGTGATGGGGCACCTGATTTGCCCCTCCTAACCACCTGCCAACCTCCTGGTCCAACTACCCTCTGCGGTCGAGGTTTTCCTGTTGGATGCTGGGGAAATGGCGGGTGGTTCTTATAATGTATTTCCTCTTGAATATGAAATCTGAGGCTTGCAATCTCTGCCCATGCTGCCCAGAGCTGAGCCCTAAGATCTCCAATGGCTCAGTATGTAGGACAGTGTCTTAAATCCTGTAAGACTGTCCTTCTGAAAATTGTTCCACAGTACCTGCAGTTAGTGATATCCATTCCAGATAAGTTGCTGGGTTTATAACCTAGTCAGAGTAATTAGAAGGAAAAAAATGCAAGTAATGGTTTGATTGTTTTTTGTTTTGTTAACTTGTTATAACAAGTTAAATTACTAGTGTCCTGTAAATGAGCTCACCTTGTGGATGCCCCACTGATCCACCCCTTCCTGCTCTGCCACAGGAAATGTCACAACTGTGGTACCCTATAAAAGGTGTAGTGTGGGGTGGTTGGGGATGGGGTTGGGTGGCTTGGCCCTTCCCCTGCCGAAAAAGAAGAACCATGGACGAAAGAACAAAGAGGTAAGAGCAGAAACAATCAGTCAACAACAAATGCAGTGACCCTGAAAGCTTATCCTAATGTTAGATAAAACTGTAAAACCTGTAAAGCACCACCTGTAATAATTTCAGAGAAGATATACGCTGTAAGAAACACTTTGCTACAGAGAAAAATAAAGCAATGCAATGTTAACAACAAACAGTAGCAATCCCTGTGAGTAAAAAAATAAAAACAACACCTCACAGTAAATCTGCCTAGCCAAAAGAAGTCTTAATCCTTTTCCTTGCTCTGGTAAGGTTCTCCACTCTGCCTTTCAAGCAGTCTTGGAAGGAAAGAGCTCTGGTGAAGCTAGGTGCCTTGGCCAGCAAACCAAGTCTTCTATCCAAGATATCAACTAACCTGGCTCTTTAACCCTTCTTTCTGTTAGAATTACTGACAGTTTGCCAGCTCCACCCTCACATACACACCTAGTCCTTTGGAAGAGCTGTGGGAGGAAGCAATTAGCTCCTTCTATGAGAAGGAGACTGAAACTGAGACAACAAACCTTTTCAACAACAAAAAAAAAGAATAAAATAAAACAGTGTCACAGTAATTTTGCTTAGCCCAATGATAAAAAAGTCACAAAAATGTAAGCTCCACCTGTAATAATTTCAAAGAAGATATACCCTGTAAGAAACACTTTGCTACAGAGAAAAATAAAGCAGTAACAGAAGAGATACCTTGCAAAAGACAATTTGAATCAGAAAATTACAGCAGTAATCTATTAGCACACACCTGTAGGCACACCTTGTAATAATGCAGAAGAAGGTATACCAGCAACAACAATTTGAATCAGAGAAAAATAAAGCAATGAAATGTTAGCAACAAACAGTAGCAATCCCTGTGAGTAAAAAATAAAAACAACACCATGCAGTAAATCTGCTTAGCCAAAAGAAGTCTTAATCCTTTTCCCTTGCTCTGGTAAGGTTCTCTACTCTGCCTTTCAAGCAGTCTTGGAAGGAAAGAGCTCAGGTGAAGCTAGGTGTCTTGGCCAGCAAACCAAGTCTTCTCACTCTTTCTACAGCTTGGTGGTCCCTTAGAACAGCTGGCCACACAAATCAGAGATGGCTGCTCCACTAACCTCCCAGCCAGACTACTGATCCCGCAAGTGATCATCCCTCCAACAATCATGGGGGAAGCATCATAGCTCTGCCACACTTCCCAGATTCTGCTCTCCTTCAATCTCAGTAGATTACTCAGACAGATAAACACAGACTGAGGTTTGATATCTGGCACCTGAACTCCCTGCAGCTCTTCTCCCACAGATGACCTGGGGCTCCCACAGTCCTTGACACTTTGCTCAGGCTGGGTACCAACCCCCTTTCACAAGGCTGGACCCAGGCTGCCAACACTGGAGGCCAAGTGGACAATCACCCTGCTTGACCCAGCACACCCTCTCAATCTCTCTCTTTCTCTTTCTGTCTTCTTTCACCGGCACTGATCACCAGAGAGAACCCTGATCTCCCACCAAACAGATATTAAATCCCCCCGTGCACCTGCAGTGCTCTCTCAACCTGCAGGAGCACCACCCAGGAGGCACAAAGGATTTAATCATTTTTCTTCTGGGTTGAATTAGGCCACAGACTGGGGAAATTAACTGTAACCACCCGGGGGGGGGGTACATAATGAAACACAATATGACATTAAAAAGATAATTTGGTGGACAAGAGCAACTTAGTGAGTGAGGAGTTAACTTTTGTAACATTTTTTACAATCTAAAGGTAGCTAAACGTATTTGTTGTTTGACTGTTATGTGTGGCAACTTTGGCCTTTTGCACTCTCTGTCCCATAGGAGACTACCACCTCATCAAGGTACTGTGAAGGCAAAGTAACCCTCTTGAGGGGGGTTCCACCCTTAGAAGTGTCACAGGAACATATTTCCTTTAGGCTAAAGGAACCTTAGGAAGAGGCTCCAAGTAGAGAGACATGCCACTGGAGGAGGAGGGGAGAATGAGGGGCAAAGAAACAGTGCTTCCAAAAGAGGCTGGAGAGCTCATAAAGTGGGCAGTCAGTGGCAGAGCCAAGTTTGGGAGTACTTGGGAGCCGGGGGGGCCATTCAGCCAATCATGATCTCCATAATGAGCACTAAACAGTGAATAAAAATGGTGGTGGGGCACCACTACTCACACTTGGGCAGCCAGAAACATAGAAACATTGAATTTGATGGCAGATAAGGACCACTTGGCCCACCCAGTCTGCCCATTTCCCTGCCTACTGGATAAGCTGTGGATCCTAGTTAACCAGCAGCCTACTTCTTCCTACCCCCACCCCCTAGAATTGCCTTATGACCGTCCCATGCATGCTTGAATTCCACCACTGTTTTTGACTCCACGACCTCCCCTGAAAGGCCGTTCCATGCATCCACAACCCTCTCTGTGAAAAATACTTCTAAATTACCTCTGAGCCACCCCTCTATCTTAAAATTGTGCCCCCTTGTTCTTGCACACCTCTTTTTTTGAAAGATGCTACCCTCTTGGACTTTGTTTATTCCCTTGAGGTACTTGAAAGTTTCTATCATGTCCCCCTCTCCCTCCTTTCCTCGAGGCTATACATATTAAGCTCCTTAAGTCTCTCTTCATATGTCTTCTGGTGCAGACCCTGCACCATTTTAGTTGCCCTCCTCTGGACAGCTTCCATCCTGTCTATGTCTTTGCGAAGACTGGGTCTCCAGAACTGCATGCAGTACCCAGATGGGGTCTGACCAGTTGCTGGAGGGATTATAACTTCCTGTTTTCTACTGGTGATGCCTCTCCTGCATCCCAGTATCCCCCAAGCCCTCCTTGCTGCCCTCTCACATTGCTTGGCCACTTTTAGGTCATCTGATATGACTACCCCCAGGTCCCTTTCCATTTTTTTGTTGTTAGTATCTCACCCCCCATTGTGTACTCTTCCCCTGGGTTTTTGTTTCCTTGGTGCATTACCTTGCACTTCTTAGCACTGAATCTAAGCTGCCATACATTTGACCATTCCTCTAACCTTGCCAAGTCCCTTTTCATCCTTTCCACCCCACCTTGTGCATCAACTCTGTTGCAGATCTTTGTGTCATTTGCAAAGAGACATACTTTTCCTTCCAGTCCCTTTGCAATGTCGCTTATAAAGACATTGAAGAGGACCGGTCCTAATACTGAACCCTGCAGTACCCATAGTAACCCCTCTTTCTTCAGAGTGGACTCCATTTACTATTATTCTCTGTGTCCTATTCTCCAGCCAATTTTTACCCAGGCTGTCATCTTGGGACCCACTCCCAGGCTAGCTAACTTATATTAATCTTTGTGTGGGACTGTGTCAAATGCCTGCTAAAGTCTAGGTAGGCCATGTCCACAGCCCCTCCCTGATCTACTACTTGGTCACCCAGTCAAATAAATCTATCAGATTTGTCTGGCATGACCTTTCTGCTGTGAATCCATGCTGCCTTGGGTCCTGCCCCTCTGGCCTCTAGATACTCAACAATTCTTTCCTTCAGAAGTGATTCCATCATTTTCCCTACCACTGAGGTTAAACTAACAGGTCTGTAGTTTCCTGCTTCTGCCTTGCCCCACTTTGTGAAGGGAATCCATCTGCCCTCCTCCAGTCCTCAGGTACCACCCCATCCTCCCATGATTTGTTAAAAAGGGTAGTCAGTGGTGTCACTAATTCTACCCTTAGTTCTTTTAGAATTCTGGGATGAATCCCATCAGGCCCCATTGCTTTGTCCACCTTCAGTTTTAAGAGTTCTTTCAGAACCCTTTCTTCTGTAAATGGGCTGGTATCAACTTCTGTATCCAGAGCATTTCTACTGTTTGTTTTAGGTACCTCCCCCTCTTCCTTTGTAAATACTGAGCAAAAATATTTGTTTAGTATCTCTGCCTTCTCACAGTCACCCTCTACCCCCCTTCCCCCCCTTTATTAAGCCTCACTATCCCTCCCTTGGTCTTCCTTCGCTCTCTGATGTACCTATAAAAGGTTTTATCCCCCTTCTTAACTAAGTTGGCTAGCTTTTCCTCAGTTTGGGCCTTTGCTGTTCTGACTGCCTTCCCAGCTTCCTTTTGCTTTAACTGATACAGTTCTCTGTCCTGCTCCTTCTGTGATTCCTTGTACTTCCTGAAAGCTTTCTTTTTCTCTTGAACCTTCACTGCCACTTCCTTTGAGAACCATAGTGGTTTCTTACATCATTTAGTTTTGTTTATTTGCTTCACACAAAGGCTTGTTACCTCTGTGATGGCAATTTTTATTATTCCCCATTGTTCCTCCACCCCTCCTTCCTGCCCATTTGCTAGTGCATTCCTTAGGCGCTCACCTATTTTGGCAAAGTCAGCCCTCCTAAAGTCCAGTACCTTTGCCTTTGTATGGCTTGACTCTATTGCTGTGTTTACTGAACCATACTGTTCGATGGTTGCTGTCTCAGATGGCTACCCACTTCTACATCTGTGATCCTCTCTTCATCTCCATTTGAGAGAACCAGGTCTAAGATTGCTCCCTCTCGAGTGGGCTCCAATACTAGTTGTCTAAGGCATGCCCCCTGTAGGGCATCTAGAATAACCCCACTCTTTGAAGTGGCTGCTGCAACTGCACTCCAGCTAACATCTGGCATATTCAGATCACCCATCAGCAATATCTCCCCTTTTTCTGCCATACTAAGTATACTTTCTATCATTTCCTTGTCCATTTCCTCCCTCTGAGAAGGGGGTCTGTATACAACCCCTGTGTGGATTGTGATGCCATTGCCGGTCTCCAAATTTACCCACAGTGCTTCTTCTCCTCCCTGTTTTCCCTTTTGTTCTGTTGCTTTGATTCCTTCCCTTATGTAAAGAGCTACTCCTCCTCCTCCTCTTTTACCTTTTCTGTCCCTCCTGTAGATAGTGTATCCTGGTATGTTTACGTCCCAGTCATGGTTTTGTGCGAACCATGTTTCTGTGACTGCCACGATATCCAGATGTTCCTCCTCCATCAAGGCCACTAATTCAGGAAGCTTGTTACTCAGACTATGGGCATTGGTACTCATTGCTTTCCATTTTTTGATGACTTTACCTTCTGTTGCAGCATCCCCCACTGACCTTTCTACCTCAGTCTTTTTCTCATTTAGTACCCTGTTTTGTAGGGATAGGCTGGGATTTTCCTGCTGCTTATCAGTGCCTCCCCCTTGACTAGTTTAAAAGCATGCCAATGAAGCATTTAAACCGATTGCTCAAAAGACTTGTTCCCTTCCTGGACAGATGCAGACCATCCTGCCAGTATAGGCTGGTGTCCCTCCAAGTGGAACCCCAGTCCCCAATGAAGCCAACCCCCTGTGCTCCACACTATTTTTTCAACCATTCATTAAACTGCGTGGTGCAAAGTACCCTTGCTTCACTCATGCCATTGACAGGCAGCACCTCTGAGAAGGATACTGTGTGCTACTTGTCTTAGACCCTTCCCCAGTTCTACAAAGTCCTTCTGCACTGCTCTGATCTGATGTCGAGCCAAGTCATTTGTCCCTAGTTGGACAATGACGTCCAGCTCAGACTCCCGTGCAGCTGTTCTCGTGATCCTGAGGATGCGCTTCCTGTCCCTCCAAGCCATGGCACCAGGCAGGCACCTTACATCAGTTTTCCCTGCTCCCCCCAGTTCTATCCCCCTAATAATTGAGTCCCCACCAGGAGCTTCTTCCTTTCTGTGGTGTCCTCTGCCTCCTTCCTGTGGGCCTCCCTTGTGACAGGTGTCCTCAGCCTCCTTAATCTCCTCTGTGGGTGCATCCATAGGGGAGCTGTGCTCCCCCAGAATGGTGTATGGATTGTGGAGTGGAACAACTGACTGGGTGTGCCTCTGTTCCACCATCCTCACCCTCCCTGAGCCCACTGTGGTCCAACTGCTGTGCTTTCTTTGCAACCTCTGAGGTAGTGGTGGTGGCTCTGGTGCTCCCTGGATGGGGGAGGTTCCCTTCCTACCATCCAGCCTGGCCTGGGGGAAGGTTCCCTTACTGCTGTCCAGTGTGGACTGAAGACGGGCAAATTCCTCCCTCAGGGCAGAGAGTTGTCTGCAAATAGGGCAGCATCTCAGCCTCCAGAAAGACTACTGGAAGACTGCTGCCCCACAGCCATTACATTGCACTACTCCCCACATGATTATGTACTTTTTTTGTGTGTGTGTGTGTTTGTGTGTGTGATTGGTTTGTTATATAAAAATATATATATTATACAATGTGTATGCTTATATTTTTAGTGCTGTGTGCTAGAGAGGATATGACATTGATATGCACCTTGCACTCTTGAGGAAATGATGTCAGAACCCCAGGTATAAAGGAACTATTTCCAGGGGTGGGTGGGGTGAGGGGTGGGAAGGGTTGGGCCTAAACTGTTCCCTCTCAAAACAATCAGCTAAGAGCTCTGACCCACCTGCGATGAGTGCCTTCCTGTCAGCAAGATACCATACACAACAATTTGACAGAGAAAATCCCTGCTAATCAAACAGAGAAAATCCAGACATCCAAGTCAGACACAGGTAAACCTCCCCAGCCCCAAACAGCCTGGTGGTTTGTGCTCTGAAAGCAGTCAGCCCCAAAATAAGTCAGCTGTGCTTTAAACTCTTCCTGCACTGAAAATCTTAAGAATTGTAACAAGACTGTCTTTTCCTGATAATTCTAAGTTCCTTATTTCACCTTTCAGTTAGATGTAGCCTCCACCTGCAGAATATCTGCTACAAACCAAAGACAATTGTAAGGTTCACCTCCCTCTGTTGTGAGCACAACTCGCTTTCTTGCAAATCCTATGTTCAGTATTGCAGCTTCCAGCAAGAGGTAGTTTGACTTGAAAAATATTAGCTGTTCAGGAGGGGCAACCACCCCCCAGCACCCCCCAGCCCCCCCTCTAGCTCCACCACTGTGGGCAGTGGCTGGTAGCTCCCACCCATTGAACTGCAGGTATAGCATTTGTGTTCAATGGGTGTATACAACTCAATGAGGAGTTATGCTTCTGCAACATTGTTTATAGTCTGAAGGTGGTTGAATGAATGTGCTGTTTGACTGTTATGCTTGAAGAGTTTGGCCATTTGAACTTTTATTCCCATGGGGTACTATCATGCTGTTGCGATACTGTGAAGGCAAAGGGACCCTTCTGAGTAGGGTTACCCCCTAGAAGTGCTGCAAGAGCATAATTATTTTAGGCTAAAGGAGCCCAAATGTACTGCGTAGAAGGTGGTGAACACAGAGATTGAGTGGAGTACTGACTGACAGCAACTGATGTTGACTGATAACGGACAGAAAATAATTGGAGCAATGACCTACAGTAACTAGTAACTGACAGCAGACATGAATAACTTCGATAAGGAGAGTGGGAATAGCAGGATTGAAGGATAAGAGAGCCACAATCCAACCCCAACTCACAGTGGAAACCTACTACTAGGGTAAATGCTATACTTAAATGCATATAGTATATTAATGATTTTCAGCAGAGAGAAAAAAAAACTTGTAGGAAATCTCTGGAGATCCATGGCCTCAGCCCCCATCTCTCCTGGCATGGGAACTTATTACTTAACAGCTCATGATGCTAATTTGGAGTTTGAATTTCAGGGGACGTTTCTGGAGTGATACCTCTCTCTGTCTATCACTGTAACAGAATAATGTTCTGGAGTGCCATGAGTCATTCTTTTCAGCTAAAGGAAGTTCCCCACAAAGGAGGCCCACCCGTCAAAGCATGGAATGAGGAGAGCAGCGACTGCTGAAAGGCTGTTACACAGCCTTAGGACTATGAGGAGGCCTATCCTGGAATGGAAACTAAAGGAAGGGGATATGAAATGAGACTAGGTGAACCTTAGGCAGACACAGGGAGACTAGCTTTCAGAGGTGCTGCCAAAGTGGTTTGCACAGCTATTGGAACCCTTGTTGGTTTAGGGCCTCGCCCTCTGCCAGTTGGAGTCTTAAATGCTACTCCTTGATGTGCTGCTGACTGAAGGTCTTCATGGTTAAAGCTTCCCTTGGAGTGTTGAACCTTACCACCCAGTGGGACTGCTGTGAGGCACTGCAGGAGACAAGTGGCCTACAGAGAAGGTTCCCCACCTGAGTCAAGGAACTCATTCTCAAGATGCAGACTTCAAGGGGAGCAAGAGCTGTCTACACACAGGGAGAATCCTAAGGGCAAGGTTCTAACTGAATAATGACTGCTGAATGAAATGACTGATACAGATAGAAAATATGACGATTGCAAAGATACTGAAATTTGAATGTACATCAACATCAAAATGAAAGGCAAAACCCAGCCTTGGCAGGGAAGGCTGGAAGCTTCATGCACACTAAGCCTAGGGTGGTAAATGATTAGCAGAGTGACAGAGTAAATTAATTAAAATGACAGAGCAAAAATGGACTGGCTGCCTTGCTAGTAAGCCTTGTAAAAGCAATGAGGAGGAATGCAGTTGAACTGAGAGGTTGCAAGTGGGCTGGTATGAACAGCAAAATGGAAAAGCCTGAACTAGCACAATGTAAAACCACAGAATGGCATACAGTAAGTAGAGCATGCTGTGGAAACTAGTAAGCACACCAAGAACCAAAACAGAAAGAAACACAAGAGTTAAATGAGGACAGGAGTGTAGCAGGAGTAGCTGACTGCAAGAAAGAAGGAAGCACAAGCTGCAACCAGAAAAGGTAGAAGAAACAAAATACTGACCTAGACAGCTGCTAAAGGCACAAACCAACAGAAAGCCCAAAAGCACAAAGGAAAATGGGCTGACAAACATGGGGAGAAAAGGGGGATGCCAGAGCCTCAGCAGAGCCTCAGGCTGTGGTAAAAAAAAAAACATAGCACATAGAAAAGGGCTTATTGGATCCAGAAAAGGGACAATAACGAGTACAATAAATATGTGTATAAGGTTGCCCAAAGGAAATGCAAAAAAAGTATCAAAGATGAAAAACAAAACTGAGTTTAGGCTTGCTCAGTTTAACAATGGTGGAAAAAGCTTTTACGCTTATGTCAACAATAAGAAAAATATAGATAAGTCCATTGGTCCACTAAAAATAAATGACATTGACATATCAGACCCTCAAGAAATGGCAGAGAACTTTAATGGATACTTTTGTTCAGTACTTAATGTAGGGCAACCCATAATTAGTACATTACACAGTGGAATAAATACTGAAACACCAATAATATTCTCCAAAAATGAAATATGGGATAAACCTTTTAAAATCAAAACTAAGAAGTCCCCTGGTCCTGATAAACTACATCCCAGATTAATAAAAGAGCTAGCTTGATGGCTGGTAGGCCAGCTACATAGGATTTTTAATATGTCCATAAACACAGGAGAAATCCTGACAGACTGGAAAACAGCAATGGTAGTACTGATTTTTAAGAAAGGTGACAGGTGTAACATGGCTAATTACAGACCAATTAGATAACCAGTATCCTGGGCAAGGTCCTTGAATCACTAATAAAAAATAAACTAGAAATGGAAATTGAATGAAAAGGGTTTAAAAGTCAAAGGTCCAGTTTAATAAATAATCTAGTATTCTATGAAAATGGCAGTGCCTTACTAGAAAATAAATCACCAGTAGATGTGATCTGTTTGGACTTCAGTAAGGCATTTGATAAGGCCTCCCATTCTATCATTATTGAAGAAATGAATGTTATGGGAATAAATTCATTGTGAAATGGGTTGATGCATGGCTGAGGAACAGAACTCAGGCTGTACAAATAAGAGGATATCAATTTAGTGTTGGCTAGTGACCAGTGGGGTGCCACACAGGTCGGTGCTAGGACCTGCACTGTTTACCAGCTCCATCACTGATAACGGCTGCTAATCTGGACAACTTCACTGTCAAGTTTGCAGATGACTGTAAAATTGCTGCTGAGGTAGATAGTGACACAGATTAAATCACTTAAAAAAGATCTAACAACCTTAGAAGAATGGTCAAGACTAAACAGCATGGCCTTTAACACAGACAAATGTGTTGTCATGCATCTTGGTGAAGCAAATAAGAGACAACAACTATACAATTAATGGGAAAACCCTACAAGCAGTTGACAGTGAAAAAGACCTGGGAGTCATCGTCACTAATAACCTCAAATTTAGCAGACACTGTACTGAGGTCATTAATAAATCAAATAAGATCATTGGTTGCATTAGAAAAGCTTTTCAATCTAGAAATAGAGCATGCATTTTGCCACTATACAGGGCATACCTAAGACCCCACTTGGACTACTGCTCATCACTCTGGAGTCCCCACTTGCATGGTGATGTCAGTAGATTGGAGAGTGTACAAAGAAGGGTCACAAGATTGGTGGATGGGATGCAGGATAAGAGCTATGAACAGAGACTAGTAGAACTGAACATGAATTCACTTGAACTTAGAAGAACTAGGGGCAATCTTTTACTAATGTACCATTTATTATGAAATAAACTGCTTATGGCAGACTTTGGGCTGTCTATAAATCACAGAGTTTACTCTCTGAGAGGCCACACTTACCAACTAAGGTTAACATTCCTATACACAAAGAATAATCCCATTGTGGAATTAACTGCCTAGAGATGTGGTCGAAGCAGAATCCTTCAATGCTTTTAAGCAGAAGTTGGACAGTTTTCCGATATCAACCATGGGGAATAACTGAATCCTCTTTGAGGAAGATATACCATAATGGGCCAACAGCCTTCTGTACATCTTAAAAATCCTAGTATAAATAAACAGTGCTTCTGAAAGAGGCTGGTGGAAGCTGGCTTAAATAGCTCAGGAGGTGGGTGGGTGGTGGGTAGCTCCTGCCCATTGAACTGCTGGCTTAGCCTCTGTGTAATTCTTTTTTGTTGTTGTTAATCTATTTATCTTCCCCACTGCAGTGTAGCCTAGCCCTTCCCTGACCTCCCCAGCCCCATTACCCGGCATCCAGGGACTTACCTCATCCCAAACTTCCTCCAAAGCTTACCCCTCCCCCCCATAGCAAGGTTCGACAGAGGTGCCATGCCACTGACAAGATGGATCTGGTGTGGGCCCTTGGCCCAAGCTTCTACCATAGCATACCCCCACCATGGCAGGGTCAAATAGCAGGTGCCTTCCAGTGAGGAAACGGATCTAGTGTGGGAAAGGTCCATATAGTCCAGTGTGGAGCCTGTGAGAAGTCGGTGTCATCCGTGATGCACCTGGCCATTTTCCCTGTTCTGTAGGGAGGGATGGATGTTCAGTGCCATCTTAGATGCACCAGGCACGCTACCATGCATAAGGCATCGATGGCCACCATCCCTCCAACCCATTGCCCTGAGCCTCTGCCAGGGGTCAGGACAGTGCCAAGAACCCACAGCCCTCCCTCCCAGGGAAGGAGAGCCATCCTCCTGATGCTCAATCCTCCTCTCCCCGGCCAGCCCCCCAGCGAACCGAGTCCATCACCAAACCTGGCTGGCTGGCATGGCAGCAGATGAGACATGGATGCCTCTGCTCTCCATGCCACCAGGCCAAACCTTTGTGTAGTCCTTTAGGAATATTTTGAGAAAAAAATAATATTTAGACATAATTTACCTTATAACTTGTAAATGTGCTTTGGTCTCTTCTCTTCAGTCTGGCTTACATTATTATTTCAGGTTTGTTATCATTTTCATCTAACAAATGATCTGAGGAAGGACAAAATCATCTCAGTTTATTTTCCTGCCAAAGCTTTGAGAGTGAAAGGTAGAAATTAAATGATATCAGAAACAGGGAACTTAACATTGAATAAGATGGGGTCAAGTTATATTCAGTCTTAATTAATCTCTGCCATGCTGTCTTTAATTGCCTATGATTTTCAGCTTCAGACCAAAATTGGGATATATCTGAGTCAGACATGAAGTGGTCATGAAGAGGGAATACTGCAGCATGTGGCCACCTCCTGCCAGTTATTACTGCACTATAAACCAGCTATTTCTTAATCCAAAGAAAACTGTCTCACTAACCTTCGGGATGCAACAACGGCTCTCCCATCTCTCCTCAACCCCCACTTTCCACACCATTGATGGGACCCCCTTGGAGGATTGCACCTCCTTCAGATACCTCGGGGTATGGCTTGACCAGCACCTCGACTTTTCCGTCCATATCAACTCACTGCACAAAAAGCTTCATCCCAAACTGGGCAGTCTACTGAAATAAGGCCTGTCTACCTTTGCCCACTCGCAAAGCAATCATTCAGAAAATGATCCTTCCAATTATTGACTATGGGGACGTAACGCAGCCCCTAAGTCAATCTTAACCAGACTAGACCCCCTCTTCCATTTATTCTGCCATTTTGCCCTTAACTGCCCACCCACGACACACCACTGCATCCTGTACAAGTCACTTGACCTGTTGACCTGTCGTCACTACAGAACCAGAGACAGGTCCACTGTGCTAGGGTTACAGCTAAATTCTGGGCACAGTCCCTTCCCTCATACCTTGAGTCTGCCTTCTCTGTCCAGCCCCCCTCTGCCTACGCACTCAGGAACACAGAATCCAGGCTCCTTTATGTTCCACGCATGACCACATCAATCGGTCAAGCTGTATTCAGCTTCCGGATGCCCAAACTGTGGAACTCCCTACTGGCCGACATTCAGCATGCAGTCAGTACTCAGCATTTAAACCATCTTCTCAAGGCACATTTCTCCCCTACCTGCTCATGCACCTAGCTTGTTCCCATCTGGCCGTGCCCATCCACTCGTTGGCTTGGGGCCTCCAGTCAGCACCTCAAAAAGGTATTTAATTAATAAGTATGCCAGGCACTTAGTCTTGATTAATCGGTTGTAGTGCTAACACGCCTACTTTTACTCCGATCTACCATCTACTTTGTAACCATTTTGGGAACAGCTCTGCAGGCTAATGTACTGTAGCTACTTTGTGTATTTGTTTACTGTACTGTATTCCTGCTGTCTATTGTATTGTATACTCTCCTGCTTCCCTTCCCCCAGGACGCATCTGGAATCGAGTGGACAACACTCAGCATGCCTTCCTGGTAATACTCCTAAATAAATAAATAAGCTGGTGGTTATATGACATAATGGGCTAACCAGAGACAACTTTACACAGTTTCCAAGTGTTTGGGCTCATCTACAAGGCCCCTCACCTGCTTCTGCAGTTGTGGAAAGTTGAATAAGCGGTCTTGTGGTGTGCAGAGGTCCCGCTCAGCACATGCGTGAACCTCTGAACCTCCACAGTCCTGCCCCCCCAAAATGGATCCCGAGCCACATGCATGGCTACGTGGGCTAACAAAATGGGTCAGGCCAGGGGGCACAGATGTGCATGCACAACTTGCAAGAATGGATTTGGGGCAGACATCTCACAGCATCATTGGATATGCGCCCCCCATGGCCACAATGCTGTATATAGGTCCTGTTTGGCCCCCTCCTCCAACGCTGTCCCTCAGAGCCTCCACTGTGCGCTGTGGGCCACACTGGCATTGGCTGGTGTCAATTTCATACTTTTACCAGATTTGATGGGGATATGGCAGTCCCTGAAAATCTGTTGCATACCATCATCTTCTGCTGCATGCAGAGACAGGAATTAACTTACGGGTTAGCACTGGCGTCTAATTGTATGCCAATAGTTCAGCACGGCTTTGTAGTGCTCCCTCTGTTGCCCCCTGACCCCACTTGCTGCTCCCCATTAATGGAGTGCAGTGGGCAGGGGCAGTTGATACTGTCCACTGCTGTTTGGAGCAGTGCTGCTCGGATATTGATTCAAATGCTGACATTATAGCAAGCTGGGAACAAGCCTGGTACATTCATCAGAACTAGGCTTGATTCCCACAGCATTTACTTGAGTTCTGTGTGACTCTGAACAAGTCACTTAATCTCCCTGTAATCCTGGGATGCACCTGAAAATGACCTTTGGCTCAGTGTGCCTTTTCCAACCCAAAATTGTAAAAGAAATAAAAATTAGTATTGCAGTCAGCTCTGTGGATCAGACCCTTAGTTCCCATTATTTATAGGTTTTTCTCACTGGCTGGATGTACGTCCAAGGCATATACCCTGATCAGGCTGAACCTGGCTGTCATTTAGACAGCATCTGGGTTTTTCTCCCTCCATTTTTCCCCTCCCTCCTCTCCTAGTTGGGGCAATGTATTTGTCCAGCTTGCACAGCCACAGACTGCCCTGTGGCAGGTACAAGCTTCCCGGCACAGCTGCAGCTGTTGCTGTGCTGGTGGATCCCACTGCTAACCCTTCCCAGCTGAGAGACACTGCCAAGCAGCAGCTGTCTTGGTCTTGGCTGGCCTTCTGATGCAACTTCCTGGGATCACCTCCAAGCCCAGGTTGTCAGTTTGGCAGTGCGATGTGCTGCCTTTGGGCAGTCAGGGCAGCCATGTTCCCATCATTTTCAAAAGGGAAAGCAACTTAAAAAGCCCTGGTTGACAAGTCTGTATATACTGTATGGTTGTCCATACTCTTTGGCTCCTCTGCATCAACGTTTTATGCACATTGGACCCTATGCATGACGGATACGCACGGTGCATACATGTGCGTAGTGCAGGTGCAGAAGCGGTACGGCACCCTGATGTCCACACCACCGCACATCAGCATGCATGATGGGTGCATAGCGGGCACACAACAGGTGTGCGTAGCGGTATGCCAATACTGTGCCCTGCTGCTATGTGGTGACGGCGCATACGGAGTGCGTGGGCACACTGGCGATGCCTGCGCCCGGCCCGCATGACGGAATGCCATGCAGGTGGTGATGCACAAGATACGTGATAGAAAAGGTGGCATACCATGCTGCACAACACCCTATGGGAGGCTGCACAGGCCAAGGCGGTGTGCTGCCACCTAGGCACAGATGTGCCAGCACACCCGCTGCAGTGGCACACCAGGAGCACCAAGGCCTATGACACAGAGCCAGCAGAGGCGCACAGCAGCAAGGTCACAAGCGCCACTGAGAGGCGCCATCGTACGACCACTCAGGCACACAACAATACCCTAGTACAGACCACAGCCACATGCAGATGGCACACCGGCATTGCCGCAAGCCTACACCGATGTGACACCAGCGGCAGTGTTGCAGCACACCACACACCCACCTGGAATGACAGGGACACCCCTGACTGCACCCCACATGCCCCCCGGGGCATGCCAGAACACCCATGGGGAAATAGAACTGCGGGGATGCCAGGCAACAATACATGGCGTGACCCACAACAGAGGCAGCCAACACAGAAGCACACCCCAGCAGTGGCAGGTGGCGAAACACAAGACTGTGTATGACGTGCCCCTGGCAGTGGGTCCGTGTCAACATGTGCTAGACACCACGAGCCAGGCACAAGGACCACAGGGGAGAGATGCAAGCCAGCCAGCACACACCCAGAAGCCCAAGAGTGCCCCCCCACCGTACAGACAACCCCAAGCAGCAAGGCATGCTGCCCCTCCCCACTGAGCCACCCCCCCCAGAGACAATGAACACACAGGGTTTGAAGACAGGCATCTTTAATGCGAGTAGGGGTACACAGACATGAACACAACTGAGACACACCCATTCCCAGATGCCACGCAGGCAACAGCAGCAACCAGCAGGTACCCAGCCCACCACTTCCTGCACAACGCCCACAGGCACACCCTGATGCACAGCCTGTTGGTCCTCCAGTGCTGCAAGCAGTCCACTGCACGCAGAATGGGGTCCACAAATCCACCCCTCCACAGGCACCACACATCCATGCCCAGCCACGATCCGGGCCTACAGAAGCTCCCCGGTCTGGTGTCCTCTGGCAAGCATCCCCTCAGGCTGTTGCGGCCATAGCTATGGCCATATCAGCATGGAACAACCACTGTCCAGCTCGTTCCCTGGCTCCTCCGATGGTGACTGCTGTGACCACCTCCTTCCAAGACATAGCACCATCCTCTGCATGGGTTCATGGTAACACTGAAAGGGAAAAGGAGACACATCAGTACAGTGACAGTTCCACACATGTGTCGACAGACACATGGCACATGCAGCCATATGTACCAGGGAAGGGACATAGATGTCCCAGGCCCTGAAGTCACTCTCCTCGTAGTACAGGTCCTCCCCCGGTGACTTTCAGGATCATGTAGTGTGGCAGCCACTCCCAGAACCACTGACGCTGTGCCATCCTGGACTGCACCAACAGTTGCGCCCTATACAGATGGATCTGTAGGGTCAGCTCCAGTCTGGCAGGTATCCCAACATGGTCCTGTGCAAGGGAGAGGAGACACATGAGTGCACAGTACACTGCCGGATGGACAGTGCCCCCCCACCCAATGCACATGCCATTCACCCTCTCACATGCCCGGATGGCCCACAGGGTGCGGTAGCCACCACAGTCTGCATAGTCCAGCTCCACAACACAGAATATGTGCCAAGAGACATGGCCCTGCACTTGACCATCTGCCCAGCCATCATTCCAACAGCATGCACCGACGCAGGTGACACGTGGTGGTGGCACGTGATGCAGGGTGTGCCCCCCTGCATGGACACACCCATGCATGGGCAGACCAGTGGAGGGATGGCAGTACAAGAGGTGGTGGCAGCACAGGGGCTATGCTGCACATATCGCCACATCACAGTTGCGAGATGTGTCCAGGCACGCTGATGCACGTCCACCTACTGGAGGAGCTAGCAGAACCAAGCAGGGGATGACATCACTGCCTACGCATGTTCCACACCCACATAGACACCTTGGCAATGTGGAACACACATTGCATCGAGCGGTTATGCCTACTGTGGGACACCATCCGCATGCTGTGTGAGTGCATCCATGGGGTACTGGAGCCACGGACATGCTGGTCATGCTCCATGATGGTGGAAATGCAGATGTTGTGTGCCCTTGGCTACTGTGCCACAGGATCATTCCAGCGTGTCACCAGTGACACAGTTGGTATGAGCCAGTCCTCCATCTCTAGGGCACCCTCGTACAGCACATGGGGTCACACATCACCTTCCCGCAGATGCCTGTGGAGGTCAGGGTGATGAAGGAGGCATTATATGCAGTGCACAGCATGCCGAATGTCTGCAGTGCCATTGATGGGACACACGTTGTCATCCTCAAGCCCGCCGCCCATGAGGAGGCATACAGGAACAGAAAGGGATACCACAGCATTAACTGCCAGGTGGTCTGTGATGCACACGGCATCATCACAGATGTGTGCACCAAGTACCCAGGCGCGTCACATGACGCCTACACCCTCGATGGCTTGGGCATGGGTGCATACCTTCACACCAGGAGGCTCAACGGCTGGCTGCTCAGTGAGTTGCTGCATCTGTGCAGGGTACATATTGCACATGTCACAGAGCCTGCCACTGACACCTCGTTAGCCCCCCATGCAGGTGACAGTGGCTGTCCACTGCAGACCACACTGATGAAGCTGTACCATGCACCATCCACATCTGCAGAGGTCCCATGCAACACAGCACACAGATGGACATGCGCTTTCATGGAGAGGATCATCGGCCAGCTGAAGATGCGTTTCAGATGCCTGGACCATACCAGCAGCAGACTTATGCTGAATCCAGCGAAGGCATGCAAGGTGTTCACGATGTGTACCGTGCTGCATAACATCATGAAGTGTGCGAATGTGCCACTGCTGGCTGATGCCCCCGATGACCCACATAGCGATTGGGACGATGATGCCGGGGCAGCTCCTGCCCGAGTCCAGGGTATGGCAGGTGGTCATGCGGCCCAGCAGGTGCTCATGGTTGGCACATTAGCTCACTGATGGCACACCATGCATGTGGTGGGTGAGTATTGCACTGACCATGGCACAGGGGACATGCAGGCAGTGGTGCCTGGCCACTGCTGTGGGGTGGACAGCACAATGGCCCTGACCAGCATGCCCCAGTAGCCTGCTGGTGCACAATGTTGAGGACATGCCTGAGTGCACCACGTCATGGGTGGATGGGTGGTCATGTGTCTGTGCGGGGGGGGCCCGGGGATGTGTTGGCTCCAGTGGTGCACATGTGCATGGGTCAGCGTACCCATCACAGAGCTGCCCACAGGGCTGTGCTACTCTGGCCTCTCCGTACCCGTGTGGTCCGTGAGCCGGGACAACACCCTGCTTCCCAGCCGGTGTGCTGGTGTGCGTGTCCATGGCCCAGTGCATCCATGATGCCCACCAGCATCGGTGGTACCATGGCCCTGCCGTGCATCATGTGCCTGTGTGTCCTCACTGTCTGTACCCATCTGTGTAATGTGTGCCATGGGTGTTTGCGACCCTTCAGACATGTATGTGTCTGGGCATGGCGTGCCATCCACTGTAGGCTGCATGGTGCCACCGATCTCCCCTGGGCCCATCGAGCATTCGGAGGCTTGTGCATTGCACTGCATGGTGCTGTCCATGGCTGCCGGCTGAGTGGGTAGACCCTCACCGGCCCTGTCGTGTGTGTGTGATGCAGCATCTCTTGCATGCCCTCCAGTGTGACCGCACACCTGAGGATGGCCATGTACATGCTCCGCTGCACCGCTGTCTGTGCTTCCACAGCGGTGGTGTTCCTCAAGGCAGTCATGCTCCAGCTGCTGCAGTTGCTGGTACTGCTCCTCCACATAGGGCTGTGGCCGTGGTGGATGGTGCCGTGTATGAGCGTGGTCTGAGAGCCCCTCATACTCGCTGTCACTGTGTGCCATTGCTGCTGCACTGTGGCATGTGGTGCTAGGCTGTGCGTTGGCATCTCTCTGTGATGCGTGGACCCTGTGGGTTTGCTGTTGTGGGCGTGCCAGTACACCGGTCCATGCCCCTGTGTGCTGCATGTCTGTCCCTGCTGCTGTGTCATTGCCAGTCCCACCATCCTCCTCCTATGGGATGGCTGCACTGTCCTCCTCACTGGCCTCTTCCACCTGGGTCTCCTGGTCAGCTCCTATTAGGGTGTAAGGGGCATGTTAGTTCAATGCACACAACTGCACCCCCGCCAGGCCTGGTTGTGCATATGTACCCCCCGCATCTGCTGGCTGTTGACTGATCACCAGTGCTGCGACTGTCAGTGAGGCGGGTGTCTGTTCCCTGCTTTACGTTGCTCCATGGCACACAGGTCCAGCGTCACCTTTTTGTACATTGCAGAGGGTTACTTGGGTTGTGGTGTAGCTGGGTTGCTGTAGTTGAATGCATGTGTCTTGCATTACCTGCTATTGTGTCCACCCCATCTGCCACTTCATGGACAGTGACTGCCATCAGTTTCTCGACCACTTGTCACTCCAGGGGGGTCAGCTGGCTTTCCGTGCTTGGCGAGCCACTGCCCATGCCATGGCATGCCCTCCTGCCAGTGGCTAGCTTCCACTTCACCACCACCCTCAAGTCACACCACTTGTGCCTGATCACCACCAGGGTCCATGACTCTGACCCAGTGGTATTTACATCAGCCTGTATGTCAAGCCATATCCTGGCCTTGACCTCTGCTGGTATGTTCAGGGCCTCTGCACCATACAGCTTGATGTGGTGCTGACATATATCGGTGACCATGGCAGCGATCTGACCACCACTGAAGTTCATAGCATGGGTTCGACTGCCTCCCTGTGCCCGGCCATGTCCCCGTTCATGGGTGCCACCACCCCTTCGTCCATGGCCATCCTCATTGTTCTCTGCTCCCACCTCTGTGTCCACTTGCTTTTCCGCCATAGCATACTGATGGCTGCTGTGTGTGATATTCACAACTGTGTGGCTGCACAGGGGGTGTGCTGTCACCTTATATATGGTGTGGAAGTTATGGGCATTCCTCAAGATTGTATGGGCCCACCCGCACCTGCATGGTGTGCTCTGTGACTCGGCCTGGCCCTCCCCACTGCATATGCCTGCCTTCATGCATACTGCATAGCCGCCATCCACTGTGCAGCGCACAGCTGTACACATCCCTTACGTATGTTTTCATTGTACTTCCAGCATTTTTGGGCATAGGGCCCACTGTACACACTGCAAGTCATCTCCCTTAGAAAAAAAGGGGGAGATGGACTTTTTTGCTGTTATTTATTTGATAATAAATTTAAGGGTGAACCTATTAAGCTTAGAAGCTTGCTTATATTATGATCCTGTCCAGGATGGCTAACATTTACATAGAAATTGATGCAGGAAGATGGACTGCTTTACATTATACCGAACTGCACAAGAACTATTAATTTATTTCAAATTTATCTACAAGGAAAGGCCACTGAGTGCAATACATTTCCATGTGTCTCCCATTGTGAAGGGGGGAGATCACAAGGACTGGGAATACAGTAAACAATGAAATGACAAATGTAACATAAAAACAAGATTTTTAGATTGGTGCAAAATGCAAAATGTATAGAATTCAAAATTTACATAAAAATTACAAAGGTCTCTGGTCATACTAAATTAAGCCCAAGATGAGGGTGCTTGGCCAGACAAAACCCTGCACCCATATCACCATGGAGTCTCATCCTGTCAGTTTTCAGAAGCTAAGCAGGGTCAGACCTGGTCTGTAATAGGATGGGAGGGAGGCTCTGATGAACACCAGGTGCTGCAGGAAGTCATGTGGGTAGTTCTGCAGAGGTCACTATCCCGTTAGTTATAAGTAGAGCCCCGTAAAATTATTTTAATTTTTTATAATATTTATTTTTCTTCTCCTGGAATTTCTTGTTATTTCTTTTTATTCATTGACAATGTAGTTTTATTTCTTGTTATCACATTTACATTCATAAAATACCTAAAAATGATCTTATACACACTATAAATCACATTCCTAGTATACTATATTGTATTAAGCAGCATTATGCTATATGTTACTACATCTCCTAGAGTCACTCATTGCTGTATAAGAGTGATTTCCGGCGCCTTCAGCTGGAACGAGATCAGCAAAGTGAAGCTGAACTGTTCTGGCTCAAGCTGAAGGCAAGTAAAATCACTCTAATACAGGAACAAGTGGTGACAGAGGACGTATTAATATATTATTGATCAAGAGCGATTAATAATACATTTGAAAAAAAAAAACAGTTCCCAGAATGTGCACATTTCAAGGGCATCTGTGTATGAGATGCTCTTCACAGACTAAGAGTGTCTCACGAGCAGGGTAATGAAGCACTCTGATTGGTCGGGAGTGATCTCTCAATCTATAATATGGTCTTGAAAGGTTTTATGAATCAGACAATTCTGCTGCCACTTTCTTGTGGACCATCTCTGTCGTAACAATGCAGCCTAAACAACAACTGCTGCAAGCATTTATTTAATTTTTGCAAAAAAAAAAAATACTTTTTCATGTGCTTGTTTTCATTTTATTTCTTTTATACATTGAATTTCTTATTTCTTGTTATTTCTCATTTAAGAAAAAGATGGGTCTCTAATTATATGTAGCCATACTGATGCCCCAGCATGATGTTTGGGGGACAGTGCACTGTTGTAGGTGTCGTTTTTCAGATGTGACATTAAACTGAAGTCTCGTCTGCCTGTTCTGGTGGTTGTTCAGGTGGATGGTCAAGATTCCATGGGGCTTCTCAGCAGGATTAGGGGAAATTTTCCCCAGTCACTTAAAGTCTCCAACAGCTTAACCCGGTTCAGTATCAGTTGGCTTGCCTATGTATCCATCTTCTACCTAAATGAGGCTGAAAACAGGAGGTATTCCCTCTCCTTCCTTTCCTGGTCAACAAAACTAAATAATTTAATCAGTGTAGGTGGGTAGCTGTAAGAGCAGGGCTGTGAAAGAAGTACCAGGATGAGTGGTTTAAGAGGACAGAGAGACTATATTCCTGCAAGATATTTTATGTTTCCAAGTTTTGTTAGTTATGATATTTTACAGTATTTGTCGTGTGAAAGATACTGCTGCATGATATGGGCCTTAAATGAGGCAAAATTGTTTTTGTAACATTATGCAAAAAAATACCTCACATATAGTATTCTGCTGAGCAAGACTCTAGTTCAAAAATGTGCAACAATATGACCAAATAAAATACAATACATTAGCAGGTATGGTAAGACATGTTTCATGCTGAGGGATGACTCACCAGGGGAATGAGTCACCATAACAATGCTACTGGTTTCCAAGTGATCTTTGGAGCTGGGACATGGCTTTCAGTGGATCACATGAAGTCACCTTTGCATTTTCTAACACAGAATCATTCAGTTATTCATCTGTATTGTAACTGTTGTTTCTATTGTGACTGTTATTTCTATTGTATCTGTTATTTGCTTGTTCTTTCCCGGGTTGCTGTTGTTGTTGTTGTGCACAAGACACTTCATCTCAATCAGAATCTTTCCACTGAAAAATTTGAATAAATAAACAAGAAGCACATCTCTGGAATATTTAAATTATTACTTGTCAGGCCCAGAGGGATAGGCAAGGAGGGGGTATAGCCTTATATGTCAGGGAGGGCAAGGAGGCTATGAAGGATGAATACATCAGGGGAAGCAACAGGGAAACAGAGTCACTGTGGGTTTGCCTCATGACACCCTCAGGCAAGAAAATACAGATGGGGTGATCTATAGACCACTAGGACAAGAGGAAGAGAGTAATGGGGAGCTCAGGGAAAAGCTGGTAAGGGGAGTGAAGAAGGGGGAGGTGGTAGTTGTGGGTGATCTGAAACTTCCAAGTATTGGCTGAGACATTCTGTTGAACAGGTGCACCAGAAGCCAGGCCCTGTTTTATACACTGCAGGACTGCTTGCTGGTGCAGCTGGTTCAACGAGCTATATTGTTGAAAGAAATTTACGCATTACATGAGCAATTATCAACTTTTTCCAACAAAATTTACATAAAGGAACTAGATGCAAAATTGACATTCAAGGCTGAAAAATGGGAAAAAGGACTAATAGAAAGAAAAAAAAATGAAATTAATACGTGATCAGAAAAACTACTCTATATCAGTAATAAAGTTTATAAATGGGAAATCAATCCCGCTCTCAATCAAAAGGCAGATCGTGATCATGTGGTCTCAATAAAACATACAGCTCAAGTTCATTATCTACCTCAGCCTCATCATCAAGAAATGTACATTTTTCAAGTGCAGATTCTGGAGAGAATTCACAGGGGGCCCCCAGTCACTCTAATTTAAAAAAAAAAAGAAAGAAAAAAAATCACACTACGAGGGGGACAAGGAAGATCAAAACAAGTGAGATAAGGTGATTTGTGTAGAACTGATAGTGACTCTGTCTTGGCTGTAGTTAATTTATCCAAGCAGGTGTTTTCAGAAGCCCAATTACGGGTTTTGCGTCATGGCTTATCATTTGTTCCAGTTCATGCCTTTAATGAATTTGAATTATATTGTGATCTATTCAAGCTATTCAGAAAATTGAACTTGAAGAAGCATTTTTCTCAACAAATGAATGATTTGTCTTGTATAGATCATGACCAGCTGGTAGGGTCTGACGTTTTGGGTGGGGTGGGGTGGGGTGGCTTGTTAGACTTCTTATCAGATCAGACATTGCAGGAGTTGCTCCAAACACCAATTACTGAAGAAACAGTGAACATAGAAAATGAACCATGGGCAACAGTAACACTTGAAATGAATACAGAGTAAGCCAGTATAAACAGAAAGAGTGCTGCAAAACCTCTTATAAAATCATGATCTGCTTTTGTTCCCCCACAAGCTAGCAGTGATAGCACTAAGATTTTTCTGGAAGTTGTTATTAGGGAGGTAGATCAAATGATAGAACATTTGAAAAATAAAAAGCAGTGGAATAATTTAACAGAGGTCGAGCGGGAGGCGTTACAAGAAATCTGTTTAACAACCAACATAGAAATCAAACCATCTGACAAAGGTAGGAATGTGGTAATTTTAGACCAAGAAGCATACTATTTGGAAGCACTCAGACAGTTGTCAGATGGAGAAACATACCAGAAATTATGTGTGAATCTCACCTTTCTCCTCAAAACTAAACTGCAAACTTTTTTGCAGTTGGCAGTGGAGGATGGTTGGATTACACATGCAGAAAGTAAGACATTAAATGTAGAAAACCCAGCAACTCCTGTTTTCTACCATTTACCAATACTGCATAAAAATGCTGAAAATCCTCCAGGCCATCCCATAATTTCCAGCAATGGTTCTTTATTTGAACCCCTGGCTTTATATGTTGATGTTTTTTTTACAGCAGGAAGTCAGAATATTGAAATCTTATATACAGTACACTACTGCTATGTTAAAAGAGTTACAGCATTTTGAGTGGAAACCCACCTATTTTTGGGTAGTAATTGATGTAGTCTTTCTGTATACAGTTATGGAGCACCAAATAGGCATAAGGGCGGAGGAGCAATTTCTGACTGACTCGATCTACAAGTTTCCCATTACATTCATTTCATTAGCTTTGGATTTAATTTTGAAAAGCAACTTTTTTTATGTTCAATGGACATTTTTTCCTACAAAAACGAGGGACGGCAGTGGGGTCTTCAGTGGTCCCCTCCTACGCAAACCTATTTATGGGTTGGTGGGGGGCATTTTTGACCCCAAACAAAATCCTTACTTTATCAACATTAAGTATTTGTGTTTTATAGATGACGTGTTAATAATTTGGGATGGTACTAGTACAGATTTAGACTCATTTTTGGGGTATATTAACAGCAAGAAAGTTGGTTTGTCTTTCACATCTAAATACAGTGATAGTAAAATAGATTTTCTGGATATTAGACTTGAGGCTGTGCCCCATGAGAAAGTACAGACTGAGAGTTTTAGGAAATCCACTGCTTGCAATAATTTTCTACATGTCCGCAGAGCCCACTCCAGGCATTTGATTGAGAAACTCCCTATGGCCAGTTAGTAAGATTGAAATAAATGTATTCATCTGAATATGATTTTTTTTAAAGCTCAAGATGAACTTTTTGGTAGGTTGCATGAGAAGGGCTATATGGAACAAGTTCTTAACAAAGCAAAAGAGAGAGCTACGTTACTTGATAGAGAGTCTTTACTCCAATATAGGGAGTTGACATCTGAAAAGGCACAGATAAGTTTTGTGTCTACAGTATGTATTGTCCTGCATCTATGGATGTTCATGCCATCATCAAATGAAACTGGCATTTGTTGGGTACCAACAGGGACTTTAGAGAAATTGAGCACAATGGTCCCTTGATTTAGTTTAGGAAAAGGAAAGGTATTAAGGACCTCCTGGTACAAGTGAATTCAAAAAAGAATGAACATGTGAATCATGGCTTCCAGAGAAGCCAAAGGGATTCTTTCACAAAAACTGTAAAACTGTATACTGTCCTTGTAATCCTGTATAATATGTTTGACACTGTACTACCTGACTGTATGTTCAAAATTATATGTAACAAACTCTGGGTCGCCCCTGAAAAAGGGACCGTCGGGGCCCAGTGAGCTTACCCGGTTAACAAAATTGAATAAATAATAAATAAATAAATAAATAAATAAAGCAACCAGAAAATTAAAGGAAAGGATATAATAACATTTTTGGGCTATTGGAAAAAATGATCTATCACACTCAATAGCACGACATTTGCAGTCCTGCAGGGAAGGAGTGCATGAACTGAAATATATAGCATTTGATCACAGCCCCTTGAACCATAGAGGTGGAGATAGAAATTTAGTTCTTGACCAGAAAGAATCCAAATGGATTTTCCACTTCAGAACTTTAAAGCCAAATGGCTTTAATGATATCATGGAGAGGAGCCCTTTTCTGAAATAAAAATAATAACAAACCCCTTTTCTGTGGTTGGAATATTAATAAGGCACATGACTTTGCATAAAGTACCATTCTTTTGGAACATTTTTTATTTATTTTTGTATATTTTTCTGTATGTTTAAGTGACATGAACTAAAACAACAATATCAAGTTTAGATTTCAGGCTATTTATTAATGAGTTAGCATGTTTTGAGGCATGCTGTTTTGAATTGGGTGATACTGTGTATTATCCTGAGCCTTGATGGAATAGAGCATAGAATAAAGTAATTGGTATTAATTGCCTCTCATGGTCTAGGGTAATTCATATAAATAAATTTGTTACTCTAATTTGGTCCTCAGTTAACATCAATCATTTAGCTCTGATTGTTACTAAATGAAGCATATGCATGGTGCTATCTAATGTAATGTGTTGTTGGTTGTGTTTACACATATTGTCTATGTTTCTTTTACACTAAAAAATCACCATTATCAAATATCTTTATTTGTTTGTTTTGGTTTGGTATAGGGTGACCTCTAGCCGAGTCAGCAACTTGATTGGACACCAGATAAAGGGAATTTACCCTTTAAAATTTTTTAAGGTATCTTTCGAGTGTTGTGAGCCGACTGGACCGCAGGTATCTTTTTAGCCATACAAATTAGCAGAAAACACAAGTGTCTCTAATAAATTGATGTGTATCACATGTTAATGAGCACAGAGCACTAGTAGTCACACCCCTGACAAAGAGGTCCTTGAGAACTCAAAGCGCTGGGCTGTTATGTCTCATTGGTATGTGACCCTGTAATTGCTTTTGTAAAAACTATTTTATGTTAAGTAAAGTGGTATATTTTCTCACTAAGCCTGGAGTGCGGTCTTCATTTTTTCCTCTTTTATACACTGCAGGACTGCTTGCTGGTGCAGCTGGTTATGGAACACATTAGACAGGTGACCATTCTTGATTTAGTGACCACCAACTTGGAGATGGTGGATAAACTGAGGCTAGGGGAGCCAGAGGGGTACAAGAACCATAACTCCATCTGGTTTGGGCTAGCCCTCTGGACCAGAATGCCCCTATCAAAACCTGAAGTCTTAGATTTCAAAAGAGCAGACTTCAGTCAGATGAGGGAGCTGATCTGAGATGAACCAACCGGTGTGGACAACATTTAAGGTGTAAAGAAAAGATATGGGGCAAACAAGTGGACCATTCCTGAAGCAAAAAAGTAATGCACGAGAACTGATACAAAACAAAATAGGTACAAGAGACTAATACGGTTCTCAGAAAGGGTCAGAGAAGCAGTGAGGGCCAGGTAAAAGGCATTCACCAGGTACAAGAAAAAGCAGGTGGGAGGAGGAATGTGGAAAGTACCAAATAAAAAGTAAGGAAGCAAAGATGACTGTCAGGGAGGCAGAGGCAGAGGCAGAGAATGAGCTGCATATTGCAGAGGGGGCTCAAGGGTGAGGAAAAACAATTCTTCAGATATTTTAAGAAAAGGGGAAGAATGGAAGGGTATTGTTAGGCTACAAGAAAAAAGGAGGGGTATTGTTCAGCTACAAGAGGGTGGAAGGATACTAGAGGAAGATAAATAAAACACAGCCATCCTTAACGATTACCTTTGTTCTGTCTTCACAAGGGAAGACAATGGGCCCCTCCCTGAAAGTGGCATCAGGGTGGCTGTAAGTGGCATTTCTGAAATGAGGCAGCCAGTATTTACCAAAGAAAGGGTCCAGAAGAGGACTAAAGCCCTAAAAGCCACAGGGCTGGATGGGATGCATCCAAGGGTGCTCATGGAATTGGCTGGAGAACTGGCTAAACCCGTAGTGATGCTGTTCAATAGCTCAGTTCAAACAGGGGTAGTTCTCAAAGACTGGAGGGTAGTGGACATAGCCTTGCTACACACAGGACAGAGAGACAAGGAGCAACCAGGGAATTACATATCCATCAGCCTTACCTCTGTTTTGGGTAAACTAATGGAGTCACTCAAAGAGGGCATTGTGAACTACCTAGAGAGCAACGGTTTACCGGATAGTGCATTGCATCGTTTTTTGGCAGGGAGGTCTTGTCAGACCAACCTGATAGTTTTCTTGGACTGGGTGACATAGGTAGTAGATAAGGGCCATGTTGTGGTTTTACTCTACTTCAGTTTCAGCAAGGCTTTTTCACTATGTGCCACACAGAAGATTGCTGAATCAGCTGGTGGAGCTGGGTGCAGCTAGGGACATAGTTAGATGGATAGGAAACTGGTTGAAGGAGACATTGCAGAGGGTGGTGGTAAAAGGGGTCAAATCAGAAGAGAAGAAGGTCATGAGTGGGGTGCCACCTGGGTCCTGTCCTCTTTAATGTGTTTGTCAGTGACATTGGAGAGGGCATACAGGGAAAGATGTACTGTATTTTTCTTTTTTTTAAACCAGGAGAGACACACTAAGCTGAAAGCTTGTTTACAGGTGTGACCTGGGAACACAACAAAGTTAACTGACTTGCTCAGGGTCACACAGTATGGAAATGGGAGCTGTTGGATTCAAACCCAGGTCTGCAGGTTTGCAGCTCAGAGCCTTAAACCACTGCGCTATACTGCCTCCTATCTCTTCACAGATGTGTATCTCTTCACATACTATTATGAAGCTCTGTGATAGGGTACAGGGTGATAAATATATAGTGTTGAAGGGATCAAGGAGATACAGATGGATCTACAAAGGCTAGAGAGGTGGTCTAATATCTAGTAGTTGAAATTCAGCACCAAAAAAATATAAGGTCATGCACCTAAGGAAAGAAAAAGGACAGAGTACTGGATGGGAAGTGTTCAACTGAGCTACTCTGGCAGAAGAAATTGACTTGGGAACTCAGTCAAGCCAGTGTAATAAGTCCTATATTAAGACTACTAGGATGCTGGAGTGTATCACACATGGCATTGACAGCAGGAAATAGGAGGTACTACTACCTCTGTATAGGTCACTGGTTAGGTTGCATCTGGAATACTGTGCTCAGTTCTGGAGTACTCACCTAAGGAAGGACAGGGATAGACTGGAGATGATGCAATGCAGGGTGACCAAGCTGTTTCAGAGACAACATGGCAGATCATATGAAGAGCGTCTCAAGGCACTAAACGCACTCGCTGGAGACCAGGTGAGAGATGGGGGATGTGATAGAGACCTTTAAGTTCCTGAAGGGAATAAACAAGGATATCCAGACTGGAATAATTTCAAATAAATCAATGACCTACAGAATGTACTCTAGGAAGCTTGGAATAAGGGCCTTCTTTTACAAACAACGTGGGATGCCTCAGATTCCATTTTCTTAATAGAACAAAAAGGATCCTTGCTACAATTAGCCAGTTGCTGACCTATTTCACTGTTTAATACAGGTTACAAGATTTTTTGACCAAACTGCAGTTATCCATATTTTTAATTCCTATGAATCTGATTGTCCCTATTGGTTTGATTTCAGGTAGGACAAGGGCAGCTCATGTAGGAAAGGTTGCCATTGCTGTTTTGCTCATAACAGAGATGGAGTGTAGGGTTGTGCCTGTCACAGTATATGCAGAAAAAGCACAAGATTCATTTGGGATAACACATAAGACTAAAGCGTAGCACCTGCCTAGATTTTAACCCATCCATGGTTAAACATGCATCACATGGTTGGAAAAGCATCCCCCCAGCTCCCATGAGGCACAATCCATAAATCTGCTTTTTGTCAAGTAACTAGGAAGGAATGGAAAACATAGGACATTTTTAACTTTAAAGACCCAATAACTTCTGATGTTAATTTGATGTATCCTTTGATAAGTTTAAAACTTCAAATGACCTACTGAGGGCTAATTTTAGGCACTATTTTCAAATCCCTATTGCCAACAAAGGTGAATATCAAGCAAATCCTTTATAAGAAAAAAAGGGGAAAGGGGAAATTGTTTAACCAGGAAAGGCACACTAAGCCAAAGCTTGTTTCCAGGTGTGACCTGGGAGCACAAGGAAGTTAAGTGACTTGCTCAGGGTAACACAGTATGCAAGTGGGAGCTGTGGGATTCAAACCCAGGTCTTTAGGTTTACAGCTCAGAGCCCTAAACCTCTGCACTATACTGCCTGAGATGAGAATATGTAAAAGAGGTTATGTGGTTCAGAGTCAAAAGACATGCTTTTATAGTACAAAGTTCTGCAATTTGTTAGACTCTTTAATCCATCAACAAATAAGAGTGCAGGTAAGTTGCTGAAAAGAACTGTGATCCTCAATTGCTCCATGAACAACAATGTGGAAAAGCTGTTAGAGAAAGGCCAACAAAACTCTTAGGGACCCCAAATGCCAATTGACTCAATTCAATATCTACCATAGTTGCCATCAGGGTTCAGGTAAACACAGGCAATATGTGCTACTAGGGAGGAGGTACTGCTGAAGGTGAACAGGTAAGGGGAAGCAGCTTGCCCCACGGTCAGCGGTCATGATCCAGCCATAGCACCTGTACAGTGCAAGGAGCCTGATCCATCCACCCCCCAAAGAGATAGATAAGGTGCCACTTGCCCCCATGGGCAGCGGTCACGCTTCAGCCATAGCATCTCTATGGTGCAAGAAGCCTGATCCACCCCCCCTCCCCAAAGAGACAGATAAGGTATGATGCTTGAAAAGTTGCCACAAATTTCTCTGGGCTGTGTGAATGTTGAACTGGATCATCATTTGCAATTTGCTGTTTTCAATTTCAGCGCCTTCTCACTTTAGTGCTATTAGCTCCACACCTGTGTAGAGCTCCCTGATTGGCTGGTCTCACTCACCTGAGACAGGAGCACCCGAGACGTGTGGCTTAATGTGCCACTTGCTCCCATGGGCAGTAGTCACGATTCAGCCATAGCACCTCTACGGTGCAAGGAGCCTGATCCACCCACCCCCCAAAAGAGATTGATAAGGTGCCACTTGCCCCCACGGGCAGCGGTCATGATCCAGCCATAGCACCTCTATGGTGCAAGAAACCTGATCCACCCACCCCCCAAAGAGATAGATAAGGTGTCACTTGCCCCCATAGGCAGTGGTCACGATCCAGCCATAGCACCTCTATGGTGCAAGAAGCCTGATCAACCAAGCCCCCAAAGAAATAGATAAGGTGCTACTTGCTCCCATAGGCAGTGGTCACGATCCAGCCATAGCACCTCTATGGTGCAAGAAGCCTGATCCACCCACCCCCCAAAGACATAGATAAGGTACAATGCTTGAAAAATTGCCACGATTTATCTGGGCTGTGTGGACGCTGAACTGGATCATCACTTGCAATTTGCTGTTTTCAATTTCAGCGCCTTCTCAGGGTAGTGCTATTGGCTCCACACCTGCGTAGAGCTCCCTGATTGGCTGGTCTCACTCACCTGAGACAGAAGCACCCGAGACGTGTGGCTTAATGTAAGCCTGCATTCCTGTACCCAGCTTCTAATTTATATATTTTACTTTAGCCTGTTCTGCTCAGCCTGTGTAAAGTAACTTACCATTCCCCCCACTGCAGTTTCTCTCCAACTGTATCTGCACTGATTCAGTGCTAGCTCTGCAAACTTCCCCTTGATTTTTCGTCCCCCCCCAGGCCTCCTTTAAATGCACACAGTCTCCACCCACTCTTATCTAATGTTTCAATTCATAGGTTACTTACTGTCAACAATTGCAATTCCTCTCATCCCCTTTTTGCAACTAAGCCTTCCAGCAGCTTTATCTCATTCTGTCTTGCTGAGGCATACCATTTTGGTACTTTAGTTTTGCTTATTGCTCACTAGCATATCCTGTCTTGCTAAGGCAGTTGATTTAGGTTAGGTGATCTCTCTAGTACTTAGTCTTCCCCAGAGTAGTAGCTAACAAATTTGCTTCAAAGCCTCTCTGCCCCTAGTACTACTCTATAGTCAGATGAACTCTTTTCTTATTAGCCTGACTAGGAGCTGTACTTAAGGATTGTGATTGGTTGACCATCCATGGCACTCCAGACATTACATCATGGGTTTTAGCCCACCTGATAGGCTAGTGATGCACATGACTCTAGGATCAGATTTCCTGTATATCCAGGTCCCAGAAACCCCTGTTCTCCAGTTCAAATCATGCATCTGATCAGGCTACAAGCACACCAGGATCCCTGTTGTTCTACTCTAGGAAGGTAGGCCTCTTCTTTATAATTACTTAAGTTGCTTATCCTGTAAATCACCTTAGAGACTCATTATGGCCATCTCTGCTGCAGTTTTTTGCGTGGGCTCCCTAAGGGCAAGTGAATCCTGCAGCACTGTGTAATTTTTTGCTATAAATGATTGATGCCAGTGTTGTTGTTTTTTATTGGTATATTTCTCGGTTGTTTGGGCTAGAAGTTAAAGCCAGCAAGGTTTTTTTATGGTTTTCCAATGTGTTTGTTTAAAATTCATTTCTGCCGTGGCCTCTCTGGCCTATTTGCAAATTATTGGTTTCAAATCTGGCTTACTTCAAGACAAGTGAAGATATTCTGCAACCTTAGCAATTTTTTTGGTGTAATTTGCGGTTTTCTGCATCATGTTTTGATAAGGGGAAAGGGTTTGTCCTCCCCAGGTTTGTTTGCGGGTTCTGGTGTCAGCCTGTACCTCCTCTACCTTGTGTGGGTAGTGCAGCGCACAGACAGGCTGCTCCCTAAACCCTCCACTCGCTCGGTAGACTTGCGAGCGAGTGGCAAAGCGATTGCATCTTCCAGTTTGGAAGAAAAGGGGAGCTCTACCCTTGAGAGCTCATCTTGCTTGCGTCACAAGCCCAGGGGAGCAGTTACCTATACAAGGCCTCTAGTCTACTGCTGAGCTCCGCGTGGTGCTCCTTCCCCTCCCCCTGGCACGTGGTCTCGGCATCTTGGTTGGACCCTACTATTCCACCATCAGGAGAGCGTTCCTGTGAACAGTACCAGCTCTTCCTGAAACAGAATCCCCAATTCAAGGGATTTTGAATTCAGGAAGGGTTTTGCCTGTCAACCCCACGCTCTTTTTCAGCCGATGGTTCCCACGGCCTACTTCCGGCCATCACCTACTATTCCACCATCGGAGAGTGTTTCCGTGAATAGTACCAGCTCTTCCTGAAACAGAATTCCCAATTCAAGGGATTTTTCAATTCAGGAAGGGTTTTGCTCACCAACCCCATGCTCTTTCTTGGCTGCATGGTTCTCATGGCCTACTTCCGGCCATCGCTGGTTCCCTGGCCTAGCATGGGGGGGTTGGACGCCCTCTCTTCTGGAGCAAAGTCACATTCTACTTCAGTGCATGGCCCAGGCAAGACCGAGAGCTCATTTTTCTTTCAAAACGTCTCCTTCACAAGCGGAGATAAGTACCACGCTGAGACCTCTAGAGGAATTCTGGGAGTGAGGTGTCATATATTTGTTTTCTCAGCAAATAAACAAGGTGCTGACATGCTGCATCAGAGTAGGGGCTAAAAACAAAACCTAAAAGCTCTGAGCTGCAAACAGGAGCCCTGGTTTAAAATAATCCTCCTTTGCAGGCCTACGAAACCTCCTGGCTCATCCTCCCCAACCCCCACTCCCAGCAACTCCTCTACCTCCATATGGGGTCCCCCTCTATAGCGACCCTATATTCTCTCCAAAAGAACCTAGAGGTACCTCCCTCTCCATAGTGACCCTATATGCCTTACAAAGAACTTGGTGGTCTCTCCCCATAGCGACCTCCACAGTGGCCATCTCCATGTGGGGTCCCTCACCATAGCGACCCCCCATGCTGAACCCCACCTGTAGTTCTTTATAACCCTCCACTAACAGTCTCAATGATAGCTGTCCTGATAAGGGGACACACTACCCTCTCTAAGGTCAGTGTTATCAGCACCGCCCTAGGCCATTTACACTCCTAGGATGTTCTGTACTTCTAAGACTGTATTAAACAGCTATGAGGCACCCACTGAGTTGGAGGCCCATTGTCACCCAGTCCTAACAATATGCCTCCTTTCTTCCTCTCTCCACCAGATGGTCAAGACCAAGAAATGCACATCTTGCAATGCTACCCTCCTGCCCCATGCTCCAGGCCCCCTATGCCCCACATGTCTCCATGATGACGAAGACTTATCGCTTGAGCAAACTTCTGTCATGGACTCCAGTAATCCAGGGCCCAGTGGCTCTACTTGGATGGATCCTGGAGCTATCCTACTTCAGAACCAGCAGGCCATGGTAGTGATGATGGAGAGTTAACAGAACTTTATGCTGAAGATAATAGAAAAGTTAGAATCCCTTACCCAGCACAGGGCAACAACCGCACCACCTCTGGAGCCAGATAATGTGGGGGGGCCAGTGAAGATCATCCGGATCCTGTAGAACCAGCACCAGACAGCCATAAGCCGGACTCTGGAGAAGACAAGGAGATGCCAGATGAGGAAGATGGGGTGGAGACCGATGACGAGGACATGGAACCACAATCAGTGCCATCCCTCACATTTAAACTTTGCTCTTTTGACATGGTTCCAGGCCTTATGAAAATAGTCAAGGCCACTATGGGGTTTGACACTGAAGAGGGCAAACCAGAGTCAAAATTAGACCCCATGATTCAGCAAAAGGCGACTATCAAGGAGACGTTCCCAGTATGCCCAGCAATCGAGGACATTTTCAACAAGGAGTGGCAATCCACAGAGCCTAGCAGAATGTCAAACAAGAGAAACTTGGATTGCATGTATCCGGTTCAGGAGAACAAGGCCAGCAACAGGTGCACAGCCCCGACTATTGATCCTCAGGTGGCAGCACTCAGTAAGAAAACCATTCTGCCATGTGGAACCATATCATTAAATTATCCTACAGACAAGAGAGTGGAAGACATGTTAAAAAAGGCCTTCGAAATTGAGGGAACGGCCACCAAAGCTTCTACTACGGCCATTTACATGGCACGTGCCCAGACCCACTGCCTTGAAGAGTTCCTTGAGCAGGCAAACCCCAAAACTAGAGAGGCAGAACTGTCAGAATGCACTCTTGATGCTGCTAAATACCTGGCAGACATGGCGGTGGACACTCTCAGACTGAATGCCAGGGCTACAGCCATCACTAACCATGCCAGAAGAGCGTTGTGGCAAAAATTATGGTACGCCGACAACAAATCCAAAACACTACTGCAAAATTTGCCTATGAAGGGAAAACATGTATTTGGGGAGGACCTGCAGGAATTCCTAAAACAGAAAGAGGAGTGTAAATACCTACTCAAAAATAAGAACAGGCACACCTACCTCCCTTCTGCTAGGTGGAGGTTTCAGGGGGGGAACAAGTATTATCAAGCATGCAGAGACACCCATTAGCAGAACAACACATTTCAAGGCAGAGGAACACACAGTGGATACCGCAGTTCCTTCACCCATTCCTACCAGCCTTCCTCCTTCAGAACCCGTGGGTCCAAGTTTGGAGCAAGAGACAGAGGGAATAGGGGAAAGCAACAATGACTACGTGGTCAGAACTCCACACAGGCAGGAACTGTGTCCCCCGTGGGACAAAGATTGTCACTTTTCAGACACCAGTGGTTCTGCACAACCTCGGACAGGTGGGTTCAAGAGGTGGTGTCAAGAGGATACTCCATAGAGTTGCCCCAATCCCCCATCACACAAAGGTTCATAAGCTCTCCCATTGCCAAAAAGAAGGCAACAGATCATCAGGTCCAACATATCCTGTTGGATTTGATACAAAACAGAGCAATACAGGCCATCCCCCTTCACAAACAGAAACTAGGAGTGTACTCCATTTTCTTTCTCCTGCCCAAGAAATCAGGGGAACTATGCCGCATTCAGGACCTGAAGCATCTCAACCAGCATGTAGTTTCCCAAAGGTTCAAAATGGAGACCCTAAAGTCGACTCTACGCAGTATCCAGGTAGGCGGCTACCTCACGTCCATAGATTTGAAGGACGCATACCTTCACATACCTATCAGACCAAAACACAGACAATACCTCAGATTCTACATCCTAGGCCAGCATTACCAATATCAGGCCTTACCCTTCGGTCTTACCTCAGCACCAAGAGTGTTTACCAAGGTGTCGGTAGTACTAGTAGCAAGACTCCGAGAACAAGGTCTGGATATCATCCCCTACTTGGATGACTGGCTGATTCGGGCATGCTCCAAGGAGTACTCACATCAAGACACTGTGCTCACTCAGAGCACTCGAGGAGCATGGCTGGGTGGTGAACCAAGCCAAGAACTATCTGGTGCCCACACAACAGATAGAACACCTAGGAGCGCAAATCAACATGTCACTAGGATGGGCGAAACCATCCCAGACAAGGGTGCACAACCTAATAAGATTGTCCTGCCACCTGAGGGCTTGCCATCAGCCAACCATGGGATGACTAGCTCAGTTACTAGGTTGCATGGCATCTTGCATTGACCTGATTCCTTGGGCTAGGTGGCACATGCGACCCCTACAGACTTACGTCCTTACTCGGGGATCACCGAATGAATACAACCTGCATCTCATAGTCCCACTACCACCATCAGTGAGACAGTCACTAACATGATGGACAGTGAACTCAAATCTCACATGAGGGGTTCCACTAGAGGCATCTTACAACGCCACTATAGAAACAGATGCAAGTCTATTGGGCTGGGGAGCGTGCTTGGGCAACCTGATGGCACAGGGCCAATGGACAACATCAGAGGCCAAGCTGTCCGTCAACATCCTAGAAATAAGGGCAGTATACCATGCCCTCAGAGCTTTCAGATCCTCCATTTTTGGTTAGTCGGTTCTGATATGTTCCAACAACCAGGTCACGGTGGCATACGTCACCAAGCAAGGGGGCACCAGGAGCAGAGCTATGCTGAGGGAGGCAGCAATGGTCCTCAACTGGGCACAGACCAATCTCACACATCTCAGCATAGTCCATCATGCGGGCAAGCTCAACGTGTGAGCAGATTGGCTCAGCCGACAACAAGTCCACCCAGAGGAGTGGGGTCTCCACCCCTGTCTTTTCCAAATGATTCAGGAGACTTGGGGACCTGTATCTATGGATCTCATGGCCACAGCAGAAATTGCACAGGTCCAAAAATTATATTCAAGATACAGGGAGACCCAGTCCCAGGGAACCAATGCCCTGTTGCAACCTTGGTCTCAGGATCGTGCCTACGTTTCCCCCCATTCCCTTGCTACCCCAAGTACTAGCCAAGATCCGAACATCATGATGAACCATCATTCTAGTGGCACCCTACTGGCCATGGAGAACCCAGTTTGCCACGGTGCTGGCTATGACAATGGTCAGTCGCAGGTTACATTACCAGCTGGATATGCTGACCCAGGCACCTTTACTACACCCGGGCTCCACAGATGCTAAAACTCACAGCCTGGCTCCTTAGTGGAAGAGACTGATGAGAGCTGGTTATCTCGAATCAGTCATCTCCACAATGCTATAATCTAGACGATCCTCGACCACCTCTACCTATGGTAGACAATGGTCAGTGTTTGCGAAGTGGTGCCAAGAACAGGGTAAGGATCCAGAGCTAGCAGACATGTCCACCATCCTCTTGTTCCTTCAATGGGGAGTAGACAAGGGGTTGGCCCACTCATCTCTCAGGGTACAGCTCTCAGCCACTGGAGCAGCCATTGGTCCCATTGGGGGACACAGTCTGGGGGGCACACCCGGATGCCTTGCACTTCCTGAAAGTGGTGGAAGTGCTACAACCCAGAGTCAGACCATCCATCACCCCCTGGGACCTCCCCTTGGTATTAGATTCCCTCAGTACAGTCCTCTTTGAACCACTACATGAGGTAGACCTGTTCTGGGTGGGTCTGAAGACCTGCTTCCTCTGCTCAGCTCGAAGGATTGGGGAACTAGGGGTGCTGTCATACAAATAACCTTAAACTGTGTTCACCCCTCAGGGGGTACACTTACGCACGGTACCAGCCTTCCAACCAAAGATCTCCTCCACATTTTACAGGGAACAACCCATTGAGTTGCCTACCTTTACTGGAGACACTCAACCTGGTGATAAGCCTGTCCCACACCATCTAGATGTCAGGATCATGCTGTCCATTTACATATCTAGAACTCTGCACTTACGCAAGACAGAGAGGTTATTCATTGTCACAAGGGGACAAAGACAAGGCAGGGCAGCCTCTAAGACTACCATTGCTGGCTGGCTCAAGAGAACCATCCAGGAAGCCTACATGGCTAAGCAACTGACACCCCCCAGAGGGTATCAAGGCCCATTCCACGAGAGCAGTAGCCACTTCTTGGGCAGAAAGGGCTAACGTGTCTTCAGAAGACATCCGCAAGGCGGTGACATGGACTTCCATCCATACGTTTGCCAGACATTATAGACTGGAACACCTGTACAAGCTACAGCCCACTTTCACCACCCAGGTCCTCTTAACTGCCAGCTCCTCCTCTCACTCCTAGACCACTCTGTCTCCCTCCCTAAGGTACAGTACTGCTACTTATCTACCCATGATGTGTAATGTCTGGAGTGCCATGGATGGTCAACTAATCACAATGGGTGTTTACTCACCTGGTAAAGTTGATTGTGTTGGTTGACATCCATGGCACTCCACGACCCTCCTGACAGAGTGCTCAGAGTTACCAGGATTAGACTAAGCAGACAAATTACTTTGAGGAGAATTAAGCTATATTTCGCTAAGGACATCCAAGATGTCACCTGTCGACCACTTATGGGTCGAGTTTAGATTGTATTAATAGGCATATAAAACTAGGGCTGCTGGCCCACATGTACGTATTGCCTCAGTCTGCATTATTGTATCGGATGGTTAGTGTTTTTTTCTTGTGGTTGCTCTTTACTAACCTTGATTTCAGCTATGAAAGATTTGAACTGGAGAACAGGGGTTTCTGGGACCTGGATATACAAGAAATCTGATCCTAGAGTCATGTGCATCACTAGCCTATCAGGTGGGTTAAAACCCATGATGTAATGTCTGGAGTGCCATGGATGTCAACCAACACAATCACCTTTACCAGATGAGTAAACACCCATTACTGCTTCAGGCTTCACTGCCTATAGTAGTATTCTGCAGGGATTAAGAAATTCTCCTCCACTGAGAATCCCTTCTCTTGCCCGCACTTGTAGTGCCCATTGGGTGATAGAGTCATAATGAGGGCATAGTGCCTGCTTCTATGCTTGTCTCTGCTCATCTTACATGTATTGGACCCGAATGTGAATCAAAAAATAACTCCTAGAGTGGAGAATGGCTCTCTTTTTACATTGTCCGACCAGAATTTTTCCTATCAAGTAGAAGAACTTGCATGTGCTCTAACTTCCCCTAGCCTGCTGCTGGTTCTTCACCTGCACTGGCATACAGGAACTCTCCTACAGTCTGCCCACAGGGCTACACCACCTTCTGCATACCCCCCCTACTCCTGTTGACTCTTTCAGTCAGGGCATTATTGTATGCAGCATCAGGAAAACTGGGAACTAGCATCAGAACTCCCTATACTGCCACAGACAAATCACGTAACTGAAAGAAGACCTAGCCACCCACACTTCTCCTAGGACTCTGCAGGAAACTCTTGTTCCTGCTTTTACTATGCTCAGGAAATGTTGAGCTTAATCCAGGCCCTCTGGCACCCATGGAATCCCCAGCAGAGCTACAAAGCCTCAAGGGGCTTACATTCTTGTATGTTAATATATGTAGCCTATTAAAAAAATCACTTCTTTTCAGGCCTGGGTATGTCATACTGCTCCAGATATTCTGGTGATTATGGAGTCCTGGCTCTGACTGGCAACCAGTAACAATGAAGTTAACATCCCCTCCTACTCTTTGTTCAGAGCCAACAGGCAAACCAGAGGCGGTGAGGTAGCTATTTACATCAAGGATAAATTACCTGCCTCCATAATTGACTCAACCTCTGTCCCAAAAGAATTCGAATGCTTGTCATTAAAGATTGAAATTGCCACCGGTGTCTCATTATGTACAACAGGATACTACAGACCCCCATCAGCTGGACTACAGTTGTTAAAACATCTCGGAAACATCCTTGGTTCGGCATCTTCAGAGTGCATCATACTAGGGGACTTCAACTTAGAGTGGCTCTCCGATGCATCCACCCCACTTAAAATGTTCTGTGATTCCCTTGGGTTGTCACAGCTAATGAATGAATCTACTCATCCTAACAAGCTCAACTCTAATAACAGTACTCTCTTGGATATCATTTTATTTAACAAATCCCGTGCTGGTGTCTTTTTCTCTGATATTAGTGACCATAGCTTCATTGCGTTTGTAAGAGCCACTCTTAAATCCACAATTGCACCAAAATTCTCCTTTAAAAGGTGCATACTCAACTTTGATCTCCATCGGTATATATCAGACCTAAGAGACTCCATGTGATGGCAGAGCTTCTATCTAGCTAAGTCCCTGACTATGGCTTATGATATTTTCTCAGAAATTGTGCTGGGGGCTCTCAACAAGTATGCTCCCATAGTAAAAGTTTGTGCCAGAAACAAATCCGGTTGGTGGTTTACTGAAGACCTGAAAGATGCTTTGCAGAGTAGAGATGTACTCTGGAGAACTGCTAGGAAAACTAATTTAATAAATGACTGGAATTCTTTCTGGAGGGCGAGGAACCTCTGCACCAAAACGGTCAGAGAAGCCAAAGCTAATTTCTACTGTTCTCAGCTGGAGAGCTCCTCAATAAATGCCTCCAAATTCTGGAGGACTATCAAAGACATTGAAGGTCACACCACTGTAAATTCCCTACCTACTAAATTATTGATCGACAATAATGTCATTGACTATCCTCGATGCTCTCAATAATCATTTTGCCACTGCAGGGCTAGCCTTTGACTCCTCTCCTGTGTATATCCTCCGCCAACAACTTAGATTGGATACACAAGAAAAACCCATCCCCAGTCCATCCTTCTCTCTGTAGCCTACCTCCCTGAAAGAAGTCGAAGATCTTCTCCTTCAGCTGGACACTAGGAAAAGTGCTGGGGCCGACCTCATTGACCCGTACTTCTTAAAGGTCTGCTACTGTGTCCTAACAGTCCCAATTACTCATCTCTTCAACTTATCCTTGTCCCAGGGTGACCTACCACCCATTTGGAAAAATGCACTTGTGGTCCCTTTGTTTAAGTCAGGAGATCCTATTCACTTCAATAACTACAGGCCAATCTCCCTACTTCCAATCCTGTCAATGATGCTGGAGAAAATAGAGAACTCCCAGCTTCGGAAGTACCTGGAATCAGACAAACTGCTCAACCCATTACAATCGGGTTTTAGAGCACAGCATAGTACAATCTCTGCTCTAGCCAAGGTGACAAATGACTGGCAACTTGAATTAGACAAAAAAAACTTTGTGCAGTTTTCTTGGACCTAAGCAAGGCGTTCGATACTGTTGATCACAGACTGCTTCTCTCGTCCCTCCGGAACATTAGCTTGCATTCCCTATCCCTTAAATGGTTCTCCAACTACCTCTCAGGATGACTTCAACAAGTAAAGGCAGAAGGGGAAGTTTCTCCACCAAAACCCCTATTGAGGGGTGTACCTCAAGGTTCCATTCTTGGTCCCTTGCTCTTCACCATTTATATTAACAACGTAGATGCCCCATCAAAGAAGCACAAATACACCTATTCGCGGATGATATGGTACTCTATGCAAGTAGCCCCACACCTGAAGTGGCCTGTGAAGCCCTTCAAAATGAATTTAATCTGCTGCAACATCAGCTTATAAATCAGAAACTGCTCCTAAATGCAAAAAAACCAAAGCAATGTTCCTCTCGCCCCTTCAAAATGCAATAAATCCTGCAATTGCTGGGACACTCCCACAGATCACTACCATTCTAGGTGAGCAGTTGGACTATGTACCAAAGTTCAAGTACTGGAGGTCTGGTTAGACCACAGACTTACTTTCACAGATCACTTAGAAGAACTGGCAAAGAAACTTAGACAAAGACTTGGTCTGTTCTTTAGGATTAATAATCTCCTCACAAGAGACGCTAAACTGAAACTGGTTCAAACTACCTTTCTTTCCCTATTGGCAAGGCCACTGATTTACAATGATTAAAACAACTAAATTCCATTTTCAAGGCTTGAGATTCTGGAATTTCACTGGTGATTATTACTCTAATTTTCAGATTTTACCAGGATTCTGCTTTCATTCTTTTATTATGTGCATAAATAATCAGAATTAAAGAAGGCTTAATATACAGAGCATTAAATAAAGCAAACTGAAAATAGTACAGGAAGGAATTAAAAGAAAAATACACTTTTTTTGTAGATTTACTGATCTGCTAGAAAATGCCAGATTCCATGAAATCTTCATTTTTACCGGTCTTCAGGCAGCCCTAATTCCAGAATTTTACCAGATTTTCCAGTAAAAACTGAAAAACAGTGGCCTTGCCTATTGGATTATGCAGACTTTCTATATAGTCAGGGACCTGGAGGTACCCTAGCCAAACTTGATACGCTTTATCACAGAGCCATAAGATTTATCACGGGTCTTCCATACTCAACCCACCACTGTGCATTGTACACAGCAGTGGGATGGTCATCCCTTGCTTACAGATGGCAAAAAAATGCTGCGGTTTGGACATACAAAGCTATCTCAAATAAACTGCCCCACTATATCTCTGTCTGTTTACCTTTGTGCACTCTGGGGAAGTATGCCCTGAGAAGCACCTCATATATCTACCTTTATGTTCACAAAGCAAAATCTCGCATTGGCAGAGCAGCCATCAGCTTTGTGCTCCCTCAACTGTGGAACAAGCTGCAAAAAACGTTGAAATTAACTCACCCCATCCGCCTAGCAGCTTTTAAATCTCTATATCTACATCATAATAAGGAGTCCTGTGCCTGTCTACCCTAAATAGTGACTCCTATAAGTCCAAGCACACTCTAATTCCTACTGTTAAAAGACTGATCACATCTATAATCGACTCTTCCCTCTCCCCTTTTTCTACCCCGTATCTGTCCCTTCCACATTCCTTTGACCCTGGTTCCAGCTCTAAATTCTCCATACCTTATCACTATATATCTTTTTATATTAGGTTTAATTTGTGTTCGGTGTACCTGATATGTATATTTCTTTATTTTTATGAAAAATTGTGTCCTACCCAAAATTAGCTGTATCTTCTGTTCCAAACATATACTACTGTCAATGCTACCTGCTGATACTTACTATATATTGTATTACTGTATCTCACTTTATTTGTATTATTACTATTTTCTTGTGTGTTGCATCCCATGTATATTGTTCCTTGCTAACAAACCCAGGTCCACCTCGCAAATGAGCTTGCTCAATGGTAATCACCTGGTTAAATAAAGACTTTGATTGATTGGTATGTATGATGGTTTTCTCCCAGTTTGTAAACTTGTGGCAGAAGATGAATCATGACTGCAAACAGATAATTGGATGTTAAGTCCCCCTTCACCCTGGTATATTTATCTCAGGAGATGTTTCCCATCTCCCAATTCAAAATAGATGGAAATGAATTGCTTTTAGCGTCAGCCCTGGAAGCCAAACATCAAATACTAATGAAATGAAATCAGCTAGGGTTGCCAGCTGCAGATACCTGAGTGCAGGGGTTAAAAGGAACAGCAGACTGTGAGAGGCTTAGTAACATAGCCATTAACAAATTAAACAACTTTTGTTATTTGTGGGAACCCTTCATTAACTCACCATTTTGCTGTTTAACAATGAGTAGAATATCAGATAGATGACTCAACAGCAAATTGATCAATAGGCATTGTAAAGGGGAGGATGGGAAGGGGGTTGCTTCATTTGTTTAGCAGGGCCAACTGGCAGATCACATCACAGGTAACACAGAAAATAATTAAAATAACAAAAAGAAGCAAAAGGTCCTTTTGTTCTTTTAATAAGAGCTATTCACCAGTGTGGTCCCTTACACCTGCAGAAATAAAGAAAACTGGGGGAGGAGCATGTTCCAAAAGTGGGCTGAGTACCATGGCTAAAGGTTGGAATAATGGTTCACTCACCACTACTTTTTCTTGTCATATGTATATTTTTTAACTTTTCAGTTTTTAACTGACAGTTAAGCTGTTATCAGTGTTTCATTCTTTTAATTATGCCATGCCTCACTATGCTGTGATCTGCCAAGGAGGCCACATGGTGGAAAACAAAATGCTGCAGGACACAGCTGCACATGTTGAAAGTATACATTATGTCATAAGAAGTTGGATCAACACAAAAGAAAGATCGACTGCTGCTGTTAGAATCTCAGACCTAAACCACAATAGTTAACAATTTAATTAAAGCAATGTGGGCTTTCTTAAAATTAGAAGACACCTATTATCTATTGACATCTTCCCAGCGAAACACAAACACAGGTACTGTACCTGCAGGTACTGTTGGTGTATATGGCTGTCACCTGGCTGCCCTGATCTCAAACAGACAGGCAGTAGATGGGAGTTCCTGAGGCAGCAGGATCTGCTAAACACCTTGGCATGTGCTGCAGCTTCCAGGGACGATGCCCCCACCCCAAGGAAGATGCCATCTCGTCACTGAGTGCTCCCTGCACTCTGTGTTCTGGCCCATCATGGGAACCTATGTGCAGTAGTGACCCCTGATGCATTGTCCTCTGTGACTTCAGTCACACAATGTAATTATTTATTCATTTAAAAGTTTTGACCAGGAAGGCACATGAGGATCTAGGACTAAGACACAACAATTTTTTTAGCTTATATGTTATTGTTCTCATATTCAGATATAAAAATATAAAATCCTTTTACAGGGCAATCAATAACAGTATAAGAAGACAGAGCACAACAATTGTCAAGCATTTAAAGTACTATACATCCAACTTTACCCTGTTACAGTAGGAGTTGGGGGTAATAACACTATTCAAGACTTAACTTACTCAAGAGGTTTTCAGAACATGCTAGCTTCCTCAGCAGCACTGGTATAAACTTAACAGTGATAACTATAAAAAGAGTAGACTACAATCAGTCAGTGATTGCTGTTTAACCATTTATAGAAAGATACAACATAGGGAAATGCAGACCTCAGAAAATGAGTCATCAGTCTCTCCTCTCATGAGCAGCATACTAACAAAGCTAAGGCATTTTAAGAACATTCAAAATACCACCAACAGCTTAGTTTGGTTCAGTGTGAGTTGGTTTCCTTCTGTGTCCTCCCCTCCTCCAGGATGAGGATGAAAACAAGCAGAATTGCCGAGTCCTCCTTTTCAGTCAATAAAAATGAAATAACTAAATAAATAAACTGTTGCCTAACATTACAATGTACACATGGTTTTAAGGAAAGCAGAGACAGAGTCCTGACCCAAGTAAACTAGATATGGCAAACCCTCCATTCATCTATATTTTCATGGACTTACAGTATCGAATTAGACTGCAGTGTAGTTGAAATTCTGTCTTTCAGATGGCACCATATTAAAAAAATAAATATCACTGTAATTACCAGGCTCTTGTACTGCAGTCTCATATGTTATTTAAAAGAATATCCCCTCAAAATGATTCCCTTCCATATTGCAGTCTCATATATTATTTGAAAAAGACATCCCCAAAAAATTCCCCCCCACACTAAACAAGGAGAAGAAAGACTCCCTAACACAGTCTAACACAGAGTCCAAATTGTCTGTAATGCATAAAATAAGAGTTCAAAAGGAAATGGTATATTCACTCATCATCTGAAGTATCCTCTAGAAGATCTGCTTCAATTTTTTTCCCGGCTGCAATTTCTACCTTCATCTTTCCCAGCCAGCATCCTGCATTTTAAGGATTAGTATACTGCCACATTTTCCCACCATATACGATCCTTGGCTGGTTGGCAGCACAAAAGAATGAACAACCTTCAGGACCCATTGATGTCCTGACTCAAATATCTTCCTCAGGACCCTGGTTTGGTAAGACAGATCGGGTAGAATTTAACATCAGCTCTGATGAAATCCAAAGGAGAGGCAGCCAATGCTGCTGCCAGTACCATATCCCTGATGTCTTATCCACTGGTGTTGCAACAACACAGTCTGTGACTGGTTTAGTGTCTGAGAGGCAGCTAATGCTGCTTCCAGCACCATATTCCTAATGTCTTATCCATTGGTGTTGCAACAACACAGTGTGTGACTGGTTTAGTGTCTGAGAGACAGCCCTTGACTGTAAAAGACTTACAGAATGCACTGTTACCAAAATCCTCTGGTAAGAATTTTGTCTTGAATCCACAGTTCAAGGAAAAATAGCAAGTTAGAGCCCTTTGCCCCCTCTGGGACTCCAACCAGGTACAGATTCCCTGTTCGTACCTTGCACTCAAAAGCCTTCAGGGACCCTTAAAGCTAGGTATTCTCTTGCATCAGGGTCATCACAGCTGCAATGGCTAAAGTGTAATGTTAAAATGATGTTTGTTAAAGCGTTACTGAGGAACTTGCTCTAGAGCTTCTATCCCTTCTAGCCACTAACCACGTTCTTTAACTTACTGTCCAGAGTCTGCAGTTGCAGTTTGAAGTTCTTAGAAAATGGGAAACCCCCACAAGCAGATGGACAGGAAGGTGGCAAGAGGAAAACCAGCAAGCCTCCTGGGCATCAATCTCAGGATGGGCAGGCTGGAAATACAAGCTCTGTGGAGCCCTCGAACACTGCACTCCTGCATGCCAGTTGGGAGTTAGATAGAAAAGTGGAGAGCATAAATAAATTCATAACCTTAGAAACTCATATAGAAAACCTTATAGTGGCTGGGGTTATTAAAGAAAATAAACTTTTGTGCCTCAGTCAAGAACATTTGGAATATTTCATGTGCATAATTAATATTCATGTCCTGGGTCTTCTGGAGGAGTCAGAAGAGCAAATTGGAGTATTCAACATCACCAACTTGTTGGGTGTACTACTACATTTAGACTTAAACCAAAAATAAAATCATGCCACATCACCCCCAGACGTCACTCTGCAGATCCAGGGCAGCTGCACATGCTGCTGGTGGTTACCAGTGACTCAATTGTGAGAAATAAAATACAGACGGCAGCCAAAAATAAGGGTCAGTTATCCACAGAGGAGGGCGTGCAACTTTACTGGTTTCCAGACCTTAGTTTGGAGACCCAGAAAAGAAAGAAGGCATTTGACACAATCAGAGAAGGTCTCAGGGCACTAGACATCTTCCATAACCTTCAACACCCAACCAAGGTTCTGCTCCAATATGTGGGCAAAACCCTCATTTTTTTGGACCCATCTGAGGCAGGTGAAAAGCTGAAGGCCCTGTAAAAAGACTGCTATCCAGACTCAAAATGTGGAGCTCAAAGAAGATAAGTGAGGACTTTGTTAAAAGTAAACTGTTCAGAGACTTGAAGTTGCATCAATATGGGGGAGGGGCACTTACCTAGCACTAACGAGTATGGCTGCATGAGTCTGTTGCTGCTACCTCAACTGCTTTCATATTTATTTAAAAATAGTCACCACCTTATGAATTTGAATTAACTTTATTTTATTTGTTAGTGTGAGTGTTTCTCTTCCATTTTATTCTCTTTTTTATCATCAAACAAACTCCTTGTTTGATTTTTTTCTAACTGAAAACACTGCAGCTGTGCTGTGGAGAACGGCGCTGACTGTAGTGAAGCAAACCAAAGGAGCAAAAATCCAGCTGTCAAATTCCACTATCGCTTCTAGCAGTAAGTCTGATCTTGCTCAAATTAAAGAAATGTTCTCCAGCATTCAACTAGATATAGCTGATTTAAAATCTACAGTTGATACATAAAGAGACTGAAAAAACAAACTTAAGGGTAGATGTTGAAAACAGACTGAGCTTGAACTAAGTGTGAACATAATAGAAGACAAAAATGATTCTTACATTGAACAGATCCGCCACATTTTAAATAAACTGGATGATATTGAAAACAGGGGGTGCAGGAATAATATTCAGATTGTGGGAGTCCCGGAGAGTATGGAAGGGGATAATACCATCAATTTTCTACGACAATTTATACTACAGCTCCTCTCCTACCAGTGACTTTGGGCTTTAGAGATTGAGAGAGTCCATCAATCACTAGCACCCAGATCTCAGCAAGGGGGCACACCAGGGGCCATAATTGTGAACATTTTGAGATTTTCGGTGAAGGAAGAGGTAATGAGAGTGACCAGAGAAAGGAAACAGCTTATGTGGAACAGAGGAAGGATTTTTCTTTCTCAGGACTTTTTCTCTGAGGTTGTGGGGAAGAGAAAAAAATTTGATCTGGTAAAAAACAGAGCTACAGATAAAAAGGATTTTCATACTATTTTAATTACCAGCTGTTCTACTGGTTTTGGACCTTAACAATCATTCTCATTTCTGTTATTGTCCTGGGAAAGTTTGGGAAATGCTGGGGTCTAATGAGTTGTCTAACTGTTTACTAACAGACTTTTCTGATTCAAAACTTGCTCAGACTTATAAAATACCTTGCGCTGTAACCATGACTACAGAGACCTCCCTCTCTGGCTCCACGAGTGCTACTGCACCAGCTTCTAGAGTAATGGAAATTGTAAACAAAATAGACAGCCCAGCAAAGCCTGCTCCCAAAATGTCCACTCCTTTTCAGTGTGCTGCAGCTGTCAGGAACAAACTGACCCCAAAGACCACTGCTTTTTCTTCAATAAGCAGCAAGTCAAAACCACCAAAAAAAATGTGTATGTCACCCTGTCAAGCTCAATGTAGTTTGGCTCACCTGAAGGGAGACTGACAGTTTGACAAGCTTGCACAGTCTAGAAAGAGATCCTCCCTTGCTGACAGCTTGACTGTCTGTCTAACCCACTTATTCTGTTTGGTTCTATATGATAATAGCGACCGCTGAAAGGTGATCCCTATTATCGTGACCTGCATTATCGCCGAAAACATTTTCGGCGATATGAAGTAAAAGACGACTGGGACCTCGCCCCTGCCGCACCCCCTAACTAAAGATTTTCAATTCCAGGGGTGCATCGGGGGCACAGCTTGGCTTAAAGAAAAATTAGTCCCAGCTGCAGGATGCAGCAAAATTGTACCCAGTCCCAGACCCAGGACCTGCTCCGTCCAGGGCAACCACCCTACCCACCGCCACACTGCTGGCTCGGCGGAAGCAGGCACACTGCAGGGTTACAACCCTGTCCCCATCCCTCTATGTCTTGTTGCCCACCCTACCTTCCTGTCATCCACTCTACCCTCGCGGTCGCAACATTCGCCATCCCCCTAGCATCTCCCACGATGATAGCACTGTCATATGGGTTGCTGTTTTGACTGTTGCCCATATGCGGTTGCTATCATCATGGTATAACCTCTGTTTTCCTGAATATTTACAGCCACTGGAAAGAGCAAATCACATGACCTTTCTGTGAATCTTGACCCTGAGACTCTACTTCTGCTTCCATGTCTGGGCTTGTTGCCCACATGATGATGTTCTAAATGTTTGTGCATTAAAGCTTTTACATACTTAGACAAGTTTAGTAGCTACTGTGCAGATAGTTATAGTTCTAATTTAACTTTTTAAGCATTCCGATTGGCATTGTGGGTGGAGAATCTGGGGGATGGCATTTCAGTTTGACGGGTCGGGTGCAGATTCCTCAGGAGAATGTAATTCTCTATTGGTAAGAAAATATGTTTACTGGGAACATATATTTTTAACTGTTTATTAGTTTATCATTTGGTTTTGCAGATAATTGATGAAATCAACTTAGAGAATAATTTGTATTCACTCAGCAATATACTGGGGTTTGACAGGTTGAGATCTGGTAGTGAACATATAAATTTGCTAGTATTATACTGAGTGTTGTAGTTCAATTCTTGTAGACTTCTGTTCTGAAAGTGGGCTAGCAAAACTCTCCTCCTCCATGATGTTCTGTAGGTAAGTATGATCCTAAATGTTTCTTCAGTGAAGAATTCTGCATTCTAATTTTATCAGACTGGCTCCTTCTCTTGTTCTGCTATGAGAAGATGTATAAGCCTGGATCTCAAGCCTTTCTTACACGTTTATGTCATTGTGTATATGATTGATGCTGTTTGGATCTCTTAAACACAGCAGTCACCTGAGTAGGGACTGAAACTGTGAGGATGCTACCTGAGATCTCAGATCCTGGTGGCTTAGTGCTTGGATGCCAGTCGATTGCTATGAGAATATGTAAGACTCCAAGCAGGAAGTGAGTGATCACAGAGCCACCAAAGACTCACCATCCTAGAAGGGCAAGAGTAGCTCTCCGGCCCCCCCCCCCAGCTGCTGGAGGTCTGCCTCTGAGCAAGAAAGTCTACTTAGAGGAAAGAATAAGGATTCCAAACAATAGTGAAGGGGCCAGAGGTAAGACATGATGGGAGTGGTGCACTGCAGTGGCTGTGGAGTAGCAGTCTTCCGGGAGACGTTCTGGAGGATGCGGTATTGTCCCATCTGCATGCACCTCTCTGGGCTGAGGGAGGAGGTTTTTCATCTCCAGTTCGAGTTGGCCAGGATTTGTGGGACCTCCTCTTCTATCCAGGGACTGTCAGGGCCACTGCCGTTGCCTCAGAGGTTGCCAAGAAAGAGGAGTGGTTGGACCACAGTGGGCTCAGGGAGGGTGAGAGTGGTGGAACAAAGGCGCATCCCTCCAGTTGTACCTCTCCACAATTCTGATGCCATTCTGGCAGAGTGGTTCCTCTATGGAGCCACCTGCAGTGGAGACCAAGGAGGATGCTGGAACTTCCACAAGGGAGACCCACAAGAGGGTGGCATGGGACCCCACAGGGGAAGGAAACAACTTCTGGTGGGGGACTCCATTGTTAGGAAGATAGAACTGGGAGAGGAAGGGGAGAGGGAGGTAAGGTTCCTGCCTGGTGCCATGGCTTGGAGGGACAGGGAGCGAATCTTCAGGATCGCCGGAGCAGCTGCACAGGGGAGGGAGCTGGATGTCATTGTCCACCTAGGGACAAATGATCTGGCTAAGAAAGGGATCAGAGCAGTGCAGGAAGAGTTTGTGAAGTTGGGGAGGGGCCTTAGACAAGTAAAATGCATGGTAACCTTCTCAGAGGTTCTGCCTGTCTATGGCGTAGGTGAGACTAGGGTGCTCCACAACATGGGATTCAATCAGTGGTTGAAAAACTGGTGCAGAGCTTTGGGATTTGGCATCACTGGGGACTGGGGGTCCACCTGGAGTGATGCTGGCCTATACTGGCATGATGGGCTGCATCTGTCCAGGAGAGGAACCAGGATCCTAGGTGATAGGTTTAAATGCTTCATTGGCAAGCATTTAAACTAGCCAAGGGGGAAGGCACTGGAAAGGAACAGAGAAATCCTAGCCCCCCCAAAAAGTCAGGGTAGTAAGTGAGGTAAATACCAAGATAGAGATATCGATAGGGAGAAGGGCAGGGGTAAATGGAGAAAGTGGCAAAGGGAATAAGGACAGGGATGAGGCAAAAAGGAGTAAGGCCATCAGGAAATGGAGGGTAGTGAGTACTAATGCCTGTAGTCTGAGCAAAAAGCTCCCTGAGCTGGTGGCCTTGATGGAAGAGGGATGCCTGGATATCGTAGCAGTCACAGAAACACGGTACACAGAGAACCATGACTAGGATGTTAACATACCAGGGTACATAACCTACAGGAGAGATGGGGACGGAGAAGAGGGGGAGGAGTAGCTCCCTATGTAAAGGAAAGGATAAATGCAACTGAACAAAAGAGTAAACAGAGAGGAGAGGAGGCACTATGGGTCACCTTAGAGACTGGAAATGGCATCACAATCCGTGCAGGGGTTGTATACAGACCCCTATGTCAGGGGGAGGGAATGGACAAGGATATGATAGAAGGCATTCTTAGGATGGCAGAGAAAGGGTAGATACTGTTGATGGGAGACCTGAATATGCCAGATGTTAACGGGAGCACATTTGCTACAGCCACATACAAGAGCAGGGCCATTCTCAACGCCCTACAGGTGGCATGCCTCAGACAGCTAGTTTCAGAACCCACTCATGAGGGAGCAATCTTAGACCTCATACTCTCAACTGGGGACAGTGACAGGCTCTCAGATCTATAAGTGGGTTGCCATCTGGGAATAAGTGACCATCAAACAGTGTGGTTCACAATAAACTCAGCTACAGAGTCAAGCCATACAAAAGAGAGGGTACTGGACTTCAGGAGGGCTGACTTTGGCAAGATGGGAGAGTGCCTTAGAAAAGCACTAGCAAACAGGCTAGAAGGAGGGGTGGAGGAACAATGGGGAAACATCAGAACTGCCATCACAGAGGCAACAAGCCTTTGTGTGAAGCAAATAAACAAATCAAAATAAAAGAAAAAGCCACTATGGTTCTCAAAAGAAGTGGCGGGGAAAGTCAGGGAGAAAAAGATAGCATTCAGGAAGTATAAGGAAACACAGAAGGATCAGGACAGAGTGCTGTACCAGTTAAGGCAGAATGAAGCAGGGAGGGAAGTTAAAATAGTGAAGGCCCAAACTGAGGAAAAGATAGCCAGCTTGGTTAAGAAGGGGGATAAAACCTTTTATAGGTACATCAGGGAGCGTAGAAAGACAAAAGGAGGGATAATAAGGCTGAATAGGATGAGCGGTGGGTGGGCAGAGAGGGACAGTGAAAAAGCGGGAATACTGAATGAATATTTCTGCTCAGTATTCACAAAAGAGGAAGAGGGGGAGGCGCCTAATCCAATTAACAGAAGCACTCTTGATAGGGGGGTTGATCCCAGTCCTTTCAGAGAAGAAAGGGTTCTGAAAGAACTCCTAAAACTGAAGGTGGACAAAGCAATGGGGCCTGATGGAATTCACCCCAGAAGACTAAAAGAATTAAGGGGAGAATTAGTGAAAAAACTGACTACCCTTTTTAACAAATCATGGGAGGATGGTGTGGTACCTGAGGACTGGAAAAAGGCGGATGTGATTCCCCATCACAAAAGTGGGATCAAGACAGAGGCAGAAAACTACAGACCTGTCAGTTTGACCTCTGTTGTAGGGAAAGTGATGAAATCACTTCTGAAGGAAAGAATTGTTGAGTACCTAGAGGCCAGTGGGGCACAGGACCCAAGGCAGCATGGGTTCACAGCAGGAAGATCATGTCAGACAAATCTAATTGATTTCTTTGACTGGGTGACCAAAGTAGAAGACCAGGAGGGGCTGTGGACATAGCCTACCTAGACTTTAGCAAGGCATTTGACACAGTCCCACAGAAAAGATTAATTGTCAAATTAACTAGCCTGGGAGTGGGTTCTAGAGTGGTAGCCTGGGTAAAACATTGGCTGGACAACAGGACACAGAAGGTAATTGTAAATGGAGTCCACTCTGAAGAAAGATGGATTACTAGTGGGGTACCACAGGGTTCCGTACTGGGTCCAGTCCTTTTTAATGTCTTTATAAGTGACATTGCAGAGGGACTGGAAGGAAAAGTATGCCTCTTTGTAGATGACACAAAAATCTGCAACAGATTTGATACACAAGGAGGCGTGGAAAGGATGAGAAGGAACTTGGCAAGGTTGGAGGAATGGTCAGAAGTATGGCAGCTTGGATTCACTGCAAAGAAGTGCAAAATAATGCACCAGGGAAACAAAAACTCAGGGGAAGATTACACAATGTGGGGGGAGGTAGTAACAACAACAGAAATGGAAAGGGACCTGGGGGTAATCATATCAGATCACCCTAAGGTTAGCAAGCAATGTGAGAAGGCAATAGGGAGGGCTGGGGGTACGCTGGGATGTATAGGGAGAGGCATCACCAGCAGAAAACAGGAAGTTGTTATCCCTCTGTACAGACAGTTGGTAAGACCCCCTCTGGAGTACTGTGTCCAGTTCTGGAAACCCCATCTCCGCAAGGACATAGACAGGATAGAGGCAGTCCAGAGGAGGGCAACTAAAATGGTGCAGGGTCTGCAAGAGAAGTCATACGAGGAGAGAGAGACTAAAGGAGCTTAATATGTATACCCTTGAGGAAAGAAGGGAGAGGGCAGACATGATAGAAACTTTTAAGTACCTCAGTGGAATCAACAAAGTCCAAGAGGGTAGCATCTTTCAGAAAAAGAGATGTGCAAGAACAAGGGGACACAATTTAAAGATGGGGGGTCAGTTCAGGGGCAGTGTGAGGAAGTATTTTTCACAGAGAGGGTGGTGGACACATGGAACAGCCTTCTTGAGGAGGTTGTGGGGTCTAAAACTGTGGGAGAATTCAAGAATGCATGGGACAGATATAAGGCAATTCTTGTGGGGGATAAGAAGAAATAGGCTGTTGGTTAACTAGGATCTGCAGCTTATCCTGTGGGTAGGGAAATGGGCAGACTAGGTGGGCCAAGCGGTCCTCGTCTGCCATCAAAGTCTATGTTTCTATGTTTCTATGTATTCTGGCACATGTTTACAAACATTCTAATTTTCTTCTTTTACCTTTTGAAGAGTACTGAGAATAAGTCATTGTTAAAATTGCTACATCCCATTCTTTCATACCTCTGGTGATGGGCTTTTAAAAAAAAAAACCTTTTTGAAAAAAGGTGACGTTTTCGATTATAAGGTGAAGTAACACAACCTTTTGATGTACCTGTGAGCGAATCAGCATGCCCACTGGTATCTCTTACTCTTACCCTTTTATGTTGATTGCGCGCATGTGCAAGAGACACGTTGCAGCAGCTTCCTCCACAAGCAGGATGTGAAGGCACATCACTGTTTTGGCCAGTGCCCCCACAGCCTGTAAAGGCTTGTCCCAGTTCCCCAATGTTGTGGCATGCTGCTGCTGACACTAGTTCAGCCAGTCTGCCACTAACTTCTGAAAATTTAGCCGCTGCAATCAGGGGCCACCTCGTCATTGCAGCGTCAGCCATCTGCTGCAATGAGGGAGCGACCTGTCATTGCAAGGTGGGATGTAGAAACACTGATATTGTTTGTGAACATGGCGGTGGCTTGCTGCAGTGTTCACAAACAATATTACCCCCCAACCATGTTTATTTGCCGGCGAGGCCCCAATCCCGTCGGCTTCAATGACCCATTGTTGATTTTGCCAGCGAGAGTCCCTCCCGTTGGCATTATATCAACCCCGCTTTATTGTCTGCCGACGGGATGCCTAATCCCCATCGACATAATGTGATAACCCCCTGCTTTTTTGTCTGCTGACTGGGTGCCCAATCCCCGTCGGCATAATGTGATCCCCCCTCCTGTTGTGTGCCGATGGGGATGCCCAATCCCCCGTCGGCTACTGTTGACACCCAAAGAAAGAGTCCGGTGGCACGCTGGGAGCCCACCCCAGCATGCCACATGCCCTTGTAAAATACAAAATGGTCCCGCGACATCTTTTTTTTAAAACCTGTAACAAAGGAAACTGTCCCTCGGCGGTCTTCCTGGCCCCCACCTGCAACCCGCGCCCACCCTCTGCGCACCCTGCCTCCTCACACCCTCCTCTCGCCATACTTACCTCCGGAGTCTGGCGCGATGATCTTTGGTGGACCGGGAACACGTCTGCACTCTTCAAAGCTGACCACGAACTGAGGAAATGCAGGTAAGCTGTATAATGGAATCAATGGGGTTTTTCCAACTTTGATGCATATCTCGGGCATTTTTTGGAATTTTGGCACCAAATTTTCAACATAGGGATTTTGGGACCCCTCCTCATGAATTCTGGAACTGTTATGGCGTTAATTGGCCCCTAAAGGTGATTTCATGGTCATTGCACGGAATTATCTTTTGGGGCTGATTAACAAAATGACAGTGCCAGTGTTCATGAGGTGGGCTCTCAAAAAGTCTTTGTTGCACATTTGGTGGAAAAAATCCAAAAAATGACTGTTTTACTAGCGTGCATTGTGCAGTTGCTATGCACGCTCGTAACTTTGCGAATTTGCAATATTTTCATGCCAGATTTTCAACACTGGCATTTTTTTTACACCTTCTTGTGAACAGTACAGCTGTTATTGTTCACATCCTGGTGGAAATGTGTTTTCGTACTTCGGCAGAATAGCATGGTCGTTGTGGGAAATCAGTGTTCAGGACAGATTAAGAAAATGACAGTGACACTGTTCATGAGTAGAGGTCCTAAAATGCTTATGTTGAAAATTTGGTAACAATACTCCATAAAATGACTGTGTTACGAGCGTGCGTTGCGCAGTTTGCACACACGCTCATAACTTCGTGAATTTATAATATTTTCACTCCAGATTTTCAGCATTGCCATTTTCCCACACCTACTTATGAACAGTACAGCTGTCACTTTTTCTATCCTGGCCAAAATGTGTTTTCGCACTTCTGCCACAGAACAGAGTGGTCGCTGTGAGAAATCACTGTCTGGGACAGATTAAGAAAATGACAGTGATATTGTTCATGAGCAGAGGTCCTAAAATGCCTATGTTGAAAATTTGGTGATGATAGTCCATCAAATGACTGTGTTACTAGTGTGCATTGCGCACTTTCCACGCACCATTGTAACTTCAGAGATTTGTAATATTGTCACGACAGATTTTCAACGGTGGCATTTTTCCACACCTCCTTATAACCAGTGCAGCTCTCATTTTTCACATCCTGACCGAAATGTGTTTTCACAGTTGCGGCGAGAATAACACGGTCGCTGTGGGAAATCAGTGTTCAGGACAGATTAAGAAAATGACAGTGGCACTGTTCATGAGCAGAGGTCCTAAAATCCCTATGTTGAAAATTTGGTGATGAAACTCTATAACATGACTGTGTTACAAGCGTGCATTGAACTGTTTTCACGCACCCATGTAACTTCACAAATTCGTCATATTTTCATGCCACATTTTCAACAGTGGCATTTTTTTCACACCTCCTCATGAGCAGTACAGCTGTCATTTTTCACATCCTGGCTAAAATATGTTTTTGCACTCCTGCCGGAGAATAGCCGGTTGCTGTGGTAAATCAGTGTTTGGGACAGATTAAAATCGAATGAGTGAGAGGGGGGAGTAACTGAGCTCAACTGAGCTCTGTCAGGACTGCTGCGAATTTGTTTGTGGGCAGAAAAAGGCCCTGGTGCAACAGCTCAGTACAAAAGGGCAGTCTGCAGCACTAGGAGAAACAGAACAAGAGAGCGAGTGAGGGAAGAGGAGTGAGCAAACTCATTGGAGTGCTGTCAGGACTGCTGCGGATTTCTTTGTGGGCAGAAAAAGGTGCCAATGCAGGCAGGAGCCACATACAAAAGGGCAGCTTGCAGCGCCAGGACAAACAGAATGAGCACATGAGAGAGGGAGACTGAGCGACCTCGACGGAGCTCTGTCAGAACAGCTGCAGATTTCTTTGTGGGCAGACAAAGGTACCAACACAGCCAGGAGCCCCATACAAAAGCGCAGCCTGCAGCGCCCAAAGAAACACAACAAGCGAGTGACAGAGCGGTAGTGAGTGAGCTCAACAGAGCTCTATCGTGACTTCTGTGGATTTCTTTGTGGGCAGAAAATGCAACAACGCAGCCCAGTACAAAAGGCCAGCTTGCAGTGCCAGCAGAAATGGAATGAGTGAGTGAGAGAGGGGGAGTGAGCGAGCTCTATGGAGCTGTGTCGGGACTGCTTCAGATTTCTTTCTGGCCAGAAAAAGCCACCAATGCAGGCAGGAGCCCAGTGCAAAAGGGCAGCCTGCAGCGTCGGGAGACACAGAATGAGTGAGTGAGGGAGGGGGAGTGAGTGAGCACAATGGAGCTCTGTTTGGACTGCTGCAGATTTGTTTGTGGGCAGAAAAAGGCAGCAATTCATGCAAGGGCCCAGTACAAAAGGGCAGCCTGCAGTGGTGGTAAAACCAGAATGAGCTAGTGAGAGAGGGGGAGTGAATGATCTCAACGGAGCTCTAGTGTAACTGCTGCAAATTTCTTTGTGGGCAGAAGAAGGCGGCAACGCAGGTAGAAGCCAGTAGAAAAGGGCAGCCTCCAGCGCTGGCAGAAATGGAATGGGCGCGTGAGAGAAGGGGAGTGAGCGAGCTCAACGGAGCTTTGTCGGGACTGCTGCAGATTTCTTAGTGGGTAGAAAAAGGTGCCAACAGAGGCAGGAGCCCAGTACAAAAGGGCAGCCTGCAGCACCAAGAGAAACAGAATGAATGAGTGACACGGGGAGTGAGCGACCTCAATGAACCTCTGTCAGGACAGCTGTAGATTTCTTTGTGGGAAGAAAAAGGTGCCAATGCAGGCAGGAGCCCAGTACAAAAGGGCAGCCTGCAATGCCAGGAGTAACACAACGAGCGAGTGAGAGAGGGGGAGTGAGCGAGCTCAACGGAGCTCTATCGTGACTGCTGCTGATTTCTTTGTAGGCAGAAAAAGGCAGCAATGCAGGCAGGAGCACAGTACAAAAGGCCAGGCTGCAGTGCCGCCAAAAACGGAACGAGTGAGTGAGAGAGGGGGAGTCAGCAGGCTCAACAGACCTGTGTCGGGACTGCTGCAGATTTCCTTGTGGGCAGAAAAAGCCACCAACAGAGGCAGGAGCCCAGTACAAAAGGGCAGCCTGCAGCACCAGGAGAAACAATGAGTGAGTGAGAGAGGGGGGGAGTGAGCCACCCCAACGGAGCTCTGTCGGGACAGCTGCAGATTTCATAGTGGGCAGAACAAGATGCCAATGCAGGCAGGAGCCCAGTACAAAAGAGCAGCCTGCAGCACCGGGAGAAACAGAATGAGTGAGTCGCAGAGGGGCAGTGAGTGAGCTCAACAGACCAACACAATCAACATTCAGCATTGACAAATGCTTGTTTATTCCTGTTATGGTTCTTGAAAACATTTAGATGTTAGTGTACTACAGGCACCTTGGCATCTTCTGTTTCTTACTGTGACTCTGTCGTATCTGTATTTAGCCTTAAGTCTATTTGTTTTTGGTTACCAGTTTTTTTTTCTCATTAGAGACTTTTAGCTTTTAGACCCTTTTAGTGGGTCTTTTTCACTTGCTTAGAAATTTTTGTATTGCATTTTAAATTTATTTGCTCTGTCAGATTACAATATCCTAACTTATTTGATCGCCCTATTTTAGGTTTTGTTTGATAATCTAAGTAATTTTTTAATTCCTTGTTTGTTTGTTTTTTCCAATTGTTTAACTAGGTGAGGCACACTAAGCTGAAAGCTTTTTTACAGGTGCAACCTGGGAGCACAGGGAAGTTAAGTGACTTGCTCAGGGTCACACAGTATATGCAAGTGGGTGCTGTGGGATTCAAACCCAGGTCTCCAGATTTGCAGCTCTGAGCCTTAAACTCCTGCACTATACTTCCTCTGTTTATTTGACCTGTTAATTTCCTTGCTTAGGTCTGTAAAGATGTTTAACTTTTCAATACGTACAGTACTTGGAATGCTAAGGGGTTGGGCTCCCCAATCAAGAGGAAGAAAATCCTCACATACTTAAATAGAAAAAAACTTGATATTGTTTTAGAAACGCACTTGGAAGAAAGTGAAGGTAAAAAAAATGGCCAGGTCCTGGGTAGCCCAAGTAGAGTTCAATGCTTTTAACACAAAGAAAAGAGGCACAGCAATTCTGATTAGAAAAGGGGTACATTTTGTGAAGAGCTCCCATTATGTTGACCTGGAGGGTAGATTTCAGATTTTTAAAGGTGCCATTGATGGTAGGGACATTACTATCTGCAGTGTTTATGCCCCCAACTCAGACCAAGCCTGTTTTTATAAGGAACTTAATTTAAGGCTGAGTACGTGTAATGCACAAGGCCTGATAGTAGGAGGAGATTTTAATGAGGTTATAGACAACCTGTTAGACAGGAGTTCTACTTCCTGCCCTTTGAAAATCTCTATGGCTTGGCATGCTATTCACAGACATGTTGCTGATTTAAATTTGGTTGATGTTTTGTGACTTTTAAACACCACTGTCCGAGACTATTCCTTTTATTCAGCAAGGCACGCCTCTTTTAGCAGGAATTAATATGGTCTTTATCTCTAAGCATTTATCCACTAATCTCATCTCGACAAACATCAATGAAATCTCCTTTTCAGATCATGCTTTAATGCAAGTTTCCATTCAACTTGAGGGTTTTAAAAGCAACTGTTTTTGCTGGAGGTTGAATGTATCCCAGTTGCATTACCCCAAATTTATAGCTTGGATTAGTCAGGAGGCCGAGGAGTTCTTTACTATAAATGATAATGGAGAAGTGTCTTCAAATTGCTTGTGGGATGCATTCATGCTTTCTTCAGAGGAAGGATCATAAGTTTCTCAGCCTCCAGAAAAAGAGAACTAGATAAAGATTTGACACAAAAAGTGTCAAAACTTCTTAAATTAGAAAATGATTATAAAAGAACTGTGCTAAGGAAGGGAATCTGCTTAATAAAATTATTTATTTATTTATTTAAGATTCAGATTAATACCTTTGAGCCAGAGGCTCGTTTACAATGGTTCCAAGTCAGGTGACACAATACAGAGCCATTGAGTTACATCAGTGAAAACACTGTACAGAGGGAGGAACAAGGGAGACATTAGACAACAATAAACATCCGAAAGTGAAACAGCTGGTGGCTACATAACAAAAAATACAGGTTACTAAGTGCAGTGAACATGTTTCTAAGTGCAATTGGGCAGAAACAGGCAGAGCGATTAGAGAGTGCATGGCAAAGCAACCACTTGTCTGCGGTAGAGAGGAATTGCCACATAGGGGAATTAGAGGGTCTAGACAGATCCAGGACAAGGACGATATAAGTTGGGGGGTGCAGTCAGGAAGGCATTGTCAGGTGGGAGGTGGGTATGGTGGGTGGGAGAAGGGGTAGGAGGAGCTGTTCAGGGCAGTATGGGGTGCTGGGGAATGTGGAAGGCCCTCAGGTGGCATTGATAAGGGCTAACAGTTGTAGATTGTCTCACGTGCCAGCAGGTTGCGGAGTCCGGATTTGAAATGGCTGATTTTGCTGGAACCAAGGAGTTCAGTAGGTAGGTCATTAAGCCCTTTAGGGCCCCCTGTATGAGAGGGATCATTGTGCGAGTTTGGTATGCTTAAAAGACACTAGGAACACTCCTTTGGTAGCACTTCTGGTGTTCACAGTTGGTTGTATGTAGTTGTATAGTCTGGAGGTGGACTCAGGCATAAGGCCAAGCAATGCTTTTTTCCCCAAGTAGACAAGCCTGGTATTTGATTCTGTGATGGAGGGGAAGCCAACCAGTGTCCAAATACAAGGTGCATGTATGCGTCTGATAGTCAGCACCAAGGACCAGGTGGCAGGCCTTGTTGAGGAGGGTTGTGATCCTCTTCAGGGCGGTGTCAGAGCCAGCACCATAGATCAGTAGACCATAGTCAATGGAAGATAACACAGAGCTGCATGTAACCAGTTTAAGAGCCTCCAAGGGCATAGAATGTCTATGTCGATAGAAAACTCCCAGTTTGGTGTTAACTGTTTTGACAACATGTTCAATGTGTATTGTGAAGGAGGGAGTGTCATCAAAGTATACTCCAAGATATTTGAAGGTGCTGACTTGCTCTAGCAGCTCACCTTTTTGACTTGTTATGTGTAGGGGCCCATGCTTTTTCCTGTTTTGTGGCACTGTGAAGAGCATACACTTGGTTTTTTGTAGTTGAGTAACAGTTTATGATGGGAGAACCAAGATTCTAGCCATTTAAAACTGGCCTGTAGGTCAGTTGTTATAGTGGTGATGTCCCTACCAGATGCAGAAAAGACAGCATCATCAGCATAAAGCATCATTTTTGCTGGGAAGGCAACAGGTAATGAGTTTATGAATAGACTAAATAAGAGTGAACCCAGAATGGAGCATTGGGGGACTCCAAGGCTGACCTCCCTAGGCTCAGAGAGGATGTTAAGGATCTTCATACATTGTGTTCTACTTGAGAGATAGCTTTCAAACCAGGTAACAGTGCTAGATGAAAGGCCTATGGAGAGGAGACACTGTAGTAGGAGTTGGTGGTTAATGGTGTCGAATGCCTTGGTGAGGTCAATGAATATAGATACTACTGCTCTTCCATTATCCAGAGCCTCATAGATCTGTGTAGTGTAGTTTATTAGGGTGGTTTGGGTGCAGTGATGTTCACAAAAACCATGCTGTTGCATGCTTAGCAGGTTGTATTTCTCTAAATGCTCAGTAAGTTGGTCAGATACTGCATGTTCCAGGGCTTTGGAGAGAGGTGGTAAAATGGAGATGAGGCAATAATTAGAGAGGCAAGCTCGGTCTCCACTTTTGTGGACCGGCATGACATGCTCTGCCTTCCACTTGTCTGGGAATACGCCCATTCATATGGATGTGTTAAAGATTTTTGTAAGTGGTTCAGCAAGCTCATTTAGTGTTAGGGCTACTAGCTTCATGTCGATGGCATCACTCCCCATCCTGGTCTTTCCCAGTACCCGCTCGATATACCATTTGGTCTCAGCCTTGGAGAGGTGTCTGAAGTAAAAAGGAGGTGGGCTACTGGGTGTAGTAGGAGGACAGCTCAAGTTAGGGGGCTGTTCAGACTAGGGGGAGGGGTGGTATTCCCTAGGAAGCACAGCACTTAGGTCTGTGAAAGCAGTATTAAATGCATTCACAATGTCACTTGGATCCTGGAGTGTCCCTGATGGAGTAACTAGAAATCAGGGTGTGCCTTGGTGGTCCTACCTGTAAGGGATTTCACTGAGTTCCAGAATTCCTGTCCATTTCCCCAATTCCTGTTTAAAAGGTCTTTGTAGTAGGAGGCCTTGGCCTGTCTGACAAGTGTTGTGCATTTATTTCTGGCTGCTTTGTAGGCAGTGAGGTCGACCGTATTCCCTGATGCTTTGGCCCTATGCCAGAGGTTGTCCTGGAGTCGCATAAGGTTGATTAGGGTTCCAGAGAGCCAAGGATTACTGACCTCTCTTACTTTTCTTGAGCTGTAGGGAGCGAAAATATCACAGGCATTTGTAAAGACTGAGCAGAAGTAGACTAGGCTGTGTTGAGAGGTGCCCAATCAATTAACCTTAGGTGCTGTTGGAAATATTCCAGCAGACTGGGTCTTAGCTCTGGTGTTCTGAGGTGAATGTTTTGTGAACTTATTGGACCAGGTGCACATAACTGGGGAGTGGTCACTTAGGGAGTCAGGTAGAACAGAGACCTCCATGATATGGTCTGGGCAGGTGGATAGGAGCCAATCTATAAGAGTACTCAAGCCAGTCCTATAATTTATCCTTGTGGCTTGTGTGACCAATTGCGCGAGGTAGAGGCTAGAAATTTTGTCTCTAGCTGCTGCTTCATCTTGGGATCGCCAATTGACATTAAAGTCTCTGACTATGAGCTGTTCTCAGTTTTGACTGATACGCCCTTGGTTACTAAAGAAGTGATCCAGTCCAGGTCCCTGTTTACTAGGGGGTAGATATACTATTGAGAGTACAAGGACCTTATTTTGTTGACCAATAGAAAGTTTAATACTGAGAATTTGTGCATCCTTGCTACGAAGACTGGCCGGTAGGACTTGACCCCTTATATCAGATTTGATGTAGACCAGGCAGCCACCACCCCTCTTGGACAGCCTATCCTGCCTGAATATGGTGAAACCATCAAGGGCTATTGCAGTATCAGGGATCTTGGGAGACAGCCACGTCTCGGTGAGGGCAATAACATCTGGTTTGATCAATTCCACCCATACCTGAAATTGTGGGAGCTTAGGCATGAGGCTTCCAATATTCAGGGATACTATCCTTAGATGGCCCAGCCTAATGTTGTCTCCTGCTGGGGGACGTCCAGGCCCTGGGTTCAGGTGCACATTGCTAGACAGTATAAGCAATGAGCGGATCAGTTTTCTGAGGGATCATGGTGAGAGCAGTCAGGATAAACAGGCTTGATTTTGCTTGCAGTTCCTGAGGTATTTGTTGGAAGCTGCGAGGTCTGCCCATGCGGTAAGGCAGTCTAGATACAGGACTAGGTACTAATGGCAAGTGCTGGTTCGAGGGGGACCTTAAGGGCAGTTGCCAGGAGCTGGTCAGAGGAGGTACCCCTCAAGTTATTCAGGGGTTGTGTATTAGGGGAGGTTTTGTAACCCCTGTCAGGGTAAGACTTTAGCCAGCAGTCAAGAATTAGGATCAATGTCCAATGAATATGAATCTGCATTCTAGGTAGATAGAGTGCGTGTCTGTATGTAGGCATTTGGTAGGTGAGCTAAGCTAGTGGGGGAGTGGGTAGAATACAATGGTAGGGACAGGCACAAACCTTAGTAGATGGTATTAGGTTTAGTGGTTGCTGCCCTTTAAGAGGGAGGTGTATGGAACTCGATACTCTCTGTATGTGTTGTTGGGTGGTGCCAAAGTGTATTTAATTAAGGTTGGGGGGTGGGCGAAAATTTCACCAAGCAATAGGTTCAGAGCACTATGAGTCCAAGCCCAGTTTAAAAATTGGAGATGCAGGGCAGCCTGGCCAACCGGGGAACTCCTGGGTGCAGAGCATCCAATGAGGGTGAGTCCCTTGGTGGTGCCAGAGTTTGAGTCTGCTCTCAAAGCCTAGGAGAGCCATGGCCATACCTGGTGGATAGTCATGGGGGGGTGGGTGGCAGCAGTTCTCCTCTTGCCGTGGAGGCACTCCAAGCTTCAATTCTGGGCTGTGGGTTGTGGTGCAAACCCAGAGGGCTGTGGAGAAGTGCACCTGTGGTAGAGGGGGAATGGATACAGGGATTAGATAGCCCAACAAAAAGAGGGAGGGCACAGTAAAAACAAAGGAGAGTGATCAATCAGGCTGAAAGGCCTAGCTGGAGGGTTGGGTCCAGACGGCAGGCTTGGCACCAGTAGAATTAGCAAAGTTAAATTTACAGACAAAGGGCTGTGATGTCCAGCGTGGGGAGAATTGCAAACACATAGAACCAGTGGTAAACAATCCAAGAGTGTCTTTGGACTAATCACTGTTTCTAATCTTCAAATGCCTGGCCCTACTAGAGAACTTAAAATACTCTAAATATAGCTGCAGTACAAGAACAATTCTGCGGGCTAGACCCGATTATTTAAACAAGAAAGAGTCAGTCCCAACAGGTGATCTTAGTCCTCTAGATTAAACTGCAGTACATGATCATTGCTACAGGCTAAACAGTTACTTAAACAAGAAAGAATCTGCATCATTATGAGATCTTAGTGCTCTAAGTAAGAACAACAATACTTACACAATTTTAAGGGCAGGGAGTAAGCCCAGACAACTGCTAAAATGAAAACTTTGCAGAGCGAAAGGTTCAGAGCACTAGGAGTCTGAGCCCAGTTTAAGAAATTGGAGATGCAGGGCAGCCTGGCCAACCGGGGAACTCCTGGGTGCAGAGCATCCAATGAGGGCGAGTCCCTTGGTGGTGCCAGAGTCTGAGTCAGCTCTCAAAGCCTAGGAGAGCCATGGCCATATCTGGTGGATAGTCTTGGGAGGTGGGTGGCAGCAATTCTCCTCACACTGCTGGGCGCTCAAGCTTCAATTCAGGCGTGAGTTGTGGTTGCAAACTTGAAGAGAGCTCTAGAGAAGTGTGCCTGGTGATATTACTAAACTTAAATATGAAATAAAGAAAATCTACTCTTCTAAGGCAGAATACTCTTTATATGGACCTAATCAGACTTTGTGGGAGGCTGGGGAGAAAGCGGGAAAACTCCTAGTACATAGACTTCAAAAGAAGGCAGGGCAGAATTTGATTGCTGGTATTTCTAATGGGCTGGGTGTCACAGAAGTTTAGAATTTGAATATTTTTTTTTAAACACTGTACTCTAGCTCAAATAAACAAGCTTCAGTAGACCCGCAGGCTTTTGTGCACTCGATAACATTACCAAAACTCAATGAGTTGGATAGAAATGCTTTGAACTCCCTATTTGATTAATAGAATTTGACAGAATCATTAAGGATCTTCATCCTAATAAAACTCCAGGCCCCCACGGGCTCTCAGGGAAATTCTATAAGGTCTTAAGTTCAAAAGCCAAGGACTATCTTTTTAGGGCCCTATCTAGCTCCCTTACCTCTGAATCTTTGCTGGATACTATCCAAGCATATATCACTTTGATTTTGAAGGATGGGAAGGACCCACTACAATGTGGAAATTACAAGCCTATTTCACTGCTTAATGCAGATTATAAGATTATTGCCCAGCTACAAGACTTAAGTTATTGGGGGAAGAGCAAGTGGGGTTTGTGCCTGTCAGGACTGGTGCTGATAACATGTGCAGACTTCTAAACATAATTTGTAAAGCAAACAAACTGTAGAATCCGGCTGCAGTTTTAGCTTTTGATTTTTGCAAACCTTTTGATTCCCTAGAATGGGATTACCTTTTTCAAGCACTAAATAAATTTCAACTGGGAGACACTCTTATCCCATGATTTAAAACATTATATAAAAAAACTTCTGCCAGGGTAATCTCTAATGGATTTATTTCAAATTACTTTTCTCTAAATAAGGGTTCTAGGCAAGGGTTGCACCCTCACCCCTTATCTTTTATACTGGCCATTGAGCCCCTAATCAGGAAAATCACAGAGTGTCAAGAGGTTAAAGGCATTAGAACAGGCAAGATTATTAATAAGGTCTTTGCATATGCTGATAATTTGCTTATAGCACTTTCTGATCCAAAAGATTCATCATTACATCTAGGTAGAATCTTTGATGACTTTGCTTCTTTCTCTGGTCTCAACCTGAGCTGGAACACCCTCCAAATTATTTCTCTAAACTCCTATCTGAGGTGAGGAAACTGTTTGGAAGTAATACAATCTGAGTTTAAATGCTCTGAGTATCTAACCTACCTAGGTATTAAAATTACTAAAGAAATTCGCAAGTTACAGAATCTGAATCTGATGCCAGTAATAAAAGAAATTGTGTCAGATCTGCAAAAGTGGCAAGGCCTTAATTTATGGGCAAAATAAATTCTTTAAAAATGATAGCGGCTCCTAAAATATTTTACCTTTACCAAAATTTACCACTCAGGATAGGGAAAACTGTCTTTGATGAGCTTAATAAAATAACTAGACATTTCTTGTGGGGCTCCTCTTCTGCCAGATTCTCTTTGGCAAAGCTAAGGGCTCATAGAGCAGAAGGGGATTTCAGCCTCCCAAACTGGGAGAAGAGGTTTGTTGCCCTCAGACTCAAACATGGTAGCTATTATTTGGATCCTGGAACATAAGAAAGTGTGCCCCTATGGTTTAAGGTTGAAAAACAGTTGATGTTTCTTTGTGTGCAACTATCCTCTGTTTTGCATAACAATTTGTGTATTACCACTTCCATTTGGATAATCAAAAAGCCCCAACATTTACTGCAGCTTAAGAATCTACCTATTCAACTGACAACAATTTGCACTAATGGTAACTTACTATTTATTCATATTCCTATAGCAGACTTCGGGTGGAGTATGTTGGGGATCACAAACTTGCAAGATCGGTTAGGAAAGCAAGGTGAATTGCTTCCCTTTGAACTCCTTAGATTCCGATATAAATTAGATAAACTCCATTTTGTTAACTACCTGCAATTAAGGAAAGAACTTCAGGACTCTGTGCTAGGTGCAAACTTACAGCTAAGTGAGGAGGATGAATGGAACTCAATGTTTAGAGTAGTAAAGCTTAGGAAAGGAGTGAGTCTAACTTATAAACTTCTAATGAACACACAAGATCATTCCCTTCTGATGGCCTCTGCCAGATTAAAGTGGGAGGGAGAAATCAAGGAAACCATACTGGATTTGGAATGGCCTCAACATATGACAATGCATACAGTAGTAGCAAGGAAGTCCAAGGTAGGACAATTCAATATAAAATACAGTATTACATTACTGGTACTATTCCCCATAAGATTAGTTTCCATGGGTTTCCAATAAAATGGGAAGTGCTGGAGATGTCAGAGAGAAAATGCGGACCTGCTTCATATGCTTTGGTCCTGCCCTTGCATTAGAGATGTCTGGGGTAAGGTTCATAAAGTCTGTGAATTAGCACTTAGGACTAAAATCCCATTTACCCCTAAATTCCTTATTTTGGGGATAAATGAAGAAACATGGCAGCTGAACAAGCATCAAAATTCTAGTACGTGGTCAGCAGCTTTAACTTTTCAAAGGATTTTTCTCTCTCACCGGAACTCTCCTTCCCCACTTTGGTTTAAAGAGCGGAGTAATAAAATGAGTGAGGTGATTAATAATGAGAGATTAGCCCTTCAGATCATTGGGAAGAGAGAACTGATTGAAAAAATGTAGGCCCCTTTCCTTAATTACCTAGCCATTACATGAGCCATTGGTCATTTTATAGTACCTTGAGTATTTAAGCAATATATCATGAGAAGGTGTGGGTGATGGCAGGATTTACCCACACCTGGTGTGGTTCGGTCACGAGGCCATTGGCTGAGTGAGTCAGCCACACCAGAAGTGGGTAAATCCTGATATCACCCACACCATCGAGGGGCATATTGCGATTATACAATGGACAGAACGTGAAGGATTATACTAAAATATTAAAACATTTTTAAGAAGTACATTTTTATAGTTTATTTTTGTGTGGTATCCTTCCTCTGTGCATTATATAGTCCCATAGTTTTTTTCTCCCACAAAGACAGCCTGTCACTTATTATTTCCAGCATATTCAGACAGCGCAGTGTGAGTGCTAAGGCTGTGTTATCTGCGTCCTGGTTTCAGTTCAGTTTAGCAGTTCTGGCTTTCCTTTTGTAGTCGGCAGGTGCTAATGCTTTCCGTCTTTATTCAATTATTTATTTTTTGTTGCTTGTGATAGTGAAAAGGGGCATATGTGTACCTGCAAAGTAGCTATGTCTGGGGATGGAAACAGAGTTCATACATGAAAGGTATTTGCAGGTATCACGGCTCCACTGTTTGGCTGTGATTCATGCAAGTTTTAGTTGTTTTTTTTTAAAAGACACATATTTCCTCAGGATGTATCTTTGTATGCGATGTGGTGGCATGTGATTGGGGGACAGTTTGTGGATGATTTTCATTGCTGCTGCTGCTGTGCGCCACCACAGACTGGTGACTGGAGCAAGTGTTGAAGCAGAAAGCTGAGGTAGCAGCTAGTATTTTTGATGTTGGGGGTGTTGGAGTGATACTCAGTGGGCAATAGATGAGGCTGGCTGGTACTTGCACTTCTTCCCGTGGGGTGATGGCATGATTTACACATTGTAAATAGTGCCAGCCAGCCAATCAGCTCTTAGTATTTTGAGACCCATTATATAATATAGAAAATATCATAGTGCTGGGGCCAGTGTTGTTCAATGTCTTCATCAATGACATTGGAGATGGCATTAAGGGCAAAATGTGCCTATTTGTGGATTACACCAACCTCTGTGGGAGAGTGGACACAGCTGAAGGGATACAGGACCTACAGAAAGATCTGGAAAAGCTAAGGAGGAGATCCAGGATCTGGCAGCTTGGCTTCAGTGTCAAGCAATGCAAAGTTATGCATATTGGAGCCAAGAATCCTAGGGCAGAGTATTGCCTGGGTGGAGTCCGAGTATCTGCATCAGAGGGGGAGAAGAACCTGGGAGTGATGATCACTAGTGACCTGAAGCACTCCACACAGTGCAAGAAAGCAGCAGCAAAGGCAAGCAAGATGTTGGGATGCATATCTAGGGGGATCAGTAGTAGGAGAGAGGAGGTTATACTTCCCTTATACAGGTCACTGCTAAGGCTGCATCTAGAGTATGGAGTTCAGTACTGGTGCCCACACCTCAAAAAGGAAATTAACCTGCTGGGGAAGGTCCAGAGGGGGGAATACAAAGATGATAGCCAGTCAGCAGGGTAAGGCATACAAGAAGAGGTTGAGGGCACTGAACATGTACTCCCTGGAAGACGGGCGAGAGAGAGAGGGGACATGATTGGGACCTTCAAGTACTTGAAAGTGATAAATAAGGTTGATAGGGAGAGTCGCTTTAAGCTGAGTGGCAACCATAACACAAGGGGGCACAGTCTTAAGCTGGAGGGTGGGAGGTTTAGTAGGGAGGTCAGGAAGCACTTCTTCACAGAGAGGGTGGTGGACACTTGGAATGCGCTGCCAGAAAAGGTAATCTTGTTGAAGACAGTGGGCAGCTTTAAGAGAGGCTGGGACAGGTATAGGGAGAGGGTAACGGTCGTAGGTAGGGAGGTTGGAAGGAGTGGGGAGAAGGGGCAGGGACATTAGCTCAAGCTGTGGACCCTGCAACATGAGCAGACTTGATAGACCAAATGGCCATCTTCTGCTGGCTTCTTCATATGTTTGTATGTTCATATTATAGTTATGATTTTTTTTATTTAATGTCTAAGAGGTATTTGTATTCTGATTGTTTTCTTCTTTTAAGGTAATAGTTATAACCTATCTCTGTGGTCAGTTCTTCAACCAAGTTATATGCTAATGTATTAATATGTCTAATGAGCCCTATGGAATCAGTTATGTATTTCTAATAAGTAACTTTTGCTGTTTTAGATATTTTGCTGTCCACTGATATATGTTCTTGGATTTTTAAAACCAATAAAATTCTTTAAAGCAAAAACACGTTGTCAGTATTAACTTGGTGCTCTGTTGTTTTCTCAAGTTAAACTTTTTTTTTTTCTCTCAGCCAAACAAGTTAGTTTTAATAATGGGGAGGAGCTTGTAAGGGTGAGGGGTATGGCACTATTAACACCGGCGAGGTGAGATGCGAGTGTGGCTTAACTCAAACTTATATCTTCTTATTTTTATGGCTATAGTGGGTGGAACCTACAGACATTTTGCATGTACAAAAGGCGTGATGTCATGTTTTCTGTCCATGGAACTGACTGAAGGTGTAGTCTCCTCCGTCTTACCCTCCTCAAAGAAATGTTTTCCGCCCTCAAATAAATATGCTTTCATGTTAGTCAAAGGTTGCAGGGCACTGTTTTCTTTCTTAAATGGGAGGTACAAGAACTGTAACCTGAGTAGTGGGAGGCAGCATTAGTTTTTTGGGGGTGGGTAAGATCCCCCCCCACCTCCACCCGAGAAGCTCCTAAAGATCCACTCCCACTTTTTTGGTTCATGTGGGAGGGGCATGAGGTGGATCTATCATGTTGGAACAATTGACTATCAGAGCTGCCTGGGGAAGTAATTAAGGAGTGCCTGAAACTGCATCTAGGCATACCCCCCACACACACACATAGACATCATGATTTTTTTTTTTTTACTCCAAGCATGTCAATATTTGACTATAACAGTATGAGCAAGTTGGGCATAAAAATAAAATAGAAAAAAAGGATCAGGCAGGTGCCTTTTTCTTTGTCAGATACATGCAGACAGAAGGTCACAAATCCTGTATGACAAGTTCATTATATGAATGTTTTCCATGTTAAACAGAAATTTTGTTAATGTCATGTCTGTAGCATCATTTGTAGCCAGTAAACTATTATTTATTCAGGTACTGTAAACGACAGGTTTTAATTCAGAAATCCAGTCTTGAAAATGTGTTTTTTTAGCAGTTCTGTAAGATTTATGTCTCTCTGATGTAAGAGTGCATAGCACAGAAATGAAAGGGTTTCTGTTATTGATTGTTGTCTGTATGAGAAGTGGGCATGACAGTGGCATGCAAGAGTGAAGTCTAAATTGTTTCTTGCCCATTCTGGGACCAGAAGTTTAACAGTAATGTGTGAAGAGAATAAAGTCTTGTGTTCTGTGCATTTGAATAGGTTTAGTGCTTTGAAGTTAAACGATATAAATATATACACATAGTGCCATGGGCACCTGAAAAGGAAGGAGATTCTACTAAAATAAATGCTATTCTGATTATTTATTTATTTATGTGTAAGATTTTAAGTGTAGTTCTGCCTAGGTCACAGACACATAAGCTATAAAAAGTACATTTAAGGATGGATGTATTAGTCAAAGCTTGTAGTAGCAATATAAAGCAAGAAAAATAATATACTGTGTTTATTTTTTCTTTCAATTGTTTAACCAGTAGTGGCACACTGAGCTGAAAGTGTGTTTACAGGGGCAACCTGGGAGCACATGGAAGTTAAGTGACTTGCCCAGGTTCACCCAGTATGCGAGTGGGGGCTGTGGGATTCAAACCCAGATCTCCAGGTTTGCAGCTCAGAACTTTAAACCACTGTGCTATACTGCCTCCCTAGGTATGGCAGTCATCTGTTTTACGGTTCATGATGTTGGTGTAGTAAGCAGCAATACATTGCATAGCTGTTGTAAAATGTCAATAGGTAGGTCATCCAACAGATGTGCTGAGCAGTTACTGAAGCAAGAAATGTATTTAGGATAGTAAAATAGTCCTGATAAATGTGTGACATTTGCATCTCAGTTTCAAGGAGGTCCTTATGGGGCGTCAGTGTACAATATAAAGTAGTTATAGTTTTCAAGTTGCCTGAGTAATTGCTTTGTACTACCACTGTTACTAAATTTAAATTATTCTATGAAGGAAATTAAGTTTATGTAGCTGTCTGTAAATGTATTAAAAACACTTACTTGTCCTCATAAAGTAATGCATTAAATGCTGTTGCTAGGTTAAGAAATCACATAACAGCAATAGCGATGAAAACAATGGGATGCATAGGAATTTGAAATAAGTATACATTAGCAGGAGCAGTGTCATGATGTCATCAATTTTTTACAGTTCACTCTAGATTTTCAACATTACCATTTTTTACACCTCCTCATAAACAGTACAGCTGTCATTTTTTACATCCTGTTCAAAATGTGTTTTTGCACCTGTGGTGCCAAATGGCACAGTCGAGGTGCAAAATCACCTTTTGGCTAATGAACCGATAGTGTCACTGTTCATGCAGTGGGGTCACAAAAAACACATGCTGAAAACTTGGAGTGAAAATATCAAGAAACATGCAGGGCATTAGGATTTCTGACCATAACACCCTGCCCTGTAGGGAGTGACAAGCATCAGGGGTGTGACTTGGGATTGTCAACAGTAATGCCCGATACCATTCCACCCCATCCCCACCCTGCAGCCAATGACAGGTATCAAGGTGTGCCTTTGACTCTTCAGCCCCAACGTTCACTCCATTCTCTTATACTGTACCCATTTCAGCATATTTCCTTATGGAATGGGGTGAGTGCAAAGTCTGAACACCCCAAGGCACACCTCGACACTTGTCTGTGCCTGCAGGGTAGGGTGAAGTGAAATGGCATGAATGTCATGGGCAGTGACCCAAAGGCACACGCCAATGCCTGTCCATGTCTGCAGGGTGGGGGTGGGGTTGGCGTCACTTCAATACTTCACTGCCATTCCTATTCTGCCTGTCTGTCTCTCTCTCTCTCTCTCTCTCTCTCTCTCTCTCTCTCTCTCTCTCTCTATATATATATATATGTCTATGTAATTATCTATCTTTCTATCAATTGCATGTTTCGCTATTTTTACCTATATCTAAAACAAACCTGCATATCACATTTGTATACACTATGAGCACATACTTATGAAACTTTGCATATTTGTACTCCACTTCTGCATAGACCTCACACTTTCCTAATATTCCCATTATCACAAGCATAACTACCTTGCCCTTATTAAAAGCGCCCTCCCCCCCGAAAGTTACTATCACATTTTCTCTGCTAACAGTTCATCATTACACCTGACTTCCTGACATCAACACATTGCTTAAATATAACTTACATCACCTCATGGACAAAAACTCTATTTCTCTAAAAAAAAAAAAAAACTGTAAATAATCACAAGGCTGAATATATGACAGCCATTACTTTTTCATGCACTACCACCTTCTGTACCATCATGGGGATTTGCATTAGTTTCCCATGATGCTTTGTATTATTGGGGTATGTGCAATTGTGTTTTCTTTAAAATTTGACTGTCCGGCCAATATCATCCGGGATAACACATACATCAATGGCATTTGCTCTGGGTTTTTTTTGTAAACCTATATTGCTTCCTATTCCTTCCATTAAAATGTACACCTCCATATATTTTCCTAATAATGTGTGTGCCTTCCTTAGAACAGAAACTAAAACAATTCTTACTACTTACAAATCATTGTGTTGTTTCTCCATACCTCCTTAACAGTTCCACACAACTTCCCTAACTTCATTATGCAGCTGTGGTGGATCTGAACAGAATTTGTTTGTCTATGGGGCTGGGGGCTCTTCACTTCAATATGAGTACTGGAAACAAATGGGTGCTGCTTCATGGGGCACTTTTTTCTTGGTTAGAGTGGACTACATGCACACGTTCTACCCTGCTCAGTTCAGAGTAGTAGGTATAGTCTGCCTGCTCCTCGACTCGAACTGCCACTGAAATATGAGGTGAGAGTGGATGTGTTGAGTATTCCACACAGAAATATGTTTAAACGTACTAGCAGAGTCAGGCTAGATCCGTGAAAGAAATACCACACGGTAAATGCACACTACTTCAGGTAGCATGTACTGTTTCATACCTCCTGATTCAGAAAAGATGGCTGGGAGAAAACAGTAGCAATTAGTGGGGAATGCAACAGAACCTCAGCACTACACTGTGGAAGTAGCACATGTTAACTGCAGGGGTCCATCAGCTGAAGCATAGCAGGGCATGATACCGCTGCCACTGAGAACAAAAGCACAGCCAGCAACGCAGGCACAGTAACAAAACATGCACACATGGTGCAATTCATGAGTGCTGCAAGCACTGCAGCACACAAAACTGCTTCAAATGGAGCTGCCTTCATAAGCACGGCCATGATTAGCATACCAGCCACACCCACAGAATACTGTAGCACAGCATTCAGGAAGCAAATAGCACACTGTTCCTGCTTTGCTAAATGAGGGATCCTCAATGACCCATTAAATAGCACAGGACTGCACCAGCATGCAACAGTACCACAAAATGGCAATTGTACAGGCTGCCTATATACTGGCAGCAGACCATAAAGAGGACAAAAGGGATGCAGAGCTGTATTTTAATTGTTTTTATTTAGAAATGATTCACCCAGAATAGCCTAACTGAGATGCAAGATATTGTTTAAAGTGGATCCTGCCTCTATCCTTTTCCCTAGCAGGGTTTGAAGCTGTGTTCTTCCGGTTTCTAAGTCAAGAAGTCAATATTTCACACAAGATACAGCAGCCCTGGGTGTCCAGGAAACAAACTGCCTACTTCATATAGGATGAATGCGCTTTTAGTGGTACATAGCGTGTGCTCTTTGGCTATTCTGAATCACATGGTGCTTGCTCTGCTGCAGGATCCTATGTAGTAGTGCCTGTGATGTCATCTTTTGCAGCCCAGATAACTATCTAATTACCTCATAAATATTAATATGCTATTTGCAAAACTGTGCCACACGATTCATGAACACAACTACTGTGCCTGTTAGCAGTGCTCCTGTTACTTCCTGAATCTTGTGGCACTGCAGAAACTGTAGTGGTCTATTTATTTACCAGGTGCTACTTTCACCTTTATGAATCTAGCCATAAGTCTTCTTGTTTACCAAAGCATTTTAAAACTAATCCATGCACGTTATCATATTAGTGGGCAAAATGTGCGTCACTTCACAGCTTCCTCTACAGTTTGTAATGTTACAAGATTGAGTACATTAGTAGTCGGTGTGCAATGGCTCTACAAGTAAGTTTCAGAGTTAACTCATTCATTGTTGAAGAGTTCTATCCTTTATAGCTTCTGTACCTTTGATATATGCAGAAGTATTCAGTTCTTAGCATGGACTTTATTGTCACTGTATATGACCTTCATGTTGCAGGGTGCACCTTATAAAGACTTAACAGACCTCATTATTGCTTTTTTAGCCTGCGGCTTTGCTGCATATAACTAAAACACTCCCCCACGTGTGGTAACACAGGGCAGAGAGAAGGTTTCCTGCTGTAATTATTTACTGGGATTGTTCACTATACTCCGTAAGCAGTATTTGATATATGTGTGATTTGTCAAAAATGGTAAACATAAATTTTAAAAAAGGTAGAACACTTGTCCCTGTCTGCCACCGTTGAGGCGAGCTCCTTTCTTGAAGTCATGTACTTTCAATCTGGCAAGTGTTTTTTCTATTTTCGAATCCATAGACCCCATGGATTTAAGCATGATCTGCCAAAGGGGCTCAGTGGTATTAGGCAAGCTGCCAGCTCCGGCACTACCCATGGCTTCAGGGGCCTTACCATGCTGCTGCAGCATTGAGGAATTTTGATGATCCAGTGTGCTGTTATTTTGTGCAGACCATAACTGATTTCGATATCCAACCATTCGGAATTAGGTCTGGAGGGAGCACTCAGTTAAATCCTGGCACCCTTCTTGCAGGGGTGAGACAGATAAGAGCAGTAGGAGCAGCAAATTCAGTGCTGGTACTTGGGGGGGGGGGGCAGAGAGGTAAATATGAATCCACAGGAACAGCATGTAAAATCTCAACAATATTGATATCTGCAGGGGGGATGCAGACAGAGAAGTGATGGCAATGGGACTGGCAAGTGCCACTGAGCAGCAAACTGAAATACTGGCAGTGCCATTAATTAGGCAGTGGCAAACATGTAGGCAGAAGTGTATCTGTGCCAGTCCCATAAGGCAGAGAAACAAACCACTCATCAGCACCACAAAACGGTACAAAAAATCACAAGAAATGCTCCTAGCAGGAATGTTAATGTTGCGCATGAACAAAGCAGCTTCCACTTAGCATTTTGCTGCACTTTTATTGACTGCTTCAAAAACAGCCCGAAAAAGTAGGTTGTGAGTAGATAGAACTGGGGCAGGAGTTGATTATTCTAAGGCTGTGATAGGTTGAGGAGGGCCAAGCTTCCCAAAGCCCTCTCTTGGAGTGACAGCAGCATGTTTGCCATGTCTTTGGCAAGCAGACATGAAAAGGAGGCAGATATCCCCATTATCTTGCAACATTCCCTTTCTCAGCAACAATTGCTCTGCAGCTTTGTATGGCTATGTATGCATGTTGTCATGCATCACTGAGAACCGAGGTCTGGCTGTCTGCATATAACTAATCCCCTGCACTATATCCTAGTTCACTGGTCTTTAAAGTGGTTTGAGAGTAAGTGCATCTGAGGGGCACTATATGAAACCAAATTCTACATTATTATTATTACTATTCTATTGTACGCGAAATCCACCCTTTGTTAAATACTCTGAAATCATGAAACCCCAATGCAGTATGTCCCCATACTTCACCTACTTTAAAGTGTTTTACACCAGTGCAATTCATACATGCTTCTCGTATTTTAACAGAAACTGCCCTGTAATTAAAACATAAATTACATTACCATTAGTAATGGAATTACAGCAAATTACACAGCAACTGTAGCAGAAAGTATACATTTTTGAAGTTGTTAAACTTTAACAGTTTACCTGGAAGTCCAGTTAAGGACACATGATTATGCTTTATTAACCAGTCTCTAATTTTCCTGATTGTTAAGTTTGAGAAATATCATTTGCCTAGCAGTGTAGCTGTCCAACATTCTTTTATATAAAACTCTTATAATTACTAAAAGGGATACATGCAGGCACTAAAACTATAGCTATTTGGTTTTCTGGAGTGGTCTGTTAATAGTAAGAGAGGATTTATAGGCACATTCAGAAGCCAATGAAACATCACAAACCCATTGGGGAATCTTTGTAGGGTAAGAATTGTTTTGCTGTTATTGTATTCGTGACCCAGGCGATACATTTATATAGTTTTTTTTTTGTGTGAATTTGATAGCCCTAGCAAGGACTTTCATCAAATAGGATGTAATAATTGAAATGCTAGCGCTGGCTCATTGGTGTAGCAGTAGCTCTACCGCTCATGATGCCTGCAGCCTATGTGTAGAAGTGAGCCTGGGTTGTCAGCAGCCAGCTGGGGGGGGAGGGGGATCAAGCACCCTAGAGAATGCTCTTCTCCCCTGGGAAGGGAAGGCAGACAGCTCTGGTGCATTACTGCCACCTTGGTGGCCACAGATGGCAGTGCACTCAGAATGACTTACAGGGTGGGGAGGAGATGCCGATGGTGTCATATTATTAATATTATACAGTTCGGGGGGCCGCTAGACTACCAGAGATACAGGGATCACTATTATTAATATTATACAGTTCGGGTGGGGCCACTAGACTACCAGGGATGGCTTTTTGCCGCATATGTGGCCAACGACTCACGGTTCAGGGCACGGGTGGGGGGATGGCAGCATGTTGGCATGTCTGCAAGTGGGTCTACATGACCCCCGGGGAGCGGCCGTAGGTTACACCAGCTAAATGCTGATGTAACTTACAATGCCGGTTCCTCTCCAGGGGTTCTTATAGAATCCCGATGTGGGGACTTTGTGGCTGCCCTTCTAGAATGGGGCACAACTGCTGCCGTAAACCCCCTAGCGCAGGCCACTTTGTAGAATCGCGCATGTCGCAACTGCTGCCGTAAGTTGCTACATGCGCCATTCTACTTGGCACAACTACTGTTACACCAGGCGTAACCCTTCTAGAATCTGGCCCAGCTTTTGTAACTTTGACTTTTGTTTGAGAAATATGTGTTTGTGGTTATTTGTCTCCTACCAACATAAAGAGAGCAAAGATCTTGTTCTGATAGTATAGTTGTGGACATAAAAGCAATGATTCCTCATAAATAGTAGCATTCAACATACAGGAACACAACATGCTCAGATCTATGTTTTGCACACCACTATATACTGTACTGTAATTATATATTTTTTTGTCTGTGGAAATGCACTCAAAATGATAAAATATTTCATCTTAAAATGTCTCGACGACTTATGTTGTACTATATAATCATCTTCCACCCCTCCCACTGTTGGAATTATGGGAGGGGAGGACACCAGAGTCTGGTCTTCAAATCTCTGAAGTAAGCAGCAGCAGTTCACACATGATTGCTGCTTCCTAAGAATGGAAAACAGGGGCTCATTTTAAAGCCAGGGACTCAGTGCACACTGTATCTTCTGAAACTCATAAACTGTAATTACAACATTGCTATTTCTGCTTAAGCATGTATCATCTTTGTTTCCAAAATAGCATAAATTATAATTATTGCTATATGGAGGAGGATGTTTAGTTTTGGTATTTTCTACAAACCATTTTGATGATCCTCAGTATCCTATAGTATTCCTGTTTATCTTTGCATTTCTTAAATGAGTGATTATGATTATAATAAATACAACAGCATACTCCAGGATGCTCATTATGCTAAGTTGCTGCACTTCCAAGGGGGTTGAAGACACTCGGCTTGTGACCTCATGCCTCACAACACACCTGAGGCATACAGTAGTCTAGCGTCATGTACACCCTGTGTGTTACTGCTGACATAATGCCCTTGCATTTCAGATTACTCCCAGCAATTGCTAAAGTACCGTACTTACGTGTTACCATTAGGAGGTGTTTACCCTTCGCCTATCAAGAACTGTGACAGTCCCAGGCCCAGAAACCTTTGAAGAAAAGGGAATTTGAAAAATAACATTAGCATTTGGGATGCAGCACATCTGCTCACAGCTTGTCCATCATCTACACTGCAGTCCTGTGCTTTAAGTGGAAAAACAAACAGTGGCAGGGAGGAAGGAGAGCCAGTGTGTGTGTGTGTGTGTGTGTGTGTGTGTGTGTATTAGTGTTCTTATATATGGTAGTAAAAGCATATTTGTGAACATTTTTACTTAAAATGTTATGCTGCTGCAACTAAAATAGTAATGTAAATATAGATAATCATTCCCAAAACAAATGCTTGCTTAGCAATGTTTAACAATTTTTTCTATATGTACTTTATTCTCCTTCTCTCCCCCGTGGTGCCCATCTGCTTGACCCCCCCCCCCGTCCTATCACCCGGTTCCTCTGGGAGCTAACCTTTTGGTTTTTAGCCATCCTGGCTACAGGATCGTCTGTCTGACCACCGAAGTAGGGCCTGCGTGGAGGGAAGGGGTGTCAATTATCACCTGCCACTGCGGAGCATTTTTCCACCATTTTCTCCTGAACCCTCTCCATTGCTGGGGTGTGACATGTTAGTGTGCATATGTGGAGGCATACACATGCTGTGGAGTCCCACAGAACCCCCCTTCCATTGGTGACCCATCCCATTCTACCCTCAGGCCTCCACCTAGGGGCAGTCATTCGGCCGGGCTGCCAAGCCACCCTCCACGAGAGAGCTGTCCTCTGGATGCTCAGTCCTCTCCCTTCCTGTCTGACCCCCAGTGACCCACTCGCACCGTGAACATGGGTCACCGGTATGGAAGGAGGTAAGGCAGTGATGCCTCAGCCCTCCACACCACTGGGCTGGACCATTGTTAACATTTTTAAATGCTGTCCTGTGCACCTCCCAACAGTAGCTACTGTACTGTTGTATGTTGCAGGTATACACAGATTTGATGAGAGCCCTACAGGGTGCAAGAGTGTGCAACCCACTAGTCAAGACAGGTGGGAGCCCTGTTGGAACATTTACAACATTGCTGTTAATTTTAGTGGGGGTTGGAACCTGTTTGTTCTGCATGTGTTGAGACAGGCCAGAAATCCCCTGCCTTGCCAGGACGGAATTGGGAGCCACAGTTCTGGTGTTGGTATTAAGGTTTTGGGGTTCCCCCCTCCATGGGAGCTTCCCCCATACAACCACAGGAAGAGTTATGAGCTGCTGTTCTTGGCACCCCCAATACAGCCAAGCAGCTAAAGATTTTGGGGCTCTCTCTCTCCTCAGAAGCCCCTGCTAGAGCTGCACCAGACATCAGAAGAGAGATCAGAGCTCCTGTTCCTCAGGAGCCGCCTCAGCTGGGCCTGGTGGGGGATCAGTGATTTTGAGGTTCCCACTTCATAGAAGCCTCCCCAAAGCCACATCAGGAAGTGGATCAGTGATTCTGGGGCTCCCACATCATGGAAGCCTACCCCAAAGCCACATCAGGAAGTGGATCAGTGATTTGGGGGCTCCCACTCTATGGGATCCCTCCCAAGCCACGTGAGGCAGAGGATCATGTTTTCAGGGCTTCCTCTTCTTGGGAGATCATCTAAAGCTGTTCTAAGTGGCAAATGTTGTGAGACTGGAAGCAGTGCAGCTTTCTGTTTTTTTTTGGTTTTTTATTTAGAAAATGTTGTACAATTTTAAAAACAGCACATAATACAAAGAGACAAGGCTATCACCAGGGTTACTATATCCCTCCTCCCAAACTCCCTCACCCCTCCCTCTATTGGAGTGATCTAGTTACCTCCTGCACATTACACCTATTAGTGTATTGTTACACTAAAATACAATGTATTCTTTATAGCCATTTGTGATACTTTGAAATCCAAGTACATAAATGTCATGGGTAAATAAATAAAATAGAGGGCTCGAGAGTATGAATATTCTAGTTCAGGTACAAAGCATATAATTTGCCCCATTTATTATCAAAGGCAGTTGTTTTTTTTCGCAAGCTCGCTATCATTTTTTCAATTCTAAGGTAGAAGGACATATCATGAAGCCATTCTGTATACGATATCATAGTCGGGTCCAACGAGTGCTTAAGAAATAATTTTTTCACTGACATGGAGATGAGAGAGATACAGAATTTCCTTTCCTTGACTTTAATTAAAGACAAATCACCCAGAATACAAATATTCGGAGTAAAGAACACATCTAGACTCAGTAGAGGGTCTATTCTTAATTTAATTTTAGTCCACAATGGGGAGACCTTTTCACAGGACCAGAAGACATGTAATACTGTACCATCCCCTTTACCACATCTAACACAGGTGGGCGATTGCACTCATTCCATTCTTGCTAGCTTGCTTGGGGTATAATACATATTATTCAGTATTTGATATTGAGTAATTCTTAACCTGTCCTGTGTAATATATGTATGCAGATCCCTCCAGATATCGGACCAGATAACCCTGTGATTAGGAATTAACGAATCCCATATTTTGGAACCTGATAATGTAGAGGGGAAGAAGGTAGAAAGAAGCTCACTGTAAATTAAAAAGATACTATGTGGTTGTGCCCCTAACATTTTGATTTGTTCCACCAGGTTATGTAACCTTGATGGCACATTGTCTCCGCCAAACTTATGTAGGAGAAGATGTCGCAGTTGATATATCTTGAAAATAAATCTGACAGGGGACTGGAGTTTGACTAGCATTTCACTGGATGAGAGGAGGCCATCTGACTGATAAAAATCACATACCTGCATACCATGCAGTTGCGGGATCCAGTCTTTGGCGATGGGGGAATCTCCCATTCTCAAATTAGGGTTCCCTACTATGTATTGCATTGTGTCTGTACTCGGTTATATACCAAGGGTAGCACAGATCTGTGAAAAGACTAATGGAAATACCCACTACTGACTGCTGGATTGTCTCTGGCAGTATCCTGTAAGGTGTGCACAGTACTGTAACTGGGGATATCTTCGTTGTACTAAAAATATTCAATTCAATTTGAAGCCATATGGGAATGTAGGTATTTTCCCTACCATTAGTGGAAGTAGATAACCACATTCCTATTTTGTTTAACTGGCTGGCCCAGTAATAATACAATAGATTTGGCAATTTGAGACCACCTTTATTTTTAGTTAGAGTGAGCTTATTGTATGCTCTTCTGGGGGTCTTATTTAACCATAAAAATTCTGAAATGGTGGTGTGTATTCTACAGAAAAAGGAGAGAGGCAACCAAATGTTGCTCATACTTAGGAGGAAAAACAATCTAGGGAGCACATTCATCTTTATAAGGTTGATCCTTCCCCAAAGTGAGATAGGTAGTGCTTTCCATCTGGAAAGGTCTTGTTGTACTGTCTGAAACTGGTCTTCCAAATTGAGCTTCTTATACAGTTGGGAGTCTGTGGTTAAGTGTAACCCCAGATATTTCATTGATCGGGAAGACCATTTCATTCCAAATTTGCTGAAATCTTGACGAAAAGTATGGTGGTTAAGGGGAAGAATTTCAGTCTTTCCACAGTTCAATTTATAGTTTGAAAACCTACTGAAGTCCCTTATTATAGTTACAACTTCATCTAGTGTGGTTGTGGGTTCTGCAAGATGGAGTAGAATATCATCTGCATAAACAGAGAATTTTAAATTGTATGTGCCAATTGAAATCCCCTGTACTTTATGTGAGGAGTTGATCTGTCTTATCAAAGGTTCTAAATATAGATTAAAAAGTAAAGGGGAAAGTGGACAACCTTGTCGGGTACCTGAATATAAGGAAAAAACTGGGAAAGCACCTTATTACAAAATATCCTAGCAGTAGGGGCTGAGTATACTTTTTGGATCCACTGAATAAATTCAGGGGGAATATTCATTTGCCCAAGGGTAAGCCATAAGAAGTTCCAATCCACCCTATCAAATGCTTTTTCAGTATCTAATGATATTAAAGCCATGGGATGGAGGGTGGATTGAGCTACCTGGAATACGTGCCCCAGTTTACGGAAATGATCCGTTGCTGATCTGCCTGGGACAAATCCCACCTGTTCAGGGCTAAGTAAGGGGAGCCGTATCTTTTGGATTCAGGTCGCCAAAATTTTAGTGAGAATTTTGAGATCAGTATTCAACAATGATATCGGACGGTAGCTGGAGGGTAATTCTGGTGGCTTATCGAGTTTTAACAGCAAAATAATAGTTGCTTCCAGAATAGAAGGGTCCATAATATCATTGTGTAGCATATATTGAAAGAACTTTAACAACATTGGAGATAATTCCTCCACAAAAACTTTGAAAAAATTGGAGGGAAATCCACCAGGCCCTGGGGCTTTGTCTGGGGCCAGAGCTTTAATGGCCTGATAAATTTCTATTAATGTGATGGGGGCTGTCAATATGGGCCAGTCAGCCTCCAATATTTTAGGAAGCGGGATGTTAGCCAGGTATGCCTCTGTGTCATCTTTTGATGGGGGTTCAGGCTGCTGTCCATAAAGATTTGCATAAAATCTTTCAAACACTGAGACTATATCTCTGGAGGAAGTTTTACGGGTCCCATCAGCATCCTGAATTGCCTGAATGGTTTTCGCGCTTTCCAGCTGTCTCATACGAAGAGCCAAAAGATGGCTGGCCTTCTCCCCCTGGTCAATATACGTTGCCTTTGTTCTCAGGATTGCAAACTCGGCCTTCTCCTTCAGGAGATCCGAGTATGCATTCCTAAGGGACAAAAGTTCAGTAAGCGAATTCTGAAGGGAAGTAGGTGATGAATTTTGTTCCAGAGCACTGATTCGCTCCAGCAATTGTTTGGCCTGAGCCTCCCTAACCTTTTTCCGTTTTGATGCTAATCTAATAAATTCCCCTCTTAAGTAACATTTTAATGCACACCAAATTTGATCCACCCTCGGAATGGAATCTAAACTATCTTCCAAGAACTGTCTAATGAGATTGCGAATCCTGGAAACTATAAATTTATCTTTAAGTAACTGCGTATTTAATTTCCATTGGGTGTCCTTCTGTGGCTCAGTATCTGGAGTGATATTGAGCCATAACACAGCATGGCAGCTTTCTGTTTTAACAAGCCCCTGATGCACTTTGATTGAACGTGGTGTGGCCACTTTTTTAGTTCACAGTCCTTAGGCACTGCTGACACATCTCTGAAGCCCTCTGATGGGCACGAAAGGAGCCACCAATGGCAGCATTTTCAAAAGCTATGAGAGTGGGGAACTGTGCTAGGGTTGAGTCAGAAGAAGGGGAAATTTTGCTGTCAGTTTTCCTCCGGAGCAGGTGAGGGAGCCAGAACAAGTGCCTCTGAATGGCCAAGTAATAGCAGTGGGAATTGGTGGGAGTATACAAAGACAGAAGTGCTGCTAAGCAGTGAAGTAAAATAAATGGCACTACCTGTATCAGTAGTAAGGGATGACTGAAAAGAGACAGATGAGCAGTGCAACAAGCACAATAAATGTTTCTGAAAAGAACCAAGTTACACATATGACAGCAGCAACAGCAGCTACACTTTGCACTTTCCATCCCTGTGATTAGTTAAGTATTTCAAAGAGAAAACTGAATGTAGGTAGAGAGTAGGTGGTATTGGGATGGAGTTTGCTGATTCAAGGCCTTTGTTTGGTGGAAGAGGACCAAGCCCTCCAAAACCCTCTCTCAGAACATTAGTAATATATTTGCTATGCCCCGGCAGAGCAAACACAAAAAGCAAGAGTGCTGGTATGTAACATGATCATGGGCATGGAGAAGGGGCTATAGAACCAAAACAAATACAGGGGGCAGGCGAGACTGGATGTGACAACCTGCAAGCTAGAAGCATTGTTCATCTGGAGAGGGAGTTTGTTCTGGGAGTCTGGTGCTGAAAATTCAAAGGCCTTTCTACCAAATGCAAACTTATCCTGGGAGTTGAGAAGGTATGTACTGCTGTTGAACAGAGTTAATAGGCATGACTTAGAGATCACCTGGGGCTTTCTCTTGTGCACAGCTGTACAACAAAAAAATCTGGGGCAGCTGCACCTTCTTCAGGACTTGGCCAGTTAAAAGCTGATCATACAACAGACAATGATGTGGAGACCATTCACACAAGAAGATGAACCTGCACAACTTGTTCATCTGATCCAGTAGCAGCAAAGTACTGTTGTTTGCAGAGTGCCTAATGCTCTGATGTGCACTGCATATTCACTGTGACCTGTACTGCCTGTAACTGTTGTTATTAATTATCAATGACTTTTAGCACGTTTACAGTCTTATGGGTTTTCTTCTAACACTGTCTCTTAGTTTTTCTCTTATCTTCATAGTAGATCTCAGTCTGTTCTACGGGATGGATGTCTGTCTTCTTCTCTTGCTACTTCCACAGGGGTGCCTCAGGGGACTGTTCTTGGTCCCATTCTTTTCAACTTGTTTGTGGATCCTCTGCCCTCAGTAGTTAATAAATACATGGTTCATCTTCATGCTGGCAATACTGTTCTTTTTTTTTTACCATAAAATCTTACGTTCTTAACAAACACTCTTCAGGCGGAGTTCGATAAAATTGTTCAACATTTTTCACTAACCTCCTGTTATTAAATAGTAAGAAAACTCAAACAATGTTATTTAGGTCCCAGTCAAATTTTAATCAGGCACATTCTGTTTTTCAATTACCCTAAATGGTAATCCTTTACAGTTTGTACCTGACTTTAAGTACCTTGGCCTTATTTTTGATTCTACTTTAGCATTCAAACCTCACATAGATTCTACTATCGTAAGGACTTGGCAGTGCCTGGGATGCTTAAAATGGGCTAGGCACTGCCTGTCACTCTTGGATTGTAAATTAATCATGGCTTAGGCAATCTTGCCAATCCTAGATTACGGTGACACAATCTATCGACATGCCAATGCCTCTAATCTTCTCTTAGTGGATTCTGTTTATTATCAACTTTTACATTTCATTTTAAACTCAAAAAGGACTGAACACCATTGTATATTACTTACTCAATCAAATTGGTTATCTTCTTCATCCTGAGGCACCTCTCACTGGTTATCCTTGATTTATAAAACTGTAAACCATCATACTCCATCATACTTATCAGGGAGAGTATCTGTTTCTACCTATAGTCATAATCTTGGAGATGTCCCAAATTATGGGCTAATCTTACCTAGAGTGAAAACACATTTTGGTAGAAATCGTTTTTCATATGATGCCCCTCTCTCTTGAAAGAAAAACTTCTTCCTTCGTTAGGGAAGTTATGTTCCTTGAATGTTTTTAAACAAAACCTGAAGATGATGCTTTTACAAGAACAACTTATCTGCAGTTGTTTTACCTAACTGTACATTATATAACAAGGGATCTGCCATTATTGTACTTGTTGGCTTATCCTGATAACGTATGCTTGTCTTGTATTTATTGTCTATGTATTCGATTATTTAAGTAGATTGTCTATGTCTCTGTAAGTTGTATGATATGACTTGGAACATTCTGTAAACAAGACTAGTTTCTCATAGAACTTATCCTGTAAATGATTAAACTTTTAAATAAAAAAAAAAAACTGTTGAATTGTTATTACTGCCTGTTTTTGTGTTGTATTAATGTAATCATCAGGAGTAGCCACTGAGACTTTCTTCTCTGTAATTCAGTGAGAATAATTCTGTAGTGCATAACCCTATTGTCACTGCTAGTGCCATTCTGTCCCTCTCTCTCACCCCATGCCAAGTACTTTTTTTACATCAGCCATGTGGTCTTCTGGAAGATATGTGCAATGTTGGTTGAGGGTGTGGGGGTAGGAGTGGCAAGATTAACCAGATAAAAGGCACATTTTCTAAAGAGTAGAGTGGCGTGAACAACATTTTGTAAATTCAGCATTTTTTTTAAATCAGTACTGCCTGGTCCCAATACAGTATTTCATTATGGTTAAAATTAACCTCCCCTTTAACCACCCTAAGGAGGCAGTTTAGCTTGGTGGTTAGTTTTCAGAACTCTAATCCTGGAGACCTAGGTTTAAATCCCACAACTGACTCTTTCTGTGTGATCCAGAGCATGGTAGTAAGCCTCCATCACTGTGCTTAACACTCAGACACTGTAGTAAAGGCATCATGAAATGTTCCTGTCAGAGACATGTCGTGACTGAAACATTCCCAACATGTATGAATTATTGTTCTTAACCAACTTTCTTTTCTATTAAAATTTACTATTTAAATTCCACTCTGCCATGAATCACTACTGGTGAAATTCGAACTGAAAAAGAAATTGGGAAGAGAATGTGTAAGCTCCTGTTTGGATCTGAACCTTGGGGGTTTATGTGATAACGGTGAACGCCTAAAGGCGATTATTGTTATCACTCAGTCAGAGTGCTGAAAACATTTTCGGCACTCTGACAACCCTGGTGCCTCAAGACAACGGTGCCAGGACACTATTTTACTGCTTTCTGTGGGGGAGCTGTACCCCCACACCCCCCCCATGAGGGGCGTCACCCCCCCGCACCCCTCTACTTAAGGATTCTCAACTCCAGGTGGGTGCATGTCGGGGGGGTGAAAGCAGGGGAAAAAAAAGGTTCAGGCTGGGCGCAATAAAATTGCACCAGTGCCTGGACTAGAACCCGGTACTTTTCCCACTGCATCGACTTGCCAAACCCAGATGCCACAACGCAGCTTGGCTAGCCACTGCAGTGCCATCACCTACAGCCTCTCCACCCCCTCCAAATCCATGCTCAAAATGCTCGCTCCCACCCCCCCATGCGCATACGCATAGCAACATCCTGTCACCCAATTCACCCATAGCCTCATCCGGTCACCCGACCCTCCCCATCGCCATGAGGGATTGCACCAGGAAGGAGTCGCTGTAACGGATGGTGCCCAGCCTCATGTGCCCACCTCACGGGTTACTGAACTTTGGCATAATTTATTGGTTAGAGCACCAGCTTGGAAACCAGGAGATCACTGGTTGAAACCCTGCTAAAGCCAAACACTCACAATGGCCCCTATGCATTAAGGGGCAGGTCACCTATGTGCCCAATATCTGTGAGACGTAGTCAACCCTACATCTCTGAGGCACACATCAGGGTCCCATGGATCCCCAGCAGCATGCACGGAAGGGATGCACATCCTTTCTGCACCTGATCCTTTGGCTAATCACACAGCTATGAGTGTGTCTTGTTCAGGGCATGTCTGGGGGCATGGTAATACTCCAGACTGTTCATGAAGGTGTGGGGTGCTGGGCAAGGGGGTGCAGGATATGGCAATAAGGACCCTGCTGCATCTTTTATGTGCACCCCAGTGACTCTCGCTGGCTACAGTGTGACAGGAAATCCCTCCACTATGCTGCCCCAGCCTACCAGGCTGGCAGGGAGGGCTGGGAGCAGCCATTCAGGCACTTGTTAATACTTTAACAAATGTCCTATCCGCATCTTCCCAGAGTCCTCTGATTGCATGGAGCAGGGAATCCACTACAGGATCCAGAAGGGGCATCCATTTGGATGCCCAACTGTGTCTTCTGAGCTGCCCCCGGGATCGAGCATGTCGGGGGGCTGAGGCCATGAACAAACACTCTACAGGGGCTTGTGGTTGTGCATACCGTGCACCATGCTCCTGTCCCTGGGAGCATAGCTACACAGGTGAAGTACACGTGAATTGCATGTACCCAGCTTGCCTTCATGCATAGCCCTCCATGTGAGTGTCAGTAAGTTACTTAACCTCCCAGTACTCTAGTCCACCCAGCTGTGCACATTTTTACAAGCAGGACCCCAGTGGTACAGAGATGTTGTACCTCAGCTAGGTTTTTCTGGGCAAGCAAACAATTTTTTAATAAAAAAAAACAAAACAATAAACATATCAAAATGTAATGCTTCTACCTGGACAAAGACACATCCTATGCACAACTGAGCTACACTAAAGGCAATGGCAGCATTTGTGGAGTAGAAGCTAAGTCACAACCTATGTCACAAGCGACCTGAGTGCTAATGTAGAATGAAAACTTCCTGTCAGTGACCTTCACTTTTAATGTAACTTGCATTGCATTAAAAGTGAATGTCTAGCCGGCCTGGTGGTGCTGAGGGCTGAGGAGCTGGACGCCACACCTCACACCACGCTGGAGACCTGGGTTTGGGAACGGACTCAGGATGCCAGGGGTTGGCAGGGGAAGGAGAGGATTGAGTGTCTGAGGGGCTGATTTCCTCTCCTGGGATGGGTTGAGGGGTAGTGTCACTTGGCAGTGGCCTCTGGTGGAGACCAGGAGCACTGCATGATGGCACAGAAGGGAATGCACCAGTAAAGCAGAAACCGCTCCACACCCGGCTGGATGTCAGTTGCCAGTCCACTGACACCACTGAAGCCTCCATAGAGCCATATCCACCTCAGCAGCACCACCACGGGACAAAGTAGTTGAGCTGGTTTCCCTCCCGACGCCTTCCCCCTGGGAGGAGAGGGACCCATCCAGCAAAGGGTTATGTTGGATTACCCTGGAGGTGGTTGCTACATGAGGTAGGAGTCTCATAGGGGGACAGGTGGGTCAGAAAGGGCCTAGGCAGCCTGAAGGAGTGGCAGGGTGTAGAAACACGTAGGAGGGATAAATAAATAACACACAAAAAAAAGTGAATGTCACTGACAGGAACATTTCATTCTACATTTACTACCAGATTGTGCTTAACCTATCTCTAATTTATGGCAAAAGTAAAAATTTGCTGCACACGCTACTCAGCTGCATACAGAGCACCAGGCCCTGGACTCAGTGGGCCTCACAGGACAGGAAGCAAGGAGTGGACGTGGGGCAGCCAAGAGGTAAAGGCACCCCTCCTCTTAAGCAACACCGACTGAGGTGTTTACCCGTTGACGCTTTGCACAGCACAACCACCACCCTCGTAGACTACACCTCTTACGTAAACCAAGCCCTCAACCATGGGCATGTTGTTGGCTCTATCAATGTTGACCTCACAAAGGCATTCGACACAGTCAATCATGCCTTGCTCCTTCACTACCTACCGGCCCTGGGTCTCTCCCAAGAAACAATATCCTGGCTTGCAGACTACCTAGCTGGCAGGACTCAACGTGTCAAAACTGGTTCCACTCTGTTTGACTGCCACTCTGTCCTCTCTGGTGTCCTGCAAGGCTCCTTACTCAGCCCACTCCTCTTTAGCTTATTTCTTAACTCATTATCAAATGCTTGCTCAGGTAAAATTCTTTTATATGCTGACGGTGCTGTTATTTTCAGCAGTCACCAACACCCCCCTCCGTCCAGCACACACTCCAGAACAACTTCATGGAAGCCGAATCCTGGTTTGGGGACCATAGAATTATACTTAATCACAAAAAAACTAAAACAATGATCTTCACCCACCTCCAGAGTTCTCACTCTGGATCAAGCCTTACCATTGTCAATTTGCTGGGTGACCCACTATAATAGGTTAACACTTTTGAATACTTGGGCATAACACTAGGCACATCCCTCTCTTTCCATGAGCACATACAATGCCTATCCACCTCTCTCAACACCCGTCTAGGTCTCCTCTGCTGCCTCAAGCATTGTCTTCCCCCAGAAGTCATCCAACTTGTGGTGTCCTCCTCTGTACTCTCCCTTATGGACTATGGCATTGTAATATGCGGCTTCATGGATCAGACTGCCTTAAGCCATCTAAAAATCACCCTAAACAAAGCATGCTGTCTGATCATGGTCTATGACAGATATACCCACACCTGTGACTTATATAGGCATACCCAGCAGCCAAATTTCGACGGAGACTTAAATATCACACCTGTCTCCTAGCCAAGAAAATCCTACTCAACCTTGCCCTGCTGGGACTCCACCCACTCATCCAGCTGGCCCCTCCAAACAGACCCACCAGAAGTACTGCTAAATCCCTTATAGCTGTCCCCCATTGTAGGACCTCCCAGGGCCAAATGGCCTTTCAATATCGGGCCCCTATATGGCTCAATGAGTTTCCCACCTCCATCTTTCTTGACCCTAAGATAGGCCCCTTCAAGACCCACCTCAAAAATCAGCTCCTTATGCTCTCATCCTGTGACTGTCCCTAGTCCCCCTACCTCTACCCCTTATCCCACACTCTCAGTCCATACTGAGGCCACCGTGGTCCCTCTTTCTTTTCATTACTGTATTTACTCACACTTCACCTAACGTTGGGTCTGGCTCCTGACCCTAAGAATTTTGTTTTTGCTCCTTAACACTTGACACTGGGCATGTGCTGCCTTATACTGTGTTTTTCACTTTTAGTTTGACTAACTCCTATGTACATATGTTACCCTCTGTAACTACCTGTGTTTCCTATGTATCTATGACGTGGAACCTTTGCAAAGGAATCTATGACTCAAAGGTGTATTTCCAATTATTGAATTAAATAAATATAGAGAATAATGGTTATGCAACTGTGTGTTATGGAATTGTGGTCATCACACCCTGTGGGTGTGTAAAAAAATTTTCATAACACCACAGGTGCATAAACTTTATTCTTTATAATTGCTGGTGCTGATTTTCGGTCTCTCCATTACATAGACACACTGACTCAAACACAGAGACACTCGCTCACACACACACACACACACACACACACACACACACTTTTTCGCGTTCTCCAGTTACTCAGTGACTGACCTATTATGTGAGCTGTGATCTGTTTAGGCATGGAGTCAGTGTCTGCTGATTGGGAGACACAGCGGGAAGCAGGATCAACCAGATAATTTAAAAAATAGTGAGGGTAGTAAAGAAAAACAACTTGTCCGCGAGCAAGAATCCGAGTCGACATTTTGTTTACAATGCTGAGACTGCCCACATACAGAGAGCGTGTCAATGAAGAGGTGCAATAGAAACTGTGTACGAGGAGACTAGTGCAGACTGCCAAAAATGCCTTAATAACTGGTTATTACGGCATTTCCCGGTTATTACGGCATTTGAGAATCACAGTTCAGCCATACATTAAAGGGGATCACCAGTAATTATAACTAAATAATCCCGGCTCGAATGCAAGTTACATTAAAAGTGAATGTCACTGACAGGAACATTTCATTCTACATTTACTACCAGATTGTGCTTTACCCATCTCTAATTTATGGCAAAAGTAAAAATTTGCACTGCTTCATATCAAACATTAGGGGTCCCACAAAATAGATTCAGGGCTAAGCCCCTAAGAAATACCCCTAGCAATGCTCCTGGTCATTAACAAAATGGAAAACAGCAGAGGGCTAAGGACTTAGCCTTGAGGAACCCCAAGATATGATTCTGCAAGGTCTGAACTAATGCCCGGCATGGACAGTACACTCAAGTAGTTTTTATTTTCAAATCATTTGATGGCTGATTGCCTGAGACATATTGTCTTGAGCTTGAGCAAGAATACTGCATGATAAACCAAGTTGAAGGCCTTGGGGAGGTCCACAAAAATGGCCCCAGTGAAGACACCATTATCTATGGCTATTTGGAGATCATGGATCTCTATTCTCTATCTACAGTAGCTACAGTATTTGGAGGTAATGTGTAAGCCTAGGCAAACACCCACCACTATATACAATACTGGAGTTGCACAAGCTGAAACCAAGTCTTTGCTTCTGCGTAGATGTCTGTGTGCAGGCCTTTAGTTGAGCATTTTCTGACTTCTCTGTTTGCATATAACATCATAGCTCTTTGCATGGTATCGATTGTGACGTCAAAAACACAGCAAGTGTGTAAGAGTCATTAATAAACTAATTTTTTAGGAACATTCACATAAAAATGTTATATGATAGCATTTTAAACAGAAATAATCATGCCATTTAAAATTCTAGGTGACAATGAAGGTGATTACATGTAGGTGACACTACACTATACTAAAGCATGCACCACTACAGAGTGTGCATGTACCTATGAGTTATTACATTAAGTTAAGAGTTCATAGGAAAGCTTTAGTGGCTTAGAAACATAGAAACACAGAATGTGTTGGCAGATGGGGACTGCCAGATCCATCTAGTCAGCCCTTTTCTTCTACTTCCCCCCTTTGTTGTATTTTTGAGGATCCCCTTATGCTTGTCCCATGCTAGTTTAAATTCCCTCTCCATCTTTGCTCCTATGACCCCTTGGGGTACACTTCCATGGTTCCACCACCTGCTCTGTGAAGAAATATTTTCTTCTTTTGCTACTGAATCTGCCTCCCTTGAGATGCATGTTGTGTCCTCTAGTCCTGCTACGGTTGTTTACCTGAAAAAGGTTCTGTGTCTGAACCCTGTTGATACCCTTCAGGTATTTGAATGTCTCTATCATATCCCCCGATCCCTACGCTGCTCCAGGGAGTATATGTTGAGCTTCTGTAGCCTTGCCTAGTATGGTTCTCTATGCAAGCCATACACCATCTTTGTTGCCCTTCTCTGAACTATCTCCAATTGATCTATGTCTTCTCTGAGATGTGGTCTCCAGTACTGGATGCAGTACTCCAGGTGGGGCCTCACTAGTGATCTGTACAGTGGCATGATTGCTTCCCTTTGCCTAATTGTTATTGCCCTCCCTATGCAACCCAGGATTCTACTAGCCTTCAGTGATGCCTTTTCACATTGTTTGCTTACCCTCAAATTGTCTGAAATGATAACCCCTAAATCACACTCATTTTTCATAGATGTTAGCTGTTCCTCTCCCATTGAGTACACTCCTCTTGGGTTACGATTTCCGAGGTGCATTTCCTTACATTTTTTAGCATTAAACTTCAACTGCCAGTTACTAGACCACTCCTCTAGTTTCCTGAGATTGGACTCCATCCTTTGTTCCCAATCAAGTGTATTCACCCTGTTCCAGATCTTTGTGTCATCTGCAAACAGGCACACCTTATCTTCTAGACCTTCTGCAATGTCGCTGATGAATATATTGAAGAGGACTGGTCCCAGCACTGACCCCTGTGGTACTCTGCTGGTGACCATGCCCTCTTTTGACAGAGTACCATTCACTAATATCCTCTGTGTCCTCCCATTTAGCCAATTTTGCACGCAGCTAGTTATTTTACACCCATCTCCAATGTGTTCCAGTTTACTGACCAATCTCCTGTGTGGTACGGAGTCGAAGGCCTTACTAAAGTCCAAGCAGACCACATCAACTGCTCCCCACGGTTCACCGTCCTAGTGACCCAGTTGAAAAAGTCAGCCAGGTTTGTCTGGCAGGACTTTCCCACCATGAAGCCAAGTAACCTTGGATCTAATTGGTTGCTTGCTTCTAAAAATGCCAATATCCTCTATTTTACGAGGGATTCCATCAGCTTTCCCACCACTGAGGTTAAGCTAACTGGACATTAATACTCAGGTTCTTCTTTGCTTCCACTTTTGTGAAGTGGCACCACTGTGGCCCTTATTCAGTCCTCTGGAATCTCCCTGCTCTTCAATGACATGCTAAAGAATTTTGCTAGGAGTGCTGCTAGCTCCTTTCCAAAATCTCTCAGAATTCTTGGGTGTATCTCTTCTGGCTCCATTGCCTTTTCTACCTTCAACTTGTTGAGTCCTTCCAGGACTCTTTACTCTGTGAAGTGTTTTGTGTCTATCCAGTCTGTATGGCCGATTTTTTACCTAGTGAAGGTCCATTGCCATTTTCTTTCTTCGTGAAGACTGAGAAGTACTCATTAAGTATCTCTGCCTTTTCACCATCCTCCTCTGTAAGATGGCCATCATTTTTCGTAATTCTGATGATACCTCCTGATCTTTCTTTTTTTCCTTATGTATCTGTATGTTTTGTTTCCCTTCTTGACTCCCTGTGCTATTCCTTCTTCTGTTTGTGCTTTTGCAATTCTTATTTCCCTCCTGCCTCGTTCAGTTTTTCCTTGTACTCGATTCTATCACTGTCCTTTTTTGACTCCTTGTACCTTCTGAAGGCTCTTCTCTTTTCCCTCACTTTGGTTGCCACCTCCTTGGAGAACCAAAGTGGGTTTCTTCTCCTCTTTGACTTACTAACTTGTCTGGTGCATTGTGATGTGACTAATATTAATGCCCCCTTCAGCCTGGCCCAGTATTCTTCCACCTTCCCTTCAGCTATACCTTCTAATTTGTCCCTTAGACAGGTTCTCATTTTATTGGAGTCTGCTTTCCTGAAATCGAGGACTCTCAGTTGTGAGTGCCTGGTGTCCTCAAATTTGTTTACCTTAAACCAAGCAGTGCAATGGTCATTTGCTCCAAGATTGTTACCAACTTTGATGTCCATCACCCTGTTATTATTTGAAAATACTAGGTCTAGGATCGCTACCTCTCTGGTGGGTGGTTTTACCAGCTGATGAAGTCCTGACCCATGCAGTGCACAGGAACTCCCTGCTTCTATCAGATGTGGCTGAGAGGGAGCTCCAATTTACTGTATGTCTGGTAGGTTGAAATCCCCGACCAGCACAATTTCCCCTTTGTCTGATAGTTGTTGAATTGTTTCCAGGATCTCCTTATCCTTTGCCACTTCCTGGGAAAGAGGTTTGTAGATCACTCCTACCTGTATGGGTGCCTTGTTCCCATCCCAAATTGTGAGCTACAGGGCCTCTGCTTCCTCTTGAGCCCCCTGTATCTCTGTGGGTTTTATATCTTCCCTTATGTAAATAGCTACCCTTCCCCCCCTTTTCCCTCTATGATCCTTCGTAAACAGGTTATACCCTGGGATAGTTATATCCCAAGTGTTGTTGTTGGTCAACCAAGTTTCAGTTATGGCAACCCAGTCCAGTCCTGCCTCAGTTATTGTGGTGGTAAGGTCTGGGATTTTGTTTGCTAAACTGCATACATTTGTGCACATTGCTTTCCATACCGTAGTATTACCATTGACTGCATGGGTGCCCCCTACCTGCTGGATACCCTTTTTACCTTTATTGTAGTCTTTGTTGGACCCTTCCTGAGTTGCATTCCTTCCTTCCCCTGTGCCACTTCCGCAATTTTGTTTTGTAGTTGTATTGCTAGCTGATGGGGGAAGAGGCGACTAGTTTCCTTTGACAAGATATGGGTGCTACCACCATCTCCCTACTTGCTAGTTTAAATGTTCTGCTTGTATGTTGAATTTTTGGCCCAGTGCCCTAGCCCCCTCCTTTGTTAGGTGAAGGCCATTAAACTTAAAGAACTCTCTCTCCCAGAAGTTCTGCTAGTTTCCAATGAAGTGGTACCCTTTTGAGTGGCACCAGTACCTCATCCAGACATTAAGTTTGCATAGTTCCTTTTCCTTGATTTTCTGCCTGTTTCCTCCTTTCCACATACAAGCAGAACCTCAGTAAAGGCAATTGCAGACAAAAGAGGAGCTAATTTTTCCCCTAATTGGGCGAGGTGCTGTTTGACCTCATCCACAGATTGGCTAGTGAGGTCATTGGTCCCTAGGTGGACCAGGATGTTTGTGTCCCTTTCTTCCTCGTGTATTATTTTGACAATGCAATTTGTGTCCCTCCAAGCTGATGCTTCCAGAAAACATCTGATCACTACGTTTGTCTGCCCATTCTGCATCAGGTGGGGATCCACGCCATGTATCATGCAGTCCCCTATGATGCTAAGTTACTTTTTGGTTCTTTTGCTTTTTATTGTGCTGTAGTTGTACAGTGCTGTGCTCAGACTGTTGATGATCTGTTACCTCCTCTGCCCTATTGCCAGAGTCAGATGTTAGAGGTATGTACCTGTTGGCTGTTTGTACTGGCTTAGGATTGTTTCGGTATGCTGTTTGGGTCCTGCCTCCACTCCTCCTGACCACCTGCCACCCCCCCGGCTCAGATGTCCTCTAGGGGAAAGGTGCGTTTGCATGGCATTGGTGGTATGGAGGAGTACCATATAGTTTGTTATCCCCTGGCCCAGTTATCCTCTGGGGGAGAGGCACATTTGCATGGCATTGATGGTATGGAGGAGTATCACACGGTTTGCTGCCTTGCAATTGGAGTTGGAGGTGATCTTGTCCCATGGAGTCTGAAGTTGCACATCTCTCAAGTGGACAATAGACAAGAGTAAAAGGAGAAAAAAAACACTTTGGTTCTCAGGGGAGGTGGCAGAAAATGTAAGGGCCAAGAGGCTAGCCTTCAGTAAATATAAGGAGACACAAAGGGATGAGGACAAGGAAATGTACCAGAATGGTCTGAGAAAGGCGAGAAAGGCAGTGAGGAGTGGTAAAGCGCAAATGGAGGGGAGAATAGCTCAATCAGTTAAAAAAGGAGATAAGCCATTCTTCAGGTACATTAGTGAGAGAAGAAAGGCAAAGGGGGGGAGTAGCAAAGTTTAGAGGGGCCAGGCGAGAGATAGTGGAGGGAGATGGGGCAAAAGCAGTGATCCTGAATGAATATTTCTGTTCAGTCTTCACTGTGGAAGGGGATGGGCAGGGCCAGGGCAGTGACCAGGGGGATGCAAAAGCTGTGGTTGCAGTAGGGCCCACACTGTTAGGGGACCCACTGCCTCAGAGGTCAGCATTAAGAAAACCTTTTCTGACAGACAAACTTGCAAGTTTTTCTTTGGAAATTGCTTATCCATTTGAAATTGGGTCTGTCAGAAGTGGTGTTAGAAGATTCCAACTCCAGTTTATGATTGTGGTGGGGGGAGTACAGAACAAAGAAGTAATAGGGCCCATTACTCAAAACATCTAATCTTGGTGCTGGTGTCCCCAGAAGGAGCAGAAACAAACTAACTTGTTCAGTGCTTTGATCATGGTGCCAGCAAGGGGGACAGGGTGGGGGGCGGCATGGACAAGCTATGTATGTTCAGCAGGACTGATACAAAAAAACTTACGCTATAACAATTTCATATGCACTAATGGTTATTTTACATTTATTGGTGGGGAGGTGAGCCCCACAAAATATTTTGCAGGAAGGTCCTCACAGTTGTTGGCACAGCCCTGGGCAGGGCCTGCAGCTGGACTTCACAGGAGCTAAGGATAAGGAGGTAAACACCAGTCCATTGACAGAAGAGAGGGTCCTTGAAGAACTGGCAAAGCTAAAGGTGGAAAAAGCCATGGGTCCAGATGGCATACATCCCAAGGTCCTAAAGGAACTTAGGACTGAACTGGCTGCCCTGTTCAGTGAGTCCTTAGACACTGGAGTGGTCCCAGAGGACTGGAGAAGGGTAAACGTTGTCCCTCTTCACAAGATTAGTAGTAAAGAAGAAGCAGGGGAACTACAGGCCAGTTAGTCTAACCTCTGTAGTCGGAAAGATAATGGAGGCACTCCTTAAGGAAAGAATAGTGGAATACCTAAAAGCCAATGGACTGGTAGATCCCAGGCAACATGGATTCTCTGCAGAACGATCCTGTAAAACTAATCTGACAGATCTCTTTGACTGGGTGACAAAAGCAGTAGACCAAGGGAGGGCGGTAGATGTTGCCTACTGTATTTCAATTTCAGCAAAGCCTTTGATACGATCCCACATACTGTAGGAGACTGGTCAACAAGCTAGGCAGCCTGGGGTTGGGACGCAAGGTGGTGAACTGGATTGGAAACTGGTTAAGGGACAGAAAACAAAGTAGTGGTGAATGGAACCCAACCAGACGAAAGGGAGGTGACCAGTGGGGTACCTCATTGGTCAGTTCTGGGGCCAGTCCTCTTCAATGTCTTCATCAGTGACATTGCAGATGGGCTGGAGGGAAAGATTTACCTGTTTGTGGATGACACCAAGATCTGTAACAGGGTGGATACTCTGGAGGGGGTGGAAAGGAAGAGAACAGTCCTGGAACTGCTAGAGAGATGGTCAGGGGCATGGCAGCTAAGGTTTAACACAAAGAAGTGCAAAATCATGCATGTGGGGCTCAAGAACCCTGGGGTGAGCTACAGGTTGGGGGGGGCTGCTGGCAGTAGCTAAGGAGGAAAGGGACTTGGGGGTCATAATTACAGATGACTTGAAGGCCGCTAGGCAGACAGCAAATGTGGTGGGAAAGACCAGTGGGATGTTGGGGTATATTGGAAGGGGAATCACAAGTCGAAGGTGGGAGGTAATAGTTTCACTGTACAAGACCATAGTGAGACCTCACCTTGAATACTGTGTACAGTTCTGGAGACCACACCTTAGAAAGGACATTGGCAAAACAGAGACGGTGCAGAGGAGGGCGACCAAAATGGTGAAGCGATTACATCACAAGCCTTAAGAAGAGAGAGAGTGAGGTGCCTCAATTTGTACACATTGGGATAAAGGAGGGAGAGAGGTGACATGATAGAAACATTCAAGTACCTCAAGGGCATTAACAGGGTAGAAGGGGACAACATATTCCAGATTAATAGTAGTGCCCAGACAAGAGTATATGACATGAGACTGAGGAGTGGCTGCATAAGGGGAAATGTCAGGAAGTTCCTTTTATGGAAAGGGTAGTGTATTCATGGAATAGCCTGCCCCAGGAAGTGGTGTGGCAGCCCATACAGTGGTGGGCTGCAAATATGCATGGGACAGAAACAAAGGAATAATAGAGCTAGGAAGAAAAAGTTAAATCCAATGACCAGATAGGGTCACTGGACACTTCCTTAGGCAGCTTAAATGGGCAGACTGGATGGGCCTAGCAGTCCTTATCTGCCGACGGCATCTCAGTATCTATGTATTTGGTACTGAGATTCAGAAACTGGGTAAGTGCGAGTGAAATATAGAAACACAGAATTTGTTGACAGAAAAGGATTTCTTTGCCCACCCAGTCTGCCCAGATGGTCCCAGCCTAGTCTGTCTCTGCAGACTCTGACTAGTCTCCGGTGATCCTCCCTCCTCCCTTCCTATTAACAAATATTCCCCTATCTCAAGGGAGTGGCAGTTGAGATTTAATGCAAAGAAACGTAAGATAATACAGATGGGGCACAAAAATCCTGGAGCAATATATCAGCTGGGGGTGGGGAAGGGGATGTAGAATGCTCTGAGAAGGAAAGGGACCTGGGGGTTATCATCTCTGATGACCTCGAGGTAAGAAGTCAGTGCAACAAAGAGGCAGAGAAAGAAAACAGGATGCTGGGATACATACGCAGGGTATCACCAGCAGAAAAAGGTAGGTCATAATTCCACTACACAAGTCATTAAAGAGGCCACACCTTGAATACGGTGTTCAGTTCTGGAGGCCTTGCCTATGTAAGAACATAGACAGGGTGGAGGCAGTTCAGAGGAGGGCAACCAAGATGGTGCATGGATTACATCATAAAATCTATGAGGACAGGCTGAAAGACTTATATATGTACTCCTTGGAGGAGAGGAGGGAGAGGGGGGATGTGATTGAGACATGTAAGTGCCTCATGGGAAGGAACAAGGTGCAGGAAAACACAATTTGTCATTAAAAAGATAGGTTCCAGGACTACAGGACATGGGATGAAACTAGAGAGATGGAGATTCAGAGGTAATGTGGAAATATTTCTTCACGGAGAGGGTGGGACAAATGGAATGCCCTGCCGGAGGAGGCAGTGGAGGCTGAAATTATTACAGGATTGAAGAATGCATGGGATAGGCGTTGGAGGATCCTGGTAGTCAGGGGAAGGGGACAACCCAGCTCTAGAGAGGCTTGAAGAAGCAAAGTATGTGCGCAAATGGGTAGACTAGGTGGGCCTTAGGCCCTTATCTGTCATCAACATCTATGTCTATTCCATGCATGCTTGAAGCCTTCAACTGTTTTTGCCTCCACCAGTTTCACTGGCAGTCTATTCCAGGTGTTTACTACTCTTTCAGTGAAGTAGTACTTCCTTACATCCCTTTTAAACTCCCTCCCTCCCTCCCTCCCCCCAGCTTCATCACATTCCCTTTGGTCCTGGTGCTCTTCCTCATTTGAAAGAGACTCCTCTCCTGTACCCTGTTCACCCTGTGAGGTACTTGTAGGTCTCTGTCATGACCACTCTCGCTCTCCCCTCCTCCAAGGTGTACATGTTCAGATCCATCAGTCTTTCCTTGTAGGGCTTTTGGTGCAGTCTCTGCACCATTTTAATTGCCCTCTTCTGGACCGCCTCATCCTGTCTATGTCCTTTCTGAGGTGCGGCCTCCAGAACTGGACAAAATACTCCAGGTAGGGTCTCACCTGTGTGCAATATAATGCCAACACCACCTCCCTCCTTCTCCTGTAGATACCTCTCCCAATGCATCCCAGCATCACACTGGTCCTACCCGCTACTTGTTACACTGGCCCTACCCACTGCTTTGTCACAGTGCCCTGCTACTTTGAGGTCATCTGATATGATAACCCTAAGGTTCCTTTCCTGCTTGGTGGCTGACAGCGCTTTCCCACATCATATACTCAGTTCCTGAACTCCTATGCCATAGGTGCATGATTTTGCACTTTTTGGCATTGAATCCCAACTGCCATGTTCTTGATCACTCCCTGAGTTTCTCAAGATCCCTATGCATTCTTTCTACCCCCTCCTGATTGACAGGCCTATTATAGATTTTGGTATCATCTGCCAAAAGGCATACTTTCCCTTTCAGTTCATGTGCAATGTCACTTATGAAGACACTGAAGAGGACTGATCCCAGTGCTGAGGCCTGTGGCATCCCACTGGTCACTCTTCCATCATTAGAGTGAGTGCCACTAACCACCATCTTCTGCCAGCTATCTGCTAACCAGTTTCTAACCCAGTTCACAGCTTTGGATCCCATCCCTAGGCTGCTCAATTTCATACTCAGTCTCCTGTGCGGCACAGTGTTGAAGGCTTTGCTAAAATCCAGATAGCCCACACCTACAGCCCTCCCCAATCCGTTTACCTGCACACCTAGTCAAATAAGTCATTCAGGTTCATCTGGCATGACCCTCCCCCAGTTAATCCATGCTGCTTTTGGTCTTGCAACACACTAGAATCAAGATACTCTACCAACCTTTCCTTTATCAGTGCTTCCATTAATTTCCCCACCACTGAGGTGAGTCTTACCAGCCTACACTTACTAACCTCTTCCCTGCTGCCTCTTTTGTGCAGAGGGATCACATCTGTTCTCTTCCAGTCCTCTGGAACCATGCCCAATTCCAGTGAGCTGTTGAATAATGCCATCAGTGAGGCAGCTAGCGCCTCCCTGAGTTTTGTAGTACCCTTGGATGTATTCCATCTGGTCCCATAGCCTTGTCCACTTTCAGAGCTGCAAGTCCCTTCAGGATTCTTTCCTCTGAAAATGGACTTGAGTCTGCCTTCCACCCACTTTGATCCTGCTTCTCCCTGGTGATTCCGCCCCCCTCCACTGTGATGATTGAGCAGAAGTACCTGTTCAGGATGTTTTCTTTTGCTTGGTCCCCTTCTGAGCAGTCTCTCTCTCTCTCTGCCATCCCCCTTATCCTCACTATCCCTCCCCTTGCTTTCCTCTACTCACTTATGTACCGGAAGAAAGTCTTATTCCCATTTGTTACCCCTTGAGCCAGCCTTTCCTCTGTCTGCATCTTTGCTACCCTCACCACCTTACCTACTTCCTTCTGTTTTACCTGGTACACCTCCCTGTCTTCCTTCCTCTATGTTTCCTTATACCTCCTGAAAGCCACCATTTTTTTATTCACCACTGTGGCCACTTCCCCACTTCCCTAGGGTACCACAACAATCTTTTTCCTTTTGCTTTCACTCATTTTCTTCATGCAGAGTCTGGTTGCCTTCAGTGTGCCCTCCCTTGTTTTTCCCAACTGTTTCTGTAACTCTCCCTGGCAATCCCTCCTACTAAACATTTTTAAGGCAGTCTTCCATTTCTTTAAAACCTGCCCTCCTAAAGTCCAGGACCCTCATCCTCATGTGGTTTGCCTCTGCTCCCATCTTAATATGAAACCACATGAACGGTGTTCACTGGTACCTAGTGGGCTGCCCACTGTGATGTCTACAATGCTGTTCCTGATTGTAAGCACAAGGTCCAGTGCTGCCCCATCTCTAGTAGTTTCATTGACTAGTTGCCTGAGGAAAGAAAACCTTTTAGGGAGGCAAGGAAGGCCCTGCTCCTTGACAAAGCTGAAGCTGGAAGGCTCCAAGCCACATCTGGCAGATGGGAGTCTCCAACTAGCAGCACCTCCCCCTTATTGGATGTCTTCCCAAGTGCCTTATTCATCTCCTTTCCCTGGGCTGCAGGTTTGTATACCACCCTTGTATGGATAGCGGCCCAAGCTCCTGTCTCCAGGATGAGCCACAGCACCTCCAGTCTTTCCCTTTCCTTTGGGTGCCCCTGTACTTCCATAGCCTTGATTCCCTCTCTCACATATAGTACAACCTCTCCTCCCTTCCCTGTCTCTCCTGAATGGAGAGGAGCCTGGTATGGCTATATTCCAGTCATGGTTGTCAGTGCACCATGATTGCTTTATGGCCAACACGTCCAGGCTAGCCTCCTCCATGATGGCTTCCAGGTCCAGAATTGTATTACCCAGTCTCCTTGTATTGGCACACATGACTCTCCATACCTTACACCCTCCCTTCCTGCCTCCCTGCGTTTTACCTTCACCTGTGTTATTCCCTGAAGCTCCCCCTGCCCCATCTTCCCTTGTTACCTTCTCTGTTACCTGTCTCATTTAATCCTCTCTTCTTGCTTCGCTGATTTATATCCAGTAGTTCTCTGTCTTGTCCCCATTCCTCTCTTCTTGCACCCTTGCTCTGGGGGAGCTTCCTCCCTTCAGGACCTTCCTCCTTGTTGCTTCATCATTGGGGGGGTAGCTTTGCCTCCCTTGATATTACAGCCCCTGACTAGTTAAAATGCTCATCCAAGTAGCAGTTAAACCTTCCACTAAGGACTGTGGTCCCTCTCCGGGAAGGATGCAGGCCATTTTCCCTATAGAGGTCCATGGTTCTATGTGATATTAGCGAGGGAAAAATCATGAAGACAATAATACCGAGTGCACATCACCGTAAGCTCAAAACGGCGAAGTACACTACAGCAAGCTGGAAAAACAGTGACGGCTCCTTACTTTCGCTGTGGAGCTGATGTACAGATCCGTTGTCCTCGTACCCCTCCCATTACAGGCGCCTTCAATCCCCACCCCCACAAATAATATAATTAACTCTGGAGGGGAATGACATTGGCAGACAGGGGAAAACTCAAGAGGGGGCTACTCCATGGGGGGAGACAAGACTGTAGAGGAGAACATTAGAAACATAGAAACATAGAATTTGACGGCAGATAAGGACCGCTTGGCCCACCCAGTCTCCCATTTCCTACCTGATGGATAAGCTGCAGATCCTAGTTAACCAACAGCCTACTTCTTCCTACCCCACCCCTAGAATTGCCTTATGACTGTCCCATGCATGCTTGATTTCCACCACTGTTTTGACTCCACAACCTCCTCTGGAAGGCTGTTCCATGCATCCACAACCCTCTCTGTGAAAAAATACTTCCTTAAATTACCTCTGAGCCGCCCATCTTCAAATTGCCCTTGTTCTTGCACACCTCTTTTTGAAAGATGCTACCCTCTGGACTTTGTTGATTCCCTTGAGGCTCTTGAAAGTTTCTATCATGTCCCCCTCTCCCTCCTTTCCTCGAGGCTATACATATTAAGCTCCTTAAGTCTCACTTCATATGTCTTCTGGTGCAGACCCTGCACCATTTTAGATGCCCTCCTCTGGACAGCTTCCATCCTGTCTATGTCTTTGCGGAGAATGGGTCTCCAGAGACACGCAGTACTCGAGATGTGGTCTCACCAGCTGTCTGTACAGAGGATAATAACTTCTTGTTTTCTGCTGGTGATGCCTCTCCTATGCATCCAGTATCTCCCAGCCCTCCTTGCTGCCTCTCACATTGCTTTCCCACCTTTAGGTCATCTGATATAGTACCCCCAGGTCCCTTTCCATTTTGTTGTTGTTAGTATCTCACCCCCGTTGTGTACTCTTCCCTGGGTTTTGTTTCCCAGGTGCATTACTTGCACTTCTTAGCATTGAATCTAAGCTGCCATACATTTGACCATTCCTCTAACCTTGCCAAGTCCTTCTCATCCTTTCCACCCACCTTGTGCATCAACTCTGTTGCAGATCTTTGTGTCATCTGCAAAGAGACATACTTTTCCTTCCAGTCCCTCTGCAATGTCGCTTATAAAGACATTGAAGGAGACGTCTAATACTGAACCTGTGGTACCCCACTGCTAACCCCCTTTTTCAGAGTGGACTCCATTTACTATTACTCTCTGTGTCCTATTCTCCAGCCAATTCTTTACCCAGGCTGTCATCTTGGGACCCACTCCCAGGCTGGCTAACTTGTATATTAATCTTTTGTGTGGGACTGTGTCAAATGCCTTGCTAAAGTCTAGTAGGCCATGTCCACAGCCCTCCCTGATCTTCTACTTTGGTCACCCAGTCAAAGAAATCTATCAGATTTGTCTGGCATGACCTTCCGCTGTGAATCCATGCTGCCTTGGGTCCTGTGCCCTCTGGCCTCTAGATGCGTAACAATTCTTTCCTTCAGAATGATTCCATCATTTTCCCTACCACTGAGGTTAAACTAACAGGTCTGTAGTTTCCTGCTTCTGCCTTGCTCCCACTTTTGTGAAGGGAATCACATCTGCCCTCCTCCAGTCCTCAGGTACCAACCCATCCTCCCATGATTTGTTAAAGAGGGTAGTCAGTGGTGTCACTAGTTCTATCCTTAGTTCTTTTAGAATTCTGGGATGAATTCCATCAGGCCCCATTGCTTTGTCCACCTTCAGTTTTAAGAGCTCTTTCAGAACTCTTTCTTCTGTAAATGGGCTGGTATCAACTTCTGTATCCAGAGTGTTTCTACTGTTTGTTTTAGGTACCTCCCTTCTTCCTTTGTAAATACTGAGCAAAATATTTGTTTAGTATCTCTGCCTTTTCACAGTCACCCTCTGCCCACCTCCCTCCCTTTATTAAGCCTCACTATCCTCCTTGGTCTTCCTTTGCTCCTGATGTACCTAAGAGGTTTGTCCCCCTTCTTAACTGAGGTTGGCTATCTTTCCTCGGTTTGGGCCTTTGCTGTTCTGACTGCCTTTCCAGCTTCCCTTTGCTTTAACTGATACAGTTCTCTGTCCTGTTCCTTCTGTGATTCCTTGTACTTCCTGAATGCTTTCTTTTTCTCTTGAACCTTCACTGCCACTTCCTTTGAGAACCATAGTGGTTTCTTACCTGCTTCGTTTTGTTTATTTGCTTTACACAGAGGCTTGTTACCTCTGTGATGGCAGTTTTTATTATTCCCCATTGTTCTTCCACCCCTCCTTCCTGCCCATTTGCTAGTGCATTCCTTAGGCACTCACCCATTTTGGCAAAGTCAGCCCTCCTAAAATCCAGTACCTTTGTCTTTGTATGGCTTGACTCTATTGCTGTGTTTATTGTGAACCATACTGTTCGATGGTCGCTAGTTCCCAGATGGCTACCCACTTCTACATCTGTGATCCTCTCTTCATCTCCGCTTGAGAGAACCAGGGTCTAAGATTGCTCCCTCTCGAGTGGGCTCCATACTAGTTGTCTAAGGCATGCCCCTGTAGGGCATCCAGAATAACCCCACTCTTAGAAGTGGCTGCTGCAACTGCACTCCAGTTAACATCTGGCATATTCAGATCACCCATCAGCAATATCTCCCTTTATCTGCCATTCTAAGTATACTTTCTATCATTTCCTTGTCCATTTCCTCCCCTGAGAGAGGTCTGTATACAACCCTGTGCGGATTGTGGTGCCATTGCCTGCCTCCAAATTGACCCACAGTGCTTCTTCTCCTCCTGTTTACCTTTTGTTCTGTTGCTTTGATTTCTTCTCTTATGTGAGAGCTACTCCTCCTCCTCTTTACCCTCCCTGTCCCTCCTGTAGATAGTGTATCCTGGTATGTTTACATCCCAGTCATGGTTCTGTGTGTACCATGTTTCTGTGACTGCCGCAATATCCAGATCTTCCGCCTCCATCAAGGCCACTAATTCAGGAAGCTTGTTACCCAGACTACGGGCATTGGTACTCATTGCTCTCCATTTTTTGATGGCTTTACCTTCTGTAGCGGCAACACCCACTGACCTTTCTACCTTGGTCTTTTTCTCATTTAGTACCCTGTTTTGTAGGGGGAGGCTGGGATTTTCCTTCTGCTTATCAGTGCCTCCCCCCTTGACTAGTTTAAAGGCTTGCCAATGAAGCATTTAAACCGATTGCCCAAAAGACTTGTTCCCTTCCTGGACAGATGCAGACCATCCTGCCAGTATAGGCTGGTGTCCCTCCAGGTGGAACCCCAGTCCCCAATGAAGCCAAACCCTGTGCTCCACACCATTTTTTCAACCATTTGTTAAACTGCATGGTGCAAAGTACCCTCGCCTCACTCATGCCACTGACAGGCAGCACCTCTGAGAAGGATACTGTGTGTGCTACTTGTCTTAAGCCCCTCCCCAACTCTACAAAGTCCTTTTGCACTGCTCTAATCTCATGATGAGCCAAGTCATTTGTCCCTAGGTGGACAATGATGTCCAGCTCAGACTCCCGTGCAACTGTTCTCGTGATCCTAAGGATGCGCTTCCTGTCCCTCCAAGCCATGGCACCAGGCAGGCACCTTACTTCAGTTTTCCCTGCTCCCCCCAGTTCTATCCCCCTAATAATTGAGTCCCCCACCAGGAGCTGCTTTCTTTCCCTGTGGTGCCCTCTGCCTCCTTCCTGAGGGCCTCCCTTGTGACAGTTGTCTGCACCCTCCTTAGTCTCCTCTGCGGGTGCATCCATAGGGGAATTATGCTCCCCCAGAATGGTGTATGGATTGTGGAGTGTAACAACTGACTGGGTGTGCCTCTGTTCCACCACCCTTACCCTCCCTGAGCCCACTGTGGTCCAACTGCTGTGCTTTCTTCGCAACCTCTGAGGTAGTGGTGGTGGCTGTGGTGCTCCCTGGATGGGGGAGGTTCCCTTGCCACTGTCCAGTGCAGCCTGAAGATGGGCAACTTCCTCCCTCAGGGCAGATAGTTGTCTGCAAACAGGGCAGCATCTCAGCCTTCAGAAAGACTCCCGGAAGACTGCCGACAGCCATTACATTGTACTACTCCCACACAACTGTCTACCTTGTTTCGCTTTTTTTTTGTGTGTGTGTGTGTGTGTGTGTGTGTGTGATTGGTGCGTTATATAAATATATGTATTTATATAATATGTATGCTTATATTGTCAGTGCAGTGTGCTAGACAGGATATGACAGTGATGTGTACCTTGCCCTCTTGAGGAAATGATGTCAGAACCCCAGGTATAAATGAACTATTTCCAGGGGTGAGGGGTGGGAAGGAGTTGGGCCTAAACTGTGCCCTCATGAAACAATCAGCTAAACGCTCTGACCTACCAATGCGATGAGTGCCTTCCTGTCAGCAAGATGCCATACACGACAATTTGTAATACTGCTTCAAACCAATTTGACAGAGAAAATACCCTGCTAATCAAACAGAAAAAAATCCAAACATCTAAGTCAGACACAGGTAAACCTCCCCAGCCCCAAAACAGCCTGGTGACTTGTGCTCTGAAAACAGTCAGCCCCAAAACACGTCAGCTGTGCAGAAGGGCAGACACAGAAAACAGTATTTAGCCTATGTGGGTTTAAACTCTTCCTGCACTGAAAACCTTAACACTTGTAACACAAGTAAAGCAAACTCCACCTCCCTCTGTTGATTGAAAGACTGCCTTTTCTGATAATTCTAAGTTGCTTATTTCACCCTTCAGTTAGAAGTATCCTCCACCTGAAGAATATTAACTTTCCTAAGGAATCTGCTTCAAACCAAACACAATTGTAAATTGTAAAGTTCACCTCCCTCTGTTGTGAGCACTACTCACTTTCTTGCAAATCTTAAGTCCAGTGTTGCAGCTTGCAGCCAGAGGTAGCTTCACCTGAAGACTATGAGGTTATCTCATATTAGGGGGGCAATCTGTGAGTGAAGGGGGGAAGCAAAGTGCAGAGGGCGGGTGGAATGGAGGCAAAGAAAATGAACTTTCCAAAAAATTACAGCAGCACAAGGACAGAAAAAAAACCCAACTCCTCACGCCCAGTCCCAAACCCAGGTCCCTGAGCAACATAGGCAGTGTCTCTAACCACAGCACCACACAGCCAGTTTGGAAGAAGTCCAACAAACAAACCCCTATATAGTACACAATAGACCTGCTCCATCGGAAACAAACTCGCTGAATTTAGCATGCGCTATGAAGGGCGCATAGCCCATTTTGAAATTGCTATTTTGACTTCACCCAAATTGACTCATCAAAAATAACTCACTATATTCATGGGACACTGAGGCCCATACTCTCCAAGGCTGGCCCCCAGTCCCAAATGTAGTGGTGCACACCATTTTAAAAGTATGTGATTTTGATTACTTGATCGAGAAAAGCTTTGTTTTTTAAGCAAACTGTTCCTTTGGTGGTGCTGCGTAGCATGTGTGATGGAGGTTGTGAGTGAGTGGGTTAGTAGGATTGGAATGGGAATCATTCTGTGTTAATCTGAAGCAGGGGAAAATGGAGGCTAGTTAAAAAAAAATGAACATTCTCTGTGCTGAACACTGATATGAGTGGTAATGGGGCAGGCTGGCACTGAGTCTGTTTTTTAGGAAGGTGGTGTTGGCACATAAACATATGGCATTAGAATGCCATTTGCCAATCAGGAAACAGTATTTCTTAACCCAATTGCTAAGGAGCAGTGAAGCATCTCACCAGGAAGTAGCTGACTGAAATATGAAGCTGAAGGAACTGAGTAACACTGAACTTTGGGGGGAACCAATATTCTGACACAGAAAAGAGAAGCATCTGTAATATGTATGCCTTATACAGTATGTACAGTATACAGTATGTAATGTGAAAGTGAATTTATGTGAAGATTCCAGGTGTAAGGGCAACTCCAGTTTTTTAATTAATATATTTTGGCTAGGGTATATAGTGACAGGTGGGGAACTGTGTGAAAGATCTTACCTGTAGTATTAAAGTCAGAGTAAGGGACTCTTTGGAAGATCCCAAATCTGATAGGTAGCTGCATTTTAACAGTTTTGTAGGGAGCTGGTTGGAATTTTGGGGAGGGGTAACTGCAGTTGCACTCAGATGTGACTGTGTACTTTAATAGGGAATCATTTGGGTAGCTGAGGTTACCTTGAAAACTCCTCACACCTCTAAGCATACAGGTTGTAGGAAAAGGGACTGAGTGCCATTGCTAGCGGCCACTATGGTCCTTCTTACCACAGCAGAAGTTTGGTGATAACTAGCGACAAGGGTATCTGCAAAGGCTATACATGTTTACTTACTATAGAGCTGCACTGATGAGATGGTGTTAGTAAGCTGAAACTGTCTAGTTAGGCATTTTGAATAAAAAAACAACTTTTGACTTCACACCTTGCCTTTTGCTTTAGCTTCAATTTATGTGCCCCAGTTTTTTTTATGTAACATCTATGTTAGCCACCCCTTGCATCACTGACTCAGGATGGTATCACATCAAATCCAGGCATACAAACTAAGCGCGGTCAAAACAGCATTGTCAAAATAACGCAATGAAGTGTATTGAAAAGAAGAGCATGTTCCTTGAACCGCGTAATCTCCTTTACCATTGACATGACAATTACGCACAACAAAAACTGCCAAAAACAGCCAAGCAAAAACAGTCATTATACGTTTTTATTTAAAGCACAGGCTGGATATTGATGTCACACGCTCTGCAGCGCACGACATAACCGCAAGGTAAGAACAGTATAGTAGATAAGAGCGAGAGGGTGCAAAACCGCAAAAGGAAGTATGTGCGGTAGTGCACCCTCTCACTTTTCCCAGGGCAGGTTAAGAATCCTGCTGGGAGAGGAGTTTGCCGAGCATCTGCCATGGCTTGATGGGATGAGCCACCGACAGCAAGGGAGGCAGGCAGTGTGACTGGGACTGGGTTTTGATTCCCATTCCCAGATGCATGGAATTGATTTACTGGTAACCCCCCCCCCAGAGTTAGATAATTTAAGTTTGGGATTTGAAACTTTATTTATAACAGAGGTGCAGGGGCAAAGCCTCCTGCAGAAACAAGAATTATGTCGTTTGCACTATATCGCGCTGTATTGGCAGCACAGTATATTGCTAAGGTATAATATCTTGCGACATTATAACCCTGTGCTGATATTGAAGAAGTAAAATAGTTGCACAGGCTGCATATGGCATATAAGTAATTGTGTGCAGGCAGACACTCATTAAGGTGGAGTTGACATGGAACCGGGGGAGGGGGGCGCAGGCAATCAGACAGACAGGCATTGAGGCAGGCAGTCAGACTAGAACATATGCAGTCATTGTATGTTTTATGTAAATGTAAATAAAATAAAGAATTTCTTGTACCTGAGCCTAGGCTGGATATTGACAAACATTTTAAGCATTTTTCCCTCATGGGGCTTCTGTTAAACCACGTAATCCCGTCTACTGACCACTTCTTGTACCTGAGGACAGGCTGAATATTGACAATATTTTAAATTAATCAAATCAAATTGCATCATACAAACATGTATCTAATTGATACTGTATTTGGTACAATCAAGCGAAACCTATTAACAGTGTGATATGGTCTCCTCATTTTGGTACAAGAGTAGATTGGAGTACTACAGTCCGTGCTAACCATGCCTATGCAGTTTCTGTCAAGTCAAGGGGGCCAGCAATTGCTGACACATGAAGGATGCCTATACAGAAAAGAGAGGATGTATTCAGGAAAGACTTATTGGAAATGCACGATGCATGATTCCTGTAAATGTCCTGTGAGGTGTCACACCAGCAATGATTCAATTACTGCGCTGGTGAACTCACATTGCCATGTTCCAGATGCAAGCTCTGTTTCTGCCCGGCAGGTCATTACTGAAATGAAGGACCAAGTAACAAGTACACAGGCAGCAACGCATCAGATTGTGGCCCAGTGCCACTAGCACAGTGTCCCCAGCTACTGCTGGGCAACATCTGTCCTTTGCCTGCATGAAACATACTGTGCAGTGTGCTCGCCAGGCAGCTAGTGTTTCTCTCCTGTTTTACCAACCTCCCTCTCCGACCTGAATATACCACAGCAGTACACACTGACAGATCATGGAGACCCTTTCCTGCTCTGTGACAGCTGCAGTGTTGAGGACAGGTTCCTTAGTTTTGCCACCATGAGGAATCTAGAATACATGCAGTTTTGCAAGCATTGGTATGCAGATGGAACCTTCAAAGTTACACCACCTCTATTCTTACAGTTATATACCATTCATGGTGTCCAGTACAGCACTGTCATCCCCAGCATGTTCATTCTTATGTCAAGTAGAACATCAGGAAGCTATGGGCATGTGTTCAATGTGCTAAAGTCTCTGAGGCCACAGCTGTGCTCAGACATAATCATGACAAATTTTGAACAGGCAGCGACAAAAGCCTTTGCTACTGCATTCCCCTCTGTGAAACAAGAGGCTGTTTCTTTCACCTCTGCCAGGCAATTTGGAGGAAGATACAAGAATTATCTGAGATTCTTCATAGGTATGTGGTCAATGAGGAATTTGCTCTGTACAGTATATCCACCAGTTACCAGCGTCAGCTAATATGCCACCCACTGATGTGCTCACTGTTTTTGACAATATGAGTAGCTGGGACTTTTTTGTGGACAATGATGAAATTTTAGCACCTCTAGTTGACTATTTTGAGGATACTTGGGTTGGGCGATCAGTGGGTCATTGTGGTCACCATAGGCCCTTATTCCAAACTGATTTCTGGAACTGCTATGATACAGTTACATGTGGACTGCCAAGGACAATTAATTCTGTGGAGGGCTGGCACCAAAGTTTTAATAACCTGCTTGGTGCCAGTCACCCGACTATTCTGAAATTCATTCAGGTGCTAAAATCAGGGCAAAACATGAATCCGCTCAAAACTGAGCAATACCTTTTTGGCCAGGATCCGCCTCTTCCAAGAAAGAAGTATCGGGACACTGCTAAGCACATTACTGCATTGGTGCAAGACTATGGTACATGGCATGGTGACCCCAGGGGCAGTGCAGTCTGGAATGTCTTAGAGGGAGGGAGACTGTCGCTGGTGTCATACAACCCACACTTGCATGTGTGTGCATGCACACCCATGCAGCAGCTGTCTTGGGGGTCCAGGCAAGATGAATAAAGGCAGAAATGCCTCAGCCAGGCTGAATGATTGCTTGCTCAGTCTCTTGCTGGCCCTGCATCAATGACTCAGGCACCACTTGCAACTGGATCCTGTACACAGCAGGGGTTGGGGAACCCTGCTTCCCCTGCCAGGGAGGAGGGACAGGCACAAGAGGTGAGGTACATACAGCAAGAAATTGGGTGACAGGGCATAGAAGGCCAGTTTCAGTACATACTGTAGGAGGCCAGCACAATAGGGTCAGGTCAGATAGTGGAGATAAACGGTATCCAGTGATGATGATGACTTTAAATGAGTGACTGTTATGAGCAACTCATTTGCAGTGCCTTACACGTGAGCTACCCTGTAAGGGTAGCGATGGACAGGTACAGTGAGGGTAGGAATGAGCAAGGGAGGGTTGCGGTACTGTAGGACAGAGACCGGAAGGGGAGGGATAGGTAAGAGTGTTTGTATGGTACAGTGTGGCATGCTGCTGCCAAGCTAACTATATGGTGTGGTAGTGAGGGTGGCTAGCTATGATGCAGCAGGTACAGGGTTTGGAGCTAGGGAAGGGTAACATTTTGTGATTTTGCTGACATTTTTTTTCTTTTTAACTGTCTTCCCCCTCCTCGACATGCAACCCCCTGGAGTTGGTAATCTATAATCGGGGTGTGCGGGGTTGGGGGGGCACAGCCCCCCGAGAGAGTGTGTGTGGGGGTGCAGCCCCCCACATAACTCTTGTTTTTGGTTGTCAGCTGTGGTGTCGCCGAGAAGTGTACATCACCATTTTGCTTTTCGGCGATGTACACTCGCTGTGATAGCGATCGCTGTTTTGAGATCGCCATCATGATATGGAACCAAAATAAAAAGAAGAAGTTAAAGAATTTAAGTAATTAAGTAACTAAATAAGTAACTAAGTAACTAACTAACTAATATATTAGATATTAGGGCAGACTAATTAGGCCACCTGGCCTTTTTCTGCCAATGTAGTATATGTTTCTAGATGCAATTTTCATCACTCCAAACTTCCTCCTCCTCCTCCTCCTCCTCAGGGGTCAACTCCACTGTGCCCAGTTTTAGTTACTTTAGAAACATAGTAACATAGACTTTGACATCAGATAAGGACCGCTTGGCCCACCCATTCTGCTCATTTCCCTACCTATTGGATAAGCTGCAGATCGTACTTAACCAACAGCCTACCCACTCCTACCCCCCCATTAGAATTGCTTTTTGTCTGTCCCGTGCATTCTTGAATTCCCGACTGTTTTTGATCCCACAACCTCCTCAGAAAGGCTGTTCCATGCATCCACCACCCTCTCCATGAAAAAATACTTCCTCATGTTGCCCCTGAGCCGTCACCCCTCTATCTTCAAATTGTGCCCCCTTGTTCTTGCACATCTCTTTTTCTGAAAGATGCTACCCTCTTGGACTTTGTTGATTCCCTTGAAGTACTTTAAAGTTTCTATCATGTCTCCCCTCTCCCTTCTTTCCTCGAGGGTATACATATTAAGCTCCTTTAGTCTCTCTTCATATGGCTTCTGGTGCAGACCGTGCACCATTTTAGTTGCCCTCCTCCTCTGAACTGCCTCCATATTGTCTATGTTCTCGCAGAGATGGGGTCTCCAGAACTGTATGTAGCACTCCAGATGGGGTCTCATCAACAGTCTGTACAGAGGGGTAACAACTTTCTGCTTTCTACTACTGGTGACGCCTCTCCATATGCATTCCAGTATCCCCCCAGCCCTCCTTACTGCCTTCTCAAATTGCTTGCCTACCTTTAAGTCATCTGATATGACTACCCTAATGTGCCTTTCCATTTTTGTTGATGTTAGTACCCTCCCCCCATTGTGTACTCTTCCCCTGGGTTATTGTTTCCCAGGTACATTACTGTGCACTTCTTTGCATTGAATCTAAGCAACCATACTTTTGACCATTCCTACAGCTTTGCCAAGTCCCTTCTCATCCTTTCCACCACTCCCTCTTGTGTATCAACTCTGTTGCAGATCTTTGTGTTGTTTGCCAAGAGGCATACTTTTCCTTCCAGTCCCTCCGCAATGTCACCTATAAAGACATTAAAGAGAACCGGTCCCAGTACTGAACCCTGTACTACCCTGCTAGTAACCCCCCTTTCTTTGGAGTGGGCTCCATTTGCTATTCAGCTTTCATTTAATTTTCATTTTCTATTTTTTACCAAGAAGTGGTCTGGGCACCACCCTTTTTCAGCCATGCCTGACATTTAAAACACAACATACGAAGAACAATATAAACAATTCAAGTAATACAATTAAGTGCAGTATACAAAAGTTTGTGCAACATGTGTTTAAAATGTAAAATGCTATTAACATTTAATATCAATTTTCCATACTCGTTTAACACAGTGGGTGCATACCATGTAAAAGCCTTCCTGCTCATTTAGAGTTTAAAGGCAAGGATTTGGTAATGTGTTAAGCCACTAGTCCTGGTACACTTCATACTATTCTTCTGTATCAGGGAGTTAGCTAAAACCTGAGATTCTTCTGAACTAGGCAAGAGACACTTTTCTTAAAAGAATATTGCCTCGGAAGCAGATGACTTAATCCCACCCTCCGCTGTGTCTCATTGCTTAATACCATCTGAAGGACAGTAACTGAGGCTGCCTGCCTCTTGCTACTGATTGGTTATACATGCTGATGCCTCGGAGGCAGACCACTTAATCCCACCCTCCACTGTGTCTTATTGGTTAATACCTTCTGAAGACAGTAACTGAGGTTGCTGCCTGTTGCTACTGATTGGCTATTCATGTGGTCTCTAAATGGCCCTCTCACATGTTTTTTCTTGCTCTGATTGGGTGGTTCTAGCCTGCCCATGATTGGTTGACCCTTTTTTTAAATGAAAGTTGCAAGTGAGGGAGATCCACCTCCAAGGCAGCCATGCCTTTGAGTCAGGAATGGATAGGGCTGCCTCCCAGGCAGGGTTTACCCTCTATAGCTAAAGACCTGAACTTTACTGCTGTGCCAGCTTGGTGGTGTAGTGGAAAGGTGTACAGCCTGATAATTAATAGGTTGAGAGTTTGAATCCATGCAGGGTCCCCTCAGTTCTCTTTTGTCAGAATTTCATTTGAGCGGTTATCCATGGCATCATAGTGTTAGATTAGTAAGTATGTAAGAAAAGGGGCTTAGCTGTGCCTCAGAGGCAATATTCGTTTAAGAAAAGTGTTGCAGATCTACCTCCAATACAAAACTTTATTGTTGTAATTATTCTTTCTCACAGCTACAGTAAGTCCCTTTTCTTATATACTTACTATTCTAACACCGTGCTGCTATGAACCACCACTCAAATGAAATTCTGACAAAAGAGAACTGAGGAGACCTTGTGTGGATTCAAACTCTGAACCTCTTGTTTATCAGGCAGTACCTTCCCACTACACAACCAAGCTGTGAAGCTCAGGTCTTTAGCTATAGAGGTTAAAGCCCTGCCTGGTAGGCAACCCTATCCATTCCTGCTTCAAAGGCAGGGCTGCCTCGGAGGCAGATCTGCCTTGGAAACAACTTTCATTTGAAAAAATGTGTCTTTAAAAAAGGTGCTTTCTGTATGTCAGCCAATTAGGGGCAAGCTAGAATCACCTAATCAGAGCAAGAAAAAACATGTGGGAGGTCCATTTAGAGGCCAGATGAATAACCAGTCAACAGCAACAGGTAGCAACCTCAGTTACTGCCTTCAGATGGTATTAACCAATGAGACACAGCAAAGGGCGGGATTAAGTGGTCTGCCTCCAAGGCAGTGGCATGTGTAACCAATCATCAGCAAGAGGCGGACAACCTCAGTTACTGTTCTTCAGAAGGTATTAACCAGTGAGACACAGTAAAGGGAGGGATTAAGTCATCTGCCTTTGAGGCAGCACTGCCTCAGTGGCAATACTCATTTAAGAAAGGTGTCTCTTGCACTGAACTAGCAACACGGTATGCAAAGGCAGTTACAAGACCCTTTAACTGCCTCTCCAGAGATAGCACTCTGAGCTATAACCCTCTGTGTCCTGTTGTCCAGCCAAGTGTTTACCCAGGCTACCACCCTGGTGCAATGGAGCTCCTGCCACTCTTGAGGACCGACCTTTTCTTAAATCTGTTGCAACTGTTCTATTTCTTAACCTAATCTATTCTTTACAATTTCTAGTCCATAAGGTTGGCCACCTATGGGCACCCCTTCCCCTTTCTTGACTATGCTATAGTGTCCTCTTTAATTTTCCTTTTCCCTCTCAGGTCCTCGTACAGGGAGATTATTGTTGTGGCCTCCGAGCTGATATAAAACAACAGGCTGTGTTCATCATTATTGGGTTTAGTTTGCAATGGCACTTTGTCATAAAATGCTTTAATGTATATACCTTACATGTATAAAACCTATAAATGTTGAAAATACCATGGCACTAGGTGTTTTTAATAAAGGTAAAAAGTACTAGGTGACTGTATTATAGAAATTAAGTTAGGTGTACTATTTAAAATACATGTAAACTGCTGTAAGTTGAACATGTCTGACATTCCATGGTGATCTGCATGTATCCCATGATGCGTTGCCTTATGGAAGTATGTATGTTGTTGTGTTTCTTTGAAATTTGGCTTATTGTCAATGCCCTTTGGGGTAATCCTTGTTTCAGTGCTTCTGCACTGAGGTTGTCCACAGCCCCTCCCTTATCTACTACATTGGTCACTCAGTCAAAGAAATCTATTAGATTCATCTGACATGACCTTCCCGCTGTGAATCCATGCTGCCTTGGGTCCTGTGTCCTGTTGGCCTCTAGCTACTCAACAATTGTTTCTTTCAGAAGGGATTCCATCATTTTCCCTACCACTGAGTTCAAACTAATAGGGCTATAGTTTTTTGCCTCTGCTTTGCTCCCACTTTTGTGAAGGAAATCACATCCACCCTCCTCCAGTCCTCAGGTACCAAACCATCCTCCCATGATTAGTTCTTTTAGAATTCTGGGATGAATCCCATCAAGCCCCATTGCTTTGTCCACCTTCAGTAATAGTAGTAGTAACATTCTTTCTTTTTACACAGGATGAGATCACAGTTTCACACCTTTAGGTCATCAGACTTATTTTCAAGATGATCCTGATTAAATATAAAATTAACAAGAAAAACATGTTTCTAAGTTAAAACACACAGTTTTAGGAGTTCTTTCAGGGCCCTTTCTTCTGTGAATGGACTAGTACCAACCCCCCCCCCCATCTTGAGTGCTTCTATTTTTTGGTTTAGGTACCTCCCCTCCTCTTCTTTTGTGAATACTGAGCAGGAGTATTCATTCAGTATCCCTGCTTTTTCACTGTGACCCTCTGCCCACTCCCTCCCCTTTATTAAGCCTCACTATCCCTTCCTTGGTCTTTCTTCACTCCCTAATGTACCTATAAAAGGTTTTATTCCCCTTCTTAACTGAGTTGGCTATCTTTTTCTTAGTTTGGGCCTTTTCTATTCTATTCTGACTACCTCCCCTGCTTCCTTCTGCTTTAACTGGTACAGTTCTCTGTCCTACTACTTCTGTGTTTCCTTATACTTTCTGAATGCTATCTTTTTCTCTGTAACCTTCCCCGCAACCCCTTTTGAGAACCATAGTGATGTTTCCCTTTATTTAGTTTTGTTTATTTGCTTCACACAAAGGCTTTTTGCCTCTGTGCTAGCAGTTTTGATTTTTCCCCATTGTTCCTCCACCCCTCCTTCTTGCCCATTTGCTAGTGCTTTTCTGAGGCACGCTCCCATTTTGCCAAAGTCAGCCCTCCTAAAGTCCAATACCTTTGCTTTTGTATAGCTGACTCTACAGCTGTGTTTATCATGAACCACACTGTTTGGTGGTCGCTTGTTCCCAGATGGCTAATCACTTCTAAATCTGAGATCCTCTCTCCATCCCCATTTCAGAGTACCAGGTCTAAGATTGCTCCCTCCTGAGTGGGTTCCAACACTAGCTGTCTGAAGCATGCCCCCTGTAGGGTATCAAGAATGACCCTGCTCTTGGATTTGGCTGCATCAAAGATGCTCCAGTCAACATCTGGCATATTCAGGTCCCCATGAACAATATTCCCCCTTTTTCTGACAGTCTAAGGATGCATTCTATTATTTTCTTGTCCATTGCCTTCCCCTTAGACAGGGGTCTGTATACAACTCCTCTGTGAATTGTAGTGCCATTTTCTGCCTCCATGGTGACCCACAGTGCCTCCTCTCCTCCCTGTTTACCCTTTAGTTCCATTGCTTTGATCCCTTCCCTTACATAGAGGGCTACTCCTCCTCCTTTTTTACCCTCGCTGTCCCTCCTGTAGATTGTGTATCCTGGTATGTTGACATCCCAGTCATGGTTCTCTGTGTACCATGTTTCTGTGACTGCCATGATATCCAGCTGTCCCTCTTCCATCAAGGCCACTAGTTCAGGGAGCTTGTTACCCAGACCATGGGCATTGGTACTCATCGCCCTTCATTTTTTGATGGCCTTACCCATTTTAGCCCCATCCTTGTCCTTACTGCTCTCTTCTCCATTAACCCCTGTCCTGCTTCCTATCAACTTCTCTACCTTGGTGTTTACGTCATTAACTACCCTGTTTTGTGGGAGCGGGCTGGGATTTCCCTGCTCCTTTTTGGTTCCTCCCCCTCCTTGTCTAGTTTAAATGAATCATTTAAACCTATTATCTAGTATCCTGGTTCCCCTCCTGGACAGATGCAGATCATCGCACCAGTATAGGCCTGCATCCCTCCAAGTGGACACCTAGTCCCCACTGAAGCCAAAACTCTGAGCTCCACACCAGTTTTTCAGCCATTCATTGAATCCTATGGTGTAGAGTACCCTAGCTTCACCCATACCATAGACAGGCAGCACCTCTGAGAAGTTTACCACGTGTGCAACTTGTCTAAAGCCCCTCCCCAACTCCACAAACTCCTCCTGCACTGCTCTGATCCCATTCCCAGCCAGGTCATTTGTCCCTAGGTGGACAATGACATCCAGCTCCCTCTCCCATGCAGCTGCTCCCACAATCTTGAGGATTCACTTCCTGTCCCTCCAAGCCATGGCGCCAGGCAGGCACCTTACCTCCCTTTCTCCTCCCTCCCCCAGTTCTACCCCCCCAATGATTGAGTACCCCACCAGGAGTTATTTCCTTCCCCTGTGGGGTCCCATGCCATTCTCCTGTGGGACTCCTTTGTGGAGGTTCCCAGCATCCTCCTTGGTCTCCACTGCAAGTTCCTCCATGGAGGAACCACGCTGCACCAGAATGGCATATGAATTGTGGAGAGGTACAACTGGAGGGATGCACCTTTATTCCACCACCCTCACCTTCCCTGAGCCCACCGTGGTCAAACCACAATTCTTTCTTGGCAACCTCTGAAGCAGCGTCGGTGGTCCTAGTGGTCCCTGGTAAGGGTGTATGTTTCCCAAATCCTCACCAGGTCAGCCCAGAGATGGGCAACCTCCTCCCTCAGACCAGAAAGGAGCCTCCAGAATGTCTCCCAGAAGACTGCCACCCCACAGCCAGTGCATTGCACCACTCTCCACATGTTTCTCTCCCTTCCTATTTAATTTTTTTTTTTGTTAGTGTGTGCATGCATGTGCATGCGTTTACCCCCTACAAAACTTATTGCTTTGTTAAGGATATGACAGGTGAATGTCCTTTGCCCTTTTGGGGATGTGATGTCAGAACCCCTGGTATAAATGAAATGATGCTCTTGGGGTGGGCATGGTGAAGGGCAGTGTGGGTTTGTGGGACCAAGCTCCATGCCCTCCAGAAACAGTCAGCTACAGCTCTGACCCACCACCCTGGTGAGTGCTTTCCTTTCTTTCAGCAAGACAAACTGCAAAACAATTTAACAGAAAATATACTCTGCAAAAAAACAGTTTCAATCTGAGATTCACTTACACTAACCCTGCAAGTTTGAAATAAAAAAAATAAAATAAAATATATCACCTCTGCAGCGTAGTTCTTTTCAGCTCTTCTCTGAGCCTCATCCTTTCTTAATATTGTGACAAATAAATATAAATACATTTAGAATGAAATTCTATTACAGTATTAAAAAGAATAGTATAAATAGATCCAGTTGCATCAGTGTGTCCAGCTTCAGTCACTCCAAACTTCCTCCTAGTTCTACTCTTCAGGGGCTTACTACAATGGGCCTAGCTTCAGTCACTGCAAACTTCCTCCTCTTCCACCTTCTCCTCCTCCTCCTCAGGGGCCTTCTGAAGTGTTTCTAGCTTCAGTCATTTCAAGTTGGTCATTCTCTTTACATGTCAGACAGTCATAATGTTTGGAAACAGTGGACTGCTGTATGTACCTACATCATCTGACAACAAAATTATGACCCCCCAACCTCAGCTCATTTCCCTTACAATTATAGCTACCTACACTGAGGGACCTCTTCACTATGGGGCCTGGTACATGCCAATAAGAGTGCGTACTAGGCTGCATAACTGCATTCCCTGTACTCTGCCCCAACCAGGTGTGCAGGGCAGGGATTTTCAAACCCCAGCTAGCCCTCTGCGTGGCTGCACAGTTGGCCTGGGGTGGGGCTAGCTGAAGGGATGGCCCTATGGTAAATTCCCTGCTCTGAGGGAGGAAGGGATCATGGGATATAGCAGTCCATGTAATGAATGTTGTGTTCTCCACTGCCAACTGGTTTTCCTCTGACAGTTCCACACTGTACCTCACAGCCATCCCCTTCCCCCCTCAGCCCTCTGTGTCATGAAGGAGGGCTTGGGTCCATGACTGCAGCATGGCATTTGGGCCTCTGGATGCTAGTCTGGGTATGCACAGCCATTACGGCAGCTCTCTGGCTAATGAAGCCCTCCAAAGACACTAGCTTCGTTGAGCTTACATTAAATCATGCATGCGGTTTTCTGCTGGCCCTGGACTGGTATGCCTACTCCCCACCCTCTACCCAGACTGGCCACAGTGTTGTTCAGGTACAGGCACAGATGGCTCTGGGTAGGAAAGTGCAGCAGGCGCAGGGCATTCGTGCCTTCACTGGTGTCCATTAGACACCTGGGATGTGAATACCCAGGCACTATACATGTCGTATTATTGCATATAGGGCCACAGATCTTCCATACATAAGGCCCTAAAAGTACACTCAGGAAGTATGTGCCAAAATCACATTTCCAGCCTTTTTTAACACCACGAGACCTGCTCAGCTATTCCTCTTTCGCAAAGTAGAGCTAGCTTTATGAGCAAAGTATCTGATGCAAGTGTACCATGCCCCAAATTTAGGGAAGCTGAGTCACTTCACAAGGCTTTCACCAAGGAGAAAGTTTGTGATTCTGCAACATCTTCACCGCCAAAACAAAACTCCCCAACATTTCCAGATGTCAATAAATGTCAACAACATATAAATCAGTGTTTGTCTGTGGTTTACATGTTTTGACATGTGACATTCAGTGTTAACTGGGATTAATATTTTTCTAAAGAACACTAAATGATACTTCAAAAACATTAAATGTGATTCTGCTTGTAAACTTGTATAAATATGAACAAGCTTAAGTAAGTAATTAAGTCATTTTGTAAAGCTGTTCTAAAATATCTGGTTATAATTTTGCAGCACATATTATCCATAGTGTAGCAATTGTGTAGCAAACTAAAGTGCCACATTGGGTTAACTCCATCACTGATGCTGAATGCAACTGTGGTTACATTACTTTGAAACTAATCCCTTGCTGAAACCTGGTGTGTTGTATCTGATAAGGACATTCCCTTCTGCAAGAGTTAGACATTTGTAGAGACTTGCAGTAAATGAGATAATGCAGGATACACAGTACCAGTATCGGTGGTTCAGTTGGTGACATGCTCACCTCTAGGGCCAGACAATCACAAGGTTGTAGGTTCGAGTCCCTCACCAGAATTTTTGGCAAATACCAAATACTGACACTGTAATGCTACACTGTTGAGGTGCCATTGTTCGGATAAAATGTTAAAACAAGGTTCCTTCTGCCTACCACTGGTGGCTGTCCGTATAACTGTGAGGAAACAGGTCCTTGCAACCCCCACCCCCCAGGATATACCTGGCAATAAGCTATCGCAGCTCAGTCTGCCTGTTCTGGTCAAAGGTTATAAATAAATAAACAAAGTAAATCAATCAATCAATCAATAATATATAGTGGTATCTCTGGTAGCAGGGGACTCTGTTGAAGGTGGTGGTCAAGTTTAGCTTGCCTCAGGCTCAGATTTGCTTTTGAGCCCAGCTCTGTAAGATAATGACTCCAAGGTTTCTTTATGCACTTGATCAAGTCTAAAACACCACAAACAAGCAGGTTATACACCTCCAAAAAGTAGGCTCTGATAATTTTGAGCCACACCTGCAAAAACCATCAGCGAACATCGTTTTGTATCCCATCACTTACATTTGTGATTTGTCTTTTCTAACTGTAGACATCCAAAAGGTTTAGTAAACCCCATTTTTTACTAAAGAGGGTAAGAAAAGAGTTTAGCAAATTACTGACAGATAATGTAAAATGTTTCTGTTGTTAGCTAGTTGACAATTAAATGTATATTGTATTACACTTGTGTTGTTATTTTGGCACTATTTTTAACATGGAGCCACTTTGATCTACAGTTGTGGGCAAAGTGCATCTCTATGAACCTCATGACCTTTTGAATCTCACAGCTGCCACTTACTTTAGTTTGTGCCCCTCATACTGCTCAACTGTTCCACATGCAGACAGAAGGTGTTGTTCCACTCTGCACACTAAAAAAAACATTGTGAACATGAATGCTCTTTTTTTTTAGTGTTTTGAGCTTCAGGGTTTATGATATCATTGCTATATTACAATGTGGTTCACAATGTGTCTATCTTTCCCATAGAGTCTTCCACATTTGGGTGCAAGAGGTTGAGAGGTATGATAACACTGAGCAAGTCACTTAACCTTCTTGGCCAGGATATTCAGATTGCACCAGGCAATGGCGCAAGCTTGGGCAGAGCGTAACCGGGATGCGCAGTGCCAGGGCCAGGTGATATTCAATGGTGATGCACCATGGCACAGCACAGTTGAATATGGCAAGGTCAGTGCATGCAGGGCACATGGTGCAGTGGCACTGCACCAGTGCAAGCCACAGATAGGGATCACAGGGATGCACCAGCGCAAGTGCAGTTGCGCTAGGTGCATCACCAGCAATATTCAGTGGGGGCATGCAAATGAGATCTTAATATATGCAAGGTGCAAATGGGGCCATTTTCATGTCATTATGGCCCCATTTGCATGCCTTGTGCAGGGAAACCTGGCGACTTACGCCTGGCACCCTGCACAGTATGACGTGTGCATCGGGGATCACAGGGCATCCCCTGCCCTGTAGCAGAACACACAATCCCTGGCAGTCTAGTGCCCCCCCCAAGTCCCCAGGTCCCCGATAACTGTAATATAAGACCAACCCTGGTGGTCTAGTGGGCCCCCCTCCCACCTGATTCCACAACATGTACCTGTGCACACCCTGGTGGGCTAGTGGACCCCCTTCCGCCCGAGTCCCCGATCGCAGTTAGATGTCAGATAGTCACCTCCTTGGTAGTCTAGTGGAATCCCCTCCTCCCATTGCCACGATCATGGTAAATCCCCCTAATACATACCCCTGGTGATCCAGTGGCATCCTACAGTATGGGCTGTAAGCCCATTGGTCCAGTGTGGACCAATGGGCTTAAAGACATACTGTACCAGAAAGTTCCAAATATGTGAATGACTTCATTCACATATTTGGAACTGTCTATGTAGTATGCCCTGCAAGCCCATTGGTCCACACTGGGACCAATGGGCTTACAGCCCATACTGTACCTGTCATTGGATGGATGGCTGGGTGGTATGCAGGTGGGTAGCAGCCACCCGCCATGACGGGGAGCGGTGGACACAGAAGTCTGTGTGGGTGGGAGGGGTGCCACAGGATCACCAGGGATATGTATTATGGGGATTTACAATGATCGCAGCAATGGGGGGGGTTCCATTAGACTACCAGGGAGGTGACTATCTGACATCTACCGGCAATCAGGGACTCAGGCAGGATGGGGGTCCACTAGCCCACCAGGGTGTACACAGGTACATGTCGTGGAATTGGGAGGTAAGGGGGTACCACTAGACTGCCAGAGGGATGTGGGTGCTTGTGCATGGTGTGCTGGGCGGGTGGGTGGCCACTCACGGCTGGCGGCTGCTGTGTTGTGCCCTGCAATACAGCAGTCCACCTGTGGGTGGCTGGGATTTGTTCCCACATTTGACGGGCTCAACTTTGAGCCCCCTTATGCGGCGCAATGTAGGGCTGCACCAGCATATGCACTGCACATCCCGGACTGAATATCGGGATGTGCCTCATGTGCATGGGCACACCCCCTGCATCTGCACTGCATATGATTGCATTGCGCCCCAGCGCATCAGGATTTGCACTGCGCCAGGCAGCCTTCTCAATATCCTACCGGGGTACAATGCGGGGTTGCGCCCTTTGAATATTTGGGCCCTTGTGCTTAACCTTTGCGTACTCTCTCCCCAATCTATCTTTGTGTTGTTTGAATCTTCCTGTGCTGAACATGGCAGTAGTATCATCTCCCAACATTCTCCTGAACTGTAAAGCATTTGGGGATACAGTCCATATGAAATGTTCTATATAAAAGAAAATTCCTTTTACTTTCCTTGGTATTACCTGTTGCAATCTTGATTTAGGATTTAGCAGAAAACAGAACTGTGCCCTCGTGCTCCTTTTCTAATGAGGAAAATGAAATCAATTGATGCATAAATAAAACATAGGTATACCAACTGAATGGTGCTGTTATGGATTCAAGTCTTCTTAATGAAAAGGCTGAACATCCCCCCATCCATCAGAAATTGAGAGTTACATTATCAGCCAGCAAAGTTCTCCCTTTATTCAAGACTGGACAAAGCTAATGCATTATTAAATAGAGATGTATCGACTGCTTAGAATACTTGGTTCCCTGACTTGGTAACAGTAACTATGTACTGTTCACCTTATCTACCATTTGTACTGTAGGACTACAGTTACTATTTTTTGTGTGTAAGTGTTTGTATCTCCTTTAATAAGACTGCAGTGGTAGAAGTGCATGAATAGGGTTAGTATTGAGGGCATTTTCAGAGGGAGGGGGAGGAACCTGAGGGGGCACAGTCTGAAATTGGAGGGGGAGAAGATTCAAGAGGGAAATGAGGAGGCACTATTTCACAAAGGGTGGTAGCAAGGTGGAATGAACTACCAAAGAAGGTGATAGCGCTAAAAACTATGTGCAGTTTTAAGAGGGTGTGGGGCAGGGTCAAAGGAAAGGTCAAAACTGAGGGGAGACTGGGGAGGTGAGAATGGACGGACTGAGTGGATAAATCAGGTGGATGGGAAATGGTTGGGGGGGTAGCTGCAGTATATTAGACTAGGAGCTGCATACTCAAGCAGACTTGATAGACCATTATGGCCTGTATCTGGTATTTTCGTATGTTTGTATGTAAGTAGTGTTTGTGTGTGTGTGTATGTGTGCATGTGCTCTGCAGTGGAAAGGGAACACCAAAGCATGGTCATCTTCTTTAAGGAGGCTACAGTAGTAGGAGCGCTCCAGTTATAAAAATATGTATCTATATATACATATATATATATATATATATATATATATATATATATAGGGGATACATGATGGGTGACTGTGGAATATGGAAAATATTTTGCATGCAAATGTTTGCCATATTCCTAATCACCACATCATGTGTGCGATTTATATAATAGGGCTAGTATCCCGTGGGGATATTTTTTTGTGTTTTCTCCCTGTTTACTCTGTTTCTTTTACTTTGGTAACTGGGTAAGTTTTTAGGGGGGGCCTGGGAGCACTGGGCAGTTAAGTAATTTGTTCAGAGTCGCACAGTATTGAAATGGAAGTTGTGAGAATCAAACACTGCTCTGGGCTGCTGGATGTAGGAAGTTTGTTCATTGCTTGTTACTCTAAACTCTAGGTTATACTGACAGCACTGTTTGTGTGTGGTCTGAGTATGTGTAAGTATTTCTGAATGGGCTGAGACTGTTAGACACTATGAAAAACAGGTGCATGTGATTTGCAATGATAATTGTGTTACCTGCAGCTAGGAGTGACAGACTGTTTATTCAGTAAGTTGCAGGCTTCACTGAGACAGAGAAACTGTTGCAGTCAGCACTCAGAAAGAGAAACTGGTTTATGAAGGAGGCTGGTTTTAAGATTAGAGCAGCACTGTAATGGGCTAGGATTGTCAGACTAACTATGAGACACAGGTGATTGTCTTTTACAATGCTAATTGAGTTAGTTGCAGTATTCAGTGAGACAGAGAAACTGTGAAGCTGTTAAATGCGGGCTGCAGTGTAGATGGTCTCACTCTGGTGACATCACCATTGTTGTATATTTGCTGGTGATGTAGACACTGTGGGTTTATCAGGAAATAAATCCACAGTGGTGATGTCATCACAGTGGTTATACAATGGCTGTGAAAATAACACCATTTACTTCATAGCATATCACCTCACTCCTGTTGTATATATAGGGGATATGACATGGCCTGACTGAAGATATCATATTTATCTTCACGAGAGGCCAATGATATCATGATATCTCACGAGTGGCGAAGCCATGAAGTGAGATATTATCTGATATCATTGGCCTCGTGAAGATAAATATGATATCTTCAGTCAGGCCATGTCATGTTCAGTTTATACAATATGTGTTTTGGGATATAAAAAAATGTATATTTAAAAATGTAAGGTGACAGAGCATTAGTACTGGTTAGTGAGGTGTTGGCATACATTTAAAAGCAGCTGAATTTGTGCAAATAGTGAGAAAATGTTTTATTTTTTAATATATTGAAAGGTATCTGGTTGATCCTGACATATTTATTCTGCCTCATTCACTATCCCAAGTTTTGTCATTGTGCCCCAAAACTAAAAGTTCCATTACCATAACTACTGTAGGTGACCGAACAGCTGTGACAGTGCTGATATCCTGACACAAATTGAAAATAAAATACAGCATGTCAGGTTTCTACAGTGTAAAAAGTCTGTGTCTCATCTTTTTAGCATATTCATCCTTAGTTTGCTTGTATGAAAAGAAGTGTGGGTGCGGTGTAGCTAGATAGTGAGTGAGCAGTTTCTGAAGAAGAAGCCAGCTAGAAGCGGTGTTGCTATAGCATGCGTGTCTTTAATTTTGAGATGAAACCGCTCACTCGGCTCTGTGTGGATCTGCACGCTGTTCTTTTGAGACAAGGAAAGTTAGGATACCCAAAAAGATAAGGGAGAGACTTTTTACAATATACATGTAATGTGCTGCATTTTGCTTTTGAATTTATGTAAGGATGTACTGCGGTCACGCCAAGAGTACCTATAGCAATGGAACTTTTCAAGGCAATGACTGCATTCAGGACAGTGAATGTGAGCAAAATGAAGATGGCAGGATCAACCAGATAAGTATTATTATACACAATAAATGTTCATATTATGTATACAGATTGTACATTCTTTTTAAATGTGAGGCAGCACATTAGTAGTACTGATAGGCTCGGTCCGCTACATTGAAAACAAAAGTGAAAGTTGGCAGTGTGAGACTGGCAAGATCAGTTTCAATATGACGTATAGGAGTGTGAAGATATCAAAATGACGTATAGGAACATGGAGATAACAATGATATCTCCACAGGAGAGCAGAGATATTACTTTTTATACAGTCATTTATCCCAAAACACGTATTGTATAAATATATATATATGAATATATCTATGTTCACTGCAAAAAAACTTCATTAATGCATGAGTTAGGGTAACTTACCACAAAAATAGGGAACTGTGGTATTAGGGTTTCCAATCCTAATGCCCCCCCCCCGAAGCAGCAAAAGGAAAAAACATTAGGGTTTTGGGTCTCAGGAGTTTTGGCGAATCAGTGGTGGGGTCTGCCTTGGTGGTTGTCAACCATGATGCCCACCCCATTCTGTGAGCAAACATCTTCACACATGATCTCCTTTCTTCACAGAAAGGGTGTGCAGCCAGAGTTGTATTATGTATGCCATGCTGCCTGTAGAGGGTGGAGAGGGTACATCTGCTGTTGCTGCTAACAGGGTGCTGCCTGAAGAGGCAGGTTGCCAGCCTAGAATGGCAACAAGAGGTACAACTGGGGCACAGTGAGGAAGGTTGTTAGCTGAAGGGGATGTTGATGGGTGGGTGGGAGGCTAGAGTGCAGGGCACTGGGAGGAATGTACACCTTTTATGGTGCCAGTGGTGTGTGATATACACCATGCTGCCTATTAAAGGTGGATGGGGGATACATTTGGAGACACTGTTGTCTAGTTGACTTTCTTAAGTGGTACTGTACATTGTGAGACTTGAGTGGCAGATGAAGGTGCCATGTGAGTACAAGACAATGAGAAGGAAACAGTGAATGATGGAGGTAGGGGATTTTAGTGTTATGGGCACTAGGCCAGGAGAGGGTCAGTTTACTGGGACAGGTAGTGTAGGAAGGTAGCAGGGACTGTGATCTCCAGTGGCGAGATAGTGGATGAATCTGAGTGGAGACTTCTGGACGTTGGTAGCAAAAGGCATAAGTTCATATTCTTGCTCCTTAGATTGTTACATACAAGCAGAACAATGGGAAATTCATTTTTCAAGCATTATCAGTGGGCAAGTGTAATACCAACTCTGAAGAAAGAACTTAATCTAATCTGCAAACTGGTCCCCATATTATAGAGGTGCGGTAGCACCACTATATTTAAGGTTGAACATGGCTTTCTATGTTAAACCCCAAATTTTGCAATTTAATAACTTCACAACCATTTGTGACAGGGTGACCCCTGTTATAGTGGACACCCCGGGGATAAATTGAAACCCCTCTCCCAAGCAGTGTATGTTTTGTATAATGTCCAACATGCTGGTTGGCTGGTTATAAATTACTGTACATGTTGAAGTGCTTATAAAGCTTTCTGTGCATATGAACCTAAAAACAAAACTAAGAGTACAGTTACACAATGAGAGGGCTGTTTTAATATAAGAATAACAACAGTTTGTGTCTGTTTTTTCTAAATGTTAGCAGCCCTCTTCTAAGATGTATTTTGCAGCAGACAGCATGAGGTAATATGACCCTGCAGTAGAGTTTAAGAGAGCACAGAATGTTCTGACCTCGGGTCTGACCTTTAACAGTGTTGTAAACAGCTTATGTAATGTGCTCCAGGTGCCAAATTATTGTTCTCTGTGGTGCAACAGTGGCTCCCTAGTGGCTAGTTTTCTGTTATGTCTGCTATTAATCAAAAGGCAGGGGAAATTGTTTTTCCAACTTCTAGTGAGCTTATAAAAACCCTAGCTCAGTGATGAGAGAGGAGAGATAGATAGGAAGGTGAAAGACCTCTTTGCAGTGTGTGCTTTCACACTGTTTGATTCATGTTAGGCTGAAGAAAAGCCTTAGAAACTGCTGAAGCTAAGCAGTTGTCTGACTTACCATTTTGAATTTTGTATATTTTACTTGATGAAAATGAAATGATAAACGCAACCATACGTTTTTTATGCACTTGACTTGTGGTCTGCCTGAAATTGTGTTATCCCATACCCACACCCGGTGACACCGTTCAACAGATTTGCATGAAAGTTTGCATGCATGGTTTTGTGGGTAGCTTTGCTCTGGTCTGATATGCAGATTCTGAGCTGTGGATAGCAAAAAAACATACAAAATTACCATTTTTGCTGTTTTTTGCCATCATGTAGTGCCAAAATGGTTTGGAATTTTGGTCTGAAACTTTCAAGGTAGAAAGTGTGTGCCTCAGAAGCCTTTGCTGGTTTGGTAAGAAAAATATTAATTCATTCCTAAGTTATTAAATTTTAAAATTTCGGGCTCTGAGCATGCTCAATCAGCCTAAAAAGTAGCTGTATGAAGTTTTTGTATGGGAAATCCTTTTCATGAGGGCAATAATCTTTTTTGTTTGCCATCATCTTATTTTTTTTTCCCCTTAAAAACTCAAATTTGGAAAACCACAAAAATGACGTGGATAGTGACCAACACATATAGAGTGCTTTTAAGGACCCCCTTAGCTGAATTCTGCACTTAACTCTTACAGAAATGCCCTGGAAATGTTCTGTCTTTAAAACTGTTATGAGTCAACAAAAATATCCTTTTTTGTGAGGGGAAAATCATTTTCCCTTTGCTGGCCTCTTTTCCCTGATGTCTAGTGGCACCCCCCACCATCTGATTACTATACCCATAATAACATTATATTTCTCTGGTGTCTAGTTGTACCCCCACCCTCCAATTGCCCTCCCTGTTTTTTTTTTTAATAGTATAAATATGTTATATTTCTCCCTGGTGCCTAGTGGCACCCCCCTAATGTCCACTTTATCCCTGGTGTCTAGTGGTGCCCCCCACCCTCCGATGGCTGTCCCCCTTGATTATTGTGGTTGTTCTGGTGGCTAGTGTTACCCCCACTCTCCAATGTTCATCAGAAACTGAAAAAAAAAACCAGTCCCTCAATGTATTTTTTTATCTGTAAAAAAATAAAAAAGGTCCTCTGCTTCCACATAAACATACATACTATGATATACACATCTATGGAGGGCCCTGCATCAGACAAATAAGGATACGATTACACTATCTGAAAAAGTATCCATGCATGGGAACGCAGGACCCAGAGGGCATCTCCACAGGCAAATAAGGATACAATTATACTATCTCAAAAAGTAAGGAAATTCTTTGCATAAAACTGTGTTAATGCAACATTTAGGGCTCAGGCAAAAGTGACAAAAGTAGGAAAATGTGACTTTACGGTTTCCAATCCTAAAACTCCATCCACAACCCTAAAGCAAATCAGGGGCGGACTCTTCCTAGGGGTTGTCAACCCTAACGCTCACCCAATTCCACCTAATGCTGCATTAACATAGTCACACCCCTATAGTTAGGGTTGAGTAGGCACTTAAATGTTAAACTCAAAATGTTGCACTTTAATAACTTTGCAACTGTTCAATGGATTTGCACAAAATTTGGTATGTGCTGTCCTATGGGTAGATTTCTTGATGTGGCAAGTTATGTTCCAATTATATGGGCTCAGGGAGAGTGAGGGTGGTGGAACAGAGGCACATCCCTCCAGTTGTGCCTCTCCACAGTTCATTCACCACTCTGGCAGAGCATGGTTCCTCTATGGAGGTAACCACAGTGGAGACCAAGGAGGATGCTGGGAACCTCCACAATGGAGACCCACAGAAGGGTGGCAAGGGAAGGAAACAACTCCTGGTGGGGAACTCAATTGTTAGGGGTAGAACTGGGGAGGGAGGGAGGGGGAAGGGGGGAAGGTGCCTGCCCGTCGGCATGGCTTGGAGGGACAGGAAATGAATCCTTAGGATTGTGGGAGCAGCTGCAAGGGGAAGGGAGCTGAATGTCATTATCCACCTAGGGACGAATGACCTGGCTGAGAATGGGATCAGAGCAGTGCAACAGGAGTTTGTGGAGTTGGGGAGGGATCATAAACAAGTTGCACACACAGTAACTTTCTCGGAAGTGCTGCCTGTCTATGGCATGGATGAGGCAAGGGTACTCAGCACCATGGGATTCAATGAGTGGTTGAAAAACTGGTGCAGAGCTCAGGAATTTGGCTTCATTAGGGATTGGGGCTCCACATGGAGGGATGCAGGTCTGTACAGGTGCGATGGCCTGCATCTATCCAGGAGGGGAACTAGGATCCTAGGTGATAGGTTTAAATGCTTCATTGGCAAGCATTTAAACTAGCCGGGGGGGCAATGAAAAGGAGAAGGAAAATCCTAGCCCCCCCAAAAAAATCAGGGTAATTAGTGAGGTAAACACCAAGATAGAGCAGTAGATAGGGAGAAGGTTGGGGTAAAGGGAGAAAAAGACAAAGGCAGTAAGGACAGGGATGGGGCAAAAAGAAATAAAGCCATAAAAAAATGGAGGGTAATGAGTACCAATGCCCATAGTCTAGGTAAAAAGCTCCCTGAAATGGTGGCCTTGATGGAAGATGGATGCCTGGATATGTATTTTTTTTTGAGTTACAGCAATTTAAAAATATGAAAAAATATTTATGAGCATGCTCAGTAAGCACTAAAAGATAGCTGTATGAAACAAAACAGGAATCTTGTTTCATATGGGAAAATTCCTTTTTCATGTAGCCACCATCTTGTTTTCAGTTTTGCTTGAAAAATTCAAATTTGGAAACCCCCCAAAATGATATTCTGGGGAGGAACCAACACATGAGCTTGCTTATTGGACCCCTTAGGTGCATTTTGCATTTTACTGCTTGAAAAATGCCCTTAAAATGTGTTTTGTTTAACGTTGAAATTCTTTTTTGTATCGGCATCATATGAAATAAGATCTTGTTACGTATGCCGAGTCATGAAACAAGATCTTCTTTCATATGGGAAATCAATGTATTTCAATGGGATTTCCAACTTTGGTGCATAACTTTGCCATTTTTGCATATTTTGACACCAAATTTTCAACATACCCTTTTGGGGACCCCATCCATAAACAATATGACTGTTGCTACCCAACTCCCACCAGAAAAGTGATTTTGGTGTTAGTTAGCGAATTCACCTTTTAGATGGGATTTGTATGACAGCTACAGTAGTAGCCACAGACATTGCCAGCTATTTCCTGAACTTTCTGTGATATTTCTAGAGAAATCTCCTGCTTTCTGTATTTCCACAGTAGGGGCAGCAGAGAGAAACTCTTCAGAAATTTCAGGAAATATCTGGAAATAGCTGGCAATGTCTGTGGCTACTACTGGATATTGTTCATGAGGTGTGTTCATTATTTATTTTATTTATTGCATCTAGAATTATAAACACCTTTGAGCCAAGGCTCTTTTACAAAGGTTCCATGTCAAGGATACACATACAACAAGGTTACAATATTGAATTAACAGAAACACAATTCTTGTACAGCAGTGCTATAGTCAGTCTATAGAAAGGAGAGAGGGAGGAGGGTAGATGCAGCCAGAGGCATTTGTCAAAGAGTGGGAAGGAGAGATGGAGAAGTAGAGGGGGTGGGGTGAGTGGGTAGAATAAGTGTGGAAAGATAGGGCATTGAGAGACTAAGACCTGGGTATATATGTTGTCACCTCAGGAGTATTTGGGAAGGAGACTGAGAGGGGGCCAAGTGGTTTTGCAGTAGGCTGGAGCTGTGTAGGTCTTGAGCTAGGTGAGGCAATCACAGGAGCTAGAGGCAATGAGATGTGCCCGGAGCCTGGTTTTAAACAGGCCAAGTATACCGGCTGAGGTAATGGACTCGCTAAGGCCATTCAGCCATAGAGGGGCCCTGAAGGTGAAGGAGCGTTGGCCCTGAGTAGTACGACAGTGAGGGACTTGTAGGTTCTGAGTTATTGAACTCCTGGTGTTCCACTGGTTAGTAGTCTGATGAAGTAAGGCAGAGACACCAGGGGGTTAAGCCAAGGTTGATTTTTTTCATCATGGCACAGGTGAGATACTTTGTCCAGTTGGAGAGTTGCAGCCAACCAGTTTGTGCATAGAGTGAACAGGTGTGGGTGAGGCGGTGTGCAACTGTTATGTGACAGAGGGTGGATGTTGAGGCAGAACCATAGATAATGAGGCCATCATCAATAATTGACACCACCGAGCTCTGCACGGCAATCTTCAGGGCCTCTGGGGTGAGATGTTATCTGTGCTTGTAGAGCAATCCAAGGCGTGTATTGGCAGCTTCGGCCATGCTGTCGATGTGAGCAGAGTAGGAGAGCTTGGGGTCAAGCAAAATACCTAGATATTTGAAGGAGGATACTTGTTCGAGGACAGATCCCTGTTTGGTGGAGATGGCGAGGAGGTTATGCCTGTGACGGTTAAGAGAACTACAGAATAGCATGGTCTTGGTTTTCCTGTGATTTAGGACCAGTTTATGATTGAAGAACCAAGTTTCAATGACACTGAATCCAAGCTGAAGGCTGAGTTGGAGTGGTGCAGGGTCCTGATGCGTGGAGAAGACAACAGCATCATCCGCGTACAGGATGATTTGCTCCAAGCTGGATTGAGGTAGGGAGTTTAAGAACAGGCTGAAAAGGAGTGGGCCAAGTATGGATCCCTGAGGAACTCCAGAGTGTACAGGCAAGGTATGGGACAGAACATTGGTGATTTTTATTCTTTGAGAGCGGTTTTCAAGGTAACTTCTGAATCAGAGGGCTGAGTCAGGTGCAAGGCCAGTAGTCAGTAGCTGGTCAAACAGTAGCTGATGATGGACTGTTTTGAAAGCCTTCGATAGGTCAATGAAGACAGCCCCAGTGAGAAGACCTTTATCAAGGGAGCTGTGCACTTTGCCAGTAAATTCAAGTAGGGCAGTGGTGGTACTATGCTCTTTTCTAAAACCATGCTACTGGGGGCATAGAATGTTGTATTTGACCAAGTAGTCAGTGAGCTGGTCAGCAACAATATGCTCAAAGGCCTTGGAGAGAGGTGGCAATATGGAGATCGGGCGATAGTTTGCGTGGTTGGTCTTATCCCCATTTTTGTGGACAGGGGTCACTGTGGCAGTTTTACAGATTTCAGGGGAATGTACTACTTTTGAGGGAGAGGTTAAGGATTTTAGTGAGGGGACAAAGGACCACTTCCAGTGAGAGTGATAGTAGCTTGAGGTCAAGGGTGCCACTGCTGGTTCTAGATTTAGAGATGGCTGAGGCAATATGATGGCGGGCTTCACTCATCTTAATCTCCCTGAAGTAGAAGTGAGGCTGATTGGATGGAGCACAGGGAGTGCCTGAGGGGGTGTCATTAACCAGGAAGAAATCAGGCGGAAGAACAGAGCTGAGGTCGGTAAAAGCTGTGTTAAAGGTGCTTGCGATGACCACAGGATCATGGGTGGTGGACCCATCTACAATTAGCAGTGTCGGGGGGGGGACTTTGATTGTTTCCCAGTGATGTCCTTGATATTGTCCCAGAAAGCACTGCCTTTTCCCCAGGTGTTGGTGAGGACATCCTTATAGTATAAACTTTTCATGAGATGAATAGATTTGGTGCAGGCATTTCGGGCATGTTTGTATCTTTGGATATCTGATTGTTTGTCTGCGTCTTTAGCCACTGCCCATAGGTGGTCCCTATATTTCAGCTGTGAAAGGAGCTCCGCAGTTTTCCAAAGGTTACAAAGGGCTTTTGCTTTCTGCTTTTTAGTGGGAGCAAAAAGGTCACAGGCCTTGTTGAAGGTGGTAATGAAGTAATCAAGGGCTGTGTTGACATCAGAAGCATTGCAGATAGGCAACCAGTCTTGAAGGGATAGGTGCTGTTTGAGATGGATATGTTTCCCTCGTGGAAGAACTCTGCTGGTGGTGATTAAAGGGGGTGTTTTTTAAAATTTATTAGACCATTCACATAAAATTGAGGAGTGGTCACTGAGAGAGTCCGGGAGAATGGAGGGACTGGAGATCCTGGAGGGGTGATTGGTGAGAACCCAGTCCAGCAGGGTGCTGGTGCCAGTTTTGTAATTAAGCCTAGTAGGTGAAGTAACCAGTTGTGAGAGGTTGGCAGCTGTAATGGCATCCTTATAAGTGCAGACATCAGATGTGAGCCAGTTAATATTGAAGTCACCAAGAAGGATGTGTTCAGAACCTGGGGGTTGTGAGCTGATGAAGTTAAGGATTTCTTTGATGCCAAGATCTTGTTCCCGAGATGGAATATAAATGGCGATGATAATAAGGGCTTTTTGATTGGGACCAAGTAGTATTTTTATAGGTAGGAGCTGAGCAGAGGAGACAGGCACAGGAGTTGACATAGGGTGTCCCAGCAGAGTATCCTTAATGTAGATAGTGCAGCCACCACCCTTTTTGCAGATACAGTCCAGCCTGAAAATGTTGTAGTCCTGCAGGGTGATAGACAGATCCTGGATTTTAGGTGTCAGCCATGTTTCAACAATTGAAAGGATGTCTGGATTATGTTGTTTGCTGAAGGCTTGTAGTGCATCAAGCTTTGGCAGAAGGCTGCGAATGTTAAGGGTTGCAATGGTAAGAGTTACTGCCTTTTTCAAGGGGCTGGGACAGCTAGGGCCAGGGTTTGGGTGGACATTGCCTGATATCAGTAGAAGAAGTAGGAGAAGCTTCAATGAGCTTAGGCACAGGTCCAGTAATGTAGACTTATGTTTCCTTTTATTGTACAGGCAGTGGGTGGATTCCAGATGGCAGCCCTGAGGATATGCAATGTGGTACAGGATGGAAAGGTTGGCATAGAGACCAACCAAGGTACTGCTTTGAAGCAGCCATGTATTGGTGAGTGGGGGTCCATGCGTAGGACTGTGCAGGTGGCGAAGTGTACCCAGGGTATGGCCGGTAGTGGCAAGGTAGATTGTGGGTGAGGGATGGGGGTGACATGGGCCTTGGAGAGAGAGAAAAGAGGGGGGAGGGCAAGGAGGGAGCGGAGGGAAAGACTAGGAAGAGGAGGGGACACATGTCCAGAGTGGGGCAGGGAAAGACGGGAGAGGTAGTGAAGACAGCTGTGAGTGAGTACAGACAGCAGGGTGGGATATTCAGAAGCTGGGGAGATGGAGCAGTAAGACAGGAGAGGTAGTGAAAGAGAGCTGATAGTGGGTAGAAACAGCAAGGACTGGGTATGCAACAGTTAGGGAGAAAGGAGTAGAAACAATGTTGGCTGGTCTGTAAGACAGCAGGAGAGACCAGCAGTTGAGCACAGGAGGAGGGTGGAAGTAGTGAGGGAGAGAGAAGGTAGTAAGGAGGTGCTTCAGTGAGCAGAGGAAAGTAGAAAAAGGAAAAAAGGAAGCTAGGCTGGAGGTGACAGTGTGAGAGGGCCATGATGAGCCAATGGAAGGAGGGAGGTGGAGTAAAGGTGTATTTAAAGGAGGCCTGGGTGGGGGTAGGGGCAGGAAGAAAATTACAACCAGTGCAGTATTAGCTAGCAAAAAAGAATGCAGGAATATCAGGCAAAAAAGGCGCTCCAATCGGCTGTGGCTAGTGGAGCAGTCTGGCCAATCAGAACCTGGATGTGCGCAGCACCTCACCAATCAGTGCCTTCAGCACAAATTTGAGATGGCAGTGGTACCTGGGTTAGCGATCCGAACAGGAGGACCAGGAAGGCAGCCAAGAGTCATTTGTGGAGTCGGGCGGTGGCTGTAGGAAATGGCCGGTGATCCACCGTGAGGATTCGTCGAGCGCCGCTTCAGGCGCGGGTCTCCTGGGGAGAGGGAAAGGAGACACAATTTATTGGGGCTTACACAAAGGGGGCAGGTAGCTGGCGGCAGACCAGCAGCAGGGGGTTGGAGTGGAGGAAATTGAAACAAAAGGCTAAAGTGCTAGTGAATAATTTACAGAGGCTATGGCTGTTACGTAAAATAGGGGTAGTGTTAGTGGCAGGGAGAAGGAGACAGAGAGATGGGGGAGAGAGAGAGAGAGAGAGAGAAATGGATGGGAGGGGGGTGGAAGCAAAAGGAGAAAACAAAAACAAAACAAAAAAACTGGGCAGTCGAGCCGAGGGTAGAGTTACAGACACAGACGGCCACAGCCAGAGTTTTTAACAGTGGGACAGTAGAGCGAGTGAGGGGGAAGGAGGTAGAAGGCAGGTGGAATACGGGAGCTGAGGATTGCACAGGGTCACGAGCAGGGGAGAGAGATAGGCAGGGACAGGAGAGACAAAAAGGCACTAAGAAATGAAAGATCCAAACTGTTCTACAAGTAACAAGCCCCAATTAAACACAGCATCATTAAATAAGGACTAGGCTTAACAGTGGTATGCAAACTTGGAGGCAAATAGGCACATTCAGAAACATTGGGCAGTACATTAAATAACAAATTACAACCAGTGCAGTATTAGCTAGCAAAAAAGAATGCAGGAATATCAGTTAAAAAAGGCGCTCCAATCGGCTGTGGCTAGTGGAGCAGTCTGGCCAATCAGGACCTGGATATGCACAGTGCCTCACCAATCAGCACCTTCAGCACGAATTTGAGGTGGCAGTGGTACCTGGGTTATCGATCCGAACAGGAGGACCAGGAGGGCGGCCAAGAGTCACTTGTGGATTCAGGCGGCGGCCGTAGGAAATGGTCGGTGATCCACCGTGAGGATTCACCGAGCACCGCTTCAGGTGCAGGTCTCCTGTACTTGTACACTGTACTTATGAAATGGGGTAAGCGTTAGGGCTGATTACCCCAAGGCACACTTGTGACGCTAATTGCTGTGTGCAGGAAGGGGATGGGGTGTTAGGGTTGAAACCCTAATGTTATATTTCCCTCCTTTTTACAGTTTGATATCAACCCTAACTGATGCATTAACAGTTTTTTTGCAATATATATATATATTTATATATAGAGAGATACACACACACATATACATACACACACACATACACACACATATGCACACACATACACATACATATATATACATATATATATATATATATATATATATATATATATATATATACACACACATACATACCCACACACACACACACACACACACACAATGGGGTGAGTGATAAATGAGTGAGATAAAACAGTGTATCATCCACTGCAGTGTGATATTTTTACCCTCTGCTCTACTGTGATGAGAGCAGCCATTTACACACACAGGTCACACAAAGGTCACTGATATCACCACTCTAGGCAGCTTTCCCATAAGCATACAAAAAACACCTGTGCTGTTACCATAGACACAAATGCAGAACTACATGAGTGGTCTCACTGCTGCCTGCAGCTAACTCAGCATTACAAAACACTATCACCTATTCCCCACACTCTAACGTCTAGCTCATTACTGTGATGCTCTCAGCTTGACTGCAGCCAGAATTCTAAAGAGCACAGCTTCACAGAACAGTCTGTTCCTCACTGCTGCCTGCAGCTAACTCAATTACCACTAAAAACACCCACCTGTTCCTCAGACTCTGCCTCCCAGCCCATTACAATTACTGTGATACTCTCAGCTTGACTGCAGCCAGACTTCTAAAGAATACAGCTTCACAAAATTGTCTGTTTCTCACTCCTAAAACTAACTCATTTAGCACTGCAAAACACACTCATCTGTTTCCCAGAGTTTGTAACACTGCCAGCCCATTCAGAAAAATTCACACACAGAATGAGCAAACACGTAAACAGGAACAGAACACACGACAACATAACAATACTTCTGAAACTCCTGGACCTATTGTATAAATTGAATACACGATGTGCAGATAGTGTGCTATGGCAAATATTGTCACTTTTGCATTGTGAGCTCTGAATATCTTATGAGTGCCAAAGGCACTCGGTAGATATCCAGAGCTCACTCTGCAGGAGTGACAATATCTGTCATATCACACTCATGCCCATCATGATATATAGGGGATACATGATGGGCATGAGTGTGATATGGCAAATATTGTCACTCCTGCAGAGTGAGATATCCAAGCTCACGATGCAGGAGTGACAATATTTGCCATAGCACACAATCTGCCCATCATGTATTCGATATATACAATAGGGCCAAGAGTTTCAGAAGTTTTGTTATGCTGTCTTATGTTCTGTTCCTCTTTATGTGTTTGCTCATTCTGTGTGTGAGCTTTTCTGAATGGGCTGGCAGTGTTATAAACTCTGAGAGACACATGAGTGTGTTTTGCAATGCTAAATGAGTTAGTTTTAGATAGGAGTGAGAAACATACTTTGTGAAGCTGTATTGTTTAGCAGTCTGGCTGCAGTGAAGTTAAGAGCATCACAGTAATTGTAATGAGCTGAGAGGCAGAGTGTCAGAACAGCTGATACTGTTTTCAGTGGTAATTAAGTTAGCTGCAGGCAGAGTGCAGAATGTTCTGTGAAACTGTGCTCTTTAGGATTCTGGCTGTAGTGAAGTTGAGATTGTCACAGTCATTGTAATGGGTGAGAATCAGAGTTTGAGGAACAAGTGAGAGTGTGTTTCAGTGGTAGTTGAGTTAGCTGCAGGCAGTAGTTTAGACTGTTCTGTGAAGCTGTGCTGTTTGGAATTCTGGCTGCATCAAGTTGACAGCATCACAGTAATGAGCTGGAAGTTGGGGCAGGGATAGGTGTGTTTTGTAATGCTCACTGAGTTAGCTGTAGGCAGCAGTGAGACCTCTCAGGTAGTTCTGCATTTGTGTCTATGGTAACAGCACAGGTGTTTCTTGCATGCTGAGGGGAAAGCTGCCTAGGGTGATGATATCAGTGACCTTTTGTGACCTGTGTGTGTAAATGTCTGCTATCATCACAGTAGAGCAGAGGGAAAAATATCACACTGCAGTGGATGATACGCTGTTTATCTCACTCACTTACCACTCACCCCTATTGTGTGTGTGTGTGTGTATATATATATATATATATATATATATATATATATATACATATACACACACACACACACACACACACACACACACACAAGAACTCATGATACAATAAAACAAATCAAATTAGGTAAAGCATCTGGTCCCAACAGGCTAGTAGCTGACATTTTCAAATATTTTGAGGAATGGTGGATACCCATATTTTATTATATATACGATCATATGTTTCAATTTTCACTTTATCTTGCCTCTTATACTGGAAATATCAGTTACCCAATGCACAAAAAAGGGTCATTAAGTGAATCCACAATGTATTACCCCATCAGTCTCACTGACACTACTCAAAAGCTTTTCTCACTATATTATTAGCAAGATTGGAATCATGGACAGATAGTAACACCGTACTGGAAGAACTTCAAAATAGTTTTAAATAGATCCACAATACACCATTGTATGGTTATGTCACATGTAATTCATAAATACTGTATGTTAAACTCCATAAAGCCAAATTGTTCTTTTGTTTTGTGGACCTCTAGAAGGTATTCAACAGCATTAGCAGGAAGAGCATATGGAACTCACTATCTAATAGGAAAATAGATACAAACTTGTTGGATGTCATTATCAGATACCATGAATCTACATGGTCCGAATCCAACTTAATATTGATGGAGGTCTAAAAAAGTCAAAAGTAACTAATCTTGGTGTAACACAAGGATATATAATGGCCCCTTTGCTGTTTACCCTGTATCTTAATGAAATAAAAAATAAATTTTATGGTTCAGAATTCTACTCACCAAAAATGAATAATCAAAATATGCCTTTGTTTGCTTACACAAATGACATGGTATTAATTGTCACATCATTATACTTGTTTCAAGCTGATATCTTCTTATTGTATCCATTTAACACTGTATTGTTACATTATGTTATGTCCAAGCTGGTGAATCATCCCTGTCTTTGGTAAGTATCTTCATTGGCTGATAGTTTCTATCTATACCTTACTGAATAAGTTTGCTAACTGTATCACAATAATTATGACTTTTACATGTATTTAATTATGATTGCATCTTTGCGATTAATTCCATGTTGCTCCTGAAAAAGGGGCTTTCAGTCACGGTGAGCTTACCCAGTTTAAAAAATTCAAAATAAAAAAAAAAATAATTAATTAATCAATTATTGGGTATGCAACGTAAGTTTAACAAGTTCTCTTTATTATGTGATAAAAATGTTACTAATAAATCAAAACAAAACTCAAATGCTTGTTTTTTGAGAAACAAAAAGAGAAAGATACTGGTTGTACAGTAACGGTAAAATAATACAACCAGTTTACTGTTATGATTATCTTGGACTTATATTTGTAAGTAATCTCAGTTGGAACAGATATATGTGGCTTGATATTAAAATCTGCACAAAGTGGAGTGCAAAATTTGCGCTGCTCCTTGCAATTGCCCCGGTGCCCTAAGATGCTATATTCAGTCGAATAGGGCTTTGGCACTATTCAAGTGAATATTGGGCCATATTGGTGCAGTGCTAAGCCACTTAGTGCTGCCCCGACAGGGCTTCTGAAGTACACTACAAAAATGGATAGTGCCAGAGCACTATTTGCAATATTGAAAGGGATCCATGCAAATGAGCCCATTGTGCATGCAAGGCACTAAGGGGCCATTTGCAAGCCCATTATGGGCTCATTTGCATGGGTAGTCAGGCAGGTTAGCACGGTGCCACCCCCCCAATTACCATGTCCCACAGCAATGTAGATATCCCTGGTGCTAGTGGTGTCATCTCCCCCTCAATTGCTAGCCCATATGTCACAAGCACAATCCCTGGTGCTAGTGTTCCCCCTCCCCTCCAATCAGCAGACCAAATGTCACAAGCACAATCCTTGGTGGTAGAGGTCCCCCCCTCTCTGATTGCCTGCCCACAGTAAAAGTGACAACACTCCCTGGAGTCCAGTGGTTCCCTCTGGCACTGATCTGTGGTACCACCTGTCATAACTCCCCACTCCCTGGCATCTAGTAGCTCCACCCTACCCACTGTGGCACCGAGCACCCCCCATTACATTACCAGTATCCTTGGTGACGCAGGTGCATACGGCGACCAGTGCATCCATCAAACACCTCCTCAGCTGGCCACCTTGGCCAGGCATGGAAACCCACCCATATTTATAGGATACCGTGATAGACCCTGTCCTATAACAGAGCATGCCCATGCCTGGCCATATGGTGCCAGTCAAGGAGGTGTGTGGAGGGCTGTGCCAGTCATTGTATGCACCTGTGGCACCAAGGATACTGGTAGGTGATGGGGGTGCCCAGTGCTGTGGTGGGGGTGGGGCTGCTAGGCACCAGGGAGTGGGGAGTTGTGACAGGTGGTACTGTGGATCGGTGCCAAGGGGAGCCACCAGACCCCAGGGAGTGCTGCAACTTATACTACAGGCTGGTGATTGGAGGGAACCACTAGCACCAGGAATTGTGCTTGTGACATATGGGCTGGTGATCAGAGGGGGGATCACTAGCTCCAGGTATTGTGATTGGGACCTATAGGCTAGTAAGTGAAAGGGGATGGGGACAACTAGCACCAGGGATTGTGTTTGGGACATACAGGCTGATGATCAGAGGGAGGGGGACCACTAGCACCAGGGAGTGTATGTGAATGGTAGGGGCTGGATATCAGAGGGCAGTGCCAAGGACAACAGAGGGCGGGTGTGCTCCCCCAGTGGCCAGCCATCTAATTGGCTGCATTACCTCTGGTGGCTGCTGGAGTTGCCTGGATAAAGTCATGGTTTAGTTAGGCGGTATTTGTGCTGTGCAAAAGGACTGCGTTAAAATCTTTTGTGCAATGCAAAGTCACTGAATATGGGGTAGTGCGGCTATTCATGGCCATGCCCCTCCTCTTGCCCACCTGCATACATTATGTACCACTCAGGCAGTAGCCCTATTTGCCTGCACAACAGCCCCTTTTGAATATAGGGATCCAGTGCAAACCCCAGTTTGCGTGACAAAAACCCGTTAGCGGCCGTGCAAACTTTTGAATATCAGGCCCATAGAGTATATAAATAAAAAATGAATCAAATCTTCAAATATAGTAATAGCATTTATTTATTTATTTAAACATATTTTACCAGGTAAACACACAGAGCCAAGGGCTCATTTCCAGTTACAACCTGGTGGTGTAGGGAAAAATAGGGACTGAATACTGAGAGCATGTACTTCAAATACATTGAGTCAGTATCTTAGAACATTAAAACTGGAAGAATAAGGAATGATTACAGAGTGCATACAGTACAGGGTACATGAATCTTTAACATGGTGCATACTTTATGATATACAATGAGTCAATTGGTGGAAAAAAGATAGCCACTATGTGGAAGTGCAGAGGACATTCGATCAGAGGTTCATTAACAGTAATAAATACTATAATAAAATAATCACTTCTCTGTGCAGGAGAAATTTGGGGTATCACAAGTTCTCATACATTAGATGTTGTATTAAATAAACTTCATAGATACCCGCTGAGGCTCCCAATATTTGTTCCTGATAGCATTTTGCATGCAGAACGTGGGCAACATTCAATTGCAACAATGGGTATGGAAAAACTAGTGAAGAGCATTATGCAAGTGATGCTGGAAGGCGGATTACCCAAAGCATGCTTTGAGGAGAAAATAAAATATTCAGGCAGGGATTTATCTTTTCTTATTTAAAATTTATTAAAGAAAAGATATATGCATTAAAATTAACCAACATTATGACTGATATATAGTGTGTTCCGGCACGGGTTCATAATGTCGCAAGACAATATGCCGCATCACAAAATCGCACTGACAATACAGCTTGATATTGCCATGTGGCATAAGTCTTTTGTCTGTAGGGGGCTACACCTCCCACTCCCCGCGTTATGGGAGGCTGTGTCCCCGGACCCCCCCACAAAAGATTATCAACTCCGGGGGGGGGGGTCCAACTTAGGGAGTGCACAATTTGTGGTAAAAAATTAAATGTCTGGGACCGGGAATCAAACCCAGTCCCAGACTCAGTGCCTGGGTTCCTGCTGCTGTCCAGTGAGCCACGTCAGCTGCTCGGTGGAACCCACTCCCAGCAGAGGTCTTATCCTCTGCGTGGGATTGTGTGAATGGTGAAATACCATGTACAGCAGTGTACGTGGTATTGCACCATTTGCTGTCATGGACAGTGCTGTTTTGGATTGTCTATAGTGTCATACGCTATTAAGCGTATGACATTATGACCCAGTAGGGTGTATTCCAAGAATTGTTACAGTTAATTAAGTACTTTGCAAATATAGTAAAATTGATTTTTGTAGAGAGAACCATTTGAGAGTGATGCAAAACAAGAAAGCCAGAGATAGATACAGTAAGATCAGACTCAAAATATTAAATAGTACTTTTTTTACTATAAACAACATACAGTTTCTTTAGTATAAGCAATGTACATCAGAAATATCACCTTTCTACAAATGTAGATTAGGGAATGTTAAGGATGTAGAGCATATTATATTTTTCTGCCCGATTTATAAACTACAAAGAGAGACGTGGCTTGGAAATATTATTGGAGCTATATATGTTCCAATACCTTGGTTAATAAATACAATCTTTTTCACAAACAATCCATCAATGATTGATAAAGTTGCTTCATTCCTCCTATACTTGAATGTCTTCTAAAGCATAAATGTTGTGGAGTTGATCTGTTAGCATTTAATAGTACTCCCATTACAATTAAGTTGTACAATACAGAATATGTAGATAAAGGCGCCATTAACCCTGATAACAGGTTTAAACATATCCTGTGAATGAACAGGAAATACAAGAGTTGAACATTTTACATGAAAAGGGTGATAACGGGAAGTATGTTCACATGTTTTATGGCCTTTGTCCTCTAATCCCCTTCACAAAAGTGGGAGGAAAGCAGAGGCAGGAAACTACACACCTATTACTATTAGTTTGACCTCAGTGGTAAGGAAAATGATGGAATCACTTCTGAAAGAAAGAATTGTTGAGTACCTAGAGGCCAGCAGGGCACAGGACCCAAGGCAGCATGGATTCACAGCAGGAAGGTCATGTCAGATGAATCTAATAAATTTCTTTGACTGGGTGACCAGAGTAGCAGACCAGGAAGGAACTGTAGACATGGCCTACCTAGACTATAACAAGCCATTTGTCACAGCCCTGCACAAAAGAATTAATAAACAAATTAGCCAGCCTGGGAGTGGGTCCCAGGGTGGTAGCCTTGTTAAAAAATTGGCTGGACAACAGAACACAGAAGGTAATAGTAAACAGAGTTCACTCCAAAGAAAGGGGGTTACTAGTGGGGTACAGCAGGGTTCAGTACTGGGTCAGGTCCTTTTTAATGTTCTTATAAGTGATACTGCAGAGGGAATGGAAGGAAAAATATGCCTCTTTGCAGACGACACAAAGATCTGCAACAGGGTTGATACACAAGTGAGGTGGAAAGGATGAGAAGGGACTTGGCAAGGTTGGAGGAATGGTCAAAAGTATGGCAGCTTAGATTCAATGCAAAGAAGTGCAAAGTAATGCACCTGGGAAACAAAAACCTAGGGGAAGAGTACACAATGGGGGAGTATTAACAACAACAACAGTGGAAAGGGACCTGGGGGTAGTCATATCAGATGACCTAAAGGTAGGCAAGCAATGTGAGAAGGCAGTAAGGATGGCTGGGGGGATGCTGGGATGTATAGGGAGAGGCATCACCAGTAGAAAACAGGAAGTTGTTATCCCTCTGTACAGACAGTTGGTGAGATCCCATCTGGAGTACTGTGTCCAGTTCTGGAGACCCCATCTCTTCAAGGACATAGACAGGATGGAAGCAGTCCAGAGGAGGCAACTAAAATGGTGCACGGTCTGCAGCAGAAGCCATACAAAGAGTGACTAAAGGAGCTTAATATGTATACTCTTGAGGAAAGAAGGGAGAGTGGGAACATGATAGAAACTTTCAAGTACCTCAAGGGAATCAACAAAGTCTAAGAGGGTAGCATCTTTCAGAAAAAGAGATGTGCAAGAACAAGGGGACACAATTTTAAATAGAGGGGGGATGGCTCAGGGGCAATGTGAGGAAGTGTTTTTTCACAGATAGGGTGGTGGATGCATGGAACAGCCTTTCTGAGGAGGTTTTAGGGTCAAAAACATTGGGGGAATTCAAGAATGCATGGGACAGAGATAAGCAATTCTGGTGGGGAGTAGGAAGAAGTAGGCTGTCGGTTATCTAGGATCTGCAGCTTATCCAATAAGTAGGGAAGTGGGCAGACTAGGTGGGCCAAGCAGTCCTTGTCCTGTCAAAGTCTATGTTTCTATGTTTCTATTTGCTATCATCAAATGTAAGTGACTATTGGGACAATGTGCTGTCAGAGGGTGTAGGTAGCTAGGGCAAACCTTGCAGTGCCTAGTTTAGACATTGGAATTATTCTAAGAGTAGCTAAACTCTGTGAAACTCCATCCCTGTAAATGTATTACCAAGTAACTGAAACAGAATAACAATAATAACCTTAAAATTACAGAACTCCTACGTTCATGAAGGATTTGTATATGGGAAGAATGAGAAGGTCTCTGTCACATAATTCTAACTGGTCCTACTTATGTAATAAGACAATTCCTGTTGTTGTATAGTTAGTTAAAACTTTATTTTTTGACAGGATATACATGTTAGGCCCAAAGGACCTATTTACAAAGTTGTCCTGTACATACATAAAAACATACAATTACAATTAGATTCCATCCAGACATTCTTACATACAAGTAAATTTAATGAATCACACAACAACCCATCAATAAATTTACAAGAGAAAATGTATAAAAACACAGTAGTGTTCTCTCCTTACTACATTACAACATTACCATAGTGACAAGGATACATTTCAGGTACTGATAATTTGGTATAAGTGCAAGTGCAAACTTCTGTATAGGCTGTACTAACCACTGTAACAAAAGAGCTTAACTTAGATAGCTCTCTTACTGATGGTGAAATTTCGTTCCAAAGCCTTGCAGAGTTAAACTGGAAAGTCATTTGTTCATATCTATTTCAACTTTTTGGAATTGTTAGACCTCTGTGTACAACATCCCAAAAATAATATCTTTGGTTTTTCTTCTCATGTGCAAAGGGTACATTACCCTTAAGTAGCCTATTTTTCACTTTAAATACCAGATATATCAACTATTTTGTGAGTCATAATGCCAAACTATACCACTTTAATTGTTGTGTTGCAAAAGGGCAGTTCAAAACAAATCTTGCCAATCGATTATATGTTAAACTGACTTTATCCCATAGTTTCTGATTGGCAAACCCATATACTAAATTGCCATACTCCAAAACTGGTAACATTAAAGGGACACTGTCAACCCCCTTAGGTCTCAAAGTGTCCCTAGTTTAAAAAACATGTTTTATGATTGCTAACATTCTGTAAAGATTGTTGATGTAGCTGGTAGTTTGATTCTGACTCTTATTTTCTTTAAAAAAGTAAAAAACAGACGCCCAAGATACTGGTGTTATCACACCAAAACAGGTTTGTTTACATTCCTTGATCAACTCCAAAGGCATCTTTCCTGGACTTGGGAACACCCACAAAACAGTCTAGCCCCTCATGATGCATTGAAAGATTAGGAGGCTACTGCCTCATGAGCGACTGCACTGTTTGTGTGTGTTTTCTTATATTCAGGACATATGCAGTAAGAACAGAATCAGGATTGTAAACAAACACAAGGTTGTTTATAAATATACATTGCCATGCATTTCAGTTCTACTAAGCAAGGATACAGACAAAACAAACAGCAACATCAATGAATTTTAGAGTGGGAAAGCAATCATAAAATGTGGGTTTTCAACTAGAAATAATATGATGAAAAACAGGTTGACAGTGTCCCTTTAACTGTGTGGCTATCATGTTGCATGCCTTGAATGTGACCAATGAGGCTGGCCATCTTAGTGCTCCAATTTTTGAGTTTACTTTTCTAACTGTAGTATGAATGTGTGCCTAAAATTACAAAAAGTTATCTAGCATAACTCCTAAGCATTTATACTGCTTAGTAACTGACAACTTTTGGCCATCCAAAGTAGTAATTTCAAACTCCTGCATACCTTGTAAACAGTTTTTAGTCTGTTTATTTTGAAAAATCATAGCTTGCATTTTTCTAGAGCTAAGCACTAACTTAGATTCACAGAAACAGTTCTGGAATATGTCAAAATCAGTTTTGAGTTTGTCTACCATCAATTTTTGAGTTTTTGCTGATGCCAGTATCACTGTGTCATCGGCATTCAGCCTAATGTGTGTATTGCAGATATGTTTTGCAGGTCATTTACATATATCAAGAATAATAGTTGCCCCAGGATTGAGTCCTGGATTCATACTAAGGTTCACACTAAGGTTAGAAGAAAGAGCTAGTAGGCCAAAGCCCATAATGCTCCTATGCTAGGCCATAGAGTAGAATGTTAAGTCATACCCAGACATAATTAGAGTGTCGAGACGATGTTTAAAAATCTCTTTAGTATTACTTGTTACTACATCAGATGGAAGTCTATTCCAAGGCCCAATAGTTCTTACAGAAAATAAAAACTTACGATTATTATGTTTAAAAGATTTACCAGTTAACTGGAGGACATGACCTCTAGTATTATGTATTGATGACTTAAAAGAAAATCCTAACTCAGTCATGATATAGGAGTCATGAATAATGTCATATAGGAGGAGAAGGTCACCTCTAATGAGTCTGATAGTAAGAGGCATTAGTTTCAATGTATCCAACCTTAACTCATAAGATGAGGATTCGAGACCAGATATTTTTTTAGTGTATTTTCACTGAACCCTTTCAAGAGAGTAACTATCTGATTTTTTAAAAGGACACCACAACTGTGAAGCATATTCAAGATGGGGACGGGCATAGGACCTGAATAGGAGTAACAACACCTCCTGATCTCGAGATCTAATATTACGCAAAATAGACCAAATAATTTTATTAGATGTACTAATAACCGAATGTATATGCTTGGAATATGTTAAGTCATCTGAAAGGTTTATACCCAAATCCTTCTCATCATTAGTGGCACACAATGGTAAATCGTCCAGAGTATTCTGGGAAATTTAAATTATTAGAACCCAAATGCATTACTTTGCATTTTGTAGAGTTTAACTTCATGCCCCATTTATTAACCCAGGTACTAATAATATCAAGAGCATGCTGAATACAAGATATTTGGTCTAAATTAGAACATGGTCCTCTGATCTTCACATCTTCTGCATATTTAATTGTAAATGAAAGGGAGGAATTAGTTAAATCAGATATAAAAGCCTGAAAAAAGACAGAGGCCGCGAACCGAGCCTTGTGGAACACCACTTAAAACTTTACCAGAGTTAGAAAATGCCTCATTAATCATCACCTTTTGAGTTCTGTTTGAAAGCCAATTATGAATCCATGTAATTATATGACTATTAATACCAAGACCTGTGAGTTTTTGAATTAGAGCCCAGTGTGGCATGGTGTCAAAAGCTTTACTGAAATCAATAAAGAAAATGTCACAGGCTAACCGGTTATCCAAACAAGATCTAAAATGTTCATAAAAGCAGAGCAAATTTGTCAGACAGCTTCTACCCTTCTTAAAGCCATGTTGTTCCAAATCAGATGCATCAATAATAGGGGCAATAATATCCTTTAGTAGACTTTCTAACACCTTACATATGGATGAAGTCAAACTAATTGGCTGATAATTTTCCCATAGATGTTTTGATCCCTTCTTATGTATTGGTACCACAAACGCCTCTTTCCATTCACAAGGGAGAAAATTATATTGTAAAAAAAAAGGTTGAATAAAAGTTTTAGTGGAAAGGCAATATGTTTAGATAATCGGTAAAGGAAATGCCCTGCTATATTGTCTGGGCCTGAACAAAATTTACCTTTTAGTAAGTGTAGTTTTTTAAGAATAGACTCAACTGAGAATGTGATAAAAGTATCTGATGGTGAAATCAAAGGTACAGGTGATTGAACTTCTGATGCAGAGAAAAACTTTACAAAATTCATTATTAAATACATCAGCAATGGCTTTTGGCTCATGGATAAGTATGTTTTCTGTTGTAAGAGGCCCCACAACACTTGGACTTTTCCTGAGGGAGTTTATATAAGAGTAAAATTGTTTGGAATTAGACTTACTAGCTGTTGTTGCCAATTTCATTTCTCATCTAGATTTGGCCCTACGGATGACTAATTTACACTTCATATTTGATTTTAAATAGGATTTCCAATTAGAAGTTGTCCTATTCTTTAGGTAGTTACGATGTTTTTAATTTTTTATATTTATTAAATGTTTTATGTTTTTATTCATCCATCTAGGAGTCTGTTTCCCATTAGAATTCTTATTTTTTGATGGAATATAAGTATCACGAAGAGTCGAAATAAGTGATTTGAAAAGTACCTAGCTTTGATATAAGGACTGGTTATCAAAAAAAGATAACCAGTTTATTTTTTCAAGGTATAGATTGATATTGTGAAGATCAGCTTTGTCGTACAGGTATATAATCGAAGAATTAGTATTAAAGACAATATGTCTCTGCAAGTTAAATAAAATAGAATTATGATCACTGCTGCCAATTGGTGATGAAATATGCACATCCCTAATATCTAAGGCGGTACTACTCAGAACAAGATCTAAAATATTATTACCTCGGGTTGCAGAAGCTATCCATTGCTGGAAGTCCAATTCCAAACAAGTGGACAAAATTGTAATACTAATACTGCTAGATGTTGTGAATGACTGCCAATTTATATCTGGGAGATTGAAATCCCCTGTAACAATAACATAACCCATTTGAGTAGCTATTTCAAATTCGGAAAGAATGACGTCCATAATTTAACTAGATGAATTTGGGGGAACATAACATGTCCCAAGGATAATAAAATCCTGTTTGGATAGGAAAATTTTAAGCCAAAGACTCTCAGGCGGGAGATTATGAATTTTTATAGAACTAGAACTATTGACTGAGTTGATTTTATTGTTAATAAATGAGGCAACACTTCCACCCTTTCTTTCACTTTGATTCAGATAATAAGAGATATATCCAGGGAGTTGCTTGATCCAGTGGGAGTTACAATCTCCCCATGTTTCTCAAACCGTAATAATATCAAAATCCTTATTCAAAATCACAGTTTGTAACTCATCGAATTTCTGTGTCAAACTTCTTGCATTAAAACTAAGAAACTGTAATTGTTTACTGGAGACTTTATAAGAGTGAGACGAAGAGGTGTGTACATTTGCATTCCCCCTCCCCCCCACTATTTAGTTTAAATTTATGTTAATTGTAGATAGGAATTGTTGACTCAGCAATGCATCCCTAGTTTGTTAAGATGCAAGCCGTCAGGACAGTAAAGCTCAGATCTATCACAGAACTCTTCCCAATGGGTCATGCACTGAATATTCTGTCGTAAACACCATTGCCTAAGCCAGTTGTTAATAATTTTAATTTTATGATTAAGAAACCGGGAGTACCGTGGTATGGATAGAATCTCCAAAAAAATAATATCACACCCTAGATCAATCATTTTATTAGTCATAGAAACATAGGCCAATTTGATATTCTGAACAGAGTCCCTGTAGATGTTGTTGGCTCCAACATGGATAATACACAGTGGATTTATGTCTTGAGAGCTAATAATATTATCGACCATATATGTTAGATCTGAGATCTTAGCACCACTGAAACTAGAACAAGTTCTATTATGTTTGTCAGGCTCACATAAAACCCTATCCAGATGTTTAACTAAGGAATCACCCAGAACAAATATTTGTCTGGTATGTGAATCATCAGTATTAGGAACACACATAGAGAGTGCCTCTTCACCAGTTTGAATAGTAGCAAAATCAATCAAAGGAATATCAGTCGTGGAATTAGGTGGTGGAGTTGAAGAATTTGGCATATCAACCATGACTTGGGAAGTGTTTTTAGAATTTAATCCTTCATTAGGGGACTCAATAGGAATACAATTAGAATCGACAGGGCAGTGGACAATGGGTCAAAGCTATTATGTAGTGGAATGTTAAAATACCAGCCTTTCTCCTTCTTTTTTTAGTAGCATTAGACCCTTGCACATTATACCAAGTTGTATCTTCTATGCTGTTTACCAAACTGTTCTCATCTTCTCTAGCTCTTTTTTTAGAGACATCAGATGGATAAATCACTGAACTACTCATAGTAGCGTGATTATTCTTACTAGATATTATTTTGTCAGAAGGGATGCTGTAAGTAGAGGTAGAGGAAGTCTCATTTAAAGGGATATTTGGTACATGTAAAGCATCTTGAACTGTTATAGGTTCGGAATCATTTCTTGATTCGAATGCCAATATCCGTTTATAGTATAAGCTATTCTCATATTGTAATACAATGTTGTCAGTACATTTTGCACATTGAAAGGGAAGATTATTAGCAATATCGGCTGATAAGCTAAACATATAGCAAGATGTGCATTGTATACCTGTTTCCCCTTTAGTAGTGGATACAAACACATTAATATTGCTTGGTAGATTTAAGGAGGATGACATTACCACGTGTTAGAGGTGAAACAACAGAACCACATAATGTAATAGTACTCACAAGTATAAGTGAAGGTGACAACATGGCCATAATTATTCCACCTAACACCTCCTAACACGCTTAACACGCGCTGAACGCGTGTGTCTTAGTGCACATCTTCGCACATGGAGTCGTGCATGCCCTGCTCCCTTGCTCACCCTGCTCGCATAAGAAGTGCAATAAATGGAGAGGAGTGACCTGGAAGTACTCAAACAAGGTCACAGAGCCCCTCGAGATTTAATGTTTTTAATGCCCTTTTAAAACTCCACAGAAACCACTCATGCGTGGAGTTGGTGGAGTATAAGTGTATGCTAGTCCCCAAATTAATAATGAAAAGTTCTCGAGTCTGGTCAAGAGAACTACAGTCCCTCTTCCTGCTTCCTGGCAAAATGTCAGCAGGGCTCAGTCACACACTCGTAGTATGCACAAACACAAACACAGAACAGAATCACAGTATTTTTTAAAATAGCTTGTAGTTTTAAAGCAAAGGGCCTGCAGAGAGATCCACACACTGCTTAGGTTAAAAAAAATGGCAGAACAGAACAAACAAACCAGGAGGTTTAAATAGGATGTCGTGACCCGGAAGTACTCAAAGAAGGTCACAGAGCCCCTCGAGATTTAATGTTTTTAATGCCCTTTTAAAACTCCACGAAAACCACTCATGCATGGAGCTGGTGGAGTATAAGTGTATGCTAGTCCCCAAATTAAACACCTTTAGCTAAATATCCTATTTCCGATAGTTGGCCATCTATGGCCACTTGTTGTCTCCTTCAATTTAGATATGATGCAAACCAGCCTATAGAGTGTGAGGCTAAGCAAATCTTCATAGTATACAAATCAGGATTCCATGATCTACCACATCAAAGGCTTTTGACAGGTTGATGAACACCACATCCACAGACTCCCCTGTATCCAGCACACAAGCCACTTTGTCAACTAAGTCCATGAATGTAATGCCCATTGAATATCCTGCCATAAAGCCATGTTAAAATGGTGTCAGTTTTGAGTTTTTCTCTAAATATTCATAAAGTTGATTGTATACCATATGTTCTAGTAGTCTTGAGAGTATGGATAACAATGTAATTGATCTATAATTTGAAAATTCATTTGAATTACCACCCTTAAAAATGAGTGCAATTTTTGCTTGCTTCCAATTATCGGGAAAAACACCGTCCATCAAACTCTGATTAAATAATTTAGTTAATACTTGTGACACTGTGTTTATCTTATCCTTTAGAAACATAATCTCAATGTTGTTGAGGCTGCAGGATTTTCTTAGCATTTAGTTTATTTTCTTTCACCTTTATATTCCTCAGATAAAACAGTGGAGCCACATTTTCAAAAATCTCACTCTACACAATTGTATTGTCTTTGTTAATAGTGTTTGGTATGACATTATACAATGGAAAGAAAGAATCTTGGACTGTGATTGGTCAGTCTGGGGCTGGACCTATGGCGTTATCCTAGCATAACACCACAGGTCTGGTCTCACTGATGATTGTTTGGTATCTATACTCTTTTTTTGCATCTTCTCTTAAGAAACAAAAATATTTTTCCACGCTAATAAAAATATTCTTTAAAATTAAAATAATTTTTTCATTCTATATATAACAAGTCATTGTATAATAGGAATAATGCATTCCAGGGTGTGTGTGTCGTGCTGGGATAATGCCACACCTGGGGCATTGGATGCACTTGGCCTGTAGCCTCATGCCCAACCCCCACAGGAGTGGTGTTATCCAAGCACGACACACACCCTGTCATGCATTATTCCTTTAATATGGTAAAGTTATACAATAACAATTAGGTATATCAACAGCTTTTTTTTTGGACTTAAAATAACACCATCTTTATCCATTAATTTAATATTGGAGCCAGCTTTTAATGGATTTTCTAGTTCTTTTATAATGTTCCAATAGTTTTTTGGCTGAGAAGAATTTGCAATCTTATTTTGATAGTGCTTTCTCCTTGCTTGTTCTATAAGTAGCTTGCTTCAATTCCACTGTTTTTTTAAAACAATCCCAGTCTGCCAAATTTGTTTTTTTTTTAATTAGCCTTTTTCCATAGTCTGTCTTTAACACAGATCATTTTTCTTATGAATTCATCTACTCATGGTACGTGTTTTTTCCATAATCTTTGTGATTTATACAGTGCATGTCTATCACATATTTGCAGAAAAGTATTAATAAAGTCCTCAACCTCCAAATTAACATTGGGTATACAATTTATCCTGTCCCTTAGTTGATATTTTAAATCATTGTAGAAGTTTGCAAGATCATAATTTGCATAACTTCTTTTAATATTTGTAGGTTTAGTTTTAGGATGGTTTTTACCTTGAACAATACATATGGTAGGATGGTGGTCCTCTAAATTTGGGGGAAGGACAGAACAATTCTCTATGTCTATAGTTTTCAACAAATACATCAGATGTAATATGTTACCAGTGCTCTGGGTACATACTTTTCTGGTAGCTTTATCTATCACTTGTTGTATATTCAAAATCTGGAAATATTGCTCCAGTTTTTTTGCCTCTGGGTTTATCCCAGGTGGCAGCAAAATCTCCAACAAGGATGACATCTCCGTCTGCTGGAAGTGAAACTATTTTCTGGGTCACTACTTCAAAACTGTCAGTTTTGTTCCCTGGAGGAGAGCATATAACACCAATGAACAATTTTGACAGTTAGGTTGTGACGAATAAGCAAACAGTTCCTTCTATAGTCCCAGAGAAGGTGACCTCAAGGAACCATAATTTAGAATGTATATATAAAAGTACACCCCCACGTCATCTGCCTCTGTCCTGTCTAAAACTGGTGAAACCTTCCAGTTGTATCTCAGAATCTTTTATCTATTGGGTCATCCAAGTTTCAGAGAGCCCTATTATATCAAATTTGAACTGTGAGACCCAAATTCATAAATCATTTATTTTTTTAACAAGATTTTTCATATTCTTGTGGGCTATTTTTAAACTAGGTCTATCAGGTATTCCTTGTCCTGAGTTTAATTTAATATCATCTGCAAGTAGAAGTGCTAATTGGAATTTAATTAGTACAGGTGCTTTATTAATTGTTATTGATGTCACTGAGTGCTCACCAATATCTGTTTATTTGCAAAGTTCAGTAGTTTCCACTAGTAGGAGAATACATTTCTCCTTATTTTAGGATACTCAGGCAAACTGGGAGTGGTTGCTAATATCCATATACTAGTTTTGTTATTCTGATTACTAGATAACGTTTCTGTGCTTAGGCTTCTCAAGTCACCATTGCAACTTGCACTAATTTTAAATATGATTAATACAATCAAGGCTAGATTTGAAAAAGAATAATTAGTTTCAGTTTGTTCTGATATATATATGCCCAGCTATTTTTAAACTTGGTTTTAGTCTTACATTTATTTATTCCTAGTGGTAAAGTGTTCCATAAACAGTAACTTTTTGGGTAAAGAGGTAATGTCTTCTGTCCATTCTGAAGGTACCTCTTTTTTTTATGGCCTGTACTCTCCACCCTCTCTACTTGCCATCAGGACCCCCGGGCACCTCTTGATCCCCTCCTACCTTCCAGTTGCTGCCACTTACCTCCACTGGGCTTCGACTTTGCCCCCAGGTGGGGTCAGGGTGAGAGGATGCCCCTGGACTTTCTTGTCAGGCAGAGCATGCACTGGTGAGGTGGGGGACCCTGGATTTACTGGGGCCATCACTGTCGCAGAGGTGCTGGGGTTGTGGCCTTTTTTCCTGTAAGCACCCCCGGTATGTCACGTACAATGTCATCCAGGCACCAGTGGGCATGCTGTGCATGTGTCCGTACCGATGAAACATAGAAACATAGAAACATAGAAACATAGAAGTTGACAGCAGATAAGGACCGCAAGGCCCATCCAGTCTGCCCATTTCTTTTTCTACCTTATAAATGTGTCATCGGCCTTTGCTCTGTCAGTGACCTATCTATTCATAGTCATTTGTATTGCTCCCTTATGCCTATCCCATGCCTGTTTGAAGCCCTGCACTGTATTCATAGCCACCACTTCTTGTGGTAAGCCATTCCATGCATCTACCACCCTTTCTGTGAAAAGAATTTCCTCACATTCCCCCTTAATCGGCCTCCTCTAATCTCATGCTGTGTCCTCTTGTCCTGCTATTTTCTTATATTTAAACATGTTAGACTCTTTCACCTTGTTTATGCCCTTAAGGTGTTTAAATGTCTCGATCATATCACCCCTCTCCCTCCTTTGCTCAAGGGTATACATATTGAGCTCCGTTAATTTGTCCTCATATGTCTTCTGATGCAGTTCCTGCACCATTTTGGTTGCCCTTCTCTGGACTGCCTCAATTTGGTTAATGTCCTTGTGAAGGTGTGGCCTCCAATACTGCATGCAGTACTCCAGATGGGGCCTAACCAATGTCTTGTACAGAGGATTATTACCTCCCTCTTACGACTTGTGATACTTTACTAATACACCAAACACCCCCTAGCCTTACCTACTGCTTTAGAGGTCTGCTTGGATGATTTTAGGTCATCAGTGATGATGATGCCCAAGTCTCTTTCTTCCTTTGTGACTGCTAGCACTCCCTCCCAGCCTATAAGTGGCTTCAGGGTTTCTCTTCCTATGTGCATGATTTTGCACTTCTTTGCATTAAATCCCAGTTGCCACTCTTCTGACCATTCTGCTAGTTTTCCAGATCTCTTCTCATTCTGCCCACCCCATCTGGATCATCTACTCTGTTGCAGATCTTGGTGTCATCTGCAAACAGACAAGCCTTACCCTCTAGTCCATCTCGGGGTCACTAATGAAGATGTTGAATAGGACTGGCCCCAGGACTGATCCGAAGGTACCCACTTGTGACTTGCATCTCTTCTGACTGTATACCATTTACCACCACTCTCTGTTTTCTGCCAGTCAACCAGTTTGCCACCCAGTTGACCAACTTCTGACCCACGAGCCTACCTAGCTTATTTATCAATCTTCTATGTGGAACAGTGTCAAAAGCTTTGCTGAAGTCAAGGTAGGCGACATCAACTGCTCCCCTTGGTCCACCACTCTGGTTACCCAGTCAAAGAAATCTATGAGATTAGTTTGACAGGACCTTCCTTTTGTAAACCCATGCTGTCTTGGATCCTGTGCCCCTATGGATTCCAGGTGTTGCACTATCCTTTCCTTAAGGAGTGCCTCCATAATCTTGCCCACTACTGAGGTAAGACTGACCAGTCTGTAGTTCCCCGCCTCCTCCCTGCTACCACTCTTGTGGGTGGGATCACATGAGCCCTTCTCCAGTCTTCTGGGACCTCTCCTGTGCTCAGAGACTCACTAAACAATTCTGCTAATGGCTCTGCTAGTTCCTCCTTTAGCTCCTTAAGTACCCTGGGATGTATGCCATCAGGTCCCATTGCCTTATCCACCTGAGCTTAGCAAGCTCTTGTAGGACCCTTTCTTTTGTGAAGGAGTAGTGCTCACCTCCCTCCCCTGTGTCCATGATGCTGAGCTGTGGGCCCTGCCCTACCTTCTCTTCAGTAAATACTGAGCAAAGTACCTATTTAGGATAGATGCCTTTACAGGGTCCTCCTCCTCACATGCTCCCTTTTCTCCATTAAGCTAGCAATACCCCTCTGGACTTTCTCCTTTCACTAATGTATCTATAGAAAGTCTTGTCACCTTCTTTTACTGTTAGTGCTAGTGTTTCCTCAGTTTGGGACTTTGCCTGTCTTACTGCCTTACCTGCTTCCCTTAGGGCAGTTTGGTATGCCTCGCTATCTTCATCCGCTGTGTTCCCTTATATTTTCTGAAGGCCAGCCTTTTGGCTCTGACCTTTTCTGCTACTGTATTTGAGAACCAAAGTGGTTTCCTTCTTCTTTTGCACTTCCTTTTCTGTCTAACACAATGGGATGTTGCTCAATTATTGTATCCTTAATGCTTGCCCACTTTGCCTGTACCTCCTCACCTGTGTTTCTTTTGCCAGGGCTAGCTTAACTCTGTTGGACATCTTATCAAAGTCAGCTCCTCTGAAGTCCCATATTTTTGCCTTGGAATGGGATGATTTAGATGTAGTAGCCAAATTGAACCATACCATGTGATGGTCACTGGCCCCAGGTGACCTTCTACCTGGAGATCTGTGATCCCTTCTTTGTTAGTCAGTACTAGATCTAGGATAGCCCTGTCTCTTGTGGGTTGCTGTACCAGTTGTTTGAGGCCCTCCTGCAGGGAATCCACTATGAGTCTAGTTCTGGCAGATGTTCCTGCTGGTATTGACCAATCTGTATCTGGCATGTTGAAGTCTCCCATTATCAGAACCTCCCCTTTAGCTGTCATGTTTTGTATATCTTCTAACAGTAATGTGTCTATGTCCTCCCTGTGGTCTGGGGGCCTGTAGACAACCCCAGTTCTTATGGCTGTCCCATTTCCTGTTTCCAGGGTGACCCACAGTTCTTCTGGCTCCTTATGTGTATTCTGAATTTCTGTAGCTTTGATATTTTCATTAACATACAGGGCCACTCCTCCCCCCCTTTTTGCACCTCGGTCTCTTCTGAACAATACATAGCCAGGTACTGAAGTCTCCCAAGTGTGGTTACTGGTAAACCACGTCTCGCTAATTGCTACTATGTCCAGTTTAGCCTCTGACATTATTGCCTGCAGGTCTGGGATCTTATTTCCCAGGCTGTGAGCATTTGTGTACATGATTTTCCATTGGCTAGATTTTGGTGTGTTAGTTGTTGGGTGAAGTTTGGCATTACCCCTGTGCATCGTATGGGGAGACAAACCTTTTTTCTTACCTGGTGATGCAAATGAACGGCAAACACGCTGAATTCCTGTTTGACCACTAGCTGAGGGGGGAGGGGTGTTCTTCCCATTCGACGTATGGGGTGCTGCACCCCTCTCCCCATTTGCTAGTTTAAATATTCTGCAAAGACGTCAAACTTCTGCCCCAATGCACTGACTCCCTCTTTAGTCAAATGCAGTCCATCAAATTTAAAGAACTTTCGCTCCCAGAACTGTTGCCAGTTCCCTACAAATCTGTGTCCTTTTTCCTGGCACCAGCCCTTGAGCCACGTGTTTAGCTCCCCTATCTCCCCTTCTCTGACCTACGTCCATCTGCTCCCTTCTCCCAGACTGGCAGGATCTCAGAAAGGAGATGCGGATGAAATAGATGATAGTTTGTCACCCAGCCTAGTCAGGTGTTCCTTGGTCTCCACAACTGACGGCTGGCGAAGATCGATTAGTCCTATGTGTACTAGGACATCAATGTTTTCTCCTGCTTTGTGAACAATTTTAGCAATGCGGTCAGTGTCTCTCCATGCTGATGTACCTGGAGACATCTGACCATCACCCCTGGCTGGAGATGGGTATCAACTCCCGAATCATGGAGTCTCCTATGATCAGAAGTTTTGGGATTTCCTTTGTGCTTGTTTAGTTTTGGTTCCTGATTTGGATGAGTATTGTTGTGCTAGCTCCTGTGCCTGTGTCCTGCTCTGCAGTGTCTTCTGCCTCTTTATTTGATTTCAGAGATAGAGGCAGATACCTGTTTGTAATGTTTATATGGTTTTGGAGGTAATGTGTTGGAGAGCAGAGAGTGATGGGGCACCTGATTTGCTCCTCCTAACCACCTGCCAACCTCCTGGACCAACTACCCTCTGCAGTCGAGGTTTTCTGTTGGATGCTGGGGAAATGGCGGGTGGTTCTTATAATGTATTTCCTCTTCAATATGAAATTTGAGGCGTGCAATCTCTGCCCATGCTGCCGGAGCTGAGACCTAAGATCTCCAAAGGCCCAGCATGTAGGACAGTGTCCTAAATCCTGTAAGACTGTCCTTCTGAAAATTGTTCCACAGTACCTGCAGTTAATGAAATCCATTCCAAATAAGTTGCTGGGTTTGTAACCTAGTCAGAGTAATTAGAAGGAAAAAAAGAATGCAGGTAATGGTTTAATTGTGCTTTGTTTAACTTGTTATAACAAGTTAAATTACTAGTGCCCTGTAAATGAGATCACCTTGTGGAGGCCCCACTGATCCGCCCCTTCCTGCTCTGCCACAGGAAATGTCAGAACTGTGGTACCCTATAAAAGGAGTGTAGCGTGGGGTGGTTGGGGATGGGGGTGGGTGGCTGTGCCCTTCCCCTGCCTAAAAAGAAGAACCACGGACGAAAGAACAAGGAGGTAAGAGCAGAAACAATCAGTCAACAACAAATGCAGTAACCCTGAAAGCTTATCCTAATGTTAGATAATACTGTAAAACCTGTAAAGCACCACCTGTAATAATTTCAGAGAAGATATACCCTGTAAGAAACACTTTGCTCCAGAGAAAATAAAGCAGTAACAGAAGATATACCTTGCAAAAGACAATTTGAATCAGAAGATTACAGCAGTAATCTGTTAGCACACACCTGTAGGCACACCTTGTAATAATGCAGAAGAAGGTATACCAGCAACAACAATTTGAATCAGAGAAAAAATAAAGCAATGAAATGTTAGCAACAAACAGTAGCAATCCCTGTGAGTAAAAAATAAAAACACCACCACACAGTAAATCTGTTTAGCCAAACTAAGTCTTAATCCTTCTCCCTTGCTCTGGTAAGTTTCTCTACTCTGCCTTTCAAGCAGTCTTAGAAGTAAAGAGCTCAGGTGAAGCTAGGTGCCTTGGCCAGCAAACCAAGTCTTCTCATGATGTTCATGATGTTCCTCTTACCAGGTCCTTCTCAAACTGCACTGCCACCCGTGGTCACCCAGGTGGAGTTTCATAGCAGATAATGGAGCTCTCCCTCCCTGGAGAAGGAGCATGTTCTCTGGGATGCTCGATCCTTCTCCCCAGGCCAGCCCCCAATGACCTGAGCTAATTTTCAAACTCGAGTCACTGGTGTTGTGAATGGTAGTACTACCGTTGCACTGATGGGTCAATGAAGTTGCCTCTTTTGATCTATAAAGGATGCCACCTTGTCCCACTGTCATCTGGTTTGAGATACAAATTTAGGTTTGTCATCAGGAGGGGGTCTTATAATAAATCAGATAAGTGTAGGAAGTTTCCCTGAATTATTCTCACTGAGAGGGCCATGAGGTTTAGCACAACTAATGTTTCACTACAGGAATGTTCTGATAATCCTTTAAATATTTTAGGTGTTTCATTTTGAACCCATTCCAACATTGCTATTTCACCCTGCTGGTACGGTGACTAGAACTGTGTTTCATAGTCTAATATGGGTCATACATAGGCTCTGTATAGAGGACCCTGAATCGGTGGGCTCCAGCTTTTAATAGATAGCTTAGTTGATCAAAGAATCCTATTTGGTTTGGCACCAACTTCTCAGAATTGTGCATTATTGTTGATGTCCTGGGTTACTATTACCCCTAGATCTCTTTCCTGACAGCCTTTCTTGCTCTTGTGTCCTTGTAAGGTGTATGTATAGTTTTTATTTTGTTTGCAAATATAAAGAACTGCACATTTCTTCAATGTAATTTCCATTCACCATTTTTTTGACCATGTCTCTACCTTGTTCATATCTGAATGGACTATGTTGCATTCCTCTGTACTTGTGCAGGTCTCATCCCATTTTAGTACCATCAGCATATTTTTCACAGAGCCCCACAAGGTCCCTATTCAGATTGGCGTTGAAGATATCACACAGAGAACACCTCTTGTTACTTTGCCACAAGGTGACAGCTACCCATTTATTACTACTTGCTGTTACCTATCAACAAGCCGGCTCAGAATCTGCTGTATTAGTGTAAGTCTCCCAACTCTGTGGGCTTGCCTTTATGCCCCCCCCCCCCACCGGCTCTCAGTTTCCTTGGGTGGTTCACCGCCGTGTTGTCCCAAGTTCCTTGGTGTTCGGGGAGTCGCCATCCAGCTCCAACATGTTTTCCTTTGAGATTGGGGCTTGGGGAGAAAAGCTACATGACAGACATGCAGCTTGCAGCACGATTGTGCGTGTGTTGGTCCGCGTACATGTGGTGCGCAAAGTCCATTTTCTCTCCACTGCTACGGCACATCAATGGCTTATTCTGTATTCCCAACTCCCAGAGTTTGTCAATCAGGGTCTACAGACAAGGGGACTCACAGAAGGAGCAGCAAAAGATTTTATTTTAAGAGCACCAATGACTGCTAAGGGGGCTATCATAAATATTTATATGTGGGGGTTATGAATATTAATAAGCCTGCTTGCTGTTTTGGGGACAGAGCAAATCGGCAGCAGTGACAGGCAGAGTATTGACTTAAAATATTAAACTCTGCAGTAGTTGAACATAGCAAAGGGACTGCTTCATGTCTGAGGGCAGTTATTTAATAAAAGTGCTTACTATAGCTGCAACGGGATTTTCAAGTTGTGACTTTGCCTGGACTGCATATGAACTTTTTGTCAGCAGCCATGTTTGCAGCCTTTAACCCCTGTCACAGGCAATCAGAAGGCTGGGATTTTGCACAAAGACTCCTGGGACTGGCAAAGGACATTTGGGAGAAAAAGTAGGGACAATTCTTGGTGCCCAAATTGAGGAACCAACAGGGCATCAAGTGTGCCATATGAATATTAATTTGTTCTGCTGGACAGTTGCTGCCGCAAATCAGGAAAGGGCAGGGAAAAAGGGATAAAAGGGACTGTTTTGCCCGCCAGAGGGGAGATTCAAACAGGATCCCAGAGTGAGCAGATTGCAGGAACCACTGCTGGGGGGCTCTTCGTCACAAGGCCTGCATTTGGGACTTCACAGCCAACTCGGCTCCAGCAGTTAACCAACATTCTAGACCCTCCTGCTAAGTGAAGCAACTGCAGAGGCATACAGCAAGAGAGTATTCTAGAGAGAGAGAGAGAGAGAGAGAGACAGACAGAGAGAGAGAGAGGACTGAGAGAGCAGCAGAGAGAGGGAGAAAGCAAGCCAACAGCCCAGCATGAGAGCAAGTGGTAGGGTTGCAGCAGCAAGTAAGGGACTGTATACTGAGTTCTGTTCCCTTGGCTGGGCAGACTTGAAGCCTGTGCTGCTGAAATCCAGGGAACCTATGAGAGTGTGTTGGGTTCAGAGATTTCTGCAACGTGGTGAGGTACCCACTGAAAAGACTATAATGACTTTCTGGGCAGCTGCCAAGGGAAAGATGGGTGCACCTGCAGGTGGGAGATGGGGATTTTTGGGGGCAGAATTGTTAGCCAGTTGCTATTGTTGTTGTTGTTTGTATCTCCCTTTTCCCCTTCCCTTACGATTAAGTACTGTTGTTGTTCGTGTTAATTGCTGCCACAGAGTATTTCTGCAAAGAAGGAGGGGAGGGTATTGTCAATGTGTGTGAGGAATGGTTTGGGGGGCTGCTAGTATATTTTCCTGGGGGTGGTAACCTGCTATTTTCCCACAGGTATTTCCTGCCACTTTCTCAGGTGGTGGCACTGCACCATTCTAGGTCCACCTATCCTAACCCAGACCCCTCAGAGGCAAAGGCTGTGAGGACTTTGAGGGCCCCGGGACAGCCAAAGGTGAGTAAAAGGGTTGATACGTTAATTATTTAGGAGAATTTAACTTGTTTAGCTTAGTTTGTAATTGCCCAATGTGATACTAATTGTATTGTCTCAAAGAGATTTATTGAAAATTATTTGGAGTGGGACCGTAATCTGATTTGAGATAGCTTTTAACATCCAATTTAAGATTTTATCATGGCCAGGGGAGGAGTGAGATTTGAGGAGTTTAATTTTTTTCTGAAATCTGCGATTCTGTGATATCAATAGTTTCTGGGTTGGTGGTATAGAGGAAGCCATTCTTTGTACTTGGTGGGACTGCAGAGGTGGAGAAAACTGATGTGAAGTATTGGTTAATTTCTTCTGGTATTTCTGTGTGGCGACTTAGTTCTGTTCTATCTATCTGCAATGGTCTTATTTTGGAAACATAGAAACATGGAAATTGTTGGCAAATAAGGACTGCTAGGCCCATCCAGTCTGCCTGTAGGCCCTATACACTGAATGTGGCCACTGACCCTGTGTGATCAATGGCTTTTCATCACTCCCTCCCCTCCTAAGCTTCCCTTGTGCCTGTCCCAGGCATGCTTAAACCCCTCCACTTTGCTTGCCCCCACTACCTCCTATGGCAGACTATTCCAAGAGTTGACTACCCCTTCTGTGTAGAAAAACTTCTTCATATTATCTCTTAATCTGCCCCCTTCCAATTTCATATTATGCCACCTTGTTCTAGTACTTTTTCTACATTGGAAAAGGTCCCCCACCTTCACCTTGTTTATGCCTTTTAGGTACTTGAAAGTTTCAATCATGTGCCCCCACTCTCTCCTCTCCTCCAGTGAGTACATAGTGAGGTCCCTTAGTTTCTCCTCATATGTTTTGTGGTGTAAGCCCTGCACCATCTTTATTGCCCTTTTCTGGATAGTCTCCACCTTATCTATGTCCTTGCGCAGGTGTGGGCCTCCAGAACTTCATGCAGTACTCCAGGTGAGGCCTGACCAATGTTTTATACAATGGCATCACCACCTCCCACCTCCTGCAAGTGATACTCCTGTCTATGCACCACAGCATGCCACTGGCCCTTCTTGAAGCCTTTGTGCACTGCTTTGATCCTTTAAGGTCATCAGAGATGATAACCCCTAGGTTCCTCTCCTCTTTGAAGCTTTTTTTTTGGTTAGAGAATTTATATACCTGTATAAGATTTTCACATTTGATTTGACTGCATTAGCTGCTAGATTTTTAATTTTTTTTTCTTTATTGATTAGCCTTTTAGTTTTCTTTAAAAGATATTTAAGCAATAAGGCACTCCAAGGTGTGTGTTATTGCGTAATAATGTCACTCCTGGGGTGGGTTGTAGCACAAGGCGAAGCTAAGTGCTTCCACCACCCCAAGAGTGACGTTATTACATGATAACACACACCTTGGAGTGCCTTATTGCAATTATACAATGGCTCGATGTTATAGAAAACAAAAATAAAAATAAAAATGTTTTTAGTAGATTTTTAGTGAGGCAGTATATCTTTGTTTCTGAAAAAAAAAAGGTGCAAGCTCCATAAAATCAACACAGTGATGTTATTGTGTAATATCACAGTCTCAGGCACACACTGACCAATCAGAATCCGGGAAATTTTCTTGCCATTGTATAATTAAATTTTACCCATGACTCATTTAACTTTGTGTCTTTTTTGTGGGCCGTATCCCTTTTATTGATTACAGTCTGAATCTTTCTGATGAGCCAGTTGGGTTTGCGGCCCTTCTTATTGTACCTTTTTATTTTCGGGATATTTTGTTCACAACCCCCTACTATGATATCTTTGAACTTAGTCCATGCTTCTTAGACTCATTTACCATTCAGTAGCACCTACCAATTTATGTTGTTTAACTCACTTATGAAAGCTTCTTTAGTTGCTCTGTTGTATGGTAAAAACTCAGTGGATCCAATATTTTTGGGTATTAGGGGATTAATTTAAAAACTGACCATGTTATGGTCACTGCCAATGAAAGGTGCCATTGAATTGCAGTAGTTCTGCCTGTGCCAAAGTAGCTTGCATCAGGTTTGCTAACAAAATGGGTGCACCAAATCACAGCAGGGCTTGTGTCAAATAAAATGATGTACCATCCCCTCCTTTTTGATTTTATTTTATTTATTTATTTATTGAAGATAATCGGAATTACAGTCCTTTGAGTCATAGACTCCTTTGCAAAGGCTCCACGTCAGTACATAAAGAACAAAACATAACATTTACTGGCATTATTCATAGGTACAGTATATACATAGTTTCAAGGATCCTGAGGTGGAAATTTGGTTTTAGCTATGACAAGAAGTAGATTACAGATTTGGAGGGTCATAATTGAACCCTGAGTCAGATTTTATATACATTGTGATAGTGAGACATGAGGATGCGGTCTGGGGTATGGCTGGTCATTTCTAAGCTGGAAGCTGTTGACACTGCATCAAAGATGCATGCCGCTGTTAGACTGATACTAGATCATATACAGAGTCCCACAGCAGGTGAGCAGACCTCATTATGGCACAATACATGGTATTCTGCTGCAAGAGTCCTGCATTGTACACACAGTAATGCTTGCTTCCTGATGCCGTTTCATTCGCTGTAATTTTTGACTCAGCTTGCATCATTTTTTGCTCCATTGCATTGTATTTTTGACTGAGCTTGCACCATTTTTTTTCCATCTCACTCATGCTTCATATTTTTGACTCAACTGGTACCATTTTTTCTCTATCTCACAGACGTATTTGTATTTTTTACTCAGTTTGCACCATTTTCTCTCAATCTCAGGTATGCTTCATGTTCTTGTCTCAAATTGTGTCATTTTTTTCTCCATCTCACTCATGCATCATATTTTTGACTCAGCTAGCACTGTTCTTGCTCCATCTCACTCCATGCATCGTATTTTTTGACTCAACTTGCTTCATTTTCACCCTATGCATCATATTTGTGACACAGCAGACCTCTTGTGTCATTTTGGGGTCTTTATCACAGAGAAGGCTTCTCTTGTAAAATATGGCGCACAGTATTTGGCACACCTGGATCTGATGCAAGGTGACTGTTTGATGCACCTCGCATCGGTCTAAGGGCCCTTTGAAAATTCAGCCCATTGTCTGTAGGAAAGATTATGACTGGTCAGTTTTCCCATTTAAAATGGTCCAGGTCATCCCTGGCTGGTTACAGTCACCAGTAATGCTGCTATAGTTATTACCTGCATAATTTCTCTCTTCTTCAATTGCTAAATTAATCATAGCTCCAGAATCTGCTGGCCTGTATACTCAACCTATCAAAAGATCTTGCCTGACTTTTGATTTCACTTGTGCCCATAGGGTTTCATATTTGTTGTCTAGAGATTTTATTTTACCTGAGATATCAATGGCATGTAAGGAGGTTTTTTTTAGAACAATTCCACCTCCCTTTTTTCCTTTCTGCCCCTTCTGAAGATTTCAGAATTCTCTATGGTGGTGTTCCATGTGACATTCTTGCTTTGCCAAGTTTTGATAATACTGATTATGTCTGGGTTTAACTGGTCAGGTAATGCATCTAATTCATCTTTGTTTTAAGGACTTTAGTGTTTCTTACTTGGCCTTTCCAACCTCAGTCATGCCCAGTAGTTTTTTTCTTGTTTGTTTTGTTGTTACTATTTTGTTTCCTGGAATTTGTGATTTGTGACTCTTAGCATATATTTTTTTTTCCATTCATATCATCATAACCCACTTTTTCCCTCTGGCAGTCTCGTTTAAAGCATGTTCTAGGGAGCTGGCAATTTTGTTAGCTAATAGGCTAGTCACTTTACTATTAAGAGGAAGTCCTTCACAGGCCAATAGATTATTATTTATTTTCTGCAAATGAGCACCAGTTTCTTTTAAAATTAAAATGTTTTCTTGCACTTCAGTTCTTCAGCCACCTGTTAATTTGTCCTGTCACCTGCTGTCTATGCACATTTGCCCTGGGAACTGGGAGAATCTCTAAGACTGTAACCTGACATGCTACAAGTTTTTTATAAACCTTAAAAATCTGTGTTTCGTGTTTCCTACCTGTGTCATTTGTGACTGTGTGGATCATTCCTGTATGTAAGGGGCCTGTGCTTTTGAGTATATTCTCTGTTCTATCTGTAATGTCACTGGGCTCAACTTTCAAATGGGGAAACTATGATGCAAGGTGCCCGCACCAAAGGTGTATGGTGCAAGTGGCACCTTACGTCATAGTTTGTGGCACTTCGATTTTCAAATGCCAGCTGTGTCAAAATCTAGATGCTGTGCTGCAAAGTCCCCCTGTGCCACCTTTGTGGCAAAAGTGCCTGTGTGCCTGGTGGCAAGGATGGTTGCGCCATGGCGGGGATGCTTCATCCCATTATTTGCCATTCTACAAGTCCTGTCATAGTTGCAATAGGGGGCTACCTTTAGACCAGCCAGAAGGTAGTCTAAGGGCCATGTGCCACTGCATGGCAGGGTGGCAGTTGGGGGGCTGCACAGAAGGGACCGGGGGACAGAAGAAGCATGGGATGTGACCTTGGGGGTAACAGGGGCATGAAACTAATGTGCAGGGCATGAAGTGGCACCCTGTGGGCACGCCCTGTACTAACTGAGATGGATGATTGGACTGGGATAGGGGGCTGGCAGAAAGGGACCAGGACCTGGCCTCAGAAGAATACAGCCCTGGCATCTGCCCCATAGGTGCCACTGACCACAACACTACTGGCAGACAGCAGTGGCTGCAGGTTGCAGGGTGTAAGTAGGGGCTGGGAATGGTCTCTGGGCAACACGGCATTCCCCTGGTACCATGCCCCCCATGTGTAGGCAGGCTGCTGCGTGCTGATAGTTTTGTAGTCCATGGCACCTATGGGGCAGATGCCAGGGCTGTACCCTCCTGAGACTGGGTCCCAGTCCCTTTCTGCCAGCCCCCTGTCCCTGTCCAATTGGCTGTCTTGAACAGCAGAGGGCACCCACACAAGGTGCCACCTCATCATTCCATCAATCCCACAGGTGAGCCACTACTTTGATGCAACCCTGCAGAAGTAGAAATCTCGGGTCTTGGGGGCAGGACCCTCATTTTTTTTTAAAATATGGCACAGGGTCCCGACCCCCACCGAGACTGCCACAGATGTAGATCGCTGCAACTTATGGTGATTAAGGGTTCTTTAAAAATCAAGCTCATATACTGTAGCAGTGGGAAAATATGTCACCATTATGTTCATTTTCTCTTTTTTACAGATTACAGAGTCTGTGTATCTTATAATAGAATCCCCAATTATGGCTTTCTGTTTTGTATGGCATACTACACTGACTGGGGGAGTTAGGGGAACTGTCAGTACTCAGCAGATCAAATCTATTTTCTGTCTTAATCTGTTCGGAAGACATCTGTGGCCCGATATTCAAATGTTTGTGCAGGCGCTAATGGGTCTTTGCCTCCACTAACCAGGGTTTGCAATGGATTCCCATATTCAAAAGGGGCTGTTGCACAGGCAAAGAGGGTTAGTGCATGCACAAAACATAATGTATGCGTGTGGGTAAGAGGAGTGGTTTGGTCATTAAAATATGCGCTATCCCATATTCAGTGGCTTTGTGCTGTGCCAAAGGGTTTGGTGTGGTCCTTTTGCACAGCACAAATAGCGCTAAACCCCCGCCCCCCGACTTAATTCCGGACAACTCTAGTGGTTGCCGGAGGTACTGCAGCCACCAAGCTGGTTGGCTGCTGGGGAGCTCAACTGTTCCCTGTGGTCCCTGGCACACTCTCCCTGATGATTGCCAGTCAGTTATGTAGAAAATAAAGTCCCTGGTGGTAGGGGTTTTCCCCCTAATCACTAGCCCTGCCATAAATAGTGCTATCCCTCCCCTCCCTTGGATCACTAGCCCCGCTGCACATAGATGTTATCCTTGGTGGTAGTGGTGCCCCCTCCCTCTGATCGCTAGTCCTGCAGTACAAAAAAAACCCTCTCTGGCATCCAGTGGTTCCCTCCTGCAACACTGGGAAACCCCCCCCCCACTCACTGTAGCATTATTCACTCTGTTGTGGGAACATAAGGTGACCGGCACAGCCCTCCTCACTGCTCCTCGGTCAGCTGCTGGATGCATAGGCAGAGATCATGCCTCTTATTTATAGGACAGTGTGATGCATCTTCTCCTATAAATAAGAGGCACGCTCCCTGCTTGTACATACAGTGGCCAGCTGAAGAGGTGCGAGGAGGGCTGTGTCAGTTGACGTATGCTGCTGCGGCACTGCAGATAACGCTATGGTGAGTGTGCATGGAGGGGTTTGCTCAATGCCATGGGGAGGGAACAACTGAATGCCAGGGAGTTGTTTTGTACTGCCAAGCTGGTAATCGGAGTGGGAGCACCACTACCACCAGGGATAACATCTGTGTATGGTGGGGCAAACGATCGGGGGAGGTGACACCACTACCACCAGGAATACATCTGTGTATGGCAGTGGCTAGCAATTGGAGGGGGATGCCACTACCACCAACAGGGATAACACTATTTATGGCAGGGCTAGTGATCAGAAGGGGGGGACACCGTGATCACTAGGGGTAATACTACTGTATTTAGGGCAGGGCTAGTGATCATGAAAGGGGGGACACCACTACCACTGGGGAATACATCTATGTACAGCAGGGCTGGCTATTAGAGGAGGGGGCTCCACTACCACCAGTGATACATCTATATATGGTGGGGCTAGCTATCGGGGGGACACCACTGCCACCAGGGATACATTTATGTATGGCAAGGGCTAGTGATCAGAAGAGGGGAACACCACCACTACCAGGTATAACACTATTTATAGCAGGGCTAACGATTGGAAGGGGGTGACAGTCCTACAACCAGGGATAACATTATTTAGGGCAGGGCTAGCAATTGCAGGGAAGGGGAACACCACTACCACCAGGGATATATCTATGTACGATGAGGCTAGTGATGGGGAGGGGGGGGAAGCACTAGCATCAGGGATATATACACATCTGGGACTGGGCAATTGGGGGGGTGGCGCTGTGCTAACCTGCCTTGCTACCAATTCAAATGAGCCAATAATGGTCATGCAAATGGCCCCATAGCACCTTGCATCCCTAGGGGCTCATTTGCATGGGTCCCTTTGAATATTGGAAATAGTGTTCCGGCACTATCCATTCTTGCACGTACTTCAGTAGCCCTGTCAGTGTATTGCTAACTGGTTTAGCGCTGGACCAACAATAACCTATATTCAGCTGAATAGTGCTGGTGCACTATTTGACTGAATATAGCATTTCGGGCACCCGAGCAAGTGCAAGGTGAAGCGCAAATGTTTGCGCTGTGCTTTGCGTGTATTTGAATATCAGGCCCCTTCTCTTGTTCCTCCTTTTGTCTTTTGCTACCTGCAGCTGTGCACCATTCTGTATTTCTTCTATGTTATTCACCTTAGTGTCCTGCAAAGGACAGATTATTTGAACAAAAGCTGCTTTACGGGCAGCCCTGCCTCTGAGGCAGTGCAGCCTTCGAGGCAGACATTATGCATAGGTCAGATTGGGGGTGTAGTGGAAGAGGTCTACAGCCTGATTAAAAAGAGACTGTGAGTTCAAATCAAGACAAGGTCCCCTCAGTTTTCATTGTCAGAATTTCACTAGAGTGGTGATCCATGGTAGTATGGCGTTAGAACAGTAAATAGGAAAAGGGACTTAAATGTGAGAAAGAATAAGTGCAACAGTAAAGTGCTGCCTCCAAAGCAGGGCTGCCCTGGAGGCAACGTTCGCTGAAAAAATGTACGTTTCAAATTGCCATTTTCCATGTGCTATAAAGTCAGAAAACTGATTGACAATGTATTTATCTATCTATTTATTTATCTACAGCCTTCTGGCAAACCACCCAGAGCATAATACAAGAACAGACCAGTCAATAAAATACAACATCAGTCCCCAAATGCCTTCCTACACATATATAATTTTATATTACTTTAAATATTATGACTGTAGGAGACAGTTTGATATAATTTGCATGGGAAGGAAGTTCCACAGACAATGAGCAGCAGCAGCAGTACCAGCAAATGCTTCATCAGCAGGGTTCTTAGATCTATAGGGACTGCTGTATTTTTCAAGGAAATGGAGCCATCTACAAGTAAATTGTTCCCATAGACCTGCCTTGATTATACAGGGAAACAGCAATTCAGTTTCCATATGAAACTGTGTGCTTTAGGAGTAGGGAGTAAGCCATCCATCATCTTGACTCACCCTCCTCTGCAACTTGCCTCCTACCTACAGTTTTTAGCCCTGTCTGTCTTCTTTCCTGCTACAGTTCTCCCAGCCAATGGGGAGTTTCAAGGGGGGACCTGCCATCCCTTCATTATGGAAGCCTCATTAGCGGCCCTCCATGTGAAGGACCGAGCGCAGAGGACATCAAGGAGTCTGTCAGTAGTCAGCCATGAAGGCAGCCAGTAGCTAGCCATGCTGCCTCCCTTTGCACTGAATCCTGTCTGTTGCAATGCTGTGACTCATGAGTACCCATCTATAATGAACTGCTGTGCAATCAATACATGAGGTATTCAGAACATTATACCCTGTTTGACTTCTACCTGCCTGCAAACATCACTTGCTGTTAACCACTCCCTCAGTCCATCTGCTGCTGGGGTGCTTATTGTTTTTACTGCTAGTTGCTAGAACCCAGTGCATACTAGATCTTGCTGACACCCTGTCCAGGTGGCATGTGTATATTGACTCCCAGTTACTAAAGTGGGTTGCTGCCTCAGTCTGCCTGCTATCAGGGTGCTAACTGATTTCTGATAGTTGCTGAAATCCTATGTATACTAGATTGCGCTAACACCCTATCTAGGTGGCCTGTGTATACTGCCTCATATTGTGGATACAGCCTCAATCAGCTTGCTATTAGGGTACTTATTGTTTTTTCCTGATACTTGCTGAAACCCAGAGTATATTAGAGTTTGCTAATACCCTAGCTGGGTGGCCTGAGTATACTGACTTCCAACTGCTAAAGTGGGATACTGCTAAGTTCTCTACTACCACCAGTCTGCTGATAATATATTACACTGTATTGAACTGGTTGCCTAACCTGACTGACTGCTCAAAAGTACTTAAACAGTATTCCTCAGTACTCCCTGGTGCTATAGAACTGCAAACACCCTACCCGGGTGGATTGTGTCCAAGTGTTACAGGATTAGTGACCTACCAAATTAACTTTATGATTTGCTGACTGTCAAGGCAAACGTGCTCCTTGAGATTATACTGCTGTGTTCCTTCCTATCCACAGTACAGTTCCCAGTACCCTTACAGCCATCTATAGAGACAGAGAGAGAGAGAGGCTATTTCCCTTGGTCCCATGCAGATACCAAAGCTCACTGATCCCCCCTCCCGAACAACCTAACAGCATCCAAGCCCCTTGCCATATGCCTCCCACATGGAACACCTAACCCTGGTGATACTCAGGGAGTGCTACAAGATTGCCTGAAATTGTGGTGTCTCCAGGGTCACTCATCTGCCCCTCCCCATTAGGAGGAACACCTGGAGACTGAATCAATACTTCAGAGCCTCTAGGGGTATTGCATTAATGCTGCTGCTGTTGTTTGGCAATGTCTACCCCAACCCAGGACTTGCTGGTAGCTCTGGGCCTGGCACTCGCAGCAAAGGGCTACTGAACATAGTCTCCCTAAATATCAGTAGTCTGCTACCTAAATTTACCCACTTCAAAGCCTGGGTCATGTTAGTGCAGCCAAACATTAAATATGTCACTGAAACATGCCGTAATCCACACACACCAGATGCCACTGTCTCATTGTCAGGCTTCAATATCTTCATGGAAGATAGAATAGGTACATGGGGGGGGGCCAGATGTATTATCTACCTTGGATCAGACCAGCAAGCCTCCAAATTTGTGATTAAGGACCTAACCAGGGACTATGAATGCCTAGTATTAAAGCTATTGTTTGGGAGTGGTCACAAATCCTTTGTCCTCCTGTCTGTTTATATCCCACCTGGTAAACAGCTTCAGGGCATAGAGTCCCTCATTCACTACTTCCAATACCTCAAGCTGAACTGGAAATGCATTGTTACTGGTGACATTAACATCAATTTCAATGCCAAATCAACTACAGGTCTTAGGAGTACGATATCCAGTCTTTTTCTTACATGAATGGTCACTGAACACACCAGGATTAGTTACAATGCAGGCACAACAGTACTACTAGACTGGGTTCTGGTCACACACACAGACAGGGTTAAAGTTGCCAAAGTTCTGCTGATACCCTAAGTGACCGTTCTCTGGTACAGTGTCTATGCAGTTAAACAGCCCAGGCTACCTCCTCATCTCATATCCATCTGGGTCCTAAACAAAAAAGAAGGTGCCTGAATTCAAAGCCCACTTAGCCCAAATTGATTGGAGCTTCCTTGCTCTGGATATTGATTCAGCCCTTGATTTCCTTGTCACTGAGTTCACATGTAGCTGTGATAAAGTCACACCTGTTAAAAAACACAAGACAAGAGGCACGTTGTCTGGAGTGATCACCTCGGAACTTCTTGCTTATATGAATGAGCGGGGTAATCTGAAGGCACTGGCCAGGGAATCAGGGTCCTCAGTCCACCACAAGTACACCAAAATGATTAGAAGAGCCAGATCTGACTTACAAGGATGAGCAGACCCAGAACTGGAGTGATGGCAAAAGATTCTAGAACGTCCTTAAGCTCCTTGGGAAGGGTGGCAGATATTCACCTAAAATGCTTTTGGTTAAAGGTCAGGAGGTCTTTGAGCCTACTTAAATCACAAATGTTTTCAATTCAGCTTTCACTGACCAGAGCTCTGTCATCCCTGCTGAACCTGCCCAGTCCTCCAACAGAGGGCCTGGCCCTGAAGCCTCCCTGGTGCTGGGCCCCAACCCGTTGCCTTAAATTCTACTTTAAAACTGTGTCAGTCAAGGACACCATGAAATACATCAGTAGGGTGCTTGGCAAAACTAGGGTTGGGAGTGACTAGACTGATAAGAAATTACTTGCCCTGGTGGTAGAGGAACTTTCATATCCCATCTCAAAAAGTTTTAACTTCTTCCTGCGTTACTCGCAGTTCCCAGTGAAGAGGATATCCACTCTGGTTAGACCAGTCTTCAAAAGTGGTGACCGCTCTATTCTGGTCAATTACAGTCCAATTTCTATTCTGTCCCCCATTCAAGGATCTAAAAGGAATAGTCTCTGAACAGTTTGTCACGCATCTCAAAAATGGCAGTGCCCAGTGTGTCCAGCAGCATGGCTTTTGGAAGCTACACAGCACTAGTACAGCACTGTTGGAATATACCAGCTATGTCCACAAGGCACTTGACAGTGGTGATCTGGCATGGGCCGTCTACATCAACCTTACAAAAGCCTTCAACTGAGTCAACTATAATCTCCTACTCAACAACCTCACTGACTTGGGATCCAAGATGGGTGTTCGACAAAATTTTTGTCAAATGCCCCAACAGCGAAACCGGCAGGTTGACTGCATTTTGTGCATCTCGCACCCCCTCCACTTAGGATTATCAACTCCTATTCGGAGCTGATTTTGGGGGGGGGGGGGTGCAGGACTCCAGACAGACAGTGCCAGGTTCCAGCAGGTTCCCTACAGTGGCATGGTGCTGTAGTCGCTGTAGGGGGCCTCACTGTTGAAAAGTCGCTGTTGTTGGGTATACCACTGATTTGGGACTGTCACAGAGCACAGTGGACTGGTTCCACAGTTACCTCATTAACTGCACTCAGTGGCTGAAGATTGAAGGCTCCATATCTGACATTAGGAGAGTATCAATTAATGTACCCCAGGGCTCCATCCTGTGCCCACTCCTATTTGACCTATTTATAAACAAATTGACTGATGCCTGTAGGATGGCCAGTGTTCTACTCTACACTGACGATGCTGTCATTTATACCAAAAATCCTGACTTTGACTGCCTCACTACCACACTTCAAAGTAACTTCAAAACCTTGGAAAGCAGGTTCCTAAACAACAAATTGGTCCTAAACTACAAAATAAATGAATAAACAAACAAATGCATAAATAAATAAACCATGTTATTCTCTTGCCTCCCACAAAAAAGGCAAGCCCCACCCTTTGTCATCTGAAATGGCCTGAGACTAATTCTTGAACAGATGGAGACCTGTAAATACCTTGGAGTAACCCTAGGTGACACCCTATCATTTGCTCACCCTCCATGTTGAAAATCTAGTGACCATAGTCAACAGAAGAGTGGGTGCTCTGTACTGGAACATGAATAATCTAACTGTGTTAGCTAGGTGCCCTATAATGGCCAGTTCCTTCCCATCACTTGTAGATTATAGCCCCTCTGTGTATCCCAGCTGCTTGTGACACAGTGCTGACCAGAGTACAGCTGCTCTGTAGTAAGGCATGTAGCTTTGTTCTTGGTGTAGACAACTGCACCCATTCTTGCAGCCTCTATGTCCTAATTGGCTTCCACTACCCAGAAGAATAAGGCTGAAGACCTGTCTGCTAGCCAAAAAAAAACCAATCCTGGGTCTTACTACCCCTTTCTTAAAGAGCAGCTGATGCCTTTGGAAACACTTTGAACAACATAATATTTAGACACAATTCACCTTATATTTCACATATCTTGTATAAATTTCTTGTTACCATTATTTATTACTGAAGAAATTACCACAAAAACAAGAGCTTTACCTCACAGAGTTCATCTGCCTCTGTAGCTTATTCCCTAATTGAAATACAATGCTTTGTTGTGACATCACAGTCTGTTGCCATGGGAATAACTGTGATGTCACAACCAGAGCATTATGCCATCAGGTTGGGAAGAAGCAATAGGAGCCGATGAACCCTCAAAGAACAACTTTCCTGTTTTGGAGCATATAACCTCAGTAATACATAATGGGGATAAGAACCACAGAGTTAGTGAGAACTATAAGCTACACTGTGTCCAAATATGTTTTTCAAAAGTTATTCTTGAGGCATCAGTGGCTCTTTAACTAACTGCTTCCATACTGTCTCTAACTACTACAACATCAGGAGCATGGCAAGGTCTACCCTTGAACCTCCATTCTGGTGTACTCAGCTGGGCAAGGAGTCTCTTAATGTTAGGGTTGCAAATTGTCTAAACAAACTGCTGGACACCCTGTCGAATCTACCGAAGTTTAATCAATTTAAGAGATCCCTAAGGTCTGCCCTTTCAATCCAATGCAGTTGAAACCAGACACAAACAGGATGCCTGAGCACTCCACGGAAACACTTCTGTTTAAAAAAATAAAAAAATGGCAGAGACATGTATATGCCAAGAGTTTATTTTTGACAAAAACAGACAAACCAACAAGGAATTCCTGTCACACTCGATCAAGCCCCTCAGTTGTAACCACTAACTTTCAAACTCAGTTTCCCTTTGTACTTATAAAGTGATCCTGTTGCACACTATCTGCCTTTACTTGCACAGTTTTTGTAAGTAATGTTGCTTCTGCCTTGTTTATTGTGTGCCTGAATTGACTACAGTCCTATGGAGTAGCTTACAGTACTTGTATTGTCCTACTTCTGTGCTTGTTCATTTCCGATGTGGAACCTCTGTAAATGAGCACTTGTGCTCAAAGGTTATCTGATGTATGTAATAAATAACAAATAAATAACTACATAAATACAAAAAGGTTATCAAAAAGAAAACTCAGAAAATGTGTCTTCTAGTTATAGAGAAAAAGCCAAACTGGTGTGGTAGCACTGCATTGATGTTTTCTTGGGGAGGGGGGAGGGGAGGAATGAACATCAGCATAGATGGCACACTCCTTTAACCCTGCATCATGCAACAAGTTTGTGCATGCACAAGTGGGCAGGACACTGTGTAATCAATGACTGGAACCATCTTTATAGTGTGCCAAAGAAGGCCATGTGCAACTTAAATGTGCCATATTTGTAAAGGCTATGCCTGGGGTTCAGTGGGGGGGAGGAGCAACTAACCATGCCCCTGATCAGGCTTTAAAAGGCCGCTCCTCTCAGTTGCTCCTCGGATCATTTTCTAGTTGCAGCCAGAGGTGCTGCCCTCCTTTGCTGCTGGCTGTTATCCTGTTTCTGCTGTGCCTCCAGCAGCCGGTCACCTTCTTCTGTCCGTGTTTTCTTCTGGTCGGCCGCTCATTGTGCAGGCTGTTCCATTGTTCCTCCTCACAGCTTCCATCCCCTCCTTAGTGTTTCTCCTCCCACTCATTTTCCTCCCTCCTGTAATTTACTTTTAGCCCCCCGCCTCCATTTTCCCCTTGTTGCTTCCTCCTCATCTGCTCCCCTGCCTGCTCCCTCCTCATTCTGGGTATCCCCGTACCTCATTTGCTTGCCATTCCTTCCCTCACCTTCTCTTTTTATGTTGGCTCACGCTTGCGCACCAGCCAACATATTGGAGTAGTAGCAGATTTGGAGATGCGGTCACTGTAGGCGAATGCAGGGCAGGCATCAGTAGGTGCGGCCCTCATTCCCCAATAAGCCAGCATGCAGGCGATACGTAAAGTGGCCACCACATCTAAGAAAAGTACAGCTGCAATGAGAGGCAAGCTCGTCATGCAGCGGTACATGAATATGCCTCCTGATGTGCCCTTCCTGGTGAAGTATTTGCAAGAAACATGGCAGCAGTGACTGCCACCACCGCCTGTCACAATGCCAACTTCAGGGGTGCCCAATCACCTTGTCGGCATGCCCCGACACAGTTCATGTGCCAACGGGGAAGCCCTCTCCCCGATGGCATAATGTCCCCCCTCCTTTTTCAACTGTGTGCCAAGGTGGTACCCAATCCCCTTTGGCATCATGCACCCCTACAAACAGTCTTTCTTTGTTGATGGGGGGGCCCAATAAGTCCCCCCATTCCCTGTTCAATCTGCCTACAACGGAGCCTGTCCCTTCATTTGTTGTGTGCTGAGGGGGGGTACCGGCCCCCCTAGGCTTTCCTGCCCCCACTGGTATTGGGCACCCCGTTGGCTACAGCCCCCCCAAAACAACTCAGGTGGCATGCTGGGAGCCCACCCCAGCATGCCAAATGTCCCTAAATAAAAAAAACAGTCCCATGATGTTTTTTTTTAACCCCTAAAAAACAGAAAACGGTCCCTCGTCGAATCTGGTGACCCCTTCCCCAACTCATGCCCACCCTCTGTGTACCCTGCCTCCCCACACCACCCCCCACACCCCATACTTACCTCTGGAGCACGGCACGATGATCTTTGGTGGACCAGGGACACATCTGCACTCTTCAAAGCCGACCGCGAACTGAGGAAATGCCAGTAAGCTGTATAATGGTATAAATAGAGTTTTTTAAACTTTGGTGCATATCTTGGGCATTTTTGGGAATTTTGGCACGAGATTTTCAACATGGGGTTATTGGGACCCCTCCTCATGAATTCTGTCACTGCCATGGTGTTATTCAGTCCCGAAAGGTGATTTCATGGTCACTGTGCAGAATCACCTTTTGGGACTGATTGATGAAATGACAGTCCCAGTGTTCATGAGGTGGGCTCTCAAAAAGCCTATGTTGCAAATTTGGTGGAAAAAATCAAAAAAATGACTGTTTTATGAGCGTGCATTGCACAGTTTCAACACACGTTCGTAACTTCATTAATTTGTAATATTTTCACTCCAGATTTTCAACATTGGCATTTTTCCACACCTTCTTATGAACAGTACAGCTGTCATTTTACATATCCTGGCCAAAATGTGTTATCGCGCTTCCGGCGCGGAATAGCAAGGTCACTGTGGGAAATCAGTTTTAGGGACAGATTCAGAAAATGACAGTGACACTGTTCATGAGCAGAGGTCCTAATAAAATGCTTATGTTGAAAATGTGGTGATGAAAAGTCCATAAAATTACTATGTTACAAGCGTGCATTGTGCAGTTTCCACACACCCTTGTAACTTTGCAAATTTGCAATATTTTCATGCCAGATTTTCATCACTGGCATTTTTTCACACCTCCTTATGAACAGTGCAGATGTCATTTTTCACATCCTGCCCAAAATGTGTTTTCGTACCTGTGGCGCACAGTGGTGTGGTCACTGTGGGAAATCAACTTTTGGGACAGATTAACAAAATCACAGTGCCACTGTTCATGAGGGAAGGTCCCAAAATGCCTATGTTGAAAGTGTGTCTCTGCAGGGTGGAGGTGAGGTTGGCATCAGTTCAGTACTTCACTGCCATTCCTATTATGCATCTCTAACTCCTGCGCTACCAATGCCAATGCCAGCGAGACAACATTCGGCACTGACAAATGCTTGTTTCCTTCTGGGCTTTCTATTTTGCCTCGCTGGTCACAACCCTGATTCCTTACCGGCACTTCTGGGTGTGACATCACCGGCCACACTCGGAATTCAGCAGCTGCCTCACCCGGAGCATCTCCGTTTCTCAGCTCTATGTCCCCCTCTGTCTGGTGCGCAGTTGCCTGCCTCTGAAATTCCTGTCCTCTGAGACCAATTCCTATAGTACAGTTCTTCAGCAGTCCTTCAATGCTCGCTTGTCATTTCATTGCCTACCACTGTTATTATTCATTCCTTGCTGCACTTCATTCTGCTTCTGTGCATCTTTCTCTCTCTCGTACCGTCATCATCTGTTGCCCAAGTCCTACATGCAGGACCTGCATAAATTCATTATTTTAAACCCTGCTTCAGCTGCTAGTATTTACTTTGTTTTCTCTTACTGGTTTAATTTTATGTTACACCAGCGACTACATGTAGGTTCATATTTTACTCAGTTGCCTCTGTGATGCTCCATGTATCTTGGCACACTACTCTGGTTTTAATCGACCCTCACCATACCACATTGCATCAGTAATCAGGCACATACCAGACTTCCTGGTGTTACAGCAATTGCCATTGCAAGTCTCTTCATTCTCAAACCTCACTTTCTCCCATACTGGCTTTGCAGCCTCCTCTTACCTCCACCATTGGTTGCAGGCTTCGCCTGGCTGTTCCCATCTCTATCTCCCACTCATGCAGTTTAGTCCACTCCTGAATTTGGCTTCTTAATGGACCTGGTTGGCATGCACTCCTGTGGTTACTAATTTGCATTCTGTTGTATGGACCTATGTCAGGATCTACTTCATTCAGTCCGACCTCTATGCTGGTCTTCCCATCTGAATCGACTTTCCGAGCACAACCCTCATGGTACCTTGACTCTACCTTTTCTCCGCTTCAGAGATATGTCTTCCATGTCCATTACTCCATGGCTCAGGGCTAGTCTGTAGCTGACAGTCTTGCCCTGTACCCAAGAAGTCTGTATCTAGAGCATGCAAAATGCTGAGTAGTTTCCTCCTCATCTGGCACAAAGTGGGAATGTCTTTTTGCTCTGGGCAGACCTTCAGTCATAACCCATACTTGGCAACACCTCTAAATATAGAATTTATGACTTCAACTGCGAGTGGTGGGGCTCTCACCGATGGAGTCCTTTTAGCTGCCTGAGTGGGTTCGGAGGCACCCTTTATGTAATTCTCCCTTCAATCACCTCTGGTTCACCTGATCTGTTTCATAGGCTTGTGTAGACCAGCTGAGTGCCTCTGTGGTCGTTTCTCTCCTCCTTTGCTTTTGGGCATCTAGTTGCAGAAACATCACTCACAGCCCTGAAAAGCATTCCTACTAGAGGAAAAGAGTGAGAGCTTCCTTCAATTTGGAACCTTTTCCACTTCCTCTAATCTGGACTTTAAATTGCAGTAGCAGAGCCGTCACTAACCAAAACATCCTTCAGCCTGAAGGGAAGGTGACCTAGGCTTTGGATCCCCGGAGGTTTCTTCCTCATAGGGGTTTTTCCTCTCTTCCATGCCAATGGTCATAATACTAAGATTAGGTTAGTATTTCCATAGGTTCCGTAGTTAGGTTCCACTGTTGGATGGAGGTGGATGGTGGCCATAGTTATTCCCTCTCTTCTTAGGAAGTCGTGTCCTCATACCTCCTCCAACCCGAGACTCAGGTCGCTATTCCACTGTTATCTCCTGCTACTCTCTACCATTGACATATGTCCTGGTCTTCCTACCAGTTGTTTTCCTCACCTCTTTGTGCTGCTTGACACTTTTTTTGGGCACTCTTTTTGGGTTCCTTCCTAAGCTACTTTCAGCCAAGGGAATCATTCCCGCAGCACCCTTAGGGGTGGAACCCTCCTCTAGGGTTCCTCGCCTTGGTACACCTACAGAGTGGTATATCCCACAGATAGAGAGGCGAACAGTTACAGTGCTTCCAAGTTGCACAAGCATAACCACATACCAAGCTGCATAAGCCTATTGAATTACTGCAGTGGCAAGTTTCTTAAAATTGCACATTTCAGCTGACGGCAACAAATGGGGCCAGATCACAATGCGATCCCAACATGTCTTGACACTGCCTCATCAGTTGCACTGCTAAGAAACTGACATTGATAACATTTTGTAAAACATTGACCAGGTATCTCAGTAGGAGGTACTTTATAAACTGTCACCATGCAAAGACATTATACTGGAGAATGGGGACTGATACTGTGATATCTATAAGCACATTACAGGCTAATATTGTGTGACATGATCTGTTCGATTAATTCAAACCTAGTCAGTTCATATGTGCTTGCTGGTTTTACTATGTTACACTAGTTGGGGAAGAAAATACAAGCATTCAGAAAAAGAGACCAACACCTCTTCTCAAAGATATATCTTAAGCCTTAAGAAATAGAATACAAACAATTGCCGATTGATAACAAAGGTAAAAGAAGGTAAATATTAACATATTCATGTAGACTTTAATCTTGGGCCCTTGCACAGTAAATTCATGAGCACCACAAGGAAAGCGGTAATAATAGCAGACATGCTCAATAAATACTTTATTACACCCTTAGGTTATTTTTGAATATGCTTTCTGGACTGATGAATATACTTGAAGTAACCTTCAAACTGCTGAGTGGAGCGTGATACCACAGATTTATAGTTAAAAATCTGCATGCAGTCAGGTATGATTTACTGCACTTTCTATAAAACAAACAGTATGGAGCTGAATTGCTGGATTGAGCCTGTTTGTTATACTTATCTGGGCAAAATTTGTAAAGCAGATAGAAGACACCTTTGTGTGGTTTAGGACCAAACATTTTAATAAGCAGTATTTCAGGCTTGATGACAGGTTTCTGATGGTGTGGTGTGCCACTCACTGCTTTTGACATTTACAAAGCAGGCACTTAAACACATTATTCTAAAGCTTACAAGCCCCATTATTAAAATGCAAGCTGCTTTAAAACAAAAGTGCTAGCCGGTACATATGCCACTTAGGAACAGCAGGGAGGATATTCAGAACATTTGTTACTGAGTCACATTCTGCCAGAATGAACTGGAGCATCCTTGCTCTCCCTTTTCTCCTGCATTGTGCAGATCAGTTCAGGCTGGGGCAGATGTCCAGCTATACTCTGCCCACAGTTCCACCCTTTGACACATCAGGACTTCCACAGCTGCACTTTGGAGGCAATATGAACGCCAGAATGCGGCATGAGGTCATATGCAAAGGGGACAGATGAATTTTCAGGTTGTTCTAAACTAGGAACTTCAAAGAATGGCCCATGTATAAACAAACATTTGTCAATGCCGAATGTTTGCTTGCCGATATTAGCATTGGATGTGCAGGAGTTAGACAGATGCAAAATAGGGTGGCAGCGAAGTACTGAACTCACGGCAATCCCACCTCAACCCGGCCGAGATGGACAGGCATTGGGGTGTACCTGTGGGTCGTTGCCCATAATGCTCATGGCATTTCACCTCACCCTATCCTGTAGACACCAACAAGTGTTGAGGAGTGCCTTGGGGTGTTCGGCTTCACAGTCACCCCATTTCATAAGGACATATGCTGAAATGAGTGCAGTACAAGAGAATGGGGTGAAGTCTGGGGCTGAAGAGTGCAAGACATACCTTGATGCCTGTCACTGGCTTCAGAGTGGGGGTGGGATGGCATGAGCTTTACAGCCAGTTGTACAGGGTGGGACGTTATGGTTAGAAACCCTAATGCCCCGGGTGTGTGTTGGTATTTGCACTACAAATTTTCAACATTGCCTTTTTGTGACCCCCACCTCATGACAGCATTTGGGACCTCTTCTCATGAACAGTGGCACTATGATTTTGTTAATGTGTCCTGAACTTCGAGTTCCCACAGCAACTGTGCCATTCTATGCCAGATGTGTGAAAACACCGATCAGGAAGGATGTGAAGAATGACAGCTGTACCATTCATACGGAGGTGTGAAAAGATGGCAATGTTGAAAATCTCTAGTGAAAATATTAAAAACGCTTGACGCTCCGAACGTACGTAGAAACTTCGCAACACATGCTTGTACTGCAGTCATTTAGTGGAATTATTTCACCAAATTTTCAACATAGGCATTTTGTGACCTCTGCTCAAGAACACTGTCACTATGATTTTCTTAGTCTGTCTGAAACATTGTATTCCCCCAGTGACCGCACCATTGTGAGCCAGATGTGCGAATGCATATTTCAGGCAGGATATGAAAAATGACAGCTATACTGTTCATAAAAAGGTGTGGAAAAATGCCAATGTTGAAAATCTGGAGTGAAAATAGTACAAATTTGCGAAGTTACGAGGGTGTGGGGAAACTGTGCAACACACACTTGTAACACAGTCATTTTATGGACTTTTGTCACCAAATTTTAAACATAGACATTTTAGGGCCTCTGCTCATGAACAGTGTCACTGAGATTTTCTTAATCTGTCCCAAACACTGATTTCCCACAAGTGATCGCGCCATTCTTCGCCGGGAGTGCGAAAACACATTTCAGCCAGGATGTGAAAAATGACAGCTGTACTGTTAACAAGGCAGTGTGGAAAAATGGCAAAGTTGAAAACCTGGAGTGAAAATACTACAAATTTGCAAAGCTATGGGCATGCGTAAAAGCTTTGCAATGCACACTCATAATGCAGTCATTTTTTGGAATGTTTTTACCAAATTTGCAACATAGGCTTTTTGAGAGCTCACCTCATGAACAGTGACACTGTCATTTCTTTAATTGGTCTGGAAAGGTGATTCTGTGCAGTGACTGCAAAATCACCTTTTGGGACTGAATAACAAGATGGCAGTGACTGAATTCACAAGGTGGGGTCCCAAGAACCCTATGTTGAAAATTTGGTGCCAAAATCCAAAAAAATGGCTGAGATATGCACCAAAGTTGAAAAACATCCATTTATGCCATTATACAGCTTACCAGCACTTCTTTAGTTTGGGGTCAGCTTTGAAGAGTGCAGACGTGTTCCTGGTCCACCGAAGATCATCGCGTCGGGCTCCGGAAGTAAGTATGGGATGAGGGAGGGGTGGGGGAGGTACAGTCACAGAGAATGGGCATGGGTTGGGGAGGGCATGGGGCTCACCGAGAGACCATTTCATTTTACAGGATGTAAAAAAAACAAAAGACATCGCAAGACACTTTTGGCACGCTGGGGTGGGCTCCCAGCATACCATCTGGCTGGGTGTTTGTTGGGGAGGCAGGTACTGGAGCCAATGGGGATTGGGCACCCCTGTCGGCCATACAGTGTGGTGGGGGGTGTGGTAGCACATGAGCTGAGGGGGATTAGGCACCCCCTTGGCATACAACAAATGGGGGAGCACATCATGCCGACAGGGATTGGGCTACCCCGTCGGCAAATAAACTGAGAATGGGGGGCATGCTGATAGGGGGATTGGGAACCCTCAAGTCGGCTTTCATGGGGACTTTGAGGTGGGCGGTGAGAGCAGACGCCGGCCGCCATGTTATAAGAAATGTTACACCAGGCAAGGCAATGATGGGTCTCTCCCTCATTGCAGTGGTGGATTCATTTCAAGTTGGTGTCATGCTGGCTGAACTAGTGTCAGCAGCAGTATGCCGCCACATTGGAGAAAGTGGGCCAAGCCTCAAAAGGTACCTCCGAAACCCCGCTTCCCTCCTAAGCTGTCACAAAATGTTTCTTGTGCATGCATGCAAGCAAACATTTTATTTATTTATTTGGATTTTGGTAACCGGGTAAACCCGCTGAGACAAGAAGTCCCCTTTTCAAAAAGAAATAAAAGATAAAAAAAAAAATAAAAAGAGTTCTTATTTACAAAACCCATATAATCTCCTTTGTTTACTCTGGGCTGGATTTTAAGGGCACATGTCACAAGGGCAAATCTTGGGTTGGGTGCAACTTGCAACATGGCAAATGCACATAATTGGCTGCATACTATTTCCAACCATTTTGAAAGCATATGTGACACTTTTTTCACTTTACAGTGTGAAATGATGTATGCATCATTTTCTGAGTGCAGTAGCATAGAGTTAGATCTCATTTTCTGTGGCCTAACATCTATGTCACTAGTAGGGCAGTTGCTCAACAATTGTAAAAAGCACATGACAAAAGCACAAATTCTGTATTTGGGCACAGTTTGCATCATGGCAAATTTGCCTAAATAGTTGCATGCTATTTTCAACTGTTTTGTTTCATCTGTACACTTTCCTCACTTTACAACGTGAAAATGATGCACGTGTCATTATTTTGATACATTTTCAGAGTGCAATTCACAGCACTTGCAACATAGCGTTAAACCACATATTCTGTGGTCTAACATCCATGTCACAAGTAGTACAGCTGTGCAAGACTCGTGATGTGATTGTCTGAACATCCAGCTCATACAGTATGTGTATATTTGAGGTTTACACTTAAACCTCTCTTGCACTATTTTGTAACAGACAACTCAGTTCAAGCTGTATCTGTTGCCATCAACAGGAAGCCCCTAACCCCTGTACATATGTGGCTCAATCTGAGTAAGCTTATTCTGCATAAACACATTTTTAAATGATGTTTTGCGTCTTTGCTAGACAAAGTTATGTAGATGTATTCTTTTCAATAAATGTTACTGGGTTGACACTTCAGTCTGTCTTGCTGCATATCATTTCTTATGTAAGGTTACTTGGTTTCTCCATTACAGTATGTTCCCTTTGCTTCAGAAATGACTGAGTGATTGAAAATTGCAGGGTTTGCCTTACTGGGATTCAGATCTTCAATAATGCAGGAACCCAAGGTGGCAGCTCATTCTGCCATAGGCACTCCCACCTTCTCACATCAGGAAGCAACCTGACATGGGTCCCACAGTTGCTGTCAGAGTTGCCTCATCCAAAGGAGACCTTTTCAACTCTTCCCTAAGCAGTGCTTTGTTTAAAATAGCTGACCCTCACAGGCCCTCTCCCTTTAATGCTTAACCAAGCAGAGTTAAAAGAATGCTCATCCAGTGATGTTTCGTGCTTACAGCTTGAGAATTCAAAGGTAGCTCTTCTGAAGGCATGCAGTGTAAGTGAAGTGCATCATTCTCCTGGCAGACTAAACCTGCAATTGCCCCACTGACTTTAGTTGATAGAGCTTAAAGGAGAAGACTCCTGTATATGTATAATTTGGATATATCTGATGTATTTATTACACATTACATCAAGTACTGTACATATGTCAATAAGAGATCATCCATTTCTTCTGTTGCAACACATATCTAGAGTTTAAGGCTCTGACACAAGGTAGTAAAATGTCAAGCAAGCCTCCATTTACGTGCAAATGAGTCACTTGTAATACAGCCCCTCCGATTCCTTGATGTCACTGCAGCAACAGTGCAGAACAAAACATAAGGGTATCAATGCTGTCTAGCCTGATTTTAGTTTAAGTTTGCAAAGGCTTAAGGCAGTTCTGTCATGCAACTCACACAGAGAGTAGTACTTGTAGCCTTAATACTGTATGTGTAGAGCAAATAATACATCCAATATTATACAATGGGCAAAAAAAAAAAAAAGAGAGAATCCTGCATTTTGATTGACTGGCTGGCATCTTTCCAGTGTTGTAAATCCTCCAGAGTACCCACTGGAAAAGGTGCCAGCCTCCACTCAGCCACATCAGGAACTCCCTGGCAAATCCCTCCGTTCCTGGCAAACACACCACTGCCAAACACACAGACGACAGTGAGATTACCTTGTCCTTACCCCACATCCGATAGTCTGTCAGTAGCCTGAAAAGTTCAGAAAAACTGCCGCACCATTCCGAAAAAACAAAGCACCGGAAAGAAAAAAAAGAAAGAAAATGCAGTTCATTCTCTCCAAAGCAAAGAAGCTGAAAAAAATTCGGAACAGTGGTGGTTGAAATCTGCGATCCGAGCAGTACCGCTGCAGTGAAAAACAAATGAGCAGCAACTTTTAAAACAAACGGACGTTTTAAATTTTTTTTTTGTGAAAAAAACAAGTGGAGCCTTTGTATAATCACAATATACCCCTCCAGGGAGTGGGTATACTGGAGAATTTACCACTACTGGTGTGGTTAAGTCCCTCTGCTGCCCCTCGGGACCAAACCACACCAGCCGTGGTAAATCCTCTAGTATACCCACACCCTGTCGGGATATATTGCTTAAGTATTTCATTCACAGGAAACAAAAGCTGTTTCTCTGTACTGCTCATTTCTCTCTGTGAGACAGTTGTAACATGTGGAAAGACTGAATCAGTCAATCAACCAATCAAGCAACCAATCAATCAATCGAGCAGTCAATCAGTCACTCTATATTGAACCAGGTGAACACCCTTAAGAAGATTCCTTACAAGTTGAGCCTGGGCAGTTTACCAAAGGATCACACAAGACTGACTTATACACATCCCCTTTCAGCAGCCTGAAAGTGGAGAGCTAGATCATTTACTTTATAAAGTGTATTGTTTTACATTTCAAATGCTCCTGAGTTTCTGACTGGAAATACCAAGACACAGAATGCATATGACATGGGAGGAGTGAGTTAGCAAATACAGAGCTCTACAAACAGAGACTGATTAGTTTCTTTACCTACAACAGCTGAGGTGTAGCATCTGATTTGTGAGGGACATCCTACTTCAAATGCTGGCATTACAAAGCGGGGGTGGGGCTGCCACAGCTTATCCTTAGTACCTTGAAAGTGAAGTGCTGTAGCTCTCATCTCACTGCTAATGTTTTATAATGGGAATTGGGGCACTTTTAAAGTCATGGGCCTGAGGGGCCATCACAGTTTCTAAGGAGGTCAGGGGAACTTCTTAAGGGTTAGAGAGTAAGGGACTCTAGTATGATTTGAACCAGAGTCCCCTAGTACTTGCGCCTGTGCTTTCCTGGTAACCTATTCCTTGTCATAGCTGGATTCTTTATTGCCTTATTGCAGCCATCCAATCACTGACTGCCTAGTTACAGAGGGAAAGGGGCCTATCTGCAAGATTGTTTATCACTGCTGGTGTCAATCAAAACAGAGAATGTTAACACACACACACACACACACACACCCCATAATACAACAGCTGCATAATACCACTTAAAACTCTTGTTGTACCCAGAGTCATTTATTGGGTAAACTGTTTTTGGTAACAGAAACAGTAACACAACACATACAGGCACTTCCTTATATGAATACTGTATATACCTCAAATCAGTGCTGCATCACACTCACATGGTCCTAGTCCCTATTAGACCTGCACTTCAGGATGTGCACAACAATTAAAGGGTTCCTCCATTACTCAAGTGGGGAACCAAACATTGTGGGTTTGGTCTACTGGTGGAACTGCATTTAGTGCAGCACCATTATCTGTTGCTCTGATGACATCAGCCTCCAGCAACATTGATGGTAAAATGGAGGACAAACACATTGATAACTTTTGGGGGCTATATATTTTTATTTATAATCTAGATCTGGACAGCAATAGGACTGCTAGCAACTGGAGGAGGCACACAACAGTTACACATAAGGAGTTGGGAAAATATTGGTGTGGAACTATGGGAGACTTCCCCTTTAAGTCCTTAGGATATGACCAGACCTTTCATACTAACACTAAAATGCCAGCAGAATAGGCCTAATGGTCTTTTGCATCTGCTCATTTGGTCAGCCCCACCCTGGGAGCTGACCTTGCTGCCCCCTCGCTTCTCTGGCTTCTCCCTTCCCAGTTCGGATATTCTCGCTGCATTGATTTTGCTTCCAGAACCCTTCCCTGTACCTGTCCACACCCTCTTGAACCCCTCCACTGTCTCTGCCTCCATCAGCCCCTAGGCAGTGCATTCCATGGCTCCACCACCCTCTCAGTGAGTAGCACCTCCTCCTTTCCTCCTGAATCTTCCCCCTCCAGCTTCCACCCATGCCTCTAGTGGCCCCTCCTCCTTCCTTCGAAGCACCCAGACTGTTCCTCCCCTATGTACCCCCTTCATGTACCTGAAGACCTCTATTATGTTCCCCCGGTCCCTTCTGTCTTCCTATGTGTACATATTTAGCTCTTCGAGCCTCTCCTCATAGGTCCTGTCCCCCAAGCCCCAAATCATTTTGGTTGCCCTCCTCTGGACCCTCTCCAGGAGCTTAATGTCCCTCTTTAAGTATGGCCTCCAAAACTGCACGCGGTACTCGAGGTGCGGCCTCACCAAGCAGTTATACAGAGGGAGTATCACTTCCCTCCTTCTGAAGGTGATCCCCCTAGCGATGCATCCCAGCATCCTGTTGGCCTTGCCTGCTGCCCTTCTACAAGTCTCCGAGTTGTTCTTCTTGACATCCACCACCACCCCCAGGTCCCTCTCAGCCATTGAGACTTGTAGCATCCCCCCCCAGGGTGTACAGTTAGCCCAGGTTTCTGGCCCCCAGGTGCAGTACCTTGCATTTCCCTGCATTGAACCTCAGGTTCCACTTTCTAGACCATCTTTCCAGAGCCTTCAGATCCCCCTGTAGGGCCACCTTCCCCTCCTCCCCATCCACCACCGCCCCCAGTTTTGAGTCATCCGCAAAGAGACTCATCTCACTCCTGATACCTGTCCTTATGTCAGAGACATAGGCTTTGAACTGGAGGGGCTCAAGGACTGATCCCTGTGGGACCCCACTAATGACCCTCCTTGGGGATGAGACTATCCCGCCAACTACGACCCTCTGGGTCCGGTCCTGGACCCACTTGCCTATCCATCTGATCATCTGGTTCCCCACCCCCATTTCTCCCAGCTTATCCAACAGGCCCCCATAAGGAACAGAGTCAAATGCCTTGCTGAAGTCTAGAAAGAGGATGTCCACTGGTCTACCCAGGTCCAAGGCACTTGTCACGCAGTCATAGAACTCCACAAGGTTTGTCTGACATGATTTCCCAGGGATGAATCCATGCTGTCTATTGTCCAGGCACCCTGACTTTTCCAGGTCCCCCCCAGCCTCTCCTTGACAATGCCTTCCATCATCATGCCCACCACCGATGTCAGGCTGACAGGCCTGTAGTTCCCTGCCACCTCCCCTTGATCCCCCCCTTGTGGATAGGCACTATATGCACCACCTTCCAGTCCTGGGGTACCCACCCTGTCCTCAGAGAGATGGTGAAAAGCTCCGCCAGGGGTTTCGCCAGGACAGCCACAAGTTCCTTCAGCACTCTGGGATGTAATTTATCTGGCCCCGGTGCTTTCTCCATCTTAAGGGACCTGAGGGCTTCCCTCACTCTCTCTGCTGTGATTTCCACTTCCGCTACTTCTTCTCCCTGCTTAGCCTTTCCCCCTCCTGCCAGTGATGCCTCCCCCTCTCCCCAGACCCGCCGATCGGTAAGGGTCCCCCCTCCTCAGTATCACTGTCTCCTCCCATGTATGTTGCAGCACCCCCATTTTCCTTGGTGAAAACTGAGGTGAAGCACTCATTTAGTACCTCAGCCTGCTCCCCTGGGTCTTGTGCCCATGTCTCCCCTGTTTTAATCCTGCTAATCTGCCCCTTCACCCTTCATTTTTCCACAATGTATCTAAAGAACCCCTTGTTCCCCTCTCCTAATTTCCCTGGCCAGGTTCTGCTCCTTCCTTGCCTTAGCTGCCCTCACCAGTCTAGTGGCCCTTCTAGCCATCAGCTCATACTCCCCTCGATCCCTTTCACTCCTTGAGCACTTGAATTGCCTATAGGCTGCCTTCTTTCCCCGCACCACCTCCTGGATCTCTCTGGTCCACCAGCAGGGTTTTCGGGCCCTACCGCATTTTCGTCTTACTCTTGCACAGGTGCTTGTAGCATCCTGCACCCCTGTCCTGATGATTTCCCACCTACTATCAGCATCCATGTCTGACCCAATCCCATCCAAATGCTCCTTAAGGATCCTTCCCATTTCCTTAAAATCCGCCCCCGAGTCAGTTACCTCTGTCTTTGTGCAGCCTTCTACCCTCCTAGGTCAGGTAGAGACCAGACAGTGGCATGGTCACTCCCCACCAACAGGTCCTTACCTCTAGGCCCCCAATCAGTCACTGTCTGCCGGATCACATCCAGTACCAGCGCCTCCCTGGTCAGTTCCCCACCTGCTGAGTTAGGAACGAGTCTTGAAAGACATCCAACGACCTCTGTTCCCTGGCCACCGAGGATGTCATCATCTCCCAGTCTGTTCCTGGCATGTTTAAGTCCCCCAACACCACCACCCTTCCCCTGCCCAGTCTGCAGTGTCTCCCAGTATCTGCCATCAGACTCTCCTCCAGCTCCTCCGCCAGTGCAGGGGTCTATACCTTCTATTTTTACTCTCTTGCCCCCTTGTTATCAGGTGACCAAATAGCCTCCACGGTTCCCTCCACCTCCTCTCTCCCCCTATACTGTTAAAGTTTTTGACTATCATTGCTACCCCTCCTTCCCTCCCCGTCCTTCCTGAACATAGTGTAACCCTCCAGGTTCAGGTCCCAGTCGTATCTCACGGTGGCCCAGGTCTCAGTGACCGCTGCCCATCACCGCTCCTCAGTTAGCATTGCCTGGAGCTCAGGCATTTTATTTAAAGCTCCTGGCATTTAGCAGGACTACCTTCCACCCTTTCCCTGTACTTCCATTTCCCCTGCTCGTGTTCCCATGGGGATTCTGTTTTTCCCTGGTCTGCACTTTACCAGTCGGCCTTTTCCCGCATTCATCCAGCTCCCAAGGGGGGTGGAGACAGAGTCCCTCCTTTACCGGCACACCCTCGACAGCCTTTTCTTCCAAGGACCTTCTTTTCTCTAACATACTATAGATGATGCCATCTGCGTTGATCCTGTGTTTCTGCATAAGGCACAAGAAATATTTCCACCCAGGATATTCTTGTTTGGGATGGAGGAAAAGCTCTGCAGATGCTGTCCATTTCCACAAGCAAATAATGCTGATGGCAGGCAGAGGTCCTACAGTAGCTTGGCCCATGACAACTGTCAAGAGACTTGTCTTCTGCCATGCAGGGAGATTGCTCCTACTGTAGCTAAGATACTGTGACATGTTTCGACTGATCACACAAGTACACATTGTCAGTCCTGTTTATATTTCCAATTCTTCCACAGTTCAATAAGGAACCTGAGGTATCATATTGCACCATCACACTTAGAGTACAGTGCAAACTTTATAGAAAACCACTCTAGTTGAACAGTAATATCTGAGCCATATTTAAGGGTAGGAAACTACAGTTTGCCAGAATGTTTTTCCCCTCAAGGACAGCAAAAAGTATGAAGATTGAACAGATTAGTTTAGTGGTTCTCAAGTTTTCAGACTGCAAAACAATAAAATTGTTACTCTATTTAAAAAGTTTTGTTCACCTCACATTTACCGGCATTAAAAAAGTAAAATGAGACAGTAAGTCTTATCTTAGCATCTTATTATCCATTTTTAAAATATGGCGGTTATTGCATGAATAGACAGGATCAGCTGGTGCCTTAATGCAAATCCTTATGCAGGTCATCCCTCGTAGGAACATAGGACATTTTGAGGATACAGGAATGCTAAACAGTCCATCATGATCAGCCCCTTTCTATTAATAGCCACTATGCATTTCTCCACCTGAGTACACAAGTGGTGTGTGAAAAATCACCTAACTGATTTTTAAAGCTATTTATACTGTTTGCTTTGATTGCTGTCTTGGGCAGTCTATTCTGCTTGTTAACTACCCATGGTGTAAACGAAACCTGTCTGAATTCTTTCAGATTAAAACTGGCACTTAACTGGCACTTAGCTTCAGTGTCTGTCCCTTGGTGCATAATTAGTGCGGTAATGATTCAGAAAAGTATCCAAAAGCCTTGCTATGATATTGCAAACTGATTTTTCTGAAATCATGAGAGAGGTTATAATATTTGTCTCAACTTATAAACTGTTGATTTTCTTCTCAGACCCATTATGGGGGGAGGGTGTTAATAATATATTGTCCCTATGCTCTCTCTCCTCTGTGGCCTAACTGTTTCTATGGTGAGTAAGTGTCTTTATTTGCAACACTGTTTTCATCACCTGGAACTCATTCAATAGTTTTTCAGATCTTGTTGGGCAGAGCCAAGATTTTAAGACAGACTAATTAAAATCTTCTTAAATGTTGTTTAAAACAGCAGTGCATAATAGCAGTGACAATTTTGACCTATACTTTTCTATTCTATTTGGATTGCCTCTTATCTCCAGGCTTGCATGATACTATCCCCCTTCCCCCCCATTTTGAGTCTGCGTTACCATTTTGTTTGTTAAAACTGAAATGATAAAAAGTGTGCTCCTTTTAATATGAGTCAGTCCAGGTTTTCATCAGTATGCTCTGTTGTTTTTGAGCACCAATTGTTTAATATCAGATTAAGCAGTGTCAGTGGCTCAGTAGGTAGCACACTCGCCTCTGAGGCCAGGAGATCAGAGGGCTGTGGGCTCAGTTCTCACATCTGGCACTTGAGTTAATATCCCAGTACTGACACTGTAGTGCAGCATGAGTGGGGTGCTGCACTTCTGCACGTCTTTCGGATGAGACGTTAAACTGAGGTCCCATCTGCCTGGATTGGTGGTAGTTCAGGTGGATGTTAAAGATCCCATGGCACTTATCAAAAAGAGTAGGGGAAAGTTTTATTGAGACAAAAATCGTACAATAGTACACAAAGCATAACACAAAAAAAAAGGAAAAACAGGATAAGTATTATACAATCATTCAGGTAACTGCAAAGTCAGAGTCTGTGATCCAAGGAAGAGCTTTCCAAAGTTACGAAAGAGTCATATCTGAGTATATAGTATGTTCATGCTCATAAATTTCTTTTAAATCTTGTACAATCTTTTTTTTGAGCTCCAAATAGAAGCAGTCCTTTTGCTGTAAAGAAAACATGCAACGCACCATCCAAATATTCCATTTAATGCAGACAAAAACAAGGTTCAAAGTGTCCTGGTGCCATTTTGACCACTGGGAAGAAAAAACCCTGTATACAAGATTCAAATAAGTAACCAACTGAAGCAAGGGGGTATCCCATGCCTGCGCCAAAAAGGACCACCAATTTTTGATAAAGGAACAGTCAAAAAATAAATGAGGGATAGTTTCAAGTTCTGGAATACATAATAAGCGAGAACACATTCTATCTTGGGACTGCTTATGTTTCTGATTTGATTTTACATTAATCTTTTCATGGCATGAAAGCCAATGAAAATCCCACATTTTGTCTGGAACCCTCTTACATCTCCACAATAACAAAAGGGAAGGGAGGTGTTGACCAGGACACTTATCAAAGGGTACTGATACAGCACAAACTGTCAGGAGTAAATTCTTATATAAAACTTTATATAAATGGTTTAATAACATCTGAACAGACACCTTTCATTGTTTGAGACGTAAAAACATATGTTTTACGTAAGTTGGTATACCAACAGTTTGTCTTAACACAGTTAAAATTAGTTTCCATTGATGAAACCAAATCCTACAAGAGTCATAAAACCAAGGTTCCAACCCCCTTTGGGCATGAATCAACAAATGCCTAAGGTCTGCAGTGAAAAAAATACAAGAAAAATATAACAAAGGGTTAACCATACAAACGCCACCCTCAGCGATAGGTAAATAAGTGATATTCCATTTTATCGGGTTTAACCTACTACCCCAAACAGCCTGAAAAAACAGGCTAAAGACAGCAGTTTCTAGCTGTCATGGAATAGAATACATAACTCAGAAAAAGTAGAGATCAAATAGTTTTAATTAAAAACACGTTTCTTTTTCCTATCTGCCCCAGTTCCAGGAGGCCACCTGAAGTTTACCTTGTTGCAGTTTAACATTCCAGTTAAAAAAATCTGAGTCCTGTGTCCCAAAAAAAATTCCCAAAATTCGAATAGGGCCTTCAACTAAACGTAACGGGCCAATACGGTCCGAGGGGGAGGTTACTGAACCGACCCGAATAACCAGACTTTTAGCGTAATTTAAAATAGCTCCAGAGAATTTGCAAAAATAGAGCACTCATGGAGAGAATGAACCACTGAGGCTGCATCAGCTACAAGAAAACAAACATCATCTGCATATGCGATCGCCTTATAAGGCAAGCATAAGGCACAACAAGAAATAGCCCGAATCTGAGAATTAGTATTCAACCAATGGAGCAAAACATCACAAAAAAATACATATAACAACAGGCTTAAAGGACAGCCCTGACGAACCCCCCTTTTTATGGGGATCATGGGTCCTATCCAACCATTCACTACAGGCACAACAGTAGCCTTTCTATAGAAAGCACAAATCGAGTGTACCATAACATCAGGTACATGCAGAAAACGAAGTGCTTCCCGTAAAAAATCATGCCTAACTGAATCAAAAGCAGCCTTCTGATCTACGGAGACAACAAGTCCTGTAGCCAGACCTGCATAGCCATGAGAAAATAATTCTCATAAGAGGATCAAATGATCAGAAATTCTCCTTTGAGGCACAGAACAGGATTGGGCGGGATGCAAAACCACCTCCGCTATCCTCACCAAATGCGACACAATAATTTTCGTTAAGAGCTTAAAGTCGGTGTTCAACATACATAAAGGTCGCCAATTCTCTAGAGAATGGATATCACCTTTCTGTTTATAAATGTAAATCAAAGTATCCTTAGTAAATTCCAAAGGAAGAGATTCACATGTTAACAGAGAATTAAACACAGATGTAAGTTCTGGGGCCAAATGGTCACCCAGCACCTTTTATAAACCAGCAGGGAGACCATCCGGACCAGGAGTTCTCTGTACAGGTAATGAAGAAATAGCCAATGTCAAATCCTGCTCCGTAATAGGAGAACAAGCCTGGTCCTGACATAGCTGTGAGGGAGCTGGGATATCAAGGCCACTATACAAAGTCGCACTGTTACCAGCCACAGCAGGGAGGGGAGAAAAAAGGGTTGTAGTATACTTTGTTACAATATGACAAATCTCAGTTTGTGAGGAACATAAGGTCCCTTCTGAATTTAGAAGACACGTCATAATTTTTTGGGCGGTCTGACAGGAATTAGATTCAAAAGGACAAATAACATCATGTGTTCCAACAGTACAGAATTTTTGTTGGTAATAAAGTTGTTGTGATTGCCGTAATTGGAAAGTCAACATATCATTCTGTAGGACTTTTATTTGTTGAGTAAGGTCTTGTCCCGTTGTGTACGCTGTGGTTAATAATGACTGAAAATGTACCCTCTTCTGCAAATAGTCTAGGTATTCCCTCCTACATTTTAAATAACTGTAAGTTTTTAAAAGTGACCAGATCATGTTTGTGTCTAACCACCACTGAACAGGATCTTACGTAACAAATAAAACAGATTCTGGGCTTGTATGAAGGACAGAAGGGACTGCATAAACATCGAATCTGTAACAAAGATATGTTGAATTTCCAAATACCTGGACCTTACGGGAAGAGACAACAGAACCAAAACCAACAGAAAGCAGCTTATGATCAGAAAACTCAACCGCTTGAACTTTGGCAGAAATAATTGGTACTGTAGGAGAGGAAAACACATAATCAGTACGTGTGGCTAGTTTACCCTTTTGGAAGGTAGGGGTATGTTGTGTAGTAAAGGAGAGATAGGAGTCTGCTAAGTGGGTGACTCGAACCAATTTACCCAATTCGTGGGAATCACAAAACAGTTTCTTTGTAGCAGCAAAGGAGCTCTTATCTTGAAGACTCAAGCCACAATTAAAGTCACCAGCAAACAATACCTGAAAGGAAGTGTGCAAATAAGGACAAAGCAAAGTACATAAAGCTATGCGTTCAGTTTTGATTTGAGGGGCATAAATGTTTATCACCCGGTAGGGACAGGACCCAATGACAAAATCTATAATGAGCGCCCTACCAGGGTCTACATCAAACAATTTAAGCAGACGGTAGTCTGGGATATTAATTAAAATTCCCAGTCCCGAACAAGAGTCCTGACCAATCGACCAAAAGAAGGACCCAGTAACCAGTCCTGTTGTGCTTGTCGGATCTCGTGTGTAGTATGAAGTCTAGTATCCTGTAATAAAATTAAACCCAAAGGCAAAAGCCGTAGAAAGGAAAAAATCAATCTCCTTTTAGCCATCTGCGTCATACTATTTACATTAATAGTATGGCAAACAAAGTGAAACATAGCACCAAAAAAAAGGAAAACAGACAAAAAATACATTTTACAATTTCCTTTTCCCAACCACCTTCTTCCCTTTAAGTTTTACTCTGGCCTTTCACTTCTGAGAAAGGTCAGTACCAAGTTGCAACTCAGATTCAGTGGTACCATCAGGGAGAGAAGAAGCTATGGAGGAAGAGTCTGACTCTCCTCTAGTGTCATCAGAAAGGGGTTGGAGAAGTTCAAAAGAATTAGATAAGGGCACTGGGGTGGGGGTTTCCAGACCACTCACAGGAGATGGTGCAACCCGAAGGTTATTTCTCAGTGACCTTCTACGTATGACACTTGTAAGCACTCGGGGGGGGGATAGTACTTGGACCTGGGACCGGGTCCTGAACAGGAAAATTTGACTGAGCAGGATCAGGGACAGGAGAAATCTCAAGCAAGGGGTTATCCATGAAGGAAACTATCTGAGGTATGACCTCAGAGGATACAACAGGCACTGAAGCCTGCAGTAAGGGCTGGGCTTCCTTAGGGGGAGGTACAGCCAAGGTAGTCCAGAGATGGGCCTTCTGCACCTGTGTAATAATAAAGCGCTGGTCCACTCCACCATCTTGAAATTCCTGGTTATGCACAGCCCATTTACAATTCTGAAAGGTGTGCCCCTGTTTGTCACATAGGTTACATCTACATTCATTCAAACAGTGTGCCCCTACGTGGCCCAATTCCCCACAGATGTTGTATTTCATTTTATCACATACATTACTAAGATGTGCAGGGTCACCACACCGATAGCATGCCTTCGGCTGACCTGGGTAGAACAAGACCCCCCTATCTCAGCCTATGAAAAAAGAGTTAGGCAAATGTACAACCCCAGAATCATTAGATCGTAACAAGACTTTAAACTTCCAGCCCCCAGTCCAAATGTTCTCGATATCCAAAATGGCTTCAGGCTGTCCCTGGACATCTCAACGCTGTTTTAGCCAATACACAACATCCTCCACCTCAACTCGTTCATTATGAAACAGAATAATAATCATCTTAAAAGTAGGTTTAGAAAGAGGAATAGCCTGAAATGGGGTCCATAATGCAGTAGTCCGCAGAGAATTATACTTTTACCAAAAACGCTCCAATCCCCTAGATGTTTGGAAACTAATGCCAAATGTGGTTTCACCAGAGATATGAATTAGCGCATATATTTCATGGGAAAAGAATTTTAAAGAATCCTTTATAAGTGTCCGTGCCACACAGACCCGATCAGGTGGCTCGGGTAACAACCCCCCCAGGTATGCCAAGTGAACAGCATTGTGTCTCTTAGCAGCCTGGATTGTAAATTTAAAAAATGAAGAATATGAACGGCTTGGTCCCGATTTTCTTTGGAGGGGTGGCTGCAGTGGTAGGGGAGCCAGACCCTCTATAGAAATAGTAGAAAAAGGAGCCTGGGGTGGAGAACCCTTCAGATAATCCAACACAAGATTCTGTGTAAGCTCCAGTTCATGAGGGAGACCCAAGGGGTTAGTAGTGACTTTTGAAGCACCTAAAGTGCTCTGTAGCTCTGGAAAATCTTCTGGGTGGGGGGACCGTATTGGAGATGGACCCGACTTCCAACTTCCTGGGACAGTACCCTGAACCCAGCCAGCACCTCTCAGCGCCGATTCAACAGTCCAGGTAGGCACTTTATTAATATTGACTGTAGATGATTCTTGTACATGTAGGGAGCTCTGCGATTTAATGGAAGCAGGTAGTGAAAAGGAAACCAAATCTGTTTGAACTGCAGGCAGCAGGGGAGCATTTACTCTAGAGAAGTCTTGTCCATGTGGGGAACTCTGCGATGTAATGGAAGCAGGTTCTGAGAAGGAAACCAAATCTGTTTGTACTGCAGGCGGCAGGGGAGCAGGCAGTAGGGCTTCAGCTACCGACGCACAGGTCGGGTCAGAGCCTGTCACAGCAACAGGCAGGAAAAGAGACAAGTCAAGTAAATCTTCAAGAGCTTCCACCCGAGTGGAAGATGCATCTGTGCTGTCAGTTCTCAGGCGTTGCATATCTCTATGCATTTTCAGTTTTGCACTAGCAAAATGGCGCTCCACCGTTGCAAAACGCTCCCGGATCTCTTGTGCTGTCAAACAGTGATTTTTGGAATCAGATGAAGTAAAATTCTCTGGTAAGTCGATTGTAGGCATGCAAGTCAGCAAGTCAGTTCCATAAGAAGCAAGCAGAGGGCTAGGTATAGCAGCCTTAGTATGAACAGCAGAACTTAAAGTTGTAGTAGGAACATCAACAGGCAAAACATCAGTTGTTGACATTGTGGTCTCCATTCGGTTAGAGGTAAGAGCAGAGACCAAATCTCACACTTCCATAGCTCCCTCCTCAGAAGGCAAGGGTGCATCCATCATCTTGGACAGAGGTTCCCCCTCTGACGAGTAGGGGAATTTTTTATTTTCACAACAACGAAACAAAAAGGAATACAAACAGTAATAAGTCACACAAAATAATAAACAAATCATATAGGAAACAAACTCAAAGAAGTATAACAATCATACATCATCCTAGAAGTGGGAAAAGAAACAGGAATAAACATACCCCCCCTCCCCACTAAAAGAGTTGGGGAATTTTTCATTCACAACACCACATTTTAACAAGAAAAAATGGCATTACCACACGGAAAAGCAAAGTACAAATCATAATAAAAGGCAAAGAAGCAATCAAGATATACAGAAGCAAAAATAAAAAATCCAAGACTGTCTATGTAGAGATATCATAGGACATAGATTTATACAGAAAAACAGTGAAGGCATACCAGGATCTGCAGAGAAGGGCTTCCTTACAGCACAAGAAACCATCATAACCAATACAGGGCTTGGGCAGACACAAGGTCCTCACCCTGTATCTAACCAGGTCATCTTCCTCCACCATAATTTGAACAATTCAGGATGCACCTTTCCCTGCTCCTGCCTCTCCAAGTAAACACAGCTGTGCGTATGTTGTGAACTATCTGAGATTCAGAAAGTAACTTCTGTCGGCGAGTAAGAGAGCATCGAGCTTGCCATAACTGAAAACTGATATGGCCCATCACAAGACGCAATGTAATTGCATCATACACAATCCAGGAGCTCGGTAGAACCCTGTCCACCCACACGCCAGGTGAGAGAACCCGAAAGGGATTCAAAGGCCATGTATCGTGAAAAATGAAACAGTAAAAGGACACTCTACCAAAAAATGCTCCATCATTTCAACAACTTCCAAACAGGTCTCCTCCCTAGGGCAATATCGTTCAGTCAATTCTTTATGTTTCCTATTTCCTTTCACTCCTAATTTCCTATGTAAACAGAGCCATAAAAAATCCCACATGTTGCTAGGCACCCTCTTACTCACTAAGAACTGTAATTTAGCACATTGTTCAGCAGGAGGCCTAACATGAAACCAGGGGTCAGAGAAAAAGAAATCATGTAATACAGAAAAATAAAATTGTTGACGTGTCTGAGAAAGAAGCAAGCGGCAAACAACATGCCACGTCTTCAATTTCTGAAACATCACGCAAAAATGACTTGACAAGGCACCCATCCTAACCTGATGAGCAAGAAAGGAGTCCATTCCCCACTGTGACAAGATAACGTCAACACCATCTGCTACCCATGGAGACCAAATCATAGTCTGCCCTTTAAGTAAGGGCACTAAGTTGTAAAAAAGAAAAATACTCTGAAAAAACACTACGGGATTAACCATCCCTAACCCTCCTTCACTAAGAGGTAAATATGTAATACCCCTTTTGAGGATTTAGCCTACTACCCCATAAACACAGAAAAAAACTCCATAAAGAAGCCTCCATAGAGATGGGAGGAAACACAGCAATAAATAAAAAGTATGGCAACAAAAAGACTTAATCAAATAAATACGCAGCTTTGGACATACAGCCCTTATTCCGTAGCTGAACCCTACTACGAGCTGTTAACAATTGTTGATCCAGTTATACCTGTGGTCATCTAGACCTCCAAAGTAAATACCCAGAATTTTCCTATAGTCAGATACAATAAGCAAACCCCAAACCAAGGACACATCAGCCATCATACCCCCAGGGTAGAATCCCTTTTGAGCCAATTAATTAAGGACCCAGTTAAATCAGAAAAGACACTCAACAACTCCCTTGCCGCCATAGCAGAAGCCTTATCCGCTAAAACTAAAATCAGATCATCAGCATACGCTAAAGTAACTATCTGAGGATCACTACAGCCAATCGATAATCCAACAATGTCATCAGTACTGTGTAAGGCATGTAAGAGGGGATCTAAAGAAAGCACATAAAGCAAGGGACTCAATGGACACCCCTGCTGAACCCCCCATGGACCTCAATTTCCCTACCCACCCAGCCATTCACACAGGGGATCAAAGTAATGCCCCATAGCACGTTTGTAGCCATCCTATGAATTGGGTAGGAAATCCGTACCTTGACAGACACTCCCAGAGATAGATATATTTTACCTGATCAAAGGCTTTGGACTGATCCAGGCAAACCAAATGTCCAAATAATTCTCCAGCCTTACCTTTAGAGACCAATTCTCTAAGTAAGATCAGTGCATCCTGAACCCTTCTGAGAGGAGCCCCACTAAACTGCATCGGATGCAAAAGGGTACCCATAACCTTCCTTAACCTCAGACATAAAATCTTCATCAGAATCTTATAATCTGAGTTCAGTAATGACAAAGGTCTCCAATTACCCAAATCTCCACGATCACCCTTTTCTTTATACAGAAGGAGTAGCACACCTTGCATCATGCTATGAGGGAGTACCCCAGACTGCAGCCCAGTATTCAGGACCGAACAGAAATCAACTCCCAAAACCTCCCATAAGAGTTTATAAACCTCATGAGGCAATCCATCATACACAGGTGTAACTCCCAATGGTAAAGACCAAATTGCTGACCTCAGTTCCTCCACTGTGATAGGTCACACCAATTCAAGCCGGTCAGCTAAGGACAAGGCCGGAACTGATCTACCAGCGAACCAATCACAGATAGCAGCTTTGGAAAGCGTCCTGCTCTGAAATGATGTAGAAACATAGGCATGAATTTCCTCCAAAATATCATCATTGGTAGAAACTCGCCCACCCCCTGGGGTGTTCAGATACGCCATAGTTCTTAAATGTCTGAGTGATGTCAAGTACTCAAAAGGCAAAGTATCTTTTTTCCTGCCACAAAGTCTAAATTTGTGTTTCATTTCCATATCACATAAAACCTGAGACTGAGCCTTAGCCAATTCCATTTTCAAACTTGCAATCTGTTGCTGACAGTTGAGGCCAAGAATCCGTCTATTAGTGGATAAAAAATGAAGCTGTTCCCTAAGATACCGTAACTCAGTATGTGATAATTGTCCATTTAAATGACCCACAGCCTTAAAACAAACCCGAACTTCCCATTTAGTGTCCTCCCACCAAACATTTAAATCATCATACAAAAAGGAAACTGACTTCCTGGCCAGTAAAAGAGAGCTTAACCCACCCATTACACAAGGGATATGCAACAATTCAGAATTCAATTTCCAGATAACCGGCCCTCTCCGAGCTGCAGGAACATCAGCCAAGGTCAGTCTCAGTAATCTGTGATCAGAGGAAGCAACATCCTGCAAAGATCTAGATTGAACAGTAACCACAGAAGTGAGAAAAAATAAATCAATCCTGGAAGCCCTTGATCCACAGAAATAAGTGTCCCCAGACCCTCCAGTAGAGGGTCCAAAAGCATCTACCAAACCAGCGTCTGAGATGAGTTTCTACAAACTAGTCTCATCACAATACACCTTTTTCATTGTCCCTGAAGCCACTTTTAAAGGCAAGGAACAGTTAAAATCTCCCCCCAAAATAATGTAATAAGGACAGCATAAAAAGGGATAAAGTGAATTAAACAAAGCCACCCGGTCAAACTTAGATTGTGGCGCATACACAGAAATTAACCTCAAGTATAAGGAACCCCATTTAACATCGAGAACCAAGGCCCTGCCAGCCAGAACTTCTATCTGATGTAGCACAGTGACATGATAATGAAAAAAACATATTCCAACCCCACTACATAAGTCAGCACCCAAAGACCAAAAACAGTCCCCCCAAATCCAACCTGCAGAGGCAACCTCCACCTCTTCAAGGGAATGCAAGCGAACATCCTGCAGAAAAACACAATCTAGATTTTCAGACAGAAAATATGAATAAGTTCTGTGTCGTTTTTCTGGAGTCTTAATACTGTTCACATTAAAGATGCCACCCGAAGGTGGAAGGGAACAAAGAGCCCAGCAAGGGAACATTCACTTCACCTTACTAGATGCCCTTGTGATCCTACTAATCTTACCGTCAGGTGGTCTAGGGCCCACCTGGTCAATGACAGGTTCAGTAGATTCTAACCCAGGTAAAGTTAGAGGAGGCCCAGACCCGCTAGGATCATCTACTGGACACTCTTCCAAGACAGAAAACATATTTGGGTCAGCCATAGAAACAACAGGAGCAGGTGCAGCTAGTTTCTTCCCTAGTTTCCCCCTCCCTTTGGCAGATTTCCCCTTTTTCTCGCTAACCACCACAAACCCAGCATCCGGAGTCTCTAAATCTGGCAACACAGGGACGATGCTCCCACCTGATCCACCCTAGAGCCCACTACAGCTCCCACATCAGGCGGAACCATGGTAGTCAACTGGGAATCAACTGATTCTAACAAACCAGAGTCAGCCAAGGGGGGAACAACCCCATCAATATCAGGGCCCTTCCCTCCCTTAGTAGGAATACCGGGTCTAACTGCCTCCCGGATGTAATGATCTTGTACCCCATAATCAGCATCAGCAGTATTTTTGGCAGCTAAGGGACAGGTTTCAAATGTGTGACCCACCTCATCGCAAAGATTGTATTCTGAGGTTTGAAAACAATGGGCACTTGGATGACCCATCTCCCCACAGTAAGAACATTTAAGGACGGTGCAGGAGGTACTAATGTGGGTTCGAGACCCACACTTAAAGCAAACCCTAGGCTGCCCAGGATAAAAAAGAAACCCCTTATCTCTCCCCAGAAAGAAGCAATTAGGCAGATGAATTAAGCCAGAATCCGTGGAATGAAGTTTTACCCTAAATTTCCAACCCCCATTCCAAAACCCTTCTTCATCCAGAATAGGGACTGGATTCCCCTGAATATCACAAGATTTAGACAGCCTTTTAACAATATCAACGATATTCACCCCTTCATTCCGAAACATGATTGTGATGATCCTATAGGCCTGCTGAGACAAAGGTAATACAATAAAGTCAGACCATAGTGGGTTAGTCTTCAAATTCAGATATTGACTCCAAAACAACTCCATCAAGGCAGGGGTGTGAAAGCTGACGTCAAAGGTGATTTCCCCCGGAACATGTATTAATGCATATACTTCTGAGGGAAAAAAAACCATGCTGCGTTTCAATAATGTCTTCCCAACAAAAAACCTATCTGGGGGAGTATTCTTAGGACCCACATAACATAATCTAACAGCATTACATCGCTTTGCCAATTCCAGCAGCTGTCTGAAGTGGCTAGCATAAGAAGGTTTAGAGATAGGATGAACAACTGACTCAGGTAGGCTAGGGGAAGCATTCACATCTCCAGCTCCCCCCTCCCCGAGATCCCATAGTTAAATCAGCAGCAATATCTGCAGACAGGGGGGTAGGGGAAACAATAGCCTCAGTACTCAAGACAGCCCCTATAGAGTCAGATATATCACAAGGACTTATCTGTTCATCCACTGCATGAGCAGGAACAGCTTGCTCTGGTCTTCATGTGCCTCCAGAAATTGGAATCCATCCAGCCCCTCACAACACTCGCTCCGGTGACCAGGACTCCTCCACCAAAGTTCTCCAATCCATGGAAGGCTTGTCCAATTTCCCGATAGGTCTCTCCACTGGTGGAAGAAGCTTGTTTAGCCCCTCAGACTCAGCAGCACTCGGCGAAGTAGCCGATCGTCTCCGTTTCCGGTCCTCCTCTGAAATCGCGGTCCGGCGTTCCCTCTGCAACAGGTCACTAATGCGCAAAAGTTCCTCCTCGAGGCAACGTTGTTTCTCCACAAGACTCAAACAGGACGTTTCTGAAAAATTAAAAGGCCCACTTGAATCGGCGTTTTGCTGGCCACCCCGCGGGTGCACCCCAGCCACTACACCACCGGTTCTTCAAAAGCAGGTACAGTAACTATTGATATACTCTGGGCTACCTCAGCCCCAACCAGACCTCTTTCCTCCTCCATCGCAAAGACAGCGGCAGCCATCTTGGTCCCACATGAAAATGGGACCCCTCTGCTTCCAGGAAACAGAGTAGGGGAATTTCCCCGGTGTCCTGGCCAAATTTCCTTCGTTCACTACAAATACCACCAACAGCTTAATCTGGTTCAAGGTCAGTTGGCATTCATCTGTATCCCCCTCCCCCGGGTCGTGCCTGAAAATAGGCAGGATTTGTCTAGTGCAGTTATCCGGTTAACAAAAACTAAATAAATAAATAATGAACTAGCATGTAGCAGTCACTGCTCCCTGACCATATGGGACAACAGGTTTACAAAAACAGCTGAGAATACTGATAAACACCTGGTCCCAGTCATATAAGAAAGAGTACATCTTGTAATATTTCAAATGTGACAAAAAAGTGATAAAGCACACTCAAAAGTGGGAAAGAAGGGTATCGCACAAGCCAGGAGATAAGGAGCAATCTAAAAAAGAATTAAAAAATATAGGTAAAAAGTTTCATCATTATCATGCACTACTGCTTTAATGATTAAAGAGCTAATATACTGCCTAGAATTAGTATTAACTTTTGAAAGTACCCAAGGGTTACTTTTTATACCGTGAAGGAAGTACTTCCTCTTTTCCCTTTGGCTAATTATAAGATTTTTTTTACCTGACACTACTAGGTGAGATTTGTGGAGCAGTTCTCTAACTGGATACTGACATGTCTAATTCTTCACACTGCACATCATACTGTCCAGAAGAAAACCTTGTATTGAGCAAAAGGAAAACACAAATACAAATACTTAAAGATGACAGGAAATCATTTCTAACTGGCAGCTCTTTATAAAGTTCTTATTATCAAAAATGATATTCATTCCCTTAAATTATCCATATTTAACTTTACCTTAATAAAAAGTGACATGAAAAACTGTAGTGTGCATTGTTTGTTTTTTATGGATAACATGCTGTCACAGTTCTCTTTATGGAACCAGTGATCTGGAGTTTCAACTATGTCACGGTTTGTGCACAGAACTCTGAGCAAGGTTCTGATAGGTCAACAGCTCATAAGGTACACAAACCATGATATAGCAAAAACTCCAAACTATTGATTCCATGAAAAGAACTGTGCAGCATATTGTTCATAAAAATAAAACAACTGAAAGCACAGATTTTCATATCCAGGTTTATTCAGGTACAGTTAAATATGGATCATTTGGAGGCATGAGTTTCATTGCTGTAAACGGGAACATTATTAACTTATTCTAATTAACACTAATTTCCTGTCCCCCTTTAAGAAACTTCAAAGTAACAACTGGCTTCTTATGAAACGTGGTAATATTCTGCTTGCTATTTTTGGCACTACTAGCTCGTTAAGCTGGTTCTCCTTAGTCTCCCTCATGCATTTCTTGAGGGCTAAACTAAATCAGAGATTATGACAACTGGAGACCATTGTTATTAGTGATTAAATAATCAGTGTATCTGCTCTTTATATAATATGAATTCATTTCAGTAATATAACTGTGCACAAGAGTTTTGTATATTTCATTTATTCATTTGTCATGTTTCACTGTCAAACGCACACTGAGTAAGTGTGTCCTGTGGGGTAGATTACATGAACCTGTTTTATAGACAGGAAGAATATTGGTCAGGATGCTAGGAAAAATCCCCTATTCAAATAAGTGCCATGGGATCTTTAACCTCCACCTGAGCCATCACTGGAGATGGGCAGAAGGAATGACAGTTAACATCTCATCCGAAGGACAGAACCTCAGCAGTGCAGCATGCCCAAGCTGTGGTACAGTGACAGTATTGGGTATTAGGCTAGACCACATTCCTAGCAGTAGCCCAGGTCTAGAAATCCACATCTGAGGGGTGACACCTCAACACTATTGTACTCCACTTGTGCTGCACTACAGTGTCAGTACTGGGTATTAATCTGAGTTCCTGGTGAGGGACTAAAAGTCACATCACCATGACCATGCAGCACCCCTCCCAGTGCTGCATCACAATGCTAGTATTGCATATTGGCCCCAAGTTCTTGTATATATTAAAAACATTCAAAAATAAAGTTTTTTAAAATGACAACTTTTGTTCACTTGACAGACCTGCCTTATCGTCAGCACACCATCCCAGCTCTAGCCCCAATTTACCTGCTGTCCTTGAGCCCTGAAGAATTATTCTTGCTGGCCCACCGGTGCAGCGGTAGGTTTACCACTTGCAGTGCCAGTGACCCGGGTTCAGGAATGGACTCAGGCAGCTGGAGGGCCGGCCGGGGGAGAAGGATCAAGCACCCATCGGCCACTCTCCTTCTCCAGGAGGGGAGGATTGCCTGTCCTGCTACTCTACTGCCACCTGGGTGACCATGGGTGGTAGTGCAGTGGGACAGCCAGTGGGAGGGGAGGACATAGGCTGGGAGCTGGAGCATCTGCACGTCACAATGTGCTCCTCCCCTTGGCCCCCCTATCATCCCTACGTCCTCAGGAGATGGCACCAGAAACACAGAAAAAGGACCTCATGGATGCCGGCATAGACGGGGATCCAAGCTCCCAGACACCATAACCCAGCTCTTGGGGACCATCCAAACTTACCGACACACACCAATGGACTGGAGGGGGACATCCCGGCCCTCTTCCCCACCTGGGGGGGTAGGCCGAGGCAGCATGGGGACAGATCTGGCAGTACCCCGAGAAGTACAGGGGGTGGGCAGAGTGAGCGGAGGATACCCCAGAAGAGAGCGGCATCCATGGAGATGGGAGAAAAAAAAAATGATTCTCCATGGTAGAGATTTTGGAGTGAAACAGTCTGCTTCTGTGACTGAATCTAACATAAGGACTGTAGTGCACAACTGGTGAGAGTGGGGCCCTAGAGATGTGTTGTCCCACTACCGGGTCTTTTTCCTATTTTCCCTCCAAGACGTTGGTTGTAAATGTACTTTGTGCAGTTACATTTAATAGGCATGCATACAGCAAATTTGGGCATTTCTGCCAGCCTCAGCCATCCCATCATACTACTTACACCTGGTCGACCTCATGGGGCACAAACATGGCAGAAACAGACAACCTCCCACCCTTGAAGAGGTAAATGTTCTATGGGACACTCAAACCTCCTCTCTCTTCTCGCCCTCCAGCAACCCCAGACTAATATATAAGCTCTGGTTACCAGCATTGCCCACCCACATGAGACAGAACCTGACCTGGCAGTTCTTCTCTTGTCTTCATAACAGTTGCATCCCAAACTTACTGCAAGTATTTAGGTTGTGCAGTACTTAATATAATACTACCCTCTGTTATAGGTCCTGGCTCTGAGAAAGGAAATACTTTTTGAAACCCGAGGCCTGGTAGATCCATCTGATTCTCCCAGGCACACTACTTTACTTTTACCAGTCTGCCTTAGTGCCCCCACCCCACCACCTCATCCCATTTTCCTTAGATCGCAAATGCCACTGTATTATTATCCAATAAGGATGTATACTGTACATACAGTACCTAAATTAAGAACCTCTGTGTTGCATGCCTTTACTGTGTGCACCAACACACTAACCCCATCATCTCCATACGCTAAAAGTGCAAAACACCTATATTCATTGTCAAATGAGTCTAATGGTTCTTTTATGCAATAGGTCTTTTCTAGGTTTGAGTTTAAAATGATCACAGTTTTATTTATTTATTTATTTAAAATTTGAAAATGATCACAGTTTGTATAGTCAGGAGTATTTTCCCATGTTTAAAGGCCTCACTCTAAAGAGAAGTGGGCCCACAAATTGCTGGAAGCCTTTATAGAATTCTATGGTATATCTGGTTGTCTGTTTCTGGAGTTTTTTAAGCTGTGAGTAAGAAAGTGTATGCATCTCCCCTCCATTCATTTCAAACAGGGCAGCTGAATTGTATTGAAAAATGTATCAAACCCTACCTAGGAATGGAGTGAAATCACTAAAACTATATAGTTTGTCATGATAGTTGTGGAAAGCAGAGCTCATATCTTTATACAAACTATACTTCAGATAGTTTTAGGCTGCAATACTGGTGAAAAGCTGGCCAGCTTTGTCTCCCGTGTGATGATATCAGTTTCTTTTCGGTTTCAGATAATACTAGAAATAGACTGCCTGGTCAACAATTAGTTCACATAATTTAGCCCTCGCCTTAAAGAGTTGTTGCCTTATTTCTGATTTCTTAGGGCATGTGCTTAGGTTCTAAATGCTTTGAAATCTGAACCCATTCTGTCTTAAAACATTTCTAGTCCCTGCCTCAAGCATCGACCTCCCAGGTGTCCCATGGACTGCCCTCCCACTCCTCTACTCAAGTGTCAACTTCCCTGACAGCCAGTAGAGCAGCATTCCACTCCCAAACCTGAGCATTAAGGGGACATTGTCAACCCCTTTCGTATCCTATTATTTCTAAATGAAAACCCATGTTTTATGATTGCTTACCTTCTCTAAAATTCATTGATGTTTCTGGTTGTTTTATCTGCTTCCTTTCTTATTAGAACTGAAATGCATGCCAATAGTGTAAATACCACTCATAATGCATAGTCTCATTTCCTCTCACTACATCTTGAGTGGCTATACTGTACTGGGGTGTTCCCAAGTACAGGAATCATGCAAGGGGAGTTGATCAAGGAATGTAAACAAACACACCAGTATGGTGAGCAGTCTGTTTTTACTTTTAAAGTGAAGAAAGGAATCAGAATCAAGCTACCAGCTAAATCACCAAATTCTACAGAATGTGAGAAATCGTTAAATATGTTTTTTAAACTCTGGACATTTTGAGGCCTTAGGGGGTTGACAGTGTCCCTTTAACTTCCCTGGGGTGCCAATGAACCTCTGCAACTCAGGCATCAACAACTGGCTCCCTCCACTCCTTACACCTGTCTGTCTTGCTGCACGATCACAAAGCAATAACCATGTAACCAGGAACACAAGAAAATCCGCATTCAGTCAGAAAAGGAAAAACACTGACATGTGGAGTGTAGACTCACAGCTTATTCAAAGGCAGAGTACTGCAAATCTGCCTTTGAATAAACCACTGGTCTACATGCTGTATTTCAATATTTTTTCCATTTCTGACTGTGGATGTCTTTGTGTTTCTTTGCCGCTATGCTGATTTTACCCATACCGGCTATGGAGCTGTGAACACATGGTTCACTGTGCTTTCTGTATAACTAGGTTACCACCTAATTGTGGAAGGTGGTAATAGCAGAAGGGCACTTCAGCCCTGAGTCTGGGTGCAAGGTCTGCAGTATGCTGAGGATGGCCCTGCAGATCATATGCATTTCCATCCCCAGCTCCATTCCCTTGCTCCCGCAAAAGAACTTGCTGGTGCACAGGAAGAGTTTGTCCCACTGTTGAGCATAGCTTAATGAGAATGTAAGCTCTGCACAGTCTCAAACTAGTCCTTACTACCACTTCATGGCACAGTGTTGGACCCAGTATTCAGAAGCATCATTTTACAGAATTTGTGGTGCATTTGTGGAAAAGTCTTCCCTCTCTGGTAGTTTCAGTTGAAACTGTCCATGTCTTTAACTTAAGGCTGGAGAAATATCTAAAGGGAGAAATGATTCTGCCCACAGAGTTTGTGGGGGAAAGAACTCGATAGACTAAAGGTCTCTTTTCTATTGTCATAGCTTTGTCTGCTTTAAATTCTGAAGAAAAGCTGGAATATATTATTGCAGGATACTGTGGATTGTCAAACTCTTAGAATTTTTAAATCAAGGATGAAAAACCATATTAATGGTCAGAAAGAGTGGGAATGTATTACATAATATCCCCTTTCTCTGTTTTAATAATTTTGTACTTGAGAAAAGTACTCTTGGGTGAACACTAGTACTGATGTAATGCACTGGATTAGTATTCACAAAGAAAACTTAAATTTTCATGGAATCACTCACTATGATTTATATGTTTATATGTTTAGTTACTGTTTCTTTGGAAGGTTATGCCTGTAGTTCAATGGGGCAAGCAATCAGACACACCCCCTTCCTGAGCTACACAAGAAGTTTCTCCCAGCCTCTCTCTGAAGTGTTTTTTTTTTGCTGTCCGTTGGCTTTGTCTTCTCCCTTGGGGCCTGCTGGGGCTTTGCCCCCCCCCCCCCCAGTGTTGCTGGACTTTTGGATCTGCTTGGTTTGTGCTGGACTTCTATGTTTTGTGTTCTCCTGCTTTGGTTTGTATTGCCTTGCCTCTGGCTGCAACATGCTTCCTTGTGTGCCTGTTTCCTTCTAGCTTCTGTACTTGTGTTTGCCTTGTTTGTTTCCTTTGGGCTTTCTAGTTTTCTAGGCCCTGTGTTTCATTTTTTATTGGTGCTTTAGGGTGCATATTATTGTTTCCTTACCTTCAGCTGCCCTGTGACTGTGCTCTCATGCTACATTTCCTCACCAGATTTTCCTAGCCCTCAGTCAACTGCATTATTATTGTGTGTTTCAGCTCCTACTGCTGTTTTCCTGCCTGCTGTCTGCAGTGGTTCCCATGCCACTCCCTGTTGCACTATGTGTGCTCTCAGCTCTGCTCTTACTCCACTCGGTGCTAGCTCAGTTCATTCAGTATTGGAGTTCAGTGTACTCTGCTCAACTTATTCAGTGTTTGCTCAGCCAGGCGCATCTGCTACATTGCGGATCCATGACTGGAGTCTGACAAAAATTTTGTTGAATGCCCTATCAGTGACACCCGGCAGGTCGACTGCATTCTGCAGTTGGCTGCCGGTTCGCACTTTGTTCTTTTGTTTTCTTTGGGGGGGGCTTTGCCCCCCAAAACCCCCATGTGGGGGGCTGTGTCTCCCACACCCCACCACTTATGGATTCTCAACTCCAATTGGAGCTGATTGGGGGGTGCAGGACTCCCAACAGACAGCACCGGGTTCCAGTGGGTCTCCCACTGTGGCTAGGCATTGTAGTCGCTGTGGGGGACTTCGCTGGTGAAATGTTGCTGTCGGGGGGGTAACCGCTACATTGCAATACTGCAACTTTAACTATTACATTGGTTGCCTGGTCTCAGCTCCCAGCTGCAGGCATTTTTGCTGTTTATTTCTGAATTCAACTATTTTGACCCTTTCAGTCATTGATTTGCTTCCCCATTCACATTATTCTGGCAGCTTGCTATCCTATGGCTTTGTCCTTCACTAGGACCATGCCAGTAAAGGTGTTTCTTTTGGGGGGTTCCTACCCTACAAACACTACAGTTGCTGTTGGTCTCAGGATGTTGAGCTTGTGACTCCCTGTTATTACCGTGGCGGGGGACTGCGGTGTCACAGTGGGACATCAGGGCTCAGTTAGCAGGAGCATGCTTATGTAAGATATATGATTTTGCCCTGCTCCTTTGCCTACATGGCTTTTTAGTTATCCATGCATAAATTCCTTTGCCTTTATGACTTTCAGCTATCATGCTTCAATATATTTGCCTCACAGACTACTGGCTTCAGATATTCATTGCATTTCATTGCTGCATTGGAAATATTTACTGCTTGTAAATGTGCTCTATTGAAATATCCTAACCCTGCCTTCATGGCATTTGAGGTATTCATACCAATTTTATCATTCCCTATTCATGCTGAAACCATAGCCCACCCATATCAATGATATTTAACCATCCATTTCAATTCTTTACTTAAGCTGCAACCATAGCAATCACTGCTAAATCTCATTGACTCAATTTCTGGCATCCTACCTCTCATCGCCAAATGGCTTCACAGCCTTGGATTACTCGATCATCTACCTTCCATGACACAGCTAATTTGGCTTCCATGGTGGAATTGGTTGGCTTGCTTTTGCTGGCTTTGCTTATATCCCTCAACACTTTTAAACCTTTCTTCCATCAATGAACCTTCCTATCCATCAATTTAATCAGCCAATCATATCAGTCCATTGTATCAATCATCTCAGGCAATCCTACCATATACCAATACCTACCCGATGGCTGCTGGCTTCACCTGGCCCTCCTATTAACGCTTCATAATTATCCATATTCTCCTTTTATCAGTTGGAGGCTTGCCAACCATGACCATTACTTTCTGTGGCTCAGGCTCCCCTGCAGCCAACTGTCTCACTCTGCACCAAAGTCCACATCTTGAGCATGTGAAACCTAGGGTGAATTCCTTCTCATCTGGCCCATGGTGGGAATGTTCTTGCTCCGGGTGGAGCTTTGGCCGTTCTTAATTTGGTGGCAGCTCTTGATGTAGTATTTATGACTAGCTTCGAAGGGTGGTTACATCAGTCTCCTTTGGCTGTAGTATTAGTTTACTATCATCGGCACCTTCAATGCATTCTCCTAATGGCTGCTTTTGGTTCACTTGATTTAGGATAGTTGGTAGGTCAAGTAGTGCCTCAGCAGTCGTTCTCTCCTCCTCCCACCTTTGCTGAACTTGTTGCAGAGACTTACCTCATAACCTTCAAAGGCATTCCCGGTAGACGGAAAGAGTGAGAGCTTCCTCTACATTGGAATATTTTCCACTTCCCTACCAATTAAATCTCTAAATTGCAGCAGCTAAGCTGTCACTAAATAAAATACCCCAAGCCTTGAGGGAAGGTGACCTAGGCCTTGGATCCCCAGAGATTTCCTCCTCATAGGGTTTTTTTTCTCTCCTCTAAGCCAAAGGTCATAAACCTTAGTTTTCAATGGTATTCCCTAGTTCATTTAGGCAGGTTCTGCTGTTGGATGGAGGTGGGTGGTAACCCTACTTATCATTCCCTCTCTCCTTAGGAATCCCTTATGTCATCAGTGCAATCCTTACAACATATGCATCTCATTTGTATTCTCAGTCTGTCTCATTGCTGACAATATGTTTCTCAAACTTGTAGTCTATGTATAACTGCTAAATGCTCTTTTTTGGGGCTCTTTCTTAAGGTACCTTTAACCAAGGGGAATCTTCCCACGGCATCTCTAGGGGTGGACCCTCTTTGAGGGTTCCTTGCCTTTGGTACCCCTACAGGGTGATAATTCCCCATGGAATAGAGAGTGTGAATGGCCACAACAGTTATTACAGTTGCACAAGCATAACACTACTCTGGTTGCGTAGGCCCATTGAATTGGAAGGCTATGCCTGTAGTTCAATGGGGCAAGCAACCAGCCACACCCACTTCCTGAGCTATATAAGTTGTTCATTTCAGCCTCTCTCTGAAGCATTTTTTTCTTTGCCCCACCATCCTCTCCTCCTTCACCAGTGGCACGCTTCTCTCCTCCGGGGGCTACTTCCTAAAGTACCTTTAGCCAAGGGAATCTTTCCACGGCACCTTTGGGGTGGAACCCTTTTTGAGGGTTCCTTGCCTTTGGTACCCCTACAGGGTGGTAATTCTCCATAGAATAGAGAGTGAGAATGGCCAAAACAGTTATTACAGTTGCACAAGCATAACGCTACTCTGGTTGTGTAGGCCCATTGAACTTATGGTTCTCAGAGTGTCTCCTCTCAAGTCTTTTAGATCCTGAAAGTACTCAGCTTCACTTCACAGTTCACTCATCCAAAGAAATATTGAGATTAAGAAGATACACATGTATCCAGAAGAGACACAGCAACTGTACATATGAACATGTAGTATGTATTTATTTAAAATTTGGTGACTGGGATAGGCACACTGAGCTGGGGCTCATTTTCAGGTGTGACCTGGGGGAGAGGATATAGCAGGCAGCGGAACAGCGATGACTAAGTGACAACAACATGTGCACGTACATGTACAATAAAATCAGAGTACAGGTAATGAACAGTACAAGAAAGAACATGAGGAGCTTACCTTTCCATATGGGGTCCCTCACTGTATCCTGGCCAGTCCAATGAGCAATGGTGTCTCCCTTTATTTGATGATGCATTCTGTCGGGTACTAGGAGCAGCAACAGCAAAGTGTGGTCACAACGACTTTTAAAGTCTATCCCCATAACAACATAGCAGCAGCAGCAGACAGTCAGCCGGCAGCGGCTGAAGAAAGGCCAGAGAACAGTACACCCCAACCTAGCAGTCTGCCTGCATCATCCAAACACCGCATACACTTATTACATTGTATTTTTCTTTCTCTTAAACTCATTACTTCTACTGTGGTTTTATTGTACATGTACGTGCATGTGTTGTCACTCTGTTATTGCTGTTCCACTGCCTGCTGTATCCCTTCCCCTGATTCACACCTGGAAACAAGCCCTGACTTAGTGTGCCTGTCCTGGACACCAACTTTTAAATAAATAAATAAATAACATATGTACACTTGCTGTGTATCTGTTCTGGATCTTGCATGATTCAACAGGTAAAAGCTGCTACTTGGGAAGCTGTTAAAGTGATTTTCCTGTTTTCTGGAAAAGACAGTTGGCATCAGCAAACTCAAATCTTATAATATTCCAAAACATTTGAATATCCAGATGTTCCATTTCTTATTCCTAAAGGTATTTGCTTTAAAATGGGTACTTTGCCCTTTAAGACTTCATCTGTCCATTCTGCTTTTCCTGCCATGCAATCATAATCCTCTGCTTGAGATGGCAGAATTATTTCCATAGCGGCAAGTTGTGACGCAATATGCAGAGGATTATAACTTCACGGCCGGAAGAAACAATGTGAACAGATGAAGTCAAAGGAGAAAATATCTTGTACTAATGAACCTGTCTTCAGTTATAAAGAATGGAAGGTTTGGAAATTCAAGTTTTGGGGAATTTTGTGTAACTGAGTTTTGCCGATTTCTGGTGATGCGAGCTCTGAATTTCTTTGTAGGAAACAGGAAAACATTTTACATTCTGAGTTTTCACCATCTTGCAGATTACACACTACTGGGTATATTTTTTCCTTGTAGAACCCACTCAGTTTTAATACTGCTTCACCTGGTGCCAGAAGCAGATGTGTACTTGGATGGCAAGTGTCTGTATTTTATATTTTATTGATTTTTCTAGACCACACAGGCAACAACAACAACAAGCATTTGTTAATGCTGGATGTTTACCACTGGTGTAGAAGCCCTGGGGTACTAGATGCATTACGGTGCACTGTGTGAGTTACATGTCAGGAAATTTAGGAGCTTGCATTTGTAAATTTCAACACAGGCTCATAACTTTGTTATCTTTTAATATTTTTGCCCCAGATTGTCAACATAGCCTTCGTATGATCCCGCCTCATGAACAAGTGCAGAGAAAATCTTAAACTCTTGTCTGAAAGTTGATTTCATGCAGGGACTGCAAAATCACGTTTGGGCCAGGATTTGAAAAATGACAGCTGTCACATTCATAAAGAAATGGCTTTGTTGAAAATATGGAGTAAAAATATTGAAAATTACCAAAGTTATGAGCCTGCATTCACAAAATTCAACATAGGCTTATAACTTTGTTGTTTTGTAATATTTTTATGCCACATTTTCAACATAACCTTCTTATGACCTTGCCTCATGAACAAGAGTACAGACAATTATGAACTCCTGCCCTAAAAGTGATTTCGCACAGGGATGACAAAATCACCTTTTGGGATACAAAAACACATTTTGGCTAGGATTTGAAAAGTGACAGCTGTCACATTCATGAGATGCTGTAAAGAAATGGCTTTGTTGTAAATTTGGGGTAAAAATATTGAAAAGTACCAAAGTAACGAGCCTGCATTTGCAAAATTCAACATAGGCTCATAAGTTTGTTGTTTTTTAAATAGTTTTACACCAAATTGTCAACATAACCTTCTCATGACTCAACTCTTGCCTGAAAGGTGATTTCGCACAGGGACTGTGAATTTTCCTTTTGGGACAAATTTGCCTAATTTCACTGAAATTGTTCATGATGTGGGGTACCAAAAATGGCATGTTGAAAGTTTTGGGGCAAAAAATATGCAAAAATGGCCAAGTTATGCCACTAAGTTCAAAACCCTGTTGAATACATTGAACCGCTTACCTGCTTCCTCAGTTCACAGTCCAGCTTTGAAGAGTGAAGATGTGTTTGTGGTCCAGAGAAGATTACAGAGTTGGACCCTAGGTGGGTAAGTAATGGCTCGGGGTTGTGTGGGGGTTGGGGGTGGGTGTTGAGTTGGAGGGTCAGGTTGGGGGACAATAACTGCCACAACAGACATCGATGGATGTTTTTCTTTTTCAGGGTTTATTTAAGGAAAAAAAAATGAGGGATGGTTTTCTTTATTTCAGGTTGCGACACTGGGGGATTGGGCACCCCTAGTGTCAGTGTTATGTTTGTGGGTGGGTTAGGGTGGTGGGTGCTGTGAGGGTGGGTGAGGTGGGCAGAAGAGTTATGGGGCAGCAACAACGGAGAGCGACAGTGACTCTCGGGAATGGGGCACCACCGTTATCAGTGTAAAAAAAAAAAAACTACAAGGGAAGGTTTTCTTTATTTCAGGTCATGACACTGGGGGATTGGGCACCCCCAGTGTGAGTGTTACGTGTGTGTGTGTGGGTGTGTGTGTGTGTGTGTGTGTGTGTGTATGGGGTGGTGGGTACTGAGAGAGTGGTTGGGTGGATGGGACAGTTACAGGGCAGCAACAACAGAGATCGACAGCGACACTGGGGGTTGGGCACCCCCAGTGTGAGTGTTATGTTTGTGGGTGGTGTGGGGTGGTGGGTGCTGAGATGGAGGGTCAGGTGGGCTGAACAGTTACAGGGGTGAAAACAATAGACATCAATGGACAGCTGTGCATGAGCCTTCTGGCACTTCAGTGTTATTTAGAGATGGGACCGCACATTTTGTGTGGCACGGTGGTGGAACAGGGGTTTCGCTTATGAGATGGTGACACTAGGGGATTGGGCACCTCCTGTGTAAGTGTTATGTTTGGGGGGCCGAGACAGAGGGTTAGGTGTGGGGGACAGTTACAGGGGCACCAGTAACAGACATCAATGGATGGTTTTCTGTTATAGCTGACATGAGCCCCTGCATGTTTGACATTCCAGGCATTCCAGCCTGATCATGATGGATCAGCTCTGGCAGCTGGGCTGCATTGATAAAAGGGAAAAGTCGATCCATGATTGGTTTGGCTTTTCCTTTTGAAGTCCATGATGTCTTCTGCCCAGCAAGCCAAAACTCTGTCATATTCAGCCCGGCTGATGATTAGTGTGCCACTGCTGCACCCCTAAAACACTACTCTGCATTGGACAGACAGTGTCACACCTCTCAACAGCCAGCTACCATAGCAAAATGTTCTCTGTGCACACACACATGTATGGTGAACATAAAAAGGACCTGTGTCAACTCCCTTTTTGGGCCTCCTGCACTGCATGGGGAAGCAGCGAGGAACACTCTAAAAATCCATAAATTCATTGTTGTTAATTAGTACAGATTGTTTGGACTATGACATTTTTGTATGAGGACCCCTTTTCCCCAGGCCTTAACTAAGGTGGAATAATAGTGTTTTTCTTGTAAGTGTCCTGAAGAAAAAAGGGATTATTAAAGGTCACCTAAACAGGTTCTGGAGGGTTCTGCTTACCTTTAAATAGAGAGCATGGCTATGCAGTGTCCCCTGAAGAGCTTAATTTTTCAATACTAGGTTATTTTTCAACCAGATCATCTTACAAGTTTACTAACCACATACATTGGGTCACTCGGTGCCCTAGAGGAAACACATTTTGCTTCCATGTGCAAGACCCCAGTTTGGGATAAAACTTAGAAGTCTGCTTCCAGGTATCCAGGACTGGAAAGAATGCTGCCAAAGGCAGCATGTGCTTGCCCAGAAAGGGTTGATGCCATCACCTGGTGCTGCTGTGGCCCCTCATGGTGGGCTGGGAAGGGGCATCATAACATCATACCAAGACATGTATGTGATGGCATGAGAGGCACAACAAAAGAGCTTTTTGCAAGACCTGGTGAGGTGAGAGGGATATGGGGAGTCTCTATTAGCACAGAATTCAACCACATCATGAGGCTTAATTTGAATAAAATTACACTGGACATTATCAGAACAGCAATGGCTATGCATGGACAGTATCCTCACCAGCTGTGTTCTGTCAGAAGGACTGGAGAAACCCCAAGCCTGAAGGCCCTACCACAGAGGGTAAACTGTGGAGGAATATGGAGCTGTTAGTCATGGCTCAGAGAGCTGCATGGATGGTAGAAGCACCAAGATTAAAAGACAAATCTGTTTATTTACATACTTTAACCTACCCACACTGCTGACACAAAATGGCAGCTGATATGATGATATAAGTAGAGTGAATCTGTGCTACAGTGGACTTTGGGCTGCAATAATATAAGACTACTTTAGCCTTCATTATTATATGTGCCCAGATTTTAATAAAAGCCATAATAATTAATTTTTGTGGTGACTATTAAAGGAACAGTACATGTTATGGTGACAGTTTTGGTGTTATACCTTTTAATTCTATATTATATTGCTCTTTTTCTCCTGTCTTGTAAGATGCCCTTTTCCCCTCCATTTTTAGTCTGTTTTAGCATTTGTGTTAGCTTTGAAATCATTTTAAAGGGAGTTTTAGATCTGTGGCCTGGCATTAGCCTTGATTTCACAAATGCCCTTTATGGTTAGGGAGCAGTGTCTTAGGCTGTTGCATGCTAGTTTAAGTCACAGTAAAAAGGATGTTAAACAGTGGGTGAAGTATTTCCATCTCAGATCTGTTGTTCACCCTGTTTTCAAAACAGACTGATGTCTGGACTGTTAGACTTTAATAGATGATCTAACAGTGCCAACTGATTAGATGCAGTGCCATCCGAGAATTTACACTTTTGCATCGAAAAATGACACAAATCGCAATTTAACTTTTTGATGCAAACTGACTTAATTTGTAATTTTATGTGACAAATGTCCAAAGCCCTTTAAAAGCTGACTTGGCAATGCAAGACACATCTGGTCAGAAGTGAATGCAGGTGGATCAGGCTGCCACGTCTGACCCTTTGAAATATCCCACCTCAGGTGTTTAAAAACATCTAGGGGAATACTGATGTACACATCTGAATAGTACTGTTTAAAGGAGGGATCCTTTAATTATTCTGATTGCTGAAGCAGACTTAAAATAGGGAAAAGCCTTCTTACAATTAAGCAATAAGGCATGACCAAGGGTTATGTTAATGGTCTGTTAATCACTTTCTAGGGGTGTACTGTGGCATGAGGTGTAGCCGAGTGCCACATGCCCCTAGAGGGTGATTAACTGACCATTAACATAATCCCTGGGAGTGCCGTATTGCTATTATAATAAAACATGTTTTTAAACAGTGTTAAACCTTGTTCAGCATATGGTTAAGCTCTACGTGTATGTTAATAAAAGATTAACATAAGGCTGTTAGAATGTTTGCAGCCAGTCAGAAAGCTCCATTTCCCAGACCTTATTATACTGGGATTTAACTAAATCTAAGATAGCCAAAATGAAAACTAGGCTCAGTAGGGCATTCTCCACCAACAAAGCTTTCTTTTAGAAACTAAACAGATCCCCCCAAATTAACAGGTTAGCTGTTCTTTAATAATTCATTCTCCAAAGTTATTTTTAAGCTGTTCCATATATTTTACATTAATAAGCAGATATTAAATTGGAGGTGCAGTCTTTCCATGGACCTGCATTTTAAAATCGACTTCAATTAGACTTGGCTTTACAAAGTCATTGAGACTCACCATCAACTAGCTATGCACCTCCATATATTTAGTCAGCTAATTGGTCAGAGATTACTGAGGCCCATAGTTAGTAGATATTGGTGCAACAAGAACCCCAATAGTGGAGAACATGGTTCTGGATTTCTAACCTTTTCATGCTGTTTAAAATATTAAGAACCCCTGGTTAAAATTGATCAAGTACAGAAGGCTACGTTGTGTGCGAGAGAAAGCCTGTAGAACTGGAGCTCTTTGGATTCTTTTTTTAATTAGGGGTGTAGTATAGTGTATGGAATATACTGAATTAAATCTACTGTGAATTGTTTATCAGTAAATGTGTGTAAATATGGTTCAGTTAGTAGCATATCTGCCTCTGGGTCACAAGGCCATGGGTTGTAGGCCTTCATCAGGTGAGGCTAAAAATAAGCAGTATTGTGTATCCCTCCTTTCCCAGTCAACAAACTCTAACTATATAAACTGATTCAGGTCAGATCCACCATGGCTGCATAATGCAGTTAGTGAAGTTGTCTGGAATTGTTAAGGGGGTATGGAGAAATAACACAATGATTTGTAAGTAGTAAGATTTGTTTTAGTTTCTGTTCTAAGGAAGGCATTCACATTATTAGGAAAATATATGGAGGTGTACATTTTAATGGAAGGAATAGGAAACTTACAAAAGAACCCCAGAGCAAATGCCACTAATGTATGTGTTATCCCAGATGATATTGGCCAGACAGCGAAATTTTAAAGAAAACACAATTGCACATATCCCAATAATGCAAAGCATCAAAGGAAATATACATAAATCCCCATGATGGTACAGAAGGTGGCAGTACATGAAAAAGTAATGGCTGGCATATGTTCAGCCTTGGGATTATTTACACAGGTTTTTTTTAAGAGAAATAGGGTTCTTGTCCATGAGGTGATGTACGTTATATTTAAGTAATGTGTTGATGTCAGGAAGTCAGGTATAATGATGATGGACTGTTAGAGAAAATGTGATATTAACTTTCAGAGGGTGTCACTTTTGATAAGGGCAAGATAGTTATGCTTGTGATAATGGGAACATTAGGAAAGTATGAGGTCTATGCAGAAGCGGAGTACAAATATGCAGTTTCATAAGTATGTGCTCAGAATGCAGTCAAATGTAATATGCAGGTTGGTTTTAGAAACAGGTAAAAATAGTGATACACTCAATTAATAGAAAGATAGATAATTACATAGACATATAGATAGAGAGAGACACAGACAGACAGGCAGAATAGGAATGGCAGTGAAGTACTGAAGTGACACCAATCCCACCCCCCCCACAGACATGGACAGGCATTGGGGTGTGCCTTTTGGTTATTGCCCATAACGCTCATGCCATTTCACCTCACCCTACCTTGCAGACACAGACAAGAGTTGAAGTGTGCCTTGAGGTTTTCAAACTTTATACTCACCCCATTCCATAAGGAAATATGCTGAAATTGATGGGCACAGTATAAGAGAATGGATTGAACTTTGGGGCTGAAGAGTCAAAGGCACACCTCGATACCTGTCACTGGCTGCAGGGTGGGGATGGGGTGGAATGGCATGAGCATTACTGTTGACAATCCCAAGTCACATCCCTGATGCCTGTTAGTCCCTAGAGTGCAGGGTGTTATAGTCAGAAACCCTAATGCCCTGGGTATTTCTTGGTATTTTCACTCCAAGTTTTCAGCACAGGGTTTTTGTGACCCCACCGCGTGAACAGTGAAACTATCAGTTCATTAGCCAAAAGGAGGTTTTGCACAGCAACTGTGCCATTTGGCACTGCAGGTGCAAAAACACATTTTGAACAGGATGTAAAAAATGACAGCTGCACATTTCTTGCTTCAGTAACTGCTCAGCACATCTGTTGCATGACCTGCTTATTGACATTTTATATCTGTTATGCAATGTACTGCTGCTATGGCTTAAGGCTGAGAGGGACTTGGGGGTGGTGGATGTCAAGATGAACAACTCAGAGACTTGTAGGAGAGCAGTGGCCAAGGCCAACATGATGCTGGGATGCATCACTGGGGGGATCACTCCAGAAGGAGAGAAGTAATACTCCCTCTGTATAACTGCTTGATGAGGCCTCAAGTACTGCATGCAGTTTTGGAGGCCACACCTAAAGAGGGACATTGAACTCCTGGAGAGGGTCCAGAGGAAGGCAACCAAAATGATTTGGGGCTTGGGGGAAAGGACCTATCTGGAGAGGCTCAAAGAGCTATTTATGTACACATTGGAAGAGATACTGGACAGGGGGACATGATAGAAGTCTTCAAGTACATGAAGGGTGTAAATGGGGAGGCGCAGTCACTGTGCTCAGAAGGAAGGAGGGAGGCAACTATAGGGCATGGGTGGAAGCTGGGGGGAGACTCAGGGAAGAAAGGAGGGGGTGCTACTTCACTGAGAGGGTGGTAGAACCATGGAATGCACTTCCTGGGGTGGCTGGTGGAGGCAGAGACTGTGGAGGGGTTCATGAGGGGGTGGGACAGGTACAGGGGAAGGATTGTGTAAGCAATGTCCAATGAAGTGGGAATACCCTAGACTGGGAAGGGAGAAGCCCCAAGGGGGGCAGCAAGGTCAGCTCTCAGGGCAGGGACTGACCAAATGAGCAGGCATGAAAGCCCAATAGGCCTATTCTGCTGGCAGTTTTGTATGTTAGTATGTTGGTATGCTTACTACACCAACATCATGAACCATAAAACAGATGACTGCCATAACTAGGGAGGCAGTATAACACAGTGGTTTAAGGTTCTTAACTGCAAATCTGGAGATCTGGGTTTGAATTCCACAGCCCCCACTTGCATACTGGGTGACCCTGAGCAAGTCACTTAACTTCCATGTGCTCCCAGGTAACCCCTGTAAACAAGCTTTCAGCTTAGTGTGCCACTCCTGGTTAAACAATTGAAGGAAAAAAACACAATATATTATTTTCTTGCTTTATTTTGCTACTACAAGCTTTGACTAATACATCCATCCTTATTTATAGCTTATGTGTCTGTGACCTAGGCACAACTACACTTAAAATCCTACACATAAATAAATAAAATATCAGAATAGCATTTATTTTAGTAGTATCTCCTTCCCTTTCAGGTGCCCATGACACTATGTGTGTGTGTGTGTGTGTGTGTGTATATATATATATTTATTTATATATTTTAACTGCAAAGCACTAAATCTATTCAAATACAAAAAACACAAAACGTTTTTCTCTTCACACAATAGTGTTAAACTTTAGATCCCAGAATGTCCAAGAAACAATTCAGACTTCACTCTTGCATGCCACTGTCATGCCCACTTCTCATGCAAACAACAATCAATTACAAAAACCCTTTCATTTCTGTGCTATGCACTCTTACATTAGAGAGACATAAATCTTATAGAACTGCTAACAAAACAAATTTATCAATACTGGATTTCCGAATTAAAACCTGTCATTTACAGTACCTATGTAAATAATAGTTTACTGACTACAAATGATGCTACAGACATGACAACAAAATTTCTGTTTTACATGGAAAACATCCATATAATGAACTTGTCATACATGAATTGTGACCTTCTGTCTGCATGTATCTGACAAAGGAAAAGGCACCTGCTTGATCCTTTTTTTCTATTTTATTTGTATGCCCAAATTGCCCATACTGTAACAGCCAAATATTGACATGCTCAGAGTTAAAAAAAACAAATCATGATGTCTATGTGTGTGCATGTTTGGGTGTGATATGCCTACATGCAGTTTCAGGCACTCCTTAATTACTTGCCCAGGCAGCTCTGATAGTCAGTTGTTCCAACATGATAGATCCACCTCATGTCCCTCCCACATGAATCAAAAAAAAGGTGGGGTGGATCTTTACGAACTTATGTGTGTGTGTGTGTTTCATGGGGGGGATATGCCTGGATGCAGTTTCAGGCACTCCTTAATTACTACCCCAGGATGCTCTGATAGTCAGTTGTTCCAACATGATAGATCCACCTCATGCCCCTCCCATGAAAATGAAAGCATAGTGCATGCAACAGACCTTAGGAAAATCAAATTTTTTAGTGTCAGCTCTGATCTGTTCAGTCTTACTTTTTTCCTGGCTCAGTTTATAATATCAGTGAAAAGAAAGTAGGAAAAAAAAAACACCCAGCCCTTTGCTTCTACAAGTAGTTGTTAATTGCAGCTGGTATATTTTAACATGTGCAAGGCAACTCCACACACAACTTCCCTAACACAGACAAATGGCATCAGTGCTCACTAATGTGTTAACATCCTGTTTCTAGTGTCCCTGATAAAATAAAATAAAAAATACAGTTGAGATTTTTTTAATGTCAGCTCTGATCAGAATAGCTTTTAAAATCACCAGTTGTTGTCTTGTTCAATGTTTTCTTCTCATTTTACTGACTGTACAAAATGAGCCATAGCTGTTTCTTCCAACAATACATGAAAGAAAACCCTATGATATATATCACTGTTTTACAAAATGTATCCCTTACAATTTTTTCTTATTTGCAAGACAGCATATATTTATCCTAACAAATCTGTCCGACTACTACATTCAAAACACTATCCCCTACCTACTTGCCACATATAAACTCAATTATATTAAAAATAAATTCTAGGCACTTAACCATTATTCATTCCCCAGTCCCATTTACAACACTACTACACATATACTGTATATCTATATATGCATTGAATATGGTAAACAAATATTGTTAATTTCAAAAGCTGAACTTTATGTTTTTAGTATATAAATGTTTAAGAAAAACCTGTGGCTCTTTCAACTTGAATCAAAACACTGTGTCTATTATTTCCTTGGGAGCTGTAGTTTCAGGCACTGCTTAATTACTCTTTCCTTCTGAGGCCCCAGGTGATTCTGATAATAATTTGTGCCAATGGTTTTTAAGTCAGTTTGAAGGCATTATGTATCTTCTGTTCTCCTAGTCCTTAACAAAATGCAGGGGCTCCACAACTCGATCACTCCACAGACTTGTTCTGTTGCTTGGTCCTGGTCCCAAACTAGTGTGTCTTGTTCCAATATGATAAATAACCTCATGCCCCCCCACAGGAATAAAAAAAAAGGTGGGGTGGCTCTTTAGGAGCTCATGTGTGTGTGTGTTTGGGGTAGGGATATGCCTAGATGCAGTTTCAGGCACTCCTTAATTACTTCCCTAGGCAGCTCTGATAGTCAGTTGTTCCAACATGATAGATCCACCTCATGCCCCTCCCACATGAATCAATAAAAAGGTGGGGTGGATCTTTAGGAGCTTCTCGGGTCGGGGTGGGGGTGGCTCTTACTCCCCCACAAAAAACTAATGCTGCCTCCCACTACTCAGGTTCCAGTTCTTGTATCGCCCATTTAAGAAAGAAAATAGTACCCTGCAACCATTGACTAACATGAAAGCGTATTTATTTGAGGGCAGAAAACATTTCTTGGAGGAGGGTAAGGTGAAGGAGATTATTTACACTTTCAGTCAGTTCCATGGACAGAAAACATGACATCACTCCTTTTGTACATGCAAAATGTCTGCACGTTCTGCATACTGCAGCTGTAATAAAGTTGACTGCTAAAGGCGTATGGGTACAATAGTGGATAGGCAACTTCTTTAAAGAGCTAGTGTACTGCCTAAATCTAATATTAGATTTTAAAAGCAGCCATCCATTACCTTTTATATCTGAGGTACTTTTGTCATTTCCCTTTGTTTAATTAGAAGATTGTTTACCTGATGTTAGTGGGTGCGATGTATGTAACCGCTCTTAGCCTGGCAGCTGACATGTCTTGCTCTACTGGACCACACTACATCATCAGCATTGTGACCTCACTGACTGTTACATCACTGCTACTTAGGAACAGCAAGTGAGTGACTGCCAGGTCATTCACCCGTGATGTCACAGTCAGTGAGATCATAATGCTGATGATGTAGTATAGGGCAGTAGAGTTAGATATGTCAGCTGCCAGGCTAAGAGCTGTTCCACACATCCAGCACAAATATTATCACATAGAATACTTTCTGATGAGCTAAAGGAAGACAAAAAATACTTCAGAAACAGAAAGTTATAACTGACTACTACTTAACATTTGTGTTGTTTTCCTGTCTGCCTGTTTTGGCTGCACTAGCTGTTTAAAAAAGTGCATGGTTGCACAGCATAATCATAACTGCTCATGAAGTGTGCGTATGTGTGTGTGTGTGTGCGTGGGGGGGCAGACATGATGAACGTTGAGTCTCTTACGACTGGTATACCATTGCTTCATTGAAAATATTACAGCAACCAGTCACTTAGCAGTGTCAGTGGCTCAGTAGGTAGCACACTCGCCTCTGAGGCCGGGAGATCAGAGGGCTGTGGGTTCAGTTCCCACATCTGGCACTTGGGTTAATATCCCAGTACTGACACTGTAATGCAGCATGAGAGGGGTGCTGCATTTCTGAGGTGCCGCCTTTCGGATGAGACGTTAAACCGAGGTCCCATCTGCCTGGATTGGTGGTAGTTCAGGTGGATGTTAAAGATCCCATGGCACTTATCGAAAGAGTAGGGAATTTCCCCGTGTCCTGGCCAAATTTCCTCATTCACTAAAAATACCACCAACAGCTTAATCTGGTTCAAGGTCAGTTGGCATTCATCTGTATCCCCCTCCCCCGGGTCGTGCCTGAAAATAGGCAGGATTTGTCTAGTGCACTTACCCGGTCAACAAAAGCTAAATAAATAAAAATAAATAAATAAATAAACTTACAGCAAAAAAACAGCAGATCGCTGTGGGTCGCTGTAATGGTCGTGCTACAGTGGTGGGACCCCTGCTTCAGCTTTTCTGGGCCTTGCACCTCCTCCCCAAAACACCTCCACCATGGAGGTGATTATAATAAAATCTGGGGTGTGTGTTCCTGATGGCACTATGCAGACCACAATTGCGGTTGACATTAGTGCCATTGCTGTAAAGCCAGTCAGCAGGTTTTCTGTCAACCTGGCTTGGTATACCCCTTCTGAACTTATGTTACAATGCTACTATGCTCATTTCTATGAGCATAGTAGCTCACAGATTACTGTGCTTACAGATTACTGCAATGCCCTGAACTTAGGTCTACTGGGGATAGATCTCCGCCACCTGCAGCTAATGCAGAATGCTACTGCCTGGTTGTTGACTGGCCTGTCTAGCTCATGTCACATTACACCTGTTCTGCACTATTTGCACTGGCTGCCATTTAGGTGGCAGATCTCTTTCACTGTCAATTTGCTGACCTATAAAGCCCCACACAGTCAGGGGCCTGACTACCTGCAAGACCTCCTTGCAGAGGGACTGGAAGGGAAAGTCTGTCTCTTTGCAGATGACACAAAGATCTGTGACAGGGTTGATATGCAAGGTGGGGTGGAAAGGATGAAAAGGGACTTGGCAAGGTTGGATGAATGGTCCAATGTATGGCAGCTTAGAGTCAATGCAAAGAAGTGCAAAGTAATGCACCTGGGAAACAAAAACCCAGGGGAAGAGTACACAATAGGGGTGAGATACTGACAACAACAAAAATGGAAAGTGACCTGGAGGTAGTCATATCAGATGACCTAAAGGTGGGCCAGCAATGTGAGAAGGCAGTAAGGAGGGCTGGGGGGATGCTGGGATACACAGAGAGAGGCATCACCAGTAGAAAACAGGAAGTTGTTGGCCCTCTGTACAGACAGTTGGTAAGACCACATCTGGAGTACTGTGTACAGTTCTGGAGACCTCATCTCCACAAAGACATAGACAGGGTGGAGGCTGTCCAGAGGACAGCAACCAAAATGGTACAGGGTCTGCACCAGAAGACATATGAAGAAAGACTAAAGGAGCTTAAGATGTATAGCCTTGAGGAAAGGAGGGAGAGGGGGGACATGATAGAAACTTTCAAATACCTCAAGGGAATCAACAAAGTCCAAGAGGGCAGCATCTTTTAGAAAAAGAGATGAGCAAGAACAAGGGGGCACAATTTGAAGATGGGGGGAGATGGCTCAGAGGTAATGTGAGAAAGTATTTCTTCACAGAGAGGGTTGTAGATGTATGGAACGACCTTCCTGAGGAGCTCATAGAGTCAAAAACAGTGGGGGAATTCAAGAATGCATGTGACAGACATAAGGCAATTCTTGTGGGGCGTAGGAGGAAGCAGGCCTATCTGGCAGATCTGCAGCTTATCCATTAGGTAGGGGAAATGGGCAGACTAGGTGGGCCAAGCAGTCCTTATCTGCCATCAAATTCTATGTTTCTATATCCCTATCATCCCCTCCTCTCCTTTTGTTCTGCAGATGAGGGACTATTAGAAGTTCCGAAGTTTGCATTAAAGTCATCAGGTGCTCTGGCATTTTCCTGTGCCGCACCCATCGTCTGGAAGTCTCTACCATGATACATCCGGGATAGTCCCTCACTGGAGGTTTTTAAGCTGGCGTTAAAGACCCATCTGTTTAGAGAAGTATTTTTGCTGTAGTTTAATTGTTTTATATTGCTGATTTAATATATTTTATTCGTATTTTAATCTAGAACTGTAATTTTAGTGTGTTGTTTATAATGTCTGGAAAGCACATTGATTCACAATGAAATTTGTGTTATAATAAATAAAATCTGATTATGATGATGACTCTGATTTCCATACCTGTTCTAGGTATTCCTTTTGTGTTTCTAGTTTCCACTTTGTCGGCAATTGGTGAAAGTAAACCATTTAACTACTCTAATTACAGTACAATATAACTCTTAGCACAAGACTTTTTTGCAGCATAGGGGTGGATAAAATATTTTCTGGTACTGAGAGCTGAGTCAGATTAAGCCCATTGCCTTCAATGCCAGAAGCATCAGTAAAAGACTGCACAAAGGAACCGTTAGTATCATTAATTAATGTAGCTCTTTGTGGAGTCCCAAAATACAGGACTTTTTATGTTTTGCCATTTTTATGCTGAGATAGCCTTATTATTTGTGTGAAACACCTCATTTTCAAGAGTGTCCCAGGGGTTAGGACAGTATCAGTTTTACATAAAAAGTTAGAGTATTCAGGTCTGATGTACCCTAAAATTGCTGCAATTCCTAATGCTGTCCAGTCTTGTATTTGTTCTTTCTGTCTCTGTCCAGTTTGCTTCATTAGACAAAAGATGTGAAGCAAGGGTTCTTACATACATACACACATGATCCCATACAGCTTCAGGTAGAAGGATGATTATTGTTGCATTATGTTCCTGCCTTCCACCAGTTGGGTAGGAAGACCCAATTACCTCTTTTTCTTTAACGTTCTTGTCAAGTCTGAGCTTGAAGATCATTAGTTGCCTAAAAAAGATCTGTATGTTATCTTAAGATAGACAAAGCAAAGCACTCTTGAGCCTAGAAATACAAGACAAAAAAAGCATTGAAATCTGTCTAACTTTCTAAATCATTAGATCTTCTTAGCCAGTCAGGATGGTGTATTTTTAAACATTCCAAATACTCTTATCACCATAAGAATATATTTCATACACAGATGCAAAATTCTGAAGTTATAACTTCAGTTGGCATAGTCCATTTTTCACAATGGAGATTCTCTGATATTCTGAAAAGTTTATTTTGAAATAAAATTCAATTTTTATACAAAGGTCTCTAACATGATTTATAATATGTTTATCTGTGCAGTTCCAGTGTCTCTTATAGATATGAGTTTCTTCTCAAGTCCTTTGTGTGCAAGAACTGCTTAGCATTGCTTTGCAGTTCTCTCACCCAAATAACTCAGGAATACACTCCAATAAACACAAGAGACACAGTAACTACATATAAACATATAATACAAACCACAGAGGAGGACACTAACCTATGCCCCAGTGCTTCAACCAGCTTTTGCTCTAGGTTGGGGCCTGATCAAAGGTGCAAAGAAAGGAAAGGAAAGCAATGCATTCAGTTTGCTTTTACATAATACCCTTCACATCCAATGGATTCCAAAGAGCTTTAAAAGCTATACACAGCTACAGCAACCTTCATGTGTGCAAATGGCTTGAGTGCGTAAATGGAGGAAAGGAGACTGAGAAAAATTAAATGAAATGTCAGGGAGGTCAGAGAGACAGACAGACAAAGACAGAGTTATGAGGTTTACAATATGGTGGCTAAGTGTTTTGCCCAAGGGTTACGTGGTGAGTAAGACATGGTGGTGAGAAAACTTGGGTCTTCAATTTCACAGCTGTGCATTCAAACACTAGACTACACTGCTTCCCTAGTCTATAGGAGGCCCAATGACTCTCTAGATCATTGCCTTTTTCCCTTCAGATGTCCATATTTGATGTCATAGCTTTGGAGTGATTTGAAGTACTATGCAACCTTACAGTCTTGGTCTTGCTTGCCTGTGGACTGATGCATAAATAGCAGGTGTCAGTAATAGTCAAGTCTATATTTTTATTGCGTTTGTTTGCCTGAAAGGTTTTACTCTATCTTCCACCTTCCATGCATCTTCTTATCTGCAGCCCACAGGTTCTGTTATCAAGTTGTGGAAGTGGTCAATGCTAGCTGCTACCTTCACTTCTTCAGCTTTGCCCTTACTGTAGGACCTCTCAGGAGGGTCTCAATGGAAGACTAGATCTAGTTTGTCTTATGATAGGACTCAGACCACCAGAGACATCAGTGCCTAATGTCCAGTTAATGCTGGGCAACAGACAACTCTGTGCTCCAGGCCAATGACCCACATTGGGAAGGGGATTATGGAGAGTTCTGACTTCCATGATGCCGCATCCTCTGACTCTCCAGGGGGCAGTCATATATCTGCAGATGCCATACTCTTGACTGCAGGTGTCAGCTTGTCAGCCTTCTGCCAGTCCATCTGGGAACCTGGGCTCAGGAAATGAAGGTGATTATTCATGTGGTAAGTAGAAGTGTTTACCAGTAGGTCAATGGGCTGTCCAACAAGTTTTATTTTTACCAACTGAGGAATTATGTCTCTATCTTCACTCTGATAATATGGGAACACAAGTACATACCTTCACTGTGTTAGGGTTAGAGTATTGTAATTCAGTGTATGTGTGGAACCAGAGAAACTGGTCCATCACTTGTAGCTACTGCAGAGTGCCATATAGCTTTCAGTTCCTGAAACTGCTCATTATACAGATCTAATTGTGCCAATGGCAACTGAGCATTATTGTTACCATGTTAAGTGATAGCTCAACCTCAAGATATTCTGTTTGACATACCTGTATAAGGCCAGTAACAGAAAGGATTCCTTATATACTATATCTCTAACCCTTTTATGTCATACAGACACAGGATATTGATTGTATTTCTCACTTATATTCTCCCCGTCATCTACTCTGTATATCCCAGGTTATGGATCTTCCACTTGTCTCTTAGGTGCCAGTGTGGTTCAGTTGATAGCACATCTGTTTCTGGGACAGAAGGTCCTCAGTTCATGTCCCACACTGGGATTGAGCTGATACCATAAATGCTGGTACCCAAGTGTAGTAGTGGGGGGGGACTGTACTGTCGATGTGTCCTTCCGATGAGATGTTAAACTGAGGTCTCTTCTGCCCATCTCTGGTATTGTCCTGATGGGTGTCCAGGTGGAAGTAAACAAACTCAAGACACTTTTCACAAGAGTAGGGGACTTAGCCCAGTGTTCTGGCCAACATTCCTCTTCCCTTATAACCAGTTCATCCAGTTATCCAGTGTTGTGTGGGGGTGTTAATGTATGAAATGGCTGCCACGGTACTTTCAATCACTTCAGTACCAGCCTCTCATTGTTTGTAAAGTGCTTTCGAATACAATGTGTATGAAAACCACTATATACTGTATATGCTAATACTTCTTCTTCTCCTCCTCCTCCTCCTCCTCCCCTCAACCAGTTATCCATGGCATCAACTTTGTGGTGAGGCCCCACTGGCCTGCTGTCATCTGCAGGCAACATAAGTACCAAAGATTGGAGACAGACCTGTGCTTTTGTAACCCCCTTGTTACCTGGGGTTACTAGAATCCCAGTAAGACCTAGTGGTAGGCAGGGAAGGCAGCTTGTGAAATTCCAGTTAAATGGATTTCACACTGTCTCACTCTGTTCTCAGTCTTAGCTGAGACTGAGGGATGACATCACCATAGAACTATCACAGCTGCATGAGCCACAATGGAATCTGCAGAAGGGAGTTAGAGTAGAATGTTGGGAGGTTTGAACAGTAGTCTGTAGGCAGTAGGAGTTTGGAGCTTGTTGTGAGAGGAGCACAGCAGCTCTGTGCTAGGCTCGTGGAGCCTCAGCCCTGAAACAGGGCTACATTTAGGGAAAAGGTGTGTGTTTCCACCTAAAGAGAGACACAGTGAGCTATTTTTAAAGTGGTGGAGACCGCTGATTAGGGTCTCTGTGCCCCATCCCTGAGTGGATGGGGCAGGAAGGTTTGCCTGCATTTTCAGGGGGAACCCCCTGGCTACTGCTAGTGAAGAAGCTGCCTTATTTTGTCCAAGAGTTTGGGAAACAAGAAGATTTCATGATTCACCTGTGGGGCACCTGCAACTGGAGGGTGAGTTCTGCTCTTTCTAAAGGGCCCATTGTTTCACCCTGTACTTGTGTTAAAGTGGGGATTGGACTATTGAAGTAGTGGGAGGCCTAGAGTAATAGGCTTAGCCAAAAGTAAAAGTTTGTTCAAGTCCAGCACATAGGGGAAGTCAAGACATGTACAGGAGATGTGACATACGTCTACCCAGTAATCTACATTGCCAAGCTTTCAGAAAAGAGTTGTTTAGTTTCCAGAGAAATGGCCGGGTATGGATTGTGGGAGTTGGAGGTGGGAGACCCCCCATCTTTAGTAACCAGGTCCACCTCTATGGATTTGCTCTGTGGATTTCTGCTTTGCCTCATGCACTTGGCCAGTGATGAGGGAAGTACCCAGATGTGGGATTGGAAGGAAAATTCCCTCTAGGAGTCGAAGGCTCTAAGGTGGTTTGGGGAGCCACCAATTGGAAGACTGGTTCATTCCCATAATGGACCATGGGTCAATTGGCCGTCGGGGGGGTCGGGCCATGGGGAAAACCCAAGTAGTGTACAAGTCGGGCTGTGTACCCAAAGCTGCGTGTAAGTCTGGGCTGTGTTCCTGGTGGGTTCAGAGCCTGAGGGCTGAAATGTGAAGAAGTGTTCTGTTGTCTCTAATCTGCATTACCAGGAATGTAGCCCCATGGGGGTCCGTCTATGCTTTGTTTGTTCAGCTTGGATGTGAATAAAAGCCACACTGTAGAATTCCATTCCTGGTTTTGGACATTACAGTTATTGCTTCCTGTGTTCTGATTTACTTGGGTGCCCCTGTGAAGAGTAGCCAAACCTAGGCCCCCTGTGCCAAGTAACCTTATCCTCCCCAAACCCAATTCCTACCAGGTACTGCTGTCAGCTTCAACAGCATGCCACCTGTCATTTGCAAAAAGGCAGGGGTCCAGGGGTTAAATAAATGGAGGCACCACTTTGGATTTAATTCTGGGAGGAAAGGTGCTTGGGCAAGGGGCTAGCATTTTGGCTATCTGGCAGTGGGTAGCCCAAAAAGCTGAAGCAAGCTAACTAGTGTCGCTGTGTGCTGTGGTTCTTATGCTGCTGCTAAAATGCCAACTGTTTACCAAGGAGCAGTAAAGCTAAAAGAGTGTGCCCTTGTCCTGCATCAATTGTTTACAGCATTTTTGCCTGCTCAAAAGAACTGTGTGATTAAGAAAAATGTGGAAGACTAGGGGTAGCAACAGGAAAATTGTGCCCTGGACGTTGGAAATACTTTTAAAAGAACTGTGTGATAAAGAAAAGTGTGGAAGACTAGGGGTAGCAACAGAAAAATTGTGCCCTGTGCATTGGAAATGCTTTTGAGTGAACTGAGAAACTTGCTGTGTGAATGGCCATGCTAAATGGCTGAAATGGGCTGCTGCCGTGGAGTCAGTTGAAAAAAAAAAAGTGGTTTCTGCAGTTTAAATTTTCCTGCTTGACGATCACCGTGAGAAGAAGAGCACTAGTGAGGAAGAAGAGGCTCATTTGCATGGCGTCGTGTGATTGGTGAGGCTGCAATCAGTCCCGCCCCTCAGCCAGCTCTACAGTGACTGCCCCAGCATTCGAGAGGGAGTGTGAGTGGAGTGCGTGTATTGGTTTGTGGAGGAGTATCGCGGTGATTAAAAAGCACTGTAAAACTGTTAAAAATAGCCTTTGCTGTTCAAAATCGGGCTCAACCTGCATCTCGATCATCTGAATTTCGAGTGTGGTGATCGAGGAGACGATCGGCAGGACTGCCCACCCATTTTCTTTCTGAGGCCTCCAGGACTGGCTGCAGGCCGTTTTTCCATCGCAGCTAACAACTACTGATAACAGTAAGTACCAACGGTAAAAGTTGCTCAAACAGTGATTTTCTGCCAAAAGCCAGCTAAATATGTGTGCAGCAGTGTAGTCGCTTTGCAAGTAACGACTGTGTCAAGTTCTGCCAGCAAGTGCAAGTCTGCTAAGCCATTGACTGTGTGCATAGTTATAAGTTTAGCATCAGTTTAAAGTTTTAAAGCCAGAGAGAGACTGTGAGTTGTAGCCAAATGTGCAGCACTAGTTTACAGGCTATCCTGTGCTTAAAATCCTGAGGCTTTAAGGGACTGTGAGTTAAAGAAATGTTTCCAGCAAGTGAAAAGTCCGTGGAAAATCATGTAAATGTGTTAGAAAAAGAACAGTGCAAGTCTGTGCAGTTTGAGCAAAAGTTATCAGTAGTGTGTGTAAATCGGATGCGCAGTGGCTTGACCCAATTTCTGAATGTTGATGCACAGGAGTGCTGCCACCGCCATTACAGGGTGGGGTAGTAAAGTAAACACAGCAGCAGAGGAGCCAGTTTAAAAGTAAAGAGAGTGTTCAGTGAAGTGGGACTTTCAGTAACAGTGAGCATTTTGTTTGTTTTCCCTGCAGTTATGGCCTCAGGACCAGCTCGCTACCCGGATCACGCCCGGGTTGCAGTAACAGCAGCAGTAAATAGACTAAGGGACATTGAAAAGTGTTGTTAGGGAGGCCAACTGCCTCCTTATGTGGCAATTCCTGGTTATCCAGTGCATGTGTGTCAAATTTGCTTAAACACTGGAAGGGACATCTTCATGATACCTCACTGTTCTGGATGCCTAGAAAAATATGGCTTGTATAAAATGCCTCAGATTTATTTGGCTCCCACATGGACAAAGGTTCAGGAATCTGCAGTTGGTGGCACACAGCACCAGGTGGAGCCTGTTGAAGAAGGCCCCTCGGGGGAGTGTGGCACAAAGCTAAAGAGTGCAGATTTAGAGACAGAACCAGACGTTGAAGTTTCGGATGCTGGATCCCAGAAGGAAAGTTTGGATAAAGCATCAGTAGACCCCTGGGGGGGGGCCTAGCCCAAGTCTCATAGGAGAAGATGAGATGCGGGAGGCCTTTAAATGGGAGGTGTCGACCTCTGCACCTAGTGATGAGTGGATAGTCTCAGGAGTGAGGAAGACTGCTCACTCCTGGGCTCAGATCCTTAGTGAGGAAGAAGATGAGGGGGAACCTATGTGGCCTTGTGAAAAAGGAACGGGTACACAACCTCAAGCTCTTGCCTCGGAGGAATGCATGGAAGAGAGTGGTGATGCCACTGCCCTGGCTATGCAAGAAGAAGAAGTCAGGGATCCGTTTTTAATCTAGTTAAGGATGCGTAGCTGGCAGAACCAGGACTGGCCACCCTCAAGCCAGGCCAGCGGTCTCAGGTTGACCAAAGCTAGTAAAGAGGAGAGACTGGTTTGTAGGAAGGCGAATGAGATCTATGGGATGACTTTTCCTACCTTTCCTCGGAAAGTCTGGGAGGAGATTGAGAACAGCAGAAAATCCCTGGATCTGGGCTGAAGCAATGAAATGTGTGCATCCTGGTGCAAACAAGCATGTCAGAAACAGACTGTTTCATGAGAAATATACCCAGTGGAGGACAGGCAGGACACTGTTTATGGACAGAGTGCGAATAGTGAATGGAGAGGGATGTGAAACCTTCCACTGTATGAATTATGTGCACCCAGATGGGGTAATAATTCAAGCTCCTGACCCCCGGTACTATTGGCCTCGATGCAAGGACCTCCCAGCAAATGTGCCTGTGCCTACTAAATGGAAAGCCGAGCAGTGGTAGTCAATACTGCCACACTAGCCTGTGAAGTGCCTTTATTGATCCGCCAGTATGGACCTTCAGGACTCAGGTGCCCCACATTCATCAGTTCTACAGTGCACTGGCCTTTTCCAGAATCCATCGACTGGCCCACCAGATGACTTCAGATCCAGAAAGGGCACCAGCGCAGCTGTATCCTGAGCCATTGCCTGGTAATCGGATGATGTCTGACCAGCTGTTTTCCTTTTTTTGTTCCTGTTCTAAGGTTCCATCTCCAGAGCTGACGTCAGCCCAGCAGTTCCCAGATGTGCCCTCCTGTGGTTCCCAGAAGATGTCCGCCCAGCTGTATCGGAAGAAATGCTGCCAGGGAGAGTCTTCGGCTGAGGAGCAGGTCAGTTCAGATTTTTCGTTCTATAAGGGGCTGGTAAGTCCGACCTTTTCTATCTTTATGACATTGCAGTACACACCCTACACTAGCATACTCCAGAATGTGTGAACTGTCCTCAAAGTCTCTCCCCTTCGGGACTTTGGCTTGCTAGAACTGTGCTTCACCGGGCTTCGGCCCAGGAGAGACTCTTTAATGGACTAGCCTTCGGGCACTGTGGTCACTAGTTGGGACTTTAAGGGCACTCCATCCCCCAAATGTGTATTGTAAATAATGTCATTGTTTTTCTACTGTTTTCTAGAGTATATACTGTTTTTCTACCTTTCCTAAAAAAAAAAAAAAAAAATCTTTTTGGGATTCTTCAGTGTTTTGATGATAGGGGTTTAGGTAGACTGTGTATGCAGATTAGGAGTGTGTGTTGTCTCTCTTCTTCTTGCAGGTGTTCCTGAAGAAGATTGAAGAGGAGACAAGAAGAGGAGGAGGGGTTCATCGGAGTTCCTCACTAGTACTTTAGAGTGTAGAATTTAAAGTACTGTGGTGTTATTGTTGTTGTTACTGTATTAACCCTTTCCTTCCATAGGTGTGGTTGTGGGGGTAGGGAGGCAGTAGGGTAATGTAATAGTATGGTATTAGTTTCTTGGTGTGTGCTTGCAGGTTGCCCAAGGTTGGGGAGGTCCCCGGGTTGTTTTTTATTTTGGGGTGTTAAGTTAGAGGCAGATAGATTTTCCCTAGAGGGCTAGGGGGGATAGACAGGCTGTGGTCCTGAACGGCTGTAGGGACTGCAGTGCTGAGCTATTAGGGCTATGCTCTGGACATTTCTACCAGAGCCGCTAGGCGGCCATAGCAAGTGGGTAGAGTAGAGGGTGATATGTCAGCTAAAGGCCTCTAGGCCCTTAGTGTTGCCTGCCTGTGCTCACACATGGTAGGAGGGGGCCTGATCACCCCCCTCTGCAGGCAGCACATAGGGTGGGATGGCCTAAGCCGGGTAAACAATGACTGCAGACAGTCATTTTCCTGGTCAAGGGTGAGTGTAACCCCCTTGTTACCCGGGGTTAGTAGAATCCCAGTAAGACCTAGTGGTAGGCAGGGAAGGCAGCTTGTGAAATTCCAGTTAAATGGATTTCACACTGTCTCACTCTGTTCTCAGTCTCAGCTGAGACTGAGGGATGACATCACCATAGAACTATCACAGCTGCATGAGCCACAATGGAATCTGCAGAAGGGAGTTAGAGTAGAATGTTGGGAGGCCTGAACAGTAGTCTATAGGCAGTTGGAGTTTGGAGCTTGTTGTGAGAGGAGCACAGCAGCTCTGTGCTAGGCTCGTGGAGCCTCAGCCCTGAAATAGGGCTACATTTAGGGAAAAGGTGCGTGTTTCCACCTAAAGAGAGACACAGTGAGTTATTTTTAAAGTGGTGGAGACTGCTGATTAGGGTCTCTGTGCCCCACCCCTGAGGGGATGGGGTAGGAAGGTTTGCCTGCATTTCCAGGGGCAAACCCCAGGCTACTTCTAGTGAAGAAGCTGCCTTATTTTGTCCAAGAGTTTGGGAAACAAGAAGATTTCATGATTCGTCTGTGGGGCATCTGCAACTGGAGGGTGAGTTCTGCTCTTTCTAAAGGGCCCATTGTTTCACCCTGTACTTGTGTTAAAGTGGGGATTGGACTACTGAAGTAGTGGAAGGCCTAGAGTGATAGGCTTAGCCAAAAGTAAAAGTATGTTCGAGTCCAGCACATAGGGGAAGTCAAGACATGTACAGGAGATGTGACATACGTCTACCCAGTAATCTACATTGCCAAGCTTTCAGAAAAGAGTTGTTTAGTTTCCAGAGAAATGGCCAGGTATGGATTGTGGGAGCTGGAGGTGGGAGACCCCCCCATCTTTAGTAACCAGGTCCACCTCTATGGATTTGCTCTGTGGATTTCTGCTTTGGCTCATGCACTTGGCCAGTGATGAGGGAAGTACCCAGATGTGGGATTGGAAGGAAAATTCCCTCTAGGAGTCAAAGGCTCTAAGGTGGTTTGGGGAACCACCAATTGGAAGACTGGTTCATTCCCATAATGGACCGCGGATCGAGTGGCCGGTGGGGGCCGGGCCATGGGAAACCTAGTAGTGTACAAGTCGGGCTGTGTACACAAAGTTGCATGCAAGTCTGGGCTGTGTGCCTGGTGGGTTCAGAGCCTGAGGGCTGAAATGTGAAGAAGTGTTCTGTTGTCTCTAATCTGCATTACCAGGAATGTAGCCCCATGGAGGTCCGTCTATGCTTTGTTTGTTCAGCTTGGATGTGAATAAAAGCCACACTGTAGAATCCCATTTCTGGTTTTGGACATTACATTTATTGCTTCCTGTGTTCTGATTTACTTGGGTGCCCCTGTGAAGAGTAGCCAAACCTAGGCCCCCTGTGCTGAGTAACCTAATCCTCCCCGAACCCAGTCCCTACCAGGTACTGCTGTCAGCTTCAACAGCATGCCACTTGTCATTTGCAAAAAGGCAGGGGTCCGGGGGTTACACTTTCATGTATGGCTGGGGGTAACTTTCCCTTGTATACCTCTACCTCAGAATATCATCATGTGGGAGCAGAGCACATGCAGACATAACCCACTGACATCCCACTCATCAAGCACAACCAACTATTTGGATGCTGTACTGCTCCATGGGCTACCAGGGGCAGTCAAGCATCAACCCCACCAACTATGGAGGAGAACAGCAAAGCAAAGCAGAAGAAGCCAGAAGGTGAAGGAAGGAAACATATTCAATTCAGTGCTTGAGAAGAAGCCAGAAGGTGAAGGAAGGAAACATATTCAATTCAGTGCTTCAGAGTAACTGGTAACTGGTATTTTTCTTTTAAACTTAGATTGTAGGCTTGTAGTGACACTATACTTTCTTTCTGTGTTGTCTTTACTTATAATTGTTTTTGGGCTGTTGAAAATTTAAAAAATAGTGGTGGTGTAATTCTGTGCTGCCTTTAATTGCTGCAATTTCACCCTCCCACCCCTTCCCCCAACTCTTAATTATATGCCCTGATAAATCTGATTGACAGGAGCTAAACACAGGGTATAGTAAGAGGTGTGAAGTAGGAGGGCATAAGGGGAAGAAGACCACCCTCAGCACGACAAGTGTTTTGACCATTTATTTATTTATTGGTTTCTTTTTCCTTAAAAAATATATATCTGAGGATCAGTTACAGGATTTTTAGTACTGTAAATAAATAAAAAGAGAACTAAGAGAGCTTCAGTAGCAGATAAGTAATGAATTGCAGTATAATGTGGGAGAGGTGCAATGCAGTGGCTGTGGGCAGCAGCCATATTCAGGCAGACCTTCTGGACACTGAGGTGCTGCCCATCTGCATGCATTCTCGGGACTGTGGGATGAGGTAGCCAGACTCAGAGCAGAAGAAACTGGGTCAGGAGTACCATCACCCTGTCCAGGAACCACCCAGTCCAATGCAGCTGCCTCAAAGGATGCCAAGAACGAGGAGCACTTGGATGACAGTGGCTCAGGGAGGTTAGAGCAGTCAGGCAGAGGCACATCCCAGATCCTATTCCTCTCAAGAACTCATATGCCACACTGGCAAATGAGGACAACCAAATAGAGGTACCCAGGGAAGTGGAAGGAAAGGATGTGGAGGTTAGGCAAGGAGGTGACCTCAGTGGGGAAAGCAGTGGACCCCAGAGGAGGAGGAAGCGAATCCTGGTGGGGGACTCCATCATAAGAGGGATCCAGCTAGGAACACAGGAGGGGGAGGACAGGGAGGTGAGGTGCCTACTAGGTGCCACGGCATGGAGGGATGGAAGGAAGATACTGGGGATCACTGGGAAGGCAAGACAGGAGGGTGAGCTGGATGTCATTATCCATCTAGGTACTAATGACTGGCAAATGGGGAGCCAAAGGAAGTTCAGGAAGAGTTTAGGAAACTGGGGAGGGTTCAAGCAAGTCGCTACTTCTGTCACTTTCTCAAAGTACTACCTGTGAGAGGCAAGGGAGAGCATAGGAGTGCATGCACCAGGAACTTTAACTCATGGTTGAAGAACTGGTGCTGTGAGGAAGGGTTTGATTCATTGGTGACTGGGGACCCATCTGGAGGGATGGAGGTTTATTCAAGCCTGACGACCTGCATCCATCCTGGAGGGAATCAACACTCAATGATAAGTTTAAATGCTACATTGACAAGCATTTAAACTAGGAAGGGGGTGGCAGGCCAGCAAGGACGGTACCTCACTTGCTCACCCCCACAGCTAGTAATGGAACCAGTGAACCAGAGGAGTGGCTATCTCTGCAAAGCAGTGTGCAAAAGATGGAGATTAGTGTCCAAAAGGTGGATAAGCAGAAAAGGGCAAAATTCAGCAGAAGGGCAGACAGCAGGAGAACCAGGGATAAATGACAACCAAGGAAGGGGCTGGAGAACAGTGAAGCAGTCTAGGAGGTCAAATCATGGAAAGCCATGTGTGCAAATGCCAGGAGCCTTAGCAACAAGAAGAAGATCTGGAGGCTGTCATGGTACAGTCAGACCTGGACATTGTGGCCATCACTGAAACCTGGTGTAATGATAACCATGACTGGGAGATGGCCATACCTGGCTACAACATATTCAGAAGAGACAGAGCAGCCAGGAAGGGAGGAGGAGTGGCACTGTATGTGAAAAAATGACATAAGGGCCACACAGATCCAGGAGGAACAAAATGGGGAAAGATACTGTGGGTTAAGCTGGAAAGGAAAATGGGGCCAGCCATCCACAGGTGTGGTCTATAGACCACCAGCCCAGGAGGAAGAAACAGATAGGGAGTTGATGCTAGCCATCCAAAGGATGGCAGACAAGGGTGAGGTAGTACTGGTTGGAGACTTCAATATACCAGACGTGGACTGGAGCATCCCAGCAGCAGCATCAACTAGGAGCAGATTTATCCTGGACTCCTTCAGGGTGCCTTCCTCAAGCAACTGGTCATGGAACCAACTCGACAGAAGGCAATACTGGACCTTGTGCTCACAAACAGGGACAGTGTGATGGGGGTAACAGTGGGGAGCACCTGGTAACAGTGACCACCAGTCATTGTGGTTTGAAATCACAGAAAGAGCAGAACCAAACCACACAAAAACACGATCCTGGATTTTAGGGGGCAGACTTTGGGAAAATGGGGAGATGCTTGAAAGAGGCATTAAGGGAATGGGACAGGAATCAGGGATTGAGGAACAGTGGGCAGTATTTAAATGGGGATTACAAGAACAACAGAATTATGCATTAAGCAGGTTAGCAAGAGGAAAAGAAAGAGGAGACCATTATGGTTTTCCAAAGAGGAGTAGCAAAGAAAGTGAAAGCCAAAAGATTGCATTCAGGCAATACAAAAGACACAGGCAGAAGGGATAGGGAGAAGTACCAGGAGAACAAAGGAGGCAGGGAAGTCAGTAAGGAAGCCAAAGCTCAGACAGAAGAACACATTGCAAAATCAGTGGTTAAAGGGGACAAAACCTTTACAGGTACATAAGTGAAAAAGAAGGACAAAGGAAGGGATAGTGAGACTGAAGGGGAGGATGGGAGCCGTGGAGGATGACAACAGTAAAGCTGACATATTGAACAGGTATTTCTGCTCAGTCTTTACTAAGGAAGAGGGGGTAATGGGTCTGAAGAGAGTACAAGGGTGAGAATGGCAGAAATGGACACAAGTCCCTTTACACGAGAAAGGGTCCTGAAGGAACTGGAAGCAATAAGAGCTGATAAAGCAATGGGGCCAGATGGGGTGCACCCCAGGGTCCTTAAAGAACTAAGAGAGAGGTGGTGGCTGAACCTCTGGCTATCCTGTTCAGCCAATCACTGGAAACAGGGAGGTACCCAAAGACTGGAGGACAGCAGATGTAGTCCCTTATACAAAGTGGGAACAAAGAGAAGCAGGGAACTACAGACCAGTCAGCCTCACCTCGGTAGTGGGAAAGATCATGGAAGCACTACTGAAGGAGAGATTGGTGGAACATCTGGTTGTCAATGGACTACAGGACCCAAGGCAGCATGGTTTCACCAGGGGAGTCATAATCAGACCAACCTCATTGAATTTTTGACTGGGTGACTGGGGAGGTGGATCAGGGAGGGCAGTGGACATGGCCTATCTGGACTTCAGCAAGGCCTTTGACACTGTGCCACATAGAAGACTATTACACAAACTGGGAATATGGGTGTGGGCAGGACAGTAGTGTGGTGGTAGGTAACTGGCTGGGTGGCAGGACACAGAGGGTGGTGGTAAATGGCTGTCACTCCACAGAGGGAAGAGTGACCAGTGGGGTACCACAGGATCAGTGCTGGGACCGGTCCTATTCAACATCTTCATCAGTGACATTGCACAGGATCTAGAAGCAGAATTTCACTGTTCGCTGATGACACAAAGCTCTGTAACAGAGTAGACACACCAGAGGGTGTAGACAGAATGAGAAGGACCTGCAGAAACTTGAAGAATGGTCAAGGGTTTGGCAGTTGAAATTCAATGCAAAGAAGTGCAAGATAATGCATATGGGGCACAAAACCCTGGCACAATATATTAGTTGGGGGTGAGGATATCGCATGCACCAAGCAGGAAAGGATCTTGAGGTTGTCATCTCTGATGACCTCAAAGTGAGAAACAGTGTGACAAGGCATCAGGTAAAGCAAATAGGATGCTGGGATGTATGGGCAGGGGCATCACCAGCAGGAAAAGGGGAGGTCATAATTCCGGCTATACAAGACACTAGTGAGGCCCCACCTGGAGTACAGTGTACAGTTCTGGAGACCATACCTACGTAAGGACATAGACAGGTAGAGAAGGTTCAGAGGAGGGCAACAAAGATTGTGCATGGGTTGCATCACAAGTCCTATGAAGACAGGTTGAAGAAGCTGAACATGTACTCCTGGAGGAGAGGAGAGAGAGGGATATGATAGAGATATACAAGTATCTTACAGGAGGAACAGGGTGCAGGAAAACACTTTATTTTAAGCGAAAAAAATGTTTCTGGGACTAGAGGGCATGGGATGAAGTTGGAGGAGGACGATTCAGGAAACATGAGAAAGAATTTCTTCACAGAACGGGTGGTGGACAAGTGGAACACCCTGCCAGAGGAAGTGGTGGGAGCTGAAACAATCACGGGATTTAAGAATGCATGGGATAGACATAAAGGAATTCTAGAGGTCAGGGGTAAGGGGAAATAGACTTCTAGGAAAACAAACTGAACTTACAAGCTCAAATGGGCAGACTAGGTGGGCCATAGGCCCTTATCTGCCGACACTGTCTATGTATCTATGTATCTATGTACATTTGAAGGTTGCATCCTCTCTTGTTCACCCACATAGAAGTCCTGAGTCTGGTACATAAAACTCGGTGCCAGCTTGGTAATGCAATAAGCTACTTCAAGCACTGTGGGCAGATCTTACAGAGGAAGGGATTCAAGAAAGGGACCACCATGCAATCTTGCTTAACGCTGGGCACATTTTATTACCAGTAAAGAAAAACATGCATCAAATGGGATAGGAGTTCTCCATCCAAGGTGTGATTACTCAAATGAAAGAATCTTATTGAGCCCATGCTAAAGGATACTTAGTGAAAGACTTTAAACTTGTTTTCACGTATTTTCAAATCATTATTTTTGTAGAAGTGGGTTATTTGATAGAGAAAATAATCTAAGGTATGCATCTCTATAGGCCATAATGCTTATTTTTAATACAATGCTAATTATAAACTGGCAACAAACTTTCCTGGGCTCTGGTTAGTCTAGGCTGACCTTCAACAGTGATGTTATCCAAGCACAATATCAAGCCTATTCAAAAAGCAACTGAAAAATGTAATTTTTTTTTCACCTTTTTGTTAATTAGGAAGTCATTTTATTATTGCAACAATGTACTCCAGGGCATGTGTCATGAGGATATTTTCACTTCTTAGGTGCTGGATGCACACAGCCTGTGGCCTTATGCCTAACCACCCAAGCTATGATATTATCCCTGTATGACACATGCCCTGTCATGCATTATTGCTTGTTAATAACTGGGGACTGTTTTTTTGCATTGGAGAAGCTGACTATAATTCACTGTTATAACCTATGGGTTATAATGGTGTACACGCGCCAGCTTCTAAGCTGCACAGCTCATGCTTCCTCAGTTAAGCGGCAAACCTCATAAGTGCCATGAATCTCTTACACCATTTGCCAAGTACTGTGTTAGTCTCTTTTCTCTTTCGCTTCATAAACTCACCTTAACAAATTGTTTGAGACACCTCCTGTCCATACAATTCAAAAACTGTTCCAACAAAGCATTTACTAAAATGCCCCCTCTTTCTCTCTCTCTCTCTACCACACCGAGCTGACTTCTGAACTGTACTCCTCATTTCCTTATCTCCATGACAGCAGTATTTCGGAGTGACCCCGATCTTCTGGTAATGGAAATAACTTCAACCTTTTTAAATAATTTTTTTGTAAGCAATAACAGTTTCTAGTTCTAGTTTACATTTCCAAGCTGATTCTGAGTACTCTAATCTGACTGCTGTTCTCGGTCTGTCCCCGTTTTCTGGCAGTTCACTGTCCACTATCAATCCACAAGATGCTTGATTTTCCCAAATGAAAATTAAATTCATTTTTTTGCACACAATAAATCTATTTCAAAGTATTTAATTGTTGTACTACACTCTTTATAGTGTCTGCTTGTAAAATAAAAAAAAATATACAACAGATACAGAGTTTTGTTTTGACTACTTTTATTACCAGTGCAGTGGCTGGCAAAAGAACATTCCCCAACAATTACATAAAACAATACATGGGGAGGAGTGTAAACTCAAATTTTATGCACGCCTTCGGCATGGGATGCTTTAATAAACCCCTTGGGCTTCGCCCTCATGGTTTATGTAGCATCTCACACCTCAGGTGTGCATAACATTCTTGTTATACACTTCTCCCCATGCATTGTTCTAATATTATATTGCTCTGTTTGAATGATGAGTTGCACCTGCTCCAGAAGGGTGTGCAAAATACTCTGAAGCTCAGGGGTGGTAAATTTAGGGGTAAAGTAGGCACTACTCTGAGATGGTGGTGAACCTATTGAACAGTCTACCAGTGAAGACAGTGTACATGAAGACAACACAGGCCTTCAAAGCAAGGCTGAACAAATTTCTTTTTACAGTTCTTAGGGAATCACAGGATACCCTGTGTAGTAGGATGGGTGATAAATCCTTGGAAATTAGTAATGTTTGCACAGCCTACTTGTTGATCACTGCTTATGTTATCAAGGGGGTGGGACATGATGGACCTAGAGTCCTTTCTGACCTTAAATTACTATGTTACTATGAATGAATACATCTTGTAATTATTTTGGTTGGAAGTTTGTAGGTGCACTGTTTATACAGGTCTGCTCCTTATTTTTATATTTATTCCATACTCCTGTTCGTTCAGTAGTAACTAGGTGCTACTTTATCAGGGATGTACAAAATCTACATGAAAAACGACTGCCTCAGCAGGCCATTTAAAGCCAAGGTGCACTAAAAAACACACTGTTCAATATTTTGTTTGCATGTGAAATTTATACTTTTACTCAGGCAAACATAATACACTTGAAAGCCACTTTATCTTTTGTGGGTGTTTTATACAGTAAATTGTGTAAAATGGAAAGAACAACTTGCGGTTGCTTTTGAAATCCAATTTCTGTTTGTCTCCATGGGTGCACACTCTTCTTGACTCTATTGCCTAAATCCTTAGTTGCAGGTATAGAAGTGTGAAAAGAAAGGCTTCTTCTTCTTCTGCCCTTTTAAACCATCCAGACTTGCAGGCAGAGGGGTAGCATTTTATGTTTTAAAGCGTGTTTTCCACCATTACTATGCACATTTTTCTTTCATGCTTCCTGGTCCTGACTGTGACATGGTTTAAACCATTTTACACAATTTACTGTATAAAACACACACAAAAGATAAAGGTATGGCTTTCAAGTGTATTATTTTTGCCTGAGTAAAAGTATAAATTTCACACGCAAACAAAATATTGAACAGTGTGTTTTTTGAGTGCAGCTTGGCTTTAAATGACTCACTGGGGCGGTCATTTTTTCATGTACATGTTGTAGTTATTTTGTATCCTCTGATGCCAATCCATCTTGCCAGGGCTGTGCTTAAAAGAAGAATTAAATCTTAATTGTGAATCCCTGGTTCAAAAAAGTTTAATTAAAACAGCACAATAAATTTAAAGTGACAGACTTATGTTTGGAACGCTCCTGGAAGCACCAGTATTGTTTGGTCATGGGCTACTGCTAAGCAGAATATAACATATAGCAGCATGCATAGCCTGGGAACAGAATCTTTCAGAAGGAGGAACATACTGCTAGTGAAGATTATGCTAAACAGTTGTTTGCCCCAAATGATATATTGACGGAAGCATTCAATTACTTGTCGGGTTGCTTGATAATTTATTTGTCGTGCAAGGAGTGTAATGACTTTTCAGCTGGTAAGTACTGTATCTGCACTCATCGGGTTGCACATAACAGTTCAAGTAAGGCATGAAAGAATTTAAGACTGTGATGTGTAACTTTTGAGTTTATGGGGTACACAAGATGGGACTTGGACTGCCTTGTCTACAAAGGCATGTGCTGCAGATAGGGTGCAGTCTGCCGTGATAAAGCCCAAATAGATAAGTAGATAAAGCTCATTTTGTTCTGACTATTAGAGGAATCACAATAAAGGACTGCAAAGTGCCTGCTCACTAGATAGGAACTGTACATGTGGAAAGCTTCTGAAAAAGAAATTAAATGAATTCCTGTACTGAGTGTTGAACCATAGCTCCTGTTGCTCTTTAACCAGGAAATGGGAGACTGGCATCATTTGTAAAAAAAAAAAAAGAGCTAATTGAACTGGATGTCTGTCTCAAGAGGATAAGCTCATTTGCTTCTGTGGCCCTGTTCAATCTTCAGTGTAGCAAGAGATGCACTAGCAGTCTGCTAAACAGCAGGTTGATGGGGGTTGGGAGCACAGAACAGACTTATTCTGAAATAGAAAGTGCACTCTCATAAAGGTTCAATTTAAAGTCTCGTTGCATACCATTTGTATATAGCTTGACACTGCTCCCTGGGAGATGGGAAAACACTGCATTCTGTATGCATGCCTGTAAACTACTTTCAACTGCTCCTAGGCATACACTCCATCCAAAAAAGGCAACTGGCATGAAGGTTTGCATTTGCACTTCATTATAAAGCCAAGCGTTCAGAAAAGGTGTGCTCTGACTGAACAAAATTACATTGATTGCTGACGTATTTTAGTGGGGGAGGTGGATGTTTACATAAAAAGAAATATTTACAATTACAGGCATGATGCTAGTACTATTAATTATTTCCCATTGCTGTTCTGGCATCATACAAACAATCAGCCTTGCAAGTCAAGTTCAGCAACATGGAATACCAATGATGACCTAAGGGTGAAAAGCACTAGAAGAGTCTTCGGGCACACTGGCTGTATGATTCAATAGCATTTGTTTGCTAAAGAAATATAAAACGACCCCATTCTCTAAAAATACTCCTGCTGCTACTAAGACAAGGAAGCTGTCTTCAGTGGCTTTGAACCTAACAGGTCAGGCTGAGGAAAAAAACAAAACCAAATAAAAAACAAAACAAAACAAACAAAAAAAAAAACTATGAGCTAATAGTTAAAAAATGGCCAGCTGTGTACTCAGTTTGAAAACTCTGATCACTTCTTGAGACAGTTAATAGGAAGTAATTGGGTGAAGTGGATAACATTTGTTTGGCAAATTCATTTGCACAGTTGGTGACATTCGTAAAGTATGAAGTGCCGACTTAGTGAAGTTTTTACAAGTCGAAGTTGCCCTTTTTCTAAGTGAATTGACTTAGATTCGCCTAACTTCACCTTAGTATCACCACTTTTCTAGAAGAAGTTAGGGGAAGTTGTGAAGTGGGAATTTCATGAAGTAATTCATGAAAGCAAATTTCACAGCTTCACCGGAACTTTGACAGAGAAGTAAAACTTCGCAACATCTCTACGGAGGCAAGCGGAGGAGCTTTTTCATCTAATAAGCCATTAGTTAGACAAAAGGACCATCCTGTAGAAACAAAGAAAATTGCCGGCAGAAGAAGTCCTTGGGGGGTATCACCCCGGCACAGTGACATTTTCACAGCGAAGACCCCCACAGTGACAAGTCTCACCAGGTCAAAATTGGTCACTGTGGTGGTCCACTGTCTGCTGACACAGCGATTCCCAGTGTTGTGCATCTACCCAGAACCAACTCCAACTTGGAGTTGATTATTTAGAGATAGAGTGCGAGGCACAGCCCATGGGAGTGCACGGGGTAGAAGCCCCCCCCAGAAAAAACACTTTATCTTGTTTAGAACAATGCTGACTGTCGGCATTGTTCCCATCACTGTCGTGGGTGTTGACACTGAAGGTGTCAGGTTGTACCTGCCCCCACAGGGGATAATGATTGACCCCTATCTCCAGATCCCTTGACCAGCCCTTTGTAAATACCCCCCAAAGCTCTCCAGCTTTTTCACATTGACCAGTGCTTTGGGTACCTTGTTCCACCCCTCCACTGCCTTCTCTGTGAAATACCACTTCCCTACATCCCTTCTGAACCTCCCCGCTACCAGTTTCTTACTATTCCCACTAGTATTTGTTTGACTGTTGGTTGTGAACAGCCCCTGGAGTGCACCTTGTTAAGACCCTGCATGTATTTAAACTTTTCAGTCATGATCCTCTTCTCCTTTCTGGCCTCCAATGAGTACATGTTAGGGCACTCCAATCTTTGCTTGTACATTCTCCCCATTGCCCCTGAATCATTTTGGTTGTCCATCTCTCTGTACTGTCTCCAGGTTGCTGATGTCTGTTTTGAGGTACTGGTTCCAAAACTGAACACATTGCTCCAGGTTTGGTTGCATCAGAGTCCTGTATAGGAGTACTATTACCTCATATTTCTGCTGCTGAGCCCCCTACCAGTATATTCCAGCATCCTGATCCCCTTAAATATTGTTTTCTCATATTGTGCATCCAGCAGAGTGCATACAAACTGGATCACAGTGTTGCAAAGTTCAAATAGACCTATTATTTTTGTTCCAGATTTGGCCCTTCTCCCCCTGCTCTACCACCGTGACAAATGGTTCACCATGGCTGTGCCATTCTTCCAGTTAAGAGGGGGTAATGGCAGCTGCTTTCACAGGTGATGCAGATGCCACTTCTTGGTCATAAAATAGGGAGAATGTGACACCAGCAACTCGGGTTTGGGAATGAGCCTGGGTCATGAGGGGCCAGCCGGATGGGGGAAGAGAACTGAGCATCCCAGAGGATGCACTCATCCACCAGTGAGGGAGGACAGTTGGCTCTGGTGCTATGCAACCACTTGAGAGGAGAAGAGTCAGTTCTGGTACAATACTACCACTTAGGTATAGGACAGTTGGCTCTGGTGCTGTACTACCACTTGGGAGAAGGAGAGTCAGTTCTGGTACAATACTACCACTTAGGTATAGGACAGTCAACTCTGGTGCTATACTACCACTTGGGAGATGGAGAGTCAGTTCTGGTACAATACTACCACTTAGGTATAGGACAGTCAGCTCTGGTGCTATAGTACCACTTGGGAGGAGGAGAGTCAGTTCTGGTACAATACTACCACTTAGGTATAGGACAGTCGACTTTGGTGCTGTACTACCACTTGGGAGGAGGAGAGTCAGTTCTGGTACAATACTACCACTTGGGTATAGGACAGTCGACTCTGGTGCTATACTACCACTTGGGAGGAGGAGAGTCAGTTCTGGTACAATACTACCACTTGGGTATAGGACAGTTGGCTCTGGTGCTATGCTACCACTTGGGAGGAGGATAGTCAGTTCTGGTACAATACTACTACTTATGTATAGGGCAGTTGGCTCTGGTGCTATACTACCACTTAGAAGGAGGACAGTTGGTTCTGGTGCAATACCACCACTTGGGCAAGGACACTCGGCTCTGGTGCAATACTACCATTTGGGAGGAGGACAGTTGACTCAGGTGCAATGCTACCACTTGGGTAGAGGACAGTTTGTTCTGGTGCAGTACTACCACATAGTTGGAGGACAGTCGGTTCTGTTGTAAAAATTCCATTTGGGTGGAGGACAGCTGGCTCTGGTGCTATACTACCATTTGGGATGAGGGCAGTCAGTTCTGGTGCTATACTACCACTTGGGTGGAGGACAGCCGGCTCTGGTGCTGTACTACCACTTGGGTGGAGGACAGTCGGTTCTGGCACTATACTACTACTTGGGTGGAGGTAAGTCGGCTCTGGTGGTGTGCTAACACTTAGGTGAAGGACAGTCAGCTCTGGTGCTCTATGGCCACTTGGGTGGAGGACAGTTGGTTCTGGTGCTATCCTACCACTTGGGCAACCAGAGGTGGCAGTGCACTTGCAGCGGCTTCCTGGGTGGGGGGGTTCTGATTGTGATGCACTCCACATGCTTGCATGCTTTGGGCTTTCACACACCCCATGGCTGCATCCCACAGGAGGATCAGTTAAAATCAGTGGAAAATAATAACCATGGGAAGAATGAAGGTCTGGCTCCACACCAGTCATGTAGCCCAGTGATGTGGCCCTCTCCCAAAAATCAGATCTGAGTGCCACAGTTGGGAACCTGCAACCCTGCCACAGGGGGCAAGCCATGGGGCAGTATTGATATCATTTGCAAAGTCAACGAGAAACTTGCTGACTGGGGGAGGATTGGACCAGAAGGAGGGGCATGGTTATAGTGGGAGGAATAAATAGATTGACAAAAAACAAACAAACAAAAAAAACAAGCGGGGGGGGGGTAAAAGTGTTGAGTGGCCTCCACCCTCTCTCCATGGGCTCCAAGGGCCTCAAGCTCTGTGATGTGCCCATCCCCCGGCCATCTTAAGTGTCGGATTGTGTGGCTCACACGTGAACTCCAGTCTCTCGAGCAAAGCTGTAATGCACTGCTGCTACATCACTGGGACAGCTAAACTTTCCTATTTTGTTAGTTGGGTAAAACTTGGGTTCCTTTTTTTATGTTGGTTGCACTTGCGCAAACCAACATATTATGGCAATACGGGATTTCGGAGGGGGGGGGTCACTGCCAAGCCCATTGCAGTTTACAGAACTGGGGCTCAGCAATCTACCCCACTGACCACTGGGTGTGGTCCTGATGCAACTTTCTGCTTGGTGGGCTGAATGGTCATGCACTTCAACAGACTGAAGCTGCTCTAATCTGAGAGGGCTTTGGCCCTTTGATTTGCATGACTATTCAGCCCACCAAGACAACTTTCTCCGTGCCGGTTGTCTTCACTGGAGAGATCTCTCTCACCAAACAGGTGCAGACTCCATCTTACCTATGGGGTATATAGTGTCACTTGCAGGTACTTGGGTGTCCCCCGCTCAGACACAGGAGGCACTGAGCAGTGGGTTCAGATCCACTGCCACTGGCACCAATAGTTGGGGGAATATAAAAATCACAACAGGAACAAAGTATATTGTACTGAATTACATAATCTGTAGGGGCACAGTGCCTCTCTTGAACCCTTAGTCCCTCTCCAGTATAAAACCAGTTTTGGTTCCCCCCATTTTCCCACCAACTGCTCTTGATTTCCTTTCCTCTCTGTGCTGGAAAAGAGACTGACTTGAACTGTGATCAGAATCCGGGGGTCCAGCCTCAATGTCCATCTTGAAATCCCAGTGAGGGTCGGGGATTCGAGTTGGGGATTCCTAATCGTGGTGCTGGACTGTGATATGAACCTCCACCATCGAACCCCCCATCCTATCCTTTGTCCCCACCATCAGACACCCCACTGGCACAAGTCTTACATCAGTGTGAGCAGCAGCCCCTCTCGTGGCAGGCTCTCAGCGCTCCTCTGCCGGGCAGGCAGTCCACAGCATCACCCCACTCTCTTCCATTCCACAGTAGTCTCCCTGGTGTTTAATGGGCAATCGATCCTCAGGGCCAGATATTCACAATCTGGAACCAATCAGCACATGGGAAAGATACCTCCAATGATCCCGGGCAGGCAGCAAGTAAAATCCAGAGCAATCCAAGTCCGATCAGTGATGCCTTGAGTATTCTGTTGCACATACACCCACACACAAGAAACTATTAAAACATAAACTTACAATAAAAAAAAGAACCAAAAAAGTGAGCTGCTTCTGTAAAAAGCCATGATAAATCTATACGACCAGTGCGCCAAGGATTTCACAGTCTTAGCAAAAAATAATATTACACTCAGCAGCAGCTTGGGTTGCAGTAGCAGTTGTTACGTGATAATGAGGCTACGGACTGGGGAATTTATAAGATTTTTTGTAAAATAGACTTTAAAATTAAAAAAAACATTGAATAACAGTAAAGCCGAAACATTTCTGTCCCTAAAACAAAGTAAACCATCCCACGGAGTCTTTATTATTTTTTTTTAACCCTGTAAAAAAGAAAATCGGTCTCTTGCCAACTCCCCTCTCCCCTCCCGACCCTTTCTCTGTGCACCCACCTCCCTGCACCCCCCCTTACCCCATACTTAACCACTGGAGGGCAAGCTCTCTCATCTTCTCTGGACTGGAAGACATCTTCACTCTTCAAAGCCGAACCGCAAACTGAAAAATCAAGGTAAGAACTGTTTAATGGCTATTAGTGGTGTTTTCAACTTATGTTGATATCTCAGCCATTTTTTGAGATTTTTACACCAAATTTTCAACGTAGGGTTCTTGGGACCCCTCCTCATGATCACTGTCATTGTCATTTCATTACTCAGTCCAGAAAGGTGATTTCACAGTCACTGCACAGAATCACCACTGTTCATGAGGTGGGGTCCTAAAAAGCCCATGTTGAAAATCTGGTGTAAAAATACCAAACAATGGGCGAGTTACGTGCACTCATTAAAAGTTTTATACACACGTTCATAACTTTGGTTATTTTTAATATTTTGACTCCAACCTTTCAACATGGCCATTGTTTCACACCACGTCATGAACAGTAAAGGTGTCATTTTCCACATTCAGCCCAAAACGTATTTTCGCACCTGTGGTGTGGTATGGTGCAGTCACTGCACAAAGTCACCTTTTGGGATTGAATACAGAAATAATAGTGCCACTGTTCATGAGGTGGGGTCCCAAAAAGCACATGTTGAAAATTTGGAACAAAAATACCAACAAACACCCAAGTTACATGCACTCATTTAACTTTTCCTATGCACAAGCATAACTTGGTCACTTTTTAATATTATAATACCAAATTTTCAACATATATATTTTGACTCCAGATTTTCAACCTAGCCATTTCTTCACACAACCTCATGAACAGTACGCTGTCATTTCGCACATTCTGCCCAAAACGAGTTTCAGCACCTGTGTCGCGGAATGGCGTTTTGCCACAGATTAAGAAATTTTCAACTATGGGGTTTATGAGGTATGGTGATAAGAAGACTATGTTGAAAATTTGGGGTCAAAATGTGAAAAAATTACAAGGGATGCATAGGCAGGGGTGTCACCAGTAGAAGGAGTGAGGTAGTGATGCTGTTATATAAAACCCTGGCCAGGCCTAACAGTGAGTAGGTCGTGTCAAACGAATGTGATAGATTTCTTTGACTGGGTGATGAAGGAAGTTAATTGGGGGGGGGGGGCATGGATGTCGCCTACCTCAATTTCAGCAAGGTGTTCAAAACTGTCTCACATAAGAGGCTTGTTGATAAGATTGGTAGTCTGTGCAAGGTAGACAAGGTGGTGAACTGGGTTAGGAACTGACTAACAGACAGGAGACAGGGGGTGGTGGTAAATAGGGTACAATCTGGGGAGGGGGTGACCAGCGGGGTACCGCAGGAATCAGTCCTTGGGACAGTCCTGTTCAATGTCTTCATTAGTGACATTGCGGAGGGGCTGGAAGGAAAGATCTGCCTGTTTGCAGATGACAAGATATGCAACAGGGTGGATACCCTGGAAGGGGTGGAGAAAATGAGAAAGGACCTTGGTGGGCTTGAGAAATGGTCTGAGGAGTGGCAACTGAGGTTTAAATCAAAGAAGTGCAAAATTATGCACCTGGGGCATAGAAACCCTGGGGAGAGCTTCAGCATGGGGGCAGTTGCTGATAGTCACCAAGAAACAAATGGTTGTATGTGATATGGGTGACTGCAGAAGGGCGACCTGCAGAAGAGCAACGTCAGGGCGGTGAAATCAATTTTGCCACCCTGACAACCTCGGCGCATGGAAAAACGGTGCCCACCACTCCCCCCCAACTTAAGGATTCTCAACTGCGGGGGGTGCATGTTGGGGGGGGGGTTGAAAGCAAAAAAAATAAGGTTTTGGGCCAGACGCAAGAAAAGCACAGTAGCGCCCGGACCCAGACCCGAACCCAGAACTCCAGCACTGCAAGCGAAGGCCAACACCCAACGCCACAGCGCAGCTTGGCAGCTGACTGCAGCGCCACCCCCTACATCCCTCTGCCCTCCCAGGCCACGCCCACCGCGGCTCACTCCCCCCACCCTGCGCGCATGTACACATAGTGACATCCTGTCGCTAGGGTCACCCACCCCACCACATCTGGTCACCCTCCCTGCCCCCTCACCTTTTGGGCTTTCTCCCATATTGCGTTGCCATTTTGGACAGCGCCGTGATTCAGGTGCCCACCTCACGTGCTACCGAAATGAAGGGACCTGGGGGTTATAATTTCACATGATTTGAAAATGTCAAAGTAGACTACAAAGACAGCAGGGAGGGCCAGTAGCATGCTGTGGTGCATAAGCAGAGGTATCACCAGCAGAAGGAGAGAGGTAGTGATGACATTATATAAAACCCTGGTCAGGCATCACATGGAGTACTGTGTGCTGTTCTGGAGGCCACACCTTCAAAAAAGGGCATAAACAGGCTGGAGACAGTCCAGAGAAGGGCAACTAAGATGGCATAGGGCTTGCACCACAAAACAAACGAGCAGAGATTAAGGGAATGCAATATGTACTCATTGGATGAGAGTAGGTAGACAGGAGACATGATAGAGACATTCAGATACCTCAAGGGTATAAACAAGGTGCAATGGAAAGACACACTTCAATACAGGAGGAGTACAAGAATGAGGGACAGGACATGAAATTGGAAGGTGGCAGTCTAAGCGGGAATATGAGGATGCTTTTCTTCACAGAGAGGGTGGTGGACACAAAGAATGGTCTGCGGCAGGAGGTGGTGGGAGCAAGTACTGTGGTGGGAGTTAAACATGCATGGGACAGGCATGGGAGAACCATAGAGGTACAGCTGAGGGAGGGTCAGAAGCTGTAGTCAAGTACACGGCTTATGGTTAGACTGGATTGGCCTAGTGGTACTTACTGTATCTGCCGACAATTTCTGTTTCAGCCTCTAGCAAAACAGTGTGATGAGGCAGTGGGAAAGGCTAGTAGGGTGCTGGGTTGCACAGGGAGGGGTATCACCAGCAGAAAAAGGGAGGTAGTGTTACCCCTATATAGATCAATAATGAGGCCACACCTGGGGTGTTGCTGCAAAGTGGGAGATCTTGTGGGTATGCAGACTAGACTTGCCATTGGCCTTTTTTGGAAAAAACATCAAATTGTTTAACAAACAACAAATTTTCAGCATTGACAAATGCTTGTTTTATTAGGATTCTGCAGTACATCGCATTAAAACTTACTTTGTGCTGATCCTACCCAGTGTGCCAAATAGCAGGACCATTAAAAAATGTGGCCCCAAAATATGGCAATGATCTGTATGTCCAGGTCTACCCCTTCCCCCATCAGATGGCCCCATTCTATCTTAAACAACTGTTTTATGTATTAAAATAGTATTTTTTAAATAAATCATCCCTTCTTGAGAATTTGCAGAGCAGATGAGACCTGTGTTAGAACACTGAAAAATATATTATTTAGATAAAGCTTTGCTTACAGTATATGGAACCCATTTTCTATGGTTCTGGTCTTTCTTCTCATTGTTACTGAGGAGTTACATGAATCGAGGATCTTGGTCCCTCAGAATTAATCTTCTCCTGCTGCTCAGTCCCACTTGAAGTCATAGTCCTGTATTTGTGACATCACAGTTCACTGCTGTGGAAATGTCTGTGATGTCCCAAGCAGAGGATTAGGACCTCAAGCAAGGGATAGGCTGCTGAAGCAGATCAACTCATAGAAACATAGACTTTGATGGCAGATAAGGACCGCTTGGCCCACCTAGTCTGCCCATTTCCCTACCTACTGGATAAGTTGCAGACCCTACTTAACCAACAGCCTACTTCTCCCCCCTCCCACAAGAATTGCCTTATGTCTGTCCCGTGCATTCTTGAATTCCCTCACTGTTTTTGACCCCATGACCTCCACAGGAAGGCCGTTCCATGCATCCACCATTCTCTCTGTAAAAAAATACTTCCTCATATTGCCCCGAGCCATCTCCTCTCTATTTTCAAATTGTGTCCCTTGTTCTTGCACATCTCTTTTTCTGAAAGATGCTACCCTCTTGGACTTTGTTGATTCCCTTGAGGTACTTAAAAGTTTCTATCATGTCCCCCGTCTCCCTCCTTTCCTCAAGGGTATATATATTAAGCTCCTTTAGTCTCTCTTTGTATGGCTTCTGTTGCAGACCCTGCATCATTTTAATTGCCATCTTCTGGACCGCCTCCATCTTGTCAATGTCCTTGTGGAGTTGGGGTCTCCCCACCTTGAGAATGTAACCACCTGTAACTGTGCAAGAAAATAATTTGGCTTATTCCTCCTGCCTTATCCCCCGCCTCCTCACCTCTTCCACTCCCCAGTTCCCCCCCTCCTTCGACTTACAACCCTCCTACACCACCTTTCCCCTTTACTCCTGTCCCACACCACCTCTAGCTACTTTGACAACTCCAATCTGGCTGCTTACCTCCCCCCCCATCATCCCCAAAGCTTAACACGGACCTATTATTGACATGTCTCACTATTCCCAGTGTATCCCTACCCTGCAACAACTTGATGTAATGTAATTTACTCTTCTTTTAAGATGTACCTGAAACTAGCAAGTATTGTACCTCGTGCCATTTTAATGATGTTTATGATGCCTACCATGTTTTTCTTTTTTCACTGTTATCTTAATTTGTACTTATTGTATTGTATTGTGTTTGTATTGCTCTGTTTTGTCCCTGACTTAGAACCTTTGAAAATGAGTCTTTGACTCAAAGGTATTAATCCCAATCGAAATAAATAAATAAATACATAAATAAATCAATAAATAAAAACTGCACATAGTACTCCAGATGGGTTTCGTCAACTGTCTGTATAGAGGGATAACAACTTCCTGTTTTCTACTGGTGATGTCTCTCCCTATACATCCCAGTATCCCCCCAGCCATCCCTTCTGCCTTCTCACATTGGTTTCTTACCTTTAGGTCATCTGATATGACTACCCCCAGGTTCCTTTCCATTTTTGTTGTTGTTACTACCTCCCCCTCCATTGTGTACTCTTCCTCTGGGTTTTTGTTTCCCAGGTGCATTACTTTGCACGTCTTTGCATTGAATCTAAGCTGCCATCATTTTGACCATTCCTCCAACCTTGCCAAGTTCCGTCTCATCCTTTCTACCCCACCCCCCGGGTATTAACCCTGTTGCAGATCTTTGTGTCATCTGCAAAGTGGCATACTTTTCCTTCCAGTCCCTCTGCAATGTCACTTATAAAGACATTAAAAAGGACCAGACTCAATTCTGAACCCTGTGGTACCCCATAAATCTGATTATAATAGTGGTAATCTAATGCTTAGTTATTATTTATGGAAACTGTTTTTATGAGGATTTAATTATTTATATGTTTATACTTATTTCTCTTGTTTATTTGATTTGTTTTGATATATGTGTCTTACCTGTTTGTATAGCACCCAGAGCCTCCGGGACTGGGCGCCTCTTAAATAAATTTTGCCTTGCCTTGCCTTGCCTTGCCATTAGTAACCCTCCTTTTTTCGGAGTGGACTCCATTTACTATTACCCTCTGTATCCTGTTATCCAGCCAATGTTTTACCCAGGCTATCACCCTGGGACCCACTCCCAGGCTGGCTAATTTGTTTATTAATCTTTTGTGTGGGACTGTGTCAAATGCCTTGCTAAAGTCTAGGTAGGCCATGTCCACAGCCCCTCCCTGGTCTGCTACTTTGGTCACCCAGTCAAAGAAATCTATTAGATTCATCTGACATGACCTTCCCACAGAGAATCAGTGCTGTCTTGGGTCCTGTGCCCCGCTGGCCTCTAGTTACTCAACAATTCTTTATTTCAGAAGTGATTCCATCATTTTCCCTACCACTGAGATCAAACTAAAAGGTCTGTAGTTTCCTACCTTTGCTTTGTTCGTTTATTGTTTATTGATAAATATCGGATAACACCTTTGAGTCAAAGACTCCTTTACAAAGGTTCCACGTCATTGCACCCACTTTTGTGAAGGGGAATCACATCCATCCTCCTCCAGCCCTTAGATACTACACCATCCTCTCATGATTTGTTAAACAGGGTAGTCAGTGGTGTCACTAGCTCTCCCCTTAGTTCTTTTAGAATTCTGGGGTGAATCCCATCAGGCCCCATTGCTTTGTCCACCTTCAGTTTTAGAAGTTCTTTCAGAACCCTTTCTTCTGTGAAAAGACTGGTATCAACCCCCCTATCCAGAGTGCTTCTATTGATTGGATTAGGAACCTCCCCCTCCTCTTCTTTTGTGAATGCGGAGCAAAAATATTAGTTCAGTATCCTTGCTTTTTCACTGTCCCTGTCTGCACACCCACCCTCCTCTTTATTAAGCCGTACTATCCCTTCCTTGGTCTTTCTTTGCTCCCTAATGTACCTATAAAAGGTTTTATCCCCCTTCTTAACTGAGTTGGCTATCTTTTTCTCGATTTGGGCCTTTGCTTTTCTGACAGCCTTCCCCGCTTACTTCTGCTTTAACTGGTACCGTTCTCTGTCCTACTCCTTTTATGTTTCCTTAAACTTCCTGAATGCTATCTTTTTGTCCCTAACCTTCCCCACCACCTCTTTTGAGAACCATAATGTTTTTTTCTTTCAGTTTGATTTGTTTATTTGCTTCACACGAAGGTTTTTTGCCTCTGTGATGGCAGTTTTGATGTTTCCCCATTGTTCCTGCACCCCTCCTTCTTGCTTGTTTGCTAGTGCTTTTCTGAGGCACTCTCACATTTTGACAAAGTCAGCCCTCCTAAAGTCCAGTATCCTCACTTTTGTATGGCTTGACTCTGCGGCTGTGTTTATCATGAACCATACTGTTTCGTGGTCACTTGTTCCCAGATGGCTACCCACTTCTAGATCTGAGATCATCTCTCTATCCCTGTTTGAAAGTACCAGGTCTAAGATTGCTCCCTCCTGAATGAGTTCCAACACTAGCTGACTGAGGCATGCCACCTGTAGGGAATCAAGAATGACCCTGCTCTTGGATGTGGCTGCAGCAAAGGTGCTCCAGTTAACATTTGGCATATTCAGGTCCCCTGTCAACAATATCTCCCCTTTCTCCGACATTATAAGGATGCCTTCTATGATTTCCTTGTCCATTTTCTTCCCTGAGATGGGGGTCTGTATACAACCCCCGTGCAGATTGTGATGCCATTTCTGGTCTCCAGGGTGACTCACAGTGCCTCCTCTCCTCCCTGTTTACCCTTTAGTTTTCATTGCTTTGATCCCTTCCCTTACGTAGAGAGCTATTCCTCCTCCTCCTCCTCCCCTTCTACCCTCCCTACCCCTCCTGTAGATTGTGTACCATGGTATATCCCAGTCATGGTTCTCTGTGTACCATGATCTGTGATTGCCAAGATAACCAGGTGTCCCTCTTCCAGCAATTCCACCAGTTCAGGGAGCTTGTTATCTAGACTATGAGCATTTGTAGTTATTACCCTCCATTTGTTGATGGCCTTACCCCTTTTTTCCCCATCCATGTCCTTCCTGCCTCTACTTTTTTCTCCATTTACCCCTACCCTTCTCCTTATCGACTTCTCTATCCTGGTGTTTACCTCACTAACTACCCTGATTTGTTTGGGGGGGGCTAGGATTTCCATGCTCCTTTTCGGTGCCTCCCACTTGGTTAGTTTAAATGCTTGCCCATGAAGCATTTAAACCTATCATCTAGGATCCTGGTTCCCCTCCTGGACAGATGCAGACCATTGCACCAGTATAGGCCTGCATCCCTCCAGGTGGACCCCCAGTCCCCAATGAAGCCAAAACCCTGATCTCTGCACCAGTTTTTCAACCCTTGATTGAATCCCATGGTGCAGAGCACCCTAGCCTCACCCATGCCATAGACAGGCATCACCTCCAAGAAGGTTACCATGCATGCTACTTGTTTAAGGCCCCTCCCCAACCTCACAAACTCCTCCTGCACTGCTCTGATCCTTTTCCCAGCCAGATCATTTGTCCCTAGGTGGACAATGACATCCAGCTCTTTACCCTGTGCAGATACTCCCATGATCCTGAGGAGTTGCTCCCTGTCCCTCCAAATCATGGTTTCAGGCAGGCACCTTGCCTCCCTCCCCCCCCCACAGTTCTACCCTCCTAACAATGGAGTCCCCAACAGGAGTTGTTACCTTCCCCTGTGGGGTTCCATGCCACCATCCTGTGGGTCTCCTTTGTGGAGGTTCCCAGCATCTTCCTTATTCTCCACTGCGGGTGCCTCCATAGAGGAACCGCACTCTGTCAGAACAGCGTATGAATTGTGGAGAGGTACAACTGGAGGGATGCGACTCTGTTCCACCACCCTAACCCTCCCTGAGCCCACCGTGGTCAATTGGCAACCTCTGAGGCAGCGGCGGCAGCCCTGGTGTCCCTGGGTGGGAGAAGAGGTCCCCTGAATCTTGGCCAACTCAGCCTTAAGATGAGCAACCTCCTACCTCAGCCCAGAGAGGTGCCTGCAGATGGGACAACACTGCATCCTCCAGAATGTCTTTTTTTATGATATATATACACATACATATTCTCCCTACTTTCCTACTGCCTCCGTGCCCTTAAAGCTCCAGCTCTTCCTGTTCTGCGACAGGAAGTTTTAATATTCTTTCGTAGTCTCCTACTTACTTGCTCAGAGTCAGACCTCCAGCAGTTAAGGGGGATGGAGAGCTGCTCTTTTCCTTCTAGGATGGTGAGTCTATTGTGCCTCTGTGATCACTTCCTTCCTGCTCCAAAGAGGAAATTCCTGTTGTCAGTCAAATCCTGTGACAATAAAAATAGAACTGGCTGGGTGGGGGTGGAGGGGAGGGAGGGCAATATAATCCCAGTAGAGTAGTAAAGTTCTAACAGCACCTCCTTCCTCTTGCTGTTTTCTGCCAAAAGCTATCTAGGGCAGATTTAAATGCAAACACCTGGCTTCCTGTAGCCTAAGCCACTCCCCCTAATTCATAGTGTAACCCCTCACCCCTGCCTTTTTACCAAAATGACAGGTGGCATGCTGTTGATGCTGACAGCAGTACCTGGTGGGGACTGGGTTCGAGGAGGATGAGGTTACTCGGTACAGGGGGACCTAGGTTTGGCTACTCTGCACAGGGGCACCCAAGTAAATCCAAACACAGAAAGCAATAACTGTAATGTCCAGAACCAGGAATGGGATTCTTCAGTGTGGCTTTTATTCACGTACTGTACTAGCTGAACAAACAAAGCATAGATGGACCCCCATGGGGCTACATTTCCTGGTAATGCAGATTAGAGACTACAGAACACTTTATCACCATTTCCAGCCCTCAGGCTCTGAACCCACCAGGCACACAGCCCGGACTTGCATGCAGCTTTGGGTACACAGTCCGACTTGTACACAATTGGGTTTTCCCCACTGGCCCAGCTCCCCCACCGGCCACTTGATCCGCGGTCCATTGGAAGAATGAACCAATTATCCCATTCACGGTCCATTGAAAGAATGAACCAATTATCCTGTCATGGCTCCCCACACCACACTAGAGTCTACGACTCCTAGAGAGAATTTTCCTTACAATCCCATGTCTGGGTACTTCCCCCATCACTGGCCAAGTGCCTGAGGCAAAGTAGAAACCACAGAAGAAATCCGTAGAGGTGGACCTGGTCACTAAAGATGGAGGGCCACCCACCTCCAGCTCCCACAGCCCATACCCGGCCATTTCTCTGGAAAAACTGAACAATTCCTTTGCTGAACTTCTAAATGTAGATTAAGGGTAGACGTCTGTCACATCTCCTCTACATATTATTAGCATCTCACAAAACTCTAGGGTTTGACACTACTTTTACCCTTGTGCCCATTTCTCTAGGCTTCCCAATATGTAGTTCAATCCCTAGATTTTCACACAAGTCCCAGGGTGAAGAAAACATATGCCCTTTTAGCCAGAGCAGACACTCACCTTAGTTGCAGGTGCCCACAGGCGACTCACAAATCTTCCATCTTCCAAAATAAATCTTGGACTAAACAGGCAGCTTTTCCTCCACTTAGCAGAATTAAGGGGATTGCCCCAGGAATCTGCTGGGAATCTTTACACCCCCCCCAGAGGGAGAGGGCACTGAGACCCAAACAGCGGTCTCCACCACTTGAGTACAACTTCACTCCTTCAAGCCAAACTGCAGACTCTCACTTGAAAACTCCCAACGTTCTATCTAACTCCCTTTGCTGCAGATTCCAATTTGGCTTATGCAGCTGCGAAAGTTCTATTGGTGATGTCGTCCCTCATTCTCAGCTGAGACTGAGAACAGAGTGAGACAGTGTGAAACCCATTTAACTGGAGTTTCACAAGCTGCCTTCCCTGCCTACCACTAGGTCTTACTGGGATTCTAGTAACCCCGGGTAACAAGGGGGTTACACTCACCCTTGACCAGGAAAATGACTGTCCACGCAGTCATTATTTACCCAACCTTAGGCCATTCTCACTTATATGTGCTGCCATGTGGAGGGGGTGATCAGGCCCTCCCACCATGTGCAAGCACAGACAGGCAACACTAAGGGCCTAGAGGCCTTTAGCTGACATATCAGCCTCTACACTATCCACTTACTATGGACGCCTAGTGGCTCTGGTAGAACTATCCAGAGCATAGCCCTGATAGATCAGCACTGCGGTCCCAATGGCCACTCAGGACCACAGCCTGTATATCCCCCCAACCCTCTAGGGAAAATCTATCTGCCTTTTAACCTAATACCTCAAAACAAAAACAACCCGGGGACCTCCCCGACCCTGGGCAACCTACAACACACACCATTAAAATACCACATTACTACCTCCTCCCTACCCCCACAACCACACCTGTGGAAGGAAAGGGTTAATACAGAAATAACAACCATAACAACACAGTACTTTGAATTTCTACACACAATAAAGCACTGATGAGGAACTCCGATGAGCCCCTCCTCCTCTTCTTGTCTTCTCTTCTGTCTTCCCAGGAACACCTGTAAGAAAAAGAAAGACAAACACACACTCTCCTAATCTGCATACACAGTCTACCTAGACCCCTACCATCAAAACACTGAATAATCCCAAAAAGATTTTTAGGAAAAAGGTAGAAAAGCAGTATTTACATTAGAAAACAACAACATTATTTACAATACACATTTTGGGGATGGAGTGCTCTAAAAGTCCCAACTAGTGACCACAATGCCCGAAGGCTAGTCCAATAAAGAGTCTCTCCTGGGCCGAAGCCCGGTGAAGCACAGTTCTAACAGGCCAAAGTCCCAAAGGGGAGAGTCTTTGCAGACAGTTCACACATTTTTGAAGTCTGTTAGTGTAGGGTGTGTACTGCAATGTCATAAAGGTAGAAAAGTTAGGACTTACCAGCCACTTGTAGTACGAAATTCGGCACCGACCTGCACCTCTGATGAAGACTCTCCCTGGCAGCATTTATTCCAATACAGCTGGGCTGACATCTTCTGGGAACCACAGGAGAGCACAACTGGGAACAGCTGGGCTGATGTCATCTCTGGAGATGGAACCTTAGAACAGGAACAGAAAGAAAACAGCTGGTCCGACATCATCTGATTACCAGGCGATGAACAGGTTACAGCTGGGCTGGTGTCCTCTCTGGATCTGAAGTCATCTGGTGGTCCAGTCGATGGATGCTGGAAAGGCCCGGTACATTGCAGACTGATGAATGTGGGGCACCTGAGTCCTGGATGTCCATATTGGTGGATCAATAAAGACACTTCACAGTCTGGTGTGGCAGTATTGACTACCACTGCTCGGCTCTCCATTTAGTAGGCACGGGCTTATTTGCTGGGAGGTCCTTGCACTGAGGCCAATAGTACTGGGGGGTCAGGAGCTTGAATTATTACCCCATCTGGGCGCACATAATTCACACAGTGGGAGATTTCACGTCCCTCTCCGTCCACTATTCTCACTCAGTCTATAAACAGTGTCCTGCCTTTCTTCCACTGGGTATACTTTTCGTAGAACAGTCTATTCTTTACATGCTTGTTGGCCCCAGGATGCACACTTTTCATTGCTTCATCCCAGATCCAGGATTTCCTGCAGTTCTCAATCTCCTCCCAGACTTTTTGAGGAAAGGTAGGAAAGGTTATACCATAGATCTCATTTTCCTTTCTATGAACCAGTCTCTCCTCTTTACTTGCTTTGGTCAATCTGAGACTGCTGGCCTGGCTTGGGGGTGGCCAGTCCTGGTTCTGCCAGCTATGCATCCTTAAGGAAATCAGAAATGGATCCCTGACTTCTTCCTCCTGTAAAGCCAGGGCAGTGGCATCACCACTTTCTTCCATACATTCCTCCGAGGCAAGATCTTGAGGCTGTGTACCCTTTCCTTTTTCACAAGGCCACATAGGTTCCCCCTCATCTTCCTCTTCACTGAGGATCTGAGCCCAGGATTGAGCAGTCGTTCTCAATCCCGAGACTATCCACTCATCACTAGGTGCGGAGGTCGACACCTCCCACTCAAAGGCCTCCCGCATCTTATCTTCACCTAAGAGACTTGGGCTAGACCCCCCCCCCTCCAGGGGTCTATTGATGCTTTATCCGAACTTTCTTTCTGGGATCCAGCATCTGAAACTTCAACTTCTGGTTCTGTCTCTAACTCTGCACCCTCTAGCTTTGTGCCACACTCCCCCGAGGGGCCTTCCTCCACAGGCTCTGCCTGGTGCTGTGTGCTGCCAACTGCAGATTCCTGAATTTTTGTCCATGTGGGAGCCAAATGAATTGGAGGTGCTTTATACAAGCCATATTTTCTAGGCATCCAGCACAGTGAGGAATCATGAAGGCGTCCCTTCCAGCTCTCAAGCATATTTGACATACATGCACTGGAAAATTAGGAATACGCCACATGGGGAGCAGTTGCCCTCCATAGCACCACTTTTCAATATCCCTCAGTCTATTCACTGCTGCTGTTACTTGCAACCGGGGCATGATCTGGGTAACGAACTGGTCCTGAGCCATAACTGCAGAAAAACAAACAAAAGTTCACTGTAACTGAAAGTCCCAACTTTACTGAACACACTCTTTAGTTGTAAAATGGCTCCTCTGCTGCTGTGTTTACTTTACTACCCCACCCTGTAATGGCAGCGGCAGCACTCCTGTGCATCAACATTCAGAATCTGGGTCAAGCCACTGCGCACCCGATTTACACAAACTACTGATAACTTTTACTCAAACTGCACAACTTGCTCTGTTCTGGCTTTAAACACATTTACAGGATTTTCCATGGACTTTTTACATGCTGGTAACATTCATTTGATTCACAGTCCCTTAAAGCTTCAGGTTTTTAGCACAGGATTGCCTGTATTTCTAGTGCTGCACTTTACTACAACCCACAGTCTCTCTCTGGCTGCAAACTTTAAACTGAGGCTAAATTCATTACTATGCACACAGTCAATGGCTTAACAGACTTGCACTTGCTGGCAGGACTTTACACAGTTGTTACTTGCAAAGCTACTACACTGCTGCACACACATTTATATGGCATAGGGCTGAAAATCACTGTTTGAGCAGTTTCTTGGTTGTTACTTACTGTTATCAGTAGCAGTTTGCTGCGATGGGGAAAAACGGCCTGCAGCCAGTTCTTGGAGGCCTCAGAACAGAAATGGGTGGGCAGTCCTTCCGATCGTCTTTTTAACCACCACACTTGCAATTTGGATGATCGATTAGCGGGTTGAGCCCGATTTTAAACTAGAAAGTCAATTTTTAAACTGTTTACAACGATTTTAACTCTCCGCAATGCTCCTCCACTGTCAGTACATGCACTCCACTCTCACTCCCTCTCAAATGCTGGAGCAGTCACTGTAGAGCTGGCTGAGGGGCAGGACTGATTGCAGCCTGACCAACCACACGACGCCATGCAAATGAGTCTCTTCTTCCTCTCGAGGGCTCTTCTCCTCATGGCAATCATTGAGCAGGCAAATTTAAACTGCAGAATGAAACTTTTTTTCTTCACCAACTGACTCCACGGCGGGAGCCCACTTCAGCCATTTAACATAGCCATTTACACTGCAGTCTCTCTTTTCATTCAAAAAGTATTTCAAACGTCCAGGGCACAATTTTACTGTTGCTACCCGTAGCCTTCCACACTTTTCTTTACTACAGTTCATGTTAAAAGCATTTCAAACATCCAGGGCACAATTTTCCTGTTGCTACCCCTAGTCTTCCACACTTTTCTTTACCACAGTTCATTTTAAAAGCATTTCAAACATCCAGGGCACAATTTTCCTGTTGCTACCCCTAGTCTTCCACACTTTTCTTTACCACAGTTCATTTTAAAAGCATTTCAAATGTCCAGGGCACAATTTTCCTGTTGCTACCCCTAGTCTTCCACACTTTTCTTTACCACAGTTCATTTTTAAAGCAGGCAAAAACGCTGTAAACAATTTGATGCAGGACAAGGGCACACTCTTTGGCTTTACTGCTCCTTGGTAAACAGTTGGTAATTTTAAACAGCAGCACAAAATCCACAGCACATAGCAACACACTAGGGAAATTGCTTCAGCTTTTGGGCTACCCACTGCCAGATAGCCAAAACGCTAGCCCCCTTGCCCGAGCACCTTCCTCCCAGAACAAAATCCAAAGTGGTGCCTCCATTTTTGTAACCCCTCACCCCTGCCTTTTTGCCAAAATGACAGGTGGCATGCTGTTGAAGCTGACAGCAGTACCTGGTGGGGACTGGGTTCGAGGAGGATGAGGTTACTCGGCACAGGGGGACCTAGGTTTGGCTACTCTGCACAGGGGCACCCAAGTAAATCCAAACACAGGAAGCAATAACTGTAATGTCCAGAACCAGGAATGGGATTCTTCAATGTGGCTTTTATTCACATACTGTACTAGCTGAACAAACAAAGCATAGACGGGCCCCCATGGGGCTACATTTCCTGGTAATGCAGATTAGAGACTACAGAACACTTTATCACCATTTCCAGCCCTCAGGCTCTGAACCCACCAGGCACACAACCCGGACTTGCACACAGCTTTGGGTACACAGCCCGACTTGTACACAACTGGGTTTTCCCCACTGGTCCGGCTCCCTCGCCGGCCACTTGATCCGCGGTCTATTGGAAGAATGAACCAATTATCCCATTCACGGTCCATTGGAAGAATGAACCAATTATCCCATTTGCGGTCCATTGGAAGAATGAACCAATTATCCCATTCACGGTCCATTAGAAGAATGAACCAATTATCCTGTCATGGCTCACCACACACTAGGGGTCTGCGACTCTAGAGAAATTTCCTACAATCCAACGTCTGGGTACTTCCCCATCACTGGCCAAGTGCCTGAGGCAAAGTAGAAACCACAGAAGAAATCCGTAGAGGTGGACCTGGTCACTAAAGATGGGGGGCCACCCACCTCCAGCTCCCACAGCCCATACCCGGCCATTTCTCTGGAAAAACTGAACAATTCCTTTGCTGAACTTCTAAATGTAGATTAAGGGTAGACGTCTGTCACATCTCCTCTACATATTATTAGCATCTCACAAAACTCTGGGGTTTGACACTACTTTTACTTGCTTGGCCCATTTCTCTAGGCTTCCCAATATGTAGTTCAATCCCTAGATTTTCACACAAGTCCCTGGGTGAAGAAAACATATGCCCTTTTAGCCAGAGCAGACACTCACCCTTAAGTTGCAGGTGCCCCACAGGCGACTCACAAATCTTCCATCTTCCAAAATAAATCTTGGACTAAACAGGCAGCTTTTCCTCCACTTAGCAGAATTAAGGGGATTGCCCCAGGAATCTGCTGGGAATCTTTACATCCCCCCGGAGGGAGGGGGCACTGAGACCTGAACAGCGGTCTCCACCACTTGAGTACAACTTCACTCCTTCAAGCCAAACTACAGACTCTCACTTGAAAACTCCCAACGTTCTATCTAACTCCCTTTGCTGCAGATTCCAATGTGGCTTATGCAGCTGCAAAAGTTCTATTGGTGATGTCATCCCTCAGTCTCAGCTGAGACTGAGAACAGAGTGAGACAGTGTGAAACCCATTTAGCTGAAGTTTCACAAGCTGCCTTCCCTGCCTACCACTAGGTCTTACTGGGATTCTAGTAACCCCGGGTAACAAGGGGGTTACAATAGTTTCCTTCTTCACCTAGCCAACTGCACAGATAACAATTTACTTCACCCAACTCAGACAAACACACTAACTTGTTTTTGTTTTTACCCTAAATTGAAGGTCCCAGTGGAGAGCTATAGTTCTTTAGTCCCAGTAGAGTAGTAAAGTTCTAACAGCACCTCCTTCCTCTTGCTGTTCTCTGACAGAAGCTATCTAGGGCAGATTTAAATGCAAACAGCTAGCTTCCTGTTATCTAAGCCACTCCCCCTAATTCACAGTTTCCTTCTTCACCTAACTAACTGCACAGATAACAATTCACTTCACCCAACTCAGACAAACACATTAACTTTTTTTTACCCTAAATTGAAGGTCCCAGTATATTTCTTTAGTCCCAGTAGAGTAGTAAAGTTCTAACAGCAACTTTAAGGAACACTGATCTTTTTTTCATGCAGCTGCCCTCAATAGAAACATAGAATTTGATGGCAGATAAGGACCGCTTGACCCATCCAGTCTGTCCATTCTTCCCTACCTACACTGTTACTGCAAACTGTGCCTGATCTACAGCTCTTTCTCCATCCCCCATTCCTTTCCACTATAATTCCCTTGTGCATACCCCTGCATTCCTGAACTCCACCACCTCTGCTGGAAGGCTGTTCAGGAATCCACTACTCTTTCTGTGACAAAGTACTTACTCACATCTGTCCAGAATCAGCCTCACCTCCAGCTTCATAGCATGCCCCCTTGTTCTTGAGCACCTTTTCTTCTGAACAATACTTCCGTCCTGTACCTTATTTACCCCCATGAGGTATTTAACAGTCTCTATCATATACCCTGTCTTCCTTCTCAATTCTAGGGTGTACATATTGAAGTCCTTTAGTCTCTCCTCATAGGGCTTTTGATGCAGACCATGCACCATTTTAGTTGCCCTCCTCTGGATCGCCTCCACTCTGTCTATGTCCTCCTGGAAATGCAGTCTCCAGATCTGGACACAGAATTCTAGGTGGGGATTTTTTCAGTGATCTATACATAGGCAACACCACCTTCCTCTTTCTGCTTGTGATACCCCTCCCTATGCACTCCAGCATCCCAGTAGCCTTCCGTAAGGAATAAATACTAATAAACAGGAGTAAGAGAAATGTAGTATACAACAAGTGTTAAATATAAGCTGAATTGTTTCAAAATATTGTTTTTTTTTTCTAAGTTCTTCCTAAGGCATCAACTCATTAAACAACATCAGGCAAGTAGTCATGGTTTTGGGGAGGGTAAACAAAAAATGGCACTCAGAAACCATGATCACAGCAAGCAGTGAAATCAAAGTTTATTCACAAAGCCTCTTTACTGAAAAGGAGCACTGACCAAAACACCCACAACATAGCATTTTGTGCTGCCCAAGACACTTTGTCAACTATGAGTTCAGAGTTCCAATTTTTGTGTACCCTCTTGCGATTTACATAACCATTAGCAACAGAGGTTTGCAGTGGTGGCCTTTTCCTGTGTCTGTAGTCAAGTTTTTTATCGTCTTTGTGTCCGCATCATGCCACTGCTTGGGTCTCTGATTGTGGACCCAGATGTTTTCATACCATTCCTGATAAAAGATTTAAGAAAATGAACAAAATATATGAAATGCAAGTTGAATCATGCTGAAGTAGTATGCTTTTTAAAGTCTTATCTAAAGCATGACAAACTACTTAAACTGGCAATAAACAGAGAATAATGTATGTTGATGGGGTATGTAATTAGATTTTCCACCCTCTTCTGAAGCCATGTGATGCTATTTAATCCTGAGAGCGAAGCTTAAAGGGTTTATTGAAGCATCACACACCGTGGGTGTGTGTTAACTCTCATTACACAACCTCTCCCCTCAGGCTATTTTCTAAAATTCCTGACTATACTGACTGTGAAGCAAAGAATCCATGGCGACTCTTAGGAAAAAAGCTCTTAACACACTGGACCACACAAGCATGTCCTTAGTGAGCTACAGCCCTTCTTATCCCCCTTCAGTACCCCCTCTTCAACCCAGTATGAAAAAGACATAAACAGATCACCTCAAGTCCCTCCTATGGAACTGAACCACTGCCTCACCTGAACAGTCTCATTGCATGCACTGAGAAGGTGAAATCCTTCCCCAGTTGAACAGCTATCAAACCCAGACAAGCAGCACCCTTCCCCCCTCAGCCCAAGAAGGCTGTGCCTCCTCCCCCTGAAAGTTACCCCTAGCCCACAGACTGGTGCACATGCCATTATTTACGGAGATCAGTGCTTGGGTTCACTGCAGAATGTGTGCTTGTACTAAGGGGTTTTGAGTGATAGCTCTCAGCTGTCTTGCACTTGCCATTGTTACCAGTCAGTTATAACGGTGGATTACAGCAGAGTTATTAATGTTTAGTTGGGCCAAGTCAGCAATCATATTCTTCACATAAGTTAATAAGTAGTAGTCTTTTCTAAAATAATGTTTGCGAGGCACTTTGATGCACCTGAAAGATAAAGCAAATTTTGAAGTATTGGTAAAGGGAGCTCTGTTGCATGCAGAGTGTGGTTAACTGCAGTGATGTTTGTTCTATACTGTAGCAACAATATACCTCAGACCTAGCCTGGCGGTCACTCCTTCAATCTCATTCTCATTGAATCTTGCTGTATGGCCCGTTCTTTACTTACCTTCTATTAAGTCAAACTTATGGACTTTTCCCCAGCCAGGCTGCTAAAGAGAAAAGGTTGTTTTGACTGCATTTAGAAGGGCTCTGAAGTAAATCTATATTCACAGCACACTTACAGCTAATCCTTTAGTTCAGGGTACTGTCAACCTGTGATGTATGACCTTACCTCTATGCTTTATTGTTTGTTTAATAATTCACCACATTGTGTCTACCTTGATATTTTTCTTCCTTTTCTCTTTAGACTAAACATCCCTGAACAAGGAGCTCTGTACTTAGCAATCTTTTTTATATATCTGAAGTTATTTTTTTCTTTTCTTTTCTGCTAATTAGAAGATTTTCTGCCCCACTATGCTTGATGTGCTTTGTGGAACAGTATTCTTCCTGGAGGCTAACATTTCTAGCTTTATTCCTTTTCTTACCACATCAGCCCTTTGACCTCACTTACTGTGACATAACAACTGACCAATAAGAGCCACTCAGCTTCTGCCAGATAGGTCACTTATACTGTCACAATGAGAGAGGACACAGTGCTGATGATGTATGACAAGGAATGGAACTAGATATGTCAGTTTCCAGGTAAAGTATTGCTCTTCACAAACATCATTTCTAATACTGTCAGGTAACAAAAACTCGTAATGAGCAAATGAAAACAGAAAGACACTTCAGAAATAAAAATGAACAATAGGCTGTATTTAAAAATATATAATATCTCCTGCCTACTACTTGTGACGCTACTTACTCCTTAATTTGGTTCAAGTCTTATTTTAGTGCCACACAATAATTTGGTTTTGAAGGCAGCAGTACCACTACCACTGTCAGCAGATGTCTTTCACCTGGAGTTCTGCAAGGCATTCGATAAAGTGCCTCATGACATACTAATCAAAAAGATGAAAACCTATAACTACAGTTATAATACTGTAAGATGGGTAAAGAACTGGTTAAGGGACTGATCACAAGAACTAAGAATATGTGGAATTTATTCCCCAGACTTAAAAGTAAGCAGTGGCATACTATAGAGGTCGGTGCCGGGGCCTACTCTGTTTAGTATATTTATAACAGAAATGCATCAAGGCATCCCAAAAACAAGGGATTCAAATTTGCTGAAGGTAGCAAGTTAGGCAGTGCAGCAAGTATGAGGCTGGAAAGGGATACACTACAACCAGATTTAGATAGACTGTCACTATGGGTTCAGGACAATGGTATGATGTTTAACATGGATATCAGTAAAGTCATACATTTTGAGAAAAATAACCTTAGACATAAATATTTTATAAAAGGAACTAAAATAAAGGATAGTAATTATGAAAAGGAACTGGTAATACTCATAACTTGAGATTTCAAGCAGAGAGCAGACTACAAAGATTTAATGTGTAAAAAAGATTAATATTGGGCTTATTAGAATGTCATTTACCAGTCATTCTGTAAAGGTTATACTACTGGTATACAAACCAAATGTGAGATCACATCTATACTGTATTACTCATCGCAATGCTAGACACATTACCTTAGTCAGCACATATGGGCTTTAGAGAAAATACAAGATAAGGTGACTAAGTTGATTAAAACGATCTGCAATCAAACATATGGGAAAAGACTGGAACATCTTTGGCTACACAGTTTGGAAAGGAGAAAAGTTAGAAGGGATCTGCTGGCCATGTTTAAATTAGTACAGGAGAAAGCATTGATGGCTGAACAAGGATGAAGATCTAGAATTAAACACCATAACACCAAGGGGCATCGACTTTAAGTAGAACCCCAAAAATCCAACATGTCAAAGGGGCTCATACTACACAATAGGGGCAGTAAGAGAGTGGAACAATCTGGCATTATATTTGGCTAATACAAGGACATTAGACACTGAACTCGTATACGAATACACACTACTGGGGTAGAATGTGTTAAACTATACACAAAATATTCTTGACAGACAGCTAGGCTTCTTACGTCTCTATAATCACAGTATGAACATAGTATTGGATCTTCTGTGAGGTTGGTTGAATCAGCTGTCCCCCCCCCCCCACCATTGTTCAGTTTTGGGCCCAGATCTCTTTAAAATGTACAGTACATGCTTTCCTGCTGGCAATTTGATTTACTGGCATAATACAGTATTGGTTTCATCTCTGTGCAGAAAACACATAATTGTGCTTATATTTTAAAGCCTCTTTCTCGGAATCCTTATTTTTACAGTTGGATAAATTTAAGGCTATTAATAATTGTATATTTACCTGTACTTCTGTTTTATGTTATTTATTTATTTAATTATTTCAGAAGTGTTACCAGGAAATACATTCTGAACTGGTAACAGCTCATTTTCAGGTGTATCCTGGAGGAGGGGGAAGGGAGGAACAGAGGTACATTAGGTACAATAAATATGCATACAATTAATAGGTAAGTAAGCATTAAAAATAAAAAGGCAAAAGTGAGGTTTTAAGCTACCCTGGGGGGAACTCCTTAAAACACTTCTCTGCACCCTTTTAGGCACACTCTGACAGTGCATTTTATGATCCGGCTCCCTATCAGTAGAAGAATCTATATCTGGACAAGAAATGTATTTATTTAGTTAGTTATGTAATTTAAATGATTTTGCCAGGTTCGCAATACAGAGACTCAGAAAAATCTTGTTTACATATATCACCTAGGGGAAGGAAAAAGGGTAGTGGGACTGGAAGGCAGATATGGGAGAATAGGTAGTAAATAATTAGGCACATGTACCAGGAGAATGAATACATTGCTCCAGAAAATCCAGACAATGGCTCTGATACTTGGTTTGCCATTTAAGACACTCAGATGCTGGACAAATGTATTTATTTATTTAAACTGTACTTACCAGGATAGGCACACTGACCCTGAGCTTGTTTCTAAGCGTGTCCTGGGCGAGGGGTAACAGGGGTGAGTGAGCAAGAAACAGTAAAGTGACATTTGAAAGGTACATGCAAAACAGTAGTTGTGGAAATTACAAATCTGCAGACTAAGAAAACATATAGTATGCAAAAGTTGCAGAGGTAGTCAAGGAGCTATAGCAAGCAATAAAGTGGCAGAAGAAGGTACATGACCAATAGCAATAATGGTGCAAAATAGGGGTTTACAGATTTACAAAATATACAGAACAATGGTGATAGGTTAATGAGTAGAGATGCAGCAAATTTAAATTCCGCCTGCAAAGTGAACGAGAAGTGGGCTCTTCACATTGCCACTCCGCTACGTGGAGTGGGCAATGTACAGTGCTCACCTTATCATTACCGCCGCATTAGGTGGAATGTGAATGCGAAGTAAGGTGGAGTCATTGTTTTTAATGGACTTCGCGTTCCTCATTATGATTCTAAGTGACCCACTTGGTGTTTCAGATTTGGCAACCCCCCCCCATGTATCACATGGCTTACAGTACTGTAAGTCACATGCTCTTTAGCTAGGCAGGAGGAAAGTGAGTCATACAAGCAGGCACATTCACTTTCTCCTGTGCAGACAGAGAGAGAGAGTATTGTGTTTTGTGACTGCTGATACTTTGAGATCAGAGCAAGGAGGAGATTTAAACTTTGATTTAGACCCAACAGCTTTTTTAAAAGCTACATTTTTTTGTTTTTTCTGTACTCTTTTTTACTTAATTTGCACTTTCTGTAAATTATATTTTTTTTACCTTTATAAGTAGTTAGTTGTTTGTCTGTGTCTGTGTGACTGTGTGTGTGTGTGTGTGTTGTGTGACAGTGTGAGTAGTGATTGCTCGGACTGAGGAAGCTCAGTAGGAGAGATGGACCGTCTGGGGCGGGGGAAGCTCTAGAAGATCATGGTAGTGGTAAGCATTGTACCGTGTGCATGTGTGGAGGGCATGGGCACTCATTCCTGTTGGACTGCTCAAAACTTGTGAGTGTCCACCCCCCAGAAGCAGGACCAGCACTGCCTCCTGTCCTGACTCTGAGGCAGTTGAACCACCACCACCACCACCAACAAGTCTAGCACCAGGTCCTCTGGAGCAGTATGTGCTTGTTCCCACGGGCCCAGGTGTGGATCCCATCCCTGTTCAGCATCATGAGCAGGCGGCTGCCAGTTCATCTGGCCATCCCCTGCCTGTGCCTGGTTCTCCCCGCACCTCTGTTGTTTGGCAGTTTTTTGACTGTATTGGGGGGGCCAGCAGTGTGGTCAAGTGCCGCCTATGCGAGATGGAGGTGCACCATGGCCTCTGGGGGACTCACCTGGGGACTGGGGGCCAGCACACCCATATGCTCAATTACCAGCAGTTGGAGTGGCAGGCTGCCACAGAACGGACCATGCCTGCACCTGCTGGCCATTCTGTGGCAGAGGGTGCAGCTGTGCATTGTGGCATCCCTAGGAAGAGGAGGGACACAACAGCACCTGCTGCTCCACCAGCACCCCAACCCCCACCACCACCACCACCACCACCAGCAGGTCAGCCTGTAGAATGTGTGAAACCCAGTGAACTGCATGTAACACAGGCTGACTTGGCAGTTCTCTGGAGTGCTGTCGAGGATAACAACGAGAGGGTGAGTGCTGTGGAGCAGTGGCTGGATTGCATAGAGGGACATCAGTTGCAAATTATGTCCATGCTGGAACTGCTGCTGGATCACCATGGGATCCCACATTATTTTTTTTCCTCACGCCATGTGTCCCCCCACACATTCCTTGCTGTGTTATAAAATGTATTCCTCCACGCTCCCCGACCCTTGTATGTAATTATATCCTTTTTTTTGTTGTCTTCCATATGCATGACACTTTGTATTCTGAGCAGTGCAAGTATACTGTACTAAACTGCATGTGTGCATTTAGTCTTCTTTCCAGTCTGTGTATGTACTGCAGACACTGTCCAACTCCCTGACTTAAAAACAAACATTAATGAGTACAATGGTGGGGTGGTGACGCATGGAGAGATACTACAAATCAGGCTTACAATACATCCAAGTAACTATTAAAAAATTAATGTTGTGATTCGTGACATGATCGTGAATCGTGATTTGTGACTGCATTTGTGACCGTGATGATGAAGAAGCGTGAATACCTATCACCTACGGCTGTACTTCCCGATGAGCTGTAGCTTAAAACTCCCAGACTTAAAAACACGTATCAATAGAGTGCAATGGTGGGGTGGTGAAGCCTGGAGAATACTACAAAACAGGCTTATAATACATCCAAGTAACTAGAAAAAAAAATGAATGTTGTGATTAAATAGCGTGAATGATTGTGAATCATGATTTGTGACTGCATTTGTGACTGTGATGATGAAGAATTGATTTGTATCACTAGTGACTCGTGATGATGGTCCTGATTTAAAGCATATTAATGAGTACAGTGTTCATGCAGAATTAAGCACCGTACCTGTCCAGTACTCTGAAGGAAAGCCAAAGAAACAACTGTGACTTAAATTACAGATGGAGATTGGGCCCTAAAGAGATGCAAATGCACAGATTAAGATTACGCTGTGCACTGAGGAGATGCAGACACAAAGGCACAACACCTAACCAGTGCTCACCATCAGAAATTCAAATCTGGAAAGAATACCTTTGCTGGTTGGGGCGGGCGCGGGGGGGCAGTGTACTGCACTGTTGCAGTAACAATCACTAGTACTAATACCAGTAAAGATACCACAAAGAAGTACAAAAATCACACAGCTGCAGTTGATAGCAGCTTCACATTGATGAAATTATTATGTGACACAATAAAAGGTGTCTGATTTGATGACGCGTCTTACACATACTCACACACACACTAAGTAATGCATAGCAAATTGAAAACTTCAGTAATATAACCACATATTTTAAACAAACTAAAATTATGCACTGCTGCACCACAACAATCAGCAAAAAAATGGCAAGAAATATTGAAAATATTACTGTGTGTACATTAACACATTTATACAAGAAAAATATCACCAAAACAGAAAGCACTGTCTTTTTCTCCATGTTAATCTAACTACACCACAGATACGCCCCTTCCCCAAAGCACATTTCCACTGTCTTTCAGTACACAGACTGAATGTTGTACATTAACATTCAAAATCCATACACAAACAATAAACGCTCGACGATATGAGCACAGGAGGGTTTCCAAGGGTGGTAGCCTGGGTAAAACACTGGTTGGACAACAGGACACCGTGGCTAATAGTAAATGGAGTTCACAGTGAAGAAAAGAGGGTTACCAGTGGGGTACCACAGGGTTCAGTGCTGGGGCCGGTCCTTTTTAATGTCTTTATAAGTGACATTGCAGAGGGACTGGAAGGGAAAGTATGTCTCTTTGCAGATGACACAAAGATCTGCAACAGGGTTGATACACAAGATGGGGTGGAAAGGATGAAAAGGGACTTGGCAAGGTTGGAGGAATGGTCAAATGTATGGCAGCTTAGATTCAATGCAAAGAAGCGCAAAGTAATGCACATGGAAAACAAAAACCCAGGGGAAGAGTACACAATGTGGGGTGAGATACTGACAACAACAAAAATGGAAAGGGACCTGGGGGTAGTAATATCAGATGATCTAAAGGTAGGCCAGCAATGTGAGAAGGCAGTAAGGAGGGCTGGGGGATACTGGGATGCATAGGAGAGGCATCACCAGTAGAAAACAGGAAGTCATTGGCCCTCTGTACAGACAGTTGGTAAGACCACATCTGGAGTACTGTGTACAGTTCTGGAGACCCCATCTCCGCAAAAACATAGACAGGGTGGAGGCTGTCCAGAGGAGGGCAACCAAAATGATGCAGGGTCTGCATCAGAAGACTTATGAAGAAAGACTAAAGGAACTAAAGATGTATAGCCTCGAGGAAAGGAGGGAGGGGGGACATGATAGAAACTTTCAAATACCTCAAGGGAATCAACAAAGTCCAAGAGGTAGCATCTTTCAGAAAAAGAGATGTGCAAAAACAAGGGGGCACAATTTGAAGATAGAGGAGGCGGCTCAGAGGTAATGTAAGGAGGTATTTCTTCACAGAGAGGGTTGTGGGCACGTGGGACAGCCTTCCTGAGGAGGTCATAGAGTCGAAAACAGTGGAGGAATTCAAGAATGCATGGGACAGACATAAGACAATTGTAGTGGGGGGTAGGAGGAAGTAGGCTGCTGGTTAACTAGGATCTGCAGCTTATCCGTTAGGTAGGGAAATGGGCAGACTAGGTGAGCCAAGCGGTCCTTATCTGCTGTCAAATTCTATGTTTCTATGTTTCCTATAATCGATGAACTAAAGTTTCAGCAAAAAAAAAAAAGACTCGAAAAGGCTTTTTTAACAGCTTTTTGAAGGTTTGAATCGCAGAGAGCTCTCAGAGCAGATTGTCTCCTACAGCTTCCTACACACACTACCCCAAACTGAGGCTGTGCAGAACAATCTGGAGCCCATGTGACCTGAAATCCTATGAATCACTGCAAAATTCACCTTTGAAGCTTAAAAACAAGGTTAAGTGAAGTGAAGTACATTGTTTTCAATGTACTTTGCCTTAAGAATTGGTGGTGTAGTGGTTTGGGAAGGTGGAGTAACACAAAGTCAAGTGTTTTCAATGGACTTCGTGTTATCCATTAATAATGGGAAGTACTCCGCTTCGCGTTGCGGAGCACTCCACGGATTTGCCTTCACTCCACGAATCACTCTGCGGAGCAAATTGGGGCCACTTCACCCATCACTATTAATGAGGAAATGTAGCCTACAGAAGGATACAGTGTAAAAACAACAAAACAAAGGGCAGTGAGATCAGTAAGTACAGAAGGTAAGAACAATGACCCACTAAAGCCATTAATACGACATGTTCTTAATTTTATTCATGTGCCCAACCTGTTATATTGATTGTCAATGTTTTGCTGGTGGACCAACTTATTCATGGCAAAACAGGGTCTACAAATGAAAACATTAAAATATTACAATATACACTATTGGCAGTTTAAATGATAAACACTGGTGATCAGTGTGACATTAATTAGATTATTCAGGTAAATTGAACATGCCTGGGCACACAGCCTCAATCCGTAGGTGAACAATGCCTTAGTGTTTTTCAGATACGTACATAATAAATTTCACTACGTATATAAACTCACTGAATATTCTAATGAACTATTTTAGTAAAAATAAATGTAAGGAAATTTCTTCTTCTAACTCAGTATAGTTAAGTGCTCCAGTGATTTTGATTAAATGAAATCATTATAAAGAGCATCTTTTGAAACAAATGCCTTAATGCATAACGCAAACATAATAATAACAAGGTGCTCAGTAACCAGCATTATTTGTACCACTTTTAATGGGTTAGGCACAATCTCCCAACTGTCAGTGTCCCGTTTGTCACTGTACTGACTCCGTCTTCCCATTAATGAAATTCCTGACTAGTACTGAATGCTGAAAGTTGTTATCCCATCAAGTTTTATCCAAGCACTTAATTTAGGCTCAGCGTGCACTTACTAACCATGTTAACTACATCAGAACGACAACCAACTCAGAACTCAGAACTTGATGACCGAAGAAATTCAGTTTTATTACGAGGCACTTATTTTCTATCCAAGCACTTAATTTAGGCTCAGCATACACTTATTAACCATGTTAGCTACATCAGAACGACAACCAACTCAGCACTCAATGACCGAAGAAATAGTTTTACTACGAGGCACTTATTTTCGATCCAAGTACTTAATTTAGGCTTAGCGTACGAGGCAATTATTTTGTTTAGTTCAATGCATGGTAATTTAGATGTCAAAGAAAGTAATGAATTTGATGAATTTATGCTTACCTTCAGTGTTAATTGGATGTTGTTTTGCAAAGTCGCACTGAAAGCACGACATCTGTTCTTTCCTGGTACTGCAGAATGAAGAGTCAGTGTAGCGCACAGCAAACACGTCACCAGCGTCTCCAGTGTATGGTAACATAGTTCAGTGCCTTTGCAAATTATGTCATACTGTTAAAATCAAAGCTTTATTAAAGTTATTAAAATATCATAGTGTGCAATTACACTCAAGTACTTGCTTGCTCAGGACGGGCATGCAGAGGGTGGTATAGTGAAAACGCAAAACTTTTTGAGTGCTGTGGCTTTTCATATATGAAGGATGTGTGCAATTCCTCTCAAGTACTCACTCACAGATACGGTATTTCTTTCTTTGAAAATGTTACCTATTTTGGTTTCTCTGTCAACGTAGAGCTTTTTCTGAGGAGATTTTGGGAGACCTCAGTTTATCTTTTCAATGGTGCTGATTGTAACAAGCCTCCACATTATTTTGAGTCCGTGGATAACCCAGTGTCATTTGCTTGTGTATGGACCAAAACACTGGTTGAAAGGGAAGGGGAGAGTACTGTGGTATTATTTCTCATCCTCCTTCGTACCCTGCTGAGGACACAATTGTCCTCAAACCATTCTACAAGCGCAGTACTAGATGGTGGCATCTCACTTTTAATTTCCAAAAATGCTCCTTCTATGTCATTTTCAGGTAGAAATGACAGTGCCACTAGTTGTCTCATTTTAATACTGAATTCAAAGTCAGTAATTATTACTTTGGGTTGCAGCGTCAGGTCAACTGCTGCGTGAATTGAGCACAATTGCCTAAACAGAGTAGGAACAATTTTGAATGTTTCATTGCAATGTATGCCATCTAGACAAGCATTGCAGCAAATTGTGAAGCATGCATAACGTAATGTCACCCCACCTGAGCCACAGACCTTGGATGATTTGGTTTTCCACGAACACTTATATTCAGTAAATGGTCAACGATTCCTTTCAAAGGAGTCATCATTGGGCGAGGACAAGATAATGATTTTTACAAAAAAGCAGAACATGGAGAAGCTTGCACTGGCAGAGTTCTGGGCAATGGATGGAACATTCAAAACTATTCCTACTCTGTTTGGCAATTGTACTCTATTCATGCAGCAGTTGGCACACAAGAAACATCCTGTATTGTCCCCTTACTGTATGCATTAATGTCATAAAAATCAAATGATTGCTACATTCATCTATTTCAAGACATGCATGATATTGCTGATGAATTTGGACTGACACTGTCACCCAAAGTAATAATTACTGACTTTGAGCAAGCAGCAATTAATGCATCAAAATCAGAGTTCCCTGACAGCCTGAACAAAGGTTGTTTGTTTCATTTCAGGCAAATTTTGTGGTGAAAGATACAAAGCTTAGGACTTGCCACAGAATATGGAGTTGATCCTGAATTCAGTATTATAATGAGACAACTAGCGGCACTGTCGTTTCTGCCAGAAAATGAGATAGAGGGAGCATTTTTGGAAATTAAAGGTGAGATACCACCATCTAGTGTTGCACTTGTAGAATGGTTTGAGGACAATTATGTCCTCGGCAGGGTACGAAGGAGGATGATAATACACAGTACACTCCCCCTTCTCTTTCAACCAGCATTTTGGTCCACACACAAGTAAATGACACTGGGTTATCCAAGGACTCAAAATAATGTGGAGGATTGTCATTGCCATCTGGAAGCATTAATCAGTGCACCGTATGTGGGCATATACAGATTTGTAGCAGAGCTACAAAAGGAACAGCTTGTTACAATCAGCACCATTGAAATGAAAAAACAAGGTCTCCCAAAATCCCCTCAGAAAAAGCGCTACGTTGACAGAGAAACCAAAATAGGTAACAATTTCAAAGAAAGAAATACCAGATCTGTGAGCGAGTACTTGAGAAGAATTGCACACAACCTTCATATATGAAAAGCCACAGCAACCAAAAAGTTTTGCATTTTCACTATACCACCCTCTGCATGCCTGTCCTGAGCAAGCAAGTACTTGAGTGTAATTGCACACTATGAATTTTAATAACTTTAATAAAGCTTTGATTTTGACAGTATGACATAATTTGCTTTGGTCATCGAGGGCTGAGTGCTGAGTTGGTTGTTGTTCTGATATAGTTAACATGGTTAGTAAGTGTATGCTGAGCCTAAATTAAGTGCTTGGATAAAACTTGATGGGATAACAACTTTTGTCATTCAGTACTAGTCAGGAATTTCATTAACAGGAAGCTGGAGTCAGTACAGCGACGGATGGGACACTGACAGTCGAGAGATTGTACCTAACCCTCCTAGACCACTCACAAAAGTTGTAACATCCCGGATCCTAAAAATAAGGCAATTAGGTCTCCTCAAAGATCACCTCCAGCAACAAAATTTTAAGTATTGCCTGTGATACCTTTGCCCCAATAACTAAGAGGAAGGTCAAAAGATCCCATAAATCCTGGATTACCCCTTACCTTCTTCCCCAGCTTTGCCCAGCTGCGTGCAAGAGACCACCCTTGGTACAAGTACAAAAGCACACGTTCACCCACCGACCTACAAAACTACAAGGCAGCACAGAACAAATGTACCCAAGCCATCCGTCTGGCAATGGCCAACTACTATACATCTGCATTGTACTCCTCCTGGGGCGATAGCCGGATATTCTGGCAAAGCATAAATGTGATCACTGGGAAACCAGACAAAACAGGGCTGACTATGTTGAGCCTAGAAGGTTCCATTTCTCAGGACCCTGAGACCACTGCCAACATTTTCAATAAAATGTTCACTGATCTTAGCGGGGTGCTTTCACCCAACTTCCTAAACCCAATAAATGGGGATATACAAAAGTCTCAAAACACTTCACCTCCAAACCCAACCCTTCCTTTCCACCTCAAGGCTATAACTAAAATGGAGGCAAGAAATACCTCTCGAAAGTTCTAATTAAAAACAGATACAGTGGCTACAGCTTAGACATGAAACTTGTCTTCCTTTCCCTCAACGAGCTATTGGCACCCTTGACATGAATCCTTAAGTCTCCCACATCACTGGTCAACTCCCTAAGTTGTGGAAAGCCGCAGTTGTCACCCCAGTTTTCTAAAGGGGTGACAGAACAATTCACACAAATTACAGTCCCATCTCTAGTCTCTCTCTCTCTCCAATCTCCAAAGCCCTTGAGGGGATAGTGTGCAATCAGCTTATTGTTTACCTCAACAAATACCAACGGCACGGGGTCATACTGTTGCAAGACATTAGAGTGCAGTAAGATACCATGCTACCAATACAGCATGGTATATTGCCAACGTGATTACTGAATGTCTTGTGGGGGGCTCTGCCCCCTGGCCTCTTGAACACCCCCCAACTTAAATAACCAACTCGGGGGGGGTTAACAGTTACAATCACACAAAGTGCAAAAATTAAAAAAATGTCATGTGTCATGGACCAGGAATAGAAACCTGGTCCACAGACGCACTGCCTGCCTCCCTTGCTGCCTAAGGCTCATCCCGTTGAGCCATGGCAGCTGCTCGATGGCCGTTCCTCCCAGCAGAGTTCTTATCCCCTGTCTGGGAAGAGTGAGAGAGTGTATTGCTGCGCATATACCGTTTTGCAGTTTTGCACCCTCTCGCTCATCCCTATAGCGCTGTTCCTGTTGCGTGGTTTTGACATGTGCTATCAAGCATGTGAGATAGTGACCCAGTAGTAATACCAACTGCAATGCCAACAGCAATATGGCTTTCATAAACTTCACAGTACTACTATTGTGCTTATTGAGTTTACTGGGTACATTCATGACGCCTTTGATCATGGGCACCTGGTGGGGGCTATCTTTATAGACCTCACCAAGGCCTTCAATACTGTCAACCATAACCTCCTCCTCTCCCAACTAGGTGACACTGGTTTATCATCTGACTCTCTTTGCTGGTTCAGGAGCTACCTCTCTGGGTGGGTACAGCAGGCAAAAATAGCTAACTCACTCTCTGAAGTCCTCCAAGGCTCCATCTTAAACCCGCTACTCTTCAGTCTTTTTCTAAATCCGCTCCCCAAACATGTCAACACAAAATCCTTCTCTACGAGGATGATGCAGTCATATACACCAGCCACTCTGACCCCACTACCTTACAATAATGACTTCAGCAGGACTTCAAAAACATTGAAGACTGGCTCTGCAATGCTATGTTACTTCTAAACTATAAGAAAACAAAGACCATGCTCTTTGCCTCAACCTGCAGTCAACACAAGTCATCCATGATTACAATTAGGAACAAACCTAGTGAAGCCTTTGAAATGGTCCACAGTTTTAAATATATCAGCATCACGCTAGATAGCTCCCTCTCCTACTCCACTTATGTTGACCTCGTTGCTAGCACTGGAAATCATAAACTGGGTCAGCTGTACAAACACCAGCATTGCTTTACTGAAGCAGTCCTTCAGCTTGCTATAACTAGCTCAGTCTTCTCAATCCCTTAACTATGGCTTTCCTATTTACAGTGCAGCCACTGACACCACCCTCAGTTGTATCGCCATCACCTTGAACAAGGCCTGTAGATTGATACTAGGTGCACCATGCCTAACTCGCACCTGCCACCTTTATACGCAATCTGGTTGGCTGAATCTGGAAAACAGGATTTGTTACCAGGTATGTCTGCTACAGAAAAGCAGCCCTAGGTCTCTTACCCCCTGGCGTCTGTTCTATGGTCTACTTGGCTGAGTCTAGTAGGCTTAGTAGAGCAACTAACAATGACTCTGTCAAGGTCCCTTTCTGGCGCACCTCCCAAGGGCAGAGATCTTTCAGGTACTGGGCACTGCTCTGACTGAACTCACTTCCAGCTGATCAACTCAATTCACGCAAAACTGGACCTTTTAAATCTGAACTCCAAACTCACCTCACCAGGCAAATGAAATGTACCTGCCTTCCATAAACTGCTCTCTTTGTCACCAGGCTTGTCTGGACTTCTTATTTAAGCACTTCCCTGTCTTCTCACTCGACAAGGAACACCAGCCCCAATGGAGTCCTGCCCCTATTTTCTCAATCCCCTTCCCAAAATTTTCTTTATCCACACCCTTACCTTACCCCCCCCCAGCATTTCTAGCCTTCTTCTTTGTCCAAGGCACCTTGTTTAGCTAAACGTTTGACAATTATTACTGTTAAACCAATTCTGTACAAAAAGTGTACATATGTGATGTTCCTTATTGTGTACATATTGTATTGTTAATTGTTTTCTACTTGTCTCATTTCTCCCTGACATGGAACCTTTTGTAAATGAGATTTTAGCTCAAAAGGTTGTAATCCAAGACTTCAAATAAATAAATAAACCCTAACTATAGTGTCAGTGTAAAATATATGTATATTACAGGAGTGCAGTAGCACCCCTATAGTTATGGTTGAGCCAGTTGTTCAATGTTAAAATCCAATTTTTGTACCCTTTTAGCAAATAAGCACAACATTTGGCATGTGCGGTCAGCCTGGGAGAGTCTTGAGATGTAGAAAGTTTCATGACAGCAGCTTGTTCACTTTTCAACATATGGAATGCAAAAAAAATGCAAAAAAAAAAAAAAAGGTGTTTCGAATCTCAGGAATCTCCCAGTATGAGTAGACCTAATGCAGTTAGCCCATAATCTTTGACTGCCCTGAAGCTGATACAATATATGCAAATAATGGAATTAGAATGATGTTCAGACTGCAGCCTCTAGGTGAACTATGTTCCAAGAAACAGTCTGATTCATTTTCTCCACCCTGACAACTAAATGCCAGCTCTCCACAGCAACTTTGCTGCATGTTTGTTTATTTGTATTCAAGTTCAATATTTTGTAATTCTTGTTCAGATTTTCTGCCTCTAGTTTACTTTTTCCTTTCTTATACTTCATATATTTTTTATTTTTGCTTTTTGCTCTCATGCACAGCCTAGACAGAGCAGAATAATTTTTTCATGAAACGTTCAGGGTAGAAGCAACCTGTTCCAAGGTAGTGCCTTTTGAAGGTTTCATGAAAAAACATTATATGGTTCCAGATTTCTAAAAATTTTTTGGATAACCATCAAGCTTGACCGATAAAAAAGCACCTATCGTAAGTGCTAATTTTCATGCTTTACTTGTCGGGAGAAATTATTTACTTGTCGTGAGGAAAAAAAAAAGATTGTGGTGTCCTCCATATTGTTTTTTTTAACTCAAAAACATTGAAAATACATAAAAATGATATATTTAAAAAAAAAACACACCTGAACCTAGATAAATGGGACCCGTTTAACTAGCTTGTGGTGTTTGTCTTTTGGAAATAATGTTTTTGGTCACCCAAGATTAGCAAGAAGAGCCATTCACCCACATTCTCAGTATGAGAACAGTGGGACTTTCTTGAAATGTAAAGCCACAGCTGGAGTCATGCTGCAGGCTTCAGTTACAGCAGTGAGATGGCGATCCCCTGCTCTCTCTGTCTGTCTCTCTTTCTCTCTCTGTCTGTCTGTCTGTCTGTCTATCTATCTATCTATCTATCTATCTATCTATCTATCTATCTATCTATCTATCTATAAGTAGTGGAGCAGGGTGTTCACTCCCAGTACTGCTTCTTTCTCCCCCCTCCCCTCCAGGTCACATGCCCCTCTTCCCCATGTTTAATTTTAAATTTAATAAGCAGACCAGGGCTGCCCACCCCGGTACCACTTTTCTTCACCCCCCTACAGGCCATTCACTCCTTCCCATTATATATAGCGGCACCAAGGTGCACACCCCCTGTGCTGTCAAACAGTAGCCTGATACTTGAGTGCCCAATCCACAGTGTTAAAAAGTCCCCTGAAATGAAGAAAAACATCCTTTGTTCATTTTTTTAAACCCATAACCAAGAAAACATTCCTTGGATGATCTGAACCTACACACACACACACATGCCCTCTTCCCACCCCACCCCAACCTCCCATTCAGCACCCACATCCTTACCCCCCCACACACCTTCACTCACCTGAGCATGTTCCACAACATAGATCCACTCTCTGATCACAGACATGTCTTGCTGCTGGAGCCAGTAACTGCGATATGAGAAAATAAGGTAAGTCCAGTTTCATGTATTTCAATTGGGTTTGAACTTTTATTCATAACTTTGTCATTTTTTAATATTTTTACACCACATTTTTAACATGGCCTTTTGGGGACACCACCTCATCACCAAGGGCAGTAGAATTATTCAGATTTGGCTTAAAAGGTGATTTAATGGCGTGACCATGTAATCAGCTTTTGGGACACATTTTAAAAATGTCACCTTCCTTGTTCATGAGGTGGGATCCCAAAAAGGGATGCACAGGCCCTACAAATAAAACAGAAATGGGAGGAGGAGAATGACTAAGCCCTATCAGACAAGGCAACCATATCCTCGCAGAGATGTTGGAGGCAATGTGGTGAGACAAAGGTACTCCATATGCATATATTTTGGTCATGCTATAGCTTGATAGAATTCTGGAGGGAAGTAGGATGTACCTTCAGTGATTTATTTGCATTGGATGCCCCTCTCACTCCAGCACACACCATACTCAGCCTAATCCCAGATGGGGTAATGGGAAAAGATCCCTTGTTCCTGTGGCGAGTGCTCCTGGTCATGGCACAAAAGGCCATCACTAGATGCTGGCTGAAGACAGACCCCCATCCCATCAGAACTGGGTAGATAGAGTTGTAGAAATATATAGGATGGAACAGCTAACATTCCAGGTGGACCAGCAAATGGTCAGCTTTACTGCCAAATGGCTAAGATGGATAATGTACATGGGAGAGACGCAGGACATACCCAAGGATACTGAGGGAACTCAGGAAGGAGTTGGCTGCACCTCCGGCAGCCCTGTTCAACCTGTCATTGGAAACAGAGGTACCAGAGGACTAGAGAAGGGCAGATGTAATCTCATTTGACAAAAGCAGAAATAGGGAGGCAGGAAATTACACACCTGTCAGCCTGACATCAGTGGTGGGCAAGATAATGGAATCACTACTAAAGGAAAGTATTGGAAAGTGAGTTGTTGCCAGTGGTCTACAGGATCTGAGGCAGCATGGTTTCATAGACGGGAGGTCTTGCCAAACTAACCTGATCAAGTTCTTTGACTGGGTAACCAAGGAAGTGGATCAGGGAGGTGCTGTGGATGTAGCCTACTCTACAGCGATCTCTGTGGACAGGAACACTGCCTTCATATGGGAGATTGCCCTTTGATACTCACCATAGTGAGCCTTCAAAGCCAGTTTGTCTTTGTCAAATCTAGATCTCTTTCAGCAATGCTCCGACCCCTGGACTTCAGCTCCCTGAGCTCTCCGTCAAACCAAAGGGATCTCAAGCGCAAAGTCTGGGGTCATATATGGAGCACTGCAACTGCACTTAAGGCCAAGGTAATGGCTCTATCATAAGCCATTACTGCCTCCTTTGATCCAGTTGCACATGTAGCCATCACACTTGAGAGATTCACTACCACCTGGAGTCCTTCTGGGGACAATCCCTTCAAAGGGCAAAAGTGAACCATCCCCATAGGGGTGTTTTATGGGGAGGATTCAAATGAAAACTTCACAGTGTAATGGTCTGATCAACTGAATCAGAACTGACCAGCTCAATTATGAGGTTATTAACCTCAAGCCCCCAGGAAGAATACTAAGTCCAAGGTATGACCATGTTGATGAGTTGCAGAGGTACAGTAACTACCTGTGCAAGTCCAAGGTATGACCATGTTGATGAGTTGCAGAGGTACAGTAACTACCTGTGCAAGGTCCTATGAATCCATCAACTGGAGAAAATTCTGACAAGATTGCTGGAGTCTAGCATCAATTCAGGCATTGAAATTTCTCAGAATTAACCATCTAGGAGACTACAGTGCCTACTCTGTGATGAAGACTGTGATTTCCTGCAAGAAAACCCTCTTGTGTCCCAGAAGCTGATAAAAAAGAAGGATCCTGCAACCTACACCTGGACCCCAACATATGGCCATGCATTCAAATAACGAATTATCCCCAACTGGGTGAATGGTGAAATTCAGTTCAGATCTAAAAAGATGCCCCCCCGCCGTGGTCCCTCCTCAGGCAGTGTATCACATAGAACCAGCTGGGACAGCCACCACCAAAACAAAATCAGCATCGTCACGCTGGGATGACCAGAGGATGATGGCCTATCTACCTGTCCATGCCATCCAGTGGGATTCCTGGGTGAGGACACCAAACATGTCTGACCTCTCCCTTGGGCCTATTTTGCCCCTGGACACCTCCTGATCCTTACCAGACCTATAGAGCCCCCCTCCCATTAGCACTCTCTGCACTCTGCCACCTACCATCCTGCTTCCTAACAATACCCATCTCCCTGCAGTACCTATATGCCACGGCTGAGAGGAGATACATCAAAGGGGTGGAGGTCTTGCAGTCAGGACAAGGAGTAGCTAAGCCACAGGGGGCCTCCATCTTTGGTACATAATGCAGCCACACAAAATATCCCTGACATGCTTAACCACAGGCTCCTCCCATCCACAATTTTCACATACACACTTTAACCACTCCACTAACTAACCAAACACTCAATTTGCTCATACCCTGTAATACAGAAAGAGTAAACTACACAAATATATCAAATTAACTGCACATGCATACTACCATTCACACCACTACACACACCATACACACCCACCCAAATCAATTTAAAATCACTAACATTTAACAATCGGAATAGGAGAATCAAAATAGTATACCATTTTTGGTGCAAACAGTAATCCTCAACAGATGATAGTTTCTTAATGTTCAAATAATATTGGTTATTTAAAACAGTTTCAGTTAAGTAGATTGATTGCAGGCTAGCAATCACTCCCAAGCCTCCCAGCTCGAATACAGCATTAGCCATGCATAGATTGGACCGGCCGGACGGTTACAAATTTCCATTGTTCCTACCCTGGCCCTGCTCCATATTGTCTGTTCAATTACCAACTCCCTTGGAACTGATACCAGAACATTCTTCAGGAGAAACCTAGAGACAACTCCAAATGAAATGACTCAGCATGAATGCCTCACCCAGACAATCTCCAAAACCTCAGGTCAGTACTTCACATTAGTGCTGCAGTAACAAAAGGCAAAATCTAGGCATGGTAACAATGGTGCCCAGGCAGATAGAAGTTGTGAACAGCATTGTAAACTGTGAACTAACTGAAAAACAACAAATGCTAAAAACTCCTATCACTTACTCACTCGTTCACCTACCAACTGACCCCCTAGTCACTACTAATAACAAATTAATATGCAGTGTAAAACGTGGAATTAAAACAGTTTTTGGAAGTTTAAATAATAACTTCCAAAATACACCTTAGGATTCTCCAAACAGCATAACATTAAAAGTTTTAAGAGCTTGCTAGAGACTAGCAGGAGCTCTAACTTGCAGCACACGCAGCCCAGTGGCCATTTTGCTCCTCCTGAAATGGTGCAAACTACATATCATACAATATTTACACACTTAAAATCCTGGGTGAGGATTTTCCACCCTGGGCATCAGTAATACATTGTGATCTAGTGCCTGTGTTTGGGAAACTGAATCTGAAGTAATGACTTATTTAGAACAATAAAATCCCACAGGCTGAAACAGAAGAGGGCTATAACTTTGCTTCCTGTGCACTGCATCCCTCTTTGCACCAGAACTATGAACAGAGGTGTCACTAACAGCGCCCTGCTGTTCTTTTTACTTCCTGTGAAGAGGTTAGTCACATTTGTTTTCACTTACTGTAGAGACATTTTATTGCGAGGGGTACAGCATTACTAAATTGCGCCTCCAACACAGATGTCTTGCACCAGGCCTGTTATAAGAAAGTTTCCTTGAAGTATAATGGATACTAATTTCTGCAGGAATTTGATTGATTCTTCCACCACGATGCCCATTTACTGAAGTCAGTGCTCCTTGTGCACAGCACCAGTCTGACTATAGGCAAGTAGTCTGAAAATCCCTCTTTAGAATTTCCACACTGGGAGAGCAGATCAAGAAGCAAATGATTTGATACCTTTTATTGGTCCAAAATAGATGTAACAAAAAGAGCAAAGTGCTTTAGCTTTCAGACCAAGTCCTTTGTCAGAAGCGTAATGACAGTTATTTAGAAAGCCAATACTTTTAACACCCAGTCCATGCAGATTTTTTCTGCATGGACTGGGTGTTAAAAGCATTGGCTTTTCTAAATAACTGTCATTACGTTGCCGATGAAGGAATTGTTGGTCCGAAAGCTAAAGTACTTTGCTCTTTTTGTTACATCTATGTTGGTCCAATAAAAGGTATCAAATCATTTGCTTCTTGATCTGTTCTTACAAGGACCAACACGGCACATACTAAATTTAGATTTCACACTGGGAGATGAACTATGTCTCAAACATTAATTTATTAGTAACCACTTTATTCTGAGTAAAGCCCCAAGTCTAAGCTCAGAAAGAGTGGTATAAGACCCAACAAGGAGGGAACTATAATGTAATACAAACTGGTATGATATTGCTAGTTTCTCAAACTGGTATTGAGGTTATCCAACTCACCACGCACCTGTGATTAAATTAAGAAGACACTAATTGTGTCTTGTACTGTATGGGAGCCAATATAAAATTTAATGGTTTAAAGGGATATTATATATACAGTATACAGTATTAATGAATAACATCATGGTCCTGGATTACTGATCTACATTGGTTTAACAATCCCATCTCCTATTTTATTTGCAGTTCCGGAGACCGTTGAGATAACAGCATCCCAGAATGGAGCACTGAGCCTTTGTGGCCAACTAAAGCCCTATTTCTTTATTTAAGGTCATGTATTTTTGTCATCAGCCTCAATTATATTTGTCTCGAGCATTTTTAATTAGCTATAATGGTATCCTGTCAATAAAACAAGATTCTCACTGCTGGACAGCAGTGAAAAAGTAGCATGTTAATAAGATTGTTAGCTGGCAAAACAAATAAATAAACTGAAAAACTTGGGTACTAGAAACACTGCCAAGCTGTTTCTGTCTCATGCAGTCTCCACATTACAGCCCTGCAGTTACTATTGCAGTATGTTTGATAATATTACCACTATCATCTGGTACACAAGGTACTTGAAATTTCCCTTGTGCTGGCTCCTCTTCTCTCTTCTCTCTTCTTTTAATTAGATTCTACCTTTTCCAGCTCAGTGGTGATGTGCCACTCCAAGAATTCTCTGTGATTTCCAAGTATGTATCCTCAGAGGAAATGTATGCTACAAGAAGCAGTTGTGTGGGCAGTAACACCTTTGAATCCCATTAATTAACTAGGTTTATTTATAATACTCAACTAGCCAGTGTTTGTGAGGCAGCATGGTGCCATGGTTGTGAGGCAGAGTGGAACAGTGGTTAGAGCATAGTACATTGAGACAGGAATTCCCACTTACAATTTCACCACAGCCACAAGTTCACATTGAGTAACCCTGGGTAAACCATTTGCCTCCCTGTGCTTTAGTGAATCTTGCTGTAAAACCTAGTTTATTTGTAGTACGCAAGTCTTGTATCAGTATACATCTTTGTATATCAATATAGGAGTTGTGTAGAGCAGACAGCCATCAGCACAAAGCTGAGGAGAGGGTAAGTGCTGACTGCTGTCTTGGGAAGGGTGACATAGGGGCAGGGTCCATGAGCCTACTGAAGAGGGGTGGGACCACTGGACACCGGGGAATAGAAGTTACATGCCAACTGGTATTGGGTGAGGGTGGGGGTCCAGCTATACCTGGGATGCATTTCTTCATGAGAGGGTACTGGGACTGAATGAGGTGGATACTACTAGAATGCCAGGGATGCATTTCTTTAAAAAATGGGAACAGATATTGGGTGAGGGTGAGGGTTACACTAGACTACTAGAGATGCATTTATTTACATAATGAGAACTGGGATGGGGGTGAGGTACCACTGGACTAGTGGAGATGCATTTCCTTACACTAGACTACTGGGGATGCATTTCTTTATGAAATGAGCACTGGGATAGGGTAAGAGTGGCAGGGCTACTTCACTACCAGGAAGGACTTCAGTGGTTACATAATACTGGGTGAGGAAGATGGATTCACTAGAGTCAGGGAATGACTGAGTCCTCACTGAAGCAACTGCTGGCAGTCAGAGTCAAAAACAACAGCATTAGGCAGACCATTGTGGTAATGCGTGTTTGTGCATAATGCTGTAGTAAGTAGCAGTATGTACCTTGCATTGACTGCAGTGTCATTAGCACAGCTTGTTGGAATATTGCAGACTAGTTCAAGTGCACTGTAGTGTTTGTGTCATACTAACTGCCTTCTGTGGGAGAGGTTAGTGCAGTACACTGGAACACCATGTTACCCTTGGGAATGAATTAGGTGTGCTTTGTTGTGCGCGGGCAGGTGGTATGGTATATTAGGAATCTATTTGCGCAGCCCTGAAGGTTTGCATGAGGTTTTTACTATACCTTCTTTTATGCCACACACAACCATGCATGATCGTATTGCCCTCTGTGTGCTAGTTAGCACAGGCTTCAATTTCAAATACGCCACCCAGTGTGCGTATAAAGTGGCTGTGTAGAGCTAATTTCCTTTCTTATCCTTCCTTTTCTCCTATTACAGTATCTATATTAATGATTGATTTTGCTTAATTTATAACTAAAAAGAAATAACTATTTTCAGTACTTACATCTCTACGTGGTGTCACATCTGGCTCGTATTATTAGCATTCTCTCTTTTTGGACAGATCATACATTGTAGTCCCACACCATGATCTGGATTCATTATCAGTGTTTACACTGCAGTAAACTGGAGGTTCCGAACTGTAAGTGCTGCTGTCTTTGGTTTGATGAGCTGAAGCGAGGTCCCTTCTGTTCATTTCATGGTGGGTTTTCAGCTGGAGTTTAAGGACCCTCATGATACTGTTGGAAAATGTGCAGAGGATAAGCTAGCGTTGCCTCCTGACCAACATATAACCCCTTTTTTAATCAGTCAGGTTCTGCAATTGTTCACATTCATCAGGGATGTTCCTGATACATAATGACTGCCTTGTTTGCCTGTCTTTATTTTGCAATTCATTTATCCAGGATTAGAATGCTCATTTCAGCCACAAGATCATATTTTCAGTAGGGTTTGCTTTTACCCACTTTTACAGCTGGGTGGATTGGAACGCTGAGTCTTTGTACTACCAGTATCTAAATTAATGGTTGTCAAGTGCTTCAAAATGTCTTGTTTATGAGAGATGCTGAATAAATCCATGTTCCAGTCTTTATATCTAGTCTTTATATAACAGGGCAAATAAACTCTATTTTTGGTCAGTCTTGAACAACATAAACAGCAGCATACACAATAAGAGGCATCATTTCTATCGCAGTGCTCTGTCTATTCTGCATAGACCATGACCAGAGTCTACAGTATAAGGCTTTTTTTATATGCAGAAAGATAGAAACAGGCAGCAGAACAAGTTATTTTTTTTCTATTTAGTATGCTTTATCACCTAGTCACCCAGCCTGCCCCTATCTGCTTCCTCTCCTCCAGGTCCATCACCCCATCATCTGTGGGGCTTACCTTGCTGACTTTTGTTGTGCCCCACAGTTTACCCACTGTGGCAGAGCCTCCCAGGTTCCCCAGACCCTGGAGGAGTTTAGCTCAGTTGTGGATCAGTGAGCCCAGTGGGTGGGTGTGGGGCCTGCAAGGAGAGGAAGCTTCATCCTGCCGAATGGGTTTTTTCCTGGTTTTCTGGTACCTAGCCCTCAGATACTCTGTGGGAATGGTGGCTTGATGTATATGCATCACTGGACACACTAATGTCTTCCATTGGGAGCATCCCCCATCCAGAACTGCTGCTTCTAGCCTACACCACCGCCTATGGTCACCTAGGTGACAGTGTCTCAGAAGAGCACACTAACCTCCCTCCCCAAAGGAGGAGGACAGCATCCATTGGGATGTTCAATCCTTGTCTTACCAGCCAACCCCTGAGCAGCCCTGGCTCATTCCTTGGGTCTCCGGCATGGTGGCAGGTTCATACTAAGGTAGGAATAGGAACATAAAAGCCATAGCCCATTTGTGTTCCAACCTCATTTGTAATACCTGAAGTCAGCACCATCAAGAATATATTTGTCTTTAATCTGCTTTTGAACATGCTCTTGGTTTCTGCTGTTATAATGTAATGGCGGTGAGTTCCACAGATTTACCACTCTGACAGTATATGAATATTTCCTAGCATTTGTTCTAAACCTCTTCCCTTTAATTTGTAATGGGTGTCCCCTAATTTCCATATTATTATTTTTAAAGGCTATGGCCCAGATATTCAAAAGGGTTGCGCATAGCGCAACAGTGTTGCGCCATGCTCAACCCACTGATGCGCCCCAGTGCGACATTCAAAAGGGGAAATGACTATTGATCCCGATGCACCGGAGTGCATCAGTAATGTATGCAGGCATAGGTTGAGGGGGCATGCCCATGCATACTCTGCACAGCCCGATATTCAGCCTGGGATGTGCGGAGCCATGCATGCACAACCCATACCTGCACCAGCACAAAGTTGATCCAAAAAAAAAAGGAACAACAGATGGCCACCCACAGTTGAGTTGCCACATTGCAGGGTGCAACACAGCAGCTGCCACCTGTGGGTGGCCACCCGAGCTCCAGCTACACCTCCTGGTGGTGCCCCCCCGCCTGATCGCTGGCAGTAGTAAAATAAAGAAAACCCCTCACATCCCTGGTGGTCCAGTGGACCACTGCCTGCCCGATCATGGGCTTAAGTGTGTTGAAAAGATAACTTCTAAATCCCTGATGGTCCAGTGGACCACTGCCCACCTGATCGCAGGCTTAAGTGTGTTAAAAAGATAAATTCTGAATCCCTGGTGGTCCAGTGGACTGAAGTCTGCCCGATCGCAGGCTTAAGTGTAACAGAATATTACACCTATATCCCTGGTGGTCTAGTGGACCCCCCCCTCACCGCCCACTGATCCCCACCGCCTCGCTCCCCTGGTCAGCGGCGGTGGCGCCTTCACCCGCCTGCCACCCCACTGCCCGCTGACTGACACCGTCCGTAGAGCTGTCGCCCATTAGTCCACAGCGTGAACCAATGAGCATGCAGCCCATACCACACTACGCATTCCAGATATGTGAATGGATCCATTCACATATCTGAATGTGTAGTACGGTATGGGCTGCATGCCCATTGGCTCACACTGTGGACCAATGGGCGTACAGCCCTACCTACGGTGTCAGTTGGCGGGCGGCGGGGCGGCAGTCGGGTGGGGTGCTGCCACCCGCCACTGACATGGGGGGGAGTGGGGCAGTGGGGATCAGTGGGCAGGTGGGGAGGGGGGTCCACTGGACCACCAGGGATATAGGTGCAATGTTCTGTCACACTTAAGCCCACAATCGGGCAGACTTCGGTCCACTGGACCACCAGGGATTCAGAATGCATCTATTTTTCACACTTAAGCCCGCAGTCGGACAGACTTCATTCCACTGGACCACCAGGGATTCAGAATTTATCTTTTTAACACACTTAAGCCTGAGATCGGGTGGGCAGCGGTCCACTGGACCACCAGAGATTCAGAATGTATCTATTTTTTCACACTTAAGCCCGTGATCAGGCAGACTTCGGTCCACTGGACCACCAGGGATTCAGAAATTATCTTTTTAACACACTTAAGCCCGCGATCTGGTGGGCAGTGGTCCACTGGACCACCAGGGATATTGGGATCTTTTTTATCTTACAAATGGCTGCGATCACACTGCAGGGGGTGTCGGTCCCCGACGACTGCTGCCTGGCAGGGCGCTAGGTGCAAGTCGTTGGGGATCAGCGCACCTGCATGCAAATTGGGCCATAATGACATGCAAATGGCCCCATGTGTGCCTTGCATACATTATGGCTCCATTTGCACGTCAGCTTTTGAATATCGCGGTTGCTGCACCTTGCGCAATGGAACTTCCGCTAGCACATCCACATGCTCCACTCTGGCCACTGGCGCTGGCGCAGTGCCACCGCGCCATGCGCACTGCAGGTGGCCATGGTGCAATATTCAACAATGCTGAGCCATGGCACAGCTCCGTTGAATATCGGCCAGTCAACGCCGAAGCGCAGCCAAGTTGCACTGCACCCAGGGTGTGCCACAGCCTGGTGCAGTTTGAATATCTGGGCTCATGTCTACATCACACATAAATCTAGGGTCTTGAAGTACATCATACAAAAAAAGAATATCACCATGTGCCCTGTGTACTTCCAGAGACATAAGTCGTAGTGAATGTAATCTTTCAGCATAGGGTATGTTACTATAACCATCGACCCTTTTTGGAAAGCGGTGCTGTAATTGTTCCACCTTATTTCTTTCAGAGACTTTGTAGGGTTCCAAATCTGGGATGCGTACTCTAGATGGGGACAGACATATGCCCAATATAGGGGGATAAAAATGCTGCTGGATCTTGACACAATATTTTTCTTTATGGACCACATTACCCTGTTGGCCCTGTTTGTAGCTTCCCTAACTTGCTTTTGTGTACTTACGTTATCAATTATATGTATACCCAAATCCTTTTCGCCATCAGTTTTGCTAAGTGGGGCATTATCCAAAAAGTAATTCAGTTTATTATTAAGTCTTCCCAAATGAAGCACTTTACACTTATCTATGTTCAATTTCATATCCCATTCTTGAGTCCAAAGGGAGATATTATCCAAATCCTGTTGAAGTCTTCTTACTTCTACTTCAGTGGTACAAGGGTCACCTAACTTTATATCGTCAACATATTTTATAACTGTACTCTGCAAATGTTGTGTTATATCGAAGGTAAAAACATTAAACAATGTCAGGCCCAGGATAGAGCCCTAGGGTACTCCACTAACAACAGACCTCTCACCAGACAAATGTTCATTTATTATGACACACTGTCTCCTTTCAGACAGTCAATCTGCTACACAATTGACTGTAATAGCAGGAATACCAATCTTAGTCATTTTTTCCACAATTGCCCAGTATGGCACCTGGTCAAAAGCTCTAGAGAAATCCAAATACATTACATCACATGGTATATTACTGCTCAAGTATGCACTAATTTGTTCATAAAAAACAAGTAAATTAGATGTACGGCCTCTGCCTTTAACAAAGCCATGTTGATCATGGTCAATGTTACTTATTTGTTCTGATATTCTATCTTTAATGATACTCTCCGTCACTTTTCCTGTCACACTGGTTAAACTGATTGGGCGATAGTTTTGCACTAGTTCTCATTCCCCTTTTTTAAAAATTGGGACTATGTGAGCTATTTTCCAATTGGTAGGTACTTTGGATTGCATGTAAGATTGGTTGAACAAATGTTTAAGTGGAGATGTAATGTATTTGGACATCAATTTTAGAATTCCTGCAGATATTCTATCTGGTCCTAGAGATGACTCTGTTTTTAATGGGGGTTTTTTCGCTCAATTTCCTCTTCGGTGAGTTCCTGATTGTGATTTTCTTTATTATCATTTATGTGTAGTTCATAGGTAATTTTAGCCCTTATCATAAACACTGCAGTAGAATTTATTGAAAACCTCAGCCATTTGTTTATTTTCAGAGATTATGCCATTTTCTCCCATTATTGGCCCAATCTGATTCTGAGAATTTTTTAAGGAATTAATGCAAGAGTACAATTGTTTAGTATTTGATTTATTTGTTTCGGTGGCAAGCTTTATTTCCATATTCCTCTTTGCTTGTCAAATTTTTGCTTTGCGCATTTTTTGTATGTGCTTAAAAGTTTCATATATTCTGACATTGCCATTTTTTTGGTATTTTCTATATAGTCTGGACTATTTTTTGATTAATTTCCTGATGTTATTATTTAACCAAAGAGGTCTTTTATGCTTGGCGGATTTCTTAATTTGAGGGATATTATCTGTTGCTATGTTCAGTATAGTGTTTTTTATAAGACACCAGATGTCATCAACTGATTTATCTTTTTTTTTTTTTCCATTCAAATTTTATTAAGATCTAACAACTTTGAGGAATACATCCAGAAAGGTAACAAGATGACAGCAAAATTAATTGCCACACACAAAAGAAAAAAGGACCAATTGTCGGGATGTAGACCTCACCCTCCCCTCCTAAAACCCCCCACCATCCCAAGCACCCATCTTTTGCACAGCACACAGGAACAGACTGACTGGAAAACTCGATACCAATTACAGTGGCACAGAAAAAAAGGTATATAAGGAACCCCAGGTATAATTAAAATTAGAAAGTTTGTATTGCAAACTTGCAATGGTTCTGTCCGTTCTAAGGTTAGCTAAAAATTCCTGCAACCATTCGCCATACGAGATCTCTATGCTATCTTTCCAATGCCTCAAAACTAGCTTTTTGACTGAAGCCGAGATCAGCCCCATATGATATTTCCTGCTCCAGACACCAACCCGAGTCATATCTCCTAAAATACAGACCTCAGGGGTAAATAAATTTTCGAGTCCCAAGAGGGATCAAGGTTGTTCTTAATAGTCTCCCATAGCCCAGTAATTTTCGGACAGTACCAAAAATATGAAGTAGATCCCCAACCCTTGTTGACATCTGAAACATGAAGATGAGGAGGCCATGCCTTTCTCAGCTAATTTTGCAGGGAGAAATAAGAATTATGTAATAACTTGAACTGCATTAACCTCAGCCTGTCTTGTACCAAAAGTTATGACCGCCCTCCAAATTTCATCCCATTTAAAAACATGTTCTGGAAACAATTGCAACCAGTATTGTTTAGGGCATGGATATTAGGGTGCAACCAGGCAGTCAAAATACTATATATTGCGGAAATGGCATGAGCTTTTCAGACTATTGGTGTCAAAGTAGCTTCAAAATCAGATAGTCCGCAATCCTTAGACAGGATACTCAGCTTCTCCACTAGAAGATGACGGAGTTGAAATATTTTAAAAATCAGGTGTGGGGGAATCAGAAACTTGCTCAAAATATCGGTCGAAGTAAGTAAATTACCCCCCTCATCAAGCAACTCTTTGACTAACACTTTTCCCAATAAAGGTAGCCAAATATTCTAGATAGGTTTCCACCTATTAAAAATTAGGATTACCATTATTGGTTGAGCCGGATCCCCAATGTGACAATACTTTAAAATGAACATAGTTGTATATGTACCCTAACTGAGGTTTCAATGGTTGTCTGCTGAAGAGCTGAGGGAGAGCTTTCAGGGGACAGTATAGCAGAGACCTCTGGCCTAAGGCCAGATTCAGAATCGGGATACCTCTATGTTTAACCAAAGTAGTGCGTACTTGTCAACATGTGAATCATCCGTTTTTAATCCAGCGAAGGTATTTTGATGCATAGCTAGCCCAGTAATATACATCAAAGTGGGAAAGTCTCAAGCCTCCAGATATTTTAGGAGCAGACAATTTAAAGTAAGACAGTCTGGTTTTTGTAATTCCAAATGAAACCAGAGATAATTCTATGAACTTTCTTAAACCATTTAATTGGGGCCAAACGTTTAACATACTAATGGGGTAAAATAATCGAGGAAAATGTTCATTTTACCAGATTAATTCTACCCCAAATAGACAAGGGGATAACTGCCCACCTCCTTAGGTCCATCTCAATATCACGCAGCACCAAGTCTAAATTATTCTGCCTTAGGCGAGATGTGTCTCTAGTCAACATAAGACCAAGATACTTGATAAGCTTAGCATTCCAAGCCAGTCCGAAAGAGGTAATCTCGTGTGCATTTGTTCTAAAATTCAAGGGGAAAGCCACCGATTTGCTGATGTTAAGCTTATAATTAGCGATAGAGCCGAACTCATCAATAATATCTAACAGAATTGGAATGGAGGAAGATGGGTGTGATATTTGCAAAGGAGATCATCTGCATACGCTAAAATTTTCGTGTGTGTCCCGAATTTGGATACCCTGAATTCCTTGTTCTTGTTTGATCCGTATAATAAGGGGTTCAATATATAAATTAAAAAGAAGTGGGGAGAGAGGGCAGCCTTGTCTGGTACCTAGGAAGAGTCTAAATAAAGATGAGGTAGCTCCATTGCAGGTAATTCTTGCGGATGGAAATTTGTAAATGGCTTGGATCCATTCTAGAAATTGTTGAGGGAAACCAAAAGATCTCATAGCTTTTATGAGGAAGTTATTATATACTCTATCAAATGCCTTCTCGGCATCCAGAGAGACAAGGACCATGGGTTGATCTGAGTCTCTGGAGGCCAAGAAGACATGATCCAAGACCCTCAATTGGTCCGCAGATGATCTGCCCTTCATAAATCCCACCTGTTCAGATCCAATTAATCCCAGAAGGACGTTAGTTATTCTATCAGCCAATATCTTGGTGAGAATTTTAATGTCCTGGTTGAGAAGGGAGATGGGTCTATAGTTGGCAACAAGATCAGGGGGTCTACCCAGCTTAGGTAAAAGCACTATTAGAGCTTCAAAAAGAGATTTATTGGAGGCTTCACCATCCAGGATACATTGAAACAATCGTAACAAAGCAGGGATTAATTCCTTGGAGAATGTTTTGTAAAAATTGGCAGAGAGGCCATCTGGGCCTGGTGTTCTATCTAATGGGAGGGATTTAATAATCCGGTCTACTTCTTCTACTGTAATGGGGGCCAATAACTGAAGTCGGTCTACTTCATCCAATAATGGGAAATTTAATTTCCCCAGAAAATGATCTATCCTATCTTCAGACGGAGGGTCTTTCATAGGTCCGTAGATTTCTTTAAAATATTTAACGAACTCATTTAAAATGTCCTCAGGGAAGTTTTGAGTGGACCCCCTCGAAGGGCGAATAGCTGACACCCACTTGGAAGACTCTAGTTGCTTAATTCTTCTAGCTAATAGTCGGCCTGCTTTCTCGCCTTGATCTGTGAAAATAGCTTTAGATTTTATATAAGCCCATTCAGCTTGTTCATTTAGAATTCTAAGGTATGAGTCCCTTAACAAAAATAATTCCTGCCTATAACCCTCTGAGGAGGAGTCAGAAAGGTCCCTTTCTTTATCCCGGATTTTGGTTAATAGCTCGGAAATATGATTTTGCCTTTCTCTTTTTCTGCGCGAGGCCAAGCCAAGCAGAATACCCCGGATAAAAGCTTTAAAAGCTCCCCATTCCATATCTGGTTTACTGGTGGAATTAAGGTTAAAGGAGAGAAATTCCGTTATTTGTTCTGAAAGGTATTTAACTAATTTGGGATCCTTTAAAATCTGATTATTAATTTTCCATCTGCTCTCTGGTTTAGATAGAGTGGAAAAAGTAAGAATACATCTTACCATAGAGTGATCCGATAATGGCCCAGAAACAATGTTAGTGTCTAACACCCCAGCCAAGAGAGTATTTGAAATTAAAATATAGTCTATCCTGGATAGGGTGTTATGCACTTGTGAGATAAAGGTAAAATCTTTTATTGATGGATGAAACACTCTCCAGGCATCGCACAAGCCTAGTCCGTCCATCATTTCCCTGATAGCCCTCTGACCTGGGGTTAATCCTTTCCTGACAGAGGGTGATCTGTCCATTGATGGGTCTATAACCAGATTGAGGTCACCCCCTAACACTATTGGCAGGTTACTCCAGGGAGAGAGTATTTCATAATTTGAACAAAGAAGCTTGGGGTGTCAATATTGGGGCCGTAGATTGAACCAAAAATAATTTCTAAAGTTGACAAAGTACCCCTTACGAAGACATACCTCCCAAACTTATGTTCAATTACTTGAGTCGGAAGAAATGGGAGTGATTTATGAACCATAACCATGACCCCTCTGCTTTGGGAACTCCCTTCTGAGGCAAAAATCTGACCAACTTGAAGTCTGCATAACTGGCTGATTTCGGCTTTCATCAAATGTGATTCTTGCAAGAGCATAATATCTGCTTTCACATAATCTAGATGTTTTAAGACCTTGTATTGTTTAGATTTATGCTAAGTCCGGCACATTCCAGGACACCACATTAATGTGCCTAGCCATAATGTAAGATACACTCAGAACCTAAACAAATAAGATACCAGTCTTGTGCTAATGGGCCTAGAGAAATAAGGAGTGCTGTGCAAGAGGCCCCCTTCCCCCCCTAAAATCCCATAAACCCCGTAACAGAAACATACCCTAAACCCCAAGAACCCATCCACCCTTATCCCACTCGAGCTATCAACGAACATGATACCAGAACAATGAGAGTGTCCACCCCCCCCACCCTTCTTAATATATTCAAAGAATAGGTCGAGTCCACAAATAGCAGAGTTATTGTTGGCTTGATTAACTCTGTCCCTCCCTGTCTATACTCAACCCACAGAACCTACGGTGGTTGACAAGGCGGTTAAAAAAAAAAGGGGGGGGGATTGCAAAATAAAACCATAATAGGCAAAGGGTCTACAGTGTTCCTTAGCAGATTGCCATGGTGAAATATACAGATGGTATACTAAAATGATCGAATAAAACACAGTTCTGTCATTTTTGTCCCATCTGCAAGAAAGACCAGTTCTCCTCCGGTAATGGCTCTCCTTTCCATGGTCTCCAAAGTTCAAGGGTGTGTTATAAGGATTGAGAAGTGATTCAGGTCAAATTTGCATCCTTATTCTGGGAGGGTGTCTCAAAAAAAAAAAAAGGGGTTACTCCAGAGTATTGAGGGCTCAGCTCCGATAGCGATCTTATGTGCCAAAGCTTCCTTGTCAGATGTAAGAGTCAATCCACCAAGCAGAGTTTTAATGACTCTTAGTAACAACTTCATGGGTCCCGAATAAGTCTGGGAACAGCTGCCTTAGCCCCAATTACGCACTTTCTGCATTATCAAAGTTATGCCAGGTGTCTTTGCCAGCACTTGAATCGGGCTGGATACCTCATCCGGAATCGAATGTTTGCAGCCATCAACCTAGTAATCAAGGCATGAAACGATGCTCTCCTCTGCCGAATGGACAGTGGCAGGTCTTGAACCACCCTTATTCCTGAGCCTTCCCAAGATATTTCTTTTAGGTCCCTGGCTTTATTCAGGAAGTGTTGTCTCTCTAGATAATTTAAAAATTTGAAAATGAACGTGCGGGGTGGTGCACCAGGTGGTGGCATGGCCCTCAATGCCCTATGCACTCTCTCGATGACATATGCTTGGCCACAAGGTGAAGGGCCAGCTATTTTCTGGATGAGGCGCGGCAAATTTGATCAGTTCTTGAGCCCTCCTCTCTCTCTGGGAGGCCAATAATAACTACGCTTGTTGGGCGGCGAACGGCCTTCAAAGTCTTCGACCTTGTTTTCTAGTTTGTTGATCCTTGTTTCATCGCTATTATGTCGGGTTCCAGCTTTCATGTTTCCGCTCCACCAAGGTAATGCGGTGCCTCCACATCAGCAGTCCTATGAGTTAAGTCATCTAGAGCCCGACATGTTTTTAACTTCAGCCGTAAGTTCTTTCATTTCTTCGCGGAACGGGTTGAAATTCTTTCAAAAATTTACCAAAGTGAGTGGTTCTGTTTCAGGGATACTGGACGTTATTGGAGTGAGTTCAGATTACCCGAGGCCCGGCTTTCTTTGGGGCCTTCTCGGGAGTTGACGGGGGCGTGTGTTTGGGCAGCGAGTCTTTAAGGTCTGTCTCCATTTTCTTGTACCGGGTGCTCCCTGAGACTTTCCGACACTTCTTCGGGCAGAGAGGGAGTTGCAATAAAATAGAAAAACTGCTATTTTAGGATCAGGCGGAGGGAGCTACGGGAGGTTGCTGCTATCTCCTGCTCTGCATCACGTGATCCAACTGATTTATCTTTTAAGATGGTGTCCCATGAAATTTCTTTTAAATCTTTCTCAATACCATTTATGTCAGCTCTTTTTAACAGAAAAATTGATGTACACCTGTTCCTAGGTATATATGTATAATCTACAGTGAACCAGATGGAATTATGATCACTATTTGCCACTGGGGAGCCAATATAAAAATCTTTTATAGCAATGCAAGATGTAGCTAACACAAGATCCAAGATTTATTTCCCTCTAGTTGGTTTCTGAACATATTGTGTTAAATTTAATTCACTACAAGTAGTAGCAAGCAGAGATCCCAAATTTGATTTGGAAGTTACAGTTGTCCAATCTATTAGTGTGATGTTAAAATTCCTCATTATAATTAGAGCTCCCTTTGTTTCTGCTCTTGCAATTTCAGACATTATATGTTGTGTTGTATCCATTGTACTATCAGGGGGACAATATATGCATCCAAGGATCACAGATTTAATTACGCTCCCTTGAAGCCTCACCCAAACAGATTCATATGTTGTACTGATTTTAATTTTGGCTGTAACATCTACAGAACTCAAACTATCTTTTATATAAAGGGCCACATCTCCACCTCTTCCGCTACTTCTAATATTTTCAAAACTGGTATATCCAGGAACCCCACTTCCCCAAACATCGCCTTCATTCTTCCTCCATGTCTCAGTGACAGCGATTACATCTGGAGAGTTCTGATTAATAGTTACAAGGAGTTCTTCAGTTTTGTTATTAAGGCTTCTTGCATTAAAATACCATACAGTTAGTTTATTATTAAAGTTTTTACCATGTGGATTTTTTGGAGATACAGAAGTGTGGGGCTTATGGTCCCCCCAACTAACTATTTAAAGTTCCAGTTCCATGACTTGATTAATATTAGCTGCCAATTTCTGGCCCCGAGTGTTTAGGTGTAATCCATCAGCTGAGTAAAGTTCCTTTCTATTTGTAAAAGTTGTTCCATTATCAATCAATAACAGGTGTTTTGCTTTGCACATGTTGCTTAACCTAGCGTTAATATGCTGAATTGTGCAATTTCTTCTTTGTGTGCCCTTGGAATGGGTAGTGTATTAGATACAACAACTGTGTGCCCTTGGTTTTTTAGGGACATAGCTAAATCAACAATATGACAGTATCTTTCTCATGAGATTTTTCCACGTCATTTGTCCCCACGTGAAGGGTAATGGTGGACTCTGGAGGTATCGGTACTGTGAGTACAATCCTAGTTACACTATGGATTCGTACTCCTGGATAGCACGAAACCATGACCTGTTCCTTTTTATCCCCACATATATAAGTGTCACAGCATCTAATAATAGAGTCTCCAAATGCAAACTTAAAGGATTCCCCCCTTTATCCTGGTGCTGGTACACACTTTTCATATTAATATCTGAAACTTCAATATTATTAAGGGTATCTATATGATCTGGGCCATGGGATGGGTTGTTTTCCTCGGATTCCTCAACTTCAAGCTCCTGGAATCTGTTTGACACATCTAGTGTATATTTTACTTTTTGGGATGACTTTTTTCTCACTGTAACCTGAGAATTTTGTTTTGTTACTACTATGTTTTGTATTTATTTCAATTTCTTAGGTCTTGGTGCCTGGTCTGTTACATGTTCTGGGCTATCATTTAGATTTCGTGTTCTTTTTCTGTTCATTGTTATTAGATCTGTTTCTTTCTCAACATTTTGTACAAACTCCTGTATTTTAATAATGTCTTGTAATTCCTTAATTTTTAACTTAAAGTTCATCATTTTCTAATTGGAACAGCGACAGCAACCTGCATTTGGTGCACTTGTAATTACTTTTGTTTACCAAACTGTCTTTATTTTATGAAAACATGCCACATAGGGTGCATAATACTAGTACAGTTTTTTCAGCCAGGTATTTGATCGTCTGGGTGAACTTCCCAGGGCTGCCTTTGTTAACCATTTTATTTTTAGTATCTATGCTGTATAGACTGATTTTATGTGGGTTACACAGACTTCTGTATTTCTATAGTCTGACAGTTTTTACTACTACAAATCATCTATAGCAGTTGCATTCAAGCCCCAAATCAAGCCCCAAACTGATGCAGACAGGTACGTATTGTATCCTGTAGGCACATGTACACAGCAAATCCCCTACAGTATTGTTATAGACCTTAGACCTCTGCTATGTTCCAGTTCACCTGATAACTGGCGTGTATACTATCAGGTCCTTTGCTCTGTTACCCCGCTTGATACGCTGGACACGCAGCAGGTGAGGCATGTATGTCTCAAACCTCTACACCTCCTGGCTGGCCTCAGAAAAGGTCTTGCAGCCCATCCAGACTGCCCAGCCCTACCTATGGTTGGATGTGAGAGCCTGAGTGGCAATTCACTTCTCTTTCTCCATCTCCCCTTTTCCTGATGTCCTTGTCAGTTCCATGTATCTGTCCCCACCCACATTTGAATCCCTCTACCAGTTTTGCACACATGACTTCCCTTGATGGTACCAGGTGAGGATAGTGTGGACTAAACCGGACATGAATAACCACACGGTCAGTAGCGTGTATGGTATGGGAGCGACAGGGTTATATGAGCGATATGACTATATTGCTCCCCCCAGTCACTCCGTACCAAAGAGGAAGTGGAAGTAACCACTGCCGGTTGGTTGCTCGGTCGAGCCATTCCCATGGTGGGGGGGCTAGAGCACCTGATCCAGCAGTAGATGAGGGGGAATCCCAGGGTTTAAAACCCTGCTCAGGAAATTTTTTTATGTTCCGACTGTGCAGCCACGACTAAGTGCCACAGTTGGCTTTTTAACTTGCCCTACTGTTCACACCCACATGCAGTTGAATATATTTATTCTGGAGGGTGCAGGGGACTAAAAAAACTGAAGGATCAGATGTGCAGTGTTCATGTGCAGACAGCATTATGTGCCACCGTTGTATTGCCGCACACTGTTTTCCATGTGCGGGCGTGACTTGCGTGGTTTTGCCCACAGCATCATGATCCTGTTCCCCCTTGGTAGTTTGCTTCACTTGTCTACCACTCTTTCTGTGAAGAACTATTTCTTGACATCATTCCTTAATCGCCCTTTCCAGCTGGTTGTATTGAGTACACACAATGTCTGTATTTCCACTCAAGGTAAACAGCTCCCTGCTATCTACTTTATTTTATACCATGAAGATATTGGTTCATGTCTAGCATATCCCCCACTCCCTTCTTGCCACCAGTGTGCAGATGTTGAGGTTCTCCAACTTTCTCCATGTAGGGTTCCCCTTGCTGTCCCTGAATCATTTTGTTTGCACTTCTCCATACTGACACCACCCTGTCCCTACCCTTCCTCAAGGTCTACTACTATTTAGAGGAACCAGAACAATGTACAGCACCTTTTTCTAGATCAGAACGTTCTCCCTAACATGAGTGATACCCTGGACTAGTTTCACTGGCTTACTTGCCTTCACTGACATTTTAAGGCTAGCTTCCTCAGACTGGAGGTATGGAGCCATTTTTCACTTTTCCTGGTGCTTTGGAATCTTAAGGCCTGTTTACACTGCCACATTTGCACTTCATCAACCCAAGCACTCAGGTTGCTGCGGTGCAAATGTGGCAGTGTTGATGCTTACCTGATCAAGTAAGTCGATTCCTTGTCCTTTTCCCAAGACACAGCAGAGATGGGAAAGTGTTCAGGCATGAGTGCTGTCAGCAGCTGTGTGCACAAGCTGTACCGCTCACTCCAACAGACACTCCCAACATGCTCCAGCATACCTGGCTGTTCCTCAGAAAGACTGTGTGTAGGCCATCCCACCACTGCAGTGATAGTGATACTGCTTATGGCACTGATTACCTGAGTTCAGTAGCAGATTTGGGAGTTGAAGGGCCAGCCAGGGGGAGGAGGACTGAGAGTCCCAGGGACTGCTCTCCTCCTCTGGGGAGGGGTGGGACCAGCGACCAGTGTCAGCCTGACTCCTAGCAGCAGCTGGGGGTCAGCACACTAGGACCACACTTAGGAGAAGCAGAGGTAAGGCAGCCATCTGACATGCTGTGTACGGGAATGTGCACAGCTCAGCCATTGGCATCACTGCATACCACTTCCTCCATGCCTGGAAAGATCAAAGGGGGGGGGCATCCACCGATGACAGAATAGTGCTCAAATTCCACAGGCCCCACATATGACTAGCTGAGCTCACCTGGCCAAACTACTGGATCCAGTCTCTGATGGAGGTGAGGGGGGCCGTGTAAGCCATGTTGGGGCAACAAGCCATGGGGATCCTAAGCTGGCAGTTAAGTCCCAGTGGACATTGGGGTGACAGGGCTGGGGGTCTGAGCTGAGGGATTGCCATCTGGTGGAGGGAATAAAAAGAATATTAAAAAAAAAAGAAAGCCTGCATTTGCAGTCATATTGGAATCATAAAAACATAGAAATTGTCAGCAGATAAGGACCACTAGGCCCATCTAGTCTGCCCATAAGCCCTATACTTGACCCTATTTTGTCAGTGACTTCCCTTCCCTCTGCCCTACCTCTAGGGTTCCCCGTGCCTGTCCCAGGCATGTTTAACTATCTCCACAGTGCTTGGTCCCACCACCTCCTGTGGCAGACTATTCCATGTGTCCACCACCCTCTCTGTGAAGAAATACTTCCTCACATTCCCCCTTAACCTACCACCTTCCAATTTCATATCATGCCCCCTCGTTCTTGTACTCCTCCTATATTGAAAGATGTCTCCCCGCTGCACCTTTTTAATTCCATTTAGGTATTTGAATGTTTCTATCATGTTCCCCCTCTTCTTCCTCCTCTCCTCCAGTGAGTACACATTGAGGTATTTTAATCTTTTCTCATAGGTTTTGGTCGCCCTTCTCTGGACCACCTCCACCCTGTCAATGTCCTTACAAAGGTGCGGCCTCCAGAACTACACACAGTACTCTAGGTGAGGTCTAACCAGTGTTTTATACAAAGGCATCACTACCTCCCGCCTTCTGCTAGTAATACCTCTGCCTATGTGCCCCAGCATGCTGGTGGCCCTCCCTGCAGCCTTGGTACTCTGCTTTGACACTTTCAGGTCATCAGAAATAGTAACCTCCTAGGTCTCTTTCTTCCTTGGTGATTGTCAGCAACTCCCCCCCCCATCCTATAGCTCTCCCCAGGATTCCTTTGTGCCAGGTGCATAATTTTGCACTTCTTTGAATTAAACCTCATTGCCACATCTCAGACCATTGTTCAAGCCTCCCCAGGTCCCTCCTCATTATCTCCACCCCATCTGGAGTATCAACCCTGTTGCAGATCTTGGTGTCATCTGCAAACAGGCACACCTTTCCCTCCAGTCCTTCTGCAATTTCACTAACGAAGACATTGAACAGGACTGCCCCCCACAGATTGTATCCCATTTACCACCACCCTCTGCCAGTTCTTAACCCAATTTACCACTTGTGCCCCATGCTCAGACTACCCATCTTGTTAACCAGCCATTAAAGTGGTATGGTGTTGAAGGCCTTGCTGAAATCGAGGTAGGCAATGTCCACCACAACCCTCCCAACTTACTTCCTTCATCACCCAGTCAAAGAAATCTATCAGATTCATCTGACATAACCTAACCACTGTGAATCTATGTTGCCTCGGGTCCTGGCACCATTGGATTCCAGATGTCCTACTATTCTTTCTTTAAGCAGTGCTTCCATGATCTTCCCCACTACTGAGGTAAGGCTGACCAGCCAATAGTTCCTCGCCTCATCCCTACTGTTGGATTTGTGTAGAGGGACCACATGTGCCCTCTTCCAGTCCTCTGGAACCACTCCTGTGTTGAGTGACTCGATGAACATGGCTGCCAGAGGTGCTGCTAGCTCACTTCACAGTTCCCATTATATCCTCAGGTGTGTGCCATCTGGACCCATCACTTTGTCTAGCTTCAGTGTTGTGAGCTCCTCAAGGACTCTCTCCATTGTAAATGGGCTGGTGTCCACCCCCTCCCAGCTTCTGCTCCTCAGCTGTGACCCCTGACCCTCCTTCTCTTCAGTGAATACTGAACAGAAATATTTATTCAATATTTCCACCTTTTTCTGGTCCCCTCCTTACATTCCCCTTCATCCACTTTGAGCCTTACAATCCCCTTCCCTTGGTTTTCCTTCTTTCGCTGATGTACTTATAGAATGTTTTGTCCCCTTTCTTTACCATCTGTACTAATCATTCCTCAGTTCGCACCTCTGCTCTCCTAACAGCCTTTCCCACTTCCCTTAGACACTCTAGGCATAATTCCCTATCTTCCTCCCTTTGGGTCTCTTTATATTTCCTGAAGGCTGCACTTTTAGCCTTTACCTTGTCTGCCACTTCTTTCAAGAACCATAGTGGCTTCCTCCTCAAGTCTTTTATGTACCATACAGGCTGTGTGGCATGTTTTGATTTTATCTGTTGGACTGGAGTTTTTGGTTGTTTCAGTCTCAGGCCCGTGTGTCACCCTGCAGTTTGTCTGATTCCTGTTTGGCTAAAAATTGCTTGAAAATGTTGTGGAGTGTTTTCGGCATTCGGTGAGACCCCTTGTTTTGTGTTCCTCTGAGTCGTCTCCAGTTTTAATGCTTCAGTCATAGAAAGGTAAGCTACTGTATAAGGAATATGTCACTTTGTGGGAGTATTACAGTAGTGACATCAGCAGTCCACACATCATCTGATGCACCACTGCTAATGTCACCAAAGACCTGCCCATCCCTTGGACTCCCTGCCCCACTCAGGCATGACTTGCAATGGTGCTGGGAGGGGTCATGTAAACATGTAAACATGTAGCAGCATCAGTGCACAGTTCAAAGTCAGGGCCAATGGAAACCAATGCGACTGTGTAAACATGGTTTTAGTATGACTGCTGTACCCATCCAGGATTTTCCACTTCAATGTGATATACAAATGGATGCCCTACTGCCTGAGAAGAAACATGATGACTAAAAGAGATCCTGACAACTCATAGGGGAAACTGTAAAAACATAATTATTTAAGCACTAATACCCAACAGGGTGGGTGGTATTGTGTTATACCGGACTGCTCAGGGGCGTAATGAGACCCGACGCCACAGAAGAAGGGCCTTATAGTCCTTGGAAGGTCTAGTATAGCACGATACCACCCACCCTGGAGGGTATTATTGCACTTAGAGAATGGGTTGTAGGTAACAGTTGTATAAAAGATTGAAAAAAATAAAAAAATTAAATAACAAGAGAAAAACACTGAAAAGTCAATTGTGCTGTAAAGTAGTTCCTCTAGCAGCACCAGTAGGGGGCACTGCTGCTATTTACACTTGTAACTTTTTTTCACCACTTTTCTTGTTTCTTAGTTTGTTCATGGAAATCCCTCCATCCCCCTACACTACCCCCAGTAAAACATGAAGGCTATACTTTGGGGGTTCTGCTTCTCCCTGCTAGACTACACCCCAAGTAGCTGTCACAGTTTTTTTTTTTCTGTTACATAGATTGCGATTACGATCACAAAAGGCCGAAGGTTTGAAACCAGCTGCCACCAATGTAAATAGTAAGCTCTTAGTAAGAACACTGAATTAGACAAAAAAAAATGTTTCTTTCAGTTCTCTTCTTCCTCTCCTCCCCGGAGTTGCTGTGAGTGTTAATTGCGAGCACGATCCCAAAAGGGGGACCAGAAGTGTGAAAAGGAACTGTTGCCCATTTTGAAGTGAGCTGCCAAGTGTACAGAGCTAACATGTGATATTAAAATAAAAACCTTTTTTTTTCTGGTGGCTGGGTGTTGTGAAGGGAGCAGAGTTAAGTTAAAAACACAAAAAGTCACTACAGGTATGTGATTTCACTCGCTCCTCACCCCCACCCATCAGTTCTCATTGTACACTTGTGGAGCTTATCTCAAGGAGCTGCATTTGTAGTTTGTGTGACAGCAGATGGTGAGGAGAATAGGTGTAAGCCAGAGTATTTTGCGAGATTCGGGAATAAAAAAATGTAATTTCACTGGGTGTGAAGTGAGGTGAGTCAGAGAGAAAGTAGAAAGGACTATGGAGAGGTAACACTAAATACGCGATGTGCTAGTGCTAGTAATGTAAATAGTGAGTTTTTTCCTTTTTGCAGTGTGTCAAAACTGGCTGTTCAATTCAAATGACAGCTGAGTGTTATGGGCCAGCATTGTAGTGCTGTGACAACCTACCACACTCATAAATTAACACGCAGTTTCCATTTCCCCCCCCCTCAAGAAAGGAACTTCCCTCGCTAAGTGAGCGAAAAAAATGGTGGCCTCTAACTTTGAAAATTTGGGTTGCCCAAGGATGCTCTAAGTAATGGGGCACCCCTAATTAGCACTTATTTTACACCAGGCTCTATTGCCTGATAGACCATGGCTCTGGGTAGGAAAATGGCCAATCAGAAAGGAGGATTCTAGAGGCCCATTTTCTAAAGATACATTTCAGCCTACTGTCCTTATAATCCAAACTTTTTCTGTTGTTAATGTCGCTTTATTCTGTATGTTAGCATGAAAACAGGATCACTGTCTCCTAGACTTTGTCCTGGCTGCTTGTCTATGCCTGCAACTGCAAACATCTACTTGTGATACCACAGCTGGTTCCTGCTGAAATGAATATGATGTCACAAGAAGAGGATTATGATGTCAAGTTTTAAACAAACAACAAGGGCAGATGAAATCTGATGGTCAGTGATTCTTTTTCATGGTAATGTACACATTTGCAATCAAAAAAGGGAAGTTACATTGAGAAAATAAATGAAATATAAGCTAAACTGTGTATACAAATTGTGTTGTTTCAAAGTTTTCTAAGATGCTAGAGGCTTTTTATCATCAGTGGAAGGAACATTAAATATTCCACCATTGTTTGGCACCTTTAGTATAAGCAACAAGGGATTTCATCCTCCTTCATTCATCCCATACATTGATGGTCTGGAACTTGCTGTCACTAGTGGTGAAGATGCAGGGAGGGAACCCTGATAACTAAGTTGGAAGAGTGAATTTAAATGTGAGGCTCATTTCCTGGGGCAAAATGGTGAAGAGCTGCTCCCACGTAAAATGCACCCCCAAAGGCATACAGTTGACTAATTAAAGTACTGTACAAAAATACCTCATACAATGAGGAAACATGTCCCTAGATTGTTGTCTGGCATGTTCAAGCCTACATCAAAGTTGATGGTCTCCCCCAGTGAATTTTTTCTATTTTCAGCACTGGCGGACACATATGTTACTGTTATGGAAAAGACCTTTACAATTACAGTATGTAAAACTATATAGCATATAAGTCAATATTTTGTGAATATGTCCATAGACCACCAAGCAAATGAAAAGCATGTAAAGGAAGTAATTTCCGTGTGTGAAAGACCAATAACTCCCAAGCATCTCAGGCATGAGTAAGTTAATAGGTCTTTCCCACAAATGTAGCTCCCTTCTATGATTACATTTCCTTTTATTATAGTACAAGCCAATTAATGGAGGCACTATTAATAGGAGTGTTATCATTAAATGAAGCATTTCATAGAAACCTGTTTCCCCTCAAATGATATAGTTAAAGTAAATATACTGTTAAACGTAGTATACATGCTATGGCATCTTTCACATAAAATGTGTCTTAAAACACTACCTAAAGTAATCGGACAGAATCTTTAAAAACATGTCATGAAGCATGCAAGACATCTTAGTTGCACACACATAATCTACAAACTTAACACTGGGTGATTGGTGGGAAAAGGAAAAGGATTTACAAATATGGAAGTGCATAGTCCCAGTAAAAGAGATGTTTTGAAAATAAGAGTTAAATAGGCATAATGAACCAGTGAGACAAAGATTAATTGAAAGGCTGTTCTGGATTGTGAGACCAAAGTAGCTAAAGGTTCTCCCAGCAGCCAGTACATAGATTAATGTCAGAGATGTGAAGATGATGGAGAAAGAAGGGGATGAAGAAGAGTATAGGCTATTATAAGGTCAGAAATGTAAGACAATATGAGAAGATGGATGATTTAAAATATATTGAACTAAATTCTAACTGGAATAGTGCAACTCCCCTATATAGTGTGGGTCACCTGACTGCAGAGCCAACCCCCCAGTACTCCTGGTGTGTAGCGGGGAACCAGCAGGGAGTGTTTGAACCCTTCAATAACAGCAACCTAGGGTGAACTCTCTAGACTCCATGGAAGCCACTATCTAATGGGTTCTCAACCCCTGGAACCAGCCAATCACAGGATTTCTCAGCTAAGAAAATCTGGAGGTCACTAAGAAAACATGGTGCAGCAGATTCTGGTGCCTTTTTAAAGACCTATCTGCATCACAGTTTAATAGTGACAGCTGACTGATTTAACATGAGCTGCCCCTTACCTGCTGGTCAAAAATGGGGTTTGGGCTGAAGAAGAGAGCGGAAGATCTGGGAGAGACTTTGGAGGTATAGGACCTGCTGTCCAGAGTGAGAGAGTATGAGCTGTGCCATGTAGGCCTTGTGTTTAGGAGATAAACAGTGAATGAAGCTGCTGATCCCAGTTAGGGCAGATGCAGCATTTAAGTGCTAGCTGGCATGAGTGAGGACACTAATGAGATAGCACAGAGCAGGGGAACTGGAAGCCAGAACTGTGGTTACAGGTCCCCTAGTAGGCTTCTATATTTATTGTTAGGCTGCTGCCACCCTGAGGGTTTTGAACCAGGACATTTCGGTCAGTCTGGAACCTCCACAGTCTAGGAAGTAGACAGCAGAAAAGTCAGTTGAACCTCCAGCTGTAATCTGAGAAGCTGCACTAAAGACAAAGAAGGAGCCCTGCTAAGCCAGATCCACCACAGGAAATCAGAGTTCTCAAAGTCTGCAGCACATGGGTGAATCATCCACTTGAGGTACATGAGTGAAATTAAGGCTTGCCCTATTTCAGAAAAGGCCTTTGTTGGGATTTTTTATTTTATTTTATTTTTGCATTTGGCTATCAGGCCAGGATCTACAGATACCTCATATTTGAAGTTCAATGCCATTTAAGCAATTGCATGACTTTGGGAGATTTGTAAAATTTGCACTACCACTGGCCAACCTAAAGCAACGTCAACGGGCCTACATCAGTCCAACTCTGAGTACCCAGAACTGCTGTAAGAGTAGCACTCATAGAGTTATGGGGGAAACCTTCATGCCTGGTGGGTAAGTTACAAATATATATATATATATATATATATATATATAGTTTCTTTTTTTGCAAAAAAACTGCATTATTTCACAAGTTAGGGTAATTTAATGCCACAAAAGTTGGGAAATGTGGTGTTATAGTTTCCCACCTTAATGCCCCCACTACCCCAGGCAGCAAAAGGAAAAAACATTAGGGTTCTGGGTCTCCGTAGTCTTGGCAAATAAGTGGTGGGGTCTTCCTTGGGGGATCTCACCCTAATGCTCACCCCATTCCATGAGCAAACAATGTCACACATGATCTCTTTTCAACACAGAGCCCAGATGAGGGAGGGAGGGAGGGAGGGAGAGCATTAGGGTTGACAACCCCCAAGGAAGACCCCATCACTGATTCAACAAGATTCTGGAGACCCAAAACCCTAATTATTTTCCTTTTGCTGCATGTAGGGGTGGGGAGCATTAGTGTGGGAAACCCTGATGCCACATTTCCCTAGTTTTGTGGCATTAAATTACCCTAACTAGTGCATTAATGCAGTTTTTTGCAAATAATTTCTTACTTTTTTAGATAGTCTAGTCGAATCCTCATTTGCGCTCCCATCCTTCCATAGATGCATACATGTATGTTGCCATGGAAGGCCCTCTTGCATTTCAGTCAAAACAGCAACCAAATTATCAGCATAGTCTTGTTATTACCCCACCTTATGAACGCCATGCTGAAAATGTTCAAATCCCCACCAAAATGTCCTTCCACGCCACTACAATGTCATTCTGCACTACAGTTGTGAAAACAAATTTTGGCAAGGACTTGAAAAATGACACCTGTCACATTCATGAGGTGGTGTAAAAAAATGGCCATGTTGAAAATTTGGTGTCAAAATATTTAACATTACCAAAGGTTTGAGCAAGCATAGCAAAGTTTCAATGTATGCAAATAACTATCATTTTTACTTATTTTGACCCCAACATTTCAACATAGCTTTCTTATAACCCCACCTCATGAACAAGGTGGTGAAAATTTTCAAATCCTGCCCAAAAGGTGATTTCACCAAGTGACCATGAAATTGCCTTTTGGGCCAGATTAGTGGAATTCCACTGCCATTGTTCTTGAGGTGGGGTCCCAAAAGGCCATGTTGAAAATTTGGCATCAAAACATACAAAAATAGCTAAGTTATGCATCAAAGTTGAAAACCCCCTTGAAATACATCGTACCACACTTACCCTAGTTTCTCATATTGCAGTTGGCGGTTCAGTCAGCAAGACTTGTCTTTCATGGGAGAGTGGATCTTCACCCTGTGGCCTGTTCTGGAGAGTGGGGGGGATGTACTAGTGCATGTGCAGTGGTGGGTGCTGAGTGGGAGGTGGGGGTGGGGGGCAGATCGATGAGTGACCATTTTCTGTTTTGCAGATTTACAAAAAAAAAGCATTGAGGGACTTTTCTTTATTTTAGATAGGGGTGGTGATCAGAGGGTGGAGATACCACTAGATGCCAGGGAACATACCTCTCAACTGTACCACATTACAAGGAACGTTCCTCATTTTACTTCAGAAAAGGTCCCTGTTCCACATTGTGAGGACTTGTTCCACATTCAAAGTCAACAGTTTAAAGCAAAAAATCTATAGTAAATGATGGAAAAAATAACTTAATCAATTAATAACAGACATTCTGAATATAAATGCAACATTTTAACAGTGTTTTGAGGTTCTTAGGTAAAGATTTGATTAAGTGTTCCACATTTTGCCCATTTGTTCCACATGTTGACAAGCAATGTTCCACATTTGGGGGACAAAAGATTGAGAGGTATGCCAGGGAAGGACAACAAAACAACAGGGACAGTGATTGGAGGGTGGGGGTGCTAGTAGACACCAGGGAAAGATGACAAAAGAATGGGGATGTCAATCAAAGGGAGTGTCACTAGACACCAGGGAAAGGTAACAAAAAACAGGGACAGTGATCAGAGGGTGGTGAGTGCCACTAGACATCAGTGAAAGATGACAAAACAACAGGGATGATGATTGGAGGGTGGGGAGTGCCACTAGACACCGGGGAAAGATGACAAAACAACAGAGATGGTGATCGGAGGGTGAAGGTTGCCACTAGATACCAGGGAAAGACAACAAAACAATGGACACGGTGATCAGAGAGTTGGGGGGTGCCACTAGACACGAGGAAAAGACAAAAAACTAATGGGGACAGTGATCAGAGGTTGGGGGGGTGCCACTAGACACCAGGGAAAGGTAACATACATAAAAGGATAGCAATGGGGGATGTGCCACTAGACACCAGGGAAATAGCAGCTCACTGCTCTTATTGCAGCTCCCAACATGAGTTGCAGCTGTGGCTGTAGAAGTCAACAAAGTTCTGCTGTTCTCATACAGAGAACGTAGGAGAATGACTCTTCTCATTAAGCTGGGTACCTGGGATTTTGGGTGCCAAGAAAAGGTATTTCTGGCCCTTACTGTAAAAACAAACATCAGCATCTAGCTAAACGGGTCTTGTTTACTAGGCTCTGGTGTTTGTTTTTTAAAATGCCGGCATTTTTATGTATTTTCCATGATTGTTCAATCAATCAATCAATCAATCAATACTTTATTTGTATAGCGCCTTTCAAAATCAAGGTGTTTTACATGATAAAACCACAGTAAACAAATAATGTTAAAAGCAATCAGTAATTAAAAATTAAACAGGGAAGGCCAAAGAAAATAAATACGTTTTAGCATAGATTTAAAACTACTAACAGCCAGGCATTCTCTCAACCAACGAGGTAAAGAATTTTACCGGGTTGGTGCTGCAAATGAAAAAGCACGAGCTCCAGATGTCTTAAGACAAACCCTGGGAATCTCTAGCAATCCCTCGTTGGTGGATCGGAGAGGGTGACTGGGGAAGTAGGGAGTCAAGAGATCTTTCAGGTAGTTCATGGAGAAAAAGCAGTAAGATGGTAGTTCTCATGGCACATAAAAATGTTTGGTGATGTGCCAAGCAAGTGGAGAGAAACCAACAAAAGGGTCCTGCAACATCCAATTTTTCATTTCACGCCAGAACATTAACTAAAGAACTCTACTGCGCATGCTCAGAACAGGAAAACACAAAACTATAAAACCTTATAACTGTGTAACCATTTAATATTTTTTCACCAGACCTTTCAGAGGCACTACCTTAGGACATCCCATATGTGCCCTGCAAGTTTGGGGGAAAAACTATATTCCATATAGGCTGTACTGTACATGAGAGCAAAAAAAAATCATGTTAAGTATAGGAAAAAAAATTGACATTTTCAGAAAATGACATATGCAGATCTCAGAAACAGCACAAGCTGTCATCAAAAAACTTTCCACAGATCAAGATCTTGCCTACTAGACAACAGAAGCAAAACTTCAGCTAATTTAGTCTAATGGTGTCAAAACTATTAATGTACAAAGTTAGATGTTTAACTTTGAACAGGCTACTCAACCTTAACTACAGGGGCAACTGCACCCCTATAAGATATATATAGCTAGCTAGCTAGGTGTCAGAACTATTCATTTGCAAAGTTAAGGGTTTAAAACTGAACAGGCTACCCAACCCTAAGTATGGGGGCAACCGTGCTCCAATAAGACATAGATAGACAGACAGACAGACAGACAGATAGATAGATAGATAGATAGGTACAGATAAAGATACAGATATATTACATGGTTAGGCCCTTGTCCCAATTGAAAAAGCCATCATTTATTTCTCCATATATGATAGTAGCCAATTAGTATATATGATACCAAAACCCAACCAATTAGCATGTATGACACCAACACCATCCATAACTGATGGTAATTAACTAACATTAAGTAACTGCAACATGCTATAAAATTATAATGTATGGTGGCCCTTATTACTCACTGAAATCAAGCAGATTACAACCTTGTTATGCCATCGTTTTGACATCACTCTGTTGTTAACCCTTCTTGAGTATGTCATATCAATGGTATAACAAAACAGAATGCTGACAACATTCAATGTTCCGCTTTGAGAAAAATGTTTAAAATGTTGATATTAAATTAACTGATTTGCACCAGGCTGTACCGATACATAGTGTTGTGAAGAACACACAATAAACATTGTTGAGGAATCTTCCTGCATGATTTATGACTGCTTAAGGTAAGAATTATTCAGAAAAGTAAGTCAATCCATAATTACACTATCTTGGTAGCCCATACACTATAAAATATAATGTGTGGTCCTTGGCTAATAACTGCACTGAAAACACTTCTCAAGGTTGCCATGACATCTGAAAACCTCTTGAGCTACACTCTCGAGGTTTACGATGATGTCATAGCAATCTCTCAAAGTGTTTACAGAGTGGTTATTAACCAAAGACCATACATTATCCTTCATGTAATTAACACTCTGTTACAAGAGTGGACAAAAAATATATATATACATGTTAAGCAATTACAACATTCTATAACAGTGTAATTAGCACTCTATTACAAGTGTGGTCAAAATATATACATGTTATTACAGAACTATTAAAGTGTAACAACCACCTGAATAACACATGTAACAACTGCCTACTAACCACCAACAATACAGCTCTACTAGCCTCTCCAACTACAGCCCCTGCAAAAAATAGCACCCACAGAATCAATATGAATCACCTTTGCTGCTCCCTCCACATCACTTGCCAAACTAACAACCATGCATAGAAATCAAAGTTAAACTGTAGAAAACAAAAGCCTCCTGAATCACTTTTCAAACATTTTATATAATCTGCTTCATTTTGTTAACTATATAAAACAGGTATCCTGAATCACTTTCCAAATATTTCACATGCTGTGCTCCGTTTTGCTAACTGTGTAAAACAGGCCTGCTGAATCACTTTCCAAACATTTCACATGCTGTACTCCATTTTTCTATCTGTGTAAAACAGACCTCTTGAATCACTTTCCAAACATTTCACATGCTGTGCTCCATTTTGCTAACTATGTAAAACCGGCCTCCTGAATCACTTTCCAAACATTTCACATGCTGTGCTCCATTTTGCTTACTATGTAAAACAGGCCTCCTGCATCACTTTCCAAGCATTTCAAATGCTGTGCTCCATTTTGCTAACTGTATAAAACATTCTGCCTGCTGTCTTCCATGATGTAGTCTTGAGAAACACTAAAGGAAAAACCAGTTGAACCAGCCTTCCTTATATACAAAACCACTACAATATGGAAACCTTAAAGGGACAAAACTATGCAGCACTTCAAATGCCTTACAATACAGAAAAAATACTATGAAAAAACACTTGGGAGAACACTACAGAACTACAAAAATAACTCTAACTTAAACAAACACACTAAACAAGCTATATAAAAAAAAATAGCACATTTTCTGTTACAGCAAAACCTACCAACCTAATGTAATACATAAAATAAATGATGGCAAAGTCCGGCATACTCGTGAAATAATACCACCTCAGAGCTGAACAAGCTCGCAAAATACTCATCCTTGAGGGTCATGGCTTTATGGCTTGTTCAACCCCTGGATGGTATTATTTCTCATACCACACTTTTGCCATCATTTATTTTTTTTTCTCTCTTGCCTTCTGTATATATATATATATATTCATGGCAAAAACTCTGTTTTATGCATCAGTTGGAGTAGTTCCACAGTGACAAAAGTGAGGAAATTTGGCGCTAGGGTTGAAAACCCTAACTGTGCATTCCCCCCCCCACCACCACACACACACATATGCATGCAAGTAGGGGAAGGACCAAGGCAGCACAACCAATCACACACATCCAGCAGGAGATTTATACCTGTGTTACTGTAGGAAGTGGAGAAATCCAACTTGAGATATCATAGATTATTTACAAAGTTGTTCTTTGAGATTAGTTCACATAAAGGTGAACCAAGCTGGCAGTAGTAAAAATGGTGTACCTCACTTTGTTTTCAACATATGTCTGGCGAAAGGCATCATGGGCACTGCAATGTTAGTCTATGGCAAATTGTTTAATTTTGGAACAGTGTAACTTTGTAATACTAACATACTAACATACTAAAATGCCAGCAGAATAGGCCTAACGGTCTTTCGTGTCTGCTTGTTAGGTCAGCCCCCACCCTGGGTGCTAACCTTGCTGTCCCCCTCGCCTTCTCTGGCTTCTCCCTTCCCAGTTCCAGATATTCTTGCTGCATTGGATTTTGCCTCCAGAACCCTTCCCCTGTACCTGTCCCACCCCCTCTTGAACCCCTCCACTGTCTCTGCCTCCACCAGCCCCGGAGGCAGTGCATTCCATGGCTCCACCACCCTCTCAGTGAAGTAGCACCTCCTCCTTTCTCCCTGAATCTTCCCCCTCCAGCTTCCACCCATGCCCTCTAGTGGCCCCTTCCCTCCTTCCCTTCAAGCACTCTGACTGTTCCCTCCCTATTTACCCTCTTCATGTACCTGAAGACCTCTATCATGTCCCCCGGTCCCTTCTCTCTTCCAATGTGTACATATTTAGCTCTTCAAGCCTCTCCTCATAGGTCCTGTCCCCAAGCCCCAAATCATTTTGGTTGCCCTCCTCTGGACCCTTCCAGGAGGCTAATGTCCTCTTTAAGTGTGGCCTCCAAAACTGCACGCAGTACTCAAGGTGCGGCCTCACCAAGCAGTTATACAGAGGGAGTATCACTTCCTCCTTCTGGAGGTGATCCCTAGCGATGCATCCCAGCATCCTGTTGGCCTTGGCTGCTGCCTCCTACAAGTCTCAGAGTTGTTCATCTTGACATCCACCACCACCCCAGGTCCATCTCAGCCATCGAGACGGTAGCATTCCCCCAGGGTGTACACTTGGCCTGGGTTTCTGGCCTCCAGGTGGAGTACCTTGCATTTCCCTGCATTGAACCTCAGCTTCCACTTTCTAGACCATCTTTCCAGAGCCTCCAGGTCCCCCTGTAGGGCCACCCTCCCTCCTCCCATCCACCACCGCCCCCAGTTTTGAGTCATCTGCAAACAGACTCATCTCACTCCTGATTCCTGTCCTTATGTCAGATACTTAGGCGTTGAACAGAAGGGGCCCAAGGACTGATCCCTGTGGGACCCCACTAATGACCCTCCTTGGGGATGAGACTATCCCACCAACTATGATCCTTAAGTATTTTAGCACAATCGAAGGAAAAAGCACATCTGTGGGACCAGGTCTTGCCATCCTGCAAATCTGAGGACAAAGGACCCAACCATTTGCTTTCAGGATGATGGCAAAGATGTGCAGTCATTAGGAGCATACTTTCACAAAATACTTTCTGAAACACCAAAGTGTCAAAGCACAACAGTTTTGCATTTGCGAAAGTGATTTTCGAAAGTATTTCAGGGGTTGTGCAAAATACTGTTTTGGATCTTGCGAACTCCAAAATACCATATATGTAGTGTGTGTTACATGTTAGTGGCAGTGTGTGGCCCAAGATGTTCAGTTGTCTGTAGTGATATGTGTTTAGCGGTACTTGGAATGTCTGGGGTGAGAGTTAGCAGTGACGGCCCCATGCGACAGCCAGATGGGAGGATGGGTGTGTGGTTTCATGGTTTAAATAGTTGTATGTTATTCCTGTTACCTGCTGGTGGTTGTGTGTGATTGGTTGTGTTGCCTTGGTCCTTCCTCTACTTGCATGTATATGTGTGTGTGGTGGTAGTGGTGGGGGTGGGGAGAATGCGCAGTTAGGGTTTTCAACCCTAACACCGAATTTCCTTGCTTTTGTTGCTGTGGAACAACCCTAACTTATGCATTAAACTGAGTTTTTTTGCCATGAATTTCCCTTCTTTTTGAGAATGTGCACTATAAATAGTGAATGGAATGTGGTGGTGGGAGCGTAGGGCGCACCATGTGATTTTTTTGTCACTTCGCTGCACTAAAACTGTATGACTGAGTGAAATGAAAATTGGGTATGCAAACAGAAATGCAAATGGTAACGGTGACGCAGAAGGAAGCAGTAACGCAATTGACAAAAGAAACTCTACCGAAAACGCAAATGGTAACAAACATGCAAACAGTAACAGTAATGCAATTGGAAATGGAAACGGTTATGGTAACTTGAACAATGACGCCAAAGGGAACAGTAACAGAAACAGAAGCACAAACACAAGTGTGTATGCAAATGCAAATCGTTACTCACACAGTCACGGTAACGCAATTGGAAACGCTAATGCTTTCGGTAAGACCAACGATGATGCCAAAGGAAACAGAAATGGAAACGGAAACGCAAATAGATGCACATACGCAAATGCAAATGGTAATGCACACAGTGATGCAAAAGGAAACGCAAATAAAAACAATAATGGAAACACAAATGGTAACAGTAATGCAAATGCAAGAGGAAACGGAAATGCAAAGGGTAATGCACATGGTGACGTAAACAGAAATGCTAACACAAATGGTAATGGAAATGCAAGCAGAAATGCTGACTGTAACAGTAAGTGAAACGCACACCCTGTTTTTCCCCAAAATGTGCATTCAGAAGCACAGTGAATACAAAGAATGTATGCATAATAATGGGCTTCAGAGCAGAAAATGAACACTTGGAATACTAAATTGCTTATATCTCAGGAACTGTACGATGTAGAAAAGAAATTACAATGTCATATTATTTATGACTTTTCTAGCTAGTTTTGTGCTTAGCCCTGGGGGGGGGGGATAAGCATTTTTCTGACAAAAAGTCCGTATCTCGAAGCGTTTTCGAGATACGGGCACTGAAAGGCACGGCGGACTCCGTAATGTTAGCCTATGGGAAAAATCGTCAACTTCAGAGTGACGTAACTTTGCAGCCCTCTAATATTTTGTCACCAAACCACAAAAAGGCACATCTGTGGGATCTTGGCTTTCTTCTCTCCAAATTTCAGGCCAAAAGACCAAACTTATTTATTTATTTATTTAAATCTCAGATTACAAACACCTTTGAGCTTGGGACAGCTCATTTACAAAGGTTCCACGTCAAAGGAAAGGGTTACAATAAGGTAGGGAGGTATAGACAACATTCATGGAATCATCGGAGCACAGCAAGTCAACTGGTAAATAAATGGGAACAGTGCTACACACTCAAGATTACAAGCATGCATAGAAACCATAAGGTACATTTGAAGCAACATTGCTAATCAGAGGTGGGGGAAAGGGGAAGAGTAAGAAAGGGGTAGGGGAGATGAGAGGGCAGAATCCAGATAGAGAAGGAAAAGAGAATATGATAGCCAGAGGCCTTGTCATAAGGTGAGAGGGAGGGGAGGCTAAGGTGGGAGAAGGGGGAAAAGAAGGGAAAAGGAGGGCAGATGAAGGGGAAGAAGATAAGGGAGAGTGGGGACCAGAGGGCATGGACAGGTCCAGGAAGAGGGGGGGTCAGTGGGATAAGAGCAAGGGGGGGGTGAGGTAAGGGAGGAGGTGACACGGGGAAAGGGGAAATTGTTCTGTCATGAGAGGTGAAACGAAACAGGAAGCCAAGTAACAGCCTCAGAGAGTGAAAAAAGTGGCATAAGGGTGTCTGCAGAAGTGGGAAACTAGTTGTAACAATCACAAGTGCTTTCAGTTAGGAGATGATGACGAAGCAAAAGTTTAAATTGGGACAGACTAGGAAGACTGTTCAGTTGGTTGCTTAGATTATTAAACCACAGGGGGGCTCTGTATTGAAAGGATCGCTGGTATTGAGCAGTCCGACAGTGGGGTACTAGAAGGAGGTCAGAAACTGAGGTGCGTGTGTGTTGTGTCTTAGGGGATTTGTTTAGCAGTCAACCAATGCTCGGGGGCAGTAATTCAAGTAGAGCTTTGTGGGGCAGGAGACAGGTTTGATATTTGATCCTGTTACTTAGTTGGAGTCAGCCAGATTGAGCATATAACTCACAGGTTATGCTATTCTTTTGCAGCAGGGTGGCAAATATTTCCTATTCTTCTGGGCATAGTGTCACAAAGTAGTGTTGTGATTTGCGACACTTTCACAAAAAAAATAATGAAAGTGTCAAATGTGTGACACTACTTTGCGACACTGCTATTTCCAAAAATTTGAAAAAATATTTCTGGGCTGTTAAACCCCTGAAAAAGACATGGCTAGCATCCTCAGGACTCAGTTAGGTGAATGCAGCAAGAATTGTGTCCCTAGAGGGTCCCAAATTTAATGCCAAGCATTTCTGTGACCACCAACTGAAACAAGATGGTGGATTTGTGACACTACAGGGGTAATTTGCGACACTAAAAACTGCATTTGCGACACTGTCAAACTTTTTGTTAACTTTTCCCATTGACTATAATGGGAAATGTGTATTTTGAACAACTTTTGAACCGTTTAATATTTTTTCATGAAGTCTTTGAAAGGCACATCAGGGACCCTGGTGGCATGTTTTTTGAAGGTTTTGGACTGGTCGCGCAGAATGTGCGACCTGTAGGAGTGAGCAAAGAATGCACACAAATACATAATTACCACATTCTCTGGTGTTATGCAGCTCCGCAACTGTATATCCAACCATTATGAAACTTGGCAGATCCATAGATCTTTGGTACTGCTCTGTGCATGCCAAATTTCAGGCAAATCCATCATATGGTGGCAAAGTTATTAAGCTTCCAAATTTCAGAGTTTAACCTTAAATGGGGTACTCAACCCTAATTATAGTGGCACTACCGTGCCACTATAATATATATATATATATATATACACACACACAGTAGGGGTGAGTGGTAAATGAGTGAGATAAAACAGTGTATCATCCACTGCAGTGTGATATTTTTATCCTCTGCTCTACTGTGATGATATCAGTCATTTACACACACAGGTCACAAAAGGTCATCACTCTAGGCAGCTTTCCCCTCAGCATGCAAGAAACACCTGTACTGTTACCATAGCCACAAATGAAGAACTACTTCAGAGGTCTCACTGCTGCCTACAGCTAACTCAGTGAGCATTACAAAACACACCTATCCCCCCCCCCCCACCAACTTCCAGCTCATTACTGTGACTGGGCCGAATTCTAAACAGCACAGCTTCACAGAACAGTCTAAACTACGGCCTGCAGCTAACTCAACTACCACTGAAACACACTCTCACTTGTTCCTCAAACTCTGATTTTCACCCATTACAATTACTGTGATACTATCAGCTTGACTACAGCCAGAATATTAAAGAGCACAATTTCACAGAACACTCTGCACTCTGCCTGCAGCTAACTTAATTACCACTGAAAACAGTATCAGCTGTTCTGACACTCAGCTCATTACAATTACTGTGATGTTCTCAGCTTCACTGCAGCCAGACTTCTAAACAATACAGCTTCACAAATGTATGTTTCTCACTCCTACCTAAAATGAACTCATTTAGCATTGCAAAACACACTCGTGTGTCTCCCAGAGTTTATAACACTGCCAGCTCATTCAGAAAAGCTCACACACAGAATGAGCAAACACATAAACAGGAACAGAACACAAGAGAGCATAACAAAACTTCTAAAACTCTTGGCCCTATTGTATATATTGAATACATGATGGTCAGATCGTGTGCTATGGCAAATATTGTCTCCCCTGCATCGTGAGCTCTCCAGAGCTCACTCTGCAGGAGTGACAATATTTGCCATATCACACTCATGCCCATCATGTACCCCACATATATATATATATATATATATATATATATATATATGTATATGTATCCTCAGTAAAAGTACTGTAAGTTATACAATACATTTATCGTAACACAATAGAACCCCAGTTTGGGTGGGGTCACAAATAGTTTGGATAATCGGGAGTTTGTTATATCGAGGCAGCAATTCGTTTCAGTGTCAGTGTTGAAAATGCTATGCAATGCTATGTGCAGACTGATATACACCAACCCCAAAAAGTTTAATAAATGTTTTATCGTGTATTACTATCTGAGAGAAGTGATCATTTTGTTTTTTATTTTTTGTCACGCTTCATGTTTAGTGCTAGTGTTTGTGCATTTACTGTACAATAGAGTCATGCTTAGTGAATGACTTCGCTTAGAAGAAGTCTTTAATCAACTTCTGCTGTAGCTTTGCAGCTCTAGTCTTAGCAGCCTGGCTTCACAGATTTCTCAATAGGAGGAGGTGTAGTGGACCGATTTCTGGCTGATTCTCCTACCAGGACAGGCAGTTGTTGAAGGCTTCGATCATCTCATTTTCTGTAACAGGTGTTGCTGCCTCCCCATCCTTCTCCTCTCTCAGTAGTTTTTGTTACGGCCTGAACAATACAGTCATCGGTCATGTGCTCATGACCATCCTCCTCCTTATCACAATCAACCCGTTCGGCAATTTTGGTATCCGTAACATTGAGGGTAAGCTTAGAAGCAAGCACTGTAAGTTGTTTGTTGTCTGTTTCTGGATTTTCTTTGCTGTCAGCATGCCACCTATTGCTCCTACACCAACATCTGTGTCTGTGTCCTCGATGTCCATGTCTGCCTCAGACTGTGTTAGGGATTCCTCCTAAGGCATGACATTATCAGGTTTCTTCCCAGTGCTTGATTTTGTCCATGACTTCACGATTGTTTCTCATCACACAAGCTCCCAAGCCTTTGCTGCCATGTAGACCACATCCTTCAGGTTAAGTGCTTTTATCACATCTTGCAGTGGCATGTCCTCATTTTATCGGTTCCACCATGCTGCATCGACAAGAATCTTGTCAAATGTCATTACAGTGACAGTACAATGCCAACAGCTGGCATTGTGCCATCCAGGAATACAAGTGTTAGAGCCTCCCCACACATCCCACACTAAAGACTGGAGTTGTTTCAGGGAGGGGGCAAACTCCCTGGAGACAGTGGAGTTGGTAAGACAGCAGACCAGTACAGCAAACAGTTGATTCTGTCGCTGTACTGGTCTTCGTTGTCTTACCATCGCTGTAGCAATGGTATACACATTTTTTCTGTCCAGGATAGTATGAAGGAGCTTCTTTCTGTAATTTCTTTTGAAGCTTTCCACAATCCCCCGGTCACACAGCTGGATTTTAGAAGTTGTGTTGGGAGGGAAAAACACACATCTGATGCTCCCATCTGCCACTGTAATCACGGGCATTTGAGGGTGGAGAGGAGAATTGTTAAGGAAAAGGATTGCATTTACAGGCAAATCTGGCTATCTCAGAAACCTTTTGACATTCGGCCAAACTTTTCCCTGTGACAGCACACAAAAATCATGCTACCCATCCAGACATTTTGCTGGAACTCATACTGTATTGGTAGGTTTTTAACATTTACATTCTTTAAACATGTCGGTTCCCTCAACTTCCATTTGAGTTCTGAATGCAGCTTATGTCTGCCCGAAGCATTTACTTGCACCCAAGGATGCTAACCCGATCCTTTTGTTTTTTCAAACTGGGTGCTTCCTTTTCCAGACCATGAGCCAAAGTCTTGTCTAGAAGACATTTCCAGTAAAGTCTGCTTTCATCAGCTGTCCCAGTAGCATGGAGGGCTGAGGCATCCATGCCTTACCTTCTGCCACACCAGCAACTCGTGTTCATGGTGCGAGTGGGCTGCTGGGGGTTGGCCAGGGAGGGAGAGAAAATCAAGTGTCTGGAGGACTGCTCTCTTCTTCCAGGGAGGGGTGGGGTTAGAGTCCGCTGCTTGACTGACCCCTGGCAGTGGCTGGTGCAATGGAATCATAATGTAGGGGGCAGATGCGTGGCAGATGTCCATCATGCCGTGTGCAGAAACGTGACCAGCCATTGACGACATTGCATGCCTTCTCTTCACTCTCAGGTTGGGAAGTAAATACAAGGAAAAATCCTGACCAGTGGGAGGATGCCAACCCCCCACAGGTGCTGCACCCAGCCAGCCAGCACCTCGTGGAAGCAGAGGTGAGTTTGGTGGACGCCGGGGTGACTGGGCTGGGGGGGCCGGTGGAAGGGGGCTGGTCAGGAAAGGAGAGAAACAGATTAATGAGAAAAAAGTCTGCTTTCATCAGCACTGTAAAGCTAATCACTGATGAACCCCTCCTTGATTAACATTTCATTTAGCTCCAGCATGAATTGTGATGCACCTTCCTCAGCAGCACTTAGCTTCTTACTACATAATTGCAGCTGCCTGATTCCATGGTGTTTTTTAAACCAATGAAGCCATTTATCACTTGCCACAAAATCAGACTGACTGCCCAGTTTCTGATTGAAAAGCAGTGCCTTTTCCTTTAGAACTGGTCCCAATATCAACGTGCCCTTTTCATGCTCTAGACGGAACCAGAGGTGGATGGTGGCATCATGGGCATCATACCGGTACACCTTCATGTTTTTTCTTTGCTCTATGCTGGTTGTGTGTTCCACAGCCATTGCAGATTCACAGAGCTTTCGTTTGGCCCGTGAAATGTCAGTGATTGCTGACTTGGCAACTCCGTACTCAGCAGCCAGGCTCTTTGCATGCTTACCATTTTTGAGCCTCTCAAGAATACGGAATTTACTTGCAATTGTAAGGACATTTCTTTTCCACTTTTCAGTCTCAGCCTTCTTAGCCACTTCATCCGCTAGTACAGTAGAAATAGCAGAAAAACAGCAAAACAAAATGAAAAGCTTTTAACAGCTAAACGTAACTTGTGATTGTTTTTGCCTAGACTGTGGGTGACAGCTCACTTAGCTGATGCACATCTGATCAATTGCTATGCCTGTGGCTGTAAATTAATTGGGTGAGCTCACTTGTTCTCTCACTTACACAGTCGATCACACTGAAATTTATGGTCCCTGAACCGCAGTTTGTTAGATACGGCAGGTCAGATCAGCGGTGTTCGTTAGATCGGGGTTCTACAGTACTATCAAAAAAGATCCATTGATAGTATTATGAGATCTCACAACACTAGTAATGGATTTCCTAAGACAGTGCTATGAGAATCCTGCTTCCCTCATACTGCGCGTACACTCGCCACAGCTGCCTCTGAGCCAGCAGTACTGTAACCATTGTGTACAGTAAAAGTTGGTCATCCCCAGAGCTGACACAAGTACAGATTTTAAAACATCTCGAAATGACAAATACTCCATTCAGTAAAGCCACCCCTGTGACTGGTAGTTAAAATGCCACACGGGGCTTTATAAACAGGTTCAGGGCTGGGCAGCAGCAGGAGGCAGTTGGAGCTGCCAGTTCAAAGCTGCATCACGGCTAAGTTTAAAGTGCCCAAATTGGCTTAATTGAGTTAAATAAACTTGGATCCATATATTACAAAAAATAACAAATAGAGACTGTGATTACTCAGCAAATACCATCTTGAGGTTCTGGGGACATGTTGGAACCCCTGGGACTTCGCTGTCAAGTTTCACATGTCCCCAGAACATCTCAATGTCATTATAGCCTTGTAATACACAGTCCTCTATCTATTATTTTGTATGTAGATATATACTATATATATATATATATATATATATATATATATATATATATATATGTGTGTATATAATGGAACTGTATGTAGCAGACTGGGGAGAGCACTAAGTAAAGGCGATGCCTGGCAGGGCTTAATTAAAGTAGCCTAAGTGAATCATCTGTTCAGATCTTTGCAGTGCCTGACGAAGAAGGGTTATGTGGTGAGTGGGCAGTCTGACCCAACCTAGCAATGTACTTAAAGGGAGTCACTAAGCTGGCCAACCTGGAAAGATACCCAAGAAGGATGACAAAAGCAATGTTGCTGCACTAATTACCTTTTTGTCTTTTTCAGGACCTACGCCTGAACTAAGCCGTGTTATACTGCCAAATCTGTGCTTGCCGTTGACTGTTATATGACTGTGCAGCTATTCAGGAAAAGGAGAACTGTTACACTGCTTGGGGCATGTAGAAAGGGTGAACACAATGGGGAAATGGGTAGGTACAGCATCCTAGGGGGGCTGTAATAACATGCCACCCAGCCCACGTAAACCTTTTCTTTGGGAGAAGGCACCATACTATTTGTTTCTTTTGAATACAAACACCACTCATTGTGCAAGTGAAAAGAACCCAGAAGACCCTGCACATATCAATGGTGACCCAATGTTGATAGCCTTCCCCCCAAGAGCAACTGGAACAGGTGCACACCATAACCAGGGTCTTACAGTAGTCCATGAAGGCTTTTGAGTGTAAAGGTGATGGTGCTACATATGTGGATTTGCTTTAGTAAGATGGAATTTCAGACATGCAGCACAGTACTGAATTGTGGAAAGAGCAGATCTGAGTGGGTCATACACTACTTTTACATGCAGGTTTAGTTACCAGGAAACTGGTAATTTTAAGGATGTATCCTGGTAATGAAAACTGTATATAAATGGCACTATATCCCAGTAACCAATAGTTTCCCATGAATGCATTTCTGAATAAGGCTTACTCGGAAACACTGCCATTACTGGACAACTGCATGTAAGCATAGTGGCTGAGAAGAAGGTGCAGTAATCAAGGTGTAAGGAGAAGAACACATAGATTGGGATTTGGACAGAGATCACATCAAGGTAATAACAAATGCAGCCAACATTTCAAAGCTGGATGAAGGAATGCAGTATTTACAAGTTTGGTAGATGCAGTGGGGACCCTTAGATTTGCAGTCAGATACAAAGTCAAGAGCAGAACCCATTAAGTTTTATAAAGAAAAAAATGGCTGCATTAAAAAAGGGTACTGTACCCAAGAGGAAAAACTTCTGATTTAGCAATATTAATGCTGGGGAAAATTCAAATGGAGTTAGGTATTATTATAGTAAAAAAAGAATGAAAGATTACATTTGTGTGTTCCAGCAGCAGCACATTGCATTGTGGTGTGGACATCCCAGGTTTGCAATATGATCCTGACTCTCAGCACAAAGCCAGAGGAGTGTTGGGATTTCAGACTTTAGGCAGAGGGTTCTGCTTAGCCTGCCAACACACAACCTCCACATCCAGAAGCACACTGCGAACAGAACTCCTACAGCACCCATGCAGCTCACCGAGGGGTATCAAGCCCCACAAACAAGAAGTCCAAAATCGGGAGCGCAAAAGTGACAAGCACCAGATGAATTACAGAGTGAAGTCACTTTTTGTAACTCAAATAATAAATTTATTTAAACTTCACTACAGAGAAGTAGTAAGCTGGTGCAAAGCTGTAACACACAACCTCCTTGGGTAGGAGACTGCAAATGCTTCAACACTGAGGGTGATGATACAGCATTGCTCCTCACCACACATTGATTGGCAAAGTATGGGTGGCCACAACTGATGGAGACAAGTGGGAACAAAAAAGTGAGGGAAACTTTGGTAGACCCAGGGAGGCTGATGTTCAAGCCTCCCCAAGCCTCAACAGACTGTACCAATCCCAGAAGCCCCCCCATGGAGATTATGGGAATACTAGAAGTTCTGCAGGAGTGAAGCCACAGGGACAGTCGGAAAGTGTCAGCTGTCATGTTGTTAGGATGGGAGAGGACCACAAGTGCTTAAGATACACTCAGGGTCTCATGATATAAAAATCGTGATAAAAAAACAAAGGATGAAAGGGTGAAGAAAGAGCGATTAAGGGTGTCAAAAGAGAAGTAAAATTGGGCATCTGCAGCAACAAAGTGGTAGTCATAGTTAAACACAAAAAAAGAAGCAGCCAAGAGTGAGGAGGTAGATGGAGAAGAGGAGAGTACCAAAAATGGGGATTTGGGGCACTTTATAGTACACGGGTGAGGGGGTGAGGATTATTGGTGGTTTAAAAACCTTTTTCCAATGCAGTAAAGCACATGGGAAGGCAAACAGGATGTACGATGCATCAGGCATGGTTTCACCAGTCACAGAAAGGAGATAATACGACACTGCACAGGTCACTGGTTCAACCACACCTGGAGTACTGTGTGCAGTTTTGGAGCACACATCTAAGGAAGGATAGGGATGTTTTGGAAACTACGGCGTACAGTGAAGGAAGATGTAGATGATCCAGAGACAGCATGGTAGGTCCTATGAGGAGAGACTGGAAAGTCTCAATATGTATTCTCTGGAGAACAGGAGGGAAAGGGGAGAGATGACTGAAACATTTACATACACACAGGGATACAACAGGTGGAACCGCACAGTGTTGTTCAGGTTGAGGAACAGTCCATCCACCAGCTGGCACAATCTCAAGCTGGAAGGCAGGATATTCAAAAAGGACATTAGGAAGTCTTTTTCAACAGGGCAGGTGATGGCTGAGTTGAATAGTCTGCCCAACAATGTAGTTAATGCTGAGACTATTTTGGGGTTCAGAACACAACAAGACACCATTAAGGGTGTCATTTTGAAGTAATGCATCCTACGGCTTCAAAACAAACTTGAGAGACTTATGATCTCTTTCTGTCCTTATCCTTCTTCTCTATGTTATAGGTCTGGGGGAGGAAGTAGAAGGGGCAAGAACACAGCTAGCAAAGGGCGGAGGGGGTGAGGAACACATATTAAGGGGACGTGGAGGGGTGCACATGGGACAAATGTGAATAGAAGAATACAGGGAAGAGAAGCAAGTCAGATTCTAGGTGGAGGGTGGTGTCTCTGAATGCATGGAGTCTTGGAAACAAGATGGAAGACCTGCATGCACTATTAGCGGACAGGAGGGTGGACATAGCTGCAGTAACCGAGACTTGGGCAACATCACACCATGACTGGGACCTTGCAATCCCTGGATATAAACTATACAGGAGGGTCAGGACAGTTGGGAAGGGTGGAGGGGTGGCAGTTTGTATCAGGAAGGGAACAACTTGCATGAGGGAGGAGTTGGAAGAAGGGGAGGTGGAGGCATTATGGGTTCAGTTAAGGCCCAATAGAAAGAGAAAGGTGCGGTTGGGGGTGGTTTACAGACCACCCAATCAGGATGAGAAGAGGGACAGGGAACTGAGCTCACAAATATTGGAAACTGCGGGGAAAGGAGAGGTGGTAATTGTGGGGGACTTCAACCTGTCCAAGGTGGACTGGAGCATACCATCCACAACATGTGCTAGGAGTCAGGTGATCCTGGAAGGACTGCAGAGTGGGTTCCTGACTCAGGGCGTCACTGACCCAACAAGAGCTAAGGCAATTCTTGATCTGGTGCTCACAAGTGGGGAACATGTACAGGAAATAATGGTCAGGGAGTCAGTGGGTGGAAGTGACCATTGCACAGTGTGGTTCCAGTTGGATATGGGTAGGAAAAGCATCCTGTCTAAGATAAAAATCTTGGATTTCAGGAGGGTGGACTTCAGGAAAATGGGTGAAGTGCTAAGGAGCCATCTGGCGGGCATCAGAGCAGATATGGGGGTGGAACAAAGGTGGTCCACCATTAAAGAAGGAATACTGGTTGTCACAGATGAGTGTGTTATGTTTAGGAGGAAGAACACAAGGGCCAAAGTGCCAGCTGCTTCAGTTCTGAGGTTGCCCAGGCAGAAAGGGAAAAGAGGTGGACCTATCGAAAATTCAGGAAGACCAAGAGAGAGAGGTGGATAGGGAAAATGACCTAAGATTGGCTAGTGAGGCAAGTAAGAAAGACAGGTGAGCAAAGGCACAGAAGGAGCTGCAGATAGCTGAAGGAATTAAAAAGGGGGAGAAGGCTGTATTTCACTATATAAGTGAGAAAAGGGACAAGAAGAAAGGGATTGTTAGGCTTAGGAAAGGGGCGGAGTGGGCGGAGGATAATGGTGGAAAAGCAGAGATACTAAATTAATACTTCTGTTCCGTCTTCACTGGGAAGAAGGACGGACCAGTGCCTTCAGGTGGGAAAAGAGGAGCGGAGTGAGGGGAACACAGATGTAGTAATAGAGGCAGGCAGAGTGAAGGAGGAGATGCTGGCATTGAAGGTGGACAAATCACCAGGCCCAGACGGAGCACATCCAAGGGTAACAATGGAACTGGCTAAGGAACTGGCAGGGCCACTGGCAGACCTATTTAATAGTTCACTAGAGACAGGCATAGTACCGCAGGACTGGAGAACAGCACATGTAGTGCTGCTCCACAAAAGCTGTCCCAAGGATGACCAAGGGAATTACAGACCAGTCAGTATGACCTCCATTGTGGGCAAGCTCATAGAGATCATACTAAAGGAAAGGTTGGTGGAATATCTAGAGGAGCATGATCTCCAGGATGCGAGGCAGCATGGGTTCATTAGAGGGAGATCATGTCAAGCAAACCTGATTTACTTCTTTGACTGTGTCACTAAGACAGTAGACGGGGGCCAAGTGGTAGACATCCTCTATCTTGATTTCAGCAAGGCCTTTGACCTGTGCCCCACAAAAGGTTGATCAGGAAGTTGGTGGAACTCGGGGTTGGGGAAAAGATGGCCAGCTGGGTGGAAAACTGGCTGAAGGACAGAACCCAGAGGGTGGTTGTGGGGGGAGAGTTATGTGGCACCAGACAGGTAACCAGTGGGGTCCCACAGGGCTCAGTGCTGGGGCTGGTGTTGTTCAATGTCTTCATCAATGACATTGGAGATGGCATTAAGGGCAAAATGTGCCTATTCATGGATGACACCAAACTCTGTGGGAGAGTGGACACAGCTGAAGGGATACAGGACCTACAGGAAGATCTTGAAAAGCTAGGGAGGTGGTCCAGGATATGGCAGCTTGGCTTCAATGCCAAGAAATGCAAAGTTATGCATATCGGAGCCAAGAATCCTAGGACAGAGTACTAACTGGATGGAGTCCAAATATCTGCATCACAGGAGGAGAAGGATCTGGGAGTGTTGATCACTAGTGACCTGAAGCACTTCATGTAGTGCAAGAAAACAGCAGCAAAGGCAAACAAGATGCTGGGATGCATATCTAGGGGGATCAGTAGTAAGAAAGAGGAGGTTATACTGCCCTTGTACAGGTCACTGGTAAGGCCGCATCTGGAGTGTGGAGTTCAGTACTGGTGCCCATACCTCAAAAAGGACATTAACCTGCTGGAGAAGGTCCAGAGGAGGGTTACAAAGATGACAGCCGGTCAGCAGGGTAAGGCATATGAGGAGAGGTTGAGGGAACTGAACATGTACTCCCTGGAAGACAGGAGGGAGAGAGGGGGCATGATTGGGATATTCAAGTACTTGAAAGGGATAAATAAGATTGATAAGGAGAGTCTCTTCAAGCTGAGTGGCAACCATAACACAAGGTAGCACAGTCTTAAGCTGGAGGGAGAAAGGTTTAGGAGGGAGATCAGGAAGCACTTCTTCACAGAGAGGGTGGTGGCCACTTGGAATGCACTGCCAGAAGAGGTAATCTCATTGAAGACAGTGGGCAGCTTTAAGAAAGGCTGGAACAGGCATGGGGGAGGTAGGGTCATGGGTAGGGAGGATGGGAGGAGTGGGGAGGGAGGGCAGGGACATTGGCTCGAGCTATGGACCCTGCAATACGAGCAGACTGGATAGACCAAATGGCCTTCTTCTTCTGCTGGCTTCTTCGTATGTTTGTATGTTTCTTTTATGAGCACACCACTAAAGTTTTCTTGCAGAAGTAGTAGCTTTAACTGAATGGAGCAAGCTAGAAAGCTAATGACTGATCCCCAGCACATCAAGTCTACAGACACTTCATCAGGGAGCCAAGACTGGCAAATTATATAGCAGGCTTTCCTCATGAAACCTCAGTGGTGTTAAGCCCACTGTTTTGTGGACATTACCATTTTTTTAAGTTGCAGCAAAAACAGATGAAGGCTAATGGCTGATATCAGAGATGATCTAAATATCTGGAAAACATTGCAAGATTACATTTTCAGATGTGTTTTTTGGATTCTGCAGGTTACCTTTAATACTAGATTCTGTGGCAGGCTGCCAAACCAGCTGACTCAGTCAGTGTTTGAAATCCTAGGGCAGTAAATGTGTTTAAAAATGTGCATAAGTTAATTTCAATCAATATGTAGTTAAACCTCTGTTATCTGCTGAGTCAGCAGTGTAGTAATGTAGTATCTTGGCCCCTCACATGGGGGGGGTTCTGGGACAGTGTGATCCTAAGATAGCATTTGTGATAAGAATGCTGAACACCCTGTCTTAAAAAAGGTTGAGTAAGCAGAACAGTGTTATCCTACCTCCTTTAGTCAGACATACAGTGGCCTGGTTAGCTACGAGCTAAAAATTTCTATGTGTCTGGCTTTTTTGTAAGAAGGATTATACCATGAGGAAAACTGCAGTAGTAGTGACACAGTAAAAGGCAATCATCAGTTCTTCAAACTTAGCACAATACCTGTCTTATGTTATCACTTGTTCCCTCCACTACAGATGGCTGCCTTGATCTGTCTCTGCAGACCTTAACTGATCTTTGGCAACCCTCTCCCCCGCCTATTTTCTAATATTTCTCTGTGACAGTCCAATGCATACTTGAATTTCCCCCCTGTTTTCTCCTCCATCACTTCCACTGGCAGTCAGTTCCAGATGTCTACAGCCCTTTCAGTGATGTAGTACTTCCTCACACCCCTCTTAAACTCCCCTCAGCTTCATTGCATGCCCTCTGGTCCTGGTGCTCTTTCTCATTTGAAAGAAACTCCCCTCCTGCACCAGGTTTACCTGTTTGAAGTCCTTTAAGGTCTCTCTTATGTTCCCTCTCACTCTTGTCTCTTCCAGGGTGTACATGTTGAAATCCCTCAGTCTCTCCTCTTAGCCTTTTAGTGCAACCCCTGCACCATTTTAGTTGCCCTGCTCTAGACTGGACTCCACCCTGTCTATGTCCTTTCTGAGATGCAATTTCCAGACCTTCACACAGTACCCTGGGGAGGTCTCACAAGCCAGTGATACAATGACACCACCTCCCTCCTACTGACGATACCTCTCCCTGTGCATCAAAGCATCTCACTGGCCCCACCCATTACTTTGTCACATTGCCTTGCACTTTGAGGTCATCAGATATGATAACCCCAAGTTCCCTTTCCTGCTTAGAGACTGTCAGTATCCCCCATCCTATACTCATTTCCAGGGTTCCTATATCCTAGGTGCATGACTTTGCACTTTTTGGCCTTATACCCAAGCTGCCATGCTTTTGACAACTCCTCAAGTTTCCCAAGATCCCTAAGTATTTTCGCCACCCACTCCTGAGTGTCCACCCTATTACAAGTCTTGGTGTCATTTGTAAAAAAAGGCATACATTTTCTTCCAGTTCTTCTGCAGTGTCGCTTATGAAGACATTGACGGGGACCAGTCCCAGTACTGAGGCTTGCAGCATCACACTAGTCACTCTCCTATTATTAGAGTGCTGTTAACCACCACCCTGTGTCTCATATCCATTAATCAGTTTCTAACCCAGTTCACCACTTTGAATCCCACCCTTAGGTTGCTCAATTTCTTTATCGGTCTCCTACACGGCACAGTGTCAAAGGCCTTGTTAAAAGTCCAGATAGGCCATGTCCACTGCCCTCCCTTGATATATTTCCCTGGTCACCCAGTCAAAGAAATTAATCAGATTAATTTGGTATGACCTCCCCCCAGTGAATTCATGCTGCTTGTGGTCTTGTAGCCCAGTGGATTTAAGATACCCTACCAGCCTTTCTTTTAAAAGGGTTTCCATTAATTTCCTCACCACTGAGGTGAGACTGATTAGCCTATTGTTGCTAGCCATGTCCCACTGCTGCTGTTATGTAGAGGGACCACGTCTGCTGTCCTGCAGTCCTCTGGAAGCATGCCTGTTTCCAGACAGCTGTTAACTAAGGCTATCAGTGGGAGAGTGAGTACCTCCCTGAGTTTCTTTAGTACTCTTGGATGTATCCCGTACGGTCACATAGCTTTGTCCACTTTCAGAGCAGGAAGTCTCTTAGTACTCTTTCCTCTGAAAATAGACTTGTGTCCAACTACCCCCCCCCATTTCTACTGCTCCCTGATGGTCCATCCCCCTCCCTCCACTGAAGACTCAGCAGAAGTACCTGTTCAGAATGTGTGCTTTTTTTTTGGTCCTCTTCTGTGCAGTCCCCCCACCTCCCTTCTTATCCTCACTATCCCTCACCTTGCCTTCCTCTTCTTACTTATGTACCTGAAGAAAGTCTTATCCCCTTTAGCTACTCCCTTGGCTATCCTTCCCTCTAACTGCACCTTTGCTCCCCCTCACTGCCTTTTCTACTTCCCGCTGTTTTACTTGGTACACCTCCCTTGCTCTGCATTTCCTTGTGCCTCCTGAATGCCACCCTTTTTTCCTTCACCACCTTGGCCACCTTCCTAGAGAACCACAATGGTCTCTTTTTCCTTCTACTTTTACTAACTTCCTTCACACCGGGGCTGGTTGCCTTAAATATGTCCTCCCTTATTTTTCCCCACTGTACTCCTACCCCTCCCTGAAAATCCCCTCTATGAGGCAGTTTCTGGGGTAGTCTCTCATTTTTTAAAATCTGCTCTCCTAAAGTCCAGGACCCTCATCCTTATCTGGTTTGCCTCTGTTCCCAGCTTACTATTAAACCACGCTGTACAGTGATCACTGGTACCTAGGCAGATGCCCACTGTACCGTATGTAATGCTGTCCCTGTTTGTAAGCACCAGCTCCAGCACTGCCCCATCCCTAGTGGGTTCATTAACTAGCTGCCTGAGAAAAGCTCCTTGCAGGAAGTCAATGATTGCCCAACTAGCAGCACCTCTCCTTAGTTGTAATCCTAATGTTGGCTTCCCTGAGTTCCTTATCTACCTCTTCTCCCTGTGCTGAACCCTCTGTATACCACCCCAGTATGGATAGCAGCCCCAGTGCCTGTGTCCAGGATGCCCAAAGCACCTCCCACCCCTCCTTTTCCTCTGGGTGCTCCTGAACTTTCATCACCTTGATTCCCTCCCTTACACACAGTATAGCCCCTCCTCCCTTCCCAATCTCTGCTGAATAGAGAGTAGTCCAGTATGGTCATGTCCCAGTCATGGCTATAAGTGCACCTCAACTCCATTATGGCCACCAAATGTAGGCTAGCCTCTGCCGTCATGGCCTCCAGGTCTGGAATTTTATTTCCCAGACTCCTTGCATTGGCACACATGGTTCTCCATACCTTATATGTATGCCATACCTTAAATGTATATACGTATGCCATGTATACAGTTGGCATATAGTCAGATTATGTAAAAATGAAGCCGGGCACAGCAGAAATGGAGTTTATTAAAGTTCTGTACATAGGGGCATATGATAGGCTGAGGCAACAACAAATCATCATCTCGTGTTATAATCAGCGAGATCTCGGGGGACAGGCACTCAGCTGGCACTGCGGCACTTACAATATGCCGGCTGCAGTAGAGGGATCTTACAATTTTACGAGTAATATGAGATGTAAAGTATTTATTTTATATGGTGCCAGCAGGGAGAATCAGGGTATTGAAGCCCCGATCTGTGCATTGGTCGGGGCTTCCAGTTACCCCATAGTTCTCCTTTTACAACATATTGCACATAGTGCTTTTCAGCAAAACAAACAAGTTTTGTACTAACACAATCTCTGTTATAACAGTATAATATTTAAAAAAGTTTAACAAAAAATATCAATCAGTTCTAAAGTGATCAGAACAGATCTTTATATCACGCAAAGCACAGTTCTGGTAAATAATCAATTACTGAACCTACTTTAAGGAAACAGTACTTATTCAGCATTAGAGTACAGACACTGGTTTGAATTGTATGCAGTAAATATATGTTGCATTACATTATGGCGTCTTTACAACAATCCCACCCCCCACCTCCACTTCCATCTGTAGAACTGTGCATACATTTGTTTGTTTTTTACATTTTTAAGTATCTCTGAAATTCCGTTACCTAGCCAACAGACTGCACAGATTGTCAGCAGTCACAGAAACAGCAACCTGTGGACTGCAAAAAACAGCCTGTCACTCACTAATGAGAAAGAAGGAGATGATCACTCACCAATGACCCAGCATACACGCTTCACAGGGCACTCAGGACAGCCACATTTTAATATGGCTTTAGTTATTTTTTTTTTTTTTATAAACAGGTGGAGCATGTTCATAGACTCCATTCAACAATGTGTGGTGCAAATCCAGCTGCACAGCCATCCTGACCTCGGAGGCAGTCTGAGCAGCATGAAGGGATGGGGTCTACTTAAACGCTGGTGCTGAAGAAAATAAACCAAATAAAACATTCAAGAAACCAGAAAGCAAATCGATGTGTACTGGCCAAGGTAATCCTGTAACAAATACTAATGCTATCTGCAATCCGACCCTACCTCTTTGTCCCTCTTTTGCCCTATATGCCCAGCACTGCACAGTTGTATATGGCTTTAGTAGACATATTTTTCACCAGCCTACTGCATCAGTGTGTTGGGGATTCAACAAAAAATAAGAAAGGAAATGCAGTAGCATTATGAGGCAGTATTCAGGATCAGGATCAACTTTTTCACCAAGGTAACTTCTAACACTTGGCGGCATTCGGGTCAATATTTGGGGGAAGGGGGGATGGGTGGGGGTAGTATTCATTAAGCCAAATTTGCTAAATCCCCCCCCCCAAAAAGCTAAAACTTTCTGTACAAATGAATTCCTTTATTTTTTTTTCTATCATCACTCCATCTAACTCATAAAAAAAGGATTAAAACCTATAAGGTATTAATTGCTAATGAAAAAAAATTTTAAAAAATTGCAAAAACCACAAGGTCGCAAACCACAGTCTGCAATACGCTTCACCAATCCTCATCTGACCACACTTTTAACAGCACTTGGGACAATGCTGTCAGCACAGCTGCAGAAAGCAATATCCTGTCAATTTGGATACCAGGACAAGTCACTAAATGCTTGTTTGTGTTAGCTAACTGGCAGTTCTGGATACAGTATAATGGATTTCTTTATTTATAAGAGCAATTTACCATATTAATTTACAAAAAATAAATTTAAAGTATATGCCAGAGCCAAATGAGTGTTGTGATATGTAATAGAATGCTAGGAACGGCAGAGTGTTAAAAGGAGAACATGGGAATGGAGTCCCTGGTTTGAATGCCATAATAAAAGCACACTTTCTGTGTTACAAAGGGCTGTGAGAAAGTAAACTAACCTATTCAGGAACCAAAGACAGGCTAGTAGTTTTGGCACTAACATTTGTAAACAAACAAACAAACACAAAATGCTGAAACAATGGTTATTTAACATAGAAACACACATTTACTAATATTACAGCCTTAACAGCTTTCCTGACCCCTGTAATCTTTTCCTGGTGCCTAGTGGCACCCATCCCCCACATACTCTGATCTCTGTCCCCATACATAATTAATCTTTCCCTGGTGTCTGGTGGCACCCCTGCTCTCCAACTGGTGTCCCCATAAATAGTTATTTCCCTGGTGTCTAGTGCCAACCCCCCCACACCACCACTCTCCAATCATCATCCCTATAATAATTTTATTTTTTACTGGTGTCTAGTGGTGCTCTGCCCCTCCAATCACCATCTCCATAATGATTTAATATTGATCTGGTGTCTAGTAGCACCCCCACTTCAATCACCATCCCCATAATGTTTATGATTTTTCTTGGTGTTTAGTGGCACCCCCACCCTCCCATCACTGTCCCTGTCTAAAATAAAGAAAACAGTCCCTCTGTTCACTCACCTGAACAGGTCACAGGGTGAAGATCCACTCTCTGATCGAAGACACGTCTTGCTGCTGCAACCGCTGACTGCAATACGAGAATCTAAGGTAAGTGCTGTTTAATGCATTTCACTGGGGTTTTGAACTTTGATTCATAACTTTGCCATTAATGCATATTATGACAGAACATTTTCAATATGGTCTTTTTTGGACCCTACCTCATGAATAATGGCAGTGGAATTACACAAATCCAGCCAGAAAGGCAATTTTGTGGTTGCTTGGAGAAATTACCTTTCAGGCGGGATTTGAAAATGTTCACCATCTTTGTTCATGAGGTTGGGTCATAAGAAGGCTATGTTGAAAATTTGGGTTCACAATATGTAAAAAATGGCAAAGATATGCACATACTGTATGCTGACATTTTACTACGCTAGCTCATAACTTTGGTAATTTTTTATATTTTGACACCAAATTTTCAACATACTGTAGCTATTTTTACACCACCTCATGAATGTGACAGTCGTCATTTTCTAATCCTCACCGAAATGTGTTTTTGCACATGTGGTGCAGAATGAGGTTTCAGTGGCACAGAATGAGGTTTTGGCAATGATTTGAACATTTTCAGTACTGGATTCACAAGGTGGGGTAATAAGAAGGTTATTCTGTCAATTTGGTTGCTGTTTCGATACAAATGCAAGCGCAGGGAAAAACAACATACATGTGCGCTCCCACAGGCAAATAAGAATTTGATTATACTGTCTCAAAATGTAAAGAAATTAATTGCAAAAAACTTTGTTAATGCACCAGTTAGGGTAGCTTAACACCACAAAAGTAGGGAAATGTGGCATTAGGGTTTTCAACCCTAATGCCCCACACCTACCCACCCAAGGAGAAAAAGGAAAAAACATTAGGGGGTTGGGTCTCCCAAGTCTTGGCTAATCAGTGGTGGGGTCTTTCTCAGGGATGACTTAGCCCTCCCCTCCAGCCCATAGCCTCCAATCTGAAGCACAAGGTACATCTCCCAGCCACTGCCTCATAATGATATACTCTTCAAAGGTAGATAAGTGTGTCTTGCCACAGGTTGCCAACACAATTGTGTTGTACCTTTCTTCACATAAGGCCCTGTGGGCCCTGTGTGAAGAAAGGAGATCATGTGTGACATTGTTTGCTCAAGGAATGGGGTGGACATTAGGGTTGACAACCCTCAAGGAAGACCCCATCACTGATTTATCAAGAATAAATTTACTCACACCTGGAAAAAAGGAAACAGTTCCCCAATGTCTTTTTTTTTAACCTGCAATAAAAGAAAATGGTCCCTCACCACCCGCCACCCCTCCTCCACTTGGACCCTCCCACTGAGCACCCACCACCCCACACTCCTTCCCTTACCCTATACTTACCACCAGAGGTCATAGGCTGTCATCTTATATGGACAGGAACATGTCTGCATTCTTCAAAGCTGATTGGCAAACTGAGGAATAAAGGTAAGTGCAGTATAATGTATTTCAGTGGTGTTTTGAATTTACATTCATAACTTTGCCATTTTTTAGAATTTTTTACCAAATTTTTAACATGGCCTTTTTGGGACCCCACCTCATGAACACTGCCACTGTCATTTTGTTAATCAGGCCCGGAAGGTGTTTTCACAGTTGTTGTGCAAAATCACCTTTTGGGACTGAAAAACAAAATTTCACCACCAGTGTTCATGAGATGGGGTCCCAAAAAGGCCATGTTGAAAATGTATTTAAAAATTCCTAAAAATGGACAAGTTACACATGTTCTTTGAAATTTTTCTACACATGTGCATAACTTTGGTAATTTTCAATATTTTGACTTCAAATTTTTAACATAGCCATTTTTTCACATCACCACATGAACAGTACAGTTGTCAATTTTTCACATCCTGTCTGAAATGTGTTTTTGCACCTGTGGCACAGAATGGCATTTTGGCACAGATTTGAAAATTTACACCTATGGGGTTTATGAGGCGGGGTCATAAGAAGACTATGTTGAACATTTGGGGTCAGAATATGTAAAAATGCCAAAATTATGACCATTTGTTGCAATTTTGCTATGCCCACTTGTAACTTCGGAAATGTTCAATATTTTTACCACAGATTTTCAACATAGCCTTCTTATCACCAAGCTTCATTTGTGTCACAGCTGTCATTTTTCAAATCCTACCCAAAATTTTTTGCACCTGTGGTGCAGAATGGCCTTGCAGTTGCACAGAGTTACATTTTGGAGGTGATTCAAAACCTTTCTGTAATGGATACATGAGGTGGAGTAATAAGATGGTTATGCTGACAATTTGGTTAGTGTTGTCCTATAAATGGAAGCACAGGCCCCTAGCTACATACATATATGCATCTACGGAGGGATGGATGCATAGGGTCCAAAGGACCCTGCACTCCTACAGTAAAATAAGGATACTATTATACTGTCTCAAAAAGTAAGGAAATAAGTTGCAAAAAACATAGTTAATGCTCCAGTTAGGATCCAAGTGACAACATTTGGGAAATGAGGTGTTAGAGTTTCCAACCGTAACACTCCACCCTCCCAAACCAGGCTGGAGAGCAGGTGTGGGGTGGTCCTTGGGGTTCTCAGGCTTAACGCTCCCTACATTCTCATAATGTCTACACATCTGACCTTATTTACAGATGGAATGGGGTGAGTGTTAGGCTTGAGAAGCCAAATGAACACCCCACACCTGCTCTCCTGCCTGGTTTGGGAGGGTGGGATGTTAGGGTTGTAAACCCAAATGCCTCATTTCCCATCTTTTGCTGCTTTGACCCTAATTGGGAAATTTACAAAGTTTTTTGAAACATATATATACTGTATATATATATATGCATATATATATATATATATATATATAGAAACGTAAACATAGAAACATAGAATTTGACAGCAGATAAGGACCGCTTGGCCCACCCAGTCTGCCCATTTCCCTACCTACTGGATAAGCTGCAGATCCTAGTTAACCAGCAGCCTACTTCTTCTTACCCCCACACCCTAGAATTGCCTTATGACTGTCCCATGCATGCTTGAATTCCACCACTGATTTTGACTCCACAACCTCCTCCGGAAGGCCGTTCCATGCATCCACAACCCTCTCTGTGAAAAAATACTTCCTTAAATTACCTCTGAGCCGCCCCATCTTCAAATTGTGCCCTCTTGTTCTTGCACACCTCTTTTTTTGAAATATGCTACCCTCTTGGACTTTGTTGATTCCCTTGAGGTACTTGAAAGTTTCTATCATGTCCCCCTCTCCCTCCTTTCCTCAAGGCTATACATATTAAGCTCCTTAAGTCTCTCTTCATATGTCTTCTGGTGCAGACCCTGCACCATTTTAGTTGCCCTCCTCTGGACAGCTTTCATCCTGTCTATGTCTTTGCGGAGACTGGGTCTCCAGAACTGCACACAGTACTCCAGATGGGGTCTCACCAGCTGTCTGTACAGAGGGATAACAACTTCCTGTTTTCTACTGGTGATGCCTCTCCCTATGCATCCCAGTATCCCCCCAGCCCTCCTTGCTGCCCTCTCACATTGCTTGCCCACCTTTAGGTCATCTGATATGACTACCCCCAGGTCCCTTTCCATTTTTGTTGTTGTTAGTATCTCACCCCACATTGTGTACTCTTCCCCTGGGTTTTTGTTTCCCAGGTGCATTACCTTGCACTTCTTAGCATTGAATCTAAGCTGCCATACATTTGACCATTCCTCTAACCTTGCCAAGTCCCTTCTCATCCTTTCCACCCCACTCTGTGCATCAACTCTGTTGCAGATCTTTGTGTCATCTGCAAAGAGACATACTTTTCCTTCCAGTCCTTCCACAATATATATATGGTATGTGCCTTCCTCTGGGGTAGATCTCTTAATCTGGCAAGTGTCGTTCCAGTCAGATGAGTGGTCTTCGAATTATAGAGAGGTGAAAAAAACATGTTTTTGCTCATTGACTTTGCTGGGATTTTTCTTTGAACTTGCCTACAGCCCAGAAGGTTTGGTTTTGGGGTGTGGAATTTTCTGGGTAGAAAGGGACTACCCCACAGATGTGCCTTTTGCTAATCTAGTGAAAAAAATATTAAGCATCTTTCAAGTTATTGCAATTTAAAAATTAAAAAAAGTTTCTGAGCATGCTCAGTAAGCATTTCAAGATAGCTGTGTGAAACGAAGTAGGAATCCTGCTCCATATGGAGAAACTCCTACTTCATATGGTCGCCATCTTGTTTTCATCATGCCCCCCCAAATTTGGAAACCTCCCAACCCCCTCTTTTCTAATCAGTCTATCTGTTAATATATACTAATTTGATGTGTATAAATTCAAATTTTACTATTACTGCCTGTGTATATGCTTCAATGTTTTCCTTTTTTCTCTCTGTAAACCTTGTATTTTTGTAATGTTTGTTCAATACTGATGTGGAACCTTTGAAAATGAGTCCTTGACTCAAAGGTATTAATTCCAAACTGAAATAAATAAATAAATACATTTTCTGGGGAGGTGCCAACACATGTAGCTTGCTTATTGGGACCCCCTTTGGTGCATTCTGCACTATACAGGATGAAATATGCCCGTAAAATGTGTTTAATTGAATAATTTAAAATCCAAGTTCGTATCTGCGTAGTGCGACCTAGGATCCTACTTTGTTTGCCAAGATATGATGTAGTATTCTAGGTTGTGAGCCTAAAATAGGACTATTAATAAAAAAAAAAAAAAAAAGATTTTTGCCGACATGGGGTGCCCAATATCCATGTCAGCACTAAAGGACACCCCCCACACCAGTGTGGGATACTGGGGAGCCCACTCCCAGTGTCCCCAACAGAAAAAAAGACATATCCAACAACGGGGTGCCCAATCCCCGTGTTGGCAGTAGCCCCCCACCAAAGTGGGACACTGGGGAGCCCACTCCCAATGTCACCAGTTATATCATGCCCCCCTCCATCACCACCAGTACTGTGCAAATGTATGCCTGAATTAAGGAAAACAATCCCCTGATGTCTTTTTATTAAAAGAAATCCTGTAAAAAAGAAAACAGTCCCTCATCATCTCCCCCATCATCATCTTCCTTCTGTGCACCCACCTCCCCGTAACCCCCCTTACCCCATACTTACTCTGAAGGTCAGCAAGTATGATCTTCTGTGGACCGGGACACGTCTGCACTCCTCAAAGCTAAACTGCAAACTGAAGAATCAAGGTAAGTGCTGTATAATGGCTGTCTATGGCGCTTTGAACTTGTTGATACCTCTGGCATTTTTCAACATTTTTTCACCAAATTTTCAACATGGGCTTTATGGGACCCCACCTCATGAACACTGTCACTGTCATCTCGTTACTCTGTCCCAAAAGGTGATTTCACGGTCGCTGCATGGAATCACCTTTCAGGACTGATTAACAAAATGACAGTGCCAATGTTCATGAGTGGAGGTTCCAAAAAGCCCATGTTGAAAGTTTGGTGCAAAAAGTCAGAAAAAGGCAGTGTTACGTGTGTGCATTGCACAGTTTCTATGCAGGCTCGTAACTTCACCAGTTTTTTGTATTTTCACTTTAGATTTTCAACATTGCCTTTTTTTCACACCTCCTCATGAACAGTATAGCTGTCATTTTTCACATCTTGCCTGAAATATGTTTTCACACCTGTGGTATAGAATGGTGCGGTCACTGTGCAAAATCAACTTTTGGAATGGATTAACAAAATCACAGTGCCAATGTTCATGAGATAGGGTCCCCAAATGGATATGTTGAAAATTTGGTGAGAAAATCCCTGAAAATGCCCGAGTTATGTATGTCCGTTTAATTTATTCTACACACACACAACTTAGGTACTTTCAATATTTTACTGCCAAATTTTCAGCATAGCTATTTTATCACAACACCTCATGAACAGTGTAGCTATCATTTTTCACATCCTGCCCAAAATGTGTTTTTGCACTCATGTGCATAATTACGTTTTGCCTTGCATTTCACAATTTCTCTGTACCAGGGTACATGAGGTGGGGTAATAAGATGGCTATGCTGACAATTGGGTCACTGCTGTTAGACACATGGAAGCGCAGGGCTCAGAGGACCCTGCACTTCCATACCTACATACATATGCGCATCAACAGAGGAATTGGACCCTGTGCTCTCACAGTTAAATAAGGATACTATTATAATATCTCAAAAAGAAGGGAAATTCATTGCAAACATCTCTGTTAATGCATCAGTTAGGGTTTCTATTACAGAAACAAAAGACTTTAAATTCAGTGTTAGGGTTACCAACCCTACCACTCCAGCCCCACCCCCCCACCTGCCAAACACCAACAGGCATTGGGGTGTGCCTTGGGATCGTCTGCACTAACCCTCATCCCAGTCTCCTATATTGTAACATCTCAGCTTGTTTACACATGGAATGAAGTGGGATTTAGGGCTGACATCCCCAAAGCACACCCCAATGCCTGTTGGTGTGTGGTGGTGGGTGGATGGGGTGGAGGGTTGGTAACCCTAACACTGGATTTCCAGTCTTTTTTTCTCTGTAATAGAAACCCTAACTGATGCATTAATGGAGTTTTTTTGCAATGAATATATGTATCCTTGGATTGACCTAGGTTTATATTTAGTGATATAACTCAAATAGAAGTCTTAAAGTTATTATCGACTCTTCCTGATCAGGGTAGTGATTCTGGAGGAGGGTTAGATGGCTGATTTTTGAAATTGTCCAACCCATTTATCACTGACCCTCTTTGTTATTTATTTAATTTGTCTTTAGTTACTTGTTCCTTCCCTGATGAATGGAAGAAAGCTAGACTGGTCCCCGTCCCCAAGAAAATTAATTATGTTTCTCTGAATGATTTTAGGCCTATTTCAATTCTGAATCCACTTGGTAAGATGCTAGAAAAATTAGTAGCATTTCAGATCAATGAGTATCTAAATTCCCATAAATTATTGGCTGCACAACAGCATGGCTTTCGAAATGTCATGGGGCAGATACAGCCTTGGTCGGGTTCATGGACATCGTTCTCTGTGGGTTTGAGAGAGAGGTAATTTGATGGGGGTGGTGTTCGTGAACCTGACCAAGGCTTTTGATCTGATTGACCTTGATCTTACCTGTTATAAACTAGTGGAAATGTTTTTTTTGTAGCTGTAACTTTTTGGGTTCACAATTATTTGTGTAATAGATGTCAATATGTGCAGATTGGATCTGTCGCCTCAGATATATCTTCAATTCATTATGGTGTTCCACAGGGGTCTATTTTGGGCCCTTTAATATTTTCTGTTTTTGCTAACCAGTTGCCTAGGGTTTGTAAACATAGCAGTGCATATTTATATGCGGACGATTTGATCATCTATGCTCAAGCAGAGTCTGAGGTTGAGTTGTCGTCCACTTTGAATAAGGATTTTGGGGCTGTTTGCTCCTGGTTATCTTGTAATGTTATGGTTTTAAACTTGAGCAAAACAAAGGTCATGTTGTTTGGCATGCCATTAATGCTTCAGATTAATCCAAGGCTTGAAATACTGGATCAGCATGGTCTTTTAATTGAGCAAGTGTTGCAGTTTAAATATTTAGGAGTGATTTTAGATCCATGTTTATCTTTTTCTTTTCAAGTTCAAATGGTTGCTAAAACAATTAATAGAAAACTTGGTTCATTATACAAATGTATTTCTTATTTTTCCCTTGACACTAGGAGGGCTATTGCTGTTGGGTCCCTTCTATCTCACTTTGATTATGCATCCATTCTTTACCTCAATCTAGGTCATAAGGAATTGCATGTCTTAACTGTTACCTATAACAATATATGTAGGTTAATATTAACAGCTTCAAGTAGGACTCATCACTGTTATCTATATTCTAGATTGGGTTGGCTCTCACCTGATTACAGGATTCAATACTTTGTGGGATGCGCAATGTTTAAGAGTTTTTATTTTAGAACGTCTTTTCCTTTGTCAAAGCTAGTTTCTCTTAGAAATGTTTTACAAAGTTTGAAGTCTGCCAATGGCCCTCTATTTAATGTTCCTTATTATCGATTAAAGAGTGGGATACAAGCTTTCTCTGTGGGTGCACCAGAAAATTGGAAATGTTTTTCCTCTTGATGTTAGAGTGGCTGGTTCTTTACCAGGTTTCAAATTGAGACTTAAACAATATTTATCGTCTTTGTCAAACTGCAATTTTTATTTTTCATTCTGATTGTATGTGTTCCATTGTATGTCCGGGTTGGGCCTGAAAAAAGACCTTTGGTCCAGTGTCCTTACCCGGTTAACAAAAGATAGAATGAAAAATGAAATGAAATGAAATATACACATACACATAAATAATATATAGATATTGCATATGCCCAGCATTAACCACATAGTTTAGTACAGAAAATACTTCCACCAAAAGTTATTTTCAAATTTCCCCCTTCCAGCTTCAGACTGTAACCCCCTGGTGTATGAACTATTCCTTAACTTGAACAACTCTAGGGAGTTCACATTATTGTACCCCTGTATGAAAGACTTTTTCACTTTCCAGATCTCAAAATGCAGACAAGCAGCCATCACAAAACTTGTCAAGTCAGAATAACTTGCCACCCTGACCATGCATGTCAAATTCATAGAAACATAGAAATTGATGGCACATAAGGACCGCTAGGCCCATCTAGTCTGTCCATTTTCCCTGCATCCTGTAAAAGCCACAGACCCTACTTGATCTCAGTCTTTACCTCCTCATTCCCATTGCTAAGGTTCCCCTATGACTGTCCCATGCATGCTTGAATCACCTCCACTGTGTTTGCCCCCACTACCTCTGTTGAGAGTATATTCCATGCATCCACCACCCTTTCTGTGGAGAAATACTTCATCATGATACCTCTTAGTCTACCCCTTCCAACCTCATGTCATGCACCCTTTTTCCTGGACATCTCTTTTTCTAAAAGATGCTACCCTCTGGTACCCTAGTTATGCCTTTTTGATATTTGTAGGTTTCTATCATATCTCCCCTCTCTCTTCTCTCCTCCAGGTATACATATTGAGGTCTCCCAGTCTCAACTCATATGACTTTTGGTGCAGGCTCTGCACCATCTTTGTTGCCCTTTTTGTGACTGTGGGTGGAGCCTACAGAAGTATTGCATGTACAAAAGGAGTGATGTCATGTTTTCTGTCTGTAGAACTGCCTGGAGGTGTACATAGTTTCCTCCACCTTACCCTCCTCCAAGCAACATTTTTCACCCTCAAATAAATATGCTTTCATATGAGTCAATGGTTGCAGGGTATTATTTTCTTTCTTAAATGGGTGGTACAAGAACTGGAACCTGAGTAGTGGGAGGCAGCATTAGGGTTTTTTTTTTTGGAGTAAGATCCACCTCCACCTCCACCCCAAACTTTTTTCTGATTCATGTGGGAGGGGCATAAGATAGCTCTAGCATGCTGTAACCAGATACACTAGTTTGGGACCTTATCAACCAACAGACATGCCTGTGCAGTGGAGAACAGAACAGAAATATTTAAGGCCTTCAAACTGACTTAAAAATCCTTTGGAACAAATGATTATCAGAGCCACCTGGGGCCTTAGAAGGAGACCTATACACATATCTAGCTCTGTAAGAAAGTTTTCTTTTTTTTTTGTGGGGGCTGTGGGATTCAATCCCAGATCTAACTGCCCAGATCATTAATGCTATAAAATGATATAATTAGCAGACTCTAGCTGTTTTCTTACAGAAACTCCACTCAGATTTCAAGTATTTGCTAAATTGTAAATGAAGGTATCAGCATTCTGTTAGTAGTTAGTGCTGATTGTGGTCTGTGACAAGATCATTTTATTTACAAATGAAGTGTATGGTAGGAAGCTGAAAACAGACTTTGATGATAAAGTGTGTTTTTTCTTTTAGGTTTGAGATGTATTAGAAAACATTGACCGAGAAAACAATTGATGATTTTAAAAGCTATTCTGATCAGAACTGACATAAAACAAATCTTAACTAGTTTTTTATTTTAGCATGGACACTAGAAATAGGATGTCAGCATTCACTCCATTAAACCTGTTTTTCAGGTTTTTTTATAGCATATTGCCAAGGTAATCTTCCCAGAATGCACTCTGTCACAGGGGAAGGGGTTGAAATTGTTTTAAAGGAGTAGTCCACCCAGAATGTGCAAAAAAAATATGTTATGTAGAGTGTTTTAATATGTATGTTAAGTCCTAGTGTGTCCTTCCCTCTGTCTGCTATTTGGAGGTTTTCCTAAATTGCCTGCTAGCTGTATAGTAGTTTTATGACCCATGGGGATCTCCAAAACAAATAGTTTTATTGGCTCTTTTTCTCCTACGATGCCCCCTGTCTCATGTGACAGTGATGTAGCCATGCCCTTAGATTTAGCATGTGTACTGCTTTAAAATTAGTTTAGCAACAGCGGAGCCTTGTAACTGTTCTTATCCAGGGAGCACAAATGTCAACAATTAGTTTAGCAGATATCTGAAAGCTATCTAACTGGGGTTTCTGTAAGAAAACTGCTGCTGAATAGCTCTAATTCATTATTTGTGTTTTTGATCTTAAAACACTCCTGCTAGCTAGACCTGATGAACAGAGAAAACAAAAATAGTGAATTAGAGCTATTTAGTAGCTGTTGTCTTATGAAACCCCAGTTAGCTTGTTCTCAGCTATCTGCTAAACCAACTGTTGACATTTGTGCTCCCTGGATAAGAACAGTTACAAGGCTCTGCTGTTGCTAAACTAATTTTAAAGCAGTACACATGCCAAATCTAAGGGCATGGCTACATCACTGTCACATGAGACAGGGGGCATCGTAGGAGAAAGAAAGCCAAAAAAAAAACCTATTTGTCATGGAGATCCCCATGGGTCATAAAACTACCATACAGCTAGCAAGCTAATTTAGGAAAAACTCCTAATAGCAGACAGAGGGAAGGACACACTAGGGTTTAACATACATATCAAAACACTCTATATAACAATGTTTTTTTTTTTTGCATATTCTGGGTGGACTACTCCTTTAATCATGAAGTACTGGTGTTAGTAATGCATTTAGAAATATAATGTTTAATTGTCTTTACCGTTAAACATGCAGTTTCATGTCAGGGCACATTTTTTGGGGGGGTTCAAATTATTTTAAACATTGGCACAGTACTTGGTAAATACATACTTTGATGATAAAGTGTATTTTTTCTTTCAAGTTTGAGAAGTATGTATTATATATAAATGTAACCGTGTTGTAAATGGTTAAGTAGGTAGTGGTTTAAGTCTCTGAGCTACAAACCTGGAGACCTGGGTTTGACTCCCACAGCCCCCACTTGCATACTGTGTGACCCTGCACAAATCACTTAACTTCCTTGTGCTCCCAGGTCACACCTATAAACAAGCTTTCAGCTTAGTGTGTCTCTCCTGGTAAAGAAAAAAGTGCCTAGAATGTTTTTTTAATATAGTTGAGTTTATATGTGGTAAGTAGGTAGGGTATGATGTTTTGAATGTGGCAGTAGGATTTAGCATGTGCACTGCTTTAAAATCATTTTACAGTATTTTATACTTTCTTAAAAAGATACTCCACATTTGTGTGGGGGCTGTGGGATTCAAACCTAGATCTCCAGATTTGCAGAGAAGAGCCTTAAACCACTGTGCTATACTGCCTCCCTAGTTATGGCAGTCATCTGTTTTATTGAATCCTGGCTATGACTATAGGTGTTTGCAACTGAATAATAATAATAACCACATTTGCTTCACTTGCAAATAGGTAGGCATCTGTGTCTAATTTCTGTTTGCCTTACTGTAGGTTACACTCACATAGAATCTGAAAAATTCATAACATGCTGTATTGTGATTCAATGAACTGATCAATGGGGATTTTGGTTTCTTTTACAAATTCATTTTTCCTGACCATGGATATACTAAAACAAAAATTTGTCAACAAAATGTTTTTAAATAAAGAGTTTAACTCACAGCAGCAGAAGAAGCATGTTGGCATTAAAAGCTTAGTGGCATGGATGTAGAGGCACCAGTATTTAAGCATGACTTTGGTAGAGGATTAATTGTGACTGGGGGGTGAAGGAGGGAGTGAGTCTTGATATTTGTAGCATAATGGTTTTCTGAAACTTCAACCTTCAATGGGTTAGACTCTGCAGCCATCTGTACAGTATATCACTAAGCCATATGCAATGTGGTATGGGTAAAACCCAGTTCACCAGACCAGGACTAGTGCTGTAAAATCTGCACTGGCCACAGCTTATGCAAATATTGCTGATCCAGTGGATCAAATAAATACGTGCAAATAAATAAATACTCAGCTTCACCTCATGCTTCAACCCACCCCAGGAGTGACATTATTACATGATAACACACACCCTGTCATGCCTTATTGCTTAAATATGCCCTTTCTCAATGTACTATACTTTGACTCACTTAGTGTATGCAACAGCCTTCATGTGAACACTCTGAGCTTCTCTTTGACTCGTAATGTCTATTTGCTTTAGCTATTGTATATTGTTTGAACTGCTTTAGTCTTCTTGATGTGGTGCCTATGTGCCTAAACTATGTAATCTGTTTATCTACTGCTACCCATGTATCTCCAGTGAATGGTTGTTATAACTGTCTGCTCTCCGAGCCATTGTTTTTGGACTTGTTAACTGTGCTGTCTTTGTATTAGTTCAGACGAGGTGCCTTTGTAAATGAGTTTTTGACTCAAAGGTTTGTAAATCTGATATTTTTTAAATAAATAAATGTTTATGTTTAAGCCCATGAAACACCCTTGTCTAGTTAATGCATTCACATTTGTAGTGGCTCTGCCAGAGCTTGTTTAAACTGCCTCCACCCCATCTATGTCCTTACGGAGATGCGGCCTCCAGAACTGGACACAATATTCCAAATGAGGCTTCACTAATGATCTGTACAGTGGCATCACCACCTCCTTCCTTCTGCTGGTAATACCTCTCCCTATGCAACCCAGCATCCTACTGGCTCTCCCCACAGCTGTGTCACATATTTTCGCCATATTTAGGTCATCAGATATAATTACTCCCAAATCTCTTTCCTGTTTGGTGACCATCAGTTTCTCTCCCCAACATGTACTCTTCCCCTGGGTTCTTATGCCTCAAATGCATGATTTTGCACTTTTTTGTATTGAATCTCAGCTGCCATACTCTGGACCATTCCTCCAGTTTATCTGTGTCCCTCCTCATGTTTGCCACCACCTCTGGAGTTTCCACCCTGTTGCAGATCTTGGTGTCATCTGCAAATAGGCACACCTTCCTCTCCAGCCCCTCCACAATATTACTTATGAAGACATTAAACAGGACTGGACCCAGGACTTATCCCTGTGGCACCCCCCGGTCACCCTTCTTTCCTCAGATTGAGCACCATTTACCACGACCCTTTGTCTTCCATCACTCAACCAGTTCCTAACCAAGTTTACCACCTTGTGACCCACTCCCAGGCTGCCCAGTTTGTTCATAAGTCTTCTACGTGGAACGGTATTGAAGTAGGCAACATCCACCACTCCCCCCTGATCCATGAACTTAGTCACTCAGTCAAAGAAATCAATTAGATTTGTTTGACATGACTTTCCCACTGTGAATCCATGCTGTCTCAGATCCTGTGCTCCACTGGCTTCAAGATATTCCACGATCCTTTGTTTAAGTAGTGATTCCATAATCTTCCCCACTATTGAGGCAAGGCTGACTGGTATTTAGTTTCCAGCCTCTTCTTTACTGCCACTTTTGTGAAGAGTGACTGCATCTTCCTTCCCCCAGTCCTCTGGACCCACTCCTGTATTGAGTGACTCATTGAACAGTGCTGTCAGTGGTAGTACCAGCACCTTTCACAGTTCCCTTAATATTCTTGGATGTATCCAATCTGGTCCCATTGCCTTGTCCACTTTCAGTTTTATGAGTTCCTTAGGGACTCTCTCTTCTGTAAATGGACTAGTGTCCATATCCCTCCCATATACTAATGTACCTATAAAAAGTCTTGTCCCCTTTCTTTACCTCCTATGCAATTTTTTCCTCCGTTTGTGCCTTTGCACTTCTGACTGCTTTCCCTGTCTCCCTCTGTTTATCCAGCTACACTACCCTGTCCTCCTACCACTGTGTTTCCTTGTATTTCCAGAAAGCCATATTTCTCACCCTAAGCTTTCCAGTCACTGCCTTTGAGAACCATAATGGCTTTCTCTTTCTCTTGCCCTTGTTTACTTGCCTAATGCAAAGGTTTGTCACCTCCACTATGGCTCCTTTCAGATGGGACCACTGCTGCTCCACTGCCCCCCCCTTTTTGTCCCTTCCTGCCTGGGCATGTTTGAGATGTATCCTCATCTTTGTAAAGTCTGCCTTCTGAAATCCAGGACCCTCACCTTTGTGTGGCTTGACTCTGCCACTGTCCTCATGCTGAACCACACTGTGTGATGATCACTTGATCCCAGGTGTTCACCCACCCTGACTTCCTCAATTCTGTCCCCATTGGTGAGTACCATGTCCAAAATTGCACCATCCCTGGTGGGCTCTAGCACTAGCTGCCTGAGGCCTGGCCCTTGTACAGAGTACAGGATGTCCCTGCCCCTGGCTGAGGCAGCAGCTGGGATGCTCCATTCTACATCTGGCAGATTGAAATCACCTACCAGCAGCATTTCCCCTTTAGCTGCCATCATGTGGATGGAGTCCACTAGAACCCTATCCACCTCTTCCCCCTGTGCTGGAGGTCTGTATATCATGGCTGTGCAAAAAGCAGTCCATTGCACATCTCAAGGTTGACTCAAAGTACCTCCACTCCCGCCTGCATTCCATGTACCTCAGTTGCTCTAATACTCTCCCTGACATAAAGAGCCTCCCCCTCCCTTTTAACCCCTGTCTCTTCTAAACAGAGAATAACCTGGTACTGCTACATCCCAGTCATGGTTTCCAGTATACCACATTTCAGTAATAGCTACAATGTCCAGGTCAGCCTCTGTTATCAAGGCCACTAGGTCTGGTATTATATTCCCAAGGTTGTGGGCATTGGTATACATGGCCTTCCATGTCCTGCCATTTGTCCTTTTATCACCCCCCACTGTCTTTTTCTCTCCTCTGTTTGTCCTTCCTGTATTCAAACCCCTTCCTCCTTTCTTCTGCTGTCCCCCCTTCTATGGGTTCCATTTTGTCACAGTGTTTGGGAATAAACATCAGACAACGCAAATTTACAAGTTTAAAACACACCGTGGTGTGATATTTATTTTTCAACGGTTAGAAAAATAATCAATGAAAACAAAAACATTGCAAAAAAAATCACTACTTAACATCAGTAGTTTCTCCCATAATACAGTCCTGGATCTTTGAGCTCCTAAGACCCTTCTTATCTGCATTCAACAGCTTGTCTGCCTCTCTCCTCCCTCAGGGCTAGGCTCCAGTGGACCTCACTGAATGAACTCAGTGAAGAGGTTTTTATATCTTTTTGATGTGGTCACCTGACTGAGTCCTTTTCTATTTACATGTCTGGACATGCTGTTTCATATCTGAACATTTTGTTTTAAAACCAAGGGGTGGGGGGGGTTGTTTCAGGGGATTTCCTGGTTCAGTTAAAGGTACAGTGTATATCTCACAGATATTTATTTATTTGTTTAGTTTTTGTTGACTGGGTAAGTGCACTAGACAGATTCTTCCTATTTTCAGGCACGACCCAGGGAGGTGGATACAGATGAATGCCAACTGACCTTGAACCAGATTAAGCTGTTGGTGGCATTTTTAGAAAATGGGAAGAAATTTGGCCAGGGCACCAGGAAAATTCCCCTACTCTGCCAGCAGGGGGCTTGACTTCCTGCAGAGTGGAGGAGCTCAGTTTGGAGCCAGACAGCAGAAGAAGGAGGAAGTGCTGATGTGGCTATGGCTGAGGGGGAGAGGACCTCTTTCCTTGTACAGCCACTGCAAGAGGCTGATGGGCTGGTGACCCAAACAGATTTTGAGAATGAAGAAAAGATGGATACTTCTGAGGAATTAATGACAGAGGACATTGGGCTCTTAAGTCATGCTGAGGTAAAACTGGGGCAAAATTCTACAGACAAAGACTATGTATTACTAAACCTACAAGAAGAAGAAGCTGATTTAATATGCAAACAAAGGGTGCTTCGAAGTAGAATTCTTGATCTAAAGGCAATGAGAAAACTACTGTCTAATTCTGATAGCTCCCAGCTATGTTCTAATGCAGCAGCTGCAGAAACCACAGAAACTGTCAAACCAGAGACAAAATGTCAAATGAAGGCACAGAAAACCCAACCCTGGGAAAAAATGCCACTGGCAGTGAATATGCTATGGCTAGTGTGTGCCGAGAGTCGCAAGGGTTAGGAAATGGTTTGGTGAAGCAAGCAAGGAGTGAGGATCAAAAAAAGAACTCACACACAGAGATACCAGCAAGCAAGTGTCCTAGCATGGAACCCCAGCTCGGTTCTCTGTCTGGCACAGCACCGGAAAGCAAAGCAGCTTCTGTTTTAATTCAAAAAGGGAATGAACAAATGGAAGGAGAAACAACATCGCAGTGTGAGACAGGATCTGAGGAAAACATGCCAGATCAACAGGGAGAATGCTCATCTGCTTCAGGTCATATAATATTTCACAAATGACAATATGTTGAAAATAAAAAGGGGAGATAACATCATGGAATGAAGAGGTAAATGCTGATGAAAGGGAGGGGGAAGTTTATTCACAAGACATTGTAAATACTGAAATAGAGCAAACAGAAGAATACAGACCAAATTTTGATGAAAACATATCAGTAACAGGGGTCCCTGTAGCTGAAGTTCTCAGGGAAGCAGGCTGGAATAAACAGCTGGGGCCCCAGTCCTGGTCTTCCTCCTCTTTACCAGAAAATAATATTGAAAGTGGCACAGATGCATTAGAAATCCCTTCTCCTTTAAGACTAACTCAGAACCCAGTGTTACAACTAAAAGTATTGCATGATAAAGATGGGAGAGCTTGGGAAGAGCAAGAAAAGTTACTGCTGGAAGAAATAATGAGGTAATTCAAGCTCCAGAAATAAACATCCCTCCCAACAACAAACAGGATCTCAACAAAGACAAAAAGGTAATCAATGGAACAATCAAGGGACCACTGCCAATGCAAGAACTTATGCTGTGCTGTTTCATGGGCCCCCTGAGCCTGCAAAATGCAGAAATGCAGTGCAACTATGCTACAAGGGAGGATTGGAATTGTTTCCGGACCGGGTATATGTGGAAAAGAAATTACTCAAGGAAAGCCTGCAATTCCTTCCCACTGAAGTGAATGCTTTAATTCACAAATCTGGGGATCCTAATTTCAATTTAAGTTTTAAAACCTCAGGAGTCCTAGAAGCATTTTGGCACAGATACAGTCAAGTCAAATACACTCCCTTGTGGACACTTTTCTTAGCTATTCCACTAACAAAACCTGCAATAAGGCATATAACAGTTCTGTTCAAGAATGAAGGCATGGCTGTATCAGATATTCTGAGGTGGTTGAATCTAAAATGCACTGTTCTTGGATTGCCTGAACCAATAATTGATTCTGAACAGCTATGGACTGGAGGATGAAGAATCCAAGTTCGCGAGTCACAAACAAATGGGGTCATACAGCACCTCCCAAGTTGTTTCTATCTGGGCAGAGATAGAGGGTTTATATTTTACTCCGATCAACCCAAATCTTGTTTTAGATGTGGTGCATATACACATTTGAGCAGAGCCTGTGATAGGCTAAAATGCTTCCTTTGTGGTGGGATAGGCCATACGATAATAAACTATCAAAAACCAATGGATTGTAACATGTGTAATGAAACTTCCCACACTTTTAAAGACTGCCCATGGGTGTCCCACAATAATCCTGCAAGCACACAAGAAGAACAAGATGAAACTGTCTTAAATGCTCAAAACAGAGCAGCCAGTACTACTGGGGGAGGCAGAGAGGCTCCTAGAAACTAATCCCTGTCTCCATGCTCAGCAGCAATAACAGAGGGCGAGCTAGATCAGCACAACCCCCAGCCAGGGCCCAATGAGCAGCCCAACCCACAGCCAGGGCCCAATGAGTAGCCCAACCCTGATACAGAAACATTAATGATACAGACTTCAGCTGCCACAGAGAGACAAGAAGCAGCATCACATTATGAGCAGCCAGGAACTTCAGCAGGAGATAAAACAAACACCCAACAACCACCACAGGACATAGTAATGCCACCACTGGAGGAAGGACCATGGTCCCAAGTAGGAGCAGGAAGACAAATAAGAAGCAAGACAAATAAAGGGACTAAAGAGGAAAAACAAAAATCAGAAGGGAAGATCATGAGCAGAAACAGATATGCTACGCTGTATAAAAGAAAACAGGAGGCCGAGAATGAAGAAGATCATGATGGAACCTCGGTAGCATCATCTCAGCCAGAGCCCATGACAGACTCAGAGCATGGGGTACACGAATCAAGTGGCTCAAGGAAGAAAAGATGTAAGATGAAGTCACAAGGAAAAGGAAAGAGAAACTAAAAAAAATGTGATGCCTTTTCATCCACATGCCCAGCAACATAACTTTTTGCATCTTGAATGTCAACAGCATAAGGAACAATAAACGAAGATGGACTGTTTTCTCTATTTTGGAAAGAAATAGAGCACAGTTTAATTTGTTACAGGATACTAGACTGCACACACTAAGGGAAATTAATCATGCAACTGAGGAATGGAAGGGGGGATTTCATTTTGGTCTCTTGGTGAGAACTCCTGCTCAGGAGTGGCTATTCTTTGTAACAGTGTAAAAATCACTGTAACTAAATTAACTGACTTGGTGCAAGGTAGAGTACTGATGATAGATGCTATAATACAAAACCAAGAGTGGAGGATTATCAATTTATATAACCCTCAAGTCAAGACAGAGAGAATACAGGTAATGAAGAAAATGCAGCCCTACCTACATACAGCAAAATCTATAATTCTCTGAGATGATTTTAACTGTATTACTAACCTTAAAGATAAGACAGGGAAAACTCAGAAATTATACTCAGATTCAAATTTCCTCAATTCTGTGTGTAAAATGGCAAATCTGAAAGACGAAGGAATAGCAGGGACAAACTCCCCTCCACGCACGTATTTTAGAGGCAAATCATCTACAAGAATAGATTATTTTTTCATGTCAGACTGGGTACCGTGCTTTAAAAGCACGGTAACCCCAATAGAAATATCAGATCACTGTGCACTAACTATCCACATAGGTATACTGCAAAACGAACCAAGGAGTCACACTCATTGGAAAATGAATACAACAGTTTTAGAGGAAGGGAAAGGATGGGAGGAACTGTTAGAAGTAATAAAGGACAAGCAGTCTGTCTTTGAACTATATGAGGATCCTGCTCAGTGGTGGCTAGAAACAAAGACAGAGATTAAAAATGTTTGTAAATACAGGGCCAAATCTGAAAATAAAGAAAAATATCTCCAATATTTAGATAAATGGAAACAACTCAAAAAAGTGTGCTCCTTACAGACAAAGTTTAATTTAAACTACTCCAACCAAATAGCACAAATTAAGAAAGACATGACAAAATTCCAATATGATAGGTCCACCTCTTTTTGTTAGAGAAAAAATACTGTATGAAAGGTAATGTCCAGACAATAAACCCTTATGATAACTGCAGACAAAGGAATGGTTCAAAATATATGTCTGCTCTTTGCAATACAGCAGGACTAAGAGCAGAGAGTAACCAGGAGATCTTAGTGATAGTGTCAGCCCATTCCAAAATCCTTTTTTGGACAGGCTTTGGAAACCCCATTTGGGACAGATAAGTTTTTACAAAATTTGGACATGCCTCTACTCATGCAGGATAAAAAAAATGAACTGACAGGCAACATAAAAGAAGTAGAAGTATGTAGGGTAATAGAGAATTTAAAAAATACAGTAACTCCAGGTCCCAATGGGATACCCAACGAGTTTTACAAAAAATTAAAGGATACAATATGTAAACACCTGACAGCAGTCTACAATAACATTCTGCAAGGAACTTCCCTCTTCCCACCCTCATTGGCAGATAGCCTTTTGATTTTCTTACACAAAAAAGATGATAAAGAAAACATTAACAATTGGAGGCCAATCAGTCTGATTAATTTAGACTGGAAAATTCTTTGTAAAATCTTATGTATAAGATTGGCAAACATAGTGGGATCAGTAATTAGTACAGCACAGACATGTGTAATACCTAATAGATCAATGCTGGATAACTTCAAGTTAATTAGAGAAGTGTTTTATTCCCCGCAGTCTGAAGCATATGTAATTTCCTTAGACCAGTCCAAAGCATTTGACAAAGTCTCTCATGGTTGCTTGTTTAGCGTATTAGAGTCATGGTATCCCAAGAATGTTCATTAAATGGATTCAGATAATTCATGGTCCAGCATCCATGACATCATTTGTTAACGACCTAATGGGGTCACACATTAAAATAAAAAAAGGAGTTAGACAGGGCTGCCCCTTGAGCCCTCTCCTTTATGTTTTTTCAGTCGACCCCCTATTAAGTAAGCTAAACTGTCTCCAAATGATCAAACACATATCAGGACCAGGAAACATGAATTTCCCATGCGCCACAGCATATGCAGACAATGTCTGCCTCATGGTGGCAGATGAACATTCAATATCTCAGGTAGTTATAATTATTTAAGAGTTTTCTGCAGTTTCCGGGTCTCACTTAAACAAAGAGAAAAGTAGAGGAAAAAACTTAGCACAACAAAATGCTGAGGGAACAACAGAAATTGAAGGAATAAAAATAGAATCTGGAAACCTAAAATTATCAAGTATCACATTTGGAGATTAAGATCATGGCGAGAGAAACTGGTCTGAAAAATTAAACACAGTAGAAGACAAAGGCCTGGATATTCGGAAGGGTTGCGCATAGCACAACACTGTTGCACCATGTGCAACCCACTGATGCGCACTGGCACGATATTCAAACGGGGATTGAGCCTGGCACAAAACCCGATGCACCGGATCTCATCAGTAATGTATGCAGCACAGGTAGAGGGGGCATGCCCATGCATGCTCTGCACATCCCGATATTCAGCCCGGGATGTGCTGAACCCATGCATGCTCAACCCCTACTTGCGCTGCACACAGGTGAACCAAAAAAGTAGCAACAGCTGGCCACCCACAGGTGAGCTGCCGTAGTGCAGGTGCAACACAGCAGCTGTCACCTGTGGTGGCCACCCGAGCTCTGGCTGCACCTTCTGGTGGTGCTCCCTGCCCAATCACGGGCATATGTATACAACTAATAGACCTATATCCCTGGTAGTCCAGTGGACTGCTTGCAGCCCCATCGTGGGCATAAGTTGAACAATGAAAGCATCTTATATCCCTGGTGGCCCAGTGGACAGCTTGCAGACTTTTAATGGGCATGTTGAGTAATGAAAGCATCTATATTCCCTGGTGGTCTATGTGGACCGACAGCCCAATCGTGGCATATCCTGTAGAAATACTAGTCCCATATCCCCAGGTCCAGCAGTACCTCCTCACTCCGCCCACTGAGCCCCACCACCCGATCCCCCGGCTGTTGAGGTAGCTCCCACTCACTGCCCTGCCACCCGCCGACTGATTCTTTATGGTCATAGGCTGTACTCTATTGGTCCACAGCATGAGCCAATAAGGTAGCCCATATATAGTTACTAGCAGTCCAGATATGTGAATGGATCCATTCACATATCTGGACTGTGTAGAGTGGTACAGGCTGCATGTCCATTGGCTCACACTGTGGACCACTGGGCATACAGCCCCACCAGAGGGAGTTGGTCAGCAGGTGGCAGGGTGGCAAGTGGGTGGGGAGCTGCTGCCAGCCACTAACCGGGGAGAGCAGGGCGGTGGGGCTCAGTGGGCGGGTGAGGAGGGGGGTACGACTGGACCACCAGTGATATGGGACTAGTATTTTAACAGGATATGCCCATGATTGGGCTGCAAGCAGTCCACTGGACCACCAGGGATATAGGACTTACATTATTATTCAACCTATGCCTGGGATCGGGCTGCAAGCGGTCCACTGGACCACCAGGGATATAGGTACATCATTATTATTCAACTTATGCCCATGATCGGGCTGTAAGTGGTCCACTGGACCACCAGGGATATAGGATGATTTTATTATTCATCTCATGCCCATGATTGGGCAGTGGGGCACTGTGCCGCGATGTGCAGGGGGCGTCGTTCCCTGACTGCTGCAGCCTGGCAGGGTGCCAGGCGCAAGTCACCAGGGATCGATGCACCTGCATGCAAATGGGGCCATAATTACATGCAAATGGCCCCATTTGTGCCTTGCATGCATTATGGCCCCATTTGCATGTGCAGTTTTGAATATCACAGTTGTTGCACCTAGTGTAACAGAACTTGCACTAGTGCATCCCACTGCTCCACTTTGACCACTTGTGCTGGTGCAGTGCCACTGCACCATACACACTGCGGGTGGCCAGGGTGCGATATTCAACGATGCTGTGCCATAGCGCAGCTCCATTGAATATCACCCTGTCAGCACCCCTGCGCAGCCCAGTTGCACTGTGCTCAGGCTTGCACCACAGCCTGGTGCAGTCTGAATATTTGGGTCAAAGTGTCTAAATGGAAATGTTACCCTATGACTAAGCATAAAAGAATCTTCATGCTTAAAACTTTCATCATCCCAATAATGCCAACAGTAAACTACATATATCCACTACCAATAAAATTAGAGCACCGGGTATATAATGTATGTTTTCAACTATTATGGGGCAGCCATTTGAACCCAATAAAGAGATCTATTACATACTGGCCAGTAAAACAAGAAGGATTAAATATGTTTAACCCAGTCCTCTACTTTCTTACCATTTTTTTACATTCAAATATCCTCTCCATAATTATGAGAAATCAGCAGGAGTGGGTAAAGAGTAAAGAAATAACTCGTTAGTACTTTTTTGACAAATGGGCAGCACCCAAAAGGGGGGTATTCAAACAGATACTGCAAAGGACCCCGGGGTATATAACAGAGGTAGTTAAACAATGGGGAATTACCATCCCAATGTTGCAGGCAAACAGCAGGAAATCTTTGTACTCCCTAGTTTTAAGTAACAACTTTCTGACTGGAACAGTATTCAATACCCCACAGGGAATAGAAAATCAATGCTTAACAAAGCAACTAATGGACAGCAGAATTCTCCAGAAGATGTGGGACACCCTGTGGATGTGTTGCCATGTAGGGTTGAATGTCAGGGGAAATCACGCACATAAAACCATGGAGGAAAGGTTTTGTGTGAGAGAAAACTGCATAGTCCAGATATAAACAATGGAACACTTATTTTTTGACTGCTCATATATCTCTCAAGTTTGGAACCTTATTGCAAAAAAATGGAGAACTCCTATAATGGCCAAAATATCATATACAGAACTGGTATATGGCAAGTACAGCACAGAGTGGAGCTGTTTTCACCCAGGGACACTCAGAGTCATATGTACAATTTTTAAATGGTATATTTGGCAGAATCATTTAACAACTGGTTATGTATGTGGTGTCTGACAACTAACATTTCTTGTATAAAAACCTGGGAGAAATTTGAAAACAAAAATGAATTGTATGGATACGATGGATTACACTTAAATAGACATGGTTCAAGATTACTGGGGTGTAATATCTATAATGCAATCAATATATCAAAAAACTAATAAGAAGGGGGAGCAGGGAACATTTACTTAAAAATAACAAAATTGTGAAACTTAATTTGAATACATCCAAACTAGTAAAAAAGATAGAAAGTACACGTACAAGGAAATTAGGTTTAAATTTCCTATTAACAAATGCAAGGAGTCTACACGGTGCAAAAATGGCTGAATTTCAATTTATTCTAAATAATGGAAAGACAGATATAGCGGCAATAACTGAAACATGGTGGAACGAAAATTCGGAATGGTGTAATAGCATACCGGGATACATAGCACATTACAAAAACAGAAAGGACAAAAAGGGGGAGGAGTGGCTTTATTTGTAAAAAAAGACATAAAATCAAAACAAATCATGGAAACAGACAGTACAGTATGTGAAATTATATGGGTTGAAATATTGGGAGACAATTTACCTAAACTGCTCATTGGTCTATGTTACAGGCTGCAAGATTCAAATCTAAAAATAAATCAAGAAATTATAAAAAGCATAAATGAAAAGTCAAATTATAATGAAACAATATTAATGGGGGACTTCAATTTTCCAGGTATAAACTGGAAAGATAATATAGGTAGCAACAATAATGAGAACCTGTTCTTGGATACATGTATAACAAATGGACTATGTCAAGTAATACATAAACCTACTCGAAATAATAACATACTAGATTTAGTATTAACAGACATGCCAGATAAAATAAATAATATAATGGTTAAACCACCACTAATATACAGCGACCATATGATAATTACTTTTAATAATTCTACATATATAAAACCAGTAGTAGGTAAAACAATTGTTAAAAATTATAACAGAGCAAACTTTGTTAAATTAAAACAAGATTTATCAAATTGGAAATGGGATAACAAATTGAAATCATGTAATGCTTTATGGATAAAAATTAAAAATAAAATTTTAGGGTTAGAAAATAAATATATTCCAAATCGAACCGTGTATAATAAAATAGGTAAAATTCCATCATGAATAACCCCAGCTATTATAAAGTTAATTGAACAAAAACAGAGATTTTATAGAGCTATGACAAGAGATGGAAGTGAGTATAATATTTGGAAATATAAGACGTCGTTAAAAAATGTAAAACTAAAATTAAAAATGGAAAACAAAAGTTTGAAACAAACTTAGCTTATATTAAAGATGGTGGGAAAAGTTTTTACTCTCATATAAATAATAAAAAACCCAATTCAAGAAATGTAGGTCCACTAATCAAAGACAATAATGGAATAATGCTTCAGGACAACACAGAAGAATTTAATAAATACTTTTGTTTAGTTTTCAACACTAACCAAAAAGTTCCAAATCAATCAACAAATAATACAATAGAAAAGGATTTAGTAAATGAGATAACTAAATAAGAGATCATGGCCAATTTAAATAAATTAAATATAAATAAATCACCTGGACCAGATGGGTTACATTCAAGGTTATTGAAGGAAATCAAAGAGTGGCTTGTAAACCCTTTGCACAAACTTTTTAACATGTCATTGAATACTGGTGATGTTCCAAGTGATTGGAAGACAGCAATTGTGACACCTATTTTCAAAAAGGGAAATCGATCATATATTCAAAATTACAGACCTATTAGTCTAACTAGTATAGTTGGTAAAATTTTTGAATCGATATTAAAAACCAGGATCGAAAGTGATTTACGAGATAGGGGATTAGAGGATAAATCACAACATGGTTTCCAAAAAAATAGGTCTTGTTTATCAGGTGATATGGTATTTTATGAATATATAAGTAATAGCATGGAAAATAACAAAGCTTTGGATGTAATATTTCTTGATCTATGTAAGGCATTTGATAAAGTGCCACGTGGACTCCTGATAGAGAAAATGAGAAAGCTCGGAATTAAGAACCCAGTTATAAACTGGGTAGAAGAGTGGCTAAACGAACGTACCCAATGTGTATGTATAAGAGGACATATATCTGGAATGAGAGCAGTGACAAGCGGGGTTCCTCAGGGATCAGTTCTGGGAGCAATCCTTTTCGACATATTCATATCAGATATGACATCCAGTTTGAATAGCTTTGCTATAAAATTTGCTGATGATACCAAATTAACAGCACAGGTTGATACCTTAACAGATTATCAAAAACTTGTCAATGACTTACAAAAAATTGAAATATGGGCTGATAAAAATCAGATGACCTTTAGTACTAACAAATGTGTTGTTATGCATTTTGGAAAAAAACAACTTGCATTATGAATATGCATTAAAGGGTCTAGTAATAAGATCCATAATGCAGCAAAAAGATCTAGGTGTGACAATAGACTCTGACCTTACATTTCAAGTTCACTATAACGATATTATAAATAAGACTAACAGGCTAATAGGCTGCATAAAAAGAAGCTTTGCCTCTAGAGATAAAAAATACATTATGCCACTGTATAGAGCCTATGTGAGGCCACACTTGGACTACTGTTCCCCTCTGTGGAATCCATACCTCAGATGGGACATAAATAGGATGGAGGGGGTCCAGCGGAGAATAACTAAATTGGTAGATGATGTATCCAGTATGAGCTTTGATAGAAGACTGGAAGAGTTTAAATTGTTTTTCCTGGAGGAGAGAAGAAAAAGAGGGGACCCCCTTTTTATACACAAAATGCACAAGGATGATGAGTTACTTACACAATTAAATGTCTTACAATAAACATAACTGTAATTTAAGAAGCCATAAATATCAGTTGTCCCTTACATATCCTAAAACTAATAAAAGGAGATTTTACTATACACAAAGAATAATTCCCTTGTGGAACTCACTTCCTAGTTCGTTAGTAGATAATGTTGATCATGTCATTTTTAAACATAAACTTGATTCATTATTGCTATGATAAATATGGAGTATACCAGCTTGGCTGGAGACATACCTAAATGGGCCTCGGCTTTCTGTATGTCTATATTTCCTAGTATAAATCCTAGTATAAATTTTGTCTTGTAACAAAAAAAAAGTACCACTGAATGTTCTGATAGAGAAAATCACCCAAGAGGTTGCCCTGTTGTTCAATAAAGAAAAAGGTTCAATGCCACAAGCAGTAATTAAGCAGTGGTGGAGGGCACACCCAATTTTAATCTTTGAGGGGGTAACCGGAGTTGGAATTTCTTTTGGCCTAGAAAGCAAAGAATAGAAGGGAAATAGAGGTGAAAGATATACAGAAAAGAGGCATGGGAAATAGAAAAACTGGTCTGATAACAGTAGAAACCAGACCAATTTGAAGAAATAGGTAAATTATGGAACGTAATTTATAGAAATGTATAAAAGATTGATTATGAGCTCTTTTCTAGGTTATAAAAGCTGATTATGTAATGTGTTAAAGATATATTTGCAAAGCATGTTGAAGGTATACCATGTTTGATATTTTGTTTCAATAAAAATTCCCCCTACTCTTTTCAAGAAGTGCCATGGGATCTTTAACATCCACCTGAACTACCACCTGAATAGGCAGATGGGACCTCGGTTTAAAGTCTCATCCAAAAGACAGCACCTCAGAAGTGCAGAACCCCCTTCATACTGCACTACAGTGTCAGTATTGGGATTTAACCCAAGTACCTGGTGTGGGGATAGAACCCACAGCCTTCTGATCTCTATATCGCTCTGATCCACAGTGACTAAGCACTTATATAAAGTATACCACATTCTCACACATAGAACCTTATAGAGTAACAGGTCTATAGTGTGATTTTATGAAAATAGAAACATAGAAACATAGAAGTTGACAGCAGATAAGGACCGCAAGGCCCATCCAGTCTGCCCATTTCTTTTTCTACCTTATAAATGTGCCATTGGCCTTTGCTCTGTCAGTGGTCTATCTATTCATACTCATTTGTATTGCTCCCTTATGCCTATCCCATGCCTGTCTGAAGCCCTGCACTGTATTCATAGCCACTACTTCTTGAGGTAGGTCATTCCATGCATCCACCACCCTTTTCTGTGAAAAGAATTTCCACATTCCCCTTAATCGGCCCCTCTAATCTCATGCTGTGTCCTCTTGTCCTGCTATTTTTCTTATATTTAAACATGTTAGACTCACCTTGTTAATGCCCTTAAGGTGTTTGAATGCCTCGATCATATCACCTCTCTCCTCCTTTGCTCAGGGTATACATATTGAGCCTGCTAATCTGTCCTCATATGTCTTCTGATGCAGTCCCTGCACCATTTTGGTTGCCCTCTCTGACTGCCTCAATTTGGTTAATGTCCTTGTGAAGGTATGGCTCCAATACTGCACGAGTACTCAAGATGGGACCTAACCAGTGTCTTGTAAAGAGGGATTATTACCTCCCTCTTACGACTTGTGATACCCCTACTAATACATCCTAACACCCCTAGCCTTACCTACTGCTTTAGAGGTCTGCTTGGATGATTTCAGGTCATCAGTGATGATGATGCCCAAGTCTCTTTCTTCCTTTGTGACTGCTAGCAACTCCCCTCCCAGCCTATAGGTGGCTTCAGGGTTTCTCTTCCCTATGTGCATGATCTTGCACTTCTTTGCATTAAATCCCAGTTGCCACTCTTCTGACCATTTTGCTAGTTTATCCAGATCTCTTCTCATTCTGCCCACCCCATCTGGATCATCTACTCTGTTGTAGACCTTGGTGTCATCTGCAAACCCTCTAGTCCATCTGCAAGGTCACTAATGAAGATGTTGAAGAGGACTGGCCCCAGGACTGATCCCTGAGGTACCCCACTTGTGACTTGCATCTCTTCTGACTGTATATCATTTACCACCACTCTCTGTTTTCTGCCCATCAACCAGTTTGCCACCCAGTTGACCAACTTCTGACCCACCCCAAGCCTACCCAGCTTATTTATCAATCTTCTATGTGGAACAGTGTCAAAAGCTTTGCTGAAGTCAAGGCAGGCAACATCAACTGCTCCCCCTTGGTCCACCACTCTGGTTACCCAGTCAAAGAAATCTATGAGATTAGTTTGACAGGACCTTCCTTTTGTAAACCCATGCTGTCTTGGATCCTGTGCCCCTATGGATTCCAGGTGTTGCACTATCCTTTCCTTAAGGAGTGCTCCATAATCTTGCCCACTACTGAGGTAAGACTGACTGGTCTGTAGTTCCCTGCCTCCTCCCTGCTACCACTCTTGTGGAGCGGGATCACATGAGCCCTTCTCCAGTCTTCTGGGACCTGTCCTGTGCTCAGAGTCTCACTAAACAGTTCTGCTAATGGCTCTGCTAGTTCCACCTTTAGCTCCTTAAGTACCCTGGGATGTATGCCATCAGGTCCCATTGCCTTGTCCACCCTGAGCTTAGCAAGCTCTTGTAGGACCCTTTATTTTGTGAAGGGAGTACTGCTCACCTCCCTCCCCCCTGTGTCCATGGTGCTGAGCTGTGGGCCTTGCCCTATCTTCTCTTCAGTAAATACTGAGCAAAAGTATCTATTTAGGATAGATGCTTTTACATGGTCCTCCTCCTCCTCACATGCTCCCTTTTCTCCATTAAGCTTAGAAATACCCCCTCTGGACTTTCTCCTTTCACTAATGTATCTATAGAAAGTCTTGTCACCTTCTTTACTGTTTGTGCTAGTGTTTCCTCAGTTTGGGACTTTGCCTGCCTTACTGCCTTCCCTGCTTCCCTTAGGGCAGTTTGGTATGCCTCCCTATCTTTATCCCGCTGTGTTCCCTTATATTTCCTGAAGGCCAGCCTTTTGGCTCTGACCTTTTCTGCTACTGTATTTGAGAACCAAAGTGGTTTCCTGCTTCTTTTGCACTTCCTTTTCTGTCTAACACAATGGGATGTTGCTTCAAGTATTACGTCCCTAATGCTTGCCCACTTTGCCTGAACCCTCACCTGTGATTCTTTTGCCAGGGCTAGCTTAACTCTGTTGGCCATCTTATCAAAGTCAACTCCTCTGAAGTCCCATATGTTTGCCTTGGAATGGGATGATTTAGATGTAGTAGCCAAATTGAACCATACCATGCGATGGTCACTGGCCCCCAGACCTTCTATCTGGAGATCTGTGATCCCTTCCCTGTTAGTCAGTACTAGATCTAGGATAGCCCTGTCTCTTGTGGGTTGTTGTACCAGTTGTTTGAGGCCTCCTGCAGGGAATCCACTATGTGTCTAGTTCTGGCAGATGTTCCTGCTGGTATTGACCAATCTGTATCCGCATGTTGAAGTCTCCCATTATCAGAACCTCCCTTTAGCTGTCATGTTTTGTATATCTTTAACAGTAATGTGTCTATGTCCTCCCCTGGTCTGGGGCCTGTAGACAACCCCAGTTCTTATGGCTGTCCCATTTCCTGTTTCCAGGGTGACCCACAGTTCTTCTGGCTCCTTATGTGTATTCTGAATTTCTGTAGCTTTGATATTTTCATTGACATACAGGGCCACCTCCCCTTTGCAGCTCGGTCTCTTCTGAACAATACATAGCCAGGTACTGAAGTCTCCCAAGTGTGGTTACTGGTAAACCATGTCTCACTAATTGCTACTATGTCCAGTTTAGCCTCTGACATTATTGCCTGCAGGTCTGGGATCTTATTTCCCAGGCTGTGAGCATTTGTGTACATGATTTTCCATTGGCCAGATTTCGGATGTTAGTTGTTGGGTGAGGTTTGGTATTACCCCTGTGCGTTGTATGGGGAGACAAACCTTTTTTCTTACCTGGTGATGCAAATGAACTGCAAACATGCTGAATCCCTGTTTGACCACTAGCTGAGGGGGGAGGGGTGTTCTTCCATTCGACATATGGGTGCTGCACCCTCCCCATTTGCTAGTTTAAATATTCTGCAAAGACGCCAAACTTGCCCCAATGCACTGACTCTCCTTAGTCAGATGCAGTCCATCAAATTTAAAGAACTTTCGCCCCAGAACTGTTGCCAGTTCCTACAAATCTGTGTCCTTTTCCTGGCACCAGCCCTTGAGCCACGTGTTTAGCTCCCCATCTCCCCTTCTCTGACCTTCCGTCCATCTGCCCCCCCTCTCCTGGACTGGCAGGATCTCAGAGAAGGAGATGCCGGATGAAATGGATGAGTTTGCCACCCAGCCTGGTCAGGTGTTCCTTGGTCTCCACCACTGACGGGCTGGCGAGATCATTAGTCCCTATGTGTACTAGGACATCAATGTTTTCTCCTGCTTTGTGAACAATTTTAGCAATGCGGTAAGTGTCTCTCCATGCTGATGTACCTGGGAGACATCTGACCATTACCCCTGGCTGGAGATGGGTATCAACTCCCCGAATCATGGAGTCTCCTATGATCAGAAGTTTTTTGGATTCCTTTTTTGTTTTTTTTGTTTTGGTTCCTGAATTGGGTGAGTTTTGTTGTGCTAGATCCTGTGCCGCAGTGTCCTGCTCTGCAGTGTCTTCTGCCTCTTTGTTTGATTTCAGAGATAGAGACAGATACCTGTTTGTAGTGTTTATATAGTTTTTGGAGGTAATATGTTGGAGAGCAGAGAGTGATGGGGCACCCGATTTGCCCCTCCTCACCACCTGCCAACCTCCTGGTCCGACTACCCTCTGCGGTCGAGGTTTTTCTGTTGGATGCTGGGGAAATGGCGGGTGGTTCTTATAATGTATTTCCTCTTGAATATGAAATACCTTAAGGATTTCTTATAACTGTACTAATCATGACACTATTATTATTTTATATGACTTCCGAATCCTTTTTATTTAAAAAGGCTTTATTAACTGTATGTATTCATATTTAAAATAGCCTTCATGTTAAAATGCACTTTTGCATTTTACACAACACTTCTCTGGGTGTTTGGCATCATTCAAGGAACTGGATGGATGGAAATGGAAAAAGAATAAAAAGACAGAAGTAGTAGGAAGTTTAGTAGGGATAGTAAAGAGCTACGCTTTGTGGCCAACCTAGGGTAGGGGGGGAAAAGAAGAACAGCAAAGAGAAAAGCGTTAAATGTTGCTAGGAAATAAGGAGATAGAAAAGCAGTCCATCAGTCACAGTTGAGGGTGTAGCCTAACTCTGCCACACATTTCCTCTGGTGATACCATAACATTATAGTCCTCCATGTTGACTTCCCTATCCTGTGGGGGTGGGCAGTTTGCTTCGTCCTGCATCCTTCTGCCAACCCCCCTTGCTAGTTTAAATGCTTGTCAATGAAGCATTCAAACTGTTCACTGAGGACAGCGGTCCCCTCACTGGACAGATACCATTTTGTTTTATGATGCCATAGTTATTAAGATGCAAATATTTGGGTTTAACATTAAACATCCTGCCCAGACCTAACTATACATGTGTTATTGCCCCTGTATAATTTGTATTTTATATGAACATACAAATGTGCCAGCAGAAACAGATCACCTGGTCTATCTAAGTCTGCTTGAGTGTGCAGCCAACACCCCTAGTTTGCAGCTGCCCCAACCTCCCTCCCTTTTGTCATCCTACTGCCACCCCCACCCTCACTCTGCTCTGTTCCCTGTCCCATGCCCTTTTGAAGCTGTTCTCAGATTTACATGCTACCACCCATTCTGGTAGGGCATTCCATTTTGCTACCACCCTCTCTGTGAAATAGTGTCTCCTCATTTCCTTCATAAATCTTCCCCCCTCCATTCTTAGCCCGTGCCCCTGGTGACCCTCCCCCTCCTTAACTTAAAGACCCCATCTGCCCCATCCTTATTGAGTCCCTTCAGATACTTGAATGTCTCTATCATGTCCCCCTGTCCCTTCTGTCCTCCAGAGTATACATATTGAGGTCTCCCAGCCTACTGTCATAGTCTTTCCCCTCCATTCCACATATCATCTTTGTTGCCCTCCTCTGCACCACCTCCAGCAGCCTGATATCATGCTTTAGGTATGGCCTCCAAAACTGCACACAATACTCTAAGTGCGGCCTTACCAGCAATCTGTAGAGGGGCAAGATCACCTCACTTCACCTGGACGAAACCCCCCTCGCTATGTACCCCAGCATTTTGTTTGCTTTTGCAGCTGCTCTCCTGCACTGGGCAGTGTTGTTCATGGTCCCCGTTATCATTACCCCGTGGTCTTTCTCCTCCTCAGTGATCCCCAGCTTAACCCCCCCAGCAAATATTCTCTCCTTGAGTTCTTCACCCCAAAGTACATAACCTTACACTTCTTTGCATTGAACCCCAGCTGCCACCTCTCTGACCACTCCTCTAGCTTGCTTAGATCCCCTGCAGCTGCTTCCACCTCTCCTCTCCATCCACCACTGCTCCGATTTTGGTGTCATCAGCAAACAGACTTACCTTGCTTACCACCCCATGTCCAATGTCTGATATGAAGAGCCCAAACAATACTGGCCCCAACACAAAGCCCTGTGGCACCCCACTTGTCACTGGCCTTGGAGTTGAGAGCTCCCCTCTCACCATCACCCATTGCAGCCTCCCACTGAGCCAGCTTGTAATCCAGTTCATCATTTTTGCCCCTACTCCTACACCAGTTAACTTCCCCTCAAGCTACCCATGAGGCACTGAATCAAAGGCCATGCTGAAGTTCAAGTAAAGAACATCCACCGCATGTCCCTTATCCAGTTCACCTGTCACCCAGTCATAATCTTGTATCAGGTTGGTTTGACAAGACTTCCCTGAAACAAACCCATGCTGCTTCACATCTTGGAGGCCATTGTCCTCCAGGTACGACACCAGTCTTTCCTTTAGTATCGTTTCCATGAGTTTGCACACTATGGATGTGAGACTAACTGGATGATAATTACCCGGTTCATCCCTTGGCCCGCTCTTGTGTAATGGCACTACATGTGCCATCCTCCAGTACAGTGGCACACATCCTGACTCCAGTGAGGTGCTGTACAGATCCGCCAGTAGCTCCGCCAACACCTCTGCCATCTCCCTCAGCACCCTGGGTTGGATACCATCCGGCCCTGGTGCCTTGTCTACCTTCAGTGCCCTCAGTTCTTTCAGGATGCTACTTGCCTCAATTCTTCCATCTGTCACCTCCTCCTGTCCCCACCCTCCCAGCCCATGCTGATAGCGGTGCCCCTTTTCTTCCATGAACACGAACAAAAGAATTCATTCAGTGATTCTTCCTGCTCCTCCCCCTTTTCCATCCACTTCCCACCCCTTTTTATTCTCACTATTCTTTCCTTGCACTTTCTTTTCTCCCTGATGTATCTGAAGTCTCCCCCCCCATTAATTCCCTGTGCTAATCTGAGCTCCCTCTGGGCCTTGGCTTCTCTCACTTTTCTGGTCACCTCCCTGGACCATCTTGCATATTCCTCCCTATCCACTTCCTTCCCTGTCCTCCTAAACCTCTGGTGAGCCATTTGTTTTGCCCTCGCCACCTCCACAACCTTGCTGTTCAACCAGCATGGTTTTCTTACTCTGCTTCTCTTACTGTGTGCCTTGGTGCAGGCTTCTGTTGCCTCTGTAAACCCCCCCCATTTAATTATATCCCATTTCAGCTCCATGTCCATCTCACGCCTTATGCCCTCCATTTTCTCTTTCAGTACTTCCTGCATCCTCCCAAAGTCCACCCCCTGAAGTTTACCACTTGAGTAACTGATTTCTCTGGCTCCCCACACATTGTGATATTAAACCACACCGTTTGGTGATCACTGTTGGACAGTGGGTCCTCTACCTTTATTTCCCTCACTGCCTCCCCATTCGACAATACCAGATCTAAAGTGTTCTTTAGCCTAGTAGGTACAGAAGCCAACTGTGTCAGGACACCCTCCTAGATCGCATCCAGGAGCACTTGCTCCCTAGCACTGGAGGTGACTGGAATGCTCCAGTCAACCCCAGGCAAGTTGAAATCCCCCACGATGACCACCTTCCCTTTTCTACATACCTTTTTGATTTGTCCCGCTAGCTCCCTGTCAAGCTCCTCAGACTGGGACGGCGGCCTGTATACCACCCCAAATCTTAGTATCCTACCCCTTGAGTCTAGGAGCTGCAGCCAGATTGCCTCTGTTCTCCTTTTTTCTCCCTCATCCCTTGTGCATTTGATCCCGTCCCTCACAAAGACTGCCACCCCACCCCCTCTCCTTATGGTCCTGCCTGTATAATTTTTATCCTGGGATTGCCAGATCCCAGTCCTGGTGCTCACTTGCCCACATTTCTGTGACAGCTGCAATATCCACCCTCCACACTGCTAAGAGTGTAGCTCAGCGGATTTGTTTCCTAGGCTTCTTGCGTTCAATGACGCCACCCTCCATAATGCCCCCCCTTCACTAGCCCCCATCTTGTCCCTTCTACTACCTCCTTTTTTGGCCTCCCTGAGTCCTTCCCTACTAGCCTGGGGAGTAGGCTGTGACTCCACTCTATCGGGTCCCTGCCTACCTGCTGTCCACTTGCCACCCCCTATCTAGTTTAAATCCACCCTTGTCGCAATATACTTCTCCATTCTTTGCTTTAATACCTCCATCCCCTCCTCAGTCAAGTGCAGCCTATCCCTTGCAAACAGATTGTTATTATCCCAGATACTGCCCCAGCTGCCCACAACCCCATACCCCTTAGTTTGACACCATTCTACCAACCATGTATTCAACTCTCTAATCCCCTGCATCCTTCTGCCAACCCCCCTTGCTAGTTTAAATACTTGTCAAAGAAGCATTATATTCTTTGCAAAAAAAATGCATTAGTACACCAGTTAGGATTCAACTTAATGCCACAAAAGTAGGGAAATGTGGTTAGGCTTCCAACCCTAACTCCCCACCTGAACTCCCCAAGCAACAAAATGAATAAACATTAGGGTTTTGGGTCTCTGGAGCCTTGTTAAATTAGTGGTGGGGTCTTCCTTGGGGTTGTCAACCCTAATACTCAGCCCCACAACCCATAGCCTCCTGTCTGAGGCACAAGGTACAGCTCTAAGCCAGTGCCTCATGGTGATATACTCTTCAAAGATAGGGAAGAATGTTTTGCCACATGTTGCCAATGGAATCTGTTGGCCCTGCATGAAGAAAAGAGATCATGTCATTTTTTTATATCATATTTTTATCTCCCACTGCCAGCAGGGTTCGGTGGCGGTAGTACCGACTATCTGTGCTCTGTCCCCCTTCCAGTTGTCAGGGATCATGCTGAATGGCAGTGGGTGCTGTATTTTTTTTGTATTTTTTCCAGTTCATTGTTTGGGTCCCTGAAATCCCACCCCCGAGGATGCCGGTGCAAAGGACAAAAGTCCAAGCTGTAGATGTGCTAGCGCATATGTTATCTCAGCCAAGTGCCTAATGGTGTCCTTCCCTCCCCACACCATGAGTCCCATGACACTGCCCGTGAATCCACAGACAGCAGCAATGGGGTGGTGTGACAGCCCCCCCCGAGGAAGACAGCATCCTATGGGATGCCAAGACCTCCTCCTCCCTGGCCAGCCCCTGATCACCCAGGCACATTTCTGAACCCAGGTTGCCATCATCATGGGTGATAGCGCTACCACTGTGCCAACGGGCCGGCCAAGAAATCATGTCTGACCTTGTTTGCTCCAGGGATGGGGGGCATTAGGGTTGACAACCCTCTGGAAGACCCCACCACTGATTTGTCAAGACTCCAGAGACTTAAAACCCTAATGTTTTTTCCTTTTGCTGCTGGGCGTGTGGGGTAGGGAGTTAGGGCTGGAAACCCTCATACCACATATACCTAGTTTTAATGCACCTTAAAGAGCCCCTGACAACATTAAGAAAACATTGAAAAAAGTAAGATTTATATTCATCTCCATCCCATTTTCTTTACTGCTTCATATATTTCCAGCAATTAATTCCCCAGTTTTTTTTTATTACTGAAAACAGTTGATGAAAACAAGATCCCTGTTCCTTAGACTATATTGACTTTGGCTGCTTCTGTACACATGACATCACAATCCCCTCTTTATGACATCATATTTATCTCCACAGCAATATATGTTGATGTTAGAAACAAATTATGATATCAGGTGTAGGCAGGCAGTCAGATCTAAAAAAGCAGAGATACTGTACTCATGCAAATGCCCCTAGTAATTATGAAATAAGGGTGAGAATTACAGAATATAATACAAAATATAAGCTACACTTATGACTGAATGATACATTTTTTCAAAGTTTTTTCAACTGTGTCAGGAGCTCTTTAACTGGGAAATTAATGCAGTATTTTGCAATTTTCCTTCTTTTTGAGACAGTGATAGTCTCTGGTGCAAAGCACAGGGCTCACTTTGGGATTCAAGTCCTGGTCTGCTTTGTTTCATGGATCATAGCTTGTAGCTGTAACCTCTACACCATACTGCCTCACATTACCTGAATAACAGAGTGAGGCTTATAAAGCAAACATACTGTAAGAAATGCTGTTTCTTTCCTGAAGGATAGGTAACAACCCACTCCTACCATTAGGTGAGGTGGTTGTTCACTTTGATATGCCTTTCCTGAGACTGGCCTTTTTGGTGCCAAGTCTCACAGGGATAGAGGACTGAGAGGAGCTTAGAGGATAAAAGGATATGATGTAGGAGGTGTTAGTGAAAAAGTTTGCAGCTGGATAAGACAGAAAGACAAGGACCTCAGGCCCAGATATCAGAACTGCTTATTTATCAGTGATCACTACTAATAGCCACTGTATGTAGAGGAACCACCAGGAGGGTGTGGTGACCATTGGGGGGGTACCCCTCAAAGAAACATCAACATGACCTACTGGCCTGAGGACCATCCCCAAAGGCATGGAGGGAGCTCATGGCGGAGGGTGATTGGAAAGCTGACAATGCCATTGAAGTTGCACATGAAGATACCAAAAGGAATACCTGTAGCAAAGGTACTGACAGCAAAGTAGGAGATACTGCAACAGATCTGGAGACCTGTGCAGTCCTAGGAAGGGGAACCTGCATTGTGAGACCCCCCCCATAGTCGCATCAGGGCAAGGGCCCAGTAATGCACAAGGGTGGTCTGGCCTAATGGTAATGTGGTCAATGTAGGAGTAACTGTGCATGGAATGCCTGGACTCTCACATAAGGAGAGGTGATAGGAGGCTGGTGTGGGCATAGCACTGCATGCCACAGCTGCTTCAGCCACATATTTTAAACTTTGCTTCCTGACTTGATTTTCACAGCCAGATGCCCAAGAAGGACTCCTCACAAACACAATCACAGGTAATAAAAGTCTGAGAGACAGTCCAGGTCCCTGAGCAGGAGGACATGATGTGCATCTGCTGAGAAAAAAACAAGGTGATCTAAACAGTGTGAAAGGGTAAACACACACTCCAGAAATCAACAGAGCGTTATCCCTGGGTAGTGGTGCAGACACTTGTTATGGCTGTGAGCTAAGACTAGTGATATAAACAAAACGTGCCCAAACTAGAACCCTTGGGACTGTGAAAGGGCTCACTGTAGCACAAGGCTGAGTTGAACAGGTATGTTGCTTAAGCAATGAGGCATGACGGTGTGTTATAACGTGTAATAACATCACACCTTGGGTAGCTGAAGCATGAGGTTGCAGACTAAGTGCGTTCAGCACCCAATAAGTGATATCATTACACATTATACAATGTTGGATTTGTTGGATCATTTTTTGTACCATTGTCATTGTATCCTCTCTTAAGAAACAAAAATATTTTTACACATTAACAAAAACATTCTTAAAATTTTTTTTTTATTCTGTATAAAACAACAAGCTATTGTATAATAGGAATAATGCCCTTCAGGGTGGGTGTCATGCTGGGATAACATCCCTTCTCAGGTGTTGGACGTCATCCCAGCATAACACCCACCCGGGAGGGCATTGTTCCTTTAATAACACACATCCATGGAGTGCCTTATTGCTATTATACAGTGGCCCATTTATTAGCAAAAAAAGAAGAATGCCAGAAGAATGTTTTAAATACATTTTTTAAATTAATTTCTGATGTAGAAGTTGATCTTTAAGAAAAGTCCACAATTTCCTATATCCTCACTAGGTGGTGATGCTGGTACATGATGTCTGCTGTCTGAGTCTGGACAGCTGTCAGTTTCCCATGGTGTGTGGTCTCTCAGTTTGCAAGGCTATTTCTCTCTCTTTGTATTGTCCCCTCCCAGTCCTGAACAGACACCCTCTTCTCCTGGTGTATGTAAACTGGCCGTATTTTTGATTTGAATAATGCAGCCATTTCTCATTGTTAAACAGTGCATCCCTTTCTCCTCAGTTGACCAAGTGGTGTTTTCAAGTGCACATGTACTTTCTGCGATCACTATACTTGTTTGGGGACCTAGAAGCCCAGCGGCATGTCAGATACATTTTATTTTTATTTGGCTGTTTACTGCTCTATTTCAGTAATATAATTTGACTGTGTCCCTGACTGAGAAGCCACTGTACAGGTATGTTTTTGTACAGAGAAATGGAGACCTGAGAAAGAGGCAAACTAAGGTCTTAGAAGACAACTAAATAGCTTTTTTTTGTGTGTGGGGGGCACTTAAAATTCCAACATAGTGGTGCAGTAGAGCCAAGGTGCCATTTTAAAATATAGTGCTCCTTACCTTTTTTACATATGTTTACTCAATTTCAGCAGGTTTTAACTTTATAAACAAAGATCCCTGTAGTTTTAAAGTCAGCACCCAGATCTAGCCATAAGATGGCACCGGCATGAGATGTGATTGCATCGTTGAAGCAAGACATCTAACAGAGACTAATACCACGTGTCAGGTGCCTATTGACATGTTGGTGAGCTTTAGAAGTTTTACAGAACGAGCTGAAATGGGCAAGTACAGTACATAGGGCTTCTATTAGTCTCTGTTAGGTGTCTCGCTTCAATGACATAATCACATCTCATTTTAGCACCATCTTATGGCTGGATCACAGCGCCAACTTTAAAACTATGGGGATCTTTGTTTACACAAGTTAAAACCTACCAAAAATGGATTAAACAGATATAAAAAAGGTAAGGAGCACTATACTTTAAAATGGCATCCCTGGCACTACCGCACTACAATTTCAGATTTTGAAATAAGTGATCCCCCAAAAAAGCTTTTTAGTTGTCCTTTAAATTGAAGAAAAAAATCATATTTAGAAATTGTTGTTTCTGCATATGACACAACCACACACATGTCTTAACACTCATGTGGGTGGCATCATCACACGTCCTGTTCATGTCTGCCGATCTTGCTATGCTGCTGCACAGCCTCTGTTGGGTGGCAGACAAGTGGTGGAACTCAGTGTTGCCTCACCGAGGGAGGACAGCTGTCCTTGGGACACTCAGCTCATGCAGCTTGCCCCTGGGTGACCTTAGTCCCTTTCTGAACCCAAGTTGGCAGTGTGGGTGGAGGTAAGACATCCATTGCCTCAGCAATACGTGCTACTAGGCACATATTTTCTTTTTAATTTGTAAATTATAGTGATCAAAAAAGGTGCCAGGTTGCCAGCACTGCATAATATCTTTTACAATATAGGGAGCACAGTACAAGTTTTGCCCCACTGCCCTGCCAATGTGCCTCAATCCACCTATGAAGAGATGAGCTCTGCATGCCCTTTTTATTAATGGCTTCTCATATGAGGCAGCCATCAAGGGTGCCAACAGGTCCAGCTGTTATGGCCATTTTGTAATGTAAGTGCATGACCAATAGGAACTGGGCTGAGACCACCATAACTCATTTCACTCATACCATAAGATGCTGCGATATCTTTCGGACACTACAAACTCCAGTTCAAGCCAGTGACCTGGAGTTGAAAAGCTTCATAGCCCACTATCAGTAGGATCTTATTATCTATGGTATGGGGTTATTTTGCCATTCACTGTAGTAGACTCTGCTTCTCTTTGAAATCATTGATTCAGTTCATGTTACAATTAAATGTAAGAAAATGTAAGAACAGAAATCAGATGAAAAAATAATGTGGGCTCTGCTCATTTAACACCATAAACAAGAACACAATAATTATATCCATGTATTGATCAGACCTGCTAAAAGGCTTGTTAGCCTAGCTGATGCAAGTGCATTCTTCTCTAACAAGGCAAAAAAAAAAAAACAGCAGTCTGGTCATTGTTTGTCTATAGGCAAGGGACCCATTTATAAAACCCACCAATATCCGTTTCTGAATTCAGGCTGTCAAATAATGGCAATTTGTAGCCTTAATGGCTGTTAGTAATTCAAAGATCAGTAACAGGCCTTTGAAGGAGTAGTACACCCAGAATTTGCTAAAAACATATGTTGTGCAGAGTGTTTTGATTTGTGTGTGAAGTATTAGTGCATCCTTCCCTCTGTCTGCTATTAGGATTTTTTTCTAAATTAGCCTGCTAGTTTTATGGTAGTTTTATGACCACTGGGGAGCTCCATTTCAGTAAGTTTTATTTTTTTTTGTACCTACAATGCATTCTGTCTCATGTGACAGTGATGTAGCCAGGACCATAGATTCAGCAGCAAGCACTGCTTTAGAATCAGTTCACAACAGCAGAGATGGTTATATTTTAAAAACTATACAGAGTTCAGCTTGGTGGCTACCTTCATTGTAAAGGTATTTTTGTTGTGAACAATTGTGACAGTGGTTGTGTATGTGTAACCTGTATGGCTTTCAGGTTTTCAAGATATTTAAATTTGCTTGGCATGTCTACTTGAGTGTTCACTCTGAGAGAAAAAAAAGCATCTGCTGTTTGCAAGTGCATCAGCACACATGCCAAACAAACCTAAATATCTTGGAAACTTTACAAGCTATGCAAAAATGACCAGCAGTGAATTTGTTCACTATTCATGTGAGCATTTCTGAAAATATTTCTATGCTTACAACTTAGCCACCTTTGGAGACAGAAAATTAAACATTTATATGTATACATTGTTGGAAGAGTCACTAAAACATCTACGTGTACATAGCGAGGTCATTGGTTATGTAATTTATAAGCTACAGAAGTTTAAAATTTCACAGTTTAATTATTTTATTAAATGGTCAAAATGTTTCAAAATATTTTGATGTTTATAGCTCCACTGCTTTTGCAGGTATACACTCAAGATTTAAAACAGATGAAGAATACAACTGCTCTAGTGACAAAAATGAACACGACTTCCACATATGAGAGATTTCATAAAGTTTATTGTTTATTCTTCCTTCATCCCAGTCCCAACATTTTGCCAACCAGTGGCTTCTTCTGGGGAGCTGTTAAAAACACTTGAAAATATTTTATTTCATTATAAATCAAGTAATGACCCTCTTTCATCAATCATCCATAATAAGGAAATAGATATACAATTCATTGGGCTGCACATGGTAACCGGACACAACATTGCCAATGCAGATTAATACAATGTAGAAAAGACATATATACTGGTGCCAGTTTGCCCAATGTAAATAAAAGTGTGCCAAAAAGGCTATCTGCTATTTATGGCTTGATGCACGTCTCTTCACTGTGACAACAATCTTCCAAAGTATCTAAAATGCACAGGGGGAGCCTTTACAACAAGCTGATGCAGATATTATTTAAGAAACCATAACTAACAGACCATAGAGATAGCTACCTGTGTATTAGATCTCAAAAAACGCTCTATCACTTTAAATGTGTAAACAATGATCTCAGATGCTAGAAACAAATTAAAAATTATTATTTTTTCATTTGTTCAAAGAAATGTCATGAACAGGTGAAAATCCACATATTTAAGTTTACATCTGGTCATTTTATGAGGACACCCTAATACACTCCATATTGATAAAAATATCTAATACTTTGTTGCTGAAATCAAAAGTACAGCCTAATTTAACTAGACAGAATTTCACCTGTTACACCCGCATCAAGTCCTGTTGTATATGAATCCTAATTGTGCAGTGTAACTTGCAAATATATCCAATTGATTATAAGTCATGCCAAAAGTCACACAGTTAGCGTACCTGCAAGGCACGAACATGTCCTAGTAAGCTCACGGCTCTGAAACATAACAAGCATTTGTCAATGCCGAACGTTCGCTTGCAGGTATTTGCAGTGGTGTTTGGCATGTGTGGTGCTTTACCCTAATGCCCTGAGCGATTGCTGGTATTTGCACAATAAATTGTCAGCATGACCTTTTTGTTACCCCCATTGTGCACTACATAGGCGGAAACATGTTTTGGGCAGGATGTGAAAAATGACAGCTGTACTGCTCATAATGAGGTGTGGTAAAATGGCAATGTTGAAAATCTGGAGTGAAAATATAGGAAATTCGCAAACTTACTAGTGTGCGTAGGAACTGCACAACGCACGCTCGTAAAACAGTTATTTGTAGGAATTTTTTTGCCAAATTTTCAACATCGTCATTTTAAGATTTCTGCTCATGAATAGTGACACTGTGATTTTCTTAATGTGTCCCATACACTGAGTTCGCACACCGACTGTGCCATTGTGCGCTACGTGGGTAGAAACACGTTTTGGGAAAGATGTGAAAAATGACAGCTGCAGTGCTCGTAAGGAGGTGTGGTAAAATGGCAATGTTGAAAATCTGGAGTGAAAATATTGAAAATTTGCAAACTTACGAGCGTGTATAGGAACTGCGCAATGCAGACTCATAAAACAGTCATTTTTAGGAATATTTTCACCAAATTTTCAGCACAGCCATTTTAAGACCTCTGCTCATGATCAGTGTCACTGTGATTTTCTTAATGTGTCCCATACATTGAGTTTGCACACCGACTGCGCCATTGTGCGCTACATGGGCAGAAACACATTTTGGGCAGGATGTGAAAAATGACAGCTGTACTGCTCATGAGGAGGTGTGGTAAATGGCAATGTTGAAAATCTGGAGTGTAATATTGAAAATTCAAACGCACGTAGCCGCATGAGGCACTGCACAACGACGTCAGAAACAGTCATTTTTAGGAATTTTTCACCAAATTTTCAACATAGCTATTTTAAGACCTCTGCTCATGAACAGTGTCACTGTGATTTTCTTTATGTATTGATATTGATTTCAAGACAACCGACTGCGCCACGCAGTCGGTGTGCGAAATCAAGGGAACTCAGAAAAGAGGCACGTACAAGCAGGACATAAAGCAGAATGTAATTTAGAAGATGGGGTTATTGTAATATTTGTGTGCTGGTTATTGTTCTTTATTTTTATTTCACTGACTTTCAGCAGTTTCTGCATACAGCATGAGTAAGCAATCGAGTTATGGGCAGCGGGAGATGAAGAAAAAATTATAGCTCACAGAACGAATCGGAAAACATACTGGATACACATACTGTTCCTCGCGCTGTTCACCTGGTACCGAGGCACAGCGAGACACAAAAAGAGGCAATATTTTTTGGTCAATTTCACGGGGTGTGTGAAATATACATAGCGAGCGATTCTCCAGCTCACAGTCTGGATGAAATTCTATTACAATCTCTTGGCTCTGAGAGTGATGTTAGCTAGGAAATAACAATGGCAGCATTTTTAAATACCAGCGTTCTACACTTCATGATTTTAGCCTGTTTACTGAAGGAATGATGCCTGACTGGTTGGGTGTTATGCTGGGATAACATCCCACCTCGGGTGGTAGGGCCCGAGGCCACTGGCCGAGGGCGTCCAACACCCGAGAAGGGACATTATCCCAGCATAACACCCACCCTGGAGGGCATTATTCCTATTATTCAATGGCTTATGAGTTAAAGAGAAGGAAAAAAGATGAAAAAGTTGGTTTGAAACCATATATTTTAGTGTTTTTTCCAAAGCGTAGGTTTACTTTTTAAAGAAATAGTGCCTATTCTTTTTGTCCAGCAAGTGGAGCTGCTGTATTGTAACTGTGGCTCATACTGCCGAGTCCCCATATAAGCATTTGAGTGTTGTCTCCTCTGTCAGCTCACATTTAAATGATTCTCTGTGCCACCAACCATGTCGTTTTGTTTTAAAACGATTCTATGTGTCCCAATGAACTGTGTGATTTTTATATTTTATTTTAGGTCTGTCACTTTCTTCTCATCATGTGGCCAGGTCAGTAGTTTCTTGTTCCCCAGCTCCTGCTGTGCTTGACTCATGGACGGTTCCTATCAGAGTGCAAAAAATAAGTGATAAGGTATGAAAACACAGTTGAGAGGTGTAGCAGATGTAGTTTTAAAATATTGAGAGAACAAATAGGCTTGGTGAGTCAGCGAGTGTACAGCGTGGCGGTTGTCACAGTGTCACATTGCAATGGTCAGTGTGGGATTAGAATTTTTTTTTTTTTGTTTGCTTGTACCCTGGTTTTCCTGGCTGTGTTGTGCTTGCTTCCTCCGGTATACTAAATTCTTTTTTGTTATGGTGTTGGGAGAACAAGTTGAAGAAAGAAATTCAAGTAATGTTAAATTGACAGAAGCAGTGTGTCACGCACTCAGTGTGTTTGCACCAGGAGATTAGTGGGAATGGTGAAGGTGACGGCAGGGACAGATGTGCGGATATATTTTTTTTATAACTTCAATGCGGTCATGACTCTGGTGGGACTATAACCAGGATGTTATGCTGGGATAACATCCCAGTTCCAGTCCCAGTCTGACCAATCAGGGACCAGGATTGTCTGCTGCCATTGTATAATGTCATCTTTTTGTTTAACCATACGTGGAACAGAATTCATGCATGGTGAGCCAGGTCTCTCATTGGCTGGTTTAGCCTACCCATTTTATAAAATACACTTACTCCAATAAAAGTGTTAAAAGTGTACCTTTTGAATATTTTCCTCTTTAAGAGGAAGATTCTTTAATAAAATAGTACATAATGCTGACTCAGAAACACAAAGCATCATTCAAGTCATTCAGCAGTGCTGGGGGATGGAATGCTGACAGGAAGAATTAATGCATCATGGAGATCAGACTGCACAAGACAATGTAACAGACTATGTGAAAATGTAACAGAGATTGATGTAAGGGTCTCAGAAAGCTAATAGCCAATCAGACTGCAGCAGTTCAGAGACCCTTTTTAGGGCTGCAGTGGGTGGAGCCCTGCAGACCTCTTGCAATGAGAAAAGGAGCCCATGTCACCGGATTCTAAACAAACAACACAGGATTTAGAGTTGCAGCACTGTTACTCCACTGCCAGTTGAACCAATCTGCTCTCTATATTGACTCTAGTGGCACAGCGCTATTTGTCCTGCAGAGGTCACAGTGGAACACGGCACACTCTGCCGTGTCCAAGATGGCCACCAAACAATACTGTGCATGAGCAGCTATTAGTGCAAGTGCAGCATATTGCAGTGGCCGTCTTGGTCACGGCAGACTGTGCTGTGTTCTGCCATGACCACCGGTTTCTCATTTTTGAAATTATACATATCAGTCCCACCTGACCCTCCATCTCAGCAACCACCACCCCCCCCCCACAGAAACATAATAGTGACACTGGGGGTGCCCAATCTCCCAGTATCCCAATCAATGGAATTGGAGAAAGGAAATTGGCTGCCCCAGTATAGATTGTGCATCTATGTAAAAGTGCACACAGTTCAAACAAAGAAAACCTTGCACCTATCACCGGACCCCAAGATAGAAAGCCAAGACCACTCCATGTTATGGAGTTAAAAAGCCATATTTATTTAATCCAAGGCTTAAAAGCAGGTACGATGTACAAAAATATTTCCCCACAGTGCAATAAAACTAACTCCAATGGTGTTTCACACCCTTGCGGGTGCTTTTTCAAGGGAATCCCTATAGACGAAATGAGTGTATTAAAATGGAAAGAATACAGAGAAAATGCACAAAAATGATAAAAAGGGCAAGAGGGAAGGGAATATGAGGAGACACTGAGGTCGTTAAACGTAATGTCCTGGGAGACGAGACAAACTAGAGGTGATATTCTCTTCATGTATGACATAATGCAGGATCCAGTATTGTTAACAGAACTGGACATTGAGTTTAAATCAGGAAAAATAGAAACCAGAGGGCACCCTTTGCAAATAAAAGGAAAAAGATTCAGAATTAATAGGAGAAAGTATTTTTTCTATTTCCGGAGTTGTCAACATTTAGAATGCTCTGCCTACAGAGGTGGTAATAGGCAGAACAAAAACAGAATTTGAAACAAAACTAGACAATTATATTCAAACAGGAAGTGTTTTAAGATACTATTTGTGAATATAGAACAGGAGCATAAATGGGCTAAATGCCTTTAAGCTCCTCATATACCATAGTATGAACCATAGTATTCCATAGTGTAGTTTTGTCCTCCCCACCCGACCTTCCCTCTTAGCACCCACCCCCACCCTCTGAGAAACATAATAGTGACAGTGGAAACAATCACACAGCGTCCTGATTAAAAATCCTCTTACTGACCTCTTCCACTACCATGCATGTGCAGTTGTTTGTGATATACTTTGTGTGTGTTATATATATATATATATATATATATATATATATATTTGTAACCCCCCACCAGCCCCTTGTTTAACTAGTAGGCACACCTCCCATAGTCTAGGGGAAGAGAGGGATGGGGGTACAAAGCAATAAAAATACTAAATTTGCAGATGTAGTAGAAAAACACAAAGGTGTGTACATACTAGACACAACCAGACCCATAACAAGACCCAGGTCCTGAAGAGAGAACATTTGCTAAGGGCTATGCTAGGTTTGCACTTCTGGACAGGGGTACCCAGTAAATCCACACATGGAAGCAGTAACTAGACTGTCCAAACCAGGTTGGGATTCTAGAGTATGGCTTTAATATGAAACACAGTTGGAAACAGAAAAGCAAAGATGGACTCCCAAGGGTTTACACTGGCACCAGGCACTGCAGAACACATCTGTAGAAACAGTACTCGAACCTCCCATATAGCATAGGATTAAAATCTGGAATGTGGAACTAGCCGCAGAGAACACACACAATTTCTCCTCGAATGGCACTAGGCCAGTACTTAGAACAGTTCCCATATTACATAGGATTAGACATTTGGAAAGTTGTGGAACTAGCCACTGTGAACAAACACAAAATCTTCTGGAAAGGTGGCACTAGGCCAGTACTTGGTACATTTCCCACATGGCATAGGATAGGAATGTCGTTCGTGGGCCATGACAGAGCACTCAAGGCTCAAAACCTGCAAAAAACCCGCATACAGGGGGTAAACTTGAGAAAACCCACATACAAGGGGTAAAACTTCTTCAGGCATTGGTCACATGCACTGACAGAAAACAGGCACCCTTTACAGAACCTTAGGTGCTGAACTGGTCACTCCAGATGGGAGGGTCTCCCACCTTTTGCTTCCACGTCCATACCCAGCCATTCTTTCAGAGTTACACCTCACAAATACTGAAACTGTAGAAATTGATGCTGTCTAAAAATGTTTATCACATTTAACATCAGGAACACCACAAGGGTGTAAAGTTAAAATCCTGAACAAAGGGCAAGCCACATCTGGGACGTCCACGATTGTCAGAGATCTTTAAAACACAAACTTCTTGAGGGAATCCTCACAGAAATAGGTGAAATTGTACTTTTAGCAGAGAGTCACCCCACGGAAAAAGGCAGGTACAAATCCTCGGTAACTCTTAGACAGAAAATCTACTCACAGATGTACACATAGTCAGCTTCACCAAAGTTCTGGGTTGGACCAGGGGATTGCCCCTAAAATCCACAGTAGTCCCCTTCATCCCACATGGAATAAAGACACAGGAATCCCTGGAGACGGTTTCCACCACTTTACAAGTCAGGAAAAACTGTCCTTCACTAGGGCAAGAAATACAGACACTCCACACACTCTGAGCTGCTGGATGACACTGACTACAGAATTCTAAACCCCCCCCCCCACACAAGCTGTGGCTTATGTTGCTGCAAGAGTTCTAAATGACATCACCTCTCAGCTCTCAGCTGAAACCAAATAGCAAAGAGGGGCAGAGTGAAAATCCATTTAACTAGATAATCACTAGCTGCCTTCCCTACCTAACACTGATACTGATGGGATTCTAGTAACCCCAGGGAACAGATGGATTACATATGTATAGTTTCATCTTCCTCATCCAACCCTTCCTCTCAGCACCTGTCACTACCACTCCCAGAAATGTTACAGTGACATTATGGGTGTTGCCCAATCCCCAGTGCATGGATGCTCATTTTTTTTCTTTTATAATTTAGATGTCATTGATTTTTGAAACAACCACAAGAAACATTCAACAGCAGAAAATGCAAAATAAAGAATAACAAATAAGTAAACTAACAATGAACAAACCTCAGAACAAACAACAAATAAATAAACTCCCTCCCCACCCCACCCCACCCCTACCACCCCTCTTCCACCCTCCCAGAGCACACATACCAACCAGGGTAACAAACGTAAGAAAAAGAGACAGGGTACAATCAGTCTGAGAGAATCCCAAATACTCCAAACACAAGCTACTGAGGCAGCCTCTGAATAAATAGAAGGGTATGAAACTGCTCCCATCTGTACTGGTAAAGATCTGGCTGCTGATGAAGTGTGCCGATCTGTTTTTTTATATCAAGTGCCTGCATAATCTCAGCATACCATTCCCTGTAAGGTGGAACACAAGCATCACGCCAGTGTCTAAGAATAATAACTTTCGCTACCATGGAAATCAATGCAATGTGAGCTTTACAATTCCCAAACAGGGAGGGTGGATAGTCCCCAACCAGGCAAATCACAGGGGTAAAGGCATCCTCTAGACCCAGAAATGGATCCAGGGAAGCCTTAATCTAAGACAAAAAAGGGGCCACTTTAGGACATTCCCACACCATGTGGTACAAATGACCTTCGGCCGACCCACAATGGGTACATAACGAAGAATCAGACCATCCCATCCTAAACAGTGTAAGGGGTATAGTAGACATTATGCAATATACGAAACTGGGTCCACCGGTATCAGTCACTTTTAATAAACTTAAACAAGTTACGCCAGATATGTCGCCAACAGTCAGGATCAACTTGCCAATGAAAGACCTGCTGCCAAAAACCAAAAAAACCTGAAGGAGCATCGGGCACAAGGGCTTGTAAGCAAGCATATAATCTAGCCACAGATTGGGGTTGGGCAGCCAAGGGCAACAGTTGAAAAATAGAACTCTCTGTAGGCAAGGCCCAAGGGGGCACGACCAATAACAGAGGTCAAGGCAGCAACCAGTTGCCAATATTTAAAAGCATGAAACATAGGAATAGAGAAAATCTCTTGTAGCCACTGATAGGAATGGATTTTCCCATCTGCAACAAGAGAAGAAACCAAAGAGGTCCCTAGCTGGGGGCAGAAGGCAACCGGGATCTGGTGGCCACTAATCATAATATTAGGATTTGCCAGAACAGGTTGGGATCAGGACCAGCCTGTCTTGAGGAATTGCTCCAATTGTAGTCTAGCCTTAAGAGATCACAAGATTGGGAGGGTTTTAAGGGCAGCTGGAAGATTAGAGAGCTTAACATGTAATAGGCTAGCACAGTGGATGCCTGCTTTCTGGCACAACCCAGATTCAATATTGAGCCAGAGTAGAGAATTACCCTCACCTCTGGGCTCCACTGGGGCATGTCCCCAGTGTAGGACTTTAGCAGAGTGGAGAGCCAAATACTAAAGGTAGAAATGGGGGAGGCATAAACTGCCCTGATCCCTGGAAAAAGTAAGTTTAGAATAGACTCACTGAACTGCTCCCCCCCCAGAGGAAGTGATTCAAGGGCCTTTGCAGAGAAATAAAACTTAGGAAGATATGCCCCATCCATGCCCATTGGATAAAGTAACCGGGGAAGAATATTCATCTTGAGGATATGGAAATGACCCCAGAACATCATATAAAGGGAGGCCCATCTAGTCAGATTGTCTTTAATAGTCTGGAGCAGGGGTGGAAAATTCAGGGAAACCAAATCCGAAAGGTGATGAGGCAGGAAGACACCCAGATATTTAAGAGCATTGGGTTCCCAGGATAGTCCCAGATCAGCAATGTCCCACTTGAAAACATAAGCATTAAGGGGCATAACCTCAGTTTCATCAAGGTTCAACCTGTAACCTGCTAATTTAGCAAAGGTCTCAATCTCAGCCAGTGCAGGGGGAATGGAGGTAACTGGGTCAGCCACATGGAGAAGCAGGTCATCCGCATAGGCGGAATGTTTATAGCACTCATCCCCATCTAGGATGCCCTGAATGGCAGAGGAGGCTTGTAAATGCCTGGGAAGGGGCTCCAAATATAAGTTAAACAGGAGAGAGGAGAAGGCCAGCCCTGCCTCGTGCCGCAGCCTAGTGGAAAGGCTGCAGAGGTCAGTCCATTATAACAAATTCTCACCGAAAGTTTTGAATATAGCACTTATAACCATAAACAAAAATTGTGGGAAATACCAAACATTTGTAGAACCTCAAAAGGAAAAGGACAGAAAACATGATCAAATGCCTTCTCTGTGTCTAGGGAGACAGAGCCACAGGGGTCATGCTCTACCCAGATGCAGAGACTAGGTGAAGCAACTTCTTAACATGATCACCAGAACAGTGCCCGACCATGAAACCTACCTGCACTGGTGAGATAAAAGGGTCCCAAACAAATTGCAGTCTGTTAGCCAGAACCTTGGCAAAATTTTAATATCTGAATTGAGGAGGGAAATTGGCCTATAGCTAGCTGGCAAGAGCTAATCTTTATCTGGTTTCTGGAGGAGAGGTATCCAGGCATGGGTGAAAACATAATCCTGCAGGCCATCAGTCAAAAAAGAATTAAATAACTGGGTAAGTAATGTGCCAAGTCATCAAAGAACATTTATTTATTTATTTGCTTTTGTTAACCGAGTAAGCACACTAGACAGCCAAGTGCCTATTTTCAGGTGCGACCCGACATTTTGTAGAAGTTATTACAAAGTCCATCAGGGCCGGGTGCCTTATCCAATGGGAGGTGACTAATGACAACCTGAACCTCTGCCAATTGGATACACCCCCTAGAAACTCTTGCTGAGAAGGGGAGAGACACAAGGGAGAGTAACCTGATTCAAGTAATCTAAAATTGCCAAACAATCATCAGAAGTGGACACCAGGGCTTCTTAGATGTTCTTATAGAAACCCCCAAAAGCTTCTACAATATCCCAAGGCCTAGTGAGCACAGCAGCCCCAGGATCAGGTTGCAGATGCAGAACAACTCTCGGCTCATCTAGCTGTCTAACCCTCCAGGCCAGAAGCCTACCATCCCTCTCCTGGACTCTAATTAGCGAAATGTAGTTCACAGGATGGCTAATTCGGTCTTTTCAGTCATAAAATCTGCATATTTTAGGTGAGCCAACTCCAGCCACTGCCAAACTGCAGATGAGGAGGTGGACAACAAATTACACTCCAGACGCCTAACTTTGGCCAGAAGCTGGTCCTCTTCCTGAGTTCGCCGTTTCTGGCATTCAGAAACCAATTTAATGCATTCCCCTTGCGTGGCAGTTTTAAGAGCCCCTCCAGAGCCAATCAAGCATGGACACTGACCCCTCATTAGCTGACAGGAAAGAATGAAAAAGGTCCTTGAAGTATTGGGCTAAAGTGGAATCCTGGAGAAGATGGGTGTTTAGATGCCAGATACCATCCCCGTCCTCCCCCTTATTCAGAAGTAGAATTATCTCAACCTGAGCATGATCTGATAACATTTTGGGGAGGATCCCGGAGGAGACCAAACCATTCAGGGCACTCCCACTCACGAAAAATAAATCAGTCTTGGAGGACGTGCCATGGACTGATGAGAAAAAAGTGTATTGCCGATCACGGGGGTAAAGAACACGCCACAGATCCAACAAAACCTCACGATCCATCAAATCCTGAAATCCCTGCTGACCAGGAGACAGACCACGCCTAATGGAGCCAGATCTGTCCAGGTCATCCTGATAGACCAGGTTCCAAGCCCCACCCAATATTACCAGTAAACTGGGGAAGGAGGCTATGTGAAAATCGAAGTTAGAGAAGAAGGAGGGTGAATCAGTATTAGGGCCATAGACAGAACCCAGAACGACTTCACTAATACCCAAATGGCCATGCAATAAAATAAAACAGCCCTCAGAATCCCAATATTCCTGGATAAGTTGAAAGTGTGTTCCCCTAGAAAATAAAATGGCTAATAAACACCAGAGAATGGACAACAGCCCCGAAGACCTGTGCCACCCAGCTTCTGCGAAAACAAGTCAATTCATCCCGCTTCAAGTGCATTTCCTGCAACATAACCACTTGCAGGTGTAACTTCTGAAGGTGACCAAAAGGCATATGTCATTTTTTTTTCTCATTGTTGGCCCCTTTAATATTCCACAACACAAATTTGTAGCTAGTCCCCATAAAGCAAGAAAACCAATAACTCAAGGCAAAAATAGAGTATACATGAAGCAACCAAAACCCAAAGACTGTGCTCTGGGGGAGAACTCCCCCCCACTAACCCCCCCCAAAAAACAGGAAACCAACCCCCTGACCCAGAAAAACTATGTACAGACCACTCCCCACCCCAATCACTAATGCAGTAATAGACCCCCACCCCTGCAAACCCCCACATATCCAAGAACATGAGATAGAAAAGAGCCCCAAAATCAAGCCCACCCTCCCTCCCATAAAACCAAACTACAGTAGAAGATCAGTGAAAGCGGACCTATATTTGACAATAACATGTTCCGTGGATATAAAGGCCCATCCCCTCACATTGTTATCCCCCTGCAGAGATATAAACCTGCCTTCCCAGAGAACAAAACCCACCCCCCTCAAAAAAAACCATGAGCCCTTTGTGTGGCCCTGAAGAATATACTACACTAACCAAACGTTGATACCACTCCAGGTCCATAATGTGAAGGGATCCCGACGCATTAACTGGTTTGTGAACATCATCACCTAAGCAGCACATAAACTCCCAGCAACTGCCCCACCCTTATTAAACCCGTAACAATGTTGCAGCTGTGCAGTAAAACATAACTATGAGGCCACACAAATTGCATAGCCAAATCCAATATGCGAAGAGTATCCCTTGAGCCCAGAAAGCAGAGCTCTCTGCGGGCCATAGTAACCCTGAGGCACTTAGGAACAGCAAGCAAACAAACAGGAAGGAACACATTCTAAATATAGATAAAGTAATATGCAGCAAACTAGCATTTATAAACAGAGAGGAGTAGCTGTCCATAGGGCTGAAGCCAACATCCAATGGAACCTCCCCATCTTCAGACCACCCTTCAGGAACTAGAAGTGGAAGCCAAGCTGAAAAGATGCATCCAGGATACAAGATGAGATGCCAGTCTCAAATATCAAGAAAATAGTCACCACAGTACTGCTTGCTGTGACCCCAGTAGTGCACCGCTTTATAGGCAAACAGGTTTGAAAGAGTCTCCTGCGCCAGCTGACATCTGATTACAGTTAGTTAAATTAACACAGGCACTCCAGAGAAATTGAACCCGGTGGCAAAGTCACTGCACATACCTGCGAGCCCAATAAGAGAAGAAAAGCTAACAATTGCCAGCAGGATCTCCAGATATAAAACGGAATGGTGGTCGAGGAGTCCTCTCTGGAGTAAAAAGGATGCATTGAACTCGCTGCAGGGAGCCATTCCAGTGCATACCAGCCGCATTGTTTGCACCGAAACCAATGTGTGTAAAACAACACATCGGCGGCTAATTGATGCAGGAGAGCAGAAAGAGGCACACATCCTATACTTTGATGGCTGTCCTAAGGGGAGTGCACAGAAAAGTCAGGGCAGCAGCATAACCTTAAGGCAACCCAGAAGAACTAATCCTGCAAGACAAAGGCAGCAAGCTCACAAAGTAAACATGGACCATTACAGGTGAGGAGACTCCTTGTTCTGCCATACCTCTCTCAAGGAACATTTTATCTGCCGTACACACAAAGCTCAGTCCCATATCAGTCCTAGGCAGCACTTAATAGACAAGAGATAGCAATAAATTCAATGGTCTTTGAACAAGTCAGGGAAGATTTTCAGAGCTCTGGGGCAGCTTGCTCGGCAGAGTCATAGGCAAGCCATGAACCCTGATGCAGTACAGAGAGCCAGGCAGGGTACAGAACTTTAAAGTGCACTCCAGCAGCAATGAGTTTGGTGACCAAGGGGTGGTATGCAGCCCACTTCTGCCTTGTAACTGCAGAGAGGTCTTGAGTTATTATAATCTTGGAACCCTCCCATAGGACCTCCCAGAGCTCTCTTACCTTGGGCAAGATATGCTGCCCATTTGACCACATAGGAAGGGTTGTTGAGAGATGGCCCTGCAATTTTTGCCAGCATCTTTTCGTGAAAATAAAATAGGCCAGGTCCCTTCTGCATCTTCTGGAAGGCCAAAAATAGCCAGGTTATTTCTTCAGCTTTGGCCTTCCAGATCTTCCAGCTAGGTCTGTCCTCATAATCATTTGCTGAAGGGAAACTACATCGGGCTCAACCTTATCCCTCCAATGCTCCAGAGAGGAGGTACGGGTGGTGACATCCGTGATTTTCTGATTTTCCTGGTAGCATCTCCTAAGTCGGCACACATGGATTTGTGTTCTAAAGTAAGTTCTTGAAGGGCCAACTTACATGGCTGGAATTTGGCCCGGAATGTTTCTTCCAAGAGGAGGGCTGGCACCACGATGGTAGTGGCAGCCTTTTAAGCAGCAGCATTTTGGCCCTTAGGCTGCTTAGTGCTCTTTCCCAGGGTTGACAGTGGGGTGTGATGTGGTGGTGCTTGACCCATTTCTGCATCCACTGCTGCCACAAATCTGAAAAACTGGACCCAAAAATCTTCTCCAAGAGCCCAGGCAGAAGTCTCCAGACAACTAATGATGCCTCTGGGAGCAATGATGGCCAAAAAAGCTGCAAAATAGGCAAATTAAGAGATGTAGAGTAGGAGAAGTTGCAAGGAGCTGCTCCTCCTAGGGCTGTATTAGGTGACTCCTCGTTTATTTTTTCTACCAGTAAAAAAAAAGTCCATCAATGTCTTTTGTGGCCATGAGTACTCCCCCCCCGACCCTCCCACTCAGCACCCCCACCCTGCAGCCCCCACCCATCCCTTACTTACCTATCAGGGTCCAATGCCATAATCCTCTATGGACCGCAGACAAGTCTTCACTCTCCATATCCAGACTGTAAACTGAAGAAACAGTATTCGATTCAATGTATTTAATGTTTTTTGAACTTAGTGGCATAACTTGGCCATTTTATCACATTTTTGACCCAGATTTTCAACATGCCTTTTTTGGGACCCCACCTCAGTCATGAACACTCGCACTGTCATTAGGCAAATCTGTCCTGAAAGGTGATTTTGTGGCCCCTGTGCAAAATCACCTTTCAGGTAGGAGTTGAAAGTTTTCTCTGCCCTTGTTCATGAGGTGGGTTATAACAAGGCTATGTTGAAAATTTGGTGTAAAAATATTAAACAACAAAAAAGTTATGAGCCTATGTTGAATTTTGCAATCGCAGTCTCGTAACTTTGGTAATTTTCAATATTTTAACCCCAAATGTACAACATTGCTATATCTTTGCAGCACCTCATGAATGTGACAGCTGTCATTTTTCAAATCCTGGCCAAAATTTTTTTTTACATTCCGAAAGGTGATTTTATGGTCCCTGCACAAAATCCCCTTTTGGGCAGGACTTGAAAATTTCCTCTGCCCTTGTTTATGAGGTCGGGTCATAAGAAGGCTATGTTGAAAATTTGGTTTAAAAATATTAAAAATAACAATGTTATGACCCTACATTGAAGTTTACAAACACAGGCTTGTAACTTTGGTAATTTTCAATATTTTTACCCCAAATTTGCAACATAGCCATATCTTTGCAGCACCTCATGAATGCTACAGCTGTCATTTTTCAAATCCTGGCCAAAATGTTTTTTTCCCATCCCGAAAGGTGATTTCACAGTCCTAGTGCTCCCAGATCCCAATAAACATTCCCTGTTACATGCCTTCATTTTCCTGTATTTTCCACATAGAGGTCTGATCAAATCCCTATATAAATCCCTGTAGACTTTCTCGACAGTCACTGGTTTCTTACTTTTGACTTTGTTCTCTGTTTAAGATGTCCATAGACTTTTATAAATGAAAAAGCTCTGATTTCTTATTAGTGATAGAATTTTACTAGTTTAAATATAAAAATCATAGTTTTGACTTTTTTTGTTTGAGGGTATTCTGCCCACGGAGAAGCTTGAAGCCATCTCGCCTGGACTCACAAGCTCTTCTACTGCTTGAGGGCATTCCATTCACGGACAAGCTTTGAGCCCTCTCACCTACACTCACAAGCCCTCCTACTGCTTGAGGACGTTCCGCCCATGGAGAAGCTTGGACTCACAAGCTGTCCTACTGCATGAGGGCATTCTGCCCACGGAGAAGCTTGGAGCCCTCTCGCCTGGACACACAAGCTCTCCTACGCTTGAGGGCATTCCACCCATGGAAAAGCTTGGAGCCCTCTCGACAGGACTCACAAGCTCTCCAACTGCTTGAGAAACAAATTATTTGATACTTTATTGATAACATGGATGTTACAAAAAAGTCAACCGTTACCTAGCTCGCTTCTCGCAGTTATTGCTCCTACACTCACCAGATTATGTTGCATAATTCTATTGTTTCCTGTACATTTAAACATAACACAACACAGTGAAGCCACCACAGTATGCTTTACTGAGGAGTTCAGCGGTTGTCACTTCTCAACCAGCGTTCTCACACAATTTTGATGCTCGATATCGCCAAGAGGATCTTGCGACAACATATTAGATTTCTTCATCACGTATGAGTTATGTTACAACCACATTCCAAACTTGGGAATGTAAGTTGTAAACCTCAATTCACATGTATTAGAGAGAATGCTAGCCCAAAGTTTTTTATCACTAGAATGCTTTCTTAGCATACTGAGACATTTTAAAATTTATGTGAGAAGAACCCTCTGGTTGTTGAGAATTCTTGATAATCTTTGCCCTTCTGAGGCTCCTCAGTTAAAAGCATATTGGTGTTAATTAGCTTCTCTGACATAATCTTCTGTTATGTTTTAAATGTATATGTTAAACCAATGAGAATTATTTCTGTTTTTTCAACATAATCTGGTGATAACAGTATGGGATTTTCAAAATAACTGCCATAAAGCGTCTGAAGAAGGACCGGGTAGGTTCGAAAGCTAGAGTACTTTGTTCTTTTTTGTAACATCCATGTTGGTCCAATAAAAGGTATCAAATCATTTGTTTCTGAATCTGTTCTTAAAAGGACCAATATGGCACCTACAACATTTTTTTGTAACTGCTTGCGGATATTTCACCCACGGAGAAGCTTGGCACTCTTTTCCCTGGACTCACAGGCTCTTCTACTGCTTGAGGGCATTCTGCCTATGGAGAAGCTTAGAGCTCTCTCGCCTGGACTCACAAGGTACAGAAAAAAGACTACAACCTGCTACAGTTTTAAACTGAATTTGAACTTGGCGCCATTTCTAAATGCTGTTCCGACTGCTCCCTGCTTTTTGTGTGTCTGTGTTCACCATAGCTCTGCGACCTAAGAAGTTTACTCTTACTGTATTAGGACTTGCCTTGGTGCAGTCTCTAGCTGCTTTGGTTTAAAGTTAATATTAGGAACTTGCCTTGGTGCTGTTCTCTTAGCATCTTAACTTTTTATTTCCTGGAACTTGCCTGGTGCAGTTCTCAAGCTGCTTAAGTAGATCTTGCTGCCAGTGCTGAAAGCTGTTTCACTGAAGTGCTGACTGTAGCGCTGAAAGAAGATTTTTGCTGCTAGGTTTGCACTTTCTCGGAGGCTGGTCACCACGTAATTTCTGCTGCCTAAGTAATTTCTTTCTGCATAGTGGAATGTGGGTGTTTACTCCCATTTTATGTGCTACTATGGGTCTCAGTTGATTTCTGAATTAACTAAATATGCTGCTGCAATTGTTTAACACTAGTACCAAAATCATTACAGTTGTAAAGCCCTGGTTTTAATCAGCTGGTGGTCCCACTCATGAGTCAGGTATTGTTTCTTTTGTCCAGAATTAATTTGTTGTTGCTGATTTGAATTGATTTTATTAATTTGCCCTCCTAACTCAGTCTTAAGCCTCCTACCTCGCACTCTTCCCTTTCTCCTCTGTCCTCTATCTTTGCTGCTGTCCTTTCTCCTCTGCTCCTGCAGGTCTTTCCACCCAGCTGCTCACAACTTCTGGCCCCATTCCCCTTTCCTGGGACTAAGCTGCCTCCTCCCACTCCTGTAATCTTAATTTCTCTTTTATTCCCTCTAGTCACCTCCCAAAGCCCTCAAACAGCTTTTTCAACCCCTCTTTTTCTCTCCACAGTTCTCTTACTGCTTGAGGGCATTCCTCCCATGGAGAAGCTTGGAGCCCTCTTGCCTGGACACACAAGATACAGAATGAAGACTCAGCTAGAGATTATGCCCTGCTTCAGTTTTAAACTGAATCTGAACTTGGCACCATTTCTAAATGCTATCCCGACTGCTATCCACTTTTAGTGTGGCTGTGTTCAGCCTAGCTCTGCGACCTAAGAAGTTTACTCTTATTGTACTAGGACTTGCCTTGGTGCAGTCTCTAGCAGCTTTGGTTTAAATTTAATATTAGGAACTTGCCTTGGTGCTGTTCTCTTAGCAGCTTAACTTTTTATTTCCTGGAACTTGCCCAGTGCAGTTCTCAAGCTGCTTAAGTAGATCTTGCTGCCAGCGCTGAAAGCTGTTTCACTGAAGTGCTGACTGAAGAGCTGAAAGAAGATTTTTGCTGCTAGGTTTGTACCTTCTTGATGGCTGGTCGCCATGTAATTTCTGCTGCCTAATTAATTTATTTCTTCCCCGCAGCCGCTCAGTGGCTGCTCCCCAGCCCACCCCCAATTCCCTCCCACCCTTAGCTGGTCTTAAATATATAGGTAGGTTACACATGAGGTAGGTGTGGTTGTGTTTTTTTTTGTCTCCATCTCCTCTCTTTCCCATCTGCAGGTTATGCTGCATCTCCACTAGGTGTCACCCTTATCCTTCTATTCCTCACTACATGCCTAAACCTATATCTACTTATTTGTTTTCATGCTGCTTCAGTGAAGAATCATTTCCTCCTGACTGTTCTCTAGTTCTTGCTCTCTTCTCTGGTTTGGGTGCTTTTTCAGTTCTGATTTAAACACTTCCCTGTTTACTTGTGCTAGGTTCCTTAACTGTCTTATTTTCCTCTGTCATCTCCTTCTGGGTCCTTTGCATTTACTCTGCTTTGTATCCTATTCCCCAGCTCTAGCTAGCCATCTACCCTAACTGTTCTTATATCTCCTCCTAATTATTTCAAATATTTAATTTGGTTTGGGCTCTACACCCTTCACAGGTGAGATGGCTCAATTTGCTCAGTGTTTCCTTCTGTTTTTGGTGTTTTTCATGCTATTCATTCTAGATTTCATATTCCTAGTTGCTGGGACTTAGAGGACTCACTTATACCAGAATGATGCCCTGTCTAGGGACTTCATCTACTCCAACATGCTGGCAGAGAAGTCCCTCTCTCTAATTAACCTGGAGTACCTCAGCCACAAACTCACTGGGATATTCCTCAGGCACATTTTACGCAGGAAATTTACCTCCCCGGTAATCCTCTCTCGTGCCATTGCACTTGCTATGTTATGGGTGATAACACTATCCATTATCCTTGCCAGAGACATCAAACCTAACCCTGACCCCATGGTCCACTTAAATCAATCTAACTCCTGCTCCTTCCACCCCCGTCCCATTCCCACAGCTTAACGTTTGCTCATCTTAATATCCAAAGCCTCACTGCCAGTCTCCCTGATTTGGAGGCTTGGGTTCAAGTCAGTAATCCAGATATCCTTGCCCTATCTGAGAGTTGGTTGGAGCCCTCAATACCTGATCTAAATTGCACTCTGCAAGGCTATAATCTTCTCAGGGCTGACTGGCCTAACCAATAATGAGGTGGAGGGCTTGCGCTCTACTGTAAGTCCTACCTTGATGTGTCTCTCATTCCTAGCCACCCACTAATTAACCGTGAAGTACTTCATTCACTTCTACTCCTTGGTGGTGCCAAGAAACTCCACATCTTCCTGTATACATACGCCCTAGAAATAGTAAGCTTGTTCTTGAGGAACTCATACAGTTGATTACAGCAGAGTCTAAGAAAAATGAAGTGATTTGCTAGGGGATTTTAATCTGGATTGGCTCGGTCCCCACTCCTTGCTCCTTGCCTCCATTATCAGCAAGGCTAGCCTTTTTCAACTCATCTTGTCACCAACTAGGATCCCTCAGAATGGCCCCAGCCACACTCTCATTGACTGTGTCCTTACCAATAGGAAGGACTGTTTCTGCTATGCTGGTGTCCTACCTGACTTGATTAGTGATCACTGCCCAGTCAATTGTGTGAGGGCTGCCTCCCATCCATCCAATCCCCCCAAAGTGCTATAATTTTCTAACTTTTCTAAACTTGATTCAGCTGCGTTCCTTCATGACCTAAGAAGAGTAGACTGGTCCCCTGTTTTTATAACCAATGATATCAACCAAGTGATGGATTACTTTAATTCGACATTACTCTCACTGCAGAATAGTCACATTCTGCTCTCAATGCGGAGGGTCATAGGGAAGGTCACCATGTAGCTCAAGTGGCCTCTCCTTCAATTGCCTAGGCATAGGGACAAGTTATGGTCAAAATGGAAATCTTACTCACTACAAGCTGATTTCGATGAGTATCGCATGTTGCGCAACACCTGTAAGAAGGAGATTCATTCTGTCAAAAGCAATTACTACCATAATCTCCTTAGTTTCTCTGCCACTGATCAAAGGAGATACTGGACTCAAATTAATGAGATTCTAGGAAATAATAAGCCACAAACCCCCCCAGGGACATGCTTATTAATGACATCCACTGCAATAACCCTCACACTATTGCCAACGTCTTTAACTCCCTCTTCACTAAGGTTCCTAGCATCTCCTATCCCTCTTCCCATGGCTCCCAGACTCCTCCTCAAGTTCCTCTTGATGCACTTCCTGATTTGGTGCTCTCTCCCATCTCGCATTATGAAGTTCTAAAGTTACTAATAACCATTCCTACTCATGGAAGTGCTGGGTTGGACGGACTTGAGCCAATGATCTTAAGACTTGTGGCGCGGGGAGTCACATGATGGCACTGTAGTGGAAGCAGCTCGGCTGTTCACCTCCCTCCCACAGTGCCGTTTTCACCGCAATTTGACAAGCTCTTAAACTCTTTAACAGGCTGAAAAAGTGGTTACTGCTAGTCTGACTCACCATCTCACTGTTACCGGAAGATATTTTGGAATCACGGGAAACTACGAAAGGTGTCAGCAAAAGAGTGGCCTGGCCTAAATCTACAATGGAGGCCAAAATGAGACAGGCCCCTCCACTTCAGACACCTCCGTCTACGCTGGAAAAAGGGCCGAAGAGACCGAAATCCCAATCGGGTGCTATACAGAAGTCTGCTAGCAGTCTCACCAATACGCAATCAAATGCTCCACTAACCGAAAAAGGTTCATCAAGAGTTGCAGCCTTTAAATCCTCTGCAAGAGCTGACCTCGAGCTAAAATCTCTCAGAGGCGACTTTAGAAGTTACTAAAAGAGCCATATCAGATAATCTGGCTCAGAGTAACATCTATAGATAAGCGGTGACGGCACTGAAAATGACATCATAAATATCAAATCGAAACAGCAGAAAATAGATTCTAAACTTGAAGACTTAGAAGGCAGAAGTAGACGAAATAATATTCTTATAATCGGTCTGCCAGAGGATGCGGAAGGTGCAATGCCCATCACTTTCTTACAAAAGTTGCTAACTAAAGTTGTGGGGCCATCTCCTAACAACTCTACATACGTTATCGAACAGGCACACCACTCCTTGCGCCCCAAACCCGAAGCGGGGAAACCTCCTTGACCACTTATTATCAAGTTACTGAATTATCAAGACAAATGGCATATACTGAAGCAAACCAAAGAATCACATCAAGTTTTGTGGGAGGGTCAGCAACTTCATTTCACGCAAGACCTACCAGCCACCATTAGACAGAGACGGGCAGAATACCACTCTATAGTCATGAAACCAATTGCAGCGGGGATCTGATTCAGAGTTATATACCCATCGCGCCTCTCTGTAAATGTTGCTGGCTCATGGCACAACTTCGAAAGTGCCCTGCAAACACTTCCAACTCTGCAATCCCTCCTACCTGATCTTTTCGTGGCCCATTGAAACCCTCACGAATTGAAGATACGTCTGGTGTCTTGGATCATCAACGATTAAAGTAAGATCATCACTTAAGGAACTACTGAATGACGACATAATTAATCACATAGCAGGTCTTGAACCCTTGCCTAGTCATATTCTAAGCATGGGAGAGCAAGCCCATTGAGTCAACAACTTCAACATGTGGCTCCGTCTATAAATATCAGTCCATACATTAACCTTGGCTATAATTTTCAACCCTATCAGAGACCAGAACTTGGGTAGCGGTTTTCTGATTCGCAACTTGCACTATATCTTATCTCCTTCTTCCAATTCACAGAATTAGGCTGGTGAATGGGGCTCTACGGAAATACTAAAGCTTGGTCAGGCTATTTCAAGATCCGGAGCAAGTACTGACCAAGTGAAATAGAAAGGGTCTCTCCAATTTCATTAAGGAACTCATAAACCCTATCAGAAGAATAGAAGGATTGCTTTAGATGGAAATTTCGAATCACCAACAACATGAAGACATGCGGGAATTTAGTGCTGAACAATTCAAGGGGAAGTGCAGCGGGATTCGAACTCTTTGCCCTGTTCTTCGCACTTAAATCCAAGAAGATACCGCGCCTCCGAAGAATTTCTACCCCTTGTCCTCCGTTTTTTCTTCTGAGTTCACGGACCTTTGGACTGACTGCAAGATGGACTTCTATCTCTGTCAGGGAAGGCTGTATTCGTAATGCCTCTTTTGATGCTCCCGTGTATTTTATCTTATTTATTTTTTGTTAATTTTTGGGTCTGAGGCAGTTTAAAAGGGTAACAGAACTTCCTATTGCTCAGCCTATTTGCCCCAGGTCTACCTGCGCATGGCAAGCCTGAGATTAAATGGGAAGACCCTCTGGGGGGGTTTCTTCTTTAAGATCTGCTTCAGCCATTGTACGTAAAGTTTCTGTTATGGTGAGCCAACATAACCAGGGGTCAGGTTGGTGCATGTAGAACTAAACATCCCATGCAACTACCGGTTTATTATAATTTCTTATTAAATTAACATATTGTACTTGATTTCACCACGTTATGTTGGTTTATTTTCATATCAAGGGGTTCAGGACAGATTTGATAGATAATCTACTTTCTTAAAGGGGGAGACCAGCGCTCATGGGGGGTGGCCAGTCAGCAACTGGCACACCAACAGCGCATCATGTGCTACAGACGTGTAGGGGATAATATCACAGTCAGATTCAACCCTTTGTGTTGTTACCTGTTAAAACTATGTTTATATATGGTATATAGGTGTCTTATACCTAATACATTTAGTAATCGTTATTTTCAACGGGTTGATGGGACTAGTGATTTTGATCTATATTACTGGACAAGCTTACATTGCTATAGTTCTGGGGAATGGATGATATATCTATGTTACTATGGTTCATTTTCTGTTTCTTATGATGTGTGGGGAATACAGGGAGGGGGGAGGTGGGGTAAGATACTGGGGTTGAGGTTGTCTGCCACCAAGGATTGCCACATTGACTTAGTGTACCATTGTTGTCTTAGGATGTTTATCTGGCCAATTATTATCCGTTTAGCATCCTTAAATAAGATCCACAATGGAGTTTAGTTATGGATCTTGGAACATCAAAGGGGCACACTCCCCCGCTAAATGCTCTAAAATTTTAGTTCACCTTAAAAACTTGCAGATTGACATAGCCTTTCTCCAAGAGACACATCTTAGATCTATAAACTCATGTTACTTTCGTAGAAATTGGGTAGGGCAAGTATATGGTGCGGGCAAAGAAACTAAGAGATGTGGTGTCGCATCCTCATTGCCCGTGAGGGTGCCCTTTTCAATTACTACAATCCATAGTAGACCCTGAAGGTAGATATATCATAGTGAGGCCTGTTGATTCACACAGAAGTCATACTGGGCCTGTGCCTATGGCCCGAACTCAGATGACCCACAATTTTTACCTCCATTATGATCACATTGGCTCCTTGGACTAAGCTGCCAATTCTACTTGGGGCAACTGGAACACAGTGCTCTCAAATACATTAGATAGATCGGGGCCCACCAGGCCACGTTTATCTCCCGGTCAGAGAGCTTTACACGAATTAAGCTCCTCCTTGGGACTAATTGATCCCTGGAGGACTGCAAACCCAGAGGAGAGGGAATACTCTTTTCATTCTATACCACATAACACTTCTTCCCGTATAGATTACTTTCTCTTATCTTCGGATAACAACTCAGGGGTTTCTGCAGTATACTACTCAACTCAGGCTATTTCAGACCACTGCCTGGCTTATCTCCAAGTCAACTTTTTCCAAAATATTCACAAAGAACAAACCTGGAGATTTAATAACCAGATCCTAAACTCGGACAAACTTGTTGGTGCGTTACGAGATTTTATCTATATATATATGGAGAACAATACCACTTCTATGTCCAAAAAATACATTCTGTGGGGCTCCCTCAAATGTGCCCTGAGGGGTGAAATAATCCGTCTATCAACCATACGTAAAAAGCAAAGGAACGCAGAATTGTCTTTAAAGCTATGCCAGATTTCCTAGTTAGAAAAATCCCTTTCCCCAGCATCCCCAGATGGGGACTGGGTTAAACTGGAATCTCTTCGGGCTCAATACAATAAACTACTTATTGAAAAAGTGGAGCTTATGGTTGTACGCTCAAAGATTAAATATTTTGATAAAGGTGAGAAAGCAGGCAAATTATTAGCCCTACGTTTATGTACTCTGGTGGCCGAGAGAATAATTCCATCAGTTTACTCCCTTTCAGGTACTCTTCTTAACTCGCCTTTAAACATTGTAAATGCCTTTCAAGAATACTACCAGCAGCTTTACACAGCCCCCCCTAATCATCACTTATGTCAGATGGAATCATTCCTTCAAGAAATTACACTCCCTGTCTTATTTGACCCTCAAATAGATTTATTAAAATGCCCCATTGTTATATCCGAAGTTTGTGACACTATTGTGACGAAAGAACTGGAAGGGGACAGGATCAGTTGTGTTCCAGGACAGTAGCTGCTGCTGTTGTTTTCACAGGGTTCTTGTGGATTTTACTTGGTAGGTTAGTGCTTTTCTTACTTACTTCTAAGGGGCTAGCAGGGTATTGTTTTGGGGGCTGCTGGATGTTTGTAAACTGATTTGGTGGCTGTAAGTGGGCTCATTTTTGTGGATGTTTCACTGTGTAACAGGCTGCGCTGGTAGAGGCCTATTTCTTCTGATTTAAAACCTATTTGGTGGATTTGCTTGGGCCTGGTCTTTGCTGCTGGGCTTGAGGGGAGACACAGGGCTGATACACTCTCTCGAGTCAGGTGTCTGCCCAGGACCAGACTCCCACCCTCCCTCCCAGAAGTCTGCAAATTTATAGGGGAACACCTGCCCTGCAATTGAGGAAAAGGCTGCAGGTGCAGCTCATGTAGTTCTAGCCACTGGGGTTGGATTTAAAGGCTGGGAGAGAGAACTTAGGAGTTGTTCATTTCCTTATATGTTTAATGTGTTGTACTGCACCTAGTAATAGGGTTACTGGTGTACAGTGGGACTGTCTCTAAGATTAATGGGTGACCTGATTAGGCAGTAGGGTATCTTGGACTAGGGGGAACCTGGTGGTTCACCCAAGGAAACCTATTTGGAAGGGGATGGAACCACACGTCATTAGGGCTGGCATATTTGGGAGGGTGGGGTGCACAGGATGTGGAGCAGCCATGATACTGGACTGGGCTTGAAGTTCGGTGGTTGCCTAGCAAGCCAGCTAGCACAGCTTAGGGAGGAGGTTGCAGGGATTAGGAGAAAGCTGGGGAAGTGGGTGGTATGGTTGGGGAAGGGGCTGGGAATCTCCCACAGGGTTGCACCAAGCACTGGGGTGGGGGCATAGGGAAAGGAGTGCAGGAGAATACTCAGGGGTCACATAGGGACCCTGGCAGAGGGGGTCCAAAAGGACACTACCAAGGAAGCAGGCAGGTAACTGGGGACCCTCACAAAGGGGGGGGAGGGACAACATTCTCAGGGAAGTAGGCAGATGGCCAGGGCTGGACAGAAGGAAGCAAGGCGGGGAGGTGGATCAGACCTTACACTCAGTAACCGCTTCAATTTTCTTCTTCTGCTCAAGGATGAGGGGGGTGATGTAGCCACGACAGGGGTGGTTAGAGACGGAAAGGGAGTGGGAGTGGGAGGCAGGAGGCAGGGGCCAGATAGCAGGAAGAACAGGGTGGGACCTGGAATGCAGGAGAATGGGGGACAGTGAATCAGAGCAGGAGGGGCAGGGGAAGAGGAGGAAAGCGCAAGGAGAAGGGACCAGTTGGGAGAAAGGTAAAGGAGAAGGACCAGAAGTACAAGGAGGATTCAGTAAAGGAGCTGAGGGTTTAGGCCAGGAGCATGACAAGCAAGGAGGAACTAAATGGAGACAGGAAGGAAGGAGGATGAGCCAGGCTAGTTTAGCAGATGGGAGAAGGGACCAGTTACAGCAGTGAGGGGAATTAGCAAGGTTCAGAAGGATACTCAGGAGGAGGAGAGGGCAGGATTGAGGAGGGGTGGCCATGGTAAATAAGGAGGTGGTATGGTGGGCACCCAGATAGGGGAGGACAAGGAGCCAGCTGGGTGGAGGGGCTGGTAGAAAGGGATGAGGGACAGGAAGGGGAATGGAGGAAAAGGTGGTCAGAGTGCTCCTGCTGGGGATTCTATGATCAGGGTATCAAATGGGATAGGGAGGAGAAGCTGGCCAGTTAGGAACAAGATGCTTCCCTGGACTAACAGTGCACAGGGCTAAGCACGAGGTATACTGCTGGCAAAGGATTGTGGGGGTTCCCAGACATACTGGTCCACCTGGGTACAAATGACATTGAGGGAAATAGCTAGCCAGAGATACAGGCAAGATTCAGGGAGCTCGCCAGGTCTGTCATGACATAGGATGCACAGTTTTTCTCAGAAATCTACAGTGCCAAGCTAAGGCTAGTGGGGAACACAAAAGGAAAATTAGGAGATAAACCAGGCTCAGGAGAGTGTGTGGAGGCCAGAGGGTATGGGTTGATGGGGGATTGGGGAGACCTGGAGGATAAGGAGCTGTATGCTAGAGATAGACTACATCTCTATTTGGAGGGAGGGAACTTAAGTTGAAAATAGAGGGGTTCATTGGTGAAAAGTGGGCTTAAACTGTGAAGGGGTGGATGGGAGAAAAGGCTGCTCAAGGGTGCTGACAAGGAGGAACTTGTCTCCAACCCCTGAGACCAGGAGGATTGCAGGAAAGGCCAACTGGCAAAGTGCAGACTAGGGAAAACAGAATCCCATGGGAACACGAGCAGGGAAATGGAACTATAGGAAGGTGGAAGGTAGTTCTGCTAAATGCCAGGAGCTTGGACAATAAAAATGCCTGAGCTCCAGGCTGCGCGCTAACTGAGGGAGCAGTGGATGTGGCAGAGTCACTGAGACTTGGGCCACTGCAGATGACTGGGACCTGAACCTGAGGTTACACTATGTTCAGGAAGTGACAGGGTGAGGAAGGAGAGGTAGCAATGATAGTCAAAACTGCATTGGGTTAGGGGGAGTAGAGGAGGCGGAGGAACCGTGGAGGCGACGGATCACTTGATAAATAAGGGGGCAAGAGAGCAAAATAGGAGTGGTGTGTGGACCCCTGCCCCATGGAGGAGCTGGAGAACAGTCCTGGTGGCAGATGTTAGGAGACACTGCAGACTGGGCAGAGGAACGGTGGTGGTGTTGGGGACTTAAACATGCCAGGAACAGACTGGGAGATCATGATATCCTCTGTGACCAGGAACAGAGGTTGTTGGATGTCTTCAAGATGTGTTCCTAACTCAGCAGGGGTGAGGGAACCACCTCAGGGAGGCATTGGTGTGCTGGATGTGGTCCTGGTAGACAGTGACCAGATTGGGGCCTGGAGGGGGGGACCCATTGCGGGAGGACCAGCCACGGTCTGTCTTGCCTGGACCAGGAGGTGGTGGGTGCACAGAATGAAGTAAATTACTTTGGGGTGGATTTTGGGAAATAAGGATCCTTATATATTTGGTTGGATTGGTCAGATATGGACGCTTGATAGTGGTGGCACCACTGAGAGGGGTGCAGGATACCAGCACCTGGCAAGAGAAGACTAAAATGCGGTACCTAAAACTGCTGTTGGGACCAGATGTCCCAGTGGTGGCAGGAAAGAAAGCAGCCTTGCAAGCATGCAAGCTGTATGAGGAAAGGATCGAGGGAGTATGAGCTGATGGCTGGGCAGCCACTGGAGTGGTGAGGGCGTAATGCAAGTAATATAGAACCTGCCAGGCCAGGGAGAGGTCAAGGGGTCTATAGATGCATTGGGGAAAACAAGGTGAAGTGTGTTGGCAGAATTAAATCAGGGGGGAGATGGGGACAAGACCCGGGGAGTAGCTGAGGTACTAAATGAGTATCACCTCAGTTTTCTCCCAGGGAAAATTCAAAGGTGATCATACATGGAGGAGACAGATACTGAGGAGGGGGGACCCTAGCAATCGGGCAGGTCTGGGAGAGGGGGAGCATTTCTTGCAGGTGGGGAGGCTACAGAGAAGAGGACTTGAAGGAACTGTGAGAGTGAGGGTGCCTGGCCCTTTTGGATGGAGAAAGCATTGGCCGGATGGATTACATCCCAGAGTGCTGAAGGAATGTAGATGTCTCTGTAAATTCTGGCAGAGCTTTCATCTCTCTGAGGACAGGTTGCCTCAAGACTGGAAGGTGGCGGATATAGTGCCCATCCACAAGGGGGGACTAAGGGAGGTGGCAGGGAACTCACAGGCCTGCTCAGTCCTGACATCGTGGTGGGCAAGGTGATGGAGGGCATTGCCTTCTATGAGAGGCTAGGGGGACCTGGATAAGTCAGGGGGTGCCTGGACGATAGACAGCATGGATTCATCCTGGGGAAATCGATGTCAGACAAACCTGGTGGAGTTTTATGACTGGGTGACAAGTGCCTTGGACCTGGGTAGACCAGTGGATGTCCTCTTTCTAGACTTCAGCAAGGCATTTGACTCTGTCTCTCACGTGGCCATGTTGGATAAGCTGGGGAGGAATGGGGGTGGGGAACCAGATGATCAGATGGATAGGCAATTGGCTCCAGGACTGAAACCCAGAGGGTCGTAGTTGGTGGATAGTCTCTCATACCCAAGGAGGGGTCATTAGTGGGTCCCACAGGATCAGTCCTGGGCCCCTTCTGTTCAACACCTACGATTCTGACATAAGGACAGGAATCAGGAGGAGATGAGTCTCTTTGCAGATGACTGGAAACAGGGGGCATGTGGTGGATGGGAGGAGGGGAGGGTGGCCTCACAGGGGGACCTGAGGCTCTGGAAAGATGGTCTAGAAAGTGGAAGCTGAGGTTCAATGCAGGGAAATGCAAGGTACTCCACCTAGGGCTGTAGAAACCCAGGCTAAGTGTAGCACCTGGGGAAATGCTACAAGTCTCGATGGCTGAGAGGGACCTGGGTGGTGGTGGATGTCAAGACTGAACAACTTGAGACTCTGTAGGAGGCAGCAGCTAAGGCCAACAGGATGCTGGGATGCATCCAGGGGGATCACCTCCAGAAGGAGGGAAGTGATACTCCCTCTGTATAACTGCTTGGTGAGGCCGCACTCTTGAGTACTTAGCGGCAGTTTTGGAGGCCACACTTGAAGAGGGACATTAACCTCCTGGAGAGGGTCCAGAGGAGGGCAACCAAAATGAGATTTGGGGCTTGGGGACAGGACCTATGAGGAGAGGCCTCAAGAGCTAAATATGTACACATTGGAAGGAGAAGGGACCAGGGACATGAGATAGAGGTCTTCAGGGTACATGAAGAGGGTAAATAGGGGAGGAACAGTTGGGGTGCTTCAAGGAAGGAGGAAGAGGGCCACTAGAGGGCATGGGTGGAAGGCTGGAGGGGGAAGATTCAGGGAGAAAGGAAGAGGTGCTACTTCACTGAGAGGGTGGTGGAGCTATGGAATGCACTGCCTAGGGGGCTGGTGGAGGCAGAGACAGTGGAGGGTTCATGAGAGTGGGACAGGGACAGGGAAGGGTTCTGAAGCAAACTCCAATGCAGCAAAAGAACATCCAGAACTGGGAAGGGAGAAGCCAGAAGGCGTAGGGATAGTAGGTCAGCACCCAGGTTGGGGGCTGACCAAACGAGCAGGCACGAAAGACCGTTAGGCCTATTCTGCTGGCATTTTAGTATGTTAGTAGTATGTTAGTATTGATTCCCTTGCAATCGACAAGTCACCTGGGCCGGATGGCTTCACAGCCAACTTTTACAAGGCCTTAAAGGATACCATAGCCCCCATATTACTCGATACATTTAATTATCTATTCCAAAATGGTCTGTCAGACTCTTCATTATCGTTGGCCACTATAGTTCTTATTCCAAAGCCTAATAGAGACCCCCCTTAGAATGTTCAACTACACACCAATTTCCTTTATTAATGTGGATTTTAAGATTTAAGGCAAAATCGCCAAGACTTGCCCAGGTGTGTGGGAACATTCATTAGCCCTCGAACAAGTAGGTTTTGTTAAAAATAGACTCTCCTCAGTCCATCTTAAAACTGCTATCTCCTCTCCGCATCCAGGACTCAGACATCTTCATGCTCTGGTGTCCCTGGACGCGGAGAAGGCTTTCGACAGAGTATCTATGGAATACTCTTTTCCTTTTACTCCCCGATATCAAATACCGCAGGAATTCATTAAATGGATTAAAATACTATATACCACTCCATCAGCCAGAATACAAATGTAACGTGTATCATGTCTCACCCATTTACCCTGACATAATGCATAATGACAAGGCTGTCTCCCTGTCACCTTACTTATTTAATTTATATTTGGAACCTCTTATTAGAAAGATTAACTTCTACAATGATTAGGGGTATCCGAGTAGGTCATCATGAATATAAGCTCTCTGCATATGCAGATGACCTGTTGCTACATGTTACTGATCTTGGCAATTAAGCTTTCCCTGGTATTCCAAATTATAACACACTTTGAAACCTTCTCAAATTACAAGTTAAATCGGGACAAAACTGAAATTCTTTCCTTTAAATAAATATACAATGAAAGCAGAGGGACACATCTGTGGGATACAATGGAGCTTGGCAAGATGAAGTACCTTATATTTACATTCACCCTCCTAAAAGTTATGAATAAATTTAACTTGGATAATCTGGTTCTATAATCTGATTGAGGACTTCAACTGTGGTTAACTTACCATTAATTCTTTTTGGGGGAGGAATATTAGCTGAATGTACTTCCACGGTTATTATATTCATTTCAATGTTGAACTAAATATCTTGTATCTATGGTTTGTCTGGTTCATGGTGTCTTGAGTAGTAAAAACAAAAGGGGAGAAAAGTTATCAAACTCTAAAGAAAACTAGAGGGTGGCTTATGTGGTCCTTAACTTTATATTTTATAACGTGCACACTGGCCTAGTTGACATTTATATGCCAGCCAAGGTTTGTCATTACCTTCCTGTCAGGATAGAGCAAGACTGTCTGACATACAGGGCTGGAAACTGAAGCCTTACCATTTATCCATTAAGAAAGCTTTAAAACCTTTGAGACACTTTTATACTTCTGATCCGACTCAGCAACAACCAGTATCTTCCTTAAAACAGATAGATGGAAGGATATAGCCCAACCCATATTCAAACCCCTAATTTCATATTGCTGGCACACTAATCAAAGCCTAGATATTCTGGCCCCAGATAGGAGTGTGAGAGGGTTGAATGCTGTTTTGACCATAAAATGATCTTTTCATGAAGGCTGCCTCTGTTTCACTGGGGAGAAATGCACTTTAAATATTTGCAGTTAGCACATTCATTAAGGCAGCATCTTTAGCGTAAGGTTATGCATGACTCTTTTTAAGAAGTTAACCTATACTTAGATACCATCCTCTCTCTCATGTAATATCATTTTCTATGATTTTTAGATCAACGGTGAATCAATGGACAACCACTGTTATACTTAATTGAACAAGACTTCCTGGACCTCACCAGTTTTTATAGACTGTTCCTTGTTTGGGCGCATTTTATATAAGTATATTATATGTGATAAATATAGATATATGCAGTTTCATAATTTATAACCTATATTATTCCCCACTCAACTATACCTATTTGGTTTTTCTGCACAACAGTCGTTTGTCCCAGATGCCAACAGGAGGTTGTCAGATATGATTGACATGTTGTGTCTTAGGAGAAAATAATTACCTTCTGTCGGTATGAGAGCAGGTTAACTCCTTACTGGCTTTGATAGTTTTTTCGAATTGAAACATGTCTTATTGGAGAATACACACTAATACCTGTGTCATCAGAGAGCCTCACATGGCCCTGATATCGGCATGTAGTGTCAAGTATTAAGAAGGTGAAGGACGTTGCTGCTCCACTTATCTAGAATGGTTTCATGAATAATGTTTGCTCTGCACGCAGAGTACACGAATGCTAATTGTCTATCAAATACCAGAAATATGGTAAAGAGATGGGAGCCCTCACACTTTGCTAATAAGTACTTAATGAGTTTGGGATCGAATATTTGTGTGTAGGTGGCACCTGTAGCTTACAATCTTTTCGCATAAGGTTTCAATCTACTATTTTGGTGGCAGACTGGGGAATAAGGGGGGAGGGGGGAGGATATGGAGGTGAGGTTTGGTAAGCTACAGACTACGAATTGTATTGTTCTGTTATACATGCATTCTAATTGCTGTTTCAAAGATTGTGTAACATGCTTGTCATTTGTTACTAGCTTACACTTATTGGAAAGTTATAATAAAGTACATTAAATTACAAAAAAAAAAAAAGACTTGTGGCGCCTCTTCTATCTACCCCTGTCAGTTGTCTCTTTAATCTGTCCATCAGCACTGCTACTGTCCCAAATGCATGGAACTCTGCTAGGAGCATCCCTGTGTTCAAGAGAGGTGACCCTAAGATTCTTTCTAACTACCGACCCATTGCGTTGTTGCCTCCACTTAGTAAATTGCTGGAAAAGTTAATCCACCAGCAGATCACCACTCACTTACTAGATTTCAAACTTCAGTCCCCTGTCCAGCATGGCTTTAGGGCAGGACATAGGACCACTACTGCTCTTACCCTATCCTCTAGTGATGTTAAGTCCAATATGGACAAATAATTGCTTACTGGTGCTGTGTTCATTGACCTCACTAAAACATTTGATTTAGTTAATCACCCCTTGCTATTGAGTAAGCTGCAAACCATTGGTGCAACTGTATCCATGTTATCCTGGATCAGCAGCTACCTGGACAGTTGATTGCAATCTGTCTCCTTTAGCAAAGTTCTCTCATCCCCTACCTCTATGTCTTGTGGTGTGCACAAGGCTCCATTCTTGGTCCCTTGCTCTTTTCTATCTTTGTTAATGATATTCCTACCTTTTTACCTCACTGTCGCACCATTATGTATGCAGTTGACTTGGTACTCTACACTGCCTCCAGGTCCATTGCTGATATCAATGATCATCTATCATCTGCATTCCAACAACTTCAATCATGGTTCACCTCTAACTGTCTGATCCTAAATTTATCTAAAACTCAAGCCATGCTCTTTGAATCTTCAAGAAAAGTTCATGCAGAGTCCCTTAAACTCCAGGTGCTATGTAGTGAAAAGTCTGCAGTATTTATCACCAACTCTTTCAGATACCTTGGAGTGATGCTTGACCCAGTACTAGACTTCTCCTCTCATATTAATGAGGTATGCAGATCAGTTAACTTTAAGCTTGGTGCCACAGAGTACATCACTCCTTCACCCCTGCTGCCAGAATATCTGTAGATAGGGGTGTCCTGCTTTGTAGACTCCTATATGCTCTCCCTGTCCTTTCCCAGGCCAACGCTGGGGTACTTTGCAGGTGGGACGCCATTTATAACAACATCTGTAAATTTGCCCTATCTACCCCCTGCCTTACTCACCATTGCCTGCTCTACCCTACCTTGTAATGGCTCTCATCCAGTGCCCTTCGTTTATATTCACTGGATTGTTTAATTGACTCTATGACCAGAACCCCCAGCCCCGAATCTCTGGGGACCATGCTTGTCCTTGTGCTTCACTACCACCCTCTGAGGTCTTTTACCTCCTCTCTGCTCCAAGTCCCACACTGCTCTACTAAAATAGGTGAGCAAGAAATCTCACATTTCTCTCCCAAGTTTTGGAATTCCTTCCTTCCCATACTAAATGTTCCTTATCTCACCTCTCCTTCAAGAAAGCACTGTTCTCCCACTTTTTTGCACTTGATACTTGTGACTGTGTTTACTTATGACTGTGTTAACCTATGCTTGGTTATCAGCCCCTGTCTTCAACCGCCATGACTACTGTGAGCTATGAGTTTTTGCACATCTCTTACATTGCCTTCATTTGCCACCCCAGCTCTGCATGGCTGGTTTGTTTCTTTTATGTATAAATTCTATCCCTGCATGGATAACTGTTGTCTGCTGTCCAGGATTGTATGTATGTTCCAATGCACTGTTTTAAGCAATGTATTTTGTACTCTCCTGGGTCGTGCCTAAAATAGGCAGGTATTACCTAGTGCACTTACCCTGTTACCAAAAGCTAATAAATAATAATAAATGAATAAAATCTGGTAAATACATGAGCAAAATGTCCGTTTTCATGGACAGCCAGACATAACAGTCAACAATACTTACTTGACCATTAAATAAAAGTAATCTATATATAATAAATAAGCATTAAAAAACAGATGTAATCATCCATTGCTCACACATGATCACAGCATTCTAAGGACAAAAAGATGCTTTTCTAAGTCTAGATAATATGCCACACTAGTGCCAGAAGATATGTTTGAGGTACTGCCTAACAGACTACATTTACATTTTTACAGTGTTCCCTTCAAGTAAAGTCCAGTGTAAAAAATTTCAGTCAAGCATTATGTTTTACTGTGTCCTCATTCAGTTTTTCAAAGTCCCTATCTTTTACAGCTCTCTACCTGATATCCTTAGTATTTTCCATTCTTTCTGCATGTTTCTATCATTTCTTTTAATGGCTTAAATTTAAAATATTCACACTCCGTTTTGTTGAATAAGACATGCTGCAGTGAATTAAGTGTGTCTGCCTTGGACCAACCCTGTGGAACTCACTACCACCTTCAGTCCGGGAGGCTCCCTAGATTGAAGTGTTCAAGCAGAGGCTGAAGGCCCACCTCTTTCTCCTGGCTTTTGCAGATTCCTGATTCCATCTTGATCTAGTCCACTTTTGCAACAGTCTAAAAGCCCTTTTATCATTTTAATTGTTATATTTACTATTTTATGAACTGCTGTTGTTATATTTACGTTTGTTTTATTCCTGTGCTCTTGTTATAATCTCTGTTAGGCACCCAGAGCCTCTGGGATTAGGTGCCCTGCAAATAAAATTGCCTTGCCTTGCCTTCATGCAGCTTCCGTCCTTGGTCTTTGTTCTGTTCACCTCACTGAACAGTCTGTCCACATCAGCATTTCCTTGTGGTAGAATTAAAAGTACTGATGTCAGTTGCCCCAGTGTTGGAAATCTCAACTGGCTTGGATTTTTTTAGTGATTTACATAGTGCCAGTACTCATCAACTGGCAAGGCAACCTTATTTTTAGGGAATGTCATAATTTCATACTCCAGTGTCTCATCTTCCAGTTTTTCCATAGTGGCATCGCTGTTATCAATTATGTTAGGAAACCTCTTGGCCAGAAACTGGAATTTGGTTTTTGTCACATGCTGTTTTTCTGCATTAAGCACCTCTAAATTCTTGTAGATGCCACCATCATACTGTAGTCTTCAAAGGGGAAATATTTTTTTACTTGGAGGCATGCCTCAATCCAGAACCTCTTTGCCAATAACAGGAATGACTTAACGTTATCTCCCTCTCCATCCTCTTCCAGCTGCTATCCTAATGCGTGTCACCCCGTACTTCCAAATGCAATCTGATGTAGTGGTAGATGGTTCTCTTCATCTGTCACATCAATGACCCCCACCGAGGTGGATTCCCTAATGGTAGCAGATTTTATAAATGTTGCCATCAGTTGTATTTTGTAGAGCATATCCAGTTCTTGCTGCAAGAGGAAATAATTACTCACCTGTAGTAATCGTGTTTCTTCCAGTGGGATCCATTTATATTATTACTTCCTGCAGTGCTTCTTTAAGACCGCACTGCCCCGGAGCTAAATAGAATGTATGCTAATGATGGAATCTGTAGCACGTGCATTCAATTCAAAAGCTGCCCAGCTCAGCTGCCTAGGTTTTATCCCTCAGATTTCTTTGCAGCATGCAAAGAGGCCCTTACTACAATTCTAATTAGAATTAACATAAAAGAATGGCCTCATGTGGGGCAACCAATAACTACAGATAAAGAACCCTCTATTTTAAATGTCAGGTTCACCTGAGAAGGGGAGAAAGCCTATAGGGCTAAAATATTTAAAATGAGTAAAGATGCCAACAGCTGGCAATCCCTCCAGCTGATTAGTCAGTCAGTGTTTAAAGAAGTCTTTTTGGTTCTAGCAGGGGATGTAAGGGTGGGGAAGTAATAATATTAGTGGATCCCATTGGAAGAAACAGGATTACTACAGGTGAGTAATTTTTTCTTCTAACCCCAGGAATCTGCTAATATTATTACTTTTTGTAGACTACAAAGCAGTACCTTTGGAGGTGGGCACAGAACTTAGGAAAGAGACTCTGCAGAACTGCTTTGCCGAACCAGGCATCACTTCTGGACTGAATGTCCAGGCTGAAATGCTTGGTAAAGGTGTGAACTGACCTCCAGGTAGCTGCTTTACAGATTTCCAAGAAGGGAACCACCCTGGCAGCTGCAATAGTGGCAATGGACTCTGAGCCCAACTGGGGCTTCCATGCCCACTTTCGAGTAACAAAAACTGGATACATTGAACTACCCATTGAGAGATACTTCTTCTAGTGACAGGTTTCCCTTTACCTACCTCCCCAAAGGTGAGGAAGAACTGTTGTTTATCCTATCTGTGGTCTCTGGTGTGAGTCATGTAATAACTCAAAGCTCTTTTTACATCAAGGCTGTGGAGTCTACGCTCCCCTAAGCTAGAATGCTCGGTGAAAAAGACGGGCAAGGTGATCGACTGCTTCAAGTGAAGTCTGAGACCACTTTGGGAAGGAACTTCCTATTAGATCTCAACACTAACTTGTCCTTATGAAAACAAATATAATCCTTTTCAATATACAGGGCCTGAAGCTCACTTATCCTCCTGGCAAAGGTGATGGCAACCAGGAAAACTGCCTTTCAAGTAACGAACTTGAGGTCTGCAGAGGCCATGGGTTTGAAGGGGGGAAGCATCAGCTGAGCAATGCAAATGTTCAGATCCCAGGCTGGCACTGGCTCCATGTGGGGGGGGGGGAAGAGGTGAGACAACCCCTTGAAAAATCTCCTGAAAATAGGATTTGATGCCAAGGAAGCATTCTGTCCAGCCGAAATGTATGCTGATTCTGAAGCCAAGTGCACTTTCAGAGTTGAAGGCTGCAAGACCTTGGGAATGCAGGTATGTTAGATAGTCCAGTAATGGAAATGAAGTTGCTCAGGGAAATCGCCTTAAGGTTTTACAGTTCCAAGTAATGTAAATACGGCCCACGTAATCCAAACAATATATCAGGCTAGCTCAAACAAGAAATGCTGCAACACCTTAATCTTTCGAATTTCAAATTCCTTTTATTAAGTCCCAATGTTTCGCCTAGCAATCAGGCTTCTTCTGGGGAACTATAAAAAAATATATAAGACGTTGCTGAAGTTTCATATTAAGAAATATCACTACCATAGTTATAGTCTATATCAGCTAACAATTCCATTTCATAGCGTTAAGCCATTATTTCCTTTAATAATTATCACTCCTAAAGTCAATTATTTAAACACAAAAAAATGTACTGAAAGTGCACACGAATAATGTAAAAAAGAAAACTTAATAAAATCATTCCCATTTTACATAATGATTGTTTCACCCTACACCAGCTACCAGTTCTTAAAGCTTGTGTGAACATTGCCTTACTTTATAACCAAGCTCTCAGAGGCAAAGATTCTGCCAGCGTTTCTCTTCTCATGTTAGCATCCTCACAGCAAGTGCTCGAGCTAGCCTGATATATTGTTTGCATTATGTTAGATAGCCCAGCAAGGCTGGTATGCCAGCTTGAGCTGGAGCCACATCCTTACCCAGACACCATATAGAGAACCTTTTCCATTCTGTGGCATAGGTTTTCTTAGTTGAGGGTTTCCCATACCCTCTAAGAACCTCCAGGACTCCTTCAGAGAGTTGCAAGCCTGCATTCTCAAAGTCCTCAAGAGCCATGCTTTGAGTCTGAGGGACCTGAGGTTGGGGTACATGACCCTTCCTTTGGAAGGAAGTCAGTAGGTTGTACCTCTGTGGTAGGTGAATCAGTTTGGTTACCAACATCGAGAGCACGAGGGAGTACCAAGGCTGTCTGGTCTAGTCTGGTGCAACCAAGATCATTGAAGCTGGCTGTGATCTGGGCTTGATGAGCATCCTAAGTAGCAGGGGAAAAGAAGGGAAAGCGTAGAGATGCCTCCCTGTTCAATCCAGGGTCAGAGCATCCAGGGGAACTGTTCCCTTGGCAGAGGTCTTGCAACATTACAGAGGTAGGTGGCGGTTCTGGTGGGATGCAAACAGATCTATTTCTGGGGCACCCTACCACCTGAGCAGGATGTCCACCACCTCCTTGTTCAGTGTCCATTAGTGATGGGCCTGGTTTATCCTGCTCAAGGCATCTGCAAATGTGTTGTCCTTGCCAGGCAGATGGATTGCTTGCAAGGAGGCACTAAGAAAGTAAGCTAGGCTCCAGCTTTTCATTGCCTCTGTGCAAAGAGGAGTGGACCTTATCCCTCCCTGCTTGTTGATGTAGTACATTGTTGTGGTATTGTCTGTTCTGACTTGTACCACCCTTCCTTGGAACAAATGAAAGAAGGCCTGAAAGGCCAGATAAACTGTTCTCAGCTCTAGCAGGTTTATATGCTGGAGTGATACTGCACTTTTCCATGTATTGTGGGTGGTGTGCTCCCCGAAGTGAGCACCCCACCCTAGCAGAGAAGCATCTGTCATGAGAACCAGTGATTGGGATTCCTGCTGGAAAGGGACCCCTTCCCCTAAGTTTTCTGGTTCCATCCACCACTGGAGTGCCTGCAGTTATTCCTTTGTTACTGGGATGGGTTTTGAGACACAGTCCCACCTCTGGCACCAGTGTGCCCTGAGGTGAAATGGAACATCTCTCATTTAAAACCTGGCACCCAGGCTAACAATTGCAGAAAACTGTCTTGCTCGCTTTGGCTTGTTCAGGACAAATGAGCTTGCCAAGTGCAGAATGCTGTCTGCCCTCTCTTGAGAGAGGAAAGCTCTTCCCAGAATGGTATTCAGTTCTGCAACTATGAACTGTAATATCTGTACAGGCATTAGGGCTGACTTTTTGATGTTGATGAGGAACCCCAAGGACTGCAACAGGTCCTGGGTTACCTGTAGATGCTCTCTCACCTGCTGGTGAGACTTTCCCATGATTAGCCATTCATCCAGGTAGGGAAAAACTGAAACACCTAGTCTTCTTAGGTGTGTCACCACCCCAGCCAGGTGGGTCTATGTGATAATGGCGAATGCCTAAAGGCGATCACCATTATCGCACAGTCAGAGTGCCGAAAACATTTTCGGCACTCTGACAACCCTGACGACCAGAACAATGGTGCTAGGACAGTGTTTTAATGTTTTCTGTGGGCGGTGCGGGCTTGCCCCCACCCTCCTTCTTGGATTCTCAACCTAGGGTGTGCATGTCGGCGGTAAAGCATTAAAAAAAAAAGGTTAGCTGGCGCAATAAAATTGCATCAGCGCCAGACTCAAACCTAGTACCTCATCCACCCCAACCACTAGCCAACCCCCGATCCCACAATGCAGCTCTGCCATCCACCACAGTGCCACCCCCTACAGCCCCTCCGCCCCTTCCCAGCCCACGATCGCCCCCCCCGCATGTATACATACCCACATCCTGTCGCCCAGTTTGCCCACCCCCTCATCTGGTTACCCTACCCTCCCGTCACCATGAGGGATTGCGCTGGGAAGGAGTCGCCATTACAGACAGTGCCCTTCCTCACGCGCCCACCTCATGGGTTACCCAGCCAGGCACTTGGTAAACACTCTTGGTGTGAAGTGAGACCAAAGAGTAGAGTTGAGAACTGGTAGTGGCCTGAAGGGAGTCTGAACCTTAAATATTTCTATGTGACTTCCTTATAGGAATATGGAAGTATGCATGCTTTAGGACTAAGGAGACTAGCCAGTCTCTTTTCTTTAGTGTTAGCAGAATCATTGCCACTGTGACAATCTTGAACCTGGGCTTTACCAGGTATTTTTTTAGCAGTCCGAGGTCTAGTGTGGGCTGCCACTCCCCGTTTTTCTTTGTTGTCAGAAAATACCTTGAAAAAACCCTTGTCCTTTTTGTCTGGAAGGAACAGGCTCTATTGCCCTTGATAAGAGCAGAGTCTGAACCTCCTGTTCCAGCAGCTTTCTTTCTGTTAGAGGAACTGCCCTGGACACTCTTGTTCTTAAAGAAGAAAGGGATTTGAAACTTAGGGACAAACCCTGACTCACCACTTCCAGAACCCAATTGTCTGTGGTGATCTTTAACCATTTCTGGAAGCAGTGAGTCAGTCTGCCCCCTACAGGAACTGGGGTGGCTGCCTGAAGAGAAAAGTCTGGGATTTTGTTTTGCCTGTTGCTGAGGTTGGGCAGCTTGGGAGCCCCGCCTGGATCTCCTTCTGCCTCTAGCTCTAAAGAAACCACCCTGCTGCGGCTGGTACTGCTGCTGTGTCACAGCCTGTACCTGGTAGAAGGGTCTTCTTATAAGAAGCCCTACCCCTGTCACCCCTTCCATCTGTCAAGGAAGAGGGTGAGGGCAGTATTACTACAATGGTTGGCCTTGTATTCATCCACCTTTATCAGGTAGGCCTCAGTCTGTTCACCCAAAAGTGAATTATTTTTGACTGGAAAAATCCATGTCTAGCTCTGGGTATCCTGAGTGAGGTTAGTAACCCTAAACCAGGAAAACCTCCTCATAGCCACAGTAGCTGCCATACACCTGGCAGCTGTATCATTGGTGTCTGCTGGCATTTGGAACTGGTACTTAGAGGCTTCCATACTTAACCTAGCAGTATCTAATAATTCTGATACTGGTGTGAAAGGACTAAATTCTGCAGTCTCAAGCATAGACTGCCACATAGCCTTTTGGTACAGGGCTGGATAAGCATGGAAACTGGCACGCCTGACTGTAGAAAGAAGCAGGCATCTGTCAATTTTTCTGGAATCCTTCTCAAGAGGATGAGAAAACAAAGGCACTTCAGCTCTTTCACAGGCAGCCTGCTGCACTATTCTCTGGAGGCCAGGATGAGAGCTGACCTTGATACTTCCTATCATGCTTTTGTGATAGTGTTAGGCACTTTGAGAATTTCTATAATGTCCTTTTTTAAAGAACTTGTAAATAGGAAGCAAGAGCTGTCTAGTTGGGTTAACCCCTTTGGCTCCAACTGAGCTTCCTCCTCCTCTTGCACCTCTTCCCTAGACCATTTTCTTTACAAAGGAAAATTGTGAGGAATGATCCTCAGGATATCTGGGGGGGGAGGTGAACCAAACTCTTGTTCAGAGGAAACCGCAGGTTTGATTCCCTCTTCTCCCTCATACTCTTCTAGTTCCTCATACTCCAATTTTTCCAGGAGTAGAGGGAGAACAGAGGTAGATGTTAGTCCTGCTTGTCTCGAGCAGGTGGCTGAGGGGGTATAAAGCCCTGCAGCATCTGCATGATTTTCAAAGCCTGTGCCAGGTCAGCAGGCGAAGGTACAGCAGCAGACACTTGAGGAGCCCCTTATGGCATTCCAGCCAGGGTCTCAGTGTGCTTAGTCTTTTATAGTTTCTTGGCAGGTACCGAGGAGTCAGCCAGTTCAATGCCTCTCTTGCCAGGGCCCTCACCCATATCAGGGGCGGTTTTTGTGGCCCTGAAAGGTTAAACCAAAGATTTGGAGAGGGTGGACTGATCAGAGTCCATGGACCCCTCTTCAAACTTTCTTTGCAGTCTTTCCCGTCATTTTTCAGGCGTCTTAGGAGGGAAAGACTTACAATTTTTAAAATCAACAGAGAAGTGTTGTTGTTCAAGACCGACTAAGCATAAATCATGCTTGTCTGTCTTGGCAACACTTCTAAACATTTTAAACAACTTTTAGACATTTTTTTAAATAGAATGGTCCTGTTTTCTTCTTAGTTTTATCTTAAATTCTGGGAGAAATCGAAGAAATCAGGAACTATGAACCGTTAAAGAGAAAAATAAAAGTTATAGGTTTTGAGGTTCAGAAACCGAGAAAAGGCTAAAATTTCTCAATTATGATTGGTTATGGAACCGAGGAACCGACCACAGGATGCAAAAAACTCAGTTCAAATTAAACAGTTTTTAAATAAAAATACAGTAAAAATTATCGGAACGCACTTAAAAGTTCCCGGTCTAAGGTAAATAACAGTCAGTTACCACCCGGTACACAAAAACCGAGAGGAATTGGAAAACACACTAAAAATACACTAAAATTCTCTTACTGAGGTAAAATAAAATAAACTAAACACTAAAACTAGGCAGCTATGAATAAAATAAAAAAATACTTACTTTTTTTGATCAAATGTCACTTCAGTAACGACTTGTGAGTGAGAAAATCTCCAGGGCATCTAGTCTTTGCAGCAGAAAGAAGAAATCTGAGGGATAGAACCTAAGCAGTTGAGCTGGGCAGCTTTTGAATTGAATGCATGAGCTAAAGATTCCATCATTAGCATACATTCTATTTGGCTCCAGAGCAGTGCTGTCTTAAAGGAGCACTGCAAGAAGTAATAATATTAGTGGATCCCTGGGGGTTAGAAATGTATATTTGGCTGCTCTTGTTGAAACAGTAAATTAAATTCCAGGATTGTTGGTAAAGCGAAGTCTAAAAACACAAAGCACAATCTCACAAGGCTTAACTGGAAAGCATTTCTTATGCCAAGTACAGGGTCACTTTTCTCACTAGAGCTTTCAAACTAAGATCTCAAAGTGAGGAACTGTTCAGACATTCTCCCAGCTTCCTGATGCAGACTGAGCCATTTTGTTTGGCAGAGCTTTAGGAGCCTATGAGGTTTAGTGTTGGTAAATTCCTGGAATGTTGAAAAAGTCAGCATTCAGTGTCACATGATGGCTGCTTGAGTAAGTAGATGTGTCTGCCTCCTGATTTCACCCTCCTCAGCCTAATTTCTCCATTTAATCTAGTTTTTATCCTGTGTTGGCGATTCTGCAGAGTGTTCTAGCTTACCTGCATTCCGAGGATCACTTCTCAGCTATCGGCGCGATTATTAAAAGTGAGCAATGGGCGCCGATATGAAGACGCCTTCTCCTTGCCATATTCCCCACCAACATCCAAGAGAGACAAGGCCACTAAACAATCAAAGCTGCAGACCTCAGGAGCTGTCAAGAACCTTTCTGCAGCCATGGCTCTCATGGCGGAGAAGTTTATGTCAGAAATGGCCCCCCTACAAAGTGTCATGCAGCTATTAACGGAGGAGCTGCAGAAAATGCAGGCTTTCATGAAGTCTGTGACACAGCGGGTTGGAGATGCAGAAGCCGGCATATCCTCCCTTGATGACTGGTGGGACCGTCTCGATCCTCAACTGGTGGTGCTGAGGCAACGCTTGTGGCAGACTGAGGACTGGCTTGAAGATCTCGAAGGCCGGTACCGCCGCAACTACATTGTGGTCCTTGGTCTCCCAGAGGGGGAAGAGGGCCCCTCAGGCTACATTGTTCATGCAAAAAATGTCTGAGAAACTTGCTGTGCCCTCACCGAATGGGCCGGTGTACATGGAGGAATGCATGCACTGGACCTTGCCCCATCATATGCCGGCTCCTGAATCTTTTAGACTGGTAGTATATTTTAACTAAGGTCCAGGACTTGAAAGACATTTTGTAGGAAGGGCTCAGGGTGCACATTATGCAGGACCGCTCACATTCAGTGAGACAGTGCTGAGCCTCCTTCCACTCCACTGTATCAAAGCTGTCGGCTGCCATATCCATTTTAGAGTTCGCTACCCGGCACAGCTCCAAGTTCTTCATGAGGGTACATGGCTCAGCTTCTACTCTTAACGAGGATGCCACTGCAGATCTCAAGAAATGTCTCTCAGACCTTTTTAAATGACGATCTCATGGATGTGGCTTCTCTGGGACTATCATATACTGGTGAGTTCATGGCTAATTTGTGAACTGTGTTACTGAACTGTGGTTCTCCTAAGAGCTCCCTCCTGCCATAGAAAACCTGCTTCTCCCAAGGACTGGTCCTACTGCTTCTGGCCTACTTTGGCTCCCCATACTTTCAATTGTGTGTGGCTGAGGCATTATGTCTAAGGGTACACTTTGGAATTTGGACTTTGTGGGCAATGCTCACTGCTCGATGTTGACTTCGGGGTGCCCTGCGATGCCTTGATTGGTCCACCCTGCCTTGCCTTGGGATGCTTGCGCCACTGAGAATTTTGTCTGTCTCTGTCAGGGCCTTGGACTTTGTGGTATTGGATGTACTCTTAGCTCAGCTGTCTTTGCTATGGACCCCCCTTTCCTGGGTACCCTGTACCTTCCACGGCTTTCTCCCACTCAGAGCTAGTTGCTGGATGCTCTAATCACAGAAGGAGAAGTCAGGGCAGTGATCTGGTCTCTCCCTAAAAACAAAGCCCTTGGTCCCGACGGCTTCCTCAATAATGTTTATATTGAGTTTGTGGAATCAGTTATTCTTGCCCTCACCCATTTATTCAATTACCTCTGTACCACTGCACCCTCAGATTCCTCCTTCACCCAGGCTTGGATCTTGCTCATTCCTAAACCGGGCAGAGACCCCTTGTAGCCTAGTAACTACCAACCCATTTCCCTCCTCAACTCTGATGTAAAATTATGGCAAAGGTCCTAGCCAATCACCTGCTTCAGGTGTGGTCGGGCCTTGTTATCATCATCATCATCATCAAATCTTTATATATTCATGCGAGCATCATTGACCAAGGCTTATTTACAAGATGGACCTGATAAGGTCAAGGTTCAACAGTTGATACACAACAGATACATCAATACACTTATATAAAACATTTATACATACAGGGGGGAAAAAACATTTATAAACACAGTGATGTACAGTAAAATTCACATGATAAAGTGGGTTATAGGAAAGTTGAGCTAATATTTACAGTATATACAGTGTATACATATCCCAGTGGAGGGGCCATGGCAAACACACAGCATAATGTAATACTAGGATGGTGGAAGGTATTACTGGGTGCCATAAGAAGGGGTGTCTGCCTGGGAGGGAGAACTGAAGAACAAAGATTATGCCATATATGGTGAATTTTTGGGAGGGAGATTGTGAGATGACAATGTTAGCTCTAGCGGTAGCAACTGCATTTCTCTGTGAAGAAAACTGTACAATGCTGTTTAAAGGATGCAATTGGAATAATATTGGACAGTTTTAGGGATTTTTGCAGGGTGTTCCATGCTATAGCTAGAGAATAGCTGATTGCTTTCCTCCCTAGCTGGGTGTTGAATTTGGGCAATTTGAACAGGATGATGTTGTTGCTTGTTAGGGCATAGGAGCTAGGAATGGTCTGAGTGAAGCAGTCCAGAATATAGTTTGGAAGTTTTTTTGATAACGTTCTGTAAATGCATAGAGCTGCATTTCTGTTCCTTCTGAGGTGTAGGGAAACCCATCCAACTGCAGCATAAAGAGAGCAATGATGGGTATTAGATGGCAGATCTGTTATGAATCTTACTGCTCTATGGTATAAGGTATCCAACTTGTGAAGGTAGGAGATGGGGCAGTGAATATAAAGGAAGTCTGCATAGTCAACAACTGAGAGAAAAATGGCCTGGACTAACCTCATCTTTGAATCTCTGTTTAGGAAGGGTTTTAATCTATAGAAACCCTTCCTAAACAGAGATTCAAAGAAGAGGTTAGTCCCATGCTATTCAGCTTTATGGCAGGATGATTCTCATTGGATCACCTCCATAAGCTGTGGTACTTAATATGTGCATTGGGTGAGGGCAAGGTCCCTGTGGCCTTGGTTCCGTGCAACACAGAAAAAGCTTTCAATAGGGTTTCATGGCCTTTCCTCTTTGCCACTTTCTGAAGGTTTGGTCTCCTGGAAGGTTTCTGTGCCTGGGTGCGTGCCCTTTGCTCCAAACCTACAGCCCGGATTTGCAGCAATGGCATTTTGTCAGCCCCCTTTACCTTGCAGCGTGGCACTCGTCAGGGGTGCCCCTTTCCCCCTTTGTATTTAATCTCTACCTGGAGTCTCTCTTTCACAACTTACAAAACAATCCGATGGTGGAGGGAATTCAGGTGGGTGGGATAAGTTGCAAGCTCTCAGCTTATGCTGATGATTTCTTGCTGCATCTTCTCAACCCTCAATGCTCTATTCCAGTGGCACTTGCTGAGATTAGTAGATTTTCAGAAGTGGTGGGTTACAAAGTCAGTCTTGATAAGACCAAATTCCTACTACTCAACGTTCATGTCCCCTATCAGTAGATCCTGGGCCTGGGCCTTCTCTGGGAGTCTCATTCTCTTACTTATCTGGGTATGCGGGTCACCCATGACCTGGTCGCATTGGAGAGAGAGAGAATCTAGTCCCCTTGATAAAAGAAATTTCTGGCAACCTTCAAAGATGGATGCGCCTTCCCCTCTCCCTCTGGGGTATGGTGAATGTGGTCAAGATAAATGTTTTACCCCGTATCCTATACCTTATGGGAATGCTGGGTCTTTACCTGTCCAAGGCCTGGTTTACCAAACTTTGCTCATCTATCTCGGCCTTTTTCTGGAAACAAGGGTCACCATGTAGGGCCTACTTCAAGCTCACCCTGTCCAGGGAGAGGGATGACCTCCGCCTTCCAAACTTTTTCTTATATTACTGTGCTTTGCAGAATTCTAAAGTTTTTCTTTGAGACCCCCCATCTGTCCCTGACGTTGTGGATTATCATCCCCTTTGGCTGACCCTTGAATGGTATTTATGTGAACAATAAGGTCTGCAGCTTCGCAGCCTTCTATATCTTAAGCCCTTACAATTGCTCCATAATCTCTGGGGCATGCCCTTGTGGTGGTCCATTACAGCGCTCAGACAACATTGTGTATATATGAGCTGGGATTGGGGCAAGGATCTATCTCAGCCCCTGCTGGGGAACCTCAACATACAGATTGTGCATTGGCCAATCCCTCCTCCTTTTTGTCCTCCACTTTGGTTGGCTTCGCTCTCATCCATCACTGAAGGTGGTGCTTTGGCTCCCCTCCCAGCAATTCAGAATAGGTTTGCCATCCCAGTTTTTCATCTAAGTGCCAGCAGCTCACTGGTGCACCGGTTTCCTTCTTGAGCCCTCCTCCCTGGTCCTGTGGAGATTCTATCTCAGCTTCTTTGCCTAGCAGCTCAAGCTCACACTGTGTCTGGTTTCTATCAACTTTACTAATTGAAGGATCCGGCTAGCTTGGAGGGGGATCTGTTACTACTGGCATCACACCTTACACCTTACACCTTACACCTTCTGGCAGAGGTTAAAGTCTGGCAGGGTGTCTGGAAACATCTTTATTGACTTGCCGAATAGGACCATTATCACTTGCTTCAGTTTCGAATTTTACACAACTTCTATTTTACACCCCCCCCCCCAGGCTCCATAGGATGGGTAAGCCCCCATCTCCCACCTGCTCCCATTGTGGTGCAGTGGAGGGCCACTTGAAACATATCCTCTGGGATTGCACAAAGGTCACCCCCTTCTGGTTGGCTATTTGGTGCTCCCTAAACCCCCTGTTAGGATTAGATTCTTTCTTTACCCCCCGAGGTTTGCCTTTTCAGCACTTTCCCTGCAGCCTTGTTTGGGCCTCACCAGGCCTATATGTCCCTGAGTTTGATGATGGCGAAGTTGATAATCTGTCAGCACTGGTTGGATGATGTTCTGACTTATCAGGAATGGCATCAAGAGATTCTGATGGTGCTCAAGATAGAGAGGCAGGTTGCCTACTGATATGGCAGGCCGTTTTATTTTCAGTCTCATTGGGAACCGTTGTATGCTCTGTTGACCATTTTGGCACCTTCTCAGACTCCCTAATTTTTGGTTGCCCTCAATAGTCCCCCTTGAGAGTCCTCCTCCGGGTGCCCAGTTAGTAGCTTTTACTTGGGTTTTCCTACTCTTTTCTGACAGTGTGGTGGATCTGTTTGTGTGCTCAGTGGGACTGGGAGGTGGGAAGGTGGGGGGTTATTTTGGGGGGTAGGAGGAGGTTAGGGTGGTGATGTTTGCTTGTTTGTTTGTCTTTGTTTTATTCTTGGTGTTTTTGTTTTGTTATTGTACCTTTGAACAGTTAATAAAGTTTGATACATTCCAAAACAAAAAAAAAAGAAAAAGTCTGCATTTGCTTGGCGCTTTTTAAAAATTATACCAAATGTCTATGGGTAGACTTCTGATCTCCTCAGTGAACAGCTTGAAGGCAACATTTGCAACAAGATGTGCAATATGACAGATGCAATGTGTGCTGAATATATGTGAATATTTTTTTTTTCAATCTGGACAACACGCTGTTTCTCTCGCCAATCATGACACTGACACTCTGGTCCAAATCCAATTATGTTTTGTATAGGCACTTCATCTTTCTGCAGAGCATCTATAGTTGTGCTATAGAGTGTTTTTGCATTAAAAGTGACACCAGTTGCAGAGGGATACCCTGTACTTCTCTGAGTTACTAAAAGAAGGATCCCACTCTTCCCCTGAGTATCCAGAAGTCACACAAGAAGAGCAAGTTGCTTGACCACTGTTGTGTCATTACTTTTGTTTATAAGGAGGCTGAAGTGGTGTTGTCTCATTTGTTCCACAACAGGGGACTTTAATTCTTCTCGTGTTACCTTAACCAGCAGTGACCTGGTTTTGCTCTTCTTGCAAGAAAACTTTTCTGCAATCTTGAATCTTTGAACATTACTGGAAATAATTCTTACATGCGGTTGACCAGGGCAAATGGAAGATGATGTTCTGCTACAGTTTGTGCTCAGAGGAGTTCAGCTGATGATACATCAGTATCTAGTGATCTTGAAAAGAAGGTGCCCATATTTCTGTTGCTGGATAAGGAAACAAGAAGTTTCTTGTGTTTTTCTCCCCTGCCATGGTCACGTAGGTTATTCTTCCCTTCATTGGCTATCTTCACATCCTTGTTGCAGGGTCTGAAATGGAAAACAAATATTTTGTAAACTATGTATTAAATCAAACTATCTACAGATCCATATTCCTGCTACTGTGTGATAACTAATTTTGTGTGACACTTGAGATTCAGAGCAAGGCTATGTACAGTATTGTCAGTACTAGAATATTGTAATACTCACACCCAGAAATCATATTCCTCTTCTCTGTTGCTCTTCTGCAGCCATCCTTTAAATTCAGACTCCAGCTCCCAGTCCTTTCTGTAATGCTCTATGTACCTCATCTTCTTTGAGGAAGATGAAGATGATGAAGGAGATCATAGCCTTACTCTTGAATATTCCATGTTGATGCTGCTGCTGGTTTCTGCAGAATCAAAGAAAGGGAGTGGCTCACCATACTTGAAATCAGACTGTGGCTCTGGATTGCCAGGAGGCAGAAGACCACACTGTGCCACTGGATATCAAACAGCAGCCCAGAATATGTTGAAGATAATGAAAGATTCAACATCCAGAAATGAGACAAATGCAACAGTGGGCAGGATATGTCAAGGACGACAAAGGACTCAACATCCAGAATTGAGACAGATGCAGCAGTGGCCAAGATATGTCAAAGATGAGGAAGGACTCAACATCCAGAAATGAGACAGATAAAGACAAAATACTTCACAACACATTTTTATTTGGTGAAATCCAGTTACAAAAAACTTGACTATTATTAAACTGGTTAGTGTACAGGCACAAAAGTACCCCCCCGACACACATACATACACTCACACACACACAAACTGAGCACTGTGTACAGAATTTTCAATTTATTCTGTTTATTATTTCAGTCTGGAATGATGGGGGAAGGGCTTTGTTGAGGCAACCCAGTTTGCCACCAACACTCCCCTTCCCCATCTTAAGCCATTAAGGAGACCCGTTCAGCCCAGCCTGGTGGCATTAAAGGTTGAGGCACTGGATGCCACACCTCACATCACACCAGTGACCCAGGTTCAGGAACAGACTCGGGTCATTGGGGGTTGGCAGGGGAAGGAGGGAGAGGACTGAGCATCCAGAGGACTGCTCTCCCCTCCTGGGGTGGGTTCTGGAGTATGGCCCACTCCATTGCAGCTCCTGGTGGAGACTAGGGGCCCTACAGGTAGCGGGGCTTGATGTTAAGTTGGGGGTAGAGTGGCAGAGGCTGGCTGCACATAGGTGTACTGCCAGCATTGCATGTCCGCGGTCTGGGGCCGGGGGACAGTAAGGAAAAACCAAGGGGGCCTGGAGACCTGCCCACATCCAGACACCGGACCTGCATCCCTGGGCTCCAGCTCTACCGGCTTCTGCTGCTGTCCCTCTAATCACAGATAGTTTGCCATGGGTGGGTGAGCCCTCCACTGGGGGGGGGTGATTGGAGGGCTGGTCAAGCTGTGGGACAGAGTGGAGACAGCCTGGAAGGAGTCCAGTAGAGGAGGTTTCAGGCAGGGTGTAGAGACAGAAGTCAAGTGGTACTCTGGAGAGATGCTCTAGGTCCCAGTGAATAAAGAAAGTAAAAAAAAAAAATGGGAGAACGTATCAGGTAGGGGGAATGATTCCTGTCTGCTTCCTCCCTAGTACTAGGGTCTGTAGATTACACCTGTGTGAATGGCTGTGCCATGGCCCGTCTCCAGGGTGACCCACAGTGCCTCTGCCTCCCTCGACATTCCTTGCGACTTTGTCACCTTTATAACCTCCTTGATGTAAAGAGCCACCCCTCATCCATTTCTACTGTCCCCGTCTCTCCTGAACAAAGTATAATCTGGTATAGCTAACTCCCAGTCATGGTCCCCATTATATCATGTTTCTGTAATAGGTATAATGTCCAGGTCAACCTCTGCCATCCTGGCTGCCAGGTTCAGGATTTTATTCCCCATGCTGTGTGCATTCATACACATGACCATCCATTTTCTGCAAATTTCCCTCCTGACCTCATCCCTTTTCCCCTTGTTTTTCCTCTTCTCCCCACTTATCCCAAGTTCAGTCTGCACTGGTGATATTGTGACATTATGGTCCTCTGTGATGCATAGGAGCTGGGTTTGTAAAATTGTTGGTGGGGCCCAAGGGTCAGGGGTCAAGTCCCACCCCCTGACCAATGGGTCAAGCCCCGTCCCCTGCCTTGGCCCAGGGGTCAGAGGTGAAACACTGGGGTTCTAGGGGTCAAAGCCCCACACCCATGGGCTAGGGGTCAGAGATCAACTCAGTGACCACCAGGGATCAATGATAGCAGAACACCTTACATCATAATATGGGGGTCTACATGTTAAGCCCCTGGCCCCAGATACAAACTGCAGTGAAAATAAACAGTAGAGCGGAAATATTCTTACATATACCTACACAGAATAACACCACACCTGTAGTAATGCCTACTTGATTTTGTAACTAGTTGTAATGCAACCAAAACAAACAGATTCAAGAGAGCTGCAGCTTTGTAGACCTAGTCTGCTTTTGAACTGGAAATAAAAAAAAGGTTTTCCAAAACTCTCTTCATTCCTGTCTAATTATTCTGTTCTGACATGTGTGCATCAAAAGGTGGCACAGACCTTAGCAGACAGGGCCAAATTATAGACAGTAAGGTTTGAATAAATCACTGTCTCTAGCAAGTGCTGGGTGACAAATGCATGGAACAGATGTACGATGAGCAGCAAAAATTAGACATGGACATGAACTACCCTTACAGTATTCTGTCTGGTGGTAATCCACTCTTAGGATTTTTTTTATGGAATGATATGATTGCCATGAGATCATATAGCAAAATGACTCCCAGTAAACCACAAGGGTGTATTCAACTCCCAGATCTGAAACTTTAATATTTAGCTTCCAGGGCTAGCCAGTTCTCATGGTGGAAAGATGTGACTGGGGACCAATATGAAATAGGTACAGACCACAGTGACAGGTCTTGGAAAGTGATCTATGTTCCAGTCCAAGATTAATATACCCCAGGGCTGTTGCTAAGATTTTTACAAGGGGGGTGTGACTTCTTCCAAAAGCCAGGGGTCTGTGGGCTGCCAGGCACCTAGAAGCCCAGGGGTTCTAGATGCTCTGTGGTGCATTTTCTGGCTTATTTTGAAGCTAAATAATTCCTATCTTAGCTCTCCTCTACCCCCTTGCTCTAAATGTACAAATTGTCAGGCTTCAGGTTGAAAATAAATACATATTTGTTTTCTGTACATGAGGTTAGCAAATACTGATATTGTAGTACAAATGATATATTTATTGTCTGCAGCTGTCACCTGCTGGCATGGCATAAGCCAGGCAATGAATGTTAGCATTTTTCTTCCATAAATACAGAAAAGAAGTATTTATATACCCTGCAGCTAGCCAGATAATAGGGATCTAAATGGTGGTAGGTCCTAACCAGAATTTTTTTCAAGTGGTTTTCTTTTTTTTTAATAGACTGTTACTCTTTAAACAAGCATTTGTCAATGCTGAATGTTGATTGCGTTGGTCTGTTGAGCTCGCTCAGTGGCCCTGTGTCACTCGCTCATTCTGTTTCTCCCGGTGCTGCAGGCTGCACCTTTGTACGGGGCTCCTGACTGCGTTGGCACATTTTTTTCTGCCCACAAAGAAATCTGCAGCCATCCTGACAGAGCTGTGTTGAGGTGGGTCACTCGCCCTCTCTGTCACTCATTCTATTTCTGCTGGCACTGCAGGCTGCCCTTTTGTACTGGGCTCCCCCCTCTGTTGGCAGCTTTTTCTGCCCACAAAGAAATGTGCAGCAGTCCTGACACAGGTCCATTGAGCTACCTCACTCCCTGTCTCTCACTCGTTCTGTTTCTGCTGGCACTGCAGGCTGGCCTTTTGTTCAGCGCTTCTGCCTGCGTTGCCGCCTTTTTCTGCACACAAAGCAATCCGCAGCAGTCATGATAGAGGTCTGTTGAGCTCGCTCACTCCCCCTCTCTCACTCGCTCATTGTGTTTGTCCCAGTGCTGCTGGTTGCCCTTTTGTACTGGACTTCTGCCTGTGTTGGCACCTTTTTCTAGCCACAAAGAAATCTGCAACTGTCCTGACAAGGCTCCATTGAGGTCGCTCTCTCTGCCTGTCTCACGCTCTCATTCTGTTTCTCCTGGTGTTACAGATTGCTCTTTTGTACTGGGCTTCTGCCTGCATTGGCAGGTTTTGCTGCCCACAAAGAAATCTGCAGCTGTACAGACACAGCTCCATTGAGGTGGGTCACTCCACCTCTGTCACTCGCTCATTCTGTTTCTGCTGGTGCTGCAGGCTGGCCTTTTGTAGTGGTCTCCTGCCTCTGTTGGTGGCTTTTTCTGCCCACAAAGAAATCTGCAGCAGTCCTGATACAGGTCCATTGAGGTAGCTCATTCCCCCTCTCTCACTTGCTGGTTCCATTTTTGCAGGCGCTGCAGGCTGGCCTTTTGTAGTGGTCTCCTGCCTCTGTTGGTGCCTTTTTCTGCCCACAAACAAATCTGTAGCAGTCCCGACAGAGCTCCATTGAGCTCGCTCAGTCCCACTCTTTCACTCGCTCGTGCCATTTCTGTTGGTGCTGCAGGCTGCCCTTTTCTACTGGGCTCCTGCCTGCATTGCTACCTTCTTCTGGGCACAAAGAAATGTGCAGCAGTCATGATAGAGCTCTGTTGAGCTCGCTCACTCACTCCCCCTCTCTCACTTGTTCGTTCTGTTTCTCCTGCCGCTGCAGGCTGCTGTTTTGTATTAGGCCCCTGCATGCATTGCTGCCTTTTTCTGCCCACAAAGAAATCTGCAGCAGTCCCAACAGAACTCCGTTGAGCTCACTCACTCCCCTCCCGCACTCACTCATTCTGTGTCTCCCACTGCTGCAGGCTGCCCTTTTGTACTGGGTTCCTGCCGGCATTGGTGGTTTTGTCTGCCCACAAAGAGATGTGCAGCAGTCCTGACACAGCTCTGTTGAAGTTGCTCACTCGCCCTCTGTCACTCGCTCATTCCGTTTCTGTGGGGACTGCAGGCTGGCCTCTTGTACTGGGCTCCTGCCTGCATTGCTGCATTTTCCTGCCCACATAGAAATCCACAGCAGTGATGATAGACCTCCGTTGAGCTTGCTCACTCACCCTCTGTCACTCGCTCATTCTGTTTCTCCCACCGGTGCAGGCTGCCCTTTTGTACTGGCCTCCTGGCTGCATTGGCACCTTTTCCTGCCCACAAAGAAATCCGCAGCTGCCCCAACAGAGCTCCACTGAGGTCACTCACTCTCCCTGTCTCACTTGCTCATTTTGTTTCTCGTGGCACTGCAGGCTACCCTTTTGTACTGGGCTTCTGCTTCTGTTGGCATTTTTTTCTGCAGAAAGAAATCTGCAGCAGTTTCGATAGAGCACCATTGCCTTACTCACTCCCCCATCTCACTTGCTTGTTCCATTTCTGCCTGTGGTGCAAGTTGCCCTTTTGTACTGGGCTCCTGCCTGCGTTGCCACCCTTTTCTGCCCACAAAGAAATCTGCAGCAGTAATGATAGAGTTCAGTTGAGCTTGTTCACTCACCCCCCCCTCTCACTTGTTCGTTCTGTTTCTTCTGCCACTGCAGGTTGCCCTTTTGAACTGTCCACAGTGTGCATTGCTGCCTTTTTCTGCCCATAAAGGAATCCACAGCAGTCCCAACTGAGTTTCGTTGAGCTCACTCACTCCCCCTCCCTCACTCACTCATTCTGTGTCTCCCACTGCTGCAGGCTGCCCTTTTGTATTAGGTTTCTATCTGTGTTGGTAGCTTTTTCTGCCCACAAACACATCTGCAGCAGTCCCGAGAGAGATCCGTTGAGCTCGCTTACTCCTCCTCCTCCTCTCTCAGTCGCTCGTTCCATTTCTGCCGGCACTGCAGGCTTGCCTTTTGTACTAGGCTCCTGCCTGCATTGCTACCTTTTCCTGGCCACAAAGAAATCCACAGCAGTCATGATACACCTCCATTGAGCTTGTTCACTCCCCCCTCTCACTTGTTCATTCTGTTTGTCCTGGTGCTGCAGGCTGCCCTTTTGTACTGGGCTCCTGCCTGCGTTGCCACCTTTTCCTGCCCACAAAGAAATCTGCAGCTGTCCCGACAGAGCTCTGTTGAGGTTGCTTGCTCACTCCCCCTGTCTCACTCGCTCATTCTGTTTCTCCTGGCACTGCAGGCTGCCCTTTTGTACTGGGTTCCTGCCTCTGTCGGCATTTTTGTCTGCCCACAAAGAAATCTGCAGCAGTCCCGACACTGCTCCGTTGGCCTCACTCACTCCCTCTGTCTCACTTGCTTGTTCCATTTCTGGCGGCGCTGCAGGCTGCCCTTCTGTACTGGGCTCCTGCCAGCATAGCCACCCTTATCTGCCCACAAAGAAATCTGCAGCTGTGATGATAGAGCTCTGTTGAGCTCGCTCAGTCCCCCTCTCTCGCTTGCTCATTCTGTTTGTCCCACCGCTGCAGGCTGCCCTTTTGTACTCAGGTCCTGCATGTATTTCTGCCTTTTCCTGCCCACAAACAAATCCTCAGCAGTCCCAACAGAGCTCCGTTGAGCTCACTCAGTCACTCCCCCTCCCACTTGCTTGTTCTGTATCTCCCGGCGCTGCAGGCTGCCCTTTTGTACTGAGCTCCTGCCTGCGTTGTCACCTTTTTCTGCCCACAAAGACATCCACAGCAGTCCTGACAGACATCAGTTGAGCTTGGTCACTCCCCTTCCCCCTCAGTCGCTCGATCCTAATCTGTCTCAAACACTGATTTCCAACAGCGACTGCGATATTCTGCACTTCAAGTGTGGAAACACATTTCAGCCAGGATGTGAAAAATGATAGCTCTACTGTTTATAAGGAGGTGTGAACAAATGCCAGTGCTGAAAATCTGGTGTGAAAATATTACTAATTTGCAAACTTATAAGGGTGCGTGGCACCAGCACAACACACGCTCTTAACACAGTCATTTAATGGAGTTTCATCACAAAATTTTTAACATAGGCATTTTAGGACCTCTGCTCATGAACAATGTCAGTGTGATTTTCTTAATATGTCCTGAACACCGATTTCCCACAGCAACTGTTCTCTATTGTGTGCCTGAAGAGCGAAAACACATTTTGTCGAGGATGTTCTGATTCTAGAACTCTGAACTGAGTGGCTGTGTTTGAGAAGAGCTCCCAAAGCTAAGTGCTTTTTGATATAATTTTCAGTTTAAAAATGCTTTGTTTTATGTAAATTTAAGTGATTGTGAAAGACAACCCTGTAGGCTCCAGGAAGATATAAAATTTGTGTGGTAGATATTCGTTGGAAGTCAGAAGGATCAACACATTTATTTAGTGTGATCTTTCTACTCTGATGTAGTTAATTTTAATACTATTTTAATACTATAGTTTAAACCCTTTCTGTATGTGCCTTTGGTGGTGTCTGATATTGAGAACCTAAGTGTCATTTGTGGATATCCTGTCTGTTTTGGTAGGTACTTTATTTTCTCTGTTAAACAACTGAGTATACCTATTGCCTAATACTTTATAGTACATTGTATCTTTTTGCTCAGTCTCTGATTTTTCTCTTCTTTCTCCAGTGTTTTAGAACTGTTTAGTTATTGTGGCAGAGGTGTGGTACTGTGTCCTTTCTTGTAGTTCAAGGTGCTTTTGGAACTGCTGATTTCTATTGGTTTAAACGATTACATTTTTTTTTTCTATTTTAAAAAAAGCTACATCAACTTGGTATGTTGTCACCTGTTTGTTGTTGCTAAGTAGCAGAAGTTTTAGCATTGTGCTCTGATTCTGTGATAGAATCTGTATTAGTAGAAGGTAGATTATTGTGATTGTAGTTACCTTTTGATGGTAAGGATAAAGAACTGAGATAGGAGTGTATGTATTTTCAAATATTATAGAGGAACAGTGCAGGATTTTTAGGACAGTAAATTAATAAAAAGGGAACTAGGAGAGCTTCAGTAGCAGACAAGTAGTGAAATAGCAGTATAATTGCAGTATAATGTGGGGAGTGGTGCAATGCAGTGGCTGTGGGGCAGCCATATTCAGGCAGATCTTCTGGACACTGAGGTGCTGCCCTATCTGCATGCATCTCTCTGGACTGTGGGATGAGTTAGCCAGACTCAGAGCGGAAGTAAACTGGGTCAGGAGTAGCATCACCCCTATCCAGAGACCACTCAATCCAATGCAGCTGCCTCAAAGGATGCAGAGAATGAGGAGTACTTGGATGACAGTGGGCTCAGGGAGGGTTAGAGTGGTCAGGCAGAGGTACATCCCAGATCCTATTCCACTCAAGAACTCATATGCCACACTGCCAAACGGGGACAACCAAATAGAGGTACCCAGAGAAGTGGAAGGAAAGGATGTGGAGGTTAGCCAAGGAGGTGACCTCAGCGGGGAGAGCAGTGGACCCCAGAGGAGAAGGAAGTGAATCCTGGTGGGGACTCCATCATAAGAGGGATCCAGCTAGGAACACAGGAGGGGAGGACAGGGAGGTGAGGTGCTTACCAGGTGCCACGGCATGGAGGGATGGAAGGAAGATCCTGGGGATCACTGGGAAGGCAAGACGGAGGGTGAGCTGGATGTCATTATCCACCTAGGTACTAATGACCTGGCAAATGGGAGCCAAAGGAAGTTCAGGAAGAGTTTAGAAATGGAAGGGTCTCAAGCAAGTAGCTACTTCTGTCACTTTCTCAAAGTACTACCTGTGAGAGGCAAGGGAGAGCATAGGGTGCATACACCAGGAACTTTAACTCATGGTTGAAGAACTGGTGCTGTGAGGAAGGGTTTGGATTCATTGGTGACTGGGGACCCACCTGGAGGGATGGAGGTTTTCAAGCCTGCGGCCTGCATCCATCCTGGAGAGAATCAAGCACTCAATGATAAGTTTAAGTGCTACATTGACAAGCATTTAAACTAGCAAAGGTGGCAGGCCAGCAAGGAGGGCACCTACTTGCTCACCCCCCACAGCTAGCAGTGGAACCAGTGAACCAGAGGAGTTGCTGTCTCTACAAAACAGTGTGCAAAAGATGGAGATTAGCACCCAGGAGGTGGATAGGCAGAATAAGGGCAAAATTAAGCAGAAGGGCAGACAGCAAGGTGAACCAGGGATAAAGGATAACCAAGGAAGGGGCTGGAGTAGAACAGCGAAACAGTCTAGGGAGGTCAAATCATGGAAAGCCATGTGTGCAAATGCCAGGAGCCTTAGCAACAAGATGGAAGATCTGGAGGCTGTCATGGTGCAGTCAGACCTGGACATTGTGGCCATCACTGAAACCTGGTGTAATGATAACCACGACTGGGAGTTGGCCATACCTGGCTACAACATATTCAGAAGAGACAGGGCAGGCAGGAAGGAGGAGGAGGGTGGCACTGTGTGAAAAATGACATAAAGACCACAGAGATCCAGGAGGAACAAAATGGGGAGAGATACTGTGGGTTAAGCTGGAAAGGAAAATGGGGCCAGCCATCGCACAGGTCTGGTCTATAGACCACCAGCCCAGGAGGAAGAAACAGGAGCTGATGCTAGCCATCCAGAGGATGGCAGACAAGTAATGAGTAGTACTGGTTGGAGACTCAATATTCAGGCGTGGACTGGAGCATCCCAGCAGCAGCATCAACTAGAGCAGATTTATCCTGGACTCCTTCAGGTTGCCTTCCTCAAGCAACTGGTCATGGAACCAACTTGGCAGAAGGCAATACTGGACCTTGTGCTCACAAACAGGGACAGTGTGATGGGGGTAAGAGTGGGGGAGCACCTGGGGAACAGTGTCCACTAGTCACTGTGGTTTGAAATCACAGAAAGAGCAGAACCAAACCACACAAAAACATGTATCCTGGATTTTAGGGGGGCAAACTTTGGGAAAATGGGGAGATACTTGAAAGAGGCATTAAGGGGAATGGGGCAGGAATCAGGGGTTGAGGAACAGTGGGAAGTATTTAAAATGGGGATGACAAGAGCAACATAATTATGTATTAAGCAGGTTAGCAAGAGGAAAAAAAGGAAGAGGAGACCATTATGGTTTTCCAAAGAGGTAGCAAAGAAAGTGAAAGCCAAAAGATTGCATTCAGGCAATACAAAAGACACAGGCATAGAGGATAGGGAGAAGTACCAGGAGAAGCAAAGGGAGGCAGGGAGGTCAGTAAGGAAGCCAAAGCTCAGACAGAAGAACACATTGCAAAATCAGTGGAGGAGGGACAAAACCTTTTACAGGTACATAAGTGAAAAAGAAAGGCAAAGGGAGGATAGTGAGACTGAAGGGAGGATGGGGACTGTGTGGAGGATGACAACAGTAAAGCTGACATATTGAACAGGTATTTCTGCTCAGTCTTTACTGAGGAAGAGGAGGGTAATGGGTCTGAACGAGTACAAGGGGTGAGAATGGTGCAGAAATGGACACAAGTCCCTTTACACAAGAAAGGGTCCTGAAGGAACTGGAAGTAATAAGTTGATAAAGCAATGGGGCCAGATGGGTGCACCCAGGGTCCTTAAAGAACTAAGAGGGTGGTGGCTGAACCTCTTGCTATCCTGTTTAGCCAATCACTAGAAACAGGAGGTCCCAAAGACTGGAGGATAGCAGATGCAGTCCCTTATACAAAAGTGGGAACAAAGAGGCAGGGAACTACAGACTAGTCAGCCTCACCTCGGTAGTGGGAAGATCATGGAAGCACTACTGAAGGAGAGATTGGTGGAACATCTGGTTGTCAATGGACTACAGGACCCAAGGCACATGGTTTCACCAGGGGAAGGTCATGTCAGACCAACCTCATTGAATTTTTGACTGGGTGACTAGGGAGGTGGATCAGGGAGAGCAGTGGACATGGCCTATCTGGACTTCAGCAAGGCCTTTGACACTGTGCCACATAGAAGATTATTGCACAAACTGGGAATATGGGTGTGGGCAGGACAGTAGTGCGGTGGGTAGGTAACTGGCTGGGCAGCAGGACACAGAGGTGGTGGTAAATGTGTCACTCCACAGAGGAAGAGTGACCAGTGGGGTACCACAGGGATCAGTGCTGGGACGGTGCTATTCAATATCTTCATCAGCGACATTGCACCAGGACTTGAAGGCAGAATTTCACTGTTGGCTGATGACACAAAGCTCTGTAACAGAGTAGACACACCAGAGGGTGCAGACAGAATGAGAAGGACCTGCAGAAACTTGAAGAATGGTCAGGGTTTGGCAGTTGAAATTCAACGCAAGGAAGTGCAAGATAATGCATATGGGGCACAAAATCCTGGCACAATATATCAGTTGGGGGTGAGGATATAGCATGCACCAAGCAGGAAAGGGATCTTGGGGTTATCATCTCTGATGACCTCAAGGCAGGGAAACAGTGTGGCAGGCAGCAGGCAAAGCAAATAGGATGCTGGGATGCATAGGCAGGGGCATCACCAGCAGGAAAAGGGTCATAATTCCACTATACAAGACACTAGTGAGGCCGCACCTGGAGTACACTGTGCAGTTCTGGAACCTTACTACGTAAGGACATAGACAGGGCAGAGAAGGTTCAGAGGAGGGCAACAAAGATGGTGCATGGATTGCATCACAAGTCCTATGAGGACAGGTTGAAGGCAATGAACATGTACTCCCTGGAGGAGAGGAGGGAGAGGGGATATGATAGAGACATACAAGTATCTTACAGGGAGGAACAGGGTGCAGGAATGCACTATTTTTAAGCAAAAAGATGTTCCAGGACTAGAGGGCATGGGATGAGTTGGAGGAAGGGCGATTCAGAGAAAGCGTGGGAAAATTTCTTCACAGAGCGGGTGGTGGACAAGTGGAACACCCTGCCGGAGGAAGTGGTGGGGGCTGAAACAATCACGGGATTTAAGAATGCATTGGATAGACATAAAGGAATTCTGGAGGTCAGGGGTAAGGGGCAACAGACTTCTTGGAAAACATAAACTGAACTTACAAACTTAAATGGGCAGACTGGGTGGGCCATAGGCCCTTATCTGCCGACACTGTCTATGTATCTATGTATGTGAAAAATGACAGCTGCACTGTTCATAAGGAGGTGTGGCAAAATGGCAATGCTGAAAATTTGGAGTGAAAATATTGCAAAGTTGCAAAGGTACGACCGTGCATGGAAACTGCGCAATGCACATTTGTAACACACTCAATTTATGGACTTTTGTCACCAAATTTTCAACATAGGCATTTTAGGACCTCTGCTAATGAACAGTGTCACTGTCATTTTCATAATTTGTCCTGAACATGGATTTCCGACAGCAACCACGCTATTCCGTGCCAGAACTGTGAAAACACATTTTGGCCAGGATGTGAAAATGACAGCTGTACTGTTCATAAGGAGGTGCAGAAAAATGGCAATGTTGAAAATCTGGAGTGAAAATATTATAAATTCGTGAACTTACAAGCCTGCGTGTAGACTACGCAATGCACGCTCGTAACACAGTCTTTTTATGGAGTATCGTCACCAAATTTTCAACATAGGCATTTTAGGACCTCTGCTCATGAACATTTCTACTGTCAGTTTCTTAATCTGTGTGGAACACTGATTTCCAACACTGACCGTGCAATTCTGCGCCGGAAGTGCGAAACCACATTTCGTCCAGGGTGTGAAAAATGACAGCTGTACTATTCACAAGGAGGTCTGAAAAAATGCCATGTTGAAAATCTGGGGTGAAAATATTGCAAATTCGCAAAGTTATGAGCATGCGTAGCAACTGCGCAATGCACACTCGTGAAACAGTAATTCTTTTGGATTTTTCCCACCAAATTTGCAACATAGGCCTTTTGAGAGCCCACCTCATGAACACTGGCACTGTCATTTCATTAATCAGTCCCAAATGGTGATTCTACGCAGTGACCGTGAAATCACCTTTCCGGGCCAAGTAACGCCATAACAGTGATAGAATTCATGAGGTGGGGTCCCAAAAACCCCATGTTGAAAATTTGGTGCCAAAATTCCCAAAAATGCCTGAGATATGCATCAAAGTTGAAAAAAAAAACTACTTATTCCGTTATACAGCTTACCAGCATTTCCTCAGTTTGTGGTCAGCTTTTGAGAAGTGCAGGCGTGTTCGGTCCACGAAGATCATCACACACCAGACTCCGGAGGTAAGTATGGGGTGAGGGGGTAATGAGGCAGGGTGCACAGTGGGTGAGTGCAGGTTGTGGGGGGCAGGAGACCACCCAGGGACCGTTCCTTTTTACACTGTACAAAAAAAAAAAAAAGACATTGTGGGACCACTTTTATTTTTGATGGGGCATGTGACACGCTGGAGTGGGCTCCCAGCATGCCAACAGAGTCTTTCTTTTGGGGGGTCAGCTGTAGCGAAGGAGGATTGGGCACCCCATCAGTACACAACAAAGGTGGGGGTTATTACATTATGCCGGACGGAGATTGGGTACCATCGGCATACCGACAAAGCGCCGGGGACATAATGCTGACAGGGAGGGCCCCCGCCGCAACATAAACATTGGGGCACTGCAGCCGACAGGGATTGGGGCCCCCATCGGCAAATAAACATGGTCGGGGGGGGCACATACTGCCGAGGGGATTGGGCAGCCCTCGGCTGGGGAGGTTAATATTGTTTGTGAACAATATCAGGGTTTCAAGATCCCGCCCTGCAATGATGGGTCACTCCCTCATTGCAGCAAATGGCTGACACTGCAATAACAAGGTGGCCCCTGATTGCAGTGGCTATTTTTTTATAAGTTGAAGGCACGCTGGCTGAACTACTTTCAGCAGCAGCGTGCCACATCATTGGGGGAAGTGGGACAAGCCTTTACAGGCTGTGGGGGCACTGGCCACAACAGTGCTGCGCCTCCACAACCTGCTTGTGGAGAAACCTGCTGCAATCTGTTTCTTACGCATGTATGCAATCAATATAAAAATATGCCTGGGCTCTGGGGGCCACCAGGCCCCCAGAATCTCAGGGGTTCTAGATGCTCTGTGGTACATTTCCTGGCTTATTGTGATGCTAAATAATTTTATCTGAGCTCTGCTCCACCCCCTTGCTCTAAAATGATGATGTGTCTGGCTGCAGGGTGAATACATACTATTCTGTATGTGAGTTTAGCACAATGCTGATATTGAGTATAACTGATACATACATTGGCTGCAGCTGTCACCTGCTATCTTGACATAGGACAGGCTAATGTCAGCATTTTGCTAACCTCATATACAGAACTGAAGCATGATTTCACCCTGTAGCCAGCCAGATATTAGGGGTCTGGGGGAAGCTAGGCCCAGAGAAGCCCTGAGTTAGTGTGGTTCATTTTGTGATTAATTGTAAAGCTCAACAAGTCAGCTGTCATCCCTCTATCACTTCTGGCTGTCAGAACAATTACTATCCGTGTGTCTCACAGCTGTATACTAATAATATATTTATTACCTGAGGAGAGCAAGAGTCAGTGGACTAACCACCATTTTACTCATACTAATGCAAGCCCTGCCCATAAGTTTTTTATGTTGGCGCGCTTGCGCAGCCAACATCTTGTGGTAGTGGAGATTTGGAGGTGCAGTCGCTGTTGGGCGAATGCAGGGCATGCACCAGTAGGTGCGTCCCTCATTCCCCAATCAGCCTGCATGCTGGCGTCACACCATGCATACATAATGTGGCGAGCACATCTAAGGAAAGGTCCGCTGCAATGCGAGCAAAGCTTGTCACACGTAGTGGACCTTCATACGAGCTTCGCCAGCTACAAACATGGCGGCACAGTAGCCGCTAAACTGCCGACTTCAGGGGTGCCCAATCCCCTGGTTGGCTTACCCTGCCCCTCATGTATGTGCTGATGGGGGAGCCTACTCCCCATTGGCATAATGTGTCCCCCCCTCCTTTTTTTCTTGCTGAGGGGGTGCCCAATCCCCTTTGGCTCATGCTCTCCCATCTTTGTTTGCTGACTGAGGTGCCCAATCACCATCGGCATCCATCCCCCCCTTTCTCACTCTTTAATGTGCCGAGAGGGGAACCCAATCCATGTTGGCATGATGTCCCCCCCTTCTTCTGTGCTGAGGGGGTGCCCAATCCCCTCAGCTAGTGTCCCCACTCCCTATGTGCCGACGAGGTGCCCAATCCCCGTCGGCTACTGTATCCCCCTAAAAAAACTCTGTAAAAAGAAAACCGTCCGCAATGGTTTTTTTAACACCTATAAACAGAAAACAGTCCCACGTAGTCTCCCTACCCCCCAGCCACAACCCGCACCCAGCCACTGTGCACCCTGCCTCCCCACACCCCCCTCACCCCATACTTACCTCTGGAGGTCAGTGCGATGATCTTCGGTGGACCGAGAACACGTCTGCACTCTTCAAAGCCAACCACGAACTGAGGAAATGCCGGTAAGCTGTATAATAGAATAAATAGGGCTTTTTCAACTTTGATGCATATCTCAGGCATTTTTGCACCAAATTTTCAACATGGGTTTTTGGGATCCCTCCTTATGAATTCTGGCACTGTTATGATGTTAATCGGTCCCGAAAGGTGATTTCACAGTCATTGCGTGGAATCACCTTTTGGGACCCATTAACGCAAGAACAGTGGCAGTGTTCGTAGGTGCTATCAAAAAGCCTATGTTGCAAATTTGGTGGAAAAAATATCCAAAAAACGGCTGTTTTATGAGCGTGTGTTACGCAGTTGCTACACATGCTCATAATTTCATGAATTCACAATATTTTTACACCAGATTTTCAACATTGTCATTTTTCTACATCACCTTGTGAACAGTACAGCTGTCATTTTTCACATTCTGGCCGAAATGTGCTTCCGCACTTCTGGCGCACAGTAGCATGGTCGCTGTGGGAAATCAGTGTTTGGGCAGATTACAAAAATTACAGTGACACCATTCATGAACAGAGGTCCTAAAATGCCTATGTTGAAAATTTGGTGACGATACGCCATAAAATGACTGTGTTACGAGCGTACATTGCACAGTTTGCACACACGCTCGTAACGTTACGCATTTGTAATATTTTCACTCTGGATTTTCACCATTGGTATTTTTCCACACCTCTTGATGAACAGTACAGCTGTCATTTTACATATCCTGCCTGAAATTTTTTTCACACGTCTGGCGCAGAATAGCGCAGTCGCTGTGCGAAATCACTTTTTGGGACAGTTTGAGGAAATAACAGTAACACTGTACATGAGCAGAGGTGCTAAAATGCCTATGCTGAAAATTTGGTGCCGAAAGTCCATAAAATGACTGTGTTACAAGCATGCGTTGCGCATTTACCACGCACCCTTGTAACTTCGCAAATTTGCAATATTTACATGCCACATTTTCAGCACTGCCATTTTCTTACACCTCCTTATGAACAGTACAGCTGTCATTTTTTTACATCCTGCCCAAAATGTGTTTCCGCACTGCGCTACCAAAGCAAATGCCAGCGCGACAACATTCAGCATTGACAAATGCTTGTTTCATTTGACCCTTACTTTTTCTACCCAATGGCTCAATTATTCCATCAAGATAAATGTCTGAAATGAACCCTGAATATGTATCTGGGTGGACGTGGTCTAGCACTTGGATTTTACTGTGACTTGCCCAATGTTACATAATATTTGGCTCTGGATTCTAATTTTATCCCTGGACCACTAGCTGGTGTGCTTAAATCATTACTGCCTATCTTGCTTAAACAGTGACAGACCCCCTGTAGCTAGATCACAGGGCTTGACACAAAAAAACTGTAGGAACCAAGAATTTGTAGTACTTTCACTTAGTTACAGAAAAATATCTACACATAATACAGGACAAAAGATTACTTCAGCATCCTAATCCACACACCTGTTTTGATCCATAAAGCAAATGTAGAAAAACAATTATCTACACACAGCATTAGGCCTTTGCTCTGCTGCAGTTGGACTATGAGACTCACTGAGCAAAATTCAGGCAGTCACACAGAGTCTCAAACACAGATTTACAGGAGCCTGGCAAAATGGAGTACAGTCTTGAGTTCCCTTAGCTTTTGCGGCAGATTGAAGCCTGAATGAGCAGAAGTTGATGCAACCACACAGGGACAATGAGTTCTAGAGCCCAATTTTTTTTGTATGAGGAAGAGGAGTTCACATTCTTATTGTTAGCCCCATTTGCAGAGATTGCTGGACCACGACCACAACTTCACGCAGCCAGGAATGATGAGCTCTCTAGAGCTAAAAAACATTTTCACAAACTCTAAAATAGATTCATTGCTAAGAAGTGCAATGTTATGCACTAAGGAAACAAAAACCCAGATGAAGAGTACACAATGGGTTGGGGGAGGGTACCAACAACAACAAAAATGGAAAGGGACTTGTAGTAGTCACACCAGATGACCTAAAGGTAGTCAAGAAATATGAGACAGCAATAAGGAGGGTTGGGGGATACTGGGATTCATAGGGAGAGGTACCACCAGTATAACACACTTCTGAAGACCCCATTTCTGCAATAACAGACAGTATGGAGGCAGTCCAGATAAGGACAACTAAAATGGTTCCCAGGGAATACATTCTGCTAGTCAAAAGTCTTCTTTAGCACTGCCAGTCATTTTCTAATTGAATATTCACAATGCTTGATATTCAAACCAAGCACCTGGAACTCTGATTAGGCAGTCACAAGGAGGGGTAGGGGCATCATTGTCTCAAGGGGTGTTCAAATGTCACAGTAGAGAGGGAGAGGCAAGCCTTAGCAGTTGGCATCTATAAGGAGTGGACGTAGGCCTGTACCCTACTGTAAACACACTAGGACACCTAAGCACACCCCAATTGGGAGCTTGGTGTGCATATGTAAGCTGTAACATAACCTCATAACCTTCTAAAAGCAAAACCTCTTTCACCTATTCCAACCCATATGGAGCAACCAGAATTTTAAAATACAAGACATTTATTTCACAGCCATTTCTGGGTAGGGCCTCTTAGCTCATTAAATTTCTGGTAGAAGATAATACTCATCAGATCTTACACTCTTGAAAGATGACATGATCTGAGAAACATGAATGTATTTCAGGTTCTCAAGCTTCAGCATGTTATAGCCACCACAGCTGGTCCCAGACCATGGGTCTGCACTACACAGATATAGAGGCAAACAATAAACTATATGGTCTAGCAAGGCAAAGAGATGCATCATACAGTTTCCATGCTGTACAGAAAAAAATACAAAATCATTTCACCCATAACAGACCACTAGCTGTCCATACTTCAAGTGTTTCTTGAATTAGATGATCAGGAGATGTGAAGGGGGAGAGTCTAAGCTTCGGATGCCCTATTAAACAGTACTTGCTCTCCAAGTGTTCCTCCATGTTACAGTCTGTAGTGCAAGTTCTGGAGCATATAGGCATGACACTTCGGGGTTTGGAGAGTCAGTAGTCTGCAGAAATTAAAATGCTACTCTCAAGTATACCCATTCTTGCTTCCCATGCAGAAGATGCCAGCCCCTGCCATGCTGATGGTCCTTTGTTGGTAATCTGAGTTTTATGGAACGGGTGACTTGACTATGACTATGCTATTTAGTTTGTGCATATGTCTGCCTCATCTGTTCTTTAAATTTTGTTGTAACCTTCCCCCCACCCAAGCACCAGTCCTCAAAACAACTTTAATTGACTAAATTTAATCATAGTCTGCCCTCAATCTTGCTTGTGTTTATTTTCTTTAATCTTACTTGCTGTTGTTGCTGCTGCTGGGATCTGGGTAATGGGTTTAGGTTGCTGCTTGCTGCTGCTGCCTGCCACTGGCCTAGTTTCACTCGACTCCCCGAGTCACTGAACCCCATGCAGTAGTCCCGGCCAGCTGCCAACTCCTGCTGCACTGCCGGTTGACTGTTCTCTCTCTCTCTCTCATCTCCGGTTTTTTCCTCTTTCTGGCTGGATGCCCCTGCTGGACCACCACCTCTCTTCCTAGTCTTCTCTGTTCTTCTAGGCTGGCCCACCGCCACACCACTAATTCTCACCCACTGCCATGATCATGGAAATCATTGCTCCCCTTCTCAGTCCTCGCACACAGACTCACCCTGTTGCACGCACGCTGCAGGCATAACACATGATTCGCTTCCAATATAACCCATCCCTCAGTATCTCTTGGCCAGTCACAGAGAGGCAAGTTGAGTCAGTTAGTGAACCACCAGTTCAGCAAGGCAAAGATGCTAATTTCAAAGTAAGCTCCCAGTCCAGCGTACTGTGCCCGCCAGACCAATTTGAACAGGGGGGGAGGTTGAACGAGGGGCCGCGCACATCACAGTCAGCAGACAGCAGTGATCAGGGGGCATGTGAAAAAGACAATTAAAGGCAGCATGTGGCAAAATATTGTTGGGGCTCAGCCCAGGTCAAAATATATTGCTGGGGTCAATGTCCCATGAGCCCATACAACCCGGCGCCTATGCTGTGATGGCTACATTATCCAGTGAGGTGGGAATAGGATTTACCTTGCTTTCTTCCTCCACCTCCAGGCTAGTTTAAATGCTTGCCAATGTAGCATCTAAACTGTTCACTAAGGACATCAGTCGACTTCCTGGAAGGATGCAGGCCATTGCCCTAGTACAGGTCCACATCACTTCAGGTGGGTCCCCAGTCCTCAGTGAATCTGAAACCCTGCTCTCTGCACCAGTTCTCCCACCAAGCATTTAAGTCCCTGCTGTGGAGATCCCTAGCCTCCCCCTTGTTGTGGACAGGCAGCATCTCTGTGAAGGTCACGAAGCCTGCTATCTGCCTCAGGCCCTTCCCCACCTCTCTGAACTCCTCTTGCACCCTTCCTATCCCTGCCTTATCTCCAGCCATGTCATTGGTCCCCAGATGGACAATGACATCTAGATTTCCCCTCCTTGCTGCTGCCCTAACAATCCTCTGGATCCACTTTCCATCCCTCAAAGCTGTGCCTCCAGGTGGGCACTTTTCCTCCCCCTCCTTACCTCCCTCTCCTCCTCACTGCCTGTTGCCATCTCCACTCCCTGGTTGATGGAGTTTGACCACCAGGAGTAGCTTCCTCTTCCATTGGGGTCCTCTACTACTCCCCAGTGAGGCTCCATTTTGGAGGTTCCACTCAACCTCCCTGGAAGTAACTATGAGTGACCCTGTCTGTCTTACCATTCCTCCAACACAGCATAGGAGTCCTTCAGTTGCACTGGGTGGTGGATGTGCCTCTCACCCACCTCCCTTATCCTGCCTGAGCCCACCATAGTCCAACCACTCCTCCTGCTGGGCAACCTTTGAGGTAGAGTGCAGACTTGGTGGCCTCTGCTGGGGGAGGAGGCTCCCCAAATCCTAGTCAACTTGGCCTGAGAAAGAGAGAGAGAGTAAGGGAATTTCTCTGGTGTACTGGCAACATTGTCCCCATTCACTAAAATGCCACCAGTAGCTTAACCTGATTCAACATGCCAGTTTCCATCTGTACTAGCAAAACTACTACATTCAGAGATTAGAGATTAAGTGACTAAGTTGCCCAAGGTCACAAATAGTGCTTGGCTCTAGTGGGGTTGAACCTCCTGGTTCTCAAGCCACTGTTGTGATCAATAGTAGACCACTCTGCCTCTCATATACATATACTTTTACAAATAAGTCCTCAACTAATCTTCTATCCAAGTTCTCAAACAGTGATCTACGTGGTATGACCTTGGTGGTATCAGTAGAAGTACTGGAATTGCTAGCATACCAGGTTTTAAGTGCTGTTGAAACTCATCGACTCCCCAAACTTTCAATGCCAAATAAACATTTCTGACTGGCTGAACTGCTTCAGTAGCATGAATCTGTTGTCTGTTCAGGAAACTGGACAGATACGATTGAATGAAGACATAGGCAAATAGTGCAAAAGCAGATATTGTTTTCTCATCTTTATTTCACTGTTTGATCAAACTTGTAAAGTGCTAAACTCCAGACACAAATGCACTCATGTAGTGGTGTAGGTGGATTTATACAAAAGATTTCAGAGATCTTGCACCATGCATAAGTTACTGGAAAAGTGTTGAACAAGGTTAGACACAAAAAAAAGTAATGCTTAATGCTGTATTCCGGGAGACTGGATGTCAATACCAGCTTTGAATTTCTTTTAGTAACTGTCCCAGAGGAGCTGTGTTTGGGAAGTGGGGACCACAGTTGGCAGTCCAGGAGGACTTTTTGGCAGCTTTGGACAAGCAGGGACCTCAGCCAGTGGCCCAGGAGGATCCAGGGTCACATTGGGCCGCATTGAAGGACTGGAAGCGAGCCTGAGACTGCATTTGGAACTGACTAGCCAATCGGGACAAAAGGTGCTAAGTTTTGAACTGGGGCTGGACTATTTAAGGAGCGTAGCCCAGCCACCAGGTAGTTTGTCCTGGAGGAGTTGTGTTTGGGGAGTGGGGGCCACAGTCGGCAGTCTGGGAGGACTTTTTGTCAGGTTTGGACATGTGGAGACCACAGTCGGCGGTTCAGGAGAATCCAGGGTCGCATTGATGGCAGCAGCAGTTCCTGGAGGCTGCATCAGAGGACTGGGGGTGAGCTGGAGACCGCATTTGGAACTGACTGGCCAATTGGCGCAAAAGGCGCCAAGTTTTGAACTGGGACTGGGCTATTTAAGGAGCGTAGCCCAGCCACTAGGTAATTTCTCCTGGAGGAGATGTGTTTAATTTGCATCCTACCCGCCCACCCAGGCCTCGACCTCTATTAAATGGTCTGGGAGGGAGGAGCCTAGGAGGAGGACAGCCAAGGAGTGGGGGACAGAGAGTTTGAGTGGCTACTAGGTCTGTGACTTGGGACTTCTCTGGTGACTGGTGCGGGGGGGGGGGGAATTGACTTTTACTGTCCGGGGCTACAATTTGAGGGTCATTTCTAATTTCTTCCTTTTCTGGTTAGGATCTAGGTTTCTGGCAGCACAAGTGTGGCAGAGCAATCATTCTGGTCAGGAGCTAAATAAGGGGCAATGAGTCTGTATTGATGTTATACTGCTCTACTGTATGCTGCTGGGTCCTGGGGCATGGCTTAACTTACCAAGCTGTGAGATTCTTAAATGTTTACCTAGTCTAGACTGTTTAATTCTTGAGATTCTTACATGTTTACCTAGTCTAGACTGTTTAATCTGTTAGTTGATAACTTGACAAAGAGTTAGACCTGTTAGCTATTAAATCAACACCCTGACTAGGTGTGGGTTTTTAAGGCGGTGGTGTAGCTGCTGGAGCGGTTAGGAGACTGTGGGATTTGATCTCACACCACCAGTATGGCTTCTTGGAGGAGGGCGAGGGATAGTACACCAGAGGGAGGAGAATGGGTAAGGGGGGATAGACCCAGCAAGCATAGTGATGGACAGGTAGGGTGGCCGTCAGCTACTACGGCGGGTATCTTTGGGAGTGTTGTAGGATACATGGGCTGTGGTGCAGCAATTATACTAAATTGGGCCTGGAGAAAGAGAGGGTGCCCACTCTGCAGACAGCTATTGCTGATCAGGGAATAGGTGAACTGGTTAAGGAGAATGTTGGGGGAGGTGATGAAAGAAAAAGGCTGGGGTAATGGGGGCAGGTGGGAGGGGCAGAGGTGAGGCTGGGTCAGGGTTCAGAATCTAGGGTAGTTACAATTCTAAAATCGGGGGCGAGAACTTTATTTATTTATTTATTTATTTTTTTTTTTTTATTTAGTTGTTTAACCAGGTATAGCACACTAAGCTGAAAGCTTTTTTACAGGAGCGACCTGGGAGCACAAGGAGGTTAAGTGACTTGCTCAGGGTCACACAGTATGCAAGTGGAAGCTGTGGGATTCAAACCCAGATCTGGTCTGCTGGATGACACCAGATTTGCAGCTCAGATCCTTAGACCACTGTGCTATACTGCCTCCTAAACTTAAAGAATGAGGGCCCTTGGTAAGGGAGGCTGGTACCAGAGCAAAAACCTATGGGGTAAATGGTCCAGTTCAAAGGAGTAGGGAGGGGGCTGGGTCAGGATGGACCACCATGGAGCAACCTAGAAGGCAGGCAGAGGGAAAGGTGAGCAAAAAGAGGATAGAGTAGGGGGGTGGACATGGGGCATGAGCAAAAAGGTGAGCAAAAACAGGGCAGGGGGGAGTGGACATGGGTCATCCCAGAGGGGCAGTGGGGGGGAATTCAGGTCAGGAGATGGTGGCTGGCTTAGAGTGTTATAACAAATTTGAATGACTGAGCTCCCTAGAAAGAGAAGAAGGGGTATGAAATTGAGGGCAGAGGGGAAATTGGAAACCCAGTGGGGGGTAGGAACCGTAAATAAGAAGGCTAGAAATAGTCCCAGCGGGGGAAGTGGGAGCTTCTCTGTTAAGCAGAAAGGGGGGAGGCCAGAGAAAGAAGGAAGGGGGCCTCAGGCACTAGTGGCAGGAAACGGGAAGATAAGGAGGAGGAGGGGGGTGGGGAGCCCCTCGAGGAAGAAGGACGGTACCAGAGAAGGGGCCCCAAAACAAGGGGAACTGCAGGGGGCCTCTGGAGGTAGATGCATGAGGTGGAGGACAACAGATTGGAGGTTGGGGAAATGACTAGGACTGGCAGGACAGGCACAGACAAGGGAGGGGTACAGAGGACACCCAACCGGGGGGGGGGCATCTGAGACAAGTGGGCGCACAAAGAATGGCAGGAAGAGGAGGGTGACAAAGGGATCTCTCATTAGGAGGTGGGAGAACTCCCAGGGGAAGGAGTTATTGGACCAAGAGGTGGGGTGGGAGGAGGGTTGCAAACATAAAAAGAAGAAAAGCATAAGGAGGAAGGGGTCATTAAGGTTCTACTGCTGGGGGATTCCATGTTAAGTGGGATACACTGGGACGGACAGGAGGAGGGATAACCCAGCCTGGTTAAGGTAGTGGGTATCTCAGGGCTGATGGTGCACAAGGCAAAGTTCGTGGTGTACGAGCTGGCTAGGGATTGTGGAGGAAAACCAGATTTCCTAGTGCATCTAGGGGCCAATGACATAGAAGGAAGTAGCATACTGGAAATCCAAGCTAGGTTCCGAGAACTGGACCGAATATGTTGGGATAATGGATGCTCAGTTTACTTCTCAGAAATTTTGCCAGTACCAAGGGTCTCTGTGGAGAATAAAACAAAGATAGCGGAGGTTAATGGCTAGCTTAGAAAGTGGGGTAAAGAAAGGGGTACAGGGGTATTAGGAGACTGGGGGTGGGGTTTGGGAAGATAAGGGATTGTATTTATTTATTTAAGAGTTTTACCAGGAAGGCATACTGAGCGGGATACTGCTCAATTCCAGATGCGTCCTGGGGGAAGGGGGAGAGGAGTAAAATACAGACAATGAATAATTGTTCAGGTATACAGATTATGCAATGCAGATATCACATTGTATGCATAGGTTAATGGATAGCAGAGCTTGCTTGACTGTGAGCACCAAAGTATACTTAACAACATTACAGAGCAAGGTTGCACAATGTAGTAGTACTAAATCACAAATTAGATAACAGATATCCCTGCTATTACTCAGGAAGTTGTAAATTAGGGAGGTAGTAGCAGCGGCACTAGCAAGAGTGGTTGAAACCATAGCCCTTGTACCTAGGCACAAGCACAAGTAGAGGAGAGGTGGGTCTTTAGGATGTGATTGAGCTGCTGAGAGTTTGTGATGAATCTGATGGCAGCCGGCAGCGTATTCCAAAGCTTGGGCATGCAGTCCGATAAGTAACACTGCCCGCTGCACCCTTTAACTTATTTACAGCTGCACCAAATTGAATCTGATAAATAATGCTGCCCTTATGTTTTCTTTTTAGGCTCAAGCAATCTCTTAAAGTACTGCTAGCTTGTGAAAGGATTTGCACAATTTGTAACCCCCGATTTAAACTTCTGTACATAATCCCTTAAAGTACTGCTAGCATGTGAAACAAATTGAAGGCATTTCAACAAGGTTCAGGAGCCAAAAACTATCAGCACATCTCGACCGACAAGAATGTTCTGGTCCTTTTCTCTTTTTGAAATGGCACCAAACAACAAGCTCAAGCACTTTACTAGTGCTGGCACAGTACTGTTTCTCCCAGTCATGATCTGCGTACCTGTGTTTCAGGCTTTCAGGCTGGCGGCGGTGCTCCAGTGAGGGGGAGGGCTACCCACAATCTCCCTTGTGACCCTGGGCTGCCTGTGTTTCGGGCCTTCAGGCTGGCAGCAGTGCTCCAGTGAGGGGAAGGACTACCCACGATGTTCCTCATGACCCTGGGCTGCCTGTGTTTCGGGCCTTCAGGCTGGTGGCGGTGCTCCAGTGAGGGGGAGGGCCATCCACGATGTCCCTCACAACCCTGGGCTACCTGTGTTTCGGGCCTTCAGACTGGCGGCAGTGCTCCCGTGAGGGAGAGAGCTACCCATGATGTCCCTCGTGACCCTGGGCTGCCTGTGTTTCGGGACTTCAGGTTGGCGACGGTGCTCCAGTGAGGGGGAGGGCTACGCACGATGTCCCTCATGACTCTGGGCTGCCTGTGTTTCGGGCCTTCAGACTGGTGGTGGTGCTCTGGTGAGGGGGAGAGCTACCCACGATGTCCCTCACGACCCTGGGCTGCCTGTGTTTTGGGCCTTGAGGCTGGTGGTGGTGCTCTGGTGAGGGGGAGAGCTACCCACGATGTCCCTCATGACCCTGGGCTGCCTGTGTTTCGGGCCTTCAGGCTGGTGGCGGTGCTCCGGTGAGGGGAAGGGCTACCCACGAAGTCCCTCACGACCCTGGCCAGGGACAGACTTCAACTGAGCACAATGGGGAAGGAGGTCCTTAGGCAGAGGTTGGCAGACTATATTCAAGTAAAGTGGGGTTTAAACTTATGAGGGGGGAGGGCTAAGGAAGGGGCAGACTGGAAGGCTCTACATTCTGTTGTGGGAACTAGCCCGCAGCCCAAGGGGGGGGGGCTACAGACCAGGGGAGTGTGATACAGCAGGTATAAATGGAGATCGGATGCATATGGTCACTGGGGGTGGCAGGGCTAAGGTGAGTAGGGAAAAGGGTTGGAGGGTGGTACTAGTTAATGCCAGGAGCTTGGGAAATAAGAGGTTGAAGTTCCAGGCCATGTCATGTGAAGGAGGAGTGGATGTGGCGGTGGTAATGGAAACTTGGGCCAACACAAATCACGACTGGGACTTAAAAGTAAAGGGGTACACTATGCTAAGGAAGGATAGAAAGGAGGGCAGAGAGGGAGGAGTGGCTATGTTTGTCAGAGATAGCATAAAAATTTCCAGGGTAGAGGAGGCAGAGGGAAATATGGAGGCCTTATGGGTCACCCTATAAACCCCAGTAGGAGGAAAGATCAAACTGGGAGTGGTATATAGGCCTCCAGGGATGGAGGATGTTCTGGAGGATTGTCTGCTGGATAACATTATAGCCCAGTGTGGACCAAAGAGGGGGAGGGAATAGTGTTGATGGGGGATCTTAATATGGCAAGCACAAACTGGGAAACCATAGCTTCTAAGGTGGCCAAGGAGCAGAGAATGTTGGATGGCTTTTAGGACGTGTTCTTCACTCAGTATATGTTGGAGCCTACAGGAGATGGGCATGTCCTGGATGTGGTTCTGGCAGAAGGGGAGCTGGTGAGGGAGCTGACAGTGGAGGATCCCCTAGCAGGGAGTGACCATGACACTGTCTGGTTTTGACTAAATCTGGGGGGGGGGAATTGTTCTAGGACTTGGGCAGTGGATTTCAGGGTGATGGATTTTGGAGGCATGGGGGAGGATACTCAGGGATCATCTGAAGAGGATCACATCTGGGACGAGTGTCGAAGGGAGTTGGGAGGTCATTAAACAGGGACTTCAGGATGCAGTTAGGATCTGTGCAAAGGTGAAGCATAACATGCTGGTAGTCCAGGGAAGTCCAGGAGGCAGTCAGGGAAAAGAAGGCTGCCTACAGAGAGTATAAAAGAATGAGAGGGAAGAGAGAAAAGGAAGCTTACCATATTGCAGCCAGACACGTCACCCAGATGGTGAGGGGGACCGAGTCCAGTAAGAAGCAGCGGCTGGCACTGGGAATATGGGGAGGGGAAAAGGGGTTCTTTAGGTACATCGGGGAGAGGAGAAAAACAGGGCCAGATCGGCAGGCTGAGATCAGAAGGCCAGTGGGTGGAGGAGGTGAGGGACCAGGTGGAGGTCCTAAATGAGTGCTTTGCCTCCATGTTCACCAGGGAAGGGATGGACATTTTACAAAGCAGGATCGGTCGGAGTTGGAAGGGTCAGGGGGCAGAAATGGTGATGCAACAAAGGAGGAAAGGCCAGGTGGGAGGGTTCCCCCAGGGGTTTCACATCAGGATAAATCTGCCAGCAGGGTGGGAAGGACAGATGATGAAATCCCCACTGAAAGGGTGTGGACTGCTCTTAAGGCCCTGAAAAAGAATAAATCTCCAGGGCCAGACGGCATACATCCGACAGTCCTATGTGAATTGGCGGATGTACTAGCTGCACCCCTGGCGAAGCTCTACAACAGGTCACTTGAGACAGGGATAGTGCCTCGGGATTGCCGAGAGGCACATGTGGTGTCAGTACACAAAGGAGGGTCGAGGGAAGTGATGAGTAACTATAGGCCTGTCAGCCTGACGTCTATGGTGGGCAAAATAATGGAGAGTATACTGAAGGAACAATTGGGGGAGTTCTTGGAGGAGAAAGGATGTCAGAACAGTCGCCAACATTGGTTTGTGCTCGGCAGATCATTTCAAACTAACCTTGTGAAGTTCTATGAATGGGTGACATCGGAACTGGACAGGAGAAAGCCTGTGGGTGTACTATTCTTGGACTTCAGCAAGATGTTTGACTCGGTCCCACACAAAGGCCTACTGGAGAGACTGAGGGGGATGAGAGTAGGCCCCTTGATGGTCAGATGTGTAGGAAACTGGCTGGCTGAGCTCACCCAGAGAGTAGTGGTCGGTGGGGAGATCTCACCACCTAGAGGAGTCAATTGTGGGGTACCACAAGGCTCGGTCCTGGGACCAATCTTGTTTAATGCATACATCTCAGATATCAGGGAGGGTATTGGGTGTGAAATGAGTCTCTTCGCTGATGACTCCATGCTGGGAGCAGTGGTTAAGGGGGAGGAGGGGAGGGTGGTTCTGCAAGAGGACCTGAAGACCCTGGATAGGTGGGCTTGTACCTGGAAATTACATTTTAACCCTTCCAAGTGCAAGGTGTTACATCTGGGAAGGGGAAATCCCAAACATGGGTACACCCTGGGAGGGGAGGATTTGGTGGCCATGGCAGGGGAAAAAGACCTAGGCGTGCTGGTAGATGCAAGTATGAATAACTCTGAGCAGTGCAGGAAGACAGCAGTCAAGGCAAATAGGATGTTGGGCTGCATCGCAAGAGGGATCATCTCAAGGTGTAGGGAAGTGAATCTGCCAATGTACAATGGCCTGGTTAGACCACACCTCGAGTATTGTGTGCAGTTCTGGCGGCCGCACCTAAAGAGGGACATAAAGCTCCTGGAAAGGGTACAAAGGAAGGCAACCAGGATGATACAGGGTTTGGGGGATTTGACATATGAGGAGAGACTGGAGAAGCTCAGCCTGTTCTCATTGGAGGAGAGAAGGAACCGGAAGCATATGATTGAAGTCTTGAAGTATCTCAGTGGAATAAATAGGGTAAACAAGGAGGGACTCTTTAGACTAAAGGAGGGGAGTATCACCAGAGGGCATGGTTTGAAGTTGGAAGGAGGAAGAATGAGGGGAAAAGAAGAGGAGGAGGTACTTCACTGAGAGGGTGGTGGGACCCTAAAATGCACTGCCTGGGGAGCTGGTGCTAGCCTCAACGGTGGAGGGGCTCAAGAGAGAGTGGGACAGGTACAGAATGGGGAAGAAGGGGGGGGGCTTGGGACGGTAAACAGGAGAAACAGAAAGGCGATGGTGGGTGAAGACCTTGGTACCCAACTGGGATCCTGAGGCACGAGCAGACTCGATAGACCGTAAGTCCTATTCTGCTGGCAAGTAGTATGTTAGCATGTTAGTAACTGATTCTTATTTTATAGTGGTAGATGATAATCTATCTGGTCGTGTGGACTTGTTCCAGAAGAGGTGGGGTAAGTTACAGACTCTTGCTTTGCTCTAGTAAGCCGGTCCCCGATCCCTGTAGTCTGCCATTTCCCTTAGTGATTCTGATTTACTTATGTGCCCAGGACTGTGTTGATTAATGGATGATCTATCCTATGGAGAAGGTGGTCTGCACCCAGAACATGTTTGACCTTGTTAGGAAACTATGTGTTGGGGAGGGGTTTAGGCTGGGTTTTGTGGCTTGTTGTATGGCTGGGGCTCTCAGATGTCTGCCAGCCCTGACCCGGGGAGGGGGGACTCTGTGGTGATTGGGGAAGTGGGGAGACTGGGGATGGGAGGTGGGTGGGTTGATTGGGGAGCAGGGAGGGGTTTGTTTGTTATACTATACGGACTTCTTGTGGTTGTTGCCTTTTCTGTATTCGAAAAATTTAATAAACTTGAATTTCAAAAAAAAAAAAAAAAAGATGATAATCTATCTCCAGAACCCCCCATTTACTCAAATGAATTTCCAGTGATATAGCTCACTATCCAGATATTTTCTGGGAGATAATTCTGACTACCACTAGATAAAATGAACGGTGCCTTATAATTCATATTAAAAGTACCACTGCTTAATAAAAGTCTATTTCTTCAAAGACATGCCAAAGTAGTTAACTTTCTTCTCTGCATTTTCTTTTTTATAGTCTGTCACCAAAGTATTTTCCCATTAGAAATGAGCATCAAGAAGTATGGCTTCATCATCACCTTGAAAATACAAGTAAGTTTTTCCTCATGGTCTTTCTTATTGCACAGTCTAGCAGCATTTAATCAAGCATGCCACCCACCATGCTTGAGTTAATTAACCCAGCATAGCAAAAGAAATACCCTACCAGCCTACTCACATTAGTTCTGTCATGGTGTAACTATTCCACTAAAATAGAGAGGGGAAGAGAAAATGATGTTCATGCATAATAAACTGCAAAATCACACAAATCTTTTTCTTTTTCTGTATCCTGATCCCTCTCCCTGCGGTGACCCCCCCCCCAAAAAAAACACCTCACTGGGCCAGAGCATTTTAAAATCATCAGTAGCCTACAAGACCTTACTGTTCACTTAAGACACAGAGAACTCACTGGTGTGACACTCTTTGTAGTTCACCTGGCTTAGTTAAAACAATTGATGTTAAACAACCCCAATTAAAAAAACAGCCAAGATCATGGATGAAACCCTGGGGTTGTCTTTTCAGCGCTGTCGTCTTTCAAATTTTAAAAATGCAGTACTAAACCAGACACAAATCGAGGATCTTAGGACAGAACCACAGAAAGTGATATAATCAAATTCTCAAAAACTTAATAGAAAGCCAGTATACTAAAAAATGTTCCCTTGATGAGCTGAGTACCTGGTTGCTGGTGAGATGGTCACTAAACTCCACAGAGCAACTGCTGTCTTCAAAGAGAGAGATCTAATCCCTAATGTTTCTTTCTTTTTTTGTACATAAAAATGAGCACAGCCCTCTAACTTATGTTTCGCTTATGACACCGTCCAGTTCTAATTCCTTCAGGGTAGTACTTTGTGTGACATTGTGTTACCACACAGTGATGAAAAAAATATTAAACAAGCATTTGTCAGTGCCGAATGTTGCTTGCTTATATGTGCTGTTTAGGTATTTGGTAGTGAAAGTACCATGCCTAAGAACTGTCAACGGAGGTCAGAAGCTCATGCTGCCCGACCATAGCCCATTTTCCACTTTTCTCCTCTTTGCAGAGTGCGGGCGAGCAATGACGCTTAGGCACAGCGTGCCAACGTCTGCCACACTCCGCTCCCCTTACTACACCACTCTAGTAGCACCCCCGGTCATCACCAGGGGCTGCTACAGAGCAGTGGGTCCCTGAATCCTGCCCTGGGATAGGAGAGGAGTCCTCCGGATGCTCAATCGTATCCCTCCCCTGCCGACCCCTGGCATCCTGGACTCGCATCTGAACCCGGGTCGCCAGCATGGCACGAGGTGTGGCGTCCAGCGCCTCAACCCTCAGCACCAATAGGCCGGCAGTAATGCTGCCTTTAATACTCCCCTTCCCTCCCTGCTCCAGTGTACCCTGTCCCACGCGTACAAGTCACTATCCCCCCAGACCCCACCCCAGTTAGTCTCTAACCCATAATGTTTGGTGTGGCACCAATCCCTCAGCCACTCATTGAACTCCTCAAGCCTACCCTTCCTCCCCATGCTTGCACATGGTACTGGCAGTACCTCCAAGAATGCCACAACTTCCCCACCCCCTCACACTGCCTGCCCAACTACTCAAACTTCCCCCTCACTACTTCCACAGTGTCCCCCGCCAAGTCTTTTGTATGCACATGCAATAGTAAATGAGGTTTCTTCCTCCCGCTCACTGCACGCTTGAGCAGTGCCTGCCCTGCCCCTCCTGCAGTCAACCTGGGGACAGTTTTAACCCAAATACGGCTGTGCCTTTCCCCCTTTCTGCCCCATCTCACCCATTTCAGTATAGAATCCCCCAGGATGAGTACCCCCCATCCCTTACCCCATTTTCCTTCTAATGCCCCTTCTACCACCCCAGTATTTGTTCTTCCCTGCCCCTTGCCCCTGCCAGGTGCACCTCTGTGAGTTCTATATCTGTACCCCCTACTTCTACCTCACCCCTTTTCTCTGCCTTATTCCTCCCATTCCCCTCGAACCCCTTCCCAGTTTGACTACTTCCTACTGGGCTTACCATGTCGACCTCTTCTCCTCCCCTGCTGATTTCCAACCCCTCTCCTATCCCCGCTGTTGCCAGTTTAGAGCCCCCATTCCCATCTACCCCGATAGTTATGCCCCTCCCATCCTTCCCCCTTCCCGTAGCCTTCTCTCCTGCAGTCACCACCCCTCCTTCCTTACTAGCCCCCTTCTAGCCTTTCATCCTCACTATCTCTTCCCTACCTGTTGCTATCCCTCTTATGCCCTGCTTTTCCTCCCCCTTCAGTATGTTCCTACCCCCCCATAACAGAGGTTCGAATCTATTCCTAGTCGATACCCCTCCTACATCTCTTCCCCTATCGGTTCCCCCCTCCTATTTGTTTCCCTCCATGCCACCCCTGCTCCCTCCCTACCCACAGCCATTTGCTCTCTCCCCTGGTACTCCTCGTGGTCTCTGCCTCCCCTATCAGGAAGCCAGCCCCTTCGCCTCAGGCACCCCCTCTCATCTCCTGTCTTTTCTGTTAGTGCCTTTGATACTGGGTTTGGTTTCACTGCCTAGTTATTGTTCCTGAATCCCCCTTTGCCATCCGCTATCCCCCCCCGGATGCCTACCATACTCATCTGCCCTGCCACTTAGACTCCTCCTTAACCTCCACAGTTCCTCCCTCAAACTAGCCAGTCATCTACTGACCATACACCCCACCCCATCCTCCAAGCCCAGTCCAGGATCATGGTGGACCCACACTCTGTACAGCCTACCACCCTTCCAAAGATGCACGCCCTACTGATATGTGGCACCTGCCCCAGTTTGGCCCCCATCTTATATTACAGGCTCTTACTCCCAGGTTCTGTACCATACTACAACTGTTAGGCCCCTATTTACTCAAATTCCTGTTCCTTCCCCACACTAGTCCCCCAACTGCCTCCTTGCCAACGGGGTTAATTCAGTCTCAAATCTCATCCATTAGATACTGTATTACTGTAGCAAACCTAAAGCCGCCTTGTCCATTTTTCACCGCTCAGCTATCATACTTTTTGTTCTCAGCTCTCATTTAGTTTCACTTAGCCCAGTCCTAAATCCTATTGCACTCCAAGTATTACTCAGCACAGTTACAGAAATAAACAGAACAAATAAATATGTATTATTACAGCAATCATAACAGTACAGCTCAGTGTTTAGCTCAGTTAGAGAAATAAACAGAAATTAATCTGTATTATTACAGCAATCCTAAAAGTATCCAATCATTCCTTTGTCTCCACTCCAGAGACCCTGCTGTAATATAAGACCACAGAGAACACTGGGCGGAGGGTGGGCAGCTGTAAAGTCCAGCAGAGCTCCATTGAGCTCGCTCACTGCCCCTCTCTCACTCGCTCATTCTATTTCTCCCGACGCTGCAGGCTTCCCATTTGTACAAGGACTCCTGTTTGCGTTGGCACCTTTTTCTGCCCACAAAGAAATCCGCAGCAGTCCTGACAGAGTTCCGTTGAACTCGCTCACTCCTCCTCTCTCACTCACTCATTCTGTTTCTCCTGGAGCTCCAGGCTGCCCTTTTGTACTGGGCTTCTGCCTGTGTTGGCACCTGTTTCTGCCCACAAAGAAATCTGCAGCAGTCTCGACACAGCTCTGTTGAGCTCGCTCACTCCCCCTCTCTCACTCGCTTGTTCTGTTTTTCCCGGTGTTGCATGCTGCCCTTTTGTATCGGGTTCCTGCCACTGTTGACGCCTTTTTCTGCCCACAAAGAAATCCGCAGCAGTCTCGACAGAGCTCCGTTGAGCTTGCCTAGTCCCTCTCCCTCACTTGCTCATTCTGTTTCTCCTGGTGCTGCAGGTTGTGCTTTTGTACTGGGCCTCTGCCTGCATTGATGCCTCTTTCTGCCCACAAAGAAATCCGCAGCAGTCCCAACAGAGTTTCATTGAGCTTGCTCACTCCCCCTCCCTCACTTGGTCGTTCGGCTTCTCCCAGCGCTGCAGGCTGCCCTTTTGTACTGGACTCCTGCCTGCATTGGTGCCTTTTTCTGCCCAGAAAGAAATCTGCAGCAGTCCTGAAAGAGCTCAGTTGAGCTTGTTTACTCCCCCCCCACACACTTGATATTAATCTGTCCCAAACACTGATTTCCCACAACAACCACGCAATTCTGTGCCAGAAGTGCAAAAACATATTCCAGCCAGGATGTGAAAGATTACAGCTGTACTGTTCATAAGGAGGTATGAAAAAATGACAGTGTTGAAAATCGGGCATGAAAATATTACAAATCTGTGAAGTTACAAGGGTGGGTGGAAGCTGCACAATGCATACTTGTAACACAGTCATTTGATGGACTATCATCACCAAATGTTCAACACAGGCATTTTAGGACCTCTGCGCATGAACAGTGCCACTGTCATTTTCTTAATCAGTCCTGAAACTGATTTCCCACAGTGACCGAGCTAGTCTGCGCCGGAAGTGTGAAAACACATTTTGGCCAGGATGTGAAAAATAACAGCTATACTGTTCATAAGGAGGTGTGAAAAAATGCCAACGTTGAAAATCTGGCATGAAAATATTGCAGATTCATGAAGTTACAAGCGTGCATAGCAACTGTGCAATGCAGGCTCATAAAACAGTCATTTTTTTTGATTTGTCCCACCAAATTTGCAACATAGGCTTTTTGAGAGCCCACCTCATGAACACTGGCACTGTCATTTTGTTAATGGGTCCCGAAAGGTGATTCTGTGCAGTGACTGCGAAATCACCTTTTGGGACTGAATAATGCCATGACAGTGGCTGAATTCATGAGGAGGGGTCCCAATAACCCCATGTTGAAAATTTGGTGAACAAATTCCCCAAAATGCCTGAGATATGCACCAAAGTTGAAAAAACCCTATTTATGTCATTATACAGCTTACTGGCATTTCCTCAGTTCGCGGCCGGCTTTGAAGATTACAGACATGTTCCCGGTCCACTGAAGATCATCGCGCTGGGCTTCGGAGGTAAGTATGGGGTGGCAGGGTGCGCAGAGAGTGGGTGTGGGGCCACAGACTCAATGAGGGACCATTTTCTGTTTTACAGGGTTTTAAAAAAAAGAAAAACATTGCAGGATGGTTTTTCTTTTTACAGGGATGATTGGCACATTGGGGTGGGCTCCCAGCATGCTGCCTGAGTGTTTTGGGGGGCTGTAACTGACAGGGGAGTAGGTACCCCCATTGGCACATATGGGGGAAGAGCCAAGGGGGATTGGGCACCCCCTCGGCACACAATTCATTGGGGGGGGCATTATGCTGACGGGGAGTGGGCTTTCCCATCGGCAAATTCATGTGAGAAAGGGAGACTGAAGCCGGTGGGGATTGGACGCCCCGTTGGTAAAGAAAGTGGGGGGAGCATGATGCTGAGGAGGATTGGGCACCCGCTTGGCAGACAACAGAAACTTCCAGGTGGTGATATTATGCTGATGGGGACTGGACTCCCCACCAGAAAACTGGGTCAGGAGCATGCAAAGGATTGCCCTGCAATGATGGGTCACTCCTTCATTGCAGCGGAATGACTGACGTTGCAATGATGAGGCAGCCCCTGATTGCAGCGGCCAAAATGTTTCAAGGTGGTGGCACACTGGCTGAACTACTGTCAGCAGCAGTGTGCCACCCCATTGGGGAAAGCGGGCCAAGCCTCAAAAGGCAGTGGGGGCATTGGCCACAACAGTGCCGCACCTCCACAACCTGCTTCTGCAGCAAGCTGCCTCAACATGTTTCTTGTGCATGTGCACAAGCAACATAAAAATCAGTTCATTCACAGTTTAACTACACAGATTTATACAAAGAAACAAATATACTCTATATTGAGAGATGTAACTTTTCATAGTGCATACAACATACAGTATGGTATTGCCCAATTCAGTCTGCTTAACTCATTTAAAGGCTGGAAAACAGGTTTAACTAAAAAGCACAAGAGTATCCATAAACACTGTTGTGATACATGGGCTTCTCTCACTTAATACTGCCACCAGTGTCCTTACTTACACAAACGCTCTTGATTACAGAGCTGGGCACAAAATTTAGAAATTCAGAATTACAAAGAAAAGATTTTGAGCTTCGAACCCCAGAACAGTCAGTGCAGTACCCTACCCATAGCTTCCAGGTGTCATGCCACTGATTGTCCTGATCACATCAGGTTTGCCCTGGCTTTGTTATTATTGCCAATTGCTGAGCCCTCATGCAACTAAACAGACCTGATCTGAGATGACTCTCACTACGACCTGACCCAAACGATTTTTTTTTTTAAATTAAGTGTTGTCTTTTTCCTAGTAAATTCAGTTTAACTTAGCACCCCCTTTATTAAAAAAAAAAAAAACTGAACAGTAAGTATGTACAAACCTTATGCCATACCTCACTTGCAGTTTAAATTACTCTGTGGGTCAGCTGAACTCTTGCAGATAGTGTGGAAAGGTAAATTATTGGACTGGAGTGTAGTACTGAACGTTTCTTTGGCTCTGATGGCTCAGATCTGTGCCCAACTGTGTGTCGAGTGTGGGACAAACCACTGGAACCCAGAACACTGCAAGCCAATTTAAAGGAGTTGAGCTGTGAGGATAAAATGTCTCCTGCTCAGCACATGATTTATAGTGCCACTACCTCTCACCAAAATCTATAGCACATCAAGGTGCTCTGGGCCAATGAGGAATTGCGCTTTCAAGTCTCAGTCTGGTGTGAGAATCTCAGCAGTGATTTCATAATGGAAAGTAGTAGTGGATATCCAAATCCCTATGGAAATGCCTGTATTACACTTTTCATCCCCATACCTCATTTCAGCACCAGAAACCTGTTGACTATGGAAATCCCTGTAAATCTGGGAGCACTGCAGTCCCTGTGTGAAATCACCTTTCTAGCAGGAGTTGAAACTTTTCTCTGCCCTTGTTCATGAAGTGGTGTCATATGAAAGCTATGTTGAATATCTGGTGTAAAAATACTAAACAACAAAGTTATGAGCCTGCATTGAATTTTGCGAATACAGGCTTGTACCTTTGGCAATTTTCAATATTGTTACCCCAAATTTACAACACAGCTATTTCTTTACTACCTAGCTTCATGAATGTGACAGCTGTCAGTTTTCAACTCCAGACCAAAATATTTTTTTGCATCCTGAAAGTTGATTTCACAGACCCTGCACAAAATTACCTTTAGGTCAGGAGTTAAACATTTTCTCTGCCCTTCTTTGTGAGGTGGGGTCTTAACAAGGCTATGTTGCAAATTTGGGGTAAAAATATTAATAAAACACATTTTCCATATTTTGCCCCAAATACCTCACCTGCAGCCCTATTGGCTTTGGCCAGATATCGTTATAATTATGATGATTCATAAAAAGAGGATTAGCACATCATATGTGGACAAGCAGAAGGAGTAGATGACATCTGAGAGACAAGGTTCCTATGTTCAAGCACTGCAGCTTTCTCCAGTAATAAAGAAAGCGTCGAGGAAAAATACAAAAATTAGTGTAATATAAACACAACTGTGTGGCAGTAGTATGTTTCTCAAAGTTTTCTCACATACTGTATATCACAGGCTCTTTATGAAGCTAGGGAATGACACAACATAACCCCAAGTACAGATCATTCAATAATCAGTTTAGATGCACCAGCCCGGTGGCACTGAGGGTTGAGACGCTGGACACTCTGGGTCATGCATACCGATAAAAACAATCCCAGGACAGTATACTAGTTGGAGTGAGTTAAACTAACAGCAATATCAGTACAAAGGGATTTAGGAGTAATTATTGAAGACAGCTTAATGGTTCAGACATAATGTGACAAGAAATATGGAAAAAGTGAACAGAATTCTATGTTGTATAAGAAGGAGTTTCTCAAGAAGAAGTAAGAAAGTGAAATTGCCTTTGTATAGGTCCCTAATGTGACCATACCTAGTATATTGTGTTCCATTCTGGAGCCCCCATTTTAAGAAAGTTAAAGATAAATCAGTGGCTGGGCAGAGAAAAGCAACCAAAATGTTTGCAATACAAAAAGGAAAGACATATTAAGAGAGAGACTGCACAGCCTTAATGTGTACTAAGGGGGACATGTTTGAAACCTATAAGTTTTTGAAGGGAATCAATAAAGCTGACAGCCAACATTTCAGTGTAGGAGCCTCCACCAGACAGCATGAATAAAAACTCATGAAAGGAAATTTCAGAAGGTACGGAGAAAGCATATCTTTACAGAAAGGGGGCTTGGGAGTGGAACAGTTTTCAAGGGGAGGTGGTTGAGCTGAAAACTGTAGAGTGCTTCAAAATAGGGTGGGACAAATACAAAGGGCTGATCAAAGCAAAACATGATGATGACCGTGGGGGATCATCACTGTAGAGTGTGCTATGGTGCACTCAGGCTGGTGATGCAAGTTAGGTAGCAACTGAGCAGAGTGGATGGATATCAGTCTTTTTTCTATATGAAAAATGTCTGTTTCTACGTTATCCCCCTATTATCAAAAGGGATCAAAGGGAGCTCCAGGGAACTACAACCTTATTAGCTTTACTTCTGTCTTAGGAAAAATGATGGAAGCAATTAACCAGAACAGGGTAATGCAACATTTGGAAAAATGTAATTTAATAAGAGACAGCCAGCATGGGTCCGCTAAAGGAAGTTTGTGTTAGGCAAACTTTATAGACTTTGAAAATGGCATAACTAATGATTTCAACAGGAGAAAGGCAGGGATATCATATACAGTAGTCAGATTTCAGCAAAGCTTTCAACCTTGTGCCACATGCCAGGCTGATATTAAAGTTGGTCAGCAAGGAATTTGGGGAAACATACTAGGTGGATTTCAAACTGTCTGAAAGACAGGAAGCAGTGATAGTAAAAGATATTCTGTAAGTCATAGTAGATGGGTACTGAGAATTTAGTGGTGATGGAAAATTAAATTTAAAGTAGACAAGTATATAATGCTGCATTTCAGTGTAAGAAACAAGGGCAGGAAATACACCATATATTGTAAATAATGAGCCGTCCTAGTGGTGCTGAATGTTGAGATGCTGGATGGCACACCATGTACCATGCCCATGATCCAGGTTCAGGAATGGACTCAGGTCACTTGGGGTCAGCCGGAAATTGGAAGGAAGAGGACTGAGCACCCATTGGGTTGTGGCTGATCTCCTCTCCCAAGAAGGGAGGGTTGTCATCTCTGCCATTCAACTGCCAGCTGGTGGAGGATGGGTGGCAGTGCAGGTCAGAACGGCACATTAGAGATAGAGGTGTGAGACTCTTGTGGTGTGTTGCACACCTCCACATGCATGTGCTGGCATACACACCCCAGCATGGTAACAGGGAGAAACAAACTGGTGGAAAAATGGTAGGGTCAGCTCCATGGCGGTCTATGTGCCAGCCCTCCACTCACACCACCACGAGGATACTGGGCCCTCATCTGGATGAGCCACTCTGAAGGTGGGGGAGGAATGACCTCCCCGACCCTACCTGAGGGGCAAATCTTTGGAAGATTTAGAGGGTCAGGTATGTCCAGGGTGGTGGATGCTGGCAGAGGGAGACAGGGGAAAGACACTGAAGAAATGCGAGCTCTAGCCACTGGAGAGATAAAAATCTTTACAGAAAGAAAATGGTAAACAACTAACAGAAAGACCAGGAAGGGGCCTTGGAGGCATTAAAGTTAGGATGACAGGTTGAGAAAGCACTGCCAACCAAAAAGAGTGCTCCATTCCCTGCATGTGAGACACTTTGTCAGCAAGGCATGTCTCATGGGCAGCTGCCCTGTAAATGGCAGGTTTTAACAATCTATTAGTTTCCTTTTTTTATTTCACAATGGCCACACACCCTTGACCCATACTGCATTAATACACTCCAGGGAGCCATTCATTTTGGTATAAGAGTGGTTCACTTGCATCTGGTGGTTTCAGTTGCTTCACTTTACTAGTCTTACATCTGATGAACCTGCATGAAACCAACTTATACCTCAGTAAATGACTACTGGAGATGTATTAACACACAAACTAAGCTCACCACTTTGCAGCAGTATTAAGTAAAGCTAACCATATGGTGGGGTTCATTAAATGGGAGCAGCAAGCAGTTCACATGGAGTAATATTATCACTTTACAGGGCATAAGTGAGGCCATGTCTGCACGTGCTTCTGGTCAAAGCAAATATGTCGATAGAGAAGGTGCAGCATAGAGCAACAAAATGATTAAAGGGTCAGAGGATTTGAGCTGTGAAGAAAGGCTGGAGTAGGTGGGGATATTTACACCAGATAAGAAGAATGAGGGAGAGCGAATAACATATAGACTAGTGTATGGGTGACCATACACAACAAAGCTATGTTTCCATCGAGGGGATGTGATGATGTCATACAGACCTCGAGAGTGAAGCTCAAGAAGTCCATTTGACATCATCACATCCCCAAGATGGAAACAAAAATAGAATAATAGATGCATTCTGGTGTATTACAAGACAGTAATTCATCGAGAGGATCTGGGGACTAACCTCGAGAGCGAAGCTCGAGAGGTTTTAAGTGCCCCCAGATCCTCGAGATGATACTTACGCCTTTGTTACACCAGAATGTATTTGTTATTTTTTGTAATATATGGAAAATAAAAATAGTAGTTTCTTACCTTTGCAATAGTCAGGAATGGTGGGTCGAGTTGGTGGTGAAGTAATTCACAGCCAATGATTGCGGCAACTTGGATAACTTTTGAACAGTTTAACAAAGAAAAGCAAGCAGTGTTAATGAAACTGCAAACAAAACAGTAGTAATTTTTCTTTTTTTGTTGTTGTGGAACCAGTGACACCTAGTACAGAGTGTTACTTGGAGTCGGAGTACATCACGTAGTGTCTTTGAAGCAGCCCTAGGTCGAAAGCTGTATTTTTTGCAGTGTTTATGTTTTCTTGCTCTTTTATAAAAGTTTTCCTTTCTTCTGACAGGTTTTGTTCTTTTGTCACAGACATTTTTAGTCAGGCGCTTACCTGATGTGAATCTGTAGTCGGCTTTTCACTGTATCGACAGTTACCGTAAAAGCCGGTACCATACGATCAGTAAAAGCTGCCTCGAAGTTGTCCTGTGGCGCTTTGCGTTTGTTGTGGAGTTTGCAATAATACTATCGTTGAGATCTTCAATCGATAGTATTACGAGATCTCAACGATAGTATTATTGAGTTCCATCGATGGTATTACTGCGTTTTGGGCGGTGTATTACAGGGAATTTTTTGTATGTATTTTGGGGGTATTATTTTTATTTTCCATATATTACAGCCTTGTTGTGTCTGGTCATCCATATACTATTTTATATAATATATGGTTCCCAGAAATGTCTACAGTTTAATTGAAATACAAGATTTTGAACCTTGTGTTCACACACTCGCTTGCTCCCCATTGTCGCTGCAGTCTTGTTCTGCCTCCGGTCCTCGCTACGATTCCGCTCACCACCCGATATTTGAAAGCACCAATTATTTAAAAAAAAGAAAAGGAAAAATGCTAAACTTATAGTTTGGACACACGGAGACGACAATGGCAGTTTGTGTCCAAACTATCTTAATGAAACGCTTGCCCCTCTGCTCGCTAAGCGGTGTCACCATTTTACCCTGTTTGTTTTTTGAACACTGAGCTGCTTTAGCCAATCAGGTAACAGCTCAAGGAGGAAAAGTTGTTGTAGTATCGTTGTGACGTCAGAACGATACTACAAAAACTTTTCTTGACCTTTGAACTGACCTACAACAGCTTTTGAAATCCACTGCATTTTATCCACAATGAGCCCTAACCATATACTATATTTTTTTAGTGTTAATATTCAATAAAATTGTGCAGGCTATGTGATAAAATAAAGTATAGTAAGTATATTATGAGAACTGAACTAATCAAGAGAGTATATTTTTTATTAGCACAACAAATTAATGGGCATTTGCATATGCTTCCCATGATGCTTTGCATTGTTGGGGAATGTGCAATTTGTGTTTTCTTTAAAATGTGGCTGTATGATCAATAAACTCCAGGATAACCCATGCACCAGTGCATTTGCTCTGGGGTTATTTTGTAGTTCTCTTCTCTCTCCACATTGGGCTGCCCATGACCCAAACAAATAAGATCCCCCATAGGCTGGCTCCCTCTTCCTGGGATGAGATACAGATATGGCACACTGATGAGTCCAAATGAGGATGAAACACGTCTGTGTCTGTGGTTCTCAGCCTTTGCTAATTGTATTGTGAGGCCTTCTGGCACCATATAATTTTGCTTAAAGTTGAGCCAGTACAAATAAATTCATGGGCATTTGCATATGCTTCCCATGATGTTTTGCATTATTGGGGAATGTGCAATTTGTGTGTTCTTTAAAATTTGGCTGTTTGGTCAATATCCTCTGGGATAACCTATGCCCCAGTGCATTTGCTCTGGGGTTCTTTTGTAGTACACTATAAAGTAGTATGCTTAGGAGAAAGAGGTAGATCCACTGAGCTTCAGCTTCCCAGAGCTTTCAGCTACAGCATGTTTTTTCTCTTATCACTGCCAGGATAATAATAAAATAAATAAATAACTAAAACAAAACAAAACATTATTTTGATTGTGGGAGGCTGAGGGGCAGCGGCAAGCATTGTTGTCTTGGGGCAGCAGGTGACTGCTAGCATACATCATAGGCTAGCAACCCTGTATCTAAATTCCATAGTACCAGCATCCTGGAGTGTATGAGACCCCAGAACAGGAGTATGACATCTACAGGGGTATTTACAAAGAAGCACACAGGTCCTCATGGAAGAGTGCCCTTTTTTGTAAAACAAGGTTAACAGCTTCTGGGTCACCCACTGAATGTATATTGTTTAATTCATATAGGTACAGTATCTGTATCAAAGTCATATCCTCCTCCTTAACAAACTGTGCTCCAAAAGCCTCCCAGCCAATGCTGTTGACTGGTTTCACTTATATCTCTCGGGCTGACAACAATCGGAACAGGTGGGAGGCATCCTGCCCCCCCCACCCATCCTAGCTTGAGTCCTGCAGGCTCCATCTTACATCTCATCCTCTTCTCCATTTTCCTCAATAACCTCCCCACTGCATGTGTCTCCTCACACACCCTCACATACGCAGACAACACAGTCATGTACATGTCTGGCCTCACGGCCTCTGCTGTGGATGGAACACTCTAGCAGGACTTGCACAACATGCTGCACTGGTTCCACAACAACCACCTTAAGGTCAATACTAAGAAGAAAGTGTCCATGACCTTTGGTACAGGCCAGAAAGTGGCTAGGCTCTCATTCCTCCCCTCTGCTTTCACTACACTGGATGGCAAAACCTTGGAAGTGGTCCCTGCTTTCAAGTACTTTGGCGTGTGGCTTGATAGTAACTTTGTTTTTTTTTCCCACATAGACACCATCCACACCTGCACCACAATAAAGACTGCCTCTCCCTTCAGATCTGCAGGGCACTAGTAACCAAAGTGATTCCCCAAGTCTTTGATTATGCTGACATAGTCTATGATGTCACTTCTTCCTCCTCCCTTGCCAGACTGGCTATCCTGTGCAATGCCTTCTGCTGTTTCACCACCTACTCTCCCCTTCATACCCATCACTGCTCCCTCTACTCTTCCCTCTCTATCCTCCCCCTGCCATCATGTCACCAGGCCCACTGCACTGTTTTCATCACCAAATACTGGTTTAAGCCTCTCCCATCCTACCTTTCTTCCCTGATCTCTCCTGTTCCCTATTCTTCCTACTCACTTCACTTCAGGGATTCCCACACTTTGTCCATTCCCCAACCTTGCTCTTCTGCTGCCTAGGCAGCTTTCTCCTACCACCTCCCCACCCTCTGGAATCTGCTTCCATCTCCCACCACCTCTCTCCTTCTCTCTCTGCCTTTAGACACCACCTAAGGCAACTTTCTGCCCCTTCCTGTACTTGTCTACCCTATCCTTAACCCTATATCCTTTCCCTCAGTCCTCTCCTGCTCTGCCACTGGATTGAAACCTTTTACCTTACCGCTAACCCAACTTGCACTATGCACTTTACCTCACATTCATTTGTGCACATCACTGCTATATAAAAGTTATTACTTTATTACACTAGCACAATCACTGATACCTCTGCATGTATCCAGTATCCTGTATTGTGATGCTGTTTATCCTCTGTTCTATAATTTGTTACTCCCTCCAACCCCCCCACTGGGTCGCACATGGAAATGAGACTTGGCTCAGTGTGCCTTTCCTGATACCAACTTAAATAAACACATAACCACATAGCAGTGTCAGTGGCTCAGCAGGTAACACACTTTCCTCTAAGGCTGGGAGATCAGAAGGCTGTGGGTTCTGTCCCCACACCAGGCATTTTGGTTGAATCCCAATAGTGACACTGTAGTACAGCATGGGGGGGGGTGCTGCACTGTTGAGGTGCCATCTTTTAGATGAGATGTTAAACTGAGGTCCCATCTGCCTGTTCAGGTGAATGATAAAGATCCCATGGCACTTCTCAAAAAGAGATGGGTAATTTTTTATTCATAATTTAAAAGAACATGTAAACAAATCAGTATTTCTTCATCCAAAATCATGAAAAAGGAGAAAACATAAACACAAAATTGTATTACCGCATGCTTTAAGCCCAAAACATAAATAAAATACCATAAGCATACCCCCTCCCGCTCCGTACTAAAAGAGTAGTGGAATTTTTTTTAACTCCAAATTAAACTCTACAAAACTATATAGAGAACATACAAATCATAAAAAGGCAAAATCAAAACATAAGTAGGTATTACATCATACATTGAAAAATATTAAATCTTATTTTAACATTTCCTTTAAACATCCCCACTTCTTCCCTAAAAATAAATTTTGTAAACCCAAAACACAGTGTAGAGAGATGGCAATTAATCATAAAAATTAAGTATTACTGTATACATTTAATCTTTCAAAATAATACGGGAATTGTCAACTTTTATCTATACCTGTCTAAAAGAAATTGTATGAAAACTGCAACCTTTGGACAAATCCACAATATTGGAGAACAGAAGGTAAAAATAAAATGCAGTTTAGGACAGTAGGACATTTTACCTGTAAAAATCACAGCTGTTCAAATTTGCTCATAAAATATCCTATCTCCTCTCTTATACTCAGTTAGTCCAGTTATGTCTCACAGGCACACTGCAGGTCTATGCTTCCTTTTCATTTTCACTATAAGGAAGATGTAATGGTCCTCTACCACTGTTTTATTTGAGCTCAGTAGCCATCGGCTAATGTCACCCCGTATCCAGCCAATGTAATAATTTTCACCTTCTGTTATAGAAAGAGGTAGACAATTGTATTTGTTCTTGCCTTATAATGGCTAATAGAGCTTCTTGAATGGACCAAAATAATTGTTTTTGTGTCATAAATACTTGATTCAGTGACCACTGGCATCTCACTTGCCAGATATGGCATTTAATACACCCTAATATCCTATGCATAAGATCTATCTCATATGCCTGTCACTGTCGGGGGGGAGATACCTAGCAGTAATATATCAGCAGTAATATTTACCAAAGGTGAAGCTCCCCAGTACTGCTTTACCAGCATCCAGAAATGTTTAATATATAGACAATCAATAAACAAATGTTCCATAGTTTCCACTGGGGCTTGGCATAGATTTAATCTAGGACATACTCTGGTTTCTACGTTTTTGTGCTTAAGGTTGCCCTTTACATTTAGTTTGCCATGCACTCCCAACCATGTGACATACCACTTAAAATTTGACATTTTGGAGTGCATGAGCATGTTCTTAATATGCATGTTATCTTGTGGAGATCTGTGAGCATAGTGTGGAAGTTGCAAAAAATATGTTTGCTGTAAATAGTGATAAAAGTCCTTCCTAGTTTTATGAATTATCATTGATTTGGTGATTTTCCAAATCTTTAATTTACCAAAACATTCACAAAAATGAGTAGGAAGTCTCTGAATGTGTTTTTGTTTGGCTATCGGTATGTCCAACCCCCAGTCATCTAACCTAGGAGAAACAGCATCCAAGACCCAAGGTGACCATATACAAGGAAGTTGTAATAATAAAGGCCTGATGTTGGTAAATAAAAATAGTGAGTAAAAAAAGGAGATGGGGTTGACCATATTCAGTCCCCCTTGAGCTATTTTAAGATACAAAATCCCATGTTTTATGGGTTTTAAACGACTCCCCAGATGGCTAAAAAAGACACTCAGTAGTGAGGTTTCCATTTGTTTTGGGATAGGATATATGGCCGCTAAGTGTAAGAAACCACTAAGCAAAAAGGTTTTAACCATGAAAATTCTTTTTAATTTTGACATCCTCCATTTATTCCAAATGTTGACTCGTGTCTTCACTTCTTGTAACAGGATACCCCAATTAAATTCAGCTATTTTGTCTACCCCAAAATAAATTCCTAGAATCTTAACTGCAGACTGTACTATAGGGATCCCCATAACTGAAGTTCTTCAGTACCAAGATAAAGGCACTTACTCTTATGAAGATTTATCCTTGCTCCAATGCCTACCATGAAAGCTACAATCACCTCCTTTGTAGCCTTACTGGATGGATTATCTGCCAAAAAGATGCAAGTGTCATCAGCATATGCTATAGTTTTGAGTTCTGCCATACTACTGTTCAAAGAAAGACCTCTGATACCTGCCGTATTATTAATTCTAGGTAATAGTGATTCTAAGGTTAATATGTATAAAAGGGGCTAAGGGGAAAGCCTTGCCTAACTCCCTGTGTGTGTTTGCAAAAATGACCCACCCACACATTTACATATGGGGCAGCCTCTGCAGAATGGTAATAGAGTTTAATCCAGGAAATAAAAGAGGACGGGAATCTAAATTCTTCTAAACATTTCCAAATGTATGTATGAGAAACCCTATCAAATGCTTTCAGTTGGTATAAGCTAAGCAAAAACCCTTGTATTTCCCCACTGCTGCTCTTGTCCATTACTTCTCTGAGTAAAATCAAAGCATCTGTGATTTTTTCACTTTGGACTGAGTAAAATTGGGAACTGCCAATTGTTGACGTCAATACATTAGAAAGCATATTACTCAAAACTTTAGAGACGATTTTACTATCCGAATTTAAAAGTGTAATCGGTCACCAGTTACAAAGATCTTCCTTTGGACCTGATTTATGTAAAAAAATCACTAAACCTTGATTGAAACTCAGTGGAAAAAGTCCAATGTCTAAACAATTATTTAACATCTGTACTAATTCCGTATGCAAAACCTTATAAATGTGGGGATGCAGCTCATAAAGTATACCATCAAATCCAGGCTTTTTATTTTTTGGTAATGTTGTAATGATCCCTTCCAGTTCATGTGTTGTGATTGGAGTTATTAAAGATGAATTTAAATATGTGGGAATGGTTGGCAATGTACATGACAAGAGCCACTGATCTATGCTGTATTCTGAAATCTGACAGTCTGCTCTAAAGAGCTGTGTGAGATACGTATCTAGTTCTTTTATAATTTATTTTTGTGTTATCGCCAGATCGCCTAAGGACATCATTAATTATGCAATATCTTTTTGGGATCTTTGTGCTGCACAACATTCAAACTGGTTTATAGCTTCTCTACTCTCTGATGTTCCAAAGTGTTGTTCAACCTCTAGAGATTTACGCCTGTCATATTGTGTTTGTGCTATACTGATTTTCAACTCCTGTATCACCATGGTATCCACTACTTCCCCTTTGGACAATTTAGTGTATACCTCATGTAACTGAGAGTGTTAATGTTTGGTAGAGTTTTGTTTTGCATGACCTAACAGCCGTTCCACTTGCTGGAAATATTGTCTTATGTCTATCTTGGTACCTTCCCACCAATGTTGTGAGGAATCATGTAAGAAATGGACTGATTTCCTAGTCTGAAACAAGGTAAGAAAACCCTCCTGTACTTCTAGTATATCTAGTAGGGAAAGGTTAAGTTTCCAGTAGCCTAGACCCTTAGACGTGGCTGGGAAATTGGATAATATTAGCTGTACTAGCAAATGATCTGATGTTGACACTGATATAACTCTCTTTGATCTATGTTGTAGGTGGGAAGATATGAACCAGTAATCAATCCGGGATTTATGAGAACCAGAAAAGTATGTAAAAGATATATTGTTGTCTGTACTTTCAAAGACATCATGTAGATTCATAAGCCTAAGTGTCTCATTCAGATAGTTTGTATCACAATATAATTTTGCACTTTGTGCACCCCAATCACTTACTGCCCTATTAATATTAAAATCGCCACCTAGCAGAACATTTCGTCTGGTAAATAAATATGGCAGAACTTTTGTTAGTAGCGCAATCCTTTCTGCCTTCACTTGTGGGCCATAAATATTTACCAGTCTAAAGTCTGCATCATTCACTGTGACATCCAACAAAAGGGCCCTGCCTTCCTCAATATCAATGACATTTGTTACCATTATGCGCCGTCTTGAAAAACAAATTCCCACCCCAGAGCATAACACTCCCCCCCCACCCCCTGACCAAAATCTTGCTCCCTGTAACCAAGCATTTGAGACTAGAACAAAATCTTCAGCATTGTATAATCGGGTGTCTTGGAAAAACACAATGTCAATGTGTGAACGCGAAAAAAAATCAAATGTTGCTAGCCTCTTTTTTTCAGATCGAATGCTGTTTACATTAAGGGTGGCAATATGTAATTCAGGCGTCACAGAAAAATGATTAAGTCAAGAGGCAATTGTGAAAATTATTTTTTTCTTGCGCTTTTTCTCAAACCCAACCTAGGCCCCATTTTTTCCTTTTTCTGTTATTTCAAGTCAGAACGCGACGGGCTTTGTTCTACATCTGATGCAGGGTCTCTTTGAGAAGAGGATCTGGAAGCAGCATCTAAATCTAAATCCTCCATCTCCTCTTCAGTAGGTAATCCTTCAAACATGTTAGAGATAGCAATGCCCTCTTTTGGGAGTACTGGTACTTGCGGTATGGTCAAGGAATCCATCATTACTACTTTGCCTGCGTTCAAAGGCTCCAAGGCAGGGGGGGTAGGGCTGACACCATAATACCCTTCTCCTGAGAGTGTGCTGTCCGTCAAGTGGGTCTAGCCTCACTTTGAGGCCCCGCTGGTGTAACCTCTGTGTCAACAGGCAATGCAGGATGAATTATATCCACACTGGTCATCTGTTTCTGAGCCATTAGGGCTGGCGGCACTTCTGTTGTACCAGCTGCATGAGGCCCTCTTGGAGGTCTTGGGTCAGCAGTATTTCTACATGATCTTGCAGTATTAATGTAAAAGTCTTGCGTTGCAAAGTCTGCATCATCCGTGTTATGTGATGCAAGGGGGAACTCCATGAAAGTGTGACCTTGTTCCTCACAAAAGTTACAGTTAGGGGCATTTGTACAGTCCATCCCTGCATGCCCCAACTCCCCACAATGAAAGCATTGGACTTTATCACATGTTGTGCTAATATGTCTTAAGAAGCCACACTTGTGACAGTGACGGGGTTGACCTGAGTAAAAAATAAAACCTTTGTCCCTGCCCAGGAAAAAGCAATTTGGCAAGTGTTGAAAATCGTTATCTATCTGAAAGAGTTTTACCTTTAGACACCACCCCCATTCCAAAAACCTTCTGAGTCCAGGATTGGGTCTGGGGAACCCTGGATGTCGCATCTTTTTTTCCAACTATTGCATGATATCTGTAATGTTGACCCCTTCATTTCGGAAAATAACTGTAATGATTTGAAAGGACTGTTTAGTTAGGGGTATGATCTGAAAGTGTGCCCATAATGAATTGTTTTTTAAGAGGGAATACTTAGTCCAGAACTTTTTAAGCACCACTTGGGTGTGAAAGCTGATGTCGAATAAGTGCTCTCCTGGAATATGGATCAGTGCATAAACTTCATTGGGGAGAATCCTAAAGACTGTTTTAACAGTATTCTCCCAACAAAGAAATGATCTGGGACTTCCTCCATATCCCCCCCCCCCCAGATATCTTAATCGAACAGCATTTCTACGCTTTGCAAGTTCTACTGGTTTGTGAAATAAATCTGCAAGAGTTTTTTTGGTGGGGCCTTGTTCATGTACTGGAGCAGTAAAATCTTAATTTTTTTCTGCATCTGCTGGGTCCTCGTTCAATATTTCTTCAGGTTCATTGGTAAAACCATCTTGGGGTTGTTTTGCAAGGTCTACAGTTATTAAGGGAGAATAAGAAGGCAAACCTGTTTCCTCTAGGTGTGCTCCATCTTGTGATTCATCTTCCAGGTCGAAATCAATTTCTTTTCTCTGAAGAGGATTGGTTGGTGGTGCCACTGGTAGTGATGTCTGTCGGCTGATTTACTATACCTCATACGAGGTTTCACCTTCTGTATCTGCAATCCTTGTACCATTCTTAAGTCTTTTCCAGCCAGCTTGTATTAGGGCCTCCTCTGCTGACCAGCCTTCTTCTCCTGGTACATTCACAGAAATGTTTTGAACATCTCCCATATCTTTCATTGGTGCATCTTCTGAATCCTTTCCAGGAGTAGTAGCAAAAACTTTAGGAGCGGTTGCTTCTTGCACAGGTGATAATCCCCAAAGTCTCTTTCATTTTTTTTCTTGCAGTTTCTGTGTTGCAGCCTCATAATCCAACTGGGCTGTTCTGATCCTTTCTTGCAGGGTTTAATTCAACAGTTTATCTTGTACTGTGGCATCCTCCACAGAATCTGTAGTTTCCATCATTTTTTGGCCTGTTGTCTCCTCACATTCAGCTCTAGACACACCCGCTGAGGAGACCGGCCTACGTCCACATCCTTGCAGCTTGAGAAAATTTCTGGTTCCTCACACACCACACACCTTCAAGATAGTGCCCCCTATTGAAAGAGATGGGGAATTTCCCTGGTGCCCTGGCCAAATTCTCCCCCATTCACTAAAATTACCACCAACAGCTTAATCTGGTTCAAAGTCAGTTGGCATTCATCTGTATCCCCTTCCCCCAGGTCGTGCCTGAAAATAGGCAGAATTTGTCTAGTGCACTTACCCAGTCAACAAAAACTAACTAACTAAATAAATAAAAAAATATCAATGCTGTATTGTTGCCTGGTATCCTAGGTCTGCTAGTAGGGCATGTGGAATATGTAATTCAGGCATGACCCAGGAAAGGGACCTATAAAGGGACCTATAAAGAGTAAGCCAGTAATTGGGGACTGTGAAATCTAAGATAGCTTTGGCATCAGCAAGGGCCCAGACCATCTCTAGGGCAAAAGTAAAGGCCACCTAGTATGGAGTAAGAACGAATGCATATCTAGGATAAAGCTACAGGGAAGAAAAGCCAACTCCCTATCTGTGGTACAGGCTACATCAAAAGGGAGGATTCTGGGGGACACTTCTGGGGGGATTGGGCAGCATGTAGGTACAGTAGTAGCCACAGACATTTCCAGCTATTTCCCAAAATGTCTGCGATATTTCTAGAGAAATCTCATGCTTTCTGCATTTCCACAGTAGGGGCAGCAGAGAGAAACTCTTTGGACATTTCGTAAATATCTGGAAATAGCTTGCAATGTCTATAGCTACTACTGTATTATGAAGCAACCATGGTTAGGAGGGTGCTTTGGGACCACAGTTGCTGCCTTAGCTGCAGGAAGCTCCATGCTCTAACTGTCAAGTTACAGGCTGCAAGAGCTGAGATACACATCTTAAAAGCCAGGCCAAACTAAGCCACTTTCTGAAGATTACCTCAGCCACCCAGAGGAGGTTGCACTGTAGTGGGGGGGTAGGGGATGACCAAGTGGGGCCAGGGGTACCAACCATGAACCAGTTTCTACCACTGGAGATACAGGCTCAGTCTGAGCCCTGCACTAAGCAGACCAGGAGTGGTGCACCTGTGAGGGGAGAATCAACACCAGTAAGCAAACCAATTCTGAGGGGAGCCATAGAGACAGCAGCAGAAGAAGTAAAGTGAAAGTGGTGGAAGACTTCATAGTGAGGGAGGGACAGAACAGATGGTGTGTTCCACTGTCTCAGAAACAAGGATGGTGTCCTGTAGTCATGGAGCCATGGTAGCCAGATTCAGATCAGAGGTCGAAGAATTCATCATGAAGGATGGAGTGAAGCCAGCTATGGTGGAGCACATAGACACAAACTACCTGATCAGACCAAATGTGGAAAGCACTCAGGAGAGTGACTGCACTTAAGGTAGATCTCTGAAGGAGTGGGCAAATTTGGTAACCTTCTCAGAGGTTCTAACAAGGCCATCTGAGGGAGAGAAATGGCAGTTTAGAATATTTTAATTTCATGCATGGCTAAAGGGATGGCACGGGGAGGAGAAGTAGCATTACCTGTGTGACAGGGGACACCAGTGGAGGGGTGGAATATTTTTAAAGAAGATTGGTCATACCCAAATGGGGGAGGACACTAGGATGTAATATCAGAGGTTTGAGAACTACATCAGGTTCCAGTTACACTATATAAGGGTGGAGGCAGTGCAGATGAGGCAAGGCACACCTATACAAGTGAGCTAGGCCAGGTAGGCCTCCTCCCAATATGGACAAGCATCAAACAGTATGGCAAAACATGGAAAATAGGCCCTAATAAGAGAAGTAATGATGAGGTGGTGGAAGCAAGCAGAGGAGATGATGAGGAAATCACCACAGAAGGGGCATCAAGAGAAGGGGTGCACACATCCACAAAAAAGGAAGCCTTGTAACTTTGTGGGAGAACAAAGGGCAAGTGATATGCAAGATAGCTGGAGGGATGGAAGACATGGAAAAAGATTGGGAGGGGGACCAACAGACCACCTGGAAAGCAGTGTGTGTGATTGCCAGAAGCCTGGAAAACAAGGTATATGACCTACAGATTCTGGTGGTGAAAGTCCAGTGGACCTGGCAGCAGTGATAAAAACCTGGCAATGCACAACTATGACTGGGACCTAGGAATCCCAGGCTACACCCTTTAGTCAGGACAGGGTGGAAGGTAGGGGTGGGGCAGTTCTGTACACCTGGGAAGTCATCAAAGTTGTGACTTGAAAGAAAACATCACCATAAAGACATTGTGGGCACAGCTAGATGCAGGAAAAGGGAGTGTCATGAGGATGGCAGTGATGTACAGGCTGCCAAATCAAAAGGAGGCAAAGGACTGGGATTAAAGAAAGTTGTGCACTTGAGTAATGTGGTGTTGCTGGGAGACTTTAACATACCAGGTATTGATGGAAGCGTCCCAGTAGCATCAAGCCACAGGAGCCAGGGATTGGTGGAAGCATTTCAGGATGGTTTCCTGACTCAATACATTGGTGAATCAACAAAAAAATTGGTGGCCCTAGACTTGAACCTTACAAGAGAGTAAAGAGACCTGATTACCTGAAACATTCTGCTCAATGCAATAAGGCAGTGGGCAAAATAAACAAAATGCTGCAATGATTGGCATGGGTATAAACACTAGGCATGAGGAAGTGAAACTGCCCCTTTGCAGAGCCCTGGTAAGACCACCCCTGGAGTAAAGACAAGGTGGAGGTGATGCAGAAAAAGTCCACCAAAATGATTCAGGGGGGCAGCAAGGGATTTCCTACAAGGAAAGACTACAGGACCTGAACACATACGCATTGGCAGCCAGTAGGGAGAGGAGGGACATTACAGAGATGTTTAAGTTTCAGCAAGAGATTAACAAACTTGACAGTAGTGCAGATACGAACACTAGGGGTAATGTAAGGAGACTGGTTGGGGAAAGGATGTGAGGAAGTACTTTTTCAGACAGAGTATGTTGGAAAAATGGAACAGGTGGTCTATGTAAAAAAAGGTGGTTGGGTATAATTTTATCATGGTCAACCACCCAGAGTTATCATGTTCAATACAAAATTATATATACGGAAGCACTCAGCCTTCTTGCTGAACAGCCTAATGCCTTTAACTCAGACCCCTATCATTATGGCCGCAGGACCCTTTTTAAAATCACTGATCCAACACTGGTTTCAAGCAGGGGTAGGCTAAACATATGGGTTTAGTATGAGGTACCAGAAGGAGAGGAAAAAGAGGGGAGGGGGAGAAAAGTGACCATTAGAAAGATCAGTCTCAGTGGTTAGGCAGGGCAAAGTGCAGAATGGATTCATCAAGTGGTCTTCTGCTGACAATTTTCTGTTTCTATTTTTCTTACACATGGACACTACAGCTCTAACAAATTACATAACATTATACATCAGGACAGAAGGAGGCAAAGCCTATCATCTATCCCACTGTTCTCTCAACGGTTTTAGTCAACAATTAGCCATTCTGCCAAGAATGATCTCATTCCAGTGTAAAGACTGCAATGCTTTCAACATTATTGTAGTCTCTGGCAGGGAATTCCTGAGTCTTAACTTGCTTGTGAAAAAGTATTTACTATTTGTTAATCTGAATCATCTTCCATCTTGAGTCTTAGGTTAATGACCCTAACTCCCTACCATGATCGATCAGATCCCAGAAATGTCCCTTGTTACCTTAATATGCCCTTTCATAATTTATAATGCCTTTATCATATCCCCTCTCAATCTTGTGTTTACCAGTGACAACATCCCCAACTCTGCCAACTTCACCTTGTACCCTCTATCCTGTAGCCCTGTAATAATCTTCAAATGCCCCTCCTTTGAAACCCTTTGCAGTTTGTCTACTTCCCCTCTCAATACAGTGACCAAAACTGAGCACAATACTGCAGGTGTAGTCTCATGTATGCTTTGTACACCTTAAGAAGCAAGCCCCTGGATGTGGGCATAAAATTCATCTGATACGTAGATACATAGATACATAGATAATGTCAGCAGATAAGGGCCTACGGCCCACCAGTCTGCATAGTTGAGCTTGTAAGTTCATTTTATGTTTCCCTAGAAGTCTGTTGCCCCTTAACCCTGACCTCCAGAATTCCTTTATGTCTATCAAATATGATATTAGCCAGGAACCAGGATTTTCTGTTACACTTTTACACACTGATTTGTATTCTATACATTCTTAAAGTCCAATCCTCAAAGGGGTCTGGACCCCTCCACACATGCAGAAGGACATCCGAAGTCAGAGTCCCAAAAGGAGGTGTCACTACTCCCTACAGCAAATCTACGGGGCCCATTCAAAAGTTAACAACAGACTACATCAAGGTAGACCCCAGCTGGGCCTGTGTGTAACTGAAGCCAGACAGGCATGCACTAGAGCTCTAAACAATCTGTGCTAGGTGTCAGTGTGACTCAGTTGGTAGCACATCCGCCCTTGGACCAGAAGGTCTTGGGTTCTTGTCCCACACCCGGATTGGACTCCTACCTAAAAATGCTGGCACCTGAGTGCAGTATTAGGGGGGTGATATACTGTTGGGGTGTGCTGTCCTTCGGATGAGACGTTAAACCAAAGTCCCATCTACCTATCTTGGTGCTGTCCTGGTGGGGGTCCAGGTGGAAGTAAAAGAACCCAAGACATTCTTAGCAAAGAGTAGGGGACATTCCTGGTGTCTTGGCCAATGTCCTCCTTCCCATAAAACTGGTTCACGTAGGTGTCCAGGCTGTGTGTGGGTGTTGATGTGCGATATGGCTGCCACTACACAGTCAGTCACTTCACTACCAGTCTTGCGTTGCTTGTAAAGCACTTTGGGATACACTGTGTATGCAAAAACTTCTTCTTCTTCTTCTGTAAGTCACAGGGTTAGAAAATAAAAAGAAGGGTGGAGAAAGTTAATAGCAGGGGAAGGGGTAAAAGTCCTTTGATAGCCAACAACCTAGTATTGGAGGATGAGACAATAAGTCAATAAATCCTTGACTATTAAGCCAAGTCTCATGGTAGTCATAAGGCTACAACCTTTCACAATTCAAACACAGCTTAGGGCACCACCTATGTCATTCTTATTGCAGTAGAGCTATACTGGTATAATGGATTAGGGCACTGACAGTGGGTGCACTACCCACCAGAGTAATAGGCAGGTGTGGACAAGAAGATGGCATACATGAAAATACACCAATACAATAATTATAGCAATTGTTACTGGTTCAGCATGTTTATTCATTTGCATTGCCTGTTGCAATTTGTTCTGACTTGCTACTGGTACAGTACATGAAAGCATTACTTCTGGCAGGGGTCAATCAGTGGACATGTATGTCACTAGAAGTGGGACAGTTTTCTTACAAGTGTGTAGATGGAAGATTGGACACTCATAACCTACAGTGTTAAAATCCTGAATAGTCCCATAAAATAGACTACAATATCAAAAGAAATTAGCAGGATATGGGCTTTGATAGCTTTTATACAGGAGACATACCTTACCCCTGAAGGAGATAGAACATTATGTAAAGCATAGGAAGGGGAAACATACACTGCCTCCTGGGAGGTGTAGCCACATCATAGAGGGATAGCCATTTGAATAAAAAAGAATCCTATTCATGTCACCCAGATGGAATTGAACCTGGAAGCTGGAAAGCCATTACCTTATGCTAAAAAGGAGTTACTATACAAGGTTAGAGGGCCCTATGCATGAACGGAATGCACCACGCATAGATGCGAGCAACATGCATAGCCGGTTTTAGGCACCAGCAAACCCTGCGGTTGCTGGGAGCCCCTGCTTATGGGGGCCCCAACCAGAGAAGTTTACCTTATTCATTTTTAAACATTTTTTTATTTTAATATATTTTTAAGACATCAGTAAAGGACTGTGCAGATCCTTCTGGTTTTGTCATGAAATACCTCAAAAAGCTATGATCTAGTCAATATGAGGTGGAAAGGCAGCAATGGATGGGATGGGAAGAACAGCCCCTAGAACTGACACTGCTGTGTCCTCCGAAACATTTTTTTAAAATACTACTTGTTATATTATACTAAAGCTATACATAGAAACAAAGAAATAAAAAATTTGCCAGCAGATAACTACTGCTTGGCCCACCTAGTCTGCCCATTTTTCCCTGCCTATAGTATCATCACAAATAAAATCTTGCACTTATGGGCTACAGTAAAACACATGGGCTAAAGGTGGGCCAAGTAGAGAAGCCCCATGACTTCAATAATTCTGCTGTGGGCCCCCAAAACCCTAAAGCCAGCCCAGCATATGGTGATATGTGGGAATCCTGTGAATGGCACCACACTGAGGCATGCATGATGGCTGCATGGGATGCTGCACAGGCAACCCAAGTGCACCCATGCGCCACCCATGCACGGCGTACCCGTGGGTGTGTGTCCGTGCACAGCCATGAGCAGCAACAGGAAGCACCCATGCACAAAGCCAGTTACAGTTGTTAGCTGTGTGAGGTAGGACATGGACATCTACAGCAGTGGGAGGGCTGCCATACATGAGCATGTATGGCAACCGTGCAGCAGGTACACTGCGCCACAATGGCAGCAACAAGTACCCCATGGATAGAACAGCCCATAGCAGTCCCCCCTCCAACATGCACCATCCATATAGCACCACCATGCACAGTGCCAAAGCTCAACGTACCCCCCAGTGGGAACCAGGTAAGTATGTTGCAGATGAAACCATGCAAGAATAACCGTGCTGTAGAAAGCACAAAGGTTTGTACAGCGATAGGGGTTTCTAAAAGTGTGGTTACAACCACTACCCCGTTGCTGTACACTTTCTTGGGGGAGCATCAAGTAGGCTGCCAGTGCAGTTCCTGGTCGAGCCACTCCTGTGGTTGAGTGGCTAGGACACCGGCACCCAATGGTGTAGGGGACCTGGTACCGCAGTTTGGCTTCCGGGAGATTCCACTGTATTGAGACATTTTTTTTTATTCAAAAAATGTTTATATCCACTCCATTGTTTTGTCTTATCTCCAAAGTCAGAGTTAATTATATTTATTCCTGGTCGCCCCCCGCAAAAACACAGATATTGCTATTTTTGTTAACAGCGTGTGGTCTTGATGTTATGCTTAGTGTTTTGTCCCGACCTTGTTTTGGCACATGACGTTTTCTCTGCACCATTGTTGTCTTGCGCGGTTTCGTCCATGACATAATGACCCTGTGCCTCCCCATGACAACAATCCACACCACAACACCCACTGCCCCCTAGTGCCAAAGACAGGGAACACACATGGTAGAAAAGTACAAAACATTGTGCAAAGCCAACAGAACAGTAGGCATGCAATACTTAGTGTCAGGCACACACACAGTATGACTGCAAGGCAGCAAAGGAAACAAATGTGCTAAAACAGTGCTAGTCCAATGTGCCATGAGCAATCACTGTGCCCACATGGCCAAGAACACGTACATGGGCCACCCAATCGTCCTTCACACCCTCAGGCTGTCACGAGCTCGCCGTCCTCTGAGTCACTCAATGTGGCGGTGTCCTCTCAGCCCAACCTGTCCATGACGATGTGCCATACTGGTCCCCTGTAGCACTGCAAAACAAGGGACAGGACTTTCAGTCAGGATGGCACACATTGTGGCCGCTGCCATGTGGAACATGTGTGCAGGAGGGGGACAGCACATGGCATGCACCACCACATGCCAGACATCGCAGGTGTCTGACTTGTATAGCACCCCATCCTTCTTGTCATACCACAGGACCATGTACCCAGGGAACTTCAGCCTCCACCATCCAGTTCACTGCCATGGGGACCACACCACACATGGCTCACCATCAGGCTGCTTGATCTGAAAAACTCTAGGCATTGTGCCAGTCCAGGGAAATCTGAGACAGGGAGAGCATCAGTAGCAGCATGTACAATGGCCCCACCCAACCGAGCACAGCAATGGACACAGTGGATGTGCCACTTACCTACTTATGGCTGTCCACACACCAGAGAATCCCTCCACTGTGGTGATCCGTAAACCTGTTGTTGGACACCCTCCGTAGGTGCCAAGGGAACTGAGTGCAATGCAACGCTCCTGCCGCTGACATCCCACAAGCAGCTATACGATCCCCAATGTCAACAATACCAGGAACAGGTGTGTGTTTCTTTTATAACTGTACAGGTAAGGGCGTGGCACATGTAACAGACACCACATCCACATAAAGGTGCACACCCATTTGCTGCAGCGGTTGACAGACTGGGACCACATCCGTACTTGGCAACAGGTGAAGCTACTGGACAGGGAGGATGTGTCCCAGCCTGCTGCTGAACATGTACCTCCATAACCAGGTGCGGGAGCAGCTAAGGCATACAAAACCATGGGCACATGTGTTCTGACCGTGGATGGATGCCGCCATGCTCAGGGACACATGCTGTATAAAGCACATCAGGCTACCTTGGCCCATGATAGTACACCTGTGCAACACGATCTGGGACACTGTCACACCAAGTACACGGCGGTCCACAGCAGTGACCGTGGAAACTAAGGTGATGTGCACCCTGGCATACTATGCATAAGGGTCATTCCAATGTGTGACTGGTAGTGCCATGGGTGTGAGCCAGTCCTCCATAGCCCGGGCATTGTTGCAGGTGACAGATGCACTCCTGTTGCATATGCAGGACCACATCAGATTCCTGACATCAGAAGAGGAGATCCATGCCACAAAGCAGGCATTTTATATCCTGCATGGTGCGCCTAACATCTGCAGAGTTGTTGATGGCACACACATTGCCATCCTGACACCATCCATCAATGAGGAGGCATATAGGAACAGGAAGGGTTTCCACAGTGTGAACTGCCAGGTTGTCTGTGACACCTCAGGTGTGTTCAAGAACATGTGTACCAGGTTCCAGGGATCATGCCTTGACGCCTTCATACTAGATGCATCTGGACTAGGTGCTATGCTGTGCACAGAATGTCTTGACAGCTGGCTATTGGGTGAATATAGGGGTGGATGTGTGTGGCAGCACAGGACATGGCACAGTGTGCATGTGACTGACATATGTCCCTTTCTCCGTACAGATGACAGCGGATACCCACTACGCCAGTATCCTTGCACCATCCACAGCCACTGAGGAGGCGTACAACCTGGCACACAGGAAATCACATAGTATCTTAGAATGGACCATCAGTTTGTTGAAGATGCGCTTTCAGTGCCTAGATCATACCAGGGGGACCATCATGCTGAAACCAGGCCGGGCCTGCAAGGTGTTCACTGCATGTGCCATGCTGCACAAGATGGCACAGCACCATGGCATGCTCATGCCAGAGTAACTCGTGTGACCAACCACTGATGCCACCTGTTAGGGAGCCATGCTGAGGGCAGGAGACAGTGGGTGGCTGGGCAGCATGTGCAGCACTCATGCAGGGCACATTCCATCAGTAGTTGAGTCCACGGCCAGGTATACAAGCTCGCTGACCATTGTCAGCAGTTGGGCGGGTGAAGGGTGTGCTGTGTGTCCATGTGGGCAGCTGTGTGTGCATCTGCATCCTTGCAAAATGGTCTATGTGAGGGTCCCACACCATTGGAGGCAGGTGCCCATGATGGTAACATGCTCTGAGGGCACCCGGGGGGGCCCCTTGGCACAGCCATGCCTGTCCACACTAGTGGTCCATGAGGGCCCTGCCATCCCCTGCAGTGGTGATGTCTGCTCTGTCCAGGCCATGCTGCATGTGGTGGTGGTTGTTGTGTGCAAGGTGCCTCTGCCGTGACATGTGTACCACCCAGCCACCTGCACTGTGATGAGCTGTGCAGCCCCTGCCACCGTTGTGTACATGTCCCATGAGTGTCCAGTGTGAGAGGTGCATGTGTTTCCTGTGCAATGACGTCCAGTGTACCACAGTGCCGCCCCTACCATGTGTGTATATGTGTGTGTGTATGCATGGTGCACATCATGGCCCCTTTGAGTCATATGGCATGGCCTGTACCCATGCTCATGAGTTTGTGGCTTGTTGTTGTCCCATTGCCTGTGTCCTGGCACTGCACCACTGCCACATGCTGCCCTGGGATAGTGCAGAGTTGTGTCCACAGTGCTTTGACTGCCGGCATCGCCATGCAGTCCCCATTGGGTACCGTTGGTGTTGGGCGTAGACTCTACATGTGTTTTGGATGTCATCCTGTCATCCTCTCCCTGGCCCTGAGTCCCAACAGCCCCTGTCCTGTCCATGTCCCACGGCTCAGTGTCCCCCTCCCACACCTCCGTGACAGTATCAGGTTACACATGGGTGTGTGGGTGTGTCATGCAAGGCAGTGTGTTGGCAGCCTGGCATGGTGACCCAATACATCCAGATAGCAGCTCCACCATGCTTTTCTATGCAGTGGCAATGTGGTCCAAGCCACATCCCTTCTCCCACACCACACCTGTCAGTGCTACCAGTATGTCAGTATTGCAGTGCTGGGCATCCAGCCTGTCAAGCTCCAGCTGCTGGAGCTCTCTGTATTATGCCTCAATGCTGGCATGGCTTTGCACTGCCTATGTGCACTGGGTGGACATGTGGACATGCCCTCGTCGCTACTGTCCATGGATATAGGCCTTGAGTGGGCACCACCCCCCCGGTCTTGTGTGGTGTGTCCTGGGTGTGCATTGCTACCATCCTGGACATTGGTCTTGGTATGTGGCTGTGGTAGGGGTCCCATGTGCTGCTCTGTGCTGCCACTCTCTTCCTCCATCCTGCCGATGGGCTCCTGCATTCCCTCCTCGGTGTCGGCCACTGTTGTGTCCTCATCAGTGTCTGAACCCTGCTGATCCTCCATGTCCTGCTCCATTCCTGTTGGGATAGAGGTGGTGTTAGTTAACATGTACAGTACAGTGCCAGCAACAGCCACCCCTTGAGAGGTCCCATGGGTACCCACCTGTGCCGTCCTCATCCCACCTATTCCCCTCCCATGCCACCAGGTCTACCGGTGCCTCCTGGCTGTTGGCTGTGGTACCAGCTGGTGGACTTTCATCTCTGGCTGTGTCTGTGGATGTAAGGCATATCTGTTAAACCATCACTGTGTATGGCTCCCTGGGATATCCATGCCCGGTGTGTGCATGCCTGCCTGCCATGGTGTCCACTCCATTGACCTCACCATGGACGCTGACCTCCATCAGCATGTCCATCACCATTTGCTCAACAGTTGTCATCTGGCTGTCTATGGTAGGCAACCCACCACCGGTGCCTTGCCATTCCTATGTTTCAGCCGTGACCTTCCATTTCATGGTGGCGCGCAGGTCCCTCCATCTGTGTTTAATTGCAGAAAGTGTCCTGACCTCAAGTCCAGTGGCACTGACCCCTGCCTGGATGTCAAGCTACAGCCATGCTTTGACTTCAGTGTGGGTCATCAGTGCTTGTGCCCTGTACAGTTTGCCATAGTGGGCAATGATGTCACTCACCATGGCCACCACCTGTGCACCGGTGAAGTTGGGGGTGCATGGTCATTTTCCACCGCATGTTTAGACCCTGCCGTGGACATGTCTGGCTGCTTGACCTGTTCCCTCGACGTGTGTGGGGGTGGGGGGTGCACTCCATGCTTCTGCCTCTCTCCACCATTGTGTTTATGTTTGTTTTCTGGGTGGCATTCACTTCCCTACTGTTGCGCAGGGCGGGTGGTGCATGTCCTTATATGGTGGGGTCAAGGAGCAGGCCCACATATCCAAGGCACACCTGTGCATGCTGCGCATTCCACTGCACAGACACTGTGGACCCTCCCTCTGGGTCTGCATGTCCAGCATGGGCGTTTGTGCATGTCACATATTGTGGATACCCTGTGTACTACGTACCTGCATGCCCCGATACATCTATTTGACATGTTCCTACTGCACATTTGTGCACAGTGCCCATCGTTTGTACTCTCCTTAATCTGTATGCACCTACTGTAAGGCATGAAAAAAAAGCAAATTTTTTCTGCATAAAGTGCTTATGGAATCAGTAACAGAGCTGTCTCGGTTTTATTTGATAGGAGGACATTTTAATTGGATTGTCTCCTCACACCTGGCTAAATTGGGATGCAAGGGGTTAATAGGGTGGGAAATTTAATCTTCTACCTGACCACAGAATTAGGCTGGACAGAGATCTGGTGGATTTTGAACCCCTGGATCAAAGATTATGCACTCTTTTGTGTTCACACAGACACAACTGTTATTTAGAAAGCAATGTCTTTTTTTTTTTCTTATTGCTACCAAATGGGTACATTCAGCACAAGCCTGCAAGGTCAAGAATATCACATTAGACCATGCCTCAGTAGTGCTAGACCTGGAAATAGTTCCAACCTATAAAAACCTGGTCTGGAGGGTAAATGCAGGTTTGTTAAACAATCAAGGATCCAATTTTTTTAAAAGTTAGTATCACGCTCACAAGATTGCTACCTTCTGATACTTTGTATATACTGGCCTAGATATTCAAAAGGATTACGCCAGCGCAAATCCGAAAATGCGCCATTCTGCGATATTCAGCGGGAGGCAGTTGCGCCCCCCAAATCCTGCTGAGCAATAGTGCAATGATAATGAATGTATGCGTAACCGAAGGGGGAGAAACCATGCATAAATGGTGCAGTGCGATATTCAACAACATGCGCCATGCGCAATAGGAGAGCAAGCGGAAGTTGCGCCATAGCGGAAATGAGCCAAAATAAAAAGGAACAAGGGAGAGGTGCAAGAACGCTACAGGGAAGGCACATGTTGCTGAACTATAGCCAGCCACACAGGCAACACACACACACACACACACACACACACACACACACACATATACACACACAGGGCAGGACAGAGAAAGGGCACCTGGAACTCACAGGTTCAGGGAAAGTGTGGGGAGCCACAGCCACAGTGCAGAAGGGGGAAGTGCCACACAGCACTGAGGCCAGCACAGTCAGGTGTTCCTGGTGCAGGGGAAGTAGCAGCCAGGACAGCGGGGGGAACACAGAAACAGCTGCCGGGGGGGGTGAACACAAGCCAGGGACATGGCCAGTGCCACCATCCAGATGGAGGCAGTAATGAGGGGGTGAGAAGGTGGGCAGCAGGGGGGCACGGCCATGGAAGGGCCCATAGGTGGTATGCCCCCAACAGGCAGTACCAAGCCCGCATCAGCTTCGAGCTGTACAGTGATGCTGGGATCGTAGGCCAGTACCGCCTGAATTGGACAATTCTGAGGTGGCTCTGTGAGCTGTGCAGTGATGTGATGCAGGCACCCACACAACGGAGCCATGCTCTGTCAGTGGAGACTAAAGTGACAGCTTGCATGTGCTTGCTTGCCATGGGTACCTTCCAGAGACCAACAGGGGACACCACAGGCATAACCCAGTTGGCTGCATCATGCCACCTCACCCAGTTCCTCAGTGCACTGCTGCCACATGCTGCGGAGCACATCCATTTCCCCAGCACACCGGCAGAGCGAACAGCAAACATACAGGAGTTCCACAGGGTAGCACATATGCCTGGCATGCTAGGGACAATAGACTGCACCCATGTGGCCATCCACACACCACCTGGCCCCGAGGGGGCCTCATACATTAATCACAAGGACTATGCTAGCATCAACTGCCAGGTGATGTGCGATGCCAGGGGGTGCATAATCAATGTCTGTGCCACCCACCCTGGGGGAGCACACGATGCCTTCATCTGGCACCAGTCAGCACTGTGCCACAGATTCGAGTGGGGACATCCCCACTGGCCACTTAGTGGGTGAGTATGCAAACCACACGGACAAAAAATAGGGCTTGGGAGGCATGGTCAGAGGTGACATGGGTAGTGGCCTACATGGCCTGGGGCAGGGCGATGCTGATCACCAAGCTAACCTCCACCCTCTACACACAGGTGACAGTGGATACCCACTCCGTCCCTGGCTGCTCACACCATACCGGTGGCCCGTGACCCCATCGCAACAACACTACAATGAGGCACATGCCACTACATGTAATGTCATTGAGCGGGTGTTCAGGATGCTGAAGGCACGTTTCCATTGCCTGGACACCTCTGGCGGTGTCCTACAGTACAGCGCTTCTAAGGCCTGCAGGCTATTCCTGGCCTGTTGCATCCTGCACAACATGGCCAATGAATGTGGGATAGCCGTACAGGTCAAAGAGGGGGACAGCGATGGGGATGATGAGGACACCGGTGACAATGGTGATGGGCAGCCCCCCCTTGGGCGACGGGACTCCCGACTGCTCCGGCTGGCACAGCTGCACCGGAACACCATCACGGAGGAGCACTTCAGCCAACCCAGGTAAGTCATGGGGCCATGTGCAACCACCAGTGGCAAAGGCACAACCCACAAACACATATAGGCACACACCAGGGGTGCATGCTGTCAAGAGAAGTGGCTGGGCATGGAACCACACACACCACCAGGGATGGGTGAGGTCTAACATGGCACATGTTCAGAGACACACACACACACATACACACACACACACACACACACACACACACAACTCACCAGACATGCACAAAGGGTAGGAGGCACACCGACCCAGAACGCCACCCCTAGCCACACACATGTCCACAGCCCACCACGCCCACTGTCTGTCATTGTGCATGTGTCAGATGCTGGGCACTATTGCACATTGGCATACAGCACAATGGAGGCATCATCATGCATACACAACTGTGGACAGCAGCCAGGAGGGTGTGTAGATGGACTGTGCGTGTGCGTGCAGGGCTGGGTACCCACCCGTGCATTGCCCGCTGAATGACACAATGCACACAGGGCAGCATCAGACAGTAACCACGCTGGGAAACAGGTCAGTCACACGCCACAGTGCCCCTGCTTCCATGGATGCAGGGGCGGCCTCACCAAGACCTGCCAGCAGTGACAGGCTGACCACTGGCCTCATGGGGTGGCACTGATGGTCCCCAAGGGGTTCCACTGCATGAATGCGGCCATGCTCGCGAAGGGGTCTGCAGCACACCGAACATGCCTGCATCAAGTGTGCTCGGGATGCCCACAGCTGAACCCGGTGTCAACAAGGATGGTGTCACATGACACCAGGAATGGGGGGGTGGACATTACATTGCATTGCACAGTGTCTGCGATGCATGGGCAAATAACTGTGTGCTCCCTGTGGCCATAGCAGCTGTGACTGTATGTGTCAGCCTGTCAATGGCAGCGGTCACTTCCTCCCTCATCTGGTCCATCCCTGCCAGGAGCAGAGCGGTTTCTTTGCTGCGACGCTCCTCTGCCCACTACAGAGCCACACTCAGTGCATCCACCGCCGTCACAAGCCGTATCTGCTGATTGACTGATGCTTGCAGTATGCGGGTGTGCTCATCCAAGAGGTCATCTGCCTGATCGGCATGCTGTCCCTCAGGGTGTGTGTGGCCCTGATGCTCATCACCCCTTGAGGGTGGGCGCTGCACACCAGGGCCAGGCCTGGGAATGTCCACAGGCGGTGCACTGATGCTGCCCCCCTGTCACTGTACCCCCAAGCCCATTGGCCGACTGCTGATGCTGCCCCTCTGGCTGCCGCTCCCCAGGGCTCATTGGTGCTGCTGCAGTGGCCACAACAGTCCCACTGTCCTGTACACACACCAGTGCTGCCCCACTGGTGCTGACAGGCACAGGCTGGGACTGTGATGACACGCAGGCCTCCACAGTGGCACCACCCACAGCCATGGCCGCAATGTTACCTGCTGTGTGGCCATCCCGTGGCACACACGTGTCAGTGCCCATGATGTTAGCAACATCATCATCGGTGATGGACCCGGCAACAGCCTGAGTCCCAGCATGCTGGCATCCATGTACGCTGGCATGCTGGGACACGGGCAGGGCCTCCTCCGCACCTGCTCCAACAACATCAGTCTGGACATCCAGCTGGGCCCACTGTCGCACTGAGCCACGTATTCCTGTGGAGGTGGATGAGCCCTCCTCCATCTCCATCTGACCAGCCTCAGTGGAGAGGCCCACCACCGCTGACCCATGCAGATGCTCAGGAGCTGTAAGGGAAAACAAAGTCGCATTACTGTATGTGACCTACCCTGTCCCCCCCCCCAATAGACAGACCATGACCTACCATGCAGTGACGGGCTACCACCCGTCTGGAATCCACCACCCGGAACACCCTCAATGGCGCAACACTGCATGCTGCCAGCAACCCTCTCCTCCTGTGGGGTCAGGCGTAGCACCTCCAGCTGTCCCCCACCTGTCACAGACCATGCTGCCCTGATGGCAGCCTCCTTCTCCTTAATCCTCCTCCTGTCTGTGTCCATCTTCTTCTTGCACTCCTGCATGGAGTGCTGGTGGCTGCCTTGCAGGTTTACAGCATGCGCCACCTCCTCCCATGCAGCAGCACGGGCCTGTGGTGTTCCCTGGCATCCACTGAGAAGTGGCTCCTGGTCTAGGTAGGCCTCGAACAGGGCATCCGTCTCGGCCTTCGTGAAATCTGGCCTCCTCCTCCTCCTCCTCCCACAACTCTGTTCCTCTTCCTCCACAACTCGCTCGGTCATGATTCAGCCTGTGAGAATGACAGGTGTTACCTGTGACTGTACAGTCCCATGCATGTCCCAAAATCCACAGTCCACACTCCCAAACAGCATGCAACTCACCAATAGACTGCAGTAACCGACTATGGCCAGTGCAGCCCAATGTCACACTTTTACAGCGCAACCCATGCAAATGAGGCGAGGTGCATCTTTAAGTGGATGCAAATGCAGTGACTGCACCATTGAATGGTTGATTAGCTGATTTGCATATGATGGCTGAATATCGCACTTTTGCACTTTGCGCAATTGTGTTGAACGTACTGAGCCAAGTGCGCAGTTCTGTGACATGCGCAGTACATACCTAACTGCGCATGCCTGGGTTGATGACACAGGCGCCTGCCACGCTGCTGATGTGCTGTGCATGGGAGGCAATGCAGGGCACAGCCACCATTGTGCCAGTAGTGCTACAGCGCTGTTCACCTATATGGCGCTGTGGCACTGGGGAGTCGTAGGTACATTGGGGCAACAGCGCAGTAGGCCACAACAGGAGGTGGCACACAGGCACCCAATCGCGCTAGATGCATTGGGTTCCAATTTCGCTGTGGCTGTCCGTAGCGCCCAGAGACCCTTTTGACCCTGTGCCCATTTGCACCCTAAGCGCCATGCGTCAGGCATGGGTGCACCACTATCTCACTGTTCGGTGACAGCGTGATAGGGAATGGCAGCTCTGTACCATTAAGCATCTGCATGTGGCGGAACTGCGCTGCAGAGCGCCATTTTGACTTAACCGAGTAGTAGAGATGGTGCGGAGGAGAGCAGTACAGTGGAGCCAGGTGGAGATGGCAAACTTGGTTGCCATTGTGGAGCCACTTGTTGGCCCACTATTTGGGGAGGCACCCCTGGACGGGGCCAGGAGTCAGGTGTGGCAGGAGGTGGCCGACGCCCTGGAGGAGGCCACCGGTATGGGACGGATGGCGGAGCAGTGCCACCACAGATATGGGGACCTGAGGCGGAGGGACCCAGACCTTCTTGCCAGCCTGCGGGCACATGCCAGGAGGGGCACGGTGCCATAGCCAGGTAGGTGCAACATCCATACACTTTTATCTTCCATATGGGTATCACGGTTGCATGTGTCCGGCACATGGGGGGGGCCATCTGGTGTTGGCCATGGTGGTGTTATCAGGGTGTGGGGTGGGTGGGTCTGGCTGTGGGATTGCTACGCATGGGGGGTGGGGGACTTTGCTACAGGATTGTACTGATGTTCCTCTCTCCCTGTTTGCACCTTAGGCCCAGATGAACACCGGCTGGCGAGGAACAGGAGGCGCCAGCAGGAGGACCATCAGTCCTGGAGGAGCGAAGGTCCGCAGAGGCGCAGGGACCAGCCTGATGACGGTGAGTGCCTTACATCCATGATTACTATTGCATGCTGTGTAACAGAGTGAGCAGCGGGGCATGGCCACCATCCATTGACACCACTGCCATGCACGCAACTTGTTACAGTCAGTACTGTCCAGTGGCACTGCATGTCTGGGAGTGCATCAATGGTGGTCCATGCGTGCACTGGGTACATGGCTGTGCCACTGCCTTCACACCACATAGCCATGTCACTGAACAGCCACGGTGGTGCTGTGCAGGACTTGGCCGGTGGGTGTGTGCAGCAGTTCGCATGGCTGTGTGTGCCTGGGTGGGCAGGTCTTGTGGACACGATCACTGTAGGTGGTCACACACCATCACAGAGGCATGTCCCATGGCCGTATGCTATGCACAGTGAGTGGGCTGCATGGGGCTGTGCATTTACACCTATTGACTCTGCTCCCTTGTCCTAGGTGGATGGCAGCTGCAGGCAATCAGGGAGGTGCTGCGGGAGATCCTACATGTTGCATGGGCGTCACTGAAAATCCTGGAAAGGATCGACAGGCTGGGTGTCAGATGGCATCATGGCGGGAGGAGCAGCCGGAGCAGGGAGTGGGGCTCCTGCTGAGCTTACCAATGCCCCTGATTTTCTCTACCCCTCTGGACCCACCCTCACACCCCTCCTTCCCTCTACCATTTGTTCACCCCTGCCCCTTACCCTCCCCACCTTGTTTGTGGCCCTCCCCCCAAACTTTTGTAAATATTTGTACATAGTTTTTTTTGCTGTTTTTAAATACATTTCTTTTTATATGCCTACTGTGGTGGTCTCTGATTTGCAGCAGGCTATAGGTGCTCAGCTGCAGTGGTGTGCATGGTGTCAGGGATGGTGCAGTCATGTACATGTGTGTGTGTCCGTGGGGATGTGAGTATGGTGTGGGAGTGGCTATCAGTCACTGTCTGTGGCATGTGTGTTGTTCCCTGTGCACTGGATGACTGTGTGCAGTGGTCCACGGTGCATGCTCTGTGTCCATGGCGCACCTGTCAGACAGTCCATGGCCTGTGCAGCTGACACCCATGCATGTCTGTGACATGCATGGTCCACTGGCATGTCAGTGGTGGCTGTCCATGCAGGACAGCCACTGTACCTGGCACAATACTAGGTTGCCTCCTGTCACTGGTGTGGTGTATGTCTGCCTCGGGTGACACTGTGGCCTCCGCTGTTGTTGTCCCACCTCCATGCTGTCGCTTGTGTGTGTCACAGAGGATGTGCACCACTGTCTGTCACTTGTGCTCTGGGCAAATGCTGGTGGTGTACAGCTCCACAGTGACTGCACAGGGTGGCTAGCACTCCTGTGCCATGGAGGAGTGCTGGCCGTGTGTACATGGTTTCCATGGCTACATGCTGGGGGCTTGGTTGCCCCGCTACTGTGTCCCTGTGTTGGTGTGCCCTTGGGTATGGCTGGGTGTTTGTCCATGCACTGTGTTGCATCCTGTGTGGTGCATGCATCCATGCACCACTGTGGGTGTCTGCGCTGGCTGTTGTGGCCAGTGCTGGGTCAGGGCGTGTCCTTGGGAGGGTGTGCAGGGTTCTGTACCACCGGTGGTGGGGTCCGGGGCATGCCCTGTCACGTGTGGGGTACCTCATGTGCTGACGCATGGTTGATCTCTCAGCTGTACCTCGGGGGGGATGTGAGTGGTGGCACTGTGTATGCAGTTGTTGCATCGCTGTGTGCTGCCACACGCTGATGGGTGCTCGTGGTGGGGCTGCCTTGCATGGTTCTGTGGTACACAGGGTTGCATTGTCACAGTGGTGGTGGTGGCATGCATGGGGTATCCTGCACTGGTGGACGCTGCTCCTGGGCAGGGTGTCTGGGGGTCACGGTGCAGGGTGTGCTCTGCATTGGTGGGATGGTGTGGCACGGTGTGGTCAGCCCTCCTTGTGTGCTGGTCACAGCTTGCCAGGTGGTGTGATGGGGCACCATGGCCTGGCTGTGGGTTGGTTGCTGGTCTCCATGGGCCAGTAGTTATTCCAGCCCTCCCCCAGTTGTGCAGTGCATGGGGTGTGGGAGGATGATGTCTGTTCTGAGTGTGTTCCTCTGCCCATCTGTGGCATGGGTGATGGGCCCCTGCATCCCTGGTTGTGCTGTTGCATTGCTGCCCTGCTGCTGGGGGCATCCCTGGTTATGCTATGGTACATCTGGACTGCTCAGCTGAACATCCCTTGTTGCACTATGGCGCATCAGATATGCTCAGCTTCACCTCCCTAGTTGCGCTATGGTGCAGGTGGTGCAATATTCAGTCGTCGGCTGTAGGCGCATCTTGGCCTGTGCAGTTTTTGAATATCGCACTTCTTCTGCATGGGCGCAATGGACTTGCTCTTGCTCCTGCTGTTGCACACTTTTTGGGCGCAGTTTAAATATCTGGGCCACTGTATTATCGTATCTCACTTTATTTGTATTATTACTATTTTCTTGTGTGTTGCATCCCATGTATATTGTCCCTTGTTCCTTGTTAACAAACCCAGGTCCACCTCGAAAATGAGCTTGCTCAATGGTGATCGCCTGGTTAAATAAAGACTTTGATTGATTGATCAGTTAGTGCCGTGCTGTGAATAGTGCATCTGACAGCCAGTTAGCTTGGATGGTGCTATTTTTAAAACTACAGTTAGCACAGCACTAATGTTTTAGTACAGAAATGCTAACTAGAACCAGGTGTCCCTGCAAATGAGGTGCTCCCCTATGCATAAAGAGTATGGTGGTATTTCTAATGGTTTCTGGAAGTGCTAACAGGCTGCCAGCGCAGAACTAATTAATACTTCCATGAACCATGTTTTAGCAAGTTGCTGATCATAGCATGTTGTTATTATTATAAATCATGAATGTAATTTTATCCAATCAATGTGAAGAGCCACTGAACCACTTATTCTGTGTATAGTGCACTCTCATGCAGGAGCATTAGGAGGGACCACTCGACTTCAGCACTGGGGGTGGGGGGCAGGACTGCATAATAAAATAAAAAGAATACTTGAAACTTATTAACTTATTATAAATCACCTGAGCTAAACTTGAGTAATTTATGGTATGAGATTGAACTGCTCCACTTCACTTTGCAGTCCTCTTGCCCATACCTCACATATGGAGTCTCTTACTATGGGAGACATCCCTCTGAGGCCCTGTTAGCTTACGCAATAGAGCACTAGCTGGCCCAACCCCAGTAAAACTCTAAAAACAAGAAAAAAAATTCAGTGAGACAGTGCCCCCACTTCCTGGTCCCAGTACAAATTAAAAATTGAATTAATTGACTCCCTGATGCCAATGTTAATGCCCTCTCCCATTCCCAGAACCCATGTCAGTCCTGCCCTCCTGGCTCAAGCCCAGTCTCTGGCCTCAAAACAGTGGCCTGCACTTACCCTCACTCACATCTACTGGTGGCAATTTTGTAAGTAACAATATCGATAGCATACTCACGCAGCTGATATCATTGCAGAGGGTAAATGACTCAATCTCTCTCTCTCACTGAGTGTCAATTTTCCTGATAATTAGAATAGAGAAGTGATCATTTTCTGAGCTTGGCAACATGGTTATGTTCTGATATTTGTCTATTTCTATAAATGAAATGATTCCATAATTTATGGTTAAGGCTGAAATAGCACACTCAAATGAATCAGGGCACCCTGCTTGTCTCCATTTAATATTTTAATAATTGTTAAATTATTGTTAATTGTAATTAGATGTCTGCTACTATCTTTTGTGCAATAAGAAACTTGACTAAGGTAAATTTCTTCATATGAAGTTGATATAATTAAATCAGGGTCTAGTAAATTATTAAAAATACCATGTTTATCATTAAAATCATCAGGCAAAAAATATCTGCTTCAGGAAATCTATCTGTTATTTCCTAAAGATGTATCTAAAGTTTCCATACCTTATCGGAATGATATTTAGTTGTGTGTGGGGAAATACACAGTAGAACTTTGCCAGGATACACCCATTAACACCTATTTATACTAGAGTAAATGGATAGTATCCTCACTAAGTACAGTAGCTCTTCTAAAACTTTCACAGATTTAGCAATTTTTGTACATATTAATAAATCACTGGCTTCCCTACAATACCTTGATGACTGATTTTCCTGCCAGGAAATCTATAAAATAGCCATTAAATGGTGAGGAATTATTAACATGTACAAGGGGGACCCAACAAAATGTATATAACTATTATGTAGCTACTATCTGCATGTATAAATTCAGCCCATTTTAGATTAAAAATGTGATGTCCCACAAATCTTTTATTTTATGGGCCCCACATTGTTATACAATTTTGCTTATAGCATGGAAATTCAGGGGGGTTGTCTCTGTTCATCTGTACCTGTTTAAAAATGCCTCTTTTTCCTTGATGTATTTAATAAATTAAGTCATTTTTTTATGGCAAAGTAGCAGCTTCGGTGTCATTTGTTATGCAAATGGTTGAGCCTGGTGTCTAGTTTTGAGTACTGAATTGATATTGGCTTACTAGGGCCACATAACACAATCTCAGAGAAGTGCTTGAGTGTTTTAGCGAAGACTGATATCAATCTAAAACCATCTGTTGTCAAATGTCATAATATATGTCTATAATGTTACAAACATGTAATATGGAGCTGAGCCCAGCAAACTGCACTCCCTTTTTTCCAAAAAAAATCTCTTTTTCTCAAACCATTAATTATAAAAAATAAAATAATGGACAAAAGTGTTGTTCTCGATTTTTTTACACTCTCCCTGTGTCTGATACTTTTAAAAAACATTTAAGTTACACTCTCATGATTTCTGTTTATCATATACCTCATAATTATAAGAAATCTTGTAACCCACTGACACCCTATTCTGTATGTAAATACCTAAAAATGTTCCAAAAATATGATTCTGTCAATTGCCAAAGTCACTACAGATAACCTAGTAACATCTTAAACAGATTTAACAGTTTTAGACAATTTAAAATAAAAAGTTTATAATGCTGTAGCTATAAGGCCCTTTTCCTCAGTCATTTTTAATAGGATGATGCCTGTTAGGCAGCTTCAAGACCTTACCTATGCTTCAGGCCTTAACTTCTTACACAAGGCATTGTCCTTCTAGAAAGGCCCTTGAATTTAGGCCATAATGCTTAAATGTTTTATCTGTGCAACACTACAATGTTTCTAACAAGGCAACACCTACATCCACCCAACCACACAAACATGCACACGTACACACAAATGCACACACACACACACACTGCAGAGTTAGCATTGGATAAATATTCTAGTCCTGCTTTGGGACTTGAAACCAAAACCACATATAGTCAAGATGGAAGCATGCAAATGAATGGCTCATACTTACAATAATACAGCTAATGGCACCCTATGCACGAAGCCCGTGTGGCATGCACAGGGCACGTGTGTAACCAGCAAGGGTAGATATGTGCCATGAGCGTGCACACAACCCAGTGGAGGCATGCACGACGTGCATGCAAGACACCATGTAGAGCTGCAGTGTGTAGCCATGTGGGCCGCCTGAGCACCACGTATGCAGGGGCATGATTGCAGACCCATTGTGGAGTGGTCCATTCAGCACATGCATGAACATGCATGAGGCACACAAACGCATGCTGCATGGTGCACACAGATACGCATGTCCAGGGCCTGCCATAAATGGTCACATAGGACTATGCCACTGGCAGCAGCCCAAACAGTGGCAAACAGGCATTGACAGGCCCATAGCAGAGGACACAGCCATGCCCCTGTGGTGTGCATGGCGCCATGGCCACCCAACCACCCACCCACAGGCCAAGCTGCAGCCATCCCCACATGGATGGGCATGCATGCCAACACAGCACTGGTGTGTACAGGCTGCACACATGCAGCCACACAGATGTGGTACAAGGACATGTGGCCCACAACCTGCCACCACTGCAGATACATAGGGCCACTGTGGCACAACACCGTGGCATGGACAATACTGATGGTGTGGGATGCCACCACAGCACACAGGGGCCAGCACACATGGGCAATGGCAGGACAACACACATGCTGGCCCCTCCCACCCCCCAAGGCACCACCGGCAGGCTGTACCAGACAGGGGAGCCATCTATGGCTGGGCAGGTGAATTCTGCAATAGGCCACCCCAAACCCCCTAACACACACACACACACACACACACACACACACACACACACACACACACGAGGCAATGAGCAGACAGGGTATAGCGGTATAAAGATTTAATAACACACCTTATAAAGGTCATACAAAACACAAACATGTAAGCAGCCATATACAATACCCTACCCCCCCAACACCCAGACCACCACTCCAGCAACAAAACACAAGGCCCATCACCCCACCTAAAGCAACTGGTCTGGCCCACCCACCCTGCCACAGATAACAGTCACCCAAAGCCACACAGGAAGGCCCCCCAGCACACAGCTGTCCCCCAGGCCACAACCTGACCAGGCCCCCCCACAAACACCCAGCCACCCACAACAGTCACCCAGCCCTGAACTGACCACCCACCCTCATGGTGCTGCAATGCTGCCTGATGACCCCACCCGGGACTGCACAGACTCTGTCGCATCTTTGGTCTTCATGATACACCTCCCTTTCTGTAAGGGCCAGGGCCAGGGCTTATTATCACTGCAATACTGCTCTTCAACAGCCTTGGGCCACTCAACCCTCTGCTGCATTAGGTGTCTCATGGGTCCCCTGTAATGCTGTGGAAAGAATGTGACAGTTAGTACCTTGTGCAGGTGCATGGCCCCCCCACCCCCCGGTTATGTCCAAACACACACACTGGTGCATCTAGTCCCCGCCCCTAGGCTATGGCTCAGACAAGCGGGCAGCAGTGGCAGGCACAAACCACACTGGGCACCACTGTGTCACTGTGTGTCATGTGACGGTAAGTGGTGCCCAGTGTCCCCCCAGGCACATTCCACAGTGTCAAACCAGGCACTCCAGCGTGTGGGTGTACACGCCCAGCAAAGCAGCTGCTATGAAAGTACAGCACGCAAACCTCACATGCTGGGGATGTACACAGCCCCAAGACGTGACTGCCACACAGGCACCTCTCAGGCACAGCTGGCGGGCAGCAGACATGGCATGGACCACGATCAACACTGCCAACCCAGCCAGAACCCCACCACCCAATACCGGCCGGGCCCCTCCCCCAACAGGTAACAGACAACAGTGTACAGTGCAGAACAGGCAATGTACACTTACCCTGGAAGGAACCATGACCCTCCACAGGGTCCGTGGCTCCATGTCTCCATGATCCCCTTAGTAATCGGGGTTCCCATCAAGCTGGGTCCGCCAAAAATAGTGGGGCATATGGTGCTGCCACCTCCTCTGGTACAGGCCCCTTGGTGTGACTACCATCACCACTGCCACATCTGGTTGCACCTGCTGGCAAAGTTTAATTTGGGTCAGCATGCCTGTAGTGTCCTGCATGGCGAAGGGAAGGGAGACAACAATGAAGAAAGCAGATAATACAACATGACATCACACCGCCACAATGCCACCACCACCCATAACCGTACACATGTGCCCTGCGTGTTACACTTACTGGCTGAAAGGTCTGGGCAGCCCACAGTGTCCCATATCCCCTGCTGTCACTGAAGTCATCTTCGGCTACACACCAGAGTTGCTGTGGAAATCTGTCCATGGTGCCAGTGTGATGTGTCGTGGCATGTCTGCATTCCTTTTATAGCAGCCCTTGGATGGCTGTGCACATGCCACGCAGGCCTGCATGTGCCAATCACCAGTGCATGTTGGGGCACCTGCCTTGAGACATGTCCACACAGTGGCACAACGTCACTGAGAGTGTTCACCGTGGGACGCCACCACACCATACAGCATGCCTGCACATGCATGTCCACTGTGCAGAGCCACAGGCCATTGGTCTACAGTGCAACACTAAATATAGGCCTGTGTGTATGTATGTGTGTGTCAATGCACCATCCCCAGGGACACACCAACAATGTGTGCATCTACAAAGCAGCCTGCGGCCATGATCTAGAGACCGACGGTCACGTCCCCCAGCCGTGAGGCTGATGATGCAACACACCCACTGTACAGTCAGCGCACATCCGTACTCATGTGCAACTGTGTGTTAAAGGTGGTATGCATCCACATGGCATGCGTCAATACCACCGTACTGTCTATGTGTACACCTTCATGATAAGCAATGCAATAACACAGTTACACTGGCTGGGGGATCGTACTGTCTGACATGGAACGTGGGCCATATGGGTGGTAAGTACATGCAGCACTGTCATGGCCAATTAGTGGCAGGGTGGCATGTGGCCATGTGTCACATGGGGGCATGCACCGCATGGCACATGGGCATGCACAGGTGCACTACAGGCTTTCCATGCACTGCATAAAATGGGTGATGCCATAACTGAGCGCTGTTCATTGTACATGCAGACACTAAAACAACAGCGGAATGTGCCTGGGACTGCTCATGAAGGTTTACCTGCAGAACGCAAGGCATGCCGAAGGCAGAAGACCATGGCCACGGGAGTGTGTGTTCTGTCATCACATGGATGGCCACCTGCTATGGGACACTCACTGCATTGAACGGTTCCAGCTGCCATGGCCAATGGTAGTACAACATTGCGACCTAGACTGCGACCGTGTTGGTCCACAAATGCACCACTCCAGGGCCATGTCCTTCAAGACTAAGATCATGTGCTCAATGGCCTACTATGCATCAGGGTCCTTCCAGCACATGGTGGGTGATTGTATCAGTGTGACCCAGTCATCCTTGTCCAGGGCCTTGGCACTGGTCATGGACATACAGCTGGAGCACATGCAGGACCACATATGTCTCCTGATGTCCGATGTTGAGGGCCGTTCCACAAAGCAGGCATTATACACATTACATGGTATGCCAAATGTGCTTGGTGCTGTGGGTGGCACACACATCGGCATCCTGACACCCTCAGTGTCTGAGGAGGCCTACCACAACTGTAAATTGTTCCATAGCATTAACTGCCAGGTGATATGTGACACAGTAGGCATGTTCACTGACGTGTGTGCCAAGTTCCCTGGGTCATGCCACAACTCATACATGTCCCTTGATAAAAAACTGCACTTGGGCCACATAAATGAAATAATGACAGCCAAGGAAATTTAATTAAGTGGATTTTTATTCCACAATCCTGGCAGACAGCCACAGTAAAGACAAACCTAAGCTCCCCAGTGCTTTGATTCAAAAATAATCTTCCTCAGGGAGTCAACTCATACATACTGGATGCATCGGGTCTTGGGGTGTGGCTCCTTACTGGATGCATGGAAGGGTAGCTGTTAGATAGGTGCATGGTGCAAATGGCTGTGTTTCATCTGCCTATCCATTTCATGTCTGATTTCTCTCCATTTTCCACAGGTGACAGCGGATATCCACTGCAGCCATGCCTGATAATATCCATCCTGACTCCGGCGACTGCGGCAGAGGTGGCATACAACACAGCACACCGTTGGACAAGGGTCACTGTGGAGAAGAGCATCGGTATGCTAAAGATGTGATTCAGGTGCCTGGCCCACACTGGGGGCACCATTATGCTGGCGCCGTGTCTGCCGTGTATTCACCGTGTGCGTGATGCTGAATAACATGGCCTTGCACCGTGGCCTGCTGATGTCTGACTACCACTCACCAGACATACCATCAGAATAGCAGGCTGATGACCCAGTGCACAGACAGGAGATGACCACTGGTGCTGCCCTTGCAGCAGTTGTGAATGGGTCCTCCAGATGCTAGCCACGTCATTAGGGCCACTCCGATGCCCCTCTGCTGAGCATACCTGACCAACAGCTACAGTGATGGCATCCAGGGTGGCTCACATCCCAGTGTTGCACTGCACTATTCCGTGTGCACCCAATGATGAGCCATGAATAAGGGTGCACATCACCTCTGGTGTGGTTGTGGTGTGCACAGATGGCACTGAATGGCATGGCTGGTGTTTAGTGACAGGTCACATGTGCCAATGCATTAAGCCCCTGTACCATGGCAAGGTAGCCAGTCGAACTGGGGTTAGCTCACCCCCCCCAACACTCCGTCTGCATGGCCATGCCCAATTTTCAGCCTGTGCCACTGCTGCCTATCACCCTGTGCCACACCATGCTCAACCACCCTGTGTGCCCTGCCCTGACACCCATCCTCTGTGCCCATGATAAGGCACTCCACCCCAGTTAGCTCACATCCATGGCAGTCCATACAGGGAAGCCCACTCCCACACCATCACCCATGCTTCTCATCTGTGTGAGTCCAAGTGCCCTCCCACCTCTGCTCCTGCACCATGGGGCACGCTGCGAGGCTGTTGTAGTTGCAGTGTCGGTCTCCATGGCACCCTCCGGGGTATGGACATCACTTTAAACATCATTAGCCTGGCTGTCCTCCATGAACGTGTCCTGTGCTGGTCCACTGTGTGTCTCCTCAGTACTGCCACTCACGGTGACCATGCCGTGTGCCACATCGACTTCCCCAGAATGCTGTATGTTGCTCATACCGGTGTCCTCCTGCACCTGTGTCCTGCCTTTGGTGGTCCCCAGTGTCCCATTCCCATGTGTGGGGCTCATGATAGTGCTGTGGTGCCATGGCAGTAATCCCCAGCCTGAGATAATGTCACATGTAAGCGTCTGTGCATGTGCCACCCATGCTACGTCAAGGCCCATGGCACAGATGATGCTAGTCAACTCCATGAGAGCATCTGAGTGCCTATGCTGAGCCTCCAGCTGGTCAAGCTCCAGTTGCTGCAGATCCACATATTGTGGACCAGATATTACCATGCCCTGGGTTGCCCTGCTGCACCCTGTTGGTCAGGTAGATGGTCCCTTGTCCCCACTGTCCAGAACCACTCTGCCCACAGGGTGTACCACTACACCATGACACAGTGCACCTCACTCACAGTCACCCTGGTTGGTGGTGGGTGGTGCCTCTTGCACACGCGTCACCAGTTGGACACTGTGCGTTACGTACTGGGACTTCTCGCCCACATCTTTGGCATGCATCTCCTCCAGGGTCTCCCCATCTTTGCTGTTGGGTCTGAGGGTGTTGTCATCTGCAGTGTCATACCGTACATCATCCACTGCCTGTACTGGTCCTGTGGAGGGGGGCAAGAGGGGGTGATTAATGGTCTGCACCATGTGCCATGCCTGTGTCCATGCCATGACCCACCCCATACTCACCTGCAGTGATGTCCTCCTTTGCCTGTCCTTGCCGTGTGTCAGCGGCTGTGTTGGGTGGACACCCTGCCTGTGCACCCACACTGTGTCCGACATCCATGGTATGCTCTGTTGGCATAACGCAACACCGTTATGACCTTTCTGCAGTCTGGTGATCCTGTGCCAGGGCATGCTGTGTTTGTGTGCAATACTAACTGGCCAGTGTGTCCATGCCATCAGCCTACCCATGAATGCTCACAGTGGTTAGATTGTCCACCACCATCCGTTCAATGGGAGTGAGCTGGTTGTCAGGTGTGGGCGATCCTCCTCCTGTGCCATGCTGTTCCTGTGATCCAGCTGACACCTTTTTCTTCACAACCATGTGTAAGTCCCACCACTTATGTTTTATGGCCACCAGGGTCCAGGCATCTGGCCCTACGGCATTCACGATGGCCTACACCTGCAGCCACAACTGCACCTTCGCATCTATGGGGTGGATGGGGCCAGGGCACCATATGGCCAGGTGTGGTTGGTGCTGATCTTGCTCACTATTGCCGTTACCTGTGGGCCAGTAACGTTGGTGGACCGGGATCAGTCAGTGCCATCACCAAAGCCATGTCTGGGTGCCGGCCCTGCCATCTGCCACTCTTATTTACCATCTGCATTGCTGTGCATGCCAATCTCTATGGGAGCCCTTGTTTCTGCCATCCTGCATACTCCTCCAATACGATTCTCATTCACTTCTGCGTATGCATGGTGAGAGGCGTTTTTGTCCATTTCTGACAGGGTCAAGGGGTGAGGTCATGCAGCTGGGGCCGTCTGCTCCTTCCTACAAGTTCCGCTAAGTGCCATCCGCGGTTCTGTCCACTGACACTGAATGGGACTCATTTCCTTTTGTGCATGCCATGTGTTCATGTGGTCCTGCACCCTGTGAAACTGCGCACCACGCATATGTCACGGTTCTGCACATTTCACACCCATTTGTACATAGACCCACTATTAGAGAAGGTAAGAATTTTCTATACACATTTATTTTATTTATTTATTTATTTATTAATTAACTATAGGATTAACACCTTTGAGCAGGAACTGCTCACTTACAAAGGTTCCATGTCACATGATTTTGAATAAGCTCTACAGTGCCCAAAAATAAAATAAAAAATAGAGAACTTGTAGAAAACACTTGAGGGAGATGTTATTTGCCAACAAAATGTTAATGTAATCTAAGGCAGTATCAGTTAATATTTAGGAGTGGGCAAAAATTACGGATTCAGATTCTGTAAAACATTTATATGTGGTTCAGAGCTCAGTGCTTATGTTACATATTGTAACTGAATGATGTAGGTTGTGCTTGGATACAGAGGCCAGACCAGTAAGTAGGACGATGTTCACAGGGTATTAGTAGTTTGAATTGATCAGTGCTTAGGTACTTCGACACAGTCATGAGTAAGTCAGTGATTATAGTACATGTGGACTGGATAGTCTATGCAAGGTGCTTAGATGCTTTGGCTTTTCTCTGTGTCACACCTCAAGAAGGATGCTTAGTACTATAGTATGAGACCACCAAAAAATAATAAGAATTAAACGAGTATTGAAATGATTATCACCTCCAGCTCCAGAGAGTGTGACCAGTAGCACTCAGGAGAGGAAAAAAACCCTTGGGAAGAAACCTCTGAGGACCCTTGGCTACTGACCTGCCTGTTCTTCTGGGCATACTAAAGGAGAGTAATCCCAAGTAACAATTTTAAATTATCGGCTAATCCGAAATCCAGAGTTGTAGATCTTGATCCAGTGAAGCGAAAAACTGAGTAAAGTACTGAACTGAAGTGTAGTGTGAACATAGAGCATGCTTCTAGTAACTCCTAGCCCAAGAATCCATGTCCAGGGCAGAATGATAATAGATTGGAATCCACGGTCGATAATAATTCGCAGCGTCGAGTTGCATAGGTGAAGTGCTCCAGCAGACAAGGAAGTCTTCTCTGAGGAGAACTAGTAACCAAATGGCTATATGTCCAAGTCCAGAGTAGGAGGAGGACAGGTGGTTCATGTTCTGCTTGGCAAGCTTTGCAAATGAAGGCTTGGTGATAAAGCATAGGAGCTAGATGTAGGTTGTGCAATCTGGCAAAGACGGAGCAGTAAGAACTTCTGGAGTAGGTGACAAGTGAATTAGAATAGATCTTGATATGAATAGGTAGATGTAAATTAGATGGACCTCCAGGTCCTGAGGGATGAAGCAGGTCATGGAATAGGTGAGAAGGTATTTGATGAACCTCAAGGCCCTGAAAGGGCGACGCAGGTAGTATTAGCAGATAGCGTAAATAAGTGGACCTGTACATAGGTCAGCGGTAATAGTAGTATCAAACCTGTAAGATGCAGACGTAGCAGCACAGGAATAGTGTTGCATAGAATATGAATGGTATACAGTAGAGAGCATTGAGGGAATTTAAATAGCATGTAAGTTGAAGAGCTTTCTTCTGGTGATCAAAATAGTAGTAAAGAGCGCTGTAGATATGCACTTTTTGCATGCCAGAATGGTACAGTAACTGGAATTAAACTTGTGAAATAGTCTGACGACTGGCCCGGTGGCGCTGAGGGTTGAAGCGCTGGACGCCACACCTCACGCCACGCCGGCGACCCGTGTTCAGGAACGGGCACGGGTTGCCGGGGGTCGGCGGGGCGGAGATGGATTGAGCGTCCGGAGGACTGCTCTCCATCTCTGGGGTGGGGGGATTTGGTCGGCCGGTGCTTGTCTGACCACGAAGCGGAGGCTGGGGACCGACAGCACGAGCCGCAGCGACTAGGGGAGGCGGACGTGGCTGACTCCTTGACTAGTGTGCGCACCGGAGCGGCGCGACTCAGTCAGTCACTGGCGTCATTGCACACCATGGCCCGCCGGGGAGAAAACAAGAAAAAATGGGGCCTGGTGGCACGGATTCCCTGGTGCCATTCCTGGAGGACGCCTCCTGGCATGGATCCACTGTGGTGGGTCGAGTCGCTCACCACCCTGCCGAAGGGTAAGTCACGGGTGCGGAAGGAGGGGGGTCTCATGTCTGGGAATGGCACCGGGGTAACGGCGGAGTGCAGGGGGGGGTGGCCGGAGCTCCTAAAAAAAAAAAAAAAAAAGAAATAGTCTGACGAATCATAAATTGAAGTGTTTCTAAAGACATGGATGGTAATAACTAATGAAGGCTGAGTTGGATAAAGTAGTGTCATAACAGGATCAAAGCCTTAGAACATTGGACTACAGTAATGTTGAGGCGTAACCCATGAGATTGAAAGTCTTCCGGATGCCTTAACTTAAGTCCTGGTAGAAGTGTAGTAGTAAATAATAGGAACTGAAGTAGCACGGCAGAAGCATTCAAAGGAATAAATGATGTACGGCTAAACAAATCCTGGACATAAGTCCATAGTAGAAAGGAGCTCCTAAGGCTGGCAGACATGGCGTCTGGCAGGCGTATAGTAGAATATGCGAACCTCCAGGCCCCAAAGCTGGGTGAGGCAGGTGTAGAGTAGAAGTAGTTCTACCCCCAGGCCTGATGGGCGAAGCAGGTCATAGAAGCAGGCGGACATGTGTTAATAATATAACTTCAAGGGACCTCCGGGCCCGTAGGGGCACAGGTCTTTCGAAGTAAGATGCAGTGAACCTCTGGCCCTGCGGGGCGAGGCAGGTTGTAGAGCAGTGTTAGGTACAGTAGTAGTACTGTCGAACTGCATGCAATGCAGAAATGGTAACGAAGTAGTAAGGACTAGATTGTAAATAGTATTGTAAATGGTAGCATGATTCTGAGCCAATTCCGTGCAATGTAGAAGTATTCTGAGGCATACTTATGAGAGCAGTAGAAGGGTGCTGTAAACTATCATTTCCTGATAATTGAGGATAGTACAGTATGCAATGAAGAGACCTGGGTGGACGAGTTGGCAACTCAACCAGAGGAAATAAGCATCTTAAAGCTGTAGTAGTAACTTCCAAAGGAGTTTGAAACGGTATGGTAAGAAGCATCCTAGGGAACTGAAGCGAATATCCGATGCAATCCCGAATTAAATCAATGGAAGAAAGAAACGTATCCTTGACAAAAGGAAATAAGTGTGAGCAGCAAGGTGAGGGCTGCAAGGTACAGGATCCGAGAAGTACGACTGAAGGCGAGGAATAACTGGCAGTGCATCTAATCCAAAAAGTAAGTGAATGGGGTGGCAGCTAAGCCTCACGAAGGCTAGCATGGCAGCTAGATCATGTAAGTCAGCCAGTAAGTAAGTAGAGTGATGGCTAAACTAGACAAAGGCCAGCAGGCTTGGCCAGACCACATGTAGGTCAGCCAGTCAGTGAGCTAGATATTAGCGGCTAAGCTCACGAAGGCTGGTGTTTGCAGCTAAACCACATGTAGGTCAGCTGGTATGGTAAGTAGAGTGTGGCAGCAAGCCCCACAGAGGCTAGCATGCGCAACTGGACCCCACATAGGTCAGCTGGTAAGACAGTAGGGAATGGCAGTTAGTTGAGTACGTAGAGTATGTAGCAGGTAAAGGGCGCCGGATAATGTTGGTGAAAAGAAATGAACCAGCGCATTATGAATGTAATTACAATTCTATGCCCAGAGGAACTCTAGCTTGAATGAGAACATCCAGAATCTAATGCAGGCAAGGGGAAATCATCTGAGTGTAGAATACTAGCGGTAAACCAGTATTGTAACAGAGACGGTAAACAGAACGTAACAGTGCTAGGAAGTCATGTATGTTTAGCTGCGGAGAAGCTTGTCTGAAGCTTACTAAGGCAGGCCCTCCCTGATTGAATGCCTTGAGGTTAATATGCTGAACAGGTGCTGGTGATTAGTGTGCACCGCAGGGTTGCCTAAGGTCTCTAACTCACACTGAGACAGGGCCCATATATTTAAAATGCAATCAGTGATAAGCATGCTATAGTTAGAAAGGTATCCAGAGTGCATCTAGGGAAATGGAATGTCTCATCATTCTGATACTGTCAAGCGTCCGGAAGAGATATGCTACACAAGCTTACTGGTGCTGCAAGTCTCCTGCAGAGTCTGAAAGTAATCATAAAGTTCTCACAGTACCCCCCATAGTAAAATATTGTGGATCCGGCAAGAACATGGCATAATAGGAAATAAGATAAATTGCAGAGAGAGAGAGAGACGAGGTATCCGGCAACGTGAATTTGAAAATACGTAGTGTCTGAATATAAATCAGCTCCCAGGGTTCCGGTTGCTTAACAGCCGCAACCCAGTTTCCCAGCCAGCCAACAGTCTGCTATGTGGTAGACATAGGCGATCAGGTCACTTAAGTTTCATCACAGAGTAGGTCCTGTATATACATGATGAGCAAGCATAGAGTCTGACCTGTGTTCTGGAATACATGGCTCAGATTGAGCTGCATGGAGGTTGGTGGGTGGTTACAACCGTAGCAGTCGATCAAGAGGTATGAGGAGTAACGAAGCAGCTTGAGCCAAGTAGATGACAAAGCTGGTGAGGCACGGAGGAACCTGAGAAATGAACTACAGCAACTGGCAACTCTCAAAAAAAAAAAGAAGGAAGGACGCAAACCACAATGGGAATGGAGAGGCACAAGGAGAAAGGGGAGGGCACAAGGCAACGGCCAGGGAGGGGAGTGAGGGGAGTGAGGACGCGGGGATGGAGAGAAGGGGGAACCAGCCACACCAATGAGCAACTCGCTCTAAGCAGAGCTGTGGTTTGCCTGCTGATATACGTAGAGTGTGGGGGAGGAGCTCTTCCCCCATATAACCACAGGCATGCACCTTTTAATTGCGTAATTCCACACTTTTCATGGAATTCCACCAGATATTTGCCTTTGGTGAAATTTGCATTTTCTGTGGAATTCTCACCTGGTTTGCAGAATAATTCCGTTTACTGCTGAAAATATTTAATGAACTGTGGAAAGCAATTATTAAAGAAAAAAAATGCTGTTCACAAATATAATCGTGGCAATATAGCTATTTAGTCATGTGATTCCATCAATTTAGGTGGGAATTCAGTGGGCGCAGTGCTGTTTCATACAGGTCCACTCTCTTTCTGTAGTGATACTGTCTCGCTTGTCCATAGTTACATTTTGTATGGTATAATTCCAAACTGTAATTTACTTTAATTTCATCAAAAATTCAGTTGCAGCCTAGGGTTATGAACGCACATAGGAAGGCTGTGCTTAGGTTAAAAAGGTGAATATTTAACATCGAGCAAAACCAGCATCATTGCCAAGGCAAAAATTAGGAAAATATCTCATAGCAGTCACTGTAAAAAACTCACCGACTCCTAGTACACTGTGTAAAGTGTCACGTTTTCCTTTTATTCAGTGCAAAAAACAGCAAATCCAATGAATCCAGAGAACTGAGTGAAACATGTCAGGTGACATGGTGACATACCAGGAAGTAACCTTTGGAACAGGGAGTGTGTATGTGTGTGTGTGTGTGTCTCACTACGATTCTTGGATTTATTGGATTTGCTGTTGTTTGCACCGAATAAAAGAAAAACGTGACACTTTACACAGTGTACTAGGAGTCGGTGAGTTAACTTTTTTACAGTGACTGTTATGAGATACTTTCCTCATTTTTGCCTTGGCAATGGTGCTGGTTTTGCTCGTTGTTATTCATTAAAAATTGCAGGGTACATCCAAAAAGTCTGCCATTCGGTAACATTTTCCGTGGAATGCCCCAAAAACCTCCGTGAGCAATGCTGTAACCTGGTCTTTTTTCTATAGGTGGAAATCTACGTGTCAAAGGATTAGTTGTTATAGCAACCCCGCACCCTCTCTTTATCCAGTGACTGCTCCTCCTACTGCTCCATGCAGTTCTTGAGAGGGTGTTGAAGTGGAAAGATCTGCTGCTGTATCTGTCTGCAGACTCTGTATTTAAAAATGCAGTTCGATATTTGTTTCATAGACATAAAGTTCTTAAGTAGTTTTCTCCTACCCTCCTACAAAATACAAAACTGATATATTAATAATTAACTGAAATAGTTCATTTTTTTCTTTGCAAATTTTAAATTGCCAAATTGCAGAGATGATAGTTTGCAAGAAAGCTGTCAGTGGACGTGAAGGACACAGCGGTAAGGTCGTGACGTATAGTTCTAGTGCCCCTGGTGTGCATGGTTGTGGGGATAGTGGTGCAGGTGGTTCTGGCAGCAGCAGCACAATAGGTTCTGACAGCAGCAACACAGTGGTTTTGGTCTGTAGCAGTGCAGCTGCAAAACCTGTATTGTACAGTAGTTGGAAAAAATAAGCTGCAGTCAGTTCTACAAAAATAGCTTCCACAATTCACCACAGTACTCCACAATACATGCAAAAAATCCAGCAGGTAAGGGCAGAATTTTGCAAAATGTTCAGCCTCTTTATGTGAAAATGCACGGAAACAAATTCTACAGTTCGCAGGAATTCCACCGGTGGAATTTAAATTTCACACAGCCCTACTACTGTAGTATTATTGCAAATAAAAAAAATTGAGACTATGGAAAAGTGGGTGGGTGGGTGAGTGAGTCATTTTCCAAGAACTGGTACAGTATGTCACTGGTCAAGGGCTTATCTTGGTACAGACTCCATCCTAATTGTTCTTTAATTCACAGAGTCAGTGGACAACGCTGGTCACAACTAATTAGGCAGATGTCATTCCCCAAGAAAGTCTATAAACAATGCAAAGTTATTTTTCTTGGGATTCAATGAAATTAGCAAGTGGCCTTGTGCTGTACTGTGGGAATGTACTGTACAGTACAATCTATTACAGATTTATTTAGCAGCTTTCATACAAACACCTCAAGGCTTTTTACATGAAAATCAATAGCTAAAAGATAAGGAGCAGATGTTACATAAAAATACTCTGCAGACAGCTTCTACATAAAATTTCTCATCATTTATATGGCACATTTCATGTAGTCATTTCAGGGGACTGTAGGGAATAAATTAAAAGAACACTGAAAGAACATTAAACATGTAGCTGTGGGTCCCGCTTCCCTAAAATGCTGTAGAAAAGCAATGTTCAGCCACCAAGGTTTCCCATTACTAAAAGTCCTGCCAACCATAATCCAAAGCCCAACATGAGGAACATTTAATCAGCAGGCACCGCCTGACTTTGGATTTCTCCTCTGGATTTAAGCAATGAATCAGCTAAACAGCCAGGGGCAAGCTGTTCACAGCTTTAAAAATTAATAACATTTTTTTAATTCCAACAGTTATGAGATCTGTAACCAGTGAAACTTGGCAAGAACAGAGTTAATATATGCCCACTCTAGTAACTCATTCTATTTAGTACAAGGGCAGTCAAATCTGTCACCCTCCATCTTCAGAGACCTCTACTGGTTTATATTTGCTACAGAATCCATTTCGAGTTTCATATTTATTCAGAATCAGTATATAACAGTGAACCAAAACTCATTTACAGTGGGGTCCAGTGACACATTGGACCCCACTGGACCCACTGTAAATGAATGTGATCCAGTGGCACAATGGCAGCAGCAGCATAACAATGAGACATATAAGATTTGTTGGCGGAAGGAAACCAAAGATCCATCAAATCTGCCTTGCTAAATAATATTACCCCACTGACCTGCTGCTGTGGTGGGCTATAACCCTTCCCTACCTACCCTACTGCTCAAACCCTTGCTACACCCTGTCCCAGCTGTGTTTAAATCTGTTATGGGTAGCTGCCCCCACCACTTCCACTGGTAGTCTGCTCCACAGTTCCACCACTCTCTTAGTGAAGTGGAACTTCCTTAAGTTTCTCCTGAATTTGCACCTGGGACTTCTGGTTCCACTTAAGCCAGATGTAGACTTGAGTCAGATCAGCTCCCAGCCCTTGGGGAATTAATCTAACTTAATCTTACACAGATCCCCCACTGAACATCTGGAAACTGGGTCGCACCAGTGGTTTAACCTGTAGCAGAGGAAGATGGCATCCAAAATGAAAAATAAAATTGGAGCAGTGGGAAATCAAAGTTGACCCCAGCCACATGGGGTCGTAGCTTTAGTAGATCACAATCAGAGTGCTCAGAGTCCATCAGCAGTCTCAGTGGAGACTAAATGGATGCGCAATGTACCATCATCTCTAAACATCTATTTTTTGAGCTTTGTAAGCTGGGATCCTCTATAGACAGAATCCAGGCCGCACTTACAGAAATGTCCTCAGGCGAGCAGCAGAGCACCATGGATCTGGAGGGATGCCTCATAGATACAGCTGCTACCACTGAAAAATGGAATGACATCCTTCGCTACCTCCATCACCGGGAGTGGGAGCTGACCGAGAAGTTGGAAGACCTGGAGCTCTGCTGCCGATGCAACAATATCAGAATCCATGGTCTGCCTGAGGGTACAGAGATGGGCAACATGGAGTCTTTTATGGAGTCCCCTCCTACGTGAACTGCTTGACTGGCCCAAAGAATAAGTGCTCCAGATAAAGCATGCACACTAAGCCCCAGCCCCCAGGCCCAACCACCCTATGGCAAAACCCCACCCTGTGGTGATGCGTTTTTTTTGACTTTGCCCCCAATAAACCCCCAGTCATGCCTCCTAGTAATTGCACCCCTATTTCTTACAAATAGGAGCTCACTGTTTACTTTGTTTATACCCTGAGAAACCTATGTTTCAATTATGTCCACCCACTCTCACATGGCCTCCAGCAAATACATGTTTAGGACCTCCAGCTATTCCCCATGGGATCTGCCTTGCTGGTCCTGGATCATCTTGGCGACCCTTTGCTGTACCGATTCTCATCTGTCAAATGTCCATCCTGAGGTGAGGGCTCCAGAACTGGGCACAGTACTCTAGATGAGACCTCACCAGGGATCTGTACCGTGGCAGAATCACCTCATTTCACTTGTCAAAACCCCTCCCTATACAATCCAGCATCCTCAGTACCTTGTTGTATGCTTTGTTGCATTGACTTGTCTGCTTAAGGACTAGTATGATCTCCAGATCTCTCATCTCTTTGAAGTGGCCAGTCTAACTCCTCCCACATAGTATTCTGTGGATTCTGTCTACCTAAGTACATTACTTTGCACTTCCTGGCATTGAACTTCAGCTGCCAGACCTTAGACCATTCCTGCAGCTACTCTAGGATCTTCTTGAGCTCCTGAACCCCTGCCTCATGTTTCATCCTGCCATACAGATTTGTATCATTAGCAAAGAGACATATCTTTCCCTGGATATCCTTGCCAATGTCACTTATGAACATATTATATAGGACAGGCCCCTGGACCGATCCCTGCCGCACTACACTCATGACCTCTCTGTCCCCTGATTCAGCCCTGTTAACCACTACTCTTTGTTGCCACTCCCATAACCAATTTCCTTTATACCCAACTAAAGCCAGCTCCTCTCCCAAGTCTTCCAACTTTTTCAGCAACCTCCTGTGTGGTACTGAATCAAAGGCTTTGCTGAAGTCACAGTAAAGATCTACTACCTGCCCCCTGCCAATTGCTTTGGTGACCCAATGAAAAAACAGTGTCAAGCTGGTCTGGCAAGACCTCCGTGACAAAAATCCATGCTGCCTTTCAACCTGATGTTCAGTGTCCTCTGGGTATGTAATGCCCCAAAGTCCAGTACCTCCCAGTTTGGTTCTCCATCCCTAGCAAAGAAAGGTGCCCCTAGCCCTGGGCAGAATAAGGTGGAAGGAAGGGGTACAAACAGTGACATGGAGCCCCTCAGAAAATGTACCTGCAGCTACAACAATCTCCTTTTTTCTCTTCCTCTGCAGCTCCTCCCTTAGCCAGTCCCCCCCCCCAAGAGTGGCATAAGCCAAGTGCCAGTACTTGAAATGTCCAGCTTGTGCTGGACCATTGGTTGTCCCCCAAGTCACCAAGCACTTTACACTCAAATGTTGTGGGGCTACTTAAGGGTCTGGTGTGGAGAGAACCAGGAGATTACACTAAGCACTCTCATGCAGTTTTGAAGAGGAGTCGAGTGCAGTCAGGCAGGAGAGAGAGACACCTGGAAAGAAGAGGAGGAAGATCTCACCTATGTATTCCCCTCTCAATTTCTCAGTGTCAGTGGTTTTTCTCCTCTAAAGTGGTTCCAGTTTGTTGCCCCCCCCCCTTGCAATAGCAGTGGTAGGCCAGTCCTGAGGCAGAAATCAGTGGCTGAAGAGAGTCCACAGTCAGAGCTGCAGAGGAGCAGTTGGGCAGCCACAGTGTAGGCTCTGTTTTTCCCAATTTATTATTTTATTTAATTTTAAAAGTGAGTCCACTGCCATCATTGTCTGCAGGGAGCTGAGGAGCGGCCACAGCAGTAAGAAACAGGCAGAGTAGGAGTGGCACCAGAGCAAGACCTCCAGCAGAGCCGCCTTACCTTCCCAGCTTCCTCAGCATGATAGCACACAACAGGGCCAGTCAGGCCCCGACTTCATATCCACCCAGCAACCACCCTCCTTACCACCAGCTACACCCCAAGTTGGGGCAGTGAGTCAGTGGCAGCGACATCAGGCAGCTGCTGACAGCCAGATCTTTGTATAATAAACAGCCATTTGTCAATGCCGAACGTTTGCCGTTTGAATTGCTGTTGTGTAGGATCCTGCTTGTACACATTTTTATTATACATTTACCTGAGGTAGACCAGATGAGATGTACTATGTCATTTGCAGTGGGATCCTGATTTTACACAGTTTTATAGTGCATTTACCCAGTGCAGTAGAGGTGAGATGCAATATCTTGTTTTTAGTGCAGTCCTGCCTTTATAATGCATTTTTCTAGGACAGATAATTTTAGATGCAACATCTTTTCAGTGGGATTCTGCTGTAGGGTCCTATGGTTTACACAGTTTTGCAATATATTTATACAGGATAACCCAGATGAGATTCAATATCTCATTCTCAAATCACATTTGCAGATGAGCCGCACAGCCACATCACCAGTGCTATAATTAATTTACACTTTACCAATGAACACTCTTGAGTCATTCTCAGTGTATAAGTCCAACAAGGCCAGCCAAAATTCCTGGCAGAGACAGAAACAATTAGAAACCTTTAGAAAAATTGAAAAGTAACTGTTTGTGTTATGATTTACTGCATAGCACCAGCAGTATCTATATATTACAGAAATTAAGGTAACAAATTGTCTCCATGATGCCACTAATTTTAGTTTGTTGTTTACATGGCATGTGTAAAAGGGTGTGTGGGGGCAGTGGCATGAAGTAAACCTGGAATGGGAGTAAGATGCACTCACCCAGTGCCAGTGACACAGTCCCCCTCCCAATAAAATACATAACATTTCCTCATGGGGTGGCAAGAAAGCACATGACAACTTTTTAAGTTGTTATTTTTTTAATTTTAAGAAATGTTTACTCAGACCTGGTACAGTATGACCAATTTTGCAATAAGCTATTCACAAACAGAGTAAGATGGAAAAAAAAACGGCATGGTTGAATTTTGCCCTAAATGTTGCTTACAGATGGTCACATGGAATGTCAGCATTTATTTTGCTGCTCCAGGTGACCTGCTTTATTTCAGTTTTAACTATGTAAATAAAAGCAGGAAAAGCAACAACTCAGTTTCACACCTCTCAACGTGTTTATTAGACTCTTGTTAAAATATTCAGCATGGCACCAGTAAAACAGCAGAACAGGGAGGGAGTTGCAAGTTTGACGCAGTGCATGTGTGCCGCCACAGGGCATACACTGATTTCCACACTGCAGTAGAGAAGAACTGGGAAGAAAAGCAGAACAAATGGTGAAGCAGGGTTATTGAAGCCCCTGCTGCCCACCCCTGACCTGCGCCGTCACCCAGGATACCAAGCTTCATTCTGGATATGTGTCTCTGGGGAGTGGGGGTGGCCCTGTCCCTACTGGCCCGGACACAAGGGGAAATCCATGGGGGAATCCTATGAGTCAGGTACATCCTGGGGGAGATGGTGGCTGGTCAGGTATGCAGGGACTGGGCTGAGAGCTGCCTGCCCTGTCCTAGGTGGAAGAAGACTTTTATGGAGAAGAAAAAAAGCAGGCTAATGAATAGGTGCAACACTGTAGTGATTAGGTAAAATTGCCTCAAGACAAAGATTAGCAAAACCAGAGGGAGGGCTAAATTGGCAAATCAATCAAGCCACACTTATTCTGTTCCATTCTGGATTGTCTGGTAGCCCCCCATATTCCCTTTCCCTGAAATAACCATACAACACAGGTCTTGGAGAAAATGGCCACAGCCATGCATTTATCGTATAAACACCACCTTTTGAGCAGCAAGCGCTGCCAGAAGGAATGTAGACTTCATTCAGGCCTCCCACACTCTTGCCCCCAATTCTTAGGCCACCCTAGTGCGGGCCTGATGACTAATGTACCTCCTGAGTCAGAAACCCTCCGATAGGAGGGGGGAAGGTGATATGGTCAAGTACCTTTGTGGCCACCCATGTCTGGTGCTGCTGTCCTTGAGGAGTAATCCAAATGAGGGTGGACCCTGACCCCCCCATCTGGGTCTGGGTCCTGCAGTTCCCAGCCTCATGCCGACCAGAAGTGATGAGCCCTTCATGAGAATTCAACCCGTCTCCTCCATCTTCCCCTTGTACCCTTGGTCTGTGATCCTCCTGAGCCACCACACATGGCTGTGACAATTGTAACATTTTCCCGCATTTCTGAACAGACTCTTTTCCTTAATGAACATCTATCTACCTTTTTAATTAACTATTTATTTAATAATTAGTCATTTATTCACTGACTAAATTTTACAACCCTTTGGAGGAGGTGAAAAAACCCAGAAAAACCTTGCTTAACAGTAAAACTGTGAAAAATCACTCCCCGACCCCTAATGAGGTCACCCATAGAGGTCAAAGGGGGCCCTACCTCCCTGGCCCCTCATCCTGCTTTTACGAGGGTGAGCAGGAGGGAGTTTAATGAATGAAGGAGAAAGAGGGAGAGCCGCTGGCCATCAGCTTGCAAAACCCCTCTTTCTCCGCCCTCCACTAAATACCACTGCCTACAGGCAGCCTTGTGGGACCTCCCCTCATGGCGTTGCCATGACATCTGTTCACCCCAGAGGAGGTCCCTTACCTACATTCCAGGTCCAAAGAGGGAGGGCCCTAGACAAACGGCCAGCTTCTGTGATGCCTTGCAGCCTCTCTACTGTCTGGTAGCCCCCCACATTCCCTTTCCCAGAAATAACCACAGAACACAGGTCTTGGAGGAAATGGCCGCAGCCATGCATTTATTGTATAACTACCACCTTTTGAGCAGCGTGCACTGCTGGGAGGAATGCATACATCATTAAGGCCTCCCACACTCCTGCCCCCAATTCTTGGGCCACCCTAGTTTGGGCCTAATGACTAATGTGCCTCCTGAATTGGAACCCCTCCGATAGAAGCGGGGAAGGTCATATGGCCAAGTACCTTTGCGGCTGCCCACATCTGGTGCCGCTGTCCTTGAGGAGTAATCCAAATGAGGGTGGACCACAACCCCCCCATCCAGGTCTGGGTCATGCAGTCCCCAGCCTCATGCCAACCAGAAGTGATGAACCCTTAGTGAGAATTCAGCCTGTCTCCTCCATCTTCCCCTTGTAAACTCAGTCTGCAATCCTCCCGAGCCACCACAAGATGGACGCAGTCTGACCTCCCAAGCCACTGCTTGAATAACCTCCAAGACTCACCTACAAATTAATCTTATCTATCTACTGACTGTGCTCTTGGGCATTGTCTCCCCTACAAATCCTGTGGGAAAGGCTCTTCCCTCAGCCTTACAGTTTCCAACTCACAATCCCCATGCACGCAGTTTGCAGCTCCAATCCCAACTTGGCTGGCGCTCTTGCTGAACTGGGTGTGACCCATTGAGAACCTTTTTCAAGGAGGAACTCAAACATAACACCTGCTCACTTCAGAGGAGGTCCCCTACCTGCATTCCAGGTCCAGGGAGGGAGGGCCCCAGACAAATGGTCAGCTGCTGCGATGCCTTGCAGCCTCCCTATTTCCAGAGGGAAACCAGAGTGAACCCCTCTTCAGTCAGTCTGCGAGCAATGAAAAAATAAACAGCCATCCCATGCAATAGATGCCAGCATGAAGGTGACCCACTCTATAAAAACTTTCTCTGCACAGAAAGTAAATGCAGGAGATGGAGCTTGTGCAGCAACGTAACCAGCAACAGTGACAGGACCCTACCCCTTCAGTCAGCATGTGATAGCCCCTGTTCTGTCAGTCTGTGAGTGGGCCATGAAAAAATTAAAAAAGCTTTTTCATGTTACAGGCACCAACATACTAGTAACGTGACCCCAAAAAATGACTTTTACTGCACAGAAGTAAACTGAAGATCAGAGCTTATGCAGCAAACTGACCAGCTGGAATGATTTATCTTTGCCCTTCTCTCTTTGTATGTGTGTCTGTTTATTTGAAAGGCTATGCCTGTAGTTTAATGGGAAGCAGCCAGCCACTCCCCCTTCCTGAGGTATATAAGCAGTTCCTCACAGCCTCTCCTTGAAGCACTTTTTTCATTGCAAGATGGAGGGCTCTGTCTTCTCCATTGGGGCCTGTAGGCCCTTCCCCCCCCAATCTTGCTGTGTTTTGGCAGACTACTGTGCACAGTTTCTGCTGGGCTTCTGTTTTGTGTTCTTCTGCTTTGGTTAGTATTGCTTGCCTCTGGCTGCTGTGCTTCTTTGTGTTGCTTGCGCCTGTCCTGTGTTTGTGTTTTCATTTGCTTTTTCTTTTGGGGGCTTTTGGTTTTTTAGCATCCTGTTGCCTTTTTATTGTGCTACTTCTGAGCTTGTGTTATTTTGGCTCCCATTTACTCACCAGATTTCAACAAAACCTCAAATGCAACTTCAATTGTTATCTGTGTGTTTCAGCTCAGAAGCTACTTCCCTGCTTCTGCTCTCCTATACTATCTGGTTCAGGTTCACTCTACAGTCTAGTCCATGGAACTCAATCCTGCTTCCTGACCTTATGCCAAGTGAATATTTCTATTGTTTTAATCAAATATTACTTTTGTTTTCAATGCATTGCCTCTCCCTACAGTTCATATGTTCATTCAAATAGCTACCTCTACAAGCTATAGTTAATTGCTTCTGGATGCTGCTCCTTACATTTTGCACACTGCTTTTTTATACTTTGGAGGTCAGCTCAGTTACTGCTGGTGCTGTAAATTAGTTTTAAAAGTTGCATATGGGTTACGGCGCTGTCCCATTGCTCCCTTGTTTTTCCTACGGTGGGGACTGGGGGTTATGGTGCAGAGTCATGGCCCCATATGGCCCAATTACCTCATGTTCGAATACTGTCTTCACTGCTAAAATCCTCAGAGTATTTATGTCCCCATTAGTTTGACTCCATAATGTATTTGGTTGGCTTACCTTCGCTGACTTTGCTTATATTACTTAATCATTTTCAACCTTCCTTCCATCATGAACCTTCCCATACATCAATTTGATCAGCCATTCATATCAATCAGACAATCATATCATATACCAAGACCTATCTGACAGCCACTGGCTTCACCCGGCCCCTCATATTAGCACTTCATGGTTATCCCTAGTCTCTCCTTTATAAATCGGAGGCTTGCCAACCATGACCATTACCTTCTCTGGCCCAGGCCCTCCTGCAGCCGATGAGCTCGCTCTGCACCCTAGTCTGCATCCTGTGAGTGTGATGCCTGGTGTGGGGTCCTTCCTTCCTGGCCCATAGTGGGAATGTTCTCACTCCAGGTGGCGCTTTAGCCATTTAAAAAAAAAAACTTTGCACAGTGGTGCCTCCTGATGTTGGATTTTGACTAAGCTGTGAAGGGAGGATATATTGCTATCCTTTAGCTGCAGCACCAGCTGCCCAAGGCACCTTCTATGCTATTCTCCCCATCACTGCCTCTGGTTCACTTGGTTTGTTTTTAGATCAGTAATCCAGCTGAGCATCTCAGCAGACATTGCTCTCTTCCCACCGTTGCAGAATTCGCTCGCAACCCTTCACGGTGTTCCCGTAAGAGGGATAGTGTAAGAGCCTTGCTCCAAATTGGAATGTTTTCCACCGCACTTTGATTGGGTTGTCAAATTGCAGCAGCAGAGCCATCAATAAATATACTATCCCATCCCTGGAAGGAAGGTGACCTCGGCCTTGGCTCCCCAGAGATTTCCTCTTCAAAGAGTTTGTTTTCTCTCCTCCGTGCCTCTAGTCATAATATTTAGTTAACCTTAATTAGTATTCCCTGGTTTACTTAGGTAGGTTCTAATGTTGGATGAAGGTGGATGGTGTCTCTACTTGCCGTTCCCTCTCTCCTTAGAAAGCTCCCTGCAGTCATTGAGGCAATCCATTGTACCCATGCTATTCTGCCAACCTGCATATATGAGTTATGTTTATCAAGTTGCCTGTCACTGTCACTCCACTCTCTGCCTCGTGACCACTGATCACTAATGTTTCTTTGGCACTGCTACAGTTTCTTTTGGGGATTCTTCCTAAGGTACCTTTAGCCAAGGGAAACATCCCGTGGCACCTCTAGGGGTGGAACCCTCTTTGAGGGTTCCTTGCCTTTGGCATCTCTACAGAATGGTAATTCCTCATGGAATAGAGAGTGTGAATGGCCAAAGTAATACAGTTGCACAAGCATAACACTAAACTAGATGCATAGGTCATTGGCTACACCTGTACTTCAATGGCCAAGCAGCCAGCCACTCCCCCTTCTGAGCTATGTAAGCAGTTCCTCACAGTCTCTTTTTGAAGAACTTTTTCCTTTGCCCCACCATCCTTCCCTCCTCCTCCAGCAGCTTGCGCTCTCTCCTATGGGTATTCTTACTAAGGTACTTTAGCCAAGGGAAACTTTCTGCGACACCTGTAGAGGTGGAACCCTCTTTGAGGATTCGTTGCTTTTGGCACCCCTACAGGGTGGTAATTCCGCGTGGCCTAGAGAGTGTGAATGGCCAAAGTAACACAGTTGCGCAAGCATAACACTAAAGTTAATGCAGAGGTCATTGAAATATATATTTTTTTAATTTTGCAGGACAAATCAAAACTGTAGAGCTTAGCAAGCAGGGTATGCTCTAGACATGCCCCCAGTAGCAATGCTAAACAAGGATCATAGCTTACCTTGGGCAAATAAATTAGCCTGATCTGACTAAAAAAAAAAAGCAAATTCTTCCAGTTAACCTATGGCTCCACAAATAAACTTCCCTGCTACTGTGTACTTCAAGATTTGCCTTGAAAACAATAATCTATGCAGTAGGAAATTCCTGCTGCAAAGATTGTTGTTTTCTTTGGCTGCAAAGTCTGTCCAAGTGCTCTGGGTCATCCATTCCATTGTTTGTCTTAAGCTTTACCACTGATCCTCCAAGTCAGAGACTTTCTCCACTTGCTCTCTCTGGTCTCTGGCCTGGTCCTTCAATGAGGAGGTAGCAGAAGTGAGTGAGAGCAGAGATCTGTCATCACTGATTGGGGGAAGTCAAGTGCTGCAGAATGACTTATCTGAAACTGGCACTTACATTAACTTTTTATAGCTGTGTGGAAGTGATCAGCTGGGTCAGGCAGAGGGGGGATAGTGGGAGGAGCCCATGCATGAGCTGACACTGAAGTCGGGATTCCTCTGTGATCTGCTGAAATGTTGCTCAGCTGGTTGATGGATGGCTTCATGCAGATGAAAAAGGCAGCAGCGGTCTGATAGGCATGGCTACCTCCTTTCAACTACACAAAGTTTCAGGCCATCAACCGCAGAGCAGCATCATGATCAGTCTCGCTGTTCATTGGACTATCACAGTAGAGCCCACTGCAGCTTGAGCTGCATTGGACCTTACAGTGACACATCTCTAAAATCTAGTATCACAGCAATATGTTTGCTTTGTGCAAGTGGAAGATTGAACTTAAAAAAACATAGAAACATAGAAGTTGATGGCAGATAAGGATCGCAAGGCCCATCTAGTCTGCCCATTTCTTTTTCTACCTTATAAATGTGCCATCGGCCTTTGCTCTGTCAGTGGCCTATATATTCATGCTCATCTGTATTGCTCCCTTATGCCTATCCCATGCCTGTTTGAAGCCCTGCACTGTATTCATAGCCACCACTTCCTGAGGTAGGCTGTTCCATACATCCACTACCCTTTCTGTGAAAAAGAATTTCCTCACATTCCCCCTTAATTGGCCTTCCTCTAATCTCATGCTGTGTCCTCTTGTCCTGCTATTTTTCTTATATTTAAATATGTTAGACTCTTTCACCTTGTTAAAGCCCTTAAGGTGTTTGAATGTCTCGATCATATCACCTCTCTCCCTCCTTTGCTCAAGGGTATACATATTGAGCTCCGTTAATCTGCCCTCATATGTCTTCTGATGCAGTCCCTGCACCATTTTGGTTGACCTTCTCTGGACTGCCTCAGTTTGGTTAATGTCCTTGTGAAGGTGTGGGCTCCAGTACTGTACACAGTACTCCAGATGGGGCCTAACCAGTGTCTTGTAAAGAGGGATTATTACCCCCCTCTTACGACTTGTGATACCCCTACTAATACACCCTAACAGCCCCCTAGCCTTACCTACTGCTTTAGAGGTCTGCTTGGATGATTTCAGGTCATCGGTGATGATGATGCCCAAATCTCTTTCTTCCTTTGTGACTGCAAGCAACTCCCCTCCCAGCCTATAGGTGGCTTCAGGCTTTCTCTTCCCTATGTGCATGATCTTGCACTTCTTTGCATTAAATCCCAGTTGCCACTCTTCTGACCATTTTGCTAGTTTATCCAGATCTCTTCTCATTCTGCCCGCCCCATATGGATCATTTACTATGTTGCAGATCTTGGTGTCATCTGCAAACAGACAAACCTTACCCTCTAGTCCATCTGCAATGTCACTAATGAAGATATTGAAGAGGACTGACCCCAGGACTGATCCCTGAGGTACCCCACTTGTGACCTGCATCTCTTCTGACTGTATACCATTTACCACCACTCTCCGTTTTCTGCCTGTCAACCAGTTTGCCACCCAGTTGACCAACTTCTGACCAACCCCGTGCCCACCCAGCTTATTTATCAATCTTCTATGTGGAACAGTGTCGAAAGCTTTGCTGAAGTCAAGGTAGGTGACATCAACTGCTCCCCCTTGGTCCACCACTCTGGTTATCCAGTCAAAGAAATCTACGAGATTAGTTTGACAGGACCTTCCTTTTGTAAACCCATGCTGTCTTGGATCCTGTGCCCCTATGGATTCCAGGTGTTGCACTATCCTTTCCTTAAGGAGTGCCTCCATAATCTTTCCCACTACTGAGGTAAGACTGACTAGTCTGTAGTTTCCTGCCTCCTCTCTGCTACCACTCTAATGGAGCGGGATCACTTGAGCCCTTCTCCAGTCTTCTGGGACCTCTCCTGTGCTCAGAGACTCACTAAACAGTTCTGCTAATGGCTCTGCTAGTTCCACCCGTAGCTCCTTAAGTACCCTGGGATGTATGCCATCAGGTTCCATTGCCTTGTTCACCCTGAGCTTAGCAAACTCTTGTAGGACCCTTTCTTTTGTGAAGGGTGTAGTGCTCACCTCCCTCCCCCGTGTCCATGGTGCTGAGCTGTGGGCCCTGCCTACCTTCTCTTCAGTAAATACTAAGCAAAGTACCTATTTAGGATAGATGCTTTCACAGGGTCCTCCTCCTCTCATGCCCCCTTTTCTCCTTTGAGCTTAGCAATACCCCCCTCTGGACTTTCTCCTTTCACTAATGTATCTATAGAAAGTCTTGTCACCTTCTTTTACTGTCCGTGCTAGTGTATTCTCAGTTTGGGACTTTGCCTGCTTTACTGCCTTCCCTGCTTCCCTTAGGGCAGTTTGGTATGCCTCCCTATCTTCATCTCGCTGTGTTCCCTTATATTTCCTGAAGGCCAGCCTTTTGGCTCTGAGCTTTTCTGCTACTGTATTTGAGAACCAAAGTGGTTTCCTTCTTCTTTTGCACTTCTTTTTCTGTCTAACACAATGGGATGTTGCTTCAAGTATCGCATCCTTATTGCTTGCCCACTTTGCCTGTACCCCCTCACATGTGTTTCTTTTTGCCAGGGCTAGCTTAACTCTGTTGGCCATCTTATCAAAGTCAGCTCCTCTGAAGTCCCATATTTTTGCCTTGGAATGGGATGATTTAGATGTAGTGGCCAAATTGAACCATAACATGTGATGGTCACTGGCCCCCATGTGACCTTCTACCTGGAGATCTGCGATCCCTTCCCTGTTAGTCAATACTAGAGCTAGAATAACCCTGTCTCTTGTGGATTGTTGTACCAGTTGTTTGAGGCCCTCCCCCTGCAGGGAATCCACCATGTGTCTAGTTCTGGCAGATGTTCCTGATGGTATTGACCAATCTGTATTTGGCATGTTGAAGTCTCCCATTATCAGAACCTCCCCTTTAGCTGTCATGTTTTGTATATCTTCTAACAGTAATGTGTCTATGTCCTTCCCCTGGTCTGGGGGCCTGTAGACAGCCCCAGTTCTTATGTCTATTCCATTTCCTGTTTCCAGGGTGACCCACAGTTCTTCTGGCTTCTTATGTGTGTTCTGAATTTCTGTAGCTTTGATATTTTTATTGACATACAGGGCCACTCCACCACCCCCCTTTTTGCAGGTAAAATGGGTATCTCCAGTGCTAGACAGCACAGCAAGCAGTGGCTGAGGCCATGAGAGGAGCAGGCAGGTCTCAGTTGTACTGTATGAATGCCCAGAGGGTAGTCAAGTGGACAAAGCAGACCCTTTCAAATAAAAGTAGAGCCTGGAGGGTGCAGTAAGTGAGTAAGAGGCCCAGTTTAAATAGATTAAGCCCAGGATGGGCAGGCAAAGGGCTGGACAGGCCCTTACTTAAAGCAAGAGAGAGGCACAATAGGCCCAATTTGAAGGAAACCAAGCTCCTGGAGGGCAGAGCAGTGGACAGACAGGTCCAATTTAAATAAAAGTAGAGGTTGGAGATGGGCTAGGAGGGCAGAACAAGCCCCAGCAACAAATGCCAAGCACAGGACCAGGGCAACTGAGCAGGCTAGTACCTCAGCGACACCAGCAGCCCTAGTCAAAGGCTGATTTAAACATGTTTAAACAATTCTCTCGTTACTGCACATCAGCTCCAGTCAGGAGCAGGGGGAAGGGAAGCAGACAGACCCCAGTAGCCACCCAGCAGCATGGCTGCCACCACTCTAGACAAGTGCTTGTTCATGTTCAAAAGAATTTAAAAGTGTTTCGCTGTACCCCATGCCCCTAGCAAGGGAGGGATAGTGAGCATGGGACCCCAGCATACAGGCCTTAGATAATCATCCCTAAACAAAGGAGGAACGGCCACTGTGTAAAGCTTAAGTGTATGCTCATGGAAGGAAGAGCACAGCACGTGGTCCATGAATAGCTAGGTACAGCCGAGTCATTTAATTCAGATTTCCACTTACTTATTATCTGTTGACCGGGAAAAGAGGGCTAGCTAATTCTGCCCATTTTTACCCTCATCCCAGGAGAAGGGGAGATACAGATGGTAAACAACTGAAATTGAACCAGATTAATTTATTGGTGGTATTTTTAATGAATGGCGGAAATTTGGCCACAACTCTGAAGAAATTCAGCTACACTTTTTGAGAAGTGCTATGAGATCTTTAACTTCCACCTGAACAGGCAGATGGAGCCTTGGTTTAATGTCTCATCTGAAAAATGGCACCTCAGAAGGGAAGCATCCTCCTTATTCTGCACTACAGTGTCAGTATATTGGGATTTTACATCAAGTGCCTGGTGTGGGGCTTGAAATCACAACCTTCTGATCTTCCAGCCGCAGAGGGGGTGTATGCTACCTGCTGAGCCACTGACACCGACAAGACACCTTACATAGTGTCTGCCCTGGTATACTGCCCTGGTTATAGAGCGAACATTTTAAAGTTAATTTATGCACTCTAGCACACATTGATCAGTGTATCCATGTGCTGAATCCACGCTCTGTTCATTGTATTCCATATATAATTTCAGACTATTGTTATTTCATGTGGGGCTTCTTACTTAATTTCCTCACTAGAACTTTTGTACTTTGTATTTTTGCACTGCGGATGTTTGTAGTGCCTTTATGTCTGTACTCCCATCCCTCACCCCCAGGTCACACTTGGAAACAAGCCTTGGTTATCAACATTTTTAAAAATAAAGTGCAAATGCTACTGTTATTCAAGTGACTGTGTTGAATCTTGAATGAACATCTTAAAGAACACCTTTCTCAGTGCTTTATACAAATAAGAGGAAGCTTCCTTACCTCCATGGGCGCTCTTCTGTGGTGTTAGCACATTTCTTTGTAATAACCCCAAAGGAAGGAAAGGGATTGTAAATTGCCATCTAGGGGCTAACCGTGCGATCCCTTTCCACTTCCTGGGTGCTAGCCACACCCCAACACTCTAATGTTTTATGACATATGTATAAGGAGAGCATGGGGACACGCTCCATTCTAGTTTATGTAGCATTATTTGTAAACACAGTTTTTGGCCATTTAAGTGGCCATGTGATAAAATCGGGGCCAGGGTTCAACCAACAAGGCTCTTGTAAGTTGCTCCTTGGCTCTGATTTTACCACATTGCCACTTAAATAACCAAAAACTGTGTTTACAAATCACGTTCCATAGACTTGAATTCTCCCATTCACATGTCATAAAACGTCAGAGCATAGGGCATGGCCAACAACCAGTAAATGGAAGGGGATCATGCGGCTGGCCCCTTGGGGCCAATTTATGATCCCTTCCCTTCCTTCAGGGGTTTTACAAAAAAATCTGCTAATATCACAGAGAAGCTTTCATGGAGGTAAGGGAGATTCCTCTTATTTGTGTTCAGTTTTTAAAAATTAAAGTAACGGTTCCCTTTAAAGCAACAATTGACAGTGTATTTAAAGTGACAGTACTGGACTGCATTTGAACAGATTCGAAGGACAAGAATTGTTTTATTCCAGGACTGCTTAGGGACAGCTCCCAATGTAAGTACATGCTCAAGACTGTGAGACTGCCCTGCTTGCATCAAATGTGACCTATTTGCCCCAAAGTTATCTTGTTTCAGTCCGAGATTATCTAAATTGCCCTCAGTTGCCCTGTTTGATAAATGCATGCTCCAGCACTGAGATACTGCCCTTTCATGATGCAAGCTCTTTCAAATTGATTGCACTTGCTCCAGAAATTATTTGCCCTGTATGTTCTAAAATTACCCTCCATAATCTTGAACTGCCATGCATGTTCTAAAATTGCCCTTCGTGTTGTTCTTGAATTGCCTTGTAATGGTTGCACTATTCAAAGCCTGCCAAAACCATCAACCCACAAGTAAAGGGAAAGTATGCTTCAGAGACTCAGTTTCATTTATGTCCATTGAATGTTAACAATTCTTCCTGCATGATCTAGAGACAATTCTATCCAACTTTATCCTGACAACTGGGGCCAGTCATCAGAATAGGAATAGTGTAGTCAGCTAAGAAATTCCTTGTCACCTGTAGTCTTCAGATTCTTCAGGCCAACCCTTCCCTAACAATGAGCTAGGCAGTGCAGGGAACCACACCAGTTCACAGATAGGGATCTGACACCCACTGGGGTTAGGGTTTTTGTTTCAGGCTCTTCAGTGATTCTCCTGTAGTTGACAGCCTAGAGGTGTTCCGGATCTTCAGCTTCATCCAGACTCAGTTCTTTAGATTCTTTCCTGAGGCCCATGGTGCCAGCCAGAACGTTCTTCAAGCTTTTATCCATTGCATCAGTTCATAATGCCTTGCTCTATGGATTTTGTCCTGAGGCAGCTGTGATGGCATGGAGCTTCTTCAGTTTGCAACACCCAGCTACTCAGATTTCTTCCAAGGGTCCACAGTGATGACTCGGAAGCTCTTCATTTTATTTATTTAATTTTTGTTTACCAGATAAGTGCACTAGCCACCATAATGACTATTTTCAGGCATGACCTGGGAGAGTACAACATAATGAACAAGTACATTTCAACAAGGTATGGAGCAAACAAATACACTTTTCAAGGAAGTATCAAAGTTCCTTGGAATTACAAGTGTACTATTTCTTCCCTAGAGTGTGTGTGGTTCTCATTCCTGGGTTTTATCGATGCCCAGCGTTTCAAATCCTTTGTTCTTGGTAATAGTCAGTTCTTCAAGCTGGCCAACAGAAAGCACATGTTCGGAAGTTCCTCTGTTTGCATTATTCTCAACCACATCATTGACGGCAAGTCAGCAACTAATGAATTCACATAGACTCTGGTGTGTTAGTGTAAAAATTTTAAAGTAGTGTAGGTATAGTGTGCATTAGCAGTATAGAGTGATTTTAGCATACAGTAATACGTACAGAAGTGGTTTTAGAGCACTGTAATATTTATACAAGTGCTCTTAGAGTACAGTAATAATTATGTATTTGTTGTGGTTCAAAAGCAGATTTTTATTGCTCATGCCTGTTAGAATATAATTTATTGGGATCTGTCATTATGTATTGCTAATGTATTGCTAATAGAAATGCATAACACCATGGCTCATGTTGGGGGTGCTTAGTAATGGAAATGTATCAGGCTGAAAGAAACTGCTTTTGCAAAAACTTTTCTTTTGATGACCATATGTCACACACACACACACACCATATATGGATAGTTTCATATTTGCTGAGAATGATGTATGAGTTATAGATATATAGAGGGCTTATTTTGGGGTCTTACTAAGCAGGAACCTAACTGCAGAAGGGCATGCTGCCACTGTCTCTCCGGATTTAGGTAATGCATGTACTTTGTCCTGTATATTGCTATGGCTGATAAATATACAACATGCTGGTTGTGTTTTCTTTCATGATGTCATTACCCATTGAATCTCTAGGGCAACACCAAATTACTAAGAGTTTCTCAAGATTACAATTGGCGCTACCAAGATGGGACATCATCAAAAGGGTACAAACAGTGTCAGGATAGACAAAGGATTGCAACCTAACTATTCTGGGTTCCTTTAAGTTGGCAGAGAGGCGCTGGCACCATGCCACTGACCAAAAGACACATAGCATGTCCAGCCTAGGTTTTAAGTGCAGCTCACTGTGATTTAGCAGTAGCTGTAAGTTAGCAGAATAATGCGTGGGATCCTAACTGCAGACTGAGGGCGTATAGCATGCTATAGTTTTCTGATACATCACAGTTTAAAATAGTGTTTTTTGGCCTAACTGCAGTATTAATTTGTGATCACAATGAAGGAATACATCTCCAAGTTTGTGACCAGCTATGGTGGGGAAGATTTTGCACTGGATGCAAGACACCAGCCCAACCCCTGGGCGTGGGTAAAGAAACAGTTTGAAGGTCTAGGCCAGGAAAAGAACAGTTTTTGTATATAGTACTTGTTTATGGCATGCCAAGCATTTGATACTAAAGTAAAATGTATGTAAGATAATATGAGCAAATAATGTTTATGACATGTCAAGTTTTAAATGACAAAGGTTAGATGTATAAACAGAAAACATGCCAGCTAGCCTTTGACTTTCTTTGTTTTGACTGTAGTCACTTTCTTTTCTTATAACCTTATATTCTGTTTTTTTTTCTCTTTTCTCTCTTATTGGTTTAACTAACCAGAAAATACACTTTTAATGCTCTCCCATGATTTTTCTCTCTCTTTCTACTTTACCTAACCACACACATGTGCATGCACACATACACATACACACACAGACATACACATTATGGTGCAGGGGAAGCTTTGGCTTTTAGTACTGTGTGATAAAGGGAGATTAAAATAATTTTATGTTGTTTCATTTTGTGCTTTACAACTGCTCAGATGTTATCAAACCACTGTGTGTTGTGTGACTTTGGACTGAGGTTATATTTTTCTAATCTAACTGGCAAGTAAAACACTTTCAAGGCTAAGTGCTAGGCAATGTTTTGGAAACATTACCTCAGTCTGTACAGAGAGATTTTTGTGAGGGAGACAGAGAGAATGCTGCAGTTAAGGATAATGTTTGCTCTCTGGCTTATAGCCATTCCTTAAATGTATTTATAGTAACAATAACATTGTGATGACATTTATGATTTTGATAATAGCGCTATGTGATATTTTGGTTTGAATATTTTTTCATATTCTGATTTGTACCTGGTGCCATCTAGTCCCTTGAATCAGGTGGGGAAGGGGATAAATCTTTTCTACTATTCAGCTTTTCCAGCTTAAAAACAAAATCGCCTGCTAAACCTCTTCACTCCTGAATTAAATGGAAGTCAATGCAGAGTGACTCATAGGTGTAAGGTGTTTTTAAAAAAAAGTAGTTTCTGAAAAAAAACAATGAGGAGAGTCCAGGCATTGAATGCACTGCCAGGTCCCCCCCCCCAACCACCACCACTACCACGCAAGTATTTTCAGACATTTGGGTGAGCAAATATATTACATTAGACTAGAGAAAACAGATGGCAAGATTGTGTTTGTGTCTGTGTATGTGAAGTGAGGGGTTGTGTACGTGAATAAAGTGGTGAGGATGGTTTGGAGTCCAAGAAAGCAGAAAACAGAGTATATTCAAGGTGGAGACCTTAGTGTAACAGAATTAAGAATTAAATAATAAGTACGCAGGATGACGTAATGGAATCAGTCTGCACAGTTTACTGCATGCATGTGTCTTATGAAAGTACAAAGAGATGTTTTAATGCAAAAGTACAGTGTGGTATGAACCAATGTGATTTAACCCCTACCCTGTGTACCTACTGAACTCACCCCTTAAGGGGGATGTATTCAAGGCAGCTGCCATCCTGCCACAGCTTTCACTGGTTTGAACCTAGAAAGGGAGGGGTCCCATATACCTCACTGTGTACAGAAACAAGAAGGTTCTCCTTTGGCTGTTAATGCTTGCTCATTTGAAGTTATTTTTAACTTTTCCATTATATTGGCATATTTGTGCCATCTCAGTTGCAAGGGGGTTCCAACTCTTGGTATACCTCTATTGTGTAAATAATATTTTTTTTCTTGTACCATACTGCTCTGTGATACAACATATCCAACTTGGATAGGGCGGTTGTAGGACAGTGACTGTAGATTATGTCAGTGTAGTGAATAAGTGGGAGGAATGTGGGCTGCACAAGATGAGTTTTGGCCTCAAATGTGAGCAGCTTTCTAAGTCTGAAGAGGCCTAATCTTTGCCTTAGTTTTTTCAAGAGTTCCTCTATGTGCACAGTAAAGGTAAGTTTAGAGTCAAGCCAGAGGCCCAGGCACTAACATTTTTTGTCAACCTCAGTTGGTTCCCACAGAAGAATGAGTATTTGGGGATGAAGTTTTTTCTTTAGCCTTTTGTCTTTTTCTCCACCTCCTCCGGGGGGGGGTGGGGGCACGTTTCTGAAGGAGATGTCTCAAATGAAATAACTAAGACAGGGTTAAATTTATAATTTATCTCCTCAGTTACACTAGAGATCAGCCTTCACTCGAGAGGGAGTGACTGGATGGAATGCAATACACTGTAATTCAAACACCCTTTCATCTCAGGAACAGCAGCTTTAATTAAACAACAAAATGAATTTTATATTTTAACACTAACCTTTTTATTTTTAGCATTTTAAGGTTTTAACATTTTTATCATGAACGTTATTCCTCTGTGTTACTGTGCATATGTAGTCCATAGTACGGAAATAACACTATGTCTAAAGGGGAGGGTCTGACAACCCCAACCCTTTGGTTAGCTACTCCATACCAGAGGTTTTTTTTACATGTCTGGCAGTATGACAGTTTAACTGCCTCAGATGACACTGTGTATGGGGGGGGCTGACTTTTGGGAAGGCTTGCAGTTAGTGTCCCTCCACAGTCCATTTGTTTTTCTTGCAATTTCTGTAGTCTGTCAATTTTATCTAAATGGGACTACATGGTTAAAGCCAACTCCAAAAACCACTTCCTTCTGCAGCGGCAATGCCAAGCTGATCTCCTTGCGAAGCAAGCAAAAAGATTGAGTGGGGGAGATGTAGACCTTCCGTGAACCCCCATAAACCTGTGGCAAGCTTCCCAGAAAAACAAATCAAGTCCATTTAACTAACTGCTTTATGGCAAGTAGCTGGTTCCTATAGCAATTGTCATACAGAGACTAAGATTCTGATGGTCCAAGAACTTATTCTATAATACAGTACCTGATGTGTGCATGGGCGGCCATTAGGGGGCAAAGAAAATCATTTTGAAAATGTAGACAGTTGGGTGGTGGCCAGATGTGCTCTGAGTAGTCATTGACAAGTGATTTCATGTAAATTAGTTGAAACTGTTTAAAGATCAGAATTAATCCACCAATGAAGCAAGACCCAAAGCTCTCCTCTTTGTTTTGTCTTTCAGAAATTAAGCAGTAAGTGTCTGTCTGCCACAGGGTTCCAGGACTTCAAGTGACAGTGCACCAGTGCATGGGGTCAGTATGTGAGAAGATTTTGTTCTAACATCTGTCACCTACATTACAACCACTAACATACTAATGAGGAAGGGTGCTGAAGCTCTCCTCTCTATTTCTTTTGTCTTCCAGAAGCTGACATCATGCTGATCCTAATTGCCCTATGGCATGTGGGGAAGGGTGGAAGGAAGGGGCAGCTGCAGAATAAGGGGTGCTAGCTGCATAATAGAGCAGACTTGATAGACCTCTAGGCCTTTATCTGCTGGCAAATTTCGTATGTTCCTATGTGGCCATGGGACTTCAGGAGGCCATGCATAAATGAATAGTGCAAAAAAAGAAAAAGCTCAGCACTCAGTTCTAAAGTTTTCAAATGCACTAGTGCGACATTTATTGCTGGCAAGTATGCCTGGACAAACAATGCCCCTGTGCTTCAACCCAAAAGTGGGCCTTCCTCAGGGGATGTGTTTTTGTTTTGTTTCTAAGTTGGCTACTTATCTATTTGAGCACTACCATCTCATGTGTGCACCACTACACTAATTTTGTTCTATAAACAAATAGTGATAGTCTACGAGGGAGAATCTGCCATGCTGCCTGTCACCTATGATTCACCCATTTTCTCTCATGTGCTGTGGTGGCAAAGATGCCAAAAAATTGTACCACATACTAACATACTAAAAACCAGCAGAATAGGCCTAATGATCTGTCATGTCTGCACGATAGCCAGCCTCCTAGTGGGTGCTTGCCTTCCCATCCCCCCAGCCCCAGAGAGGGTCTTCTTTGGCTTCAGTTTCCCCTTGTACCTGTCCCACCCCTTCTTGAAGCCCTCCACTGTCTACCAGCCTCCCGGGCAGCACATTCTATGGCTCCACCACCCTCTTAGTGAAATAATGTCTCCTACGTTCCCCCCCATAATTTCCCCCCTCCAGCTTCCACTCTTGCCCCCTAGTTGTTCCCCCCTTCTTTAGCCTGAAGAGCTCCTTGGTTCTGCTCTTGGTTATTCCTTTTACGTACTTGAAGACCCTGATCATGTCTCCCCTGTCTCTCCTCTACTCCAGTGTGTACAGCTCAAGCTCTTCCAGTCTCTCCTCATAGGGCCTCCCCTCCATGCCCTGAATCATCCTGGTCGCTCTCCTCTGGAACCTCTCTAGCAGTGCTATGTCCTTCTTCAGATGAGGTCTCCAGAACTGTACTCAGTACTCAAGTTGTGGCCTGACCAAGGCATTATATAGAGGGAGAATCACCTCCCTCCTCCTGGACATAATTCCCCTGGCTATGCAGCCCAGTATCCTGTTTGCTTTGGCTGTGGTTCTTTTACAATTTTTGGAGTTATTCATTTTGACGTCTACCACCACCCCTAGATCCCTCTCACCCAATGTGGCTTGCAGTGTGACCCCCCAGGGTGTATACATGGCCTGTGTTTCTGACCCCCACATGAAGTACCTTTCATTTCCCAGCATTAAACATCAATCCCCACCTCCTTGACCACCCCTCCAGGGTATCCAGATCCCCCTGGACTGTCTCTCTCACTTCTTCTCAATCCACCAGTGCTTCCAGTTTGGAGTCATCTGCAAAGAGACTCAGCCTACTGCTAACCCCCCTCCCTATATCTGAGACATAGGCTTTGAACAGGGGTGGCCCCAATACTGAACCTTGGGGGACCCCACTGATTTACCTTCCTGGGGGAGGAGACTATCCCACTGACCATTACCCTCTGTGTTTGCCCCAAAAGCCAATTTTCCACCCACTTGAGCACCTGTCCTCCAACCCCCATCTCCCCCAGCATTATTATCAGCCCATTATGGGGTACTGAATCAAACGCCTTGCTGAAATCCAGGTATAGGATGTCCACCAGTCTATGTCTGTCCAGGGCCCCCGTCACCCAGTCATAAAACTCTGTGAGGTTGGACTGACATGATTTCTCTGGGATGAAGCCATACTGTTTGTCATCCTGGTGCTCTAACATTTCCAGCTGCCTCCTAAGCCTCTCCTTGATAATGCCCTCCATTACGTTGCCTACTGCTGACATTAGGCTGACAGGCCTATAATTCCCCATCTCCTTTCTAGACCCCTCTTTGTGGATAGGCACTACATGAGCCACCTTCCAGGCTTGGGGCACCCATCCTGTCTGCAGAGAGGTGTTAAAGAGTGCAGCCAGTGGAGCTTCCAGCTCCTCCACCAGTTCCTTCATAACTCTCGGATGTAGCCCATCGAGCCCCAGTTCCTTATCAGTTTTTAGCTTCTGAAGGGCCTCCCTCACCCTGTCCACTTTGATTTCTCCCCCCAGTCCTCCCCCTCATGCAACCACCCCACCCCTTCTGGGTCTGGTCCAGCCTGTACCCTAGCCTCTTTCAGTCCTCTGGTCTCAGACTGACCCCTTGATTTTGTTGGCTCATCTTCCCTCCCATCAGGCTGTAGGGATCCCCTGTCTCCCTCTGTAAAGATTGAGGCAAAATACTCATTTAGCACCTCTGCCTGTTCCTCTGCTTCCTGAGCCCATCTTTCCCCAGTCTTAATCCTTCTGATCTGTGTCCTCGCTTTTCTCTTCTCTCTTATGTATCTATAGAATCCCTCCCCCTCCAGATATCTCTAGCCATGTTTTGCTCCATTCCTGCCTTAGCTCCCCTACCACTCTGGTGACCCTTCTGGCCATCAGTTCATACTCTCCTCACTCCTTATCCCCCTTGAGCATTTAAAATGTGCATAGGCAGCCTTTTTTTTCCCCTCACCACCTCCTGCACCTCCCTGGTCCACCAACAATGCTTGCTGGTTCTACCATGCTTTCGCCTTACTTTTGTACAGGACCTAGTAGCCTCTTGCACCCCTTTCTTAATGGTCTCCCACAAGCTTCCAGCATCCATATCCAGCCTAATCTTGTCCGCCTCTCCCGTAGAATCCTACCCATGCCCACAAAGTCCACTCCCCTGAAGTCTACCACTACTGTATTAGTGCAGTTTTCCTCCCCCCTAGATACAGCAGAAAACAGACCATGGCGTGGTCACCACCCACCAGTGGACTGCACACCTCCAGGCCCTTTATCAGGTCACTGTCCGCTAGGACAACATCTGATATCTGCCCCTCTCTAGTAGGTTCCTCCACCTGTTGGTCCAGGAAGGCATCCTGAAAGATGTCCATCAGTCTCTGTTCCCTGACCACAGAGGAGGTCATGGTGTCCCAGTCAGCTCCTGGCATATTAAGGTCACCCATGTCCACCACCCTACCCTTTTCAAGGTCACAGTGACCCTTGATGTTCTCAACCAGTTTATCCTCCAGAGCCTCCTCTATTGCAGGGAGGCCTGTACACCACCCCTATTTTCAATTGTTTTCATTCCCATTTGCAGGGTTACCCAGATCACCTCCACACCCCTTCCAGCCTCCTCCGCTCCACTAACCACTATGTAATTTCTGACTATCAGCACAACACCTCCCTCTGTTCCCACTTCTCTATCTTTTCTGAATGTCTTTTAGTCCTCCAAGTTTAGGTCCCAATCATTTCTCTGAGTGGCCCACATCTCCGTGATTGCCGCCACATCCACTGCTCTCTCAGCCAGCATAGCCTGGAGCTCAGGCATTTTATTGCTCATGCTTCTGGCATTGATCAGGACTGTCCTGCACCCCGACCCCTCCCCTCTCTCCTGTCCCCCCAGCCCTGCGCAGTCCCTTTTCTGCCCAATTTTCCTTGGATTTGCAACACAGTCCCCTGCACTCTTCTTGTGCCCTAGACCTGAACCCTCCAGCAGCCCCCCTGTGGCCTTTCTTTTATTTGACCCTCCCCCTTTACAAGTTTAAACCCCACCTCTCACCTATAAATCCAGAAAGTTTTAGTTTCAAGATCTCCCTCCCCTCCAGATTGAGGTGTAACCTATCCCTGACATATATACCCTTATCCTCCCAAGTATCCCCACAGTCCCCCACCAGGCCATACCCTTCTGCCTTGCACCAGTCCCTGAGTCACTGGTTTTCCCCTTTAAGTTTTTGCTTGTTCTCCCCAGTCACCCTTGGTACCGGCAGAATGTCAGAGAAGGAAATTGTGCTTCCTATAGAGTGGCAAACCCTGGCCAGTTCCTGGAATCTAGCCTGTATTTCTAGTTCACTGTTCCTTTCCAAGTTATTTGTTTCCAGATATACTAGGAAGTCCAGGGATTCCCAGCATTCCAGTGCTATCGAGTATAGCTAGAATTTGGCCTTGTGTATGGATAGTCCTGGTATACATTTAGCCTTGACTGGACTGCTTTTACTCTCCCCCACCCCCTCGCACTGGATACCCCTGGACATGCAGTCCCCCAGCAGAATCACCTTCACCTGCCCCCCAATTTGTTAGCCCATTTTGTTCCTTCCAGGCTCCTCCTTCTGTCGTCAACCCCCTGCTTGCTCCTCCCACCCCCATCAGCCTGAGGGTCACCCACATGTGTGTGCCCTACTGCACTCCTTCTTCTGCTTGTGACTGCCAGTTTGCTCCTCACCCCCAATCTCCTGGGTGGCCCAAGTTTGCCCCCCAGTTCTACCCCTTCTCCCTTCTTGAGCTGTAATCCTCAGATCCCCCACTCAAGCATCCTCCCACTGCTTCCCTCCCCCATTCTGGACCTGCAGTTCCCACCCCATCTGCTGTTTTTCTCCCAACCCTACCCTCCTCCTCTACCCTACTCTTCACCTCTTCCAGTGTCTCCTGTCTCGAAGCTGGCCTGTCTAGAGAACTCTCTACTGCCCCCTCCTTGGTTGGCTTCCCTAGTCTGGACACTGGCCTGACACCAGTCCTGCCTCCTTCCACCCTGGCCTCTCTCAGTGCTCCCCTGTCTACCATACCTCCCTCCAACCTAGGGTCATGTCCCTCCCCCTTCCGTTATTTCCTTTGGTTCTGGCTCCCTCCTCTGTCCCCCTTCCCCTTTCAGCTAACTGACCAAACCCTCTCTGTCTGCCTGCTATCCCCCTCCCACCAGCCTCCTCCACTTCATCTCCTGGATAGAACAGGGTGAATCAATTTGTAAGTGTGATGCTTGCCCCCGATTTGCTCTCTCCTACCCCTCTTCCTCCTCTGCTCCCTCTGGGCAGCCCCCTCCCTACAGAGTGATTCCTGCACATTGCTTGTTTTGTGCCCCATACTTCCCGAGTAACCATATGGTCCACCTGTCCCCTGGGATATGCTCTTTTGGCCTTGTCCTCTTGTCCCCCCAGGGTATGCCATTTTGGCCATGTCTAACCTCATATGGTCCATACCCCACCTTACCTCCCCAACCCTCCCCCTCCCCCTTCCAGCCACTTTCTGTTCCCCCTGATCTCCTCCCTAAGACCCGCCAGCTGAAAACACACTGGGCACCCTCTGAACCTCGACACCCAATTTAATATTATGGACACCCCACACCCTGTACACCCAATCACCATACCGAAGATGACAGCTCTGAGAACTCCCAGGTCCACCCTCATTTTGGGTGTGAGCAATATGGTCCCTGTGACAACCCACCTCTCCCTCTGGGCTGAACAGCTTTTAGAGAGGTGTCTGTCCTCAGGTATTCACTGCCACCAGCTGGAGTCATCCAGCGCCAACCTTCAAGTTCACAAACTTAAACAATTAAATGTGCAATTGCACAAAGTAAAGTCTGGTAGTGTGTCTCTTGGGTGGCGGATGCTACACAGAGTTTACCTCAGCCAGTGGAAACCAAATATTACCTTAGAAAAATGACATCACAGTCACAACTGTTGAGTGAATAAATAGCTTTTTACTTAACAGAAAGTGCACTGAGCATTTACAGGATATATATTTACAACACAAGAGAATAATACTGATACAGGAAAAGTAAACAAATGTTTTAAATAACAGATGGCAAAAGAAGAAGGCTATTACTGAAATATGCTAGTACTAAACTTATCCCTTCCTGTCCTTCCAAGAGACACTGGGCCCTATTCTAACTGCCAGCTCCCACGGACATAGCTACAAGGGTAGGCTCCAAACTTATGTTTCCCCCTCCAGCTTCCAAAGTAAGAGGGTAAGCTTCATTGTCTTTCAGCCTCTTATATATTCTCCTGGGAATAGGTAATGCCTATTCCCCCTTTGAATGCACCAACCAAGTAACATGTATGTATTTAATTGTCTCAATCCAAGTGAACACCCATCAGTGACCAATTATATTCCCTTTGTAACCTTAGGTTTATATTTGAATGAACCAATGGCATTCAAACTGACATGTGTATGTGGACAGTTTTGTGTGTGTGTGTGTGTGTGTGGAGATGTCCACTCGAGATTTATGACCCAGCTCTTATCTAGCAGCTAGGGAGGATTGAAAATTCCACAAGCTGGATGCTGCTGGACAGTGGATTTTAGCCTGTGTGTGTTTTTTTCAAACTGCTAAAAAAAAAAAAAAAGCTAGAGAATCCAAACCATTAACTCTTTCCTTCCCATTTCTGTCACGGTCCCCTACCAGCAATAATACACTGTCAATCTTACACAGCCCCCCACCAGCAATTATTATACACAGTACCCAACAGTAGTCAGTTCACATCAATGTGCCCTCTTTTTACAGAAGCAATGCCCAGCAGTAGTCAGTTCACAGCAATTTGCCCTCGTTCCCCACAGTATCCAGCTTTCAAGCCTCAGCAATCCCTAAGTAGTAGTCCCAATGCCCCCAAGGTTTTTTAGCAATCCCCAGCAGTAACCACCATGCCTAAGCCAGCACAGCATATGTGAATCTTATGACCACCCCCCCACTAGTCAGCAACAAGTCCGAGCTTCCTGTTGCTACAGGTCAGCCAATCTCACCATGCCCTCCCCCAGGCTCCACCCCTTAAGACCATTTAATAGAGGTCGAGGCTGGGGTGGGTGGTGTGGGACACAATTACAGCTCTTTTTCCAGCCAGGTGTAGTGAGGCAGCTATGCCCATCTTACATTTATTTATTTATTTAAACAGCAGTTTGGAAAACCTTTGAGCCATAGGCTCATTTACAAAGATACCTTGTCACAGTAAGACAAATGAAAATACACAGTATAACAGTAACTTAAGACATAGATACAAACAAGCTGGTACAGGTAGGATTGATGCAAACAATACCAGAGTTATGTTGTCCTTAGCAGCTTAGTAGTAAGCTTTGTCATAAGTACTGAGTACGGCTTTGACAAGTGGCAATTACGCTTGAATTGTTAACAAATTGGTTCCATAAGGAAGTATTGAAGCCGCGATATAGTTGGAGCTTCGGAGTGGAGGGGGCAGTGTGTTGAACCAGGAGGGGGCCCTAAAGCTGAAGGCTCTTTGGCCGTGAGAGGTCCTAGCTCTAGGGATAACAAGAGAGGTTTTCCCAGAGGTCCGAGTATGAACTAGTGGGACAGAGCGGCGGATGGTGGTGGTCAATCCTGGCGGATAGCCCAAGGAGGGTCTTTTGTAAGGTACAGGTCAGATATTTGAGGCGGTGTCAAGATCAAGTACCAGGCGCTTTAGCGTACAGTGAACAGGTGTGTGTTGTTAGCCTAGGTGCCCCAGTAATTAACCTGCAGGCCTTATTCAGAGTAGTGCGAATTTTATGGAGTACCATCTGATCAGCAGCACCATACACCGGCAGTCCATAGTCCACTAGGGACAGGATAGAGGAGGTGACTGCGAGTTGAAGAGCCTCTGGGGGGAGGCAGTGTTTATACCGATGTAAGATGCCCAATCAGATATTAGTGGCAGTGACTAGGGCAGTGATGTGTCCATGGAAGGAGAGGGAGGGATCAAAATGGATCCCTAGGTATTTATAGGAGCAAACTTGTTCGAGTGGGAAAGAGGACCCAGAGTGAATGAGGAGTTTGAAGTTGCAGGACTTGTTTTGAGGATGAGCAAAGAACATGGTTTTGGTTTTTTTCAGATTTATCACCAATTTATGTTCCTTGAACCAGCCCTCGGCTTCGGCGAAGGACTTCTGCAGTGAGTCCTGGAGGGCAATAGGGTTACGACTCGAGGCAAAGATGACTGCATCATCAGCGTACAATAGAATGTTCCCTGAGCAAGAGCGTGAAAGGGTGTTAAGGTAAAGGGAGAATAGTAAGGAGCCCAGAATGGAGCCCTGGGGAACCCCAGAAAAGATGGGACAGATGTTTGAGTAGGTCCCATTAATTTTTACACACTCTGAGCGGTCAGACAGATAACTGGTGCACCAGGAGATAGGCCCAGCAGCAAAACCAGAGAGACTAAGGTCATCAAGAAGGAGGGGGTGGGAGACAGTGTCGAAAGCTTTAGAGAAGTCAATGAAGACTGCACCAGCCAGAGAACCAGTGTCTAAGGAGGAGTGGAGAAAGTTGGAGAACTCTAGGAGGGCTGTGTTGGTACTGTGGCCCACTCAGAAGCCATGCTGCTCAGGACATAGGACATTGTAGGTGGAGAGGTAGTCAGAGATTTGAGAGGCCACCACTTTTTCCAAGGCCTTGGAGAGAGGAGAGAGAATGGAGATTGGCTGATAGTTTCCAGTCACAGTCCTATCACCACCTTTAAAGATAGGGGTGACAGTGTTGACTTTCCAGGCAGTTGGAACCTTCCCCAGGCAAAGAGAGTGGTTGATGAGGCACGTGATTGGGGTAAGGACTGTGTCTAAGACCAGCCGTAGGATACACGGATCCAGGGTGTCACTGCCCGTACTATTACTCTTGAGGGCAGTGACAAGGTGCGGCCTAAGTTCTTGTTCTTGGGCAGAAACACGGTGGAGGAGAAAATAAGGGTGAGAAAGATTTACAGCAGGTGCTGGGGGAGGAGGGTCAAAAAAATTTGTAGGGAGGATAGGGCTAAGGTCAGTGAATGAGGTGTTGAGGTGGTTGGCTATGAGGGCTGGGTCTGAGGAGATCACGCCATTAATGTTGATCTGGTGGTGGGGGGGAGTGTGCACTCCCATTTAACTGTTTAATGTTATCCCAGAAGGTTCTGGGGTTCCCCCATGAGGCAGTGAGTGAGGACCGATAGTGCTCAGACTTGGCCTTTCTGATGGCCCGAGTGCACTTGTTTCGGGCGGCAGCATACAACTGCCTGTCACTGGGCCAGCCAGTCTCAATGGCATGGTGCCATAGGTTGTCTTTATGTTTGAGTTGATGGATCAAAGCTGGGGTTACCCAGGGGGCATTCTGCCTTTTAGAAAGGCGGGTCGACACTGGGGCAAAGATATCACAGGCATTATTAAAAGTTCGGGTAAAGAAGGAGAGAGCTGTGTCGATGTCAGGAGTTGCCTGTATAGGAGACCAGTCAATTTGGGACAGAAGTTCCTTAAGTTTTATCAGTCCACCAGGTATTAGACACCACCAGCATGTGGACTGTGCTATGGGTTTGGGGACTAAGGATGACCAGTGGAATAGAATGGGTGAGTGATCACTGAGAGAGTCTGGGAGGACTTGTACATTGGGGATCCGATTAGGGTGGTTGGTGAGTACCACATCAAGCAGGGTACTGGAGCCTCTCTTGGGGTTAGTCCTGGTAGGGTGGGTAACTAGTTGCATTAGGTCTATTGCAGAAAAGGAGTCACGGGTAGAGGAGGAGGAGGGGGCTGAGCCAGTTGACATTTAAGTCACCCACCAGAATTTGATCAGTGGAAGGAGGTAGTGAGGAAAGGTATTCTGTAAGAGAGGCAATGGCCTGCATTTGGTCCCTCGGGGGCACGTATGCAGTAGTCAGATAAAGGGGTCCCTTTAAAGGGTCAGGGGTTAGTTTCAGCGTAAGCGCCTGGGCCCTGGGGTCAAGGATGGGAGCAGGCAGGGCTAGTACGGGGGAGAGATTCCTTGACATATATAGCGCAGCCGCCGCCCCATCTCCCAACACGGTCGGACCGGAAAAGGGTGAAACCAGGAAGGGTGACTAGGGAGTCAGGGGAGGATTTAGACAGCCAAGTCTCAACCAGAGCGATGACATCAGGGTTAGTTGATGTGACCAAGCATTGTAGTGAGTCAAACTTTTTTAGGAGGCTACAGATATTCATGAAGACCATTCATAGGCCTGTGGTGCTAGTCGGGGAGCTCCTGGGAACCGGGCCAGGGTTTGGATGAATGTTCCCTGACAGGAGTAGTAGCATGACTAACACCCTGGCTGGGAGATGGTGAGAGGTTTTCCTACGATTGACATGAGAGGGGGGTGAGGGGAGGCTAAGGGAGCAGGGGGTGGGCAGGGTGGTACAGGAAGGGAAGGCAAGAATAAGAAGACACTCAGATGTGCCTGAGGCGAGGAGGAAGCTAGGGGGAGGGCAGGGAGGACCAAGACACACAGAGGTCCCAAGGGGCAAGAGAGCAGGTTCAGGAGCAAGGGGAGGAGGGAGGGGTGCCAGGGTACAGTGTGGAGTAGCAGATGGGTAAGTGGGCAAGTGCACTGCTAGTGGGGATAGGCACAGGCAAAGCATGAGGCAGGGCCAATACATTGTGGTGAGCAAGATCCAAGGGAAGTAGTACTGTACAGGTAGGAGTAGGAAGTAGCGAGGGAGCTTAGGTCCCTCTAGTGGCCAGCAGGTATAACCTGCAAATTGGAAAGTGGGGAGATAGGTTCTGGGCAACAGGACGTGATGTCACCGGATGTGATGTCACGGGGTGGATCCTAAATTGACAGCCGCCCCTGGGTGGGTGGGTGGTTGGGGCATGGGCAGACGGGCGCAAAGCGCCGTCAGGGCTAGCACTCTGCAGAAGGCCCAGACAAAGAGAAGAGGCTCTCTTTACCTCGAAAGTTATCAGGCTGGAAATTCGGCTTCTCAGCTCCTCAGGTGAGCTACTTGTGTTGCATGTGTTGCTTGTTTGTCCCGAGTGCCTGCCGCGGTCGGCAGTGAGCTTGGGGGGGGCCTAGCCAAGGTTCAAACTTGGTGCCCTGTCTCCTGATTGGTCCTTCGCAAAATGTAGCTCTTCTCCCTCCAGCCCTGGCTCGCTGCTGACTGCAGCCACTGAGAAATCTGCTCCAGTGCCTGTCCTGCCCCCAGTACACTCTCCAGCTGCCGATGCAGCTCCGGTTTCTCCCACCACTGATGCAGCCCCCAACATGCTCTCTGCCACCTATGCGGACAGCTGCCGATGCAGCCCCGGCTCCTCTTGCCATGTGTGCAGCCCCTGGTGGATTCTCTGCCACAGATGTGGCCAGCAACCTCCACTCCTCCGCTTCTCCCCAGCGCTCCCTGCTCCAAGCAGCAATTACAGCTCCTTTTCCTGCCAAGTGTAGTGAGGTGGCTGGGCCCATTTATATAGCCCAGCCGTGATTCAAACTTGGTGCCCTGTCTCCTGATTGGTACTCTGCAAAATGTAGCTCCTCTCCTTCTAGCCCTGGCCTGCTGCTGACTGCAGCCACCTGGAAGTCTGCACCAGTACCTGTCCTGCTCCCGGTACACTCTCCAGCTGCCAATGCAGCTCCAGTTCCTCCTGTCACTGATGCGGCCCCAAACGTGCTCTCCACTGCCGATGCGGCCAGCTTCCAATGCAGCCCTGGCTCCTCCTGCTGCATGTGCAGCCCTTGGTGGATTCTCCACCGCCAATGTGGCCAGCAGCCTCCACTCCTCCACTTCTCTCCAGTGCTCCCCTCTCCAAGCAGCAATTACAGCTCCATTTGATGTAATAATGTTGTTCACAGACTGTCCTACTGGACTTTGCAGAGACTCACTTATAGATGCTGCACTTTCCGTTAAGAGAACGCAATCCAAGGGAAGGAGGCACACATTTGGATAACATTGTCTCTGAATATGCAGGACCTTTGCATAAGGACTGAGTGCATATTTGTCCAGATAATGCCTCCTTGGTGATTGACCGAGTGCAATAATCAGACACAGGCACCAGTAAACTGACAATTAGAGACAGTGGTGGTGAAAAGCAACATTTTAAAGGTTTTACAATGAACTTTAATATTTTCTAATGATACATTACCACCTGTGCCACAAACGTCTGAGGACACTGAACACTGTCCTATGGTGGAACTGGGTCTACCTAGTGGACTGACTGCTACTTATAGCCCAGGGACGTTAGTGAATAATGTACTGTTTATGCATAAACATGTTATTTGAATCTGTGAATTTGCTATTACATTGTGATATGATGTAATATGGGCCTTATGTTGGAACAAATGTATATTTCTTTACTTTTAGATGTGATTGCCACTCATCGGGCAAACACTGTTGATGTTCTGTATTGGTACTGTTTATGCATATTTTCCTGTGATTTTGAAGTTTTCTCATTGGGACATGACTAAACATAGTCATCCCTATGCTTCTACTAATGTATGTTTATTATACAATACTTTTATTTGGGATATGTTAGCTTCATACCATGCTAGAGCCCAAGATCCCATAGCTACACAAGAAAGGAAACCCCAAGAGGGAGGCTTCTATACCCGACAGGTTTGAGACCTGATATGACTTACTGACACCATCTCAGGCCTTTTTGCATCTGGCTTGTCCATATGGAATAGGGCTGACATGGAGACCATACAAAGGCATGTGAAAATGCAGCTAAGGTTACCAAACCTATGATACAAGGGGTTGATGGCCTAGGACAAAAGAACAAAGGTCTGCTGTTTATAATATGTATGATAGTGCATGCTTGTTTACTGAAACACAAACTAAGATCAGTGCATTAGTTCAGATAATCTTTAAATGGTCTTGCTACTGAAAAAAATACCCGGTTTATGATGTGCATGACATCATACTTTTGTTTTTAGAAACACAGACAAAGCTCAATGCATTGAATACTGTCAATAATAAAGAGGCTCAATACAAGTATATGAGAAAAGAGATCATATGCACAACCTATGGCAATTATGTTCTTACTATGATAACACACTTGCTCAGAGACAGAGTCAGGGTGTTTCCCAGCTCTCATCTCTGATAACTATTTGACCAAATGGTATTGCTCTGCATGTGTAACCAGATCACAGGATGTCCACACAGGATGTATTGAGGCCTGTAAAAAGTTTTCTTTTGTAACAGCTAGAAACTTGGGGTATGCCACCATGCACCCTAACCAGGGCAAATGCTACACCACTGGATCCTGTACTAGACAGGATACCTTGTCCATATCTTTTACTGTTTCTTTACCTGCATTTGACCCCACTGAGACTATTTTTGGCAAACTGGCCACTGTCCATTCTGTGGGTTACTTGGAGGGTGACACTTATAAGGAGAGGGTGGACACACCTTCCCTAGTAGTATATAGCCCCATTATGGCCCCCATTATGATCCTGTGACAGGTTCCACATACTGCTTGCTACTCAGTAAGAGGACATTCCTACGCATGTCGCTGTGATGTATTTGATGTGGTAACACATCTGTGTAGCCTTGATGGAGGTTTTCAGCAAAATATAATCATCCTGTCAATCCAAAATGGCACCTGTCCAGTGTGACTGACTAAATGGCACCGTCCCATGGCAAAAGTCACCTATAATATGGATGGTCAGTACTGTGTAGTTACCAACCAAATATTCTTTACCTATGGGACACTGGCGTGCCCAGTAACTACTCCAAACTTGTACTTCACACTTTCTTCTTTCACTGTCATTGTTCAAATGGTTATATTACTAGTACTATTCCATGAGGAAGAATATATTCAGAGTGAACTTGTTCATCAAAAGGATGTTATAAATTACATTCCAACCTTCAATGTGCATATTTCTTCACTTTCTCTAGACTTGAAACTCTTGCGTAATTGTAAGGATGAACATCTGATTAGAATTAGTAATAGTATGCAACTTGCTCAACAATCTTTGAATACTTTATTACATGCTGGTGATTTTGATCTTTTAATTTCAAATACATTGATAGAAATTAGCTTGAAATTGTTAATCATGTTACAAGTTATTTTAGTACTTGTTGTATTCACAATGCTCTGTCGCCTTAGATGACGTTTAAGAAATCATTATAGGGAATTGAAAATTTTTTTTCTGTGGTGCAGCTGCTCAATAAACTGGTCACTTTTTGTAAGTTATATCTCCTGCCTCTCCATTTTGGTGAAAATTTTCATTGAGTAGCCAAATAGTAAAGAGCCACCTTAACTACAAACCGACCAAGAGAGCACACCATAATCAAAACCTGACAGGCTGGCAAATCTCATTCAACTCAGAATTCTCAGCTCATGTCACTTCTTGTGTTAGAATCCAGGTTGCTTTAGGTTCTCAGCGATCCTCAGTGTCCTTCAGGTAGGCCACCGATCTCTCTTTTGCTATGGCCTCCATCAGCTTACCAACAATGGAGGATGACAGGTCTGTAGTTGCATGACTCCTTCCTGTCCCCTCCCCTTTGTGGCAAGATACTACATCAGCGAATCTACATTCTGCTGGCACTACTCCAGACTGCAGTGAGTCACTGAATAGATAGGTCAAGGATACTGCCAATATGGCATTCAGTTCCTTTAGCACCCATGGGTGCAGGTTGTGTGGGCCTAGTGCCTTGTCTACCCTTAGAGATCCTAGTCCTTTTTGTACCCTGTTTACTAAGATGTGTTCTCTGTCCATTTCTTGGAACCCCCCCCTTGTTGGCGACTTCAATATGACTCTCTGTCAGAGGAACATTGTCCTTTACCATGAATACTAAGCAGAGGTAATTGTGTTGCATATTTGTCTTTTGGTCTCCATCCTGCATTACCCTCACCCCCAACACTCCTCTTCTTGCTTTCTTTTTTCTTCTTCTCCTTATGTTCCTGAAAAATGATGTTTCCCCAACCTTTTCTCCCTTAGCAATCTGCAGCTCCGTGTCTGCCTTTGCCCTACTGACCTTCACCCTTGCCTCTTTGAGTTTAGCCTGATAATCCTGCCAGGCTTACTCCCTTTTGTTCCTCTTGTACTCAGTGAGGGCCCTACTTTTCACCCCTGCTTCCTTCCTCAGCCTCTTCAAGAACCAGATTGGTCTTTTGTGTTTGTTCCTTTTGGCAATCTGCTTTTCACAATCTTCAGTTGCCACCTGGAGATCCCCTTGATCCTGCTCTATAGTTCTTCCATCCCCCTCTAGCTGGTCTACACCTGCCAATCTTGAACTAGTTCCCATATATTCCCAAATCTTCCTGCCTGAGGTCCAGGACCACTGTCTTTGAGGGGGGTCTGCTGTTTCCTCCCATCAGTTTGACCCACAGAGTGTTGTGATCATTGAACTCCAGTGGTTCCCTGACAGTCACCCCCCACCACCACCATCTCTAAGCTGGTGAACACCAAGTTGAGTATGGTGTCCTGCTATGTGGGATCTTTGGTTAGCTGCACCAGTAGACAGTCCAGGAGCATATCTAGCAGTGTCTGACTCTTGGTGCTCCTAGTTGCTTGGAATTCCCAGTCTATATCTGGCAGGTTCAGATCTCCTACTAACACCATATCCCCTTTTGCTGTTCCCCTTATTATTACTCCCAACTCTCTGTTGCCTTCCTCTTTCTGCCCATGTGGTCTGTAGACCACCCCTAATCTAACCATCCTTACAAAAGCTGTTGTCAGCTGCACCCGTACAGATTCCACTTCCCCTCCCCTCTACTGTTTCATAGTTTCATCCTCTGTCACTTTGATTTCTTCCCTAATATAAAGGGCTACTCCCTCTCCTCTCCCCTTGCCAATGTCCCTCCTAAGTAAGGTACTGTATACCCTGGAATCAGTAGATCTCTGTTATTGTTGCCACCATGACAAATCTCTATGATGGCCATTTAGTCTAACTTAGCCTCTGCCACCATTGCTTGAAGTTCCCTGAACTTATTGTTTAAGCTTCTGGTGTTCCAACAAACCAACCTCCATGCCTCCATCTTACTTCCTCCCTTCTTATTTGATCTCTTCCTTGTGTTGTTGACTTCCTCCCTATCCTTTCCTACAACCACTCCAATAAATGTATATGTGTTGCCCAATCCCTCACTTGTTACCTTTACCTGTCACTTGCTCCTGCCATTTCTGGCTTTCCCTGGCCTAATTTCCATGTCTGAGGAAGCCTCTGCTGGGCTCACCCTGCACATATCACCAATGAGAGAGTTCCCAGCATCAGCTACACCCCGCTTCAGTTTAAAAGACTGTCCATGTATATTGTTAAATACCTACAAAGTCAAGTTTATAGCTCTTACAAAGCCTCCCTTGTCATCTTCAAAATTACTCAAGAACACTCCCCATCCTATCTCTCTAGGCTCTTAATCCCTTACCCTCTCCTCACCCTCTGAACTCACCCTTCAAACTTGGGGCTCTTCTCTGTCCCCTACACTGTGGGAAAGAGGCTGCTCTGTAGTAACATTATTTGGCAGAGACGGAAGAGACTAAGGGTCCACCTTATCTGCCTTTCCTGCTGCATGGCATGGGAGTGACTGTACCTAACAATGTTATCAGCTATTGTTTTGTACAGTGTTGACATAATTCTAAGCTTGTTTGTAACTTATTAGTTTTCTATCTCGTTTTATGGCCCCTTTTCCTGTCCCACTCACAGAACACCTCTATCACCACTATATACTCAGAAATCTAGCTCACATGATGCATATATTTTGAACTGACTGTTACCAAGCGACCATTTGTGATGTCACTGTGATGACAGGGTATTTAAAGCAGCAGTGCAATGAAATTGGGCATGACATATGACCCTACCTTATTTTCACTTTAAAACATTCCAGGCATCTTCCAGTTTTAGTCGGTGGTACAATTTTTTAATTCTGTCAAATATTAACAATTTTATGAATGCTTTAGTATAGTTTTTTTCTGACAAAAAAAAGATGGCCACCACATTTTGCATAGACATAGCACTGTATACCTGGCAAATATTAGACCAGAAATAATAAAAAAAGACTCACATTAGGAAGCATTGGAGGTACTTAGAAAAGTACATTTGACTGGTATGCTATTTGTTGCCTAATTGCCGCTGAAGTTAGATTTTTTTGTAAAAAAAAATGTTCATTGCACTGCAACTTTAAACAGTTTATCTTTACTTGGACCCCACCCCCCGATAAAGCTCTAGCTGAGCAAAGCACCAAGAGGTGTGATTGCCTTCTGTTCACTGCTCAATGAAACTGTATTTTGCATTCTGTTTTCTGGTATTCACGTGGATTTATACTGAGCTCAGTGTACCTGGAGTGTTGTGGGTCATCACTGCATCTAAGGCTGAAATGGAGCCTGCAGTTTATCAGCACTGAAGCACCATCATTTAATAAGATCACCTACTATTGCTAGCTGCACCCCCTTTAGATTGCACTGTATCTTGGACATAATCAGAAATCTACTACTGGATTGGTGAGTCACTAACCCCCCCAAACATCTCCCTCAGCCCCTGAGACTACCCTATGTGGGGAACAGGCTTCTGGTCCTTGACTAGAAGATATTCCACCAGGATCAACCTGTTAGCTCCTAGGCAGTTCCCCTTTAAGGTTGAGATAGAGTCACAGACAGAAAGGAATTAGGGGGCATGTTTGCCTAAACTGGGTGAGCTGGCAGTGTGACAGCATCATTGACTGAGAGGGGACAATTTCCCATTTTCTCCTTATGGCCTTTCATGATGAAAGAGAAACAATGGTATCAGCATGCATGAGTCATCAAATGTGTATCCTTCCCCTCCCACTACATAACCTAGCTGTGTCAGCAGCCCAGTATGTTGCAGGTTTGCCCCTGTAACTGGAATACTGGATGGTCATGGGTTCTGGCTCCACACCAGAAACTTGGGACAATACTGACACCGTAGTGCAGCACTAGGATGGTATGCTGCATTGTTTGAGGTACCATCCTTCAGAAGAGACTTTAAACCAAGGTCTCTTCTTCCCATGTCTGGTGGCTGTCCAGGCAGAAGTTAAAGAACCCATGGCCCATATCAATACAGTAGTTGATTTTTTCCAGCTTCTTGGCCAACATCTGACCATTTCAGTAAAACAGGTCTATAGAACACCTTCCTAAGGGTCCACTTAGAAATGAGCTGTCACAGCACAGTGTGCCTTTCCTGGCCAAAATTGATGAATAAATAAATACAATACTCTCACAGTATTGTCATCGGTGGTCACCTAGCTGGCACTGTTGCACTAAGGAGAGCAATTCTCCAGCTGCTGAAAAGAACATCCTATGAGATTCCCAGTCCTCTTCCTCCTGCCAGCCCTACTGGTGGCCCTTTACTTGTGGCATTAACCCAGGTGGCAAGCATAGCAAATGGTGCTCACCACTGCTACACCACTGGATCATAATGGTTGCAATTCATTTACAATCACTAAGTTTCACTGTCAACTGTGTATCTATTCAATTAAATAAGAGTGCAGAATAGCTTGAATGATCTATGGTATCCATCAGATAGCAGATCTTGTTATTCTACTCACTGTGGCCCCATGCACATATGTGCAGAGTGGGTACACTGCATATCTCCAGCGCATAGCCCACTCCACACCCACAGCACCCTCTGTGCCCCCTCCACAGCAGTCTCTATACACATATGCCCCCCTATGCACCCGATCCCCTGGCTGATCACGGAGCTCCACACGTGGGCAAGTTGGGGGTGGTGCGGGAGGGTGCCAGCACTCCGTGTGATGCACAACAGTGCAGAGTGCCATGTGTGGGGGTCTGATGGCTATGCCAACTCCAGGCAGATGCAGTCCTGGCATATGCCCCCCAAGATGCAGCCACCAGGTGCAGCGGTGACAGCAGGGATCCACGGACCCCCGGTATGGATGCCCCTGATGTCAGGGCACACCTCTGTGGGCAGGGGTGGCAAATGGGGCACAGGCCCCCTCTGATGCAGTCAGCACACTGTGCACTGGCTGAAAACATGGTGCCCCATGGGCACAAGTAATCAACTGTTGTGAGCTGGGCAGCCAGTGGATTGACCACATGTCCAGGTTCTCCACTCTGCACCTAGCCACCCCTGGGATCCTGTGTGCCTGGAGGGGTGGGACCGCATACGAGGGCCACGCAGAGGCCAGCATAGGTGAGTATGGCCTGTGCATGGAACTCCCACAGGTGCAGAGCTGTGAACTCACCAATGTGCCACTTGCACATTTTTTAGTGCATTGGGGCCGAAGTTAGCAATTACATACAGTACAGCTGTCATATATTTCATGGTTCGCCACATAACCCACTAGAAACAAAGTCATTTTTGATTTGGTGCTCACCATCTCAGAGCTGGTGAGTGGAGTTAGGATAGGGTAGGGGTGCCACTGGGGTCTAGCAATCATAACTCCATTTGGTTTAGGCTGGCCCTCAGGACCAGAATGCTCTATTGAAAAAACTGAAGTTCTAGATTTTAGAAGCACAGACTTCAACTGGATGAGGGAGATATTCTGAGACAAATTGACCAGAGTGGACAACTTTGGAGGCACAGAGGAAGATGAAGGCAATTAAGGGGACCATTCTTGAGGCAACAAAGTCATGCACAAGAATCATTACAAAATGAAACAGGTGCAAGAGACCAGTATGGTTTTCAGAAATTGTCAGAGAAACAGCGAGGACCAAGAAAAAGGCTTTCATCAGGTACAAGTAAAAGCATGGGAGAAGGAATAGAGAGAGTACCAAATTAGAGCTAGGAAAGCAAAGAGAACAGTCAGAAGGCAAAGACAGACAAGGAGCTGTGTACTGTGGAGCAACCGTGGAATTACAGACCTGTTAGCCTTACCTCTGTAGTGGGTAAACTAACTGAGTAACTGATCAAAGAGGACCTTGTGGACCATCTGGAGATAAACAGTCTACAATATAGTAAATAGCATGGGTTTATGGCAGGGAAGTCTTGTCAGACCAACCTGACAGTTTTCTTAGACTAGGTAGCAAAGATAGTAGATTAGGGCCATGCTGTGGATTTTGTCTACTTCAGCAAGGATTTCAGCTTGGTACCACACAAAAGATTACTGAAGAAGCTGGAGGACCTGGGCATGGCTAGGGAGATAGATGGGTAGGAACCTGATTGAAGGAGAGACAGCAGAGGGTGATAGTAAACAGAGTCAAATCGGAAGAGGAGCAGGTCATGATTGGGGCACTGCAGGGATCTGTCCTGGGTCCTGTCCTCTTCAATATGTTCATTGGTGACATTGGAGAGGGCATCCGGGACAAACTGTGTCTCTTCAGACATGACGCAAAGATCTGTGGTAGGGTAGCTAGTGATGAAGGGATCAGGGAGATGCAGAGGGATCTACAAAAGTTACTGTGGTCTAAGGTTTGGCAGTTGAAATTTAACTCCGAAATATGTAAGGTTGTGCACCAAGGGAAAACAAAACCATGACATAGTACTGGATAGAAAGGGTTAAACTGAGCACTACAGCACAGAAAAGGGACCTGGGAGTCATCATTAATGACTCTGTCAAAAAATCAAGTCACTGTAACAAGGCCTATACTGTAGCATGGCTAATAGAATGCTGGAGCATATCACAAGGGATACTGACAGCAGGAAAAAGGAGGTACCACTACCTCTGTATTGGTCACTGGTGAAGCCATATCTGGAATACTGTGCTGAGTTCTGGAGTCCTTATCTAAGAAAGGACAGGGACAGACTGGAGAGGGAGCAACACAGGGTGACAAGGATGATTCAGGGCCAACAGGGCAGATCTTTTGAAGATCGTCTTAAGGCACTGAACACGTACCCACTGGAGACCAGGCAAGAGAGGAGTGATATGACAGAGACTTTTAAGTTCCTAAAGGAAGTAATCAAGGTGAACTATAGGGAACAATTTAGTAGGAGTACAGAGTCATGAACCTGAGGTCATGAGTAGAAACTGGGCAGGGGGGAGTTTTAAGAAGGATGTGAACAAGTTCTATTTGATGGAAAGTGGGGTGGAGCAGTGAAACAGTCTGCCAGCAGAGGTGGTAGCACCAGGACTATAAATGGTTTCAAGCATGACTAGGGCAGAGCGAAGGGTTTGGTGGATGCTCAGGTTGGTATTAATAGGGAGAGGATAAGGGGGGTGGACCAGGAGGGATAAAACCCCGTATGGACAATAGATCCCGGGGCAGATAGGGAACACTGGGCAGCCTAGATGGAGCTTTAGTCTTTTTCTGTTATCATTTTCTATGTTTCTACATATCAACTATAGTCTTAAGATAGATTATTTGTTCATACTAACTGTTACTTATTGTTGTAATTATGTCCCATCTACCCCTCCACCCAGGGTACACCTGGAAATGAGTTGTTTTTAGCTTGGTGTGCCTTTCCTGTTCAGAATGTTGAAATTAAAGAAATAATAATAATAATGGTCATGGCTCCCCAAATCAATTCCTTATCAATGATGTCCTTTTCTCACCCCCCCCCCACCATTCTTTCTATTGGCACCTACCAATGGCTTTCAGCAACCATCGTGTGCTCCATTGTGTCCATAAGGTCTGCCACCCCAAAGTACCTCCACAGTTCCTCTCACCAAGGTCACTCTAGACCCTTGACTTCTCATTGCTAGAAGGCCTTCAGAATACTGAAAGGTCATCAGTCTCTGTATTCATGATATAGATAGCACCCTGACCTTTTTCCAAACTAAATTCATTGCTTCATGCCTCCCACTCTGGAGAGCTTGCATCCATAGGTCCAATCTCCCAGATACTCTACGGAGCTCATTGAGTTTCTCAAAGCCTGTGACTCTGCTTGGAACCTCCTCAAGGCATATGGCTTCCTGGAGGACTTGGCAAGATACAAACTGTTACATAATGCTAGCACAAATGCCACCATTGAAGCAAAATCAAATTACTTTGCCACCTACTTATGAACAACATTAATTCCCCTGATAAGTTCTGGTACATTATTTGATCTCTTTTCAACCCAGTCCCACCCAGTTCACCACCCCTATCATTAAACTGAGAAATGTACCTATCTCTGACCTGGTTGGGGTTGCAAATGCTTTTAACCAATTCTTTTGTTTCTGCGCCCTCTCCCTACCCCCCCTTCCAACCAGCCTCCCCTTCCCCCTAGATCACCATCAACCCTACTTGCCTTTCCACCTTTCACCTCTACAGTACCTCTTTTTCCGTCTTCCGTCTCATTTCTGGGATTATCCTTGGCACCCTGCTCTATCTCTTAAAATCCTTTTAAGGGCCATAGCTCAGATGGACCAGATACTAATCTTCATCTCTCAACACCAGCCATCACCACCCTATTTGCTTACCTTTTAAATCTTTCCGCAACCCATTGTTTCAGGCTCCATGTTAAGTTCCAGAGAAATGTATGTATTGTACATGCTTTTCTTAGTACTGTTTTCTATGCTAGGTGTATCATAAGTAGTGCCAGGCTGTTAGTTATTTTAGTAGCAACAAGGCTTAGCCACTGCCTTTGGTAGACTCTTAGAACTATGTTGTAGTTATTATATAAGTTTCATCAGGGGTGTAGCCAGGAATTTTAAACTTGTACTCAAAACTGATGCACTGTTGCCCCTCCTGTTATGTAAACATAAACCAAAATATGTGCTACCACGCTACACCGACAATAGGCCTGCCCCCGTTTGTCATGTCTTAGTTCAACTAGTCAGTTTCTTCCAGTAATCCTCCTTCCTTTGTTTTTCTGCCTGCCTGGTAAGTTGTTCTTGTTTGTGTATTTGGCTGATAGCATCAGTGCCCCATAGCGAACAACAAAGACAAAAGGTCTCAGTGCAACACAGACACAATGTGACTCACAGTGTCCTTGCTTTCCTCTTTTCATTGCCCCTAAACGATTTGTTGCCCCTGTCTGATTTTTTTTACTGTACTCTGCTGAGTACAGTGCGTATGCCTGCCAACACCCTTGAGTTTCATATACTATATTTACTCACTTGTGATGGTAATACAGCACATGTAAGCTTACACTACTGTTTCATTTTCTTAATGTTTGACCCTCTTAGTGGTCTATTCCTGGAAAACTGAAAATTAATAAACTTTTTAATGATTAAAAAAAAACTTTCCATTCAACATTCAACTCTTCCACAGTTCTGGAAGCAGACTAAAGTCCTTCCCCTCTTCACAAAGGGGGCAACTACTCCTCCACAGGAATTTACCAGCCCATCTCCAACCTTCCTGCTCTGGCCAAGGTGTAAGAAAAACATGTTCTCCCTCAACTGTCCTCCTAGTTATACAAAGAGCAGAACACAGTCACCTCTCAGTCTGTGGTGCAAACAGTAATGTAATTCACATAGAAAAAATCCAAGTAACTGTAGCACACACTCACACTAGGAATATGAACCACAAGCCATGTTCTTAGGTGTTTGAATTTTTATTAACTGTAAAAGCAGAAGACAATAACACTGAGTCATTTTCTTCCACACACATTTTAACAGTCAATGTTCTTACAGGTACGCTGCGCTTGTCAAGAGTCTCTTGACAAAGCTCAGCACACCTGTGCGAAATGCTGAGCACTTTTGTGGGTTGGTGTGGAGAGATGATCGAGGTGATCAAGGTGTTATTTGATGCTTCTGCTTTTACAGTTAATAAAAGGATTCAAACACTACAAATGACATGACTTGTGGTTCATATTCCTAGTGTGAGTGTGTGCTACAGTTACTTGGATTTTTTTTATGTCCTCCTAGTTAGATTTCTCTGTGCTCTCTTCATGCCAGTCTGGCTGCTGCAAACAATGCTCCACCATCTACCACCCCTGAGTCACTTACTCCATACTGAAAGGTATAAATCAGGGCCGGTTCACAGCACCAATTTTCGGTGACCTGGATATGGACGTTGATACTGTGGCCCACATCTTCTTTTTCAATAAGTTAAGAAGCATGGGCCTGTCCAGTATGATTGGTTCCACTCCTGCCTACAGCATTAGTCAGTCTGGCCTGGGGTGGTTGTATCCTATCCATTGGCCCCTGCAGGTCTAGTGCCCCTCAGGGCTCAATTCTTGGCACCATTCTCTTCATTTTTTTTAATTAACCTTCCCTCCATCTGTGCCTCCTCATACATCCACATAAATGTGAACTACACAGTACTGTACTCTGCTTCTGTTGCCTTGTGCCCTCAGCTAGAACAACCCCTCCAGGGGACCTTAGACAATATACAACATTAGGTCCACTCAAACAAGCTCATACTCAATGCCAAAAAGACTATCTCTATGTCTTTTGGCACTAGGCAGACTCTAACAATTCTTAATCTTACCTCAGTCTTCATAGCTCTGGATGACCATCCACTTGAAGTGGTACTTGGCTTCAAAAATCTCAGCGTGTGGCTGGACCAAAATCTCAGTTCACTATCTCATTGGTGCCATGTTTTGAAAACTCTGCCCTAAGCTTTGCACTCTATACCACAATAAAACCTGCCTTCCCCACTGGGCCTGTTGTGAGACCATTAGCAATATGATCATGCCAGTGTCTGACTATGCAGATGTGGTTTATAGTGCTACCTCCAAAGTCCTTTATGTCAACGAAAATATCAAAGCTACAGAATTTCAGAATACACATAAGGAGCTGGAAGAACTGTGGGTCACCCTGGAAACAGGAAATGGGACAGCCATACACACTGGGGTTGTATACAGGCCCCCCAGACCGGGGGGGGGGGACATAGACATATTCCTTTAGAAGATATACTAAACATGACCACTAAAGGGGAGGTTCTGATAATGGGAGACTTCAACATGCCAGATACAGATTGGTCAATACCTGCAGGGACATCTGCCAGAACTAGACACATGGTGGATTCCCTGCAGGGGGAAGGGCCTCAAACAACTGGTACAACAATCCACTAGAGACAGGGCTATCCTAGATCTAGTACTGACTAACAGGGAAAGGATCACAGATCTCCAGGTCGAAGGTCACCAGGGGGCCAGTGACCATCACATGGTATGGTTCAATTTGGCTACTAGAACAAAATCATCCCATTCCAAGGCAAAAATATGGGACTTCAGATGAGCTGATTTGATAAGATGGCCAACAGAGTTAAGCTAGCCCTGGAAAAAGAAATACAGGTGAGGGGGTACAGGCAAAGTGGGCAAGCATTAAAGATGCAATACTTGAAGCAACATCCCATTGTGTTAGTGAGAAAAGGAAGTGCAAAAGAAGAAAGAAACCACTTTGGTTCTCAAACACAGTAGCAGAAAAGGTCAGAGCCAAAAGGCTGGCCTTCAGGAAATATAAGGGAATGCAGCAGGATGAAGATAGGAAGGCATACCAAACTTCCCTAAGGGAAGCAGGGAAGGCAGTAAGGCAGGCAATGGCCCAAACTGAGGAAACACTAACATGAACAGTAAAAGAAGGTGACAAGACTTTCTATCAATACATTAGTGAAAGGAGAAAGTCCAGAGGGGGTATTGCTAAGATCAAAGGGGATAAGGGGGCGTGTGAGGAGGAGGACCATGTAAAAGCATCTATCCTAAATAGACACTTCTGCTCAGTATTTACTGAAGAGAAGGTAGGGCAGGGCCCACAGCTCTGCACCATGGACACAGGGGGGAGGGAGGTGTGCACTAGTCCCTTCACAAAAGAAAGGGTCCTACAAGAGCTTGATAAGCTCAGGGTGGACAAGGCAATGGGACCTGATGGCATACATCCCAAGGTACTAAAGAAGTTAAGGGTAGAACTAGCAGAGCCATTATCAGAACTGTTTAGTGAGTCTCTGAGCACAGGAGAGGTCCCAGAAGACTGGAGAAGGGCTCATGTGATCCCGCTCCACAAGAGTGGTACCAGGGAGGAGGCAGGGAACTACAGACCAGTCAGTCTACCCTCAGTAGTGGCAAGATTATGGAGACAATCTTAAGGAAAGGATAGTGCAACACCTGGAATCCATAGGAGCACAGGATCCAAGACAACATGGGTTTACAAAGGAAGGTCCTGTCAAACTAATCTCATAATTTCTTTGACTGGGTAACCAGAGTGGTGGACCAAGGGGAGCAGTTGATGTTGCTTTACCTTGACTTCAGCAAAGCTTTCGATACTGTTCCACATAGAAGATTGATTAATAAGCTGGTAGGCTTGGGGTGGGTCAGACGTTGGTCAACTGGGTGGCAAACTGGTTGACGGGCAGAAAACAGAGAGTGGTGGTAAATGGTATACAGTCAGAAGAGATGCAAGTCACAAGTGGGGTACCTCAGGGATCAGTCCTGGGGCCAGTCCTCTTCAATATCTTCATCAGTGACATTGCAGATGGACTGGAGGGTAAGGTTTGTCTGTTTGCAGATGACACCAATGTCTGTGACAGAGTAGATGATCCAGATGGTGTGGGCAGAATGAGAAGAGATCTGGATAAAGTAGCAAAATGGTCAGAAGAGTGGCAACTGGGGTTTAATGCAAAGAAGTGTAAGATCATGCACATAGGGAAGAGAAATCCTGATGCCACCTATAGGCTGGGAGGGGAGTTGCTGGCAGTCACAAAGGAAGAAAGAGACTTAGGCATCATCATCACCGATGACCTGAAATCACCCAAGCAGACCTCTAAAGCAGTAGGTAAGGCTAGAGGGATGTTGGGGTGTATTAGTAGGGGTATCACAAGTCATAAAAAGGAGGTAATAATCTCTCTTTACAAGACGCTGGTTAGGCCCCATCTGGAGTACTGCGTGCAGTACTGGAGGCCCCCCTTCACAAGGACATTAACCAAATTGAGGCAGTCCAGAGAAGGGCAACCAAAATGGTGCAGGGACTGCATCAAAAAACATATGAGGACAGATTAACTGAACTCAGTATGTAAACCCTAGAGCAAAGGAGGGAGAGAGGTGATATGATCGAAACATTCAAACACCTTAAGGGCATTAACAAGGTGAAAGAGTCTAACATGTTTCAATATAAGAAAAATAGCAGGACAAGATGACACAGCATGAGATTAGAGGGAGGCCGATTAAGGGGTAATGTGAGGAAGTTCTTTATCACAGAAAGGGTAGTGGATGCATGGAGCGGCCTACCTCAGGAAGTGGTGGCTATGAATACAGTGCAGGGCTTCAAACAGGCATAGGATAGACATAAGGGAGCAATACATATGAGTATGAATAGATAGGCGATTGACACAGCAAAGGCCTGTGGCACATTCATAAGGTAGAAAAAGAAATGGGCAGACTGCATGGGCCTTGCGGTCCTTACCTGCTGTCAACTTCTATGTTTCTGTTTCTCACTCTCCAAACTGAGACACATTTTCCATTCATTCCATCTTCTTGCAATTAATGCAGCACCAATCACAAATCACTACTTTCATTATGCATACCTCTCTCTTCACTCCTAAGAGGCCCAGCGACTTTCACATTGCATTTCCTTTCTTTTTTTCTATACAGCTGTTTCCCCTGTTCTGAAGTGCTGGCTGGGCCCTCAGCCTCTGCTCATCTCTCCAACCAGCTACCATCTCCTCCAGGACTCCCCTGCCATGGAATTCCCCCACAGCTTGCCACCCATGGTGAGCCTAGGAGGAGTGTGGCCATCCACCCCCCCAATCTGGATCCAGTTTCAATAGTAGAAGGGTCCCAGGGCAATGGTGTGGGTGAGAGAAGCTGAGCGGGGCTTCCAATTGTGCAGCCCCCGATATTACCTGATTTGTTCCCTGTTCCTGAGGTCAGTGTGTGTGCACTGTCATGGGCATGCGGTGTGAAGACAGCACACATATTCTGATGCCTGCAACCAGGCCCTCTCAGAAGTAGCCTCATGCCATGCCACCCAGCCTCCACTGGGTGGCAGTCAAGCAGCGGCATGCACTGTCCCCCCCGTCCCTGAAGGAGGAGAGTTGTTTATGGATATTCAATCCTTTTTCTCCTGGCCAGCCCCTAAGTAACCCATGTCTGTTCGTGAACCTGGGTCGCCAGCATGGCAGGATGTAAGGCAACCAGTGCCTCAGCCCTCCACACCACCAGGCTGGCCCCCTGCACTACCTTTCTGATTAAATATTGGTTTGTCACTCTTCCCCCTACTTTCATCTGCCTTACCCCCCCCATTCCATCCCCCTCCTATTCACTCTGCTCATCTGTTGCTTGCTCATTCCATATCCCTCACTGCAAATATATAGTAGATCAGTTTGCCTTCCCTATCTACCTGCAACCCTATGGAAAAATGTCCCTCTTTCTATCCAACTCTTAGCCTAACTCCACCCTGTCAAACCACTCTTGCTGACACTTCTCTAAACCATTCTTCTACAACCTACCTTATTTCTGCCTATATCTGCCTTATACTTGTACCCTGAACCCTGTTGCTACTCCCTCACTGCCTTATCATAGGTATTGTCTGGAGATAGTCAGTCGGGAAAGAGTACGGATCCCATCCAGGAGCATTGTTCAACCAGGTGAGGATAATATGCCAGTGGTTGCTTAACGAGTCAGGGAGTACTTTTAAGCTTATAATCCATTTGGGGTGATTTGTTAATATTCAGTCTAGTAATGTGCATGATCCAGTTTTAAAATTAGTTTGAGTGGGTAGGTCCACTAATTGGTGGATGTTATTTAAGGAGATGGCATCTTTATAGACAGCAGAGTCATGGGATAACCAATTTATATAGAAATCCCCTAGTACTATTACTTCGGAATTTGAGCGGTGATCTGTGAGGTATTCATGTAGCACTCTGAAACCCTCAGTTTTCTCCTTTGGAGGGATATACACTGAGGTTAGGGTTAGGCCCTTATCATGTGATCCAATAATTAGCTTTATATGGCATCTGCATGTTTTTCCCCACATTTAAGTGAGGCAGGACCTTGCCCTGAAGGTGATTTTTTATGTAGATGTATACAACCACCATCCCTTTTACCCATCCTATCAAGGCGAAAGGAGATGTGCCATGAAAGCTGAATTTCTATGTCTTGAGTCCTAGGCATGAGCCATGTTTCAACCACAGACAGGACATCCAGGTTGTGCTGAGCTACCCATGCTTGCAGTGGATCTAGTTTTGGTAGGATACTGCAGATGTTGATAGAGGCAATGGAGATTGTGCCTGTCTGTGCCATATGGTTAGCATCCTTAGCTGTGGGGCCAGGGTTAGGTTGGATGTTACCTGATAGAAGAAGCAGTAACAGGGCAACCCTAGTAGCCTGCAGTTTAAGTTGTTTGAGGGAGGTTGAGCTATGACCATGTGAGGAAGATTGCCTTACAGGTTTGGAGGAGACAGGAACAGTGTTGATGGTTGGGGGGTAGGGGGGGTTGTAGGTATCCAGTGGAAACAGGAAGAGTATACCTGTGTGCTGGCAATCATTAAATATTGATAGGACAGGTGCAAATGAAGAGTTAGGGGAGTCATCACTAAAGGCGAAATATATTACCTTAATATTACTGCAGGTTGAATTAGGCTGTGTGTTGAGTAGTAGAGAAGATGCAAACACTAGAACTATAAGCCAATAAATATGTGTCTCATGTTTCTAGAGGTGTTTGTGAAAGCTAAGCTAAGCAGAGTGAGCTACTGAGAGGGGAAAATGTTTTCCTTGTGAAGCTGTGACAGTAGCTTTAAGAATGGGATGCTGCTTTTAGAGAGCAGTTCTGCCCACTGTCAGCACCAACTTATCAGGAGAAATGGGGCGGCACCTTCTGTGGGGGAAGACAATTTAAAGAGTGCCGGGATGGGACAAAAAAACAGGCTACAGAATGCAGAGAGAGAACACTGGCTAGCACTAACTGAGGCCATTGCTGATGCAGGTGCTTCCAGGCAGAAACTGAGTGGACAGACAGGATTCTGCAGCTGGAAAGCAATTGGTGAGCTATTTCACTGTGGGCCAGTGAGCGAGGAGCCGAAATGGTGCAGTCAGCAAACCAGGGAGAGCTTCAGAGAAGGAGAAGTGAATTCAATTTAAAGTGCTGGAAATATGAGATGTCCTCAACAGAAGCGCTGCGGTCATTACCTTTTAGTCTCATGCTTGAAGCTTCTGGCAGGAGATGAGAGGCAGGCAGCAGTGGCTATGAGCAGGATCAGCAGCCTAGCTGCTGAACCACCGAAGCAGAAGCCTGGTCAGGAGTTCAGTCCCTAAGAGTTTAGTAAGGTGTTTAATATTAAACCTCAGTTTTTACACCTTATTAACTCTAGCAGCATTTGACGAAATAGCTTAAGATTTTGCAAGCATGGTCTGGCTGGCAGGGTCTCAAGATTTGAAAAGTTTTGTGATGACATCTTGTGTGATTTCCAAGATACAGGGCATCAATTTTTAATTAAGTGCATTTTTTCCTCTACTTAATACACATTTTTTTGCTCTCACACACAGCTTAGATGGTAGAGAATTTTTAACAAAACTTTCAGGGTAGAAGCAACCTGTGCAGAGGTAGTGCCTTGCGAAAAACTGTACAAGATGCTGTCATGAAACATTTTACATTTTGAGACTCTTCCTGTCTGACCTCTCATGCCACATTTCTGGGCTATTTTATCGAATGCCACTAAAGCTGTTAAGGTGCAAAAATTATGGTTTATTATTAAATAGCCTACTCAACCTCAACTATACTGGCACGTATTGCCAGTATAGTTAGGGCTTATTAAGGCATTTACTGTTAAATCCCAATTTTTGTACCTTAATAACTTTGGTGGCGTTCAATGAAATAGACCAACAGTTTGCAAGTGCAGTCTGGCTGGCAGGGTCTCAAGAAGTGAAACATTTTGTGATGACATCTTGTGCGGTTTCTGAGATACGGAGCATTAATGTTTAATGAAGTACATTTTTTCCTGTACTTAATGCATGCTTTTTTATCTATCTATCTATCTATCTACTTCCTTGTTTATTTCTATTCCTTCCCCCTCCCAGCTCAGCCTGTCCTCCTTGGTCAATATACAAAAAAGTGGACCGGGTGCCCACCCCAGTACAATCTTGCCCAACCCTCTCCCCTCCAAGTCATCCACTCCCCCAACTGCATGTGAGGTGACACCTTTGAATAAGTAAATGATCCCTCACTGATCTGGTCCCCTCACACCTCATTCACCTCACCCTGACCACCCACTCAACACCTACCACCCCACACACCCCATATACCCTCACTCACCTAAAATGTCCCACTGTGTAGATCCACTTTCTGATTGAAAACAAATCTTGTTGCTATCACTGATGACTGTGATATGAGAAAACAAAGTAAGTCTATTTTACGTATTTCAATGTGTTTTGAACTTTTACTGATAACTTTATAATTTTTCAGTATTTTTGCACCAAATTTTCCATGTGGCATTTTAGGGACCCACCTCATGAATAAGGTAGGTGAAATTTTTCAAATCCATCCCAACAGGTGATTTTGCAGTCACTCCATGAAATCACCTTTTGGGTGGGATTGAAAAATTAAGACTATGTTGAAAAGTTGGTGGAAAAAATATGGTAAAAAAACAAGTTAAGCAGGAATGTTAAAATATTTTAAAGTTCACTTACAATGTCACTTTTTCAATATTTTTTCACTACACTTTCAATATAGCCAATACAGGCACAATTTTTCAAATCTGTGATGGAAGGTGATTTCACTGTTGCACTGCCAAATCATGTTTTGGGCAGGATTTGAGCATTTCCATCTACTGTGTTCATGATATGGGATCATAAGAAGAGAATGTTTAAAATGTGGTGTAAACATATTGCAAAATGACCAAGCTATGAGTGAATGTTGAAATAGGCAAGACAATGCAGAATTTATTTATAAATCACCCAGTCCAAAAAAAGGCTCTGAGTGCTGTACAAAGAAAAAGTCAAATGACGGTACTAAAACACTATAAAGTCAGTAGAGGCAGTATTTAATCGGGGAAAGCTTTATGAAATTAATACATTTTTAAAGAGCCTTTGAAGACCTCCACTGAGTTGTCCTCTCTGCTCTTCCTGTGACTGTGGGGAATTACTCTATTGGACTATTGTCACAATTACACTTCCGGTGATTTGGAGGCTGGCTGGTAAGAAATGTTCTTTATTTAATTAAACATTGGTAAAAGTACAGTTACAGTTACTGAGTTCAATTTCTTATTAGACACTGGTAAAAGTACAGGTACAGGAGCAAATTGTTACAGGAGTGAGTTCTTATTGGAGCGTATTGTCGTGGGAGCATACTGCCAGGAGTATATTGTCGGGGGCGGCAAAATGTCGGGAGCAAGTTGTCATGTTCCCATTCAAAGGGAGTGCATTCCAGAGCAATGGAGCTGCCACTCTGAAGGTTCTGACCAGAGGTAATTTCAGTTTAGACAGGGGGGATAATGAGCTGGCCTGCATTGGTGGAGCAGAGGGGGCATATTGGGTTGTAAGGAAACAGGAGTTCTGTTAAGTAGTCAGGACCCAGACTGCATAGGGCCTTGTATGTTAGCAAGCAGATCTTGAAGGTGATGCGCCACTGCACTGGCAGCCAGTGAAGCAGACACAGGACCAAGGTGATATGCTCGCTCTGTGAAGAGCTCACAAGCATCCTAGCTGCAGCATTCTGGACCAGCTGTGGGCATCGCATCAAGCCTCCAGATAACCCTAGGTATGGAACATTACAATAGTCCAACCGTGAAGTGATGAAAGCATGGACAATCATTGATAGGTCATCGGGAACAAGAAATGGCTTGATCCCAATGACCTAACAGTTTCAATGTTCACTCAGAACTTTGATAACTTTTAATATTTTGACTCATGTCTTTCAACATAGCCATTCCCACCACTTCATAAATGTAACAGGTGTAATTTCCCAAATCCTGTAAAAGACATGTTTTGCACTTGTGTGAAATGAACTTCCAGCCACTGTGCCATAAATGCTACATGTCATGTTTATTGGGGGGGGGGGGTTATAAAACAAGTATCTTAAGTATTTGGGGCAAAATTTAAAATACGTAGTAATTCTTTTGAAACATTGTGTGTAATGCCAGCCTTTTACCCCAGCTGGTAGTGCTTTGTGATCCTGTGCAGGTGAGCTGAGTTTGGGAGTGAGCTCAGTGAGCTAACTGAATGGGACAAGGAAGTGGGGATGGTGCTGTCATGTGACACCATCCCCCAACCTGGGAAAGGAAGGTGCAGGGTTACCCGCATGGGCCCAAGTGCCATATAGTGAAGAGAATTCTTGTCTTGGCATAGGGCCCTGCACCTGTGTACCTATGGGTGCCAGAGGGCCTGCACATCTGCAGCCCACAAGACAGCCCCATGAATTCTTGACATCTGTTGCTCACAGGAGCCTGCACTTCCATAGTCTGATGGAGTCTTCCCTCTGTATCTGTTTGCACAGGTCACAAAGCGACCTCTGTGAATGAAGATATGTTTCCACTATCTCAAAAAGAAAGGAAATTCTCTGCAAAAAGCTACATTAATGCACCAGTTGGGTTCAACTTAATGCCATAAAAGTAGGACAATGTGGTCTTAGAGTTTCCAACCCTAATTCCTCACTCCCTTAAGGAGCAAAAGAACAAGATCACACCAGCAACCACAGACAGCTATCATCAGGTAAGATAACATACAACTGTTTCCAGAGTGCAATAATGCAGTAGCACTAATGTGCTGCCTTCCTAGATTTGTATTTGCAGCTGCATAAGCACAGAGGCCTGTGCTTATGTAAGCAATAATACTCAACAAGGTGGGCGGTATTGTGCTATACCGGACCGCCTAGGGGTGTAATGAGGCCCAACGCCGCAGGCGGAGGGCCTTATAGCCCCTGGAAGGTCCAGTATAGCACAATACCGCCCACCCTGGAGGGTATTATTACGCTTAGAAAATGGGTACTGTAAAAAAAATAAGTTTAATAAAAAAATGTTAATGAAAAATTAGGATAAAGTTAGTTCTCTAATAAAATAGTTCCTCCGCCTGCATTATAATTATATTTAGTTGTGACTTTGGAGGTAGTTGCCATGATTTTACACATACACACTACATGCACACTACACACACACACACATACACACACACAGAATTAACATTATTGTTAAGACACTGTATTTTTATTTATTGTTTCATTCCATGTCTTAGTTTTACTTAGTAGTAACTTCTGAGATTGAGCTGGAAAGGTTGCAGGTGTGGGCAGCACTATAGATTTGCCAAGAGGAAAAGAGTGGCTGCAAAAAAAAAAAGTAAATTTCTCTGCTTGCTGTGGTTTTTTTTTTCCATGGGGTAAACATTGGGAGAGTCATGCTGAGGTGCGGTGTTGATGGGCGGGTGGACGAGGAAGAGAGAGACCGCTAGCTCTGGTACTGCTACTCTGTGTGTGGGAGGAGCAGTTGTTTCTTCCTTTTCTATTTCTCTGCTTGCTGTGGTTTGTTTGTTTTTCCCATTTTTTTATATGGGAGACTGACACTGGTGGATAATCTACACTATCGCAGGATATTCAATCTTGGGAACAGTGGTGGTGGGCAGGTGGCCAAGGAAGAGAGAGAGCTAGCTCTGGTACTGCTACTACGCACGAGAGGAGCGGTTATTTCTTCATTTTCCATACCACAGGTGGACATCCACCTGCTGTATGGAAAATGAAGAAATTACTGCTGCTTTCATACAGAGTAGCACTACTGGAGATAGCGCGCTCTCTAGCTCAGCTGATCTATAGGTTTTTCAGCGAAGAAGGCGAGCTGAGTGACTTAATTTACAAACAACAAGACAGACTGGGGGGGGTGCAAACTTGCCCACTACGAAAGGAAAACAGAAAGGGCTCATTGTTTTCTCTGCCCCTCATCCTGGTCCTTGCTGTCATGATCCTGGCTGCCTGCTGCCATCCTGACTGCTCACACTACTGTAAATTGTCGGACCCGAGTGATCTGCAGCAGTGATGACAGTGACATAAAGCAGTGGACTGGATGCAGATCTTTCTATAATAAAGATTTTTTTTTTATAGGAATAGAACCATCATGAAACTGCCACTGTCTGGGCATCATCACTTACTTTGTGGTTTGCTAAGCAACGGGTAAAAAATGGCAGCTTATTCAAAAGCCAACGTTCCGAGAGCCACTGATTTCGGTAAAAAGGCAGACAGGCATAGGGACTAGTTATTTACTGGTCTCTGTTGCCTGATACCCGCCTGGGTAGAGGGTGCTCTTGCCCAATCGGAGAGCAGGGTTTCTAGAACCCATTTTGTAAGCAACCACACATGTGTGTGTGTGTTTCCCATAGTGTGCATGAGTATGTCGGGCTGCAGAAGCTTCTGAAGATGGTACTGTTGCAATGTGGGTAACATGGTTTCAGCAGTGGATATGGAAATTTTTCAAGTGGGTAGCAATTTTGTTAAGGGGTAGTATTTTCCCTAGAAAGGTAATATGTTACATTTGAAAGCAAGAATGAGGTTAAAACAGCTACTTTTGCTGGTCTAAGTGGGTAGCAGGTGTGGAAATAGTTGTATGTTGTTTGTCTTACCTGATGATGGCTGTCTGTAGATGCTAGTGTGGGCTTGTCCTTTTGGTGTTGGTGGGTGGGGAGTTAGGGTTGGAAGCCCTAACGTTACGTTTCCCTACTCTTGTGGCTGTAAATTGAACCCTAAACTGGTGCATTAATGAAACTTTTTTGCAAATAATATTAAAATATATACAGATTATATTTGTTGCAAAAAAACACAGAAATGCACCAGTTAGGTTTCAACTTAATGCCAAAAAAGTGAGGAAATGTGGCATTAAAGGGGAACTGTCAGCACTAATAGCACCACACCAAATTGTGGGGTGTGTCCTTGTGTGAGGGGGGATAGCCCGTCGACGCGCCGCCATCGACTGCCCCACCCACCCTCCCTGGCTTGGCATTTCCTTTATAGGTGATGCCTTGTTGATGTCACTTCCTGTTGGTTATTTAACGAAGTCCCCACTTTGCCATTTGCAGGTTATAACTGATGGTCGCTAGAGGGACTCAGTGCTCCCTCTTAATAATTCCCTGCCCAGATAGCTCTTTCATTCTCCACTTTCTGGTTCACCTTTACCTATCTGCAGCAACTCTTCTCGCCTTCCCCCTGGCTTCTACTACCCTGCGTTTCTCTGCCTGCTCTTCCAACCTGTAACTACCATCTACTCGAACCCTCTACCTTCCCTTCCAGTCCGCAACTGCTGACCACTAGGAGTCGCTACAGAGCACCCTTTTTTCAGGCCCAACCACTGCCAGTTCCCGATCCCCAGACCTTGGATTACGACTCCTACCAGGTTCATTCTCCTAATACCTTGGGAGAGTCTTGAACCTGGTACCCTGTACACCAGAGGCGGTGTCACTACCACTGAACCAAAGTGGCACCAACGCCTACAGACAAGCATCTTTCCACTTCGTTCTACCATTACCTTCTAGCTCCTTAGCATTATGCATGCCCTTCGCCTATTGACATGCCTCGCTCTCATCCTCTGCCTGATGCCACTGTCCAACCCATCAAACTCAGTGCTATTGCAGACATGCCAATCTGTTGCCCCCCATTGTGCTCTGGTACTACACCCCTCCACGGGAGGCTTAACATTCTAGCCTTCCCAGTCTGTGTTACACTGCCTACCCCATGTGTTCTAAAACTCTCCTCCTCCTCCACTCGTGTCTGTCGCAAAAATACTTTTCGCCACCACCTGGCCAGAGCTGTAGTTATGCTACTACTCCTGTCAGGTAACACACATCCCAACCCTGGCCCAGTTCACAACAGCTCAGCTACAGGCTCTCACAGGCTTTGCATTGCCTCAATGAATATCTGTAGCCTCTTGAAAAAATTCGACTCACTCCAGTGCTGGGTCTCATCCCATAAACCAGATGTCATCACCCTGGTTGAGACCTGACTGTCAGAATCCACCCCTGACTCCTTTGTCTCCCTCCCAGGATACTCCCTCTACTGGGAAGACTGGGCTGGAAGACAGGGTGGTGGCTGTGCTATCTGCACTAAAGACTCCCTCACTGGACTTGCCCTCCCAGCACCTGCTCTTGATTTCGGGGCGCAGGCGCTAACCCTGAAACTGACTCTGGACCCCTCAAGGGGCCCACTCTATCTAACCACAGCCTACATACCCCTTAAAAAGCAAACACTGGCTCTGGCCTCACTAACAGAATACCTCACTTTGCTACACAACTCCTCTGACCAAATACTAGTGGGCGATCTAAACATTAATTGGCTTAGCCCCTCTTCCTCCTCTACCCATGACTCCTTTGCAGCATTCGATATGACTCAACTCATTACCCACCCCACCAGGTCTAATCCAAAGAGAGGCACCGGTACTCTACTCGATGTTGTCCTCTCCAATCGCCTGAAACGGATCTTCGATATCCAAGTCCTTCCTGACTCACTTAGCCATCACTCCCCCATACTTTTTCACTGGACTACCTCAGTATCCAAACCCATAGCACAGACCACACTTCGGCGGCACCTGAAACCTGGTGGTCTGAAAAACCTCAAGGAATTTCTGTCCCAAATTGATTGGTCTCCTATACAGTATGCCCCTGACATTGACACGGCACTAACCTTCTTTACCCAAACCTTCAATAAAGCCTGCGACATCTTCGCACCACTGACAGCCCACCGTTCCAAAGTGCAGAATGCTCCTTGGGTGACCCCTGCCCTGCTTCAACAACTTAAGCACAGGGATAACTTATGGCACCGGGCTATTGAAACTGGCCAGCCCAGCGATAGACAGGCGTATGCTGCTGCTAGAAACAAGTGCACCTGGGCCATTAGAAAGGCCAAGACTGATCACTATCAGTCCTCACTCACCTCCTCCTGGGGAATGCCAGAACCTTCTGGGACAATATCAAACAGTTAAATGGAGCACACGCCCCCCCACCCTCCCAGATCAATATCAATGGCACTGTCTCCACCGACCCAGCCCTTGTAGCTAACTGCCTCAATACCTCTTTTACAGATCTTAGCCCAGTCCTCCCTAGAGATTTTTTTGGCCCTCCCCCCCCACCTGCTCCAGTCCTTACACGCCCTTACTTTCACCTATGCCGAGTCTCTGCCCAAGAACTCAGACCTCACCTAATCAATGCCCTGAAGAGCAATAGTTCTGGCAGTGACACCCTGGATCCCTGTATTCTTCGCCGGGTACTGGATCTGGTCCTCACCCCAATCACCAGCCTACTTAATAAATCCCTCTGCCTGGGGCAATTTCCGTCGGCTTGGAGGATTGCTACAGTTACACCCATTCTTAAAGGTGGAGACAGATCCCTGGCTGGAAACTACCAGCCTATCTCCATTCTCTCTCCGCTCTCCAAAGCTCTGGAAAAAGTGGTGGCCTCGCAAATCACAGATTACCTTACCAACTACAACATTTTCTGCCCTGAACAGCATGGTTTCTGTGCTGGTCATAGTACCAGTGTTGCCCTTCTGGAGATCTCAAACTTTCTCCACACCTCCCTGAACTCGGGCTCTCTGGTTGGCACAGTATTTGTAGACCTATCAAAAGCATTCGACATTGTCTCCCATCCCCTCCTTCTGGATGCCCTCAGTCACTCTGGATTTGCCACTGGGCCTGTCTCCTGGTGTGCCAGCTATCTGTCAGCCCGCTCCCAACGTGTTAAAATTAGCGGGACTCTCTCCGACATCTGTCCCATCTGCTCTGGTGTTCCCCAGGGCTCCATTCTTGGACCCTTACTCTTCTCACTATACCTCAACACCCTAGCAGGCTCCTGTAATGAAAATATTTTACTGTATGCAGATGATGCTGTCATCTTTGCCTCTGATCGCAACCCTATCGCCCTTCAGGACTCCTTGCAAAGATCATATAATGAAGCCGAAGGTTGGTTCAAGGAACATAGACTTGTGATAAATCTCAAAAAAACAAAAACCAAGATCTTTACCCACCCACAAAACAAATCCAGCAACTTCAAACTCCACATACTCTCTTGCATCAAGTTCCCACTCGAACAAGTCTACTCCTATAAGTACCTTGGGATCTATTTTGACCCTGCTGTCTCCTTCCATGATCACATCTCAGCTCTTGCCTCAGCTGCAAATATTCGGCTGGGCATCTTACTCCGGTATAAAAACTGTCTCCCCCCTGAGGCCCTCCAACTCACGGTCACATCATCCATACTGTCCCTTGTGGATTATGGGCTGCCGGTGTATGGTGCTGCTGATCAGACCTCCCTCAACAAAATTCGCATTACTCTAAACAAGGCCTGTAGGCTAATTTCAGGGGTCCCTAGGTTAATGCACACTTGCCAGATATATGCAAAGGCCATGCTGCTTGACCTAGATGAACGCCTTAGATATCAAACCTGTATCATAACAAAAAAAACTCTCCTTGGTCTATCCCCACCAGGTTTGACAGTCTCCATCCACCATGCAAAATCCCTAGTACAAACCCGAACCTCCGGCAAAACCACCCTATCAATTCCCAGGGCTAGGACCTCACACGGTCAAAGGGCCTTTTGCTACAGAGCCCCATCCTGGTTCAACATGCTTCCCCCCACTATCTCTGATGCTCCCTCAATCTTCTGTTTTAAAACCTCCCTCCAAAATCACCTATTTAATACTCGAAGCTGTAATTGTTACTAGTTTGGTCTTGCTCATATGCTATGACAAAGCCACCTGAGTGGCTGCATCCATTAATAGAAGATAGCCTGGCTTTAACAATTTACTATATGCCTCATTGTTGAAACATACCTGTTTAAATCAATTTGTTGTATATCTCATTGTTGTAACATACTGTTGTATTAAGTTTAAACCAATTTGTTGTACATCTCATTGTTGTAACATACTGTTGTATTGTGTTTGTCTTTTTTGATGAGGTACCTTTGTATATGAGCCCATGGCTCAAAGATTTTTCAAACTAATGTAGAAATAAATAAATAAATAAATTTACACTCTGTGAGTGAAAACATTTTGTTTACTTACTGTGTATTGCAGTATAGTAGATTGTATTATACTAATTCTGTTGACTTGCAAGCTTTTTCTGTCATTACAAATCCCAGAATCCCCAACAGTTGACATCAGAGGAGTGCTGCAGCAGTTAGAGACTCAATAGGCTGTAGTGTATTTTAGAGCTTTTATAAGCTCTGATAAGATGTTTGCTGGTTCAGCTGTTCTCCCAAGGCTTAGCACAGACATCTGTGACTGAACTTAGCCCAGCAAGGAGAGCAGGAACAGCAAACAAAAGATCAGAGCTTATCAAACTCTAATGTGTACTGCAGGCTATTGAATATCCCACTGCTGCAACCATCCTCTGATGTCAGTAGCAGGGGATTCTGTGATTTTTTGTTACAGAAAATGTCAGTTTGCAAGCCAACAGAATTAATGTGATGCAAGCTACCATACTGCTCTAAATATGTTTTTACTGCAAAGTATAAGGTAGCATGAGCCCCACACTTGGGTGTGGGGCTCCTAGTGATGGCAGTTCCCTTTTAAGAATTCCTACCTAACTTCCTACCTTCAAACAGTAAAAGGACAAGACTACACAAGCAACCACAGATGGCCATCATCTGTTAAAACAAACAACATACGACTGTTTCCAGATGACAAAAAATGACATCCATCTTCATAGTCCATCACTTCTTCAGCCATGGATACACAAGAACACTTCAACACATACACACCCACTTCAGGTTGCAGATAGAAATCCATAATACTGATACAGTATCACAACATTTACCATATCTTCTGCAGTACCCAACACATGCACAATTCATCACATACACAACCACTTGTGGTTGCAGTAAGGAATCAACAATACACATACCACAATACTAATAATACACGTAGGACCAATCCTACTGTACCCACAGATAAAAATATTTGATTCCCAAACTCAAAAGTCTCTAAATAATCATCAAAATATTATTACAACTAAATGTAAATTTTTAGCTCTGAATGCAAGATCTCTAAACCAAATAAAATTAGCGGAACTTGAGACCAAATGTAAAACTATGAACATAGGTGTGATGGGAATAACTGAAACCTGGTGGGATACATCCTCCATTTGGTCCAGAGAACTTCTAGGCTATAAGCTATACTATAAAAACAGAGCAGATAAGCTAGGTGGTGGGGTTTGCATGTACATATGAAATTACATCCCCTCCTTTGAAGTGTGCTCTCCCTTCTCCCTGGAAAGTATTTGGGTTAAAATTCTAATAAAAGGGCACTCATATATAACTGTCAGAAATATCTACCGACCTCCATCCGCCAATTCTGATTACACAACTAGCATATTTAAAGAGATTACAACTTTCTCAGAATCTCAAGATACTGTAATACTTGGGGATTTTAACTTCCCTCATATTGATTGGGACTCACTCTCAGGACATTCCTGTGCTGAGAAAGGATTAATAGATGTATTAACCAGCACTGGATTGCAACAACTTGTTACTGAACTCACTCAAGTTTCTAACAATCTGGACTTATTAATTACAAATATAGAGCAACAAATTAGAAACCTCCAAATTTGGGACCCACTTGGAGCCAGTGATCATTCTTCCATTCTTTTTGAAATTCAACAGACTAAAACCATACAAAGAAAGTTAAATTATACGAAAAATTATAATAAAGCAAATTTATCTGAAATAAATAAATATCTAGAAAGCATAAATTGGGAATCTATTCTCCTCAACTGTACAACACAACAAGCATGAGACATTTTTAAAAATATTGTACACTGTTTGGAGAACATTTTCATTCCATCTAAAAAGAAATTTAAGAACAAAGGAAAATTCCCCCCTTGGTTTAACAGGTCAATTAAAAACCAGATTAAAACAAAAATTGAGCTTTTTAGGAAACTCAAGAAAAGTTCTCTCCCTTACAAAACTACTTTACTGCATAAATATAGACTATCTGTTAAAAATCTGAAAAATTCTATTAAATTGGCTAAAAACAAGTCAGAGTTTAAACTAGCTCATACAAAAGACTGTCATAATCTCTTTTTTCTTATATAAACAATAAAAAGGGTGTACCAAGGATCAACGGTCCCATTATAACCAATGGTTCTCCTTTATCTGATATGGAAACTTCAAACATCTTCAATAAATATTTTTGCTCGGTTTACTCTCAACAATCATTCCATAACACAGTAAAAGTTCACCATACAGATATTCACAGGTTTAATCCAGCTGACATTTTACAGGCTATAAAAAACTAAAAAAGACCACTAGTCATTATAAGTCAATGACAAAATCTCAGTCCGTGAGCCAATCCCCTTTCACAAGGCAGCAAAATCCTTGACTGTCACTTTGTGACCAGATGGCCCTTCTTACGGACAAAAATTGTCTCACAGTCAAGGATTTTGCTGCCTCACAATAGAGGATTGGCTCACAGACTGGGATTTTGTCAGTTCATGAAAGGAGATTGGGTTTTTGAATCCTCTTTTGTGAGCTGACAAAATCCTTGTCCGCAAGCTGACAAAATCCCAGTCTGCGAGCAATCCCCTTTCGTGAGGTAGCAAAATCCTTGACCGTCACTTTGTGACCAGATGGCCAAAATCTGACGGTCAAGGATTTCTCACAGATGGGGATTTTGACAGCTAGCAAAAGGGAATTGATCTCATGGTCTGGGATTTTGCTACCTCACGAACTAGGATTTTAAAAATGTTTCCACTGCACTGTAAATAAACGGTTTGGTCTTTTGACCTAAAATCTGCAGGGTATTAAGGGGATGCCCCAGAGATGTCAGTTATGCTATTTAAGTGTTGAACAGTTAACCAGTTCCTTAGACATGGTATCACAAAGTTTTTGTTTTTCCCATAGGATTACATTGCAATGCCCATAGTGACTTTCAGCACCCATATCTCGAAAACAAAGCGAGATACTGATTTTTTGCTACCTGCAGCTTAGATCACTTTCAGATGATCTAATCTGCAGAAACAAGTTTGGAAATTATAGATTACACCAGCAGTGGAATTTGTTTCCTACTTGATACGGTTACAGGGATATTGGCAAAAACGTGTTACAAGGGTTCCAAGGGTGCTTTTTCAGCGCTTTTCGGGTGCCCATAGCTCATAAATGATGCAAGATATGGATTTCATTGATCTATCTCATGAGGCTGTTTCACTGTCATGATTACAACAACACTTTTATTTTTTTCCTAGTTGCTATGGTTTCTGAGATATTGGCAAATTAGTGTTACAAGGGTTCCTTGCATCATAGGTCTGCTGTATGGTTCTGTAGTTATGTGTAAGCAGGAGTGCAGGGCCCAGAGGGGTCACACCCCCAGATACACATATCATTATGCAGAAATGAATAGCTTGGGCCCTGTGCTCCCACCAGCACATGCTGTTTACTAGTTATATTACACTTTTTCAAAAAGTAAGGAAATTCATTGCAAAAAACTTGGTTTAATGCATCAGTTAGGGTTAAAGCACTTAACTCTCACCCCATCTCCTTTACTGTACCATGCCAACTTGTTTACACATGGAATGGGGTGAGAGTTGGGCCTTGTGATCCCATGGCACACTCCAGCATCTGTTGGTCTATGGAGAATGGGGCGTGGGGTGGTGGGGGGGTTAGGGGCTTAACCTTAACATCTCAATTTCCCACTTTTGTCAATTTAACCCTAACTGATGCATTAAACAAAGTTTTTTGCAATTATATATATTATAGTGGCACAATAGCACCCCTTTAGTTAGGGTTGAGTAGGCATGTTAATGTTAAACCTCAAATGTCATGCGTTAATAACTTTGCAACTGTTCAACAGATTAGCACGTAATTTAGAATACACAGTCTTGTGTGGTAGATCTCTTGATTTACCAAGTTGTGTTTTAGCCAGACATATGGTTTTTGCACAGCAAAGCACCAAAACATGCACTTTTTTCCAGTTTTGCACATGGTCTATTGGTCTGAAACATGGGATGTAGAAAGAGCTTGGGTCAAGGAGCAGGCCAGAATTTGTTTGGTGAAAAAATATTAATCTGTTTAAAAGTTATTAACATTTGAAGTTCCCATTATATCCTATGGGAACATTTATATGTATATTTTGCGAAAGAAGAATGGCTATCTGGTCGTCCCCTCACGGCCAAAGATTTTGCATGCTCACGGTGGAAAATCTTTAGTCGCGAGAACGTTTTCATTCGCGAGAGATGCCATCTTGTTTTCAGTTTTCTGACTGAAAAAATGTTGTAGTTTTCTCCACAGGTGACTTTTGGGGCAAATGAGGTATGGATTTTGCTCGGGGGAACCCCTCTATTGAACCATGTCTTTGGTTTGGTTTGGTTTAGTCAAAAAATAGACTTTTAAAAATAAAAATTCTTCATTTGTGGCTTGCTAATGATCTTCATTTGCGAGCCTGCAAATTCTTTGGCTGTGAGAAGATTTTCAGCCGTGAGCTTCCTTCATGAGGGGATGACCAGATAGCCAGATTTTCATGATGAGATGTCCATGGGGAAGACCAGATGACCCTGGTCTAAATTGGGATGACCAGATGTCCGCTCGCAGCTGAAGAATTTCTCATGGCTGAAAAATTTGCTATCTCATGGCTGAAAATGTTTTAAAGGTTTAAAAACTTAAATTGCATGTCTCAATAACGGTTTGGTCTTTTTACTTGAAATGTGCAGGGAGTTGAGGGAATGTCCTAAAGATGTGGATTATACTGTTTAGGTGTTGGGGAATTATTTGTTTGCAGAGATATTCAATGACACAGTTGATGTGTTTCCCCATAGGATTACATTGCGGTCTGTGTCATGATGTTCGGCACTGTTATCTCAGAAATGAAACGAGATACAGACTTTTCACTACTGGTGACTTAGATCACCTTTAGGTGAGCTATGCTGCTAGAATGAGATTTTAAACTACACAGTAAGCCTGCAGTGGAATTTTTTTAGTAGATTGCACGTTTCATGAGATAGTGTTACATTTGTGTTCCACGGGTTTGTTGCTGTATAGGGATGCTGTATAGCTATGCCAGATGTATATTGTTATGCAGTAACAATAGCCCTTGGCAGCCTGGGCCTCGTGCTCCCACCATTTTTTACTACTTATATTACACTTTTTCAAAAAGTAAGGACATTCTATGCACAAAAACTGCATTAATGCATCAGTTATGGTTGAAGTGACAAAAGTCAGGAAATTCAACAATAGGGGTGTGCACCCCCCACACTCCCATCTTCCACAGACTGACAGATGCTGGGGTGTGTCATGGGGTCATGAGGCCTGTCACCCCATTCCCCTTTACTGTACCATGTAAACCTGGTTACACATGGAATGAGGTGACAGTTGGGTCTCACAACCCCATGCCACACCTCAGCGTCTGTCAGTCTGTGGAGGATGGGAGTGTGAGGGGGTGCTCACCCCAATGTTGAATTTCCTGACTTTTGTCGCTTCAACCCTAACTGATGCATTAACACAGTTTTTTGCATAGATCACAGCAGTACTTCTATCTACAGAAGCGCAGGCCCCCATGTAGCCTGAAATTATGTAGACACAGATGCAATTGCATAGTGTAAAACATACACAAGAATTCTGGCCACAGAATCACAGGCCACTGTGGATCCTGCACTTCTGTAGCCACATAAACAAATCCAGGATAAGTATGTCTGTTAAAGAGAAAAATACAATAAAATGTATTCAATTAAAACAGTTCTTCAGTTTGCTGAAGTGTAGGCCCCTGTGTAGCCCACAATTTTGTTGATGCATATGCAATTGTACATTGTAACACAGGCATACCTGACTCAGTCTACAAATTTCAGGCACCTGTACAGCCTGTGCTTCTGCTGTCATAGATACAGTAACCAAATTACAAGTGTACCTGTTTGCAGAAGGGGCCTGCACTTTGCAGCCACACATATATAGAGCTGCTTACTGTAAAACATACACACCCCATTCTGTCATCTGTGTTGGGTATCATTCATTTTTATCTGCAGATTCAGAAGCACAGGCCCCCATGGGGCTTGCACTTCTCTGGCCAAATGTGGATGTGCATGTGTTGAAGACTGCATGTGTATCCATGGCTGCAGAGGTGCTGGACCATGTTGGTGGATGTCTTTTGCATCACATCATGTTGTTTGTCTTACCAGTTGATGACCATCTGTGGTTGCTTGCATGGTCTTTTCCTTTTGCTGCTTGGGTAGGTGGGGAATTAGGGTTGGAAACGCTAACATCACATTTCCCTACTTTTGAGGCACTAAGTTGAACTGTAACTGGTGTATTTACACAGTTTTATGCAATGAGTTTCCTTCCCTTTTGATCAAGTTATTACAGTTTTATTAGAGCAGACGTTGAGGCTACAGAAGCTGTGGTGCCTATGGATATAGTTCTTTTGCAGCCACAGGTACAGATGTGCATAGTAAGATATAGGATAGAAATCCACCTCTGTATGCAGAAGTGCAGGCCCATATGGGACTTGTACTTCTGCATACAGAGATAGAAATCCATGTTACCCAAAGATGTGCAACCCATTTGTGAATGCAGAAGCAGAGCTTTGCTTGCATGCCCCATGTTTGTGTGATTCTAAAATGGCCATTTCAGCCACATTAACCATTACTTTAAACTTGGTAACTTACAATTCTGACAGGTGCATTAAGCTAGATAGTTTGCCAAGTCCAAGAATAGACAATTTTTGTTTTTATAAATTGTATTTTTCTATGATTATTGATGTGGGTGGCTTAGGTCAGCAGTGAAAAGTGGGGACCATTTGTTGCCATCTGTGAACTGTCAGACACTTGAGCTATGGATGTGGTAAAGAATCTGGGGGTTGTTTTGAACTGCAGTCTGATTCTAGAACAGCAGATGTCAGTGGTAGGCCAAAGTGGCTTTTACCATCTGCGTAATATTGCTCAGCTCAAGCCTTGCAGTTGGTCCAGAATGCTGCAGCCCAGCTGGTGGTAGGAATGTCTCAGTGAGATGACATCACACCAGTGCTGCATGCTCTGCACTGGCTGCCAATTCAGCAATGTATCACCTTTAACATACCATATGCTTATTAACATTCAAGGCCTTATGCGGTCTGGGGCCGAGTCACCTGAAAGACCTTTTGTTGCCCTACACAGCTATATGTCCCCTCCATTCCACAGATACTGGCCTACTTCAGATCCCCAATTCCTGGTTAAAGCAGGTGTGGGACAGGACCTTTGGAGCTGTGGTCCTTTGCTTTGGTATGCCATTACAGAGGTGGTATGTTCTGCTCAGACTGTGGTGGCTTTTAAGACCCTGTAAAAGTATTTGTATTTACACAGGTCTACCCGGAATAATCTAGTTTAAAAAAGAATGCGCTTTAGATATGATATATTTTTTGATGATACAATTTACTTTGCTATTTATGTATTGTATATGTATGTGGTTGTAAGGCATCCCTAGCCTCATGGAAAGGGTACCAGCAAATGAAATTGACCTTTGCCTTGCCTTACTGCTCAAATATCCATGAAAACCATAGTGAAATTGTAAGTATGCCAGAAAATTGCATCATATTACATGTGCCTTGTTTAAAATAAAGTTATGAGAAAAAAATGTGTTACAAGCTGTTTTACTGTTACACCTTAATCTGACACACAAAGCCTCTCATAAATGCAAAATTTCTGGGTCATAACTGAAGAATGCATTTTTCTGAATGCAACACATTTTTCTGTTGCACCTTCATTCTTGACACAAAAATGACTTGTGAAAGAATGTTTGTTATCTCCTTTTTTCTGTCACACGATATTTTAGCGCTGCAGTTCTGAATTTGAGACCCAAAATGACTTGCAACCAAATAATTTCAGGTGGTGAAAGTAAAATAAAAAAATCTAGCCAATCAAAATGATTCAGTGACATCACTGATGATGTCAGAGGTCAACCACTTTGAGTTCCAGCAAAATCGACAGTAGAGCTCAGTTTGTACAGCTCCTGTTATTTTAACATTTTGATCTTATTAAATATTAATGTGGTATTAGTTGTTATAAATTTTAGTTTTGTGACCTGATTTCTGTGCTGTACTGGAACTGCAACATTAAAACAGCTCATGACCTGAAAAACTGATTTTTAATGCTGCAGTTCAAAAATCTCTATTTTAGGTCATCAGACTATTTTATTTAACTGTTGCATGGCATATTTGTGAACCAGAACAGTCTTGCAATGTAAAACAATTGTATGGTGACCCCAAAATAAATATTTTTGGTTGTTTTATAAAGTTTTAAACTTTTTGGGTTACGAGATATTTTTGTGTCGCACCTTACTGTTCAACACAAAACAGTTAGCAAAAGAAAACTTTCCGAGTGGTGAATAAAAAATGCATTTTTTCATCATGACTTGTTTTTGTGTCATACCTTAATCTGTGACACAAAACTGCTTGTGAAAATAAATTCCTGGGTCACAACCGAAGAATGCATTTTTTCAATTGTGACCTGTTTTACTGTTGATCCTTAAAGTGCAACACAAAACGTGTTGTGACTAAAGAATTTTTTCTGATTTTTATGTCATGGGTTGTTATACTGTTACAGTTAATTAACTTCAACAGTAAATGGCTCGTGACTCAAGAATTTTATCTGGCGGCCCAAAAATAAATTTTTTAAACATTTCCTAACTGCTTATGATGTAAATAAATAAAGGCAAACAAACACAAAATATGCCATTTAAGACAGAGTATGACCTGCACATTTTTTACATATGCGATCTTAGCAGTTAAATTGTTTAACTGTTAAATTGTAATGTTGTCTAAGTGAATATGTGACATGGGGCCAGATATTCAAAACTTTTCCCCGGGGCTAAATTAGCACTGCCCGGCAGGTAAACTTAGCCCAGAGCACAAAACAAGCCATATTCAAAAGGAATAGCCCGGGGCAAACAGCTTCTGAATATAGCATGGGAATGAGGCCGGGTGAACTGGGCTGGGAGTGCAGGGCAAACTTAGCCCTGGAATAAGACAGCTCTCAATATGGCAACCAGGAAGTGCAAACCACAACAGCAACACAGTGCACAGCGATGTGAAGGTAGGAAGAGATTAACTATGTGGCCAATGTGTGTGCCAGCAAATGCGTGGACCCAGTACAGCTGCAAGCAGCAGCATATGTGAAAGTACAGTGTGCAAAACTGTAAAATATTCCCCGAACTGTTAGCACAGAGCTAACACGTTTGCTGGGTTTAGCGCAGTGCTAAACCTTTAGCCCGGTGCAAACACGTTTGCCCAGTGCTAAACTTTGCCATATTCAAAAGTGACATGCAAATGAGCCTACTTAGGTAGTCTGTGGGCAAACATCCAGATTAGCATTTCATTATGCCCTGATTTGCATGCAGTTTGCACCGGGCTAACTGTTTAGCCCTGCGCTAAACCCGTGCAAACGTGTTAGCGCTGTGCAAACAGCTTGGGGAATATTATACAGTTCTGAACACTACTTCCACATGCGCTGCTGCCTGCAGCTGTACTGGGACAACACAGCATAGGCACAGATGGTGGTGGTGCTGCATGCAACTGTCACATTGTAGGTCATGCTACAGTGCACAGCAGAAACTACAGTAGCAAGGGGCCAGTAGTGTGTGGACACAGCAATGCCTATGGTGTGTAGGGCAGTGATGATGACTGCACTATACACAGTGAGAGGCCCAACCTGCAGGTGTTTACTGACAGTGGACATTACTGTTACGCTGTTGTGTGGCCCACAGATGCTGCACCGGTGGCATGGGATGCTCACAGTGACATGTACATTTCTGGCTTTGTGTGCTATGGCAGTTGTACAGCTGTGTGGTATGTGGCTGGGGGGGCATATATTAACCAAAAGGCACACTGGTGTTGGGGTATTCCCAATACTGGCCCATGTGCACTGCATGATGTGTCCCAGCCTTGTGGCCACACCTGGTCTGTAGCACAGCCTCACCACCCATACATGCTCCCCTCAACATCATCCATGCCCACAGTGCTGCATGTGTGTGCTGGCATCTGTTGATGTTCACAGAAGTGTGGTCTGCAGGTGTGTGCTGTATGGCCACAATGCCATGCTGTCTACTGGTGGCAGGGTCACTGCTTACTGCCTGGCATGGCTGGGACTGGTGGCAGATGATGGCATCATTGTAATGCCATCGGTTAGCAGCATGCTTCCTCTATGTTTGGCTTTATCTATGTGTCATATTTATTTGTTAGGGTCGTGCAAAACCTGCGATAAACCCACACAAACACTGCGCAAAGCCATAGTGTCACGCAAAGCTGATTGCCCAGGGTTAAGACAAGCTTTTCCCGGGCGGTAATGTACACCGCGCTAAGTGTTGCGTGAAGTCATGCAAAACCACTTAGCGTGGTGCTAGTCACTGAATATAGCATTGTGCCTGCATTCATGTCAGTTTGCCCCTTGCATACATTATAATTTTGCCCGGCGCTAATGCAGTTTGCCCACATTATTTGGCCTTTTGAATACAGCAGATCCACGCTAATCCCACGCTAAACCTGCGGAAATGTTTTTTGCCCGGCGCAAAGTTTTGAATATGTGGCCCCTAGTGTTAAAAATTGTTTTGAAAAACGGTTATCATATGTGATCATTGCACAATGACACTTTTGCTGTACAGGCAGGTTATTTTTTTGTGTGTATTAGCTCTACCTATGTATTAATCTGTATATTTAAAAAAAAAACTATACGTGTTAGTCTTACCACATAGGATGTCAAGCCAAAAAGGAGAGAAAATCCTCAGTCACAGGCTACATATTTGTGACACAAGACAATCAGACTCCATTAACTTTTCCCTCCACAAACTCTGCCCAATCATGTTAAAATGTTTCCCCACAAAATATGTAACGATTTTTATTTACTTAATGAGTAGATATGAGAGGTACACCTGCAAAAATACCCAGCAAATAAAGTGAGTAGTTTAAGTACAAAAGTAAAAGAAAATGAGATTGGTGTAGTGTTGATCACTTGCTGTATGTCTAATCATAGGATGAGAAGTGCGAAAACATTTTTATGTTTGCTTATGCATACACAAAACAAACATATGATATAGTTGCAAGCTTCAGAGGCATATCACTGTCAGATTCCATGCAGTTCAGACTGCAAGAGGCTAGACAGTGACAGGACAAAGATTAGTGAGACTGATCATGATGCTGTTCTGTTAGGTGATGGGTGGAAACTTTGTGTAGTTGAAAGGACTGAGCCACACCTATTACAGTGTGACTGGATCCTTTCGTTTACAAGATGCTGCCCAGCAGCCAGCTGAGCAGCATCATTATCAGCCTGATACCAAACACCTCCTGATTGCTGCCCAGTCTTCCCCAGTTGCCATCCTGGTCTAGTAAATAAAACCCCTCCCTTTCCCTCCTTCTGTGTGCAGTTTCACCCTCAACCTTCATTACCATCCCAGTTTACTAAATAAAACCCTCTCATCTTCTCCCTCTGCATGATGTCCCACCCCCACCCTTCATCCCGAGTGTAAGATCTTTGCCAGTTAGCATCCCAGTCTACTAATTAAAACCTACCCATTCCTCCCTCCTCTGTGTACTGCCCCACCCCAACATCCATTACTGTCCCAGTCTATGGAATAAAACCCTCCTGCTCCTCCCTCCCTCCCTCTGTATGCTGTCTTGTCTCTGGTATAAGAAAATGGCAGCTGCCCAATCAAAAAATAAATAACATAAAAAAACCAGGCTGATCTTATTGTAGTCTCCATTACCGTCCCAGTCTACTAATTTTATCTTACTCCTGAAGAGCTGAAAACTGCCCATCAATGTATTTTGTGGATTTAGTGACCCTCCCATTGTGACACTAGGGTGCCCAATCCCCAGTGTCACCCTTAGTCCCTTGATCTTTTTTTAATTGTAATTCTGATAAGATGGCTGGCAGTAGCCTAGAGGTTAGAGGAATGAGGTATGAACAAGCTTGATACATCCAGCAGACCAGACCTGAGTTTGATTCTCACAACCTCCACTTGCATACTGTGTGACTCTGAGCAAGTCACTTAACTGCCCAGTGCTCTCAGGTCACCCCTGAAAACAGGCACTTGTGCCTAGTGGGCCTTACCTGGTTACCAAAGACTAAAATAAATAAATTAAAATAAAAAGATGAAAACCATCCATCAATGTCTTCTGCAGCTTTAACAAATCCCCCCAACCCCCTCCACTCAGCAGCCACCATCCCTCTCTCACCTAAAAAGTGTTCAGTGGCAAAAATCCACTCTATGAGGAAAACACATCCTTCTTCTTCAAAGCTGACTGGGAAATGAAGAAACAAGGTATGTGTGGTCAATGTATTTTCAATGCATTTTGAACTCTTATTTATAACTGGTTCCATGTCATAACAATGATCACAAAACAGAGATCGCTGTTATGGTGAGTGTATATCGTTGAAAAGCAGATTGGCAATATACTGTACACATGCCAGTGAACAGACATCCAGCAAGTAAACTATGGTCAGGATATTCAAATGAGATGCACCCTACACAACTGAGTTTCACTGGTGCAGCTCTGAAATGTGCCCCTTTGCCATATTCAAAAGGGGTTGATGCACCACACAAATCTGGATGTGCAGCAGTGCAAAGATAATGTATGCAGCACATCTGGAGGGGGTGTTCCCCTGCATCTGTGGCACATCTCTATATTCAGCAGAGATGTGCAGTGCAGCTCCCTACACATCTCAGAGATGTGCTGCACAAAGTTAGGCATGGAAAAACCATGCCTAAATCATAGTCACCAACAGGCAGACAGCTGTATTGCACAGCGCAACACAGCAGCCCAGTCACTGGGTGGCTACCCCCCCAAGCCATGATCATAAATGAAAGCACAGAACCTCACACAACCCTGGTAGTCTAGTGTCCAGCCCTCCCAGCCCAATTGTAAAGTGAAGCATAAAACCCACACAACCCTGGTAGTCTAGTGCCCCCTCCCAGCCCAGTCATAAAGTGAATCATAAAAGTCCACACAACCCTGATAGTCTAGTGGCCCTCCCATCCCCATACCACTTCCATAGAAGAATCCTAAACTGAACTACTTTGGTGGTCCAGTGGTACCCTTCCTTCCAGAACCCCGTCCGTGAAATAAATCTGTTCCAACAGTCCCTAGTAGTATAGCGCCTGCTTGTAACATAGAAATGTAACCCCACCATTTCCCTGGTAGTCCAGTGGACCCCACCTCCCACCCATTGAAGCCCCCATTTGCACTGTCCACATCTTTTGACGTATTCAGATGGGATGTACAATCATGCATCTCATTTGAATATAGCAATGTGTGCTCCATCGTAACTCAGTTGTGCAGCGCAGGCACATGCGGCCATTCTGGGTACTGTATGAAAATCCTGGCCTAAGTGTTTATGTGCCCCTCCTGCACCCCCCCATAGGGGGCTTTTCCTTCCATATCCCCCTGATTAAGGATTACCAGCTCCAGGGGAGTGCATGTCAGGGAAGGGGCAACAGTTAAAAAAAAAAAATGGCAGCAGCAGGCAGGAGCAACATTTTCTCCCCCTGGTCCTCATCCCTGAATCCAGTACCTGCTGCACCAGAACTAACCACCCTCACCACCAAACCACATGTCTAGCAGCAGGAACACTACCCCAGACAAACTCTCTGCCCTATCCGTCCACTTCCTGTCCCTATCCCTCCTCTTCTGGTCACCCTCTCCTACAGTCGCAGTCGCATAGGGTCGCTACCCTTACTGGGTAGCCCAGCAGGATAGTGCTGTAAATGAGTTACTGTTTTGACTGGCTCTCATTTACAGTTGTTATCATCACTGGATTCCTTTATAACTTTTGCCATTTATTAATTTTTTCACAAAATTTTCAACATGGTATTTTTTGGACCCCACCTCATGAACATGGTAGGTGACATTATTTAAATCTGGCCCAAAGGGTGATTTCGCAGTTACCCTGCAAAATCACTTTTTGGGCAGGATTTGAAAAATTTCACCTACAAGTTTCATGAAATGGGGCCATGAAAAGACTATGTTGAAAAATTGGGTCAGCATCATAAAAAATACCAAAGTTATGAAGGTACATTGACATTGTTCAATGTTCACTCATTGCTTCAGTAATTTTCAATATTTTGACCTCATATTTTCAACACATACTTTTTTGGATCTTGCCTCATGAATAAGGTGGTTGGATTTTTTTCAAATCTGGCCTAAAAGGTGATTTTGCAGTTGCTCTGCAAAATCCCCTTTCTGGCAGGATTTGAAAACTTCACCTACCAGGTTCAGTAGGTGGGTTAATAAAAAGACCATGTTGAAAATTTTGGGTCAAAACCTTAAAAAACACCAAAGTTATGATGGTATGCTAAAATTTTTCAATGTTCACTCACAACTTTGGCAATTTTCAATATTCTGACCCCACATTTTCAATATGACCTCATGAACATGACAGGTGTTGTTTTTTCAGATCCTGCCTATATATATTTATACACTTGTGGTGCAATATGGTAGTTTACTCACCTGGTAAAGGGTGCTTGATTGTGTTACTGTATATCCATGGCAATCCCACTTCATCACCTTTGGGTTATGTTTGCCTGATAGGCTACAGATGCACATGTGACCCAAGGATCTTGTTTCAAACCCACCACCAAGCCCCCTCTGGATCCCCTTCCTCTTCAGTTTTTGATTTTTCCACAGCTGTAAAACAATAATTACTTGCATACACAGGCAACAATTATTTCTCAGGACCCAGTGATCTATTCTAATGTAATTTATTAACTTGAATCACACCATTGATAACATCATAGTACCCACCACCTAAGTAAGGTCTTGCCCTTCCATTATTCTATATGGCCCCATTGGGCCTTACCTTTCAGGCGTCAGTAGCCTAGAAGCTTAATCATTTTCATATAGTCGTGTGTGTAATCCCCCTTGTTTCTCCCACTGGGAGTGCTGGAGTGCCATGGATATACAGTAACACAATCACCTTTACAAGGTGAGTAAACTACCATTGTGTTGCCTGTATATCCATGGCACTCCCAGTTCATCACCTTTGGGTATGTAAACAGCAGTGTCCCAGAGTCTAGGGTGGGGTGGAGCAATCAGGTGTCTCATTGGTTAAGGTCGCTGTCATTAGTACTCTGAGTACAAATGAGTTCTTCTTTGGAATACATGTCTTCAGTCTATAGTGTTTAGTAAAAGTATGAATGGCAGTCCATGTTGTTGCTGAGCAGATCTCATGAGTGGTTGCAGAGTTTCTTTCCACCCATGATGTCACAACTGCTCTGGTTGAGTGGGCCTTGATTCCCATGGGTGGAACCTTGTGGCTTGCCTTATATGCCTCTGTAATAGTCCTCTTTAACCAGGATGCCAGCATTGCTTTGGCTGCACCTGTGTCTTTCTTTTGACTAGTGGCCACCACGAATAGTCTCTCTGCTTTCCTGACTGTCTCAGTTCTTTCTGTGTAAGTTGTCAGTACTCTTTTCACGTCAAGTAAATGTAATTCATTTTCTCTGGAGGATGTATGTTTTTCATAGAAGGCAGATAGGTCTATGGGTTGACTGGTATGAAATTGTGAGTCAATTTTCAGCACAAAGGAAGGGACTGTTCGAAGTGTCACTCCATCTTGTGTGAAAGTGGTGAAAGGTTCCTTGCAAGATAGGGTGTTTAGTTCTTCTATTCTTCGTGCGGAACATATTACTACTAGGAATGCAGTTTTGAGCCCCAGCCAGTAGATGTCAATGTCCAACATGGGCTCCAAAGGTGGTTGAGTGAGTGAATGAGTGTGTTAAGCACTAGTGTCAGGTCCCAAGGTGGGAAGAAGTTCTTGGCTCTTGGACTAATGTTACTTGATGCTTTCAGGAACCTGATGATATTTGGGTGTGCGCCTGGGGATAACCCCTCAATGGTACCCACTACTGCCCCTATCGTGGCTAGTTGAACTCTCAGGGATGATGGGACAAGGCCTTTTCAAGTCCCTGCTGGAGGTATAATAGAATGTTAGCTATAGTTGGTGAACTTGAGGATAATTCCCTTGTCTGGCACCATCTGGAGAATATGTTCCATTGCCTAGAGTACGTCAAAGTTGTGTACCTTGGCGTGAGTGAAGCATAGTGTCTGTTACTGACTGGTGGTACCTAATATTCAGCAGTCTCTCCCTTTCAGGAGCCAAGCCATGAGGTGTAGTTTGTCTGGGCTGGGGTGAGTTATTGGGCCTTGTCTGAGTGTGTCTGGATGCAGTGGTAGTTTCCGCTTGTTCATGGCCATAGCTATTATTGTAGGAAATCAAGCCCTCCTGGGCCAGCAGGTTGCTACGAGGATGATTATTCTCCTGAATTGATGGATTTTGATCAGAACTTGTGTTATTAGTGGTAGAGGTGGGAACACATATGCGTAGTCGTGAGTCCATGGGATCGATAGTGAGTCCATCCCCATTGACTAGGGTTCTTTGAATCTTTTGTAGAAATTTTCCATCTGCTTGTTCTTGTTGGAGGCCATGAGGTCGATTGTTATCTTCTCCCATTTCCTCTGTATCTTCTGGAATACCTCCAGGAGTAGTTGACATTCCCCCAGATCTGTTCCCTGCTTAGCCAGTCTGCTGTTGTGTTTAGTTTTCCCACCAGATGGATAGCTGTAATATGGGCCAGATGCTTTTGTGACCAAGTCATTATCCTGCATTCCTCTCTGTGCAGGGTGGTACTCCTTGTATCCCCTTGTTTGGCTATATATGCCACTGTTTCTCTGTTGTCTGAGCGTATTAGGATGGACTTACCTGTTATGTGTGCCTTGAAGGTTGCCAGGGCATTTCTCACCACTCACATTTCTAGCACGTTGATCTGGAGCTTCTTATCAGATGGGGACCATCTGCCTTGAGCTGATTTTTATCCCATTGAGGCTCCCCATCCCCAGAGACTGGTGTCCATATCTATTGTTACTTCATGACTTCTCTCTAGTGGGTTGCCTCTTGTCAGTGTCTGTTCGTTTGTCCACCATTGAAGTGACTGTGTAACCGTTGGAGTTATCTAACTCTTGTACTGCATGTTCTCTTCTGATGGCAATCCATGCTGCAGTGGAATGTGTTGTAGAGGGTGCATGTGCCATTTCACCCAAGGTATTAAGTTGGTGCAGGAAGACGTGTTCTCTAGTACCTGTGAGACCAGGGCTATGGTAGGTGTTGGATCGTTTATTAACTTCCGTACCATGTTTATGAGGTTGGATACCCTCATGTCTGTTGGTCTGACTCTGTCCTCCCTCGTGTCTATCACCACTCCTAGGTGCTGTATGTGTTGTGTGGGGGTACAGGCAGCTTTTTTCAGCATTGATCACCCATCCATGGTGTGACTGGATCTGCCCCGTGTGCATTGTGGCCTTTATAGACTCTGCTTCCGATCTTGCTCTGACAAGCCAATCATCCAAGTAGGGAATGATGTGGATTCCCTCTTTTCTGAGATGGGCCAGCAGTATGATTGAGGTTTTTGTGAACACCCTTGGTGCTGATGCTAGTCCAAATGGCAACATTCTGTACTGGAATTGTTGACCCAGTATCTGGAATCTCAGGAACTTTCAATGTGCGGAGCACATTGGTATGTGGAGATAGGCATCCTTCAAGTCTATCGAGGTGAGGAAGTCACCTGGACGTATGGACTGGAGCATGGCTCTTATTGTCTCTATTTTTAATTTTTGAACCTTGATGAACCTGTTTACAAATTTTAGATCCAGTACTGGTCTGAGATCCCCTGTTTTCTTTAGGACCAAAATGAAAATGGAGCAAATCTCCTTTTCTGACTTCTCCCTTGGTACTGGTTGTATTGCCTTTGGGTGTAGTAAATTGTCCAGTAGCTCCTGGACTTTCCCTGGGAGGTATCTCCTTTTGGATACTGGTGGTATTACTAGTCTCTCTCATCTGGGTATTTCCCTGCACTCTGTTGCATACCCTGATGTCACTAGCTCCTGTATCAATCTGTCAGATGTTGTGTTTGACCACATGTTGGCAAAGTTCTGGAGTCGTCCTCCTAAAGGTATATTGTGAGGGTGTATTAGCATTGGCTGGTGTGTTAGCCTTAGCTGTTTTTTGCTTGGTAGATCATAGTCATGGGCTTGGTTTCTTGTAGGAATTTACTCTCTGACCATTGTACTTGCCCCTGGACTGTCCACCTCTAGCCCTGAAGCCTGATTGGCCCCTACTTTGGGGGTTGTATCTAGTTCAGCTTGTGGTCTGTCTGTCTCAAAAGGAATTGTGAAATCTTCTGTCCTGATGAGGTCTGTAACCATGACTTCTGGTCCTCTGTGATGGCAGATATCCAGTGTCCTTGTCTCCCTCAATGTCTTTAGGCTGACCCTGTCTCCTGAGGAATTCTTGGAGATCATTGCCAAACATTCTGTCCCCCTTTTTCTGTAATCTGCCTTTCGACTCATTGTCCACATCCCAGAGCTTGAGCCATAACAGGTGGCGAGCTCTGTTCACCACTGCATCTGACTGTGAGTTCATTTTCAATGAATCAATAAAGATATCAGCTAGGTATTGGGCAGCTTGGAGAGAGTAGTCTAGTAGTTACGACTTCTGTGATTTTGGGGTCAGTCACTTGTTTAATTCATCAAGGCATTTGATCTGGGCTCTAATGGCATACACTGTTACTGCAGCTGCTCGGATCACTTGACCTGACATCTCATATACTTTCTTGAACATCTCAAGTTTCTTATCAATTGGGTCTTTCAGGGCAGCTGTCCCCTCTGCCAGAAAAACTGTCATCTTGTTGAGTTCGGTAATTTTTGAGTCAATCCTTGGGGTGCTGCACCAAGATTTGAGTCTGTCTTCCTGGATCAGATGTTTTCTATCCAGGGATTTTTTTCTCTGGAATCCTGGTTGGGTCAGTAGCTTCCCATTCTCCTGCTATCAGTTCATCCAGGGCTGGGCATACTGGAAAAAGGTTTTCCAGTTTGGGTGGCACTTAGTGTCAGTGGCTCAGTAGGTAGCACACTCGCCTCTGAGGCCGGGAGATCAGAGAGCTGTGGGTTCAGTTCTCACATCTGGCACTTGGGTTAATTTCCCAGTACTGACACTGTAGTGCAGCATGAGAGGGGTGCTGCACTTCTGAGGTGCCGTCTTTCAGATGAGACATTAAACCGAGGTCCCATCTGCCTGGATTGGTGGTAGTTCAGGTGGATGTTAAAGATCCCATGACACTTATTGAAAAGAGAAGGGGAATTTTTTATTTTTATAACATCAAAAACCAATAATTACAAACAGTGTTGAATCACAAAAACAATATACAAATCTTTAAAGAAAAAACAAATGAATACAAAAAACAGCGTTAAGTCACACAAAACATACAAAATCAGAAGAGAAATCAAATGAGTTGTTACAGTCACACATTTTCCAAATAACCTCCTAATAAATATTTAGAAACCAAAAATAAGTACAGTATTCAAAGAAAAAGATCCACCCAAAACCCTTTAACCCGTATCAAACCAGGAAATAGTAGACCACCATAATCTACACGAGAAAGGGTCCTGAAGGAACTGGAAGTAATAAGAGTTGATAAAGCAATGGGGCCAGATGGGGTGCACCCCAGGGTCCTTAAAGAACTAAGAGAGGTGGTGGCTGAACCTCTTGCTATCCTGTTTAGCCGATCACTAGAAACAGGGGAGGTACCCAAAGACTGGAGGATAGCAGATGTAGTCCCCTTATACAAAAGTGGGAACAAAGAGGAAGCAGGGAACTACAGAACAGTCAGCCTCACCTCAGTAGTGGGGAAGATCATGGAAGCACTACTGAAGGAGAGATTGGTGGAACATCTGGTTGTCAATGGACTACAAGACCCAAGGCAGCATGGTTTCACCAGGGGAAGGTCATGTCAGACCAACCTCATTGAATTTTTGACTGGGTGGCTAAGGAGGTGGATCAGGGAGGGCAGTGGACATGGCCTGTCTGGACTTCAGCAAGGCCTTTGACACTGTGCCATATAGAAGACTATTGCACAAACTGGGGAATATGGGTGTGGGCAGGACAGTAGTGCGGTGGGTAGGTAACTGGCTGGGCAGCAGGACACAGAGGGTGGTGGTAAATGGCTGTCACTCCACAGAGGGAAGAGTGACCAGTGGGGACCACAGGGATCAGTGCTGGGACTGGTACTATTCAATATCTTCATCAGTGACATTGCACAGGACCTAGAAGGCAGAATTTCACTGTTCGCTGATGACACAAAGCTCTGTAACAGAGTAGACACACCAGAGGGTGTAGACAGAATGAGAAGGGACCTGCAGAAACTTGAAGAATGGTCAGGGGTTTGGCAGTTGAAATTCAATGCAAGGAAGTGCAAGATAATACATATAGGGCACAAAACCCTGGCACAATATATCAGTTGGGGGTGAGGATATAGCATGCACCAAGCAGGAAAGGGATCTTGGAGTTATCATCTCTGATGACCTCAAGGCAGGAAACAGTGTGACAAGGCAGCAGGTAAAGCAAATAGGATGCTGGGATGCATAGGCAGGGCATCACCAGCAGGAAAGGGAGGTCATAATTCCACTCATACAAGACACTAGTGAGGCCGCACCTGGAGTACACTGTGCAGTTCTGGAGACCTTACCTACATAAGGACATAGACAGGGTAGAGAAGGTTCGGAGGAGGGCAACAAAGATGGTGCATGGATTGCATCACAAGTCCTATGAGGACAGGTTGAAGGCACTGAACATGTACTCCCTGGAGGAGAGGAGGGAGAGAGGGGGATATGATAGAGACATACAAGTATCTTACAGGGAGGAACAGGGTGCAGGAATGCACTATTTTTAAGCGAAAAAGATGTTCCAGGACTAGAGGTCATGGGATGAAGTTGGAGGGAGGACGATTCAGAGGAAACGTGAGGAAGAATTTCTTCACAGAACGGGTGGTGGACAAGTGGAACACCCTGCCAGAGGAAGTGGTGGGGGCTGAAACAATCACGGGATTTAAGAATGCATGGGATAGACATAAAGGAATTCTGGAGGTCAGGGGTAAGGGGCAACAGACTTCCTGGAAAACATAAACTGAACTTACAAACTTAAATGGGCAGACTGGGTGGGCCATAGGCCCTTATCTGCTGACACTGTCTATGTATCTATGTATCTATATGTGTGTAAAGGAATCAGAAGAGATTCCTGCAATTTATGATGCAGCAAACTTTTTTGAATAATCCAAAATAATTGTTCTGGGTCCACATATTTTTGTTTTAAAGACCACTGACACCTAACCTGCCAGATATGATATTTTAAAAAGATAAATATTAAATGTAATGTTCCAATATGATATTTTTTCCAATTTGGAGATATAAGACCAAAAACCAAAACTTCCAAGTCAAGATCCGGAAAAGGAAAACCCACCCAATGCTTACCAAGTTCCTTCCAAAACTGGATTATAAATGGACATTCAAAAAAGAGATGCCTCATTGTTTCCAATTCCGTACCACACCAACCTTGTCTCGGACAAAATCTCTCCATGCAGCCTTTATGTTTTAAATTGTTCTTAACATTCAACCTGTCATGAACACATAGCCACAAAACATCCCACATATATATTGGTATTCGGATATTTTCCAACATCTGTATAATTTGTAGAAAATCATCATCAGATCGATTCCTAAAAAGGGGAGAATCCCCAAAAAATTGCTGCAAAATGTGATTATATAACTCCTTTCTAGACAAAGAATGACCGTCAAACTTCGTCAAACCCCATAATTTAATTTTACTAAAACAATGTTGAAAAGACAGTGAAAGACCACTTAAGGGTTTTTGCCTGGCAATCCTCTTATGAAATTCCCAAGAGTTCAACCAAGGCGCAAGTGTATCCAAAACCCAAGGACCCCAACATTTGTCTTGTTTACTTAACAGGGGTAAAATGTTAGCCTGAAAAACATACTGAAAAAAAACAAAACCGGATTTATCATCCCAAACCACCTTTACCGATAGGTAAATACAATACTCTCTCTTGATTGGATTTAACCGACTTCCCAAATTCCCTGAAAAAAAACACTATATACCCTTGTCTCCAATTGTATGGGCAACATATATATAGTACTCAAATGTAAAAACATACTTAATAAATACGTTTTTAACATATAAACTCTCTTTTGTTTTGAAAGAAGCCGCCTATTCCAATATATTACTTTTCTCTGGGCCTTTGTTGATAAAATATCCCAATTCAAAAAACCCATGTCCTCATGACCAAAAAAAAACCCTAAAATTTTACAAGGGGAATATGTTATAGGGATACCTAAAATATCCTGGTGCTGAGTAAAAACTGTCCCAATCGGAACACACTTACTTTTTGTGAGATTTATCCTGGAACCAGTTGTCCTGGAAAAGCTGCTCAACAGAGTTCCCAATGCTCCACCAGAGGGAAAATCTGCCAGAGTAAAACATAAATCATCAGCATACGCAATGTATTTTATCTCCTGACAATCACTTGAAATCATTTCCCCTTGAATAGCAGAATCCAACATTACTTTATGTAAAAGAGGCTCCAGAGTCAAAATGTATAACATAGGGCTTAAGGGACAGCCTTGTCTAACACCTCTCCTAACTACACAACTAGATCCCAACCAGCCATTCACATATGGTATAGTAGATGCATTTGCATACACCATACGAATCCAATTTATAAAAGGTTGTGGAAATCTAAACTTCTCAAGACATTTCCAAATATACCTATGTGCTACATTGTCAAAAGCTTTGGCCTGATCCAGGCTAATCAAAAAACCCATAATTTCTTGTAACCGCCCTTTTTCCATCACCTCTCTCAATAAAATAAGACCATCCATGATCCTCCTCCCCGGTATTGAACAAAATTGTGTTGGTAAAATCAAATCCTGCAATACCATACTAAGTCTACCACTAAGTAATTTGGTAAGAATTTTTAAATCTGAATTTAAAAGGGAAATAGGCCTCCAATTCTTTAAATCCTCCCTTTCCCCACTTTTGAACAACAAAATCAAAAGGCTAATATTCATGTCCTCCGGAATATGATTGTTCAAAAAACAATAATTATACATTGCAACCAACTCCTTTCCTAAATACCTATTAATATGAACATATAGTTCGTTAGGTAAACCATCATATCCCGGAGCTTTCCCTGAAGGGAGAGAAGCAATTACTTTAGTAAGTTCTGAACTTGAAATAGAAGTCAATAAAGACAAAAAATAAGTACCAGAAACTTGAGGAAGATGCAACCCCATTAACCAATCATCTAAACCACTCTCACTAATTTCAGTATCTTCATGAAATAAAGTAGAAACAAAACTTTCTATTTCTCGCATTATTTCATTATTTGTCGTGAACACCTCTGTGATTTAAGACAGGAAATATCTTTATGATGTCTCTGATTTTACAACTATCAAAGGGTTCAAAAATCCTGTTTTCCTTGAGTGCCAAAATGTTGCTCCTCTCTAAAGATTTCATCCTGTCATACTGTAACTGTACCAATTCAGCCTTAACATCAGCTATTTCTTGTAAATAATTCAGTTCTCCTTTCATTTGTAAAATCTGAATCTGTGTAAGATATTCCCATAACTGTTGACACCTATCATTTCGACGTGTCCCCAATAATTTCCCTATTTTCTGAAAAAATTCCCGGACATATCTTTTACTATCAGCCCACCAAAGGACAGGAGAATCATATAAGAAAAAAACAGATTGCCTTGCTTCTAATAGAGAAATGAAACCTGCCATAATCTCAGGGTTGTCAAGTAAGGAAAGATTCATTCTCCAATACCCAGGACCCTTAGTAGTATCTTGGAAATTAGAAAGCTTCATCATTAGTAAGCCATGGTCAGAAGTAGCAACAATATGCACTTTTTGCTGGCAATATTGTAGAGTTGGAGTAACAAAAAAATAATCTATTCTGGTAGCTCTTTTCCCTTGAAAAAACGTTTTTGAATTATTTGCCAATTCCCGAAGAAAAACATCCTGAAGACCTGTTTGATATAGTAAATTTTCCAAAAAACTTGCATCACAATAAGTTTTTTCCATCTGCCCAGTTTTATCTGAAAAGGTCCTACTAATATTAAAATCACCACCAAACACTACGTTTTTACTAGTAAATAAAAAAGGCAAAATAACCTTTAATAAATCTATCTGTTCTGTTTTAACCTGAGGAGCATACACATTAATTAAACGAAAATCCACGCCATTTACCTGGATATCCAACTAATAAGGCCCTACCAGGAAAAATCTCAACTAAACGAATCTTTTTAAAATTTGAAAAAAGAAAACAAATTCCTACCCCACTACATCGATCCGTACCACTGGACCAAAACAGGGACCCCACCCATGCCCTGAAGCTACCTCAAAGTCTCCTTCATTATATAATCTAGTATCTTGTAGAAATACTATATCAACCACATAATGAGAAAATAAAGAAAAGGTGGCCAAACGTTTATGTTCCGTAAGGATACTGTTAACATGTAAACTTGCAAAACTCAAGTTATATTGTGTTAAAGACAAAGTAAATATTAGGTTTTTTTTCTAATACTTTTCCTTAAACCCATCCTAGTACCCTGTAATTGTTTTTTCTTTACCGTATTTGCTGGTTCAATATTTGTTTCCATATCGGACAACACATCCTTCTGAGAGGATGTACCTGAAACAGTGTCAGAATCTTCCCCTTCCTCCGGTTGTAAAACAGTAAAGGGGTTGGAGGTAATTACACTGTCAGGAGTCAGGGCTGTAACTGGGAGAACAGATCACTGACCTTTACAGGTTTGAAAATCCTTGCAAGAAACCGAAGGGGGCAACATAGAGGTAACTACCTCAGGTACACAAAGGGAAACAGGAGATGCTGAGGTAGCCAAATCAATTAACCTAGAATCTTGCAAGACTACAGGAGTAGTGCAAAGCCCAGCCGACCGCAGCACAGGTCCCGCGTGGTCGCCTCTGCATATGAGCCGGCCTCAGAAGCATGTCTAGAGTATTGTGACACAGGGGTCCATGAATCCATCCCAACAATTTTAGTTTTTGCAGCATTAGTTAGATATAGATCTTGAAGCCCAAAATCTGAATCTGAGGTATTGTGGGATGCCTTTGGACAATCCAAAAAATCATGGCCTATGTCCTGACACAAAGAACATTTAGGACTATTTGCACAATGAAACCCGGAATGCCCCGACGCCCCACAATAAGAACATAAAATAACATTGCAAGTGGTACTGATATGTCTAGCTGAACCACATCTATAGCATCTACAAGGTTGGCAGGTAAAAATAAAACCCTTGTCTCTACCAATAAAAAGACAGTTTGCAGATGTTTGAAATCGTCCCTTCCTCAAAAAGTTTTACCTTTACCCTCCAACCTCCATTCCAAAACCCTCAGAGTCTAATATGGGATCTGGCAGACCTAATACTTCACAATGTTGTCCTAGCCAAAACATAACATACACAATGTTACTCCTTCACTACGAAAAGAACAGTTATTAAACGAAAAGCTTGTTTAGAAAGAGGAGTAACTTGAAAAGGAGTCCAAAGAGGGTTTGTTTTTAATAAGGCATACTTAGTCCAGAATTTCTCTAAAAGAGCTGCTGAACGAAAACTAACATCAAAAGTATGCTCCCCAGAAATGTGTATGAAGGCATAAATATCCGAAGGGGTAAAACCCAAAGATTGTTTTATCAAAACTTGTCCCACATATTGCCTGTTAGGTAAGTCCTGTAGCCCAGTCAAATATCTAATCCGAATGGCATGTCTTCGTTTAGCCAAATCTAATTGTTTCTGTTAAGGTCTAAAAGCAGTTTGTTTGGGCCCTAAAGAGTCGGTCCCAGGAGAGACCACCTTATTCACTTGAGCCTCCCCCTCCTGTCTCGTTTCTATAACCCCAGACTGATCCATTAATTTATCCTGGGCCAGATTCAATAAAGAAATTGTCTGCTCGCCTAGAGAAGGGGAATTTCCCCAGTGTCCTGGCCAAATTTCCTTCATTCACTAAAAATACCACCAACAGCTTAATCTGGTTCAAGGTCAGTTGGCATTCATCTGTATCCCCCTCCCCCGGGTCGTGCCTGAAAATAGGCAGGATTTGTCTAGTGCACTTACCCGGTCAACAAAAACTAAATAAAAAAAATAAAAAATAAAAATTTGAAGCATGGGGTCCAATGCTGTCTCTGGAGCTTTTTCTGAATGTCAGAATCCTAATGTGGTTTTGACCCACTTTACCACCTCTGGAGCATTGTCTGCTGGGAATAACTTTGATGTAACGAATGACACCTCTGTGGTAGTATGGATGACCTTTTCTGGTGCTTCTCCATCTGACTCATGCTCACTGTGCTGTGAGCCCTTGGAGTCATCACCCTCTTGAGACATTGTGTCCCGGAAATCCTCTAGTTCCTCCCATGTAGGTACAGGGGAAGTGGATGTATGTTGTGTTGGGGTGGTGCTGTGCACTCTAACTGGAATAGTTGCGGCTGTTGCTTGGTGCCTCATAGGTGTACAGGGGTGAACCATGGCCTCCATGTGATCCAGAACCTTGAGCATGAAACTCTGCCGGCTTTCCATCATGGCCACCATAGCCTTCTGCAGCACTATGGTAGCTGGGTCTATCTGTGACTCTAGTCTGGGAGGGGCATTAGGAGCTCTAGTGTAATCCTGTACTTCCATTCCCTGAATGGCATTCTCCATGTCACAGAATGGGCAGTAGATGCCCCTTTGCTGTGGCAGGGAAGGTACCCCACAGGTCTGGCATTCTCTGTTTAGGCATCTAAAAGGGGAGACATAAAGTGATCCTGTAATGTCTGATTTGTTGAACTGCCCCCATTAGACTTTGTATTGTCTTATACAACACTATCCTCTTAAGGAAGTTCATTCTTTTTTTATGTTGTTGTGAGGCTGTGTAAACAAAACCTTGGCAACTACTGTTGTGCCCATTACAATTAGCTAAAACCCTTAATTTGGCTCCTGTTTTTCTTAGTACCTCATAAATGGTACTGTCGCTTTAAGGACTGTGGGCTAAAATGGTGGCCACCATAGAGAGGTATTACCTCTCCTAAGATGGCAGGTTGCAAGCAATGCGCACACATGTATTCCTATGGAATTGGCGGTTGCCAGGAATACTGCCCTTCAAAAGGTGGTGGCCACGATAGCAATGCGCATGTGTGAGTGATGTCCCATCTTGTGCATGTGCCATGAATGCATTGGCATCATGGCAGTAGTCACTGGGCATGCATGGGCATCTGCCATCACCGCATATGCCTACTGGAGATGGTGTCCCTCCTGGGGGAAGAAGTCAAGAAGAAGAAGAAGAGTGGAGCTTACCGATCGCCAACTTAACATATTTATATGATGGTCACTGGAACTCTGTCTGACTGTGGCAAGCCAAATGTGGGGGAAGGAGATGGACTACTCCTGACAGTTCCCTCTACCACTGAGATGGGTAGAGGACTAAACAAAATGGCACACGCCACGCTCAGGAGGGGAGGGGTGGGAAGAGCAGAAGAAATAAATAAAAGCTCCCCTTTCACAGGGGAGTGCGTGCCTGCATAAAACAACCACTGAGACAGGGGTTGCTTGCACCATTCATGGAGTACCACACTCGTGAAGGATATTCTCCATTCATAAGGCACCAGATTTAAATCACCACAGTCAGATAGAATTTCCCAGTAGTGTGCTTACTGTATTACATCCTTTTTATAGTTGTACAAGCAATACACTTGGCAAATGAGTGAAACAACTGATGCCATCAGTGAAGTGTGATCCCCTCAACACCTCATGGGCAGGAGGCTGTCTAAGAAGATCACAAAATAGTCTTATTCTCACCTTAATGCATGCCAAATACCCTACAAATACCAGTACCTGCAACAATCTTTTCTGGCTGTCTGTGCCAATAAACAATATACTCTAGCAAACTAGTATTAATTACCTTATAATGGAGGAGCTTAGCGGAGTGTTGCAGCCTATACAGATGCACATATAAAAACTGAAGAGGAAGGGGATCCAGAGGGGCTTGGTGGTGGGATCAAAACAAGATCCTTGGGTCACATGTGCATCTGCAGCCTATAGGTGGGCATAACCCAAAGGTGATGAAGTGGGAGTGCCATGGATATACAGGCAACACAATGACGATTCAGTCAGTATTTCATAAATGACACCTGTCATGTTCAGAAGCCAGGGTCATAAAAACACTAGGTTGAAAATCTGAAGTCAAAATGGGGAAAAAAGTTATGAAGAAACACTGTGTGCAGGGCCAGCCACTGGGCCACTGGGTAGCATGTTGTGTTCCTGTGCCAGCTACTCAAGTTCAGGGATGAACTCAGGGAGCTAGCTGGGCAGCACAAGGGTGGGGGCCAGCACTGTCATGGGTCAATGCTCCACTTCTGGGATGGTACAGAGCTGAAGCAACGAGAGCCTCCCACAGCAGGACCAGGACACCTCCCCATCGTATAAATTAGCTGTGAGAGAAGAAGAGAGAGTGTGTGTGATTACAGTTGGTGAGATCCCATCTGGAGTACTGCATCAAGTTCTGGAGACCCCATCTCCGCAAGGACATAGACTGGATGGAGGCAGTCCAGAGGAGGGCAACTAAAATGGTGCAGGGTCTGCAAGAGAAGCCATATGAGGAGAGACTAAAGGAACTTAATGTGTATACCCTTGTGGAAAGGAGGGAGAGGGGGGACATGATAGAAACTTTTAAGTACCTCAGTGGAATCAACAAAGTCCAGGAGGGTAGCATCTTTCAGAAAAAGAGATGTGCAAGAACAAGGGAACACAATTTGAAGATAGAGTGGGGATAGCCCAGGGGCAATGTGAGGAAGTATTTTTTCACAGAGAGGGTGGAGGATGCATGGAACTGCCTTCTTGAGAAGGTTGTGGGGTCTAAAACTGTGGGAGAATTCAAGAATGCATGGGACAGACATAAGGCAATTCTTGTGGGGGGGTAGGAGGGTAGGAAGAAATAGGCTGTTGGTTAACTAGGATCTGCAGCTTATCCAGTACGTAGGGAAATGGGCAGACTAGGCGCCCAAGCGGTCCTTATCTACCGTCAAAGTCTATGTTTCTATTACATACAAAGCACCATAGGTCTGACATAAAAAAAAAAAAAACATTGGCTGCCGAGTGGAACCAGAACAGACCCCTGCACAGCCAGAAATAGTTGATTTAAATTACATACTATTTATGTTTCCTTTAAAGCTCTATTGCACTACAAGCAAACATTCTGTATTGACAATGCTTGTTTTCTGATGTATTTAGTTTACAGTATATGCACCTGAGAGCAGTCAGATCACACACCCTAAGCCAGACATTCTTCTGATCCATGTTGGAGGTAATGATTTAGGCAATAAAAGGGGAATATATGTAATAGAGTCAGCTAAAACTGATCTAGCTGAAATTCTTAGAATATTACCAGACTGTAAATTTCTGTGTTCAGATATGACAGAACACATGATTGGGAAAGGTCAGCTGTATACTCTCCTGACATTGAAAGGTCACACAGAAAGGAAAATGTTCAGATATCTGGCATCTTGAGAGATATTGGAATGCACACTATTAGGCAGCCCCAAATTAAATATTATAATGATTCATTGTATCTGAAAGATGGTGTATATTTTTTTTGGTGCTGGAAATATTATTTTCCTGGGGGATCTCAAACAAGGAATTCAAATTGTGTTGTTGATTATGATGATAAACCTTTATTTTTATACAGGATCATTTCATTAAGAACACGCCATATTTTGAACAAAAGCTCTGTGTGAAAAGTGCATGTAGGCATAACAATGTTGATACACCATATATTACACATACTATACATTACAAACATATATGAAGTAAACATAACATTAATAGTGTCCATATATTGCCTATAACACCAGTCAGTTACAACAGCAACTCATAATGGGTAGGTAGAGGTATAGGAAGATACTCATTCATCCAGTGACTTCACTTATAACATTCACCTGGTAACATTTCTTACAATCGTGTTGCAATGTGTAAAAACTCAAATATCAATTCATATGTCCAGTCCCCATATACTCTTCTCACAAGAAAGGGTCTTTTCAGAGCCACATAAAATAGTCAAAAATAGATGAAACAATACATAAAACCTATCCTAGATCAAATGACTGGTCATGACAAAACTGGAATTCTTTTTTTACTCTGTGTTTGAACGTAGCATTGTCACAAGACTGGCACAATTATGGCATGTGCATTGTAAACAGCTGTGTTCATGGAAAGTATCTGATACATACATGAGCGCAGATACAGATAGGAGGGCCAAGTGCTAAATTTAATGTTGCATGGGTTAGTGTTACTTTTTTTTAAAGCTGTGTGCCTCTCTATCCTGCAACCAGTTTCTCCCAAAGATTGAGGGTCTGCTTCTGCATTGAAGTCACACTTGGCATCACATGTTCATCCCCTTATTAAAACCTTGCACTCTTGCCTGGAAGCATGGCATTATTTACCCTTTTGCTTGTGTTACTCGAATATTGTCTAATCTATCCCTCACCTCAATATGATGGTCCACGAGCTAAACTAGTTCTGGTACCACATAACACATCTTATTATACCCCTGCGCAAGGTACCTTCCACTTATCCCTCCCTTATTGTGACTACCCCTTTCATTCCTCTCTCTGCCCTCCCTTGCTCTCCTCACCATTATCTATGAGAATACTTTCCGTCATTATGTTAAATCATTGTCTCAATATTGCCAACTTCAGCTCTAAAAATACACCTTTGATAAGGAGTCATGGGAGGTCCCAGAGGAAAAATGTGGTCTCTCTCTTAATAAAATCCCTCAAGAAAATTCTACTGCTGCTCCTGCTCTGCTCAGGAAATGTTGAACTAAATCCTGGCTCGATTCCGATACTATCCTCCCCATTGGAGTTTGCAGTTGCCCTAGGTCTTAATACTAGTCTACATCCTGAGTTTGACCAGAAACATTGTTCAGCTACAAGCTTGGGCTGCACATACTAACCCGGATCTCATCCTTATTACCGAATCATGGCTCAAAAAGGCTAATTCCGACCAACAAATTACCCTTCCTGGTTACAAATTATTCACAGCAGATAGGGAAACCCGGGGTGGGGGTGTAGTAATCTACTCAAAACTCAGGTACGCAGTCATATGACATCAGCTGCAAATCATTAACCAAGGAATTTGAATTACTTTCCTTGAAGCTCCACCTCCCTCTTCAGAATGTATCAACATTATTGGGGCTATAGGCCTCCATCTGGGGGTCTAGAAATTTTAAATACACTCAGATCTTTACTCTCCACAGCTAATACAGAAACTATATTCCTAGGAGATCTTAATTTGGACTGGCTATCACCTAAATTTCGATGTCTTAAATCTCTCTGTGATGAGCTTGGCCTTATGCAAATAGTTAACGAATCTACAAGGACTAATATCATTATCTCCAACAACAGCTCCCTTCTAGATGTTATTTTAACCACTCATCCCCATAAAATCTCACATACAGCAGTCTTCCATAATGACATGAGCGACCATGGGATTGTAGTATGTGTAAGAGCTCAAACTAAGGTCTGCCAGCAATCCACATTCATAACTAAACATTCCTTTAGAAAATTCAGTTCAATTAATTTCCTCACAGATCTAGGTGGGATTAGATGGCAGGATCTTTACCTGGCCAAAAATGTTGATGAAGCTGTTTCTGTCTTTAATGATAACTTTCCACATTGATTAATAGGCATGCCCCCCTAATTAAAGTCAGGGTGCATAAAAATTCTCACCCTTGGTTTGCCTCAGGACTTAAGGCAGCTCTTACTAAGCGAGATAAGCTCTGGGCCCAAGCTAGGCAATCCAAGAATCCTGCAGACTGGCAGGCCTTTAGATAGGCTAGGAACACCTGTGTGAAAAGTGTTCGCACTGCCAAAGCCCATTACTACATCTCCACTCCTGAACAGGCAAAAAGGGATTCCCGTAAAATCTGGAGGACACTCAAATCTATTGAAGGGCGGCCTACTGCCCCCTCCGCTCCTGCCAAGATATTTACAAATGGCAGGTTTGTGGAACATAATTCTCAAATCTTAGAAGAACTCAACTCCCATTTTGCCACAGCCAGGCTAGCATTTGACTCCTCACCTTATGACAATTATTCCATGAATCAGCCCTAGCCCCCCACCCCCGCCTGCCGACAATGCATCCTGTCCCTTTCAATTGCATCTATGTAACTACAAAGAAGTAGAAAATGCATTAGTTAAGCTAGATATCCATAAAAGTGCAGGGGATGATGGTCTCGAACCCTTCTTCTTAAGACTAGGCCATGCCCACCTCACAACCCTGATTCTATACATCTTCAGCCTCTCTATCACCTCAGCTACAGTGCCAACCTGTTTGAAGTCTGCCCACATACTCCCCCTTTTTAAATCAGGAGATCCATGAGACCTGAACAATTACAGACCTATATCCATCTTACCCATCCTCTCTAAAATCTTCGATAAATTGGTCCATAATCAATTAAAATCTCATATCAAAACCTTTTCACTACTTAACCTGGCCCAGTCAGGCTTCCCGAACAAATCATAGCACAATTACAGCTCTGGCAAAAGTAATAAATGATTGGTTCACCGCTACCGATGCTAAGCTGGTAACTGGTGCAGTTTTCTTGGACCTTAGCAAAGCATTTGATACTGTTGATCACAACCTTCTAGTCGCCTGCCTGTCCAACCTAGGAGCTACTCCGAGCACTGCCAATTGGTTCTCTAGCTACTTATCAGAGAGGACACAGAAAGTTAAAGCTGATGGCCTGTTCTCTGCTCCTCTGCCTGTTGTCAGAGGAGTCCCCCAAGGCTCCATCCTTGGCCCAATCCTATTCTATTTGTACATTAACAACCTTGACTACCATATAACGGATTCCAAACTGCACTTCTTTGCAGATTATACTGTTTTGTATACTTCTGGGTCCTCAGTATCACAGGTCATGAATGTGTTACAAACTTGACTTTACTCAGCCTGAAAACAATCTGGTAAAAGCCAAGCTGCTCCTTAATGCTTGGAAAATGAAAGCAATGATCCTCAATCGTAGTACCTCCCCTTGTCCCACCCCTGACCAACCAAATGATTTCATAGTTACTGCACTAAGTGAATCATTGGAAGTAGTTTCTAAATTCAAATACCTGGGTATCTTGTTAGATAATAAGGACCACATTGATGAGCTCTCCAAAATGCTCAAAGCAAGATTAGGATTCTGTTTTTGAAACAACTCTTTATTTCCACATGAGACACACACTAGGCTTATTCAGGCCACTTTTCTCCCCCTACTTGACTACGGAGACCTGATTTACACTACAGCCTCAACAACCAGCCTGAGTAAATTGGACATCCTTTATCATTGCACATTATGCTTCATTACCAACTGGCCCTACCGCACCCACCACTGTGACTTGTATGCAGCTGTTGGTTGGACATCTCTTACCACTAGATGTCTGCTCCATGCTGGAGTTTGGACCCTTAAGTTGCTCCTACTGACATTGCTATGCTACCTAACATCACTAATCAGCATCTCCAGCAGTCCATATTCCCTTAGGAAAGCTGACTTTGTCCTGTTAGATATACCTAGGACTCATACCACCTTCGGCAAACGTGGCATTTCTTACACCCTCTCGTCCACGTGGAATCAGCTCCAATCAATACTAAAACTATCTAGTACTGTCCGCCTCAACTTTTTCAGAACTTTAATTGCATCCAAGATAAATGATAGTTGTAATTGTCACTAAATCCCCTTTATGCCTATGACAGTCCTTTTCTATTGTCCCTGTTGATACTCGATACGCTGGGACCCTTTACCCCTATTCTCCTTTACCCCTTGTTAACCTACTTCTTCCCCCTCCCTCCATCCTGCCCATCCCTTATTCTGTTTTTCCCTCTCCTAATTCTTTACCATCTAATTAAATACTGCTTTATACCATCATGTTTTTCCTCTCCTAATTCTTTACCATCTGATTAAATATTGATTTATACAACAGCACAGTGTGTAACCTGTACCTGACATTGTCTGTCCAGTATTTTCACACACATTTGTAACCTTGTTCTCTTGACTCCAGGCACAAATTGTCTTTTTGTTGCACTGCATGTATTTCTGTATTTCTGTGTATCAATATGTTATTTCTTGTATAATGTGCCACTGTATGTGCATTACCTCCAGGACCTCCTTGTGAATGAGCTTGCTCAATGAAGTATTCCTGCAACAAACTTGAAACTTGAAAACTTGAAACATGAGATCAATATTAAAATGTTACTGTGTTTTCAATATCATTGTTATGATGAAACATAACACAATAAAAAAAGATTTAACTAAATAAAATAGTAACATGCGACCTCATTTTCTTGCTTTTGTTTTTACTGAAAATGCCTAAAACCTGGACTGATTGGGAGGTGAAGCAGCACATGCATGGCATCCAAAAGCTTGGGAATGCCACACTGTGTTTCAGGGCAACCAACATGCCCATGGAGAGCACGTGGCAGGACATAAGTGAGTTCCTCACTGTGAAAGAGATCATCAATACTCCTGTTCAGTGCCACAAGAAATGGAAGCTGCTGCAGCAACATTTCTACACACTGCAATGCAAGGGTATAAGGAAGACCAGAGGGAGATGTTCAAGTGCACCACAGCCACATGGGAGGATGCCGGGAAGCCAGCTCTCGGTGATCATCATCATGGCAGTAAATATATAGTGCATAAAGCCAAAACGATTTCTGACAATCTCATGAAAATCATTCTGTTATGACTGTTAATTTAATATCACATGAAATAGTTGTAAATTATATGAATGCACACAGGCAAACTAGGTGTGAACTTTGTAATAACCAATGTACAGACATTATATTCAGCCACTACAGTATACAATATACTAGTATTTTAACCTGAGCTAGGCATGCAAATATTACTGCAGTTCTACAAAACATTGCTCTTTAAACAAGATGCAGTGGTGAAAAAATGACAATCTTTTGAATTTGTAGCGCTATTCAAATCTGGTATATAAATTCTGCATCTTAACATGCCTTACAAACTGTGACCATAATACAGTATATGTTATAACAAATGGTATCACAGTAATGAATGTTGTGAGTTTACATCTCAGTATAAAATGTTTATTATTTTTTTCTTTTTTCTATCTTTTCTTGCTGCAGTCACTCCTGGGTTCCATGCAAGGCCTGAGACCTGTGAGTGGGTTAAACCGGGTCTGTTACGACCTCCCGACTCCCGATTTACCGATACTCATTAGCCTGCATCCAAGTTCCCGACCAGTACTGTCTCCCAATGTTCATCTTACTGCTCAATCATTTTCCTGACCTGAACATACGGACAGATATGGGAAACAACACACAAGCTGTTATAGCATTTAATAAGAAATGGGAACATACTGCAGCTACTCTGTACTTACAGGTGCTCTGTATTTAGAGGAACTCAGGGAGCTTAGAGTTATTTGTTAGCAGGGAACTCGCTGCAGTCACCATGGAAATCACCCCTGTAACCGTGGAAACACTCGCCCCAGTCACCGTGGAAACGCTCACCCCAATCACCATGGAAACGCCCGGCTCCGGCAGCAATTTTTAATTAGCACACAAGCTATTGCATCTGTTCTGTACTCTTACAGGTGCTCTGTACTTAGAGAAACTCAGGGAGCTTACAGTTATCAGTTAGCAGGGAACTCGTCACAGTCACCATTATTCTCTAGCCGAGCCAATTCGTTTCCATCACTTCTAACCCCTAATCGCAAATGTGTGCTTGTGTGCTGTTTCTAAGTGCTAAGTAGGTGCGTAAGTACATGCTTGTGTTCGGCTTAATTGTGCCGTTTATAAATGCTTTTGTTTTTGTTTCTAAATGTTTGTCTGGAAGACGTCAATCAGCAAGACGGACTGCAGGCAGATGAGCAATATGGACAGTTGGATTTGGGCAAGTAACAACTGGTCAACTGATAGTCGGGCATTCGTATGGATCCCGGTTGAACCAGTGCCTCTGGGACAGGTGGAGACAGAGGTCCCTGTGGCAGGCACAGAACAATCTGCCATGGAAGTCGATGTGTATATCAATAGTAACCACTGCAGGAAATCACCTACATATTGTATTTTAAAGCTTGTATTAAGAAACATTGTCACAGTTCTGACACTACTGTGTGTTACAGTGTTATAATTAATGGCTTCCGTTTTTTTCAACGTAAAAATCCGTATGTTAAGTACCGTAACACCTGAGTAGGTGTCACGGCATTCACGGGTTCTCTTCCCTTAAGAATGCTCTATAGACACTGAACAAACACAGCTTGAGCTTAAAATGCTCCATTTCTCTTCACACACTACTGACCACAAAAACCTCGGGCTGCTTCTTCAGCAGGTCAGCAGGCGGGAGATATTCTCACAGTAGGAGGGAGTAAAAGGGAAGTTGGCAATGCGAGGGACAGCCATACGGGTGCGATGTGGCTCTTCAGTGCTGCCGATGGGGGGCCGGGTTTAAACTAAACCTCTAAAAGAAAAAAACATCGCCCTTCAATTATAAATAAGAAAATATGGGGTGCAGTGTGTTTTACTTGAATTTCACACACTCCCTCATTGTTGGATAGCTAATGACATGGGCTTAAGCGCAGGGGTTTATGTGCTATCCAACAACTCGAGAATGTGTAAATTCTCATAACACACTGCACCCAATACTTTATCCTATATATGACAGTCCATAAGTAAAAACAGAAGTGAGTATCATATCGTATCGTATCGTATCGTATCGTATCGTATAATATCATATCATATCATATCATATCATATCATATCATATCATAGCATATCACAATATTATACAATGGCAAGGACATTTCCTGTATTCTGATTGGTCAGTGTGTGCCTGAGACAGTGATGTTATTATACAATAACATCACTGTATTGATGATATTCCCTTTTTCACATTTTCTCTTGAGAAACAACGATATACTGGCTCACTAAAAATCTACTAAAACATGTACATTTTTTTTATTTTGTATAACATCGAGCCATTGTATAATTGTAATAAGGCTTCGCCTCGTGGTTCAACCCACCCCAGGAGTGACATTATTAAATGATAACACGCACCTTGTCATGCCTTATTGCTTAAATGTACACCATGTTACAAATGTTACATTGTTGTCATAGGAAATATTTAAATGGCACTGAATGAGTAGTTTGTTATATAGCAGTACAATGTGGTTGGTTGTTAAGAAGCTTATATAACAATCTGTCAAGAAAAATATAATTGTCACTTCTCATTGCTCATAAACATTCTAACTTTCAGTAACAATCTAATAGATCTAAAATGTAGTACCTGTGAATTGTTTAGATAGCTGAATAATTGACTTAACTATATGCATCAGGTATACTTTTTATGTTGTTACTTTTTCTTAAAATGCTGACCGATTATACATTGTAATAGGTAAGTTAGTTGACTGTTATAATAATACAACTATTTTTTGTTTTTCCCACTATTTTCCAGATGATGAACAGGAAGAGGTTGCCGCTGAAACTATAGGGGACAGAGCCTCAGAACCAGCTGGACCATCAAGCCGTGCTGGCCTGAACAACCAAGAATCCCCACCAGAGGTCACTGAGAGGGACTTTGCGGGGAGCTCTTTGCCAGCTGGAGATGACACCACAGCTGGAATGAGCACACCTACAGAACCCTCCAAGCTGGTTCATTGGGAAGGGCATCTCAGGAAACCATGACCACCGGACCACGTAAGTGTACAGTTGATATGTTTCTAGATCATGATCAAATGCATGATACATGATCCCCCCAAACCTCTGGAACTCTGCTTTGTTTTTGTTTTTATTTATTTATTTATTTTTTATTTAGTAAACTCTAGGATTACAAGTATCTTTGAGCAGGGACTGCTCATTTATAAAGGTTCCACGTCAAAGGAAGTAGGGTAACGACAATACAAAGGAAACAATAGATACATGTATGCACTCAAGGTTGCCTAAGCATGATATATACAGTGGCTTGCAGAGAGATTCAGCAATTGCCAGCATGAGTAGATTTTAAAGAGGAACAGCAAATGGAGAGGAGAGAGGTAGAAAGGAGTGAGCAGGCAATGGCCATTGTCAGATAGTAGGGGCGGGTGGCAAGAGAATTAGTGATGGTGGCTTGGGCCTAGTGTCAGCTGCTAGGGAGGGTGGGTAAAGGGAGGAGTGTGGGGGGGTGAGCAAAAGAGGATAAAGGAGGCAGTAAATCCAGAGCACCATTGTCACCGGTACAAGGTGGAGACCATAGTTTAGGAGTGGCAGTCACACTGCGTGGTTGAGGCAATAGAGCGTTGAAGTTCCTTTTTAAAGGGACCAAGGTCGCAGCTGTAAGTGCTTCTTTGTTTAGGGTGTTATACCACTGAGGAGTCCTGTATGAGAATGATCTCTGCCCCATTGTGGTCCAGCATCTTGGGACCTGGAACGTCTGTTGAAGAGCTCTCCATGTAGGTTGGATGTTGCTGTGGGTGGTAAGGAGTTTTGCAACTCCAGGCGGCATGTGCCCAAGGATAATTTTTTTGGTGAGTAGGCAGGTATGGTATTTTATTTTGCTCATGAGTGGTAGCCATCCAGCCTGGGCATATAGGTCACAGGTGTGAGTTAGGTGGGAGGCACCCATTAGGAGCCTACAGGCTTTATTGAGTGTCACAAATATCCTCCGGAGAGCAGTTAGGGAGGCAGAGCTGTAGATGGCAAGACCATAGTCAGTAATGGAGATGACAGAGCTATAAATAGCCAGTCTGAGGGCTTTGGGGTAAAGCAATGCTTGTGCTTGTGAAGCAGTCCAATCCGTATATTGGCAGCTTTTGCCAAATTACCTATATGATGTAAGAACGTAAGTGAGCTGTCCAGGGTGATGCCAAGGTATTTAAATGCAGGAATATGCACAAGTGAGGCCCCCGCATGGTTCTTGATATTAAGGAGCAGAGGTTTGCATTTGCTCCGTGGGTAGTAGAATGTCATAACCTAAGTTTTGCTAAAGTTCAGAACGAGTTTACGGGAGTGAAACCAATCTTCAACACACCTAAAGTTGTTTGTAGGTGACTCTCTAGAAAGCTAGTATCTCGGTTCCTTGAAAATAGTACTGCATCATCCGCATAAAGTAAGATTCTCTGTTGGCAGACACTAGGAAGTCCATTAAGAAAGAGAGAAAAGAGTAGTGGTCCCAATATCGACCCCAGGGGGACACCCGAGAGGACTGGTTTTTTATCTGAGGTGACTCCAGCTATCCTGATACGTTGGACCCTGTCCCCAAGGTAACTAGCAAACCAGCTCACTGCATGTTTGGAGAGGTCAAGGGTGGACAGTTGATCAAGAAGTAGTGGGTGGTTAACGGTGTCAAAGGCCTTTTTTAGATCAATGAATACCGCCCCTCCACACATGCCTTGGTCAGTGGTGTCATGGAGGAAACTGGTGAACTCCAGCAGTGTCGTGGTGGTACTATGCCCTTTCCGGAATCCGTGTTGCTCTGTGCAGAGGATTTCATACCTATCAAGGAACTCAATGACTTGATCTGGGGCTATTCATTCCAGAGCTTTAGATAAGGGGGGGGGAGGATGGAGATGGGCCTGTAGTTGGTGTGTAGCATCTTGTCTCCATTTTTGTACACTGGTGTGATAGTTGTCTGTTTCCAGAGTGATGGGAATTGATGCGATCTTAGGAAAAGGTTAAATATCTTTGTCAGGGGTTCAAGGAGCTCATCAAGAACTAGTGAAAGCAGCTTCAAATCAAGGGAGTCACCACTGTAGTCGGTTTTGCTGATGGCCTTGCATTTGTAGGTTCTGGCTAGGTGCATAGGGACCTCTTGAAAGAAGAACTGTGGGGTAGGGTGTGCTTGGGATGATGATATTGAGGTGGAGCTGGAGGTGGGGACATTGAAGAAATCAGGAGGTAGGATGCTGCTCAGGTTAGAGAATGCATTGTTGAATGTGTTAGAGATCGTATAAGGGTCAAGCGTAGGTGTACCATCAATGCTGAGCATAGTTGGCGGTGTCCTAGCCTCTTTCCCCATAAGGTCCTTCACGTTATTCCAGAATTTTTTTCCATCTCCCCAGGAGTTGGAAAGTGCATCTCTAAAGTGTTTGTGTTTGGCATTCTGAATAGACCGGGTACAGCTATTTCTTGCTGCTTTGTAGCGTTGGATGTCCTTTTTTGCTCCAGAGGTGGTCCCTTAGTTTTAGCTGTGCTGTGAGTTCAGAGTTAATCCAGGGGTTCAATATGCCTTTGACTTTCTTCTTGACCAGCGGTGCATAGATGTCACAGGCTGTAGTGAACAGTCTGATGAACAGTTCCAGTGCTTTGTTTACGTCCTTAAGAGTGTCAAGTTTAGACCAATCAAGCCCACTTAGATGAGATTTTAGCTGGTGAAGTGTCCATGTTTGATAACCCTAGTGTAAATGATTTTTTGGGGGGGGGCTTAGTGATTTTAGTAGCCCATGAGCAGATCACAGGCGAGTGGTCACTTATCGAGTCTGGGAGGATAGACACCATAGTAATTCTATCAGGGCGATTTGACAGTATCCCGTCTATTAGGGTGCTGGACCCTGTTCTGTAGTTGTTTCTAGTAGGAGAGGGGACAACTGGAGTTAGGTGCTGTGCTGTGACAGAATCATTATAGATGCAGGCCTCAGGTGCAAGCCAGTTGATATTAAAGTCCCCCATTATCATGATCTCCATGGTATGGCGCAGTCCATTGAGGCATTCAATTAAGTTACTGAAGCAGGTATCCTGGTGCTTAGGGGGTATATATATATATATATATATATATATAGAGAGAGAGAGAGAGAGAGAGAGAGAGAGACTACAGTAAGATTTTTGTTGTGGGCTCCTAGAAGAACTCTGATAGCGAGGATCTGAGACAGTGAATCCAGGTTTAGAACTTGGATAACGTGTCCCATGAGAGAATCTTTTAAGTATATTGCACAGACACCGCCCCGCTTCGAGATCCTGTCCATCCTGAAGATTGAGTATCTGGGAATTGCTACTGCAGTCAGGGATCTTGGGGGAGAGCCATGTTTCAACTACCGAGAGGATGTCAGGATTGTGTTGTTGGATCCAGGTTTGGAGGTTGTCGAGTTTGCTAACAAGGCTACAGACATTAATGGATGCTAGAGTAAGGGACCCCATTGCTCTATTCTGGGGGTAGGTAGTTGGTCCATGCGGTCCAGGGTTAGGGTGAACATTTGCTGATAGGAGAAGCAGTATTAAAAGAAATCTCATGAGAGAGGTTTTAAGAATTTTGAAGGCTTGCTTGCTTGATAGGCGTCTGCGTGTCTTGGTGCAGCAGTGCAAGGGTTGTCTAGCTTTATTGCAGAGGGCTGTCACAGCCAGTAGGTAACACGGTGTGCCAGACATATGGGGCTGCAGGAGATAAGGATTAAGTCATAGTAGGAAGCAGTGGTACAAGAGATTATTATGATGGATCCCTGTTGTCATGCCAGGAGTGTAATGCAAAGCAGTGGTTAGCATTAGCTGGCAGTTAGGGTGGGAGGATGCAACCTTTTGCCCATTGGGGCAGATCAGTAATATAAAAGCAACAACTAATAATGTTGGTCTCAGCTTGGAGGCCACCATGGTTAAGGGATAGAAGGGAGGCACAATAGTACTGGGGGGGGAGACAGAGAGGGAAAAGTAAGTTATGAGTGATGACAGGTGTAATTGGTTGAGGCAGGGGGGTGCTGAGTGGATTGGTGCAAAGGTCCAAAGTGGGAGGGGTGAGAGAGTATTTAATGGAGGCCTGGGAGGGGGTGGGACAAATATTACACATTTCTCCCCAAGACCGACCGACTATCTGAAAAGCTTCGGGAGCTAGAAAAAATAGCAGTCTGAGTGCCCACCAATGGCTGAGGTGAGAGGAGATAATCCTGGCCAATAACTGTGCACTATGATCAGCGCTGCACCAGTCGGAGCACAGCCACAAGAAAGGGGCTCTTCCCAACTGTTGGCGCTCGTACCTGAGGAAAGGACCTACTGTTGGGTTCTAGTGAGGTGGCCAGTTGTTGGGGAAGGAGTCAGCAAAGGCGGCCATTGATCACTGCTTTTGGATCAGGCGCAGAAGCATCCACTGGGGATCCTGGTGCGAGGGACCCGCCGCAGGGTTTCATGGAGGTGGCCCGAGGATGGGCAGGAGTTGGCAGGTGGCCTTAAGGCACCGCTTTCGGTGGTGGAGCCAAAAATTCAACCAGGGTCCTAGGGGCAAAATAGGAGAGGAGGATTAATATAAATCCATCAAAGATTGTAGGATTGTGGGTGGGAGGCTGGTGGCAGCCCATCAGCGGGGGGTGATAAAGAAATTAAAATTGGAAAGAGTGTTGGTGTCACAGGATGTGGTGGTAAGACAAAGGAGCAGAGGTGCAAATTAGGAGGCAGGAGGACCAGGTCACAGCAGGGGGAGGGTAGAGGGCTCAAAGGTTGAGGTGAGATTAAATTATAGTCTGCGCAAGACTGGATAGAGCTGGTGGAGGGGGGACAGGACCTGGGGGGTAGGGAGAGCACAGCGGTTTACGATGTGGCAAAGTTTCTGTACGTAAACAGAAAGAGAGAGAGAGAGAATGCAGGGTACAAGTTAGAGAGAGAGAGGGAGAAAGCCAGCAAGGGAAATTGCAGTGGGCAGGAGACAGTCACAAAGCAGCAATTTCACAGAACAACACCATATAAGCTCTAAGGCAGTCAGGCAGTTTAATGCATTAATTTTAGCAGCAGAAAACTTTCCCAAAATCACAATTTTCCCCACAGACCTAGCAGCTGAAAGCTAATGAGTTCAAACGGTCTTAATATATAACAAATATTATACACTTCTGCCCAAGACCGACTATCTGAAAAGCTTTGGGCCTTAGAAAAAATAGCAGTCTGAGTGCCCAACAATGGCTGAAGTAAGAGGAGATAGTCCTGGCCAATCACTGTGCACTGTGATCAGCGCCGCACCAATCAGAGCACAGCCTCAAGAAAGGGGCCCTTCCCAACTGTTGGCGCTCATACCTGAGGAGAGGATCCACTGTTGGGTTCCAGAGAGGCAGCCAGTTGTTGGGGAAGGAGTCAGCAAAGGAGGCCATTGAGCGCTGCTTTTGGATCAGGTCCAAACACTGCTTTCATCATGACACTATACACATATACAGTGTAAGCAATGTGCTGTGACTTACATTGTGCATGTCTATCCAAACATAATGAAGCACTTCACATACCAGGACCTGTATTGTATACAGCATCAAAGTAATGCTGCAGTTTGTGTAGCGTACATTTCTGTATGGTGGTAGGCATGATTTCGTAGCCAGAGGTGGGCCTCTATGGCTTGCACCATAAACAATTATGTGTTGTTTGACAAGATGAAGCCAAACAGCTGAAGAATACCTCTTAAAGAATCTGTATACTGAAAGATGTTCAGCCTCTTCTCTCCTACACACCTCAGACTTGATTTCTTATATGTAAGTATGGGTACATATACCATAATTTTGTGGAAACATGTAACTACAGTATTTGAGTTGTACAGTTACTCGTGTAGCTTATACATTTTGATTAAAGCAGAAACACAGGAAACTGTCACAAAGTGTAGACATTAGGGGCAGGATTTTCAAAAGGCTTAGATTGCCACAAGCCTTGGGTGCACTGATGATATGGTGCATGGGGCTTGTGGTGATCTAACAGGAGTTTCTATCCTGTGTGGCAATTGCCACAAGTTAGACCAGCTTCTTCTGTCTAACTTGTGGCAATTGTGGGGCCCTTTTTTATGAAGCCTGCACCAGATATTTGGTGCAAGCTGCCATAAATCACTATCGCAACCATGCCTGAGTTTCTGGAATTGGATGCTGTTGTGGTGACGAGGTTGATACACTGCCAGAACCTAAGTGTTGTGATGCAGAGTTTGGTGCAAGTTCTGCACCATGCTTTGAAAATCTGCCCATAATGTTTCTTGATTAAAAGAAACATTAAAGAATGCTGTTTCATAGTACTGCTTACTTGATAGTGGTAGAATAATAGTACATATTGCTTATATTGATACCATTCTTCTTAGGGTCGGGGCACCTTATAGTACAGTGCATGAGTAAAAGTATATTGATATTAATCAGTGATGCACTATTAAGAGGCAACACAAAGTATTATAACAGCATGATGCACAGAACTAAGTAACTTATTATTGTTATAAATGTGACTTTGAAGTAGATTTCCATGATAGAAACAACATGTATTACCTGATCATACAGTTACAGGAATTGCATGCATATTGATATTATTTGTGTCCATCAATGCACTTTGTGTATTTTGTTATCATTTATATGGTATGAGTAACTATACTACCATACGGATATCTAATTATGGGATAAAAATTGTAAAAATAAAATAACAAACCGTGTTGAAAAATAATATAAACACTTATGCTGAAAGTAAGATGATATGTGTATATACCAATAAACATGCCACATAGATTATCTATCAGACTCATTTTTTTCATCAACAGCACAACCTACATGCTACACTCAGCCACTGGCTGAAGGACAGTATACAAGTTTGTAACATAACATATTTATTTATTTATTTATTTAGTTTTTGTTGACCGGGTAAGTGCACTTGACAAATTCTGCCTAATTTCAGGCACAACCCGGGGGAGGGGGACACAGATGAATGCCAACTGACCTTGAACCAGATTAAGCTGTTGGTGGAATTTTTAGTGAATGAGGGAAATTTGGCCAGGACACCGGGGAAATTCCCCTGCTCTTGGCCAGTAGGGGGACTGCTGGCCAATGAGTTTGTCATTTTGAGCTGAGATGGAGAAGGGAGTGGATGTCTTGCTGGCTGCGGGGCCAGCTGCTGAGCGACGGCCTGATGTTCTGGATTCAGAGATTTTCTTTGATGCTCCCAGTATGGATATGGAGACGGTGACTAATGTACTTGCCATGGAAAAACAAGTGGGCTTGGATTTACAAAAGGATGATAAAGAGGTTAAAATGCTGAAAAACGTACCTGCTTGTGATTTACCTGCCTTGCAACAACAGCTGCATGAAGAAGAAGCTCGTTTTCAGTCTCATCAAACAGAACTACGTGCTGCTATTGCAGCTGTGGATCAACATCTTGTGTGTGAGTAGCCTGTGGCAGAGGCCCCGCAAAATGCTGCTCTAGCCACTGACGAAACACCCTCCTTGCAGATTCCTCAACAACAGACGGCAGCTGTTCTGGATGAGAGGCAATCAACGAGTCATGTAGCTGCTGTCAGTTCTGACACTTCCACTGCAGGTACGGGGCAAACTCCCTTGTTTGTTTTCAAAGGAAATCTTTTTCAAGATTCTGCAGGACTGTCAGTAGGTCCCTCGACCTCAGGAATGGTTCATAAAGGGGATACGGAGGTTCCCTCCCTTCATAGACAGGAGGGCCTGACGGAAACTGAGAAATGGTTGGTTGAGACAGCTTTACAGAAGACTGGGTGGGAGAAATCTAGAACTGGTACTTGGGTGTCAGGTCCTTCTGCCATTGCAGTGTCTCCTAGCAAAAACACAGCAGCAACTCCAGATTGTTCCTCTATAGGTACTGCAGATTGGGGAACTGTGATGGATCTTGTTTCTCCTTTACAGGTGCCTGCCGGCCTAGAACTTACTCAGAACCCGGTGCTATCTTTATTACAAGACAATATTGTTAAACAGGGTGGGCCTATTCCCTCAGTAGAACCTGTTGAACAACTCTCTCAAGAAAAATCCCAGCCTGTTAAAACTTTTGCATCTTTATTTAGAGCACCTGTTTTTCCTGCTAAATGACATAATGCCATTAGGTTATTGTATAAAGGGGGCTTAGATGTTTTTCCTGACCGTAAACATGTTGCAAGGGATTTGCTTATGGGTTCTATGTTTTTTACACTGGCTGAAATCTACGCCTTAATACATGTTTCAGGAGAACCAGTGTTCGATGTTAGTTTTAAGCAAGGCAGTGGGTTACAAAAATTCTGGTCCCAGTATTTGCTGCTTAAAACTTCTGCTTTATGGGTTCCTTTTGAGGTTATGCCTTTAACTAAACCAGCACACCGTATGATAACAGTTCTTTTTAGAAATGAGGGGGTGCGTGTTTCTGATCTTTTGTTCTGGCTTAAGCAGAGATGTACAGTAAAATGTAATCCTGAGCCCATTTTTGACGAAGATTATATCTGGAATGGGGGGTGGAAGGTGCAAGTGGTTTTGAATACATCTGATTCTGGCTTAATCCACCTGCCGAATAGTTTTTTTCTGGGGAAAGATAGAGGGGTTTTGTTTTATGCAGGTCAGCCCAAAGCCTGTTATCGTTGTGGTGCTATGGGTCACCTTAGCAGTATGTGTGATCACCTTAAATGTAACACTCATAATGAATTGGGCCACAGTGCTGCAATTTGTCGAAATGATCAGGTGTGTAATCTATGTGAGACAAAGGGTCATACTTATCATTCCTGTCCCTCAGCCGCTTATAATCAGGATGAGCAAGCTGACAGAGATGAACAGCAGGTATCTATTACTTTGGCTCAACGGGCTCAGGCCCAGCGGTTGGCTCTTAACCCACGGGATAGGCCTCTGGACCCACCTGAACCTATTCCTACCACCTCTGGTATGATAGTACAACCTTCTGAGATGCCTCCCCCGGGTCTAGTGTTACGAAGGATGTTCCTATGGTTATTCAACAGGAGGCTTCTTTTCCTGAGATAGCTGTACCGTTATTTCTGAGGTGGGATTATTTCTTTCTGTATCTGCCACTGTGGTTTCGCAAGTGCCTTCGCTACCCCAAATTAAGACTTCTAGGCGAAAGCAGCAATGGATACAGCCTGTGGCTAAAATGCCTAAAACGTGTGACATTCAAGTTAAAAACAGATTTTCTGCCTTGCCCATTGATGGAGAGCTCTCAGGGAATGACTCTGAAGGATCCTCTGTTTTTTCTACCATTTTGGATCATGGTTCTGAATTAGAAGAACCCCCTTCTGACGTAGCCCCCTTCCCCTCTGGTAGGCGCACTGGGAAAACCAAACATAGCTGGACTACTAGGGCCTCCTCTAAGAAACCCCCTTGAAGTACAATTATGCCCTAGGTTGTCTTTTTTCTTCTTTTTTATGTGATGCTAATGCCTTCTTTATCCATTTACTCTTTCAATGTGAATAGTATTAAGAGTATTCGGAAAAAACAGGCTGTATTCTCACATCTGAGATCTCTTGCTGCTGGGATTATTTTTTTACAAGACACCAGGTTGCATGCTGTTTTGGAATTAAAACAAGCCATAAATTTCTGACATTCAGGACCTTCTTTTTGGTCGCTGGGAGAAGAAACGTGCTCTGGGTTAGCCATTCTTTTTCACAATATAGATGTACATCTGGTTAAATTAATTGACCTTATCCTGGTCGGGCTCTGATCTTAGATGTTAGGATATCAAATATTTTGTTCCGGTTTATTAATATATATGCAGGTCAAACAAAGGTGGCACGTATTGAATTATTTCAGACCACCCAGTCTTATTTGTACTCTGTTCATCATATTGTGTTTGGGGGTGACTTTAATTGTGGACTTAACTTAAGGGATAGGGGATGGCGAACTGTAACTACGAAAGTATTTTGTGATATGACCTATTTATCTACCATGACTAAGAATGCAAATCTAAGGGATGCCTACTTTGAAATAGTGGGGACAGCAGATCCTACTTTTTTCAGATCTACTTTTTCTACTAGAATTGATTATTTTTTTGTTTCTCCTTGTGTACAAATTGCAATGGCATGGACCCTTCCAGCGGAATTCTCTGATCATAGAATTTTATTTATATTATTAGGTAATTCTGCTGCTCCCTCTTTTGGACCAGGTTACTGGAAATTAAACTCATTATTATTAGCTAAAACTATTGTTCAACAAGATTTGGTGTATTTTATTCAAGCTAGAAAATCTGTTTTTGACATGTCTGACGACCCGGGTATTTTGTGGGAAGACACGGTGAGGGATTTGACTAATTTTTTAAAATCCTATGGAAAGTTAATTCGGGATCAAGATTATAGGGTTTATCTCAATAATAGGTTACATCTTCAAAAACATTTATCTGTTGCTTCTACTGTACAACATGATTTGTCTGTGCAAATCCAACATATTAAGCAACAAATGGTACAATATCATTTAGTACAGGAACAACATCTGCTACTTCAGCAATCATATAGTACACAGAGAAGAAAAGGTTACATTTACCCATATGAGGGGCACACTGCTAGGATTTTAAACAGGAATAGGGATGGTTTATTTGATGATCGAGGTAACGTCTGTATAAATCCTAGGCAGATGCTTAATATTGTTTCACAACATACATCTCTAAATTTTATTCCACCTTCTATTGGTCTTGACACTATAGTTTTTTTATTTGAATCAGTCCCTACTGTTCAACTTACAGATCAGTTATTGAAACCTTTGACAGTGGCTATTCAGCCTCTTGAAGTGGAAGAAGCGGTTAGGGCCTTAGGGACAAATAAAGCCCCTGGTGGTGATGGTTTGACTAGCGAATTATATAAATTCATTGGTCCATACATTTGGGTGGAATTGGAGGCTGTTTTTATGGCATTTCTTGCCTCTGGTTCCCCTTCCTTAAGTATGACTGGAGGTATTTTGATTCACCTTTTTAAACAGAAAGGTGATAGGCAGTACATAAATAATTGGAGACCGATCTCCTTACTTAATACAGACATTAAGATTTTAGCTAAAATTCTAAATAATCGTCTCCTATTGGTAGCAGCTCACATTTTATCTCCTGCTCAGGCTTGTTCTTTACCTGGTAAGAATATTTCGGAACATTTAATTTTGTTATGGGAGCTCTTTGAGCATAGTTTTCAGTCTAGAGCGGATGGTTTGGTGCTTTCTCTGGATCAAAAACAAGCTTTTGACTCTATTAGTCATAATTTTTTATGGGCAGTTTTACAGCGATATGGTTTGCCATTGCAATTTGTAAACTGGGTTAAATGCCTTTATAACATGGCAACAGTTACTCCTTTTATTAAGGGCTGGAAGGGGCCCATGTTACCTGTAAGGTGGGGGGTACGTCAAGGGTGTCCCCTTAGCCCTTTGTTATATGCTTTCTGCATTGATACTTTACTTAAACTTCTTAATGCTTCAGTATCCATAAATCCTACAACTGTGGTTTCCACCCCTTTACCATTGAAAGTTTTAGCTTACGCTGATGATCTTTGTATTCTAGTAAAAGACAAAGTTTCTGTTCAGTGTGCTCTTGACATCTGTACAACCTATAATTTACACTCTGGTACTAGTTTGAATTTAGATAAATGTATAGGTACACAGCTTGGTTCTGTTTTTTTACCTGACTTAGTAATTTCTGGTATTAGTTTTTCAGCTACTCATTTGACCATTTTGGGAATTATTTATGGTCCAGGGGATATGTGTGTCCAAAATTGGAAGCCGTGCATTAATCGAGGGAAATTGCTAGTTGCAAATTGGAATAGGTGGAAATTTAGTAAACGAAAACGAATATATTTGATTAAAACCGTTCTCATTCCGTTATTTCTCTATATTAGTTACATTTTTCCTCCCCCTAGTCAATTAATTACAACAGTTTATAGTCTTTTTTTTCAGGCGGTATGGGGTAGTCTGCTGAATCCATTAAAAAGGAATATTTTATATTTACCAATTCATCAGGGGGGTTTGGGTATGGTAAACCCGATTGTATTTTTTATTCTATTTTCCTTTATGCGAATTTCCATCCTTTATTAATTACTTTTGATAAATCCTGGATATCTATGGTTGAGTTAAATTATGGTTTATGTTTGAGGCAATGGGTTCGAGGGGAATTAGGGGTTTTACGCAGATCATTGAATATTCCATCTTATATTAGGGAAACTTTTGTATATATTAAACGCTGGAAGCTTACTAGTCATTTTTTGATATCACAGCAATGAAGAAGGTTGTATATTTGGGTTATACAGACTCAATTTGCTGAAGTGGAAACTTTTCCTCATTGTCCTTCTTCTCATAGAGGGGCAATTTTGAGTTTATTAAATACGCCTCGGATTCCAGATAAATTTCTGGATTTTCATTGGCTGAGTTGTCATGATAGGATTAATATTAAGGCAAATCAAAAGCATAAATGATTGGCTGAGCATTTATGTATAAGGCCAGGGTGTATTCAGCAGTTAGAAACCACATGCCACCTTTTTTTGACCTGTGTATATATTATGTCTTTTTGGTCTTTTTTAGCTACTGTTTGGAACACTCCATGGTTCCAATCTATTACTATGGAGGCTTTGATGTGGGGTGATTATATTGGGGTTAATGATTGGCACAGGGAAACTCTGCATAGACTTGTGTTAATTATTAAATGGCATATTTGGAATAGTAGATGTCTATTTTCATTACAGCAGAAATTTGTCTCACATGAAGAACTTCTTGGCAAAATCACTAAAGATTTGAAATCACAATATGGGGAGGATTCTAGGATTTTACATTCCAGAACACTGCGGGCTGTGTGGAGGAACATGCTTTGGATAACGGATTCGGATGTTCCTGTTACTTAAAGGACTATGCGTTCTTAGATTTATTTTTTTTGTTTATGTTTATAATTGTTCGGCTTTGTTTTTTTTTCCTTGTTAATTGTATTTTTTTTCCTTTGGCTTTTGTATTATTTTCTTAAGTTCCTTTGTTTATTTTGTATGATTTCTTCGTTCCAATAAACTCCCCAACTCTTTTTGATAAGTGCCATGGGATCTTTAACATCCACCTGGACTACCACCAATCCAGGCAGATGGGACCTCAGTTTTATGTCTCATCTGAAAAACAGCACCTCAGAAGTGCAGCACCCCTCTCATGCTGCACTACAGTGTCAGTATTGGGATATTAACTTAAGTGCCAGATGTGGGAAATGAACCCACAGCCCTCTGATCTCCTGGCCTCAGAGGCAAGTGTGCTACCTACTGAGCCACTGACACTGACAATTTTAATAGTTATTCAAAAATGACATTGATGTGTTGCATAACTGCAGGTTCCAATCACACACAGACATTATTAGGCAACATAGGCAACAAAGAACTATTTACAGAGAACATAGAAGTGTTTAAAGCATACATGAAATATATCCATCATCGTGATTCAGCAGTTCTACAGCCCTGGATACATATGCACACTGTATTACATACACACCCACTTCCTAACAAAACTGTATGGTTCTGCACGCAAAAGTCATCCTGTATCTATTACACTGTGCTGCTCTATCTGTTACCACAGAACTGCTGGGACCTAATGATGCTTGTTATTTCTTTAACATGTAAGCAGTTACCTGTTGTATGTCTTATGATGCAACACTTTTCTGTAGCTTTAATGCAAAAAATATTTACTGTTCGATGTCACTGTATAACATTAACCATTACTCCAATTTGTTTGGTGATTAAGTATGCAGTAAGACATGCCAGGACAGACTAGGTGGGCCAAGCGGTCCTTATCTGCTGTCAAAGTCTATGTTTCAGGGTGTGTAATTATGTAGGAATAATTGCATGGCTCAAGAGTGTTAGGAATGAGGTGCATGAGCTGAGTGCCTTTAAACATCTGAGAGCAAAGTCCAGTTCTCCTCCCCATAACTACACATCCCCAAAGTGTTTTATTGCACTTATAACAGGGTAAGAAAAATGTCTTTCAAAATTTGTTTGCAAAAATATAATACACTGTGCTAAAGCAAGTAAAAGAGTAAATTTATTGCAAGACTGATAAAGTAGTCCCTTTCAACAGTAAAAGAATCCCATGACTGTAAATAGTGACTGGCAGTCTGACTTGCACTTTTAGGTGCTACAGAATGTAATGATTTGATGTGGTACACAGGCTGTTGATCTGAAAGAAGCACAGGAGTGTAATTATGGTCTGATAGTTACACTCCTTTACTGGTATCTCAGCCACTCAGAATGCTTACATTTTTCTCACCATTATATAAAATACTACAGTATGTATGATGCTATCTGTGTGATAGTACTCCTTTGAAATATTACCTGAGATAAACCTTAGTAATATCATATAACAGTTGTATGTTAAGATTCATGGAGTTATAACTGAAGCATACCATTGCATTCATAGTTAACACAGAAATAAAAACATTTGACCACTCCAAGGTCTCCATCAAACATGCCATCACAATAATGTATCAAACAATAGCAGTTAAAAACTGGATTTTCAGTTATATTATAAACATGTAACCTTACATATTCAGGTTGATTTTTAATTTTTTAATATCCATTTAACAAACAGGTCTACAAATGCATAATTCACATGATGTTGAAGTTCGTTAACACGTTATTGCATCTATATGCTTATACTGTACATGTGTCAACACGTCCAACTATCATATTGACAACATTTTGCCCAGTCCCAGAGGTGGGAATTTTGATGATGTGTTTTTAAAAAGGAGGCATTCTGGATCTTTCCATTGGGTGACACACAATACTCTGGCCTCAACAAAGGTTTTGATCTGACCCCATACTTAAGATAATCATATCTAGTATCTGTTCTGTTTTGGAGAGTTTCTCTTGTATATCTAGAAATTAACATCTGCCTTTACGTTCTCGTCTAGTGGCAAATGAACAGTTCTACTCCAGTGCTGCAAGTAAATGGATTTTACTACAACAACCACCAAAAGGAAAAGTGGAGTCTGTTTGAGTGTACCCTGCCATAATGAGAAATCTCTAAGTATTGTAACCAAAACATTTGATACAAAATATTTAAATTTAAATACCTAAGTGCTTACATGGTAGTTTTGTCTTAACAAACACTTATAAAATGTATTTGGTTATATTTAAATAATCCATTAATTCACTTTGAGGTATTTTTTCACCGGAGGTCAAAAGGTTATGATGCATACTATTATTTTTTACTGTCTCTTTAAGGGGTGCCTGTATAAAATCATGCAGCTAGCCTTTGATAAAGTATCATACCAAATGTGAAATGCATCAGGCGATGCATCCTCCATGTTGATGGGGTCTGCACTTGCTTGCTATTTTGCACAGGAATCTGTTCAAAACAAAGACATGAAGAGAAACATTTATCTTGGACACTGTGACTGTTTCCTGATGGTGGTGAGTGCCCAGCTTTTACTCTATAGTTTTTTTGGTTAAACAACCCCCACTGTCAAACACATCCAGGTCTAGTCAGCAGGACCAGTTCCTGCATGCATCCAGTGCTATCCTGCCATCTGCATTTTTTTCCCGGTATGGTGCCCCTCCCCCAAAGGTGTGGCATGCAATAAAATGTTCAGTAGTAGTATATTTATTGTTTTATTTTTCTTCTCTTTCAGAATGTACAACCAAGCACAATGGTAACTGGTCCATGCCTGTGTGTTGGCCAAAAGCCAAGTGACAGGGGGCTAAGCTACTGCTTGAATTCTGTGCTTATTGTTGCATGGCATCTCTGTCTTAAGGTAACAGCTTTCATAATAAAAACAGAGATGAAGGGCCTATTGGGAGGTGTGGTTCCCATTTGTCTACAGGGGAACTTCACAACTGAAGGGATGCCTAGATTCTTTTAGAGACCTGTGCTGGGACTGATTACTAGGGCTATATAGCCCAGTGGGAGTCAGTGGAGGGAGTTTTAGTTTTAAATAGTTATTTTACTGGGAGGTAATAGTCCCATACGTGTGGGCTCACGACCACGTGACTGTACTTCCAGGTTGTGGCTTACAAAGGGGAGTGCAGGAATGAGCGGTGTCATGCAAGGAGATGTGCACTGAGACATGCATGTCTCAGCATGTGTTACAGTGGGTTAAAGTGGGGTAAATGGGAAAGTAGACCAAAGGAAGAACAAACACTACAAGTGGACAGGCAAAAGGTTCACAGGCAGAGGTCGAGTACAGACTGAGTAATCAGGCATGGATATGTATTTTGTTACCCTGAAAGCAGAAGAATTGGGGGTAAAATGTAGAGAGTGTGGTAAGTTTAGTCTAAATGTGGATACGAAAAGCATAGAATATGTGTGTGAACAATGCAGGGAACTAAAGTGATTAAAGACCACGATACTGGGGTTAGAGATGGAACTAAAACATGTTAAATTAAGTATGCACAAAGCAGGTGAGGGTAATACAGCCAATAGCATTGAGGTAAATCAGAAGAGACAGAGGAAGTTTAGAAAATGAAGAGTTCCTTGTAGTTCAGGAGGGGACTAGCAAAAAGAAAAAAGGGAGAAGGGCAATAGACTTCCAACTTAAGCTATCAAACCAGTACGAAGTATTAGAAACTGACCAAACTGAACCCGAGCTTTTATTTAACAGGAACCAAGATGGTGCTGCTCTGATTGATGCTGTAGTGAAAATACAGAATAAAGGACAAGGAAATGAGACAGATGGAGTAAATAGCAGACAGGAGTCCAATGGGATTGAAAGGGGAAGGTTCACCCAAGAAGAAGGATTGTACACAATTGCAGCTGACGGAGAAATACAGGCTTTGGGGGACACACAGGAAAGGACTTATGAAATGAATGACAATATGGACATTGGAGAGGAAACTGATCAAGGAGCAAGAGACAGGATATTTATACTTGGTGATTCTATCATCAAGTATACAGATTCATATACTACAAGAATTGTCAAGGAAAGGGTCACAAATTCATATTTCTCAGGGGCTAGGTTGAAAGATATAAGGAGAATGGTGATTGAAATAATAAATAAAGAAAATGACAGACCCTTTGTACTGATTCATGCAGAGACAAACGACATAGCCATAAGTGAAACCGAACACATGATTCTGGATTACATACAAATTTAAAAAGAAATCAGTAACAGATATGGCTGTGCCATATTCTCAGAAATCTTACCAATCCCTAGGGCAAGTATGGAGACAAATCATAAAATAAAAAGAATAAACAACTGGATGAGACAATGGTGTTTCATGAGAGATCTAAAATATGTCAGAACTTGGGAAAAGTTTAGTAATGATGATAGCATGTTCTGTAAAGATGGTATACACTTGGCAAAAAAGGGTAGTAGGGAGCTAGGATGGGAGTTTAAAAAGTATGTGCGAGAATATTTACATTAAATACCAAGGGGGGAGGTGCTAACCAAGTTGGCCATTGCAGGTTACCCAAACATCCTAGACTTACGTACATAGAAAGCATAAAAGTACTCCTGGGAAACTTCCGGTTGGGCTTCCAAGCAGCATGGCAGTGTAAAAGCAGAGCTCCGCTACACCACTCGCTAATCTCCCCAATTTGACACCTTTAACGACAAACAACTTAAAAAAACAAGATCTAGATATCGGGGACATACGTAAGAAGTATTGTAAAGAAGAAAAATAAAAGAAATTGAACAACTATGGGCAGCAATGAGCAGAATAAAATCGAGCAGCAATATCGGCCCAGGAGCCCTCCAACTTGGAAAACTCTCAAGCGCCAGCAGAACAGCAGGACCAGACGACCATACCAAATAATAAAGCGAGAAACAAATGCATAAAGTTAGATACTATATACAAGGAGCTATTATCGTTTCATGCAGAAATTAAAGATCTTTATGCAGAGCTTCACCGAGATGTAGTGAGCCTGGAGCAATGAGCTGATGCATCGGAGACACAGATAGCAGTGGAGAACAGAGTAGACAACATGGAGAATTCAATTCAACTCTTACAAGATCAATGTATACAACTGCAAGAAAAACAAGAAGATATAGAAAATAGAGCATGCAGAAAGAACTTAAGATTATATTGCATTCCTGAAGGCTCAGAAGGTCAGGACATGACTGAGTTTACTATTGCTTTGCTCAAAACAGCTCTTGAATTGCCCTCAGATATTCAATTATCATTAGAGAGAGTTCACTGTGCACTGAGCCCATGGCCTACAGATCCAAATGCCAGGTCTCGATCTATTATTATGCGCTTTCTTAGCTATGCAGTCAAGGAGACAGAATTAACAGCAGCATGGAAAAAGGGCAAGATCTTTTACGGACAAACTCGCTTCTATGTTGATAACGATTACGCTCCACAAACTATGCGTAATCGCAGAGCATATGCAGACATCTTACCAGCTTTGAAAGAGGCAGCCATTAGATTCACAACACCGTACCCAGCCAGACTTGTGATGCAACTTCCATCAGGAAGGAAGGAATTTCACACTGCGGAGGAGGCCAGAGAGGAGCTCCTTAAAGTGGGAATTCAAATTAAAACAAAATCCACATTAGGACTACAGAAAACTGACCCACCGCTCTGGCATATAGTGAATTTGGGCAGAACATGGAATGGCGGAGAAGTAACAAAGAGGGGAAACATTTCTAATTGTCTAGCAACTTTTCGCCGATTGGCAAGGGGAAGAATCTGACTGATAGAAGCTGAAGCTTGGCTTGTGATTCCTTGATGGTCCTCTGGCTAGAGGTCTTTGAAAGCTTATGTCTGATGAGAGGGACTGGGAATTCAGTTGTCTGAACTGGGATCTTTATTAGACGACAACTCTCTCACAGGAGGTTGGACAGAGAAAAGAAATGCTTAATAAGTGTACCTGCAGAGAACTTTGCCATAACAAAGAAACAAGTAAAACATTTGATCTGGCTATTTGAACTGGCTCCGATGATCACTTTAAAGGAGGCAACAGATATAATTTTAAAGAGCAGATTATTGTGTTCTGCTTGATTTGTTTTCAGGGTTAACCTGACATAAGGGCCTGAGAAAAGTTGCTCTAGTTGAATAATACAGAATTCAGTTAATCATAAAATAAACAATTTACTTTGTGGGGGGGGGAAGAAGCATCTCCAGACATTACAGGGAAGCCCATTTCAAATCAAAGACAGACAGGCAGAATATTTTGAGTTAATATTTGGATTTTTATTTAGCTTGTCTGCATATTTCTTTTAATTTTTTATTAGCGGAGCAGCATATCCCCAGGAGGCCTGGGCATTTGGTGTTACCAGATATCCTCCGGTGACCCCGGACTATCAGGAGGCACACTTAGGGAGTAGGTTTTTAAACTCCCTACCTTCGAAGTCAATTTTATTTGGAATACAGTGTATGTACATAGTTATCAAGACAAAGGTCAGACATATACTGACAATTTGTTTCAGATTTCAAAAGGTTTGATAAGATCACCGCAGGAGATGTTTAAGAATAATCTAGATGGGAAAGGCATAAAATGTTTCAAAAAAAAGTGACATTCAGAAAGATGGCTCTTGGGGGGAACATCAGTATGGTGATCCCTCAGGAATGGGATTATTAAGATTGGGACAACAGGAGAGTATATGTTTCCATAAGGGAATAAGATGGCTACTCAGATAGTAAAAGCACTCTCGCTTAATATAAATGGGCTTAACAACCCCATTAAAGGGCCAGACTGTTCCAATATATCAAGAAACACCCCAGTGATTTTATTATCTCCTGGAAACACACTTAACAGATACCGAACATGCAAAATTGAATTGGGGAGGCAGGTTTTGGGTATATGCGTCATCCTTTACTAAAGGGAAATGACGAGGAGTAGCCATTTTAATACCTAGGACCTATCCTTTTCATTTAGAAACACAGTGCGTAGACCCATAGGGAAGGTATGTAATCTTAAAAGGTACCCTTTATGGGACAAAGGTCACATTAGTGAACGTGTATTTTCCCCCTCTTACATCTGTTTGTCTTTTTAAAAGATTTTTTGCAAAGCTCCTAGACATTATGCATGGCTGCCTTATTATAGGAGGGGATATCAATTTAACTTTGACACCTCGGTTGGACTCCTCTGCACCTTCCAAATATAGGCTAACATCAGCTCAAAGATTGTTTATTTCTCAACTTAGGGCATTGGGTCTAATCGATGTATGGAGACATTTTTATCCTCTTTTGGGGGGATATACATTTTTCTCCCCTAGACACAATTCCTACTCAAGATTGGACTACTTTTTCATTTCAAAAGAACATTTGGACTGTTTACAAGATTTAACTATAGGACCTAGATTTCTTTCTGATCATTCTCCCCTATTTTTGAGGCTAGATTTTAAAATACCAAAGAAATCCACTGGGTGGCACTTGAATACCTCTTTTTTAAAGGATAAAGCTTTTAGGGACAGCTTTAACTCAAAACTAGCTCAGGTTATTGCAGAAAATTCATCCCAGGAGACATCCGATACAATAGTTTGGGATACTGTGAAGGTTGTGATCTGGGGGGAGATAATTATGTATTCAGCATACAAGAAGAGATATTGGGAAACAAGATATGGTGAATTAAATGAGAAATTAAGGGAAATACAAAGTTTACCCCTATTACCACGGAGGCCCAAGCTCAGATTAATCAGACAAAGGCTAAGCTCCAGAAACTTTTAGATGGAAAAACACAACAGGCACTATTTTACTTAAAAACGTATAGGTATGAGGGAGGACCAAAAGGGGCAAGAAATTTAGCCCAGAGGCTTAGGGGACATAGGACAGCCACAATCGTAACACATTTAGTGGATCTGGAGAGAAAAACAAGAGCTCTTAACTTACAGCAGATACTGCAATTGTTCCAGAAATATTATAGGCAACTATATGAGAAACCACAAGGTCCAGAATTTAACAAAATCAAGGAATTTTTTCCCCCCTTACATTAAGAAAGCTAACTAAGGAAAAGGAAATCAGATTAAAAGCCCCTATCAGATCAGAGGAAGTCAGACGTGCCATAAAAGAAAGTAAATCATTAAAAACCCCTGGCCCAGATGGATTTCCCTCTGAGTGGTACAAGACTTTTAGTAAACAACTGACTCCTTTACTACTAAATGCCTTTTTAGAAATTCAACAGAAGAGTCCTCCTCCTCCATCACGGGATTACATTAATATTTCACCTATCTTAAAAGTAGGCAAACCAGCAGAATTAACTACTTCATATAGGTCAATATCCATATTAAACATGGACTACAAGTTATTTATGTCCATGTGGGCACATAGACTAGAGGAACTGTTACCCTATTTGATTAATGCAGATCAATCTGGGTTCATTCGAGCCAGAGAAACCACAGATAATATACAAAGAATGATTCATTTGTTGGACCACTTAAATCAGAGACAGAAACAGGCAGTTCTGCTCAGTCTCGATGCAGACAAAACTTTTGATCATGTCAGTTGGCCTTTTTTATGGGAAACTTTGTGCAAGTTTGGATTTCCTGGGGCATTCTCTAGCATGATACAGAGAATTTATACGTCTCCGAAGGCATATGTTAAAGTGAATGGACAGTTATCTTCAATGATACAGCTGGGAAGGGAAACTAGACAGGGTTGCCCATTTTCCCCCTTACTGTTTGCCATATACATTGAGCCATTGGCTAAAGCCATAAGGCAACATCCTAATATTCAGGGGGTCCCTTTAGGAGGGAGGGATTTTACTATATCATTATATGCAAATGACATATTATTAACACTCCTAGAACCTGAAAAGTCCATTCCTGCTACTTTACAAGTCAATCAATCAATCAATCAAATCTTTATTTATCCAGGTGAACACCATTGAGCAAGCTCATTTACAAGGTGGACCTGCTGTGGTCAAGGACAAATATACATACATACAGTAAAGCACAGGATACAAAATGAGAATCAGGATACAAAACAGACAATCGTACAGCAACATGTTAAATGCAATATATACATTCCAATTGTTCACAGAGATCCTACATGTGTTACATAACATTAATGCAGTATTTACAACCTTCATGTACACAGAGTTGAGGTATCATGTGCATTATTACCTACATGGAAGGGTACAATTATTTTCATTTCAGCTCTCAGTAACTGTTTATATGCTTAGGTGAGGGTCCCAAGTGATAGATAAGTTTTCAGAAATAGCCAGATCAAAATAAATATACAAAAAACAGAGTTATTATCTTTAAATTTCACACATTCTCAGTCTCTGAAGAACCAGATCCCTCTGAAATGGAGAAATAATAAGATTAAATATTTGGGTGTAAATATTCCCCAGAAACTGGAACATTTGGAACTGTTTAATTTAGAGTCTCTATCGAGAGAGATAGAGAATTTAGTTGGGAACTGGACACAACAGGTATTATCTTTTTCAGCTCGAATACAAGCTATTCAGATGACCTTATTTCCTAAGATACTATATTATTTCCAGACTTTACTGATTATTCCATCACAATTCTACTTTGCATCCCGGGCTAGAATTTTTTCTAGGTTTGTATGGGCTGGGCAACAGCCAAGGGTCAGATGGTCTCTGTTACAGTTACCAGTGGCAAAGGGGGCTGTAATCTTCTAAACCTTAGAGATTACCATAAGGCAGTAACATGTAAAATAGTGATGACATGGCTGAATCCTCAGGTAGAGAAACCATGGAAATTTATTGAATTTATACTAAATGATCTAGTAAACATTATCCCTATTAAATTTGCCCCCCAACATTCTTATCCACAGTTACAAAACTTTACATTTGGAATCCGTTATATGTTAAAGGCTTGGTATGAGATAAGGGTGTCTACTACATTATGTGAAGTTTTCAGTTATTTTAAACTAATAGGTAAATAAAGTGTATCTTTGGAGATGGGTGCTGTTTGGGTCCATCAAGAATGGTAGAAAAAAGGTCTGCTTTTGTTATATTAATACCTGGATGTGAATGGAGTGCTGCCTTTTGCCACACTACAGGCAAAATATAAATTCCCCCATACACATCATTATAGATATTTACAGATTCGGACATTTATACAGAAAGAATTAACATTAAATACTCTGCCCTCTCTCATACCTATGTTGATGTCCCTTTTTAGAGACGTTATAGAAGGCAGGGAACAAATTAATTTAATTGGACAAATATATAAAGCAATAAGAGATTTTTTGAAGGAATCCACTGAGGATATCTTAGGGAGATGGAAAAGAGAATTCGGGACTCAGATAACTTAAGAGAAATGGTTGGAACCTATTCCTCACTCGATGAGACTATCACAGTCATCATACTGGTCAGAATATATATGAAAATGTCATAGTAGATATTTTTATACCCCTGACAAAATTGCTAAATTTGTATCTATGGGGCATGGCCTTTGTTGGAGAGAATGTGGAGAAAAAATGGCAAATATAACACATATTTTGTGTGCTTGTCCAAAAGTTACCCAATACTGGTTAGATATAGAAAAGAGCATACAAAATATTGTGGGACCAGAAATTAAATGATCCAATCAGATGATTCTGCTTTATATTGGGGAAGACGTAAAAGTTCCACCAAGTAGAAATAAGTTATACCTGTACCTGGCAGCAGCTAAAAAGGTTATAACTAGCCTATGGCGAACGGCTAAAGTACCCACCCTCTCTGATTGGTATTCATTGATGACTGAGATGTACTATCTAGAGAGAGAATAGTAGCTTCTAGAGCTTGAAGGCAGTCACAATTTGAGCTCCAATGGAGGCCATGGGTTTTCTATATCTCTCCTCTGGATGAAACATTTGTTCCCTGATAGAGCTATTTGAAAGTGACCAATTTTTGTAGGATATGAATTTTGATCTAGTGTCATTTGATATATAACAGAATGATGTTGTAGAAACATGAATTGCCAACCTGAAGAACATTCTATGTATTGTGAGACAAAAGAGCAATACTGTATAGATGTACTCCTGCTGTCATATATATATATATATGACTATATAAAAAACAATAACAAATAAAGAATATTAAAAAAAAGTACTCCTGGGAAATTTTAGAAGCCTGAAACCTAAAACAGATTAGTTGAAATTACTGGTGTATAAAAAAATAGATATATGTGGAATTACAGAAACATGGTTAGAACCAGAAGACTGGGTCGATTATATAGAAGGGTATGACTGTTGCCAAATAGTTAGGAAAGTGAAGAAAAGAGGGGGATTGTCTGTGTATGTGGTGTCTCATCTAAAATCCCAGGAAGTAATGGACAACGATAATCTTGATACCGAAGTAGAACAACTGTGGGTTAAGGTTCAGAGTGCAAATAGAAGTATTACCATTGGCCTCTGTTACCACTCCCCTAGTCTTGACAAAGTTGAAAACAACTTGTTTTTTGAAAGGTTATTAAAAAAAGGATTATAAAGGTCAGGTTATAGTAAGGGGGGATTTCAACTTGCCAAAGATAGACTGGAACATAGAAAAGGGCTTTGGTCTCTGAGAAACCAGATTGTTGGAATTCTGTATAGGTAACAATATGGAGCAGCATGTCAAATAAAATACCAGGGGTAACAGTATGTTGGATTTAGTCTTCAGTAATATAGAAGATAAGGTAGAAAAGGTGCAAGTGACCCAACCATTGGGGGCTAGTGACCACAACTTGGTTACTTTTGACATACATGGAAAAACAGAAAGACAAGCAGGTAGCACAAAATTAAGGAATTACAAAAAGGCTAACATATCAGGTATCAAAACTGAATTGCAGGATTGGAAATGGGAAAAAGATTTTGGGGGTAAGACCATAAGAGAGGTAGGAGCTCTGATCGCAAATAAGATCAACAGTTGCGTGGAGAAATATGTACCCGAAGTAAAAAAATACAATAAAGCAGGAAGAATTCCAAGATGGATGAACTATAAAGTTCAAAGGACTATTAAAAGGAAAAACTGGGCCTACAAAACACTCAGAAAACACCTTACTGAAAAAAATAAGAAAGATTACTCTATCGAGCTGAAACTAAGTAAAAAAAACTATATGTAAGGCCAAGGTCCAGGCAGAACTGAGACTGGCATCTGCTACTAAAGATAACCACAAACAATTCTTCACTTACATAGGTAGTCTAAGGTACGGTCATAAAGACATTGTAAAACTAGTGAAGGGCACTGAACTAATAGAAGATCCACTAGAGATGGCAGAGAAATGTAGTCATTATTTTGCAGAAATTATGCCAGATAATACTAGTGACCGGCTCATCAATGACAATACATAATCACCTGTTAGATCCAGAACATGGAATAAAATCAGTACAAAAGAAGTGTTTGAAAAATTGAGGAAACTAAACAAGCACAAGTCTAGTGGACCTGATGGGATTCACCCATATTTTCTAAATGAAATGGCAGAGTAATTAGTTGGGCCCCGGTTAGCCCTCTTTAACATGTCCCTGGTATCAGGAGAAGTGCTGGATGAATGGAAACACGCTAACATTGCCTCTATATTGAAAAAAGGGGACAAGACTAATGTACAAAACTATTGACCCATCTATATATCAGTTATATGAAAGATGTTGGAGGGATTTGTCAAAGAAAGAATAGAACATAACTTACAGGAATTAGAGCAGGTGGATGAGATACAGTACGGGTTTGTGGAGGGAAGGTTGTGTATAATAAACTTGCTTAGTATCTTTGATTTTGTAAGTCAGGCTCTTGATAATGGATTCCCGGTGGACGTTGTTTATCTTGATTACTCTAAGGCTTTTGACTCAGTAGTACATACTACCTTAGTCTTAACAATGAAAGAAATAAGAATTGATTCAGGACTAATAAAATGGATTACTGCCTGGTTGACCAAGTGAATGAAGAGAGTGGGCATTCGAGGACATTGGTTGGAGTGGGTGGATATGAGCAGAGGGATGCCCCAGGGATCGGTCTTAGGCCTGGTCTTGTTTAGGGTATTTGCGTCTACAATGCAAGTACATTAAGGTGCATGACTGTGTAAATACGCAGATGATGCCAAAATCGGAGCAATAGTGAATGATGAAACCTCTATTCAAACTTTTCAGACACAATTATGGAAGATAGAAATCTGGGCAGTAGAAAACAAGTTGGTTGCTACAAAGTGCAAGGTAATGCACATTGGGTATAACAACCAAAGAGCAGTTTACAAATTTAATGACACCACACTGGATGTAGCAGAAAGTGAGAAGGACTTTGGAGTATGGATAACAGAGACTTTAAGTTTCTACAAACATAACAGAGACTGTGTAAAAAGAGCCAATAGTCTCCTAGGTAACATTCTGAGGAACATAAGAAGTAGAGAGGAGAAGGTGCAGATCCCACTTTTCTGCTCATTGGTGAGACCAGGTCTAGAGTATGGTGCTCTCTTAAGTACACTGCAGGACACTGAATGCTCAGTAGCAGTGGAGAGAGTACAGTGGAAAATCACTAGGAAAGTTAGAGGCTTCAAAGGGGTTCCCTATAAGAATAGATTGGGAAAGTTAAATCTGTATTCTATGGAATATTGTAAGTTGAGGGGGGATTTGATATGTTTATGAGGCTTTTAAAGATGAATTGATCTGGGAAACATCAGGACTCTTCAGAAAAGAGCTATCCACTAGAAGTACTTGCAGACATTCCTATCAGTTGAAGGGTGACTTATATAAAACATCCAAAAGAGGAAAATGGTTTAACCAGACAGTTGTCGAATTATGCAATGCATTACTCAAGTGGGTAGTAAGTGCACCGAGTGTGGCAGCATTTAAATCCCAGTTGGATACACATATGGAGGATAGGAAATTAGAATACATCCACTGTTAGTGGCAAGTCACTATATGGCTTTTCAGCTACAAGACTTGAATATACCTATGAACCTACAACATGCAACAGCTCTCAGACAGGGTCAATCTCCTGACCAACTCATTGCGATGTTCCAGAACACCATACAGCACCATGTCAGACTGTCAGGAGCTTTACATGGTTGTCTTTAACAGTGCTATGTCATTGTGTAACACTGTTAGAGAGAACTGTGACTTTCTCCGAGAGCTGCTGCATAAGATGTGGTCATGGTCACAAGACCAGATGCAGCAACCAGAGTTCATGTTGCCCAGATGGACCCAGGCATTCTCTTCCATGTCAACAGTATGCTACAGGAACCATTCCTCAATGAGGAAATGCTGCAGTACTTCTCTAGGAATAAAGAGGACTGATTCTACCTGCCCCATAGAACTTGACTGCACCATTGGCAGCTTCTATTTCTTGCTTCATGTAACAAGGAACTCACTTGCATAGATTGTCCTGAAGTACAACACCAGCTGCCTACCTACCAGTCATGTTTTTGACTTATGCATACTTTTATTTAAAAAGGGAGTTCTATTTTTTTTAATTAGAAAAAAAACAAGAAAATGCTAAGTTTTTATTTTTTATATTTTATATCTATATCGAATATTTACATTTTCATTCTTTTTTATATAATGTATTTTGTATATCTTATTGAAAGGCTCCACCTGCAGTTCGATGGGTGAGCAACCAGCCACGCTTACTTCTGAGCTATATAAGCAGTTTCTCCCAGCCTCCATCTGAAGCACTTTCTCTTTGTCAGCCAGAGGCTCTGTTGGTTCCTTTCTTCACTCTGGGCCTGCTGTGACCTTGTCTTAGGCCTGCTGGGGCCTGGCCCCCCCCGGTTGGTTTGTGTCTAGGACTCTGCTTGGTTACTGTTGGATGTGTTCCTGCATCTCTCCTGCTTTGGTTAGTATTTGTTTTGCTTCCAGCTGCTGTGTGCATCCCTGTATGCTGTTTTTCTGTTCTATTGCATTTGTGCTTTGGTTTAATGTTTTCTTTTGGGCCTTCTAGTTGCTCTTTCTTTGCGCAGTGTTGCTCCTTTGCTGTGCTCTGGCTCCCTTTCGTCACCAGCTACCTGGTATCCTCTGTCTTCCTGCATTTGTTGTATGTTTTAGCTCCCATTCCAACCCTCTTCTGCTGCTTTCAGTTAATGGCCTGCTCCTGGTCTCAGACCTTGCTCTTGGCTAGCAGCAGCAGCAGGGAGTGGTAGCAGATACTGTTGCATTCCTGTTGCTGCTACAGGTAAATTGTGCTGCTTTTGCAGCACAGTTAAGAAGGGGGATAAAACCTTTTATAGGTACATCAGGGAGCAAAGGAAGACCAAGGGAGGGCTAGTGAGGCTTAATAAAGGGGAGGAGGGGGCAGAGGATGACTGTGAAAAGGCAGAGATACTAAACAAATATTTTTGCTCAGTATTTACAAATGAAGAGGGGGAGGTACCTAAAACAAACAATAGAAACACTCTGGATACAGAAGTTGATAACAGCCCATTTATAGAAGAAAGGGTTCTGAAAGAACTCTTAAACTGAAGGTGGACAAAGCAGTGGGGCCTGATGGGATTCATCCCAGAATTCTAAAAGAACTAAGGGTAGAACTAGTGACACCACTGACTACCCTCTTTAACAAATCATGGAGGATGGGGTGGTACCGAGGACTGGAGGAGGGCAGATGTGATTCCCTTCACAAAAGTGGGAGCAAGGCAGAAGCAGGGAAACTACAGACCTGTTAGTTTAACCTCAGTGATAGGAAAATGATGGAATCACTTCTGAAGGAAAGAATTATCGGTATCTAGAGGCCAGAGGGCACAGGACCCAAGGCAGAATGGATTCACAGTGGAAAGGTCATGCCAGATGAATCTGATAGATTTCTTTGACTGGTGGCCAAAGTAGTAGATCAGGGAGGGGCTGTGGACATGGCCTACCTAGACTTTAGCAAGGCATTTGACACAGTCCCACACAAAGATTAATATACAAGTTAGCCAGCCTGGGAGTGGGTCCCAAGATGACAGCCTGGGTAAAGAATTGGCTGGAGAATAGGACACAGAGAATAATAGTAAATGGAGTCCACTCTGAAGAAAGGGGTTACTAGTGGGAATTTACCGCGGGAGTTCAGTATTAGGACGGGTCCTCTTCAATGTCTTTATAAGCGACATTGCAGAGGACTGGAAGAAAAGTATGTCTCTTGCAGATGACACAAAGATCTGCAACAGAGTTGATGTACAAGGCGGGTGGAAAGGATGAGAAGGGACTTGGCAAGGTTAAAGGAATGGTCAAATGTATGGCAGCTTAGACTCAATGCTAAGAAGTGCAAGATAATGCACCTGGGAAACAAAAACCCAGGGGAAGAGTACACAATGGGAGGTGAGATACTAACAACAACAAAATGGAAAGGGACCTGGGGGCAGTCATATCAGATGACCTAAAGGTGGGCAAGCAATGTGAGAGGGCAGCAAGGAGGGCTGGGGGGATACTGGGATGCATAGGGAGAGGCATCACCAGTAGAAAATAGGAAGTTATTAGCCCTCTGTACAGACAGCTGGTGAGACCCCATCTGGTACTACGTGCAGTTCTGGAGACCAATCGCAAAGACATAGACAGGATGGAAGCTGTCCAGGAGGGCAGCTAAAATGGTGCAGGGTCTGCACCGAAGACATATGAAGAGAGACTTAAGGAGCTTAATATATAGCCTCAAGGAAAGGAGGGAGAGGAGGACATGATAGAAACTTTCAAGTACCTCAAAGGAATCAACAAAGTCCAAGAGGGTAGCATCTTTCAAAAAAGGGGTGCAAGAACAAGGGGTACAATTTGAAGATAGAGGGGGCAGCTCAGAGGTAATTTAAGGAAGTATGTTTTCACAGAGAGGGTTGTGGATGCATGGAGCAGCCTTCCGGAGGACGTTGTGGAGTCAAAAACAGTGGTGGAATTCAAGCATGCATGGGACAGTCATAAGGCAATTCTGTGGGGTGGGGGTAGGAAGACGTAGGCTGCTGGTTAACTAGGATCTGCAGCTTATCCATTAGGTAGGAAAATGGGCAGACTGGATGGGCCAAGCGGTCCTTATCTGCCGTCAAAATCTATGTTTCTATGTTTGCTCCATCCTTCCTTTTTGGGGGGATTTTCTTGGTAGTCTTCCTTATGTTTAAGAGTGTATTCTGTCTGTACAAACATACCAGTTCTGTTTCTTTTATCAATATATTCCCTCAGCTGCTGCTGCATTTAATCGCATGTGATCACACTTCATTTTTAATTGTGCATACCAACCTATTTCAATTTGCTTGGTTATTAAGTGCTACTAGCTATGCAACAGAATCTCACCTAAGTCTCCTGTCCTTCCATGTTGCTTTCTCCATGTCGGCAGCCCTCTTGGAGTTTTTAATCTGCTCAAACATGTTCATTGGTACACAGTGGGACTCAATCCAGAGGCTCAGTAAGTCTATATTATGTTCACCATATGGTTCACATCTGCTTAAATACATTTCTACCCAGCAATTATTCTTGTTGTTTCAGTGCATTACTGCCCATACCTACAAAGTCCTTGCCTGTTAAGCTCAGCTCCTGCTGGACGCTATTCACTATTTGTACACTGCTTCATTGTACTCTGGAGGCCAGCTCAGCTACAGCTGTTGCTGTAAACTAGCTTTAATAAATCTGCATGTGGGTCATGGTGCTTTACCATGGCTTCTTTGTTTTGCCTACGGCAGAGGCCTGAGGGGGATATAGTGGAGAGTTGTGGCCCCGTGTGGTTCATTTACCTCGTGTTCGTATACCGCCTTCACTGCTAAAATCCTCTGGGTATTTGTCACCTTTAATTGGCACTTATTGATGGACTGGTTGGCTAGCCTCACACTGACTAAAGGCCCATATAACCTGAGCTGGGTGTGCAATTCCTACGCTAGTAGAATGGTAAGTCTAGCTACCATGCTTCTGTGTACTGTTTGTTTACCAGGGCCATTGCTACAGGTGTTACCATGCTACTCACTGAAACATAGAAACATAGACTTTGATGGCAGATAAGGACCACTTGGCCCACCCAGTCTGCCCATTTCCCTACCTATTGGATAACCTGCAGATCCTAGTTAATCAACAGCCTACTTCCTCCTACTCCCCACTATAATTGCCTTATGTCTGTCCCATGCATTCTTGAAATACCCCACTGTTTTTGACCCCACGACCTCCTCAGGAAGACCGTTCCATGTGTCTACCACCATCTGCATGAAAAAATACTTCCTCGCATTGCCCCTGAGCTGTCCCCTCTCTATCTTCAAATTGTGCCCCCTTGTTCTTGCACATCTCTTTTTATGAAAGATGCTACTCTCTTGGACTTTGTTGATTCCCTTGAGGTACTTGAACGTTTCTATCATGTCTCCCCTCTCCCTCCTTTCCTCAAGGGTATACATGTTAAGCTTCTTTAGCCTCTCTTTGTATGTTTTTTTGGGCAGACCCTACACCATTTTAGTCGCCCTTCTCTGGACTGCCTCCATCCTGTCTATGTCCTTGCAAAGATGGGGTCTCCAGAACTGTACACAGTACTCCAGATGGGGTCTCATCAACTGTCTGTATGGAGGGATGACAACTTCCTGTTTTCTACTGACAGTGCCTCTCCCTGTGCATCTCAATACCCCCACAGCCCTTCTTACTGCCTTCTCACATTGCCTGCCTACCTTTAGGTTGTTTGATATGACTACTCTCAGGTCCCTTTCCATTTTTACAGCTGCAGTAGGTGGAGCCTGCAGACGTTGTGCATGTACAAAAGGAGTGCTGTCATGTTTTCTGTCCGTGGAACTGACTGAAGGTGTAAATAGTCTCCTCCGCCTTACTCTCCTCCAAGCAATGTGTTCTGCCCTCAAATAAATATGCTTTCATGTTAGTCAATGGTTGCAGGGTACTATTTTCTTTCTTAAATGGGTGGTACAAGAACTGGAACCTGGGTAGTGAGAGGCAGCATTAGTTTTTTTTTTGAGTAAGATCCACCTCCACCTCCACCCGAGAAGCTCCTAAAGATCCACCCCCACCTTTTTTTTTATTCATGTGGGAGGGGCATGAGGTGGCACTATCATGCTGGAACAAGACACACTAGTTTGGGACCTGTATCAAGCAACAGCGCAAGCCTGTCAAGTTGTGGAGCCCCTGCATTTTATTAAGGACTAGTAGTACAGAAGTTACTGAATTCCTTCAAATTGACTTAAAAACCCTTGGAACAAATGATTATCAGAGCCACCTGGGGCATCAGAAGGAAAAAGTAATAAAGCAGTGAAACTACAGCTCCCAAGGAAAACAATAGACACAGCGTTCTAATTTACAGTAAGTTGAAAGAGCCACAGGTTTTCTTAAACATTTATATACTAAAAACATAAAGGTCAGCTTTTGGGATTAACAATATTTGTTTACCATATTCAATATATCTAACTATCTATCTATCTATCTATCTATACATATATACGTACATCTGTATATGTATATATCTATATAGTTTATATATAATTTGTCTCTTTAGTAGTTTCAAAACTTTGATTGAAAACATTGATGTTAATAATGCATTTAGAAATACATTTTTTAATTGTCTTTACAGTTAAACATTCAGTTTTATGTGAGGGCACATTTTTTGGGGAGGGGTTCACATTATTTTAATCATGAAGCAGTGGTGTTAATAATTCATTTAGAAATACATTTTTTCATTGTTTGTACAGTTAAACATGCAGTTTCACGTGAGAGCACATTTTTTTGGGGAGGGGTTTAAATTATTTTAATCATGGGCACAGTACTTGGTAAATACAGACTTTGATGATAAAGTGTATTTTTTCTATTACGTTTGAGAAGCATGTATTAGAAAACATTGAACAAGAAAACAATTGGTGATTTTAAAAGCTATTCTGGTCAGAGCTGACATTAAAAAAAATCTCAACTGTATTTTTTATTTTATTTTATCAGAGACACTAGAAACAGGATGTTAACATTCCTGGTGGGTTTTATACTCCCTGGAACCTGCTATTCAGGTTTTTTATTGCATCTTGTCCCACACAATCTTCCCAGAGTGCAGTTTGCTCTATTGTTTAATAGCTGTGTGGAGGCCAGTGTCTTGTTACATTGTCTTTTGTTTCAAATTAACCACAGACATTATGGCAGCCAAAGGAGACACACTTTGAGTCTTAGGGTATGTACAGCATAATTAATATGTTTTCATATGCATAATATTTCCATTCATGTTATTGCTAGACATACTGTAGCTAGCGTGGCTTGAGGAAGGGTTAACATGGTCAGGACCCCTTAGCAATTGAGATGCATATGCAGCAAATAAGTCCAGATGAGCTAACTTACCCTGCAACTGTTAATTGTCACAGTCTGCATTTTCTTCTTGAAATGGTTACTTTGCATTTATGTTTATTTTAAGATATTTAATATTCTGACCATGTGGTTATGTCATGGAACATAACTAATCTCCAGCCTTAACCCCCACCCCCATGCCCCAACTTGCATAGAAGATAGTGCTTGTAGACAAATGTAATAATTTTTCTGCTGTGTTCTGGTGTGTAGTTTGTCTTTTTAGTAGTTTTAAAACTTTGAAAGCATTGGTGTTAGCAATGCATTTAGAATACATTTTTTAATTGTCTTTACAGTTAAACATGCAGTTTCATGTGAGGGCACATTTTTGGGTGGAGGGGGTTCAAATTATTTTAATCATGAAGCATTGGTGTTAGCAATGCATTTAGAAATACATTTTTTTAATTGTCTTTACAGTTAAACATGCAGTTTTGCTAACTTACCCTACAACTGTTAATTGTCACAGTCTGCATTTTCTTCTTGAAGTGGTTACTTTTGCATTTATGTTTATTTTAAGATATTTAATATTCTGACCATGCGGTTATGTCATGGACCATAACTGATCTCCAGCCTTGACCCCCCCATGCCCCAACTTGTATAGAAGATAGTGCTTGTAGACAAATCTAATCATTTTTCCACTGTGTTCTGGTGTGTAGTTTGTCTTCTTAGTAGTTCCAAAACTTTGAACTATTTCTAAAACAAACCTGCATATCATATTTGCCTGCACTCTGAACACATACTTATGAAACTGTGCATATTTGTACTTCACTTCTGCGTAGACCTCATACTTTCCTAATATTCCCATTATCACAAGCATAACTACCTTGCCGTTATCAAAAGCGACCCCCCCCTGAAAGTTAATACCACATTTTCCCTAACAGTCCATCATCATTACACCTGACTTCCTGACATCAACACATTGCTTAAATATAACTTACATCACCTCATGGACAAAAACCCTGTTTCTCTTACAGAAAAAAACAACAAAAAAACTATGTAAATAATCCCAAGGCTAAACATATGCCAGCCATTACTTTTCCATGTACTGCCACCTTCTGTATCATCATGAGGATTTGCATATATTTCCCTTGATGCTTTGCATTATTGGGATATGTGCAATTGTGTTTTCTTTAAAATTTGGCTGTCTGGCCAGTATCATCCAGGATAACACATACATCAGTGGCATTTACTCTGGGGTTCTTTTGTAAGCTTCCTATTCCTTCCCTTAAAATGTACACCTCCATATATTTTCCTAATAATCTGTATGCCTTCCTTAGAACAGAAACTAAAACAAATCTTACTACTTACAAATCATTGTGTTCTTTCTCCATACCTCCTTAACAATTCCATACAACTTCACTAACTTCATTATGCAGCCATGGTGGATCTGACCAGATTTTGTTATTGTTGTTAGTACTCCCCCCCCCATTGGGTACTCTTCCCCTGGGTTTTTGTTTCCTAGGTGCATTACTTTGCACTTCTTCGCATTGAATCTAAGCTGCCATACTTTTGGCCATTCCTCCAACCTTGCCAAGTCCCTTCTCATCCATTCCACCCCCCTTGTGTATCAACCCTGTTGCAGATCTTTGTGTCATATGTAAAGAGGCCTACTTTGCCTGTTACTCCCTGCCTTGCCATGTATGGCCTGTACATTACCAAAAGTGTTTACTTTGCTACCTAGTACCTGATATTCTCTGCATTACCTTGTATAGCCTGCTCCATTGCTACGAGAGAGTAGCCGACCATGCTCATCATTCTATTGGCTCTGAGCTCGCTCGCAGCCGATGGTCTCACTCTGTGCCCTAGTCCGCATGCTGAGCGTGTGATGCCTGGTGTGGGGTCCTTCCTTTTAGGCCCATGGGGGAATGTCCTTACTCAAGTTGGAGCTTTAGCCATTTGTGCACAGCAGTGCCTCTTGATGTAGAATTTATGACTAGCTGCGAAGGGAGGATACAGTGCTATCTTTAGCTGTAGCATCAACTACTTAGGCACCTTCAATGCAGTCTCCCTATGACCGCTCTTGATTTGCTTGATCTAAATAATAGATTGGTAGGTCAAGTGAGTGCCTCAATGGTTGTTTTCTCCTCCTTCCACCCTTGAGGTAGTTTGTTGCAGAGCCTAGTACTCACAACCCTCTACGACATTCACATTAGAGGGGAAAGAGTGAGAGTTTCCTCTAAACTGGAATATTTTCTGCTTCCCTTGTTTGGGTCTCTAAATGGCAATAGCAGAGCCATCACTATATACAACATCCCAAGCCTAGAAGGAAGGTGATATCAGCTTGGATCCCCAGAGGTTTCCTCCTCAGAGGGCTTTTTTTCCTCTCCTCTGTGCTACAGGTCATAATACTAGTTAGTTTAACGATATTCCCTAGCTCACTTAGGTAGGTCCGCTGCTGGATAGAGATGGATGATGGCTCTACTAGCTGTTCCCTTTCTCCTTAGGAAGCCCCATGCTGTCATCAGCATGAGCCATATTATTGGAGATATCCTGCTAACTTGCGTGTTTCATTTATGATTCATTAAGCTGCCTGTTGCTGTGTCTGCTTCTCTACCTCCTAGTCATCGATCACTGCTACAGTTCTTTTGAGGTTCCTTCCTAAGGTACCTTTAGCCAAGCGACCCTTCCCACAGCACCTCAAGGGGTGGAACCCTCTTAAAGGGTAACTTACTTTCACTACCCCTACAGGGTGATAATTCCTACTGGAACAGAGTGTGCGAATGGCCACAAATGTTGTTATACAGTTGCGCAAGCATAACATTATTCTGGTTGAGAAAGCTATTGAATTGAAAGGCTCCACCTGCAGTTCAATGGGTGAGCAACCAGCCACGTCTACTTCTGAACTATATAAGCATTTTCTCCCAGCCTCCATCTGAAGCACTTTCTCTTTGCCCCACCATCTTCCCCTCCTCCTCCAGGGCTCGCCTCTCTACTCCCAGACAGTTCCTTCCTAAAGTACCTTTAGCCAAGGGACCCTTCCCATGGCACCTCTAGGGGTGGAACCCTCTTACAGGATTCTTTGCTTTCAGTACCACTGCAGGGTGATAATTCCTACTGGAATAGACAGTGTGAATGTCCACAAACATTGTTATACATTTGCACAAGCATAACATTATTCTGGTTGAGAAAGCCATTGAATTTTATTTATTATACAATCACTAACATTGTTGGGTTGTTTTTTCCAGACATCTATCTGTCACATGCATTAATGTTTTATTTTTTGTGTAGTGGGGAGGGGTTGTGGGTAGTGGTGGTGATGATGATGATAGGATGACATTAGTGGGTGGCTTTGGTAATGCAATTCAGTATTTTAGCCAGTAATATAGTGTGACTCTTGCAACACAGTACAACTACAGAAACATCCTAGGTTGCAGAAATTACTCGGGCAGCTCATGTACACAATCTGTAAAGATTTGTACAAGTACTGCCACAACATTAACCGCTATCATAAGTCACTGTATGTGTTATGGTAGATGGACACCATGCATGGAGGTAGACAATACACTGCACATCTGAGGTTAATAGCATCACCCCCCAAAAAAAAAACGTACATCAATAACATGACAGGCTCTTAACATGAACATTTCTGTCTCCTTAGTTCCCTTACTGCCCTGAATGAAACCCAATAGCTTCCTCCTTATTTCAAAGTATGGTCCCTTAAAAATTATTGATTACTCTGTGACTAAATATTTATCTGTAATGCTGTACCAATAAAATTCCATAGGCAAAGGTACTCAAACATTTAAAATTAAATATGAGTTGTTGCCATTTTACCATTTTACAGTCTGCTGTACATTAGTGTGTGTGTGTGTGTGTGTGTGTGTGTGTGTGTGTGTTTGTAATATGGGTGGCTGGGCATACTGAGTTGCTAGGACCTTGAGGAATATGCTGTCATTGTTGCCTGAATGGAATGAGCACTCACCAAAGATTCCGCCAGCTGGTCTAAAAATGAATTCTTTTCTGTGAAACCATCAAATAGGGGAGCATTAAAATAGTAACTGTACATGACAAATGGCATTTTTTTATTTTCATATGTAATAAATAAAGCCTGGCTATCCTGTTAGGGAAAAGAAGTAAAGTTTATAATATATCTGCAGTTGATCTTTCACTTATCGAAACTGAATACAGTTGAGACATTCCATCAAAAGATTTTAATTTCTAGTACAAGGTGCAAAATAAATGCAACATCATATTTTATATTACTGTTTTGATAAAGCAAACACCAGAATGAGTTTTTTATTTTAAATATTGAGCCAATAGTGAGATAAGCTAGGATGATGTGAAGTAATGTAGAGAAACGCTTACACACAGACACACACACATTCGCACACAGTCATAAAACCTGAAGTGGATACTAATCACAGTGATCTAGATTAAAGTAGATAATCACACAATTAAACCCACCCTCAAGCTTAGATGGAGTGTTTTTTTAAAAGGGCTGATTGAACGTTGTATGTAATGATGCAGATATCGGCCTAAGAATCCTTCAGTACAGTATGTCATCAGCAGTCAAGAAGATTTATACGACACTGCCCGAAGGCTTACAGTGCTCCATGGGATTAGAGGACCTGGATTTGCACGTTTAGTCAACATGAAAGAAAATCAGCTAGTGCCTTCACTGTTGCTACTGCAAAATACTGTCAACCATTTCTGCATTATATTATTTTCAGCTGAAACCCTACATTTTATGATTGCATACTTTCTTGCAACATTAGTTGATATTGATGCTTGTCTTGATTATTTTCTTTCTCAGTAAAACTGAAATGCATGCGAATGGCGTAGTTGTACCCAAACTTGTTATGTTTTAGATCCTTAATCTACTCTTACTGCATAATTGTCCAGTAGGCCCCCAATCCCCCCCCCCGTCTTAGCCAAGAAAGACACTACACAGATCTTGGAGAAAAATGGCCACAGCCATGCTTTTTTTAATTTCCAATTCTTGACATTAATCTTTATTGAATATCTTAATTACTTTATCATATTAATATTCCAGATTAATGCCTATTCACCTTATTTAATATTGAGCAGCGGGCACTGCCGGGAGGAAGTGCATACCCCAGGCCCCTGCACTGCCCACAACCTGGGAAATCCCTTCCGGTGCTGCTGAGGTATCCTTCTGCAGTAGCAGGACAGGTCACATGGCCAAGGTTCTGGCGATGTGATCACTAAGTTATTTGACTATGCTGCTACTTGAATTGTACATTCTTCCTCTGTCTATAACATTACATTCCTTTTTGGGGCAGCGAAGAACCCCCCAAAAAACCCTGTACGGGAAAACCGGGAAAGTCACTCCCCAACCCCCAATGCGGTTTCTCTTATTGGGTCAAAAAGGGAGCCCTGCAGTGCCTTTTCCTATACCTGGATGGCCAGGGGCTGGTGGTGGAGGATCCAAAGGGTAGAGGAGACAGAGGACTGGACTCAGGGTAGCCACTCATGATGAAATAGTCTCCTCTCCACCTACTAAATTATAGTGGCTAGACTGTGCTGGGGGTGATACTAGTCTGGGAAGAATGCAGTGTGAGTTGATCAAGGACTGTAAACAAACATATTTTTGTGTGGTAACACCAGTATGGTGGGCAGTATGGTTTGCACTTTTAAAAATCAATCAGCATTAAACTTACCAGCTACATCAATAATCTGTAGAGAATGTGATCAGTAATAACATGTTTTTGTTCAAACTAAAGACACTTTAAGGCCTAAGGCAGTTGACAGTATCTCTGAATTCCAGGTGGCCTGGGTTCAAATCCGAGATGAGGCATTTGTTTCTTTCTCTCTTTTGTTTGTCTGGGTTCCATATATGGGCACACTGCACCATTGTAAATGAAATTGCACTTTTTTACAGTTGTAGTTATCATTTGTGTGTGAATCAGAAACACTTACTGCATTACTAAAAGGCTAGTCATGAAGAGAACTGGAGGTGGTATTTAAAAACAGCTTCTGCAGGACAAAACATCTTTTATATGGGGCATAGGGCAGACTTGTAAGGGCTCTCTCTGCATTGGGGTCACCGAAAGGTAAGCCCAATAACTTGTTTAAAAGTGCTTTTTGTGTATTTTCACACCATTCCTGGCCTTTTTGAAACATAAAACTGTACATAACCTTTTAAAAAAAATCCAGAAGCACCTGCTCTGATTCAAATCAGGGGTGCATCGCCCAGGGACCTGTAGCTGAACAAGAATATACACCTTAGTTTCTACTCTTCAACAGAGTACAAAGCAGGCATACACAACACTGGATAGGATTAAGGACAGTATTTTTATTTATATAACACCTTTCCAGAGCTCAAAGGGTTTCATAGATTCTAACAAGTAAAGCATCACATCCAACAACCATACGAGTACAAGGTGTAACCCCATTCAGAATATAGTCATACAAAATATCCATCCCCGCAAACAGCCTGTCTGAATCAGCAGGTCATTCAACTGAAGAGACAGAAGGGATAGATTTGGGGACATTATTCCAGAGTCTCATAGCAAGTTCAGTCCCCAGCAGATTTCAATCTTGCTGATGGGACTATGAAGAATCCCTCAGTTTATGAACAGAGAACTGTGTTGCCCTGAAAACCCTCCTTATAGGTTGCCAGCAGCTCATGAATGTAGAGAAGGCCCAGTCCATTTATGGCATTATAAGCCAGTAGAAAGATTTTAAATTCAGAATGCCTTCTTATTGGCACCCAGTGCAACTCTTGCAAAGCAGGAGTAATATTATCAAATCTTGATGTTCCAGTTAACAACCTAGCTGCCAAATTCCGCAACTGAAGTTGGCAAAGCTGGGTAGCTGGCAGGCCTTAGTAGATGTTGCAAACAAAACTGAGTTTCTGTATTGCCAGTACCACACATCAATATCTATTATGCCATATTAACTCAAAAAGCATCTAAAAGAGTTCCCCTTAACCTGATAGCACCAGCAGTGTCAGTGGCTCAGTAGGTAGCACACTTGCCTCTGAGGCCGGGAGATCAGAGGGCTGTGGGTTCAGTTCCCATATCTGGCACTTGGGTTAATATCCCAGTACTGACACTGTAGTGCCACATGAGAGGGGTGCTGCACTTCTGAGGTGCCGTCTTTCGGATGAGATGTTAAACCAAGTTCCCATCTGCCTGGATTGATGGTAGTTCAGGTGGATGTTAAAGATCCCATGGCACTTATCGAAAAGAGATAAAATCTAGATTTAGTAGTTGCCGTATTGGTCCTTGCAAGAATAGATCCAGAAGCAAATGATTTCATACCTTTTAATGGACCAACATAGATGTAACAACAAGAACAAAGTGCTCTAGCTTTCGGACCAATCAGTCCTTCTTCAGAAGCTCATGGCAGTTGTAACAACTCATGAGCTTCTGAAGAAGGACTGATTGGTCCGAAAGCTAGAGCACTTTGTTCTTGTTGTTACATCTATGTTGGTCCATTAAAAGGTATCAAATCATTTGCTTCTGGATTGAAAAGAGATAAGAAATTTCCCTGATGTCCTGGCCAAATTTCCCTCATTCAATAAAAATACCACCAACTGCTTAATCTGATTCAAGGTCAGTTGGTATTCATCTGTATCCCCTTCCCCTGGGTTGTGCCTAAAAACAGGCAGAATTTGTCTAGTGCACTTTCCTGGCCAACAAAAACTAAATAAATAAATAAGTGTGCCAGGAGTCTGATGTCCACAACAGAGAAAGCATCAGAATGCAGTGTCATGCAGTCCAGTTAACTTTCTTATGTTCTTATGCTCTTTCCTTTCCTTTTTTGGTTTTTCTTTTCATTTGAATTGCAAATACAAATCTCTTCTTTCAACTGATGAAGACGAATCATGTATCAAAGGACTGTTTCACTCCAGGGGTACAGCTACTAAACTGTTAAGGCTGAAAGTTTTCACAGAGGCCCATAGTTTGGGTTCTCTTTCTCATCCCCTTTGCCAATGTGTCTTCTGATGTCTGCTAGCGGGATTACATTGAGTTTGGCAGAGAAGCAGCGGATACAGCATACTCCCTGTGAGTACTGGAGGTTTGTGATAGTAGTGACTCACAAAATCCTTGGGAATCATGGTGGACACTGCTGACAAGTGCCCCCAATGGGGTGCTTCCCCATCTGAGAAGAAGATTTCAAAGGGAGTAGAAATTCAGAGAGAACTAGTGACTGTGCTGAAAACCCCTGAGCTGAACCATACTTGAGCTTGAGAGACTGTTTCATTGGACATGCAGTGCCCTTCCTCCCTGCAGTAAGGTAGGTGGTTAAGAAAATAACAAATTGAATGTAATTTGGCTGCAGGTTCACTGGTGGGGGCTTGTCTCTGTAACCAATCTGAATTAGAAGTTGCTAGATCCCACACTTCTATGAAGGGAGAAAGGGTAGGGCTGGACTGGGTGTGGCGTGGTGTGCAGATACAGTATAAGGGCACAAATGTGTACCATGTCTGAAAAACTACTAGTCATTTTGAGGGCTGACATCAATGACAGCATCACATTTGATTGCAGTATTTTTCAGTCTTTGTGAATGCAGTGATTAAGGTTTGTTTGGTGGTGGTGGTCTGTAGGGATTCAGTCTTTTAATGGATAGTACCAGGAGAAATCATTCCTTTCTCTTGTAATCCCTAGGTGGTGCTATCCCAAGGTCTACTACCCCTGCCTGCTTGGCTAGTAGCAGGTTAAGGGGCCTGGGTACTGAAACTGGTGCCTCCACCCGGAGGACAGGGTTGTTAGTCCAAGCCTAACTTGGGTACAGCCCTCCAGAACACTGTAACCCCCCCTTTCCCCTCTAGTGGCCTAGACAATATGCAACAAACAAGTTCACAGTAACCTCTGTTCAGCATACAAATCCCCACACTGTTTGCTCTTACAACCAGGGTTGGTTCCACCAGTTCAGCCCTGGAGACCCTCTGTAAAACAAATTTTGGCACAGCAAATAACAACAGTACAGTGCTTTTGGTACAAACTGGAACCACAGTCAAATTAGATGCAAAAATAGTTAGATCTGATTTATTCAGGGGACTTGAACAAGGGGGGGGGCATAATCAGGTTGACTGATTCCATAACTAAACTAGTCAGGCAATTATGCATGCACTTTTTAGTCCCTCAACACAGTCACACGCTCTGGGTACCTAGTTGGAAGTAAGGTGGGCTAGCCTGGAAGGTTACCCGGGGTAGGCTGGTGCTGCAGCTGGTAGGAGCCCTGTGATGAAAAGAAAAAGCATGCACAACCACACACAATTTATAATCTGGAGCCAGGAGGCTCAGTTCATGATGATTTAACAAAACAATTAAACCAAATGACGCACTCTGATTGAGCTGTTGTTGCAGGGAGCTACCCTGGTGTTAACTCATGCTACCCAGTACAGGACACAGGATGGATGAAATGGAGACTGCCGGTTGATGACTGGTTTGTCAGGATAAGCAGGGCCCACACGAATCACCGAGGTGTCATTCCTGTTCGAGGTGTTGAGCAGCAGACTGATCTCCGGGTGAGTCTCTTGTCGATGATGGTTTCTGTGTCTGAAGTAGCTGGCTGGACCAATGTGGCAAGGCCCAGGCCAGATTGAACAGTTCGGATTTGAGTCTGGTAGTGCTGGATGCAGCTTCCAGCAAGCGGGGCACATTTACACAGTGGGGAACCAAATCACGTCCCTCTAACAACAAACAGCACATTTATAGTACAGCATTCACCATACCACAATGCGGGTAGCAATCTGGCTGCAATATCAGAGTCTCTGAGCAAAATCAGGAATTCTGTGGTAAATGGATGTCCTGACAGGCTGATTGCGTTCAGCAAATTTCGGTCTTCTTCAGGTTAAAATCTGGTCACTCTTCAGTGGCTTTAACACACTCAAATTCTGATGCAGTCTGATAAATTCACCCTACATCTCGAGGGACAGCAGGCAGACAGGCCTATAGTAAGTAGTAAGTAAGTAAGTAAAATTTATTTTTTAAGCGCTTTTCAAAGCCAAAGCGCTGTACAAACAAAACAATTAAAATACATACATATAACATACAACAAAAATAACAATATGATTACAATAAAATCACTCTCCATATGCCTGTTTAAATAAATAAGTTTTGAATTCTAACTTAAAACTCTCAACGGTCAGGCAGCCTCGTATCCGATGAGGTAGAGAATTCCACAGGGTAGGGGCAGCATAAGAAAATGCCTGAGCTCCAGAGGTTTTTAAACGGACCCTGGGAACCTCTAGCAATCCCTCGTCGGTGGAGCGGAGTGAGCGAGAGGGACAGTAGGGAACAAAAAGATCTTGAAGATACCGCGGTCCCTGTTCGTGGAGGGCTTTATAGGTCAGTAACCTGACCTTAAAGGTGATCCGCCACTGATCCAGCAGCCAGTGCAGTTCGCACAGCACAGGTGTAATATGACTTCTCTCATAGATGTCCCTGTCAAAAGCCTGGCAGCTGCGTTCTGCACCAGCTGCAAGCGGCGGATATCAACCCCTGGTAACCCTAGGTACAGGGCATTGCAGTAATCAAGGCGAGAAGTAACAAAGGCATGGACCAATACCGGAAGGTCAGCTGGAGGAACCAGGTGTTTCACCCGAGCCATATTCCTAAGATGATAAAAAGGAAGATTTGACAACGGATGACACCTGAAACTTCAGGGTCAAACCATCGTCGATAATAACGCCCAGGTTACACACCCGGTCTGAGGTTGAGAGCTGGGCACCATCGATCCATATGCCTGAAGGAAGCCCAGCCCTACAACCCGCCTCAAGGTGACCTGGGTCCACTACCAACACCTCAGTCTTATCTGGGTTTAACCTTAGCCAGCTGGCACTCATCCAATCCTTGATCTCGGATAGACAGCTGTTAAGTATAGAGACTGCATCTTCCTGTCTGGGACTAAAAGACAAATACAGCTGGGTATCATCTGCATAGCAGTGACAACCCAAGCTGTATTGCCTAATAATGTCTCCCAATGGCAGCATATAGGCAGCGAACAACATGGGCGCTAAAATGGAGCCCTGCGGAACCCCACAGGGCAGAGAGAAGGTATCAGAGGAATAAATTCCGGTGATAACCCTCTGTCTCGGCCCCATGAGAAAAGATTGAAACCACTGCAGAACTGTACCAGACAGTCCGCAGTAGAACTGCAGGCGTTCCAAAAGCACACTATAGTCCACAGTGTCGAATGCTGCAGAGAGAGATCAAGAAGGACTAAAATAGTACACGCCTTTCAATCTCTCGCTATCAGGAGATCATTTAGAACCCGGACAAGGGCAGTCTCAGTACTATGTCTTTTCCTAAATCCCGATTGGAGAGCATCATAGACATTGTGATTTGTGATATGGTTGTCCAGTTGCAGTGCAACCACCTTTTCAATAACCTTACCAAAAAGGGTAGGTTAGAGACAGGTCTGTAGTTAGCTGGACAGTTCGGGTTCAATGAAGGTTTTTTTAGGAGTGGTCGAACGACCGCCTCCTTTAGGGAATCAGGAAAGATCCCCTGCTCCAGAGATTTCCAAACAATTTCAGCAATGGTCAGACAGATAGTATCTACGCAACTTAATAATAGAGGCATAGGGCCCGGATCCAAACTACAGCTGGTTGGACGTACAATCTGGACAATCCTCACAATATCCATGAACTCCGGCCTACCAAAGTCAAACCAGGCAACACAGGTGTTTGTTTCCCCCTGACAATCACTGCAAGCCCTTGAAGAATGAGCCTGGCCGATATCCAACCTAATGCTGGCAATCTTATCAGCGAAAAACCAAGTAAGCTCATCACACTTTATTTGTGAAAAATCTCTTCCAGACTGTAGACAGAGTGGATTGCACAGTCTGTCAACAGTCCGGAAGAGTTGAGCTGGTCGGTTCTTGCCAGCAGCAATCTCCTTGGACAGGAATTCTGCCTTCTTATGGGTTATTGCTGATTGATAGATAACATAATGATCCATCAATCTAAGTTTGTCAACATCCAGGCAAGATTTCCGCCAGGCCGGCTCTAGCCTTCGCCCTACTCTCCTCAGTTCTTTCAAAGACTCATCAAACCATGGAGTCTTTGGACGCTGGGTGAGAGGGCAAACACGAACAGGAGAAATTTGGTCCAAGGCCCTGCTCACTGCCTTATTATAGGCAAGAACAAGGTCTCATGGACTCATGCTCTCACCCAAAACACCCGATAGGTCCAGTACCGCTAATAGGCCCTCTGGGTTTACTCCCCTTAAAGGGCGATACTGGACCATCTCCGTAGAGGCAGGCCTATTAGGGGGTGCCTCAAAACTGAATCTTATGGTGTGATGGTCTGTCCACACATTTGGTTCCACCCCCAGATGCATAACATCCAAATCCAGTGTGAACACCAGGTCTAAAGAGTGTCCCCCTGTATGGGTAGCAGAGGTAACTACCTGTGACAGACCCAACATAGACATGAGTTGGAGGAAATTCTTTCCAAAATGCGAGAGTTCATCGTCGACCCAGGCATTGAAGTCACCAGTATTAACCATCTGGGCGACTCCAATGCCATGTCCATGATGAAGTCCGTGATCTCTTCAGGAATTCTCCACCATCGCGGGTGGACGGTAGATGAGGAGAATCCTAAACTTGCACCTGCTGCCAGGATACACTCAAAAGACCTGGCATTACCAACTGGCACCTCCACAAGACTCAGATCTGATCTAAAAGATGGCCACTCCCACCCTACGATCCAATCTCGGATGGTGCATCACCGAGAACCCAGCCGGAGCAGCAGAGTCTAAAATAGGACCTGCATTCTCATCCAGCCAGGTCTCGGTGATACATGCCAGGTCAGATGTTGTAACAAGATCTGCGATAATAGCAGTCTTGTTCCTAATAGACCTGGCATTACATAGCACTGCCCGAGTTGGATGGGTTTTTGGAAAGGAACGCGGCACCTGCCCACAATCTGTGGAGCCCTTGGGTATGGGAATCAGGCAAGGAGGACCCCTCTTCTGATCCCATTTCACCCAGGGCGTCTCCTTGACCCAACTATCCCTATCTGCCCACCCCCCTCCAATCTCCCACTCTGTCCGCCCACCCATCCCTTGAGGCTTTCTCGATTATACCGCTATGCGGCAGTTATTAAGAACATCATTGGACAACCAAGGACAATAAAAGGGGGAGGTCCCGGAGCAGAGGGAGAGTAGCGCCTGACCGTTGTAACCCCAAACACATCTTTAATAATAATTATCTAATAAATTAATTCAAATAAACACACTCTAATCAAATAAGCTCCTCTTTCTCACAAAGAGGAGGCAAAAATATACATAAAATTAAAATAAATCCCAACTCAAAACTAACCCTAAACAATAAAATACCATTAAATATAAAACTTTTGTATTTTTAAACACTAAAGCACCTCTCACATGCAATAGTGCAATAGATATTATAAGGTCTCCCAAAACTACCTCTCACACAGCAGGTGACGTTTTCAGAGTGTTCAGAGCAAATAGAAATCAAATAAGTCCAAATAAATAATATTGCACACAAAAATCCAGTGGTAGGGATCTGAATCAAAACTCAACTTAACAAAGAGATCTGAAGGAGTCCACAAATCCAGCAGCAGCTTGTACTTCAAGGACCACGCTCCAAACAGTCAATTTACCAGGAAACAGGTAGATCAATGTGATACCTGAAACAGCAGTAATAGCAGCCTTACCCAGTCAACGACCGCATGGCTATAACCATCCCACGAGTCAGCCCAAACAGTCGAATCCTGGGAAGGTCTAGAAGAAGCCCTAGTCCCCCCAGCTTCCTAGGGGTAAATGGGCAACTCCTGCCCGGTCGGAGCCCGAGAGGCAACCACTGCTTCTATAGCAACCTTACCCGGCTAGCGACCTGCAGCTACAAACGTCCCATGAGTCAGCCCAAACAGCCAAATCCCAGGGCAGTCTAGGAGAAGCCCCAGGTCCCCCAGCTTCCCAGGGAGCAAGCTGGGCAACTCCTGCCCAGTCGGAAACCGAGAGGCAGCTAACACTTCTCAACAGCAATTTCACATATAGATCCACCAGAGTCCACCAGAGTCCTTAAAATCACTAACAGGGCAACCAAAATCTTTATATAGCAGCTGGAATAACAGTACTCTGTTGAAAAACTTTCCTTACAAGTCCTCCTCCTTACAAGTTCTCTTAAAGCAAGGCAGGCAAATGCTTCAGCAACAAGCCGTATGCAGTTGAATAATTCTTCCTTGCAAGTCCTCCTTATAGATCCTCTTAAAGCAGACAGTTACTTCGATGGATTAACCAAATGACTCCACACATTTTTAAATCCACAGACCAATCTTATTCACAACGTGGATTTAAACTCTTATGTGAGATTTCCATATGGCCACAAAATGATCAAATTTAGCTCCGAACAAACTCGATAACTTTAGGTAAATTCCAATAAAACAGATCACAGGTAAAATGAGAACAAAATCCGGAGAGCGAAAACTTCCACGGAAGGAACGTTACTCATGCACTTGTATACTTGTAATCGCAGAGTTCTAACTTTCTCACTCCTTCGACCCTATCTAACTAAAAACCACTTTCAAGGAGAGTAAAGTTTTAGGAAGACAATAAAACAACGTTTAAATACTTGAAGCGCTAGAAACACAACAGCAGCAGCAGTCTCAACACAGCCGCCATCTTGCCATCGTGACGTGACGTGCCCTCTATACTCAGCCTTTCCACTAATCTCCAGCACGAACTACGCAGAAGCAGCTGCTCAAATCACTCGAGTTGTTTACTCTTCAAACTCTAACTCCAGACTGACACACACTGCAGCAGGCAGCGTGGGAATTTACCTTCTGTCCAAAAGGTTCTGGTTGGTTGATCCATCGTCTGTCAAAGCAAGGGATCCCCTCCAGGTCCATTTAGGCGCCAAAGTGCAAAAACTACAGTTCCTACAGAAATTTGCTCCCACAAGACCCCTGGGAACAGACACCATTTTAGAGTCCTCAAAGGTACTGACTGCTCCCAATAGGCAGTCCAGAACCAAGACGGTGGGGCAATACTGAAATGCCCATGCTGCAAAGGAAGGCAGGTTAGACAAACTACACTATTATTATTATTAAAACAGAGAAACAGTAAACAGTCACAGTTCCAAGCAGGGCTCCCTCTACGCAAATAGCAATGGCAGAATGGAGCGATAACACTGCAGTCCGGGCGGGACTCATGCCTGAAACAAGTCGGTCCCTATCCAGATCAATTTGACACCACAAGATAGGCAGGTCTTAAAAAGACAGGCATGGAGGCTAAGAGGGCACTCACATGCAAACACTTTTAAATTGCTAGGACTCAGAACACCAGCCTGGCAGTGGGCATTTAGGCAGGCCTAAGGAAGACTTTCAGGAACCCCCATTTGTAGGGGGGTTACACCCTTCCCTGCCTGAAAAGAACTTGGCATCTGCATCAAGTCTATACCATAATAACATGGAAAAAGACAATATACGAAATGTTAGATAGGTGACATTACTACAAAATACAATAATGATTGATGAATCAGTAAGCATAAACGTAACACATTACTATACTTAAAGTATTCAGTGTTCTCTATTCGTATACTATATTCATAATGACAACAGCTTTGCATATTTCATACATTCAATACTGATTTTTACTATGACCTACGCAATAACATTACCATACTTTTCATGTAATAGTTCCTTACACTTTGAATAACCTAGATGGGGGCCCATCCCTATCTGCTAACTTAGGGCTAGATGGGGCAGAGGCATCATGTTCTGAGGGTAGAACAATTAACTCAGAAGTGGCAGAGAGGCTCAGTCTGGGCAGTGAGCTCTTGGAAATGTAAACACCCTTGTGGACAACATTGAGGGGCAAATCCACAGGCCTCACAGGGGAGTCATAGCTAAAGCACATCACTGGCTTAACAGCTCTCCCAGACTTCCTGGAGGGAACAAACACAGGTTCTGGGCAGTCAACACTGGCATTGGTTTCTTCTCTTGTAGTAAGGGATGGCTCTGCACTGATTGAAATGTCCAGATTGGGAACACTATCAGCTCCTTGCTCAGCAGATTCTATTTCCACAATGCTTTGCTCATTATCATTTTCTGAAGAGGGCTCAGGTTGCTCATTCTGAGGAGACTCTGGCATAGTTAGACTCTGCGGCACTGAAGGGGTGATGTCAATGCTTTCATATTGTTCTTCAAGTTCTGGTATGTCACCAGGGAGACTTGTCACATCAGGTTCCTCCTCGGGTAATTCAAAGAGTTCTACTAGACACAATGAATCTGCTACCTCAGACGTAATACTTTTCACCTCACTTTCAGGAAGCATTGGCTCTAAGGAGGAAGCTGGGGGGTTATGACCTGAAGGCCCAGCTTCATCCCCTCAGTTATACATAGGGTTACCTTGAAACAATTGACTCAGTTCATAGTAAGGATAATAATAATTGTCACACTCACTATTATCAGTGGTGGACTAACAGTCACTATCATTCTGGACCTGCCGGGGAAAAGCCTTGAGTCTGTAACAACTGGGGCAGGTTGACTTTGTCTCTTTTTAGCAGCAGTTTGAATCACCAGTCCAGGAGAGGCAACATCTGATGGTTCAGCATCAGTGATCACTTGGCCAATATGCAGTAGGTAGTGTCTGTGCATGGTCTTGATAGCTTTAGAGTCATTCTCATGCCGCGCTTTGTACACAGGTAAATCATCCAGCTTACTGACTATTACATGTGGAAAAGGATGCCACCTGTCAGCGATTTTATGCTCACCATGCAGTCCCAAGTTACATAATAGCACTTGATCCACAGGCAACAACTCTTGGGCCTTCACCCGTCGAGCTTATCTCTCTTTGTTAGCAAGGTTTCATTTGGCAGCCATTGTTTGAGCCAGTTGGTACGCATTGTTCAACTGAGCTTTCAGTTTCTGCACATATTGTAAATAATTCTCAGCTCTGACCTCATCCAGGGAGACTCCAAAGCAGACATCTACAGGCAACCAGGCTTCTGTCCCGAACATGATGCGATAGGGAGAGAACCCAGTAGCATCACTTTTGAAGCAACTGTAGGCATGTACCAAGGTACTAATCTGTTGGCTCCATCTGGACTTGTCTTTGAGATGAAGAGTGCCCAACATATCTAGGAGAGTCCTGTTAAAGCGTTCAGGTTGGGGTTCCCCCTGTGGGTGGTAAGGAGTTTTTCTAGACTTTCGCACCCTCCACAGAAAGAGCATCTCCTTAATCAATCTGCTTTCAAAGTCTCTGCCTTGGTCAGAATGGATCAGCTGGGGGGCACCATAGTGGACAAAGAATTTTTCCACTAGCACTTTGGCCACGGTAGAGGCCTTTTGATCTTTAGTTTTGAAGGTTTGTGTGTACCGTGTAAAATGATCAGTAACTACCAACACATTGCCAATGTTCTTTTGGTTGGGTTCTAAGCACAAGAAGTCCATGCAGACCAGTTCTAAAGGGGCGCTGGTAGTGATATTGACAAGGGGGAAGCCTTCTGAGTCAGGGCTTTTCTTTTGACACAATGACTGTAGGTCTTTACATGGTGCTTGACATCTGCCCCCATCTTTGGCCAGTAGAATCAGGATCGTACCAAGTCGAGAGTTCTATCAATACCGAGGTGCCCGATGTGGTTAGGGAGGGATCTCAGTACCAACTGTTTAAAGGCCATGGGTAGGACCAACTGTTGCTTGTCTACTTGACCACAATGATCCATGGTCTCTCTGTATAACAACTGATCATGCAACTTTAACCTGGGGCCTTCCTTGAACAATAAAGCAGTTCGCAAGTCAGGGGAACACAACTTGGACACATCTTTCCCTGCATGCAGGGCATCAAGTGCTGGTTGAATCATGGGATTTTGGGATTGAGCTCACTGAATACTGTCATTATTGAACTGAGGTAGTGCACTAATATCTAATGCAGAGAAATGGCAATAGGCAGCTGGTGTGCCGGTATCAGTAGGGCCTAAGCAATCTACGAGGCAGTCCACTGTGTCCACAGACATTTGTTCATCTTTATCAAATTTTTGGCATAATGATTTGATGTCAGGTTCAGATAATCTGACCCAATTGTTCTTAAAAACTGGCCGTCATGATAGGGTGTCAGCATCAATGAGGTTTAATCCCGGTCTGTATTCAACAGCATAATCATAAGTTTATAAGGCAGAAAGCCAACGGTGCCCAGTGGCATCCAATTTAGCTGAAGTCTTCCCATAGGTCAGTGGGTTATTGCCAGGCTTCACTAATATCTTTGCCCCATAGAGGTACTCATGAAACTGGTCAACTATGGCCCATTTTAGGGCAAGGAATTTCAACTTGTAGACCAGATAGTTCCACTCTGATAGGGTCAAGCTCCTTCTTGCAAAAGCTACAGGTCTCAAGCCATCTTCATAGTCTTGATATAGCACAGCCCCAAGGCCCTGCAAACTAGCATCCATATGCAGAACATAGAGCTTGGTAGGATCAGCATAGGCAAGGACTGGGGCATGGGTGAGCTGGTATATGACTTCAAAGAATGCTGCTTTACATTCGGGTGTCCGCCGAGTCCCAAAAGGCTCACCTGTTCAAAAATACACTTTCTCTTGTTCTTCGATAGCCCCCTTTTTGTATTTGCAGTTGGTAGGGAGGTAGCCTTGGGTAAGGTTAAGGAGCAGTCGAATCACCTTTGAATAGTCTTTGATGAGCCTGCAGTAGTAGCTGCAGAACCCCAGGAAACGCTGTAGCTCTTTTAGGTTATTGAGCTGGGGCCAAGTGGTCAAAGATTCAACTTTACTGGAATCTCTCAGTATCCCTTCTGCAGACACAATGTGTCCCTCATATTTCACAGATGTTTGAAAAAACTGGCACTTGTCTATGGATAACTTGAGGCCGAATTCTTCCAAATGATCGAGGACTTTGAACAGTCTGGTCTCATGTTCCTCTAGCATGCATCTGAAAACAATGACATTATCCAAGAACACTAAACATTTCAGCAAGTTTATGTCTCCCACCGCACGTTCCATCAGTCTCTGGAAGGTGGCAGGGGCACCCAAAATTCCTTGTGGCATCCTCAGAAATTCGTAGAACCCCAAAGGACAGTTGAATGCTATTTTTTCATGGTCCTCTGGGGCCATCGGAATCTGATCTGCAGAGATCCAGTACTGAGAACCACTAACCCCCATTCAGGCAATCCAGGGCATCCTGTATGCATGGCATGGTATAGTTATCTGGGATAGTCCGTTGTTTGAGGGTCCGATAGTCCACACACATCCTCATGGATCTGTTCTTTTTCACACAACTATGATGGGGGGATGCATAAGGGCTTCTTGATTCTTGAATAATGCCAGCAGCGAGCATTTCCTGTAGGTCCCTCCTAACATTGTCTATGTCAGCTGGGGTAAGGCATTGGGACCTCTCTCAAAATGGTCGGTCATCATGCAGGTGTATGTTATGCTCGGCACCATGGACACACCCCACGTCCCACTCTTTTAGTGAGAACGCTTGGTCTCTCTGAGCAAGTTTCCTGCTAATTCGGGTCTTCCATTTGGCAGACTAAGAGGAATCACCAAAGTCAAGTAAGTCCAGGGTCACTTTCTCCTTTTCACCAGAGTACTTGTTGCAGGGTAATACTGCAGTGTCTGCGCAGTGTACTGTAGCCAGCGTACATCCCCAATTCACACAAACTTCCCTGTCTGACATGTTTCTCACTTGCACCATCACTTGGCGGCATAGGCATGGGCACATGCAGGTAGTATACTGGACTTAACCATCAACCCCTCTGGCAGCTTCCCTTCTCCAGGGGCATCTATCATAAATATTTTGTTCTTTACACCTCTCCTTAGGTGGACTTCTCCATGGATTGTACACTGAGTGTTGGGGGCCAACACCAAAGAGTCAGGATCCTTTTTCTACACTATCCCCACTGGCTCATCTCAGTCCAATTCATCAGGTTTCTGTTGCAAGTCATAAGCCCTTTTGATTAATGCTGGAATTCTTAGAGCCCATCCAGTCCATTGCTCTTGTTTCTCATAGCAGAGTTGTGCTAGTCTCCAAAAACATGTGGGAATTTGTTCCAATTAACAGGGGAACCCCATCGTACAGTCTGGTAGGAGGGCACACCAGGGATAGTGTCTCTACTTGTTCACCTACACCAGTTACAGTCACAGGAAAAGACAGCCAAAGCCAGAATATCCTAGGTAGGGATAAGACTTGTCAATCAGACCCCACACATGTAGGCCATCCAGAGATTGTAAGGGCACATCAGATAAATGTTCGTCATACTGTACCAGTCCTGGAATACAATGGTCACTTGCGACCCACTATCAAGCACAGCCCGAGCATGGATACCATTGACAGTCACAGTAGTTTCCATTGAGGGACCTACTATTTTGGACCAGTCTGGAGAGAGACCAGCAGGGGCCTGGACAGACAATTTAGCCACAAAGAAGTTTGAATTAGGATTTCTTGATCCTTCACTGCGGTTGTTGCCAGTTCCCCTTGGCCAAGGTCTCGCTTTCCGGAGCTCCCTTTGAAGTCTGTATACAACTTTATCTAAGTCTTTCTGAGACCAGCATTCTCTCTTCATATTGCCATCTTTTCCACAGTTGTAACAAATGATAGACTCCGGGGTCATCCTTGGAGAGGACATTGCATGAGGGACTGAAGCAGTAGCAAGGGATTGGGGTCCAATATCTGTTTGCAGTGGCGAAGGTGACGCAACATGTCTTAACAGTTCCTTTAGGGTGGCAATCAATTCTTTGATCTCAGCCTGTGGGTCACCCTCGGTAGAAGATGCCTGAGGGTGCACTCCCACCCCCATGGCAGTCACGTCCAGAGAGGGACCAGGGTCTTTGTCTGCAGTGGAGGCTTCTGTAAAGGCACCTGTTGGTACTTTTCTGACTTCCTTCAGCAGCTCCTCTCTCTACTGCTCAGCCCATGGTGGAATATTTCTAGTGGTCTCCATTTCAGAGAGGTCTTCCTATGCCGTGGTAACTTGGGCTGCACCCACCCCATAATCACAATCTCTTTCTTCACCTTTAACCTCCCTGAGTTCTTTTATCAGGTCACAGTAGTCAGGTGGGTTATATCTCCTATCATGGAGCTTTAACTGGATAATCTGCAATTTAGAGTGCTTGGCGTGCTGTAGTATGTGCCCTAGCCTCACATGGTTCAAGTCACTGGTGGCTACTCCACCCTTTTGATAAGCTCTCTACAGGGCCCTCTCTAGGCGAGTAGCATACACAAACAGACCTTCCCCTCTACGCTGTTTGGTACCTTTGAATTGCCACATCAAAGTCCCTCCAGACTCAGTGCTTCCAAAATTGCCTTCCAGGGCAGACAGGTACTTCTGAGCAGACGCCTCAGGATTTGTGGACTTCAGAAATCTAATGGCTTCAAGGGTGGGACCCCCTTAAACTTTCCATGATCCTTTTTCACTTCTCAGCCTCTGCATGCAGCCACTCGGGTATCAAGGGGGCAACATAGTCGATCCAGATCTCCCAGTCATCCTCCCCCTGTGGGGTGGGGAGGGTACCTGAGAACATCCTCAACCTGCAGTACGAGTCATGACTAACTGCAGGCACCATTGTAGGTGCAGGCACTGGAGCCAGTACTGGAATGGATGGGGCATGGGGGGAAGGTACACCTCCAGGTGGCAGGAATAATTGCTTAAAGTCCTCTATGGTTTTCCCTTCCTCCAGCAACAGCTTAGCAAATTTCTCCTAAAAAATCTCAGATAATGGTGGGGGCTCATCATCTAAGGGACCCTTACTATCTTTAGTTATTGCCCTCCAAGCAGTTGAGGACCCTTCGGGGGTAATAGTCATTGGCACCTTAGTGCCATCCATGGGGTCACTTCACTCCACCAAGGCCGTGAGGGTTTGGGTCATTAAATCAGCTTGCCGGCCCACCACCACAGCATTTTTCAAGCCTTCAGCTTTGGAGAGAATCCCCTTCTACTGTGTCCTTACTAATACTCAAGGGAATGTCTAGTATAAGCACAGCATGATGGGGGTCAACCTCCTGCCCCGTACACCACCCCACCAACTGGTGCACAATGACTTCTACTGGTGTGGCCATATTCCGGCAACAATGAGTATAATGTCTGACCACTAGGGGGCTCTAATCCCAGTGGTGCCTCCAAGATGTAACCCCTAGGTGGTGCTATCCCAAGGGTTACTACCCCTGCCTGCTTGGCTAGTAGCAGGTTAAGGGGCCTGGGTACTGAAATGGGTGCCTCCACACAGAGGAAAGGGTAGTTAGTAGCGAGGCTAACTTGGGTACAGCCCTCCAGGACACTGTAACCCCCCTTTCCCCTCTAGTGGCCTAGACAATATGCAACAAACACTTTCACAGTAGCCCCTATTCAGCATACAAATCCCCACACTGTTTGCACTTACCACCAGGGCTGGTTCCACCAGTTTGACGCTGGAGACCCCCTGTAAAGTAAGGTTAGGCACAGCAAATAACAACAGTACAGTGCTTTTGGTACAAATTGGAACTACAGTCAAATTAGATGCAAAAAGAGTTAGATCTGATTTATTCAGGGGACATGAACAAGGAAGGGGAGTAATCAGGTTGATTGATTCTATAACTGATCTAGTCAGGCAATTATGCATGCACTTTTTATTCCCTCAACACAGTCACATGCTCTGGGTACCTAGTTGGAAGTAAGGTGGGCTAGCCTGGAAGGTTGTCCGGGATAGGCCGGTGTCACAGCTGGTTGGGGCCCTGTGATGAAAAGAAAAAGCATGCACAACCACACACAATTTGTAATCTGGAGCCAGGAGGCTCAGTTCATGATGATTAAACAAAACAACTAAATCAGATGACACAATTTAATAGAGCTGTTGTTGTAGGGAGCTACCCTGGTGTTTACTCATGCTACCCAGTACAGAACACAGGATGGATGAAATGGAGACTACAGGTAGATGACTAGTTTGCCAGGAGAAGCAGGGCCCACATGAATCACCAAGGTGTGGTTCCTGTTCAAGGTGTTGAGCAGGGGGCTGATCCCCACGTGAGTCTCTTGTCGATGATGGTTTCTGTGCCCGAAGTAGCTGGCTGGGCCAGTGTGGCAGGGCTCAGGCCAGATTGAACAGCTCAGATTGAGTCCGGTAGTGCTGGATGCAGCTTCCAGCAGGTGTAGCACATATACACAGTGGGGAACCAAATCGCGAGCCACTAACAACGAACAGCACATTTATAGTAAAGCATTCACTATACCACAATGTGGGTAGCAGTCTGGCCGCAATATCAGTGTCTCTGAGCAAAACCGGGTATTCTGTGGTAAATGGATGTCAAGACAGGCCGATCGCGTTCAGCAAATCTTTGGTCTTCTTCAGGTTTAAATCTGGTCACTCTTTAGTGGCTGTAACACACTCAAATTCAGATGTAGTCTGATAAATTCACCCCCCCTCTTGAGGGACAGCAGGCAGACAAGCCTAAACTCAGCCTTTCCACCAATCTCCCATGCAAACTATGTGGTAGCAGCTGCTTGAATCACTCGAGCTGTTTACTCTTCAGACTCTAACTCCAGACTGACACATACTGCAGTAGGCAGCGTGGGAATTTCCCTTTGGTCCAAAAGGTTCTGGATGGTTGATCCATCAGTCTGTCAAAGCAAGGGATCCCCCTCCAGGTCCATTTAGGCACCAAAGTGTAAAAACTACAATTCCTACAGAAATTTGCTCCCACAAGACCCCTGTGGACAGACACCATTTTAGAGTCCCCAAAGGTACTGATTGGTCCCAATAGGCAGTCCAGAACCAAGATGGTGGGGCAATACTGAAATGCCCATGCTGCAAAGGAAGGTAGGTTAGACAAACTACAATATTATTATTATTAAAACAGAGAAACAGTAAACAGTCACAGTTCCTAGCAGGGCTCCCTCTGCACAAATAGCGAATGGCAGTATGGAGCGATAACACTGCAGCCCGGGCGGGACTCGAGCCTGAAACTACTTGGCTCCTACCCAGATTAATTTTATACCACAAGATAGGCAGCTCTTAAAGAGACAGGCACGGAGGCTAATAGAGCACTCACATGCAAACACTTAAATCACTAGGACACAGAACACCAGCTTGGCAGTGGGCATTTAGGCAAGCCCAAGGAAGACTTTCAGGAACACCCATTTGTCGGGGGGTTACACCATTGAATCCACAAAATTTCTTATCTGAATGCATCATAGCCCATACTTCAGCAGCTGATGATGGGGAGAGCAGCAGAATTGGTTTCATCCTCATCACCAGCATCTGGATAAGTTTTGCTTACATGTATTTGGTTTGTAAGCATTTATTGATGTGTAAGCAGTAATAGCCTCTTTTTGCATTCTTATGTGTGGCTTCACCTCTGTTATGCACAGCTTAGGGCCATTATCATGGGGCAACACCCTGGCCTTCTGGCAACAATATTTTATTGTGTCAGGTGGTACAACAATCCAAGCTACATGGAGCAGATGTATTGCAGTCAAGCTTGTGATTCCCCTTAGCCTGGTCATTAATCATGTCAGTCTGTTACTCAACAGTGATACAAACACAGGATCCTATTCACAAACTGGTACTGCATAATGCAGCTTTAAATTGTGAATCACACCCTGATCCATGAACTGAATTGCAGCAGTGCAATTAGGAAGCGAGATAATCAGATCAGTGTTGCATAGGGTCATGGGTTTGTACATAAGACAGTTATCCACAACCATCCTTATTTTCCTCCTTTTAAGTCTCATTATAAAATATAGGTCTTGTAGCCAGGTATGGAAAATATCAATCAGCATCCAAGTATTAGCACTGGATGAATAACAGAATGGGGGTGCATCCATCATAGCTACCTTATGGAAATAGCATGGTATCTCAGATTTCCCAGTCAACAACAAGTGAAGTTTCTCAGTCCCTGTAGCGTTAGCACACAGCATCACAGACAGGTGCTCTTTTGCTTTCTTATGGACCATGGCCCCTGGAGGTTTCCTTTGTAAAAGTGAGTGATCTGTATTTTGTGGTACACACAGAAAAAAAAAGTAGTAGTCTCGTAAACATTGAAAATGTTACTGGCAGCACAGGGGCTAAGGACAGTGGGTAGAACATGTTGGATCCACTTCTCAGTGCCACAAAATCAGAAGCAGTCTTCTCACAATAGATTTTGGAACCAAGAAAGACATAATAAGCTGGTGACAACTTGTTTCCATGAAAGAAGCTAGTCTCATTTATAGAATGTCTTATGTCATGACCATTTGCTAAAAAAGCTATAAACTAATTATATACCATAAAAACATTGTAAGAATGCAGTTCATACAAAACAATAACAGACAGACTTTCAGCTAAACAAATGAATTTCATTGCTGTTTTAAAAATTGATAAACTGTTGCAGTTTCTGAGTTGGGTTGAAAAACAGTCTAGTTAAAGGGAGATCCACAGGAAAAACAAGATTTCCCCAAAGGAAGTTTAAAATCTTGACAGAGTTAGAGTAGTGCTGAACATCTTTCAAAGGATAATGGTGTATGGGAGCCTGCAGTCATTCAGATATATATGGGGCAGTAAGTTGATTTGCAAATTTATAAATCAAAACATACCAATTCAAGTCCCTTGTATGGGAAAAGGAAAGCCAGTTCAATCGAATAAAGAGCTCACCATGGTGAGAATCCCACTTACAGTGGTAGCTAGCACCATAATGTCAGTGTCAGTGGCTCAGTAGGTAGCACACTTGCCTCTGAGGCCAGGAGATCGGAGGGCTGTGGGTTCAGTTCCCACATCTGGCACTTGGGTTAATATCCCAGTACTGACACTGTAGTGCAGCATGAGAGGGGTGCTGCACTTCTGAGGTGCCGTCTTTCGGATGAGATGTTAAACCAAGGTCCCATCTGCCTGGATTGGTGGTAGTTCAGGTGGATGTTAAAGATCCCATGGCACTTATAGAAAAGGAGTAGGGAAGTTTATTAAGCAAAATAAACATAACATCACAGGAAAACTGAAATTTCATCAAAACAATCGCTCATATAAATAACTTCAAATATATACAGAAAAGAAAAAATGTTCAACATAGTAAATTATAGATAAAGACATTCAAAATGGAAAATATCTCCAAAATTGAAACAGTTTCTCTGCAGAAAATTTATGGGAATCTTTTTCTTTAACTTGTAACATCCCTGCCTCAGTTTGTGAAATAATGATAGAATGCATAACTTGCTGCTGTTGTAATACATATTGACATCAGGCTTGCCACAAAAAAATATTGAATATATGCAAAAAAAAAAAACATTCAAACTACCTTTATGAAATGTTTTCCAAACCCCTTTATAATCTCCTAAAATTAAGGTATTATATGAAAGCAAAGTCAAAAAATGCATATTCCATTTAATAGCTGCCTCACTCCAAAATAATTTACTATCGGCACATTCTAGGAAAAAATGTAACTGACTTTCCTCTATATTAATACACATGGGCTTAAGGCAATATCTGTCAGACTGCGGTTTATATTTAAGATTCCCTCTAACTCCTAATCTCCCTTGGGCAGAAATCCACACAATATCCCATATCTGTACTGGTAATCTAAAGTCTGTTAATTTATGCAAGGCAAAAGTCATTCTGGTGGGAATACATTCTGGGAAAAGAAATGATACTTGCTGTATGTCATATACTATGTAAGCATAAAAGATTTTTCTATCTAATGAAATAAATTTTTGAAACAACACTTTTCATTGTTGTAATTTCTTTAAAGAGGAAATCCCATAAATTGGAAGACTATCTGAAGCCAAAATTTTAGGAGGCAGTAAAGTCCATTTCTGAAAATACTGTTTCCATAGAAACTGCACCTACCTATGCCATGTCATAGTGGCCAAACTCCATAGATAATTAAAAGAAGAAAATAAAAAAATCTAGTGATAAAAAACCAAAGGATTCACCATATGTAACCCCACTTGTTTAATGGGAAGATCTGTAATGTCCCTCTTGACAGGATTCAATCTATTTCCCCACACCGTTTGGAAAAATAAACTATACAATCTTGTCTCTAAGTTAACCGGTGGTGGATAGAGGTAACTTACATAAAGAAAAACTGGAAATAAAATTTTTTTAATGATCATGATATATTTTTTTTCCTGAATTCCATTGCTTCCATAAATTACTTTTACTTTCACCCAGAACCAACTGCCATTCCCAATTATAAGTTGCCATATCTCCATGCTCAAACCAGATACCTAAAGTTTTCTGGGGGTAGCAGAAAATGAAATTCCCAGACAATCTGTATTACTAGTCTGTGTTGGATCTAAAGAAAAACCAAAACTCTTCTCCATATTAAGCTGTGCACCAGAAAATTGCCCCAAATAATGAAAAACTTCTAGTAACTTTTTAAGGGAAATAACATCCTTCATTAGTAAAGTCACATCGTCAGCATATGCTGTAACTTTTTCAGTTTCTAACAGAGGCACCCACAAAAGACCAGTTATATGCTGATCCTAGTGAATTTGCTGAATAACTGGATCTAACAGAAAAGCATAAAGCAGGGGGCTTAAAGGCAGCCTTGCCGAACCCCCTCTACCAAGTCTGATTTCTGTTCTGAAAAGACCATTAACTATCGGGATTATAGCAGCCTGGTTATAAAGAAGAGCAACCCACTGCACAAACTGTTCGGTATACCATATTGTAACAGTATATGAAAAAGATACTGATGCCTAACTTTATCAAAGGCTATAGCCTGGTCTAAAGCTACCACTAAACCTGAACAATTCCTTATTTTACTAGCCTCAAAAAGTTACCTTAAAAGATATAAGTTATAATGAATATTCCTATAGGGAATAGCACAGGTCTGAGTTGGATGAATTAATGAATCAGCTACCTGTACCAGGTGATTATGCAAAATTTTGGCTAACATTTTATAATCACTATTAAGGAGACTAATAGGTCTCCAATTAAATAATAACTTCTTATCCCATTTTTTATAAATATAACTCAGAAGAGAAGTATTAAAGTCTTTGAAAGGTAAAGTGGAAGTCAACATGTAGTTAAATACCAAAGGTAAGAAATAACCCATATATGAAACACATTTTTTATAAAAATCATTGGGAATACCATCTAACCCAGGAGAAGTACCTAGATTTAATTTTTTGATAACCTCCTCAACTTTTTGTGAAGAAATAGGTTGTGTTAAAAGATGTGTCATAGACTCTTCCACCTGAGGTAATGGTGCCAACAACTTATTTGGCAAATTATCTGTATCAGGACTTCTGGTGTCAGCAAACATCTCTAAAACATATTGCTGCACTACCAGCATCATTTCTGCATCAGTATCCACTATTCTTCCATCAAGTTTACATAGGCTAGACATTACAATTTTATCTATTCATGCTTTACAAGCTTTATAAAGGTCAGAAGCAGGATGTTTTTGTGTTCCAGATCTAAACTCCATTTCTAAAAATTTAGCCCTATCATATTGGTAAATTTTCATCTGCCGTTCTATCTCAGAAATTTGTGATTTAAATTTTGTGTGGTCACTTTGTGGAAAAGACATAAGTTTATACAGCTGATTTCTATAATTTAAATACTTTAAATAATGGGAATTAGCTCTGTGCTTTCCCCAACTGATGAATAAAGCCTTCAATTCTATTTTAGTACTTAACCACCAATCATAAATATTATCAAACATACATATAGTAGAATGTTTGGCTGCAAAGAATACTTCTAAATGATGGTAATAATCTGGCAAACCTAAAAAGGATGTATTTAATCTCCACCTCTGTATGGTAGATAACATTCTAGTTGGAATATCAGATAAACAAAAATCACATAATAAAATTTGTTGATCTGAGAATTCTGTAAGTTTAACCTTTCTAGATATTGACTTAATATATTTGGATGCAAAAACAATATCTATATGTGTAGCATATATATGCCTATGATAAGTAGCCCCATAATGAGAATGTAAACTTCTGTATGCATCTGATAGGCCTGCATCCCCGATAATTTATTGTAAAGCATGTGAATCGCAATACATTTTATTTGTAGAAATCCCAGAGTATTTTATGTCGATATCGCAGTTGAAGTCCCCACCCCATATGACATACCATCTAGTATAAAGAAAGGGTTTTAATTCCTCGAATAGTTCAATTCTTGCCAACTTGGTTTGAGGAACATATAGGTTAATAAAATGAAAAGAAGAATCACTTAAAGAACAATCTAAAACTAAAGCTCGCCCAGGCCTCACATCAACTAATTTGGTAATTCTAAAGTTAGTATTTATAAATAAAATCCCTATCCCATCAGCAGTATCCAGCCCAAATGTCCAATAAGAAGGACCCCAAATCCAGTGTTTCTTTAAGTGATCTATCTCAAAAATAGATGATACTCTGGTTTTCTGCAAAAAAATAACATCCAGTTTAAGTAGATTCAAATAGGCTAATATAGAAATTTGTTTTTTGTAGGCTTTCAGACTATATACATTATATAAAGCTAGTTATAAAGTAGCCAGAAGTATTCAATTAGGTTAAGACCCTCCTTTTTGACTAAGGCTCGCTTTTCTCTTTTTCCCTTTCTTCCCTTTTTTTTCTTTGCCAGCTTGGTAGCCTTACTGTCCTCATCTTCAGTAGCCAATTCTGACCTATGAGAAGTGTCCAATTCTAAATTGGAGTCCCCTACATCATCCTTTAAAGGTGCAAAAATATTTTCCGTAGATATTGGGCCTACAACTGTGTGTCTAAGAGAAGCCCTAGTAAACCAGTCTACCTTTTACAGTTTCAAAAGGCGGTGGCATAGTCTTAGTTATAAACTGTTTTGCAGTGGCAGAAGGCATTTTACTGATGGAGAAAGTGTCAATAGAACCTTCACCAGTGTGTTGTGGCCTAGAGGTAGGTTTGTCTACATCCCCAACCACTGAAGGCCCAGCTATACCTGAAGAGACTCTTTGCTCTGTACCTTCCCCTTACATGTCAGTAGGAGAACTACAAGTGGAGTCCCTCCTTTTTTTTTTCTTGGGCCCTATTTAGCAAGTCATCCTGATCCCAGCCATCAGAGCGATTCTGTTTTGCCCACGGGCATTGATGGAACGCATGACCTTTGTCATCAAAAAGGTTACATTGAAAAATATTATCACATAAATCCATTGAATGCCCATATCCCCCACACAATGAACATTTTAGCATATCACAAGCACTACTAATATGGGTTTTTGCCCTACATTTATAACAGGCTCGAGTCTGCCCTCCATAGAAACAAACCCCCCTATCCTTTCCTAAAAAAAAAAAACAACATGTTAGGTAAATGAATAATGTCAGAATTCACCTGAAAAAGTTTCACCTTGAATTTCCACCCACCAGTCCATTTCCCTGCCATGTCAAGAACAGCTTCAGGGGGGCCTAAAATATCACACCAGTTCTGAAGCCAGTGGTAACAGTCACTAACATTTACACCCTCATTTCGGAACATAATAGTAATGTATTGAATCTAGGGACGTGTAAGAGGGATTGCATAAAAGGGAGTCCATAAAGGGGTGGATTTTAGAGTAGAATACATTCCCCAAAACTTCTCTAAATTAGCATTATTCTTAAAGCTTATATCGAAAGAGTCTTCACCAGAAACATGAATCAAGGCATAGATGTCAGAAGGAAAAAAACGCATTGAGACCCTTAAAAGTTGTTTTGAAACATAATACCTATCAGGATGTTCCAACAGACCCCCCTTATATCATAACCTGACTGCATTCTGCCTTGGAGCCTGTTCTAATTTGTTTTTAAACAATTCTGACATATGTACCTGCCTAGACTGCTGTGCATCATTATCTCCAGGCTCAGATTGCTTAGAACCTGCCTGCTCCTTCCTAAAGCCCTGTTCTCCCTCCCTGGATGTGCTCGGCCTAGACAAGGCCACCGCACGATCCTCTATAACTCGTGCAGTATTAGTAGGTTGGGCCCTTGTAGAAAACAAAGAGTCATTACCCGAGCTCAGGTTTTTATCTTTGGTCGCATGCATTGTTGTGGCCATACATCCAAATGAATCTTTGCCCCAGGATAAGTCCGGAGTCCACTGTCCTGAATCTGTGCACTTCCACCCAGACTCGCTAAGCACTTTATCAGCCGACCAGTCATTATTCAGAAAGTTCTCTTCATCAAGTGATAGTCCAAACTGCCGTCGCATTACTTGTGACGTTGAGTAGGTCGATTGTGGTAAAGAAGCTGCTTCCTCACAATGCCGTTTCCCCGCTGCAACCTCTGAGTCAGTATAATTGACCCCAGCCAACTCTGAGCTTTCCTTCGGAGATTCAACACAAGTAATTCCTGAAAGAACAGTACCAAACTCCTGCACTGTAGTACCACAAGCATTTTCCAATGTAATCTCCAATACTGGAGCAATGCCAGTAATCTCCTGTATATCACTCATAATTGTAGATAAAGCATTGTTAGACTTAACTTCTTCCCGTAAAGGCAGGGAAGCTTCAGAAAAACAGCAATATCCATACGGGATCCATCAGCACTCAAAAGACCATCCTTCTCCAGGAGAGGTTGTGCATGGTCTGCCATTCTGCAGACTGACATCAGTAGTTCCCCCTACTGACAGCAATGCAGTAGGGGAATTTCCCCGGTGTCCTGGCCAAATTTCCCTCATTCACTAAAATTACCACCAACAGCTTAATCTGGTTCAAGGTCAGTTGGCATTCATCTGTATCCCCCTTCCCCTGGGTCGTGCCTGAAACTAGGCAGCGATTTGTCTAGTGCACTTACCCAGTCAACAAAAACTAAATAAATAAATGAAATATTATACAGTAAGTTATGGTGCGCCATCAGACAATATCATTCTCATTAGCTCTATGTTACCCAAAGCATAGAAAGCTATATCAGTAAAATGGTTTCATGCCACACAGCTACTGATGGTGTTGACTACCACTGTAGTATTCAGTATGAATTATAAGAAGTAGTAAATTTAGAGATGATAAAAGAGACTCGTGTGTGGGGGGGTATAGTGCCACCCTAGGCCAGAATCAGTAGGACTGCCTTACAATACTATGTTTTCTATTAGGTTTCATTATATGGTGATGTACACATTTCAGATGGCCTAAATAATCATGAATCTTAGAAACAGTTTTGTCTATTACAGTGGGCTCCAGTGACAGCGTACCCGTTTAACGCAGACAATCAGTTTGCATGGATATTTTTCATAGCCCCAAACCAAAACATTGGTCTCCTTTAAATTTTCCATCTGGTTAAATGGACGTTGTTATGCGGATTTGGTGGACAGAGGCAGAGGGCTTGTAAAACTTAAGTGCAGGCAATTAGCACTGTTAACACCTGCTAATGCTTTTGCACTTAAACTGTCAGATTCTACTGACTGAAGTCCACCTAGTGTTGTTAGCATCCAAAAGATAGTGATGGCAATAAAAAGAAATGCACTCTCTTTGTCAAGAAAAGTGGAGCTGCTCAAGCAGATTGATTCCCTGCCAGAAATGAGTGTGCAGGATTTGGCTGTTCACCATGGGCTTGTAAAATCCACAGTGCCTGATTTGATCTAATGTAAGGAAGAGCTGCTGGTGGAATGGCATGGAAATCAAAATCCAAGCTGAAAGAGGAAAAGGGAGGGGAGGGACCCAGAGGTAGAGTTAGCTCTCCTCCAGTGGCTTATGCAGGTGTGGTAAAAAGAGGCATTTGTCAGTGGCCACCTTCTGATGGAAAAATGAAAACAACTTGCCACAGCTTTAGGCAATGAGGACATTGTCCCTACAGAGTCCTGGCTGCAGCATTGGAAGGTATGGCACAACAAAAGCTACCACTGTGCCCATGGTGAGAAGCTCAACACAGACAGCAGTGGGGCTACTTTCTGGCTGACTGATGTTCTCCCTGACATTTTAGAGGGGTATGATCCTGCAAACATTCAGAACAAACAGGAGCTCACACTAGGTGGGTGGTGCTTCTAGACAAAGCTAGAGGAAACAACAAAACCAAAAAAGTTGAGCACTCACCAACCTCAGACTAACAAGGGCACAGGTCTCCTGTAGATAAAATAAATTTATTGTATTGCATTGTATTGTCATTTTTCTACATGAGACCTGTGTCCTTGTTAGTCTGAGATTGATGAGTGCTCAGCTTTTTAGGTTTTGTTGATCCTGCAAACATATTCAATGCAAATGAAACTGATGTATTTTTCATTGCATTTGCTATGGCACCCTTACTTTCAGAAATGCTATGCCCCAGGGACAAAAAAAAAAAAGCAAAAGAGAGGGTCTCAGTCCTGTCATGTTGCACAGCACAAATCAGGGAGAGGGGACATTATGCCATTGGGGAGTGGGCTCCCCTGTCGGCAAATTGAACTGGGCAGGGGGGACTGAAGCTGATGGGGATTGGGCCCCCCATCAGCAAAGAAAGACTGTTGGTGGGTGCACGATGCTGTGGGGGATTGGGCACCCCCTTGGCACACAACTGGAATGGGGTGCATTAGGCCGATGGGGAGTGGGCTCCCCCATCGGCAAATGAAGTGGGTCAGGGCATGCTGACAGGGGACTTGGGCACCCCTGAAGTTGGCATTGTGCGCGACAGCACTCATGTTTACTGGAAAACTTCTCCAGTAAAGGCATGTCTGGAGGCATGTTATTGTGCCGCTGCATGATGAGCTAGCCTCTCTTTGCAGTGGAACTTTTGTTAGATGTGGTGGCCACTTTACGTATGCCTGGTGTCAGCGCCTGCATGTTGTTCTTATTGGGGAATGAGGGATGCACTTACTGATGCGTAGCCTGTATTTGCCCACAGTGATCTCACCTCCAAATCTGCTATTACCATCAGATGTTGGCTGGTGCGCATGCGGGAGCCAACATAAAAACAGACCAACATAATCTCTTTCTTCACCCAATCAAGTTCCCAGGGTGCACCAAGCAGTGAAGCCTCCCTGTTCTGATTGCTTAACAGCAGCCTCCCTCATTGATCTTTACTCACATCACCACCAAGCACAGTCACTGTTTTTAAACTAAAATTCAATAAAAATTTAGGGGCTGATTCTCAAAGGGGGCTTAGATCGGTGCAAGCTGCATCAGACAGCAGCTTGCACTGAAGCCACTTGCACCAAGGACCCTGCACCAATGTCTGGTACAGGAGGGGTCCCAGGGCCTAAGTCAGCACACTTGGGGCAACCCCTCCCTTATGGAAAACACCTGGTGCATGGGAAGGGTCTGCCACAGACTTCATGCACGAACACAAGTTACCCCCCATCCCCAAAGTTGCCCATGGTAATGCAATACAATATACATTCCCGTCCCACATAATATTTCCTTCCCCCCATCCTTGATGCCACCGTTGTATCAGTATTATTAGACCCCACCCTGATCCCCGAAGTCACCCATTTATTGAAGTTTTAATAAGCTCCGCAGGCCGAACTCCAAAGTAGCCCTTTGAGTTATGTTATAATAAACCTACCAGCCTGATTCCCGAGGCCACCCTTTGAATTAAGTTATAATAAGCCCCCCACCTCAATCCCTGAAGTCACCCTTGTAATACCATAAGACCCCTTTTCCCTGGTGATCTAGTGAACCCCCCACCCCTGCCACCCCAGCTGGTAGTGCCCACCACTCAGTTCCCCCCATCCCGTAACAGAGCCAGCACCATCACAGACCTCCTCTCACCTCTGCAGCTGGCGCCAACTCCATCTGTCACTGAGTACCATACTATATGCATATATAGTATGGCACCAATGACAGTTCAGTCAGTGCTGGCCACAGAAGTGAAAGAAAGGCTGTGTTGGTGTCAGCTCTGTTATGGGATGGGGGGTAGCTGGGTGGTGGACACTACCTGCTGGGGTGGGGGGGCACTAGATCACCAGGGAAAAGGGGTATTATGTTATGGTATAACAAGGGTGACTTTGGGGATCGGGATAGGGGGCTTATTATCACTTCAATAAATGGGTGACTCTGGGGATCGGGCTTGTGGGTTTATTAAAACTGCAATAAAAGGGTGACTTTGGGGATTGAGCTGGGAGGGCCACTCTACCACCAGGGGAAGGAACATTTATTTATTACACTTAACGGAGCCATTGGTATCTGGGAGAGGGGACTGTGGCACAATGCTACAAGGTGCATCACAAGCACCCAGAGGGATGTGTCTAAGTACTCTTAGACCAGTTCTAGCTGGTCTAAGGGTACTTACAGAGACAACAAATTTTGTGTAATCCAGGTAGACTGGATGGACCATGAGTCTTTTCTGTCTGCAAACATCTATGTACAGTATCTATGTATATGTAGAGTTCTCCATGGTGAGAGGTGAGGTGAGAACACGCTTCAAAAAATTTTTATTACATGCCCTATGTAAGTAAGTATAGTAAAATCTTATTTCTTGAGCGCCCAATCCCGGAGGCTCTGGGTGCTTCCCAAAGAGGTGGAACAAAGTTAAAATACAATATAATTAGCCACAATTAAAATCAGAATCAGATAACTAATATAAAATACATAAATAAAAAATATTAAACTGTAAACCCTTAAAATCAATGGATATCAAATGTTTGTCTAAATGGATGTACTTTAAGGCCTTATTTAAAAACTTCCACTGAAGGAGCCTCTCTTAATGACCATGTAGATGAGTTCCAAAGGGCTGGCCCTGCCACCTCAAAGGCATGGTCACCCGATGTTTTAAGCCTCAGCCTTGGAACTGTCAGGAGGCCCTCCATGAAGGAGTGGAGCGAGTGCCCAGGGTGGACAGAGGCCAGGACGTCAGTCAGATAGCCTGCACCTGAGCCATATATGGCCTTATAGGTGAGCAAGCCCACCTTGAAGGCAGTCCTCCATATGACTGGCAGCCAGTACAGCTCATGAAGGACTGGGGTTATATGAGCGGATCTTGATAGGCCCATCAACAACCTGGCCACCACGTTCTGCACTAGCTGCAGCCAACGGAGGTTACCTTCACTGTTCCCGAAGTATAGAGTGTTACAGTAATTGAGCCTTGATGTTACTTGCATGCACCAGAAAAGGCAGATCACTAGGTGGGATTAAGGATTGAATCTGGGTGACAATCCTAAAGTGGTAAAAAACCACTCTGGATGATGGCAGACACCTGATCATCAAGTATCAAACCACTGTCAAGGATGACACCCAGATTTCTCACCTTAGTGGCCATCACCAGTGTGGTGGTACCTAGGAACAACCCTGTTCCTAATCCAGTGGCAACCACATCCCACTGGTGACCAGGCTCAGTCACTAGTACCTCCACCTAGTCAGGGTTAAGTCTTAGCCAGTTAGAGGACATCCAGTCCTGGATGTCAAATAGGCACCTATTTAGCATCTCAACAACATTCGATGTCCTGGGGCAAAGGACATATACAGCTCGGTATCACCTGCATAATAGTGAAAACCCAGACTGTAATGCCTAATGATGTCACCCAGGGGCAGCATGTACACCGCAAACAACACAGGCAACAAGATCAAACCCTGAGGAACTCCACAGGTCAGGGACTTTGAGCATGAGGAGAAATTCTCCATCACTACCCATTGTGTTCTGCCTGTCAAGAAGGACTCAGACTAGTCAATAACTTTACCGATAAATCCACAGAGCATTTTGAGATGATCCAGCAGCACTACATGGTCCACAGTGTCAAATGCTGAGGAGAGATCCAGGAGAACAAGAACTGGCCATTCTCCCCTATCTTTCGCCCCGAGGAGATCACTTTGCACCCTATCTAACACTGTTTCAGTGCTATGTCTTCTCCTAAATCTGGACTGGAGTGACTCGTAGATGTCAAAGGACATCAGGTGGGCCTTGAGCTGGAAAGCCACCACTTTCTCCAAAACCTTTCCCAAGAATGGAAGATTGGGGACAGGCCAATAATTTGCCAAGATGTCAGGATCAAGAGATGGTTTCTTCAGTAGCGGCCTCACCAACGCTTCTTTCAAGGAGTTGGGCAACAGCTTTTTTGAAAGTGAGCATCGGACAATCTCGGTGAACACAGGACCAAAGAACACAATACATCTCACTAGTAGATGAGTTGGGCCTGGGTCCAGTTCACAAAAAGTAGGTCACAGCTTCAGGATTACTTCAGTGACCTCAGCCACCCTCATGCACTGAAATCATCCCAGAAATTGGAGCGCCTCTGTACAAACAAAGCCCTACACTGCCCTTGTCCCACTGGAAGAATCCTGACCTAAATGGAGGACACCCTGTCAGAAAAGAACTGAGCAAACTCCTCACACTGTGCAACTGAAACTGCTCTTTTTGGCTGCAGACAGGCCAGATGAAGTAACCTGTTTACAGTGCAAAAGAGCAGAGCTGGTCTGTTCCTTCCTGTGACAATCTCCCTGGACAGGAACTCTGCCTTCTTATGGTTGATTGCCCCTTGATATTCACCGTAGTGAATTCTCAAGGCCAGCTTGTCATCCAGGGACTGGGTCTTCCTCCAGCAATGCTCCAGCTTTTGACCCTTGTTCTTCATCTCCTTGAAAGCCCCATCAAACCATGGGGATCTCAAGTGAGTGGACCTGGGTTGCATACGGATTGGTGCGATGGCGTCAAATGCCTTGGCAACAGCATTAATATATGCTACCACTGCTTCGCCAAACCCTGTGGCACATGCAGCGCTCACACCATAAAAATCTGCTACTGTTAACAGAACCCTCTGGGGACAATCCCTTCAAAAGACGGTAGCAGACCATCTCAACGGGGAAGGGACTAATGAGAGGTGGGGGAGCCCCAAACAAGAACTCTACCGTGCAGTGATCTGACCAAGAGACTGGATCAATCTTGAGATCAGTGATCCCAAACCCTAATGAGAGAATACTAGCTCCAAGGCATGGCCATAGAAGTGGGTCACAGAAGCAACAGCTTGTGTGAGGCCCAGTGATGTCATCACCTGGAGGAAGTCATGACCAAAATACGAGAGTTCGTCATTGACCCAGGCATTGAAGTCCCCCAGAATTAACCAACTGGGAGACTCCTACACCCTGTCAGTGACAATGTCTGAGACTTCCTGCAGGAATTCCCCCTCATGATACAGGGGGGTGGAGCATGAGGAGGATCCTGCAACCTGCACCTGGACTCCCAAGCACAGCTACACATTCAAACAATGGTGTAGATCCTACCAGGTGCATGGAAAAACTCAAGTCAGATTTAAAGCAGATGGCCACACCCCCATCTCTGCATTCCCTCCTTGGGCAGTGCTCTACAGAGTACCCGGGTGGGATAGAGTCCTCCAAAACTGGACCTGCATCACCTCTCATCCAGATCTCTGTAATGCAAGCCAGGTCAACTGAAGAAATCAAGTCCGCAGTAATTGCAGTCTTATTTCTCATCAACCTAGCATTGCATAGCACCACCCGAAGGGGACCAGTGGAAGCTGCCGGTCCATTGGCTACCTGCCCACTCAGTCCAGTGGGAACCCTGGGAATGGGAACAACTATGTGAGAGAATGATTAGGTGCTAATTAATGCACACAACCAAAACAGTGTGTGCATACAGCTGTTTGAAACTACACTGCTATCAAGTAGAGCAGATCGGGTCATGGGGTACTGTATTTATGCATACTATAAAAAAGAATGTGCATACAAGCAAGGAAAGTGACCTGTATATCTATATTGTGTACTGTGCCTCTGCAATGATAATGTACTGTAAGTGGTCTATTGGACTTTCTGTACTTGCTCCCATTGATCCCTTCCCCTGAGGCCCCAGATTACATCTGGAAACACTTCTGACTCAGAGTGCATTTCCTGGCCAAACTTTTCTAAGTAATAAAGATAAACAATAAAAAATAAATTATTCCATCCACTTAAGTCCCTGGAAATCTATGGTCTTGTAGTGTAAGCATTGTTACTATATGAGTAATCTCCAGCATTTCATTGCTAGAGCAAACGAGTCTATAGCAGGTAATTGGCTCCTGCTGCACTAATTAAATTTGGGTATGCTGCGGAGTTTACAAATGAATTTGACATGGCTGGTTACACACTCAGTTTAGAGACCAATTTCAAATTAGATTTCTGTGTACTGATAAAACCACATTTGCTTTGTGGGAATGGCATAGAAAAATTAATGAAACAGTGATGTAAAATTAAAGTTTAAAAACTTCATCCTTAATTCCATTTTGCATCTAGTAGTTCAGTATTTTCCCATTTTCTAATACGCACGTGACACAAATATGCATGTACACACACACACGCTTGTTGAATCAAAAAAAATAATCCTATATAGAATTCTGTTGACTGTAATCTTCAAGTTCTCAATTTTTTTTTTACTTTCTCTTTTTGCTCCCTTACTCACTCTGCCCCCCAGTCCCTCTCTCAGAGCCCCATGCAACGCACAGCTACATGTACTTTGAGAGGCCCGAGGTGTCTGCTCCTGAGGTGCTACTAACTCTGGCTTACCTCTAGATCCCCTGGATAACCCACTGGGCAGGGCAAGAAAGCCTTCCCCTTACCTCCCCTGAACATCATGGGAGCGTGCGCAGGTGGAGTCTGCCCTCAGAGCCTTCTCTTGTAAGTGTGCTACTGGAGGCTCATTGTCTAGACCATGAGCAGGGCACATTTTCCTTGTTCTCCCCACCCCCAGAGATCTGCATGCAGGAGGACCAATGAGCTGGAAGTGCATGGTGATGCACCTCTGCTCTGGTCCTTGGCAGATGTCTGTCCCTCCCATGTCTTCTGCCTCCTCTGCTGCACTATCACCACCCATGGTCACCCAGGGGGTGGTGGTATTATGGCGAGGAGTGCTGCCCACCCCACCCAGAGAAGGAGAGCTGCCCATTGGGCGCTCAATCCCTCTCTCCCTGGCTGACCCTCTGATGACCCATGCTCACCACGAAACCTGGGTTGCTGGCATCGTGAGCGGTAGCACTACCACTGTGATGATGGGCCGGCTCTCAGGTTCTCACTTTGATGACAAAAACAAAACACATTTTATGTCTAACTCCAGCTTTCTGAAACACTCAGAATGAGGGTAGCATTTCAAATTAGATTTTACTTTATTTATTTGTTTGTTAACTGAGTGGATACACATGGACAGTTTTAAGTTATAGCCTGGACCAAAAAGATGGCACATAATAATAAACAGTACACAGCACATATAGGTCCAAAACTAAAACACTGTTGATAGACCCAAGCAGTTCACACAAAAGTCACCGGACAATAACAAAAGAAGTAACAGTACAGGATGGAATTTATGCACCAAGGTTATGAGAGACAGAGATCCCGGCATTAAATTACAACAATGTACACAATTTGCAGAACATACAAAGCAACACAATGTCACTAATAGACTAAAGAAGAAGAGACAAGCAGGACTTATTTATTTATTTATTTATTTCAAACATTTCACCAGGAACGACATGTTGAGCTGATAACAGGTCATTTCCAGATTGTGTCCTGAGGTGAAGGGTAAGGGGTATAATTCAAAAGGAGAAAAAATAAACAACATTTACAGCATTACAAAAATAGAAGTCGTATACAGCAATACAGTGTATCAAAGGAATATAATCATGAACATTGTAAGGCAAATCAGTGCAACGGCATGTGTAGTAGATAAATACTGAGCTTTGATAGGCGGGGGGAAGTTACTCATAGGTATAGTGGAGGGAGGAAGGGAGCAAAATGGTCAGGGCAATATGAGTGGGGGTGAAGGAAGTCAAGAGGTAGAAGGTCATGCGCAGCTGCAGGTGGTAGTAGACAAGTCATAAAGAAGATACTTAAGGGAGCAAGCAGAAGAGACAGAGTGGATTGACATGGGAAGGGAGAACTGGAGTTCAGGAAAGTGATAAGAGAAGGCAGCCTGACCAACAGTAGATTTCTTAGATGGAATAGAAAGGGATGGGAAACATAGCTGCAGAAAGTGTACGAGGAATGGGGGAGAAGACAGTAGGGAGGTGTGATAGGAGGGAAGGGAACCAAACTAAAATTTGATATAAGGGAGGTACAAAGGGAAAGGCGCCCTACATCAAAAAAGAGGAGTGCAAGGGCACAGTAGAGTGAGCAGTGATGGCTATGAAAGAGGCAGTCTAATGCAAAATGACACAAAGATTGAAAGAGGGGTCCAGTATGACAAGTGAGAATTTGGAAACTCCACTGTAAAGTATGTAAAAGACTTTAGTAAGATGGAGAGATGGTTATATCAGTCAAAACTCGTACTAAACAGTAAAAAAAAAAAAAAAAATCTATGATCTTCTTTAGTAAATGGAAAACTACTTGCCCCCAACATAGAATTCACATAAAAACTGCAAATAATGAAATATTAAACCAGGTGGAAACCTACAAATATCTGGGAGTCAGCATGGATGAAAATTAAAATTTGATATCCATATAAAAGACCTAGTAAATAAGACAAGAAACAAACTGGGAGCCTTTCGGAGATCTAGGTATTGTACAAATTAGAACATGAGACTGGATATTGCAAACCAACTAATTATACCATGTATAGACTATGGAAGCCATGTCTATAGCATGGCTAGTAAAACTAATCTAAGGGCAGTACAAGTATTATATAATAATCTCCTAGTGTTCTTTCCCTCTGCCTTTTACCCGCTTTCATTTTCCTTCTCTTCTACTACTTCTGCTTCCCTTGAAGCCCTGCTTGCGCTTAAGTATCACAAAGGAGGTAGCCCTGATGGCCTCAATCTTAAGTTTCTACTTTTCTCAGCTCCTGCTATCATCCTGCCTATTACCTTACTCCTCAATCTCTCTTTTCCTCTGCCACTGTCCCTGAAGTCTGGAATCAAGCTACTGTCATTCCTGCCCCTAAAGGTGGTGATTCTTCTTCTTCTTCTCAGCCGGCTCAGTGAAATCCCCTGCTGCAACACACAGTTCAGGAACAAGCAGCTGAATCCTGATACTGAGATCGAACACAACCAGATTGTTACAACCAGACAATGAATACCTGAAACTCAGTGACAGGGGGGCATCTGCAGGCAGAGACAGCTGTGAGGGCAGTCTTATTGTGCAATTTGAAAAGGGAGTGTGTGTCTAGAGAGCAGAGGGAAATTGGCAGGCTCTTCCAGTGCCTAGGAGTGACTATGGAGAAGGTTTTGTCCCAGGCAAATAGCAGCCTGAGGATACTCCAAGAGAAGATGTGATTAGGACTAAGGCTACAGGACCAGGCTTGGGTTTTAAGAGGAATGACAGTGGTGAAGACCCTTTATCCTGAAGGGATTTGTCAATGAGGCAGCCTAGTAGATATTCACAGTGACTTGCAGGGAGAGCCATCCAAGGGCCTGGTGGAGGGAGCAGTGTTAAGTAGAATATGTGGCCATCAAAGCAAACCTACAAATGTTATAAGTTCTATTGAGTCTGGCTAGATTGGAGGGCAATGTCTGCGTATAGATACGAGAGCAATAGTCCAAAAAGAAAAGTAATATGCCCTGAGTAATGGCCAGCCTCACATCTGGGGTCATAAAGTCCTTTAGCCAGAAGCCAATACTCAATTTCTGATTCACTCTTATAACTGTGAGCCCAATGTGATCTCAAAAAGACAGGGAGGGGTTTAGTGTGATCCCTAGGTATATGAATATAGAATATATTTATTTTCTATGTAATACTGTAATAACACTGCATCTTTTGTGGGAATGGTATTGCAAAACAGTGCATAGAAACATAGAAACATTGAATTTGATGGCTGATATGGACTGCTTGGCCCACCTAGTCTGCCCATTTTCCTACCTAACAGATAAGCTGCAGATCCTCGTTAACCAACAGCCTACTTCCTCCTACCCCCTACTAGAATTGCCTTATGTCTGTCCCATGCATTCTTGAATTCCCCCACTGTTTTTGACTCCACTACCTCCTCAGGAAGGCCGTTCCATGTATCCACTACGCTCTCTGTGAAAAAATACTTCCTCACCTTACCTCTAAGCAGTCACCCTTCTATCTTCAAATTGTGCCCTCTTGTTCTGGCACATCTCTTTTTATGAAAGATGCTACCCTCTTGGACTTTGTTGATTCCCTTAAGGTAGTTGAAATGTTCTATCATGTCCCCCCTCTCCCTTCTTTCCTCAATGGTATATATATTAAGCTCCTTTAATCTCTCTTCATATGTCTTCTGTTGCAGACCCTGCATCATTTTAGTTGCCCTCCTCTGGACAGCCTCCATCCTGTCTACGTCCTTGCAGAGATGGGGTCTCCAGAACTGCACGCAGTATTCCAGATGGGGTCTCACCAACTGTCTGTACAGAGGGATACCAACTTCCTGTTTTCTACTGGTGATGTCTCTCCCTATGCATCCTAGTATCCTGCCAGCCCTGCTTACTGTCTTCTCACATTGCTTGCCCACCTTTAGGTCATCTGATATGACTACCCCAGGACCCTTTCCATTTTTGTTGTTGTTAATATCTCACCCTCACTGTGTACTCTTCCCCTGGGTTTTTGTTTCCCAGGTGCATTACTTTGCATTTCTTTGTGTTGAAATTAAGCTGCCATACATTTAACTAGTCCTCCAACCTTGCCAAGTCCCTTCTCATCCGTTCCACCCCACCTTCTGTATTGACCCTGTTGCAGATCTTTGTGTCATCTGCGAAGAGACATACTTTTCCTTCCAGTCCCTCCACCATGACATTTATAAAGACATTAAAGAACACCAGTCACAGTACTGAACCCTGCGGTACTCCGCTAGTAACCCTCCTTTTTTCAAAGTGGATTCTATTTACTATTACCTTCTGAATCCTGTTGTCCAGCCAATTTTTTACCCAGGTTACCACCTTGGGACCAGCTTCAAGGCTGGCTAACTAGTATATTCATATTTTGTGTGGGACTGTGTCCAATGCCTTGCTAAAGTCTAGGTAGGCCATGTCCACATCCCCACCCTGGTCTACTACTTTGGTCACCCAGTTAAAGAAATCTATTAGCTTCGTCTGACATGACCTTCCTACTGTGAATCCATGCTGCTGTGGGTCCTGTGCCCTGCTGGCCTCTAGGTACTCAGCAATTCTTTCCTTCAGAAGTAATTCCATCATTTTCCATCACTGAGGTCAAACTAACAGGTCTACAGTTTCCTGCCTCTGCCTTGTTCCCAGTTTTGTGAAGTGGAATCACATCCACCCTCCTCCAGTCCTCAGGTATCACCCCATCCTCCCATGATTTGTTAAAGAGAGTAGTCAGTGGTGTCACTAGTTCTACCCTTAGTTCTTTTAGAATTCTTGGGTGAATCCCATCAGGCCCCATTGCTTTGTCCACCTTCAGTTTTCAGAGTTCTTTCAGAACCCTTTCTTCTGTGAATGGAATGGTATCAACTCCCCTATCCAGAGTGTTTCTATTGTTTGGTTTAGGTACCTTCCCCTCCTCTTTTTTTTGTGAATACTGAACAGAAGTATTCATTCAATATCCCTGCTTTTTCACTGTCACCCTCTGCCCACATTCCCTCCCCTTTATTAAGCCTCAGTATCCCTCCCTTGATCTTTATTCACTCCTGAATGTACCTATACAAGATTTTATCCTCCTTCTTAACAGAGTTGGCTTTCTTTTCCTCAGTTTGGGCCTTTGCTATTCTGACTACCTTCCTTGCCTCCTTCTGTTTGAACTGATATAGTTCTCTGTCCTGCTCCTTCTGTGTTTCCTTATAGTTCTTGAATGCTATCCTTTTCTCCTTAACCTTCCCTGCCACCTCTTTTGAGAACTATAGTGGCCTTTTCCTTCATTTTGCTTTGCTAATTTGCTTTACACAAAAGCTTGTTGCCTCTGTGATGATAGTTTTTATTTTTTCTCATTGTTCTTCCACTCCTCCTTCTTGCCTGTTTGCTAGTGCTTTTTTGAGGCACTCTCCCATTTTGCCAAAGTCGGCCCTCCTAAAGTCCAGAACCTTTGCTTTTGTGTGGCTTGATTCAATAGCTGTGCTTATTGTAAACCACACTGGTGGTCACATGTTACCAGATGGCTACCCACTGTTAAATCTGAGATCCTCTTTCCATCCCCATTTGAAAGTACCAGGTCTAAGATTGCTCTCTCCCGAGTGGGTTCCAACATTAGCTGTCTGAGGAATGCCCCCTGTAGGGCATCAAGAATGACCCTGCTCTTGGATGTGACTGCATTCAAGGTGCTCCAGTTAACATCTGGCATATTCAGGCCACCCATCAACAATATCTCTCTTTTTTGTGCCATTCTACGGATTCCTTCTATCATGTCCTTGTCCACTGTCTTCCCCTGAGATGGGGGTCTGTAATCAACCCCTGTGCAGATTATGGTGCCATTTCCTGTCTCCAGGGTGACCCACAGTGTCTCCTCCCCTCCCTGTTTACCCTTTAGTTCTGTTGTTTTGATTCCTTCCCTTGTGAAGAGAGCTCCTCCTCCTCCTCCTCTTTTACCCACCCTGTCCCTCCTGTAGATTGTGTACCCTGGTATGTTGACATCCCAGTCATGGTTCTCTGTGTACCATGTTTCTGTGACTGCCACAATATCCAGGCATCCCTCTTCCATCCAGGCCACTAGTTCATGGAGCTTGTTACACAGACTATGGGCATTGGTTCTTATTGCCCTCCATTTTTTGATGGCCTTACTCCTTTTAAGCCCATACCTGTCCTTACTGCCTTTTTCTGGATTTACCCCTGTTCTGCTCCCTGTTGACTTCTCTACCTTTGTGTCTACTATGCTAACTACCCTGTTTTGTGGGGAGAAGGGGCTGGGATTTCCCTGCTTCTCTTTAGTGCCTCCCCTTGGCAGTTTAAATGCTTGCCAATGAAGCATTTAAACCCATCACCTAGGATCCTGGTTCCTCTCCTGGACAGATGCAGATCATCATGCCAGTATAGGCCTGTATCCCTCCAGGTGGACCCCTGGTCCCCAATGAAGCCAAATCCCTGAGCTCCACACCAGTTTTTCAACCAGTCATGGAATCATATGATATGGAGTACCCTAGCCTTACCCATGCCATAGACAGGTAGCACCTCTGAGAAAGTTATCATGTGTGCCACTTGTCTAAGTCCCCTCCCCAACTCCATAAACTCCTGCTGCACTGCTCTGATCCTATTTTTAGCCAGGTCATTTGTCCCTAGGTGGACAATAACATCCAGTTCCATCCCCTGTGCAGCTGCTCCCATGATCCTGAGGATTCTCTTCCTGTACCTTCAAGCCATGGCAGCAGGCAGGCACCTTACCTCCCTCTCCCTTCCCTCCCCCAGTTCTAACCCCCTAACAATTGAGTTCCCCACCAGGAGTTGTTTCCTTCTGCTGTGGGGTCCCGTGCTCTCTAGAAACAATCAACTACAACTCTGAACCACCACCTCGTTGAGTGCCTTCCTTCCTTTCAGACACCTATTTCACAATTAAATTAAGTTAAAGAAATGTCATTTTCATTCTGGGTTTCATGTCCTTGAACATACAAATGGGGTAGAGGTACTCTAGTCTACTTCAGGGATCGTTTGAATGTAACACGGATGCCTTGCTGTTCACCAAAGGCTGATATAGATTTGGAATATTGTCATGTTAAGCTCCAGCATGGACAGGTAAAAAATCTACATCTTCTCTGTGCCTATGTGGGTTCAGTTCCTACATCTGGCACTTTGGTTAATATCCCAGTACTGACACTGTAGTGCAGCATGAGGGGGTGCTGCACTTCTGAGGTACCGTCTTTTGGATGAAATGATAAACTGAGGTCCCAGCTGCCTGGATTGGTGGTAGTTCAGGTGGATGTTAAAGATCCCATGGCACTTCTCAAAAAGAGTAGGGGAATTTTATTGAGAAATGGACTTCAATACAGAAAAAAACCCCAAAAAGAATCAAACATATATCAGGTATAAACAGCACAAAAACAATCAGAAGGGAAAAAAATCAGAACAATCAGTCAGTCCATGCCATACAATTAATCCAATAACTTGTAGATTGTTCCAAAGAAACATGAGCAAGGTCATAGTTCATTAGTCCTTTAAATGCTTTACCAACACTGGCAAGCAATTCTTCATGTGAAACATGCTTCTGCTGCAGGATCCAGAGACACCTAGACTGCCAAATATAAAAACGTAAAATGGAAAAGATAACATAGAGAGTATTCCTGTTGTAGTTTACAAAGGTATTTGGAAAAGGACCAAACAAAATAGTGGAGTAATCAATATTCCTGAACCCAAGCTCCTTCCAATGGTCAGCCAATAAATTCCAGAAAGGCTTTATATAGGCACATTCTAAAAATAAATGACATTGGGTTTCCAGCAATTGAACACAAGTAGACTGAGGACAAAACCTTTCAGACAATAGCTTGTGTTTATTATTCTCATTAACCCCTAATTTCCCATAATTACAAAGCCATAAACAATCCCAGGCATAAGATGGAATATGTTTATTCATAAGATATTTTAAAATAACTGCCTGCCAGTCCTGTGGGCAATCAGGGAAAACCACTTCAGTAGTGTGTTCTGTCAATAGAATACGCCTATACACCTGCTTCCTATCATAAGTCAGAAGCTGATGTGAGGTAATATTCCACTTAATAAGTTGTTTTATACATTCCTTCATACAAAAAGGTAAATCAGAAAGTCTAGACAATAGTCTAGGTTTCTGATCCTGTCAACTGTGCCTACATAAATGTAACCAATGTTCCAGAAAAGGTCTCCAAATGACAGACCCAGGTTTCAAAACCTTTCCTTAATTATACATAACAAATATACTACAAAAGAAGGCAAGAGGATGGAGCATAGAAACTCCTCCTTCTGGGATCGAAAGATAAGTTAATTCCCTTTTAAGAGGGTTCAAACGAGACCCCCTCAAATGCCTGAAAAAAAAAACACTAAAGAGCTGTGTCCAAACACAAGATGGAGGTAGAAAGATATAATTAATATATAAAAATAAGGGGGTAAGGATAGTTTTAATTAACATCACCCTTTTTTTCTTAGAGAGCTGCTGTCCTTTCCACACCCCCACTAACCGAGCTCCCCTAGACAAAGCCAGATCCCAATTACACCTTGCCATATCACCAGGTCCAAATAGTACCCCTAAAATTTTAATAGGTTCTCTAGATATAGGGATCCCTGCTATAACCCCAGTGGCTGGCAAAGAGGTGGATCCAATAACAACCCCAGTACTTTTACTGTAGTTAATTTTAGAACCAGAAAGACACAAAAAAAGGTGAATATATTCTTGTAGGGTAGAAACAGAAAAGTGAGGGGGTAAAAGCAACACCAAATCATCTGCATAAACCAGCACGTTGTGTTGTGACAGGGAGGAAAGAGCATCAAGGCCCTTCAGAGCAATGTTAGAGTGTGATAATCTAATAAATATGTCAATGGTAAAGGTGTAAAGGACAGGACTCAGTTGGCATCCCTGTCGTACCCCTTCAGTAATAGCTAATTTATTCCCCAGCCATACATTTACATTAAGGATAATAACAGCCCCCTTATACATTTCCGATAGACAAGAAATAAATGTATCAGTGAACCCAAAGGCTTTTAATACCAAAAATAAAAATGTTATGAATGACCCAATCAAAGGCCTTTTCTGGAGCTAGACCAAAATCAAACCCCTGTAACTGACCAATGCCCCCGAAAATACCTCTCTTAAATAAATAAGATTATTCTGTTGTTTATGCCCCTGAACAGCACAGGTCTGTACCAGATAAGAAGCTGTGGGGTAACAGTAGAAAGCCTAGCCAGTAGAATTTTACTAAGTATTTTTAGGTCGGAATTCAGGAGACTAAGAGGACACCAATTCCTTAGATCAGTTTTGTCACCTTTTTTGTAGATGAGAAGTAAGATGGCCTCAGTCATGGAGGGAGCATAATTCCCAGAGTGTAAAATATAATTCAGGAAAACCACCAAAACAGGTCCAAGAGACTGTATGAAGGATTTATAAAAACCTGCAATGAGACCATCCGTACTCGGGGTGGACTGAGAGGCTAACTCATGAACAGCTGTAGTGACTTCAGCTAAAGTAACATCAGCCGCCAGAGCATGCTTTTGTGTCGCAGATAAAGTAGGCAGCTATAACTCATCCAATATCTGATTAATAACTCCATCTTCCAGAACAGGGTCCGGAGCCAGGGTGGCAGTCATGTAGGCTTCCTCAACATTCAAAAGCTGGTTTGGATCACTCACAGTGTGGCCATATACATCAGTCAGGGTGGAAATGAGTCTAGAATCTATCTTTTTCTTTCTTTCTTTAAAAGGGTCCAAAGATTGTTTGGACATATGTGTTCCAAACCATAATTCCTGGTCTAAAGATCTACCCCGATTATATTGCAAATCTACCATTTGTTTCTTAATGGTGGCAATAATTTTACTATAGTCCTGTGTAGTGGTTTCAGTCAGAGATATAAGATGTTGTAGGTGATGTCTCAACTTCAGATATCCCATATATTCTTTATTAGATTTAACATGAGCCTGACATTGAAAAAATGTCTTCCAACTTAATTTGGAATCATCCCACCAATCCAAAATGAAGTCATAACATTCTAAAATGGAAAACCTAGCAGCCCAGTCCCTTAACCACAACTGTCTAATAAGAGGATCCTCTAACAATGACTCATTCAATCTCCAGCTATTTTTTTTACATCGAGGGGCTCCAGTCCAAGAAACAGTAACTGTAAGAATGGTATGTTCAGAAAATTCTATAGGCCTAGTAAAAGCCAGCACAACCTGCAGAATTGCTGATAAAAAAACAAAATCTATCCTTGTTCTAAGAATCCCCCGGAAATAAGTATAACACCCTGTGGGATATAGTACTGTATAGGCATCTAACATGTGTGCTGTAGAATCAATATTTTTTAAAGCAATGGAGTCACAAAATAGTTTATCAGTTTGAAGCCCTCTATCTGCTGTAGATAATCCACAATTAAAATCACCTAACCAAATGACCATCCGGGAGGTATGTAAAAAAGGTTGCACTTCCTTAAAAAGAGCTATCCTATGTGCTTTAGTTTGTGAAGCATGGACTGTAATAAACTGAAAACACTTTAACAAATAGAAACATCTAAACACATGGCCCTCCCAGGGTGTATATCAACAAATCTAGAAACTGAAAAGGCAGAACTAGAAAAAAGAATACCCAACCCATCACAAGTGCTCTCCCCCACAGACCAAAATGAAGGACCCAAAGACCAGCAGTGAGAGGCATGCTGGATGTCCTGATGGGACTTCAGATGGATGTCCTGTAAGCAAATAATATCTGATGTAAAAGATTTAAGAAGTGGAAAAAAAATTACGCTTCCTTTCACTCTTAATCCCGTTAACATTTAACATGGAAAATGTTAAGGAGAACATAGTAGGGAAGAAAAATAAACCAATTCAAAGGTAACCCTAATCCTTACAAAACTTCAGTGGGGTTTACACACTTGTCTATGTCTAGTCCTTTTGGCTACGGAGTCCTCTGACTGACTTTCAGTGTCCGTGGTGGAAATGATAGAAGAGGTATCAGTATCATCCCCAGAGTCCCCACCAGTATCCTCCTCCAAAGGGACAAACACATTTCCTACCTTCACAGGATCCTTCTGAGGTATAGTTGTCAGGAGGGATATTTGGGCTCAGGCATGGTTTTACCATGTCTATTCCTTTTCTTATGTGTAACAACCTTAAAAGGACTTCGGGGTGGGGTGGGGAGGGGCATGTTCCTCAGAACCGCCTACAGTGGGGGCAACAGTGACATCAACACTGGTAGTATGTAAACCTACCTCAGGGTGTGTGGGAGAAGAGACAACAACTGCAGCCACAAGAGGAGTAATCATAGGCATAGTACCAGGGGCTGGAACCTGAACAGTGTATGTGGGTATAGGTGTAACAGTGGCTACTTTCTTAGCTAAAGCATGCTGGGCCTGATTGATAAGTCCTTCATGAGAGGGGCAATCATTTCAATTATGAGAGGCCCAGGGACAACGTCCATAGGCATGACCAGTTTGCTCACACAAGTTACATTAAAAGAGATTAAGGCAGGCTGAAGCCAAGTGCCCATACTCTAAACAATGACTACATCTAGCAGTATCACAAGCTGAACTAAGATGTAAATGAGAGCCACATTTAAAGCAAGATCTAGGTTGACCAATATAGAAAAAAAAAAAAAAACTATCCCTTCCCAAAAAAAAACACACTAGATAGGTGCACAGGTCCTGAATTAGTGGAGAAAAGTTTTGCCTTCACCTTCCAACCCCCATCCCAAATCTGTTCACTATCCATAGGGGTGTAGGCCTCCCCAAAATCTCACAGCGTTGTCTTAACCAAAAAAGAATGTCTTCAACATTAACCACTTCATTCTTAAAAAAGACAGTGATGGTTTTAATTAAAGGCTTAGTAAGGGGAATTGCTTGAAAAGAAACCCATAAAGGGTCATTTTTAAGTGAATTATATTGATCCCAAAATCTGTCTAGGTTAGACACGTTTTTAAAGATAATGTCGTAATTACCACTCCCTAGAGAAAACAAGGCAAATATCTCTGAGGAAAAAAACTGCTTAGATTTTTTTAAAAGAGTTCTCGCTACAAATAATCTATCAGGAGTATGTTCTAAGCCCCCCTTGTATAAAAGCCGGACTGCATTCCTCCTAGGAGCAGGCTCCCCAGTGAAGTGAAATAAATCAGCTAGTTTAATCAAGGGGGCCAGAGAAGACTTTTCCTGGTGCTCAGCCAAAGCCTCTGAGCTAGGCCCCATCCTAACCTCAGCAGGCAAAGAAGTGGCAACAATAGCTTCTGATGTGGTACCTACACCAGAAGAACCAGCAACAGTAACATTAGGCAATAAAATGGAAGAATTCCCCCGGGGTGTGATGGAGCTCACTGAATATTTGGCGTTGGTGGCCACAGAAGAGGTCAAAGAACATATCCGTTGATATGTTGGGTCAGAAGGGTCAGGAGTCCAATGACCCAAAGCCACAGGGATCCATCCAGCTGCAGATAGGGCTTTTTCCGGGGACCAAGAAGTGTCCTGGAGTGGAAGAGCAATGGGAAGAAGTGCAGGGGCTAAATCACCCCACTTTGTAGCCTTTCATCTATTTAAAAATGAAAAAGTTTGTTCTGAAGGCACAGGTGGAACAGATAAACAAGTAGGTGCCTCCAGGACTTTCTGATGCATCCCCAGTCTTGCTTTCCTCGATTTGCCAGTGTCCACACTTTCGAGAACCGTGGGAGCTTCCGAAGGCTTAGGGCACATGGTAGAAAATCTGTTTTTACTGCCAGCTGTATCGATGTCCGTAGCCATTAAAAAAGAAGAAGAAGGAACCTCTGCATTCAGACTAGCGACCGATCAGAGTGCGTGTTCTATCCAGTCCTCCATAATACTGGCCCCAGGGGATTCAGTTGACAGCGCAGTGAGTTCCGCTTCCAGTTCCTCACCAGTCTTAAGCCATTCCTGTTTTCAGAGAAGCAGAGCTTAACAGCAAGTAAGCCCAGTTGAACTAGAGCCTTCACTGAAGACGGGCTTGATCTGCAAATCAGGTTGGTCCATGGAAATGGATGCAACTTCCATACTTTCCTCAGCTGCTATATCTTGAGAAAAATCTGCAACAGCCATAGCTAAATCGATGGCCTCCTGCATCGAAAGGACAGGAGCAGAGGCCAGAGCTCCAATCCTAACAGCATCCTCTCTCTCCACGCAGCCCGGTGAAGTGGCCATCTCAGCAAGACAGCCAGCAAATCTGCCAGTGGAGAGTAGGGGAATTTCCCCAGTGTCCTGGCCAAATTTCCCTCATTCACTAAAAATACCACCAACAGCTTAATCTGGTTCAAGGTCAGTTTGCATTCATCTGCATCCCCCTCCCCCGGGTCATGCCTGAAAATACGCAGGATTTGTCTAGTGTACTTACCCGGTCAACAAAAACTAAATAAATAAATTAATAAACATACCTCCATATGACAGTATCAGAGCATTGGAACATTTAACTGACATAACAACTGACCAGATCAAGGGTAATGAATTCATTATGCTAGGGGATTTCAACGTTGATTGGTTAGTCAATCAAAGGACCTCAACAGAGCTTCACCTTAATAAATTAAGTGCTAATCAGATTATTGAGGAACCCACCAGGCTGACAAAAGGTGGGGCCCTGGCTACATTATTGGACTGGATAATTACTCATAGAAATGTCAAAATTCCATGCTCTGGAATTCTACCTGGCTCTGTTAGTGACCATTCCCCAACATACTGTGTATGGTCAGTTAAAAGTCAGTCTCCTCCCCCGTAGCTAATAAGGTTCCAAGATTTTACCAAACTTGACAACATGGCATTCAAGGCTGATCTTGTTCAACTGGACTGGTCACACTTCTGGGCTGCGGACAATGTTCAGGATGCTGTTGCATTCTTTAATGCGACATTTAAAAAACTACAGGATAAGTATGCACCAGTCATGACCAGGAGAATCAGTGGTCTGCCAACAAATGGACTGCTTGAACAGTACTGTCAATGATGAAAGCAAGAGACAAGCAATGGGGTATCTTCAAGGCCGTGGGAAAGAACGATGACTGGCAAAAATATAGGCATCTTCGGACTCTATGCAAAAAATACCTAAAACAAAGGAAAAGCACATATTATAAAAATCTACTGTCTTCTATGGTGGGATCCCCTCAAAGCTACTGGAAGCAAATCAAGCTGGTCCTTGGTAAAACCGACTCCCCTGTACCCCTTGAACTAAATGTAAATGGAATAAACTGTAATGATCCACCCACCATAGCAAATACATTTAATGCTCAATTTTGTGATCTGTCTATGTATGTACACTGAAGTTACTCTGTTGAAAGACCCTCCCCTCAGTCATGATAATCACACTACACACCATCCCTTCTACTTCAAAGTAATTAAAACACCTGAAGTACGAAAATTGCTTAATAGAATCCCTGAGTCTAAAATGGCTGATAGGCTACAGCCTTAACTGCTCTGACTTGCTGCTTGGGAAATTGTACCTGCTGTTACTAGGCTGTTCAACCTATCACTCATGAGTGGAGAGATCCCCACTCTTTGGAAGGTATACCATATTGTCCCAATCTTTAAGAAAGGAGATCCTAAAACACTCAGTAATTACAGGCCTGTATCGATCTTGCCAGCGCTAAACAAGATTTTGGAAAAGTTGGTAGCTACCCAACTAACCAAATACCTGATCAAATTTAGCCTCCTGTCACCCCACCAACATGGATTTCAATGTGGTCACAGTACAGCCACTGCTTTGCTAACATTTACTAACAGCATTGCATCTGCCACAGATAGAGGGTAATATACAGGCACTGTGATTATTGACCTAACCAAGGCGTTCAACCTTGTAGACCACAGCTTGCTCACACATAACTTAAAGAATCTTGGACTGGTGCCCCCTTCCCTTCAGTGGTTTATCAATTATCTCCATCATAGGCAACAGCAAGTGAAACTACGAGCTACCCTCTCTAAGCCTATGTCTTCCAGTATTGGGGTTCCCCAAGGATCTATATTGAGACCCCTTCTGTTCTCAATCCATGTCAATAGCATACATGAGTGTCTGAAACACTGCTCACCTATGCTGTATGTGGATGATCTTGCGGTGTCAGTTCCAAAAACTTAAGTGATATAAACAAGATGTTGTCACATGATCTGCAAGGGAATCAAACCTGGCTGAAACAAGATAGGCTGATCATTAATGTGGCAAAGATGCAAGTCATGCTGTTTGGCTCCCCACCAAAACTAAGGAAATGTCTAGCCCCTCGTCAGATTGCTTGTCTAGATGGGACTTTACTGGATGTGGTGCAGTCCTTCAGCTATCTTGGGGTTACCCTGGAACCCATGCTTGACTTTAACCAGCATATTTCGAAAACATGCAAAGCAGTTAATTCTAGATTGGGCTTATCATACAGAATTAGGAATAACCTTACTTACCATGCCTGCCTGTCAATTTCAAGTGTCATACTGCTCACCAAGCTCATGCACAACGTTGCAGTATGTGCACCTTCAGCATCTAAGCTTGCGCTGAGATGGTGGGATGTCATGTACAACAGAATTTGTCTATTTGTGCTCCCTGACAGCAGATTTGCACATCACTGAAAGCTATATGAAAAGTTAAATTGGCTACCTCCTGAAGCTTTGAGAGACTATGCGCTAGGAAGCACTGTCTACAACATATTAAGTAAACAGCAACTGCAACAACTTGGTATGAGCCTGCGGCCACATCACAGTCCATACATATTAAGATCCTTAGATTGTGGTCTGCTTGATGTACCAAAGTTGAGAACAAATCATTGGGCTGCAGCATATCAGCACTTTGTTCCTAAACTATGGAATGATATCCCAGCTGAGATTTGGGATTGCACCACTGCAGGGAGTTTTAAAAAATCCTTTTGTAAACACCTACTAGGTATATCCAAATGTAGATGTTCCCCTAAGAGGTGAACTGGGTATTGGGGCCCAACACTATTGTTGAGTCTGCTTCCCGCCATGTCCACCTCTGTCTATCGTATCAAGCTCTTTGTATGTTGTAGGTGATAGTCACCTGATGGCACATCTGGTTACCTATCCTTAAAGGGGACAGGACATTTGTGCTAATTAGCAGCTGTTTATAAAGTTCTTATTCTCAGAAATGACATGCATTCTCCTACAGTATCCATATGTAATTGTACCTAAATAAAAAGTGATAGGTAAAACTGTAGTTTGTATTGTTGTGTTTTTATGGGCAGCATTCTGTTACAGTTCACTTCATGGAATCACTTATGTAGACTTTTTACTATGTCACAATTGGTGTACAGAATACTAATTATGAGCTGCTGACTTGTCAGAACCCTGTTTAGAGTTCTGTGCATAAACCATGAACATAGATAAAACTCCAAATTATTTGCTCCATGAAGATAACTGTAACAGAATGCTGCCCATAAAAACAAGACAATGCAAAATACAACATTTATATTATTTTTTATTCATGTACAGTTATACATGAATAATTTAGGTGAATGTATATCATTTCTGAGAATAAGAACTTTATAAACAGCTGCCAGTTAGAAATGATTTCCTGTCCTCTTTAAATGTTTCCAGTTTGTCTATTGTCTGCTTTAATCTGACAAATTGTTGTATGTTGCTGTAAACTGTAAACTGTTCTGGTGCTGTATTAATGATGTTGTAACTCTTCCGGGTCGTACCTGAAAACAAGCATCTTCTGCTTAATGTACCTACCTGGTTAACAAAAACTAAGTAAATAAATATTCATTCCCCAATGCATTATTGCCTTTGCACACAAGTCACATATAGATTGCTTCCCCATAAATACGTGATCTTGAAGATCTCAGTGTATAATAGAAAAAGGGGCACAGACCAACCACCACACACCTGCCAGACTAGAAGTGCACAAATACATAAGTTCTGTATTCACTGAATATTTGTGACTACAGCCCAGGTATTCTGGTATTCAACTGTATTCAAGTATTTGGGTATTCAACCATAAAGTATAATATTTAGAGAAAATGTTGAAGGTTTGTAAAGAACACCCCCAAACAGACACATAAGATGTCTGCTGCTCAACATGGGTAGAAAACAGTAGTAGGAGGTAGAAGTGGGATATATTGAAGTAGAGCTGCACAGAGGAGTAGGTATCAGTGAATTTTTCCTTTTTTTGTTAGGCCCACAGAAAACAAAATGAAGGCAACATCTGTTTTGGAGGCTGGAGTGGAAGGACCAAAGAAAACACTTGTAGGGAAGGTTGTGCTACTGGTAGAAGCAGATGTTTTGGGCAAAGCACTTGTAGTGATGGTGGTGGCATGGGCAGTACTATCCACAGTACTAATCATACTAGCCTGGGCAACTGTATTACTTGTGGTGGTAGCAGCAGCCGTGGTCATCACAGCAATAGAGTAGTGGAGGTGGTGATGTGGCAGATGGTGTGGAAACAATGGCAACAGATACAGAGGCTGACATATGAACAAGAACACTGGCAAGAGCATTGGAACTAGTAGTGCTACAGCTAGTGAAAACAGGTCTGCTGGGAGTATAGGGAACACAAGGATGGTGAACATGTGTTGAATGATGACTGTGGTCTGCATCGTTTTTGGATAGACTTGGCTATACACATTTTTTGACTGATGACTGTTTGTCTGCCATTTTCAATTAGCAGTTAAACAGGTGATGGCCAAACATGGTCTTTTATTTATTCTAGCTTACATAAAAAGAAAGTTTGCAAGTCGGTCAACTTGTAGAAAAGCAGTCACTCAGTTGTAGTATGCCAAATAATAGTACTACGTAGCATAGAGACTGCATGCCAAAAGGAAAAAAAAAATCTTAAAAGATTTATATTTTGATTTTATGTTACAGCTACAGAATAAGTGGTACTAAAACAAAATTTGCAAGCAGCTGGTGCTTCAGCAGTCATTTTTTTGGAATTAAACATGTAACGGGGGGGGGTGGTCCTTCACTAATCACTTTGCCCCCTCACCCTTCCCCACCTCCCTTCATGGCCAGATTTGATTAACAATAAAAAATACATTTTTGAAAGTAGTTTTGCAACTGCTCTACAGTTGCATTGAATTAGATAAGAAATAATTATCAACAACATGAAATAATGGTAGTGCAGATAGTAAACGCAATATATAAATAAATAAGGAACATCTGCTTGCCAGGACATCTCCTGCCTATGACTTTTTAAATTACTTGTTTTCAAACAAGTTATTTTAAACGTGTAACAGTGTTGTCATGAAATATTTACACTGATATTCATTGCACATATTTATATAAATGAACAAGTGCACGTTCTGTCTATGTTTGAACTTGATTCATGGGTTTGAACACTCTCTTCATGAATATTTAAATGTATGTATTTTAAACGTGGTCTGTTGCAACAGGAACCCCGCCCCTTGAGGAAGCCTTCTGGTGCTACATAGGGGTGTTTGCTGTCTGCTGGTAGACATGGTCTATTTATTAAAAGTTGAAAGTTATTCTGCTCATTGTATGCATCTTTTTTCTATTTCATTGCATTGCATCTTCTGGCCAAGTAAAGGCAGCATTTTTACCTGCACAGCACAGTGTGCACGTTTTTTCTTTTTTTTGCACTTAATAAACTTTATTGAAAATTTTGCAAAGGAACACTGCACAAGGTAACGCAAGTTAGACCAATAACGGAACAGCTGTGAACAATATGACAGGGTGGATCACCAAAATAATACAACCAAATAATAATTCAGACAAGTAATGGCAATCGGTTAGGCCACCATATAAAGACAGAGAGTACACAAAAGAAGGGAAAGAAAATACCCCACAGCCCATAAAGAACTATAACGTAGAAGACATACCAAGGTTAAATCAGTTAGAAGTCCCCACAAAGAGCCCAGTCAATTAGGTGTCCCCCAACTCTGAATACACTGGGAAATGAAATGACCAGCCTAGAGCAAATTTAGAACATCCAGTTTTTCCTACCTCCTCTTATATGAGGAGAGATTATGACGTAAGCTGGCCATTGGCTTTTCTAGTCACAAAAAAGTTAACAACTCAGCCATTCATTCTTTAAAACTAGGGGGCTGGGACTCCAACCAGTGTATCCAAATCACTAACTTGGCTACTGCAGAGATCAGGGCTATATGATATCTTTGGGAGCCTGACAATTGCTGGATCCTATCTTGTAAGCCTAAAAGTGGGTCCAAACAGGCTTTGAATAAGATTCCAGAAATCTAGAATTGGGGAACTATCCCACAAGAGATGTTGTAAAGTGCCCTCTTGAGTTTTACATTTCACACAAGTCGGGTCAGCTAATTTCCCAAAATTGAAAAGGCGCTGAAGCATGTAATAAGTATTATGTAATATTCTATAGTGTATTAAATGTAGCTTATCCACTTTAAGGTACCAATGAATAAATTCCCAGTGAAATGTGGATGCAAGACTTGGAGCTATCACAGGGAACTCCCTCTCCCAGTAACCACATCTCACCGTCTTCCTGGAACCCACCAATTCCCTAAACAACTTGTTTAGAGCCGAAACAGCGTGTGATTATGCAACCAAATCAGCCAATTTTCGATAAATGGATCCATTCAAAATTATCCAAGGACAGGGACCTAAAAGACCTTGGAGAAAATGTTTTAATTGGCAAAAAGCAAAAGCTAAGCCACCAGTTCAGGGTATAGAGTACTTTAAACAAAATCCCTCAAAGGTAACTAGTCTGTCCACTTGAAATAAATCAGATACTGACTGAAAATTAACATGTCCCAAAAATTTTGCAGGTATAGATTTATCGGCAATCTTCAGGTTAGGGTTTAAATGGATCAACTGCTCGAGGTCCCTCAGTGGCATGTATTCGAGAAAACGGCAAAGCTGGGCATTAATTCGCATCAACCAACCAATAGGAGTGTCACAGAGTTTCTGAGGAAGCCTCGACCAGGGCAAAAAGGGTAAAGCTTGAAAAGAAAAACCATATTTGCGACAATAATAACGCTTAATTTCCTTCTATGGCATTATACCTAGATTTTTGCCATCACTCATGTCCTGGAGGCTCCAAGCCAAAAACGTACTGGCCTGCGAGGCAAATAGTACTAATAAAAATTCAGAAGTTGGAGTCCACCGTAATATTTCAGGTTTTTTTACCATTCCACATAAACTCGGATATAATTTTTTGGAGCTGCAAGAACCAGGACTGGGGCAAGGGCATACTTAACATACTTAAAGGATACAGAATTCTGGGCAAAACATTCATCCAACTAATTGAAATTTTCCCCCATAAAGATATAGGAAGATGATGCCACCATTGAAAGTCTGCCTTAATTGCACTTTTAAATGGATGCAAGTTAAGCACACTCAAATTCTTAATCCTCTGAGCTAACTGAATCCCTAAATATTTAAAACCTGCAACAGACCAACAAGAGTACAAGTTTAAAGGCACATCTTTCTTACAAGTTACAGAGTTGAGGGGGAAAATTACGTTTTTTGGCAAATTCAGTTTATAGCCTGAGTGGTGACCCAATTCAGACAGGGTATGTACTGTAGCAGGTAGGGAGACTGAGGGGTTAGTGAGGTGAAGTAAAATGTCATCAGCATATGTTAACAGTTCATAGGTGAGGGGACCAATGGAGATACTAGTAATCGAGGGATGTAAAAAAAATGTCTTGTAAGAGATTCCAAGTAAAGATTAAACAGAAAAGGGTATAAAGGGCATCCCTGACACATTCCCCTATAAAAGCCAAAAGGATCTGAGAGGACCCTGTTACAAAAAATATGGGCAGTAGGGGTTTTATATAATAAACAAATCCATTTTATATAACTATCAGGGACACCAAATGTGAACAATGTTTTAAACAAAAAGAGCAAGAGACCCTATCAGAAGTTTTTCGGCATCCAGGGAGACCAACACTGTATGAGTGTCAGACTCTCTGGAAGCCGAAAGTAGGTGAAATACCTTTCTCATATGGTCCGAAACCAGACGTCCCCTCATAAATCCTGTTTGCTCCTTGCCAATAAGTAACTGCCAGACCTGGATCAGTCTAGTAGCTAAAACATGTGACAACATTTTGGCGTCCACATTTAACAAGGAGATAGGATGGTAGTTGCCTTCCTCTTCAGGATTCTTGCCTGGTTTCGGAAGCAAGGTAGTAAAGGGCTCAGAAAAGTCTGCAGGAAAAGCATCATGTTGAAAACAAAAGTTATAGAAGTCAGTCAAATGGGAGTAAGTTCAGCCCTAAGCACAGAATAAAAGTTGGGATAAAACCCGTCAGGGCCCAGAGCTTTATCCAATGCAAGAGAGGAAATCACCCTATCCACTTCTGAATTAGTGATGGGAGCAGATAATAGGGGGATTAATTCCTGGGACAAATGAGGAAGATTAACAGCAGCTAAGTAATCCTGTATCTGCCCTAATGAGTCAGGAGTAATGTCCTCTGCCTCGTATAAGCCAGCACAAAACTTTTTAAATTACAGAACTATTTCTCTTGTAGCAGTTAAAATCCATCCATCTACCCCAGAATGAATAACGTTAATTGGCTGAGACATTTCAATTTGCTTCAACTGCATGGCCAACAACTTGCTGCTTCCCCTCCCCAATGTCTCATACTGCAATCGAGAGCTGAAAATAGCATGTTTGGCCTGCTCTCTGTTGAGCTCCGGATAAGCAGCCCAGGCCTGGTTAAGTCAGGCCTACTTCACATCCAAAGAGGCCACAGAAATAAGATTTCTTTAAGATACGAATCATGTGTAACAAATCTTGGGCTTTTTTTTCTCTTTGATGTTAGTTGAGGCCAGCCTAATGAGCTCCCCATGAATCACACATTTGTAGACACTTCAGCAGGTCACCAATGAATCTATTGCGGGAATATTGAGCTGAAAAAAGTCAGTGGTCGCCTTTTTAATTCTGGTACAACACCATTCATCTTTTAGAATGTGATTGTTAATTCACCACCGTCTATGCCTGTTGGTAATTGGAGCCAGCCTAACAGACAAAGAAACAGTAGCATGGTCAGAAATTAACTGACTGAATCTCGCAGTGTCTGATAGCCTGAGCAAAGACAGGGCTAACTTAGTGCACCCCTTTTCATCGACACCCTGACGGCAAAACTGAAAAAAATACCATCACGGCGACATTCGCGGTAATGGTCCTTTTTCCGTGTTTTACCTTCTCCAGTGCTCCGCCCCCTCCTCAGACCAGCTCCGACTTGGAGTTGGAATCCTAGAGTCTGGGGGTGTGGGGGGCACAGCCCCCCACAGAAAACACTGTTAAAGAGGCGGCACAATACCTGCGTTGGTATTGTGCTGTCACTGTGCAGGAGGTCGGCATTCTTGCTGATGAGATAACTTGGTGCTTGTGGGTTAACTAAAGCATAATCAATACAGCAGTGGATATTGTGAACTGGAGAAGAAAAGATGTATTCCCTCTCCAAGGGATGTAGGATGCACCAAACATCCACTAGCCCACAATTCTCCATCAGCTCCCTCAAGGCCCTTTGTGCTGGGGTAAAGCCTCTTCTAATGGAACCTGACCTATCCAGAGAGTCATCCACTGCAAGATTCCAATCCCCATCAATATTTTAGGAAGCGAGTAATATGAAGAGATAAGACACATAATAGACACAAAAAAGGAGGGTGTGTCCACATTCAGACCATAAATGCTGCCCAAAAGTACCTCTGAAGAACCCACCATTGCATGAAACACAATGTAATGGCCCTCTGGAGCCTGATGTTCTTTTAAAACCTGTAGTGGGAAATGCTTACGGGCCAGAATTAGAACTCTAGCCCTGCAGGAACTATTGCCCACCCCCCAAGATGTACCCACCCAAAGCCGGTGAAAAAAATGTGCATTAGAGTCCAACAAATGTGTCTCTTGGAGAAAGACCAAGTCTGGTTTAAAAGTGGCCAAATGTTTAAGGACTTGGGAATGTTTCATGGGAGAATTACCCCCTTTAATGTTCCATGAAACACAATTCAAGGAGGATAATGCCATGGAGTGAAAACAAATAGATAAATGGTCTTCAAAACACCCCAGTGATTAGTAAGGGACCCAAATAACAAAAGCAGGACCCAGTGCACCCAAATCTGCCTATCCAATAGACACAAGCCTAAGCAGGAGAGGTGAATCCACCCTATAGGCAAACAAACCCCGTCCTGAACAAATGTAAAAAGGTAACAGACACCCAAAACCCCCCAAAAGATGTAACCCACCAAACAGGAATAAGCAACAACCTCAGAGACAGAATGTGAACAGAATCGTTTCTCTGATTACTCCAACCACCCCAGGAAGGAATGGTATGAGACATACCCCAAAATGGGTGGAAACTCCACCTCCACTGTAATAGGCCGTGATGACTCAGAGAACCCACTATGAGCCCCAGCCTGGGATCCCTGGCCCAAAAATAAAATCATTTTAAGTGTCGCAGCTGAATGGGGAGATTGAGAAAAAGAAAAGGGAAAAAGGGAGAAGACATGAGGTGAAGAAGCCTCCCTACACATAAGGAGGTCAACCCCTAAACTGTCCATGAAGTGGGTACTATATATAAAAAGAAAGATTAATCCCTTCATTAAAACTAAATCATAGTAATGTATCCTTTTATAACATAGGCAAACATAGATCCAATACAGTACCAGCCCGAAACATGGAAATATTAACCTCATTAACTGATAACAAATCCCATCTCAAAGAAAGCACCTCTGCCATGAAAATTTAAAATTATTCATAAAAATTGCATGCTGAAACTATTAGTCCAAGGGTAACCTCACTCATACTGCTCAAAAATAAAGTTTATCTGCCAACAATAGTTCAGTAAAAGAACATAAGGAGGTCAACCCCCAAATTAGCCCTCACATTAAAACTAAATCATTATAATGTATCTGTTTGTAGCATAAGTAAATGGAGGTCCAATATAATACCACCCCCCAGAAGAAAAGGAAAAAGAAAAAAAAAACACATCAACCTTATTGACTGATGCACATCCTCTTCAGAAGAAAGCATCTCTGCCCTGAAAAAATCAAAGCAACTGTAAAAATTGCATACAAAAACTGTTTGTCCCAGGGCAGCCACACTCAAACAGATCAAAGGCAAAGTTTGTCTGTCACCAGAAGGTCAGTAAAAGATCTACACAGTGCATACAATGTCTGCTACTATAAAGTCGCAAAGAGAAAATGAGGGGTGCGACCAGATGGAGAAGAAACCCCCTCCCCCCAAAAAAACCCACACCTCCCTTCATCCTTACAAAAGGGTAGCTTCTGTGATCCCACGATGCATCTGATGTGCTCGTTTTTTCTGAGTGGTTGGCATTTCAGATGTCCACAGGAAAAGCTTGCCTTATTTTACAGCAAAAACGTGTCTTATTGTGTAAAGACATATACACACACACACACACACACACACGCACTCACTAAATTTAAGGGGAATGAAAAGGCTACTTTTTATTAAATTTTTTTACAACAGGCCCCAGTAGGTACTACTGTACTTACTGGTTGTATGCAGCAAAAGCTGCAGTAAAAGTTACAGCAGTCAGTTGAGTTGTCTTAAAAGAAAATCACCCAATTAGAGTGTGCCAGCTGAGAGTACTATATAGTGTACAGCCTTCAGGGCCCAATATTCAAAAATGGGCAAAGAAGCATGCAAAGTTTTGTGCTGTGTTTGCCCAGTGCCCATGACCCTGAAAATGCTATATTCAGTTGGATAGCACATCAGCGCCATCTGACTGAATACAGGGTGACTGCAGCACAGTGCTAAGCTGAGTAGTGCTGCCCTGACATGGATGCCACCAGTGCAGAGAACAGAGCCACCAGACCCAATAGTGCCGGTAGCTCCTGCTGCAATTTTCAGACAAACCCATGCAAAAGAGGCCTTTGGATAAGTCAGGCATTAAGGGGCCATTTGCATGCCCATTATGGGTACACTTACATGGGAAGAGGTGACAGGTTTGAACCCCGCACCGAGTCTGCCCCAACCCCAATTGCCTGCTTCCATACAAAACATGTATTCCCTGGTGTCTAGTGGCACTTCCCACCACTGATCACCGGCCCAGTATATTTAAATGCATGCCCTGGCACTACCAGTCCCCCCACTCTCTGATCGCCAGCCCAAGTATAACTGTACTCTTCCCTGGTGTCTACTGGTCCCCTGCCCTTCAACCACTATTACTGATAAATCCTGTCCCTGGTGTCTAGTGGCCACCCCCCCCCCGATCATCATTCCTGGTAATGAGAAATCGTGTCCCTGGTGTCTAGTGATCCCACAGCTCTCCGATTGCTGTCTCTGGTAATGTGAAATCCTGTCCTTGGTGTTTAGTTGTCCCCCCGCCCTCTGATCGATGTCCCCGGTAATGTAGAATCCCATCCCTGGCATCTAGTGGTCCCCCAACTCTCTGATCATCATACCCAGTAATGTGAAATCCTGTCACCCTCCAATCAGCATTCCCAGTAAAGTGAAATCCTGTCCCTGGTGCTTAGTGGTCTCCCCACCCTCCGATCTCTCTCTCGCTCTCTGATAATGTAGAATACTTTCCCTGGTGTCTAGTGGTCCCCCAACCCTGCAGTCACCAGCACTGGTGTAAGTTCGATCATCCCTGGTGCCTAGTGGTCACCCCCACCCACTGATTACCAGCCCCATAGCTGTAAAAGCATTCTCTGGTGCTGGTGGTTCCCCTACCCTCCAGTCACCAGTCCCATAGATGGAATTCACTTCCTGACATCTAGTAGTCCCTTCCCCACTCCAGGGGTACTAACAGACCCACTCTGCCAGCCCCCACTTTCCTTATGAACCAGTGCCGTGTGTCCCCTATGGTGACTAGCACAGCCCTCCTCTCACCTCATCAGCCGCCCACTGTATGGATAGACATGGAGCATATGTCTGTCCATGTACAGTACAGGGCATGCATCCTCTGTATTGTTCAGGGATCATGCAGCCTGTGTACTGTACAAGGTGCACGTGGCCTGTACAGTACACTGGCTGTGCACTCCCTGTACAATACAGAGGATGTGTGCCCTGTACTGTACACTGGACACGTGCTCCCCGTCTATCCATATGGAGGCCAGCTGAGGAGGAGAGAGGGGGGCTGTACCAGTTGCCATATAGGACCCGTGACACCAGCATGTAAGGTAAGGGGAGGTTGGCAGGATGGGTTTGTCAGTGCCTTTAGAGCAGGGGGGCCACTAGACACCAGGGAATGAATTGCATCTATGGGTCTGGAGAATGGAAGGTGGTGGGACCACTAACACCAGGGAATGCTTTTACAGCTATGGGGCTGGTGATTGGTGGGCAGGGGGGTACCGCTAGGCACCAGGGATGATTGAACTTACACCGGAGTTAATGATCGGAGGGTGGGGGGACCACTAGCACCAGGGAATGCTTTTACAGCTATGGGGCTGGTGATTGAGCACAAGGCTTACTAGGCACCAGGTTCTCGATTGAACTTACTGGGGCTGGTGATTGGTGGGTACCACTAGACACCAGGGACAGGATTTCACATTACCAGGGATAGCAACTGGAGGGTGGGACCAATAGACACCAGGAACAAGATTCTACATTACTGGGGACGGTGATCAGAGGGCAGGGGAACCACTAGACACCAGGAACAAGATTCTACATTACTGGGGACAGTGATCAGAGGGCGGAGGAACCACTAGACACCAGGAACAAGATTGTACATCACTGGAGATGGTGATTGGAGGGTGGGGGCACCGCTAGACACAAGGGGAAGGATTTCACATTACCAGGGACAGTGATTGGAGTGCGGGGGAACCGCTAGACACCAGGAACAGGATTTCACATTACCAGAGATGGCGATCGGAGGGTAGGAGGACCACTACGCACCAGGGACAGGATTTCACATTACCGGGGATGGCAATCAGTGGACGGGGGTGCCTCTAGATGCCAGAGGGTGGGTGGGTGTGTTCCCCCAACTGCCAACTTGCTTGTTGGCTGCAGTGCTCCAGTGGCCACTAGGGTTGCCTGAAGTAAGGTGGGGTTTCGATCAGCAGTATTTGTGATGTATAAAGTAGTCTACACGAACCCTGCTGCACAACGCAAATGCACTATCATGCTGTGCTGGTATTCCTGTCCCCACCCATCACATTTGCCCACATAGAAACATAGAAGTTAAGAGCAGATAAGGACTGCAAGGCCTATCCAGTCTGCCCATTTTTTCTACCTTATGAATTTGCCATAGGCCTTTACTCTGTCAATGGCCTATCTAGCCATACTCATCTGTATTGCTCCCTTATGCCTATCCCATGCCTGTTTGAAGCCCTGCACTGTATTCATATCCACCACTTCCTGAGATAGGCCATTTCATGCATCCACCACCCTTTCTGTGAAAAAGAACTTCCTCACATTACCCCTTAATCGGCATTTCTCTAATCTCATGCTGTGTCCTCTTGTCCTGCTATTTTTCTTATATTGAAACATGGTAGACTCTTTCACCTTGTTAATGTGGGGCTGACTCTCCGATCTCATGTGTCAGTGGTGGTAAAATCATATTTTTATTATCTAAGAAACATTGCCAGAATCAAGCACCTCGTTCTGTCCAGCGATCTGCCAACTTTGTTCCATGCCTTTGTGACCTCACGCCTGGACTACTGCAACTCGCTTTACCTTGGGCTTCCGGGGGTTGACATCCACCGCTTGCAGCTAGTGCAGAATTCCGCAGCTCGAGTACTGACGGGTACTTCTAGATCTTCCCATATTACTCCGGTGCTGCGGGAACTGCACTGGCTGCCAGTTCAGTGGCGGATCACCTTCAAAGTCGGATTACTGACTTTTAAAGCCCTGCATGATCTGCACCCTGATTACCTGAAAGAACTCCTGATTCCTTACTGCCCTGTGAGATTGCTCTGCTCAGCTGACGAGGAGTTGCTAGAGATTCCAAGGGTAATATTAAAATCAGCTGGGGCCCGGGCTTTCATGTTTGCGGCCCCTTCCCTTTGGAATTCTCTACCATGTCGGATAAGGGAGTGTACGACCATGGGTAGTTTAAACAGGCTCTTAAATCTTTTCTATGGGAAATGGCATATGGTTTTTGATTCATCATTAATTGTTGTGTGTGTTTTATAATATTTCTTTTGTACCTTTGTTTTTTGTATTCTGTATTTTATCTTATTTTATTGGAATGCGCCTTGATATTTGAAAGGTGGAATATAAATAAAAATATTATTATTATTATTATTATTATTATTAATGTCCTTGTGCAGGTGCGGTCTCCAGTACTGCATGCAGTACTCCAGATGGGGCCTAACCAGTGTCTTGTAAAGAGGGATTATTACCTCCCTTTTACAACTTGTGATACTAATACACCCCAACATCCCTCTAGCCTTACCTACTGCTTTAGTGGTCTGATTAGACGATTTTAGATCATCTCTGATGATGATGCCTAAGTCTCTTTCTTCCCTTGTGATTGCCAGCAACTCCCCTCCCAACATATAGGTAGCTTCAGGGTTTCTCTTCCCTACGTGCGTGATCTTGCACTTCTTTGTGTTAAACCCCAGTTGCCACTCTTCCAACCATTTTGACAGTTTATCTGGATCTCTTCCCATTCTGCCCACCCCATCTGGATCATCTACTCTATTGCAGATCTTGGTGTCATCTGCAAACAGACAAACCTTAACCTCCAGTCTATCTGCAATGTCACTGATAAAGATATTGAAGAAGACTGGCCCCAGGACTGATCCCTGAGGTACCCCACTTGTGACTCTTCTGTCTGTATATCATTTACCACCATTCTCTGTTTTCTGCCCGCCAACCAGTTTGCCACCCAATTGACCAACCTCTGCCCCACTCCAAGCCTAGCCAGCCTATTGATTAATCTTCTATGTGGCATAGTATCGGCAGCTTTGCTGATGTCAAGGTAGGCGACATCAACTGCACCCCCTTGGTCCACCACTCTGGTTACCCAGTCAAAGAAATCTATGAGATTAGTTTGACAAGACCTCTGTGTTGCAAACCCATTCTGTCTTGGATCCTGAGCTCCCATGGATTCTAGGTGTTGCACTATCTTTTCCTTAAGGAGTGCCTTCATAATCTTGCCCACTACTGAGGTAAGACTGACTGGTCTATAGTTCCCTGCCTCCTCCCTGCTGCCGCTCTTGTGGAGTGGGATCACAAGAGACCTTCTACAGTCTTCTGGAACCTCTCTTGTACTCAGGAACTCACTAAACAGTTCTGATAATGACTCTACTAGTTCCACCCTTAGCTCCTTCAGTACCCTGGGATGTATGCCATCAGGTCCTATTGCCTTGTCCACCCTGAACTTAGCGAGCTCTTGTAGGACCCTTTTTTGTGAAGGGACTTGCACACCTCCTCCCTCCCCGTGTCCATGGTGCTGAGCTGGGGTCTGCCCTACCTTCTCCTCAGTAAATACTGAGCAGAAGTATCTATTTAGGATAGATGTTTTTCTGGTCCTCCTCCACACACCCCCTTATCCCTTTGATCTTAGCAATAACCCCTCTGGACTTTCTCCTTTCACTAATGCATCTATAGAAAGTCTTGTCCCCTTCTTTTACTGTCTGTGCTAGTGTTTCCTTGGTTTGGGCCTTTGCCTGCTTTGCTGCCTTCCCTGCTTTCCTTAGGGAAGTTTGGTATGCCTCTCTATCATCATCCTGCTGCGTTTCCTTATATTTCCTGAAGGCCAAACTTTTGGCTGATCTTTTCTACTACTGTTTTTGAGAAACAAAATGGTTTTCTCCTTCTTTTGCTCTTGCTTTTCCCCCTAACACAGTGGGTTGTTGCTTAAAGTTTTGCATCCTTAATGCTTGCCCACTTTACCTGTACCCCCTCACCTGTATTTCTTCTTGCCAGGGCTAGCTTAATTCTGTTGCCCATCTTATCAAAGTCAGCTCCTCTAAAGTCCCATATTTTCTTTCGTATCGAGACTGTACATATTATTCTTGGATTTATGATTCTGGAGTCAGTTGGAGCAGTTATTGACCTCTTATGGATTGTTGGTGCGTCATTCGATCCCTCATTGGATTTTCTATCATTGACTTTGTGAAGGAGAGTGTGGGCAGTGAGAGTGCCTTATCATTCCCGTGTGCTTGGATCCTGTTTAACTTTTTTATCATCATTGGCAGTGAAAGTGCCAAAAATTGGATGAAAGATTATTTAATTCCTGCTTCTGAGTACTTTTATAGTCCTGCTGGTAGTGAGAAGACCATCGGGACTTGGACTATTTTCTTTATATGTATTTTTGATTGATTATTTTGTTTTGTTTCATTTTTGTTTATGTTTGTTTAGTTTAACTTTCTCCTCCTCAGAGCTGTGAGAGGGTTTTGGTGTGGGGAAGTCTTTTATTTATTTGTTTTTATTTGTGTTTTGTTTACTTATTTTTGGGTTAGGATTTTTAAAGTTTATGTAATTGGGAATGGTGCAATATGGGAGGGTTTTCAGCTTAAAGTTTTATTGATTATTTTGAATTCAGGACAAGTTATTTACAAGACAATTAGGACTTTTCTGAGGTGTTTGGCTCTAGCTGTTATTTGCTTGTGGAATGTGTCTATTAGCTCCCTCGGTCATGCGTTATTCATCCTCCTCTCTCCGTGCCCTCCGCCCTTTCTGTCCCCCCCACCATTTTCTAGCTACCAGCACTGTCGGGTGCTTGGTATTGTGCATAGGAGGAATGGGGTGGGCATGGTGGGGGCACGGACGCTGGAGGTGAAGGAAACGCCTCTATAGGTTGTTAGGTTCAGAAGATGCCCTGGGGTGAAATGGAGCCTGGAATGTGGTGATCCATGTCTAGTCCCCATACCCAAGGGCACCTTCTCTTTTGATGGGCAAGTGGCCGGGATGGCCCAGGAACCCTGTCCAACCCTGGCGGTGTTGTGCAATGCCAGATCTGTTAAGAACAAGTCTGCTGTTATTGCTGACTTTGTTAGAACAGCTGATCTGGCTTGCATCACCGAGACCTGGCTGGATGAAAATACTGGCCCCATTTTAGAGGCAGCAATTCCAGCCGGGTACTCAGTGGTACACCGCCCTAGATTGGATCACCGGTGGGGTAGCGGTCTGTTTCAAGACCGGTTTGGGCCTCATGAGTGTACCAGCTGAGGAGGCAGACTCCTTTGAGTGTATTGTGGTAGCTGGTGTGGGCTGCAGGATAGCTGTCATCCATCATCCACCCTGGTATGACAAGCAATTCCTGCAGGAAGTGGCAGATTGCATCGCTGACTTGGCATTGGAGTCACCCAGATTGATGGTGCTGGGTAACTTCAATGCCTGGGTCAATGACGAACTCTTGTCTTTTGGTCAACACTTCCTCCAGCTGATGACATCGCTGGGCTTTACACATATTGTTTCTTCAGCTACCCATAATCATGGTCACTCTTTGGATCTGGTTTTCCTCCTGGGGATTGAGGCCTCTGATTTGGGGGTAGAACCTGTCAGTTTGTCTGATCATTACACCATGAGGTTCAGCTTTTGTGCCTCCCTTTGTAGGTCTGCCACTGTGGAGATGGTCAGTTACCACCCTTTATGGGATGTGTTCCCTGAAGACCTGATGGCAGTGATTGACCTCTCAGAGTTTCCTGTTGCCAGCTCGAGTCCAGAGTCAATGGTTCTGGCCTATAATCAGGTCATTTCCTCAGCCCTAGACTTGATAGTTCCTGTCTGTGTTCGTCCCCTCCCTCTCCGCCCTCGGGCCCCTCGGTTTGATGGGTCCTTGAGGGAGTTGCGGCATGTGAGACAACAGTTAGAGTGTTGCTGGCGGAAATCTGCTCTGGAAGTCGACCGCCTTAGTTTAGTGAAGCATTATCAGCTCTACCAATCAGAGATCTCCCACAAGAAGGCAGAGTTCCTGTCCAGGGAGATCACTGTCGCTCAGAATCGACTGGCTCAGTTCTTCTGAACTGTGGACAGGTTGTGCAACCCAGCCTGTCTGCAGCTCCATCGAGCTTTTCCACAAAAAGAGTGGGATGAGATTGCTCAATTCTTTGTGAATAAGGTGGCCGACATCAGATCGGAGATCCGCTTGTCTCACTGTATGGGGGATGATGTTGGTCAGCTTTCAGTCACAGTACCTTGTGTCTCCTGGAGTACCTTTGATCAGCAGGAGTTTGAGGATATTATGCGGATTGTCCAGGGGATGCGCCCTATGTGCTGTAGTTTAGATCTGGGCCCAACATCCCTGATTTTGGATTGTTTTGAGATCATTGGCCTGTTTCTGGCTCAAATTATCTGGTGCTCCATAGAATCGGGTGAGTTTCCAAGCTCCCTGAAGGAGGCGGTGGTGACACCCCTTCTGAAGAAAACTTCATTGGACCCAGATATTTTTGCTAACTACAGACCGATCTTGAACCTTCCCTTTATTGGTAAGGTTTTAGAGAAAGTAGTGGCAAACCAGCTGGAGAACCATTTGACCATCCATAGTATCTACGAACCTCTCCAGTCGGGTTTTCGTAAGAGGCATAGTACTGAGATCTCTCTGGTTCGGGTGCTCAATGATCTCCTGATGGTGAGAGATCAGAGAAACCATTCTATTCTGGTACTCCTTGATCTCTCTTCAGCCTTTGACACTGTAGACCATGGAGTTTTACTTGAGCACCTGAGATCCATCTGTGGCTTGTCTAGCATGGTGCTCAGATGGTTTACATCATTCCTATTCGAGAGAACGCAGGGAGTTGTGTTGGGGATTTTTTCTTCTGACTCTTTCTCTCTGCCTTGTGGGGTTCCCAAGGGTTTGGTGCTGCCCCCCGTGTTGTTTGGAGTGTATATGCTATCCCTCAGAGACATTTTAAGATGGTATGGGCTGTGATTTCACTGCTATGCTGATGATACCCAGCTCTACCTGTCTTTTGCTCCCAACCAGGTTAGTGCTCTCTCAGTATTTAATAACTGCCTCACCGAAATCCATGACTGGATGAATTTGAGCTGGTTAAAGTTGAATGCAGGAAAGACTGAGGTTATGGTAGTGGACCTGGGATGCAAGATAGAAGGGTTGAGGAATGATTAACCCTCTGGTTTATTCCTAGGGGACGATCAGATCCTTACCTCAGAAGGGGTGCATAATCTGGGAGTGGTACTTGATGATGGGCTGAACCTTCGTCAGCAGGTGTCGGCAGTCATCAAGTCAGCCTTTTACCATCTTAGGAACATTGCTAGGGTGAAACACCTTGTTCTGTCCAGCGATTTACCTGTGTTGTTCCAAGCCTTTGTGACCTCTCACCTTGACTACTGCAATCCCCTGTACTTAGGGCTTCCTGGGGTTGATATCCACTGCTTGTAGCTAGTGCAGAACATTGCAGCTCGATTGTTGACAGGGATGTCAATAAGGTTAAACAATACCCCTGTGTTGTGTGATCTGCACTGGCTGCTGATTCAGTTGTGGATCACCTTTAAAATAGGTTTATTGACCTACAAAGCCCTACACAGACTTGGTCCTGAATACTTGAAAGAGCTTCTGATTCCTTACATCCCTGTGCGACAGCTCCGTTTGGCTGATGAGGGGTTGCTGGAGGTTCTGAGGGTTACTTTAATATCTTCTGGGGCCTGTGCTTTTATGTTTATGGCCTCAACCCTCTGGAATTCTCTGCCCCATCAGCTTCGGGAATGTATGACCTTGGGGCACTTCAAGCAGGATTTTAAGACTTACCTGTGGAGACAAGCATTTTTGAGTTGATGTGAGTGATTCATGATTTTAATGTTATTTTATCTTCATGTTTTGGATTTTATTGTCATTTTTGTACAGCGCCTGGGTGCCTGAAAGGCACTTAATAAATAAAGTTTTATTATTATTATTATTTATATTTTTGCCTTGGAATGGGATGATTTAGTTCTAGCGGCCAAACTGAATCATACCATGTGATGGTCACTGGCCCCCAGGTGACCTTCTACCTGGAGATCTGTGATCCTTTCCCCATTAGTCAGTACTAGATCCAGGATAGCTCTGTCTCTTGTGGGTTGTTGTACTAGTTGTCTGAGGTTCTCCCCCTTCAGGGAATCCACTATGTGTTCAGTTCTGGTGGATGTTCCTGCTGGTATTGACCAATCTGTATCTGGCATGTTGAAGTCTCCCATTATCACTACCTCCCCTTTCGCAGTCATGCTTTGTATATCTTCTAACAGTAATGTGTCTATGTCCTCCCCCTGGGCTGGAGGCTCGTAGACAACCCCAGTTTGTATGGCTGTCCCATTTCCTGTTTCCAGGATGACCCACAGTTCTTCTGGCTCCTTATGTGTATTCTGAATTTCTGTAGCTTTGATATTTTCATTGACATAAATGGCCACTCCCCCCCTTTTTGCTCTTCGGTCTCTTCTGAACAGTACATAGCCAGGTCCTGAAGTCTTCCAAGTGTGGTTACCGGTGAACCATGTCTCTTTAATGGCTACTATGTTCAGTTTTGCCTCTGTCATTGTTGCCTCCAGGTCTGGGATCTTGTTTCCCAGGCTGCGGACATTTGTGTACATGATTTTCCATTAGCCAGATTTTGGTGTATTAGTTGTTGGGCGAGGTCCAGCGTTTCCCCTGTGTGTTGCATGGGGAGTCAAACCTTTTTCCTTACCTGGTGATGCAAATGAACTACAAACATGCTGAACTCCTGTTTGATCACTAGCTGAGGGGGAGAGGTGTTCTTCCCATTCAATGTATCGGGTGCTGCACCCCTCTCTTCATTTGCTAGTTTAAATATTCTGCAAAGACATCAAACTTCTGCCCCAATGCACTGACTCCCTCCATAGTCAGATGCAGTCCATTGAATTTAAAGAACTTTCACTCCCAAAACTGTTGCCAGTTACCGACAAATCTGTGTCCTTTTTCCTGACACCAGCCCTTGAGCCACATGTTTAGCTCCCCTATCTCCCCTTCTATGATCTTCTGTCCATCTTCCCCCCTCTCCCAGACTGGCAGGATCTCAGAGAAGGAGATGCCTGATGAAATGAATGACAGCTTGTCTCTCAGCCTGGTCAGGTGTTCCTTGGTCTCCACAGCTGACTGGCTGGTGAGATCGTTAGTCCCTATGTGTACCAGGATGTTGATGTTTTCTCCTGCTTCCTGCCCAATTTTAGCAATGTGGTCAGTGTTTCTCTATGCTGATCTATCTAGGAGACATCTGACCATTACCCCTGGCCTGAGGTAGGTATCAACTGCCCAAATCATGGAGTCTCTTATGATCAGAAGTGTTTTGGATTTCCTTTTTGCTTTTTTTGTTTTGGTCCCTGTTTTGGGCATGTTTTGTAGTGCTAGCTCCTGTGCTGTGGTGTCCTGCTCTGCAGTGTCCTCTGCCCCTTTGTTTGATTTAGGAGATAGAGGCAGATATCTGTTTGTAGTTTTTATATGGTTTGTGAAGGTGATACGTTGGTGAGCATTGAGGGATGGGGCATCTCATTTGTCCCTCCTAACCACCTGCCAACCTTTCAGACCAACTACCCTGTGTGGTTGAGGTGCTTCAGTTGGATGTTATGGAAATGGAGGGCAGTTCTTGTAATATATTTCCTATTGAATATGCGATTTGAGGTGCACAATCTCTGCCCATGCTGCCCGGAGCTGAGCCCTTAGATCTCCAATTGTCCAGCTTGTAGGACAGCATCCTAAATCCTGTATAACTACCCTTTTGAAAAGTGTCCCACAGTTCCTGCAGTTAATAATATCCATTCTAGTTGAGTTGCTGAGTTTATAACCTGGTCCGAGAAATTAGAAGGAAAATGAAAGCAAAAATGTTTATATATATATATATATATATATATATATATATATATTTTGTTTGTTTTGTTTGTTTGTTTTTGTGTAACTTTTCATAACAAGTTAAATTAAATGTGCCCCTGTAAGTGAGGTTACTGCATGGATACCCCTCTGATTCTCCTCTTCCTGTTTTGCTAGAGGAAATGTCATGACTATGCTACTCTATCAAAGTAGTGTAGCATGGGGTAGTTGGGAATGGGGATGGGTGGTTAGGCCCTTCACCTGCTGAAAAAGAAGAACCACAGACAAAAGAACAAGGAGGTAAGAGCAGAAACAATCAACCAACAACAAATGAAGTAGCCCTGAAAGCTTAGCCTAATTATAGATAAAACTGTAAAACATGTAAGCACCACCTGTAATAATTTCACAGAATATATACCCTGCAAAAACATTTTACTACAGAGAAAAATAAAGCTGTAACAGAAGATATAACTTGCAAAACACAATTTGAATCAGAGAAGATTACAGCAGTTATCGGTAAGCACAAAACAGTAACAAACCTGTAGGCACACCCTGTAATAATGCAGGAGAAAGTATACCCTGCAACAGCAATTTGAATCAGAGAACAATAAAGCAGTAAAATGTAAGCAAAAGACAGTAACAAAACCTCTGAGCACAAAGAAAATAGTAACACACAGTAAATCTGCCTAGCCAAAAGAAGCCTTAATATTTTTCCTTGCTCTGATAATGTTGTTCCTTGCTCTGTCCTTACAAGCAAACCTAGAAGAAAAGAGCTCAGGTGAAGCTAGGTGCCTTTGCCAGCAAACCTAGTCTTCCACATACATTAGTGCACACATATGCCCTCTTTGGATATAGTGCAGGGGTGCAAATCCTGGGCAAAGAGGCAGCAATCACTTTGCCCACTGGGCAAAGTTTTGAATATCTGGCCCTAGGAGTCAAGAGACAGACAAAAAAAAACCTTAAAATATTTATATTTTCATTTTATGTAGCAGCTGCAGAATAAATGGTACAAAAACAAATCTAACAGGTAGCTGTTGCTACAGATGTCCACAGCAACAGTTTGCCTTGTTTTGCACACACAGAGTTGAAATCTGAGAAGAAAAAAAAAAAGAGTACTTCTTAATTACTTTTTTCCAGCAGTTACCAGCAGGTGCGTACTAGGTAACGGTTCTATGCAGTAACAGCTGGAAAAAAAGCATACAGCAGTCGGCTGACTTGTAAAAAAATCAGTCAGTTGCAGGGTGTCAAACTAAGAGTACTACAGTCTGCAGGAGTCAGTAGAGAGAAAAATGTTAACCACACACACACACACACACACACACACACACTATGGTTAGGGATGATTAGGCTGTTTAATGTTAAACTTTTAAATTTACAGTTTAATAGCTTCTTTCCCATTCAATGGATTTGTACACAATTTTGTATGCACAGTCTCAGGGGCAAGGTCTCTTGATGTGCCAAGTGTCATTCTGGTCAGATGTGTGGATTCTGAGATCTGGATAGTGAAAAAAGTTAAACAATTGTGGTTATTTGCTGTTTTTTTGTCATCATCAAGCACCCAGATGGTTTGGAATTTTGGTCCAAAATTTTCAGGGTAGAAAAGGGTTGCTCCAGGTGCTTTTCTTTGGTTTGATGAGATGCATTGTAAATACAAGGGTTGAACTAGCCAAACCTTTTATACTGATTTGAATGCAGGAGAACTGTGGCTGCCTTCTAATTGGTGAGCTCCCCAGTAACACCTGTGAGCCTTTTATTGGTCAGGGCACACTACACAAGTAATAAAGCCAGAGAATGATCTCCCCACAAGACAGAGAGACAGCAGGGGGACCTCAGTTCAGAATGACAAGATAAAATGTGATGCTTTTTCCTGACCGATGGAGTACCTAGAGGCCAGTGGGGCACAGGACCAAAGGCAGCATGGATTCACAGCAGGAAGGTCATGTCAGACAAATCTAATTGATTTCTTTGACTGTGTGACCAAAGTAGTAGACCAGGGAGGGGCTGTGGACATGGCCTACCTAGACTTTAGCAAGGCATTTGACACAATCCCGCACAAAAGATTAATAAACAAATTAGCCAGCCTGGGAGTGGGTCCCAGGGTGGTAGCCTGGGTAAAACACTGGCTGGACAACAGGACACAGAAGGTAATAGTAAATGGAGTCCACAGTGAAGAAAGGAGGGTTACTAGTGGGGTACCGCATGGTTCAGTACTAGGGCCGGTCCTTTTTAATGTCTTAGTAAGTGACATTACAGAGGGACTAGAAGAGAAAGTATGTCTCTTTGCAGATGCCACAAAGATCTGCAACAGGGTTGATAGGCAAGGTGGGGTGGAAAGGATGAAAAGGAACTTGGCAAGGTTGGAGAAATGGTCAAATGTATGACAGCTTAGATTCAATGCAAAGAAGTGTAAAGTAATGCACATGGGAAACAAAAACCCAGGGGAAGTGTACACAATAGGGGTTGAGATACTGACAACAACAAAAACGGAAAGGGACCTGGGTGTAGTCATATCAGATGACCTAAAGGTGGGCCAGCAATGTTAGGAAGGCAGTAAGGAGGGCTGGGGGGATACTGAGATGCATACGGAGAGGCATCACCAGTAGAAAACAGGACGTTGTTGGCCCTCAGTACAGACAGTTGGTAAGACCACATCTGAAGTACTGTGTACAGTTCTGGAGACCCCATCCCCACAAAGACATAGACAGGGTGGAGGCTGTCCAAAGGAGGGCAACCAAAATGGTGCAGGGTCTGCACCAGAAGACATATGAAGAAACATAGAAACATAGAATTTGATGGCAGATAAGGACCGCATGGCCCACCTAGTCTGCCCATTTCCCTACCTAACAGATAAGCTGCAGACCCTAGTTAACCAACATCCTACTTCCCCCTACCCCCCAATAGAACTGCTTTATGTCTGTCACATGCATTCTTGAATTCCCCCACTGTTTTTGACTCTATGACCTCCTCAGGAAGGCTGTTCCATGTATCCACAACCCTCTCTGTGAAGAAATACTTCCTCACATTACCTTTGAGCTGTCCCCCCTCTACCTTCAGATTGTGCCCCCTTGTTTTTGTTTTTGAAAGACTAAAGGAGCTTAAGATGTATAGCCTCAAGGAAAGGAGGGAGAGGGGGGACATGATAGAAACTTTGAAATACCTCAAGGGAATCAACAAAGTCCAAGAGGGTAGCATCTTTCAGAAAAAGAGATGTGCAAGAACAAGGGGGCACAGGAGCTCTTTGAGAGTTCCACCACCTGTATCCTGTATGCTCTTAACACTGCATCCTGGGCCTTTCTAAGCAAAATCAAGCCATAATCAGCATGCCACAAACAAATGCAAATGCCTCATGAACCATGAGTGCTACACACAAAGTATGAGTGGCAAAGTTGTTCAGCACAAATTACCTTTCCAATGGTGCTATGCAATTAATTATAAGCAATTACTTTTTTTTCTATATTTTGCAATTAAAAAAGGCAACATAAACCAATTGTGGTAGAAAAATATGAAACATATCAACACCAAATTAAGCATTCATACATTAAATGTAGGTACAAAAGTAATTTTGTACTAATATAAAACCTGTATTTTTGTCCCATTTTTCAAGGTGCTTAGGTGAGGCTTGAGGGACAAATGTCAGTCACACCATACCATAAACAAATGTGAATAACTCCTAAAGTATACATGATACACACAAAGTATCATTGGAAAGTTGTTCTGTGCAAAATTACCTTTCTAACAGTGCTATTCAGTCAATTCTAATCAATTTGGTTTGCAAACAATAAAGAGAAATAGTGCTGATGACCTAAGAAGCATGCAGAGCAAACAGGAAGTCTTTGGCTGCCGACTGGAGACATTGTGTGAGACAAAGGGGATGATTTGGCTGCCACCTACAGGTGTTTCCTGGAGGTAATGAGTTAACTATATGCTTTTGTTTAGTCACACACCAGGTGCCTCCCCACAAATTTCACTAAGATGCACTGTAAATGCAGGGGGTTGATGTAAATGCAGGGGTTGAGCTTGCCAAACCCTTTATACTGGTTTGGAATTTTGGTTTGAACTTTTCAGGGTAGAAAAGGATTGCTCCAGGTGCCTTTCTTTGGTTTGGTGAGAAAATATTTATCCATTCCCGAGTTATAAGGATTTTAAATTTTGGTTCTGAGGATGCTCAGTATGGTCTTTTGTATAGCTGTTTCCTACAAAACAAGATGCAGTTTCATAATGGGGGGGTAATTTTGTGTTGTGAAAAGAAAACAATTCTTGTTTTGTATGGCGGCCATCTTGTTTCTGTTTTTTCTAAAAAAAAAATACTTTTTGAAAACCTATAAAAATCATATAATGCAGAGACACCAACACATGCATCTTACTGAACAGGACCATATTAGCTGGATTCTGCAGTTAGTTTTTGGAAAAATTACCCAGAAATGTGTTTTTCAAACATTTTAAAAATCTTGCTTCAAGAGATGATTTTCTTGTTTCAAACGGCCTCTTGACACAGGAATAGGGCCACATGAAACAAGATTAGATTCATATGAGACAAGAATTTGAACTTAGGTTTCTTTCATATTCTTGTTTTGTATGAACCAATCCTGTTTCTTGAGAATGACTCAGTCTCACGAAACAAGATTGGTTCATATGAAACAAGAATTTGGTCATAGTTTGTTTTCCACATTTGAACTTTAGCAAGCCATAAGTTATAACTCTGTCATTATCTGAAGTTATGGGATAATCTATAAATCAAATGATAGGTTTCATTGAGTACTGCAATACTAACACATAATACCCTCCAAAACATTCAGGGTCATATAAAGGACAGAAAAATTTAAAAATTAAAATTCCTATAGGATAAGGTTACAAATTGAACAAGCCATCACTCCATCACTCTTCAGAGTTAAAGGACAATCTGTGTATCAAAATGAGGTCTCAATGAGTACTACGGCATTAATGCATAATACCCCCCCAAAAAAGTTAAGGGCTATAAAAATAAACAAATGAAAATTCCCATAGGATACACTGCAATTTTAACAAGCTGTAGCTCCATCAATCATCTGAGTTAGGCGAAAGCTATATATCAAAAGAAAAGTCTCAACAAGTACTACTAGACTAAGTCCCAAAAGAATACCAACTGAAAATACACATGTAAAAAAAAAAAGTTAAAATGACAGTTGTCATAGTATAATATTGCTACCTTAACAAGCTATACCTCTGTCAATATTTGGAGTTAAGGGACAATGGGATGGATTCTCCAAGGAGTGGGAATAATGTACCGGAGGCATGTATCCCATTTGTGGAGTCCTGCACCCACTGAACAATGTGAGGTGGGTGTATTCTTGGCCATCGGCCATTGCGCAGCCCCCATTAGTAGCCCCATCCTCAGCATGCATGTGTGCATGGGCCCTTCCATGGATACGGGTGGGCATCCAATGGGATGCCCAGACCCAGACTGCCACTGTATCACTTGCGCCCATGGGACACCACATCATACAGGCAGCTGTGGTGCAGCTGTGGCACTGAGGTAGGTAGGTAGCTGGCTGGCTGCACCTGGCCCTCCATGAGGAACCCAAGGGCCAGGGCAGCATGTTGGGGAGGTTTCCTGTGCCCCTACTGTACCACTGTGGCTGGTGGTGACATTCAGGGGGGTGTGTACCAGCTGCGTCTGGAGCCTATTGGTGTAGCATGTGCCCCCCCCTCACCCAGCACTACGCACTTTCAAGAATAGCACGGAGCATGGAAACGTCCCCTGCACTGCCTCCCTGGACCACCCCCGTGCAGAGATCACCGTCGGGCCAGGGGATCCAGCACTCATTAGCCCTGTGCCTCCATGGAGAATCAGGCACAGGGAGTGCAGTGGCCACAGAGTGTCTACACGCCTCCAGTACACAGGGCATAGACACTCCACACCATGAAAAATAGCCTCCAAAGTATATATCAAAAAAATATTTTGCTGGCTCCATGGTGCTGAATGGTGAGGCACCCGCTCGGCACACTGGTGACCCAGGTTCATGCCTCTTACCTGGTATGACAGGAGTGGAGACTAGTGGGGAGGATTAACAGCATCCACACAGACACTCTCCTCCCTGGGAGGGAGGGTTTGGCCAACACTGCTCTTTGAGCAGCTTCTGCTGGTCAGCCAGTGGAGGCCCACTTGGTGGCATTGGTGACCACGTGCTACCATACATTCTTCTCAGGATGCCACAAGTGTGCAGATGTCACATGGGGGAGGGATCGAGGGAAAAAATGGGAAATGGTCCATCCTGGGGTGTCAGATAATGGTCCCCTGTGGAGTAAGTCCCCTATGCTATCATCAAACCAGCACACCATCCTTGCCCTCGCAAGACCGTCACCCCCAATGACAGAGGTGCTTCTCCTCTGGTGGTAGCAGGGGGGGTCCCCCAGTGGGGATAAACCAAAACATTGGGGTGCTGTCAGCAAAGCTTGGAGAGTCTGGAGGTAGGAGATGGCAGCAGGGCAGATGATGGTCGGTTGAGGGGCCGAAACTTGGAGCTAAAAGAGTGGGGTCCAGGGGACAGGGGTTGCAGAAAAAAGGTCTCAATGAGTAGTAAAACACTAACACATGATAGCCCTCAAAAATTCAGGAGCCATATAAAAACATAAAAATAAAAAAATTAAAATTCCCATAAGATAACATTGCAACTTTAACACACTATAACTTCATCACTCTTTGGAGTTAAAGGACAATCTATGTATCAAAAGAAAGGTGCCAATGAATACTACACGACTAAGTCCATACAAAATGCCAACTGAAAACACATGTTACCCCCCAAAATTTGGGGGTGAATAAATCACTGAGCTTTTCAGTATATCCACTTGCTCTTATGCTCTTAGAAAGAGCAACATTCTTCTCCTAGACACACCTAGGCATTCCATACCATATCAAAAGTCTGCTGTTAGTAATATCATACCAGTAGTCTAGAATAAGCTACATAGCACACTTAAACTTATCTCCCTGGTAGGTAGAAAGAAAGCAATTCAAAGTCCTCATCAATAATCTAGGTACTGAAGTGTGCTCATGTAAATAGTTTAAAACCTGTCTTATCTCCCCTCAAACAAATTCCTTGAGCCTACCAAGTTACCAAAGATATTTCTCATATGAACTTTACTGTACACCGATGGCAACCCCTCAGAAGACTGCTTTACTTTCCTGTGATGGCAACCCTACTGTATATTGTTCTACATTACTATTGTAACTGAAACGCTTGGCTATATTTATATCTAACTGTGTATTATAGCCTTGTATTCTTACTGTATTATAAATCTGTATTTTATGCTTGTATTTCTTACTGTATATCGGACAATGTATGGGAAACCATACACAACAAAGCTATTCTTCCCCCTAGTTGATACAATGATGACTGATGACCTCGAGAGCGTAGCTCGAGAGGTCCCTCAGTGGGCATTGTATACATGAGGGGGAAGAATGGCCTAGTTATGTAAGTCTCCCATACATTGTTCTATATAGTGTATGGTGGGACTCAATGTCTACAGCTGTCATGTACAATACAAAAAAAATCATAGCCACTCACTTTTTTAAGTTTCAAGTCCGCTCTGCTGACCGGACTTGAACAACAACTGCCCACTGGCAAGCACAAGCGCATGACTCTCCGACAGCCACTGACGAATTACAAATGCTGATGAGGTCACTCATATTATGACATCCTCATTAACACAGAACCAAAAGTCATTCAGTGTTAGTGACGCCATCACAACTGCAGCAGAAAGACTTTCTGCGGTGTATGGCTTTCCACACGCTATCGCATTCCACCATATACTATATTATAATTCTGTATTCCTGTCCTAGTGAATGAGCTTGCTCATTTGAGATTTTCCTGGTAAAATAAATAAATGAAAATGAAATTAATTAAATGAAATATGAAAATATAAAAATGTAAACATTTAAATTCCCGTAGGATAATATTGCAGTTTTAACATGCTATAACTTTATCACTCTTTGGAGTTAAGGGACAATTTATGTGTCAAAAGAAAGGTGCCAAAGAGTACTACAAAATGAAGTCAATATGAAATACCAACTTAAAATAGACATACAAAAAAAAATAACAATGAAAAAATGAAAATTCACGTAGGATAACATTGCAACTTTAACAAGTCACAAAGCCATCAATAATTGGAATTAATGGACAATGTATATTAAAAAAAGGTGTCAATGAGTACTACAACACTAACTCATAACCCCCCCCAGACATTCATAGAGTACACACTGCACCTCAAAATTACCTTCAGTCTTCACCATGGTACCAAATCCACAGTGAAAGTCTGATCATCCACAAAAATGCACCGAAGATGTAGCTCATCTTCCACTACAAGAACAGCAAATTTCATTGTAAACCAACAGAAATTTACTAACTTATATATAAAAAACAAACCAAAAAACCCAACATATTTTTGCCCATATACAATCAACTGCTAGCAGTTAAAAGGGGCACTTAATATAGCTTTTCCTTTAAAGTGAGCCCCACAAAAAGCAATTACAACCAAGGACATAAATGGCTTTTCTGGAGCCATAGAAGTAATGAGCCCAGAGGGTCCTATGCTTCCCCAGTCAGATGGATGTGTTCACATGCAGTAGGTGCCAAAGGGATCTGCGTGAATGAGGATGCGGTTCTATTATTTCAAAACGTGAAGAAATTCTTTGCAAAAAATTGCATTAATGCACCAGTTAGGGTTCATATTAAAGAAGCAAAAGCAGGGAAATGTGGTATTAGGGTTTACAACCCTAACTCCCCACTGCCACCCCAAAACAGGAAAAGGAAAAAATTATGGTTTTTGCTATCCTGACTGTTGGCGAATCGGGGTGGTGTTTTTCATGGGGTTCTCAGCCCAAACGCTCACCTCATTCCATGATCAAACAAGGTGAGATGTGATATGTTTTCTTTAGTCAGGAACTGCAGGTTGTTGGAAACATGTGGGGAGACACAGTTCTATTGGCCTCATGATCAAACACCACCCATTGTAAATCCTAGCATAACCCACACCTCGTGGTAAATTGTTTAAATATTCCATTGAGGGGAACTAATTAGCTCAATGTAGGCTAATTAATCCCCTGAGATGCTAGATTTCCCCAAACAGGACTTACATATTTATTTTATATAATACAGTACAATGGCAATGTATTTTTAGTTTAGATTGCATTTGCATTTTTTTCAGGGTTTGCCTGCTTGTTTTTTGGTACCACTTGTTTTCTGTAGTGTAGTAACATTTTTGCCCTTTGCTTCATTTTGTCCTCTTTGAGTTCTGTAGCGCATGGTCCTCCTGTATAAAGAGGTGTGTCTGAGCTGGCTTTTCCCTTACAGTGTGTCTATAGTTGGGACTGGGGAATGGTGTGGTTTTACAGTTGGAAGTTTGTGGTAGGGAGCAGATTACTTTCACAGCCAGGAGAGGCACCTGTCTGCATGCGGAAGCACATTTGTTTGGAGTGTGGACCAGCATGTATATGCTGTTGGGACTGGGAGCAACATCTGAAGGAGTGCAGCAGCAGCCTGGAGGGCATGGTGCCAGTTGAAGAGCATCTAGAGACTTTGGTATGTTTGATGAGAAACTGGGGAGGGCTTGTTTTGATGCGTTCTCCCTGCTTTTTTTTGTGTGGCATATGTTGGCTATTTGATTAAGAAATGGGGGAGATTTTTGTGTGGTCCCAAAATGTTGTTTTCTGCTTTTGCATTTTAATAGGGTTTGATAGGCATGGGAATGTTTTAAATTGATGCTAATTGGTGGTAAGCTTGTTAATTAGGGTTAATAAATTAATTGTTTAATTGATAGTGTGTTTATTGTGTTTATAGGCTTTCTGTGTGTAGTTTTGTCCCAATGGTATGCAAGATTTCTCATGGGGGTATATTAATTGGGAGGTATACAGCTTTACTTGGGGGGGTAAACAGCTTTAATTGGTGTGAAAAGTTTTGCAATATACAGGAAAATACACAAAAATGGTTTCTATGGAGGGATGTTCCATCCATGTAATATATTTATAAATATCTAGACATTAGAGTTAAAAAAAGCAAAAATGTAAAGCTGGGAAATTAAAAAATATTAGGATTTTGGGTCTCTGAAGTCTTGTCGAATCATTGGTGAGGTCTCCCTGGGGTTGTCAGTCCTAATGTCCACCTCCCTCCCCCAAAGTCCATAGCTTTCTGTCAGAAGCACAAGGTACAGCTCCAAGCCAGTGCCTCAAAGTGAAATACTCTTTGTAGGTAGAGAAGTATGACTTGCTACATGTTGGCAACAGAATCAGTTGTAGTTTTTTTGGCCCTGTGTGAAGAAAAGGAATTATGTCTGACCTTGTTTGCTCAGGGGTGGAGATGGCCTTTAGGGTTGACAACCCCAAGGAAGAACCCACCACTGATTCACCGAGACTCTGGAGACCCAATACCCCAATATTTTTTCATTTCCCTAATTTGTGCACTTTGTGTTCTTCAACCCTAATGTCTGCACTAACATAGTTTTTTGCCATGGATTTCCCCTTTTTTTGTGATTGCAGAAGCGTATCCTCAAAATGGAATAAACTGAACACTAGATATATCTTAGGGCCCATTTTTTTCATGTTAGCCAACTTCTGTTGGCATGCACATCAACTCCTTGTGAGGAAAAGCGCTCCTGCCATAAGTTACCATCTGTATGGCAGAAATATGTGCAACTCCTTCCCAGGCTAGCAGCAGTGATGCAGGACAGCATTGGCCCCCATTCTCATGCTACCATGCCAGCTCCCAGAGTTTGCCCCTGGATTCGGGTCATTGGCAAGGGAAAGCAACACACTATCCACCAGGCCAAGAGCCAGCCCCGCACACAGTGTTTCTTCATAACATTTTCTTTTTTTGACATTTTGACCCCAAATTATCAACATAGTATTTTTATAACCCCCCTTCTGAATGTGACAGGAATCATTTATAAAATACTGGCCAAAACATCATTTCATGCAACAAGTTTGGGCAGGGTTTGAAAAAAATTACAGCTGTCGTATTCATGAGGTGGTTTGTGAAAAGGATATGCTGAAAATTTGGGGTCAAAATATTGAAAATTACTTTTCTAGTCTTAATGCCTCATGCAGTCCAAATTTCTATTCTTCTTGAGTTGGTGCCCTTTCTTCTATTTACAACTTTAAAATACTGTTTCTCACTATGGTGCCTATTACTACTATTGTGTGTCTTTGTTCTTTACTCCAAAATTATTTTTCATTAAAGTGACCTATATTACAAGTTTCAGTATTAAGATTATTTTTAGTCATTGGGCCCTGTGTGAAAAAAAGGGATCCCATCTGACCTTGTTTGCTCAGGGAAGGGGTGGGCATTGAGGTTGACAACCTCAAGGAAGACTACACCACTGATCCATCAATTCTTTGGAGACCCAAAATCTAATGTTTTTCATTTCCCTACTTTGTGCACTTTGTATTCTTCAACCCTAATGTCTGCATTAACGTAGTTTTTTGTAATTAATTTTCCTTCTTTTCCAGATAGTGGAATCATATCCTCATTCACGCAGGTCCCTCTGGGCCTGTGAGAAATAAAATTATAGCATACAAGAGATAGTCCGGATACAGTGCATGGGCCCATCATGCCTCAGCATCGATGTCAACCTCTTGTAGGAGAAGGCTCCTCAGCCTGCCACAAGGTGCCATTTGTCCACCAGAAAATCTGCTGTCTCCATTCTCAGGCTGGAGCCAGTGCCACATTCTGCAGCGGTGGTGCCTTCCTCTCAGTCTTGGCCCATTCTGTCAGCTCACTGAGCTTGCATCAAACTCAGATCATTGGCATGGAAAGGCAACATGGTCCCCAGTGGGCCAACAGCCATCCCTGCACGCAGCATTACTCCATTATTTTTTATGTGACATTTTGAACCCAAAATTTCAGCATAGTCTTTTTATGACCCCTCCTTCTGAGCATGACAGGTGTCATTTATAAAATACTAGAGGAAACATCATCTTGTACTGCAACAGTGAAATCACATTTTTGCCCAGGACTGGAAAAATGAAATCTGCTGGGTGGTGTGAAAAAATGGGTATGTTGAAAAATATGGGTCAAAATATTGAAAATAATGAAAGTTACACTATGAGCGAGCACTGAAAAATGTCAATGTACCTTTATAAGTTTATTGTTTTTCTAATATTTTTGACCCAACATTTTCAGCCTAGTCTTCTTATGACTCACACCTCATGAACCCGATAGGCAAAAATTTTCAAATCCCAGCTGAAACATTATTTCACGTCACAGGTGTGAAAAAATATTTTGACCAGGACTTAAAAAAAAAGACAGCTGTCACATTCATGAGGTGGTGTAAAAATGGCTATGTTGAAAATTTGAGGTCAGACATTGAAATTACCAAAGTTATGAATGAGTATTGAAAAATGTCAACATACACTCATAACTTTGTTGTTTATTAATATTTTGACCCCAAATTTTCAACATAGTCAACAACCAGAGAGAACCATTCATGGCAACAATATAAGAACAATTTAAAAGTATACAAAAAGGAAATCAAAACATCAAAACAACATATGGAACAAAAGCTTACTGCAAAATTTACTAAATCAAATGGCAAAGAGTTCAATAGTTATATAAACTCATTAAAAACACAAAACAATATAGGGTCTCTTTTCATTGACAATATGTCAGTTAGAGAATAGAAAGAAATGGCTAACACCCTTAACAAACATTTCTGTTTGGTCTTTGCTCAACAAATAAGAAAACCTCTGAACTAAAAAGAACTGCAGATAACAGCAATAAAATATCAGTTCAGGATATAAAAGATCTAGGGCCCGATATTCAAAAGATTGTACCTGTACAAAACCCATTTTGTCCATGCAAATTGGGTTTTGCGCCGATGTTCTATATTTAAAAGCCTGTTTGTGCTGGTATAATGGGCCTGCGTCTGGGGCAAACAGTGGAGGGGGTGCAAGGCAAAACTATGTAAACCCGGGGGTGAGGACTTGAATACCAGTGCAGTCTGATATCCAGAGTATTTGCTCTGTGCAAGTGCACTTTGTGCAGACCCCTTACACAGAGAAAATACCACTCTCCCAGCTCTGGTCTTAATCCAGTGCAGCCCTAGTGTTTGCTGTAGGTAGTGCATTGGCAACCCCCCACCCCAACATAGTATTCCTTGGTGACTAGTTGTCTCCCCTTGCTGATCACTGTCCCGAGAAATGATAAGCAATATCCCTGGTGCTAGTGGTAACCTCCCCCTCACTGACTGCCAGCCTGAGTAATGACATTCAATGTCCCCGGTGGCTAGTAGTCCCTCCTCTCCTCAGATCGCTGTCCCGATCCAAACAAGACACTCCTGTATGTGTCCCTGCCGCTACTGGTCAACACTCACCCTCCCATGGCTGATCTCTGGCCTGATATAATATATAATCCCTGGTGGTCTAGTGTTCTCCCTCTTGCCAAACATTGGCCCAGAACATGTTTATTCCCTGGTGTCAGTGGTTCCCCCTCCACTGATCGGCCACATGATAATAAGAATATATGAAATCTCCATTGTCCAGTGGTCCCTTCCCCCACCCGCACCCATGCCCTGGGGTCCACTGGCACTGGGGATTTCATATATTCTTATTACTGGACAACAATCAGTGTGGGGGGGCACTGGTACTAGGGACTAAATATGTTGTGGGCAGGTGTTCAGCAAAAGCCGGACACAATAGACCACCAGGGATTATATATGATATAGGGCCTGACATTTGCCATGGGGGGATGGGGGTTGACCACTAGCAACAGGGACATATACAGGAGTGTACTGTTTGGATTGGGACAGCAATCGGTGGTGCGGCAGGGACCACTAGCCACTGGGGATATTGTATGTCATTACTCGGGCCAATGATCAGCTAGGGGGGCTTACCAAGAGCACCAGGGGCAGCTGTCTGGGTTGGAACAATTGGGGAGTCTGCACCAGGCAAACTGACCTCGTTACCCATGCAAATGAGCTCATAATGGGCATGCAAATGGGCCCTTAACACTTTGCATGCCCAATGAGCTAATCTGCCTGGGGGGACTTTTGAATATTGCAAATTTATCCCCAGTGCTGGCCATTGTGGGTGCCCTATTTTGTGGGCTCTATTGGGGGTGCTAAGTGGTTTAGTGCTGGGTGATAATGTCCCTACATGCAGATGAATAGCGCCCTGTGCTATTCCTCTGAATATAGCAATTTTGCCCACCGGCACTTTTGCAAGATGGAGTGCAAATGTTTGCGCTCTGATTTGCACTGTTTTGAAAATCTGGCCCCTAATAACAAAACTTAAAACTGTATTCTTAACCTGGTCCAAATAAATTAGTGTAAACATATTAAAAATCATCCATAATAAGACAGTAACTCTACTCAGAATATTTTTTGAAAGATCAGTAGATGCTAGAAAGATCCCAGATAATTAAAAAACTGCTGAAGTCACTGTAATGCACAAAAAGGGAAATAAAAGCAATCCAGACAACTATAGACCCATTCGTCTGACGTCAGTAATAGGTAAAATGCTGGAAATCATAATCAAAAACAGAATCTCATCCTCAGTCATAGAAATAGATTCGGAACAACATGGGTTCAAAAGTGGAAGATCATGCATAATCAATATGTTATGCTTTTGTGAAAAGATAAGTGAAGCATTAGATAAAAAAAAACACCCTGTGATATTTCTCTTTTCTGGATTTCAGAAAAGCTTTTGATCTGATTCTGCATTAGGCAGTTATTAACAAGGTGAAAGATAATAATATTGATAACATACTAATAAATCAGACAATAAACTGGTTAAAAATCCATCACAGATAATAATTAACAGACATAAATTTAAAATATGACATGTTAGCAGTGGTGTCCCTCCGGGCTCAGTTTTGGGTCCAATTTTGTTTCATATATTTATATCCAGCCTCTCTAAAGAGCTTAGTAACTGGTCATTGAAATATACAGACAACACAAAAATAGGAGGCCCATGTGCAACAGCAGAACGAAGAATCTTTGTTCAATCAGACCTAGATAAAATATTTAACTGGGCAAAGCTGTGGGAAATGAAATCCAATGTCAACAAGTGTAATATCATGCACCCGGGGAAAAATAAAAGTGAATGTCAATATACACTATGTGGGAAGCAGTTATTAATAACAACAAAAACTTAGGGGTAATAATATCAGATGCTTTTTGAGTACTTTAGGGAGGGTAACAAAGCTATAGCTAAGGCAAAAAGGTTTTTCTGGTCTGTTAGGAAGAGTATTACACCAATGAGTCAAAATGTTATCTTCCCACTGTATTGGGTCTATGTTAGGCCACACCTTGACTATTCCTCACTAGTTTGGTGCACTAACAAAAGGAAAGAAATAGTACAACTACAGCATACAAGTACACGTACAGTGACCACAACTCTGTGTGGTATGAACTGGCTCTTGGAGCCGGCAACCCACAATCAAGAACCAAAGTCCTTGACTTTAGAAGGGCAGACTTCAGTAGGTTGAGAGAACTGGTCAGGGATAAATTAGTAGGGGTTGAGGACATAAGAGACTTAGAGGAGAGATGGCGGGTAAAAAGGAAGCCATCACTGAGGCATCAAAGGCAAGCATAAGAACAGTATCTAAACAAACATTTGTCAATGTCAAATGTTGTCTTGCTGACACTGGCAGGAGTTGAACAGATGCATAATAGGAATGGCAGTGAAGTATGAAAGTGATGTCAAACCCCGCATCACCCCACAGAGACTAACAGGCACTGAGATGTGCCTTTGGGTATCGGCCATAATGTTCGTGGCATTTCAGCTCACCCTACCCTGCAGTGCAACAAATATCACATTGTGCCTTGGGGTCTTCAGGCATTACGCTCACCCCATTCTTCCATAATGCTCATGGCATTTTACCTCACCCTATCCTGTAGACACCGACAAGTGCTGAGGTGTGCCTTGGGGTGTTCGGCTTTACAATCACCCCATTTCACAAGGACATATGTTGAAATGGGTGCAGCATAGGAGAATGGGGTGAACTGTGGGGCCAAAGAGTCCAAGGCACACCTCGATGCCTGTCAGTGGCTTGAGGGTAGGGGGGATGGTATGGCATAAGCATGACAGCCGGCAATGTAAAGACACACTCCTGACACCTGCCAGTCTGTACAGGGTGGGATGTTATGGTTAGAAACCCTAATGCCCTGTCCATTTGTTGGTATTTGCACTACAAATTTGCAACACAGCGTTTTTGTGACTCCCCACCTCATAAAAGTGTTTGGGACCTCTGCTCATGAATAATGGCACTGCGATTTTGTTAATCTGCCCTGAACGTTGATTTCTCACAGTGACCGTGCCATTCTGCGGCAGATGTGGTAAAACACCATTCAGGCAGGATGTGAAAAATGACAGCTGTACCATTCATAGGTAGGTGTGAATAGATGGCAGTGTTGAAAATCTTGAGTGAAAATATTAAAAATGCTCGAATTTACGAGCATATATAAGAATCTGCTCAATGCACACTCATAACACAGTCATTTAGTGGAATTATTTCACCAAATTTTCAACATAGGGATTTTGGGACCTACACTCATGAACACTGTCACTATGATTTTCTTCATCTGTTCTGATCGTTGATTTCCAACAGCGACCGTGCCATAGTGCGCTACTTGTGCGAAAACACATTTCATGCAGGATCTGAAAATTGACAGCAGTACTGTTCATAAGGACGTGTGCAAAATTGACAATGTTGAAAATGTTGAATGAAAATACAAAATTGTCGAAGTTAAGGGGTGTATGGAAATCATACCATGTACTTTGTAACGTAGTCATTTTATGGACTTTTCATCACCTTTCAACATAGGCATTTAGGACCTCTGCTCATGAACAGTGTCTCTGTGATTTTCATAATCTGTCCCGAATACTGATTTCCACAGCAACGGTTATTTTGGCGGTCATGCTAAAACACATTTTGGCCAGGATGTGAAAATGACAGCTGCATTATTCATAAGGAGGTGTGAAAAATGCCAATGCTGAAAATCTGGAGTGAAAATATTACAAATTGGTGAAGTTACTAGTGCACATGGAAACTGCAATGCACATCAGTAACACGGTCATTTTTTGAATTTTTCACCCAATTTATAGCATATGCTTTTTGGGAGGCCACCATGAACAGCAACACTGTAATTTTGTTACTCGGTCCCAAAAGGTGATTCTGTGCAGTGACCACAAAATCACCTGTCGGGACTGAATAACGCCATGACAGTGACTGAATTCATGAGGAGGGGTCCCAAAAACCCCATGTTGAAAATTTGGTGGCAAAAGTCAAAAAAATTTCCAAGATATCCACTTAAGTTGAAAAAAACCCATTTATGCTGTTATACAGCTTACCAGCATTTCTTCAGTTCGCGGTCGGCTTTGAAGAGTGCAGATGTGTTCCCAGTCCACCAAAGATCATCGCGCTGGGCTCTGGAGGTAAGTATGGGTTGGGGGTGTGTGCAGAGGCAGGGTACGCAGAGGGTGGGTGAAGGGTTGGGGGAGGGCCACCGGCTCAACGAGGCACCATTTTCTGTTTTACAGGGTTTAAAAAAAAAAAAAATCGACTTTTTTTTTTTTTTACAGGGCCATTGGCTCCCAGCTTGCCACCTGAGCGATTTTTTTGGGGCCTAGCCAACGGGATTGGGCACCCCTTCAGCCATACATAGTTGGGGGTCACATGAGCCTAGGGGATTGGGCACCCTCAGCACACAAGAAATGGGGGTACATTATGCTGATGGGGATTGGGCACTCTGTTGGCAAATTAACTTAGGAGGGGGCATGTCGACAGGGGGATTGGGCACCCCATCAGCTTTCAGAGCCATGTTGCTTGACGGGGACATCAGACGAGGCAAGCAGTAATTGGCTGCTGCAATCAGGGACCACCCTGTGGCGCTCCCTGATTGCAGCGGCTAATTTCTTTCAAGGTGGTGGCACGTTTCTCAACTGCTGTCATAGACAGCATGCTATGCCATTGGCACCATAGAGCCTGGCCACAAAAAGCAGTGGTGCCATTGGCTGCAGCAGGACCGCACCTCCGAAACCCGCTTCTCCACTGAAGCCACCACAATATGTTGTCTGCACTTCGCATGCAAGACAACATAAAAAACAGGTTTAAGAGACCACTATGGTTCTTAGATAGGGTCAGAGAAGCAGTTAGAGCCACAAAGAAGGTCTATAAATACAAGAAAAAGCAGGGGAGGCAGAAAGGGAGGATTATCTACAGAAAAATTGGGAGGCAAAGAGGGTCATTAGGGTGGCAAAAGCTGACACAGAGCTGCATATCACGGAGGGGGTCCAGAACAGAGAAAAACAGTTATTTAGATAAATCAGTGAAAAAAGGAAAATGGGGGGGGGGGGCATCGCATGGCTAGTTGAGGGCAGTAGGGTGTTAGAAGAGGATGAGCAAAAGGCTGCAGTCCTGAATAACTACATTTGCTCAGTATTCACTAAGGAGGACTACGGGTCCATGCCAGAAAGTGGCACGAAAGCAACTGCTAAGGGAGTCCTGGAAATGAGGCAGCCAATACTTATTAGCAAAAGGGTCCTGAAAGGGCTGGCAGCCCTTAAGATAGACAGGGGTCTAGGACCAAATAGGATGCATCCAAGGAAACTTAGGGAATTAGCAGCAGAACAGGCTGAACCACTGGCTTGGCAGTTTAGCAGCTCACTTAGGTCTGGACAAGTTTCAAGGGATTGGAGAATGGCAGACGTTGTACCACTTCATGAAGGGGGGGTAGGGAGCAACCCGAGAACTACGGGCCTGTCAGTCTGACCTTCATCACTGGGAAGCAGATGGAATCATAGAAAAGTAGAAACATAGACTTTGACAGCAGATAAGGACCGCTTGGCCCACCTAGTCTGCCCATTTCCCTACCTAGAGGATAAGCTGCAGATCCTATTTAACCAACAGCCTATGTCTTCCTACCCCCCACAAAAATTGCTTTATGTCTGTCCCATGCATTCTTGAATTCTCCCACAGTTTTAGACCCCACAACCTCCTCAGGAAGGCTGTTCAATGCATCAACTACCCTCTCTGTGAAAACATACTTCCTTACATTGCCCCTGACCTGTACCCCCTCTATCTTCAAATTGTGCCCTCTTGTTCTTACACATCTCTTTTTCTGAAAGATGCTACCCTCTTGGACTTTTTTGATTCCACTGAGGTACTTAAATGTTTCTATCATGTCCCCCCCTCCCTCCTTTCCTCAAGGGTATACATAATAAGCTCCTTTAGTCTCTCCACATATGGCTTCTCTTGCAGACCCTGCACCATTTTAGTTGCCTTCCTCTGAACTGCCTCCATCCTGTCTATGTCCTTGCAGACATGAGGTCTCCAGAACTGGATGCAGTACTTCAGATGGGGTCTCACCAACTGTCTGTACAGAGAGATAACAACTTCCTGTCTTCTGCTAGTGATGCCTCTCCCTATACATCCTGGTATTCTCCCAGCCCTCCCTACCACCTTCTCACATTGCTTGCCAGCCTTAAGGTCATCTGATATGATTACCTCCAGGTCTCTTTCCATTTGTGTTGTTGTTACTACCTCCCCCCATTGTGTAATCTTCCCCTGGGTTTTTGTTTCCCAGGTGCATTATTTTGCACTTCTTTGCATTGAATCCAAGCTGTCATACTTCTGACCATTCCTCCAACCTTGCCAAGTCCCTTCTCATCCTTTCCACGACTTCTTGTATATCAACCCTGCTGCAGATCTTTGTGTCATCTGCAAAGGGGCATACTTTTCTTTCCAGTCCCTCTGCAATGTCACTTATAAAGACATTAAAAAGGACTGGACCCAGTACTGAACCCTGCAGTACCTCACTAGTATCACCCCTTTCTTCAGAGTGGACTCCATTTTCAATTACTTTCTGTGTCCTGTTGTCCAGCCAATGTTTTACCCAGGCTACCATCCTGGGACCCAGTCCAAGGCTGGCTAGCTTGTTTATTAATCTTTTGTGGAGGAATGGGTCAAACACCTTGCTGAAGTCTAGGTAGCCCATGTCCACAGCCCCTCCCTGGTCTACAACTTTAGTCACCCAGTCAAAGAAATCAATTAGATTCAACTGACATGAACTTCCTGCTGTGAATCCATGCTGCCTTGGGTCCTATGCCCCACTGGCCTCTAGGAACTCAACAATTCTTTCCTTCAGAAGTGAGTCCATCATTTTCTCTACCAGAGGTCAAACTAACAGGTCTCTAATTTCCTGCATTTGTCTTACTCCCACTTTTGTGAAGGGGATCACATTCACCCTTCTCCAGTCCTCAGGTACCACACCATCATCCCATGATTTGTTAAAAAGGGTAGTCAGTGGTGTCACTAGTTCTCCCCTTAGTTCTTTTAGAATTCTAGGGTGAATCCCGTCAGGCCCCATTGCTTTGTCCACCTCAGTTTAAAGAGTTCTTTCAGGACCCTTTCTTCTGTGAATGGACTGTCATTGACTCCCCTACACAGAGTGCCTCTATTTTTTGGTTTAGGTACCTCTCCCTCCTCTTCTTTTGTGAATACTGAACAGAAGTATTCATTTAGTAATCCTGCTTTTTCACTGTCACCCTCTGCCCGCCCTCCCTTCCCTTTATTAAGCTTCACGATCCCTCCCTTGGTCTTTCTTTGCTCCCTAATGTACCTATAAAAGATTTTATCCCCCTTCTTAACTGAGTTGGCTATCTTTTCCTCAGTTTGGGCTTTTGCTATTCTGACTGCCTTCCACACTTTCTTCTGCTTTAACTGGTACAGTTCTCTGTCCTGCGCCTTTCCTTATACTTCCTGAATGCTACCTTCTTCTTAACCTTTCCCGCCACCTCTTTTGAGAACCATAGTGATTTTTTCCTTTATTTTGTTTTGTTGATTTGCATCACACAAAGGCTTGTTGCCTCTGTGATGGCTGTTCTGATTATTCCCCATTGTTTCTCCACCCCTCTTTCTTGCCCATTTGCTAGTGCTTTTCTGAGGTACTCTGCCATTTTCCCAAAGTCAGCCCTGCTAAAGTCCAATACTCTTGCTTTTATATGGCTTGAATCTATGGCTGTGTTTATCGTGAACCACACATTTTGGTGGTCGCTTGTTCCCAGATGGCTACCTACTTCTAAATCCGAGATCCCTTCTTTATCCCTGTTTGAGAGTACCAGATCTGAGATTGCTCCCTCCTGAGTGGGTTCCAATACTAGCTGTCTGAGGCATGCCCCCTGTAGGGCATCAAGAATGACCCTGCTCTTGGATGTACCTGCAGCAAAGGTGCTCCAGTTAACATCTGGCATATTCAGGTCCCCCATCAAAAATATCTCCCCTTTTTGTACCATTCTAAGGATGCCTTCTATCATTTCCTTGTTCATTCCCTCACCCTGAGATGGGGATCTGTATACAACCCCCGTGTGGACTGTGGTGCCATTTCCTGTCTCAGGGTGACCCACAGTGCCTCATCTACTCGCTGTTTATTCTTTAGTTCCATTGCTTTGATCCCTTCCCTTACATAGAGAGCTATTCCTCTTTCTCTTTTACCCTCCCTGTCCCTCCTGTAGATTGTGTATCCTGGTATGTTGACATCCCAGTCATGGTTCTCTGTGTATCATGTTTCTGTGACTGCCACAATATTCAAGCATCACTCTTCCATCAAGGCCACTAGATCAGGGAGATTGTTATGCAGACTACAGGCATTGGTACTCATCACCCTGCATTTTTTGATGGCCTTACCCCTTTTAGCCATATCCCTGTCCTTACTGCCTTTGCCTTTTTTTGCATTTACCTCTGTCCTGCTCACTAATGACTTCTCTACCTTGGTGTTTACCATGCTAACCATCGTGTTTTGTGGGGGTAGGCTGGTATTTCCCTGCTCCTTTTCAGTGCCTCCCCCCTTGGCTAGTTTAAATGCTTGCCAATGAAGCATTTAAACTATCACCTAGGATCCTTGTCCCCCCCTGGACAGATGCAGACCATCATGCCAGTATAGGCCTGTATCCCTCCAGGTGGCTCCCCAGTCCCCAATGAAGCCAAAACCCTGAGCTTCACACCCATTTTTCAACCATTTATTGAATCCCATTGTGCAGTGGTTTTGTGGCAGGAAGATCTTGCTAGACTAACCTGATTTTATTTTTTGACTGGGTGACCAAGGAAGCAGACAAGGGTCTCACTGTGGATCTGTTGTACTTTGACTACAGTAAGGCTTTTGGTTCGGTACTGCACAAAAAGTTGCTCAAAAAGATGGGTGCAGCTAAAACCATAGTCAACTGAGTGGGTAGTTGGCCAGAAGGGAGACAGCTAAGGGTGGTGGTCAATGGGGTTAAATCAGAGGAAAGGGACACCACAAGAGGGGTTCCACAGGGATCTGTCCTGGGTCTGGTCCTCTCAAGGAGTGGTACTGGGTCCAGTCCTCTTTAACATCTTTATTAGTGACATTGCAGAGAGGCTGGATACAAAGGTGGTAATCTGGATAAGCAATTGGTTGTAAAATAAAAGGCAGAGGGTGGTGGTAAATGGAGTTCACTCTGAGGAATTGAGAGTGACCAGCGATGTGCCACAAGGATCGGTACTGGGTCCAATCCTCTTTAACATCTTTATTAGTGACTTTGCAGAGGGGCTGGAAGGGAAGGGAAGCCTTTTTGCCGATGACACAAAAATCTGTAATAGGGTAGACATTTTAGAAGAGGTGGAATAAATGATTAGTGATCTAAAAAAGTGGCAAGAGTGGTCAAAAGTGTGGCAGCTGAGATTTAATGTGAAGAAGTGCAAAGTTATGCACTTGGGGAACAGAAACCCAGGGCCAGAGTACATGATGGGGGGTGGTGGTACTGATGACATCCAAGCAGGAAAGGGACCTGGGTGTATTATTTCTAATCACCTCAAGGTGGCCAAAAGTGTGACAGGGGAGTGAGGAGAGCTATAGGGATGCTGGGGTGCATAGGGAGGGGCATCACCAGCAGGAAGAGGAAGGTAATTATACCATTGTATAAAACATTGGTGAACTCTCACCTGGAGCACTGTGTTCAGTTTCTGAGGCCACATCTCCATAAGGACATAGAAAGAACACAGGCAGTCCCAAGAAACATTGAATTTCTTTTTTTAAAGAGCAACTAAAATGGTGCTGGGCCTGCATCAGATGAGAAGAAGCTAAAGGACCTTAATATGTATACCTTAGAGGAAAGGAGGGAGAGAGAGGAGATATGATAGAGACTTTCAAATCCCTCACGGGTATAAATAGGGTGCAAGAAGAACGCATTTTTCAGAAAAGTGATGCTCAAGAACAAGGGGACATACTGTGAAGCTGGAAGGGGGTAGATTCAGGGGAAATGTTAGAAAGTGGTTCTTCACAGGAAGAGTGGTGGATACCTGGAATAGACTTCCAGCAGAGGTGGTTGAAGCAAAAACAGTAGTGCGTTTCAAGAATGCATGGAATAAACATAAAGGAATTTTATTAGTTTAGAATGTGGAGGCAAAGCCAGAGACCAACTGGGGTCTGCAGTATTACAATAGGTAGGGGAAAATGGGCAGAATGGGTGGGCCAAACGGCCCTTATCTACTGACACTTTCAATGTAATTATATGTAACATGTTCATTTGTGGCATTGAAAAGGCAATCTAGAGCAGGCTGTGTCTCTTCGCAGGTGACAAAACTATGCGGGAGGGTGGATAGTGATGAGGGAATAAGGGATATGCAGAGTGACCTACACAAACTAGACTGGTGGTCAAGTCTAGCAGTTAAAATTCAATGCCAAAAAGTGCAAGGTATTGCACCTAGGGAAAAGGAACCCCAAGACAGAGTACTGGATGGGTGGGGTGAGACTTAGTACTACAGAAGAGGAATGGGATCTAGGAGTTATCATCAGTAACTCCCTTAAACAAACGAGCCAGTGCAACAAGATTTGTAGCAAGGCTAACAGGATGCTGGGATATATTGGGAGGGGTATGACAACAGAAGAAAAGAGGTAATACTTCCCCTATACAGATCCCTGGTAAGGCCTCACCTGAAGCACTGCATCCAGTTCTAGAGCCCTTACCTCAGAAGAGACAGGGATAGGTTGGAAACAGTGCAGCACAGCGTAACAAAAATTATTCGGGATCAGCAGGGCAGATCCTATGAGGAGCACCTCAAGGTACTAAACATGTACCCACTGGAAACCAGAAGGGAGAGGGGAGATATGATAGAAATCTTCAAGTTCCTTAAAGGAATTAACAAGGTAAACTGTGGGGAATTATTTACTCTGAATTCCAACTCGAGGTCACATGGTCATGAGTGGAAATTAATTGGAGGGAGGTTCAGGAGGAACATGAGGAAGTATTATTTACAGAAAGGGTGGTGGAAACTTGAAACAGTCTGTCGGCTGAGGTGGTAGGTGCAAACACAATCAGGGAATTCAAGCAGGCATGGGATAGAATAAAGGGAATAGTGGTCAACTGGAGCAACAAGACCAAGGAGGAGAATGGAGATAGGATGGGAAGTTTTAGTACCCTGGAGGAACAGTAGGTTCCAGGAAAGGTTCCAGGGAAAATAGGGAATATGGGCAGACTGAATGGACCTTTGGTCTTTTTCCACCATCATGGTCTATGTTTCTGTGTAAATAGAAAGGGTTTAGAGAAGGGCCACTGAGATAATTACTGACTTTAAAGATATGCAACATGAGTAATGTTGTATAAACCTGAAACTTATGTCTCTAGAAACACGTCATGTTATAGTAGATCTTCTTATGTTGTTTGATATTATGAAAGATCCATATCTATTAAAAGAGATGAATTTTGATTGGAATTTAAACAATCTGACATAAACACCAGGGATCATCCACTCCAGTTACTAGGATGAAAGTTTAACTCTTCCAAGCGCAAATTCTTCTACTCTAACAGAATTATTAATGCAAGTCAGTCTGCCAGTGCAGCAGTTGGATTTCTGCTTGTAACGCTGTCGACCCAGGTTTAGATGTGAGCCTGGGGAAATGTAGGGCTGGCCAGGGGAGGAGGATCAAGTGTCTGATGAACTTCTCCCCTCCTCCAGCAGGAGGGTGGGGTGGCGTTCTGCATTTAACTGACCCCTGGTGGGGGTAGAGATGCAGCAAAATTCTAGCAAAATCACAAATTTTGCTACGTGAAATATTTTGCAAAATTTGCACATTCTGTGAAATATTTCATTGGTGCGAAATGCAGAATTTCACCCGTGAATGGCAGAATTTTGCCATGGGTGAAAATCTGCATTTTGCCAGCAGAAGTTTGCATTTCACACCAGCGAAATATTTTGCGAAATGTGTGAATTTCATGCAATATTTCACAGAACTAATTTTGGGGATTCGCCCATCTCTATGTGGAGGCAGGCAGGGGGGACATCACGGCCAAGGCTTTCAGGCTTCTGGGAGGTGTGCCAGATGTGGTGCTTGCATCTTCATGTCATTGCAAGCCACACCTCCCAACAGCATTTGGGAAAAATCACTCTCTGTCTCTGGCTGCGGCACAGATGATGTCCAACCCCACAAGGCCTCAAGCAGCTAGCCAAGGGTCTCCTGTCACCGGACTAACTCCATGGCACTGTTTGGGAAAGTTGTGAGTGGTGGCTCCCCCGATGGCCCTGCCGTGGGGAACTGTATCACCCTTTTTCGTCAACACCCTGATAGCGAAACAAGGAAAAGGACCATTACGGTGACTTTTGCGGTAATGGTCCATTTTCCTTGTTTCGCCTTCCCCCAGTGTTCTGCCCCCTCCCCGGACCAACTCCGACCTGGAGTTGGAATCTTAGAGTTCAGGGGGTGTGGGGGGCTCCCCACAGAAAACAACGAGTCAAGAGGTGGCACACTACCTGCATCGGTATTGTGCCGTCGCTGTGGGGGAGGTCGGCATTTTGGCTGACGGGAAAACGTGGTGCTTCCTGGGGAACAATCCAGGGTGAACTCCAGTTGGCAGTGGGGTAAGTCCTGGGGGATGGGGTGAGGTGGTGGTGGGGCTGACTGAGAGCAGGCCTTGGGGAGGAAGAAAAAAAAAGAATTGTTAACCAGTGGAATAATCTCCCTATAGATATCACAATTAGTTAAAAAAAGAAAATTAGACAAATGCATTTCCTTGTGTATACTTGTGAGTTACTGTTAGGTAGACTGGAGCAATATGGGCTAATGACTACTGGCTCCTATTCTCCTTAGTATAGCCTTCTTATGACACCCCTCCTCATGAATATGATTGGTGAAAATTTCCAGATTCTGCTGGAAAGGTGATTTCATGGAGTAACTGTAAAATCACCTTTTGAGTTCGATTTGAACAGTTTCACTTACCTCATTTACAATGTGGTATCACAAAATGGGCATGTTGAAAATCTGGAGGAAAAATATTTAAAAATCACCAATTTATGAGTAAAAGTTCAAAATGCATTTAAATACATTATACTGCACATACCTGTTTTCCTCCATTCCCGGTCCAGCACTGAAGAGTGAAGATGTGTCTCCGGTCCAGAGAGGATTATGGTGCTGGATTTCTGACTGGTAAGTATAGGGTAAGGGGGGTGTGGGGTGGTGGGTGCTGAGTGGAGGGTTAGGGTGGGGGTGGGCTCAGTGGCAGACAACAAGGGACCATTTTCTTCATTTCAGGCATTTAAAAAAGGAAAACAAAAAAGTCATTTTAGGACGTGGTTTTCTTTATTTCTGATACTGTACCTCTGACACTAGGGATTTGGCAGCACAGTGTCCCAGACTGCTGGCAGGGTCAGGGGCTTGGAATACACTGACACCAGGGATTGGGCACTCCAGTGTCAGCAGATTAACTTGGCAGGGTTGTGGGGGTTGAAAACTAAATTGGGGGGTAGATGAACCGGCACTGGGGGTGGGCACCCTGGTATCAGAAAATTTAAACATTGCTATTATTTAACTGGCACTGGGGATTGGGCACCATGGTGTCCAGTCAAAAGCAAGCAGGTCACTGACTGCTGTGGTAATGGTGGACTTGGGGGACAGTAAACATACATGAACAGCACGTTCAACAGGGTTGGGACTATGCACTGACACATACTGTAGCCCATCCCTGCTGAACAGCATAACCTTATACACACACACACATATGCAAACTGCCCTGCTCCCTGCCACATGAACACATTCTCGTAATATGACCACATGAAGCAATGTGGTCATAAATATAACACCCAGGTTTTCCTGGGGTTGCTAGAACCCTTTTAGTATATGTTTAGGCAGGACTGGGCAGTAAAAGGGTAATATCCTTGTAAGGTCCCTTCATGAATCCTCTGGTTAGTCTCTGCTGAGCCAGGGCATGCTGTTTATAATTTAGGACTCTCACAGCAACATAACCTCCTTGCACTCAGAGCTGCAGTTAAACTCAGTAGTCAGATAGAGTTTGGAGTTTGAACCAGTTGGTACCCTGCCAGTTGGTAGCCCAACATCAGAGGGGTGAGCCCCTCTTGTTTTTTTTCACCTTAGTGTGTCAGTAAGTGGTCTGTGTGCCAGGTTGTGGTGGTGACCATCTGTTGCAGTGCACCGAGGGGATGAATTTCATCGTATGATAATCTGGACTGGTATCAGTGAGTAGCAATCCCCAGACCGTGTCACATCTCCTAAAAGTGCTGCCCAGAATAGTCTGCATGTTTGACATGAAAGTTCTAGCCTTGTAAAAGTGAATTACCTGGTATGTCTGTCACTTGGAATACAGTACTTGAGAAAGCCTTACAGCCTTGGGCTGCTGTGTGTTACTTAAGTGACTTCCTAAGTATTTTACTGTGGGTGGGTTCCATTGAAAAGGGCATGTGCAGTTCTGTGAGTAATGTTAGTTCTATCGGAACATAACAAATGTTCAGTGTGGGTATAATGTTGCCTAGCACAAAGTTGCATTAAACTGTTCAATGTGGGTACACTGGTGCCTAGCACAAAGGTGCATTAAACTGTTCAATGAGGGTACACTGGCGCCTAGCACAAAGGTGCATTAAACTGTTCAGTGAGGGTACACTGGTGCCCAGCACAAAGGTGCATTAAACTGTTCAATGAGGGTACACTGGCGCCCAGCACAAAGGTGCATTAAACTGTTCAATGAGGGTACACTGGTGCCCAGCACAAAGGTGCATTAAACTGTTCAGTGAGGGTACACTGGTGCCCAGCACAAAGGTGCATTAAACTGTTCACTGAGGGTACACTGGTGCCTAGCACAAAGGTGCAAGTGGAATGTCTTCAGAGGCTGCAGTGCCTGAGAAACTGCGAATGTTGTAATTTCAGAGGAAGTCTAGCACTGGCTGAATTGAGTTGACCACTCAATCAAGGTTGCAGAGGGACCCAATCTGCTTACAAGTTTTGGGGTGGTAACTTGGTTCCCCTAGTTTTATGAAAGTTAATAATGGGAGGAAACAAAGTGCTCCCACCGAGTCGGGATTGTATGTCTGCAGGTAACTTTCAGGACTCTATGGGTCCATGGTCTGTGCTCTCGAAATACATGCTTTGGTTCTGCCCATTGTGATACGTGCTCACATAGTCCTGGGTATCACTGGTGCCCCTGTGTTTTTCCATTTGCCCCAGAAGAGGGGAATGGATGCTTGAAAGAAAATGTCCTTTGATAACAAGTGCTGTACCTGCAGAGGCAGAGAAGTCCTGTGTACTCTGTATTCTGTAGCTGCAAAAGCCCTGGGGGCACCACATTTTCTGATTGACATGTGTCAGAATAAAGCCATACAGTACAATCCCATTTGTGTTGTTGACATTCCATCTTTGTGTGACCTGTGACTTTCTGAGGCCCCCTCAGACATGTGTAACACACCATAGCCCAGGTAACTCTCCCTTGGGCTCAGGTAAAACAGAAATGTTTTGTTTTGTACCCCTCCCTTTGACCATATAGATGTCTGAGCCAGGTGTAACCCTGGTAACACCCATGTAGAGCGCTGATTATTGAGTACTGCACTTTTGAGTGACTCAATAATAGCACTCTACAAGAGAGTGAGTGGTGCAATACATCGCTATATCCTGTATAGCTAGTATAGCAAGGAGCTGTACTCACTTTGTACACCACTGCCTGCGATGCAAGCAGACCCGGGTTCATGTCTGGCTATGGGCAGAATAATTTTTTTTTAATCCAGTAACTTGCCCTGTGGTCCACACCCACCTTGGAGTTGGTTATTTAAGTTTGGGAGGTGTGGGGGACTTGCTCCCCACAAGGGAGGGTGCAGGGGGGTGCAGCTCCCCACATAAAAAAATGTTTTTTGTGTGCTTTTGTTAGGTATTGTAGCAACCATCGCGATTTGCAATGGTCGGTACAATATCCATTGCCCTTTTGACTGTGGGTTCAAGTTTGTTTGCTTTATGTGATGGGCGGTCTTTCAGACTTGCCTTTATCACATAAAACCATTGCCCTAAAATCAGGGCACATAAAAATCTTTATGTGTTTATTGCTGTTGCCTTGGTGTAAAGGGGGGAGTGAGGTTACATAAACATTCAGTTATCCTTAGAATGCTGTTTTTTTAAACTGCACATGCTCAGAAATTGAACTGTTTTTCTCAAATATTTTAAAAATGACTTTAATTTGGTAGATAAAGACCACAAATGAACACAATGTGGACCAAACTATCAAACCTGCAAGTTTCAGATTTCAAATCCTCTTAGCTGTTTAGTTATAGGTGAGAAAAAACCAAAAAAAAGGTTTTAATTTATGTAATTTGTTTTCTTTGCCCCTCTGTAACTTTACCTCCGGTGAACTGAGTACCACAACAGATTCTAACACCTTCTCTGTGCTTTCCAAATTTCAAATAAATTGGTTGAAAGGGGCAAAGTTATTAAGGTTCAAAAATTGCAGCTTAATAATAAAGTGCTTACTCCACCCTAATATACAGGCAGTATAGTGCATGTGTAGTATATGTCAGTGATATTTTTCTTTAGTGCAGTTTGACCTTATGACATCACAAGTGATGAAGCCACAAATTATGTCAAATGGTCAAACTGCAGGAGGGAAAATATCTGTCATAATTTAATTGGGGCTGTTGCATATCTGATTTATGCCATGCCTTTTACTGTATTATACAATGGCAGGAAAAAAAAAATACTGCACCCTGATTGTTCAGTTGCCATCTTCAACAGTGATGTTATCCCAGCACAATGTCACTGTGAATGGGAGCCACTCATGTACTGGACCTACATTGTTACTATGGCCCTAGAGTGAGAACATTTGACCCAGAGTGAGGATATCATGAAATTCTCACCCTATGTCCATAGTGGCAAAAGCATATAACTGATATTTGCCACTTTATATCCTCACAGATATGACATTATACTGTATTATTTATATTCTGTAGGTAATCAACTGCTACAAATAGAGGACTACTACTACTACTACAGCAAAGCTGCAGGCAGCTGTAGATGATACACACAGCCAGAATTGCCTTACACAGACAGTCAAAGGGTTTAAACATTTTTTCCCAGAATATACCAGTACTGGGATACCCAGTGTCAGGTTCCCAAATGTTGTGAGATCTCATGGCACTACTGTTATGGTGTCCTTGGGGATGACTAGTCATAAGGCAAGGATGCACTAGGCTGAAGGCAATTGAAGAACTACCATAACACGAGGGATTATTAGTAGCTTTCAGAAGTACAGTAGTTAGCTATTACTTGTAATTTCTGAAGTACTGTATATTTTTTTTTTCTTTTCAACTTTGCAAATGTAACATTTTGTACCTAATAGTACTAGGTGTGATGTGTGGAACAGCACTCTGCCTGGAGGCCGACATAGTCTATACTTGAATCTATATTTGAAATTGAGCTTGTTGCATGCTATTAGCCCATATAGAAACCATCTCCCACTTCCCCTCAGTGGCTGTATCCTTCTGTCTTCATGTCTGACATGTAATTATCCAAATTGTTCATGTTCTTGAATGTTTCTGATGTGCTGGCACTAACCACACAGTCCAGCAAACTGTTTCACAGGCCCACCACCCTCTGGGTAAAACACATTTCCTCTACTTTCTTTTTTGTAATGTTTTGATGTTATCTGCATGCCATGCCCTCTTAAGTTGTGTGTATTTTGCCTGAATGTCATTGCCAGTGACATCATCAGATTATTATCATGTATAATTTGATGTAGTTGTAACATAGCTCCGCTGGCCTGTCTCCTTTACAGAGTAGTCAGTTCTATTCCTCCCTTTACATCATCAGCGTTGTGACTTCACTGACTGTGACATTCACTAGTAACCAAGATAAGACAACTACTTGCTGCTTAATTGGTAATTTGTGACACATGTTACAAATCAGGTATCAGGGCTTGTGATGTAACAGTGGCTGAAGGTCACATGCTGATGATGTTATGGGAGGACAATAACTAGATACTGTATGTCTGCTTCCAGGTAAAGCACTGCTTTTTACGTCACATCCAATACTATTAGGTAGAAAACCATTTAATGAGCACAGACAAAAAAAACACTTCAGAAATAAAAAAGTGATAAGGGATCACTTTTAAAAATTACTAGAATGTTCTGCCTGCTATTTGTGGCACTACCAGCTCTCAATTAGCAAGTGATCACTCTGTCTATTCTTGACAGATATTTACTGAAAATTCTGATTGACATGACATAACAGCAAGGAACCTGACACTGAATACCACTGTAATACAGGTTTCTTGCAACAGCAGCAGCAGCAAATTCTTACAACACTGTCATCCAACTTGTAAAAAATACTATCAGTCAAGTGTGACATAACAGTAATACTGACACACTGACTGCAGGAGCAAACAACAATCTTTAAAAAGATTATTTTTTTATTAAGAAGCAGCTTCAGAAATACACAGGTTTGAGACCAGCAACAAAGCACATTAACCTCTCAGATCAAGTATTTCTCTATGGATTGGCAGTGCAGGCAGGTCACACGGTTAGCCTCTGGAAAGCTCTTTGAGCAACCTGGGGATTGGCTGGAGAGATCACATGAGATTTCACCATCAAATACCATCTGCTGAATCCCCGAATACACCCTAGTATTCTGGTCTATGTCAAATTCACCTGGTATTTATTGAATATTCCTGATATTCAAGGCATTCAATGGCTGATTTGAATTCAGTGCATATCCCACATCAGTATGCTGTAACTTCTTATATGGCAGGTGACAAACAAGATGGCTCTGTTTTTTTGTTGAGCATTTCATATGTTGCTACCGTGCCTGAAGGTCAGATCCACTACACTACCACAACTAACATAAAATGAGGTAGGGCAACAACTGGCCAAGTGTAACTGAACCAACACGCTGCAGGCTTCCTGCATCTGACAATATTTAACATCAGTATGCATTAGAACTACTCCACTTGCATTTTATACCTTATGGTATAATTAAGCAACTTTTCTTGGCTGTTGTTTGCTGAATTGCTTGTCTCATAATACAGTTTATACAGTTTATAAAATGCAACACAAAAACCTGATACACTAGGAACTTAAAAGGGAGGGCACAGCTAAAGGGTGGCTAACCCCAACACTCCTTGTACCCTTTGAATGAGCATGCTAACTAAAGAGATTGAAGCACTTACCCAGATTTCCCTCCTCTTGTTACGGCTGCATGGGTGGAACCCTGCAGGTCATTTTGGGATCACATCACTGTAGGAGAGAAGCAGTGATGCAATCTCTCGTCCACAGCTCTGCAGTTCCTGTTGTCTTTTCCTCTGTGGATGCAGCTCCCCTCCATGGCAGTCGGGCACCCCTCACGCACTACTTTCTGCAACTGCAGAAGTGACGCAGCTGCTATGATGCAAACTGTGCATGCACGAGAGTTGCGCATGAGCAAATCTGTCAGGGCCACCATCTTGTGGATGGCAGGTGGCTCTAATGCATGGCAGCAGCTCTACTAATGGAGCCACCATCTTGTGCAGGGCAAGCTCCAGTACAGCAAGAACTCAAAACTTTTACTCGCTCTCACCACACAATTGCTCTGGTCAGCCATATGGGCTCTGACCAGAATTTGTTTTTTTAAGTATTTCACCCATCCATTGCAAACATTCAGTTGTGCAATACAGAAGCAAGTCCACAGTTCAGTTACTGAATTACCAGCATATATTGACTTTTTCAGACAAATGCCTAAATGTTCAAAGGAAGAAAGTCCTGAACTCAACACACAGGGCCTCCATTGTCAACATAACCCCAGTGCTTCACTCAACAGGAGCTTGCTCTGGGGCCTATAAAGTAGCACTGAGAAAAGGAAGACTGTGATTGGCTGAACTAAATCACATAACTGCAGAGTAAGATGTGTCTTATCACACAGGTGCTGCAAATTTAATAAACAGTTGTCATAAGCATATGAAACATATCGCTCAGGTGTATAGTTCCCTTAACTAGCCACTAAAAAGATGCAATATCCCACTCTAGGGTATGTTGTAAGACAGACTTTTCTACATTTTCCAGGTGGTTGATGGAATCTGGATGTGCCTAATGCTTTGCAATCCATCTGGAGGGTTGGTAGGCAGGTAGGAATTTGTTTTTGTTGCTCTTCTAAAGAACTTATTTATTTATGTTTGGTTTGGTAACCTGCTAAGTGCACTTCACAATTCCTAATTTCCTAATTTCAGGGATGAACTAAAACACATTATAAAACAACATGAAGCAATCAATTGACTAGATAGCCACACTCACTCAATGAAGTTAATAAATTAATATAAACTCACAAATAATTTATCCTGGATGAAATGACATATTTAACAAAATACAGATGTCTTGAATTTTGATATTGTTGGTATTGTATATGTAACTGGGCTGTCATAGATGTTTTGGTTAATACCCCTGTCTTGTGGATTCAACCAAGGTTGAGGGACCTGGGTCAATAAATAAATTCCTCATGGAGAAGGGTCATTTTGAGATAGTTTTGAACTGTGGGGTGCCTCCACCCAGAGATTAGGTTTAAGTGGGTCTGGTGTCAGAGTGGTACACCACCCTTGGATGCAGTATCTCCCCACCTCCCCACAGTGTTCCCCCACATAAGAAAATTCAACAGTGCAACCAAAATTTCAGTAAAAATGCAATTAAAGACACTCTACTTGTAATATTATCATGAGTCAAAATTCAGATAAGCCAAATATTTTTGGGGGAATATTCACAAGGAGATAGGGGATGCATATGAAAGTTGTTTTAGAAGAATACTCGTGAACCTTTTCAACCCGGGCCAAAATTAGTTGCCCAACTAGGCTCCGCCTATAAGCACTCTTTCAGTAGTGCCCACCCCTCCACACAGTGCCAGTATAGTATTGTAAACCATTTTGTCACTCTTGCCCACCTTTTCTGGGGGCATTATCCTTTACCACTGGTTCCAGTATTAACCCTTAAATCATTCCTAGAGCTCCGAGTGCTTCACTGGGTACATAGCCTTGGAAATGGTGCAGGCCTATTGACGTTCCAGCTGGCTGGCTAGTGCTGAAAGACTTTAAACAATTCAGATAATTTTAAAACAATCCCAAAGGCAATGCAAGTGCTTAAATTGCAACCTCAAAACAAGGTACAGTACATGTAAATCCTGGCAGCATGGCCAAATGTAAAAATTTGGTGGCAAATAATGTACAATTCCCAGTTGCAGGGTACACCTTGAGGGTAATCACAATTCTGATATTACCAGCTTCCCTCATGACTTGGGATCCTCTTCCTCCATCTCTGTAGATGTAGGTCTCAGTCAGGTGGTTGATCAGATGTCAGTTATTCTGGGTGATCAGATCAGTTGTGCAGATCTCAGGTGCCTCTGTACTGGAATCAGGCTTTCTGCTTCAGCAGTCATATAGACCTCTCTTGCTTCTCTAGCCTTCTCCTCCACTGATCAGACCAGCCTCAGAACAGGGGTCACACATAACACACACACGTCATGACTTCCAGACCTCAGTGTGAGATACTAACCAGTGTCTAGCTGAAGCATTGATCGGCTGGTTCTGTAGACTGTCTGTAATCTCAATACTAGTGCTGTCAAACAGCAGTCCACAAAGTCTCTACCACACTGCAGGCTGGAAGATGTGGCACTGATGCTGTATTAGCATAGTTTTATCTCATCTCTGAAAGCAGAAATCAGTCTCTCTCTCCCCTTTTTCTCTCTGCAGCTGTTGTTCTGAATCTGGCAGCAAACAGCACTTTTGTCAGTCTGTCCCTTTCAGGCTGTAGAAACATTTTAGTCATTTCCTGTGATGAGACAGTAGGAGCCCCAGATAGGCTTCCTCAGATGGCTTTGGCCAGCAGTTACTAGCCCTCCTCACTCTGTGACAGCTAACTGCTGATTACCTAGTTCTGAAACTGCCCTCAGAGTTTTACTGTATCATGGCAGCTTCGGATTGATCAAGGGAGCTGTCAATCCTTGGAAACAGTCTATCAAGCTTCTACTTATCCTATTGGCATGCTAAAAGGGTGCATAGCAGCCTCCATTGTCATTCTCCCAGAATCCCTTGGTGTTGAGGTTCAAAATTCCTGACCTCTGTTTGGTTGCTGGCAAGGTCAGAGGTTGACAAGATGGCAGCTTCCATGCTTAAAAAGAGCACTGGCTCCAACAAGGTTATTTTATTTTAGATTCTTTCCCTTGTTTCATTTAATCAACTCCCAAGATGTGTTGGAACAAATGAGCTTTGTATTGGTGGTGTAATGGTAACCATGACTGGGAGATGGCCATACCTGGCTACGACATATTCAGAAGAGACAGAGCAGGCAGGAAGGGAGGAGGAGTGGCACTGTATGTGAAAAATGACATAAGGGCCACACAGATCCAGGAGGAACAAAATGGGGGAGAGATACTGTGGGTTAAGCTAGAAAGGAAAATGGGGCCAGCCATCCGCACAGGTGTGGCCTATAGACCACCAGCCCAGGAGGAAGAAACAGATAGAGAGTTGATGCTAGCCATCCAAAGGATGGCAGACAAGGGTGAGGTAGTACTGGCTGGAGACTTCAATATTCCAGACGTGGACTGGAGCATCCCAGCAGCAGCATCAACTAGAGCAGATTTATCCTGGACTCCTTCAGGTGCCTTCCTCAAGCAACTGGTCATGGAACCAACTCGGCAGAAGGCAATACTGGACCTTCTGCTCACAAACAGGGACAGTGTGATGGGGTAACAGTGGGGGAGCACCTGGGTAACAGTGACCACCAGTCATTGTGGTTTGAAATCACAGAAAGAGCAGAACCAAACCACACAAAAACACGTATCCTGGATTTTAGGGGGGCAGACTTTGGGAAAATGGGGAAATACTTGAAAGAGGCATTAAGGGGAATGGGACAGGAATCAGGGGTTGAGGAACAGTGGGCAGTATTTAAAATGGGGATTATAAGAACAACAGAATTATGCATTAAGCAGGTTAGCAAGAGGAAAAGGAAGAGGAGACCATTATGGTTTTCCAAAGAGGTAGCAAAGAAAGTGAAAGCCAAAAAGATAGCATTCAGGCAATACAAAAAAGACACAGGCAGAAGGGGATAGGGAGAAGTACCAGGAGAAACAAAGGGAGGCAGGGAAGTCAGTAAGGGAAGCCAAAGCTCAGACAGAAGAACACATTGCAAAATCAGTGGTTAAAGGGGACAAAAACTTTTACAGGTACATAAGTGAAAAAAGAAAGACAAAGGAGGGATAGTGAGACTGAAGGGGGAGGATGGGGTCGCGCGTGGAGGATGACAACAGTAAAGCTGACATATTGAACAGGTATTTCTGCTCAGTCTTTACTGAGGAAGAGGGGGGTAATGGGTCTGAAGGGAGTACAAGGGGTGAGAATGGTGCAGAAATGGACACAAGTCCCTTTACACGAGAAAGGGTCCTGAAGGAACTGGAAGTAATAAGAGTTGACAAAGCAATGGGGCCAGATGGGGTGCACCCCAGGGTCCTTAAAGAACTAAGAGAGGTGGTGGCTGAACCTCTGGCTATCCTGTTTAGCCAATCACTGGAAACAGGGGAGATACCCAAAGACTGGAGGACAGCAGATGTAGTCCCCTTATACAAAAGCGGAACAAAGAGGAAGCAGGGAACTACAGACCAGTCAGCCTCACCTCGGTAGTGGGAAAGATCATGGAAGCACTACTGAAGGAGAGATTGGTGGAACATCTGGTTGTCAATGGACTACAGGACCCAAGGCAGCACGGTTTCACTCAGGGGAGGTCATGTCAGACCAATCTCATTGAATTTTTGACTGGGTGACTAGGAGGTGGATCAGGGGAGGGCAGTGGACATGGCCTATCTGGACTTCAGCAAGGCCTTTGACACTGTGCCACATAGAAGACTATTACACAAACTGGGGAATATGGGTGTGGGCAGGACAGTAGTGTGGTGGGTAGGTAACTGGCTGGGTGGCAGGACACAGAGGGTGGTGGTAAATGGCTGTCACTCCACAGAGGGAAGAGTGACCAGTGGGGTACCACAGGGATCAGTGCTGGGACCGGTCCTATTCAACATCTTCATCAGTGACATTGCGCAGGATCTAGAAGGCAGTATTTCACTGTTCGCTGATGACACAAAGCTCTGTAACAGAGTAGACACACCAGAGGGTGTAGACAGAATGAGAAGGGACCTGCAGAAACTTGAAGAATGGTCAAGGGTTTGGCAGTTGAAATTCAATGCAAAGAAGTACAAGATAATGCATATGGGGCACAAAAACCCTGGCACAATAGATCAGTTGGGGGATGAGGATATAGCATGCACCAAGCAGGAAAGAGATCTTGGGGTTGTCATCTCTGATGACCTCAAGGTAGGGAAACAGTGTGACAAGGCATCAGGTAAAGCAAATAGGATGCTGGGATGTATAGGCAGGGGCATCACCAGCAGGAAAAGAGAGGTCATAATTCCACTATACAAAACACTAGTGATGCCCCACCTGGAGTACAGTGTACAGTTCCTGGAGACCATACCTACGTAGGGACATAGACAGGGTAGAAAGGTTCACAGGAGGGCAACAAAGATGGTACATGGATTGCATCACAAGTCCTATGAAGACAGGTTGAAGGAACTGAACATGCACTCCTGGAGGAGAGGAGGAGAGAGGGATATGATAGAGACATACAAGTATCTTACAGGGAGAAACAGAGTGCAGGAAAACACTATTTTTAAGCGAAAAAGATGTTCCAGGACTAGAGGCATGGGATGAAGTTGGAGGGAGGACGATTCAGAGGAAACATGAGAAAGAATTTCTTCACAGAACGGGTGGTGGACAAGTGGAACACCCTGCCAGAGGAAGTGGTGGGGGCTGAAACAATCATGGGATTTAAGAATGCATGGGATAGACATAAAGGAATTCTAGAGGTCAGGGGTAAGGGGAAACAGACTTCTAGGAAAACAAACTGAACTTACAAGCTCAAATGGGCAGACTGGGTGAGCCATAGGCCCTTATCTACTGACACTGTCTATGTATCTATGTATGTATGTATGTATGTATCTATGTATTTATGTATTTTGATTGGATCATGGTGGTGAAAGAGGGACTACCCTATCCATTGGGAGTGTCAATGCACTCTCTCTCCTGAGCGATGGACAATCCCTTTGATGTGCAGCATAAAGCCATGATAGTAACAGGCACAATCATCACTGAACAAATAGTTGTTCCTGCCCCCTCCCAGCATGTCTCCGGGCCCCCTACTGCCTTTGCTGATGTGCTTGGTGCTGAAGCATGCTGAAGGGAATTCTGTGTCACCACGACTGCAGTGATGAGAGCACCAGCAACAAACAACCTCCTGACTGCAACACAGCTCCTTCAGTTCCCCACCAAGCTGCAGTCCTTGGTGGGGGGGGGAGGGGCAGATTGAGCAACAGGTGGTCAGAAGCAACAGTTGGACTCCAGAGAGCCTCTGGTGGTGGGATTACATATATAAAGAAATTTATTTCATTGGGAGTGAGGCTATCTGATCTATTACTTTGTATATGCAGTTTTCTGCTGTTCCGGATCAGACTCCTCCCCTCCTCCTTACTCTTCAGATCCACCATATTGCACTACCTGTTGGGGGGTCATTGCTTACATAGTCTGACAGTGATGACAATTAAATGTTTTTGGTGCAGTTTTAGCCACTGCTAAGCAATTTAGATCACAAATGGCAGTGAGAAAGAAATAATGTAACCTACTGGGAATTGAACCCAGGCCTCCAGAATACCATCCTGGTGCTCTAACCACTGAACTATAGGCTCACACGGTTTGACCTGACTCTTCCCTGGCACACTTTCTTTCTCTGGTATTGCAAATCCTGCAACTACAGTAGGAACAATCTAGATGACAATTAGGTAAGCAATAACCCTCTCCAAGGTATGGGTTTATGGGGAATTAATGCATCTGGGAAGTGCATTCATTTCCCATATTCGCATGTCCTGGAGTGGGTTATTTTGCTTATAAAATGGGTTATCATTTTTATTGTAAAAAAATACACAAAAATGTTTTTTAAGGCTGAAAACTGTAAGATTTATTTTGTATCTTTCCACCACACAAAATAGTTCCCATTTTAAAACTGTTCAAACTTTTCAAATAAATGTACCTTTTAATCTTTAACTTTTAACTAAGTATACCTTTAAAGTCTAAATTATAAAATATGTTCTTTTGAATGTTAAACATGTAAATAACTATAGCTTTTAACACATTCTACTACAACATTTATTTGTTGTAGTAGTTGAAGTTCACAGGTCCATTTATTGTGAACTGCTTCATGATGAAGCCAGGGAGCATTATCTCCCTGTCTGTAGTGTTAATACTGCAGGTTCTATTGGGTCCTTCTGTTCCATTTGGTTCTACTGCAGGACAGTGTGGTTCTGGTTCTGCTTCAGTGATGTCACTGACTTTGGATCCAGTCATTCCGGTTTCCATTTTCTGCATTGAGGAAGACTGCAGGGTGGATGAAGTGCTCGACAGAGAATCATGGGTTTCCTGGACATTTGCTTGCAGGGGTGAGTTTTTCTTGTTTACTGCTGTGCTGTATGGAGAATCACTGCTTTTCTGGTTGTCCTGGGCTAAGGCTGCTATTGCCATGCTGTATGGAAAATCATTGCTTTTCTGATTCTCCCTGACTAAGGCTGCTACTGCCGTGCTGTACAGAGAACTTCTGCTTTTCTGGCTCTCCTGGACTAAGGCTGCTTGAAGGGAAGATGACTTTCCCACTCTTGTTAGCAGTTTGCTTCACTTTTCTCTTTCACTATTTGTGGCAGACCAGTAATTCTTTAAGCTGCTTTTGCAGCGGTGACCAGTGATACTCATAATCTCCTTGGAAGCCAAGCCTGCTTCAGATAATATTTGCACAGTGGTACTTTATATGGAATGGTTTGTGCACCGCTGTTAGTTCTGCTTCTTTTGATTTTTTCAACATCAGGTCTCCTAGGAAGTTGACTCCCATAGATTGCTGGCTGTACCAATATTGTTATTATGAATTGTGGCAGTCTTTTGGGGTGGAGCTAGAGGGCTGGGGCATTCGGGGGCAACTTACTAATGTATTTTTTGTAAAGCTGTACTGGGCAATTAGGGTTCCCAGGGTCTGCAAATATAAAAACATGTTGACTTTCCTTGTTTGTTTTGTTAATGTTGCTGTGGTTTTTGTACGGGCATTGAAAGTCATTGTTAGGAACTTTTTCCCCCTGATCATCAGTTTTTACAGTGAATGTAGTGAAGAAGTCTTGTTTTAGCTCCTGGACTCATTCACTGCTGCAGCATGCCAGGCATAGCAATATTTCAAACCAGAGACAGTGTACTAAACCTGAAGCAGTATCCAATGACAGCACTTGGGATTCCCGCAGCTTTGCTAGGTCAGCATGGCTGACTGGCAGGAGGTATGTCGCTCTGTCTTTGCCTTGTTTTCTAAACTGTTTAAGGACAGCAATAAACATGTTATTGGCCGATTTAAACACTGGATCAGTGCTTATGTTAAATACTCTTTTGTTTTCTGTGTTATTCAAGAAACAATAACGTTCAGCTCATAAATACAGGAGGCTGTTCACAGTGTATAGTTTCCTTAAAAAACACGAACAGAGGCATAGAACTCCCATAACAGTGCACAGAGATTTATGGTAGGGATTTCTTGGTAATTCACATTTTTTTCTTTACTAATCAGTCAGTCTTCAAACACTTTGACAGCCCACACTGTGCTCTTTTGGGTGTGTTTCTCATCTTTCTTCTGGTCAAGAAGATTGAGATCCCTACTTGACAGTATTAAGTGCCTACTCACATTTTGTGAAGCTACATCGTTTACTTCTGTTGTCATTCTCTTTTTTCATTTTCTTTTGGGAAGTTCACCATCTGAAAAATGCTAATTTAACCACTCTTTCACTGTTAAGTGACCAAATATACAGAAGACTATATCCATAATATCACTCATTTTTGTTTTACACTCGTGTTGTGGGAAAAATGGCTGCCTTTGTGTTTTGAACTTTCCTCTCTATGGAGGGATCTTGCTTAAGGGAAATTTACAATACATTTTCTGAGGGAAGTAGTTCTGGCCAACAAAGTGTTGATCAAATAGGAGATTTAGAGTCGCCTGCTCAAGCCCTTCCAGAGCTCAAAAACATCTTTTCTGACCTCTTCAAGTAAAGACAGGAGTCTGCACTGTGGCCCAGATGACATGTTGATGTTGTGTGCTTTATTTTTGATTTAAGCCTCCTGAACTCTGGGTTTGCTCTAGTGGAGCGTGCTGGACACTTAACCACTTCTTGGCAAAGTTGAAGTCTGGGTATCAGCATTTATTGATCCCTAGGGCACAGAGCCTTTCACCTCGATCCTCGTGCGAGGAGGAATTCTCCTATTGGAATGGACCTGTAAGAGAATGTCTCAGCAACCAAACGTTTTCTCTGTTGTGCTTGCTGTTTTTGCACTGTTGTCCTCTTTTATTTGCCTCTGAACATGAGATTTGATTAAGGTCTCAATTAAGTTGTAGACATAAAACATTTTTTTTTTTCTTCCTCTCTGCTCGTCCAATCATTCCGTTTCCGGTGATGGACTTGGATGTCAAGTAATCCTTGCACAAAATATGACATTTGTCGGGGACTATATAATATGAAGCTGGATTTGATGGACTGGTCTCTGACCACTTTTCATTATTTTGATATCTTTATTGCTACAGAATCCAAATTAACTGAGGACTGTTAATTATCCTAGTGGGTTGTGGGGTGTTTTCTCTTTCTCTAAGGGTGTAGTTGTTTAGGTCCTGACGGAGTGGGTGGGGGGCTCCGGGAGTATAACTGTAGAGTTTGAACTGTTATGATATTAATCATGTGGCGTAGTTGCTTTGGGAGTACAGTTGAGCTGAACTGGGGTTGTTAGCTTTATTAGGATTGGGGGTTTTTTGGTTTCCTGGTTTTGGGGAGTATTCCGTATATTAGTGCAGTGGGTGGGGCTTTGACTACACACTGGGGGATCATCGATTTCAGTTGAAGTTGGGCTGGTTTTACTTTATTAGTAGAACCCTACTTCTTTTGCTGGGGCATTGGATTGTGTATTTTGGGTCTTCTTCACCTATTTCGTATTATTATAGGCTATGGTTAGTCATTACACTTTTATTAGTTGGAATGTTAAGGGAGCCAAGGACCGGGTCAAGAGGCAAATCATTTTAAGACACTTATGACAGTTGAGGGCGCAAATTGTTTTCCTGCAAGAAACACACCTAAGGAGAGAGGATATTGTCCTCTTCAAAAGAACATGGGTTGGGCAAGTCTTCAGGGCTGGTGTGTCCCCAAATGAAGGGGGAGTAGTTATTCTCATAGCCAAAAATCTTCCCTTTAGATTGGTCCAAGAAATTTGGGATCCGGAGGGTCGTTATGTTGTTGTGCATGGTCTTTTAGAATCCCATTCAGTTCTTCTTGGCTCAATATACGGCCCAAACTGTGATTCCCCATCTTTTTTTGTGCGGTTACTTAGTATCGTGGTGTCTGACCCACCTAAACTTACTATTCTGGGTGGGGATTGGAACCTAGTGCTCCAATCGGAACTAGATAGATCTGGTTGTGAGAGGCGTGGGCTATCCCCAGCACAAAGAGCGCTGAAAGATCTCATTAGAGATGCTGCTCTGGTTGATATCTGGAGAGTTTTAAATCCGACACTCCGGCAGTATACCTTTTTCTCTGCTGCGCACAGGACATATTCCCGAATAGACTACTTTCTCATCAGCTCTTTCGCCATACCTGGTGTGTTGCAGGCAGAGTTATCGGCCAGAGTATTGTCTAACCATGCCCCAGTGAGCCTGGAATTCTGGTTGGGAGCAGGGAGTAAATGATCACCCCAGTGGAGGTTAAACAGACAGATACTGAGAGATGAGAACTCTCTGAGGCATATAGTAGATTTTATTACTACCTTTCTCAACAGTAATCAGGGTTCAGTGGCTAAGTATGACTTAATTTGGGCCGCCTTAAAATGTTCCCTAAGGGGAGAGCTGATAAAATGGCCTCCTTAAGGTATCGGTCCCAAAGAGCTCAATTGACTCCTTCTGGTCTCAATCAAGGATCTAGAGCACAGTTTATCCCGGGCCTCTACGGCCGAAAGTTGGACCAGACTTTACCAATTACAAACCAAATATGCTGGTCTTGTTTCCCAGAGAGCGGAGTTAGCCCTCCTAAGGATGAAACTTAGATACCTAGACGCAGGGGAAAGAGCTAGTAAGTTGCTCACCATGCGCATCCATCAGTTGAACTCCTCGCAGTTCATCGCAGGAATTTGCATAGGGGGAGACAGTCAGGTCTGTACCGACCCTTGAAATGGCTGTAAAGCCTTGGCGCTTTATTTCCAGGGCTTATACGATGTTGACCCAGCTCAACGGCCCTCTGATTTGGACATTAATTTATACCTTAGCTCGGTCAACTTTCCTAAAATTACTGATGCAGAGGCAGCTTGTTTAAGTGCTCCAATTTCTCTTGTTGAAATACAGCAAGCTGTACAGCAGATGCCCTTAGATAAGTCCCCGGGGCCAGACGGCCTACCTAGTAATTTTTATAAAGCCTGTCTCCCGGTAATTGCCCCTGTCCTGAAGGAAGTATTTGGGTATTGGTTCAATAATGAGGTTTCAGACTCTAGGTTCCAAGAAGCCATGGTCTCTTTAATTTTAAAACAAGGGAAAGACCCGTTACACATTGACAGTTATCGCCCCATCTCCTTACTAAACACGGATGTTAAAATACTGGCCAAAATCCTGGCAAATAGACTCTCAAAAGTCATGGGTAGATTGGTGAGTCGAGAACAAGTAGGATTTATGGCTGGTAGGTCCTCTCAAGATCACTTGAGAAAGTTACTACACCTTTTGGTATTGGCCAGGGACTCCGAGATACCAGCGGTATTAGTGTCACTCGATGCCGAAAAGGCATTTGACAGGGTCTCCTGGGATTTCCTATTCGCCACCTTAACATCATTCGGGCTGCCTACAGAATTTCAAAGATGGGTCCATCTCTTATACCAGTTCCTCGGCCAGGGTCAAATGCACGGAGTACTGTCCCTTCATTTAATTTAGCCTGGCACAAGGCAAGGTTGTCCTTTGTCCCCTTGCTCTTTAACTTATACTTAGAACCTGTATTATGAGGTTAGTAATGAATGCAGCCATAAAAGGAATTCGAGTGGGGAATGCCAGGTACGCCTTTTCAGTATATGCAGATGACATATTGCTCCATGTTGAGGAACCAGACATTTCAATTTCAGCTGCTCTAACTGAGATTGAGAGTTTTTCTAAAGTCTCCTACTATAAACTGAACCGGGCTAAAACAAAGATACTTCCATTAAATAGTAGAGTCATAAAGGCCGAACTTTCTGCTTTCGGCCTCTCCTGGGAAGCAAAATCAGTCACATACTTGGGTATCAAGATTTATAATGCTTTGAACTCTATTACTAGGGCTAACATTGGCAATTTAGTTAATATAATAAAGGAGGATTTGGAGAGGTGGCGGCTGCTCCCTTTCTCCCTTTGGGGGAGGCTTAGTATAATTAAAATGAACGTTCTACCGAGGATAATGTATCCCCTGGGTATGCTAGGGTTTTATTTGCGGAAAAAATGGTTCTCCAAACTACAAAGCGCCGTCAGTACCTTTTTGTGGAACAAAAAAAGAGTACGTCGATCTTACATAAAATTGACGACTCCAAAGTTAAGAGGAGGTCTGGCCGCCCCTTCTTTCTTCCTTTATTATGCTGCACAGCATATAAGTAAAATAGCTCACTGGAGTGGGGAGATTGGACATCAGGAATATAGACCCCTGTGGGTAGACATAGAGCAGCACTTGGCTACACAGGTTAATTGCTCCCTGAGGGCCCTCCTATTTGCCTCCCCATCGGCCATTCCTAAGGTCCTTCGAGGGAAGCCGATAGGTTGGTCATTAAAAGCCCTCCATCAGATACAGAACTATCTGACTGTAAAGTGGTACCTTCGCTGACCAGCCCATTATTGGTAATCCACATTTTAAAGTTGGAGGAGCACCGTTGTCTTTTACATTTTGGCCTAAGCTAAATGATGCTAGACTTTCAGATTGTTGGTCAAATGGGAAATCACTCCCTTTCGAATATTTTCAAAAGTCTTTTGGGGCCTCGGGTAAGGAGATGTTTAAATATTTACAAGTTAGCAATGCCCTAACCTCCTTCTTCTCCGGGTTTTCACCGATAGGTCTGAGTGACAGGGACCTCTCCTCGCTTATTCACAAAGCCTCCCAACCACGTTCAGTTTCAAACCTATACAAAGCTCTTCAGGAATGGGATTCTAGATCACCATCAGGTATCTGTTATTATTGGTCAAAGGAATTGGTATTCGGAGGATCCCACTTTGTGGGAGAAACTCTGGATATCCATGTACAGGTATATAAAGCAAGACAGACTGAGGCTAATGCACTTCAACATCATGCACAATATTTACCTTACTCCTGTTCAGCTATGCAAATATGGGGTATTGACAACGCCACTTTGTACAAAGTGTAAGAGGGTGCCGTCACTTCTATATCATATGTTTGCTATGCCCCTGTGTGCAGGCTTTCTGGCATTCTATCGCTAATGTCCTTGACCCTGTCCTTGGCTTAGGAGCTTTGTTTACATCTGAAATTTGTCTAATCAATCTTTTTCCTTTGGGTGTCACCAAAATTATGAAAGCCCATATGTCGCTTGTCTCAGCTACAGCTAAATTAGTAATTCTGAGACATTGGGTTGACAACAAGCCCCCCACTCCGATAGAGTGGTATAAAGAGAGCATGTTGGCCTTGCAGCTAGAGAGACACATCGCCTGCATGCAGGGTAGGCCAGAAGCCTATACATTACTTTGGGGCTCCTTGGAGGCCCTCTTGATGGCCTGGAAGCCTTGAAAATCTATACTTGTTATTTGGCTGTAAACTAAGGTTATTTTGCGTGTAGTTGGGGGGGGAGAGGGAGGGAGGGTCGGTTGTTTTGGTTTTGTTGCTCACTGTTATAGTACATTGTTCTGTGATTATTACTGGGTATGGTTTTGATCTTTGAAAATTTAATAAAACTGGTTTAATAATAAAAAAAATAGGAGATTTAATCAACAGTCAGGTGATGCTATTTGACCAATTAGGTTTTGAATTTTTGACAACTCATTTTATAAATGTTTTTGGTGCAGTATTAGGGGCCTGGGTTCAATTCCCAGTAAGTCACAGTATTTCTTTCTCACTACCATTTGTGATCTAAATTGTTTAGCAGTGGCTAATACTACACAAAAAACAAATAACTGTCATCTCGATTGTTCCTAGTTGCAGGATTTGCAATACCAGAGAAAGGAAGTGTGTTCAGGAAGAGTAAAGTCAAACCATGTGAGCCTATGGCTCAGTGGTTATAGCACAAGGATGGTATTCTGAGGATCTGGGTTCAGTTCCCAGTAGGTCACATTATTACTTTCTCACTACCATTTATAGTCTGACAGTGCAACAGTGGTGGGACTGAGAGTTTAGAAAGGTGAGGGAGGTGGAGGAAAATGGTTAGAGTTCTGTACACAAACTGAAAACTCTAAATGATCAGTTTCATAAGGAGAACTGTATAGAATGCTGTCCATTAAATGAAAACAATTCACAATACAGTTGTTCATATCACAGTTAACACAGGTACAGCTGAATGTGAATCCTTTGTTAGTACAGTATGGCTGTCACTTCTGTAAACAAGAACATTACAGACAGTTGCCAATTAACACAAATTTCCTGTTCTCTTTATGGAAGAACGTCATTTAACCTGTAAGCCTAATTTTTCTGTAAAAGCTGTTATTCAAATACTGGTTCACATGTCATTCTTGTTCCATCAATACTGGCCTTTTAGTAAAATCAATGAATGCTTTTGAGCCATGTACTGGTTTTATGAGGACAATTTTAGAACTGTCTGATATTGTTGATGTCCTTGCTTAGCTCTTCCATTGTTGCCACAATGTACTGTGCCTGTGTTCTGCTATACAACTCTGCTGTTGAGCATAAATTGCATCACAACGTTCTAAAATGGCACTCACCAGGTGTATAAGAATCTGAAACACCCATTTATTTTACCAGAAGGTCAGTAAAGACTGAACAAAAATAGATAATGGGTCTATTACTTAAAATTGAACTTCTACAGGAAAAGATGACTTACAGGAGCAACGCAGTTCTCTTTTAAAGCACTTTCTTTAATAGAATACATGCCCAGAATGCCTGGTATATTGACATCAGCAGAATTTATAACTATTGGAAATCATGATGATGTCTGGGCAGATCTTCTGGGCAGTCATTTTTGTGCCACCTCTACAAAGAGAGGTACTTTGGAAAAATGCTGGAGCAACACAATCTGACAGGTTCAATCATATTTTGAAAACCTAGGCCCCACCCCCCATCTTTAAATGTGAGAATAACACTCATAGGGCTCAGGTGACCAAAAGGAGCAGCTCAACAAATTGGAGAGACTTTGTAATGCAGTCCCAGTCCTCTGTACACTACATACACCTGCACTGAACCTGGCCTGTGGATAGACTAAGGAGTTCAATTAGTGTTGCTCACATAGTAACCTACCAGGTCGGATACCATCCAATAGCATAATTTTGGCCAGATTTCAGATGGGCTTGAATGGCAAAGACATCTGACCAGGGATCAAACCTCCTAGGACCCACAGTAAGTATCCAGGGTATATGAGGATCCCACCAGAATCCGATGGATCTGGCCATCAGATCCAGGTATTTGACTATCAAATCAAACTATCCATGGTTAGAAGAGATGGCTCTGACTTCAGATACCTGGATCTGACTTGGATCCACAACTATCTGACTATGGATCCCAAATCTGACTTTGGTCATGTTATGGTGAGATTCAGAGATGGATGCCAGTACTATCCAATGGAAGGTTGTTGGATCCACAGAAGCACTATCCAAGCACCACTGATTTCAATGGCTACTGCCATCAATCTGTCCTCTCCCTTCAAAAGTACCAGATTCACCACTAGAAAAAAAATACAAGCACTCAGATTCAAAGTAAAATGATCCTGCTGCTGCTCTCTGTTTAACCACTAGTTGAGAGTTATTTACATTCACCCAGAAATGACACACTGCCTGGCACAGTAAAAAAAAAAAACATACACAAAACATGCCAAACACTGGAAGGGCATGAGGGAGATTTTCAGTCATTTTGCACTTATTCAAAAATATCAGTTCTAGCTTAGTCTAAGCTTAGTCATCTGCATTTTCAAAGAGACAGAGATACATCCCCCCCTAGAGTCTGCAAGGGACAGCACAAGAATGGATTGCTTTTAGCACAGTTCAGTAGCAGGCTGTGGTCTCCAGGAAGGAATATCTTAAAAAAATACAATCAAGGAAGTGTTCAAAAAAATATAAAAGGCAACTAAAGATGTGAAATTCAGAAATCTGAAATAAAAGAAGGGGGATAGCAGGCAAGTAATGAGTACACTGCACTCACACAGCAACAACATGACAATGATGGCACAAGGTAGGGGTGGTAGATGTGCTTTTTGTTCCCCCAAATAAAATAGAAATCATGTCAAGTCCTTATCCTGATCTTGTCTGGGAAGTTCAATGGATAAATACTGTAAAACTTAAAATGTTCACTGTCTAACAAGTTTCACTATTTTCATTGAAGCACTAATTTATGCTAAAATAAATTTGTGCTATTATGTGTTATTGGATAAAGATATAAAGATAGTAGCAGAGTCTGTCTCCAGTTTACATGTTTTTGACGTTTATTTAAGAAATTTTCTAACAGAAATTGCTGTAGTAAGATAAAGCCAGACGTTTTTTGTAAAGATTAAGTTAAAACTAGTTAGTTAGGGACTCACAGTGAGTTATTTAGTATCCTGAGTGTCTTCAGTAGCAAAGCTACACATTGAGAGTACACTGGGGCTGTAGGTTCGGTCCCGATGATGCTCAGGTCATGAGGCACTAGGGGAGTCAAGTAACTGTAGGCTCTGAACAGCGAGGGGCAGCATAACAGAAGCAGTGAAGCAGGATAGGAGCAATTTTACACTTACTTCTATAGTGCTGTCACCTGAAAAAGATATTGCCCAGATTTGCAAAGGTGGAGTGGAGTGGTGTTGAGATTGGAGTGGTGTCAAGAGGAATGCTAAGAGCCGGGGAAGACTAAGTGCCAAAGGATTGGTCCTGGGGCTGTCATTGAGAGGAATGCTCAGAGGAACAACTTTGCCCAGCAGTGGTTTCCGGCTGGGGTGAGAGCCCAGTTGGAACAACAAAAGGAAGACATTGACCATGTTTTTGACCTGTACCAGCTTGGAGGAAGCACTGTGAGGGGTGACCATGATAACAAGCAGCACTGGAGGGGCCTCTTTGGGAGCTGGAGTGGGATTGGGATTCCCAGCCCAGACAGAGGGACAGCCACGGCCACCACCAGAGGGTGGTGGAGGGGATTCATTTCCCTCAGGTGGAGCAAGGGACTCACTGGAGGGTGGGTTGACCTTGGGCCACCGAGGAGAAGGTCTGGGGGAGCATGATCTGTTTTGAAGAGAGGTCCTATGTGAGTTTGGAGGAGGTGCCCCTCTATATCATGGTATGAAAGGCACATCACAGACTAACATCTAGTAGAGAGGTAGCTGGAAAGCTAGATAGCTGGAAGATCACTAAGAATAATAACTCCTGCAATCTAGTGAAGTAAAATCTTTTTCTTTATTGGGCGGCTTGTTATGGAAAATTTTCTGTAGACTGGACATAACTTTATGTGAACTTCCAATTTGTTAAATACTGGAACTCATAAAACTCAGCCCTGTGAGAGGGGACTGAAGAGTACTGAAGATTTTATCCTGCAGCGGTGGGAGCACTGCAGGGGAAAAATAAAAGACTGCAACTGGGAACTATAGGCTGTGTGCCATAAATACCTTTTAAAGTTATTTGCTGTTAAGTGGGTGGATTGATTTTGGGGTGGGGAAGAGGAGTGGTGGGAATTTTTGTGGATTTGATTAAAGGGGGGTTAGTTTAGAAAATATTGAATGGGGGAGGAACGTATGTATAAGTAAGTAAAACAAAAGGAGAAGAGTGTTTTGTATAAGTAAGGAATATATTTGATTGGGTGGGTGGGGGTTGATTGAGTGACTGAGGGGTGAGATTGGATTAGTGTTGCATTTGTGTGTAGGTGTAAGTAATGTGCTGGGGAGATAGGAGCACAGTGAGGCAGTACTCCCCCTCAACAATGAGGGATCTTCACCCTTTTGACTGTTCCCCACTTCCATTTGAGGTGTACGGTAGATGCCGGGCATCTGGCATACTAAGGAGATGGGGGGTGGAGGATCCTGGAACACTCGGGGGGATGGGAAAGAGGTGTACAGCTTGAGACATTAAGAACCAGGAGGCACCCTGGGGTGAAATGGGCACAGAAGCAAGGTCCTCCTTGCCTTGTGCCCATACCCAAGGGTTCTTACTTGGTCAGGCAAGAATTGGGGCCATCCTTGGATTCTTGTCCCTCTCAGGTGGTGTTATGCAATGCCAGGTCGATTAGGGATAAGACTGCACTGGTTGCAGATCTTGTGGTCTCTGTGGACCTGACTTGCATCACCGAGACCTGGCTGGATGAGAATGCGGGTCCCATTTTGGAATCTGCTGTTTCAGTTGGGTTCTCAGTGATACACCACCCGAGAGAGGACAGTAGGGGTGGGGGGGGGGATTGCTGTCTGTTTTAGACAGGAACTGGGGATCAGGGAGGTGCCAGTTAGAACTGCCAACTCTTTTGAGTGCATAGTGGGTGCAGATGCAGGGTACAGGACCCTTCTCATTTACCATCTACCAGGTGATGGGAGGGTGTTCCTGAAAGAGGTTGCGGACTTCATCACCGACTTGGTATTCGAGGCCCCCAGATGGTTGATTCTGGGGGACTTCAATGCCTGGGTCGACGATGAACTCTTGCCATTTGGACAAAACCTCCTCCAATTGATGGAATAATTGGGCCTGACATGGGTTAATACCACCACAACTCACCCGGGGGGGGGCACTCGCTGGACTTGGTGTTCCACCTGGGGATGGAAATCTCTGATGTGGAGGTGGAGCCTATTGGGTAGTCTGACCATCATACCCTGAGATTCACTTTTGCAGCCCCCTGTAATAGGCCTGCCCCAAAGGAGTTGGTACGGTATCATCCTTTGAGAGGAGTTACCTCAGAAGGCCTAATGATGACACTGGACCTCTCGGGAATTCCAGTGGATAGCACTGATCCTATAATAAGGCTGTTGATGGGGGCCTGGATGTCATTGCTCTGGTTCATGTTCACCCTCTTACCCTTCACCTGGGTGCCCCTTGCTTTGATGGGGCACTTCGAGAGTTGAAGAGCCGAGAATGAAGGTTGAAGAGACACTGGTGGAAAACTCACTTGGAGGAGGACAGACTTAGATTGCTTGATCACTATAAGACCTACCAATCAGCAATTTTCCATAAGAAGGCAGAGTTCCTGTCCAGGGAAATTGCTGCAGCAAAAAATAGACCAGACCAGCTCTTCCGGACCATGGACAGGCTGTGCAATTCAGCCTGTCTACATTCCGGTTGAGCATTGTCACAGAAAAAGTGTGAGGAGTTTGCACAGTTTTTCACTGATAAGGTGTCCTCCATCAGGGATGAGATCAGCCAATGTCTCCCCATTGGACCTTGCATTGATCAATCAGGTGGTACTAATGCCCAGTTGACCTGGTTCACCTTCAGCCAAACGGTAGTCTTGGATATAGTGAGTATCATCCAGACTCTGTGGCCAACTTGCTGTAGTTTGGATTCAGGCCCAACCCACCTACTCATAGGGTGTGCTGAGGTCATTGGCCCAGTCCTTGCTGGGATGGTGGGGGTTTCATTGGAGCGAGGGATCTTCGATCCCTTAAAGGAGTGCAACAGTGCCCTTCAAAGCCTCCGCTGGACCTTCGCGACTTCCAGCTAACTACAGATCAGTCTCGAACTTACCCTTTATAGGGAAAGTTATTGAGGAAGTGGTTGCTCTGCAACTGGAGGATCATTTATCCATCCACAATATCTATGACCCTCTCCAGTCTGGCTTCAGAAAAAGGTATAGCACTGAGACTTCCATTGTACATGTGCTTAATGACCTTCTGATGGCGAGAGAGTGGAGAGCCTGTTCCATCTTGATTCTCCTTGATCTCTCAGCAGCATTTGACACTGTGGACCATGGGGTGCTGCTTGAGTGCCTGCAGTTTTTCTGTGGACTGAATAGGACGGTCCTCAGTTGGTTTCAATCTTTCCTTGAGGGCAGGTCCCAGAGAGTGGTGTCAGGGATTCATTCCTCTGCCCCTCATTGGCTGCCCTGTGGGGTACTGCAGGGCTCGGTGCTATCCCCCATGTTGTTCACAGTGTATATGCTGTCATTAGGGGACATTATAAGATGGTATGGGTTGAGTTTTCACTGCTATGCAGATGATTCTCAACTGTACATGTCTTTTGTGCTCAAACAGGAGTTAGACTATCTCGGTGTTTAACAGCTGCCTGTTGGAGATACAGAACTGGATGAGTGCTAGTTGGCTGAGGTTGAACTCAGGTAAAATGGAGGTAATGGTGATGGACCCTGATCATAGGACGACTGGGGCATGGGTGGGAAAACCCTCAGGTTTACATCCTGGAGGAGTCCCACTGATTGCCTTGGGCCAGGTGCGTAACCTAGGCATGATATTTGATGAAGGACTGACCATGAGGGAGCAGGTTTTGGCCGTGGTCAAATCTTCCTTTTATCATCTGAGGAACATAGCCAGGGTGAAGCACCTGGTCCCACCCAAAGATCTTTCTACCTTGGTCCATGCCTTTGTCACCACTCATTTTGATTACTGCAACGCCCTCTACCTAGGGCTACCAGGGGTGGATATCTGCCATTTGCCGCTAGTGCAGAACATGATGGCAAAGTTGTTAACTGGAACCACTAGATCTAGTCACATAATACCTGTGCTGCGTGAACTGCACTGGCTGCCGATACAGTAGCGGATCACCTTCAAGGTCGCATTGCTGAACTATAAGGCCCTACATGACCAGGGACCCCTTTACCTGAAAGAACTCCTGTCTCCTTACTGCCCCACCCACTCACTCTGATCCTCCAGTGAGGGATTGCTAGAGATTTCCAGGGTATCCCTAAAAACATCAGGAGGAAGATTGTTTGCCTTTATGGCTCCTACCCTGTGGAATTCTCTACTGTGCTGGATACGAGATATCCTGATCGTGGAAGAATTCAAAAAATTCTTGAAAACACATTTGTTTCATCAGACATTTGAAGGGACCTAGTGAGTTAGTGCTGAAATATTATATGTATATTTATTGTTTTAATGTATATTGGAGGCTACTTGTTTTATGGATGGTTGTTAAGGCACCCTGAGCTCTGGAAGGGTGCCTGATACAATTAAAGTTTTACTTACTTACTATTAGCAATGTGTCCATTATAGTGAATGTAGTGCTAATGACTTAGCACTAAATTTAATTTATGTAATTAAATTGCATTTGTGTTTGTGCTAAAATTACTTACAATAACTAGTTTTACATACGTTCCCCCAGTATTTAGTATGCACCCCTCCCAAAATTTTTTGTTTGTATGTCACCCTTGGTTGGAAGACTAATAGTGAAAGGAAGACACCACCGTCTGTGCTTTGCCAGTTGATAAACCGTGAGCTTTAGTCTCTGTCTCATTATTCTTTAACCTTTTACCTTTCATGATAGCTCAGACTTGGCACAAGATGAAGAAATGGCTAGAAGAAAAGAATGGTGTGAAATCCCCCAACAAACATGCATAATTTCCCACCAATCAGTTCATATATTATGAATAGAGGAATACTGGGGAAATACATTTCACTTAATCTTCAAGTGCAGAGCAAATTTACATCACACATCCCATTATTAGTTTCTCATAAAATGTATTTTGTTCAAAATCAGAACAGTAATTAAAAAACAATTTCCTGAGTAGACATTAATTCATTTTGTTCATAGAAATGTAATTACTGCAATCATGCAAATGCTGGCTCATGAAAGACAGGCCCTGTTTTTTTGTGATTAACTGAATAAATTAACTTTCTGGATGGAAGTTTCATCCAAGACTAATGTGTTAGCAGCATAATAAGTATGCTTACACTGTACTGGCAGTAAGGAAAATGTGGTCAAGAACCAATCAATGATTTGGTGGAGAAAGCTCTGCGGTGTGACACTAGAGAAAGGAATGACCAGAAGCTATTTTATAAAGCAGTTGTAATTAGTTTGAAACAATCTGCCTTTATTTTCTTGTTAAATGTCATGGAAGATTAAAGCCTCACACACAGTTATCATCTGATTATACAATTGGAGGACTATTGTAATTTCTCTTGTCAGCCATATAGAGTGCAATAATCCTAGAATGGTGTTTACACAAAATGAACATGCTTTCAGCAAAACTAAGACATTTGTTGGAAGCAGTGCAGCCTCATGGTTACAGAATGGGCTTTCAAACCAGAAGTCCCAGGTAAAAAATCCCATCAGGGCCACTTCCTCATGTTGCAACTTTGAGCAGGTCACCAACCCCTCCCCCCCGCACTGTATCAGTTCATCCAGCTGTAAAAGTGGTTTGCCACTGAAGAAAAGAAGAAATATTGTTGATGGAGGACCTGAATATGCAAGATGCTAACTGGAGCACCTTTGCTGCAGCCACATCCAAGAGCAGGGTCATTCTCGATGCCCTACAGGGGGCATGCCTCAGATAGCTAGTGTTGGAACCCATTCAGGAGGGATCAGTATTGAACCTGGTACTCTCAAACTGCGATGGAGAGAGGATCTCAGCTCTAGAAGTGGGTAGCCATCTGGGAACATGTGACCACCAGACAGTGTCGTTCACGATAAACACAGCCACAGCATCAAGCCATACAAAAGTGAGGGTACTGGACATTAGGAGGGCTGACTTTGTCAAAATGGGAGAGTGCCTCAGAAAAGCACTAGCAAACAGGCAAGAAGGAGGGGTGGAGTAACAATGGGGAAACATCAAAACTGCCATCACAGAGGCAACAAGCCTTTGTGTGAAGCAAATAAACAAATCAAAACTAAAGAAAAAAAACACTATGGTTCTCAAAAGAGGTGATGGGGAAGGTTAGGGAGAAAAAGATAGCATTCAGGAAATATAAGGAAACATACAAGGAGCAGGACAGAGAACTGTGCCAGTTAAAGCAGAAGGAAGCGGGGAAGGCAATCAGAATAGCAAAGGCCCAAACTGAGGAAAAGATAGCCAACTCAGATAAGAAGGGGGATAAAACCTTTTATAGGAACATTAGGGAGTGAAGAAAGACCAAGGGAGGGATAGTGAGGCTTAATAAAGGGAAGGGTGGGTGAGCAGAGAGATACAGTGAAAAAGCAGGGATACGGAATGAATATTTCTGCTGAGTATTCACAAAAGAAGAGGAGGGGAGGTACCTAATCCGATCAATAGAAGCACTGTGGATAGGGGGGTTGATACCAGTCCTTTCACAGAAGAAAGGGTTCTGAAAGAACTCCTAAAACTGAAGGTGGACAAAGTAATCGGGCCTGACGGCATTCACTACAGAATTCTAAAAGAACTAAAGGGAGAACTAGTGACACCACTGACTATCCTTTTTAACAAATCATGGGAGGATGGTGTGGTACCTAAGGACTGGAGGAGGACAGATGTGATTCCCCTTCACAAAAGTGGAAGCAAAGCAGAGGCAGGAAACTACAGACCTGCTAGTTTGACCTCAGTGGTAGGGAAAATGATGGAATCACTTTTTTTTTTGCTGTACTTTTTTTTCTTCCTGGGTCCCACTGGCTACCTCTGATGTCCCCCCTCACCATCCCTGAGGATCAGGACCCCTTCCCCTGTTGCTCCATTGACTTACCCTTCATGGCAGAGAGTGGGGAGAAACTCAACCCACCAGCACGAATCCAGCTCGGGAGATGTCCTCTCTGGGTGGCTCGCAGGGGGGAACCATTGTCATTCTGTGTGGTGGGACCACTTTTTTTGCATTTTTCCTTGCAGAGTGGAGCAAGCAGTGTCACCAGTGATGCACCGTGTGTGTGTCCACATGCTGTATGGCAGACGACTGCTCAACCTCCACCCCCACGTTATGGGACCTGGCTTGTCAGCCCCCAGCCACCACTAGGGGTCAGGCAACTACCAGTCCATGTCCCCACCATCCCCCAGGAGAGAAGAGCTGTTCTCCAGAAGCTCAATCCTCTCCCACCCCAGCAAACCCCCGGTGACCTGCTTGCACTGTGAACATGGGTCACCAGTATGGCAGGAGGTAAAGCATCACTGCCTCAGCCCTCCACACCACTGTGATGGCTATGGAATCACTTCTAAAAGAAAGAATTGCTGAGTACATAGAGGTCAGCAGGGCACAGGACCCAAGGCAGCATGGATTTACAGCGGGAAGGTCATGTCAGATGAATCTAATAGATTTCCTTGACTGGGTGACCAAAGTAGTAGACCAGGGAGGGGCTGTGGACATGGCCTACTTAGACTTTAGCAAGGCATTTGACACAATCCCATACAAAAGATTAATAAACAAATTAGCCAGCCTTGAAGTGGGTCCCAGGGTTGTAGCCTGGGTAAAAAATTGGCTGGACAACAGGACACAGAAGGTAATAGTAAATGGAGTCCACTCTGAAGAAAGAGGGGTTACTAGTGGGGTACTGCAGGGTTCAATACTAGGTCTGATCCTTTTTAATGTCTTTATAAGTGACATTGCAGAGGGACTAGAAGGAAAAGTATGCTTCTTTGCAGATGACACAAAGATCTGCAACAGGGTTGATACACGGGGGTGGAAAGGATGAGAAGGGACTTGGCAAGGTTGGAGGAATGGTCAAAAGTATGGCAGCTTAGATTCAATGCTAAGAAGTGCAAAGTAATGCACCTGGGAAACAAAAAGGAAGAGTACACAATGGGGAGAAGGTATTAACAACAACAAAAATGGAAAGGGACCTGGGCTAGTCATATCAGGTGACCTAAAGGTAAGCAAGCAATATGAGAAGGCAGTAAGGATGGCTGGGGAAGGGGGTAATGGGATGTATAGGGAGAGGCATCACCAGTAGAAAACAAGAAATTGTTATCTCTCTGTACAGACAGTTGGTGAGACCCCATCTGGAGAACTGCGTGCAGTTCTGGAGATCCTGTCTCTGCAAGGACATATACAGGATGAAGGTAGTCCAGAAGGGGGCAACTAAAATGCTGCAGGGTCTGCAACAGAAGCCATATGAAGAGAGACTAAAGGAGCTTAATATGTATACCCTTGAGTAAAGGGGGGGCATGATAGAAATGTTCAAGTACCTCAAGGGAATCAAGGAAGTCCAAGAGGGTAGCATCTTTCAGAAAAATAGATGTGCAAGAACAAGGGGACATAATTTGAAGATAGAGGGGGGATGGCCCAGGGGCAATGTGAGGAAGTATTTTTTTCACAGAGAGGGTGGTGGACACATGGAACAGCCTTCCAGAGGAGGTCATGATCAAAAACAGTGGAGGAACTCAAGAATGCATGGTACAGATATAAGGCAATTCTGGTGGGGGTAGGATGAAGTAGGCTGTTGGTTAAGTAGGATCTGCAGCTTATCCAATAGGTAGAGAATGGGCAGAGTAGGTGAGCCAAGCAGCCCTTATCTTCCATCAACATCTATGTTTCTGCATTCCAGCTGGGTCACCCTGGGTAAAATTGTAAGAGCAAAAACAGCAATGCATATATAGAGATATTATATATATATTATACATATTTAGAGAGAGCTAGGGAAAGAAGAAAGTTGGCTAAGTGTGGTATACAAGGAAATAAGACTGAACTGTCAAGCAAGCCATAAAGCCTGGAGACCAAAGGACAAGTGGCTTTTATGAGCTTGTACAGCACCTCAATAATCCTAGAATGATGTTTACACAAAATGAACATGCTTTCAGCAAAACTAAGACATTTGTTGGAAGCAGTGCATCCTCATGGTTACAGCATGGGCTTTCAAACCAGGAGTCCCAGGTCAAAAATCCAATCAGGGTCATTTCCTCATGTTGAAACTTTGAGTAGATCACCAACCCCCCCACCTTCTTGCACTGTATCAGTTCATCCAGCTGTAAAAATGGTTCCCCACTGAAGAAAAGTTTTCTGCATTTCAGCTGGGTCACCCTGGTTAAATAAATTGTAAAAGCAAACAAAGCAATATAATATATATATATATATATATATATATATATATATATACACACACACATATACATATATGTACATATATATATAATATATATATATAGCACTCGAGAGAGAGGGGAGGGAACGAATAAAGATGGCTAAGTGTGGTATACAAGGAATTAAACAACACCGAAGGATCAAACAAGTCGTAATTCCTGGAGCCCAATGAGCAAGTGGCCTTTATATGATTGTGTTCAACACCAAGATGGTATTATTTATGAGTATACGGCAATTATACTATTTACGAGTATACTGCACATAGCCATAATTTATTTTATATAATAATTCTGTTGTTCACTTTTGTGGCTGTCTGTGGTTTGTGTCTGCTGCTGGTGGTTTTGCATTGGTTTTCATATTTTTCTGTAATGTAGTGTTGTAATATGTTACTGTAGTTGCTTATTTAATAGTGTGTTTCCATAGTGCAGGGTGGGTGCACGTGTGTGTTGTTGCATGCACACACTCGTTCAAGCAAGGGGGAGTGGTATGACAGGATTTACACTGCAGGATGGCATGTAAGTGGATTATCTGTGGAAAGGGAGCATCAGTTGGTATCTTTGTGTGGTGAGAGGGTTTTTTTTGCATCTGTAGAGAGTGAGGAGTGTTTTGGTAGAGTTGGTATAGTATGTGGAGCGGTCCTGTTGGGAGTGGTGGTCTTGAGTGAAGAGTGTCATGAAGGAACAGGAGGGACTTGGTCTGCAGCAGCATGGAGGGCTTGGCACACAAAGTCAGTTCTGACTCATTGAAGGACATGCTGTGCGAAGAGTAACATGGGAGGGAGCAGCTGTAATGTATTGTTGGTTAGGACATTTTTCCCAAGTTTGTGAGCTGTTGTTTTAGGGGCTGCTCTTCAAGAAGTTGTTGGTATAGGGACCTGGTTTGCTAAAAGCCTTTTGTTAAGGTGGCTGTTATATAAATTGTTAAGGTGACTATTAAATGTTGTAGTAAGGAGGTTGTTACATGTATTATTAAGATATTTGTTACAGGGGTTATTAAGGATGTTTAATGATGGTTTGTAGTGTGTCCATTTGGCATTAATGTGTTATTAAGGTGTTAATCTCACATTAATGCAGTGCAACTAAGTAATTGGTTTTATTTATGCTAATTGTTGTTTTCATATGCACTGCATTTGCATTTATATATTTATTTCAAAAAGTTGTACTGGAAAGACATACTGAACTGATAACTTATTTCCAGATGTGTTCTGGGATGAGCAGTATGGAAGATAGTGCAAGAGGAGAACAACATAGTAATTAACAACAGTACAAAAATAACAATCATACACAGCAATACTGTACATGAAAAAGAGCATATGCATAAAAAGTGCTAGGCATGAAAGTACAAGGTACATGTGGTAGATAAAAACTGAGTTTGGATAGGCAAGGGTAACTTACTCCTGCAGGTACAGTGGTGGGGGGGGGGGAGGAATATGGCTAGGACAAAATGGGTTGGCTGGAAGGAGTTCAATAAAGTAGGAGTCATGGACAGTGTCTTTGGGAGTAGAAAAAGTCACAAAGAAGAGGCTTAAGGGAGAAGTGAGCAGAGGCAGATTGGATTGGCAGGGGAAGGGTGGACCAGAGTTAAGGAAAGCAATATGAGAAGGTAGCTTGACCAACAGCAGGTGTCCTTGATAGAATAGAAAGGCAGTGGGAAACATTGCTAGGGAGAGGGTAGGAGGAAGGAGGGAGAGAGGACAGGAAGGAGGTAAGGTAGGAAGGGAGGACACCAAACCAGAGTTTGGATATAAAGGAGTCACAGTAGGAAAGGTGTCTGGCATCAAGAGAGGGGAAGGATAGGTTAGAGCAGAGTGAGCAGTGACGGGTATGAGGAGGGGCAGTCTAAGGTAAAACAACAAAAAGACTGAAAGAGGGAGTCCAGTCTGGAACATGAGGATTTAGGAGCTGTACTGTAAACTACTGTATGTTGCCATAGTTAAAAATAGGGAGAATCATTGTTAAAACAATCTCATGGTAGGCAGGAAGCAGGATACTCACTTTGTTCCTATACTATGCACTAAGCCTGGGGTGGACCTTATTGTGTATGGCATCAGCGTGCAATGAGAAATTGGAAACACCAAGTTTGGTCGACACTAAATCTGTCAACAACCCGCACAGTGACAGCACAATACCGATGCAGGTATTGTGCTGCCCAAGCCCCCAGTGTTTTCTGTGGGGGGCTGTGCCCCCCCCACACTACCCAGACTTTAGGATTCTCAACTCTAGGTCAGAGTTGGTCCGGGAAGGGGGCAGGACACTGGGGGAAAGTGAACCACGGAAATGGACCATTATAGTGACTGTCGCTGTAGTGGTCATTTTCCATGTTTTGCCATTGGTGTGTCGGGCAAAAGGGGGCCACCTGAGAAATGAAGATGACAGTCCAGCCAGACCCCAGGTACTTATGCAGGATACATCCTCAATCATAGCACCATCAATGCTATGCAGTAATGGGAGGGAGGAGAATCTGCTATGCCTCTGTTGGGTGCCAAATGTCATGCAAACTGTTTTTTTGCATTGAGGGACAGTTGGTAAGACAGGAACCAGCACTGAATGTTGTCAGAATCCAGCTGTGGCTGGGAAGTAAGGTTACTGGAAGAAGAGAGAAATGCAAAGAGTACTGTATCATCAGTGTATACATGAATGGATGCTGAGGAACAAGCAGAGGAAAGGTCATTCAAGAAAATGAAAAAGAGAATGGAGTTGAGAAGAGGAGGGGGCCCAGGACTGACCCTTGAGGGAGTGGGGGTGGATATGGAGCTTCTAGTCTGAACAGCTCGATACCTGCCTAATAAGCTCATAAATGCCACTCACCCTTCATTCTTGCGGCTTTTTGAGCTTGTTTCTGGATGGAAGTTTCATCCTTGACTAATGTGTTAGCAGCATAACAAGTATGCATTATACTGTACTGGCAGGAAGGAAAATCACTGTTTTGGTTGAGAAAGCTATATGGTGTGACGCTAGAGAAAGGAATGACCAGAAGCTATTTTGTAAAGCAGATGTGATTAGTTTGAAACAAGCTGCCTTTATTTTCTTGTTAAATGTCATGGAAGATTAAAGCCTCGCACACAGTATCATCTGATTATACAATTGGAGGACTATTGTCATTTCTCTTGTCGGCCATATTGAGTACAATAATCTTAGAATGGTGTTTACACAAAATGAACATGCTTTCAGCAAAAGTAAGACATTTGTTGGAAGCAGTGCAGCCTCATGATTACAGCATGAGCTTTAAAACCAGGAGTCCCAGGTAAAAAGTCCCATCAGGCCACTTCCCCATGTTTATGAGCTTGTTAAGCCTCCCTCAATAATCATCACTAATAATCTGTCTGTCTGTCTATCTGTCTATCTATCTAGAGAAATTGTGTCAGTATATGTTATACGAGGCACTGAGAAGCACTGCATGCATGACAGCTAGTCTAAATGAAACATTTGCACTGTAAAAACGATCATATAATTTATTGTGTGTACTTAACTTGAACCCTACTTTCCAGGAAGTAGAAAGAGGTGTTGTAGTTTGTGTGTGCTTCAAAGTGAACTACACATCTATTCTGGGGCTGAATTGATGTAAACTTTGACACTTGTTGCAGTTTTTATTTCAAACACATACTTGTGGGCTTTTAATTGGGGATTTTAATCACAAAACATGCAGTTTGTAGCTGCACGGGTGCTGTGACCCCATGCTGTAGTTCGGGTCACTCTAGCGTCTTACCTGAGCCCTGCCATGAGCAGGGTGAGCACGGGCAGGGCACATGTCACTGTGCGTGGAGACACGTGCAGAGACACGCACATAGGCGCGTGTTATGCGTGTTGTACAAGGGTAAGAGGGAAAACGCTGAAAGTACAGAACAGAAACGTGAGTCCATTGGACTTTAGATATACTTAGACCTGACACAGTAGAGTTTTAATACCAGTAAAGTATAATGGACCTCTTAGATCTACTTAAGGGCAAAACGGGGGTATTATGTATGTCATGTGACATGTACTTGTTTACGGATGTGCCAGTACTTGAAATCCCTTTCATTTGTTTGAAATGTAAACAGAATATTGAGATGCAGACTGAGATATCACTTTCAATACAAGATTAAAGGTGCTTGAAATTAGTCAGCAAGGCCTAATAAAGAAAATGGTTACAGAACATACATGCACTGACATAAACATGGCAACGACTTCTCAATCTGTAGATGTACAACATAGCCCAAACTTTAATTTATGTCAAAACAAATCCCCTATTACTCAATCAGATCAGGAAATTAACACAGAACAAACGTGCACAACACAAAAGCTTTCTCTAAACAAAAAGAGAACAAGGGGTGATGAAGCTCAAGAAAATCTGAATAATGAATGGTTTGATGTACAGTTTAAAAGACCAGCAAAAAAACCAAAAAACTAAAAAGGGGAGAAAAGCAGAGGCCTTTACTTTAGCACGGCAGAATAGTTTTGACCCTCTAACTAAGCTAACAGTCGATGAAGGCATGCCCTCTTTATGCCCCACCTCCCCCCCAATAAAGTCCTCTGCTGAACAAAAAAATATATAAATATGGTACAAGACACATATATTGAGCAAGCAGCTCCAAATGAAATTGATACAGATCAGTTAGACCCCTTTCTTAACCTTGCTATCAGTTCAAAACAAGCTGAGGACATTTTTTTTAGAGCAAGCAGGCCCAAATGTAATAAATACAGAAGAGCCAGAATATAATGATAGCCCCTTAGTTAGCTTATTCCCAACAAACAAGACACAGGAACATATTTTTATATTAGAGGACTCTATGACAATGTTTACAGATAGATATACTACAAGGGGAAATAAAGAAAACATTACAAGCTGCAGTTACAGCAGGGCAACTATTAAAGACATTATTCAACTTTTACCTGGCATATTGCAAAATGTCCCTGAACCTAAAACTGTATTACTGCATGTAGGTACAAATGACCTTGGCAAACAGGATGTGGGAGACATAATTAAAGATATGGAGGTTGCAATAAAAACAATACAGGAGCTAAATGCAACCCCCATAATCTCAGAAATCCTACCTGTACCTAGGGCAAGTTTCAAAAGAACTAGAAATATCACAAATTTTAATAACTGGTTGCGTAGATGGAGTCTGACAAATAATATAAAATGTATAAAGACTTTGAAAATAATCATATACTTTATGGGTATGATGGGCTTCATCTGAGCAGGAAGGGATCTAGGCATCTTGAATGTATTTTGCACAATATACTTAATCAAAAAGAAACAAAAAACTGATGATTATGGGGCAAGGGGAACCATTAAACATTATAGATAAGAAAGGGAACAATAAGTGTGACTTGTTAGAGGCTAATCATAAAACGCAAAGAGCTACATTGAGAAAAAAAAAAGAAACACGGTCTGTCCTTTCTCCTGATTAATATTAGGAGTTTACATGGCCCTAAATTGGAGGAACTACAAATAGCATTAATTAGGGATAATATTGATATAGCTGCTGTAACCGAAACTTGGTGGGGTGATTCCTCAGCCTGGAACACAAATACACCAGGCTACACAACTTACCAACAAAATAGAATCAGAAGAAAGGGAGGTGGGGTGGCATTCTTTATCAAAAATAATATAAAGTACAAACCAGTTATTGATTCAATTGAAAATACATCCACCGAGTTAATATGGATTGAATTATTAAGGGAAAATCAACCAAAACTACTTATTGGACTTTGTTATATGCCTCCTGATTCTAATCATACTGAACATCAGGACATTCTAAACAGTATTAGTAATAAATCCAGTAATAAAGAGACTATACTGCTGGGTGGTTTCAATCTCCCTGGTATAAATTGATGTGAGGTTCTGGGAACTAACAACCAGGAAAATTGCTTCCTAGATATCTGTTCATCAAATGGTTTGTATTAGTTAATTAAAGAACCAACAAGAAAAAATAACATATTAGATTTACTTTTGATGGACAACCCTGATAAAATCAGCAATATCAGTATTAAAGAACCCATTAAAAAATAGTCATCATATGGTCATAACATTTGATACTAACATACAAACCAAGCAAGAGTTGGGTAAAACAGTATTTAAAAACTATAACAAGGCAAACTTTGTTGCACTCAAGCAGGATTTATATAACTGGAAATGGGATGATGGGTCTCCTTCTCCATCAGTGCTCTGGACAAGAATCAAGGATAACATTTTGGATCTGGAAGCGATCTATGTTCCAAATAAGATAATATATAATAAAAAGGAAAGGATTCCACCATGGGTTACTACTAACATACTAAAACTGATAAAGCAAATAAAAAGGGCATACGAATTAATGAAAAGAGACAAAAATGACTTCAACAAATGGAGATACAGGAACATTCTAAGGGAATGTAAAAACAAAATCAAAATAAAAAAAAATAAATTTGAACACAGAGTGGCATATATTAAAGATGGGGTTAAGAGATTTTATTTCTTATGTCAACAATAAAAAACTAACCCCAAGGACAATTGGACCCCTTAAGGTTAACAATGAGGAACTAATAGCACCAAAGGATATGGCCGAGGAATTTAATAAATACTTCAGCTCTGTGTTCAATTCTAAGACTACTATAAATAATCCTTTATCAAGAATAGATGCAGTAGACCACCTCAAATTTTCCAAGGCTGAGATATTGCTCAAACTAAATACTTTGAATGTAAACAAATCTCCAGGGCCCAACAAGTTACACCAGAGACTCTTGAAGGAACTAAAGGACTGGCTAGTAGAGCCACTTTATCAGATTTTTAACATGTCCTTATGGTATTACATTGTACCTAATGACTGGAAAACAGCAGTTGTGACACCTGTCTATAAAAGGGGAAATAATGCAGAGATCTCCAATTACAGGCCCATCAGCTTGACTAGTGTTCTGGGAAAGATTTTTGAATCACTGCTCAAAGCTAAATTGGAAATGGATCTAGAAACAAAGGGGTTATTTGATCATACCCAGCATGGATTAAAAAAAAATAGATCCTGTTTAACTGGAAATCCGGTATTTTATGAATACATCAGTAAAATGTTGGAGAATAACAATCCTGTCGATGTGATTTTTCTAGACTTTTGTAAAGCATCTGACAAGGTGCCTCATAACATCTTAGTAACGAAAATGAGGAGACAAAAAAATAACACCATTATAAAATTGGGTGGAAGAGTGGTTACATAACTGCACCCAGAGGGTATGCATTTAGGGTTATGCATCCGATTTATGTCCAGTAAGTAGTGGAGTGCCCCAGGGGTCAGTATTGGTCGCAATACTGTTTTCCATTTTTATTTCAGATCTGACAGAGAATATCAACAGTTTCATTATCAAATTTGCAGATGATACAAAATTAGCAGCCCAGGTAAAACCCGAGGAAGAAAGATGCAAACTCATCAATGACCTAAAAATACTGGAGAATTTGGCATTAAAAAATCAAATGTCCGTTAACATCAGTAAATGTGTCATAATGCACTTAGGTACAACTAATAACCAACATCAGTTTACTTTAAATAGCCAAGCTCTCACAGCAGTAGCACAACATAGTGATGTAGGCACATTAATTTCCCAAGATTTATCCTTTCACAACCACTGTAACCATGTTATAAACAAAGCCAATAGAGTGTTGGGATGTATAAAGAGGAGTTTTAACTCAAGAGATAGGGGGTGTATTTTGCCACTGTATGGTGCCTACGTAAGGCCTCATTTGGACTACTGTTCACCCCTGTGGAATCCCTATCACAAGAGAGATATAAATAGGCTGGAGGGTGTCCAGAGGAGATCCACTAAAATAGTTACTAATATGTACAATAAACAATATGAGGTAAGGTTGGATGAACGTAATCTGTACTCCCTGGAACAGCGGAGAACTAGAGGAGACCTTCTTCTAATGTACAAACTGTCAAATGACAGTAACTACTGTCACAGTTAGGGATGACATTTGGACAGCGGGAATGTAACCTCAGAAGTCACAAACATCAACTTACACTTACATACCCTAGAAACAACAAAGGGCGCTTTTTTTACAGTCAGAAGAATAATCCCCATATGGAACTCATTGCCCCAATCAGTAGTGGTATCTTTAAACCACACAGATTTCAAAAGAAATCTTGACCAATAGTTACTAAATAAGGGATGATATACCAGCTTGGCTGGAGATACACATCTATGGGCTCTGGCCTTCTGTGTATCTACTTTCTTAGTATGAATCTTAGTATCTATTTACCTACCAATCTCTAAATAACATAGAAACATGTTTTAGCTTTTTATCACCTCATTAGAGATGGGTGAAGTTCCAGAGATTGTGAGGAAGGCTGATGTGGTCCCTATGCACAAAAGCAGCAGTAGGGAAGGTGCTAGCAACTACAGGCCAGTCAGTCTCACATCAGTGGTGGAAAAGTTAATGAAGACACTACTGAAGGAGAGGACCGTGGAGCACCTGGAGGCAAAAGGGTTACAGGACTACTGGCAGCATGATTTCATAGGGTAAAGGTCATGTCAAACTAATCTCATAGATTTCTTTGGCTGGCTTACTAGGGAGGTGGATCAAGGAAAAGCGGTGGATGTGGCTTATCTGGACTTCAGTAAAGCTTTTGACATTGTGCTGTACAGAAGCTAGTTTTAGGAAACTAAGCAGCCTGAAATGGGAGAGAAAGTGACAAGATGGGTATCAAACTGGTTAAGGGACAGGAAGCAAAGGGTGGTGGTAAATGGTAGCCACTCAGGTGATGGGAGTGTAACTAGTGGAGTATCACGAGGTTTGGTGCTGGGAACAGTCCTCTTCAAGGTCTCCATAAGCAAGATTATGGAGGAGCTTGAGGGGAAGGTGTGTCTGTTTGTGGATGACACAAAAATCTGCAACAGGGTTGACATGAAGGGGTGGAGAGAATGAAAAGGGATCTGAGGAAACTAGAGGAAAGGTCTAAGGGTGGCAGCAGGGTTTCAATGCCAAAAAGTGCAAGGTTATGCACTTAGTGTTATGGAACCCAGGGGCTTTGTATAAGATTGGGGGGAGTGGGGCCTACAGTCACCAAACAAGAAAGAGATGTAGGGGTTCTCAAATCTGATGACCTCAAGGTGGCAGTCAGTGTGACAAAGCAGTAGGAAAGGCAAGCAGGATGCTGGGGTGCATTGGGAGAGGGATTTCTAGTAGGAGTAGGGAGGTGGTGCTGCTGTTATGTTGCTCATTGGTGAGGCCGCCCCTGGAGTACTATGTCCAGTTCTGGAGGCTGCACCTCTGCAAGGACATTAAAAGGGTGGAGGTAGTACAGAGGGGGCAACCAAAATGGTGAGGGGATTGCATGAGAAGCCATATGAGGAAAGGCTTCAGAAACTTATCATGTACTTTGTAGAAGAGAGGAGAGCGAGAGAGAACATGATTGAAACCTACAAGTACCTCACACGAGTGAACAAGGTGCAAGTGGAGGGTTTATTTCAAAACAAAGAAGGCACTAGAACAAGGGGGCATGCAATGAAGCTAAAGGGTGAAGTTTGGGAGAGACGTACGGAAATATTTCTTCATGGAAAGGGTGGCGGATGACTAGAACAGCCTGCCAGAGGAGTGGGCAAAGACTGGTGGGAGCTTCAAGCACGAGTAGAATAGGGACAGGGGCATATTAGGTAGAGGAATGGGCGGGGAGTGACACCTATGGCCAACTTGGGTCACTGGTGATGGAATAGACAGGGACAAGGGGCAGAGTGCATGGGTCTAAAGGTCATTTTCTGCTGACAAAATCCATGTTTCTATGTTTAAAACATAGTCACATGCAATTTATGTTGCTCGAACAAAATTTATAACACTTTTTTCTTGACAGGGATATATATATATATATATATATATATATAGTTATATATATAGTTATAAATGCTTCACAACTATACAACATCAGAGGACCTTCTTATAGCCAGACTTTTTTTTTTCCAACAAAATTTTTATTGAGACACAGAAAAGGAGTCAGCACAGTATATATACAAGTACATTACATGGCAGGAGTTAATTAATACGCTCTACAATAACGTTTAAACCAAAAGAAATGATACATTTACAAAAAATCACAGAACCTAAATGAGTTGCATAATTGAACAGAGTAGCGGTTTATTAACTACTTTTTGGGTCTGATTTAATTTAATTTAATTTTCCACCAGTTACCCCAGGTACCACGGAAAGGGGAGGGACGGGCACCCAACAGTTAGGAGATGCACATCACACCATCAGAAGATTAGCCATAACAATTATGTAAGATTTATATAAGATTTTGAAACATGGAGATCCATAGGATCAGCTGCATCCTTTCTCTAGACCAGAAAGGAGCCCGTCTCTATGGTGACAACAAGAGGATTCCATAGTGTCTGAAACACTTTCAGATTTCCCTGTGCTGAATATTGGTCTCTATCAATTGCCATACAGACCTTCAGGTTATTAGCCCACTGCTGTATAGTTGGGGGACTATGAGACATCCATGATTGGGCTATGGTCTTCCTAGCCATGACCAACGCCAGTGCCCATAGAGTACCCGGCCCTCCCATTGGGTGGTCCTGATCCGCCCCCAGTAGAAGTTCCACAGGAGTGAAAGGTGGAGAGAAACCCAACACTAGACTCATAATATCATATACTGCAAACCAGAAGGGGGCCACCTTAGGGCACACCAGAGCCAGATGCAGAAAGTCTCCAGCGGCCACCTGGCATTTAGGGCAAGAGCTAGATTTTGATGGATCAAATTGATGCAATTTAACCGGGGTATAATAAGCCTGGTGAAGAAAATTAAATTGAACTTGTCTCAATTTATTGCTGCTTGAGCACACTTGCACACTTTACAGGCTCTTTTCCACATATCAGTTTCCACTGTATATCCCAGGTTATTTCCCCATTTGACAACTGTCTTTTGCAAGACATCCTTTCTGCCTCCTTGCAGAGAGTCGTATAGGGCTGACATTATTCTTGTACCCAGCTGAGGGTGAAAGAGCCCCTCCTCGAATGGGGAAAGTGGGGCCCATCCGTCTCTCAAATTCAGTGTTTGGCCCAGGATGTTTCTGAGTCTAAGATAGATAAACATTCCAAACTTCACATAAATGGTCAAAGGTTACCAAATGATCTCCCTCATATAGCTGATCCACCCATCGGAGGCCCTTGGACTGCCAGTCCATTAGCCTATGTATCAAAGCTATCGAGGCTGTACCTTTGATCTTAATTGCTTCAAGCAATAAGGTCTGCCTGGTCGGAGCTGGTTGTCTATCCAAAGTACTATGCAAGTGATACCATGCCTCTATAGTAATAGTTAGAAAAGGATTAGGGTGGTCGGGCACAGACCCCTTCCACAGCTCCTCAGCCAGCATCCCCCCTTTCATACACCTCCCCTAACATGCTTTCTCCATCTTTTTTTTGAAATTTAAGTTTATTGAGTTTATATATAAGAAGAACAAAAGAAAAAAAAAGCAAAACAAGGTACAGATATTGGGGGGTTGTCTGATCGTACAGTACCCAAGTCCAGGATAAAGCACATGTAGATGTGTACAATCACATTAACATAAACAGGAACAATAAAAAAAAAAAAAAGAAATACAAAATACAACCCCAATATCCTCCCTCCCCCCAGCACACCCCCCCGTCGCCCCGGAGAGTTTCATAGCTGAAGGAGATGTTGGGTCATTAAGGAGGAGAACAGTGGTTGGGAGCCTGATATCGCTGCATGTATCAATGCAACAGCAGTCACCTAAGGTACTACCAGTGTCTGGGTTACATTAGATAGAGCACATTCAATTTACCCCATTTCTGATTAAAAGACTCCAGATTATGTCTAGAGCTAGCTATAAGTTTCTCGGTATTGAAGCAGTGGGACATCTTCTTAAGCCATTCCTGATAGGTAATAATATCCTGATCCGTCCAATGCCTGAGGACCAGCTTTTTTATAACTATTGAGATGAGAGCCATGTGATATCTACGTTCCTTCACCAAAATTCTCGAGTAAACACCCAAGATACATATTTCTAAGGTGAATAGGTCTTTGAGCCCTAACAGTGGGTCTAAACTGTCTCTTACAGTGATCCATAAAGGTTCCACTTTATCGCATTCCCAAAGGATATGCAGCAAGTTCCCTTCAGCGGCTCCACATCTTGAGCATATACTCGGCTTAAGCTTGCCAAATTTGACCAACTTAACTGGAGTATAGTAGAGATTATTTAAAATGTAGTACTGGGTCAATCTATGATTGTCTTGGGATAAGTAACGATACACATCTTTCCAGATTGAATCCCATGAAAGAGGAGAGCTCAAGCTAGAAAGTGACCAGATTTTGGAACCCTCCAGGGAGTCAGGGAAAAGGTCATCAAGCAATTTGTTATATATGTTGGATATACCTCCACGCATACCGTCCGCCCCCTGAATTTTCTCAAGGAATGGCCTTATTTTGGAGGGGAAATGAACCGGCCCAAGAATTTTGAGGATGAGGTGTCTCAATTGATAAACTTTGAAAATATGCTTCTGGGGAATGTTAAGGGACGTTAAGATTTTGTCCGACTTAAGGACTGTGCCTTGCTCATACAGAGATTCCACCGGTAAGTTGTGCAACTGTGGAAGCCATTCAGAGGTTAACCATCTACCTCCAATTTTGATATTAGGATTTAACACGAGAGGTTGTGCTGAATCCTTGGTCGGGGACATATTGAAAAAACTCCAACATTGAGAAAGAATTCTAATAGAGAGACCGATATCGGAGTCTTGGATGGCTGGGGGTAACGTGGAGAACGGGTGCCAAAAAACGCGGGGGGGGGGCTCAAGTTGAACTGGTCCAACAAGCTTAGTTCAAGCTGTAGCCATATGGGTAGAGGCGTGGTAGACTGTGTGGTGGACCACTTACCTATTCTATTCAGGTGACTAGCCCAGTAGTATAGCAAGAGATTGGGTAGACGAAGACCACCCTTGTCTCTAGGTGCAGTGAGTTTAAGAAAGGCTCTACGAGGTTGTTTCCCCTTCCAAACAAAGTTGGATAGCATCGAGTTTACTTGACTGAAAAATTGCTTGGGTAGCCATATATTAAGGTGATTCAGGGGGTAAAATAACCGGGGAAGGATATTCATTTTGACAATATTGATTCGCCCCCAAATGGTTTGTGGCAATTTTTGCCATCGATCCAAGTCCCTCTGGATTCTCATTACAGTGTTATCTAAATTGAGTTTCTTGACCGTTTCCACCTCCCTGGCCACATGTATACCCAAATACTTAAATGAAACCAGGGACCATTTCATACCGAACCGTGTGAAATCCGATTTAAAGGTAAGTAAATTTAACGGAAAAATAACCGATTTAGAAACATTCAACCTGTAGTTAGAAACCTGACCAAAATGGTCAATAATTTTTAGTACTTGTGTTAAAGATGTTTCAGGTTTGGTAAGGTATAGCAGGATATCGTCAGCAAAGACCGATACAGTCAGGGGAGATTGAGCAATAGTACGACCTATGATTCGTGATGAACTTTTAATACTAACAAGCAGAGGTTCCAAATATAGGTTGAAGAGGTAGGGGGAAGAGGACACCCTTGACGAGTGCCAGCACGTAAAGGAAGACTGGAAGAAAAAACCCCGTTGCAGTAAACTTTTGCCGAGGGGGATTTGTATATTGCCATAATCATATGAATAAAGGAATCAGGGAAGCCCATTCTCTTCAAAGTGGCCCACAGAAAATCCCAATTCACTCGGTCAAAGGCTTTTTCTGCATCAAGAGTGACTAGGACCATGGGATCTAGCAAAGTGTGGGCTGCTTGAAAGATGTGGGCTAAGGTTCTCAAGTGATCAGCGGATGATTTACCCTGGGCCGAAACCAGCCTGTTCAGGCTCAACAAAGTGCTGCCAAATCTTTTGATTCTGAGCGATAAATTTTAGATAAGATTTTTAATATCATAATTTAGAGCGATATTGGACGGTGGCTGGCAGGATCTGTTAAGGGTTTATCAGGTTTAGGGATTAAAATTATTGTAAGCTTCTAAGAGAGGGTCTATCACTTCCACCAGAGAACAAATAATTGTATAACTTGAGCAGTAAATGGGATAACTCCTTACAAAAACCTTATAAAATTAGGAAAACCATCTGGCCGAGTTTTCCTAATGGTAAGTCATTTATTGCCTCTTCAACCTCACCTAGGTGATGGGCTGACAATATGTCACAGTGATGAATCTGGAGGAAGGAGTTTGATATCATCTAAGAGTGCTCTATCCAGCTGAATGCGGCGGTGTGGAATCCTACTATAAATGTCAGTATAGAAGGATTCAAAATTTGGGCAATCTCCTGGGTAGCGTCTTAGTGGTGCCGTCCTGAGATTTGAGCCGGGATTATCACGGAGAACTCTCTATTTCTTTCAGCCTCAGAGCTAGCATTGAACCGGCTTTTCACCCTGATCAATATATCTAGTCTTAGTCTTGAACAATGCATATTCAGCTTTTCCCGAGTCAGAGCGTTGTATTCGTTTCTGAGTTTAATAAGAGCCGTTAGGTTAGCTGGGAATTGGAAGAAAGGTTGTCTTCAGCTGCCCTCAGCAGACTAGATAGCAATTAATTTGGACTCCTTACCCTTTCCTAGTGGCAGCAATCTTAATGAGTTCCCCTCTGATAAAACATTTGAAGGAGCACCACAGTATATCCTCTCGATTGTACAGATCCCTGATTCAGGTCGAAATGCGAGAGAATTGTGTCATAATTTGGGAAACAGTGTGATCTTCCTTCAGGATTTGCATATTAAGTTTCCAAGGCATACCCTTGTCCCTGAATACCAGAAACCTTGACCCAAACCAGGAATGGTCCGAGATGACTATTGGTTCAATACCTACTTGATGGGTACAGCTCATTGAAAGAGCTAATTAAAATATAGTCAATTCTTGACCAAGTTTGATGTACCTGGGGTAGAGGAATAAGTCGATTGTCAGGAGTTGAGAGACGCCAGGGTCACACAAACCCAACAGGTTTATTAATCAGAGGCATGTTGCTCACGGGGACACCGGTTTTATTGGTCTAAAGGTTTTGTCTAACTCACTGGAAGGGCACATTCAGTCGCCCCCTAGGATGAAGGAAAGGCAGAAATCTGCTCAGGTTATCTCCCAGGGACATTAAAAAGGACGGGTCACCACCTACTGGAGCGTATATCGCCCCTAGTACCACACTACTATTATCAAGCTGGCCCTTGACCAATACATATCTACCCTCATGGTCAGTAATACTGTCCTCTACTACGAATCTAACGTGATGTTTAATTATTATTGCTTTTTTTTTATTTAAGTTTATTAGTTTCAAAATACAAACAGGAAAAACAGAAAAACAAACAAACAAACAAACCCCCCCTCCTCCCAAAAACAAGATCAAGTAAACAAATGAATAGTATACATATCGGTACAACAAAAGCACTCCCCTCCCCTCCCAATCCCCTCCCCAAAGAAAATCGATAACCTCCCGAAAACACACGCTTAATTAGTCACAAAACCAACAAGACAAGTAATCCTCAACATATAAAATCCGAGGAAGAGCCCCCACCCCCCCCCCAAACCCTACTGGTGCACCAGCAAAAGAGCCTAAAAAGAAAAACATCCTAAATCTGGATATCACAATGTACCTGGAACAAAGTATCATAACTTTAAACCACATGGATCATATAGAACAGAAGAAATCTAGAATCAACAATGATACAGGAATAGATATTGTATGAGGCAAAGGATAGGGCCATCAGGCTTAAATTTAATACAAACACAAAGTTGGGAGTTCCCCATCTTTTATGGAACAAATCATACGGTCTTTAAAGCTGGCAATCAGATTTTCAGATTGGAGATCGACATCATCTCTTTCAGCCAGTCTCGTACGATAAGACAACTGGTCCTTCAGTGTCTTGGACCAATTTCTTAACACGCCATGGACACTAAAGCCATATGATACAGGAGCTCCACTATTTATGAGAAAAATCACCCAAGACACAGACTTCCGGGCAAAAAACTACTCAGACCCAGAAGGGGATCCAATTCTCGGATCTGGGACCACAATGGACACTTTGAACATTCCCAGAAAATATGAATTAAATTGCCTCCACTTGTGAGCATCTGAAACAGTCCGGACGGGGAGACCAATTACGCTGAAAGAGTTTTAGCAGGGGTATAGTAGGGTTATTCACAATATAATATTACTGTGTTAATCGCAACCTATCCTGGGTGTGATATCTATGCAACCTACACCAAATATTAATCCAAACCGGGGTAGCCTCAGGGAGAAGATTTGTCAGAACCAAAGAGCCCCGACATCCTCCTGCAAATTAAATTCAGAGAAGATAAGAATAAATTGATGAGATAGAGTGGGGTTGGGAAGCAAGACTGATAATGTTAGATAAAAAGGGTTGCACAACCGATTGCCTAAAAAGTGTAACAATTTATTACTCACTAAGTGCAGAAGTTGAAAGACCAGTAAAAAATTCTTTTGCTTGGTATATCAAATTTCTTTAAAATATAGATCCGGCGTAAGGAGTAAATCTTGATTAAACAACTGCTCCACTCTGTGCACTCTTTAAATTATGAGAACCAGTTTGCATTAGCAAAATTCCCAATCTAACGTTAGGATTTAAAACCACTGGCTGTCCCAGGTCCGATTCACTGGAAATCCGAAGATTTAAGACACTGTACCCATGCCTAAGAGAGCCGACCACGGTATTGTCGGAATCAACTGTGAAAGAGACTTTCGAAACCAGAAATAAATATGGCTTGGAGATATCCAGTCCAAGATCCGGAAAAGAAAAGCCCGCTCCAGCTGGCCAAATTGGACCAGGATTCTCTGTGTACTTGTGGAGAACCATCTTCCAACTTGAAAAGGTGGGCACGCCCAGTAGTACAGCAGGAGATTGACGGTACTTCAAACCTCCCTGTCCTTGGGGGCGACAAGTTGACATAGGGCGTCGGGCTCCTTCCCCGCCAGATAAAACTGGAGAACAGCTGATGAAGCTGATGGAAAAGGAAAGGGGGATCAAAGATTGGTCAGATTCAATGGATAAAAGATCCGGGAAGTATATTCATTTTAATAATATTGATTAAACCCAGAGCGAAATAGGGAGAGCTAACCAGCGCTGTAGGTCCTGACTAATCAAATCTCTAACTCTGTCCAGATTTAGTTTTTTCAGAAGGGAAAGATCAGTAGAAAAATGGATTCCCAAGTACTTAATTGATCTGGGGGTTCATCTCATCCGAAGAAGAAATCCTGTTTGTTCAGTATAGTGATTTAAAGGTAAATCTCACATTTAGAGATATTCAGTTTGTAAACGAGAGAAGGAACCAAAGTGCTTAATAATATCAAGAGGCGCTCCAAGGATGCTACCGGATCTGTTAGGTGCAACAAGACATCATCTGCATATGCAGAAAGAACTAACTCACGTTGCTGAGCATAATACCTCTCACCTGAGGGGCGACTTAAGTTTAATCAGCAGGGGTTCCAAAAATAGATTAAATAGTAACGGAGAGAGGGGCAACCCAGCCTGGTACCAGCAAAAAGACGAAAGGGAGATGAGACCCCATTACAATAGATCTTAGCGGAGGGCGGTGTAAAATGTCTCAGATCATAGTCAAAGGGAGCTGGAAAACCCATCTCTTCCATTACCCCCACAGAAAAGACCAATCAACCCGGTCAAACGCTTCGCGTCAAGAGATCAACACAAACCGGACATGTGCAGATTAGGCGTACTGGGAGATATGTGAGCAGAGTTCTCAGGTGATCTGCCGCCGACCTCCCGGTACAAAGCCCGGCCTGCTCAGGACTCAGCAGTTCCAACCAGACCTTCTTGATCCTTTCAGCGAGTATTTTAGCCAAAATTTTTATATCATAATTTTGGAGAGAAATGGGATGGTAATTAGCTGGATCAGTGAGGGTTTTGTCTGCTTTGGGGATTAGAACTATTGTGGCCTCAAACAAGGCAGGATCAAGCTCAGATGAGACCGGTAGATAATTATATAGTTTAAGAAGTATCGGTAACAGCTCTTTAGCAAATACCTTATAAAAGTTTGCTGGGAAAATGTCCGGCCCCGGTGTCTTATCTGGAACCAAGGAAACGAATGGTACTGCTTATTTCTTCAGCGAAATAGGGACTAGTAAGCTCGCTTGCTGGGTCTCTGATATCTGAGGATATCTATTCCTCTGATATGCTCATTAACAGCGAAATAGGATGGGGTGACGAGGAATAACTATAAAGATCCGAGTAGTAATCTTTGAAGATCGCGCCAATATCTCTAGGTGAGGAGACTACACTACCAGATGGGAAGACAAAGAAGGATGATCCTTGAACTCTCCAAGTGTGCTGGGCGTAAAACCAGCAGTTTACAGATTTTCACCAAACTCAAAGATACCTGGCTTGGGTTTCATCAAACAATATTCTGTTTTTCTTTCAAGAGATCCAAGTATTCATTCCTAGTTAGCAGAAGCTCCTTATGTCCGATACAGAAGAAGAAGTAGCAGAATAGTTAGCTTCTAACTCTCTTAATTTGTTCATCAGAGCCAAGGACCTAGCCAACGTGTCTTCTTCCTAAAGGACCATCTTAATGAGTTCACCCTAAGATAACACTTCAGCGCCCCAAACCATGTCAACCCTAGGGTGGAATTCAAATTATCAGCCAGAAAAGAGAAATCAAGAACTAATTTCTGAAACTACGTTGGCGATCCTTCAATAACTGTGTGTTTAGCTACCACATAGAGTCACGAGAATAATCAGGGTCTAGGGACATTCGTATTCAGACTATAGCATGATCCGACACAATTATCGGCTCAATGCCAGACAAAGAGATATTCGGGAGGAAGGCGGGGCTGACTAAAATCATATCTAACCTCGACTTAGTGCTATGTGATTGAGAGTAAAAGGAAAAGGCACGACAAGAAGGGTTAGCGAGCCGCCAGGGGTCACATAGGCCCAGCATCGAAGTCAGATCCCGAAAAGCCCGCTGAGCCGGGGAAGATGGGCGTTTATCTTGCGGTTCCCTGTCTAAGGTAGATGAAGAAGGCACATTCCAATCCCCCCCCCCAATATAAGTTGAGCAGGAATAAAGCCAGCCAACTTATCAGTCAAAGTCATGAAAAAAACGGGGTTCCCCCCAACTGGGGCATAAACAGAACCGAGGATGACCTTGTCACCATTCAGGATACCCTTCACCAGGACAAACCTCCCCTCTGGGTCTGAGACAGTTAACTCTTTCAGTAAACAAAACATGTTTTTAATAAGGACTGCAACTCCTTTACTAAAGCAGGAATTTCCGGCAAGATAAGATTGAGAAAAACCAGATCGGAGAGCAGTCTAGCTTCATCATGGGATAGATGTGTTCTTAAAAAGGATATCAATGCTGAAGGTGAACAGTGGTTAAAGACCTGTAACTGCTTGACCTGGTCCCTAAGCCTCTAATATCTCCAAGACGCTATTTTAATAATATTCGTGAGCCATTTTAAAAGCATAATAGAACCAATGGACATCCAGACAAAATCGCTATAGTATATGAATGCAAAGGTGCACCCAGTCAAACCCCAGAAATAAGCTATCACAGCAAACCAGAAACCATATGAAACATCTGGGTCAACTACTACTAGTCCCCAGTCCCCACCCCCCCAGAACCCAGAGACCAGAAAGTTAACATACAACCAAACCTAGAAACGAATATTCCCAACCCCACCCCAACAATCAAAGGTCCCAATAATATGAAATAATTTAAGCTAGCCATCCCCCCAACAACAACCAGACCCCCCCACAACCCATATCCCATGCAAATCAAAAATAAGTATTTACACGGGTAAGCTTGAGCCAGGGTATCCTGAAAAATAACAATGATCCAAAAGCTCGAGCCGGAACACCCAATGCGAACCTCAAACCCCCAGAGCCAGGCACCAGTGCCAGCAGAAGTAAGGTCGGGGACCATCCCAAGAGAGTGCAGACCAATAATACCAGGATCGCGACTCCCGAAAGCCCCAGCACCGGGGAAGGTTAGCCAGACCCCCATGTATGGCTCACGATTCCACATCCAGCGACAAGCCCACGAGCCCGACTCCCCCACCCAGCCACCCCTCCCAAAAATCCATAACAAATATGGAAAACAGATAAAGTAGAAGAAAATAGGGAAGGAGACAGTCTAGTAAGGAAAAATGGGTAGTAACACAACCACCGGCTACAAAGAGCCAGTATTCTAGACTAGTTCAGTAAGCGGCAATTTCCCAACAACCTTATTAGCAGAACCAGAGCAAGAAGGAAGGAAAGAGAGAGTCCCACCCAGTCGCTACAGACCAGAAGAAAATGAGAGTCCAGAGAGCCATCAGAATTGAGCAGATCCCCATGCAGGCAGTACAGATGACCAAGATCCGTTTAAAGGCCGTTGTTTCAGGGGAACCAAAGGCCGAGGGACCAACAAAGGTCCGCCTCCCAGGAAGTCCCTACCGAAACAGCTACCGCTGAACTAGAGTTCCGCCCAGAAAGGTACATGGTCAGAATGGGGAGCGCCGGCCAAACCAGAGCTCGCCCACCACAACCCAAACCCAAGCCAGAGGATCCAGAAAGGGGGACCAAAAGGAGAGACCAGAGAGACCAGAAAATGACAGGGACAAGAAAGAGGAGACCAGAGAGAAGGGAGAAACGAGAAGGCAGCTCAGGCCACCGCTAAGTAAACATCACTTTTAAATTTATACAGAAATAAAGACAAGTTTAGTCCAGCCAGAATATGAGGTCCGAATCTCCAGATAGGGACATGTATGGACTCTCAGCCATGTGCTTTGAATAGGTCTGGCAGCCTGATCTCCAGGTCCTTGCGGGCAGCCTCAGGGGAGTTGAAGCTAGCAGTAGCGCCATTAATGGTAACTTTCAGGGTCGCTGGATAAATCATTTTAAAGGGAATAGATGCCGCTATCAGTTTCTGTACCACTGGATGATAGGCTGCTCTTTTCTCTCGGGTCTCTTTAGGTAGGTCTTGAGCAATCCTGATTTTGGATGAACCCCACAGGATGTCTTTCAGCTCGCGGGACTTCGTGTAGACATGGTGTCTCTCCACATAACTCAAAAATTTGATAATGATAGGATGAGGGGGGGACCCAGGTGCAGGCCTCGGCCTCAGGGAACGATGCGCTCGCTCTAAGTGATAGGAAGAGCTGATAGGAGATGGGCCCACCACCTTACACAAAAACTTCTGTAGGAAGGCCATGATGTCTGGGCCTTCTTCCAACTCAGGTAGGCCCATGATTAAGAGATTATTTTGGCGATTACGCCCTTCCAAATCTTCGGTTTTAGCCTGTAATTTCTTTATTTTGCTGCCTAAGTTCAGTGATCTCCGTTTCGGTTCTGGACCTCCACATTTCTGATGAGGTTAATCTGGTCTCCATATCAGTAACTCTAGTGGAGACGGAGGAAAGGTCGCTGCGCAGAGATTTAAGCTCCCCAGCTAAATCTTGAAGGATATCTTTTAAGGGAGTAAGCTGTTGGAGGAATCTATCCTCCTATAACGGAGTAGCCTGTTGCACTTTGTCCCCACTTTGATCTCCTTTGGTAGGGGCCTGGTTCCGTTGTTTCTTGGAGGCCTTCTCTGGGGATGCAGGGGGGTGTATGCCTGACTAAGGCCTGCCTCCCTTCCACTTCCATCTCAAGCCTGCAAACGATTTTCTTTGCTGCAGCAATCGTTAGGTATTAGCAGGTACCTTCCCCAGATGTTTATTAAGCGAATTTGTCCGAAAAAAGGGCAAGATGTTTAATTAAATGCTCAAAAAAGGTGGCCAGCGGGGGGAGCTCAGTATCCCAGCTGCTATCTAGCCAGATGCCATCACGTGACCCCGTTTAATTATTATTGCTACCCCCTTACTAGCTTGCGAGCCGGAGGCAGTGAAAATTTGGGAGAACCCTAGCCTTCATAGTTTCTTGGCCTCTGAGGCAGCCAAGTGGGTTTCCTGCATGAAAACTATGTCCACGTTTAAAAGGGAGCAATTCAGAAACACCTGCTGTCTCTTAAGAGGATCATTGATGCCTCTGACATTCCAACTTGCAAATTTAATCATTCTCAATGCCATAGTAAATAATATAAGAATGAACAAGACATAGGAACTTCAGTCCCACCAGTGCAGGTAATAATATGAGGATTACACCAAGTTTGCCCAACAATAATAAAAACCATAAGGATTGAAACTCTCCGAGGCACCCTCCTTCCCCGAGCCCCCTAATAAAATAACCCACAGAAAATGACCAAGTCACCAACAGACTTAAATCAAACTGAGCACTGAGAACTCTCAAACCAGAGAGACGATTCCAAAAGGTGACTGGACTAAAAATTAAGACATACCCCCCTACCCCACCCAACCAAATGACAGAAACTATGAATAACCCTGTGATCGCCCAGAAACTATTTACAACCCATCCCTTTAAAATCAGAGAAACATGAAAGCACCGAATATGTATCCTGGAAAGGGATCGGTCCCCAGGACTAGCAGACCCATGTCTAACTGTAGGAATTCCCTGCTTGATGCCCCCATAGACAAAGTGCATCATAGGGCAGAGTAGAAACAAGAGCCAGGGTACTGCTGTCCCCCCAGTTCAGGTTGCGAGACTGCATCTCGAGGCTCGCCATTCCCATCCACCCCCCCCAGCCAAAGGTAATTACTAAACAGTCATAACATCGTAACCAACATTCGGTAAACAGTCCTCCCAAATACGAAACTACAAAGCTCACGACTCCAAAATGCTAAGCAAATCTATCATAACTTGAAATATCTCACCGTGATGAGAAAGGAATACGCCAGCTGGCCACTGCAGCATTCACTCCAATCCGTGTACGTCGGAGTCAGGAGCAAAAAAGTATAACAAAACTCCATTCACCTGAGCTGGCCATCACCTAGCACGGAAGAGGAAGGGGAAGGGAAACTCGTAGGGACCCAGCCAGTCCATCAGCAAAAACTATCCGCCAAAAACCACAAGCGGAATTAAGGGTCCTATCCCCCCCTCCTCGGGCCATGTGGCAGAGGCCTCATATGTAGAAAACCTAGGCCTCAACCCTGCCCAGACAAGCAACACTGCCCCAACCCCCGCGGAAGGCCAGCCAGCCCTCTCCCAGCTCGCAAAGAAACAGAAATGCAGGCATGCAGTCAATACAAAATTGCTCAACAGAGGTAAGCAAACTTAACACTAGTATTTGTATACATCAATCAGCCAGATTTGAATAGGTCAGGAAGTCTCTGGGAAAGTTCTCTTTTGGCTTGATCCGGATTCTCGAAGGCATACCAGACATTGTCGAGTTGGACTTGCAGCCTGGCCGGGTAGTTCATGTGGAACTTGAACCCAGCAGCAATCAGCTTGGTCACAATCGGGTGGAATTCTCGTCTCCTCAGTCGGGTTTCAAGTGGTAGGTCTTGAGTAATTCTCAAAGTATGGTTCTCCCACAGTACCGCTTGTAAACTCTTGATTTTGTTCAGGATGTGTTGCCTTTCAAGATAGCTAAGCAGCTTGATTAGTATGGGTCTGGGAGAGGAGCCTGGCGGAGGTTTAGGCTTCAGGGATCTATGAGCGCGCTCAATGTGGTAGGGGGGATTGATAGGTGAGGGGCCAACAATCTTGGTCAGGAGCTTTTGCACAAAAGACAGGATATCTGGCCCTTCCTCCGCCTCCGGTAAACCCAGCACCAGAATGTTGTTCCTCCTGCTACGTCCCTCAAGATCCTCTGTCTTTAATTTTAACTTAGCGATTTGTTGTCTGAGTGTTACAATCTCGGGTTCACACTTGGCCTTCCAAGTCTCCGGGGAACTGGTACGAGCCTCCGAGTCGCCTACTCGGGTAGTTAATGAAGCAAGATCGCTGCGCATGGACTTTAGCTCTGAGGAGATCTCCTGAAGAGTTTCACGAAACGGAATCAGCTCCTGGAGGAACTGATCCTCTGTGAGCGGGCTGGAGGGGACGTTAGAAGAGCCAGATTTAGCACCCGAACCCATAGGCAGGGTTCTTGACTTTTTGGCCGCTTTCTCTGGAGTACTTGGCGGCGTGTGCCTGGCTCCGACAGTCTTCATCTCGGCCTCCATCGTCTTCACCGCACCTTGGCGTAAGTCGTTAGGAAATCACTCAAACGCCGATAGAAGGTGATGCTGGGTTGTAGAGAACTGTGATAAGCAAGGAGAACATTAAAAAATATTGTTCCTGAAGTCGGTATATATGAGAATCAGCTGGTTGAGAGGGGAGAGCTGTGGATTAAGCTGCCATTAGGAGCGCTGCCCCACGTGACCTCTGTGCTGCTTTCTCCATCTTCATCCATACGAACCCGTCATAATCCAGACCTGGTGGAAGGGCTGCTACCTGAGCAACCCAATAGTACCACTGGAAATTCGGTAGACCTAGACCTCCCCATTTCTTCGGGGCTTGGAGTATATTCCTGCTCACCCTAACCAACTTACTATACCAAAGGAATTTATGTAAAGTAGCATCTAGTTGTTTAAAGTGGTTCTTTGGCACCCTCACTGGAAGGGATTGGTACAAGTATAATAGTCGAGGCAAAATCATCATTTTAACAACAGCCACTTTCCCTATAATTGACAGAGGCAAGGCTGCCCACATACCACAGTCTTCAGCAATCTTCTTCACCAGGGGCTTAAAATTCCAGGCATAAAGAGCTCCTACCCTACTTGAGATAAAAATTCCTTAATATTTCAGTTTAGTCACCAATTGTAAACCATTTAGATTTTGTATTAGGGATTGATGATTTAAAACCCCAACAGGTAAAGCCTCACTTTTTGACCAATTAATTTTATGACCGGACAGTTGTCCATATTCTACTAAAACCTCCTGTACCTTTGGTAAGTCCTGAGCTGGGTCCTTTAAAAACAAAAGGAGGTCATCAGCATACATCGCTAGTTTGTGCTCACTGACTCCGCATATCAACCCTCCAACCCGGCTCAAAGGACCACTGCCAAAGGCTCCAAAGACAAAGTATATAATAATGGGGTGAATGGGCAGTCCTGCCTTGTGCCCCGGCTTAATGTAATCGTGGAAGAGAGCAGTCCATTAACTGTCACCTGAGCAGAGGGATTAGTATATAAGGTTCTGATCCAGGAGACAAATTGAGATCCAAATCCCAACTTCCTCAATGTGGCAAAGAGGTACCTCCACTCCATCCTGTCGAAGGCCTTCTCTGCATCCAGAGCGACAATGGCAGCTCCATGTTTATTGGTCGCCTTACCCCACTGACAAATAACATTCAAGGTTCTCCGTATGTTATGTTTTCCCTGCCTACCCTTCACAAAGCCAGTTTGATTGGGGTGAATAAGGGCCGGGAGCAAGAGGTCCAACCTGGTGGCCAATACCTTAGCTAAGACCTTGTAGTCTGCAGTCAAAAGTGAGACAGGTCTATAAGAGGCACACCAGGCCAGATCCTTACCTGGCTTTGGCAAGACTGTGACAGCGGCAGACCAGATGGAGGGGGCAGATCACCATCTAGGAAACTCTCCAAAAGCATGTCTTTCAAAGGTTTTGGCAATTCTTCATGAAAGCATTTTAAAAAGTCTATAGGTATACGTCTGGCCTGGGAGTCTTACCTCCTCTGAGTGCCCTAATGGCCCTACTGATCTCCTCATTTGTCAGCGGAGACTCACACGGCACTGCCTGCTCATCCTTGATGGATCTCAATGATGCCCCCTCAAAGAAGGCCTGTATTCTCTCCAGAGAGGGCGAGACCACCGAGGTGTATAACCCTTTATAGAAATCCCCAAACGCTGCACTGATCTCCTCCGGGTCTACCACCTGTATATTATCAAATGTATGGATCTGATATACCGCCCGCTCCCCTTCTTTTCTACGTCACTGCCATGCCAGTAACTTTCCAGCTCAGTCGCCATCAAAGTACTGGCTAGACTGCGATAACAAAATCGCCCTTTCCAGGTGAGCATCACTAATATTGCCATTTTAATTTTTGTACTATATGGTACAGGGCCGGTGTGGGATTGGCCCTGTGTGCCTGTTCGCATGCCTCAATTTTAGCTCGTAAAGCTTCAATTTCTTTATGTGAGGCACATGCCTTGTGTGCTGCGAAGGAGATAGATTGACCACGAATATATGCCTTTAACACCTCCCACCTTATTTTATGGGAGGTGTCCCCTCTACCATTAAACACCAAAAACTCCTGAATGCAGGCCCTCATTTGTTGTATATAAACTTGATCCTTCAGTAACAATGTCCAACCTCCAAAGTTTGTTCCCTGGGCTACCCCCCCCAAGAAACAATTGTGAGGGAGGCATGATCAGATAAAAGAATCGGGGAATAGTGCGCACTTTGTATTGCAGGCAATAGGACAGGGCTAACCTGAATTCAGTCTATATATGCATAGGATTTATGCACATGGGAGTAGAAGCTGTAGTCTCTCCCAGATGGATAAAGATGCCGCCAAGCATCCACTAATCCTACCTCCTCCTCCAAAACTCCCAGTGCCTTTGCATTTATAGACACCCTAGAGGGCTTAGTACTGGATCTATCTAGAATCCCGTCCCGCACACAATTATAGCCCCCCCCAAGTATCCACCTTCCTGGCCAGGATACCAGCTCCAGGGAGAGCCGCTGAAAAAATTGTGGGTCCTCAACATTTGGGGCGTAAACTACTCCTAAATTTACCTGCCCTAGCCCAGAGATTTCCACTTTAGCCAAAACAAATCTCCCAGCCTGGTCAACTCGCCTGTCCAAAACCATGGCCGATGATCCCCATGGGAACCATATTGCCATTCCTCTAGCCTTGGCTGAAAAGGTTGCCGAAATCCATGTGCCACCCAGATAGGCCTCTATTCTTAAGGCCTCTTCCCTAGACATATGAGTCACCTGTATCTGAACCACTTGCCAACCAGCCCTCTTTACCTTGGTGACGAATCTTTTACACTTCATCATCGACTTCAACCCATTAATATTCCATGTTGCTACTTTAAAAAAAAACTAGCCATGTTTTAAGATATATGAAACATTCCAACATTTGTAAAGCCTGTCCCTAAACCATTCTTATAAACTGCTGAGTCTAACATTCCTTCAAACTGTGCCTACGCCTCTCTGCATCCAGTTTTAACTTTTGATAACTGTATTCTTAACCCCACTAATTTAAACCCCAGATAGGGAAACCAGGACCACCCATTTGGGAGATGAGCCGACTCAGCAAAACGGGCACCTTCCAGTAAATGGTTAATCCCATAGCACCGAAGGTACCAATCATATCCCCACCCTAACCCACCCGCATTGTTTCCAACTGCCCAGTGTATTACCTTATAACTAAATAACCCCCCACTTAGCAATAATAGCAACACTAACAACCCACCCCATTGGGCTACAATGACCCATCCCCAAATCCCCTACAAACTTGTGGCTAACCTTTATGATTGTCATTGTACAGCATTCCTTATAATCACACAGCAGAACCCAGGAGTACACTTTAAAACCAACAGTTAAATAGATATATAGGTAAGCGTACAGTAGGCCTAAAGTTAAATGCTACCAACGGGCAGCAACTGATATTCCTCTTTTTAAGTCCTGAAGATTCTTCCCTCTATTGTACCAATGGTAAATTTTCAGGCAAATTCTATGTACCAATGTATAAATCACTGAGAAGCCAGAGGGAAAAGAGGCATTAACATGCAGATATTGCTTCCGCTGTTACTCTGATTGCCAGGTCAGGTCAGAGCATGGCTGTTATAAGCTACCAGTTCCACAAGGGGAGTATACAGCCCTCCCAAATGGATTAAAAACATCCCAGAGCCTCATATAGGGGGTTGGTGCCATAAGCCGCTCCTGACTCATTAGCTCAACAAATAGTCTTAGAAAGACAGAAGCAGTACAAAGGGCTTGATCATCTCTGACAAGGCCCTGGGACTTGACCGGGTCAAAAATAAAAGCCAGACCATGTGGTCTCCAACCTCGCTTAAGTCACAAACTAAAACAGTCAAATAGGGAGAACACTAACCCCTCCAAAATGCTGTGATTGATATTAATCTTCCCTCTTCAACACATCACCTTTGGATGTGATCTGAGATTAAATCAGTACCTGGATCCTCAACGTTCCTCGGATTCTCGTCACGCTGGTGATTGTGCGCCAGCAGCATGGCCTTCCTTCCCATGTCTAGAGACCTCCTCAACCCACTTCAGAGCCTCGTAGGGGCAGGAGAAAAAATGGGAGGGACACCCTGGTCGATCAATTTTCAGTTTTGCTGGATACAGAAAAGCAAAAGCCCATCCCATTTGGTGCAATCTTGCCTTAATATCATTGAATTTTTGACATCGTTGTTGCAAATCTTTACTGTAGTCCTGGAAAACATAAATCCGGATATTTCCAAGCATAATAGGGCCCTTTTCTGTTGCTTTCTTAAGAATCACCTCCTTATATTGATAATGGAGGTACTTGATCAGACAATGCCTAGGGCGAGCACCAGACAGAGGTTTTGGGCCCACTTGATGCGCTCGTTCAACCTCGCATTCCAGAAGTTCCATCAGCAAATTCAAAGGCTCCACAAGCCAGGAGTGGATATTTTTCTCTGGATTGTTCCCTTCAGTGCCCTCCGGTGGGCCAATAATTTGTAGGTTTGACCTACGCGACCTATTTTCTTGATCATCCATCTTACTTATTAGGTCCTCAACCTGTAGCTTTAATGTTAGATTATCCCTTGTAGAGTCAGATAGCAAGTCCTCCAGGAGTCCTACACAGTGCTCCAATTCCACAATCTGACTGGTATGTGAAGCGGACGTTTCGGAGAGCCCTGTCACAACTGATTGCAGGTGAGATATTTTCAAAGTTATATTGTCGAAACCTACCTTCATGTCATGCTGGATTAGCACTAGTGTAGAGGGGACCACTGCTAACGATCGCTCAAAGTCAGAAGGGTCCTCCTGCACCATCACAGGACTGTCAATTCTACTAGAATCTTCTAGGCTAAGTCACTGCACCTTCGGAGGGTCAGAGGAATTAAAATACAGCTTGGACTGCTTGTTTTTGCTCCTGCCTGATGCCATCAATCTCCATCCACTAAAACTCGCTTTGCCAAGCACTGTAAGACATGTAAGCTCCTTAAATTATTGCAAGGAACTGAGTGCTGAGAGGAGCAAGGCTAAGTTGCGTCCGCCATTCTTAGCTGCTAGCCATGCCCCCCATAGCCAGACTTTTACTTATGAAATTAAACATCTCTAAATGCTATAAATTGTGAGTCTATCTATTCCTTTAAAATGAACATAAAACTTTTTTTTGTACATTTTGTATTAGATTAGAAAAGTGGGGCATGTGTAAAGTCTGTTTAATATCCTGTGTATTATGTTGCGTGTTTGTTTTGAAATAGACTTATTTTTGTCATATTTAGTGTCCCTTATTAATTCTGCCCTTCTCCCCAGCCCAGTATTACTCATGTGTTCTAGAACCCAGTGACATCAGTTGAGTGGAAGTCCTGCATGGACTGCGTCTGTAGGCTTTCACTCAACTGATGACACCAGGTTCCAAAGCTGATAAGTAATGCCAGTTTATTGACCTGGTAATGGTGATTACAGCATATAAGCACTCTTTACTGCCTCCCAAAGTTATCACATTATGGGGGTTGGCTTCTTCTCATAGGCTTGTGCACAGCTAGAGGACATGCTAGGTCCTCCTTGCCTGCACCCCCACCTCATGCTTCACAAGCAAGGATGAAATTAATGAAGTAAATATGCTGTACAGACACTGAGTTGTAGGGATTCCCTACCTACTACTACCCAGGGTAGCCCATGATTTTCATGTCATCTAAGTTTTTGTTACCTGGCAGTACCTTCTCCTTCACTGACTTTTGGTAGTTCCTCAGTCCAATCCTTCTAAAGTTTCTGTCCTCTTATCTGTAAAGATAACATACCTCCATGGTAATGCTAATGGTATTTATGAAATGGGCATAAAAACAGAATAAAAAAAAATGTTCACGGCCATTTCTTCTCACTCACTATTGAAAATGACATAAACTACAAAACAATCAAGTGCCATCCTGTAAATCACCAACACTGTGCTCCCTCCCTCAGGTCACCATAAGAACAAATATAGCCATACCCCAGAGCACAACTATGAACCCACTCTAGCCTGTGATATCCTACCATAAAAATAATTTCTCCCAAAGAATCAAACAAAAACAAAGAAGTAATTCCTGTCTATGGAAGTGCCCAATCTGTTTCTCTCTCTCTCTCTCTCTCTCTCTCTTGCTTGAAGTTACACTGCTGGAACAAAGCTGCATGGAATAAAGTCGACAATGGCTGAGCCACCACACCTACAGATCACAGACTCTAGAAAATCTTAAGAACATAATCACATGGAACAGCTTAAAAACACATGTGATTCTGCCTTAAGTTCACAAGTTGAGGTGGCAGGGACGAACATTCTGAATGTGGTGCTGCAATACTGAAGTACAAAACTACAAATAAAACTACAACTAAGGACTGTCGATTAGGTCAAAAAAACTAAGGGAAAGCTATAAAGTCAATGTAATCTCAGTAGGTGGAAGGACTACTTTAGTGAAAAACTACAAATTCATTAAAACGTTTAAATATTAAAAATTGTATTGTAATAAAAACATTAAAAAAAGCCAATTTTCAATGTGTGATATGACACTCTAGGAGTCTGCATTGTGCTGAGATAACCACACTTCCAGGGGCTGAAAGCATTCAGCCTGCAGTCTTTGGCTTCACTACGCCCCTGGGCATGTGGTTATCTTAGCACAATGCACACTTCATTGTGTTTTATTGCTTACTTTTAAAACGGGTCTGAAAAAACAAACTTCATTGGATAAAACCAGTCATGTGACTGTACATTAATACAGTACAATGCATAATTTTCCAAATCCCAAACCTGACCAGATTTGTTAGTAACCACATCACTCAATTAACAAATCAATCCCACTGCACCCAGAAATGTCCTGCCATCACCACATGCTTGGCTGCCACCTTTACTTACTAAAAACCTTTAATTAGGCCCTAAGAATAAAACTATCTTAAATGAAAGTAAATTATTTAAAAGTTGTTTCCATGATCGTCACACTCTCCTTACATATACTGGCCTAGATATTCAGAGCAGTTGCGCAATGCGTAACTGAGATGCGCCGGCGCAACCACAGAACTGCGCCACAGAGCCATATTCAACCACAATGTATGTGTGGTGCAAATCACAGTGTGCCGCGGCACAAATGTAATGTATGCAGTGCAAGAGGGCGTACCCTGGAATATGTGGCGCAATGGCATGTTCTGCAGAAAACCGTGGCTCAAGTCAGGATCAAACCACAGGATGCACCAGGCGGACTTGAGCCGAAAAAAACAGGCTCAAACACATACACAGCAGATGCACAAACCAGAGCTGTACACAGCAACATGGATGCAGGTCCCTTCATCATGGAGGAGGTAAAGAGGGGTGTGAGGAGGAGGGAGGAACACCAACATGGCCTACGAAGGGCCCCTCGGCAGTATGCCCAAAACAGACGGTACCATGCCTACCTCACCTTTGAGGACTACAGTGATGTCAAGATCGTGGGCCGGTACCGGCTGAACAGGGCAATTCTGAGGCAGCTCTGTGAGCTGTGCCATGAGGAGCTGCAGGCACCCACCAGACGGAGTCATGCCATGTCAGTGGAGACCAAGGTGACAGCAGTGATGTGCCTGCTCACCACGGGCACCTTCCAGAGACCAACGGGTGCCACCACATGGATCACCCAGTCGTCTACGTCCCACCTCCTCACACAGGTCCTCAACGCTCTGCTGCCACATGCTTCAGAGTTTATACAATTCCCGAGCACACAGGCAGAGCGTACAGCAAACATGCAGGACTTCCACAGGGTTGCACACATGCCAGGCATGATAGGGGACACAGACTGCACCCATGTGGCAATACACACACCACCTGGCCTGGAGGGCGTTGCATATATGAACAGGAAGGGGTATGCCTCCATCAACTGCCATGCAGTGTGCAATGCCATGGGGTGCATCACCAATGTCTGCACCACACACCCTGGGAGTACACATGACACCTACATTTGACACAGTTCAATCCTGTGCCAGAGATTTGAGCGTGGGGTTAGCCCTACGGGGCACCTGTTAGGTGAGCAAGGCACGGGGATGGATGCAGGTGCAGCAATGCTGGGGGAGGAAGGCGACAACACAGGGAAGGGGGCAGGAGGCAGAGGGCAGCATGGGTGAGGGGGTGCACAACCAATGCACAGTGACAACCATATCCTCTCTCCACACAGGTGATAGTGCATACCCACTGAGGCTCTGGCTGCTCACCATCTACCGGAGACCATCCACACCCGCAGAAGAAAGGTACAATGAGGCACACACTGCCACACACAATGTCATTGAGTGTGTCTTTGGCATGCTCAAGATGCATTTCTGTTGCCTAGACAGGTCAGGTGGTGCCCTACAGTACAGCCCGTCAAAAGCCTGTGGCCTATTCTTGGCCTACTGCATGCTGCACAACATGGCTATTGACCATGGGATAGCAGTCCAGGAGGATGAGGGCAACAACAGTGAGGTTGATGTGGATGATGGGCCAGAAGGGGATGTGCAGCCACCCATTGGAGAAGAGACCACAGGCTGGCAGTTGAGGCCAGAAGGCACAGGGACACCATCACACAAGAGTATTTTGGAGATTGCAGGTAAGTGGAACGACTCGCATGTCCGGTCTGCAAGCTCCACCACCCCTCCTACAGGGTTGGATGGGTGCATAGGGATGCACGCAGTGATACACGCACACACAGCATGCATGGTGAATGCAGGGCCACACACACACACACACACACACACACACACACACACACACACAGCACACTGCACAGGTATGGGCATGCACACACACACACACACACACGGGCTGCAGGACAGGGCATGGATCAGACACATGACACCGGTGCACAGGCACAGCCAGTGCAGAGCTGCCCTGATCACACCCACACCACAAGGCCCAGCAGCCCAGCCAGCACACACAGAGGGTGTGCACCACACCATACATGCACACCACTACATGCACAGGGTGACACCACACATTTGTGCACTGGGCAGCAGCAGTGGACAGCAGGAAAGGGCAGCACACCCAACAGGCCTACCGCACAGTGCCACGGACACCAAGGCCATGGGGGTGGCCACACCAAGGCCATTTGTCAGCCATGGGCTGCACAACAGACACCAGGGGAGTGTCTAACACACTTGTGGGGGTGGAGGCCTGAGAACATGACCAGGTCCTCGCTGGGGTGTAGAGCTGAGTGAACAAGGTTGCGCCGGGGGTGTTGGGATGGGCACATCAGATCCCGTCATCAGCCATGCAGGAGTCACCAGACGCTGTGACCGTGTTGTGGAAGTTGCACTGCGGGGAGTCCGATGCACACAGCCATGTCCAGTGGATGCCAGTGATGCAAATCCAGCTGCAATGATACCACCTATGCAGTCCAGTGATGTGGTCATGGCCCCTCCCAGCTGGTGGATCTCACTAATGAGCTGCACATGACCACTGTCCTGCCGCTCAGCCAGCTGACTCACCTCAACCCGCAGTGCATGGATCTCCATCCTGAGCATCGTCTGGTTGTCTACAGATGCCTGCAGCAGCCGGGTGTGCTCAGCCAGACTGTCAGCACCCTGTGCATCCTTGGGAAGATGCCAGCCTGCTGGGGGTGATGTGGCATGCTGGGCAATGCCCTTGTCCTGTGGATGCTGCACAGGGTACCGCACAGGGGGTGGTGTGGCTATGGGCACACCGGAGGTGGCCCCTATGGCGTCCTGCCCGGTGGTCACTGCATCCCGCTGCCGCTGTTCAGCTGTCTGCTGGGCCATTCCCAGTGCAGCCCGCACCTGCAACAGCACCCCCTCGCCAGGCACAGCAGTGGCACCACACGCCACTGTGTGGCCATGGACAGGGGGCAGCTGCGAGGCCGCCGGCATGACACTGGTTCCCAACAGTGCCTGTGACTCTCCCTGGACCCTGGCCAGCAGCCCATGCCTGGCACCATCCAGGATCAGTGTCATATCATCATCATCAGAGTTGGATGCGCCACCCAGCAGTGTGCCCACGTACAGCACGGGCAGGTCCTCACTGAGCAGGAGCTGAGACAGTGCATTGTCCCACTGCAGCCCCAGTACATCCAGCAGCCCCTCACTGTCTCTACATGGCTGGTCTCTGGGATGCCCATGGACGTAGATGGTACCACCTCCTCCTTTCCTATGTTGGCATCCTCCTCCTGTGCCACTCCGTGAAGTCATGATGGCACTGGAAAACAGAAACACAAAGTCAGTGTAGGCATAGCACCCATGTAGGCAGGGCCTGAACCCAGGGGTGCACGATGCCATGGCCACCATCCACAGGTGCGCCGTGCACAGCTGCACACCACACCCACATGGGCCACACACCCACATGGGCCACACAGCACGGCGGCAGGCCCACCTGCATGGGACTACCCATATCCCCGCCATGCATGGTATGTGGTGACTCACAGTGTTGTGAGGGGCTGCCACCCATTTGGAATCCACCACCAGGAATGCCCTCTATGGTGGCATGGCTGATGGTGGCCGCCACCAGCTCCTCTGTCACCATCAGTGCCATTGCGGTGGGTGGTCCACTGCTCGTCCTGCTGCAGGATGCCCTGATGGCTTCCACCTTCTCCTTAATGTGGTGTTTGTCCATTCCCACCTTCCGACACTCCTGGGCACTCCTCTGGTGCCGGCCATGGGCGTTTACGTTGGTGGCCACTGTATCCCACCTGGCAGACCTGTCCTGCAGTGTGCCCGTGGTGCCACTCAGTAGGGCTTCCCTGTCGAGGTAGGCCTCAAACAGGATCTGCTGCTCTTCCTTTGTGAAATTGGGCCTGCGCTTCCATGCAGGCCCATGCTCCTCTGCTCCCTCAGCCTCAGATATTATGCTACCTTTGGACAGTGACAGAAATGGATGTCGGGCAGCAGCAAGGCACAGACAGGTGCTCTGTTGCACTGTAGGTATGGACCTCTCACTCTCAGTGTTAGCATCCCCTTACCAAAATGGCTGCAATACTGATCTGTGGCCTGTGCTGCGGCATGGTGCGTTTCAAGCACAATGCATGCATGCAAATTAGCCTGTGTGCAATTGTTATGAGCTGCTAATGAGCTTGATTGCACTGTGCATAGCCTCATAGGTGATTTCCATATGGTGATTGAATATCACGATTTTGCACTATACACAACCATGATGCGCTAGAGCAATTGTGTGGCGCATTACCAGAGCATGCGCACTGCGCAGGCTTGCAGTGCGCAAATGCACCACTGTGTTCAGTGGCCTATCTCACGACCCTGTGCAGTGTGCGATATTCCATGACTGGGCATGCAGAGCTGGTTGCCTACCATGCAAACACGGCCATCATGGTGCAATGGCCCAATGGTGCAGCTTATCGGGTGCGCCATGGTGCACATGGTGCAGGGTGGGGGCATGTGCAACATTGCACAGGGTCACGCCTTGTGCCGTCATGGTCACATCCATGACCTCGTGCACCCACCAGGCTTTGCCGCTGTGCACATGCGTGGTGCTGCACGATACAGTGCCACAGCGCATGCCAATCACACATCCACATGCTGCATGGTCGCGTACAGTGGTGCACTATTGTGCAACATACTTGGGCTGCACCACATGTATGCTGTGTAGGCCACAACATTTATGACTGTATGGTTGCACTTGTGCCATGGTGGGAAAATATTGGCAAAATGTGTCAGGCCGTAAACTGGTTGGAAGTTAAAATGTGCAACCTGGTTGCACTTGTGGAGCCCTTTGCACCTCAGCTTTTTGGGCAGGTGCCCTTGCAGCAGTCGCAGACCCAGGTGTGGGCACAGGTCACCAGTGACATGCAACAGTCATGGGGGTGCTGCGCACTATGAAGCAGTGCCGGCACCGCTATGGGGACCTGCGTAGGAGGGATCCTGGATGGCTCAGATGGCTCCAGGCATTGGTGCAGCATGGCGCTGTGCCACAGCCAGGTTAGTATTACCATACGTTATGCATGCCCATGGTGTACCTGTACTGGGCTTCCAGATGCACAGCATGTGTAGCTGCTGGGGGCTCGGTCATGGTTCTAGTGGATACTGCATGTCCTGCATGAGCGACATGCACAACGCTGTTGTGTGTGTTGCAGTTGTGCAGGTGCCAGGGCCACCAGAATGGCAGTGTCCCATCCTGAGCTGTGCCAGCTGTGTGCTGGGGGTGTGTGTGTGCCTGGCAGTCCTCTCATGTCTACCTCTCTCTCATTCATTCACAGGTCCAGAGGACTGCAGGAGGGCCAGGGTGGCTATGGCTGTGGACATCCGTCGGCATGATGGCAATGCAGCAGGGTCATTGGTGCATCACCAGTCAGGTAAGAATGTTTGCACTACTGTACTGTGCATCTGTGGGTCTCTAGGTCACAGGGTTCCATCCATGGTCACTGCTACCATGTGTGGACACTGCCTGGGTGGGAACAAGACCCAGTGGACATGCCAGTGATGCACTGCATGTGACTGTGTGTCCCGTGCCTGTATCCACTGTGCCACCCGGGGGGGGGGGTTGTGTGGATGGCCACCACTGTGTGTGCTGCCACAGGGTGCCTGTGGTCTGCATCATGTGCCTTGCACCTGTACCCCTGTGCTCACTGCACAGCCATATGTGCCAATCACACGCTGTGGCCTGTCCGTCATGCTGTGGTATACTGTGTGGATGGCTGGTGTAGCCCTCCATGCACGGGCCCTTGGGGGACCATCCACTGGTGTGTGCCTCTGCTGTCTGGTGCACATGTTTGGGTGGGCTGGGGCTCCATCTGGCATGTTGCTTATTGCCTGTTCTGTCCCTTCTCCTAGGTTGGGCCAGGGTCCATCCATGGCGGAGGTCGAGGCGGCCGGCGAGAGTCATGACCATCCTCCTCAGACAGCAGAGGCGAATGACTGCAGTGGTGGCCAGGTTGGTCAGGATCACTCAGCGACACCTGCAGGAGACAGTGGCCATTCAGAGAGATCTGCAGAGGATAGAGGCTGCACTGCACAGCAGGCATTTATCTGCCCTGGTCCCATCGGGGCCATGATCCACCATTGTCCTGCCCTTCCCCTGTTTCTCTGCCCATTCCCACATCCTGCTGTACAGCCCCAGGACCCTATCCCCCACTTCCTGTGCTCCCTCACCCATCTGTTTTTCTGTTCTGCTTTGTACATAGTTGCCCTGTTGGCTGTATTTTATTCCACCAATAAACCTTTTTCTTTGCTACATCTTCTGTGTCTGTTTCCTTTGCAGGTGGCATGTTGAGCCATGCTGCAGGTGTCTGTTAGTTTGTGCTTGGGCGTGTCCCTGGTGTCCCACTGCTGTCCCCTATGGGCACTGCTCATGTGTGTGCCAGACCTGTGTGCCATGTCCCTGTCCTGTGCATGTCCCTGTGTGGTGAGTGTCACGTGGGCCTGTGCCTGCCCCTGTGTTTTGTGCCCTTGTCTGACTGTGCTGCTGTTCTGTCCACATGTTGTGCTGCCCAACACCAGTGTGCCATGTGGTGCTGTGCCCTTCTCCAGTCCGGGTGGTGGCTCATGTGCCCCTGGGTGGATTGTGCCTCCCTCTCCCCTGGGCCACTGTTCTATTTGTTTGTGTGTTGTCCTGGCACCATGGCCACAGCCCCTGCAACATAGCCCATTGGATACGTACTGCGTGGCTCTGGCATTGGTGTGCCATCGGTGCAGGTGTGTTACCCTCATGCCCTGTGACACTGTTGGTAGCCAGGGGTCCTGTTTCTGCTGTCTTCTGGTGCCCTGTGGTGCCTCCAGGACAGTGTGCCCCTGTTGTCTGTGACTGGCTGTGCTGGTGAGGCACTGTGCCCCTGTGCTCCTGTGCAGCCCTGCCATTGTGTCCCTGTTGCCTGTTGCCCTTGCTCAGCCCACTGGGTTGAGTGTCGTGACCTGTTCTCGCACATTCCTGGTTGTGCCAGTGTGTGTGTGGTTGCGCTGTGGTACATCCATGCTATATTCAGTCTGCTTTGCTCTGGCACATGTTGGTGATGCATTCTCTGAATATGGCATCCTTTGCTACATGGTGCATCTGCATTGTGCTGCGCCATCCATTGAGCACATCTTGGGTGCATGTCTGAATATCTAGGGCACTGTATAAATAAATTAGAAAAATGAAGTACTGTTCATAGTTTTTATTACTAGTGTTCTTATACTGACCGTGAAAAATTCTCTGCATTTCTTTAACTGCTTACCAGGGAAATCTCTGCTGATTACCTTGCTACAGATAAAACAGAGGCTCTGGCTCCACATGAGGCCTTTGTTGTGTGGGTATATAAGGAGATGAATATTATATGTGTGGAATTGTGGAAAATTTTGAATTCTTGTATTCCATGGGGAGCATTCCATCTGTTGAATGTTGAGAAAGACAGAGAAATAAGAAACAGAGTCAGGAAGGGAGCCCACAGTATACTGTAAATAATGAAGGGAAATAGGAAAAAAAAATTACATTGATGAGGCAGCCCAAAACTGCTTAGAGAAATTATGTAAGTCCATATCAGCACATGCATTTGAATTAGAGCTGGGTGTTTTCAGGAGAAATCTACTCCCCCCCCAAAAAAAACAGCCTGGCAGGTTTAAGAGTTTTGAACACATTTCCATTAATACCTGTATAGGTTTTTTTTTTATAAAAATGTGTGTCATATATAGTCTTCATTGTCGAATGTGGACTTTTTTTTCTCTTAAAAATTAAAATGGAAGCATATTTCAATAAAAGTTTTAATTTTGTTTCTTTTTAAAATATGTTCTTGTCATTTTTATTAATTTTTAAGTCAGACATTAAAAACTCCATTTTGTAAATGCAATAAGACACTTCTGTGTGTCTAGTATGGTGATATAATTGCACTTCCCAGGTGCATTGAGGCTGGCCCAGTGGCATGGAGGATTGAAACGCAATGGAAACAGACCTGGGATGCTGTGCAACAGTTGGGGAGAAAGAAGGTAGATCATCCAGAGGATTGCTCTCCTCTCCCAGGAAGGGAGGATTACAATACCTGGCATTATCCTGGCTCCTACTGTAGCATCAGCTGGTGGTAAAGCAGCCAGGGAATGTCTGTAGGCTGTGGAGTGATGGATACTGACATCCCACATGCAGCAGCATTCATGGAGATGTCTGTGTGGCATTGCATGTCTACTTGGCAAGGGAGAAAACAGAGAAAGCATGGATATCTCGTTGGCCATTGACTTCCAGCCACCCAGTAGCCTTACTCCTGATAAATATCCAGGCCACGCTGCCTTCGGGGTTGCTGGTATCTGGAGGGATGCTTGGGGTTAGGGAAGAGAAAGATCTAACTGCAAAAAAACTTCTCAGGAGCATTTAACACCACTCTTTTGTGCTTTGCATGCACTTATATCACAGTAATGCACACCCTGTTATGTCATATTGATTTGTTAATGAACATCACATTATAAGATTATTTCATTGTCTTATTATCTATAAAGACATTGCAAGTTTTGACTGTTACAGTCTGCTTAAGTTGACTGTATTGTTAAAATCCATAAATTCTATTTTAGCTATGTCCAATACTTAAAATTAGGGAGACTACTTCCAGTATAAGTTGGTTTCACGTGTAAAATCCCCCTCTGACTGCTGTGGGTAATACTGAAACATGCTTAAACTAGTATTAAAGGCTATATAGATGCTCTTGACTTAGTGGTTCCCATTTTTCCATCTTGTTTGCATTTCATAGTTTGATTGTAATCTGTAAAGGGTGCTCGCTCATACATTTACCTTTAACAGGAGGGTAAACTGACATTAGATACTGCATCATTTACAGCACTCTGAAATCATCACATCAGGGGACTAAGAAGCAGTGCCGTTAAAGGAAAAAAGGGAAGGGATTAAAAGTCACAATCGGACCACGTCTTGTAATATCTTTCTGCTGAAAGCTGCAGTCACTGAGTCTTGCTTGAATGTCTAGGCGATAATGCCTTGTGAAAGTGCAAACATATGCCCAAGCAGTTTCTGCACATACAGTACATCTCTGATCAAGACATCACTGAGCCCCACCCATGAGGTGGACACTAACCTAACATGAATAAGCTTTGAGACTCCGTGGGACTCTACATTTTGGGGTTAGATATGCTTATCTTATGCATGCCATCAGGCAGCTGCCTATGGTTGACCTGGATGCTACCTGGCCTTTCTTAGCCTCGTGGCAGAATAGAAGCAGCTTTTTGAACCATCTATACAGTGTTGTTTTATGTAAGTAGAACTTTGAAGAGCAGCTGATATCTTCAGTAGAACTTTAACAAAATCTGATATTTAGGCACAGTTCAGTTTATGTTTCACATTAGTTCTGTCTTTCTCCTCCACATTATTTATTACTGAGGTCATTTGCATGAAAACAGGGTCTTTGTTCCTGAACAGTTCTTCTATTCCAAGTGCTTTCTCCCTACCGGAGGTCATAATGCACTGCTTGTGACATCACAGTTTTTCTCATGGCAACAGACTGTAATGTCACAACAGGGGACTATGACTTGAAGTAGGGAGTAAGCTACAGAGGCACATGAACTGTAAGGGAACTCTACAGCATAAGGATCATATATTCATGCAAATTGACTCAGTAATAAATAATGGAAATAGAAATATGTAGACTATTGATGGAATGCAAGCTGAATTGTACCTAATTATTATGTTTTTCAAAGTTTTCCTTGAGACTCTTCATATAGCCAAGGCTCTCTCCCTAGCATTTTCATATGGAGCATAGAGAGACTTCCCGGGACATACAGTGGCAGCTAGGGCCATCAGTAACAATAAGTAACAATTACTCACCACAATAATGATGCATCTTCTAGAGGATTTACTAGTTATTCATACAGTTCTGCAGTCATCTTAGCCCTGAGTTTTTGCCCTAGAGATAGAACTGAGAATGTTAAGTTCAAGTTCTGCAATGTGGCTACACTCCTCCCAACATTCTAACAGCAGAGTTATAGCTGAAGACCAGAAGAGAGCTGTGACCACCTGTATAATCTACATTAATTATTTTTGCCTAATTTAAATGTACATTTGAATGCAAAATCACAACCGAAAATTGTAAAAACTGCAAAGGTTTCTGCAATGAAATGCTCAAGCAGTAAAATAAATCTTTGATTTGGTCTAAGGGGGCAGGAGGTAGTATGACGCAGTGGTCTAACGCTCTGAGCTGCAAATGTGGTGACATCCAGCAGGCCAGACCTGGCTTTGAATCCCACAGATTCCACTTGCATACTGTATGACCCTCAGCAAGTTGTTTAATGTCCTTGTGCTCCCAGGTCGCTCCTGTAAAAAAACTTTCAGCTTAGTATGCTATTCCTGATTAAACAATTAAAAAAAAAAAAAAAAGGCTTTTCCATTCCTTTCCTCACATTTCCTCCCTTAGTCTTTCCTTCACTCCCCCCAGTGAGGGAAGATTGCAATAATCAAATCAACATAAACACACCACAAGAAATACTTTAAATAGGCTCAGGAAACCATAGAGTTAGCATAATTGTGTGTAAACACTTGAAAGTATATGGCATAAAGAACCGTAGAATACTAAATCAGTCCCAGAAAAAATTTCAGAAGGTCCATGGGAAATGAACTCTTTGCATAATCAGCTGCCTCCCCAAAGTGTGTAAGACAAGTTTCAGTCTCTCTGTATGAAAAATGGGGAGGGGGGCACACACCTCAAAAAATGAACATATGTTAATTTATGTTGCTTTCTATCAAGTCTTTTTATTTTCTTAAACAGCCTTAAAATTCAACATTTCACCTGATGGACAGGCTTCATCAGGAAATAGGCCTTTATGTAACTATTCTTAATTAATGTATCCAGCTTTCAAAAAGCCTAAACCAGCATTAAATTGAACCAATTCTGGTCATCTCAAATTGTCTACACTGGTGCTTGTTAAGCACTTTAGTTTCTCAGGTACCACATTTAGTATGTTCTCCACTCCATACAGGTTGTACAATCTTTAAATTGCGGTTTTCAAAATATGCTGCTGGACACCTGAAGCAGTGATATAGAATATGCCACCTTATAATAAACAGAATAGAGTAATTAATTAAATATTTTGTAATGGTACGTATTAATGGAAGGATCATAGATCTGAATAGAATTATGATATAACAATAATGTTTTTATAAAAGTTAAACAAGTGGCATTCACCATTCAGACTTCATTCTTAATTTTATCACTCCCACCATTATTACTGCCCAGCCATAAAAGTGGCACAAAGGATGAACCAGGAAACTACAGGCCAGTGAGCCTCACATCGATCGTGGGAAAGTGCATGGAGACCATCCTAAAAGAGAGGCTAGTGAGTTTCTTGGAGGAAAACGGTCTCCAGGATGGTCAACAGCATGGGTCTGTAGCAGGCAGATCCTGCAAGATGAGCCTTGTAAAGTACTATGACTGGGTGACGTGGGAACTGGATAAAGGCCATGCAGTGGATGTCCTGTATTTAGACTTTAATGAGGCCTTTGATTCAGTGCCGCATGGGAGGTTGGAGGGGGGGAGTGGAATATGTGGGGATGGGACCAAAAATCATGAAATGGATCAAAAACTGGCTAAAGAGAAGGCAGCAAAGGGTGGTGGTGGGGAGGGGACCTCTCGTCACCGACAGCGGTGATGAGCGGGGTACCACAGGGATGGGCACTGGGGCTGGTGCTGTTTGGGATTTTTAGATATCTCACATGGGATCCAGAGCAGGATCAGTCTGTTCACAGATGATACCAAGATGGGAACCGTGGTTGATGATGCAGGGGGTGGAAGGTGTTGCAGGAGGACCTGACTAAGCTGCAGGAGTGGGTGGAAACGTGGCAGTTGAGGTTCAAAGCCAAGAAGTGCCAGGTTCTGCACTTCAGAGCCAGGAACCAGGGGAGAGATTATCACTTGAATGGGGTACGGTTGGGGAGCTCCACAGAAGAGAAGGAGCAAGGAGCGATCATTACGGGGATCATGAGCAACTCTGCTATGTGCAGGAGGGCAGCAGCAAAAGCCAACAAAATGCTGGGGTGTATTGCAAGAGGGATCTCCTCCAGGAGGAGGGAGGTTATCCTGCCCCTGTATAGATCATTGGACAGGCCCCACCTGGAGTCTCTGTGTAGTACTGGTGTCCATTCCTGAGGAAGGACATCAGATTGTTGGAGGCGGTGCAGTGAAGAGCCACAAAGATGATCCAGGGATTAGAGAACAAGCCCTACGAGGACAGGCTGGGATATTTGAATATGTATTCACTGGAGGAGAGGAGGGATGGGGGGATATGATCGAGACCTTTAAGTATCTGAAGGGGATAAACAAGACCAACACAGAAGGGATTTTCCAGATGAGAAGAGGGAGGGACATGAGAGGACATGGACTAAGATTGGAGGGGGGAAGATTCAGGAGGAGATGAGGAGACATTTTTTCATGAAAGAGTGGTGGACAAATGGAACACCTTACCAGATGAGATAGTGTCCTTTAAGACGGTGGACAGTTTCAAGAGGGGTTGAGACAGGGAAAGGGGAAGGGATACTGGGAAGAGGAGAATGGGAGGGGCAGCTGCAAGGTGAGGTGCTAGCTGCACACTTGAGCAGACTCAATAGACCGTGAGGCCTGTTTCTGTTGGCAATTTCATATGTTCATATTTATTCTCCACATGTTTTTAGAAACATGAAATTTACTAAAAGAATGAGCCCACATCAATCCAATGCACCAGACAGCATAAAAGTTTCAGCTTTATTCTTAAAACCAGTGATTTTCAAGTGGTCCTTCATTTGCCCTCCTGAATTTGACCTCGGTTGGAGCACTTCTAAGTTCAGCCACAATCTCAGTCGAATATGTTGCTTTGAAGCTATACATATACCAGCATTGCATCACAACTCTAGGAAGGGGGACTACACAAAGTTCAAAGCAAACTCTCCTACGGAGTTAGCGTGGTCTCCATAGTGATCGAGCCGCAGGAGACCTTCACAATTTGATGTCATCACACTGGGTAGGGAGCATGGTAGCCTGTGGCTTGGCCCCCTTCAGCTGACAAAGCAGAGAAGATGGTGTTCTGTTTAATAGTGGCTGAGACTGCGGTAATGTTTAAATAGTGCTTTCTGCAGTCACACCCAAATGGAGGACAAAATGCAACAAGGAATCTAGAAAAAGATTCTCAAGGGGTGAGTTGTTTTATCAATAAAATAAAATAGGTGATAAAATTTAAGTGCTTCACAAACAAATGCAAGGGAGAGATGTAAACCTCCTTCTTTCTCACTCTACACCTTGCAGATAAAACAATGAGATAACTTTAAAATACATGAAAAAAGAAGCTTAGTTAAAAGGAAGCAAGTGCATTGGTATGTTTTTGTATTTTGTTTTCATATAAATTAATTAAAAATAAATTATATATAAAACTTAATAAATACTAGCTTAAAACAAAGCAACTCTTCCCCCCCCACCTTTTTGAGTTTGGGCATGCGCTGCAAACTCCTTGGAATAGTGACTTTGAGGGGTGTGACATTGTCTGTCCAATGCAGAGTGCTTTGCAAGGGGCTTGACAGTATTGCACCAGTCATCAGCCAGGCTGGTCCTGACACTGTTTTCCCTGAAGTGGTCTGCCCTTGAAAGGAAAAAGCCACACCAAACAAGTGGCAGCTTTTTCCTTTCATCGGCAGGTCACCACAGAGCAAACAGCTGTTTGCATTGTGACGTCTCCACATCCCCCTTCTTCCCTCGCCACCCCACCGGTCCCTGTCTGAAAGGTGGGAGGAGGCACTTTCCTCGCCTGCCTCCTCCATGTCCAGCTGTCTCCATTGCTGTATTTTCTCCCACCCGTTTGGAGAAGACCACAACCTAAGCTGTCTACGGGCTGGGAGTATTCAGTACCCGAAGGCACTTTTACTCTAAGCGCGATCACTTGTGCAAGTGGATCCCCCCACCTGCCGATATCAAGGTGCTCAATCCCCAAGTCAGCATGTATCCCCCCTCATCCTTTAATGTGGCACAGTGGGAGCCCACCCCAGTGTGCCAAAAACTGCCTGTGGTGTTTACACCAGGATGCCCACTCCTGGTGTTGGATGCATCCCCCCAACACCCCTATATTCTCTGACCTCAAGGTGCTCAATCCCCAGGTCGTCATTGATCCCCCCTTGATCACCCACCAGTACTCTGGCACACTGGGAGCCCATCCGAGTGTGCTGAAATCCACATAGTTTACCTGTGAAAAAGAAAACAGACCCACAACATCTTTTTGTTATTTAAACCTGAAAAAAAAAGAAAATGGTCACTCGTCGTTCCCACTGGCCCCACTCCCCCAACCCACACCCTCCCTCTGCACACCCCCTCCCTGCATCCTCCCCTCACCCATACCTCCGGAGGTTGGAAGCAGCGATCTGCAGTGGACTGGGAACAGGTCTGCACTCTTCAAACTTCAAACTGAAGAAATGCCGGTAAGCCATATAATGGCAGGCAATAGGGGGTTTCAATTTAGGTTGATATCTCTGCTATTTTTGGGAGTTTTGGTCCAAAATTTTCAACATGGGATTCTTGGGACCCCTCCTCATAAACACAGTCACTGTCATTTCGTTTCTCGGTCCTGAAAGATGATTTTGTGGTGACTGCGCAGAATCACCTTTCAGGGCCAATTAATGAAATGACAGTACCACTGTTCATGAGGTGAGGCCCCAAAAAGCCCTTGTTGCAAATTTGGTGAAAAAAAACTCCCAAAAATGACTGTGTTACCAGTGTCCGTTGCACAGTTTCTACGCACGCTGGTAATGTCATCAATTTTTAAGATTTTCGTTACAAATTTCCAACATTGCCATTTTTTCACACACCCTTATGAACAGTACAGCTGTAATTTTTTGCATCCTTCCCAAAATGTGTTTTTGCACTTGTGGCACAGAATGGCACTGTCGCTGTGCAGAATCAACATTTGGGACAGACCAATGAAATTCCAGTGCCACTGTTCATGAGAGGAGGTCCCAAAAAGGCCATGTTGAAAATTTGGTGAAAACATTCCAAGAATGACTGTGTTACGAGCATGCGTAGCGCAGTTTCTACGCACACTAGTAGATTTGCCTCTTTTTCATATTTTCACTCCAGATTTTCAGCATTGCCATTTCTTTACACCTTCTTATAAACAGTACAGCTGTCATTTTTTGCATCCTGCCCGAAAATGTGTTTTTGCACCTGTGGTGCTGAATGGCACACTAGCTGTGCAAAATTACCTTTTGGGATTGAGTAAAAAAATTATACTGTTAATGAGGTGGAGTTGCAAAAAACTCGTTGAAAATTTGGAGCAAAAATACCTACAGTACAATCGCAAGGGGCATTAGGGTTTCCAACCATAACGACTACTCTTAAAATGCAAGGCAGAGGAATATACACAGAAAAATATGGGAGGCATGTACAACAACAATACCAACAGTGAACTTTTGGCATTGTCAAATGCTTGTTTTCATCTGTTTTACAGAGAGTTTACCACAAGGGAATTTATTTGTGAGGGTGTCAGTAAGGAATATAGCAGGTATATTCCTCCTGCAAGATGAAAATGAATTTAATGTGATACTTATAACAAATTATAGAAAGTTACTCTGGACAAAATAATTGACCTAATATTATCTGTTTACTGCAGCCCAGTGTGTTCTGAAGAAGGGACAGGTTGGTCCTGAAACGTATATCAACCAAATATATTTATGGGTGCATGGAAATAAAATTAAGAAAATTCATTGAAATAAGAATTCAGGAGTGACATTACTGATTATTGGGATGAGGCTTCCAAAGTCTTTTGAACAGTTTACAGAATCCTGTTTGGAGGAACTCTCCAGACTTTCTTGAATTTAAAAGGGGACCCGGGGCAACTTAATCATCTTTTAGTATCTTTGGTCTAAGGCAAGTCAGAGCAATTTTATTTATCCAGCACCTTAGCCAAACATAGAAACTGTCGGCAGATAAAGACTGCTTCGCCCATCCAGTCTGCCCGTATGCCCTATACTTGATTACAGCTTCTGACCCTCCCTCTGCTTTACATCTATGGCTCCCCTATGCCTGTCTCATGCATGTTTAAATCCAACCACAGTACTTGCACCTACCACCTCTTGTGGCAGACCATTCCATTCATCCACCACCCTCTCTGTGAAGAAAAACTTCCTCACATTCCCTCTTAACCTGCCACCTTCCAATTTCATGTCATGCCCCCTTGTTCTTGTACTCCTCCTGTATTGGAAGATGTCTCCCCCTGCACCTTGTTTATGCCCTTGAGATACTTGAATTTTTCTATCATGTCTCCTCTCTCCCTCCTCTCCTTCAGCGAGTACATATTGAGATCCCTTAATCTCTCCTCGTAAGTTTTGTGGTGCAAACCCTGTACCATGTTAGTCGCCCTTCTTTGGACCATCTTCAGCCTGTTAATGTCCTTTCAAAGGTGCGGCCTCCAGAACTGCACACAGTACTCCATGTGAGGCCTGACCAGGGTTTTATATAATGGCATCACTACCTCCCTCCTTCTGCTGGTGATACCCCTGCTTATGCACCCTAGCATGCCACTGGCCTTCCCCACTGCCTTTGTAGTATCTGCTGATTACCTTGCTACAGATAAAACAGTCTCTGGCTCCACATGAGGCCTTTGTCGTGTGGGTATATTGGGAGATGAATATTACAAGTGTGGAATTGTGTAGAATTTTGAATTCTTGTATTCCATGGGGAGCATTCCATCTGTTGAATGTTGAGAAAGACAGAGAAATAAGAAACATAGTCAGGAAGGGAGCAAACAGTATACTGTAAATAATGAGGGGAAGTAAGAAAATAAAGTTACATGGATGAGGCAGCCCAAAACTGCTGAAAGAAATTAATTAGGGAAGGTCAGTCAGTGTAAATAAGTAAGTCTTCAGTTGGTTCTTAAAGGCTCCCACCATGCGTGCAGATCTAGTTGCCTCAGGTAAGGAGTTCCAAAATAGTGAGGCAGAAACCCCGAAGACTCTGTCATCTGACTGCTTTAGATGAGATCTGGCAACATGGCACAAGCTCACACTGGTGCAATGAAGAAAATGGTAGGGAGTGCAGGACAACACAATGTCTTTCAGGTAGCTTAGGCCCATGTCACGCACATTCTTGAATGTTAACAAGCCTATCTTGAATACAATGCACTATCACATAGGCAGCCAGGAACCCTTTTATACTAAGGTTGTAAAAGGGGAGTTAGGGAAGGGTTTGTATGAATCACTAGTAAACCCTCTAAAAAGAAACATAAATTACTATAGTGAGTAACGTTTTCTTCCTGCAATGAGACTATACTAGTGAAGTCAGGTCTAAAACATATTTAGGAAAAAGGTTCTAAAGCACTGAATTACCAAACTAGCATCCCTTCTAGTCTGGGTGTCCAGGCAATAATGGGAAGTAAAGGTGTGTACTAAGGATGAGGTTAATTCCTTACAGACCTCCAGAAGGGGTATACCCCTTAGAGCTGCCACAGTAGCAGATGGTGTTCAACTGGAATGTGCTCTCAGGCCTTTTGGTGGCTTCTTGTCTGCCATTCTATAGCAAAACTGTATGGAAGAGACTATCCTATAAGAATTAATCTTTTTAGCTGCTGGCTTGCCTTGACCTACCTCGCCATAATTGACAAGCAACAGAGCGTTATCAGTGCTGGATCCGTTGGCTCTATCCAAGTAGAACTTCAAAGCCTTCTTTATATCTAGGATGTGCAGTTTCTACTCATCTGTCTTTAAACGAGGTTTTGGGAAGTAAGTACACAAAGACACAGACTGGATCATGTGAAACCCCTTTTGGTTAGCTAACAATATATATGTGGCCCAGGTACAACTTTATCTCTCTGGAAAACCATAATACTGTATAAAGATTTGCACAGAGGTCCTTTAATTCTCTAAACCTTCTGGCAGACTTAATAGTTACTAGAAACATTGTCTTCCATGTCAAAGTCTTGATCTCAGCAGAAACACTGGTTCATATGGTGGTTACCTTATCTAGGCCTGAGCCGGGCTCAAATCCCACGAGGAACTGGATCCCTCACCAGAGGAGTCACATGACCTGAGATGGCAAAAGGACATGGAAATTCAAAACCACTGTTTTCCTGATTGCAGGCTTCCTGGCAAACTTCAAATTTCAAGCACCTGGTCAGACAGATTCACGTTAGAGAATTCAAACTCTTTAAGACTGATGTTCTCAAGTGAAACATTTTGAGATCTGGATGAGTCACTGTGCCCTGGGACAGAATAAGATCTGCCTCATTGTAGACAATTTCAGTGGCCACCCAGATGTCCGGAGGGGTTGAGACATCTGTTTGATCTTCCTCCTCCCAATAGGACCTGCATAATACAGTCACTAGTGTGTTTGGGTAACGCTGCCATGTACCACCTGGGTGAATCAGAGGAGGAGGGTTCTGTAACCAATAACATCGCTGAGGCTGTGGAAGCAATGTCGGCAGCAGCAACTGAGGATGACGATACAGAGGAGGAAATTCCCAAGGACTTTCAAGATGGACTGCAACAAGAGATGACTGCTGCAGATGTAGGAAATGCCCTCTTGACTCTGAGAAGTGTGATGGAATAGCTCCCTGACATAATGCCTGACTGGGAGAAACTGTCAAACACTGAGAAAATGTGGAAGGAATACTGCACTGTAAAAACAAAGCAAGCTACGATTGAGTCATTCGTTAAAAATAAAAAAATAAAAATTTGAAAAGTGGAACACAAAATTATTGCAGAAGAACACCCCTCACCACCCCACTCACCCCACCACCACCATCACCACTTAACACAGAGCTAAAGACACTATTGAGCAATCGCTAAAAAAAGAAAAAGTCTAATACAGTGCTTGGCTACTGTGAACACTGTCTATAAAGGACAAAAGTACTTATCACCAACGTGTCCTTTGTAAGTGGTGTATACAGAGAAACATAGAAGCTGATGGCAGAAGGAGACTGCCAGGGTTCATCTAGTCTGCCCATTCTGTGACCTATTCTAATACTCTTATTTTGATACCCTAGTTGCCCTTTGGAGTAAGGGCTCCCTTGTGTCTGTCCCATGCATTCTTGAATCCCACCACGGTGCCAGCCCCCACAACCTCAGGGGGCAGGCTGTTGCAGGTGTCCGCTACTCTTTCCATGAAGAAAACCTTCCTGGAGTTGGTAGAGACCCTCTCTCCCTCCTTGCAGCCTGAGATTGTGTCCCCTGGTCCTGCTGCCCCTTTTGAGGTGAAATAGTTCCTGTGTCTGTACCTTGTTTATGCCTTTCATGCATTTGAATGTCTCAATCACGTCCCCACTCTCTCGTCTCTGTTCCAGGTAGTGCATATTCAGTTCCCTCAGTCTCTCCCCATAGGACATGTTCTGCAGCCCCTGAATCATTTTGTTGCCCTTCTCTGCACTGTTTCTACCTGGTCTTAGTCTTTTCTGAGGTGAGGCCTCCAGAACTGTACTCTGTACTCCAGATGAGGCCTGATCAGTGATCTGTACAGTGGCAGAACCACCTCTCTTCTCCTGCTTGTGATACCCCTCCCAATGCAACACAGCATTCTGTTGGCTTTTACCACTGCCTTCTCACACTGCTTTTCAATTATTAAGTCATCTGAGATTGTGAGATTCTCAGGTCCTGCTCCTGGTTTGAGGCAGCCAGTTATTCTCCTCCTAGGTAATACTCCTTTTTTGGATTTCTGTTTACTATGTGCATGACCTTGCACTTTTTGGCATTAAATCTCAGTTGCCATGCTCCAGACCATTCTTCAAGTTTCTTAAGGTCTGCTTCCATCTTGCCCACTCCCTCTGAGGTGTCAACCCTGTTACATACCTTGGTGTCATCTGCGAACAGGCACACCTTCCCTTCCAGTCTGTCAGTGATGTCTGCTATAAAAAACACAGAAGAGCATCGTCCCCAGTACTGAGCCCTGAGGCACACCACTGGTCACCCTGCCTTCAACTGATAGTGTTCCATTTACCTGTACCCTCTGGGTTCTGCCCTGTAACCAGTTTTGTATCCCTCTGACCACTTCTGGACCATCTCCTATGTGGTCAAGCTTCTTTGCCAGCCTTCTGTGTGGAACCGAGTCGAAGGCCTTACTAAAGTCTAGGTAGACCACATCTACTGCCCCACCTTCATCCACTATTCTTGTGGTGTAGTCAAAAAACTCCATTAGATTTGTTTGGCATGACCTTCTTGCTGTGAAACCATGCTGTTTTGGGTCCTGATGGCTGCTGTCATCTAGGAATGCTAAGATCCTCTGTTTGATTAGTGTCTCCATTAGCTTACCCACCACAGACATGAGGCTCGCTGGTCTGTAATTACCAGCCTCCTCCATACTGCCTGATTTGTGAAGTGGAACCACTATTGCCTTTTTCCAGTCTTTGGGCACCACTCTGCCCTTTAAGGATTTGGTGAATAGAGATGCCAATGGGGCTGCTAATTCCACCCCTAGTTCTCTTAGGATTCTGGGGTGTATCTCATCGGGTCCCATAGCTCTGTTCGCTTTCAGTTTATTAAGCACCTCTCGTACTTCGGTCTCTGTAAAGGGTCTAGTGTCTATCCCCGGGTTTTGGGGTGTTATGTTTTCCCAGGGCAGGGCCAAACTCTGGGTCCTCCTTAATAAACACCAAAACAGAAGTACTTGCTGAGGATTTTGGCTTTCTCTGGGTCATGTTTGGTACATTTCCCTTCTTCAGTAGCAATCTTTACTATACCCACTTTTTTCTTCCTGCATTCCCTAATGTATGTGAAAAATAGTTATCTTCTCTCTTTGCCCCTTCTGTTATCTTGTCGGCTGTTTGTGCTTTTGCCTTTTATATTATTTTGTTGAAGTCTCTCATTTTTTCTTTGTACGACTCCCAGTCTTTCTCAGTTTTGTTTTTTCGGTATATGCTTTACACCTTCTTTTTTTATTTGATTGTTGTAGCCACTTCCTTGGAAAACCATAGAGGATTTATTTTTCATTTTGCTTTGCTGACCCATCTGGCACATTGATCTGTGGCAGTCTTGACTGCTTTCTCTCCCACATGACCCCACCTCGGTGTCTTCTGTTTCCCCTAAATGGTTTCTTATGTTGTTTCTCATTTTTTGGAAATTGGCCTTTTTGAAATCTAACACCTTAATTTTTGAATGGCTGGAGTCCTCTGTTATGTTAACCTTGAAACTCACCGTACGATGGTCGCTGCTGCCCATATGGCACCCCACATTGATTTTGTTGATCTTTTTAGAGTTTATGAGGACCAGATTGAGAAAAGCGTCCCCTCTTCTTGGGGTTTTAACACATTGGCACAGACCTGCACCTTGTAACGAATAAGAAGTCCCTGCTTCTTTTTGTTGCTGCCCTTAGAGTGTTCCAGTTAATATCTGGTAGGTTGAAGTTCCCCAAAAGTATTACTTCACCCTTGTCAGTCATTCTGTGGATTTCTCCTGTTAGGTCTTTGTCTCCTTTATCCCCCTGATTTCGGGGCCTGTTATCCAATTTTGAAGGGGTTTTCCTTGCCTGAATCTACTGTTAGCCACAGGCACTCGATGTCCCAAGGGTACCTTTTCACCTCTGTGACTTTTATTTCTTCCCGGATGTAAATGGCTACTCCCCCCGCCTTTTTTTTTTTTACTCTGCCTGTCCCTCCTGAACAGGTTGTAACTGAGTATGGCTGTATCCCATCCATGGTTTTCTGTGAACCATGTTTCTGTCACAGCTACTCAGTCCAATCTTTCCACTTCCATTATCGCTGTGAGTGTAGGAAGTTTGTTGGTTAGGCTCCTAGCATTTGCAACCATTGCTTTCCAGGAATGCGCCACCCTCATGGAGTAAGGTTGCAGCCTCTTCCTGGACTGCTCCAGGTTGTTGTTTCCGACTGAGAGATTATGGAGGTTGCTGGTTTTCTTTTGGGGACTGGTCACTGGTGATTCTGCAGTCGAGGTGAGTGTTGTCTTAGTATCATTTTCTGGGGAAGTATATGCGCCTTTGGAGTTTAGGGGAGTGATGACAAGCTCACTGAAGTCAGGGGTGTGAGCAGTGTCCCACTCCCCTATCTTCAGTTTAAACAACCTGTATAGACATCTAATTTTTAACTGAGCACTCACACATCCTTTCTGTTTAGGTGCAAATTGTCATATTTAAAAAATGCTCTTTCCCAGAAGTTATACCAGTTTCCTAAGTAATGGTATCCTTTGTCTTAGCACCATTTCTACAGCCATGAGTTGAACTCATCTATTTCAATCTCTCTGACTAGCTTGGTGCCTTTTCCTCTTTCCCATAATGGCAGCACTTCTGAGAAGGCTAATTTGGATGGAAGGGAAGAAAGTTTGCTGGCCAGTTCCTCTAAGTGTTTCTTGGCATCCTGGACTGTGTGATTGGCCAAGTCATTGGTACCAAGGCGTATCGGTGTTACATGAGTCACCTCTCCAGATTCCTCCATGATTGCCTTTATATGGTTTGTGTCTCTATTTGCAGAGGCTCCTGGTAGATACCTAACCATGATATCACTTTTTTCATTCTGTGTTAGGTGGTGTTTCACTCTACAGATCATGGAATCCCTGATTATGAGAATTGTGTTCCTGTTTTTTTTGCATTGTTTGTATTTAGGGTATCAGTATTTTTGCTTTCATCATTTTTGGTTTTGTTATTGTTTTTTCTTTTACTTTTGGTATTAGCAGTTTTGTTATTATTGTGATTTACTGTAGAGGTGTTCTCTGTAACATAGTCAACAACAGGGAGTACCAGGCTTGCCTGCTCAGGTTAAACCCCTGATCGGGCACGCTGCTCCTCGACGGCTGTGGCACTTCTCTTGCCACCAGCTTCAGCTCCTGCTGCCAGCACCATCCACTCAAGGTTAAGCCCCTGATCAGGCATGCTGCTCCTCAGTGACTGTGGCACTTTCCTTGTCGCCCGCTTCAGCTTCTGCTGCCTACACCACCCACTCAAGTTACGGTCTCTACCAAAGCTGTGCAATTTCAAATTTTGGTGCTTTTTTAGCTGCTGAATCTCTCCTGCGATTGGCCACACTGGCTAGCCTTGGAAAAGGATTTTAGCCCTGAGAAAGGAGTTTGCTAGCGTATTGCTGGATTGGTACCATGCCATTTTCCACTTCACTTTTACTCGATACAATCCTTAGCCTGTTTACAGGTGCAGCCAATTATTTAATCTGATTTTACATGTAAACTGGTTTATAGTGTATGTATAGCTAAATAACTTGTGTGGTGTGCAAGTTATCTGCCTGCTATGATCTGTGCTTTTTTCTTATGCTAAAACAGAAAGTTAGCTTCCCTGTTAATTGATTTTACCACAGGCACTTTCTAACAATATATGCACTGCCTATAACATATATTGAGTGTACTAATGTATCAGTTAAACCCAAATTCAATTGCTTTAATCTACATTTAAGTTTATTTCTGTGCCAGTGAAATCTGAATTAACTTTATTCCTTTTTCTTTTCTTTCCTCGTTCCATATTCTCTCCCTTTATTCCACGCACACGCCCCTCTCTTCGCTCCCCTCCACTCAGAACTCTGCCCTGACCCGACCTTCCCCCTGGCTCTTTCCTTAGCTACACTGTCTTTGTCCCTGTCCACTGCTTAAGCCTATCTTCCTCTGTCACCCCAGCCCACCTACTGTTCAATTGTCTGCTCCTTGTATCTTCCCACCCAATTCTCTGCTTACTAAAATTGTTATATCTCTTCTCTCCCCTGCAGGTTAAGCCCCTGATTGGGCAGGCTGCTCCTTGGTAGCTGTGACAAATCCCTCACAGCCTGCTTCAGCTCCTGCTGCCTGCACCACCCACTCAAGGTGTGGTCTCTGCCGAAGCTGTACTACTTAAAATTTTAGGTGCTTTTTTAGCTGCTGAATTTCTCCTGCAATTGGCCACACTCGCTAGCCTCAGAAAAAGGTTTTAGCCCTGAGAAAGGAGTTTGCTAGCATATTGCTCCCTACTGGCACTTCACACCAGCTCCCCATCCACCCTCCCGTCCCGCCCTACTCAACTGACTTGCTTTATAGCACACAGTTACATGACCTGCAGAGTTGTAAATTTCAAAGTGTCCAGTTTCTCTTTTGCCGTTTATACTCATCTACAACTTGAGGTGCACTAAATAAACACTCTGTTAAGCACTGATAACTGCTAAGTGAAACTACAGTGGTAGCCACAGACATTGCAAGCTATTTCCAGATATTTTGCTAAATTTCTGAAGAGTTTCTCTCTGCTGCTCCTACTGTTTAAATGCAAAAAGCATCAGATATTTCTGGAAATATCACAGAAATTTCGGGAAACAGCTTGCAGTGTCTGTGGCTATGACTTGTACTCTAACACTCACCTACCCTCTCCTGCGATTAGTGGCTGTACACTCCTTGTCACTGGCACCCCCCTTGCCCCCCTGCCCCAATACACTTCCCATGGTACTTTCTTCTTATCCAGCTGTGCTGTCTTAGCTCATAGGTATACTACCACCTTCCCCTTGCTCCCCAGTGCTGCATCTTGCTCTCACCATGAAGTACCTTTTACAGACTAGGTGGGCCTGGATGTACTTCCCTGCCATCACTTTCCTATGTTCCTATGTTCTCTTGTGGCTTCCACACTTCTAGGCATGCTACTAATTACTGACTGTTGTGCCCAAGTACTATCCCTTGATCAAGGCGAGCTCCTGTACTTCACCAAAGCACTGCACCCATGCCTCTCCCTCCCCCCTCTGCTGAAGTGGGACAGTAACATGTACGGTCTACTCACTCTGGCCTTTCTCTCCAATTCTGATCATCGCCTGCTAGGCTTCCACCTATTCTTCCTTTCACTTCCCCAGTTCTTCCTTGGATGACAGTATCTACAACTCCTCCTGCTCTCCCTGCTCCTCCTGGGTGGAGATATCAAATCCAACCTGGGCGCACACAAATGCACCAATCACTTCCACCAGTGCTACTCCGACCCACCCACCTGGTCAGAGAATTGTGCACATTAATGTGTGCAGTCTCCCTGCTAAATTCACAGACTTTGAGGCCTGGATCTCCCTCCACAACCCACATATCCTCTGCCTGATAGAGACCTGGCTGAAACCATGGCACTCTGACTCCTTGTACCAACTTGCCAGATATACCCTCCTGCACAAAGACAGGCCAGGCAAAAAACAGGGAGGCTGCAATGTACATCAAAGAACCTCTCCATTCTTCCCCCCTCCTTTGCTCTGATGATGGTTCCCTATCTACTAGATCATTGTGGGGGCATGTGTGATTTTGTATTTTCTTGAAACTTGGCTTCCCAGCCAAATGCCCTTTGGGGTAAACCTTGCCTCAGTGTTTGCTCACAGAGGTTCTTTGTCTTTTAAATAGTTTTTTATTTTTAATGGGTTCACCACAATATATCCAAGGCACACTGCCTTAAGGGTAGCTGGTCCATTCACTGGGGTGTCAAACAGATGAGGCATACTGATGAGTCCTGGTAGGATGAAACACGTGTCTATGTCTTCTGTTAGCACCATTTGCAAACTGTGTGTGAGAGGCCTTTCAGCACCATACAATTCTGCTAAAGTTGGACCAGCATAACATTCTGTAGTGATTTGCATATGCAGCCCATGATGCTTTGCATTGTGGGGGCATGTGTATTTATATTTTCTTGAAACTTGGCTTCCCAGCCAAATGCCCTTGGGTAAACCTTGCCTCAGTGTTTATGCACAGAGGTTCTTTGTCTTTCAAATAGTTTTTATTTTAATGGTTCACCACAATATATCCAAGGCACACTGCCTTAAGGGTAGCTGGTCCATTCCACTGGGGTGTCAAACAGACGAGGCATACTGATGAGTCCTGGTAGGATGAAACACGTGTCTATGTCTTCTGTTAGCACCCTTTGCAAACTGTGTGAGAGGCCTTTTGGCACCATGTAATTCTGCTTAAAGTTGGACCAGCATAACATTCTGTGGTGATTTGCATATGCAGCCCATGATGCTTTGCATTGTGGGGGCATGTGTGATTTTGTATTTACTAGATCATTGCTGAATTAACACTTGGGTCTACCAAGAAACTCTACTTGGGTAGCTATTACAACCCCAGCTGGACCCCAAAACCTGCTTAATGGGTATTGGTCTCTCTCCCACTAGAGATACCATCATTCTTGGTAAACTTAACCTCAACTGGCAAGACACTAATGAAATCAACTATGCAATCATGCTAAAACTGAATAACCTGGTTCAAATTATCACCTTTCACACCCATATCAGCACCCGCACCTCCTCCTACTCCCTCATTGACTAGGTAATTACCAACAGAGAGGACAGAATCACCCAGGCAGGCACCCTGTCTGATTCCCTGAGTGATCACTCCCCACCTTTGCCATCTGGTCCTCTAACACCTCCCGCCCCACCCAAGTACCTAACTTTTCGTAACTTTAGGCAAGGCAAGGCAACTTTATTTATAAGGTGCCCAATCCCAGAGGCTGTGGGTGCCAAACATGAACAAAAGATACAATAATAAATTAAAACATGTAATAGACCCTCATAAAAACCGTAATAAAATTAATATACTGCAACAATGAAAAGGTTCCCAGAAGTCATACTTCAAGGAACTGGCCAGAACTAAGGATGACAACAGTCAAAAGTCAGACTGAAGAGGTGGGCCTTTAGCCTCCCCTTAAACACCTCTATCAAGGGAGCCTCCCAAACTGCAGGTGGAAGCGAATTCCACAGGGTCAGCCCAAAGACGCTAAAAGCATGATCTCCCGAGGTCTTGAGCCGGACCCTGGGAATGTCCAGGAGGCCCCTCGAAGAGGAGTGGAGCGAACAAGCAGAGGATACTGGTGTCAGAAGCTCAGACAGGTAACCAGGACTCAGCCCATATAGGGCCTTAAAGGTGAGAAGACCCACCTGGAAAAGGACCCTCCACCTGACTGGCAGCAATTGCAGAGCACACAGGACCAGAGTCACATGACTGGACCTCAAAAGGGCCATCAGCAACCTGGCCGCAAGGTTCTGCACTAGCTGCAGTCTGCGGTGGTTCCCTCCCATGGCCCTGAAGTACAGAGCATTGCAGTATTCGAGCCTGGAAGCCACAAAGGCATGCACTAGTGTCGGCAGGTTCTCGGGCGGAATGAGGGGCTTAATCCGGGCAATGTTCCGCAAGTGTTAAAAAACGCTGATGACTATAGATGACACCTGGTCTTCAAAGGTCAATTTACAGTCAAGGATCATGCCCAGATTTTGCACCCTCTGAGAAACCACCAGTGGCACAGAACCTAGAACAAGTCCAGAGTCCACCTCTGGTGGCAATCCATCACACCCATGACCAGGCTCGATCACCAGTACCTCAGTCTTGGCCGGGTTGAGTCTCAGCCAGCTGGAAGCCATCCAGTCAGAGGCAGGTGCACGCACTGGTTAACCCCCGAACTCCTCACCCTCATGAAGGAGAGGGACCGTAAGTGGGCTGCCAACAAACTGACCCCCTCCCCTACACTGTGGAATGAATACTGCCATCTGCACAACTGTTGTAAATACATAGCCAGATTCCTAAAATGGAATTATCACCACAAGACACAGAGGGAAAGCCTCAGCAACCTTAGGAAATTCTGAGATGTAATAGGCACCCTCCTGTGCCCATGCACAAGTAGCCCCAATATTCACCTAAACTCCCCTCTGGACTACTCACCAACCCCTCCGACATAGCCAAAGCACTCAACTCCCAATTCACTGACCTATCGGCCTTTCTCAGCAAACTCCGTTCCGGTAACCCCCCTCACCCCGGACCCAGTTCCACCTCACCTCTCCCACCCCTTCCCCCCCACTCCCCTACTATCCCCCATTTCCCTTTGCCCCACTACTCCTACCCTCCCTGTCCCAGATCTAACATTGCCCCAGCCCTGTCCTCTCTCCCTTCTCACACCACCACTCACCCCCCTTTCTACTTTAAGATCATCTTCCCCAGGGACACCTTTAAGCTACTCTGGGGTCTGCCCAACTGGAGCAGCCCTGGTACTGATGATTTCTCCCCAGTTTTCCTAAAACTAGTCTCTCTCCAGTAATTGCCAGGCCACTTACCTTTATATTTAACCTTGCCCTGTCCACCTCCTCCATGCATCTCTCCTGGAAGTCTGCTAAGGTGGGTCTTATGTTTAAAGAGGGGGACCGCCACTCACTCGATAACTACTGGCCGATATCTATTCTCTCCCACCTTTAGTAAACTCCTTGAGAAGGTTATCCACCACCAGCTATCTGAATATCTCAATCAACATAACCTCTTATGTGCCCAGCAACACGGCATCCATAAGCGTCATAGTACCTCAACAGCTCTGACTCTGTTCACCAATCACATTCTCATCAACATGGATTGTAGCTGTGCTACAGGTGCAGTCTTTGTTGATCTATCAAAAGCCTTTGATCTGGTAAACCATGCCCTCCTCCACTCTAAACTGTAGTCTATTGGCTGCTCTGAGGAAACCACTAAATGGTTTCAGTGCTACTTCTCTAACAGCTCCCAGTCAGTCTGTAGCAGTTCAGCCACTTCCCCAGCCATGCCTGTATCCACTAGAGTTCCCCAAAGGTCCATCCTATGCCCCCTGCTCTTCTCTATCTTTGTCAGCACCCTGCCCTCTGACTGCCTTAACTGCAATACTCTCCTTTACAGGGATGTCTAGTCATCTTCCGCAGTGACAAATCCCTTCCTCGAATATCCTCTGTCCTTACCCAGAACTACAGTGCTACCCATAGCTGGTTCTCCTCCAACCGACTACTTGTCAATGCTAAAAAAAACAAGGCCATGCTATTTGCATCTAGGCCACTCCTAACCAAATCCACTGTCAACAATTCATCCCTTCTTATCCTCTTGCCTGACGGTCCTCCCCTGGAAAATGTCTCCTCCTTTAAATATCTGGGAGGTCACTCTTGACCCCACTCTTTCCTTCTTAGACCATACCAACACTGTTATTCATAAGATAAACCAGAAACTTGGGGCTGCCTAACGCGTAAAGCCATACCTGTCCAACGAAGCTTGCCTAGCTATAGTCAGAGGAAACCTTCTGCCTATATTGGACTACTGTTCCCCCATTTAGTCTCGTGTCTCTGCCACCCTCAGGACTAGACTCGCTTTGGCCTACAACAGCATTTGTCGCTTTGCATTGTCCAATCCTTTCACCACAGATTACTGTGACCTTTACCATTCCCTCGGCTGGCTCTCTGTACAGGGCCGCTTTGAATTTACCCTAGGCTGCTTTGTGGACACCATCTTAAGACACATTGCTGTCTCCCCTCTCTCCAACCTCTGTAAGCTCTGTACCTCACACAGGTGCCTCTGCTCCTCCACTGTGCCTCCTCTTGAGGTACTGTGCACCGTGACCAAAATGGGAGGGAAAGCTCTATCAGTTGCTGCCCTCACTTTCTGGAATGGGCTTGCTGTGCCCCTTAGATCCTCCAATGCCCATACTGCCTTCAAACAAAACCTAAAATCCTGGCTATTTACCAAACACTGCTGTAACAGTATGCACAGACAATCCCTGCCACCCTCCTGACTACCCTAAAGTTACCCTACTTTTCTCCTCTCTTCTTCTCTATCATCATTTGCTAGCTAGTCAATGCACCGGGGCTGGTGGGGGGAGTGGGTTGGCTGGGGTGGGTAAGCTGGGTCAGCCTAATGCTGTAATTATGTACTTTACCTGTCTATCTTGTGTTGATTTTCCTTACTTGTTGTGTTAGTACCATACTTATCCTTACTCTTGTTGTATGATTTCCTTAAACAGCTGGTGTACTTAATTTACCCTACTGCTTGGTATTGCTACTGCAATTTCTGATGTACTTTACCTCCCACCTGTACCTCTTACTGTGTGTATTGCCATTGTTTATATATTGTAATATGTTCCTCTTGCCTCTTGGCCTGGGTCATGCCTGAAAATGATCCCTTGGACCAGTGCATCTTCCCGGTTATCAAAGTCATAAATAAATAAATAAAATAATAAATAGTCTGGTGCTATTAGGATCATTGCTGCTGATGCTCTTCTCAGTTTCAACAGGACCCTTTGGACAAGTGGGACTGGAGGAAATACACAGCCTTATTTATTGGGCGGAGACTTCAATGTGATTTTCCAAGAACAATTAGATACAACTGCAAAAAAAAAAAAAAAGGAATATAACAGTAGAGATATAGCATTTCTGCAAAACAGGATGGATGATCTCTCATTAACTGGTTTATGGAAAATATCATACCCTACTAATAAAGAATATTCACATTTTTCCTATAGGTATAAGACACATTCAAGAACTGACGTTCTTAGGCGCTAGACAATTGTTTAAAGATGTTAATAACGTACAATATAAGCCTATACATATTTCCGATCTTACGCCATTATACTTAATTCTTGCTTCCAGGGACACCAGCATATATAGACAATGGAGAATGGATCCATTATTACTAAAAGAAGAAGCATTTATTAACAAAATAACAGAAGAGACGGAAGTATACTACTCTAAGAATGACCCTTCAGAGGTTTCCCTTAATACTATATGGGATGCTTATAAGGCCTTTGTAAGGGCAATTTGTATTTCTTATGCTGCTAAAAGAAAACAAATTCTGGCAGAGCCACTATGGCTGCAAATGCCATTAACTTCATAAGGGTGTTTCATGGGATTAAACATAAACATATTTAGTAAGGCCAACAACATCGTTCCACATATGACTTGTGAACAAGCTGGGCAGCCTGGGACTGGGTCACAAAGTGGTAAACTGAGTTAGGAACTGGTTGAATGATAGAAGATGGAGAGTCATGGTAAATGGTGCTCAATCTAAGGAAAGGAAAGGAAAAGGAAAGGGAAATTGTTTAACCAGGAAAGGCACACTGAGCAGAAGCTTGTTTCCAGGTGTGACCTGGGAGCACAAGGAAGTTAAGTGACTTGCTCAGGGTCACACAGTATGCAAGTGGGGGCTGTGGAATTCAAACCCAGGTCTCCAGGTTTGCAGCTCAGAGCCTTAAACCACTACGCTATACTGCCTCCTAAGGAAAGGAATGTGACCAGCAGGGTGCCACAGGGATCAGTTCTGGGCCCAGTCTTATTTTATGCCTTCACAAATGAAATTGCAGAGGGACTGGAGAGGAAAGTGTGCCTGCTTGTGAATGACACTAAGATCTGCAACAGGATGGACAGTCCGTGAAGAGTGGAAAAACTGAGGAGGGACCTAGGAAAACTGGAGAAATGGTCCAAAATGTTGTAGCTGAGATTTGATGCAAAAAGTGCAAAATCATGCATTTGGGTTGCAGGAATCCAGGAGGGGATTACAGGGGTGGGGTGGGGGATAGAGAAACTGATGGTCACCAAACAAGAAAGGGATTGTGGTGTAATCATATTGGATGCCCTAAAGGTGGCCAAACAATGTACCAAGGCTGTGGGGGAGCCAGTGGAATGATGGGGTGCATTGGGAGCGGTATTAGCAGCAGAAGGAAGGCACTGGTGATGCTGCTGTGCAGATCACTGGTGAGGCCTCATTTGGAATATGGTGTCTATTTCTGGAAACCGCATTTCCGTCATGTAACTTTAAATCACAAATGGGTTAAACAGTTTAATTTTAGATTTGTATCCCTCTACCTTTCTGCTCCCACTGGTTAGTCTTACTAAATGCAACCTGGACATATCTTGGCTAGCATGATGATTCACTGGCACAAGTTGCTTTTCAGTCCACATCACTGTCTTTTTAAAATGTTAACCTCTTGTTGAAAATATGGCATAATCTTCCCATCAACGTTATTGCTAGATATACAGTAGCTAGCTTAGCTTGAAGAAGGGTAAACATAGTCAGGACCCCTTAGCAATTAAGATACTTATGCAGCGAATAAGTCCAGATGCGCTACTTATGCTACAACTGTTAAGTATTACAGTCTACATAATACAGAAGATTTACAGTGATGAATCTTCATATGGCTTGGCTGATTTGGGTTCTACTGTTTATAATACATGGATGAATAGCTAGGGAGTCATTTTTTCAATGACTGCCAAATGTGGTACAGTGGTAGATGTTTTGCAAAGGTATAGCAGAAATGATGTCTATGAGGTATTGTTGTCCAAGAATTGGATCCCATTTTCATAGAGACAGATTACATTTAGGGTACATGATTGTAACTTTGTAAATCAGTGCTGCTCTCTGTACTGAAATCACTGTTAGACTTGTGGCTAACTTAAATCTTTAAGTAGTGATTCTAGAATTTTACCCGGAACCTGTATTTATTAATTAAAAAAAAATATTTTGAGAGGGTGCTTGGTTATGGATTATTCCAATATTTAATTTCAGCATTTTAGTGGAAACTTTGCTCTCTGATTTTCTTATTCTGGAATTTTTGCAGTATGTTGTCTGTATTTATATTAATTCTGTTGGCATTCCTGGTAATATACAGGGCCAGGGGACTAAGTTTGTGATTGGGTTTGCATAAGGAACACAAATATTCATTACATTGCTTTGCTATCTCCACTTGATATATTACTGTTTCCCTATATATTGTTTGTTTAGCCTATTGATGTAACTGCACAATTGCTTGCTGTTGCTTTTATTTGCATCTGTTGCATTTGAGTTCCATTTTCTTTTTGAAATGGTTACTTTTGTATTAATGCTTCTTTTAAAATGTTTATTATTCTGACCAAGTGGTTATGTGATGGACCATAACTAATCTCCAACCTTACTCCCCCCCACTCTCCAGCTCCATTACCAAGATCCCTGTATGTGTATCCCATCCATGTTTGAAACCTGTTACTCATTATCTTTGCTGGTAGGCTGTTCTAGGTGTCTGTAAAGAAGTATTTCTTTGTATCCCTTCTAAATCTTCCCCCTTCCAGCTGCATATCGTGCCGCCTTGTCCTTGTACATCTTTTTCTCAGCAGAATTGAACCTTCATACACCTTATTGATACTTTTGAGGTATTTGAAGACTTCTATCATGTCTCCCCTTTCCCTCCTTTCCTTTAGAGAATACATATTTAACTCCCTGAATCATTCCCCATAGGCAACAGTTCCATCATCTCTCATCTAGACTACAAGTTTTAAATTCCTGGCTTCACCCATGCTTACATGTATGATGTATCTTACAGCTGAGGGCTTAAGAGCTGGTGCCAAGAGAATTACTCCACACAGGTAAAGAGATACAGCTTCATCCCCAAGAGATACAAACTGGACATGTCCCTTTATCAATCATTTAAAATAACATAAGGTTAGTTTCACATTCTTACTATGAAAGAAGCAAGTAAGATCAAAAAGCAAGGTTTTCAAATAAATGTATTGACACCTCTAGATGAGTGGGGGAGGGAACATCAGCAAAACAAGTTTCTCAGGTTGTAAATTAAACACTAAATCTTAACACAGAAAGAAAATCCCAATAAAACTCTATAGAGGAGGTGTCAGCTTGCAAAAAAAAAAAAATAGAGGCAGTACTGAGTATAGTGCAATTAAAGGAAAACTACGTGTTAAAATCAGGGAAAGATATTAACTTTTTGTGTTCCAACCTCATTTCAGTGTTTTTTTAGTTCTGGCTGTGAGAGGATTTTTTTCTAACTTTTGTGGTAGTTTTATGGCCCCTGGTGCTGCTATTCAGGTTTCTTTTATTGCATCATGTCCCAGACAATCTTTCCAGAGTGTCCTTTGCTCTAATGTTTAATAGTCCCTGCTGAAGGCTAGTGTCTTGTTCCATTGTATTCAAATGGTGACATGCAAATGGGGCCATAATCTATGCAAGGCACAGGGGGGGCCATTTGCAACTGATTATGGCCCCATTTACATGCCATTAGCATGCACGTGCACCGATCCCTGATGGCTTGCGCCTGGCGCCCTGCCAGGCAGCAGCCGTCAGGGACCGATGCCCCCTACAGCCTGATCGTGGGCATAATAGTGGTTCCCCCGACCCCCCTGCAGCCTGATCGTGGGCATAATAGTGGTTCCCCCGACCCCCCCTGGAGCCCGATCGTGGACATAATAGTACCTCCCCCGCAGCCCAATCGTGGGCATAAGGTTATACTTCCCCCTATTAGCCCGATCATGGGCATAACCAAACATCCCCCACCCCTGAGTAGCCCGATCACGGTCATAAGGTTATTCTCCCCCAGTAGCCCGATCACGGGCATAAGTTATACTTCCTCCCCAAAGTCCAAGATCCCTGGTGGTCCAGTGGACCACGGAAGCAAGATCGTGGGTGGCATCCTCAACCCCCAGTCTGCAATCCCTGGTGATCTAGTGGCCCCTATCCCACCCACCCACGGGCCCCACCACCCGCTCCTCCTTATTCAGGCCCAAAGGGTGATTTCGCAGTCACGGCGCAGTCACTGCGTGAAATCACCCTCTGGGCCCAAATAATGCCATGACAGTGACATCACTCATGAGAAGGGGTCCCAAAAACCCCATGTTGAAAATTTGGTGCAAAAATTCAAAAAAATGCCTGAGATATGCAATAAAGTTGAAATCCCCCTATCTAGCCCATTATACAGCTTACTGGCATTTCCTCAGTTCGCGGTCAGCTTTGAAGAGTGCAGACGTGTTCCCGGTCCACCGAAGATCATCCGCTGAGGTCCGGAGGTAAGTATGGGGTGAGGGGTTGGGGGTGTGGGGAGGCAGGGTGCGCAGTGGGTGGGTGCAGGTTGTGGGAGGGTGTACTGGGAGACTGATGGGACCGTTTTTTCCAGGTTGAAAAAAAACATAGATGACGTGGGACATTTGCCACACTGGGTGGGCTCCCAGCATGGCACAAGGACATTGGGGGGCATTCAGCCGACTGGGATTGGGTGCCCCGTCGGCCATGGCATTGTTGCCACACTGGGGGCCGTGGCATCTTGTGCTCAGGGGGAGGTAGAAGCCGATGGGGATTGGGCACCTGATCGGTGATAGTATGGGGGAGAGACAGTGAAGCGACAGAGATTGGGCACCCGTCGGCTATTAGCCTGACATTTGGGAGGCTTTGGGGAGAGCCGCAGCACAAGCTGACGGGGATTGGGCACTCTGGCCAGCTGAGTACGTAAAAGGGGGGGCTCTGTGTGTGTGTGTGTGTGTGTAGGGGAGCTGCGCATGAGCAGGCGATATCTTATTGCTGCTCACTCAAGCGTAGCTCCCCCTTTCAACTGTATGCCACTGCATTTTGGAGCTTGTCATAGACAGCTCCAGCATGCATTGGCTTACAGGGGCTGTGCCTGCCAACATACTGACTGAATTGGAGGAGGAGGTGACACACCTCCGAAATCTCGGATGATGGCACTATGTTTCTTGCACATGCGTGGAAGCAAACATAAAAATGGAAAGACTGATGTTAATTTCAAGATCAAAGAACTTTGCTAATATAGATGGAGGTGGTAAATTATTAGCATATATGACACAAAAAGACAAGATTGAAAGGAACATCATAGAAATCAAAGTAAATGACCAATTCAAAAAATTCAGAACAATATGTTAATCAAGAATTTGTAAAACACTATCAAGATTTATACAGGTCTCAAGGTAAATCCCATGAATTTAACAACTTTCTTGATATACCCCAGATTAACGAACATCAACAGCAATTGTCAGAAGAAGAAACAACTTTGGAAGAAATAGAGAGGGCAATACAGGAGTTAAACCTAGGGACATCACCAGGGCTAGATGGGTTAGGAATTGACTTTTCTAAAACTTTCAGTAAGCTTCTAAGCCCTAAGTTAGTAAAACTTTTTCATTTATTTCATAACAATCTCCTTTCTTCCTTTGATGAGGCCCTTATTTTGGTCATCCCAAGAAGGGTAAAGACAGAGCACTATGTTCATCTTACCACCCAAGCCCATTATAAAATTCAGATTATAAAATATTTACAAAAATGTTGGCAGTTAGGTTGGAAGGAATCCTTCCTGACCTGATTGAGGCTGACCAGATGGGCTTCGTCAAGGGAAGAAGGGATCATAATAATATCAGAAATGCAATGAATGTCCTTTATACTGCTAAAGACCCCAATGCAATGGTGGTGTCCCTGGATGCAGACAATGCCTTTGATAAGGCTGAGTGCCATTATTTATTTGAAATATTAAAAAAGGCTAATATAGACCCTAAATATTTAAAATGCATTAATGCAATATATTCGACAGCCAAAGCCAAGGTAATGATGAATGGTGCAATATCCTCTGCATTTTCCCTATACCACGGTACATGCCAAGGCTGTCCTTTATCGCCATTGCTATTTACATTAGTAAATGAACCACTGGCCAATGCCATAAGGGGGCATAACAAAATTACAGGTTCCAATATTATAATGCAAAATATTTAAAAATGTCTTTATTCATGGATGATAGTTTGCTTTATCTTAAAAACCCAGAACAGGAATTAAAAATTGTGATGCAGATCATTAAAGATTATGGTAAATATTCAGGATATTCAGTTAATTGAAAGAAAGCAGAAGCCTTATTTATTCATTCTTATAAAAGAAATAGCAATATTGTGAATGTCCCCACTACAATTAAAACTGATAATATGACATATTTGGGTATTCAGAATACAAATGAATGGAACAAACTACCTGACATGAATTTGCATCCAGTAATAAGGGAAATGCAGAAGAGACTTACAAAAATGGGAAGATCTCCCTTTATCATTGCTAGGGCGTATACAGCTCATCAAAATGAATATACTTCCCAAGCTTTTAGATTTATTTCAGGCTATACCTTTGATAGTATCCCCTGATAAGTTCAAGAAAATTGATCAAGTAATCACCAAGTTTCAATGGAGAAAGGCAGACCAAGACTTAAAAAACAAAAGAAGGAAATTACATACTACCATAATTCTTGATCTTCATGGACAAAATCTGCACCACTCATTCACACTAATGGGACTACACCGGAGGCGCTAGGACTGCATGGAAGCCAAAAATCTTCAGGAAGGTCGGTGCCGGGATAGGACCGCACATGCGCAGCACCACAAGGTTAGCTCGTGCCATATTGGCTATCTCGACGTCAACCCTCCAACTGCCTCAGTACCTTTTTGACTGAGGAGGTTCAGCATAAATTAACTTAAGAAAACCTAACCCTAACCTCCAGGCATAAGATGGCCCTGAAGACCCATGTAAGAATGATCAATTCAATAATGTCTTCACAGCCTGAACAAGGAAATGAAGACCAAAACAGAGCGAGTGACCTCAAGGGATGGTAGATGGGCATGTGAATGAGTGGTGGAGGCTTTGTCCAAGAAGATCAAGAATTACAGGAAGTATGTGATTTCCATATCTTCCTCAATTAAAAGTCTCCACCACTCATTCACACTAATGGGAGAGTACCAAGCTAAAAATCCCGACCCCCCGGAGTAGGGTGGTAGGAGATGGAGCTCACTCAGGACAGAAATCCAAAAGGACTGTCCTGCCAAAAAAAGTGAACTTTCTGACATGGACATGCAGAATATAGTGCTTACAAAGGTATGCACTGAGGTCCAAGTCACCACTTTGCAGATGTCTGCAATGAGTACATTATGAATCTCCACCAGGAAAGCCACAACCACTCCAGTACAGTGGTGCGAATCTGGCTTTCTAATTTGACCTGTGCCATGGATTAGTGGTGTTTAAGACATGCTACTAGCCATGCAGAAATACATCTCATGGCAACAGGCTGGCCTAGCCGAGGCATGCCGAAAGAAACAATAGTTGCTCAGATTACGTATCTCTTTCATTCTGTTGCTGTAGAATTGCACAACCCTCATAACATCCAGAGAATGAAACATAGAAACATAGAAACATAGAAACACAGAATTTGATGGCAGATAAGGACCGCTTGGCCCACCCAGTCTGCCCATTTTCCTACCTAATGGATAAGCTACAGATCCTAGTTAACCAGCAGCCTACTTCTTCCTGCCCCAACCCCCTAGAATTGCCTTATGACTGTCCCATTCATGCTTGAATTCCACCACTGTTTTTGATTCCACAACCTCCTCCGGAAGGCCGTTCCATGCATCCACAACCCTCTCTGTGAAAAAATACTTCCTTAAATTACCTCTGAGCCGCCCCCTCTATCTTCAAATTGTGCCCCCTTTTTCTTGCACACCTCTTTTTTTGAAAGATGCTACCCTCTTGGACTTTGTTGATTCCCTTGAGGTACTTGAAAGTTTCTATCATGTCCCCCCTCTCCCTCCTTTCCTCGAGGCTATACATATTAAGCTCCTTAAGTCTCTCTTCATATGTCTTCCGGTGCAGACCTTGCACCATTTTAGTTGCCCTCCTCTGGACAGCTTCCATCCTGTCTATGTCTTTGTGGAGATTGGGTCTCCAGAACTGCACGCAGTACTCCAGATGGGGTCTGACCAGCTGTCTCCTTCATTCTGGGGTTAATGATTTAAGTATGGAGAAGCAAAACTTAACTAGTGGTAACTGAGCCAGTGATATGTTCTCTGCTGGCTCAAGATAGCCCAAAATCTCATAGAGATGTACATTCTCTGCCAAGAATTGCAGATCTTCATTTGACAGGTCTGTGAGGCACCCCAGCATTTTATTTGGGCAACCAAACTGGTCCAGATTGAACTTTGCACACCAGACAGAGAAGTGTAGCCACTTAGCTGCTTAAGCTCTCCTGGTGGAAGGTCTATGTGTGGCTAAGAAGATTTCTGATTGTCTGGCAAAGCTAAAACTTGTCCACTTTCATCTCCTCAAGAGCCCGGCATGGAGATGAAGGGAGTGCAGGAAGGATGGACCAAAGTCCCTGTGTCACAGGGTTCACTCATAGAGGGAGTCACCTCAGGGGAACATCTGACAACTGTTGATCAACATAAATCATATCTGCTGAGGCCAGTCTGGGATGATGAGAATCATCCTGCCCCCATGTGCCTACAACTTGAGCATCACCCTCTGAACTAAGAGACAAGGAAGAAAGCATGCAGGAAGTGTCTTGTCTACTGCAGTGAATACATTCTGATAGAAAATACCAGGGTTTGGATTATTGAAACAGGATAGAGGCAGTTTTGCATTGAGAGAGGGTGCAAAAAGGACCATGTCCAGACTGCCCTACTCATCAAATAGTGACTGCACGACAGCTGAACTGACAGAACATGCACAAGACACCATTCTCACATCCTCATGGCCTTCCTGCACAGAGGGTAGGAGAGTGCTCCACCCTGCTTGCTGATGAAAATGTCACAACTTTGTCATCTGTCTGAAGTGGGATCACTTCATGGCAGAGGGCCTCCTTAGGACTTGGAAAGTGTAAAAGACAGCTCTCATCTCTAAGATATTTATGAGAAGGTGATGCTCCTCCTGGCCCCACACCTAAGTGTGGCGGTCCTGACAGAGATCTTCCCAATTGATCAGGAGTGCAACCATAGTGATGGTGATCTGGGATTTCAGAGGGTAAGCGCAGACCTGGCAGAAGCAAGACCAACTGTATCTACCATGTGAGTAATTTTGTCTGAGCCTCTGTCATTTATGCATGGATTGTGGATGCATGGTCAGAGACCATTATTTGCTGTGGATGAAGGCATGAGTCCCAGCATCCATTGCATTAAAAAGGGCCCAAACAGAATCACTTTCCATGAAGTAAGGAGACATCTGAAGATGTTGCTTCTACCATTCTCTGGAATGAAGAATCCTCTCCCTGGAGGTATCCCAGAGGGCTCCTGTGAAGAGAAGCTGCTGGGAAGGTAAATCTGGCACCTTCCTTGAGTCATAAAACCCCTCCTGGAAGAGAGCAACTGAGAAGCTATGGTGACTGCTTCTTGTGACTCCAGCCCAAATGGGCTGGCTCGGAGCCAAACATTCAGGAAGTGAAAAGTTGAACACCGAGGCTGTAGTGAACTCCTTTCTGAACAGGTACTTGTGTAACCTTTCAAGGTCGAGAAATGGGCACATGCCACCTGTTATTTTGGAACCAATCAAAGGAAGTTGGGACTTGTGTTCTGATTCACTGTGGAACAACTTCTACGCACTGATCCTGCAGAGGCCCTGTCTCTCAGAGGAAAGATGGTCTGACAGAGAGGCAGACAGACTGGGCTTCTACCTGGATCTGGGTAAAATCTCTTTGAAATTGGGAAAGTATCCCTCTTGGACAATCCTGATGACCCATAGATCTGCTGGTTTGGACTTCCACTGGTTGTAAAACCGAATCAGATGCCCCCCCCCCACTGATGAGTGGTATCCACCTCAGACAGTTGAAGTGGGACCTGGGCAGATCCAAGTGGATGGTACAGGGTGCTTTCAGGCCCTGTGACCTCTGCTGCAATTTTTTTTTTCTTCGCAGTTGAGGAGTTATTTCCTGATAAAGGCTTCCATGCCTGTACCTTGAAAGGACTGCCTGTTATGAGAATGATGACGGTACCATCCCTCTGATGGGCAGCAGGAGTCTGAGCAGCCTCCAGAGTTCAACCTGAAGGCTGACCCGATAAGCACCACCAAGGAGATGTTAATCATCTGCTGCCAATGGCAGCCACCCTAGGGGCAGTGTCATAGGCATCTATAAAAGTTTTTAGCTGATTATTGAGCTATATGCCCCTAGCAATGGAGCATTAGATTCCAGGTGGCTCTCAACCATTGAATTGAGTGTGTTCCACAGGGTGTAATCATACTGAGGAATGTAGGAACTCAAGATGTAGAAGTCTGCTTTGATCCACAGATGAAGTCTGAAATGTTATGGTAGACCCCATATCCCGGAGGAAAAACTGGAAAGAAGATCTTCCATCACAGGATGTGCTGATGCAGAAGACTTACATTCCAGCCCCTAAAATGAGCCGTCCACTGCATCTTCGACAAAGTAGGACAGGGAGAGACTCATCCAGATCCACTTCTACTCCAGAAGAATCTCCAAAAGGCAGGTCGAGCCAGGATCACGGGAGATGCCACCACCGAGATCAGCATCAAGGAGTTCGGCGCCATCCATGGTGCAGGCACCACCCATGGTGTCGGCATCATCCAGAGAGCTGGCACCACCTGCTGCACTGGCACAACATGCAGCACTGACACCACATAGTGGCCCTAGACCTGAAGAAAGGGGGGAAAAGAAAATGGTACCCATGCCAGCCTCTGCAGAGGAAAAAGGTGAAGGGGTAGGCATGTGGGGTCAGTATTAATGGAGCTGGCACTAGAGAGGCACTGCTCACATCCTGCACAACCAACATGGCTGTGACCCAGTGGATCCAAAGCCCAAAGGCCCCAGAACTGGGTCCACTGGCCAAGTCAACTGGGCAGATGTCATACCCTCTGCTCTAAAAAAACAGCCCAGAGGTAAAACTGCTCACCGGAGCCCCACTGAGGACAAAGACAGGGACTGGTATAGAAGATCATGGATGTTAAGAATGTAACCACAGAATACCCCACCAAAATCAGGTCACACCTACTGCTCTCCACCACCAACGATCCTCATGCAGGCATACCAGAGGGCAACCTCAAGTGGTACCATTTCTTCTTCCACCAACAGGAGGAAGAAGAGCTCAAGGTTGAGCGGAGCTGAGTCCCTGATCGAGGTCGGGAATGGAACTGCTGCTTTTGTGCTTCGGGCGGACTGTCTCCCCCCCCACCGAGCACTGGACTGCCCATGGTCGGATTCCCCCTCTGCAAAGGGCGGCAATCCGGATACAGCCCCACCGCCATCACAGCTTTCAAATGAAGTCTCCCTATAGTCACTGCTTTCATCTAAGGTCAACTCCGTTGATGGCAGGCTGAGAACTTTTTCCTCTTTTTCTTCGTTTTCTTTTTTTTTCAAAATAAGAAAAGAACACTAAACATAGTAAATTAATTGAATACCGAATGGCTATAGCTGCTGTCATATAGACAAAGACCTGACTCCCGGCTGGTGAGCAATGTCATCATCGAAGTGCACTCAACGGTGGGAGAATAGCAAATGAGGTGGTTGGAGGGTCAAAGCTGAGATAGCCTATATAGCATGAGCTAGTCTCATGCCACCACGCAAGTGTGGTCCTATCCCGGTGCTGACCCTCCTGAAGATTTATGGCTCCTACGTGATCCTAGCGCCTTTGGCATTGTCCCATTAGAGTGAATGAGTGGTGAGACTTTCAGTCCAGGAAGATCTAATGTTACAGTATTAACAGCTGGGTCTCAAACTTCCTAATCTACAGTGTTATCAGTGGGTAACTGTAATAAAACCCATAAAGAGTTATGGTCTGAAAAAATCCCTCCATGGACTTATTATAAATATCAAAATCCATTCCCAACAACTCTTTTGCATTGTCCAAAAAAATTAGTGATAAGGAACTTAAGAGCTATGATAACGTATTCTTCAGACAAACTAGAAAGATTTGGAATAATGTTTTGAATACATTGGGGCAAAAATAAAATATTTAAAACCTCCCCATTATATAAAAATAATTTTCATCCTTATTTTAACACATCTGTTATAAGGTCATGGCAAGATAAAGGGCTAATAGACATAGGGTGTGGGATAGTCACAGTAGTTGTGCAATGCGCAACCGGGTTGTGCATGTGCAACTGTGGAAATGCACCAGAGAGTGATATTCAGTGGCAGCAACTGCGCAGCACAAATAACAGTGCGCCAATGTGCAATGGCAATGTATGCATGCACAAGGGCAGGGTGCGTACCCATGAATATGAGACACAGTGCGATATTCAACCCCCGACCAATGGCGCAAGCGAGAAGCAAATGGCAGTTGTGTGGAGCAGACTTGAGCCTATAAAAACAGGGAGCAAGTTGGAGGACGGCACTTGTGCCAGCGGGGAGCAGGACAGAGGGAGATAGAAAGGATGTCTGTCCACAAAGAAGGGGACAGGGAAAGAAAGAAAGAAAGAGTCAGAGATTGGGACAGAGAGGGAGAGACAGTGTGAGAGAGAGTGTGTATGTGAGAGTGTGTCAGACAGGGAGGCGACTGCAGGTGTGTGAGAGTGTGGATGTGACACAGTGCCACCAGGCCCAGGTGGAGTGACACAGGTACCTACAGGGGCAGGAGACAGAGGTCACAGGCAACAGCCAGCCAGCTGAGGGAAGGGCATACAGGAGTGGGCCCTGCAGAGCAGCATGCAAAGCCACACACTGCCGGGTGGGCCAGTGTAGCCGGATGCTCGGTGGGGACAGAACAACAGGGGCCATGGCCAGTGCCATATTCCAGATGGAGGCTGTAATGAGGTGTGTGGGAAGGCAGGGGGCAGTGCACCATGGCCGTGGAAGGACCCATCAGTGATACGCCCGGAACAGGCAGTACCTACCCGACATCAGCTATGTGACCTACGCTGACACTGAGATCGTGGGCTGGTACCGACTGAACCGGGCAATACAGGAGTCAGTTCTGTGAGTTGTGCAGTGAGGAGATGCAGTCACCCACTAGACAGAGCCACACCCTGACAGTGGAGACAAAGGTAACAGCTGTCATGTGCCTGCTAGCCACGGGCACCTTCCAGAGACCAACAGGGGACACCACAGGCATAACCCAGTCAGCCGCATCATGGCTCCTCACACAATTCCTCAACACCCTGCTACCACATGCTGTGGAACATATCCACTTCCCCAGCACACAGGCAGAGCATATAGCACACATGCAGGAGTTCCACATGGTAGCACATATGTCTGGCATGGTAGGGGCCATCGACTGCACCCACATGGGCATCCGCATGCCACCTGACCTTGAGGGGGTAGCCTGCATCAACAAAAAGGGTTACCCTAGTGTCAACTGCTAGGTGATGTGCGATGCCAGGGGGCACATAACCAGTGTCTGTGCCACACACCCTGGGGAAGGACATGATGGCTTTATTTGGCACAGCTCAGCACTGTGCCACAGGTTCAAGAGTGGGGACAACCCCACCATTCATCTAGTCGGTGAGTATGCCAAGACCATGGGTAGCTGGGTACATCAGGGCACAGGAGGGGGCAGCCAGGGCAGGACCACCGAGAGTACGGCTGGGAAGGACAAGAGCCACAGCAACAGAGGACACCAGGCTAACCATATCTCCATCCACACAGGTGATAGTGGCCACCCACTCTGGCCCTGGCTGCTCACCTCCTACCAGTGCCCATCATCCCCTGTGGAGGAGCGATACAATGAGGCACATGCCAGCATGCGGAACATCATTGAGTGTGTCTTTGGTCTACTGAATACACATTTCCATTGCCTGCACAGGTCTGGTGGTGCCCTACAGTACAGCCCCTTGAAGGCCTGCGGCCTTTTCCTGGCCTGCTGCATGCTGCACAATATGGCCACTGACCGTGGGATAGCTGTCGAGGTTGAAGAGGGGAACAGCAGTGGGGATGATGCGGCTGATGGTCCGTGTGGCAGTGGGCAGCCCCTGCCCTGGGAAGAGGGATCCCCTGCTGATGAGGATGGCACACCAGCTCCCGAGACACGATAGCAGAGGAGCACTACGGCTCATGCAGGTAGGTGGTCAAACACCCATGCACGAGACGGCCACAATGGCATGGCAAATAGGCATGTCTGGGCATGCCCTGTGGCATGCACACACAGGCAGGGGGCAGGGGTGGGTGTGGGGCCATGCCACACGGCCACACGCAACAACACGGAGCACAGAACAGCACTCCACACCCACACACATACACACACACACACACACACTGGCGCCCACAGGCACGCGCCCGGGCGCTGGCACCTAGCGTGTATCAGATGCAGGGCACCATTAAACATGTTCATCTAGTGCTGTGGTGGCATCATCATCCATAAGCCACATGGGCCAGAGTCTAGGCAGGTGCGCACATGGCCAGTATGTGGTGCATACCAAGGATGCCACATCCACGGCACACACACACACACACACACACACACACACACACACACACGCGAATGCCCATGTGCACACAGGGCAGCGGACAGCGGACAGGGTGGCAGGCACATCAGCACTGCCACATGGTCACCACAGACACGTGGACAGCTTCGCCACAGCTGCCCAGCAGAACCAGGCTGTGCGACAGCCACAGGGAGGGTCTGTGACTGTCCCCTAGGAGTGGGACTGTGAGAATGTGACTGTGTCCTCACAGAGGTCTGCAGGTTCCCAAACAGGCCCACTCTTGGCGTGCCTGGGATGCCAACAGCAGAGCCCAGCATAAACTCTGAGGGGGTCATGCAACACTGTGTCCATGGGGTGGATATTGCACTCCGTTGGGTCTGTGGTGCCCGGTCACACTCCATGGTAGCCAGTGTGGCAAAGCTGACCATGACTGCAGTGGCTAAGTGATCCAGGCACATGGTCGTGTCCTCATGCAGGCAACGTATGGCATCCTGGACCTGTGTGAAGTCCCTTTCATGCTGCTCTGCAGCCTGGCACACCTCTGCACAGAGTGCACACACCCCTGCCATGAGCAGCACCTGTTGGTCCACAGAGGCCCGCAGCAATCGGGTGTGCTCATGAATGGGGTCAGTGCCCGGGGGTGCATGGGTGTTTTTCTAACCCACCGGTGGCATACGACTGTGCTGCAGTGCCCCCTGCTCAGGTGGGCACTGCTCAGGTGGGCACTGCACAGCATGGTCCCCACGGGGCTGCTCACTGACAGGTGCACCAGTAGCGGACACTGCGCCCGACCTTCCAACGTCCCCAGCCATCCGCCGCTGATGCCCCTCCAGCCCCTGTGCTGTGGCCAGTGCCTGTGCAGCTGTACCACCCCCACCACCACCGTCATCCAGCGCCGCACCACTGTCTCATACAGCGGCACCGGGGTGGTGGTAGGCGGCTGTCCCACTGCTAACAGGACACTGGCCATGCTGCCAGGGATGGTGGATGATATGGGTGTCTCCCCCACGACAAGTCCCACCACTGTCCAGGACAATGGTCACATCGTCATCAGTGTCGGACCCCACCCTGATCTGTGTCTCTGCACACTGAATGCCATGGCTGGCATCCTGCTAGAACACAGCCAGGGCCTCGTCTGCCACCACACCTAGGTCATCTGGCTGGATGGCGGTGGTGTGCTGCAGCCGATTGGGCTCCGGACGCCAGTGGAGGTGGATGGCTGGTCCTCCAGGGCTGGGCATGCCCCCATGGCAGATTCAGCCACCCCTGCCACTGCATACTGGCATTCTGGTGCTGAAAGGGAACACAGATACATTAGTGCTGCCGATGCACTGGCCCCCAACACCCCATCCCATACCCCCGACGCCGCTGTACCTACCATACAGTGATGGGCTTGCACCAGTTTGGAAGCCACTGCCCGGCACACCCTCTACAGTGCTGCACCACATGGTGGCCACAACCAGCTCTTCCTGCAGTGTGAGCTGTGGCATGTCGGCCTGGCCCCCCCTGTGGCCATCCTCGTGGCCTGCATGGTCGCCACCTTCTCCTTGATCCAATGCTTGTCGGTGCCCACCTTCTTCTTGCACTCCTTTGCAGATCACTGGTGGCTGCCCGGCTGGTTTACAGCCTCCGCCACCTCCTCCCAGACTGTGACCCTGGCCTGGGGTGTGCCAGTTGCACCACTCAGCAGAGGCTCACTGTCGAGGTATGCCTTAAACAGCGCATTCGCCTCCACCTTTGTAAAGTTGGCCTGTGCTTGCAGGCAGGCCCACGCTCTTCACCCTCCTCTCATTCAGATATGCTGCTACCTGTGGGCAGTGACATATGGTTAGTGGTTGTAGTGGCCCACACCAGCCGACCATTCTGCTGTGCTGTCCAGCCCCCCGGCAGGCGGAACTTACCTTGGAAGGTTGCAATACTGGTCCATGGCCTGTGCATTCCTGCGGCACCTTTATAACGCATCGCATGCAAATGGGCTGATGCGCAACAGTAATGAAATGCTAATTTCCCCAGTGTGCTGGGGATAGGCTGATGAGCTAATCTGCATATGCCAGCTGAATATCACATTTTGCACCTTGTGCAATGGACTAGCACTGGCACAAGTCATGCAGCACAAATGCCGTGGCGTGTGCGTCGCCTGTCAACACGCATGCGCCACGGCATGTATCACCGCCTATTGTGCAGTGTGTGCTAGAAGCATTACTGGTGGCAATTGAGCCCTATGCACCATAAGGCCTATGGTGATTGGGCGCCATTAGGAATATGGCGCTCGGGTGCTATAGGGCCTGTGGTGCTTGGGCGACATTGGACCTGTGGTGCTCTGGTACCATTGGGCCTGTGGTGCTTGGGTGCCATTGGGCCTGTGGCACTTGGGCACCACTGGGCCTGTGATGCTCAGATGCCATTGGGCCTATGGCACTCGAGCGTTATAGGGCCCATGGTGCTGGGGCGCTATCGGACCTATGGGGCGTGGTTCCCTCAGATCCCTATTGCGCAACATGCATCATGGTCCCAATAGTGCACGCACAGACATTGCACATGTTGATCCCTGACCCCTGCCCTATGCCCCCCAGGGACCTCTGCCCCATGTGCAAGTGTGGCCATACCCATGCCGCGCATCCCCGGGGATGCGCGATTGGGGCAGGCAGTGCATCTCCGGGTGATGCATGCATCTCAAGCACGTGGAGCTCGTGTGCTACAGGGCACCATTTTTAACTGTGTCATTGCAGTGATAGCATGCCGCACCGCGCAGTGCCCCGATCTCAGAACTGGAGCCAGGTAGGCCTGGTGAACCTGGTGGCTCAGGTGGAGCTCCATGCTGCCAGCCTATTTGGACAGCAGCCCCTCAACAGGCCCAGGACGGAAGTGTGGCAGGATGTGGCAGATGGCCTTGTACAGGCAACCGGTGTGCAGTGAACAAGTGAGCAGTGTCGCCACCATTATGGTGACCTGATGAGGTGGGACCCAGAGAGGCTCAGGTCGCTGCAGGCATGCATTCAGAGGGGGACTGTGCCACAGCCAGGTAAGTTTGCCCGCATGCGTCTTTGCACATCCAGTGTTCCATGGTGCTGGCAGGGCAGCATTCCATGCCAGAGGGGCACTGTCACTGCATGCCCTGTGGCCTGGCATTGCACATCACTGGGTGCACTGCGCCACTGCACTGCGGCCATGCCAGGCCGGGGTGCACTCTGTGCTTGGTGGGTGTGGGCGGTGGGTTCATGGTGTTGCTATGCACTGATGTGTTCCTGTTCTAGGCCCTGAAGACTGGAGGAGAGCCAGGGTGGCAGGGGTGCCTGGCTGGCCATGGATGGCTAATGCGGGCCCTTCAGCAGGAGCTGCGGGATTGAGGGGAGGAGCTGCTGGACCAGTGCGTTCAGTGCCACAGGGGGTAGGTAGGCGCTGTGCATTCATATATTGTTGTGCAGGGTGGTCAGCAGGGGTGGGGGTACAGCCTTGGCCCCCTGTGCACTGAGCCATGGCAGTTGTGTTCAGCCTGCAGTGTGAGTGATACCATGGGGTGGCCATTGCATGTGTGTGCCAGCTGTTGGTGGACTATGGGTGTGTCCAGCTGCCACCTGTGCAGCTGCAGTCCCGTCGCTGCACCATCCCACCTGCCTGCCACTGTGCTGGTGGTTGACCCTCGGGTGGCAGTGTCCCATGCTTTGCATAGCCGTGGCATGCCAGGTTGGCGTCAGTCATAGGCCCACCCACTGCGAGCGACCAGGGTGCCACCTCAGGGGTGTGTGTGTGTGTGTTCCCACTGTCCGCTGCACACGGTGGGAGGGCTGGGGTGCCCTGGACATGCATTGATCACCCGTTCCTTCCTTTGCCATAGGTGTCCAGTGGGGAGGTCACCAGCCAAACTACTGCTGCCTCCTGTGGCGAATCATCACAATTAACACTGCCACCATGGAGATTGCAAGGCTGACAAGATGGCTCATGCTGTGGGGGCAGCGCAGGGGTCAGCACCAGGCAGCGTTGGGATGTTGCTGCCCCTAGGGGCAGTTTTTACCATCCCTGCCATCTGACCACCCTTTCCCTGCCTTCCCCTGTCCCTTTGTATAGCCCTGTCCCTTGTCCCAATCCCTCCCTTTCCTACCCTGTTCCTGCTTTGTACATAATTTCCCCTGCCTTGTTCCATGTTTTCTATTGTGAATAGTTATTTAATACAGTTTGGTTTGTTTACCCATCTGTGTCTACTTTGCAGCTGGTGAGTGGAGCCAAGCTGCAGTGGTGTGGTGGGTGGCTGTGTGGTGCACCTGTGTTGTTCTGTGGGCCGTGCATGGTGGTGTTTGCCCATCAGTCAGTGGCTGTTACCTGGGGTAGCCATGGGCTGGCTGTTCTGGCTGTCTGGTGCATCTGTTGGGTGCCATGTGCCAGGCTGTGTCTGGCTATGGACTGGGTGGGTTGGGGCATGCCATCCAGTGGGGGGTTGCCAGTGGCGGTCAAATCCTTGGCCATTAGTGCTGCCTTTTCATACGTCTACCGCTCTGGTGCTCATGAATGGGGGCTGGCTACTTGCCCGCACTCCTTGGCTGGTGTTCCTTTGTGGGCTGACTGTTCCTCTTGGCCTGACTCCATCTCCTCCCCAGTGGCCACCCCCCCTTCCCCGGTGTCTTGCTCCCTGCTGTGCCTGTGGCTGGTCCATTTGTGCCTTGGTGTATCTTCCTCGGCCCCTTGTGCATCCATGGTTGCGCTATTGCACATGTTCGGTTGCTCCCTGGTGCACCTCTGACTGCGCTCTGGTGCATCCATGCGATATTCAGTCATTTTGCACATTTTGTCACCATGCGCAACCTTTGAATATCGCACTCATTGCGCCATTGCGCATTGGATTTACACTGCGCCGGCCTTACACCGGCGTCTGGTGCATTTCTAAATATCCCACCAAGGGGACCTGTATAATAAACTGGTTTTGTAATCTTTTCAACAAGTACAAGAAAGATTTGGAATGCATAAAAACTTGTTTTACAGTTATTTACAGATTAAATCTGTGCTTACAGAACTACAGTGGAAAGGAAGACTGATGTTGGACAGTGAAATTCTGGAATTATTGGTATCTGTGCAAAATGGAAAAAAAAAATTCAAAACTTTAATTATTATGAACAACAGATTCATTACAGAATCTAAAATCTAAATGGGAGAAGGATTTAAATATCAGTATTATAGTACAACAATGGCAGGACATTTACACAACTTGGAACAAATGTTTAAATATCAGGTTGAATCAGATACAGTTTTACACACTTCACAGGATATATTACACTCCTTATATACTAAATCAATTCAAGGCTACTATTTCCCCTAAATATAATATAGGTTGTGTGTGCATGTGTGTGTGTGTGTGTTGGGGGGGGGGGTTGCAAACACAGCTCATGTATTAGTTCTATGCCCATATATAAAAAGTTTTTGGATAGAGATAATTCAAATCCTGAAAAAAACATTGGGGACAACATTGGTTTTTGAACCAGAATTATGTATATTACATATATTTACATGTCAATATGTACCTAATAAAATAAGAGCAGTAGTTCACATAGCATTTATAAATACCAAAAGATGTATCACTAGAATGTGGAAGGACTCAGAAACACCATCTATTCATTTAAGGAAGAATCTATTTCTGGAAACTATGAGTCTAGAAAAGGGCACTATCATACCACAAATCAAGTTAAAAAATACTGGAAAATGTTCAATCTATTCAGAAAGCCATTGTCGAAGGGAGGATCAACTAAGATTTATAAGTATAACGAGAACTTGTTGATTGCTAAAAGTATATCCTAGAGGTTAGATTAATGAGCTGTGAATGAGCTTGGTACATCCAGAAGACCAGACCTGGGTCTGATTCTCACAACCTCCACTTGCATACTGTGTGACTCTAAGCAAGCCACTTAACTGCCCAGTGCTCCCAGGTTGCCCCTGAAAACAGTCACTTGTGCCTAGTGGGTCTTGCCTGGTTACCAAAGACTAAAATAAAAACAAATAAAAAAATGTTTGCCCCTATTGAGTATACAGGTTCCAGACATCAGGGAAAATGAATTCAGGAGAGTGAACTATAGTTCAGAGTTACATGGTTGTGGTGAAGTTTCTGTAGTTTGAATTGTACATCAAAGCATATTGGATAAATGTTGAAAGGTAGGATCATTTCTGATCACACTGTTTACTTGTTGTATATTATACTTATTTACAAGATGTTTTTAAATGCATACTGAATAAATAAAAAAAAAGTTTTAAGAAAAAAAAGCACTTGTTTGCTCACAGATCATTCATGGGTCACTACAATTACTGCAACTCCCTTTACTTTGGGCTACCAGGGGTTGATATCCGCCTACTGCAGCTGGTGCAGAGCACTGCAGCCCGGTTGTTGACAGGGACCCCACGTACATGTCACATCACACCAGTGGTGCGCAAACTGCACTGGCTGCTGATTCAGTGGCAGATCACTTTCAAAGTTGGATTACTGACTTATAAAACCCTACATGGACTTGGCCCAGACTACCTGAAAGAGAATCTGTCCCCTTACTGTCCTGAGCGATTGCTCCATTCTGCTGATGACGGGTTGCTAGAGATTCCAACGGTATCTCTAAAATTTTCAGGTGCCTGTATATTTATGTACATGGTCCCAGCCCTTTGGAATTCTCTAGCATGTCAGCTTCAGGAGTGCGCCACTGTGGGGGGCTTTAAGCAGGTGCTAAAGACTTATTTATAGACCCGAGCTTATCCTAGTTATTAAAGTTGATTATCAAATTTTAATTGAATGTTTTATATCAAGCTGTTTTACTCTCTTGTTTTTAATTCAATGTAAAATATCCTGACAATTCTGAAAGGTGCTGCGACAAGCTGGTCTACGGTAGATAGAGAGGAAACACGCTGCATATAAAGTTCTCAGATAACAATGTAGTTTATTGCTCCAGAAAAATCATAAACAGTCAGTTCAACTTTTCCAGCCTGGTCAGAAAACATAAATGCTTAACACAAAGCAGCTTCTCACAGGCTGACTTGAAGAAAGGAGTCTTTGAACCCCTTATGTGGACCAGCAGCCTCCAAATGCACAGTCTCAAACAAAACATAAGCAAACAGTTTTCCCTTTAGCCTTACTTGCAGGCTGATAATATCAGTACATTCCACTCACTATTCATGGCTCCAGCTGGCTGAGCTTCTTCTTTGCCTCAGGGTTCCCTGCTCCAGAAACAGTCTCTTTCTCAACAAGAGGTTTAAGCTTTTTTCCCCCAACTGCTCTCTCCATCAACTAACCCTTCTCCTTGGGCATTCTGCTATGTTTCCTTTCTTAAATTTCAGCCTCTGTCTTGCAGAACCCTCTGCCAGTGAGCTTCTCCTGTTTAAGGCAGTTTTCTAGCTTCCAACTCACTGCTTGCTGGATTCAGTCTGCCTTTCAGCAATCCCCCTAATCAGCAACACCTGAGGAGGGCCTCCCCCACCTGTTCATGTTGCATTCCTTGCATTTCCTCAGCCTCAGCAAGGATCTTAACCCCTTGCCTCCCAGTGTAGGGTTTACCCTGTCACACACCTCCCCACTTTGTGTGAAGGCACAGTTGGTCAGCCACTGACCATTCCCCCGAGGGACAGGAAGTCAGCATTTCCATTCTGGGTCCTGGCCCGGTGGTGTACCATAAATGAGAATGGCTGGAGTGCCAAGTATCTCTGCCAACCTATCTCTTATTGTTACCGCAGCCAGCTCCCTACTCAAGCTACTCGTTATATGAATATTATCTCAAAGTATGTTATAACTGAGTATCTTTATTTTTTCTTTTAGTTGTTTTGGTTGTTTATTGTGCATTCTTTTACTACATCTGTATGTATGTTGACCATCATCCTTTGACGTGGAACCTTTGTAAACGAGCAGTTTCTGCTCAAAGGTATTTGTAATCTGAGAATTTAATAAATAAATAAATAAAAATAAATAAATAAAAGTACCACCTGGTGATGCAGGAGTTATAATCCTTCATCACCTGTAGCCACCTAAGGGGGGCATGATCTGTGACCAGGATAAAATGCCGGCCATGTAGGTAGTAACAGAGGGTGTCCACAGCTCACTTGACCAGAGGACACTCTTTGTCTATTACTGCATAGCCTTTCTCCTGGAGGAAGAGTTTCCAACTGAGGTAGAGGATAGGATGTTCCACCCCCTCAAACTCCTGGGAGAGCACAGCTCTTAGACCTACTTCAGAGGTTTCTGTCTGCAGGATAAAGGTCCTATTGAAATCAGGACTGCATAACACTGGCTTTCTGTACAGGGTCACCTTGAGCTGGGTGAAGGCCTGGTCACACTCCTCCAGCCACTGGACTTTATTGGGGGTAGGTTTCTGGGTGAGATCCGTAAGGGGGCAGGCAAGGGTGCAGAAGTTTGGCATGAACCTGCGTAATACCCTGCAAATCCGAAGAGGGCCCTCACCTGGGTTTTTGTGGTGGATAGCGGGCACTCAGCTACGGCGTGGACCTTACTGACCAAGGGTTTCACCCATGCATTGCCTATGTAGTACACTAAGAAATTCATTTCACCTTTGGCAAAAGCATATTTCACTGAATTGGCCATCAGCCCTGCTTCTCATAAGGACTGCAGTACTGCTGCCACCTTGGGTGCTTGAGACTCCTAGTCAGTGCTGTGGATCACCATGTCATGTAGGTAAGGAGCTGCACAATGGGCATGGGATCACAGAAGGTGATTCATGAGCCTTTGAAAGGTCGCAGGTGCCCCATGTAAGCCAAAAGGTGTGGTACAGAACTGGTAGATCACAAAGGGGTGGCAAATGCTGTCTTTTCCTGAGACTCCTGGGTCAAAGGGATTTGTCAGTACCCCTTCATTAGGTACAAAGTTGTGTTGTATTTGGCTTTCCCTAGTTTAACCAACAGTTCATCTACCTGGGGCATGGGGTAGGCATTGAACTTCAAGATGGCATTGACCCTGCAAAAATCAATACAGAATTGGGTAGCCCCACCTTCTTTTGGTACTAACACTATGGGACGACACCAATCACTGCTGGATTACACAATCACCCCCAACTTGAGCATGTCCTGTGACTCTTTCTTAACAGTGTCTCGTGCGGCTTCTGGCAAGTGATAAGGTCACTGCCACACCTTCTCCACTGGCTCTGTTTCTATATGATGAGCTATCATATGGGTTGTCCCTGGGAGGGAGGGAAAAACATCCAAAAACTGGCTTACCAACTCTACCAGTTGCTGTTCATGTGTGTGAGACAGTTGTTCTCCCATTGGGACTTGTATCCCCAGAGTCTCATTGGGTACTAGGGGTCCCAGATCCCCTCTGTCGGGTCCAGGGGAAATCAATAGGCTGTCCTGCTGGTTCCAGGGTTTCAGCAAATTGACATGGTAGATCTGAACGTAGAAAACATAGACTTTGATGGCAGATAAGGACCGCTTGGCCCACCTAGTCTGCCCATTTCCCTACCTAGAGGATAAGCTGCAGATCCTATTTAACCAACAGCCTATTTCTTCCTACCCCTCACAAAAATTGCCTTATGTCTGTCCCATGCATTCTTGAATTTTCCCACAGTTTTAGACCCCACAACCTCCTCAGAAAGGCTATTCTATGAGTCCACCACCCTCTCTGTGAAAAAATATTTCCTCACATTGCCCCTGAGCCGTCCACCCTCTATCTTCAAATTGTGTCCCCTTGTTCTTGCACATCTCTTTTTCTGAAAGATGCTACCCTCTTGGACTTTGTTGATTCCACTGAGGTACTTAAACATTTCTATCATGTCCCTCCTCTACCTCCTTTCCTCAAGGGTATACATATTAAGCTCCTTTAGTCTCTTCTCATATGGCTTCTCTTGCAGACCCTGCACCATTTTAGTTGCCCTGGGTCTCTTTTCGCCTGTCTGGCTGGCAAACTTCATAGTCAACTGGGCCCATTCTCGGGTAAATTCGTAAGGTCCCTTCCATTTGGCTAGAAGTTTATTCTGGCTGCTCGACAATAAAACTAGTACCTGATCCCCTGGTTTATATTCCCTTAACTGGGCTCCATGATTATAATAGTACTCTTCTCTTTGTTGAGCTTTCACCAGATTCTCTCAGGCAAATTCCCCCCCCCCCAATCTAACCTTTCCCTCAATTGCAGGATATACTGCACCACATTTTCAGTCTTGGGGTCGGGTTTCTCCCACATCTCCTTTACTACGTCAAGAACACCTTGTGGGTGGCACCCGTAAAGGAGTTCAAAAGGACCAAATCCCATAGATGCCTGAGGGACCTCCCAGATTGCAAACATCAGAAAGGGCAGTAACTTGTTCCAATCCCTGACCTCAGTGGTTATAAACTTTCAAAGTATCATTTTGAGGGTTTTGTTGAATCGCTCCACCAGGCCATCCATCTGGGGATGGTTAATTGAGGTCCTTATGGAGCTAATTCCCAATAAAGTACAAACCTCCTGAGTCAAGTGGGACATGAAGCTAGTTCCCTAGTCAGTCAACATTTCCTTTGGTATTCCCATATGACTAAAGACCTTTAATAGTTCCCAGGCTACAATTTTGGCTGAAATGGTTCATAACGGGATGGCCCCAGGGTACTGGGTAGTGTAGTCTACAATCACCAGAATGTATTGGTGCTCTCCTGCACTCTTTTCAAGTGGTCCCACTATATCTTTTCATTTATTAGAATTTCGGATAAATACCTTTGATGCCAATGGCTCTTTTACAAAGGTTCCACATCAGTATACAAAGAATAGAAGTACAGTTTGTGTGAGATTAGCAGGCAAGCAGTTTGAATACAAAATTCAGTACAGTGTATATATGGTCTAAAAGCTACAGGTAATATAAATAACAGTTAGACCAACACAATCAAGCTGTTGATGGGGGACCTGAATATGCCAGATGTTAACTGGAGCACCTTTGCTGCAGCCACATCCAAAAGTAGGGCCATTCTTGATGCCCTTCAGGTGGCATGCCTCGGACAGCTAGTTTTGGAACCTACTTGTGAGGGAGCAATCTTAGACCTCGTACTCTCAAATGGGGACAGTGAAAGGATTTCAGATCTAGAAGTGGGTAGCCATTTGGGAACAAGTAACCACCAGTGTGGTTCATGATAAACTCAGCTACAGAGTCAAGCCATACAAAAGTGAGGGTTCTGGACTTCAGGAGGGCTGACTTTGGCAAGATGACAGAGTGCCTTAGAAAAGCACTAGCAAGCAGGCTAGAAGGAGGGGTGGAGCAACAATGGGGAAATATCAAAACTGCCATCACAGAGGCAACAAGCCTTTGTGTGAAGCAAATAAACAAATCAAAACGAAAGAAAAAGCCACTAGGGTACTCAAAAGAGGTGGCGGTGAAGGTAAGGGAGAAAAAGATAGCATTTAAGAAGTATAAGGAAACACTGAAGGAACAGGACAGAGAACTGTACCAGTTAAGGCAGAAGGAAGCAGGAAGGGTAGTCAGAATAGCAAAGGCACAAACTGAGGAAAAGATAGCCAACTCAGTTAAGAAGGGGGATAAAACCTTTTACAGGTATATCAGGGAGCATAGAAAGACAAAGGGAGGGATAGTGAGGCTGAATAGAGTGGTTGGTGGGTGGGCAGAGAGTGACAATGAAAAAGCAGGGATACTGAATGAATACTTCTGTTTAGTATTCACAAAAGAGGAAGTGGGGGAGGTGCCTAATCCAATTAACAGAAGCACTCTGGAGAGGGGGTCTATCCCAGTCCTTTCACAGAAGAAAGGGTTCTGAAAGAACTCCTAAAACTGAAGGTGGACAAAGCAATGGGGCCAGATGGAATTCACCCCAGAATTCTAAAAGAATTAAGCAGAAAACTAGTGACACCACTGACTACCCTTTTTAACAAATCATGGGAGGATGGTGTGGTACCTGAGGACTGGAAGAAGGCTGATGTGATTCCCCTTCACAAAAGTAGGACCAAGACAGAGGCAGAAAACTACAGACCTGCCAGTTTGACCTCTGTGGTAGGGCAAGTGATGGAATTACTTCTGAAAGAAAGAATTGTTGAGTACCTAGAGGCCAGTGGGGAACAGGACCCAAGGCAGCATGGGTTCACGGCGAGAAGGTCATGTCAGACAAATCTAATTGATTTCTTTGACTGTGTGACCAAAGTAGTAGACCAGGGAGGGGCTGCGGACATGGCCTACCTAGACTTTAGCAAGGCATTTAACACAGTCCCACACAAAAGATTAGTAGTCAAATTAACCAGCCTGGAGTGGGTCCCAGGGTGGTAGCCTGTGTAAAACATTGGCTGAACAACAGGACACAGAAGGTAATTGTAAATGAAGCCCACTCTGAAGAATGATGGGTTACTAGTGGGGTACCGCAGGGTTCAGTACTGAGTCCAGTTCTTTTTAGTGTCTTTATAAGTGACATTGCAGAGGGACTGGAAAGAAAAGTATGCCTCTTTGCAGACGACACAAAGATTTGCAACAGGGTTGATGCACAAGGAGACGTGGAAAGGATGAGAAGGGACATGGCAAGGTTGGAGGAATGGTCAGACGTATGGCAGCTTGGATTTAATGCAAATAAGTGCTAAGTAATGCACCTGGGAAACAAAAACCCAGGGGAAGATTACACAATGGGGTGGAGGTAGTAACAACAACAAAAATGGAAAGGGACCTGGGGGTAATCATATCAGATGACCTTAAGGTTTGCAAGCAATGTGAGAAGTCGGTAGGAAGGGCTGGGGGGATACTGGGATGTATAGGGAGAGGCATCACCAGCAGAAAACAGGAAGTTGTTATCCCCCTGTACAGACAGTTGGTGAGATCCCATCTGGAGTACTGCGTCCAGTTCTGGAGACCCCATCTATGCAAGGACATAGACAGCATGAAGGCAGTTCAGAGGAGGGCAACTAAAATGGTGCAGGGTCTGCAAAAGAAGCCACATGAGGAGAGACTAAAGGAGCTTAATATGTATACCCCTGAAGAAAGGAGGAAGGGGGGGACATGATAGAAACATTTAAGTACCTCAGTAGAATCAACAAAGCCCAAGAGGGTAGCATCTTTCAGAAAAAGAGATGTGCAAGAACAAGGGAACAAATTTGAAGATAGAGGAGGGGAATGTGAGGAAGTATTTTTTCACAAAGAGGGTGGTGGACACATGGAACAGCCTTTCTGAGGAGGTTGTGGGGTCTAAAACTGTGGGAGAATTCAAGAATTCATGGGACAGACATAAGGCAATTTTTGTGGGGGGTAGGAAGAAATAGGCTGTTGGTTAAATAGGATCTGCAGCTTATCCTCTAGGTAGGGAAATGGGCCGACTAGGTGGACCAAGCGGTCCTTATCTGCCTTCAAAGTCTATGTTTCTGTTTCTATTCATTCAAGAATGATGGGTCACAACAAACAATATTTACATGAATTAAAGCTGCCAGAAAGGCATTGTCAAAGGGAAAAGTGGAGTGGAAAAACTGAGTTGCTGCCAGTTGTGCCAGGTAGTGTAGGAAAGTGGAAGAGAGAGTGGGTGTAGGGGGTAACTGAGAGGGTGGTAGAAGGAGAGGTGGGTAGGAGGCATGGATCAGGGAACAAGTGCAGCAGTGGCTGGGCTGAGCAGATTAGAAAAGGGAGAGAAGAAGGGAGTTGAAGGAGGGTAAGAGAGGAGGGTGGTGGACCAAGGCTAGGGAGAGAGGCAGGGGTATATATGGGGGGGTGGCAGGCAGAGGTGGTGATAGTAGAGAGGTGTGAAGAACAGGATCGACTGCCAGGGAGGTTAGGAGAAATATCTACCCCAATCTGGTCAAATGGTGCCTCCATAATGGATAGGGGCACTAAAGGGGCCTTTTGACTGCCCTTTGGGGCTACTAGCTGGCACTCAGAGCAGGATGCACAATAATCCTTAACATGTCAATAGATGCCTGGCCAAGAAAATCTGGGTAACAGTCAGGCTAGTGTATTCTCTACCCCACTGTGCCGTGCCACAGGAATGGACTGGGTGAGGCGAAGTAATTCCCTCTGAAAGACTCAAGGGATCAGCATTTGATACCAGATTTCCCTTGTCTGGGCCTCCTTACTAACTTAATACAAGATATCCCCTTGCAACTCAAAATGAGGGTAGCGTGCTGCCTGATACTCATCTATCACTTCCCCTTCTCTAATAGACAACTGGGTGTATACCCAGCTGAATATGCCATCAGCTTTCGAAATGTCCAGGCAGTGCTTTAACACGTCTTGCTCTGATAATGGTGGCCCTCTGGGACTGTGGTTAGATGGGACAGGGTGAGGGCTGGACTGTGGGTCTGGACCCACTATTGCCTTAGTTTCACCTTCCTCCTGTGTACGTGCCCCTTCAGGTCCCCTTTCCTTTGCTACCTATGTTCTCACTTAGATTTGTGGGTTTTCATCTGGGGGTTAAAATCCCTGAGTCTGGGAAAGGAAAGATTTCCCCCTGTTTTGGGTGACTGACCTCAACCCCTTCACAACCCTTAGACCAGGTAATTACCAAAGATCAGTCTGCTTTCCATACGTTGTCAAACCATTTCCAATCTCACCCCAGTAACACTGGATAGGGTAACCCTGGGGCAACTCCCACCTTTATAGTATCTGTTTGGCCCCCCAGGGTAAGAGTGACCATAGCACTAGGGTAGGACTTTACATCCCCATGCACACATTGGATAGGGACACGGTTCTGGTCATGCCAGTGTTGGGGGTTCTCAACAGCCGCTCTGACAAGGTTCTGGCAGCTTCCTGAGTCCACCAGAGCCTCCGTCTCTATCCCTTCTACCTCAACAGGGATCACAAAATCTTGGGACTCAGAGCACCCACCCCCATTGCAAAGTGAATATACATATGTAAACATGCAGTCTATGAAGGTACAGTCCATGTGGGGGCAGTTATTTGCAAAGTGACCCTTCTATCCATATGAAAAACATGTCCCTGTGTCTCGGCTATGGGGCAAGCCTCCCAGTTTAGGCAGTAGGCCCTCAGGACATGTCTCCCTTGGCTGCTGGGTTGCCATCCTTCCCAGAGTCTGACCCTTATCTGGCCCATAACCCCCCTCCCTAAAGGCCTAAGGTCCCTTCCCCGTTTCAGACAATACTCCTTCAGTCTGGCTTCTGGGACGATACCCCATCTTCCCAGGTGGCCTTGTAAGCTGGGTCACTGGGTGAGAGGAGAGTTCAGCATCCTACACTTTTTCTGAGATCCGCATGGCCTCTGCTAGCATGGTGATCTTCTGTTTGTGGAGACAGCTCTGAATTCCCAGGGGCAGGATGTCAGAAAGGGATCAGTATGATTGCCCGACTATCGACTGCCCGATTCTCTATTGCCCGACTCCTCCTGCCCGTAACTATCATTTGCCCGCTGTCTATCTTACCGAACGACATTTTCCCGACATGCAGAACTTAAATTTCTTTTATACTTATACTCGCACAGCCAGCAAAACAGTCAGCATGGAAATACTCGGTTTCAGCACAGCACTATGCTCTCTATTTTTACCTGTTTTGGGAAGTTTCAGTGCAGACTCACTCTCGCCACAGTCACCATGGAAACGCTCAGTTTCAACGCATGGCTCTGCTAAAATAAAAACTTACCATTCTTGAAGTGCAGCTTTTAGTCAATCAGAACTTAAGTTTCTTTTAGACTTACACTCGCACAGCCAGCATAACAGCCAGCAATGGAAACACTCGGTTTCAGCACAGCACTGTGCTCTCACATGGTTTCATTATTTTAAACTACTACTACACTTGTTGAAGTGTAAAGCAGCTGAGCAGCTAAAGGAGGGAACCAGGGAGTATGCAGACTCAGCACACAACTTAAATTTCTTTTAGACTTACACTCGCACAGCCAGCATAACAGTCAGCATGGAAACGCTCGGTTTCAGCACAGCACCATACTCTCACACAGTTTCAGCACAGCACTTAAATTTATTTTTATTTTAAACTACAATAATATGCTTAAGCTTAGTGACTGTGTTAAGCAGCTGAGCAGCTAAGGGAGGGAACCAGGGAGCAGCAGGCAGGTTGGCTGTTTAGAGACAGCAGGGAAGGTATCACACCAGAGAGAGAGAATAAAAAAGTAGTGAGTTTGTTCGTTTTGTTGAGCAGTATGTTACGGACAGGAAAATGAACAAGTGGTAAAATGTATGTCGGGAGATAGTACTAGTTGGGAACATAATTGCGGGCTACTGACTGTTGGTAAATAGAGAGCGGGGAGATCGTACTGGACCCACACACGCACACACACACACACAGTATGTGCTTTTATTTAGTGCTCAGTTTCTGACTGTGTGTTTAAAAAAAAATGACAAAGCCAATTTTACAGGGAGCACTAGTGTCCCTCAGTAAACAAGGTAGTGCAGAGCATCATCCCTTACAGTGGGACTTCTGGCTAAATGAGCTTGGCCTTCAAAAGAAAGCCACTATAGAAGATATCAGCTGTTTATGACTGTGTGTTTAAAAATAAAACAACATCTGTGGTTTTACAGTGAAGCCTTCTGTCCTTCCATAGCCACGGTGCAGAGCGTCTTCCCTTACAGTAGTCTCACTAAATGCAGTGACTGTGACCGGAAAAATCACCGCGTATACAATCAGGTTGTGTTACCTGGTAAGGAAAAGTAGCATGTATACACAGTGAGGGAATTAGCCAGGGATTTTTGGCTTTTCCTAGTCAGTCTTGACCCACTACATGACTGAGTTTTATGGAGGCGGCTGTCTCATGCAAGCCATGCGACTATGTCGCTTAGTGAATCCCAGGCAGGTATTTGTGAAGGGACAGCCTTTGGCAGTTCTTTCTATGAGGTTTTTTAATTTTTTTAGCACATGAGAGGGAGTGTAACATTTGTTTTGGAGTGACCATGCGTTTTAGGGATATTTTCTTTTTTTATGATGATCTATGGGTGCCATTGCCGGGCGTCCATGTCGCAGTCATGGCAAGGGGCAGGAGAAAGCTGCAGCACAAGAGAGAAATCAAGCGGAGTGGCTTCCGAAAAGCTGGTATGTATGCACTGAATTTGTTTTGTGCAGCAGAGGTTGGCATTTATGAAATTAATTTTGTATTTTAGTTGAAAGGGCACGTAGTAATTTTGGGCAAGAACTTTGGTGTTGTGACAGGGAGGATGGAGGTGGAATGGGAATGCAGCACTTCAGCAGAAAATGTGAGACAAAATGTTTTTTCTAAAGTGGCATGCATGGATTTCTGGCTGCACTGTGTCTTGCTTGGCTTAACAAGTACCAGTTGCCATGTATATCAGCTAATAAGGACACGGCTACTGGTACCTGTTAGCCAATCAGGATGCAGGTTCTGTCTTACCCATTTTATAAGCTCTGTTCCCCAACTACTCTCTCCAGCAACTAACCCTTCTCCTTGGGCATTCTGTTGTTTCTTTTCTTAAATTTCAGCCTCTGTTTTGCAGAGATCTCTGCCTGGGAACTTCTCCTCTCTACAGCAGTTTTCCAGCTTCCAGCTCACTGCTTGCTGGATTCAATCTGCCTTTCAGCAATCCCCCTAATCAGCAACACCTGAGAAGGGACCCCCTTCCACCTATTCATGTTGCATTCCTTGCATTTCCTCAGCCTCAGCAAGGATCTTAACCCCTTGCCTCCCAGTGTAGGGTTTACCCTGTCACAGGCATATAATAAATAAAGATTATTATTACTACTAGACCCAGCCCACTCAATAAATTTGCTAGTACTTATTCCTTGCCTGCTAAATGTATTGCAGAAATACTTACAATCAGTTGGTATGCTTTATCAGAACTATTTGATTCTGTAACAGGGAGGAAAAGTATTTCATGGCAGGATGTGGTTCTGAATTTCAACAGGTGTTTATGAGCTTTTGGCATTCATATGAGTCCCAAACTCCTTTTACTGTATAGCCTTCCAGATGCCCTCCCTATCCTAGAAGGGAGGCATCTGTTGTGGGCCCATTATTGGTAAAGGCTGATGGAAGGGAATACCCTCTCTGAAGCTACTTACCACCTTTCACCAATCTAATGCCTATACCAGGGACTGAATGACATGTACTGGTTGCTCCTGAGATGTGCTTTTTTTGTTGCCAGTACCCACAGAGGTGATACTGGACATCTTTTATTTGCAACCTTGCCCAAGGTACCACAGCTGTGATTGAGCTTAAGCATGCTAGCCATTTGGCCTACAAATGCAGAGTATGAGGTAATATCTTCATTTACCTTGGGAGGGGAACCAAAGTCCTGTTCAAAGGGCACATCATACTCAGTTGGTTCCTCCTCGTCTTCCTCCTCCTCCACAAAACCTGGATCTGGATCCTGATTTTGAGGAGAAGGAGGAGGCAGGGCGGTAGCAGCAGGTTCTTCCATAGTTACATGGCCTGTGAGAACTGCCACTTTCTTTTGATGTCTTCCACAAGTGGCACTCTCATTTCTGTCCCAGTTGCTTTGGTTGTTTGCACAGGAACCATAGGCTACTGCACTGGTTGCTCCAACCCTTTCACAAGCACAGGAACTGCGCTATGTTCTCCTTTTGCTTTTTTAATGACAGGAATTGAGGACAAGGGCTGGTCATTAGTCCTTATAATTTTCTTGGCATCATTTGCATCAAGCCCCCCCCCTCCACCAGATGCCAGTTGTCAATACTGGGATCCACAGATGGCTTGGTAGTCTTATCAGTGTCTCTGAGTGTATAAGGCCCCATCCACACTACACCGCTTGCGCCCGGTAACGGATGCAATCCGTTACGGCCGCGGAGCGGTGCAGTGTGTCCACACCTCGGCGGTGTCCGTTACAGGACCAGCACCGCCAGTCCACACATCGGTATCTGGGTGACCATTACAGCAGTGCCCTATCCCACAATGCAGCTCATGCTGCGCTTTGTGCCCTGCAGGGGACCATTACCACCAGTCCACACTACTGCCGGTAACGGTCCCAGGGCGGGACCGGTTTCATAACCGTTGTGGAAACCACCTCATAGGTGGTTTCCACAATGGTTACGAAAACGCCTCCTGTAACGTTACCAGTGTAAACGCACACCGTTACCGATGTGGTTTACACCCTCTGTAACATTACAGAAGGGTTTTCGGCTGCAGTGTGGACAGGGCCCAAGACTGTTTGCAGCATGTTCAGCCCCTTTGAAATCCAGATCACTGCAAGGATAGCAAACTGTCTGGTGCATACTTTCCACCTCTGTAGGAACATCCCTCTATTATTTCTGCCATTTTTATAGTCAAGCACTGCTGGGACACTGTGGCAGAAGCTGGCACAATAAGTGACTCACATTTTGGCCCTGGACACACTGTGGAATGTAAAACAGTTTAAGTGCCTTCAAACATTTTAAAATTCCCCTAGCACTGATTGCAGACAGACTACAAGTCCCTTAAAACATTTTAACAAAAAGTGTTTTTAAACCCTGCTAGATATCTAGTCTTAAAACCATTTTTAAAAACATTTTGGAGCTAGCATGGTTTTACTCACAGGTCTGGCCAGTAGTAAAAATGTTTTAAGCTGTAATGGTTTAACTAAAACAGTTCTAGCTGCAGTGTGTCCAGGTAAGCACAGTTCTGTGTGTTGGACTTAACAAAAAATAGTTATAAGGAGAACAGGTTTAACACTAACAGTGTGGTCACACTAAACCATTATCAAAAATGGTTACTGAGTAGTGTGGATGCACTGAAATGATTTAGCTCATCTGGTTTTAAAAACAGTTTTCAAAAACAGTTCTGTAGTGTGTTCAGGGCCTCAGTTGCCAAACTGTCTTTGTTTTAGGACAGACAACTTTGCAGAGGTCACAGTTTTCAAATTCATGACCCATGCCAAAACCATCAAGAACAGTTTGTTACTGTTTGCTCTTTCCAGAAAATGTCCCCAGGATAAACATGTCTTTAAAAACCTAAGGTATCTGTCTTTTTTTTATTCTTTCATTAAGCCTCTCAGTTATTCCCAACTGGCAGAAAAAGTTGCCAACATCATTTTAGATTGCTGGACTGTGCAAATGTATAACTTAAAAAAAATGTAAACAAAAAATAATACAAATGTACAGCTTTAAAAAAACATCAAATTTTAATAAAAAAAAAATACTTTTTTGTCAGTTTAAGTAGCTTTCCTGACACCGGGAACTGGAGTAAACCAGCTTTCACAGTTCCAGAAACCACTGTGGTACTATTTTAACAGAAAACACAATAAAAATGAAACTAATGCAGAATAACAAAAAACTAAAAAGTATTACAAAATAGCAAACAAAATGCAAATTTTTTTTATCAAAAGTTAACCACAAGGACTAGGAGAGGACATTGTTCTGGCAAACATTTGGACTTTTTGTGTGAGATCACTTGAATGTGGGATTAGCAAGGAAAAGGTTGAACTTAATTTTTTGCCCTTCATTAGCCTTTGAGAAATGTAATGCAAAGTACCAGTGGTGGCTCCAGTTTCTGCAGGTTACCAGGGCACTGGGTGGGCACCACAGTTGGCAGCCAGGGCACCTATAGAAACCAGAATTAAAATTACGTGTGTATATTTCTGCACCCCCCCCCAAAAAAACAACAATGAAGCTCTCCCAGCAGCCAGCCTGTCATCAAGCCATTTCAACCCTCCCCTCACTCCAGAAACAGAACACAGGAGTTCCATTTTTAAAATCTCAGGCCCAAGCAGAAAACCACATCAGAGGGCTCCAAGTTTCCCCCCATGCAACATCAACTGACACATTACCCCAGGAAACTGCAAAACACACCCGCCCCAACTGCAATACACAAAATAGAACAGCCCCCTCTTCTCAAGTCAGAGATATGATACCTGATGCACCCTCCCACGTGCAGCCAAATGTTTTTGGTCGGCCTCTGGCTTTGTCAAAGGCGAAGTGGAGACTGTGTAGTTGAGCTGTTTGGATTCTGTACAAAGATTGTGCTCTTGCCTCCAGCCCTAGCTGTGTTTTCAGCCACCTGATGTGGGAAATTTCTTTGTAGACTCTAGACAACTGCTGTTTGTGGCAACATGAGTGCCTGCTAAAGTAGTATTTTGAAACAGTGAAAGGTAAAGGTGTGTGCTAGTCATTTCTACCCCGCCATGAGAGACAAGGAGTCATTCCACCCCTCAATACACACACACCATAGTGAAAACAAATGGGGCCAGGTGATGAAATTTGCACCCCCCCAACACCCCCTCCCCACCATAGTGAACACAAATTGGGCCAGTCTCCTATGTTTATTTTATTTAGACCTGGTCATGAAATCTGCCCCACACACACACTGAAAAATAGGGGGCTTCATGTTCATTTATCACAACTGTTCTGCATGCAGCTGCTCCCCCGCCCGCCCCACCCTGCCAGCCAGCATGAAAAGAAGGAGGCAGTCTCTTCTGTTTATTTATTATTTATTTAGACCCTGGTCAGGCCTAATTGTGCTCCTTTTTCCTTTTCCATCCCCCCCAAGCCATCGTGAAAAAAGTTTATTATTTAGACCATTCACTCTGGTAAGGCCTAGTTCTTGTGCTCCTTTTTTCTCTCCCAAACACCCCCTCCAAGTCTCCTCATCATCTGACACCCTGTTGTGCTCCGAGCCAAGGACTGGGCTTATCTTATACTGCTGAATGTGCTGGTGGTAGCAGTGTAGAATCTGTGCTTGCTTTTCACTTCACTTCTGATGGACTCAGTAATTCTCTAGACTATCTGGTGCCACACACTGCTAGCTGCCACACTCCCCTGTCTACTCTCCAGGCTGGGGTCAGGAACAACGATGAGCTCTCAAGTCACACGACACCAGTTACAGTACGGTGTTGGTCCCAGGACTTTAGGTAACTAGGTCAGACTTCTGGTCCTGACTCCCAACTATCGCTCCTCTGATGCAAGCCACAATTTCAAATACAGGGAGGGAGATGAGTCAGTCACTGCTGCAGATCGGATTCAGAGGTGCTGTGGCGTATTGCGAATCCACTGATCCTCGATGAGCTCCACCTGAACTTGAAGGAAGCCACCTCCTCGTAATCTCATCTCCGCCGCTGCTGCCGTTGATCGTCCATCCCCATCCGAGCCTATTCACACAAACCCAATGGGTCAGGTCATGTCTTCCAATCAAAACAGAAATAAGGGAACAACCACTGAAACCAAGGGCTTTTATTGTCCTGTTTTTAAAAAGTCTGCTACTCTGCCCCTGCCCCTCAGCCAATCACACTAGTGAAGGCATGCTACGCCCATCCGCATAGCCAATCGGTTTATAGCATTAATATGCTACCGCGCCCATGGATGGTTTCCTCAGGCTCACCAGCAGGTAATGCCCGCAACAGAGTGAGTGAAGAGTGACACATCACTATACCCCTTCCCCCATCCAGTATTCTGTTTCTGTGCTTGGGTGGGGGAAGATGCATCCAGATGGCAGATGCAATAAAAAGGTTTTTAGAGCTCACATACACTAGATGCGGACTTGGATGCCAACTGAGACTAGCTGGAGCACGAACTGGGGCACAGCATTTTTTCACCAGGGCACGTGCCCTGGTGTGCCCTGGTGTAGCACCGCCACTGCAAAGTACTGAAAAGAGAAAAAGTTAGAGGAATAAGAAAGATGTGTACAGTTCATAGGCACAGAGAGGTAATGTGTAGATTTGGGGTGTCTGGCATAGAATATATTTTACATAACATTCAATTAGTCTCGGAGCCCTATATTATACATGTAAGCAATAATGCACGACAGACTGTATATTGTGCTGGGATACCACCATGCATACCTCTCAACTGTCCCTGATTTTCAGGGACGTCCCTGATTTTGCCTCAAAATTTTCCTCTGTCCCTCATAAAATTTGCATTTTTTTGACAGAACAGTGGGGATTAAAATCACAAATTAATGTCAAACATTAAAGTTACAGACTTGTTCTTCTTCAGAAAATGCATCTTAACACACATCCCTTTATTCTATCAGCTTTCTGAGTGAATAGTACCAATTTTTAAGAATTGTCCCTGATTTTGGATCTTTGTCCCTGATTTTTTTAAGCTTTGTCCCTGATTCGTGAGGCAAGAGGTTGAGAGGTATGCCACCATGCCTCGGGTGGCTGGACACAAGGCTGCAGGCTGAGAGGGTCCAACACCAGAGAAGTCATGTTATCCTCATGACACATGCCCTGGAGTGCATTATTGTAATTATAGAAACATAGAAACAGAATTTGACAGCAGATAAGGACTGCTTGGCCCACCCAGTCTGCCCATTTCCTTACTTAATGGATAAGCTGCAGATCCTAGTTAACCAACAGCCTACTTCCTCCTACCCCAACCCGTAGAATTGCCTTGTGTCTGTCCCATGCATTCTTGAATTCCCCCACTGTTTTTGACTTCATAACTTCAACAGAAAGGCTGTTTCATACATCCACAACCCTCTCCATGAAAAAATACTTCCTCACATTACCTCTGAGCCATCCCCCTTCTATCTTCAAATTGTGCCCCCTTGTTCTTGCACATCTCTTTTTCTGAAAGATGCTACCCTCTTGGACTTTGTTGATTCCCTTGAGGTACTTGAAAGTTTCTATCATGTCCCCCCCACCTCCTTTCCTCGAGGCTATACATATTAAGCTCCTTAAGTCTCTCTCTTCATAGGTCTTCTGTTGCAGACCCTTCACCATTTTAGTTGCCCTCCTCTGGACTGCCTCCATCCTGTCTATGTCTTTGCAGAGACTGGGTCTCCAGAACTGCATGCAGTACTCCAGATGGGGTCTCACCAGCTGTCTGTACAGAGGAATAACAACTTCCTGTTTTCTACTGGTGATGCTTCTTCCTGTACTTCCCAGTATCCCCCCAGCAGTCCTTACTGCCCTCTCACATTGCTTGCCCACCTTTAAGTCATCTGATATGACTACTCCCAGGTCCCTTTCCATTTCTGTTGTTGTTAGTATCTCACCCCCATAGTGTACTCTTTCCCTGGGTTTTTGTTTCCCAGATGCATTACTTTGCACTTCTTAGCATAGAATCCAAGCTGCCATACATTTGACCATTCCTCCAACCTTCTCAAGTCCCTTTTCATCCTTTCCATCCCACCTTGTGTATCAATCCTGTTGCAGATTTTTGTGTCTGCAAAGAAACATACTTTTCTTTCCAGTACCTCTGCAATGTAACTTATAAAGACATTAAAGAGAACCGGTCCTAGAACTGAACCCTGCGGTACCCCACTAGTAACCCTCCTTTCTTCAGAGTGGACTCCGTTTACTATTACCCTCTGTGTCCTGTTCTTCAGCCAATTTTTTACCCAGGCTACCATCTTGGGACCCACTCCCAGGCTGGCTAACTTGTATATTAATCTTTTGTGTGGGACTGTGTCAAATACCGTGTTAAAGTCTAGGTAGGCCATGTCAACAGCCCCTCCCTGATCTACTGTTTTGGTCACCCAGTCAAAGAGATCTATTAGATTCATCTGACATGACCTTCCTGCTGTGAATCCATGCTGGCTTGGGTCCTATGCCCCTCTAGCTTCTAGGTACTCAACAAGTCTTTCCTTCAGAAGTGATTCCATCATTTTCCCTATCACCGAGGTCAAACTAACAGGTCTGTTGTTTCCTGCCTCTGCCCTGCTTCCACTTTTGTGAAGTGGAATCACATCTGCCCTCCTCCAGTCCTCAGGTACAACCCCACCCTCCCATGATTTATTAAAGAGGGTAGTCAGTGGTGTCACTAGTTCTACCCTTAGTTCTTTTAGAATTCTGGGATGAATCCCATCAGGCCCCATTGCTTTGTCCACCTTCAGTTTTAAGAGTTTTTTCAGAAATCTTTTTTCCTGTGAATGGGCTGGTATCAACCTCCCTATCCAGAGTGTTTCTGTTGCTTGGTTTAGGTACCTCCTTTTCTTCACTTGTGAATACCAAGCAAAAATATTTATTTAGTATCTCTGCCTTTTCACAGTCACCCTCTGCCCTCCCCTTCCCCTTTATTAAGCCTCACCATCCCTCCCTTGGTCTTCCTTTGTTCCCTTATATACCTATACAAGGTTTAATCCCCCTTCTTAACTGAGTTGGCTATCTTTTCCTCGATTTGGGCCTTTGCTGTTCTGACTGTCTTCCCTGCTTCCTTCTGCTTTAACTGATACAGTTCTCTGTCCTGCTCCCTCTGTGATTCCTTGTACTTCCTGAATGCTACATTTTTCTCTCTAACCTTCCCTGCCACCTCTTTGAGAACCACAGCTTTTTTTTTACATTGTTTTATTTTATTTGATTCACACAAAGGCTTCTTGTCTCAGTGATAGCAGTTTTGATTATTCCCCATTGTTCTTCCAGCCCTCCATCCTGCTTATTTGCTAGTGCATTCCTTAGGCACGCACCCATTTTGGCAAAGTCAGCTCTCCTAAAGTCCAGGACCTTTGCCTTTGTATGGCTTGACTCTACTGCTCTGTTTATTGTGAACCATACTGTTCAATGGTAGCTAGCTCCCAGATGGCTACCCACTTCTACATCTCCAATCCTCTCTCCATCTCCATTTGAGAGTACCAGATCTAAGATTGCTCCCTCCCGAGTGGGTTCCAATACTAGTTGTCTAAGGCATGCCCCCTGCAGGACATTTAGAATGATCCTGTTCTTTGATGGGGCTGCAGAAATGCACTCCAGTTAACATCTGGCATATTCAGATCCCTCATCAACAACATCTCCCCTTTTTCTACCATTCTAAGGATACCTTCTATCATTTTCTTGTCCATTTCCTCCCCCTGAGATGGGGGTCTGTATACAACATCTGTGCTGATTGTGGCGCCATTGCCTGTCTCCAAGTTGACCCATAGTGCTTCCTCTCCTCCCTGTTTACCCTTTTGTTCTGTTGCTTTGATTCCTTCTCTTATGTAGAGAGCTACTCCACCTCCTCTTTTACAAAACAAAAAACAAACAAACTTGTAAACAAAAAAAAAGAAAAAGAAAAAAGATCACATGGTAGATGAAGAAGAACTGTTCCTTGAACCCAATAAACTGGTGGAAGGGGAGGTGGATGTGGAACAAAAAGGTCATGGTAGTCAACCCCCTAGCAAACAACAGAGAGTGTCACTAGGAAAAATCAAACTGGTGACATCAATGCTGTGGGATTCGAATCATGTGGACAAGAAGGGCTGTCTTATTAAAAGACAGACCCCTTTGTTTTGGGCTCTGGAACAAAGAAAGAGGACTCAGTGGTGAAAGAGGGAAGGGGGGATGGGTGATGGAAATTTGACATCATTAAAAGAGGCAGAGCAAAAAAAGAAAGGTAATAATAGTATTGGCCAAGGGAGGGGCGGGACAGAGGGGAAAAATAGTTAATGGAAGGGGCTTAGGGCCTTAAAAAGGGCTGTACAGCAACAGCAACAGATCCCCATAATTTTTCTGCTAGCCAAATATTTTCATTTGGTCAGCACATCAGTCAAGAGTTTGTTTTTTTTAAGATTCATTTTGTGGAATCAGGGAAGTCCTTTTTACTTGAAAAATTTACACTTTCTTTGTTGTTTTGGCTAAGTTCTTTTTAGGGAAAAAGGCAGCTTAGTATTCTTACTGGAAGTTAATCAGGTTTCAGCAAGCTGCCCTGGAATATAACCTGAAGCTTGACCAATAGCTGTTTAGATTTTTTGTTCTGAGGCCTAGCAGGTTTGAGGCAACAGATTGCTGCACTGTTAGGCTGGGAAACTATTCTTTTTCAGGTTTGGGGCAAGGTTTGTCTGTAGCCTGAGAGACATATGAAGAAATGATTTAGCTTGGAGCCTGCTTTTATTGCGCAGAGTTTCCCTTTACATGGTTTTCTTTGGTGGTCTAAAATGTGCATGGCAACCTGGCTGTTTTGTCTTATTGAATTTGGGCTTTGGGAAGAAGTGAGTGGGATGCCTGTATGGCTGCTAAGTCTGATTTCATTTAATGCCGTCTGATTTTCAGTTGATTTAATGCAGGCTGAAAGTCCGGTTGTCGATCAGATCAGACGCTGGATCAAGACACAAGGCATCTGATTTGGTTTGTGGCAGACCGCGTAGCCAAGAGGTCACATGGGTATGCAGTGGCATCTTGGTCCAATAGACCTGAGTGGCCGGAGGACCTGACCAGCCGCATTTAAGCAGAGGACCATGATCGGTCGGGGGAACAAACAGAAGTGAGGGTTTTTTCCTTTAAAAAAAAAAAAAAGGATTTTGCTGAAGGCGGCCTCAGGCCTACTCATTTGGCTCTATGGGGTGGCAAGGTTTTGGGCAGCATGCTGTGAGGCAAGATGGTGGGATGAGCTGATAGCTTCAGGGGAGACTGTTTTCACATGGAAGGCATTGCAAGGTGCATGCGGACAGAGCTCCTGTTGCTTGTAGGGAATTGGCTTTTCCTCCTGGAGAGTGAACGAACCATGAAAAGACCATGGACAAAATGATGGCATATTGAAAATTCCCTGTGAGAGACCATAGGAGTGGCCAACACTTAAGCTTTTTGGGTGGCTTTTCGAAGGGTGAAGCAGTCTGCAATTTTAGATAGGCAGTTACAGCTGACAAAAGTGGACCGCATGGGTGGCCACTATTTTGGCCCATTTTTGGGGTCGGCAGGTGAGGCGAATTGCCAGGTGTGGCCACCAGAAGGTGATGCTCCAGAATAGGGAGCAAAGGGACACCATGGGCGACCACCAGTTGAATCCGGTTTTTGGGTTTAGCAGGTGATGTGAACAGTGATGTGCAGCCACTGGGGAATTTGTTGGGTACAGTGTAAAGGGCAGATCACCTGGGTGGCTTCCATTTTGTGAGTAGGATGTGGATCACATAGCATGGCCACCATTTTGTGAGTAGGATGCAGACCATATGGCCGGCAGCCATTTTGGGGCTTTATGCAGCTGCAGTTATGCAAAAGGGGTAGAAAGAACAAAGAATTTCAAGGGGAATAAGGCTTTGGCTCAGAAGGCATATATTAAAAAAAAACAAAAAAACAAGTGGGGGCACACTGATCGGGATACAAGTTTTTCTACACTTCAGAGTTGAGTAGTAAGAAGTACCAGTGCTGGTGGTACAATAAAGCAACTACAGTTTCCAAGCCCATCCAGGAGGGTGGATGGAATGGGGCATTTTGTTATGATGGGTGTGATTTTTCACGTATATATTTCTTTTTCAGAAGAATTTCTCAGTCATGATGAAGACTAGAAGGAAGAGATCAATGAAATAGGATGCTATGCAGCTCATTATGGGCCTGGTGGGCAAGGCGCACCAAGTGTTGGGTAGGAAAAGCATATTGGCAGACAAGATCAACAAAAGGAGAAGGCACTGGGCAGGATAGAGGGGCCATTCTGGGATCCCCCTATGAAGCACCTGCTGGTGTGTCCTTTGGGGCTGGTCCCCAAGAAACAGCCGGGGGAATTTAGGGTAATCCATCACCTTTCCTACCCCTTCAGTTAATGATTACATCAGTGAGGCAGCTAGTATGGTTTCCTATGGAACCCTGGAGGATGTGGTACAAATAATCACGGCAACAAAGGATGCCTGGCTAGCTAAGACTGATATAGAGTCTGCTTTTAGATTATTACTGGTGTGAAGGGAAGATTGGGAACTTTTGGGTTTTCAGATAGGTGGGATGTATTACTTTGACAAGGCCATGCCAATGGGGTGTTCAGTGGCATTTTAAGCTTTTAGCACATGGCTGCAATGGGTTTTTAAGGTAAAGTATGGCCACGGGGCGGTAATACACTACTTAGATGATTTCTTGCTAATAGGTGAAGGGAAGGAGGGAGTCAGTAAAATGCTCAAGGATTTTCAAATCCATGTGCAGGGAGCTGGGTGTCCCATTGGCAGAGGATAAGACAGAAGGGCCCAGTTGCTGGTTAGATTTTTAAGGGATAGAAACTGATGTAAGTGAGGGTTTGTTCAGATTGCCAATAAATAAAGTGAGTAAGTTAAATAGCATACTGAAGGAGGTAAAGGGTAAAAAGAGGGTGACATTGCAGGTGGTTCAACAAGTGCTCAGCCATCTGAATTTTGCTTGTAGGGCCATTGCACCAGGGCATGTATTTATACACTGCTTGGCTGGAGCAACACGAGGGGCTAGACAGCCTCATCATTGGGTAGATATTATAAAAGCAGTGAGGGATGATCTTGAGATTTGGGAACAATCTTTGCAGTTTTTCAAAGGGATGACTTTCTGGCAGGACGAGTGGCTTTTTAACACAGATATGTAGTTATATACAGACGCAGCAGGGAGGTTGGGATTAGACACTTATTTCAAGGGGTGGTGGGTATCTGGGCCATGGCAGAAAGCATGGGTAGACTGGGTGCTAACAAAGGACATAATTTTATTGGATATATTTCCAGTTTGGGTGTCTGCTATAGTATGGGTTGACATGCTGCATAATCAAAGGGTGACTTTTTGATTTAACAATCAAGTGGTGGTTGATATATTGAATAAGAGGGGGGCTGCATCAGTAATGGTGATGTTGGTATTAAGGCAGCTAGTACTCCAGGGTTTACAGTTGAACATGAGCTTTAGGGCATGACATATTGAGGGAGTGAAAAACACAGTAGCTCACCGCCTCTCCTGTCTGCAAATGGACACATTTTGGGCCATGGCACCAAAGGCAGCCACAACTGGGTAAGGATTCCAACTGCTATGTGGGAGATTGTTTGGAAGAAGCTGAGGTTCTGTTTCAGAACTCCTGGTCAGACAAGACACTCAGAGTGTATGAAGGGTCTTGAAGAGTGTTCCAGGCTTTTCAATTAAGTCAAAACATTGAGGTAAGTGGAAGAGTCACAGAAGAGCAGGTGGCATGATTTGTGGTGTATAGTTTTCAGACGGGGATAGCGCATGCAACTATGGGGGTGCATTTGGCAGCCATGGGGGGGGTAGTAACCTTAGGGGGTGGGGGGACCCTGGGTGGGGACAGATCATAAAACGCATGATGCAAGGGTGGCAGAGAGTCAGAGGTAGGGAACCAGACAAAAGACATCCAATATCAGAAAACCTGTTAGAGAGGTTACTGGGGGGTGTTGGCACAGGTCTGCTATTCCAACTATGAGACGATTTTATTGAAAGCAATATTCACAACCTTGTATTATGGGGTGAGCAAATTGTTAGGTCATACAAAAAGACAGGCAAAAGGGGGTTTACAGTGGGATGAGGTGCAATGGCACAGAGAGACAATTACAATTCACTTGCAGAGATCAAAGACTGATCCAGTGGGCAGGGGTATGAACATTCCTCTCCAGCGACAGGAGTAGGAGGTCATTTTCCCCATACATGTGCTGATGGCATACAGTATGTGGCTGTCAGCCCTCAGGAGAAGAGTGCAATGTTTTTGCACTATGATGGGACAGTCGCAACAGGGGCCCATTTATCAGCAGTATTAAAAAAGGGGGTAGCGGCTGCTGGGGAAGACCCTGGGAGATATTCATTGAACTCCTTCAGGATAGGAGTGGCTTCCAAAGCCGCGGTGAGGGGGGCTCCTGAGAAGGGGGTGACAAAGAAAGGAAGATGGACATCAAATTGTTATAAGAAATATGTGCAGAACATAAATAACTAATGGATGTTTTATTTTCTCTTCCAGGAGGCAGCAAAAATAAGATCAAGTGGATATCAAATAAAAAGGTGGGGTTGGGGGAGCAAGGGTGGTATCAAGAGTGCAACTCACCTGTTTTTAATTGCTTTTAGATAACGCGCAGTGATTAGAGGTTTGGATGGTGGGCCATTCATATATCTATTGGGCCGCGCAAGAAGCAGCTATAAAATGAGAGAAGAAACAATTATACCATGACTAACATGACCTGCGCATCCTGTGGAAGGGCCTGAGGGGGATGCGATAGGCGCATTTGCCACCATTACTGGAGAAAATGTGGTTGAGCAACCCTGAATAGCACATGGTCATAATACATCTTGGAGGCAATGACCTGGGCACCAGGCCATAGCTGGACATTTACTTTCATATGAAAGAGGACATTAAAACAATTATGGTATGGTGGTCGAATGTTACTTTAACATGGTCTGAGATAGTACCCAGGAGGGTCTGGTGATATGCCAGAGACCAAAAAGCAATGGAAATGGCCAGGCGACATATGAACAAAAGGCTGGGGGTTTACTTTAGGAGCATTGGGGTAGTGTAATCAGACACGAGAATAAAGAAGAGAAGATAGCTTTATTATACAGAGTGGATGGGGTACATCTATAGGAAATGGGCGACCACATTTTAATCATGGAATTAGGGATAGGGATGGATTCTTGGAAAGCTGAGTGGTAAGTATACAAAAAAAAAAAGAAGTGGGGAGGGGTGGGGGCCTAAAAGGAAAATAGAGGATTTAGATAAGGGGGAAGCCCACCTTCCAATGCAAGCTGGAGGCAGTCTAGTGGAAGAAAGGAAAAAAACAGGAAGGAAAATCTGAAAAGGGGGGCGAACCCAACTTTGGTGTACACCAAGGATGGGGAAAGAGAACTACTTGGGGGCGGGGTTACACCCAAGGTAGCTGAAAAGGAGTGCCATGGATGTACATCTGGACCTGGACTATTGAGAAAAGAGCCCACAGATGTATATCTCAGGGAGAAAGAATAAGGATATATGAAAATTAAAGTGTAAATGAAATATGATTATAAAATGTGTGGATTTGAATAAAAGGAGCACTTTGTATATAACTATTACTCAGAAGAGAAAGTTTTATAACGGGGACGGATTAAACATTGTGATAAATAAATATCCGCAGACTGAGCAACCAACCAAACAGGTGTGGTGTCATTTTCATTGGGAAGGGTTTCTAGAACAAGAAGGGTTGTCTTACTATAAGATGGACCCCTTTGTTCTGGGCCCTGGAACAATGAAAGCGGGCTCAGTGGTGAGAGAAGGAAGGGAGGGATGGGGGATGGGAATATGACTTCACTAAAAGGGAGCAGAGCAAATGAAAGGGAATAATGGGATTGGCTAAAGGGGAGGGGGAAGAGTTAATGGAAGGGGCTTATGGCCTTAAAAAGGGCTGTACAGCAACAAACCCTCCTCACTTTTCTGCTAGCCAGATTTTTTTCATTTCCCATCTGCCACCCTAAAATAAGAGCTATAAGAGGGAGATATGAGGGGTATAGTAGTTTCTGTAGGGGAGTAGAAGGAACTTCAACAAGGTTTGAAGAGGACTGCTGAAGGTGGACAGCAGAGATAGGGTAAATTGACTGGGAAAGGAAAAGAGGAAGAAAGGAAAAAAAACAGGAAGGAAAATCTGAAAGGGGGGGACCCAACTTTGGTGTGCACCAAGGATGGGGAAGAAGAACTACTCAGGGGGGTTACACCCAGGGTAGCTGCAAAGGAGGGCTGCAGTTGTACATCTGGGCCTGGTCTAAGGAGAAAAGAGCCCACAGATGTGCATCTGGGGGAGAAAGAATAAATATGTATGAAAATTAAAGTGTAAATAAAATATGATTATAAAATGTGTGGATTTGAATAAAAGGAGAACTTTGTATATAACTATTACTCAGAAGAGAACGTTTTGTAACTTGGCTGGATTAAAAATTCTAATAAATAAATATTTGCAGACTGAGCAACCAACAGTGTCACTTTAATTGGGAAGGGTTTCTAGAACAAAGAATAATGGACACAGGAAGTGTGCTTTATATGCAAGGAAAAGCTAAGTCAGGTAAGGGGGGGGGGGACAAAGTTTGGAACACCTACCATGAAAAGACATGTGTTGAAGTCCCATAGATCTAAGTATGAGAAAGGGTTCCAACACACGGCTATCTCAGCAGCATCAGCAACAGAAACAGCAGCAGCAGCAGCAACAGCAGCAGCGGCAGCAGTAGCAGCAGCAATAGCAAAAGCAGCAGCAGCAGCAGCAGCAACAGCACTATTAGACAGTAAAGCTGCTGCTGCTGATGATGACAAAGAAGATGGGTAGGGGGAAGAGAATATTGAGGGTAGAGAGGAAGAAGGCAGTCTTTCATGGGGCAGCCAAAGCACAACCCCAACATCTCAGTTCTTTAGTCTACTGACTCTCACACCTCTGAGAAGCTCCAAATCCCCATTCACGTCCATCCCCAAACACTCAACTGTTTCTGGTTAAGTCTCTAGAAAGGAGCTATAAATATAAAGTCAACAGATATGTCACCAGAAGGCTAACAAACACAATTGTGGAAATGTTATGTAGTGAGTTGTTGCCATTATCCTTTGTGAGCAATTCAGAATTTTTATCGCTAATGCAAGTTGCAGTGTCAAGGTACCGAACGCCCACCATATTGACTTTACACTGTGATTCTTCTAGATTTGTATCAGAGTTTCTACAAGGCTTTAGAAAATAGGCCTTTTATTTTCTGGTATCTGATTGGCTGGTACCCATTCCAAAGGTGTACATTAACTTTCAATAGATGTCCAGGAAATAAAAAGTTCCAGCCTGCTATGCCCCAAAGTCAAACTGGTATCCTTGGGCCAGTTTAAAAAAAAAAAACTTTTCTACTTCAAACAAGCTGTAGCACTAGCACGTTTGTCGGGTGCTCAGTGCTGCTGTATAGCAGGTCAGATCATATTCAGAAAGAGAAACTTTTTTTGTCTCCTTTTTGATGACCCCCAAATGAATAAAACACACATAACAGCTTTCTACTACCCACTGTTTCTAGTCCGCCCCCCCATACTTTCGGTTCCAATCCATCCCGCCTCGCCAATTTAACTTTTAGCTAAAAAATCAAACTGCCTCCTATTTATTTCTCAGTTGCAGAGGTCATCAGCCAACTTTCTTTCCATATTCCCATATCGATCGTGACTGAAACGGTCACTGTTCCATTATCGCTCCTCTGCTGAGCCGCTTGACCCATGCTTACATTTTAACAACAACCATTTTATTCCTTTACAAATCAACGTCTAATGCTAGCCCAATGAGAAAACTATTAGGGGGGAGGGGGTTGACTGAAAGGTAATCAATAACAATGTGTACTGCTAGCACTATCAGAAAGGGACACTGCAATCCAATGCAAAAACAAGCATTTGTCAATGCTAGATGTTTGCTTGCTGGCATTAGTATTGTTAGTGTAGGAGTTAGAGAGATGTATAACAGGAATGGCAGTGAAGTATTGAACTGACACCAACCCCAACCCCACCCTGCAGGGACTGACAGGCACTGGGGGTGCCTTTGAATCGTCGTTCATAATGCTCACACTATTTTGCCTCACCCTACCCTGCGGGCACTGACAGGTATCGCAGTGCCTTAAGGTCTTCGTGCCTTATACTCACCCCATTCGATAAGGAAATATGCTGAGATGGGTGCGGTATAGGAGAATGGGGTGAACATTGGGGCCGAAGATCCCAAGGCACACCTCAATGCCTGTCACTGGCTGCAGGGTGGGGGTGGAATTAAGTGAGCATTACGGCCGATGATCCCAAGTCACAACCCCAACAACTGTCAGTCTCTACAGAGTAGGGTGTTATGATTGGAAACCCTAATGCTCCAGCTGTTTGTTGGTATTTTCACTCAAGATTTTCAAAATGGGATATTTGTGACCCCACCTCATGAACAGTGGCACTATCATTTGGTTACTCAATCCCGAAAGGTGGTTTTGCACATCGGCTGCGCCATTTGCCACCACAGGTGTTAAAACACATTTCTGGCAGGATATGAAAAATGACAGCTGTACTGTTCATAAGGTGGTGTGAAAAAATGGCAGTGTTGAAAATGTGGAGTGAAAATATGAAAAATTGGTGAAGTTACAAATGAGCATAGAAACTGCGCAATGCATGCTTGTAATGCAATAATTTTTTGGAATTTTTTCACCAAAGTTTCAACATGGGCATTTTTGATCCTTTCCTCATGAACAGTGACACTGTAATATTGTTACTCTGTTCCGAAAGTTGTTTTTCCATAGCAACCATGCCATTCTGTACCACAGTTGTGAAAACACATTTCAGGAAGGATGGGAAAAATGACAGCTACACTGTTTCTAAGGAGGTGTGAAAAAATGGCAATGTTGAAAATCTGGAGAGAAAATTAAAAATTGGTGAAGTTACGAGCGTGTGTAGAAACTGCGTAATGCACGCTCATAACGCAGTCATTTTTTGTATTTTTTTCATCAAATTTGCAACATGGGCTTTTTGGGACCTCTCTTCATGAACAGTGGCACTGTCATTTCATTAATCAGTCCCAAAAGGTGATTCTGTGCCACGACTGCAAAATCACCTTTCGGGACCGAGCAACCAAATGACAGTGATGAGTTCATGAGGTGGGATCCTAAGAACCCCTTGGTGAAAATGTGGGTCCAAAATTCCAAAAATGGCTGAGATATCAACCTGAGTTGAACCCCCCCATTGCCTCCCATTATAAAGCTTACCGTTATTCCTTCAGTTCGCAATTTGGCTTTGTAGAATGCACATGTGTCACAGTTCAGAGAAGATCATGGCTCCTGACTTCCGGAGGGCAAGTATGGGTGGGAAGGGGTGCGGGGAGGTGAGTGCCAGAGGAGGGTGGGGTTGGGGAGGGGATGAGGGAGACAATGGTGGATCGTTTTTGTTTGCAGGAAACAAAAGACCGTGAGGGAGAGTTTTCTTTATTTACAGGTTACACAAAAACACACACACAAAAAAAAAGCAGACTGGGGTGGGCTCCCAGTGTGCCACAATTTTTGGGGGATGCCGATATGGGGATTGGGCACCCTGATGTCGGCAAGGCATATAGACAGGGGGGCACACATTCGACACCAGAAGTGGACATACTGGTGTTGGAAAGAGAAGGGAAAACTGTTTAACCAGGAAAGATACACTAAGTGGGGGGATGCTGACATGGGGATTGGGCACCCCGATGTTGGCTTTTTGGGAGTGTGTGGCTGGTGGCAGGAGCCGTCATGTTATGGTGTGCCACATAATGTGTGTGTGGGGTGACATGCCGACACAGTGATTGGGCACCTCGATGTCGGCTTTCTGGGGATTGTGTGGTGTATGGCAGGAGCTGCCATATGTATTGAAATGTTTCACCAGGAAAGGCATGTAATGGAGGCGTGTCAATTGCCACTCTAATGACAAGCCTGTCTCTGATTGCAGATTCATTTAATCTCCATGGCTCTCTGAAACTACTGTCATCGGCAGCATGTTCACTGGTTGGTGGCTGTGGGATGCACCCACTAAAGCATCCCCTGCATTCGCCACAACACTGACACACCTCTGAAATGTACTACTATCACAAGATGCTGCTTGCGCATGCATAAAAAGAATCTCATAAGCAGCAGCACCCTCTAATTGCAACTACTGGCAATTAAACCATTAAAGGGACTATTTTACGGAAGTTGCCATTTCTGCTCAGTTTTATAAATATTTTACCCTATTTTTCCTTATGAAATCATTATTATAAAAAAAAATAACGTAAGTCAAGGTAATTCATGGGGTACTATTATACTGCACAGTGTTTGCCAAGCAGGTACTGGCCACTGTGACAGGCTACACCTACGGTACCCTCCTCTCCCATATAGTGGCAGTAATTTTATTTAGTTTTTGTTTACCGGGTAAGTACACTAGACAAGTTTTATGCCTATTTTCAGGAACGACCCGGGAGAGTACAAAAGGGTACAACAGGTACATTGATACAGTAATTGGTTCAGACGAATACATTCAGGTACAAATGTACAGGTAATATGCATCTTGTGCCCCTGTTGTATGTGACCTGGTGCTCCATGCATCTACATGCATACTGATGAGGTGTACGGAGACTATAGCTAGCATTTTTGAGTATGTGGTACTGCAGTGGGGAGGATGGCAAGATATGGGCACCACATGGGCTCAAACATATCCTGCTGGGCCATAACTACAACAGTAGGCTGTATCAGTCCTTCTGCAACTGGGCCATGACATGGCTCTGTGTGGTTGGTAGAACATGAACATGTACTCCTGGAAGACAGGAGAGAGAGAGAGAGAGAGAGAGAGACAGAGAGAGAGAGAGAGAGAGAGAGAGAGAGAGGATGACTGGACCTTCAAGTACTTAAACGGGATAAACAAGGTTGATAAGGAGAATCTCTAAGCTGAGTGGCAACCATAACAAGAGGGGACACAGACTTAAGCTGGAGGGTGGGAGGTTTAGGAGGGAGGTCAGGAAGCGCTTCTTCACAGAGAGGGTGGTGGACACTTGAAATGCACTGCCAAAAGAGGTAATCTTATTGAAGACAGTGGGCGGCTTTAAGAGAGGCTGGGACAAATATAGGAGATGGTAAGGGTCATGAATAGGGAGGATATTAGGAGGGGGGAGAGTGTGCAGAGACAGTAGCTCAAGCTGTGGACCCTGCAACACAAGCAGACTTGATAGACCAAATGGCCTTCTTCTGCTGGCTTCTTTGTATGTTCATATGTTTGTATGGCCTTGCATGGTCCTGTCCATCCACTACTTGTAAACATGGTTGTTGGTGCACTGTACCAATATATTGGTGTATATAATGTGTAGGAGTTATGGTACTGTCCCATTTGTTCTGCTGTATGCTATTGCTCAAGTCCCCTCAGTCATCCTCCACAGATGCCAGGGCCCAGCAGAGCCAGCCCAGGGCCAGAGACCGGCATCGTGCCTGTCAGGAACAGTGGCAGTAAAGGAGGACCCAAGGCCATAATGATGCCCATTGTGGGCAGCCTGTGAAGAGATGTTACACAGACACGGGTCCACGTTATGTACCCTGCATTGTTTTTTTTCACCCTCTGGGTTGCAGGTTTACACTATGCTGCATGATTCTGATGTGGGACAGGGGATGTCTATGTGTGTCTTGGTAGGCTGTATGGGGTGGCACCCATGCAGTTGTGGCTGGTAACACTCCCCCAGCCCTTGAGGCACTGTTCTACCACTGACGCTGTAGAGTGTTAGGGTCTGTTCCATCTACTGTCTTGAGCTTCATTGCAACAGGTGTATGCCCTGTGTGTGCAGTGTGCCTTGGCATGCATTACAACATGTAGTGGCATGTTCCCTGTGCCACAAGACTGTTACACCAGGGCATTGGCAGTATGGCTCACAGGCTCATGTTCTTCACCTGTCAGTAGCAGTCATGTCTGTTATACCACATTGTCAGGCCTAGGTATGTATATCTGTAGGGCAGAGATAGGCACAGGCCACTGTTGTACTGGTGCACCCTTTTGACATGACATGTGTGGCATACGGTGCTCCTGACAGTCTGCCCACACAGTGCCATCCCCAGTGCTATATGCACTATGTGTCATGCCACTGTATCTCACCAGAGATGGCCTTATATGGCATGGGTCAAGGGCAGGGGTAGTCATTTATGGGTCTTGAATGTACCTTACCGTACTCATTTCACATTGTGAAGCATAGTCAGTAGTGTCTAACCAACACAGTGATATTTACATTGTGATGATTCCACAGTATATGGGTGGAGCCATGCATACATTACAAAACAACTGGGTCTTTACAGGGCCAATGATCTGCATCGGCTCTGTATTGGAGGACACCCAATATTTAGGGCGGGACCAGCATCTGCTCAGACAGAGGGTGCTTCCACGCAGCTCTGCATCTTACACCAGAGTAGTTTGTAACTGGGGAACAGTGTGTCAGGTGCCCACCGACATACAACAGTGATGCACTGGCATGTTACCATGCCTGCTGCACACAGTGCTGGATGATGGCCCTAGCCCCATATGGCTGTGCTGTGTGCACCACATACATGTGTGCGCCTGAGCCCTGCCCCTGCTGCCACCCTGGGTGGCTCACGGATGTCTGTGTCCTGCACACCAGTGTTGGCCTGTGTGCTGGATGTCTGCTTAGTGGGCACGAAGTGTGTGGGTGTGACTCCTAGCTACTTGGGCCATGACACTGCTTATTGTGCTTTGGCATGATGCTGCTGTTGTCTGTGCTGCATTAACACATCTGGCATGCCTGCAGGTGGCGTGTGTCCATTCACAGCTTGGTCATGCTCTGTTGCAGCATGGCATACCCATTGTATTGACAGTCCCCTACTGTATGGGTCCACATTGCTGTCTCTGGTATGGCACGCATAGTCTATTTTAGCTGTTTGACTCCCTCCACCCAAGTGTGGTGTGATGGCTCATGTGCCAGCTGGTCGTATTTTGGTTGCACATGTCAGACCACTACTGTGTCTCTCATTCTATGCACACAACTGGCTGAATTTACTGTATTTCTATCCACAGGTGCCTGGAGGAGTGCCAGCGGTTGGAGGGATGCCATGTATCGGGAGGGGTGGGCCCACATTCTGCTCAGGCTGACCTGCCTGCAGCACATCCTAATCAGGTGGGTGGAGGACACCAATGAGAGCATCCAGGACCTAGCCCCAGCTCTCTGGCAGCAGCAACAGTCACCACCACCACCATCTGCCATGGCCACCAAAGGGCATGATTGTGATGGGCATGTGCCTTGTGTCTTCTGTGTTATTCACGGGTGGTTGCCTTTTTTTATTTTGCTCCCCCCTCTCCATGTATGGGCTGTTGCCCTTGTTCTTTTCATGTTCTACATTTTATAGTAAAGCTTCTTTTTCATACCTATGCTGCTGTGTTGTGTGTATTTCATCAGTGGGCTACTCGCACCCACTGCTGCCCCCTGTGTTCAGCACTATCTACAGAGCAATATTCAGTGCTGTGCACTTGCACTGTGCTGCACCAGGACGTCATCTGTGCGGTGCACAGTTGGTTCTATATTTATAGGATATAGCACCAGCACAATTTTTTTATTTATTTGCTTTTGTTAACCGGGTAAGCACACTAGACAGCCAAGTGCCTATTTTCTGGTGCGACCCGGGAGATTACAAGGTACATACATGAACATCAGGCAAATACAAGTGGAGGATTACGTTACACAGAATTAGCACACAGGGACTTTACAAGCAACAGTACCATCAGGCAAATACAAGTGAAGAATTACTATAAAGTGACATAGCACACAGGGACATTGCAAACATCAGTACCAGCAGTGATTTACATTACAGTATTTACATTGCAGACAGTAGGAAGAAGTACAGTGTGAATTCATCGCTCCAGGCAGCAATGTTGTTAGGCTTGCAGGTAGGCAAAGAGGAGTTACATTGGGATAGAGTGGGGCCAGTGCAAGATAAGGGAGTGCACAGTTATAATGCTCACCCTGTTGTGCCGGTGGACCTAAGTGGTCTATTTTTCTAGTAGCTGTGAGTACAGGAGGTGTATGCTTCTGAATACACCTCAGCTGAGGGTTGGCAGAGACACTCATGCAAGCACTGCACAAATATTACACTAGTGTGCATCTCAGAATATCAGGCCCTAGTGTTACAATCTTCATAAGAGACATTATTCAAAAAGCAGTATTTTATGTTGAAGATAGTTCTTCTATAAAAGCAAGGATGCATTAATTCATATATTCAATAAATGACTTTGTAGGATGAGGGCAAGCAGACTGCCTTGGCAGCCGTTACTCAAGTTGCAATCACCCCAGGCTACTGGCACAAAGTGCTTTCACAGGGGATCTGCTTGAACCGAGGGTCAATATGTATTAATGTGAGAAGAAATCATCTCATTTCTGTCAATCTGGTACAAAGAGTAAAGGCACATTTCTGGAATGGCTCATAATTTATGAAATGCGTAGCGATGACCACTACATCCTAGCCACTGTCTTGGGCCGTTTATGTAGAGGAATGCAATGAGGGTGAGCAGTCTTATAAAATCTGACTCAGCCATCTGGTCTTTGTACATGTGGCACAAAAAAAAGTTGGGAGCACAAGTACAGAGCAAGAAGTGCAGTTGTCATTCCTTGCAGGCTCTCTGACAGGTCAGATAGAGGATGGGGAAAAGGGAGGACCCCAATATCTTCCCACTGCTACTGCTGAGCATCAAAGGAGTCAGTTATTCTTATCTCCAACTCAACAGAGGCCTACTGCTTCTGTTCTGTACCCCCAAAAATACATCCATTGATGACAAACCACTGTGGGAACAACAGTCTGACTATGATCTGATGAAAAAGTACAGCGAGTGAAGGTCTGACAAACTGATGCCTGACATACCAGCAAACAAAACGGTGCAGTATTATCTGGATGAGAATCTGACACTAGCAGAAGGAGACATGCCTCTGTTGTACTGGTACCATAAAAAGACTGTTGGCCTTCTTTGACAGACGTACCTGTTGAGCAGCACAGTTCCCCACCTGCAAGTATTTATTCAGTAAGAATTTTCAGTGATGCAGGCAATGTAGTGCCAACATGAGAATTTGCCTTTTGCTCAGAAATCATTACTTTTAAAAGTTAATCTGCGCATGTTTTCAAAGAGATACAGTACTTGCCAAGGCTTATGGATGCTGGATCTCCTACACTTCCAGCAGGGCTATTGACAGAGGATGATGAGGTGTCTGGTAAGGGCTTCTGTGTCCATTAGTCTATAATTTGTGAAACCTGAGCCTACACACACACACACTGTGACTATAGGATTCTGCACTGCTGTCCGGTGTCTGTAGATCAGAATGTTTTGTGTTTACTGGCCTACACAGGTCTAATATTTGGGGGGAAAATGAGTCTGGCTGTGAAACCAGTGTGTGACACTTATCTATGGCATTACTGAAAGCATTGTCCAAGTCTGGCACTGTTCGTATGGACACAGTTTTGGAATCAGTAAACTAAACACACTGTGGGATGCTGCATTGAAATCTAGTGTCTCCATAGGCCTAATAATTGTTTGGGCAACACAGGTCATGTAACCAGTGTGTACATCACTCATCTGTAACAAAACAGGAAGTCTTGCTCATGTTTGGCACTGTCCCAATGGACACAGTCCTTGGAACCTGTAGCCTACACATAGTGTGGAAGGCTGCACTGCTTTTTTCAGATTAGAATGTTTTGCGGGCCTACATAGGCCCAATAATTTATTGAACAATGAACTTGGCCACGTAACCAGTATGTGCAATACTTATCCATGACATAACAGAAAGCCTTGTCCATGTTTGTCACTGTCTTAATAGACACAATGCTTGGATTCAGTAGCCTATGTACAGTGAAGCTCACCAGGATCAAGCCCAACTCTGCAGAATTCTGCAGTAAAGTTACTGCAGAGAACAATGCAGTTTCAATGGGAGTTAATCCCTTTTGTCATGCAGGGAAACTGTGATACTGTACACTACTGGATTCTGCACTGCTGTCATCAGATGTTTTGTGAGCTTACATACAGTGGGCCTTATACAAACAATTATTTTGTTTTGGCAACGTTAGCAACTTACTCTGTGTGTTAACCTTGTTCATGTTTGGCACTTAACGGACATAATTACTGGAACCTGTAGCTTTCAATGTAGGGCACATTGCATCATCTTGCTGTTTTGTCTACTTTGTTGGCCCAGTACATTATATCATTTGATGTTATCCCCATTCCCCAATGGTTTTTAATGTTTAAACCAGTGTAGACTAGTTCAGCAGTAAGATAACATTGGTGAATGTTACCTGATTCGATTTTCCATATTTACAAGATAGAACTTTTGGAGGTTCGCACTCTCCTCCTTTTAACAGCCCGCATATCAAACCTCTGACTTCATCAACAGCAGTTCCTTTATAGATTTACAAATAACAAAGAATAATTAAAGTCTGTGTGACAGAAATGGGAAGGAAAGCGTTAATGGCTTGGATTTTAGGCTGGTATTTTTCAGCAGTCTGAAAAAAAAAAACACACACACACACTGGGATTCCACTGTCAACCAGCATCTAGATAAGGGCTGAGTAATAAATCTCAGACACAGTGACCAAGAAGGGGAGTGGACAAATACACACAGACTCACATACTCATGCAGAGTTTAAAGGGATTGGATCACTCAAATATAAACTTAAGGTTAAAAATAAATATAATTGGACACTGGTAGGTGTTCAATCTGATTGGGACAATTAAATACATACATGGTAAATGGTTGGTGCATTCAAAGGGGGAACAAGAATCCTCTATTCTCAAGAGAGACTATAAGATGTTGGAAGACAGGTTTTATGGTTGTTGTTGTTGCTCTTGGAGTTGCTGGGGAAAGTTACATCCGAGAGGCCAAGACTGGAGCCTACCCTTCTAGCTATGTCCATGGGAGCTGGCAGATAACATAGGGTCCAGTTTCTCTAGATGGATAGGGAAGGGTAAGAATAATAATAGCATATTTCAGTGATATATTTTTCTTTTGTCATCTGTTATTTAAAAACATCTGTTTACTTTTCCTGTAACAGTGTTATTGTCTTATGTTAAACATATATATCCTGTAATGCAACCTTTAACCTTCTGTTAAGTAAAGAGCTATTTATTTACTCAACAGTTGCGGCTGTGAATTGAATTATTTCTAAGGTATTGTAGGGTTTCCATTGGTTGAGGCAAACTCTGTTTAGCATCCACCATCTGAGAGACACACTACCATGCTTTGATCTGTACAATTGCAGGTTTGACCTCCCAGTTCTGTGCAAGTTGGAGTCCAGTGCTGGACAATCCCAACTGGTGGCAGTGAATATCCAAAGACAGACACCTCTCTGAAAGCTGTTACAGCCCAGAAAGAGAGGTGGGTTGTCACAAATTGGTTGGCAGTAGAGGGGTGACTGTGGACTTTTTAGCACACTGAAATACAGAGTGTGCCAGTGGAACTTTTGCCTTAAAGTTATAAAACAAGATATATAAGAGAGTACACTTATACAACAGTTTTTTTCTGTTTCTTCTTAGCACAGTATAGTGTAGGGTGAGAGAATGAGCGCCATGGAGTACGATTCACTTACTGAGCAACAGCTTTGTGAAAAGTGCCAGGAAAAGGGGATTCAGCTTGAAGGTTTAAATCAGAAGAAAATGGCAGACCTCATAGCTGCCCTGGTGGCACATGACCAGAAACAGATGGTCCCTGGTGTGAGTCAGGCGCTCATGTAGTAGACCCCCCCAAACCAACCTGATGCCCTGTGACTGCAGCTGTTGCTGTGAGACAAGGATCTGGAAGCAAAAAGACTGGATGCCTAGGTGAAAAACTGAACATTGAGACAAGGAGACTAGAAGCAGAAGCAGAGACAAGAAGACGTGAAGCAGAGAAAGAACTGGAAGAAAATAAACTGGCAGACAGAGAAAAAGAACATCAGGAAAGAGAAAAAGAATGACAGCATGAAATCCAGAGACAGCAGCATGAGAGGGAAAGCATAACTCTGCACAACCAGCAAAATGTAAGTAATGGTGGAGTGAGTTTTCCTCATGAAGCCAAAATTAATTCTAAATTATTTCCTCAGTTTAGAGAGGTAGATGATCTTGACCTATTTTTAAGGTCGTTTGAGAGAGTATGTGAGCAATTTCAATTGGCAAAGGCTTCGTGGTCAACTTATCTCACACCCTTACTTACAGGGAGGGCTTTGCAGGCATTTACTAAAATGAGTGATGAAGACTATGTTGATTATGATAAGGTTAAAACAGTGTAGTTAAAACATTTTGAATTAACTCATAAGGGTTACAGAAGGAAATTTAGGAAGTTAAAGAAAAGCCCAGAAGACAGTTATGTGGAGTTGCAGGTTCAATTGTGTACTTACCTTGACAGGTGGCTGGATGGGGCAAAAGCAGACACTGTAGAGCTAATCAAAGATTTGCTTGTGAGGGAACAATTTCTTAAAATTGTACCTGAGGATCTGCATTATGGCTCCTAGACAGGGCATGCAGCTCCTCAAAGGAGGTGGCAGTGAGCGCTGACATGTACATGTCTAGCAGGCCATACACACAGCGTAAGTCTCATGATGGGGGGCAGCACATGGTTCTAAGGGGTCCCATGGGGGGCAGCCCAAATGAAACCAGCCTACACTTGAGCCTAAAGCAGAACCCTCTGGTTCTAAAGGGATCCAAGAGACAGGACCCAGGAAATGTTGTATTTGCAATCAAGTGGGGCACTTGAGATATAACTGCCCCCAGAAAATGGTTAAGGGGCAAAGGCCTGGGGAAGGGGGGTGATCAAAATAGCACTGGTCTGTTGGTGAGGTGTGTGCAGCCTGAAGAACCACTCTCCTCCAACATGAATAGGCACCCTATTGTAGTTAATGGGACAGTAACCCAGGGACTGAGGGACACAGACACTTACATCTCCCTGGTAAGGCGGGATCTAATCCATGTGGAGCAGATGTTGCCAGGGAAATACTCCAAGATTCAGAGAGTCAGAGGGCCAGCAGTCCAAATACCAATGGCTCGAGTCTTTCTGAACTGAGAGGGGGGCCACAGAGAAAAGGAGGTGGGGGTCGTAGAGGGCTTCCCTGTAAATATGATCATGGGACATGATTTTGACCACAGGGAATCTCCGGTGTGTGTTGCAACCCACAGCCATGCAAAAGAGCAAGCTTCTGAGGGTGAAGAAAGGGTGACTTAATGTGGTCCAGCTCCTCCCTCAGCAGCTGAGAAAGTGGCTAGCATGGGGGAGGGACTGGCTGGAAGCAGCAGTCATGAACTCCAGTCGCAAATGGAGGAGCCCACAGGACTTTCTTCTGAAGGGGCACTGGGAAGGATCAGATGAGGGGAGCTGAGCGCTGCACATCGGACTGATCCAACCTTGCAAAAACTGAGGGAAATAGCTAATAGGGCTAAGGGTCCTTGGGGAGTAAAGAGTCCGTTTACTGAGACAATGGGCTGCTTTACAGAGAATGTACAACAGAGGAAGGGCTAGATGGTGAAGTGCTTCAGCAGCTGGTAGTCCCTAAGGTTCACTGCCAGCAGCTTTTGACCCTTGCCCATGATATCCCTTTTTCAGGCCACTTGGGTGTGAGGTGCACAAAAAAGCGGCTGACCAACAATTTCTTCTGGCCTGGTATTGTCAAGGATGTGGCAAATTACTGCAGGACTTGTGCACAGTGCCAGAGGGTGGGGAAAATGGCAGGTCTGGTGCCCTGGCCCATTATTGATGAACCCTTCAAGAGGGTAGCTGTGGACATAGTGGGGCCACTAAGCACCCCAAGTCACACTGGCAAGCAGTATATCATGGTAGTAGTCAATTATGCCACAAGATACCCACAGGCAGTGGCCCTTTCATCCTCTGTTGTGGAACCAGTGGCTGACACACTGTTGGGAATATTAAGTTGGGTGGGCTTTCTCCAGGAGATTCTGACCAATCAGGGTGCCAATTTCATGTCAGAGTTAATGAGTAGTTTATGGGAGAAGTGTGGGGTAGAGCAGCTCAAAGCCTCCCCATACCACCTCAAAACTAATGATCTGGTGGAGCGATCTAATTCAACCTTTAAGACCATGCTAAAGACTTTTGCTGACCAGCATAATAGTGATTGGGACAAATATTTGCCTCATCTCCTATCTGCATACAGGAAAGTCCCACAGGAGTCCACAGGGTTCTCATCTTTTGAGCTCCTGTTTGGTCATAGGGTAAAGGGGCCCCTAGATTTGATTCAGGATGAATTGGAGGGTGACTGTGCCTCCCAAGGGGAGTTTGTTGTTGAGTATGTCCTGAACTTCAGGACCACCTTAAGGCCACTGCACAACAACAGCAGAAAGTCTGGCATGACCGCAGAGCCCGAGTCAGAGAATATAAGGTGCGACAGCGAGTGATGGCACTCATCTCTGTCTGACAGAATAAACTATAGGCAGCATGGAAGGGGCCATTCTCCATTGTCCAAAAGGTTAATGATGTCAATTACATGATAGAGCTACTGGGCAGGAGATGCAGGCGAAAGGTGTATCATGTTAATATGCTGAAGCCCTACTATGACAGGGAGGAATTGGTCCTTGCTGTGTGCTGCACCGCAGAAGAAGAAATTGAGGCTGATCCACTGGTGGAACTGCTCGGAGTCACATCCTCCATGGACAACCTTATCCTCTCTGAACAGCTGACACCAGCCCAGGTGTGCCGAGAGAATTTGAGGACATGTTCACAGGGAAACCAGAGTACACCACACTGACAAAGCACCACATGGATACTGGGACCCAGGTGCCCCTGAAGCAGTCTCCCTACAGGATACCCAAGCAGGTTAAGAAGACTGTGAAAGAGGAGCTCAAGGAGATGCTGGAACTTGGAGTAATCCAGGAATCTAGTATCCCCTGTGCCTCACCCGTGATATTAATCCTCAAGAAGAATGGTATCACATGATTCTGCATTGACTACTGGAGGCTTAATAGCTGCACAGAGTCTGATGCCTATCCCATGCCCAGAACAAACGAGACCCTGAAGCAACTGGGGGAACCAAGTATCTGACCAGAATAGACCTAACAAAGGGCTGCTGGCAGGTACCTCTGACCCCTGACCAGGGAGAGATCAGTTTTCATCACTCCATTTGGCTTATACAAATTTAAGGTAATGCCTTTTGTAATGGAGAATGCACCTGCAACCTTTCAACGTCTTGTGGATCGCATTCTGTCTGGGGCAGGTGAGTTTGCATTGCTGTATATGGATGATATAGCCATATACAGCCAGCCCTGGGAGGAGCACATCAAGAATGCATGGGACGTGTTCGGCAGGCTGAAGAATGCAGGTCTGATAGTCAAGGCAGAAAAGTGCCAGATAGGTATGGCAGAAGTATCCTACCTTGGGCACCGGGTGGGTAGTAGATGCATCTGCCTGGAGCCTGCCAAGGTCGATGCCATCCTGGCCTGGCCCAGTGCTACCACCAGAAAACAGGTAAGGGCATTTCTGAGGACAGTAGAATACTGCCAGAGGTTTGTTCCTTGCTATAGTTATCTGGCTAAGCCCCTATCAGACCTAACCAAGAAGGGAAAGCCAGATAAGGTGCACTGGATAGAGGGCTGTGAGGTCGCTTTTCAGGAACTAAAGAAGGCCTTAAGCAGGCCAGCTGTACTGGTCAGCCCCAATTATAATCTAAAGTTCACTGTCCATGTGGATGCTGCAGACCATGGGCTGGGCACCGTGCTGAGCCAGGTTACTTAGCAGGGGGAGGAGCACCCGGTCATGTACCTCAGCTGGAGGCTTCTGCCATGGAAGAAGCCTATGCCACAGTCCAGAAGGAGTGCTTGGGAATAGTGTGGGCTCTTCAGAAGCTGCTGCCTTACCTATATGGGAGAGAATTTACTGTGGTCACAGATCATAATCCCCTGATCTGGCTTCACAGGTCAATTGGGCAAAAGGGAAAACTACTACGCTGGGGCTTGGTATTGCAGGCCTACAACATGACCATCCAGCACCGCAGTGGTAAACAAAATGCCAATGTGGATGGGCTATCTAGGCAGGTCTAATTGCATGACTGGATACTTTGGGCACTTCCCAGCAGTTGCATGAATGGCTGTGTCACTTGGGGTGGCCCAAAGGACACACCTTCATTACTTGGGAGGGGATGTGACGGAAATGGGAAGAAAGGAGTTAATTGCTTGGATTTTAGGCTGATATGTTTTATCAGTCTGAAAACACACACACACACACACACACACACACTGGGATTCCACTGTCCACCAGCATCTAGATAAGGGCTGAATAATAAATCTCAGACACAGTGACCAAGAAGGGGAGTGGACATATACGCACAGACTCACACACTCACACAGAGTTTAAAGGGATTGGATCACTCAAATATAAACTTAAGGTTAAAAACGAATATAATTGGACACTGATAGGTGTTCAATCTGATTGGGACAATTAAATACATATGTGGCAAATGGTTTGTGCATTCAAAGGGGGAACAAGAATCATCTGTTCTCAAGAGAGAATATAAGATGCTGGAAGACAGTTATTAGGGTTGTTGTTGCTCTTGAGGTTGCTGGGGAAGTTACATCTGAGATGCCAAGATTGGAGCCTACCCTTCTAGCTATGTCCATGGGAGCTGGTAGATAACATAGGGTCCAGTTTCTCTTGATGGATAGGGAGGGGTAAGAGTAAGAATAATAATAGTATATCTCAGTAATAGACTTTTTTCTTTTGTCATCTGTTATTTAAAAACATTTGTTTACTTTTCCTGTAACAGCGTTATTCTCTTGTGCTAAACATATATCTCCTGTAATGCAACCTTTGACCTTCTGTTAAGTAAAGAGCTATTTATTTTCTCAACAGTTGTGGCTGTGAGTTGAATTATTTCTAAGGTACTGTAGGGTGTCTACTGGCTGAGGCAAACTCTGTTTAGCATCCGCCACCCGAGAGACACACTACCAGGCTTTGATCTGTGCAATTGCAGGTTTGACCTCCCAGTTCTATGCAAGTTGGAGTCCAGTGCTGGGCAACCCAGCTGAAAGCAGTGAATACCCAAAGACAGACATGTCTCTGAAAGCTGTTATAGCCGAGAGAGAGAGAGAGAGAGAGGTGGGTTGTCATAGTCTGTTTGCAATAATCCTGTGCCGTAGTGATCATTTGATCATTTGTGTTGAGAGAACAAAGCCAATGGGCAATATTAATCATTTTTCATCTTGCTACAGGGTTTAGAAACTGCTGTGAAGGGCCTTGTGCAATTTATTTGTTAGTAGAATATAAACAGAGTAACTCCTTGGGCATGCAAGTAGTAATTTTTGAGCCTGCCCAAGGCAAGATGATTTTTCCTGAAGACAGCAAACAGTGCATTAGGTAAAATATTCACCATATAGAACTTGAGGTACAGCAAACATTAATAGAACAGGAGACATATTGTCACATAATATGGACAGCAATTACAACAAATGATACCAAAGAGGTATGATATCTCTGTTTATAATACTTTTCAGTTCTGTTCTCATTTATATAAAAACTGCTGGCTGGCTGGCCTGATTTCAAAGTTTAGTGATTTCCACGGGGTAGCCCCTTGGAAGGACACAGATTTATCACCTGAATTACTATTGATGTTTGGGATTTGCAAGTAACCAGTGTAGCCACATCATGATGTAGCATGGCTGCAGACATTTGCTGGCCTTGTTGACTTTGTCATGAACTTGGTATCTGTATTCCAGTGGGAACATGGCAAGTTCCTTAAACATCTGAAGGTATACTGGGCTGCAGCAATCCTTACTTAGGATAAATCTGCCTACCTGCCCTATTTTGAAGGATCTGAATTTTCTTTGGATTGCTCTTAAAGCAGCAATTCAATGAATGGGGCTGGATCGAAACATATTGGGATTGTGTTCTGAGATGGCACAACCCTATTTATTGTCATGTGCAGCTTCACATCAGTTTAACAGTTTTAAACATTAAAGAGCATATATTCACTTCTAATAAACAGACAACTATAATTCACTGACCTATGCAGCCAGTATAGTGTTATGCTTGTGCAACTGTGTTAGTTTGATTTTGGCCGTACGCACTCTCTGTTCCAGAGGAATTACCACCCCGTAGGGGTACGAAGGCAAGGAACTCTCAGAGAGGGTTCCACCCCGAGAGGTGCCACTGGATGATTCCCATGGCTAAAGATACCTTAGGAATCCCAAAAAGAAATGTAGTATCACCCCAAAAAGGAGGCAACAGAAAGCATATGAGTAAGCAGTAACTGTGACATAGGAGCAGTAACTGTAACGTAGTAGTGGAAAAGCATAGGCAGTTTGATAATGTAATGAGATGCTCAGTTGGATAACATAATGAATACCCAGGCTTGCATAGCATGATACTGATGGTTTGTGTTGAGATTAGGGGATTCCCTAAGGAAGAGGGAATGGCAGGACATCCTCCACCTCCATCCAACAGCGGAACCTACATAAAGAAACTAGGAGAAATAACTATGTTAACTAAGTGTTATGACCTGAGGCAAAGGAGGAGAGGAAAAAAAAACCCTATGAGGAGGAAATCTCTGTGGATCCAAGGCCTAGGTAACCATACCTCCAGGCTTGGGATAGTTTAGTTAGTGACGGCTCTGCAGCTGCAATTTGGAAAACCCAATTAAAGGGAGGTGGAAAATATTCCAATTTGGAGCAGGGCTCTCACTCAAACCCTCTAGCGGGAATGCCATGGAAGGTTGCGAGAAAACTCTGCAACAATACATGCATCCAAGGCACAGGAGGAGAGCAACAACTGCTGAGGCACTCACCTGGCCTACCCACCCTAAATCAAACCAGGTGAACCAGAGGCAGTTGTAGGGAGAATGTGGTGAAGGTGCCTTGCTAGGGGAACCACTAAAGTCAATGGCTAACCGTTATAGTGGAACACTAGAGACAAAGGAGGTAACTTTTTCCACCCTTCACTGCTAGTCTTAAATTCTACACCAGAAGCTGCTGTCTCGTAGCAGGCAGCTAAAGCCAAACCCAGGGCGAGAACATTCCCAGCTATGGGCCAGGTGAGAAGGTTCCCGCCCTAAGCTAGACACGCTCGAGATGCGGACTAAATGCAGAGTGAGACCATTGGCTGCAGGAATCCTGCACCAGAATAGAATGGCTGGCATGCCCTAGAAATTGACTGAGGGCTGAAAAGCTAGTGAGCTGAATGAGCATGGCGTGCTGAGATCATAATGAGCATTGAGTGCTGAGATCTTGCAAGGATGAATGCAGATTGAGTGTAGCAGAATCCCAGAGGCTGAAGCCAACAGATGGCAGTAGGCATGAAGCAATGGTTTGTGTAAGCAAGGAGCAAAGGTTGCATAAGCAAGTGTGGACTTACACGTAGGTCAGTAAGCAGTAATAGCAATAGGTGGACCTGCATGGAGGTCTGCATAGCATACTGTATAGCATTAACAGCACTGAATTGGGGGCAAGCCAGCCAGACATGAGTAGCCAAATCAAGGTGACAAATACTCTGAGGAATTTTCGTCGGCGAGGACATTTTAATATCAAAGCTATATTAACAGCCTCAGTGGGAGCTTAGTTGACTGACCTCAGAGTTGTAACTGCAATAAAACAGGGAGACAATGCTTGAAAGCAGGTGTAGCCAGGCAGTGCAATGAAGCTGCAAGTAGAATGAGAGCAGGAATGAGCAGCACAGCTAGGGTCAGAGTAAACTGTGTCAGGTGAAAAGAATTGAGTATGCAACATGGAGCAGCTATGGCTGAGCTGAAACACACAGATAATTATTGCAGTTGCATTGCAGTAGTTTGAGCATGGTGAGCACAGTGTAAAAACACAAGCACTGGTTACAATAGTTAATTAAAGTAAACAGCAACAGTGGTTACATTTGTAGGTAACTGAAAGCAGTAGCATGAGCTCTGAATAGCATTATACTAGGATCTTAGAAACAAAGCCCCCCCCCATCAAAAAAGGAAGGAAGAACACACAGCTTAAGGCAAAATACAAACCAAAGCAGGAAAATAAACACAGAAGCCCAGCAGAGACAAGCAGGAGTAGTAAAAGGGGGGCAGGGAGGCCTAAGCAGCTCAGAGGACAAACCGACAGAGCCTTCAGTTGCAAAGAAAAAGTGCTTCGCAATGAGGCTGAAGGGAACTGCTTACATAGCCCAGGAAGTGGGAGTGGCTGGCTGCTTGGCCACTGAACTCCAGGCAAAGCCTTTCCAATTTAGTGTATTAGTCATTTCTTTCTACTTTTTTAAAACAATTTTGTGCAGTGAAACATGAGTTTTCACCTTTGCTTTCTGTACTAGTAATACAAAATAATTCAATATAATTCTTGTATTATGATGTCAGAAACTGCCAACTACTGTACTTAGGATCCCAATATATTTCAATGAGAAATTAAAGATATTTTTCTAAAAAAATGGGTACTTTTTTCATCAACAAATTTTGCCTTTTATATGTTTGTACTATTGTGGTCCATTTGTATGATTTTACAGTGTTTTTAAACAGGGATTGGCTTATCTTTTCTTTTCTTCTTTCCAAGTAAAATCTGGTTAGGAAGAATATGTCACATGATAAACCATAAAAATTAGATCACAGGTTATAAAAAAAATCTATTAAATATTTGATATGTTAGTGGAAGAAAGTTTTAAATCTCTATAAAATTCCAAAAATTGGGCCAGTCTATCAGCAACACTTGTTACCCGGGTTCGGGAATGGACTCGGGTTGTCAGATGCCAGCGGGGAGAAGGAGGATTGAGCATCCCGGGGTGGGGTGGAGGTGCAACTTGGGGGTGTGATAAGTCAGGGAAGACATTGGCCAGGCTCCAGAGCAGTTTGGACATGCCTCCACATACCCATGCTCCCTTGAGCTCCTTGAAGGCCGATGTTGGGGGTTGGGGAGAAGCATGGAAAATTGAAAAATGACCCCACAGCCAGACCAGATGATGAGCTCTTGGTGCCTTAGTAAGGGACCTGACTGAGGACCCACAGACACTGACTGACAGCTAACATTAGGTGGGTGATGAGCAGACCCCCTCCTTTGTCGCCTGAGGGTAAACCACAGAAATATGGGAGTGCAGGCCACCAGTATCCGGAATTGGGTTGAGCTGAAGGATACTTTAGGAGACACGGAAGGGGAGTCTGGCTGTGGTGATGGAAGGGGGCAGACACATAGAGTGAAAAAAAAAATCAAAAAATACATTTGCAGTTTCCCATTGAAATACATCGCCAGCCTTGCCAGCAATGATTTTCTGACTTCATAATACAAGGTTTCCTTTGGATTCTTTTTTACTAGTAGTTGGTAAAATAAAAATAAAATGATGAAAAGGTAAGTAAAGAAACAAATAAAAGCAAACAAAATGATCACAGAAGCATCTTAAGGCCTCACACCTTCATTTTTTAACATATACATCCTCACTAGGCACTTGGTGTCTAAGTTAAATTTAGCTTTACATATCTTCTGTTGTGTGCAATATAGAGGATTGTGTATGAGCAATCACACACAGCAAGACAGTTGTATGATCAAGAGGTTTCCATGGTAACCGGAGACCTCAAGAGCGAAGCTCGAGAGGTCCGTTACCACGGAAACCTCAAGATAGTTCAGCTGCCTTGTTTGTGTATGGTTGCTCATACACAGTCTTTTATAGTGTATGGGCAACCATGAGCAGTACTCCTTTATCCCCCAAACAGGTCTCCAATAAAAAAAAAAAAACACCTTACTTAGGCAGCAGTTCCATTGCGCCACTTACTTCCTAACCACTGTGGCTGCTCAATTGCGCATGCGTGCCCACATTCGATGTTGTGCTGCACTAGTGACGTACTCGGTGCAGCACAACAACATCCTGAAGCACCTAGTGCAGCACAACAACGCTGTTCCACGCATGGATTTCCATGCAGAACAGAGTTTCACCATACACTATAAAGATGAGGCTGACTGCTGACCCCGCATTATCCAGTCTGCTGGTGTATGATCCTAGTAGAAAGCTATTTGACATTTGCACAAGCAAGCTGGATGTTGTATGGGTCAAAAGACAGTGATCACTTTACAATGCATGAAGAAAGGAAATTAAGAGATAAATGAAACCTATTTTACATTATCTAAATCTGCTAAAAACAGCATCATTTTATTTATTTAGTTGCTGTTGACCGGGTAATTAAGCAAATAGCAATGAGTGAGGCCAGATCTCAATAGGGCCCCATCTGAAAAGGTCCCCATCTGGCCTCATTTGATGTACTGTCACTTTATAAAAGTTGATCACATAGCAGTTTTAAATGTAGTTCTTGTATCGGGGCAGTGTCAATTAATTTTAATTAAGTAGGCCTGAAATTATGCCTTGAAGTTTTTTAATGTGAATATGATATAACAGTATATTATCCTGATGCACTTCACAGTACTTAGAAATTGGACTTTCTAAAGTACAGCTCAACTGAGGGATAAAGAAAGGTTTGTAGAGCAGCATGCAGAATTTGTCTTTGGCAAGTCCATTACAGTAGTAATTAGCAATAAGTAATGTACTTTGTTAAAGACTGTGATAGATCAAAATGTTATAACTATAATACTCCATGTACTTAGCATATCAGTGATACATTTCATAATATCATATCACAAAATATTGCTACTTACTGCTGATTGCTTCTGTACAGAATGCGATTTGTTTGCATTAAGAGCATTGGTTTGTACTGCACCATTAAGAAATTTCAGATAGATCTTAGTGGATGTGAAATCCTCATCTATGTTTGCAAGTTCATCAGCACACAAACTATTCAGTGCATGCATTGTGGTGGTGGGAGGAATATTTTTTGTATACCAGACAACACAGGGCACAAAAATTGGGGTTCAGGCTGATAACATCACCCACATAATAAAGCGGGACACAACAACGTAGGCAAAACATCGCAGTTGGTAAGACCGCCTGTCCACAGCATCGCAGTGCAGAATACCACGGTCCACCACTCCGCCTTGCATTTCCAGAGTCCCACGGTGCCAGCATGACATATATGGACAAAAGGGCATCCTGGCAATGAAGCACAGGGCAGGCATGACGAAAGGCGCACAATGACCGACGGCCGAATCCCGGTGCCTGCCCTGCCAGCGGGGCATGGAGACTTCTGTGTCAGAGGACAGTGGGGATCCAGAATACTATAAGAATTATTAGCTATATGACATTGTGTATTACACTGAACATTGGTATTGTGTATAACAAGAAGAGAACATTTCTTAGAGAATTCACACACTGCCTGAGGCTTCCAGGAACAGCAGTTGCTGCACTTGCAGTGGCTGGCAGGAACCGGGATTCAGCCGTCGGTCATTGTGCGCTTTTCATCGTGCCTGCCCCGTGCTTCATTGCCAGGGTGCCCTTTTGTCCGTACATGTCCTGCTGGCACCGTGGGACTCTGGCAACACAAGGCAGAGTGGTGGCCCCACGGAATTCTGCACTGTGATGTTGTGGCCAGGCGGTCTTTCCAACTTTATGTTTTGCCTGCATTGTATTGTCCCATTTTGTTATGCGGGCGATGTTATCAGCTGGAACCCAAAAACTGAGCTGCCATGGTACCCCTGGCTGGCAATTGGCTTAACACACTTGATTAATGCTGTCACTGGCCTGTTTCAAAATTATTGCTGGTCTAGTCCCATCTCACCCCTCTTTAGGTGCCTGCTCACAGAAGACCAGGGGCCGGATTTTCAAAGGTCAGAGGATGACACAGGGTGCTTGCATCAAAAACAACTGATGCAAGGAACAGTATATGTTAAAACTTGCATCAGTTCTGATTTTCAAATGGTACTTGTATCAAAAACAGGTCTACATGCACCAGACTGGCTTGTGCCATGCATGTACTGAAAACATGCTTGCATCATGTCGGAAGGTATGCCTGCCTCACAGAAATGATGCACCATCCCCTTATTTGGGATTTTCAAAGAATGTGAGTCATGTCCTTGTGCCTAAGATGCATGTCACTCTTAACGCACACTAGGACATATAAAGAGTTCCATAACAGGGCCACAGACCTGACTATTGTACTATTAAGGGCCAATATTCCCCTGCAGAACTAGTTTAGAATGTTTTGGGGGCTTAGTCTTGGCCATTTCATCTGCTGTAGTTTTTGACTCAGCTTGCATCATTCTTGTCCTTTGTGTCATTTTCTTGACACAACTTGTATCATTCTCGTTCCTTGAGTCATTTTTTTTACTCAGCTTGCACCATTTTGTTTTGACACACCTTGCATCATTCTCATCCCTTGTGTCATTTGTTTTCTTGCAGTGAATCTCTTGTGTCAATCTGGGGGACTTTGCCACATAGAACACTTTTCTTGCAAAATATGGCACACTGTATTTGATGCACCTGGATCTGATGCAAGGTGGTTGTCTGACACACCCTACATCAATCTGAGGGCCCTTTGAAAATCCAGTCCAGGTCTCTGGACATAGAAATCCTTAATTCTCTTCAGGTACTCCTTTACTCACACCTAAAGTAGTAGCAGTCTCTTTTTAGCTTAACATATGCTCCGTGAGATGGAACCCAGCATCTGTCAGTGAAATATATTTTTTTTATATATACAATTTATGCTTCTTTCATCTCTGGCTGCCCCCTTCTGACTGACCCTCCCAGCCCCGTGACCCCAGAATCACCGGGACTTATCTTCCCGCCTGGTCTGGGTGCGGAGCCTCCGAAGGGTCGGCCATCATCCTGCAGCCAGAGGGATTTTCCACCATGTTTCTCCCATTCCCCTGCTGGGGCACATACAGCCAGATGTGCATGCGTGGAGGCACGTGCATGTCAGTGGAAGTCCTGCAGCACCCTCCCTTCTGCTGGTGCCCTCAGACTCGCACTATCCTCTGGTCTCCACCTGGGGGCAGTTGTTCTGAAGGAGTGCCAGTCCTCCCTCCCTGGGAGAGGAGAGCTGTCCTCTGGATGCTCGATCCTCTCCTTGCCCTGCTGACCCTCAGCAGTCCACACTCATTCCCAAACATGGGTCGATGGCGTGGTGCAAGGTGTGGCATCCAGCATTGCAACCCTCAGTGCCACTGGGCCAGTCTAGCTGCACATTTTCAACTCACTGCACTATCACAGATGAATTAAATAGGAAATATTTAATATTTATGTAACCCCCAAGGCACTTTTGGCTAGTTAGCACCCCCCCATAAAACAGAACTAGTACTCACATATGGCATACCATTTACTTTTAGTAGAAATTCTAAGAATGGTACCCCCCCCCAGCATTAGGATGTATACCAGTCTCAATATCAGAGTAAGGGGGTGGGGGTAAAATAACCAAAAATAAACCTTTGTAACTACAGCCAGGTCCAGGGGAGAAGATGCTAGGTGCATGCTAGACCTACTTACTGAGGGGGGGCCCCATCAATTCCACACAGGAACAATGATCAGATTGTCCAAAGCAGCAGCTGGGATTGTGCAGTATTGCATTATTCACTGTTGTTACTAAAGCATCAGTAGACCCACAACGGTCGGTCATGCCAAACAAGTACATTTCCTTTCACAACTGTTTGCCAGGCAGTACAATTCTCCACAAAAACATTTCCTTTCTCTTCCCCATGGTGTATGCTTGTGGACTGTGCCACATCCCAAAACAATTCCATTTCCCAAGAGTGTATGCTTGTGGACTGTGCCAAACACTCAGAACATCTTCTTTTACATAGGTGCATGCTTGTGAATTTTATCACCCACATCATCCTGCAGCAATGGCCTTTGCTCAGGGTAACCTGGTGCCCATCAGCGAATCAGTTAGCCCTGCCTTGTAAGCTTCCAGACAGTGTTCCTCCCACCCTTTGCCCCAGCCGACAGTCTCTGTCATTCCTTTAGGGTTAAACCACAGAAGCCTTCATTCCCCACTGAAATGCTAAAGACTCCAAACTTTACTTCAAATTTCCACACTTAGATGATCAAGGGCTACTGACAAGTGTGATCTAGCCTTATCTTTGGGCATACAAACCCCAGAACAAACCACTAAATGGAGAACTTGTCTCCCATTATGTACTTACAGTTAAGTTGCTCCTTCTTTCTGACATGGAAACAACCAGAAAACTCCCTTTCCACTCTGTACTCACAGATTTGTTGCCCCTTCCTTTAGGCATGGGAACAACCAGAAAGCACCTTTTTCCGTGGTAGCTTGTCAGAAATCTCATGCAGAAGTCCTCCTCAAAGGCAGCTGAAACACACACAAGGACCTTCAGGGGATTGCCCCTTGGATCCACTGAACTAGCAGTGCCTTTCACTTCTTCTGGAGTGAACATCAAGAAATCCTGTTGAAGAAAGGTCTCTACCACTTCACTGGAAGGTGGTAATTGTAATCCAAACTAGGGTGAGAAACACAGGACCCTCTGACACAGAACCCCACTGACAGAACTCCTGCCACTCTGGCTTCCACACTAAGAACTAACCGAACATTCTAAACTTTCCCAGAGCAGCTGACTCCGAAACAGTTATGCTGCTGCAAGAGTTCTAAATGACATAATCATCCTTCCCTCAGGCTAGCTGAGTAAACAATGATGTCATTATGTAAGAAGCCCCTAAGTGAGTGTCTTACCAGCTGCCTTTTCTACCTACCTAACACCAGTAATAATGGGATTCTAGTAACCCCATGGGACTGGGTGGTTACATTTACAAAATGTACAAGATATACAGAAAACAAAGGGTGGATAATAAACACTCCAGGAAACTTAAAATAACATTTTTATATGAAAGAATTACAAAAAAAGATTCATTTCCTAAAGATTACATTCAGCAAATTGGGAAAGGGCTCTCTGTCTCTCACTCACGCACTCTCTAATGTACACAGCAGTCTTTGTGGGGATTCCCGACCCTCCAAGCACAAAGAAAAGAAAGAACTCTGTTCCTTGCCTGTGCACCCCAATTAAAGTGTGCCTTGAGCTTCAATAATGCTACAGGGCTTGGACATGACATCATTATTGGCAATTTTTTTTAGTGACATCCAATCAGTTCCATCCAAACCTCAGCCACTTTTTGTCTGGTTCTGGTGTTGTTCCTCCTTGTGATAAACAACTGCACATGCAAACAGGAAGTAAGCATGCCTGCACAGTCTTTCATCACAGAGGAGCAGCTTAGTGATCTCCATCAGACATTAATACCTTTAATCAACATCAGTGAAGCTATCTCCTTACCCCCCCCCAGTACGTGACCCTTTATACTATTTAACCCAAGGGGAGAGGAATCTCCCAGGGTATAAATTAGTAAAGGAAGCAGGGTGGTAGAAATGAAGGGGATGGGAATGGGAATATTAAAAACAGAAGAGGAAGGAGGAAGGGAGGGAGGACAAAAAGGAAAAAGGGAGCAAGAAGCAGAGTGGTAACAACATATGAAAGGGCATGTGTGTGTGAATGCTAGAAGTCTAGAAAATAAGATTCTGGACCTAGAGGCCATCATGACAGAGGTCAGCCTGGATACTGTGGCCATTACTGAGTCATGGTTCACTGAAGACTAGGTGGGCCATGCAGTCCTTATTTGCCATCAAAGTCTATGTTTCTGTGTATGAGACATGGCAATACCAGGCTATATTCTGTTCAGGAAGGACAGAGTGGGATGCAAAGGAGGGGGTGAAGTGCTTTATGTGAAGGAAAGCATAAGAGTGGTGGACATATGGGGAATACGGGGGACAGAGGTACTGTGGGTCACCCCAGAGACAGGGAACAGAGCCACTATTTGCACTGGCTTGATCTATAGACCCTTCAGCACATGGGGAGGAGGGGAAGGAGTTAGATAAGGTACTGGTGGAAGCCACTGGCATGTTGGCAGAAAAGGGGGAGGTGCCGCTGTTGGGGACTTCAGTCAGCTGGATGTATATTGGAGCCTCCCAATTGCAGCTTCAGTTAGAGGAAGGGACATTCTGGACTCCCTGCAGGGGACATTCCTCAAGCAACTAGTCAATGGTCTAACTTGTGATGGGGCAATACTGGACCTGGTACTCACTAACAGGGACAGTGTTGCAGACATCAAGGTGGGAGGCCACCTGGGAACCAGTGATCACTGTACAGTATGGTTCAATATAAGAACAGCTGCAGAATCAAACCACACAAGGATGAGGGTTCTTGGCTTCAGGAGGGCAGATTTTATAAAAATGGGTGAATGTCTCAGGGATGACCTTGGAGGCGAGATGACCTGGGTGGGGGGTGTGTATACCGACCACACAATGAAACTTTTGCAAAGAAGTCCATCACAGTGACAATTTCGATGTTGTCACTGTTATGTACTTCAATGTGAAATTTTGCAGTTTTGCGGTTTCACCCCCCCACACACACAAACAAACTCTGACTCAGAGCTTGATCTAAAAGTAAGAGGGGTGCAGCGGTGAAGCCTCCCATATGGATGGTGTGGGGGGTGAAGCCCCCCACAGAAAAACAAGGTGGAAAGGCAAACTTTTGCCCTTCGATATTGAGTGTGTTGCTGTGCTGCACTTCGACAACATAGTTGTCGAAGCAACATGGTGCATCCGGTGGGGTGGAGAAAAAGTTGGCAAAGCTAAAAGGGGATATAGTGAAGGCAACAGACCTCTACTTCAAGCAACTGAGCAAAAGCAAGAGGAAAAAGAGACCAATATGGTTCTTGAAAGAGGTGATTGAGAAAAGTAAAGGCTAAAAGGACAGCATTCAGAAGGTATAAGGAGAAGCAGAAGGAGGATGGTAGGGAGGTGTATCAGAGGAAACAGAGGGAAGCAGGGAAAGCAGTAAGAAGCACGAAAGCCCAAACTGAAGCGAGAATAGCCCAGGTGGTAATGAAAGGGCACAAGACATTTTTTTAGGTATGTAAGTAAAAAGAGGAAGATCAGGGAAGGTATTGTAAGTATAAAATGGGAAGGAGGTAGACTGTACAGAGGGGGACCAGGAAAAGGTTGACATCCTGAATAGATACCTTTATTCAGTGTTCACAGAGAAAGTAAAAGGGGATGGGCCACAAAAAAGTAACAGGAGCTATAGAGGGAGGGTGGTGGAGACTACTTCCTTTTTTGAGGAGAGAGTCCTGAAGGGACTCACTAATCTGAAAGTGGACAAAGAATGGGGCCAGACAGGGTGCATAGAAGGGTATTTAGGGAGTTCAGGGCAGGGCAGTGACCAGAGGGGGTGCAAGAGCTGCAGTTTCAGTAATGCCTGCACTGTTAAGTGGCCCACTGCCTCAGAGGTCAGCATTAAGAACACCTTTACTCACAGGAAAACTGACAGGAAGCTCCTGCCACGCTTGAGGACCAACCTTTTCTTAAATCTGTTGCAACAGTTCTTCTATTTCTTAGCCTAATCTATCCTTTACAATTTCTAGTCCATAAGGTTGGCCACCTATGGGCACCCCTTCCCTTTATTGACTATGCTATAGTGTCCTCTTTAATTTTCCTTTTCCGGCTCAGACCCTCGTACAGTGAGGTGATTGTGGTGATCTCCAATGTAAAACAGGTTATGTTTATCATTGTTGGATTTAGTATGTAATAGCACTATGTCATAAAACACCTTGCTGTATATACCTTATGTTTATGAAACCTATAAATGTTGAAAATACCATGGCACTAGGTGTTTGTGATAATAGTAAATAGTACTAGGTGACCATTGTAGAAATTAAGTTCGTTGTGCTATTTAAAATGCGTGCACATTGCTGTAAACTGAACAAGTCTGAAATTTCATGATTTGCGTATATCCCATGATGCTTTGCATTACAGAAGTATGTATGATGTTGTATTTCTTTGAAACTTGATTTGTTGCCATTGCCCTTTGGGGTAACCCTTTTTTTAGTGATTCTGCATTGAGGTTCTTTGTCTATAGCTTGTTTGTTTTTTTTTCTTTTTGAGACCCCACTATCCCAGCAAACAAGGCCCACATAGGGATGAAGGGCTTTTACTAAAAATGTTTAGATCAGAGATCAGTGTCAGTAGGTGCTAGCTAAATGCAGAGAAAGGACATTCATAGTCTGTTGCAGCAAACTGATGTACTGAAGAAGGAATATGCCATTGCTCAAGGTTATTTCCTGTATTTTGAATAAACATCATACAGAGATTGTGTGTTGAACTTGAAGTTCGGTGTCTGGTTCATCTGTTATCCCATAACCACTCCACACAAACTTGCAAGTTTCTCTTTGGAGCTTGCTTATCCATTTGAACTTGGGTTTATCAACAGTGGTATCAGAAGATTCCAACCCCAGTTTCACATGGTTGGGGGGGGGAGTACAGAACAAAGAAGCAATAGGGGCCCATTACTCAAAACATCTCATCTTGGTGCTGATATCCCCAGGAGGAGCAGGAACAAATTACATTGTTCAGTTCTTTGATCATGTGCCATCAAGGAGGTTGGGGGACAGGGGGCAGCACAGACAAACTATGTATGTTCAGCAGGACGGATACAAAAAAACGCACACTATAAAAATGTCAAATGCGCTAATGGTTATTTTACATTTATTGATATTGAAATGAGCCCCACAAAATATTTTCCGGGGGGCCCTTATATTTATTGGCACAGCCCTGACTCAGAAGGTGCCGGCTACATCTGTGACAGTCCTATTGAACAGCTCTCTGAAAACAAGAGTGTTTCCAAAGGACTGGAGGAAACAAAAATGTAGTTCCACTTCAGAAAAGTGGTAGCAAGGAAGAGACTGGTAATTATAGGCCAGTCAGCCTGACATTGGTGGTGGAAAATTTAATGGAATTACTTCTGAAGGAAAGGACTGTGGAATATCTTGAATCCAATGGGTTACAAGTAGGGATGGGCAAACCAGTTCTGGAGAAACCCAAACCTGCCCGAACCAACAATATTATAGGGAGTCGAACCACATCCAAACTTTTTCTGCAGTTTGGATCGATTCGGAAAATGTTAAAAAAACCTTAAATGTTGGCTTTTTAACCAGGCCTTTTAAAGCATCTGATTAATTTCCCTGGAGTCTAGTGGACCCTCCACCTCCGGTTTCCTTTTCTCTGGTGTCTAGCAGAACCCCCACCCCCAGTTTTCTTTTTGCCTGATGTCTAGCAAACCCCCAACCCCCCACTCTGGCAGATAGCGCCCCACCACTCTGCTCCCCCATCCTCGAGCCGGCAACCGACAAAGCCCTCCCTCTCCACCACGATCAGCCACCAGATTGAGTTCTCTCAATGAATGAGTGTGTGCTTCTGCAAGTACACACTCATTCATTCATCTCCTTCAGCTCTGGCTGCAGCCACCCGTGCTGGTCGGAGACCAGAGTGGAGGGCTGTTCCGGTCACTGAAGGGGTGTCAGAATGGGGGGTAATGGCATTTTAGACCCCAGAGAGGGGCACACAATGCTTCACCCTCATCCCAACTCCCCACGGACAACCAGAAAAGCCCTCTGCTCTTGTCTCCGATCACCATGGGTGGCTGTAGACAGAGCTGTTCTGTCAATAAATGAGCATGTACATGTACAGGTATGCACTCATTCGTTGATAGAGCTCAGTCCAGTGGCTGGCCATGGTAGAGAGGAAGGACTCTGCCATTCGTTGGCTTGGGGGTGGGGTGATGAGATGCTACCTGCCAGGGTGGGGGGTCCACTAGACACCAGAGAAAAGGAAAACCAGGGGTGTGGAGGGGTCCACTAGACACCAGGGAAAATGGAAACTGGGGGTCCTCTAGGCACCAGAGAAAAGGAAAACCCAGGAGGGGGCCCGCTAGATACCCAGAAAAGTTGATATTTTGTTTTGAAATAATGGGGGTGCTCAGGGACAACTACAACAGTTAACGTAATGCCACTGCATAAAGGTTCTGAAATGTTTGGATAAGGCTCAGATAACCATCTGAACCTTTTGATCCTTATCAGAACCTTTTAGAACCTCCAAACCTTTTGAGGTTTGCTCAGCTTTAGTTACAAGACCCAAGGCAGTATGGATTCATTGGTGGGGAAGGGGAGGTCATGCCAAACAAATCTGACGATATCTTTGACTGTTTGACCAATGAATTAGATCAGGGTGTATTGGTGGCCATGCTTTCCCTAGATTTCAGTAAGGCTTTTGACATAGGATACTAGTAAGCAAGCTGGGTAGCTTAGGAGTGGGTCTAAAGGTGGTAAACTGGGTAAGAAACTAGTTAGGGGAAAGGCAACAGAAGGCGGTGGTAAATAGAATTTACTCCAAGGCAGGGAGGGTGACAAGCAGGGTGCTTCAGGAATCAGTGTTGGGACCAGTCTTCTTTAGTGTCTTTATATGTGACATTGCAGAGGAGCTGGAAGGGAAGGTCTGCCTCTTTGTGAATGACACCAAAATCTGCAATAGGGTGGACACTCAGTGGGGTTGTGGTGTGGTGGAGGAAAGAATGAGCAGCAACCTGAGAAAACTCGATGAGGGGTCAAGGTTATGGCAGCTGGGTTTCAATGTAAAAAAGTGCAAAATAATACATTTAGGGCACAGAAACCCAGGGGCAGAATACAAAATGAGTGGAGTGGTACTGATGGACACCAAAAAGGAAAGAGAACTGGGGATATATATATCTGATGACCTAAAAGTGGTCAGGCAGTGGGACAAGGCAGTTGGAAGGGCTAGTGGGATTCTGGGGTGTATAGGGAGGGGTATCACCAGCAGAAAGAGGGAGGTGGTGTTGCCTCTGTATTGATCACTGGTAAGACCCCACCTAGAGTACTGTGTTGAATTCAGGGGACCACATTTCCAGAAGGACACAGACAGAGAGGAGGTGGTCCAGAGGGGGGCAACTAAAATGGTGTTGGGTCTGCATCAAATGCCATATGAGGAGATAGAGACTAAAAGACCTCAATATGTACACCCTGGAAGAATAAAGGGAGAGGGGGATATAATAGAGACTTTAAATTCCTAACCAGGGGTAAATAAGGTACAGGAGTGATGCAGTTTCAGAAAGGGAACATGCTATAAAGCTGGGAGCAATAGATTCAGGGGAGATGTGAGGAAGCACATTATCAAAGAAAGAGTGGTAGATTCCAGAAACAAACTTTCAGTGGAGGTGCTGGTGGCAAAAAACAGTGGTGGGGTTCAAAAATGCATGGGATAGGCATAAGAAAATCTTAGAGAAAAGGAAGGAAAGAAGGGAAGGAAGAAAGCTGATCAACTAGTATCTGCGGTGGTACTGTAGGTAGGGAAAAATGGACAGAGTGGGTGTGCCAAGCAGTTCTTATCTACTGTTACATTTCATGTTCCTATGTTTCTTTGCAAGTAACTTGACAGATAGAAGTGAATATGTTAGGAATTCATAAAGAAAAAGAATTGCTTGTGCAAGTGAAAGGATGACATTCTCTCTGAAGCCTTCTGGAACTAGCACTAATGGAATAGTTCTCCTGACTCAGCATCTTGAATATCTACATTCTGGTTTCTCTCTGAAATAGTAGGAACAATTCTCCTCAATAGCATATGATTGCAGAATTGCAGATAGTTTTATGGCTTAAATTTGTCCCAGGTATTGCATTTTTCATAATAGTCATTCAGAATATTCACTTACCAAAAATAAATGTTTTACAACGCTCATAAATACTGGTATGTTAGTATTACATGCCATATGCAGTACTAGACTAAACAGAATACATTAGGGGAGGTGGATCCTCTGTACTGAAATGTTGGCTGGGTACAGCAGGCGAGATTGGAAGGACTCTGAAATAAAATAAGAACAAGTGCCTTGAGCGCTTTTTCTTTTAATGTGAAACATGGAAATATTCATTTGTCTTCGACCCCTGCAACATTACTCATTTCTAAATGAAATTTAGGGATGAAAAAATAAAATAAAATATCCTATGCTAGTCTGCATCCCTTAGAAGTGAACTATTAAAATTCCTCTGCTGCATCTCTGAACTCCTGATAGATAACAGAAGTGAGACAAATGGAAGAGGTATATTTATCATATTGCGTGGAGAGTTCTTTATTCCCTTTAGCAAACTCTGGGTCATTCTTCACAATTCAGCTGAAGATGATCTGTGATTCACTGAACCATGGCACTGCAACAAATGACAATACTTGCTGTGATAGTTTTCTTTATTCATGTGAGCAAGCACCCATAATATCTCAACACCACTGAAGAAAAATGTTGTATTGTTTGCACTGAAGCGAAGAACAATTTACCAAAGTGTGGTCAACGCTCAGAGGTTTCATTTTATTTAAAGGGAGAGGTGAAAAAGAGGATTTTGTTTTGCTATTAAGGAGAATTCTGAGGGTGTTTGGTAACTGTTATGCTAACTAACAGTGACTCATTGAATAAAAAAGGTTTGGTACCTTAAAGAGCAGCTGACATCTTCAGGAGAACTTTTACAAAACATACTATTTAGGCACAGTTCAGCTTCTATTTCCCATTAGTTCTGTATTTCTTTTCCCCATTATTTATTACTGAGGTAATCTGCATGAAAACAGGATCTTTGCTACTGAATAGTTCATCTATTCCTGTTGCTTTTTCCCTACCTGAGGTCATAATGCACTTTTTGTGACATCACAGTCACTCCCATGGCATCAGATTGTGATGTCACAATAGAAAATTTTGACTTGAAGTAGGGAGTCAGCTATAGAGGCAGATGAACTCTAAAGGAACTCTAAGGGATAAAGATCATATATTTATGCAAATGTCTTCAGTAATAAATAATGGGGAGGAGAAATATACAGAATACAAATGGATTGCAAGCGGAATTGTGCCTAATTATTATTAAAGTTTTCTTTGCAGCGTCAGTAGCTCTTTAAGAAGAGAAGCCATTTGACCCAATGTTTTCACCTTGAACAGAAAAGGATGCCACATACAAAACAGAATACAGTACATTACTGATAGTACACCTTAGTTACAGTATTATACTAGGTAAAGTATCTAATTAAAGGGAGCATTTATAAAAGTGACCCTGGAAGTCTGAAAGCCATGTAAAGCTCTTTTCCAATGAGGTATTGTAGTTATCTGTAGCCTGCAGGAGTCTGGAGATACCTCAGCTTAAGTTTGCCCTATATTAATATAAGACTGCATCTATTTTATGAAATGTTGTGATATCCCACATGCTGAAGTCATGCCTAACCACGACGTAGATGGGCACAGCTTCCCCTTCCTGATGTCACAAGGTGCCACAAATGGTGGGTGGCTTCGAAGTATCACTATGGGGAAGGCTTAGGGATATCTTTGGATTACTGCTAGCCAAAGATCAACCCAATACCTCATTTAAAATCACTTTTTATGGGCTTTCAAACTATGTGGACACGGTGTGTAAGTGTTCCCCTTTAAGGAACAGGCAGATCAGCTGGCTGTGAGTTCCCAGACATGTCACCCACTGGCATGTTTTCCGTTCTTCAGTGTTAAGGACTGTGCAATCAGCTGGAAGTATAGCCTAGAGGTTAGAGTAAAGAGCTGTGAATGAGCTTGGTATATCCAGCAGACTTGGGTTTGATTCCCACAACCTTCACTTGCATACTGTGTGACTCTGAACAAGTCACTTAACCACCCAGTGTTCCTGGATTGCCCTGAAAACAGGCACCTGTGCCTAGTGGGCCTTACCTGGTTACCAAAATAAAAAAATACAATAAAAATGAAAAGGATCACTCAGGATGTCATGAGGGTGCATACTGAAAAACCACATGGATCAGTACAAAAAGCATAGCAGTCACTCACTCACTCACTCACTTACCCACCCACCCACCCATAGCTATCAAAATTCTTAGGTAGTATCAGATGATAATAATACGAAAACAAATGATTATAAAATGCAGCAGTATTTATGTAAGAAATAAGACACGATGGAGGGGTAGCTGTTATGGATTAATGCACGCCCATGTGCATAGTGGGGCATGAGGCACTTGTGCCGAGTGCCTCCAGCACCTGGAAATGTATTAACCACTGACAACCGCCATCCTGGAGTGTCTTACTGAACCTATAAAATGGGCCACTTGTAACAATTTGGAATATGGAGAAAAAAAATAAAAAGACTGGAAAAAAAAGAAAACATTTAGAAAAATGTACACTGTAAAATACAAGTAATTTTTTTTTTCCTGTTCTAGGACATTGTATTGTGCTATTCTTGAACTGTCTTAGCAAAACCTTATGTGGATCTGTTCATGAGAAGGGGTTACCATTGTTCAACATAGTTTTAGTCACAATTTGAAAACTGATCAAAATAGCTACTGCAATTATAATATGTGTTTTTCATAGATGGTCATCTCCAGAGATACTTGACATAGTTTCAAAGTCTTTGCTTCAGTCAGTTTTTTTTTAGGAGGCCATCTTTGAAAATCCACATATTTGCAGCAGCAAATTATGACATGACAGATCAGAGCATGTTGTGTGGGTTATATTATGCATATGCATTACTTGTTTTCAATAAAATAGGTTTAAAACTGTGTGCTGTGTCCCTTATTTCATTTTGCCTGCATCCACCCCCCCTCCAATTACACACTGTCTGAGATTTACACTTTCTCGGGCAAATTGCCATGACACAGGCAACATGCAGTGTCCTGTGTAAAGACTTTAGTTAAACGCCCCCAAATGTTTTGTCTCTGAATTTCTTTTCTGCAAATTACCCCTGGTTACAAAGAAAAAGACTACCTGCGTTACTGAGAGGGTGAGCGCTGTTAAATGGGTGGCCAGCCCCAAACAGTTAATGAAAGTCTACAAGTAAACAGCATTCTTCCAAAAAGCAGAACTGCACAAATTTTAATAAAATATATTTTTTTATTCTGAAAATCAGTGGCATACAATCTTACAAACTCAGTGCAAGAAACCCCTAGCTCCTTGGCTGATTGCCTTCAAGGGGACGTTGGTCACAAACGGATCTCACAAGTGCTTAAATAGAGGTAATGACATCATCACAGGTGTACAATATATAAACCAGCACCAATTCACTTAAATATAAATCCAATATATTACAAATTCAGTTACTGTAGAATTAATTTTAAATTCATACTTCCTTTATATCTATATATAACAATAGCTAATACATTAAATTTGAATGGCTTCATACTCTATAACTAATTCTAAATCTAGATAGCAGCACTCTCAAAGCAAAGCAGGGTGCCATATCATGAGAACTGGTCCCTTTGATATTTGACCTTTCAATAAAGTGCATCACTGTACTATGTAATTCAATATTACTCTTCTGGGATCTTCTAATGGGATCCTGTTACCAGAAATAAACAAACAACCTTCACAAACAACCTTTTAATAACAATTGTATGGAAAGTTTACACTTTAATGGTCAAAGGGGAATCAGTTTAAACATGATGAGGCAAAACAAAACTAGATACATTTTATAAAAGACATTCATAGCCTTAATGATTAGAACAATAACACAACAGAATGCAGGTCTTATTTCTCAAAGCCATGTTCTCCAAAATGGTTTCATATTATTATTTTTTTTCTATATTATTTACCTATAATAACTAGTCAGCAATTTTTTTCCATAGGCTGAACCAGTTATAATTTGCCATTATAATGGCAAACATGCACCACTTCAATCAAAAAGAAGCCACATTCTGATTGGCTCTCCACTTCCCATGGGCTGGAAAAACACATTAACAAACATGGCGGCTCCTCATCCCACTTACCAAGGAGCTGCCACAGACCAGCCATCACATCAGACGTCCTGTTTTCTTTTAAAACCTCTTGTTTAGGTCCTCTTATCTGGTTGATCCTGCCGTCCGTAACCTGCACATCACACCATCTCCCGATAAATCCCTCTGAAACAGAGCACCGCGCTGGAACGGCTCCGAAGCACTTAACAGAGGTAAGCACCGTTGCAACAAATGAAACTAAAATTGAATAAAGCACAAAGAAACAGTTGTAAATAAAGATGCCTAACAAACAAAAATCTATTTTTCTAATACAGGTACCGTGCGTGTGTGTGTCTGTGTGTGTGTGTGTGTGTGTGTGTGTGTGTGTGTGTGTGTGTGTGTGAATCATAGACAAACAGCATCAATGTGGGAAAAAATTGCTGACCAGCAATTATAAATAATAAAAAATGGGAGAGTGTGTTAAAATTTGAAATTAATGGTTGCCCTTGGTGTGGGATGCTTTAATAAACCCCTTGGGCGTCGCCCTCGGGGTTTATTTAGCATCCCACGCCTCTGGCAACCATTAATTTCTCATTAAGCACACTTTCTCATCCATTACTGTATATATTATTACTTATATAAATCAATTTTCCACCAGGAACTGGAGCAAAATAACACCTGAAACAGTCTGCAATTTAAACCTTTTATTCATGTCATGTCACTGATCCAAACAAGGATATAATATATTGCATCTTTTATTCCCTGGTGCCACTTGTTCCAGGAATTCAAATTTGAGATGAACCTTAAAATGAGAGAATACAAAATTATTTTATATGTATTATTAATATTATTATTATTGTTATTTCCTATATGACACAAATCAGACTTCTTCACAATTACAAGAGGGCAAACGGGGGGGGGGGGTGCTCATATTCGAAGTGTTTCAGGAATAAAATCACTCACTGGGCACATGTAACTTATAATCTGTTTTCTGTATTTCAGATAAGGTTTCAGATCCCATTTATCATTCAGTCCTTTAGGTTTCACTGTATTTGCTTTGAAAATCCCAAATCCATCCTGCTGTAAGAGCAGGTTCGACCTGTCTCCCCCTCTTATGGGTGTCTGGACACATTCTATGCACATGCACTTAAAACAACAAGGATCAGAGTTATGGAATGCTGCAAAATGTCTTCCTATTGGTGTATCCATCCTTTTATTAATAATTGAACATATATGTTCTTGCATATGTTCCTTATGCATTCTTATAGTTTTGCCTATATAATAGAGCTGGCAGCTGCACCATAAAATACACACAACAAACATGGCATTACAAGTTATGAAATCTTGAATACCTATATTTATATTACTTGGTAGTATCAAATCACTACCCGTATTTACATACTGGCAAATGTTACATTTCTGACATTTGTACATCCCCTTAGGTTTATTTGGTAACCATGCTCTTAATTTTATCTTTTTTTATTAAATTGGCTTTGCACCAGCTGATCATACAGGCTTGCTGTCTCTCTAAATGTAACCCTTGGAGAATCACACACTACTTCTTGTAAACTAGTGTCTCCTTTCAAAATACTACAATTATTACAAACAATGTTCCCTACCTGACCTGACAAGTTGTTATATTCTAAGGATAGTGTAATGGGATCTCTATGTTTCTGTTGATCAACATGTGCTGTTTTACCTGTAAAACTTCTTCCTGTGTTTTAATCTTAAACTTTTCTACTGTTTGTCTTAGATCTTTTTCCTTATAACCTCTCTCAATAAACCTTTCTAATAGTTCTTCTGCTTGCATGGCAAAATCCTCCTCTGTTGTGCAACTGCATCTCATTCTAATAAATTGCCCATAAGGAATGGATTGTTTAAGCTTTCTTGAATGGGAACTGTCATTTCTAAGTAGTGAATTTGTAGATGTCTGTTTCCTGTAATTTTTAGTTATTATTCTCCCTGTACTAGGGTCCCCGATTAAGGTAATATCCAAAAAGTTTATCTCTGTGCTGTGTGTCTGGACGGTGAATTTTAGGTTCAAATCATTATCATTTAGCTAGTTCACAAACCTCTCCGCACATTCAGTATCACCATCCCAAATACACAAGCAATCATCGATAAATCATCCCCATTTTATGATGTGATTATAATATGGGTTTATCCTGCTGTCCTGTAAATGGTTCATCTCCCATAAACCCAAAAATAAATTGGCATATGCGGGCGACATTGAGGCCCCCATTGCCGTGCCACATTTGTGAGTGTAAAAATCATTATTAAATTCAAAATATCTGTGGTGTAAAATAAAATCAAGAGCATCCACTGTAAAAGTAACCAGGGCTTGTGTAATATATTGATCACGCTCAATATAGTACTGTGATGCTACAATCCCATCCTTATGCTTAATGGAGGTGCAAAGGGCCTCTACATCAGTACAGATCCACTTGAAATTTGGTTCCCAATGAACAGGCTGACATTTTCTGATAGTGTCGGCAGTATCTTTCAAGTAGGATGGTAAACCTGTCATACTAAATTGTAGGAAGAAATCCACAAATTTACTAAGGTACTCAGTAAGTGACCTCACTCCTGACACAATAGGTCTACCAGGGGGAGACTGCAGGTTTTTATAGACTTTAGGAAGGCAATATAGTGTAGGAATAACCGGATACTCACAATAAAGGTACTTCATCTCAGTATTACTGATATGTCCTTCCTGCTCTGCTCTATTGAGAAATGCATAAAGCTCTTTTTCATATCCAAATGTTGGATTACTTCCCAGCCTTTCATAATTATTGACATCAGATATCAATGCTTCCACCATTCTCTGATATTTCACTTTACTCAAAATTATGATGTTCCCCCTTTATCTTGATTTCTTGATAATGACGTCTTCATTATCTGTCAATTCCTTAATTGCTCTTAATTCTAGACTACTCAAATTGTTATATATACATTTATGTTTCTTTTACTCAAGCAATTTTCTAACTCCAAACAAAACCATATTTTCAAAAACCAACACACTATTATTAAATACTGTAGGACAGAAATCTTAATTACTTTTAAACATGGCTTTTCTCATATGTTGAAAATTCTGTGTGCCCATATTACTTACAAGCTCCTGCTCAGCCTGGTTTACCTCAAATAATTCCACCAAGATGTTTAAATGAGGGTCCCACTGCGATTGTATCTGTGTTTGTATCTCATTTACACCATTGTCCTCAAGTTCTTGTGCTGCCCTTATTAGATAGTCCAGATCTCCTGACAGGTCACTCACGGAAACATCCTCTAAGAAACCTATTTCCTCAATTTCAAAAGTGTATTCTTTATTTGAAAAATAATGTCTCAATCTGATTTTTCGAAAAAACTTAAACAGGTCCAAATAAATTGCAAATTGGTTTATGCTGGGTTTTGGTATGAAATTCAGACCTTTCTTCAGTAAAGAAAGTTATGCTGCCATGAGATTATTATCACTTAAATTCACTATTTGTAACTTAGATTTTTGGGTGCTCTCAAAGTTCTTTTTATATTTCCCTGATCATCCGCCTCTTCTGCCTCTCCTTGTACATAATTTTCTATGTTGTCCTGAGGGTTTCTTGTCTCTGAAAAAACAGACACTGTAGAATGTTTGGTAAGATCAATAGTGACTGCTTTCTTAACGTGACTCTTATTGGGAACTGTAGTATTACTTCTGCTTCTATTCCTTGTTCGTCCTCTGCTTCTTGATCTTGGCACAGAGTTTTTTGGAATTACAAATGCAGTATCTAGTTCATAACCTCTACAGTCTCTTGCTAGTTTCGTCTGTTTCTGTGAAATAATTTCTCTCTCATGCCTTAAAATCTTGTTCTTTAATATGTTGTCCAATTCCCCAAACTCTGAATTAGCTTTATGTTTAGCTACCTCAGTTTTGGCAGCTTTTAGTTCATTTGCCACTTCTATATAATTTTCTGTATCTTCGTCAATTATCAACTGTGTATATATTTTTGAGGCAGTATCAGATATCTTAAGCCATGCCTCCTTGCGTTTAAAGCTGTCTAACCCACAAGATGGTGTTTTTATAACTCTTAGGTCCTGTGGTGCTTGACTTCTTTCTAAATGCATTTTAAGAGAGTTGAAGTGGCTGCTGTGGCTCCATCCCGTATTGTGCCTCCCTGTTTCATCTTGGCTCTCTCCTTGCATTGCTGTAGAGTAAAAGGATCCTCTTAACTGAAACTTGCTTCATCTGTTCTTACTTCAGACACCCCGACTAGTCGACTCTTTATGGTAAATTGTTCTCTGGTTCCTGGTCCCCACCATGACCAAATCGGAACTCACAAACTGCCATGTATTTGTCTGAGTCGGCAACGTATACTCATCTGAATCTAAACCGCAAGTTTCAAAAAGAGATTGCTTCTTGCCACTTCAGAAAAAAAAGGAACACTATCAGAAAAAACACACCCTTCTGATGAGAAACCATTAGGTAACTCACCCATGCATTCAGAAAGCAGGAGCCAAATTACAATTACAAAGAAAAAGACTACCTGCGCTACTGTAAGGGTGCGGTGTGCTGTTATATGGGCGGCCAGCCCCAAACAATTAATGAAAGTCTACAAGTAAACAGCGCTCTTCCAAAAAGCAGAACTGCCCAAATTTAAACAAAATATATTTTTTTATTCAGAAAATCTGTGGTATACAATCTTACAAACTGAGTGCAAGAAGCCCCTAGCACCTTGGCTGATTGCCTTCAGTGGGGTGTTGGTCACAAACAGATCGCATAAGTGCTTAAATACAGATAATGATGTCATCACAGGTGTACAATATATAAATCAGCACCAATACACTTAAATATAAATCCAATATATTACAAATTCAGTTATTGTAGAATTAATTTTAAATTCATACTTCCTTTATATCTATATATAACAATAGCTAACGAGCATTTGTTAATGCCGAATGTTTGCTTGCTAGCATTAACAGTGGAAGTGTAGGAGTTAGACAGATGCAGTATAGGAATGGCATTAAAATATTGAACTGACGCCAACTCAACCCTCACCCTGTAGAGATGGACAGGCATTGAGGTGTGCCTTTGGGTTGTCACCCATGATGGTCATGACATTTCACCTCACCCTACCCTTCAGACACTGCCAAGTGTTGAGGTGTGCCTTGGGGTGTTTGGGTTTTACATTCACCTCATTCCATAATTAACTATGCTGAAATGGCTGTGGTATAGGAGAATGGGGTGAACTCTGGGGACAAAGGGTCCAAGGCGCACCTCGGTATTTGTCACTGGCTGGAGGGTGGTGGTGGGGGGTGCAATGCATGAGCATTACTGTCAACAATCCCAAGTAACACCCCTGACGCCTGTCAGTCCCTACAGGGTAGGGTGTTATGGTAGAAAACCATAATGCCCTGGGCGTTTCCTGGTATTTCTACTCCAAGTTTTCCACATGGGCTTTTTGTGACCCCACCACATGAACAGTGACACTATCACTTCATTAGGCGAAAGGTGATTTTGCACAGTGACTGCGCCATTTGGTACCACAGGTTCGAAAACACATTTCGAACAGGATGTGAAAAGTGACAGGTGTACTGTTCATGAGGAGGTATAAAAAATGGCATTGTTAAATATCTGGAGTGAAAATATAAAAAATCTGATAAAGTCACAAGCATGCGTAGAAATTGTGCAATGTACACCTGTAATGAAATTAGTTTGAGGATTTTTTTACAGCAGATTTTCAACATAGTCATTTTGGGACTTTTGCTCATGAACAGTGTCAGTGTAACTTTCTTAATCTATCCCAAACACTAATTTACCACAACGGCTACGCTATTCTGAGCTGGAAGTGAGAAATCACATTTCAGCCAGGGTGTGAAAAATGACAGCTGTACTGTTCATATGGAGGTGTGGAAAAATGTCAATGTTGAAAATCTGGATTGAAAATATTCTTGAACTTACAAGGGTGCGTGGAAATTGCACAATGCACTCACGTAACACAGTTATGCTATGGACTTTTGCACCAAATTTTCAACATAGCTATTTTAACACCTCTGCTCATGAACAGTGTCACTGTGATTTTCTTAATGTGTCCTGAAGTTTGATTTTGTAAACTGATTGCTCCAATGTGCGCTACATGTGCGAAAACACTTTTTGAGCAAGATGGGAAAGATGACAGCTGTCCTGTTCATAAGGAGGTGAGGTAAAATGGCAATGTTGAATATCTGGAGTGAAAATATTACGAATTCTCAATGCAATGCACGCTCCTAAACAGTCATTTTTGGGAATCTTTTAACCAACTTTTCAACATAGGCTCAGATATTCAAAAGGGTTGCGCATGGCACAACAGTGTTGCACCATGCTCAACCCACTGATGCACCCCAGTGCGATATTGAAAAGGGAAAAGTGTGCCTGCACAAATCCCGATGCACCGGGGTGCACCAGTAATGTATGCAGGCACAGGTGGGGGGGGCGTGCCCATGCATAAACTGCACAGCCCGATATTCAGCCCGGGCCATGCAGAGTTATGTAGGCACAACCCCTATCTGCGCCTGCACAAAGTTACACTGAACAAAAAAGGAACAAGTTGAGGGCCATGCACAGGTGAGCTGCTGCATTGCAGGGCACAACACAGCAGCTGCCACCTGTGGGTGGCCCTGGACTTGTTCCCACCACACCAAGCAGCGCCCCTCCATGCCCTGATCATGGTCTGAAGTGTCGCCCCCCACATTAGCCCGATCACGGGCATAATGGTTATCATCCACCCCATTAGCCTGATCATGGGCATAACCAAAATGTCCCCCACCCCTGAGTAGCCCAATGGCAGGCATAATGGTAATCATCCCCCACCCCGAGTAGCCCGATCACGGGCATAATGGTAATGGTTTATATCTGTACACCTGTGATTATGTCATTATCTGTATTTAAGCACTTGTGAGATCCATTTGTGACCAACGCCCCCTTGAAGGCAATCAGCCGAGGGGCTAGGGGCTTCTTGCACTCAGTTTGTAAGATTGTATGCCACTGATTTTCAGAAAAAAAAATATTTTGTTTAAGTTTGAGCAGTTCTGCTTTTTGGAAGAGTGTTATTTACTTGTGGACTTTCATTAATTGTTTGGGGCTGGCCGCCCATTTAACAGCACACCGCACCCTCTCAGTAGCTCAGGTAGTCTTTTTCTTTGTATTTGTAATTTGGCTCCTGCTTTCCAAGTGCACGGGTGAGTTACCTAACGGTTTCTCATCAGAAGGGTGTGTTTTTTCTGATAGCTTTCCTTTTTTTTTTCTGAAATGGCAAGAAACAGTTATTTTTTGAAACTCTAGGTTTAGATTCAGACAAGTATATAGCGCCAGCTGAGACAAATAAATGGTAGTTTGGGAGTTCCGATTTGGTCGAGGTGGGGACCCGGAACCAGAGAACAATTTACCATAAAGAGTCAACTAGTCGGGATGCCTGAAGTAAGAACAGATGAAGCGAGTTTCCGTTTAGAGGATCCTTTTACTCTACAGCAAAGCAAGGAGAGAGCCAAGGTGAAACTGGGAGGCACAATACGGGATGGAGCCACAGCAGCCACTTCAACTGCTGAAGGAAATATAAAGACTGCATTTCTTATACTGGAGAGACTGCTGATTAAAGAAATAAACATGAGTTACATCACTTCTGTTGAAACGTATTAAGAAAGAAGTCAAGCACCGCAGGGCTGAAGAGTTATAAAAACACCATCTTGTGGGTTAGACAGCTTTAAACGCAAGGAGGCATGGCTTAAGATATCTGTTACTGCCTCAAAAGCACATACACAGTTGATAATTGACGAAGATACAGAAAAATATATAGAAGTGGCAAATGAACTAAAAGCTGCCAAAACTGAGGTAGCTAAACATAAAGCTAATTCAGAGTTTGGGGAATTGGACAACATATTAAAGAACAAGATTTTGAGGCATGAGAGAGAAATTATTTCACAGAAACAGATGAAACTAGCAAGAGACTGTAGAGGTTATGAACTAGATACTGCATTTGTAATTCCAAAAAACTCTGCGCCAAGATCAAGAAGCAGAGGACGATCAAGGAATAGAAGCAGAAGTAATACTACAGTTCCCAATAAGAGTCACGTTAAGAAAGCAGTCACTATTGATCTTACCAAAAATTCTGCAGTGTCTGTTTTTTCAAAGAAAAGAAACCCTCAGAACAATGTAGAAAACGACGTACAAGGAGAGGCAGAAGAGGCGGATGATCGGGGAAATATAAAAAGAACTTTGAGAGCACCCAAAAATCTGAGTTACAAATAATGAATTTAAGTGATAATAATCTCACAGCAGCACAAGTTTCTTTACTGAAGAAAGGTCTGCATTTCATACCAACACTGAGCATAAACCAATTTACAATTTATTTGGACTTGTTTAAGTTTTTGCGAAAAATCAGATTGAGACATTATTTTTCAAATAAAGAATACACTTTTGAAATTGAGGAAATAGGTTTCTTAGAGGATGTTTCCGTGAGTGACCTGTCAGGAGATCTGGACTATCTAATAAGGGCAGCACAAGAACTTGAGGACAATGGTGTAAATGAGATACAGACACAGATATAATCGCAGTGGGACCATCATTTAAACATCTTGGTGGAATTATTTGAGGCAAACCAGGCTGAGCAGGAGCTTGTAAGTAATATGGGCACACAGAATTTTCAACATATGAGAAAAGCCATGTTTAAAAGTACTTTGGATTTCTGTCTTACAGTATTTAATAATAGTGTGTTGGTTTTTGAAAATACTGTTTTGTTTGGAGATAGAAAATTGCTTGAGGAAAAGAAAGATAACTGTATATATAAGAATGTGAGTAGTCTAGAATTAAGAGCGATTAAGGAATTGACAGATAACGAAGACATCACGATCAAGAAATCAGATAAAGGGAGAAACATAATTATGAGTAAAGTGAAACATCAGAGAATGGTGGAAGCATTGATATTTGATGTCAATAATTATGAAAGACTGGGCAGTAATCCAACATTTGTATATAAAAAAGAGCTTTAAGCATTTCCCAATAGAGCAGAGCAGGAAGGGCAGATCAGTAATAATGAGACGAAGAACCTTTATTGTGGTCATCCGGTTACTCCTACACTACTGTATATTGCCTTCCTAAAGTCCATAAAAACCTGCAGTCTCCCCCTGGTAGACCTATTGTGTCAGGAGTGGGGTCACTTACTGAGCACCTTAGTGAATTTGTGGATTTCTTCTTACAATTTAGTATGACAAGTTTACCATCCTACTTGAAAGATACTGCAGACACTATTAGAAAATGTCAGCCTGTTCATTGGGAACCACATTTCAATTGGATCAGTATTGATGTAGAGGCCCTTTACACCTCCATTAAGCATAAGGATGGGATTGCAGCAACTATCTTGAGCATGATCAATATATTACGCAAGCCCCGGTTACTTTTATAGTGCATGCTCTTGATTTTATTTTACACCACAGATATTTTGAATTTAATAATGATTTTTACACTCAAAAATGTGGTACGGCAATGGGGGCCTCAATGGTGCTCGCATATGCCAATTTATTTTTGGGTTTATGGGAGATGAACCATTTACAGGACAGCAGGATAAACCCATATTATAATCATATTATAAAATGGGGATGATTTATCAATGATTGCTTGTGTATTTGGGATGGTGATACTGAATGTGTGGAGAGGTTTTTGGACTAGCTAAATGATAATGATTTGAACCTAAAATTCACCGTCCAGACACACAGCACAGAGATAAACTTTTTGGATATTTCCTTATTGGGGGACCTTAGTACAGGGAGAATAACAACTACAAATTATAGGAAACAGACATCTACAAATTCACTGCTTAGAAATGACAGTTCCCATTCAAGAAAGCTTAAACAATCCATTCCTTATGGTCAATTTATTACAGTAAGATGCAATTGCACAACAGAGGAGGACTTTGCCATGCAAGCAGAAGAACTATTAGAAAGGTTTATTGAGAGAAGTTATAAGGAAAAAGTTCTAAGAGAAATAGTAGAAAAGGTTAAGATTAAGATACAGGAAGGAGTTTTACAGGTAAAAACAGCACATGTTGATCAACAGAAACATAGAGATCCCATTACACTATCCTTAGAATATAACAACATGTCAGGTCAGATAGGGAACATTGTTTGGAATAATTGGAGTATTTTGAAAGGAGACACTAGTTTACAAGAAGTAGTGTATGATTCTCCAAGGGTTACATATAGAAAGATAGCAACCCTGCATGATCAGCTGGTGCAAAGCCAATTTTATAAAAAAGAGAAGAATTTAAGAACATGGTTACCAAATAAACCTAAGGGGATGTACAAATGTCAGAAATGTAACATTTGCCAGTATGTAAATACGGGTAGTGATTTGATACTACCAAGTAGAGATGCAGTGAATTTAAAATCCGCTGGCGAAGTGCTCGTGAAGTGGGCACTTGGCGTTGCCCTTCTGTGAAGTAGGCAATACAAAGTGCTCACTTAGCCTTTGTCATTACCACTTCGTGTTGGGCTGAATGACAACACAAAGTAAGGCAAAGTCATTGATTTCAATGGACTTCGCGTTCCTTCCTCATTATGATTCTAAGTGATCCACTTGGTGTTTCAGACTTGGCAGCACCCCCACACATCACATGGCTTACAGTACTGTAAGTCACATGCTCTCTAGCCAGGCAGGAAGGAAGTGAGTCACACAGACAGTTTCACTTTCTCCTGTGCAGACTGAGAGAGAGGAGTGTGTACTAGAGAGAGGAGTGTTTTGATTGCAGAGGAGGAGAGTTAAAATTTGATAGTTAACCCAACAGCTTTTTTAAAAGCTATATTTTTTTGTCTTTTCTATACTGTTTTTTACTTAATTTGTTCTTTCTGTAAGTTTTATTTTTCTTACCTACTTACTTAGTTGTTTGTCTGTGTGTGTGTGACTGTGTGTGTGTTGTGCTTCTGTCATGAGATGGAGCAGGGTGAGGGAATGTCTGGGGCGGGGGCAGCTCTGGGAGAGCATGGTAGTATGTGTTGTCATACCGTGCACATGTGTGGGGGGCATGGGCGCCCATTTGTGTTGGACCGCTCTAAACTTGTGTGTGTCCAACCCCTGGAAGCAGGACCAGCACCTCCTCCTGATCCTGAGGCAGTTCAACCACCACCACCACTACCACTACCAAGTCCAGCACAAGGTCCTTTGGAGCAGGATGTGCCTATTCCCTAGGCCCAGGTGTGGATCCTATCAGTACTGTTGAGCAGTGTGAGCAGCCTACTGCCAGTTCATCTGGCCCTCCCCTGCCTGTGCCTGGTCCTCCGCTCACCTCTGTTGTTTGGCAGTTTTTTGACTGTGTTGGAGGGGAACAGCAGTGTGGTGAAGTGTCGCCTATGTGCGCTGGGGTGTGCCATAGCCCCCGGGGGAGTAACCTGGGGACTGGGGGCCAGTGCACCCATGTGCTTAATCACCACCAGTTGGAGTGGCAGGCTGCCACAGAACAGACCATGTCTGCACCTGCTGGCCATTCCATGGCAGAGGGTGGCACTGTGCATAGCGGCATCCCTAAGAAGAGGAGGGCCACAGCAGCACCTGTTGCTTCACCAGCACCACCACCACTACCACCTCCAGGTCTGCCTGTTGAAGAAGTGGACACCAGAGAAGTGTGTGTAACACTGTCTGACTTGGAAGTTCTCTGGAGTGCTGTTGAGGAGAACAGCGAGAGGATGAGTGCTGTGGAGCAACAGCTGGATGACATAGAGGGCCATCAGCTTCAAATTATTTCCATGCTGGAACTGCTGCTGGATCACCACAGGATCCCACATTAGTTTTGTTTCCTCACACCATGCCCCCCCACCTTCCTTGCTGTGCCATAAAATGTATTCCTCCACCATCCCTGACCCTTGTATGTAATTATGCCCTTTTTTTGTTGTCTTCAGTATGCGTTACACTTTGTATTCTGGGGCCCCTTCCTTCTGTTAAGTGTCTGTGTGTTTTGTGTGTGTGCACTGTTTTGGTGCCTCATTTTTCTGCATCCGCAAAAGGCATACGTCTTGTGTCCAGAAAATTGACAAGTGGTAACACAGTGAAATGAGAGTGTTTCAGCACATACAAAGTCCCCCAGAATTAATGGCACACTCAGTCATGCGCACAAAAGTGGCACAGAGTCCCCAGATATTTTCTGCAGGCCCAGAATGCATCCTCCATGTGTCCAGAAAATTGACAAATGGTAACACAGTGAAATGAAACTGTTTCAGCACATACAAAGTCCCCCAGAATTAATGGCGCACTCAGTCATGCACACAGCAGTGACACAGAGTCCCCAGATTTTTTCTGCAGGGCCACAATGCATCCTCCTTGTGTGCAGAAAAGTGAAAAGTGATCACCTCAACTGGATTGAAAGGTGCACTTTGGATGTACAGTAATAGTAGCCTTGGTGAGTATATATATATATATATATATATATATATATATATATACAGTTGTGTATTTTGTAGCTGTTGATGAGGGGGGTTGAACTTGACATGGACATGTACTCATGTTATTGTTCTGCATCACACACAGGTGACTCCGTCTCCAAACTGTTGCTGTGCACCATCCAGTGCTCAATGAGAATTTTTTGCACTTATATGGAAATGGACAACTCTCAAGCACATGAAGGTAAGTATTTCTTTTTTATGGGGGGGATCATATTTTCAGTTTTGTCTATAATGGTTTCTTATTTTTTTATTTCTTCACAGATTTCATCAGCATCCTTCTGGATGCTGATGAAATGTGTTCTTAATGATGGTCGTGGTCATCGAATGAAATGACTTCTGCATGTTGCATGTGTGCCCAAGCTTGGGTCGGGAAGGGGTGTGCCTGATCATGTTGACAAACTTTTTTGGATAAGGCCACTTTGACAGAACAACAAAGTATCGTGAATGTTCCTAAAAAAAGAAATGAATGACTTCTTAAAAGTTACAACTTCATTGTTATGTGTCCCTCCCTGGTTCTCAAATCTCAGTCCCTATTGTCAACTAAGTCACATTTCAGAGACACATCTTGTTAACTATTAAAACAACCTGTTGTTGGCAATATTTGCAGCAGTCTTTACAAAGCAATGAAATGGATGAAATAAAATCTTCATACTTACCAGAATGGATTTCACATGGACATTACATCGCTTCCACTCTGTACAGTATAGCTACAGCATCATTCCCAGCAAGTAATATTAGCGATGGAGCCTGTTTTTGTTCTCCTGTAAAAGAAACAAAATAAGTGTACTGCATGTGTTTTGCCACTGCGGCTCTGAAAAGCTACAGAAAACAAAACAGACAACTTAAGGAAGTGAGGCAGCATAACAAACATGAGTGCACATACTCACTTTATGGTTTAAATATTAAGAAGCTGGTGGTTGTGGTGGTGCACTGGTAGACTGGTGGTCCGTGGTGGGCAGACAGACTCATGGTGGCAGCAGACTTGGATAACATCAATCCCGGTGGTGGTGGTCCAGGGTGGGCAGACAGACTCATGGTGGCAGCAGACTTGGATAACATCAATCCTGGTGGTGGTGGTCCGGGGTGGGCAGACAGACTCGTGGTGGCAGCAGACTTGGATAACATCAGTCCCGGTCGTGGTGGTCCGGGGTGGGCAGACAGACTCATGGTGGCAGCAGACTTGGATAACATCAGTCCTGGTGGTGGTGGTCTGGCATGGGCAGACAGACTTATGGTGGCAGCAGACTTGGATAACATCAGTCCCGGTGGTGGTGGTCTGGGGTGGGGGGGCACACTGCCTTTTAAATACTACAGTTAAAACCTGCCAACATTAACCACATCATCATCTTCATAAAGAAAACTGCCCTCACAGTCATCGATGTCTGAAATCTGACCACTGGGAAATTCTTTCTCCATTGTGTCATCATCTACGTCAGTGGTGGGCCGTTTCAGGCAGCCACAGCCAGTGCCACCAGGATGCTCCATTTCCACATCAGCAAGACCACCATGACTAGGCCGGGGTATGAATACCGAGGTTGCAGTCTGTGCTGGTATGTGCCTGTCATTCATTTTAATGAATGTTAGCAAACTAACATTTGCAGGAGACAGGTTTGTCCGACGATCCCTGACCATTGCACCTGCTGAACTGAATACCCTCTCAACACTTACACTGGAGGGTGGGCATGTGAGGTACTTCAGTGCCACTGCAGTCAGCTCTGGCCATTCACTGACCTTTCCACTCCAGTACAAAAGAGGATCTTCACTTACTGTCAGATGCTTGTTTCCAGACAAATATGACTCAACCATTCTTTGTGCCGCACTAAGTCCGATTGTTGATGCATCAGCCTGTTCCCCAGAATCATTGATGTCACAAATACCCACTTGGGACAAAGCCTCCCAAAGCGGGTTGATGCCAACCACTTTGGATGACAGATCACCAGGAACTACAGTCCCCTTACCCTTGCATGATATGCTTGCTGGTCCTCCAGCTACACCAAACCTTGGCACGTGACTTCTGTGCCCCATGAACCAAGCGAACCAGTTGACCACTGATATTTTTTACCTGTTCAGGCCCTCCCTCCAGTACTGATGCAATTCCATGTTTGTATCATGGGTCCAGCATTGTTGCCATGGCAAAGTTTTCACTATGCTGAATTCTCACAATGTGACGATTCTGGTCGAATACTGTCAGCATCTGTTGCAGCAACATACTGCTACCACTGTCTCCGGCAACAACAAGGCTATGCTGTACATTCACCAGTGTCTGCCTCAGCACCCACAGCAGTGGAATTGATTGGCTAATGGAGGCAGACTCGTCACTCACTGCCTGTATGGCATGTTCAAAAGGCCGCGAAATTGTTATTACAGAGTCCATGAGGCGCCACTGTTCAGTCGTCAGAGACATAAGAGGCCCCAGAACTGTCACGGCTAGTGTGCATAACAAGATATTCTGTGATGGCTTTGTATTGTTCATACAACCTCTCTGCCATGTATAACGTGGAGTTCCATTGGGTGACAACTTCCAGCTTCAAGCGGTGCTGAGGCAGGCTGTTTTGTATCTGCAACTGCCACAGTTGGTCACGGGGCCTTTCCAGATCTTGAAAAGTGAGAGCAGATACATTGTGCAATGTTCAGCATTTCCTTTATGTCAGGGTGCTGCAGAAACTCCTGAACCACAAGATTTAAACAATGGGCCATGCACGGAACACAAAAAAACCACCATTCGTGATGCATTTCGCCACATTTGACCCATTGTCACTTGCTATGAACCCAGCTCTCAGGGACAGAGGGTTTAGCCATCTGTCAGTTTCAGTCAGTACCATGTCCAACATGTTCTCACCAGTGTGTGAACAGGTCACACTGTGCATAGCAATTGCTGCATGCTGGCGAATTCCAGGAAGATTGCTACCGTGACAATCCACCTTCCTGCACTGATTATTCACACTACCAGCATCACAAACAACCCCTGGCACCTGCGCCCAGTGTGCAGTTATACACAGATATGAACTCCCCGCTGTTTTACCACTTGTCCACATATCCATACTTAAATGGATGAATGGAGAGCAGGAATGTTGAAAGGCATGTCTTACTGAGTCTGAGACAGTGCTGAACAACTCGGGAACAGCATTGGTAGAAAAGTATGTCCTGGGTGGGACTTTCCATTTTGGACAGGCACAGGCAGCAAACCACTGGAACTCAGAATTCTCCACAAAGGAGAAGGGCAAAAGATCTATTGCCAGCATTTCCGCTACTGCAGCATTAAGTTCACGTGACACTGTATGATTGAGGGGGTACTTCAGCTTATGCGCAAAAACACTCTGTAACATGGGCTGACTTAAACGTTTTACACGGTGTGTGTTATTGGTCACAAATAGTTGTGCTCTGTGATGAATGGCATTGGCAGGGGGTGGAGTGTGGACATTTGATGAAGACAGTTGCACAGGTGATGATGACAAACCCAGAAATGATGTTATTTTTCCAGATTTGCCAACTGGGGTTGATGTACCACTTGCACTAGACATACTGCATTCACCACCACCACCACAAAAACTGCTACTCTCACCAGCACTGGACAACATTTCAAAGTCATTATGGTCCTCCACCTCATCATGCCTGTAGTAATCCTCTGCTCTTATTACCGCACTACTGTACACGTTTAATTTCCTACTGGGCTTAACAATCATGGAAGGGGATAACATGCTGGCTATGGTTACCACCGGTGATATGGGTGAACGCCCAAGTCTGGTATTAGCTGACAGCTTGTGCTGGGTCCACAGAGCCAAGTGCCTATTCTTAAGATGCGTATGCTGTCTTCCTGTCCCAAGATGGCTCCCCTTTTTACCTCAACTTACACACACATGGCAAACCTGGCAGATTGCAACTGAATCATCATTTGCATCTTGAGCAAAGAAATCCCAAACAAGGGACTGTGTTGCTCTGCTTTTAACATGTCCATGATGATGTGGCTTATTTAAGTCTGTTATTTTAAGCACTGAAGTGGGAGGGGGGGCACGTGATGTTTCTGGCACTGCACACCTGGACTGCAACTGACCTCCACGACTACCTATCATATTGAGTACTGGGTCGTCATCATCATCATCATCCACTAAAATTGGTAACAGTAAATCACAAGTATTTACAGGGGGGTATTCCTGCAAACAGATTCAGACACAGCCACTTTTAATTTCTTTTTCTCCGGTTCCCAACTGGGGTCAATTAAATCATCATCATATTCATCAACGTCACTGTCACACACATACACATCTTCTGCTTGGATGCTAACATGTAGACTGCATGTTGCAACAACAACAGCATCATCATCATCAGCATAATCACATTCATCATCAGCATCTACACCACCATCACCTGATATTTTTTCACCACACTGTGAATCACTGCTGCATGGAAAATGAGTGACGTTAAGTGCCTCGGTGGATGGAATATCACATTGTATGCTATCGTTGACATGATCATCAGAATCAGGTTCAGTTAATGGGATGTTACTGGGAAGTATGACATCATCTACGTGGTCACTCACTTGTACTGCTTCACACTCAATATGTTTGGATATGGTACACTGGTCGGAATTAGAACTTGACACAACAATGCTAGTACTACCTCCACCACCACTAACACCAGTAACACTAACACCACCGGCTGGGAAAACATCATCTCCTCCAACTATCAGTGAAGCTACTGACTGGGCTGTAAAAAACATTGCAGGAGAAATACCTTTCCTCACATCAGCAATGCACTTCTCCATCCGCATACTACTACCATGCCCACACACCCTCTTACTGCCAACATTGCCATGACCAGAAACAGCTTTACTTGCACGTCTCTTTGCAGGCATGTTGGGGGATCAACCACAAATATTATTACCCAATTCAGATTTTGATACGTTCACTTTCTGACTGGAGGGTCATTACTCGCTAGCTGGATGTGAAGCAAAATAAACAACTGTGGCTTCAGCAACAGATAAGGGACTACTGTGTTGTGACACTGTCACGGAATTAAAACAACTTCAGTAACCAGTGGCGCTGATGGGGTCACAAAAACAATCCAGTCTGGTAAAAAATACCTTTTCAACATGGGGGGGGCACTGAATACAGACAGTGCTGATTTTTACAGCACTACAAGCAGAAACACTAAGAACAGAGAACACGATCGCAGTACAAAATCAGGCAGCTGCAGTGGATAGCAGGTTCACACTGCTGTGCTTAGTTGCACTTACACTGATCTGTGTCACAAATTTTTAAAGGTGTATTATATTTGATGCACGCAACACTGCACACACAACACAGAACACTTTGTGTACAATGCTGAACAAGGAATGCGATGCAAATGCAAAAGTTCAGTGTACTCAGTGCCATGTAATGTAAATTTGTAATTTAAACAACCTGACCTTTTGAAATGCTGCACCACATACACACAACAAACAGCAAGTAAATGTCTACTATTACTGACAATTGTACTATGTGTACAGTAACACAGTCAGTTATATAACAAAAATATTACCAAAACACAAAGAAATCACTAGTTCTCCAACTTAAATCTACCTACACACAGATACACCTCTCCCCCACACAGCACAATTCACTGTCTTTCATCACACACACTCAGGGCCAGATATTCAAAACTTTGCCCCGGGGCAAAATTAGCACTGCCCAGCGGGCAAACTTAGCCCAGAGCACAGAGCACGCTATATTCTAAAGGAATAGCCCAGGGCAAACAGCTTCCGAATATGGCATGGTAATGAGGCCATGCAAACTGGGTTGGGAGTGCAGGGCAAAAATAGCCCTGGAATAAGACAGCACTGAATAAAGCAACCAGGAAGTGCAACCCACAACAACAACACAGTACACAGCAACATGAGGGCAGGTACAGACGAACTACATGGCCAATGTGTGTGCCAGCAAATGCATGGACTCAGTACAGCTGCAGGAAGCAGCAGATGTGAAAGAACAGTGATCAAAACTGTATAATATTCCCCGTACCGTTAGCGCCGCGCTAACACATTAGCGCGGCATTAGCGCGGAGCTAAGCAGTTAGCCGGAGCAAACACGTTTGCCGGGCTAAATAATGCCATATTCAAAAGTGCCATGCAAATGAGCCTACTTACGTAGTCTCTGGGCAAACAACCGGATTAGTATCTCATTATACCCTGATTTGCATGCAGTTTGCCCAGCGTTACTGCAGAGTCCCACAGAGCCACCTGTAGGTCAGTCTGGAAGTACAGGGGCTGACCAGGTCCAACCAGCTCCACCTGTAGGTCAGTCTGGCAGTGCATGATGATAGCTGCAGGCTACATGTAAACAGTACAGCATAGCATATTATACCCCAGGGGACAGCACACCATAGGCACAGGTGGTGGTGGTGCTACATGCAACTGTCACATTGTAGGGCATGCTACAGTGCACAGCAGAAACTACAGTAACAGGGGCCAGTAGTCGCGATGGACACAGCAATGCCTATGGTGTGTAGGGCAGTGATGATGACTGCACTATACACAGTGAGCGCCCAACCTGTGGATGTTTTCTGACACTGGACATTACTGTTACGCTGTTGTGTGACCCACAGATGCTGCACTTGTGGCATGGATGCTCACAGTGACATGTACATTCCTGGCTTTGTGTGCTATGGCAGTTGTACAGCTGTGAGGTATGTGGCTGGGGGGGCATATATTATCCAAAAGGCACACTGGTGTTGGGGTATTCCCAATACTGACCCATGTACACTGCATGATGTGTCCCAGCCTTGTGGCCACACCTGATCTGTAGCACAGCCTCACCACCCATATGTCTCCCCTCAACATCCTCCATGCCCACAGTGCTGCATGTGTGTGCTGGCATCTGTTGGTGTCCACGGAACTGTGGTCCACAGGTGTGTGCTGTATGGCCACACTGCCGTGCTGTTCGCTGGTGGCAGGGTCACCACTTACTGCCTGGCATGGCTGGGACTGGTGACAGATGATGGCATCATTGTGATGCCATCAGTTAACAACATGCTTCCTCTATGTTTGGCTTTATCTATGTGTCATATTTATTTGTTAGGGTGGCGAAACCCAGCCTAAACCAGCACAAACACCGGCACTAAAGCCATAATGTCGCGCAAAGCTGATTGCCCAGGATTAAGACCAGCTTTTCCTGGGCGGTAATGTACTTACCGCGCTAGCGTAATAAGTCGCTAAGTCGCGCCAAAACCACTGGCGTGGCGCTAGTCGCTGAATATAGCATTGCGCCTGTATTCATGTCAGTTTGCCTTGCATACATTATAATTTTGCCCGGTGCTAATGCAGTTTGCCGCCATTTGGCCTTTGACATGGCAGACCCGCTGCTTAATCTCAGCTAAACCCAGCGCAAATGGTTTTTGCCCAGCGCAAAGTTTTGAATATCTGGCCCTCAATGTTGTAAATTTACATTCAAAATCCACACACAAACAAAAACGCTCGATGATGTGAGCACAGGAGGGTTTCCTACAGTCAATGAACTACAATTGGATCCCCCCCAAAAAAGCAAAAATGCTTTTTAAATAGCTTTTAAAAGATTCCTACAGACAGCTATCAGAGCACACTGTCTCCTACTCCTTCCTACTCATACTACCTCGAACTGAGGCTGTGCAGATCAATATAGAGCCCGTGACCTGAACTCCCAAGAATCACTGCAAAATCCTCCTTGAGCTCAAAAACAAAAGCAAAGTAGGTAGTAGTGAACTGCCACCAATGTACTTGCCTTAAAATTGAAAGAGAAGTGACCAGTGGAGGCGGAGTAATGCAGTAGCTGTTTTCAATGCGCCAGCGTTCCTCATTATAACCATGATACTCCGATCGCATTGCGGAGCACTCCGTGAAGCCGCCTTTGCTCCGCGAATCACGTCGCGGAGCGGATTGAGCCCACTTTGCCCACCAGTACTACCAAGTAATATAAAGATAGGCATTCAAGATTTCATAACTTGTAATACCATATTTGTTGTGTATATTTCATGGTTTAGCTGCCAGCTATATTATGTAGGCAAAACTGTAAGAATGTATAAGGAATGTATACAAGAACATATATGTTCAATTATTAATAGAAGGATAGATACAACAATAGGAAGACAGCTTGCAGAATTCCATAAGTCTGATCCTCATTGTTTTAAGTGCATGGGCATAGAATGTGTCCAGACACCCATTAGAGAGGGAGACAGGTTGAACCTGCTCTTACAGCAGGAAGGATTTGGGATTTTCAAAGCAGATGCCGTGAAACCTAAAGGACTGAATAATAAATGGGATCTGAGATCTTATCTGAAATATAGGAAATAGATTATAAGTTACATGTGCCCAGTGAGTGATTTTATTCCTGAAACACTTCGAATATGAGCCCCTCCGTTTGCTGTCTTGTGTTGTTGTGGGCAAGTCTGACTTATGTCGTATAAGAAATAACAGTAATAATAATAATAATAATAATACATATAAAATTATTTTGTATTCTCTCATTTTTAGAGTCCATCCCAAATTTGAATTCCTGGAACAAGTGACACCAGGGAATAAAAGATGCAGGGCCAGATATTCAAAACTTTGCCCCAGGGCTAAATTAGCACTGCCCGGTGGGCAAACTTAGCCCGGAGCACAAAGCAAGTTATATTCAATAGGAAATAGCCCAGTGCAAAACCAGCTGAATATAGCAAGCAAAGGAAGCCGGGCAAACAGGGCCAGGAGTACAGGGCAAAAATTGTCTGGGAATAAGATAGCACTGAATATAGCAACAGGGAAGTGCACACTGCAACTGCAGCTCATTAGACTCTGGAGCAAGCCAGTGTTGCAGGTGGAGAACATCATGTGTGATTGCACAGAGATGTCTGACATCTACTGCAAACAACAATGAAAGCCACACACTGCAAAACTACTATGGTGAAGTAAGGTTTGCCCTACGCTAACCTGATTGCTCAGTGCTAACACATTAGCCCAGTGCAAACTGGTTAGCCCGGGGCAAACGGGAGCTATATTCAAAGCTCCCATGCAAATAAGCCTACTTAGGTAATCTGTGGGCAAACAGGCACATTTGCATCTTGTTATGTGCTGCTTAGCATACATTACCATGCAGTTAGCCCGGTGCTACTGCATGGAGCACACAGCACCACCTATTGGTCAGAATGGAAGTACAATAGGATGCTGCAGGAAAAGGCATGCCCACAGCATCCCCTGTTGGTTGGAATAGAAGTGCAGGCTGGAGGCAGCAGGAACTGTGTGGTGGCAGGTGCAGTCGGAGCATATATACCTCACAACGCCTTGCCTCCTGAGAAGGGACAAGGCTTCAAAGGATCAGGGACAAAGACCCATAATCAGGGACACGCTTTAAGAGGTATGTACTCAGAATGCTGATAGAATAAGGGGATTTGCGTTAAGAAGCAGTTTCAGAAGCAGAACCAGTCTGTAACAGTCCTGTATGACATGAATGTGTGAGGTCAATTCCCACTGTTCTGTCACAGTAACACATATTCTGTGAGGGACAGAGGAACATTTGGAGGCTAAGTTAGGGACCACCCTGAATGGTAGGGACAGTCAGGAGGTATGAGTGCATAAAATGCACCCATGCATATGTGTGCTTAATACACACAAGTGACCCTGGTAGCCTAGTGGACCCCCCACCCCCAAGCATGATTCCCTACCCCTGTTTCACCATATAACATTATTTTTCCCTGGTAGTCTAGTGCATATCTCTCAACTGTCCCTGATTTTCAGGGAGGTCCCTGATTTTGCCTCAAAATTGTACGATGTCCCTCCTAATAATTGTGTTTCCATGACCAAACAGTGGTAGTTGGAAGCACAAAATAATGTCAAACATTTAAGTTAAAGAGGTGTTCTTCCTTAGAAAATGCACTTTGCACTAAGTCCCATATTCTATCAGCTTCCTGAGTGGATATCATCAAGTTTGAAGATGTGTCCCTGTGTTTGGTCCTTTGTCCCTGATTTTTTTAAGCCTTGTCCCTGATTTATGAGGCAGGGAGTTGAGAGGTATGGTCTAGTGTCCCTCCACCCCCCACCCCCCCAAGCATGATCCCCGACCCCCGTAGCGGCAGTTATTACAGAATTTCCCTGGTGTTCTGTTGGTCCCCCCACCCCCAAGCACAATCCCTGACCTCCATAGCCGCAGTAATTACAGAATTTCCTTGGTGTTCTAGTGGTCCCTCCACCCCTCAAGCATGATCCCCGATGCCTATATACAGTAATTCAAAAATCTCCCAGGTGTTCTAGTGGTCCCCCCCACCCCCAGCACGATCCCCAACCCCCATAGCCGCTGTAATTACAGAATTTCCCTGGTGTTCTAGTCGTTCCCCATCCCCAAGCATAATTCCCAACCCCTATAGCTGCTGTAATTACAGAATTTCCTTGGTGTTCTAGTGGTCCCCCACCCCAAGCACAATTCCTGACCTCCGTAGCCGCAGTAATTACAGAATTTCCCTGGCATTCTAGTGGTCCCTCCACCCCCCAGCACGATCCCCGACCCCTATAGCCACAGAAATTCAATAATTTCCCAGGTGTTCTAGTGGTCCCCCCACCCCAAGCATGATCCCCAACCCTATAGCAGCTGTAATTACAGAATTTCCTTGGTGTTCTAGTGTCCCCCACCCCCAAGCACGATCCCAACCCCATAGATGCAGTAATTCAAAAATTTCCGTGGTGTTTTAGTGGTCTTCCCACCCCTCTAGCACGATCCCCGACCCTTGGTAGCCCCAAAAAGACAGCAATACCTGGTGGTCTAGTCATCCCCCCCACCTGGAAGTGCACCACCTGTTCTCCCGTGCACAGACTAGGTACGGTGCCGGCGACCAGCTCAGTCCTCCTCTCACCACCATGGCCGGCTGCCGACTGCAGTATGCATGAGCAGAATTGAGAACTGAGTGCAGAATTACTAAAAGCAAGTGGGTGAATGGAGTAGTGCTCATGCATACCGCAGTTGGCGGCTGGCTGTGGTGGTGAGAGGAGGGCTGAGCTGGTCGCCGGCATCGTACCTAGTCTGTGTACTGGAGGACGGGTGGTGCACTTCCAGGTGGGGTTAACCACTAGACCACCAGGTATTGATATCTTTTCGTGGCTACTGCGGGTCAAGGATCATGTTTGGGGGTGGGGGACCACTAGAACACCAGGGAAATTCTTGAATTACCGCTGCTACGGGGGCCGGGGATCGTGCTTGGGGTGTCGGGGGACCACTAGAACACCAGGGAACTTCTTGAATTATCGTGACTATGGGGTTCGGGGATCATGTTTGGGGTGTGGGGGGACCACTAGAACACCAGGGAACTAGCAGATTGCTTCGTTACTACGGGGTCAGAGATCGTGCTTGGGGAATTTGGGGGGACCTACACACCAGGGAATTCTTGAATTACCGTGGCTATGGGGGTGGGGATCATGCTGGGGTGGGGGACCACTAGAACACCAGGGAAATTCTTGAATCTGCCATGGCTATGGGGGTCGGGATCATGCTGGAGGGTGGGGGGACCATTAACACACCAGGGATTCCTGTGCTTATTGGGGCTACCAGAGCTCGGGAAATCATGCTTGGGGGGGGGACCACTACATTACCACCAGCTTTTTGTCAGCAGTATTTAGTGCTGCACTACAGGTTGCGCTAATGCCTGTGCGCTATACATTTGAATATGCTGTGCAGCATTCATGGCCACTCCCCTAACTCACGCCCCAGCATACATTTACTTTTAGCGCTGGTGCTATCACACAGTTCTGGCGCTATTAGGGCTCCTGAATATTGCAGCCTGGTGCAAATCCAGCGCTATTCCAGCACTAGGGCTTTGCGCCAGGCGCAATGCTTTGAATATCTGGCCTGCAGTCTATTATATCCTTGTTTGGATCAGTGACATGACATGACTAAAACGTTTAAATTGCAGACTGTTTCAGGTGTTATTTGCTCCAGTTCTTGGTGCAAACTTGATTTATATAAGTAATAATAAATAAATGATATATAAAAAATATTTAAAAAAAAATAGTGAAACCATTTTGGAGCATATGGCTTTGAGAAATAAGACCTGCATTCTGTTATGTTATTGTTCTAATGATTAAGGCTATGCATGTCTTTTATAAAGTGTATCTAATATTGTTTTGCCTCATCATGTTTAAACTGAGTCCCTTTTGACCATTAAAGTGTAAACTTTCCATACAATTGTTATTAAAAGGTTGTTTGTGAAGGATTTTTTTTTATTTCTGGTAACAAGATCCCATTAGGAGATCCCAGAAGAGTAATATTGAATTACATAGTACAGTGATGCACTTTATTGAAAGGTCATAAGGTCAAAGGGACCAGTTTTCATGATATGGCACCCTGCTTTGCTTTGAGAGTGTTGCTATCTAGATTTAGAATTAGTTATAGAGTATGAAGTAATTCAAATGTAATTTATTAGCTATTGTTATATACTGTATAGATATAAAGGAAGCATGAATTTAAAATTAATCCTACAATAACTGAATTTGTCATATATTGGATTTATATTTAAGTGAATTGGTGCTGGTTTAGATCTGTGCACCTGTGTTGACGTCATTATCTGTATTTAAGCACTTGTGAGATCCGTTTGTGACCAACGCCCACTTGAAGGCAATCAGCCAAGGTGCTAGTGGCTTTTTGCACTGAGTTTGTAAGACTGTATGCCACTTTTTTTCAGAATAAAAAAAATGTTTTGTTTCAATTTGGGCAGTTCTGCTTTTTGGAAGAGTGCTATTTACTTGTGGACTTAAATTACCCCTGGTACTAGCAAAGGTGAGGATGTAGGTGGCTGCCAATCATTTCTTACAGTCCCGTGGTCTCCCTTTGATTTAGAAGTGCTTTAACTCCTGGTCACTGATTGGTGTTTCTATTCCCTGGACGTTTCTGCACCACTACATCACCCAACCCATTCAAAGCAGTACCTCCCTGTGATGTATGGGGACGTCAGCAGTACACAGGTTCTACTGGGCTATAAAAGCCTGTGTACTGCTTTGCGCAGTCCTCTTTTCCTGTGATTGTTTAGCATTTGAGGAGAGCTATATCCAGCTTCGATGACCCTATTAACTGTTCCACTCTGTACTTTCCACAACACTGTTTGCTGCGTCACGGGCTGTTTGCTGTGCCATGGGCTGTTTGCTGCACCACTTGAGGTAAGCTTTTAATGCCGAGAGAAGCTGCAAGAAAGAATATTGTTAGCACAGGTTTTTGTTTATCTAATTTGGGTGTTGTAAGCCACAGGGGAGCCCCCCCCACCATGGAGCAACCATGAGGAGCCATGCTGTGTGCCACAGTAAGCTGAAAGCAAGCCAGAGCAAGTGTTTTTGTGGGGTTCCGGGTGTGGAAGGGGGGCGGCGGGTGTCCAGATTTGCTAGACGGAAGTGTAAACCACAGAAAATAAAGTTTCTTCTGGGTTCTCTCTTCTTTCATTTGCTGTTGTTAGCCCACTCCAACAATTAAGGGGAAATCTTCAGCAGGGCACTTAAATTCTTGTATTCTTTTTTTGGGGGGTGGGGGTTAAAAACTGTTGTTATGGGTGGAAAGCCTGCTTTATACACACCTAAGTACTATTCTGGCCTGTGTGGTGGGTCTGTGCATTTTTGGTTATTTTTTTAAATAATATGCTACGTCTGCAAGGTATGGGGGCCTTATCTTTGGTGGACCACTATCTTTGGCGTGTAACCTGGAGTTGGTTTGTCAGCATATTGGTAGCATGGCACTGGGGATTCACTGCTATGCTGATTGTCCAGTTGTGTTAATTATTTTTTTGTGTAATTTATTTTTAAAATCAAGATGGGGTCCCAGGTGATGCATTTTTCCAGACCTGCTCGGCCATCTTGAACACCATGCTGTCTTGGTTTGGAGAGGATGGGGGGTTTGGTGGAAGGGTGTAGGCTGAAAAGTATGCCTGGAAAGATGCATTATCTGAAGCTGTGTTGAATTGTGTTTTTTTTTTTTTTTTTTAATTAAAGCAAGACACTGAGGGGTGTTATTATTTATTTATTTTAATTTCTTTTTAACCTCCCTTCATCTTGCACCCAGTCTCCACTCCTTCAGGAGACACATATTGCAGTCTCCCCACATCGTGACCTTTCCGATTCTATCATGACGAGTCCCCATCGAGCTGTGACTATATCCCACAGGCGGGTATGGGGCAGGGCAGCTACACCCCGAGAATTTTGCAGGTGTCGGACTCACCAGGACATCAGGCAGGGCGCAAGCAATCAGGGTCTCTGCTGTTCAGGTCTCCATCATCTAGGAGACTGGGTACAGAGGTTTTTTGCCTTGTGTTCCTGGGGGAGTGGCATGCACCCAGGCATCATGGCATCACTGCTGACATCACAACCCCCCATGCCCTCAAGTTGGCTGAGATGCTTGCTGTGCCTTTGGCTTCCAACAGAGGCCAGGCAAGCACTGAGCAAGGACCCCCCTCCCTCCCAGGACAGAAGAGCAGTCCATCAGATGCTCGATTCTCTCCCTCCCCTGCCAACCCCGACAGCCCAGGCTTGTTCCCGAACCCAGGTTGCCGGTGCAGCGTGAGGTGTGGCATCCAGCGCCTCAACCCTTGGCACCACCAGGCCGGAGGCCTATTATTTTTAAAAGTGAGACTCTGAGGGGTTTTTATACAGGCAATGCTTCTTTCTAGGTGTGCTTATTCACAGAGGCTCTGCCATGTTGAGCACCAGGCTGTCTTGGCTTGGTGGGTGGTGGATAAGTACACCTGGAAAGACACTTTGTCATGATGACTATGCTGAATTTTGTGATTGCTGCCTTGTTAGTCAAAGTGATACCTGTTGGTTGGGGGGGTGCAGGTGATGCATTTTTCCAGGTCTGCTTAAGGCTCGACCATGTTGACCACCATGCTTTCTTGGTTTGGGGAGTGGGGGGGGAGGTTGGTGGAAGGGTGTAGGCTGAGAAGTACACCTGGAAAGATCCTTCATCTGGAGCTGGTGTGTTGAAATGTTGACCTGTGTTTTTTTTTTTTTTTAAAGCGAGCCACTGAGGAGCTGTATTTTTTTTTTTAAAGCGAGATGCTGAGGGGTGTTATTTTTAAAAGCTAGATGCTGAGGGGTTTCATACAGGCAATGTTTCTTTCCAGGTGTGCTTATTCATAGAGGCTCGACCATCTTGAGCACCAGGCTGTCTTGGCTCAGTGGATGGTGGATAAGCACACCTGGAAAGATGCTTTGTCTCCATGATTACTGTGCTGAATTTTGTGATTGCTGCCTTGTTGTTTAAAATGATACCTGTTGTTGTCGGTGGGGTGGTCCAGGAGACACATTTTTCCAGGCCTGCTTAAGGCTCGGCCATCTTGAGTGCCATGTGCTTTCTTGGTTTGGGCGGGGGTGGTGGTGGAAGGGTGTAGGCTGAGAAGCACACCTGGAAAGATGCATCAGCTGGAGCTGGTGTTTTATGCAATGTTTTGTCATATTCCTGCTGAATTCTGTGGTTGATGCCATGTGCAAAAATGCTACTTTTTTTTTTGTTAAGCGAGACACTGAGGGGTTGCATGTACAGGCAACATTTGTTTCCAAGTGTGCTTGTCCACAGAGGCTTACTCGGCCATCTTGAGCGCCATGCTTTCTTGGCTCAGTGGGTGGTGGATAAGCACACCTGGAAAGACGCTTTGCCATGACTACTGCACTAAATTTTGTGATTGCTGCCTTGTTGCCATTTCAACACACCAGTTAGGATTTGTCTGGATTATTCATGCTGGTATTGAGTAAGCAAACTCCCCACCCTCACCCATCAGGTAGTTTACCCTTTCGTTTACAAATTAATCCCAAAATGATTTTTCTCCTGCCGTATTTTAACCCCTCAAAAAAAAAAAAAAATTAAACCAGCTCCAAATACTAAGTTCCTTGCTTGGAGCTTCGCCCCCAAGTTTTTATGCATAGCGATGTCAGTACATCAACAGCCATGGTGTGCTCAATAGACTACAATAGGCCTATTTTTCCACACTGCATTTTAGTTCTTTTAAGTGCAGATTTTGAGAAAGGAAGACCACCAATCAATTAACAAAGTCCTTGTTAGTCGAATGACAGCCTTTCTTTCTCAATCAATCAATCAAAATCTTTACTTTGCCAGGCAGAACATCATTGAGACAGGCTCATTTACAAGATGGACCTGGGGCAAAACAATTGCCAACAGGGTTAAGACAGCACCGGTTGAGTGAACGTACATAACAATTACATAATAATAATAACAACATAATATCATATAGCCATCGCATGTGACAGGATACTTGTACCAGAACATAGCAATAGGTTCAACAGGAGGTAGTGCCATTTAAATACAATTGCATGGATACAAATATATGGATGTAAGGTAATGAGCTAAAGTTTATACTGTAAATATCACTGGAGGAGATATAGTGAGCAGGAGTGGCAGTTCTTCTAGCGTCAACATGTGAAGAAGATTGAGATGTAAGAGTCCTTTGATAAGTAATCTGGCAAGTAGGGTGGGAAGGGAAGGGGGGTATAGGGAGTGGGAAGGGAAGGTCAGCTGAGATAGGAGAGGGCTGGACATGATGGCCTAGGGAGGAAGAACTGTTCGAAGGGAGAACACAACAGATGCCACAAGCAATGATTGGGGTTTAAGTCCAATATTTGAAGCAAAGACAAATCATGAAGTTGGGACCTTGATTTGGACAATGACAGAAGGGAGGACTCAAATGACACCTCACGCAATGCTTGAGGTTTATATCTGGAATTTAAAGCAGTAATAAATCGTGATGTTAAGATCTTGACTTGAAACAATGACAGACCTCAAAGAAGGTCCTCAGGAACAAGTATTTGAAGAAGAAGAATGTGACATGGGTAGCGAGCCTTAAGGTTTTCTGGATCTTATTCCAGAGCGTAGGAAGAGTGAAGCTTATTGAGGCTCTACCAATGCGCATTTTAACTTTAGGGATAGCCAGAGAAAGATGGTAAGACTTCTGAGAGAATAGGCACTAGAGATGCAGGGAGTTAGGCAGCTTGTGAGGTACTGAGGTAATTTATGAGTGATTGCCTTATATGTCTATAGAATAGCATTCTTTTGCCTCCTGAAGCTAACAGAGCTCCAACCTACGGAAGAATAGAGGATGCAGTGGTGCGTGATAAAAGGGGCATCTAAAATGAACCTAAGGGCTCTGTGGTATAGGGTATCAAGCTTGGAGAGAGCTGTGCCAGTACTATGGCCATATAGGAAGTCTGCATAGTCTAGGAAAGTCAAGAAGGTAGCTTGGACTAGGAGTTTTCTAGCCTCCTGGGTTAGTGAGTGCTTGATCCTAAAGAAAATACTGAGCTTTTGATGCAGTTTCTTAGTGAGTTCATCGATGTGATCAATGAAGGACAATTTGTATCAATCCAGACCCCCAGGTATTTGAATTTTTCCATGAACTCCAGGGCTTCTCCCAAAAGGGTGCTTATGGGAGGAAGCTTATCTGGGGTTTTTTTATTTTGAGATGAGGGGCCAGTGGAGAGAAAATCATGGCCTTAGTTTTTTTGGCATTGAGCAGGAGTTTCAAGTTGAGTAGATATTTTTGGAAGATGTCAAAATCATTCTGGAGGTCCAAAATGGCTTGATCCAGAGTTGATCTGTTAATGTATATCACTGTATCATCAGTGAAGAGATGGATATTAGATGAGTTTAGGTCAGTGTCAATTTTATTAATATAAATGGCAAAGAGACGTGGACCAAGTATGGATCCTTGGGGGACACCTCTAAGGAGTATTTTGTTTTGGCAATAGGTCTCTTTCAGCCTTGACCTGCTGCTCTCCGTCCACAATATAATTTGCAAGCCAGCTTAGGGGCAGGTTGTCCACCCCAACTTTCTTCAGGGTCACCAGGAGTAAATCATGGTCCACCATGTCAAAAGCCTTGCTAAGGTCCAGAAACAAGGCACATATGTATTGTTTGTTATCAAGTGCGAGCTGCCAGTTATTTATAACCTCAGAAAGGGCAGTCTCAAATTCTATGGAGAGCAGTACAAGACCCTGCTGTTGATGTACTAGCATTGAGAAACATGAAAAGGTGGAATATGCAACTCAAGGTAAGGAACTGGGAGTATTCAGGATTAATCTCTAAACCAGAGGGTAAGCTACCAAATATGTTGGTGGTGATGGAGGGATAACTTTTCTTGTACACGCAACCTGTTCTTTCAAGCTTTATGTGTCGACCTGTTATGTGTTTGCATCTTAAAATGCATTTAGGTCTTTGTGCATTTCTTGCATACTTGTCATTTAATTTGTAAACCATTGCGGTCATGCCTCCATTTTGTTTGAGAGGAAAGTGTGGGTGTGCCTCCATTTTGTTTGCTAGGAAAGTGTGGGTGTGTCTCCATTTTGTTTGCAAGGACAGTGCATGTGTGCCTTCATTTTGTTTGCATGGAATGTGCGGGTATGTGCCTCCATTTTGTTTGCAGGCAATTGTGGGTGTGTCTCCATTTTGTTTGCAGGCAAGTGTGGATATGCCTCCATTTTTTTTGCAAGGAAAGTGCTGGCATGTGCCTCCATTTTGTCTGCAAGGAAAGTGCAGACATGTGCCTCCATTTTGTTTGCAGACAAGTGCGGATGTGTCTCCATTTTGTTTGCAAGGAAAGTGCGAGAGTGTGCCTCCATTTTGTTTGCAAGGAAAATGCAAGAATGTGCCTCCATTTTGTTTGCAGGCAAGTGTGGGTGTGCCTCCATTTTGTTTGCAAGGAAAGTGCGGACGTGTGCCTCCATTTTGTTTGCAGGCAAGTGTGGGTGTGCCTCTGTTCTGTTTGCAAGGAAAGTATAGGTGTGCCCCGATTTTATTTGCAAGGAAAGTGTAGGTGTGCCTCATGCTGCTCTATTCGACCTCGTGCGGCATTTCCATGTGTGTTGCTCTACTCTACCTCATGCTGCTCTACTTGATCTCATGCAGCATTACCATGTGTACTGCTCTACTCTACCTCATGCTGCTCCACTTGATCTCGTGCGGAGTCACCATGTGTGCTGTTCTACTCTACCTCATGCTGCTCTACTTGACCTCGTGCAGAGTCACTAAGTGTGCTGCTGTACTCGATCTCCTGCTGCTCTACTCTACCTCGTGCAGCATCACCATGTTTGCTCTACTCTCATGCTGCTCAACTCTACCTCAGGCAGTGTAACCATGTGTGCTGCTCTGTTCTACTCTACCTCATGCTGCTGTACTTGACCTCGTGTGGCATTTCCAAGTGTGCTGCTCTACTCTACCTCATGCTGCTCTACTTGACCTAATGCGGCATCACTATGTGTGCTGCTCTACTCTACCCCCTGCTGCTCTACTCTACCTCATGTGGTATCACCATGTTTTCTCTACCCTCATGCTGCTGTACTCTACCTCATGCAGCGTAACCATGTGTGCTGCTCTACTCTACCTCATGTGGCATTACTCTATTTTGTACTGTGCACTCCTCATTGTTTTCCATGAGTGAATTAATACATTCTGTGCTGTTTTTTATTATGGCATCATGGATTTTTGTTGTTGTTGCTTTGTGTTATAATAGTTTTAGAAAGATGTATCAAAGTGAAACAAGAAGACATCAAACATCAAGTGTGTCTGTTGCTGACTTACTCCATTGGGTTCTGAAGAATTGTTCTGCACTGCTCACAGTAAAAGAAAAAGTCAGCAGTACTGGAATAACTTAGGAAAGGATCCACAATACATCTAGGAGTATAAAGAAAAGGAAAAAGGTTGTGCACAGAAGCACAGAGAGAAAATGACCAAAGAACAACGCATACTTGCTAGAGAGAAAAGTTGATTGCAAATGCAGGAATCCAGGAAAAGGAAGAGGGACATGACACCAGATACTGTAAACCCATCAGTAAACCCTTCCATAACTAAAGAAACAACTAAACAAACAGCGGAACAGAAAAGAGAATATTTGAGAGAATGAAAAAGAGAACAATGCATGACGATGACCTCCCAAAAATGCAGAAGACTCAATGAAAAATGATGACAAGGATACCATGATGTAAAGAAGATGTGGCCCACCAGTTCCATTACCAAAACCACTAACACCAAAAACACAATGTAAATGCAAGTGAGCACACTGTCCAACACAATGGAAACACAAATGAAAACACCCTCCACTACCAGTACAACCATGACATCGGTTGCCTTGGACAAAAGTGCAACAGCAGTGATGGACCAAAGGTCAGAAAGCACAGTTAGAAAGCTGTGCAGAGAGTACGTGAAGGACTGCCCAGGTCCCCGACCAGGTTTGGTGCGACAATCACAAAAGTTATCTCCTTGGCCACAAACCCAAAAAACAGGCTGTCCTCTCAAGGTCTGGATGTCTCATAAAACTGGACAATAAATTAGTGGAAATCCTTCAACAGAAATTAAATTTGGTTAAACAGTGCAACAAGAAGGCAGACAAAGAACTAAAAAAAGAATTCATCAGCTTGTTTCTTCTTCTGAAAAGTACCGCCTACTATGAAGAGAAAGCATGTGCCTGGGGATCAGTTGGAGAAGAATGATGAAGGTATCGAAGAGCGCAGAAGTTAAGAAGAACACCAATCACAAGTTGGGAATATCGGACGAAATGCAGAAGAAAGTACAAGATTTTTTCAATATATTAGCAACACTGCTTCCACATAAGTAGGCATTTTCAAAATGAACTGGAAATGCCAGATCATTCCTAGACAAAACTCTGTAAAGGCTGCACCATGAATTCTGTGAGCAAAACCCAGATGACAAAATTGGACTAACTAAATTCAGCAGTCTCCACCCTGATACAATTAAACTCGCACAGGAGCAAAAACTGGACCAGTGTCTATGCAAGTATTGCACCAATGGTAGACAAAAGCTGATGGTAATAAACTAATTTGCTGAGCAGAAAAGAAGATGAGTGAAACATTTCCAATATTTATGAAGTAGTAGAGCTGACAATGTACCCAAAGAAGAAGGTGAGAAATTCTTTAAAAAGTCCTGTATTGAAAACATTTGCAAAAAGTGTAGCACTTCTGCAATTGACAAATCACTGGAAGAACTTTTACATACACACAGAACTGAGAAGGTGAAATGGCAACAGTGGGACAGCGTGACCATTTCCAAGATCATAAATGGATCCGAAAATAACAAACAAGAAGTCATGAAGTGAAAAGTTGCCACATTTTGATGTCTGGTTGAGGTCTTAAAAGAGGACCTCCTGTTTCTGGGTCAACATCTACACGTAGCATCCTGGCAACACGACCAATTCAAATCACTCAAAGATAACCTTCCTGACAGCTGGGTATTGATGGTACTAGACTTTGCAGAGAACTACACAAGCAAGTACCAGGATGAAATTCAATCATGCCATTGGCACCATGACTAAGCCACTGTTCACCCTGTAGTGACATACTACAGGTGTGAAAGATGTACAGACTTAGTTACAGAATCACTTGTCTTCATATCTAGTGGCCCCAAACATGACCACCACGCAGTTCTGCATTTCATCAACATGTCCAATTCCTACTTCAGAAACATCCATGGCATCAATATTGAGAAACAGGTACACTTTACTGATGGGTGTGGGAGACAGTACAAATCAAAATAGACCTTTCAGAATATATCATTGGCTCCATCACTACATGGATTCCCAAAACAGTGGGCAGTTTTTTGATCCAGGCATGGAAAAGGACCATCAGATGGTGAGAGTGCAGTGGTGAAGTCACATGCAAGCCTAGCTGTGCAGTCCCAGCAGGCTATAATTTCAAATGCTGCGAACCTCTTTCAGTACTGCAAGATTTCCACCTGGCACCTTTGACCAGACGTCTCTGCAGGAACCTTTTCTCTCCCACTATTTGCACCTACTTCTGCCCTGAACACTAAATTGCCCAGGGCCCTCCCACCAATTTACTTGAGTTTTGTCTTTGACTTTTTAACTAATGGCCTGCCTTTTTTTTTCTACTCTTTTTAGGCACAGGCCCAAACCAGGCTCTCCACTTCAGCCGAGTGGCCCTGGTGCTGCTACCTGCTGGCGGCTGGACCTCTGCATCCAGACCGCTACCCCCTGACCAAGGAAAGCAGGTACGATTGGTCATCTCCTAGCTCGGAACTGTCAGGCTTCAATCCCCATAATAGGACTGGCTCCTGAGGACTGTGGCCACTTCCTAATTGGATGCTGCAGATGCCCATTGAGAAAGCAAGCACCCAAGGCACTATTTTCAAAGCACAGCTCGGCCACTACCTTGCTGTACTGTTCTCTGGACAATTTTTTCACCTACCACCCCACCCCTTTCTCCCTCCTTTATTAAATACACTTCCCCAGTGATCCCTGCCACCTGAGGCTTCACACTAGTCAATTACAGAAACTCCTTAAAGGGGCTCACCTTCCTGTAACTTCTTAAAGGGGTGATCCTCTCTTATGCTCAAATTTAACTTATCGTCCTCAAGCATCCGGAGTCAAATGCATTGACACTGACTATGGTTCTCCTCCTCCTCCTACTTCCTACATCTACCCCACCTCACTTAGGACCATCACACTCTACCCATAGTACCCACTCTTTTATCTACAACACCTCTACCAAAACCCCTGATGCTCGACCACCTTCACCCCTCAATATACCCCCCACACTTCCAACCCTGCTACCTCTTACTTCTCACTCATACCTTGGTCTCTTCTCCTCTATGACTTTCCCACTCTTTGTACTCTACCCACCCCTTGCACCCCAGCACCGGCCCCATGTCCAATCACAAGGGGAGATGCCACAATCACTACCATGCTTTGGTGCACCTAATCACCCTCCTGTTGCTTATATCAGGTAACATTCATCCAAACCCTGGCCCCATGCCCAACCTTATGAACAAGCCTGCCCATGCTCAAGGACTCAGCATAGCTTCCAAGAAGGCTGCTGCATTCCAATGCTCGGTTACTCTGCACCAACTGGATATTGTGGCACTCGTCAAAACCTGGTTATCCAAATCCACCCCGACTCCTTCGTCTCCCTCCCTGGTTACACCCTTTTCAGTGAAGATTGGGTGGGTAAGCATGGAGGTGATGGTGCTGTCTAATGTGTGACTCCCTCCTTGAATATGCAGTTCCACCACCCAAGCTTGATAATGGGGCTCAAGCCCTCATGCTAAAAATCTCCCCCACTCTTTCTCACCATCGCCTGTATTCCCCTCAGAAAGCAAGACCTCACCATTCAGGCACTTGCTGACTACCTCTCTGGCCTACCACCCAAAATGGCCCAGATAATTGTTGATGATCTGAATATCAACTGACTCTCTGCCACAGCCTCCCAAACCAGAGATATCTTTGCCGCCCTTGACATGTCTCAGCTTGTCACCACCCCTACTACATTCAATCCCTCTACTAGCACCAGCACCCTCCTGGACATCACCATTGCCAACCCCCCCAGAGGGTGCTCAATATCAGTGTACTTCCCAACTCACTTAGTGACCACTCCCTGGTTATATTCTCTTGGTCCCCTACCAACTGCAAACCTGCACCACAAACCACCCAACAATGTTGCCTACTCCCAGGTGGCCTGCATTGTCTTAAACTGTACCTCTTACAACTGGATTGGTCCCCAATCAGCCTTGCACCATCCATAGACAAGGCATTGGATTTTTTCACTCATGCATTTAACACTGCCTGTGACCTCTATGCCCCCTTCGCTAGAAATTGCAGCAAAAAGCAAAGCACACCCTAGGTTACCCCCTCCTTCCTTCACAAACTTAAAATGAGAGACAACCTATGGCACATTGCCGTGGAATCTGGCAAGCCAGCTGAAAGGCAAGCATACAATGCTGAGCGCAATAAGTGTACTTGGGCCATTCAACAGGCCAAAGCCCAGTACTATCAATCCTCTCTTGTCTCCTCCTGAGGGACGGCTAGGAACTTTTGGGATAATGTAAAAGAGCTGAATGGGAAATCCTGCTCCCCTCTCAACTCTCTTTTAATGGAACTGTCTGCTCTGGAACCTCTTGGTATTGCAGACTGCCTAAACCACACTTTCTCAGACCTGAGTTCAGTCCTGCCCAGTAGCTTCTTTAACCCCATCCCAGTAGCACCCCTGCCCACTCTCCAGAGACCTCTTTTCTATCTACATACCATCTCTCCACTGGAGGCTCGACCCCTTCTGCAAAAAGCCATTAGTAGTAACAACCCCAGCACCAACCTACTGGACACTAGGCTATGTCATCTGATGTTGGATGCTATCCTGGTCCCACTTACCAAACTGCTCAACTGCTCTCTGTGCCTGGGGCAGTTCCCCAGCAAATGGAAAACTGTCATCATCACTGTCATCCTAAAAAGTGTCGATCGAGTGACCCCCCTCGACCCCACTCCATCCTCCCCCCACTCTCTAAGGCCCTTGAAAAAGTAGTTGAAACCAGCTTGCGAATATCTGGCCATGCACAATATCCTGTGCCCTGAACAGCATGGCTTCTGTGCAGGTCACAGCACCACAACAGCGCTACTTGAATTCTCCAACTTCCTGCACTCTGCTCTTGATGCTAGAAGTCCTGCCGGTGCCATGTTCATTGACCTCTCCAAGGCCTTTGGCACAGTTTGCCATCCCCTCCAGCTTGACTCCCTCAGATGCCTTGGTTTCTCCCCCAGCCCCCTTGCATGGTTCACCAACTACCTCTCTGCCAGAACTCAGAGCGTAAAAATCAATAGCACCCTATCTGACACATGACTTGTCTGCTCTGCGGTTCCCCAGGGCTCCATTTTAGGCCATCTCCTCTTCAGTCTCTACCTCAACTCCCTCCCCTTGTCCTGCCCAAGTAAGATCCTCCTCTATGCAGATGATGCTGAGTTCTTTGCCTCTGACCCCAACCCCAGCACACTCCAGGCCACCCTCCAACAAGTTTTTGATAGAGCTGAGCATTGGTTCACATCATGAAGACTAGTCCTGAACCTAAAAAAGACCAAAGTTATGCTCTTCTCACATTGCCACAGCAAAGCCAGTGGTGCCTCTCTCATGATACTGCTTAGCTCACTAAACCCCATTGAGCAGGTTTCCTCCTACAAGTGTATATAGTCATTACCTTTGATTCAGCACTCTCCTTCCATTCCCATATCAATGCCCTTTCTGCTGCCACCAATGTCAGGACTGGACTGTTATACTGCCATAAGGACTGCCTGTCACAAGAGGCCCATAGATTGGCAATCACCTCCTCTGTCCTGTTGCTAATCGACTATGGGCTGCCCATCTGTGCTGTAGTCAACAGCACTGCACTTGCAAGAATCCAGCTCTCTATAAACAAGGCCTGCAGGCTAATGCTGGGAGTCCCTAGGAACACCCATACATGCCTGCTGTACTCTACCACCAATTTGCTCAACCTCAAAGAAAGACTCCACTTCCAAACCTGCCTTCTTGTAAAAAAGACCCTGCTAGGGCTCCCCCCCCCCGGAGTCGCCACCTCCATGCAGTATACTTCCCCTTCAGTCTCCATCTCCACCTGCAGCACTGTCAAAACCTTCATTATTGTCCCCAGGATAAGGACCTCTATGGGCCAGAGTACAAGGAAGGTTCAAGAGAAAAAGAAAGCATTCAGGAAGTACAAGGAATCACAGAAGGAGGAGGACAGGGAACGGTATCAGTTAAAGCAAAAGGAAGCTGGGAAGGCAGTCAGAACAGCAAAGGCCCAAACCAAGGAAAAGATAGCCAACTCAGTTAAGAAGGGGGATAAAACCTTTTATAGGTACATCAGGGAGCGAAGGAAGACCAAGGGAGGGCTAGTGAGGCTTAATAAAGAGGAGGGAGGGTGGGCAGAGGGTGACTGTGAAAAGGCAGAGATACTAAACAAATATTTTTGCTCAGTATTTACAAAGGAAGTGGGAAGTACCTAAAACAAACAGTAGAAACACTCTGGATACAGAAGTTGATACCAGCCCATTTACAGAAGAAAGGGTTCTGAAAGAACTCTTAAAACTGAAGGTGGACAAAGCAATGGGGCCTGATGGATTCATCCCAGAATTCTAAAAGAACTAAAGGTAGAACTAGTGACACCACTGACTACCCTCTTTAACAAATCATGGGAGGATGGGTGGCACCCGAGGACTGAGAAGGGCACATGTGATTCCCCTTCACAAAAGTGGGAGCAAGACAGAAGCAGAAAACTACAGACCTGTTAGTTTAACCTCAGTGGTAGGAAATGATGGAATCACTTCTGAAGGAAAGAATTGTTGAGTATCTAGAGGCCAGAGGGGCTCAGGACCCAAAGCAGCATGGATTCACAACGGGAAGGTCATGCCAGACAAATCTGATAGATTTCTTTGACTGGGTGACCAAAGTAGTAGATCAGGGAGGGGCTATGGAAATGGCCTACCTAGACTTTAGCAAGGCATTTGACACAGTCCCACACAAAAGATTAATATACAAGTTAGCCAGCCTGGGAGTGGGTCCCAAGATGACAGCCTGGGTAAAGAATTGGCTGTAGAGTAGGACACAGAGAGTAATAGTAAATGGAGTACAATCTGAAGAAATGGGGGTTACTAGTGGGGTACCGCAGGGTTCAGTATTAGGACCGGTCCTCTTCAATGTCTTTATAAGCAACATTTTATTTATTTATTTATTTATTTAGTTAAACATCAGTTTAGAAACCTTTGAGCCAGAGGCTCATTTACAAAGGTACCTCGTCACAAAGAGGACATCAGAACAGTAGTACAAGGGACACAGTACTTACAAACAAAAAAGTTACAGTTCAATTACAATTTTGTTACAATAGAATGCAATCTCCAATGAAGCAAAAGATAACAAAAGGTGCAAAACTTATGGTCGGGGGAGAGCTGGTGGGAGTAGAAGGGAGGGAGATAGGGGAGGAAGAATTAGTAGGGAAAGGAAGGGGGGGGGAGCCGCTCAGTGAGCATTGTCGAACAGAGTATATTTATATATTTTTTTTGCACTAGGCTAGCGGCAGTTGCATTTGCGAGAGCTAAGCAGGAAGTTTCTGAGCCTGGGCTTAAAGCAAGCTAAGATTAGTGAGTTTGAGACACTGGCAGGGAGGGAGTTATACCAGTGGGGTGCACGGTAGGGGAATGCCCTCTGACCTTGAGAGGTCCTGGCTCTTGGAATAACTAGGGTAGCTCTTGATGAGCTGCGCGTGATCAGGGTCGTGCAGTACGGCGAATGGAGTTGGATAGGCCTATGGGGGATAGGCCACGCAGGGCTTTAAAGGTGAGCTGGCATGTCTGATACATGAGTCACTCTTCCAGGTTGAGTAGGGTAGCCAGGGTGTACAGCTCACATGTGTGAGTGAGTCTGGGAGCACCAGTGATAAGTCTGCAGGCCTTATTAACTGTGAGGCGAACCTTGTTGAGGGCAGTCTGATCTGCTGAGCCATAGACCGGAAGGCCATAGTCAATGAGAGACATGACAGAGGAGGTGACAGCCAGGCAGAGGGCATCGGAGGGAGGCATTTCTGCTGCGGAAGAATGCCTAGCCGTGAGTTGGCGACAGAATTTAGGGCAGATATATGTCCATGGAATGAAAGTGCAGGGTCAAAGGTTATACCAAGATATTTATAGGACTGCACCTGGTCAATGACGAGATTGGGTGTGGAGTGGACAGCTAAGGGAAACTTGCTGTACTTATTTTGGGGGTGGGAGAAGAGCACCATTTTTGTTTTCTTAAGGTTGATAACAAGTCAGTGCTCAGTGAACCAGGTAGCTGCAGAGCCAAAGACTAGTTGGAGGGAGTTCTGTAGCAGCATGGGGTCATTGTAGAGAGCGAGAACAGCATCATCAGCATAGAGAAGCATCTTACCCGTGCAACTGCTGGGTAGGGAGTTAAGAAAGAGTGAGAATAGTAGGGTCCAAGAATTGAGCCCTGCGGCACTCAGAGCGAATGGGGCATGTTTCAGAGAGTACCGCGACTTTCACACATTGGGAGCGGGCGGAGAGATAGCTGGTGCACCAGGAAACAGGTCCTGAGGCAAAGCCTATTAGGTCGAGGGTGGAGAGCAAAAGAGGATGCGAAACAGTATTGAATGCTTTAGACAGGTCAATGAATATAGCACCAGCCAGGGCACCAGAGTCCAAGGAGGCATGGAGGAAGTTGGAAAATTCCAGGAGTGCTGTTTTGGTACTATGACCTGCTCTGAACCCGTGTTGTTCAGGGCAGAGAACATTGTACTTACAGAGGTAGTCAGAGGCTTGGGGCGCCACATTTTCTAACGCCTTAGAGAGGGGGAGAGATTGAGATGGGTCGTAGTTACCGGAAGAGTCCTGTCACCACCTTTATGGACAGGGGTAACTGTGGCAATCTTCCAGGCAGAGGGAATATTCCAGACAGAGTGATTTGTTGAAAATGCACGTAATAGGTGAGAGGTCCTGATCCAGGACCTGACGAAAAGGCAGGATCAAGTGAGTCATTACCGATGGTGTTACCTTTTAGGCTTTTAGCGGTAAGGCCTAGCTTCTGCATGGTGACATGACGAGGTGGAGAGGCGGCAATGGGTGGTGGTACAGATGGAGGAGGTGGACTGAAAAGTTACCAGGAAGTACTGAGCTAAGGTTGGTAAAGGAGTTATTGAGGTGGGTGGCAATGAGAGCAGGGTCGAGGAGACTGTACCATTGATGTTGAGAAGAGAAGGAGAGGGGACTGGAGTGACCATTCAGTTGCTTGATGTTGTCCCAGAAGCACCTGGGGTTCCCCAGGAGGAGGTAAGAGAGGCTTGGTAGTATTCCGCCTTTGCTTAGTGGATGGCCCAGGTGCACTGGTGCGGGCGGCAGCATAGGGACTGCCTGTCAACTGAACGGCCAGTAGCAACAGCAAGGTGCCAAAGATTGTCGCGTTGCTTGCTGCCACAGTAGGGCAGGGGTGATCCAAGGCATGTTTCACTTTGGACCCCTAGCAGTTAAGTGGAACAAAGATATCACAGGCAAAGTTGAAAGTGTTTACAAAGAAGGCTAGGGCCAAGTCAATGTTGGTTGCCTCGTTAGAGGGACCCAATCAGTGTGGGCAAGGAAGCTTTAAGGCCTATGAGTCCCCAGGCCCAAGCCACCTCGAGAGGTGGTTTTGACCGGGGATGAGGGCCGAGGGGTTTCCCAGTTGAAAAGCACAGGGGAGTGGTCACTGAGGCAGTCAGGGAGGATTTGGATGTTGTGGATGCGGAGTGGCCTGTTGGTGAGGACCACATCCAGGAGGGTGCTTGTCCCCCCCTAGGGTTTTTTCTAGTAGGCTGTGTGACCAGTTGAGTTAGGTCAATTGAATTGAAAGCCTACGGTGGGAGGAGGATGAGGGGCAGAGCCAGTTTATATTCAAGTCGCCCACCAAGATTTGGTCCAACGAGTTGGGTAGGGAGTGGAGGTAGTCAATTAGTGGCCCAGGCCTGGGATTGGTTCTTTGGGGGTATGAAGAGTGGTTAGGAATAATGGGCCTCTAGCTGGGTCAGGGGACAGCTTTTAGAGTAAGTGCCTGGGCCTTATGGTCGAGGTCAGGGCGGGGAGTGGTAGCCCCATGAGAGAATCCTTCAAATAGAAGACACAGCCTCCACCTCTCCTGCTGACACGGTACAACTGGTGGAGAGTGTAGCCGGGGAGAGAGATATGAGAGTTAGGAGTGGAGGGAGACAGCCAGGTTTCAACCAGGGCAACAACATCAGGTTTATGAAGCGTCACCCAGCAGAGGGACTGGAAGGAAAAGTATGTCTCTTTGCAGATGACACAAAGATCTGCAACAGAGTTGATGCACAGGGTGGGGTGGAAAGGATGAGAAGGGACTTGGCAAGGTTAGAGGAATGGTCAAATGTATGGCAGCTTAGATTCAATGCTAAGAAGTGCAAGGTAATGCACCTGGGAAACAAAAACCCAGAGGAAGAGTACACAATGGGGGGTAAGATACTAACAACAACAAAAATGGAAAGGAACCTGGGGGTAGTCATATCAGATGGCCTAATGGTGGTCAAGCAATGTGAGAGGGCAGAAAGGAGGGTTGGGAGGATACTGGGATGCATAGGGAGAGGCATCACCAGTAGAAAACAGGAAGTTATTATCCCTCTGTACAGACAGTTGGTGAGACCCCATCTAGAGTACTGCTTGCAGTTCTGGAGACCCAATCTCCACAAGGACATAGACAGGATGGAGGCTGTCCAGAGGAGGGCAACTAAAGTGGTGCAGGGTCTGCACGGGAAGACATATGAAGAGATACTTAAGGAGCTGAATATGTAGAGCCTCGAGGAAATGAGGGAGAGGGGACATGACAGAAACTTTCAAGTATCTCAAGGAATCAACAAAGTCCAAGAGGGTAGCATCTTTCAAAAAAATAGTGTCAAGAACAAGGCGGCTCAATTTGAAGATAGAAGGGGGCAGCTCAGAGGTAATTTAAGGAAGTATTTTTCACAGAGAGGGTTGTGGATGCATGGAACAGCCTTCGGAGGAGATGTGGAGTCAAAAACAGTGGTGGAATTCAAGCATGCATGGGACAGTCATAAGGCAGTTCTAGGGGGTGGGGGTAGGAAGAAGTAGGCTGCTGGATAACTAGGATCTGTAGCTTATCCATTAGGTAGGGAAATGGGCAGACTGGGTGGGCCAAGCGGTCCTTATCTGCCATCAAAATCTATGTTTCTATGAGATCATTTTGCTATTGGGCTCTTTTCTGATTCAGTTCCCTCCCAGCCAGCACTGCTAACTCCACTAAGCTTGGTCCTTTCAAGGTCTCCCTCAGAAGCCATCTGACTAGCACTCGCTGCTGTAACTGCACATAATCCCCCACCAGCCCCTTACCCTCACCCCTAGGCTGGGTTTCCCTGTCTACTTTTGCTGTATATGCCTGGGGTCTCAGGCAATATCTGCTGACTAATGTAATAAAATATCTCTGGTTGCTACCTGACATGGTACTCGTGTACCTATGTTATGACTTCTGTGATCTACCTATTACCAAGCTTGTACCACCAGTGGATTCCTGTAACACTGGTTGCTTTTTTAATCTAAGCATTATGTATTGTACTGTTTTGTTTGCTGTGATGTATTGCAGTCTTGATGAGGTACCTTTGTAAATGAGTCTTTGACTCAAAGGTCTGTAAACCGATAATCTAATAAATAAATAAATAAAAGGAATTTAATGAAGGAACCTGCCATCAAAGGTTGCACTCATTACTGCAGAACATTTTTGTGGATCGGTGACAGAAAAATTAACAGAAATGCAGGACTAGAACTAAAAGCAATACCTGACACACGAAAGGTTCAGAGTGTCTGATCGGCAGTGGATGGTGTTGAAGTCTGAGACTACAGCTGTTTCTGTGGGCCATGCAGAAAGGAGGATGGTCACTGTGAAAATGCAATATACATCAACAGATGGAAGAAGAGAATTATTCAGACTGCACATAGCCATGTGTCTTCAGTGAAGGATAAAGAAACTTCAGGGCCCTCTACATTGCCAATTCTGGTCTTCAGTGCAATCACTCACAAATCCACTCCTGCTTCTGATATTGAGACTCCTGGGCCCTCTACATTACCGATTCTTGTCTCCAATGCAAACACCGGCACACCCACCCCCACTTCTGATATCACACCTCCAGTGACGACCAGTACGTCTACTGTTGCGAACCAGAGTAGTGAACATGCTGCCACTGTGACAGATTCTGCAGCCAGCACAACAACCAGTACATCATCTGTTGCCAGCTCATCTACCAGAAGACAAAAGAACTATGACCACATACAGACAAGCCAGTTGTATGCCATTTATTACTCTAACACATTTTACATTGGACAAGTAACATCATTTAATGAAATGGAACAAGAATTTGAATGTAAATTTTTGCAACGGAGCAGGGATGGCAAATTCTATTGGTCATGACATCCGGACATTGATGTCATAAAGGGAAGATTACTTTTTTATGGACCAGTAACAGTGCAAGGAAAATTCCACATATCACCAGATGACCTGAAAACCATCATCAACAAACATGAAAAACTGAAACAACATTGGAATTAAAAGGATTTGAAGGAATTATTCTCATTTTAACATTTCAGCATGGTCCTGTAAGGGGGTGGGCAGGTATGGGAAGGGTGGGAAGGTAGGGGGAGGTCTGCAACTAGATATGGTGGACAGCAGTAGGTGAATAGATGGATGTAAACATAGGGACACAGGACATGCTGACAGTGGACAGCCATTTTGATGTTCAGAGACTGCTGAAGGTGGACAGGTCTTGGGGAAGAATTTAAAGAATGTTGGTGGACACAAGGGCTGCTGAAGGTAGACATAAATGGGGTGGCCAAGTGGAGGCTGTCATATGGTGGAATTAAGTGGAAGTGGGTGCTGATGGAAGGAAGATGGGATGATTAGTTGGGGAAGGTGTGAAGTAATGCAGAAGGTGTGGAGAAGGTGTGCAGGAAGAGGAAAAAAGGGGAAGATGTGAAGTAAGTGAAGAAATGGTTGGGGGGCAGTGAGGTGTGGACAAGAATCATGGCCTCATTTGCATAGATAACTGCTAGGGGTATGGTATTCTTCTGTCATGAGAATGTGTCCACAGTGACGGAATGTCAGTTCAGGCATGTATTGAGCACCAGCTTGAAGAGGCTGGGTGTGAACTTGAAGGAGTTTAACTGCACTTATTTCAAGTTTGGAGAGCATCACATGCCAGGGTGGAAGGGCTCATGGATGAGTGGATGCCAGCCCTCGGGCATTGGCAGAGCTAGATTTTGGTTATGTGTGGTGGCACATGACAAACCTGTTTTTGTTTTGGCAGATGTCAGTGGATGCAGGCCCTCAGGCATTGACAATCACTGGATTTTTAATGTTATGTGATGCGGGAACTGATCTCAATCTGTGCTTTGGTTTTTGGCAGGTGTCTGTTCAAAGGAGAAACTACTTTGGGTGTGTGGCTGTCCATGAAGTTGAATTCTAGGCAACTCCAGGGAGGCAAAACTCAATTTCTTGTGCAATGGCACTCTGATGAACTATGAACTGTTCTATAAAATTATGAAGAATGACCACTGGCTTAAGAATGCAGCAATGAGAACATTTATGGACACTATTGGGTGGGTGGTTGTGGTAAGAAAGGAACGTACAGGGATTAAAAAGACATGTTGTGTGGTGTGCATTTGTGTAGTGTAAGTTTAGATAGGTTTTTAGATTATATCCAGTGGGAAGTGCACCCACCATGCCCCACCATTGTAAAAGCAGGTGTGGGTCAGTACGGTCTCACTGTCCCTGTAGGGGAGATTGCCTTTGGGGTTGAGAAGGAGTTTTCCCAGTTTTCCCACAGGGTTTTTCCAGGTTGTTTGCCTTCTCCAGTGAGATCAGGTTAGGCAGTAGTCAGGGCCGGTTAATTAACTTACTGTTATGTCTTGGGTGGCACAGAAGTCTTGGTTGATGTAGAAGAGGGGAAGGTACCAGCATCCTTTATGCCCATTTTGTGCATCTGGACGCTCATGTTTTTTGGGTGAAAGTTCCCAGAGACTCTCCTTTGCAATGCTCAGGGAGAGTGAGCTGTGCCCCTGCAGCTGCATAGCTTGTAATGAAAGAATCTGGAGAACTTGAGAGCATACTCCATTGGTTTACTCTAGAGCTGTTTTACAGATGGTGACTGCAAACAAATATGGCTACCGCTCAACTAACAAGGCCACTGTTAGTTGCGTGGTGGCTGTAATTTGTTTGAACTCACATGTTAACGTTAGAAATTGTAGATTAAAACATGACCACATAGAGAACAATGGAGCACACCTCTGTGCTCTACAGAATCTTACATCACAAGCCATGCAGATTCAGGGCAATAGCTCACATGTATTTAAATGAGGACCCCCAGAAATTTAACAGGACTTCTACTTTTGGGCCATGACACCCCACCTTTTTTAAAAGAAAGTAGCGAACCCCCTAATGAAAAATCCTACTGAGAGCACGGCTGGAGACTGGTTACCTCATGTGGAAGCCCAGAGTTGGGAAGTAGAATACCAATCAAGACTACCTGGCTGCCCATATCACACAGACTTGTTAATTTTTTTTTTATCAAATAAATACATGGCTGCGATAATTTCTCTGCAATGCTTGGTGTGTCTCCATTTGTTTGGGTGGAACAAGGCAATACAGCATTAGACAATGACAAAATGACAATACTGGAAAAGACGATTTTTGAGGGATTGATGGAATTGTACCTTGGGACACTTCAAAATGGTCATACACTTAAATATGCTAGTTAGCAATGTCTGTTGTAAAATGGTTTTAGTATTATAATTATTAGATGCTGAAAAGTACACTGTTTTGGTGTCCAATGTTGCATGTGCCACACTGTTTTTGTCCCCTGTGGCATATACCACACTGTTTGGTGTGCCCTGTTGCACATGCCACACTGAGTAGTGTTTATCTCAAGTTTCTGCTGGGCTGTCACCTCACTACATGGTTACTTTTTCAACTTTGGGTCAGAGTGTTCAGAAAAGCTTAACAAAATGATTCTACTGTGGGTTTGAAAAAAGTGACCTCTATGTCACACTTTGGTAACCCTTTCTCATGAACAGACCCATGTGTTTATTTAGTTTATTTTTCACTGTAGTTTAGTAATTTTATTTTCTGTAGTATGCATGACTATTGCTGTGGCAGTTTAATGACAGCTTGAAAGATATATACTGAAAGTGATGGTACAGTGCTAAGGGAGAGTGAAGGAGTAAGAGCCTTTACTGTGCAAACATAGCTCTATTGCTTGAAAGAAATAGGGTTTTATGCTGGTTTGAAATGGCATGGCTGAGAGAGAGAGAGAGAGAGAGAGAGAGAGAGAGAGAGAGAGAGAGAGAGAGAGAGAGAGAAAGAGTGCTGTTCAGCCATTGCTTGAGAGACGGAACAGACAAGCACTGTGCAGTTGTTGATTTCAGAGAGTGTGCTACTGTGTGTACTGCATGCTGCCATGATTGTGCTCACCAGTTGCAGCTCCCCTTAGAAATAGATGCAAAACCTGATAAAACAAATGACCCCCCCCCTGAGCTGTGGAGCAGATGGGCCAGCAAGCAGTTGGGTGGGTCAGTGAGTGGGTGGTTGACATTTACCCAAAACAACCACATTGGGGGCAGGGGTTACCAGACACTGTGGACTGTGCAGGATAGCAGCAGACAGGGGAAAAGTCAACATTGAGGATTGGAGGCCTAGTAAATTAAAAATGATAACACAGCAACAATAAGCATTTGTCAATGCTGAATGTTTGCTTGCTGGCATTGGCATTGGTAGTGCAGGAGTTAGAGAGATGCATAATTGGAATGGCAGTGAAGTATTGGACTAATGCCAACCCCACCCTGCAGAGACTGAAAGGCATTGGTGGGGTGTCTTTGAGTCATTGGCCATAACGCTTATGCCATTCTACCTCACCCCACCCTGCAGACACTAATGAGTGTCGTGATGTGCTTTGGGGTCTTCGGCCCTTATACTCAATCCATTTCATAAGGAAATAAGCTGAGATGGGTGCAGTATAGGAGAATGGGGTGAACTCTAGGGCCAAAGACCCCAAGGCACACCTTGATGCCTGTCAGTGGCAGTAGGGTGGGGGTAGAATGCCATGAACATTATGGCTGATGAACCCAAGTCACACCCCCAATGCCTGTCAGTCTCTATAGGGTGGGTGCTACAGTTGGAAACCTTAACGCCCCCGGTCATTTGTTGGTATTTTCACTCCAAATGTTCAAAATGGGCTTTTTGGGACCTCACCTCATGAACAGTGGCACTATCATTTTCGTTACTCAATACTCAAAGGTTATTTCACACAGCAACTACGCCATTCAGCGCCACAGGTGTGGAAACACATTTTGGGCAGGATATGAAAAATAAAAGCTATACTGTTCACGAGGAGGTATGAAAAAATGGCAATGATGAAACTCTGGAGTGAAAATACGAAAAATTTGTGAACTTATAAGCGTGCATAAAATTGCTCAATGCATGCCCATAACGTGGTAATTTTTGGGAATTTTTTCACCAAATTTTTAACATGGGCTTTTTGGAACCTCCCCTCATGAAGAGTAGTACTGTGAGTTTGTTAATCCATCTTGAAAGTTGATTTCACACAGCGACTGTGCCACTCTGAACCATAGGTGACAAAACACATTTCAGGCAGGATGTGAAAAATGGCAGCTGTATTGTTCATCAGGAGGTGTTAAAAAATGGCAGTGTTGAAAATCTTGAGTGAAAATATTAAAAATCAGTGAAGTTACGAGCGTGCATAGAAAATGTGCAACGTACACCCGCAACTAAGCCATTTTTGGAAATGTTTTCACCAAATTTTCAACATGGAGGTTTTGGGACCTCACCTCATGAACAGTGGTACTGTCATTTTGTTAATCCATCCCAAAAGGTTATTCCATGCAGTGACCACAAAATCACCTTTTGGGAATGAGAAATTAAGTGACAATAAGATGTTCATGAGGTGATCCCAAGAATCCTGTGTTAAAAATTTTGGACCAAAATTCCTAAAAATGGCTGAGATATCAACCTAAGTTGAAACTCCCCATTAACTCTCATTATACGGTGCTTACCCGATTCCTCATTTCTTAGTTTGCTTTTGAAGAGTGCAGTCATGTCCTGGTCCACAGAAGATCACTGCTCCCGACCTCCGGTAGGTAAGTATGGATGAGGGGGGTGAGGGGAGGTAGGTGTGCACAGTGGGAGGGTATGGGGTGGGGGAGGACTTGGAGGACTGGGGAGATGACACTGGACGCTTTTCTTTTTTACAGTTTAACAAACAAACAAAAAAAGATTCTTGGGGACTATTTTCTTTATAGGTTCAAATGAAAATTAAAAAAATCTTTTGGGCACACTGAGGTGGGCTCCCAGTGTGCCACATGAATTTGGGGGGCATGATGCCAATGGTTATTTGGCATCCCCATTGGCAAGCTTGGAGGAAGGGGAAACATGATGCCAATGGTGATTTGGCACCCCTGTCGGCAAAGAAATTGAGCTTGGGGTGTGGGGCGCATCCGACACTGGCAGTGGGCATCCCAGTTTGGGGAAAATAAAGAAAATGTCTGGGCACACTGGGGTGGGCTGTCAGTGTGCCACAATGTGGCTGTGGTGGGGAGGAATACATGCTGACATGGGGATTGGGCACCCCCGCTGTCAGCTTTGCAGGAGTGCGTGGCTGGTGGCAGGAGCTGCCATTGTGGAAAGATGCACCATGGCTGTTTTATTTATTGAAATTTTTCACCAGGAACAGCACACCGAGCAACTGCTCGTAACTCTGGCCATGTGCATTACTGTGCACTGTAATGTGCATGGCCAGAGTCCTCTCATCTGCTGCTGCAATGACAAAACTGCACCTGATTGCAGCAGCAGATTTGTTTCAACTATTTGGCTCACTTTGAAGTTTGCTGTCTTCGCCAGCATGCTCACTGTTTGGTGGCTGAGGGACGCACCAACTTTCTGAGAAATTGAGCATTCTCCGGAGTTTCTTTCTTGGCTGCAGCTAATGTGAATGGTCTATTGGCCTCTTGGTGAAGGATTTCCTTTATCATCAAAAACTTTTGGGAGGTTATCCTCTAGCAAATGGAACCTGGTGTGAGAGCACCTTTTTCTGTATTGGTGTGGGCTGCTTTACTGTTCATGGGGAACACAGTGGCAGCGTGTTTTCTCATAAAGTGGTGTAAATCTTTGAATAGGAGTGCTGGAGCCATTATGTGAGAACCTCCCAACCCCCCTTTCTGTTCAGCTTGAACTGTGGTCATCCTGCCATTTCAGCCTTTGTGTGTGTGAGCTGACCATTCTCCTTCAGATTATCATTCAACCTCTTACAGTATTAACTCTGAATATTATGAACATGTTATTAATCTGACTAATAGCTGACTAAGACTATCTGTTGCTCTCCGCTTGGTGGCAGTAGGTGCGGAACTGGATCTCTTTCAAATTTCTATCGTGTTTTCTGGACTTCAGTACTAAACTGAAACAGTTCTGGGTTTGGAACCCTGGACTCATTCTTGTTTGATTTTTCTTTTTTTTAATTAATTTATAATTATTTGCTGGAAGTATGGGGTGTAAGGATGTGTAGGGATTTATTGTACTAGTGTATGCTTGCAGTGTACTTGGTGGGATAGGGAGATCTTGGGGGCTTAATGTTGCTGAGGTTTGTTTTAGGTTGTTTAAACTGTCAACCTTTTTTTACATCATATTAATTCCAGTTAAAACCCCACATTGAATGATTGCTCACCTTCTCTAAAATTCATTGATGTTGCTGGTTGTTTTGTCTGCTCCTTACTTAGTAGAACTGAAAAGAACATAATATATAGTTATAATCAACCTTGTTTTGTTTCAAATCCTGGATCTATTTTTACTGCATACTTTCTGAACATTAGAAACACCCCCAAACAGTTCAGCCACTCATTATACAACAGTCTCCTCTAATCCCACTGCATAATTAATGGCTAGACTATATTGGTGGTGTTCCTAAGTCCAGGAATGATACAGTGGGAGCTGCTCATGGAACATAAACACATTTGTGTGTGGTAACACCAGTATGGTCATCAGTCAGTTTTTCATTGTTTAAAAGGAAAAAAGAATCAGAGTCAAACAACCAGCTACATCAGGAGTCTCTACAGAATGAGATCAGTTATAACATGTGTTTTTCGACTAGGGACACTTTGAGGCCTAAGGGGATTGACAGTGTCCCTTTTAATAAGGTTTTAACTTCAGGTTGCTTTGAGTTTGTTTTTGCACTGGGATTGGGATTTGCAAAGAGGTACGGGCGTGAGGCACATATTCTCCAGAGACCACCTGCGGTAGTTTCACCCCTTTGGTGGTCCCCCCCAGCCCACCTTGCAGAGGTTCTCAGCTGCTTCAGCTGGCTGGGAATCCTTAGGAGGAGGAGCAAGAACCTCAGAGGAGGTCCTGGGCATAACAATTGGGGGGCAATTGGGTTAGTTAAGTCTAGGAGGCACCTAAGGAGGGTATGGAACCAGAATCAGGGACTGCAATGCCTGATTCCCTTCCCTAGGGCTTCATTTAATGTCAACAAGCAGGAAGTAATGGGTCCAGTCAGCTTTACTCACTCCCCTCAGGGTGTGCTTTGTAATGCAAGGTCACTAAGGAATAAAACAGTGGTGATGTATAATTTTATTGCCGATTCCTTTTCTGACTTTGTTTGGATTACTGAGACCTTGCTGGGTGATGACTCTGGCCATGTGTTGGAGGCTTCTATCCCACTGGCTTACTGGGGGGCACATTACCCAAGATAGGATTGCAGGGGTGGGTGGTGGGTTATTTATTTTAAATCCACTTTGGGAGTCACAGCATACCCCATGGGAACTTTCAGCCTTTGAATGTGTCACTGTTAGATGCGCCCTAGGTGTCAGTTGCAAACTCATTCCTATATGCAGCTTGCTGGGATATGGGAATGATTGTATGCAGAAGCTGGTGCATTTCATAATTGAACAGGTGTTGAATGCCCCCAGAATTTTGGTTTTGTGGGATTTCAATGTCTGGATCGATGATGAAACCTCGCATCTTGGTCAATAGCTCCTCCAGTCGATGAATTCACTGGGGCTAACATAGCCTGTTGTCTTTAGTACGTATTAGTATGGTCACACTCTTGATCTGTTGTTCTCATTGAGTCTTGACTTAAATGTTGTCAGGGTTGATTCGGTCTCATAGTTGGATCATCATGTGGTGTTGTTCTTTTGTGGGGCCCCCTATTTCACTATTCTCCCTGTGGAGATGATTTAATGCCACCCAAAATATAATCTGGAGCCTTGCAAACTGGAGGTATTGGACATCTCGGGCATCATGCTTGCCTGTGTGCAGAGATCTGAGAACACAATGGAGCACTATAATAGTGCCCTTACATCCACTTTAGAATCCTTAGCACCCTTCCATGTTCATCCCTTGACATCTTGGTGCAACTCTCCATGGTACTGTGATGAGCTGAAGACTAAAGGACCAAGACTAGAGAGTTCTTGGTATAGATTCAATCTGTGGACAACAAGTTGGCATTGAAGACTCAATACAGTGAGTATCAGTGGGCAATCAGCACCCTGAAAAAGATGAAGTTCTTGTCAAGGATGATTGCAGCAGGTAGAAATTGGCCGGCTCTACTCTTCCCCACCATGGACAGGCTGATAAATCCATCCTGTCTGCAATCCACTTGAGTTTTTTTTCTGCTGAAAAATGCAATGGGTCTGGCAATTTCTTCACTGACAAGGTGTCTTTCATCAGCTCAGGTATCTGTACAAGTAGCCTGTCATGGGCCAGTGATGGTTTGAGTCTAGGGTTGCATTCTTGATCTGCCTGTCTGGAGCAAGTTTCTGCTGGTTTCTGAGGAAGAGGTGCATCAGGTGATCACAGATTTGCATACCTTCAGCTATTTGCTGGGTTCTTGTCCTACCTGGCTACTTTTAGATTGCTGGGAGACTTTGGGTCCATTTATTTCCCAGACTGTTGGTTGCTCCTTGAGGTGGTGATGCCCTTTCTGAACAAACCTTCCTTAGACCCAGACATGATGAGGGATTACATACCTGTCTCTAATCTACCCTTTTTGGGAAGATTATTGAGAAGGTGGCGGTTTAGCAACTTGTAGAACACCTGGATAATTTTGCCATTTATGAACCTCGCCAATCAGTTTTTGGTCTAATCACAGCACAGAGATTGCCTCATTAGAGTGATGAATGATTCCTCATGATGAGGGATGGAGGACTTTGTGGCATCTTAGTCCTCTTAGATCTCTCATTGGCATCTGACACTGTGGACCATAGGGTGCTATTGGATAGCCTGAGGAACTATGTGAGCCTCACCAGCATTGTTCTGAGATAGATACACACATAGATAGATAGAATTTGTCGGCAGATAAGGATGGTCAGGCCCATCCAGTCTGCCCATATTTCCTGCCTTTTATTTATGCTGCAGACTGTAAATGATCTGTGGCTTCCTCTCTCCTTTATGTCCTAATTGCTCCCTTGTGTCTATCCCATGCCCTTTTGAAACCCTCTATCAATGTTGCCCCCACTACCCTCTCCGGGAGGCCATTCCAAGCATCCATCACTCTTTCTGTAAAGAAGTACTTCCTCACATTACCCCAGATTCTACCTCCGTTCAACTTCATACCATGTCCCCTAATACTTGTCCATCCTCTTTCCTGAATGATGCTACTCCCTTGTACTATATTTATCCCTTTATGGTATTTGAACATCTCAGTCATGTTCCCCGGCTCCCTCCTAATCTCTAGAGAGTACATATTAAGTTCCTTCAGCCTCTCCTCATATGGTTTCCAGTGTAGCCCCTGTACCATCTTTGTAGCCCTTCTTTGGATTGCCTCCACCTTATCTATATCCTTTCTGAGATGTGACCTCCAAAACTGAACACAGTACTTTAGATGAGGCCTCACCAATGACCCGTACAATGGAATCATCACCTCCCTTTTTCTGCTGGTGATGCCTCTCCCTATGCACCCCAGCATCTTACTGGCCATTCTACCCACTTTTTCACATTGACCGGCCACCTTTAGGTCCTCAGATATTATTACCCCTAGATCCCGCTCCTGCTTAGTTACCAACAGTACTCCCCCAAAGAGTACTCCTCCCTTGGGTTCCTGTGTCCAAAGTGCATAATTCTGCACTTTATTGCATTGAATTTCAGCTGCCATGTATTGGACCATTCCTCCAGCTTGTCCAGGTCTCTTCTCATTCTTTCCACACACACATGTGTCAACCCCATTGCAGATCTTTGTGTCATCTGCAAAGAGGCACATCATCCCCTCCAGCCTCTCTGCAGTGTCGCTTATGGAGACATTGAAGAGGACTGGTCCCAGCACTGACCCCTGAAGCACTCTGCTGGTCACCTCCCTCTCAACGGATTGAGCTATGTTCATTACCACCCTTTGTGATGGTGTGAGTCCTACATAACTAGGAGAAAGCAGCAAGTGGCTCTTGGAAGTTATATCTCTACAGCCTCTGCATTCCACTGTGGTGTTCCTCAATGCTTGATCCTTGCTCCTGTTGTTTTCAGTGTACATGTTGCCACTGGGTGAGATTATTGGATTATTTGGTGTTGAGTTTCACTTCTATGCAGATGATATTCAACTATTCCAGTCTGACACTTCTGGTGGGTCTCACATGGTTTCTGCACTGTGAAGATATTTGGCTGAAATTAATGACTAGATGGCTCAAATTGACTATGCCTCAATCCTGGTAAGACAGAGGTAATGACTGTCGAACTGGGTAGGCAGTGCCCAGCAATGATGGGTGGAATGACATTTCTTTCTTCATTGTCTGATCAACCACTGTAAATTCAATTAAGAATCTTGGGGTCATCCTGGACTGAAGCTGACTCTTCATTTACAAGTATTGGCCATGGTCTGGTCTGGTTTTTACTCTCTGAATAATATCACCAGGATCAGACTGCATCCAGTACCTGCTGATATGGCTATGATACAGTATGTCATGACAAAGGCATCCCTACAAAATCAAGGAGGAACCACAGAAAACTATGTAAGTCCCAATTAAAGACTGTATTCATTGCTGCCAGACCCCAAGATGCTAGTCCATATAAGGGCAGAGAATGTGTGTGTGTGTGGGGGGGGGGGGGAGAGGTGCAACAAATTGACCAAGATAAGGTCAATTCTTCAAAATGAGAGGTTCTTTATTTAGTTTCTCTTCATGCAGGTTGATAATCACCCTCAATGTTTCACCTATCAATTTATAGTCTTCCTCAGGAGACATCCTAAGGCACCAATGAAAATATACAAAATTAATAACAGTAAACTAACCACAAAATGTTCAACTTAATGAATCAATATGTATGATTAAAAACAGAAGTATGCATATTACTTAAAATTTTCTGTTAAGCCAGCCTGCTGGTGCAGTGGTAGTGGTACCGCTTGTGACACTGGTGACCTGGGTTCAGGAGCAAGCATGAGACTTTGGAGGACCAGCCAGATGGAGAGGAACTAAGCATCCTATGGACTGCTTTCCACCTCTGGGGGGAGGATGGGGAAGTTGCTAGTGTTCATGAGGCCCATTGCAGCAGCAGGGTTGTCACCACTGGGACTGAATATGTCTAGGAGGCATGGCAGACATATGGTTTACCATCTTCACATCATTGCATGCCATGCCTCCTCAAAGAAAAAACTGGAAAAAGGAGGTGCAACCACCACATGATGATATCTACCCCATTGCCACTGATCCCCCACTGCTGATCTGGTTCTCGCTCCTGTCGCACTGTTCAGTCTCTGTTGGAGGAAAGGGAGCCATCCAGTGGCCCCATTCCTAGGGGGTAAACTGGGGACCTTAGGAGTGAGGTAAGTCCCAGGGTATATGATGGGGTTGAGCTAGTGTGCATGGACCAATGGGGCCAGCGGACACAGAGGAAAAAACATACTAAATTAAAAAACAGAATTTTCTGTTCAATTTACATTTGTTCATATGGATTTCAAATCACAAGAAAATGTCATAAATGCCTGGAAATGTATGTTGTACAAATGAAATAGCAACAAATATACAAATTCCTTATTTTAATTTTACTATAGTGAGGCATTACCCTTCCCCAACCATCTGACTGTGTGGCACACAGTGTAATAAGGACATAGCCCTTTACTCAATTTAATCATGTTAGAATACAAATTGTAAAGCCCATCCCTGACTATGGGTAGCTCATGTCTTGTATAAATGGTCAAACTGAACTAACTGTCCAAAAAACAAAGAGATAAAGCATTTGTTTTGGTGTCCAAAATCAATTATAACAACCAGTATTTGCCAGCGTAGTGTTTGATGTCAAATGGTAAAACTTACATTTTATCTGTTGCACTCTGCTAAAAAATGCTCTCCGGGTGTGTTAATTAGTCAGGCAGAGCAAAAGAATTCAACTGAAGTTAAACGGTTAAACTCATCACCATGGCCCTGTGCTGGTGACATCATGTGTGATCACATCAACCCAATGTGTGCTGTGTTGAAATCATCATGAACTGACTGCTAGACAACCAAACCAAACTGAGCAGTGAGACCCAAACATCAGTCTTAGGGCCCAGGTTTGTGGTGGTGAGTTGTAGTTAAACACAGTATACGGTGAGATGTAGGAAGGGTAATACAAAAACAAGATCATTCAAATGTGAATTAACAACTTGAAAATTCAATGACACCTTAGAACAGATAAAAAAGAAATTGGCTGAATATGAGGAAGGGCTGAAACAACAGAAAATATGAACATTTCAATGAGACACTTATGATTACAGAGATAACAAAGTATACACCTATAAAAAGATTTATTCCCAAGCAACAATGTAGTCATTCATATAGACAACAAGACAGCGAGACAGATAGTGAAAATAGTTATACTCCTCCAAGTTATAGAAGAGAATGACAGGAATGACAGCAGCAATAAAGGCCTTTTTAAGTCAAGGGAGGAGCAATTTATAAGTAAATATTTGCCACATAGTGTCTGATTGCCCAGATTTTTAGGAGCCCAGATACATGACCAGGACCAGAGGGCCCATTCTAGAAGAAGAACTTGAACAGACAGGGGCAGCAGGAGAAACAGGGCCAGGCAGAGGAAAAGGAACCAAACAGCCCAGGCAGGGTCCAAAATACTACCAGTTTTAGACTTAAATTCTAGACCTTCATCAGATACTGAAATGAATGTAATGTTTAAAGGACTGCCAGTTGCTCCTACTAACCAGTTTAAACAGATTTGAACTTAAATGTGACATTCAAAAGTTTATTAGGTCCTTAAGATTTAAGTCTTAACTTCAGAATGACCCATTAGGGGACAGTTACAAACCAGGCATCAATAAAGCTTCATTTAGTCTCCCGGTAGGCAAAAATCCATCAGTAGAATTTTATTCTAGTACTTTAATGGCAGAAATACAGTCATTGTTCACTAAAGAATTGATTTGCCCCACCATAAGGACAATTTAAACAGATGGGAAATAACAACGTTAAATAATTAGCAAAGAGACAAAACCCATCATTCTAAAGCCTGCAGATTAAGGGTAATGGGATTGTAGTGCTTGATTATGGAAGGGAAGAAAACTGAATGTTTTAATTTGCATGCTTCTAACTCTCAACCGTCTTGATTCTTTATAGATTTATCTGCTAGAATCTTACCCCTCTCAGATTACGAGGTTATCTTAGGTGGGCATTTCAATACTGTTAGGGACCCCTACCTAGGTAGAAGTAACCAAGCTTTGTATAATACTTCTGATATGAGTTCCTCTACCCTAAATTTAATTATGAAGAACCTTGATCTAAATGACACATGGAGGCTCATAAATCCTAAGGGTAGGGTTTATACGATTTTCTCTCATTGACACACTTATTATAGCCATTTGAACTTCTTTGTAATAATATTATTTCAACATACATTAATAACTTTAATATACCTGACCATGCTTTATAAAAGTTATTACTTGAATTAGATCCTTACATACCATCTAAGGTGCACTGATGTCTCAAAGTCTCTCTACTTAGGGACAGAGTTTGTTATTTGGCTTAAGAAAGAAGCTCAAAATTAGTTTAAAAATAACCAGAATAGTGAAGTTGATAATAATGGAGTATGGGAGGCCTTTAAGACTGTAATAAGAGGATTAATAATTGGCTTTTCTGCTAAATACAAGAAAGAAAAATAGAAGGACTTACTAGAAAAACAAATATAAAACCCGAGAAAACATAAAAGCCAGCCATACAAAAATACCAACTTATTGCACCAAATTACTGTATTAAAATATGAAATGAACTTTGATGTATAATGAAAAAAATGAATATGCAGTTTTTAGGATAAAACAGACATAAACAGAGACTTAGTTCAAACATCATTACAGGTATAAGAGATTCCTCAGGGAAAGTTAAGGTCTAAAGTATAGAAATCAACAAGGTATTTCATGAATTTTATGAAAACCTAAATTCATCTACTTTGACTTCAGCACAACAGAGTAACCAGTATTTATCCCCAGCTAGCAAAGGAGGACATTATCAACTTGGATAAACTAAAATCTAAATTAGAATTAGAAATTGTTATAGCAAAGTTACCAGTGGGTAAACATCAGGCATGATGGGCTTTCTAATAAAATCTATGGATTAGTAGGCCACATTATTAACAATAATTTATCTAAAATATTTAATGAATCCTTTTTAAAACACACTCCTCCCCCTTCAATAACAGAGGCTAATAGATATTTAATACATAAAAATATAAAACCCCTACTCTATATGAAAAGTATCTGCCCATTTAATTATTAAATAGTGATTATAAAATCTTAGCCAAGATGTTAGCATAACCTAATTGGTAAAGAACACATAGGTTTCTTATCAGGAAGATGGAGTGTTGATAATATAAAAAGATTACTATCCACCATCTGGGGTACAAAACAACTAAAATAGTTGAAGTCATTGCTTTATCTATTGACATATCAAGGTCTTTGGTTCACTAGAGTGAATCTTTCTTAAAAAAACTCTAAAAGCACACAGAATTGGCCAGATATTTAGTTCATGGATAGCTGTACTTTATGTAAATAATATCAGTCATTACTAATGATGTTATGCCTTCTTGACTTAAACTTCATAGAGGCGCTAGGCAAGGATGCCTCTTCACCTTAACTCTTTTTTTACCAGCTATTGCACTCCTAATTCACTCTATAGAAATACAGTAAACAAAAATATATAATTTCATTTTTATTGGTTATACTGGAAAAGCATGTAAGCATTGCTGCCTGTTTACACTAGCATCCAGTTAAGGTGGGAGGTATCAAAAATAAAATGTTTGCATATGCAGATGCCTCCCCTGGTTGCTATGTCTTCCCTGTTATTATCATGTCTTTCTTTAAAAACAGAACTGCAACATTTTGGGGAACTCTCTGGATTCTCCGTGAACGGGAATAAATCTGAGGCATTAATTCTAAATCTGTTATCTGGTAGGATAGTAGACCTTGAAAAAGAAATAAAAGTGCCCTGACCAGAAACGTACATGAAATACCTAGGACTGAAATGTTCAAATGATTTATCTAAATTGATTTATATTTATCTAGAACCCTTGTTCTGGAAACAGAATTAGAATTGCATAAATGGACCCAACTCTCTCTATCCCTATGGGGTAAAGTTAATTCAATTAAAATAATTATTGCTCCTAAAATATTCTATCTCATAAATAATCTCCCCTTCATATTGGCAATGGTTTGTTTAGAAATACTAGAAAAATAATTAGGAATTTCTTATGGACTGGGAAACCCTCTAGAATCAGTATTTCAAAAGTGGGAGCCTCTTGGGAAAATGGAGGTCTGGGTCTCACTAGGTGGAGTAAATATCAACAAACATTCTCAATAAAACAGGTTAAATTTTGGTTCTCCATAAACTCAGACTACAGCACCTTACACCTCTATGGGTAACTTTGGAACATAATCTAATATCCTCAAATAGATAGTCATGAGGTCAATTAAATAAATCTTGGGATGGGACACTTTTCCATTACAACATACTCCTCTATGGAATAATCCTAGCTTATAACTAGAATAATTTAACTGTAATACTAACATATGGAAAATGCCCAAATCCTTAATGTTCAAGATGTTATACACCCAGTATCTGGTAAAATGCTAGCCTTCAAAAACTTTAGGGAAACATTTGGGCTGCATAGGTTTCAATTCTGTAATTTGCTAGAGATTAGAAACATATTACAAAATGTACTGTTTTCTTCAGATAATAATATTCTGTTAGATATGAAATGGAATAAATTCCTACAAGATGTTGCACTTAAGGAAGGATCAAGTATGGTCCAGAAAACCATCACAGATCCCCCAGTATCTCTTATATTGGATGCCAAGTCTCATTGGGAGACTGACTTAAATATTTCTCAGTGAAGAAATTAGGAGGGAACTTTGGACTAATGTCTTTAAAGCCAGCGAAGCTATTTAAGGAATATTAACTCAATTTAAAATACTTCACTAGTATCACTATTATCTCACAAGATGGGTCTTCTCCAGAATGGACCCCGCTGGAGATGTAGCCATCTCCATGCATCTTTATCACACATGTTTTGGGACTGTCCAAAAATGTTAACAGCCTGTAAATACATAAAAGAGATTTGTAAAATATAACAAAAATTAATCTGCCATCTGATTCTGAACTCCAGATCTTAAGCAGCTATTCCAAGGTTCCACAAGCTAATAGCCACCTAAAATCTTGCCTACAGCTAGTGGCTCTGAGTCTCAAAAAAGTAATTTAAAAATATTGGAAATAGATTCCAACACCATTATAGAAGAATGGTGGTCTCAAATGAGCATGTGTGCAGCAAATGAGAGAGTTAGTTATGACATATCTGAAAAATCTGAAGTGTTTAGGGAAATATGGCAACCCTTCTTAAATTACATCGCTAAAGACTAATGATGGTATTGTTAAATGAATAGTGTCCTTTTAACCTAACTTATTATATGTTGTTTGATCTTAAAAAAAATGTGCATGCTATATTAACTTCTTGATTTATTGTAGAATAATAGGTGTATTTTATGAATCATCATCCATCAATATCCTACAGTAACTCAGTTACTGTATTCAGAGTTGTATTTGTTGTGTACTGTTCTCATTTATTGTAGTGTTAGTTACATAGTTGCTGTTGTTGCTTTGTAATTTTTCATTTCATTTATTTATTTCACCAGGAAGGTGAATTGGATACATAGGGCTGGATATTCAAACTGCGCCATTCAAAGGCGCAAGCCCTTGCGCTGCACAAAATAGTTGGGCAGGGGTGTGTCCGGGCAATATTCAAAGGGTGCGTTGTTGAGCAACCTTTGAATATCACCCAGCCACAGCCACTGTGCATGGCGGGTGGAACTTGCACCACCGCAAGTTGACAGACTGGAGCATTCGACCGCGTGGCGCAAGTACCATTGGCGCCCATGAGCAAAATCCTGATATTCAAAAGGTGACATGCAAATGGGGCTATAATTCATGCAAGGCACAGTGGGGGCCATTTGCATCTGATTATGGCCCCATTTGCATGTCATTAGCATGTAGGTGCGCCGATCCCCGAGGACTTGCGCCTGGCGCCCTGCCAGGCAGCAGCCGTCGGGGACCAATGCCCCCTGCAGCCCGAATGCGGGAATCAGTGTACAATCCCTACCACCACCCCCCAGTGGCCTGATCGCAGGCATAGTGTACCTCCACACCAGCCTGATCGCGGGCAGCAATGTGGCCCCAATGTATCCCTGGTGGTCCAGTGGACCAAAATGCCTAATCGCGGGCAGTACATTTAATAAACCCCCAAACATAGCCCTAGTGGCTAGAGTCCCCACCCACCCACCACCCCGCTCCCCCGCAGCTGGCGGGTGACAGCATCCCACCCACCTGCCGGCCATCGACTTGCTCGGTAGGGCTGCACACCCATTGGTGCAGAGCAAGAGCCAATGGGCATGCAGCCCATACCGTATATGACAGTCCAGATTTGTGAATGAATTCGGGGGAGCGGGGCGGTGAGTTCGTGGTGGGTGTGGTGGGGGGACTCTAGCCACGGGCTATATTCGGGGGTTTATTAAAACGCACTGCCCGCGATCGGGTATTTCGGCCACTGACCACCAGGGATGACTGCGGAGGAGGGGGGTTTATTAAACTTACTGCCGATCGGGCATTTCGGTCCACTGGACCACCAGGGATATGTTGGGGGAGCCACATTGCTGCCCATGATCGGGCTGGTGGGGGTACACTATGCCCACGATCGGGCCAGTGGGGGTGGTGGTGGGGATTTACAGTCAGCTGCCTGCGATCAGGCTGCAGGGGGCACAGAGAGTGGGTTGGGGGCCAGCCACAGGTGGCAGCTGCTGTGTTGCACCCTGCAATGCAGCAGCTTACCTGTGGGTGACCCTCGACTTAAGCCTTTTTTTTTGGCTCAATGTTGTGCAGGCGCAGGTTGGGGGTTGCACCTGCACAACTCTGCACAGCCTGGCTGAATATCGAGCTGTGCAGTTTATGCGTGGTACCTCCCCCACCAGTTCAGCATGCATTCATTTGCATTGCGCTGTTGCTCTGCCTGTTTTCAGTGGCACAACTGCCTCCTGCTGAATATCGCAGAATGGAGCAAGTTTGGACTTGCGCAGGCGCAACCCTATTGCGTGTAGTGCAACCCTTTTGAATATCCGGCCCATAGACCCTTTTTCAACCACGCCTGTGGGAGAGAGTAACAGGGATACAAAGTAACAGAAATAACATATAACATAAAATCACTAATAACAATACTTACAATAGCACAGTCTAATATATTTTGTTCAACACACTTTAAAAGTCACACATGACATACAGCTCTATTAAATAATGTTATTTCTCATTTAAAATGTCATCATGTCACCCCTACGCACTTACAGCTAGAGACGCCAATCAAATAATTTTCTAAAGTTTTCCTAAAAACACTTCTGTTGCTGTCAATATCCAGATTCATGTGTGATAAATTATTAATCATTTTTGGGCCATAATTTATTATAGAGTTCTCAGCTGTTTTTGCATTTGTTTTATTTTCAATATATAGTTTGATCTAGGACACCCTCAGTGCTCTAACAAAGTTTGTGCATGGAAAGTGTTTTGCCAGAACTAATGGTGTCTGGGTTTGATTGCATCATTTCAAATTTTTAAAGAAAAATGATAATTGGAAAAAGCCTGCGGATAAGGTTGGTGGAATTGTAATGCTTGGTTATGGACATTTTCAAAGGATTTGTCATACACTGTTCCATGATTCTAGAAATTACAAACCGTTAGACCGGGATCGCACATTGGAAATTAAAAGGGAATTGGTGGCTCTATTAGATGATATGGCCAATAACAACTGGCTAAAAGATTGTGAGACAGATTTACTGTTACAAGTCTATCCAAGAACTCTCACTTTTTTAGCACTATCCCGAAAATGCTTCACAATCTGACTGATCCTCCTGGAAGACCAATTGTATCTGGCACAAGGAACCTTTTTGAACCAGTGTCAGACTACATTAATTACCATTTGCAACCATTGGTTGAAAATATTCCCACTTATCTTACAGACACTTTGTATTTACTTCAAATGCTGAAATAAGTCAGTCTCCCTTTGATGTTGTGCACCTGTTATCCTCAATGGAAGTATCTGATCTGTACACAAATGCTGACACTGCAGTGAAATTTTGATAATGAAGTACATTACAGTGGCAAGTTGCTATTGCTGCTGTAATGTACCTGTGAGACCTTGGCACTGCTTTCTATGGATTTTGTACCCTCCTCAAATCAACTCTGACTCAGAGCTGACAATCCTTAGTTATGGGTGGTGTGGGGGGTACAGCCCCCTGCATGAAGGGGTTGGGTGGTGCAGCCCCATGAAAAAACAGTTTCCTGATGGATTTATGCTGATCGCAACTTGCGGTTGACATAAATCCATTGCTGGAGAGGTTGAAACAATGGATCTGTTTCTAGACACTCAACCAAAGCAAAAGCACCCTAAGACTTCTGTTCTGCAAACTCCTGCAGAATTTATATTGACAAAAAGTTTTCTTAGTTATGAAGGCCAATTTTTTGAGTACAGTTGTGGTACAGCCATGGGTCCCACAATGGCCCCAGGTTTGCAAATGCATATATGCATATGTTTGAAAGCCAGTACATTTTGAATAATGAGCAGAATCTAGTGCTGTGTGGAATTTTCAAATTCTGGTGGAAGAACATTTTGTGGAATTTGTGAAATTCCACCAATATTCTGCTGAATTTTTCCAGAAATGAAATGGTGGAATTCCACGACAGAAAAATGCTGAATACATTTTTCTGCAACATTTCTGTGGAATTTTATTCTGCAGATCTCAATATTTTCCACAGAAATGGCCATGAAATGATTTTCCCACAAAATAATGCTGTTCCACAGAATATTATTCTACAGATATCAAAATTTTCCATGGAAATGATTGCAGAATGATTTTCCATGGAAAAAATACTATTCTGCGGAATATCATTCTGCAGGTCACAGCAGGTAGAATTCTACAGGAGAACCATCAAAACTGTAGTGGACATTCTGACAGCAGAATGGTTCTTCCATGCTAATTTCTCTGGCAGAATTCCACATTCCTCATAGCACTAGCAGAATTCCTATTTTAGCAATATTACTATCTACAAGAGAGTCATTGATGACCTCTTCTTCATGTGGAATGTGGGTATGGAAGATCTGGAAATGTTTGTTCAATATCTGAATACAAGAAAGATGAATTTGAAGTTTACTGTAAACAGCAGCCAAGTCAGTGTCCCCTATTTAGATGTCATGATCAAGTTTAGTAATATTGGCTTTGAACAACAGTCAGAAACAAAATGTTACATGCCCACAGCTTTCATGCCAGGAATCTCATTGAAAGTATCCCTTTTCCTCAGTTCCTGAAAATTAGATGCAACTGTAGTCAAGGTACTGACTTTAAGAAAGAAACAGATGAGTCCATGGATAGGTTTTCATAGTGGGGTTATAATAGACAGGTGTTGTACAGAGCGATAAACAGCATCCAAAATGTTACATAGGCACACACTCTGCTAAGAACTTCTACAGACACCCCACTCAACAGGGCAATAGTCTCCACAAAATTAAAGTCTAAGATTTCTGATATCAGAAGAATTCTCCACTCCCATTGGCATATTATTAAGACCTACCCTCAGAATAAGGGCACTTTTAGTGACCCTGACCCCCAGTGGCAGTCAAAAAAGTAGCTACCATTGAAGACCAGGTGGTACAGACAGAACATTTACAAGGAAAGAAAACACAGGGAACACAACCCCCTCTTGGACCCCTCAAACCAGGAATGACTCTGTGTGGGAGCTGCACGACACGTGGACATACAAATGGGAAATCTACCAATAAATATCCTTTTACTAAGAAAGAATATGATGTTAGACAGCAGATCATGTGTGAATCTACGGGGGCAATTTATAGAGTGTAGTGCTGCTGCAATTACATTCATATGGGGAAAACATTAAGACAGATTAAAGTAACATCTGAAACCAGTCTCAGACACCAGTGGTGGAGCACATTAATTCGGCAAACCACTCAGTGGCCTCATTCCACTTTTGGGTGCTGAAGTTATTGAACATCTTCAAGAGGGGGGACTTTAACAAGCTTCTTGAATGCACTGAAATGTGTTGGATGTTTGAAGTGGGTGTGCTAAATGAAAGCATAGGTATGAATAAGGACACCAACTGGGCAGCTTATTGGTAGACGTTTATGAATTGGTAACTCTTTTTACAGATTTCAGCCTATAGGACAGCACTAATATGGGCATTTGCCCCCAGTTCCACCTTTACACTTTTCCCCTTATTCAGCTAAAGGAAACATGACATGTGAACGAGTGCCCCTCCTGAGCTCACTTAGTCTCCACCCCCTTAACACATATTTTTTTTATATTTCAGTTAATATGATAAGTTAGGATAGCCTCACAGGAGTCTTGAAATGTGTTTTTTTTAACATAGTGGTTGGTATAGACAGCTCTGAATCCAGAATGTAAAGGAAAACATTGTATGTAAAATTTGAGGTCACTGGGCCAATCCCTAAGACTGACACAAGCCCCCAGTGCGCCAAACATATGGCACATGGGGCATGCATCAGTCTATGTCCACTGCATCTGAATTTAGACTGCTTGTGCCAGACGTGGGTCCTTAGACCACAGTTGTATGGTCTAGTCTGCACCACATTTGGGAGGCTGAGTTATGGGGCTTGTGCCAGACATGTGGCGCAAGCTGCTGTAATGCAAGGAAACTGTCACAACTGTACCCTCAACTTAAAAATCGGGTGCAGTTGTGGCAAAGTGAGTTGGTGTAACACCAAATCCTAAGTCCCTTGGTGCAGGGCTGGAAACAAGCCCTGTGCCACCATTTGAAAATTTGGTCCACTGTATGTTGGTGTATAAGCATTGTTGGAGCTTCCTGCATTTTACTTCTGTAAATTGCAACAACATACTTAATGCTCAGTTTTACATACAACTGTGGAAATCTATATGGAATTTAACTCCCATTTGATTGTTCTTGCTTTTTTTTATTAGCCTTCCTACATCTCATTGTGTGCTGCTTTTAATTGCAACTCACCACTGCAACCCTGGACCCTGAGACCGACGTTCAGCTCCTGGGTTTATGTACGGTTGCCTAGTAACTTGCTGGATTTCAGTGCAGCACATGTAGGGTTGGTGTCATAACACATGACGTCACTGATGTAAGGCTATGACAGTGAGTTTAAATTCAGTTCAGCTCCTTTGCTCTACCTGACTACATTAACACACTGGAGAGCAATTTTTAGCACAGCAGCAACAAATAAACAGTAAGTTTTACCATTTGGCTTCGAAACCTGTGTTGGCAAATACCCTTTGTTAGCAAATACTTATAATTATAACTGATTTTGGATACCAAAACAAATGTTTTATTTCTTTATTTTTTTGCACAGTTTTGGTCAGTTCAACCATTTATATAAGACATAAGCTACCCGTAGTCAGGTATGGGCTTTACAATTTATATTCTAACATGGTTAAACTGAGTAAAGGACTATGTCCTTATTACACTGCATGTCATGTGGTTAGATGTTTAGTGGTGGGAGTGACTCACTATATTAGAATTACAATAAAAATCTGTATATTTACTGGTACTTAATTTGTACAACATGGTTTCCAGGCATTTGTGACATTTTCTTGTGGTTTGAAATCCATATGAAAAAATTTAAATTTAACAGAAAACTGTAAGTAATGTGCATACTGCTGTTTTTCATCACACATATTGGTTTACTGAGCTGAAATTTTGTGGTCAGTTTACTGCTAATAATTGTTTATATTTTCATTGGCGCCTTAGGCTTTCTCCTGAGGAAGCCTATAAATTAATAGTTGAAATGTTGAGAGGAATTATCAGCCTACATGAAGTGAAAGAAAATATAACATCTCATTTTGAATAACTGATTGTATCTTGGTCTCTTTTGGTAAACCTATGCTTCTTGGTGGTATTTACAAATCTCCTAAAACTTACCTAGCTGTATTTGACTCTCTTCAGACTTTTTTGCAGAAGTATAAAAGTTCACATGAAATTCTTCTGCTTGGGGACTTTAACGCAAATTGGACAGAAATTAAGGGATCACATAGTCATAGTCAGTTAGATCTTCAAATTAGTATGGACCTCAAACAATTAATTCAGGGTCCTACAAGATTGAATAATAGAGATGTTTTCAAAATCTTCTACCTTAGATCTCATCTTTATAAATAGCCCTAGTTTTTATTTAACTAGCGGGGTCTTACCAGACAACTTTTCAGATCATCAAATTATTTTTGCTATTAGGAAAAAAGTGAGGGTGTCTGGTCAAACCCCTGGTTACTTATTTTTGAGGAACTTTAGAAAGTTTGATTATGTTAATTTTTTGTTAAATGTGGAGTGCATTGGCTGGAATAGATTGTACCTTATCCCCAGTGCCTCGGATGCCTGCAGTTACTTCTTTCAGGAATTTATGCAGGTCTGTAATCTCCATGTGCCTGTCATAAAGAGGAAGGTAAAAGCAATTAATTTAAAATGGCATAATTCAAATTTACATGAATTAAAGCGGGCAAAGGGACAAATGTTGGTATACAGCTAAGGGTGTCTCTAATTAATCTAATTGGCTGGCCTATAGACAAGCATGTAACTTATATAGTAAAGTGATTAGAGAAACTAAACACAAATATTTCAAAAATAAATTATCTATGAATAATAAAGCTAATAAGGGAGCTTTTTGGAGTATAATATTGGGGCTAATGGGTACTCATAAAACTAAATATGATGGTAACTTTTTGATTAACAATCTGCACATGTCATCCAGTTTTGAGGTGGCTGAAGCTTTCAAAAATTTTTTCCTTGAATCTGGTAATTTGGGAAAAGGAAATCTTCAAACACGATCATCTTTACAAAAACAGTTTGTTGTTAAAGAACATATTGGGTTCCCAAAGTGAGATCCAAAATTCACGTTTATGAATATTTCCACAGAGGATATGCAGTTAGAACTTTTGAAACTAAATACAAAAAAAATCTGTTGGTCCTGATAGAATACCATCAAAGTTGCTTCGGTATCCATCTCCAGCTATTGCATATCCATTATCATACATCTTTAACCTTCCTCTTCAACTGCGGAGTTCCCAGAATATTGGAACATAGCAAAGGTGATCCCTATACATAAATCTGGTGTAAAAATAGATACTGGAAATTATAGACCAATTTCACTTTTGTCCCAGATCTCAAAGATATTTGAATATTTGGCATCTCATCAGCTTACCCATTGTTTTGGAATCTGGGAAAAAATTTAATTGTAGACAATCTGGGTTTAGAGTTCTTTATAGTACTCACACTGCCCTACTTAAGGTTGTAGGGGATATACACGATGGTTTGGACCATGGGCTTTCAACAGGTGCTATTTTTGTAGACCTGTCAAAAGCCTTTGATACACTAAATCATGCTATTCTTTTATCTAGGCTGTGAGAGCTGAACATTTCCCCTAAGGCAATAAAATGGTTCAGCTCCTATATCCTGGATAGGCAACAGTTCATATCACTGGGCACATCAGATTCTTCACTTAAATATGTTAGACCTGAAGTGCCCCAGGGGTCGATTCTGGGGCCTTTACTTTTCAACATATATGTTACCGAACTTAAATTTCACGGTATGAATGTTGACTTTCATCTTTACGCTGATGATACAGTGATTTATGCTAGTGGGAACTCTGTTGATCTGATTAGAGAAAGGTTACAGGTAGCTTTTATACACTTGCAAAATTTCTTTGAATTACAATCTATAAAGTTAAATGAAAAAAAAAAACATTTTGTTCAGTGGGCTAGTGATTATAAGATTTATGATTTAAAGATTGAAACCAATGCAGGAGAAGAATTAAAATCCATGTCATGTTACAAATATTTAGGAATGTGGCTAGATAGTGATTTAAAATGGGAAACACACATTCAATCAATAGTGGGGAGTATCCATAAAAAAATTGGAGCAATGTATAGGGTGAAAAGTTTCTTGGATATTGATTCTAGACTTAAGCTGATCAATAGTACTATTATTCCTATCATAGACTATGGGGACCTGTTATATGCTGGGGCTACTAAAACTTTGTTGACTTCTATTGACATGGTATATAACAGGCTGGCTCATTCCATTCTGGATGCACATCCCAGAATGCATCACTGTCAGATGTATCAAAAGTTGAATTGGCTGAGATTAAGTGAAAGGAGGGACCTACATGTTTCATTATTTATGGTTAGGGTTCCGAAAGGAACTGTCCCCCAATATGTAAATGATCTTTTTTCACTTAGGTCAATACCATCAAGTTTGAGGTCTGCTGCTGGTCTGGAATTTAACATCTCTAAAATTAGATTAGACATAGGGAGATATTCAGTTAAATACAGAGATGTGACATTGTGGAATCATCTTCCCATTGAATTAAGGGACCCTTCTATAATAAATAAAAATAAATCTATAAAGTTAAAGTTTAATAACCAAAGTCACATTCCTGCACTATGTTGCTTGTTAACAACACCTGGGATTTCTTAAATGATTCTCCATGGTTTGTTGGTCTTATTGTCTCAATGTTAATTATTGCACTTATCGACTACATATAAAATATTTTTTGTAACTTATGTATTATGTGTTGTTATTTATGTTGAATGTGTGTAAGGTAATTGTATGAATATATTACTGGATCACCTTGAAAATGATTTCACTCAATGGTGTTTTATCCATTTCATGGCATTGTCCTGAATAAAATATATTACTACTACTACTACTACTCTTTTGTGCCCCCCCCCCCCGATATGATTTTATTATTTATTTATTTATTTATTTATTGAGTCTAGGATTACAAATACCTTTGAGCCGGGGCTCTTTTTCAAAGGTTCCACATCGGTTAACATTTCCAGTACAGTAAGACAAAAGACAACAGCATGAGCAAGACAGGAATAATAATCTGAAAACATGTAGTTACAAAAAATATAAAGAACAAGCAAGTTTTGAGGGTGGTAACAGGGGGATAGTGAAAGAGGTGTGAGGAGGTGAGAGGTGCAGAGGGAGAAAGAGTAGGAGGAGAGGGAAGGGGAACACAAGGAGTGGAAGAGAGTAAAGGAGGGAGAGAGTAGGGGAAGGGGGAACAAGAGGGAGTCATAGTAGCCAAGGGCATTGTCAAGACAAACAGGGGAAGTGCAGGCAGGGGGGAGACGGCATGTAGGGGGACCAAGTGCTACCTGGGAAAGAGAAATGAATGATGCTAAAGCAATAGTCAAGAGGGGTCAGCTAGTTGAGGCAGTCACAGGAGCTGGAGGCAATGAGAGAGAGATGGAGCCTTGATTTAAATGCATCAAGTGTGGGAGTGGAGGAGATGTCACAGGAGAGCTCATTTAGCCAGCTAGGTGCCCTGTAAGCAAAAACTCTTTGACCTTGTGTTGTGCGACAGTGGGGGACTTGCAGGAGCTGTGGTTTAGACCCCCTGGTATTGTGGGGGTTATTTCTAAAGTGCAGAAGAACACAGACACCAGGGAGTGCTAGGCCCATAGTTATTTTTTTTGCCATGGTGCAGGTATGGTACTTTATTCGACTGATAAGTTGCAACCACCCTGTTTGCGCATGGAGGTCACACATATGAGTGAGATGGTGGGATCCAGTGATGGGCCGACATGCCTTATTGAGGGAGGTGGATACACGTCTGAGAGTGGTAGTGGTGGCAGAGTCCTAGATAATAAGTCCATAGTCAATAATGGAGATGATAGAGCTCTGGACAGTGACTGCTAGGGCTTCTGTAGTAAGATGTTGCCTGTGCTGGTAAAGTAGTCTAGGATGGGTATTAGCTGCTTTGGCTACATAGTCAATGTGGGCACCATAGGAGAGATGAGGGTCTAGGGTGATCCCAAGGTATTTAAAGGATTGTACCTGTTCCAGAGTGACTCCATGGCTGGTTTTGATGGATAGTGGGTGCTGTTTATGCTTGTGAGAGCTGCAGAAAATCATGGATTTTGTTTTTTTATAATTAAGGATCAGTTTGTGCTTTGTGAACCAGTTTTTAACAGAAGCAAAGCCAAGCTGAAGGTTGTCTTGTAGAGGTTTGGGATCCTGGTGTGAGGCAAGGATTATAGCATCATCAGCGCACAGGATGATTTGTTCTGGGCAGAAATCTGGAAGGGTGTTCAGAAACAAGCTGAAAAGTAGGGGTCCCAGAATGGATTCTTGAGGAACTCCTGAATGGACAGGTCTGGCATCTGAGAGGACATCTGCGATTTTCACTTTTTGTGTTTAGTTTTCCAAGTAACCTTTGAACCATGCTGCAGAGTCAAGGGAGAGCCCTGCATTCTGAAGCTGAATGAGCAGGAGGTGGTGGTGGACAGTATTGAACGCCTTGGTCAAATCAATAAAGACAGACCCAGTTAGCTGACCTTTGTCCAGTGAGCTATGAATGGCACCAGTGAATTCAAGCTGGGCCGAGGAGATGCTATGTCCTTTCCTGAAGCCATGTTGCTGCATACACAAAATATTATATTTATCCAGAAAGTCAGTGAGCTGACCTGCAACAATACATTTGAGGGCCTTGGAGAGGGGAGGCAATATGGAGATTGGGTGGTAATTCCCGTGGGTGGCCCTGTCACCACTTTTGTGGATTGGGGTAACAGTGGCAAATTTCCATTTGTTGGGGAACTGGCTGAGGGTAAGAGAGAGAGGTTGAAAATACTGGTCAGTGACCTTAGCACCTCTTCAAGGGTGAAAGACATCATCTTAAGATCAAGAGTATCACTGCTAGATCTGGATTTGCTGATTGCTTCAGTAACATATTTGCGAACTTCATGCATCTTGACTGCTTTGAAGTAGAATGGCGGGGGGCTAGTGGAGGCTGAGGAGTTGGGGGGAGAAATGGGAGAGTCATGATCATTGAAAAAGTCAGGGGGGAGTCACGTGATGCAAGTTCCATGGTAGCTGCCTGATTGAACTGCTCCAGCCTCCTGCTCCATTACAAGCCTATTTTAAACTGTTACGGAAGAGCAACATCGAGGGCTGACTCGGATTTGTTTACCTGAAGGCTGCTAGAACACCTTGTGTTGAAATCGGGGGCAGATGGAGGCAGAGATGAGAAAATCTCCACCAAAACACACCCCACCGGTGTCCCCGGCCAAGGCCTTGCCAAAAAAAGCCAGGACCTCTGCGTTGACAGGAGGCCTAGAAAGTGAAAGCTACAACCCAGAGAGGGAACCTCTGATGCTGGTACAATTTCTGGCAGAATCCAAACCCTTTCAGGCAGAATTATGTTCGGTGACTGAGGAGCTGAAGGCAGTGACACAGGCTCTAGAAGACTTATCTCGCCGCACGGGAGATACGGAGGCCAAGGTTACCTCCCTGGAGAAACGGGTGGCAAAGCAAGAGCCGGAATTAGTGCAATTGAAGCAAAAAATTAGCAAAATGGAACTGAAAATTGAGGATTTGGAGGGACGGAGCAGACGGAACAATATGATTATAATCGGTCTTCCCGAGAAAGAAGAGGGAGCCGATGCAATTGCGTCCGTCCAAAACTTCCTTACTTGGATTGCTGGCTCTACGCCCTTCGGCGAGAACTATACAATTGAGTGGGCTCACCGGGCATTACGGGCAATGCCTCCTACCGGTCCCCCACCTCGCACACTGATATTTCGCTTCTTAAACTTTCAAGAGAGGCAGTTTGTCCTAGCGAAGTTTAAGGAACTCAAGGAAGTGAGATGGGAAGGTGCCTTACTGAGGATCACCCAGGATCTCCTGTTGTCGGTGCGCCAAAAAAGAGCAGATTATCACCAAATCATAACCAAATTAATAGCCGCCGGCATTCGTTTTAGAATGGGGTACCCTGCGAGGCTACAGGTGGCTTTATCCGCCAGTGGTCCAGCTTTGAGGATGCCCAGTCAGCAGCTAAGGGGCTGCAGGAAGCCCTCCTGGATCTGTTTAAGAAGAAGTGACCATGAGCATGTTTAACCGTAAATAGTTGCGACCTGGAGAGTAATGCAGAATTAAGCCTAAGTAGACAAACAGAAGAATGAAACAATCCAGGAACTCCCCAAGACACGAAGAGCTGGTGGAACACAGGGAGCCACTGACCTGACTTGTTAACCATCTGGTACGATATATCTGTTAGTGTGAGGTGAAGTCGCTCTCTCGAACAAAGCTTAAGCTACATGTGTGCATGCTTTTCATTTTATTATCTTGAAGAACTGGTAAGAAAGGGGAGTATTGGACTTGATGAGACCCTAGAGAAACCTGGAAGGCAGAGGGCTGATGGTGTCTGGTAAGGTGTTATAGCATTATATCTCGTTGCTCATTAATTCCAGCTATCGAAGCTTTAGCAGTGAATGGCATTTCTCACCATACATCAAGCTGCAATGCTGACGAAATGCTTCTCTCACTTTCAATGGCCCTGGATCCCGGGTCAGACCTGGACGTCTCTTTGCTGGTGGCTCTCTTTGGAATTCTGGCTCGGCTCCCATGTCCTCGGGATTCCGTGGGAGCTGCTATAATTGCAGTTTGAGTGCCCTTGGAAAGGACTGAGGTGACGTTTCCTGTGGTCCCCAATGCCATCGTTTGTTTGCCGGGTGCCAGGATGGAGTGGGAACTACAAACAGAACTTTGCAATATGTAGTGCGTTGGAATCTTTGTCAAGCGGACTGCCGGAGTGTTCCATCTATTAATCACAAGAGGGAGCTCCTGTATCACTTTGTCCACTCGGAGCCTCTGACAAAGGGAGCCAAAAGGCTGATTGATTCCACTCCCCTTCTACCAAGCAGCGTTTACATTTCACTGTTACCTTTTTCTGTTTTTCCCGTTTTTGCTCAGCAAGGAGTCCCCCCAAATGGCAGCTGGGGGAGCAATTGTGTCCAGAGGGAACAGACTACTGAGAGTTTTATAAGTAGACTGAGGTTTTTTTTTACCCTAACTGGTCTTATGATTTTGGACTGGGAGGGCTTGATCACCTGGATTGTTTCCTACAAGACATTTACTTTTAAGGGTTGGGGGGACTGTATAAAGCCCGGGGTGGCTTATACGGTTGAGAAATGTTGTTTGAGGACTGGAGGTTTAGCTTCAGGGGTATTTGAAGCGCTAATAGGGGGAGTTTAAGATGGCAACTTCTCTCTTTGGGTTGTAGCAAAGATCAGAGTTTCTTCAGTCCAGTGTTATCCGGGTTGGTCATATAATTTAATAACTAGTGCTGATGGAAATTAGAGCTTAGTTCAGTTTTGATGTGGGGAGAGTTAAGTTGGGATGTTGGGGAGATTTGTTCTGGTTTCAAGTTATAGTTTTAGGTACTTGGGAAGAGTCAGTCAAGGGTATTGTAATAGGATAGGCCTTCATCTGATAGGAAGTCAGACAAGTCGTTTCAGGGAGGGGGAGGCTGGAGAGTGATTGGGAGGATTGGAGCTTGGGAATTCATGGGCGGAAAGGAGGTTCTGTTGGTGGAGGAGGGGGGAATCTCTATTGGGTAATACTAAGGTTTAAGGTAATAGAAGTTGGGGGGGCTAGGGGGTTTATAAGGGGATTTTCTGGACTTAGAAAAGGGGATAGAGATGGGGAGAGGGGGAGTTAAAAGTGGCTTAAAGGGAAGTTGCAAGGATGGATCTGCTCATCAGGGAGTGCCAGGCACGAAAGGAAGAGCTATGGCGTGGTTTAGTATACACGGACGCTATATAGAACACATGAACAATGGGTAGTATATACAAATTTATCACGTGGAATGTTAAAGGGGCGAGGAAGAAATTGAAGAGATATAAGGTACTGAGACATTTACAGTTGCAAAGGGGCCAGATAATATGTTTGCAAGAAACACATTTATTGGAGAGGGAATCTACTGTCCTGAGGCATCAGTTTGTGGGTCAGGTATACGTGGCAGGGGATAGTACCGCTAGTAGGGGAGTTGCTATTTTAATAACCAGGAATATTCCCTTTGTGTGTGAGGAGAAACTGGCAGATCCTGAGGGACGATATATAATAGTAGTGGGTCGTATAAATCAAACGAGGATTGCGTTGGGTAGTATTTATGGCCCAAACGGGGACTCACCCAGTTTTTTTTAAGGAACTTCTAAAGGTCCTGTCCCCCTTTCGTCACCTTCCTATAATGCTGGGTGGAGATTGGAACTTAGCATTTAATCCAGAATTAGATAGAGAGGGCAAGCGAGGTAGGGGTCTCTCTCTGGCCCAGAGAGCCATCAGGGACCTATTGGATAATCTGGGCCTGTGTGACCCGTGGAGGGTTTTAAGCCCTTCCAAAAAGGAGTACACGTTCCTCTCGGAGGTCCATAAAACCGGGTCTCGTATTGACTACTTTTTGATGAGCCAGTGCATGCTCCCTGGCCTGATAGATAGTAAGATCACACCAGGGGTCATCTCGGACCATTCCATGGTCAGCTGTACCCTTAACCTTGCCCCTAACACCCCCAAGCAAACTATCTGGAAACTGAACAATCAACTTCTCCATACCGCTAAGATCAAAGACAGTATAAGCCAGAGAATCGCACAATATGAGAATGAGAATTGCAACTCGATGGGAAGGGGTGATATAGAATGGAGTGCACTGAAATGTGTGTTAAGGGGGGAACTTATCAAGATTGCTGCAGAAAGAAAGAAAAAGAGAGAGAGTCGGGCCAGACAATTGCTAACCCAGATCAGAGAAATAGAGTGTAACCTATCAAAGAGCACACTGGCGGGAACTAGGGAGAACTTAGTCAGACTCCGGCACCAATACGATGAGATTCTGAGAGAGAAAGCAGAATATGCCATTAATAAAACAAAAGCTTTATACTTAGATCAAGGGGAGAAAGCAGGTCACCTTCTTGCTATGCAACTCAAAGTAACAGAAACCTCCAGAATTATTCAAAGTATTTCCTCCCTCAAAGATGGGTCCATTAAAACCACCCCCCACGAGATAGTTAAAGAATTTGAGGAGTATCACAGGGACTTATATAGCCCTATGCCCAACAGACCAAGTGGCGAGGAGGTAAGGGCTTACCTTTCCACCTGTAAATTGCCCCAGATACCAGAAGACCAGAAGGAGATGCTCTCCTCCCCCATCTCAGATTCTGAAATCCTAAGTGCAATCCAGATGCTCCCATCAGACAAAGCCCCGGGACCGGACGGTTTCACTCCGAACTTCTACAAATGCTTTAGGAACCAGCTATGTCCAGGGTTAAATAGACTATTCCAAAGTATCCTTACTTCTGGAACTGTCGACAACCACCTTTTTGAGTCCCTGATAGTGTTCATCCCCAAAGAAGGGAAAAAGGTAGATAAGGTCCCAAATTATAGGCCCATAGCATTAGTTAATTATGATGTTAAAATCCTAGCAAAAATATTAGCAGCTCAATTAGCCAAGGTCCTTCCTAGGTTAATCCACCAGGATCAGGTGGGGTTCATGAATGGTAGAATGGCGTCAGACCATTTCTGTAATCTAGCCCATATCTTCTCAACATCCAAGGATAGTAAAATCCCATGTGGGCTGTTGTCTGTCGATGCTGAGAAAGCGTTTGACAGAGTGGACTGGAGATTTTTGTATCTGACCATGGAGAAATTTGGCTTTCCACCCCTCTTCATCAATAAGGTTTTTGCTTTGTATAGGTCCCCATCCGCAAAAATTTTTTGTAATGGGGTAATTTCGGCAAACTTCCCATTGTTGTCGGGCACCAAACAGGGTTGCCTTTTATCCCCCCTTTTGTTTAACTTATACTTAGAGCCCCTTCTGTGTAAAATTAGGAAGAATCCTAGGATTATGGGGATAAAAATTGGATCTCAGGAGCTCAAGATTTCGGCGTTCGCGGATGACATTTTATTGCATCTTAGCCACCCCCGAACCTCGGTGCCAGCGGTACTCGAAGCTATTGCGAACTATGGTAAGCTATCCAACTATAAAATTAACGTAGGGAAAACCCAGGTGTTCCCCCTTAACACGAAAGTTTAGAAATCGGACATTTTGGAATTGGGTACACAGTGGACCCCACTCACCCTGAAGTATCTGGGTATTGTGTTGGCAAGATCAGAGGCCAAAATAGTGAGACTTAACTTGGATGCCCTTAAGGTAACCATAAAACAAGACTTGGACAGATGGGGTAGGCTTCCGCTCTCTCTCTGGGGAAGGATTAACGTAATTAAGATGAATGTTCTGCAGAGGATCTTTTATCCTCTAAACATGCTCAATGTATGGTTACCTCTAAAATGGCATAAAGCATTACATTCAATTATCACGGAATTTATTTGGAGAGGTAAATCTCCCCATAGAGCTTATCACAAACTTGCTGCCCCAAGGGAGAAAGCTGGATTAAGGTTACCGCATTTTGGGTTATATTACTGGGCAAGTAGTTTCTGCAAATATTTATGGTAACCTTGACTGAGGACTTGGAACTATTGCCATATGTACCTCCCTGGGTCAATTTGGAAATGGAGTTGATAAAGGGGTGGCGTGGACCCAAGCTCTTCTACACTCCCCCTAAGAACTCTCCCCAGGTTAGCAGCCACCAACAAAGATCTCTTACGACGATGTTCAGTTATGTGCCTCCATTCGTTATACCCATGCGAGATAGACACCAGCCAATATGTCACAACCTCAACCTGAGGATTGGGGAAATGATCTGCTAATCCTGGCTTCCTTCCTGAAAGGGTTAAAAATTGCAGATATTATGCAAGGGGACAGGTGCCTCTCAGTTACAGAAATACTAGCCAAGTATAACATAGGCCCTAACCAGATTTTCAGAGTATACCAACTCAAACATCTCTTGGAGAAGTTCAAGAATAAATTAAGTGAGAGGGAGATAAATGGGTAATGGTTCAATTCTCTGGCCCACAGGGTTTGGGAACCGCATGCAGTTTCCAGGGTTTATAAGGCCCTGTTTGACTTAGTTTATGCAGGCACCGACAATAGGCCTAAATTCTGGTCAGGTCAGTTTGGGGACCAGGTGCGGAACTGGGACGTTATATGGCGACACATGTACCAGTATATCACCCAGGATAGATTATGCATCATGCAATACCATTTCTTAAACAATCTGTATTGGACCCATTCCAAAATGTATAAAATCGGATGTAGACCAGTCCAGTCATGTTACCGGTGTCTTCAGGACAATGGAGACTTACTACACATCTTCTGGGATTGTCCATTGATAAAAGGGTTGTGGAACCAAATTAAACACAAGGTGGATCCTCTGTTGGGCATTGAGCATTACTTTACCCCAGAAATCTGCCTGATAGGTGACTATACTGGTATTGATGTTAAAGCCCGAAGATATTATATGGCCTTAATTTCATCATCCATCAAGAAAATAGTGTTAAAACACTGGCTGGATAATACATCACCTAATTACGCAGAATGGTTACAAGAATTACTTTCTAATTTAAATATGGAAAAATTCGGTGCTATGAGACGGAGCACCCTCTCAAAGTTCAAGTGGGTATGGAGCCCCTTCCAAGCAATTTACTTGCTCCAGTCTTAGTTGATCATTGCTGGGCTTGTTGATCCTGGCATATACCCTGATGAGCGGATCTATCCTAACTCTTATAGTGTGGGGGGTGGTAGGGAGGAGGGTACAATAATTAATAGAGGTGGTAAGCTAAAAAAAAAAAAAAAGATTTGTTCATGTTGTGGCCTTACATTGTAAGTGGCATAATTCTGTCACAGGTTTTCAGTTGTAAGATACTGTTTTCATTATTGTGCCAACAGCATTTCAATAAATTTGAATTAAAAAAAAAAAAAAAGTCGGGGGGGGGGACACTACTGAGATCCGTAAACGTGGTGTTGAAGGTACTGATAGTTCATGCCATCATCTCCTCTGGACTCAACTACTGCTATGCTTTATGCTTAGGGATATCTGAAGGTTTGTTGTCACACCTGCAGCTTGTCCAGAATGCTGCTGGTTGGCTGACTGTGGATTCCTCTTACAGGGAAGATATCACCCTGGTTCTGCATGTGCTGCCCTGGTTGCCTGTGCAGCGTCACATAAACTTCAAGACAAACTTGATAATAATCAAGGCCTTACATAGTCTGCGACTAGACTACTTAAAAGACCTCCTAGTTCCTTATCACCCAACTCACCCCTTCCACTGTTCTGATGAGGGCTCTTTGTCTGTCCCTTTATTTCAGCTGTGACGGGAAAGAGCATTCTGTGTTGCAGCACCTGTACTCAGGAATGCTTTATCAGCATATGTCAGATCTGCTTTCACAGCTGAGGCCTTCAAGACTGCTTTAAAAAAAAATCAGTTTCAAGAAGTGTTTCTAGGCTGCTCTTAATAACTGATTAATGCTGTTTATAAATTGTAAATTGCTATTCATTTTGTTGTTTTAACAGTTTTTACTGATGTTGCTGAATTTAATTATTGTTATTGTGAAGTGCCCTAAGCCCTTGGTAACAGGTGCTCTATAAATAAAATTGCTTTGCCTTGGTGTTCGATCTTTCTGCAGTATGTGTAATTCAGCAACCTGGAACGCTACTGAAAGTAAGATGGATATTTCTATCAAACAAGTGTAAACCACCCCACGGTGCTTGTGTGCTTACCTATAAATAAAATTGCTTTGCCTTGGTGTTCGATCTTTCTGCAGTATGTGTAATTCAGCAACCTGGAACTCTACTGAAAGTAAGATGGATATTTCTAACAAACAAGTATAAGCCACCCCACGGTGCTTGTGTGCTTACCTGGCTCCACAGAGACCCCAATTTGGTGTTGTTTTCTCCGGTCTCCAAGGACTGGCATTGTGGAACAGGAGACCAAAAAGGAGTGTAGATTTTTTGCCGCATGTGGTCCCATTTGGCCTTCATGGCGCACTAATGCCACAAATCCCAGGAACTCCACTACCATCAGTGATAGAAGTGCATCAGTGCTCCTGACAAAACTAGGAATTCCCTGTCAGCTGCCTCAGTCAGACTATGAAGTGCAACTATGCTAGTACCACCACTCCACTGCTAGTTCCCTTCTTAGGTTCACGGACTCCATTCTGGCTGGTATGGATAAAGGTCATGTCACCTCAGCTATTTTTGTCGACCTGGCTAAGGCATTTGACATAGTCTCCCATGGTCTCCTCCTGGACAAACTCACTCTTGCAGGGTTCTCTACTGCGTCTTCCAGCTGGTTCCACTCCTACCTGATAGGTAGGTCCCAATCTGTTAGAATTGGAAACTCCACCTCTACCTCCCTTCCGGTCACCACAGGAGTCCCCCAAGACTTGGTCCTCAGACCACTCCTATTTTCCATCTTCCTCAACGACCTGCCCACTGCCTGCCCACAAACATCCATCCACATGAATGCAGACAATACGGTGCTGTATACATCAGGCCCTTTGACCACTGAGGTGGTGATCAGGCTACAGCAAGACTTCATTAAAGTCCATCTCTGGTTTCAAGCAAATCAGCTTATTCTTTATGACAAGAAAATGGTCTCAATGACTTTGGTGCGAGACAGAGACTCTCCCAGCAACCCTCTACCCCCTCCATCAACACCCTGGATGGTGCTACTCTAGAAGCTTGCACCTCCTTTAGATGCCTTGAAATCTGATTCAACCAACACCTCAACTTTTCTGCACATGCCGATGCCACCCACAAAAATCTCCACCCCAAGTTGGGTGCCCTATATCGCAACCGTGGATGCATCCCGCTGTTAGCCCATCATGCACTTGTACAGAAAATGATTCCCCCTGTTTTTGACTATGGAGACGTAGTCTATAGCATCACTCCTAAGTCCACCCTGGCCAGACTGGACCCCCTCTTCCACTCCTTCTGCTATTTTGCTCTTGATTACCCACCCTCCACACACCACTGCATTCTCTACCGGATTCTCAACCTCACCTCACTCCAGGATCGTAGACTGTCCCACGGCGCAAGACTCACAGACAAGTTCTGGTCCCAGTCCCAACCACCATACCTCACCTCTGTCATTGCAGCCTATACTACTTCTGTGTACCCTCTCAGGAATTTTGACACTTGGCTCCTGGCTGTGCCATGCATGACCTCCTCTGCTGGCCAGGCAGCCTTTAGGCATCGCATGCCTAAACTGTGGAACTCCCTCCCCGTAAACATCTGGCACATGTCCGCAACTCTGAAACTCAACTCCCTCATCAAAGCACATGTCTCCTTCACTTGTGACTGCGGCTAAGTATAAGCTCATGCCAAGTTTCTGTTCTGTGAATCCTAGGCTAGTGGGCTTGGTCCATTTTCTTCGACCTCGCTGATGTTGTTTTTGTGGACTTTTGTCATACAGTGCTACGTTACCAATTATGTGTAATGAATTTTAGCTGCTGGCTCATTGTTTTACTACCTAGCTCAGTTATATCACTGACTGCTCATATCCTATATTCTGTATCTAACATATATAGATATATATGATAATATCTTACATTCTGTATATATATATATATATATATATATATATAGTATGTATTTTTTTTTCCCTCTGCTCCCGCTCCCCCCAGGACACACCTGAAATCAAGCAGTACTCTGCTTAGTGTACCTTCCTGGTAAAACTCTTAAATAAATAAACCATGGGGCACAGAAAATGTATTAGGGCTGGAGCCCTGGTTAAAATAAGTTTGGGGTCAGTTCCCCCAAGACTACAAATGCTGCAACCTTCCTAGCCACCTCTGACCCCTGAGGGTATGGATACAGGGTCAGGGTCAAAGGGTGGCAGCACAGCCAATCAGGCTCCAGCTCCTGCAGAGTAAGCTACAAAGAGCTCCTGGTCCACAGGAGGACTTTATTGTTCCCCCAGGAGTGAGGCAAAAAATGAAACACTGAGTGACAGCCAGGCAGACCATCCTCAGCACCTGACAGATTATTTCGGGGAATGGGAGTACTACATCACTGAGTTAATGGCAAGAACTATTCTAGAACTTTTCAGTTTGCTTCAGTTATGCATCAGTGACTGCTTGGAGGCTGAGATGCTGCCTGGACTGAATGTGGGAGACTTTCCTGATTGAACTGAGGTGTACACACTATGTACACTTCAACTGCACCTTGTGTACTCACCTAACACCTATTGTGTACCTCAACAGATCCTTAAAACTTGTCTTTTTATTAATAAGCACCTCATCTGCACCTTACAAACTTTACAGTTAGCAGTATGCACTTCAGCTACACCTTAAAAACATAGGGCAGGATTTTCAGAAGCATTAGATGGCTGCAAGCCCTGGTGCGCTGACGATACAGTGAATGGAGCTTGCAGCGATCTAACAGGATTTTTCATCTCTTTCAGCAATGGCCACATGTTAGACCAACATTTTGTGGTCTAACTTACAACAATCCTGGCGGCCATTATCACGGCGCTTGCACGAGGTATTTGGCGCAAGCGCAGTAATCCATGGAAACTGTCGTAACTGTGCTCGAGATTGTAAAATTGGGTGCAGTTGTGATGAAGGGTTTGGTGCACCGCCAAAAACTAAGTGCTGTGGTGCAGGGCTGGAAGCAAGCCCTGCACCGTGGTTGGAAAATCCGGCCCATAACATTTAGCAATGTGCACATTAACTGCACCTTGAATAGATAACAGTAAGCAATATACAGCTCATCTGCACCTCACAAGCTTAACTTCTAGCAGTAAACATCCTCAACACACCTTGTCTTCTGCCTTGTGTTACTGTGTGGAAAGTTACATTTTTTACACCTGTAGGGACACCACTGACAAGTCTGATTTTGTAACTTTCCTGAAGAATTCCTGGTTACTGGCAGTTTGGTGTCAGGCACCAAATGGTGCGCTGTATATTTAGCTGAGCAGTGATTATCAAATAACCAATCTTTTACAAGATAAGATAAGTTCTAGTTTATATTAAGTTTGTTCATGTTACTAGGGTGTGCATTTTATGTGTGCGCATGGATGTGTCCACGTGTGTGTGTGTGTGTGTGTGTGTGTGTGTGTGTGTGTGTGTGTGTGTGTGTGTGTGCCTCTTCTGTGTATTTAGTGAGAGTTGGGGGCCTGTAACCCCATGGCACTTTTCCTGTGCTTTTTGTAAGCTACACTACTCCAGTGACAAATGTATAAAAAAGAACAATATCTTCTGAATGCTGTTCCCGCAGATGCAGCTCCATTTATCCATCAAATGCAAGAATTCCTAAGAGTTTTATCTGTGTGTGATTCCTGCAATCAGACTGGGAGTGAAAGGATGAGAGTAAGGAAACTGTCACCATTGTTATTACTTTTTAAAGTTCAGTTTAAAATTAGTTAATAAGCAAACAGTATTTACTTTTTTTTTTTTTTTTTTACAAGATTTTTGTCCTGTTGTTGCAGCTACACTGGCCATGTTGTATGTACACTTCAACTACATCTTGTAACTTTGCCTCTAGTGGAGATGTATACCTCACTGAAGTGTAACTAATTAGCATGTTTTAAATACATGCAACTGCATCTCCTCTGGGCAAGATGTACACTACATGGGGGTGTACCTGTTTAGTATTTTTAGACATACATCAGCTACACCTTCTAAGTACACCTCAATGAGGTGTACACTCCCTGAGGTGCACCTAATCTGCATTTTTAGAGTCACATCAACTACACTGCGAACGAACTCCTGAAGTGAGGTTTACCTAATTAGCATTTTTGATGCACAACATCTATACCTAAATTACACTGCAAGTGCACTGCTGTTTAACCACATGTACATCTCTCAGACAGGGTTCTATGTGATAATAATGATGGAAAAATGGCACTGACAAGAGAAGGCGAAAGTAAAACAGTGAAAAATAAAATGGCGACCAGCACTATAGCAATCACTAAAATCGCGAACAGCTATACTGACTTTCTGAGGGGGACTCTGCCCCCCAGAGCCCCCCTATCTATAATAATCCTCACAAGGGGGATGCAACTCAGGGAGTGGAGGAAACTCGGGAAGGGGGGATATTGTGCAGCGGATGCAACTCAGGGAGGGAGAGAAAGTTGGGGGGTGGAAATTCTATATTGCAACTCCGGGAGGTGACAGAACTGGGAGGGGAGGGCAGGGGGAGACACAAACGCTGGGATGGGGACAAACTTGAGAGGGAAAAAAAAGAAAAACACCCACTGGAATTGAACCCAGCCCTACCACACATAGCAGCGGCACAGAGGTGGTCATTCTAACCAGTATGGCATGGTGGTAGCATGGTTTTCAGCCTAGAGCAGCCGGACTGCATCCATGAACTGCTCGCTATTTTCCTGTTTTCTGACTGTCACCATTTTCCAACCCTCACTATTTACTGACTCTAGCTATTTTGCTATAGTTACTATTTCCACAGGTGCTCAAATTGAGTCACAGGATACCCTCAGACAGTGGCATAGTTGAAGTGTACAGCTTGGGATGTACTGAGGTGCACACCTCATTTAAACCTTAGAACCACATCAAATGCACTTTAGTTGGGTCAGGGCTGACTGGGGCTTCTATAATGAGGGACCTGGAGACCCTCACTGGACTTGAACAGCCAAACACTAGGCGAAGACTGCTACAGGCAGAAAGATGCAGAAAAGAAGGGAGACACTGAAGTCTGCAGCTGAAGGCATTAGACTGTAAGGATAACGTGCCCTGCAGGTGAGCCTTAACATGCAGCTAGAGTGACTTTCTAGAGACAGACCTGAGCAGCCTGAGCAGAGACTGAACCAACAGGGCCTAAAGCCACTATGCTGATCACCCCAGCCAGGTGATCTTCAGAGGTCTGGGATCCTCAAAATACCTTCAGAGTGGACAGGCAGACCGAGTGAGCCAAGCTGATCTGTAGTGGACACAAAGCAGAGTGCTGAGGGTGCTTTTGTGGGTGTGATCTGAGTCTGAGGAGAAGAACTGGTGAATGCAGCCCAGACTGCAGAGATGGCATTGATGAAGAGAAGACAGTGTCATGCTAATCTATCTGAGAGTGCGACTGCCTGCAGTGCATCAGAAAGAACTGACCAGAGAGTGAAACCAGATCTACACTGTGAGGACAGTCAGAGCCCTGAGACACTGAATACTGTCACAGATTGGAGTGAGGAGAGAGAGAGGGAGAGAGAGAGAGAGAGAGAGAGAGACTGACTCACTGTGAACTGCACCATTACCCCAGTGCATTGAGGGATATCACCTGCTGTAGTAACCATGAATAAACTCGAAGCTTGTCCTGCACCTGCACATTTGTGTATCATACAGTAGTTTAGGAATTCAGTTAATGGACTAGGCCATTTTACTAGGATTTACAACCGCCCAGTTTGGGTTAAGGAGCATTCAGGGGTGGGGTTTACATTGCAAGCATTGACTTATTCGCTTTAGTGCACCACTACTGGACAACCATGTCCATTGTCATCTGGCCTACACCATTTCCACATCTGGTTACCCAATGATGCAGCTGGACCTCCCAAGTAGTAACTAAAGGTGTTACACTGGTACCAGTGGACAGAAGATAGTGAAATGGATGCCTGGACATGCTGGCTAGGGTAAATCTATAGAAATTGCCACAGGAGGAATTGCCCTGTAAAGAAAGTATCAGCTACCAGTTGCTAGAGCTGGGAAAGTCCTGACCAACATCAAAGGGACAGATGGAGCCTTGCACCACCAAATGCCACCATAGATAGGACAGAACAAGCAGGGGGAAGAGAGAGAGAGAGAGTGAAACCATCCAGAGAGGAATTCAATGTGAACTACATCATCACTCCTGTATATCGAGGGAGATCCCCATGTCTGGGAACTGTGAGTAAACTCAGGGCTTGCCCTGTACCTTTACCTTTATACTGTATGTCATAGTTTAGGAATTCAGATAACGGTGCAGGCCATGTGACTGGAATTTTCAAATATGGGTTAAATAGCATTCAGATTTGGAATTTAACTTGCAAGAATTGCTTTATTTAAGTATACCACCACCACCCAAATATGTGCAACGTCATTCAGCCTACACCATTTTCATGGCTGGGTACCCAGTGAAGCACTGAGACCTCCCTAATAGTCACTATGGGGTTTCACATTGGTACCAGTTGAAGAGGACAGTGGCCCCCTTTGCTGGTGATCCAGCTAGCAATGGCACTGTGCATGTGGGGTATGGGGGCAGGCTACCTTATTTTGGACTGAGCCTGGAAGGGCTCGTAAACACAGCCCAGGGAACAATTCAGTGTGACTGTACTTGGAAGGGCAAGGAAGAGCAGCTCTGTGCATGTAGGCTGGACCTAGAAAAGCACTGAGGCTCAAAACTTTCTGCATATATGACCTCATTGCTGACCTAACCCCCTCTTCTCCCATTAAAGGTCTTGCAGTCCCTAAATAAAGTTCCTTCTTGTTTTGTTTAAAATCCTTGTCTGAGTGCTTTTTGTGTTATAGAACATAAGTTGCATGCTTTTTGGGGTAATTGTCATTGTAGTGCCCTGGTTTGCAGGTGCAGTGATCTTGTGGGGATGTGGGTCGGAACAGCATTCCAGAGGGATGTACCATATTTACACCAGGCCCACTGTCATTTTTCTTTGGTTTGAGGCACCACACAATTAATGCAGATCTTGGATATGAACACTCCAATCAGGAGTTTATCTACCCAGGCCCCTTACCATTGTTTCAGCCCATAATACAGGGGTAGTAAGCAACAACATGAATGGAGACCTGATAACAGAAGTAATAATTTGACAGTGTGACTTTTTTACGAGTGGCATGATCAGGTAAATTAATATGCTAAGTGGTATGCAGTGCAGGTGTCTTATGTACCTTTTTTCTAATTTGCGGAAATCATGTTACACTGAGAATTTTTCATGAGTGGGAACACCTAATATATCATGCAGCGTAACATACAGCACAGATAGTTGCAGTGCCATTTTTCTAATTTGTAGAAATCATTTTATAGAATGACTATTTCAAGAGTAGCCTTGGCTTATAGCAGTAAACTAAAAAATTGTTTACAGATGTTAAGGTGGCAATAGAAATCAGGGTGACTGTCTCGCCAGACACCAAAGTACAATGGTGACCCCCAAAAAACTCACTCTTGCTGTGGAATTCTGCAGGAAATGAGATACAGTACTACATACTGCAGCAACTTCATTGTTTTCAATGGGAAGTTAATCCAGTCAGTCGAGGTGACACTTCCGGGTCACGGACCATAAAATCAGTCTCTAGAGTGAGTGGAGTGGTACAAAAAGGCTCAAACTATACTGTGGGACAGCCCGTGCTGTGAGACAGGACATTTGTGCTGTTAAAAACTGATTAATTACTTTTGTTTTTACTATACTGAGCGAGTATAGGAGAGCTCGGAGTTGCCTTGCAACTGGGAAATGCACAGAAAGTGGGTTGGGAATTGTAGTCCCTGTATACAAAAATGGATTACAGGAGTTTTCCAGATGCTGCTTTTTTGAACACTTTCACAAACTAGACCTTGAATCATATCACTTAGGTGCTGAACTATTGACTACTGACTTTTGACTTAAAAAATATCTTGTTTCTGTGTATTGTGGCCTTAGTTTTCAGACACTGGTCACGTGACTTTGGGGCTACACTTCTGGGTCATGGACCATAAAATCAGTCTCTTGAGTGAGCGGAGCAAGCTTGAGCAGATGACCGCGTTCGTCGCTTATGGAGATACGGGTAGAAACACTCACATTCGGCACATGTCTTGTGTGTCCTGCAGGACCTAGGGAACTAGGGAGAGGAAGCTAACCAGTCCAATTCACAAAGATCAAAAAATGGAGACATATAACCCCTCAGACGATTTCTTTACAATATTATGTAAAGAAGGCATGATAGTGAGATTTTGTAACTGCATGATGTACACTATAAGCATGAATGAGTTAAGCACAGAAGGGTTTATCTGCCAGAAATGTGTGCAAATGGAAGAGTTATTGAATGAAGTTAATTCATTAAAGGAGCAGGTCAGAGAGAGCATGTTAAAAACTGTAAATGCAACACAAAAAGAGAAAAGAAAAAGGGACATACAAGCAGAGATGGATAAAGAGGACACTGAAATAGGGCCTGAAATAAACCATGTAGAAACAAATTATGATAGTGACAGAGAATGGCCTACAGTACAAGACATGACAAACAAAAAGGGAAGAAGGGCTTTGGGTAATGATGACATACCAGTAGCAAATAGATACTCTCCTTTGATGGAACTAGAACAAACACAAGATGTGAGTAGAACAGACAAACTACTAGTAATTGGAGACTCTATTTTAAGATGCACTGATACCACTATTTGCAGAACTGACAAAGCCAATAGGGAGGTAACCTGTCTGCCAGGAGCAAAGATAATGGCTAACTCAGTTGCGGCATCTTGTATCTCCTCCACCCAAATTGATAACATTGCTGTTTCAGATCATGCCCCGGTATCCTGCTTATTTGCCCCTATAGAGCAATCCATTACAGGGATGAGATGGCACTGTGACCCCCATTGGCTGCAGGACCCTGAGTTCTGCGGGGTTATGAGTAAGGCAGCCAAAGACTACTTTAGCAACAACAAGGTGGGTGAGGTTTTGGCTAGAACTATTTGGGAGACCTTTAATGCGGTCCTGAGTGGAAGTATCTCCTATTCGGTTGCCCAAAATAAGGCACGCAAAGCTACTCTCCACAACTTGCAGGCAGAGCTGTCTAGATTGGAAAGGCAATTCAAAGCCTCTACTGCAGCCCACCCAAATCAGGCTCTAGAGAGGGAGGGAGGGAGATCCATGGGCGGAAGTATCAGATTAACACCATCATGCATCAGAAGGCGGAGTGGTTACTTCTTCCCTCGAAGCATAACAATTGGGAGGGAGGGAGGAGATAAAGGGGGTAAACTCCTGGCATATCATTTGCATAAACAGCAAGCCTCCTCCAGAATACCTGTCTTCAAGAATGCCGCTGGGGACATGGTCTCCGAGCCCTTGGGCATCAATGCCTGGATGCAAGAATTTTACTATATGTTATACCAATCTAGAATGACACTAGACCGGGCCCAGCTGTCCCAGTGCCTTCGGGACCTTCGCTGCCAGGCAAACCTCCCCTGTATAACACCAGAGGCCAGGGTGAAGCTAGATAAACCATTCACTGAGGCTGAGCTAAAGGCAGCCTTCTCGCAGCTATCCAAGGGTAAAGCTCCTGGGTCTGACAGCATGTCCATCAAACTTTATCAGTTATTGGCCCCAGTGATCACTTTGCCCCTGTTGGAGGCACTGCAGGAAGCTCATTCTTCTGGATCTCTTCCTCCTACAATGCTCGAAGCCCTGATTACTCTGCTCCCAAAGAAATCCACTGACCCATTGAACTGTGCCAATTTTTGCCTCATATCCCTCATTCCAGTAGACACCAAGATTGCAGCAAAAATGTTGGCAAATCGTACTGCAGCTGTTCTCTCCACTATTGTCCCCCCCTCCCAGATGGGCTTTTCCAAGGGGAAAACCGGGGTGGATAATACAAAATTTGCTGCTTAATCTTAAATGGCATGCTTTACATTCCCAGACTCCCATAGCTGAGCTAGCGGTAGACTTCTCAAAAGCATTTTACTCGATTGAATGACCTTACCTGCATGAAGTTCTCTGCTTGTATGGCTTTGGGTCCTACCTCTGTCAATGGGTTGCTACCCTATATAACTTCCCTGTGGCCAGGATTCTCACAAATAAAGATATTTTCTCCCACTTTCAATTAAACAGAGGCACCCGTCAAGGTTGTCTGCTTCCCCTCTGTTATTCTTGGTAGCCCTAGACTCCCTAATTATGAAAATGCTGGCTGCTCCAACCATCACAGGCATTCGCATTGGGGACCACCCTTTTGTGGCTGCAGCTTATGCAGATGATTTGCTGTTGACACTCTCTCACCCCTAGTCCTCTATCCCAGCTGTAATGGACATTCTTAAGGAGTTTGGGGACCTGTCCGGGCTGCAAACTAATCAGAGTAAGACTACACTGGCACCGCTGAATCTGGCATGCACCAAGGATTGTCTACAAGGTCTGGATCTAGCTTGGGCTCCCCAGGGTTTCTTCTACCTCAGGGTGATGATCCCCTTTGCATGGGAGGACCTAGAGCCCTCGAACGTTACACATCTATTAATCAGCCTCTCAGCCGTGGTGGAGCGGTGACAGTGCTCTCTCTCTCTCTCTCTCTCTCTCTCTCTCTCTCTCTCCAGGGCAAGGTGGCAGCCATCCATATGTTTTTGCTGCCCAGAGTGGCTTATCTCTTTAATAATCTCTCCATTCCTTTGTAACCTCAGCTGTTCAAAAAACTGGACAAGATAATAGCATTCTTGTTGTGGGAGGGCAAGAAGCCTTGATAGAGCCGCAACAAATTGCGGGCACACTAGTCTAACGAGGGCCTGGGCCTCCCCTGGTTGAAAGGGTACCACCTAGCTTACCTAGCTGCTCAGGCTACAAAATGGTTTGTCCCCTCCTTCTCCTCACCACCATTGTGGTTACATCTAGAAACCAGTGTTTTGGCAGACCCACACCTTTTGGGCTCCTATCCGCGTCCCCGCCTCCTAAGGCCAGGCTAACCCCTATTATGAGCTTCACCAGGATGGCTTGGTGTACAATTGTGGCTCTTACTGACACACCTAAAATTGCTCCCCTTTGGGACAACCCGTGTATATTGATAGATGAGAAGCCGATACGTTGGGAAGAGTGGAGAGCACAAGGTATACACAGGGTGCAGGACTTGTATATACCTGACTCCCCTGACCTAATGTCCTTTGCCCAGTTGCAAGCCAAGTACAAGCTCCCTACTAAGGACTTTTGGAGGTTCTTACAGATTCATAGTGCAGTCTTGTCTTTCACCGCCACAGCCAGTTCAGACCCTAAGTGGCATTGGTTAAGCAGACTGCACAAAAACCCTTCACTCCGGGGGCTGGCATGGTGGTTTTACCATGCATGGTAGGATTCCAGACTGGACCACACAGATCACTGTTGACAGGCCTGGGCATCCGACTTGCAACAACCTATTGAACCAGAGGTATGATCTAATTGTATTCAGCATGCCCACTCCTCCTACATGGATGCTAGGAGCCAGCAGCTGATCCAGCTCAAGATTCTCTTGTGTTGGTATAGGGCCCCAGCTGTGCTCCATGCATGGGACCTACTGCCCCATGCTCAGTGCTGGAGGTACCAGCAAAGCCCAGCCAATATCTTTCACATCTTGTGGCTTTGTCCCGTTATAGGGGCTTTTTGGGATGCTGTAAGGAGGGACTGCATGGATGTTCTGGGTTATGAAGCTGAATTGACTAGTCCCACACTCCTATTGGGGGATACTTTAACCCTAATGGGAGTGCCTGCTGAACACAGGACATGGCTATTAAATGCCCTTATGGAGGCCAAGAGATTACTCCTGATGAATTGGCGACAACCTGCCTCCCCGTCCATTGCCACCTGGAGAGTGGCTATGGCCAGACTGGCCGGCCTGGAGAGGCTCTCCGATCTGAGAAAGGGTTGAATGCTGGAATTCCTGCATAAATGGGACACATACCTGCACTCTCCTCTTTGTAGGAGACCCCCACCCCACCAGGTAACACTCCTGGCCCTAGGTTCTCTTAGGTGTGCTCAGTGGGGCACTGCAATGGAATCTCTCCCCCTCTATGGCTTGCCTTCCTTTATGCCCGCAGGGCTAAGGCAAGACAGACACCCCCCCTCTTTTTTTTTTCTTTTTCTTCACCAACTTTGCCCTTGTCCTGTGTACTGCAGCTCCTTTTACTTTCTTCTTGCATAGAGGTGGTAGCTTCTTTCCACTAAATAGGCAGTGCAGACTACATGTAAATAAAGTCTTTTGCAGGAGACCTGAGTTCCTTTTGGGAATGTTAGTTGGAGAATATTTATGGTTATATGGGATTATAGCATGTATGTGTGTGGAATACTTAGTCTAATATTGTTGGATTGTTGGCAGGATTTTGTTTGGCCCTGTATTTCTTCATACTGTATTATGATCATGTCTGTTATTTTGATATGTTTCATATACATTGTTTTGTATGTTGAAAATTCAATAAAAGTCTTCTATGACAAAAAAATAAAACACTCTGAAAGGGTTTAACTGAGCATGAGGAACTGTAGGCCCCAGGGCTAAATAAAGAACTCGGGTACATTAGATGAACCTTTGGTCTTTTTCTGCCATCATGGTCTATGTTTCTATGAGCTTATAACAAGACATATGTGAACCAGCTTACAAACAACTAACTATATAAGCATCACTGATCATTGGGTTTAAGACCCCAGGGGAGCAATCTGAGCTACGCTCCAGTATCAGTACATAACAGCAATGCCACAGCAACTGTATGGCAGCATACTGCCTCACTGGCTTTAAAATTGGCCACACCACAGTAAATATTATTAAGAAATTATTGGTAGAGTTGAGGCGGTGTCTCTGTCCAAGCAACGTGAAGCCCAGATTCTTAATAACCGATAATCATGACTGCATTGTTGAACACTTTATATTTATTTTTATTTTTTTATTTATTATTTTTAGGATTACAAATACCTTTGAACCAGAGGTTCTATTATAAAGGTCCGCGTCAACAGAGGGTGCAAAACAACACAGTTGAGAATACAATTCAAAATTAAGGAATTAGCATAATAGTACAATGTCAGTAGCAATTTATGAGGTGCAATTAATAGAGTACAGGTAAACACATAGTAGAACACATAGTAAACACTTGGCAAACATGGATAAAAAAGGGAACCATCCTAGGGGTGAGGGAAAAGAGAAGCCTAGGGTGTTGAAAAAAGAGAGGGGGGGTCAGGCCACCAAGGATAAGGCATTGTCTTAAGTGCTGCGATTAGATTAAGTGCAGGTGACAGCGGTGGAGGGGAGACATTAGAGACAGGAGATAAGGATGGGGAGGGACCGGGAGTAGGTAAGAGGGACAAGCTGATGGGAGGAAAGAGAGAAGATGAGAAAGAGTAAGAGTGGTAAGAGGGGGATGGGGTAAGAGATGAATGGGGACAAAGGGGGTAGGGCGAGTAGGAGAGAGGAAGGAGTGAGGCAGAGGGAGGGGTGAGTGGGATGGGAGATGGTGGGAAAGGAGGGTGGCGAGGGAAATGAGGTGTGCATTTGGGGAGTGGGGGGATCTGACAGGTCTAAAGTGAGCAGTCATAATTGCTGAGATCAGTGATGTGTTGGAGGAGTTTACGCTTGAATAGATGGCAAGTAAACCCATACTCCCTGTGCTGTGCACAGTCTACATCTTGTTATGCAGGATATCTCACAGGGAGACTGACATGTGGAGGAAATGCTGAGCCTAGCACAGATTGCCTGCAGCCATTTCAGTCAGTTAGAAACAATATGAAACACTTCAGCAGTCCAGTAGCCTGCCATAACATAACAAGCAGTAGATTACTGCCTCACTAGAACTTGACTTATTAAACGTATGAGAGACTGCCTGAGCAGAAAAAATAAATTTGAGAGTAAGAATTAGCCTATAATATTGATCAGACCATTGTAGCTTGGTGCTGTTTGAGTAGTTTGAAAAGGGAGCAGCTGAAGTGAGTGCTGACAGTGCTCATCTCAGCCAAACTATTCTACAAGCTCAGAACAGGCAGTTATGTCTATGGGATATAAAACAACAGCTGTCAGGGAACCCATCAATGCTGACGCCATAATCCTCGCTGTGGACTGGGCTATGACTTTAGACAGAGACACTGGGATAGTGGGCATGTTTGAGCAAGAACACACATTTGCCATGATATTGGATCTGCACTTCAAAACAAGCATAGTTGACAGCCTTCCTCACAGGATGCCATACATGGAATACTGGACAAGGATGAGAACTGATAAGCTGGCACAGCTGAGAAAACAGGCATACAGCAATACTCCAGGGAAAGTGAGACAGAATGTGATACCCACATCAAAGGAAACAGGCAGCAAGTTATCACTGCTTGCAAAGCTACAAGCAAAAAGTCTGGCATCAACCTGTCCTAGTGAAAGACTAGATTCTCCATCTGCTAATATTTTTCCTACAGCATACCTAATAGTAGGAGAACCTGGCTTATACCCTCATGGAAGGAACATGAGACTAGCCTGTACTGGCAAAGCTTCAGTGTTTCATCCATTGTGCCAACCAACCAGAATCTTCTCAAATAGAGCATTTTTTGGCCAGCGAATAATGTGGTGAGAGAATCCCTAAAGGTCAATATTGAAAATGCAAATCTTCATAAGTAAGCTCTGACTGCAGTACCAGCAATATTATTTGTTGTGGAGGAGGACAGCAGTACCTGACTTTAAGAGATTTTATTTTGATAGTCAACAGCGTTGGCCCCAGACAAGCACAGAAAAACATGATGCATTAGCTACACATACTGTAAAATAATAAATGTAGATGTTGCAGTTGCGGGTAATATCCATTTTCATCCATGATGTGTCACACAAGGGGGACATTAAAAATAGTCTTTCCTCTGAATCTGCTGCCATCTTGCTGTCCTGTCTCTCTTTACCAACTTCAGCATAAGATCTGAACTTTGAGGCACTTTTAAACTGTGCTGCTCTGTCAAGTTATGATAATTAGGCTATCTTCTGTAAATAAAATCTCAAGCTTAATAAGGGAAATTAGAAGGCCTTCCTCATCCTGTACCATACTTTAATTGTCCAACAGGAAATAATATTGCTGGTATTGTAGTCAGAACACAAAAAAACATTCTAGAAATCCTTTCTATAGTTACATGTCTGGTCTTGAAGGTACATTCATACCACACTTTTCTGTGCTGCCTTGTTCTCTGTGCTAACCATGCTTGCCTTTTCAACCTGTTTTATGGGCTGCTACTGAATTAAGACCAGCTCTGGCATGGTCTGTGCTGCCATATCAGCTTTGCATGCCTTTCTGTTCTGTAGTGTTCTGTGCTGGTGGATGTGTTATACTGTGCAGTGCCATGCCACGCTACCCTTCTGACCTTGTTGTGCTGTGCTGCTTGATGCCACCTCCTGGATACTGCCTTTACATGCTCGCGTGTACAGTTGGCCAGATGCCTCCTCCTGGGCTGAGCCAACTTGCCTCCCTTGTTGTGCTGGGGTGTGGTGTGCAGTTGAATGCTTCCTCCAGGGCCATGCTGTTCTGACCTTATCTGCTTTTATGTTAGCAGTTCACAGGTGTGAGCAAACATATTGCTATGATACTGGGTTTTGAGAGGTGAGTCGCTGTATTTCAGTGCAGGGCAGTCTGCAAGGGACTCAACAGTGTCACACCAATCATCAGGCAAGCTGATCATGACACTGTTTAGGCTTGCTGGGTGGAAACTTTGTATAGTTCAAAGGAAAGAGCCAGCTGAATCATAGGGTGGCTCTTTCTTTTGATAGTCATAATGTTGCCCAGCAAGCACAGCTGATCTGTCATGATCAGCCTGCTGTGTTTCCTCCCCCCAACATAATTTCTGGTGCCAGCTACAACCCCCAGCCCCACCCATTTTCATTGTATGACACCATGGAGTCCACCTCTGGTGCACCAAACATAAAACTTTCCCTCAATCTCTCCCACCCTTTTCATGTTAATTTTCTGGCATGGGGTGCCCATTCCCCTGTGCCAGCTGCTACCCCAACCCTGCCCATTTTGATTGTTCAACAATAGGGAGCAGGAGCCCACACCCGGGGCTGCCAAACATAACACTGACACTGGGCTGCCCAATCCCCAGTGTCAGTACTTGAAATAAAGAAAACTATCCATCGTGATTGCTTTTGCAAAACACACTCTGTAAAAAAGAAAACAGTTCATCAATGTCTGTTGCCACCACAGTTACTGTCCTTCCACCTAACCCTCCTACTCAGCATCCACCACCTCACACCTCTGTGAGCCCTTACTTGCTTACTTACAGTACCAGGGGTCCAACACTGTAATCCTCTCTGGACCACAGACACATCTTCACTCTTCAACGTTGGACTACGAACTGAGGAAATCAGTTATATGGTTCAGTTTATTGTAATGGGTTTTAAACTTGTCATCATAACTTGGTTATTTTTTAATATTTTTGCCCCAGATTTTCAATATGGCTTTTTTGGAACCCCACCTCATGAACAGTGTCAGTGAAATTACACAAAATGTGTCCCAAAATGTGATTTTGCAGATGCTATGTGAAATCACCTTTCAGGCAGGATTTGAAAATGTTCACCATTCTTGTTCATGAGGTGGGGTCATATATTAGGGTTATTTTAAAAAAATTGGGGAAAATATTACAAAAACAACAAAGTTAAGAGCCTATGTTGAAATGTATCAATGCACATTTGTAGTTTTGGTAATTTTCAATATTTTTACCCCATATGTTCAACATAGCAATTTCTTCACAGCAACTCACGAATGTGACAGCGGCCATTTTTCAAATCCTGGCCAAAAAGTGCTTTTGCACTTGTGGCATGAAATAATCTTTTGTGCAGGATTTGAAAATTGTCTCCACCCTTGTTCATGAGATGGGATCATAAGAAGGTTATGTGGGGTCGTAAGAAGGTATACTGAAAATTTGGGGTAACTATATGAGAAAACAACTAACTTATCAACCTACATTGAAATTTTTCTGTTCACACTCATAAGTGGTTTATGTTTAGTTTTATAACAGTGTTTTATATTAAGTGTTATAATTTTCACTGTCTTGACCCTGACTTTTTAATATAGCAATTTTTTCACACCACATCATGAATGTGACAGCTGTCATTTTTCAAATCCTGGCCAAAATGGGTTTTCACACTTGTGGTGCAAAACCACATTTTGGGCATGAATTGAAAGTTTCTACACCCTTGTTTATGAGGTGGGGTCATAAGAAGGCTATGTGGGGTCATAAGAATGGTATGTAGAAAACCTGGGATAAAAATATTTAAAAAAATAACAAAGAAATGGGTAACCTTTTTAATCAGGAAAGGCACACTAAGTCAAAGCTTGTTTCCAGGTGTGACCTGGGAGCACAAGGAAATTAAGTGACTTGCTCAGGGTCACACAGTACGCAAGTGGAGGCTGTGGGATTCTAACCCAGATATCCAGAATTGCAGCTCAGTACCCTAAACCACAGAGCTATACTGCCTCTTATTGAAACTGTAAAATTTTTCAATGCACACTAGTAAGTGTGGAAATCATCAATAGTCTCACACCAGATTTTTAATGTAGTCGTTTTTTCACACCACCTCAAGAATGTGACAGCTGTCATTCCTTAAACCCTACCCAAAATGTGTTTTCACACTTGTGGTGCAAAATTATGTTTCAGCCATTGTTTTATAAATGACATTTGTAATGCTCAGAAGGAGTGGTCGTAAAAAGATTATGTTAAAAATTTGTGGTAAAAATGTGAAAAACCAACTAAGTTATGAGCAAACATTGAACTGTTCCAACATTTACTCAGAACTTTTTTTTTTTTTTGCAGATTTTGGCCCCTAATACTCAACATATCCCTTGTATTACCCCACCTCCTGAACATGGCAGGTGTCATTCTTCAAATCCCCTCCAAAACTTGTTTCCATGGTTGCATAGCAAAATCACCTTTTGGATGGGATTTTAAAAATTCCACCTGTCTTGGTCATAACAGCAGATCATAATAGGACTATTTGGGAACAAAATGCGGGAGCCCATTGAAAAGTAGATACTGCCTCTCAACTGCCCTATCTTGGGTAATTACAATCTAACAATGTGTCAAAGCAGAACACCACAAAAAAATGAGACACTGCATCTCATCTGCTCTATCCTGGGTAAATATATAGTAAAAAATGTGTAGAAACAAGACCTGGTACAACAATACCAGAGGCAAACATTCTGCATTGACAAATGCTTGTTCTAATGTGCTTTGCAATGCCTCTGAATGGCCTCATGACTTCTGTCAGTCTTGCCTGTCTTTGATTCACAGTACTTGCTGTTGGGTGCTGGTTAATGCTCTTCAGCAGCTAATATGAGTTAAATGCTGGGTCAGGATGAGTTACTACTGCTTCCTGAAGAGGTTCTCGATGGCTAGTTCCCCACAGTCTAGAAGCTGAACATCTGACTATTCTTCACTATCCATGTCCACTCTGACATCCACGCCACAGCTATATGTCATCCAGTTCATGTCTTGGTAACCAAAAGTGTTCTTAGTGGACTGTAAAGCTTCCCACATCTGCAGACTCTAGACTTACCTCTGCAGTCATCCAGCTCACCTGGTTCTTTCAGTATGCAACTCCCAGCTTTTCGTCATTTGGCAGTACTTTATATTGTTCTCTGCTTTGAACATCGTTATCTCTTTTTACGTCTCCCTGGCTCTAGCCTGTAGCTTTCTATATCAGTTTCTATGGCTGCAGTATTCTCTGTCTCTCTTTATTTCCATCATCTCTCCCCTCCTACATCTAACAGTTTCATGTAAAGATCACAATGTTGTTTACTATGAGGTACTGTAGATACAAGAGCTGTACTTGCCCATGCTTCAGAAGGGAGAACTATAAACAATTGTTTTTTTGGGGGGGGATTTACATTCTTTTTCGCTCCAGTCACCAGTGGTGGGGCATCTCTCAGGCAGGGCCCAATCAACTGCTCCTCTACCACCCCACCTGAACTCCTTCCCCCAATTGAGGAATCAGGTGCTGGGTCCCCACCCACAGATCCCATATGGGGAGGCAGGGATCACAGAGAGTCAAATTGGGGGTTGGAGCTGTCACTGGAGCATATGGGAGTGGCCCTGGAGCATCCACTGGCACCTCCCCACCAACTGGGGTTTTTCCAGCTTGTGTGTGTTGCCTGCAAGATGCTGGATGTGCAATTACATCTGTGCAAGGGATGCGCCCTCATTTACATCCACTGGAACCTCCCCTGAAACAGCTTGCTCCTTATGGTAGCTTCTGGTCTCCACCACGTGTCACAGCACAGTGAGGCAACCCCACAAACCCACCCCAGGAGGGGACAGCAGTCATCCGGATGCTTAATCCTCTCCTGCCCTGCCAACTCCCGGCAACCAGAGTCCATCCCTGTACCCCAGTAGCCAGCATGGTGCGAGGTGTGGCATCCAGTGCCTCAACGAGATAAAGGCAAAAATGCGGGCTCTACAGCTATTGGTGAAGAAAAATGTCCTTACAATAGGACACCATAAAACTGCTTTTAATAATATAAAATCACAGTAACAACAATAGATTTGTGAAAGGTACAAATGAGTGGTAGCAACACCCCAAACGTCAACGTTTCACGTCGTAATCAGACGCTTTATCCAGCGCCTCAACCCTCAGCGTCACCAGGCAGGCAACAATTATTTTAAAGGTAAACTGCCAGAGCACAGTTGATATCCAACAACAGCACCTAGTGCTGATGTGACTGTAAACCCCTTCGGATCAGTATTGAAATAACATAATTTAGGTGCCTATGTGTTGAAGATGACAGTGCCCCTGGTAGTTTACAGGGACATCACCGAAAGCAACTTAAGTGCAAATCATAGTGGTGTCCCAAGGGGGCTCCATGCAGGTACTGTATACTATAGATGTAGTCCACGAACAGATGGATAACTAACTTTAGATGACTGAAAATAGGCATGTAAGTATCAGATCCCTTTGGAAATGAGGCTTCTTGTTTTTAAAATAGATTTCAACTAGACTATGGAAAATATAATCAAGTTGAATAAGGACTCTTTCTTAAATAACTTCAAACATAAAACCTCTCTATAATTATAAAGTACTATTACTTTGGTTAATTAAAAACCTTATTACAGCTAATATGATTACGGTGTGTCATTTTATATATGGAAACCATAATACTGTCTAGCTAAGTCATACATGAAATGGGGCTGATTATAAGGAAATACATTAGTCATATGACAGTACTGCTACATAGCCAACATCATTCCTAATTCTACATAATCGCATAGCCCGCGTGTGCTTATTTTCTGAAGATTACTACAGTAATAGGTGTGAACGTAGGGCTAATTTTCAGCATGTTGAACCCCAAGCAAATTAATATTATATCTGGCTCATTGAAGATAACACATCCATGCACTGCTTCTGTTCCGCCCACACCATATTCCCTTTTTTAATTAACAACTAGAAACTGTAAGGATTCTCAATAATAAACAGCTAGGATTCCCCTCTACCTCACCTAGAAAAAAAAAGTACCAATGGTACTAAAGGCATGAAACAAGGTCTGTATGAAATTAATGTATAGCCAGAAAGAAGGCTGACAGGTTTCCCTGGCAATGAAAAAAAAGCATGTCTTGAGGAATAGTGTCTGAGACATACCATCAATCAATTAATTATAGTCAGAAAGAAAAGAAAGTTTCACTCAGGGGATCAAACCCAGGTCCCCTACCTCTACTGTATGGTAGCCTGTAGCTCTATTATTGCATAAAGCTTCTTAGAGGTGAAATGTATGCTGTGGCAAAGTATTTCCAGCACTGAGTGCAGCCCCCCCCCGACACACACACACACACACACACACACATACACACACACACACACAGTCAATTTTCATCATGAACAGTCTGTTTATTTGAAGTAATGCTTCACAAGTTGCATTTAAACTTAAAATTCTGAGGTGGAACATTCTGAGTTATCAGCAATGCAGAATGTCAAACCTTGCTAAAAGTCTATCATTATAATCAGAAATGAAATCTAACAATTTCACTTATAGTACATACAGTATATTGTAGCAAGAAAGAGGAAATAATCCAATATGGGGGTCAAACCACGGCTCTCTATCCTCTACTTCTTAATAGTCTGTAGCACTACCACTGTAGTGAACTTCCTAGACAAAATATAGTTATTGCGGCCCCCAGCAATTGCAGGGAATTTTATGTAATGAGCAGTCTGTCTATTTAAAATAATATTTACTAAGTTGCATTTAAACCTCAAAGTCTGAGAAGGAGCTTTTTAAGTTATCAGCAATACAGAATGTCAAATCTTTTTAAAAGTTGATCACTAACATCAGCAATAACATAAATACATACATACATAGACATTGATGGCAGATAAGGACCTCTTGGGCCACCCAATCTGCCACTATTTATCCCTACCTAGTATGTGGTCTGATGTATAAACGGAGCTACAGATCACCCCCCCCACTTCCAGGATATTCTTGTGTCAGTCCCACTCCTTTTTGAATCCTGTGATCATTTTAGCCCCTACCATCTCCTCTGGTATGCCATTCCAAGTGTCCACCATCCTCTCCATGAAAAAATATTTTCTCATGTTACCCCTGAGTTCTCCCTCCTCGAGCTTCATACTGTGACCCCTTGTCCTGGAACATCTCTTACTTTATTCTGTTTATATCAGTGAGGTATTTGTATGTCTGTATCATGTCCTCCCTCTCCCTCTCCCTCCTTGCCTCCAGGGAATACATATTTAATTCTTTTAGTCTTTCCTCATAGGTCTTCTCCTGCATGCCCTGCACCATTTTAGTTGCCCTTCTCTACACTCCCTCCTCCATCTTTATGTCCTTTCTCAGATCTAACATCTAACAATTTCTCTCACATTACATAAACTGCAGTGAGAAAGGAAAAATGTTCCACTCCAAGAATTAAACCCAGGCTGCCTACTCTCTACTGCTTGGTAGCCTGTATGGCTACTTTCAGCACTAAGCTTCCTGTACAGGAAAAGTATGCTATGGTAAATGACATCCACCAGTTAGTGCAGACCCCCCCCCCCCAGCTGTGGTGGTGTATTAAAATTAACAGTCTGTCTATTTAAAGTAGTGTTTCCCAAGTTGCATTTAAACCTCAAAGTCTGAGCTGGAACTTTTAAAGTTATCAACAGTATGGACCTTCAACCCTTGCTGAAAGTCTATCACTATCATAAACAATGACATCTAACAGTTTTTCTCATACCACATACATCAGAGCCAACCACAATGCAATGTAACAACTTGTAGCAATGAAATGTCAAAAATACTGCAGTAAATAAGAGCTTTATTGCTATTGAATTACATTGTTCTCTGCAGCATAGTGCAGCATTTTGTGATATACTGCATTGCATCCTGGCTGGTGCTGCTTTAAACTATAGTGAGACAGAAAAAAAGTTCCACTCTGGGGATCAAACCCAGGCCCCCAACCTTTTACTGCTTGATAGACTGTAACTCTACCACTTTACTAAGCATCCTATACAGGAGATGTAGGCTGTGGTAAAGAACACCCAGCACTGAGTGGAAACCCCCCTCCCCCCACACACAGCTGCAGTAGATGTTCATATTTAGCAGTCTGTCTATTTGAAGAAGGGGTCCAGGTCAACAGAGCATGACCAAAACATGTAGTCAATTCTCATGCAGACAAAAGGCCAACAGCAAAAAACATGCATTGGAAATACAGCGCCAACCAATGACCATACATCCGGGCGAGAATCTGGGGGAGAAAGTCAGTGGGGGGAATTTACTATTACAAATTCCGGAGGGATACAACTTGGGGGGGGGAGTTGGGGGGATTTACTGTAATATTACTAACCCCAGGAGGGAGACAGTTGGGGGCAGGATTTACTATTACTAACACCAGGAGGATGACAGTTGGGGAGGGGTGTGATAATATCCTGATGCTCTTTTGTTCTGTTCACTGTTTTTCCTGATGTTATTTTAATGGTGCAGTTTTTTTCGGCACAATTCTTCCCTCGCTAAATTGACCAGATACCATGAAGAAGTGTTCAGTTGCATTTAAACATCCAGGGTTGGGCTGGAACTTTTTTTAGTTATCAGAAATATAGGAATGGCATGGCAATTTTATTTTATTTTACCCAGGGGCTCTGGGTGCCTTACAATAAAACAGATAAAATTAAAACATTCATGGTATTGTACAAGTAAAATAATAATGCTAAAGGTACATAACAGTGTCAGAGCCAAAGCTCAACAGAAATAAATGTGTCTTCAGGTGACATTTAACAGTGGTCAGGGATGGTGAATCTCTCACTTCCTGGGAAGGGCATTCCAGAGGATTGGGGCAGCAATGCTGAATCCCTTATCACCTAAGGATTTCAAGCAGGATCTATGGATTAGTAAAAGATTTGCATCTGTTGACTGGAGGGGATGATCAGTAGTATAAGGGATCAGAAGATCTTTCAGGTAGCCCAGACCCAGATCATGCAGAGCCTTGTAAGATAATAAACACACCTTGAAGTTGATGTGCCACTTCACCAGCAACCAGTCCAGAACTTGGAGAACTGGCATGAAATGCTCAAACTGAGAGGTCCCAGCAACCAGATAAGCTGCCACATTCTGGACGAGTTGCAAGTGATGCAAAAACCTTGAGGACAGCCCAAGGTATAGAGCATTACAGTAATTCAGTCCAGATGTAACCAGGGCATGCATCAGTATCACCAGATTTGCCAATTCCAGAAAGAGTTTGATCCAGGAGATGTTCCGCAACAGCATGGTGCAGCACTGCTCAAGATGGAAGATCGAAGTACCACCTGCTGCACCCAGCTGGATAAGTAGGATTCAAATGACCACAACACCTTTGCAAGCCCTACTTGATGCCTCAGAAGGGTCAACAGCACCCCATGATCCACCATATTAAAATCCAATGACAGGTCAAGCAGAACAAGAATGGAACAATGTCTGCTATCTCTAGCCATGAGGCAATCATCATACACCATGACTAAGGCCATTTTTGTTCTGTGATGTGGCTGGAAGCCAGATTGGAATGACTCACAGATATCATATTTCTACAGGTGTTCTTCCAGCTGCACTGCCACCACCTTCTCAATCAACTTCCTAGAAAGAGAAGGTTAGAGACAGGTCTATAGTTTTAAAGATCATAAAGGTCCAATGATGGTTTCTTAAGGAAGGGTCTCACCACCGCCTTTTTCAAGGTGGAAGTAAAAATACCTTCTTTAAGTGAACACTCAACAATCTCCACAAAAATTGGGACCAACTTTACCCCTGCACTCTAAAAGAAGCTGGGTTGGCCAAGGGTCCAACAAACAGTAAGTGAGGTGTAGACCAGAAACTACCCAGAGGACATCATTCACCAACACTGGCCTAAACTGTACCCACATAGACTGAGTGCCACTACCCATCAAAGACTAGATACTGCAGGCTAATGACCATCCGCTTGAAGATATCCCAGCACGAATGGAAGGCACCTTTTCCAGAAAGAATCAGATAAGTTCATCACATTCAACTATTGAAAAGGCTCTACAGGACTACAGACAAACCAGATTTAATAATATGTCTACAGTATTGAACAGTTGAGCAGGCTAATTCCTTCTGGCAGTAATCACACGTGACAGGAACACTGACTTTTTCAGAGTGATTGTCCACTGATACGCATCATAATAAGCATACAGCACCAAATTGTCCTTCTCCTGGTTTAAACTATAAACAAACTCTAAGTCTAAACAATCACACACCACACACTCAAATTAAAACAATATAAGATGCTGAAAAAAAAATCTAATTTAACCAGCAGAAAAGGTTCCATGACAAAAAATTAAATATGTATCTGACAGAGTATGTATAATGAAAAATAATATAATATAGCCCATGAAGTCCAACTATCCAGAAAACAGAATAAAGTCCAGCCAGGGGTAAACTATTCTGCCCTCTCTCACCAGTTAAAGAAAACAGTACTTGGAGAGAGACTGAAAGGACATGGGATTTCAAACCTTGCTGCATGTCTGTCTCAATCATAAGCAAAGGCATCTAGAAATGTCTCTCATACTACATAAATTGTAGTGAGAAAAAAAAATCCACTCTGCAGATCAAACCCAGGCCTTCTATTTTCTACTCCTTGATAGTCTGTAACTTTACCACTGTTCTAAGCTTCCTGTTAAGGAAAAGCATGCTGTGCAAAGCACATCAAGCAATGAGTGCACACACCACCCTACACAGCTGCAGTGGATGTTCCAAATTAACAAACTGTCTAGTTGAAGAAGTGTTTACCGAGTTGCATTTAAACATCAAAGTCTGACCTGGAACTTTTCAAGTTATCAGTAATATAGAACTTCAAACCTTGCCAGATGTCTATCATTATTATCAACAATGACATCCATAAATTTATCTCATACAACATAAATTGTGGGTAGCAAGACAAAGATTTTCTTGCCTGGGGATCAAACCCAGACCCCATTCCCCCTACAGTTAGATGGTGTGCTGTTTTATTGCTGTACTGAAGTTTCTATACAGCAGATGTATGCTGTTACAAAGGACATCCAGCAGTGAATGCAGACCTCCCCCATACAGCTGCAGTGGATGTTGCAATTAACAGTCTGTTTTTTTGAAGTAGTGTTTCCCAAGTTGGATTTAATGTTCAAAATCCAAGTTGGAACTTTTCCAGATATAAGTAATGTAGAATTACAAACCTTGCTGAAGGAACACCACTATCATTAGCAATGTCATTTAACAATTTCTCTCATACTACATAACTTGTAGTGAGAAAGAAAAAATGATGTTTCCCTCTGGGGATCAAACCCAGGTCCTCTACCCTTTATTAATTCAGATCTTATAACTCTACCACTGTACTAGGTTTTCTATACAAGAGAAACATGATATGGCAAAGGACATCCAGCAGTGAGTGTTGAGCTCCCCTACACAGCTACTGTGAATGCTCATAATTAACAGTCTGTGTACCTGAAGTACTGTTTCCCAAGTTGCATTTAACCCTCAAAGTATGAGCTGAAACTGTTCACATTTTTTTTCTTTTCATCTACTGTTTTCCCTCATACTTGTCATCTGCAGGAAGCTATCATCCCAGCCTGCCACCTAAGTCCATCCACTGCCCTCCAGTACCATTGAGCCCCAGTACCCCAAGGATTCCACCCCATGGCAGGACCAGGAAGGTGAGGGCTGTCCTCTCCCCCCAGGACATTCAATCGAGTTTGGGGCTTCCGATGATCCATAAGCAGAGCAGGACACCGGTTGGCAGGCAGGGTTTCACTGAGCCTGCAGATGCCCCTTTTCTGTTTTCCATCCCTTCGCTTCATGTCCATGAATCTGCACACATGGAGGCACATCTGTGCCATGTTGCTGCATTCGGAACCTCCTGACTGCAAAATAAAAGGTCTGCTCAGCAAATTGGCTGACATTGCGAACCAGCCAGGAGGCAAAAGAGGAATAGGAGAGTTTAATGTTTCCAGAAGTAAATGTGCTGAATGCTTATGGTGGGTCAAGGCCTACTATCCAGGGACTCCTGATTGCCAGAGAGGAGCCTGCCTGTACCAGTGACTGAACTGTCTACCAGCTGGAGGGTCACCAGCAGATAAACTGAACTTTGCCAGAGACACTTTGTTGAACTTGGGCCTTTGTGCAATCTGGCTCATGTGCCAGTTCTAGTGTTACCGGCAAGAGACCAGCTTTGGGGATCCAGACCCTGTGCAGAAAGTCATCACAGGTTGTGGCCACCTTCAGGGAAAGGCTGTGAAGTGGAGGTGAGTCATGACAGCCTAGGTTTCCCATGTGTAGCAGCTTCCAACATCAAGTCTCCATTTCACCAGGCCATTCTAAACTGACTGGTACAATGAGTAAATCCAGGGTAGCTACCTACAACAGGCATCTTAATCTTCTTTTGGTATCATCTAATTGTTTTCTACTAAATGTTAATAGTTTTCAATGCGCTGGGCCAACCGGACGTGGATACAACTAATTTGTTCTGCCTTGCACAAGTTAATAATCATTCTTTTCAAGGACCCCAACATCAGCTGCACCCCTCGGCAACAATTCTGGCCAGCCAGTGTAGATCCTGGGTACCCAGTAGTTAAGGGACTGTTTACCATAGAGACTAAATTAATGGTGTTTATTTAACCTGACTTCCAGAACTGTAATCATTTGCCTAGATTTTCTGGTAGCCCATGAAGAGGGCGCATGGGGAAGGGCGCCGTCCGTTATGGTGACTCCTTCTCGGCGAAATCCCTCATAGTGATGAGAGGCAAGGTCAAGGGGGGAGTGAAATGGGCATCAGGATGTCGCTATATGTAAGCGCGCGGGGGGAGCGAGCACGGCAATCATGGGTGGAAGGGGGCAGAGGAGCTGAAGGGGAGGGCTCTGTGGTGGGTTGCTGAGCTGCTTTGTGGCATTGGGGGTTGGCCTGTGGTTGGGGTGGGTGAGATACTGGGTCTGGGCAGTGGTGTGATTTTATTGCACCCAGCCCAAGTCTTTATTTTTACATGCTTTCACCCCTTCCCCTCGACATGCGCCCCCTGGAGTTGAGAATCCTTTAGTATGGGGCTGCAGGAGGAGAAGCCCTCCACATGTGGGGGTAGGGGGGCACAGCTTCCCCCAGAAAGCATTGAAAGTTATGTCCCTGGTGCTGTTGTTCTGTGTGTCAGGGTGTCAGTAGTGCAAAAGTGTTTTCAGCACTCTGACTGTGCGATAACGGCGATTGCCTTTAGGCTTTCGCCGTTATCACATAGAACCAATTTGCTCCCCTCCTTGTTCACATTCCCTTAGTAAACCTGATCTGCTGTGTTACTTTGAACCTAGCTTGTAAGCATATTATTACCTGGCTTAAAGTGATAGGCTCTTTCCAGAATGTGTTAAAAGTACATGCTGTATTGCAAACTGTCTTTTCAAGGGATTGCAGTGCACACACCAGGACTAGAGATCCTGCTGGTAAGTGAGACAACTGTGAGCATATTGTTAACACATATTGCAAACAGAATGGTGAAAGCTGTTAAGTAAGCAATAAGGCACAATGGGGTGTGCATTACGGTGTGATAACCGCACTCCTAGGTTTGGCCTCGTGCCGGTTATCCCTTGGAGTATGGTTATCACACCGTAATGCACAACCCCGGAGTGTCTTATTGCACTTATAAAATGGCCCTTTATTTTTAGAAGCAGTTTTTTTATGTTGAAGCACATTTTTAAATAAGTAAAAATATAAGTGAATCTGTGCTTTTAACATAAAATTGTCCTTCCACCTATTGGTGCTAGATTAAAGTAGCATTATACAGTGTGTGTGCCTCCCTGCCCGCTTAAGCTTCATAATCCCCTGCAGACCACAACAATTCACAAGTGTTGTTTTCCTCATTCTAAGTATGATACATAATTGTCAGGGCAAGCAGAATAGATTTCCCTGATGAACAGGTAAAGAAAAAGGGGGATTTTTCACTGTTAAAAAAACAGTTGCAATGAAACTATAAACAATACTTAATGTTTCTAATTTGTTTATGTGTGTAAGGAGAGTGTGATGGTCTGGTAAACAACATTTAATTGATTTGTTTTATTTGATATTTAAGGTAGTTTTACTTTTAGGGCCCAGTTGAAGGTTTTCACGTTGTAAAGGTAGACGCCATGTTTGTGGTGGAAGATCAGTTCTGGTTGTAGGGAGATTGATGGAAGGTAGTTCTGGTTGTAGGAGGACTGATTTGCTCATTGTGTGAAAAGGTTTAGGACCAGGATGACTGTGCGTATATAGAGATTTAACGTACAGTCAGCTGATCTCTCTTCACCAATGAGCTTTCTAGATTTTTTTCTTGCTATTTTATAATGGTCATCATCACTATCTGGGTAACAGATCACTAGGTGGGAGTGTGGGTGGTTATATCTTCCCAGAGGGCTATATCAGTCTATATAGAAACCCACATAATTATTACTCTGGGTAGAGGCCCCAAAATATTTTATTTACTAAGGGTAGGGAAACCCTGATACTTGTCAGTTTCGAACCCAAGCCCCTCAACCTGTTGTTAGGAAGACAGGCAGGGGTAGTAACCCTAGAGTTAGTGCTGCCTAGGGGTTACATATATCTATAAAAGGTCTTGTCCCCCTTTTTAACAGACAAATGGGTGTTACAGAGTTTGAGAGAGGATCTCATTCTATCTTCTGTTATTAGTCCAAAACAAAATAAATTTACAATATTCAAACTGAGTTCATTAAAAAAGATGCAGCAATTAAGAAATTTAAAAGCTGCAATCTCTGAGTGTGGTTGAGCGAGTGAGAGTAAAAGAAATGTGAAAAGGTTTTCCTCACAGTATTTTGTAGCAAAGAAAAAAATCAGGAGAGCAGTGACCAATACTCAACCTTGCAAACAATATTTCTATTTTTACAGCAAGGGGACTGGCTTTGGTCACTGGATTGAAGGCCTCTTCATCCCCAAGCACTCCTGCAGAACACTCCGCACTTCAGGGAAGATGTTACTCGAGGTACCCAGGACAAGGACTACACTTGGAAGTAAATCCTTTGTGCATTCAGCCCCTAAACTCTAGAATACCCTACCAGATGACCTACACTCAGCTGGTTCCTTAGCCACTTTTCACAGGGTTTAAAAACACACCTCTGTGTGCAGCACCAATGTACCTGCTAGTTACTTATTTATTTTATTGATTTAGTTTTTGCTTACCGGTTAAGTGCACTAGACAGAAACTGCCTATTTTCAGGCATGACCTGGGAGAAATACTACAACATCAGAAAACATAGGACAGTGCAGTGCAGTACAATGGGACAGTCGAACACAACATAACTTCAAAAGAAGATACAACAGCATCAGGTTACAAGGAATAGTGCAGTGTATACAGTCAGTAGGACACTACATATGCATGTAGTTCTAGCACTTGCTCCCTATCTCTCTACTATACTCAACTTCCCCAAATGTTTAATCTAGCCCTACCCTATGAAGTTGCACAACCCTGCTTGTCTCCACTGTATGAATGTAACCTGCTGTAAATAACAACTGTTTATTGATTGTCACTGTTATAACTTGACCTTTCAACTGTATTCTCTTTCTGTACCACTTGTTATGATATCTGCTCTACCTACATGTAACTAATTCTGGATTGCCCCTGAAAAAGGGACCTCTGGTTCCAGTGGGTCTCTCCAGTTAGCAAAATAACATAAATAAATAAATAAATAAATCAGAAGGATACTTATTTCCACATTCTGATGGAAGCAAGCCACAGAAAATACCTATGCTTCTCACTGGGTATGGGTTAGTATCAGTATAGGGCAGTGCCTTTCAGGCTGACCTCTGCCCAAGAGTATTCACAAAATGCATGACTGTACTAGCAGTAGGATCTCAAAGAAATGGAGTGACAGCCTATCCATATTTAGCTGACTGGTTGGTGTGTGGCAGAACCAGTAGAGATGCCATGCCATCAGTGAATCAAACAATGCTCCCAATGGAAAAGTGGGGGTTCATCCTGAATTTAAACACATCACGTCTGGAACCTATGCAAAATCTGTACTTTACTGGAGCAGAACCAGATACAGATCAAGCAATGGTCTTTCTCCTATATGTAAAGGTCCAGATACTGGTACAGTATGCAGCCTCCTTTCACATGGGGTCAAGGAGGACTGCAAAGGATTTTCTCAGACTGTTAGGTCTCATGTCAGTAACAACCTCTCTGGTACCATGGACAAGGCAGCATATGAGAGGAGTTCAGTGGTACATGACAAAGTACTGGTCACAACTCAGGGATGCCCAGACTTCACAAATGCCAGTTCTATGAAAAAAAATGTTCCTCAGCTCCCTCCAGTGGTGTCAGCAGGTGCAGCACCTAAGAAAGAGAGTCCCTTTTCTACCAAACCTGCACAATTCAGTCTTGACCACAAATGCCTCACTCTTAGGATGGAGAGGGCATATCTCACACCACACAACAAACAGAGTATGGAACATAGTGCGCATGAGAAAGAGCGAGAGAGAAAGAGAGAGAGGAACACAATCTGTTGGAGCTCAGAACAGTGTTCCTGTCATTGAAGTCCTTCTCAGCAATGGTCAAGAACCAAGTTCTACAGATAAGGACAGATAATACCACACCAATGTATTACATAAATAAACAAGGTGATATGAGATCCTCATAACTGTGCAAGAAGCATTGACAATTTGGAATATGAACTATACTCTCACAGTACATACAGTATCTCTGCAGTCCATGTTGCAGGAAAGAACATGGTGCTGACAAACTCACTCAGCAAGATGGGTGATATCACACGCATGTGGTCCCTGAAAAAACCTGTGTGCTATGTCAGTCTTTAGGAAGAGGGGTGTTCCAGAGCGGACTCTTTCACCTTATGGTAGAACAAGAAACTGCTAATGTTCTACTACAGAGCTTTATGTCTAGGAGCAGTCCCAAAAGATGCATTTAGCATGTAATGGGGAAGCAGGTTCCTTTATGCTTTCCCATCTTTTCCATTGATACAGAAAGTGCTTCTGAAAGTAGGAATAGAACAGGTAACTATGATCATAATAGCCCCAAGCTGGCCCAGATAGTCACGGTACTCACGGTTACTCCAGATACCCAAAAGAATTCACACTCTTCCTCTGTGCTGAGACCTTTCTACAATCTCAGAATGGCAGGCAAACCATCCAAACATGGAATCTCTTCACCAAAAGCATGGTTCCTGAAAGGACAGAGTTTCCAGAACTGAATCTCTTTACCCAGGTTATAGTGCTCCTTAAAGTGTCCAGAAAGCCATCCACAAGGAAAAAGTACTAATTAAAATGGAAAAGATTCTCAGTTTGGTTGTGGGAACAATTCCCATTCAGTTAAAAACATAGAGATTGTACTAATCTTGGACTATTTATTACATTAAAGTGCCTGGGCTTCAGTCCAGCATCTTTAAAGGTGCATTTATCAGCCATGTCTGCATTGACGTCCATGGCCTGGTTCAGCAGAATCGTTTTTTGCACACCCAGTGTTTCAGAGATTCTATCAAGGGCTCTCACTTACTGTATGCATCCTCCTGTGAAGAAAATGATACCAGCTTGGACCTGAACCTGATCCTCAGTCAATGAAACATAGAAACATAGAAACTGACAGCAGATAAGGACCGCAAGGCCCATCCAGTCTGCCAATTTCTTTTTCTACCTTATAAATGTGGCATCGGTCTTTGCTCTGTCTATGGCCTATCTATTCATACTTCTCTGTATTGCTCCCTTATGCCTATCCCATGCCTGTTTGAAGCCTTGCACTGTATTCATATCCACCACTTTCTGAGGTAGGCCGTTCCATACATCCACCACCCTTTCTGTGAAAAAGAACTTCCTCACATTACACCTTAATCGGCCTCCCTCTAATCTCATGCTGTGTCCTCTTGTCCTGCTTTTTTTTATATTGAAACATGTTAGACTCTTTCACCTTGTTAATGTCCTTAAGGTGTTTGAATGTTTTGATCATATCACCTCTCTCCCTCCTTTGCTCTAGGGTATACATATTGAACTCCATTAATCTGTCCTCATATGTTTTCTGATGCAGTCCCTGCACCATTTTGCTTGCCCTTCCCTGGACTGCCTCAATTTGGTTAATGTCCTATTGAAGGTGTGGCCTCTAGTACTGCATGCAGTACTCCAGATGGGGCCTAACCAATGTCTTGTAAAGAGGGATTATTATCTCCCTCTTCTGACTTGTAATACCCCTTCTAATACACCCTAACATCCCCCTAGCCTTACCTACTGCCTTAGTGGTCTGCTTGGATGATTTCAGGTCATCGGTGATGATGATGCCTGAGTCTCTTTCTTCCCTTATGACTACCGGTAACTCCCCTCCCAGCCTATAGGTGGCATCAGGGTTTCTCTTCCCTATGTGCATGATCTTGCGCTTCTTTGCATTAAACCCCAGTTGCCACTCTTCTGACCATTTTGCCAGTTTATCCAGATCTCTTCTCATTCTGCCCACCCCATCTGGTTCATCTACTCTGTTGCAGAGTTTGGTGTCATCTGCAAACAGACAAACCTTACTCTCCAGTCCATCTGCAATGTCACTGATGAAGATATTGAAGAGGAATGGCCCCAGGACTGATCCCTGAGGTACCCCACTTGTGACTTGCATCTCTTCTGACTCTATACCGTTTACCACCACTCTCTGTTTTCTGCCTGTCAACCAGTTTGCCACCCAGTTGACCAACTTCTGACCCACCTGAGCCTACCCAGCTTATTAATCAATCTTCTATGTGGAACAGCATCGAAAACTTTGTTGAAGTCAAGGTAGGTGACATCAACTGCTCCCCCTTAGTCCACCATTCTGGTTACCCAGTCAAAGAAATCTATGGGATTTGTTTGACAGGACCTTTATTTTGTAAACCCATGCTGTCTTGGATCCTGTGCTCCTATGGATTCCAGATGTTGCACTGTTCTTTCCTTAAGGATTGCCTCCATAATCTTGCCCACTACTGAGGTAAGACTGACTGGTCTGTAGTTCCCTGCCTCCTCCCCCCTGCTACCACTTTCGTGGAGCGGGATCACATAAGCCCTTCTCCAGTCTTCTGGGACCTCTCCTGTGCTCAGAGACTCACTAAACAGTTCTGATAATGGCTCTTCTAGTTCCACCCTTAGCTCCTTTAGTACCCTGGGATGTATGCCATCCGGTCCCATTGCCTTGTCCACCCAGAGTTTATTGAGCTCGTATAGGACCCTTTATTTTGTGAAGGGACCAGTGCACACCTCCCTCTCCCCTGTGTCCATGGTGCTGAGCTGTGGGCCCTGCCCTACCTTCTCTTCAGTAAATACTGAGCAGAAGTATCTATTTAGGATAGATGCTTTTACATGGTCCTCCTCTTCCTCACATGCCCCCTTATCTCCTTTGATCTTAGCAATGCCCCCTCTGGACTTTATCCTTTCCCTAATGGATCTATAGAAAGTATTGTCACCTTCTTTTACTATTTGTGCTAGTGTTTCCTCGGTCTAGACATTTGCCTGCCTTACTGCCTACCCTGCTTCCCTTAGGGAAGTTTGGTATGCCTCTCTATCTTCATCCCGCTGCCTTCCCTTATATTTCCTGAAGGCCATCCTTTTGGCTCTGACCTTTTCTGCTACTGTTTTTGAGAACCAAAATGGTTTTCTTCTTCTCCTTTTGCACTTCTTTTTCTCTCTAACACAATGGGATGTTGCTTCAAGTATTGCATCATTAATGCTTGCCCACTTTGCCTGTACCCCCTCACCTGTATTTCTTTTTGCTAGGGCTAGCTTAACTCTGTTGGCCATCTTATCAAAGTCAGCTCCTCTGAAGTCCCATATTTTTGCCTTGGAATGGGATGATTTAGTTCTAGTGGCCAAATTGAACCATTGCATGTGATAGTCACTGGCTCCCAGGTGACCTTCTACCTGGAGATCTGTGATCCTTTCCCTGTTAGTCAATTCTAGATCTAGGACAGACCTGTTGCTTGTGGGTTCTTGAACCAGTTGTTTGAGGCCCACCCTCTGCAGAGAATCCACCATGTGTCTAGTTCTGGCAGATGTTCCTGCTGGTATTGACCAATATGTATCTGGCATGTTGAAGTCTCCCATTATCAGAATCTCCCTTTTGGCTGTCATGTCTTGTATATCTTCTAACAGTATGATCTACACTTTTATTTATTTAATTAATTTGTTTACTGAAAACTTCAGAGATCACCTTTGAGCACAAGTGCTCATTTACAAAGGTTTCATGTCAAATACATAGTCACAAAAAACATTACAAGTACAGTAAGCAGTTCCAAAGGAAACACAGTCAAGTCAGGCTGAAAGCACTTAAGGCAGAACAGTTGAGTATACTTTTGGAAAAATTCCATACAGGTCATTGTATAAAAAGTCACATGTTATGTTCAGAGATAAACCAAATAAAACTATTTAGCAGTTACAATTGCATTAGAGTATAAAGGTTTAACTAGCTAGTGGCCCCGAGAACAAATGACTGCTTGCCCAGCTGACTACGCCAGAAAGGAGGCTTAAGGGCATTCCTAGCCATGTTTCTGGTGTTGTACTGGTCTCAGACAGTACAGATGCAATTTGTTAAAGTAGGGGGTGTTAGGCCCAAGAGCACATTTTTAGCTAGCAAACAGGCCAGGAACTTTATTCTGCTGGGTAAAGGTAGCCAGTTAATGAGTGAGTAAAGGGTACAGCTATGAGGGTGGTTATCTGCACCAAGTGCAAAGTGGCATGCCTTATTACAGATCACTTTCACTCTGTTTATCCCCATGTCACAGGCAGCTGCATAGACAAGGAGCCCATCAATTATAAGTGACAGAATGGAGCTGGCCACAATAAGCTGTCTAGCATCCCAAGTGAGATTGTTCCTGTTATGGTATGGGGCACCCAGTCTTCTGTTAGCTATGGTCACTAGATTGTCAACATGGGGTGCGAAAAACAAGGTGTCATGCAGAGTTACTCCAAGGTATTTGAAGGTCTCCACCTGTTCAAGGTTATGTCCTTAACCATTTCTGATGACAAAGGATAGAACTTTCCTATTCTGTCGAAAGCTAGAGAAGAGCATGGTCTTTGTTTTTGGTTTTTTGTAATTGAGAACCAGTTTGTTGTTGAAGAATCAGCTTTCAAGTAACCTAAAGTTACTTTGAAGAGTGGCAGTAAGGCTGTCCAGGTCAAGGATTTGGAAAAGACTGCTTCATCGGCATACAGGAGTAAGTTAGCATTCTGACAAGCATCTGGCAGTTGATTTATGAAGAAGAACCTATGGCCACTACTGAGTTAAAATGCAATACCTTGCCTTGAAAACATTATTACTGGTGGCTCTTACATCAGCAAGGTATATCAGTGAGCTACAAGCACTCTGCATTTATCCCTCATACTTGATCTTCCACAGCGGAAAAGTGGTGTTAAGAACATAAGTACAATTCCTCCCGCAGGTAGTGTCAGAATTCCACTTGAATAAGACCATTACCTTGCTATAGGCATAGCCATGGGGTTTCCTACAGTAGGTGCTGAAAAAAAAAACTCCCATCATGTTTCCATTATGTTTTAATAAAACATTTTGTTTTGTGTACACTAAGACTAAATAATGAGGTTTCTTTTGTGGAAACCCCACATTCCCAAATTCTAGCTACAGCCCTGCATGCCATTGTATTTCTCCAGACAACATGCCAATAGAAGCGAGGAAAACTTTATGCATTAGATGTCAGAAGGGCCCTCAGGTTCTACAAATCTAGGGGACACTAGAACTAATAACAAACACGTTTGTCACCTGTGGTGAGAAGCCAAAGGGACTCCTTGCCTCTAAACAAACCATATTGAAGTGTATAGTATCCACAATACCTTCTGCTATACCAAGGCAGGAAAAGTACTCCCAGATCACATTGGAACACACTCCACTAGGAGTACAGTAGCATCAGTGGCAGCTCAAAGGAAGACATCAGCTTTGGTACTTATTGAGATGTTATTAAACAAATGTATTTCTTGTTAGTTCAACATCTATTTAAAATTATAAATATGAGAAAGTGACAGTGAGGCAATATGTGGCCTACTTATTGTATAGTGCTGAAATCTGGGGTTAAAAAAAAAAAAAAAACAGTTTCAGACCTGGAACCAGTTCAAAACCTATTTTGTCACCTGTCTATAAGACTGCCACAATTCACCCCTGGTGGATTTTTGCGTGCAGAGACTGGCTTATTGCCAATTGTAGTTCTTGCTGAGAGAAGATTGATCTCTTACTAGCACAAGAGTGTAAAATATACCCTTAATTCAACTCTAAAAGATTCAATACTTGGTAGAAACTTTTGATTGTATTAGACTCTTCTCATTCTAAGTCATGGTACAAAATGCTGGACACTAGATTAACTAAATATGGGCTAGGCTCAATATTTAGCCAACAAGCTTCTAATGACATAGACATGTATAAAGCAGATGCTGTACAAAGAGTAAAGAAACTCTACCTGCAGATGGACATAGCAAGAGTAGCTCAAGCTTCCACTTTTAAAACTTATTCAGCTATTAAAAGTGTTAAATGTCAAGAATGTTACCTAACTAAATGGGGATAGAATTATCATGTGAAAACCATTGCACGTCTCAGGTTTGATCTAAATTATGGCAGCAAAACTGCTTTTGTTAAATAGGAAGACTTTAAAACAGGGAATGAATGTAAGGGATGCCATGTGTCTGTGAATTCTTCCATTATCTGTTATTTGAATGTCTCAAGCTGAAAGAACTTAGAGATAAATGGATTAAAACTACATTATCTCATGCCGGCTTAGTGGCGCTTAGGTGCTGGATGTCACATCTCGCTCCCACGCCGGTGATCCGGGTTCGGGAATGGACTCAGGTGGCTCGGGGGCCAGTGGGGGAGGTAAGGATTGAGCATCATAGCTCTCCTTCCTCAGGGTGGGTGAGTCTGTGCTGTGAATGGCACAGCTAGGGGGGCTCACCTGCGTCTAGCGTGCTTGGTTGCCTCCACAGAGGTGGAGACAGCTGCTGTACCCTTTGCACAGTGTGCAGGCAGAAAGGGGTGAAAAGGAGAAAAATCCCCAGTGGCAGGGTGATGTCCAGATCCTTGCAGGCACCGCTCCAGGGCTGGGCATAAGGTAAGCCCTGGTAATTCCAGAGGATGGAGGGGGGGATTGGCAGAAGGGGGCTGTCGAGGGGGCATAGAAACAACAGCTGTGATAAAAAAAAAACTACATTATCTCCAATTGCCAGCTGCTCTCATAATGAAAAAACTAAAAAAACATATTGTTAAACAGCACAGAGGTCACAGTACTGTATAGAACTGCAAAATTAGCACTCGATTTCAAGAATCTAGTATGCTGAAATCTGATGCCAAAGTAGGACTGACATTTGTTAACAAACTGTGGATTTGGGGGCACATATCACTATCTTTTTCCCTCTATTTTATCTTTGTTATGTAATGTTGTAAGATTATACACATGTATGTTGAGTTATTCACCATGATTTATAACGTTTTAATTATGTTAACTGTATGTTCAGCTTACTTGCTATACATACTCTTTTTTTTTTTACATTAAACTTTTTATTAAAAATGTTCAGAAATCCAACAACACATACAAACACAGAGTAATTCCAGTGTTGGAATTACAGGGTGGCTTGCCAGGGTTCAGCCCCCCCTAGTACTGAAATGAGCCCCAGTAGCTCACACATCACTGCCCTTGACTTATAAAGGGAAGGTGGGCTCTGTTTAAAGATGGTTCTCTTATGGACCCCCCTAGCTCCCAAAGCTCATAAAGTATAATTCCAGCAGTGAGTAATTCATGCCATACAGTATAAGTATCACAGTAAAAGGACATGAAAGTAACAAGTTTGATGCATTTACATTACAACTTGCACTAGAACCTATCACTAACAAACACATGCTATCTGTACAGAAACATTTTAAACATGTCACAGAAAGTACACAACTGCAGAAGAAAATGTCAGATAGTACTGCAGTACGTTCATCCTCTGCTGGGTCCCTAGGGATGTGACTAGAGAGGCCTACTGGACCCCTTTGTCCAGATGGAGTTTTGCAGTTATGTGTTATCTGCACCCCCCCCCAACCAGAGTAGTCTGGAGGTGCCGAAAGTGCCAGGAGTGGGGACCAAACCCTACGGTAGAATTCTAGCTTGCTCATGGAGAAGTAGGATAGGTGCTCCACTGTGGTGAGGTGGCCCAGTGCAAGGAGCCATTCATAGTATGACCGCACTCCCTTGGATCTTCATCTCTGCAGTAGCAACCGCTTGGCAGTAATAGTGGCTGCCATTGCCCACTGGGGGAACAGATGGGTTTTAGAAATCTGATTTTTGGGGAATTACCAGTAATGTTAGTGTTGGATCAACAATGATGTCAGGTAAGCAAATCACCTTGCAGAATCTGAGTACTACTGTTCAAAAGTCAGAGATGGCAGGGCAAGCTCATAAGATGTGGGAGAGGGTACCAGGCTGGTCATTACAACTCTTACAGGCATCTGAGGAAAAGAGGCCCATGGATTTAAGAGCCTGAGATGTTCTATACCAGCTGTGGAGAATTTTCAGCTGCATGAGCAACGAATTTATGTCTCTACAGGATGTGTGTGCTTGAAGCCATAGTATCTTCCACTGGTGGTTGGAAATGGTAATACCCAGCTCATTCTACCATTGCAGCTGCACCTTTTCTGTGGTGAGGGGTGAGCCATCTCTAAAGATTTTGTATATAGCCCCTGCCACACCTCTAGGCATGGCCATCCATCTTTCTAAGAAGTTTTGCTAACCCCCACTGTTTAGAGTCCTGAGATGGTGGGTAAGGAGATACCTCAGCTGTAGGTACAGTATAGTCAAAAGTCCTCACTAGGGATGAAATATAAGGCAGTCAGATTTTCAAAGGAGTGGAGGTAGTGTTGGTCCACTGGACAGAGATCCTGGACATGTTATATATCAGCCTTTTGCCATCTGCTTCCTGGGGTAGGGGACCCTCGTATTCTAAAGTGAGTGTCATCCCACAGTGGGGTGTGCAAGGGGGGTGGGGGGATTCAGGGGATCATTAAGTTACCTGATACCCTTGCCCAGCATTTGTAGGAGTTGAAATGATAGGATAGCGCCCTATAATTTTTAGTTTGCTATATAGGGTCCCTCTGGGCATAGGAGCATTGCATGTGTGACCATCCAAGGCTACCCACAAAGGCATTTGGAAAGGGGGGGAACCATTTAACTGTTTGTGCAAGGACAAATGCCAGGTGGTTTTGGACAAAGTTGGGAAGATCCCATCTCCCTCTTAACCAAAGCTGCAAAAGTTGGGCCCTGCTAAACCTGAGTTGGCAACCTTCCCATAGAAATAATAGGGCATCCAGTTTAGAGAATGAGGTATTGGAGATAGTTATGGACAGGTGGGAGAAGAGATGAAGTACCTTTGGGGTCAGCACCATGTTAGTCATGGCAATCTTGCTGGTCAGGGAGGGACATGTTGTGGAGTTCCCATCTCCTTAGATCCTGTAATAGGGACTCTGTGAAGAGAGTAAGGTTTGCTCTGCACAGATCTTGGGACTTAGAAGGAAGTATTGCTCCCAAGCCAAGTAAGTGATCCCTGCATCACACCATTGCCAAGGGGCATGGTAGAATCTTGCTAGATCTCTCACTTCCCTCCTGGAATCTATGGCGAGACGGAAGTAGTGCTAATTCTGCTTTATGGGAGAATAACTGGTTAAGCTGGTCCCGCAGTTGAAGTACCAGGTAGGGGTATGAGGCTGGGTCAGCCATAAGCACTGCCTCAACTGTGAGAAGCTAGGAATCCAGCTCTTTAACCTCTACCTCTCATTGTTTCCTCCTATTGGCCACATAGAATATAACCCTTTCCTCATGTAGGCCTTCCAGGTGTCCCACAAAATAGAGTGAGACACCTCCCATTGCTGTGTGCTAAAAACCCTCAAAGGTCTGCCTTTACCCATAGTATAAAGATGGGGTCTTTCAATAAAAATAGGGTCTAGCCTCCAAGATGTCGATTTTGGTGAAGAGGGTCCCATAGAATGTTTGGGGAGAGTGGAACATGGTCTGAGACAACAATGGGATGGAAGGGATATCTACTGTCATCTGTGTCACCTGCGGGGGAGGATGACCAGAAGTCTACTCTGCTAAAAGACTAGTGAAGCTGAGAGAAGTAGGTATAATCACTGACCCTGGGAGTTAGCAAGCCTCCAGACATCTGTCGGAGCATGTTTTTGCATCACTTGAATGAGAGTCTGGCAGCATGTATAGGGTTTTAGCTGGGATAGTGATCTGTCCAGTGAGGGATAAACTGTGAGGTTGAAGTCCCCTGCCCCCATAGTACTGGGATGATCACTGCCCCCAGTCTGCAAGATATGTAGGAAAAAATCTGGTGTGCTCCCATTGGGGGGATAGGAGATGAGCAGTATTATGGGTCCTTGAGGTGTGGAAAATTTACCCATTTACCCAGCAGCCCTCTGAGTCTGACTTAGAAACATAGAAGTTGATGGCAGAAGGAAACCACTAGGTCCATCTAGTCTGCCCATTTGTTTTAGACCTATTTTGACACTCTAGTTGCCCTTTGTAGTCAGGGCTCCCCTTGTGTCTATCCCATGCATTCTTGCATTTTTACTGTTCTTAGTGGTCAGTACCTGCCATGACAGAGATCTGTGCCAGAGAACTGATACCCCTCACTACGTAGTTGGGATTGAACTCTGAATTTTGCCTGCCATCCACTCTCTCTTCAGCTTCTTTGCCTCCTTGTTTAATATTTGAGTTTGCCGGAGGAAGGCCACTCTAGCTCCAAGATTCTTAAGGTAATTGAGGACCTTTTTCCTCTTGATAGGGGAGTTTAGGCCCCAGACATTCCAAGTGATAAAGGTGGTGTCACATGCCAGCCATTTAAAGGGGGATAGAGCTTTGTGGGCCAGTAGGACCAGTAAGAATTGAGCACTCCCCCCACGGAATGTGGTCTACAGATCCTACCAACAGTGTAGTTCTGGTCATTTGGAGCATAGGTGGAATTCCTCCAAAATGATGTGGGTAGTTAAAAATACAAACCATTTTAGCTGGATGGCTATACTAAATGATCCAGCACAATAAATCAATAAGGGTGAACAGTAGTGACAACAGCAATTCAAACATTTTGTGAGATAGAAAGTTACAGGAAAACTGAATCCCTATCCGATAGAACCTGCAACCTACAACACACAAGCAGCCAGCCAACATGACCACCCAAGTAGAGGAAGCCAATTCTGAGATCAGTGTTGATGCCTTTAACACACAAGAACACTTAGAAACAATGAAATGGTATTAACTCAGATTGATGGACCTAGGGATATGTTCACATGCTCTGTACTAATGATAGGGGATATTTGCAAAGGACAACACCCCCAAAGTGAGGGAGCACACGAGGTCCAAGAAATCTGGCCCTCAGTGCTTTGTACCATTTTCTCTAGGAGCCTCAGGAGCAAGGTAAGGGTAAACACATTTTTTCAGTGGTAACCGCCAAGCAGCTTAGTTCGAGCTACTAAAATAAACAGTATCTTAGAGGGTAATACATAGATACATAGATACATAGACAGTGTCGGCAGATAAGGGCCTATGGCCCACCTAGTCTGCCCATTTGAGCTTGTAAGTTCAGTTTGTTTTCCTAGAAGTCTGTTTCCCCTTACCCCTGCCCTCTAGAATTCCTTTATGTCTATCCCATGCATTCTTAAATCCCGGATTGTTTCAGCCCCTACCACTTCCTCTGGCAGGGTGTTCCACTTGTCCACCACCCGTTCTGTGAAGAAATTCTTTCTCATGTTTCCTCTGAATCGTCCTCCCTCCAACTTCATCCCATGCCCTCTAGTCCTGAAACATCCTTTTCGCTTAAAAATAGTGTTTTCCTGCACCCTGTTCCTCCCTGTAGGATACTTGTATGTCTCTATCATATCCCCTCTCTCCCTCCTCTCCTCCAGGGAGTACATGTTCAGTTCCTTCAACCTGTCTTCATAGGACTTGTGATGCAACCCATGCACCATCTTTGTTGCCCTCCTCTGAACCTTCTCTACCCTGTCTATGTCCTTACGTAGGTATGGTCTCCAGAACTGTACACTGTACTCCAGATGGGGCCTCACTAGTGTCTTGTATAGCGGAATTATGACCTCCCTTTTCCTGCTGGTGATGCCCTGCCTATACATCCCAGCATCCTATTTGCTTTACCTGATGCCTTGTCACACTGTTTCCCTACCTTGAGGTCATCAGAGATGACAACCCCAAGATCCCTTTCCTGCTTGGTGCATGCTATATCCTCACCCCCAACTGATATATTGTGCCAGGGTTTTTGTGCCCCATATGCATTATCTTGCACTTCTTTGCATTGAATTTCAACTGCCAAACCCTTGACCATTCTTCAAGTTTCTGCAGGTCCCTTCTCATTCTGTCTACACCCTCTGGTGTGTCTACTCTGTTACAGAGCTTTGTGTCATCAGCCGAACAGTGAAATTCTGCCTTCTAGATCCTGTGCAATGTCACTGATGAAGATGTTGAATAGGACCGGTCCCAGCACTGATCCCTGTGGTACCCCACTGGTCACTCTTCCCTCTGTGGGTGACCAGCCATTACCACCACCCTCTGTGTCCTGCCACCCAGCCAGTTACCTACCCACCACACTACTGTCCTGCCCACACCCATATTCCCCAGTTTGTGTAATAGTCTTCTATGTGGCACAGTGTCAAAGGCCTTGCTGAAGTCCAGATAGGCCATGTCCACTGCCCTCCCCTGATCCACCTCCCTAGTCACCCAGTCAAAAAATTCAATGAGGTTGGTCTGACATGACCTCCCCCTGGTGAAACCATGCTGCCTTGGGTCCTGTAGTCCATTGACAACCAGATGTTCCACCAATCTCTCCTTCAGTAGTGCTTCCATGATCTTTCCCACTACCGAGGTGAGGCTGACTGGTCTGTAGTTCCCTGCTTCCTCTTGTTCCCACTTTTGTATAAGGGGACTACATCTGCTGTCCTCCAGTCTTTGGGTACCTCCCCTGTTTCCAGTGATTGGCTGAACAGGATAGCCAGAGATTCAGCCACCACCTCTCTTAGTTCTTTAAGGACCTGGGGTGCACCCATCTGGCCCCATTGCTTTATCAGCTCTATTACTTCCAGTTCCTTCAGGACCCTTTCTAGTGTAAAGGACTTGTGTCCATTTCTGCACCATTCTCACCCTTGTACTCCTTCAGACCCATTACCCCCTCTTCCTTAGTAAAGACTGAGCAGAAATACCTGTTCAATATGTCAGCTTTATGTTGTCATCCTCCACACGGCTCCCATCCTCCCCCTTCAGTCTCACTATCCCTCCCTTTGTCTTTCTTTTTTCACTTATGTACCTGTAAAAGGTTTTGTCTCCTTTACCCACTGATTTTGCAATGTGTTCTTCTGTCTGAGCTTTGGCTTCCCTTACTGACTTCCCTGCCTCCCTTTGTTTCTCCTGGTACTTCTCCCTATCCCCTTCTGCCTGTGTCTTTTTGTATTGCCTGAATGCAATCTTTTTGGCTTTCACTTTCTTTGCTACCTCTTTGGAAAACCATAATGGTCTCCTCTTCCTTTTCCTCTTGCTAACCTGCTTAATGCATAATTCTGTTGTTCTTATAATCCCAATTTTAAATACTGCCCGCTGTTCCTCAACCCCTGATTCCTGTCCCATTCCCCTTAATGCCTCTTTCAAGTATCTCCCATTTTCCCAAAGTCTGCCCCCCTAAAATCCAGGATACGTGTTTTTGTGTGGTTTGGTTCTGCTCTTTCTGTGATTTCAAACCACAATGACTGGTGGTCACTGTTACCCAGGTGCTCCCCACTGTTACCCCCATCACACTGTCCTGTTTGTGAGCACAAGGTCCAGTATTGCCTTCTGCCGAGTTGGTTCCATGACCAGTTGCTTGAGGAAGGCACCCTGAAGGAGTTCAGGATAAATCTGCTCCTAGTTGATGCTGCTGCTGGGATGCTCCAGTCCCATCTGGTATATTGAAGTCTCCAACCAGTACTACCTCACTTTTGTCTGCCATCCTTTGGATGGCTAGCATCAACTCCCTATCTGTTTCTTCCTCCTGGGATGGTGGCTATAGACCACACCTGTGCGAATAGCTGGCCCCATTTTCCTTTCCAGCTAACCCACAGTATCTCTCCCCATTTTGTTCCTCCTGGATCTGTGTGGCCCTTATGTCATTTTCACATACAGTGCCACTCCTCCTCCCTTCCTGCCTGCTCTGTCTCTTCTGAATATGTTGTGCCAGGTATGGCCATCTCCCAGTCATGGTTATCATTACACCAGGTTTCAGTGATGGCCACAATGTCCAGGTCTGACTGTACCATGACAGCCTCCAGATCTTCCATCTTGTTGCTAAGGCTCCTGGCATTTGCACACATGGCTTATATAATAATAATATAGTAATATAGTAATATAGGCACAAGGCCCATCAAAGCAGCCACTTCAAGACAGAGGGTCCAAGGTACAGACGTATCATAGACCCGCCGTGGACCAATAGGGGCCCCACCTTTAGACACAATAGCACATCACATTAGTCAGACAGACAGATAAACAAAGTAATTGGGGAACACATGTTCTTGAAGCAGTGACTTGCCTTTTAAACTAGAAATGTAAGAAGCACATATTAGTAACATTAATAAAATATATCGGCAGATGAGTCAGTCATGCTGTGCCCCTTTAAGAAAGTCAGGCCATTTTAGCACAGTTAGTTGCACACCGAATCGCCATCTGGGGGGAGGTTATGAATAAAGAACAACATGAGGGTTTTTAAATCGGTATACCATTAGTGCAGCAACTTAATTTTGATGCAATTAGGGTGCTGCAACAAGGACGAGAGTGACAGGGGTGATATTCATTTTAGATCGCCCCTCACTCATGCTGTCCCTTGCACCCACACAAATTCTGCCCCCTGCAGGGCATACCCACCCCAGAGGAGGTTATCTTTAGTTATGGGGGATGCAGGGGTGCAAAGCCCTCTGCAAAACAGGAATGTTTTCCAGGATGGTGCTTTAGCGCTGTACATCCTAGGAGCAGCAGTGCCTGGTGCCATAATGCCGGACGGCATATTGCCTTCACCCATATCACCCATATCATCATACAGGACCAGAGGGAGGACCTTGCCAGACTAGAGAAATGGTCATGAAGCTGGCAACTTGGTATCAATGCCAAAAAGTGCAAAGTGATGCACATAGTGGCCAAGAACCCTTGAGCAGAGCGTTGCAAAAGAGAGGTTCAGATAAATGCTTCTGAAGAGGAAAATGATCTAGACGTGGTGATTTCAAGTGATCTGAAACACACCTCCCAGTGTAAGAAAACAGTGTTGAAAGTAAACAGGACGCTGGGGTATACTGCAAGGGGATTCAGTAGCAGGCAGAGTGAGGTCATTTTACCACTGTACAGGTCACTGGTGAGACCACATTTAGAATATGGGGTGAGGTACAGGCATCCATACCTTAATAAGGACATCAGCATGCTGGAAGGGATCTAGAGGAGAGCAACCAAGATGATAGAGGGGCTACAGGATAGGTCCTATGAGGAAATACTGGGAGTCCTGGGGATGTACTCCCTGAAGGGGAGGAAGAGGAGGAGGAGGAGGAGTCGGGGGGATATGATAGAGATCTTTAAGTACATGAAAGGGATGTAACAGAGTGCAAAAGGAGGGCCTCTTTAAAAAGAGTAAAAACAACAGCACTAGGGGGCACAGCCTAAAACTGATTGGGGGGGGAGATTCAGAAAGGATGTATGGAGAGGGTGGTGATCACCTGGAATGAGCTGCCAGAGGAGGAGGTATCAGCAAAGATGGTGGGAGCATTCAAAAGGGCATGAGACAAACACAGAGGGCACCCTTTGGACCAAGCAAAGGAGGAATGGGGGAGAGGGAGGGGCAGTTGAGGGGGCATGGTCAGTGGCGTACATATATGACCAGACCCTGCATCATTATGAGCAGATGTGATAGACCAGGTAGCCTGCTTCTGCTGGCTGTTTTCATATATTCGTATATCGGCATCGACAAAATGATTGTCACACCAATATGGGTGAACCATTAAATCAGTCCAGTTCATGTAGCCCCTGATTTGTTATTGATCTTGCTTGAGCCTTCATGGGAGAAGCCACCACTGCAGCGTATGACCAGAGAGAGCAAGATTCAGTAGTTGGAGGAGAGGTTGAAGGTAGCAGTGCATTTTCTGGAAGGGCAGCGTCAACAGGAGCCGTCGAAAGGTACTGTTTGTGCAGAGTCAGAGAGGAAGACTGGGTCCCAGGCTTTGAGACAGTGGTTGTTGGTCATGTAGCCTGGGAGCCTCTCCCACATCTGCCAGAGATACAAATTTGCTGCCCAGGATTGTTCTTCCAAACTGTCTGAAAGGGCCTCCCTCTCACTGCTTCTGCCCTTGCTGTGAAGTGTCTCTGGACAGGGTGGATCCCAACTAGCTGCTTCTATTTTTTGGGATCTCACTCCCTGTCCACGCCTTCAGAAACTGGGCTGAAAGGGGTCTTTGTTGGGATCTGTTGAGGTGCTGGATGACCCAGCCTGAGGAGCACTTGAGCAGGAGATGTTGGGAGCTGGAATAGTGTCCATTGATGATGCTTGGTGATGGTGGGCAAGTCAGAAATTAGCCAAGATCTCCTTATACAATCCTCTGCCAACTCCAGGGTGAGAAATTAGTGGTATACAGTACTCCATTTTGTATTAGCCATAGGGTAGCCAGATATAGCAAGCTGAAGGGAACCTCCCATTTTTGTAAGGCCTTGTGTGCCGGGGTAAAGGCCCTCTGGTTTTCCATGAGAGCTGGGGAGAAGTCAGGGAATATTTGTATTAAGAGTCCTTGCCAGTTCAGCAGCCCCCACTCCCTTGCAAGAGATATCATTCATTCCTTGACCAAGAACCCAAAGAATTTGGCCAGGATGGGCCAAGGCTTCTGTCTGGGATTAGGCGGTGGGCAAGGGAGCAGTGGGTCCTCTCAGTCTCTTGTGGTGCTAGCTAGTGATGCTTGAAGAGGACAGCGAGTATATTCTGAAGAAAACTGTTTGTGTCCTTTCTTTTCACCCCCTCAGGGAATCCTACTAATCCAAGGTTTGTATGTCTTCTAGTCTGTCCCATAATTGCTTGATCATGTGATTCAGTTCCCATAAGGTGGTCAGAATCCAGTAAGAGTAGGCCTCCTGATGCATGGCCTGCTGTTCTGAGTAGGTCACTTTCTGGGCCTGAGTCATTACATCTTCTACATTGCGGTGCACTGCGGACTTGAGGTCTTCAATGTCCAGGAGGATCTAGCTCAACATCAGGTTTTTTTTTTTTCCAATATAGCTGTTTGGACCTTGACTGCCACCTGTTTCTGTCTTTGGGTCTCCTGACCAACCCCCAATGACCTCCAACCCCACATGCTGCTCCTTCCACAATCATGTCCGGTGAGCATCCATGTGGAGCAAAATCCAAGGATTGAGGAACAGTCATGCATGGCGACCAAGGCACATATCTTAGTGCTGTATTGCAGGAAAGGGGGCAGAATAAATAAAGGGGTGGAAAGGGCAGACTAGGTGGGCCTTAGGGTCTTTCTCTGCTGTCAAGAGTCTATGATTCTCCTTCCATTCTTCTCTTCACCCCATGACATCCAGCATCATCTCTAATTACCTTAGCATTAGTAGTAGGCACTTGGCAGACACTGCCCAGGGTAAGGGAGCTAGCTCCCTGGCTCACTGCATGGGGCCACTGCTGCTCCAGAACCTGGCCATCTCCCTTCTCACTTACTGATCCCAGTAACACCAGGCTCACTACAGTATGTGGGTCACCAGCATGGAAGTGTCTCAACTAAACATCAGTTTTCTTTCTGTTAAGTCACCTGGAGACACTGGAGGAGTTGCACCGGGGAATGCCACTCCTGCCATGAACATTGGGGCCTTGAGGAGCAACAGTATAGACTACTAGCAGAGCTGTGAGAGGATTAAGGAGCAAAAAAAAAAACACTGGGGCAAGATGACTGGGTCCGTGGCTGTCAGATAATTGCTGTCATAAATTCAGATGGCAGCATTCAATTAATTAATCAATCAATCAAAATCTTTATTTTTTTATTTATTTTTAGTTGTTTAACCAGGTATAGCACACTAAGCTGAAAACTTTTTTACAGGACCAACCTGGGCGCACAAGGAGGCTAAATGACTTGCTCAGGGTCACACAGTATGCATGTGGAAGCTGTGGGATTCAAACCCAGGTCTGGTCTGCTGCATGTCATCAGATTTGCAGCTCAGAGCCTTAGACCACTGTGCTATACTACCTCCAGTATTCTGTATTTACCCAGGCGATCACCATTGAGCAAGCTCTTTTCCAAGGTGGACCTGCAGTTTGCAAGGACGAGAGTACAGAATAGAGTACAAGTAAAATATACATAAAACAACAGTAGCAAAACGTATACAACAAATTATATACAGTGTAGAAATAAAGGTAAATAATATATACAGAGATGCCTTTATAATCCTATCCATCAGTAGCTTGGCAGAAGACACCAGGAGAAAGGACTGGGACTAAAGAAGTAGAACTCTTGTACTTGCAACTTTAATTCAGGGTAAAAAAAACAACTAACAAACAAAAAAAAAGCATGTGTTTGTCTGAGTAAACTGAACTGAATGGTTTTCTGAACAGTTATCTAGGTGTAAATCTTAGGTGACTGAAAGGACTTGATAGCTGTGAGGTTTAAATTACTTGTAGAAAGATCTAGTAAGTAGGGGGAGTGGCTTAGCTAGAAGGAAGCTACATTTAAAGACTGCCTTAGAAAGATTTTGCTAGTAGCTTGGCAGAAGACACCAGGAGAAAGGACTGCTGTGGGACTGGACTTCTCTGCTGGGACTAAAGAAGTAGAACTCTTGTACTTGCAACTTTAATTCAGGGTAAAAAAAAACTAACAAAACAAAAAAAAGCATGTGTTTGTCTGAGTAAACTGAACTGAATGGTTTCCTGAACAGTTATCTAGGTGTAAATCTCAGGTGACTGAAAGGACTTGATAGCTGTGAGGTTTAAATTACTTGTAGAAAGATCTAGTAAGTAGGGGGAGTGGCTTAGCTAGAAGGAAGCTACATTTAAAGACTGTCTTAGAATGATTTTGCTAGTAGCTTGGCAGAAGACACCAGGAGAAAGGACTGCTGTGTGACTGGACTTCTCTACTGGGACTGTATTGCCCTCCTTCCCTCCCACCCAAAGCTAGTTCTAGTTTTATAGGCACAGAATTGACTGACAACAGGAACTTCCTGTTTGGGAGCTGGAAGTGAGTGATCACAGAACCACCAAAGACCCACCATTCTAGAAGGGCAGGAGTAGCTCTCCAGCCCCCTCTAGCTGCTGGAGGTCTGCCTGTGAGCAAGTAAGGGGTCTACTGAGAAATATTGGATATTCTTGTCTCAGAACAGGACAATCAGGAGCTTAAAAGGCACACAGGCAGAAAGTAAGGAGAGAAAGAAAAAACAGAGGAAAGAGTAGGATTGCAAACAGTTAAGGGGCCAGAAATAAGACATGATGGGATTGGGCAGTGCAGTGGCTGTGGAGCAGCAGTCTTCCGGAGACGCTCTGGAGGATGTGGTGTTGTCCCATCTGCAGGCACCCTCTGGGCTGAGGGAGGAGGTTGCTCATCTCCAGGCTGAGTTGGCCAGGATTTGTGGGACCTCCTCTTCCATCCAGGGACCACCAGTGCCACTGCCGTTGCCTCAGAGGTTGCCAAGAAAGAAGAGCGGTTGGACCACAGTGGGCTCAGGGAGGGTGAGGGTGGTGGAATAGAGGCACATCCCTCCAGCTGTACCTCTCCACACTTCCTATGCCATTCTGGCAAAGTGTGGTTCCTCTATGGAGGCACCCGCAGTGGAGACCAAGGAGGATGCTGGGAACCTCCACAAAGGACACCTACAGATAGGTGGCAGGGGACCCCGCAGGGGAAGTAAACAACTCCTGGTGGGGGACTCCATTGTTAGGAAGGTAGAACTGGGGGAGGAAGGGGAGAGGGAGGTAAGGTGCCTGCCTGGCGCCATGGCTTGGAGGGACAGGGAGCGAATCCTCAGGATTGCCAGAGCAGCTGCACAGGGGAGGGAGCTGGATGTCATTGTCCACCTAGGGACAAATGACCTGGCTAAGAAAGGGATTAGAGAAGTTCAGGAAGAGTTTGTGGAATTGGGGAGGGGTCTTAGACAAGTAGCACGCACGGTAACCTTCTCGGAGGTGCTGCCCATCTATGGCGTAGGAGAGGCTAGGGTGTTCTGTACCATGGGATTCAATCAGTGGTTGAAAAACTGGTGTGGAGCTCAGGGATTTGGCTTCATTGGGGACTGGGGGTCCACCTGGAGTGATGCTAACCTATACTGGCATGATGGGTTGCATCTGTCCAGGAGGGGAACCAGGATCCTAGGTGATGGGTTTAAATGCTTCATTGGCAAGCATGTAAACTAGCCAAGGGGGGAGGCACTGGAAAGGAGCAGGGAAATCCTATCCCCCTCCACAAATCATGGTAGTATGTGCAGTAAACAACAACATAGAGGTGTCGATAGGGAGAAGGGCAGGGGTAAATGGAGAAAGTGACAACGGCAAGAAGGACAGGGATGGGGCAAAAAGGAGTAAGGCCATCAGGAAATGGAGGGTAATGAGTACCAATGCCTGTAGTCTGGGCAACAAGCTCGCTGAGCTGGTGGCCCTGATGGAAGAGGGATGCCTGGATATCATAGCAGTCACAGAAACATGGTACACAGAGAACCATGACTGGGATGTTAACATACCAAGGTATGTAACCTACAGGAGAGACAAGCAGGGAGAAGGGGGAGGAGTAGCCTCTATGTAAAGGAAGGGATAAAAGCAACTGAACAAAAGAGTAAACAGGGAGGAGAGGAGGCACTGTGGGTCACCTTGGAGACTGGAAATGGCACCACAATCCTCACAGGGGTTGTGTACAGACCCCCATGTCAGAGGAAGGGAGGGAATGGGCAAGGATATGATAGAAGGCATTCTTAGAATGTCAGAGAAAGGGGAGATACTGTTGATGGGAGACCTGAATATGCCAGATGTTAACTGGAGCACATTTGCTGCAGCCACATCCAAGAGCTGGGCCATTCTTGATGCCCTACAGGTGGCAGGCCTCAGACAGCTAGTTTCGGAACCCACTCATGAGGGAGCAATCTTAGACCTCATACTCTCAAATGGGGGCAGTGAAAGGATCTCAGATACAGAAGTGGGTTGCCATCTGGGAACAAGTGACCATCAAACAGTGTGGTTCATGTTAAACTCAGCAACAGAGTCAAGCCATACAAAAGTGAAGGTACTAAACTTCAGGAGGGCTGACTTTGGCAAGATGGGAGAGTGCCTCAGAAAAGCACTAGCAAACAGGCTAGAAGGAGGTGTGGAGCAACAATGGGGAATCATCAAAACTGCCATCACAGAGGCAACAAGCCTTTGTGTGAAGCAAATAAACAAATCAAAGTGAAAGAAAAGCCACTATGGCTCTCAAAAGAGGTGGCTGTGAAAGTCAGGAAGAAAAGATAGCATTCCAGAAGTATAAGGAAACACAGAAAGAGCAGGACAGACAGCTGTACCAGTTAAGGCAGAAGGAAGCAGGGAGGGAAGTCAGAATAGCAAAGGCCCAAACTGAGGAAAAGATAGCCAACTCAGTTAAGAAGGGGGATAAAACCTTTTATAGGTACATCAGCAATCGTAGAAAGACAAAGGGAGGGATAGTGAGGCTGAATAGAATGAACGGTGGGTGGGCAGAGGGAGACAGTGCAAAAGCAGGGATACTGAATGAATATTTCTGCTCAGTATTCACAAAAGAGGAGGGGGAAGTGCCTAATCCAATTAACAGAAGCATTCTTTATAGGGGGTCGATCCCAGGCCTTTCACAGAAGAAAGGGTTCTGCAAGAACTCCTAAAACTGAAGGTGGGCAAAGCAATGGGGCCTGATGGAATTCACCCCAGAATTCTAAAAGAATTAAGGGGGGAACTAGTGAAACCACTGGCAACTCTTTTTAATAAATCATGGGAAGATGGTGTGGTACTCGAGGACTGGAGGAAGGCGGACGTGATTCCTCTTCACAAAAGTGGGACCAAGACAGAGGCAGGAAACTACAGACCTATCAGTCTGACCTTGGTGGTAGGTAAAGTGATGGAGTCACTTCTGAAGGAAAGAATAGTTGAGTACCTAGAGGCCAGTGGGGCACAGGACCCAAGGCAGCATGGGTTCACAGTGGGAAGGTCATGTCAGAGGAATCTAATAGATTTCTTTGACTGGGTGACCAAAGTAGTAGACCAGGGAGGGGCTGTGGATATGGCCTGCCTAGACTTTAGCAAGGCATTTGACACAGTCCCACACAAAAGATTAATAGTCAAATTAACCAGTCTGGGAGTGGGTCCCAGGGTGGTAGCATGGGTAAAACATTGGCTGGACAACAGGACACAGAAGACAATTGTAAATGGAGTCCACTCTGAAGAAAGAGGGGTTACTAGTGGGGTACCGCAGGGTTCAGTATTGGGTCCAGTCCTTTTTAATGTCTTCATAAGTGACATTGCAGAGGGACTGGAAGGAAAAGTATGCCTCTTTGCAGATGACAAAGATCTGCAACAGGGTTGATACACAAGGAGGCGTGGAAAGGATGAGAAGGGACTTGGCAAGGTTGGAGGAATGGTCAGAAGTATGGCAGCTAGGATTCAATGCAAAGAAGTGCAAAATAATGCACCTGGGAAACAAGAACCCAGGGGAAGAATACACAATGGGGGGGGTAGTAACAACAACAAAAAAGGAAAGCGACCTGGGGATAATCATATCAGATGACCTTAAGGTTGTAAGCAATGTGAGAAGGCAGTAGGGAGGGCTGGGGGTATACTGGGATGCATAAGGAGAGGCATCAGCAGCAGAAAACAGGAAGTTGTTATCCCTCTGTACAGACAGTTGGTGAGACCCCATCTGGAGTACTGTGTCCAGTTCTTGAGACCCCATCTCTGCAAGGACATAGACAGGATGGAGGCAGTCCAGAGGAGGGCAACTAAAATGGTGCTGGGTCTGCAAGAGAAGTCATATGAGGAGAGACTAAAGGAGCTTAATATGTATACCCTTGAGGAAAGAAGGGAGAGGGGGGACATGATAGAAACTCTTAAGTACCTCAGTGGAATCAACAAAGTCCAAGAGGGTAGCATCTTTCAGAAAAAGAGATGTGCAAGAACAAGGGGACACAATTTAAAGATAGAGGGGTGCAGTTCAGGGGCAATGTGAGGAAGTATTATTTCACAGAGAGGGTAGTGGATGCATGGAACAGCCTTCCTGAGGAGGTTGTGGGGTCTAACACTATGGGAGAATTCAAGAATGCATGGGACAGACATAAAGCAATTCTTGTGGGGGGAGTAGGAAGAAATAGGCTGTTGGTTAACTAGGATCTGCGGCCTATCCTGTAGGTAGGGAAATGGGCAGACTAGATGGGCCAAGTGGTCCTTATCTGCTGTCAAAGTCTATGTTTCTATATTTCATCAATAACATAGCCTGTAATGGAGTCCCTGGGATATGGAAAAGCGCACGCGTAGGAGGCAGGGATGCTGGCAGAAAGATTCTGGGATACTAAGCAGGTTGTATCAGGGCATAAGAGTGGGCAATGGGGGGGTGTTGCAGTGAGTATGTAGTACCGTTGGGACTGGAATGGACTGAGGTGAACCGGTTGTACCGGTGGGACAAATGGACTGGGGGGGGGTGTAATCTTGGTAAGGGAACACATAGTTTGAACAGAAAGGACTTAGATTGAGCAGAAACGTCAGCTGGACAACTAGGAATGGTGGAAACAGTTACAGAGCTCCACAAATGTTTTGGCATACAGGGTCTTGAACATAGCAAGACTAACAGGGGAGCTAAGTTTCAGTAATTTCTGTATCCTATTCCAAAGCGTGGGCAGGACAAAGCTTACGGCTGCTCTTACAAAGTGGGTACCGACCCTAGGTACTTTCAGGAAAACCAGCGAGTGACTTCTCAAGGCATAATTCCCAGTCAGGCTTAGTGGGAGACAGTCAGCAATGTATTGTGGGAGTTTGTTGGTGATGGCTCAGCGCATCCAGAGGTCTGCATTTCTATACTGCCTGTGTTGAAGGGAGTGCCAACCCACAGCTGCATATAATGAACAGTGGTGGGTGGAAAAGGGGAGGTATGTTATAAATCTCAGAGCTCTATGATACAGTACATCCAGTTTAGCAAGGTGTGAGGCTGGGCACTGGCCATATATGAAGTCAGCATAGTCAATTAGTGAGAGAAACATGGATTGGATGAGCTGTCTTGTGTCGTCTGCAGTCAGGAGGCAATTTATTCTGAAGAAGAATCCAAGCCTCTGCCTCAGCTTTTTCAGCAGTTCTTCTATAAGTTCCACAAAGGAGAGTTTATTGTCTATCCAGACATCCAAATACTTGAATTTTGGTACGTATTCAAGATGATCACCTAGAAAGGTGGAGATAGAAGGTAATGGACCAACAGCAGCAGAATATGCCCCTTGGCCAGTTGGTGAGAATAGCATTGCCTTGATTTTCTTGGCATTAAGTAGTAGTCTTTTACTGAGGAGCTGGTGCTCCAGGATGTTAAAGTCAGTTTGCAGGTCGCCACAGGCAGCTTCAGAAGATTCACGGCTTATGTAGATCACCATGTCATCAGCAAACAGGTGAATGCTTGCTTCCTTAATGCCTACATCCAGGCTGTTGATATAGATAGCAAACAGTAATGGTCCCAATATGGACCCCTGAGGGACACCTCTTTTTTCGGTTTAAGTGAAGAAAGCTCCCCTTCAGCCTTGATTTGTTGTTGCCTACCAGTGAGGTAGTCATGGAACCAACACAAGGAGGATCAGTCTAGGCCTATTGTTTGTAAAGTGGAGAGGAGCAAATAGTGGTCAACAGTGTCGAAGGCCTTACTGAGATCCAGGAAAATGGCACAGATGAATTTTTTGTTGTCTAAGTCCCATTGCCAGTTGTTAGTTACTTTTGCCAGGGCCGTAATGGTACTGTGCTTTGCTCTGAAGCCTGACTGCATAGGGTTTAGTAAGTTCGAGTTGTCTATGAAAGATCTCAGGTGGGTATCCACAATTTTTTCTAGGAGCTTGGAGAGTATGGGGAGGAGGGAGATTGGCCTATAATTATTTAGGTCACAGGGGTCCTCTGATTTAAACAGGCGGATGACATGAGCAACTTTCCATAACAGGGAACCTTGAGATAGGGACAAGTTGAATAAGTGAGAGATAGGTGCGACAAGGATGTGATAAGCAATTTTTAAGTAATATGGGTTGAAGAAGTCAGCCCCAGCACTTATTTTAGTGTCCAATTTTAAGAGAAGATCTTCAACTTCCTTTACGGAGGTGGGTAAGAATGAGAAGGTTACAATATTGTTACTCGGTTCCGGGAGCTTAGTGTTGATCTGCGGGTGCAGTCTGCTGACCAGTGTGTTATCGAATGCTTGGCCTGCAATGGCAGAATGATTGTTGAAGGCCTGCAGGATCTCGTTTCTGTCATTGATTATAGCACTGTCAGTGGTAATTTTGGAGGGAAGCACATTTCCTGGAGAATGACCAGTCAGTACTTTTAGTGTGGACCAGAACTTGGTAGGCCATTTTGACGCAGAATCTAACTTAGATCGGTAAAAATTGGCCTTGGCCTCTCTGACCATCTTAGTGCAGGCATTTCTAGTTGTCCTGAAGAGACACAAGTCTTCGTCTGTGTGTGATGTGCGATCCTTTTTCCAGAGTTGATCTCTTTTTAGTAAGGAAGCCTTGAGGTCCGCTGAGAACCAATGACACATTCTAGCTTCTATATGTGCTTTTACCAGAGGAACATGGTTATTTAGGGCACTGGTTATAATTTCGTGGAAGATGTCGTAGGCATTACACACCAATTTAGTAAGCAAGGTAAAAACTCTGCCAGTGCAAAGAGTTTTTTAATTCATTGAAGTATGCGAGAGGATCGAAGTTCTGTCTAGACCTTTTAGTGGAAAATTTAGATGTTGGTGAGGGTTTAGCATCAGTTCTTATACCAGGAATAAAGCAGTGGTCACTAACATCAGCTGAAAAAATTCCGGCATGGGAAAAGGAATATGGTTTGCTTACGAGAAGGACATCCAATAGGGTGCTGTTCATTGGGTTTTTGTTGTTAATGCAATTTGGCTGAGTAATAAGTTGTGTGAACCCATGGGAGTGACAGAATTGCTTCAGGGGTAACGAGACCTTAGTCAACCAATCATAATTAAGGTCTCCTAGAATAATTGTTTCAGCGGGGACAGAGCCCATAATAGATGGCAGATGGGACAGGAGCTGAGACCCCATGGCTGGTGGTCTGTAACAGCCTATGACAGGCAAAGCCATTGATGGGGAAAGTTTAACTTTAAGGGACAAACATTTGAATCCACCTGCAATAGAGGAAGAGTCTAGGATGGACACTGAAAATTTGTTTTTGACGTAGATGTCTACTCCGCCTCCCCTGGTCTGCCTATCAGCTCTAAATAGGAGGTAGTTAGGGATGTTATCCTCTCTATCTGGGGTGGATGCCCGAAGCCAGAATTCAGAGAGCACAAGTACGTCTGGTGCAGTATGAGTAATCCATGCCTGGACTGATGTAAATTTCTTTAAAAGACTGCAAACATTTACGTGCATAAAGCTGACTCCTTTCAGGCTTGTAAGCTCGGATGAAGATGAAAGAGCTTTTGTGGGACCAGGCTTGAGTTCAACATTACCTGAACACAAAAGTAGTAGGAACACAATTTTCCTTAGGGCAGCGAGGAGTAGTTTGAAAGCACAAATCTTTCTGCATCTAGTATAAGTTTGAGTGCTGGGGTCCGGAGTCCAAAGTTTCCCCTTGTGCTGACCTAGGGACGCGAGCCTATGGTCCATCTAGTATAGCACCAAGACGTGTGGGTTTTGGGTGGGTGGGGTGAGGGACCACATATTGGCAACAAGGTAGTGGTCCCACCTCGAGGAGATTCCACAAAGTGAGAAGGGTGCGGAGTAATGTGGTGGCAGCATAAGTTATATGTAGTATTAATATAAAGGCAGTCTAGCAGTGGTAAGCATAACTCTATGTTGGGGTCAATTCTGCTCACATGGTCTGTCACGTGGGGTACCACACATAAACAGGTAAGTAGCTGAAACCACACGAGGACTGCTATGATTGCCCAATGTGTTAATAGGGTGCAAGTTGCACCAAGACTCACTAGCTAGGTTCTATAAGTCTCAAGGATCACTGCTCCATGTTAGACTAGCTAAAAGAGACAGGGATCGATGGTATGCAAAGATACATGAAAACAGCCTGATGGCACAGATGTATTAAGGATTTTTCTTCAACAGACAGCGGCATCCTACTGATTACGCTTCATGAAGAATATCGGGGAATTGCTTAGAGGAGACAAGTGAGCTCAAGAGAGGATCACCCCTTTAAGAAGTTACAGAAAGGAGAGCCCCTTTAAGCAGTTGCTGTAATTGACTAGTGTGAGGCCTTAGGGAGTGTGGATCACTGGGGAAGTGTACTTAATAAAGGATGGAGGAGGGGGTGGCGGGGTGGGCAAAAAAAATTGTCCAGAGAGCAGCACAGCAAGGCAGTGGCCGAGTTGTGTTTTGAAAAAGGCACCTTGTGTGCTTCCTTTCTCAGTGGGGATCTGCAGCATCCAATCAGGAAGCAGCCACAATCCCCAGGAGCCAGTCCAATTATGGGGATTGAAGCCTGACAGCTCCTAGCTAGGAGATGACAAAACATACATGCTTTCCTTGGTCAGGGGGTGGAGGGCTGGATGCAGAGGTCCTACCACCAGCAGGTAGCAGTGCCAGGGCCACTCAGCTGAAGTGGGGAATTAAGATGGTAGTGAAAGCGGATGAAGGCTGCAGAGAGAGCTAACAGGATTAAACAGCCATCTTGTCAGCAGCCAAGCCATGCCCCCTGCTATACATACTCTTTAATAAATTGAACTTGAAATTGACAGTCAATGTTCATAGAACACAATAGCATTAATTTATTCTAATAGTCCTTGACATTGTTATTCATATTTAAAGAATGTTCAGGCTTCTTTTTTGACTGCACACTCTCCAAACAATGTTTTGGAAATAAAGTAGGTTATCATAAGCTTTCATTATGCAACAGCCAGCAAACTTCTCACTTGGCTGTATCAGGGCCCTCAGGGTCTCACTTATCCACACCTGCCGAGGGGACCAGCCTGGGTTCACTAAAGGGTGTACTACACTGGAGTAAACTGGCACAGTGCCTCCACATGGGGTTGTGATGTGGAGTCTCCTTATAGTGGAAGGCAGTGCTCATGAGCTAAGAGAGGGTGCAGGGAAAATATGAACAGTCCCCACTGAAGAAAAACTTGCACTAGACTTAATATTCAGTAGGAGGAAAGTTAATTTTACTGTGTTAGGATGGTACTTACAAAGTACTACACATATCCATAACCATGTCAGTAGTGAAATAAATGCAGCAATAGCAAACAAGTAAAGCTCCCACACTGGTGCAAAACATCAGTGCTTCAGGGTCTCAAACCCCTTCTTCAGGAGGCCTAGCCACAAGTGCTCCCTTGTGCTCATAAATACTACAGCATCCAGGTGCAATTAATCTCAATCACATGATGTTACATCAATAGTGCAAATATCCTGCTTGTCTTGTGGTCACTCCACTCTTCTCTGCTCTCAATAGTGGAACTGGCCACTTGTCAGCAAAAAAATATATTGGCATTATTTTAAAGGTAAATTACCTCAGAGACTAGTGGAGGAATCACAGGCAAAACAGATAAGTACAATCCATTTCTTGGGCAAAAAATATTTATTCCAAAATAATCACATAATTACATACTATTTTTTTTTCTTACGGTTAAGTTGTTTTTTATTGATTTAACTTTAACAAGCATTACATGGAATAAAATTGTCAGATACATGACAATAATATTACAGACCTGTTACATATGTCTGTATAAATTCAGTTAGAGGGACAGCATTGTGTTATCACGCGGAGCAGAGCATAACAAGTGGGCAGCAAACTAACTTTAATTCCCACAGATGGACAAACAACACCTGTCCATCCAGGAAGTGACCTATGGTAATAATACCCATTGGAACTTGTGTCCTGTAATTACCATATAAATTGTCTTACCTGGACTATTCTCGTGGATACCTGCATTGCTGGCAAAACTGTAGAGCTCTAAGAAGGTCCAGGGCCACTTCCCTCCAATCAGGAACTACAAAATACAAGAGAACACACACAAAGCAAACCTATCTAGAGATCTTCAGTGAATAAACTAGCATTTACTCATAGTATTCAAAGTTGCTAAGACCATACTATTTTTTTAATGAACACAAATAGACAAACATGTGGCACTGTAAAACCAGACTTTAGTTAAATATGCTTGGCATCCAAAAAGTGTGATATGGGTATCTAGTGAATAAAACACAAGGTTACTACCCCCTCAGGAAAAATGCAATAGCTGCCCACACAGTCCCTTCTCCAACACAGATGACTCCACAAATGGTGACCACCCCCACACCATAAAATACAATTCAAAGAGTGGCTTATTTAAACAGAGGGAAAGGAATGAACATGGAGTAGCAAGAGAACATTGAAAATGGTAGAGTAACACTATCTCTGTACTCTAAGCAACAATAACAATTCAATTAAATGCAATTTACATTTTACCCCAGAACACTCAGCCCACACCCCAGGCAGTCCTTGAATCCCAATGCGGGTGCACCCGACTTACTGTTCTCCACAGGCCATGGGTGACAGCTCTCAGTTGTTGCAGTGGGTGTCACACTGGAGACACAGTTGCTGCTGGCAGGGTGGAGCTCGGTGGCGTGCTGAAACTGTGGTGGAAAACCAGTTTTAAAACACAGTGGCAAACACAACTATGAGGATGAAGGAACTGAATATGTATTCCCTGGAGGAGAGGAGGGAGAGAGGGTATATGATAGAGACATACAAGTATCTTACAGGGAGGAACAGGGTGCAGGAATACACTATTTTTAAGCAAAAAAGATATTCCAGGACTAGAGGGCATGGGATGAAGTTGGAGGGAGGATGATTCAGAGGAAACATGAGGAAGAATTTCTTTACAGAACGGGTGGTGGACAAGTGGAACACCCTGCCAGAGGAAGTGGTGGGGGCTGAAACAATCACGGGATTTAAGAATGCATGGGATAGACATAAAGGAATTCCGGAGGTCAGGGGTAAGGGGCAACTGAATTCTAGGAAAACATAAACTGAACTTACAAGCTCAAATGGGCAGACTGGGTGGGCCATAGTCCCTTATCTGCCGACACTGTCTATGTATCTATGTAACTTTAACTTGAGTAGACTTGGAAGAGAGGGGCATGTGCACCCATTTATAATCTGAAAGGGATTTACTAGGCATACAGTCCTAAAAGGATCTTCTGCCTGGGCTCCCAGCAGAAACACAGTCCTGCCAAGGACCACTCTTTCACAATTAAAACAGTACTGTTTTTATTACAATTGCAGGATCGAACCCTGGAGTTTTCTCCCAGTTTAAAGCTTCACACAAACCTCTGGAGATGCATGCTGGATGTTGTTCTGTCTGGGTCTCATCGTTCTGAGGTTTGGGACCTTGACACTGGCAGATGCTTGTCACAGGAATTTAGATGAAAAAGGAGCTGATTCTCTTGGCAGGAGAAAAAAAGGTCTGTGGGGAGTTCAATAACCCAGCTAATATAGTAGTTGCCTTGAAAATTTCAGTTTTGTGGAAAACTGCTTCTTCTTTTTTTTTTTTTTTACCTTTTTTCCACAATCACTCTCTCTGGGATCCCCAAAATCTTTTTGTCTGCCAGGCTGCAGTCCTGGTCAGACAGAGCAAAATGCCCCCCCCTCCCCCCGCACACAGAGAGTCACTGCTCCCTCCTCAGAGTCTCTTTTCAACTGCCTCTTTGTTCAAAAACATTCTTTTTTTCTCCAGAGGCTGAGCTTGATGCCTGATTGTCCGTTACGATTTCACTTAGAATGTCACTGCAGGTGCTGCTCCTTATAAGGTTCAACATTTCATTTAAACAGTCTGACTCACGACCCCTTCCCAGAAGTCTCTGTGGCTCTGCTTCCCATGGGGGCTGCCATGTTTGTTTACGTTTCACCTCCCAATTTTAGCAGGTTGCTGCCAGTTCAGCTTGAGTCCCACAGTGTTCATTTTAGCCTGTTCTGGCCCTGATTGCAGTCCTGTGGCAAGAACTATGTTTGTTTTTCAGGGCCCATTTCCAAGTCAGTAGTTTGTTTGTTGGGAGATGACTTTCTGAGTCACTCTCCCACTACTGTGCACATGTCTACAACTGTCCTCTGAGTTCTCATTCCCTTTGCAGTTCTGAGGCTGAGAAACACTTTTTTCCCTGCACTTGATGATGCTATTCTGCTTGGTCCCAGCTCCACTTGCCATCCAGGAGCTAGGACAGTTCCTTGATTTGGACACACCACCTGATTTCAGCTCAGGAGTTCCAGCTCTGCTTGGGCACATGTGCCACAGCCAGCTTTGCTGCCATGCTTCTCTTAGTCCATTCCCTGGCCCATCTTCGCCTCCTGGGGATGGGAAAAATCACTCACTGCATCTTCCTCCTTCCAGCCCTCTGCCTCAGCTGCCAAGGAACATTGGGGAGGTCTTGAGGCCAGAGGGTGCCAGGTGGTAATGGCTCAACTTTCTTAAAGGGGAGCCCTGGTTTGAATCCCACTAGGGCTCCTGATGAGATGCTACTGCTGCCCGGTTGATCTCAAAGCTGCAGTTCTGGGACCAAGGGGCGAAGAGTCGGGTCAGGGGGTATGAAGGCACACTTCATGTAAGCCCCAGATTTAGGGGGGGCTTACAATTGATTCAGGAAAATACATTTGTTAACACCAGCCTATCAATGTGTAACCTATGTATAATCTTAATAATGAACTCCAACAAACAGGTTGGTAATTTATAAAGAAAAATACTGTAAATTGGAGTGCATAGAGTCAATGTTGTACACTATTTATAAAACAAATTAAAGCAAGTCATTAACTTAAATCTACTGTACTGCGTAGATGGAAATATTTGATGGATATTAGTTACAACACAAGATGGCAGAATTTTCCTGGCATTCTTCCCATGTCAAATAAGAATCCATCTCACAAACTGACCATATAACAGGTAGGATACAGCTCATGATTTGATTCATAAATATCCAGTGCTCTGTAGAGACCGCACAGAGCATGTGAGTGGATCTGCAGCATAAAGTCAAAATCGAAAAAAGAATGCTGGTCTCAAAACACTCTTCCCAGCTCACCAGGAATTCAAGTTTGTTCAACTTTTAAGTCTTTATTCATGATGAATACAGAACACTTCTGCATACATACTCACAAATGTACACCCAGGGTACAAACAATCTCCCTCTATGTTTCAGACCTCACTGGCTCTTTTTCAAGAGTGAATGGGTGTTGGGTACTTCCGGTATTAAATAATCCCTTAAATGATCACTTGTTAAAACAGTCACAGGACTGATTTAAAATTAATATCCTTTCTTTATGATATATTACCTTCTAGTGACATACAAATGTATATACATAACAAACTAACATTTCATATCATGTTAAAAACCCTTTTTACCATTCTTTGTACATAAACACAGTTGCCCTAACATCCTGTGAATAAACGTATGTTTAAAGCACACAGTAAGAAAATAGTTAGATGAGAAAAAGAAGGGGGATTGTGGAGAGCCAGTAAGTATGAAGAAGATTGGAGATTCAAATTGCTCAGTGAGGCTTGAAACACAGAGGGAGATTGTTTATACCGTGGGTGTATGTTTGTGAGTATTTTGCAGAAATGTTCTGTATTCATCCTGAATAAAGATTTAACCCTTAGGATTGGACAGAATTAGGATTAAAACTTGGAAAAACTTGAATTCTTGGTGACTTGGGGAGAGTGTTTTGAGACCAGCTTTCCTTTTCTTTTATTCTAAATATCCAGGCAATTAGGATGGAAACCTTGATTGACTCTGGGGGAGGGGGGCAGAGCGTGAGCAATACTATTGATTTGAAGGATTCTGTGTGTAACACATTGAGAAAGAAGCCCACATATATACCATCACATCCACTGTGTGTAGTGATGTTTGGACAGCTTTGTGGATTAGATGTAAAAAAAAAAATTTGCAACAATAGACCCAACCCGAGATTGTACAAAAAATGAAAGGGAAGCTATAGACTCACTACAGCAAAATCAGTCTATAGTAATAAAGGCAGCAGATAAGGCTGGGTCTATTGTTGTAATGAACAAAACATTAGAAGAGGTGAATAGACAACTGGCAAATCAATATTTTGTTATATCAGATTAGAATTGGATCCAACTACGGAGTATAAACGTGACATAGACTGCTTTATATATGGGGCAATATATAATGGTCTTATAGCACAGTCTACCTATGAATTCCTTGTGGTGGAATTTCCAGTTGAAGCCACTATATGCTGTTTGCCAAAAATTCACAAGAGTCTCCAAAATCCTCTCGGGAGACCAATTGTTTGAAGCATAGGCTCACTGGCGCAACCTTTGGCACAATATGTGGAATCACACATATATAGAAAATGCTCACACTTTTCCCAGCATATGTGCGAGACACCAAACATACTGGAACTCTTAAATTTCACACATGCCCCCGTGAGGTGGAATTTAGTAATGCTGGAAGTTCAGGCGTTGTACACAAATATCCCCCTTGACAGGGAACTGAGGGTGAGAACAAGCTTTCTGCTCTAAATGACAAACAGAAACAGCCTTTGTAGGGTTTCTACTTGAATAAACGGAAATATTGCTAAAGTCCAATTGCTTTTCCTTTATGGGGCAATTCTATCAGCAGATTAATGGGACTGTGATGGGGGCAGCATTTGCCACCCAGCTATGCAAACATATACATGTCCATCTGGGAGGAAGATTTTGTTTTAAATGCACAAGCAACGCCTTTTTTTTTCTTTTTACAAAATACATCTCTATAAGTGTTTTATAGATGGTGTATTTATGATTTGGACAGGAACAGACTCAGATCTGACATCCAAACAAGTCAGTCGTGATCAGTAAATGTCCCAGCCAGTGCTCACTACTCAGGGTGGCGAGCCCAATATAGCGACAGCAAAGTCCAAAGGCGTGTAGCGGTGCTCGAGACCCAAAAAGTACACAGTAACCAAATGTAGATAATAATCAATTTATTGCTCAGTGAAAAGTACAGGTCTGCAGCAAATAGCTCCTCCTGACCACCCTGCAGACCTGTACTTGCCATTGAGCAATAAATTCATCGTTATTCTACATTTGGTTGTTCTGTACTTTTTGGGTCTTGAGCGCCACTACAAGCCTGTGGACTTTGTAGACTCAGAAGTGACAGGATTTGCAGAACATCTACCTGAAAGCAATGAAAATCTGGGTTTTTAAATGAACAGCAACAACAGGGAAATCACATGCTTAGATCTAAGAATCTTCATTGATAGTGACCCGCAGATTCAAACTGACTTCTACAGGAAGCGTACCGATAAAAATACAATTTTGCACTATACCAGTTGTCATTCTAGAAACTAAGTAGAAAGCATCCTATAGGCCAGTATGCCAGGATAAGGAGAAACTGCTCTATGCAGGAGGATTTTGACAATAGATGTGAGGAACTGGGAATGAGATTTAAATGCAGGGGCTATAGTGAACATTCGATCCAGAAAGGCGAAGATAGGGCAAAAAATATGGGGAGAAATCATATGAATGAAACAGCCCAAGCCTCAAGAAAAGATTATGCAGACAATAATGTATGTATAATAACTGGGGTTCCCTCACTCTGTGCATGTGCCCCCTACAGTTCCTTGCTTCCCGGCCACTCGCCTTCTCGCCAAACTGATAACAGACACACTGAACTGCGACTCGGCGGTAAGTAATTAAAACACTAAATGTACCAGAATCATAAAAAAAAGAAAAATAACTTGTGACTGGCCACAAAACAAACAACAAACTTTAAATAAATAAATAAAGTCTACCGAGGTCCCCAGACCGTGTGCTGTAACCTAACGGGACCGTGGACGCACAGTAACTTTTTTTCATTTTATATAATTACTGAGGTGAAAAAAGAGAAACCCAGCAATTACATAAAATAAAACATGGGTCAGTGTGTGTAAACTTGAAGTTTACACTCACCTTCAGGGTTAGATGCTATTCATAAACCCCTCAGGTGTGTGTGAACTTCTCATTACACACACCTACCCATACTTTATTCTACATATAATAACTGGGGAGTGTTTTTTCCAATAGACAAACCTTGTTATAATTTGCCATTATAACCTGCAGGTTATAACAGAGAACACACACCGGGTTGCTCTCGTTCCGTGCATGCACACACTGCTTTTCGTCGCACATATCACTTTTCATCTGCTCACACTACTTCAATCCTTGACTTCAGTAAAGCGTTTCCACCACATGTTCTTAAACATTTTAACAATTAACAAGTCAGATTATCTCCCAGCACCACAGATGAATATCAACATCATGATTGCAATCTCTGAGGGTGTCAAAGTGAAAGTAAAAAGTACCCGAAAGCTGATTGCATCTGACCTAGGGCTACCAGCCATACTGAAGCACTCCTACTACCTGTACCTCTCATTCTAAGATGGAGTACAGTAGACAAATGGAGGTGCTGGACACAAGAGCAACCTCTCATACTTCGGGGGCATTAAACACCAATTCTGCTTTTATACTGTAAAGGACAGCTGCATCTACTGGTCAGACTATTTTTTTTTTTTTTAGTTCAGTTGAACCATGCAGGCTAGAAAACACTTCCCAGAAATTATATAAAATAACACATGGGTAGATATGGAAAAAACTCAAATTTTATACACACTCTTGGTGTGTGATGCCATTATGAACCCTTTGAGCTTCACTCTTGGGCTCTATGAAACATCACACACCGTGGGCGTGTTTAAAATTCTCGTTATGCACACCTACCTATGAATTATTCTATTTTTTATTACTATGTTCTCTTCGCAGGCCAATGAGGTTAAAAACATTCATCAAGAAACATTGGCACCTCTTAACAACTGATAAACGATTGAAAGACATTACTGACCACGGTCCAATAATGTTCTAAAAGAGGGGGGATAAATTTGGGAGACTGGCTTGTGAACTGTCTGCATAGAAAAAATAATATGGACAATAGACACTTGGGCTTTAATCCATGTGGAAACTGTCAGTTCTGCACATATGTAAATAAGAAAACATTTTTTTCCAGTCCCAACAGACCGAAACAGTCTGAAATAAGGGATCTAATCACTTGTAGCACAGAATGTATAGTTTACACGGCTGAATGCACAAAGTATGTAGGGTTCTACATAAGAAAAACACTGAGGAAATTTAAACAGTGCATGGGGGAGCATTTAGGGTCCATAAACAACAGGCATCAAGAGAAATATCAAACTAATGTACTAGCAATGCATGTATGCAGGGAGGGTCCTGAACACAAATTCAGATTTACATCCCTGGAAAAAGTGACCCTAGGACCTGTAGGAGGTAGTGATCTGGATACCTGTCTGTTACAATGAGAAACATATTGGCAATACATTTTGGGAGCTCTATCAATACCAGGCTTAAATTATAAATTTCAGTTGCGTCCTTATTTGGTTAAATAAGTTCCCCAAAACCAAAATTTTCTGGCATATAATGAAATTATATCGAATCAGTTTTTTAGACCTTAAAATTGTGCTTACTAAGTTGTAACATGAAAATGAAAGCATTATAAGTTAAAGCTTCATAGATATCGAAATGTTTAGACACGTTTTTCTGTGTTTAATTGATTAACTCAATTTTTAAAAAATCTTTATGTACATCAAGCACACTTTGAATCTTCTTCTATCCACCCATCCTTTTCTCCCCCCTCCCCATATTTCTGTTTCTATTGCTCTACAAAAAGATATAATGTAGTAAAACTTGGACTCAGTGGGCCTGATTCCAGAAGCAGTACGTCCAGCGCAAGGTGCTTGCACCAGACAACAGTGTCGCAAACATCTTGCGCCAGAATTTGCAGAGATCCCTATTCTGGAATGCAGTTTGCACTGGACTGTGTCACCACTGCAACAAAGGAGTACTGCGCCACCCTTGTGACCAGAACTAGTATATGCCTGGTCACAAGGGGGCTTGCACCATGCCAGGGCTGCAACATCACCTTTTCTTGGGATTCCAAAAGCCCCACCATGGCCATAGGAAGGAGGTCACATTAGACCAGTCAGGAGGTGGTCTAAACCTTTTGTGGCTGTGCCTTTCAAGGTGGGAAGCTGGTGTGGGGGCTCCGTATGTGGGGGTCTGGGGGCAGACGGGACAGGGGTGTCCTCTGAAGGTGTAGGGGAGCATATGGGTATGCCCAGAGGGGTGATCGGGCACCTGGTGGGGGGAGCCGTTCTTAGACAGCACAGCATATATCAGTAGGTGACTGGTGCTACCAACGGCACACCCACCGGGTGCCCAATCAGCCTTCCAACATACCCAGCCACTTCCTAACACCCCCATGTCACCCCCGGTTAAACTCCAGCCCTGGGAGCCCTCTTAGCATACAGTACTGTCTTGTGCCTGGTGGGGAGGAGGGGTGGATCTGTGCGACAGGTCCCGCAAGGTCACCTTGCAGTCAGCAATAGCCTGCCTTTGAGACAATTCCCAGGTGTTCTGGCACAGGGACCCCCCGATGTTATGGAATCGGGCACATAGTCCTGGATGCACCGGGAGTATGCCACAGCCCTAGATCGCTGGAACTTTGCGGTGATCTAAGGGCTTTTTCAGAATCAGGCCCAGTATGTTTTATGCATTCACATATTTTGACATAGTCATTACAGTGCAGGTTTTCACAACTGTGTTGCATAATTTGATATTCTCTACAATCACACTTTCTTTCTACATTCCATACTTTTAGAAGGGGAAGCTTGGTCTCATCATTCAGCTGAACCATGATTCACCTGATCACTGACAGCAAGGTGACCCCTTCGTAGGTCAGGTCTGTACTTTTTCAGATGAAACGTGCCTATATGAACTGTGATACCACTGCTCTCTCTATATGTCTTGTATGAAGTAGAATGAATCTGTCATTGATAGAAAATTGTAAAGCTACTACCTGGTCCGCAGTCTACACATTCATATCTCACTACTGCCTGGACACACAGGCAAGAGAGGATGCTAAGTTTGGGATTTCTGGACCTCAGAAACTATTCCCAAAATAATCCTAGAATCCTCCATCCCAGGGTAGTGCTGGGAGTGTGCAAAGGTTTAACTAAATTGTTCTAATTTATGTAGTTAGGAGAGAATATTACTCACCGTAGTAACATATTTCCATCTAATGGTTTAGAATGGTTAATCAAAATAATCCTTGCCTGTCTGCCCTTTTCCAGATAAGGTACAGTAATTGGGTTCTTCAGAATCAGGTATTGCTATTTAAAGCTTGAGCTTTTGTTGATTGCTGTTGCTTGTTCTATCTCATTAAAACTCTGTTTACTCTGATATTTATATTGCTGTAATTTATGTTTTTTAATTAGGTCTCGGGTCTGCTGGTCTCTTGAGCTTAAAGATCTACTGTTGGAATGCTGGGAGGTTTGGGCTTGGGAAGAGCACAGTGAGAACGAGCCTTTTGAAAAAAAAAAACATGCAAAGTTCTGGGTTACCATGCACCTGGGAGAGATGATGCACAAGACTGACGGGCTGTTCTAATCCATTAGAAGAAAATATGTCACTACAGAGAATAACTTCTCCTTGCACAACACATTTTGCTTGTGGAGAAAATTTATTTGTGAGATGTATCATTTTGTGGGGAAAGTATTTGATCCCGCAGAAGAATTTTCCCACAAGACTTGTGATGCACTTTCGTTTCCCTTGAGGATTGCTGGGATTTTTTAGAGGAAAAAATATGCAGAGACGAGACAGTTTATTTGAGCAAGGTAGAGAACATGTTAAAAATTGTAATCATGCTATATCACTTGCCTGACTGGTTCACTGAGGCCATGCACTGAAATACCCCCGATTTGCCACTCAGAAATTGTTTACAAACATCTTAGTATATTTCGCAGCTGCACATGGATGTGCAATCTCATGCCACACCTGCCAAACCAGTTCACTGAGGTCCTGTGCTGGAATATCACGAATGGTAGACAGATGCAATGCACTGCACACTTTTATACAACACCAGGATACATATTCCTGCAGCATTTGAGTCAGAACAATTTCTCAGACTGATTTTACATATTTTGCTTCTCCTTTCTTTAACACTTTTTTATATGTAAGTGTCACTGTATTGTCTAATGTGACAAAAATTATGCATGTTGCTCCTTTTTGTATACTGTGGATGAATTCCAAGTTCTGAATTTGTATCCATTGTAAACAGTGTTAGTCATATGTGTAAGGTGCCAGGCTTGAATCCCTCCAAAGCCGCTGACAGTGCTGCTTTAATTGTGCACACCAATTTCACTTTGAGCATTGTCGTCAGCAGTGATTCAGTATATTAAGGGGTGTAGCAGAACAAGAAACCCCTTAAGGAAGCTCTAATGAGTGACCAACTGAGGCAACTAGTCAATATATCTTGGCACCACTGTTTTGCTATATGTAGTCTCTCTCAATAAATTTATTGAAATAACTCTCTGATCTTGAGACTTTTTATTTTAGCTGGCCCATCCATTTGAACTGCTTTTTTTGCTTGTGATAAATTGAAGCACTGCCCATGAGCATAAGTGAAAAAAAAAAACACTGCATAAAACATATCATTTTTTATATTTTATTGTTTGTAGTTTGTAAACCTTTTTTTTAATCAAGCTAGTGAAAACAGCACACTGCACAATCTGCAGTTTACTAGAGTAAAGACCTGCAAAGGTCTGTAGACATTTGCACTGCAGCTGGCTGCAATTGTTTAAAAAATAAATTATTGAGCATAAAATGGAAATTAAAAGTACCAAAAGCTGTGAAAATACTATCCTGACTACTTCTTTCTAAAGTCCCCAAGTTGGGGATGTTTTGAGCATTTTTGTTGAGCTTTTATTGAATTTTTACATACTTTTCTTAATTCTCTATTATTATTTGATTTTGTTTCTGCTCCCTGCCTCCTACATACCAACTCCTTTAGGAGTTGCCAAGGCATCCAATCTCCTGTTGTCCCCCTGTACCTGATATCCAGTGCTCAGGCCTTTCCTCATGGACCTGTGTTTTTTCTGCCCAGGTAGGGACAAGAGGACCCCCCTCGAATTTTTGTACTTTCATTGGGAAGCAGTGGCCATGTGACAGGCACAGGAAATCTGGGATGGTGCCAGGTGCTCCGACATCCTAGTGTGCAGGGGACATTTTCCTGTTTTGTCTCCCACCCAATGGACATTGACACAGAGGAGACCCAAGTGATCGTGCACACAAGCAGAGCAATGGTGATGCTATTGGATCCAGCCAGCATCCATCCCTCCCCTGGCATCCCCAGATCTGCACTACCACCTGTGGTCACCAAGGTGGTAGTATAGCAATGGGGATGGTGACCCTCCCTTGTCCTTGAAAAAAAGAGTCCTGTGGGATGCTCAATCCTCCTCCTCCTCCAAGCTGGCCCTTGGTGACCCCGAGCTTGCGTCTGAACTTGGGTAGCTGGTGATGAGAGCAGTAGTGTTACCACTGTGCTGATGGGCTGGCTCCCTAATTCTCATTAAATGGAGGCTCTTCCTTGCTAGGAGCCAAGCTGCATTCAAGCAGACACTGACTAACAATCTAGGCTATGTTGCAGTACATTGTACCATATGAGCCAGCCTCTGAAAATGAACTTTACCCCCCCTTTTCTGTTTGACTGAAAAAAATTCCACAATAAAAAAAAAAAAAATCAGTGTGTAACTATTTCTATCCTGCAGGTATTTATAGTCTCACTGTAGACATTTTTTTTCTGTTTTTTTTTCTTACCTGTTTTCACCTTGTGAAAGATTTTGCAAAGTTCAGAACATGGGGTACACTTTGTGTCAGTTAACTACAGTGTAACTGCATACAACAAGCATGTAACTACTGGGTAATTACCCTGTTGCATGTAATTAATATTAGATACATTGAAACCAACACTTAAAGTGTAACTGGAACATGTGCCTAATTTTCTCCACATTAAAGCAACAGTTCTACCAAATCAGGACATGATCTATCAAAATTCTGCTTTTTGGCTGTAAACATGCGGCCAAAGTTCCAGTTTCCATACCTGTAAAAAAAATGTTTTCAGTCATCTTTAGTTTTTTAGATATTTGCAATTTAATCGAATTGTTGTGGTGATACAATAAATATGGTGGCTGACTAATTTTTAGCTGTGCTTTTCATTCAGGTCACATCACGTCTTTTGACAACAGAAGTGGGACCCTCTGCTGACCATTCCCAATGTTCCTTCACATCATACAGATGTGCAGCTGGCATCAGAGGGGGTTCCAGTCAACATGCTTGGTGGCAGAAATGTAAATAAAAGCAGAGGATAACTGAGCAAATTACTCAGTAATAGTACAATGCCAGTGGGAAAGAGTGCCAGGTATATGATCAGCAGAGCACAGGGAATAAACTGTCAAAAAAGCACAAATTTTTTTTTTCGTAGTACTTCTGCTTTAAGTGAAGGTTGGCATAAGTGCAGGAATGAAAACTTTACATGGTTCTAGCACTGAACTGAAAGTTTTGAGTTGTAGCTAGTTACTCTAGAGGTCCCGTAATTATCTAGATAATTAGTATTACAATTTATCTACACAGGATAGTCCAACTGAGAAGCACCACCTTGTTTACAATACAGTCCTACTTCAACCCAACTGAACAGCTGGATGGGATGGAGACAGTGGGATGTCAAGTTCCTTGCTCAAGGTTGCACACATGGTCAGTAGCTACTATTGGATTCTAGGCATGCTCCCAGTCCTTATCTGTAACTGCAAAATAAGCAAAGGGAAATTGGAAAACTCATGTGCAAATTAGCAATCTTCTTTTATTCTGAGTTTGCACCCTTCTTACATATGTGCGAAAAAATGCACTGCAAGGTTTTACCTTGGAAACAAAGATTTCTACAGGGGATGACTGCCTGACTGTTTGCCCTTAAAGAGCTGCTGACACCTCAAATAAAACTTTGAAAAACATAATAGGTACAATTCATCTTGCATTCCATATGTATTCTATAGACTTCTCTTCCCCATGGTGTATTAAGGAGGAAATTGCTATGAATACATGATATTTATCCCTTAGAGTTCACCTGTCTCTATACTGTAGTTTACTCCCTACTTCAAGTCATAATGCTCTGTTGTGACATCACAGTTGGTTCACATGGGAGTAACTGTGATGTCAAAAGCAGTGCAGTATGACCTCAGGTATGGAGAAGGCAACTGGACTAGATGAACTCTTCAGAAGCAAAGATCCTGTTTTCATGGGGATGACTTCAATAATAAATATTGTGGAGTAAAAATGCAAAACTAATGTGGAAAAACAAGCTCAACTGTGTCTAAATATTATGTTTTGTTAAAGTTGTCCCGAAGGCATCAGCTGCTCTTTAAATTGTTTTTAAGGCTACAATAATGTTAATTATAATTGCATTTATTTCTTTATAAGTTGGTGACTGGGAAATGCACACTGAGTCATGGTTTGGTTCTAGGTGTGACCCAGTGGAAGCGTATATGAGAGAATACATCATATACTGTACATAGAAACATACAGTAGACAGTGACAGCAGGAAAAGACCGATGGTCCATCCAGTCTGCCCATGATTGCTGTTTAATTCTGGGGTCTGTTGTCCATACAAGGTCCTAGCCCTCCCTAGCTATACCCTTATTCCTCTCCCTGTTGCTATTGCCCTGAGTAACCACTATACCCTTCACTCTATCCCAGCTGTGCTTGAAACCATTAATGGTTTTGGCACCCACTACCTTAGCAGTCATTCCACGGTTCCACCACCCTTTCTGTAAAATAATACTTTCTCATTGCCTTCTTGAACCTCCCTCCCTCCTGTTAGTTTTCATTCACGCCCTTGTGACCTTGAACCATTACTCATGCTAAATAATTCCCCACTGTTCACCTTGTTTATTCCTTTCAGGAACATGAAGGTCTCCATCATATCTCCCCTCTCCCATCTGGTCTCCAGCGAGCACATGCTTAGGACCTTGAGGCAAGTCTCCTAAGATCTGCCCTGTTGACCCTGAATTATTTTTGTCACCCTTTGCTGCACCATCTCTAGCCTGTTCTTATCTTTCCTGAGGTGAAAACTCCAGAACTGGGCACAGTATGCCAGGTGTGGCCTCACCAAAGATCTATAAAGAGGTAGTATTACCTCTTTTCTTCTGCTGTTAATACCCCTCCCAATACATTCCAGCATCCTATTTGCCTAGTTATTGGCCCTGTTTCACTGGCTTGATTGTTTGAAAGCCTCTAATGATAACTTCTGCAGTAGGTCCCATTCTTCAGTCGCATTGCTAAGTCTTACTTCACTGATCCAGTACTCTGACCTGGGATTCTTGTTCCCAAGGTGCATCATCTTGCACTTTTTGGCACAGAATTTCTTTTGCCAAACCTTAGACCACTTCTCTAGTTTTGCAGGAGACTGCACATTTCCTTGATTCCCTTGTCACTATTCATCTCCCACAGAACTTAGTGTCATCTGTGAAGAAACACAAGTTGCCGAAGATTCCTTCTCCAATGTCACTGATGAACATATTGAAGAGGATCGAGCCCAGGACAAATCTTTGTGGTACCCCACTAGTGAGCTCCCTCTGTTCTGACCCTGTTAACCACAACACTCTGTTTTCTCCTCTTTAGCCATCTCAATACCCATCTTATTTTGTCTCTTGCTGCACTCAGACCCTCCATCTTCTTCAGCAGTCATCTGTGAGGCACCAAGTCGAAAGCCTTGCTGTAGTCAAAGTATAGTAAATCCATGGCAGGACCCCTATCAAATGCCTTCATCACCCAGTCAAAGAAAAGTATCAGGTTAGTCTGACAAGATCTCTCTACCATGAACCCATGCTATGTACTTGCCTGGAGACCATTGCTCTCCAGGCAGTCCATGGGGTCCTCTTTGAACAGTAACTTCTTCAGCTTCCCTACTACAGAGGTAAAACTGACAGGTCTGTAGTTCCCTCACTTATCCTTGATGACCCCTTATGGAGAAGAACTATGTCCACCACTATCCAGTCGTTTGGAACTACCCCTGTCTATAATGAACTACTGATTAGTCCTACCAGGGGTTCAACCATTTCCGCTGCCAGTTGTCTGAGCACAATTGGATGCATTCCATCTGGTCCCAGGGCCTTACTGATCTTTAGGACTGCAAGCCATTTCCAGACTGTTTCACATTTAAATACTGACTGCCTCTTTTCCAGGGCCCCCTTTGTGGTCCTTTTGATGCCACTGTCTCGCAAGGGCCCACTGTCTTCCCTTGTTTAGACAGAGCAAAAGTAATCATTAAGGGTAGCAGCCTTTTGCATATCCACCCCTATCACCCTACCCCCCCCAGATAGCCTAACAATTTTCCTTCCTTCCTTCCTTTCTTACCTAATATACCAGAGGAACTGTTTTTCTTCACTCTTGACCCCCTCCGCACTACACAGGTCAGTGTCTGCTTTTGCTTTCCTAACTACCCTCTTTGCTTCCTTATTTCTCAATATGTGTGCCCCCTATTCTTCCTCCCTCTGCTTTTCTTTGTACCTGGTAAATGTCTTTTTTTTGGCCCTTACTGCTTCCCTGATCCTTGCTGAGAATCATAATGGTCTCTTCTACTTGTTACTTTTGGTTACTGTTCTCATGCATAGCTTAAATGCCTCGAGAATTGGCCCCTTTATTGTCCCATCTCTCTTCCACACCCCCTGTGTTGTCTATTCCAACTAACTTGTCTCAGATCTACTCCCTCAGCCTGTTGAAGTCCGCCCATCTGAAATCAAGGACCTTAGTTCTTGATTGGGGTTTTTCGGTCTCAAGGGGGCCAGTTCAAACCAAATGGAGTTGTGGTGGCTGTTCCCTAGTGGCTCCCCTACTCTCACAGCTCCTACTACCTCTGAGTTGGTGAGCACCACATCAAGGATGGCAGTCTGTCTGGTGGATGCCTTAACCAGGTGCAGCAGTAAACGGTCCTGGACTGTATCCTTAAACTCATATTCTATCCATTATTGACTATGGTCTAGTCATTTACTCATCTCCCAGTAAATCGTTGTTGCAGAGAATAGCACTGTTACTCAATAAATCCTGTTGGTTTGCATTTGATTTACCTTTAGAATGTCATGTTTGTTGTTTATACAACATAGAGGATAATGTATGGGCAACTATCAGCAACAAACTTGTGTAGCCAATGAGAGACAAGCTATGGTGACCGTTTAAACCTCGAGAGTGAAGCTCAAGAGGTTTTGGTCATCATGGCAACCTAGAGATGGCCACAAATGCTTCTTGCCAATAGTGGACCATACATTGTCTTTTATAGTGTGTGGTCCACACACAAGTGAAGCAAGTCTACAACAACCAGAGTTTGCCCTTACTGTAGGATTTTTTCCTCACTTCCACTCTCTTCCCAGGTCTGGTCTTACCACCGCAGCCATTTCAGGAAGAGCAGAGGTTCAGGTACGACGCATGCGTGAATACGTTCAAAGTTGTGCTGCAGTAGCTACTTAGCTAGTGCAGCACAACAAACTAGCTGATGTAGTTACTGCAACACAACATTGTTTGAGGGATGGATTTCCATCCCCAAAAACATTCCATCATACACTATATACTGTATCAAAGTGATATACTTTGCAGCAAAGAATAAATCATCTGGGATGCTGGGCCTGGAAGATAATAAATGAACAAATACCAGCTAAAGTTAAGATTATTGGTAGAAAGACCAGCATTGTCAAATGTTAAAATCCAATCTAGATTGCTTATATTTAAAATTACATAAGTGTTCAAAGAAGGTTGGGCAAACAGCTTTGTATTACAGAAATACAAAATCACACATGCCCCATAATGCAAAGCATCATGGGCTGCATATGCAAATCACCACAGAATATTATGCTGGTTCAACTTTAAGCAGAAATGCATGGTGCCAACAGGCCTCTCACACAGTTTGCAAAGGGTACCAACAGAAGACACATACACATACACATACACATACACATACACATACTTCGACATACCAGGACTCATCAGTGTGACTCAGCTGTTTAACACCCCAGTAGAATGAACCTGTTACCCTAAGATGGTCTATCTGGGTTATGTTGTGGTGAACCCAATTAAAAGAAAAAAACAAGTTAAAAGACAAAGAACCTCAGTGTGCAAGCACTGAGGCAATGGTAACCCCAAAGGGCATTGGCCAGGAAGCCAAGTTTCAAAGAAATACAAAATCACACATGCCCCCATAATGCAAAGCATCATGGGCTTCATATGCAGATCACCACAGAATATTATGCTGGTTCAACTTTAAGCAGAAATGTGTGGTGCCGAAAGGCCTCTCACACAGTTTGCAAAGGGTGCCAACAGAAGACACAGACACATGTTTCATCCTACCAGGACTCATCAGTGTGCCTCGCCTATTTGACACCACACCAATGTCTGGCACCCTCTGCAAACTGTGTGAGCGCCTTCCGGCTCTGCATTTCTGCAATGTTGACAACACCAGTAATATCCTGATGATGTTACAACATGATGCTACGTATGAGCATGTGTTTGTTCTTTAAGCAACCCGGAATACCTTCGGAACCATTCCATCAGTGTGGCACAGGTTCTTGTCTTTAACATTTTATTTCAATGGGTTCACCGCAACCTGTAACGATGAACCATCTTAAAACAACAATTCATGCCACTGGGGTGTCAAACAGACGAGGCACACTGATGAGTCCTGTTAGGATGAAACATGTGTCTGTGTCTTCTGTTGGCACTCTTTGCAAACTGTGTGAGAGCATAATATTCTGCAGTGATTTGCATATGCAGCCCATAAAGCTTTGCATTATGGGGCCATGTGTGATTTTGTATTTCTTTGAAACTTGGCTTCCTGGCCAATGTCCTTTGGGGTAACCATTGCCTCAGTGCTTGCGCACTGAGGGTCTTTGTCTTTGTATTATAGAGTTGGCACTTTTTGGAATTCCTTACCTTTACCATAAAAACATTAGCTAAGTACAAATCTTTTGTTACAGCTTTAAGAAATGTTATTGGTGCTACAGACATTTGTAATGGGCACTAATGGCGTTCTACTTTATGTATGAACATGTAATTCTTGTACTATGTATTTTATTGTCTGTAAACGTAGTCTCGTATTGTATACTCTGTTATTTGTACCAAGACTATGGTTGCCTATGAAAATGGGCATTCATTGGCCAGGGGCTCTTGTTTTAAATAAAAATGAAATGGAAAATGATCCTTCAAGACTTGACTTCTGGTACTCCTGGTCACTGGAACATCCCAATTGATATCTGACAGGTTCAGGCCACCCATTATTACTGCCTTCCTTTTTGCCACTCTCCTTTCTAGTTCCCCCCCAAGATCCCTGTCCCTCTCTTCCGCTTGTATTTGTGGTTTAAAGATCCTCCCCAACCATAGTTTCTTGCCTGAGGCTGCTGTGAGCTGCACCCACAGCAAGTCTGTCTCCTCATTACTACCATTGATGCACCCATTTTCCACAACCTCAATGACATGTCTGACATAAAGGAGTACACCTCCCTGTATACCATTTCCTCTGTCCCTCCTGAATACTGTGTACTCAGGGACTGTCGGGTCCCAGAAATTATTTTTTGAGGCTCAAGTTCCTGTGGTGACCACAAGGTCCATCTCAGTGTCTGCCATCATTGCCTGGAGCCCTCTGATTTTATTATCCAGGCTCCTGGCATTAAGATAGACACCCCCTTTCATCTAATTCCTGAACCCATTTTGCAGTTTACCTGCCTTCTTCCCTTATTCTTCCATGGTCTTCGATTATTTTTTTTTTTTTTTTATGATTACACACTTTCCTCCTCTCTGTTGTCCCTTGCCCTAGCCCAGTTTGGACCTCAATCCTATTTTTACCCACTGTCCTGCTACAAGCCCCCAGATATGGAAGAGTACTAAGTTCCCCTCCCTATTTCCTATCACCATGGTTCCCCTAGTCTCAGTCTCTCCTACAATCAGTTTAGCTGTCCAATATAGATGACAAACTTCTTCCCCAGCACACTGGCTCCTTCTCTTATCAGCTGGAATCTGTCTTCCTTGAAGAGCCTCCTCTCCTAGAAGTTCCTCCAGTCTCCTACAAAGTTGTTCCCCATCTCCTGATGCCACCCATTAAACTCATCTATCTCATCTCTCCTTATTCTATCCTTTTTGACCTCCCTGCACCACACAGGGGAGCCTCTGAAAAAGCAAGATAGGCTGAGTATGTCATCAGTCTGTCCCCCAGTCCATGAAAGATCTGCTTCACCATCTCCATTGACTGGTTCACCAGATCACTGATGCCTAGGTGTACCAGCACCCACAATTCCCCCTCTTTCTCCAACATTTTCTGAATCCTGGATAGCCAATGTACCAAAATGGCATGTGACCATCCCCCTCCAGTCCAACCCGCCACCACCCTCTCAGCTCCCCTAATAATTGAGTCCCTGACTACTAAGACTCTCCTTGTAGACTTACTCCTATTTGTATCCTCCAGGTGCCATCTCATTGTCCTGCCCCTTTCCTCTGACTGACTCAGAGTCCCCCCAGCAGAGTCAGGTACCTGAGCCTCCTCTAGGGGTGCATAGTGGTTGCTGTCTGGATGGTTTTGGGCTGGACAATCTCCCTGTGGCTAACCCTGCCTCCCTTCCCCCTCATCCTCCCTACCACTCTCTAACCTCCTAGACCAGAGAGCCTCTTGGGAGTAGGGGTGAGCTCCAGCTGAGCTGGTGACACAGCTGAGATATTTCTTCTCTTGCTGCCAGCAGCTGAGCATGGAGCTCTGCCAAGGTCTTGCAGATGGGCTAGTGCCTCCTCCTCCAGAGCATATTTCTAAAGAAGAGCAAGCTATTGCTGCCACAGCTGTTTCCCCTCTGTATTCCATTCTTATACAGAATTTATGAATAAGGTTAAACTTAGCTAGTTTTGATATTTGACATTTAACTATTAGAAGTAGCAACAAGCAAATACTGAATTAGCCCAGAATACAATTGATCAATACTAAAAAAAATATAAATGTCCGTAACTAGAAATACAAACAAGGGTATTATATTATATTATATAGGAGACAGTATAGTGCTGTGGTTTAGGGCACTGAGCTGCAAACTTGAAGACCTGGGTTTGAATCCCATAGCCCCCAGCTGCATACTGTGTGATGCTGATCAAGTCACTTAACTTCCTTGTGCTCCCCAGTCGCACCTGGAAACAAGCTTTGGCTTACTGTGCCTTTCCTGGTTAAACAAATTCCCCTTTCCCTATACCTAAATAGGGTGCAGCTAGGAAACCTAATTAGCTAACTAAAAAGGCAACCACAATAAGTAAAAGCAGCCTAGCAGTCACATGGCAGTACAAAAATACTAGTCCAACTATAAGCAATAGCAAGTTGTGGCAAAAGGTATGCAGCATGTTAGGCAACTACTGTAACTAGCAAAGCTGGGAGTCTAAGTCTGCAGCACTCTATCAGGCCTATTTACTGTATAGGGGACAATAGCACAATGGTGTAGCACCCAGAACGGGGTGTACTGGAACCTAACACAAGTATTAGGGAACTATCAACAACCAATTACTAGCTTACATTTATGGGTACCAGATGCAAGTAACAGGGCACTTCAGATAGGGAGTTGCAGACATTAGCAATATTAGGTGAAAGCAAAAGAACATAATAAATACAGTGTAAACAAATTCAAGTTAGTGTAAGTGTAAAACAGTACAGACCTAAAAGATGAACAAAAACAATGGAACTATGGTACATAATGATAAATTACATGATTACAAGAGTGCTAACCAGCAAACATCTGCACTACTTTACAATTAGAGCTGCGGCCGTATGGAATGGACTGCCACAACATGACATTGTAAATATTACCAACTTTAAAACATTTAAAGCTGAACTAGATAAGCTCCTACTGGGATAGTTATTACAATTAACCCTACATTGTGTAGGGAAAGTGGTCTCGATGGGCCTAGTGCCTCCTTCTACCTTTATACCACCGAGTGATACCGAGCAATGATAAACAAGGCAGAAGATAACTATGATAATACTGGGTGGCCAGAGAGGAGTATGTATCCCAGCGGCCCCTAAAAAGAGTATTGGGGGCCAGAAAGGAACAAGCAGCAGAAACAGGTTGGAGCAGTGTAATAAAGTGAGCTGTTGGGAGCTGTTTGAGTAAGAAGTAAGAGGTGTGACAGAGGAAAATAAGAAAGAATCTCAAACATAATAGACAAAAATACCTAAAAATGTTAGAGGCACCCGGGTGTTACATAGAAGCACAATAATTACACTAAACATTTTTTGTGGTTTTACTATAATGCCCATGTACTAAGTAGATCATTGTAGAAACCTTAAAATACATCAAACACATAAAGGTAGACCTCAGCAGCTCTTCCTAGTAGCAAATCAACACATACAGTACTGTAGGAACTATAGTTAAACTCTGGCCAGAGCTGATAGGGCTGCTGAGGAATTTAGGGTAAAAATATTGAAAATAACCAAAGTTGCAAGCCTGCATTCACATAATGTAATGCAAGCTCATACATTTGTTGCTTTTGTAATAGTTGTACACCAAATTTTCAACATGCCTTGTTATGACCTTGCCTCATGAAGAAGGGCAGAGAAAATGTTCATCTCATGGCCTAAAGGTGATTTTGCGCAGGGACTGCGAAATCACCTTTCGGGATAAAAGAACACATTTTGGGCAGGAGTTGAAAAATGACAGCTGTCACATTCATGTGGTGCTGTAAAGAAATGGCGATGTTAAAAATCTGGTTTAACAATATTGAATATTACCAAACGCACGAGTCTGCATTTGCAAAATTCAACATAGCCTCATAACCTTTTTTTTTTTTTTAAATATTTTTACACCAAATTTATAACATAGCCTTCTTATGACCCTGCCTCACAAACAAGGGCAAGGGCAGAGAAAATTTTCAACTCCAGTCCGAAAGGTGATTTCATGCAGGGACCACAAAATCACCTTTTGGGATGTGAAAAAACACATTTTGGCCAGGATTTGAAAAATTACAGCTATAACATTCATGAGGTACTGCAAAGATATAGCTATGCCTCAATCGCTGACACCTTCAACACCTTTTTCACAACCTGCATTCTCCCTGACCTTTCCATTCCCACCTTATCTGGACCCCCCACTCCCTCCTGTCTCCACCCAAGAGGCCTACGAGGCACTAATGTCTCTCAACCCTACTTAACCCAGCCCAAATGACCTTCACCCCAGGATTCTTTAGTTATAAGCACCCGCTATTGCTGCCCCACTTGCTCACCTCCTAAACCTCTCCTTCACTACCAGCTCTGCCCCCAAGCCTGGAAACAGGCCAAGGTGCTCCCACTCCACAAAGGTGGATATCCCACTTCACCAGGCCCATTTCTCTCCTTCCTGCTCTTGCCAAACTCCAGAGTCTCTTATGTACTTTAGGCTCCTGGAAAATCTTACTGTTTTGGCTAGTCTCTCACCTTTTCAGTCAGGATTCAGGAAGCAGCATTCCACAGTCTCCTCCCTGTTTTGAGTCACTAGCCATATCCAGTCAGCTATGGGTATAGGCCATGTCACTGCTGCCATTTTTGTGGACCTGGCAAAGGCTTCTGATTCAGTCTCCCATCACATCCTTATCCAAAAGCTTCATTCAGCCAGTCTGGCTCCATCTGTCATGAACTGGTTTCAATCCTACCTTCACAACAGACAACAATCTGTGTAAGTTGGAAGCATTATCTCATCCCCATCCAAACTTGTGTCCCTGAAGGTTCAATACTTGGCCGCATTCTATTCTCTTTATTTATAAACAACCTCTTATATGTCTGCTCTTCCTTGCACATCCACATGTATGTGGACAACACTGTGATTTACCTTTCTGGTCCCTCCTCCACTAAAGTGACTACCCCCTGCAGTGCGACTTTGACAAGGTGCAGCACTGGTTCAGGAAAAAACAGCTAAGACTGAATTCAAAAAAAACTTTCTATGCTCTTTCATTCTAGGCAGAGACTATCTAAACACCAGAACTACTCAACTTTCGCAACAATGAATGGCTCACCCTTAGAAACAGTCAAAACCTTCAAATATCTTAGGATCTGGCTGGATAGCAGCCTCAAATTCTCTGCCCATATCGACTCATTATGTACCAAACTCCATCCCAAACATGGCGCCCTCTATCGCCACAAAGACTGCCTCGCTCAACCAACCCACTGAGACCTAGTGTCCAAAACTATTCTACCCATAATAGACTATGCTGATACAGTCTATGGCTCTGCACCTGCAACCTCTCTTGCAAGACTCGATGCTCTTCTAAATTCATTCTGTCAACTCACCACCTCCTCCTCCCCCCACTCATCATTGTTTCCTCTCCTCTCCTCTCCTCTTCTCTACTCCTCCCTAACCGTAATGCCCCACCTGCCAGGCACCAGGTCCACAGCCTCACCTTCATTGCCAATACCTTTATTTGTACTCAACAGGTTTTGTACTTTATCAAATTGTTTTATTTTCCCTGTATTTGTCTTTCCCCTGGGTCACACCTGGAAACAAGCTTTGACTCAGTGTGCCTTTCCCAGTTACCAATTTATAAATAAATAAATAAAAATGTTTTTGTAAATTTGAGGTAAAAACATTGAAAATTACCAAAGTTATGAGCCTGCCTTTGCAAAATTCAAGGTAGGCTCATAACGTTGTTGTTTTTTTTTTAATATTTTTACACCAAATTTTCACCCTAGCCTTCTTATAACCCCACCTCATGAACAAGGGCCAAGAAAACAAACGCCTGCCTAAAAGGTGACTTCACGCAGCGAACACAAAATCACCTTTCAGGACAGATTTGCCTAATGTCAGTGCAATTCTTCATGAGGTGGGGTCCCAAAGCAGGCATGTTGAAACTTTGGACCAAAAATGTGCAAAAATGCTCAAGTTATGCCACTAAGTTCAAAACCCCATTGAAATACATTGAACTGCATACCTGTTTTTTCAGTTTGCAGTCTGGCTTTGAAGAGTGAGGATGTGTCTACGGTGCAGAGACAGTTATGATATTGCACCCCCGATGGGTAAGTAAGGGCTTGGGGGGGGGGCATGGGGTGGTGGGCGCTGAGTGGGAGGATCCAGTAGGGGTACTGTAACAGTGCAAAAGACATTGATGGATTTTTTTTTTCAGGGTGAAAAGAAAGTGACTGAGGATTCCTGCACTGGGGGATTGGGCATCCCCAGTGTCTCTGTAATGTTTCTGGGGGTGGGGAGTGGGGTTGTGGGTGCTGAGATAGAGAGTTGGGTGGGTGGGAGTAAAAAAATGGGAAAAGAGGGAACAGACCAAGGATTCGTGCACTGGAGGATTGGGCACCCCCAGTGAAACTGATTGAGGATTCCTGCACTGGGGGACTAGGTACCCCCAGTTGTGACTATTACATTTCTAGGGAGGGAGTGGGGTGGTGGGTGCTAAGATAGAGGGTCGGGTGGGTGGGAGTTTAAAAATATAAAAAAAAAAAGAAATGGAGGTCACGGCAGAACACAGCACATTCCGCTGTGACCAAGATTGTGGACAACCTCTATTGTGCATGCACAATAGAGGTTGCAGGCCATCTTGGATATGGCAGACTGTGCCGTGTTCCACCGTGACCTCTGACTGCAAAGAAAATAGTGCTCTGTAACTGCTAATAGACAGCGCAGAGTGCTTCATGGACGTGGAGGTGACTGTGAGGCAACGCCACACTGTTGTTTGTTCAGAAAAATCTCCCCTTTTCTGATCACAGGAGGTCTGCAGGGCTCCGCCCACTGCAACCCTAATAACCTACCATAAGCTGGAGATCTGATTGTACAGATTCATGTATTAAATAGATTTTCTGTCAGTATCTCATTCATGTTGCAAAATGAAGATGTTTCAATACTCAACTTATTAACAAGTTTCATTACAAAATTTAAAAAAATGATGAGATTTTTAATAATATGTATCCAGTCAAGGAGTTAATGGCTTAGAGTTTGTCTGTAGCACATGGATGCTTCTGCGAGTAATGTATGTACTAAATCCATATATGGTATAGACAAGCTAACATATAAAGACAAGGTGCATTCACTAGGCTTGCACAACTTAGAACGAAGATGACTGAGGGCATATCTTATTTTAGTCTTCAGTGTAATAAAAATAACAAATTAATGTCAGATATGGGACTGGAGCTTAAAGAATGACCTTTCAGCTCTAGAAATCATACCAAACAGCAACAGGGGTAATCTTTCAGAACTGAAAAAAGAAGTTCATATTTTACTCAGAGAATGGTCAGTTACTGGAATAACTTGCCCCATTACATTGTTGAAGCTCCTAGTTTAGATTGCTTTAAGGAGCATTTAGATACTCATATGGACACCTGGGAACACAAATGGACCACCACTGTTTAGTGAGGGAGAAGACTTAAAGCACCTCTGGTGCACTTCTATGCCAGATTTACCGAAGTACCAAAGTAATAGCCTTTTCTTTCTTCATCTCATAAACTCCCTTGAATCCCATCACATTCACCAGCTCACTACATGAACATAAGCAAGTCATCTGATCTCCCAGTGCTTCAGGCATTTATTTGTCTACAGCTTTTAGCTGAAAGATGCATACTGAGCAAGCTGTTTTCCAGGTGCATCCAGGGAGCACATGGAGGTTAAGTGACTTGCTTAGAGTCACACAATATGCAAGAGAAGGTTATGGGAATCAAACCCAGGTCTGCTGGATGTACCAAGCTGATTCACAGCTTGTTGCTTTACCATATAGGCTATAGTACCAGTACTATCTTTCTGTATTTCTACAGTTGCAAAGTTGGGCACTAGAAGAAGGACTTCCCATGGATATCTACATTCTGCATTCCGGTCAGGCTCTTATGGCCTCTTTTTTGAGGCAGTAAGGTCTGGTGGTTAGAGCACCAAGCTGTAATTCTGGAAACCCAGCAGATGTAGGTTTGAAACCTGAGTCACCACTTGCATAAAGTGCAATCCTGAGCAAGTTACTTACCTTCTCTGTGCTCCCAGGATGCTCCAGGAAATGAGTTTTAGCTCGAGTTGTGTGACATTTCAAAGTGCTCTTCTGCTGGAATTCCTTGAAATACAGAAATCTTGCTTAATTCTATAGAGTTCTGTTGGAAAAAAGAGTTCTGAAATCCTGAAAGTGGAATGTTAACTGTGAAACTGTATTCCATAGTTTATACAAACTGTGGATTCTTTTTCGCAAACCATGGAATATTATTCTGTGCATTATGTGATTTGCTGATCATTTATTTATTGATTGATTTATTGATTTATTTATTCTTTGGAAACTAGGAAAGGCCCACTAGGCACAAATGCTTGTTTTCAGGGGTGACCAGGGAGCAAGGGGAGCTTACATGACTTGCTTAGAGTCACACAGTATGCAAGTGGAGGTTGTTGGACTCATACCCAGATCTGCTAAATTTCAGAAGTAGAATTGCCATTCTGCAGGAACTCACCATTCTGTGCAGCTCTAGTTTGGGCTCAGTGTGCCGTTACCAGATAATTCTAAAACAAAATAAGAATAAATTATAGAAAAATAAACTAGAAACATAAAATGTGGTATAGTATACTAAACCACTGCTTTTATTTAATAATAAGCAAAGTTTTTTTTCACACTAATGGTGTAATCACTTAATGCTGGCAGGCTCTTTAAAGTGTTAGTTTTGTTTATAATTCTTAGAAAAATCCCAACCCAAAGGTTATTACATCACATTACCATTTACTTAATGGAATTCAGGCTTTCATAGGTGCATCTGAGTAGTGTGTGGGGTGAGTTGCTATGCCTACTGGTTGAAAAAACTGTCATCAAACTGGCACTATGACTTGCAGCATTAGTTTGGCAGGTATTTGCCAACTGCTGTTTTATATCATCCTGTGCAAGTGTGAAAGCCCCTATGCAAAGGAAGCCTACAATCAATGTTATGATACTAGTGTAGTGGAGCTCACATAACTAAATTTCACAGCTTTACAAATATCTTACTCTGTCTCTGTCTTTAACACCTTGATGCTGTGTAAAGTGAAACCTGAAACCAGTGAACATTTTGCAGAATTTTATGGGCTAAAACTGTAGAGTCCCCTGAGTGAACACTGTATCCAACATTCAAAGCTCTCAGTTGGCACCATGCAAAGTAATCATCCTGAGCATAGATTTGTGCATTGTCCTAATACTGCTAGACTGGAACAGACATTGTGCACATGCTAAGTACACAACTGCAGTTCCAACATAGCGGTATTTCCCAAGGCACTTTTGCCAAGGTACTAACAGGTGTCAGTGCACAAAACAGAGACACCTGTTGGTTGGCCACAGCATGGTACAGTATGTAGCCAGCATGCTTAATATGTTTGAGCAGAAGAAATAGCTTATCCCAAATGGTATAGCATTGTGCTCCACAGTCCAAACTACCGTATTCAATGATAAAAATATTAATGACCCTATAATGTATGCAGGTCACAAAGGATACATCTGCGTCCCATTATGGGGCCATTAATCAGGCTACACAATGCCTCTACACTGTGAATAGTACTGAGGTATGGTGCAGCCTAACAGCTCTGTGACCCATCTGTCAAGGCAAAGCCTAACCCTCTCCCTCACCCTACCCTCTCACAAGTATGCATTTAAATTTATATCACTCTCTGGTTGTCAATTGGCCCCCTTCTCCATTTAATTTCTTCTCGAGAAAACATTATGCATTATCATTTAAATCACTCCCTAGTAATCTAGAAGACTCCCTTCCCACACCTGAGCCCCTTGAAAGTACACATTTTATTTGATATCATTCCTTGGTGGTCTAGTGGATCTCCATCCCAGTCTGTGTACATCATGCCTACCACCTTGCTTTCCTTGCATCAGCACAGACCCAAAAGGAAACAAAATCAAGCACTCCTGCCGGACCCAAAATATTTGTTATTAATAAATACACTTAAATAGCAAAAAAAAAAAAAGTGCCTTGATAAACCACCAAACTGACAAGCCCCAGCAACTCAAAACAGACCTCCCTCCCAACTGCTTGGCCAGGTGCCATCTGCATCATGCAAGTTCTTATTGGTACAACCATCTGTTGTGTGGAAATACAGTACTTACAAGACATCTAACAGATGCAAGAAAAAGTTCATCTAAATGCATACTGTGTATGCGCCAGTATTTCATTTTTTAAATTATCATAGAGTGATATAAATTTAAATGTACGCTTGCAAGCTGATTGGGTGAGGAAGGGGGATAGCACTAGACTACCAGGAGTATACTGAGCATACAGATGCTGAGGGGGTTGCATAGGGGCTACATACCACTGTGCATGGTTGTAAAACTAGGTTTTTGGCAGCAATAACTAATATATGAAGAAGCCAGCAGAAGAAGGCCATTTGGTCTATCTAGTCTGTTTGCTTTGCAGGGTCCACACCTTGAGCTACTGTTCCTGCCCCCCCCCCCACTCCTCCCATCCTCCCTACCCATGATCCTTACCTTCCCTCTATACCTATCCCAGTCTCTCTTGAAGCTACCCACTGTCTTCAACGAAACCACCTCTTCTGGCAGCGCATTCCATGGAAGAAAAACACTAAGTCCATCTAAATGCATACTGTATATCCACCAGTATTTAGTTTTTTTAATTATCATGGAGTGATATAAATTTAAATGCACACTTGCAAGCTGATTGGGTGAGGAAGGGGGTAGCAAGGTGCTACCAGCCTGTTGGCTCTACTGAAGATATTTCAAAATACCAGTTCACCTCTATATAGCACTCTGGCATTCATTAAAATATGCAGTAGGATAAGCACTTTGCTCATTGGGTCTTTATTTCTAGTGGTGGCTACTCTAATAGGCTTTTGGCCATGCTTTCTCCAATTAGCACAGCCATAATCTTGTAAGTTTTATGCTACTCATTTAAAACCCAGCTATACTGCATTTAGTGATACCCATAGGTGCATTAGCTTCTATAGGAAAGCAATGCCTTTTTTATGGATACAGAGATCTACAGTATAACATAACTAGCACAGACTTTTAATGTTTTGTTTATGATGCTGTTTGTGGTTGACAGATTTATACTTGTTATTGCTTTATGAATTATGGGATATGGAAGATTGTATAGCACTTTGAAGTGGCTTAGGTGCTCTGGGGTTGAAGAGTTTTACAATAGTAGTATTTCTTAGGCTCCTAATAAAATCAGAGCAGTGAGAATTCTTAGAGCAATACTGATTCTCTTTACAAGAACAAACCAGTTATAGTATATTAAGCAATTCATACAGCGCCAGTCAATAGATTCAAAAGTTTAAATTATTTATCTATACCAGAAAAATGTAATCCCACCCAGGGCTCTACTAATTAGCCAAGAAAGGAAGTAATCAATCAATCAATCAATCCAATCAATCAATCATTCAGCTCAATCTGTCAAACAGCTTTATTGATATGATACCATTCTGGGCACATCCAGTCACAGAAATAGCACATAGACACTGATGACAGAAAAGGAATAGTCTATCCAGTTAGTCCACATTATCCTGTCAGACCCTTGGACCTATTGTATCTGTTGTGTCTTTGCATACCTCTTCTTCTTATTGTTCTCTGTGTTTCTGCCTTCCTCATCCCTCTGAGTAGCTACTATACCCTTGGCTCTATCCCAGCCATGTTGGAATCTGTTTATGGTTTTGTCACCCACTACCTTTGCTGGCAGATCATTGCATGGCTTACATCCTTTCCAAACCATCCCCCTATTAAGCTGCAACACTTGTGACCCCATGTCCTAGCTTCTCTGTTCCTGGTAAATAGCTCTTCAGAGTTCACTTCATTTACTCCTTTCATGAACTTGAAGGTCTCCATCATGTCCCCCTTCTCTCATCTGGTTTTGAGGTAATACATGTACAGCACCTTCAGCTGATACATGTTCAGCGCCTTTAGTTGATCTTCATAGGATCTGTCCTCCAGGCCCTGAATCACCTTGATCACCCTATGTTGTACCATCTTTAGTCTGTCCTTGTCCTTTTTCAGGTGGGGACTCCAGAACAGGGCACAGTACTCCAGATGTGGCCTCACCAGTGACTTATACAGAAGTAACAGTACTTCCTGTTTCTTACAGTTGACTCCCCCCCCATCCAATGCACACTAGTATACTGTTACCCTTGCTGAAGGCTTTGTTACACTGGCTAGTTTGTTTAAGGGAGTCACTAACGATGAATTCTAGGTCCCTTTCTTCTGATGTTGTGTCCAGCTGAATCCTTCCCATCCAGTACTCTGTTCTGGGGTTTTTGTTCCCTAAGTGCATCACTTTACACTTCTTGGCACTGAATTTCGGTTGCCAGACATTGGACCACTTTTTCCAACCTTTGCAGGTGATTCTGCATTTCCCTTATCGTACTAACATACTTAAATGCCAGCAGAATAGGCCTAACGGTCTTTCGTGTCTGCTTGTTTGGTCAGCCCCCACCCTGGGAGCTGACCTTACTGCCACCCTGGCCCTCTCTGTTTTCTCCCTTCCCAGTCCCAGATATTCCCACTGCACAGAACTTTGCTTCCAGAACCCTTCCGCTGTACCTGTCCCACCTCCTCTTGAACCCCTCCACTGTCTCTTGCCTCCACCAGCCCCCTGGGCAGCACATTCCATGGCTCTACCATCCTCTCAGTGAAATAGCACCTCCTCCTTTCTCCGCTGAATCCTACCCCTCCAGCTTCCACCCATGCCCTCTAGTTCCCCCCCCTTTCAGAGCACCCTGACTGCTTCTCCCCTATTTATCCCCTTCATGTACCAGAAGACCTCTATCATGTCCCCCCGGTCCCTTCTCTCTTCTAATGTGTACATATTTAGCTCTTCAAGCCTCTCCCCATAGATCCTGTCCCCCAAGCCCCAGATCATTTTGGTTGCCCTCCTCTGGACCCTCTCCAGGAGTTCAATGTCCTTTTAAGTGTGGCCCAAAACTGCACACACACTCAAGGTGCGGCCTCACCAAGCAGTTATACAGAGGGAGTATCACTTCCCTCCTTCTGGAGGTGATCCCCCTAGTGATGCATCCCAGTATCCTGTTGATCTTGGCTGCTGCCCTCCTACAAGTCTCAGAGTTGTTCATCTTGACATCCAGCACCACCCCCCTGATCCCTCTCAGCCATTGAGCCTTGTAGCATTTTCCCCCCCAGGGTGTACACTTGGTCCGGGTTTCTGGCTCCCAGATGCAGTACCTTGCATTTCCCTGCATTGAACCTTAGCTTCCACTTTCTAGACCACCTTTCCAGAGCCTCCAGGTCCCTCTGTAGGGCCACCCTCCCCTCCTCCCCATCCACCATGTCCCCCAGTTTTGAGTCATCCGCAAAGAGACTCATCTCACTCCTGATACCCTTCTTTATGTCAGAGACATAGGCATTGAACAGAAGGGGTCCAAGGACCGATCCCTGAGGGACCCCACTAATGACCCTCCTTGGGGATGAGACTATCCCGCCAACCAAGACCCTCTGGGTCTGGTCCTAGAGCCAATTGCCTATCCATCTGATCATCTGGTTCCCCACCCCCATTTCTCCCAGCTTATTCAGCAGGCCCCCATGAGGAACAGAGTCAAATGCCTTGCTGAAGTCAAGATAGAGGATGTCCACTGGTCTACCCAGGTCCAAGGCACTCATCACCCAGTCATAGAACTCCACAAGGTTTGTCTGACATGATTTACCTGGGATGAATCCATGCTGTCTATCATCCAGGCACCCCGACTTTTCCAGGTCCCCCCCAGCCCTCCTTGACAATGTCCACCATCACCTTTTCCCACCACCAATGTCAGGCTGACAGGCCTGTAGTTCCCTGCCACCTCCCTTGATCCCCCCCCTTATGGATAGGCACTATATGTGCCACCTTCCAGTCCTGGGGCATCCACCCTGTCCTCAGAGAGATGCTGAAAAGCTCCGCCAGGGGTCTCGCCAGGACATCCGCCAGTTCCTTCAGCACTCTGGGATGTAATTTATCCGGCCCCAGTGCTTTCTCCATCTTAAGGGACCTGAGGGCTTCCCTCACTCTCTCTGCCATGATTTCCACCTCCGCTACCTCGTCCCCCTGCTTTGCCTTTCCCCCTCCTGCCAGTGATGGTCCCCCCTCTCCCCAGACCCGCTGATCGGCAAGCGTCCCCCCTCCTCAGTTTCACCATCTCCTCCCATGTTGATGCAGCCCCTCATTTTCCTTGGTGAAAATATTATAGGATTTTAATATAAAAATTTTATAGGATCCAAACACTACCTGACCAGAGATTCCAAACAAAGGTTAATCCTGGCATCATTCCTATCCCTCATTGATTACGCTGACTTCCTTTATGGTCACTGTTCCTCTACCATTTAAATAAATTGGACACCTTGTATCATAGAGCTATTAGATTCATTACAGATCTTCCTCCAGCACCCATCATTGCTCTCTCTACAATGCAGTCAGTTGGACATCCCTACACCATAGAAGAAACAAAATGCTGCTGTCTGGATCTACAAAGCTCTGACAAACAAACTCCTTCCTACATCTCAGATTGTTTCAACCAGATCACATCCAGGCCTTACACCCAAGGATCAATAAACTCATCATGCTGAAGATTCCCATTACCTGCACCCGGTATGGAAGGGCTGCAATCAGCTATTCCTAGCACTTATCTGGAATTCTCTTCAAAAGACCTTGAAATTGGATACCCTCATTCCATTAACATCCTTCAAAAACTGTACACTAGTCTCTTCCCAGAATCATGCAATTGCTTCATAAAGCCTAGTCCTCTCACCCCTCTTTTCCCTACCCCTTTTACACTACCCCTATTTTCTGTTTTTCTAGTTTGTTCTCCAACCTACTTAGTACAAAATGACCCCCAAGTCCCATTACCCTAGCTTTATCCCTCCAGTACTGTTTGTTTCTTTCCTTTTAATATAATCTAGGTCAAATGTCAATTTTGTCTTGTACATATGTAAATATTTGTATACCTGTTTCGTTCATAAATCTTTGTATTTGTGTTCAATCAGTACCATGTCTTTTGTGTAAAACTGTAACCTTATATTGTTAAGACCAATCAGGTCCATCTTGTAAATGAGCTATGCTCAATGATGCTCGCCTGAATAAATAAAGATTTTGATTGATTGATTGATTGAAAACTGAGGTGAAGTACTCATTTAGTACCTCAGCCTGCCCCCCCCCCGGGTCTTGTGCCCATCCCCCATTTTAATACTGCTAATCTGCCCCTTCACCCTTCATTTTTCCCCAATGTATCTAAAGAACCCTTGTTCCTCTTCTAATTTCCCTGGCCAGGTTCTGCTCCTTCCTTGCCTTAGCTGCCCTCACCACTCTAGTGGCCCTTCTGGCCATCAGCTCATACTCCCTTCGATCCCTTTCACTCCTTGGGCACTTGAAATGCCTATAAGCTGCCTTCTTTCCCCTCACCACCTCCTGAATCTCCCTGGTCCACCAGCAGGGTTTACAGGCCCTACCACATTTTTGTCTTACTCTTGCACAGGTGCTGGTAGCATCCTGCACCCCCCTCCTGATGATTTCCCACCTACTGTCAGCGACCATGTCTGGTCCAATCCTATCCAACTGCTTCTTAAGGATCCTTCCCATTTCCCTGAAATCTGCCCCTCTGAAATCAGTTACCTCTGTCTTTGTGCAGCCTTCTACCCCTCTTAGGTCCAAGCAGAACTAGACTGTGGCATGGTCGCTCCCCGTCAATGGGTCCCTTACCTCCAGGCCCCCAATCTGGTCACTGTCTGCCAGGACCAGATCCAGTATCTGCACCTCCCTGGTTAGTTCCTCCACCTGCTGAGTTAGGAAGCCATCCAACAACCTCTGTTCCCTGGCCACTGAGGATGTATTAGTCTCCCAGTCCATTCCTGGCATGTTTAAGTCCCCCAACACCACCACCCTTCCCCTGCCCAATCTGCAGTGCCTACCAACATCTGCCACCAGACTCTCCTCCAGCTCCTCCGCCAGTGCAGGGTGTCTATACACCACTCCTATTTTTACCCTCTTGCCCCCCCTTGTTATCAAGGTGACCCAAATCACCTCCACAATTCCCTCCACCTCCTCCACTACTCCTATGCCAATGCAGTTTTTGACTATTATTGCTACCCCTCCTCCCCTTCCCTCTCCCCGTCCTTCCTGAACATGGTGTAACCCTCCAGGTTCAGGTCCCAGTCATGCCCTGTGGTGGCCCAGGTCTCAATGACCACTGCCACATCCACCTCTCCCTCAGTTAGCATCACCTGGAGCTCAGGCATTTATTGCCCAAGCTTCTGGCATTTATCAGGACTACCTTCCACCCTTTCCGTAAACTTCCATTTCTCCTGCTTGCATTCCCATGGGGATTCCGTCTTCCCCCCCGTCAGCACCTTACCAGTTGGCCTTTTCCTGCATTCCTCCAGCTCCCCAGGGGGGTGGAGGCAGAGTCCTCTTTATTGGACCTCTGCCTTTTCTCCCATCCCACCTCCCTTCACAAGTTTAAACCCACCTTTCAACGAACCCCTCTATTTTCAACTTAAGGATTCCCCCCCAAATTGAGATGGAGCCTATCTCTAGCATACAGCCCCATATTCTCCCAGGTCTCCACCCAATCCCCCATCAACCCATATCCTCTGGCCCCACACCACTCCCTGAGCCACTGGTTTATCTCCCTAATCTTCTTCTTGTGTTCCCCACTAGCCCTTGGCATCAGCAGGATTTCCGAGAAGGAAATCGCGCATCCTATGTCATGACAGACCCTGGCAAGCTCCCTGAACCTTGCCTGTATCTCTAGTTCACTATTTTTCTCAATGTCATTAGTACCTAGGTGGACCAGTATGTCTGGGGAATCTCCACATCCTTTGCCAGCTGATATACCTCATGCTTGGCCCTGTGCACCATTAGTCCAGGGAACCATTTTGTTCTAACCAGGCAGACTTCCCCCTCCCTATCCTATTTGATACCCCTGATCATGGAATCACCCAACAGGAGCACTTTTACCATCCCTTTTCCTCCATTTCCCCCCCTTCCATGTCCCCCATCCTTTCTACTGGCTCCTCCCCTAGCCGGCTCCTTGCTCCTTCCCCTATCTGGGTGCCCCCTGCCACCCCCTCCTTATTTACCCCACCACCGTCCCCCCCAATCCTATGCCTCCCTCCTCCCGAGTATCCTTTTGTACCTCGCTATCCCCCCATCGCTGCTCGCAACTGGTCCTTCCTCCCCATCTGCTAAACTTGCCTGGCTCATCCTCCCTTCCTTCCTGTCTCCATTCAGCCCCTCCTTGCCTGTCGTGCTCCCCTGGCATAAACCCTCAGCTGCTTTTACTGTATCCTCCTTGTACTTCTGGTCCCTCTCCTTGCACTTTCCTTCCAACTGGTTCTTCTCCTTGCACTTTCCTCCCTCTATTCCCTCCTCCTCCTGCTCTCATCCACCGCTCCCCCCATTTTCCCATGTTCCAAGTTCCCCCCTGTTTTTCCTGCTATCTGGCCCCTGCCTCCTGCCCTCCACTCCCTTTCCATCTCTAACCACCCCTGTCATGGTTACATCACCCACCTCATCCTCAAGCAGAAGAAGAGAATTGAAGTGCTTACTGAGCTTAAGGTCCAATCCACCTCTCCCTCTTGCTTCCTTCTGTCCAGCCCCAGCCATCTGCCTACTTCCCTAAGAATGTCCTCCCTTTGGCCTCCCTCTGTGAGGGTCCCCAGATACCTGCCTCCTTCCTTGGTAGTGTCCTCTTTTTGGGCCCCCTCTGTCAGGGTCCGTATGCAACCCCAGAGTACTCTCCTGCACTCCTTTCCCTATGCCCCCACCCCTAGTGCTTGGTGCAACCCCGCGGGAGAGCCCCTGCCCTATTCTGCAACCATACCTCCCCCATCCCTCCAGCTGTTTCCTAATCCCCTCAACCTCCTCCCTAAGCTGTGCCAGCTGGTAGCACTGGGCAGCCACCAAACTTCCAAGCCCAGTCCAGTATCATGGCCGCCCCACACCCTGTGCAACCCACCACCCTCCCAAAGATGCCGGCCCTAATGACATGTTGTGGTCCCATCCCCCTCCAAGTAAGATTCCTTGGGTGAACCACCAGGTTCCCCACAAGTCCAAGATACACCCCTATACACTAATCAGGTCACCCAGTAATCCTAGATACAGTCCCACAGTAAACAGTACCCCTGTTACTAGGTGCAGTACTACACAGTAAACTTATAGGGGAAGTGTACAACTCCCTAAGCTCCTCTCTCCTAGCCCTTAAACCCAACCCCCAGTGGCTAGAACTACATGAGCTGCACTTTCCTCCAATTGCAGGGCAGGTGTTCCCCTATAAGAGAGCCGAGCTCCGGGGAGAGGGAGGGTGGGATCAGGGCCTACACCTGACTCTCATGAGAGTGTATCAGCCCTGTGTCTGCCCTTCACTGCACCTCCAAGCACTACCAACTAAGAAAATCTTTCAAGTTTCCTTACTCTCCCAGCATCCAGCTAGAAGCTTCTTCCCCATTCCCCGCTAACTAAAGACTGACTGAGTTGGGAGTCCCACCTTACTATCCCCTCCACATTGTCAACTCTGCCACAAATTTTAGTATCCTCTTCAACTAGACACATCCTGCTCTGGATTGCCTCTTCTACATTGCTGATGAACATGTTAAAAATAGATTGGGAACAAGACAGAACATTGTGGTACTCCACTGGTGACCTCTCCTTCCACTGATCTGATAACCACAACTGCCACATCCTCTCCAACCAATCCTCTTACCCACCTTACTATTTCCTTAGCTGTTCCCAAATCCCTCATCTTCTTCAGCTGTCTTCTGTTTAGCACCAAGTCTAATGGCTTGCTGAAATAGTAAGTCTACTGCGTGCCCCGTTTCAACTTCCCTGGTAACCCAGTGAAAGAAAACTACCAGGTTGGCCTGACAAAATCTCCCTGCCATGAACCCATTCTGCTTATTGTTCTGAAACTTATTTTTCTCCAGCTATTCCACAAGGTCCTCTTTAAGTAGAGCCTTCACCAGTTACCCTACCATGAAGGTAAGGCTGACAGGTCTATAGTTTCTCAGTTGCTCCATGTTCCTTCCTTTGTGAAAGGGAACTACATCTGTCATTCTCCTGTCTGTTGAAACTACCACTTGCTGCAAAGACCTATTGAGCAGTCCCACCAGGGGTTCAACTAACACCGATACCAGTTCCCTTAGCACTGTGGGATGCACGCCATCCAGTCCAAGGGCCTTGTTTATTTTGAGAGCTGCTAACCCTTTTCTCACTCTTTCACTAGTATATTATTGCAGACCCATTTCTGGGACCCCTCTATCAGCTGGCTTTATCCTGATGCCTGGCAAGGGCCTTCAGATGGTCTTATCCACAGAACTCAACACTCTAAAATTAACATTTTGATTTCCTGAATGTGGTCAATGCTGAGAATATAGCTGGATTCAGAACACAATGTGGGACACCCTTAAGAAGATTATTAGGCTATAATACACTGCAGGGATTTACACCTGATTAATGGATTTAAAGTATGGACTGTTCTGTCCTTATTCTTCCATGTTTCTATTTTTTTAAGAAACATTTCATGGCACTCTAGAACATAGCCTGCTAAAAGCATTACTGCCCTTAGTGACTTGATATTCTATAATGTTAGACAATTACAGAGTTTCATGAATCAGTTTTCCAAGAGGGCAGATGCCTGAAGCAGCTAGCAGGAGATGTTTGGCAGCAGCAATGCCCAGAGAGAGATCCTGAGTGTGTCTCAATCCCAACTGGAAGAGAAAGAGAGAGTGTGAGAGAGAGGCAGAGAAAGAAAGAGAGTGAGAGAGAGAGAGAGAGAGAGAGAAAGAGATCTGAATGCCCAGTCAGTGTGGATAGGCTACAGATTGGAGGGAACCTAAAGATGTTTTAGCATTTTTTGGAAGTCTTGCAAAACTGTGACCGATAAAAAAAAATTTCTTTCCTCAGTAAAGGAATTCAGTTTGATCCAAAAATTGATCATTTTGCTTTCGGCTTGGGCCTGCATACTGGTTAATCCTAACTCAGTTCTAACCATACAGCTTGGGATAATTACTGGATGTGAAAAAACAAACTGGCATGTTTGTTCTAACAACCAGCACACTACAGGTTTACCAGCACCCCCCCCGCCGTTACCTCACCAAAAGTCATGAGTCACCAGTGAGAGGGAGACCTGAATCTGCACTGCAGCCATCTTAAAGAGAAACAGAAGTGATGTCTTGAACATCACCACAGCCCACAAATTCTCTGTCAAAATTAAAGGTGGGTATTATGATTCACAGGGAATGTTAATATACAGTAAACAGGTTGATGTCATGTTTCTATGTTATTAACTCAGAGAAGACTTAGCTGCTAATGGTGACTACTGTATCTCATGTTTTATCTTCTGTGGTGTCCAGTCTGGTTGATATGCCCCTGAAAGTGTTTAAGACTAATGCTTGGAGCCACTTAGTGTAATCAAAATCCCCAGCAGTTTCTATAATGTGGCACTCACCATGATCGGGACGTCGATGGAAGTATGCAGCACTGGATATTTAAAAAAAAATAAGCTCAGAAATTATAAAGAAAAGACCCGATAGCAGCAAGAGCTCTCAAAGATATACACGCTAGCAGGCATGCCAGAGGATTATTTCATGACCTGTTTAGGGTATGATAAAACTGACAGATACTCAAGCAGTTCAATCTTTTTCCCATCCTCCATTTGCTGTATAGCCCTAGATGTTAAATTTGATGGTCTGATCTGAAACCACTGTGGTGCTTATATTTTTATATGCTTTCTTTGCTCTTATGTCATGTTTTTTTTTATTATGGTGCATCACTAATTCTGATACTCAGTGACACCTGAAAGCTTTAGCATAAGCTGAAGGGCTTAACTGCCAGTTGGGTCACCCAGTGACTAGTAACTCTGGCAAGGGGATGGAGTGGTGAGGCATTAAGAGAGCAGTATCAACAGTGTTACTATAGTGCCATCAGACACAGCTTGCCAGCTAACCAAGCTTGATGTTGGCTCCCTTGTGACCCTAAGTTATGGATGCCATGCTAGACTCATTGCAGACTGTCCAGTAGGCTGAAACTGTGCTCTTTGAGAGTAAACTCACAGCTGCTGCTTCAGGCCACCACACGCATTCATTATTGTGTCATTGGGGGCAATGGGGTAGTTAGGAGGGCAGTAGCACTAGTGCCTAAAAGAGATTGTGCCAGTAATTAAAGTGGGCTGGGTGAATTTTTATACCCAGCCAAAGAGCTTGAAGTGTTTAGGGGGTTAATCAACATTGTAATAAAAGCCTGGAGCCTTGGGGGGGGGGGGGGCTGCATTCACACAGTCAATTCTAGGCTTGCTTTCTACAGGCATTTTTTTTGTCTAAAGCCACTGTAGTGAGGCTGTTTCTGAGATGGGTTCATGGGTGTGATTATGGGAACAGATGGTTGTCCATTGAGGACTATGAAAAATCTATTTCTTGTGGATAAGACATTAAACTGAGGTCCCATGTGCCTGTTCTGGTGGTTTTTCAGGTGGGCATTAACAATCCCATGGCACTTCTCAGAAAGAGTAGAGGAATTTATTTGGTGTCCTGGTAAAATTCTGGTTCAATTTTAGTTTAGTTTAGTATTCCATCTGTATCTCCACCCCCACCACCACTCACAGAAAGAGGCTGAACATAGACAGAATTGGCTAGCCCGCCTTTACTGCTCAACATAAATCAAATAAATAAACAAATGTTGATGGTTAGTGTTAAGTAATACTCTTTTAACTCCACAGGTGGAACACTGTAAGCTGCCAGCAAGTTCTACACATTGAACTACATTGCAAGTGTGGCCCATATGTAAAGGTTTTATCTAAAAGCTGATTAAACCAACTGGAAGGCAACATTTATTTTGGTTGGTTTATTTTGCCTTCCAGTTTAAGAGGGCACCTGCATAGGCTCCTGTTAAGTGCCCTCACAAAACTCCTGTTGCTGACACTAACTTGTGCAGGTAACATCAAATTCAGTCCTGGCCCTCCACTTCCTATCCAGGCTCTCTCCAAGCTGCCCAGTTTGAGGGGCTAAGCCTGATTCACATTAATGCCTGTAGCTTGTTAAAGAAGCTAGACATTATTCAGTTCTGGTTTAGTATTGCCTCCCCAGATATTGTTGTGGTAATGGAAACCTGGCTGAGGCCTTCTACCCTGGACCATGAGATAAATATCCCCTCCTACGTCGTCCACAGGACTGACAAGCCAACTAGGAGAGGGGGCTTGGCTATATATGTCTGGGACAAATTCCCTGCCTCCATCATTCACTCTATTACTGTGCCCCTGGAATTTGAATGTTCCATGCTAAAAATACAGCGTCCCTCTTCAGCCCCTATTTATATGCTAGGTTGCTATAGGCCTCCCTCTGCAGGGCATAAGGTGTTACAGCACCTATCCAGCATACTGTGCTCCTTATCTTCTGAAGTGATTATTGCAGGAGACCTTAACATGGACTGGTTTGCGACCTCTTCACAACCCCTTAAGGAGTTATGCGACAACTTTGGGCTGTCACAGCTCATAATGAAGTCCACCCATCCTAACAAAAAACATCCTAAAAACAGTACCCTACTTGATGTTATTTTAGTTAACAAACCTCACCTATACGCCCTCTCTGGCATTTTCTTTAACGACCTCAGTGATCATTGTGTTATAGCCTATGTGAGGACCTACCCTAGGGTTTATTTCCTCCTGTAGCTATGCCCTTAAAAGATCAAAATGACATTTTGTCCCTAAAGCCTACCTCTTTGACCTGTAATACACATATTGGCAGGACTTCTATCTGGCCCCTTCAGTTGAAGAATCCTTCACAGTCTTCCAAAACATTGTTCGCGGTTCCATCAATAAATACGCACCTCTTGTAAAAATTCTAACTAATAAGAAAACATTACCTTGGTTCTCATCGAGCTTGAAAGAAGAGCTGCTCCACAGAGACTCACGTTGGAAGAAGGCCAGGAAGACCAAACAGTCTAATGACTGGTCAGCTTTCAGAGCTGTCAGAAACTGCTGCATGAGAAAGGTTAGGGATGCAAAATCTAGTTTCTACTGGTCTGAACTTAACTCTTCCTCTAACAGTACAACTAAATTCTGGAAAACCTTAAAGGAAATCCAAGGCCACAGTTCTGCTAATCCATTCCCACCAAAAATCTCTTGCACTTGCTAAGATCATGAATGCTGGTTGAGAGCCTTGGATGCCAGAAGTTATGCGTGCACTCTGTTTCTTGACCTTAGCAAAGCCTTTCGACACAGTAGACCACTCCTTACTCCTGGTTGTTCTATGGAATATTGGTGTCAGTGACACAGCCCTAGAGTGGTTTTCTAACTACCTCTCTGATCGACACCAACAGATCAAGGCTGGAGGGGTCTCTCCCCCTTAAAAACACTCTCTAGAGGAGTACTGCAAGGGTCCATCTTGGGTCCTCTCTTGTTTGCCATTTACATAAACAAACTAGATGCTGGAGTCAAGTCAGCTGACATGCACCTCTTTGTGGATGACACTGTGTTGTATGTAATCAGACCTACTCTGGAACTCGCATGTAGTGACCTCCAAATAGAATTTAACCACTTACAGAACAATCTTCTTTACTCTAAACTTCTGTTAAATGCTAAGAAAACAAAGGCCGTGATCTTCTCTCCTATAGTAAACTTTGCCTACTCTATCACGGTGGGGTCAGCCTCTCAAATCCACACCTTGCTCGGTGAATCACTGGACTATGTGGATTCCTTTAAATATCTGGGGTTGTGGATTGACCCCAATCTTTCCTTCAAAGTCCATATTGAGGAACTCTCCAAAAAGCTTAAACAGAGGCTTGGGATTTTCTTCAGAATCAGGCATCTATTAACGCAGGAGGGGAGAACCAGGTTGGTACATACAATGTTCTTGCCTCTCATCGACTATGTGGACCTTCTGTACAGACACTACTCTAGTGTGGCCCTTACCAAACTAGACATTCTGTACCACCGGGTGCTCAGGTTCATTACCGGTGCCCCCTACTTAACACACCACTGTACCCGCTACAACACTGTAGGTTGGGGCTCACTTAGTCTTAGATAACAAAAGAACACCATGCTCTGAATCTATAGGGCCATCTCTAACAAGCTGCCTCAATATGTTAAGGATTGCCTACCTTCTTGCATTCCTGACAGCTATCTGCTGAGAAGCCAGACTCATATCGCCCTTTACATACCCAGAGTTAGGATGTGTTTTGGTCAGGCGACGATTAGTCATGCCTTACCAGTCCTCTGGAACACTGCTCAAAATTTACTGCAACTGGTTTCACCTGTATCATTAACTGCCTTCACAAATATTATCCAACGATCATTTATGGAGTCCTGCAACTGCTTCTGACACTGAATCTCTTACTCTCCCTCCAACCTGTCTGTCATCTCCCCCTACTAATGGCACCTTTTCATCCCATACCCTCTCCCTTACCCTTAGACCTACCATGATGACTAATGCAGATGTGTCAATCCTTAAGGTATTACAATTGCCCCTTCCCACCCCCCAACCTCTCCTCCCTCTACTATCCTTGGAGCATCCTGTGCCCTCAGTGCCCTTGCTTTATAGTCTTCTCCTAGGCCACGTAACGCTTTGCTGGTCTAGACCTCATCTAATATAATATTGTACTCTACTGTCTATCAGAGACCTGCTTTGCATAGAACTCGTACATAGTGGTATGCTGACTGCCTTTGGTACCATGCCTGTAAATTATACTGCCTTGTTCTGTTCTCAGTGTCAAGCCTTACGTTGTTGTTTGTAAATTATTGTACACCACCATTCCAAGCCATGCCTTTCTCACTTGTAATGACTGTACATAGGCTGCTAATGTTGCTATACCTACTCCAAATTGTTGTATTGTGACTTGTTGTTGTTTAACTATCAGGTCCATCTTGTAAATGAACTCTGCTCAATGTTGTTCCACCTAGCTAAAAAAAGATATTGATTGATTGATTGATTTCAGGTCCAGAATTTAACACTGCTCTTCAACCTACATTTGCTGACATTGACTCTACTCTATTAAGAGCTCACAAAATATCCATTCACCTTCAATAAATGGCTTGGAAGTTGCTGTATTGATGTATGCACAGGGTACTATTTTATTGAGTAGAACTAAAGTTAGTATATGGAGAGCTTCGTGAGCAGACATATTGCTACTGGACAAATCATCGCGGACAATCTGTAGCGGACTACTGGTCACGAGGACTTAATGGCGCCTAGCAATTTGCCGATATTTAATGCGGTCACAACCAACAAAGGGCGAATTGAATTTGTAGAGAAACGGACAAATAGTCACTCCACAATTTTTTTGAATCCTCAAGTATGCCCAAAGTCCACCTCCTACTGACAACAGCTTTTTTTTTAATTCTCAAGCATGGTCTCACACTGCACTGCTAACCAGAGCTGCTAATCATGTCCCTCAACTCTGGCCACACTGCTAAGCACGTACCTCATCTCTTCTTGAGTCTGGGTTTTTCAAATGGGACAGGGCCTAACCAAACCTGTCACATGTACCACATAAATTTCTCACCATGCTGAACTCACACTTTTCATTTTAAAAGCACTATTATGGTAGGTTGAATACATGAACACACAGTAACCTGCCTCAGATCCACTCCTGTTGTTTGGGGGGGCCTGCCTACTCCATTAGTATCCAGCAGTCACTTCAAGACAGCATGCAATATCAGGTAAAATATCAGGGAACAGGGGCAGGAGCAGCAATAGGCTGTGTATGTGCCTTGAGCAGGGCTTTGGAATAGAGAAAAGGCTGAGCCAAGTAGGAGCAGGCTGAATGCAAGGTAACTGGGGGAGGTTGGGGGATAACTCAGTCAGTCTGGGGCTGTAGGTCGGATCCATCTGATAACTAAACTTGTTTTGGAGCTGGGGGTTCAAGCTGGCATGCGAAACTGTCCACAAAGGAAGTGAAGGTTTTTAATCGCGGGATAATGAAAAAAAATATGTCCCGAAATATCCGCGGCCTAAAATCCGTTGATGGAATGTCTTTTCGACATACAAACCGTGCCATCTTAACTGCGCCTATTAACACTGCAACGTTTTGTCCATATGCCGGACAGCTTTCATCTCAGCTTTAAATCATTTAAGTTCCACAGATTTAGAAATCAGTCCCCTAAAGTCTAAAATAATATTATTTGGAGAGAAGTCTAAAATGAGATGCTCATGTCAAACACTTGAAAGAGACCCTAATATAAAGTAAAATCAAGTAAGTTTGCTCGAAGTTTCGCTGTTGTCTCATATGTAGCCCTAAGTGATACCTACAGTATAAAGCTAAAGTAAATGCACAGTTGTTGTATGGAATGGAAACCTGGGCCCTCTGTGTAGTAATGGCACAACTACAGACAGTTCAGAATTTTTTATTAGGCTGACTTTGGGTTTGCCTAAGGATACTCCCACCTCCTTATTTAGAACTGCAGCAAACATCCACAAAGTAGAGACTCTGGCATATTTTAGAGAGCTGTCTGATTGGTTAAAATGAGTTACTATGGATGCAGATAGGTTGCCAAGTTTCTGCTGGCAAGAGTTTTTAAGTAAGTCTTTTAACTCTGGTTGGTTTAATCTGAGTTGAATACTTATCTGCAATCCAAAAATCTTAATCCATCATGAACGCCATATGTAGTAGCAAACACTCAATGGTCTTGTTCTTGGGCCATGCAAAGATTGGCTGACAATTAATTTTTAGTAGATATTAATAACATAGCCAATATGCCTCAGATGAGATTTTACTATAATGAATTACAGTTTCCAGACAAGAATCATAATTTTTGCTTCAAGTTCTGTGAAAACACTAACCATACAAATGCCCTAGCGAAGTTAAGATTAGGACTGATACTTTTTAAAACACAAGTATGGCGCTTCTGGTCTAAAACAATAGATGATAACACTTGTATACAGTATGTGATGACAATTAGAGATCAACTATGCCTCATTTTCTATAGATGTGAACTATTTGTGAAGGAAAGGGAGAATAGTTTGATCCAATCATACTGTATGTAAACTTTTTTCAGGACATGACAATAAAATATCTCATAAGCCAATTTCCTGAGACTGTTTTTCTTTTGCCAATTTTGCACACAGAATGTTTTTAAAAATTGGGAGAGGAAAGTTGTTTTAACTAGAAAGTGTATGTGTTTTTGTCTGTGTAGTTATTTAATTATGCATATTCTGTACAAAAAGTTTTTTTATGCATGTAATAACATGTTTATACCGGTTTCTTTAATAAACTTGACTTGACGGCTCTGTCAGGAGTTTATCATATTCAAATGAATTTAAAGTTAGTGACTTTTCAGTGGACCAGTTAAAAGGCAGTGGCAAAGGTGCCATGTAGCACTGACAATTTTTTTTAAATTAGGAACAAGTGCAGAGCAAAAGGACACTGGAGTTAGAGAAGAACGTGAGCTGGAGGACATAGGAAAGTGGACAGAAGAGCACAGGAGCACATTGGAAACTTGATAGCGACTCACCGAGCGCGGGATTAGGAGAAGGAAAGTGGGCTGGAAAGTAGAAGGAGATGAAAAGTGGACAGGAGTGGTGGTCAGAGATGAAAAAAGGCTGAAGTAAACCAGATGAAAGAAATGGGCTGGAGTGCAGCAGGAGACTGAAGGGCACATCTGGACATGCCAATCATACACATAAGAGAGACTATACCTGTAACACCCCCCCCCAAAAAAAGAACACAGTTTTGCAGAAATTATCTTTACTGAGTTTTATAATGGCCTTTCTTGAAACCAAGAAAGTAAGGAAACACACAGTAGTAACATGGAAATGAACAATAAATGCACACACAAATTAATTAGTATATGAAGCAGATGATGGGGAATTTAACAGTGTAAAATGTTTTTTATGTGTTAAATGGGAAAATTAGTTAAAATACTCCAGAAATCTAGTGAGCAGTTTTATAATTGGTATTAAAGACACACCATTGAAAAAAAGACAATTTTGCTAAACGTAGCTGATGAGATGTGTGTAAACGAGCTGAGACACCAGATAAAAAAAACTGGAACAATTGCCTTTATATACAAAACAACATCAATTAGTCATTAACAAGGGGAACAGGACTGCAATATTTAATTGAAACTCTATGTATCTCATTGATAAAAAAAGAACCATCAGTCTCAATATTTGAATCATTTGTTAAACTTGAGAAGAGTATGGCAGAACAGAATCCTTTGATGCTGCCTCAATTGTAGATAGGTTTTTCAGTGGTCCAAAAAGGCCTTGTTCACATCCTAGACTACAGTCTCAAACACAGGTGTCAAACATATCAGTCTACACAAGTAATGTCAGTTCAGAAGATACAAGATTTAATGTATCTTCAACTGTCTCATCCTAAAACAATGACAATATCAACCTGATAGAAGAGCCCATCTAAACTGAGGGAGTTATAAGACAGAGTTAGAAACTTAAAGTGTACAGTATGTTTTGCTTTTCTGGTGGCAACTTAATTAATAAGATGTTAACACCATCTTGTACTTGAATAGCTTACTGTTAAACTCGCAATATCTGATCCAAAAGTAGCCACAGTATCTGAGACACAGCAGTTACTATACCAATTGACTGACACAGTGTGTCTGTTAATAGCTGACCAATGTGTCTCAAATATGTGTTGCATTTATAATGTGGAATATTTTTACCAACCAGTATTGTGTTGCTTTTTATCTGCCAATGATTAGTGCTGGCATTCAAACTCTGAATATTTAGTAAAGCTTACTAAAAATTGATCATCTGTAAGTGCCAGCATAAAGCATTGGCAGACTACAAAACAACATAGGCATTGTTCTGTTGTCATAAGCTCCAGACTTATTCACAGATAAATAGGGCATAATACATTTCAGATGTCCAAAAATCAGTTAACTGTCTGAGAAACAATAAACCTATTAACACTCACAGAGTGACTTAATGGCTGCTGTTCTGTGTTTCAAATATTAGTGAATGAAGTTTTCAGAATTTGTTATGTCTCTTGCCTGGTAACCTCCCCATCTACATATACACCAAAATCTTGGAGGAAATGGCCACAGCCATATGTTTATTGAAATGCTGTACAACCATCTTGACCATGGACGCTACTGGGAGGATGCGCCCCTAATTCCTGGGGAAGGTCATCTGGCCAAGGCTCCAGTGGCTGCCCCCTGTTCAGCACTGCCAGCTGTCCTTGCAGTGTTACCCAATGATGCTTGACCACGACCCCTACTTGGGTCATAATCTAGCGGTCCCCCAGCCTCATGCTGACCAGGGACAATGAGTTCTGCAGGAGATTTGGACTTGTACCCCATGTTCCCCCATTTACCTTTGGTCTGTGCTCCTCCAAAGCCACCTTACAAGGCTGCAACAGTTCTGATATGAAACTGACAACCTAATCTACTGAATATTATCAATGCCTACCGTACTGCCTAATTTAACATCCCTTTGGAGGAGGTGAAAACCCCAGAAAACCCTAATGTTAAATGGGAAAAAATGGGAAAAGTCACTCCCCAACCCCTATTGCAGTCACCCATAGTGGATCAAAGGGGGTCCTGCTTCTCTGGCCCCTACCCTGCTTTTACAAGGATAGGCAGGTGGCAGTCCACTAGAAGGAGAAGAGAGAGGGAGATCACTGAAGCAGCAGGACTAAATAGCTCCCCTGTTTCCTTCCTCCAGCTATACCATCCCTCCCTAATGGCAGCCTGCTGGGGACCTCCTCCTGGGCATTGTCAGGCCCTGTGTTCACCCACAGGAGGTAGTCACCCTGTCCAAGCTAAGTCCAGGGAAGGGGGGGCCCCTGGAAAATGGCCAGCTGCAGTGATCGGCTGGCAGCCTCTCTATTGCCTAGTACCCCCCATCTCTCCCTCTCCCTCTCCCCAAGAAGACACGTACACCAAAATCTTGGACGAAATGGCTGCAGCCATGTGTTTATTAAAATACAGTGCAACCATCTTGAGCATGGATTCAGCTGGGTGGATGTACCTCTAATTCCTGGGGAAGGTCATCTGGCCAAGGCTCCAGTGGCCACCCCCCAGCCTGCACCACCCACTGTCCTTGCAGTGCTACCCGATGAGGCTGAACCATGATCCCCACTTGTGTCATAATCTAATGGCCCCCCAGCCTCTTGCTGACTGGGTTCAATGAGTTCTTTGGGAGAATTGGCCTTATCCCCATGTTCACCTGATATCTTCGGTCTGTGCTCCTCCCAAGCCACCACAAGCCGGACCCTGTCCAGCTCCCCAAGCCCCTCACTTAAGATGTTCCTCCAAGACTTCTCTAATAGTGAGCAGCATCCTATCCAAATCCAGTGCCTGCACTTGACCATCCTCCCCCACTGCAATGGGCCAGCGTGAGGCATAACTGTCCCTATGTCTCAAAATTGCACCCCCCAAGGAAGCCATGATGGCTCTCATCCCCTTGTTCACTCTAATGCATGCCCAATTCAGAGATTCAGAGCCCCCTGCTCTCTGGCATGCTTCCAAAATTATATTTGCACCAGGTGTGACCAGATGAGAGCTGTATGGGGCCACCAGTTTCTAATGTTACGCAAATCTTCCTTCATTGCTAGCAGGAGGTTCACCATCTTCTGAAGAGCCAAGTCTTCCCCTCTTAAGTGGATCAGCAGGATATCTGGAATGTCTCACCGGTCAACCTCCTCTCACAACAATGGGAGCAACCCCCCCAGCACATGCCCACTTTGTCGAGCCAAGCAGTCTGCACTGCCTATGGTGAAATGCCCAGGTTGCTTTCCCCTGGTTGGCTGACTGCTCGCTTTGCCACCCAGTAGATGAAGGAATTCCAACACACCCATATGTTCCTGAGACCTTCCAAGGGACCTGCAGCAGAAACAAACAGGGACATTATTGCAAGTGAGGACATACATAATGCAGGAATGACCGGGACCTCTAGAGTCCAAGCAACTGGATCTCCTGATTCGACAACCTCTTGCCCCAAGCATTTGTTGTTTCTCCATTCCAAAATGAATACGTGCCAAACTCAAGTGCCTCCAAGCCAGCATGCTGCATGGCACATTTCAGTATGTATCGGAATTGATAAGTCAACACTGATCTCCCATCCTCATGCTGGAAGAAGGCCTTATCCTATGCTGGGTAGGCCCGCACATATGCCTGAACCTTTCCTATCAATGGGCACAGCATTCCAGGAGGAGACTCCGACCTATACCAGTGTTCCACCCCATTTTGCTCCATCTTAGACTTCCAGAGGAGGACATAGACACCTTCTGCCAAAATCACCACATCACTCACCAGCAAGCCTGGTGACTCTTGAGTCTGTGTAGGCTGAGTCAATTCCAACACTCTGATGGCCCCGCAGAAGGCAACCAAACACATGGTCTCAAACAATTTTGCCTCATAGGCGTTCCAGCACATGCAAGGCAATACCTCCCAAATCTGAACCAGGGTTATTGGTGTAATCAGTCGCCTGTCATCTGTCCTAGTCCCTCATGACCTGCTCCACTCTTCTAACAACTTACGCACCTTAACGGCTCTTGTATTGTCCCCAAAACCCATGACACTGACCAGTCAAGACAACCCTGCCAAATGTTGGCCCACAGTCCCCAGCGTCAGGCCACTCTTCTTAGCCCACACCATATAATCAGAGTTGATCGACTGGGATAGGCCAGGCATCTGACCACCCAACCACCTCCTGTACCTAGAAGTAGTGCTCCACTCCCCAGCAGTAAGCTGCCCTTGTTCTGAGTGTGATGGAATTACCTATGCATCTCCAAGTTTTGTGGTCACCACCTCCCAGAGGAAGGGAGGGACCATCCGTGGCTGCTGTTCCGCCGTCAACACCATCAACTCCCGGAATCTTTGCCACTGTGAATGAGATAAAACATCCGTAACTCCATGATCCACCCCCAGTATGTGCACTGCCTGGAAATGAATATTCAACAGTAAACATTTTAGCACAAACATATAAATGAGATCCCCTATAGGACCCTTTGGATCAAGCTGTCTATTACTGGTGTGCACCACCCCCATGTTGTCTGATCAAAAATGGATCCTCTTGTCCCTTAACCTTGGGCCCCAATTGCACAGTACCACTACCAGCAGAAAAAATTCTAAGAGGGTGACCTGATGGCCCTGCCCCACCTCAAGCTACTCCTGCAGCCACTGACTGGCACATCACTCACCCAGGAAGTATGCCCCAAAACCCAACCCCCCAGCATTGTCCATGAACAATTCCCAAGGTGAACCATCAACTGGTTCCTGCCACAGGGCTAAGCTGTTGAAGTGATCCAGGAAGGTTCTCCACACCTGGAGGTCCTACTGCAACTCAGCCATCACCCAAATCTGGTGGTGCTGCTTCTTGCAGCCTTGCCCCCAATTAGTCAAGCACTGCATAAAGGACCTGCCACTCAGAATGTCTCTGCATGCAAAATTAAGGTGCCCCACCAGCTGCTGTAATTCACACAATGTAATCTTCCTGGCCAACTCCGCCCTATGGAGCAACCCCTTGAGTTACTTCAGATTATTGGCCAGCAACCTACATTGTTGGTGCTCTGTGTTGATCTCTATGTTGAGAAACGTGATGACCGTGGATGACCGCTCCACCTTCCCTGGAGCTAAAGGTACCCTAAAGTCCTGGCACATGTGTACAAAAGCCTCCAGGGTTGTTTCACACACCCGGGTTCCAGCTGGATCCACAAACAGAAAATCATCGAGGTAGTAAAAGTCCACCTCATTCCCCACTCTCTGCACATTCACCCAATGCAGGAATGTACAGATTTGTTCAAAGACTATACAGGCCACCGCAAACCCCATTGGCATGCAGTTATCAACATAATATTTCCCCCAAAAACTTTATGCCTATCAGGACTCTGTCATTGGAATGCACCGGCAGCAGCCAGAATGCTGACTCAATATCAAACATAGCCAGCAAGGCTTCCAGGCCAGCCACCTTCACCACCTCGATAGCCCCATTGAATGATGCGTACTGCACTGAGGTATAGGCTGAATCAATGTGGGCATTCACTGAATCCCCTTCCAAGTAGGAAAGATAATTAATCATGCAATACTCACTCGGCACCTTCTTAGGTACCAAGCCAATGGGCGACACCCTCATATTGTGCCAAGCAGGTGATCATGCATAGACCTCAGGTTCTCCACCTCATAGCTCCATCTGGGGACAGAATAACACAACCCTTATCAAGCAGGGTGAAAGCTGATCTGTCTGGGTACTGGTCCAGCCAAGGCTTAAGCCTTCTCATGCTTACCGGGGAGGGAATGCTTGTCACCATGTGGCTTGGGCGCTGTGCCCCTTGCTGCCCTAAATCTTCCTTAGGCAAACCGGGGGGGCTGAACAGTGCATGAATGGGTTTGCCTGCTGTATGTGAAACTAGCAGTTTGCCAAGGTGCAGTTCCCTTGATCAAAGGCATAACACAACTGTTCAGACCCACCCTCCACCTGCTGGGAGGAGGGGCCCCGCAGGGCCAAGCCACTGTCCGAAGGCCTGACCCCACCTCATTGCATGACATCCACCAACAGGTGGATGTCAAGGCAACCCCACCCCCAGGAGGAATCTGCCTGCTGCCTAAATTCCTAAACACCTCCCAAGACAATCTGGGCCCTACCCTGAAGCCCCTCTGATCCCTCTTTACCTGCAGCTCAGGAGATCTTCACAGGAGGCAAGTTATCCCTCTTCGCTGTCTGCTTCTTTGGAGCAGAATCCCTGGATGTCAATGAGTCATCCAACCCATCCAAGCATGCCTCAAGCCATGCTGACCTGTTGTGTCTGTAGAACTGCTGCACCTTTATTTTTTATTTATTTGTGTCTAGGATTACAAAGTACCTTTGTGCCAAGGCTGTTTTACAAAGGTTCCACGTCATGCTGGTTACAGGGTAACAGACACTAAAACATAAAACAGTTACAGGTACATGGTTTTAGACAGTAATTTTGCTTGACAAAACACAACTGAGTGATGAGTAACTCAAGAAACAATAGGAGAAAGAGGGCAAGAAGGGGAGAGGGCTGAGGGTAGGGGAAGGCATAGGTGTAGAGGGTCAGGGTAAGGCAGCAGAGGGGCCTTGTCAGGACAGACACAGGGCAAATGCATTAGAAGTTGCATTGGACAGGTAAGTGCAAGAAGAGAGGGCAGAAACTGACACCTATAAGGTCAGAAGCAGCCTAGGGAATGAAGATGTTATGGAGTGCAAGCACAGGTTGAGGTGCCAGTTATGGAGTGGCGGAGCTTTTTTTTGAATGCTCCAAGCATTGCTGTGGATGAGGTGTCACTAGATAGCTCATTCAGCCAACTCAGAGCCCTGTATGCAAACGACCTTTGGCCTTGGGACATGCGGCAGTGGGGGATTTGAAGGATTTGGGGCTTAGAGCTCCTGGTGTTGCGGTTGGTGATTTGGGGTTTGAGGAGGGTGCTGACTCCTGGTGGTGCCTTTCCCATCATGATTTTCTTAGCAGTGATGCAGGTTTGGTATTTGATTCAGTTGTTCAGTTGCAGCCAGCCTGTTTTGGAGTAGAGGTCGCAGGTGTGGATGAGACAGTGGGAACCAGTAACGAGTCGGCAGGCTTGATTGAGGGAAGTCGAAACACACCTGAGAGATGAGGTTGTGGCAGATCCATAGATAATGAGACCGTAGTCAATGATGCTGATGATGGAGCTCTAGACAGCTATGGACAGAGCTTCTGGGGTTAAATGTTTCCTATGTCGGAATAGTAGGCCCATCCTGGTGTTGGCTACTGTTGCCACGTTATTGATGTGTGGGACATAGGAGAGATTACAGTCGAGGATGAGGCCAAGGTATTTGAAGGTATGAACTTGTTCGAAGGTGATTCCTTGCTTGGTTTTAATGGAGAGCTGATATTATTTGTGTTTGTTTTGGGAGCTGCAGAAGATCATGGTCTGTTTTTTTCTGGTTAAGTATAAGTCTGTGTTTTGTGAACCAGTTTTTGACTGCAGAGAAGGCCTACTCCTCAATGGCTGCCTGCCTCTTGGCCATAGGAGTCTTCTGCAGGGAAGCCATTAGTCCTGAAAAGACAAATAAAAGGCCCCCATAAACACCCTTCGTTAGTAGGTTGCAAGTAGATGTAATGCCCCTGTTATCAAATTCTACTCTTTATATACCTGTATAGTTGTTTTTTGTTTTTTTAAAGAGAGGGAAGGGGGTGAGGAACACATCAGTCCCCATAATCAACAGGAGAAAAAGGAACCCCACCAGAAAGGGGGAATCATGAAAGGGGGATGAAGGGAAGGCAGATGAAGACTCTGGACCCCTGTCAAGACCCCCGTGGTGCCTCTCCCACATGGTCCTAAACAGTACTTGATTCCGGAAGAATTATCTAAAGAAAAGTAACTGCTCAGGCAAATACTGGGGGACAAAGAGAAATCATCTGGAAGCAGGTCTCCAAGTCCCCACAAATGGTGAGTGATTGCCACTCCACTGCAGGGGATCAAACCCCAGGACCCTTTGCCCATATCAAGTGCATGTGCATAATCCCCTGAGCCATAGCTTCAAAGGAGAATGCCTGTAGCCCAATGTTTTTTTTTGGTAATTGGGTAAGGCCCACTAGACACAGTGCCTGTTTTCTAGGGCAACCTGGTAGAACTGGGGAGGGTCAGCAGCAAGCTCAGAGTCACACAGCATGCAAGTGATGGTTGTAGAAATCAAACCCAGGTCTGTTGGATGCATCAAGTACTAAGCTCTCTCACAGTCCACCACTCCAGCCACTAGGCTACACCGCCAGCCCAAAGCGAACTGGCTAGTCAGCCAACTCAGCTACACCACACTGCCGGAAGGGCTCTGAGCATTAGCCCACTAGCCATATGGCAACCTTCCAAGATGGTGGCCCCCTATCGATGGCACCATGTTGAAATTATCCTCATGGCTGCATCAGCCCATTTGTAGGGGCAAAACTGAATGCTGCGAGGTGCTGGGGGCATGTGCAAATGCACATACAGAATTGCACCCTCCCCGCATGGCCACAATGAGCCCTGACTCCCCAGGGACCCCAGCATCATTGTCCTTGCACTGAACCAATATGGCTGATGAATTCTTGCATCCCAAGAGAGCACCAGACACAATGGCCGCTCCCAAGAGAATGCCAGGAATGTAGGGGAAACACCTGACTGGAACTCTGAGGCTCGCCGCAGCTGCACAAAACTTGATTGCAGCCATAAAAGATGGGCCCTATTAACTGTGGTGTCACCACACAAAAACAGGTTTGTTTACATTCCTTGATCAACTCCCACTGCACCTTTCCTGGACTTGGGAACACCTCCAACACAGTCCAGCCACTCCTGATGCAGTGGGAGTTTAGGTGACTCCTGTCTCATGAGTGACTGTACTGTTTGGGGGTGCTTCTAATGTTTATGAAGTATTCAAGAAGAATAGATTCAGGATTTGAAACAAAACAAAGTTGCTTATAGATACACATTACCATGCATTTCAGTTCTACTAAACAAGGAGACAGATAAAACAAACAGCAACATTAATGAATTTTAGAGAAGGTAAGCAACCATAAAATGTGGGTTTTTAACTAGAAATAATATGATGAAAAACAGATTGACAGTGTCCCTTTAATAACACAAGCACATATTAGGGAAATTAATATTTCCAGAATATAATCCTTTTAGTTTGAGAAAAATCAAAATACAGCATGTATCATGCAAAAACAAAGATTTTCCCTTGAAGTAATTTTGTTCTTCAGTGCTCAGCACTGCTTAGGATGCTGGCAGTCTAAAAGATATGATGAATATTATTTATAATTTTATTTATTTATTGAATTTTGTTGATTGGGTAGGCCAACTGAGACTAAAAGTCCCTTTTTCAGGGATGACCCAGGATTAATTGGTCTCATGTAGCAACAATGATGCGAATACAATGAAGACCATCACAGTGACATTTTCAGCAGTTCGTTATGATGATCCGCTGGGTTCCTGACACTGTTGCGTCTGTGGAGTTCACCCTTCCCTGAACCAACTCCGACTTGGATTTGGTTAATTTAAGTGCTAGGGCAAGGGAACAGAGAAAGACAGAAGCTGGTGCTGTGGCAGTCCCAGAAATCTATACTGACATGAACACAGCCAGAGCTTAGAAATCCTGATATGGGGCCCCAATACCTGTTAGCACCACAGAGACAGCCTTGAGATGTGTAGTTTTTGATGATCAGCTGGCAGTATATCCTAGAGGTTAAAGCAATCCTGAAGATGGATTATTTTTACTAACAGTTTTGAGATGTAAAGGTGATAACTTACTAGTTTCAATGTACATACAAAACAATTATTATAGCTCTAGAAAGTGTAATAACACCTGAAAACACACTTAATAAAACAGTCAATTTCCTATTTAACCTGTTGGATTAAATACAGTCAAAGGAGGACCTAGATCCTTGGTGACATCATTTTCTGTCAGAAGCCCAAAACATATGGCTGCCACCAGTCCTTAATTAGAGGCTGATTTACATATGAATAACTCTGGACTGCAAAGACTCACAGATAAACACAATGGCTCACTCAAGTTAGCTTTTTATGGACTTTCAGACATTAAGAAATCCTATAGATGACAGTTCCCCTTTAACGTTGATTGCCAGCAGTGCTAGTGGGTGGCAGGATGGAGGAACATAATTTTTACATGTCTGAAAGATGAGTGGGGGGTGGGATATGGGTGTACAGTGGGCAATGTGGTTATAGCTTAAAGAAACAAAGGGTTTTCATACAACAGACTGCTTTGCATAGGTTTTCACTGGTGATGTGCTACTTCACCTGGTGAAAACTATGTCCGGTGGTACTTGTGACATGGACAGCCAGTTCTGAGTGCAGTGTCATTTTTTTTAATATAAAATGCATTACCGACTGTCTCTGCTGAAAATCTGGTGCTTTAGGAGTGACCTGCCCCCCCAGTTTCAGTTGAAAGATGAAACCCATGAGAAAATGCTGAAACAGCATGTGAGATCACACACACACACACACACACACACACACCGGTTTTAGATACCAGGTGTTACATGGCAGGCCAGAAGCTATTTACAGACTTTTCTAAGTTAATTATAGATGTTGTTGTTAAGAGGGAAATCATAAAAAAAGTTTATGACTTTAGAAGGGGAAACCAGGCTTAGCAAACTGGTGCAAGGTTGTAAATGTTCCTCTGATGCCTGTGTGAGAGAGGATGCAGCATAGATCAAAAAGATGTCATTTGAAGAACATATGAGTCATGCTGAGGATTGCAGAATTTAATTCTTGAAAAAGACACCCTTTTTTATTAAATATATATTTTTTTTATATATCTGACAGAGGAGGGGCTAGGTGACCTCACACAAAAAGGGGTTGGCAAATACAGTTTGCTTAAGGAATATTCTGTTTTACTTCACTGACACTTTTAACTAGACTCTGACAAAGAAACATCGGTGAGCACTGTAAACAAGTATTTAGAAAGAGAGTCAAATCTAAGTACTGTAAGTAGGAATTGCACTGTTTAAACCTTGTTCTTTTAAAAGATTTGTATGTCTGGTGATATAAGAGTTCTGTATTGTATGTTTTATATATTTTTATCTATTTTAGTAAAACAGTTTTTAGAGCATATTTGGTCTGTCTTTGATTTCAATTTATTTGTAAGAAAAGTATATATGGTTATAGCAGACACTAGGCATAGCTTGAAGGGTGATACCAAACTGGAAAGAGACACATTTTAAATCTGAGGTCTTTATTAAACCATACTAAGAACCATACTAAGAAGTGAAGGAAGCGAAAGGCAATAAGTCCATGGAGCTTCATAGCTACGTATAGAAAGTTAAGGGCTTTCCTGATATCATAAAGTTATCTAGTCTGTTTTTAAAAGTAGTCTTATCACTGCTAATGCAGGGTTTTAAATAATTGATTAGCAGTTTTTTTCTTTGGACAATACTAACTGTACAGAAAGCATTTATATAGGTTTTCTAGAAGTATTATGTTTGTTAAACACAGTGAGGCAAGTGCTATGCATTTTCACAATGTTTTACAACTTTTATGAGCAAAACGCTAATCAATTTTAGAGTTAAATAAAACCTGTAATGATACTATCTAGAGAAAGTAGATTCCAGGGACGAACAACTCTCTGGGAAAAGAAGTAAGCCATTCTCTTAAAGTTTTTAAGGGTTCATCTCTGTATACATGGTTAGGTGCCCATAGGCAAAGATATCTGGCCCCCCAAAGACAGAACTATCTGAGCCTGTGCATTGGGTATGCTAGCAAGAGGTTCACAGTTTGAATCCCTCCAAGACTTGAGACCAAAGGTTGATCCGAAGTCACAAAATAGACAAGAGGGTTACCTTGTTCTGTTAAACTGTTCACAAGACTGCACTCAGAGGTTGGCACTTTGGGAGTAGAGGGCCTGACCAGCTGAGTGGGTTTGTGACAGATTGGTTTGCGGTGGAGGCATAATTTTGGTATCACAAGCTTTTATTGTTCTGTGTCAGCTTGAGACCATAAGCTCTCTTGCAAAGAAAGAAAAAGTCAGAGTTTTATTTTAAAAAGGAAACAGAACCATATATCACTTGGTGTACAGTCAAGTTCCTACCCATTTTATTTTTTTTTCCTATAGTGCAAGTCAGAGTAGCCATAGTCAGGGAAGAAGATGGCTTCTGACTACAGCAGGCACACTGTAGATTACTTGAAGCAGTTGTGTGGGGACAGAGGAGTCCCATTCGAGGTGACAGCCAAAAAGCAGAACCTCATAGAGGCCCTGATGGTAGCAGATACCCAGAGCAGCAAGTCACAGACCATGACTAAAAGGGACCAGACCTTGAGTGTGGCAGGACTAGCAGCCAGTGCTGTGTCCAGATCTCATGAGGATGACAGCAGGGCCACTGTTAGTGAAGGGCCACAGCAGCAGGGAAAGGTCACTAGTATCCTGAATCCAGAGGTACTCAGGCTGCAAATTGAGTTGCACAGGATGGAGCTGGAGTTCCAGGAGAAGAGAGAGTGAGAACGCCAAGAGGCAGAGCGAGAGAAGCGAGAGGCAGACCGTGAGGCAGAGCAAGAATGCAGAGAGGCAGAGAGGGAACAGCGAGAGGCAGAGTGACAACAGAGAGACGCAGACCATGAGGAGCGTGAGCACCGGTGAGCTGCCGAGGAGAAGAGAGAGGAGCCCTAGAGGTAACACAAACTGGAGAAGCTATGACTCTGACCAGTGGCACCAGAGCAGATAAGTGACTTGGGTTTAACTGGGACTGCAGGACTGGGTTACAAATTGAACTCCAAATTAATAGCCAAATTTAAGGAGGGGGAAGATATGGATTTTTTTTAAATTCTTTTGGAAAAGTTTGTATTCAGGCTAAAATTTCTAGAGAGTCCTGGAGCTTCCAGCTATCCCTGCTACTTACCGGGAAAGCTCGGGATGGATTGGATTAAATGGACAATGAGGACAGTAATAATTACAGCAAACTAAAAGCTGCACTGTTAAAAAAGTTAGAATTAACTGCTGAATCATACAGAGCTAAATTTCGAAAGCTCAGGAGAAGCCCTGATATGAGCTACGAGGAGCTAGCCATGAAACAATGTCAGTTTTTAAAACATTGGTGGGAAAAAATTGAGGCAAACTCTGTTGATAAAATTGAAAATGTGATTTTATTAGAACAGTTTTATTGGGCTTGCCCAGCAGAGCTAAAAAACTGGGTAGAGTACCAAGATCCCAAAACAGTGCAAGAGGCAGATGAACTCTCGGACCGCTATACCAAGAGCAGACTTGCTCTGAGAGTGAATGGGGTGGGCGTGGCAGTGCAGAAAGGGAAAAGCATGCCTTCAGGGCAGCTAAAACCCTCACTGCCTCCACCAAAACCAGTTAGCCCCAGGTTTCAGAGAAAAGATTTCTCTGAGAGAAGAAATGAATGTTGGTTGTGTAAAGAAACTGGGCATATTGCCAGACAGTGTCCCAAAAAGGTGAGCAATAATACACAACTGGTTGCTACAAAAGAAGTGGGTTGTTTGTGTGTCCTTGGAAGCATGCCAGTGAACATGAGGGAACACATGCATCCAGTCATGGTGAATGGTGTATAGACGCAGGGGTTAAGGGACACAGGGGTATCCCTGACCTTGGTAAAGGGGGATCTGGTACAGCCTGGTCAGCTTATACCCAATAAATACATCACTGTACAAGGTTTTACTGGTGAAGAGAAAACATTGCCACTGGCTAGTGTTCTCCTAGACTGGGGTGAAACAGGGGGAACTGTGCAACAGGTGGCTGCAGCCAAAACATTAGCAGTGGATGTGATCCTGGGTAACAATCTCCAACAGGGGATGGTATGTGCAGTTACCTGTAGCCAAGTGGCAAGGGAAAATTGTAGTTCCCTGAACCCCACAGAAGCCATTGTGGAAACCACTGAGAGGCTGGTTCCCCAGCATGTGTCTCCTGATATGAAGATTAATGAAGAGGAGGTAGAAATTTCCCCAGTAGCAAGTAACCACACAGCTACGGAAGGTTACTCCAAAGAGGGAGGGGTGACCCATTGTCAGAGGGTTAGGACTGACAGTGATCCTGAGGGCCCTGACGCTAGTGCTAGGGACCCTAGTTTAGTGACTGAAGGGGACCTGTCCCTTGCCTTGGGAATGTGTGAGGGATTTGCAGCTGCTCAGAGAAGTGACCCTAGTTTAGAGAAGCTGAGAGCTTGGGCAGACTCGGAGGGCACACAGGAAGGTGACGACAGGCATAAGGTTTATTGGGAAAATGGACTTATGTATACTCAGGTAGTACAGACAGAGGGTGGGATGCTAGGCAGGCAGCTTGTTGTTTCCCAGGGGTATCATGAGCAGTTGCTCAAAATTGCACATGATATTCCCTTGTCTGGTCATCTGGGAATTGCGTGCATGACACAGCAGATGGCCCAAAATTTCTACTGTCCTAACTTCAGCCAGCAGGTGAAGGAGTATTGCAGGTCTTGTCACCAGTGCCAAGAAATAGGGAAGGCGGGCAAGAAAACCCAAGCTGCCCTGATCCCCTTGCCCATAGTGGAGGAGCCATTTCAGAGGGTGGGAATGGATATTGTGGGGCCTTTAAACACCTCCAGCTCCTCAGGGAAGAGATTCATCCTGACTGTGGTGGATTATGCCACCCAGTACCCAGAGGCAGTCGCCCTATCCTCACTGAGGTTGGACAAAGTGGCAGATGCCTTACTTTGGATTTTCTCCCGTGTTGGGTTTCTGCAGGAGGTAATCACCGATCAAGGGGGTTCCTTCATGTTGGACCTGATGAAATGTTTATGGGAGAAGTGTAGGGTGGTGCAGAGATGCACGACACCATATCACCCACAAGCCAATGGACTTGTGCAACTATTCAATGGTACCCTAAAGTCAATGCTCCAGGTATTTGCTGAACAGCATGGGAGGGACTGGGATAAATACCTTCCCCACCTGTTGCTTGCATACAGGGAGGTGCCCCAAGAATCAACAGAATTGTGCCCCCTTCAAACTCTTATATGGACGCCGGGAACATGGGCCCCTAGACTTGATCCAGGAGGACTGGGAAGGCAAGCACGCCACCCAGGGAACTCCCATTGTGGATTATGTCCTTAGGTTTAGGGAAAGGCTGAAGGAGCTTATGGGGACAGCCCAGAGCAACCTAGCAGCTGCCCAACAGAAACAAAAAGTGTGGTATCACTGCAGAGCCAGAGCTCGCTCGTACATGGTGGGTCAGGAAGTCATGGTCCTTATTCCAGTCTGGAAAGACAAGCTGTAAGCTGAGTGGGCAGGACCATACAAAGTGGTAAGGAAGGTAAATGACATGAACTACATTGTGGAGTTACCTGACAGAAGACAGACAGAAAGGATGTACCATGTCAACATGAAGAAGCCATATGCAAATAGGGCTGGCATGGTGTTTGCAGTGTGTAGTCATGGGAAGGGGACAGATGAAGGAGACCCCCTTCTGGATTTGCTGGAAGAGAGTAAACAGGAGTCCTCTGTGGAGGCAGTAAAATTGTCTCCCCAGCTGGCCCCAGACCAGATCCAGAAAGTAAGGGAGGTTTTAGCAGACTTTGCCTCCTTGTTTAGCACCAAGCCTGGACTAACCCCCTTAGCAATGCACGATGTGGAGACCGGGACACAGATGCCCATACGGTGCACAGCATATTGGGTGTCAGAGGCTGTCCAAAAGGACATTAGGAGGGAAGTGGAGGAGATGCTGGATTTAGGGGTAATCCAGAGATCCCACAGCTCCTGGACCTCACCCATAGTCCTTGTGCTAAAGCCAGATGGCTCTACTCATTTCTGTGTGGACCATCATGGACTGAATGCAGTCACAAAGTCAGACACCTGCCCAATGCCCCAGATGGATGAACTCCTGGACAAGTTGGGAGGGGCGACCTACCTTATGGCTATTGACCTGACAAAGGGGTATTGGCAGGTAGAGTTGACAGACAGAGCTAGGGAGATGTCAGCCTTCATCACTCCATAGGCTTATCTGAGTTTAAAGTAATGCCTTTTGGAATGAAGAACACCCCGGCCACTTTCCAAAGGTTCGTGAACCAGGTGTTAAATGGTGCTAAGGAGTACGCTGTGGCGTACCTGGATGACATTGCCATCTTTAGTACCAGCTGGGAGGAACACCTGTCCCACCTTAGGGAAGTGCTGGACAGGATACAGAGGGCCGGTTCACTGTCAAAGCCGAGAAGTGCCAGGTGGCCATGGGAGAAGTGGCATACCTTGGGTATGTGGTAGGTCAGGGACAGCTCCATCCTAACCAAATAAAAATAGAGGTGATCCAGCCATGGCCCAGACCAGAAACCCAGAAGCAGGTCAGAAGCTTTCTAGGGACAGCAGCGTACTACAGGAAATTTGTACACAATTACAGTTCCCTGGCTGCTCCCCTATCTGACCTGACAAAGAAAAAGATGCCAAAGACAACTACCTGTGGCCCAGCCTGTGAGGAAGCCTTTACCAGATTAAAGGAGGCACTGTGCAGTGCTCCTATTTTGACAAGTCCTGACTATAGCAAAACCTTTATAGTTCAGACTGATGCCTCAGACGTGGGTGTTGGGGCAGTACTGAGCCAGACATCCAGCCAAGGGACAGATCACCCAGTAGTGTACCTGAGTAGGAAGTTACTTTCCAGGGAGCAAACGTACTCCACGGTGGAAAAGGAGTGTCTTGCCATAGTGTGGGCCCTAAAGAAATTAGAGCCATACTTGTATGGGCAGCATTTTGTGGTGCAGACGGACCACAACCCCCTGGTTTGGCTGATGCAGAAGGGGAAAAACAATGGCAGGCTGCTAAGATGGAGTCTTGTTTTACAAGGGTATAATCTAAAAATCGTACATAGGGCTGGAGCCAAAAATCAGAACTCAGATGGATTGTTTAGGGTCTATGAGGAGTGAACTGATTTGGGAAGCTCATCCCATGTAGGGGATAGAACCCCCAAATTCTGTCTAGGTGGGGAGGAATTGTGACATGGACAGCCAGTTCTAAGTGCTGTATCATTTTTTTAAGTATAAAATGCATTACTGACTGACTCTGCTGAAAATCTGCTGCTTTAGGAGTGACCTCGCTCCCCCCCCTTCCAGGTTTCAGTTGAAAGATGAAACCCATGAGAAAATGCTGAAACAGCATGTGAGATCACACACACAGGTTTTAGATACCAGGTGTTACATGGCAGGCCAGAAGCTATTTACAGACTTTTCTAAGTTAATTTTATATGTTGTTGTTAAGAGGGAAATCATAAAAAAAGTTTATGACTTTAGAAGGGGAAACCAGGTTTAGCAAACTGGTGCAAGGTTGTAAATGTTCCTCTGATGCCTGTGTGAGAGAGGATGCAGCATAGATCAAAGAGGTGTCATTTGAAGAACATATAAGTCATGCTGAGGATTGCAGAATTGAATTCTTGAAAAAGACATCCTGTTTTTTTTTTATTAAATATATATTTTTTATATATATTCTGACAGAGGAGGGTCTAGGTGACCTCACACAAAAAGGGGTTGGCAAATATAGTTTGCTTAAGGAATATTCTGTTTTACTTCACTGACATTTTTATCTAGACTCTGACAAAGAAACATCGGTGAGCACTGTAAACAGGTATTTAGAAAGAGAGTCAAATCTAAGTACTGTAAATAGGAATTGCATTGTTTAAACCTTGTTCTTTTAAAAGATTTGTATGTCTTGTGATATAAGAGTTCTGTATTCTATGTTTTATATATTTTTATTTATTTTAGTAAAACAATTTTTAGAGCATATTTGGTCTGTCTTTGATTTCTTTTTATTTGTAAGAAAAGTATATGTGGTTATAGCAGACACTAGGCATAGCAGACACTAGGCATAGCATGGGTGATACCAAACTGGAAAGAGAAGCATTTTAAATCTGAGGTCTTTATTAAAGTTTTTAAGGGTTCATCTCTGTATACCTGGTTAGGTGCCCATAGGCAAAGATATCTGGCCTCCCAAAGACAGAACTATCTGAGCCTATGCATTGGGTATGCTAGCAAGAGGGTCACAGTTTGAATCCCTCCAAGACTTGAGACAAAAGGTTGATCCAAACTCACAAAACAGACAAGAGGGTTACCTTGTTCTGTTAAACTGTTCTCAAGACTGCGCTTGAAGGTTGACACTTTGGGAGTAGAGGGCCTGACCTGCTGAGTGGGTTTGTGACAGTACTTAGCCAGCACTTTCACAGATGAAGTGCAACTACACATAGACTTCACTGAGTGAAGTAAGCATTTGTCTAGTGAAGAAGTACATGACATTGTATTTTGTACTATGTAGTCAGGAAGCGTTGCAAAGATTTTTGTGAAGTGAAGTTTCCTGGACTTCATACACCTCTACTTTGGTGGTTTGAGGTCAGCCCAAATGAATCATCTTTTGGAAACACAGTAGACCCTTTGACAGTCACCGAGGGACTGTTAATAAGTTATGCGCTGTGTCTCCAATAGCCAGATGGAGGCATAAGTCATATCAAATCAGTTTGGCTCCAATCACTTAGTCCCAAATGTGACAGCTTCTTTTTGTGTCTTTTATCTTTTGACTACTACATTTCACTTTAGAAACAACTGCAGACAACTTCCAGTTAAAGTTAATTCATTTACCTGGGATCATTTGGAATGCAGGCATGTCTCTAACAATGACCTTATTAATTCTACTTCTCAGTTTCTAATTAAAGAAATTTAAACTTTTCTAAATCTGTTTTTGCTTAAATTAGTAAAATATCACAAGAATAGGGCTTATATTCTCAAGGTAAAATGACTGTCAAGTGATAGGGCTTACATTCTCAAGGTTAAATGATTTTCTATACTTTTCAGTATTCAATAAATTCAAAATTTCTGGTTACATTTTAACCCAAAATATGTTGCACAGATTGTAGCATCAAGTTCTTATATGAATTTCTCTATTGACAGTGATGCATTTTGTACAGTATGAATTACGTCTAAAGCTACAGCACCAACTGCCAATAAACAATGGTAAACTCCGCTAACAGTATGCGAGTATATCTTTTTTTGTAATCGTGCACCACACATAGAAGGAATTGTATGATAACGTCTTCATCAGATGAAAAAACGTAGGATATTGCTTTTTTGTCCAATTTTATACCTTTTTTTTAAGTTTTGCTAATCAGTTTGTTCCAAGTGCTACGCAGTTGCCAAACTACTTAACACTGTCACATGTGAAAGTGCTAATCATTTCATATGGCTTATTTATTACCCATGAAATGCTTGAACCATCATATCATGTTGGTAGCCCAGGGAGTTGCAAAGGAATTGTGACTGCAATACTTTTGATTCTTGGAGGACAGCACCCTTTTACCTAGTATGCAATAATGAGCTGTCTGTGTGGAGCCACTATCCTCCAAGAGGCAGCAATTAGGAAAAAAAAGACAAAATGCAAACAAGGTGCTGTGTCAGCATGTGGTCTGAAAACAAGACAAAACGGTAATATTAAACACACGCTAAAAATAGAAAATAGAGTAAAAACTGATGTTTTGACCATAGGTCTTCTTCAGGAATGATCTAAAAGTTAACTTTGCTTTTTTTTTTTTAGATAATTCCTGAAAAAGACCTATGGTCAAAATGTTGATTTTAACTCTATTTTCTATTTTCAGCGTTCATTTAATATTACCATTTTGTTTCATTTTCAGACCATATGCTGATGCAGCATGTTGTTTTTTTATTTTTTTTTCTAATTGCTGCCTTTTGGAGGATGGTGCCTCCACCCAAGCAGCTCATTACTGCACACTAGATACAAAGGTGCTGTCCTCCACCCAGGCAGCTCACCTGAAAGTATGTAAGCCTGTATAAGGATGGTGGCCTGCATCCTTCAGGGAAGGGGACCTTAGTCCTAAGTGAGAATTTTGAATGCTTCTACAGCAAGCATTTAAATTGACCAAGGGGGGGGCAGGAAGGTCAGGAGGCTTAGTATTCTCCCCCATGTGGACATGCTCTACATATGTACCCAAGAAGTGGCTAGACAGACAGAGGGCAGAATTCAACATAAGGGGAGAAGACAGGGAGGACTGGGGAAAAACAATGCCCAGGAAGGGGAGTAGAGCTTAGGGCAACAAAAACAGAGGAGGGAAGTCACATCCTGTAGAGCCATGTGTGCCAATGCCTGGAGCCTTACTAATAAGATGGAAGACCTGGAGACAGCCATGGCACAGCTGGACCTGGACATTGTGGCCATCAGAGAGACCTGGTGTAATGATAACTGTGACTGGGAGATGACCATAGCAGGCTACAATCTATTCTGGAGGGACAGGACAGGCAGAAAGGGGGAGGAGTGGCACTTTATGTGAAAGATAGCATATAGGCCATAGAGATTCAAGGGGAACAAGGAGGGGGGATACTGTGGGTTAAGCTTGAAGGAAAAATAGGGCCAGCCATCTGCACAGGGGTAATTTACAGACCACCAGCTCAGGGGGAGGAGATGGATAGGGAGATGGTGCTAGCTACCCAAAGGATGGTGCACAAGGGGAAGGTAGTGCTGGTTGACAACTTCAGTATTCCAGACATGGACTAGAGCCTCCTAGCAGCAACATCAGCCTGGAGCAGGTTTATCCAGGACTCACTTCAGGGAGCCTTCCTTAAATAACTGGTCATGGAACCCACCTGGCAGGAGGCATTACTGGACCTGGTGCTCACAAACAAGGACAGTGTGATGGAGATCACAGTGGGGGAGCACCTGGGGAGTAGTGATCACTGGTCAGTGTGATGGAGATCACAGTGGGGGAGCACCTGGGGAGTAGTGATCACTGGTCAGTGTGATGGAGATCACAGTGGGGGAGCACCTGGGGAGTAGTGATCACTGGTCAGTGTGATGGAGATCACAGCAGGGGAGCACCTGGGGAGTAGTGATCACTGGTCAGTGTGATGGAGATCACAGCAGGGGAGCACCTGGGGAGTAGTGATCACTGGTCAGTGTGATGGACATCACAGCGGGAGAGCACCTGGGGAGTAGTGATCACTGGTCAGTGTGATGGAGATCACAGTGGGGGAGCACCTGGGGAGTAGTGATCACTGGTCAGTGTGGTTTGACATAACTGAAGGGGCAGAACCCAGCTACACAAAAAGGTGAATCTTTGACTTTAGAAGGGAAGGTTTTGTAAAAATGGGGAAATGCTTAGAAAAGACACTAACTGGAATGGGGGAAATTAGGGGTGGAGGAACAGTGGACAGTATTCAAAACAGGGATAACAAGGGCAACACAATTATGTGTAAAACAGGTTAGCAAGGGGAAAAAGAAGAGGAGACCATTATAGTATTCCAAGGAGGTAATGGAGAAAGCGAAAGCCAAAAAATCACTTTCAAACAATACAAAAAGACACAGGCAGAAGGTGACAGGGAGAGGTACCAGGAGAAACAAAGGGAGGTAGGGAGGGCAGTAAGGGAAGCCAAAGCACACAGAGAGGAGCGCATAGTGAAATTAGTGGTTAGAGAAGACAAAACATTTTACAGGTATGTAAGTGAAAAAAGGAAGGCAAAGGGAGGGACAGTGATGCTGAAAGAGGAGGATGGGAGTAGAGTGGAGGATGACAATGTACTGAACAGATATTTCTGCTTAGTCTTTACAGAGGAGGGACAGGTAATGGGCCAGAAGGAAGTAGAAAGGGTAGGAAGGACACAAAAATGGACACAAGTCCTTTTCCATGGGAAAGGGTCCTAAAGGAACTGAAAGGAATAAGAAATGATAAAGCTATGGGGCCAGATGGGGTACAACCCAGGGTGCTGAGGAAGCTAAGAGAGGTGGTGGCTGAACTGCTAGCAACCCTGTTTAGCCAGTCACTGGAAACAGGTACCCAAAGACTGGAGGACAGCTGATGTAGTCCCCCTATACAAAAGCGAGAACAGAGAGGAAGCAGGAAACTACAGCCCAGTCAGCCTGACCTCAGTAGTGGGGAAGAAAGATCATGGAAACACTACTGCAAGAAAGGATAGTAGAATACCTGGTTGCCAATGGTCTACAGGACCCAAGGCAACATGGTTTTACTAGGGAAAAGTCATGCCAGACTAACTTAATTGAATTTTTTGATACTGGGTGACAAGGGAGGTGGATTGGGGGTTCGGGCAGTGGACGTGGCCTACCTGGACTTCAGCAAAGCCTTTGATACTCTGCCACATAGAAGGCTGTTAAACAAGCTAGGGAACATGGGAGTGGGTAGGACAGTGGTGCGGTGGGTGGGGAACTGGCTGGATTGCAGAACACAGAGGGTGGTGGTAAATGACTGTCACTCCACAGAGGGAAGGGTGACCAGCGGGGTGCCACAGGGATCAGTGCTGGGTCCAGCTGTCTTCAACATCTTTATCAGTGACATTACAGAACACCTAGAAGGGAGAATTTGCCTTTTTGCTGATGACATAAGGTTCTGCAACAGGGTGGACACACTGGAGGGTGTGGATAGAATGAGGAAAGATCTGTAGAAGCTTGAGGAGTGGTTAAGAGAGTGGCAGTTGAGATTCAATGCAAAGAATTGCAAAATAATGCACATGGGGTACAAAAACCCATGAACAACATATCAACTGTGTGTGTGTGTGTGTGGGGGGGGGGGATATAAAATGCTCCAAGAAGGAAATGGACCTAGGGGGTTATTATCACTGATGACCTCAAGGTAGGGAGCCAGTGTGACAAGGCATCAGGAAAAGCAAACAGGATGCTGGGATGCATAGGCAGGGGTATCACCAGCAGGAAAAGGGAGGTCATAATCCTACTTTACAAGACATTAGTGAGACCACACCTTGAGTACCGTATCCAGTTCTCGAGGCCTTACCTACGTAAGGACAGGTGTGCCGACCGCACATCGAAACCCACATCGTGAAATTCCTCACAGCAACAATCTCAACAGGTTTTGAGATTGATGCTATGAAGGACCGGAGGGTGAAATTTCACCCTTTTTGTGTTTCTCGTCTCCCCTTTGAATCAACTCTGACTTGGAGTAGATATCTATAGAAAGGGGTGGTTCGGGGGCACAGCTCCTCAATAGAAAAGTACACAGTGCCTGACAGGTGAAATTTCCCCTGTCGACACTGTGAATCTCGCTATGCCGAACTTCACCAACAGTGTTGTCGATTCAGCATGGGTAAACTGTAAGGACATAGACAGGGTGGAGGCAGTTCAGAGGAGGGCAACCAAGATGGTGCAAGGATTACATCACAAAACCTGTAAGGACAGGCTGAGGGACTTAAATATGTACCCACTGGAGGAGAGGAGGTGGGGTATATGATAGAGACATACAAGTACAGGTACCTCATAGGGAGGAACAAGGTGCACAATGTTTCATAGAAAAAGATGTTCCAGGACTAGGGGACATGGGATGAAACTGGAGGGAGGGAGGTTCAGAGGAAACGCAAGTAAGTATTTCTTCATGGAGAAGAGGCAGTGGGGGCTAAAGTGTTTGCAGGATTTAAGAATGTATGGGATAGGCATCAGGGGATCCTGGTAGTCAGGGGAAGGGGACAAAGGTCTGGAGAAGCTTGAAGAAGCAAAGCTACCTGGGCAAATGGTCAGACTGGATGGGCCATAGGCCCTTATCTGCCGTCAACATTTATGTATCTATATATTGCACACTAGGTACAAGGGTTCTGTTCTCCACCCAGGCAGCTCATTATTGCACACTAGGTACAAGGGTGCTGTCCTCCACCCAGGCAGCTCATTATTGCACACTAGGTATAAGGGTGCTGTTCTCCAAGAATCAAAAGTATTGCAATCACAATTCCTTTGCAACCCCTTGGGCTACCAACCATTTTTTTTGGCAACTAGAAAACAATGGCATACCCAGGCCATTCACCTAAGGACAAAAATGTAAAAGCTACAACAAAATCATCTATGGCTTAGCCACATCTTGTGGGTGGGGTTTTCACATGGGAAGACTCATTTTTTTATCTAGAAGAATGATAACAGGTTCAAGATACACCTATATTAACACTGTACTATTGAGGTACAAGTCATACTGCTGGAGCTTTCTCACTTCAGTGACGTTATCCTGAATAATGTTGACAGCCATTTTAGGGCCACATTGGATGTGCCAGTTTTGAATCAAGGTCCTATTTGTTTAAACTTTACAAACTTGAAGAAATGATTAATAATGATACATACTGTATCAAATGAGTAAGGTCAGCATTACTGTTGGGAAGCTGTATACTATAGCCAGGCAACATTATTTTTTGAGTATTTTAGAAAGTCCATTTTAAAGGGTTTAGGTGCCCTATTCAGTACAAAGGTGTAATAGATAATACACATAGCAACATAGAATTTGATGGCAGATAAGGACCACTTGGTCCACCTAGTCTGCCCATTTCCCTACCTAACGGATAAGCTGCAGATCCTAGTTAACCAACAGCTTACTTCCTCCTACCCCCCACTAGAATTGCCTTATGTCTGTCCCATGCATTCTTGAATTCCCCCACTGTTTTTAACTCTACAACCTCCTCTGGAAGGCCATTCCATGCATCTACAACCCTCTCTGTGAAGAAATTCTTCCTCACATTACCTCTGAGCCACCCCCTCTCTATCTTCAAATTGTGCCCCCTTGTTCTTGCACATTTCGTTGTCTGAAAGATGCTACCCTCTTGGACTTTGTTGATTCCCCTGAGGTATTTGAAAGTTTCTATCATGTCCCCCTCTCCCTCCTTTCCTCGAGGCTATACATCTTAAGCTCCTCTAGTCTTTCTTCATATGTCTTCTGGTGCAGACCCTGCACCATTTTGGTTGCCCTCCTCTGGACAGCCTCCACCCTGTCTATGTCTTTGCAGTGATGGGGTCTCCAGAACTATACACAGTACTCCAGATGTGGTCTTACCAACTGTCTGTACAGAGGGTCAACAACTTCCTGTTTTCTACTGGTGATACCTCTCCCTATGCGTCCTAGTATCACCCCAGCCCTCGTTACTGCTTTCTCACATTGCTGGCCCACCTTTAGGTCATCTGATATGACTACCCCAGATCCCTTTCCATTTTTGTTGTTGTCAGTATCTCACCCCCCCTCACCATTATGTGCTCTTCCCCAGGGTTTTTGTTTCCCAGGTGCATTACTTTGCACTTCTTTGCGCTGAATCTAAGCTGCCATACATTTGACCATTCCTCCCACCTTGCCAAGTCCCTTTTCATCCTTTCCACCCCACCTTGCGCATCAACCCTGTTGCAGATCTTTGTGCAAAGATAGTAAAATGCATCAGCAGTGTGTGGGTACACCTGACCAGATAATTTTGAAAAGTAGTCAACTCTCCACTGAGGTCCTTTCTGGATCAGCGTGGAGCGATCTAAATAGAACTCAGACGTTAGACATACATACTTATACCCCCCCCCCCCACACACACACACACATATGCCCTGAAGATTCTTTTAGAGCACAAATGCAAACCAAGAAATGAAACCCCTTTTTGAACTCGGTTCTATTTCTTACATAGTAGGGAGCTGGTCAAATGGTTACAACTGGTTGCTAGGTTACCGTAATATGCAACAAAACAGTTGAGTGGCTTTTGTTTAAACTCATATAAATTCTTTCTCACATGTTGTGTTATTCTTTGCAATTGAGGATACAGTGATTTATAGTTCTGCTTAGGTGCGGTAATATCTGCAGTGCAGTGCTAAGCCCATCAGCCCATCATTTATTTCTCTGCTCTGCCTCTGCACATGTACTGCCTAGTGATGATAGAGCAGTGTAGTAAGAATTATTTACAGGTCTCCTTCAGATACCAGACTTAATGACTTCACTTGCCAGCTTGAGGTTTCAACCAACAGTATGTTTCCTGAGAACAAAGCCCATCAGATCCTAATAGGTTTAAGAAGGGGATGTACTGCACTACCACGGCTCTACTGGGTGGCATCATGTGGCATAAGGGTAGAACAAAACAGTTTGTTACCAATCACTGTTCTAAGCACTAGACCTTTGAAATGAGAAGAGTGGGCAGATCTAAAACTAGGTCATTTGTTCCCCCCCCCCCCGTTTGATATATATAAGTTGAAATAACCTCTGGCTTTTATTTGTTAAAAGGAACATAACCAAGTCTATTAAAATGTTTGTAAAAGTTTGTGGTGTTACTATTCTGTCAAATGAAAATAAAGCCCTGTAAGTATTGGCCCAGTAATTCTGCATACAAATTGAAATGCTTTGAGCTGTTGAAATTAGTTGATAGACAAGCAGCTAGAAAAAAGTTCATATTATTTAGCCTTGCAGGCAGCAGTGGGCAGGATTTTTTCTCCCATCCCATATGATGGTATTGGACAAGATGGTAGTTACCATGCATCACATATCATTGGGATTATTATGGAAAAAAAATTAAAATTGTACTGCAGACATGCCTCTGTGTTTTTTGTTCATTAGGTTTGATTAACGAGCAGTCTATAAACTTTTCAAATTGATATTATACGGTGCAGTAATTGAGTAGAATGAAAGCACATTATTACTTCCCAGTGGGAAAATCACATGGCAGGCTTTGAATTATCTGTATTATGTTAGAGGGCTTGTATCATGCCATTCACATCACATTTTCATTATCAGTCACTCACATGAGAAGAGACTACACGCAGTTCTTCTCCAAAAGCCTCTTTAAGGACAGAACAATACTTCTCATTCTGTTTCCATTCCTCTAATTATCTAACCTGTGTGCAGCACCAGAAGGGAAATTCACCAAGTATCACAACATACTATCAAGGAAATCAGTAGTCACCTAAGCATACAAGCCAATTTTGATGTCCTTCAACAAGTGCTGTATTAAGAAAGCAACTAAAAAAGGATCGGGGAGCTCACTTGCTATAAGAGGACTTGTGCATACTCTAATACTGTACATTGAATCACAATACATTTATTTAAAGTAGCAGTGTATGTTAAAAAATTTCATCATATAGTTTTTTTTTTTTTAGCAAAAATGTGTTTCTGACATCCTAAGCTTCATGCTCAATATATTTTTAGAAACATAGAAACATAGAAGTTGTCAGCAAATAAGGACCTCTTGGCTCACCTGGTCTGCCCAGTGTTCCCTGCCTACTGTGCCACTGCAGACCCTACTTGATCTCCGCTCATCTCCTCACTTTGCCTTACTACCAAGGTCCCCTTGTATCTGTCCCATGCATGCTTGAATCTTGTCACTATTTTGGGGTTCCACCCTCGGAATGCGCCAGCGTTATGGTGCTGGGCAATTAGGGCACCAATTGGCAATGTCGCTGATCACTTTCCCTCCACCCCCACTTCAGGATTCCAACTTTGGGGGGACCTCAGGGAGGGGGCAGCAAATTAGACATTTGGCACCCTGATTGCCCCACACCATAATGCTGGCACTCTGAGCACCATAAGGGCTGTTTTGGGACCCACCACCTCTGCTGGAAGGCTGTTCCAGGTGTCCACCACCCTCTCCATAAAGAAGTGCTTACTTACATTTCCTCTGAGCCTCCTCCCATCCAGCTTCATAGCATGATCCCTTGTCCTCGAGCTTCTTTTTCTATGGAAAATGCTACCTTCCTTTACAGTATTAATACCTGTTAGGTATTTGAATGTTTCTATCATATACCTCTTTCCCTCCTCTCCTCTAGAGAGTACATATTCATTCCTTGAGTCCCTTCACATAGGGCTTTTGATGCAGCCCCTGCACCATTTTGGGTGACCCTCTTTTGTACCACCTCCACCTTATCAATGTCCGTCCGGAAGTGGGGCCTCTAGAACTGGACACAGCACTCGAGGTGTGGTCCTACCAGTGATCTGTATAGAGATAATACAGTCAAACCCACTTAAATGCATAGGTTCAGGATGAGACCTAATTGTGCATTTAAGTGGGTTATTCTTATATGCGATCTTACGCATTTTCACTTTTTTTTCACACAGTAATGTACTGTACCATGTGGTACTCAGTGCAAGGCAGCAATATGTTCAGTTGGCAGGAACTGATGTGTAATGCTTGGTACACTGTTCAGTCAACTGTTAAAAAAGGCAAGTTGGCTTTCCAGCTTTATTTGATGCCTTATTTTAAATCAAATCAAATCAAATCAAACTTTATTTGTAAAAAGGCACCTTTCCAAAACCAAGGCGACTGCACATAACATAATAAAATCAATAAATAATTAAAAAATATTAAAATTAATCCAGAAAGCAACATTAAAAATCATTATAAGAAAGGCTAAAAAAATGTGTTTTTAATGTCCCTTTAAAACTTTGGACAGTCGGGCAATCTCGCACCTGACGAGGTAGAGAATTCCATAGGGTTGAGGCCATAAAACTAAAAGATCTAGCCCCAGAAGTCGTTACTTGAACCCTGGGAATCTCCAGCAGTCCCTTGTCAGTGGATCGGAGAGAGTGGGAGGGACAGTAGGGACAAAGGAGATCTTTCAGGTAGCCAGGTCCCTGATCGTGTAGGGCCTTATAGGTCAGCAAACTGACCTTGAAGGTGATTCTCCAGCAAACTGGCAGCCAGTGCAGTCCGCAGAGCACAGGCGTTATATGACTGGACCTAAAAGAACCAGTCAATAGCTTGGCTGCCTCATTCTGCACTAGCTGCAAGTGGCGAATATCAACCTCCGGTAGCTCAAGATAAAGGGCGTTGCAGTAGTCAAGGTGGGAGGTAATGAAGGCATGGACCAGAGTAGGAAGATCATCAGGTTCTGTGCTTTACTTTACTTTTATTTTTCTTTGCTTCCTGTGCCTTTTTGTTGGCTTTCAGGACAGGACAATGAAGTGGTCCGTAAGCTTGGACTGTTACTGTCATTCTTTGCTTGCCCTTGTGCAAATGTTCTGTAGCTCATAGAGAGCACAGTAATCATCCTCTGAACAGGCATTCTGTTCGATGTACTGCCCGATTGTCATCAGGCAATTGTTCACTTCTTTAGCAGTGGGTGTGGATAAGGATGATTCCTCTTCACCCTCCCCATCCTCCTCATCATCAGGCATGCCTTCACCGCTGCTGACAGCAGCTGCTATTTCTTCATCTGTCAGCATACCTGTACATTGCAGGTTATCGTTGGGTGACACAAAATCATCAAACATTGCCTGAGATATGTTATCAGGGGCAGAAAGTGTCATCAAGCTGCTCAAAATCTGGTTCTGAATCAGCCGTGTCATGCAGGAAGCCTGCCTTTTTATACCAGTTTTGAATTGTGTCCAGCTTTACATCAGACCAAGCCTATTCCGGAAAATGAATAGCATCCAGGATTGTGAATTTCATGGCTAGGTCAGTGGCTGAGACTGAGTCACCTTCATCGAATGCTGACAGTATAGCAGACAGCATTCACTTTCTGTAGAGGCATTTTAGATTGCAAATGATTCCCTGATCTATGGGCTGGATCAGGGAAGTGGTGTTGGGGGGGGGGGGGGAATTAATTTTACATGCAACAGTTCGAGCTGTGAATGAGCTATACAATTGTCCACGAAAAGGAGAGTGTGTTTCCTCCTACAGTGCACGTCTTCATTAAAGTCCTTTGTCCAGTTAGAGAATAGCTGGGCAGTCATCTAGGCATTGGCATTAGCATGGCAGGTTACCAGCAGCCACTGCACATTAACATCTTTAAAACATCATGTGTTGCAGCTTTTCCCGATAACCAGGAGCTTACTTTTGTGCATGCCATCCATACTGGAGCAGGCAAGCACAGTTATCCAGTATTTTGCCTTCTTGCTTCCAGCACTGCACTCAGATTTGAAGGTGAGTGTTCCATCAGGCATAGCCCAGTAAAAAATGCTGGTCTCATCGGCATTATAAACACAGTCTGGTGGGTAATCAGCTAAGATGGAGGGAAGGACTGACTGAATCCAGTGCTCCGCAGATGCACTGTCCGCATCCTTTTTTTCCCCGTGGGCCTTTTTAAAGACACTATTGCGCTTGATTTTGAATCTACAGAGCCATCCATTGCTTGGCTCAAAATCAGGCTTGTCCATAGCTGTCACCAGTTTCTGAGCCTTTCCTGCATTAGCAGCTTGGAAACTGGAATGTCCAACCCATGGGCAAGTTCAAACCAGTGGAGCAGTACGTCTTCGACTGCACTGTCCTCCCCTCCTTTTTTCTTTTCCTATCTGTATGGCCATTGCTGTCAAACTCTGCCCAGATCTTTTCTTAATGTTTTTACAATGCGGCATATTTGGCTTTGTGATACAGAGAGTTTACGTGTGACCTTGGACTGTAATGACCCCGGACTGTCTAACAATTTCAGAGCCTGCACCTTCTCCACCAGGGAAAGCTCCTTCCTCTTCTTTTGAGTGATTTCCATATTTAGATAATGAAAGAAACAGAATGAAGTGCTGAGGAAGTGTGAATGGCCAAAGTGATCTGAAGAGGCACTGAAGATCACTAGCCATTTATACAGTGGAGGTGCTAATTGCTTTTAATTGTTTAACCGCCCACAGTTGTGCCTGTGGTAACAACTCGTTAGCAGACAGGTGAAATCACTTTGGGTGGCAGTTAAAATTATTCTATTAGCAGGGCTGCATCAATTCCTTAAATTGATCATTTTAACATGGGGAATATAGAAAATAAATTGGGGAATGGACTTTCTATTCGATTAAGCAGGTTTTTCTATTATCTGGTTTTCCTTTAAATGGGCTTGACTCTATTACCTCCTTCTTCCTACTGGTGATATCCCTCCCTATTCACCTGAGTATCCTGCTAGCCTTCCACACTGCCTCATCACACTGCTTGGCTACCTTTAGATCATCAGAAATGATTACCCCCAGGTCATCAGAAATGATTACCCCAGGTCCCCTTCCTGTTTGGTGGTTGCCAGTACTTCCCCTCCCAACTGGTACGTAGCCCCCAGGTTTCTGTGCCCCAAGTGGTTGATTTTGCACTTTTTTTGCTTTGAAACCCAGTTGCCAAACCCTTGACCATTCTTCCAACTTTTCAAATCATACCTCATTTTTTCCACCCACTCCCCCAGTGTGTGTGTGTACTGTGTTGCAGATTTTTGTGCCATCCGTAAACAGGCACACTTTCCCTTCTAATCCTTCTACAATGTCACTAATAAACATATTGAGGAGGACCGGGCCTAATACTGAGCCCTGAGGCACCCCGCTGGTCACCTTGCCTTCTTCAGAGTGGACATCATTTATCACCGCCCTCTGACTCCTGTTGCTTAACCAATTGCTTACCCAGTTTCTAACTTTTTGACCCACTTCCAGACAGGCCAGCTCATTCACCAGTCTTCTGTGTGGAATGGTGTTGAAGGCCTTACTGAAATCCAGAGAGGCCACATCTACCGCTCCTACCTGGTCCACTACCCTGGTCACCCAGTTGAAGAACTCAATCAGGTTTGTCTGGCAAGACCTCCCCCTCTTGTGAAACCATGTTGCCTTGGATCCTATAATCCTCTGGTTACAAGGTATTCCGCAATCCTTTCTTTCAGTAGTGTTTCCATTACTTTGCCCTCTTTGTCCACTACCGAAGTCAGGCTGACAGGTCTGCAATTTCCTGCCTTCTCCCTGCTCCCACTTTTGTGAAGTTGGACCACATTCATTTTCTCAGATATTGTTGAAACAGCTTTTGCAGCTAATTTTGTAATAATGATTTACATCTTTAAAGGTGGCTGCCACTCACAATTTAAAAAAATCTCCGCTGAGGTTACCTGCTGCATGTACATGCTAGATTCTTACTTAAGATGTATAAGGATGGTGCTGCCACATGTTTCTGATGGTAAACAGCACATCATTGTAACAAAATATTTAATTTTGTAATGGTGGGCACAGCACAGGAGGGGGAACTTTTAAAAACTTCAAAATCCCATATCTTGGTTCAGGAATGAAAGAAAATTAAAAGAATAATGTGTATCTTACTATTTTTGCCAGGTCTACATTGCTGCAAAAAAGGTGTGGGGCCCAATTCAGAAAGCTCCCCGGAATGGCGCAAGGGGCTTGCACCACAAAGAATGGCGCAAGGTGTGGCTTACACCAAAAAAACTACCAGGAGCAATACACAAAGGCAGCCTGTGTTAAATGCAGGCTGCTTGCACCAAAGGAGGCTTGTGCCAGCCTCGTGCCACAAAATGGGCTGTGGCATGGTGCTAAGGGGCTTGCAACAGATGCGATCTGCTATGTCCCCTAAGTCGGGATTCACAAAACCCTCCCAGAGGGCAAATTTATAAATACTGTTAGAACACCCAGGGCTGGTCAAAGGGTACTTAGAAGTGTGTCCTCTGGGAGGGTTTAGACATTTGCGGCAATGTGCTGCGGTCCCCACCCCCACCACGATCTCCTTTTAAATAATTGTAGTTCTTGTTCTGGGTGGCTAGCAGTCCCCCCCCAATCTTCTTTCAAATAAACATAAGTCATGTCTCTGGTGGCTAGTGGTCCCCCCAAGCCCCATTCACCTTTAACAGAAAAGTCATTCATGTCCCCCCAGCCCAGTCCCCCGTAATACAAATCACATCCCTAGTGTTGTAGTGGACGCCTACCCTATCCCCAATGTACCCATACATATTTAAATAACATCCCCTGGTGGTCTAGTAGCCCCCTTTCCATATCCATGATCTCCCCAGAAAAAATTACATAGAAACATAGACTTTGACGGCAGATAAGGACCACTTGACCCACCTAGTCTGCCCATTTCCCTACCTAGAGGATAAGCTGCAGATCCTATTTAACCAACAGCCTATTTCTTCCTACCCCCCACAAAAATTGCCTTATGTCTGTCCCATGCATTCTTGAATTCTCCCACAGTTTTAGACCCCACAACCTCCTCAGGAAGGCTGTTCCATGTGTCCACCACCCTGTCTGTGAAAAAATACTTCCTCACATTACCCCGAGCCGTCCCCCCTCTATCTTAAGATTGTGTCCCCTTGTTCTTGCACATCCCTTTTTCTGAAAGATGCTACCATCTTGGGCTTTGTTGATTCCACTGAGGTATTTAAACGTTTCTATCATGTCCCCCCTCTCCCTCCTTTCCTCAAGGGTATACATATTAAGCTCCTTTAGTCTCTCCTCGTATGGCTTCTCTTTCAGGCCCTGCACCATTTTAGTTGCCCTCCTCTGAACTGCCTCCATCCTGTCTATGTCCTTGCAGAGATGGGGTCTCCAGAACTGGAAGCAGTACTCCAGATGGGGTCTCACCAACTATCTGTACAGGGGGATAACAACTTCCTGTTTTCTGCTGGTGATTCCTCTCCTATACATCCCAGTATCCCCAGCCCTCCTACCACCTTCTCACATTGCTTGCCAACCTTAAGGTCATCTGATATGATTACCCCCAGGTTCCTTTCCATTTTTGTTGTTGTTACTACCTCCCCCCCATTGTGTAATCTTCCCCAGGGTTTTTGTTTCCCAGGTGCATTACTTTGCACTTCTTTGCATTGAATCCAAGCTGCCATACTTCTGACCATTCCTCCAACCTTGCCAAGTCCCTTCTCATCCTTTCCGTCACCTCTTGTGTATCAACCCTGTTGCAGATCTTAGTGTCATCTGCAAAGAGGCATACTTTTCCTTCCAGTCCCTCTGCAATGTCACTTATAAAGACATTAAAAAGGACTGGACCTCGTACTGAACCCTGCGGTACCCCACTAGTAACCCCTCTTTCTTCAGAGTGGACTCCATTTACAGTTACCTTCTGTGTCCTGTTGTTCAGCCAATGTTTTACCCAGGCTATCACCCTGGGACCCACTCCCAGGCTGGTTAATTTGACTACTAATCTTTTGTGTGGGACTGTGTCAAATGTCTTGCTAAAGTCTAGGTAGGCCATGTCCACAGCCCCTCTCTGGTCTGCTACTTTGGTCACCCAGTCAAAGAAATCAATTAGACTCGTCTAACATGACCTTCCCACTGTGAACCCATGCTGCCTTGGGTCCTGTGCCCCACTGGCCTCTAGGTACTCAACAATTCTTTCCTTCAGAAGTGATTCCATCACTTTCCCTACCACAGAAGTCAAACTGACAGGTCTGTAGTTTCCTGCCTCTGTCTTGGCCCCACTTTTGTGAAGGGGAATCACATCTGCCTTCTTCCAGTCCTCAGGTACCACACCATCCTCCCATGATTTGTTAAAAAGGGTAGTCAGTGGTGTCACTAGTTCTCTGCTTAATTCTTTTAGAATTCTGGGGTGAATTCCATCTGGCCCCATTGCTTTGTCCACCTTCAGTTTTAGGAGTTCTTCAGAACCCTTTCTTCATGAAAGGACTGGGATTGACCCCCCCTCTCCAGAGTGCTTCTATTAACTGGATTAGGCACCTCCTCCACTTCCTCTTTTGTGAATACTGAACAGAAGTATTCATTCAGTATCCCTGCTTTTTCATTGTCACTCTCTGCCCACCCACCTAACATACATAACATACCCTGGTGGCCTAGTGGACCCCACACCACCCAATCAGGCAATGCCCCACCACTCCACCCCGTCCCATCCTCCAGTCAGAGACTGGCACATCCCTCTGCTCCCCACTACAGTCAGCCACCAACTGAGCTGTCAAGGAGTGAGCACGCACTGTATACAGTAGCTTTGCTGATTGGACAGCTCGCTGTCAATCAGTGAGAATAGCATACTGTATACAGTACACACTCACTCCTTGACAACTCAGTTGGTGGCTGGCCACAGTTGGGAGTGGAGGGCTGTTCCAGTGACTGGCTGGAGGATGGAATGGGGGAGCAGGGCAGTGGGGAACTGACTGATGGGCTGAGGGGTGATGGGGGGTCTACTAGACCACCAGGATACGTTATGTCATTTTTTTCTAGGGAGATTGGGGATGGGGGGGTTTATTTAATTATATATGAAGACATCAGAGATAGGAAAGGGGGTCCACAAGACCACCAGGGATGTGATTTGTATATTACAAGGTGTTCGCGGCTGGGGGGGGGACACTAGCCACTAGGGAAATGAATGACATTTATTTAAAAGGTGAACGGGGCTGGGAGAACTGCTAGCCACCAGGGATATGAATTACTTTTCTTTAAAAGGTGAATGAGGGTGTGGGGGGGAGCACTAGCCACCAGGGACATGAATTACTTTTTGTGAAAAGTGAACAGGGCTGGGGGGGGCACTAGACACCGTGGACTGCTGTCCATGGTTCTATTGCCACACAGCCACCCTACAGCTTGCGGCACACATTCCAGATGCACCATCTGTTTGGTGCAGGGCCACGGCTGCCACAAGTCACAGGACTTTGCTGCCAGAACTCTACCCAATAGTGAATCTGGCGCAGGATCTCTGGTGCAGCACGCTGTGGCGCAAGCTGCCCTTTGTCACAGTGTGCATCAGTCTAAGAGCTCTGTGTGAATCAAGCCCATGGTTACTAACAAATGTTGCTGCCATAAAGCAGCGCAGTTCATGTAAAGGTAAACATTTTGTAAATATTCTTTTTATTCCTTTTTAGAATGTCCTTTTTCTCTTAAGTTTTGAAAGATGCCTATTTCTCCCATTTTTATATGTAATAAAAGAGAATTCCATGATCTTTTTCATTGCCTGCAGTATTTAACATTTTTGGCCAGACTTTGTTATTTTTGCGTTCTATGATATTTAAAATAAGTGGTGAGTGTCCAAGTTTTTTTTTTCAATACTATGGGTTACCCACCTCACAGTCCTACAGGCTATGAAAAAATAAGCATTTTTTTCTCAATTTCTGCATTTTTCTTGAAGTTCTTTACAGATAAATGTAATGATCCGGGGCCACCCAAAAACATAGGTCTGAAAGGCTAAACTGTTTATACTGAAGGTAGCAATTATTCTTTAATAATTGTTCTTGAAAACTGATATTCCTGCAGTTTTGGAGCTCCAGTTAAGTAATGGCCAAGAAACTCTTATAAAAGTAATCTATTCTGAAATTCTACGTAGTGCACTGGATGTATATATTAGGACTGTTCACATGTCTTGAAATCTGATCCACCAGCCAGATATTGGATTTCGGACTGTCTTAGTCCGAAATCTGATATTCACCTGCAAACCAATAAAACATTGATAGCCTCCCTCATTGTGCTGGCCCCCACACAGCCACCTAGCACTTAATTAACCCCCAAATCACCCTTTAGCCCCCAACATCCCTCTTCCACCTCCAAGCCCCGTCGTAATTTATCAGTGCTACTGTAGGGTCATATAATAAACCAAGTTCTTTCCTATAACACAAAAAAATCCTGCCCTACCTGCACTTTACCAGTTTGCCTCCCAGCATCCCCCTCCCTTGCACAACAACAGTAAAATGTTCAATAGTTGTCCCCCACCCAAGACATACACTAGCCCTCACTTCCCTCGACCCTCAGTAGCACCCAATAGTTACCCAAAGTCTGTTCGGGTGCCAGGCAGTGAGAGATCAGTACGTCAGTAGAGCTGCTTGCGCTCATCTGCTGACTTGCTGTGTGAATGAATGCTGATGTTGTCCTATAGCAACACCTGACTGGTCAATCAGGTGTTACTATAGCAGCCAGAGGATCAATCACACAGCATGCATTCACACAGCGAGTAGGAAGTCAAGCACAAGCAACTCCACTGCAGGACTTTTTTTCACAATCATACATTTTTTATTTATTGATATAGAAATCAAAAATACAAAGCATAGTTACTCAGATTAACATCAACATCTTTTTTGTTATAACATTAATAATAAAAAATATTGCAAAGTGGCAAATTATAAAGAAACAGATATACGATCAGAGTACAGTATATCATATAACCTGAAGTAAACAGGGACAGTCTTAAAAGGATCTATGATGATAAAGTGAATAGAAGTTTCTTACCAGGTTTAACACTGGGAAGGGCATTAGCTGACCGATTAAGCTGATTTTAGACTAGAGATACCCAGAAATGAGGACCAGACACTGCAGAATACCTCACATTTCCCAAGAATACTGTAGCTAATTCTTTCATTGTTAGCGAAGGTGGACATGGATTTGTACCATTCACCCAAACAGGGGACATACTGAGACTTTCAGTTTTAGAGCAGGATCCATTTCAAGAGCACCTTTCATGGTCCTTTTGACTTTCATGCATAAATTACCCATTCTTGCATTGATTCTGGAACTGTATTTCATTACTGTCCGCTGCAGTTAGTTTTTGCATTCTGAGCTGCTAAAAGCTGCAGGATGTACCAGAGCTTCTACAGCAAGCCTGGTGTTGCTATGGGCAGAGTCAATTTAACAAAACAAAATAAAAAAAAAAACTGACAAGGCATTTGGATTTTGGCAAAATGCATTGCTAACAGGGTGTCTTGGGGAAGGAGGAACACAGTATGTACACTGAGTACTGATAGTTCTCCCTTGCAACAATGTTGCAACTGCACAGTGTGAGTCACTCATCTGCCCTATAGTGATGTCATCAGGAGCCAGCAGGCCAGCAGCTGAACAGCAAAGGCAAGTGCAGCAGTGCTCCAAAACAAATCCAAATTATGGAAGGCAGAGTAAACCTTGGACAAAAATAACAAATGCACACAGCCTTTCAGATCTAGTACTGCATATAATGACTACAAGCTGTAACTTTTTGGACCATCATGAAAGGTGTTCTTTAAGGCATAGGGAAGCTAAGCAAAAACAGATACGTTCATGGTAATCGAGTTCACAGCAAACAAGAAAGATGCCTAACAAAAATAAAGTAGGGAAAAGGAAATGGAAGTCTTGGTTACAGTAAAACAAATCTCATAGACTTCATTCCGTATAGACTGAATAGCTGGGCAGCTCCACAAGGCATGAGTCAGATCTGCATTGGCTAAATTACAATGCCAGCAGGAGGAGTCTGTAGACAGGCCCATATTAAACATCCTGAGAGGATGGATAATAGAAGCCATGCAAAATTTTGAATTTAATCAGTCTATCTTGTAGTTGTCTGTAACTTATGTGTGCCTGTTTCCAGGCTTGATTCCAGTCTAACAATCTGATGATGGTACTCAATTCTTCATCCCACTGCTCTTTGGCTCATAAAGTAGGAGCTACAGAGAAGGCAGAGTTCATCAGTAGTGTATACAGAATATTAGCATCTTTCCTGAGGGAACCACATTTGAGAATCTGATCCCATTCTACGCATCTATCTAAATGGCAATCTGGGGTCAACGCAGTTTGATTAAGCAGCAACCTTAACTGAAGGTAGTAGTAAACATGGGATTTGTGAATATTAAACTCACGCTGGATCTCAGTGAATGAAGGCAGGAGACCAGCATCTCGGTGAATATCATCCTTGATTCTAAGAATACCTGATTTCCTCCAGGTGTCATTTACAATTGGCTTGCCATCATATGTTAACATAGGGTTAGACTAAAGAGGCATAAAATCCAAGGGGTCATTTTTAGGGGTGACAATAGTGTTAACTTTTTTCAAGGTTCTGAGTGAAGATGTCAACCAGTGGTAGTCCCCCCAATGGTGTGGTTCATTCAGAAATAAAAAGCTTGTCAGAATGTGTGGTTCAATTAGGAATTTTTCTATTTGCAACCAAATGGGGCAGTTTGCAGATTGACACTGATTATAGATTAGGTGAGGTAGAACTTTGTTTTAGGAAGAAAGCTATTTGATACCTCTCCCACCATGGGAGTGCAAATCCACCCATTGCTTTTGAAGCCCATTATTTAGTGATGCTTAATCTGGGGGGCTTCCCATTCCATAGACATTCTTAAATGATTCATGTTTTTTGAAGAACTGTTTCTTTAACAAAAAGGGTAGGTTTTGAAAAAGATAAAATATCTTCAGAGCAACTATAATTTTAGTTGTGATAATCTTACCCCATAGAGAAAGGTTCAGCCTGGTCCATTTCGTTAAATCCATACCTAGATCCCTTAAAAGGGGTGCATAATTCACTTCAATAACAGCATCAGGACTAACAGATATTGACAAACCTAAACAGGAAATTGAGTCTTTGAACCATCTTTTGTCTAACAGTTTCTAGAGCATTCCTAGCCACAGGGTTGAAATGATTATACAGTAATTTTGTCTTATCCCAGTTCACTATTAAACCCGAGATTTTTGCAAACCCATCAAGCAGATTGCAAATAACTTTGCTGGAATTAGCTGATCTGGTTACAGTTAAAAGCAGGTCATTAGCAAAGGCAAGAACTTTGTGGTTTTGCTTCTCAGTAGTTATCCCCTGTACACCCTGTTGCTTGCTAAGTGCCCTGATTAGGGGTTCAAACATTAATATGAAAAGATAAGGAGACAAAGGGCAACCTTGCCTCATGCTACAGTGCAGGTTAAAAGGAGAGAAGAGAACCGCATTGGTAATTAATTGGGCAGAGGGCCTTTTATACATCAAGAGATTCCAGGACATACATTTAGCCCCAAACCCAAACCTTTTAAGAGACCTGAGCAAGTACCCCCACTGCAAATAATTGAATGCTTTAAAGATGTCTAGTGATAAGACAGCATAGGGTTCTTTTTTCCTATTTGCCCACCAAATCAATTTAAATAGATGGCGTAAGCAGTCAGTTGCTGACCTACCAGGAATGATGCCCACCTGTTCCTTGCCAATTTGCTTTGTTATTACATTTTGGACTCTTTTTGCTAAGATTTTGGCAAGAATCTTGTATTCCAAATTCAGAAGTGAGATGGGCCTATAACATGAACACTCTAGAGGGTCCTTATCAGTTTTTAGTATCAGGGTTATGTAGGCTTCCTGCACTGAGCAGGACATATCACTTGCCTCCTGTAGGTAGTGAATAACAGAGCAAAATGTAGAAGTTAGCAATGGTGACAAAGCCTTGTAGAATTCTCCTGGTAGCCCATCTGGCCCAGGAGTTTTACCAGAAGGCAACGAGTTTAGAGTCCATTGAACTTCAATCATAGATATAGCTTTATCTAACTCCAAGTGATCTTGTGCTGAAAGGACAGTCAGGCCTAGATCCTTAAAAAAAGCTTCCGTTAACTCTGGGGTGTCATTACCAGATTTGGAGTAGATGTTCTTATAAAAGGACAAACATTCCTCAATAATATCTGTATTACAGGTCACAACCCAGCCAGATTTATTCTGAATGCCTGGAATGAGGTTTTGCTGCTGCATCTTTTTAAGCCGTGAGGCTAAAAGCCTACCAATTTTTTCCCCAGCTTCCCAATAACATTGCTTCGCTCTAAAAAAGGTGTATTCTGTTTTCACTGAGTACATTGCATTTATTTCATACTTAAGATAGGCTGTTTTCTGTAGGAGATCATTAGTGGGTGTTTTACAGGACTTTGATAAGGCCTCCAGTCCCTTCTATTCCCCCTCTCCGTTAATAAGTTCTCTCTTTTTTCATTTTGGTGCATAAGCAATGATATGCCCTCTAATAAATGCTTTATATGCTTCCCATACCTTAGTTAGGGCAACTTCCCCAGTATCATAGAAATCAAAGTATTCCATTATTTCAGTCTCAAGCACTTTCACAAAGTTCTTATCCTTTAACAGCTGCGTGTTCATTCCCCATTATAAAAAGGGTCTGAGAAATGGAGCTTTCTGATTGGCTGTAAACATTCTAACAGCCTTATGTTAATCTTTTATTAACATACATGTAGAGCTTAACATATGCTGAACATGGTTTAAAACTGGTTAAAAAAACAGTTTTATTATAATAGCAATAAGGCACTCCCAGGGGTTATGTTAATGGTCAATTAATCACCCTCTAGGGGCATGTGGCACTCGGCTATGCCTCAGCAACACTACACCCCTAGAGGGTGATTAGCAGACCATTAACAACCCAGTCGCCTGCCTGTCACCCATGATCTAACCCTCCTTGGCCGTGCCAAGCTGACACTAGGGAGGGCATGATCAGAAATTGTTATGTTGTCAATATTTGACTCAGTAATGGTGGTAAGAAGTTTATTAGAGACTAGGATATAATCAATCCTACTATAGGTGTCTGTTAGAAAAAAAGCTGTAATCCCATTCCTTGGGGTGGACCAGCCGCCAACTATCTGATAAGGGAAAATCCCGAAGCAATTTCTTCAATGCAGTTCTTGCCTTAGTTTCAAACTGGATAGCTTTATGTGAGGACCTGTCTAGAATGGGTTCCACAATGATGTTACAATCCCCCACCCCACCAAAAAAATAATCTCATAGTCCAAAAATTGCTCAGTTCTGCCAAAATCATAGTGAAAACAGACTCTTGTTCAGTATTAGGGGCATAAATATTGCACAACACCACCTTCCAACCATCCAGAGTCCCAGCAGGTACTTGAAACCTGCCCTTCTGATTGGGAATATGAGCACGCTTAACAAAATCTGCCTATTTCCTGATCAGAATGGATGTGCCCTTCTCTTTGTATTAAAACAACTATGCTCCTCCGATCCAACTCATGATCTTTGCAGTTTCTCTGCTTCACTTTGTATCATATGAGTTTCCTGAATGAGAGCAATATCTGTCTTTGCCTTGTTTAAACAGGTTAATACCTTTTTTCCCTCTTAATAGGTGTACCCAACCCTTTAACATTCCAGGATACTATTTTGTAGTTAGCCATGTCAATGTATATTAAAGAAAGGCAACAGAGATATCAGACAGTGGCCAAAGGCAGATATAGCTGAAAACAGTATCTTATATACTGACTTTAGTTAACCTTTTAGATAGTCCCTCTAGAAGGCATTCTCTGGACTGAATTACTGCTAATAGGTGCGATTAATAACAACATTCTAATCAAATATACAGTATAAGCAGCACCAGACGTATATATCCCTTAACAAGCTGTACTAGATATTTCTGACCCAGAATCGACGCAGATGGTTACAGAGGTCTACGTCCCCTTGGTAACATCTCCTGCTCTACTTGTTTCAGAGGAACATAATGTTGACATTTCTGTTGTACAAAGTGAACTTCCAGTGATTGCACCAGACGCAGTCAACAGTGCACAGATGGCCACCTGAATAACTAACTGCATGAATCAGTAAAATTGATTGGGTACAACACTATGCAGCTCAATCATTTTAATGGCTCAAGGATTTTGGTACTCTTTGCTTTTATTGCTATGTTTTAAAAAATATATGGTGGCGGTAGTCATAGGGTGTGGGACTACCTGAGTTGATCGAGTACAGCCCCTAACTATTAGATGCTTTTAAAGCTGATCAATATATGGGTGACTCCACTCTTTAACTGCTGCATTGTGGTGGACATTACATCAATGTGCCTGGTGGTGACAGGCAAGCAACAGGCACTGGAGGTGCACACAGGTGTTCATACTTATATAATTAAGGGATTGTTTTTCTTTATCCTCATACTTCCACCGCAGGACTGATCTTTTACTGCCTGACACTTAATTGGACTTTGGGTAATTATTTGGGTGCTATGGGGGTGGGAGGCAAGTGGAGGTCAGTGGATGTGTTGGGTGGGGGGAGAAGTATTGAATGCATTACTGTCAGTCATGCAAGGGAAGGGGGAGCTTGGAGGCAAACAGGTAAAGTGGGGGATTTTTTTATTATAAGAAAGAACTTGGTTTATTATCAGACACTGCAGCAGCACTAATATATGACTAAAGAGACTTGAGAGGAGGAGGGCGGTTGAGAATTAGAGACTGGTTTGGGGGTTAGTTAATTACAGGGCGTGTATGGGGTCTGCACAGGGTGGGGAGAGCTTTGTATTTAAAATGGATGCCAAATTGGGTCAGATTTCTGAATTCATATCCATTTTGGTATCCTAACATTTAAGATTTCAGATTTTCAGCACCTTTATCTGAAAATCTAAAATCTTACATTTTTGCTGAAATCAGAGGCATTTGTTTTTACAATTGATTATTTGACTAACCTTAGTATAGATGTCACATTTATGTACATTTGCCACCATATCAAGTAACAATAAGCCTTAAAAGCACAGGGAGATGGAAAGTTTCAAAGAGATCCATCCAAGATCAGCCCACTGAGATTTTTACTATCAGACTTTTGTCTGCATCTGTAAGCTATTAAGACTTTCAGATGCATTAGTGTCAAACACAGCCACAGTTGCATTCTGAAGAGCAATAGTTGTGTCCAGCAATGATACAGATTGAATTTGCATCACTATGTTGACACAAATTGTACAAAATGTGACTTTCTGTCACAAATGAGCAGCATTAAAAAAAACCAAAAAAAAAAACCAGCAAGATTAGCCTGAGGCATGTGGGTAGATGAAGGTGGAGTATGTATTCCAACTGCTCTCTGACTGCTTTGAAAATCCAGCCATTAGAGCATTAACTGTATTTGAAAGGGCATACCAAGTAAGTAATAAACATAGGTCTATAACAGAAGCATTGTTTTATTTGACCTAAACAACCAAGGGCACTATATTATCATTGCAAAAGTATATATTTTTTAAAACTATAAAATAAGGGTTTCAGGCATAAGTAGAAACATAGAAACATGGAAGATGACAGCAGAAGGGGACCTGTGGTCCATCAAGCTTACCCAAGCGAGGTATCCCAGGACCTATTGTGTTCTGTTCTCCTAGACACCCAGCCCAGCCTGTGCCAGTGCCATGTGTTTGTTTCCAATACTTGTCCCATCCATGCTTAAAGCTTGATACTGACTTTACAGGCACCACCTTGGGAGGTAATCTATTCCAAGTTTCCACCACCCTCTCTGAGAGGTAATATTTTCTGATGTCCCTCTTGAACACTCCACCCTTCAATTTCCACTCATGCCCTCTTGTAGTAAAATTGATGTTCCTGGTAAAAAGCTACACTTCTGGCACCTTGTTGATGCCTTTAAGGAACTTGAAGGTCTCAATCATATCCTCCCTCTCCCTCCTAGTCTATAGTGAGTAGAATTTCAGAGCCCCAAACCTCTCTTCATAGTTGATTTCCTGAAGGCCATGTATCTTTTTTGTTGCACTTCTTTGGACCACTTCCAATCTATCAATGTCCTTTCTTAGGTGAGGCCTCCAGAACTGTACACAGTACTCCAGATGAGGCCTCACTAATAACCGATAAAGTGGTAGTATCACCTCCCTGTCCCTGCTGTCTATTCCCCTGCCAATGCATCCTAACACACTGCTAGCCCTGCTATAAGCCTTATTGCACTGGCTTTGCTGCTTGAGGTCATCCCCTAATGATGACTCCCAGATCATGTTCCTCAGCAGAGGAGCTCAGCTGGACTCCATTTAGCCAGTATTCTTCCTTGGGGTTGGCCCTACCCAGGTGCATCACCTTACACTTCTTAGCATTGAAGTTTAATTGCCATATTTGTGACCACCTTTCCAACTTCTTAAGGTCCTCCTGCAGTTGTCTGACTCCCTCCATACTATCCACTCTTCCACTGAGTTTTGTGTCATCTGCAAACATGGTGATGTTGCCATTTATACCCTCGCTGATGTCACTAATGAATACATTGAGGAGGACCAGCCCCAGGACCGACCCCTGAGGCACCCCACTAGTGACCTGCCTCTCTTAGATTTCACCCCATTTACTATCACCCTTTGTTTTCTGTCCCTCAGCCAACTCTGTACTCACTTTGCTATCTGTTCTGCTACCCAAAGGTCTTCTAGCTTTTTTAAGATGTGTCTATGTGGGACTATGTCAAATGCCTTACTGAAGTCAAAGTAAAGCAAGTCCACTGCATGACCCCAGTCCAACTCCTTGGTCACTTCATCAAAGAATGTAATAAGGTTCGTTTAACATAACTTGCACATCACAAACCAGTGTTGTTTGCAGTTCAGGAGGTGACTTACTTCAATGTATTCTACTAGATCTTGCTTGATAAGGGCCTCCATAAGTTTACCCACTACTGATGTGAGGCTGACTGGCCTATAGTTACCTGTAACTTCCCTGTCTCCACTGTTGTGTAGTGGCATCATGTCAGCCACCCTCCAGTTGCCTGGAACAACCCCTGACTTCAGTGACCTGTTGAAGAGGTGCCCGAGAGACACTGCCAGCTCTTCTGCAAGCTCCCTGAGCACTCTAGGGTATAAACCATCAGGGTCAGGGGCCTTGTCGAATCTGATGTCTGAAAGACCCTTCCTGACCCTGTCTGTGGTGAACTCCTGGGTGCACATTCTCTGAACCCCTCTGGTCTCAGCTTTGATACTGCTGTCTGGCAGTGGACCCTGATTCTCCCACCCAAATGCTTGCTCTACCCATAATCAACCTCTGAACTGGGCACAACCATTTAAAATGCTACAAGAAGATCTAATTATTTTCACATGCTTTTAAATTTGTAATATAGGGAGCCATTGTAGGAAGAGACTTATACACGGTGTGTCAGTTCAGTGGTCATCTTTATTCTACCCAGAGATAGTGGTCTTGCATCACTGGACATACACAAAGAAAAACCTACTGTGCATGACAGACTTACATATATAGTATAGGACTGCAATTATCCATACGCATAAACTACAGCTGTAATCCACTTCCTACCATATACTAGTATATCCATGTATATACTACCATACATATCCATGTATATACTACACTCCTCCTCCTTCTTAGACAGAAATTTGTCCAAAATACTTCAGCAGTAACATTTCCTAACTTCTGGGTCAAAGTAGACTATTGGCACCCAGAAACAAGTTCAGGGAATTATTCTGCCCCTTGGGTAGAACTTGTCACTAATTAAGTAACAGTACAAATAAGAGTTCAGTTGCACAGAGGTACAGGTTCAGTACATGACTTTAAAGGTCAAGACTTTGTGGCGGTCTTCAGTGTCTAGTGGGATATCTGTGGGCTGGAACAACTGCTGCTGGTGAAACAGGTGTTTCATTACTATTGGGCACCGGCCCTGGTGAAGCTTCATGAGCAGGAGCAAAGTCTTCTGTGTCACTGTCCTCATCTGGAGTGATGTCTTCTGCTGCATTTGCTGAAACCTTGGAATGCAGCAGGTGATGCACGTGTATGTGAACAAGTTACTGTTCCATGCGAACTGCATAAGTCTAAAGTCCACATGTTTCACTCACCACCCCGGCAATCCAAAAATCTTGGGATGTCGTCAGTCTCAAACCATCACCCTCTCCTCAGGATGAAAAATCTGCATTGGCTTGGCTGACTTGTCATGACCCTTTTGCTGTTGCAGTTGATGTTTTGTGACAGTGTCGGTCAAGTCTGGCTTGAGCAATGACAAATGGATATGTAGTTGACGTTTTAGGATCAGTTCAGCAGGTGTTCACTCTGTGACCATGTGAGAAGTGTTTCTGTAAGCAAACAGGAAATGAACCAACCTTTGAGAGGAAGGTACTTGCTGTGAATGTAGTTTATTGCAAGCTTTTGTGAATGTCTGTACAGCTCTTTTGGCTGCACCATTTGATGCTGGATGGTAAGGTGGAGTCAAAAAATGTTGGACACCATTCTGCTTTAAGAACAGTATGAAGTCATGTGAAGAAAACTGGGAACCATTGTCTAACACCAACTCCCGTGGTAGGCCATAAGTGGCAAAAAGTTATCTCAAAAGGTTTATATTCTTTTCAGTAGTTGTGAATTGCATGGGCAACACTTCCAGCCATTTGGAGTAGACATCAGTGATATCAAGAAGTGTTGTTTGTCCACCTCAGCATAGTCGACATGGATGTGGTCCCACATTGTGGTAGCCCAGGACCAAGGATGCAGGGATGTGGTAGCAGGTTGGTTGCGGACAGCTGTACATGGTGCACAATGGTTGACAAGATGATGGATACCTTAATCAAGTCTGGGCCATGAGAGGTATCCTCTGGCCAATGCCTTCAATCAAGAGATTCTGGAATGACTGTCATGTAAGTCAAAAAGTAGCCTCTTGCGGAACTTTGGAGGTATCACAACGAGAGCTCCCCACAGAACATGGCCTTGCTCTGTGGACGACTGGACCTTCTTGTCTAAGAAAGGTGAGAGGATTCGGTCTCTTGTGAAGTTAGGCCAACCATTTAGGGTGAAATCTAGGACTTTAGAGAGAACAGGATCTCGTCGTGTCTGTGCTGCGACATCCTGTGAAGCAATGGGTAAGTCCTCAAGACGTGGAAGATGGAATACTGTCGCATTATCTTTCTTCATGGTAGCATCCTTGCATGGCAGTTTCAATAATGCATTTACATTTGTGTGATCTTGAGAATGTCTGTATTCAATATTCAATGTCATTGTCATATGCCAACAAAATCAGGGACCATCGCTGCATCTGGAATGCTGCAAGAGTTGGTATTGTGGCCTTTGACCCCAGAATTGCCAGTAGAGGCTTGTGATCTGTTAGCAGAGCAAATGTCTGTCTGTACAAGTAATTATGTAACTTCTTGACACCAAAAATTATGCTCAAGGCTTTTTTCTTGATCTGAGCATTGTTTCTTTCACTTGGGGACAAGGTCTGGGAAAACAAAAGCGATCAGGTGTTTCTCTCCAGAAGGTAACACATGAGAGATGACAGCCCCCACTCCATATCGTGACACATCGCATGCCAGCCTCAAAGGTTTGGCTGGGTCATAGTGCACTAACCATTTGCTGCTTAGAAGACATTTCTTGCAAGCCTGGAATGCTTCCTCATACTGTGGTGACCAATTCCATTGAGCGTCTTTCTGTAGCAAGTCATGGAGTGGTTACAACAATGTGGACAGATGGGCTAGGAGTCATCCATATTAGTTCAAGAGGCCTAAGAATGGTCTTAACGCTGTCTCTTTTGTTGGTGCCGGTGCCTTGACTATAGTACCCACCTCGCTGTCTGTTGGGTGTAGGCCATGGATGTTGATCCGGCGACCTAGGTAATCAACAGAATTTTGCAGAAACTGGCATTTGGCTAGCTTTACTCTCAGTCCATACCATCGCAGTCTGGTCAGAACTTGGTCCAGGACTGTCAGATGCTCTTCCACTGTGGGTACCATTATCAAGATATCATCCATACAGCATACTACATGGTCCAGTCCATGCAGTATCTGGTCCATTGCGATCTGGAAAATTGCTGGTGCCATTGAAACTACATATGTCAAGTGATGATACCAGTAAAGTCCCTTGTGGGTGCTTATAGTCAGATATGGTTCTGACTCTGGTTCCAGTTCCAACTGCTGGTATGCAAAAGATAAGTCCAACTTGCTAAAGAACTTGCCCCCCAATAGTGTGGCAAACAAGTTCTCTGCACTGGGTAATAGGCATGGGTCTGGCTGTATACAATGGTTCTATATAACCTTGTAGTCACCACACAACCTCACTGCTTTGTTTCGTTTCAATACCACAGTGATAGGGGTAGCCCAGTCCCTCCTCTGTACTTGTGAGATAATACCATGGCTTTTCAGATGGTCCAGCTCCTTCTCTACTGCTTTCTTTAAAGAATAAGGTACTGATCAAGGCTTGTGGAAAATTGGAGCGACTCCCGGTTGCACTTGGATCTTTACCTTGAAATCCCAGATCGTGCTGTAACCATCCTGGAAAATAGGACCATGTTTGTCCAATACTTTCTTTTGGCTCATCTTGCAGTGACTTGGTCACCGTATTTAAGCTGAAGATCTTTTCCCAGTTCAATCTCATCTGTGTAAGCCAATCTCTGCCTAATAATGCTGGTCTTTCTCTTAGTACAACCACTAGAGGCAACGTCCACGTTCCTCCTTCGGAGGTGACTGGCACTTGGATTTCCCATAGCACGGGGATTTGCTCTCCCATTTAAGATGAGAGCAGAATATATGATGGTTGGAATGGGCACTGCTGAAGTTTCTCTCTGTATATGTTCTCTGGCACAAGAGATACTGATGCTTTGGTGTCTAGCTGCATGCTCACTGGGTTCCCTGCTAGCTCAAGCTGGAGGTAAATTTCTTTTCCATTTGTCCATGTTGCATAAACCATGAACAAGCACAATGCCTCATCTTCTGTTTCAGTGGTTGCAGTGCGATCTGTGACTTACTGTGCAGTAGCAGTCCGTGATGTACTTTTGCACACCCTTTGAACGTGACCCACTTTTCTGCAGCTGTGGCATTTCTCATATTGAAATCAGCATGTGCTTTGATGGTGGTTACCTCCACATCGGTAACATGGTTTTGACTTTGCAGAAGTGCCCTGTGGTGCTGGTGTCCTAAATGTTTGGGGTTGCTGACAAATGGGTGATGGACCACTGCGCAGTGTGGAATGTCCTTTTTGTTCTAGAGTATAGGTAATCTTGTGAAATCAGCTTCTTTGGGGTTTAGAATGTCCCACCAGTGCTTGGGAGCCCTTCTGAGCAAGCACCATAGCTATTGCAATTTCATAAGCTGTCATGAAGTCTAGTTTTTTTCTTGCAGTTCTAATCCACATCCTACCATACATATCCATGTATATACTACTAAATTTAACATCTAAGCTATACAAGTGGGAGACACAAAAACATCAGAAGTTTTGTATTCTACAGTGTACCAGTTGTATAGGTTCTACATAGCTTACCTTTACTACAGGACTCTAGTAGCAAAGATGCATAGTCTGTTGTCACATGGAAAACAGAAAACAAATAGTCCACTCAACTGCAGAAGTGAGTAGAAGCAGGACCCCAGTGGAAACAAGATGCTGCATCTCAGTTGGGCTATCTTGGGTAAATTAATTGTAAAAAGGGGAATTTGATGTGTATAAAAGGAAAACTAGTCAACTTATGATGAAGCACTCAGCAGTAGATGTGAAACATTAAGTCAGTTGGTGCTCAGAGTCAAACTTGCCTGTACCTATCATTGTAGGTACCTACAGGTGCGCGATTTTCTTTTACATAAGAAACCCTTGAGGAATTGCCTCCCTACTCCCATGCCCCTATTCCACCAACTAGTTATTAATGCAATTTGTGGCTGTATCCAGTTACATTTGATTGGCTAGATGTATAGAGGAATCAGGGACATTATCTCTGATTCATCTGAGTTGGTTATGGAGGCATGGAACAGGGAGCTTCCTTCTCGAGTGGCTTATGACCTCTGGGTTAAATATACCAACCCCTCACTAGGGATCTCTTTGGCTCCTTATTGGAGAGAATTTGCATGAAAATCACAAATTAGATATTTTAATATGCCAGCTAAACTGGTTAAAATTTTTCCTGCACTAGGGGCTAACTGTTGGAGACAATGTGGGGAACGGAGGGCTGATCAGGTACATATTTTTTGGGGGTGTAGCAAATTACAAATGTTTTGGCAGCAAGTTGAGCAATCTTTATGGAAGATTTTTATACCAGATTTAGTACTAAGTCCACAACTTGCTCTCCTGTCAATCCCCCCAGAAGGGCTCAAAATACAAAAAAGGTCACTTGCATGTACCTTCCTCCTTTTGGCAAAGAAGACTATTACTAAGCTATGGAGACAGATTAGATCCCCTGGGGTGGATACCTGGCATGATTTAATAGTAGAACATTATTTTTTAGAACGTATGATTGCAGGGGCTATGGGGCACAGAGAACAGTTCGAATTAAAGTGGAGGGCTTGGGTCCTTTTTCAATCAGCAAGAGACCCCGCATTTGTTCCATGATGGAGTCCAAATATTTGGATGCTAGAAGATGGAAAAGGCACCATAAGAGAGGACTCTTTTCTCTAGATAGAGGGGAGATGGATAGACACAAGAGGAAGGGGCAGTCGAAGACATTTACTGGGGTTAAGCGTATGAAATACTGTGAACTCTATTAAATGTGATGAAGACACTACTAATACTGCTATTGTAATACTGCTTATGGAATGATTTGCTGCTATGGATATCTATGAATCTCATCTATAATGTATCTGCTGTGTATTGTACCTCCTATGAAAATAAAAGAAAAAATAAAGTATAAAAAAAACTTGCCTGTACCTGCCACACTGTTATGATGATCCTTGCACCTCTATTAATAAAATGAGGCACTTTTGAAGAAGAATTGTGTGGGCTGCTGATGTATGTAGACAGGAGGGAGTGCTGATCCTCATCTTTTAGATTAAATGACTGACCGGTGGAGCTAGGCACTACCACCCCTTGAACAAACCACTCTTCTATTATAATATGAGAACCTGATGTTGCAAACTTTTACTTCACCAGTAAAGCTGATATGAAGTCAGGGACTTTGCACTTCACAAAGATTTTGAGAAGTTCCTGACAGCCACACCAACTTGGCAAAACTGTTTTTATGATTTTTTTTTTTGAAATAGCTATTATTCCATACCCATTGAGCCATGATCCCAGAACACCAGTACCCTCTCATGTATTAACCCACTCTGCCACCCTCTGCACAGTCAAAACTCCCCTTCCTGGCCCCATTCCTGATGAAGTTTACCACAGACACAGTATCTGATAAATCCCTTCCTCCAGCTGTGTGCCCGAACCACTCCCTCACCTCTTTCACCTAACCAGACCCTGATGTTCAATGAACTCCCCTCACTCAACCCCCCAAGGACTCACTTCCCTGTCCCATCCGAGCACCCCCAAAACATTTGCTTTGGAAGACCTGATAAAAAAGAAACACCATCCCCTGGTGCAGAGCATCCACTTTGTTCATTGTCAGTACTGGTAATGGCATGAAAGAATGGTGACATCCCTACTTACAGTAAATCATGATTGGCTGAGGCTTCAATTACCCAACAGTCCATTTGTCTCCGGTGTACTTGGTATGCCCCATTTTTAACTTAAAACAGTAATAACATTCTTTATCTGAGAGAGTCAGCCAGTTCTGCAACCTTGTACCCATTTCCAATGAAATCACGATTGAGACTCCATCTCAGTACTATCTTTCTATTCCTCTATTTTATATGTCTCTTGGTCCAATGGGATGATGTATCACAGAAGCCCCGAGCAAGGGCAGAGTGTAAACCAAGAGCCAGGCTCCATGAGAGAAATGTGCCCATAGGATATGATAGTACTGGCATAGAAGAAGTGGCTAACTATGTTGCAAAAAGACAATAAAAATAAACAACATACAATAGAGGACCTAGCACGAATAAGCCTACATAGGTGAAACATTGCATAAAGGCCTGTCAATGGAATAAAAAGTTGGCGCCCCCTGATGAAGGGTTAGTTCCCAAAGTGCCGAGGAGAGTGGTGTTTGTAGCTGCTTTTGGCACAGCACCTTACTGAAGCAATAAAGCTTTAAAAACATTTTTTGAGTGCTGGCTCCTTTTTCGTTGTCATGGAGTACAGGCTGTTTTCCTTGTTGTGCTGATTTCACCAGGCTGGCTACCCTTCTGACAGCACCCGCCACAAGGTATTTTGTGGAGAGGAGTATCACGGTACTTTCTCTGGAATAAAAAGCTGGTACTGAGATGGAGTCTCATTCATGATTTCTTTGGAATTCAATTACCTAACAACCATTCCAACAGACATCTTTATTAACCCTTAGGCTGCTGACAGAATTAGAACGTATAGGAACTTTGGACTGATACTGTATATCAGTCCGTGGCCCTGCAAGGGTTAATATTTTTTATCCTAGCTAGATTTTAGGTGTTAAGTGCACAGAGTCTGTTATCTATTGTTAAGCTGTCAACAGGATATTAGTCTCTTTCTCCCATTTTATATTTTTTTATGGCTAGTGTATTTTTGAGTTGTCACCAGGGTTTTATAAAATCTGACTAATATTTTTTTCCAACCCCCCCTCTGTTTAATACTAACTTTGAAATAACAGGCACTAGCATGGAGGTCAAGGCTCCTTTCTTTCACATTTCAGGTCCTCATTAATTTAAAGGATTCCTTTAAGATGATATATGAGGAAACAAAATAGTTTCCCCCTGAAAAATATTTTCTCTCATCTCTTCAGAGGTCAGAAATCTACCTTGATAAAATAAATCTATCAATTTCTGGATTGTGGCTACTTCAAGAATACACGTTTTGGCATCCAACCTTTTTAGCACTGTCCCAAATATTCAAGTAGATCCACAAGATGTTCGTTTATGAGAAATTATTTGTGGAATTTTTTAAAGATAACAGAAATGATTAGATAAATCCAGAATTCCTTTTAATGAAAGGTAAATCATTAAATTTATGTAAAAATTTGGTATCTGAAAAAGGCATGCTAAGCCAAGGCTCATTTCCAGGTGCAACCCAGGGAGAAGGAAGACAGATACAAACAAAGGCAGACAAAATTAACATAATGCCACTTAAACATAATACAATATGCTAGACAATTGATACATAATATTGGTTAAAAATAAGTGAATGCAGCAAAACTGATAATGCAATATTACATACAATGAGCTAAGTTAGCAAAGTAGCAAAACTAAAATATGGCACAAACACAGGCAGGCTAGTAGAGGCCATTTACACACTAGTAAAGGACTATGGGGATGAATAAGAGGCTAGGAGGTTGAGGGGCAGCAGCAAGTAGCACTAGGTGTGGATCTGAGTAGGCCACCTAAGGACTAGAAATGAAGGGGTGAGATGAATGGAAGAGGAGAGTTGATTCCAGAGGGAGGGGAGGCAACTGGAGAAAGCCGCTTAGCCAGCAGATGAGTGGGGATGGGGAAGGGCGAAGGAGCAGGAATAACTGGAGCGCAGAGAGTAAGAGGTAGGAATGGCAGGAGGAAGAAGTAAGGAGAGATAGGATGGGAGGGATCCAAACCAGTATTTTGAGATAAAGGCTAGACTGTGGGCTTCGCACCTTTGTGGAAGGGGAGAAATAGCAAGAGAGGAGTAGAGATGGTAGTGGTGCATGTGAAAGGGAGAGTTCGTGGCAAATTGACAGAAAGCATTTAAGAGAGTGTCAAGTCTAGCAAGAGACATAGCAGGAATGGAACCATGGACAATGTCAGCATAATCGAATACTGGAAGAATCATTTTCATTATCAAATCACAGTGAACGGGGAGGGAGAGGCAGTCTTTATTTCAATTTAATACTCCAAGCTTAGGGCAAAGTTTGGAGTGAATAGCATCAATATGGGATGAGAAGTTGAAATTTGAGTCAAGCCAGACCCCAAGGTATTTGAAGTTAGGGACCACATCAAGGGGGTGCCATCTGGATTGATGAACACTGGCAGTGTAGTAAGCATGTCCAATTTTTGCCTGGTGTCGAACATCATTGTAATAGTTTTTTTTTTTGTATTTACTTTGAGTTGGTAAGCGTGAAACCAGTTAAGCACATTGTGAAGGTCTTGCTGGAGAGGGAGCAATACATCAGAGGTGGAAGGACAAGAGGTGTAGATGACAGCACCATCCGCATGCATGTGTATGCAAAAGTCTGAGCAGATGAAAGGAAGGTCACTAATGAAAACAAAGAAGAGGATTGGACCAAGGATTGATCCTTGCAGAACCCCAGCAAGGATAGGGCAAGGGGGTGCTAGGACATTTCCCAACTGTACAGACTATATCCTGCCCGTAATGTAGGAACCAAACCATTTTACAGCAGGAGCTGCTAAGCCTACTGAGAGCAGCTTGTTTAGGAGGAGAGTGTAGGATACAGAATCAAAGGCCTTGGCCAGGTCTATGAAATTGGCGGTGGTGATATAAATAAATTATTGATTCTAATATCCTTACAGTCATTGGAATTCAGGATATTTTGATAAATCCATTTTTCTCCCCCCTAGGAAAGAATGCTCATTCCTATGCTAAGCCAGGAAGTGTGACGTAGTCAGCTGGCCCAGTGGTGCAGAGGGCTGAGGTGCTATGCACCTCACCTCATGCAATGTTGGTGATCCAAGTTCAGGAATGAGTTTGGTTCACCATGGGTTGGCTGAGGAGGAGATGATTGAGCATCTGGAGGACAGCTTTCCTCTTCTGGGGGGATCCTTACCATCTCAGCCCTTGACTGACCTGGAGAGGAGGCCCAGAGATAATGCTGGCAGCTCGAGCAACACGAAGGGAGGCACTGAGGTCATAGTGTGCACATGCCTCCACATGCGCCCACTTACGTTGCAGCAGGAGAAGGGAAGAAAATGAGAAAATGGCAGTTGCAGTCTCAATGAAGCCCTGCCTTTCTGCCCTCACTCCGCACTGCCACTGGTTCACTGACCCATGAATCTGGATGCCGAGTCTCTCAGGGTTGGGGGAGGATGTCCCTCCCCTTCAGGCCCCTCCACAGGGGGCAATCCATGGGAGGATATGGGGCTTCATGAGCCCGGGATGCAGTTGCTGGTCAGGGGAGACAGGATGGAGCAAGCTGCCTGTGATGTGTCTCGGGGAGAAAAACCTACAGTAAATGAAAAAAAAAGTAGTGCGACATACAATATGAACCTGGTTTAGGACACCCCAGCCCTCCATTCAGCCTCTGAGAGAACAGCTGTGCCCATGTGATACAAAGTTTCTGTCCCCCTTAACAGAAACTTAACGGATTTTTCTATTATCATTGAACTAGGCCTTTGATGGCACCATATATAGTTTGTAGTACATAAATAAAATGAGGCATAACCATCATTTTAATAGTGTTGACTTAAACCCATAATCATAGGGAAAGATTTTGCCAGTTATCCAATAACAGTTCTATTTTCATTTTTGCATTCTAATAGTTCACACTTATGTTTCTCGTTGATTATAGGATAAAGTTATTCCTAGGTGTTTCATTCTTTTATCCACTTTAAACTCATCAGAAAATTTCAATAATTGGATTAGTTTCCTTTTTGTAAATTGCATTTATATAAACTTCTGTTTATATATCTACTGCATATCCTGAAGTCAGAAAAAATGTTTTAACCTCATCCAAAAGACCGTCAAGGTTTTTTGATATTTCTAATTAACATTATCAGTGAACATGCTTATTTAAATTATCTCCTCTGTAGTATGGAGTCCCTCAGTCACTTGGTTCAATCTAATTTTTAGCAAAAATGGCTCTAAACATAAAATAAAAATGGTTTAGAAAGGAAGACACTGCTGGTGAACTCTGTTTAACATCTTGAATGCTGCTGTCAAAAAAGAATTTATCGGCTGGCTCCGTGGCACCGAGTGAAGGGGTTCATGCCCCGAGCCCGGGTACTAGAAGCAGAGACTGGCAGGAAGGGGATTCACAAGCATCCATTGGACACTTCCCTCCCTGGGGAGGGGGGCAAGCCTGGGCTCCTGGAGGTGGATTGGTGACAAGCTTGGGGGGCAAGAAACCTCAACACACCCTCCTGTATGTCCCCACCTCAGGATGCCATCTCTACACAGGCTACTGTGTGGGCAGGCTACAGAAAATGTGAAAATGAGCCCCCTGCCAACCAGATGACAAACACCTGGCCTGCACCACCATGAAGCCCTAGACAGCCCAGACCGACCTGGCAGCAGCCTCCAGGGATCCAAGTTGCACCTGCCAGTGCCTCCCAACACAAGGATATGTCAGGTTACCCTGGGTAAGGTCACGAGATGGTGGTGCTGGGTCGAGGTGGTGGTGTATAGGGCATTGGCACTCTGAAGGAGTGGCCGGCAGGGTGCTAGGAGAGGAGCATAAACAGATAAGACAAAAAAATGAATTGATTTGAAATTTAGCAATGGCATTAGAATATAACTTGGTCAGAAGTCTTAAAAAAAATTCAGGTATATTCCAAGCTTTCAAACAATTTAACATGTGCTCTTTGTCTATTACATTGAATGCCTTACTTGCATCCAAGCCTATTGCATGATATATTGCCATTTCATTCCTCTTCACTCTACTGATAAAGTCAAGTATAGCTTGCACCTTTCTAGAATAGTTATCCTTTTATTGAAACCATACTGATTTTCCTGGATGACATCAGGCTCATTTGTTTTCAGTCGATTCAGGATTGTTTTTGGTATTAATTTATCATCTATATTTAAGGGAGCTATTGGCTCTATGGCTGTCTGGGCTGTGAGGTATTTTCCCCTCTTTCAAAATTAATACCACTTTTGCCTCTGCCATAGATTGAGGAAGTTGCCCACCCACCAACTCCTCCAGGATTATTTTGTCCATAGGGCCAGTTCATCACAGAAGGCAATGAGGAGCTCGGTGGTGTAGCCATTCAATCTCTGTGCCTTCCTTTTCAGCAAGGATTAAATTGTCTCTTTAATTTCCTATACTTTAAGTGGGCATTACTTACATTTTAATACTGGTAGCTGAAGCTCCTAAAAATGTTTTTTCATTCTCTCCTGATTTTTTTAAATTTTAGTTTTTATTGATTTTCTGCAGAGATACAGAGCCATTCATGTCCAGCACAATTTCATAGTCAAGGGTTTACAGTACAACATATAGAATAAGTGGATCAGTGACCATCCACAACAAGGCTGTGTTTCCATCAAGGGAACTAATGACATCACAGAGGCCTCAAAAGTGAAGCTTGAGAGGTCTCTATGATGTCATCACTTCCCAAGATGGAAACACAGACTTAGTTGTGGATGGTCACCCATTCACTGTTTTATATCGTGTATGGTCCTTTAAGGTTTTTTGTAAGGTACAACACCTTTATTATGAGGTGCCGTTCCCTCTTCCGCTTGCTCCAGCTCCTCTTGGCTTGGACCATGTCAGTCCTGAGAACTGCTTTGGTCTGCTCATGACCATGTGTGGCCACACTATTTATTTAAACAAACAAAAAAAAGATGTTAATTTTTGTGAAATGGAGCCGTCTATGGGTCTCCGTGTCCAAAGTGTGTGAGTCCACCACTTTTGTGTGAGTTTTTTTAATTTGAGCCATGTTGTCAGCCAATCAGGTAGGAGTCCAAGGCTGAAAAATTGTCATGGTATCATTCTGACATCAGAACAATACCATAACAATGATTTCTGACCTTTGAACCCAACCATAAGAAGACTGTTATCTTTATGGAAATCCATACACAATACGAGGTAAGCATATACTGTATTCCCATTAATGACATGTATAGGTCATTATTACCAAAAGGATTGTGTTAGACTAGCATTAGACCTTACTCTGGCTGGACCCCACATGGGGCCCTGGGTCCACTGTTTGCCTTGTGCCTCCCCACTGCAAGCCAAGTCAATGTCTCTCAGTTTCCAAAATTAGATAATACTCAAGGTATGATGTCTAGTCTGAAGTGTACAATATTCAATAGCAATGGGTTCCACCTATTCTGGTGCTTCTCTTCCATCTGCTGCTGGTAGGATGTTCATTTTTTCATTTTATAACTAACCCAGGTAATAACTCATCAGCGTGTGAGTGTAGGACAGGGGTGCACAACATGTGGCATGGGGGCCACAAATGGCCCCCACAGCAGCTGTCTGTGGCCCCCGAGGACCTAGCAGCTTTCACTTGCAGTCTTTATTTTTTGTTGTTGTTGTTTTTAGTTTCAGTAACATGCTGATAAATAAATAGATAAATGTATGTTTTAATTTGTTTTATGTGTATATTTAATAATGTCCTGCCAGACATTTGTCACCTCGGGCCATTTTACAGTGGCCTTCAGCCAGTGGCCCTTGGCCCTCGGCCCTCAGCCTTGACTCAAGTCTTCAGTCTGGCCCTCCACAAAAAACAGTTGTGCACCACTGTTGTGGGAGGTTCAGAGGTCAACCATAGATGGTCGAGTGTTTTTTTCCAGCTGTAAAGATGCCTAAAGATACAATGATGCTTTATTTTTAATATGCAGGGGGAAATGAAGCAAAAGGGATATCTATGGTGCTAGCATAAGAAACTGGGGAATTTTTTAATTTATTTCTCTCTCCACTGCTGTCCAGAAAGTTTGGGGTTTACGCACACCACAGTGACAGCAATGCCGCTGACATCCCCAACATCGACAGACACAATGCCGAGTGTCAGCATTGTGCTGGTGGGGATGTCTGTGTGTTTTCTTTGGGGGGCTGTACCCCCTGGACCCCCATGTGGGGGGCTCCACCCCCACACCCCACGGTATTTAAATATCCAACTCTGAGTTGGAGTTCTCTTGAGGAAGGGGAGAAACACCGGGAGATGCACTACCGTGTCAGCAGGGACCATTACAGCGATTTGTTGATTTCTGTCGATTCCTGTCACAGTAAATGTCTTCACTGAGGATATTTCGCTGTGCAGTCGGCATATGAAAGTGTGGATACGTGGACATGACCAGAGGATTTGGGTAGTCACTTTCATCGTCTCCTTATTAATTATAGAAACATAGACTTTGATGGCAGATAAGGACTGCTTAGCCCACCCAGTCTTCTCATTTCCCTACCTATTGGATAAGCTGCAGATCCTAGTTAACCAACAGCCTACTTCTTCCTACCCCCCACCAGAATTGCCTTATGTCTGTCCCATGCATTCTTGAGTTCCCTCACTGTTTCTGACCCCATGAACTCCTCAAGAAGGCTGTTCCATGTATCCACCACCCTCTCTGTGAAAAAATGCTTCCTCATGTTGCTCCTGAGGGTATCCTGTGAGGTGGTCACATGGGGAAGGGCTCTGTCCATAATGGTGACTCCTTCCCGGTGCAATCCCTCATGGCAATGGGAGGGTAGGGCAACCGGATGAGGAGGTGGGTGAACTGGGCGACAGGATGCCGCTATGTGTACGCGGTTGTTGGGGGGAGCGAGCATGGTGAGCATGGGCTGAGAGGGGGTGGAGGAGCTGTAGGGGGTGGCACTGCAGTGGATTGCCGAGCTGCATTCTGGCCTCAGGGGTTGGCTAGTGGTTGGGGTGGGTGAGGTACTGGGTTCAGGTGCGGGCACTGGTGCAATTTTATTGTGCCTAGCCTGAACCTTTATTTTTTAATGCTTTCAATCCTTCCCCCTGGAGTTGAGAATCCTTTAGTAGGGCGGTGCAGCTGGCGAGGCCCCCCATGGTGTGGGGCACAGCCCCCACAGAAAGCATTAACATACATGTCCTGGCGCCATTGTCCTGTGCGCTGGGGTTGTCAGAGTGCCAAAAATATTTTCAGCACTCTGACTGTGCTGTAACGGTGATGGCCTTTAGGTATTCACTGTTATCACATAGCACCACCCCTGAGCCATCCCCCCTCCATCTTCAAATTGTGCCCCCTTGTTCTTGCACATCTCTTTTTCTGAAAGATGCTACCCTCTTGGACTTTGTTGATTCCCTTGAGGTACTTCAAAGTTTCTATCATGTCCCTCCTCTCCCTCCTTTCCTCGAGGGTGTACATACTAAGCTCCTTTATTCTCTGTGTGTTTTCTGGTGCAGACCCTGCACCATTTTAGTTGTCCTCCTCTGGACTGCCGCCATCCCATCTATGTCCTTACGGAGATGGGGTCTCTAAAACTGCACGCAGTACTCCAGATGGGGTCTCACCAACTGTCTGTACAGAGGGATAACAACTTCTTGTTTTCTACTGTTGATGCCTCTCCCTATATATCCCAGTATCCCCCTAGCCCTCCTTATTGTCATCGCACACTGCTTACTTACCTTATAATTCTGTTCTGGTAGAGTGACTCACAGTATTTACAAAAAAATATTACCAGTCTTTTTATCCATAGTTACCCTATCTCCCTTTCCATTTCTCCATTACACAAATAATATTCTTTTCACTCCATTTTTAATATACTTGCAAGTACCTTCCCAGATTTATCTCCTTGGAGGCATTTAGCACATCTAATTCTTTTAATATTTTTAACAGTTTCTTTATTAAAAAGTTCATATTTTTTATCCTAAGTTCATTACATTCAGGACAGAATTTTTTTTTGTAATTAATCATTAGTCTATCCAATCATTTATCCTTTTATCCAGTTTCTGATTCTCTATTTTAATTTTTCCCCCTGCTTCATACGAGATTATCACCCCTCTCAGGATAGCTTTCATGGGGTCCCATAATTTAGATAACAGGATTTGACTACTATAGTTATAACACCAGTATTTCCTAATGACTTGTTTCATTACAGTTATAAAATCCTTGTCATGTAATAATTCATTATTAAAGGAGAAGGCATCAAAGAAGGAATTCCCCCTTGGATACAGTGGTGTGACGGGTTGAAAACTAAAGTGTAAACCAGGAATGCCTTATAAACACTCCATTAACTAAGGACTACAAAATTCAGATAACATGAAGTAAATAAAGAGTTTATTTTACTCACATGCTGGAGAAAAAGTGCTAGCGCTACATGGGGATATCGCCCATGGTACGGCCCAAAGCAGCAGCAAAACATTCAATCACATTTTGTGCAACAAGGGTTGCTGTTGTGTTAACAGTGTGGCCATTTTATACTGCATGTCATGCTGACATCATAACTACATGCAAAATGTCATACTTAAGATAGATAAAGTGCACACATTCTATAAAGTACAGGAAGTTGTATAAAAAGTTATTGTGAAATACATAAACACACTCTTAAAAAAACAAAATGGCAAGGAGGATATTACTAAAATTAATATGTATCCAGTATTTAAAAAAAATGAGGAACAAACAGCATTAGTAGTCTGTCTGTCATACTACTTATTCTCTCAGGAGTCCCATTCTATTTTTTAGCAATTCCCATTATGGCAGGGTATTGCATAAAACACCATTGTGGGGTTTCTGCTGCTTTGAACCATACTGTGAATGATATGCCCATGTAATACTAACACTTTTTGTCCTGTATGTGAGTAATTTCTTTTTTATTTACTATATGTTATCTGACTTTTGTTTTCTCTGGTTAGTGGAGTGTATTCGAGGGTTTCCTGGTTTTCATTACTAAAAGACCAAGCCCTATGATATTGCCTCATCTCATTTGGAAATGTAATATCTGTTTGCATTAGCACATGATCTGATAGTATTATGGAATTATGTTTAACCTCTATCATTTCCTTGACTAGAGATTTTGAAATAAAAATATAGTCTATCCTCAAAAAAGTAGCATTTTTTCTTATCATGATGGGTATACTCTCTTTCCACAGTGTATTTCATTCTCCAACTGTCTATAAGGATATGGGTTTGCAAGAGCTATAGTAAAGTTCTGGCTGTTAATATATCCCCTGTGCAGGTTTAATAGTTTTATCTATACTGGGTTATAAAAGGGCATGTATGTCCCCTGTGAATTACTTTCTGCACTTGCAGTTTAATTAACCCTTCAGCTATGGATGACAAGAAGGCTGAATTTTGGTTAAAGGGGCAACATATAGGCTTAATAACATCTTCATAATTATTGATTTTAACTTGTATAAGAGTAATCCTACCTCCCTCATCTGAAAATGTGTCCACCAGTTGAAAATCCAGGGACTTTCTAATCAGGATGGCTACGCCACAACTTTTCCTTATGCGTTCTAAAAAGAAAACATGAGAGATCCATTTGTGTTTACATTTAATCATGTCTTGTTTTTCAAGCTGGGCCTCTTGTAAGCAAATGATATCAGCTGTAACTTTATTAAAGGGAGGCGGAATTAATTACTTTTGTGCAGCTGTTTGAAATGTCTCCATTTTCATAAATTATATTCATACCTCTAAAGGATCTGTATTTAACTGTGCCTGAATAAAAGCTGAAGCTGTCAGTTGTGTTTTGTATTGTTTTCTTTGTATGGGCAACATTCTGTGCAGTTCCTTTCATGGAACCAAGAATCTGGAGTTTTGACTATGTCACTTCATGGTTTCAGAAATGTGAGCATGAACTTATCAGTACATTGCCCATGGTTCTGAAACATGTTTGACCTTTTCATGTTGTATTAATTTATACATCTCAGGAACAAGTGCCTTGGCTTCTGTCTTATAGTGCACACCTGAATTTCTGTACAATGTTTATGCTACCTTTTTATATATATATATATATATATATAAACTAAGCTGCTATAATACACAGTTTAAATGAACATATGAGAAGCCATTTATAAACATTGTATTAGCTGAAAAACAAAGAATTCAATGCACTTTTGTATATATAAATTGCACTTTAAGATATAATTATCTCATGAATTTTAATACTGGCACTACGCACCTTGTTTAATTCGTAATATATAGTGTGAGTAAGAAACTGCTGCTATATAATTGGGGATATATATATTTTTTTATTTATTTCTAGGAAGTACCTCTGAGCCAAAGGCTCTTTTACAGAGGTTCCACATCATAGTGATACATGGGCATAACATCATTTACAATGGTTACAAGTACATAAGCAGATACAAGGAGGTTCTATGACTAGAAAGACATGAGTACATCAGGTTACAGAGGTTACATAATTACAATAACATGGATTACATAAGTAAAAATATACAGACATATAATTTAAAGAAGGCTAAGTTGACAGGTTGTTAAGTGAACAACCTGAGAATCTACAGGATATAGAGTGTATCAGGAAGAGAACAGAGGATGATATAGTCTGTAAAATAATTAACTAATACTATACGCAAGGAGGCGAGAACTTGATGGGCAGCAGTTCTTTTGTCTTAAGTGCTAAAGAGTGTAGTCATAAAGGAGGGTTAGACTTACGGGGGGGAGTGCTGAGGTGGGGTGATCACGTCACACGTGGGGAGTGGGTGTGGGAAGAAGGAAGTGTTTTTTCGTTTTTATGTGAGAATTTTATATGAACTGAATTTACCCTTGCACGTTTGTGGATCAAAAAAGGATTTATACACTGCAAAAAGCAACAACTTGGGGATGCTGCTATAAAGAAATGTGCTGCTAGAAATATGCTGTGCAGTAATGTAATGAAGTGTAGTTGAACTGAGAACAGAAATTGTTAACTTGATGAGCTGTTCAGCATTAGCTGTGAACGTATGAACTCGATGCACCTTCAGTTTTTATGCACACTGTATCTTTAAGTGGTCCCATATTTAGGCATGGGGAATAGCATGACATGATCACCTTTGAGAAAGCCCTGATTGGTGAAATGAGTCAGGTGATCACGTCATACGTGGGGAGCGGGTGAAGGAAGAAGGAAGTGTTTTTGTTTTTATGTGTGGATTTTATATGGACTGAATTTACCTTTGCACATTTGTGGATCAAAAAAGGATTTATACACTGGAAAAAGCAGCAACTCTGTGAGTCCTATACCTTCTTTATCATCATGGCATATTAGCCTAGTAGTCTTAAGCAGGTGCTGGTCCCTATGTGACCACACGGACTGTTGTCTCCATCCTTTAGAGGTATGAATATAATTTATGAAAATAGAGACATTTCAAACAGCTGCACATAAGTAATCAACCCCTGCTTCCTTTAAGATATTTAATCATTCTTCCTCAGGCAGCACATCTGTTTCCTGACCTGTTCATCATAGTTATCATATATCATAGCCCTCCTTTCCTTCCAATTCACTCTCTCAATCGTTGGTTTGATGTTAAACATCATTAGATTATTTTCACCGCTCTTTTTCTGTCCCTCAGCTTTTCTTTTACTATTTTCACAAATTTATTTTCTAATACTTTCAGTTGAATTATCAGGTAGAGCCCACTTAACCATCAAAACTCCTTAACCCAACTAATGATAACTAAAAAACACATAAAGTTTAGCCCACCTGAACTGCTTTTCATCCAATTTACCTTGTCCCCCCTTTTTCAGCCATCTAGTTCTGTTACATACTCAGTTTACTCTCTGTAGAACTTCACAAAAGCAATATATAGCCATAGGAACAGACTACTGTCTGGTACAGTATGTTAAAGTTAATCCAAAGATCATTGAGCACCCCTCCCCCCAAACACCCTCTAAGAAGAATCAAACATACAGCTTTCTCCATTTTTTGACTCTGATCAAATTTAATCAGTTTCATGAAACAATGCCAAGGTATTTAATTTTCAGGTCTTTTACGGCTTCTTGGGGGAATTCATAAACAGTTATTTCCCCCTTAAACCACAGTTTTTAACTTTACTGTGAAAATAGCTGTTCTTTAATATTGTGTGCCCAGAGCGTGTTGCTGATGTAGTCATATTATCTTTCTGCTTCCAAATCGGGGTTGGGGGGACAATAAATCTTTGTATATTGATATTGTAATTCTTAATATTTTTCGGCAGCTTCTTTTTGTAGATCTCTGACATTAAAATGTCTTTCTCCTCTGATTTTAGAAATTTCACTTTAATGTGCAGATGAGGGCAGTGATCTTTTTGTTTTTGGCCTCAACCCTCTGTGAATTTGGTCCATTTCTTAGTTTATATTTTCAGTATCCATTTCCATGTAAGCCACTGCTATTTGTGTGACTAAATTGTTATCATTAAACCAGTCTTATTCCCTTCTTGGAAAACTGGGGGCAAAATGCTGGTTATTCACTGCTCTTTTTCCCACCCACACCTCTAGCACTTACCAGTACTCATTATCTCTGCAGCTTTGATCTTCATTTAACATGGCTTGCAATATGGGTTTAGAAATGAAGCTTGCTCATTAACTTTAGTACTATCCCCCTCACCCCGGTTACCCATCAGGTAGATGGTTGGAAATTATGCTCCTCTGAACCAGCTCTCTAAGTCCTCAATTTCCTCTCCCTACAGTACCTCCCCTAGGTCATGTTCTAAAATTGCCCTAATGCCCAGCTCTTCATAGACTTCTATATCGTTTCAATTCCTAGCGCTTCCTCCCCATACCCCTTTACTGCCCTATCTTCTTCCACTGCTCATCACCACATCGTACGGTACTGTATTCACCACCGTCCTCCCTCTGCTGGTAGCTTTGGGCTTGAATTCCTTTATTTGAGCACAGTTATCTTACCAGCTCATTGACCATGGGAAATCTATATAATGTACATATTATGGCTAGCCCTCCTGATTGCATCATTTAATCTAGTATGGACCAAGGACATGTCTATATATACTGTAAATACTATGTCTAACCCCGATTATTCCATTTAATCTGCTGTTGACCAATGAAATGTGTATACACTGTAAATAACGTGTCTAGGCCTACTGATGGGATCATCTAGTCTCTGTAGTTATATGCTATTTTACCCCTTGACTTTTGTTCAATGTAAGTGTGACTATATGTTTTGTCCAGGTCCATCCTGAAAATGAGCGTTGCTCAATGATGTTCGCCTGGCAAAATAAAGATTTGATTGATTGAAATGTCTTAGCGTGTGTAAATTGTCCCAGTTCTCAGGAACTCCTCAGATCCTGATGTTTTTGTGTCTGGCACTCGACTAAAAAAAATCAATCAATTTTGCTTTTGTTTGTTTTTTTCTCAGTTTGTTCCTTCTTGTTTGAATGTCTTTGAACTGGGATTTCTTCCATCTTTCACTATTGCTATTTTTTGTTGTGTCTTCTCTAATTCCATTTTTTGTATTTTATTTTCTTTTGTTCGGTTTGTGGCTATTCCTTGGACCGAGTTCACCCTAGCCTCTATCCGAAGTGAGCATTCCAATTTATTATTCATTAATTTCATCTGTCCAAACATTAATTTAGCCCACTCTGGTACATCTTTAAAGATTCCATTCTGGTGATACTTTTTTTTCTCTCATTTGTTTTGTACTGTTCTTTTGTTTTACTTTGTCTTTCATATCCCTCTTCCAGTTCTGAGTTATCCCAATTATCAGGGTCCAACAGGAGAGGGGAAGGGAGAGGGACCTTTGCTTCAATTATTTTTGAAAATGGGCAGACCTTGTCCTATTTGACTGTTTGAGCCTCCCTTTTTGTTTTCAGCAGAAATTGTATCCAGCTTCTCTTATCCCCTATGTTTGAGTCCCTCTTCTTCCATACTTTTTTTCATGTCTAGTGCCATCATTTCCTCCATAGTATCACTTCTTATAACCATTTGAGAACCTGTAGAGCTAGGATTTATCTGCCCTGCAATAAACTTAATGTGGTTGCTGCTGTTACCAGTTGTGTCAAGAAAGACATTCATGTTGCTTACTGTGCTCTTGCTAGAAGCAATTACCTCCTGTGTTATAGGGCTCAGCTTAGTTTGTTCATGTCCAAGCTATGTGTTCTGTTGGCGGCTGCTATTTTGAGTAAAGAGCCCAGAGGGTATTGCAAAGTTTTGTTTCTCATTACAGTTTGTCCATTTTGCCCTTATTATCAGGCTTTTGCTTTCTGTATCTGTCTGCATAAAGGTAATGCATTTTCTTTTGGATAGTCTGGCTGACACAAATGCCCCCTCTCTAATATTGCTCTCCACTCCAGTATTATATTGTTTTGTGAGTGTGGTACTGTTTTGGCCTCTCTATCTTCCCAGGTATCACTTTTTTTTAGTATTTACATTTTTATTAAGATCACGCTTTTGATAATTTTGTCCAGTACTGGCTAATTCATTCCTACCATGTAGGTCTATTTTCCAATCATCTTCATAAACAAGAGACTCATGTGATGTATTTGCTATGCCTGCTATGCCCAAACTCTCCTCCTTCCCAGCTAGGATTCTTCACCTATCTGAATATTAATCTCTGCTACCATGAGGTTGCTCAATTGTTTGGGGGCCGAATTGAAAGGTATCCTCCTTCTTTATTGCCAACAGAACCTTCTTTGATTCGTAACTTATAGGAGGTTTCAAGTAACATTCGCTCCAAACCACCTTGTGCTCCAATGATCTCCTTCTCACCCTAATTATCCTGTTCTCTTAATTCAGCTGCCAGGGGTTCTTTGTTACTATCCCCCCTCCCCATTCGCAGTTGTTGCTTTGCCAGGTAACATGTTTAGCATTACCAGTCTCTGTTTCAGCTCATCTCGGAAACTTTGTGAACTTTGCCCAGCTGTTCTTTTTAATCAGATTTATCAGATACAAATTATTGCTTAGTTTTTTGCTTGGGTTGTGGTGAATCGAACTCCAGTGATGCTGCTTTATTTTTAAAAGCTGGAACATTTGCTTGTATTGATGGTTAACTGCTTTAATGGCCTCGTGCCCTGCTTACCAGAGCCTGCTGGTGTTTGAGAATTTCATTCTCTTTCTTTGGAGCCATTATCCCAAACTGTTGCAGAGATTTCTTGGCCTTTTTTTGTTGTTGGCTACCGAACAGTATTTCTCATTCCACATTTGCAGTGGAGGGCGTTACCATCACTGAGATATGAGCTGCTCCATATCAGAAGGAGATTTTCAGGGAGAGCTGTTGCTCAGACAAATGCCACAATCAGCTGTGTAGTGATGCATACTGTAAGGATCTCAGGGACATCATCTTCTTGCTGCTACTGTAGCTCTTGAGAGCTAATAGAGATTTCAACAATCAGAAAATGGAGGCACCCAGTTTTTTTTGTTACAGAGAACTACTATTAGCAGTAAAAGTAAACAAAAACAAATGTTTATATCCCCAAACTGCTATAGAAATCGAGCTGAGTGGTGTAAGACAACTTATACAATTTAAAATCTATTTATAATCTAGTATATGAGGGTCTGATAACAATATGTAAGGGTATAATACTCATTTAAATGGATGAGCAAAGGAATAACAGATTCAAATTTGTGAATTTTTACAGTGCTCTATGCATGTCTTTGGTGGCTGAAGGTCCATTGCTTCACATCATGTCTTACAATGCTGTCTGTTTGCCTGCCTGTCTGTTCGTCTGTCCGTCTGTCCGTCCCTCCATCCATCTATCCATCTCTCTCTATCTATCATGGTATGGAAGCAGCATTGTTAGGGCTGAGTTAGTATTTGTCAAAACCTCTATGTTTGACATCCTATAACTCAGATGCCTTACACCCTAGGACCATGAAAATTAGCATGTATCACCTCAATCTTAAGGGCAGACTGTATACAAAATAAAAAAAAAATAGTTTGGTGATTTTTTAAATTGCGGATTGCATAAGCTATGTAAAATATCAATTTTAAGATGCTATTTTTGTGCGTGAATAACAAGAAAAAAAAGGCTGATGTGGTCATCCATGATGTCATCATATCCAACAGCTCATACATACAGTAAGCAATGGCTCCTTGAGAAGATTATACAGATCTCTTACAGATACAATTGCACTTCTATTCCCATCTAATGGAATTAACTAAAAATATCCTTAAAACACACTAGATCTTTGTGTCACTAAAAACATTCTGAAAGTAGAATAAAACACTCCAGTTAAGAGTATGTGTTCCATCAACATCCCCTTTAGTGACTGACTTCCCAAGGCCAACCCCCTACTTGGAATGTTCACATGGTACAACACATACTTTTTCATGTCTGATTTCTTAATTATATGGTACAGCAGCAAAACAACTCTCATGTTAAATGTCTCTTCACTTTGAACATTATGTGCATGAATTGTACAGTACATAATAGGCAAAAAGACACATGAGGATGTGATTTCAAGTCAATTAAGGTGGTAATATGGATTTAATTTTCTCTTTAGAGAAGGTGTTTATTTCAGAATCCTAGGCTGAGTGATTGTTAAAAATGTAATCTTGGTTAATAGTTATCCATGTACGTATGTTTCTTAAGTGGATATTTTGTATACCCAAGACATTCAAGATATCACATTAATGTAATCATTAACTGATGATAGCTAGTTAGGGTTTCACTTCAGTCAACAGTGAGCTGCATCAATAATGCCATGAAAGACTGCACAAATGTATTTCTTAATGGGTCTCAGTTGGAAAAAAATGTCAGACCTTGTTAATACCTAAATGCCCCTCATTCCCACGTAGTAGGGTTTTGCCTCCCACATTACACACTGGAACCTGACAGTAGAATCTGATGTGCCTTGATGAGCATGCTCATGATTGCTGTTATTTGTATAAACTTCAAGTAAGGTAAATAAAGCCTTCGATTTTATTTGATCTACTATCATTGTCAGGTACCACTTTTCTGGTGGGAATAGGGGGCAAGTACAGTAGTTTTGTACCTTGTCTTATACTGCTTAGATCGTATTGGGTAATTGCTAAACAATCCATCTGCAAGGTCCATGAAGACTCTATGCCTCTTCACCCAGGATGCCAGAAGTACTAACAGTTGTAGTGGCAACCACTGCTGTAGGAAGCAGTGACTACCATTTCTGCAAGGAAAGTTATAAAGACACTGGGCTGGATATTCAAACTGTGCCATTTTGTGGCACAAGCCCTTGCGCTACTCAAAAAAGTTGCGCAGGGGTGTGGCCGGGGCGATATTCAAAGGAGTTGTGCTATTGAGCAACTCCTTTGAATATCACCCCCCCGGCCACAGCCACTGTGCATGGCGCAGTGGAACTTGTGCCACCGCAAGTGGTCAGAGTGGAGCATTCAGATGCGGTGGCACAAGTTCCATTGCACCATGCACAAAATTTCTGATATTCAAAAGGTGGCATGCAAATGGGGCCATAATTCACGCAAGGCGCACGGGGGGCCATTTGCATCTAATTACGGCCCCATTTGCATGCCATTAGCATGCAGGTGCACCGATCTCCGACGACTTGCACCTGGTGCCCTGCCAGGCAGCAGCTGTGGGGAACCGACGCCCCCTGCAGCCCGATAGCAGGCATGGAGTAAATCCCTCCCGACTAGCCCGATCACAGGCATAACATAATGATCTCTCAGACTGGCTCGAACATGGGCATAACATCAGTGAGTTCTTCTCACTGGCTCGATCGGCCAGAACGTGAGTTCACCTCAAAGAGCAATATCTCTGCGGTCCAGTGATGGCGAATGATCACGTGGCACAAGAGCTGGTCTCCCTCAAGTTCACTCTGGTGGTCCAGTACACCATCACCACTTCACGAGTCTCACCACCACCCCGCCCTCCGCCAGCCGGTGGGCTGCAGCACCACCCGCCTGCTTCCGCCGCCGTGCTGATCGACTGCTTGCAGGCTGCACGCCATTGGTCTCGAGCAAGAGCTAATGGGCATGTAGCCCATATCAGATAAGGCAGTTCAGATATGAATGAATGAATTCATTCACAAATCTGGACTGCCTTAGATGGTTAGCTGCACGCCCATTGGCTCTGCTCTGAACCAATGGGCGCAGCCCTACCAAGCAGTCAGTCGGTGGGCGGCGGGCAGCAGGCGTGGCTGACGGGAAGCTGGTGGGGCTCCGTGGTGGGTGGGGGGCCACTGGACCACCAGGGAAATTGGACTTGGGGTTGACCTTATGCCCGCGATCGGGCTTCAGGTCCACTGACCACCAGGATATTGCTCTGGTGGGGTGAACTCCGCTCTGGCCATGATCGGGCCAGTGGGGGTTCATTGATGTTATGCCCGTGATCGGGCCAGTCAGGGGGTCATTGATGTTATGCCCACGATCAGGCCAGTCAGGTGGGGATTTACCCATGCCTGTGATCAGGCTGGGGGGCACAGGAACAGTGAGGGCCACCCACAGGTGGCAGCCGCTGTGTTGCGCCTGCAATGTGGCTGCTCACCTGTGGGTGGCCCTCGACTTGATCCTTTTTTGTCTCAAAGTTGTGCAGGCACAGGTAGGGGGTGGCATCAGACACTCGCACAGCCCGGCTGAATATCGGGCTGTGCAGTTTATGCATGGTTCCTCCCCCTCCGGTTGAGCATGCCTTCATTAGCATTGCGCTGTTGCTCAACATGACTTGGGGGGGCGCAACTGCCTCCTGCTGAATATCGCAGAATGGCGCAATTTCGGACTTGCGCAGGCGCAACCCTATTGCACATGGCGCAACCCTTTTGAATATCCAGCCCACTGTCACGACCCATTCAATACCTCACTGTCCTCTCTAGTGTACTTGCTCTCCCAGAGCCAAGTACCTTCAGGACAGCTGACCCCACAGGAACTCCTTGTCATCACAATGTGGAAACATAGAAGAATAAGGACAGAAAAAGCCTATTAGTCTATGAAGTCTGCCTTGCTGCCCTAAGATGTATTACTCTAAATAAGCCTCCCATCCACAGTCTCCCCTGTCTCCTACCTCTGTCTTGTTCAGTACAGCCTAGAGGCTAGACTAATGAGCTGTAAATGAGCTTGATACATCCAGCAGACCACAGTTTGATTCCCACAACCTCCTCTTGCATACTGTGTGACTCTGAGCAACTCATTCAATTACCCTAGTACTCCTGGGTCATCCCTGAAAGCAGGCACTTGTGCCTAGTGGGCCTTACCTGGTTATCAAAGAATTAAAAAAAAAAACAAAAAAACTTCTTAATGGTGTCCTAGTGTGTTTTGAACCCATATATAGTCTCAGCTTCGATCTCATTGCAGGGCAGACTATTCCCCCATCCACAACCAGCACTGTTAAAAAATACTTGCTGATATCCATCTTAAATTCTCCCGCTTCCATCTTGAGCATGTGCTACTTAGTGGGTGAACTGTTTTTAAACTTGAACAGCTCTATAGAGTTCACTCTATCAAGCCCTCGTATATATTTGTATATTTCTGCTCTATCCCCCTCTCCCTGCTGTCATCCAGAGACTACGTTTTGAGATTTTATAGTCTTTCCTCATAGGAAACCTAGGAATAACAACTTGTTTCAAACACTCTGATCTCTTTCACTAGTGGTGTAATGGGGTTTGCTTGGACTCATGTCATCAGTAAGTGGATGTGGAGTTTTTCAATAAACAGTTACCTGGTCTTTTAAGCAAAACTGAGCCAAAGATAAGTTTTAAATGTTTAATAAGATTTACAAAATGTACATGCCTGGTCACAAAGCATGAGCAGGACATCATGTGCAAGAATAACACTCAGTACACCAGAAAGGCAACAAGCATTTGTCAATGCTGAATGTTTGCCTGCTGGTATTAGCATTAGAAATGCAGGAGTTAGACAGATGTAGAATAGGAATGGCAATGGAGTACTGAACTTCACATGAACCCCACCTCCATCCTGTAGAGATGGACAGGATTTGGGGTAAGTTTTTGTGTCGTCACCAATGACGGTCAAGTCATGTCACCTCATCCTATTCTGCAGATGCCGACATGTGTTGAGCTGTGCCTTAGGGTGTTTGGCTTTATAGTCAGCCCATTCCATAAGGACATACGTTGAAATGGGTGCAGCATAGGAGAATGGGGTGAAGTCTTGGGACGAAGAGTCCAAGGCACACCTCAATGCCTGTCAGTGGCTGGGGGTGGGGTGGGATGGCATGAGCAGTACAGTTGGCAATCCAAAGGCACACCCCAATGCCTGTTTGTCTGTACAGGGTCAGACGTTATGGTTAGAAACCGTAATGCCTCGGGCGTTTGTTGGTATTCACAGTACAAATTTTGAACATGGCCTTTTTGTGACCCCATCTCATGAAAGCATTTGGGACCTTTTGTCATAAACAGTGGCAGTGTGATTTTGTCAATGTGTCCTGAAAACTGACTTCCAACAGTGACAGTGGCATTCTGCACCACATGTATGAAAACACAGATCGGGCAGGATGTGAAGAATGACAGCTGTAACATCCATAGGGAGGTATGAAGAGATGGTAATGCTGAAAATGTGTACTGAGAATATTAAAAATGCTTGTACTTCTGAGCATACGTGGAAACCGCGTAATGCATGCGCATAACACAGTCATTTTATGGAGTTTCATCACCAGATTTTCAACATAGGCATTTAACGAGCTGTGGTCATGAACAGTGTCACTGTGATTTTGTTACTGTGTCCTAAACACTGATTTCCCACAGCAGCCATGGTATTCTACGCTGGAACTGCAAAAACACATTTCATCCAGGATGTGAAAAATGACAGCTGTACTGTTCATAAGGAGGTGTGGAAAAATGGCAATGTTGAAAATCTCGAATGAAAATATTACAAATGTGCGAAGTTATAAGCATGCATGGAAACTGCGCACACACTCTTGTAACAATGTCATTTAATGGACTTTCATCACAAAATTTTCAACATAGGCATTTTAGGACCTCTGCTAATGAACAGTGTCGCTGTGATTTTTGCAATGTGTCCCAAACAGTGATTTGCCACAGCGACCGTGCCATTCTGTGCTGGAAGTGCGAAAACACATTTCGGCCAGGATGTGAAAAATGACAGCTGTACTGTTCATAAGGAGGTGTGGACAAATGGCAATGTTGACAATCTGGAGTGAGAATATTGCAAACGTGCGAAGGTACGAGCGTGCGTATAAACTGCGTAATGCACGCTCCTACCACACTCATTTTATGAATGGTTCCCACCAAATTTCCAACATAGACATTTTAGGACCTCTGCTAATGAACAATGTCACTGTGATTTTCTTAATCTGTCCCAGACAATAATTTCACACACCGACTGCGTCATTGTGCGCTACATGAGTGGAAACATATTTTGGGCAAGATGTGTAAAATGGCAGTTGTACTGCTCATAAGTAGGTGTGATAAAATGGCAATGTTGAAAATCTGGACTGCAAATATTAAAAATTTGCGCACTTATGAGCACACGTAGGAACTGCGCAATGCATGCTCGTAAAACAGTCATTTTTAGGAATTTTTTCACCAAATTTTCAACATAGCCATTTTAAGTCTTCTGCTCATGAACAGTGTCACTGTGATTTTCTTAATCTGTCCCAAACATTGATTTTGCACACTGACTGCACCATAGTGCGCTACATGCGTGGAAACACATTTTGGGCGAGATGTAAAAAATGACAGCTGTACGGCTCATAAGTAGGTGTGATAAAATGGCAATGTTGAAAATCTGGAGTGCAAATGTTACAAATTCATGAACTTACGAGTGTGCGAGAACTGCACAACGACGCCAAAACAGTCTATTTATGAATTTTTCACCAAATTTGCAACATAGGCAGTCTGAGCTTTCCTCCATGAACACTGGCACTGTCATTTCATTAATCAGTCCCGAAGGTAATTCCACGCAGTGACCGCAAAATCACCCTTCAGGCCAGAGTAATGCCATGGCAGTGACAGAATTCATGAGGAGGGGTCACGAAAACCCCATGTTGAAAATTTGGTGCCAAAATTCCAAAAAATGCCCGAGATATGCACCAAAGTTGAAAAAACCCTATCTATCCCATTATACAGCTTACTGGCATTTCCTCAGTTTGCAGTCGGCGTTGAAGGGTGCAGACATGTTTTCTCGGTCCACTGAAGATCATTGCGCTGGACTTTGGAGGTAAGTATGGGGTGTGAGGGTGTGTGGAGAGGCAGGGGTGTGCAAAGAGTGGGTGCGGGTTGTGGGAGAGGGGCCCCGGAGACTGTGAGGGACTGTTTTCTGCTTTACAGGTACATAAAAAAAAAAAAAGACAATGGTGGATGTTTTGTATTTACAGCCATTTGGCATGCTGAGGTGGGCTCCCAGCATGCCAGGGGAGTATTTTTGGGGGGGCAGCTGTAGCCGATGGGGGACTGGGCACCCCAGTTGGCACACAAGCAAACAGGGGGGCATTATGCCGACAGGGAGTGGGCTCCCCCGTTGGCACACAAAAATGGGGGGCACCATAATACTGATGGGGATTGGGCACCCCCACCGGCACACATGAAAAGGGTGTGCAAAGAGTGGGTGCGGGTTGTGGGAGAGGGGCCCCAGAGACCATGAGGGACTGTTTTCTGCTTTACAGGTACATAAAAAAAAAAAAAAAAAGACAACGGTGGATGTTTTGTATTTACAGCCATTTGGCACGCTGGGGTGGGCTACCAGCATGCCAGGGGAGTATTTTTGGGGGGCAACTGTAGCCGATGGGGGACTGGGCACCCCAGTTGGCACACAAGCAAATAGGGGGGCATTATGCTGACAGGGAGTGGGCTCCCCCGTTGGCACACAAAAACGGGGGGCGCCATCATACCGATGGGGATTGGGCACCCCCACCAACACACATGAAAATGGGGGGACATCATGCCGATGGGGAGTGGGCTCCCCCATCAACAGACAAAGACTGTTTGGGGGGGCATGCTGCTGAGGGGGATTGGGCACCCCCTCGGCACTGGGGCCAGTAATATTGTTCGTGAACAGGGTGGCAACTCGCCGCCATGTTCACAAACAATATTACAGCAGCAACCTTCCACCCAGCAATGATGGGTCACTCCCCTCATTGCAGCAAATCACTGACACTGCAATGATGAGGCTGCCCGTGATTGCTGTGGTGAAAATGTTTCAACTTGGTGCAGCTTCTGGAAGCCAGTGTCATCAGCACACTGTGCATCTATTGGTGCACCATGGCCAAGCCCCAAAATGCTGTGCCTCCCTTGACTGCTACACTGCCACACCTCCCTAACCCGCTTCTCTCCTAAGCTGTCACATAATGTTTCTTGTGCATGCACAAGCAGACATAAAAATAAAAGGAATCAGTAAACAACAAAACCTATAAAGAAAAATAGCTTAAAAAGGGAAAACTTATCTTTCAAATTGTCATTCCACGCCAGCTGGCAATTTTCTTGGAGTATAAATGGATTTTGCTCTTTGCAAAATTACTGGTCAGTGTTCTTTAGGTATAACCTGATTTGACATGGAGATGTGTGGTGTGCAAAAAGCCTGTTTCATGTTGTAAGTGTCTCTGCTTCAAAGAAAACTGTCCCTCTCTATTACCATGACTATCACAGTTATTAGAGTTCTGGGAGTAAGATGGCAAGATAACATCAATAATGTTTGTTTCACAGCCTGTTTACCTGGGATAGCTGAGCTAAGATGCAACATCTCATTATCAGGGGAGTCCTACTTCTACTCATTTCCACATCTGAGTTGACTGGAGCACTGAGAGTTGAAGTAAAAGTAACTTGCACCGGGCAGCATAATGAGCATTTGGCGCTGGTGGGGTTTGAACCTGTAATCTCCTGGTTTCCAAGCCAATGCAGTTATCACTAGACCACACTAACTACAGGCTTTCATCCTATTATCTACTGTAGTTACTGCATTGATATTTGGAGGAATACAATTTAAAATAACTTCTGTAAAAATAAAAACCTGCAGAACCTGGTAATAAGAGTGTTGCTAATTGGTAACTTCCTTGATGTTTTAGAGACAGCTCTGTGGCAAGGGGTCAGTGCTGTAGGTCAGCAGTGCCATAAGGACAAACATGAGAAAGTCCTCCTGCCCACAGTTTAATTTCAGAGAATTTTAAGAAAAATGGAGACCTTTAGAATTATGGCACATATTGTCACAGACCAATCATTTTGTTTCTTTGAACTCCTTCTAAACAAGAACTATTTTTTAATATGCCTGCAAAAAGGCCTCATGGGCTGATCCTTTCATTCCCTAATGTAGTAGTCTCTGTCTGTCTCTTATTGTCTCCCAATTTCTGTGTATGTATTTTTCACTGTGACATACATTATACAATGCCATATATACCTGCTCACTTTGGTGCCACATGTTTATGTGATTTATTTCTTGTTAATCCTTTTGCACTGTCGAGTTGTTCATGTATCAGTCATCTACCAACAACATATTGTTTCTCTGCTTGCTTAATCCTCTGACGTGGAACCAATGTAAAGAGCTTCCAGCTCAAAGATGTTAATCTGAGACTTCAATAAATAAATACATAAAGTTGATTAATGCATCTTTCTTGCCATTTGACAAATATTTTTCACTTCATATAATAACAGCTGTTAGTAAAATTAAACACCTGTCAATATGTAGGCTTTGTGATCTGCATAAATAGTGTAATTAATGAAAGAGTTGATATTTTACAAGTACATCAACCTCCAAAAGAAAAACAAACAGTGAGCTGAGGTGGCAGTGGAATTTCTTTATTCCTCATCATTCATTATTATTATTATTATAATTATTATATTATTATTCACTAAAAATACCACCAACAGCTTAATCTGGTTCAAGGTCAGTTGGCATTCATCTGTATCCCCCCTCCCCCGGGTCATGCCTGAAAATAGGCAGGATTTGTCTAGTGCACTTACCCGGTCAACAAAAACTAAATAAGTAAATACATTATCATGCTGGGCTCTTTTGGCCATCCCATATAGAATGCAGAACATATTTTTTGAACCAGACAGCAAAAATAAATGTAACTTAATTGTTTTATTTAGTTTGTATTTCTCTGGGAGGTACACTAGGCAACTGAATGCCTATTTACAGGTATGACCTGGGAGAGTAAAAGAAAAGGCATGTAACATGAGGTATCAATCAATCAATCAGCTTTATTTTTAAGTGCTGTTCCTATGATCAAAGCACCATACAAATGAGAAAATCCAACTAAGTAGTACATAATATAAGATGAAACAGTTAAAACAGTCATAAAAGCAAATTATCATAAATTAAAATATTAAAGATCTAAGCAGAACACTCGCTTACATTTAGTGCAGAAAAGCTATCTCAAACAGGTGGGTCTTTAATGCAGTTTTAAAACTCTCAGTGGTCAGGCACTCTCTGATCCAGTGAGGTAGAGAGTTTCATGTGGTAGTGGCCACAAAAGCAAAATACCAGTCCCCTGAAGTCTTTAAATGGACCCTGGGAACCTCTAGCAATCCTTCATTGGCTGAGTGGAGAGAGCGGAGGGGATGATAGGGATGGAGAAGGTCTTGCAAGTAGCCTGGACCCTGACCATGTAGGGCTTTGTAGGTCAACAACCCTACTCTGAAGGTGACATGCCATTGAACTGGTAGCCAGTGCAGATTACAGAGTGCAGATTGTGGAGCACAGGAGTGACATGGGAAGATCTTGGAAAGCCAGTCAACAACCTGGGAGCCACATTCTGCACCAGCTGCAGTTGGCGGATATCAAACCTGGTAGCCCTAGGTACCAGGTGGACCGGCCAAAAAATCAGTGTAGTAGAAAAATACAGTAACAATACAGTTACAATAAAATGCAGCACAAAACATGTGGAATTAAGTTACTGTTCATAAGACAGCATATACCTCCATTGAAAGTTACTTTTATAACCCCCATATTTATTTATTTAGAAGCCGGTAACTGGGAGAGTTCATGCTGTGCTGAGGCTCATTCCCAGGTGAGAATGAGTTGGGGCGAGCTGAGTAAACCAGCCAGTTAGATACACTAGGCAATGGAATGCTTATATACAGGTATGACTTGGGAGAGTACTATTCAAAAGAAGGCATGTAGCAGGAGGTAGTTGGTGGACTAGGCAAAAAATCCATGCAGTAGAAAAAAATACAACATCAATACAATTACAATAAAGTGCAGCATAAAACATGCAGAATTGAGTTACTAGTCACAAAGCAGTATACATCTCCATTAACAGCTAAATTTTTAGCCTCCCGTATTTATTTAGAAATTGGTAATAGGGAGAGGTCTGCTACACCCAGGCTCGTTTACAGGTGCAACCCAGTTACACGGGGGAGGGGGTAAACAATACTCGGTATTACTCTGTATTTTAAGAGTGGAAGTAGGCCTAGGCCCATCATGACCACTCTCTCCACTCTTGCGGCGTAAAGTCAGATTTCTGACCCCAGAAGGTATTTATCTAATTCAATTTTGAATCTCTGAAGTGTTTCACTTTCTATAATATATTGAGGCAGGGCATTCTAAAGTCTAGTAGCCCTTATTGTGAAGTAATGGCTACGTTTCTTTGTGGTTGCCCTAGGGATAAAAATCTGTTTGTTGTTGCATCTGAGATTTTTTGGGCTTATCAGCATATTTGATGTTACAGTCATTCATCAGATTGGTATCCTTTAGAATATTAAATAGTAATAGCAGATCTCCTTGGTTTCTCCTTAGCTGTAGGTCATATAAACCTAGAGCTGTCATCCTCTCCTCGTATGATAAGTCCTTAACCCTCAGAATTAATTTTGTAGTCCTTCTCTGCATACTCTCTATAATTTTAATGTCCTTAGTAAGATATGGGGCCCAAAAACTAACAGCATAATCTGTATGTGGTCTGATAAATGATTTGTATAATTGAAAAACACAGTTTTCAATCCTAGTGATGAAAAACCTCCTTATGGATGTTAAGATGCGGTTCCCTGTTTATGCAACTTTTCTGCACTGGTTACTAGATGAGAATTGATTGTTGACAATGACCCCCAGGTCTTTTTCAGATTTTGCTACATTAATGATGTTACCATTTAGTGAATAATTGATGCTTGGTTTTTTGGACCCCAAGCATATGACTGTACATTTGTCGACATTGAAAGTCATTTTGTTATCAACTGCCCAATCTTCAATTTTCTTTAGGTCCTGTTAGAATTTATTTATTTTATCCTCAGTATAGACCTCAGATGAAATGTTGGTGTCATCAGCAAATTTGCTAATTCGATTATTAATATCTTTATGTAGGTCATAGATAAAAATACTGAAAAGCGTTGGTCCCAAGACAGAACCCTGTGGAACACCACTAGTGACTTCTATGCTGTTTGAAATGGTTTCTACTGTTTTTACACTTTGGAATCTGTTGCTTAACCAACTTTCTACCCATTTAACGGTATAACTGTTTGGATTTAATTCCATCATTTTTTTAATTAATATATTATGAGATACTTTGTCAAATGCCTTTTGGAGATCCAAGTAGATGATATCTACTGGGCAATTTGTATCTAAGCTATTACTGATACCTACATAAAAAGAGACTAAGTTAGTGGCGCATGACCTATTTTTTTGAAAACCATGTTGTGAGTGGTGGATTAAACCTTTATTTTTCAACTGTGAATCAGTTTTCTGTTTTAGCACTTTTTCCATGATTTTACAGATTGTTGAGGTAAGGCTGAGTGGGCAATAATTATTGGTTCTGTTTTTGTTCCCTTTTTTGTGTATTGGTACCACTGTAGCCTTGCTCCAATCGTCGGAAACTATGCCTTCTCTATGGGATTTATTGAATACAGTTTTAAGGGGACATAAATCATTCATAGTTGTTTTATGAAGTGTGCATTTATATTATCTGGGCCTGGTGATGAATTACCTTTGAGGCAGAGTACTGCAGTTCTTATTTCCTCCTGTGTTATTTCATTATAATTATCTGTATGGGAAAAATTTAGACTGGTTTTGTCTTTTTTTAGGAACACTGACCCAAAATATTCATTGAAGCTGTTACCTATTTTGTATCTATCACTGGTTTCATCCCCATCTTTAATGATTGAAGTGCTAGTACAATCACTGTTTTTATTTGCGTTAATGTATGAATAAAATGCTTTTGTATCACCCTTGGAAACTGATCATTTGAATTCAATTTTTCATCTTTCCATTTCTATGCATTCTTTTATTTTTTGTTTTTCAATTCATACTTATATTTGGCCCTATTTTCTTCCATTTGTGATTGCTTTAGTTTTTTTAAATGCTTTTTCCTTTTTTTTTTTATTTGTCTCATTATCCTTGAGGTTAACCATGATGGTACTTTCCCTGTATTATTCCTTGTTTTTTCAGTGGAATATATAGTTGTTCTAGTTCATAAATGATGTCTTTCAACAATGTCCAACACTCATTTGTAGAGAGATCAACTAATACTGTTTTCCAATCATATTTATTTAAAGCTTCCTTAATTTTAGTGTAGTCACCCCATTGTAATTATACTTGTATGTATTATGCTTGATGTTATTTTTTTGCTTATTAACTGAGAAGAGAACAGTAATGTGATTGTTGTTACCTATAGGTTCTGTTATTTTTATATTAGTTCTTCCCAATGGTATGTTAGTTAGCACAAGGTGTAAGATATTTTTATCCCTGGTAGATTTCAGACACCATTTGATCAAGACCCAGTGTTAAGATTGCATCCAGATACCTGTGTTCAGATTGGGTGTTTGCTGTCAGATTTTGCCAATCAATGCCCATCAGGTTAAAATCACCCATAATACTACATTAGGTTTATTTGCTTTATCTGTAATTTTATTAATTAGTTTATTATCATATGTAACATCAGCTATGGGTGGTCTATAAAAACTGGCTACTGTTAATTTATTTCCATTTTTAAATTCAAGTTGTACACAGCAGCCTTCTATCTTAGGGCCTTCATCCAATTGAATTGGTATTTCAAGAGTCCTAATAGTGTTTTTTTGCATATATACAGACACCTCCACCTTTCCTGCAGTCTCTGTTTTTGTAATATAGTATGTATCTTGGCCGAGCATTATGCCATAAGGAAGCCTTATCCCACCACATTTCAGTGACAGTGGATATATCTATATTTTTTGTTCCATTACACCTACTAATTCACTTATTTTTTGATGTTAAGGCTTCTGGCATTACCTAGAAGGAATTTAAGACTGTCATTGATATTTGGTTGATCTATTATGATTCTCTCTGTTTGCCCCTGTGTGTCTAGTTTAAATGTTTGTCAATTGCTGACAGGATGTTTTTCCCCTGAATGTAATGACCCTTTTTGCTGAGGTGCAAGCCATCCCAGCTAAATAGGCTATCACCATTACTGAATCTCTCCCGATGTGTAATACATGTTCTTTTATTTTTTAATGTCCATTTCCTTAACCATTCATTGATTTTCTTAATTTTATTCGTTTTAACCTTGGTGGCACGGGGCACTGGCAAAATTTCAGAAATACAGATGTCACATTCCTTAGATCTGATGATGTCAACCAGTGATATGTAACTATTTTGTACGTCCTCTATTGTAAATTTATTGATATCATTGGTACCTGCATGCACTACCACTAAAGGATTACAACCGGCATTTTTCAGAATGTTTGGGATCTCTCTTTCAATGTCCCTGATCCACGCCCCCTAAAACTAGAGCAGGTTCTATTTATTTTCTCTTGTTTGCAGATTTGGTCATCAGCATATTTTATGATGGAATCCCCTAACACCACTACTTGTCTAGGGTTTGTAATTTCATTAGCATTGGTACCATGGGTAACTTGTTCTGTTTCCATTGGTTGAATGTCCCCATTTTCTGGGTTATGATACTTTGGGGGCTTACTCATTTGTTCTTCATTTGTATTGTAGAAATGGAATTCACTGTGCCTATGATAGTAGAGGTGTCCACTGCACAAAGGGGGGGGGGGTTCCCTGACCTGCAGTATTACAGTAGACCTAAGCAGAGATCACCCTAGTGTTTTTATTTTGTAGCATAACATCGTTCAATGGAATATTAGATTTGCTATTATCATTACAGATGGTAGGTTCTTAGTTACTAATTACCTCAGTAAGAATTTCAGCCTGATTTTCCAGGGGTTGATATGGATTATGAAGTGGAATGCTAAAATCCATTGCCCTGCATCCCTTTTTATTTTTATTTATCACAGGGTTCCACTCACTACAATCGTCACTGTCATCCTCCCTTCCCCTTTTTAGAGAGTCATTATGTTGTCTATTTGGGGCATTACGCAAGGTTGTTAGGTTATGTTTGTGTATGGGTTGATTGCACTTCAATTGTTCATTGGCAGTTGTTAGTTCTTTAATAGCCTTCTCTAGCTCTGTAATCTTGATTTTCAGTGTCTCATTTGCTACACACTGCATACACTTAAGTCCTTCAGATCCCTTATTTGACTCTAGACAAAAATTATTGCAAAGGATACAAGTCACAGCTATTTCACCAGACGACAGAGTAACAATCTCCTCATTCATCTCCATTTGTGTTATATATAGTCACAAGGTTATAGTGGGTAGAACGTTAAATACCTTTGGCCAGAAGTATATGCAGTCACCCAGTCATCCCTTTTGGACATGGCAGACACACGCTTGTCTCAGTGCACGTCTCCACATGTGGCCCCATGCATGCTTGCCCCGCTCGCTTGTGTGGGCCTAAAATAGTGCCAAGCTGGAAGTGGCTTAGCTTCCTGCTTCCAGTTTCAGTGGTAACTGACGACCCTCAGTACAATGTTAAAATACACTGAAAGCTCCTTTTCCACCAAGGAGCACGATTAAACATACCAGCAAGATGCTGGTTCGACTGCAATGCAGTTTGCTGCTTAAAACACAGTGATGTTAAAATGAGTGAGAAGCAGTGAATCCACTAGTATCCCACAATTCCTCAGTAGAGAGACACAGAGTGTCACACTAGCAGAAGGCACCTTTAACCACGGTCCTGCACTAGTCAATAATGACATCTTTTTATAGCACAAGTTTCATGCAGTTAATAATGTTTCATCCATTTGCCTCTCACCAGAGGCTCACTCTTACTCCAACCAGCAGCTAATTCTAAGCTCCACTCACTTGTGTGGGCCTAAAACAGCGCCGAGCTGGAAGTGGCTTGGCTTCCTGCTTCTGGTTTCAGCGATGGATGGCGACCCTCAGTACAATATTAAAATACACCTAAAGCTCCTTTTCTACCAAGGAGCACAATTAAATGTACCAGCAAGATACTAGTTTGACTGCAATGCAGTTTGCTGCTTAAAACACAGTGATGTTAAAATGAGTGAGAACCAGTGAATCCACTAGTATCCCACAATTCCTCAGTAGAGAGACACAGAGTGTCACACTAGCAGAAGGTACCTTTAACCATGGTCCTGCACTAGTCAATAATGACCTCCTTTTATAGCACAAGTTTCATGCAGTTAATAATGTTTCATCCATTTGCCTCTCACCAGAGGCTCACTCTTACTAGGAGAGGAAATACAATAACAAAGTGAAAACAACAGCTGCAAGGTCATTACATGAGAGGAGTATGTGGTTTAAATTACTAATTTTCAGTGCAGAAATGCCTTTGAAACTCATTTGATGGGCTGGTTTGGTGGCCGAATGGTTAAGGCTCTTGCCTTCTACTTGTGGAAACACAGGTTCGCACCCTGCACCTGCAATCCCGATAGGTGGCATAAAGGGTGGAGGAACTGTCCCAGGTATGTGGGGAAGGGGAGCCATTCAGAGGGAAACCTACTTAGTTCTGCCTCTGTCTCTGAGTGCTGGAGCAGAGAAGGAGCCCATCAGTGGGAGGGTGTGGAGGCAGTGACACCAGGCACCTTCCCTACATTGACTCAGTCTTGGTTGGGGATAGCATGCACCATGGCAATAATGGTGCCCTTTCTCTCTCCCCTTCAACTGCATGAGTTCACTGCCCTCTGCCCTACATGGTCTGGAGCTGCTTCACAGGGACCCCCAGCATCAGAACTAGAGGAAGGACCAGGGGGTGTTCAATGGTGCAGAGCTGCTGGGATCAGTCAGTGAGTTAGCCCTAGTAAGGCTCCCCCCAGCATGGATAGCACCACAGAGTGATGGACATTGTCTCATATGGGATCCTGATGTGGCAAGTAGGCAGGGCAGGTGTAGATGGGGTATGGAGAGGACAGAGAAATTGGAAAGAAACAGATGGAGACAAAAATAATAATGTGACTGATGGAGAAGTCCTGATTTCCATATGAAGAGTATTTAACAACCAAGGGAACAACTTCACAAATGAGAAGTAGGAATTTTCAGCTCCCTCCCTGTGCCGTAAGTCTAAGAGTGCAGTTAGAAGCAGGCAACTCCATGTGGTCCCTTAGGTAGGATTGTCCCAGTCAGTTCAATGCCATGCAAAGACTAGCAAGATTTTGAAAATGACCTGCTGTCTAACTGCTGACCAATGTAAATTACACAAATTCAGAGTGATAAGATTATGAGGGTCTGCATTGGACAGGACTCTCATAAGGTGTTTTCATGTCTTCAGTTGTCTGTAATTCTTCTTTCTGGACTATAGATCAAAGGACCACCCTCACACTATTCCACAGTTTTGATGATTTATTAACATTAACACGGTAAATTCATACAACTACTTTAATGTTTCCACTACATAAAGAGAAACATTTATGAGCAAGGGCCAACATAGTTTGAAAACCAACAAAAGCATTTTAAAATGAGATATTGGGTTTCATTTATTTATTTATTTAATAGAGAACAGTTATGAAAAGTGGCCATCATACTTTGAATGCCCATGAGTTACTGGGTATACCTGTAGCTGCCTGCATTCAATTCAATTCAGTTTTATTTTTATACTGGAAAGTATGTGAACAAAAATGCCCATTTTCACATTCCCGAGCTATCATTGATTAAGTTTGCCCTATGCTGATGATTCATTGCTACCATTTTTAAAATCTTGCAGTGCCATTGATGGTGAAGCTGTGCTTAGCTACAATGCCTCATTTATCCTTTACTCTGGAACCAACTCACCTCCTCCCTCCACCTCTCCCCAGGCTCCCTGAGGCATCAGTTGAAACTTCAAACCCTCCCCAATGGTTCCTGTCACCCTTCTTCCTAAACAACCACAACCAAGCCACAGCCATCAGAGTTAGAAGCCATCTGGATCATCGCTCTTGCCGTGATTAAACTTCTAGACCACTACAGTTCTCTTCCTCCATTACAAGGCCACACAACTAACTCACTCCTTATGTCAATCATCTGTTACTCAGTGTTGCTCTGTTTAGCAAGTATTGTCACCACTTCACAATATGCACTTGCTAGGCATTTCATACTGTGCTGCACCATACTTTACCCTCTGAATATAAAAATGCTTAGCATTTATTCTAATTCACAGTATACGCGATGCTTGAACAGCCATCATCTCCATGTTCCTAGATGCCGGACAGCCCAGGGGGAATGCTCATTTGCCTACACAGCACCTCACTGGTTTAATACTCTTCATAGTAATACAACTACCCTACCTAAATTGGGACCATTCAAGCTGAAGTTATGCCAACATCTCACGGCTTACAGTTCTTGTGACTGCTGCTTCATCTAAGACTCCCATCTACTAGCATTCAATCTTCTCCTCACAACTGGATAACCCTGTACCTCCGCTGTTATCTCAACAATTCTGAGGCTGCCCCCCCCTTTCACACTTTGACAAAGCCCCTGGCTACCCCCCATCCACCTGACCCCTGGCCCCTACTTCTCCCACACCAGATTGACAAGGCCTATGGCTGCCACTTCCTACCTTTCTTACACCTGTCCACCACCCCACCCCTGCCCCTACCCCACAACAGCCTGAAAAGGCCTATGGCTGCCACTTTCTGCCTTTCTTTCTCCCATCTTTATCCTTCACCCTCGCATCTATGCTTTCCTCCTATTAGAACGATACAACTGCATATTGATACAGTATGGGCATACTGGATGAGCCTTGCGGTCCTTACCTGCTGTCAACTTCTATGTTTCTATATATATATATTCACTCACTTTATTTTACTGTTTTTGAAAACCTTGTACTTTGCCTCCTTTGTATGTTTTGTCTCTACCCCCCCTCCCAACACTGATGTGGAACCCTGAGCTGTGCTCAGAGGTATTGTAATCTGAGAATGAATAAATAAAAAAATGAAAAAATAATTTTGTATCAATTTTTTACTGTGTGCTGTTCAAATGTTTTGCTTGCATGTATTGTGCGGTTGTTCTTTCTTATGTTCTCCTCTCCCCGGGTCACAACATAAAATGAGTCTTGGCTCATTGTCCCTCTCCTGATTACCATTTTTCAAATAACTAATAAATAAATGCGGTTTGGCACAGCTTCACACTCAGTGACATCACAAAAGGGTTTTAAAAATGGTGGCAATGTAGCATCGATATAGGGCAGATTTAATTATTGACACCTCTGTAGTGCTGTCAGCTACAGGTATCCCCAATACCTCACGGGCTTTGAAACTATGATAGCCACTGGCCATAATTGTTCCCCTGTAAACACGAACATACGAAATTTGCCAGCAGATAAAGGCCTAGAGGTCTATCAAGTCTGCTTGAATGTGCAGCTAGCCCCCCTTATTCTGCAGCTGCCCTTCCCTTCCACCCTTCCCCTTCATTGACCCTCCCCCTTGTCCTGTCCCATCCCCTTTTGAAGCAGTCCACTGTTCTACTGGATACCACTTCTGCAGGTAACGCATTCCACCCAGCCACCACCCTCTGTAAAAAGTGTCTCTCATCTCCTCCTGAACCTTCCTCCTCCAGTCTCATATTATGGCCCCTGTGTCCCTCCCTCCCTTACTTTGAACAGCCCCTCTATACCTGTCTTGTTTATTCCTTTCATGTACTTAAAGGTTTCAATCATGTCCCCTGTCCCTCCTCTCCTCCAGTGAGTACATGTTCAACTCCCTCAGCCTCCTCTCGTATGATAAGTCCCCAGCCCCTTGATCATCTTTTGTCACCCTGTGCTGCACCTCCATTAACTTAATGTCCCTCTTCAGATCACGGGCGCCAGTACTGCACGCAGTACTCCAGGTGCGGTCTAATCCAATGACCTATACAGTGGCAGAATCACCTCCTCCCTTCTCGAGGATATACCCTTGCAATACAACCCAGCATTTTTTTGGCCTTTGCAGCTGCCATCTTACATTGTGCCGAGTTGTTCATTGACCCTGTAATAGAGCACCCCCAGATCCTTCTCCTCCTCTGTCTGGGCTAGCTGCACCCCCCAGCTAATAACTCATCCTTGGGTTCTTCATCCCAAAATGCAGCACCTTGCACTTTTTGCCATTAAACCCCAGTTGCCAGGTGTCTGACCAGGTTTCAAGCTTTGCCAGATCATCCTGCAACCCCTGCCATCCCCCTAGGTCATCCACCACTGCTCCTACCTTAGTAGGTAAATGATTTAATGATTTACTACCATTAACACAGTAAAGTTTTGTCCTTTTATAAATTGTTATACCTTGTAGCATCTGATGTTTCGTGTTGTACACTGAATACACTTGACTGCACTTGACAATTTTTGCCTAGGTTCTTGCAATTTTTAAATACCTTGCACCCTGAACCACTTGATATTCAGTATTGTATGGTGCACATCACTTTATTTGGTGTTGTACTTCGTGTTTTTCACTTTTGTTCTTCCACCTTGTAACATTTTATGCTAGGAAATGCACTAATACTCAGTACACCTCTCCTGATGGACAAGCTTTAAATATGGTAAATACATAAACAATGCCATTTCTAGGGTCTGCAGTTTATCTGTTTGAGGTTTTGTTTGATATTCCATCAGATGGAGCCTACATTTCTGCGATGCTAGTTTCCTCCATATTGCATTTTCTCATGGTGAGCTCTACTTACATAACATTTTCTAGGTTTCTAGTGCCATAATTTGTGATTTCCACAGTCAGTGATTAAAAGATAAATTATATCCAAAGCTTCTTTTTAAATATGACCATCACAGTGCACTTGGGTTTCTTTCCTCGCTACTTGTGAGTTATGAGTTATGAGCTACATCCTAAAGTAGGGATATGTCTTATGTCTGACTGCAACCTATTACACATACGCTATATGTATTGTCATTTCTTTACTAAGAGATACCACATTTTTTTTTCTACCTCTAGCGCAAGGATCAGGGTTATGTTTTGCATTTTAGACATACTGTATACTTGAATAGCTTTTTTTTTTTTCTGGGACAGGAGACCTGTCAGTAAAAATGGTATGAATGAACAATTTCCCTGCCAGGAATGCTCCCTGTTAAAGCTGAGGGGTGAGACATTTTTCATGTCTGTACAGGATCCCCACACACTGCTTCCACAGGGAAAGATAAATCAAGGAAAGACAATCTGCAGGTAATACAGCCCTGTATCTTGAGGCTGAGTGTATTGCCTTGATGGTACAAGAACAAAGATTAAAGGTTTTTCTCTCTGCACAAGCTGCACACATTTCACTGTGGAACAATTCTAACAAAGGCATGTGAAAAGAAATACAGGCAAACTATCTGCATTCAGAAGCCATACGAGTGATTGATTTTAGGTCCATTATATGCAGTTGATTCTTGTTTTCAGTCAGAAGAGAGATCTGTTTTTTAATGTATCTGTGGTAGCTAGTTTTTCTAATCCCCTTTGTTTTGCTAATCTAAATAATTATAATGTTAGCTGTGAGCTTATTCTCAGAAACAGATAACTTGAGTTGTTTGGGTATGTTTCCTTTTAATTATGTCAGAGACACTTAATCAGTAACATTCCTTGCCTTTTGGTCCAGAAATATGTGGACCTAAGTCACAAACTGTGGCCTTGGACTTCTACCCAATGCTGTTGGGGTTAGCCCCATTCTATGAGTGTGGTACACAGCTGGAGGTGCCTTTCACTGGGTAAGATGTGAAACCGAGGTCCCTTGTACTTGTCTCTAGTGGTTGTCCAGGCAGAAACTGTGGCTCCCATGGTGCTTTTAGAAAGATCAATTGATTACCCCTTCTAACATTCTATCTCTCATGAAACAGGGCCTGTTGCAGTTGTTCATGGCTGTGTGTGATCTGTTGTTGAGTGCAAACTAAACTCCCAAGTTTTCCTGTATATAGTTACTGTAATTTCAGTAGTATCTCACTGCTTTGTAAAGTGCCTTGGGATAGGATATGGATGAAAGGTGCTGTAAAAAAATAAATTCTGTTGTATTGTAATAAAATATCCTCAGAGCAGAGGGAATACTGTCCATTCCTGCTCACGGCAGTGCCAGGCCGGATGGTGTTGAACACAGGATCCTTAGACTTGGTGACCTTCTCCTAGTCACCCCATTGCTTGGCTTTTTAATCTGTCCATCTGCTCCTCCATGGTGCCATCGGCATGGAAATCTGCCATGGTCATTCCGTTGTTCAAGAAAGGTGATCCTAAAATCCTGTCTAATTAGTGTCCCATAGCTTTACTGCCTACCCTTGCCAAGATATTGGAGAAACTTATTCACCACTGGATCTCTGCTCATTTACTAAATTATAGATATGCCACCCTTATGGTGACACCAACACAGCAAAATACACACCTGTCGGCAAAGTCAACACTTTGCCAACAGACCGCTGTGTTGGTGTGCCCGAGACAGGGGCATGCTGACTCCCAGTCTGCACCCCCGCCCCGAATCAACTCCAATTGGAGTTGAGAATTCTAAAGATGGGGGGATGGGAGGCAGAGCTCCCCACATGATGGGGTTTGGAGGCGAAGCCCCCCGATGAAAAAACAGGACTGGGAGACACACAGGAATCATGTAGACCACAACTTGATTCCTGTCAGTGAGATGCTGGTCGACATAAAGGATGTCAAACTGGCATGGTAGAGCCCTAAATTTCAATCTTCAGTCCCCTGTTCAACATGGTTTCAGGGCTGGCCACACAGCACCACTTCTGCTCTCACCATATTCACCAGCGAGGTTAAGTCCAACATGGACAATGGCCTACTTACTGGTGTTGTGTCCATTGACCTCACCAAAGCTTTTGACTTGGTTAATTATCCACTGCTCTTGTACAAACTACATTCACTTGATGCCTCTGGATCCACCTTATCCTGGTTCAGTGGCTACCTTACTAACCAACCCCAATCCGTCTCCTTCTGTAAGGTTCTTTCATCCCTGGCTCCTATGTCCTGCGGCGTCCCACAAGGGTCCATTCTGGGACCTTTGCTCTTCTCCATCTTTGTTAATGATAGTCCCACTTCCTTTCCCCACTGCCGCTCTATCATGTATGCTGATGACCTTGTGCTCTACGCTGCCTCTCGTTCCATCGCTGACCTTAATATTCACCTGTCATCTGCATTCTAACTGATTCAGTCGTGGCTCTCCTCTAACTCCCTAATCCTCAATCTACCTATGACTCAGGTTATGCTTGTTGAGTCCTCTAGAAAAGTCGATGCCAAGTCCCCTAAGCTTCGTGTGCTTTGCGTGATGGGTCAGCAGTCATGTCCACTGACTCCTTCAAATACCTTGGAGTGACAATGGATCCTGTACTTGATTTCTCCTCTCACATAAATGAGGCAGATCTGTTAACATTAAGATAGGTGCTGCCTACCATGTGCATCACTCCCTAACCCCTGCTGCTAGGATCTCTGTGGCTTAGAAGTGTCCTGCTCCCTAGGCTACAGTATGCTCTCCCTATCCTCTCCCACATTAACACCAGTATTCTTTGTAAATGGGACACCACATACAACAACAGCTGTAGATTTTCCCTTGCCTTACTCACCATTGCTTCCTGTACTCCACCCTACACTGGCTATCCCCCAAATCGTTGTGCTCCTACTCTCTCGGTTGTTTCGTCAACTCCATGACAAGAACCCCCTGCTCTGACTGTCTTGGGGCTATACTTACCACTGTGCTTCACTCCCACACTCTGAGGTCTTCAGACTCTCCCCTGCTCTCAGTCCTGCACTGTTCAACTAAAATGAGAGAGCAAGCATTCTCCCATTTTGCCCCCAAATTCTGGAACTCCCTGCCTGCCAGTTTTAAGTGCTGCTTATCTCACTCCTCCTTCAAGACTGCACTTTTCTCCTACCTGTATGCACTTGTTTCCTGTGACTGTACCTAACTTCCCCTTGGCCGTCTGTTCCTGCTTCTTCCTGCCTAGCATTACTTGGTTTTCAAAACTTGAAGTGCATTACCTGGTTTGTCTCCCATCCTTATCATCCTTGCGAGGATGGCTACTACTTGTATGTTTAATTCCCCGACTATCCCTGCGGGGGTAACTGGTTGTAAGCATTCAATGATTGTATGTATTCTACCTGTGTTTGTTTGTACGACTACATCTTGTACTCTCCTGGGTCATGCTTGAAAATAGGCAGGGTTATTTCCTAATGCACCTACCCGGCCACTAAAAGTTAATACATAAATCTCATTTTATTATTGGTTAAATTTTCCAGCTTATTTTGACTTGTGTTCTTATGGATAGACCCTCCATCTCTCTCCTTCACACATTAATTAAGCAACTCCACTCAGTCAATTACCCAGCCTCGTGACCATTAAGATCATTAAGCAATCATCATGCAACAGGATTAAAGGGGCTTGGTCTTTCTTGGAGTCTGCCACACAGCCAGAGGGTGTGGCTGTCAGTCTGTTGTGCTAATTTTACAACCTCATAGATTACCCCTGCTTAGAGGGACTAACAGCACTAGTATCAAGTGGTTCAGCAAAGGGTGCACTGGTCCAGGTAGCCCCTAGCTAGTGGGCTGGAAGTAGAGAAGCAGCAAACAGTGAAGCAGCATTGTTACGAGCTGTGACTAATAAGGCTGTTCTTCCTGTCTGGCTACAGGTATTGTCCAGATGGTTAGGACTGAAGACAATCTTATCAAAGTGCTGCTGAGACAGTGGTGTACAAGTAGGTAGCATTTACCCAGTAGGGGAGCACACATCTGGTCCAGTGACAGAGTAACCTGTTGGGATTAATTCTGAGATTTTAGGCCAACAGAGCTATAGTAAAGAGTGGCCACCACAGCAAAAGCCCATGGAGGAGCTGTTCAGAGGAGGAGGATGGCTGGTGACTGGTCCCCCAATGAGAACACAGAGGAAATGGCGTTGTCCATCCAATCAAGAGCCATGGTTCACTAACTGGGGGGTGGCTACGGGGATGAGCAGCCACTCTCAAAATGCAATACTCTTGTAAGGGCTTTTAGAAAAAGTTGGTTGGTACCTTGGTGGGAACAAAGAAATGGCATTATAGTACTCACTCAGTTTTTGGCTTTGGAGTTAGAAGACATCATGGCCACCAAGGTGACTAAGATGGTCATCCCACTCCAGGGGTGCTCATTAGTACTGCATCTTAGTTTTACATCTCCAAACTAGGCATTGTCCTTCCTTCTCCTTTTGCTATCTGACTTTCACTCCAACATGTCTAAGGATCCATGTAAGAGGTCATCTCATGATGTGCCTTAGGTACTGCAGCCTTCTTTTCCTAATGGCTTTGCTGTTACATTCAAACAATGCTGTTGTCAAAAAGCTGATCAAAGACCTCATCCATATAAACAACTTTTAAAGCACTTAAAGAACTACTTTCTTTCTTTTTCTGCCTTTACACTGGTTCCAGTGAGTCTCTAGAGACATTATGATTAAGTGGTGACTGCCTACAGTGGCTAGAAGGTACCCTATTCAAAGGCTCTTGCTACAGATGCCCCTAGCTTCAGAGGGCCCAACACCTTTTCAGGGATGCTGTAATCAAGATGTGAGATGTGCCACTAATATGATGTATAGTCAATGGTTCATTCTTTAGAACTCGGTTTGCAGAGATCCCATCATAGAGCTTTGTATTCTAGAGGATCCTGATTTGGAGGTTCTTGTAAAAGCTGTGTTCACTCCCGAGGTTCCTCCTGAAGATTATCCAGTGCCAGGATACTCACCAAGTCTTCAGGGAGGCTAAGATAATTACCCATAAAAAATGGATCTAATATTCAGTTGGCTCAAATCACTAAGAATTAATAAATCTTTAACTATTCATTAGTGTTGCTTTGATTGACATTTTCACATGCAAATGCGTTAGTTGCTAGCCCCTTGTAGAACAACCAACTGCTAATTAATTCTTAATCTTTTGGGCAGTTAGTCATTTATTAATCCATCTCCTACTTAAGAATAAACTAATCCTTATTAAGTATTAGTGTGCCATTTATTTATTAGTTTTATTTATTTTTTTATTTTATTTATTTATTCAAGTCTAGGATTACAAATACCTTTGAGCCATGGCTCTTTTACAAAGGTTCCACGTCATAGGGAATAGACATACAGTGGTAGAAAAGATTATAATATTAGTCAACAATATTGCACTATAGTTATAGGTTAAAACAAAGTAACGTTTTAGGGCCTGGTACTAGATGTTCTGATGAGATCAGATAACCTGCAGCGAGTGCTCGGTTAGCTGAAAGGAAACAGAGGATAAAGAAGACAGAGAAGCAAGGGGTATCGGAGGACAAACAACTCTGCAGCCATAGGCGGTTGCTAAGTTCAACAAGGGATAAATGCTGGTGACAAGAGGGGATGGGAAGGGGAGTGGAGGGCAGGTGAAGTAGGGATGTCGAAAAAATAAGAGCATCAGAGAGGAAAATGGTCCACCCGATGGGAGTCGAGAGAGGCAGAGGAGACCCCAGGGACAAGACAGCTACAGTCGTGGGGGGGAAGTCACAGGTGCTAGAGGCAGTAAGGTGCGACCATAGTCTAGACTTCAAGTGCCAAGAGTAGGTGCAGTAGAGATGGCAGGGTTGAGGCTGTTCATCCAAAGGGGAGCTTTGTAGGCAAAAGAGCGTTGACCTTGGGAGGTGCTACAGTGTGGGACTTGCAGGAGTTGAGATTTTGATCCCCTGGTGGCCTGCATGCGATTCCTGTTATTTTGTAGCAGCTGTGACCCTAGGTGTAAGGCCAAGGATGATTTTTCTGGCCATTGTGCAGATCAGGTGCTTAATGCGATTTGAGAGCTGTAGACAACCAGTTTTAGAGTACAGATCGCAGGTGTGGGTGAGACGGTGGGCACCAGAGATGAGCCGACAAGACTTATTGAGGGCGGTAGAGATGCGTCTTAGGGTAGTCGTAGTAGCAGAGCCATAAATGATGAGACCATAGTCAATAATCGATACCATGGAACTCTGTATGGCAATCTTTAAGGCTTCAGGGGTGAGATGTTGTCTGTGTCTGTAGAGGAGACCAATTCTGGTGTTCGCTGCCTTTGCCACAGAGTCGACATGGGCACTGTATGAGAGGCACGGGTTCAACAGTATCCCCAGGTATTTGAAGTGTGGGACCTGATTCAGGGTATTCCCAGGTGAAGTGATGATAGTCAAGGGGTAAGATTTGTTCCTATTGTGGGAGTTGCAGAATAGCGTTTACTTAGTCTTTTTGTGGTTAAGGACAAGTTTATGCCTAGAAAACCATGACTCAACAGTACTGAAGGCAAGTTGGAGATTCTGTTGTAAGGCCTTAGGGTCCTTGTGAGAGGAGAAAACAACAGGATCATCCATGTATAGGATGATATTCTCAGTGCAGGATTGTGGTAGAGAGTTTAGAAAGAGACTGAATTGGAGCGGGTCCAAGATTGACCCTTGTGGGACACCCGATTGAACTGGTAAGGTGTCAGAGTGGGTGTTGGCGATTTTCACTTTTTGTGAGCGGTTTTCAAGGTAGCTTTTGAATCACGAGGCCATGTCAGGGGAGAGACCAATGTTCTGAAGTTGGTCGACCAACAGCTGGTGGTGGACAGTATCGAACGCCTTGGAGAGGTCTATGAAAACCGCCCCTGCAAGCATACTCTGATCCAGGGATTTATGTACTGCCCCAGTGAATTCAAGCAGAGCAGAGGAGGTGCTGTGACCCTTTCTGAAACCATGCTGTTGAGTGCACAGTAGGTTGTATTTGTCCACATGGTCAGTTAGTTGGTCAGCTATGATTCGTTCAAGAGCCTTGGAGAGGGGAGGCAGAATCGAGATCGGACGATAGTTTGAGTGGCTAGACTTGTCACTGCTTTTGTGGACTGGGATGACCGAGGCAATTTTCCAAAGGTACGGGAATTGACTGGTGCAGAGAGAGAGATTCATAATGCTGGTTAAGGGTAAAAAAACTTCCTCAAGAGTTAGCGACAGAATCTTCAGGTCGAGAGAGTCGCCACTGGTTCTGGATTTGGAGATAGCAGTAGTGATGTAGCGGTGTGCGACATTCGATAAGATTTCCCAAAAGAGGAAATGGGGGTAATGGCCTGTGCAGGATAGATGTTAGAGGAGCAGTTATCTACTTTGAAGAAGTCAGGGGGAAGAACAGCACTAAGGTCAGTAAAGGCAGAGTTAAAGGTGTTGGCAATGACCAGGGGGTCCAGAGTCGTGGTCCCATTAACTTTCAGCAGGGCAGGAGGTTTTTTTTGGTTGTATCCCTTTGATTCCTTTAATGTTATCCCAAAAAGCATAACCATTACCTCAGGAGTTGGTTAGTGTGTTCTTATAGAAGGAGCTTTTTGTGAGTCGGATGGCCTTGGTACAGGCATTACAGGCCTGTCTGTATTTTTGCAGGTCGGGCAGTGTGCCGGTAGATTTGGCCACCGCCCAAAGGTGGTCCCTTTGTTTCAGTTGAGATAGGAGCTTGGCATTAATCCAGGGATTACAGAGTGTCTTGGCTTTCCGTTTTTTAGCCGGAGCAAAGATGTCACAGGCCTTGTTGAAAGTGGCAATGAATAAGTCAAGGGCCAGGTTGACATTAGTAGCCTTGCAGATAGGCTGCCAGTCATTTAGAGTCAGGTAGTGCTTAAGATGAGCAAGTTGCGCACGTGGGAGGACCCTACTGTGAATGAATTTGGGGGGGGGGTTTGAGAAATTTGTTGGACCAGTCACATGCGACATGGGAGTGGTCACTGAGGGAATCCGGCAGTACAGTGGTGTTGAGGATCCTGGATGGGTGGCTGGTAAGTACCCAGTCCAGCAGGGTACTAGTCCCAGTCTTACAGTTAGATCTAGTCAGTGAGACAACCATCTGTGAGAGGTTAGCAGAGGCAATAGAATCTTTCAGCTCCCCAATATCTGATGCTAACCAATTGATGTTGAAGTCACCAAGTAGGACAACTTCGGCGCCTGGAGATTGGGCATTGATATACCTGAGGACATCACTGAGACCTTTAACCTGGTCCCTAGTTGGGATGCAGACAGAACCTATCGTTAAGGCTTATTGGTTTGGTCCAAGGAGAATTCTTAAGGGTAGCAACTGAGCTGAGGAGTCTAACTTCAGGGGTGCGAGAGGGAGCACCAGCAGGGAGTCTTTGACGTAAATGGCACAACCACCCCCTTTCCTGGTGACCCAGTTGAGTCTAAAGATATTGTATCCTTGCAGTGTTAATGCCTGATTGGGGACTTTCGGCATCAGCCATGTTTCCACCACTGCTAGGACATCAGGGTTGTGTCGCCTTACGAAGACTTGAAGAGTTGAGATTATATAATGGCTCACTTGTTTTCAGTCACCACTTAATTTGTTTTGCATTAGTTGATAATTACATCTATTTCAAATGTATAATTCATAGTAATTAGTTAAGACTAACTAATCCCTCACTGTTTTCCAAAATGCATTCTGCATCAGAATGAGGCAGAATTATGCTACCCTCCCTCTAGTGGTTATGCATTCGATTGCAGTAGAGGGGGCCCACATTTCTTCAGTTGATCTGGGGAGCTGCTGGTCACAATTTGTTCCTCAGCATGTACAGGATCTGGTTCACTGAAACAATTCTGGATCTGCAGGGCTTTGAGTGCTGTACCACTTAATTAAAATCACTGATAAAAGCGTATTTTAATAGTAAAGTACGAATTCAGTAGGCAGTTAAGAATTTTGGTGATCTCGTCACCCATGCTAATTATAGGTGAACATTTTATTTTTTTGTCTCCCATATACTGGTCTAGCCTTTTTTTGGAAATTGTTATGTCATTACTCTCTACTATACTGTATGTTGTGGCAGTGTTCCAGATTGTTATTATTCTTTGTGTGAAAAAATGTACTCCCTTTTTTGGTTTATATTTTTTTCTTCGATTAGTTTATAAACATGAGCTCTAGTGGATATATTGGTGTTATGTAATACCAGTCCTATTGTTTCCATCATGAGCTGGTTTTTAAATGCTTTAAAGGTTAGACAGAGGTCCCTTCTTATTTGTCTATATTTTGCTGAGTAGAGGCCCAGGTTATTTAATCTTGCCTTATAGCTATAATCTTGTAAGTTGTTTATTTTTTTTGTGACTTTTCTCTGTATCAGTTTGGTACTTCTTTTGGTATGGGATGCCCAGAACTGTGAGCAGTACTCCAGGCGGGGGCGCACCAGGCTGGTATACAATGGCATGAAAACACTTCCACTTTTGATGTTACTTAGCATACAACTCATTATTCTCTGGCATTTCTTGACAGTAACCATGGTATTTTTATTGAAAGATAGGTAATCTGTGATCAACACTCCCGGATCCTTTTTTTCTGTTGTGTTTTCCAATATGATTTTGTTTAAATTGCATTGAATTTGTGGATTTTTTTGCCCCAAGATGCATTACTTTGCTCTTCTTTTCATTAAATTTCATTTTATTGTCTTTTGCTATTTGATCTAAATTATCCTGCAAATGTTTCCCATCGGCTACAGTCCTAACAAGTCCTCCAAGCTTGCAATCATCTGCATATTTGCAGAGCCAAGTGTTACCTGTTGTTTGGAGAGTGTAAACCATTATATTGAACAGTGTGGGACCTAACACAGACCTCTGAGGTACTCCACTTGTAACCTGTGCCCATTCAGAGAGATGTCTCTTAATTGTTACTTTTTATCATCAGCAGTCTAACCAAGAGTATATCCAATTGATTATGTTGGGGTGCTGTCTGCCAATGTGCCACTTTTGTGTATTGGCATGACTACAGCTTCTCTACAGTCCGGTATTGTTTTTACCTCTGTATTGAAATGTTGAATAGACATGTTAAGGGTCCCACAAGTTCATTTTTAAGTTCTTTGAGGAATTTGGGGCTAATGCTGTTAGGGCCTGGAGAACTATTGGTTTTAAGAGAGTTTATGATTTTATCAACTTTATCTGTAGTGAAGGCAGGAGAATTAGCTTTATTATTTCCAGGTGGAGGACGTGATTTATTTTTTGGTTCATAGTCACTTAAGAAAAAATCATTAAGTTCAGTTGCAATATCCTTTTCATCTGATATAATGCCCTAGTAGTTTTGAGTGGACCAATTATGTTATGTTTGCCCTTTAAATAGCCAACATAATTATAACATTGTTTTTTATTGTCTTTTACTTACTTGAGATACTAGATTAATTTCAAGTCTTGCTATTTTTGTAATGAATATTATTTTTGTAGTGAATATTATTATAATTACACATGCAGTGCTTGTGAGGATACATTTGGTGAAATATTTTTGATACACACAAGATGATCAGATCTAGAGTGAGGTAATGCATTTATTCTCATTTTAGGGCCCCATGGCTGAATTTATCCACAAAGTGAGTTGTGACTGACTGGAGCTGGCAGCATGAGCTGCCAACTCCACCCAATTACTTTCACTTAAACACCTTTCACTTTCAAACCTGTTAGTGGTGGGAACAGTTTCACAACCCCTGCTCACTTGCATACCAACTCCACTTAACGGTTTCACTTCTTTGCTACAGCTGCCATGTCACTTTTCTGCTCAGCAAAGTGTCACGTTTTTTATGTACAGGCATTTTTATAACTCCCTTCTTTTTCTTCTTATCAGCCATTCACATATTTGCAGCTGCTCTTACCAGATCTTGTTTTCCCAGACCCCAGTCCCCAGCTGTTACTCGCACTCTTCACCAGCCACAAGCTACTGCAGCCCGACTGCACTTTCTGGCCAGCATGAAGCCACAGCTGCCCAGCCAAATCCCTAACAAGGCTTTGCCATTTCCCATAGCAGAATCCTCAGCTGCTTACTTTCTGGAGGCAATGATGCAGTGAAGCACAACATCACGCAAGAAAACAAAACTATAACTCAGTTTCGGTGCTCCAGAGTGCTCGGCCATCCAAAAAAGATCTAAAAACAAAGCAACTAAAAACCTAAAAAGGAAATGGTTCACAAATGAGAATGGCCTTATAAATAAGATATACCATGGCCTTTACTGGAATTATCAGTGTTATTCCTCCACTGTGACCCTTGACCCTTGACATCACTCATGGCTCTACCACTCATGATATCATAAGGTCAAGCTGCACTTGGGGCGGAATATCACTGATATTTCCAGTTGGGCCATGGCATAGCCCATATCTAGTATAGCCCAGAGAGGTTATAGTAAAGGGCTGTGAATGAGCTTAGTACATTCAGCAGACATGGATTTGATTCCCACAACCTCCACCTGCATACTGCGTGCCCTGAGAAAGTCACTTAACCTCCTCAGTGCTCCTGGATGGCTCCTGAATACAGACCTTGTGCCTAGTGGGCCTTACCAAGTTACCAAAGAATATACAGAAAGATAGGTAGAGAGAGAGATAGATAGATAGATGTATAGATGGATGTATGTTAGGTCATGTTGTGCATGGGTAAACACAGCCATAGGGGGCAAATAAGATTATAAAGGCACCTTTAAATTCAGTTGAACATTAAATGAACATTAAACAAAACTGCTGATGCTTTAATTGATAACTGGAGTTGTAGGAGGCCTCAGTATGTATGTACTGTAGGTGAGGTGCTCTGCTCTTTGTATGGGAGTGTGCTAGGCACCCACTGCTGATCAACAATTCATCTTTACCCATCTAGCAACAGAAAAGACAAATGTATTCCCTTACATAAAAGCAGACCTATGCACGCCTTTTGCAGGTACTGTTAAGGTGATACCCTTGGAAATACGGCAATATAAAAAAATAATAATATAAAAACAAAGATAAATGATTTAATAATTTCCTTTTGTGTGAAAATGGCAATATTGCTGCAAATCAAAACTGTGGCAAAATTGTACCTCACAGTTTTACCTTGTGACTTGATTGTAAAAGTATAACCAGCTTTTCCTGCCTTGCTTTCACTGCACCAGCCTCCCCCTTCTCTCCCTTTGCCCCCTGCTCACCCACCCATCCACCTCCTTAAGGACACATTCTACTCTATGGCTACTGGCCCCTTTCCACCTCGCTCTGTCCTTCCTTGTCTGACAACGGCACCTACCTGCCGGCTTCTTCCTGACTTCCTCCTACATAGATACTGTTCTACCATGAATTCTGTTAAAGCTAGCTTATGTTGATCTACTTCAACTTATTGACTGTACTACTTAGGCCTTAGTAATCGACATGTTTAGTTTGTAATCTTTGTTCACCTTTGTGATATGTTACCCCCATCCTCTGACATGGAACCTTTGTAAACGAGCAGTCCCTGCTCAAAGGTACTTGTAATCCTAGAGTTTAATAAATAAATAAATAAAATAAATAAATAAACCTAGGAGTCCTATATAGGGTCTGGAAAAGATAAGATAATTTGTTTGGTGGGCCTGATATTCAAACTTGTCTTACTGTAGTGTTTTACTCAGTTCTTTGTAAGCCTGAACTGTGTTCCCAATGGAATCCAGTCAGCTGCCAAACAACAAACTCAGTGCTTTGACTCTCCCACTGTTCTGGTCCCTTACTAACTGATAGTCTGACTTATCTGAGACTAGCATGCTGGTTAGTTTTCTTGTGAAGATGGTTAGCGCACTGGTTTCTGGCATTGGCATCCTTTCTGGCAGACTGCATAGTTTGCTAACTGGCAGGATGGTTAGCTTAATGGTTTCTGTTGAAATGTGGGAGCAGCAAAGAGATACTGTGGTACTCTGCCCATGGCAGGAGGCCATTCTGCTGGCAGAGGGGCTTCTGTGGAGAGTCATTCTGGTAGGAAGGTGGGTGCTCTGGACAGTGGATAATCATTGCAACTCTCAGAGTAGGCATTCTGTCCCACTTAGTGGTTATTCTTGCTGAAGAGTGGGCACAGATTGGGGGTATTCCAGCACAGTGGTGTGAATTCTGGCCCCAGAGTTATAACTGAGGCACAGAAGGTGGGAATGCCTGCCTCAAGACATGCATAGAAGCACAGAAGGTGGGCATTATGGCCCTAGGGTGGGTATCTTGACTGAGGGTGGACATTAAGGCACATCAGGTGAGCATACCAATCCCATGGTGGCCATTATGGTCCTTAGGTATGAACTGAAGCACAGGCAGCAGGTATTCCTGCCCCAGAATGGATATTCTGACCCCAAGGTGGTCATTCAAGCACAAAGAGTTGGCATTCCATCCCTGGGGTGGGTGTTCTGGCCGTAGAGTGGGCATTTTGACCCTAGAGTTGGCACTGACATAAAGAGGGTTGATATTCTTGCTCTAGGGCAGGCATTGTGTTTAGTTGAGGAGGAGATCCTTATCTGGGGGCTGGGAGGGTGACCCAGGTGAAGAGAGGATGGTTGGTGGGGGGCTGGTCTAAGGCTTGGGAGTGGTCCAGGTCAAATGAGGCTGGTCGCCTGTGGAGGAGAGTCTGGTCCTGGGTCTGGAAGAGTGGTTCAGTTGCTGGGTGGAAGGTCAGCTGGGGGGAGGTTAGTCTGGGTGCTGGTAGGGTGGTCCTGCTGATGGAAAGCTGACTAGCTAGGAAGAGCAGGCTGGACTGGTACCTGGAAGGGTGGTCTAGGTGTAGGAAGGCTGGTCAGATGGAGGAGGAGAGGCTGGTCTATGGGCTGATTCAGCTGCTGAGTGGAAGGTCAACAAGGGGTAGGACGCTGGTTTGGGGACTGGATGGGTGGTCTTGCTGCTGAGAGGCTGATCAGCTGGCAAGTGGAGGCTGATCTGTGACCTGGAAGTGTGGTCCAGGTGCAGTGAGGCTGGTTGACTGAGAAGGAGAATCTGGTCCAGATGCTGGAAGAGTAGTCCAGCTGCTGGTAGGAAAGTCACCAGGTCAGGGGGCTGGAAGAGTGGGGCTGCTGCTGGGAAACTGGTCTTGGATTTGGAAAGGTGGTCCAGGTGTTGGGAGGTTGGTAAGATGGGGAGAAAAAGTTAATCCAGGGGCTGGAAGAGTGGTCAACTGGGGTCAGAAGTTAGTTCTGAGGATGAAAAGGTGATCCAGCTGCTGAAAGAATAGTGGCTGGAGAGCACAGAATGGACCAGGGGCTCAAATGATGGTCCAGCTCCTGGGAATGTAGTCTGCTAGGGGTTGGAGGATAGTCTGGGGCCTAGAAGGGTGCTTCAACTGCTGGGAGGCAGATTTGCTTCGGTGGGAGGCTGGTCTGGTGGCTGGAAGGGTGGTCCCACTGCTAGAAGTCTTTTTGACTGAGTAGGTGAGGCTGGTCCAGGGCCTGGAAGGGGGGATCCAAGGACAGGGATTGGTCAGTTGAGCAGGAGGGGATGGTCTGTGGGTTATAAGAGTGGTCCGGTTGCTGGGAGGTGGGTCAGCTAGGGAAGGGAGTCTGGTCTGGGGACTGGAAGGGTAGTCAGCTGGGAATTGGAGGCTGGTCTTATGGCTGAAAGTTTGTCCCAGCTGCTGGAAGAGTGATTGGTTGGGAATTGTAGGTTGGTCCTGTTGCTGGAATGGTAGTCCAGGTGCCTGATGAGTGGTCTGCTGTGAGGCAAAGGCTGATCTGGATACTAGAAGGGTGTAGAAAATACAGGGTTGATCGTCAAATGGGGTGGGTCTGGTTCTCGGGCAAAGCCCCTTTAAAAGACTTAGGAGGGTCTCACACCCTCCATTAACCCATAGGTGAAATCCAGACTAGCTAGACTGTGCAACTTCAATCAATCAATTCTTTATTTTTAAAAAGCGCCTTTCCAAAATCAAAGCGCTTTTACAATAAATAAATCAAATACATACAATTAAAACAGTATCATAAAATCAGTCACTAAAATATTCTTAAAAATCTGAGTATGCTAGGCTTAATAGGTACGTTTCTAATGCTGATTTAAAACTTTGGATGGTCAGGCAATCTAGCACCCGATGTGGTAGAGAATTCCACAGGGTCGGGGCCATAAAACTAAATGATCTGGCCCCAGATGTCTTTAAACGGACCCTGGGAATCTCCAGCAATCCCTCATCGGTGGATCGGAGAAGATGGGAGGGACAGTAGGGATGAAGAAGATCTTGCAGGTAACTAGGTTCCTGGTCGTGAAGGGCCTTATAGGTCAGCAAACCGACCTTGAAGGTAATCTGCCACTGTACTGGCAGCCAGTGCAGTCTGCGGAGGACAGGCGTTATATGACTGGTCCTAGACGTAGCAGTCAAAATCCTGGCCGCTGCATTCTGCACTAGCTGCAAGTGGCGGATATCAATCCCCAGTAGCCCTAGGTAAAGGGTGTTGCAGTAGTCCTGATGTCTGGCCAGACCAGCCAGTCTGTGGTTCACCATTTTGATCCAGTTGGAGTCTGGCAGTCTAGATTTCACCATACCCACATTTATCATCGACTATGTGACTAGAAACTGTGATACCTTGTTTACTTGAGGGGAATCAGTTAATGTCTTTTACAACAGTATCTAGAGGACTGACTAGGTGGAATGAGTCTTGAGACTGGGACTATCACCATAATCCCTATTTTCAGCCATAGGTCAGAGGAGCATCAGGGCATAGTGAAGGCAGCGCCCTCAGATTATTGGGGAGGTATTACCTTCCCAGCTTTAATAGTGCCACATAGAGAGGTGTCAAGAAGAAATTCAACATCACAGGGGCCACATGACATCAGCCTTTAATCCTTTGATGGTTAAGCCAATTGATGATGGAAGGGATTAAATAAACAGAGATTATAATGGGAATGCTGGAGTGGATGGCATTCATGCTCCCCAGTTCTATCTGTCCCAGCTCTGGTCACCCTGCCACCCAACACCACCATTACCACATTGGATCCTGGGGAGGTATTCCTGCAATGGAGGTGAAGCTTTTGGAATTTTTGCAGAACCCTTATATTAGATGGAGAGGTGTCAGGGCAGTAGTGGACTGAATACAGACTGAATTAGTAGGGCCACCCAAAAGGATAAAAAGACTCAAATAAAAAAAAAAAAAAACATAAAGTGTGCTCTGGAGTGGAAATGGGGTTAGAGCTAAATCCAGCACCAACATGTCTCACCAGCACATACAGCAGCATGTTGGTCCAGGTGCCAGAAACCTGCCGCCTGAACTGGCATGCCATTGTATTTGCTGGAAACCCAGCATGCTGGGACTGGAATATTCTTTTTTGATGCATTTGAATTTTCTTTTACTGCCACACTGCAGGCTATGGTTGGCTGGGGTGCTGTTAAACCCATAGACCATGACAGCATAGGTCCCTCCCAATCACCCAGTGTCTGACTGCTGAGCTAAAGTTTTGTTGTCATTAATTGGTCTCCTCTCCCTCACCCCAATCTGAAATTGCTAAGCTAATTAGTTACTCTGGTGTCTGGTGGCCTTCCCCTCCCACACAATCCATAGCTACTTTCTCCAGCATCTGGTTGTCCTACCCCTGCTGAGGTAGCCCCTGCCCCTCCCCCACACACACACTCAATTACCTGGCCATCATCTCCCCCACATACATCCAATATTGCTATTACACAGTGCTGTACAGCAGTACAGGGCATGGTCTGACAGTAGCAAAGTCTGCATAAAGGGCATCCGTGAATGTGCATGAACTAAATTGTATGTCAGCATTGGTTAATCTCGGACCCGTAACTCTGCCATGGTAAATCCTTTTGTCCCCAAACTTGGATGATGCATTCTGAACCACCCCTTTAAGGCCACACTGGTGATGACCCATTCATCCAATGGGTGTTTGATCACTAACTCTGCATGTATTCATAATGCAGATCACTAATCCAGATGTGAGTGGCAGCACATAGTCTGTGCAACCACTAACATTTTAGATTATAACCGCAGTAGGGATGGGGATATGGCATTGCACCAGGTGCATGGTTTGCATGACAAGATCCATGCAAGAGACACTTGGCGCTACTGACATTGTCATCAACACAACCCACCAAAGTTCCAAACCTTTGTGCATGTTTCCTGCGAATGTCAATTCTGAATTTTAATGTACCTGTATGGTCTAACTTGGTGGTTCAGTGGCCCTATATAAAGTGGAGGCAATTGTGTTGTTCCTGGTATGGAAAGGATACTCTCCACAGCCTCATTCCCAAGCATTCCAATGTCTGGCAGCCCTGTGCACCACGTAACTGTTCCGCCTGTGTTAATTTATGTTCTGGCTCACTTTGTACTGGTACTTGCAATACTTCTTGTGATCATGGGATTTCTGCGCCTTGTGTACTGGGTGTGGAGGGTACTGTGAAGACATTGTGTACAGCACATCATGGTCTTGCATACCGGCACTATTGATAACAGGGCCTTCCCCTTCTCCTTTGCAGGTGCTATTGCACTGACCTGTGCTGTATCGCAAGAAAAGAGTGGATGCCCCTTTGTGTTTTTATAAAAGGGGTGGAAAAGGCAGTTTATGTAAAAAAACATAATGGCCTCCATCAATGTGGAGACTTGTTGATGTGAGAGATGGTGGACATACTGTAACTCCACTCTGGATGATTATTCCAACCCTACTGTGGACAATCTGCAACCCAGGGTGGATATTCTGCTCCTCTAGGAGGGCACTGATGCCATAGGGTAGGCATTCTGGTACCCATGGCAGTCAGTCCTCCACTCTAATTGGGCATTCTGACCACAAGGATGAGCACTGAGGCACAGAGGGTGAGCATTCCAACCACCAGGGCAGGCATTCTGGCTGCAAGGTGGGCAGTCCTACCCCTAGACAAGCCAGTCTGTCCCTAGGGTGGGCATGGAGATACAGAGGGTAATCATTCAAGCAGCCAGGTTGGACACTCTAGGAAGGGGAAGATAGTATGGGGGGCTGGAAGGATTGTGAGCTTGGGGAATGGACGCTGGTCCTGGAAGGGTTGTCCAGCTGCTGGAAAGGTGGTTGGCTGGAGATTAGCGGCTGGAATGGTGGTTTAGCGTCTGGGAGCATGGCTGGCTGGAGGTGAGAGGCTGGTTTGCATGCTAGAAGTGTCTGGAAGGTGTAGAGTGGGCAGTTCAATGCAGGAAGACTGGTCCAGGGGTCAAGCACCTTTTAAAGACATTGAAGGTTCCCCATGGTCTTTATTAATGTGGTGCTCAAATCTTGACTTGCCGGAATGGCCAGGCCATGCATCTTGTACTGGTCCACTTGGTCTGTCCCAACCAGAAAGTCCAGTTTTTACTGTTGTGGTCTGGTCCTGGTTTTGCCAATGTACTTCGCACAGAAACAACAAAACCCACTATGTGTGCTTCAGTGTGAAACCATTGTATAAAATACACACACACACACACACACACGATCAAGGTCAGTTTATTTTAATGATGTTTAATCTGGTGCACCCTTGCCTTTTCACATACACCGGTAGCACCAGTAACAAAATTATGTATTCAGTTTTGGTGGTCCAGTACACTACACTACACCCCCCAACTGACCCATGCTTTCAGGATGTCAGTGTGGCTTAGTTGGTAGCACATCCACCTCTGGGCCAGAAGGTCATGGGTTTCAGTCCTACACAGGGATTAGGATCATACTATAAATGCCAGCTCCAGAGTGCAGTGCTAGGGGGATGATGTATTGTCGGGATGTGGCATCTCTTGATTGAGATTTTAATCTCCAGTCCCATCCTCCCATCTCTGGGGCTATCCTGGTGAGTGGCGAGGTGGAAGCAAAAGAACCAACGGCACTTTTCACAACAGTAGAGGATTTTCCATGGTGTCCATGCAATTGTCCAAGGCTGTGTGCAGGCGTTGATGAGCGAACTGGCTGCCACTACACATTAACAGTCACAACACTACCTGTCTGTCATCACTTGTAAACTGCTTTGAGATAGAATGTGTATCAAAATGGATGTATACAGTAAATGCTAGTTCTTCATTACACATGCCGGCTGCAACATAAACAAAATTATGGGTCACGTGATGGCTGCCTAAGTGAGAGCTTCTGCCTACCCTCGCTCCCCGGCAAATCTGATTACTTCAAACCCGTAGTGGCTTTTCCCAGTGATTTTTGGAGCAGATTCCTGTCATTCCAGTTTTTAGAATGCCTAGACAGCAAAAGCGTGAAGCCAAATGGAGGCGGAAATGCGGAAAGCACTACTGCGCCATACACCCCCGCTGACTCCAGAGAAGGAGAAGGCCCCCAAGAGGCCCAAATCACAAACCATGGCATCGAGTAACCCTCCTACACCCACGGTAGTGCTTACTGAGGAGCGCTTTCTTGAAGTAATGCAGCCCCTCCAAAATTCCATCGCGATGATCTCGGAGGATGTGCAATCCATTAGGAGAAATCTGGATGCACTTAATCTGTGTGTGGGTGATGCTGAAACCGACTTGTATCTCTTGATAAATGGAGGGATAAAATGAACCTAGAGAATTCAGCTTTGAGACAGAAGATTCGGAAGATGGAGGACAAACTTGAAGATCTAGAGGGGTGCAGTTGGCACAATAATTTAATAGTTTTTGGGCTACCTGAGAAAGAGGAAGGCAGTAACCCTATCGCTTTTGTACAAAAGCTTTGTGGGCGAATAGCTGGTCCGTCTCCTAATAGTACTAGCTATATGGTGGAAAGAGCGCATCGGTCCTCGCGCCCCCCCCCCCATCCAGGCTCCCCCCTCGACCTTTGGTTTTTAAACTTCTCAATTATCTTGATAAACAGCATATTTTGGCCAAGGTCAAGGAAGTCAAGGAAATACAATGGGAGGGTTGCAAATTAAGAATATTACAGGACTTGCCCCAGTCTGTTCACCTGAAAAGGCAAGAATTCCATCCAGTGGTGTCTAAGCTTATAGCAGCTGGTAAAGCATTCCGAATGCGTTATCCCTCAACCTTATATTTGAAGCACAATGAGAAATGGATCAGCTTCAAATCCCCTGCTAAAGCCTCTGAGGAGCTTAGAAGCCTTTTTCCTGATCTCTTTAAGTGAAATGGTGTCCAATTATGAAAGCCAGTGAAGCATTTGATGGAAGCAATACGGTTGTGCAGCATAATTCTCAAAGTGTCTGTATTAACCTTCATCCTGGAATATGATGGGACTCTAGTCCTTGAAAGTATGCACTGGGAAACCGAGAGAATCCTCCGACTAATGCTCTGAGAGACATTCGCTATCTGGTGCACGCATGGCTCGTTTTCCTAATGAGAAACAGTGAGTTTGATTCATCTATTTAAGAATTTGAGCTGTTGAGCGTTTGAAGGGATGCATATATAGCTTTTCAACACAGCCTCTTCATCCCTTTCATCTAGCTTGTTGGATATGAAACTGATGATTGTGGGAACTGGGGAATATTTTTCTTTTTCTGCGATTTATTTTCTCTTGGGGCTTTAAAAATTTGGGGGGCCAATGCGAGTAGTCTGATAAATAATTATATGCTCCTAATATGGTTAGGTGAGGAAATCACTTATAATGGTAGCCATAAGGGGGCAATATTTCATTATTTTTTTTTTCTACATGACGTTTGGGATTGGTCTAATCCTTTTTCTGCTAGGGAACTAATATTGTATTCTCTAACAACTTTCATTGATCTATGGCAACTTGGTTTACTTCAAGGGCATGCATAGTCTTTTCTTGTTGGGGAGGAGGGAGGGTGGGCCTCCATATGGTAGTGGGAAGGAGGTTTTGCATGCCTCTGAACATTGTAGGAGGTCAGTTATTAGAACCGGGTAAGATAGGTGTTGTAAATAGTTGGATTGTAGTTTAAAATGCTGTATTGTTTGTTTTGGGGTAAGGTGGGGGGATTTTTTGGGGGTAGGGGATTTTCTTGAGTGGGTTTCTTTATCTGGTTTCAATTTAAATCTTGCTTTGTTGTTGGGTTTGGGGGCTGGGATAAGTCTGTGCTCATCGTGGGAGGTTTTTTTGATCATGTGCAGCAGAGAACATTATGAAAAGGAGGGCAGTGGTCACTGTGTATTTCTTTCGTTTCTCATTGTTGCTGGTGTTTTTGTTAAGAAATGAGTGGCTCTTATATCTTTATTAGCTGGAATATCAAAGGGGCTCAAAGTAAAAGCAAGTGGATTATGATTTTAAAACATCTATCCCTGCTTCATGCAGGAATTGCTTGTTTACAGGAAACGCACTTACTGAGGGATAATATTTCTCTATTCAAAAAAAGTTGGGTGGGTCAAGTTTTTGGAGCTGGTAACTCCACTAAACGCAACGGTACCATTATATTAATTGCTAAAACGGTGCCCTTTGTTATGTGCAGGGAATGGTGGGACCCAGAGGGGCGATACATTATAGTACAGGGTAGGTTAGGGTCCTCTCCAGTGATGCTGGCGTCAATATATGGTCCTAATACGGATTCTCCTTCGTTCTTTATCAGGTTAATACCTCTACTAGTCTTGAATCCCCCCCTCCTGACGTTTCTCAGTGGGGACTGGAATTTAATCCCTAACTCAGTGATAGATTGCTCAGACAGTAAAAGAGTGGGGCTATCGCCAGCGCAGAGAGCCCTTGGCGATCTCGTTTCCGGAGTGGGTATGGTTGATGTGTGGCGGACTCTTAATCCCTCGGAGAGACAATACACCTATTACTCCCCACCACATGCCACCCTTTCCCGGATTGATTTTTGGTTAGTGAGTTCCTTCGGACTCCCAGGAGTGATAGATGCTTCCATCTTTCCGAGGGTACTCTCTGACCACTCACCTGTGGGGGTAACCTACATGTTATATCCAAAAGCTAGGGAAGGGAAAAGATGGTGTCTCAATACCCAGTTACTTAAATGTGCTAATACATTGAAACATATTCAGGACTTTGTAGCAAACTTTATTAATTAGAATTTAGGGACAGTTGAAAGAATTGATTCGGTATGGGCTGCTCTTAAATGTGCTGTAAGGGGAGAGTTTATACGTATATCGGCTACTCGAGCCCGAAAGGATAGATGTGCTCTTGACTTGCTAATAAAAGAGATTCAGCAACTGGAAGGCCGATTAAATCGTACTTCCCCTACGCAGGAATGGGCAAGGCTTCAGCAACTGCGGTCAAATTATTATGATCTAATGGCTCAAAAGGCTGAACTGGCCATCCATCGTACCAAATTAAAATACCTAGAGGCAGGGGAGAAAGCAGGGAAGCTTCTCGCATTAAGACTGAGGCAGGCCAAAATGTCTAAATTTATTTCCGCGTTGAGATCCCCTATAAGTGGTGATCTGGTCTCCCATCCTAAAGATATAGTTAGCGTTCTTGGTGGGTACTATGAGTCCCTTTACTCCTCAACGGACTCAATAGTTGTGACAGACCAAGAAATCACAGATTATTTGGGTTCATCCGGCCTTCCTATGCTTTCTCCTCAAGAGACGGAGAATCTAGGAGCACCTGCTACCCTAGCTGAAGTAGAGCAGGCTATTAGGCAGCTGCCCCTGTATAAAGCTCCGGGGCCAGATGGGCTACCCAATAACTTTTTTAAGAGTTGCCTTCCTCAGCTGGCTTCCCTTTTAAAGGATGTCTTTAATTTTTGGTTTCAAAAAGGAATAAAAGATCAATGCTTTTTAATGACATGGATTACTTTGATTCCAAAGCCGGATAGGGACTTATTATGTCCTGGAAGTTACCAACCGATATCACTGATTAATTTGGATGTTAAGATTCTAGCCAAAATCCTGGCGAATCGCTTAGCCCCAGTACTTGGAGGAATTATTGGTCGGAAACAGGTCGGTTTTATGCAAGGGCGCTCCTCGTCGGATCATATGAGAAAGATCATGTATTTAATAGCTGCATCGAGGGGTGCTGAAACCCCTGTGGCTTTGGTATCCCTCGATGCAGAGAAAGCCTTTGACCTTGTATCTTGGCGCTTTTTGTTTGCATCTCTCCGAGAATTTGGAGTACCTGATAGTTTTGTACAATGGGTTAAAATACTTTACTCCTCCCCTAGAGCTAGAGTATTGTGTAATGGATACCTCTCAGATCCATTTACTCTTGAGAGAGGCACCCGTCAAGGCTGCCCGCTTTCCCCGCTTCTCTTCAACTGCTACTTGGAGCCTCTGATACGAAGATTAGTTTCATCTCCTTTATTGAAAGGTATCCAGATTCAAGGAGAGAGGTATTTGGTCTCAGCATATGCTGATGATCTTCTATTACACGTTGAGACTGAGGACTCGATTCCAGCATTACTGGAGGAATTAAACCAATTTTCAGTGGTATCCACGTACAAACTGAATCTTACCAAAACAAAAATTTTTCCGCTAAACCACCTCTGTGATAAGCATATTTGCTCCTCTATGGGTCTGTCATGGGAGCCTAAGGTGTTAACATACCTGGGGATTAAAATCGCCAGGAGTGTCCCCTTAATGGTTAACCTTAATTTAACAAATCTTATACGTTTGGTGCAGTCTGATTTGGAGAGATGGAATGCCCTCCCACTGTCACTCTGGGGTTGGGTCAGTATCCTGAAAATGAATGTTTTACTGAGACTATTATATCCTTTGGGTATGATGGGTGTCATCCTTCCCAAGTCCCGGTTCTCGCAAATTCAAAGAGTATGTAATAGATTCCTATGGAGGAGTAAGGCAGTGAGAAGGGCATATCTTTAACTGCACCAAAATCTAAAGGAGGCCTTACTCTCCCATCCTTGTTTCTGTATTATGGCGCCCAACACTTGAGCAGAATAGTCTACTGGATGAATGATGGAGCCCCTCGGGGGGAGTTCTCATATATACCAGTATGGCTTGATATCGAGCATAGCCTAGCCCGGAGTGTGGCAAGTACACTCTATGCCTTGATATTTATGAAACCCTCTCGTCTCCCCAGTCAACTTAAAGCAATCCCAATAGCCTGGTCTCTCAAAGCTTTCCAGCAAATGCAAATGCATTTTTCAGAAAATGGCATACTTCTAGGGCCCAACCACTTGTCAGCAATTGGCACTTTCAAGGTGGTTGTCGTCCTATTTTACCCTCCTTTATCCAGCAACTTAGGCATTGTAAATTGGATGATCTTCTCCAGGGTACAGATTTGGCTCCATTTCAAATATTGCGGAGTCGCTTTCAACTAAGATCCCAGGAATTTTTCAAATACTTACAAATTAAAGCGGCAATACGGACATTTAAAGGCAAGCAAGAATGAACATTGCAATTGCCAGAAGGCCTTTTTAAGGCCCTTCAGGAAGCGGGGCAACCCCATGCAGTTTCTAAGGTTTATAAGCATCTTCAAGATCTAGATGCATCTCTCCCTGGGGGGGTATGTTATTACTGGGTGCGTGAATTGTCTCTGCCTGAAGACTCCGAATATTGGGAGAAAGTATGGGATGGGATCTATAAAAACATTAAACAGGATAAACTCCGGTTGATCCAGTTTAATATTTTACATAATATTTACTACACTCCGGATAGGCTGTATAATATGGGCCTGACCTCCTCTCCTTTATGTTTATAAGGTTGTCAGGTTTCTGGGTCACTATATCATATGTTATGGCTGTGTCCATATATACAGAAATTTTGGGAAGCGATACGGCGGGTCCTGGGCCCAATTTTGGGATTGGATCCCTTTTTTACTCTGGAAAGTTGTCTGCTGGCAATCTTTCCCCCAGGGACTCCCCAGATACGCAGAGCGCATATGTCATTGATCTCAACTACGGCAAAACTGGTCATGTTAAGGCATTGGAAGGAAGGATCCCTTCCTACCATTATCGAGTGGTACCATGAAATCTTACTGGCAATTCAGGTGGAGAGACACATATCTAATCTGCGACACTCATATCACAGATTCAAAAAGATTTGGGAGCCACTCTTGTCCCTATTGATGTTAGTGAGACTTTAATACTCTATATTAATCTGGCAGAATATGGCTGCTCTTATCAAGTTTATAATGTTTGAAGTCTACTCCATACCAATAAGTCACATATATGGTGAGCACAGATGGGGGGGGGGGGCATTTTGTTTTGTTTTGTTGTGTATTAACTCCGTTCAAAGATCCTATCTGTATATTCTCTGATGTATAGCTTAAATGTTAATAAAGTATATTTAATTATAAATAAACAAAATTATGCCTCCCCTTTAGCACACTGGCAGTGAGCTGCAGATCTGGAGACCTGGTTTGAATCCCCCAGCCACCTAGGTTCATACTGTGTGATCCTGAGCAAGTAACTTAACTTCCTTATACTCCCAGGTCACATCTGGAAACAAACTTTAGCTTGGTGTGCTACTCCTGGTTAAACAATGTTCCCTTTTCCTTCCCTCCTTCCCAACATTAACAAAATTATGTATTTGAATTTGGTGATCCAGATCACCCCCTCTCCCTTTTTTCATGCATGCTGGCTGCAGCATAAGCAAAATTACTTTCAACCACAACACACCAAGTGCTAATTACTTGCTTTGGAGCACTATCCAACTTTTCAAGCATGTCGCTATAAAGGTGGCACATCAGAATGTTGGAGATGCCAGTCAACAATTGAACACTCAGCATGCTGGCATCTTGGTGGGAAGGGGGGTTGCCAGACCACAGATGAACATTCCACCTCCACCCATTTTCATTTGTGCAGAGCAGTGTGCTGGCATGCTGGAATGAGCTCAAACCTGTACAGCATCTTCAGCAGCCGGAGTGTGAATGATGTGATGTACAGCTCATAGACATGCTTACACTAATGTCATGAAGCAGAACACCGCTGGCATGTAAAGCAGGACATAGATTCTGAACACCACCATCCCAATTCATGCACACCAACAGTGATCCAGAGCCTCCACAACCACAACAACAATATAGAGCATGCGCACTGGCCCGGAATGACACAAACAATATTAAGCAATGCTGTCTGAGATATCCAGAACCCTCCCCAGAAAAAGCAATCCAGGGGACATGTACACCCCCATGCACACTGACTGGAAATGACACAAGTCAGATTCTTGTTTTTTTAAGCAATACTGTCCAAGTAATCCAGAGTCCCTCCCCCCCCCAGCAAAAGTGATCCAAGGTACATGTACTATCTTGTGCACATTCGACCCAATGCACTAATAGGCCTGATATGGGCTGATAATAGTGCATACCGGGCCATGCAACTATGTGTTGCATAACCGACCCTTGACAGATGTGCAGGCTAGGAAACATGACCCCAGCCAGCCTGATGCATGGCTGCATATGTCCATGCATGGGGCAGGGCCAGCTGAGGGGCCAGACCTGGTCTGAACCATGGGCTTCCAATCAGAAGCCCCCGACCAGGCCCACAGTGTATTCCCTGCTTTGAAAAAGAAGGTGATCATGTGATACAGCAGTCTGTGTGTGGACTGCCATGTCCCCAAGTGCCATGCTATTTTAATCCCAGCATGGGCAAACAGTGCCCAGCCATCATCTGCCCCCCAGCTATATGTGGCCCGGAGGAGGGCTGGCTTCTGTTCTGTGGGGCCCCATGAGGGTACTAGGATACCAGTCGGGAGGGTACGCACCCATTACAGCAGCCCTCTGGCTACACCAGTCCATGGACATGCCCACTCCTTACCACCTGCTCAGACTGACAACGTAGATATGAGGGATGCAGCATGGCAGCTCCAGGCAGGGTTGCACGACCGGCTCCCTGCATTCATGGAAATGTGTATATCCTGGCCATATGTGCCATGTATCGTGGCCTGTAGGGATGGGAGTCCTTAGTCATAGGGCCCACTGACTGGAAATTACTAAAATTCTGTTTTGTTTTTTTTAACCAGTATTGCCTGTGCGGCCCAGAGTCCCCCCAAACAAAAGTGATCCATGGAACATGCCCCCCTCCACACACACACACACACACACACACACACACACACACACTGACTGGAAATGACACAAGTAATATTCTGCTTTTTATGCTGATTGCGCACATGTGCAAGAAACACATTATGGCAGCTTGCTACAGAAGCAGGTTGTAGAGGCACGGCACTGTTGTGGCTGATGCCCCACCGCCTTTGGAGGCTTGTCCCAAGGGGGTGGCACGCTGCTGCTGACACTTGTTCAGCCAGCGTGCCACAACCCTGTAAGGTTTCAGCTGCTGTAATCAGGGGCCACCTCATCATTGCAGTGTAAGCCATTCTGCTGCAATGAGGGAGCGACCTGTCATTGCTGGGCGGAACCTTGCTATGTGATATTGTTTGTGAACATGGCGGCAGCACGCCCATGTTCACAAACAATATTAGTGAGCCCCAGTGCGAGGGGGTGCCCAGTCCCCTCGGCAGCATGTGCCCCCAACAGTGGTTGTTTGCCGCGGGGCCCCAATCCCGTCAGCTTCAGTCCCCTGTGAGCTTCAGGTTGCTGATGGGGGAGGCCACTCCCTGTTGGCATAATCTCCCCCCTCCCAGTTTGATTTGCCGAGGGGGGAGCCCACTCCCCATCGGCATCATGTCCCCCACGGGAGGATACATAGGTGTGTGTTGAGGGGGTGCCCAATCCCCCTCGCCTATTGCACCCACCCTCTCCCGTATATGCCGACGGGGGTTCCCAATCCCCCATTGACTACAGTTGCCCACCCACAAAACAGTAGGCTGGCACACTGGGAGCCCACCCCAGCATGCCAAATGTCCATAAATGCCCCTGTGAAAAAAAAAAAACATCCTGAGATGTGTTTTTTTTTGTTGTTGCCTGTAATGAAAAAACGGTCCCTCATTGAGTCCGGCTGCCCCTCCCCAACCCACGCCTACCCTCTGCGAACCCTGCCTTCCCACACCCCCCACCCCATACTTACCTCCGGAGCCCAGCGCGGTGATCTTCGGTGGACTGGGAACCCGTCTGCACTCTTCAAAACTGACCGCGAACTGAAGAAATGTCAGTGAGCTGTATAATGACATAAATAGGGTTTTTTCAACTTTGGTGCATATCTCAGGCATTTTGGGGAATTTTGGCACCAAATTTTCAACATGAGGTTATTGGGACCCCTCCTCATGAATTTAGCCACTGTCCGGCATTATTCTGTCCCAAAAAGTGATTTCACGGTCACTGGCGGAATCACCTTTCAGAACCGATTAATGAAACTGACAGTGCCAGCGTTCATGAGGTGGGCTCTCAAAAAGTCTATGTTGCAAATTTGGTGGAAAAATTCCAAGAAATGACTTTTACGAGAGTGCGTTGCGCAGTTTCTATGCATGGTTGTAACTTCGCAAATCTGCAATATTTTCGCTCCAGATTTTCAACATTGCCATTTTCCCGCACCTCCTTATGAACAGTATAGCTGTCATTTTCCACATTCTGGCAAAAATGTGTTTTCGCACTTCCGGCGCAGAATAGCATGGTTGCTGTGGGAAATCAGTGTTTGGAGCACATTGCAAAAATCACAGTGATACTGTTCATTAGCAGAGGTCCTAAAATGCCTATGTTGAAAATTTGGTGATGAAAGTCCATAAAATGACTGTGTTACGAGCGTGATTTGTGCAGTTTCCACGCACCCTTGTAACTTCGCAAATTAGTAATATTTTTACGCCAGATTTTCAACACTGCCATTTTTTCACAGTTCCTTATAAACAGTACAGCTGTCATTTTTCTCATCCCGGCCAAAATGTGTTTTTACATTTCCGGTGCAGAATACCGCAGTTGGTTTCGGAAATCAGTGTTTGGGACGGATTAGGATCGAGCGAGTGAGAGAGGGGAGTGACCGAGCTCAACTGAGCTCTGTCAGGACTGCTGTGGATTTCTTTCTGGGCAGAAAAAGACTCCAATGCAGGCAGGAGCCCAGTACAAAAGGGCAGCCTGCAGCGCCGGGAGAAACAGAATGAGCGGGTGAGGAAGGGGGAGTGAGTGAGCTCAACGGAGCTCTGTTGGGACTGCTGCAGATTTCTTTGTGGGCAGAAAAAGGCACCAATACAGGCAGGGGCCCCAGTACAAAAGGGCAGCCTGCAGCGGTGGGACAAACAGAATGAGCAAGTGAGAGAGCGGGAGTGAGCGAGCTCAACAAAGTTCTAACATGACTGTTGCGGATTTCTTTGTGGGCAGAAAATGGTAGCAATGCAGGCAGGAGCCCAGTACAAAAGGGAAGCCTGCAGCGCCGGCAGAAATGTAACATGTGACTGAGAGAGGGGGACTGAGTGAGCTCTGTTGGAACTGCTATAGATTTCTTTGTGGGCAGAAAAAGGCGCCAACAGAGACAGGAGCCCAGTACAAAAGGACAGCCTGCAGCGACAGGAGAAACAGAATGAGTGTGTGACAGAGGTGGAGTGAGCGACCTCAACGGAGCTCTGTCAGGACAGCTGGGGATTTCTTTGTGGGCAGAAAAAGGTGCCAATGCATGCAGGAGCCCAGTACAAAAGGGCAGCCTGCAGCACCAGGAGAAACAGAACGAGCGAGTGCGAGAGGGGAAGTGAGCAAGCTCAACGGAGCAAAGCAATCAACATTCGGCATTGACAAACGCTTGTTTTCTTAAGCAATACTGTCTAAGGGATCCTGAGCCCTTCTTACCTCAAAAGTGATCCATGGCATATGCATCCCTTCCCCACATACTGACTGAAAATAAAACAAAAGTCAATTTTTTTTCATTTGTTAATCAATACTGTCCAGTTTTCTACATCCAGAGTACATACCTCCTCTCCCTTTCATGCACACTGACCCAAAATAAAAACAACAGTCAATTTCTTTTAAAGAGCACCAATCTGTGCTCATCTGAATATACTTCTTGAAGCCCCCACTCCCACCACCACCCTCACCAATAGCTTACCTGCAGCAGAGTTGAACTAATCGAGTTTTAATTTTTAGTTTTCTTCATATCTGGTGAAGGGGAAGGGATCATAAATGGGAGCTGGTGGCTCAATCACTTTGTCTTCCTGGTCCCCAAGGTAGTCCATTTTAGCCTCCGTACTCCAATGTTTTATGCTGCAGGAGTTTGTAGAACACTGGGGCACTTTCCATTGATAGCAATGGGAGCATCATTTAGAACATGGATTTGTGAATTTTATAGGTCCACTGAAGGCAAATCAGTGCCACAGCTCAACTATCAAGAGCCTTGCTAGTTGAGCTGTGGTTTTGATTTGCCCTCTGAGGACCTCTAAAATATAAAAATCTATATTTGAAATAATGCTCCCATTGTTATCAAAGGAAGGAGCACACCCCTGTACACTACAAACTCTGATGTCATAAAACATTGAAACATGGGGTGGAGCTGTACTATATTGGGGATCGGGAAGGGAAGGGATCAGGTGGCCAGTTCTCACTTACGATCCCATCCCCTTAACCAGATATGAAGCAAAATAATTTAAAACTTGATTAGTTCAACTCTGGTGCAGGTAAGCTACCAGTGGGTGGCTTGCAGAATGCACTGAAACTGGTACTCTTTAATAAACACAACCAAATTCCCTACCTTTTCAGCATACCGAAGATATGAACACACCGACATACCAAACTAAAAAAGAAATAACTACAGCCATTTTCTGGCATGCTGGAATCCGTGCCAACATCTTAGTAGAGAGGCTAGCTTGCCAGAGGGGGTCCAATCCCCACTACTAAAGTGGCAAAAGCAGAGACTTACATAAAGTAAATAAAATATATTAGGAGACACTTGTGAGGGTCACATTCTCGGACAGATAATTTGACAGGGAATACGGTATAGCAGAGAAACCAATGTTCATTAACAGCTACACAAATGATTTAGTAATCAAACACATCTGATTAACCCCAATGTGATCCTTTCTGTACAATGTTGTTATACCTATAAATGCTATTTTACTGTACATGAAAGCTTTGTATAATTACAGTGGTTACTATTTCAAAATATTTGAATCAAAAAGGACACACAGTTCAGTTAGTAATTTGAGACAACAACATTTGAGATTTTTGCTCCTGGTGGAAAATAAAAATACAGTGACAAGTATTTAAACAAAACAGTCTGCAGTGCATGATATGTGAAGTACACTAACTGCTGCAAGATTAAAACAAGCATTTGTCAATGCCGAATGTTTGCTTGCTGGCATTGGTATTGGTAGTGTAGGAGTTAGAGAGCTGCATAATAGGAATGGCAGTGAAGTATTGAACTGAAGCCAACCCCACCACCACCCTGCAGAGACTGACAGGCATTGGGGTGTGTCTTTGGGTCATCAGGCATAACGGCCACGCCATTTCATCACACCCTACCCTGCAGACACCGACAAGTGTCATGGTGTGCCTTGGGGTCTTTGGTCCTTATGCTCACCCCATTTCATCAGAAAATACAGTGAGATGGGTGCTGTTTTGGAGAATGGGGTGAACTTTGGGGCCGAAGAGTCCAAGACACACCTCGATGCCTCTCACTGGCTGCAGGGTGTGGAATGGTATGAGTATTACAGGAGAGAATCCCAAGTCACACCCCTGATGCCTGTCAATCTCTACAGGGTGGGGCATTATGGTCGGAAACCCTAACGCCTCAGTCGTTCATTGGCATTTTCACTCCAAATTTTCAACATGGGTTTTTTGTGACCCCCACCTTATGAACAGTGGCAATATCAATTCATTAGCCGAAAGCTGATTTTGCACAGTGACTACGCCATTTGGCACCACAGGTGTGAAAACACATTTCAAACAGGATGTGAAAAATGACAGCTGTACTGTTCATGGGGAGGTGCAAAAAATGGCAATGTTGAAAATCTGCAGTGAAAATATTAAAAAACCTGGTGAATTCAAGAGCGTGCATAGAAAATGTGCAACGCACACCCATAATGCAATTAGTTTGGGAATTTTTTACAGCAGATTGTCAACACAGGCATTTTGGAACCTCCGCTCATGAACAGTGTCACTGTGATTTTCTTAATCTGTCCCAGTGATTTCCCACAGCGACCACACATTTCTGCGCTGGAAGTGCGAAAACACATTTCGGCCATGGTATGAAAAATGACAGCTGTACTGTTCATAAGGAAGTGTGGAAAAATGCCAGTGGTGAAAATCTGGACTGAAAATATTAGAAATCCATGGACTTACGAGGGTGCGTGGAAACTGCTCAATGGTCGCTCGTAACACAGTCATTTTATGGACTTTTTTCACCAAATTTTTAACATAGCCATTTTAACACCTCTGCTCATGAACAGTGTCACTGTGATTTTCTTAACCTGTCCTGAACATTGATTTTGCACACCGACTGTGCCATTGTGCGCTACATGCATGAAACACATTTTGGGTGAGATGTGAAAAATGACAGCTATACTGCTCATAAGGAGGTATGGTAAAATGGCAATGTTGAAAATCTGGAGTGAAAATATTGAAAATTCGCGAACTTACGAGTGTGCGTAGGAACAGCACAACGCATGCTCTTTAAACAGCCTTTTTTGGGAATTTTTTCACCAAATTTTCAACATAGTATTTTTGGGGGCCTACCTCATGAACTGTGACACTGTCGTTTCATAAATCGGTCCCAAAAGGTGGTTCCACGCAGTGAACGCGAAATCACCTTTCGGGCCCGATTAACAAAATGACAGTGACAGAATTCATGAGGTAGGGTCCCAAAAACCCCATGTTGAAAATTTGGTGAAAAAATTCCCCAAAATGCCTGGGATATGAATCAAAGTTGAAAAAAACCTAATTATTCCATTATACAGCTTACCAGCATTTCCTCAGTTTGTGGTCGGCTTTGAAGAGTGCAGATGTGTTCCCTGTCCACCGAAGATCATTGTGCCAGACTCCAGAGGTAAGCATGGGGTGAGGTGGGGGTGTGGGGAGGTAGGGTGCGCAGAAGGTGGGCGTGGGTGGGGGGAGGGGGTTCAGGACATTCAGTGAGGGAAGGATTTTTCTTGCAGGTTGTTTTTTTTCCTTAGATGACACGGGACTTGTGCCATGCTGGGCTGGGCTCCCAGCGTGGCAGCTGGAAAGCTGTTTGGGGGAGCAGTGGAGCCAACGGGGATTGGGCACCCCCGTCAGCCATACAGACTGCTGCCACACTGGGGTGGGCTCCCAGCATGGCACCTGGAACTCTGTTGGGGGTGGAGGCACAGCAGAGCCCCCGGCCATACAGTGTGCACTGGGGAGAGCATGAGCACGCAGTGGCGCGATAGTGTGTGTGGAGGGAGCATGAGCACACGCTATCTTATCGCTGCTCACTGAAGTGAAGCTCTCCCTTTCAACTGTAGAGCACTGCATTTTCAACTGCTGTCACAGACAGCTGCAGCATTTATTGGTGAACTGTGGGCGCGCCTGCAAACACACTGACTGAATTGGAAGACAGGGTGCCACACCTATGAAAACTCGGATGATGGCACTATGTTTCTTGCACATGTGTGCAAGCAAACAAAAACAGGAGAAGTAAAGTACTTTGTACTGAGGTGATTTTGCCAGAGTCAGGAAGCAACTGGAGCATCCTGGGAGTTGCAGTTGAGATAATTTGAAAGAGACAGCAGATTTGCATTTAGTGCCTAAAACCATTGCAGAAATTCAAGTGACAGCAGCAGGCATGCATATGACCCATTATAGTAAACTCTTCCCTACTGGTCACCAAGACCTACCTACCTACCTACATTCCTTCCTTCCTTCCTCCCTCCCTTCTTTCCTTCCTTCCTGATTGGTGAGAAGGAAAGGTATACTGAGCCAAAAAATTTACTTCAAGGACTGCCATATCCTTAAAAAGCTCTAGTCATTTAAAAAAATGGTGACTAGGTGTGTGCAAGTAATGACTAGTATTTCCCGAATACCATGAATAATGCACTATTCATTGTTCATGTTTGAAAAGCAAATAGTGGCACTACTCATGCCTAACCTATCTGGGAAACACAAAATAAAAAAAAAGAGAAGAAAAAACTTCTACACTACAGAACAAGTCACATTAAACTGTTCTTCCAACTCACTGGTTTAGCATTTTTCATTGAATTGCTTAATGTGTGCCCTGCTCACTGCAGTGAATTAATAGAAGTTTCCTAATATTTATTTATTTATTTGAGCATCAGTTTACAACCTTTGAGCCAGAGGCTCATTTCCAAAGGTACCTCGTCACAATGAGGACAAACACATTACAGCTGCTAGTCAGTTTCAGCTCTCAGGAAACTTTTATCAATGCAGTGCAACACATTCAGCAACCCATAAGAAATGCTGAACCACTGAGTTGGAGCCCAGTTTCCCTACTGCAGTGTCCTTGAATGACATGCCATTCTACCCAATCCCAAGAAGCTGTCACCCAGTTTCAATCAGTTGCAATCCTGGATTCAGAATGAAAACCCTGCTCCCACTGCCACGTTTCTTTCCTCACTTCACTTGCACCTTACAGTACTTCACACACTTGTGATATAATCTCAGTTTCAAACAATTACACTGCCTCATTTGAATACTTCCCCATAGATGAGAAAGAAATCCTCCTGAGTCCTTAAACAGAGTCCAGGACTCACTGAGAGATGGATAAATGTCTGCCCTGCAATTTAAGTTGTAATCTTACTGATTCTTTATGTAGCCACCCCAAAAGTGTGGGATTTATCTTGCCACCCCGTGGACTCCCCGATTGTCACCACCACCACCAGCCCGGGTCCTCGGCACCTCCTCGAACCTCCTACCGGCCCCTGCAATGTGTTTTCAGTGAAAACGGGGCTGGAGGAGCAGAAGACAAGAACCGCCATGCAGCCACACTGGTATGTGCAAGCCAATGGAGTTTGCGCCTATATTAAAAACACTACAACAGGTAATCGGAGCCCCCCAACCCCGTGATCCCAGACCTCCGAATAAGCTAATCAGGGTCTGGAGACATGAGGGGGGGAGCAAGAAGGACCACAACTATGTTAAATAAAGAACTCCTAAGTGCATGCAAATTAGCCCAGCAGCTGAAAATGCTGGAAGATGTAGTTTACTGCTGCACTGTGGGACTTAGTCCAGCAGCTGAGGCTGCTGTGGAGATGTGGTTTACTGTTGCACTGGGGGACTGTATAAGGGAGCTGAAAGTGCATTGCACATGAGCTGCTTCTGAGCTGATGAATGGTTGAAACAGAGTTTGTATTTTAAGCATTTAAAGTTACCACTGCATTGTGGGCATATAAAAACAATGCCAGAGCAGTGAGCTGGAGGAACAGTTTAATGCGACTTGTACTGTATATCATGTAAGATATACAACCCCCACCCTCTGTTAGAATTCATCTCCCCTCCTCTCCCCAGAATCCACAATTGCCATGAAATTGGCTATGTGTGACCGGCATAACCTGCTCGCCTCCATGGTTGGCACCATATTTTAACACTTATTTGCACTAAATCAAATATGACTACTACCTTTCTACCCTGTCAGCACCCTCCTCCCACCTTCCCCCCTCTCAGCACCCAAAAGCTGGTGAGTAGCAACTATAAAGAGGAAGAAGGTGAAAGATGCAACCCACCGTCCTTTACAGCCAGTCACCTACTTTTGAATGAAAGTGCTCACATTCTTGCTCATAGTTAAACTAGCAGATCATGTGACCCACTGGATGTGTGTTCAGGGGGTAACCACTGGGCTTTAGTTTTGGAAAGAGCAACTGGGCTATGTTTAGGGAAAAGAAGGGTCCCAGTGTGCTGGGCAACGGTACTAGTGGGGACCCACTGAACTGTGCCTGGGTGCAAGTTGGGGCACATGAGGCAGGGCTTGCAGGGGTGGGCCCATCTGGATGGACTTGGGTACAGAAAGGGGAGCAAGTGGGCTGGGTGCATATGCAGGAGGTTGACCCACAGGACTGAGTATGAGGGCAGGGGGGAATCCAATGGGCTGGGCTTGTGTGCAGGAGGGGGGCTGACAAAGCTATGATTGTGTGTAGTAGGAGACCCACCAGGCTGAGCTTGTGAGCAGGAGGAGGACCCAGTGGCCTGGGCGTGGTTGCAGGAGGGGATCCCAGAGGGCAGGGATTAGTTGCAGGAGGGGACCCAGAGGAATAGGGTTGTTTGCAGGAAGGGACACAGTGGGTTGTGCTTGGGTGCAGGAGCGGACCCAGGCAGTTAGAACTGTGAGAAGGACAGGGTCCCAAAGGGTCAGGCTTGATTGCAGGAGGGGCCCAGAAGGCTGGGATTAGGTGTAGGAGGAGACGCAATGGGCTGGGCTTGAGTGCAGAAGGGTGACAGGGAGATCCAGTGGGCTAAGCTGTTGTACAGGAGGAAACCCAGTGGGCTGGGCTTGGGTGCAAGAGAGGATCCACCAGCTGGGCTTGTATGCTGGAGGGGACCCAGTGAGGTGGTCTTGGGTACAGTATGGGGATGTAGTGGGCTGTATTGGGTGTAGGAGCTTAACCCAGTTGGCTCCACTTGTGTCCAGGAGGAAACCCAGAGGGCTGGGCTTGGACATAGGATGGGGCCCAATGGGCTGGGCTTGAGTACAGGAGGGAACATAGTGGGCTGGGCTTAGGTGAAGGGGAGCCCATTGGGCTGGGCTTGGATAGATAAGGGGATCCAAAGAGTTGGTCTTGGATGTAGCAGGAGACCCAGTGGGTTGATCTTGTGTGCAGGAGGTTGGGTTCTTCTGAATGAAGTTCTGGGTTGCAAAAAGACACAGGTAGGACCCAAGTTTCCAGTCCAAATTGATAAATGAGTTGGTATCACACATTTATTGGTCTCATGGATAGTAGGTCAAAGAACTTTAATTTCTGCATGCAGAATGTTCTTCTGTAAATTACTCCAGTAAGTTAGATGATAATATGTTCTCTGTATCCAGTGATTAAATCATATTCTTCTGGTCTATAATTTAGTTCTAGAGATATTGCAACATTTTCCATCACCAGCAAAGTGACGAACTTCACATTTTGCAAAAATCTCACAAAGGGACTGCACTTCAACAAATGTGAGGTGTAACACATGATATACACCGCCGACAGTGACCGTCACTACAGTGGCTACAATGCCAGGTCTTTGAGAAACCGTATGCTGACCGCAAATGTGGTCGACATGACGATTTCGCTGTACGGTCGGTCGACAGAAATTTTGTCAACTACTGGTCGTGGATCTGTAATGCACTTTGCAAAACTATACAAGGTGATTCACCAGCAAAGTCATGTCTACTTTGCAAAATGTGACTATTATTATTATTGTTGGCCCCTACATATGAATGGGTGGGAAATATGTGCCAGAGGCACGTATCCCACCCCATGTTGCTCCGCACCTGCGGACAGGTGCACACCAGCCATATTCATCAATGGCCACCACCGGTCTGTAGGCCCTCCACCCCGATGTGCAGATCCATGCAGGGGCTGGCCATGGGTGGAGTCGCAGATCTAGCCAGGCATCCAATCGTATGGCCAACATGGATTCCACAGTGGATCCCTTGCGCACCACAGTGCAGGTCCTGGTGTGTGAATGACTACCGCAGGCACCCTGACCGGCACAGCATGGCCCCATCACCCCATGGACCCCCCACACCAGACTGTACTGCAAGGCACCCTCCCAGTGCACAGACAGACCCAACAGTGGAACCCTGCCCCCATCCCGCAGGCTACCTCCCCATCACAGATGTACCCCAACAATGCCATGGCATACTCTCTGAGATCCTTGACCTCATACCTGGTGTCCCCGAGCCCCAATGGTGGCCAGTAGGTGCCCCAGTCCTGACAGGCCATGGTCCACCTCCAGTACCCCCACAGTGGTGATCACTGTACACCCCACCAGCCACAGCACTGACAACCCCTCCCCCCTACCCTATGCCATCTTGTAGGTGCAGCCCTCCTCACATCTCCTCAGCCACCAGCCATTCAATAAATGGGCAGTGCACTCCCTGCATCACTTGGATGGCTGGCAGCCGAGAAGATGTGAGGGCTTCTCACCGCCAACCATTCTGGCTGCAGCACCAATGGGAAAGTATGGGGGCAGGGGAGGGTTTGGTGCCACGGTGGTGGGGGGCCACTGTCCACCACTTTTGTCACCGGAGGACCAGGATCGGGGCTCCAGGGGTGACAGGGGTGAGCAGGCAGTGTTGGATAGGGACGGACCGCATGGCAGGGCAATGGTTGGGGGGGGCTACTGCCATATGGGCATGCTTGTTGGGGTGGGCATCAAATCATTTTTATTTATAAAAAGTGCAGTTCCGTATGATTAACGTGCTTGTACAACACTAATACATAAAAGCAATAAAATAGATATCCAGTTTAAAAATACAGTAATTACTAAACACCCAATCAGTAGATTTAAACAAGATCTGTAAAAGTCAGTCTGAATAAATAAGTCTTAAGAGCAGACTTAAAGGCCTTGACAGTCAGGCACTCTCTCAGCCAATGAGGTTGAGAGTTTCACAGGGTAGGGGCCACAAAAGCAAAAGAGTGGGCTTCTGAGGTCTTCAATCAGACCCTGGAAATCTCTAGCAATCCCTCGTTGGACGAGTGGAGTGGGTGGAGGTGGCAGTAGGGACAAAGGAGATCTTGCAAGTACCACAGACCCTATCTGTGTAGGGCATTATAGGTCAGTAACCCAACCTTGATGGTGATCCACCACTGAACTGACAGCCAGTGGAGGCCATGGAGCAAAGGCAGGACATGGCAAGATCTTGGTAAAGCAGTCAGCAGCCTGGCAGCTGCATTCTGCACCAGCTGCAGGCAGTAGATATCAACCCCAGTAGCCCTAGGTAAAGGGCATTGCAGTAGTCAAGGCAGGAGGTCATGAAGGCAAGGACTAAAGTAGGAAGATTGTTGGCGGGACCTGATGTTTTATCCAGGTGATGTTCCTCAGATGGTAAAAAGAGGTCTTGACAATGGTCGACACCTGAGACTTAAATGTCAAGCCTTCATTAAAAACCAATGCCCAGATTCTGCACCCGGTCTGATGTCACCAACTGGCTGCCACTGAGCCAAAGTTGAGAAGGCTGCCCTGCCGACAACATCATACTCTAACGACCTGGTCCACTACCAACTCTTCAGTCTTATCTGGGTTCAACTGCAGCCAAATGGCACTCATCCAGTCCTGGATCTCAGAGAGGCAGTCATTAAAGACCGAGACAGCCCCACCCTGTTCAGGTACAAAAGACATGTACAGCTAAGTATCATCTACACAGCAGTGAAAACTCAGCCCATACCACCTTATAATGTCTCCCAATGACAGCATATACACCACAAACAACATGGGGTGAAAGTATGGAACCCTGTGGGACCCCACAGGATAGGGGGAGAGGGGCCGATGAATAAATCACTGACACCCTCTGAGTCCTACCCTCAAGGAAAGATTGAAACCACCTGAGGACTGTACCCGACAGTCCACAGATCCACCGTAGGTGCTCCAAAAGCACGCCATGGTCCCCAGTGTCAAATGCTGCAGAGAGATCCAGGAGAACCAAGATCGAATGGGTCCTCCGATCTCTCGCTATTAGGAGATCATTAAGTTCCTGGACCAGTGCTGTCTCGGTACTATGCCTCTTCCTAAATCTGGACTGGAAGGGATCATAGACATCGTGGATAGTAAGATGATTCTCCAGCTGCAATGCAACCACCTTCTCAATAACCTTATCCACAAAGGGCAGGTTAGAGATAAGTCTGTAGTTGGCCAAACAGTCCGGGTTGAAGGAATGTTTTTTAAGGAGAGGTGTTACCACCGCCTCCTTCAGGAGGTTGGGAAGCACCTGTGTGTCCAATGAACTCCAGACTATCTCAGCCAGGACCAGGTTGATCACCTCAATACATCCCACAAGGAGACGTGTCGAACCCGGGACCAAACTACAGCAGGTTGGTCGCATACTCTTTATGATCCTCACAATGTCAGTAATCGCCAACTGGATGAAGTCAGACCAGGCAAACTGGATGCTCCCAACCTCCTGCCATCCTTCACAATGCCCACTAGAGGGCACAAGACAGATCCCGGACCTGATGGTGGCAACCTTATCTGCAAAGAAGTGAGCAAACTCATCACACTTACTCTGTGAAAACACTCCCTGAGACTGAAGACAGATTGGATTGCACAATCTATTGACAGTCCAGAAGAGCTGAGTCAGTCGGTTCTGCACAGCGGGAATCTCCCTGGATAGGAACTCTGCCTTCTTATGGGAGACCGCCGACTGATAGTCCTTATAATGATCCATCAATCGAAGTCTGTCACCAATCAGGCCCAATTTCCACCAGCACTTCTCTAACCTTTGACCCCCTCATCTCAGCTCCTTCAAAGTGCCATCAAGCCAGGGGGACTTTGGGCGAAGAGTGAGAGGGTGAACGTGGACAGGAGCTATGAAATCTAGGGCTGCCACCACTGCCTTATTATAGGCAAGTAAAAGCTCCCCTAGCTCCACTCTTACACTAGACACACTCACTAGATCCAGCACCGCCATCAGATCATCTGGGGTCACATCCCTTAAAAGACGGTACTGGACCATTTCCATAGGGGCAGGTCTATTAGGGGGAACCATGAAACTGAACCTTATGGTATGATGGTCCGTCCATCCGACAGGCTCCATTGCCAGGTCAGAGATCTCCATCCCCAGAAAGAATACCAGGTCCAAAGAGTGACCATAATTGTGGGTAGCAGAGGTAATTACTTGTGTAAGGCCCAACGAGGTCATAAGTTGGAGGAAGTCCTGACCAAATTGTGAGAGTTCATCTTTAACCCAGGCATTGAAGTCCTCAGAATCAACCATCTGGGGGACTCCAATACCATGTAGATGATGAAGTCTGCAACTTCCTGCAGGAATTCCTTCTCACCTCCGGCTGGATGGTAGATGAGAAGTATCCTGCAGCCTACATCTGCACCCACGATACACTCAAAGGATCTGGTTACCCTCTCTGGTATATTCACAAGGCCCAGTTCCAATTTAAAACAAATGGCTACACCCTCACCCCTATGATCCTCCCTTGGGTGGTGTATCACCGAGTACCCGGCTGGAACTGCTGATGCCAATACTGGACCAGCATTTTCATCCAGCCAGGTCTTGGTGGTGCAAGCCAGATCAGTTGTACCCACAAGATCAGCTATCACAGCTGTCTTGTTTTTTATAGACCTGGCATTGCACAGCACCGCCTGAGTAGGATAGGTAAATGAGATAGACCACACTACTTGTCCACATGATGTGGAGCCCTTGGGTATGGAAACCAGGCAGGAAAGACCCCTATCCTGGGCCCATTTTTCCCCAGGGTGTCTCCTTGTCACCACAACCCCAATCCATTCACCCCCCTCCACTCCCCCACCAGGCCCAGTTCCCCCGCTTCTTCCTTTTCCTAGCTATCCCCAAAGCACGGCAATGCTTATATGCCTGAGCAGATAGAGAGGGACAACCAAAAGGGTGGAGGTCCCTGAGCCTAACAGGGGAGTAGCGCCTGACCATCTGCACCCTCTACCAATACATGCTAAATTAAGGGCAGCCAACCAGCAAACAGCAGCACACAACAATATATTAGACACACTCAAATCCACACTGAAATACATACAACACACAATCCACAATTAACCCTCTATCCCCTCCTAAATAAAAATATACAACCTCAACAAATAATTAAAACAAGTTATAACCCCAACCTAATCAAATTATATATAAAAAAAAAAAACACAACAGAACAGCTATAACATAAAAATACAAATGATAATAGATTGAATAAGCAGCCCTTGGCAGCTTATATCAGTCTTTTTGCAGATTACTGAGAATCGCCAGTTCTCTTAAAAAGTTTTGTGACAGGCCAGTTGGAACTCTCACCCCCTCAGGCCCAACAAGTACCAAAGAAATGCTCCAGCGTTTGGAAAACTCTCACTTAAACTAAACAGTGGAACTACACACATTTAAGAGGAAATGGATGCATACAAGGCACTCTCACTGCCTCAAATAAATAAGTCAACAAATCCAAAACCTGACCGGTGAGGTGCTGGATCAGGAGTCCCTTCCCAAGCACTACTGTGGGAGCCATTGGTTCTTCACCACTCTTTGATGAATAACTCTCCTGCTCCAAGCAGCAAAACTCTAGTTACACCGCTGCCCCTGCAATCTTCCCTGGTGACCACCACCTTCATAGCTAATGCCGAGGTACCACACAGTATGCAGGCAGGGGCACACAGGAGTAGGTCAGGGCCACTGAGCACCTGCCCCAGAAAGCAGCCACCTCAACCCAAATGTTCCCCGAGCAACAACTCTGGGACAGCGTCCGCCTCCCGGTGGATACCCCCAGAATTCCAGAGGCAACAAGAACAGCATCCACCCTTCAGTGGACCCCAACTGGCACCTCCTGTCAGAGAACAGGACAAGGCAGACTCCCCCAAGACAGGAGAACAGGCCACCCAACACCAACCCCAGTCCCCTAACAAACTCAACCAGCTTCCAGGAGATTCCAGTGAATCTCCAATAACTTCTCCGGTGACTTCTCGATATTCTTGATGATCACTCCAGTGGCACACTCCAGTCGGTAGCAATGGTCCAAGCCAGATAATAGTTCCTCACCAGGCTCCTTCACACCATGCTCTTCTCACTCCTCCATGGACCATGCACACCCAGCTGGATTCAGGAAAGCTCCTCAAGCAGACACCGCATGGGCAGGTAGGATAGGCTTCCAAAAATGTAAAATGGCACTAAAGTACCAGAAGATGAGCAGTGCTAGTGCAGTAAGCCTCCAAAAAGTAAGTAAACAGCACTAAATAAATGGCACTATGAGTAAGATGAATAAATATAGTGGCAATTCCTTAAGTTAGCACAGTCTCTAACATTAGCATTAGCTTTAGCCAAACTATCCCGATGTCGCAATATTTTTCCCTACCTAACTGGCTCACTTAACTCCCTAACTGCCGCTAAATGAATCTAACTATAACCTACAGAAATTAAACATAAAACTAAAATAAAGTAAATACTGAATACAAAAAATTAAAATCTTAAATGTATCTGCTGCTGATGGTTAGCCCAGTGTGGCCACCATATTGCCTCCTGAGGGTTGAGGGGGGTCATGGGTAGCATGGCACCCATGGGTTCAGGGCAGGTCTGTGTTTGTTTGGGGGGGGCAATGGCACATATTGGCCAGGGGCAGGCATGTGTGGTGAGGGGGTTGTCCAGTACACGTCGGGGATGCAGATCCGCACACACCAGGACATCAGCACATATGGGCCCAGCCCTCCCCATCTGCCTAGTGGGCTATGCGGGCATGGTTGTACAATCCCCGGTGCTGCCATGACCGGGCAGCTGTGGGTCATGGGAGTATGTAGTGGGTTACAGCAGGGTCTCCCCTGGTGTAATCCTGGTGTAATCCGAGCCTTCCTCTGCACCCCACTGCCAGCACCATGCACCTGTCTGCATGGCAGAGTGATCGGGTAAATAGGTGCTGCATGCTCTCCGTTAGTGCATCCTGTGTGGGGGGTGCAATGGGCATGTAGCCACTCCACACATTGGTGTATAGGGCCCACAATTATACTGCATTATTAAATCCTATTTTAAAGTAGAAGATGATAAAGAAACATGCGGTTTAGAATGACTCGATGTTAGACACACTGGAATAGACTCCTGAGGAGAAGGAAGGGGGTGTTATTAATTATGTGTAATATTACTATTATTATTCATAATTATGTATACTGTTACTAGCATTATTATTAATATTATATATTACACTAATGAGAAAATGATAATAAAGGATGAGAGTTGGAGTAACTGAAGCTAGGCACACTGAAATACCAGGCCCTTGAGGAAGAAGTTGGAGTACTTTACTAAATGTGATATGATTATTATTATATTCTTCTAAATAATAATAAAATATTACACTAAATGAGAAGGCAATAATGAAGGGTGGGTTTCAGAAAATATAAGGAGACGCAGAAGTAGCAGGACAGGGTGGTGTACCTATATTGTTTGTAGGAAGCAGGGAAGGCTTTTTTTTATTTGATAAACTTTATTGAAATTGCATTAAGAACAGGACTTCATGAAGCAAGAAATAAACAGCCAAACATCTAATGACAAACACCACCCCCCTTCCCCCACCCTGATCCACCCGCAGAGTGACCAATAAATGCATCAGAATAAAATACACAAAGGAAACAAATAAAACAGAACCAGAAAGCACATTGCCAATTAAACCCGTAAGGAGATCAACAGACATACAATGTCAGGCCATGTCCCCTAGATATAGAAACTCAGGAGCCTATATCGTATAAAGGGTGTGTAACTTTCTCCACCTCTTATCAAATAAGGTAGGCTTGTGGCGAAGACTCGCAATCATGCGCTACACTTGAAGGTTGAACAAGAGTTCTTGCAGCCGCTCCCTATATGAAATAGAGGTCTGGTCAAGCCAGTGTCTTAAAACCACTTTTTTTCACAGATAGGGAGATTAAAACCATATAGTGCTTCCTCTCCTATATTCCCCAAGTATTTGCTTATTTGCTTTTGTTAACTGGGTAAGCACACTAGACAGTCAAGTGCCTATTTTCAGGTGCGACCCAGGAGATTACAAGGTACATGAACATCAGGCAAAAACAAGTGAAGGATTACATTAAAGAGCATTAGCACACAGGGTCAATACAAGTAACAACAGGGGTTTACAATGCAGGCAGTAGGTAAATGACCAGTATGGTAGTCATAAGTAAGTCAGTGTTCATCATGCCGGGCAACAATGCTGCAAGGCTTGTAGGAAGGCAGAGGGGAGACAAATTGGGATAGAGGGGACCCAGAGCAAGATAAGTAAGTTGTACAATAACAATGATCTCCCTGTAGGGCAGGTGGGCCTAAGTGGTCAGTCCTTCCAGTAAGCTGTGAGTACAGGAAGAGTATAAAGTGCTGAGGGGCACTGCCTATATCATATTATTTATGCAGCGTCTCAGTTAGTTGGAATGGCATAGGCCGAGGGGGTTTATCTAGTGTAGAGGCAGGTGGAGGCTGCTTTGAGAAAGCCCCAGAGGGAGGCTTTAAAACATTGGTGGGAGGGAGAGGAGTGAGTGCTTGATGGAAGAGAATTCCAAACCCTGGGTGCGTATGCAGTGAAGGCTTGGTCACCCATTTGAGTGCGAGCATGGGAGTATGCAAAACTCTGGCATAAAAAGCCCCTGGAGTCCCAGCAAGGGGTCTACTTTTGATTCAGTTAGACCCCATTGAGGGGCCACCTTCAGGCAATTCCAAAAAATATATAAGAGGGTACCCTTATCCTGCTCACATCTAGTGCAGACAAGTGATGGAAGCCTTCCCATTTTAACAAGTTTCGTGGGTGTAAAATATAAGTTATTTAAAATGTTAAACTGGGTAAGTTGCAGTCCGTCCTGGGAGACAAAAGGTATAAAGGTCCTCCCATACCTTTTGCCACTGAGGAGGAGGAGTAAGAGGAAAGTGCACCGCCCAATGAAGAAGTCTCATCCGGCTCTGGGAACAACTTAGAAAAAAGAAGGGAGTATAACTGGGCAAATGTATGCAGTTTCAGAGCAATATCCCTAGTAGACTGCAGGAATTCAGATTGATCAATCTCCCAGCTACCAGGCCTGAACCAGTGTAGTAAGACATGTCATAACTGGAGTGTCTTAAAGATAGCTGCGTTACTCAAATAAAAGTGATCCATTATATCCCAGGAGGGAATGAGATCCCCCTGGTGAAGCAAGTCACACACCCTGTCATCGGCAAACTGAGGTAACCACTCCCCAGATAGAGCCCGGCCCCCAATCTTAAGATTAGGATTACGAAGAATAAGTTGCAGTGTATCTTTGGTATACGGATATTTCAATAATAAACAGAACTGAGAGTAAACTCAAAGTGAGGTACCTACAACAGAGTCCCTCAGATCCCTAGGGGGTGAGTTCGAGGAAATAAAAATCATGTAAGGCACAGCCAAACCAAACCTATCAAACTGCGCCAATTCCAACTAAATAGGAACATATAAATGAGCACGGTCTTGAGACGATAGGGAAAACCAGCAAAAATGCTTACTAAGGTGGCTAGCTAAATAATAAACCAAAAAGTGTGGGAGTCTAAGCGCCTGCATTGTTTAGGAGTGGTCATTTTTTTTATAAGCTCTCCTGGGGGGTTCTATTCGACCAAATAAAATTCGCTATCAGGCTGTGAATGCACTGAAACCATGAAAGGGGAAGCCAAAGGTTGAGCATATTGATGGGATAAAACAGTCTGTGGAGGATGTTCATTTTGACAGTATTAATCCTCCCCCATAGAGTTAAGGGGAGGGCATGCCATCTCCTTAGATCCTGCTGTATGGTGAGCACCAGATCATCCAGATTGAGCTTCCAAATAAGGGACATAATCTTTGAAAGGTAAAGACCAAGGTATTCAAGTTGACAGGGAGCCCACCTCATCCCTAGAGAAAGAATATCAAACTTATGAACTGCTGAGTTGAGGGGCATAACTTAATAGTTGTCCAAATTAAGTTTGTAATTGGAAAGACTTCCAAATTACTCAATGACTCGCAGTGCATTTGGGATAGCAATTTGGGGGTAAGAAATAAGCAGCAAGATGTCATCCTCATATACCAATTACTGAAGGTTTTTAGAACCTCCTTGTACCCCAGTTAAGTCAGGGTTAGCCTTGAGTTTCCATATCAGGGGCTCCAGATATAAATTAAATAACAATGGGGAAAGGGGACACCCCTGCCGAGTGCCAGAATGTAGGGCAAAGCTGGAGGAGAATACTCCATTGCAGAAGATTCTGACACTCGTACAGGAGTATACCACCCAAATCCAATGAAGAAAAGCCTGGGGAAGCCAAATTTACTCAGTGTAAGAAAAAAATGTTCCAGTTGACTCTATCAAATGCTTTATCTGCATCCAGGGAAACTTAGGCCATAGGAGTGGCAGAATCACAGGATACAGAGAAGATGTGGTCTAATTTTTGTAGATGATTCACAAAGGAATGGCCTGGCATGAATCCCACTTGTTCTGGGCTAATGAGCCCTGCCCATACATTACTGATTCTTGAGGCTAAGATCTTCGTAAGAATTTTAATATCACAATTCAGTAAAGACATAGGCCTATAACAAGAAACCAAGTCCGGAGCCTTACCTGGCTTAAGTAAGAGAATGATCATAGCCTCAAGAATAGTGGGATCTAAAGTTCCAGAGTCATATAAATAAAGTAAATAATGGTGTAGTAATGGAACCAATTCCTTAGCAAACAACTTATAAAAGTTGGACTTGAAGCCATCCGGTCCTGGAGCCTTATCAAGGGCTAAACTCTCTATTGCTGACCAAATTTCTGTTGGAGACAGAGGTTGGACCAGTAGAGCCTACTGGGTGGTATTTAATGGAGGAAAGTGGATAGTATTAAGGTAATCCTTAACCTGTGACTCCTCTGGTGAGTTAGTCATGGGCCCATAAAGCTCTGTATAGTAGAATTCAAATTCTTTCACAATATCCTGAGAGAAGGTTTTAACAATGCCATCCAATGACTTACTGGCTGAAATTAATCAGGAAGCCTCTTGTTTTTTGGAGGTGCAAAGCTAACAGGTGATTAGTTTTCTCCCCTTGGTCTATGTATTTAGACTGTGTTTTGAGAATAGTATATTCAGCCTTTCCTCTCAGAAGATCTGCGTACTTATCCCTGAGAAGTAACAATTCTATGTGTACTTCTGAAGTCAGAGGAGATAAAGAGGGTTCTAAGTCGGTAATATGTTGTATGAGAGTTGATGCTTCTTTCGAATGGATGTGTTTCCTCTTAGCTGCCAGTCTTATAAATTATCCACTAAGAAAGCACTTAATGGTGCACCATTATAAATCACTCCTATCTATGAAGACAGCATTTTGGGATATGAAAACTTCAATTTGTTCTCTAACTCTATCAATGATATACTGATCTTTGAGTAATTGATTATTCAGTTTCCATGAAGAATCCCTCTGGATGTTGGGGGACAAGGAAGAAGCAAAGAAAGCTGTTAGTAGCACAAAGGCGCAAAGAGAGGAAAGATTAGCACAGATGGTGAAGAAAGGGGACAAGACTTTCATTAGGTACGTCAGTGAAAGAAGGAAGTCAGCGAGGGGATTGTAAGGCTCGCAAGGGTTGAAGGAGAGTGTGTTGAAGGTGACCTGGAAAAGGCAGAAGTACTAAATAAATAGTTCTGTTCAGCATTCATCAAAGAAGGGGAGGGACAGGGACCAAAGCTGGGCAACAGATATGAAGGGGGGTATACACTAGTCCCTTTGCAGAAGAGAGAGTCCTGGAGGTGCTCTCAGAGCTGAAGGTGGACAAGGCAATTGGACCCAGTGGCATACATTCCAGGATATTAAAACAACTACAGAAAGAGCTATCAGCACCACTGGCTGCCATGTTCAGTGAGTCGCCTAACACAAGAGTGGTTCCAGAGGACTGGGGGAGGGCACATGTAGTTTCTTTTCACAAAAAGTGGTAGCAGGGAGGAGGCAGAAAATTATAGGCCAGTCAGCCTCACCTCATAGAAACACAGAAGTTAATGGCAGATAAGGACCGCAAGGCCCATCCAGTCTGTCCATTTCTTTTTCTACCTTATGAATGTGCCATAGGCCTTTGCTTTGTCAATGGCCTATCTATTTATACTCATCTGTATTGCTCCCTTATGGCTATCCCATGCCTGTTTGAAGCCCTGCACTGTATTCATATTCACCATTTCCTGAGGTAGGCTGTTCCATGCATCCACCACCCTTTCTGTGAAAAATAACTTCCTCACATTACCCCTTAATTGTCCTCTTTCTAATCTCATGCTGTGTCCTCTTGTCCTGCTATTTTTCTTATATTGAAACATGTTAGACTCTTTCACCTTGTTAATGCCCTTAAGGTGTTTGAATGTTTCAGTCATATCACCTCTCCCCCTCGTTTGCTCTAGGGTATACATATTGAGTTCAGTTAATCTGTCCTCATATGTTTTCTGAAGCAGTCCCTGAACCATTTTGGTTGCCCTTCTCTGGACTGCCTCAATTTGGTTAATGTTCTTGTGAAGGTGTGGCCTCCAGTACTGCATGCAGTACTCCAGATGGGGCCTAACCAGTGTCTTGTAAAGAGGGATTATTACCTCCCTCTTCTGACTTGTGATACCTCTACTAATACACCCCAACATCCCTCTAGCCTTACCTACTGCTTTAGAGGTCTGCTTGGATGATGTCAGGTCATTGGAGATGATGATGCCCAAGTCTCTTTCTTCCCTTGTGACTGCCAGCGACTCCCTTCCCAGCCTATAGGTGGCTTCAGGGTTTCTCTTCCCTATGTGCATGATCTTGCACTTCTTTGTGTTAAACCCCAGTTGCCACTCTTCTGACCATTTTGCTAGTTTATCCAGATCTCTTCTCATTTTGCCCACCCCATCTGGATCACCTACTCTGTTGCAGATCTTGGTGTCATCTGCAAACAGACAAACTTATCTTCAGTCCATCTGCAATGTCACCGATGAAGATATTGAAGAGGACTGGTCCCAGGACTGATCCCGGGTACCCACTTGTGACTTGCATCTCTTCTGACTATATACCATTTACCACCCTCTCTGTTTTCTGCCTGTCAACCAGTTTGCCACCCAGTTGAAAGCGTCTGACCCACCCTAGCCTACCCAAGCTTATTAATCAATCTTCTATGTAGAACAGTATCAAGCTTTGCTGAAGTCAAGGTGAGGCAACATCAACTTCTCCCCTTGGTCCACCACTCTGGTTACCCAGTCAAAGAAATCTATGAGATAAGTTTGACAGGACCTTCCTTTTGTAAACCCATGCTGTCTTGGATCCTGTGCTCCTATGGATTCCAGGTGTTGCACTATCCTTTCCTTAAGAAGTGTCTCCATAATCTTGCCCACTACTGAGGTAAGACTGGCTGGTCTGTAGTTTCCTGCCTCCTCCCTGCTACCACTCTTGTGGAGCAGGATCACATGAGCCCTTCTCCAGTCTTCTGGGACCACTCCTGTGCTCAGAGACTCACTAAACAGTCCTGATAATGGCCCTGCTAGTTCCACCCTTAGCTCCTTTAGTACCCTGGGATGTATCCCATTAGATCCCATTGCCTTGTCCACCCTGAGCTTATCGAGCTCTTGTAGGACCCTTTCTTTTGTGAAGGGACAAGTGCACACCTCCCTCCACCCTGTGTCCATGGTGCAGAGCTGTGGGCCCTGCCCTACCTTCTCTTCAGTAAATACTGAGCAGAAGTATCTATTTAGGATAGATGCTTTTACATGGTCCTTCTCCTCACATGCCACCTTATCCCCTTTGATCTTAGCAGTACCCTCTCTGGACTTTCTCCTTTCACTAATGTATCTATAGAAAGTCTTGTCACCTTCTTTTACTGTTTGTGCTAGTGTTTCCTCGGTTTGGGCCTTTGTTTGCCTTACTGCCTCCGCTGCTTCCCTTAGGGAAGTTTGGTATGCCTCCCTATCTTCATCCTGCTGCATCTCCTTATATTTCCTGAAGGCCAGCCTTTTGGCTCTGACCTTTTCTGCTACTGTGTTTGAGAACCAAAGTGGTTTCCTTCTTCTTTTGCACTTCCTTTTCTCACTAACACAATGGGATGTTGCTTCAAGTATTGCATCTTTAATACTTGCCCATTTTGCCTGTACCCCCTCACCTGTATTTCTTTTTGCCAGGGCTAGCTTAACTCTGTTGGCCATCTTATCAAAGTCAGCTCCTCTGAAGTCCCATATTTTTGCCTTGGAATGGGATGATTTAGTTCTAGTGGCCAAATTGAACCATACCACATGATGGTCACTGGCACCCAGGTGACCTTCTATCTGGAGATCTGTGATCCTTTCCCTGGTAGTCAGTACTAGATCTAGGATAGACCTGTCTCTTGTGGGTTGTTGTACCAGTTGTTTGAGGCCCTCCCCCTGCAGGGAATCCACCATGTGTCTAGTTCTGGCAGATGTCCCTGCTGGTATTGGCCAATCTGTATTTGGCATGTTGAAGTCTCTCATTATCAGACCCTCCCCTTTAGCTGTCATGTTTTGTATATCTTCTAACAGTAACATGTCTATGTCCTCCCCCTGGTCTGGAGGCCTGTACACAACCCTAGTTCGTATGGCTGTCCCATTTCTTGTTTCCAGGGTGACCCACAGTTCTTCTGGCTCCTTATGTGTATTCTGAATTTCTGTAGCTTTGATATTTTCATTGTGTGAGGCCCTCCACCCCCCACTTTTGCACCTCTGTCCTCCTCTGAACAGTACATAGCCAGGTACTGAAGTCTCCCAAGTGTGGTTACTGGTAAACCATGTCTCGCTAATGGCTACTATGTCCAGTTTAGCCTCTGTCATTATTACCTGCAGGTCTGGGATCTTGTTTCCCAGACTGCGAGCATTTGTGTACCTCAGTTGTGAGTGAGATTATGGAGGCACTGCTTAGAGGATTGTGGACATCTTAGAAGCCATAGGAGCCCAGGATCCAAGGCAGCATGGATTCACAGCATGCAGGTCATATTAAACAAATCTGATAGATTTTTCTGACTGGGCGATGAAGGGGGTGGACTGGGGGGAGAGGTGGAGGTCCCCTACCTTGATTTACAAAAGCAAGGGAAATCGGAAGGAGGCCAAGAATTATAAGCCAATTAGCCTTACATCTGTGGTGTGCAAGGCCATGGAGAGAATTCTTAAAAACTGAATTGATATCCAAATAGAAAACATGGGCCTTAAAGACCATAAGAAACGTGGATTAATTAAGGGTAGTTCCTGCACTACAACTTGATCTCTTTCTAAGAACCAATCAGTAAATCAGTAGATAAGGGTATTCCTGTGGATATAATATTTTAGACTCGAAAAAGGCCTTTGATAAGGTCTCACATCATATATTAATAGAAAAACTGGTCAATATCAAAATTAATATGTTGTAGGTTGGATAGGAAATTGGTTAACAGATCAATCTCAAGTGGTCAAAATTCATAACACACTATCTTTCCCAACTCTAGTTTCTAGTGGAGTTCCACAAGGATCCATCTTGGGACCATTATTATTTGGGGTATATATAGCTGACCTTCAAAATGGATGTACAAGTCATAGTAATAAATTCACAGATGATACCAAAATAAGCAGAGAAGTAAAAGACAGCGATGATATCACAACATTACCAAATGACTTAAAACTATTGGAGAAATGGGCAAGAGACAATAATATGGCCTTTAATGAAGATAAGTGTGTGGTAATGCACCTGGGTCAGCATAATCCACATTTTGAGTACTATCTTAATGGCAAACTACTAAAGGAAGTTCAGTCAGAAAAAGATCTAGGGATCCTAGTAAACAATCAACTACTTCCCACTGTAGACAGATTGCTACCCGAGCTAATTTTATCCTAAACTCCATTAAAAAATCCTTTATAAGTAGGCAAGAACCATGTGTCTTAACATTATATAAGTCGTATATAAGACCACATTTGGATTATGGAGCTGCTTTTTGGGCACTGTTCATTACAAAAGACATTAAACTACTGGAATGTATTCAAAGGACAGCAACCAAACTAATCCCAAGATTGAGAAATCTTGACTATTCTACAAGATGCAGGGAGCTGAATTTATACCCTCATGATGTAAGGAGAACAAGAGGCGATTTGCTGCTTCTTTATAAACTACTTCAGGATGAACCCCTAATGCAAGTATGCGGGATAAGTAATGCTCCCAATTCAATAGTCCTAAGGTGTAATTCACGTCAGTTGTTTGCACCTAGAGCAATTAAGAATAAGAGAAAATTATTTTTCTCAAGTAGGGCAACTAGACAATGGAATAAACTACCACAATTTGTAGTAAGTGCAGACACAATGGATCAGTTTAAAAGGAATTTAGATATTTATTTGCAAAACTGAGTAGATAACTGAATATCCCACATAGTGTGGGGGGTAGACTTGATGGGTCTTTTGGCCTTCTTCAACCAATCCAAACCATGTAAAGGCCTTCAACACTGTTCCACATAGAAAACTGGTGGACAAGTTGGGTAGCTTGGGCATGGGCCACAAGGTGTTAAGCTGGTTAGAAACTGGTGAGGGGACAGGAGGCAGAGGGTGGTGGTAAATGGGGTCCAGTCCAAGGAGAGGGGGTAACCAGTGGAGTACCAGGGATCCATCCTGGGGCCAGTCCTCTTTAATGTCTTCATTAGTGATATCACGAAAGGGCAAGTGGGGAAGGGTTGCCTGTTTGTAGATGACACCAAGATCTGCAACAGGTTGAACACTCCAGATGGGGTGGAGAAAATAAGGAGGGACCTAGGAAATCTGGAAAAATGATCTGAAGAGTGGCAACTGAGGTTCAATGTGAAAAAGTGCAAAATCATGCACCTGGGTCACAGGGGTTATCATCTCAGATGACCTCAAGGTAGCCAAGCAGAGTACAAAGGCTGTAGGAAGAGCCAGCGGCATGTTGGGGTGCACAGGAAGGGGTATCACTAGCAGAAGGAAGGAAGGAAGTGGTGATACCACAATACAAAATGCTGGTGAGGCATCATCTGGAATATTGTGTACAGTTCTGGAGGTTGTATCTTCACAAGGACATAGACAGGGTGGAGGCAGTTCAGAGCAGGGGGACTAAGATGGTGCAGGGCTTGCACCAGAAGACCTATGAGGAGAGATTAAAGGACCTCAATATGTATACACTGGAGGAGAGGAGGGAACGGTGAACCATGATAGAAACCTTCAAGTATCTTAAAGGCATAAACAAGGTGCATACATGTGACATCTTTTAGCATAAGGGAAGTACAAGAATGAGGGTACCTGGCATGAGATTAAAATGGAGGCAGGATAAAGGGAAATGTGAGTAAGATTGGTTTCACAGAAAGGGCAGTGGATGCATGGAATGGTCTGCCCCAGGAGATGGTGGGAGTGAGCACAGTGGGGGGATTTAAACATGCATGGGATAAGCACAAGGGTACCCAGGAGATGGGAAGGAGAGGCTAAAGCCAATGACTAAGTAGGGTCAGTGGCCACTAACAGAGGTAGGGAAAGAGGCAGACTAGATGGGCCTAGTGGTCCTTATCTGTCATCAATTTCTATGTTTCTATATTTCTACGTAATGTGACTGAAGCAATAAAGTCTGGTGTAGACCCTAGAGGAAGAGGACAATAAAGTGAGAACTAACTGAAGAATTATGAAGTAAGAACTTTATCCTATCAAAAGATGAAGAAAATCATAATTTTTTTAAATTAATTAATTAATTTATTTATCAAAAGTTGGTAACCAGACAAGGCACACTGAGCAGAAACTCGTTTCCAGGTGTGACCTGGGGACAAGGAATTCAGCACAATACAATGACAAAATCAACTTTGTAACAAAAGGCAGAAATACAAAAAATGACTTTAGATAAGCACAAGCTAAAAAAAAAACATAATGATACAGTAGTAACAAAGGCAAAATACCAGTAAATTGGCATAAGGTTACAATAGTGAGCAGCTACTATAATAGAATTGTCTGAGTCATGAGGCTGTCTACAGGACCACAAGGGGCTGGGTAGGTTGAGGTGGAAAGGCAAGGGAGGTCAAGGGGCATGAGCAAGGGGGAATAGGAGTGAGTTATAGCAGGCGCTTGAGGACAAGGAAAGATGGGGAAAGGAGAAAGGCAGAGAAGAGCTGATTCCAGAGGAAAAGGAAGTGGTAGGAAAAAGCTGATTGTCTAGAAGTAGAGTGAGGGTACAGAAGGGAGAAAGAGTGGGAGTGCCTGGAATGCAGAGGGTCAGAGGAGGGGTTCACAGGAGACAAGAGGGAAGAGAGATAGGAAGGAAGGGTTCTGAACCAGTATTTGGCAGTAATGGCCAAACAGTGGATCTGGCACCTGTGGGGAAGGGGACAGATGGAGAGAGGAGTAGAGGGACCACTGACGTGTACGAAAAGGGGAGTTGGTAGCAAAGCAGCAGAAGGAGTTTAGGAGGGTGTTGAGCCTAACAAGGGACACTGTGGGGGCGGTGCCATAAACTACATCGGCATAGTCAAATACTGGGAGTATTATTTTAGTGACAAACTTGTGATGTACAGGAAAGGAGAGGCTGTCTTTGTCCCGATATACTATTCCTAACTTGGGGTGGAGTTTGGAGTAGATAGCATCGATGTGAGTGACAAAGTTGAGAAGGTTGTCCAGCCAGGATCCTAGATATTCAAAATCAGGGACCACCTCAAGGGGGAGGCTGCTGGGGGTGGTGAACACCCGAGGAGTCCGAATCCTCAGCAGCTTTTGCCGAGAACCGAAAGTCATGGAAACAGTTTTTTTGTGTTAACTAAGAGTTGGTTTGCTTGAAACCAGCTTAAAACTTTGTTAAAGTTACATTAGAGAGGGGCCTGCATGTCAACAAAGGAAGGTCCCGATGTACAGATTACAGTATCATACGCATGGATGTGGGTGTTTGTGCAGACAGAGGGGAGGTCATTTCTAAAAGGAAGAATAGGGTGGGGCCAAGTATGGACCCCTAGGGAACCCCAGTTAGGACTGAGAGAGGAGGTGATAGGACATTTCCATCTTGAGCTGCCTGCAGCCGGTCAGAGAGGTAGGAGTGGAACCAATTTACTGTTGATGCAGATAAGCCAAACAAGATAAACTTTTTTAGGAGGAGAAGGTGGGACACTGAGTCAAATGCCTTTGCCAAGTCGATAAAGATGGCGGCGGTAATGAGACCTTGGTCCATCCTCAAGAGGACGGAATCTGTGATCCGTAGTAGGAAGGATATGGTTGAGTGATGCTTCCTGAAACCAGCTTGGAAGGGGGGCAGAGTATCAGTACAGGGTAGGAACTCAAAGCCTAGTTAGGACAACGGATTCTTGAAGTTTTGGGAGGGAGGGAGAAAGACATATGGGTTGGTAGTTGTCAGTGTAGGATGGGTCACCACCTTTATGAAGGGGCAGTATCTTAGCAACTTTCCAGGCCATTGGGATGGTGAGGAGTGGAAAGAGAGATTTAGAAGGTGAGCCAGAGGAGTGATTGTTGCCGGGGAAGAGATACGAAGGAACTTGGGGTGGAGTCCATCAGGGCAGTATTTGGCAAGATTTAGGGACAGTATGGCATGGTAGACCTCCTGAGCGGAAGCTAGGGGGAAGCTGCAATTAACTGTCAAAGGAAGAGGGGAAGGGTTGGAGAAGGCAGGCAGGGGATGATCTGGAAGAGCACAAGTTGTGTAGAATTTGTTGAAAATTGTGGCAACAGAGGAGGGATCAGATATGGGTGAGCCATCCACTGTTAACATGGGGAGACAGACCGGGATGGGGGTCAAAAAGGGAATGGCTCACATGACAAGATTTTGAGGGTGAGTTGCGATTTGAGTGAAGGTGGGTCTTGAAGTATTCATCCATGGCTGTGCAGACTACCTTCGTACAAGCATCTCTGAGAGATCTATACAATTGCTGGTCTGCCTGGGAGTGAATGGATTTGAAATTTGCCCAAGCTTGATCCTGGTCTTTGCCCATGGCAGTAAGGTCAGCTAATATCCAAGGGTGGTTAATTCGTTTAACCCTAGCTTTTTTGAGGGGGGCATGGAAGTTCCAGATCCAAGTGAGGATGCTATTGAAGTAGTCAAAGGAAGAGCCAATATCAGGGGCTAAGAAAACTGGATACCAGTCGGCCCTGGTGAGATCATGAAGAGGGGCATCAGTATCAAGGGCACCAAGAGGACAGAACTAACTAAACTTGGGTGCCAAAAGGACATGAATGATGAAGAAACAGAGAAACATAGATGCAGGGGGAGGAAGAATAGGAAGAATACATATTAAAATATAAAGAGGCCAAGATGGTGGTTGGGAAGGCAAAAGCAGACACTGAGCTGCATATTGTGGAGGAGGTCAAGAGTAGAGAACATTTTTTTTTCTGGTATATTAGGGAAAAAGGATGAAATGAAGGGGAATTGTTAGGCTATCTTAGAGGGGTAGGTCGACTGAGGAGGATGTGCAAAAGGCTGCCATCCCAATTATTATTTTTGCTCTGTCTTCACAAGGGAAGATGTCAGGCTTTTGCCAGACAGCGGCATCAAAGCAGCCACAAAGGGGTTCCTGGAAATGAGGTTGCCAGTATTTATATGCTAAGGGGTCCGGACAGGGCTAGCAGCCCTAACGATAGATAGGTTCCCAGCACCAGGCCTGATGCATCTGAGGGTGTTCAGAGAACTGCCAGCAGAATGGCTGAACCCCTGGTAGGACTATTCAATAGCTCATTACTGATGGGAGTAGTTCCAAAGGACTGGAGGGTGGGGAACATAGTTCTGCTCCATAAGAAAGGAAACAAGGAACAAGCGTTGAACTGCAGACCTGTCAGTCTTACATCTGTAGTAGGAGAGCTGAAGTCACTGGTCTAAGAGGACCTCATGGACTACCTGGGAGCAATGGTCTCCAGGAAAGTAAACAGCATGGATTTGTGGCAGGGCAGTCTTGTCAGACTAACCTGAGAGTTTTCTTTGACTGGGTGATGAGGACATTGGATAGGTGCCATTCCGTGGATTTACTCTACTTTGAATTCAGCAAGGCTTTTGACTTGGTGCCTCACAGATGATTGCTGAAGAAGATGGGGGATCTGGGTGTGGCAAGGGACAAAGTAAGATGGCTAGGTAACTTGCTAAAGAGGAGGAAGCAAAAGGTGGTGGTTAATGGGCTCAAATCAGAAGAGATGGAGGTCACAAGTGGGATACCACAGGGATCTGTGCTGGGCCCGATCCTCTTCAATATGTTCATTAGTTACACTGAAGAAGGAATTCGGGGCAGGTTATATCTCTGCAGATGACACAAGCTCTGTGGGAGGGTGGCTAGTGATGAGGGAATCGGGGAAATGCAGAGTAACCTGCAAGAACTGGAGAGATCTAAAGTTTGGCAGTTGAAATACAATGCCAAAAAGTACAAGGTGATGCACCTAGGGAACAAGAGCCCCAGGACAGAGTACTGAATGGGTGGGGTAAAACTTAGCACTATGGCTGAGGATCAGGACCTAGACATATCATTAGTGACTCTCAAACAATCAAGGCTGTGCAACAAGGCATTTAGTAAGGCAAATGCGATGCTGGGATGCATCGGGAGGGGTACTGACAGCAGAAGAAAAGGGGTAATACTACCTTGTTATAGATCTTTGGTGAGGCCTCTTCTGGAGTAATGTGCCCAGTTCTGGAGTCCTCACCTCAGGAAAGCTAAGGAGACACTGGAAATGGTACAGTGAAAGGTGACTAAGATAATTCAGGGCTAACAGGGCAGGTCTTATGAGGATAGCCTCAAGTCACTGAACATGTACTTGCTGGAGACCAGATGGGAGAGAGAAGGTATGATACAGATCCTCAAGTTCCTGAAAGGAACAAACAAAGTGAACTGCGGGGATTTATTTAGCATGAGTAATGGTTCAAGGGCACGAGTGGAAACTGACAGGAGGGAGGTTCAAGAGGGATATGAGAAAGTATTATTTTACAGAAAGGGTGGAGGAACCATGGAATAGTCTACCAGCTGAAGTGGTGGCCGCTAAACCACTAATGGTTTCAAGCATGGTTGGGACAGAGTGAAGGGTATAGTGGTTACTCAGGGTGACAGTAAAAGAGCAATGGGGGTGGATAGGGAGGGCTAGTACCCTGTATGGACAATAGGTTCCAGGATTAGATATGGAACCATGGGCAGGTTGGAGGGACCATTGTTTTTTTTCTTCCATCATTGTCTATGTTTCTATGAATGGACCATGACCCGGAGTTATTTTTTCCAGCCCAGGAGAATGCATGGAAGAGTTGTGAACGAGGAAGAAAAGATATTAAACAAGCAAGCATCTTTTTGCTCAGTGTGCCTTTCCTGGTGAAACATTTTCAATAAATAAATAAATTTGTCAATGCCGAATGTTGTCGCGCTGGCATTGGCAGTGGGAGTGGCGGAGCTAGAGACGAATAGTGCTGTGATTTTGTGAATGTGTCTGAAAAGGTGATTTTGCACAGCGAGCACGCCATTGTGCGCCACAGCTGTGGAAACACGTTTTGGGCAGGCTGTGAAAAATGTCAGCTGGACTGTTGATAAGGAGATGTGCACAAATGCCAGTGGTGAAAATGTGGCATGAAAATATTGCAGATTGACAAAGTTACAAGGGTGCGTGGAAACTGCGCAATGCACACTTGCATCACAGACATTGTAAGGAGTTTTGGCACCAAATTTTCAACATAGGCATTTTAGGACCTCTGCTCATGAATAGTGTCACCGTCATTTCCTCAAACTGTCCCGAAAACTGATTTCACACAGCCATATAATTCTGTGCCAGACATGTGAAAACACATTTCAGGCAGCTGTAGTGTTCACAAGAAGGTGTAGTAAAATGCCAATGTTGAGAATCCATGTGAAAATATTGCGACCGTTAACTTATGAGCTGCAAGCATACGCGACGCTCGTGAAACAGTCATTTCAAGGAGTATTGTCAAACAAATTTTCAACACAGGCATTGTAGGATCTCTGCTTATGAACAGTATCACTGTCATTTTTGTAATGTGTCCCAAACACTGATTTCACACAGCGACTGTGCTATTCTGCACCAGAAGTGCGAAAACACATTTCAGCCAGGATGTGAAAAATGACAGCTATACAGTTCACAAGAAGGTGTGGTAAAATGCCAATGTGGAGAATCTGGCATGAAAATAGTGAGAATATGCTAACTTACGAGCATGCGTTGCACAGTTGCTACACACACTCGTAAAAGAGTCATTTTATGGAGTATTGTCACCAAATTTTCAACACAGGCATTTTAGGACCTCTGTTCATGAACAGTGTTGCTGTCATTTTTGTAATGTGCCTGAAACACTGATTTCACACCACGACCGCACTATTCTATGCCAGAAGTGCGAAAACACATTTCGGCCAGGATGTGAAAAATGACAGCATTACGGTTCACAAGAAGGTGTGGTAAAATGCCAATGTTGAGAATCTGGCATGAAAATATTGTGAATTTGCTAACTTATGAGCGTGCGTTGCGCAGCTGCTACGCACGCTCGTAAAACAGTCATGTTTTGGATTTTTCCCACCAAATTTGCAACATAGGGTTTTTGAGAGCCCCCCTCATGAACAGTGGCACTGTCATTTCATTACACCGACACGAAAGTTGATTCCACGCAGTGACTGCGAAATTACCTTTTGGACTGAATAACACCATGACAGTGCAAGAATTCATGAGAAGGGGTCCCAAAAACCCCATGTTGAAAATTTGGGACCACAATTCGCAAAAATGCATGAGATATGCAGCAAAGTTGAAAAAACCCTATTTATTCCATTATACAGCTTACTGGCATTTCCTCAGTTCGCGGTCGACTTTGAAGAGTGCAGATGTGTTCCTGGTCCACCAAAGATCGTTGCGCCGGACTCCGGAGGTAAGTATGGGGTGAGGGGGGTGTGGGGAGGCAGAGTGTGCAGTGGGTGGGTGCGGGTGGGGGAGGGGGCACGGAGACTACGAGGACCGTTTTCTTTTACAGGTTCAAACCGGAAAAAAAAAAAACATCCGGGACAGTTTTTGCAGGGGATTTGCGTATGCTGGGGTGCTCCAGCATGCCACCTAACTGTTTTTTTTGGGGGGTGTCTGTAGCCTAAGGAGGATTTGGCACCCCATTGGCAAACAACATGGGGGTTATTGGTTATTTCTGCTGACTGGGAGTGGCCCCCATTGGCACACAAGGAAAGGGGTCGGGTAAGAGCTGAGGGGATTGGGCACCCCCTCAGCATATCCTAAATGGGATGCTTTATGCCGGCCGGGGAGTGGGATCCCCATCAGCACATTCACAGGGCGGGGCAGCCGACAGGGGATTGGGCACCCCAGTCGTCAGTTTGGTGGCTATAGTTAAGGAGTGAGCATAATGTAGGCGAGCACGGCAAGAAAGAACCGCTGCATCTGACAAGCTTTGCTCAGATTGCAGTGGACCTTTTCTTAGATGTGCTTGCCACATTATGTATGCATGTTGTGGCCCCGGCATGCAAGCTGATTGGGGAATGAGGGACGCACCTACTGGTGCATGCCCTGAATTCGCCGAACAGCGACTGCGCCTCCAAAGCTGCACTGTCCCAAGATGTTGGCTGCGCAAGCGCACCAACATAAAAACATACCAGTTGGACTTCCAGTGACATGCACTAGACAACAGCCTTAGATCTCAGCTCCAACTCACCTGGGGCAAAAACCTCCTAATTTAACCTTAATTAGCAAAAATATTTATATCTGCAATTACAAGGAAGTTAACTTATGCTGCTTGGATGGGCAAATCAGTTTCAGTCCCCAGCAGATGCTATGGATGATGATGGATTCCCCAGTGGTGGGACTGACAGTGAGGGGTCCCAGGCCTCAACACACCATGGCCACTCCCACATGGAAACACCAGGGGTAAATCAATCCAGTACCAGATGACCTTCATATTAATGGAGTTGAGGAGTTTAGGAAGAAGATGTGCCTCACCACCACAGCCCTCCAGACTGATCTTGGAAAGCTTGAGAAGTGGCAGAACATGACTGAGGAACAGCTAATGGTAGCCAACTCCTGGCCTCAACACTGTAGTATGAGCACTGGTAGTTACATCATACAGTACAGTCACTACAGTACATGAATGAGCGGAAGATGCAAAGTGCCACAACCACAGAAATAATGTCTGAATCTATGGCCTGCCGGAGAGAGCCAAAAGTGCAGAGATAATTCTTCCTTATAACGCTACCTGTGGAATGAACTTTCCCTCCTTCCTGCAGTCTCATAACAGAGTGCAATCACCATGTACTCAGCCTGAAGCCATCCACCCCTGGAAACAGGCTGTGATCAGTTGTACTTAGACTCTTGAGTTTTCAGGAGAAAGAACTAATAATACAAACTGCCTGGAAAAAGGTGTGATTCTCTATAAGGAGTCCAGACTATTCTTTGATAATAACTACCCCCATGCTGGCAGTCTGCTGCAGGGCTTGTGCCTCCATCATGCAGGCCGTCAGGCTTCAGCAGCTAAAGTTCATACTCCCTACCCCTGAAAGATGGTGGTCCTTTTTCGGATGGGATATAATCTTTCGATAATGCAGAGGTGGTCATCCAGGATTTGAAGAGGAAGGAAATTGTGGTCCCTCTCCCAAAGTGACCCCCAGACAGCCAATCTCTCACAAATGAACTTTCACAAAAACTCTGGGCTCAGTCAAGCCAGTGAGAGCAGTGCTGACAGCATGGAGCTGCAGCTCTCCCAAAAATTGTAGCAGACTTAAAACCAAGACTACCCCCAATTGACCCAACCCAGCACTCAGCACCGAAAGACACCTGAACTGTTCTGCACAGAGGAACTATACTGTTAACATGAGGTTGGTATTGGGATCCCTGGATCCCTGGTTGTGTCACCCTTCCCCCCACCTGTGCCTCTTTGGAGCATATCTCTGAAGTAAAGTACCTTTTTTATCCCAAAGTAGTCCTAGGCTTGAGTTGCCCTCCCATGCCCCTGTCTGGTCCAGTCCCAATAAAGAAGGCAGTTGAAGTGGCTTGATAAATCCAAGATGCTCCCCCTGCTGGTGTTGGTGTTGTGCTGGGGAGCCCACATCACCAGTCTCCCAGCCAGGAGTCTGGGCGGCTCATGCTCCTCCAACCTCACTCTCCCCTGCACTGCTCATACGTTGGTGAAGGGGCCTGCGTTGCATAGCCATGTGCCCACCACTGACACAGGCTACCAAGCCACTGATTCCAAACTGAATGCAGTACTGCTAGAGTTCCTCAGGCAGCATCAGTTAGAAGACCCCAGTATGCCTAAATTATAACTCGTTAATGCCATCCCACTGAACCGAATGAATATGGAAAGTGGCCTTCTAGCTGCTGGACTGGAGGTGACACTAGGAGAAGAAACAGGTTCTACAGCTTCTGAACCACTTACTTTAGTCTGTGGACTGGTCGGGGGAGGGGGTTAGGAGGTTAAACACAAAGAGGGGATGGATGTTAGGTACAGTGTGTTACACCGGCCCTCATGGGGGGGGGGTAGGGGGATTGGGACTGGGACCTGAGCCGTCCACTACTTAGATCTAGTTACCCAAGACAGGATTTGTGACTTGGGTCAACTGAACTTCTGAGATCCAAGACCCTCCAAGCACTGAAACTGGGTCTGAACAAGTCTGATGATCAGTTATCATGGTTCCCATGGGATGATTTCATGAAGCAGGGTAGTCCCCTCCATAAACACTCTATGCTAAAGGCACTCATGATGCCCCTGGCATTCAGACTGTGCCAATTTCCTAGACGAAAAGCCAATATTGATGGACAATCCTGGGCACCAATCAACATTGTTTTGAGAAGGGGCAACATGTGCAGAATAACTATTTTAGGACTGTATTGATGGTAGACAGGTGGGGGGGGGGTTCTGGATAGGCAGGGGGCTGTTGAAAGAGGAAGATACAAAATGCTTTTAAGAACTGTTGAATAAAAATTGGAAATGTAAGCTGTGCCCCTCCACTGAGGTGGATCCCTCACCTCCTCCTTGGGCTGCACCCCTCCTTCCTTTTAGTGATGGGTCTCTGAACAACCCTTCCCACCCAGATTTACACTCTGGAACCAAGAGGCAGCAACCTCTTTGGAACCCTCATACCCAGATTGGGCCCCCCCCCAAAACCTACTTGGGGCACCCTGCTGTCTAATTCACTTCCTCCCTGAGTGGGTGGGGAGGGGTCCCATGTAACTTATATTCCCCTCGGTTTGTACAGATCTGAGGTGTGAGTCCAAAGCTCCTCCCCATATGGATGCTACACCCCATCCCATCTTAACTACGCCCCTCCCAAGTTAACAGGAGTCTCCCAACTAATTGTTCCTGGAAGAAGCAGAGATGTAACAACCCTCCTGTACACCCCTTCCCCAAATTTAGATACATCTGGAGAGGCTTACCCTCCAGGCATGGTCCATGCCCTGCCAACTGGATTTGAACACAGGACTAGGAATCTCATGGTTGTTACAGTTCACAAGGCTGCACCCAGTTGGCACTCTCAGGCCTTCATCTGGTTATTTGCCCCATCTTTCCTAGTTCTGGCCAATGTTATGGCCCTGCCCCAAGTCCACATTCCTTAGGCTCTAAGTTTACTAGTTTCAAGTTACAAGATATCTCTATGTCCCTGAAAAAAACAATTTTGGTGGGAATGTGGCAGGATGGGGAGATGGTGAGGCTGGGTGAGGGGGCAGGCTGCTGGCCAATCTTACCTTCATAAGGTTGAATGGGTACCCCAAGTATGCAACTACAGTATTCTCACTAAATATCAAAAGGGTGAGGATAACGTCAGATATTAAGAAAACTAAGTCAGACCTCATTTACGTACAGGAGTCTTACCTTCCCCAACAGAACATGGAAAGTTTGCCAGATTTGGTTTTGCCTCTGTCTTCTCCTCATTCAGAAGTGGTAGAAAAAGAGGTGTTGCAATCCTCAACCCCCACCATGCCACATTTCAGGCAGACCTTACCTGGGAGAACCAGGAAGGACACCTGGGCATTGTTCAAGGTCATCTCAATAATGTGGAGGTTACGCTTGCCGATCTGTACTTGCTGCTAGATACCCACTCCCCAGCAGTTAACAAACTTCTTGACTAGATCCTAATGATGACAAAGGGGATCCTCCTACTTGCAGGAGACTTCAACATTGTGCCAGTCCCCAACTAGAACACGTCTAACCCCTCCCCACTGAGGCAACCTGCAACCCATAAACTCTTTTAACACCTTCTGCAGGAGGTGGAGTGGTCAGACACCTGGTGCATTCTATATCACATTATTCATCAGTACATGGCACATATTCAAGAATAGACCACTGTTATGCCCAGCTGGAAAACCTATCTAACTTGGTTGACTGCAGCTTGGTGCATAACGCTCACTCAGACCATGCCCTAGTAATCACCTGTTGGAATTTTGGTCTGGAGAGATGCAATATCCACTGGTGGCTTAAGTATTGCTTAGTGGTTAAGGGAACAGAGCTGCACACCGGGAGACCTGGATTTGAATACCATCAGCCCCCACTTGCATACTGTGTAACTCTGAGCAAGTCACTTAACTTCCTTGTGCTCCCAGGTCACACCTGGAAGCAAGCTCTGGCTTAGTGTGCTTTTCCTTGTTAAATAATTTCCCCTCCCCCCCTTACGTGAGGGGACAAGCCTGCAGGGATTTCCTCTAGGACAAGATCGTAGAAGTTATTTGAGACAATGCAACCATAGAGGTCTCCCATGCAATCTGCTGGGACACTTTAAAAACTGTCCCGTGTGGACACATCATGCAGTACATCTCTGCCCAGACCAAACTATAGAAGGAATGCCAACAGCAGGTAGTGGAAACTCTGCACTTATTGCAGATGTTACACCAGCAGGAAGATAAGTCGGGCAGGGCACCCCTCAAATGAAGCAAGTGAAGGCAGATCTTGATGCCCACTGCTTGCACCAATCTGAAATTGCTCTGACATTTCTCCAACAATGCTGCTACAATGTCGGGCCCTCTCTACAAAAGATTTGTTACAAACGCACTCAGAAAATAACAAATTAAAGACATGGACCACCAAATCTATCTGCAGTACATTTATTGCAAAAAACAGCAATATGGGAGCACAGCTCTAACAGCCTTCCACCTGCTGTCATATCAGCTCCATAAACAACACTGCTTGGCAACGATTCCTACTGTGATTCACCCAAACTCTGTGGCTTGGCTTACAAAACTACTGTGCATGCCATCTTGCATGCCTTCTTATCCTACTACCAATCCCTTTAAACCCCAGAACAGAGCATGCTGCAGGAGTCCATTGGTTCCTCACTGGCCTCCCTCACTCATTCTAAGTTGACCAAGGAACAGAGGACCCACCTAATGGACCCCGTTTCTGCCAAGGAGGTTGATGAAGCTATTAGATGCTCCAAGACCATGAGCACTGTAGGTCCTGATGGATATGAGGCAGAATTTTATGAGGCCACCAAGGAACAGGTTATACCCTGTTATTTTGAGCAATTAATGAGGCCATGGCCAGCAGACCCCCCAACTTGGACATATACAGCGATCTCCGTGATCTTGAAACTAGACTGAAAGCCTCTTTTATGTGGTTCCTATCAGCCCTTTTTGATACTAAATATTGATTATAAATATTTCATGGCTAATATCACCCATATGTTTGACTGCACCCTCCCCACATGGGTGGACTTGACCAACTGGATTTGAGTGTGTCAGGACAACAGCAGACAACACTCTCTGAATGGTGCATATCATTTGTGAAATGCAGAGTTGACATTCTCCCTCGGTCCTCCTCAGTTTGGATGCCAAGAAGGCATTTGACCCAGTCTCCTGGCCTTTCCTATACTCTGTTCTGGGATGGCTGGGATTCCTGGTCCCTCTCATTCAGCTACTATGGAACATCTATGATGCTCCTTGAGCATGTGGTAAGGTCTCAGGCTATCACTCTGAGGATTTTCCTCTCTTCCATGGAACTAGACAGGGGTATCCTCTCTCACTCCACACATTTTACAATCTACCTCAAACCATTAGCCCAAGCTATTTGGAAGGTTACGTTCCCATTGGGTATACAACTGTGTGGTGAGGTACATTGTATCACACTGTATGCTGATGAAGTGCTTCTGTGTTAGGATAACCCAAATTGGTTGCAACCTGTTGAATTCAAGATCCTGGAAGTCTTTGGGGCATTATATTTATACAAACTGAATGCAACAAAAACTGAATCCCTGACCTTCAACTACCACCCACTACAGGAGGTTTGGCATAAAATACCCTTTCCAATGAGACCAGGATAAACTAAAATACTTGGGCTTTTTCTTGCCAAGAACCCCTGATACTGCTATCTAAGATAATTATTCACCCATCTCTGCACAACTCACCCAGGACCTCACCCAATGGAATACCCTGCCCTTAATCCTCACTAGGAGAGTGGAGGTGATCCACATGGTCACCCTACCCAGGGCATCATACTTATTTCAGAATGTTCCAATCTCCCTACCCTAATCATCTCCCATCAGTGGAACAATGAAATATCCTGATTTATCTGTGCAGGACAGTGACCCTGGAACAAATTACAAATGATAACACTTCCCAGAGAGAAAGGTAGCATCTCCCTCCCATATCTGAGACTCTACTATTGTGTGGCACACCTCCAATATATAGTCCTCTTACACCCATTAGTCCCCCAAACCCCCTGGCAAAGGCTACATGTTTCACTGTTCCCTAACACAGAGCTCATAACCATCCTGTACCACACTGACCTGACTCCTGAAGTAACAGCCAACTTGAACCCATGGCTATGGTCCCAGGTCTCGGCCTGGACCTTTCTTCATAAATTACTACATTTAGTTCCCTTTCACTGTCTCTCCTATGCCCAGTTGCTCTCCTTGAGTGCTTTCATCTGGCACAAACTGACTCAGCCTTTCAGAATTGAGAACACCATCCCTACAATACTTATAACAGCTCATGGCCAATGTCACACTAAAATACTTTGCATAGGCCCAGGCCAAATTTGACATCAGACAAGCAGATTTGTGCAGCTATGGTACTATTATACCTCCCTCCAATTAGTTGCTCTCAACCTGGAGGCTCACTTGGTCATCATTCTCTCCCTAATTTTCCTTGTGATAATGGGGGTGGCTAAGTATCTGATCTCCCACTTCTACAAGGAACTGCTAGAATCTACTGGAGATTAAACACAGGATGTATGCCTGCAATGGCAGGTGGAACTGGGCACTTCAGTATCTACAGAGAACTTCACAGGACTTATCAAATTTCCTCTAAGGTCACAAGCTCCAGTGGAGGGAATATGCATGGAAGCACCAGGTGCAGTACTTCCATCCCCCTGTTACCTAACATCTGGAACAGCCTCCTGCTGTTCTAGCTAAGTGCACAACAGTCAACCAAATCTGCAAAATGGAGAGAATTAGTCACTACCTGAATGACAAGGCTGAACTCTGCTCCTCATGCTAAAACAGATGACTGCTGCATGTAAAAAACAGAAGTTTGTCCCATAGGGTTACACAACCAGTTCACTGATATACCCTACTCACCAATCTCGATTGACCCTCCTCTTAGGACCCACTCAGAATGACCAAACACTCAGTCATAACAGAATTGGCTGGCCTCCCCCAAGCCCCCTCTACCCCAGGAACTGAGGGACCCTGGGCCCACCCTCAGTCCCCCCAAACCACAATGAAGGGTCATATTGCATAAACAATGAACTCCACACTGTTCTAGCCTGACACATGTCCAGCCATAAAATATAGCTTTGAACTCCCCTCTCCCACACTGTACCATAGGGAATAGAGGAACTATTGTCTAACACGGGACAATTCTCGCAGAAAATGTGAAATTGTAATGATGACTCAAGACCACTCCAATTGTACTACTGATAATGTGTTTTTATTATGTACATTGCTGGATGATGCAGACGTGAAAATTTTAATAAAAATTATATTCACAAAAAAAAAATACCAGTTATGTGCCACTAGAGGTGATATTCTTGGACTGGCCCAAGAAGAAAGTAACTGAAAAATATTAGGTAGCCTGTGACAATGATGACTACGATTGAGTGCTTTCAAAAAGGGTGACTCAATCATGGCACCTGTACACAGGGCTACTGAGCATGCAGGGCAACCGGATGGGGGGATCTGCCAATATAGCAACAGGATGTTGCTATATGTATACACGTGTGTGCGGGGGAGGAAGCTAGCACACCGTGCAATGGGCTGAAGGGGAGAGTGGGTTTTTGAGGTGTAGTGCGGTGGTCAGTTGCTGAGCTGACCATGTAGAGTGGTGTGTTGGTGGCAGTCTAGGGTTGAGAGGGTACCAGGTTTGGTTCTAGATGCTGTCACTTTTTTGTACGCCCATCCGGGATTACATTTTTTTTATTTTGCACCTCCGACATGCACCCCCCTGGAGTTAAGACTCCTTAAGTAGGGAGGTGTGGGTGGCGCAGCTCCCCACATAAATAAAAAAATCTAAGTCTCCGGCACCCTTTTGCTGTGCGCCAGTGGTGTACATCGCCAAAATTGATTTTCGGTGATGTACACTCACCCTAACGGTGATCACCTTGCCGCGATCTCCATTATGACATGGAACCAAATATTATGTATACTTTAAAATTAGTGTATTTTTTTTTTTTATATTAATTATTTATTAATAATAATTAATGATTAACACAATAGTTACAGAGTCTATTTAGTGGTTTTGCATCATGAAAGTTTGGGGGGGAGGTGCTGCCTATGAAAAAACTCTGGAGACTGTATTCACATCCACTTAATTTATTTCAGTGCTCCACTCTACATTTTGTCCATAAGATGTGGGCTTCTTCAGGAGATCACCTTTTTATCTGCCTTGTAGTATGCTCATTTAACAATGTAACTAAAGCTTTAAACTTGCTTTTTATCTTGCTCCTGGCTGCAGTGATGGTGTTATAACTTAAGCATCAGTTTTAGTTTTAGAAGGTTTTAGTAAGCAATTTTATTTATTTATTTAGCTTTTGTTGATTTTTGCCATGTGTTCTTTCTCATGGCACCATCTTCACGTACTGCTTAATTATAACACCATCACTACATCCAGAAAAGATAGACATAGACTTTGACGGCAGATAAGGACCACTTGGCCCACCTAGTCTGCCCATTTCCCTACCTACAGGATAAGCTGCAGATCCTAGTTAACCAACAGCCTATTTCTTCCTATCCCCCACAATAGAAGCATAGGAGCAAGATAAAAAGCAACTACAAGGCAAATAAAAAGATGGTCTCCTGAAGAGGCCCACATCTTATGGGCAAAACATAGACAGGAACACCGTAGCACTGAAATAAATTAAGTGGACATGAATATAGTCTCCAGAGAAGTTTATTCATATGTGGCCCCTCCCAAACTGTCTTGTAGCAGATTGCATTGGGGAGTGGCAGCCACACTGAAGTAACATTTGAAACTATTCTTCCATTGCCTGTGGTAGCTTCGATTGCATAGGAACTCTTTTTGTTTCATAACATGCCAACAGCCAGGCCCACTAGATGTGGAACACTGGGACAATGCACTTATGGATGAGTGTGTGTCTACAGTAGGCCTGCTGTTCCTGCTATCCATTGAACACCATTCCTTAAAAGGACTGTATATTGCAATCATTCCCAATGAAAGAGGATATACTCACTAAAAGTGAGATTATGAGTTTGTAAACAAGTCATTATAATTGAAATCAAAATGTAGCTTACAATTCTTTTAAAATGGTTAACTAACTTTTTCCATAATCAAATTCTAATTTATTTCTGTAAAAGAAATTGCAATAATTTAGTATACATACAAATCAAAAAATGTAAAGCTCACAATTCATATTCAAAGATAAACATATTGGAGGAGAGAATATTATAAGATTGCACAATACACCATAATAATTCTTTTATATTCTGATATATTGAAATTTACTAAACATTAAGGAACATTTATCTGGAGCAACATTTGCCAAGGCATGCATGTTAACCTACAGTACATCCAATCAGTTACTTGCTAATCTACTCTAGAAAGGGAGACCAAATTTTATTAGAACTGTCTATCTTATCTATGATTGCATAACTGATCCTTTCATTGCTACTCACAAAGTCATTTGGCTAAACCATTCCTGCAGAGAGGGGGGGCTTTAGCATTCTTCCAGTATCTCAGTAGAATTCATTTAAGGGCTAGTGCTGCATGTTGCTGCAGATATTCATATTGTTGTTTTGGGGAGATACTTAAAATTATTTACTTGGGTGAATACTCCTAGGCTGAATATTATTTATTTATTTATTTGATCTGTTGACCAGGTAAAAACCCTAAATCACTGAATGGCCATTTTTAGGGGGACCCAGGAATGAAGTACAACAAATACATTATACACAGAAAAATATTGTCAGTATACAAGTACATTGTGTAAATACAATCAAGTAAAACACATACATTTAGACAATGTCATAAAATGTCCTTTCAATGCAGATCTAAACCTGGAATAAGATGCTATTTGATAAAACTCTATAGGTAAGGAGTTCCTGTCAACAATAGATTTATGCAGAAAACATTGTTGGCCAGCAGCAGTTTGATAATGTGGAAGTCTGAAATGACAATTTCGTGATGACCTCGTAATATCCTCGTGGAGTGAGAAGTTAAAGCATTCCTAAAGTATAACAGGATAGGTCATCTACAAAACCTCCAAAAAGTAAGAAGTCTAACATAAGAGCATCGTGCATCAAAGGCAAGCCAATTCAAATTGAAATAAAGATCACAATGATGTGATAATGTGGGCTTAAAGTACTCAACCAACAAACCTGATTGTAAAGTACTTCAACCCTTCTGATAGTAGTCTTATTAGCAGCAGAATAAATGGGAAGATCAAAATCAATGAAAGATAGTAACATGGCTTGAGCTAGAGCTTTCTGGGAATGTAAAGCTAAACAGTTCCTAAGTTTGCAAAGTAATTCTAGTCTAATGTGAACCTTCTTTAACAAAGAATCAATATGCTTAGCATATGATAAAGAGCTAACATACTAAAATGCCAGCAGAATAGGCCTAATGGTCTCTCGAGTCTGCTCGATTTTCAGCACCTGCACTGAGGGCCAATTTTGGTGTCACCTCCTCCCCCTTGGGTTATACTGTCCCCAGTCCCAGAAGTTCCACCTGTACTGGGCCTGGTCAGATTTATCCACCCCCTGTACTTGTCCCATCCCCTCTTAAACCCGTCCACAGTCTCCACCTCTACCAGTTCCATGGGCAGTGCATTCCATGGCTCCACCACCTTTTCAGTGAAATAACATCTCCTCCTCTCCCCTCTGAGCCTGCCCCCTTCCAGCTTACACCCATGACCTCTCACTGCCCCATCCTCCTTCCTTTGGAGCACCCTGACTGGGCCTCCCTTATTGATCCCTTTCATGTATTTAAAGACCTCTATCATGTCCCCCCATCCCTCCTCTCCTCCAGGGTGTACATGTCAAGTTCCTTGAGCCTCTCCTCATAGGTCCTGTCCCCCAGGCCTCAGATCATTTTGGTTGCCTTCCTTTGGACCCTCTCTGGGAGTGTAATGTCCCTCTTTAAATGTGGTCTCCAAAACTGTACACAATACTCAAGGTGTGGCCTAACCAAGCAGTTGTACAGTGGAAGGATCACTTCCACCTTTCTGGAGGTAATCCCCTTGGCGATGCATCCAAGCATCCTATTTTCCCTTGCCACTGCCCTCCTACAGGTCTCTGAGTTTTTCATTTTGACATCTACTACTACCCCCAGGTCCCTCTCACCCTCCGTGACTTGAATCGTGTCTCCTCCCAAGGTATACCCCTGGCCTGGAGTTCTGACTCCCAGGTGTAGAATCTTGCATTTCCCCACATTGAATTTTAGTTTCCATTTTCCTGACCTCCTTTCCAGAGCCTCCAGGTCCTCCTGCAAGGCCACCCTCCTCTCCTCCTCCTCCTCCTCCTCCTCCTCCTCCTCATCCACCACTGCACTCAGCTTTCAGTCATCTGCAAAGAGACTCATCTCACTCCTGATCCCCTTCTTGATGTCTGAGACATAGGCGTTCGACAGAAGTGGCCCCAGCACTGACCCCTGGGGAACCCCACTAGTAACCAATCTTGGGGATGAGGCTAACCCTCCAACCACCACCTTCTGAGTACGCTCAGAGATCCAATTTCCTATCCATCTTAACAACTGTCTCCCTACCCCCATTTCCTTCAGCTTAGCCAGCAGGCCACTGTGGAGTACCAAATCAAATGCCTTGCTGAAGTCCAGAAAGAGGATGTCCACTGGCCTACCCTGATCCAAGGCCTTCATCACCCAGTCCTAGAACTCAACAAGGTTTTTCTGGCATGATCTTCTCGGGACAAAGCCATGCTGCCTATTGTCCAAGTACCCAGTTTGCTCCAGTAACCCCCTTAGCCTTTCCTTGACAATACCCTCCATCACCTTGCCGATCATCAATGTCAGGCTAACAGGCCTGTAATTTCCCACTTCCTCTCTTGATCCCCCCTTGTGGATTGGCATGACATGGGCCACCCTCCAGTCTTGGGGCACCCACCCAGTTCTCAGAGAGATGTTGAAAATCTCTGCTAGAGGGACTGCCAAGACATCCACCAGTTCCCTCAGCACCCTGGAATGTATCTAATCTGGCCCATGTGCTTTTCCCTTACTCTCTCTACTGGGAATTCAGCCTCCATATCCTCCCCCTTCTCATCCTGTACTGCTGGCCCCCCACCTGTCTGTGGTGGTCACTCCCTTTCCCCAGACCTGTCAGGGCCCCTGGTCTCTACCAGACCCACCCCTTCCTCCAGTTTTCCCCCCGTTCCCCCTGCAAGACATAGCCCCTCCATCCCCCACCGGTAAAAACTGAGGCAAAGTACTCATTTAGGACTTCTGCCTGTTCCCCCACCTCCTGTGCCCAACCATCCCCTATCCTTCTCTTGCTGTTTATTTTATTTGTTTATTAGATCATCGGTTTACAGACCTTTGAGTCAAAGACTCATTTACAAAGGCACCTCGTCAAGAGAGCAATACATCACAGCAAACAAAACAGTACAGTACATAACGTTTAGATTAAAAAAGCAACCAGTGTTACAGGCATTCACTGGTGGCACAAGCTTGGTAATAGGTAGATCACAGTAGTCATAATATAGGTACACGAGTACCACGTCAGGTTGCAACCAGAGGTATTTTATTACATTAGTCAGCAGATGTTGCCTGAGACTCCAGGCATATACAACAAAAGTAGACAGGGCAGACCCAGCCTAAGGGTGAGGGTGAGGAGCAGGTGGGGGATTATGTGCAGTTGCAGCAGTGAGTGCTTGTCAGATGGCTTCTGAGGAAGACATTGAAAGGACCAAGCTTAGTGGAGTCAGCTATGTGGCAGGGAGGGAACTGAACCAGGAGGGAGCCCGATAGCAAAAGGATCTCTGGGCCATAGAGGTCCTTACCCTGGGGACAATAAGGGAAGTTTTGACAGTGCTGCTGGTGGAGACTGAGGGGGAGGCACGCTGCAGGGAGGTGGCAACCCTGGGGGTGGGAGAGCACTAGCAGGGTCTTTTTTACAAGAAGGCAGATTTGGAAGCTGAGTCTTTCTTCAAGGTTGGGCAAGTTGGTGGTGGAGTACAGCAGGCACGTATGGGTGCGCCTAGGGGCTCCCAGCATTAGCCTGCAGGCCTTGTTTATAGAGAGCTGGATTTTTGCAAGTGCAGTGTTGTTGGCTGCAGCATAGATGGGCAGCCCATAGTTGATCAGCAACAGGAGAGAGGAGGTGATTGCCAATCTAAGGGCCTGGTCTGCCCCCTTAGTTTCCTATTTAACCCTATGTATCGAAAGAACCCCTTGTACTCTCTCCAGATCCCACTGGCCAAGGACTGCTCCTTTTTTGCCTTAGCTGCTCTCACCACCCTGGTGACTCTCTTGGCTGTCAGCTCATATTCCTCCTGATCCCTTTCACTCCTTGAGCACTTGAAGTGCTTATAGGCCGCCTTCTTGTCCCTCACCCCCTCCTGTACCTTCCAGGTCCACCAGCAGAGTTTTCTGGCCTTACTGAACTCACACCTTTCCCTTGCACAGGATCTGGTAACCTCCTGTATTCCCCTCCTAATTGTCTCCCACCTGCTGTCAGCATCCATATCCGGCCTTATCCTGTCCAAACGATCTTTAAGGATCCTTCCCATCTACCTGAAGTCTGCACCCCTAAAGTCAGTTACTACCTTCTTGTTCATCTTTCCTCCCCCCAGGTCCAGGAAGAACCAGACTGTTTCATGATCACTCCCAGCTATTGGGTCCCTCACCTCTAGGCCCCTTATCTGATCACTGTCTGCCAAGACCACGTCCAGTGTCCAGGCCTCCCTAGTTGGCTCACCCACCTGTTGTGTCAGGAATGCATCCTGGAAGACATCCAGCAGCCTCTGCTCCCTGACCACTGGTGACGTCATAGTCCCCCAATCTGTTCCTGGCATGTTGAGGTACCCCATTACCACTACCCTTCCCTTTCCCAATCTACAGTGTCCCTTGAGATTTGCCACCAAACTTTCTTCCAGAACCTCCACCAGTGCTGGTAGTCTGTATATCACTCCGACTTTTACTCTCTTACTCCCCTGTGTCAGCAGCATGACCCAAATAGCTTCCATGTTCCCCTCTGCCTCCTCCACCCCTCCAATACCCATGCCATTTCTGACTAACAGTGCTACACCCCCCCTCCCCCTATCTTTTCTGAACATAGTATAGCCCTCCAGATTTAGATCTCACTCATGCCCTTGAGTAGCCCAGGTCTCAGCGATTGCTGCCACCTCTATCTCCCCCTCAACTAGCATCACCTTGAGCTCAGGCATATTATTTCCTAAGCTCCTGGCATTTATCAGGACCACTCTTCACCCCTTTCCCCTCCTCTCCTTTCCCCCCCTTGAGCTCCCATTTCTCAGCTCCTGCACCCTACCTGGTGACCCATTTCCATCTCTACCTAGCCCCCCTTAGAGGAGTGGAGACCATGTCCCTCATTTATTGCACCTGCTGGCACTGCCCCTTTTTTGATCCTTCCCCCCTTCACAAGTCTAAACCCCACCTTTCGCTGATGAACCCAGCTAGTTTGAGCGTAAGGATTTCCTTCCCTTCCAAATTAAGGTGGAGCCTGTCCCTAGTGTACAGCCCCTTATCCTCCCAGTTCTCCCCCCGTCCCTCACCAGGCCATACTCCAATTCCCCACACCACTCCCTAAACCATTGATTTATCTCCCTAATCTTCTTCTTGTCTTCCCCACTAGCCCTTGGCACCAGCAGGATTTCTGAAAAGGAGATCTTACAGCCCATGGAAAGGCATACCCTGGCCAACTCCTGGAATCTTGCCTGAATTTCTAGTTCTCTGTTACCATTTATGTCATTTGTCCCCAGGTGCACTAGAATGTCTGGGTTCCCCCCGCATTCCCTTGCCAGTGAATACAACTCATGCTTGGCCTTGTGCACCATCAGGCCTGGGTGGCATTTGGTTCTGATCAGACAGGTTTTACCCTCCCCCTGCCCTTCCCACTGGATGCCTCTGATCATGGCATCCCCCAGTAGCAGTACTTTAACCTCGCCCGTTCACCCTTCATGTTTCCCCTCCTTCCATGACCCTCCTCATCCCTTCATCCAGTTTCTCCCTGCAACTGGCTCCTCGCACCTCCCACAATCTGGGTGTCGAAGGTAGCTCCTTCACTATTTTCCCTGGTCACCTCCTCTACCCATGTCCTGGCCTTCTTTATCTCCCCCACCCAAGTATCTTTCTCTGTATCTCTTTCCCACCCCCTACTAATCCATCCATCCTATCCATTTGCCTACTTGGCTTTCTGCTCGCTATCATCCCATTTAAGTCCTGCACCTTCCTGCCTGTCGTGCTCCCCTGTTTCATACCATCAGCCTCATCCTTGTTCCCCTGATCCTCATTTTTCTTCCCCCCAGCCCTCTTCCCCCATCCTGTCTGGGTTCCCCTCTATTGCTGTCTTGCCTCTTGCCCCTTCACCCTTTCTATCCATCCCTGCCCCAGCTTCACCAGCAGCATCATCATGATCATCTTCCTCCTCCTCCCCCCACACTATCCTCTTCCACCAATGGGCGTAGAGGGTTAAAACAATTTGTGCACCTTAGCCCATCCCCCAGTGCCTCCCCATCCCTACCGCCCCTCTCGGTTTCCTCGGGACACCCCCAGTCTCTTGCCTACTACTGTGGAAATGTCTACCTTTTAGGCCCCACCTGCCAGGGTCTGGTATAACCCCTGTGTACCCCCTTCCCTCCTCCCTTAGTGTGAGTACCTCTCTTCATGCCTCCCCCAGTGTGGGAGGCCCTGGAACTTAGTACTTCCATGTAGGTGACCGCTTGCCTCCTACCTCACCAATCCTCCCTCCAGCACCCCTAGCTGCCTTTGGATCCTCTCTACCTCCTCCTTAAGCTGTTCCAGCTGGTAGCACACTGGGCATCCCCCAAACTCGCAAGCCCAGTCCAGTATCATGGCCACACCAGACCCTGTGCACCCAACCACCCACCCAAAGATACCTGCCCTAGTGACTTGCAGTCCCTTCCCCATCATCACAACAGTCTTTTCCAGGCCAGATTCCAACTCAGTGGCTCTACAGTTTCCCGAGCTACCAGTAACTATACCAAGATGATCCCCCCATACAGCATGCAGACTTTCAAACTTGCAATGCTTGAGTGGCTGAACTTTTCCCCACCTGACTATTAGCCTTCAGAGTTAACTCATAGGGGAAGTTTGCAACTCCCTAAGCTCCTCCCTCAGAGCCTTTAAACCCAACCCCCAGTGGCTCTCCTGTATTTAAGAAGATTTAAGGATTTATGTCCCTCTAGCCACAGAAAGAATTTTAAGGAGTTAGGCAAACTTTAAAACACAACAGCAAAACCTACAAAAACTTATGACAAAAAAGATAATTACGCTCTCCAGAACCTCACCACATCTTCAAAATTCCACTGCTAACTTTGCCCACAGCAAGAAGATTTAAAATGCCTCAGTGAGGATTTAAACAGAGATTAACTGAAATGCAAACAACCTCGATTGGATGGCTGTGTTACTGGCCATAGAACCCTCCCCCACCACAATAGTCTCCAGCCAGCACAGAAAGATTTAAGATTTAAGGATTTATGTCCCTATAGCCACAGAAAGAATTTTAAGGAGTTAGGCAAACTTTAAAACACAACAGCAAAACTTACAAAAACTTATGACAAAAAAGATAAATATGCTCTCCAGAACCTCACCACATCTTTAAAATCCCACTGCTAACTCTTCCCACAGCAAGAGGATTTAAAATGCCTCAGTGAGGATTTAAACAGAGATTAACTGAAATGCAAACAACCTTGATTGGGTGGCTGTGTTACTGGCCACAGAACCCTCCCCCACAATAATAGTCTCCAGCTAGCACAGAAAGATTTAGTATTTAAGGATTTATGTCCCTCTAGCCACATAAATAATTTTAAGGAGTTAGGCAAACTTTAAAACACAACAGCAAAACTTACAAAAACTTATGACAAAAAGGATAAATACACTCTCCAGAACCGCACCACATCTTCAAAATTCCAATGGTAACTCTGTCCACAGCAAAAAGATTTAACAAGCCATTGATGGAAGTGGAATCCTAAGTATTTTATCAACCATCTCAATTATTTTATTATGAATGTCCTTAATTACCAAAACAGAATGACTAAAACACTACTTGTAACCAGACCCAAAGAGCATATAACTGATTTTAGCCTTATTTAGAATTAATTTGTTTTTAATCAGCTAACTCTGTACTAGTGAAAAATCATTCTCAACCTGGATCATTAATGAGAAACACAAGGATCATTAGTGCACAAAACAATGTCATCAGCAAACAAGAGTATGTGAGTCCTGGTATCAGCCTGAGGTAACTCATTTATAAACAAACTGAATAAGACTGGTTCCAGTATTGATCCCTGAGGTACTCCAATCATTATTACTCTATATCCACAATTGCTGAAGTTACAGATCCTACGGCCACCCTTTGTTTATGATTGTTTAAATAATTTGAAAACCAGGAGACCACAATATCAGACAAACCCAACAATCTAAGTTTTGAAAGCAGGAGACTCTCACCAACTACATCAAAGGCCTTTGATAAATCTAAGAAAATAGCTACCGCTATGTCCCCACTGTCCAAGGCTCTATGCAGAAAGTCCATCAGTTCAGTTAATGCAGATAGAGTACTATGTCCTGATCTGAAACCATGTTGATAGGGTGTCAAAATACTCTGCTGATCTATATAGTCATTTAACTGGTACAACATTATCCTTTCAAGGACTTTGGACAATGGGGGATATTATGGAGGAAAGAGATATGCTTATTCCTGTAACATTTTTGCAAATAGCATGAACATTTGACCATAAATTAGTAATCACAGGGCAACCCCATAACATCTGTGCTAGATCAGCATTAACTTGTTTATACTTCCAACAATCAATACTATCAGTGAGACCCACACAACTCAACTTTTTTGGAGATAAATAGAAATTATGTCCAATTTTATATTGTAAGAGCTTACCTTGCAGGTCTTTGCTGCAATGTTAAGCAGTTCTCACTGCAGCTTCCCAGTCTTAGGGAGATTGCGTGCAATTTGATTTCCCATCTTCCTTTGGATTAAAGTGTAAGAAATGAACTATACTTACAATGTATTTTTTTATTTTTATTTTAGTCTTTGGTAACTGGGTAAGGCCCTCTAGGCACGAGTGCCTGTTTTCAGGGGCGACCTGGGAGCACTAGGTGGTTAAGTGACTTGCTCAGAGTCACACAGTATGCAAGTGGAGGTTGTGAGAATCAAACTCAGGTCTGGTCTGCTGGATGTACCAAGCTCGTTCACACCTCATTCCTCTATACTCTAGGCTATACTGCCAGCCCATCGCTACCCATTCTTCTCGAATTAATAAATAATTTCAGTAAGATTTCAGGTTACAAAATTAATTGGCAGAAGTGTGGGGTAATAGCCCTGAATCCAGATCAAGACATGAATAGATCACTTTATGATTCACTTGGAAAACCAAAAATAAATATGTGCTATTTAGGTGTTACCCTAACTGAGATATAAAAAAAATTATTCAAATTAAACATAGCTCCAGTAATGAATACAATTTACATGGACTTAAATAAATGGTCATTACTTCTGCTTTCTCTGATGGGCCAGGTGAATATTATAAAAATTAATGTTGTACCACAAATCCTTTTATATTTTCAAGCTCTGCCTATTCAAAGAGGAAAATCATTTTTTAAAGAATATGAGAAGAGATTAAAAGAATTTCTCTGGCTCGAAAAAAGGCCAAGGCTTTCCTTTGAGAAACTGTACATTTCGCAAGAATTAGGAGGGTTAAATCTCCCAAATTTATATTGGTACTATTTGGCTGCACAATTTGAAGTTGTATTCTTTTGCTGAAAGCTTCAGAGAAAGTCCCATCTTGACCTTCTCAGGAAATTCTTCTAGTACCATGCAAATCCTTAATTACTGTATTAGAACTAGATTTTAAGAAAAAAGGTCAACATGAAAAAGTGTCAAGCTTTACTAAAGTTATAGCATTAGCATAGCAATGAATAAATTAGTTATGAGGGAAGCATAATAAAATAACAAATTTATCTCTTATTTTTTTAACCCTCATTTTCCAGACACAACAATCCCAACCAGTTGGCTACAAGGTAACTTTATGTTGCTAAAAGATTTATATAGAGATAACAAATGTATATCTTTCAAACATCTTAGAGCTCTGTTAGATCTACCAATAGGGAGCTTTATAAAACACCTCCACCTTAGAGAAATTACTAAACGCATGGGGCTCGATTCTCAAATGCTAACATCTGGCATAACTTGGCTTGCACCAAAATAAATGGCACAAGTAGCAAGTTACACCAGCAGTTGTGACATACAGTATTCTGCAAAGTGGCCTGTGACATGCCGCAGGCCACTTGCGCCAAAGTGGACCTACACCAGCAGTTCCACCTGAAACCCCCTGCGACATGGCACTAGGAGGTTTATGGCAGCAGTTGTGCCCTATTCTGGATGGGCAGCAACAAAGTCCCCTGGGTGTCATTCTCAAACAATCCCTGGAGGACATCCACCAAAGTACAGTTACACCAGCTTTTAGCTAGTATAAGTGTACTTTAGTGCCTCTAGGGGTTGTGCAAATGTGTCCCCTACTCAAAGATGTGTCACCCTCCCCCTCATATCTGATCCCCCAAGGACACGAAAATGCCCCACAGGGCATGCAGTCCCCCTCAATACCCCAATCCCCCAATTACACGAAAATGTCTCATAAGGCATACAGCCCACCTATGCCCCGATCCCCCGAAGGCACCTAAATGCCCCACAGGGCTAGTGCCCCCTGTCCCCCATGCCCCCATCCCCAGCAATTGCAGCATGTACCATGCAAAACCACCAAATCCACCCCGGTATCCCTGGTAGTCTAGTGGCCCCCACCACCCCACCCGCTGTCCATATCTCCCACACCCCAACCCATAATCAGTCAGCGACTGTCACAGCCCACCTCTCACCACCATGGCCAGCTGCTGACTGAACTCCGCATGGTGCATACTACTGTACATTGTACATGCTCAATGAATGAATAACAGTTCATTCATTGAGCCGCAGTATAAATTACAGTAATGCAGCACTCATATGAACTCAGTCGGCGGCTGGCCGTAGTGTGAGTGAGCTGTCTCAATGGTCTGACTGATTATGGGTGGTAAGGGAGTATAACACAGTGAGGTGAGGGGTGGGGCCACTAGAACTGCCTATACGGGGCAGATTGTGGTTTTGTATGTTATGTGCTACCAATTGCCGGGATCAGAGGCAAGGAGACAGAGGTGCTAGCCCTGCTGGGCATTATGTGTCTTTGAGGGAATCTGGAGCCAGGGCTGCATGCTCTGCAGGGGATTTACATGTCTTGGGGATTGGGGCATTGGGGGGGCACTAGCCCTGTGGGGCTGTATGGGGTTTGTGGGGGGGCACTTGTGCCCTTCACGTGGGCATTCTTCAGGCTTATATACAACCATTCAGACACACCCTCCGTTTGGTGTACCGGTGCAGTTGGCACAAGTCGCGGGACCCTGCCCCTTCCAGAATCGGGCCCAGGGTCCAAGGCATCACTGGGAATGGAGCAAGTTGCATTTGGCAGTGACTTGCTCCATTCTTGTAGAATCAGGCCCATGATCAGAAATTTAGATCCTCCATCATATACTCCATTTGAACAATTTTTTACGATAATTATTTCCTCAGACAAATTAATAGGGAAATGATATACCTTAGTAAGGGATGGTATGGCCATAGAGTTAACTTCATTAAAAATTGCCTGGAAATTAGATTTAGGCACAAGACTATCAGAGCAACAATGGAAAAATACTCGTACTGCATGATATGATACTCGTGGTCACCATACGGTGTGGTTCAACATAAGCATCGGTTCAGAATCTAACCACACTAAAACGAGGGTCCAGGACTTCAGGAAGGTTGATTTCAAGGAAATGGGAGAGTGCCTTGAGGAATCACTAACAGGAATAGGGAACATGGGTGGGGTAGAGGACAAATGAGCAAAAATAAGGAAGGCCATTAAGAAGGCAAATAACCTCTGTGTCAGGCAGGTTAAAAAGAGCAAGAGGAAAAAGAGACCACGATGGTTCTCCAAGGAAGTAGCAGAGATAGTAAAGGAAAAGAAGCAGGCATTCAAAAGGTACACATCAACACAGAAGGAAGAAGATAGGGAGAGAACAAAAGATCAGGCTATTCGCCAATGACACAAAGATTTGTTAAAAAGTGAACAGTGAAGAAGGGAGGCAGGTACTTAGAGAGGATCTAGCTAAAGTCAAACACTGGTCAAAGGAGTGGCAGTTGGGGCTTAACACTAAGAAGTGCACAGTCATGCACCTCAGAGTCAGAAATCCCAGGACCAGCTACTGGCTGGAGGGAGTGCAGGTAGCTACTTCAGAGGAGGAAAGGAACCTGAGGGTAATAGTCACAGGGGACATGAAGGTATCAGCACAGTGTATAAGGGCGGCAGCAAGGGCAAATCAGATGCTGGGGTGCATTACCAGGGGGGATCAACTCTAGAAAGGAGGAGGTCATCCTGCCCTTGTATAGATCACTGGTGAGGCTGCACTTGGAGTACTGTGTACAGTACTGTTGTTCATACCTCAAGAAGGATGTGAGATTACTGGAGGGGTTGCAGCATAGGGCCACAAAAATGATCATGGGACTAGTGGAGTTGCCTTATGTGGAAAGATTGAGGGAGCTCAACATGTACTTGCTGGAGGAGAGAAGGGAAAGGGGGAAAAGATAGAGACCTTTAAGTACTTGAAAGACATAAACAAAGTCAGAAAGGGAGGATTGTTCCACTTAAAGGGGGGTAGGGTCACTCGGGGCACAGTCTGAAGTTGGAAGGGGGAAGGTTCAGAAGGGAAATGACAAGGCACTACTTCACAGAGAGAGTGGTGGTGGTGGATTGGAATGCACTGCCAGAATAGTTAACTGAACTGAGGACAGTTGATAGCTTTAAGTGGGGTTGGGATAGAGTCAAGGGCAGGGTTAGAACAGACAAGAACACAATGGAGGGAAGGACCGGGAGAAGGGATGGAGGAAGGGGAATGGGGGGGGGCAACTGCAGTGGTATTAAACTGAGAGCAGCACAATTGGGCAGACTTAATAGACCGTGAGCCTTTTTCTGCTGGCAATTTTGTATGTTCATATGAGAGTTATCAGGGAAAACAAAGGGAGGCAGGGAAGGCAGTTAGGAAAGCAAAAGCATGACTGGAGGAAAACATTGCCAAGTCAGTTAAAAAGGAGGGGGGTAAAACATTATTTAGGTATATATGTGAAAAGAAGAAAAGCAAGGCAGAGATAGTAAGTCTAAAAAAAGGAAGGGGGGTGTGTGTGGAAGAGGACCAGAAGAAACCAGACATATTGAACAAGTACTTTTGTTCAGTATTCACAAAGGAAGAGGTAGGTGATGGGCCACACATAGTGGAAAAGGGCATTAGTGGAAGGGAGGTGGACACTAGCCAGAGGAGAGAGTTCTCAGGGAACTAGCTAAACTAAGAGTAGGCAAGGCAATGGGGCCATATGGGCTTCATACCTGCATACTGAAGGAACTAAAGGAAGAACTGTCTGCATCTCTGATGGCCCTTTCAAACAACATGAAGTCTTGCTGTATTCTGACATACTGCAGTTAGCTTCAGCTCTTGAACTGCCCCAGAGAGTGAAAGGGTTAAATTCTATACCAGGCATAGAACGTTGGGCTCCAGCTCGGTTGAAAACTCTGTCTGTGTCCTTTTGAAACCAAACCATCAGATTCTTTACTCCGCGTCACTGAACAGTCGCCCGGGAGATTTCTCCTTCTGCTCAGTTCTATTGCGGTTAAAATTTCGGTTTTAGTCCGATTTTCATTCTGTTTTTCGGTTCAAGACTCTGTCTGTGGTACCTTAAGTACTTAGATTAGTAGCTGTTGTGTGGAAATTATGAAATTTTCTGATCCGTTCGACTGAACCGATCTTGTAGTAAGATCTTGAAAAAGAAAAAGTTAGTGTGTGGTTACCAGTCTGTATCGGTTTTTAAAAAAAACTAATTTTAGCATTTTTTTTCCATCACCCATGACACAGTGAGAAACCGATAGGGGAGTCTTGCCTGGCAGTTGCCATATAAAGGGTAAGTTGGTTAGGTTGGCCATGTCTGAGGAACCCAAGAAAAAAACCAGGTCCACTGGGTTTCAACACTGCAGTGTGTGTGGGGAGGTCTTTGCTAAGGCCGATCCCCACACCGCCTGTGTTTACTGTCTGGGGTTTGACCACCTCGATTCAGACTGCCAAATTTGTAAGAATTTCCCCAAGTCTACCATGGAGAAAAGGTTAGGTAGACTTAGGGATAAGGAGGCCGAGAAATCTGCTGACCCGGAAGGCCAGCCCGGTTCGGTTCCCACCGAACCAGAAGGAGTGCCCTCTGACCAGAGCGATACTTCTTCGGGCAAGAGGAGAGCCGATCCTGAGGGATCAGTTCCTACAAAAAGAAAACGAAAGGATAAATCATCCGGTTCGGATCCAGAGCTGCATGTTCCAACTGCCGAAGAAATAGCCAAAGTGATTCGGATTGTGGAATCACTTCGTCCGGTTCCGACCGATCTGACACCTTCTGGCAGGGGTTCAGTTTGGTTGGTTCCCCGGTTCAGGATTATTCCCCTGAAGATTTTTACAACCGGAGTTTGATGAGGAGGGGAATTCTGAAGAGGATGATTATGACGGTGAAAGTCTGGATGTGCCTGTGAAACCGGACATCTCCCCAGACAGACCTTCTGGTGTTTCCCCTCCTAGGCTTTCTGAGTCCCTTCCCCACTTTATGATCTACAGAAAAGTGGCTCAAACCCTCCAGCTTCCTATTGAGGAGACTGTAGAGGATCAAGAGGAGCCTGACTTCATAGAGATGATGGACATCCCAGAGTCTAAGAGACTGTCTATTCCCCTTCATAGGTCATTTGGGAAACAGACGCAAAAAAATTCTTAGGTCTCCCAACTCTGTACCTCCTGTTGACAAAAGAATGGACAAGAAGTACACCTTGTCAGGCTCGGATATGGAATTTCTTTACCAACAATGCAGCCATGTTGGGGTGGTGCAGGCTGCTGCCTGTGACAAGGTAAACATCCCCTTGGCTTCACACCCCTCAGACAAAGATTCCAGGAAGATAGATGCCATGGCAAAGAAACAGTACTTGGCATCATCTTTGGGACTCAGGCAGGCTAATTATATGGCCTATACAGCCAGGTACCAGAAGTCCGGGTGGGACACTGTACTGGCACTGGCTAAACAGGCCACCTCCAGCTAGCCAAGGAGCTGGAGGGGGTGGCTGCTGATGGGATTGAGGCATCAAAGGTGCAATTTCATGCTGCTGTGGACTCCAATGATGTGTCATCAAGAGTCATGGCTACATCTGTGGCTCTTCGAAGAATGGTCTGGCTCAGATGTACTAGCCTTTCGCAGGACACCCAGGCTAAGGCCATGGATTTCCCTGTAGTGGGTAATTCTCTGTTTGGGAGCAGACAGAGAATTACATGAAGAAAATGAATGAGTACAGGACCACTTATAGGAGTGCCCAGGCCAAGAAGAGGTAGGCAACTCCTCAGAGGCAGCAAGCTAGGGGCAGGGGCAAGCCTCATCACAGGCCTTTCTACCAGGTGCAGGCCTCCTCTTCCTTTTCTCAGAGGGGGTTTTTCAGAGGAAGAGGCAGAAGGGGGATGAGCAGGGCTGTTTCCACCCCTCAGCCCAAGGCTCCTGCCAAACAGACACCCTGATGTGTCAGCCCCGGGTCGACTCCCCCATTCCAGTAGGAGGCAGGCTGGCTTACTTTGTCCAGGACTGGATGTCTGTTACCTCAGACAAGTGGGTCCTGGAGGTTGTAAGCCAGGGGTTGGTTCTCAGTTTCAAAAGTTTTCCGAAACTGAGACCCAGATGTTTTCCACCTGCAAATACTTCAGAAACCCTTGATCTAGAGGCAGAGGTTTTGTCTCTACTGGCTTTAAAGGCCATAAAGAAAGTTCCTACTCTATACTTGGGCAAAGGTCTGTACTCCAGGTACTTCCTTACCCCGAAAAAGACAAGGGAGTGGTGACCCATCCTGGATCTAAGATACCTAAACAAGCACCTAGTAAAGCCAAAATTCAAGATGGTGACTCTGGGAACAATTCTTCCCTCTCTGAGGCTAGGAGATTGGCTAGCCTCCCTGGACCTCAAGGATGCCTATTTTCAACTTCCTATTAGGAGCTCCCACAGAAAGTACCTCAGGTTCAAATTGCCCTCAGGCCATTATCAGTTCAGAGCAATGCCCTTCGGTCTAACCTCAGCTCCAAGGGTGTTTACAAAGTGCCTAGCAGCAGTGGTGGCCTTTTTAAGAAGGAAAAGGATCTCTATTTTTCCATATCTGGATGATTGGCTTCTGGTGGGCCAGTCTTCAGACCAAGTCAAGTCAGATCTGCAGCTTATCCAGAAAGTTCTCACTTCCCTGGGGTTCCTTCTCAATCTTCCCAAGTCAGTTCTCGAACCAGTACAGCTCCTCACTTTTATAGGAGCAGAGCTGGACACCCTCAATGCAAGAGCCTTCCTTCCTTCCTTTGGAAAGGGCAAAAGCCATTGCTCAGCTGGCCTCTTCCTTTTTCGCTCTGGTTTCTCGACCAGCAAGGCATTTTATGCAGCTTCTGGGCCACATGGCAGCTTCCACAGCAGTGGTCCAAGGGGCCAGGTTTCAGATGAGGGACATTCAGTTCCATCTGAGAACCTTTAGGTCCTAGAGGAAAGATCCTCTTACCAAGCTAGTTCCTGTTACTCAGACTTTAATTCAGGCACTTCAGTGGTGGCAGGACCTGGACAATTGGAGACAAGGTGTTCCATTTGTCTCTCAGACTCACTCTGTGGTTCTTACCACAGATGCTTCCCTTTTGGGGTGGTCCCCTAAGGAATCCCTTCTTCACATCAACCTTCTGGTGCTCAGGGCAGTACTTCTTGCTCTACAAGCTTTCTCTCAGTCAATACAGAACAAGGTGGTTCAGGTCAGGATGGACAACACTACCACCATGTGGTATATCAACAAGCAGGGAGGCACTCGGTCCACGGCCTTGTGCACGGAGGCCATGAAAGTATGGTCCCTGGCTTATTCCCTGAAGACCTCTCTAGTAGCAGTCCACCTCCCAGGAAAGGACAATGTGATAGCAGATGCATTGAGCAGGATTTCCCAGGGCCATCATGAATGGTCTCTGGATCCTTTGGTGTTGAACGTGATCTTCTCAAGGTGGGGCACTCCAGAGATAGATCTCTTTGCAGCCCCAGACAATCACCAACTTCCTTTGTTTTGTTGCAGACCCCCAGTCTTGGGTTCAGTCCCTCTGGATGCTCTGATTTTGAACTGGGAAGGGAAGTTTCTGTATGCCTTCCCTTCTTTTTCTCTATTGTTCAAGTTTCTAGTCAAGGTAAGGTCACAACCATGCAAAGTGATTCTGATTGCTCCAGACTGGGCCAAGCAGCCTTGGTACCCCCTGTTGCTGTCCTTAGCAGTACATCTTCCCCTGTCTCTTCCCAGGAATTACAATCTGCTAACCTCCTCTCAGGGGAGGATTTGTTACCCCACTCTTCAGTCACTCAATCTCAAGGCATGGCTCTTGAAGACTTAGAGTATGCAGATTTACGTCTGTCCCAAGGGGTTCTGGAGATCCTTAAGGCTTCTCGAAAGCCTGCCACAAGAAAAATCTACAACTCCAAATGGAAAAGGTTCAGTATTTGGTGTTTCAAGAAGCACGTTTCCCCAGACACTGCTGACTTGTCTACAGTTCTGGATTACATGGTTTACCTTAATCGCCTAGGCCTCAAACCAGCTACTCTCAAAGTTCATTTGTCAGCTATTTCTGCTTTCCTGCCAGTGGGAAAATCTTCCTCTTTGTCATCTCACCCTGTATTCTGTAAATTTTTCAAAGGATTGCTTCATACCAATCCCCCTTTTAGGGATCCTGCTCCTGCCTAGGATTTGAATATTTGTATTGCTCAGCCGATGCAACCCCCCTTCGAGCCTATGTCCTCAACAGAGCTCAAGTACTTGACTTGGAAAACTGTGTTTTTGGTTGCTGTTACTTCTGCCAGACATATCAGTGAATTGCAAGCCCTGTCAGTGGAGCCTGACTTCATCTCTTTCCATAGAGATAAGGTGGTCCTTAGAAGCAAGAGAAGGTTCCTGCCTAAAGTGGTTTCTGATTTCCACTTAAACCAATCTATGTCTCTTCCTGTGTTCTTCACTGATCACACCTCCTCAGGGGAACAGAGGCTACACAGTTAAGATGTTAAAAGGGCCCTTAGTTACTACATAGAATGTACAAAGGGTCACAGGTTTGACTACCTCCAGTTGTTCCTCACTTATGGGGAAGTAGGTAATGGAAAACCTGCCATCAAGAGAACCATTTCCAGGTGGATTGTGTCCTGTATTCAATTCTGCTATGAAAAACTGGCAAAAACTGCACCCTCAGGCATGAGGGCTCATTCCACTAGGGGTACAGCTGCATCTCTGGCTGCAGATAGGGATATCCCCTTGTTAGAGATCTGTCAAGCAGCCACCTGGAGAACAGTTCATACCTTCACTAAGCATTACTCTATGGATATCCAGGCTAGGAGTGATGCTAGGTTTGGCACAGCAGTACTTCAGAGCCTATTCCCAAAGTAGGTTTTGTCCCTCCTTCTTGGAGGTACTGCTTGGTAGTCTGCAATATGTCAGAATACAGCAAGACTTCATGTTGTTTGAAGAAAAAATTACTCACCTTAGTAATTGTGTTTCTTCTAATGGAGTCTTGCTGTATTCTGGCCTCCCTCCTTGCCACCCCTCTCAGAACCTGTTTTTGGGAAGTGGGTGGGCAGGTGCAGTGTTGCACCCAAGGGGTGTCTTTACCACATTCCTGTTGTGTTGGGTGCTTTGTATTTGTTTAATTAAGAGTTTTTGTTTCTTATTACCTGGTTTTGGTTCTTTGGGTTTCCTGACTTGAGTCTCATTGGGGAATCCAAAGTCTTTGTTGCCAGTTGGCTACTAGGAGTTTTTTACAATTTCCACATTATTTAGTCAGTGAGTTTTACCTCACAAGAATATGACGACTTGAGTTCAAAAGGACACAGACAGAGTTTTCAACCGAGCTTGAGACCAACGTTCTATGCCTGGCATAGAATTTAACCCTTCACTCTCTGAGGTAGTTCAAGAGCTGGAGCTAACTGCAATATGTCAGAATACAGCAAGACTCCATTAGAAGAAACACAATTACTAAGGTGAGTAATTTTTTCGTTCAATCTATCACTGGACATGGGGAAGTTCCGGGGGACTGGAGGAGGGTGGATGTGGTCCTACTATACAAATGTGGTAATAGGGAGGATGCAGGAAACTACAGACCTGTTAGCCTGACTTTGGTGGTGGTGGGCAAGGATATGGAAACACAACTGGTCCCTGCTGGACTATGCGGACTTCTTATATAGTCAGTGCCCTGCCTCTTACTTTGCAAATTAGACACACTTTATCACAGAGCACTTAGGTTCATCACGGGGCTCCCATTATCCACTCATCATTGTTCCCTCTATGATGCCGTAGGGTGGTCCTCACTTCAGTACATGCGAAACAGAAATGCTGCCCTTTAGACTCTCAGACCTTTATCTAAAAAGCTTCCCCAATACATTGAAAACTGTCTTCCATTATTCATGCCGGGTTGCTATGCACTGAGAAGCTACTCCATTCTTGCATTATACATACCCAAGGTCAAATCACAGTTCAGCAGATCAGCAATTAGCTTTGTGCTGCCTACTCTGTGGAATAATCTGCAAAAAGTGTTGAAATTAAGTTTCCTTATCAGCTTGGATACTTTTAAGACCTTATATGCACGTACTGTAAGGGAATCCTGTAACTGCTACCCTCATACCCAGTATGTAACTGAACCATGGGTACCCCCTGTCCTTGTTGGCCCCATTTTTTTTTTGTTGTTTGCTACCCTGGCTATGGCCTGGTACTGATCCTCAAGTTTCAGGTCATCCACTCCTCAATTAAGTTATATGTGCACCACTGCCTTCTCTCTGGATAGCCTTGTGTGGTCAGTGTCCATAGATAGATCTTTTTCTGACCCTTGTCTGCCTACTAATACATTGTCCCATTTTCTCCTACAGTGAAGTGTTTACTCCCTTCTGTGATGTATATGTACATATGTATAATACTCGTCTTCATGTTGTGAACCCAAATGTTGAACTGGGAATGATGCTCCCATGTCAGTTTTGTAATCATTATTGTTTTGTATATACTGTTCATTGTAACTATTGTAACTGTTTGGCCCTACCAGGTCCATCTTGTAAATGATAATAATAATAATAATAAGCTTTATTTCTCTGCGCCTTTCTTAGAATCAAGGCGCATTACAATAAAATACAGGATAAAAACATAATAAAACAGATTAAAAACCAAATTAAATACAGAGCATTAATCGGCATCCAAATTATCTCCAAATGCCTTACTCCATAAAAAAGATTTTAAGCCCTTTTTAAAACCCTCCACCATCATGCACTCTCTAATCCAACATGGTAGAGAATTCCAGAGGGTCAGCGCCATGAACATAAAAGCTCGGGCGCTGCAAGATTTTAAAGCTACCCTCGGGATCTCTAGCAACCCCTCGTTGGCTGAGCAGAGTGGTCGCGTTGTTAGGTAAGGCACCAGAAGATCTTTCAGGTAATCAGGGCCCAAACTGTGTAGGGCTTTATATGTCAGTAATCTGACTTTAAAGGTGATCCGCCACTGAACCGGCAGCCAGTGCAGATCTCGGAGCACTGGTGTAATATAAGAGGAACGTGAAGTCCTCATTAACAACTGGGCTGCTGAGTTCTGCACTAGCTGCAAGTGGCGGATATCAACCCCAGGAAGCCCAAAGTAGAGGGAGTTGCAGTAGTCCAGACGCGAGGTCACAAAGGCGTGGATCAGCGTGGGTAGGTCGCTGGATGGAACAAGGTGCTTGATCCTGGCGATGTTCCTAAGATGGTAAAAGGATACCTTAACAACCGCCGACAATTTGGCAGACGCAATGTCAGCTGATCGTCATGATCACCCCCAGGTCTCACTCCATTCAGAGGTCGGGAGCTCCACATCCCCTAGAAATAAACCAGAGGTTTGAAGTGCCCCCAACCCTCAATCCAGTGGCCAGGATCCACAACCATCACCTCCGTCTTCCCAGAATTCAACTTCAACCAGCTGGACCTCATCCAATCCTGGATCTCGCTGAGACAGTTGTTAAACACTGAGAGTGCTCTATTCTGGTCAGGCGCTAAAGAAGATAGAGCTGGGTATCATCGGCATAACAATGAAACTCCAGCCCATATCGTCTTACAATGTCTCTGAGGGGAAGCATGTACACCGCAAACAACATGGGGGACAGCACAGAGCCCCGAGGCACTCCACAGGTCAGAGCGGTAGGATCGGAGGAAAATATCCCTGATACCACCCTCTGAGTTCTACCTGTGAGGAAGGAGGTAAACCATCTGTGCACCAAACCCGACAACCGACAGATGCATCTCAGGTGCTCAAGCAACACCCCATGGTCTACGGTGTCAAATGCTGCTGACAAATCCAGAAGGACCAAAATGGACCATTTTTTCTGGTCTCTCGCCATCAGGAGATCATTGAGGACCCAAACCAGTGCAGTCTCAGTGCTGTGCTTCTTTCAAAAACCTGATTGAAGAGGATCGTAGATGTTATGGATGGCTAAATGGTTGTCCAACTGGGCTGCCACCACTTTCTCGATTACCTTCCCAACAAAGGGGAGGTTCGAGATGGGTCTGTAGTTTGCTAGGGAGTCAGGGTCCAAGGTTGCCTTTTTCAACACTGGTGTCACCACCACTTCCTTCAGGGAGCGGGGATATTCACCAGAGTCTAGGGAGCACCAGACTATCCTAGCTAGAACCGGGAAGATAACCTCCCACAGCCCATGATCAGGCCAGTGGGACCCGGGTCTAAACTACAGCTTGTGATACGCATACCCTGGACAATCCTCATAACATCCTTGATTTCCGGCCTTTTGAAGGAACTCCAGGTGAACGGTGTGCTTGTGACCGTGGGCTGGACCGCCACAACTCCCATGGAGGGAGCGGCGCAAATCTTGGCCCTGATGTCGGCCACCTTATCTGCAAAGAACTGAGCAAGCTCCACACACTGCATCTGTGAAAAGGCTCGACAAACCTGCAGACAGACTGGGTTGCACAGCCTGTCTATGGTTCAAAAGAGCTGGGCTGGTCGATTCTGAGTAGCAGCAATTTCTCCGGACAGGAACACTGCCTTCTTATGAGTGATTGCTGACTTATAGAGTTTATAATGCTCTAGGAGTCTAAGATGGTCGGCATCTAAGTCGGATTTCCGCCAGCATCTCTCCAACCTGCGACCTAATCGCCGCAACTCCCTCAGATCCCGATCAAACCAGGGGGATAGAGGGCGAAGGGAGAGAGGCCGCACACGGGTGGGAGCAATTAAATCCAAAGTGGAGGTGACAGCCTTATTATAGGCTTGCACCATCACCTCGGGATTTAAGCTCAACCCAGGAAATTCTGATAGGTCAAGAACCGCAGTTAGACCATCGGGAGTAACATCCCATAAAGGGCGGTACTTGACCATCTCCACTGGGGTAGGCCTACACAGGGGGGTGCAAAAATTGAACCTCACAGTGTGGTGGTCAGATCATCCGACTGGTTCCACCCCCACATCAGAGGCCTCCAACCCCAGCAGGAAGACCAGGTCCAGCAAATGGCCATGTTTATGAGTGGCAGAGGTAACCACCTGTGAGAGGCCCAATGAACACATCAATTGGAGGAAGTGCTGACCAAATTACGAGAGTTCATCATCGATCCAGGCATTAAAATCACCCAGCACCATCAACCTGGGTGATTCAAATACCAGGTCGACGACGAAGTCCGCCACTTCCTTTAGAAATAGTTTCTCGTCACCGGGTGGACGATAGACGAGCGCTATTCTATAGCCCCCACCTGCCACTATGACACATTCAAAGGATCTGGTCTCCTCCACTGGAACACTAGCGAGGTCCAATTCAGTCTTGAAACAGACCTCAACCCCCCCCCACTCCTGCGATCCAATCTCAGGCGGTGTATCACCGAATACCCAGCCGGAACTGCTGCCTCAAGCACTGGGGCAGCATTACTATCCAGCCAAGTTTCGGTGATGCAAGTCAGGTCTGCTGTGCCTACCAAGTCTGCTACAATGGCAGTCTTGTTCACAACGGACCTGGCATTGCACAAAACCGCCCGAATTGGCTAGGACTCCTGGGAAGCCCCGACCACCTGCCCACCATTTACAAAAGTGGTGCCCTTGGGTATGGGGACCAAACAGGAAGGTCCACATTCGGCACTCCATTTTTCCCCAGGGCATCTTCTGGACTTAACCACGCTAATGTGAGCACCCCCTCATCCATCCCCCGCTGTTCACGCCCCCCACCCCTCCGAAATCCCCCACGAGCAATTCTCAAAGCCCTACAGCACTGGTAAATGGGGAAAAGCAAAGGGAGGGCAAAGAAAGGGTGGAGGGCATGAAGAGCGGCGGATGAATAGTGCATGATGTGGGGGGTGGAATAACAATATCTAACGTCATCCACAGACATCAGGCCGGTAACAATAATCTCTAAGCTCCCTATAAATTCCCTATAAAAATAAAATGAAATGCTAAAAACTGGAAAACACAAATCTACTTAACATAAATTAGACTATACAATCAAAATACCTAGATAAACATACAATAACAACAATAATTAATTAACAATAATAACCAGTTCAAATGAATTTTAAAAAGTCATTTTGAAACAGTGGAGCTCCCACCTTCCACCGCAAAAGATTTCCAGATATAGAACCACAGACTCTCACTCCATGCTTCCAATAACCAGAATAAATGAGCCCTGTTCAATGGTGTTCGCCTGGATAAATAAAGATTTCGATTGATTTATTGACTTAAAGAAAGGATCGGGGAATACCTTAAAACCAGTGGATTGCAGGATCTGAGGCAGCATGGGTTCACAGGGGGGAGGTCTTGCCAAACAAACCTGATAGAGTTCTTTGACTGGGATACCAGGGAGGAGGATCAGGGAGGAGCAGTGAATGTGGCCTACCTGGATTTCAGTAAGACCCTTGAGACTATTCCACACAGAAGACTGGTAAACAAGCCAGGCAGCCTGGGAGTGGGTCTAAAGATAGTAAAATGGGTACAAAGTTGGCTAAGTAATAACTCAGAGGGTGGTGGTGAATGGAGTTCACTCGGAAGAAGGTAAGATAACCAGCAGGGTGCCTCAGGGGTCAGTACTGGGACTGGCCCTCTTCAATGTCTTTATTAGGAAAATTGCAGAGGGGCTAGAAGGAAAGGTATGTCTGTTTGCAGATGACACAAAAATCTGCAACAAACTGGGCACATTGGGGGATGGGGTTAGAAAAAATGAGCGAATATCTGAAAAAACTGGAAGACTGGTCAAGGGTTTGGCATCTGGGCTTCAATGCCAAAAGGTGCAAAATTATGCACATGGGGCACAGAAACCCAAGGGCAATGTATCATTTGGGGAGGGGGGGTGTTACAACCACAAAACAGGAATGGGATCTGGGGGTCATCATATCTGATGACATGAAGGGAGCAAAGCAGTGTGATAAGGCAGCAGCAGGAAAGGCAAGTAGAATGCTGGGGGACAAAGGGAGGGGTATCACCAGTAGAAAGAGGGAGGTAGTGTTACCCCTGTATAGATCAATGGTGAGGTCCCATATCTAGTACTGTGTCCAGTTCTGGAGGCCCCATCTCAGGAAAGACGTAGATCAGGTGGAACAGTACAGAAAAGGACAACCAAAATGGTGCATGGCCTGCATCAGAGGACCTACAAGGAAAGACTCAGGGAGTTAAATATGTACTCTCTAGAGGAAAAGAGGGAAACGGGAGACATGATGGAAACATTCAAATACCTCAAAGGTATCGAGAAGGTACAGGAGGGTGGCATTTTGCATAGAAAGAGATGCTCAAGGACAAGGGGGCATGTTATGAAGCTGAAAGGGGGGAGACTTAGAGGGGAAGTGAGGAAATACTTCTTTATGAAAGGGTGGTGAGTGTCTGGAACAGACTCCCAGCAGAGGTGGTGGGTACCGAAATGGTAACAGGTTTCAAACATGCATGGGATAGACACAAGGGGACCTTAGTAACAGGGCTGGTGGGGAGGCTGGAGATCAATTGGAGTCTATGGTAGCACAGTAGATAAAGACTTTAGGGCAGACTAGGTGGGCCAAGAGGTCCTTTTCTGCCAACAGCTTCTATGTTTCTATACTCTCAGCCAATTGTCCTTGAGCATCTCTTTCTATGCAAAGTGCCACCCTCCTGTACCTTCCTGAGCTAGTAGCCCTGATGGAAGATAAAAAATTGGATATTGTGGCAGTCACAGAAACATGGTACATGGAGAACCATGACTGGGATGTCAACATACCGGGGTACACAGTCTGCAGAAGGGACAGGAAGCGTAAAAGAGGAGGTGGAGTAGCTCTATACATAAGGGACTGGATCAAAGCTACAGAACTAAAAAGTAAAGGGGGAGGACAAGAAGCACTCTGGGTCACTGTGGAGACAGGGAATGGCAGCACAATCCACACAGGGGTTGTATACAGACCCCCGTCTCAAGGGGAGGAAACGGAAAAGAAAATGATAGAGGACATTCTCAAAATGGCTGAAAAGGGGGATATACTGTTTATGGGGGACCTGAATATGACAGATGTTAACTGGATGACATGTACTGCAGCCACATCCAAGAACAGGGTCATTCTCAATGCCCTGCAGGGGGCAGGCCTTAGACAGCTAGTGTTGGAACCCACTCAGGGGGGAGCAATACTAGACCTGGTACTCTGAAATGGAGAGAGGATCACAAATTTAGAAGTCAGTAGACATCTGGGAACAAGTGACCACTGGACAGTGTGCTTCACAATAAGCACAACCATGGAGACAAGCCATACAAAAACAAGAATACTGGACTTTAGAAGGGCCAACTTTGGCAAAATGGGTGAATACCCGAGGAATGCACTACCAAATGGTCAAAAAGGAGGGGTGGAAGAACAATGGAGAAAAATCAAAACTACTATAATAGAGGCAACAAGTCTTTGTGTGGGACAAATAAAGAAAACAAAGCGGAGCAAAAAACTACTATGGTTCTCAGAAGAGGTGGCAGGGAAGGTTAAGGAGAAAAAGGCTGCATTCAGAAAGTAAGGAATCACAGAAGGAGCATGACAGGGAACTGTATCAATTAAAGCAGAAAGAAGTGGGGAAGGCAGTCAGAATAGCAAAGGCCCAAACTGAGGAAAAAATAGCCAACTCAGTTAAGAAGGGGGATAAAACCTTTTATAGGTACATTAGGGAGCATAGAAAGGTTAAGGGAGGAATAGTGAAGATTAATAAAGGAGAGGGAGGTGGGCAGAGGGAGACAGTGAAAAGGCAGAGATACTGAATAAATACTTTTGCTCAGTATTCACAAAAGAAGATGAGGAGGAGTTACCTAAACCAGACAATAGAAGCACTCTGGGTAGGGGGGTTGACACCAGTCCATTTACAGAAGAAAGAGTCCTGAAAGAACTCCTAAAACTCAAGGTGGACAAAGCAATGGGGCCTGACGGGATTCACCCCAGAATCCTAGAAGAACTAAGGGAGGACCTAGTGACACCACTGACCACACTTTTTAACAAATCATGGGAGGATGGGGTGGTACCTGAGGACTAGAGGAGGGCAGATGTGATTCCCCTTCACAAAAGTGGGAGCAAGGCAGAAGCAGGAAACTACAGACCTGTAAGTTTGACCTCAGTGGTAGGGAAAATGATGGAATCACTTCTGAAAGAAAGAATTGTTGAGTACCTAGAGGCCAGTGGGGCATAGCACCCAAAGCAGCATGGATTTACAACAGGAAGGTCATGTCAGATGAATCTAATTGATTTCTTTGACTGGGTGACCAAAGTAATAGACATGGGAGGGGCTGTGGTTATGGCCTATCTAGACTTTAGCAAGGCATTTGACACAGTCCCACATAAAAGACTAATAATCAAGTTAGCCAGCCTGGGAGTGGGTTCCAGGCTGGTAGCCTGGGTAGCAAACTGGCTGCACAACAGGACACAGAAGTAATAGTGACTGGAACACATTCCAAAGAAAGGGGGGTTACTAGTGGAGTACCTCTGGGTTCAGTACTGGGTCCAGTCCTCTTTAACATCTTTATAGGTTACATTGCAGAGGGTCTGGAGGGAAAGGTATGCCTCTTTGCAGATGACACAAAGATCTGTAACAGAGTTGATACACAAGGGGGTTAGAAAGGATGAGAAGGGACTTGTCAAGGTTGGAGGAATGGTCAGACATATGGCAACTTAGATTCAATGCAAAGAAGTGCAAAGTAATGCACCTGGGAAACAAAAACCCAGGAGAAGAGTACACAATAGCAGGGGAGGTACTAACAACAACAATAATGGAAAGGGACTTGGGGGTAGTCATATCAAATGACTTAAAGGTGGGTAAGCAATGTGAAAAATCAATAAGGAGAGCCAGGGGGATAATGGGATGCATGGGAAGGGGCATCACAAGTAGAAAAGGGGAAGTGGTTATCCCTCTGTACAGACAGTTGGTGAGACCCCATCTGGAATACTGTGTGCAGTTTTGGAGACCCCATCTACGCAAGGACATAGACAGGATGGAAGCAGTCCAGAGGAGGGCAACTAAAATGGTGCAGGGTCTGCATCAGAAACCATATGAAGAGAGACTGAGAGAGCTTAATATGTATACCCTTGATGAAAGGAGGGACGAGGGACATGATAGAAACTTTCAAGTACCTCAAGGGAATCAACAAAGTCCAGGAGGGTAGCATCTTTCAGAAAAAGATATGTGTAAGAACAAGGGGGCACAATTTAAAGATAGAGGGGGATGGCTCAGGGGTAATGTGAGGAAATTTTTTTTCATGGAGAGAGTGGTGGATGCATGGAACCACCTTCCTGGGGAGGTTGTTGGGTCTAAAACAGTGGGGGAATTCAAACATGCATGGGACAGACATAAGGTAATTGTAGTGGGGGGTTGCAGGAAGTAGGCTATTGGTTAACTAGAATCTGCAGCTTATCCAGTAGGAAGGGAAATGGGCAGACTGGGTTGGCCAAGTGGTCCTTATCTGCCGTCAAAGTCTATGTTTCTATGTAATTTAGCCCCATGAAATATAAAGTTAAGACAAATATAATTCAGTGTTGTATGTAGAATTTACTACACACCTGAAAGATTAAATAAATTCAGTACATCAATTTCAGAATTTTGCCCAAGATGTACAGGGGCAAGAGGTTCTATAATCCATATGTTTACCACATGTACATCACTTTCCCAGTATTGGGAGAAAATATTCAAATTATTATCTGATACATTTAAGAAGAACTTTTCCTTTGGCCCTGGATTTACTGTGTTGGGTCTTACAAAAAATATTGATTTAACCCAACATTTACATAAACTTCTCCTTCTTTTAATGTTAATTGCAAAGAAAGTAATTCTACAACAATGGAAATATCCAAAGCCTCCTACTTTTGAAAACATTTTGAATATGACAGTAGATGTTTCAAAAATAGAAGGAACACATTACTCATTGACTGTAGAAAAGGAAAAATGTGAACTTAAGTGGCAACCTTTTTTAGGGGTATTGCAAGAGAAAAAACCTACCATAATTAATACAAGTCTACTACTCTGTCATAATCACCCCTTGACTTTTCTCATTTCACATCTTGGGCTGCTGTTGCTAGGTATATCCCCTGTACAGCAACACCAACACAGTGATCTACATCACTGTCAATTAAATCGATAGCTCGCTGATAGGTTGCTGTGTTAGTGTGCCTGAGACAGGGGCACACTGAGTCCTGAGCCCTTCCCCAAATCAACTCTGACTCAGAGTTGATTATAAAAAGTATGGGGGGGTGCGCGGGGGCAGAGCCCCCGTCATGGCGGGTTCAGGTGGGCAAAGCCCCCAATAGAACAAGGACTGGGAGACCATTCGGGAATTATGTCGACCACAACTTGCGGTTAACATAATTCCCATTGCTGTGATGCTGGTCGACAAAAGTGTTGTCAAACTAACATCACAGAGCCCTGTTGCCAGACAAGCCATCTATTTGGATGAAAGGTGAGTGTGTCTGATCAAACTGAAAAGGGCTTTCTTAACTTGAGAGGGTATTCCCTTAGTGAAGGAATAGCCTGATGTGACGAAGACACTTCTGATCCCCAAGAAAAAAACAGTGTAAGAGACGAAGCCAAAATTATGTTAGAAAGGATTTTATATGCCAGGCTAGCTCAACTTTTTGGTGCACTCACTTTGATAAGTTGATCTCATTCTGGGTAGATAGAAAGGGAGTGGCTTGGAAGAAATATGGTATCTTTTTATGGCGCCTCTTAATTGCAACTAGAAATATAGCTGAGATTTATGTACTGTAGTCTATACTTACAATAATAATAAATACATTTATTTATAAAGCGCAATATCAATAAATATCAAAGCGCTGTACAATTTTCTAAAAACAAACAATTCACAAATAAATAAGACAATTAAAAAACAAGAATGTGCAATTAAGCACACTAAAATTCAGGAAAGCACATGAAAACAGGTATGTTTTTAAAGCAGTTTTAAAGTTCTCCATTGTCTGGCACTCTTGTACCCAATGAGGTAGAGAATTCCACAGGGAGGGAGCAGCAAAGGCAAAAGCCTGAGCTCCCGAGGTCTTCTTTCATACCCTAGGAATCTCTAGCAATCCCTCATCAGCTGAGCGGAGTGGTTTGAGGGGGCAGTAGGGATGTAGAAGCGCTTGTAGGTAACTCAGACCCAAAACGTGTAGGGCTCTAAAAGCAGCAAGCCAACTTCAAAGGTGATCCGCCACTGAACAGGCAGACAGTGCAGAGCTCACAGCACTGGTGATATATGACTGGATTGAGTTGACTTCTCCTTAAGGTCTGTGAATGATAAGAGAGTTCCAGATTCATTATCCAGTGCATCTTTCACCAACAAACTTCCTGCTGTAGCTCAGTCAAAGTTTTAAGGAAATCATTATCATAAGGAATTGGTGGGTGTAAGCAGAGGTGCATGATTTTTAGCAGAGTTCTTAGAGTTAATGGTTGTATTGATTTTTTTAAGAATCTTAACTGATCCCACTATACAGCAGTTATCATAAAGGTTACTGGGAATTGAAGTATACAGGTAGTCCAAGAACAAGTAAAATGTCATCATACTGTTCTCCAATGAAAGCCATGGGGTAGGGGTAGTTAGTCTAGACAATTTATCCTGCAAGTAAAGAACCATTTGTTTGAAAATAAAGGCCCACCACTGAAGGGCAAAACCATCAGTGTCATGTGTGGCATTTATTTTATCAATACTGAATCTTGGTAGTTTATTGTCCCAGAGAAAGATCCTACTGGATCTGTCTAATCTCTGCAAGAACATTTTGTCTAGTGATATCAGGATATTTTGGAAAACATAAAAATGTTTTGGGGCTATGATCATTTTTACTGTATTCATTTTTTGCCATATGCAAAGATTTATCTATCAAATAGAGCAGCATGGAATGTAAAATTCTGTCTACAGAATGCCCGTGGAATGACCATTCTAATTCTGCCAGATTTCACAGAATTTGCATAATAAGTTTATAATGTATGTTAGAACGCTGTTAACCTTAGGAAATCATCATTTCCTAAGGTTGTTAACCTATCGATGTGACGTAGATATGTTGTTAACCTATCGATCCTACGTCACATCGATAAAGGTTAACAACAGCGAGTGGTCTCATGATGTGCGCTTTTTTCGACACGAAACCGACTGAAGGAAACCGACGGGAAGTTGACTGAAGGGCCGGGCGGTGACTTTTAAAAAACGTAAGCCCTTTTTTTGATAGTGGGACCATACACTATAAAATAATGTATAGTCCCTCTATCGGCAACGGTCAATTTTAACATCTTCGAGGTTGCCATGGCGACGTAAACCTCTCGAGCTTCGCTCTCGAGGTTTACATGGTCACCCTGGCAACCTCTCGACTGTTAACTGACCGGTTAACGATAGAGGACCATACATTATCCTCTATGTGGAATTTCACCAAATTTACATTTCAATTATTGCACTCTAATTTTAAAAGTGCACATCCAACTGACACCATGTTTGGAATGGAGACAGCTACAAATGTACATAAGTGTACATCATTTCAGTACATCATTTCAGTGTTGTAGGTTAAAAGGTAGCAGATTCATGGGTTGCCAAACATTTAATCAAAATTAAGTTTTCAGTTATTTCAATATAATTTTACAATTTCTTATCTATGTAAAAAGAGATTCCAGCTGTATTGGTCCTTGGAAAACAGGAAATGATGGAAGGTTTGATACTTTGTACAAGAAACTTGTTGGTCCAATAAAAGGTATCAAACCTTTCATTATTCACAATTTCTTATCCAAATTTCCCCTCAGTCTCGGGATTCAGAAGAACTTACAACATGGGTATGTGCACCACATTTTAAGCCTCAGGCTTTAAATGGGGCTGAATTATAAGTAGCCAAACATTTTGACAAAAATTTAGATTTCTGTTATTTCAGTATAATTTTGAGAGTATTCATTGAAATGTTATAACATTTTACAGGTCAGGTATACAGGTTATCAAAACATTTATATATGTACATAGTTTCTTATTTCTAGCTTCAAATGGGACTGAGTTATAGCTTGCCAAACATGTTGCCAAAATTTAAATTTCAGTTATTTCCCTTCTACTGTAGTTTTAAAACAACATATCCAAATTTAACCTGATTTAAAACATTTAAACTACTATACCACATGGTCATTTCTGACAAAGTTCATATATACAGCTTTAAATGGCACTGAATTAAAGGTAGTCAAACTTTCAATTAAAGTCAAATTTTGCAAGAATGTAAGCTGCAAAATTATAAACCCCTGAAACTTTAAAACTGCAGAATGCAATGCCATTTAATCTGGCAGGTTGTTAGACCTTACAAGGAGACTGTGTGTATCAAATATATTAATTGCTTGCTGCCAGAAATTGCAAAATAACATCTATACTTAAAGTCAGATTTCATGAGTCTTTGTGAAAATTATGGAATTTCATGAAAATTCCATAAAACTGGAATCTGCTAATTTCACTCAGCCTTATCTTAGATGCATAGTTTCACCAAGAAACTGACAGCTGAGTTGGGTAGCACACCAGTGGTTGACCTCCTCAGTTGGAGCAAGGAACCACAGAATGTCAAGACTTCCATCATGAATGCAGGATATATAGGGATCACACCCAGTAAACTGATGATCCAGGGATCCTGAAGTATGTGCAAGTCTGGGACTTTGAGGTTCTCAAAAAGATGTAGTGGGGGAAGACAATGTCTTGGGCACCAGGAAGGAAGAATTATGGCTATTCCAACAGGATAGGTTGATAGGAAAAGGAGCAGGTGACACTCATTTTAAGGGATTTTGTCATTGTAAAGAATAAATCAGTGGGATCAGCAGTTCTACTGAGTCAATATGGCTATGCTAAGAGAGAAGAGGTAGCAAAATAATCACCCAGAGAGGAACAGCAGGACTGCAAAAAGTTTAGCCCAGCTTATCAAATGAAGTAGTGATATGTGCATTGTGAATGTTAACTTGCACAAAAAGATTTCTGGATGCTTCATCTATATACTAACATACTAAAATGCCAGCAGAGTAGGCCTAGAGTCTGCTTGAAAATCAGCACCCAGTCAGGACACCATTGCTGCCCTCATCCTTAAATTCCCATGACCCCACCCCCCAAAAGAGTTACACCTCCAGATCTGGCATTTCTCAGTTTTACCTACCCTTTAAATCTGTCCAAGCCCCTCTTGAATCCCTCCACTGTATCCACAGCCTCTAGCTCTGCAGGCAGTGCATTCCATGGGTCCACCACCCTCTCTGTAAAGTAATGTCTCCTAGTCTCCCCCCGAGCCTCCTGCCAACCAGCCTTATGGAATGACCCCTGGTGGTCACATCCTCCCTCAGCTGGAACACCCTATTTAGGATGACCCTGTTCACTCCCTTCAGATATTTAAAGACCTTGATCATATCCCCTCTGTCCCTCCTCTCCTCCAGGGAGTACAAGTTTAGCTCTTCAAGTTGCTCCTCATAGGATCTCTCTCCCCCAGGTCCTGTATTATCTGGGTCACTCTCCTCTGAATCCTCTCCAGAAGTGCAATGTCCTTTTTTAAGTATGGGTGCCAAAACTGCATGCAGTACTCTAGGTGTGGTCTAACCAGGAAGTTATACAGTGGGAGAAGCACCTCCGGCCCCCTCTAAGCTACTATAAATATTTGAGAAAATGTCACCAATATTTTTTGTTTGTTTTTTGCCACTGTAAATTTAAAACTGCTAAACCAATTTATCCAGTTGTGTTAGACACCAGGATACACTGACATTGGATATGCATGTCAAATGTTAAGTCTATGCCTGCAAGAGCAGAGAAATTATTAACATCCACATTTCTGAAAGTTTTTCATAAAATTTTGCAAATACTTACATAGTAAAATTGTGAATCTCTATAACTTAAAAATCTCTAATCCAGTTCTCTCCATATTTAGAAGATTCCATAATCATTACAAAAAAGGTTATTCATGCTAATTTACACATGTCTAGCTCCAACGGTGCCTGAGTTATATGCAGACAAACTTTTCAAGAAATTGTATGCAAAAAATAAAATTATAGACTTTGAGCAGTATAATTTTGAGATGATGCATATTAATGTCATGACATTTGGCACATTGTTAGAACACCTATCGTCAAGTAAGCATGCCAAATTTAAGATCTCTAGCCCAATAGATGGCTGAGGTACATGCAGATAATATGTTTCATGGAAGTTCTCACAAAAAAATAAAATGACAAACTTTGAGCATCAATAACTTTAAGACAATCCATCCTAATTTCATGATATTTGGCATATTTTTAAAAATCCTCTGAGACAGTATGCTTTCCTAATTGAAGAGATCTATCTCAAAAGCTGGCTGAGTTATGACCAAATTAATAGATTTTAAACATTCCGTGAAATTCTGACAAAATTCCATAACATTTAATGGAATTTTATGAAATTGTATTGAAATTCCACAAATTTGGAATTTTATCATTCCGCACAGCTCTACTTTCAAGTCTAATTTAATGTCTTCTGAGAGCTGGGTGATATTAATCTGTAATATTTTCTCTAACTTCCTTGGTATGTCTTGTTCTAAATAGGCATTTTTTTCTTTAAGCCAGTTTTCATTTAGAAGTTTTTTTTTATTGCTGTTTTTATAAAGTGGCAAAAAAAATGTAGGAATTTCATTGGCTGAGAGACCTCATCTGACCATACATTAAATCTGTATAAATGCATGGGCAGCCGCTGAATCCCATAGCCTCTCCCCCCAAAAAACTCCTCATTAAATACTATCTCTAATCCTCCAGAAATAAACAAAATCCAGTAACCACTAACTTGAAAATCTCACCCTTTACTACAGTCATATTTAAATATTACCAGTCAAAAACTGATCAATATCTTTTTTTTAAAACAACTGCAGTACTACAGTTAAATTACAGGGCAAAACATATCCTACAAGTTCAATTCAGTTTTATTAGTTGTTCAACTGAAGCCATTACAAAAATAATAGTTAAAAATTGCCAGAAAGAGAAAAGACATGGCAATTTACATTAAATATAAAAATGTTTAAGTATAAATCAGCACTGATCTAGCTTTAAGTAAGGATAAGCATTAGTCACAGATATTAACCATACTGTCAAGGGCACACTACACCATCATACATTAGAAGTAAAAAGAATAATCATATATTAACAATCATATGGTTGTTATATCCAGTTCTAAGAAATAACAATTGGATTATGATAATATCATTGTTTAAGCCGAATTTTGTTTATGGCTACAAGATAGTCTGCCACTTTGTTAATTATAAAGTTGTCCTCTATAGTAAACATTAAATTCAGGAGAACAATCTTGTCCTGTGTTAAAATCTTGTCCCCTATGGGAATTACAGTGGCATCTCCAGGATGAAACCCAATGCTTCAGCATTTTGCAGCACTCTGAAGAATGCTGCAGCAGTCCTACTGAATAAAGCAATGCAATTTCAGTGGCAATTAGTCCCTTTTGTCATGCAGGAAAATGTAACACTGCCAGGATGAAGTGAATGCCACAATTTCCTGCATGAAAAGAGGACTACTATCACTAATTGACTTTATTCAATAACTCTGCTGCAGTATGCTGCAAAGTACTTTAAAAATGGGTTTCATTCTGGGGACACCACTGTAAGTGGATTTGTCTCGGTCTGGCATGCCATGTACAATTAAACATGACATGACTTAAGTTCTCCATTTCAGATTTTGAGCATGCACACAGTATTGCTGCAGGATCTGCTAATATGTTATATCTAGCTAAAGTAATATCACTGTTAAAGTATTCCATGTGATAAATTGTATACAATTGTCTTCTCACCGGATCAGTTAATACATCAAGATAAAATCTGTAGTGATGTCTAATATCATTGTTGACCAACCAGGACAAAATGTTTAGTTTCCTAATCTTTTCCAAGTCCATTGTATAACTGATGTTTTCAACTCTAGTTTTAACATAGTTTTTGTATTTAGGGCTGCGTGTGATTCCCATCTTAATGTAGTTTTTCTGAATTTGAAGATTGAAAATATCAAGGTCTTTATTAATTCTAATAAGCCAAGTTGATTGTTTATAGGCTACAGTACAAGTCACATTAAACTGTTCCTCCAACTCACTGGTTTATCATTTTTCAATGAGTTGCTTAATGTGTGCACTGCTCACTGCAATGAATTAATAAAAGTTTCCAAATGGTTTGTCTGTAGCTGCTGTTCAGTTTCAGCTTACTTTGCAGCTCTCTGGAAACTTTTGTTAATGCAGTGCAACTCATTAAGTAACCCATAAAACATTACAGAACCACTGAGTTGGAACCTGATTTCACTGCTGCAGTGTGCAGTACAACTTGATTGACATGTCATTCTACTCATTCCCACAAAGAAGCTCTTACCCACTTCCATCTATTAGTGATCCTGAATTCGGATCGAAAACCCTGCCTCCACCACCACTTTCTTTTCCCTGCTTCCGAGGACTCCACTTGCTGCCGTTTTCTTCTGTTGTGGCCAATCTGTCCAGGAATTTCAGGTTTAATGCACAATGTTTTTTTTCTTTTTTTAGCCTAGGCTACCCATCATTCCAGACAGCCCTGTTCATTATATTTATTTTGTCCAGTCCCTAAAATCCCCCAGCTCACTTTCACCACAGTGCTCCCTTTCTCTCTGTGTGTTTCCTCTCCTTTTTTAAAATGCCGATTTGAGGTTCTATTTTATCAAAATGATCAAAATCATGATTTAACATGTGTATCATTTCTACCAGTACACATGTTAAGCTATGCTTTTGATCATTTTATTAGGGCAGAACGGCAATAAAGGAGTTACAGTTTTACCGGCTCTCTGAGCTGAACAGCAGTACATACTGAACAGGGCAGCAGTGCTTTATATTGTATATTAATTTACCTAGTGGTCAAATGGTTTGTGGCATGCTCCTTTGTTCCATAAAAGTTGTCAAAAATGTCCCTGATGTATTTCTTATACTGTACTGTATGTAAATCCTTTGAAATTATGACAGTCACATCCCCCCGCCCGCCGGCTGCTGCCAGTGCTGCTCCAAGCCCAGTCTGAAATGTTACCATCCAATCTAGATCCCCAAAAAGACTGATTTCAAACATTAATCTCTCTCCTTAGTCTGTGTACTGTAGTTACAGAAATGTTTGCTCTACCAAAAATGGTGCCTCCTTTCTTCCCACTGGCACTACAGTAGTAAATGATGTCATTTAACAGTGCTAGTGAGGAAGGAGGCACCATTCTCGGTAGAGCGAGCACTTCTGTAACTACAGTATGCAGACTAAGGAGAGAGATTAATGTTTGAAAATCAGTCTTGTTAGGGATCTAGATGGGATGAAGACATTTCAGATCGGACTGGGAGCAGTGGTGGCAGTGGCCGGCGGGTGGGGGGCTGTCATATTCAGACACATACAGTACAGTATAAGAATACATCGAGAAGTCCTGACAACTTCTGCAGGACAAGGGCATGCCACTAAACCACTGATCCCAAGTAAATATAATATACAGTATAAGCATCGCTGACCCTGTTCAGTTTGTACTGTTGTTTGGCTCAGAGGGCCAGTTCAACCGTGACTCCTTTTTTGCCATTCTGCACTACTAAAATTATCAAAAGCATAGCTTTACATGTGTCCTGGTAAAAGTGATACACATGTTAAGTCATGATTTTGATCATTTTGATAAAACACTACTGCAAATCAGCATTTAAAAACAGACTATACTGTAAATGCAGACGAGAACTGCAATGATGGAGGGAAATGCAATAAATGGGAGGAAACTAACAACTCTAAAGGATTACTGTGAAAAAACAACCACTGCATTGAAAATGCATTGCATCAACATTGCAAATGAGCTTAGGGTAATTTAGAGAACAGTTGAAATTGAGCTGCATCTGAGTTGAAGGGTGATTGGAAAACAGTTTACAGTTGAAGATCTTAGAGTTGGCACTGCATTGTCATCACAAAAAAAATGAAAGCAGTGAGCTGGATGAACAGTTTAATGTGACTTGTACTGTCGCTGCTGCCATTTATATTTTTCAGTTAGGCACTGTGCTGGCAACCTATCTTTATGTAATCTAGTGAACCTGATCCAATAGTTTTTTCTCCTTATTATTGCTGTTGTAGTGAGACTAATTATTTCCAATTCAGCCCTTAAGAGACAGGCTGGTGTAGAAGGGCACAGACCCAGCAGTTTTCTCTAAAGTTTATTAAGTGATATCTTCAGGGCTGTATGAGTAGAACTGAACCCTTAGCCGCTGGCCTACCTGGGCTAGCCACCTCCGGAGCAGCCGGAGTCGCCGAACAAGTGAAGCCGCTGGCCTACCTGGGCTAACAGCCTCCGGAGCAGCCGAGTCACCAAACAAGTGAAGCTGCTGGCCTACCTGGGCTAGCCACCTCCAGAGCAGCCGAGTCGCCGAACAAGTGAAGGCACGCTTTTGCAGAACCGCGGAAGAGCCGGCACTTTTCTTTCTTTGTATGACTGTGACCGAGGAGTTTTGAATTTGGTGCCTTTTCTGTCTGTGCCACTGACTCAGCGGAGCACCCTTCGCGGTTATGCTAACTGGAGTGCACTGAGTAATTCAAGACACAGGACAGGGGCTCTCTGCTCTGAAACTGGGCAGCTTACTGAATTTTAATTGTGAAACTGCCTTGCAAGCAACCAAAATTAGCTGGATTGCTGGCTGAGGGATTCCATATTTAATTTGCTTGGGCAAGACTGTACGGTTTCTCTCACTACTTCGGTAGCTTACCAAAAAGTAAAATTTTTTGTGCTAGATTATTTGTGCAGTGAGCAAGGCTGCTCACCTAAGAGGAATTTGTGCAGCTGGAAGCAGAGTCCAGGAGTACTTGCTGTTCTGCCACTGAGCGCGGGCTGATCCTGGTTGCAGCTCAGGAAAAGGGTTCCTGTATTCAGACTGTGGTGCTTTATTCTCTGTGCATTGCATATACCAAAGAGGGTAGCCTGTCTGGAGGGTTTTGATCTCATAGACTGTATTGGAGAAGTCCGAAATGTGGGATTTAATTTATTTCGACTGTATTAGAGTAGGCTAATGGAGGTGAAATGTTTTTCTAGAGTGTGTAAGTGCATTATTTATTGTTTGCAATTTACCCTTAGTATAGATTGAGTCCAATACCTGAACTGAAATATCAAGTGAGTTACATTTCCCCTGAGCATAGCATAACTGCAGAGTTCCAGGACTTACCATACATTCTCTTACCCACTATCCCTTCGCTCTCCCTGTCCCCTATCCTGGCTCTTTACTCCTTCCCCTAAGTACTTTGTTATATAACCTGACTTCTCATTCTCTCTCTCTCTCTCCTTAGCCACTGGCCTACCTGGGCTAGCCACCTCCAGAGCAGCCGAGTCACTGAACAAGTGAAGGTACGCTTTTGCAGAACCGTGGAATAGCCAGCATTTTTCTTTCTTTGTGTGACTGTGACCGAGGAGTTTTGAATTTGGTGCCTTTTCTGTCTGTGCCACTGACTCAGTGGAGCACCCCTCGCGGTTATGCTAACTGGAGTGCACTGAGTAGTTCAAGACACAGGACAGGGCTCCCTGCTCTGAAACTGGGCAGCTTACTGAATTTTAATTGTGAAACTGCCTTGCAAGCAACCAAAATTGGCTGGATTGCCGGCTGAGGGATTCTGTATTTAATTTGCTTGGGCAAGACTGTACGGTTTCTCTCGCTACTTCGGTAGCTTACCAAAAAGTAAAATCTTTTGTGCTAGATTATTTGTGCAGTGAGTAAGGCTGCTCACCTAAGAGGATTTGTGCAGCTGGAAGCAGAGTCCAGGAGTACTTGCTGTTCTGCCACTAGTGGAGGCTGATCCTGGTTGCAGCTCAGGAAAAGGGGTCCCTGTATTCACCCGCAGCTGCTGCAGCTGCTTCCCGCCCCCCAATACCCTCCCACCCTTAGCTGGCCTTGAATATATAGCCAGGGCTGTCACATGCACATTATCATGTGTGGTGCTGATGTAAATATCTTTTTCTCCTTAATTTCTCATCTGCAGCTTATAAGTATTCACCACTAGAGGTCCCCATGAACTTATTCTTGTCTCTCTATCCAAACAGGCTACAGCAAGCTATATTTCTGCTCAGTGTGGACTCTCTCCTCACCTCCCCCTGTTCACTACTCCTCTTTGCTCCTCCTACCCCACCAAACAGCCCAATGATGTAGCTCCTGAATAACTGCCTCCTATCCTATCTCTCGTTATTAGCTCTTGACTCTTTGTCACTAATTCTTGGGCATCCCTCTACTCTCCCCGCTGCCTCCCAAAATGACTTCTCCTACTCAAACATATTACTGCATAAATCTATAGATCAGGTACCTCCTCTGGGCCTCAGTTACAAACATATTGGTTCCATAATTAAATTTCTGCTCAGAAAGAAAATCTGCTACCGTGGTTGTGCCTCTCGCATGTTCCTTCATGCCATTATCTGGATAGCGACCCTACCCCTCATACTTTCTGGTGACATCAAGCCAAACCCTGGCCCCCTAGGATCACACATGCAACCTCCTCAAGTGTCCAAACCCCCTGGAATATCCATTGCCCATGTAAACATCAGGAGCTTGGTAGCCAATCTCCCTGAGCTTGAAGCGTGGATTCACGTTAACAATCCTGATATCCTTGCCTTGTCTGAAACTTGTCTAAAGTCTTCAATCCCAAACTCAGCATGTGCTCTCCCTGAGTACAACTTGCTTCATGTGGACCGTCCTACATCCAAGAGAGGTGGTGGCCTGGTGCTGTATTTCAAACTGCACCTCAATATGTCTCTTGCACCAGTTAATCCTTTAAGTCATTGTGAAGTACTGCATTCGATCCTCCTATTGGAAGGCTCAAAGAAACTTCACATCCTAAGAGTCTACTCCCCTCTGAGAAACAGTAAGCTCGGTCTTGAAGAACTCATTGACCTAATAGCTATGGTACCCTACAGGAATGATATTATCTGCCTCAGTGATTTCAACTTCGACTGGCTGGGCTCTAATTCCTTCTACCTAGCATCCACTCTTAGTAGAGTTAACCTTACTCAACTTATTGTATCTCCTACTAGAGTTTCCTCAACTGGTTCCAGTCACACGCTCATCGACTGGATACTTACCAATAGAGTGGACCGTATTAACTCCTCTGGTGTCCTTGCAGACTCTATCACTGATCACTGTCCTATCTACTGCATGTGGCAGGCCTCTACCCCTACTTATCCTCCCAAAATTCTAACTTTCTCAAATTTTGCCCATCTGGACACTGCAGCCTTTCTTCGGGATCTCAGTCTGGTTGACTGGTCCCCAATTTTTATCACCAACGATGTCAACAGAGCTGCTGAACACTTCACCAATGTGTTACTATCTCTGCAGCGGTGACATATCCCCACCTCAACCTGCAGGGTCAGGGGCAAACCCATGAAGTGGCTTAGGTGCCCTCTACTCCAGCGCCTAAAACTAAGGGATAGGCTATGGGTGAAATGGAAATCCTCAGCCTTGCCTACTGACTATGAGGAATATCGCGCCCTAAGAAATGCCTGCAAGAAGGACATTAGGCTGGCCAAAAGTAGCTACTACCGAGAGTTACTTCACTCTTCCTCATCTAACCCTAAATAATATTGGGCTAGTATTAATGAAATTATTGGAAATAACAAGCCACAGACTCTGAGGGAAATGTTGGTAAATGAGATTAGCTGTAACCACCCCTCTACCATTGCTGAAGCTTTTAACTCTATTTTCACAGTGCTCCCTACCTTCCCCCATGCATCTCCTCTTGGCTCTCCTACTTCACCCTGTGATCCCTCTTATGCATCAGCACTCCTGAAGCTTGCTCCTGTCACTAGAGCTGAAGTCTTAAAACTCCTCAATTCCATCTCTCTCTCCCCATGGTAACGCAGGTACTGATGGTCTCGAACCCAGGATCCTTCGATTGGCTGCCACTGTTTTAGCAACCCCAGTAACTAGACTATTCAACCTCTCTATCTCCACCTCAGCTGTTCCCCTCATATGGAAATCAGCCAGGATTATTCCTGTGTTCAAAAAAGTGGACCCTAGTAGACTAATTAATTACAGGCGCATTGCTATTCTACTACCCTAAGCAAACTGCTCAAAAAATCAATCCATGGCCAGTTCATCTCTCAACTGACCAAGTTCAATCTTCTATCTCCCATCCAGCATGGTTTTCAGCCTGGACACAGTACCACCACGGCTCTTACCCTATTTACCAGTGATGTTAAGACTAACATGGATAATGGACAACTCACCAGGGCTGTATTTATTGATCTTACAAAAGCATTCGACCCGGTGACCTATCCCCTTCTGCTTTGCAAACTACTGGACCTTGGCGTTACCCATCACACCATGTCCTGGTTCAAAAGCTATCTCGACTGTCGATCCCAAACTACCTCCTTCTGCAAAGCCCAATAATCTCCCTCTGCTATCTCTCGCAGTGCTCCTCAGGGTTCAGTACTAGGCCCATTGCTATTCTCTATCTTTGTCAATTCTATTCCAACCTTTAGTACCCACTGTAAGTCTATCTTGCATGCCGATGACCTGCTACTTTATACCACCTCTGCATCTATCAGTGATATCAATGACCACTCATCATCCTCCTTTAGTCAGATCCAGGCCTGGCTCTCCTCTAACCAATTAATTCTTAATCAACCCAAGACTCAGGCTATGCTGTTTGGGTCCTAAGGAAGGCCAATGCAGAATCCCATCACCTGAGGGTCCAATGCCCGGATGGATCTGTACTAACCAACACTAAGACCTTTAAATATTTAGGGGTGACTCTTGACCCTCAACTCCACTTCACCTCACATATCAATGGGATTTGTCAACACATCAACTCACAGATTGGAGCTGCTTACAGGGTTCATCACTCATTCGCTGCTTCTGCTTATGTCTCTGTAGCCCAGGGGGTCTTGCTTCCAGGGGTGATGTATGCTCTTACTGTCTTCTCTCAGGCTAAAGTAGTAGACTTACATAAATGGGACACCACATACAACAACATTTGCAGATTCTGCTCCTCGGCTCACCCATCACTGCTGTCTCTACTCTACATTGAACTGGTTGTCTCCTGATGGCATGTGCTCCTATGCTCTGGGTAACATTATTGATTCCTTATCACGTCCACCGTGTCCTGACATGCTTGCAGCTATGTTTCAACCCATTACCCCAGCTCGTCTCCTTAGGTCTTTGACTGCTTCCCTGCTCACCGTTCCTCCCTGCTCTACAAAAATGGGTGAGCAAGCTTTCTCACACCTCGCTCCTAAATACTGGAACTCTCTTCCTCTTGACATTAAGCATTCCCCATCTCACTACTCTTTCAAAAAAGCACTTTTTTCTTACTTGAGCTCTCCTGATGTCTGCAGTTGCCCCTAATCCCATTCTGGTTCTTCTGCCCACCCTATGCCTAACATTGTTATGTATTAATACTTATCTCTAAGTAATCTTCTGGATGTTTTATTGTTACCCACCCACACATGGGTGCTTTTTATTTCTGTACCCTTGTAAGTCTGCCCTGTGTGTTGGTCCTGTGTTTATGTGCTAATACCTGACTTGTCCTCTGTATTTTTGACTACTGCATTATTGTACACTCCCGGGTCATGCTTGAAAATAGGCAGTTTTTTTGCCTAACGCACTTACCTGGTAACCAAAAGCTAATAAATAAATAAATCTCAGAGAGATATAGGGCTAGGGGTATATATTTTACTTTGCTTGCTTCCAGGAGAAGTTTTACCAAATTGTCTCCATATTGTCTATTAAATCTTAACAAAGCTCCTGAAATCTGATGCAGCCTAATGGAAAGATCATTTATATGCTTGATCCAGCTGCCGTTGAAAGATATAGTTAGCCCTAGATAAGTGTAAGAGTTCCCCAGGCTAATTTCCAACTGACTCTTGCTTCCAACTTTTCCCAGTTTTGCTGTTGGCTCCAAAGATCATTATTTGACTTTTGCTTGTATTTATTTTGAGCTGTAATTTATAAGCATATGCTTCTTAGACCCACTTCTGGCAAAGAGAAAGGAGCTAAATCATCAGCATATGTAAGTGCTGGACATTTAATGAAAAATCCATGAGTTTTACAAATACATTGTTAGTATAAATGCAAAACAAGGTTGGGTCCAGAACACAGCCCTGATGTTCCTCCTTGTTGGTAGTAACACAGCTGAGATTTGGCATTTAATCCCCTGCCTAATCTGTGCCCATTTATTAGTATAGAGCTCACTTATGATGCCAACTAGACTTGATCAATACCCTTTTTTAACATCAAATCCCATAGGGCATTCCTAGAGACAGAGTCAAAAAGCCAAACTGAAATCTATAAAAGCAACATAAAGTTTGTGTTTCCTTAGAAAGATATATTTTTCAAATAAGTGGTTCATAATACAGCAATTATCAGAGATCAGGTGACCCACATCTGCCTGAGAACTACATACTGATATCTATTCTACCTCATATAAGCAAAATCCTTGAGAAAGTTGTGTTTTGTCACATATCAGAACATCTCAAGACATATAATCTTCTATCTAGGGACCAGCACGGGTTCAGGAAAGGCTATAGCACTACCATGGCCCTTGTTCAATTTACAGATCATGTTCTCAGAGACGCAGATAAGGGGAGACTCACCGGTGCCATAATTGTGGATCTCTCCAAGGTGTTAGACATGGTGGATCATGGCATCCTACTCAGAGAGCTGGATTCCTTAGGTTTGTCTCTAAACTCTTCAAATTTGGTCCAAAGTTACCTGGCAAACAGGATGCAAATGGTCTGAATTGGGGGAGTGTTATCCAGCCCATTACAAGTGCAGACTGGAGTCCCCCAGGGGTCCATCCTGGGATCATTACTCTACTCACTCTTTGTCAATCCTCTGCTCTTGGATCCATCAGGATCTCACAGGATCATGTATAGTGATGATCTTATCCTATTCAGCAGTGACAGCACCCCTGCAAGGCTAGCGAAAACTCTCACCAAGAATTTTTCCTTCTGAAATTCAATGGTTCATGCAACACAGACTATCAATCCAAAAAAAAACAAAGCTATGCTATATGGCTCTAAACTAAGATTCTCGAGACACTCATCCAATCTCCTTCACTCCCTTAATATCCAGACCTCAGATGGATCCACGATTGAGCTGGTCAAAGATTTTAAATACTTAGGTGTAACTCTAGACACATCTCTAACATTCACTACCCACATAGGCCAGGCAGTCAAAAGAGTCAACCAACGACTGGGGGTGTGCTACTATTTGAAACACCTCCTGACTCCAGACACTAGACTGGCAATTGAGTGATGTACACTTCCTCCCATCTTAGACTACTGCTGTCCCATAATCTCCCCTACCTTGCCACAACTCCTCAATTGCTTGAACACAGCATATAATATTATCTGCAGGTTTGTAACTTAAGCCCCTTACTGCACCCACCACTCTACCTTATATCAAATGCTGGGGTGGATCTCCCTTCAAGCACATAGGGACCAGTTATTTGGATCACTCATTTTTAAAACCCTCCATGAGGGTGCGAAATCCCCATTATCTGAACTCTCAATAGTTAGACAAAACTCTCGCCAATTGAGGTCCTTTTCAAATTGACTACTAGAATGTCCCAGGCTATCAATGGTTATGGAAAGAAAGCTTTCTCTTGTGCAGCTCCCAAGTTTTGGAATACTCTCCCAGAGGATCTTCACACCCTTAGATCACCCCCTGACTTTCAAAAGGCACTTCATGAATGCTCTTGTATTCAAGGCATACTGTAACTGTTAACCATGATTCCAAGCGTGACTGTTTTTACTGCATATAGAAGTTAATTTCCCTCAGTTTCTGGAATTGTGTTCAGTAATATCAGTCCACCATGTTTTTGGGAGCAAATTGTTATCCCCACTGTGTCTATCATCTTCCTGTAAGCATGGACTTGTAAATTGCAAAGATACTGAATGTTAATTTTGTGAACTTGTAATAATCCTAATGTCAGCAATCTTATCGTTAGCTGTTCTTGTAACACTGTGTTGTTTAATGTTTGTACTCTATGTGCCATCTAGATGGCTTGGATCATGCCTGAAAATGGTCCTTGGTTCCAGAGTAGTTACCTGGTTATCAAATGCATAAATAAATAAAATAACATTAAAAAGAAATTGACTGTATAATACCTAGGTTCCACAAGTTAAATAAATGGTTCTATGTGATAACGGCAACCGCCAAAGGGTGATCGCCAGTACGGTGAAGTCAGAGAGCCAAAAATCAATTTCGGCACTCTGACTCCCCCTGGCACACAACGAAATGGTGCTAGAGACTTTTATTTTTTATGTTTATGTGGGGGGCTGTGCCTCTCACATCCCCTACTAAAGGATTCTCAACTCCAGGGGTGCATGTCGGGGGCAAATATAAAAATTAAATTTAGGCCGGAGAGCAAAACGAACCGTGCCTGGACCTGAATCTAGCACCCTAACCACAGAAGCAGTGAGCTGACCCGCTAAACCATGGGTCCAGCTCTGCAGCCTACAGTGCCACCTCCACATCCCTCCACCCCTCACCATGCGTGCTCGCTCCCACCCCCATGCACGTGTACATGCATAGCTACTTCCTGTTGCTACATGTCACCCAACCCCATCCAGTCTCTCTCTCTCCCTCATTGTAGTCCCTGTGACAGGTGCCACAATTGAGTCACCCTTTCACGGGTCACTCAATTGTGGTCACCCACATCACAGGCTATCTAAATAAACCAAGCTGACTACCTATTACTTAAATTTAACTGTTTGGCATTTTTACAAAAAAAAAAAAAAAACACAGAGTTTAGCCATTCCACTGCTAACTGGCCACTTACGGTTCACTTTAAAGAAGGACTGAGCCCAAAATTGTTAGCATCCAAAAATTCAGAATTTGGATCAGAATATTCTCAATTGATCCCATGCCAAAAATCAGATCTGTAAGTTACTTCATTTAAAAGTTGCAAGTCATTTTGTAACCCTTAATTCACTGCCTGTTCAAAAAAGCCAGTTTCAGTGAAGAGCCAATGATGATGCCGTCTTCTGAACTCACAACCTAGTCCCTGCAAGCTACCTTATATGACTTATTTCTCCTATTTTACTTAAAACCGCAGGTGCAGTAAACATCTGAAAAGGAAAAACTGACAGGGGGGTAAGCACATGTACTTCCATAATGTATAGATGCATGGTAAAGTACTTCAAAATGTGACAGTGGGGGATGCAGTGGCAAACATGGCTTTAGAATGACAAAGTTGTGTGCAATTTTTAAAATACTGCAGGTATGAGATTTCAAAATGTCACCAGGTTGCAATTGTGGAACGCAGCAATGACACAGTCTCAGAAAGTAGCTGGAACATATAATTTCAGAACATGGCAGTGGTGCACAATTTCAGAATGTGGCAGTGATGTACAATTTTGGAATGTGGTAATGATGCACAATTTTGGAATACAGTGGTGACGCACAATTTCAGAATGCAGTGGTGGTGAGCAATTTCAGAATGCAGCGGTGATGCACAATTTTGGATTGCAGCGGTGATGCACAGGTTCAGAATGTGGTGGTGGCTTACAGGTTTGAAATGTAGTGGTGATGAAAAATTTCAGTATGTTATGGTGATGCACAATTTCGGAATGCAGCAGTGACACACAATTTTGGAATGCAGTGGTGACACACAATTTGAGAATGTGACAGTGACACACAGTTTTGGAATGTGGTGGGGACGCACAATTTCGAAATGTGGTGGTGATGCTCAGTTTCGGAATGTGGCGGTGATGCACAATTTTTAAATGTGGTGGTGACGCACAATTTGGGAATGTGGCAGTGATGCACAATTTGGGAATGTGGCAGTGACGTGCCATTTTGGAATGTAGCGGTGATGCACAATTTAGGAATGCAATGGTGATGCACAGTTTTGGAATGCAGCAGTGATACATCTTCTGAATATGGCGGTGAGCATAATTTCAGAATGCAGCAGTGAAGCACAGGTTCAGAATGTGGCAGTGATGCACAATTTTGGAATGTGGCGGTGATGCACAATTTCGGGAATGTGGTGGTGATGTACAATTTCGGAATGTGGCGGTGATGTACAATTTCGGAATGTGACGGTGATGTACAATTTTGAAATGTGGCAGTGACGCACAATTTTGGGAATGTGGCGTTAACATACCACTACTGAACGTGGCAGTGATGCAGTTTCAGAATGTGGTGGTGATGCATATTTTCAGAATGTGGCACTGATGCTCAATTCAAAATGGGGTGGTGATGCATAATTTCATAATGTGGCAAGACGCATAATTTGGAAACGTGGCAGTGACAATTTTGGAATGTGGCATTGAAACACAACTTGGCGGGGATGTGCAGTTATGGAATTTGGTGGGGATGTGCCATTTCAGAATGTGACAGGGATGAGCAATTTGGAAACGAGGAAGAAATGTGCAATTTCGGAATGCAGCAGGGATGCATAATTTTTAAAATGTGTCTGGGACCCGTACTGTTGGAATATGATAGGGAAGTAATGCACAATTTTGAAATATGGTGGGTTCATGCAATTCTGGAATATGGCCAACACAAGCAATTTCAGAATAAATGATGTGTCCTGTCACATTCCAACAACATGCATCACCACTATATTTGGAATTTACCAGTCCCCACCAAATTCCTCGATATGTGTCCCTGTCGCATTTTGAGACTGACTGCACCACCACATTTTGAGATGGCACATCCCTGTCACATTCTAAGACTGTGTGTCCCCCTCCTCCAACATTTTAAAATTGTGCACCACCTTGACATTCTATGCCTTGGTTTAGTGCTGCATTCCAAAACCACCTTCTGGCATGTTCTAAAGTACAGTGCTATGCATCTGAACATTCTGAAAACACAAACACTGCAGCCAACCCTACATCATTTTTTTAAAAAGGATTACTATAGCTACAGATTCTTAAACTCTGGAGAAGCAGGTCCTATAAGGTTGCTGACAGGGAAGACTAGAGTGTGAGTTCAGGAGATTACATCATCAGTGGTTCTTCACTGAAACTGGCTTTTTTTTTTGAACAGGTAGTGAAATCAGGGTTACAAAATAGCTCATAACTTTAAAATGAAGTAATGTAGAAACCTCATGTTTGGTGTGAGATTTATTGGGAGTATGCTTATTCTAATTCTGCAATGTAGCACTTTTGGCAGGAGTCCCTCTTTAACAGTTAAAAAAAAATGGTCATCTCCTTTCCATTTTAAATCAGAATCACAGATCTTTTTTTTTAAACTGGTGTTTCTCATTTCTTGTACTGCATGTCATGGGTAAGGTCAGGTGGTGGAGATCCACTTAACTCACAGACAGAAACGGGGGGGGGGGACACAGTCAGACTGTTGATTCAGTTCATGAACATGCTGCATCTGGCAGCCCCCCCAAAAAACAGTCCACATACTTTATTTATTTTCATCCGAACTCACCTGCGGTAGAACTCCAGAAGGCAGTTCATCCGTTTCTAGTTATTTGATGCCATAATGTGTACATACGAACACACAAACATACAAAATTGCCAGTATATTCAGGCCTTTTGGTCTATCTAGTCTGCTCGAGTGTGCAGCACGCTGTTTATTAAACAGCAGCTGCCCCCCTTCCCTTGCACTCCTTTCTGAATGAATGCCCCCCACCTCCAACTTCTCTCCCCCATCTTCCCCACACTGTTGACCATCCCTTTGGCCCTATCCCACCCTCTCTTGAAGCTGCCCTCTGTCCACAGTGATATCACTTCTTTTGGCAACGCATTCCAACCTGCCATCACCCTCTCTGTGAAATAGCGCCTCCTCATCTCCATCTTGAACCTTCCTCCCTCCAGTTTCAGACTATGTCCCCTGGTGCCCCCCCCCCCTTCAATTTAAACAAATCTTCAGTATCAACTCTGTTTATGCCCTTTAGGTACTTGAATGTCTCAGTCATATCCCTTCTCTTCCTTCTATCCTCAAGGATGTACATATTGAGGTCCCTTAATCTCTCCTCATATGTTTTGTCCCCTATCCCCAGGATCATCTTCATAGCCCTATGCTGGACCCCCTCCAGCAATTTGATGTTGCTTTTCAAATATGGGCACGAAAACTGCACACAGTGTTCCAGGTGTGGCCTTGCAAGGGACCTGTACAGCGGCATAATGACTTCCTTCCTTCCTCCTAGAGACGATTCCCCTGATAATGCATCCCAGCATTATGTTCGCCTTTGTAGCTGCCTTCCTGCGCTGTGTCAAGTGTTTCATGTCCCCTGTCACCAGCATCCCCAGATCTTTCTCCTCAGCCAAAGTGGTTAACTGCACTCCCCCCAACCAGTAGCTGTTCTCTGGGTTTTGTACTCCCAAGTGTAAGACCTTGTATTTTTGCATTGAACCCCAGCTGCCATGTGGTTGACCAGTGCATTACATACATTACAACTGGATCATCTCCAGAGAACTAAGCAAAGAAGTAGACACCAAGGCAGCTGCTGACTCACCATGTTAACAGTCAGAGCAGTGAGCACAGCGCAATTTGTAAAAAGTGAAGGGGTGGGGGGGTTACTGGATCATGTCTCTGCCACTGAACAGGCAGATGGAGCAAGCCTGAGAGAATGACCAAACTTTAAAAATACGCACAGCAGAGTGCTGGTCACAGGCCTGGGGGTGGCGGCTGTACTCAAGCTGCAATCCAAACAGATGGAACAGCGCTGCCTAGAATGGCGTGCTAGGGGGTTGCTGTGCAACACACTAGCCTGACTGAAATGGATTGAATGAAACAGACTGAGACTGAATAAAGAAAAAAATAATCAGAAAACAGAAGCAGCATCAGTGACAGTAAATGTCATAAACACAAGCAGCACTTTAAACTTCCTCATACACATAAATGACCTCCTGCAGCACCATGTGCTGGACAGTTCTATTTAGACTATTTTGTAGATTTTACCATGTTTTATTTTATCTACCTAATCCTCACAACAAAAACATTCTGAGTTTTTGTTTTAATTTAAGAAAAAACATCCTTTTTTTACATTTAAAGCAAAACAAACTATACGTTTAGTTTTGTTTATTTTTTTATATAGCGCACTTTCTCAATTGCAATTCAAGGCACTGCACAAGTGAGAATACATGAAATAGTTAAAACTTGGGGCTGACCCATTGGCGTGGGGGGTTGAGGCATCACTACCTTACCTCCTACCATGCCGGTAACTCGTGTTCGCGATGCAAGCAGGTCGCTGGGGGTCAGCCGGGAAGGGAGAGGATTGAGCATCCAGAGGACAGCTCTCCTCTCCCAGGGGAGGGTGGGGGCATGGACTGGCATTTGTCTGACCCCTAGCAGTGGCTGGGGGCTGACATGCCAGGTCCCATAACGTGGGGGCTGAGTGCGAGCAGCTGCCCAATGTACAGCGTACAGATGCTCGTGCTGGGCATCATTGATGGCATTGCACGCTCATACTCCACACAAGGAAAAAGGAAAATCGGTTCCCATCACAGCAGGATGATGATGTCCCCCTCTGTGCGCCACCTCTAGGGGACACCTCCCACAGTTGGATCCATGCTTATGGGTTGAGTCACTCCCTGCCCCCTACCATGAAGGGTAAGTCATGGGGGCAAGAAGGAAGGGGGTCTGATACTCGGGTGCAATGGGTGAGGGACATCAGAGATAGCCAATGGGAGACAGGGGAGAAACAATTATGCAAAAAAGATATATAGTTAAAACAGTATAACACCTAAAATCAGTTCAAATAAACCAATAAAACAATTTAAATCAATAGTATTAGACAATATTGACTCAGGTTAGTTAACTGACGCAAAGGCTTCTCTAAAAAGAAAAGTCTTTAGCTCCCTCTTGAAGGCATTTACTGATGGGGGCCTCTCTGATGGATTTAGGAAGTGAGTTCCACAGGGTTGGTGCCATGAACAAAAATGCCCGTGCACCAGAAGATTTCAAACATACCCTGGGAATCACAAGGAGGCCCTCATCAGTTGACCAGAGGGGACAGGAGGGGCAATAGGGCCATAGAAGGTCATGCAGGTATCTGGGCCCCAGTCCGTGTAGGGCCTTATAGGTCAGCAAACCAACCTTGAAGGTGATCAGCCACCTAACCTTCAGCCAGTGCAAAAAGCAGAGCACAGGTATAATGTGACATGACCTCGAAAGGCCAGTCAGAAACCTGGCCACTACATTCTGCACTATCTGCAGGCAGTGAAGCTCACCCCCAGATATTCCCATGTAAACAGCATTGCAGTAGTCGAGCCAGAAGGTCTCAAAGGCATGCACCAGAGGTCACGTGATGCCTGAGCAGGAGTAGTAGCACTCGTTTGGAGCTCCATCCTGATCTGAAACAAATTAGTTATTTTTTGCTCTCCCAAGTCTTATTTGTGGGTATCTAACATTATAGTGCGGTTTCTATTTATACCAGGATCCTGACTGTGTGCTGAGATAACGGAAGTGAAAACACAGGAAGATATGGCCACACATCTTTGTTGGAGGATCCAACAATGCAGTCTTTAGTGTTGGAGCCGAAGAGACCATGCCATAGTTCATCTCCAATCCTGACTGCCATCCAGCCTGTTATGGAGCTTTCTCCTGAACAAGTGTACACTGAATTAACAACTATCAAGGAAGCAGTATTTGCTATAATTGCTGATATGAAAGATATTAAAACAGCACTGAAAGAACTTACTCGCCAGGTTGCCGACACAGGGGTTTGCATCTCGTCAATTGAAGACCGGCAGAATAGATTGGACCTGAAGGTTATTTCACTGAAGAAGAATCTGTCTAAACTGGAGAATAAAGTGAATGAACTCGAAGGAAGATGCCAAAGGAACAATTTAATATTATTGGGCCTGCCTGAAGGAGAAGATGGGACCCAACCCATAGAATTCCTTCAGAGGTTTTGTCAAAAGGTGGTCGGCCCTTCTTCTAATGGCCCTACATATATAATAGAAAGGGCCCACCAAGTGCTTAGAGCAAAACCTACCCCTGGAGAACTGCCATGACCACTGATTTTTAAATTATTAAATTACCAAGATTGGGACCATATTTTGCAAGGAATCCATAAACTTGAGGCTCTACAATGATCGGGATCCTGACTCAATGTTGTGCAAGACTTAACTTTTAAGGTTTGTCAAGCTCATGCTGCATATTGCCCAATTCAATCCAAATTGTGGGTGGCTCACATCAGACACAAGATGTTGTATCCAGCCAGACTACAGGTTCATACTCCTACAGGACTCCACCGATTCGACTCGATAAGCTAGGTGGCAGCTGAAGCTACTAAGCTTCTTCTAGATTTATTCGGTAAGAAGGGCTGATATGTATGACAATACATTTTATCTATACCGCCTTTACCAGAGTGCCTTGACTGATGGGGAAGCAACGCGTTGTGTTGGTTTTGTGCACTAAGCTACCCTTCTTCCATATATTATGAAATCCTGAGCACCACAATTTAGTAAAGTACATGAACACTTTAGGAGCATTTCTCTGCTGACTTTACGGACCTGCTCTGTGACTATCTAAAGGTACCATTCTCTATTGTCAGCACCAAGAGTTATTGTTTGCATCGAGGCTCTTTTACAGATCTTCTCTAAAGCTGAACTGGCATGTGAGATTAAAGCGATTAATGCACTATCTTTCTATTAGTTTATATTAATGTAAGAACATTCCCATTGTGGCACCATGGATATGGATCTTCTAGAAGTTTCTTTCTGCAGTGGGTCAACGTTATGGCTGGTATTAATTTAATGCGGTTACTGGAACTCCCTCTATTGGACACTACACGTACTTTTTCTATATGTGCAGAAATACTTTGAACATATTAATATTTAAAAAGACTTTGGGAGCCCTTTCCTTTGACCCCATGGATTAGTTTTGGACTGGTCGTAATGTACTACTTTTCAGTTGCTGACCCTACAAGTATTGCCTGAACTTAGGAGCTGTCATTGTTTTTCTTTTTACAGAAACTGTCAATTGCCATGGGGCTAAAGTGATTCTGTTATGATGCTGGTTTATTTCTCATTACAGAGGGAACGCTTTTATCAGAGTGCCTTGGTTGAAAGTGATGCAATGCTCTGTGTTGGTTCAGAATAATAAGTTACTCTTCCCGCATGTGCCATGAGACCCAGAGGAACAGTATCTAATAAAATCTGTGAAAAATTTAGGAGCAGATGTTTTCTGACACAATAATCTTGCTCCCTGAATGTCAAAATGATCTGCTTTCAATTGTCTGCTCCAGGAGTCATAGTTTGAATTTGCGTTCCTTTAAAGTTTTTATTTTACTCAACATTGAACAGCATGTGGGACCTAAACAGTTTTAGCACTAACTTTGTTTTATTTCATAATGTTGTGGGAGTGTGCTACCACAGATTATGGTCTGGTAGCCTAGAACTTTATCTCCATGGTGGGAGTATGTTATGGCTAATACAATTCCAGAGCTGCCATTGGGTTTCTTTTTGTTGGATTTCGTAGTAAGTGCTCCTCCTGTATGTGCTATGGTACTAGCTCATAACAAATCTTACAGTAGATGACTTTGGGAGCTTTTTTCTTATGAACCCATGGATTATTATTGGAACTGCTGAGAGATGTCATTTTGCTGTTCCTATTGCTGGCCCCACAAGTAGTTGTTGAAGTAATGACCTGCCACTGACTTTCTTTTTTATGGAAATATCTTGTGGAGATAAAGCAACTTTGTTTTGAATCTATTTTAGTTTATTTTAATGAGGGAGTGTTTTTTAGTACTGTGTTAAGGATATTGGTCATTCTTCTAAACTCTTTTATATTAGGTTCCAAGGTGGGACAGTGTAGCAGCTCATAGTACTTCCACACTGATACTAAGTCTCCCTCTGCTGGCCAAAGTGATTTATATTTTCTAGATTTTCTTATTTTACATTATCGTCTAACAAAAGTTTTACTCCAATTGAACTCCATTCTATTATACCTTATTAATGGAACCTCCTTTTTAGAACCTGCCTATGCTTTAAAATTGATTTTGCTGTTGGTGTTCACTCTAGGATATTAGCTGGTGTTATTGTTCATAAATATTAACTTTCTATTATTAGAGCTATGCCTTGAAAAAATGTTTTTCCTAGGATGTACATGTTACCCTATTTTTTTTCACTATCCTTTATGTGGATATTTTACAGTGGGATGGGCAAAATGTTATTTTATTTTTTGCTCTCATCATTGCTTAAGGATCAGGACAGGGGCTGCTTTCAGTTCAGCCTTCGCGGACTGAGAGGAGCGAACATTGGCCCTGGTAGTTCCTTTTTTAGGTAGCTGGGATGCTGATTTAGTTAGTTGAGTTATGCTTTTTGGTAGTTTTTACAGTAGTTTAGATGTATCTGTGAATTATGGGCGGGGGTGGAGCTCTCATGCGTATTTGGGGTGACTTCAGATATATTTTTTTATATAAGCTATGGCTAATACATTAAATATTATCATGTGGAACATCAAAGGCAGAGGGGATAACTCAAAGACATTTGTGCTACTTAGGCACCTAAATAATTATCAACCCCACATTGTCTTTCTACAAGAAACTCATTTACCAGGGGTCAGGTGAAACATCTTTGCAAAACCTGGGTGGGGCAGGTATTTGGTGTGGGCAACAGCTCTCGACAGAGGGGTGTTGCTATCCTGGTTGCCAAATCTGTCCTATTTGCCTTCTTAAATGAAGTTCAAACCTCAAGTGGTACATACATTTTCATACACGCTAGGCTAGGTCAAGTAGAACTTACATTAGGTTCTGTTTATGGCCTGAATATTGATTCCCCGGCTTTTTTCCCAATCACATCCTCAGCATTGGCTAATTATGCGCATTCATCCTTACTAGTCGGGGGTGATTGGAACCTTGTTTTTGCCAATGACCTAGACAAAACATACAGATGTAATGCTGGGCCATCTCTGGCTCAAAGGCCCCTTAGACAGTTTTCAGACCAGCTGGGTTTGATGGACCCCTGGAGGGCACTCCACCCAGCAGACAAGGAATTTACTTTTTATTCTATTCCACATAATGTCTCCTCAAGATTGGATTATGTTCTTATCAGTCAACAATTTCTGTCCTCAATCCAAGAATGTGGAATTAGACCTTGGGTGATGTCGGACCACTCCCCAGTTATTTTGTCTGTGACACCCCCTAATATGAGACTTAGATCATATACGTGATCATTGAACAATTTGCTTTTGCAATTTGCTGGAATCCAAAGTAGTATCGCTTCTCAAAAACTTCCTAACACATTCTGTTACAGTTAACGGTGATCCAATTCAGGCCCAAGACATCCCTTGGGGGCACTTAGAGTGATGCGGAGGTGAGAAGTGATTACTACAGGTTGGCCACTGTTTGGAATAAAAGAATACAAATACAGATTAAAGATTGGCTTCATAACATTAGAGCTCTGGAAAAATCTCTCACACCACATTCTCCAGAAGAAGATAGACTTAAATTGACACAGCTATGGACTAAATACTTATAGTATCTTCTGGATAAAGTGGACAATGCATCCACACATATTAAGGCCACCTATATTGGACAGGGCAACAAAGCAGGAAAATTGTTGGCGCTTAACCTCAGACAACAGAACACCTCCCGCCTTCTTCCTTAATCAATCCACAAACACAAACCCCTACATGTGAGGCCAAAAAGATGTCCATCATCTTTTAAGATTTTTATCAAACTTTATACTCTCCCTTAGAGCACAATGTCTCTGCTCAACAAGCCTTAGACAACTTTTTTTTTATTTATCTAGATTTACCAAGACTATCTCAGATTCAGCAGGACATGTTGTTTGACCCAATCACTGCCATGGAAGTTTCTGATACCATTATATCCCTATCCCCGGAGAAAGCTCCCTGGCCAGATAGCTTTTCCCCTTTTTTACAAAAGTTTTAAAGACGAATTGCATTCCACACTGGTATAACTATTTAGTATTTTGTATACTTCTGAAACGCAAGAAACTGCTCTGTTTGAAGCCCACGTAGTCCTTCTTACCAGACCTGGGAAGGATCCTACTAGGGTAGAAAAATACCACCCTATATCCCTATTAAATGTAGACATCAAAATCTAAACAAAGATTTTAGCAAATCTGAGTAAAGTTTGGACAGCCTTGATTGGGCTAGAACAGGTAGGATTCATTGTGGGTCATCATTCTAGCGACCATTTTCAGAAATGATTTAATCTCTTCTCCACGTCTGGGGAAAGGGACAATCATATGGTGTGGGTATCCCTGGATGCGGAGAAAGCTTTTGATAGAGAGGCCTAGCCTTACTTGTTTCTGGTCCTGCAGAAATACAGTATTTCACATGACTTTGTACAGAAGGTAAGAATACTATACACCAGGCCTTCTGCACATGTTCTATGTAATAACTAAATTTCTGACCTTTTTTATTTAGGTCGTGGTACTCGGCAGAGTTATCCCTTGTCCCCTTTTTTATTTAATTTGTATATAGAACCCTTGACATGTAAGATTAACTCATTCGAAGAAGTTCGGAGTACAGCCATAGGTCAATTGGAGCTAAAGCTGTCTACATTCGCAGATGATATTTTGCTTTATATATCCCACTGGCAAACCTCCTAACCAGTAGTCCTTTGAATTGTCTCCCTTTTTAGTAAATTTTCAGGATATAAACTTAATCATAATAAAACTGTTGTTTTTTCTTTATCTCTTTTTTGTATGAAGGAGGCAATACTGTAAGTGGGAATCCAATGGGAGTCAAAAGCCCTGACATATTTGGGAATCAAGCTCGCTTGGGATCCCTACTCCTTGAAATCATTGGACCTTGATCAAGTCGTAAAACAAACTGAACAGGACCTTGAGCAGGACCTGTCATGATGGAAACACTTGCCTCTGTCCTTTTGGGGAACAGCAAATGTCCTTAAGATGTGCATTTTACCTCACTTAACATACCCCCTGGATATGCTGAATATTTTGATTCCGAAAACTTGGTTTAAATATTTACACTCATTATATTCAGCATTTCTTTGGTTAGGCAAACCCCCATGGAGAGCATTCAATAAACTTAGCAGGCCAAGAAATCTAAGTGACCTTAACTTTCCTGATTTCTTTAGCTACTATTTATCCCTGCGTGGTGTCAAATATTTTCAGTGGGGTATCCCAGTGACTACTCAATCCTGCACTCCACTTTGGTTGTTAATTGAAAAGAGTGTGGCTACCAAACATCAGGTTTCCTTACTCTCTTTGTTGTATACCCCCTTTAAGGGACAACCGAAAGAATTACGATCCACTACAATTGGATGGTCTATTCGGGCACATTCACAACTGGTTAAATTCTTAAAGAGTACACACTGCAAATATATTAGTCAGCCTTTCTTTAATAATGGGAACTTGTGTATAGCAGATAAACCTTTTGCAGTTGAACATTGGGGGGACCTCAAAATTGATTCTATAGCCAACCTATTTAAAGATGGTAAGATCGTATGCTGCCTGAACAGCGACACCTGTACTATGAATGACAGTACAGCAACAGGTCACTGTACTGTTACCGCGGGACCCCGGCACTGCTTTCTCAGGGTCTTGCACCCCTTCCCTGAATCAACTCTGACTTGGAGTTGATTATATGAATTACAGGGGGTGCAGGGGACAGAGTCCTCTGAAAGAAACAACGTTTTTCGGATGGACTTATGCCAACCACAGTTGCAGACAACATAAATCGATCGCTGTGACGTCAGTCAACAACTTTTTTGACAAACTGGTGTAGAAACATAGAAACATATAATTTGACAGCAGATAAGGACTGCTTGGCCCACTTTGTCTGCCCATTTCCCTACCTAATGGATAAGATGCAGATCCTAATTAACCAACAGCCTACTTCCTCCTAGATTCAACGCAAAGAAGAGAGACTAAAAGAGCTTAATATGTATGCCCCCAAGGAAAGGAGGAAGGGGGTACATGATAGAAACTTTCAAGCACCTCAAGAGAATCAGCAAAGTCCAAGAGGGTGGCATCTTTCAGAAAAATAGATGTGCAAGAACAAGGGGGAAACAATTTGAAGATAGAGGGATGATGGCTCGGGGCAATGTAAGGAAGTATTTTTTTCACAGAGAGGGTGGTGGACACATGGAATGGCCTTTCTGAGGAGTCATGGGGTCAAAAACAGTGGAGGAATTTAAGAATGCATGGGACAGACATAAGGAAATTCTGGTGGGGGGTAGGAAGAAGAACTATAGGCTGTTGGTTAACTAGGATCTGCAGCTTATCCAATAGGTAGAGAAATGGGCAGACTAGGTGGGCCAAGCGGTCCTTATTTGCTGTCAAAGTCTATGTTTCTATGTTTTTATCCTTTTCTCCTTAACCTTCCCTGCTACCTCTTTTGAGAACCATAGTGGCTTTTTCCTTCATTTTGTTTTGCTGATTTGCTTTACACAAAGGCTTGTTGCCTCTGTGATGGCAGTTTTGATTTTCCCCCATTTGTTCTTCCACCCCTCCTTCTTGCCTGTTTGCTAGTGCTTTTCTGATGCACTCTCCCATTTTGCCAAAGTCAGCCCTCCTAAAGTCCAACACCATTGCTTTTATATGGCTTGACTCTACAGCTGTGTTTATTGTGAACCACACTCTTTGGTGGTCGCTTGTTCCCAGATGGTTACCCACTTCTAATCTGAGATCCTCTCTCCATCCCCGTTTGAGAGTACCAGGTCTAAGATTGCTCCCTCCCAAGTGGGTTTCAACACTAGCTGTCTGAGGCATGCCCCCTGTAGGGCATCGAGAATGTCCCTGCTCTTGGATGTGGCTGCAGTAAAGGTGCACCAGTTAACATCTGGCATATTCAGGTCCCCCATCAACAATATCTCTCCTTTTTCTGCCATTCTAAGGATTCATTCTATCATTTCCTTGTTCATTGCCTCCCCCTGAGATGGGAGTCTTTAAACAACCCCTGTGTGGATTGTTGTGCCATTTCTTGTCTCCAGGGTGACCCACAGTGCCACTTCCCCTCCCCTCCCTGTTTACCTTTCAGTTCTGTTACTTTGATTCCTTCCCTTATGTAGAGAACTACTCTTCCTCCTCTTTTGCCTTCCCTATCCCTTCTGTAGATTGTGTACTCTGGTATGTTGACATCCCAGTCATCGTTCTCTGTGTACCATGTTTATGTGACTGCCATTATATCCAGGCATCCCTCTTCCATCTAGGCCACTAGTTCAGGGAGCTTGTTACACAGACTATGGGCATTGGTACTCTTTGACCTCCATTTTTTTTGATGGCCTTACCCCTTTTAGGCCCACCCCTATCCTTACTGCCTTTGCCTTTTTTCTGTATTTACCCCTGTCTTGCTCCCTATCAACCTCTCTACCCTTGTGTCTACTTCACTAACTACCCTGTTTTGTGGGGGGGGCTGGGGTTTTCCTGCTTCTCTTCAGTGCCTCCCCCCCTTTGCTTAGTTTAAATGCTTGCAAATGCAGCATTTAAACCTGTCACCCAGGATCCTGGTTTCCATCCCAGACAGATGCAGACCATCATGCTAGTATAGGCCTGCATCCCTCCAGGTGGATCCTCAGTCCCCAATGAAGCCAAATCCTTGAGCTCTGCACCAGTTTTTCAACTAGTCATTGAATCCCATGGTGCAGAGTGGCCTAGCCTCACCCATACCAAAGACAGGCAGAACTTCTGAGAAAGTTGCTGTGTGTGCTGCTTATCTAAGGCCCTTCCCCAACTCCAGAAATGCCTGCTGTACTACTCTGATCCTATTCTGAGCCAGATCATTTGTCCCTAGGTGGACAATGACATCCAGCTCCCTCCCTGTGCAGCTACTCCCACGATCCTGAGGATTCACTTCCTGTCCCTCCATGGTGGCTGGCAGGCACCTTACCTCCCTCCCTCTCCTCTTCTCTCCCTCCTTCCCCCAGTTTGACCCCCTTAACAACTGAGTTCCCCACCAGGAGTTGTTTCCTTCCCCTGTGGGGTCCAGTGCCACCCTCCTGTGGGTCTCCTTTGTGGAGGTTCCCAGCATCCTCCTTGGTCTCCACTATGGGTGCCTCCATAGAGGGACCATGCTCCACCAGAATGGAAAATGAATTGCGGACAGGCACAACTGGAAGGATGCACCTCTGTTCCACCACACTCACCATACCAGAGCCCACTGTGGTTCCAACCACCACTCTTTCTTGGCAACATTTGAGGCAGTGGTGGTGGCCTGGGTGGCCCCTGGGTGGATTAGGAGGTTTCCCAAATCCTCACCAGGTCAGCATGGAGATGGACAACCTCCTCCCCCAGCCCAAAGAGGTGCCTGCAAATAGGGCAGCAATGCAGCCTCCAGAACATTTCCTGGAAGACTGCTGCATCACAGCCAGTGCATTGCACCACTCCCCACATGTCTGTCTCACTTGCTGTTTAAGATTTGTTGTTGTTTTTGTTTTTAGTTCATGTGAGTGTGTTTACCCCCTATTCAGTGTGTTGTGCTGTTAAGGATATGAACAGGGAATGTTCTTTGCACTTTTGTGAAAGTGATGTCAGAACCCCTGATATAAAGGAAATGATGTGCTTGGGGTGGGTAAGGTGAAGGACAGGGTGGGTGGGACTAAGCCCATGCCCTCCAGAAACAATAAACTACAACTCTGACCCACCACCCCGGTGAATGCCTTCCTTCCTTCCTTTCAGACACCTATTTCACAGAGTTTATGTAACAGGTCTAGTCACAAATGACTGCAAATATTCTCCCAGCTAGATTTCCTCCCTAGCAAATAAAAATTACACTAAGTAAAGTCAACCCAAAAAACAGAGAACAAAAACACTGACTTCTACTTACTTATACATGCCCCAAAATTAAGAATTCAATTCAGTGTACTCTATTAAATCACCTCCTTGCTTTAAGAAAGCTGGTGGCTGCTCTCTTTCTCAGCTACAGTAGACAGAGCCCACAAACAACTCCTGTTTTGAATCCACAGTTCCTCAGATCCCCTTCAGTTCCTCCACTTAGACACCTATTTCACAGAGTTTAAGTAACAGGTCTAGTCACAAATAACTGCAAATATTCTCCCAGTTAGATTTCCTCCCTAGCAAATCAAAGTTTCACTAAGTAAAATCAACCCCAAAAACAGAGAACAAAAACACCGACTTCTACTTACTTACACATGCCCCAAAATTAAGAATTCAATTCAGTGTACTCTATTAAATCACCTCCTTGCTTTAAGGAAGCTGGTGGCTGCTCTTTGTCTCAGCTACAACAGCTAGTGTCATGGATCCTGATAAGATTCTCTCCTTCTCTGAGTTTCAGTCCAAATTTGTTATTTCACCAACCTTTTTTTTTTTTAAATATGCACAGATTCATCACTGCATTGGTAAGTTTCTGGAGACCCCCATGGTCTAATTCAGTAGGTGCCCTCTTCTTTAAATTATCAGCCTCTTCATGTCAAAATAAACCACTCCTATATTTATCAAATTATAAACCAACAAATCAGGAACACAGTTTTTCCTGTAGCCTTTTATTGGGATCAGACTTTGGGTTTACAATATTCACCGAATCAATGCACCACAATGTGGTCTGACATTTACAAACTTACTAAACAAGACTGTCTTAGTCTAATGCAATTCAATGCATTACATGATCTATGTTACTCCCCTAGTAAGTTGGTGAAAATGGGTATATCATCTTATTTAAGTGTCCATTATGTACAAAAGAAGAATGTACTTTATATCACATTTTATGCACCTGCCCTATTAGTAATTCTCTTTGGACCCTAGTACAACAGTTATTTTCCTCTTTTTTGGTCATAATAGATATTTTACTATTGAAACTTGTATTTTGGGTAATTATACTGTGATCTCATCGATTAAAGACAAAAGTTATATGGCTCTAAATTCACTTGTCATGAAATTGATAATTATGAGACACTGGAAACGTAACTGGATGCCATCACGTGTTGAGTGGCTTCAAGTATTCTTGACATCCTTAAATGCTGAGCGTGCAGTAGCCTCAGCTAACCAAACATGGACTAAATTCTAGACTTGCTGGTCTTCATTATACCAATATGTTATGCAGCAGATCTGATCGCTATTTTACATCCCATCCACCATCTATTACTCACACATTGTTTTTTGCATAAGTGCTACTGACACTTGGCTGGCATGATATGTTTAATAGATTTAGCCACCCCATTCTATCTTTTTAGTCCTATATTGAGACACGTGCAAGTGGTGGTGGGGGGGTTGAGGGTAAGGGTAGAGAGATTTTTTTTATTCCTTTTATATTTGGTTTTATTTGGGGGATAGTGGGTTTTTTGTTCATCATTCCTTCTTTTTTATTCACCTTGATCTTGTTATGACCTTCTGTGTATCTTGACTGTTTTTTGTAGATATTTATTGTTAACATTGTCATTGTCACTGACCTCTTTTTTTTTATGTATGTTAAGAAAAAATGTAATACATTTTCATTTAATTACAAAAGCATACACCAGTGATGGAATATCACCAAGGGGGATTAGGTATCTAATCCTGATGATGTTAAGATGGTAAAATGCACTCTGGACCACGGCTGACACCTGAGATTTAAGCATCAAGTCACAGTCCAGCACAACACTGAGATTTTTCACCTTCATCGAGATGTGCAATTGGGAGTCCCTGAACTTAAGACAGGAGACCTGACCAGATTGCACACCACCCCTTGGGCAACCCAGTTCCGCCACCAGTACCTCTGTCTTGCCCGGATTCAACCCCAGCCAGTTGACTCTCATCCAGTCCAGGATTCTCTGTAAGGCACTGATTGAATCTCCTGCTGTTCAGGTGCAAAGAATACGCATAGCTGCGAATCATCTGCATATCAGTGAAAATTCAGCCCGTACTGTCTTATAATGTCCTCTAGTAATAGCATATGCACCACGAACAACATGGGCACCAAGATGGAGCCCTGCAGGACCACGTATAGCAGGTGCAGTGGTGCAGATAAAAAAAGTGCCAAGTGCCACCCTTTGAATCCTGCCAGTGAGGAATGAATGGAACCAGTTAAGAACTGCCCCCCTCAGCCCACAACAAACCCACAGCTGCTTCAACAGCACCCCATGGTCCACAGTGTCAAACACTGCTGAGAAATCAAGGAAAATAAGAATGAAACACTTTCCTCAATCTCTCACCACCAGGAGATCATTAGGCACCCGAACCAGGGCAGTCTCAGTACTGTACCTTTTTCTGAAACACAACTGGAGAGGGTCGTAGATGTCATGAGTTAACAAATGGTCATCCGGTTGAAGAGCCACCACCTTCTCAATAACGTTTCCCACAAAGGGAAGATTAGAGACTGGTCTATGATTGGCCAGGGGGTCCGGGCCCAGTGATGGTTTCTTTTAGAGGGGTCTCACCATCGCCTCCTTCGAAGCCTCTGGGAAAACCCCTCTCACTAGAGAACACTGAACAATCCTAGCCAAGACTGGGCTGATAGAATCAACGTTCTCTACAAGAAGGGATGTTGCACCCAGATCCAGACTACAGTAGGTGGGCCTCAAGTCCTGGATGACTTTCATGACATCCGCATCCATCAACTGATTGAAGTCTGATCAGACAGAAAAAGTGCCTGTGACCCCAGGCTTGCCACTGCAAGCCCCCAAAGAGGACACTGCCTGAATCCCCGATCTCACAGAGGCAATCTTATTAGCAAAAAAACAGAGCAAACTCATCACACTTTAATTGCAAAAAGGATCCCACAGACTGAAGACAGGCAGGATTACACAACCTGTCGACAGTCTGAAAAAGCTGAGCTGGTCTGTTTATTGCTGCAGGAATCTCTTTGACAGGAACTCTGCCTTCTTGCAGGAGATTGCTGATTGATAGTCTCTATAATGAGACATCTAAATAAGCTTGTCCCCATCTGACCGGGACCTTCAACTGTGCCGCTCCAACCTTTGACCCCATATCTTCAATTCCCTGAGATTCCCATCAAACCAGGGGGAGCCCTGGTGTGAAATGAGGGGTCAAACATGAACTAGTATGACTGAGTTAAGAGCCTCAGTGACCACCCTGTTATAGGTCGACACCGATTCCCCTGGCTCATTGCAAGTACTCACAACACTTGATAGGTTCAGTGCCGCCATCTGACCTTCCAGGGTCAAACCCTTTAAAGGGCAATACTAAACCATTGCCATAGGGGAAGGTCTATTTGGAGGGGCTTTGAATGAGAACCTCATGGTATGATGGTCTGACCAAACTACCAACTCCACCATAAAGTTAGTGACCTCCACTCCCAGTGAGAAGACCAGGACCGATGAATGGCCATGTATGTGGGTTGCAGAGGTAACCACCTGTGTCAGACCCAGCAAATTCATTAGCTGGAGGAAGCTTTGTCCAAATGGCTAGAGTTTATTTTTGACCCAAGCATTGAAGTCACCCAGAATAAGCCATCTTGGTGACTCCAACACTAGCTCAACAACGAAGTCTGCAACTTCCTACAGGAATCCCCTCTCATTTCCCAAAGGACAATAAATGAGAAGGACCATGCAACCTACACCTGCAAACCCCTGAACAGCCAGACATTCTAAGATTCTGGTCACTCCCACTGGGAGGGCCGTGAGGTACAGATTCAATTTAAAACAAATCGCTACTCCCTCACCCCTACGATTCTTTCTTGGGCAGTGAATCACAGAGAACCAAGCCAGAATTGTTTTGTCTAATATTGGACCGGCACTCTCATCCAGCCAGGTCTCGATGATACGTACCAGATCAATTGTAGAAACAAGATCTGCTATAATCACTGTTATGTTCTTAATTAACCTGGCATTACACAACACTGCCTGAGAAGGATAAGTGAGTGAGGGGTGTGCCTTAGTATGCCCCTAGGGTGTGTGTTAAAATCCTTTAATGTACACCCTGTCATGGCTCATTACTTACCTGATAATAGCAAATGGGTTTGAATGGAGGGCTTGAGATTTATCCCACTTAACCTTGGGACCAGATAGTATTTCAAACTCAGATACAACTATTTTGAGAATTGTACAAGATTCTATTTGTCGAGAAAGCATTAAGAGTAAATTGTCTACATAAGCAAATATCTTATGCTTTTTATTTATTTGAATTCCTGTTATGCCCAGATTGATAAACAGATTGCTTATTAGAGGCTGTATTAAAAGTAGGAAAAGGTACAGTGACAACGGCCATCCTTGTCTTCTATCCAGTGATAATTTAAAGGGAGACGAGAGTATCCCATTCATTATTACTTTTGCAGTGGAGTTTCTGTATATTTAAAAAATCCAGGAACGAAAGAGTTCTCCGCAACCAAAATGAACCAAAATATTCTACGTTATGGAGCGTATAATCCCAGATAATCAAATCTGATGCCTTGAAAATACCTAGAGAAAATGCTATGAAGAGATCTTTATGTTTTGTTTGCTGATCACAGAACATTATCAATAAGGCCCCTGATGCTATCTGCTGTTGTTCTGCCCATTATAAATCCCACTTGTTCCTTTCCTACTAAATTAGTGATGTCTTCCTGAATTTTTTGGCGAGGATTTTTGCGAGGATGTTGTGGTCACAGTTCAGAGAAAACATCTATAGTGCCCATTCTGTCCATACAGACCATAAAGGCAAGTGTTTAAGGTGTGAGTTTAATTGTTTAATTGTTTAATTAGTATTTCAGAAAGACCTTTGAGCGTGAGCTCTTTTACAAAGGTTCCACGTCAGGATGGACAATAAGACAATACACATATTCAGGGGTTACAGAGGCCTGATCAATAGGCATTAAAGAGTGATTATATGACAATTAGACAAATAGGAGAAAAAAAACTGAGCAGTTGTAATTGAATACTAAGCTATTCCTAATTGGTTGCCCTAGGTAGCTCACCCCCGGAAACCGCCAAATCCGTTGATAGACAATGGCAGAGTAACTGCATAGGGTTTAACGCTATCCCAGATGGTGAGAGGCTGGGTGACAGTGAAGCAAGGGGGAATGGGTTTGAAACCAATCGCAGAGAGCGAGAGGTGTGGGGATAGTGAAATGGGGGGGGGCTGTGATGGGGGGAGCAGATCCAGAGGCTTTAATCGAGTATAGTGTGTGTGTTGGGGGGTTGGGAGGGCAGTACCAAGTGCGTTTAAAGAGGATTGATAGCTTACTTAAGCCCTTGGCTAGGCTGGAATGGAGGCAGGGTTCTCTAGGTAGCCCTGCTGGGTGTTACCTTCGGGGTAGGCCTGTCTGTCAAGTGGGGTCTGAGAAGCAGGAGCATTTTGAGTTAGACATTAGGTTCTGTTTGAGGCCTACTTTGAATTGAGACAGGCTGTTTGTTTGTAATTTCATCGGGAGTTCATTTATCCAGAGGGGAGCCCGATAGGGGAAAGCCCGCTGCCCTAGTGAGGTTCGACAGAACGATATGGACAGTGCTCCATTCTTCCTCCTTCTGGTGATGTGTGTTGAGATAGTGATTGGTTGGCTGTTGCTATTGTTTTGTAAATCTTGTTGTGTTTATGGTCTGCATGGACACTCTAGTGCCCCCGTGCTCCCTATAGAGAATTAATTCAAAGTCATTCACAATCACAAATGAGGGATATACACTCTGTATCCCAAATAAGGACTAACATCACCCAGATGTGCTGAGCCAATAATTATGATCAGTATATGATCTAGTCACCAGCACCTCATGAAAATGTTACCTTATATGACAGCAAGTAGTGTTAATTTCTGTGGCAGATAATACCAAAAATATCCCTCATACAGTAACATACAATTAAGAAACCTGAGGCTTCCCAGTGGTTTGTACATCTATCAGAACCAGAGTGCTGACATTACCCACTCTCTGTGAACAGAAACAACTGGTTAGCTTAAATAAATCAAACCTTGCAATCAAGTCTTATACACTTCGGCTAGATATTCAAAACTTTGTGCTGGGTGCAAACTGTTTGCACTTGGTTTGCACCGGGTTTGCACGGGTCCACTATATTCAAAAGGCCAAATAGCATGGGCAACCTGCATTAGCACCAGGCAAAAGTATATTGTATGCAAGGGGCAAAAAGAGGGGTCTTGTACATGAATACAGGCACAGTGCTATATTCAGTGCATTAGCACCACGCAGTGTTGTTGCACAACTTAGCGTGACACTTTGCATGGTGCAAATTACCACCCAGCAAAAGGTAGTCCTAACTCCGGGCAAACCAAGGTTGGGAGGCATGGACACAGCAGCAACAGGGAACAAGGCTGTCTGCAGCCAATGAGGAGGCAGTGTGGGTGGACTTCCTCCCTAGGCCTCTCCATATGCACAGGCACCCAAACTGTGGAATACAATGCAGTTATATTGCTTAGAAGCCAACCAGCCAGTAAGTGATAGAACTATGCTGAAACAGCACCTGCAGCAGTAATGGTTTGCAATGTGACAATATGTTGCACAGTGTGAATTGTGTATCGTGTTAATGGTATGTGTTTAGTGTACTCTGTATCATCCCAGCTGCTCATGTTGTGGCTCTGGGAGGTGTCTGGCACTGTGCCTCAGCACGGCGCACTTACCTGGACAACAAGGTGATAAATAAACATAGACAGGCACCAGACAGTGTATAAATATGGTGCACATGGATGGCTCCTCCTATGTTGCCATCATCTGCCACCAGTCCCAACCATGCCAGGCATTAATTGATGACCTGGTGCCCAGTGGACACCATGGCAGTGTGTCCAAACAGCACACACCTGCAGATCATCCTTCGGTGGACACCAACAGAATCTAGCACACACATGCAGCACTGAGGGCATGGAGGCTGTTGAGGGGAGGGTGTACAGGTGGCCAGGCTGCACCACATACCGGGTGCTGCCACAAGGCTAGGGCAATCCACGCAGTTCAAATGGCCTAGTGTAGGGAATACCCCAACACCAGTGTGCCTGTCTGATAGTATATGCCTCCCTAGCCACATAACGCTCATCTGTACAGACACCACAGCACACACAGCCAGCCATGTATATGCCACTGTGAGTATCCCATGCCAGTGGTGCAGCATCTGTGGGTCACACAACAGCATAACAGCAATGCCCACTGTCAGTACACACCTGCAAGATGGGCCTGTCACTCTGTAAAGTGCAGCAGTCATTGATGCTCTACACACCATAGGCATTGCTGTGTCCCTTACAGTACTGGCCCCCTTGTTACTGCAGTGTCTGCTGTGCACTGTAGCAGGAACTACAGTTTGATTATTGCATGCAGCGCCACCTCCTGTGCCTGTGCTGTGAAGTACCCTGGGGCACAATATTCTATGCGGTTCTGTGCAAATATATCCTGTAGCTACCACCATGCACTTCCAAACTGACCTACAGGTGGAGCTGTGGGCAGATCCAGCCAGCCCCTGTACTTCCAGACTGACCTACAGGTGGAACGGTGGAACCTTGCAATAGTGTTGGGCAATCTGCATGAAAACCAGGCTATGATGAGATGCTAATCTGGATGTTTGCCCATGGACTGCCTAAGTAGGCTCATTTGCATGTCACTTTTGAATATAGCAAATATTTTCCCCGGACAAATGGGATAGTGCCGAGCAAACATCTTAGATCCGTGCAAAACCTGTGCAAATGTGTCTGAGCCATGCAAACATTTTGAAAACATGGTACATTTCTGCAGAATTTCACATGAGCTGATGCTTGTAGCTTTAATGAGTCCACTCCTTTGCTAGTGCACACATTTATTTTATTTTTTATTTTAGTCTTTGGTAACCGGGTAAGGCCCACTAGGCACTAGTGCCTATTTTCAGGGGTGACCAGGGAGCATTGGGTGGTTAAGTGACTTGCTCAGAGTCACACAGCATACAAGTAGAGGTTGTGAGAATCAAACCAAGGTCTGATCTGCTGGATGTACCAAGCTCATTCACACCTCATTACTCTAACCTCCAGGCTATACTGCCAGCCCTACATTGGCCACATAGTTGACATTTACCTTCCTTCACATCACTGTGTACTGGGCTGCTGTTGTGGTTTGCACTTCCTGGTTGCTATATTCAGAGCTGCCTTATTTCTCAGGCTATTTTTTGCACTGCACTCCCAGCCCAGTTTGCCTGGCTTCCTTATCACGCTATATTCAGCAGGTTTAGCACCGGAGCTATCCCTTTTGAAAATAGTGGGCTACTGATTCTGGGCTAATTAAGCATGCCAGACAGTGCTAATTTAGCCCCAAGGCAAAGTTTTGAATATCTGTCCCTTAATGTGTAATTGCTAGCTCCTTGTGACCCCCCCTGGTGCTGGTATGGGAAATTCTCGGTGCTTGCCTGTGGGGGGCCGCACCAGTTAGGAGTATATAAGGTTAGGCAGGCAGGTAGAAGGAGAGAGGCCTTCTTGGCAGTTGGAAGTAGGGCAGTCTGTGGAGGGGCCCCCCCCCGCCTTAGGCAGATCGGCCTACAGCGGCAGTGCACCAGTCCACTTTGGGCTTTATGGGAGGGAGCTAGTCAGGCAGTAGCGGTCATTGGGGTTTCAGTGGTATTGTCCCCCCCCCCCACCGTAAAGGAGACAGAAGAGGTGGGAGATCTGTTGAAGACACTGGAAAATCTGAAGGCTGGTAGGAGTTGGGGACCCTGGATTCTGCTAAGGTGTGGAGCACTGGGACAGTGGGGCTGTTGTGGTGGTGGCAGGGCTGCAGCAGGGGCTGTTGGTTGGTGGCAGCAACAGTGTGCTCTTTACCCATGTGGCACACTGGCCCAAGCAGTAAGGCTGGAAGGAAGGATCAAGGATGAGGACTCAATGGGTCCTGCCATGCCCATGTCTGGAGCAGGCCCTGGGATCTACCATGCCTGTGCCTGGGGTGGATCTTTAGGCCAATTAATGGCCATGGTTCTCAGGAAACTGGGGTGAAAGTATGGGAGCTACTGCACTGTTTTGATTTGAGCCGCTCAGCTCCAGTGGACAACACTGGAAGTGAAAACTTGGTTAACTCTTGGGGTACCTGAAAACAGCTTCAGAAGGGAATGGTGGCAAAGAGTTATTATGTTGAGAACAGCCATGGAGGCTAGACTGCCCATCACCCCAGGGACTGTTTTCCCTGGTGGCACTAGAGGAGTAAATCACTCCCCTACAGAGGAAACTAGGAATAGGAAGGAATTTGGAAATGTGCAATGAAAATAAAAGGGTTTCTGAAAGAAGCTGGGTGCTCACTCAAAGTGCAGGCTCTACCAGCTAGATCATAAATTGCTATGTAATCTGCTGTTTTGCTGATGATGTAAAAATCATGCCTAAGTGCTGCCACTGTCCTCTCTCTTGTTATCCAAGCTTGTTAGCCCCATGGAGCTGTTTTTGGAGGTTTGAGAAGTTTAGTTCCTGGGCCCTGAAATCATTATGGTGCCCCAGGAAAGACATTTTTCTTGATTTGGCTAAACTGGTGTCCATTTGGTGATTGCAATGAATATCTCAAATGAATTAACTGTTTTTTTACTTTGCCTATTTATTCAAGAGTTAATAAATTTCTTCATAGCCATTTTTTTTTTAAATTTACAATTCTTGCGTTTTTCTTCCCGGTTTTCTCCCCCACATGGGACCATGACAGACACACGTGTGCGTGCGCATGGAAGCGCACATGCATGCCTGGTTCCGGCTTGTCCCCTTCTGCCTCACCCCTGGCAATTGCTTGCTGCTGCCTCCACCTATGCTTCCCATCGGACCTCCACCTGATGGGAGCGTAACTATTGGAGGGGGGTAAGCAACCTCCCCTGGGAGAGGAGAGCTGCCTTTGACTGCTCAATCCTGCTCCCTCCCTCCCCCCATGCAGGCTCCCCGATGATCCAAGGTCATTCCCAAATCCGGGTTGCTAGCGCGACACGAGATAAGGCGTCTAGAACCGGGCCAGCCTTCATAGCCATTTGAAGGGTCTCTAGGTTAATTCCATCTCAGTCCTGGGTCCTGAAGCAGTGAGAAGGTGAGATTAGAAATTCTGTTTTTCAGTGTTCCTGCTGAGGGTTGAAAAGCTGGCATCCAGGGGGGCTCAGAGGTGTTCTGCAAGTTTTGAAGACTTCTAAAGGTAGGGCACCTTCATTTCATTTTCTATCTGGGATGTGCTGCATTTTTTCATTGGTTAGATGTTCAGGATGGCACTTGTGGTCTGTGAGTCCCCTTCCCCATTTTTTCCACCAGGTACCCCGATAAAGGGGGAAGGGGGCTTACAGATGTGGGGGCTCATCTGAGATACTGTTGTACCCCAGTGGTGGTGAACCTCCCCAAATGTGGGACCCAGGAGGGTCATCAGGACTGGCTGGCCTAGGCCTGAAAAGTTATGGCACAGTTTTTTGGTCGTGAGGCCTGCTGGTGGTGCCTAGGCCTGCTTGCTCTCTCTCTGGTGCCTCTGAGTGGAGTGGTGATCATGTGCCTGCCTTAAATATTCTTTTTTTTTTTTTGGCCATCTCAGCACCAAGTTTCAGCCTGGTCACAACCCCTATCACCCCTCACTCTCATATCAGCTGTTCTCCCGATGCCCCCGACTTACCCCCAAGGGCGGGGCCACAGCACTGGCCAAGGTGTCACAGACACAGTTCAGGTTCATGGGAGCCAGCCTGAGAGTGATGGAGGGGTGGCGAGGCGGCATCACAGAGGCGCTGAGACAAGATTTTTTTTTTCTGTTGTTGCTCCCTCTGGAGCCGGGTGCATGCAATGACGCCAGCCGAGGCGAAGCATGCATGATCCCGTACGTGCAACCCTTGAAGCATCTGCATTCAGCTCCCCCCATGCTCGTGCACATCACCTTGCTCTCCAGTATCCACCAGAGGGCACTCAGGTGCTGATGCAGCAGTTCCCCCCTCCCTGGGGAAGGACAGCAGTCCACTGGATGCTCAATCCTTCCCTGCCAACCCCCAATGGCCCATGCTAGTTCCCAAACATGGGTCACCGGCTTGGCACAAGGTGTGGCATCCAGCGCCTTAACCCTCAGTGCCACCGGGCCAGCCTGCCTTAAATGATTCTGATTGATCAGACATTGGCTGTGCTGTGGGAGGATTGGAGTTGAGTTGCCATTTTGTGAGAGTTGTGGGAGCAAGAGAGAGAGGAGTCAAAAGTGATGGTTAGAGACTTTAGTAGCTGAATAGTGGTACTGGAAAACCAGAAAGTTTGGAGAGAACTCAAAGTAGAGGTGTGGACTGTGTGCAGAAATGGAAGATGGCAGAGGGATTTACACCAAAGGAGGAACCTCAGGCAATGGTTCCAGCCTCCATGCTCATTTGGCTATGGAATTCGGCAGGGAGTGGGCAGGGAGATGATCACTGTGTTAGATGTGGATATCATGGAAAAGGAGTTGTAAGACTGCCCTTATGCACAATATGATCCAGTACTGTACCTGGAGGCATTTGGGGAGGCCCACAGTTTACTTTTTCTTGGGAGTACCTGTCAGTGTGTCCGCTCACACTGTGTCATTGCTATTTCAAAACTAAGTGTGGGGTTTGGTACTAGTGCCAGGCTTGAACTTCAGGAGAGTGTGGAGGCTGAGAAGGAAGTGAGAGAGGGGTCCCCAAGATGTTAAGGTGGAGGTGGTGGAAGAAGTGACCAAGGGTGGAGAGGGGGAGCACAGCCATCTGCCCAGTTTCTTCTCCCTGACTGTCAGCTATCCCCATGGCAGAGGGAGGGGCAGGGGCCTGCAAAAATCATCATGGCATCCCCCAGGGCCTAGGGGTTCTCCTGCATGGTCCCTGCTCAGTGACAGTGCACCCACTACCCCAGCTGTAGCAGAAGCCCCACCATCTGTGCATACCCTCCCTGTGATTCGAGTAGGAGCCACTGGAGTAACTATAGAACATGAAGAAATCCAAGATGATCCAGAGCCAGATGTGACTGAGGGACCCCATAAATGGTACCAATTCTCGGATCATGAAACCTAGCGGACTGTAACTAGGCCCTATCACTGCCTTGCCATCGCATTACCAGGCAAGACCCCACACCTGGCAGTGCAGTCAAAAGCTTTAAAGTTATGAATGGATGGGCTGTTAAGTAATGATCCTGTGAATGCCATCTACAGAACTGTGGTATGGTTGGAGCCAGGCAATGCAAGGTGCACCAGTGTCAGGGACTTGCCCGAATGGTCGCAGGCCAAATGCTGGGTAAGGTAAAGATTGCGAGCAGAATACCCCCAGCTGGAAAACCCATACGTATCAGAAAGGATGTGGGATATTATTGAGGAGATGAGAGGTGTGAAGGTGTGGGTATAAGAATGACACTGAAGTCTAGAATAAGTCCAGCAATAAATCGTTATTTACAAAAATAAGAAGCGAACTGAACAATCAATAAAAAAAAAAATAACAGAATAAAAATAAAATAATTCCAAATGACAAAATAACAACACACTAGAAGCTCCACCCCTTTTCTAGAAGCTAACTCTTAAACACAGCCAAATAAACATCATATTTGTTTTTTACAACATAAATCCCCTTTTAGGCTTATTTAAAATATCATATTGGTAGCCACACAAAATAAAATCCTGCCTAGAGTTATAAAGTAACATGACATTACTATCTAGACCCACCCCCTTATTTACAAACTATAAATAATGAAACAGAAAGGCCGTCTGGCTCTATAGGAAGAAAGGCAAAACAAACATGGCTTCCCCTAGAGCTACATGCTGGGTTTGGTAAGTACTTCTAAACTTAGCTTTTCTCTTAAAACTTAATTTAACTTAATGTCATCAAGTATACCTTTATTTTAATGAAGAAACACACAAGAAGAAAGCAGAAGAAATAAACCTAACTGTAGAATATATATGTCTGTGTTTTTAGACCCTTTTGATATATCAGCTTTAAGTTTCAGAATCATAGGATTCAGTTTTACTAGATAGAGCTTATAACACTGTTATACTTTTTACAACAACCTTCTATACTCTAGCATTATAGCTTTCATCAGAGGCTGGAGAGGCAAGAAAGGTGGAAATAAATTAATTTTATCAGGGCAACACATAAACTTTATGTATTTTAGTACATTACACCGATATATGCATAGATGGCCAGTCTACACATATACCTTAAAGGGGCAGTGTACCTAAGTACATAATGTCTTAACAAAGTAAAATGAAAGGTATGCTGTTGCAACAGACTGATCTAAACATATGAAGAAAAACAAAATAAGGATGCTCCAATATAATAGATATTACCCCACTCCTCCCTGCCTAAGAAGAAAACTGTTTTCACAGAATTACTGTTTTCTGTATGCCTTCACAGATCCCTCTACTTTGAGGAATGGAACTTCAGGCCACCCTCTCCCAAAGCTCCACCCCGGGGTCCCCTTACATAAACTACAAAAAATGTTCTTAACTCAAGTAGAGATCCCTATCGACCTCCACTTCTACACATTCTTTACCCCGGGGTCTGTGTAGGTTGATGAATCATGTCCAAAACGGGACATGAAATCTGCATTCAGATGTTTCTTTCCAGAACGATGTTCTACAGAGAAATGATAAGGCTAAAGTGAAAGGTACCACTGCATTATGCGGGGGTTCTTATTCTTCATCACATTAATCCAACAAAGGGGGTTATGATCCGTTATAATTTTAAATTCTCTCCCCCATAAACAGAATTTTAAAGCTTCTATTGCCCAGCGATTAGCCAGACACTCTTTCTCTATAGTCGAATATTTGGACTCCCATTCATGCAATTTGCGACTGATATATATAACAAGATGTTCTTCATTACCATCTATTTGAGAAAGGACAGCACCAATACCATTGTTGGAAGCATCTGTTTGTACAATAAAAGGACGAGAAAAATCAGGACTGTGCAGTACCGGATACGAACAGAGTTTCGCTTTTAAGGTACAAAAGGCTTCCCCACATTGTGCTGTCCAATGTACTTTGTCAGATTTTACCTTATGGGTTAGTTCTGTTAGTGGACTAGCAATTTCCGAGAAATTTGGGACAAATCTCCTATAATATCCTACAAGTCCTAAGAAGGCCCTGACATGCTTCTTCGTTTGGGGTCTTTCACTATGTAGAATAGCTGATATTTTAGATGATTCAGGCTTTACCATCCCATTACCTATAATGAATCCTAAATATCTTGTTTCTTGCATAGCTAAAGAACACTTGACAGGATTGATAGTCAGGCCCGCTTTAGTTATAGCTGTAAGCACTTGTTGTAAATGTGTTAGATGGGCATCCCAAGATGGACTGAATATAATAACATCATCTAGGTAGGCTGCAGCATAGGAAGTATGGGGCTGTAAAATCTGATCCCTGCATCATTGGAAGGTTGCAGGTGCCCCATGAAAGCCAAAGGGCATGGTAATAAACTGAAATAATCCAAGAGGAGTAGTGAATGCCGTTTTTTCTTGTGATCCCTCATCTAAAGGTATTTGCCAATATCCTTTTGACAGATCCAGGGTGCTTATATTTTGTACTTGACCCAGTCTGTCAATGATATCATTGATGAGAGGCACTGGATATCCATCAAAGACAGATATGGCATTTAATTTGCGGAAATCAAGACAGACACGTACTCCTCCTTCTTTCTTATTTACTACCACCATGGGGAAACTCCAAGGACTTTTAGATGGTTTTATAATCCCCATTTGTTGCATTTTTATTATTTCTTGTATCTTACACTTTCAGGCAAATGGTACATTTTTTGTCAGATGGGTTTTACCTGTGCTACTTCAATATGGTGTTCTATTTTTTTTACCCTGCCAGGAGTGACTGTAAAGTAAGGCTGAAAAACTTTGAGTACTGTATCTATCTCTTCTCTTTGACCAGGATGTAGTGTAGGATTTATGTTAATGTCCTTATATGACCCTTTACCATCTAGTTTTTCATAGGCCAACTCCATTTCATTCTCCTCACTTTCAGGTAGGATATACATGCTAGGTTGACTTCTATTATACCATTTTTTCAATAAGTTAAATGATATATTTTCTTTTAGTGTCTTTTATCCGGTAATGCTATCTCATAATCAATGTTTCCCACAGGTTTTATTATGGTATATGGTCCCTGCCTTTTCATTAATAACTTGTTGTCTGAACAGGGTAGTAAAAGCAAAACCCTTTCCCCGGGTTGAAAGGATTTATTACCTACTCCCTGGTCATACTTCTCTTTTTGGTAGTGTTGGTGTTTTAATGCCTGTTGATGTGCTGTATTCACATATCTAATCAGTTTGCTTCTAAGGTTAGTGATGTACTGTACCGCTGTTAAGGTTTTTGCCTCTGGATGTTCAACTTCCCATGCCTCCCTCACTATATCTAACATACCTCTGTTTTTTTTTCCATATAACATCTCAAAAGGGGAAAATCCAGTAGAGGCCTGTGGTACCTCTCTATATGCATACATTAGATATGGCAGATATTGATCCCAGTACTTTCCTTCCTCTTGTGTAAACTTCTTTAACATGTGTTTTAAAGTTTGATTGAATCTTTCCACCAAGCCATCGGTTTGTGGATGATATGGTGATGTGCGCATAGCATGAATCCCTAATGCTTGGTATAGGCATTTTAATACTTGAGAACAGAAATTACTTCCCTGGTCGGTAAGAATTTCCTTAGGAATGCCTACCCTGGAAAACATTTTTACCAGTTCATCTGGTATTTTTTGTACAGTTATGGTACGCATTGGTATAGCTTCTGGATATTTCGTACTGTAGTCACAGATTACCAGAATAAAATGATTCCCCTTTGTTGTCTTTGGTAATGGGCCCACTATATCCACAGCTACACACTGAAAAGGTTCAATAACTAAAGGCAGGGATGGTAGGGGTACCTTATTCTTTCTAGTAATAGGACACACTTTTCGGCAGAATTCACAAGTTTTACAGTACTCCTTCACTTGCTTATGGATACCTGGCCAGAAAAAAATGATATAACAGTCTATTCAAAGTTCTTTCTGCCCCCTGATGTCCTGCTAATGGTATATCATGTGCCATGTATAGTAAATGCTGTCTATAGCTCTCTGGGACCATTAACTGTGAAACTATCTCCCTGGTCTTAGGGTTAACACATTCCCTATATAGTAACCCCTATAGTAATACCATTTTTGGTCCTTCCTCAGCATCTTTCCCCACCTGTAGAAAAAATGGTTTCTGAGTTAGGTCCTGCATTTGCTCAGTTCTAAAAGATTTTAAAGAAATATATTTTCCCCTATCACTATTCATCTTTTTGGTATCATCATTTTTAAGTTCCTTTTGTATAAGTGTCCATCTATTTTTATCCAGTGTTCATTCTCTTCTGTACTTACAAGACTTTCCTGACTCTGTACACAGTTCATCTTGGAATGGAAAGATATTATTTAACTCCACAGTCTGCTTAGTCTGTGACCTGGTGGTAAAGGCTCCCAACTGTGTGGCCTCAGACAACAAGGTATCAAAACTAGGATGATCATGTCCGATAATGACTGGCACAGGCAAATGGGGTACTAGCCCAACTGGCATTTGCTGAGTTCCCTGTATTTCAAGAAGTAAGGTTTTCTACTGGGTAAACAAGACCTTACCACAAGTGACCTAGTTACGTTCTCAGGTTCTGTGGTGCAGGGTACTAAATTAGCCTTTATCAAAGTTTGTCAACTGCCAGAGTCTAGAATACCAGCTACTGTTTGGCCGTTTACAGTGACTGATGTTAAATACTGTCCCCAGTTGGCCAAAGCTAAATGTATAGGTGCAGTCTTTTTCTTAGAGCAAAATCTGGCGATATGCCCTTTCGCTTGACAGATGTGGCTTATAATATCAGTATTATATGGTCTCTCAGGTCTTACTGGTCTTACACCCCCAACTGTATTATTTGATGTAGAAGAAAATGTCCTTACCGCAGGAGCTGGTGTGTTGGTGGAAAAGTGTCCTTTTTGTCTATGGGGTCTTGCTGCCAAGTAATCTTCTGCCAGACTTACAGCTTTTGCAGCAGTCTCAGATCGATGTTCTCTGACCCATACTTGCACGTCTTGTGGTAGAATCCTCACAGATTGATCTAATACGATAGCCTCAAGCATCTGTTCCTTAGTATTAGTCCCTGGGCACAGCCATTTGGTACACAAGTCCTTCAATCGCGTATATGCCTCCTATGGGGTTTCAGTAGTCAGGAATTTTAAAGCTCTGAATCACTGTCTGTAGGTTTCCAGGCATATATCATAACGTATGGCCTCCTTTACAGAATCGTAGTTGTCGCTCATATCACTGTCTATATGCCCATAAGCCAACTGAGCTTTTCTGGTCAAATATGGGGCAAGTCTAATGACCCATTGTTCTCTGGGCCAATTACATGGACTGGGGATGTGTTCAAAAGTAGTCATGAATGTTTCTATGTCATCAGTTTCTGTAAGTTTTGTCAATTTAATATCCTTAGGGCCATCCACTGGTGCAGGAGGATGACCTGTTCCTAAAGCTTGGATGGCTCTTAAGGTGTCCGCCCACCTAGCCTCATTGCGCTGATTGTCCCTCTCTCTTTGTTTTTCTAAGGCTATCTGCTGCATACATAGCCATTGTAATAGTTCCTGAGAGTCACCCACAGTTGGACTCACCATTTTCTCTTCTTCCTGTATGATGTCTTCCCCCATCTCTCCTCCAATGGCACCTTCCTCCTCCATCTTGGTCATTTTGCTCCTCACATCCCCCAATCCGGGTAACAAGGTTGCTTCAGACTTTGCTGCCATGGTTCTAGTGTAAACACCACTAGTCAGCTCTCCTTCCAGCATCCAATTCTTCACTTGATACTTTGACAGTATCTCTCAGTCTGAAATATCAAACCTTATCTCATTTCTGACACCGTATGTGAAGGTGTGGGTATAAGGATGACACTGAAGTCTAGAATAAGTCCAGCAATAAGTCTTTATTTACAAAAATAAGAAGTGAACTGAATGATCAATAAAAAAAATAACAGAATAAAAATAAAATAATTCCAAATGACAAAATAACAACACACTAGTAAACAGCTAGTGTCATTCCATCAATGGGATAGCAGAGCACTAGTCCCTTTGAGATCTGATCACAGAATGAGAAATGACTCCTTTTATACATACAGGTCATGTGACATTTGGAAGCTTCACCCCTTTTCTAGAAGCTAACTTTTAAACACAGCCAAATAAACATTATATTTGTTTTTTACAACATAAATCCCCTTTTAGGCTTAATTAAAATATCATATTGGTAACCACACAAAATAAAATCCTGCATAGAGTTATAAAGTAACATTACATAACTATCTAGACCCGCCCCCTTATTTAAAAACTATAAATAATGAAACAGAAAGGCCGTCTGGCTCTATAGGAAGAAAGGCAAAACAAACATGGCTTCCCCTAGAGCTACACCCTGGGTTTGGTAAGCACTTTTAAACTTAGCTTTTCTCTTAAAACTTAATTTAACTTAATTTAACTTAATTTAACTTAATGTTATCAAGTATACCTTTCTTTTAATGAAGAAACACACAAGAAGAAAGCAGAAGAAATAAACATAACTGTAGAATATATACGTCTGTGTTTTTAGACCCTTTTGATATATCAGCTTTAAGTTTCAGAATCATAGGATTCAGTTTTACTAGATAGAGCTTATAACACTGTTATACTTTTTACAACAACCTTCTATAATCTAGCATTATAGCTTTCATCAAACAAAATGATTAAATCCTCCTTCTGTGATTTAGTGCTTTCAACAGTTTTTATTTAAGGTTTTAAACAGTTTTTATTTAGAGCTTCCACCAGTTTTTATTTAGGGCTTTCACTACCTGTATGCAAGTAATTACAACTTCCTTCTGTGGAAAGGGAAGAAAGAACACATAAGTATCTGGAGTTATCTCCAGCAGGAATGGTGTCTCCAGAAGAAATCTCTAGCTGCTCGCTTCAGCAGCACAGAAAACCCAAGGTAATCCTTCTCGCTGGGGGGGGGGTGGGGTTACAAAACAAAACGAGCACTGCTTCTATTTTATATTTTAAACAGTTCCCAAAGAGGCTGGAGAGGCAAGAAAGGTGGAAATAAATGAATTTTATCAGGGCAACACATAAACTTTATGTATTTTAGTACATTATACCGATATATGCATAGATGGCCAGTCTACACATATACCTTAAAGGGACAGTGTACCTAAATACATAATGTCTTAAAAAAGTAAAATAAAAGACATGCTGTTGCAACAGACTGATCTAAACATATGAAGAAAAAAGAAAAAGGATGCCCCAATATAATAGATATTACCACAAGAGGCAACTGGGTATTCAAAGAGACACTAAATAAGTTGCGGTCCCGACCTGGGGGCTTTGGCCATGCCTCCCAGCAGCTCCTCCAAAAGGCGGAGGCTATGTGCCACACTGGGCCGTAGGCAGGTCCCACTCTTTTCAGACATTTTGCCCTGGTTCAAGACATAGCTGGCTGTCAAGTAAAATTCAGTGTTATAGCCAAGAAATCTTTTGGGGACCTGAACATAAAGCCTGACCCAGATTACTACTTCCCTCCGGGCAGAGGTCCCACCCTCTAAAGCCCACTGAATAAAGCTTTGAACTGTGCCAGGATTGCAGAAAACCTTTTGATACAGTGTGAGGTTATTTCCCTAGACTGCTTAAAGTTGAGGAAGCTCTGGTTTGTTAATGCATTTGTGTCCAGGGACTGTGCTGAAATCAAGCAGGAGCAGAAATATGGCCAGATACCCTATGACTATTTTGAAAAGAAAAAAGAAGAAAGACAATTTTCTCCCTTTTCTTCCTTGCTTAAAAATGTAGTAGTCAGCAGTGATTTGATTCCTGCAGGCAGGGCCTGCTGTACGGTTTTGAGGGCCCACAGCAGGATTATTGAAGTCATGGGGCCCCCTACTTGGCAGACCTTCACCCCATATGTTTGACTGTAGCCAATAAATATATAATTTGATTTTATCCTCAGTACAACCAGGGGTAGCTTTATATGTTTTAAGGGGAGACAGCAGTGTTAGTCCGTGGGGTTGTTCCTTCTATGACATCCATTGCTGAAAATCTACCTCTTATTGGCTGGGTCATTGCTTAATAAGGCATTTCATTACATCATGATGCCACATCAGAAGGTGCTGCACAGCCCTTTGTTGCTGTTTTAAGAAGATAATAAGATTTAAAGGAGAAGACTACTGTATATTTCTGATTTGGATATGTCTGATGTATTTATTATACTTTACATCAGTTACTGTACATATGTCAATAAGATATCAGTCATTTCTGATGTTGCAATACATATCTAGAGTCTGAGGCTCTGACACAAGGTAGTAAAATGTCAAGCAAGACTCCATTTACATGCAAATGGGTCACTTGTAATATAGCCCCTCCAATTCCCTGATGTCACTGCAGCAACGGTGCAGAAGTACACATAAGGGCATCAATGCTGTCTATCCTGATTTTAGTTTAAGTTTGCAATGGCTTAAGACAGTTCTGTCATGCAACTCGCACAGAGAGTGGTACTTGTAGCCTTAATACTGCAAGTGAAGAGTAAATAATGCATCTAATAGTATTTCATTCACAGGAAACAGAATTTCTCTGTACTGCTCATTTCTCTCTGTGAGACAGTTGCAACATGTTGTAGAAAGCAGCAGAAAGAATCAATCAGACAATCAAACAGTCAATCTAGCAGTCAATGAGTCAATCAGTATTGCACCAGGTGAACACCTTTGAGAAGATTCATTTACAAGGTAGGACGGAGCAGTTTCCCAAAGGATCACACAAGACTGAATTCCTCCTTTGCCCAAATTATACACCCCCCTTTCAGCAGCCTGAAAGTGGAGAGCTAGATCACTCACTTTATAAAGTGTGTTGTTTTAAATTTCAAATGCTCCTTACATCTGGGTTTCTGACTGGAAATACCAAGACACAGAATGTATATGACATTGGAAGAAATGAGCTAAGCAAATACAGAGCACTACAAACATTGAGACTGATTAGTTTCTTTACCTACAACAGCTGAAGTGTAGCATCTGATTTGTGAGGGACATCCTACTTCAAATGCTGGCATTACAAGGGGGGGTGGGCTGCCACAGCTTGTTCTCAGTACCTTCAAAGTGAAATGGGGTAGCTGTCACATCACTGTTAATGATTTATAATGGGAATGGGGGCACTTTTAAAGTCATGGACCTGAGGGGCCATCACAGTTCCCAAGGAGGTTAGGGGAACTTGTTAAGGGTTAGAGTAAGGGACTTTTGTAGGATGTGAACCAGAGTTTCCCCATTCTTGTGCCTGTGCTCTAACCACTAGATTATCCTTCTTCCATATGCTGCAGCTGATGTTGTCCTGGTAACCTATTTCTTGGTATAGCAGAACTCTTCTTTGCCTTACATCAGCTGTCCAATCACTGACAACCTAGTTACAAAGGGAAAGGGGCATTTTTGCAAGATTTTGTCACTGCTGGTGTCAATCAAAACAGAGAATGCTAACACACACATAACATAACACAACAGCTTTATAATAGCACTTAAGACTCTTGTATCCAGTGTCATTTATTTAGTAAACTGTTTTTGCTAACAGAAACATTAACACAACACATGCAGGCACTTCCTTATAGGCATACTGTATATACATGTCAAATCAGTGCTGCATCACACTCATATGGTCCTAGTTCCTATTAGACCTGCACTTCAGGATGTGCACAACACTTAAAGGGTTCCCCCATTACTCAAGTGGGGAACCAAACATTGTGAGTTCTGTTTACTGGTGGAACAGCATTTAGTGCAGCACCATTATCTGTTGCTCTGATGACATCATCCTCCAGCAGCATTGATGGTAAAATGGAGGACAAACACATTGATAACTTCTGGGAGCTGTATATTTTGATTTATAATCTAGATTTGGACAGCAATTGGACTGCTGGCAATTGGAGGAGGCACACAACAGTTAGTCATAAGGAGCTAGGAAAATATGGGAGTGAAACTATGGGAGACTTCCCCTTTAAGAAATTTAAGAATAATTAAGATAAACTGCTCTGACTGCAGGCCTATCCATAAGGAGGGGGTCCCCAGCAACAGCAGGGTTTGCTGGTGCCTAAAATTGGGAGTAATACTATATCCCAACATTCAGTATCCTGACACACACAGGATACAGAGCACTGTTGCCCAAAATCATCTCTTCCAGAATTCCATATATCCCGACATTGAGCATCCCAACACAGAGGATACTGAGCACTGTTGCTGAAATTATCTTTTTCAGAATTGCCATTTCCCGACATTCAGGATCCCAACATTCAGTATCCTGACGCACAGGATACTGAGCACTGCTGCCCGAAATCATCATTTGAAGAATTGCCAATAGGTCAACATGAGACTGCAAGTGTGCTTGCGTGTCTCATGTGACAGGTTCTGTATGTGAGTTTTTGTGTTTTTTTGTTGTTGTTTTGATTTTTTTTTTGTGTGTTGTGTATTTGGTTGATTCAGTGCTTGGTGCAGACATTTTTGACAATTCAACAGTGTTCAGGGAGGTGGTACTTAGTTGGAATAGCAGGTGTTCACGTAGGGGAGAGGTGCAGTTCCATTGGAAGGAGGTGCTGTTACATGAGGATTTTATAATATTGTTGTTTGTGCCAGTGCTCAGAGGTACTCTGCTGTGGAATATTGTTACTCAGTGGAGAGGATCCTCTGCATTTTTTCCTCCCTCTGCTGGTAAGATTTTTGCAGGGGTGATTGGGGTTGTCCTCTTAGGACTGATTTCCTCATGGTGTCCGTATGTTGCTGCTCCCTATGAATGTCTCTTACCATGGTGTGGAGACTTGCATGGGGTTTACTGAGCAGTGAATAGAGCCAGTGGTGCCATACCTCCACATTGTTTTGGGTGCATGGTATTCCCTCCAAGGTGGGATCTAATATTGACCAGATGTTGGGTGGGAACAGTGGTGGGTATCATGCCCTCTTCATGTTGGGCTGGATCTTCCCATACAGGTAGTTTTCCTTAAACCAGTGTTGAAGGTCAAGGGTTATTGGTGGTAATTCTTGTTTGAGCTCCTCGTATGAAGAGGGCATTTCTTGAGGGCTGAGGTATGCAAGGCATATCAGTTTTCTAATTTGGAGGCTGAATTCAGGGTTGGTTCTGTATTCTGTTGCTAGTTCAAGGGCTTGGACCTTCCTCCATATTATCTGGCCAAAATGGAATAAGCAACCTTTGTGCTTCAAGGTGGGAAATTCCTGCTGTGAAGCATGAATGGCTGCTTGCTCAAAGTCCGTTATGATTGTAATAGGTGCTAGTGTGCAGTTGTTCCGCTCGGTCAATTGATGCAATTTTTGGAATAATGTTATGTAGCAGTCCTGAGCTTTCGTGTTCATTAGGCAGTATAACAGGGGCATTATATGGCTGTTTTCTTGTAGTACAACAGAAGCGTGAATACTGTAGAGCTGTGTAAATAGCTTCGGAACAGTCTTAGAAGTCCTGTCCGTTATCCAGAATCTAACTTTCTGCAGATCATCCAGGTTGTCATTGGTAGTGAATATGAGTAGTTTGTTGTTTTCAATTTGATTCTGGCATATATGAATGGTTGTCTGGAGACTTCTGTGAGATTATATGGGACTTGCAGGTCATCTAGTGAGCTGGACTCAGTAGGCAGTTCCATCCTTCTAGATCTATTGATGGTTTGTAGCAATGATTTCTTGGAAGGTATATGTTGTCGTACTTCTGGAGTCAAAGCTGTAATCTCATGTTGAAGTAGCTGGGCTGGGTTACTTGCCAATGTTTTGGCTTTTTGTTTTAATGAAGCTACTAGTTTGGCTTTAGGTGCTGCAGTGGGATTGGGGGAATGGTTGTGGTCAGTGTGTTTGGCTAACAGGTGCTGACCATTTTACAAGACAGTGATAGCACGTCCTAGGCAGTTTTTAGCTTTTCTCTGGTTGCAGCACCTGTAAAATCTTTCCTCATGGTGTTGCTTCTCTACTACTAGGTAGACATGTAGGTTTAACTTTTCCCTGCCTTTTTTTGATGGTACTACTGTGCATACATGCACATCGGGGTTTTTGCTGCTTTGCGGTTTCGGATTGTCGGTTGCCAGAGCTTGGTCCAGTTCTCTTATCTGTGCCATGGTGATTTGGGAGCTGATAGCATTCTGTACAGCTTGTTATGGGGCTTAAATACCCACTGCTAGTGAGGGAACACATACATTGTTACTTGTTTCTGCTATACCTGTACGCTACACACAGGTGCGTTCTTCTGGTATTCTCCCATCCTCGAGTCACTTCAGACTCGGAGCATGTATCTATAAAAATGTGGGTGAGCAGGGGTGGTGCCCCTCACATAAATGTAGATTTAGTTGGGATTGGGGGTCGAGATGTTAGTATTGTCAGTACTGTTGGTGTCGGGTAAAAAAAATGATGTTTTCTGTGTCGGGATACCAATTGTCGGTATCCGGTAGTATACCCCTAAAATTGCCTATGTCTACAGGAGAAGACTTTTAAACTGACTGAAAAGACAACAGTTTATTAAATATTTTTAGAGCTGGGTACAAGCCTAGCTCTGGGATGGTGAGAGCATGAGTGTTAGAGTGAGTGGCGTGTGAAAGGGAGTGTGAATGTGTTGTGATTTTCAAATTTCAAAAAGATTTAAATGATTTAATTGTATAATGTGTTTAAAAAGAAAAATGTTATTCAACTGTATTTTTTTAGCAGCCTGGAAGAAATTAAACAACATTTTTCCTATTTTAGAGTGCTGTTTGGGTTAGTGTAAAGAATGAGAAGGGGTGGAGTGTGTGATGTCTGCGGGGTGGACACTCGGGTGTGGCTGGGGAGTGTGCATTACCCAGTCTAGCCTCGGGGTCCATTTTTGGGTCTCTGCCCCCATTTCCAGGAGGAAATAGGTTTTTAAGTGGGGGGAGAGTGTAAGCCTCCCCTCGTTGGGTGGGGGCTTTCTAGCTCCTTGCAACCCCCCCCACCCTGGTGCTGGTAGGGAGCTTTGGTGCCTTGGGAAATTTTTGGTGCTTGCTTGTGGGGGGCAGCTCCAGTGGCGCATATATAAGATTAGGAGGTGGGTAGAAAGAGTGAGGCATTCTCAGCTGTTAGAAGTAGAGCAATCACTGGTGGGGCCCCCTCCAGCCTCAGGCAGGTCAACCTACAGGGGCAGTGCTCTGGTCCACTTTGAGCTCCGTGGGAGGGAGGAAGGGAGTCAGGCAGTAATGGTCATTGGGGTTTCAGGGATATTCCATCCCCCCAGTAGGAGGCAGAAGAGGTGGGAGATCTGTTGAAGACATCAGAAAGCCTGAAGGCCGGTAGGAGTTGGGGACCCTGGATTCTGCTACGGTATGGAGACCTGGGCCAGTGGGGCTGCTGTGGTGGTGGTAGAGCTGCAACAGGGGCCATTGGTTGGTGACAGCAACAGCACGTGGCACACTGGCCCAGGCAGAAAGTCTGGAAGGGAGGATCAAGGCCTAGAACTTGATGGGGCCTGCATGCCCGCGGCCCTGGGATCTACCATGCCCGTGTCTGGGGTGGATCTTTAGGCTGATTAATGGCTGTGGTTCTCGGGGAAACTGGGGTGAATATATGGGAGCCACTGCACTGTTCTGATTTGAGCCGCTCGGCACCAGTGGGCAACACTGGAAATGGAAGCTTGGTTAAATTTTGGGACACCTGAAAACAGCTTCAGAAGGGAATGGTGGCAAAGAGTTACTATGTTGGGAGCAGCTGTGGAGCCTAGGCTGCTAATCACCCCAGGGACTGTTCTCCCTGGTGGCACTAGAGGAGTAACTCACTCACCTGCAGAAGAAACAGAGAACAGGAAGGAATCTGGAAATGTGCAATGAAAATAAAAGGGTTTCTGTGGAAGAAGCTGGGTACTCATGTAAAGTGCAGCTCTATCAGGTAGATCCTAAACTGCTGTGTAATCTGCTGTCTTGCTGATGGTGTAAAAATCATGCCTAAATGTCCTCTCTCTTGTTATCCAAGCTTGTTAGCCCCATGGAGCTGTGTTTGGAGGTTTGAGAAGTTTAGCTCCTGGGCCCTGAAATCATTATGGTGCCCCAGGAAGTACATTTTTCTTGGTTTGGCTAAACTGGTGTCTGTTTGGTGATTGCAATGAATATCTCAAATGAATTAACTGTTTTTTCACTCTATTTATTCAAGACTTAATCAATTTCTTCATAGCCATTTGAAAGGTCCCTAGATTAATTCCATCTCGGTCCTGGATCCTGGAGCAGTGAGAAGGTGAGATTGGAAGTTCCATTTTCCAGTGTTCCTGCTGGGGGTTGAAAAGCCGGCATCTGGGGTGGTTGAAAGTGCTTTGAAAGTTTTGATGACTTCTAAAGGTAGGACGCCATCATTTCGTTTTCTATCTGGGATGTGCTGCATTTTTTTCATCCGTTAGATCTTCATGATGGCTCTTGTGGTCTGTGAGCCCCCTTCCCCATTTTTTCCACCAGGTACTCCTAGAAAGGGGAAGGGGGCTTACAGATGACTTAATCATACGTCACAGCAACAGCACAATGACCTTCATATTTACTCGCATTATGCAAAACATTAGTCTAGTTTAATCAAGTTCAGCAAGGCCAAAGTCCAATAGGTTGCACATGTAAACATTGTCTTAACTTTTCTCAAATGAAGACAGCATCGATTACCACCAACACATGAAGAAAACGATTGGGCCAGTGAGTATGAAGAGGCAGGCTTGTTTTGCATCTGCTTTTTGAGTTCAGCAACTAAAGTTCAAAGGAGACGATGACTGATCTGACTAATTGAGGTCCTCATGTGAATGTCTGAGTTGAATCCTTTGTCATAGCATGCTCACCATAGTATCCTTCTCCCTGTGCTGGTCACAGGATGGAGGATAGCCTTCACAAGGCCCCTTCTCTGGAATACCTAGAGGGTAGTGCACAGACTTTTGGCTTATTGTGGACAGGAAGATCTTCAGGTGGAGAATGTTGCCCCCATGTGCAAGGAAAGGGAAGTAGTCTGGTCAACCCTCTGGCTGAATGCCAAATGACATGGTGTGAAAGTTATAAACTGGGGTGAAACCATTTTAGAAACATAGAAACATAGACTTTGATGGCAGAAGGAGACTGAAGGTCCATAGAATCTGCCTTGTTATACTACCTCACCCCACTGACTTACTGCCCTGGTGGGCAGTATCCCTTCTTCCCCTCACTACCATTTTGAGAGAGTTCCAGAATGAATCCACTGAGCTGCAGGAGGGGAGCTGCTGCATTGCACACTAATCCAATCTACAGAATCAGTGTGTTCCTTTTCCTTGGTCTGCAACTGAGACCGAACAGTTTTGCGGTCAAGTGGTTGAGGCCTGAAACAGGAGCCTCCCTGGGTCTGAGTGGTGGATCACTCAGCCAGGTTACTCTAGAGCCAGAAGTTACAGAATTCAGCAGAGTGCATGCAGAGCTTGGTATGAGGAAAGAGTAGTGACACCTTCCTCAGGGAGACTGATGGGGTAGTGTGCAAGGTGCCTGGGTGTTAGTCCAGATGCACTTCACTAGTGGTATTTTTGGACATCCTGTTTACCATCTCAGCTAATTGGAGTCCAGGCATTGAAAACTACTAGGAAAACAAGATAATACAAGCAAGTAAAGTATGCACATTAACTTGAATTTAATTGTTCAGAACCCTATTCCAGATGTCATCTAAATTTGATTGGAATGCAAGGGAGACCTTAGTGGCCAGTGCAGCTCTAATCATACTCCAGGAAAGGATTGAGATTGGTGCCCTACTGGGATAGTCAGACAGTGTGTGTGTGTGTGTGTGTGGTGGGGGGCAGAAAAAATCCTCCAATGTGTACAGAGTTCCACCAACAGAGATTATTTTTGTTTTACAGGGATTTTCAAGAAGGTGTTCTTGCCCAAGAAGCTGGTGATGATGGTAGGGCACAGGTAAGAATCGGTGTCAGAACTACAACATGTGCCATCTACCTCTCATGTAAGGTAAAAAGGAAAGTATATGGAATGTCCCATTGTGTGCCTGTGCCATCTCCCAGCAGGGAGTTGCTGAACAAAGAACAACGTGTTTGTCCATGAACTGAGGTCCCTGTCCGTGGTCCTGCACCCATAAGGCATCTTACATGGCTTCGCTGGTCTGCCCATGCCTGGGACCTGTCATGGCGTGCACACTGAAATTAAGTAATTTCTGCTTGACTGGAAGATTTGAATGGACAATGAATTTACTGCATTACAATTTTAAGTTTCAAGGTGCCCCTGATATCTCTGTAGCTCAGGGTTCTATTAGAGACATCAGCAAAAGAACTCTGGCCACACCAGCCCCATCATATGACAGAGAATCATAATGTACCTGACACCTGGCAGTGAACTGCAGGAATCTTGGCTGTACAGAAGTCTTGGAGGGCATTAATGTGTCCACTCAGCTGTGATGCATCTAACTTGGTATTAACGAGTCCTCAAAGCTGTGATGCAGCTAACTTGTCAATGGTGAAGGCAGTGGGGGAGGGAAGAAAGTTGATACATCTTATGAGAGGTAAGATTGATAGCTACAACACAGGTTGGTGAGAGGCAGGGTTCCTTTAATGCAGTTCAGCACAAAACAGCAGATATTACCACTCTCTGCAGGTATGACAGACTAATTCAGACACCATGCCTATTCAGTTCTGTGCTTCCTTAGAACAAAGGCACCAAGCTGTGCTAGGTTGAGGCCTGCTGAAATTTACTCTATTAACCAGAGATGAAAGACAGGCTGTGAAAGCACTGCACCACTTAGTCTCCAGCTCAAGTACAAATTAATGGAAAAAGCATTACTTGGTAAAAAGGTTGTATGACTGTTCTGCTGAAAAGATTTTGGCTACAGTTAAATGCAATACAAACAGATTACCTTTTTTTCTAAAGACTATTAAAAAAATAGTAAATTATAACTATTTCTACTTTATCCCTTCATGTATGGTAGTACAAAGACACCAACTGGTATTAGCTCCTTTCATAACATTTCAAGGGCCACATTAATTGAGAGGTTTAAGCTGAGGTTTGGTGTGGCAGTGGGTGACATCACCATCCCCCAACTGAGTGTTATAAGACTGCATCTTTCTCAAGCGTCCTCCAGATGCTCATTTCTTTGTTGCTGCCGGCCCTGCTGCTGCTCAGCCTCTCACCCTCTTCTTACCTCTGCCACGTGGCTGCGACATGCCTGTTCTGTTGCTTCCCTGCCGGCAGGAGTTCTCTTGGCCTCTGATTCTGCGGTTCAGCTCACCTCTGCTGGCCCTTCTGGCTTCTTCCTTGCCTGCCCTAATGCTGTTTTACCTGTTTCTTCCCCAACCAGCCACACTCCTTGGTTTCCCAGTTGCTTCCAGGTTCTACATGCCATTGTTGTGCCTCCTGGTGCAGCATTCTGCCTGCCCACACCTGCTGGCTCCTTGGTTATGCCCTTGGTGGTACACTGCCTGTTACTTCTGCTTGCCTCAGGCTGTGTTTGGGGTGTCTTGGCTCTGCCACTTGCCCCTGTCTGTGACCCTCCCTGCCTGGGCTCCCGTTGTCATTTGTGGCCATTCTGTGTATGCCATTGCAGAGCTTAGGCTGGCTTCTTCTCCCTCCATGTCTAATGACCTGTCCAGCCCATCATGCTGCATGCCTCCAAGTTCCTATGGCCATGACTGCGCTCCACCTCCTGTGTTTTTTGGGCCTTGCTCCCCCTTTGCTAGGGCAGCCACCTTGTATCACCCCTCAAGGGCCCATTACATTTCGCTGCCCCAGAATTACTGGGCTCTTGCCCTCAACTAACTTGGCTCTTACCCCCTACCACTGGGTTCATGCCTCTGTGCTTCAGGACCTTGTTCCCTGGTTCTTAGCATGCTTCTACAGCTCTGGACCTAACTCTTCCAAAGCCTACCTGCATAGTACTGAGAGATTGCTTCCCCTACCTGCCCCCGGACTAGGCCGCCATTCCTGCTCCAGGACATTGTGCCCTTGTTCAGTCTGAGTCCTGTACTATGCCACTGGTATAAGACCTTGCCTCTGGGACCTTGCTCCATGGCTGTCCATGAGCAGTTCTAAACTCTGGACCTTGCTCCCTAAAGTCTGCCTGCCCAGTATTGGGACCTTGCTCTCATTACCTGTCTTCAGGACTCCACAGATGTTCCTGCTTCAGGACTTTCCTCCCTGGCTCCTAGCGAGCCCCTAGAACTTTGGATCACACTCCTCCACAACTTGCTTGCCTTGCATTGGTATTTGCTCCCTTATCTACCTGCTGGCCCATGCAGCCAGTCATGCTTTGGGACCTTTCTCCCTAGCTCAGTGTGAACCCTGTTACATGCACTGGTATTGGCATTGGCCCTAGATTCCAGGACCTTGCTACCTGGCTCCTCTTGAGCTACTCTAAGCTTCAGATCTTGCTCCTCCAAAGCTTGTCTGCCTAGCATTGGAACCTTGCTCCCATTACCTGCCTGTGGACCCTGCAGATTTTCCTGCTTTGGCACCATATTCTCTGGCTCCCAGTGAGATGGTACAACTCTGAACCTCGATCCACCGCAGCCTGCCTGCCTAGCAGTGAAACCTTGCTCCCCCTACTTGCCTCCTGGACCCTGCAGCCACTCCTGCTTTGGGACCTTTTATTTATTTATTTATTTATTTGTGTATTTATTTATTTATTTCAAAGTTCAGAAATACACCTTTGAGCAGAAATGCTCATTTACAAAGGTTCCTTTTCAGAATAACAATTTGTTTACACCATGTCAAAGACAGTGTTAAAAACTGATTAACAAAGGCTTGATTCAGTGACATAACAAAACAGAATGAGTAACATAAGTACTGTTTCGGCAATACTGGGTGAACAAAGTTAGCATTCAACAGGCCAAATGATACAAAGCATAACGTAGGCACTAGGAGCTATACAAAGGTAGCAGCCCATCTGGGCATTGTCAGAGGTTATGTCTGTGCACTTTTACGGCATATTGAAATGGAGGAGAGGCACATGTTTGAGAAGACCATGTGGTGGGTAAGGTGCTGGCATCATATGCACATGTAAGAGGGGACCTTAGGGGGCAGGAGCACCACGATCAGATGGTGCAAGGGTTGGGTTGGGTAGGGGTGCAGTTGGCAAGTGACAGTGCATGGGATAGGGTTTCATTGTTCCCTGGCTCAATCTGAGCCTAAAAAAACCCACTGGTTTTGGACCCTGCCTCTGGGACTTTGCTGTCTGACTCAGGTGAGCCATTCTGTTTTTCTTAATGACTTGTTGCCTTATCAAACTGCAGATGAACCCTGCCTCCAGGACCTTGTTTCCTGGCTCAGCCAAGCTGTTCCATGCTTCTATTTAGAACTTTGTGCCATACCAAATGTCAGGTGAACCCTCCCTCTGGGACTTTGCTCCCTGGCTCAGTTGAGCACCATGCCATACCACTGATATGGGACTCTGACACCTTACTCTCTGGTTAACTCAGAGCCCATACTATACCTCTTATACTAGATTTGCTACTTTAGAAGCCTCTGCAGGTCACTGCAGGTGGATCCTGCCTCCAAGGACCTTGCTCTACAGTTCACTCTGAGCCATTCTACACTCCAGTTCTTGCTCACCTCTGCAGCAACTAGCATGCCCTAAAGATGGGACTTCACTCATACTTTCCGTCAGATCCCCAGAGGTCATCTCTTCTCAGGACGTCCCTGCAATTCAGAACTATCACATTCCTGCCACCTTATGACCTTCTCTAGAACTACAAAAGAAGTAAGCTCTTGGTTCATTTCAGCATGTTAGGATCAGCTAGGAAACAGTATCACCGTCCATCAGAAAATGAAGACCAGCAGTCAGTTCATTCTGAACTGACACCTAAGGAAGACACTGTCAAATCATTAATCAAATATAAAGATTGGACTGCAGTAAAACTAATCTCTGCCCTGAAAGAACTCGGGGATCCATTTTCAGCCACAGCAAAGAGAAGAACCTCTTTGATCTTTATGCTGCCTGTCTTAAAGCTAGTACTGCACAATCACCTCCACAAGAGACATCTGTGCCTCTCAGTCCCTTGGAAGAGCTAAGGAACCTCATGTTGCAAGTCAATGCTAACATGACAAGGCTCAAGACAAAGGTTACAAAATAATGGCTGCCTCTGGACTCTGGTCCCATTCTCTTCAATTTGCTCATCCATGATAAAGATTCACCTTTAACTTCTTCCTTGCCAGCACCTTCCCAACTTGTTCCCCCAGCTGTGCCCATCACTCCAGCTGCAGCCATTCCCAGTCATTCTATACTTCCACTGCCAGCTACAGCTCCTACTCTTCCTGCTTCAACACAGCTACCAGACCTTTAGACTCCTGTTTCCTCCTACGGATGTGACCCCGTCACAAGTCCCTCCATTGCTCGACCTGATCCTCAACTACACTTCTACTCAGCTGTTGCAACCAATGCCATATGTAATTCATTGGCAGTCAAAACTGAATCCTTTTTGCTGGGCTCACACCCCAATGACCACCGAGCTTATGCCTTAACTACCATCGGGCTCTTGCCCCAGTGACTACTGGGCTCATGCCCCACTGACACCTAAGCTTACGCCCCAATGATTCCAGGCTGATGCTCTAACACATCTGGGCTCACACTACTTATGTCTCAATGACCACTGAGCTCCTTCCCCATGCTATCAGGTTCATGCCCCATGATACTCAAAATGATTCTTGTTACACCAAAACTTAAAATACAGTTGCATAGCTTGGAAGGATGCTGACCTAAAGCCTTTGATCCCCAGAGGTTTCCTCCAGAGTGGCATTTTCCTGTCTTCCATGCTGAAGGTCACAATTAGTACATAGGTAGTTTGCATTCATAGATCTCCCAGTCAAGTTGGGATCCTGATGGCAGCTCCTTTTCTCAGTAAAACAATGGTCATCCCTCCCTCCATAGCAGAATTAGGTCCCAACAATTTTCTACACTTTCAGTTCTGGATTTTTGGGTTTCTTCCCTACAGTACCTTCAGCCAAGTGACCTCACTCCTGTGGCACCTCTAGGGGTGGAACCCTACTCTAGAGGGTTCCATGCCATTGTACCTCAAAAGGATGGTAGTTGCTCTGGAATAGAGAGCGTGAAAGACCATACATACATATTCAACAATAACCTCTTCCATTAGCACAATCAGTATCATGTTATGCAAGCTTTCTACATAATTAATCATCTGCTGGACCAATGAACTGAGAAGCCTTGCCTGAGGTTTGGTGGGCAGCAGGCGACATCACCACATCCCTTCATTAAGCAGTGTAAGAGTACATCTTTCCCAAGCACCCTCCAGATGCTCATTTATTTGCTCCCACCATCCACCCCCTTCTCCTCTGTTGACTCACCTCTATCCATCTGGGCTTCTTTCCCGTGGTACCTTCAGCCAAGGAACCTTGCTCCTGTGGCACCTCTGAAGTGGAACCCTCCACAAGAGGGTTCCACACCATCATACCCTGACAGGGTCATAGTTTCTCTGGAACACAGAGTGTGAAGGGCCACACACACACATGTCCTACCATAACCTCTTCCAGTAGCACAAGCATTACCAAGTTGTACAATGTTGTCCACTGGACCAGTGAATTTACTTTAAACTGACTTAGCTGTAGGTGTATTAACCTTAAACATAAAGGAAACAGGCAGATAGAGAAGCAGTGAAAAAAAGCTGAAAATGGATGTTGTTCAGAAACGTTTGCATATACTGCCTATGATGCTTTGCATTGTTGAGGTATGTGTGATTTTATATGACTTTGAAAACTGACTTTATTCCCAGTGCCCTGGGTGACCCTTGTCTTGGTGCATTTTTAATAAGGTTTTTGTCATTTAGACTGTTCAAAATATAAAAATAATCCATGATAATTACAGTTTAGAAAACATACAGAACTGTGCTGTCTTAAACTATATTGTTTTTAATATACTGTTCATATTCGTTATCTTAGAGTTGTACCTCCATGGGATTATTCCAGACCAGGATCTTTGATATAATAACTGTATCTTGGAAGACTCAAAAAAAATTAATTACAAAAAAATAATGTTTATTATATATATACAGTACGTACTTATATACCACTCCAGTGGTGAATAAATAGGGTAAATAAATCATGTTATTTTGGGATAAATATTTATTTTCACTTAGAACACCATTTATTTCACTTAGAACATATTATTTCCACTTAGAATCTGGAAATAGAACACAGAGAACAACTGGCCAGATTGAGAATTTACAATGGAAAGAAAGGCAGTTTTAACCTAAAACAAGGTAAAATACCAGTAAAAACATTACTAATGGTGTGGTATATATCAAATACATAATGGGATGCAGTAGAAAAACATATTAATCTTCCCACTTGAGTGGTAGGACCTTTATAACTAACTCGTGGCTTCAACACTCATGAGTTCTGGGTCTTACCATTCAGTAGTGGAGATAAATGTGTAATTCCAATGCAATCCATTATTTGAATGAGTGATACATAGCTCAGTGTTTGTGTATACTTATGAGCTTTACTGTTAAGTGCTTGATGTTTATAACTTAGACTTTAGCTTTTCTCTGTCTCCCACCCTCGGTGGAATGCTGGGAAGATGTACTGTAGCAATTAAGGCCCAAAAGATTGTTACCGTTTTGATTACCTCCTCCAACTCCGGAGAGTGTGACCAGTAGCATGCAGGAGAGGAAACACACCCTTTGGGGGAAACCTCTGAGGACCCATGGCTACTGACCTGCCCATCCTCTGGGCATACTAAGAGGAGAATAATCTTAAATGTGGGCTTTTGATTCTGGTTATGTCCAAGAATTAAGTCCAAACTTGCTGGTCAATGAGTCATGTCTCTGAATCAGATGATGAGCAGGAAAGTAAATTCTGGAGGATGAAGGTTTTGGGAGATGAAGAAGGGTCCAATTCGGATGGATGTCTAGATAAGAGAAGATGGTTAATCAATATCCAAGATAGCTGTACAGGAATGGAGAGTTTATTAAACTGAACATGAAGATAGATCCAGGGAGCAAAGTCTAGAGATAGTAGCATTAGGTATTATTGCCCTGTCTGATAACTGGGGAAAAGGCCTCCATGAAAGTCAGAGAGGAGGGTTCATCACAGAGCCCTGAAATGGTGCCAACCAGGACCTTTCTGTAGGTAGGTAAGATGCTAGTCAGAATGCTGTAGATTTTATCTGTCGAATGCTGAAATAGCAGGTACAGGAGCAGAAGCATCTGAAGAAGTGGCTGAATGACAGGGAAGACATGTAGGGTTGGAGGTGCCATGCTGTAGTAGTATGGGATGAAACAGGAACTTTCTGAGGTCCCCACAGAGGCTGAGCTGAATGAGGAGAATCCTATGTGGGATAGGCTGGATGATGAAATCCTTGCGAGGGGTAGCGAGGAAGGTGTAGAATGTACATATGCAGTCTGCTTGGCTAGTGGAATGTCCACCAAAGATGCAGATTTTGAGGGACAGAGATATCATAGGTGGTGAGCATTGGCTGGATGAGAAACGGTGATGAGGTAGTTTCAGAGAGAGTGGTAAAGGTATAGTGTATTTAATGTAGAAGTATATGCGATTTGGAAGGCTTGCTTGAGGCTGTCATGAGTCCCATAAAACATTAGGGTATGACTGAGTACCTCAATAGGAAGGTAGACAATGTCCCAAGATGTCTGAGGAAATGAGGAGTGCTCCACAGAAATGTCCTGTGTACACAACCTGAGCTGGAACTGGAATGGGAAGGAAATCTGAATTGCAGTAGAGGAAGTAAAAAAATGATGAAGAAACAAGCTAGGCCTTAATGTGGGCTAGCTGGAGCATGGGGCCCCCAATGTAGGTCCTTTCAATGTAGAGTTTGGATGAGCAAACTGTAGTGTAGGTCTCAGGCAGTCAGACTAAGAAAGGCAAGAGCCCCATGTGGGTCTACCTTGGTGAAGATGGAAATACGTTTGAGTAATGAGAAATGACCCATCGTGGATCATGTTTGTTGTGGGATGGCAGGACCCCCACATGGGTCTGCCATAGGTGCAGGACTGCAAGATCTGAGGAAAGAAGGGAGAGACCCCCAAGTGAGTCTGCCTGTAGATGATATGGAAATATGTTTGAGCAATGTGTAATGCCCTGTCAAGAGGCATGTTTGTTTGGGATGGTGGGACTTTCACATGAGTCCACCATCATGCCTTATTGAAAGGTCCAAGGTAAAGAGGACAAAACCCTGACATGAGTCTGCCTCTAGAAATGGAAGTATGCTGAGTAATGAGTAAGGACCCCTCATTGGGTAGATTTGGTTGGCATAGCGGGAAACCCCCAGGTCTGCCATTGCTGTAGTATGACAAGGTCCAAGAGAAGAAGGGCAAGATCGGATGTTTGGGATGGTGGACCCCATGTGGTTCACCATCATGGAGTATTGGGTGGATGAGTAAGGTCCCTTTGTGGGGCATGATTGTTTGGGATGGTGGGACCCCATGTAGTCTGCCATCGCCATAGTGGATGGTCCGAGTTAAGGACAGTGAGACCTCCACATAGGTCTGCCTTGGTAATATGGAAGAGGCTGAAGCAATAACTGAGGCTCCCTTGTGGGGTGTATATGTTGGGGATGGCGGGACCCCCATGTAGGTCCGCCATGGCAGCTATACTGAATAGTCCAAGTTAGGGATGGCGGGACCCCCACGTGGGTCCACCATCGCCATACTATGAATGATCCGAGTTTAGGGTGGTGAGACCCCCATGTAGGTCTGCTGAAGGAAGGAGTAAGTTCATAACATTGAGGGAATTAGTTCTGTCACCCGCATGCTAGGTTTTTATAGGCATAACATATTAACCAAGCATGGTAAAGACTAGTCAGATTACATCCAAAAATGCATTCTCCACATGTGTTCAGAAACATATTTTAAATTGGTAATCAAGTCCATTACTATGAGTCAAGTATGCTCTACCTAAAGGTTACTAGTTAGAAGCTCCCAATTTAGCAGTTTTAAGGCTTCAGTCATTCCTGCAAAATGTGGAAAAGGCTGAACAACACAGCAGCCTGTGACTAATCAACGCAGTGGCTTGAGTGAAACTCACTGTCTTAACTCATTTACTCCTGGTGGCCATACTGGGTCAGATCCAGCAATGGATGGGTCTGACACCATATGGCATCTAAGGTAACAAAGAAGTTAAATCACTGTAGGCATTGTGATTTGAGTCTTGACTGAAGACTGCTGTGATATGCAAACTGACTAGCCCGGATCTGATACGATATAATATCCAAGCACTATAGTTGGCATAGGGGACAGTATGCAGTACTGCAATGCATGGCTCCCATGCAAACGTGGATCGTAGGTCTGAATCCCAGAAGAACCCCACAGCACAGCGCACTCTTCCCCAGCTTGGTCCAGCTGGGTCTGAAAGCACAGAGGCACCGGCTGTACAAATTTGATTTTCTGGATGATGTAGCGGACAGGCAACTGAAATGGAAGCTATGAAGGGCCCCCCAAAAGAATCCTGGAATGGCAGTTTGGCACACATGACCCAGTCGAAGCAAGCAGCATTAGGCAGGAAGTTGGGTGCCCCTGGCATTGGCAGGAACACGGAGAGCAGAACCAGCCACTGGAGATCCAGACTGGAAGGCAGGAGCAGGATTCAACATGGGACTGGGAGGTGCGATGACTGGCAGGGCAAGAAGAGCCCGGAGAAACAAGAAGAAAGAAAAGAAAAGCAGCAGAGGAAGGAATGAGGCAGAAGCTGAAGGAAGGATTGGGGGAAAAAACGACAGGAAGAGAAACTCTGGAACTGCAAGAAGAGCATACAGGTCGGCAAATGCAAGACAACAAAGAACGGGGTGGGGGTGGGCAATGCAGAGAGAGGCAAAGGGAGAAGCAGCACCAGCAAAGCAGAAGGAAAGGGGGCACAAGGGGGAGAAACAGAGACGAGAGAGGGAAAAAAAAGGGGTGAGTTGCACCAAGCACATCTGTACCCAAGGTTCTTTCGGACTGAGGGCAGTATTGTACTGTTAAACTTCTCTGACATCATCTTCTGTTTTTTTTTTTTTAAATGAGTATTTTAAACCAATGGGAATTTTTTTCTGTTTTTCTCTGCATTATCTAGCTGTTATAAGTATTGTATTTTCTAAACAACTGCCATGAGCTTCTGAAGAAGGACTGGTTGGTTCGAAAGCTAGAGCACTTTGTTCTTGTTGTTACATCTATGTTGGTCCATTAAAAGGTATCAAATCATTTGCTTCTGGATTACCTCTACTTGAGTCACATTTATGTGCCGGAGTAAAAGCTGATGCTAAAAACTGTATTTTGGATTGTTTTTTTTTGCACGGACCACCTTCTTATTCACCACCCTTAATTATCTGCCAGATTTTGTTTGCACAAAATGTATGCTAGTGTCTTGCCTATGATTGTCTGCCACCCTCAATTAGCTGCCCAGCTTTGCTTGTATGAAAATGGGTGGATAATCAAGGTTGCAATGTAGTAATTTGGAGTTTTAACTATGTCACAGTTTGTGTACAGAACTCCAAGCACTGTTCTTAAAGGTCAACTGCATCTACTTGCTTTCTGTACACAAGCTGTGACACAGTCAAAACTGCAAATTACTTAATTAGTGAAAAGAACTGCACAGAATGTTCGCTATACATAGAAGACAATACAAATCACATTTTTCAACATCGGTTTTCTTTTTCTAGAGGGCCCCACCAGTCTGAAAGTTGCCAGAAGGCAAAGAGTGGTAACAGAAAAGGAAGAATTAGTAGCTGCTAAAATCTCTTACAAAAAAACAATTTAGAAGGAGATTTGATGGGCCCTATGCACTATACCAACATGCTGCATAAGCCTGGCACGTTGGCATAGCTACAACAGAATGCTGTGGAGCAGAGTACCTCGAACTTCATGTGGCATTCACAACGAGGGTGCAGGACATGTACGTGCCTGATCACCCGGCTGTGCAGACAGCTATGCACCGGGGGGACTGGCAGAGGGTGTGTCGGGGGGCATACTCACACTCCGCACCATGCTCAAAGGTGTGGACTGCTGGGTGAGGGGGGCGCACTGTATGCTAGGTAACCCCCAGCCATAAGGTTTATTTGCCCCACCAGGATGCCACCACAGGCTGCGGCAACAATGGTGGGGTACAATGGACCCCCGCGGAATGCCGCCCAAACCCATGGGGGCCACGAGGAGGGCTGGGGTGGCCGACTGAGCACCCATAACCCCAGTGCCACTGGTGCACAGTGTTCCATCCACCATGATCCATGCCACACAGGTGCAAGGGATCCTGTCATGGACTTGGGAGGGGCATCCCATTGGATGCGTGCACAGTCTGCAGAAATGTCCTCTGCGCACCTTCACGCTGAGGGTGCGGGGCCATGGACAGGTGGCAAGCATTAGTGAATGCTGGTATGGGTGCACCTATCTGCTGTCATGAAGCTATGTGGTAGGGATATGCACCTCTGGTGCATATCCTCCACAGGTAGCACATCAAAACAGCGAGTATAGAAAAGCGAACCATCGAATATTGCACAAGACACAATAGTGAGGGACAATAAACAGCGACAGCACAACTTAGCGACTGGTGTTGGCCGATATACCCACCATCAATGAGTGGCGTGGAGTAAGAATCCTAGGGATGGGGGGGTCAGGGGACACAGCCCCCTCTGTGGGGAGATGCAGGGGGCAGAGCCCCACGCGTGAAATTCTATAGAAAACAGGTGTCTGGAAGGGATCTTTATATGGGATAAGGAGGTCCTGCTCAGATTAATACAGTGAATACAAGTGTGAGCTGTTGTAGCTGTTTTGTGCTGCACTGTTATTGCTGTGTGCTGTTGTTGTCGTCACTATTTTAGATTCGCCGTTGTGACGTTTGCTATCATTGATGTATTGATGTGCTGTTATTACATGGAGCCCCCTCCGCACATTAGTGCATAGAGACCATTGTGAGGCATTATCCTGAAGAAATAGTCAACAATCAACTACATAATGTCAAGCTTATTCACTTTACTGTATGTATTTTGTGACTGGTTGTGCAGAAATAAATCACTTAAAAGTTATGCTGGTGAGTCATTCATTTTTCTCCACCATGGGCTGACTTATATTGTGAGCTTTTTTTGGGGAGCAGATACCTCCCAGTTCCCTTTTAGATTTTTTAGGTGCTGAGAGAGCCATGCTACCAGTGTGTGCATGCCACAGTTGAATGTAGATTATTAGTTGGTATGAAAATCCTTTCTGTGAATAGTAAAATTATAAACAACTGTCAAATAGTACACATTTCCTGTTCCCTTTAAATTGAAAGATTGTAGTTGGCCCAGTCCAGAGCAGTGGTAGTGCTAACACTTTGAAAGACCAATGACCCAGGTTCAGAAACAAGCCCAGAGCATCGGGGAGTCAGCCGTGGTGAGGAGTAGGAGGATCATGATGCCCAGTGACAGTCCAACACCTAGTGTTGGCTGGGGGTTGGTGAGCATGCAACCACTGCTAGTGCAGGATTGGAGGAGCAGTGGACATCATTGTGTCATACTCAGGAGTGTGAATAACATCATCTGCTCCTCCAGGGCTTGGAAAATAGGGTGGAAAATGCTTCTAGCTGTTCAAGTGACGCTGCTTCCTTGAACTATGTCCACTGCTAGAACATGCCTGCCTAATGCCTGTTAGATACTGGAGGGGGGAGGGGGTCTACAATGGAGCTGATGGCAATTCCATGGAGGAGTGAGTCATGGGTGGGATGGGGGAGGCAGGAATCCAGGGTGGAGAGGTCTTGGGAGTATGCACTAGGCAGTGGAGGTATGCGGATAGAGGCCCCAGCCAGTGGGTCAGGTGGGGATAGAGTTGAAAAAAAAGTTTACTTTTTTTATGTTTTGTGATTTTTTTTATTTAAAATAGATCCTATAACTCAGTAAGACTGCAAAAGCATCTCTTATTAGTTTATATGTAAAGTTACTGTGTCTTGGTTATAACAGTACCTAGAATTTAGAAATAAACATTCCTGATTGGCTAAGAACAACGTCATGATTTATAATGACACTTTGTGAGTGTTGCCTCCTGCATCCTGAAGAACATGCGATGCAACAGCATACCCGGTGAAAATGTCTCCTGATCCTTAGGGACCTGAATATAAATTGTCTCCCCTCAGCAAAACATACCACCCACACAACTGAGTCCCCCAACCTCATAAAACATATCACTGAGTACACCCATCTCAACCTTCACTCTTTTAGCCCCTCCCTTATTGACTGAGTCCTATACAAACTCCCCTACCATATCTGGTCACTGACACCCTTCTGGATGTTTTCAGTAACCCTTGCATGTTATACTGTGTCCACTTCAAATGCTTACCTGTCATGCTCTGTTTTTCTAAACCTGTGTCTCTCTCTCTTTAGGCCTTTATCTCTCTCACTGATCCTCTTTCCTGGCCAAATGCTGCACTGATTTGCCACCATTCCCTATCATGTCCACTATCTCCTCACATCCTCTGTCCTGTCTTCCTCATCCCATTGCTCCCTTGACGCTCAATCCTTCCACATCCCTTATTGCAAAAGCCTCTACTGGCCAGGCTGTCTTTTCTATCTGCCTTCCAGCTCTGTGGAATAACCTCGCTCTCCCTTTTCATCTCTCCTCCTCTTTGTACTGTCTTAAACTGCTTCTGCTGGCATTTCTCATAGTCCTGCTCTTGCAGCTAGCCACACACATTTGATGCATTTATACTTGACTGATCTGGAGTGTTGCCATCTTAATCAGTTTCCCTCTACTCGGATTGTACCACGGCTGTTTTACGTTTACACCCTGCAGCTGTGCTGCATTCCCAGTGGCCTTCCTAGGTTATGGCTTCATTTCTGGCCAGCCCAGAGGACAAGAACGAGGAGGTATGTGTGTATGTGTGTGTGTGTGTGTGTGTGTGTTTTGGGGGGGGGGTTAGGCCTGAGTGCTGAGCATTGAGTGCCCTGACATTGTGCCAGCATCAGTTCCTGTTGTGGTTAGGTAATGATAACCAGATTCAAAACAAATACCTTGCAGAGAATAATATGCTGGCAGCACGTATGATTATTAAATCTTAATTTACATGAACAAAGACATAATTAAAGAAAAAGAGACACATGCAACATTGACTTTCCATGCAAAATAAATCAATTCCAGAGATCTAAATGCATCAGCTTTCTTTCTTTGTGGGATCCAACCCTTGTTTACTATTTGTGTGATATGACAGTGAATCAGTCAGTGGGTGGCAATTCCTTAACTGATGTTTTGCAGCGTTACTATTGCACATGACTTTAATTCAAACTGTTTCATATACATTTGAAATTTTTCCATATAGAACCAATAACTGTCCAGAAAATACATCCAACCATGCAGTGATGCCAGGTTGATTTAAAATTAAAAAGCCCACATGATCAGTGGGATGCTGCTGTAGATGGGCTGTGAAAATAAATGCTGAGATTTGTCTTTGAAAGGAAAAGGGTGGTAGCCTAGCAGAGGGATGGAATGGGAGGAAAAAACAATACACGGGGTGCCAGTGATTGGGTTACAGGGTGGGAAGTGAGCAGAGGAATGGAAAAGGAAGGCAAAACAATGCAATGAAGGAGAAGGGTGACTGGAGTCAGAGGGTGGGAGCTGAGCAGAGGGACAGAGCGGGTGTTTTGGGGTATGGAGGCAGTAAGTACAGAAGAAGTGCCTTACCTAGGTAAATAAAGACAGAAAAAATGTGTTTAAAACTAAAATAATACTTTTAATCCACTTTTATGAGACACGCGGCACAAGACACTGTATACTCATACTGTCCTTGTGCTGATTTCTAGCTGACTCTCTATTTAAAATGAGAAGTGCAGCCTGGAAAACTGGCAGGGGAAAAGAAGAGTCTTGCTAGAGAAGATCACTTGAATCAGTGCAAGTGGTCTGGGCAGTTTAGACAGCAGCCCAAAATGGCCACACTACTGAACATCTCCAGGAAAGAAGGGATCGCTCTGAGCCGCAACATACACATCCAGTGCAATGCAGCTTATGTTTACGTCTTTGGAGGCACCGATGTAACTGGTCTGCACCACTAGAATCCCTGACTACTTTGGCATCCCTCATCTTGTTATTACACTTTGTAGGTCTTATCACATTTTGTACTTTGTTGTAAATTAGACAGTTGTCTGTTATCTTGTTTTTACACTACATGTCTCACTTTATTGTTTGCTGTATCCTCCCCCTAACATACACACCCATGAAATGAGCTGTGCCTCAGTGTGCCTCTCCCAGTTAACCCATTTTAAAGGGACACTGTCAACCCCCTTGGGTCTCAAAGTGTCCCTAGTTTAAAAAACATATTTTATGTCTGTTCACATTCTATAGAGACTGTTGATGCAGCTGGTAGTTTGATTCTGAGTCTTATTTTCTTGAAAAAAGTGAAAAACAGACTGCCCACCTTACTGGTGTTACCACACAAACTCAGGTTTGGTTACATTCCTTGATCAGCTCCAACTGCATCTTTCCTGGACTTAGGAACACCCACAACACAGTCTAGCCACTCGTGATGCAGTGGGAGTTTAGGAGGCTACTGCCTCATGAGTGACTGCCCTGTCTAGGTGTGTTTCTAATGCTCATGAAGCTTGCAGTAAGAACAGATCCAGGATTGTAAACAAAACAAGGTTGTTTATAAATATACATTACCATGCATTTCAGTTCTACTAAACAAGAAAACAGACACAACAAATAACAACATCAATTCATTTTAGAGAAGGTAAGCAATCATAAAATATAGGTTTTTTAACTAGAAATAATATGATGAAAAACAGGTTGACAGTGTCCCTTTAAATAACTAATTACTTTCATAGTGTAAGAGGGATCCCTGCATTCCTCTTTAAGTGGCAATGCATATTACAATGAAACTTTTGTAGCTATACCTTTTTATTCTATTATAATAATTGGGAAGTGTTTTCTCCCATAGGGATACCCGGTTATAATAGGCCATTATAACCTGTGGGTTATAAAGGCGAACACACTGTGGGTTTCCAACACTCCACGCATGCACCTGCCTCCACTCTCTCCACTTAGAGGGCACTGGACACTTCACCACTGTCAACTGCACACCGCTAGTATCACTTAGTAGTAAGTGAATAAAAAAAAAAAACTGCCTCTCAGTTGTTGACGTTGCTCAAGTAAACATGTAATCCTTGCTTGACTAACCTAAAAAAAAAAAAAGAAAAAAAAAAGGTTTTGGCAGCCGCTCGGCCAAAGACTGTGGACTGCACTTCATCCACACTGGACTGCGGCTGTTTTATTTTATATAATTGCTGTGGTGAGAAAATGATCCCCAGCAATTATGTAAAGTAAAATATGGGGTGGTGTATTTATCAGGATTTTACACACTCCCCTTGGCATTGGATGCTTAAATAAACCCCTCAAGCTTCGCTCTCAGGGTTTATGTAGCATCCAACACATCGGGTGTGTTTAAAATCCCATTAAACACACCACCCCGTGCATCATTCTATATATAATTACTGGAAAAGTCTAATAATGCACTGAAAAGGGAGTCTCTCAAATTCCATAACACATAAACATATATTGTGACCTGTGTATAAGGGAGCTTTGTCTCACATGATGCTCATCCAGTTTCACTCATCGGGTTGAGGAGCAGTGCTCTGCAACTTTTTAGATGGCAAAAACACTTCTTTGGATAGTGGTATTTGAATCTCTAATGATAAAAAATAAAATATAGGTGACTATGCTACTACAGTACTCATGTGTTTAAATACCCTCTGTGTGTTTTGCCTTCACAGACCACTGGAGCTTTGCTGTCATGATTTATAGGATAAAACATAACTCAAATACAGTATGTTAAAAACAAACTTGCATCACACAGCCACTGATACGTATTATTCTACATTTAAACTGCCCTTTTTCTCCTGTCTTATAAGATGTCCCTCCCCCCATTTTAAGGCTACTTCAGCATGTTTTTTAGATTTGAAATAAAGGATAGTTTTATAAACATGGATCTCCCCAGGTTTTCATCACAGTTCTCAAATGTTTTTGAACACCCACAGCTTGACATCACTTTTCTTGTTTGGCTACAGACACGGAACAGACTGTCCTCCCTTACCTTCTGGGACAATGTGTTTTATAAAACAGCTAGGAACACTGATGAAAATTTAATGATTTACTTAGGACTTCTTACAAGACAGGTGAAAAGGGTCAACCTAAAGTTTAATAAAACAAGGTTTAAGTATAACATTTTCACTATTATATGAACAGCTGCTTTAAATAAATGAAAGGTGGAGGGGGTCTGGAAGTCATTGTCCACCCGAGGACTAATGGCCTAGCAAAGGATGGACCTGGGATGGCACTAGGAGAGTTCAGGGAACTACAGTGGGCCTAAGGCAAGCAACACACACAGTGGCTTTTGCCAAAGTGCTGCCTGTCTATGGCTGAGGGAAGAATAGAGTACTCTGCACCAGGAGTTCCAAATCATGGTTGAAGGAATAGTGCAGATACGAGGGGTTCAGCTACACTGGGGACTGATGACCAACCTGTAGGGATATGGGCCTATACAAAGGTGATGGCCTGCATCTGTCTGGGAGGGGAACCACAATCCTCAGTGGACAGTATTAATATTATTTTGACTAATATTTAAAGTATCTGAGGGGGGTGGCAAAAAAACAAAAGAAGGCATAAACTGCCCCCCAACAGACAGAAGCAGTAGGAAGGGAGGACCCAAGAGGAAGAAAATCACAGAGGAAGCAGGTTAATGGGAAAAGCAGAGAAGTGGAGGGCAAAGGAGACGGGAACAACATTTACAGAAAGAGACAGGAAAATGAGGCAGGGCAGAAGGGGAAGAAAGGGGGTTGCAGGCCGAGTGGAACCCAGGCATAGAGGGCCATGCGTGCAAATGCGAGGAGTCTTGGAAATAAAATGCCAGACCTAGAGACCATCAGGGTAGCCACAATTGGGACATGGCAATACCAGGCTACATTCAGTTCAGGAAAGACAGGGAGGGAAAGAAGGGTGAAGGAGTTGTGCTGTATGTAAGGGAGGATATCAAGCGATGGAAATGCAGGGGAACCAGGTTAGAAAGGAGGAGCTGGAGGTACTTTGGGTCAACCTAGAGACAGGAGCCAGAGCCACTATTCATACTGGGGTGATATACAGTGAAGCTCACCAGGATGAAACTCAATTCTGCACCATTTTGCAGCACTCTGCAGCATGCTGCAACAGAGCTACTGTGGAAAACAATGTAATTTCAATTTCAATTAGTCCCCTTTGTCATGCAATAAACTGTGGCATTCACTTTATCCTGACAGTGTCACATTTTCCTGCATGACAAAAGGGATTAATTCCCATTGAAATTACATTGTTTACTGCAGTAACTCTGCTATAGCATACTGCAGAATGCCTTAGAAGTGGGTTTTATCCTGGCGAGTTTCACTTTACATACCTTCAACACAGGGGGAGGACCTGAATAAGGCAGTGGGGGAAGCCACCAGCTCAATGGTACAAACTGGGGAGGTGCTACTGGAGGCGGACATCAATCTGCAGATGCGGATTGAAACCTCACAGCCACAGCCTTGGCTAGAAGCAGGAACATCTTAGACTTCCTGCAAATGGCGTTTCTCAGGCCACTACTCAGAGACCCCACTCATGATAGGGCAAAACTGGACCTATTGCTTGCAAACAGGGATAATATTACAGATGTCAGGGTGGGGGGCCACCTAAGGATCAGTAATCACCGTACAATGTGATTTAACATAAGGATGATGGCAGAGGCAAAACAGGCCTGGTACAGAATCCCGACATCCAAAATCCTGTCAGACACTGACCCAATACCACAATCTCAACCATACAAAGCCCGACAAGTAATTAATACTGACCTCCAAAATCCTGACTGAAATAAAAGTAAAGTACAGCATGATGCCATGATGCACTTGCTACCAGCCTCTTTCTTACATTTAAATGTTAGGGCTACCAGTGGACTGTAGTTCCCCCCCCCCCAAACCACATCACTCTGTATTTGTGCTTCACCAAATCATTGGTTTTGTCTTGTCTTTGACCAGCTGTGGTACCTCTTTTAGTTCCTCTTGCACTGGAGCTGAACATACCTCTGAAGGCTCATCAGTCTGCTCGTCCTTCTCAACATTCATGCCCATTCTCTCACGTACCATGTAGGACTCTGAGATACTTACATGGTGAGACATGGAGGCTGAAGAGCTGGAAGGGTTTCTTTTAGGCTCATTATTGACTGGGAGATTATTGGATGCAAAGAATGTAACTATCATCGAGTTTCTTAATACTTCAACAACTGGGACTGTTTCATTTGAATCCTGTTTGTCAGAAGGCTTGCTGGTATGTGATAATCAGATCACCTTTTTTGTTCAGTTTACTCAGGACTTTTTGGGGAGATTTCTCCTGACTCCGATTCAAGTGACATACTTTTCCTGACAGTATAGTTAGTTTTCTTGGAAGCTGTAGCGGGTTGTTTAAAGAGTTTCCACATGGTTTTCACAGTACTGGATTTCTTCGCTTCATGTTTGGCTGGTGTCATAATTAGTAAGTCTAGTAGATGTCAAAACCAGTCACAAATTCCAGTTTAGCATGAGCTGTTTAAGTTCACAGTAAATTACATGGGGTTGTTACGCAAAAAAATTCTCAAAACCGGTATTGTGATACTACTGGTATTAAGGGTGATAAGAGAGCAGCTACTCAGTTTCTACTCCCTTCCCCCAAGGCATTGTTTTAATCTGTCGGTTGCCTTATTCCTGAAAACAACATGCTTTAAATAAATAAATTCAAAACCGGTTTGCAAAATAAATATATTTTTCTTTATTGACGCAACCAGTGGTTTGTTTACAAAGAGAGCAATGTTGAGATTATGAGTGTTGGTAAACTGTATGGTGGGATTGCAAACGTGACAGGCTTCTGTGTGGCAGGATACTAAGTGCTGGGATTTCGTAAAGATCCTGGCAAAACATATAAGAATGGAGGTCCTGGATTTCAGGTGGGCAGATGTAAAAAAACTGACTATCTCAGAGACGATCTAGTGTGTGTGTGTGTTGGGGGGGGGTTGCCTGGGTGGGGTGGAGGAAGAGTAGGCCAAATTAAGGGATGACCTAGTGAAGGCTGCAAACCTGTGTGCAAGGAGTGAACAAGAGCAAGAGGAAAAATAGACCACTGTAGTTCTCAAGGAAGTGGCTGCAAAGGTAAAGACTAAAATGGTAGCATTCAAGAGGTACAGAGGCTCAAAGGGGAGAAGATAGGGAGGTGTACCAGGAAAAGCAGAAGGAAGCAGGGACAGCTATGTGGGGTGCAAAGGTATAAACCGAGGAAGGATAGCCAAATGAGTAACTGAGGGAGACAAGACCTTTTCCAGGTACATAAATGAAAAGAGGAAGGCAAGGAGAGGGATTGTGAATGGCGGGGGAGACTGTGCAGAGGAGGATTAGGAGAAAGCAGATATCCTGAACAGATACTTCTGTTCAGTCTTTGCAGTGGAAGGGAAGGGGGATGGACCACATAAAAGCAGCAGGAATACAAGGGGAGGGAGGTAAACACAAGCCCATTCACAGAGGAAAGAATAAGCTATGGGGCCAGACGGGGTACACCTAAGGGTGCTAAAGGAGCTCAGGAAGGTACTGGCTACACTTCTGACAGTCCTGTTCAACAACTCACTGGAAACAGGAGTGGTTCCAGAGGACTGGAGGAGGGCAGATGTAGTCGCGCTTCATAAAAGTGGCAGCAGAGAGGAGGCTGGCAACTATAGTCTGGCCAGTCTGATGTCAGTGGTGGGGAAGCTAACAGAGGTACTTTTAAAGGAAAGGCTAATGGAGTATCTTGAATCCAGTGGGTAACATGACCCGAGGTAACACAGATTCATGGCGGAAGACATGTCAGATGAACCTGACTGATTTATTTGACTGGGCGACTAGGGAAATAGGTCAGAGTGGGGTAGTGCATGTAGCCTGCTTAGATTTCAGCAAGGCCTTAGACACCGTACCACATAGGAGGGCCATAAGGAAACTGGGCAGCTTGGGGGGGGGTCCAGAAGTGGTGATCTGGGTACAAAATTGGTTAATGGATATGTGACAGAGGGTGGTGGTAAATGGCACTCACTCTGAGTAGGGAAGAGTGACCAGCAGAGTACCTCAGAGCTCAGTACTGAGACCAGTCCTCCTCAATGTCTTTATAAGTAACATTGCAGAACAGCTGAAAGGGAAGGTATGCCTCTCTGCAGATGACACCAAAATCTACAATAGTGTAGACACTACGGTGAGGGGGGAGGGGGGTTGGTGGAAAGAATATGTGGAGACTTGAGAAAATTTGAGGAGTGGTCAAGGATGTGGCAGCTAGGTTTCAATGCAAAAAAAAGTGCAAAATCATGCAACTAGGGCACAGAAACCCAGAGGTGTGGTATAAAATGGGGGAAAAGGTATTGGTGGTCACTAAACAGGAAAGGGACCTTGGGGTAATCATACTGGATGACCTCAAGGAGACAAGGCGATGTGACAAGGCAGGAGACAGGGCCAGGGAGATGCTGGGGTGCACCGGGAGGGGTATCACCAACAGGAGAGAGAGATGGTACTAGCACCGTATAGATCATTGGTGAAACCCCTCCTGGAGTACTATGTCAAGTTCTGGAGACCACATCTCAGGAAAAACATAGACAGGGTAGAGGCAGTCCATAGATGGGCAATTAAAATTGTGCAGGGGCTGTATTAAAAGCCCTTTGAGGAGTGACTGAGGGATCTCAATATGTACACCCTGGAAGAGAGGAGGGAGAGGGGGACGTAATAGAGACCCATAAATACCTCACAGGATGAATAAGGTACAGGAATAAGGTGGCTTACCGAGCTACCTAATGAATGAATGCATGAATTGCAGATTAATGTACTCAGTTACATAAGAAATAATACCCAACAGGGTGGGAGATATTGAGCTATACCAGATCACCCAGGGGTGTAATGAGGAAGGTCTGGTATAGCCCAATACCACCCACCATGGAGGGTATTATTACACTTAGAAAATGGGTACTCTAAAAATGTGTTTAATTAAAAAAATTATAATAAAGTCTTAGTTTACAATAAGTTTTATAATAAAATAGTTTCTCCACCTGTATTAGTGTTCCGACTTGGAGCTGGTTGTCATGGTTACAAACACCACACACACACACACACACACACACACACACACACACACACGACTGTTGACTGCCCCCCCAGACAAAGACATAGCAAGCTATGATCTTTTGTTTTTGTATGCTGGCGTCGGACTGCTGACCACCCCACCCCTCCCTCCCTCCCATGTGTTGAATCATGGTCAGGCAATCAGGATGTCTGGATGTCAGTTTTTTTTTAAACTCCAGCTTCTTGTCACTTGAGTGCACCCAGAAAGAAAAAGTGGGAATGAGCAAGATGGTAGCGAGGACATGTTTGACAGAAACACATGGCAGTCAGGGGTCACAGAACAACCCTGAATCCATGATGGCAAGCATTGGAAGGCATCAAGTGGACAGCCTTTATAGAAATGTATGTGGCAGCATTTAAATCAGTCACTCAAGCAAGCATATCTCTGAAGGAAAGGTAAACATGGGAACTTCTTTTCACCACTCCGACTTTAAACTGCTTCAGTGAATGAGCAGGTGATAAAACTGCCAAACCATGATGCCGTTGTAGGAAAAAAAAAAACAGATAAAACTGTACTGTGATTTTTTTTTAGTTGGAGAGTGTAACGAGATCCTGTCGGTTTCTTTGGGAGAAGGATGACAGAGTGTTACAGTGCGGGGGCTCAATAGACATTGACAGTTTTTTTGTGCCTTTCTCTTTAATCAGAAGTGTCTGTAACAGCTTGGTTGAGAGAGAGAAATTTGTTTTGTAGTGTGGCAAAACTAACACAATTGGTAGTAAATGAATGTTGTGATCGGTGGCTAGCATGGCTGAGCGTAGTCGCAAGAGATAGGCAGGCTTGATGGTGATGTGACAGCTTACCATGATACAAAACTGGCAGTTTCAGGTAGTTTTTTTCCCCAACACAATAAAAACAGAGAAGCATGTTAGTGGATGCTTTCAGTGGGTGGTCGCGGAGCCAGAGAGCGTCGGGGGGAAAAAAATTACAGTAATCGGTCGGTTCCAGGTTGGCAATCAGCTCCTTTTTTTTACTTCATATTTTATACTGAGCAAGGAATCAGAGCAGTAGGATAGATCGGGACTGGAGTCGGGTCTCTGATCTCGCTAAGGTAAAGAAAAAAATGGCTGCCATTTTAAACTCAAAATTTCAGTGGCAGCTTGATATTGGTGATGCATTCTGTGGGGACTGGCACTTTTAATGTCTGGGCTCTGTTGTCTCGTAGATGACCACCTTGCCAGGGCTGTCAGCCAATCAGAGCCCGGGAATTTCTTAGCCCATTTTTTTAAAAGAAGAAAATTCCACAGAACCGATCATTGACAGTGATCAGTTCTTCTGAATTTCTTTCCACAGTTTAGTACTGTACGTTAATTCATAATTCATACATTCATTCTGCCATTCTAAGTCAGAATTTCCTCAAAAATTGCCAAAGTGCATTCCAAAATTTCACGGTAGAAAAATTATGATTGTTGTGGTAATTGAGACAGCAAAATTTGATTTTTGCCCAGTACTAGGTTTTGTGCTTCTATGTTTCTTCTGAATACAGGATGGCAAGAGTTGAAATAAAGTTGAATAACCCCTCCCCCGCCATGCAACTATGAGAGTGACAGTTCACCCCTGACACAAACACTATGTTGCCTGGCATTAGCGTGGCTGACATTGTGCCACAAAAAAGTTACAGTACCTAAGGACCATCCAGTGAAAAAGTGAAGTTTTACAGGGGGCTTCACCCACCCACACCCCCCTAAATTAAATATAACATCCTCTGGGTCTGGCTTGCTGTGAAGGGCAGAAGAATTGTGGCGACGCCCAACATGATGTGAGTGTGGGATACTCTAAAATACAGAATGCCCCTGTCACTCTTGACCTTGTTGCGGTGCCCACATTACGGTGCCGTGATCACAGTGCCCTAACAATAGCATACTCAGAGTGACTGGGCCCAGTTTGTATAACGTTTGCCAGAGTAAGCCTGGTGGCTTAGCTATAACCCCATATGCTGCTATGGCAGAGGTGCACTGTTAAATAGCAGCATACGTGCATGACCCAGGAGCTTGTGGGTCACTGACTTTCATATAGAGAGTACTGCTTCAGTTCTAAGTGTAGGTAAGCAGCCAGAGCTGATTAATTCTAAGGAGAGTGATGCTGTTTTCATATTGATGTGCATAGGTATAAGGATATGGGGGTGGGGAGCTAAAGACAGAACATTTGTTAAATATAAGGTGAAATGTGTCTGAAAGTTATATTTTCCCAAAGTTCCCCTGAGACGTCAAGCACTGTTTAAGCCCAGATACATCAGGGTTAATTTCCTGACCTATGCTCTATTTCCTTTCTCTAATTAGTCTATAACCTCAATTATTTAATGGTTGAGGACTCAAAACTGCGAATGTAATTATTTTAAAAATTAAACACGGGAGTTCAAAAGAGAGGAACATTGATTTCACTAGCAGCTATAAAGAGGCATAGGCTAGGATTCCATTAATATGATTAGTACGCAGTCTTTTGGGATAATACCTTTCCTTAGGCTAACGTAGAAAAACAGCAATACAAGTTGTCAGGATTTCAGAAAAAAAGCCTTTCCTAGGGCATGCAGAACTACTTTGTAGACAATTTTCCATCAACTAGTATGACATCAAAGACTTACCCTGCACTGACACAACTTGTGAAATTTACATTTTAAACTCACTTCAAAAGCACAGATTTACAAGAGTTGGCTTGTGCCAGCTAGTTGGCACAGACTTGTTTGGTATCACTGAGGCATGTTTTTGTATGGCATTCAAAGGTAGTTAATAGTTTCTGAACAGAAAGAGACAATATGAATAATTCATAGTATATATGCACAAAGAGGAAACAGTTTAAATAAGACACAGTAAAATGAGGGGATGCATTTTTCTTGAAGCAGGAGCATTTTCCAGCTGATTAAGGCAGGGATTGTAGAATATAAAACAGTTGGGGAGAATCTGGTGACTGAAAGACAAGCATGAATATTTCTAGATAAGACATTTGTCAAAAGTCATTAATGATGGCTAAATGGGAAAATCCATATTTATTTTGGAAACTTTGTTAGTTATAGAAATCAGATGGGGAAATATACAAAGCACCTGATCTCCAGACTTTTGGACAATGCTTCAAGAGTTATATAAACCTACAGATATTGGTATCCAACTTTTAAGTCAAACAGAATGTGGAACAGTGTGTAAACAGATTTGGAGTCAATTAACGTTTTTCATCTAAACAGCTTCTGTTTAATCAGGCTTTTCAGCTCACTGGGAGGGGAGAAAGGGGAGTACAGTACAAAGCAAACACCTGTCCAAGAGCTGATGAGTGCCAACAAACATCCTATTGTGTGCACACTCAAATGTGGCCCAATAAAGCACAATTCTACAAGACAGTGCCAAATTCTTGGTGCTGGACACTCAATTATCTGGGCCACATAACCTCACCCCGACACCCTGACTCAGCAGACATCAGCCTGGGGGGGGGGTGTTCAGGGCCCCCATCCACCACAACACCCATTGCATCAAACAGTCACTGGTATCCAGCAGTTCTCCACCACACCCCTATGGTCTGAATAGTCCCTGGTGTTCTAGCAGTGCCCAAACACTAATCAGTACCAATGAGAAGGAAATGTGTGTATGTGGGGGAGAGGGGGCAGGGGGAGCTGGACTGACTTTAGTTCCCTTTTCTTTTTCCAGTTCACCAGTTTTCCCCACCTTTTCATGCATCATATTTCTGGTAACCAGTGATTACCGATACCTCAAAATAGTACACTTACCTGGAGTCTAGTTGTCTAGCTCTTACTTCCAACCTGGTGTTCAGTGCTGTGCCCCCCCCCCACCCCAGGATTGCACTGATGCAGTTCATCACTAAATGTAAGTGGAAATGTACACAGCAAGGTATGAGCTGAGAAGTGCCTGCTAGCTTGCCTTGTATATTTGCATAAAGGCTCATTCCTCCTTTCCCATGGACCTCCACTGCAGTCCGCTATTACAGTCTGCCCCACTGTGACTGAATGATGCTAGGCACACGTTACTCCCCTTGTCCTAGAGTTATAAAACTGTCATCTGACAGCAGGCAGAAGACAACAGTAGTCAGAGTGTATTCTGAAGAGGGGATACCCCAACAAGACCATACTTACACCATTGTTCCCCATCATGGTGGGGGAATTGGACAGGGATAAACACTGGAACATTTGGGCTTTGGGCCACAAAAAGGTATAGGCCTTGAGAGGGCCAGGTTGGGGAAGGGGGGCTTTAAAGGATGTGTAAGGTCATATGGAGGGTTGGTCTTGCAGGTTATCCAAATAATAACATTAATCTCACTTTTGTTACCTACTCGGTATAGATCAGGGGTTGGGGGAACTGATTATACAAGTAAAAGACAACTCGTTCAGGAGTTAAGGGATGGGGTTCAGGTTAGGGAGAGGGTACTTTGCTAAAGACAGTATTGGGTTAATGGCAAAGCATGTTTCTCTAGGATGCAATATTGTCATCTTACGTTATGGTGCACCAGGGAAGGACTGAGGGGAAGGAGACAACTGAAGGGGATTCGAGTGGGTGTAGGATTAGATTTGGAACCTGATGGTGGGGAAAAAGTTTTTTTTTTTTGCCCAGCAATTTATTTGCTGCCTCTGTCTGCCCAGTCCTCAGGCTATGAGCTTTGCTCTGTGGAGTCCTCCTCCTTCCCTACTCTCTACCCTGCTAACCACAATGATCTATCCTGTCAGGGTCCATGTTGCAAAGCCCATGGGAGGCACCACCATTCTTCATCCTGAGGGAGGTGCGATTATGCCCCAAGTTTCTTTCAACACTCACCTCTTCATGGCACCTGCTAAAGGCTGATCAATAAAATAAAAAAAAATGAAGTTCCTGTCTGATTTGAACACTGATCACTTGCTGGAAATACAAAGTGTAAGGTACTTGCTCAGATTCAAACCCTGGTCTCTTGCTTGTTAGCTTGCTTTCATGTCTCCTAAAAAACTGAGTTGCACCAATGTGAATGGGCAGCTCCAGTGGTGCATAGGATTTTGTCTTCCCCGGTCTTCTCCACCCTGGACGGTACCCAACTGGAGGTAGTCCCTGCATTCAAAATACCTTGGTGTGTGGTTTGACAGTAAATTAGATTTCTCAGTCTACATTGATGCCATACACTCCAAACTTCACCCCAAGCTCGGCATCCTATACCGTAATAAGGACTGCCTCCCCATCAATGTCCACCTGGATCTGCCAACTAAAATGGTCCTCTCTATTTTTGGCTATGTAGATGTGGTCAATAGCTCAGCCCCTCCCTCGTATCTTGCTAGACTGGATACCCTCTGCAGTGCCTTCTGTCACTTTGCCTCCAACTCTCCTCTCCACACCCACCACTGTTCCCTCTATTCCTCCCTTTCCATCTCTCCCCCTACCCTTATGTCACCAATCCCTATGTCATCAGGTGGTATGGCCTGGGTTTTCACTGTTATGCAGTTGATACTCAGCTGTACCTGTCTTGTGCACTGGGAAACCAAATGGTGGTCTCTACATTTAATGCCTGCCTTGCAGAAATCCTAAATTGGATGACTCAAAACTGGCTTTGACTAAATCCAGGCAAGACAGAGATACTAGTAGTGGATCCAGGTGACTGTCGGGATCTTAGCGGGTTGGGGAATGATCCTGGCCTGGTGTTGGGAGATGTCCCTTTGATCTCGTCGACCCAGATCAATGCTAGATGCTCAGGTGTCAGTCACTGTCCAGAGTAGTTTCTACCATCTGATAAACATTGTCCAGATCTGTGCTTTGTTGCCATCAGAGGATATGTCCATCCTAGTACGTGCATTTTTTACATCAAGACTGGACTATTGCAATGCTCTCTACCTAGGGCTATTGGGCAGCAACCTCCGTTGTCTGCAGCTAGTCCAGAATGGGATAACCAGGCTATTAACTGGAATTAGTAAATTCAAACATATTATGCCTGTTCTTTGTGGCCTGCACTGGCTACTGTTTAGGTGGGGGCTTGTCTTTATGGTTGGATTACTGACCTATAAAGCCCTACATGGCCAGGGGCCAGAATACCTGCAAGAACTCCTAGTTCCTCATCGCCCATCTCACTCCCTTCGCTCTGCTGAGGGTGGCCTCCTTGTGGTTCCGAGGGCTAAGCTATGGCAATTGGGAGACAGAGCATTCTCAGCTGCTGCACCAGCCCTATGGAACTCACTACCTAGCCAATTAAGAAAGGCACCCTCAGTAGAAGCATTTAAGTGGGATTAAAAACACATCTATTTTTGCAAGCTTTTGATTTTCAGATTTAATGTATTGCTATCTTTGGACTGTCTGTTTTGATGTAATGTTTTTAAATTTATTTATAGAGATACTAATATTTTAATATATGTATTTGTCATGATTGTTATTATTGTATATTGTGTAGATTGTATATTGTATGTTGTTTTTAATTTGTACAGTGATCAGAGCCTCCGGGATTGAATACCAGATAAGAAATAAAATCAATCAATCAATCCCACTGCTCCACCTTCATTGCCAAATACTGGTTTGGCTCCCCTCCTTCCTATCTATCTTCTCTACTCTCCCCCCCCCTCCTCTTACTCACTATACTCAAGAGACATCTGCACCTTCTCTATTCCTCACCCCAGCTCACGCACGTCAAGATGTTTTCTCTTACTAGCTCCCATTCCTTTGGAAACTGCTCCCCTCTCTTCTCCATCTAGCCCTCTCCCTACTATCACTAACATGCCTACTAAGGCTCACTCCTCCCCCTCCTTATACCTGTCACCCCCTTCAACTCCTCTGTCCCCTTTCCCTTTACTCCAGGCCCTCTGTCCACTCTTACTGGAGGTCTCATCTCACCTTAACTCATCTACTAGATCTTGTACTGTCTACCCATGTACAGTGTGAGCAACCTGTGTATAGTCACTGTTTTAATTTGTTACCAACTGAGCTTTCACACTTGTAATTGCTACTATTGCACTTATGTTTGTAACTAGCTGCCTGCCTACTCCCCTATCACCTACCCCTGGGTCTCACCTGGAAACGAGCCTCGGCTCAGTGTGCCTTTCCTGGTTACCAGACTTTTAAATAAATAAATAAAATGCACCTTGTAAGTAGGTAACCCAAGATACTTGGGTTTAAATTCAGGACAGTTCCTTTGAGTTAAAATACAGTATGGTAATAATGGTCCCAGGAAATGTTCCTGCAGGGCTAATCAGTTTTATATAGTTTGTAATGTAAAAGCCCTCCTGGGGGTTTAGAACCTAGATTGACTGCTTTATAGGTTGTGAATGAATCACTACATCACACAAAATGCTGTTCATTTCATTTCTGTCCAGCTCAATAGTGCACGTATGCACGTGTCATTAGATTAGCATGCAAGGGTCTAGAAGGGTTAAAACCCAGGTACAGTTGGATCGTTACATTTTGGTTTTTTCAGCAAGAGGTCAATGTACAAATCCTTACGGAAACTTAAACTTTCTTTTCAAAAACATTTTTTTATTCTAAATGTCAACAAAGTGGTGGATCATGGCAACATGGGGTTGTAATTGCAAATTTTGTTGAATTAAAGAACAGCAATGTACTGTATGCTGGTAGGAAATGGTCTTGTCAGGAGACGTCCTTGAGGGGAACCTTTTAAAATAATTTTACTAAGTGAACATAAAATATAAGAAAAATCACTTACTGTACCTGCTTTAGAGGCAGCAATGGTTGGAGATTTGTGATGGTGGTGTTAAAGAGCTTCCAATACGAATCAACAAAGATCATCATTTGCATCCTGCTAAAAGACCTGCAGTTCTGCCTTTTCAGTTTTGCTCAAAGCCACAGCTCTGGTTCAAATCCAGGTTTCTCAGATCACCTGAGTCTGGGGTGCTTGCCATAACTGTCTGAGTGACTACAGAAATCCAAGAGCATCTAAGTTCAGAAACATGTTGGGGTGGGAAAGTAAAACTTCAGTGCAAGTAGAAGAGACACTGACAAATGCTCCACTATCACTGAACGGTTCTACACATCCCATACCACCTACTCCCTACGAAAAAAGTAACTATATTCTTCTGGACACCCCGAGATAAACCACACGGTTTGGAAAATCAGCACAGAACGTGCTGCAGTCCTCCTTGAAACTTAACTCCTTGGTCAGTCTTAGCACCTCTAAAGCCCTCACTGGAAAACTGTTCCTGTGAGTGAACTGTATTTAATTCATTATTATCTTCGACGTATTGATCGCTGTTCATTTGGTGTTACTCTCGCTAAGAATACCTGTCAGTCTTTTGATCTTTGTTGTGTTACTCGCTATAAATAATATTTTACTGTTCTCTTACTGTTTACTGTATTTTACTATTCCTACAACTGTATTCTGTATGCTGTTGCTCTACATTCATGCATACTATGTACCCAATTATCAGTTCCCTGATTTATGTATGCTGTCCTACCCAGGACCTCCTTGCAAATGAAATTGATCAATGGAGCCTTTTCCTGGTGAAATAAATACAGGTAAAATGAAAACTTTTATTTTAGTACATAAATCTATACTGTTAGAATATAGATGTGTGCATTACAATGTAAGACACATACATTTTAATAATATAATTGCTAATGAACATTTTACTAGGTATGGAAACTGAACTCTAAACCTCCTACTCTAAAGCCCAGTTTCTTAAACATTACACTACTCACAGCTGATCAAAGCAGCTGGGAATTTTGCTGGGCTAAAACATGGAGTATAATTATAATAATTTTTTTAAGGCTACAGAGTTAAAACATGGTGCCTTCCCTTGCTCATATCCAGTTTTACCCCATGCAAATACAGCACTTATGTATTTTGAATTGATTTGAAACATATTTTACAATGTAATCAAAGTCCAAGAAGGGCTTGTTTCCAGTTGCATCCAGTGGGGATGTGGGGAGGAGGGGGAAGAGATACATGAGCAATCATAAAAAAGCATAATGATCAATTAAAAAACATAGCATCTAGTATAACAATAGAAATCATCCAATATATACACAGGCAAAATAGATATACTGTATATTAATACAGTGAGGATAATATATGGGGCTAGTGTTCTTCTCTTATGAAAGTCAATCATTATTTACTAAATTTTGTGTTTCTTTAACAATAAGAATACAAATTCAAATGGAAATGGAAGAGTATTTTTTCATCCTTTTCACTAAATCGTTCTCTAAAAATAAAATACTTTTTCGAATGTATTTTTAGTATCTAATGTTAGAATGACTAAATCGGTACAAACACATTAAGAGTAAAATTTGTGCACCTAGAATTCCCTTGGACACTTGTAGTAACGGTAGTGCAGAATGCTCCAGTCAGTGACATTTTGTTTTTAGGGAGTTTATTTAATTGTGGCTTGCGTAGTTTAGAGGAATACTGTATTATGTGATACGTTTATTATAAGATCTGTGTGCTCCATCCCAAGGGGGTTTGTGAAGGGAACTCAATCTGTGGGTTGTTTTTTTCAGAAAAAAGCTTTCTAAAAAATATGCAGAGACCAAATCATAGAAGGATAGAGAAGAATACAGAGCTAACCTCAAGGAAGCCGGAAAGCAATTAGAGTAGCCAAGGCCCAGACAGTGCAAAAAATAGTGCAGGGTATGAAGGGGGGGGGACAAAATATTCTATAGATATATACAGGGAAAAAGAAAGAGTAAAGAAGGAATAACTTGGCTGGCAACCAAGAAGGTCAGCTAGTGGAGAATGAGGAGGACAATGCTGAAGTCCTCAGTTAATTCTTCTGCTCAGTCTTCATTCACGAAGATGCTGGCAACGGTTGAACAATTACCAAGACGCTTCACCACACAAGGGGAGCTGACACCAGCCCCTTTGCAAAACAAAGTGTACTCAAGGAATTGTCTAAATTGAGAGTAGACAAGGCAATGGGGCCAGATGGTAAAGGAACTCAGAGAGGAACTTCCTGCCCCCTAGTCTAGCTATTTAACAAGTCACTGGAATATGACTCAGTGCCACATGACTGGAGAAAGGCCACAGTCGTGCCATTACAAAACAGTGGTAGAAGGAGGTAACGGGAAATTATCGCCCAGTCAGCCTGACCTCAGTGGTGAGTAAAATAATGGAGACATTGCTTAAAGAAAGGGTAGTGGAATACCTCAAAGAAAGTGTAACACCTGACCTGAGGCAACATGGCTTCACTGCAGGATGCATGTGCCAAATTGATATGATAGAATTCTTCAACTGAGAGTGTTGGACCAAGGTGCATCTGTGGGTGTAGTGTATCTGGACTTCAGCAAAGCCTTTGATACAGTTCCACACAGAAGGTTAGCAAATAAGCTGGAGCAAACAGGCATGGGTCAAAAAGTGATCAACTGGGTTAAAAGCTGGCTTCAGGATAGGACACAGAGAGTTATGGCAAATGGTGCCTTGTCAAAGGAGGGAAGAGTGACCATTGATGTTCCTCAGGGTTCAGTGTTTAGTCCAATCCTTTTCAACATATTCATCAGTGACATGACTGATGGACTGAATGGAAAAGTATTCCTGTCCGCAGGTGATATAAAGCTATGCAACAGGGTGGACACTCAAGAAAGTGTCTTGGGAATGGAGGAAGATCTCAGTAAGCTAGAGGAATGGTCCAGGAACCGGCAGCTGAGATTCAACACCAAAAACTGCAAGGTAATGCACTTGGGTAAGAGGAACACAGGAAATAAATATGTTCTGGAAGGGCAGCAACTGGAAGAGACAAAGTTGGAACCGGATCTAGGAGTTCTCATATCTGAAGATTGAAAGGTAGGAAAGCAACATGAAAAAGCAGCGCTAAAGGCAAACACCATCTTTGGATTCATAGGTTGGGGTATAACCAGCAGAAAACACAACGTAATCATCCCGCTCTATAGGTCCTTGGTGAAGCCACACTTGGAGTACTGTCTGCAATTCTGGTGGCCTCACCTAAAAAAGGACATAGACCATCTGGAATCCATGCAGAGGAGAGCCACCAAGATGGTATAGGGTCTGCACTACAAACCTTACGAAAATAGGCTCAGCCAATTGAATCTATTTTCCCTTGAGCACAGAAGAAATAGCGGGACATGATAGAACCTTTTAAGTATGTCAAAGGGACAAATACAGTACAAACCAAAAAACTCATCCATGAAAATAGGATTGCGCGTACTAGGGGGCACAACTTATGCCTGGTAGGCGGAAAGTTCAGAACCAATATTAGAAAGTACTTTATACAGAGAGGGTCATGGACCCATGGAACAGCCTGCCATCAGAGGTGGTGGCAGCTAAGTCAGTCAGTGAATTCAAATGAGCATGGGACAGTAACTGTGGTCATCTCCTCAAAAGCAGTAGATAAGTGGGGTGGATAGACATCTCGGGCAGACTAGATGGACCGCATGGTCTCCATCTGCCAGCAAATTCTTATGTTCTTATGTTCTGATTGGTGGTGGTGGTGGTGTGTATATGTGTGTGTACTCCATCCTGAAGGGATGTGTTGCTTTTCATTCCTACTGTTGGCAGTGTGTGTGTGTATTGAATCCTGGGGGGTGAGGGGGTTGTGCATGCCATTATGAGGTGTCATAGTGGTGTGTATTTCATTCTAGGTGTGTGTTCTCTCTTCCAATGCTGGGGAGTGGTGCACTCCATCCTAGGGCCACATGCAGACCGACATTATTCACATCACTTTTGAACTGGCTTTCAGCAAATCAAACAACAAAAATGACAGTTGAAAATTTCCAAATTATACCAAATAAAACATTTTTTCAGAGCACTGCACAGAAGAGACTTGGCACAGCCAGATTAATTTACCTCTTGCTTTCTGTTTTTAGTTGCAGCAGCTAAGACATACAGTGTGGTGTAATTTTTTTGTCTGGTGGAAAACGTGACTGTTTTGTTTTGGGCCTTTACACTCCCTGTCTCCCTGCCCTCACAAAGATATTCTGTTTTCTAGCACTGAACATCTGGTCTTCTTTGTTCTCTAAATGACTCCTATTACAGTTTTCTGCCTTACTATAAATTGTGTGCAACAGAAGCAATGGGGAATATGATAGTAACCAGTCCTTAGAAAGCTTCTCAAAGTGTGCACTAGTTTAAAGCTGTATTATGTTGAACATGAAAGTTCTGGATATATTTATGAACATATATACTTGTTGGTGTTGTTACAATGATATTCCACCAGCTGTTTTGCACTTCAGTGTGCAGTTGTCACATGCCGTGTCACGCTAGTCTTGTTAGGAGAAAATGGGGCACAGCATACATTTCCTGCTTGGAACCTGAAACAAGGACTGAGTGTTTGATCTGAAGATTAAATATTATATTAATCTTGACAGCTCAGCCAATAAGTGGGTCACCTAAAAAGGAAAATGAAATGTGTAGTTAAGGCACTTTATCTTGCAGACATCAAAAGGGATGAAGGTTAAACAAGGAAGTGCATAGAATCACAGAAAAATGGAGACTGATGACGGAAAAAGGACCACAGGCCTGTCCAGTATGTCCTGCCATACCTATGACTGGACACGATGGCCCAAGCTGCCTGCCACTCATTTTGTTCATCACCCCCCGCCTTGCAGTTGAACTTTGTGAAGGCTAAGGAGGAAGGAACCCTATATAAAGCTTTGAATAATTTCCTTGATGTTGCATTAATGCCAACATTTGCATACTACAGATTACAAGGAGGAAATTAGTTGACAAGAACCGCTGCTGTTGCTTGTTTGTCAAGTGCCACAGAACCCTCAGGTTAGGATGTCTAATGAACTATAAGGGAACCAGAAGTTCTCGGCATGTATTAATAGACAGAATTAAATTGAAAGAAGCATTTGTCAATGCTGAATGTTTGCTTGCTTAAAGAGACCGTGTTTGGGACACACAAAAGGCATGTATGTAGCATAATTGTATAATGTATATTGAAAATGACTAAAGTTATGAGGGAATGTTGACATTTTTCATTGTACCTTCATAACTTTGTTGTCTTGTAGAGCGGTGGTAGACCATTTCTATGTGAGTGAGGATGTGGGTGGGGGTGGGTGCTGAGTGGGGGGTTGGGGTGGGGTGAGTGGAAGTTGGGAGGATCAGCAACAAAATACATTGATGGATGGTTTTCTACAAATGAATGGATGAGCCATAAACCCCTAAATTAAATTATCACCTTTTATAACACTTTTGACCATTTTACAAATGTTAAAAGTGCAATAATCCACTCCATGTGTGCATCATTGCTGTAATAACCTTCCTTCCTGGGTTGTTAAAGGCCCTTGGCTGCACCTTGGACCTAATAACTCACCCAGTTTATTTGGTAGCCCTTTGTAATACACATTTTGCCAATATTGTCCATCACCATAATACACAGGTTTTGCATAATAACCGATCTTGTATTACAGCATTCTTTTCCAAACAACCATTCTAATCCTCATAAGCTGTTCGTATCACTGAAGTTTGCTGCTCATGCAGATTTTTAACTTCAGCTGTTCCATGCTGCACATTGCTGGCATCATCCTTTTAGCTTGAGGGTGTTCACACACACACACACACACACACACACACACACACACACTCACTCACACACACACTCCATACTGAACAGCACGACTGGCAGTGAATCAATGTTGCTGCCTCTCTGCATTAATCTTAAGTTACAAGAATCTTCCCTCTCAGACCTAGGGAAGAGATATAAGGAATAGTGTATGGGCAAGCATACACAACAAGGCTGTGTTTCCATTGAGGGGTTGAGATGACATCATAGACACCACAAGAGCGAAGCTTGAGAGGTCCTGATGTCATCTCAACCCCGAGATGGAAAACACAGCCTTGTTCGTGTATGCGTGCCCTTATACTATTTTTTATAGTATATGGTTTCTAGAGATGGGGAAAAAAGTTACATTTATGAAGGTATAACCTTTCACAAGGTTTCATACCTTGTGGTCACGCTCCCGATTTCTGTCAGCAGCTCAGTGTGCTGCAAAGTCTGTTGGTGTGATCCCGTTTCACTCCTGACCCTCCGAACATTAGTGGCAGCATTTGATTTAAAAAAAAAAGGAAAAACCTTTCAAATGATGATGGTTTGGAAACACAGAGCCGACTACGGTGTGAATACAATGTGACATATCATCAATGGGTTAACAACATTGTGCCGTCACATCGATGATAAAATGTTATAAAATGGTAGAGTTCTACATATAACAGCGTTCTACCATACATTATATATTTATTTAATACTAAAGATATCAAACAAAATATGGGGAGTCCATTCTTTCCTAAGTTCTATAAATAATTTGAACCAGCAATTATAAAAAATAAACTATGGGATTTTGTACATTTCTCTCACTCTCTTTCTTTCTCTCTGTAGATATATATACTGTACATACACACACACACACCCTCGATGTGTGTGATACAGAGTCAAAGTGGTGGTCATGACAGCTGCTGCTGAACAAATGGGGTTGGGCTGAAGGTGATGTGCATGCAGTGAAAGAGTTTTGCATGCACTGGGGCAAGCATTCATGTTACCTGCTACTGCTGTTATAGTACCTTTCTGAAAGCGCAGTTTGTATGGGGGCAGAGGAAGGTGGGGCTAGTGTGTGTGTGTTGGTTGGGGATTTGCAGACATCATCTTTTTTCCACAGAGGGTACTTATGGAAACAGCCTGGGGATGTTTTATGAAGGCTGATCATGATGCCGCTCAGCTGCTTGCTGGCTGGCATCATGCAGATGAAAGGGGTGAGCCATATCTGTGATAAGAGCAGGTCAATCCCTTCAACTACATGAAGTTTCCAGCCAGCAAGCAGAGAACAGCCTCATGATCAGCTTGACTGTTCACTGGGTTGTCACTGTCGAGCCCACTGCAGCCTGAACTGCATTGGACCTGGCAGTGACACACCTTTGAAACGCGATTCTTCGTAGCAAAAGTTGGCTGCACACGCAAACATAAAAACTAGATGCACAAAAATCTTCAGAACCGGCCTCTTGACTATCTTAAAGGAATAGCTGCTAAGAAACAAACTGAAACATTTGTGTTGCAAGGTGCTGCATGCTGGCCTACTGTAATCCAGCCCTGCCATGCTTCCCAGCCACAAAATCAAAACAGTCAGGCTTCTGGCACTATGTCTGCTGTTTCTGACATTTATTGCTTTCAGATTTATTCCTTCAGGGTAAGTATTGCACATACAGTATTTACTTCCCATTAAGTTCAGTTTAATTCATTCTGTTTCTCATAGTTGGCTGTTGCAAATAATAGTTTGCTTGACAAGTGTTCAGAAGCTGTACTCTGCCACCTGCCTCTAGCTTGCAGATTTATCTAGCAAGTAGTAACACTGTCTTTCTGAAGCCAGTGAGCCACAACCTCCACAGTTTCTGGGCAGATCACTTATCTCTGAGATTATTCAAAAAAGAAAGAGAGAAAATATTTTATTTCCAGGGACCTGATTTACATTGCCATGGACACTACGCATAGCACTAAACATGCCCTCCCCCCGCATTGTATCAGCATAGGTTGTGCATCTGAAGTGATGAACCTTGCCACACAAACATTCGATACTTAAATCCCATATCTCAGCTCAGTATGAGGCTTAGCTTCACTTTACATTTTCCTACAGCAGCAATGTTTCACACATGCGACAGTGCATCCGAAACCTGAACTATAACACAGGCAGTAAATATGATTCTTTAATTAAGTCTGTACCAAAAATGAAAAATGCAAATGCTCCTGCCTTTACTATAGTGTAGGCTATACTGCTGCTGTTCATTGAGTTATGTGATATACGAACATACGAAATTTGCAAGCAGATAAAGGCCTAGAGGTCTATAACGTCTGCTCTAATGTGCAGCTAGCACTCCTTATTCTGCAGCTGCCCCTTCCTTCCACCCTTCCCCTTCATTGACCCTCCTCGTTGTCCTGTCCCATCCCCTTCTGAAGAAGTCCACTGTTCTACTGGATACCACTTTTGCAGGTAACTCATTCCACCCAGCTACCACCCTCTCTGTAAAAAAGTGTCTCCTCATCTCCCTCCTGTACCTTCCTCCCTCTAGTCTCATATCATGGCCCCTGGTGTCCTTCCCCTCCCTTACTTTGAACAGCCCCTCTGATATATACAGTAGTTGTTTAGCAAACCTGAATGCATGACATCCTTGGATTTCTTTTTATAATGTGCCATATTTTATGATTATACCACCATTCCAGGCATAGCCCCGAGTCGCTTCCTAGCTGGGCAGGGGCTACTTCAGGACTCCAGCCCTCACATTTTTTATCTGATTTGAATAATGAATGAAGTAAACCAAACATGAGCACATTTGTCTTATTCTAACTCAGAATATAGTATGAAATAATTCAAATCAATAAGTAAATGACTCATTTTTAAACAGTTTGTATTCTTTAGGCTGCTGCTAATGCTAATGAATCCTCCAGTCACCATGTACAGGCCCAAGCAGCTGCTCCCACAACTCCATCCATTTCAACTGGTTCTCTCTTCACAGTACTGGCTCCAGTGAGACACCTGCTCACCCCTCAACAACTAGTTCTCTTCACTTTCATATCAGAATCGAACTACCTCTCTCCAAAGACTCTGCTGGGGGGCCTGGCCTCTACTGATAGTCCGACTCCAAATTCTGTAGCTGCTCACTCACCCACTGCTGGTTGCTTGGTCTCTACCTCAGCATATACCCGCTGCCTCCTGACTCACTGACTCTAGTCCTACACAACATGCTCCCTGCCTACAGTACCATGGTCATGAACTGACCAACTGACAACAACTGCTGCTTGTCTCAGCGGACTTGGTTTGGACTCCCACACAGTGCGCTGGTGCACATTACCTCCTTTGGACAGAATGAGTGAGACAAGGGGTCCTTTTCTGCTGATAAAATTCTAAGTTTCTATGTTTCTCTACACATTCATCCTTCCTCCTCCTCATAGTCCCTGGCTGCCCCCCAAGTGTGTTAGCTGGCTGCCTGGCTCATGACTGGCCAGTCCTGGAACAAGACAATAGATATCAGCAGGCCTCCTGGCAAATTGCAGAGCACTACTATGGCCTAGCCATGATGCCAGGCAGTCGTGGCATGCTGCTATTCACAACAGGCTCATCCTCACTTCCCTTGCTACTTGACCTTGCCACTGCCTTACTCCTTTCTAATTCTAGTGCTGCAGCAACCCTCATAGCTCTGACTCTGTTACTACTAGCCTATGAGTACTCCCCCTTTCCTGCTCACACTAGGATAGATAGAGGACTTGCTGGCTTCCCACCCTCTGAATAACCTAGTCAGTCTGTAGTGCAACCCTAGTCTACCCTCTCCCTGGTGTCCTTGAGCAGTCAGAGTGGAGTGGGTGAGAGGATCATTCACAACCCCCACAGGCTCAACCACCCAGGGACCAATCTTGCTCTTTCCTCTTGAAGACAGGAAACTGAGTACAGTAAAGTACAACACCAACACCTGGCATGACAGGGGGTTTCCAAAACTCGGGGCCCTACAATACACACATAAGTGCACTTTGCACTATGGTAAATCTGTTTCTGATTATTTCTTTTATATCTAAGTTCTGGCTGGATATTAAAAGGTGGTGTCATTGGCATTGGGGTTGATGTCAGGGAGGAGGTACTGGAGTTGGTGCATCCTTGATGTCCCAGCAATGGACACTTCTTTAGGTCCTGATGCCAGGAATGGGGTGGGATTAGGAATGGTTCCTTGCACAACTGCTTTCCATCTCCTGGGTCTACAGTGGATAGCTGCTCTGCAAAGAGTACATGTAGCTCTCCCGTGAGCAGAGCTCACATTCATGGAGCAGCTGCTGCCACTGATTGGGAACACAGGTTTAGGATGGGATGCCTCTCTCCTCCAAGCCGAAGCCCTGCTAGGCCATTGGGGTGACAATGCAAGCATCTTTTTTTTTTTTAACAATTTACAGAGCAGCAGAGGCAGTGTCCTTATAGGTCAAGTAGATTTTTTTTTTTGAAATTGAAGTTTATTGGAGAACTTTTTGCATCACAGAAACAAGAATATTACAAACTGCAAGAAAGTCCATTTCTACTCATTTACACACTCTGAAAGCCAAAACAAAAGAAAGAGAAGTAGAACAAGAAAAGAAAAGAACAGCAAGAAAGAGAGAAATAGGAGGAATATGATTACCGGGGGGGGGGAAGAGTGCCTTCAAAAATATAAAATGAGAGAAAAGAAAATAAGGGAGAGAAACACTAAATACAGTGTGAGCATTCCACATCTTATTGCCTGTAGCATATATTGGAATCCTCTTAACTATCACTATATGCCCCAACATGCAACATCAGCCTGATAGGGCATTTACATACTACATATTTAATAAAAAGAGAAAACATCACAAAAATTAATAGAGAGACAAGACCATTACCTAGACAAGAGAAGACCCCCCTGCCTCTCTTCCCATGCAGAACCTTCAGGCCGAACCAGAAGAGTCCTCTCAGGCATATCTGGCAAGTAATTCTAATACAGGTTTCCCCTCCCTGGAGGCCATGAAATGCATAAATGGTAGCCATCTCCCTCTGAATCTATCTACGGATAATCTCAGCTTGGCTGTCAGATATTCCATATCCAAGATCTTGGTGCACATTCCATACCATGTAGAGGTAGTGGGCTTATCTGGGGTAAGCCAGAACAAATTAATAGCCTTGAAGGCTGCTGCCACCAAAATTCCAAACAGATAACAGGAAGACCTGGAAGCCAGAGCAGGGGGAGGCAGTCCCAGTATCCAGTACTGAGGAAGCTCTGACAGTACAGTTTCAAAAATCCTTTCCAAAATATCCTTTACTTCCCTCCAAAATTCCAGTATGATTTTGCATTCCCAAAATATATGGAAATATGTGCCCACCAACTGACAATTTCTCCAGCACAGATCTGAATGGTGTGCCCCATAATGTTTCGTCACTGTAGGAACCCTAAAAAATCTAACCATTAACTTCCACCGAAATTCTTGCCGGAAGAGAGGTGAGGTAGTGTTATGAATAGCTTTCCAGATGGAAATCCAGTTGGGTTCTGACAGGGACACACCCAAATCACTGTGCCACTTGTCCTTAACAAGGGCCAGGCAGTCACCCTCCGCCCAATTCATCCCCTGTACTAATCTGGAGATCAGCTTTTTTTTATTTGGGGAATTAATCAAAGATGACAAGGTAGCATGCACTGGGTTCTTTAGAAATTCTGCACCTAAATCGAGCTCCTTTTCATTTAAGTGGACATAATGTCTTAACTGGAGGTATCGAAAGAAATCCGTGTGTTGAAGGTTGAATTCAGCCTTTAACTGCTGAAATGATTTTACTAGATTCTGATCAAAAAGCTGGCCCAGATTAGTCAGTCCTAGTCTTGCCCATCGCAGGAAGCCCATATCCCACTTGAGTGGGCCAAAGTCTAAGCAGCTTAGTATAGCTGTGTGTTTGTTGAGTTTTAAAATATTACCTAATTTTAAGTTCATGTCCCTCCAAACCTGAGAAATCACCCTAGTGAGAGGATTCCTGAAATCGAGCAGGTGTAGTCTCGGAGTGTCCAGAAAAATAAGTTCCGAGACATTTCCAAGGGGGGAGTCAGCCACCTCAATCTGAACCCACTTTGGTGGGGATTCCTGGACCATTGTCACCAATGGCTGCAGCTGAGACGCCCAGAAATATCTTTGGACATCAGGTACCCCAAAGCCCCCTCTCTCCTTAGAGGCCACCATGATCTTCCATCTCACCCGTGGTTTCCTACCCAACCACAGGAATTTAGAGAGGGTAGAGTTCAGATCACGCCAAAAGTTCCTCGGGGGTCTGAGGGGGATGGCTCCCATTATGAACAGCAGGTGAGGGAGAATATTCATACGAATTGATTCTCCCCTGCCAGAAATGGACAAGGGTAGCTCCCTCCATCTATTACAATCTTCCCTAATCTCCTGAAGTACCCTTAAGTGATTTGTGGAATATAGGTGTAACCCCCCTACAAATGGGGGTTCCCAAAAGACTTCTAGGAGCTTGCTTGAATGCTCCAAGCCTGAATGGTGTTTGGCATTTAAGCCATTTATCAGTGAGTGTTTTTAGAGCCTCTGGTACTTGTCTCTTTAAGAGCTGTCTGCTTGCAGACATAATTAGCTTGTATGGGGACTGTGTGCTTCTCTGAGTACCACTCAGCTGCTGCCAATTCACTTCATTTTGCAGTCACTAGAGTGCAAAGGAACCTATCTAAAGATGTAACTGTTTGCCAGAAATTATTTAGAGTAATAATGAAATTACAGTTTGTCTAACCTGCTTTCTTTGCAGTCAGAACTGTGTCTGCTAGTTCCCCATTCTAGTTTTGAACTGCTGAACTGGACCAATCAGTGTGGGGTAAGCTAGCTCTAAATGGTGCCTGGACGAATCAGAACTTGGACTCATAATCTGAGCCAGCCACAAGAGGATTGTATGGGCAGTGACTCTGGGAGATGTAGTTTAGACTTCAGTGCCTTTTGGACCAACAGCAGCAGTCTATTGTGAGGACAGCCAATCCAGTCAAGAACTGGGAGGAACTCAAAGGAAATGCCCGGTTTTGTCGGTTGGAGTTCAGTTGAGCTTTGGCAGTGAAGAAGGAAGGAGCCCTGTGCTTTTCAGTGTGCAGTTTTAGTCAAAAACGTGTGTAAGGCCCAGAGTTCCGGTCTGCAGCTTGTGTAACAGCTTGTTAGGACTGAATCCGTCCTGTGAAAAGAATCAAAGGATCTCTGAAGAGTAGAAACCAGGCTCACCCTGTAGAAGACTGGAGAAATTGTTGAATTACACTCGGTCTGTCAGGAACTGAATCTGCTGTGTGTTCTCCGGGTATTGTGCAGTAATTGCGATGGGATACAGATGCAGCCTGCCTGGTGTAGTGCTTTCTTGTATATGGATGTGTGAAGAGGTTTGTGTACCTCAAGTGAGCCCCAGCTGACATTGAAGGACCCTATCTTATTTGGAGGTCGTGAGTACTAATTCAGGTCGCCCTGTTGAATTGCCACATTAAATCCAAATGGAATTACTGTACTGCTGACTGTTTAATTCTCCTTTCTCTGTGTGAAAGGGCCCCTACCAGCTGCCACGGTTTGGACTAGCCACTAGGGCTTGGGTACCCAGGGACAGTAACTGATAGGGATAGGCCTGTGCACAGAGCCATAGGTAGATTATTAGAGTGATAAGCTAATTAACCTGATTTCCCCTGTCCTTGTTATATCCCTAAATAAATCAGAGCTGCTTGTTTCAGCAAAGTTATACTGCCTGAGGTATTTGTCTATGTTAAAGTACTGTACTGTGATTGTTGCACTGTATCTCATTTCACAGGAGGTCCCAGTGCCGAACCAGACCTGGGGTAAGTGTATACTGTGAAGGTAATTCTGATATATTGTGGGGCCACTAGTGGGAAGAAAGGGGTTGCAGTGTCCCAGAGGGCTGTGACCAAGTTAGTTTAACTATTGCAAACCCTGACCTCTGGGTGGAGGCACCCGCCATTGATCCAGGCCCCTCAACCTGTTAGTGGCAAATCAGGCAGGGGTAGTATTCTGGATAGCGCCATCTAGTTACATCTTTGAGGCCCACCGCTGGGATTGTGTGTCCTAGTGGCCATATTTACTAACCACTGTTAAGAAAAAAATGGGTACCCGACAGAAGTGGCTGTGCACCGGCTGGTGGAGTGGTGTACTGGGAGAGATCGACCCCAAAATGCTATGCTTATCCTGGACATCCCCTGGGTATCAATACGGACACTGTGCAGGAGTACTTTCCAAGGTGGAAGGTTTAAAACCCTGTGGTGGTGGGTCGGCATGCTAATCTGCTCACCCACACTTTCCTGGCCCTAGTAGAGTTTAAGGATCCCATAGATAGCTCCAAAGTGCCACAGACCATTACCCCAGAGGGAGCCCTCACTGCTTGGAGAGTGATAACTAGGACAGTAAAGACCGGGGAATCAGCCCCACCACTATCTGAAACTTTTGAGGAGAAATTTGCTGAATGGTTGCTGGGAGAGGGAAAACTGTGGAGGACTTGAAGAAACTATTCTTGCCACCTGGGGGTGTTCCTCCCCAACACCCTCTCTCTGCTCCAGTGCCCGTAATGGTGGCTGAACCAATGCAGACTCCTATTTCTGCACCTGCCATTAGTCACGACTCTTACCGAGGTTGAGGATCTTCTCTGGCACCCTCCCACCCCCAAGGGAGGATGACTGGGAGACCTGGATAGACCATGTTGCCCCCAAGTGCTAGAATGGCAATGCCGGGAAGGCGGCGAAGAGGGTTAGTGAGGCCTCGAGGTCCCGCCCTGGCTACCATCCGTGCGCTAAACGGCCAGTAACCCTGAAGCGACTGCACAGGCCTATCTTGAGGCCTTGGAGAATGTGTATGGGAGCCCAGATTCTGATGAGGACCTATGGTGGAGAGTAAGAAATGCACAACAGTACCAAGGGAGTTGTTGTCTGGATGTCTCGTTGGAAAAATTGTTGCAAGAATGCCTCAGAAAGGTAGTTTGCCAGCGATTGAACTGGACCGAACCAGACTGGACAGAATCCTTAAGTCTCCCCTTCTCAGAACTGCTGTTGCTTCAGTTACGCCTGGCAAATCGACTGGAATCCCACCTCCTATGATGAGTTAATAGAGAAATTGAGGAGTTGAGAAAAGGCGACCTTGGGAGGTACCTGCACCAACAGCTGTGGCTACGACCGAGTGACTGAGGGTGACCCATCAAGTGAAGTTCAGGGGCAGAGGTTGACAGTCAATGAGTGCTCTGACAAGGAAAAGATATGCCACAATGGGCGAACTGTTGAGAGAGATCCGGGAATTCAAAAACAGTCCTTTATGAAGGCCACGCCTGCAAGTCACGGGCCCTGACCTATATCCGACTGCATCTGCTATGGGGGTGGGGGTACCCACCGTATCTCCTGCTGATAACAGCTCCAAACTCAATTCCCTTGACCATGGAAGTGGAGAAACTGACCAGATGTTCCAAATGCTTATCACGCTGCAGACAGAGATGGCACCCAGGTTTCCAGTTAGTAATACCCCTGCCCTGGCTCCCAGTGTGGCGCCTCGGCCAGCTCAAACTCCAGAAAGTATGTTTGCTATAATTGTGGGAAAGATGGGCACATGAAAAGGGAATGCCAGTCCCCAAAGACACTGACAAAGTTGCATATAGGCTACAAGGAGAGCTGGAGAAGAAATCAGTGGTTAAGAGGTGCACGACATGATCCCAGTGAGGGCACCAAAAATGCTAATTCACGTCCCTTTGTGGCAAGGTCAGTTGCCCAGGCCCCCACTACCGCCTCTCAGACTGGTCCAGAATAGTGGGTCCCTCCATGGAGACCACTGTAAAGGTGAATGGAGTGTCTACAAGAGCTGTATTAGACAGTGGCTCCCAAGTGACAATTATGTTCCAGGATTGGTATCAGAAGCATTTGTCAGACGTACCCTTACAACCATTAGAAGGACTGCATGTATAGGGGTTAAGTGGAGAAGGCCTACCCCTATTCCGGTATATCCGAATTTGGTCTGTCTTTCCCCACCTCCGGGCTGGAGTGGCCGAACAAGTAGAGACCCTAGCCTTAGTGTGTCCCCCACTGGGCTGTATATGATGGTGTCCTTTGTTGATTGGAACAAATGCTCATATGTTCGGAAGGCTGGCACAGTTGTGTTATGAAAAAGGGTCAAAGACTAGTAGAGCTTTAAGAGTTCGGCTTTAATTAAGAAGGCCTATGAGGCACAGAGAGATGCTGAAAAACAGAACCAGAGGAACCGGGTCGGAATTGTATGGAAGAAGGATCCTGAGTCTCTGATCCTGGCGCCAAATGCCCAGTGTAACCTTACAGGAGAGGTCCGTATCAGAAAGGATGTTAAGAATAAATTATTAATGTTGGATGCACCAGGCGCGGGAACAAGTTGTAGAGGGACTGCTGGTCAAGCCTAGTATTTTGCCCGCTAGAGCCCATGCTTATGCCAGAAGGGTAATGGTCCAAGTTCATAATGTGTCTGAAAGAGACATTCGAGTAAACAGAGGTTGCATCCTGGCTAATGTGCATTGTGCAGACACTGCAGTGCTACCAGCAGCAAGAGTTCAAGGAAGAATGACAGAGTAACGCCTGACTTGTTTGATTTCGCGACTCCTCGCTGCCAGCTGAATGGAAAGTGAGGATCAGTGAGAAGCTTGCCCAGAGAGACCAGGTGTTTTCTTTAAAGGAATGGGATGTAGGATCGTGCAAGGAGCTGAGCACAATATCCGCCGCATGACGAAAGACCATTTCGTGAGAGGTCTCGACGCCTGGCACCTGCTGACATAGATGATGAGACGGCATCTGCAAGAGATGTTAGCTGCTGGTGTAATACAAGAATCCAGAAGCCCTTATGCTTCCCCCATTGTGGTAGTGAGGAAAAGAATGGAACAGTAAGGATGTGTGTGGATTATCGCACCTTAAACCGCGGACTATCCCTGATCAGTACACAATGCCCGCATTCAGGATGCTTTGGACTGCCTAAACGGGAGCAAGTGGTTCTCTGTGCTGATCTCCGCAGTGGGTACTACCAGATCCCGATGGCCCCAGAGGACCGTGGAGAAGACGGCCTTTATCTGTCCGCTTAGCTTCTATGAATTCATGAGGATGCCTCAAGCGATTTCAGGTGCCCCAGCCACTTTTCAACGATTGATGGAGCGTGCAGTGGGGACATGAACTACTAGAGTGCCTGGTATACCTAGATGATGTTATTGTGTTTGGCAGCTCACTGGAGGAACATGAGAGCAGATTATTTAAGGTATTGGACCCGACTGGAGGACTTTTGGCCTTAAACTGTCCATTGATAAGTGCCACTCAAACATCAGTAAAGTATGTGGGACACATAGTATCCACCGAGGAATAGAGACCCACCCAAGTAAAGTTGAGGCCTGACCACCTGGCCACAGCCCAAAATCTAAAAGAACTGCAAAGATTCCTGGATTCTGTGGTTATTATCGGCGCTCATCAAGGACTATTCAAGAGTGATCCGCCTTTACTTAACCTTACTCAAGGTATCCCCAACCCACAAAAATACCAAAAGTCAGCCCTCAAGACTGAAAGAGTGTATTTTCATCCGGTGAAGTATTTGGGGCCGCTGGACTCCTGATTGTGAGACTGCTTTTCATGAGATCATATATCAACTTACCCATGCTCCAGTGCTGGCTATGCCGATCCAAGAAAACCTTATGTCCTGCACACTGGATGCTAGCTTGCAAGGGTTGGGGCTGTGTTGTACCAAGAGCACGAGAATGGCCTGAGACCAGTGGCCTTTGCCAGTAGAAGCCTGACCCCATCCGAAAAGAACTATCCTGTACAAGTTAGAGTTCCTAGCTTTGAAGTGGGCTATTGTTGACCAATCCATGAGTACTTGTATGGGGCTAAAATACTAGTAAAACTGACAATAATCCTTGACCTATGTGCAGACCTCAGCTAAGTTGGATGCCACTGGCCATAGGTGGCTTTCTGCATTATCTACATATGACTATGCTCGAATACCGAGCAGGTCTGAACCACATAGATGCTGATGCTCTCTCCCGGAGGCCTGTTCCCCAGAATGATTGGGTCCGATGTAAGAACCTGACATTCGGCACTCTGCCGAAGTTTGACAGGAGGAACAAATGTCCACGGACGCAGTGGACTGCATGGTGGATTGCTTGGGAGCTCTGAGAATTGCATACCTGCTGCTTATTGCCACTTTTCTGCACAGACATTGGTGCACTGCCTCAGCTGGACAATGATAGTATTCAGCGGGCTCAATCCGATCCCATGATCAAAGCAGCTTTAGAAGCCCTTATGCAGGAAAAGATGTGTCCAAATTACGCCCACTGATTTGAGAACTGCACTGTTATACAAGAAGGTCCAAGTTGAAACTGATCAATAAACTGTTATACAGAGAAACAGTAGACAGAGGGGGACAAGTAGACAAACAACAACTAGTGCTGCCCACTGCCTTTCGAGACTCAGTACTGAGGTCCTTGCACAACCACATGGGGCACCTTGGTATAGACAGAACACTTGACTTGGTGAGATCCAGATTCTATTGGCCTAAGATGGGGGCTGATGTGGAGCAACACATTCGAATTTGTAGTCGCTGCTTACAGAGGAAAGCTTTGCCCAGAGGCTGCCCTTGTTAACATCACCACCAGTGCACCCATGGAGCTGGTCTGTATTGATTTTCTGAGTTTGGAGTCAGATCAAAGAAATATCAGTAATGTGCTGGTGGTCACTGACCATTTCACGAGATATGCCCAAGCTTTCCCACCAAAGACCAGAAAGCATCCACTGTGGCCAAAGTACTTGTAGAAAACTTTTGTTCACTATGGGGCTCCACAAAGAATCCATTCTGATCAAGGGAGAGACTTTGAGAGTCGTCTGATCAAAGAGATGCTTTCTCTGTAGGGGAGTGCAAGTCCAGAACCACTCCTCACCACCCCAGGGACCCACAGCCTGAACGTTTCAACCGAGACTTTGCTAGATATGCTAGGCACCTGCACCCAAAGGACAAGCCTAGATGGAGCCAACAAATTAGCACCCTGGTACATGCTTATAACTGCACCAAAAATGATGCCACTGGATTCTCCCCCTACAACCTGATGTTTGGAAGAGAAGCTCGACTACCAGTAGATGTGTGTTTTGGGGTCTCTCCTGATGGGGTTCAAGCTGACAACTATTTACAGTATGTGCAAAAGTTAAAGGCCCAGCTAACTCATGCACGTACCAACTGGCTCAAACCATGGCTGCCAAAAAGAAATCTGGCCAACAAAGAAAGGTATGATAAAAGGTGAAAGCACAGGAACTCCAGGAGGGAGATCGGGTATTGCTAAGAAATCTGGGACTGCATGGCAAGCACAAGATTGCTGACAGATGGCACCATCTCCCTCACATTGTAGTGGGCAAACTAGATGATCTGCCAGTGTACAAAGTAAGGCCTGAGAATAATTCAAAAGATGTAAAAACAATGCATAGAAATCATTTACTGCCCATTGGACAAATCTTAATTGAGTCTGAGCCCTAGAAGATGCCCCTCTGGACCAGTGACTAGAGCTGCTGCTGAAAAAGATCAAGAAAGTCTGCACCTACAGAAGCAAAGTTAAAGTGTTCCCTCCACAAGTCCCAGTTGAGCATGACTGTCAGTCCATATCGGAAGAAAGTGAGAGTGACTTTGAATACTATCCTTCTACGAACTGAGTCAATTGTTTCGGGGCAATCCCTAGTCAATACTGGAGACAAAGCTGGGCCTTCTGGACTGTCTAAGCCCCAGCTTCATCCCTGGAGCCAATGCTCCCAGAAAGTGAAGTGCAAAGCATCAGATCAGATGAAATGGAATCATTGTGCATGGTTGAACTGTTTGAGCTTTCAGTGGAGAAAATGATAGATTGGGGCAGACTGGTGATACACCGAACAAGAAGAGTATTTTGAGTGCCCTGACAGTCCACTGCCAGTGTCCGAAAGCTCTCCATGCAGCCAAATGTTGTGGACTCAGAAACTGTAACTCCTGGAGCTGAAGTGCCCCAAGTTCTAGCTCTCTACCCCCATGGAGACTCCCCTGACAAGTGAGGACAATGCTGAAAATGAGGCTCAGAGTGCAGAGACTATAACAGTTCCCCTAGAAAGACTGGTCGAGCTGTAAAGCCTGTGGTGCACCTCAGTTATGATTCACTTGGGAGGCCTGTGGACTTGCCTCTCAATGTTGTCCATAAAGGAGTGTATGTGTCCCCGAGCTCATTGCCCAAACTGAGCATCAGTGTAACTCCAAGTTACTTGTGTTGCTCCTCTAAGTATGGTGCCCTTGCCCCATCCAGCCCCAAGGTAACTGATAGGAAGGTCCCCTCTCTTCAGGTTTCATGTACAAGAGGTAATAACTTGAGTTATGGTACAATGTGTATGTAATACTGTGTAAAGAGTGACGACTGCAATGTTTCAGAAATGTTCTTGGTAAATCATATATTGACTGATGATTACATATGCGAGCCTAATGCAAATGTATATGGTTGCAGTTGAAACTTATGGGGTACTTGCCTTGACGGACGCCAAGCTTTCCCAGGCCAGGAAGGGTGTAACCCCCCTACAAATGGGGGTTCCCAAAAGACTTCTAGGAGCTTGCTTGAATGCTCCAAGCCTGAATGGTGTTTGGCATTTAAGCCATTTATCAGTGAGTGTTTTAGAGCCTCTGGTACTGTCTCTTTAAGAGCTGTCTGCTTGCAGACATAATTAGTTTGTATGGGGGACTGTGTGCTTCTCTGAGTACCACTCGAGCTGCTGCAATTCACTTCATTTTGCAGTCACTAGGAGTGCAAAGGGAACCTATCTGAAAGATGTAACTGTTTGCCAGAAATTATTTAGAGTAATAATGAAATTACAGTTTGTCTAACCTGCTTTCTTTGCAGTCAGAACTGTGTCTGCTAGTTCCCATTCTAGTTTTGAACTGCTGAACTGGACCAATCAGTGTGGGTAAGCTAGCTCTAAAATGGTGCCTTGACGAATCAGAACTTGGACTCATAATCTGAGCCAGCCACAAGAGGATTGTATGGGCAGTGACTCTGGGAGATGTAGTTTAGACTTCAGTGCCTTTTGGACCAACAGCAGCAGTCTATTGTGAGTGACAGCCAATCCAGTCAAGAACTGGGAGGAACTCAAGGAAATGCCCGGTTTTGTCGGTTGGAGTTCAGTTGAGCTTGGCAGTGAAGAAGGAAGGAGCCCTGTGCTTTTTCAGTGTGCAGTTTTAGTCAAAAACGGTGTAAGGCCCAGAGTTCGGTCTGCAGCCTTGTAACAACTTGTTAGGACTGAATCAGTCCTGTGAAAAGAATCAAAGGATCTCTGAAGAGTAGAAACCAGGCTCACCTGTGAGAAGACTGGAGAAATTGTTGAATTACACTCGGTCTGTCAGGAACTGAATCTGCTGTGTGTTCTCCCGGTATTGTGCAGTAATTACGATCGGGATACAGATGCAGCCTGCCTGGTGTAGTGCTTTGTATATGGATGTGTGAAGAGGTTTGTGTACCTCAAGTGAGCCCTGCTGACATTGAAGGACCCTATCTTATTTGGAGGTCGTGAGTACTAATTCAGGTCGCTCCTGTTGAATTGCCACATTAAATCCAAATGGAATTACTGTACTGCTGACTGTTTAATTCTCCTTTTCTCTGTGTGAAAGGGCCCTACCAGCTGCCACAGGTTTGGACTAGCCACTAGGGCTTGGGTACCCAGGGACAGTAACTGATAGGGATAGGCCTGTGCACAGAGCCATAGGTAGATTATTAGAGTGATAAGCTAATTAACCTGATTTCCCCTGTCCTTGTTATATCCCCTAAATAAATCAGAGCTGCTTGTTTCAGCAAAGTTATACTGCCTGAGGTATTTGTCTATGTTAAAGTACTGTACTGTGATTGTTGCACTGTATCTCATTTCACAGGAGGTCCCAGTGCCGGAACCAGACCTGGGGGTAAGTGTATACTGTGAAGGTAATTCTGATATATTGTGTGGGCCACTAGTGGGAAGAAAGGGGGGTTGCAGTGTCCCAGAGGGCTGTGACCAAGTTAGTTTAACTATTGCAAACCCTGACCTCTGGGTGGAGGCACCCGCCATTGGATCCAGGCCCCTCAACCTGTTAGTGGCAAATCAGGCAGGGGTAGTAGCCCCTGGGATAGCGCCATCTAGGGGTTACATAAAGCCTTGAAATCTCTGGGGACCCACACTCCTAGATATCTAAACCCTGACTTACACCACTTAATTTGCTGCACCTGTGGTAAGGACTGATTCAGGGGACCACCAAGGGGGAATAACTCAGATTTATCCGGATTGACCTTATAACCAGAGAAAGCTCTTAATTCAGAGAGGAAACTGAAAATCTTGGGAACTGCATTCACAGGATCTGATATGTACAACAATGTATCGTCTGCATATAACGAAATCTTAACCTCCACCCCCCCAACCCGGAGACCCTGAAAGACATCTGTCTGGTGAACAAATGCTGCCAGAGGTTCCAAACTAAGGGCAAATAAAAGGGGTGAGAGAGGACAGCCCTGCCTAGTGCCTCGCTCAATCCCAAACTGAGTGGAAATTGTCCCGTTCACCCGGACCTTCGCTCTGGGATTAGAGTAAAGGTCGGTTATCCAGGTCCGGAATTTTTCACCAAACCCAAAGCCCCCCAGAACCAAATCTAGATATTGCCAATTTAAGTGATCGAATGCTTTTTCAGCATCTAAAGATAGTACTGCTGAAAGTGGGGAATCAATAGGGAGCTGGGCCGAAGAAATAACATTTAGCAACAATCTGATGTTGTCGTGAATATGTCTCTCAGGAATGAATCCCGTTTGATCCGGGTGAACTAAGATGGGAACCACTTTCTGTAAATGTACACTGATAATCTTAGCGAAGATCTTAGCATCTTGGTTGAGCAATGAAATGGGTCGATACCCAGCACAAGACGCATGATCTTTCCCTGGATTGGGCAGCACTGAAATAAGGACCTCCCCCCATGTGTCCGGCAAAGCCCCCACCTCCTGTGCCATGTCATGCCAATCATAAATGTTGCAGACTCTGGTAAGCAGCGGGGTTAACAGATCCCAGAACCCTTTATAAAATTCTGAGGTGAACCCGTCTGGGCTGGAAGCCTTGCCAGAGCTGAGAGACTGGATGGTCGCTGCCACCTCACCCTCCGTAAAAGAAGACTCCAAAGAGTCCCTCTGAATATCTGACAGAACAGGGAGCTCCAGACCCTGCAGAAAATTTACAATTTTCTCCAGATGTTCTGGTGTTTCCTCCTTAGTATAAAGATGTCTATAGAATTCTGCAAATTCCTGTGCAATGTCACCCGGAGAATCTTATATGGACGATCAGGCGGGTCAGAGCTGACCTTAGACACATACCTGTCAGCTGCCTGCTTGCGAAGCCTAAGGGCAAGCATTTTGCCTGCCCTCTCCCCCCTCTCATAATAACGCTGCTCAGTGTATCTAAGGGAATTCACCACCCTTCTGTGCAATAATGAGTTATATAGGTCTCTAGCCTCCCGTAGCTTTTTAAGTGTACTGGTGGATCCCGTGCATTTATGTGCGGCCTCTAGGTCAGCAATAGAGGCAAGGGTTTCCTGCATGTGAGCCCGATGTAACTTATGCTTGTGAGAAGAAAATGCTATCGTATACCCTCTTACCACTGCCTTTACAGCGTCCCACAGAAACTTGGGTCTGGAAAGCTCCTCTGTATTCTCACTCAAATAACACTGAATAACCCTTTTAGTGGATTCTATATATTGCTTATCATTAAGTAATCCCGGGTCAAATCTCCAAAGACTGCCCCCCTCTGCTGTGTCCCAACAAAGCCGTGCCCTAACCATGGCATGGTCAGAGATCATAATAGGAAGGATAGATATGTCCTTAAATGAATGCAAAACATTTCTCTGAGTATAAAATCTGTCCAGTCTGGAGTACATGTTGGAGGCAGGAGAAAAAAAGGTGAAGTCTTTCACCAAGGGATTGAACTGCCTCCATGGGTCAATTAATCCCGCCTCCACAAGCAGGTTATGGAGTAACCGCAAGCAGGCCCTAGAACCTGGGATTTTGGTTGAGCTTCTGTCCAAACTAGCATCCTCGACACAGTTCCAATCACCCATTGAGATAATTTGTCCAGGAGGTAGGCTATCCAACAAGTTGAACAGGGAACGAAAAAACTCACCTGAGGGTGGGGTGGGGGCATAAATTCCAATCAAATGAATTGACCGACCTTTGTAAATGCCGGAGACCGTCAGTTGGTGTCCCGAACCTGATTTAATTATAGATTGAATCTGAAATGGAAGGCCCCTGCAAAAAAGGATGGCTACTCCCCCCTTTTTGGATTGGGGGTGCTCATCAGAGCATACTGTACTCACCCAATCCCTACACAATTTTATATGCTCTCCCGGGGTCAACCTGGTCTCCTGAAGACAGGCAATATCACATTTTTCCCTTTTAAATTCAGCTAGTATCTTTGCATGTTTAACAACATTGTTAATTCCCTTGACATTAAGTGAACAGATTGTCACATCAACCATGTTATTTGTCTATACAGAACTTCAACAGTAATTACCCTCCCTGCATCAAATTGCGAGATCTTAATGCATGATCGTGTAAAAAGGCACTCTCCCAAAAGCAAGTAAAGACCAGGAAAAAAGAGAGAATAAGAAGAAACAACCATTATAGAACACAGTGAATAATAGAAAAGAAGAAGAAGTTGCAAGTCCTGCACAAAACGCGCCAGACCTGCCTCCACCAAGGGAGTGCAACGACCAGAAGTCGCCACCAGTATCCAATACACCACCCGAAGCGCACAGCCGAGCTGGTGATACTCAACTCAGCGAGTGCTTCGATGCGAGATGGGGGAAAGATATGCTATGCCCCCAAGAGGGAACTACACTCCACTAGGAGTGAGAAGGCTGGAGGCTCCCCAGAAACCTAGAGAGTCACCAGCCTGCGCCCTTTGATAAATTCCTTACAGAAAAAAAAAAAAACTTTCAGGAAGGGTTGAGAACTACAAACCCTCTTCTGGCCTCCAACCATAACCCAATTACAAACACACCTCCTTAAAAGAGAATCCAGTGCATCTCAAACTGCAAAAATCAGGAAGAAAAAAAAAACAACCCAAAAAACACCCCAAGGGGGGGAGGGGGGAAATCACATGTGGATCCTCACACTTAAAAAGAAAAATAAAGGGCTACATGAAAACAAACAAATTATGTGATCCTATCCCCATGATGGCATTGTTTTATTAGCAGGCGCCTGGTGCAACCTACTCCCATATACCTTGTATGTTCCATCGTAGCTGGAGATCTGGATCAACTAAATAAGTCGAAGGGAAATTACCCCAACCCCACTCACCACCCGGAGGGGAGACGACAGCGAAAGAGAAGCCCAAAACAAAATCTAACCCATTTTCCCTTTCCTCCTGCCCTTCCCCCATCCCCTTTAATTGCTACTGAATGGAGTCCAACCATGACCACACACCCCGATGTGATGGGTGAACACTAAAACCCAAATCCGTTGGACTGGATATACTTGACCTATTAACAAGAATAACAAGCTGCCTTTGGTATTGATATGAGTTATGCCCATTAAGACCCTGCAAAAAGGGAAGGGGAGAGGGAGCTAAAGAGGCCTTGAAGGGGCAGGGGGACCCAACCCAAGATCAGACCTCAGGAAGGTGCCACCCTCAAAAAAGGCCCCACCAAATGCAAAACCCAGAGTAAAGGGACCCCCCCCATCCCTGCACCACACCAGCAGAAATCAGCTTCCCTCAAAAGGAGGAGAGGGCGCCCCCCCCAAACTCCACTCCACCTGGGACCAAAACAATCGCTAAACATAAAAAAAAAGGTAGAGGAACAAAAGACTGCAAGGTAAGCCCCTTGTGCATCAATATGATAAGCTCTAATGGCATTATGTTCAAACTACAAATAAGAGAGTTCAGGGATTTGGAATACAGCAAGAAAAATAACTGCCAGTTATTTAGTTTGTCCATGGGTAGCAAAAAATGAGCAGTGAGCTATCCATTGCGATTCAAGTGATCTTCTCATGATGTTTCCCTTTAGCAATCCATTTGGTTAGGTCCGCGTGTAAGGGCAGAACAGAGTCCACTCTAAAATGAGGCCGATTAATGACCTTCGAGCCCAGAGCCACTGCCCAAAGAAGCTGCTCGATCTCCTTCTCCGCAATCTCTTCTTTTATATCTGGAATCTGGATGTTTTTCGAGGCCAAAAAATCCTGCGCCATTAGTAAGGAATCATAGATTTTAGGGCCATCTGGCAATTCTATCCATAGTCTGGCGGGGTAGCGCAGTTGGGCCCTCAAGCCTTTCTCTCTCAATTGTTTCACCACCATGAACACCTTTCTCCGGTGCTGAACCAGGGCGGGGGGAATGTCTTGATCCACAAACACCTTCGTGCCATCAAAATTCAAATCCCTCTTCGCCCACGCCAAACGAAGGATCTTGTCTTTTGTCGGATACCTCAGAAATTTAATTATAATAGCTCTGGGGGGGGCACCTGCTTGGGCCTTGGGGTGAGAGCCCTATGTACCCTTTCGATCTCCAGTGGGGTGTCCTCTTCTATTTGCAGCTCTGTTTTCAGCCAACAGTCCATAAAAGCCACCATGTCAGCTTGCTCAGCCCCCTCAGATATTCCAACCACCCTTATATTATTGCACCTAGAGTGCGCCTCAGCATCTTCGGCTTTCGCTGACAGGGCCTTCTCTCTCCCATATAAATATGCCAATGATTGTCCGTAGGCCATATGTTCGGCCTGTAGCCCCTCCAGATGCTGTTCCACTGCAGTGGTTCTGGATTCCAATTTTTTGAAATCCCTCTGAATATCTGAAACCTTAGCATCTATTTTATGTAGTAGCTTGATGATTTTCCTTGATTCCGCTCTGGTGCTGGTGGGGCCGGAATCGGAAGACGAATCTTCGGCCCCCGACTCTGAGAGCACAGATGAGCACGAAGGAGCTGGGCTAAGGCCCGTCATCTGTCTGCCTTGCGAGTTTGCAGATGCAATTTTGGTGATCGATAACCCTCTCTTCTTCGTGCAGACCATTACGAGTCATTTCCTGCACCTTTAACAAGAAGCAAATGCGAAGGATGCCACCACAAATCACTGGATTCTCTATATTTTAATCTGTTGGAGAGCCAGAGCAAAAAGTTAAGCGGCCATTCCCACTTACTACGTCCATTCAAGCAGATTTTATTGTTTAGCTAAAATGCTTTTACAATGTATAAAATCAACAAACTGACAAATAGAGTGTTCTTATATCAAATGAGCCTAGCCTTAAGCATGAAAGAAGCAGGAGAGCATTCTTTTGTCCCTGAGATTTCTGTGGCTTTTTTAGGCATCCTCTTTTATGCATTATGGACCATACTGGGGACCTAGGCTCACGAGTAAAGCCTTCAGTCTTTGTTTCCAGGCCTGCTGCTTCTTATTGTTATCACATTTCACAGAACAACATGCCTTAGATATAGAGTTAAAAATGGCATCATGAGAAGGTGGTTATCTTCCCCGTTACTTGTTTTTACAAAAATGTAGAAGTCATGCATCTATATAAAGCTTTTATAGCAAAATATTTAACAGTCAGTACTAAATATAGAATAGACTGTCACATAAACACTGACACCAACACATGCTTTTGTCTTTTTTTATACTTTATTGTAATAGTCATCAAGTAGCAACTTACAGAATGTAACATACATTTTAATTTTACAAAAACAGGTGTACTTGTAACATATTCCAGTAAGCTATGTACCAGATGTCAATACTTTTTCTTCATTAAGAAATAAAACATCAAAAAACAACAAAAAAATGTTTACAGGGCATTGTTGTTGAGGCACAGGTCAGGAAGCACAGGGTAACCAGGAGCAGTATCCAAATTTGCAAATAGCATTTTATTAATAATAACAGTAAAATAAACAAATAAAAATTGTTCAGTGTAACTATTTACAATGGCAGTACAAACATAGAAAACAGAGTCCTTCTTCTTAGTTTTTCTTCTCAATTTCAAATCTCAATCTCTGTCTCTCTCTCTTGCACAAACATTGCTGCTCTTTTTATAGGTCTGAGCCTAGGAAACTCGTCAAGACGACAGCATGCTTCTCACACAATGTTCTTGTAAGTTTCCAGTGTTCTTGCAGGTGCAGCAAAAATAACATAATGACCCAGAACTGGTCTCTTGTTGACAGCTCTGCACAGTTTGCACCCCAGCATCTTGGTATAACCACTGAAGAGTAGCTTTTTGCAATCATTTCAACAGTATAATAATATATAGTTTTAAACAAAGGGATCTCAGTATCAGTTACATTTCCACATAAAGTTTCACATATATGTTTATATCTGCACATATGCAAGGGGAAGAAAAGACAGAAATAGCAAGGGAAGGCAGAGAGATAGCGAGAGGTGGAGAATCACAAGACCATCAAAGTGATTAGTTCCTAGGTCTCACAGGAAAAGTTGGTTGCACAACCAGACAGAGAAGAGACAGATAAGGAGAGGATAGAACAAACCCTTCTGTTTAAACTCTTTCTGCATAACAAATGGGACAGGGCCTTATTCAACCCTATAACATGCCCCCTCTTTAAGAGGGAACCTGTTTTACAAAAACAGGTTTCCAAAACTTTCTTTCAATTATCTTGTAGCATTAGCTTATAACTTTAACAGCTCAGTGCATATGCAGCATAGCAAACAGAGAAGTTTCAACTCACATTTTTTCAAACTTTGGAATTCTCAATTCCAGATCCATATCTTGACAGAAAATCAGCACTAACATTCTCATTCCCAGATTTCTGCATCCCTTTAAATTTAAATTGCTGTAGTGCCAGGTACCACCATGTGATTCTAAAATGTTTATCCTTCATTTGGTTAAACTAACAGAGAGGATTATGATCTGTTACAAGTACAAAGTCAGCTCCTAGTAAGCAAAACTTAAGGGTGTCCATGGCCCACTTTGTTGCAAGGCATTGCTATTCAATGGTGGAGTACCTTTTCTCTCTGTCATGCAATTTCCTACTTATGTATAGAATAGGATGTTCTTTCCCATCTATATTTTGATCCAGGATTGCACCTAGGCCTACCTCTGCTGCATCAGTCTGTAACAGAAATTGTTTCTCCAAGTATGGGCTTACTAAAACATGGGCTGAACATAATGCAGCCTTAATGGCCGGAAAAGCCTCGTCACACTCTGAAGTCCATTTCACATTATTCAGGAACCGTTTCTTTGTAAATTCAGTAAGAGGAATATCTAACTCGGCAAAGCTGGGAACAAATCTCTGATAATAACCAGCCATCTCTAAAAATGACCTGACATGTTTCTTGGTTTTGGGGACAGGGCTGTTAGCTAAAGCATCTATTTTGGAAAACTCTGGCTTGACTGATCCATTTCCCAAAACACAGCCCAAATATCTGGTTTCCTGCATGCCCAATGTACACTTGGTTGGATTAATTGTCAGACCTGCCTTTTTGATCAAATCGATAACCGTTCATAGGTGTTCCAGGTGGCTTTTCTAGTCTGGACTGTACATCACAACATCATCCAGTTACGCATCACAATAACCAGTGTGAGGGGATAAAATGACATCCATGTACCGCTGGAATGTAGCAGGTGTGCCATGTAAACCAAATGGCATGGTGGTGAACTGATAGAATCCTACAGGAGTGGCAAATGCACTTTTGTCGCTGGACTCTTTAGCTAGGGGGATTTGCCAATAACCCTTGGTGGACATTGTGGCCACCACAGAAACCTGGTGTAATGATAACCATGACTGGGAGATGGCCATACCTGGCTACAACATATTCAGAAGAGACAGGGCAGGGCAGGTAGGAAGGGAGGAGGAGTGGCACTTTATGTGAAAAATGACATAAGGGCAACAGAGATACAGGAGGAACAAAATGGGGAGAGACACTGTGGGTTAATCTTGAAAGGAAAATGAGGCCTGCCATCCACACAAGTGTGGTCTATAGACCACCAGCCCAGGAGGAAGAAACAGATCAGGAGCGGATGCTAGCCATCCAAAGGATGGCAGACAAGGGTGAGGTAGTGCTGGTTGTAGACCTCAATATTCCAAACGTGGACTGGAGCATCCCAGCAGCAGCATCAACTAGGAGCAGATTTATCCTGGACTCCCTTCAAGGTGCCTTCCTCAAGCAACTGGTCATGTAACCAACTCAGCAGAAGGCAGTACTGGACCTTGTGCTCACAAACAGGGACAGTATGATGGGGGTAACAGTGGAGGGGCACCAGGGGAACAGTGACCACCAATCATTGTGATCTGAAATCACAGAAGGAGCAGAACTAAACCGCACAAAAACATGTATACTGGATTTTAGGGGGGCAGACTTTGGGAAAATGGGGAGATGCTTGAAAGAGGCACTAAGAGGAATGGGACAGGAATCAGGGGTTGAGGAACAGTGGGTAGTATTTAAAATGGGGATTATAAGAACAACAGTATTATGCATTAAGCAGGTTAGCAAGGGGAAAAGGAAGAGGAGGCCATTATAGTTTTCCAAGGAGGTAACGGAGAAAGTGAAAGCCAAAAAAATTGCATTCAGACAATACAAAAAGACACAGGCAGAAGGGGTTAGGGAGAAGTACCAGGAGAAGCAAAGGGAGGCAGGGAGGTCAGTAAGGGAAGCCAAAGCTCAGACAGAAAAGCACATTGCAAAATCAGTGGGTAGAGGGGACAAAACCTTTTACTGGTACATAAGTGAAAAAAGAAAGGCAAAGGGAGGGATAGTGAGACTGAAGGGGGAGGATGGGGGACGCATGGAGGATGACAACAGTAAAGCTGACATACTGAACAGGTATTTCTGCTCAGTCTTTACTGAAGAAGAGGAGGTAATGGGTCTGAAGGGAGTACAAGGGTGGGAATGGTGCAGAATGGACACAAGTCCCTTTACATGAGAAAGGGTCCTGAAGGAACTGCAAGTAGTTGATAAAGCAATGGGGCCAGATGGGGTGCACCCCAGGGTCCTTAAAAAACTAAGAGAGGTGGTGGCTGAACCTCTGGCAATCCTGTTTAGCCAATCACTGGAAACAGGGGAGGTACCCAAAGACTGGAGGACAGCAGATGTAGTCCTCTTATACAAAATTGGTAACAAAGAAGTAGCGGGGAACTACAGACCAGTCAGCCTCACCTCGGTAGTGGGGAAGATCATGGAAGCACTACTGAAGGAGATTTTGGTGGAACATCTGGTTGTCAATGGACTACAGGACCCAAGGCAGCATGCTTTCACCAGGGGGAGGTCATGTCAGACCAACCTCGTTGAATTTTTCAACTGGGTGACTAAGGAGGTGGATCGGGGAGGGCAGTGGACATGGCCTATCTGGACTTCAGCAAGGCCTTTGGCACTGTGCCACATAGAAGACTATTACACAAACTGGGGAGTATGGGTGTGGGTGGGACAGTAGTGTGATGGGTAGGTAACTGGCTGGGCGGCAGGACACAGAGAGTTGTGGTAAATGGTTGTTACTCCACAGAGGGAAGAGTGACCAGTGGGGTATCACAGGGATCAGTGCTGGGATTGGTCCTATTCAACATCTTCATCAGTGACATTGTGCAGGACCTAGAAGGCAGAATTTCCCTGTTCACTGATGACACAAAGCTCTGCAACAGAGTAGACACACCAGACTGAGAAGGGACCTGCAGAAACTTGAAGAATGGTCAGGGGTTTGGCAGCTGAAATTCAATGCAAAGAAGTGCAAGATAATGTATATGGGGCACAAAAACCCTGGCACAATATATCAGTTGGGGGGGGGTGAGGATATAGCATGCACCAAGCAGGAAAGGGATCTTGGGGCTATCATCTCTGATGCCGTCAAGGTAGGGAAACAGTGCAACAAGGCAGCAAGTAAAGCAAATAGGATGCTGGGATGCATAGGCAGAGGCATCACCAGCAGGAAAAGGGAGGTCATAATTTCACTATACAAGACACTAGTGAGGCCCCACCTGGAGTACAGTGTACAGTTCTGGAGACCTTACCTATGTAAGGACATAGACAGGGTAGAGAAGGTTCAGAGGAGGGCAACAAAGATGGTACATGGATTGCATCACAAGTCCTATGACAGGTTGAAGGACTTGAATATGTACTCCCTGGAGGAGAGGAGGGAGCGAGGGGCTATGACAGAGACATACAAGTATCTTACAGGGAGGAATAGGGTGCAGGAATACACTATTTTTAAGTGAAAAAGATGTTCCAGAACTAGAGGGCATGGGATGAAGTTGGAGGGAGGACGATTCAGAGGAAACATGAGGAAGAATTTCTTCACAGAATGGGTGGTGGACAAGTGGAACACCCTGCCAGAGGTAGTGGTGGGGGCTGAAACAATCACAGGATTTAAGAATGCATGGGAGAGACATAAAGGAATTCTGGAGGTCAGGGGTAAGGGGCAACAGACTTCTAGGAAAACATAAAGCAAACTTACAAGCTCAAATGGGCAGACTGGGTGGGCCGTAGGCCCTTATCTGCTGACACTGTCTATGTATCTATATACTTCACAGTCCCCAATTTGTCCACCAAATCATCTATTCTGGGCATAGCATAACTGTCAAATTCTGACACTTAAGTTTCCTAAAATCAAGGCAGATTCTTACACCCCCTTCTTTTTTGTTTACAATCACCATTGGTGATGACCAAGCACTTCTCGACTCTTCTATGATACCCAATTCTTTCATTTTTTGTGTTTCCTTAACCACGTCAGCTCTTAACTGCTCTGGTAATCTATATGTCTTTTGCCTAATAGGGTGACCATTCTTTGTCACTATTACATGCTCAACCCCTTTTGCTTGGCCTGGTACTGTGGTAAAAATACTGTTAAATGTCTTTAGCAAGTTATCCAGAAACAAATGATTTGATACCTTTAATTGGACCAACATGGATGTTACAGAAAAGAACAAAGTGCTTTAGCTTTCGAACCAACCAGGTCCTTCTTCAGAAGCTTTGTGGCAGTTTTTTCAAATATCCCTATTATTAACACCAGATTATATAGAAAAGCAGAAATAATTCTCATTGGTTTAACATATACATTTAAAACATAATAGAAGATTACGTCAGAGAAGCTAATTAACACCAGTATGCCTTTAACTGAGGAGCCTCAGAAGGGCAAAGGTTATCAGAAATTCTCTACAGCCAGAGAGTTCTTGTCACATAAATTTTAAAATGTCTCAGTATGCCAAGAAAGCATTCTAGTGATAAAAACCTTGGAGTGGCATTCTCTCTAATACATGTAAGATGAGCTTACAACTTACATTCCAATTGTCCTGGTATATTAAAGGACAGATAAAGAGAGACAAAATCCTGAAATTAGGTATAACTGCAAGTTGAAAGCAAGCCTCAAATTAACCTACACATATAAACATGATGCATGAAAGTATCACTTGTAAGTGTAAGTGCAAAAAAAAAAAAATACTTGTCAAGGACCCCCAAGAAAACGAGACCATGAGCCTGATAAATGCAGATTTCAACACAGAGTCTGTGTATAACAAACATGCACAGAATCAGTCTAAGCAATCTAAACATTTTTCAAGAACTACCACTACTATCTTTTAAACAACCACCTAATTTAGCCAACCTGATTATTAGGAGTCAACTTGAACCAGAACAGAATACCATGACTTCATATGATACACGACCCTGTCATCAACGCACATGTAAGACATGTAACCTCATTTCCACTTCAGACTGTGTGGTTACATCACAAAACAGACTATTCAGGATACAGGGGAATTATACCTGTACATCAAGTTATGTGGTCTATTTTATCCAATGCAAGAAATGTCCTCGCACAGGTTATGTGGGGGAGACAAGCCAACAACTCCGCACTAGAATGAATTCACACAGACATTCTATTAATCACAAGATGATTGAGAAACCAGTAGCCCAGCACTTCTCCCAGGATGACCACTCAATCTCAGATATGTCTGTGATGGTCTTAAAGGACATTCAACAGTACACAACAGAGGCGGGCTTCTGAAATTAGACTTATTTTACTTCTCAATATGGTGGCGGATGGATTGAACATTGATGTTGGGTACATGACACATTATTCTACTTAAACTTACACAGACCTTTACTTTAAAAGATGGACATAAACAGTTTAGTTCTTCAGCGGGCCTTTGATTTTGTAAGTTTATGGTTATCTACATTGTTGACTTTTCACCTTAACACTGTGGTGAGTGCGTTTAAGTGTGTGTGTGTGTATACTGATGTATGTATGTATGTATGTATGTGTGTGTTTTGTGTGTGTTGAGTTTTTGTGTGTTGTGGGTATGGTGTGTATGTGTGTTTTGTTTGTTGTGCGTGGTGAGGTGTGTGTGGAATGTGTTTGCTATATTTGTTGTGTGTTGTGGTTGTGTGGGGTGTGCAGGTGTGTGTGTGTGTGGGGGTTGTGGTGTGGTGTATGTACACACATATGTGTGGGTGGAGCGTGGCATGGGGCAGTTGTTATGTGGCTAGAACACTTAGTTTTCACATATAGTGTGCATTTATTTCCTTCTATTAGTTGTCAGTGAATGGATTTCACACTGTCACATTTTAACTGCTCATATTAGTAGCATATCTCATTTGATTGGGGTTCATTAAACGTGTAATTCCTTTGGGTTTTCATTTAGATTGCTTAGACTGATTCTGTGCATGTTTGTTATACACAGACTTTGTGTTGAAATCTGCATTTATCAGGCTCATGGTCTCGTTTTCTTGGGGGTCCTTGACAAGTATTTTTTTTTTGCACTTACACTTACAAGTGATACTTTCATGCATCATGTTTATATGTGTAGGTTAATTTGAGGCTTCTTTCAACTTGCAGTTATACCTAATTTCAGGATTTTGTCTCTCATTATCTGTCCTTTAATATACCAGGACAATTGGAATGTAGTTGTAGCTCATCTTACATGTATTAGAGAATGCCACTCCAAGGTTTTTTATCACTAGAATGCTTTCTTGGCATACTGAGACATTTAAAATTTATGTGACAAAAACTCTGGCTGTAGAGAATTCTTGATAACCTTTGCCTTCTGAGGCTCCTCAGTTAAAGGCATACTGGTGTTAATTAGCTTCTCTGACGTAATCTTCTATTATGTTTTAAATGTATATGTTAAACCAATGAGAATTATTTCTGCTTTTTCTATATAATCTGGTGTTAATAATATGGGATATTTGAAAAAACTGCCACAAAGCTTCTGAAGAAGGACCTGGTTGGTTCGAAAGCTAAAGCACTTTGTTCTTTTCTGTAACATCCATGTTGGTCCAATAAAAGGTATCAAATCATTTGTTTCTGGATCTGTTTTTAAAAGGACCAATATGGCACCTACAACATTTTTTTAGCAAGTTATGAAATTTCTGCGATTTGTTCAGTGGTTAAGGAAACATTCACCTTTACAGCATCAGCAGTTACAATTTGTTTCAGTCTATCATAAGCTACATCAATATCTTCTTTATCAGTTTCTGATAAAACCAGCAAATCAGCGTTTGGTGTTTTTTTCAACCCATTTCTTGAGGAGGTTAGCATGGTATATCTTAGTAGGATTTTTCCTATCTGTTGAACTGGTCAGCCAGAAGTCTTCCTTCTCCCCTTCTGGGTCAGGACTGAGGAGTCATCAAACCTCCTTCCTTATTCGATCTGAATCTGGAGTGTGTCTCTTTCCCAACCTTTCTTAAGTCCTTTCACTTCTTGACAGACAGCCATCATTTTCCATGTCAGGGTAGCTATCTGTTCTGCTAATTCCAAGTTCAGGCTGGGGTTGGTTGCAGTGGAACAGACTGGCACCTGAGCCATCTGACTGCACAAGGATTGGGAGTCTGAGAGATAATCTGGGTACCCACCCATTGGTTCCTTACCGTTCGCCCTTTCTTCACTGGACAATCCCTCACTCAGTGGTCACCTGCACCGTAGGTCTTCTCATACCAGTCCTTCCATTGGATACCCTGGCCATGTTGCACCTAGAGGAGTCACCATTTGGGGATAGGTCACTATGACTTCTCCCACTTGATTTGGTCCCAACACCTTGCTGACTTTCTCTTTAAGTCCAAGAAATCTGCTTCAGGATTCTGGAGCTGTAACATACAGAGCTCCTTCCTCAGAGCTTCACTATGGGCCCCTTCCATGAATTTGTCTGTTAAGATGTGGTCTGGATCCGTAATCTCTCTGGCATCCTCTCTCTCTCAGTTGCCTTCAATAACTTCTGAAGACTCAGTGCATACTCTCAGGGAGTCTCTTGAGGCCTCTGGGTAAGTGAGAAGAATTTCATCTTCAAACTGGATACCGTGTGAGTGTCAAATATCTGTTGCAATCTTTGGAGGAAGTGGTCAGCTGTGGTCTTTGCACCTGTGGGCCAGGACTGAACTTCACTGTGATCGGCACCTTTAAGTTGTCCAATGAGTGTAATGCTGAACTCGAACTGAATTCTCACTAGAGTGCTTACTGACCTTGTATTTTGATATATGTTATGAAACCCACATGAGGGTGTGCTTATTTTTAATACTGAAACTGAACTTCTGTTAGCCTATGGATCTAAGCAAGGCACCAAAGGTGTCACTTTGCTGGGGCACACACATTGCCTTCATCATACAGTAGTAGCCACAGACATTGTCAGCTATTTCCCAAAATGTCTGTATATTTCTAGAGAAATCTCCTGCTTTCTGCATTTCCACAGTAGGGGCAGCAGAGAGAAACTCTTTAGAAATTTTGCAACATATCTGGAAATAGCTGGCAATTTCTGTGGCTACTACTGTACATAGAATTGCTAATTGGGCAAATAGGTCATATTAAGATCCTTTAGCAGTGTAATTCTGCATATATAGTATTTATTTGCCAACCAATTCTTTAAGTTTTAACCGCGAGTGAAACGGGGGTGTTCCTGACGACACTTACGGTTTCACGAGGTTAAACCCTGCAGACTAAGCAAGCAGAGGCAGTATAACACTGAACTCTAACTGAATTTTCTCTAGAGAGCTTACTGACCTTGTATTTTGATACATGTTATGAAACCCGCATGAGGGTGTGCTTATTTTTAATACTGAAACTGAACTTCTGTTAGCCTGTGGATCTAAGCGAGGCACCGAAGGTGTCACTTTGCTGGGGCACACACACTGCCTTCCTTTCAATAGAATCACTAATTGAGCAAATAGGCAACATTAAGAGCCTTTAGCAGTGTAATTCTGCATATATAACATTTATTTGCCAACCAATCCTGAAGGTTTTAACCAAGAGTGAAACGGGAGTGTTCCTGATGTCACTTCTGGTTTCATGAGGTTAAAACTTGCAGACTAAGCGAGCAGAGGAGAGCACAGGTGGAGGCATCACGGGCAGAGGCCAGCGGTGTCTGCAGGTGTCTGCAGGTGAAGCAGGGAACAGGGCTCATAGCTGTAGTACCCATCAGCAAATTAAGGATATACTTGTAAAAGAAACAATGGCAGGTAAAACCCTCAGGCTTATGGCTTGGAGGTGTTCAACTGACGACCTCAGATCAGGTGCGGAATCTTGGCGTAATAATTGACGACTGCCTGACACTTAAATCTCAGGTGTCAGCGGTTGTCAAAACTTCTTTTTTTCATCTGAGGAATATTGCCAGGGTGAAGCACCTGGTTCCTCCAGAGGACCTTCCAACATTGATCCACGCCTACCTCCGCCTTGACTAACTGTAATTCCTTTATACCCAGGGCTATTGGGGTTGAATCTCGCCGTCTGCAGCTAGTGCAGAATGCGGCAGTTGTAGTTGTTGACTGGATCTTCTAGATCCAGCCATATAATGCCTGTGCTTCGTGGACTGCACTGGCTGCCAGTGTTTTGGCAAATCACCTTCAAGGTTGGTTTACTGACCTATAAAGCCCTACATGATCTGGGACCTACCTACCTGAAAGAGCTCCTTTGCTCCTACAATCCCTCTCGCTCCCTCCGATCCACTGTCGAGGGATTTGATAGAGATTCCCAGGGTTCGTTTGAAAACATCAGGTGCTAGATCGTTTAGTTTTATGGCACCTACCCTGTGGAATTCTCTACCTCGTCAGGTGCGAGATTGCCCGACCGTCCTTAGTTTTAAGGGAGCTTTGAAAACCCACCTTTTTAGTATAGCTTTTAAGGACTTATATTAGTTTTTAATTTTATTGTATTTATTGTTTTGTGAATTTGTACAGGCGCTTTGATTTTAAGAAAAGCGCCTTTTAAAAATAAAGATGAATTGAATTGAATTGAATTAAAAAAAAGCCTGAAAAGCTAATAAGGTCAATGTGGGGGACATCCTTACATTACTGTATGAAGAAGGCACTATTAGTAAATGTACGTTGTGTCATATGTTTACAGCACTAACAAACAATGATGTTAATGATATGAAATGTGAGAAATGTGACACTATAATAGGGCTTGCAAACTGTGCTTCTATATTTGCTAGACTTAATTAATCAGTACTGCAGTATATACTGCTAAATGTCCAATCAGCACAGCATTGCTGAACTTCAGCAGCTCCTCACTTGCTAATGCCCTGTTTCCCAGTAGCCCTTGATCCTCCCCCCAGGTGCTCACCCAATATATAGAGACTCACCATCCCCTCTCTTGTGTCTCTACAGCTGGAGGTCGTGAAGGACTGTGGGAAGTGTAGCCATCCCCCCGAAGTGCTAGCCAAATCCAAGCATGTAGACACTACTTTGCCACGCTCGGAGCTGCTCCTCGGAAGATTCTCTGTGTTCTACCCCACTGACACAGACACTCAGCTCCCCACCACCCCCACCACCACCCTTGGTGGGCTCTCACGTATATAGTGGAGTAGACCACGCCCTTAAATCTTTTTAACCTATCAGCCAGTTTTCCCATCTGCAGCTTATACCTGCCCACCACTAGGTGTCCCGTTCCTCTCCTTGCTCTGGACCTTCATTGCTGTATCACTAAGCACTCTGGCTAGCTTGACCATGCTCCTGCTCACCCTTATTACTCTAACCCTACTGCTCCCCCCTACATTCCACCCTCCCTCTCCCTATCATAAACAAGCCCAGACTACCACCCAGTTACACAATAATATAAATATTAACCTTTTCATCTTCACCATCTCCCACAGAGACCTTCTCCCTAGAAAATGCACCCTATGGAGGCCCTCTTTCTCTTGCCAACCCCTGACAGAATCCCCTCCTCCATGCCTGCCCCCCTTTTCCCTCTTTCTTCTCCTATCAGCCCCCCATACCCTGAAATTCCCGATACCCACCATGGAGTACCCACAGCGAACATGCCTTCAACTAAGCACCCGAACAAGTAACAATCAACTCATACCACACATCCTCCTCCTCCTCCTGACAGACAACGTCCACCCCAATCCGGGCCCACAGAATGCTCCCCTACCCCACCCACAAACAGGCCATGGGCTCCGCATTGCATCTATCAACATCTGCAGCCTAGAAAAAAAAAATGGGACTCTTTTCAAGGGTGGGTACTCCAGAACCACCCTGACATCATAGCCCTGAGTGAAACCTGGCTCTCCCCCGCTGTCTTTGATGCAGCAGTAAACCTCCCTGGTTACCTCCTCTTTCGATCCAATAGGCTAGGAAAACGAGGGGGCAGTTGCACTCTCTACCTAAAAGACTCACTGTCAGGCCAAGTACTCCCCCTGCCACATCTAACATCGGGGGCTCAGGCTCTCACACTTAAATTAACCCTAGGCAAGTTTACCTCCCCTCTCCTCATCACTACTGCCTACATCCCTTCCAGGGACCAGAAACAAGCATTCCAAGAAGCCAGTCAGAAAAGACTTGCCTGCTTCTGTTTGAGGCTGAGAAACTTGCTATACTGCAGAGAACAAACTAGAACGCATTTGAGGAACTGGGAACCTGGTAAGACATAATATTGTTGGGGACTTGTTAGGAAGGTAAGCTATGCTTTCTACAGAAAGTTTCATTTTTTCTTATTGGCATTAAGAAGAGAATCACAGGATTCCATTAAAGTGTAGTAATTTTATAACCAGAGGGAGTGAAATACAACTGAAGTTGCTTGATTCCTGTGCTTGAGACCTAGGATTTGGAAGGATATTTGTGCAACATTTTAGAAGTGTCCTGCTGGCAGAGGAGTGAGTTCATTTTTATCCCTGGACTCAGTAGAGTGGTTTGTGTAGGAGCAGTGGTCTAGTAAATTGTGGTGTTGGTCGAATTACTATAAAGGGCAGTACTCACCAGGGTGATGGAGCAGTGGTGTATTTGATTGTTTCTAACAGTCAACAGTGGTTGTGGCATTTCCTTTATAGCCAAGGTTCTGACATCACTTCCTCGACAGGTCTTGGGGCAGAACTGTCATATTCTTAATAACCGAGCACAATGCATAAAGGGTAAGTACACACCAAAAAAAAAGAGAGATATTTTATATATTACTCATTGTATATTATAAGGGAGAGGGACATGTGGGGAGTGGTGCAATGCACTGGCTGTTGGGCAGCAGTTTTCTGGGAGACATTCTGGAACCTGCATTGCTGCCCTATTTGCAGGCAACTGTCAGCTCCAGGCTGAACTGGCAAGAACTAAGGAGGCCTCCCCCACCCAAAGAGCACCAGTTCCACAACCACTGCCTCAGAGGTTGCCAAGTGTGAAGAGCAGTTGGACCACAGTGGGTTCTGGGAGGGTGAGGGTGGTGGAACAGAGGTGTAGCCCTCTAGTTGTATCTCTACACAAATCATATGTCAGTCTGGCAAATCAAGGTTCCTCTATGATGACACCCTCAGTGGAGACCAAGAAGAATGCTGGGGACATCCACAAGGGAGACCCACAAAAGGGTGGCAAGGGACACCACAGGGGAAGGAAACAGCTTCTGATAGGGGACTCAATTGTTAGGGGTGTAGACCTGGGGAATGGAGAGGAGAGGGAAGTAAGGTGCCTGCCTGGTGCCATGGCTTGCAGGGACAGGAAGCAAATCATCAAGATTGCAGAAGCAGCATCACAGGAGAGAGAACTAGATATCATTGTCCACCTTGGGACAAATGACCTAGCTAGGCATGAGATCCGTGCAGTGCAGGATGAATTTGTGGAGTTGGGGCGGGGCCTCAGACAAGTAGCAAGCACGGTAACCTTCTCAGAGGTGCTGCCAGTCTATGGCAGGGGTGAGGCTAGGGTACTGCACACCATGCAGTTTAATGAATGGTTGCAAAACTGGTGCAGAACACAGGGCTTTGGCTTCATTGGGGACTGGGGGTCCACCTGGAGAGAGATGAAGATCTATAGTGGCATGATGGTCTGCATCTGTGCAGGAAGGGAAACAAGCTCCTAGGCAACAGGTTTAAATGCTTCCTTGGCAAGCTTTTAAACTAGCCAAGAGGGGAGGTGCTGATAGGAAGAAGGAAAGTTCAAGCCTCCCACCAAAAAACATGGCAGGCAGTAGGGTAAAGACTGAGGTACAGAGCTTGACAGAGGGTAGGACAGGGGTAAATGGAAAAATAGACAAGGGCAATAAGAGCAGGGATGGAGTAAACATGGATAAAGCCAACATTAAATGGAGGGCAATGAGTACCAATGCACTTAGTCTGGGAAACAAGCTTCTGGAGCTAGTAGCCCTGATGGAAGAGGAACACTTGGATATTGTGGCAGTCACAGAAACATGGTACATGGAAAACTATGACTGGGATGTCAACATACCAGGGTACATAATCTACAGAAGGGACAGGGAGGGTAAAAGAGGAGGTGGAGTAGCTCTTTACATAAGGGAAGGGATCAAAGTTACAGAACTAAAAAGTAAAGGGGGAGGACAAGAGGCACTCTTGATCACCTTGGAGACAGGCAATGGCATCACAATCCTCACAGGCGTTGTATACAGACCCCCATCTCAAGGGGAGGACATGGACAAGAAATTGATAGAGAACATTCTCAAAATGGCTGAAAAAGGGGAGATACTGTTGATGGGGGACCTGAATATACCAGATGTTAACTGGATGACATGGACTGCAGCCACATACAAGAGCAGGGTCATTCTCGATGGCCTACAGGGGGCATGCCTTAGACAGTTAGTGGTGGAAGCCACTCAGGAGGGAGCAATATTAGACCTGGTACTCTCAAATGGAGAGAGGATCACAAATTTAGAAGTCAGTAGACATCTGGGAACAATTACCACTGCACAGTGTGCTTCACAATAAACACAACCATGGAGACAAGCCATACAAAGACAAGGATACTAGACTTTAGAAGGGCTGACTTTGGCATAATGGGTGAATACCTGAGGAATGCATTAGCAAATGGCCAGAAAGGAGGGATGGAAGAACAATGGACAAAAATCAAAACTACCATCATGGAGGCAATAAGCCTTTGTGTGAAACAAATAAAGAAAACAAAGCAGAATAAAAAACCACGATGGTTCTCAAAAGAGGTGTCAGGGAAGGTTAAGGAGTAAAAGGCTGCATTCAAAAAATATAAGGAATCACAGAAGGAGCACAACAGGGAACTGTATCAATTAAAGCAGAAAGAAGTGGGGAAGGAAGTCAGAAAAGCGAAGGCTCAAACCGAGGAAAAGATAGCCAACTCAGTTAAGAAGGGGGCTAAAACCTTTTATAGGTACATTAGGGAGCATAGAAAGGTTAAGGGAGGGATAGTGAAGATTAATAAAGGAGAGGGGAGGTGGGCGGAGGGAGACAGTGAAAAGGCAGAGATACTGAATGAATACTTTTGCTCAGTATTCACAAAAGAAGAAGAGGAGGAGTTACCTAAACCAAACAATAGAAGCACTCTGGGTAGTGGGGTTGATACCAGTCCATTTACAGAAGAAAGAGTCCTGAAAGAACTCCTAAAACTCAAGGTGGACAAAGCAATGGGGCCTGACGGGATTCACCCCAGAATCCTAAAAGAACTAAGGGAGGACATAGTGACACCACTGACCACGCTTTTTAACAAATCATGGCAGCATGGGGTGGTACCTGAGGACTGGAGGAGGACAGATGTGATTCCCCTTCACAAAAGTGGGAGCAAGGCAGAAGCAGGAAACTACACACCTGTAAGTTTGACCTCAGTGGTGGGGAAAATGATGGAATCACTTCCGAAAGAAAGAATTGTTGAGTACCTAGAGGCCAGCGGGGCACATGACCCAAAGCAGCATGGATTCTCAGCAGGAAGGTCATGTCAGATGAATCTAATCAATTTCATTGACTGGGTGACCAAAGTAATAGACCAAGGAGGGGCTGTGGATATGGTCTACCTAGACTTTAGCAAGGCATTTGACACAGTCCAGCACAGAAGATTAATAATCAAGTTAGCCAGCCTGGGAGTGGGTTCCAGGGTGGTAGCCTGGGTAGCAAACTGGCTGCACAACAGGACACAGAAGGTAATAGTGAATGGAACACATTCTGAAGAAAGGGGGGTTACTAGTGGAGTGCCTCAGGGCTCAGTACTGGGTCCAGTCCTCTTTAACGTCTTTATAGGTGACATTGCAGAGGGTCTGGAAGGAAAGGTATGCCTCTTTGCAGATGACACAAATATCTGTAACAGAGTTGATACACAAGCGGGGGTAGAAAGGATGAGAAGGGACTTGGCAAGGTTGGAGGAATGGTCAGACATGTGGCAACTTAGATTCAGTGCAAAGAAAGTGCAAAGTAATGCATCTGGGAAATAAAAATCAAGGGGAAGAGTACACAATAGCAGGGGAGGTACTAACAACAACAATAATGGAAAGGGACCTGGGGGTAGTCATATCAGATGACCTAAAGGTGGATAAGCAAGGTGAGAAGTCGGTAAGAAGAGCCAGGGGGATACTGGGATGCATAGGGAGGGGCATCACAAGTAGAAAAAGGGAAGTGGTTATCCTCTGTACAGACAGTTGGTAAGACCCCATCTGAGTACTGCATGAGTTTGAGACCTCGTCATGCAAGGACACAGACAGGATGGAAGCAGTCCAGAGGAGGGCAACTAAATGGTGCAGGGTCTACATCAGAAACCATATGAAGAGAGACTGAGAGAGCTAATATATACCCTTGATGAAAGGAGGGATGGGGGCATGATAGAAACTTTTAAGTACCTCAAGGGAATCAACAAAGTCCAGAAGGGTAGCATCTTTCAGAAAAAGAGATATGTAAGAACAAGGGGGCACAATTTAAAGATAGAGGGGGGATGGCTCAGGGGTAATGTAAGGACATTTTTTTTCATGAAGAGAGTGGTGGACGCATGGAACCACCTTCCTGGAGAGGTTGTGGGGTCTAAAACAGTGGGGGAATTCAAACATGCATGGGACAGACATAAGGCAATTACAGTTGGGAGTTGCAGGAAGTAGGCTGTTGGTTAACTAGAATCTGCAGCTTATCCAATAGGTAGGGAAATGGGCAGACTGGGTGGCCAAGTGGTCCTTATCTGCTGTCAAAGTCTATGTTTCTATGTTTCTATCCTGTCCCAGCTCTCCACCTTTCCCATGCAGTATGAAAAACTAATCATGGGGGACTTCAACATAAATTTGGCTGGCCAAGACAGCCGCACCTTTCATTAATGAGGCCGCAGCACTTGATCTCACACAAGTAGTCACTGACCCCACCTGGGTAAACCCATGCACAGGGACATCCTCCCTCCTAGATCTTGTCTTTACTAGCCGTCCCCACAGAATAACCAACCCCGTGGTTCTCTCTGACACACTAAGCGACCACTCGCCTGTACTCTTCACCTGGTCCTGCACTGCCCCCTCTAAAGTTACCTCTCAATGCAAACTGGGGCCCAGTAAACTAGCCCAGCTCAAGGCCTACCTCAATGACTGGGACTGGACTCCCCTAACTAACACCCTCGACCTGGATCATGCACTTGAAGTATTTACCACCATGTTCAACGCTGCCTGTGATAAGTTTGCCCCCCTAACCAAGAGCATGTCTAAGGGCAATCATGTCCCCTGGTTCTCTGACCACCTCTGGGACCTCCTGTGGCACTGTGATGCCCTCTGGTATCGAGCAAATGAGACCCAATGGCCTGAGGGCAGGCTACGGTACAGGGAGGCCAGTAACAAGTGTACATGGGCCACTCGCTCCACCAAAGCAGATTACTAGAAAGCTGCCTTAACCTCCACCTGGGGTGCGGGGGTGTAAATTTTGGAATAATATTAAGGAACTATGTGGCAAACCTGCTAATCTGCCCCCAGACCAAATATTAATTAACGGTAACCTCTTCTCCGATCCCCTCAGTGTAGCCTCAGCCCTAAACTCCACCTTCATGGATCTCAACCATGTCCTCCCCCCAATTTCTTCGACTGGCCACCTGCTCAGGAACCCCCACCACCACCCCATGCCCCACCCTTCTATATATGCATCCTTACACCTAAGACAGCCAAACCCTACCTTGCCAAAGCCCTTAACCACTCTCCCCTCAGTAATAATTCCCTAGACCTCAGACTTCTCTGCCTTACCCTCTGGGAAGTCCTCACCCCGCTCACCCATATTCTCAACTGCTCCCTGTGCCAGGTGAAATTTCCTGCATGTTGGAAAGTGGCCTATATCATCCCCATACACAAGAGTGGGGATCGCACCTCCACTAACCACTACTGCCCCATTTCCATCCTACCCTCCCTATCCAAAGCATTAGAATGCATAGTGGCCAATCAACTCACTGACCACCTCTCTCTAAATATAACCTTCTATGCAGCCAGCAACATGGCTTCCGTAAGGGTCATAGTACCACCACGGCCCTCCTTGAACTTACCTCTCATGTCCACTCTGCCTTGCATCGTGGCCACATCTCAGGAGCCATCTTCATGGACCTCTCGAAGGCATTTGATACCATCAACCATGCCCTCTTACTGAACACTCTTGCCTACAGTGGCCTCTCTGAAGATGCCTTAAACTAGTTCACCAGCTATCTGATAGAACTCAACTAGTTAAGGTAGGCACCGTCCTGTCCCCAAATCTCCCAATCCACTCCGGTGTCCCACAGGGATCCATTCTTGGCCCTCTCCTATTCTGCCTTTACCTTAACACCCTCCTGGCAGCCTGCTCCAGCAGACTGCTCCTCTATGCGGATGATGTCGTCCTGTTCACTTCTGATCTGGACCCCCTCAAATTACACCAAACACTCCAACACGATCTCCGTGAAACTGAACACTGGCTCACCACCCAGTTCCTAATCATTAACTACAACAAAACAAAAGTCATGATTTTCTCCCAATCACAAAACCCTCTTAAGAACCTCTGCCCCCAATTTCTAACCATAAATCAACCCCCCCCTCAAACAAGTGGATACCTTTAAATACCTAGGGCGTCACACTAGACCTGGCTCTCAACTTCTATCAGCATATCCACCTCCTATCCACTACCCTTAACTCTAGACTAGGCATACTTTATTGGTACAAGCACTGCCTCACCCGTGAAGCTCTGTGTCTTACCATTAACTCCTTTGTACTCTCACTCCTGGACTACGGCATTCTCATCTACAGTGCAGCTCCCACCTCAGCCCTCAACAGACTCTGGCTTGTTCTAAACAAGTCCTGCCATCTCATCCTTTGATGTGACCACTTCACCCACACCTGTGCACTCTATAGTACCACAAAATGGCTAAATTTAGACAACAGAATCAAGTACCACACCTGCCTAATGACCAAAAAGATTACCCGAGGCCTCACCCCCCCCAACCTAAACAAAATTATTTTCTGTGCTGCTCCTGTCAGAATCACCCAAAGCATGACCAAACCATTACTATGGGTACCCCACTGCCAGACTTCCCAATACCAAAGAACGTTCAGTTACAAAGCCCCCTCCTGGACAAATGCGCTCCCTAGTCTAATAACCAACAAAACAAGAATAGACCCTTTTTAATCCAGTCTAAGGAATCACTTCCAGACCGCAGACTGATGTGACTGCCCCTGAACTGTTCCCTCCCTGATGACCTAGGCCAGCTTCTCGCCGGTCACCAGACTGATCTACACCAAGCTTCCTAATTTGACAAACAGCCTCACTGCTTCTTTATGTGGCTGCACTATAATACTGTATTTCATGTGATCCCTGTCTCTAAGTCACTCTCTGTACCATGCATGTATCTTGCACTGTGATGTTATGTAATGACTGCAAACTGTAAGCAACGTTATCCCTGTGCCTCTCTATGTTTGACGTGGAACCTTTGTAAATGAGTCTTTGACTCAAAGGTATTTCTGAATACCTCAATAAATAAACAAATAAAAAGAGGGGTTGCATAATGTAATTCAAGAATTGAAGAATGCAGGTTATGAAAATAACATGGGAATACATGTACAAGGAGGGAACTATATAACACCTAAAGCAACAAATAAAAGGAGTAGAGAGGAAATACAAAGTCACTGTACATCTACAGAAGAAAGCCCAAGGACAAAGAAACATAAGGAAAATGTCCCTAATAACTCCCCAAAAAGAAATTGGTGACAATAAGAAAAAAGGAAAACAAAAAGGTTTAGTAACTAGAACACAACACAGATTTGCCCCACTATTAAATGACATAGAAAATGTGTCTCCCTTGTCAACTACAATAGCTCAGAAACCTAAAAGAAGCCTATAAAAATATGTCTTAGGTAATTCAATTATAAAATATTGTGACTCAGCAATTTGTAAAGATGACAAGGAGAGCACCACAGTGTTGTGTTACCCAGGGGCAGGGATAAAACATATTAGAGATAACATACAAAAGATTTAAATACCACAGCATTCAAAAATAATTTTACATATTGGAATAAATGATGTGGGATTAGAACATGAAAAGGATATTTGTACTGAATTGATTACCCTGGGGGAGGATCTAGTACGAAATGGAAATCAAGTGGCAAAAACAGGTATATTGCCAATACCTAAGGCACATAAAGAAAAAAACAAACTATCCACAGAATTAATATAAGACTTGAGAATTGGTGTAGGGATAGAAATATAACATATATAAACAATTGGGATTCATTTTACCTAAACAATGAAATATACTGCCAAGATGGACTGCACTTGAATAAATATGGTACTAAAATATTAGACAAACATCTCATTGACTGTTTGAAATAAAGTAATTTAAACTACACAAGAAGGGGAAAAAAGGACATCAGAGTCTGAAACAAAGTGGGATCACAAAGACAACAAGTACAGAGTTTAATAAGAACATTCAAAACATCCAGGTACTATTAACAAATGCTAGAAGTATGAATCATAAAATATATGAACTCAGAGCATTACTAGAGGAGTCACCTATAGACAAAATAGGGATAACAGAAACCTGGTGGAACCCAGAAAAAAAATATATGGGGAACAGAGATTGAGGGATATAAATTATATAGAAATGATAGAAATAATAAGAATAGAGGGGTGTTGCAATGTATGTGGCATCACAGATAAATTCTATCAATATTTCAGATAAAATTAAACAAGCAAAGAACACCAAATCAATACGGATAAAGATCCGGGGGGATACTCTGATACTATAATAGTTGGTGTAATTTACCACCCCCCAAGTAATAAAATAGAAGTTACACAAGCTACAATTAATGAAATTGAGAAAGCAAGTGAATTAGGGGATATAATATTAATGGGAGATGTTAATATTGGTGATATTGATTGGGCTGGGAATACAGCAAGAAGTAGCGTGGGCCAATTGTTTTTAGAAAGTTGGAACATTCATCGCCTAACACAACAGGTTAAGGAACCAACCAGGAATAATAGCTTACTAGATGTTGTATTGAGATCTGAGAAAGTACAAATTAATTCATGTAATGTAGGTCCAACCCTCAGTAACAGCGATCACAGTACTGTTTCATATACAATAATATTTCAAAACATCCCACTAAAAGATTATACAGACATTTACTTATTTGAAAAAGCTAATACAAATCAAATACAACAGCAATTAAATAAAATAAATTGGGTTGATGAGTTACATAATCTAACAACTGAAGAAATATGGCTGGTGATAAAGACTAATATAATAAGTATATTTGATGAGAAAATACTGAAAATAAGGATGTTTAAAAATAATAAGAGAAGACCAAGATGGTTAAATAAAAAGATCAAAAGACTGCTCAAGAGAAAGGATAGACTATATAAAAACCAAAAAATGGATCCAACAGAAAATAAAATCAGCTTGTATAAACAACAGTTAAGGAAATGTAAAACAGAAATTAAGAAAGCAAAGAAAACTATGAAAATAACCATGGTAAAAAAAAAGCAAGAAAGGATAACTGTAAAGAATTTTTTGTGAACATTAACTCACTTAAAAAAAGTAAAACACAAGTAGGCCCAATTAGAAAGCATGACGTATTAGTTACAGACAATAAGGAAGTGGCAGAACTTTTTAATACTTATTTCTGTGAAGTTTATAATAAAAAATGTGAAAATAGTGAACATACAATGTCAACAAAATAAAGATAAGATAATGATAACAAAGGAAGAAATTAAGATCAAAATTAAGCATCTAAAAAGCAATTCATCGCCAGGCCCGGACAAAATATCTGCTAGAATCTTACAAATAATGGAAGAAAATATAGCATTACCACTGAAGGTTCTGTTTGAAAAATCAGTTAACATAGGAACATTGCCTGTTGAATGGAAAATGGCACATGTAGTACCTATTTTTAAAAAGGGAGACGTTTTTGATCTTCAGAATTATCGACTGATAAGCCTGACGTGTATTGTAAACTCCTGGAATCCATAATTAAGGAAAGACTGACTAGAACAATAGATATATGTGATCAGTCACAGCACAGATTTAGGAGAGGTAGAAGCTGTATGACCAACTTACTTTGCTTTTATGAAAAGATTAGTCACACATTAGACCAGAAAGTGCCTTGCTATATAGTTTATTTTGATTTTGCTAAGGCTTTCAACCTTACACCACACTGGGCAATTATCACAAATTACATAGGATTAATATTAACCCAATATATATAAGGAGGATTGGTGAAGGGTTATGATGAATGGTAGTTGGTCTGGCATGGGAGGGGTGATGAGTGGAGTCCCAGAGGGCTCGGTGCTGGGGCCTGCACTTTTTCAGATCTTCATAGCCGACCTGGCAAATGACCTTGAAAGCTGGGTGACAAAGTAAGTAGATGACACTAAGCTGGGAGGACTAGCCAGCTCGTTGAAGGAGGCAGAAATAATACAGAGGGACATAGACAAAATAACAGAATGGACAACCAAATGGAATATGAAATTAAATATAAATAAATGTAAAGTATTACATATGGGTAAGGGGAAATAATCAAAATAATTACTATATGCAAGGCATCCAACTACCAAAAGTAGAAAATGAAAAAGATTCGGGTATCTAAATTACAGGTGACTTTGGCATAACAATGCAAACAACAGAAGCAATCAAAAAGGCAAGAAAAGTCAGCTGGGCAATCAAACAGAACGTAACATCTAGAGATAGTAAAGTAATGGCTCGTTTATATAGGGCCTATGTACACCCACATCTGGAATTTGCTTCACAATTGTGGAATCCATATAGAAAAAAAGAAATTAACAAGATCAAAAAAGTACAAAGGTAATTTACAAAATCTATTAAAGGACTAGTCAACAAAAGTTACATGGAAAGATTACGATCCCTTAAAATGATGTCACTGGCTACTAGACATATCAGAGGAGATATGTTACTTATGTATGACATAATGCAGGACCCAGTATTAATTAATGAATTAAACCTGGAATTCAAGGACAGAAACATGCAGACAAGGGGACATCCAGATCAAGGGCTCTAAATTTGTGAGCAAGCCGAGAATGTATTTTTACACGGTGAGAGTGGTGAATGTCTGGAATAGGTTGCCAACAGAAGTTATTGTAAGTAAGACTAGGACTCAATTCAAACAGAGATTGGATAAATATATATTTGATGGAGGAAATTTAAAAATACTACTTATAATAAATCTATAGGCGCAAACATGGGCAAACGTCTTTTAGCTCCTAAACATCTTGTAGTATGAATCTTAGTATTTCTACTTTCTGTCTCTCTGGGATCTGATATAGCTGAAACATGGCTTGCATCTTAGAGTGGAACTTGCCCAAATTACTAGTCCCACTCCCATCCCCTTCTCCTATGAATTGGGGAAGCCAGGTGTCCCAAAGTAGTATGGCATTGTCAAGGTTGAGGGAGGTATGTTCTCTCTGTCCTCCATCCCAGTCTCTATGGATTCATTGCCTATGGATGTGTGATCCTTTCCAGACAATCCACTACTGCAACCCAGTACTGCTTGCATTTTACTTTAGAAGCTCTGGCTTTGGACTCCTTAAAATTTATCCTGCCAACTACGCCAAAACATTTTTATCGGTGTTTTGAACTAACTTAGTGTTGACCACGAAGATTGCCTATCTCAGCTGCACCACCAATGTCATCTCAAACAGGTGGACTGACGAGACAACGCTGTGGTTCAAATGGGAGTGGGTGGATGGAGGCTCCCAGTAAGGAGAGGCAGGAGGCAATCTAGAAGTTTGATGGGCTTTATTCATACCACGGGGAAAGGTAGAAATGGTCTCAAGGGAAGAGGAGAACCAAACCAAACATGAACAGTAAATAACGTTCTCTATAGTCTCTAAGAGGTGCACCTCGGCCTAAGGCCACTATCTATTAAGCTCTATACTATGCTTTCTCTAAACAATCTAATGAACAAATTCAAAACATCTGTTACTCTATATTGATATGAAACAATCACTGCAGTGAACAATGGATGCAGACCCCGAAGGGCCAGGAGGAGTAACCACCTCTAAGAGTTTATGGTGTTAAAGGAAGTCCAACTTTTCCTGCCATCTTCGTGCACACAGCTGAAGAATGGAGTAGCCATGGGGTAAAAGGGAGAACAGGGTTCCTACTTGGTACCAAGCTACACCTGTGTGAGAACCTAGGAGAGGGTGGAGAGAATGTGAGAGATTTTTAAACAGACCCTGATTCTTCAGCCAACCCACTCTCTAAGGTTGCTGGAATACATTAGCACAAGATGCTGAACTGCTCCCCAGCACAAACCCTTGACCAGGGCTACCAAGGATAAAGGAACAAAAACTTGGCATTGAATCTACTTGAAAGGATTGCCAAGGGTGAAAATCTGTGGTCGTTTTCCCTGGCACAAGCCCTCAACCATGGCTGCCAAGGATAAAGGAATAAAGGCTGGCTGTAGTTACACTGCACAAACCCTCTACCAGGGCTGCCAAGGATGAAGGAACAAGTACTTGGCATCGAATCCACTTCCAAGGATTGCCAAGGACAAATGCACGTTGGAGCTTCTTTGGTTAAAGGTCCACAGGAGGACCAGAAAGATCAAGCTTCTTTTGTTAAAGGTCTACAGGAGGACCACCAAGATCAAGCTGAATCCCAGAGAAGATCATGGTGCAAGGAAGGTGAGACAAGCAGGAAGAGTAGGATGCAGGATGAAGATCAGAGCCCTGTACTTTCCAGAACCAGAAAACAACTAACTGGCATACGCGGACACACACTGGCCACGTTGGACTCGACTATCGGTGAACGACTCGGAGTGATGGACGAGGCTTCTTCCAGGATGTTCCACTTTCAGGCTGACCAAACCACAAGAAAACCAGAAGCCGGTGGTCACGAGTCACACATGGTATCATTGGTTTTGACCAACAGAGTACGACAGGAAAGGGGGTTGCTGTGAAGTTCTTCACTGACTGGAGACTGCTTCAGTGAAGAATCAGCTGTGAACAACCCCACCAGGGGTGTTGTGGCAGAAGACTGAGTCCATAATCATTCAGTTGGCACTAAGAACACTGGTAATTACACTTTTCACTGCACCAAGGTGTTTAGTTGTTGCTGGGACAATTTTCCAGGGTCATGGGCAAATTACTGGAATCCTGGGCTTGTTCGTTGCATTGGTAATTTGCATGGAATGGGGCAAATCACCAAAGTCTGAGGCAATTAGTCATAGCAAGGGCAAATAACTACAATACTAGTGTAATACAGTCTTGGTACTTGGCAATCAACACTACATTTTAGATACTAGTCAATAAACAGTTTCATCAGCTGACAGTCACTAGATGGCAGTTGTGTGCTAAGCACCCCTTTTCCTTACTGACCCTTCACAAGAGTATACACCTGTGGGTTGTTTCTGTTACTAGGACCTGGCTACCCTTGAATGCCCTTAGCATGATGCTTTTTTTCCCCCCTGCCTTCCTTGCCCTCTTTACCCTTGGTTCCCACTATCTACTATGGACCTTTCTGCTCTTGACCCCTTTAGTTTCTTAGGGACTATTCCTCTGGGCCCTCTATACCGGTGGGCCTGCTTGATTGCCTTCCCCTTTAAACCTATTGGGCCAGTCTTGCTGGGCCTCTTCCACTGGCTACTCAGCCTATGCTGCTGGACACTCTGCTCTTCTGGGCCTCTTTAACCTGAGGTGAGCCTAATGACAGGGCCCCTTTAAATCTTCAGAACCTGTCTTGCTGGGCCCATTTCAACAATAAGGGCCTGTACTAATCCCCTTTAAGCCTGGGGCCTGTATTGCCCCCTTCAATTGCACATCATCCGTGCTGTACCTGCGTGCAAGCTCTACATGCTGCTGGATCTGCCACCACACACACTGGCACAGGTAAAAGAAGAACCCGTGCACATCCATCTGTGGGAGCACAGTCAGCCCAACCCTATGGGCGGCAAGCTCAAAGTCCAGTAACATGGTGGGGGCCACCTACAGGGCACAGCTCGGACACCTTTGTGAACACCGCCGTGTACAATGCCACTGTCCTCTTTATGAACATATGAAATTTGCCAGCAGATAAAGGCCTAGAGGTCCATCAAGTCTGCTCGAATGTGCAGCTAGCACCCCTTATTCTGCAGCTGCCCCTCCCTTCCCCCTTCCCTTCATTGACCCTTCCCCTTGTCCTGTCCCATCCCCTTTTGAAGCAGTCCACTGTTCTACTGGATACCACTTCTGCAGGTAACGCATTCCACCCAGCCACCCTTTGTCATGAGGACGTACACAGCAGGCAATACCATAGCCCTGTCCATCCCATGCAATGTGTACAATTGTTGGAAGAGCCTGATACAACACTTAAAGTTGCCATCCCCTAGCCAGGATGGGCTGCATGCGATGAACTCTAGATTCCTACCAGTACTGAAAAGCACAAACCTGTTCTCGGTGTTGGCCCCCGCATCCTGCCCAGAGTCATACAGTAGAAATGGCTCACCTCCATATAGCCTGCGATAATCCTCTGGGATGGAGCTCTGACAGGGTGTGTGGGTCCACGGATGCCCTCCTGATGCTCCTCCTGACCCACTGTGCTGGTCTGTTCAGTAGGGTTACCGGTGGTGGGCTGCTCACCACGGCCTCTCTGACCCCCGAGCAGCACTCCACTATGATTTGTTGACTGCACTTGACAGTGTTCCTTGCCCTCTGCTTGACTGCAGCCTGCACTCTGCATACATAAACCACAGAGGTGCCTGGCACATGATTATGTGTTCCCAACAGTGATGGTGTGCCCCCTGCCATGGTGAGCGCACGGTCCCTTCATCTGTTCACTGCGTATTCACAGCATTTCCAGTAGGTGCACTCAGCACGGGTCCTCTCACGCTGGTAGGTGTGCCTGGCAACCACCAGCAGCTTGTGCCCCTTTGCACTATCCATGTATTTGGCAGACATGTCTCCGGTTAGTTTCATGAACCGCATTTGTGGGTGTGGCAGTGATCTTTGTAGTCACCGCCAGCACACCTGGTGACACTGAGGGGGGCGTGTGGGGTGCTGTGGTGGGGCGGTGTTGTTGCAGTCTGGATTTTGGCTGGCGATGTGCTTCTGTTGCTGTGGTGGTGTTGATCTGACACTATGCTTCTGAACATAATGCCATCTTAATGGTCCAAAAAGCCTCGTCACACTCTGAAGTCCATTTCACATTATTCAGGAACCGATTCTTTGTGAGTTCAGTGAGGGGAATAGCTAACTCAGCAAAGCTGGGAACAAATCTCTGATAATAATCAGCCAGCCCTAAAAATTACCTGACATGTTTCTTGGTTTTGAGGACAGGCCTGTTAGCTAAAGCTTCTATTTTGGAAAACTCTGGCTTGACTTCTCCATTTCCCAAAACATAGCCCAAATATCTGGTTTCCTGCATGCCCAGTGCACACTTGGTTGGAATAATTGTCAGACCTGCCTTTTTGATCGATTGGATGACTGCTTGTAGGTGTTCCAGGTGGCATTTCCAGTCTGGACTGTACATCACAACATCTTTCAGGTACGCAGCACAATAACCAGTGTGAGGGGATAAAATTACATCCATGTACTGTTGGAATGTAGCGGGTTCGCCATGTAAACCAAATGGCATGGTGGTGAACTGATAGAATCCTACACGAGTGGAAAATGCAGTTTTGTCTCTGGACTCTTTAGCTAGGGGGATTTGCCAATAACACTTGTTGAGATCAAGGGTACTGATATACTTGTCAGTCCCCAATATGTTCACCAAATCATCTATTCTGGGAATAGCATAACTGTCAAATTCTGACACAAGTTTCCTAAAATCAAGTCAGATTCTTACACCCCCTTCTTTTTAGTTTACAATCACCATTGGTGATGACCAAGCACTCCTCAACTCTTCTATGATACCTATGATACCCAATTCTTTCATTTTTTGTATTTCCTTAACCATGTCGGCTCTTTTTTTTTTTTTTTTTTTTTTTTCCTTTTTATCCTCCTGCCGTCCCTCCGGCGCCCCTCCTTCCGTCCCTTGCTCATGTCCCCCGAGGTCACCTACCTGGGGATCTGCCCCTAGAGTGCCTACTCCTCCTCTCCTTGTCGCACAGTGGGATCTGTCCTGTAGGTGGCCTCCTGGGTGGTACTGGGCAGTTTCATCTAGGCTACCGGAGGTGTTTTCATTTCCTCCCTTGGGTCCCGTCCCCTGAGGCGCCGTGCGCTAGGGCGTACGTCCCGAGTGGCGGCGTGCTGGCGCGTCAGCCCTCATGCGTCGCGACATCCCCCTCCCCAGCTCCGCTAAGCGGGCAGCCTCCATTCCTTCCTTTGGTGGGGTGCTTCCACGGCTGGAAGGAATGCAGAAGCATAAGCGTTCTTGGTTACCCGAGGGGACAGCATCCACTGGGACCTCGATCCTCCCCCACCAACCCCGGCCGCCGAGTCGTTCCGAACCGGGCCGCCGGCGAAGCGCGAGGTGTGGCTTCAATGCCTCAACCCTCAGCGCCACCTGGCCGGCAACCATGTCGGCTCTTAACCGCTCTGGTAATCTGTATGCCTTTTGTCTAATAGGGCGAGCACTCCTTGTCACTATTACATGCTCAAGGTCCGGTACTGTGGTAAAATTACTGTTAAATTTCTTTAGCAAGTTATGAAATTTCTGCGATTTGTTCGTCGGCTAAGGAAACATTCACCTTTACAGCATCAGCAGTTACAGTTTGTTTCAGTCTATCATAAGCTACATCAATATCTTCTTTATCAGTTTCTGGTAAAACCAGCAAAACAGGTTTTGTTGTTTTTTTCAGTCCATTTATTGAGAAGGTTAGCATGGTATATCTTGGTAGGATTTTTCCTATCTGTCGAACTGGTCAGTTGGACATCTTCCTTTTCCCCTTCTGGGTCAGGACTGAGGAGTCATCGAACCTCCTTCCTTGTTCAATCTGAATCTGGAGTGTGTCTCTTCCTCAACCTTCCTTAAGTCCTTTCATTCTTGACAGACCTCCATCATTTTCTGCATCAGGGTAGCTATTTGTTCCGCTAATTCTGAGTTCAGACTGAGGTTGGTTGCAGTGGAACGGACTGGCACCTGAGCCATCTGACCGCACAAGGGTCGAGAGTCAGAGAGATAGCCTGGGTACCCACCCCATCATTTCTTGACCATACACCCTTTCTTCATTGGACAATCCCTCACTCAGTGTTCCCCTGCACCACGGGTCTTCTCATACTAATTTTTCCATTGGATACCCTGGCCATGATGCACCTAGAGGCATCATCATTTGGGGATAGGACACTATGATGTCTCCCACACAGCCTGGTCCCAACACCTTGATGGCTTTCTCTTTAAAGTCCAAGAAATTTACTTCAGGATCCTGGAGCTGTAACATACGGAGCTCCCTCCTCAGAGCTTCACTATGGGCCCCTTCCATGATTTTGTCTGTTAAGACTTGGTCTGGATCCTTAATCTCTCTGGCATCCACTCTCTCAGTTGCCCTCAATAACTCCTGAAGACTCAGTGCATACTCTCAGAGAGTTTCTTGAGGCCCCTGGGTATGTGAGAAGAATTTAATCTTCAAGCTGGATACCGTGCGAGTGTCAAATATGTGTTGCAATCTTTGCAGGATCTGGTCGGCTGTGGTCTTTGCACCTCTGGGCCAGGACTGAACTTCTCTGTGAGTGGCACGTTTAAGTTGCCCAATGAGTATTTCTACTTTCTGCCTCTCTGGGATCTGATATAGCCAAAACATGGCTTGCATCTTAGAGCAGAACTCGACAAATTACTAGTCCCACTCCCATGCCTTTCTCCTGTGAATTGGAGAAGTTAAGGTGCCCTGAAGTAGTACGGCATTGTCAGGGGTGAGAGAGGTATGTTCTCTCAGTCTTCCATCCCAATCTCTATGGATTTGTTACCTATAGACGCGTTATCCCCTCCAGACAATCCACTATTGCAACCCGGTACTGCTTGCATCTTACTTTAGATGCTTTGGCTTTGGACTCCTTAAAATGTATCCTGCCAACTACGCTAAAAAATTTTTTTTTCAGTGTGTTGAACTAACTGAGTATTGACCACAGAGATCACCTATCTCAGCTGCACCACCAGCGTTGCATCATGCAGGTGGACTGACGAGACAACGCTGTGGTTTGAATGGAGGTGGGTGGATGGAGGCTCCCTGTAAGGAGAGGCAGGAAACAATCTAGAAGTTTGATGCCCAGAGGGCTTTATTCATACCACAGGGAAAGGTAGACGCAGTCTCAAGGGAAGAGGGGAACCAAACCAAACATGAACAGTAAATAACGTTCTCTATAGTCTCTAAGAGGTGCACCTCGGCCTAAGGCCACTATCTATTAAGCTCTATACTATGCTTTCTCTAAACAATCTAATGAACAAACTCAAAACATCTGTTACTCTATAATGATATGAAACAATCACTGCAGTAAACAATGGATGCAGACCCGAAGGGCCAGGTGAAGTAGCCACATCTAAGAGTTTATGGTGTTAAGGGAAGTCCAACATTTCCTGCCGTCTTTGTGCGTACAGCTGAAGAATGGAGTAGCCATGGGGTAAAAGGGAGACTGGGGTTCCTACTTGGTACCAAGCTACACCTGTGTGAGAACCTAGGAGAGGGTGGAGAGAATGTGAAAGATTTTTAAACAGACCCTGATTCTTCGGCCAATCCACTCTCTAAAGTTGCTGGAATACTTTAGCACAAGATGCTGAACTGTTCACCAGCACAAACCCTCGACCAGGGCTGCCAAGGATAAAGGAACAAAAACTTGGCGTTGAATCCACTTGAAAGGATTGCCAAGGGTGGAGATCTGCGGTCGTTTTCCCTGGCACAAATCCTTAACAGTGGCTGCCAAGGATAAAGGAACAAAGGCTGGCTGTAGTTCCCCAGCACGAACCCTCTACCTAGGCTGCTAAGGATGAAGGAACAAGTACATAGAAGCATAGAAAAATAGAAGTTGACAGCAGATAAGGACCACAAGGTCCATCCAGTCTTCCGATTTCTTTTTCTACCTTATAAATGTGCCATCGGCCTTTGCTCTGTCAATGGCCTATCTATTCATACTCATCTGTATTGCTCCCTTATGCCTATCCCAGTACTTGGCTTCAAATCCACTTCCAAGGATTGCCAAGGATGAAGGCATATTGGAGCTTCTTTGCTGAAAGGTCCAAAGGAAGATCCCCAAGATCAAGCTGAATCCCAGAGAACAACATGGTGCAAGCAAGGTGAGACAAGCAGGAAGAGTAGGATGCAGGATGAAGATCAAAACCCTGTACTGTCCAGAACCAGAAAACAACAAACCAGCATATGCGGACACATACTGGTCACATCAGACTTAACTATTGGCGAATGACTGAGAGTGACGGATGAGGCTTCTTCCAGGATGTTCCACTTCCAGGCTGACCAAACCACAAGGAAAGAAGGAGCTGGCGGTTGCAAGTTATACATGGTGGCGTCAGTTTCAACTAACAGCGGACGACAGGGAAAGGGGTTACTGTGAAGTTCTTCACTGGCTGGGGACTGCTTCAGTGAAGAATCAGCTGTGAACAACCCCACCAGGGGTGTTGCGGTAGAAGATTGAGTCCATACACATTCTGTTGACACTAAGAATGCTGCTAATTACACTTTTCACTGCAACAAGGTGTTTAGTTGTTGCTGGGGCAATTTGCCAGGGGCAGAGGCAAATTGCTGGAATTCTGGGTTTGTTCGTTGCAGTGGAAATTTATTGGAACAAGGACAAATCGCTGGAATCCAGGGCAATTGTTCATTGCAGGGGCAATTTGCCTGGAACAGGATCAAATCACTAAAGTCTAGGGCAATTGTTCATAGCATGGGAAATTTATCTGGAGCAGGGGCAAATCACTGGAATCTGGGGTAACTGTTCGTAGCAGGGGAAATTTTCACTCCTTTTTCTTACTGACCCTTCACAAGAGTATACAGCTACAGGTTCCTTCTGTTACTAGGACCTGGCTATCCCTGAACACCGCTAGCACAATGCTTCTTTTCCCCTGCCTTCCTTGCCCTCTTTACCCTTGGGCCCCACTATCTTCCATGGGCTTTTCTGATCTTGGTCCCTTTAATTACTTAGGGACTATTCCTCTGGGCCGTCTATACCAGTGGGCCTACTTGATTGCCTTCCCCATTAAATCTGTTGGGCTAGTCTTGCTGGGCCTCTTTCACTGGCTACTCAGCCAATGCCGCTGGGCACTCTTCTCTACTGGGCCCCTTTAACCTGAGGTGGGCCTAATGACTGGGCCCCTTTAAATCTTCAGAGCCTACCTTGCTGGGCCCCTTTCAACAATAAAGGCCTGTACTAACCCCCTTTAAGCTTGAGGCCTGTATTGCCCCCTTCAAGCCTGGGACATGTATTACCCCTTTAAACCTGGGGCCTGTATTGCCCCTTTAATGGCAATGGTCCTGATCAGGGCCCTGTCACTCATGGGTTCAGCCCTGCCCATTTCCACCCACTTAAAAAATATAGGAAGGGCCTCTATTAGGTCTATACCTTCTGGTTCCCATCCCTGATCCCCGATAGTGCTACAGCACTAAACAAAATAAAACATTTTTTTTTTTACTATTTTAGGCGGCCAGCCCTCTTCTAATGTGTTGCTGCCAACTCACTGACCTGGTCCCGGGTGAGCTGTTGCTGAGAGGAGAGAGGTTCTGCTGGTAGAGGGAGGGAATGTTTGCAGGGAAGGCAGGCGATTCGGTGGACAGCGGGGGGGGGCCTATCGAGTGCCGACGATTTCACCAGTGAAATGCGGCTCTTCTCTGCCACCGATGAGGGACCGAAACACTTGGGGAGCAAATAAAAAAACAAACAGTGCTAAACTGAGCCCACACCATTGCAGGAAACTGGGTTCTGAACTTTTCGGCAGTGACGACCGCCAGACTCGACCGCACAACAGGGTGCACCACAGGACCAGCAGACATTGGGGTCTTAACTGGCTGGAGGAGGGGGAACACCATGGAGTCAACAGGACTAGCAACACAACACCTCAGGTAAGCCACAGTCCCTGCTGCACTCCTGTGACCTTCTCCACTCAACAACCCATCTCAATCAACAACAAGGGAAAATGGCTCTCTCTTATTTAAGGGTGCTCGGGGTTCTAGTTCTTGAACCCTGAGCCCGTGCCCAAAGCCAACAGACAAAAAATTCAAATGGACACCACGCTCCAGCCATGGACAGCAGTCCCAGCATGTGGGTGCCCGATCTTGTGCTGCTTGATCCAGGAAGGAGGGATAGAACAGAGCAGAGCAGGCAGCAGGGAAAAGGGAGAAAACAACTTTTTTTTGCTCGGTCTTTCTTCCCTGGCCCTGCCTGGCCATAGTGAGGGAGAAAACTCTCACAGGGGCCACTTTACTTCCCCCCCTGAGCCCACACTGACAATGGGGCACCCCAGGGCACACTGAAAATAAATAAGCACCCTATTTCTGTAATGCCCCCATACTTTGAGCATTAAACATATAAGATGTAATAGACTGTTTCTGATGGGGGTTATCTTACCATGTTTCTTTTATTACATCTAGTGGACTTTTAGGTTGTCTACCATACAGCATTTCAAATGGTAAAAAACTTGTTGATGCCTGTGGCATTTCTCTGTAAGCTAACAGCAAGTAAGGTTAGTATTGGTCCCAGTCTTTCCCTTCCCCTTTTACAAACCTTTTTAAGATGCATTTTAGGGTTTTATTAAAATGCTCAATATGACCATCTGTGATAAGAGGAGACTCTTATGGCAGTGATACTTAGTAGTCAGTACAGCTCCTTCAATAATGAAGCAGCAAAATTATTACGCTGATCAGTAATAATCTCTTTAGGTATGCCCACCCTGCTGAAAAGTTTGGCAAGGTCTGCTGCCACTTTTGTGGCTGTGACAGTACACATTGGAACTGCCTCTTGGTATCGAGTAGCATAGTCTCATACTACCAAATTGAATTGATTACCCTTTTTACGTTTGTCTAAGGGGCCAACCATATCCATTGCAATTCTCTCAAAAGGCACATCTATCAAGGGTAGTGGCACCAGGGGCGCCTTGTCTTTTTTAGTCACTGGGGCTACTTTCTGACACTCAGCACAAGAACTGCAATAGGTAGCAACATCTTCATGAATTCCCGGCCAATAAAATCTGTACAGCAAGCTGGCAAGGGTGTGATCCTTCCCCGGTTGACCAGCCATAGGACTTTCATGAGCTATCTCTAACAACTCAGATCTATACTTTTGTGGTATAACCAATTTTTCTATCTGATCTTGTGTCTGAGGTTTAACCCAAACTCTGTACAGTGGTCCATTACATTTTTTAAACCCATGTTTGCCCTGTTTTGTTATCACCCCCAGCTGCTTAAAATAACCATGGAGAGAAACATTGTTAGCTTGCTCTGAAAGAAAATCGCAATCAGTTATCAGTTTAGTTTCAGCATTTTCATATATTAACCCTTTATGTCCATCCGTCTTTTGTTGCCACTGTTTCTTCAGGCATTATCTATCTATCCTGGACATCCAGGTCTTAGAGCTGTGCTCAAACAAGTCCGAATCAAAATCAGCAAAAGGAAATGAGTCCCCACCATCTGAGATTTTCTTTGCCTGAGCTCTTGTCAGCACAGCTGCTGAAACATAAGGATTTACTCCCTCTCTGATTAACTCAGTAAATCCTGGAAAGTCATTCCCAATAATCACAGGTACAGGAAACTTAGGTACTACCCCCCCACTTTCATTTGGTGTGACACCTATTAATAGTCAGAGTCACTTGGCTGGTGGGATAGTATTGAGTGTCCCCGTGGATGCAGATGACACCAGTACCTGGTCCTTTTGAACATTATTTTCCCAACACTTCAGTATGCACTAGGATCTGTTTACTTCTCGAATCTATAAGTCCCTACGCAGTCTTATCTCCCACCTTCACATCTGTTAAGTACTTGCCCCAATTTGCTAAGGACAAATCTGCTCCAGTGTCACTCTTTGTACTATGGCAATTTCTTGCAATATCACCTGGCTTATTACAATTGTAACAGATAAGCCTTTGGGTGCAGATTTGTTACCCTCACTAGAGTTCTTATCAGACTTGGAGTTTAAATGGGAAAAAGAGTGTCTTACCAGTGCTTGGCTTTTACCTTGCTGCTGTGGCATCTGTGTGGCCATTTGGTAGTCTTCAGCCAAAGAAACAGCCTTTTCCCCACTTTCTGGTCAGTGTTTTTACCCAAAGCTGTATGTATGTGGGTAGGATGTTGATTAATTGCTTCATTACAATTGTGTTGATGATCTGTGGAACTATTTTGCCCTCTGGTTGAAGCCATTTAATAAGGAGTTCTCTGAGATGGGTGAAGGCTTCTCAAGGATTTTCAACTGACTTGTACTTCAGAGACCAAAATCTCTGTCTGTAGGTTTCTCCTGACATATTATACCTTTTCAGGATTTTGCTTTTCACCAGGTCATAGTTTTTTGACTGTGCAGTGTCTATATTACTGTTACCAAGTTGGGCTTTCCCTGTCAGGTAAGGTACCAGTCTGATTGCTCATTGCTGTTTTGGCCACTGGCAGGCTGCAACAACCCTTTCAAAAGTTGTCAAGTATGCTTCAATATCATCCAAGGAACACAACTTTGTAAGTTTAATGTATTTTAAGGTGTTTGTGTCTTGTTGCTCTGCTGGACCAGTGCCAGATCCTCCAGCTTTGATAACTTGCAAGGCATCCATCCATCATTGCATCTCTTCTCTTCTTTGCTTCTTCTGTTGCTGCATCTCTTCTTTTCTCTGCTTCTTGAATTGTTGCATTTCTTCTTTTCTCTGTGCCTCTAAATGTTGAATCTCTTTCTCTCTCTGCTGCATCTCCTCTTTTCTCTGTTTCTCCATCTGTTTATTTAATTTATTTATTTATTTGAATTTTGGTAACCGTGTGAGAGTTGTATAGCCCACCATTGGAAAAAGTCAGGCTTTCAGGTTCTGTCATTGACTGTTATTTTTTTCCATGACTGGTGCTGGCTCTACAGTCTCAGTTTGGACTTTTGCTTCTGCTTCTAATTTGTCTGCCATTCTTCTAATAATGACTCCTGGGCTTGCTGCAGCAGAATCTATGCCTTTCTGCTATGCTTCTCTGGTACCAGGTCTAGTAACCATGCACAAAACTACTGGCTTAGAGTATGCATGGTGTAAATCCCACTTAGGCTGACACCATCTGTCATCAAGGTGCAGGTCAGGAAGCATAGGAAAATCAGGAGCAGTTTCAAAATTCACAAATAGTGTTTTATTATTAATAACATATAGGATAAAGTATGGGTCTTGGTGTGTAATGAGAATTTACACACACACCCGAGGGGTTTGATGCTACATAAACCCAGAGAGTGAAGCTCGAGGGGTTTATGCATAGCATCAAACCCCGAGGGTGTGTGTAAATTCAAGTTACACATCGAGACCCATATTTTATTTTATATAATTGCTGGGATTTCCTTTTTTCCCCACAGCAAGTATATAAAATAAGAAAGGCGTCTGCTTTTGTGTGAGTGTGCACTCTATTGGTCGCTCACTCACTTTTGTGAAGTTTAATTTTTAATTATAGTTTAGTTGGAGCCAACATTTTGAGGGTATTTCCCTCATTTCTATTACTGTCTGCCTGCCAGCACTTGCTGCAGAGTTTGTGCGTCGGTCCAGAGAGGAAAAGACGACACGGACAGAAGTTAGGAGAAACATCTTCAGATGCTGGGACACCTGCGCAGTGCGAGGAAAACCGGGCGCATGTTTGCCATTATAAATACTCCTTTATAATGGTGAATTACACCACGGTTTCCCTATGGGAAAAAGGTTGTCCCAGTTATTATAGCAAAATAAAAAAAAAAAAAATTGTTCAGTATAACTATTTACAATGGCAGTACAAACATAGAAAACAGAGTCCTTCTTCTAAGTTTTTCTTCTCAATTTCAAATCTCAGTCTCTGTCTCTCTCTTGCACAAGCATTGCTGCTCTTTTTATAAGTGTGAGCCTGGGAAACTCATTAAGAAGATTCATAAGTTCATAGTATGATACAAGTTCTAGAGGCCAAGGCCCATAATGTCCTTGCCACCGTTTTTGGCTCTAACAGTGGAAAGAGAATTCCCTGTCTCCCGTATATTGATCTAATCTTTTTTTAAACTGTTCAGTATTATCACTTGCAACAACATTACATGGTAGTGAGTTCCATATAGAAGGTACTTTTTGTGTAAAGAAGTTACACCTTTTAGTTGTTTTATTTACTGAACCACTCAGTTTAAAGTTATTTGATCTGGTATTGTTATTAAATGGGTATTTTTCAAGGCAGATTGTTTCTAGTATGGACACATCTTAAAAAGCTTAGTAAGTCAAGACAAGGTCTCCCCTTAGAGCTTTGTATTCCACAGAGTACAGGCCAAGATTTTTTAGCCTGTCTTCATACTCCAGGTTAGTCATATTATTAATTTTCCTAGTAACCTTTCTCTGTACTTTCTCAACCATGACCTTCCCACCAATGGAGATAGGTGCACAGAAAGGGGCACAGTATTCCAAATGCGGTCTAACGAGGCTTGATAAAGTGGAATTATGACCTCAGGTTTCCTACTTTTAACATGTTTAAGGATACATTCTAGTATGCTGTGGCACTTCTTGACAGTTATCTTTGTATGCATGTCTAATTTAGTTATCAGAAATGACAATGCACAGATCTTTTTCATTTGTTGTGACCTGCAGTTTTATATTGTTCAGTGTATAACTTGTTTTAATGTTATTTTTACCCAAATGCATTACTTTGCATTTAGACTCATTAAACATAACTTTATTTTCCACAGGCCATTTAGCCAATATGTCCAGATTTTCTTGTAGTCGTGCAGCAGACTGTATGTTGTTTACTATGCACCCTATTTTACAGTTGTCAGCATACTTATTAATCCAGGCACTGTTTGTGGCATGCATAGTAGAGGCCAGGATGTTAAATAACATTAGTACCAGCGTGGAGCCGTAGGGGACCCCACTTTTAACATTACCCCAAGTTGGCTACCCTTTGCTTTCTGTCATTAGCCCAAATACTATCCATTTAATAATATTTGGATGAAGTTTGATTCTAATTAGCTTCTCAAGTAGGACTTTATGGGACACAGTATCAAATGCCTTTGCATAGTCTATGAATATTGTATCGATATGCATAACCATATCAAGAGCCTTACTAACCGGCCCAAAGAAATTAATAAGATTAGTGAGGCATGATGTTCCAGGAGTAAAGCCATGTTGGGATATGTCTGTGAACCCTATATTCTGTATATAGGCAGTAGTTCTCTGTTGTAACAGCCTTTCCATAAGTTTTCCTATAGATGAAGTCAGGCTAATGGGCCTATAGTTACTTATTACTTGTCTATTATTTCCTTTGTGTACTGGTGTAATGGTAGTTATATTCCAAGCTGGCAAAGTTGTTACTTCTTTTAAAGATGCATCATTAAACAGAAAAGTCAAAGGACCAGTTAGTTCTTTTATCAGTTCTTTTAAAAGTTTTGGGGAATGCCATCCGGCCCAACTGAATAGTTTGTTTAATAGTTTTGATGACAGCTGAAATATCCTCTTCTGTAAATAATATTGGGTCTTCATAATTTGTTATGCTATCAATACTGACATTTTCTTTAGGTTTAAATACACTTAAAAAATAATTATTTAATTATTTGGCCATCTCCCTCTCATCGCTTATAACAGCTTGATCCAGGATTAATGGTCCTACACCTATATGGTTGCCTTTTAGTGACCCAGTGTAATTATAAAACCTTTTTTATTATCTCTTGTAGTTATTGGTAACTTTATTTCAAGGTTTTGTTTAGCAATACATATTACATTTTTTGTTTTATTAGCAAGCTTTTTGAATTGCTTCCGGTTTAATTCAGACTGTTGTTTTTTATATTTGGAATAAGCCCTTTGTTTTTCATTGATATTCCTTTTAATGTTTTTATTCCACCAAAGTGGAACTCTGTGATTGCTATTATTGTATTTCGTGTGTTCTGGTACCCAGTTTGTTATGCAATATTAAATTTTTTTGTGAATTATTTCCTATATTCCTATTAGGTCAAGGTTTTGACGTTCGTCATGCCAGTTCCATGATGTAAAAATGTCTTCATACTTTCATAAACCACTTTGTGATCATTTCTAATTTTGGTCATACCTTTTTGGATATTAATAAATCTTTTTAAATTAAACCAGACCATATTGTGGTCACTGCCCCCCAGTAGCTGTAATACAGTAGGTGTTGATGCAGCATCCTCAATGTTAGTAAATATTTAATCTAATAGATTATTATTTCTAGTTGGTTATGTAACTAGTTGCTCCAAGTTGTGTTGAATAGTTACATCTAGAAGTCTTTTTTTCTACCTGACCCTTTGTCTCCAGTGTTGACAAATTGATGTTAGGAAGATTAAAATCACCCATTAAAATATAGTCACCACACACTTCCATGTTTTGTATTTCATCCATAAAGGCTTTGTTTTCATTTACTCTCAGGTTAGGAGAATGATATTCTAAATCTAGTGTCTATGTCTCCTCAGCAATGTTGATTTTTGCCCAGATAATTTCACTTTTAATATTAATATTATCTTGTGATTGTAGTTTAAGACAACATGCTTCTCACACAATGTTCTTGTAAGTTTCCAATGTTCTTGCAAGTGCAGCAGAAAAAACTTATGACCCAGAACTGATGTCTTGTTGACAGCTCTACACAGTTTGCACACCAGCATTTCAGTTTAACTCCTTGAGTTTCAAATAGCTTTTTGCAATCCTTTCAACAGTATAACAATATACATTTTCAAACAAAGGGATCTCAGTATCAGTTACATTTCCACACAGAGATTCACATATATTTTTATACCTGCAGATATGCAAGGGGGAAGAAAAGACATAAATAACAAGGGAAGGCAGAGAGCGGGAGGCAGAGAATCACAAGACCATCAGAGTGATAAGTTCCTAGGTCTCACAGGAACAGTTGGTTGCACAACCAGACAGAGAAGAGACAGAAAAGGAGAGGATAAAACAAACCCTTGCATTTAAACTCTTTCTGCATAACAAATGGGACAGGGCATTATTCAGCTCAGTCACAGGCATTTCATAGTACTTATGAATGAAATACAATCCCTTAACCACAAGACTATGAAGTGGGTCTCCTACTGGCAGTACAGTCAACTGAATACTGTGATATATCTTTCAGATAAAGTTAAAAACTGCTAGCAGTCTGCTAACTACAAATTACTGTAGGTTAAACAAGCATTTGTCAATGCCGAATGTTGCTTGCTTGTATGTGCTGTTTAGGTATTTGGGAAGTGATAGTTCCATGCCTTCCTCCCAAGACACCCACTGTGTCTTTCCATTCAGTATTCAGAGAAGAGTGGGAGGGGCAAGGGCCACAGCAGTACAGCAGTTGCCAAGGGGGTGAAGAGGTGGACAATAGTCCATTCAGAGGCAAAAGAGTCCTGCAGGAGCTCACTAAATTGAAGGTAGACAAAGCGATGTAACCAGATGGCATACACCCAAGGATATTAACAGAACTGCGAAGGGAGATAGCAGTACCTCTGGTAGCCATGTTCACTGAGTCATTCAACATGAGTGAATTGGAGGAGGGCACATGTGGTCCCTCTACACAAGTCCAGCAGTAGGGAGGAGGCAGGGAACAATAGGCTGTTCAGCCTCACCTCAGTAGTGGGGAAGATCATGGAGACATTGCTTAAAGAAAGGATAGCGGGGCATCTAGATGCCATCAGAGCCCAGGACCATAGACAACATGGATTCACAGTGGAGACATCATGGCAGATAAATCTGGTTGATTTCTTTGACTGGGTGACAAAGGAAGTGAATCAGGGTGGGGCAGTGGACAACGCTAACCCTGATTTCAGCATAGCCTTTGACACCAACCCATAGAGGAGGCTGATAAACTAGCTGGGTAGGCTGGGCATGGGGGAAAGGATGGTAAACCGGGTTAGAAACTGGCTAAAAGACAGGAGGCAGAGAGTGGTCTTAAATGGTGTGCAGTCTAGGGAGAGGGGGCGACCAGTGGGGTGCTGCAGGGATCGTTCCTGGGGCCAGTTCTGTTCAATGTCTTCATTAGTAATATTGCAGCATGTCTGAAGGGAATTTTTTCACCAAATTTTCAACATAGCCATTTTAAGATCTCTGCTCATGAACAGTGTTACTGTGATTTTCTTAATCTGTCCCAAACATTGATTGCACACACTGAATGCGCCATTGTGCACTACATGCACAGAAACACATTTTGGGTGACATGTGAAAAATGACAGCTGTACTGCTCATAAGGAGGTGTGGTAAAATGGCAATGTTGAAAATCTGGAGTGCAAATATTTAAAATTTGTGAACTTACTAGCGTGCATAGGAACTGCGCAACGCACGCTCGTAAAACAGTAATTTTAAGGAATTTTTTCACCAAATTTTCAACATAGACTTTTTGAGATCCCACCTTATGAACACTGGCAGTGTCATTTCCTTAATCAGTCCTGAAAGGTGACTGCAAAATCATCCTTTGGGCTCAATTAACGCCATGACAGTGCAAGAATTCATGAGGAAGGGTCCCAAAAACCCCATGTTGAAATTTAATTCCCAAAAATGCCTGAGATATGCAACAAAGTTGAAAAAACCCTATCTATCCCATTATACAGCTTACTGGCATTTCCTCAGTTCGTGGTTGGTTTTGAAGAGTGCAGACATGTTCCCGGTCCACCAAAGATCATCGTGCCGAGCTCCGGAGGTAAGTATGGGGTGAGGGGGTGTGGGAGGCAGGCAGAGTGGGTTGGTGCAGGTTGTGGGAGGGGGCAGGGAGAAGCACCGAGGGACAGTTTTGTATTCACAGTTTTTTTAGTAAAACAATGAGGGCATTTGCCATGCTGGGGTGGGCTGCCAACATGGCAGCTGAAACTGTTGGGGCTGGAGCTGGCAGAGTTGGGCACCCCGTCGGCCATAAAACATTTTGCCACCTTGGGGTGCTTTGGGGGTGTGGAGCCGATAGGGATTGGGCACCCCCTGCTGGCCGTACAGTGTGTCGGGGAAGGCGCATGAGCACGCAGTGTGCGTGTGTGTGCATGTGTGTGTGGAGGGGGAAGCTCTGCTCACTGAAGCGGAGCTCTCCCTTTCAACTGTACGACCACTGCATTTTCAACTGCTGTCATAGACAGCTGCAGCAGTGATTGGGAAACTGGGGCCGCACCTGCAAACACACTGACTGCATTGGAAGACAGGTGCCACACCTCCAAAAACTCGGATGATGGCACTATGTTTCTTACACATGCGTTCAAGCAACATAAAAAGACATCAGGACCCAATCCTCATTAATTATAGGGCACTTATCTCATTTCTGTTGTCCACTTAGTCCACCTCTTTATGAATTTATCTATTTTATCTTGTGTAAGATATGTCAGTCTCTCCATTTCCTGAAACCAATTTATGATGGACCCAGTGGTGGGTAAAATTATGGAAGCATTGCTTAAGGAGAGGATAGTAGACTACCTAAGGGAAAACAGATGGCTTGACCCAAAACAGCATGGGTTCACAGCTGGGTGCTCATCTCTAAAGAATATGGTGAAATTCTTCAATTGGGTAACCAGAACAGTGGACGAAGGTGGTGCAGTGGATGTTATTTATTTAGATTTTAGCAAAGCTTTTGATACTATTCCACACAGAAGATTAGCCAACAAACTAGGTCACACAGGCATAGACCACAAAATAGTCAGCTGGATTAACAACTGGCTTCAGGATAGGTCACAGAGTCTTGATCAACAGGGCTTTATCAGAGGAGGGCAGAGTAACCAGCAGTGTTCCACAGGGCTCAGTACTTGGCCCAATCCTCTTCAAAATATTCATCAGTGACATTGCTGATGGACTTGAGGGGAAGGTCTGCCTGTTCACAGATGATACACAACTCTGCAACAGGATAGACACAGATGAAGGTGCCTCTGGGATGGAAGCTGATCTCAAGAAATTAGAAGAGTGGTCAATAATATGGCAGTTAAAATTTAATTCCAAGATGTGTAAGGTAATGCACATGGGTAAACATAACCCAAGAAATACATAAACACTGAATGGACATCAATTAGAAGAGTCAAAGATGGAACGGGACTTAGTTTACTTAGAGTGGAAAAAAGAAGGCTCAATGCCCTTCATGATTGTCCCCCACACTGTGTGGGTAATTCAATCTACATCTGTATTGAGCTAAACAATTTATTCTGCTCATTCCTGAATGAGCTGAAGCTGTTTAAATTAACAATATCCCAAGGTAGTAAATTCCAGTCTTTAACAGCTCTTATATTAAAGAAATTGTCACTTTTTGTGGAGTTAGCCCATAAAACTACCACATGTTTATTATGTGATTTAGCTACAGTACGTCTGCTGGAAAATTCCAATCCACACTGAGTCATCAGATCTGGCAACTGGTGAAGTTTATATAAGAATAATAAGTCCCCTCTCCTCCTCCTATTTGGAGGAAAAAAGACCAGTTTCTCTCAGTCTTGTAGGATAATCTTTGGTTGATAGCCTTGGGACCATTTTAGTTATTTGCCTCTGAACCTTTTCTAATAATGCAATATCACTCTTTAAATAAGGATTCCAAAAGGGTGATCCGTAGTCAAGGACCTCGGAGTAATTGTTACCGATTATCTGAAAGTGGGGAGACAATATGAAAAGGCAGGACAGAAGGCCAGCAGCATCCTCGGATGCATAGGTAGAGTGATTATGAGCAGGAAGCGCAAGGTGATCATCCCGCTGTGCAGGTCCTTGGTCAGGCCACACCTGGAATACTGTGTGCAGTTCTGGAGGCTCCACCTAAAAAAGGACATTGACTGCTTAGAAAGGGTTCAGAGAAGGGCCACTAAGATGGTGCAGGGCCTGCATCAAGAACAGTATGAAATGAAACTCAGTAAATTAAAATTATACTCTCTATAGCAAAGGAAAAAAAATAGGGGGGACATGATATAAACATTCAAATACATAAAGGGAGTCAACACAGCCCAGATAGGAAACCTATACCAGGAAAACAAAACAACATGTACAAGGGGGCACAATCCATGCCTAGTGGGAGGCAGATTTAGAACCAATATAAGGAAATACTTTTTTACAAAGAGGGTGATAGAACCATGGAACAGCCTGCCTTCAGAGGTGGTAGTATTGAAGGCAGTATGGGAATTCAAACTAACATGGGACAGGCAATGCAGACACCTGAAGGGGTAATAAAACAGGGATGGGGTGGAAATTTTTGGGCAGACTAGATGGAGCACGTGGTTACCATCTGCTGGCTACTTCTTATGTTCTTATGATTGCATGGCACTTGGCCAGGGTGGGCAGAAATTGAGCCATTTTTGAGTTATAGCTTTTCCTACTGCAGCTATGCATATATATACCACAAATAACAGGAAATAGCACCCCAGATTGATGGTGGTGGAAGTCCCAGTATTAAGTTAGTAAATGATTATGGATTAACACTATGGAAGAGAGTTTTCAGGGTATTGGATACCTCCATTTAGAAGCTGTACAGAACTATATAGGTATAAAATATGTGAGTATGTGTGGCAGTAAGCTCCCCGCAATTGCGCCAGCATGCAAATGTAGTGGCCATATCCCATTTGGCTTTAACTTGAGGAGTTATAAAATACCTTTTTTTTAATTTCTAAGTGCATTCCCTCCACCATGACAAAGAAGAGGTTTTAAATGAGCCTTCCCAAACCCAGAGCCATTCCTTTTTCTTAATGTGGAATCCCACCTCAGCTTCCCATTTTGTTATTATGTGGTGAGCAGCATCTTGCCTATGCAGATTTAGTAGCTGATATATAAGTATAACCCCCACCCAGGTATGCCATTTTCATCTTGGCAGCACTACCTGGTGGGCTGGGTTTGGGGAGAAATGTGTCACTCAGCACATTGGCTAGGTTTGGCTACTCAGCAACAGGGGCACCCAAGTAACTCTGGACAAAGGAAGCAATAACTGTAATGTCCAATACCAGAAGTGGGATTCTAAAGTGTGGCTTTTATTCACATCCAACAGAATAAACAAAGCATAGATAGATCCCCACGGGGCTACACTCCTGGTAATGCAGATTTATGGAGACCAGAACACAGCCTCATTCACTTTAGCCCTCAGGCTCTGAAACACACTGGGCACACAGCCCAAACTTGTACTCTGCTCTGGGTTTTCCCTGGCTCAGCTCCCTTACCAGCCCTTTGGACACTTTCCATATAGCATGGAATATTTACTGGTGGCTCCCTAAACCACCTATAAGCACTTCTGCTCCTTCAGGGAATCTTTCTTATCAATCCTACATCTGGGTACTTTCCTCAGGCACTGGCCAAGTACCTGAGAGAAAGCAACAGGTGTCCCAAAGCAAACCCGTAGAGGTGAATTTGGTTACTACTGATGGGGGGTCTCCCACCTCTCACTCCCATAATTCATACCCGGCCATTTCTCTGGACTGTAACACCTCACCCTTGAAAACACTTTGCTGTGTAGATTCTCTTTAAATGTATTCACATTCAAGCTACTGTTTTTACATCCCATCTGTGCTGAACTTGAACATACTTACTAAGTGGCTGTGTCCATTATTCTAGACCCCCCACAGAGTTAAGCAGTCCAATCCTCACATCTTCCAAACTGTACTTAGCCGTCTTTTCCTGACCTCACAGTAACAGTCACTTTAGTTTCATCTTGATTCAGGTGAAAACACATTGGCCCTATAGCAGAGCGAATTCACCCCTTGGTTGCAGGTGCCCCGCAGCCGTTTTCTCCTGAAAAGAAATCTCATTCAGAACTTCTGGTGCCTCAGCACGAAATTAAATCAGGCAGCTTCTTTTTTCCTAGCTGGACCGGGGGGGGGGGTTGCCCCTGGAAGCAAGCTGATTCCTTCCCCACATCCCCACAGGGATAGGGCCCTGAACCACTAAAAGCGGTCTCTACCACTTCAATGTGCTCTTCTTGTATTCCTCTTCAGGTGAGAACACACAGCCATACCAAAAATAGCTCTTTGACAGAGCTTAGAGCTCTGAGGGCCTGCTTACAAAAGAGCACCTCTACTACAGACTGCAACAGACTCTACTGAACTGACTTCAAATTCCTCAATGTTCTACTCTAACCTCCAACTGCAACACTCCAGTGTGGCTTATGCAGCTGCGACAGTTCTAAAATGATGTCATGCCTCAGTCTCAGCTGAGACTGAGAACAGAGTGAGACAGTGTGAAATCCATTTAACTGGAGTTTCACAAGCTGCCTTCCCTGCCTACCACTAGGTCTTACTGGGATTCTAGTAACCCCGGGTAACAGGGGGGCTACATAAGGGTTATTGCTCCTTTTGGAGTTGATAGTGTGAGCAACTACTCCAGTATGGGGCACCCAGTGAGAGGCACTGGTGAACTAAGTGCTCATTATAATTGAGCCTGTACATATCCATGTACTTGTAAAAACTGAAATTTATCCATTATCCACAAGCCAAACTCTTAACAACATTCTTCAAAAGTAAAAATAGTGTTGCTCTTTAACATCTGTGCTGGGTATTGTAGGCCTCTCTGTGCCTGCCTTCCATACCATATGTCTAAGAAGCACGGGGCAAAGTCAATTTTCTAGGCAAACCACCAGTACTTCCAACATTCCCTCCGAACCAATGGATACAGCTTGAAGCAGTCTCAGGTGTAAAAGGTAACTTTCATTGCAGAAAACCAATTGTCTTTGCCTGTGTGGTAGAGGTGGGGAAGTCAGGATTTTTTCACTTAGAGCCAAGCCAGAGCCGAGTCAGGGGTCTGGCTTGACTCTGTGAACTAGAACAAGAGCTGAACCCTGGCTCCTGCAGACTGTTTTCTGCATAGGAGTTAAACATTTCAGACACTATACTAGATGCTCAGGCTGACAAAAATGCTTACTTTGGCCATAAATGGCTCAGCTTGACCTTGGCTCTTAGTTTCTAACAGAGGTTGAGCCGGGCCGAGCCAGGCAGTACTCTTGAGCCAGACTTGAGCTTGCTCTGGCTTGCCCAGCTATACTGTGTGGTGCTACTGTGGAATGAAAAAGAGGGATATGAGTGGCCTATCTCCAGCCAGTGTCTCCTCTAGGTTGCACCAATGCGCACTGAGTCGTGTCTGCCCCCACAATAATGACCAACGTACCTTGGTGGAGAGTCAATATGCTTCCAAATCAGGGACCGCACACCCTCACCATCTCTTTTGGGCTATAAGTAAGGTACTTTTCACTCTGGGTCTCCAGTTTGACCATATGAATTTATAAATCTGTTTCTGTTTTTCGACAAACTATTGTTTAGCTAACCTCACAGGGGCACACTAGAAGGTGTACAGGAATCTATGTAGGAGGTTCATCTTTACAGATTGAACACGATCATGAAGAGGTAGAGGGAGCAGTGCCCATCTCTTCATATCATCCTCTAATTACTTGACTAGGGGTACATAATTGTCTTGAAAGAAGAACTTATTAGAGTTGCAAAGTATAATACCAAGGTATTTTTGGCAAGGAAGAGTCCACTTCATGGGGTAACGTCTTTGAATTTGAGGGGTTGGTGAATAATTAAAGGTGAGTATCTCTGTTTTAGTCAAATTGCGGGTATATCCCAATATATTAGAGAATTTCCCCACCATACACATCAGTCTTGGGAGGGATCTTTCAGGGTTTGTCATGAACAATAGGATATCATCAGCATAGAGTGCAATTTTATGCTTGCGCCTTCCTACAGTTATCCCTGTGATTTCAGGATCCTCACAAATCCACTGTGCAAAGATACAGAGCAAACAACAGGGACACCCCTGTTGTTGTCAAGAGATATGTCCATTAGCCCTCACATTCGCCTGCAGGTCTCTGTAGAGTCTCTGTATAACCTCTATAAAGGATTCAGAAAAAAAAACCTGGCAAAGACCCAATATAAATAATGCCTATCAACCTGATCAAATGTCTTTGTGGTGTCTAAACTCATGAACAGCATCAGGGTTTTAGTGGTATTGAGATGATCTATAATATGTAGTGTACGCCTAATGTTGTCAGCTGCCTGGCACCAGCTGCAAATCCTGTTTGATCAATATGTACCAATTGAGGGATAAGTCCCTCTAATCTCTTAGATAGAATTGCAGCAAGGAACTTATAGTTCGCATTGAGAATAGATATGGGGCGATAAGAGGGATGTAAAGCGGGGTCCTTGCCAGGCTTAGGAATGACAGAAATCACTGCCTGTTTCCAGGATGGTGGGAGCACACACTCATTTGTCAATGCTTCTTGATAGGCTGTTTGTAATAGTGGGGCAATCTGGTCTTTACATTTCTTATAAAACTCGGCAGGAAATCCATCTGTCCTCAGACACTTTCCTGTTTTACTGTTACCGAGTGAGGTTCTGTGCCTCTGTATGGTGTGGTAGGGTAAAGTGATGCAAGAAAGTAGCAATCCAATCTGTGGAGATCGCCAGCTTAGAACTGTATAATTTCCTATATTACTCCGTTAAGGCAACCAGATCGCCTCAACTGGGCAGGCCTGAAGACCAGTTGTCGGGTTCATGATTTTAAGGCATTGCATACTAGCCCTTCTCACCCTGAGTCTACAAGCTAAGTGTTTAAGAGCACATGGGCCTCCATCATAGTAGCACTTTTAAGGGAACTTCAGGTTCTGTTGTACTTTATAATCTAGTAGTGTGTTGAGTTCCTTTTTAAGCTTTAGTAAGTTCCTCCCTTGCTGCCAATGCAGTTTTGTTTGTTGTAGTGTTATAAGGGTCTTTATTTGTATTTCGAGGGCCATTTGTCATTTTCACCTTTATTTTTTCCTGACCGCACCTACTGCCACTAATTTTCCCCTTAGTATAGCTTTTACAGTATCTCAGAGGCTCTCCCCCCTTAATTCTGATGAGGAATTGTCCTGAACAACCTGCTAAATTGTCTGTGGTCCTGTTCTAGGACCTCCCTGTCTTGAAGAAGGGATATGTTGAGCCTCCAGAACACAGACTTTCTTGGATTATGTAAATTAAGTTTTATAGTGAGGGGTGCATGATCTGAGAGTCCCAGTGGCCCACCATACATCTGGACAAGGTAGTTACACTCTCCTTGAAAGGAGAAACAATTCCATTGGTGAGTACATTTGATGTACATGTTAAAAATAGGTATAGCCTGGAGAGGACCCTTCTAAATAACGTCTAGCATCCTGGAGGCCTAACCTCACTAACAAGTACCTCACCTACTTCACCACTCCATGCACTATTCTGGATATTTGATAGATAATGTCTAGATGTGGTTTGAGTGTAGGATTCCAGTCTCCACCACATATCAAGGTGTCTTCAGCTTTTTCCATGACCACCATTAAGAGTTTCCTATAAAAGCCATAATTTGAACCTGGGGGACATACACGGATACCATGTGCTTGTGTCTTAATGCCATAAGAGATGTATATGGGAGAGGGCTAATTAATGGTTATCAATGTATTTTTAAAGCCAGACACACATCAAGGCTATTGATTTGGATAGACTTACATTCATAAAGATGAGATTATATAAAGCTTTTAGCTGGGAATTTCTACCATGTGGTTTTGAACTTCAGTGTTGTGACACAGACTATCACCCAAAGGCAGACAGAAAGTACAACAGACCACACCTCAAACAAGAGGTAATTTTAAAGGATTTCAATCAGTGTTGTATTAGAATTACTGTGGGGGAGGGAGGGGGGCTAGTCTATAGGAAGGTTACCCTGGCTGCTCTTACTTAGATTTGCAGTTGCACATATAATCCCAGGACTGGAGTATTACATATCTAAGATGTGCCATATGGAGCTTTTATACAACAGCATGAAGTACACTGCTTTACTGAACAACTTAAAACAGTGCAAAGACCCAACATTCAGAAGCTGGAATGGGTGTGCAGGAATTCATCCATTATTTAGATGTATCCCTGGTTTCAAGTATATGGGCAACTTAAGTTCCTCATGCATACCGAGGCCTGTTAAAGATCAACGGCAATCATTTCACATATTGTTTAAAAAAAGCCTCAGTTCAAGTAATTGTGTCATGAGTAGTGTTTCCTGGAAATGTCATGCCATTTGGTTTTCTGGTTTTCTTTAAATCAGCATTTGTTAACTTGTTCTATATTAACTGGAAATAGGCTTTTTCTGTCCATCTGACTGAATCTTGGAGAGTGATAACATCATATTGGAGTATGCTACTGCTTCAGCAGTGCAAGTCCCTGCTTGACTGAAGAGCTAACCTAATTAGAGCAGTCTGTAGAGTTAATTGTTTACTGTTCAAGGTTTTTACTAACTCAGTCTCTGGTGTGTGTTTAGATGAATTAGCTGAAAATCTATCATTCTGTTCTTATAAAAAGCTGATCATTTGAGGTTCAGTGCTGAATTGCAGTGGTATGCATTTGAGAAGTAAGCTTGTCTGTATCACAGCTGTGAGTTCTGTCCCATCAAAACTCTGTGTTTTCCTTTTTCTAGCTATATAACACTGGGTTGTTTATTTAATAGATATAAAATAAATCTAACATTTGTTAATTCATATAAGTAATTTGTCTTTGATATAGTCTCAATAAATCGGTTCATGTAAGAACAAATGTTTTGCTCTCAGAATGAAATACAGGTGCCTGCCACATTCTGTTATATCAGGCACATGTACTGTACTCAGAGCCATGTATACTTTGTAAAATTGTACTGTTCTTAGCCTTGGTGTCTCTATGTATATATATTCCTGTACATATCTTAACTGGGCTTACTGTCTACTGGTTATGTTCACATGGTTCTATTTTGTTTTTTTTTAATTGTTTAACCAGGAGAGACACACTAAACTGAAAGCTTGTTTACAGGTGAGACCTGGGAGCACAGAGAAGTTAAGTGACTTGCTCAGGGTCACACAGTATGCAAGTGGGGACTGTGGGATTCAAACCCAAGTCTCCAGATTTGCAGCTCAGAGCCTTAAACCACTGCACTATACTGACTCTGTATACTGCCTAACTTGTGTCATGTTATTCTCTCTAAGAACCTGTATCTCACTGTATCTGTATCTCATTGTACTCTCCTGGGTTGTACCTGAAAATAGGCATATAACGTGTCTAGTGTACTTACCTGGTCAACAAAAGCTAAATAAATACTATCTGAACTCACAAATTTCAGTTCTTTGATTGTTTCTGTGTGAAAATACATGATGTTTATGTATAACAAGAAACACTGTATGGCACCCTGATGTCCCCATCCCCTGCCTACAGTTGAAGCAGCTGCACTCTGCTGCCCCCTATCACCTGACTCTGTTTCTGTTACCACAGTTGGGGCTGCTGTACTCTGCTATGCCCTAGAGTCCCATGTCCCCTGACTCCACATTTCGGGATGCTGCCCTTGCCACCAGAGGTGGGGCTTTTATTGCACCCAGCTACCTACTGCCATTTTCCCAAATGGGCAGGGCTGCTGCACCATGCACATCCTGTCCCACAGTCAGGACTTCTGAACCCTGATGCCCCCCCATGTCCTGCCCCACAATCAAGGCTTCTGCACCATGCTGCAGTCTGTCCCTGCAGAGTTGCTGCACCCTGTTCCTATATACACAGGCAGGGCTGCTGTGCCCTGCTACACCCTACAGCCCCATGCCTCCACTGCCCCATGACTCCACAGTTAGCATTGCTGCACCATGCTTTCCCCTGCTACCAAAGTCAGAGTTTTTGCTGCACTGCCCCCCCCAAAAAACAACAGAAAAATACTTTTATCTTGTGTTATGGGAGTGAAGGATAGAAGACAGTAAGGTGCAGAAGTCATAATTGTTCAGTCAGGAGACAAGGGAAGCATTAGGGTACAGCAGCCCAAACTGTGGGACAGGGTGCAACAGCCACACCTGGGTGGAACTGACACAACATTGAGGGCATAGTATAGAGTACAGCAGATGCCATAACTGTTGTGGCAAGTGGAAGCATGGTGCAGCAGCCCTAACTGTGGAGGCAAGGAGCTCTAGGACACAGCAGGCCACAGCTGCCCTGCCTGAGTAGGCAGGAGCAGGGTATGGCAGCTCTGGCTGTGGTTGCAGGGGACTGTGAACAGGATGGTGCAGAAGCCTTGACTGTGGAGCAGAACACAGGGGGCCATGAAGGTACAGCATCATTGATTGTGCATGGTGCAGCAGCCCTGACTGTTCAGGCAGATAATGGGGGAAACAGGGTGCAGCAACTCCAACTGTGTGGGAGAAGACAGTGGGCAGCAGGGTGCAGCAGCCTCAAATGTGGGAAGGAGACAGAGGGCTTGTGGGGCAGGGATGGGGCAACAGAGTGAAGTTGCCTCAACTATGGCACAGGAGACAGTGGGCATCAGGATGCTCTGTACTATTTCTAGTTATACATTATGTATTTTCACACAGAAACTATTAAAGAACTGGAATTTGTGAGTTCATTTAGTACATGTGCCTGAAATAGCAGAGTGTGGCAGACATCTGTTTGTCAATCTGACAGGAAAATAATTGTTCTTATATGGACATATTTATTGAAGCTACATCAAAGACAAATTACTTGTATGAATTAACAAACTTTAGATTTATTTTATATCCACTAAATAAAGAACTCAGTGTTGTTCCTTCAATCCCTCCTGGACTGGAGCGAACCCCATTTCACTCCCACAGCATATCCCCCCATATAGCCAAACCTCTCCTACTAAAAGCCCTCTCCAGCCACAATCCCAAATGCAACCCAATTGACTCCAGGATTCTCCGGCTAACACTGGATGTCATGCTAGCCCCTCTCACTGACCTGCTAAACCAGTTCCTTTGTCTTGGCCAGTTCCCAAGCTCCTGAAAATCAGCTGAAATCACCCCAATTCATAAGAATGGAGATCGCACAATACCAAATAACTACAGGCCAATCTCCAAGCTCCCCCTATATCTAAAGCCCTGGAAAAAATAGTCTCCACACAACTCATGGAATACCTCATCAAATACAACATACTGTGTCCAGAGCAGCATGGCTTCCACCCTGGACACAGCACTATGTCGGCCCTACTGGAGTTCTCACAACACGTACACTCTGCACTTGACTCTAGTGACGTTACCTGGGCAGCGTTCATAGACCTGTCTAAGGCCTTTGACACTGTGTGTCACCCACTCCTGCTCGACTCCCTCCATAGTTTGGGGTTCTCATCAGGCCCCCTTGCCTGGTTCTCTAGTTACCTCTGTGATAGATCCCAATGGGTCAAGATAAACGGTACCCTATCAACCGTGCTACCTGTTCACTCTGGTGTCCCCTAGGGGTCCATCCTGGGCCCTACTCTGTTCAGCCTCTTTCTCAACACTCTTCCCAGTACCTGCTCTGGCAAAATGCTCGTATATGCCGATGATGTGGTCCTTGTAGCCTCCCACCCTGACCCTACTGCCATCCAGGACTCCCTTCAGATCATTTTCAGTCAAGCCGAAAAATGGTTCCATGACCACTGCCTGGTCCTGAACCTCAAAAAACTAAATCCATGCTTTTTGCCTATCGTCAGAGCACCAACAGTAATGCCCCCCTTCGCATCCTTCCCAGCACCAAACACCCCATCAAACAAGTTACAGCATACAAATACCTGGGCATCACCTTCGACTCAGCACTCACCTTCCACGCCCACCTCAAAACCCTGTCCACTGCAGTAAACACCCGGATTGGCCTCCTATATCACCACACAGACTGTCTCCCTCAGGCTGCCCTCTGGCTGGCTATCACCTCCTCTATCCTGTCCTTGGTGAACTACGGGCTTCCTATCTATGCTGTGGCTGACAACAACACCACCCTCTCCAATGTACAGACCTCAATAAACAAGGCCTGTAGACTCCTGACAGGTGCTCATAGCAGAACTCACACATGCCAACTCTACTCCTCCTCAAATCTACTTTCCTTTGAGGAGTGGCTGCACTACCACACCTGCATACTAACCAAAAAAACACTTCTTGGGCTCTCCCCTCCTGGGGTTACCTGGTTCCTAAACCCAGCATCCCGGACAGTTGCCACCCGAAGTGCAGCCAAGGCCACCTTCCAGTTTCCAAGAGCTAGGACCTCACTCGCCCAAAGATCCTTTTATTACAGAGCACCCTCCTGGTTTAACTATCTCCCCCCTCATATCACCAGCATCCCCAAAATAGGCCCTTTTAAAACTGCCCTCCATAAACACCTCATGGACACTTGGATCTGTAGGTGCCCCTGACTGTCCTAGAGATAGCACTCTTTCCGGCTCTCTGTATATGACAATGTCCTCTCAGACTGCCTCCTCCCCCCCAAGACCATGGTCTTCACCCTCCCCAGGTACCTACTACATAGTTACACCAGAGCAGGCCTATTATACTGCCTTGAGAATGTTTGTCTATTCTTTAATTAATTACAAACCAATTTTCTTCAATGTATTGTCTGAAACTACTGTGTATATTTCTTCTGCTGTACCACACCTGTATCGTTCTCCTTGTCTCTCACTGTCACATGTTGTCTCCCCTCCCTGCGACGAGGTGTCTTTGTAAATGAGTCTCTGACTCAAAGGTTGTAAATTCCGATTTATAAATAAATAAATATAGCTAGAAAAAAAAACAAAGTTTTGATGAGAAAGAACTAACAGCTGTGAGCTGATTTCTCAAATGCATACCACTTCAATTCAGCACTGAAACTCAAATGATCAGCTTTTTAGAAGAACAAAATGATAGATTTTCAGCTAATTCATCTGAACACATACCAGAGACTGAGTTAGTAAAAACCCTGGACAGCAAGCAATTAACTCTACAGAATGCTCTAATTAGGAAGTTTACAACTCTTCAGTGAATCAGGGACTTTCACTTCTGAAGCAGTAGCTAACTCCAATATGATGTTATCACTCTACAGTGCTCAGTCAGAGGGACATGAACAGCCTGACTGTTTCCAGTTAGTGTAGAACAAGTTAACAAATGCTGATTTAAAAGAAAACCACAAAATCAAATAGCATGACATTTTCAGGAAATACTACTTGATAGTGTGGCCATCCTTGGACTCCCGTCCCTTTTGGGTGGTGTTAAGCAATGCCAGGTCGATTAGGAATAAGACTGCAGTGGTTGTGGATCTTGTTTCCTCTGTCAACCTGGCTTGCATCACCGAGACCTGGCTGAATGAAAATGCGGGCCCTATTTTGGAATCTGCAGTTCCGGTTGGGCTCTCGGTGATTCACCATCCAAGAGTGGACCGTAGGAGTGGGGGGGTGCAGTCTGTTTTAGACAGAATCTGGATCTCAGGGAGGTGCCAGTTGGAGACACCAACTCCTTTGAGTGTATTGTGGCTGCAGGTGCAGGCTACAGGACCCTTCTCATCTACCGTCCACCAGGTGATGGGAAGGAGTTCCTGAAGGAGGTTGCGGACTTCATCACCAAAATGGTATTGGAGTCTCCCAGATGGTTAATTCTCGGGGACTTCAATGCCTGGTTTGATGATGAACTCTCACAATTTGGACAAAACCTCCTCCAATTGATGGATTCATTGGGTCTGTCACGGGTTATTACCTCTGTAACCCATGAGGAAGGACACACATTGGATTTGGTGTTCCATCTGGGGATGGAGCTCTCTGATGTAGAGGTGGAGCCAATTGGTTGGTCTGACCATCACTCCCGGTGGTTCAGTTTCACAGCCCCCCAAAATAGGTCTGCCCCTAAGGAGCTAGTGCAGTTCCGTCCTTTGAGAGGGGTCACCTGAGAAGGCCTAATGATGGAGCTGGACTTCTTGGGATTTCCAATGGGTAGCACTGACCCAGGGCCCCTGGTCCTGGCCTATAATAGGGCTGTGGTTGGGGCCCTGGATGTCACTGCTCCAATTCATGTTCTTCCCAGTACTCTGCACCCAGGGGCTCCCTGGTTTAACAGGGAGGTCTGTGAGCTGAAGAGGCAGGGATGAAGATTGGAAAGATGCTGGCGGAAAACTCATCTGGAGGTGGATAGGCTTATAAGATCTACCAGTCAGCAATTTCCCATAAGAAGGCAGAGTTCCTGTCCAGGGAAACTGCTACAGCGAGGAATAGACCAGACTAGCTCTTCCAGACTATGGACAGACTGTGCAATCCAGCCTGTCTACAGGCCAGTCGAGCGTTGTCACAAATACAGTGTGAGGAGTTTTTGAAATTCTTCACTGACAAGGCATCCACCATTAAGAATAAGATCAGCCAGCACCCTCCTATTGGGCCTTGCACTGATCAATTGGGTGGTACTAGTGCCCAGTTGACTTGGTTTACCTTTAGACAACCGGCAGTCATGGATATAGTGAGGATCATCCAGACTCTGAGACCTACCTACTGTAGTTTGGATCCGGGCCCTACTCGCCTACTAGTGGGGTGTGTAGAGGTTATCGACCCAGGTCCTGGCTGGGATAGTGATGGTTTTATTAGAGAGAGGGATCTTTCCAGATCCCTTAAAGGAGTCAGTGGTATGCACCCTTTGGAAAAAGCCCTCTCTGATTCCGACTGCCCAGCAAACTACAGACCGGTCTCTAACTTAACCTTTGTAGGGAAAGTTATTGAGAAGGTGGTCACTGTGCAGCTGGAGGATCATTTGATCAGCCACAATATCTATGACCCTTTCCAGTTCAGCTTCAGGAAATGGCATAGCACTGAGACAGCCCTTGTTTGGGTACTATATGGTCTCCTGATGGCGAGAGATCGGAGAGCTCATTCCAGCTTGGTTCTCCTGGATCTCTCAGCAGCATTTAACACCGTGTATAATGGGGTGCTGCTTGACCACCTGTGGTTTCTCTGTGGACTGAGGGGGGCAGTCCACAGTTGGTTTTGATCTTTCCTTGATGGCAGATCACAGTGAGTGGTGTCAGGGATTTATTCCTCGGCACCTCACTGGCTGCCCTGTGGGATTCCACAGGGCTCAGTGCTGTCCCCCATGTTATTTGTGGTGTATATGCTTCCATTGGGGACGTTATAAGATGGTATGGGCTGAGTTTTCCTTGTTCTGCTGATGACCCTCAGCTTTACCTGTCTTTTGTGCCTGAACAGGAGTCTGATTCCATCACAGTGTTTAATAACTGCCTACTGGAGATACAGGAGTGGATGAGCACTAGTTGGCTTTGGTTGAATTTGGGAAAAACTGAAATATTGGTGTTGCACCCTGGTTTTAGGACAACAGGGGTATGGGCAGGGAAACCCTCTGGTTTATATTTTGAGGGAACCCCGCTTATGGCCTCTGGCCAAGTGCATAACCTGGGCATGGTATTTGATGAGGGCCTGACCTTGAGGGCGCAGGCGTCAGCTGTAGCCAAGTCTGCCTTTTTCCATCTAAGGAATATAGGCTGGGTGAAACACTTGGTCTCACCTGAAGATCTTCCTACCCTGGTCCACGCCTTTGTTACCAGTCATTTTGATTACTGCAATGCCCTCTATCTAGGGCTGCCAGGATGAATATCCGCTGCTTGCAGCTTGTGCAGAATGCAACAGCCAGGTTGTTGACGGGAATCTCTAAATCCAGTCATATAACACCTGAGCTGCATGAACTGCACTGGCTGCCTATACAGTAGCAGATCACCTTCAAGGTCGCATTGCTGACCTATAAGGCCCTACACAATTTGGGACCTCACTACCTGAAACACCTCCTGGTGCCTTACTGCCCCTCCCACTCACTCTGATCCAAGAAGGGGTATGGCTTCATTGGGGACTGGGGAACCACATGGAGTGATGCAGCCCTGTACAGTGGGGACAGAGTGCATCTGTCTAGTAAGGGGAAGGCAGCCCTCAATGGATGGTTTAAATGCTTTGCTGATGAGTGTTTAAACTAGCTGGGGAGGAGGGCAACAAGAGCAGGGATACTCAGGCTGTCCACCCTCACATGGTAGGCATAACAATGGAGCAGGAAGAGGAGTTGATATCAAGGTCATCGGAGTTGGGCAGAAAGGCAGTAGGAAAGAAATTGGGAGCACAAACAAAAAATATCTGGGGGGAGATGCAGGGGACCAAAAACAGGAAGCGAGAGAGAGGTCAGGCAGTAAAACTTGGAAGGTCATGGTGACAAATGTATCCAGCCTGGGGAATAAAATCCCAGATATGGAGGCCTTAATGAAGGAGACCTGGACATAGTAGCAATAACTGAAACCTGGTACACAGCTAATCATGAGTGGGAAACAAATGTGTCAGGGTATGTTCCATTCAGAAGGGATAGGGAGGCAAAAAGGGAGGGGGAGTAGCCCTGTATGTCAGAGAGGGTATAATGGCAACGCAGGTACTGGGTAGGCAGGGGGAGGCTGAGGCACTGTGGGTCACCCTTCCACCTGGAAATGGCACAGCAATACACACAGGGGTGATATACAGGCCTCCAGGGCAGGGAGACAAACTGGACAGGGAGTTACTGGAGAAAATACATAAGATGGCAATGAAAGATGAAATTCTACTGATGGGGGATTTCAATATGCCAGACGTGCATTGGAACACTAGTGTAGGTGCTTCAGCCAGAAGCAGAGGCATCCTTGATTCACTCCAGGAGGCTGGACTCAAGCAGTTTGTGCTTGATCCCACCAGAGACAGGGCAATTCTGGATCTAGTAATGACCAATGGGGATTGAATCGCAGATATCTGGGTAGAAGGGCAACTTGGATCCGGTGATCAGAACATTGTGTGGTTCAGCATAGGGACAGAGACTCACTCAAGTCATACTAGGACAAAGGTTTTGGATTTCAAAAATGCTGACTTCACTGAAATGGGGACAGGTATCAAAAGAGCCATGGAGAGAATGGGGGCAGGAGGGGGTGTGGAAGAACATTGGAAGTGTCTAAAGGAAGCCTTACTGGAAGTAACAAACCAATGCATCAGATTGGTATCCAAAGGCAAGAGAAGGTGAAAGCCACTGTGGTTCTCAAGGGAGGTGTCGGTAAAGTTCAGGGCAAAAAGGAAATGGTTCATGAAATATAAGAAGACCCAAAGGGAGGAGGACAGGGAGGAGTACCTAGACTGTCTAAGGGAGGCAGGAAAGGCAATAAGGAGAGAAAAGGAAGGTACTGGGGAAGGTTTAGCACAGTCAGTTAAGAAAGGCGACAAGACATTCTTCAGGTACTGTACATCAGCAAAAGGAGGAAAAACAAGGGGGGATTGCAAGGCTCAAGGGAGAGGGAGAGGAATGCAAGGAGGATGACATGGAAAAGGCAGAAATACTGAATAAATATTTCTGTTCAGTATTCACAGAAGAGGGGGCGGGACAGGGGCCACAGCAGTACAGCAGTTGCCAAGGGGGTGAAGAGGTAGACAATAGTCCATTCACTGGGGAATAAGTTCTGTAAGGGCTCACTAAATTGAAGGTGGACAAAGTGATGGGACCAGATGGCATACACCAAAGGATATGAAGAGAACTGTGAAGGGAGATAGCAGAACCTCTGGCAGCCATGTTCACTGAGTCATTCAACACAGGGGTGGTACCAGAGGATTTGAAGAGGGCACATGTTGTCCCTCTACACAAATTCAGCAGCAAGGAGAAGGTGGGGAACTATAGGCCAGTCAACCTCACCTCAGTAGTGGGGAGGGACATGGAGACATTGCTTAAAGAAAGGATAGTGGGGCATCTAGAAGCCATCGGAACACAGGACCATAGGCAACATGGATTCACAGTGGGGATGTCATGTCAGACAAATCTGGTTGATTTCTTTGGCTGGGTGACAAAGGAAGTAAATCAGGGTGGGACAGTGGATATTGCTTACCTTGATTTCAGCAAAGTCTTTGACACTGTCCCACATAGGAGGCTGATAAACAAGCTGGGTAGGCTAGGCATGGGGGACAGGGTGGTAAACTGGGTTAGAAACTGGCTAACAGACAGGAGGCAGAGAGTGGTGGTAAATGGGATGCAGTTTGGGGAGAGGGGGTGACCAGTGGAAAGCCTGAGGGATCGGTCCTAGGACTAGTCCTGTTCAATGTATTCATCAGCAGCATTGCAGAAGGGCTGGAGGAAAAGGTCTGCCTGTTTTTACAGATGACACCCCAGAGTGGATACCCCAGAGGGAGTGGAGAAAATGAGGAGGGACCTAGGGAAGCTTGAAAAATGGTCTGAGGACTGGCAACTGAACTTTAATTCAAAAAAGTGCAAAACATTGCACCTGAGACACAGAAATCCTGGGGAAAGCTATAGGATGGGGTTGGGGGAGTTGCTGACAGTCACAAAGGATGAAGGGGACCTGGGGGTTATTATTTCAGATGACCTGAAAATGTCAAAGCAGAGTGCTAAGGTGTAAATCTCAGGTGATTGAAATGACTTGATAGCTATGCAGTTTAAATTACTTGTAGAAAGATCTAGTAAGTAGGGGGAGTGGCTTAGCTAGAAGGAAGCTAAATTTAAAGACTGCGTTAGAAAGATTCTGCTAGTAGCTTGGCAGAAGACACCAGGAGGAAGGACTGCTGTGTGACTGGACTTCTCTACTGGGACTAAAGAAGTAGAACTTTTGTAATTGGACCTTTAATTTAGGGTAAAAAAAAACAAACTAACAAACAAAATAAAAAAAAAGTGAGTGTTTGTCTGAGTTAACTGAACCAAATGGTTATCTGAACAGTTATCGAGGTGTAAATCTCAGGTGATTGAAAGGACTTGATAGCTGTGCAGTTTAAATTACTTGTAGAAAGATCTAGTAAGTAGGGGGAGTGGCTTAGCTAGAAGGAAGCTAAATTTAAAGACTGCCTTAGAAAGATTCTGCTAGTAGCTTGGCAGAAGACACCAGGAGGAAGGACTGCTGTGTGACTGGACTTCTCTACTAGGACTATATTGCCCTCTTTCCCTCCCCCCAAAGCTAGTTCTACTTTTATAGGCACAGGATTTGACTGACAACAGGAACTTCCTGTTTGGAAGCAGGAAGAGAGTGATCACAGAGCCACCAAAGACCCACCATCCTAGAAGGGCAAGAGTAGCTCTCCGGACCCCTCTAGCTGCTGGAGGTCTGCCTCTGAGCAAGTAAGGGGTCTACTGAGAAATATAGGATATTCTTGTCTCAGAACAGGACAATCAGGAGCTTAAAGGGCACACAGGCAGAAAGTAAGTAGAGACAGAAGAGAAAAAAAAAACAGAGGAAAGAGTAAGGATTCCAAACAGTTAAGGGGCCAGAAATAAGACATGATGGGAGTGGTGCAGTGCAGTGGCTGTGGAGCAGCAGTCTTCCGGAAGATGTTCTGAAGGATGCGGTGTTGTCCTATCTTCAGGGACCTCCCTGTCTGAGGGAGGAGGTTGCTCATCTCCAGGCTGAGTTGGCCAAGATTTGTGGGACCTCCTCTTCCATCCAGGGACCACCAGTGCCACTGCCGTTGCCTCAGAGGTTGCCAAGAAAGAGGAGTGGTTGGACCACAGTGGGCTCAGGGAGGGTGAGGGTGGTGGAACAGAGGCGCATCCCTCCAGTTGTACCTCTCCACAATTTCTATGCCATTCTGGCAAAGTGTGGTTCCTCTATGGAGCAGCCGCAGTGGAGACCAAGGAGGATGCTGTGGTAACCTCCACAAGGAGACCCACAGGAGGGTGGCAGGGACCCACAGGAAGGAAACAACTCCTGGTGGGGGACTCATTGTTAGGGAAGGTAGTACTGGGGAAGAAGGGAGAGGGAGGTAACGCGGGTTGCCTGGCCCATGGCTTGGAGGGACAGGTAGCGAATCCTCAGGATTGTCAGAGCAGCTGTACAGGGGAGGGAGCTTGATATCATTGTCCACCCAGGGACAAATGACCTGGCTAAGAAAGGGATTAGAGAAGTGCAGGAAGAGTTTGTGGAATTGGGGAGGGGCCTTAGACAAGTAGTAAGCACGGTAACCTTCTTGGAGGTGGTGCCCATCTATGGCGTAGGAGAGGCTGGAGTGTTCCGCACCATGGGATTCAATCAGTGGTTGAAAAACTGGTGTGGAGCTCAGGGATTTGGCTTCATTGGGGACTGGGGGTCCACCTGGAGTGATGCAAGCCTGTACTGGCATGATGGGCTGCATCTGTCCAGGAGGGGAACCAGGATCCTAGGTGATAGGTTAAAATGCTTCATTGGCAAGCATTTAAACTAGCCGGGGGGGAGCATTGGAAAGGAGCAGGAAATCCTAGCCCCCAAAAAAAATCATGGTAGTAAGTTGATGGCCTTAACATAGTGGTGTTGATAGGGAGAAGGGCAGGGTAAATGGGGAAAGTGACAAAGGCAAGAAGGACAGGGATGGGCAAAAGGAATAAGGCCATCAGGAAATGGAGGGTAATGAGTACCAATGCCCATAGTCTGGGCAACAAGCCCCTCAGCTGGTGGCCTTGATGGAAGAGGGATGCCTGGATATAGCAGTCACAGAAACATGGTATACAGAGGACCATGACTGGGATGTTAACATACCAGGGTACATAACCTACAGGAGAGACAGGCAGGGAGAAGAGAGGAGAAGTTTCTATGTAAAGGAAGGGATAAAAGCAACTGAACAAAAGAGTAAACAGGGAGGAGAGGAGGCACTGTGGGTCACCTTGGAGACTGGAAAGGGCACCACAATCCGCACAGGAGTTGTGTACAGACTCCCATGTCAGGGGGATGGAATGGACAAGGATATGATAGAAGGCATTCTTAGGATGGCAGAGAAAGGGGAGATACTGTTGATGAGAGATCTGAATATGCCAGATGTTAACTGGAGCACATTTGCTGCAGCCACATCCAAGAGCAGGGCCATTCTCGATGTCCTACAGGTGGCAGGCCTCAGACAGCTAGTTTTGGAATCCACTCAAGAGGGAGCAATCTTAGACCTTGTACTCTCAAATGGGGGCAGTGAGAGGATCTCAGATCTAGAAGTGGGTTGCCATCTGGGAACAAGTGACAATCAAACAGTGTGGTTCTCATTAAACTCAGCTACAGAGTCAAGCCATACAAAAATGAGGGTACTGGACTTCAGGAGGACTGACTTTGGCAAGATGGGAGAGTGCCTCAGAAAAGCACTAGCAAACAGGCTAGAAGGAGGGGTGGAGCGACAATGGGGAATCATCAAAACTGCCATCACAGAGGCAACAAGCCTTTATGTGAAGCAAATAAACAAATCAAAATGAAAGAAAAAGCCATTATGGTTCTCAAAAGAGGTGGCTGGGAAAGTCAGGGAGAAAAAGATAGCATTCCGGAAGTATAAGGAAACACACAAAGAACAGGACAGAGAGCTGTACCAGTTAAGGCAGAAGGAAGCAGGGAGGGAAGTCAAGATAGCAAAGACCCAAACTGAGGAAAAGATAGCCAACTCAGTTAAGAAGGGGGATAAAACCTTTTATAGGTACATCAGTGAGCGTAGAAAGACAAAGGGAGGGATAGTGAGGCTGAATAGAATGAACGGTGGGTGGGCAGAGGGGGACAGTGAAAAAGCAGGTATACTGAATGAATATTTCTGCTCAGTATTCACAAAAGAGGAGGGAGAAGTGCCTAATCCAATTAACAGAAGCACTCTTGATGGGGGGTCGATCCCAGACCTTTCACAGAAGAAAGGGTTCTGCAAGAACTCCTAAAACTGAAGGTGGACAAAGCAATGGGGCTAGATGGAATTCACCCCAGAATTCTAAAAGAATTAAGGGGGAAACTAGTGAAACCACTGGCTACTCTTTTTAATAAATCATGGGAGGATGGTGTGGTACCTGAGGACTGGAGGAAGGTGGATGTGATTCCTCTTCACAAAAGTGGGACCAAGAAAGAGGCAGGAAACTACAGACCTGTCAGTTTGACCTCTGTGATAGGGAAAGTGATGGAGTCACTTCTGAAGGAAAGAATTGTTGAGTACCTAGAGGCCAGTGGGGCAGAGGACCCAAGGCAGCATGGGTTCACAGCGGGAAGGTCATGTCAGACGAATCTAATAAATTTCTTTGACTGGGTGACCAAAGTAGTAGACCAGGGAGGGGCTGTGGACATGGCCTACCTAGACTTTAGCAAAGCATTTGACACAGTCCCACACAAAGATTAATAGTCAAATTAATCAGCCTGGGAGTGGGTCCCAGGTGGTAGCCTGGGTAAAACATTGGCTGGATAACAGGACACAGAAGGTAATTGTAAATAGAGTCCACTCTGAAAAAGAGGGGTTACTAGTGGGTACCGTGTGAGGGTTCAGTGCTGGGTCCAGTCCTTTTAATGTCTTTATAAGTGACATTGCAGAGGAATGGAAGGAAAAGTATGCCTCTTTGCAGATGACACAAAGATCTGCAACAGGGCTGATACACAAGGAGGCGTGGAAAGGATGAGAAGGGACTTGGCAAGGTTGGAAGAATGGTCAGAGAAGTATGGCAGCTAGGATTCAATGCAAAGAAGTGCAAATAAAGCACCTGGGAAACAAAACCCAGAGGAAGAATACTCAATGTGGTGGGGGGTAGTAACAACAACAAAAAAAAAGGGACCTGGGAGTAATCATATCAGATGACTTTAAGGTTAGCAAGCAATATGAGAAGGCAGTAGGGAGGGCAGGGGGTAAACTGGGATACATAGGGAGAGGCATCACCAGCAGAAAACAGGAAGTTGTTATCCCTCTGTACAGACAGTTGGTGAGACCCCATCTGGAGTACTGTGTCCAATTCTGGAGACCCCATCTCCTCAAGGACATAGACAGGATAGAGGCAGTCCACAGGAGGGCAACTAAAATGGTGCAGAGTCTGCAAGAGAAGCAGTACGAGGACAGACTTAAGGAGCTTAATATGTATACCCTTGAGGAAAGAAGGGAGAGGGGGGACATGATAGAAACTTTTAAGTATCTCAGTGGAATCAACAAAGTCCAAGAGGGTAGCATCTAGTATACTAGTATACAAGACACTAGTGAGGCCCCACCTGGAGTACAGTGTACAGTTCTGGAGACCTTACCTATGTAAGGACATAGACAGGGTAGAGACAGTTCAGAGGAGGGCAACAAAGATGGTACATGGATTGCATCACAAGTCCTAGGAGAACAGTTTGAAGGAACTGAATATGTACTCCCTGGAGGAGAGGAGGGAGAGAGGGGATATGATAGAGACATACAAGTATCTTACAGGGAGGAACAGGGTGCAGGAATACACTATTTTTAAGCGAAAAAGATGTTCCAGGACTAGAAGGCATGGGATGAAGTTGGAGGGAGGACGATTCAGAGGAAACATGAGGAAGAATTTCTTCACAGAACGAGTGGTGGACAAGTGGAACACCCTGCCAGAGGAAGTGGTGGGGGCTGAAACAATCACAGGATTTAAGAATGCATGGGATACACATAAAGGAATTCTGGAGGTCAGAGGTAAGGGCCAACAGACTTCTAGGAAAACATAAACTGAACTTACAAGCTCAAATGGGCAGACTGGGTGGGCCACAGGCCCTGATCTGCTGACACTGTCTATGTATCTGTGTATCTTCCAGAAAAAGAGACGTGCAAAAACTAGGGGACACAATTTAAAGATGGGGGGGCGGTTCAGGGGCAATGTGAGGAAGTATTTTTTCACAGAGAGGGTAGTGGATGCATGGAACAACCTTCCTGAGGAGGTTGTGGGGTCTAAAACTGTAGGAGAATTCAAGAATGCATGGGTCAGACATAAGGCAATTCTTGTGGGTGGGTAGGAAGAAATAGGCTGTTGGTTAACTCGGATCTGCGGCCTATCCTGTAGGTAGGGAAATGGGCAGACTAGATGGGCCAAGTGGTCCTTATCTGCTGTCAAAGTCTATGTTTCTATGTTTCTAAGGCAGCTGTGAGGGCCAGTGGCATGCTGGGGTGCATAGGCAGAAGTATCACCAGCAGAAGGAGGGAGGTAGTGATGCCATTATAAAAAATCATGGTCAGGCCTCACATGGAGTACTATGTGCAGTTCTGGAGGCCGCACCTTCGTAAGGACATTAACAGCCTGGAGACAGTCCAGAGCAGGGTGACTAAGACAGTACAGGGCTTGCAACACAAGACTTATGAGGAGCAATTAAGGGACCTTGATATGTACTCACTGGAAGAGAGGAGGGAAAGAGGGGACATGATAGAAACTGAAAGGTGGGAGATTAAGAGGGAATGTGAGGAAGTTCTTCTTCACAGAGAGGGTGGTGGATGAATGGAATGGTCTGCCTCAGGAGGTGGTGGGAGCGAGCACTGTGGATGGATTCAAGCATGCTTGGAACAGGCATAGGGGAACCATAGAGGTACAGCAGTGGGTGGGTCAAAAGCAGTAATCCAATACAAGGGCTTATGGGCAGACTAGATGGGCCAGGCGGTCCTTATCTGCCAACAATTTCTATGTTTCTATGAGGGAAGGCAGCAAGCCCAGGACTTGAGGGGCCAATCAAAGCAGGGAAGGTGGAGATCACCAGCTCACTGAGGGAATCAGTCAAAGCACAAGCAACAGAAGGACAAAGGAAGGGGACAGTGCTCGAAAAAAGAGGTGCAGGGGTGAGTGAAACAGGAACTGATGCTGGTGGGGTGGCTATGGTGGAAGTAGCTTTGGGAGGAACAGGACTTGGTGGGATGCAATAGACAAGGGAGAAAATGAAGAAAAGGAAGTAAAAGAAATGCAGGAGCTAGGAGTAGGATAAAAGAATGAATGAACAAACAGAGGGAGACAGGGGCAGGGTCCTACTCATTGGGGACTCATTAACAAAGGGAATAAGATGGGGGGGCAGGGGTGACAGGAGCAGGGCAGTTTGGGTGGAGTGCCTGCTGAGTATGACGGCACTAGAGGTAAGGCACAATATACCCTCATGGGGTAAATGGCAGGATGGGAAAACGCACCTGGTGTTCCACCTGGGCACCAATGATCTGGAGGGCAATAGTCTATTGGAGGTGCAGACGAGATTCTGGGAGCTGGCTAGGCAGTGTAGCAGTCTGGGGTTTCAATCGTTGGCTTTTTCAGAGGTGTTGCCCATGCCAAAAGCGAGTACTGTGTGGATGCAGAGGATTAAGGAGTTTAATCACTGGCTAGCAAGATGGTGCAGGCAGATGGGGTATGGGTTAATGGGGGACTGGGGTTCAACATGGTAGAATAAGAGCCTGCTTACCCTGGACAAACTGCACCAGAACAGGGAGGGAGCAGCAGTGCTGGAAAGTAAATTAGGAGAGTCCATAAAGAGGACATATAATTTAAACTAGATTGGGGGGTAGGAAACAATCCACACCAAATGTCAGGGGAGAGACTGGGGGCCACCAGCCTTCCCCCTGGATAGGGACAGTATGTTAGACAAAAGCTTGGCAAAGGGAAGGGGAGAAGTGGGGGGGGGGGATTTGGAAGGGATTAGCAGTTATTCCAGGAGCTTGGAGAACAAAATGGTGGACTTGGAGGCCATCATGGGTGACAAAGAACTTAACATAGTAGTGTTAAGCGAGACTTTGAGGACAGAACATCATACCTAGGAGATGACTGTCCCAGGCTACAGACTGCTTAGACGGGACAGGGTAGGAAGGAAGGGGGGGGGGAAGTAGCTTCATACATCAAGGACAATTTAAGAGTAACTGATGGGCAGGAGGAAGATGGGGAGACAGAGCTCCTGTGAGTAACACTGGACAGAAGGACTGGGGGATCGCTGTGATTGGGCATAGTATACAGACCTCCTAGGCAGGGGGAGGAAGGGAATAGGCAGCTGATACAGGCAGTCAAGCGGATGGCCCACAAAGGGGAAATGCTCCTGGTGGGGGACCTAAACCTCCCAGATATGGACTGGGACATCGCAGATGCAGTGTCAGCTAGGAGCAGGGGATACTAGAGGTGCTGCAGGGTGTATTCTTATAGCAGCTGGTTAGGGAACCTACAAGAGGAAACAACCTGCTGGACGTGGTCCTGACAAATGGGGAGAGTGTGGAGGAGGTAAAGGTGGAAGACGGATTGGGCACCAGTGATCACAGAACAGTAAGGTTCAGGGTAAGGTCAGGGAGGGAGGTCAACTGGACCAGCACAACAGTTATGGACTTCAGGAGCACAGACTTCAACAGGATAAGAAGAATAGCAAGGGAAGAAATGAATGGAATGGAGAATATAGGAGAAGTGGAAGAATTATGAGAAAGTATTAAATGAGCGGTGCTCAAAGCCACAGAAATGTGCATAAAGAAGGTAAGGAAGAACAGAAAAAAGAGGAGACCTCTTTGGTTTATGAGGGAGGGGGTGGGAGTGGTCAGGGAGAGGAGGAAGGCTTTCAGTAAATATAAGAGGACACAAAGGGAGGAGGACAGGGAGCCTTATAGGGAGATGAGGAGACTAGCAGGGCAGAAGGTAAGAAGGACCAAAGCAGATACTGAAGAAAGAATAATTAAGCAGGCCAAAAGGGGAGACAAAACTTTTTTAGATATTGTGAGGGAAAGAAGGAAGGCAAGGCAGGGGATTGCAGGGCTGAGGGGGAGGAATGGATATCACTTGAAGGGGACTGGGAAAAAGCAGAGGAACTTAATAAGTACTTTTGCTCCGTATTTATGGAGGAGGAAGAGGGTAGGGGTCCTACTGATGGCTCAGGGGAAGGGGCAGTGATGACAAAAGTGTGGACCCGAGCCTGTTCAGCATAGAAAGAGTTAGGGAGGAACTAGGCAGGTTGAAGGTGGACAAAGCAATGGGGCCAGATGGTTTGCACCCAAGGCTAATCCAGGAACTCAGGTAGGAGCTGGCTGCCCCACTGATGAGGCTATTCAACTTATCTTTGGTCTCGGGGTGGGTGCCAGGGGACTGGAAGAGGGCAGATGTGGTGCTGTTGCACAAGGGGGAAGGGTAGCAGGGAGGTGAGGGAGAACTATTGCCCGGTCAGCATCATCTCACTGGTGAGAAAGGTCATGGAGGCACTAATAAAGAAGTGGGTGGTGAACTACCTGGAGGATAGTGGATTGCAGGATGACAGGCAGCATGGCTTCATGAAAGGGAAGTCATGCCAGATTAACTTGACTGAGTTCTTCGACTGGGTGATGCAGGTGGTTGACCAGGGAGGGGTGGTGGACATAGCCTAACTGGACTTCAGCAAGGCCTTCGACAACATCCCTCACAGAAAGTTGGTAAGTAAGCTGGAAAATATAGTAGTGGTTGGGAAAATAACCAGGTGGGTGGAGTACTGGTTGGTGGGCAGAAGCCAGAGAGTGGTGGCAAATGGGGTGTACTCCAGGATGGGGGGGTGATGAGTGGGGTGCCCCAGGAGTAAGTACTTGGACCCCTCCTTTTTAATATTTACATCAGTGATATAGCGTAGGGGATAAGGGGGATGGTGTGCTTATTTGCTGATGATCCAAAAATCTGCAATAGGGTGGACACTCACCGGAGGGGGGGGGGTGGAGGACATGATACATGACCTGAAGATTCTTGAGGGATGGTCAGAGACTTTGCAATTGACATTCAATGCCAAAAGCTGCACTGTGATGCACTTGGTGTGTAGAAACCCACGAGCAGGATACACCCTAGGAGGGGAGGTCATTAAAGTAACGGAGCAGGAGAAGGATCTGGGGATTATAGTATCAAGCGACCTTAAGATAGGTAAACAATGTAGCAGGTTGGGGGGGAGGCCAATGGAATGTTGGCATGCTTCAGAAGGGGCATTTTACTAGCAGAAGGAGGGAGGTACTGATGCCCTTCTACAAAGTCATAGTGAGGCCGCACTTGGAGTACGGAGCCCAGTTCTGGAGATCACACTTGCAAAAGGATATAGACGGGATAGAGAGAGTTCAGAGAATGGCAACCAGGATATTGCAGGGTATGCAAGGGAAGACATATGAGCAGAGGAGTAAGGAACTGGATCTGTACATATTGGAGACTAAAAACATAGAAACATAGACTTTGACGGCAGATAAGGACCGCTTGGCCCACCTAGTCTGCCCATTTCCCTACCTAGAGGATAAGCTGCAGATCCTATTTAACCAACAGCCTATTTCTTCCTACCAACCACAAAAATTGCCTTATGTCTGTCCCATGCATTCTTGAATTCCAGTTTTAGACCCCACAACCTCCTCAGAAGGCTGTTCCATGCGTCCACCACCTCTCTGTGAAAAAATACTTCCTCACATTGCCCCTGAGCCGTCCCCCCTCTATCTTCAAATTGTGTCCCCTTGTTCTTGCACATCTATTTTTCTGAAAGAAGCTACCATCTTGGACTTTATTGATTCCACTGAGGTACTTGAACGTTTCTATCATGTCCCCCCCTCTCCCTCCTTTCCTCAAGGGTATAAATATTAAGCTCCTTTAGTCTCTCCTCGTATGGCTTCTCCCAGACCCTCCACCATTTTAGTTGCCCTCCTCGAACTGCCTCCATCCTGTCTATGTCCTTGCGAGATGGGGTCTCCAGAACTGGACGCAGTACTCAGATGGGTCTCACCAACTGTCTGTACAGGGGATAACAACTTCCTGTTTTCTGCTGGTGATACCTCTCCCTATACATCCCAGTATCCCCCAGCCCTCCCTACCATTTTGATTGCTTGCCAACCAAGGTCATCTGATAATTACCACCAGGACTCTTTTCCATTTTTGTTGTTACAGCTACCCCCCCCATTGTGTAATCTTCCCTGGGTTTTGTTTCCCAGGTGCATTACTTTGCACTTCTTTGCATTGAATCCAATCTGCCATACTTCTGACCATTCCTCCAACCTTGCCAAGTCCCTTCTCATCCTTTCCACGCCTCCTTGTGTATCAACCCTGTTGCAAATCTTTGTGTCATCTTCAAAGAGGCATACTTTCCCTTCCAGTCCCACTGCAATGTCACTTATAAAGACATTAAAAAGGACTGGACCCAGTACTGAACCCTGTGGTAACCCACTAGTAACCCCTCTTTCTTCAGAGTGGACTCCATTTACAATTACCTTCTGTGTCCTGTTGTTCAGCCAATGTTTTACCCAGGCTACCACCTTGTGACCCACCCCAGGCTGGTTAATTTGACTATTAATCTTTGTGTGGGACTGTGTCAAATTCCTTGCTTAAAGTCTAAGTAGGCCATGTCCACAGCCCTCCTGGTCTACTACTTTGGTCACCCAGTCAAAGAAATCAATTAGATTCATCTGACATGACCTTCCGCTAGAACTCATGCTGCCTTTGGTCCTGTGCCCCACTGGCCTCTAGGTACTCAATAATTCTTTCCTTCAGAAGTGATTCCATCACTTTCCCTACCACAGAGGTCAAACTGACAGGTCTGTAGTTTCCTGCCTCGCCTTGGTCCCACTTTTGTGAAGGGGAATCACATCCGCCTCTTCCAGTCCTCAGGTACCACACCATCCTCCCATGATTTGTTAAAAGCATAGTCAGTGGTGTCACTAGTTCTCTGCTTAATTCTTTTAGAATTCTGGGTGAATTCCATCTGACCGCTGCTTTGTTCACCTTCAGTTTTAGGAGTTCTTTCAGAATCCTTTCTTCTGTGAAAGCTGGGATCAACCCCCCTCTCCAGAGTGCTTCTGTTAATTGGATTAGGCACCTCCCCCACTTCCGCTTTTGTGAATACTGAACAGAAGTATTCATTCAATATCCCTGCTTTATCACTGTCACTCTCTGCCGACCCACCATCCATTCTATTCAGCCTCACTATCCCTCCCTTTGTCTTTCTACGCTCCCTGATATACCTATAAAAGGTTTTATCCCCCTTCTTAACTGAGTTAGCTATCTTTTCCTCAGTTTGGGTCTTTGCTATCTTGACTTCCCTCCCTGCTTCCTTCTGCCTTAACTGGTACAGCTCTCTGTCCTGCTCTTTGTGTGTTTCCTTATACTTCCGGAATGCTATCTTTTTCTCCCTAATCTTCACCGCCACCTCTTTGGAGAACCATAGTGGCTTTTTCTTTCATTTTGATTTGTTTATTTGCTTCACACAAAGGCTTGTTGCCTCTGTGATGGCAGTTTTGATATTTGCCTATTGTTGCTCCACCCCTCCTTCTAGCCTGTTTGCTAGTGCTTTTCTAAGGCACTCTCCCATTTTGCCCAAGTCAGCCCTCCTGAAGTCCAGAACCCTCACTTTTGTATGGCTTGACTCTGTAGCAGAGTTTATCATGAACCACACTGTTTGGTGGTCACTTGTTCCCAAATGGCTACCTACTTCTAGATCTGAGATCCTCTCACTATCCCCATTTGAGAGTACGAGGTCTAAGATTGCTCCCTCACGAGTGGGTTTTCGAAACTAGCTGTTTGAGGCATGCCACCTGAAGGGCATCAAGAATGGACCTGCTTTTGGATGTGGCTGCCGCAAAGGTGCTCCAGTTAACATCTGGCATGTTAAGGTCCCCCATCAACAGTATCTCCCCTTTCTCTGCCATCCTAAGCATGCCTTCTATCATATCCTTGTCCATTCCCTCCCCCTGACATGGGGGTCTATATACAACCCCTGTACAGATTGTGGTGCCATTTCCAGTCTCTAAGGTGACCCACAGTGCCTCCTCTCCTCCCTGTTTACTCTTTCGTTCAGTTGCTTTTATCCCTTCCTCACATAGAGAGCTACCTCCCCCCCTCCCTGTCTCTCCCAGAAGGGAGTAGCAACATGATTGAAACTTTTAAGTATGCGAAGGGGATCAACAAAGTGGAGGAGGGTTGTTTACATAAAAGAAAGGAGGGGCTATAACTAGAGGGTAGCCTAAGACTGTAGGGAGGAAGATACAGAGATAATGTGAGGAGGCAATTCTTCACGGATGGGGTGACGGAGGCCTGGAACAGACTACCAGAGGAGGTGGTGGGGGTTGAAATGGTGGAGGGATTCAAGAGGGCATGGGACAGATATATGGGGCTGAGTAGTGGGGAAGGGGGCAATGGGGGAGGAGGAATGAGTAAGAGGATCAAGGGGCAGACTAGATGGATTGATGGGGTCCTTTTCTGCCATCAAGATTCTATGAGTCTATGATTCTATAAAATCAAAACTGCTGTGGAGCAAGGTGAAAAATAGTTGTTCTTGCCCAGTGTGCAGCCAAACTTTGGAGGGTGCTACAGAGTGTATGGACTAGGGAAGGCAAACCTTCTTACAACCAGTCTGAATGCTAAATGAATAATGAATCCATTAATTCTGCGGACCATCTGCCCACGATCGTCAAAAATGTAGAGGAGTATTACTGCTGAGGTTCTTGATGGTAAGAGGCTAACAGAAGAAACTATAAACAAATGGCATCAGTGAGTAATAAACAGGTTTATTAGACAAAATTAGAACAAAGCCCTACACGGACTCATACCTAGATAGATAGATACTGGGACCCAGAGTATTCCCTATACCCAGGGGTATGAAGATGGACTTGGAGCAAAAATGTCTTGCAACAGTTTTTATACTAAAGATAATCACTATAGTAACACATTCTTCTTATGCACATTAGAATCAGAACATAGTAATACAGCATTAGTACATTGCATATATATTTCCAATGAATCATGACAATAATCAATACCCTGCCAGGTGCATGTACTGGAAACGTTTTGCTATATGCAGATGATGCCGTCATCTTTGCCTCTGACCGTAATCCTATCGCCCTCCAAGACTCCTTGCAAATATCTTATAATGATGCTGAAGCCTGGTTCAAAGAGCATAGACTTGTAATAAATCTCAAAAAAACAAAAACCATGCTCTTCGCCAACCCCCAAAACAAAGCCAGCAATTTCCTACTCCAGGTCCTCTCTAGCACCAAGTTTCCACTCGAGAAAGTCTACTCGTATAAATACCTTGGGATCTCTTTTGACCCTGCGCTCACATTCCATGACCACATCTCTGCCCTAGCCTCAGCTTCCAATATTCGGCTGGGTATCTTATACCGCTACAAAAATTGTCTCCCCCTGATGCTCTCCGACTCGCAGTCACATCCTCTATACTGTCCCTTGTGGATTATGGTTTACCAGTTTATGGTGCTGCAGACCAGACTGCCCTCAACGAAATCTGCCTCACATTAAACAAGGCCTGTAGGCTAATCACAGGGGCCCCAAGGTTAACACATACCTGCCAACTATATGCAAAGGCTATGCTGCTTGACCTAGATGAATGTCTCGGATATCAAACCTGCCTCATAACAAAAAAAACTCTCTTTGGACTATCCCCGCCAGGGTTGACAGCCTCCATCCGCCAAGCAAAATCCCTAGTACAAACACGAACCTCCTGCAAAACCACACTGTTAGTCCCCAGGGCAAGGACCACACATGGTCAAAGAGCCTATTGCTACAGAGCCCCATCCTGGTATAACACACTCCCCACCTCTATCTCTGATGCCTCCACGATCTCCTGTTTTAAAACCTCGTTTTGAAATCACCTACTTAATACGCGTAGCTGTGACTGTTACTAAGTTGCCCTTGCTCATGTGCTCTGACAAAGCTCCCTGAGTGGCTGCACCCAACCTACTACCAACCACTTCCCATTGTCTTACTTATTATCACCTCCTCCGGTCTCTGCACCCCTCTGCTTGTATGCTCATACCATTGTTTGTTTATGAAGTGCTACACATCTGTACCAACCTGTGCTCTGCTAATCCTGTAACTTTAAAATTGTAACCAATATATGTCAGCATGTTTTACCAATTGTTGTACTCCGTTATGATGTAACAAAATTGTTTTCCTGTATTTGTCCTCTGTGTGACGAGGTACCTTTGAAAATGAGCCTCTGGCTCAAAGGTTTGTAAACTGATGTACAAATAAATAAATAAATAATCTTATAGATTTTTCCTGATATCTTACTCTTGTATGGCAGGTACCTATGCCCTAATAGGTTAGTACTGATTATAGCTTGTGTTGGAGCCATGATTAGATAATACTATGGATGCTGTCAGGGGTGTACTGTAGGTTTCCAATATAGGTCAGGGGACCAAGCCAAACACTGGCTACTCTCTGTTTTGGAGAGATAGAGCAGGAAGGGGGAAAGAGGTGTTGAATTATATGTGAGGGAGGGAATCAAAGCCATGGAAGTACAGGGTCACCTGGAGGAAAAGGAAGGTCTGGAGGTGCTGTGGATCATCCAGGAGACAGGATCTGGGGCTGCTATCTCTACGGAGATGGTGTACAGACCTCCAGCACAGGGAGAGGAGTTGGATAGGGCACTTGGGGAAGCCATCACCAGAGTGGCAAGTAACTTGGAGGTGCTGCTAGTTGGTGACTTCAGTCTATCAGACGTGGAATGGAGCCTTCCAACAGTGGCTTTGGCAAGGAGCAGAGCCATCCTTAACTCCCTACAAAGGGCTTTTTTCAGGCAGCTAGTCAAAGAACCCATGAAGGATGGGGCAGTGCTGGATCCGGTGCATACAAACAGGGACAGCAGTACAGACATCTCAGTGGGCAGTTCCCTTGGTTATCAGTGATCAATGTATAGTATGGTTTAGCATAAAAACAGGAGCAGAAGCAAACCACATGAGGATGATAGTCCTGGACTTTAGGAAAGCACATTTTAAAGAAATGGGAGACCACTTCAGAAATTGCCTTGGGGGATTGCCAGGGTGGGGTAGAGGCACATTGGGTAGCAATAAGGGAGGGGGCTAAATAAGGCAACCAGTCTCTGCATGAAGGAAGTGAGTAAAAACAGAAGGAAAAGTAGACTGTTATGGTTCCCCAGGGAACTGGACATGGCAGTGAAGGAAAGCTGGTGCCATTCAGGAGGTATAAGGAATCAGAGAGGGAGGAGGAGGAGGAGGAGGAGGAGGAGGACAGGGAGATATATCAAGTAAAACAGGATAGGTAAGGCAGTGAGGGGAGCAAAGGTGCATACATAGGAAAGAATAGCCAAAGGTGTAGCTAAAAAGGATAAGACTTACTTTAGATACTTAAGTGAGAAGAGGAATGCAATAGGAGGGATAATAAGGATTAGGAGAGCAGGAGGGGGAGACTGCTCTGAAGAGGACCAAAAAAAGATGCTATCCTGAACAGGTACATCTGCTCAGTCTTTATAGTGGAGGGAGGGAGGAACAGACCCCCCGGGGGTAGCTGGAACAGGGGGGTGGCTGGACACAAGTCCATTTTCAGGAGAAAGAGTCCAGGAGGGACTTGCAGCTCTAATGGTGGACAAGGCTATGGGACTGGATGGGATACACTCAAGAGTACTAAAGGAACTCAGGGAGGTGCTAACTGCCCCACTGAGGTCCTTATTCAGCAGTTCACTGGAAACCTGCATAGTTCTAGAAGACTGGAGAAGAGCAGACATGAGCCCTCAACATAAGAGTAGCAGCTGAAAGGAGGCTAGCAACTATAGGTCATTCCATCACGCTTCAGTGGTGGGGAAATTAACGAAAACCCTACCTAAGGACAGGCTGGTAGAGTATCTTAGATGCAATAGGCTGCAAGACCATATGCAGCATGGAGTCATGAAGGGCAGGCATGCCACATGAATCAGAAGAATTTCTTTGGCTGGGTGATCATGGAAATAGATCAGGGAGGGCAGAGGCCATTGCCTATCTGGACTTTAGCAAGGCCTTCAACACTGTGCCACACAGGAGTCTGATAAAGACATTGAGCAGCTTAGTGGTCTGTTCCAAAGTCGTGAATTGGGTTAGAAATGTTTTAATAGCCAGGGTGTAGGCAGAAACATGTTAATAGGGTGTAGGCAGAAACTTGTTAATAGACAGGGTGGAGACAGTCTAGAAGAGGGCAACTAAAATGGTACAAGGGTTGCAGAAGAAGCTCTATGAGGAGAGAGACAGGAATCTCAACATGTACACCCTGGAAGAGAGAAGAGTGAGAGGGGACATTTCAGAGACCTTCAAGTACCTCACGTGGGTGAACATGGGCAGGAGGGAAGGCTCTTTCAAATGTGAAAGAGCATCAAGACCAGGGGTATGCAATAAAGCTAGAGAGGGGGAAGTTTATTAGGCAGATGTGAGAAAGCAGTATTTCACTGAAAGTGTAGTAGATGCCTGGAACAGACTGTCAGCAGAAGTGGTGGAGGCACAAACAGTGGGGGGCTTCAAGTATGCATGGGATAGGCATAGGGGAATAATAGTAAATAGGCTGATATGGTCACCAGAGACCAGTCAGGGTCTGCAGAGACAGATTAGGCAGGGAACATAAAGGCAGACTTAGTGGGCCAAGCGGCCCTTTTCTGCTGACAAATTCTATGTTTATATGACACTCCCTTCCTGCACTCTGTTCACCGCTGTGAGGCACTTGTAGGTCTTGATCATACCACCTCTATCTCTTCTAGGGTGTGTATGTTGAGATCCCTCAGCCTCTCCTCATAGAGCTTCCTGTGCAAATGCTCCACTATTTTGGTTGTCCTCCTCTGGACCGTATCCACCTTGTCAACGTCCTTTCTGAGGTGGGGTATCCAAAACTGGACACAGTACTCCAGGTGGGGTTACACCACTAACTGATACAGCAGCAATACCACCTTCCTTCTCCTGCTGGACATACCCCTCTCTATGCACCCCAGCATCCTCTAGCCTTGCCCACTGCCTTGCCACACTGCCCTACCACCTTGAGGTCCTGTGATATGATAACCTCAAGGTCCCTTTCTTGTTTAGTGACTGTCACTACAGTACCTCCCCATTCTATACTCAACACAAATGCTGTTATGCCCTACTGTAGGCACATGGTTTTGCACTTTTTGGCATTGAACCCCAGCTGCCATGCTCCTGACCAGTTCCTAAGTTTCCCAAGATCCCTTTGCATTTTCTCCACCCCTACTGAGTGTCAACACTATTATGGATTTTGGTCTCATCTACAAAAGCATACCTTACCTCCAGTTCATCTCCAATGTCCCCTAAGAAGGCACTGAAGAGTACTGGTCCCAGTTCTGAGCCCTGTGGTACCTCGCTAGTCATACTCCCATCTTTAAAGTGAGTGTCATTAACAACAACCCGCTGTCTCCTATCCGTTAACAAGTTTCTAACTCAGTCACTCTGGATCCCACTCCTAGGCTGGTCAGCTTCTTAATCAGCCTGCTGTGTGGCACAGTGTTGAAGAAGGTGGGGTTCAGCAATAAGATCGGACAAACTGAGGGGGTACATAGCAAGCAGAGGACAGGGCTTGACTAAAGAAGAAAAGGTAGCATAAATGGGGTAGGTGTAACTGAGTTCAAGTTAGCTGGTGGTAAGAAGCATAGCCTTAATAATTAGTGGATAGCTAAAATTAAGAGTTCCTAAGCAAAATCCTGTCTTGGGTACCACCATAAAGGTCTCAGTAGTAGCAAATCTGTAAAGTGTAATATACAGAGTGTAAGTAATGCAATCTAGGCTAGCACAACCTGTTTTAAAGTGGCTTACAAACAACTCAACACACAAAAATGATCAGGGACACTGTGGTGGGATGTGGGTGGAATGCAGGAGGTGTGGGACAGTGGTGACATGAAGACTGCTCTGGGAGTTCAGTCACTGCCTCAACTTTAAGAGATTCAAGGCCGTGAGGGTGGACCTGGAAGCCTCAAGGGTTGAAATATGATACTTGAGGACTGCAGCTGCTGGGCCTCACCACTGCTACCAAAGCCCTCACAGACAGAGCTGGGACTGGACAGGGTGGGGGAGTGGAAGCAAATGAGGAGATGAGAACAAGAAATTCATGGAACCATGGGAATGCACTAGGGATAGGTTTGCACCTTTACAGACAGTGGAGACCCATGTGACCTTCTTGAGGGATGATGGGTCCAGCACACCTGAAAGATAGGTATTGTCCAGGGAGGACAAGCCAAGGAGGGATGAATGCCTGAAAGGGGAAGGAGAAAGGTACTGAATACTTGTAGTAGGGAACTCCATAGTGAGGGACATTGACAGGAGGTATGTCTAACATCTGATGAATAAGAGGTAGTGCAAAGCTTCCCATGGGAGAAGGTGGACAGACTCATGGCCAGAATGGAGACACTCACAGGAGATGGGAAGGGGAAGTCAGATCTGATAGTGCATATAGGCACCAATGACCTGGAAGAGGTGAAAGTAGGCTTCCATACACTAGGGCAGATAGTAAAGTATAAAGCAGAGGCAGAAACCTTCTTTGAGGCTCTACCTTGGCTAAACCTAAACAAGAGGGAATAATTGCATGTGTTTTACTTCACCACATGGCTAAGGGGATGTTGTAGGGAAGAGGAATACCATTTCTTCAGGGTGTGGTGCATGATTTGGAGGTGATGGAGTCTATTCAAAAAGGATAGCCTGCCCCAAACAAGGAAGGCATGAGGGTGCTTGGAGCCAGATTTGCACAGTATATCAGAGAAAATTAAACTGGGGTGGAGGCAGCTTGGTCAAGAACAAAATCAGTAACAGGTCCGGGGGGGGGCACTTTCTGGCCTCTGGTCCCACAGAATACAAGTTTAAACAGGGTAAACACTAAGGAGAAAGGAAAAGGGTTGGGAGGGAGCAGATGCTGGATGATAGCATGCAAAAATGCAAGAAATCTGGAAAATAAAATGTCAGAACTGCATGCCTTGGTAATAGAAGCAAATTTGGGCCAGCTGGCTGTCATACACACTTGGTCAACTTAGAACCATCACTGGAACATGACCATACCTGGGTAGACATTGTTTAGGAAGGACAGGGTGAAGGGAAGGAGAGAGAGACAGGGGTAGCACTCTGTGAAAGAGGTCATTGAGGCCACAGAGATAAATAATACAGGGGATTGGGTAGTTTAGAGAGACTCTTGATACAAGAAGCCACAGGAAGCAGGAAACAAATCAGAGCTGGGGTGTTTTACAGACCAAGTAAGAGAGGGGAATGGCTGCACCTGGGGATGCTGGTGTATAGTCACTGCAGATTAACAAATTCAAAACAATACTAGCATCAAGGAATCCTTTTTCTTAGCAGGCACAAAACAGTGCACTTAATTCTCAAAGTGCAAAAATATTTATTAAAGTGCTTTAATAAAGTGGTAACGTGCAAGGCTGATAAAGGCCTAGCTCCAGTAAATGGCTACATGTCAATTTACTCCTGTCAAATGCCCACCCAACAAGTAGTTGTGGACAAATAGCAGCGGTGATAATTGTGGTCCTGCCAAATTTGTTTCCTGGCATTTTGCTCCCACCATGGATGTAATAAAACCTCCAGGTGAGCACCATTTGCCCACCAGATGACTTAATATGCCCGAGGGCTATAAAAGTGGCACCTCTGCTGGCATTGTTGTTCAAGATAAGTTTGATGTCTTGTGGGATCAAATTGTCAGGGTACGAATTTGTCAGGATGCAGTTGTCGCTGCAGCTAATTGCCTGCAGCGACTTGTCGAGGAGGGAAATTACCAGACTGAATTGACGTGTGCCCCCAGTGAATAGCTAGAAAGCTCCAGTGGACTGTCCCAGCATTGTTCTTGCCACAACACCTACCACATCAGTAACCTGGGTTCAGGAATGGGCCAGGGTCACTTGTTGGCTGGCCAGGGAAGGAGAATTATGTTTACACAGACAGAACTCCTTTGGGGAAGGGGGCAGCTGATGTTTGACTGCCATCCTGCTGTGGCTTGGCGGCACAGCATGCGCCTCTCACTTCTTAGATGGCTGGGCACAGGTGCACGTGCAGTACCTTTATGCCACATGCCGATAGCAGTGCACATGTGCTAACCTTGGGCACAGGGGAGAAAACTGAGGAGGAAAAAAACCCAGACTTACAGGATGACTCCAGCCACCCACAGGCCCATTCCTGATGACTGAGGTGCCACCGCCAACCAGATCCGTGCCTTGGTGGAAAAATCCACTGACCCCATGGGGAGGTACACTCTGGGAGAACAGTGTGGGGAAGGTAATTTCTGACGTAAGTTGGGGTGATGGGGCTGGGGCTGCTGGCAACTAAGAAAGCCAGCTGGGACATGGAAAATAAATAGCTCTATGAAAAAATAAAAAGCCCTGCTGCATTTTGTGCCCTACGTACTGGTGCTTTATCAGAGGACTGGCCAATAAGGGGCAACCTTTTTGAAAGGGCAATATACAGTTAAACTGCAACCATGAGCACATTATTAAATATCTTCTTAAATTTTCATGATTCAATTATTAAGAACATTTACAGATGCCTACTATTAATATGACGTAAAACATAGTACTATAGTATAAGTCAAAAACCAAAGTTTAAAAAATGTAAATATAAAACCATTTATGCTACTGCAGATACATTTCGTATCTGTGACAGGCTTGAATAAGGCCTTGTCCCATTTGTTATGCATAGAGAGTTAAAAGCAAGGATCTGTTCTGTCCTATCCTATTTCTGCTACTTGTGTGTCTCTCTTGCTCTATCCTCTCTGATTGCACAATCAAAGTTTTCTGTGGAATCAGAGAATCTGGCCAGTCCTAAAGGTCCCGCACTTCCCTCTTGCTATCTCCTTGCCTTCTCTTGCTATTTCTATCCTTCCTTCCTTCCTTCCTTCCTTCCTTCCTTCCTTCCTTCCTTCCTTCCTACCTTCCTTTTAAAATATCTGTGATTTTTTATGTGAAACTGGGACCCCTTGATTTGCAAATGTATAGTTATGTTGTTTGAAATGTACTGCAGAGGACTATTTGGGAATTGGAAAAGGTAGAAATCTGTAACACTGGGAGTTGACCTTGAGAAACCGTTTGACCTCCTCAAGCTTGTTAACAGAATTGCCAACAGGAGATCAGCCCCAGACATACTGTTGTATTCTATTTTGTTACATTTTTGTGAGAAATAGGGGACTAGCCCCAGACAAATTGTTATATTTTATTGCACCTGGAAATAGAGATGTTGAGAAATAAAATTTCTCTGGCAAAATTGCCACAAAATTGGCAATTTCGCGGGGTGTGAAATTTTTCACAAAATTGCAGTGAAATAGTGAAATTTCACCACAATTTTGCTCATCGCAAATGGACATCTCCCAGTGGTGTCTGTAATGGTCTCCCCCCGGCCGCTCACCAGTCCAAATTTAAAAATAATTATTTCTTCTCCCTGGTGTCTAGTGTCCCCGGCCCGAGTATGGCCGAAATACAATAAAGCCCCCTCCAAGTTACACTGAGTCATTTGAATCATTTCTTGGCTCCGACCGAGTCCCTTCCCGAATCCAACCTTGTGTTAAAAAAAAAGTTAATTAAATCCACAACTCCCTGGTGTCTAGTGGACCCCCCACCCTACATCAGATAGCACCCACCCTGCCACCCCTCCCCCCAGTACCCCGATCGGGCCACCGGCACAGCCCTCCACTCACCTCTATGGCTGGCAGCCTGACTGAGCGCTTCAATGAATGAGCGTGTGCTTGTACAAGCATGCACTCATTCATTGGATTCAGACAGCCAGCACTCTCACTACTACTGGAGTGTAGTGAGAGCACTGGCTGTCTGACAATGAATGAGCGCATGATTGTACAAGCACACGCTCATTCATTGAAGTGCTCAGTTGGGCTGGCATCCATGGAGGTGAGTTAAGGGCTGTGCCGGTGACCTGATCAAGGTACTGGGGGGGGGAGCAGGGTGGGTGCTATCTGATGCCAGGGTGGGGGTCAAGTAGACACCAGGGAGTTGGGGATTTAAAGGAAAACTGCATGTTAAAATCAGGAAAATATATTTTTTACCATCCATTGTGTGTTCTTAGTTCATCCCAGTGTTATTTTTCAGCTCAGGCTGTGTGAGGTGTTTTTTCTAACTTTCTCTTGCTATTTTATGGCCCTTGGGGCTGCCATTTACCTTTCTTTTATTGCTTCTTGCCCCAGATAGTCTTCCCAGAGTGCCCTCTGCTCTGAGGTCTAATAGCCCATGCATCTGACCATTGTCTTGTTACAGTGTCTGTATTGTTTATAGTAGCCATAAGATGAAAGAATATATGGAGCATTGGAATGGTTTCTATGGTTTGCAAACATCATGGAGCACAACTAACAAGTCTATCTGCTCCAACAATGTTAATTTACTCCCCCCCCAGGCCATAGCAGAGGAGAGAGTTTATATCATCAGCACTCACCGCTGCATGCAATCTGTATATAAACTGTTACTTTGCTTAGACTCGTGCTCTTCCTCCCCCTTTTATTCAACATATTCTGTACTTTTGATTCAGTTGCTTGTGTCCTGTGTAGAAGATTCATGCTTGTTGACCAATGTAATCCTTTTAAAGCAGTTGTCATCCACTGGCTAAGCAGCCTTCAGTATTTTTGTGTTCATGTGATTTGCACCAGAAGCCCTCTGCATGATTTCGTCCTGTTTTGTTCTTAATACCAGCTCGTATCATTGCCTTCAACTTTAAATATTTAAAGAGCAGCTTGTATGTGTCGAATAAAAGGAGGAGGGAGAGCATGAGTCTAAGCAAAGTAACAGTTTATATACAGGTTGCATGCAGCGGTGAGTGCTGCTGATACAGACACTGTAACAAGACACTGGTCAGGTGCATGGGCTATTAGAGCTCAGAGCAGAGGACACTCTGGGAAGACTATCTGGGACACGAATCAATAAAAGAAAGGTAAACTGCAGCCCCCAAGGGCCATAAAATAGCAAGAGAAAGTTAGAAAAAACACCTCACACAGCCTGAGCTGAAAAATAACACTGGGATGAACTAGGAACACACAATGGATGGTAAAAAATATATTTTCCTGATTTTAATATGCAGTTTTCCTTTAATTATTATTTTTTTTAACACAAGGTTGGATTCTGGAATCGGGAAGGACATGAGTTGACTCAGGGTAACTGGGGGGTCTTTATTCAATTTCAGCCATGATCAGCTGGGGAAGGGGAGACCACTAGACACCGGGAAGAAGAATTTTTTTTTACAATTTGGGCTGGTGAGCGGCCAGGGAGGGGGACCACTATGCAGTGCCGAAATTATGGAATTTCACCCGCAGGTGGTGAAATTTTGCCCATGACCAGTGAATTTTGCCAGTTGGTGGGTGAAATTTTGCTTGCTCCATGGGTGAAATTTTGCATTCTGCCCAGCGAAATATTTTGTTAAATGCGTGAATTCCATGAAATATTTTGCTAGGCTAAATTTTTCAGTTTTCACAACACTACTGGAAATCGACAAACTTGTTACATTTTATGAAAAACAGGATGTAGAGTTAGAAAACTCTCAGGCAAACAGAACTTATAAAAAAGAGCAATGTTTTTTGGTTTGACAGTTTTAGATTTGGAGATGCACAGGGAAGAAGGACTTTTGTTTGAACTGCCTGTATTGAAAAGTCATCCTGTACAAATCTTTAATTTTTTATTTTTTTATTTTATTGTTATTGATAATAATGAAGTGCTACTTGCAAGTGTAATAAGTTTTTGTGGACTGCCTATGCTTCCTGACCTTTGCCTCTACAACAGTATCCATTTCTTTTTCTTGCTTGTTTCAGAATTTCTACCGCAGGTTCATAATTTAATCTACTATGAAGATAAATCAGTCAGTTTCATAAACTGTCAGTGAAAAACATACAGGTCCTTATTATTTCAAAAATGGTGACTGTTCTGTTTTCCCATTTAATCCTGGACACTTTGATGCTGGAACAGTTCCAAAGAGTTCATGCACACACCAAACCCCTTTAAGAGGGACACCAGATGTCTTAATTCAACCTCATATTCTTTATTGATTTTTACAGAGCCAAGTGGCTTCCTCGTCGCGTTTCGGACTCACACTAGTCCTTTTGATAAAGGACTAATGTGAGTCTGAAATGCGTCAAGGAAGCCACTTGGCTCTGTAAAAATTAATAGAGTATATGAGGTTGAATTAAGACATCTGGTGTCCCTCTAAAAGGGGTTCAGTGTGTGCATGAACTCTTTGGAACTGTTGTCTGGGGTTTGTTTGGTGCACCACTGTCCTAGTGCAAACTCTCAAGTAGAGCTACACTTTGATGCTGCCATCTTAAATATCCATAGAGTCTTTCTTTTTTTGTTCTAAGTTATCGATGCCCCCCCCCCCACACACACACATGTAACTTGAGGTGTTCAATTTCAATACATTTTAAAGGAAAGTCCAGTATCACCAGTCACAAAGAGGTGACTCCAAACGGCAAGGACCAGTGTCAAGGCAATTCAATGCACTTACAGTCTCTCAGGAGCTCAGCTTCTAGGCCTCTACTTGAGGAACAAAACGCACTGAGTTGTGTTCAGGATACTCTTCTTTATTAGTTAAAATCATACCAGCAGCATGATAAAAGGACTGCCCATCCTGCAGCTAAACATTCAGCTGCGGGAGGGGCAGCCCCTTTATTTTGCTGCTGTTGTGATTTTAACTAATAAAGAAGATTAATCCTGAACACAACTCAGTGCATTTTGTTCCTGAAGTGGAGGCCTAGAAGCTGAGCTCCTGAGAGACTGTAGGTCCAGCATCACTACTGCTGCTATTAATATGCACTCAGAGTGCATTCTCTTTGTCATTATTCTTTATGGAGTTCAAATGTTCTCCATACCAGTATGGATTTTCATCTGCCTTGTCACCTTTCTGACATAGAAGGGCCTGTACTGGCAGGTGGCCAAGTCGGTCACCTTTCAAGTGGTGCAAGAAGGAAAATCTTGTACCTACACCACTTCACCATCTTCTGGATTAGTGAAACTAGCAGCTTTTCTCAACAACACGTCAGAAGCTGCAGTTGTCACATCTGTGACAGCCCTTTGGTGGTGGGGGGAGCCAAGTGATCAGCTTTGATTTCTGAATCTGGGACACAGTATGGACCAAAGCACCCTGTGATTCCCCCTATTGAAAACCATTCTTGGTCAATCCTTCACTAACCCTTCCAACTTATTGTCAGACTGTACCACATGCCAGTGTTCCTTTTGAAAACCATTCTTGGTTGATCCTTCACTAACCCTTCCTACTCATTGTCACTCTGTACCACATGCCAGTGTTTTTCTAAAATTAATTGCACCTTTTGAGACTGTGGTGTGTATGTAGTGACAAAGTTGATTCTGAAAAATTCTGATTCCTTACCTCATATTGTGGCAACAATGCCCTGTCCCTAACCTCAGCCTCTGTCCTTGCTGTTTTAATGATGGTTTCTGTATAACCTTTCTCTTTGAGTCTGTGTTTCAATTTTTCTGCTTTGTCATCATATGTCTCATTGCCACAACAATTCAGTGTTACATGGATAAATTGTCCCTTCAGAATGCCCCTGGTTGTCTGACAGGGATGGCAACTAGACAGCATTAAAAAGGGTGCTATGATCCATAGTTTTTCTATAGATATCTGTACAGATGCCATCCTTGCCAACTTTCCCAATAGTGAGATCAAGGTAAGGTACCTCCTTTTGTCTGTATCCACTGTGAATTTAACATTGAGATTACTGCTTTCGAGGAATTGTACAACAATGCCTGTTTGGATCCCTGCCACACAGCAAGAATGTCATCAATAAAGAGTTTTCATAAATCAATGTGTTTTAAGTAAGGATTCATTAAGTCTTCCAGACTACCTTCTCCTCCCATCCCCCCATATATAGGTTTGCGTAATTTGGAGCTAAGGCTGACCCCATTGCTGTGCCTCTTATTTGCATAAAGTGTTCATTTTAGGCATATTCCAACACAAACATAATAAGTTAAACAAGTATTTGACAACACCAAATGTTTGCTTGCAACTACTGTGTAGTAGGTGGATGTATATATAGTACAGAGGCAGAAATGAACAAATCAGTAACAAGAGTCCATTAGATGTGGTAAAAAACAGGAATATGTTGAAAATGTGGGTTGAAAAAGTAAACACGATGTTTCTGGCAGGAACAATGCCGGTTTGGGTTTTTTATGTTATCTTTATTTTTGTAGCAGGTGTTACTATCTCACCAGTCAGTACAACATCTTTATTTACATGGGGAGCCCATCCATCCTCAGTTTTGCAATTTTTGTTTTATACAGTGCCTTGAGGGAGGGCTTTGTTGTAGCAGCATCGCTTTTCACTACGTAACGCTCCCTAAATCATACCTAGTGGTTCAGCTCTGGTGAACAGCATGCAATTACAGCCCCCCCCCCCAGCAGCATACCTATTTATAGCCATCCCCCTATCATGGGGCATGCACATTATATATGTTGGCTTACACAGTTTGAAAGCAAATGAAAAGCTTCTTTAATGCAGGTATTGGGCTCACCTGTAGCTGGAAGATCTGCAGAGATATAGATGACAGAGCATGCTCAATATAATTTCTATATTGCAGCCATTTGTAGAACATCATGATGACATACAGGAAAAAGTTGTGCTTGACCTAATGTAGTTAGGCATGGCTTATTTCTCAGTGACATCACAATGTTCTATAAATAGCTGAAGTGATAATGTTGAACATACTCAGTCTATATCTCTGGAGTAATTCCAGCAACAGATCAGCCCAGTATCTTGTTTGAAAAAGCTTTTCATCAGCCTTGAAACAGTGATGGCCACTGGGCATGGATGTGTCCCTTTAAACTCTCCTGTCAGAGAAAGATTCTTTTCTACTGCTGCTTGTTCGTTTTTTTCATGTATTTGCTAATGAAGTGTCTCTGTCTTGCTCCTCATTCCCGGTCAGATTTGAATACGGCTGTACCCATTTCTGCAGGTGGTTTGAGTGGAACACTGAGAGGTTAAATGACATGCACACGGTCACACTGTGAGCATTTGATGCTCGTGTGGTTTGAACCTGCACTTTTGTTGTTTCCAGCATTGCTGTAAGTGGTAGAATAAACTGCAGGAGTGTGTTGGGGAGGGCAACAGCCAGCAATGTTTTTTTTTGTTTGTTTACAATTTATTTATCCAGGACATCTCAGCTGAGTTGCAACATCTCATTTTCAGTGGCTTCCTGTTTTTACCTGCAGTCTGAAATACAGTAGCTCCTGATACAGAACCCTGGAGCAAAATTGGCAGTCCTTTTGATTTAGCAGTGGCATGCCAAACACAAATATGTTATGCAAAAATAAATCAATGACTGCAACATTCAAAGTTCCCTTTATGATTTTAGTTACATCAATGAAGTACTTTGGCACCAGTCCTCTGACTGCTACCTCAGCTACTGGTCTGGGCAGTTGTCCATAAAACAAAAAAGGGAAAGCCGACACGTGGTATAGGCTCCCAGTATTTGAGCAGGCTAGAACCAGTGAGGCTACTCAGTCTCCAACAAGAAAAACATCTGTAGACCTTGGGAAAGTTTATTAAAGAAATTAATTAGATTGATAGCAGCTCTCACCCCTACCTACCACTGATGTGTTTCACAGCTTCACTGTGTTTTATCAATAAGGCTGCATGAAACATTGGCAGTAGGGGTGAGAGCTGGTATTGTTCTTATTAACTTATTTAATAAACATTCCCATGGTCTTGGGATGTTTGTCATGTTGGAGACCAAGTAGTCCTTGTGGTTGATGTAGCATGTTCTGTTCTGTTGATGTGACAGGCTGTGGTCCCTTTCCTTATAACCCGCCTCTTTTTGGATTTGACCCCAATTTTTGTCATTACAAAAAGTTAAGCCAGTGTTGGAGATGGACTTCTGGTCCTGGCATTAAAAACAGTAAAAGCATACACAGTATAACATTTGTGGATACACAGTTTCAGCTTACCTATTTTGCACAGATAATAGGTAGTAGATATCATACCTGGGTCCTGGGGGGGTCTTGAGGAGGTGTCCAGCTGTACCTGTAAAATAAGAATAGTGATGGGGTCACAAAGGATCTGTGGTTGTTTGGGAAAAAAATCAGACAGATAGGGAAGGTTAAACAGAAAATAGTACTTATCTGATTGATTTGGAGGGGGGCAGTGTGCTGTCAGATCATAGCTGGCATCCTGTCAGACCTATATAGATAAATTGAACAATGGGTTACTATGAGGGAAAAATGGTAACAAAGGTAGACAGAGTTGCAAAGAGGTACAAGTGCAATAAATGGCATCTATCCAGCACTGATGCATGTTTCAGTAACTGTGTAGCTAAACTGAACATTTTAACAATGTTCCCTGCCATCCCTAAATAATTGGAAGCTAAATAGTTTGTGCTGGGGGACAGAACGGGAAGTTGCCATCAGCCTGGGGAGACAGCCTCAGGCAGAGGGGAAACAGGGTAATGCTGGGGGAGGCAGAGTCAGACTGGTGGAGTCAGAATGTGGCTGATGGAGAAAATGTCAGGCTGGTGAAACAATGTCACCGAGCAGGAAACAGTGTCAGGCTGGAGAGACAGTCAAGTTGGGGGAGATAGAGATGCTCAGAAACAGAAACAGGCTGGGAGAGGAAAGAGACAGACTGGCAGACAGCATCCTGTTGGGGAGGTTATGTGGAAGACATAAAATATGAATTTAGTACCTCAAAACTATTTTCAAACCAATGCCTTATTTTTACAAAGTTAAATTAATTTCTGATTTAGTATCTTGGAATATTATGAATTTCTGCTTTAATATCTGAGTTAACAGCACCTTCTCTGTGTGGGCAGCACCTTTTCCATGTGAGATGGATATGGGTCAGAGCAATTTAAAGGGGAGAAATGAGGGACATCCCTCCTAATGAAGGACAGTTGTGAGGTATGTGAATAGGTCAGTCAAAAAAGTAAGAATCGCCCTGAACACCCTGCTCTGAATTATGCAGAAAGATAAGAGGTTTTCTTTCATGGAACAGAAACAAAGCCTTTCCCTGACCCTGACCATTTTGAATGGACATTTGCAGCTTCACCCAAGACTTTCTCAGACATATATATATAATCAAGCCTTACAGTAGTAAAATTAGACAACCCAAAAAGGAGTTGCGTTTCCAGTTAAGGAAGCCTGATTCTCTTCGCTTACCACTGTGTGGTGCTGTACCAGATTTCCCTTGCTTATGGCTAATTCAAAGTTTTTCTTGACTGGGTACAAGTGTAAAGCTTTTCTCTCAGAACCATTCTGACTGGGCATGTGCCGCATATGCACAGTGTGTATGTGTATGTGTCAGAGAGAGTGACTGAGAGACTGAGAAGTGCGATTTGCTCAACAAAGCCATCAGTGCCTAAACTCTCAGCAGACCCTGATTGTGTCCCTCATTTTACCCCTCAAAATATTTCTCTCACACATGGGAGAAAAAGTCCTGCTCACACACAGAATGTGCTGTAAATACTGTCTTTAAAGTGGAAAGTTATGATATTCTGGGATTCTAGAAAAACAAACTTTGTACAAGTAAACATAATGGTTTCCACCCGCTCTGAGCTTCCGTCTCAATGTTTGAGGATATGCTGCTCATTAGGAGGGTCAGAATCCCCCACTGTCCCTCAGTTTTAGTGTTCCTCTCCCTCATTTCAGTGACAAAAGGTTGAGAGGTGTACATATGTCAGACTGCAACCTCTCAACAACTTTTTTGGTGGCAGAAAGATCCCTTAAAAAGAGGAAATGAACTTAGTCACCATGTCACCAGTTACCAGGTGACATGGTGACTAAGTGAAACAACTGGCCACAGAGAAAAATGGTTCTTGTAAGCCATGACTACCCTTTCCACAGTCCCATGTTGGTGGATTACTTCTATTGTTTGTGTCAGCTTAGGATGTGTTGCTATGCTGGCTCCTGTTGAAATCCCATCTACAAAAACATAAACCTAAAGCAACTTCTTTATTTTTTCCATCTTTAATACTTCAATATGAGGGGTAAGTGGTGACCACATAAACCCCATGAGTACATGGTGCCCTTTAATTAAAAGGTCATCACATCTTGCATTTAATTCCACATACTTTTTAATTAAATAGGATTCATGCATTATGGCATAATTAAGCATAGTGCTGTGAATCAGAGCACCAGGTACAAAGTTTGCCCCATGATAAAACCAGAGGTGGTAAAGAAAGAATTGCGAGCTTTGACATTTGCATCAATAAACGAAACAGACCAAACCTGATCAACTCGCAGGAGGTGGGTGGGGCAGGAAGCAGTTGGGTGACTGACAAAAAGCCACGAAGAGAGAGGAGGGGAAAAAAAAGTCACACTTGATTCAGCACATCCCCTAACATTATTTAGCCCCATATTCCCTCCTCCACTAGTGGTAGAAGCTGCTGCCCAAAACTTGATGTAAACATGAAAACTGAGAGTCCCAACTGCTTGGCAGTGGCAACTTCTCAAGCAAATAATGGTGACAGTACTCAAAGTGACAGGAGACTGACTAATGCCAAGAAGGCATCACCACCTTGCCTCAACTTTACATCCAGACCCAAAACTGGATGTGACTGCTGGTCTACCCATAGCCACAATCAATATCTGTAGCCTCCAGAAAAAGCTTGATGTACTACAAGGCAGGATGGCACCTATCTCTCCTGATGTTCTAGCAGTAACTGAGACCTGGCTTGACCCTGACAAACCAGACTCAGCCGCCCATATACCTGGATACTCTATCCTCAGAATTGAAAAACAGGTCAAAAGGCAAGGGGGTTGTGCCTTTTACTACTGTGACCCCCTTCAAGCCTCACTAGTCCTCAATGCCCCCACCCTGTCCCATGGGTCCCAAGCCCTCACCATCAGGCCGCATCCTGATGCCTCAGAAAAAACCCTCCACATACTTATGGTATATATCCTACCCCCGCAGTACCAAAAGCTTGCATTCAACTTGGTACTGAGCTGCCTGGCCCAGTTGCCCTCCTCCAGTGAAATCATTGCCCTGGGTGTCTTTGATGTCAATTGGCTCGCCGCCTCCTCTGCCCCCTACAAGGATTCCACTGCAGCCCTTGACTTCACACAAGTTGTCCTGTCCCCCATTAGACTCAATCATAAATCAGGCACCTCCACAGTTATTGACCTCATCCCCACGAACAGGCCCGCTTGCCTATCTGAGGTCTCAGTTCTTCCAGATGCCCTGAGTGACCCCTAACCAGTTTTCCACAAATGGACCTCAAAAACATCTCTGAAATGGGCACCTAAATTTACCTCTCACAGTTGCTTAAAAAAGGGATTCCTCCCCCTACTAAAGCAGTACCTGCTGCACTGTGACTGGTCCCCTATCAACTCTGTGGCCACCATTGACCTTGCCCTTGACCACTTTATCTTCATGTTTCACTCGGCCTGCAATTGCTATGCCTCAGTCACCAAGCAACTGGTTAAAATCATGATACCCCCTGGCTGTCTCATGCCTTACTTGATCTTATGAAGCAGCGGGACAACCAGTGGCACTTAGCCAATGAGTCAGGCAAACCACATGACCGGCAACTATACAGGGAACTTAGGAACAAATGCACCTGGGAACTTCAGAAAGCCAAAGCTGCCCACTACCAGGAGTCACTCTCCCCCACCTGGGGCTTTGGGGCGCAAGTTCTGGAATAACATTAAAGAACTTAGTGGAAAAACTGTCTCCCCCCCAGCCCAACTGCTGGTAAATGGCTCCCTATCCCAGGACCCCTTTCTAATAGCAGATACCCTTAACTTGGTCTTTTCTGACCTCAGCGGTGTCCTTCACCCACATTTTTTCAAACCAGTCCCTGAGCTGCCCCCAAACCTCTCCCATCCCACTGCCACCCCCACCTTCAGGCTCTGAACTCTCTCCTCATAGGAGGCAAGACCTTACCTTACCAAAGCCCTTGGCAAATCGCACTTTAGTAATGATTCACTGGACCTCAGACTTGTTCTGCTCACCCTTGATGCCATAATCATCCCCCTCACAGACATCCTTAACTGGTCTCTCTGCCTCAGACAATTCCTAACATGCTGGAAATCAGCTGTCATTGCCCCAATACTTAAAGGTGGGGACCGCACCTTCCCTGGCAACTACAGCCCCATCTCAATTCCCCCCCCCTCCATCTCCAAGGCCTTAGAAAAAATAGTGCCAGACCAACTCATTGACTATCTCACCAAATATGACCTGCTCTGTCCTGAACAACATGGCTTCAGGAGGGGACACAGTACCACAATTGCTCTTCTTGAATATAGCACCTTTATCAACAAAGCCCTCGATGAAGGACACTTGGTAGGCTCTACCTATATTGGTTTAACCAAGGCTTTCTACTCTGACAGCCACATGCTTCTATTACAATCCTTGCCCCTCATGGGGCTATCTCTGGAAGCCACTGCCTGGTTTAAAAGCTTTCTGAGTGATAGAACCCAGAGGGTCAAGTTAAACTCTACACTCTCGCCCAGTAAACTGGTTCACTTTGGGGTTCCCCAAGGCTCTATATTGGGCCCCCTCCTCTTTAGCATGTTCTTGAACACCCTCCCCAAGGCCTGCTCAGGTCAGCTGCTTCTCTATGTTGATGATGCAGTCGCCAGTCACTCTGACACCCTTTCCCTACAATCCTCCCTGCAGCGCTCCTTCTCTGAGGCTGAAGCCTGGTTCTCAGAACACTACCTAGTCTTGAACTACAAAAGACCAAAGCCATGCTCTTTATCTACAGACAAACAAAACAAACATAGAAACTTCCCCCTCACCATCCTCAACTCCAAGGGCTCCCCGCTTGACCTGGTACCCACCTTTAAATACCTAGGCATTACCCTTGACTCCTCTTTCACCTTCCATGAGCACATTAATCTCCTCTGCTCCACTGTCAATACTTGACTAAGGTTCTTGTATAGACATAGGGGTTGTCTGCCCCCTCATGCCCTAAACCTTGGTGTGACATTATCGGTGCTCTCACTTATCAACTATGGGATTGTCATGTTCGGTTCCGCCAACCCTATGCTGTACTAAGGACTCCCTAAATAAAGCCTACAGACTTGTCACAGGTTGTGACCTTTGAACCCATACCTGTGAGCTCTACCATCGTACCAATTGGCTTAACCTCGATGGACGGCTCAGATATCAAACCTGTCTCCTTGTCAGAAAGCTCTCACTCTGCTCATCCCCCCCCCAGGACTTCGCCATCTAGTGCAGCCCTCCGCCCAACCCAGGACAACTCGGAGCTCTCCGTCTGCCCCCCTCTTAGTACCTCATTGCAGGACTTCCCTCGGCCAATGCTCCTTTTTCTACAGGACCCCCATCTGGTTGAATGAACTACCTCCTGCTGTTTCTCTGGAGCAGAGTATAGGCCCAATTAAATCCTGACTCCACGCGGACGTTCTCTCTCACTCCTGCTGCAATTGCAATTAGTCCCTATGTGCAATGTGGATGTAAGGCACCCACCACTTTCCATCACTTCCCCTTTGACCTGGGGTCTGCCACTTATTGCTTGACCCTGCAGAAATTGTAACCAGACTGTTGTTTATTGAACACTGTTTCTTTTGATACTGTAACTATTGTTGATTACAGCTCGCTGTCTGACTCGGGCTGGACCTCTCTGCCCTTGAATTTGTAACTTGTTTATATATTTATTTATTGAAATGTTTCACCAGGAAGGCACACTGAACAGCAAGTTTCTCAGCTCCCAGTGCTACCGGAAGTACAATTAGATGAAGAATTAGACATACAGTTTACCATTTAACATATCCGAGAGATTAAACATTCAATTGCATTTGTAACAAGACATACAATTAAAAAATATCATAAATTATCATACAATCGCATTTGTGACATAACATACAATTAAATATATCATACCTGTGGAATATGCATTTAATACAAGTGTCATATCTGAGGAACATAGTAAAGAAATGTAATGTAACCTTGGAGCCAAGTCCTTACAGGAATGGATCTCAGTTAAGAGGCAGATAATTTAGCAATTATTGAATGAATGAATGAGGTGCAGTAAGGGGACATCAAGGAGGGTAGAGGGGTAGACAGAGGAAACCAGCTGCAGGAAGGAGAGGGTAATGATGGGGAGAACATTACCAGAGCAAAGTGAGCAAAAAATAAAAAATCAGTTGTGGGGGGTAAGTTAACATGGGGCTAGTGCAATCTGAGAGCACCTCAGACAGAACAGAAAAGTGCAAGTTATTTGCTCAAGTAAACTAATTCCTTTGTTTAAGTGCAGGGGGGTAGAGAGGATGGCAGGAGGGAGGTGGGGGTAAGGGATAGGGTAGGGAAGAATGAGTCTTATCTGGAACTGGCCCCTTCAGAGTGCAGCGATTGCTGCCAGTGATGGAATGAGGGGAGGACTTAGAATAAGGGGTAGGAGTAGGCAAGTACAAGTTGGTTAGAGATAGTAGAGGGTATAGTAAAGCGAAGGAGGTGGAGGGGTGGGAGAAAACTTGCCTAAGACTAGCCCTCTTCAGGATGCTGAGAACCCTGCCAGAGAGCAGAGTCAAGTGAGGACGAGTTAGGAAGAAAGGATGGAGGGCAAATGGGAGAGAGGGAAGAGTCATTTCCCAGTGCTGGAACCCCTCCAGGATGCTGAGAACCCTGCCAGGAGGCAGAACTAGATGAGGGAAAATTGGGAAGAGAGAAAAAAAGGATGTAGGGAACGGAAAGAAGAGGAGGGAAAGAAGAAGCTTGCATAAGACTAGGTTACTCCAGGATGCTGAGAACCCTGCCATGAGTGCTGAATCAGGTGAGGACTAGTTGTGTAGAAAGAATAGAGGAGGGAAGTGAAGGAAGAGTGATTGCCCATTGCTGGGCCCCTCCATGATGCAGAGAACCCTGCTAGGGGATAGAATTAGGAGGACAAGTTGGGCAGAGGGAAATAGGGGGAAAGAGGAGGAAAGGAAAAAATGAGGGAGGGAAGAAACTTACCTGAGAGTAGACTTCCCAACAGAGGGCAGATTTAGGTGAGGACAAGTTGGGTAGAAAGGAGAAGGGGGTGAGGGGGAGGAGGAAGCTTGCCCAGTGCTAGACCCCTTCAGGATGCTGAGAACCCTGCCAAAGGTCAAAACTAAGCAGGGGCAAGTTGGTAACGGAAGAAGGTTAGGGGTAGGAGTGAGGGGGTAAGTGGTGATGGGAGAGGACAGCATGCTGAGAAGCAGTCTCAGGGGGAGGAAGGTTTAATAGGGGATGTGAGTCATGGAGAGGAGCAAAGGCATAGGAGGCTGGTTAAGAAGGGTTAAAACAGGAGCAGTTAGACGAGAGAAAGTTGTATTAGGTGGAGGCAAGGGAGTAGGAGGAGGAGGAGGAGTACCTTATTTGGGGGGGGGCAGTTCAAGATTTGTGGGAAACGATGGGTGAAGCCTGACTGACTGATGAGACTGGCTCGAGGGGGTACCAACAAAGTGCGAGTGTCAGAGGATCAGAAGGAGTGGAAGGGGGCAGGGAGGGGAAGGGAGTGAACAAGAGAAGTAGGATTGAAGTTCTCCTAACCGAAATTTAGAAGTGAGTTTGGCACAATGGGTGAGGCACCTGTTGTCAAGTGGGGGAAGGGACAGGGCATGGCAGATGTCACAGTGTTGTGTGTGTGATGGAGCATTAAGGGCAAAACGACAGGAGTTAAAGAGTGTGTCCAATCTGGTTAGGGAGGATTTGGAAGTGGCACCATAGCCTACATCACAGTAGTTGAAAATGGGGAGGATCGTCTTCTGGACTAGTTCACGTTGCACTGTAGGAGGGATGCAACTATGGTTCCTGAATAAGGCACCAACCTTGGGATTCAGTTTTTTTTCAGGATGGCATCAATGTAGCCAGAGAATCTGAGGTGTTGGTCCAACCAAACCCCAAGGTATCTGAATGAGAAGGCGCCCTCTAGGATTGTGCCATCAAGGGTATGGAAAGAAGGTAAAGGGTGGAGCCTAGAGAGTCTCTGCCTAGTGCCAAAGGTCATGGAAACAGTCTTTTTGGCATTCAGGAGTAGTTGATGTGAGGCAAACCATAGCTGAACTTGGTGGAAGTCATGTTGAAGGATGGTTGCTACATTGGTGGAGAATTTGCCAGAGGAGAAAAGGACGGTGTCATCTGCATACATATGGATAGAGGAAGAGGGGGAGCATACTGAGGGCAAGTCATTTAGGAAGATGGAGAAGAGAGTGGGTCCGAGCACCGAGCCCTGTGGGACTCCTGTGGAAATAGGGAGTGGGGGAGAGAGAGAGATTGTATCCTAAATCTTGACTGATTGTGTTCTGCCTGAAGGTAAGCTGTAAGCCAGTTATGGGCAGAAGTAGACAACCCAACAGCTATAAGGGAGTCAAGAAGAAGAGCATGGGAGACTGTGTCGAAAGCCTTGGTGAGGTTGACAAAGATGGCAGAGGTAATGAGGCCATTACCCATCCCAGTGAGGATGGAGTCAGTGAGCCTGAATAGTGAGATGGTAGTGGAGTGGTTCTTCCAAAAGCTAGATTGGAAAGGAGTGAAAAAGGAAGAATCATCAAGGAAGGAGGTTAGTTGAGAGAAGACCAGGTGTCCTTGGAGCTTAGCAAGGGCAGGGAGGAGGGAGATTAGGTGAAAATTTGCAGGGAGAAGGGGTCACCACCTTTTGGGAGATGGAGGACCACCACATGTTTCCAGGATGAAGGGACAGATGAGGATGAGAAGGAGACATTTAGGATTAAGGATAGAGGGTAGGCTATAATAGAAGCTGAAAGGTAGAGGAGTTTAGGGTCAAGGTCATCTGGCGATAATCCTTTAGAAGGATTAAGAGAGAGAGAGAAGGGTCGCTAGTGTTTCATCCGGGGAGACAGCAGAAAAGGAGAAGGAAGGGTGGGTGCAGAGGTGTTGAGTGCTGGGTGTGGGAGGATGAGGAGGTGGGAGGTTAGAGAGGAGGGACTTTAGAAGTGCTGTGGCACAGGAGGTATAATAGGAGTTAAACTCTTGAGCCACTGCGCATGGTTCGGAGACCAATGACTTGTTTATTTTAAGCACTGGGGGAGGCGGATGTGAAGGGGGGGAGAATAGAGCATGGACCACTTTCCAGAATTTGGAGGGGGAATTGATGTTTTTGAGAAAAGATGTTTTAAAATATTCAGACTTGGCAAGTCTGGTAGCTTTTGTGCAGGCATTTCTTTTTTTTTATCATTGAAGATTTTCTGCACCTTTTCGACAGCCCCCATCCGAGTGCCCCCCCCACCCCTGTCACCCAGAATTAGCGGGACTTACCTTATGCCCGGCCCAGAGCGGCACCTGTGAGGAGTTGGTCATCATCCTGCTGCAGGTGATTTTCTCCTCCAGTTTTCTCCCAGAGGCCCCAGGAGTAGGAGGCATGCGCATGGGCGTGCGTAACGCTACATTGTAACCACTTTCCCCCACCCATTGGCCTGATGCTGACACCCTCTAAGCCTGTGCTGTCCCCAGCCTCCACCAGGAGGCAGCCATTAGATGAGGGATGCCACTACACCTCACTGGAGAGGAGAGGAGAGTTGCCTTCTGGCAGCTCCATCCAGCCCCGTCCTCCCCCCATTGCCAACCCCTGATGGCCTGGGCTAATTTCTGAACCTGGGTTGCCGGCGCACCGCGAGGTAAGGCATCCAGTACCTCAGCCCTCAGCACCACCAGGCTGGCCCACGCAGGCATTTCTTAACATGCAATATGTGGCATAATCTGGGGGAAGCTGGGAGGCCTTATGTTTCCTTCACACTTTGTCTCGCTCCCTGAGACAGGTCAGTGACTCAGGAGAGATCCGGGGATGATAGTTACCATGAACTCTAGTGGATTTGAATGGAGCATAGGAGTTCCATGTAATTAGAAATTTGTCTTTAAAATAAGTGAGGGCTTGGTCAATGAAGGGGCAAAGGCAATAGGTGACCAGTCGGAGCTGGCCAATTCATTAAGAAAGGGATTAAGGTTTAAGGCACTGAAGGAGCAGAGTTGCAGAATTTTTTGTGGCAGTTTTGGTCTATGGACTTTCCTGACTACGAAGATTGGGTGGTGATCACTGAGGGTATCTGGGAGGATGCCTGATTTAATGACTCAGTGGGGACGAGAGGTGAGAACCCAGTCTATAAAGGAGTGTCAAGGGTTTTATGATTTAGGTGGGTGGATTCCAGGATGAGTTGGGAGAGATTGAGGGCCATGATGTCATTACGTGTCTTGGCAGTTGTTGGTGATAGCCAGTTTATATTTACATCATCCAGGATGTATAGCTCGCCTTTTAGTGAGAGGGAGGTTATGGAGGTAATGAGATCCAAAGTATCAGGTCAGCAATAGATGCCGGCTATAAAGATAGAGGAGGAAAAAATCAAGGTAATTTTACTACAAGTGCATCATAGGTGGAGGGTAATGAGGATGATAGAATGGTTGTGAATTGAAATGAGGACAGGATATACATGGCTATTCCACCACCCCTGCCAGTCCTATCCTGCCTGATTATGGAATAACCTGGGATATTAATGGTGAGATCAGGTGTTTTAGTGTTTAACCAAGTTTCCATTAATATTAGAATATCAAGTGTGAGGGAGATTACCATAGGATGTAAAAGGTCAATTTTTGAGACGAGACTGCAGGTGTTTAAGTGGAGGATTTTCAGACCCTTGGGGAGGGCAGAAGGGATGGGGGAAATTGGTACTTTAGTGGAAGGATTGCAACTGGCAGAGGTGGGTGTAGTGGGACCTGGACTGGGATGAACATTTCCTGATGCGAGTAAGAGGAGTCTAATTATGAGGGAGTGGAGTTTAGGGCATTTGTGATGGGCCGGATTTGGGAAGTATTTGGGGGTGGGGGCTGGGGGGTGAAGATAAGGCGGTGAAGGAAAGCTAGATGGCTAGGGGCTGAGAATAGAGTAGCAGGGGGGAGGTGAGGGAAGTGAGACCAGAGTATTTGAGTGGATGTAGGAGTTTTGGCAAGGATAAAGGTAGGGGCTAGGAGAGTGGAGGGGAAAGGTGAGAAAGGTTTATTGGAATGAGGAGAGTGCAGAGCTGAGGTAACTAAAATTGATAGAAGAATTAGAAGGAGGGGAAGTGATGAAGAAAGGGCAGACATATTGTATGGATAGGGGGAGCAAGAATAGATCAGGGTATACTAATCAGCAGTAGGGAGTAGATCAGTGGCACTGGCTGAAGGAAAGTGATTGTGGGTAGCAGTGGACAGCAACTATTGCCAGCAGTAGCAAGTTAAATGAGTTGTTGTCCTCTAGTGGCTTTGTAGTATAATTTGCAAATGGGAAAAATCACAAATGATAGGAGTTAAATTGGGGGTGGGTCGCAGTCAGTGAGCTAGGTGCCAGCAGGGTCTGCAAAGGCAAGAAGCAAAAGAAGCTACAGTCGGGGTGGACAGGAGAAATGAACTGAAATTAGCTTTCTCAGAAAATCCCAATTAGCTAGCAGAAGCACAGAATTGTTGAAGTTCTAACACAGAATCAGGAAATGCAATCTTAGCCCTCTAAAGTTCTGAGTTCAAACACGCAGTTTAAGTACAAGTAAAATTACACTTTAAACTGAAGAAATTTGGCAGTGGACGCATGAGAAACATCAGCAGTTTGTGGGAGACAAGACCCCTGCAAAGGCCAAAATTCCAACGCAGCACTGAGTATAAAACAAAAGTCCAAAAATCAGAGGCAATACAGGATTAGGGTAAAAATAAGGTTAATTTGGTGGATGGTAGTGATAGCCCAGTCAGGAGGAATTGAAAATGCCGGGCAGGATGGGGAGACAAACAGGGAGCTCGTGGACCACAGGCGACCAGTGAGAGCTATCCCAAGAGAAAGGTGCCTGTCCTTTGAAAATTTACAGCCACAGCCACGCAGCCTTGAGTTTCTGGAGCACCGTCCAGACCATACCTGCAAGCAAGGGCTCGAGGGTGGGTGGCAGCAGGCTTTTCCCACCGTGGAGGCATGTATATCCCCATCGGAGGTGACTACGGAGGTGGTACTAGCCCAAAGGGCTATGAGAGGACACCTGCAAGCAAGGGCTCGGAGGCAGGTGGCAGCAGGCTCTTCTTGTCATGGAGGCATGTAGATCCCCAGAGGTGACCACAGAGGTGGTACTAGCCCAAAAGGCTATGAGAAGACACCTGCAAGCAAGGGCTCAGGGTGGGTGGCAGCAGGCTCTTGTCCTCCTTTTAACATTGTAATATTGCTCTGCTCTTATCTTTTCTTGTACCCTGTTATGTAATTTCATTTTTTAAGTGGATCCTTCACAAAGGAGTCCTTGGCTCAAAGGTTGCAATTCTGATTCTTTCAATAAACAAATAAATAATAAAAAAAATTGAACTGATTACTCATTTCTATCTCATCCTCTGCCTCCCACTTCCACAGATCAGTGTCTTTCTTCCTGGTTGCCTGCCTGTGTGCTCCTCCCCCCCCCCTTACATGTCATGGACTTGCTGGGGTCAAAGGATGACCCACACTGTGGGGAATTTGGGGGAGGAAAGTAATATTTGGAGCACTGGCTATAAGGAGAGGATGGGTCACCAAATGCTCTAGGAACAGATGGTGCACATCCAGGCCCCAAACCGAACCAAGTACTTGTTTCCATCTCATCCTCTGCCTTCTGATCCCATAGATCAAGGTCTCTTTTCTTTCTGGTCGTTGAAAATGCAATATTGTGGCAGAATGGCCTAAGACACACCATGGCTACCAGGGATGTTCCTTGCAATGCCAAATGGTGCTCCACAACTGGAGTTCCAATCATTTAAAGGGCTGCTGACAGTTATTGTTTCTTGGGGCAGGCAATGCATGGCAAGGAGCTGCCTGCCCCAGGACCTAACTGTGCCCCAAACATAATTTTTTTTAAAAAAGCATTATTGTTATGTTTACCTTAGAAGAATAGCAATCTCAGTTCCACATTGAAAGCCAGCCATTGAGTGCCTGCTGCAGTTACACCCATAAAATCACATTTTGATAATACAAAGCAGGGCTATAGATAGCATACATGGTTGTGTAACTTTACAGAATGTTAAAGCCTAATAATTCTTTAAAAAAAGTTTTTTTCCCCAGTCTGTACTGACACAGCATTTATTAATGTTTTTTATTTATGCACTTGTTAACAAGCAAGTTCAAAGTTTTTGGAAGTTACTACTTTAATTGTGATGTCACATTGATTCACCTATAAGATGAATGTCTGTAGTCTTAGTTGCCTTCCCCCTGATGAAGAGCCTGCATGAGACTCGAAGCACTGGGGCTTGTCCTGTTCTGTATGTTTTTGCACTTTGAATAAACCCCTTGCACTCAGCATCATCACTTGGTGTGTCTACATTTTTCTTTGTGCACCTTTTTTGCTAGTTTTGTACATGTAATACTACCCTCCTTTCACATGTGTAAGTGCCTGTAATAAGTAAAAGTTACATATAAAGACCGCTGCAGCCCACAATAAAATTATAATGCTATCTATTGCACTGCAGCCCCTTCCCCACTTTGTGTCATCAAAGCACTGTTTTCTGGGTGGGGCTGCAGTGGGTATTTGGCAACTGGCTTTCAATGCAGAACAGAGATTGCAGTTCTTCTAAAGTGAAAATAACAACAATACTGGCTAAAAAAGTAATTTTGAGTGCTCATTTAGGTTCTGGGGTAGGCATCTCTTTACCACGAATTGTCTGCCCCGAAGATGTCAGGCTGTCAGCTGCTCTTTGATCCAGTTTGTAATTTCACACACACACACACACACACACACACACACACACACACACACACATATCAATATTCTGACACATACACACACACACACACACATATCAATATTCTCACACATACACACACACACACACACACACACACACACACACACATATCAATATTTACAATACTCAAGCCCATCAGCAGTCTGTAGCCATTCTGACATTTACAGAGGGTGGTGGTAGTGGTGGGGGTAGGGTTACCACCTGTCCTGATTTTATCAGAACAGTACTGGTTTGGAAGGATGTGTACTGCCCCAAAAAAAAAGGAAAATGGAAAATATTCTGTTCTTTAATAAAGAAATTATTTTGTTATTTTCCTCTTATAAGTTACATAAAATCTTAGTACCTTAAATAAAATATGTTCATATGATAAGAAACATAAACAACTAAAAAATGAAAACACAGTATTAATTATGTTTACTTAGATAAAAGAAGTCTTTTGCATTGGTTGGGGTTAGTGTCCTGCAAAATAGTTCCTAGATGTCCTCGTGCTGGAAAGGGTGTTGGGCTGTCATAGTCAGGGCCAGATTTACATTTCCATGGGCCCTATGCACCGCAGTAAGGGCCTTCCTGGCATAGGTTACTTGGCTGAACCATTATGCAAGCATTCAATACTTAACATTCCTGGCCAAAATCACTTGCAGCAATCCCAGCCAATATAAGCAAAACAGGGGGAAAAAATCCCCTTACTACATCAGAAAAAAACAAGCACCACTTCCCACCTGCCACCACCAGTTGTGTATTGTTTTATGTTGCTGCTTTCCTGCTATGTTCTCCATTTTTTAATCTCCCAGTCCCAGTCACTGCACTAAGCCTAACACACACGCACACACACACACACACACACACACACACACACACACACACACACTTAATGACATCATTATTCCTTTTTCAAATTTCATGCCCATTCAATGAATAACATTATATTTATATAATATATGGGTAACCCTTATTATTGTCTGAATTTGGCAAATTTATGTAGTTGTTATGGTATCAATGTGACGCCAAGAGGTTGTTAACCCCTCTTGGTAAAATACGATAGTACCTATTCTTCTTGAAATGAATCTACAAGTGGTGTACAACCAACAGCCATGGCAGTGAGAACTGGCCCTAATCTGGAGAGGCAGTATGGGAAACGTTACAAAGTAAGCAGTTTTTGCTCATACACAATAAAATATAATGGATGGGGATTTATTGGTAACCTCACTGAAACCGCTTCTCGAGGTTAACATTATAACTGTAAACCTCTCAAGTTTCACACTCGAGGTTTACTAATTTGTCATGGTAACCTCTCGAAGCAATTACAGCATAGTTACTGATAACTCCCCATCAATTTTCCTCTATGTAATACATGTTTGAGCATCTGCCCATTGAGAATCTCAACACATGAAAACTCATAACACTGCTGGTTTGTAAGATTCCAAATAATAATAACATTGATCTGATGTCAGATCGATGCTATTATGATTTAGAACCTTACGAATAGCAGTGCATGCAGATGTAGTTTAAAGGGGCACCCTCATCTTCAGGATTTTATAATGTCTGAAAGCCCATGAAAAGCTTATTCAAGTGAGCTATTGTGCTTACCTGTAAGTCTTAGCAGTCTGGAGTTATCCATATGTAAATCAGCCTGTAATTAATGACTGGAGGCAGCCATGTTCTTTAGGCTTCTGATAGGCAATGATGTCACCGCAGTCTTGGCCCTGCTTTGACTGCAGATAATCCAATAGATTAAATGGAAAGTCACCTGTTTTATCAAGTGTGTTTTAAGGTGTCATTACAACACTATCTTTATTATAATAATTGTTTTGTATGTGCATTAAAACTAGTTACCACCTTAACATTTCAAACTGTTAGTAAAAATAATCCAATAGAGTTATTGTGTTATGTTAGAAAATTCCATTTAGTCCAAAGTATTTCAATAAGAAACTATTATACTTTTAACTTTATCAAAAGAAGTAAAATATTATTTTAATAACACCTTTCAAGTTCTGCAAGTTTTAACACTGTTGTCCATCTACGTGTTTCTGCAATTAATAAACAAGTAAACAAGTAATTGTGTCCTTTTTTTTCCAAGTCTGATCTGGATAGAAAGAGAATAATATTCACTGAATCATGACAAATGCTCAGACTGTTTTTACTGTCTTTGTCCAAGAAAGTCACACTGTGCTACAGCTTGTTCCTGGGCATGCTTTGGGAGCACATGGAGGTTAAGTGACTTGCTCTGGGTGGGTCACACAATATGCAAGTAGAGCATGTTGGAATCAAAACCTGTTCTGTTAGATGAATCAAGCTTGTTCACATCTCTTTGCTTTAACCTCTAAGCTATACTGCCAGCTGATCATCAAAGACTACATATTTTAAGACTGACCTCATGGTGCCAGGCCAGTAGATATGGGGGCCTCATTTGCATCTTGCAGACCTGAGTTCATGCCCCAAACCCATGATTGTAGGAGAACAGACTGTTAGAGAGGGGATAGAAAAATAAAGTTAGAAAGTGGTGCTGTGGCAGCCCCAGAAATTGGTACTGACTTGAACACAGCCAGGGTCTAGAAAACTTGATATGGGGCCACATGCCTATCGGCACCATAGAGCTAGCCTAGAAATGTGTGGTTTTTGATGATCAGCTGGCAGTATTGCCTATAGGTTAGAACAATGAGCTGTGAACATGGCTGGTTCATCCAGCATACCTGGTTTTGATTCCAACATGTCTGCTTGCATATTGTGTGACTCTTAGCAAATCATTTAACCTCCCTTTGCTCCCAAAACACACCCAGAAACAAGTTTCAGCTCAGTGTTCCTTTCCTGGACAAAGATTGTAAACACAAAAAAAAATCTATAAACATTTGTTCTGATTCTGCAAATATTATTCTCTTACTATCCATATTTGACTTGAAAAGAAAAGGATAAGTCACAATTATTTGTTTATCAAAAACACATAGATGGGCAACGGTGTTAAAACATGCAGAACTTGAAATGAGTTTAAAGAAGTACCTTATTTATTTTGAGAAAAGTTTGACAGATTCTTACAGAAATATTCTGGACTGAATAGCCATTGTATTTTCTAATATAACAATACTAGAATTCTATTGAATTATTTTTACTAGCATTTTGAAATGTAAAGGTAATAACTCATTAGTTTTGTTGCACATAAAAATCAATTATTATAAATGTGGAAAGTGTTGTAATAACACCTTACAACACACTTAATAGAACAGTCAACTTCCTATTTAACCTACTAGATTAACTGCAGTCAAAGCAAGGCCAAGCTTGTAGTGACATCATTGCCTGTCAGAAGCCCAAAAACACATGGCTGCCCCCAGCACTTAATTACAAGCTGCTTTACATATGAATAACTCTGGACTGCTAAGACTTTCAGGTAAACACAACTACTTACTCAAAGCAGCTTCTTATGGGCTTTCAAACATTAAGAAGTCCTGAAGATGAGCGTTCCACTTTAAATGGTGGCAAGGAAATCCCAAGAAAGACAGGCAAGTCTGCCTTTCTATTAGCTATCTCTCTGATGACCTGGTGTAACCTAACAAGCCGCTGGCACTCTGTGCAAAACTGAAGTGCACACACTGAAAGCCGAAACCAGATATTGCAAAAACAATGTATTACACAAAATAGTGTATGATGATCCAGCTGTTATTGCGCCAAATCACCATCTCAGGGTTCCATGATATCAAGCACCTACTGAGCTCACTTCTCCAAGTGGATGACATCATGAAAACCCTCTGTGGTGTTATAGCACCATAACAAACAGATTACCATATACTGTTCTATTTTTAATGTGACTGTAAGAAAAATGACTGCATGAATCATAATTCCAGGCTGCCACCTATACACATTCTTATCAGATGACACTGTAAGGCAGGCACAGGCCACTCTAGACAACAAGTTACTGTGAAATATTAACAAGTTATTACATTTTTGTGTTGGCGTGCTTGTGCAGCCAACACAGTGGAACAGGGCAGCTTTAGAGGTACGGTCGCTGTTCGGCGAATGCAGGGCACGCACCAGTAGGTGCATCCTGCATTCCCCAATCAGCCTGCATGCCGGGACCACACCATGCATACATAATGGGGTGAGCACATCTAAGAAAAGGTCCGCTGCAATCCGAGCAAAGCTCGTCATATGCAGCGGTCCTTTTCTTGCCATGCTCGCCGCCATTATGTGAATGGTCGGTGAGTGGGTGGCCGCCTAACGTCTGCCGACTTTGGGGGTGCCAATCCCTCTGTCGGTTAACCCCCACTGTCTTTGTGTGCCGACGAGAGCCCACTCCTCCGGCATTACCCAATTGTTGAATGCCAGGGGTGCCCAATCCCCTTGGCTCGCACCCTTTCTTTCTGTGCCGGCAGGGGTGCCCAATCCCCGTCAGCATTACTTCCTCCTTCACCCTGTGTTGCGTGCCGACGAGGGTGCCCAATCCCCCGTTGGCTACTGACACCCCCCCAAAACAGTTAGGTGGCACGCTAGGAGCCCACCCCAGTGTGCCAAATGCTCTGCAAAAGGAAAACTGCCCTGCAATGTTTTTTTTAACCTGTAAAATGAAAACAGTCCCTCGTAGTCTCGATGCCCCCTCCTCCACCCGCACCCACCCACTGTGCACCCTGCCTCCCCTCACCTCCCCTCACCCCATACTTACCTCTGGAGTCTGGTGCGATGATCTTCTGTGGACCGGGAACACGTCTGCACTCTTCAAAGCTGACCGCAAACTGAGGAAATACCAGTAAGTTGTATAATGGAATGAATAGGGTTTTTTCAACTTTAATGCATATCTCGGGCATTTTTGAGAATTTTGGCTCCAAATTTTCAACATGGATTTTATGGGACCCCTTCTCATGAATTCTTGCACTGTCATGGTGTTATTCGGTCCCGAAAGGTGATTTCACAGTCACTGCGCGTAATCACCTTTCGGGACCAAGTAACGAAATGACAGTGCCACTGTTCACGAGAGGGGCTCTCAAAAAGTCTATGTTGCAAGTTTGGTGGGAAAAATCCAAAAAATGACTTTTATGAGCATGCATAGCAACTGCGCAATGCACGCTCGTAAGTTAGCGTATTCGCACTATTTTCATGCCAGATTCTCAACATTGGCATTTTACACACCTTCTTGTGAACCGTACAGCTGTCATTTTCATCCTGCGAAATGTGTTTGCACTTCCGGCGCAGAATAAGCGCAGGTTGCTGTGCAAATCAGTGTTAGGGGCACATTACAAAAATGACAGTGAACTGTTCATGAGCAGAGATCCTAAAATGCCTGTGTTGAAAATTTGGTGACAATACTCCATAAAATGACTGTTTTCGAGGTGCATAGCAACTGTGCAACGCACGCTCGTAACTTAGTGCATTCATAATATTTTCATGCCAGATTCTCAAATTTGGCATTTTACTACACCTTCTTGTGAACTGTACAGCTGTCATTTTTCACATCCTTGCTGAAATGTGTTTGTGCACTTTCGGCGCACAATAGCGTGTTCACTGTGCGAAATCAGTGTTTGGGACACATTACAAAAATGACAGTGAACAGTTCATGAGCAGAGGTCCTAAAATGCCTGTGTTGAAAATTTGGTGACAATACTCCATAAAATGACTGTGTTACAAGCGTGCATTGTGCAGTTTGCACGCACGCTCATACGTTCGTAAACTTCTAATATTCTCACTCCAGATTTTCTACAGTGCCATTGTTCTGCACCTCCTAATGAACAGTACAGCTGTCATTTTTCACATCCTGACCAAAATCTGTTTTTGCAGTTCCGGCGCAGAATAGCGTGGTCACTGTGGAAAGTCCATGTTGGAGACACATGATGAAAATGACAGTGACACTGTTCATTAGCAGATGCCCTAAATTGCCTATGTTGAAAATTTGGAAATGAAAGTCAATAAAATTAGTGTTTTATGAGTGTGCATTACACAGTTTGCACGCACTCTCATGACTTTCTGAATTTGTAATACTTTCACTCCAGCTGTTCATCATTGGCATTTTTCCATACCTCCTTATGAACACTCCAGCTGCCTGAAATGTGTTTTTGCACGTCCAGCACAGAATTGCACAGCCGCTGTGCAAAATCAGTTTTTGGGACAGTTTGAGGAAATGACGGTGACACTATTCATGAGCACAGGTCCTAAAATGCCTATGTTGAAAATTTGGTGCCGAAACTCCATACAATGACTGTGTTGCAAGCATGCATTGTGCAGTTTCCACGCACCCTTGCAACTTCGTCAATCTGCAATATTTTCATGCCACATTTTCACCACTGGCATTTGTGCATGTCTCCTTATCAACAGTCCAGCTGCCATTTTTCACAGCCTGCCCAAAACATGTTTCTGCAGCTGTGGCACACAATAGCGTGCTCGCTGTGCAAAATCACCTTTTGAGACACATTCACAAAATCACAGCACTATGCGCCTTTAGCTGCGCCACTCCCACTGCCAATGCCAGCGCAACAACATTCAGCATTGACAAATGCTTGTTTAATCTAATCTCAAATAATTCATTTTCAGGATTGGGTCTGGAAGGGTGGTATATTGTCTTACCTTTTGGCTGAAGTATGAATGTTGCTCCCCTCATCCATTCCAGGCAGTCCTAGGCCCACTCAAACTGATCTTTTCCATTTCTGACTGCTGTGACTCTTGCTGTCTGTCTGACTCCTATCCTGAGTTCTGGGTTGGGCCCTGGTTATGTTTTGCTCTGCTCCAGCCATTCAAGAAAAGTCCAATCAAATTGCTCACAGTGCACCATGACACCAGATCCAGTCCAGTCCTGAGTTAGTCCCTTAGCCTCCTCTCTAGTGCACAGTACTCTCAGCTCTCTGATTCAGAATTTGGCCGGTGCAATGAGGCCTAGCTTGCTGTTAGGCCTGCTGCTCAGTAAAGAAAGGGCTGCCTGCAGTCAGAAAATGGATGACTGCCACTTGTGCCTCTCGACCATGATGCTGCATGGAATTTTTCACTCCCCTGCCCCCACAAACAGTGAGCAGTGGGGTGGGGAGCACTACAGCTGACAAGGAGGGAGTGGGGATTAGTGGCTTGGTTTGACTCTATTGTCAGGTGGGGGAAGCGATCATGAGGGGCAGTGATCGACAGGATGGGACTTCTTGTTGTGACAGGGGCACGGGTAAGTTGGAGACATGATTGGGAGGAGAGCAGGCTGTAGAGGATTCTCCTTAAGCAGCACTTTTTTAGCATCTGGAGCTGTACATCTTCATGCTTGCCTGGCCCTTCATGAACTTTGCCACTGAACAGGGAGCACACTGCAGAGGTCTTGAGGCTGGGAATGTTCCCAGCATCCTTCATGCCCCCAACCCTTTCCTGAACTGAAAATCAAGGCTAGGGTGCTCAGGGAGAGATACTCCTGGTGCCACAAGCATCTCACTTATTATGGCCAGCAGTCCACTGGAGGTATTCATTCTTCCAGCCCCACAAACACTGTAAACCAGGCTTGGGAACAGAACATGTTATTCTGCTTTCTGGTGCCTCGTGGCACCATGCTTGATGGAGTGGGTGACATCACATAAATTCTTTGCTCCCACACTCCCACAAACAGTGAGCAGTGGGGTGGGGAGCACTACAGCTGATGGGGGTGTGGGTTAGTGGCTGGGTTTGGTTCTGTGGTTCAATAGAGGAAGCATTTGGGAGGGGCTGGGATAGACCAGGTAGGACGTGATGCGGGCAATGATCCTGGCAGGTGGCCGCAGCTGAGCAAGGCACTACTTCAGTCGGGTCTTGAACTCCTTTATAAGCTGCTGAGCTGCCTGCATTCTTCTCTCAAATACTGTGACTCACTGACAGCTGGGAGGTCTTGGGGGTGACATGAGGGGAGGGGACACAGCTGGACTGCTACAGGCTGAAAATGACATTGCTCAGCTGGCTGCTGGGTGGTGTGTTGTACTCAAAGGGATGGAACCACACTGGGATTGGTGTAGTAGTATCCTTTGAACTATGTATAGTTTACACCCATCAGCCATGCTGAACAGCGTTACCATCAGCCTGCTCCTGGATGGTCTGTCACTGTCGAACCCATTGTAGCCTGAGCTGAATTGGACCCAACAGTGACATATCTCTGAAATGCCGTTCTTGTAGCTTGATGTTCACTTTGCGCTGCATACTCGAGCAAACATGAAAATTACTTTCATAGGGAAGTTAGAGGTTTTTCTTCTGTCTAGGAACATGGTGAGAGCACTCAGACCTTCCCAATGAAGGCTATTACTATACAACAGTTGAATATCCATTGCAACTAACCAGTGGTAGGATTCAATAGCCAGGTCATCTAATGTCAACAATATATTTTTTTTTTTTTAAATTTAAACTTTATTCATTTTAACAAGCATAACAAAATATAACATGGTAAAAGACATGGTAAAACATGTAGAAACAAGGACTAACTGCCTCAAACCTCTCCCCCAATACCCACCCCCATCCCCTGGAGGATGCTGCCACTAAGAGGAAGGAAAAGAAAGGGAAGCGGAAAAGACAAGGAAGGGAGGGAGGAGAAGAGAGAAGCATCCAAGGTGAGCCAAAAACCTGAGGTCTTATCACCCGGAAAGGTACAAGGCATAAAGTTTACCCCATTTTTTGTGAAAGGCAGGCAAATCATGCCTGATACTGGCAATCCATTTTTCAATTTTAAAACTGTGTGACATTTCTGCCACCCATTCCTGGTAGGTAATTTCGGTTTGGTCAACCCAGTGATGAAGGACCAGCCTTTTAACAGCCATCGAAATAAGGGCCATGTGATATTTCCTTTCGTTGACCTTAATAGAGGAGAAGATACCTAAGATACAAATCTCAGGCGTAAATAGGTTTTGTAGACCCAAAAGTGGACTTAAGTTATCTCGGATGAGTTGCCACAAAGGAGCTACTTTGTCACAGGCCCAAAAAATGTGTAAGATATTTCCCTGGCCAGTACCACATCTGGTACATTTAGGGGAACTAATTTTCCCGAACTTGACTAAATTTACTGGGGTATAGTACATGTTGTTGATTATATAGAACTGTATAGCTTATTCCTATCTAAAGAAAGAACGGTGTAAATCTGACCAAACCTGAGCCCAAGAATGGGGAGCACAGCCAAGCAGCGTATCCACACTTTGGAACCAGGTAAAGTGTCCGGAGTTTGCTGAGAAGGAGGTGTAGTAGAGATTAGCAACGGAATGGGGTTCATTGACTCGGACTTAAGTAACTCTAGCAAAGATATATATTAGATGTCTTTTCACCAGACCAAAATAACTAATTATGAGGTGTCTCATCTGGAATACTTTAAATATGGCCTGGGAAGGAATATTAAGCTTGGACATCAGATCCCGAGAGGAGCCAATAGAATCCAGAAGAAAGAGATCACCTACTACACAATCTCGAATTTGCGGTAGCCAGGAGGGGAGCAACCAATGCGCACCTATCTTAACATTGGGGTTAAGAACTAGCGGTTGGGCGAAGTCCTTGGTATTTTGTATATTCATCGAGGAGCAGTACTGGTTGAAAACCTTAATTGAGGTCCCGACTACGGACTCGCGTATTGGAGTGGGAAGAGATGAGAGATTACAGTAAAATGCAGAGTGAGGATCTATATTGTGGGCCTTCAACAGATTAACCTCAAGTTGCAACCAGAAGGCCGATAAGTATTTGGAAAGAGAGAGTCATTTGCCCATTTTTGACAGGTGGCTAGCCCAATAATAAAATTCGAAATTGGGCAAACGAAGACCACCATTGGCCTTGGGTAAACATAGCTTGAAAACAGCTCTCCTTGGTTGTTTATCTTTCCAGATAAACTTGGTAACCAAGGAATGTACTTTCCGGAAAAAGGCCTTAGGTAGCCAAATATTAAGCAGGTTTAGGGGGTAGAATATACGTGGAAGTATGTTCATCTTAATTATACTTATTCTACTACTTAGAGACAGGGGAAGGTAGGTCCATCTGTTGAGGTCACCTTGGATCCTGTCTAGCAGATCGTCTAGGTTAAGTTTCCTAATTATGGTAATATCGCGGGCTAGGTAAATGCCCAGATATTTAAGGTGATCGGGTGCCCATTTCATCCCAAAATGGGCTACTTCCGCATGAAATAAGAGGGAATTCAATGGAAAAATTTCGCATTTAGTCAGATTCAGCTTGTAGTTGGAAACTTCTCCAAATTGATTGATAATTTTTAGGGCTTCCTGAATGGAGCAGACTGGGTCTGATAAATGTAACAAAATGTCTACGAACACTGACATAGTGAGTGTTTCTTGGCCAACAACGCAACCAGTGATAGCAGGCGAAGATCTAATACGAGCTAACAAAGGTTCCAAATAAAGATTAAATAAGTAGGGTGAGAGAGGGCATCCTTGACGAGTACCGGAGAATAAAGGGAATCTAGAAGAGAACACCCCATTGCAATACACTCTTGTGGAGGGAGAGCTATAGATCGCCTTGATCCACTGAATAAATTGTATTGGAAAACCCATCGTATTCAAAGTAGCCCATAAAAATTCCCAGCTAACTCGATCGAATGCCTTTTTCGGCATCTAAGGCTACAAGGGCCATGGGAGATTGAGAGTTTGGGCGTACAAAAATGTGCGAAAAGGGTTCTTAAATGGTCAGATGCCGATCTTCCCTGGACAAAGCCTACCTGTTCTGCACTTAGGAGTGATTGCCAAACTTGTTTAATTCGCAAAGACAGAATTTTGGTCAGGATCTTAATGTCATAGTTAAGTAACGAAATTGGTCCGTAGTTGGCGGGATCTAAAGTTGATTTATTAGGCTTAGGTATTAGGATTATAACTGCTTCCAGAAGTGAGGGGTCTAAGGGCCCTAAAGTGAGAATATAATTAAACAGTTTTAGCAAAACAGGGGCAAGTTCGCTACCAAAAGCCTTGTAGAAATTTGGGGAGAACCCATCAGGACCAGGGGCTTTGTCCAGGGGAAGACCGTGAATAGCATCTGTAATTTCCTCTAGGGTAATGGGAGTAGTTAGAACCTCACACTGACTAGGTTGAAGCTTAGGCAGAGGGGTGTTCTCAAGGAAAGCCGTTATACTGGGGAGTTTTGAGGGGGAGGTAATGATCCGTATAGGTTCCTGTAGAAAGATTGAAAACCCCAGCTATGTCCCTCGGATTAGTTTTGATAGAGCCATCATCAGCAGAGATTCCTGGGACTAATCTTGAACTCTCACTTCTTTAAGTTTAAGAGCCAGCAGTCTACAGGTTTATCTCCTGGTCCAGGTATTTCGTTTTAGTTTTCAAAATGGAGTATTCCGTTTTCTCCTAATTAAACCTTCATACTCATCTCTAAGCCTATAAAGATTTTTTAATTATCTTGGGAGAACGAGGCAGAAAGCTTCTCCTCGCTAACTTGATTTGATTAGCTAAGGAGTTGGTTCTTTCCAACCTTACCTTTTTCCTTCTAGAGGATTCTTTGATAAATTCGCCAAGAAAGCATTTTAGAGAGCACCACCAAGTCAAATCTGAAACTGAATCTTGATTAACCTCTAGAAAAGATGAGATCAGGGCCTTGAAAAGCAAGACCACCCGATCATCCTTCAAGATCTGGTTATTAAGTTTCCAGGTAGTGTCCAGCTGACCTGGAGGTCCTGGAGTGAGCTTAACCCAGGACATGGCATGGTCTGAAATAACAACTGGCTCGATATTGGTGGCGGAGACATTAGCTAAAAGGTTGGAGCTCACTAAAATGTAGTCTATACATGACCAGGAATTGTGGGCTGGGGAGTAGAAGGTATAGGATTTAGTGGAGGGGTTAAACAGTCTCCACGGGTCAACCAATCCCAGCAATGAACAAAATTCTGCTAGGGCAAACTGAGCCGGCGACGTATTTCTGGCATCTTTACTAGACCAATCCAGGGCTTGAACTGGAGAGATGTTCCAGTCCCCTCCCAACACAAAGTTAGATGGTAGGTAAGTGGTCAGTAGGTCCGTCAGACCCATCAAGAATCGGCATCTCCTCCCACTGGACCATATATAGAACTAGGACAACTTCAAGGTTGTAGAGCAGACCTCAAGCAAGAACGTACCTGCCATTTGTATCTTGAACACATTTCTTCAACATAAAGGGATATTACGTTTAATTAGAATAGCAACCCTTTGCTATTAGTGGACTGAGCAGCAGCAAAACTTGTGAGAAGCCTTTAAATTTCAGTAGTTTAGATTCTTGTACCATGATATGGGTTTCTTGAAGGAAAAGAATATCCACCTCCATTAAAGAACTATTCAAAGAATTTGACCCCTCTTGGACGCCTCTCTCAGCCCCCTCACATTCCAGGTAGCGAACTTAACATGATTTAATGTCATTGTCCCTAGAAGGAAGTGAGTACAAGGGAAGCAGCAAGGGATGACATCCACAAGGAAATCGATTAGTGGCGGCAAGCCCACCACCCCAAAACCCATTAACCCCGACCAGCCCAAAACGTGTGTATATAATACCCCAAACATATTCAACACACAAAGGAATATAGAACCAATCAATCAAACTCCGAGTCGGCATAAACTTAGGCCGGGTAGCCATAACACTAGAGTTGACTTTGCCAGTTTATAAACTCCAAACCCTCCTCCCCAAACCTCAATTTAATTCCCACATAACTATATACAAATATCCCAACAACAGGTAGTAGAATAAAACTTTTAGGTTTGCAACAAGGTCTGAAAACCCTCCCCAACAATACCATGGCCTACTCCTTGTTAACTTAGACAAATACAAAAAAACTGTGTACAGCCACCAAATGTACAACTTAATTAACCAGGAACACTGACATTTAAACCTTGAAAGGAGAAAAGGCCATGGTATCCCCTTCCCCTTAATGCAGTCGTGAGGCAGGATCAGACAGCAGATTTCACCTCTCGACCCCCCCTCCCCCTCCAAACAACCAAAAACTTCTATACCCCAGCAGAGAAAACAATGGAAACAGCAGGTAACTGAGAAGAAAAGGGGGAAATCAGCTAAAGTTATATTATCAACACCGGTAAATAGACCGGTGGAAGCAGGTCCGAATGTATAGTGGGCAGAAAAGGTGGAATTACCTTGAGGAACGACCCGGGGATGTAGTGGCCCAAAGGAGACTCATCGTGAGGCACCGGCATTGAGTAAAGCTGAAACGGGAGGAAGCGCAGGTCGGAAACAGCCAGGACGGACCTAACTGGTCCGAGATTTAACCCTTCCTCCGGAAACATCACCCAGCATTAGAGTTCCGGCTTTCAACTCTGAGTCAGCACGCGAGGCCTCAGGAAGTCGGGCCTACACAGCCTCTTAGGCCTCTGGCCTACGCGAACCCACCATCCACCTCCCTGATCAGACAAGACTCCACCAGGCCAGGTAAGACCAAACCTTGGCGGGATTCAAACGCTAGGAGGTTAGGGGTAAAATTGAGACCGGGAGCCAGAAGCAAACCAAAACATCAACCAAAACGGGTTACAAAGCCTAATAGATAGCACCACATCAGGGTCCTTTAAACAGACTGGGGAGTCTCTTAGCGAGGTCAGCCAGGGCCTGGTCAGAATCTTCATAGGATTGCCCCACGCCATCCAGAGTGACCACTAACTTTGCTGGGTAGACCATTCTAAAACAAATTCCAGCAGCAATGAGTTTCTTAACGACTGGATGGTAAGTGGCCCTCCTTTTGCGAATTTTGTATGGTAGATCCTGGGATATTCTCAACTTAGCTTGGTTCCAATGGAGAGAGTCTAATTCTTTAACTTTGGCCAGGACATGTTGCCGCTCGAGGTAACTCAAAAATTTAATTATGAGCGGGCGAGGAGGCGAATTCGGTGGTGGTCTGGGCTTCAGAGATCTATGGGCCCGCTCTATATGGTAGGTCTGGTTGATCGGGGAGGGACCGACGACTTTATTCAGAAAGTGTTGGGTAAATTTGACCGCATCGTTTCCTTCCTCGGCCTCCGGGAGCCCCAGAATCAAGATGTTATTTCGCCTGCTTCGTCCCTCTAGATCTTCCGTTTTAGCCTGGAGTCTCTGAACTTGTTGTTTTAATTTAGTGATCTCCGGATCGGTTTTGCTTTTCCAGCAGTCCAAAGACGTAACGTTAGCTTCCAGATCCCCTACTTGCCGCGATAGATCAGAGAAGTCTTTTCGGATGGATTTGATTTCCGTGGAAATCTCCTGCAAAGTTTCTCTGAAGGGCAGGATTTCTTGCAGAAAACAGTCCTCAGTCAGCAGGGTAGTTGGAGGAGCCGAAACTGCTTGTTTGGAGGGGCAAGAAGAGTTGATGTTTCTGGCTTTTTTGAAGGCCTTCTCAGGAGTCGTTGGTGGTGTGTGTCTCACACTGGCTGACTTCATGTCAGCTTCCATCGCTGCAGCAGCACTAGTTCAGCTTCAAGCGCCCTAAAAATTAGCTTAGGGATGCTAGATGGAGTCACCAAGCCTTTAGGGTCGCTAAAATAAAATAGGGTGTTGATTATCTTGAAGAGAAAGGTTGTTCTTGTAGGTGAAGGAAAGGAGCCAGATAGGGAGCTGCTCTCAGCCACACTGCATCACGTGACTCAAAATCCCTAATGTCAACAATATGCCTGATGTGTCCTGGACTTATGATGGTAGGGCCCTGGCTAATGTACCAATACATTAGTCGACCAAGTCTGATAGGGACTCAGGCAAGCTGCCTATCCAGGAAACAGTTGGTCTCCTGGGAGGGCATTCAAGCGATGTGTGTATCTTGGGTAGTATATAAAATACTGCCCTGACAGGATGATCAGTTTTCAGCAAATTAATAACCCATGGTAGAAAAATATTAGTACTTGTAAAGCTGGTCAATATATCTATCCACTACCTTTTAAAGCTTAGGATAGGATCAACAGAAACTTTCATATAGTATGTTTTATCAGCCAGCTGTTTTTTCACCTCCTCATTAATAGTTGTCCATCACTACTATTGAGCCCCCTTTAATAGTGATTGCTGGATCTTCTTTTTGTGTCTGTAAGGCCTCCCTCTCTTCTCCAGTAGGGTTACCATTGCTTCTCAGGTTTTGTCTCCACCATCTTTTTCATATCCTATTCACACAATTCCTAAAATTCCTGGAGGACTGGTGACAAGTGGGGGCATTAGTTTGATTTCTTCCACAGTATGTTAGTGATCGTTATCTTTGCTTGCTTAATTCCGTAGGTTCAGTTTCCTGTTGTTGCTGGTTCTCATTCATCTTTTCATTCTTCTACCACAGATGGGATTTATGGCCTAATGTCCCTACAAACTGATGTAAGCCAATTACTGTATCAAATACTGTAAGGTAATTCCATTTGTTGCCTCAGAAGAGATCAGAGAGTGGATTGGGAACGTCAGTGTAAACTGCGAAAAACAAATTCATGGTTTGCACTGAAAAGTTAATCGGAACTGCAGAAAAGTAATTTGAGGTTTATGTAAACTGTAGAAACCTAATCAATGGTGTATGCAAATTCCTGAAAATTAATCCATGCCTTCAATAAAAAAAAATGCAAAAAGCTTTTTTGTGGAGCACATTAATCAGTCAAGGTGCCTGGAGGTCATCTTGGATCAATTTCTTACCTATGCGTTACATATTGAGCAGCTTGTTAAAAGAACTAATACTCATGTGGGTGTTCTTTATAAAACTCATGCTAATCTGAACCAAAAAATCAAGGACACTGGTGTTTTCTCATCAGTTTATTTCCATTTATACTGTGGATTATTGTGGGATAATTTAGTATGCTACCCCAGTATTGTATAACAAGGCTTGTCACCTTGTCCTAAATGTGGATAAGTATATTAGGAATGGGTGAATGGTTCATTTAAAAATATCCCCCTGTCACAAACCGGGAGGGGGGATAATTTATTTTGGACCAAAATGTACTTTGAGACCTAACTGTGGTTGAAAAGTTTGTTTAGGTTAGAAATTACAAAAAAAGGAACAATAATAAACCCTAAATAAACCTACGCTGTAGCATATAAAGGCACCCTCTGTCTTTCCTTCTCTCATGCAAATTACTCTCTGGTGTCCAGGTGGCACCCCATCTCTCTGCCCATCCCATGCTAGGTAATCATAGTGTCTAACACAACACTCCACCCTTTCCTTGTCTCATGCCAAATACTCCCTGGTGTCTAAGTGACACATACCCCCCTCCTGTAATGACAACAGCCACAGTCCTGTTCTCACCTTTTTGTTTGGCCAACCTCTGACTTAACCACAAACTGCTACATTAATATATCACATACTATATTGATATGCAGTATCTGTTTGCTTGACAATAACAGAAAATTACTCAGAGATATATCAACATAATAGACCAATCTGCATGATTTCAAGTTATGCAAACAACACTATCTATATACTTTGGTATGTATCCATATAGTTATCTGCAGTAAATATGGATGGCTGGCTGAAGAGGTTAGCAGAGGGCAGTGCTGGTTATCTTCATGGGAAATATTTTTTGTGTAATGATGGATACTACTTAGACACCAGGGATTACTTAGCCCAGACTGTGGAGAAGGGGACGCCACTTAGACACAACAGATTACTTTGCACTTGAATGGGAGAGAGAAGGGGTGCCACATAGGGACCAGTGTTTACTTTTTACAGGATGGGGAGAGGGAGGGTGTTCCATTTAAATACCAGGGATTACCTGGCATGGGACAGGATGAGGGAGGTAGGGGGTTCTACGTAGACCCCAGGAATTACTTGGCATGGGATGGGGTGATGGCGGGAGGGGGTTCCACTTAGACACCAGGGATTACTTTGCATGGGACTGGGAGAGGGAAGGGGTGTCATTTAGACACCAGGGAGTACTTGGCATGGGGCAGGGATAGGGTGGCAGGAAGGGATGCCACTTAAACATCAGGAAGTATTTGTCATGGGAATGGATGAGGGGTGCCACTAAGACAGCAAGGAATGCTGGTATGGGACAGTGAGAAGGTCAGGGGTACCACTCAAGTCCCAGAAAGTACAATAATTGGCATAGGACTGGGAGTGGATGGAGGTGCCACTGAGTACCAAAGAGTACTTGACACTGGACTGAGGGTGCCACTTAGACACCAGGGAGTACTTGGCATGGGACAGGTAAAGGGTGTCATGGAGGGGATGAAACTTAGACACCAAGAAATACTTGGCATGGGACAGGGAAGAGAACTGGGCTGTTTTTCCCATAGAACCTTTTAGAACTCGTTTACAACATATTTCCTATTGAAACACACTGAAGTTATTGGTTTGAAAACAAGAACCTTTTCTGTTCTTTTTGTTGCCATTTTGATTCTGGGTGTTTTACTTTATTGTTAACACAATCGCTTATGTAGGCTGCTAAGTGTGCGCATGTGTGTGTGTGTGTGTGTGTGTGAGTGTGTGTGTGTATGCACGCGCGCGTATTGTTGCTGTTTAATTAAGACCTTTGTAATGTGTTGTACAGCATATATACAGTAAATACCTATGTGTTACCCTTGCCAACTAACATTTCACTGATTGCTTATGCAGTTGTATGCCCATGTTACCCATGAAAAAGGATATTTGCCCCGGGTCTACCTAGTTAACACATTTTAAAGCAGCAGTATTTGTTAGTCAGCAAAACATTTTTATCATACAGCTTTTTTTTTTTTTACGAAATGTATTTCTGACATAAATAGATTCATCTTCCATATATTTTTAGTTTTCTCGGATATTTTTAAAGCAGCTTTTATAACTACTTTGTAATTTACGACTTACATCATTAAAGATGGCTGCCATTCACAGTTTTTTTAAAAATCTCTTCTGTCGAGGTTGCTTGGTGAATGTACATACGACAGTCTTACTGTTGATGTATTAGGATGGTGTTATCACATGTTTCTGATGGTAACTAGCACTGTACTATACCAAACTATTTAATTGTTTCAAGGCAGGCCTGGCACAGGAGCAGGAACTTTCAAATTCATCAGAATCCTAGATCTTAATTCAGGAATGAAAGAAAACAGTAAGTAAAATGGGTATCTTGATGTCTTTGCTGGAAAAACATTATTGCTGAATAAACTATATGGTGACTAACAAATACTGCTGCTTAAAATAACAAAAAGAAAGGTAGGCGCTCCCTTTGTCTTACGCGCTGCAAGCCATCGCTATGGCTTGCTTTTACTCTCAACTCAGTTTGTGATGCCAGGAATAGAACAACTGCCTCTCCCTGCAGCTGACTCTTACACTGGCTGCCCTGCTGGTTGAACTATTTAATTTAGACCTAGCACTTGCCTACCAGTTCATTTAAAAGGCAAAGAAAGTTCAGTGGCACTCATCACTTCATATTTTCTTGCATCAGTTGTTCATTCATGGCTGGGGAAGAAGTTGGTAGTGATTGCAATCATGGTTGTATGTCTGATGAGTCTTGTGAAGAATCAGTTTCTCCAAGCCTCACCTTGTGAGTTAACCATGATGTGAGATTTGTGATTCCTAAGCAGTGAGCTATAAGATGTTGAAATGATTTCACTTAAATTATTTATCTACATTTATTAATTTTGCAGTAAACAAGGAGGAAGGCAGGAAAAACTAGGTTCAGAAGCAATATTCAATTTTTTCTGCCTTGAATGTCAGAGATCTGTGCATGCAGTAGCCAGCTACCACTGGGAATGCAAGAGTTTCCAGGCATGTTGCCCATCCTATTATGAACTTCTGAAGGGGAGTAAAACAGCAGTGAGCATCTCTGAATGCAGACAAGAAATTGCTTCAGGATATCACAAGCAAATGATGGGCAAGATGTCAGAAAGAGCTGACTCAAATGCTAGCCAATCCCTCAAGGAAGGACCTGTTTCTTTGTTGTAATCTGAATCTGTGCATCCAAACCTACATTATCCAGGTCAAATAAAGACTGGTGGTAGTCCTTGTTGAGTTCTATGGCATTAGGCTTTTGAAGTTGCTGAATGATGGATTTGATCATGAGCTTTAACATCGGCTTCATGTACTGGAAATTCTTCAATCATACACAAGTGTGATCTGAATAAGCCTAAAAGGGGGTTATTTGTTATGTTCCGTTAATTTGTTTATCCAAGATAGCCCAGATGAGATGCAGTGTCTTGCATTCAGTGGGGAGTCCTGCTTTTAAGGCTGTGTGGACTGAAGTGCTGAGAGGTTGTCAATCAATCAATTAATCAATCAATCAATTTTTTTTCTAAAGTGCCTTATCCAAGAGCTCTAGGTGCTGCACATGAAACACAAATAAACTCAACACTTCATAAATAATAAACACAGTGCAGAAAACCATGTATGTGTAGCCCCCCCCCCCGGTGTCTAGGGGTATGAAATGGCATGTAGTTCATCGGGAGGGGGCACCCACAGCAGAAACCTTACAGAACTGGCTTACATTTAGTGTAGTTCTTCTTGTCCACTGGGGAGATGGCATCTTCAGTTGCTGGGCTAAATGAGAAGCAGGTTAACTTTCACTGACACTCCAAAGACATAACTGTAGTCCACACAAAGGTAAATGAACTGTGGGCTCCCATTTAATTTTAAAACAGTAAAACGCCACTCCATGGAGCAAGGATTAATCAATGGGGGGTTGGCAGCATTTTCCTGACCGATATGGTCCTAAGTTTCTGTAGCTTTCTTTCTTGACCATTATGGCCTCACAATTTCTGAGCATCTTAATTCTAGACCAATATGACTTCACAGTTTTTAGGCAGCATAGTTCATAGTCCACACATATCTCTCACTCTGCCAGCCTAACTGTGTGGCCAAGATTCAGGTATCCCAAAGATACTGGCACTTCTGGTAAGCCTTTCATGTTGTGCTCCCACAGATCTCCCCCGGAACTGACAGGCCTCACAGTTCAGGGCTGCAGGCTCCCTTTTAACCTTCTTGGCAAAACTCTTCTTGCTCCAATGGCAGCTGTCCCTGAACACAGAGGGTGACACATTACTTGGAGCCGCATGGCTCTACACACTGCTCCCTTCTCCCTTGGACTATGGGGCTTTCCACTAGAGCCTTCAAAGCCTTCCTCCTGCAGCACATCACCTCTGCTAGCTCTGCCACACTCTCTGATATCCTCTCCACTGCTAACACTACACTGGGGCCCATCTTCTCTCATGTCACTCCTCTGACGGTCTCTTCTCTCTCCATACATGGTAGCTACTGGTCATGGGCCAGGGTTGGCAATCACCTCCACCTGGCCTGCTCCTCTCTGTTTCTTCTCCTATACCCAGGGGAATGACCTCCTTTAGTCCCACAAAAACCCATGGTTAAATACCCCCGCACACACGTGGTGACCTCCCAACCCACAGCAGGCCCCGTCGTGTGGCAGAGGGGTTAACCCATTATACATCAGTCCATTTTAGCCCAGAATATTGCCTAACCAGTGCACATAATGTACACTCCCCAAAAGGAGGAAGGGTTACATTCCTCCCATCTTTTAAATGCTCGCTGACCCTGCCGAGCATGTAGCCGCACCAGCTGCCCCATCTTGGCCCAGACTGGGAGGTATGCGTACTTCCTCTCTGCCCAGCCAAGACACAGCTTAAGCTGGTTTAACCACTGCCAAAATGGTAACTCTGAATCCTAACTGGGGCCCAAATCCGACTCCCCTGTTCTACTAAACCTACAACCTGGCGACCCTACCACCTGCTCCACCCTGGATGGATTGCCTGATTAAACAGGGGCTGCATCCCAGTGTCAAATAGTACCTGTCTATACCCAGGCCTCTGCTTACCCTGCCTACTCTTCTACCAAACTGCCTAAATACTGCCTCCCACTGGGCTAACTTAAAACTGATCCATAATGAAAAAATGCAACAATATGAAAACAGTGCTACAATAACATTTTACTTATTGCCACAAATTATCTATCAGCAGTGCACGATAACAATAACAGCAACACTTTTGGTTCTAAGTGACTTGTGGAATAATACATTACAGGACCCCCCAGCACCTTGGAGAAAGAACAGAGTAACTTTATATTATAATACGGTATTTTAAATGGATGTCATGCCATAACTTAAGAGTTCAAAATGATCATATCAATCTAATAAAACAAGAAAAAGGGGTTGGTCTCACCCGCTTCTGGCTGAGATTCTTTCAGCAGTCCCACAGTCTCTCTCTCTAGATATCAGTTCTTACCTCCGGTGGGGAAAAATAGTTCAGGGGGGTTCACAGAGTCTACTCAAAAGTCCACAGGCCATAAACATTCTGTTCACTGACAGGAGAAGTAATACTGTGGATCAGGTGTGGACATGGCCTGGCCAGAAGAACCAACTCCAGACACATAATGCTTGGTGCACCTTCTGTCTAAGTCCTGCACCAGAACAAATGTTTTGAAAAGGGTTAGTCCTTCATAGGCATGGCAGGAACATACCACCTTAGTGATCCATTGGACCTCTTTGATGGCCATGGTGGAACTCATGGAACTCAACTTGTGCTTCTTAAAAAGTTTATCAAGGATATCATGATAAACCCAGTTTTGCCTGTTCTCTTTGATAAAGTCCCACAGTCTTTCCTGCAAATAGGGGTATACCTTGTGAGGGTATTTCTGCCAGATCTTGCACTGCACTATCCTCTCAGCCTGAGACCACTCAGGCAAGCTACAAACAATGGTATGGGGGGGCCTGTCTATCACGAAGCTACACATCTTCCTGGTAATGTCAAACATTGCAGTCACTATCACGGACCTGGTCATACATCTCCTTCTTTTGGCGACACTTGGCGAAGAGACAGGGCTGATCCTTCCTTGAAGTCAAAAAGACCGACTCACACATGAATAGAATATCCCTTTCCAGATCTTCGGCCTGGGGGGAGACAGTGATGGGGCTTTCCTCTGGCATGCAGCTGAGACTGGCATCATTGTCTCTCCTGGCCCCTTGAACTGGCACAGGACACACTTGGTTACTGCTGACTTCTCCACTAGAGCACGGTGGAGGGGATTGTTTCTTCAGATGCCACAGGGGTTTGAGCCATCTTTTTGGTTACTGTTTCTCTCTTTTCCCAAGTAGAATGACACACTGGACTACTCCCTTCACCAGTCACCACCACAGTCTGCACACCAGCAAGGTCCAATCTCTCCAGAGCTCATCATTTTCCACCCAGCAGGATCTCCATGGGCCATTTATATGGACATAACCCCAGGACATTTACATAGTCCTCACATGTTCTCCCACCTGCACCCAAATCCTGTCCAGCAGGCAACATGACTTCCCTCTCCAGGTGCAAAATTCCTTCTCTAGCCTGCACCATATTATACAGTCTCAAATGGACAGGAATCAAATCTGCCACACACTGCCTTCACCCAACACCCATTCAAAGTTTTCAGAGGCTGCCTGCACCCCAAATGTATCCCAGATGAGTCCCCATGTTGTAGCAGCCTCCCTGGTGTCTAGGGGTATGAGATGACATGTAGTCCGTGAGGCGGAGGGGGTGCCCACAGCAGAAACCTTACTGAATTGGCTTACATTTAGTGTACTTCTTCTTGCTCACTGAGGTGCTGGTATCTTCAGGTGCTGGGCTAAAATAAAAGCAGGTTAACTTACACTGGCACTCCAAAGAAATAACTACAGTACACACAAAGTTAAATGAACTGTGGGCTCCCATTTAATTTTAAAAGAGTAAAACTTCACTCCATGGAGCAAGAATTAATCAGTGGAGGTTTGGCAGCATATTCCAGACTGATATGATCTTACAGTTTTGTCAGCTTTCTTTCTGGACCACTACGGTCTCACAATTTTTAGGCAGCTTAATTCTGGACTGATATGGTGTCTCAGTCTTTAGGCAGCACAGTTTGTGGTCTACACATATCTCTCACTCTTCCAGCCTAAATGTAGGGCTGAGATTCAGGCATCCCCAAAGATACTGGCACTTCTGCTCTGCCTTTCACCTTGCACTGCCACAGGTCTCCCCATGGAACTGACAGGCTTCACAGTTCGGAGATGCAGGCTCCTTCTTGACCTCCTGGGCAAAACTCTTCTTGCTCCAATGGCGGGTGTCCCCAAACACAGTGGGTGACACACTCCTTGGAGCAGTCTGGCTCTACACACTGCTCCCTTCTCCCTCAAACTATGGGGCTTTCCACTAGAGCCTTCAAGGCCTTCAGCCTGTGGCACATCTCCTCTGCTAGCTCCTCCACACTCTCTGATCTCCTCCCAACTATTGGCACTGCACTGGAGAACATCTTCTCTCATGTAACTCCTCCAGAGCTCTCTTTTCTCCCCCTGCATAGCAGCTACTGGCCATGGGCCAGGGCAGGCAATTGCTCCACCTGGCTCTCTCTTCTCCTCCCTACTGCTTCTCCTATACACTTGGGAATGACCTCCTTCAATCCTGCCAAAAGCCATGGTTAAATACCCCTGCACACCCGCAGTGACCTTCTGACCCACAGCGGGCCCCACCATGTGGCAGTGGGGTTAACCCATTATACAACAGGCCATTTTAGCTCAGAATAATGCCTAACCATTGAATGTAATGTACACTCCTGAAAGGGGGGCAAGGGGGTTATATTTGGAAAAGAAAAAGAAAGCTCTCAGACAGGATTGTAGAACACCAGGGAGAACAGATAGGTTTTCAAGGTCTTTTTCAAGGCCTCTACTGTGGGGAAATGATGCTGTTAAGATGGAAGGGAGTTCCACAGCTGGAAAGCAACCACAGCAAAGGCTGTATCCCGAGATGATTTCAAATGGGCTTGGAACTTTAATGAGGTTCTTCCCAGTGAAACAGAAAGGGAAATATGGAGTTTAAGGGGTGCATGAGGTCTTTAATGTTGCCAAGATCCAGATTGTGAACCAATACACAAATGTAAAAGGTGGCATACCATCCAACAGGCAGCCAGTGCAGATCATTTAGCCCTGGCTTGATATGATTAAAGGTACTAGTACTGGATATCAGCCTTCCTGTGGCATTCTGCACTAGCTGAGGATGGTGCACCAAACCTCCAGAAAGCCCCAGATAACGATTGTTATAGTAGTCAAGGCGGGAAGAAATATAGGTATGCATTGCAGTCACCAGGTCATCACACTGAAGGTAAGGCTTTAATTGCATGATATTTCTTAGATTAAAACAAGCCACAGCAAACAACAGCTGCCACTTATGATTCTAGTGACAGTTTCTCATCCACTATGACCCCTAGGTATTTAGCTCAGGCTACAGCTCTGAGAAAAGTGCCATTCAAAGATAGCATGGTGATACATGGTGTCAACATTCCTTTTAATTGCCATCTTCTAAGGTCTTGCTTCTATGAGCAACAGCTCTGTCTTATCTGGATTGAGGCTCAACCAGCTGCTGGCTATCCAGTCACTTAGTTGCAACCATCACTCAATCACATCAACAGAGTCATCCTAATCCAATGTGAAAGAGAGGGACAAGTTGGTGGGGTGGGGGGGCAGAGCAGCAAGAAGGCTGTGCTGCTGCTGCTCTGCTCCACACCATGCTCCACACTATGCTGTTCGAGACTTTGATTTTCTTTTAACTTAAACATTTTAGTTTAATAAGTTTGCCACCTTGGTTATTTTTATTTTATTTTGGATCTTAGTTGTAAATGTTACTATAGCAAGTGCTCCGTATTTTTAGAGCAACGTGTTATTCCTGTTTGGCATTCGGCTTTCAGGCAGTGCTGTAGCCTGGGTTGTAAGGCAGACCTATGAATTGTGACTGGCCCCAATCACAGAACAGAAAGGTGGAATATGTCTGGAAGAGCAGAACTGAGAGGCTGTAACTGCCTGGAAAAGGGCCGCCCATTTTAAAAAGAAGGGGAGAAAGAGAACGAGGTAAAGCTGGATTGTACGATAAGCACTGAAAATACTGAGATGCCCAGAATAATACAATTACAGGTATGCCATCCTTGACAGGGGGTCAGGGGGCTATTTGCCTAGTTTTAAAAAGCTGCCAGAAATATTACGCTCAGTGGAGCAATTTTGTGTTTATCTCTATAGGCTAACCTAGATTAGAATCCTGAACAATGGTGGCTGTGGTTTCCTGGATGATTCTTGAACTGCAGAGATGGAGGATTTAGAATATTACTTATTCTACCTAGTGTGGCTTGAACTTCTTGAACTCCATCGGAGGGAGAACAAAGTTACCTATTACTGTCATGGGCTTCCATCCTTTTTCAATATAGTTTACTAATGACTCAGAGAGAGCTATGAAGTGGTCCAATTTCATCTATAAGGTAACACATTTTCTAACTAAGTCCCAGATGACAAGTATGTATATATATATATATATATATATATATATATATATATATATATATATATATATATATATTATTGATTTCTCAGTATTGTGGAATTTTGAACTTGTTAGATATTTGTGAAGGTACTGGGCTGAATGTTACACTGAATGGTTTGTAGTTGCTTTAATGTGCACTAATCAATGGAAAATTCTGGTGGCCTTCCTGTCCTGTGATAATTGCCGCTAATTTGAGTTTGATATTAACACAGTTTCTGTGGGCTTTTAAACCAGTAAAAACTTTATTAAAGTACTGATGTTTCTCATGGAACCTGAAAGTTACAGATTTTTACTTGTCCCTTAAGTCGATGGCCAATTACCTAGACAAATAAATGAATTGAAGAGACTGGATTGAACGCTTCAGAATTGTTTGAATGATTGCATCTATATAACTTGTACTCCCACCATATTCATTAAATCTTCAGTAGCCAGATTCCTCTACAGTGATACTATTATAGTGGCAGTGGAATCAAATCATTGGGTAAATTTCTTCAAAGTGATGCTGCTTCTTGACATGGACATGAACTCTCTTTATATGCTGTTTCCTGTCCCTGAAAGTTCCAGCTTCAGTTTATAACATTAAGCCCTTTTTTTGATCTAGAAGCCTTCAGCCGAACTCCTCAAAAATAAATTTGAGTCACCAAATGGCTGATACATATGCCATTATCTCAAGTGGAGTGGCTTTCTAATGTTTATTATAAGGTACTTTAAGGAATGTGGGGTACAGCTGATGGTGAACTCCTATATTTATTTATTTTAGAACACTGCATTTTATTCCTTGCCTTTTTATGCCTATTGTCTGCTTATATATTTGGCATTTCTCCTTTTGGAAAATAATAGAGATTTCATGTAAATAAATTGTGAAACACTGAACCTTGAATAAGCAAATGAGCTATAGACTCAAAGAACTTGAATTTAAACCCCAACTTAATTGGAGTTTGACTGAAGTGCTTGAAGTGATGATGAGTGGTGTGGGTCTGATTTGTATCTACCCTGCAAGAGCTTTGAGAATGCTTTTTACTTTGCTGGTATTTATGATATGTTGATTGGCTGTTATAAATATTAATTCATATGAAATGTTTTGTCTTTTTAAATTTGTATATATGAAGTTTTGTAATAACAGGAAATTTCATGACTTAATCATAGAGCAAGCACTCAAGCAAAGAATAAGGTCACAACGAATATAGTGCAAATGTAAATTTAATAAAGACTGCTACGGCCAAAATAACCCTCACCCCTAGTGCCTCAGCAGAGAAGCCTTCTAAGGGGATATAGGTAACAGACAAAAGTACTGAATACAAGTACTAAATCAAGTAATGACATCATAAGTCAGGTGATCATGTACAACAAATAAGCACACTTCAAGAAAACTTTTCAAAAATTAAAAAAGCAAACAACAATCAAGCACCATACAATTCAAAACTCAAGTGTTATACAATCCAAAACTACAGTGTTATGCAATCCAACACTCAGTGTTATACAATCCAACACTCAGTGTTATATAATTCAACACTCAGTGTTACACAATCCAAAACTACAGTCCATTAAAGTTCATACATACCGGGCTCTATAAAGAAATACATATAGAACAACACCTCATATAATATTATTATTTAATAAACAAATAATCATTCATTGTTGTAATTATTTAATGCTTAAATAAGCATATATTCATTAATGAGAGATGATACCTGCCACAATAGAGCAGCCAGGGGGATACCTTAGAAGGCTTCACTACCGAAGTGCTAAGGGTGAAGGTTATTTTGGCCCTAGCAGTCTTTATTAAATCTGCATTTGCACTATATTCATTATGACCTTATTCTTTGCTTGAGTGCTTGCTCTCTGACTGTGTAGTTTTTGGGCTGGCTGCTCATATCTGAAGCATTGGGTGTTTCTGTCAGCATCGCAGCAGCAATTATGGATTTTGGGACTGCTGTATTACCAAGATCTGCTGCTGAGCACAGGCACTACTGTGTAGTGCTTTGAGAGCTAGCAATGTATTATTTCACTGTTTGCCATTTGCAACTCTACATGGCCTGGTTTGCTAAAGCCTTTTCAGTGATCTTTCTGTGCCCCACTACAACTGGAAGTGTAATATCTGAAAGGACTTCAAAGGAATTACATAAACAATGCACAAGCATCATCATCAGAAACAGGATACAACTGGGAGAGAACAGAGTCATTCGCAACAAAATGGAACAAAGCCAGGGAAAGATTGTGAGAGACATTAAGAACGCCTTCCATGAACTGGAAAAATTACTTCAAAAAGAGCTTGATATCATGATCTTGGAGCAGTCCCTGAGTAGAGGCCAAGCTCCAAGGGGACTAAGGATCACAATAGTTCCCTCAAGTGAGTTTGTAACTTTTGAGTACAAGAAGGAATTACTGAAGGCAGCACCATTATGTTCCAAATCATTTGTTGAACTACTCATCAAGTTAGATGGTAAGAAAGTTGATGCTATATCATTAGAAACTGAAGAAGCTAAAAAACTGGTGTTAGGGTTTAAAGCTAATGCTAATTACAATAAATTAGATACAGAACTTAAAAAGAGGCTTTCAACATATGAAGTTGAACTGCTAGAAAAGAAACAGACAGTGCTTACCAGAGACCAGGAAGGTTATGACAGTGATAGAATTGTGACCTGGAAAAAACAAAATAGAAGCAGAAGGAGGTCACGTGTAAGATTTAACTTCAGAAATGAACATAAGACTGATAACACTGCAGCAGGAGGACATAACAAAGGGAACAGGGATCCATTTTTAGGCAAAGAGCAGTCCCAAACACCAGAAGAAAGAGAAAAAGAAGGAGGGAAAGATGTGGAGGGAAGAACAGAAGACCGAGGCAAGTGGCAACTGCAGGGAAGGGGGAGAGGACAGAAGCACAAAAGCTCCAAATAATTAATTTATCCAATAAAGCCTTAGCAGACATTGCAGAGAGAGTATTGAAATGAGGTCTTTCTGTTATCCCCACCCCGAAGCTCAATAAATTCCACGTTAATGCTGATTTATATAAACTGTTCAGAAAAATCAAATGAAAGCATTTCTTCAATAAAATCTGAACCAAGAAACAGGCATGGGGTTTATAAATGAAACAGGACTTGAACATGAGGACAGTGACATTTTATTGCCTGAAATTAACAATACAGGAAAATGAGGCTTCAATACAGGAACCTTTAGTGGATTTGTACCTAACAGATGTGAACCCCCTAAATAACCAGCTGTCCCAAGATTTTGCTGACTTATTAGCCATACACGAGAAAAGAGGTGAGCCTTTTGAGACTGAATTAGGTATAGGGCCTAATAGTACCACTGATAGTGAGAGAAAAAGGTTATTTAAAGCAGAATCTATGTTTATGCCACTGACATCCAGCTATTCTCATGTACAAAAGGGTTGTCTTACAGCAGGTTAAGGAGCTATTGAATAAAGCTGGTTAGCCTAAAAACAAAAAACATGATGACTACAGAATTTACAGAGTCAAATGGGTTTTAAAATGATTGTGCAGATTTAATTGTGAAACCAGCTGATGGGGGGGGGCAACATAGTGCTTCTGAATAAGCAACACTATGTAGAAATTGTCATGAGGGTCTTGAATTATGAGAATAATTATAAGAAATTATCTAGCAACCCAACTACTAGATATAAAGTGGAATTGCACCAAATCTTGCAAAGAGCTGTAACGTCAGGAAGTATCACAGAAAAAGAATACGGCTATTTGTGGAATTAAAATCCCATCATTCCAAGTCCATATATTTTACCAAAGATTCACAAAAATATGGTGAATCCCTCTGGCCACCCTATTGTAGCAGGTATTAACTCGCTGACTGATAGATTAGGAAAGTTTGTGGATTTCTTCCTGCAGAAATGTGTGTACACTCTCAGGTCACATATTCAGGAAACTACTTATTTAATTAACAAGCTAAAAAATCTAAACTGGGATGAAAATATGACCTGGATTACTGTGGATGTTGAATCTTTATACTAGTATTAGGCATGAAGATGGAATTTCAGGTAGCAGGTATTTCCTAGAAAAAACACATTGGAAGAGAGAATTTCCATATAGAGTTTCTCATGCAAGCCTTAAGATTCATCCTCACACATAACCATTTTGAGTTTCATGGCAACCATTTTTTACAAATGTGTGGCACTGCCATGGGGCCTCCATGGCACTGTCGTTTGTCAATTTATTTCTGTTACACTGGGAGGAAGAAGTTATTTTTAACCAAACTATAAACCCATTTTTTTCCAGGATCCATTTTTGGCAGCACTTTATTGATGACATCAGCTGTTTCTGGTATGGTGACCCCTGTGAAATTGAGAAATTCATAGAGTGGATAAATATTGATACCCTCAGCTTAGGATTTACTTCTACATCAAGTAAAGATGCAATAAATTTCCTAGATGTCACCATTTCCAGACCAGATGATGCTCAGAGCTGTGTAAACACTAAATGTTACAGAAAAAACACAACCACAAATTCTGTATTAAGAGCCAACAGTGCCCTCCCAGTGAGATTGAAAAACTTCATTCCGTATGGACAGTTTCTCTGCTTACATGGGAACTGCTCTGACAATAGTGATTTTGAAGGTCAAGCTACTGAGCTTGAAACCAGATTCCTGAAAAGAAGCTACTCGAAAGAGTTACAAGCAGAGGCTGGAGACAAAGCTGCAAATAAATCAAGGTCAGATCTATTAAATAAAAAGAAACAAAGTAAACAAAAACTCATTAAAACTGACCCTGTGATATTTGTTACAGAATTCAATAACTGGGCTGGCCGACTAGGTAACATAGTGTACCACTGACACATTTTGTTAGGGTATCAGCAGGTAGCTAGAGCAGTAGAGGAGACACCCTGTATTACCTTTAGCAGAGGCTCCAATATTAGAGACAGTTTGGGCCATAGCTGTATGAAACCAAAAAACAGAAGTAGGAGATCAGGGCTCCAGCTGGTTATGACGGAGACCTGTGTGGGTGCACAAGTGTTACAGGTGCATCATTTGCTGTTACTGCAATCAGGGTGTGTCTCTGAACACCCTGCCAAAACCAGATTAATGTTTTCAGTTAGAGAATTTATTACTTGCAAGACAGCCTTTATAGTATATGTACTATTGTGCACCTGTAACGTGCTATAAGGGTACATAGGCCATACTACCAGGCCCCCGAAAACACGCATACAGGAACATGTCAGAAGTATAGCAAAAAAGAAATTGGACACTCCTGTAGGGGCTCATTTCTCACAGTGCCATACTGCAATCCCACTGGGACTTAAATTCATGGGGATTGAGTGGGTTCCACTCATGAAATTTGGGGGCAATAGAGTTAATCTGTTGCTTCAGAAAGAAAGTGAATGGATCTATATACTAGTAAGTGTTAAGCCAAATGGGCTTAATGACCAGTGAGACTTGAAACCATTTCTCAAAAAAAGTTGAAAGATTGTGCAAAGATTTCTGTCATAGATCAGCACTAAGATTAACTGTCTATCTACCACTTAAAGTGAAAGGAATAAGTATTATTTTGAGAAAAGCAATATTTTGATAAGTTGATCTACTTTAAAATTGTTGTAATGTATTAACTTTTCTCTCTCTATCTTATTTTTTCTTCCTACAGGAAGGATCTTCACCAATATTGGTCTTAGCTACAAGCAGCATTTATGTAGGTCCCCAAACCAATGGCCCAGGTGGGATTTGTACCTGAGGGGGTGATCACTGAATCTAGTGCTAAAGCAAATTCTTTCTGTCTTTTTCTGATTGTTGATAGTGGCTCTGACTTAATTTCTGCTTAAAAAGTTGTTAAATTTGTCTTTCATTAATGAATATAGGCTTATTTAAGCCTTAAATAATTACAACAATGAATGATTATTTGTTTATTAAATAATAACATTATATGAGGTGTTGTTCTATATATATTTCTTTATAGAACCCGGTATGTATGAACTTTAACAGACTGTAGTTTTGGATTGTATAACACTGAGTTTTGGATTGTATAACACTGAGTTTTGGATTTTGGATTGTATAACACTGAGTGTTGGATTGTATAACACTGAGTTTTGGATTGCATAACACTGAGTTTTGGATTTTGGATTGTATAACACTGAGTGTTGAATTGTATAACACTGAGTTCTGGATTGTATAACACTGAGTTTTGGATTGTATAACACTGAGTTTTGAATTGTATGGCACTTGATTGTTTCTTTATTTTTTGAAAAGTTTTCTTGAAGTGTGCTTATTTGTTGTACGTGATCACTTGGCTTATGATGTCATTACTTGATTTAGTACTTGTACTGTATGCAGTACTTTTGTCTGTTACCGATATCCCCTTAGAAGGCTTCACTGCTGAGGCTCTAGGTGTGAGAGTTATTTTGCCCCTAGCAGTCTTTATTAAATCTGCATTTGTACTATATTCAGTGTGACCTTATTCTTTGCTCAAGTGCTTGCTCCATGATTTTATAGTTTTTTGGCTGGCTGCCCATGTTTGAAGCATCGTCTCTATCAGCATTACGGCAGCAATTGTGGATTTTGGAACTAATTTCATAACTTGGTGGGCAAATTATAGCCCTAAACGTGATGAAAGAACATTTAGCTACTAATGAGTTTTAGCAGGGAAAATCCCTCACTAGGTAGTTGGGGAATGGGAAAAATGACCATATTTATCTAACGCTTTTGTAAGTAGATGCTGAACTACTAATATGTGTGCTGAGGTTATGAAGGAATGTTAAGTTTATCCAAATGATTTCCTTTTTACAGTGGGTGCAGGTCAAATAGTTTCAGGCTGGGCCTTTTGGAGTCTATGGTTAGAAGGAAAATACTATAAGACTGGTGGCTTGGGAGCATTTTGTGTTTATAAAGGTTTATGGGGAGATAAAGTTGTGACTATTGTGAGGACCGCCATAGTCATGGCAATAAGCACTGTTTCCTTGCAGTATAAGGGCCATTTCCTAATAATAGTCCATTCAAACAGGTGGACCTCTTCAAATGGTAATGGTTTTCCCTAAATAGCCTAAAAAACAGAATTTGGCCAGAAAGTCACTTGTGTCAAATTAGAACCACCTGATGACTAAATGTTCTCCTGTTGGGAGTAGGCTGAAGCTTGTCTTGTCCCAATGGGAATGGGATTAGGTTATGTTTTGGAATTGCCTTCTGAATCTATGATTTCTTTATCATGTGTTGGCTTTTTGGGATGCCTCCTTCATGGCCCTTGCAGGCACTAGATTTATTTATCCTGGATGGTCTTTCTTCTAAGACTTACACAGGGAGGTCACTTCTTATTCTCTAACTCCCTGTGGTTTTGACAAAAAGAATATTTATAAATATTTTTATCAGCACTGATAATTAATGAGTCATTTTATTTAAATGCAATTAATAATTTTATGGCTGAAAGTGTTAGTTATGGTCATTTTAGGCAAGAAAGAACTGGCTGAATCTATATTGCCCCTGATTTAATAACCTTGGGCAACTGTCTTTTGATAATTATTCTGTAGTAATTAAGTGACATGTAACATTTTCTATACATATTGTGCACTTGTATGGAATGATTTATGTTTAAATTTGTTTTGTTTTAGTATATTGTAAAGGCACATAGCCGAATAATAAAAAACAATACAATACAACACAACTGGGTGTCATCTGCATAGCAGTGAAAATACAGATTGTACAGTCTCACTATGTTTTTACCATGAGCAGCATGGTAAACCATGAACAACAATGGAGACAAAATAGAGTCTTGAGGAATGTTGCAGAGAACAGCAGTCACCTCTAAGGAAAATCTCCCCAGGGTTACGCATCGCACACTGACAGTAAAGAAAGACTCAAACCAATGTAACACTGTACCAGTGAGTCCTCCATACTTCCTTAGTTTAGCAGTCAATGCATTGGTCCACAGCATCAATTGTCAAAGACATTTGGTGGATGATCACCACTGAGTATTCCCCTCGATGTCTAGTAAGGAGTAGATCATTGATCACCTTCACCAGGTCAGTCTGTCTGCTGTGTCATGATCTGAACCCCAGCTGGAATGACTCATAGATATCATAGTACAACAGATGAGCCTCCATTTGTGACACAACCACCTTCTCAATTACATTCCCTGAAACAGGACTGTAATTAGCAAGGACCTCCTGGTTCAGAGATGGTTTCTTCAGGAAAGGGGCCACAACTGCATTTTTCAGTGTGACAGGGGAAGTACCCTGCCCTATTGAACTCTGGATGATTGTGGCCTGAAGGATCACCTTCAAGGTCGCGATGCTGACCTATAAGACCCTACACAGTCAGGGACCGAGCTACTTGCAAGATCTCCTTTGACCCTACTGCTCTCTCTGCCCACTCCGTTCCAGTGACAAGGGATTGTTAGAGATTCCCAGGGTTCGTCTTCAGTCATCTGGGTCCAGAGCTTTTTCTTTCATGACCCAAACCCTGTGGAATTCTCCACCTCATCGGATTAGAGAGTGCCTGTCCACAGAGTTATTCAAGGCCTCTCTTTGAAGAGCTATTTATTTGAATTAGCCTTTGAATAAGTTATTCTGTTGCATTTTAATTGCTTTTATATCTGTATTTATTGTGATAGATGTTATTTTGTTGTATATCTGCGCTTTGATGTTTTGAAAAGCACATTACAAATAAACATTGATTTGATTTGACAGAAACAAGGGCCTATTGGCAGTCTACCAACAGTTTGTTTGGGATGGATCCAACATATAGTAGGTAGGTAGGTAGGTAGCAACAAAGACATCACCCAAGATAACTGTAGATTCAAAACTGGCTAAAACTCATTCCAGAGCACTGGAGTGTCATTGAGCAAAAAATCTTCTCCACTTTCTGGAACCATCCAAGCATGGGAAATCACTGTCCTTATTGAGGACATGCTGCCAAAGAAGAAAGCATCACATTCAACACACCTTGCTGCAGATATAGACTGTAGGTAGACAGTATATTGAAGTTTATCAACAGTGAGAAACAGCTGGAATGGTCTATTCCCCCCACCACCCCCAGCAATTACTCTGACAGCAACTCTGTCTTTGCCTGGTATATTTCCCTTTGACACACCCCGTAATGGGTTCTTAAAACCAGCCTGTCCTCCATCAAATGTGATCTCAACCAGGTACACTCCAGTCTCAACCCTATTGTCTTCAACTGCCTCAGCTTGTCATAAAACTGTAGTGAGCAGCAGTGTGAAACCAATGGGTGGGATGTAGAGGTGCAAGGGAGTCAACAGCAGTTACAAGAGCCTTAGTATAGTCAGCAACATGCCCAAGATACCCAGTACTTCCAAGAACCTGTCAGGAGTCAGGTTCTGCTATGGGTAGTACTGAGTCATCTCTGCTTGGGGGAATCATAAATGGGGTCATGAACCAGAGATTTACCAAAAAATGTTTTGTCCAAGCTATCAGAGAAACCTGAACATTAGTAATACTGAGTTTCTATGTGAAAGCTAGGTCCATGGTATAGCTACAGTATGTGTGTGGACCAGCGTGTGCCATCAGCACAGCAAAACCATTACAGCACTGCAACCTGTCTGATGGTCATTCCAATTATCAGGATTTTGCAGTGCCCACTCTCATTGCCACCCTAGGAGTGTTGCACTCTTTCCCCCTTACACCTCCAACCTGCAGGTGATTATATTATTTTCCAGGGAATGCGGGCCAAAACCCCCTGCAAACAGCCAGAATGTACCCTGGTGCTTTGGGTGTGATGGCAGTTGGGTGGCAAAATTGCCAGGCCACATGGTCACTGCTAGCATTTGAGTGTCACTGTAATGTCGGCTGCCATTCTGGGTTTCAAACCGACATGGTGAAACCCTAGACCATGGAGGAAACAACCTGAATGAGGTCCAGAGTAGTCATCATCTGGGGAAATTTGATTGCAAATTGCAGAGCCCCATCCTCTACCCAAGCACTGAAATCCCCCAGAAACCATAAGGTGGAGGATACCAATGCCAGTCTAATAACAAATTCCTGGAAAAATACACTCATGTCCCTCAAAATTCAAAAGACAAGGATTATTTTGTACCCTGTGCTCACCTTATCTTGAGCTGTCACACATTAAAATGACTCGTCCTACACCAAAGGGAGTGTGGTAAACCCCAGTTCAGAACTAAAGCAGATAGCATCTCCCACCCCTGTGTTCCCACCTCAGGTGGTGCACCACACAGTACCCATCTGTAATAGAGGACTACAGCACTGGGCAAAAGTCATCTCCAAGACACATCTCCATGATGCATATCAGATCAGCCAAGGATTCAGCAATAAAATCCCTCATCCCCACTGATTTATTTACTAGCAACCTGGCATTGCAAACAATCACTAGAATGAGAAGAAGATGCCCACCTGTTCCTCTGGGTATAGCCTCTCTTTTCAGGCAGGGATCTGTGAATAGTAGCATTAGATGGGGAGAATCCCATCTTGATGTTTGAGCCCTACCAGGATGCCTCCTGCCTTTATTTGTCTAAATTTGCCCCCTGTACCTCCACTCCCTAACTGCAGCTTCTGCCCTTGCAATGCCATTTGAGTATTCCCAGGTTTACACAGCAAGTAAGAGACTCTGGTAGGTTTTAATACCAGGTCTCCTGATTCTGATACCCATGATCTACATTAGGCACTAGACCACACTGCTTCTCAATGATGGGAAAAAAGGATTTTCCTGTTTCAGACTGAAGAACCTTTCAGTTAAACCTTCTGCTGCTAAGACAAGTGATGCATGTGTGTGGGTTTGGGTTGTATTTGTCTGCATAATGTCTGTCACACACTGCCAGATGGGACACTATAATTTTATGGCAAAATGATTATCCCTGTCTTTGACTGTGGTTATGTGTTATAGAGCTCTGCCAGTGGTGACATGTTCATGCAGTATCGACTCTGCACTTCAGTTTGGCACACTTGCTGTGTATTTGTATTTTTTGTTTTGTGATCAGAAATCCCAGTTTAATTAGAACATAGATGATATATGAATGGATTTTCAATATTTAGAAAGTGTGGAGGTGCACAACTGAGAGGTCCCTCCAGAAATTTCCAGGTATGCTGCTGAATCAGTCCAACACTGGAAACCACTTCAAAGTGACGAGACATCTGGAAGTTACTCATTATGGCAAAGCCTAACTAACCAAAGCAGAAGGGCAGAGATTGACTGGGTGGGAAGGGGCTATTCCTCCCTAGGAGTAACCTCACTGGAGGTTCCCCTATCATCAAAAGAACTATAGATAGTTGCTGCATAATAGATACTCTGTGTGTCAGCATGCAGTATCTGCACTACCGATATCTGACTCGCTGCATTACAAAGTGCTTTCAGATACAGTGTGTACGACTTTAGAGCAAGGGAGTGCTTCCGATCAATCAGAGCTCTCTTGTTCCCTGTGACTAAGCCACTCTTATTCTGCAAAAAGTGTCTCATACACAGGTGCCCTGGAAACATGCTCACTTGAAGGTGTATTTTTTATTTAATTTTTATGGCTGCATAGTGAGAGCTATGCTGATGTATTGCAATTACATAGTAGAAACAGGGGGCTCTGGAAGAATGTGACTGGATGCCTAGACTGTCTCCTTCCACTAGTGGAATTTAAGTACATGTGGTCCTCTCCATTGACCATAGAGCTATTTCTTTGTCTCTCCACTCCCCTCTGCTGCACTATTTTCTTGCTACCATACTCACTTCTGGTTCGCTTCTAGTTCCAGTCATTGCAATTTGGCTAGTCTTTATTGCTACACAAAATAAAGTCTGCTTCCACCCACTCTCTCACCCTCCCCTGTGGCATTTCAGTTATGGGACTATTTGTGGCTACAAAAAAACAAAAGTCCACTTCCTTCCTCTCTTCTCCCTCTCACCTATAATGTTTTGGTTAGGGGACATCCCTTGTAAAGATGGATAATTCAGAAATATGTTTTACGTGCAGTTTTCTCTCTCTCTCTCTCTCTCTCCCTCCCTCCCCTGTGGAATTTCAGTTACATGACTCTTTTACAGCTACAAAAAGTACTCTATTGAAAAGAAGGCACATTTGGCATATTGTGTTCAGAGTACTGTTCACTTACAATGGTTTCATTTTGTGCCACTTAGCATATTAGTGAGATACAAGCAGCCTACCTTCTACATATTTCACATCTTGCTGACAGGAAAAGGCTGCTGAGATTTTGGTTTGTTTTAAAAATGTTCATGGAAAAGAGTGACTTTATGGTAGTAGAAAAAAATGTTCATAGGATGGGGTCAGTCTGCTACTGTTAGTGTGAGACATCTGGCAAGTCAGGGAGACTTTGTTACCCTCACAACTGAAATGACAGTCACCAGCAAAAAAGTAGAAGAACTGCTGTGAGGAGATCCATGGAGTGATCAGAGACAAGCACTACAGATTCCGCTCAGCAGATCATGACCAAACACCTACAAATTATGTCATTCTCAATTCAGTCTGCCAATGGTTGGCAAACCACAAGAGAAACAAGTAGGTGGTGGTGGGTGGGGGGTGGGAGGTGGGAACTGACCAGAATCCCAATAACTGCTCTGTAAATTACTGTGTACTACTATACCTTCTAAAATGGCAAACAGAATTTAATAAGACATCCCAATATCATCAGGAGCTTTTTAAGTGATAATTTTGGGATGTTTTATTAAATTCTGACTGTCTGAATGCCATTTCATTAGGTATAGCAATAACACAGTAATTTACAGACAGTTATATCGGAGTCTTGGCTTCAATTCCTTCCCTCCCCACCTATTTGTTTTTCCTGCAATTTGCCAACCGATGGTAGATTGAATTGAGAATGATGTCATGTGTAGGTGTTCAGTCATGATCTGCTGAACGGAATCTGTAGTGCTCATCTCCGGTCACTCTAGGGCTCTCCTCATAGCGGTTCTTCTATTTTTTTTTTGCTGGTGACTGTCATTTCAGTTGTCAAGGTAAAAAAGTACTAAATTGAAAAGAAGGCACTTTTGGCATGCTGTGTTTAGAGTACTGTTCACTTACGCTGGTTTTGTTTTGTGCCACTTAGTGTATTAGTTAGATACAGACAGCTTACCCTTTACATATTTTGTATCTTGCTGACAGGAAAAGGTTGCTAAGATTTTGGTTTGTTTTAAAAATGTTCATGTAAAGGAGTGACTTTATTGTAGTACAAAAAAGGTTCATACGATGGGGTCAGTCTGCTACTGTTAGTGTGAGACATCTGGCAAGTCAGGGAGACACACGGCCGTAAGGTAAAGTGCTGTGTATAGTAGGAGTGAACTGGATTTCTGCCCTTTTCTTCTGTGCAGTGTTCAGTAGTAGAAACCCCATTACAAACTTCACTGTAGTCACCCCGCATGGAAAAAAAGAGAGTTTTCTGTCATGTGCAAGCTGAATATGCTGTCTTGTACATATTTCTGTCACATCTGTCTTGTCTTGACATCTGTAGCCGGTTGATCTGAGAAGCCATATAAAGATGCGCATGTATGTCAGTGTTTTCCCATCTGTGTAGCTAATGTGGACACTAAATTATCCAATTTCCTGAGTCATATTCTCTGTCTTGGTTTATGTTGAGACATAATGGGAATGTAGTGTGAAGGTGAGCAAGAGGTGCTCAGATTACCACAATACAATTGCGGCAGGGGCTAGAACATGTCATCAATATTATCACAAGAGTCCAGTGGTGGAACAACCTGTACTCATGTTCTGTAAAGGTAGGTGTGCTAATAAGTTACATCTGGCTCCAGCTTCTAATCAATTCTTGCAGTCATAAATGCTTTTTCTGGTGCTTTGTACAGGGAAGGAAAGTGGTGTGTAGTGGGTGTGTTGGGTATGAGTACCTAAACTCCCAACATACCCACTACACGCCACTTTCCTCCCCCTACAAAGCACCAGAAAAAGCATTTATGACTGCAACAGTAGAACTGGGGCTGGAGCCAGGTACAACTTATTAGCACAGTTACCTGGACAGAACACAACAACAGGTTGCTCCACCACTGGACTTCGTATGATAATATGGAGGTCACGTTCTAGGCCCTGACCTGACTGTATTATTTATCATTGTTTTCAGATGCTATGAGGATGGGGTGAGGGTGTAATGGGAAGAGGTAAATGTGGTCCAGTGTGTGTGTGTTTTGTGTAGAGTCAAGAAACTTAACTGTGACCCTGTTGCCTGTCCTCCAGCACAGCACAATGTCTCCTTGCTGGTAGTGTGTGGTGGTTATCGAGGGCAAGCTCGGTGGTGCTTCTTTTGCTCACTGTTTGTGTGACCATTCAGAACAATTAACTGACAGTGACAGTTACAGTCACTTGAGATGCAGTACACTAAAACTGGCAGTCCTCTTTCCTCTGTTTTTACCCTTTCTGGCATGTTGGGAGGTCCAAGGAAAGATGGCAACGACTTGACAGCTCTGCTGTAAAAGAGGTAGTGTGAGTAACATAGCAATTTAAGGTCAAAAAAGGACTCTAGATCCTTCATGTCCACCCCTGAGAGGCAGTGTGAGTGACATAGAAATTTAAGGTCAGAAAAGACTCTAGGTCATTCATGTCCTCTAAGTTCTGCATGTCCACCAACTTACGCTGTTCAAACATTCTAATTTATAGTGATTCCTAATCCACTCTAGTACCTAGACTAGCCTGTGATTCCTTTTGTAATGCTGTTGTTCAGGACCTGAACAAGCTTTTCAATTAATCAGGCTTTGTTTGTAAGTGCCATTAAGCTCCCTTCCAGTGATTATAAAACAGTATAGCAACCGTGTTGGCTCTGACTAGAGTTTGTTAATATATGGATGGGACCTTCTCCTTCTCTCCTACCACTCCTGGTGCATCCCTTAAAGACCTCCTGTTTCTAAACCCAACAAGGGTATGAGCCCTGATGGTCTAGAATCCTGACTCCTGCGCCTATCTGCACCTGCTTTTATACTACCTATTACCTCGTCTCTCAACCTCTCCTTCTCCTTAACCTCTATCCCTGATTCTTGGAAACATCCTGCTGTTGTCCCCCTTCCCAAAGGGACAGTTCCAATTCCTCTGGCAACTACCACTCTACTTCCCTTCTCTCCACCCTGGCCAAGCTCCAGGAACACCATGTGCTATCCAAGCTTTCCCCCTTCCTTGATGCTTCCACCTTCTTCACACCTCCACAGTCTGGCTTCTGGAGGCTTAATTCTGCCTCCACTTCCCTCCTCTTGCTTACTGACTCCATTCCATTCTATTCTATCTGGTATGGATTAGACCCTGATCACCTTTGCCATCTTTGTTGATTTAGCCAAAGCTTTAACACTGTTGTCCAGCCTCTTCTCCTGGACAAACTCAAGGGAGCGAGACCCTCTGACTCCTCAGTCCGGTGGTTCCACTCCTGTCCTAATGGCAGGTCTTAAACTGTCCAGACTGGAGATCCCATTCCTCCCCACTCCCTATCAGCTCAGGCATGCCCCAAGGGTCCATCCTTTACCCCATACTCTTCTCCAAGTTCCTATATGACCTCCTCACTGCCTGCTCCTCTGCATCCATCCATATTTACACAGATGATATGGTACAGTACTCTTTGCCTCTACCTTCTCTTCCCCTGATCTCTCTGCAAGTCTCCATCTGGATTTTATTAATATCCAGTACTTGTCAACTGTCCCTAATTTCCATTAAAACAGTCTCTGTGACCTTTGGCACTTTGCAGAGGCTCGCTCACTCTCTCCTTCCATTCACTCAATGGTGCAGCAATTGAGGATGTCTCATTTAAGTACTTCAGGGTCTTACTGGAAAGCCACCTCAATTTCTCTGAGTATGTGTATGCCATCCACCAGACACTTCATCCCAAACATGGTGTGCTTTACATGAATAAAGGATGTAACTCTCTTCCTGCCAGTAGACAGATCATCTTAAAGATTGTACTCCCCATCTTTGACTATGGTGACATAGTATACAGTGCTGTTCCCCAGTCCACCCTGGTCTGACTGGATCACCTCTTTCACTCTTTTTGCCAATTTGTCCTGGACTGTTCTCCTACACCCACCACTGCTCTGTGTACCCCTTCTTTTCCTTCTCCTCTCTTGAATCCAGATGCCTCACTGATTATGCTTCCTTTAAAATACTGGCTTGTCTCCTTCCCCTCCTACCTTGTTCCCCTTCTCACCTCTCTTTTATTACTTTCTATGCTCAACTCTGGCTCTCACTCTTTCATACTCCCCTCAAGGAAATCCAGTGCTGGTCGAGCTACTTTCTCCTAATGGTTACCCAAACTTTGGGGTTTTCTCCCCCCCCCCACCATCCACTCATTCCCTTCTTACCACTTGCTTACCTCTCTCCTCCATGACTTCACTACTTACTCCTGAAGTTGCTGCTGATACTAGACCCAGTGCTGCTGCCTCCACCTTCCTACCACTGCTACACAGTTGCTCCTCTTTTCACCCTGCACCTACACTAGTGCAGTCCCCTTGTCCACCCTCCCTTTGCCACAATGATGGTCTCCCTCAGTTGCCTCACCGGTTGTGCTTCCTTTAAAATACTGGCTTGTCCCTCCCTTTCTACCTTGTTTCTTTTCTCACCTCCCTCCTATCATTTCCTATGCCCAACTCTGGCTCTCACTCTCTCACACTCCCCTCAAGGAAATCCACTGCTGGTCAAGCTAGCTCCTCCTTCTGGTTCTCTCCCCTGTCATCCTCTTAGCCCCTTTCACCACTTACTCACCTCTCTCATCCATAACTTCACTACTTACTCCTGCAGTTGCTCCTGATACTGGACCCAGTGTTGCTGCCCTCCAACGTCCTACCACTGCTGCACCATTGCTCCTGTTTTTGCCCTGCACCTCCACTAGTGCAGTCCTCTTATCCACCCTCCCTTTACCACAACCATTGGCCCCTCCCCAAAGTAGGTCTGGTGAAATTAGCACATTTTGAGTTCAGGGAATTTTCACAAAATTCTGCAAAATTTCACAACTTTTGTGGAATTTTCCAAATTTATTTAATTGTCCATAACTTGGTCTGTGTTATAGATAGGGATCTGAAATTTGGCATGTATATTGTGTGCAAGGAGACATACAATGATATCTTGTTTCATGATATTTAGATGATGAGTGGGGATGTTATAGGGATTCAAAGTCTGGCAATTTATTATATGAGAACATTTTTGAAAATATTTCTATGCTTGCAACTTAGTCACCTATGGAGCTAGATAAGTGAAAATGCATATGCATAGTTTCATGGAAGAGTCATAGAACTGGTAAATAGAGTGGTAAATGGTTGTGTAAATTGAAAGTTACAAGAGTTCAAACGTTTACAATTTAATTATTTGTTAAATTATGTGAACATTTTCAAAATATTTGGATGTTTATAGCTCCAACGCAGCTGTAGATATACAATGAAAATTTGGCATGCAAACCAAAGTAAATGTGTCATAGAATCTAGTTAAGCTGGATGAATGAGATTTAGTGGGTTAAAAGTTATTGTGGATACTTTAGAAATTACTAACTGGCAAAATTTACTTACAAATTCATGGATGCATAATAGGTAATGCCACTAGAATTACACTTGTGGAATTTAACATTCACAACGTACTTATCACTACTGAATCACCCTATCTACACTAGCATCATGGCATCAGAGACCTGATACTGCAGTTTGGTTCTCCCCATGTCCTACTCTGCTGTGGCATTTTTTGGCCCGAAAAACAAATATTTTCCTGACCTGAGTGTTTTTATACCCCCAGCATCCACTACCCCCCAGAGTTGATTATAATTAGTCAAGGATGTGTGTAGGGCAAAGCCCCCCATGTTGGGGGTGTGTGGGGGTGGAGACCCCCACAAAAACTAAGTTGTTGCTGTGGTGAGCACTCTGCATGTGCTGGTCGGCATACGGTAGCACTGTTATTTTGCCACACACTACTTTGCGTGTAGCATTGTTGCAGTGCATGATTTTGCCCATGACATTATGGCCCTGTGTCCTATACTTTTACTATGGAGATGCCTATGAATGCTCCCTTATTGCCACTTTGCCTAGCCTTTACCTTCCTCTACAATATCAACTCAAGTGTATGACTGGGCAAAGTGTATGGACATAGCTTCAACAAAAGCATCACAACATTCTACAATTTCACAAATGCTCATGAAATTCAACTTTAATTACTGATGTTACTTTGGAATATTTGACTGCTTATAACTTGACCAGCCTTTGAGCAAGAGATTACAGAGTTTACACATATAGCCTCTTTTTTCCACATTTTGACTCTCAGGGTTATACCCTGTTCACAGGGATATATCCTGATCTGGCTGAACCTAGCCATCATACATTTGGCTACCAGGTTTTTCTCAAACATTTTTTTCTGTCCCATCTCCTCTGTTGGTGGCAGTGACTCTGTTAGCCTCACACAACCACAGCTTCGCCTGAAGCAGAAGCAAGCTCCTTCTCCCAGTTGTAAGAGTCTTTGTGTTAGTGAAACCCACCACCAACACCCCAGCCAAGATGATCTGCCAAGGGACAGCTGTCTCAGCCATGGTCTGTCTCCCAACTTGACTTCCTCGGCATGCTTCCAAACTTGGGCCATGGGGGAGGCTTCAAAGTCTAATATTTAGGGTAAATAAACCTAACTAAATTGGTTATATTCTGTTCTTTAGTTATAAAGGGGCTAAAAATTCTGCAGTTTCCATAATCGCAAAATGTAATTTTAAAATTTCTGAAAGCTGGGAGACTTATAACTCAATCACCGTTAAACACAGAGATCTTAAATGTGGAAAATTTCTCTATGGCCCTTCAAGTCAGCATATCAAATATGGTGCATTTTGGACAAATATGTTTTAAATTTAACAGAAATACCTGAAATCACAATTTTTGGCTAAATTTAGCAAAATGTTCACAGAAATTTCACAAAATTTTACAGAACTGAAATTGGAATTTTGCCAGAATTTCACTGGCAGATGACAAATTTAGTCCAGCTATACTGTAAACTCAGTATTGCCTTCTGCACATTACAAATATTGCTATTCTCTTGCACTTTATTCTATTGTAATGTAATTTACTTTCACAGAATCTGTGTCCTTGCACAACTGCTATTTAGAAAAACAAACAGTGCACTCAATAACAGGAGGCAGAGCAGAGCAAGGTGGCCAACCTGCCTTATCAAGAAGACAAGTCTCTGCACTCGTGGGATCCCAACTATAACTTGAAAAAAATAACAAATGCAGCTATATGCATAAGTTGATTTATTTGCAAACCATTTTAGGAAACTTGACTGTACCCATAGCCCTAGTGCTTTAACTCACTCTGGACTGTCATCAGGGTGAAGGCCCTGTGTGGGTTGAAGTGCCAGGGCCACTTTGACAAGATGCGGGGCTATAGAGAGAAAGCATGAAGGAAATAGGGCAGTTGGAAAGTGGGAAGAATAAATGGAAGGCATTCAAAGCAGGAATACAAGATGCAGCAGCTGCTGCATTGTGAGGGTATCAAAAAGTGCAAGAGGCAGAGGCCCACTGTCATTCATGTTAGGCATGAAGAATGCAGTAAGAGCAAAGAGAAGAATATTAAGAAAGCATAAGGGTACTCAAAGGGAGAAGGATAGTGAGGAGCAGCTAAGGGCAACCAGGGAGGCTAGTAGGAGAGTTAGGGTGGGCAAGGAGGACATGGAACTAAGTCAAGCAAAACTGGTAAAGCAAAGGGACCAAGCATTCTTCAGGTATAACTGGAAGAAATGCAAGGTCAAGGAGGGCAACATGAGGCTGGAAAAGAAGGAAGGAAGGCTGTAAGAAGGGGACAGAGGCAATGTAGAAGTATTAAACCAATACTTTTCTTCATTATTTACCAGGGAGGAGAAGGGGGGGTTGCCAGAATGTGGGGGGAGGGGAGGAGAAAGGAAGGAAGGCTGACATCCAAATGGTATGGTTTGTAAAACAGCAGAGGAGTTAAAGGACTGAATATGAATAACTCTATAGGGCCTGATTGACTGAATCCTGGATTACTCATGGAGCCAGCAGAGGCACACAGCTCCACTTGTAGTCATTTTAACTGCTCATTGGCCACAGGGTAGGTCCTCAGAGACTGGAGGATGGCAGATGTGGTCCTGATGCATACAAGTGGAAGGAAAAGTGAGATGCAAAATTATAAACCAGTCAGACTGATAGTGGAGAAGGTAATGAAGACCATACTAATGGAAGAACTGGTGGAGTTCATTGAAATGCATGGACTGCAGGGCACCAGGCAGTATGAGTACACTGGAGGGAGGTCTTGACAGATTAATTTTATAGAGGTCCTTGACTGGGTGAAGAGGACAGCTGACAAGGGGTAAGCAGTAGATATACTATACTGACTCTTCAGGAAGACATTCGACTCAGTCACTTACAGCAGACTGGTTGAAAAATTATGGACCTTGATGTGAAGGAAAGATTGGCAGCTTGGATGAAAAGCTGGCTAAGAGAATAAACACAAAAGATGTTGGTGAACGAGGAGTTCTTGGAGGGCAGAAAGATCATGGTCAATGAGCTCATGAGTAGAGTGACACAAAGACCACAATCTAGTATTGAAAGGAGAGGCAGTTGGCTTCCTCCCCCAAAAGGTTTCTTCCCATGCGAAAATTGCAATGTGTGTGCCCATTGTAAACTGGTAAGCTATTTGAACACCCAGTGACAGGAGTACAATACAGATCTGAAGAATTAATTTCCTGTAACACCACTTTTGTAGTGTATCACCTGTGATGCCCCTGCAATAAATTTATGTAGGGCGGACCACTACATCTTCAAAAGTCTTTTGCAGGAGCACATCAGGTCATCACTAGAGGAAGTGAGGACATACCACTTGGGGGGCATTTTAATTTTATTCACAATAAAGAATCAAGAAAAACAGCTGGAGCGGTAGCTCTGAGGGTTGAGGCACTAGAAGCCACACCTTGTGCCACGCCAGTGACCCGGGTTCGGGAACAAGCTCAGACCATCAGTGGTTGGAAGGGGAGGGAAGGGATTGAGTGTCCGGAGGACTGCTGTCCCATCCTGGGGAGGGCTCCAGGGAAAGCATTACTCCTGAGCAGCCCCTGACTGTGGTCGGGGGATGACCAAGAATAGGCAGCGGTACATAAGTGGGGGTGGAGCTGCGGCGGATGTCGGCACGTATGTGCTAGATGTCAATGCACGTCTGAGCTCTGCAGGGGGAAAAACAAACACAGAAAAACCCTGCAACAACAGCGGAGATGATGGAGACCCCAGGGACCTGACCTCATCCCAAGAATCAGACCCGCCTGCTCTGGTACCTCCCATGCCTGACCCATCCCCACAGTAAGCCCCTCCAATTTCAGATAGGCTGCCAAGGGAGGGTGGGTGATCCGGGAGGCTGGACATGACATGTTGGTCAGGGGAGGCTGGAGCAGCGGGTTTCAGACATGGGAGTAGAGGCAGCATCATGAGGGTAATCTGGAAGGATGCCCTGGGACTGGAGAGCAGGAAAAACAGAATAAAAAAAAAAGAATCCAAAGAAATGTTTTGTATAGGTTTGGCACACTTGAAACAGAACCCAAGGTGTGGGGATTGCATGCGCTGCCTCTGCCAAAAATAAGCCATTTGGATATTCAAGTTGACTTGTTTTAAACTTGCTGGACGCAATGATGAATTAGACTTTAGATGTTGCTTGTAGGTAATCACATTTTCAGTGTTTTTCCTCTGTAAAAATGAGAGGGGTGTTTCTTCTGTGTTGGTGTTACTTCAGTTATCTGCATTTATTTGGTAGCTGCATGAAGCTATTTACTAGATACAGGCATTTAAAGTGCCTATGTTACATTATTTTGTGTTACTATAGATATGCTTTTTAAAAGTTTAAGTGTGTAATATAATATTTTTGCCTCTGTTAACATGTGTTGTCTGTTTCCCATGGTATGTAAAAGCAGGATTCGCACCCATGTCTTTTCTGTCCAACATTGTCACTGACATAGAACTGAACCAGGCAGGGGGTGCTGTGTGCTTGCCAAAGCACAGATGTGGTCTGTATGAAAGGATTTCAACACCACCCACCGCAGACAAAGCAAAATAGACTCACTTAAAACATTCAAAACAAGCTAGAAAGTATGTTTGAAAAATCATTTATTCAGTAAGTTCATTAGTAAAAAACAGCCATAGAGTACCATTAACACTTTAAAAATTAGCTCTGAAACCACCCCACTGATTCAGGGGAAAGCCCAGTTCTGGTTAACTGGTTTAACAGCAGTTTGTGATTGACTGTATCGAAGACCGTGGTGAGGTCTATGTAGGTTGCCTTCACCATAAGCCCCCTATTTAGCGTGTCATGAATGTAGCCTGTAAACTCCACCAGTGCCGTAGTTGTGCTATGATGTTTCCTGAACCCATGCTGCTGTGGGCACTGCAACTGGTGTTTGTTGAGGTAGTCAACCAGTTGATCATAGACTATCTGTTCAAGTGCTTTTGAGAGAGGGGGGAGTATAGAAATTGGGCAATAGATGGCTAATCCTGTCCCCACTTTTAAAGACAGGAGTGACCACTGCTGCTTTTCAGAGTTGGGGGGAATTTAGCAGTAGTTAAAGAAAGATGCAGGATTCTAGTTAGAGGTAAGAGTACCTCTTCAAAGGTGAGGGCAATAAGCTTAAGGTCTATCGAGTCACCACTGGTTCCGGTTTTCCCTAATATCTGTTGGAGGTATTTTCTGGCCTCAGCTTTGCTGATAATGTTGAGGTAGAATGGAGGGGCTGGGCTGATGGTTGAACCTTCATTGATCTTGTAATTAGAGTTACTTGGTGGTTCAAGAAAATCTGGGGGAAGCACTCCACTAAGGTTGGTAAAGGCCTTTTTGTGTTTCCTTGTGCTTGTGCAAGAAACACCTTGGGACAGTATCACATTTGTGAGGTGTGTCAGGGATGAGTACAATGCAGAGCACTATACTGTGGACATGACCCTGATACACCAATGACCACTGAAGTCAAGTGTGATGGCCGTCAGAATTTTCACAGTGGGGAGCTGGCTCGCACTTGAGAGAAATGAACAGCACCGATGAGAGAGGGCATGTAATTTCTCTCATTTGCATAGCTGGCATTGCAAGTCTGCAGACCCTCCCACTCCCTCCCACTGCTGCAGTCCACCCAGCACACACCCTCCAGTCCCCCACTGGCACAGCATCTGTTTAAAAGGTTGTCTAAAGATATCTTATAACATGGACACATAGATATATGTGATCTGATTGGCATCACAGCTCACATGACCATTCACTAATCCATGTTACACACACAGTTTCTGGCAATCAGGTCTGTGAGAGTGATGTCCTGCAGATGCCAGATCTTATAATTGCTGTGGCAGAGAGAAACTAAACAGCAGCCATTAATTCTCAGTGTAAGTGACAGCTCTCACTGTCCTAATACCCAATCTTCACTAGTAGTACTTCATAATGAGGACACTACCCACCCACCCGCCAGCGGAACTCCATGCTGCCCACAAACTTTGTTACCACAGCAGATTTGTATGTACTGACTGCAACACAGTAAAGTAAGTGTGCAAATATGGAACCATTTTCCTGAGAGCTAATATGACATAAAAAGGAGATTTTCCACCCACCCACCTACCTACTGGAACTGTTCTGGGTGTCTGTGCTGCATGTTACCCCTCTACTCCACTCCTGTTCCTGTGCCTCTGCAGTCCCGGTTCCTTCCCACCCACCTGCCCTATGGTTGTCAGTACCGTTCCAACTCATACGTGTGCATGTGTGTCGGAGAGACAGAGAAGTAAACAGCAGGAGTACAACTAAAAGTTGGCAATGCCCCTGTGTGTTTCTGTCTCTGTGCAGTCATCCCCACTTCTCTGATCCTGAGTTGCAGATAGCATTGCACAGTGGCATCACTTGTAAGTTGGCACCAGGTTTCCCACCCTCACTGCATATCTCCTACTTCCCCTCTCTTGTCCTGCAGCACCATAGAGAGACTGGGAGAGCACAAGTCACCAGTAGTACCCCATCCAACTACACGTCTGCGTGTTCATGCTGGTTGGTGACTCCCCCCCCAACAGTGCAAGCATCCTGTTTCAGGTGAGTGGCAGGCGCACAGTGCAAATGTCGCAAAAGTGGTTTTACAACTGTACATTGTGAATGTTACATGACCAGCAGCAGTTATTGAATTTTTTGTTTTTTATTGGAGTCAGACTAGCAAAGACACAGAGTGGGACATTGACTTCTCAGTTCACTTGAGAGACAGAGAGATGGTATCAGACTGACAATGTGTGCAGTGATTGGCAGAGACACATGTAGTGCTCTGTTCCTTTCATCAGACAATCACTGTTACCAGATAACAGAGAGAGCACAGTGTGTGCATTAAGTTCAGGCTGCTTCTTGATTGTATTGTAGAGGCCTGTTTACCACATATTTCTGTGTCTGGAATTATTTTTGCTGTGGCAGAACACAGAAAAGTGTGGTACTGCAACCAAAAGTAGTGGAGGAACACAAAATAGTTCCCTATTTTCAGACCTGTTATTCCACTGGGTTTTGTCCATTTCTCTCCACATGTGACCCATGTTATAAGTGCAATATTCCACTCCAGTGTGTGCGGTTTTTGGGGATTAATCAACACCCTGGGTGCTGTGAGGACACTCAGCCTGCAGCCTTGTGCCTCACAACACACCCAGGGTGTTGATTAATCCTCAATAACCACACACCCTGTTGTGGGTTATTGTTTACATATTTGTGTATTTAGTCACTTTATAGCACACTTGTCACTTTACTGTACTGAGCTTATTTATTGTATAGTTGCACTTGTGTTAAGCACTTTTACATCATTTTTACATTATGGCAAGAAAAGTGTCTCTCTAATAATTGTCTCTTTAAGATCATCTTATAGTATGGTATGTGATTAGGGCTTATTAGGTACAGAAATCCATCCCTTCCTGAAAGTTATACATGTTCTAAAAGTTGTTGTGGGAAATCTAAAGGTTGTTCTGCACATTCTAAAAGTTTGAGCAAATCAAACAGAGACCACACTGGGCTGGGGTGCCTGGATAAAAAAAAACATAGTCCAATAGCAGAAGAAAATCCAGCACTCACTATCCAATAAAACACTACTCACAATGTAGTCCACTAGTGCAAAAATAGTTTATTTTACAAATTTAGTGACAGTGTAAAATACACATCATCCTGATGGGTTTTGGAAATTAAATCTTTCCTTTATCATCTGTGCAAGTAACACAGGGTTCCTAATTTCTATATTATGTTCTATGATGTCGTACTGTAACTCTCAGATCTACATGTTACAACACATTTTAAAGTGACAGTGACAAATGCAATCAAACACCATAAGCTAATAAAATTGGTACTACTAAAGCAAATCAATTACACACACTTTATAAATAAGGTGATCAGTATAAAATACATGTAGGAAAAGCAAAGCTGTTTGCATAATATCCAAGGGAAAGATTTCACAAGGAGAATAACAAATCATAGCTCAGAAAAAATATAATATTATTATAAATATATCATGCTAGCACTTTATTCAAATTTTTGTCCATCAAGTGTGCACAAGTGGACTACATTGTGAGCGGTGCAACACAAGGGGAAAGGAAGAATGAAAAAACAAATAAGGAGTGACAAGAAGGGCAATAGAGTAAAAAACAAACAAACAAACAAAAAGCCAGTTGAAGAGGTCCAAATGAAAAAGTGATCGAAAACTTAATAATTAACATCTCATTAAAGGAATTAACTGCACACAAGAATTATTTCTGACTAAGATTTTATTTGTCCCCACATCCCAAGTAAATGTATTTGACATTAACATTGCCCTTTAAAAGTCGGGGGGGGGGGGTACTTCTTTGCTAAAAAAAAAGATAACATCTCCACCATGGGGATAGAGGAGTTATCAATAAGTGATATGGACAGATGAAATTTGGATATCATGATGGAACTGTTAAAGGAGAATCAAGCTGCATCAAGCATGACTTCAGTGCTCAACTCGGTAGACGATTACCATGGACAAGAAGAACAGAGTCATGCAGTAGTATCCAAAGATATGGGCATCTGGGAAGAAAAATGGGCAAGATTCCACCCCAAGTCAGTCTTCCCACCTATGGTATTTAATCACCACATTACTACCTTTGTGACTTGTGTCAAACATTATATGACTGCCCTACTGAATAATAGGAACAGAATAAGGGGAGGCCTGATTTAACAAGGGCAGAAAGAGGAGCCTTAGTAGAACTGAATAATCTCCCAGATGTTTTGTTCAAGCTGGCTGAGAAAGGTGGCAATATCGTAATGATGTAACTGTGGTGCACAGTTTGCTTAATAAAGACATGACGTACAGAAAATTACCATCAAATCCTACTTCTGGGCCATTTGTACAGGGGCTATTGCAGAAAACAAATTTAAGTATGTATGGAGATCAAATCTGATGGCATCATGTTTTATGCCTTGCCAAAGGTGAACAAAATATTGATAATCCTCCTGTTCATCTGATCTTCTTTTGAGTAAGATCATTAACAATAATTTTCCAGATTTGTCATTTTTTTCTACAATAAGAAGTTGTTAGGCTCAGGTCCCACCTCAGCAGAGACACATGCTGGCTGTCATGTAAGGTGGCAGGATTTTATGTAAGCAATAATATCCGACAGGGTGGGCGGTATTGGGCAATACCGGACCGCCCAGGGGCGTAATGAGGCCCGACACCGCGGGTGGAGGGCCTTTATAGCCCTGAAGGTCCGGTATTGCCCAATACTGCCCACCCTGGAGGGTATTATTGCTTTAGAAAATGGGCTACCTGTGGCATTTTATATGGGATTTAAAAATAAAATATAAAAGGAGTAAGCATGAAATTAAAGTCTTTTTCTTGTAAAGTAGTCCCTGAGTTGTTCCATCTCCTGTTGTTCTTCTCCCATAGAGCCTATCTCTTGTATCCCCTCAATGCATTAACAGAAATATTTCTGAGCTTCCTGTCCCTTTTTAACTTTGCATGATCCCTGCATAAAAACAGTAAGTGTAGAGTATGCCAGTGGGCTAACATTTTTTTCACCTTGAAGACTGACACAGTAATTTTAATTGAACAAGGGTGATTCCAATTGTATCTCGTCAGCAGGAGTCATGGTTTTCAGTTAATAGTTTGCATTCTCTCACTTGTTGAACTGTTCCCCACCCCCGCCGCCCACTTAGTTAATTTCTGTTGTAGTTGTGCTTGTCTTTCCCAAAGCACGGTAACGCCGCCCATGATGGCAGGACAGAAAGTAAAATGGCATGAGATCAGTAAGGTGAGGTAACAAAAAAAATCAAAAGAGAAACGGTTTGCCACAACTGTGAACTCAGTATTTTTTTATTTATTTTTGGGATTCTCTGGTGTTCTGTAGTACTGGTCGGCTTTCCGGTGCAATCGGGTAACATAGGAACGGGACTTTCGTAAAATGCGTGCGGAGATGGAATCACGCTGCTGGCTAGCTGCACTTGGTAGAGCAGGGTGTACTGTACATGTGGCAACGGCAGCATTAATTCAGCAGCACTGATCAAGAGTGGGAGGGGTTTCTAGCTGTTGAAGGGACAGACTTTCGGATCTTCCAAAGTTGGTCACAATCAGGAGGGAAGTATTGTTGTAGGGTAGAACAGCAGTGGGAGTTTTGTCAAATGCGTCCCAGAGATGGAGTCATGCTGCCGGCTAGCTGCAATTGAGAAAGCAGGCAGGCGATCGGAGGTCGGGAGTAATGGCAGGGCCAGAGAGTCGGGTCCAGGTTACTAACATAATAAAAAGTGGGGGAAAAAACCTTTAGTTTTAATGTTGCTATTTTTTTCTTTGGTAGTGTGACCGTTTTCTGAGTGCAGGAACTGGTCTCTTGACAGACTGGGGACACACTCACTCGGTAACTGATGAAAAAAATGGCAGCAATTTGAAAATGTATGCCCAGTACTTCAGCCAATGAGGAAGCAGTCTGGGCACAATGATTCTCTGCTGGACATGGGGCAGGTTTGGGCTGGCACTTTTTATTTGGTGGGCATCTATTGTCTGATAGATGCCCACCTAAATAAGTGTCTTGGCCAATCAGAAGAGAGAATGGTCTTTGCCCATTTTCTAAGGCAAGATAATTACATCTGGGTAACTGTAGTTGTGGAAGCATTATACTCCTCAGTAGAGCACCACAAAGGCATTTCTGCATGTAAATACTACTTAAAATGTAGTAATGATGCAGTGTCTGCTTCCTTTTCGATGGCATTCATTGATTTCATACTGAGGCACAACTATTTTTAATTCTCAAATGACTACTATTTGCAACTGTTAGGTATGACGATGGGGACCTGTATGGCACATCATATGCTAACTTGTCCATGGGGTTATATGAGTTTGAGTGTGTATTTAGTGAGGACTTCCCATATGCAGACAATGTGGTCATATATATATATATATATATATATATATATATATATATATGTGTGTGTGTGTGTGTGTCAACAACATTGTCTGCATATGGGATAGAACTGTGGAGGAGGCAACTAAATTTGTCAAATGGTTGAACACTAACACTGTATAAATCTTTAATTTACATCTAGAACTGAATCAATTGAAACTGGCTTTTTGGATGTGACCTTAGTGGGAGAAACAGGTAAAAGTGTTTGTACAAGGGGCTACAGAGGGCCAACATCAACAAATTATTTGAATATGCAGGAACTGACTGGTTGGTATGTTTTCGATGATGTGACAGGGATGGCACACGCTAGCCAATAAGAGTGTATTCCTATCAGTTGGCCTCTGATAAAAATTAGTCTTCACTCCACCGAAATGACCTTTAATAGTAACTTAGTAAAGATCATTCAGTGGCAATGAAGACTAATTTACCCATATAGTCACAAGAACTGCAGTCATGATGAGGACTTTGAGAACAACTCAAAAGATCTAGTTGAAAAGTTTCAACAAAGGGGATATTCTGGTTCCTGTATTAAAATGGCTTGCCAATGAGCCAAAGTTATGAATAGACAGAATTTGATAACCCCAGACCCAGTAGAATCGGTGAAGGGACACAAAGCAGGTGTAATTTTATAACAACATATAGCTCTAAATATAAGAGGGTGGAGAATATTGTTTGCAGGAATTGGCCCATTCTCTCAACAGAACCCAAGTTGAAGAAATGGGTGGAGAACCATACACAAATGGACTAAAAATGCCATATAACTCGGGGGAGACTAATCTATAATTTTCAGCCTGTGCTGAAAAGAGCCACTTGGCTACCATCACCACCACAGGGATGATTTAAATGTGATTAATGCAAATGTTGTGAGGTCATTACACAATCCAAAACTTTCGTCTGACAACAAATTAAACTTTTAATGTCACTAGGTTTATCAATTGTGACATAGCACATGCAGTACACATGGTGATAGGTTCATGTTCAAGCTTCTATGTCGATCGGACAAAGAGAAAGCCCAAAGAGAGGGTGGTGGACCATGTTAGGGCCCTTGCAAACAAGAACATGGAATATGTTATGGCAGCCCATGTTCTTGATGCAGCAGAACCTGCTGCCCATTGATGGATATTTACGGGCATTGAAGATGCTTTTGTGGGCCCTGAGGTAGGAGTCTGATCAGAGGTTTGTTCCAGAGAGAGGGCTACTGGATTTTTTAATTAGGAGTCATTCTGGGGAGAGGTCTAAATGATAAAATTGAATTAGCCCCATACCTGTGACCTGCCATTTTTGAATGAAGATTGTGAGCAGAATTGGTGTATTAAGGGGATTGTTAATATTAAATTATTATTATCATGAATTTATGGGTTCCTGTTTTTATATCAGATTTTGATGCATGTAAAGCTAATATAAGCTACTTTTTGCATCAAATCCTAGCACATTTTTAAACTGTCTTTTCTGCCATCACTGGGTGTTATATTCACCCCCCTAAAAGTGCATACACCTTTATGAAAATAGAGTATAAATTGTAAAGCACTAGAGAGTGATTTTTCGTCTCTTGGCAAAGTGGTAACATGAAACATTGAGACACTTTTTGGAGGGGTCAGTTTGTATTTGCACCTGCTACTGAAAGTTAATATTGATAATCCTAGACTCCTATATGGTGCCGTGTGACAGTTATTCTTTTTTGTTGTTGCAGTTTGCTTTAACGTACACACCGGTACTCTGAGCTGCCTTGGTTCTTTTTGTGTACTGCACAAAGTACTGGAGTTCATACCCGGGGAAGACCCTGATAAGGTAGAGGCAGCACAGCACAGGGTGACCAAGATCATCTAGGGTCTAGGGAACATGATTTACGAGGGGAGGCTGCAGGACCTCAACACGTTCACATTACAGGCAAGAAGGGAAAGGGGTGACATGATAGAAATTTTTAAGTATCTGCACTGAGTAAACAGGGTAGATTACAAGACCATCATTTCCTTAAGCAGAAATACAGGGACATGGGGTAACTGACTGAAACTGACAGGAGGGAGATTGAAAGCATCGGTAGTTGTTAGCCACCATATAGTTTTTTCCACCAATGTTTTTCTGGCAAAAATATCAAAATACCCAGTTTTCTTTTAATTTCCTTGTATTCCTGAACCAATATACAGGATTTTATAGTTTATAGAAGTTCCCTCTCCCATGCAATGCCTAACATTTAAAAATTAAATATGCTGGTACAGCGCTCTGCTGTTTGCTATCAGAAACATGGCAACACCATCCTAATACATCCTTAGTATGGATCTGGTATACACATTCAGCAGATAATCTCAGTGGAAGAGAGTTTTAAAAATTGGGAGTGGTAGCCATCGTTAATGACATAAGTTATTTATTATAAAATAAGCTTTAAAAGTTCCTTTAGAAATACCTGAGAAAAGTAAAACTACATAGAGTATAAAACTAAGCATGTTAGTACAGAAATACCTTTCGGCCAAAATAACTATATGATGACATTTTTTGCCCTCTAGCAATACTGCTGCTTTAAGAAGAGGAAGAAGAATCAGCATTTATATAGCACTTTTCATACAAACTGTATCCCAAAGTGCATTACAAGCAATGCTAGAGTGGTAGTGAAGTGAATGAATGTGTAGTGGAAGCCATTTCACACATCAACACCCACACACAGCCTTGGACAATTGCATGAACCGGTTTTATGGGAAGGGGAATACTGGCCAGGACACTGGGCAAAGTCCCCTACTCTTTGCCGAAAGTGCTTTAAGTTCTTTTACTTCCACCTGGACAGCCGCAAGACCACACCAGGATGGGTAGAAGTTACCTCAGTTTAACATCTCATCCGAAAGATGGCACACCCAACAATACAGCATCCCCCAGTACTGCACTCAGGTGCCAGCATTTTCGGTATGAGCCCAATCCTGGAGTGAGACTAGAACCCATGACCCTCTGGCCCAGAGATGGATGTGCTATCAACTGAGCCACACTGACACCCTGTAAACACTTTTTTATCAGAACAGTGGTAGACAGGTGAAGCAAACTACTGGAAGAGGTGATAAGAGCTAAATCAGTGGGTAGTTTCAAATTTGAATGGGGCAGGCACATGGTCATAGAAGGGGGGGTGGGTACAGTCATGAGAAGGGATGTCCACAAGTAGGGCCAAAGCAATGTAGTCACATAGCATGAGCTGGATGGATGGGCCGGTGGGCATTTAGGCATCACCACTAACTATTTTTCTAAGTACATTACAGAGCAATATTAAAAAAAGTCTTTCATGGTAATGCAATAAATTGATTTACTAGCAGCTAGTGAGGATTGCTGGATTTGTACAGTTCTGCAACAGAAGCAAAAATGCATAATACAGTTCTGCAACAGACTAGTTTATTTCATAACTTAAAATTCTATGATAGGAAGACTATGAAATGTAACTGTTGACTGGCACACCTAGTAAACCCATGCACCTGGTCCTGTTGGAGAAAGTGCACAGGGAGAAAAAAAGAGAACTGTGTCGGAAAATCTGAGTCTTTCTGAACTCTGCCTGATGTTGAGTACAGTACTTCACATCAAGATTAAATATGTAGTCCTCCAGCAGTCACCACTTGCTTTCATAATCACATCCAGAAGTAAATAAAACCATACAGACACAATGATTTGATTGATTGATACTAGTTTTTACTGGTCCTTCTTTTCTGCCAAAAATAGCTCACCACCATTCAAATGAAAGGCTTGTCTATAGTTCTGTGGCCAAGCAGCCATCCACTCCCACTTCCTGAGCTATATAAGCAGTTCCTCTAATGCCTCACTGTGGAGCATTTTTTCTTTGCAGCTGAAGGCTCTGCCGGTTTGTTCCCTGAGCTGGGTGCTCCCCTGCCTCCCAGCTTGTCTCTGCAGGGCTTCTGTGTTTGTTTTCCTGCTTTGGTTTGTATTTTGCCTTCGGCTGTGTTTGCTTCCTTCCTTTTTGGGGGGTGGCTTTTCTAGGCTCCTAGCATATTGCTATTCAGAGCTCATACTGCTAGCTTTCAGCTACTCGTAACTCTCAAATGACTTGCATTGCAACTGTAAACCTGACCTGTGTGTTTCAGCTCAACTATAGCTGGTCCATGTGGCATATTTTTATTACTTTCACCTGACTCAGATTTACTTGAACCTAGCTACACAGCTTACTCATACTTGTTCTACTTATCTCATTGCTAAAATCTCATTACACTGCCTGTTGACAACGCTTAAGAGCATTAGGCCTCCTTTATTTACAATTACAACTCTGTGTACTCATTTATTTACTATTGCTGTACAGGCCTACTTGCTTCCTGCTGCTGCATTGTTTACTCCCATTCCTGTTCTACCTTGTTTACTATGAGGTTAGCTGAAGTTCCTGCTAAGGCTATTAAATTAGCTTTTATATCTGCATGTGGTACTCGGCCTTTCATCACTTCCTTGTTTGTCCTATGGTGGGGACTGGGAGGTGTTTGTGGGTTGTGGCCTATGTGGTTAATTCTGTTCTAAATCCTGTCTTCGCCGCCAAAAATCATCAGAGTTTGTCACCTTGATTTTGCTATTCACGTCTGGCTGACTTGCCCCTAATTCAGTACTGTTTACTTGCTATACAGTTGTTTTGCAGGTCCACCTAATACTACTACTGCTTACTGACCTATCAGGTCCACACTTGCTTTTGCAACCGTGGCTCTTACTTACGCAAACCATTGCTTCATGCCTACTGCCATCCCCTCGGCTTCGGCCTGGGATTGTGCTGCACTCAATCTGCATTTGACCTTGCAAGGTCTCAGCACTCAATGCTCATTACGATCTCAGCACGCCATGCTCATTCAGCTCACCTGCTTTTCAGCTCTCAATGACTTTCTGGGGCATGCCAGCCATTCTATTCTGGTGCAGGGTTCTTGCAGCCTATGGTCTCGCTCTGCTTTAAGTCCGCATCATCGAGCATGTCCAACTTGGAGCAGGATCCTGCTCACTTGGTCCATAGCTGGGAATGTCCTCATCCCGGGTTTGACTTTAGCTGCTTGCTACACGACAGCAGCTGCTGGTGAAGAATTTAAGACTAGTAGTGATGGGTAGTTACAATGATCTCCTTTGGCTCTAGTGTCTCAATAGATAGTGTTTCCCTAGAGGCACCTTCACCTCATCCTCCCTACGACTGCCTCTGGTTCACCTGGTTTGATTAAGGGTGGGTAGGCCAGGTGAGTACCTCAGCAGTTGTCACTCTCCTCCTGCACCTTGGATGCACATATTGTTGCAGAGTTTTCTCGCAACCTTCCACGGCGTTCCAGCTAGAGGGTTTGAGTGAGAGCCTTCCTCCAAATTGGAATATTTTCCACCTCCCTTTAATTGGGTTTTCCAAATTGTAGCTGCAGAGCCATCACTAAATAAATTATCCCAAGCCTGGAGGGAAGGCGACCTAGGCCTTGGATCCCCAGAGATTTCCTCCTCATAGAGTTTTTTCTCTCCTCCATTACCTCAGGTCATAACACTTAGTTAGCTTAGTTGTTTCCCTTTGTTTCTTTAGGTAGGTTCCATTGTTGGATGGAGGTGGAGGATGTTCTGCCATTCCGTCTCTCCTTAGGGGATCCCCTACTCTCTAAGCATACCATCAGTATCCTGCTACACAGCCTGGGCAGTCATTATGACAACTGAGCATCTCATTGCATTATCGAACTGCCTATACTTCTCTACTACTACGTTACAGTTACTACTCCTATGTCACAGTTACTGATTGCTCATATGCTCATGTTGCCTCCTTTTGGGGATGATACCACAATTTTTTGGGGGATTCCTAAGGTACCTTTAACCATGGGAACCGTCCCGTTGCACCTCTAGGGGTGGAACCCTCTCTGAGGGTTCCTTGCATTCATACCCCTACAGGGTGGTAATTCCTCTGGAATAGAAAGTGCGAACGAACAAAACCAAACTAACACAGTTGCACAAGCATAACACTATACTAGCTGCGTAGGCCAGTGAAATGAAAGGCTTGCCTATAGTTCAGTGGCCAAGCAGTCAGCCACTCTCACTTCCTAAGCTATATAAGCAGTTCCTCTAAAGCCTCACTGTGAAGCATTTTTTCTTTGCCCCACCATCCTCCCCTCCTCCTCCAGCAGCAGCACTCTCTCCTTAAGGGGATTCCTAAGGTACCTTTAGCCATGGGAACCGTCCCGTTGCACCTCTAGGGGTGGAACCCTCTCTGAGGGTTCCTTGCATTCGTACCCCTACAGGGTAGTAATTCCTCTGGACTAGAGAGTGCGAATGGCCAAAACCAAACTAACACAGTTGCACAAGCATAACACTATACTGGCTGTGTAGGCCAGTGAGCTGAATTTAAGATGGCAACAGCATTGGTGAGTTCCACAGCACACGGGGATGCAGCAATGTGATTAAAACAGTATTTGTACCTTAGGTTCTCAATACATTCATGTTCCACCATTTCAGAATCATATACATTTTTTTAATTCTTGCATCATTTCTAAAAGTCAATGGACTTAACTCTGGTCCAGCCGAACCTGGGTGCACCTATATTTTGACAATGACGTGGAACCTATGTAAAGGAGTCTTTGACTTAAAGGTGTTATCTGATATACATCAATAAATAAATAAAAGCACTGGCACCTAAGAGAAAACCTTGGAAATCATAGTTTGGGCACACTTCATTGTATTATATGACCTACATTCCCCATGTTTCTCTTCCCTGCATTACTGAGGACATTTACATGAAAGAAGACTCTTCACCCTTTAGACTAGGGATGGGTAAGGTGACCGCTACCCCTGTCGCTCTCTGCTGTAGGAAGGAAAGGATTAAGTAGCCGTGTGATCTGGTGTCTGACTGAGCCACTGCCATGGCGGCGTGGCTAAGGCACCACCACATGGCATGATCGGAGACCTGGGACCATGGTTCGGTCCCCTCCAGGTCTTACGGTGTTGCCACTTTTTTTCTGAAAACTGAACTGTTCCCCCTACTGAGTTTCTCCCCATCCCTGGAGTCCACACCACCTAGGAGTTAGTTTTATTATGTCCGGTGGGTGTGGGGGGAAAAACCCCTTCATGTCGTGGGGAGCAGGGGGAGAAGGCCCCCTAAAAAAAAAAAAAAAGTCCCATTGAAGTCTATGGTGTGCGCTGTATGTGTCGGGTTGGTGTTTTTCCCAGTCTTATTTTCACGGATGTGATTTTGCTTGCGGCATTGTTTGCCGCACTATTTCTGTTGCACTGTTTTGACCCCATGCCAGATTTATCTAGGATACAGGGCTTGGTCACATTTTTTGTGTTTCTTTTTTGAAAATACATCACTTTTTAACAAAACTTGGGACACAGTCTGTCTTGTAGGTCTATTATTGTGCCTTAGTTTTAAAAAACATTCCATGAATGCTTACCCTCTCTAGAAATTGTTGATGTTGCCAGTTCTTAGAAATGGTCAGCTTGCAGAGGGAGCTCCTACTGTTATCACACAGAGGCGCGGGCAGTAACCTTTGTCCATAGGAAAGGCACTGGGGGGGTTGAAGATGTTTAAATTTTATTCCCAAACAAGTGAGAGGTCTGCCTCGTCATTGGTTTTACTTGCTGTCTGTAACAGAACCTATGGAATGAACTGGGTGTGAGGATGACTGTGCCCAAGGCCTGAATGTGTGCACATCAAACCCCATTCAAGTGTGCTTAGCTGGTTATAACACATGCTGGCAAACAACACAAGTGGTTACCCAACTGACAGCGACTTGCTGACAACGAGGTCTCCTGCAGTGACTACAGTGCCATGCCACTGTAGGGAACCTGCTGGAACCTCACGCTGTCTGTTGGGGGTCTTCCTGCAAATCAGCTCTGTTTCGGAGTTGATCATCCCTAAGTGGGGGGGTGTTGGGGGTTGAGCCAAAGCCCCAGAAACATCACTGCCACAGGCAATGAAAACCAGCCACTGCAAATGTGGTTGACCCATTGAGCCATGTCAGGGTTGTCCACAAAAATGTTGTCGAACACCCGTTGTGGATCCCAACACAAGCACTGTCAGAGAATGCTGTCAGATTTTGGAGCTCTTGTTTCAGCCTCTCCCACTGCTGGTAGAACTGTCTTCCGCCCAATCCCCAGTCCCACAATAAATGCCCACTGTTTCTCCAAGATCTGCCCACCATAGATGGATTCCCCAGCACATAAGAAATCAGGAGTGAAATCCTCACCTGTGCTACACCTTAACACATTTTATTTAAGCCCCTTTCAGGCATTTTCTTTGTGTCATGGGAGCAGCTCTTATACTGGCATCTCCTGACCCTGCTCTTTTACTGGGGGTCTCTTATACTTTGCCCTCTTCGAGCATAACCACTAGAGCAGCTTTTCTTTACTGTCACTGCTCCCAGGCTAGCACTTACTGCTTTTCTGGGCCTTTTGCCACTGTAGCAGCTTTCCTTTTCAGTGCTTCTACTGCTTCCTACTCTCATCTTTAATTATGTTGTCCTTGTTGGAGCCTACCGTATAGCCATGGGAGTGAATCTCCAACTGGCAGCTCCAGGCGATGATATGTATTAAGTGCTACATGAACTAAAGACTAGACAGTAGAAGATATTATGCTCATGATTTTGTCTCCCATATTAATGGGTCCAGATTTCTCTTCTATTTCCCATTATATAGTTGTCCAATTTATTTTCGAAGGTGTCATAATTCTCTACTTCCACTATGCCCCTGGGTAAGCTGTTCCATGCTCTCCCTGCTCTCTGTGTGAAGAACCCTTGTCTATTTTTGTTTGTTTTTATTTCCAAAATGATCTGTTTGTAATGTGATCTTAAGTTGGTCTTTTTGTTGTGTATCATCAGATTCATGCTGCTCATGAGCTATTTATCATGTTGTATCCCGAATAATTTCAACATATCCCCTCTCCATCTTATCTCCTCCAATGAGAAAAGACCAAGGGTCTCCAACCTATCCTGGTATCTGCAATCTATCAGCCTAAGGAACACCTTTGTTATTCTATGCTGTATATTTTCTATTTGTTTAATTGCCTTAATATAGCACAGGCTCCTGATTTGTGAACTGTAGTCCAGTACTGGCCTGATTTAGGATCTATATATAGGAATGATATATTGTTCATTTTTGGTTATGAAAGTGTGTTTTATGTTTTTAATATGTCTATTTGCCATCCCTGTTATTTTATTACAATGTGTACTGAATCTTCAATCTTTGCGTGTTGTGATCCTCAAATCCTTTTCAGTTTCCAACAACTTTAGAACATTGTCATTTATTTTGTAAACTTCTTTGATATTGTCTTTCTCCACATGTACAATATAACTACACACCTGTCATAATTGAATTGCATTCCATTTTTTAAGGCTCATGCTTTCATTTTTTTTTTTTTTAATTCTTTAGTCCGGCCCCTGATGCCCCTCCCCCACAGGGGCTCAGCTTCTGCTTCCACCGCCTCCCTTGCCAAGGCTTACCTTGGCAGGGCCATGGGGTGGGCATCCCTTCCCCAAGGTCAATCATATTTTGCCCTGGCTTATCCCCCCGGGTGGGGCCACAGGAGCGGGGCCTAGGCAGTGGAGGTGGCAGAGCAGAGCTTCATGCTTCGGGGCTTACATTTTTGTATGCTGCATCAGAGACATGGATGTGCAATGATGGCCAGCATCCACCCCACCCCCCGCCAATACAGCGCTGGAACTGCGGCTCCCCCGGCCTCTGCTAAGGGTCCATAGTATGCTGGAAACTCACTCCCCCCAGAGAAGGAAAGCAGTCCCTGGGATGCTCAGTCCTTCTCCCCTGGCTGGCCCTCTGATGTCTTGAGTCCATTCCCAAACCCGGGTAGTCAACGTTGCCAATGGACACCCTGCCTCTGCACCGACTGGCCGGCCATGCTTCAATTTTTTTGTAAGTCTTCTGTAATAAATCTTCTATTGGCCAAACTGTCTACTGTTCCCCCCAAAGTAGAATCATCTGCAGATTTTGTAATTATTCTGTTTACATCTTTCTGGAGATCTGCAATGAAGAAGTAAAAAAGTGCTGGCCCAAGCACACTGTACTTATGACTGACCTCTCTGCAGATATTGTACCCTTTATTTTTACTGTTTGAGATCTTCCCTTCAGCCAGCTACATACCCAGTTTACTACATTGATACTGATGTTGGCAGCTGTTAATTTATCTATTAGTGTATAATTGTGGACAGTATTGAAGACTTTCTAAAAATTTAGATATAGAATGTCCACTGGTATATTTTTTTAGTTTGGAGTTTTCTGTTTCATAAAATGTGAGCATATTAATTATACATGACCTGTTACTTCTGAAACCATTGCTGTGTTTTGTCTTCATGGCTCTTATCTTTGATTTCCTTTTCAAGCTTTTGTTTTACTAGTTTCTCCATAAGTTTTCCTGGAACAGATGTTAGACTAATAGGCCGATTGTCTGCAACATTGGTTTTGCTACCATTTTTAGGGCTGCAGTGAGTGGAGCCCTGCAAACCTATGACTTTCAAAATAGGACTCCATATTCCTTGCATTCTTTGAGAATGAACAACATGCCCCACAGTCTTCTCTTCATCTGTGGAGCATTCCGAATGCACTACATTATTTTTTACAACAAAAAACATTGGGGAATCCTGATCATGACACTGGGGATTGGGCACCCCAGTGTCGCTCTCTTATGTTTGTGGGGCGATGCCGAGAGGGAAAGTCAGGTGGGGGGATATCTATAACTTAAAAGACAAAACAACTGGTGGACATGACTCACTCTGCTGTCTCCAAGATGGCTGCTGTGGTCTATTGTGCATGCGTAACCTGACCACTAGCACATGAGCAGTGGGCTGCAGCAGTCATTGTGGTCATGGCACAGTGTGCCATGACTGCCAATATTTTTTGTCTTTTAAATTATATATATTCCCCACCTGACCCTCCTTCTCAGCACCCATCACTCCATACCCCCCACAAACATAAAAGTGACACTAGGGGTGCCCAATCCCCCAGTGTAGCCATTAGTACTCCTGTATTTTTTTTTACTATTCCCCCACCTGACCCTCCTTCTCAATGCCAACCACCCTCCCCCTGAAACAAAAGAGTGACACTGTGGGGCTCCCATTCCCCCCATGTCATGATCTGGAGCCTCAGTTTTGTTTTTGTTTTTTTAATCCTTTAAAAAGAAAATCATCCATTGGTGTCTTCTGCAGTCAATTTTGTCCCCCACCCAACCCTCCCACTCAGCACCCACCACCCCACACTCCCCAAGCCCATACTTGCTCACTCGGAATCCAATGCCATAATTCTCTCTGGACTGTAGCACATCTTCACTTCACTCTTCAATGCCAGACCATGAACTGAGGAAATCAGGTATGTGGTTTAATGTATTTCAATGGGGTTTTAAACTTAGTAGCATAATTTGGCCATTTTTGCCCCAGATTTTCAACTTACCTTTTTTGAGACACTGCCTCATGAACAATGCAGGTGATGTTAGGTAAATCTGTCCCAAAAGGTGATTTCACGGTCACTGCTTAAAATTACCTTTCGGGTAAGAGCTGAAAATTTTCTCCACCATTGTTCATGAGGTGGGGTCATAAGATGGCTATCTTAGAAAATTGGTGCTAAAATATTACAAAACAACAAAGTTAAGAGCCTACATTGAATTTTGCAAATGCAGGCTCATAACTTTGGTAATTTTCAATATTTATACCCCAAATTTAAAATATAGTCATATCTTTATAGCACCTCATAAATGTGATAGCTATCATATTTCAAATATTGGGCTAAATGTATTTTTTTATATCCCAAAAGGTGATTTTGTGGTCCTTGCACAAAATCACCTTTTGGCAGGAGTAGAAAATTTTCTCTGTGATTGTTCATGAGGTGGGGTTATAAGAAGGCTATGTTCTAAACTTGGTGTAAAAAAATGAAAAAACAACAAAGTTATGAGCCTTCATTGAATTTTGCTAACATGGGCTTGTACCTTTGGTAATTTTCAATATTTTTAACCCAAATTTACAACATACCAATATCTTTACAGCACCTCATGAATGTGACAGCTGTCATTTTTCAAATCCTGGTCAAAAAAAAATTTATATACCAAAAGGTGATGTCTCGGCCCCTGCACAAAATCATCTTTCAGACAGGAATTGAGAATTTTCTCTGACCTTATTCATGAGGCAGGGTCATAAGAATGCTATGTTTTAAGTTTGGTGTAAAAATATTTAAAAAAAAAGTTATGAGGCTATGTTAAATTTTGCAAACACGGGCTCATAACATTGGTAATATTCAATATTTTTACCCAAAATTTTCAGCATAGCCATTTCTTTACAGCACCTCATGAATATGACAGCTGTCATTTTTCAACTCCTGCCCAAAATGTGTTTGTCCTGAAAATTGATTTCACAATCCCTGCACAAAATCATCTTTAGGCCAGGAGTTGACATTTTTCTCTGCCCTTCCTCATGAGTCAGGGTCATAATAAGGCTATGTTTAAGATTTGGTGTAAAAATATTAAAATACCTATTTTCAATATTTTTACCCCAAATTCATTAGCTGTAGCCGTATCGGCTCTGGCCAGAGTTTGTTGCTAATAGGTATAACTATGTCCTTTTTCAAATCTTCTAGTACACTTCCTGTTTGAAATGATTCATTAAATATATTTCTTTTGCTATTTCTTTTAATAATTTTGGATGCAGACCTTCTGGGCCTGCTGCTTTGGTACAATCCAATTCAAGTAGCAGCTTCTCTATTTCCTCTGGCAGAAGGGTTTTAACATGGATGTTACTCATATGTTGGCCAATATTTTCTTCAATACTATTTAATTTAGGAGTGAAAAATGACCTGAAGTAGTCATTAAATGTAGTCGCCATCTCCTTTGGCTCATTTATTTCTTTATTGTTCTTTAATATTGGGTCAGTAGTTTTAGTTGTACCCATGTTACTGAACATATGCATAACATGACTTTGCATTGTCCTTGATATGTGCTCTTTTAAGCTCAACATTGGTACATTCCCTTTTTATTATCTTTGTAGTCATTCTTAGTTCCCTCCTGTATTGTTGGATGTTTATTTCAGAAAGATTTTTCCTCATTTAATTATAGGCTTTTTAGCTTTTACTTTCCTTTTCATCTGCTTCCTCACCTTGCTATTTTACCATGGCAGAATTTTACCTCACTCATTATAGAGTTCTTTAGTTGGCATTCAGTCCCTTTCTTGTTGGTACATTTTGTCTCCTAAGACAACCCAGCTTTCCATTGCACCTGCAGTACCAAAGACTTTGATTCAGTCCCGGATAGTTAGTTCCTCCTGTATGTTTCTAAAATCTGCCCTGTTGTAGATACATATGATACATAGATGTTGTCAACAGATATGGGCCTTGTGGTCCATCCAGTCTGCCCTATCCCTCTTTGTAATGCTTAAGGGTTGTAGTTCCTAACTATTGTGCTATCCATGTTCTGTAGTTTTATTATATTGATGTTTGCCTAGACTGTATAATGATCGCTGTTTCCAAGTTACTGTTTTACCTTCACATACTGAAATATATCTGGTGAGTCAGTCAGAAACACATCCAATATGCTTTTTCCCCTAGTGCATGATGTAGCCAACTGCTTAAGCCCTTGGTTAGTACATATGTCCACATATTTTTGTTCTAGTCCACTTCCTATAATCATGTTATTCAACTCACAACCTGGTAGAGTGAGATCTTCGATAACTACTATATTCCCTTTTTCTTCCATTGTGTCTATTTGGTGATATACTTCCTCTCCTGGCCTGAGCCTCTAACTAGGCCATCACAGGGGACTTCTTTTCCAACAAGTATGTTTCCGTACTCCTTTGGTCAAAAAGACACAAGGGAGGTGGCAGCCACATGGGATAAGCAGTCCCGAGAGGTAAGAGCCCTTCCTAGACCTATCGGGTACCAGGGATGCAGCTGCTTCTTTCAAGAAATAGGCCTACTGGCCACTACAGCCCACACTAGTCATCAAAATCCAGATGCCATGGATTTTAAGTGTACCCACAGCCCCCAATGGTTTGGTTGTAGGCAGCTATTGCTGTTTCTCCCAGATATATTGCTCTTCCCTATCCTGGCTGTGGTTTGGGAGGTGGGTTTCAATATCAGGTCTTTGGGCCCAGAACTGGTGCAGAGTCAGACCCACTAACAGACAACAGCAGAGTGTTAAGATAAGAAAATCTTATATACAGTAGCCTCCCCTACAAACTGGTGGGTAGAGATGGGCTGAAGTTTTATTTCATGGGCAAATTTACTGCGAAATCGGCAATTTTTTTGGCATGTGAATAATTTTGTGGAATTCGAGCATTCTGCAAAATTTTTTGTGGGTGCTAAATTGTGAAACTATTCCTACAAAATCTGGGATTTCACATCAAAAGTGTAGAATTTAGCTGAGAAACAGTGACAACTCTCAATAACCTACTCTTTGTAATATTTTATGATTCCACCATTCTAGATTAATTTATCAAGTTTATTTTTAAATTCAGATGGTTTTGAGAAGGCATTCTATGGGTTGGTAATACATGGCATGAAATAAAATTTTCTCTTTAATACACTGAATGTTTTACCAACAATTTGTAGAAGATGCCTGAGATTTTAAAGATAGCCTCTCCTCCTCTCTTGTGATTGCCCCCACCACTCCTCCCCTTCGGTACACCGGCAGTGCAGATGATAATAGCCCAGACAGAAAAACAGCTTGCTGGGACACAGTTCAAGGATCCTTGTAAAGTCAACTGGTGCAGCTTCAGGTTTGGAGCAGGAGCGCTACAGGCAACAGCTTGCTGGATGGATGGCAAGGCTTGGGCAGATTGGCATTTTGCTGTTTAGGTGTATAACATAGAGCCCTGTGGAACCCCACTGGAGATTTTACTTAGGCCAGAGAGATGCCATTTTACCCCACTGAGGGAGCTTCATGGGTGTCAGGAGGGTCTGCTATAATTCACTAATATAACTCTTCCTTGTGCAAAGTTGCTGCTGTAGTCCTGCCACTGCTTCTTGCTCCCTCTGAGTCCTGGAGCTGTTTTTTGATTTGATTGCTGCAATTTCTTGCCACTGAAGGTGCTCCTTGGGGATTGTGAGGATTTGCTGCTTTTCTCTATGAATCTTCACCTTTCAGCACCATAGCACCGATCCTGCTGCTGCACCCTTAGTCTTGCTGAGAGCCCAGTGCTGCTGCTGAGTTCTCGATGTTGTTGCATTGTAGCTTGCAGTCTCCACTGTCAGATCTCAAGTCCATCAGTTGGCTCTCTAGCCACACATCCTGTACCCAGACTGCCCAATCTGGGATCAGCTTATGTGGCCCCTCTGCATAACAATACTTGTGGAACATTTAAAAGGACACAGACCTGTACTGCTTGCTGAATTTCACACTGCAGAGGGAACTTTGGGGTCCGGAAGGTCCACTATAAATCATTAAAATAAGCCTCCTCCAGTGCTGCACTGCTGATCCTGATGCCTCTGAGATTCCTAAGCCATCACTGGAATCTTGCTTTGCTTCTCACTTCCTTTGAGTCTTGGAGCTGGTTTTGGATTTGCTTGCCATAATTTCTTCTCCTGCAAAATATTCTCAGTATGGTTTTTGTGGGTAAAATTCTGCTATTTTGGGGTGAAATTTCACACCTCATGGTGGAATATCACACCTCGTGGGTGGAATTTTGCATTTTAGTTCCATGTGAAATTTCGCAAAATGAACAAAATTTGCAAAATATTTCGTGGAGTGGAGTTTGCCGACTTTGCACATCTCTACTGGTGGGTTACTAAATAGGATCCAGGGTATAAAAAGTTTATGATTTTTATCTAAAGCAGTAATCCCTGAGATAGGCAATGATTGAACAGTTACAGGAAATGGGGGAAGAGCTAAGTGGTGTCAGAGATAGAGGGAGAGAGGGCAAGCTAGAGTGTTCTAGTCAGCAAGTCTGGATTAGTGCAGAGCCTGAGAAGAGAAAGAATAAAGACAACAGACAGTGCAGGATGGAGCAGGGAGCATTCCTCTGAGTGCGTGTTCCAGGGTTTACCTGTTACACCTGGAGTGCTGTCAGGGCTCCAGGCCTGGGATATGGCTCAAGTTGCTTGTTGGATCTCAGTCCCTGTAAGACAAGCAGAAGCAGAGCAAGAGAGAGAGAAAGAGAGAGATCAGCCAAGCTGCGTGTGAGATGAAAACAAGCTGCATGAGGCCAGAACAAAGAAATGTTCAGAGAGGTAAGGTAAAGCTTTTGAGGGAAAGGGTCAGCAAGGGAAGATAAGCTACTTATAAGAGACTTGCTGTCCAAAACAGCGTACAGAGAGGAAGCAAAGTATCCATTGTCTAGGGCCCTGTTAGAAAAGGTGTGCCTAAATTAAGACAAACTCTAGCCAGAGCTGATACAGCTGTGGCAAGCTGCCAAATGACCAAAGTTGCAAGTGTGCGTAGAAAACTTTGAATGACCATGTCACTCGGCCATTTTTTGGAGTCGTTTCACTAAATTTTCAACATGGTCTTTTTGGGACTCCACCTTATGAACAGTGCCACTATAATTTTGTTCACTTGTCCCAAAAGGTGATTTCACAGAGCGACCACCCCATTATGTGCCACAGGTGTGAAAACATGTTTTGGGCAGGATGTGAAAAATGACAGCTGCACTGTCAATAAGGAGGTGTGCAAAAATGGCAATGTTGAAAATCTGGAGTGAAAATATAAAAAACTGGCGAAGTTAGAAATGTGCATAGAAACTGAGGAATGCACACTTGTAATGCAGTCATTTTGGGGAATTCTTTCACCAAATTTGCAACATGGGCTTTTTGAGACCCCTCCTCATGAACAGTTGCACTGTTGTTTCATTAATCAGTCCCAAAAGGTGATTCCATGCAGTGACCACAAAATCACCTTTTGGGACTGAGTAATGAAATGACAGTGACAGTATTCATGAAGTGGGGTCACAAGAACCCCATGCTGAAAGTTTGGGGCCATAATTCCCAAAAATGGCTGATATATCAACACAAGTTGAAAACCCCATTGACTGCCATTATAGCATGCTTACTTTTGATTCTTCAGTTTGCGGCCTGGCTTTGAAGAGTGCAGATGTGTCCCAGTCCAGAGAAGATGACAGCGCTGATCTCCGGAGGTAGGGATAGGGTAAGGGGGAAGTGGGTAAAGGAGGTGGGTGCTAAGTGGGAGGATGGGGATGGGAGGGAGGAGGACTGAGGGTGGGGAACGAGGACTGTTGCTCTTTTTATAGGTAAAGGAAAATACAGTGGGGGACAGTTTTTGTTACAGGAAAAAAAAAAACATAAATTGGAGCATGGGGTGGGCTTCCAGGAGTGCTGCATGAGTTGGGGTGGAACACGATGCTGACATGAGAATTGGGCACCCTGATGTCGGCACGGGATGGGGAATAGAGGGATCGGGGAGGACAGCAGCAGTGGGAGGGAGCGGGAGGGTTTTATTTGCTGCCGGGGCTGGGACAGAATGGAGGGAGCAGGGAGGACAGTAGCAGTGGTAGAGAGCAGGAGGAGTTGCATCTGCAAGATGGCAGCAGTGACGCAATTGTGCATGCGTGGCATTGCACATGTGTAGTTGCAGTGAATGGCATTCTGCCATTCTCAAGATGGCAGTGCCAGTAGAACAGCACATACGTGTGTGGTGTGCATGCCCAGTTCTCGTTCCAGAATGTGGAAGTAAAAGCCAAAATAGTGTGGCTGTTACTCCATAGCGGCCAACCATGGCCAAGTGCTGCCAGCTCTGTTGGACTTTCAGAAGGATACTTCCACAAGTCCAATGGAAACATGCCATGATTGGCTGTTTTCAGGCTACCAATTGCTAAATGTCTGTAGGCTCCGCCGCAGCCATAAAAAGTAAAACTGCAACCAGGAATGGAAGGAAGCAGAACCTAACAGAATGGGAACTTGAGAAAAGAAAGAGATAACACCCTTATGGATCCTCTAAAAGGAAAGTTTAAGAAAAGCAAAAGTGTCCAGTGGGATCAAAGCATCCAGTTATGATCCCAGGTTGTTTGAGAGGATGTTCTATGGGGGCAGTACAAACATATATTACAGGAGTCAAGGAGAAACCCTCCCATATCTATCGATGCCTCATGCACCAAAGGAGATCCCTCATGTGTGCCGAGTACTAAGCAACCAGATTATCACTGTTGTCCAGAGATCACGACACTGCACAGCAAGTGTCCTTCATTCTGAAGGCTATTATCCCACATTGTCTCTTACTGTATGTGGCAAAACAACTGTTATTTGAAACATCCAGTCCCCTCCAAGTCACTACCAGGTAACACGTAACAGAAGTCACTGAGAATGATTATATTGTACATTTCAAAACAATCAGGGCAGGATTCACAAAGCAGATGTGCTGGGTGCAAATGTGATGTACTGACGCAACCTGGATGCGCTGACCCAAGACAGTGCGATTCACAAAAGGATGCACTGCAAGATGCCCCATGTGCATCCCCACTGTGAATTGTACAGATGTTGAATGGTGCAACTGAAGATGCCCCAGCACAACTGTGATGCGCCAAAACATACAGGGCAGCAGAACAGTGAATATGGAGCAGCTCAGCATGGTATGGGGAGAAACAGGGGGGAACAGCAGTGGCAAAAAGGATGCAGGGACACACACCCACTGGGTAGGCTCGGGGTGGGTCAGAAGTTGGTCAACTGGGTGGCAAACTAGTTGGTGGGCAGAAAACAGAGTGGTGGGTAATGGTATACAGTCAGAAGAGATGCAAGTCACAAGTAGGGTACCTCAGGGATCAGTCCCGGGGCCAGTCCTCTTCAATATCTTCATCAGTGACATTGCTGTTGGACTGAAGGGTAAGGTTTGTCTGTTTGCAGATGACACCAAGATCTGCAACAGAGTAGATGATCCAGATGAGGTGGGCAGAATGAGAAGAGATCTGGATAAACTGGCAAAAGGGTTGGAAGAGTGGCAACTGGGGTTTAACGCAAAGAAGTGCAAGACCATGCACATAGGGAAGAGAAACCCGGAAGCCACCTATAGGTTGGGAAGGGGAGTTGCTGGCAATCACAAGGGAAGAAAGGGACTTGGGCATCACCATCACAGATGACCTGAAATCACCCAAGCAGACCACTAAAGCAGTAGGTAAGGCTAGAGGGATGTTGGGGTGTATTAATAGGTGTATCACAAGTCGTAAGAGGGACGTAATAATCCCTCTTTACAAGACACTGGTTAGGCCCCGTCTAGAGTACTGCATGCAGTACTGGAGGCCCCACCTGCACAAGGACATTAACAAAATGGAGGCAGTCCAGAGAAGGGCAGCCAAAATGGTGCAGGGACTGCATCAGAAAACTTATGAGGTCAGATTAACAGAGCTCAATATATATACCTTAGAGCAAAGGAGGGAGAGAGGTGATATGATTGAAACATTCAAACATCTTAAGGGCATTAACAAGGTGAAAGAGTCTAACATGTTCCATTATAAGAAAAATAGCAGGATGAGAGGACACAGCACAAGATTAGAGGAGGGCCGATTAAGGGGTAATGTGAGGAAGTTCTTTTTTAGAGAAAAGGTGGTGGATGCATGGAACAGCCTAACTCAGGAAGTGGTGGATATAAATACAGTGCAGGGCTTCAAACAGGCATGGGATAGGCATAAGGGAGCACTACAGATGAGTATGACTAGATTGGCCATTGACAGAGTAAAGGCCGATGGCATATTCATAAGGTAGAAAAAATAGGCATACTGGATGGGCCTTGCAGTCCTTATCTGCCATCAACTTCTATGTTTCTATGTTTTTGTGACCAGCCAGAGTGGCAAAGTGCCCAAAAGTGGCCACAGCAGATGAGGTGCACAGACAGGGCACACAGAGCAACACCCAAAAGCACTCAACAAAACCCACACAGGAGTGACAGGCACAGTGGTGCCTGTCAAGTTGTGACATGGCTGCCGGGGACACCATGCAACATGGAGGTGTCCACATGCCATGACCACCTGCACAGGATCCCTGGGATGTGGAGGTGGGTGATGCCACACAGGGGCACACCAGTGGATTGGTTGGCTGGCACACAAGCAAGAGCAGTGCACCACACAGGCATATGAAGCCCACAACCAATGTGGACCACATGCAAGGCCACAGAACAACAGTGCAGCAGACGGATGCAGGCCACATGCACCACACACAGAACAGGGGCACAGACGAAGGCAGCATGACATAATGCCCACCCACATGCCACAGGCAACATGGTGGCACACAGTGGGTGCGGAGCATGGTGGTGGGGGCAGGATACAGCCACTCTGCCGACTTCACATGTGCAGACGTGTACAGCAGCAAGGAAACAGTGGACAGCAGCAGATAACAATATAACACAACCACAATATACAGTGAATGACCATAGACAATGGTTCAAAAATAAACCTGTTTACTAAGAACAATGTCACACAAACAACTATATACAAAAACAGCCAGTAGGAACTGGGAAGGAGATTGCGGGGGGCTGAACATGTATAAAAGGAGTATGCAGGGGTTGAATGTGGTTGCATGTGCTGGTAAAGGGTACAGCTATGGAAAATCTGTGGGATGGAAGGGATTGTGGACAACACACATTGGGGCCACACAGCAATGTCCATGTTCCTAAGGCATGGGACATGCCACAGCAGAGCACCCAAGCCTATGTCCCCTGATGGTCAGCAACTGGTGCAGCCTTGTCATTGCCCGCAACAGCCATCCCTGATGCAGGTACAGTGGCCATAATGTCATCTGCAGAGACCTCTGGACAAGGAGCCCCAACTGCTGTAGCAGTCCTTGATGCCTCTGACAACTGTGGACATGTGGCTGTACACCCCTCAGACCTACAGTGTGGGACACAGATAACAGACTAAGTGCCATGTTCCACCCCCCCATTCCCCTGTGGGTGTGCTGGAGGCATCCACCCCAGATATGGCCTAGAGCCTGCCAGGCACATGCACACTGCACCAGGCAGGCACACAGTGCCACACCATGACCATGCACAGTAACCCAGTGGGCACAAGTCCCATGTGTGCGTTCAAGTGTGCGTGCAGAGGGGCATAAGGCCATACCGTATGTGACATGTGCACATGCCAGCAGGCTGCACAAGCATGAAGGCCCTGTCAGAACCCAACTGGAACACAACAGAGAGCCCACTGTGTGAACAACATGCACACATGGTGAGTGTACACGCAGTGACCAGGAGCACTGTGGCCAAAGCACACACCTCAATCCCCACACCCCATGTGTGTGCATGACCAGCAACACACGGACATGCATAATGTATCAGTAATGGCCAGCAGAGCACACAACCCCCCCACTAGGTACACAGAAAATGCAAAACACAAACACTCACCTGCACCAGCATGTCCCCATCCACAAGCACCACCTGTGGCCCTAATATGCCTGTCTTCCACTGCTGCCATGGCCAACCACATAGCCACTGGCCCTGCAGGGGAAACAAATGCAGAGAACACTATGATCAGATATGAGATGTGACATGCCTCCCCCCACCACAACACCAGTGCCGGCATGCAGTGAATGCAGCAACACACAGTGCCCCAGTGATGATGGCTCTGGCTGTGTGCAGCTGCACACAGCACCCCTTCCTATGCCCACTATGTGTGCAGATCTATGCATGCAATGCCAATGGCTGTGTCACACCATGCACTCCACAGTGGCCATGCCCCACCCAAGCACCATGGCACACATGCCCACCCCCTGTAATGTGCGGGCAATGGCAACACTGTGCATGTGTTGCTGTGCTCACATGTATGTACATGTCCCTGTGTGTGTAGTGGTGTGTGGTACAGCTGCTCCAATCTCCATGCTACCCCTGTGCATGTGTAGAACTGTGACATACCTGGGTGTGGCACTGCACCCCTTCACGAGTGGTCCCATAGACTCGCCAGCCTGACCTGGTCCCTGCACTGCAGATCACTGCACCAGTGCCTGCATTGCTCCCCAGTGTGGGAGACACCTGTCCTGCACACCAGTTGTGGCAGCTATCCTGGCCCACACAGTGGACTGTGGCTGGTTGAGGTCATCTGACCTAAATAGCTGCCCTCAACCTGCAGCACCAGGGCCACAAGGTTGTGGAGCTCCACCACACTCCAGTTCATGGCCCTTGGGCCCATCCTCTGAGCATGTGGCATAATCACAGACAGTGTCAGCAAAGCAGGTGTGCACAGACAAGTATACTGCACTTCACTGGCACAGTCACGCCACATGCGCATATAGCTGTCATACAATGCACTGCACACAGCATGGTGCAATGCAATTACCGCTAATAGTGTTTGATTGCACATGTGCACAGTGCACTGACAGGGTGGGGATGTAGGGTCGTGAGTTATGGTCGGGTCTGCATGTGCACACCATGCAAGGACAACATCTTGTGACTTGCAAGAAGCACCACGTACAGTGCTGGTGTTGCACCGTAAGTCACTGGTGTGTAATAACACTGTTGCACAATCAACGCACACAACGTAACAGGCAACACAGAGGTCACCATGCATATGGATATTTATGCGCAGCCAGGGGGTAATCACGTGTAGTGTGTAACCGGACAGGTAGTGCCATGCCTGTCATGCCAGTTGTGCACGCGCATATATGTGCCACGACAATTGTGCAGTATTTAGGACTTGTCCCAAGGCCAACACACATTTGCTGGATATGCACCATGTGGAGATGCACCCAATGCAGCAGATGTGCCTTGCTGATTTGGATGAGCTGAGGGCAATTAAGCAATTCACATACATTGCTCCCCAATCAGCTCATTGCCGAATTCAGGAGCATCTCACCTGTTTAGCATCTCATTAATGCTGCTCCAAACCTCATTTGCATGCCCTGAGTCATAAATGCTCCTGAATGTGCCTTCACAGAGCTCAGGTGACTGAGAGGAATTGCAGCTTTGAAGGTAGATTTATTTACACTATTCCAAAGGCGGTGTAGCAGCACCAGAGGGCAGTGTGAGCTCTTGGACAAACAGTTATTGTCCACGGCTGTTCAAGGACAACAGACACATCCAGGTGTGTGCCACACACTGTTCCACTGGCCATACGAGGCCCAGCTATGGGGGGGGTGCTGGTGGGTGGTGTACCATGGCACCATAGATGGCTGCCATGTGTGTTGCAGTTCTGACCTTCATCTGGTGTTACATGGCATGCATCACCTGCATCATGTTCAGAACACTGCATCTACACATGCCACTGCAATGGTGAAGGAAGGTAAGAACAGGAGCCTCCCCAGCCAGATAGGGGAACGCATGTAGTAGTGCCAGCACATTCTGCTGCCTTAGCAGAATTTCAGTGGCTTGTCCACTGTGGCCCTGCAATGATTCACAGTGACTTATAAAATGGCAAGTAAAAACCTAGAAATTTTGTCTGCTAAGTAAGATCACCTGATCGTACATTAAATCTCTATAAATGCCTGGTCATGTGCCGAATCTCATTTTCCTCCCCCAATAAAAACACTTAGAGTCATTTTATAAGTGTAATAAGCCACTGCAGAGTATGAATCGAAGGATTTTTAAAGCATTTCCCAGGGGCATAAGGACACTCGTCCTTCAGCCTCATTCCTTACTACACCCCTGGGACATGCATTCAAATATTATAATGCACACTCTGTTGTGGCTTTTTACTTACATACTGTACAATACTTTCAGTGCACTTTTCATATTACGTGATTGCAGGTTCTGTGCTGCGGTATTTTATTTCTTCCGTTGATATCAAGATCCCTTTATTACAGTTGCACTGCAGAACTATGCTGATGTAGTGTGATTACGTTAGCAGAGAAAGGGAGCTCTGGAATGTCCATAATGTTTTCTCATGCAGCACAGCCTTTCTGCATCCAAGGACTGGAGTTGAACAACATCTCATCATCGTCCTGTCCATTTAGTGCAATGCAGTTCCCCCACCACCACACTATTTTCTTCATCAGGAAAATAAAGTTTAACCCTTGACATCATTAAAAGGTATAGGAATTCTGTAATGTTATAGCAGTCCACAGAACAGCAAGGGTTAATACAGCTTCTAGTTTCACAGTGGAGAAGGAATGTGGTTGGCCATCAGATAAAGGCTTCAGTTTTAGCTCCTCGAGACATTTAAAATCCTTTATGTCTTGCACCTTTTTTTCCTTTGTTGTGTTTTTTTTTGGGGGGGTAAGATCCCAGGCAGAGGGCATAAAGGTTGGTGAGCAACACTGTATATACCCCCACACACACACACACACTTCTTTCTGTTTTTATATACAGGTCTAGTTTTTAACGTCAACATTGACAGCATATTCCAAGTGATTAATTTATTTTTGCATTGTGATTGTACAGTATTTGTGATCAATGTGTCAGTGCAATACCAACACTGTTGCTGACTGTGCTCCAGAGTTCTGTATCAGGGGCTACTGTACTTCACACTGCAGGTGGATGCATGATTCCACTGAAAATGAGATGTTGTGACTCATTTGAGCTGCCCTGGGTAAAAAAACTGCAAACAACATTGGGATGCTCTCCGTTATGTCAGCACCTCACCAGCTCCGTATTCCCATGCTGACATCAGAAATCTCCATCTCCTACTGAAATGAGAAATTGTGTAAACAACTACCTGCATTTGTCATAACATAGCAAGATCCCTCTGAAAACAAGATACTACATCTCAGTGGGTCACTATTGGGAAAATACACTGTAAAATAGGTACCATCAGGACCCCACTGAAAATGAGACACTGCATGTTAACTGACCTATCCTGGCTATCCACATTGTAATAATGTATAACGGAGAACCGCAGTAAAAGTGAGATTTTGCATTCCAGCTGTGCTAACTCTACTAAATACACTCTAAAAATGTGAAAAAGCATGACCCCACTGAAATTAAATATTGCTGCTCAACTGCCCTATCCTGCTAATCACACTCACACCCTTTGTGTGTGTGCACATCTTATATTTTCAAGTGGATGTGTATGTCCAGAACCAAAACACTGTTCACTGCATTACTGATGTTTATGATTTTGTTTTTTCTCTACTGTTGTGGTATAAATGTTGACATTTACATCAGAATAATACAAGTACAACTAAGTCAAACATTAATTCTATATCTCTTCGCCAGTGTCGGTCATTCCTCTAGCTTTTTATGTTGTTAGGCTGATAACTATTTAATTGTTCTTTTGTGAGTTTTACAACTTATTGCTTGGGAACTTGTTTTTGTGAATTTATTCTTAGGCATAGTAGTTCTGTTTATTTTTTGTTATACTTATTCCATTTCTATGTATTTTGTATTCTGTATTTTTGTATTGGTTATATTTTCCCCTTTCCCCAGGATGCATGTGAAAATGAGCTGCTGCCAGCTCAGTATGTCTTTCCTGGTAAAACCTTTGAAATCAATCAGTCACTCAATTGAATCAGTCAATCAATCAATAAAATCAATCAGTCAATCAATCTTATCATAGTAATGCATTAGCATCCACTGTGGCTCTGACCAGAGTTTGTTTGTAATGGCATAATATATAGTGTAACACTGTGTTGAGGACCACTGTCTTAAAATCCTATATTGCTAAAAATGACTAGATATCCTAATTATCTGCTAAAAAACCTGGATATCTGAGCAACCAACCACCAACGCATTATCATGATAGTGATGAGCACTTAAATGCAATTTGTGACACACACACAAAATGGTGCATAATTCCATTAAACAGTTCATAAGTTGTAAGCTACTGCATTATTCACAGATGTCAGTGATGTGCTGCTGCATTAAGTATACAATACTTCACTTTAATTATTATGCTATATAACCACTGCATTTTTACATCAACACTAATTTACAGTATACCATAATTAGGTCTGGCCTAGATCTTGTGACACTTTACAGATGCCATTTTGTGAACAGTCACAAAAGGCAATGTCACGAGCAATACTATATTTTATAGTTATATTAAATATCACTTATTGTTGCTTGCAGGTAAATATTCCATACACTATTCTAAGGCTCAAAATAGTCCCTACTCTCAAGCCGGAGGGCTGGGGCACCTGCCTTTAAAGGGCCTCATAGCATGGGTGGGGGAGGGTGAGTCCTTTTAGTTCTACCCATGCTTCACAGCAATGATACACCCACAGTGGGCAGAGACATAGACCCAGGATTCCTGGAACCAGCTTTCTATTATTTAAATGGGCAGTGCCACATTTTGTAATTTAGAGTACTGCACATCACAGTATGATCACTGTCTGGTTTTAATACATGTATTGGTAGAAATCACATTCACCTGGTGCACAGCCAACTGTATAATGTGGGGTTGAAACTGCATCACAACTGCTGCATCTGGCATTGTAATACAGTATTTCCAATGTATGGAATCACTGAGATATACTGCTTCTTTATTGTAATTGTGCCATACGTTTTCAAACATACCTTCTTTTACTTTACAGTACATCACACTTGCTTAACCTCTGATATTTGGTGGGTATATTTCCTTTACCTTCACAGTATCTGTGTTTTGTACTCTGTTTCAAAAATGGCAGAAGGTGGATGTCCTGCACCTCACACCAGTCTGAGATGGACCCACCACACCCATGCATCTGATGTATGGGTGTACAGTCCCCTGGTGCTATGGATGAAGTAGGTAGTGATGGTATACACAAGAGCAAAAAAACTTCAACTTGTAATCACACTGTTTTACTACAGCATATCACTGTATATTACAATACCTTCTAGATATCGGCCCATCCAGTCTGCCCACCCTACCTAATTATTCTGCACTGGCACTAGTGGCCATCCTACCCCTTACTTTCTGCCCTCTCTTCTTCTGACTAAGCCCATATGCCTATTCCATCCCTGCTTAAAACTGCTTACCAATCTGACCTTTATCATGTCTTCTGGCATCCTATTCCAATTCTCCATCACTCTTTCTGTGAAACAGTGCTTACAGATGTCTTTCTTGAATCTCCCCACCTGCTAATTTAAGCGAGCTACTCCTGGTCCTTGTATTTGAGGTCAAAGAGAAGAGTTCATTGGTATCCATTATGCTTATCTTGTGCATTGACTGTACTTGTACATTTCTATTATGTCACTGCATTCTCTTCTCTGCTCAAGGGTGTGCATGTAAAAGTCCTGCAGCCCCTCCATGTATGACTTACCTCCTAGTCCCTGGATCATCACGATTTCCCTGTACTGTACTGCTTCTAGTTTGTCACACTTTTTCATCAGGTTTGCACTCCAGTACCTTGCACAATACTCCAGATGTGGTCTCACCAATGACCTGTACAGTGGGATGATCACCTCCAGACATCTTAGCTTATCCTCCTCTCCATACATCCCAACATCCTGTTTGTCTGTCTCTCTGTTCTGTTACCATGTGCTAATGATTTTAAGTTTTTAGATATCAGATATTAGATAGCATGACCCCTAGACCATTTTACTCAATGGTTTTTCCAACCCTACCTCTACCCATTTTGAACTGAACTTTTGCATTCCTTTTCTCAAAGTGCATCACCTTATATTCCTTTGCATTGAAGCATAGCTACCAGATCCTTGACCAGCTCTCCAACCTGCCCAGATCCTTGCTGAGTTCCTTTATCCCATCCTCCATGTCAACTGTTGCACTGTTCTTTGTATCATCTACGAAGTGGCAAACCTTGCCCTTAATGCCTTCCCCTATTTCACAAATGAACAGAAATGAAAAGGTCAGAGCCTAGCACTTATCCATGTTTCACTTGTAACCTCCCTTACTTCTGAAAACTCCCCATTTACTATGATCTTTTGCCTCCTTCTGGCCATCATGGTACTGTAGCTTACCATGTTGCTTCAACTACTGTGTCATTGCAGGGCAGAATCAAGGGCTCAAGATGGTTTCTCAAGAGGTGGACACCAACTTGTTTTATGTCAAGTTCTCCCATCTCTAACACTGCCCCATTCTAGAGGAAAGGACCCCCATCTCTGATGTCCTCACCCTGGCATGCGAGGGGGTCCTTTGCCAACAAGCTTGACAGGACCTCACATATTGATGGGCATTTTGTAAGTATTGTTTAACAGCATAATAGTGCACTAAATCAATAGTATAGTATATATACTGTATAAACACTTAAAGTGCTCTACGGTACATACATCATCCTACATGTACTGTAAAGTATGTTGCCCTTTTCATGGCCACATAACAGTCTTATTGTTTTAATTATTCTTGAGATGGACAAAAATGGATACAGTGTGTCGACCCTGTGTATGTCTGGCAGACAATTGTGAACCAGTGAGCACTTGACCACAGCCTTCTGATTTTTTGAACTCTATTTATTTTGCTTTTATATTCAGTTTCATAGAAACAGCACAATGTAGTGCTGTATCTCTCTGTGCCTGTAGGACACCAGGCTGCATGCTGTTCTGTAACACAGCATGCAGATTACCAAAGCACATAGGCCAGAGACCATGCTGTGAAAAGCAGACTCCTCATAGGGTCTGCTATTGTTTTGCCCACTACTTCATTTAAAGGGGCAGTTTTATGCTCACTGTGATTCACATCATATTAGTGTCTGAATGCAGAGCAACTTCCTCACCTGTCTACAAATGTAGGTCCATTCTGAGGCCTTTGATAACACTAGTCATGCATCAAGGTCTCTGTTTAGGAATATCTTCCTCATGATTGAATAAATATTGGGTTTAGAGCTGTGGGATGTGAGTGGATTGTCTTTGAAATTATCTAAAGTAAAGTTTAATCATAAAACATAATTGAACAATAATGTTACAATGTATATAACAGCTTTGCAGCATATTCAGGCTTGATAATGGACAACACTGGAAGTCTTCAAAAGAAGAGCATTGCATCTAATTTACTGACATCACAGAGCTGAACGAATTGATCTGTTTTTCAACACCAGATTCACAGTTTGCTATTTCTCTGATGATCTGATCTTTTCAATACAGCATCCATTGGTAAGAGGTCAGTCCAGTGACTCAAATGTCAGTGAGAAAGAAATTGACATTTATTTTTGTTTGTGTCTGTTTCAGTGTTACAGTATAAAAATAAAATCAACCTTTTTTTTTTACTTTGCACATCAGATTTGTAAACACCGTCAAGTGAAGCTCTGCTCATATTCAGAAAAAGGTTGCTTCTTACTATTGAAGGCTCCCACAAGCAAACATGCTGTGCAGTATGTGGATTTGAATCTATTTTACTGACAATTTGAAACAGTCATTGTTTAGTGAAGTGTATCTACTTTCAGAAAGCTGCATTCAACTAGCGATTCAGCAGACAGATAAGGTTAGAAATAAGACAGTGAACTGATGGATAGCAACAGCCAAAGGAGCTTTAATCAAGTTTTGAGTAACACTTATTGCCAGATTGTTTTTAATCTAAACTAATTAATTGTTGGCCTGGGTTACTTTCTTTGGGCGAGCAACGCTCAAAGTATGTATTAATTTTTCTTACAGGAAATCATAATATCTGGTAAATAATCTTCTTGTCATTTCTTCCAGGCAGCTGTTGTCATGTTGATCAAAAGATAGCAAGAATCAAGCAGCATGTCCTAGTCTGCTATACATCAATGTTATGGGCACTAGGACTTGACATTTTTACATCCTCCTCTCCTACCACTGAAGAGAGAGGTACTGTATATTCTTTTTATTATTTTGTCTTCCTTTCCCCTAGTACATATTCTCATTTCTATTTCATTTTCTTTCGTATCTGTCTGCCCTACTCTCCACACACAATTATTATTAGGTCCTTTTAAAGGGATGCTGCCACCTTTTCTGAAAACCTTAAAGTATATGATATTTATTTATGTTGTTTTTGTTGACTGGGAAAGGATGGTTAGGCAGTTCTATCTATTTTCAGCCTCATCCCTGGAGTGGGGGTGGGGAGGGTGGGGTGGATACAGATGGAAACCAAGTGAAATTGAACTAGGTTTAAATTGGCGGTGGTGTTTACTAGTGAATGGGGGATATTTGGCCAGGACACCATGGAAATTCCTCTACTGTTTAAGAAGTAGCTTGGGATATTTAATGCCCAGCTGAAAGACCACCAGAACAGGCAAACAGGACCTTGGTTTAACATGTAATCTGAAAGATGCCACCTCAAGAGTACAACACCCCCTTTTTGCTGCACTGTAGTGTCAGTACTGGGTTTTACCCAAGTTTCTGGAGTGGGGCTAGAACCCACAACTGTCTAATCTTCCAGCCTAAGTGGTGAGTGTGCAATCTGCTGAGCCACTGACACTGCTCAGTTCGGCTAATATTCCCTCCTTCAGATGAAATGTTAAGCCAAGGTCTCTTCTGCACATGTCTGGCCACAGTGGAAGTAAAAGAGCCCTTTGCACTTATAGAAAAAGAGCAGGGGAGTTTCCCCGATGTCACGGCCAATGTTATCCCTGACAATAAAACAGGTCCAGGCAACCCCCACCCCCAGACACACCTGGAAACAACCTATAAGAGCTTAGTGTGCCTTTCCTGGTCATAAATGACAAATGAATAATAATAAAAAAAAATGTTATAGATTTTCTATATTTCTGTCCATTTATTCTTTAACAATACGTTAATTTTCATGAAAACTGGATTCTAGTCCTCTAAAGTTGATCTCCTTTTACTTAAATCTTGTGCTTCATTTGCAATCCTGTGCTACGTAATCCTTGCCACAACACCATACTGTGATGTCACGAACAGAGGACTATGACTTCAGCAAAGGATTAAGCAACACCATCAAACATAGACAAAGAAACATAGATTTTGTTAGCAGATATGGACCAATTGACCCACCTAGTCTACCCATTTTCCCTATCTACAGTATCACCGCAGACTCTAGTTGATCTCTAGCTCTTTTTCCCCACCCTCATTCCTTCCCATGGATGTACATGTATGCCTATCCCAAGCTTTTTTGAACCCTTCCACTGTTTTTGCCCAACTATCTCAGCTGGTAAGCTACTACAGGAATCCACCACCCTTTCTGTGAAGAATTACTTTGTAACATCAAAATGGTATGAGCTATTTATGTTGACCTGACAAAGGCATTTGACCTGGTCAACCACTCCATTCTTCTCACCAAACTTCACACCCTGGGTCTATCCCTGAACACAATTGCCAGGTTCAGCAGCTATCTCTCACACAGGTCCCAGTGAGTAAAGATCAGTGGGACATTATCAGAGACCAGGGATGTCACAATAGAGATACCTCAAGGGTCAATCCTAAGGCCCCTACTAGTTGGACTATTTGTAAACACCCTCTCTTCAGCCAGCCCCTCAAAAGTGCTCCAATATGCGGATGATGCAGTCATCTTCACCAGTTGCCATAAGCAGGGGTCCCTTTTTGAGGAATTACAAAGTAGCTTAGAGGCTCTAGAGAATTGGTTTAGTCAAAATAAAATCGCTGTTCGATGGTCTGATAGCAAGAAAAAAGGCTACCCCTCTTGTCATCTTAAAACAACAATGGAGAACCCCTAGAACAAGTCTCCACTTTAAGTACCTAGGAGTCACACTTGACTCACTATCATTTGCCCCTCATGTGGATAATGTTGTAAACACTATCAACATAAATTAGGGGTAGTATTTAGGCACAGTCACTACCTTACCTCCATGACTAAATGAATGATAGTAAATAGCTCTGTTCTCCCTGTAATAGACTACGGTCTCCCTGTTTACAGCATAGACACAGACACAGTCCTCAGCAGGGTCAGGCTAACACTAAACAAAGCCTGCAGATTCACTCTAGGGACAGACAGGTATACCCTCACCTCTACACTCTGTGCACAAACTAACTGACTCCCACTGCAAGACACAGCAAATTTCCAGCTCTGACTAATAGGGAAGAAGATGCTTATGAGCCTCCCCGGCCCCCCAGCATTACAAAATGTACTGCTCCCAATGGACAATGGCTGCACAACCAGGGGTAGGGAAATAAATGCACTTAACATGCCATTACAAAGAACTAGTCAGGACCAGCGTGCCTTTGCCTTCAGAGTTCCCCACTGACTTAAGGAGCTCCCTGAATCAGTGCTGAACCTTTCTAAACTGGGTCATTTCGAAAGGGAATTGAAAAAAAATGTTAGTGATCGGGAACAGCTGTGACTGTCACCTCTGATTACTATGTCTGTTGTGCCCAGCTTTTCCACATTTGAAGCCTTATGTTTTTTGCTGACAATGTATTTGCAAGACAATGAACTTGCCTAAATGAACTTAACTTGATGCATTACTGACAGCCGTTGAAGCTGTTTCATTACAAGACAATGCTGCCTGGGAGCTGCTGACTGTGCCCTAATCACAAATACCTTATTGTATGTGTATTGCTCTACTGAACTTTGTATCACCTAGACAATGCTCCATTGGAGCTGCCTCTTGTACTCTAATCCTTAGATTTTCCATTGCTTGCATTGATCTTTATGTGTTAACCAATACTGATGCAGAACCTTTGTAAACGAACTCTTGAGCTCAAAAGTGTAATGTCCGAATAAATAAATAAATAAAATCTCTCCCGAATTTACCCCATTCAGCTTCATATCCTGTCTCCTTGTTCTTGAATACATTTTTTTCTGAAAAAATACTCCTCCCTATAATTTATTTAACCCATTTAGGCATTTATAGGTCTCTATCATATACCCCCCATCTTCCAGGTTATACATATTGAGTTCTCTCAGTCTCTACTCATAGGGCCACAGAGCCTGTAATGCAGACCCCTCACCATTTTAGTTGCCTTCCTCTGCACCACCTGTACTCAATCTATGTCTTTTTGTAGAAACAAACTCTAGAGGATAAGGATCTGGTTGCCATTCAAATTAACCTCTTTATGAAGAAAAAAGGGAAGAGAAATGCAGACAATATATAAAATATAAGCCACATTTTGTCTATTGGATTTTCAAAGTTTTCTCAAAAGAATGAAATTCACTTCCAGCATCATACAACAATACCCACAAGTGATGATGTACTACAGTGCATTTATTTTGAGGGCAACCTTTTTCCCCAGCTCAGTGGCACCATTTACTCTGTCTTCTGATGTTATACCATTACTTTGAGCTCTGTGAGTAAGCATCAGTGCAAATGCATACAGCCAAGAGCTGCAGTAGCTTTCCCCCATATACAGCACTGGGGATACAGAACTGGGATAATAGATGGGCAACAGCAAACAACATTGCAGTCATCACTTTGAAAGGTTGCATGACAACCTAGTAAACCATGAGAGTGAAGCTCAAGGGGTTTAACATTGTCATGAAACCTTGAGAAGTGAACTCAGCATTGTCGTTTACTGTTGACCATACATTGTTTTTTTTATAGTGTATGGGTAACAGTAACCAGTTCAACAGCTGGGCATTCCTTGAGAAAGTAGTTTCAAACAACTTTGCTGTGGTAGGTACAAACTTTCCCCACACCCTTCCCCCTTGATCAAGTTCCACCCCATCCCAATCACACAAGTCTCAATTTTTTTTTACATAAAGAAATCAGCACAAGTCTATCCAGTGTCCCTGCAAGTCATACTTGCCATGGCTCTCCCGCCTGGTAATGCTCCCACAAACAAGGTACAATGGAGATCAGGCACTATAAAACAAGTTTGAATAGCAGTGCAAAGGTAACCAAAAAAAAAAAAAAATAATTACAGAAATTTTAATCAGTTATTCAACTGAGAGACAGGGGTTGGGGGCAGAAAAGAAAACTGCTGAAGCCATCGCCAATCACTTGCTTTTTTTCCACCTTTAAACTGTCAATGAAACATGGGAAAAAAAAGCAATCAGTGTGAATGTCAGGATAAAGGAAGCGTGAGGACATTCTAAGTTTTTGTTTCATCGTAGGGATGTACTCAAGAGGGTGCAACAACCTCTTGATGTCACCATGATGGTACAACAACATTAGTCCCTTTGGAGGTTGTCGCTAGTAGTAATATGAACAGCTTTAAATCCAAATTGAATGCCCATCTTATTAAAAATAATATTTTGGGTTATTATTTAATAAAATGCGAGCTATAATGGACTTAGGTCTAACTAAATGGCTTTGTATTACCTATGAACCTATCAGGAATTCACTGAATTCCATACACAATCACACTCTCCCATACACTATAAATAGGCCATGTATGCAAATGGAGGGCAACAAATGTACAACATGGAGCAATAGACAGTATTATGTATACAGCTTGGGGAGTAATAAATGGGTTAGGTATACAGTTGGAGGCAACAAACTGTACTCTGCATAAAACTGAAGGGGGTAAGAATAAGACCATGTATAAATCTGGGGCCCAATGAACATGGTCATTGTGTACAAACTTTATTTTCCAAGCCAGCCAGGTGGCTCTGAGGGCTGAGGTGCTGGATGCCTTGCCTTATGTCATGCCAGTGACCCGGGTTTGGGAACAACCTCGGGTTGTCAGAGAACCAGCATGGGTGGGGAAGTGAGGGAGCAGGATTGAGCAACCAAAAGGCAGCTCTCCTCTCCCAGGGGAGGTTGCCTACCCTCCCCCCGTAGTTCTGCTCCCATCGGGTGGGGGTCTAATGAGAAGCCTAGGTGGAGGGGGTGGCAGGGGATTGCCAGGGATGGGGTGGAAGGGTCTGAGCCAGTACCCAGCATGTGTGTGCACCTCCACACACATGCATGTGTCTGCTGAGGTCCTGGCTGGGGGAGAAAATGCAAAAATTGTAAATTAAAAAAAAAAAAAACATTATTACCAAGATACACCCCTCTATGTAAGTTTCTCTACACTAGAGCCATTAAGTGCTACAACAGTTGCAAAAGTCAGCCCTACTAGTCCTGCCAAGAACCTGCATTTTTATTACTATACAAATTATGTTATTACAGTAATTATGTAGAAAAGAAGTGTACCATAGTAGTCAGAGTGCAGAGCTGTATGTCTAGAGAATCAGGTTTGAACCTACCACCATGCCACTTTCTATATGACTTTGAGAAATCCCTTTGCTTAACCTCTTGTCACTCACTCTGTCTCTGCACTTAACCCCTCACCATTCTTTAACCTCCTTGAATCTTATTTGACCTCTTGGTACATTCTCAAATGCCTGCTGGCAAGTGTTTGTGGATTGTAAGGCACTTTGGGATTCAGTGTGTTTGTGTAAGAATGTCACTATATTAATTTCCTTTTTCCTATTTGCCCTCATATTGTCTTGAATTATATTTACAATACAATTAATGCAATACAGTTTCTTTTTGTTTGCCGATTCACACAAATGCATCACAAAACACTTTACAAGTACAAATTAAAATACAGAATACAGAATAGATATATAACAAGTTATAATGAAACATAACATAATAATACAGTAGCATAAAAGCAATGTACAGTGCTGTAACATTGAGAGTTAAGAACTAAAAGCAAATAATTCACAGCTGGAGGCAATTAAGAGGAACAGGCAAGCCCAAAGGAGTGTAATACATAGCAGAAGAAGCTCACCATTATCTGTTGAGAATCTGTTTGATCTAGTTACCAAACAGCAAAAAAAACAAGAAAAAGAAAAATGTTACTGGATAAAGCAAAACATAAGAAGACAGTGGTCATAGGGGTCTCAACCCTAAAGTTCACAGATCAGCAAGTGTGCTGAAAAGACATACTGTAGAAAGAATTGGATTCTGCTGTCTACCTAGAGTCAAACTTAAGGATCCAACTGAAAGAATATACTGACTAGGTGCCACTTGGTGATCAACCCCTGGTACTAATACATGCTGAAATAAATAACTGGCCAAACAGAAAAACATGAACCTCAGAAGGAAGATTAAAGACAGACAATGGGACTGCTATCTTTTCAGATATCTCCAGTCTGAAAACCAGAGATGCACAAGCAAGATTCAGAAAATAAAAGATTGATGCAGGTGCTGGTATAAGGAGGAATGTTTGAACTTCCATAGAAACTGGACAACAGCAGCTGAAAGGCATGGTCTTTGTAAAATGGATGGACTGCACCTAAATGGAAATGGAGCTAGAATACTTTGGAACTGAATCAACACAATTATAGAAAAGGTTTTAAACTGATAGGGGAAGGGTGGGGGCACAAGAGGAGGCTTATAAAGCCACAAGGAAAATGAGAACAAACAGAAGAGAGACTTTTGGTCAATTTGCCTCAGAAAATGAAACTGACAAGTTGAATGATGATATTGTAGAGACTGAGAAGTGGGAAAAGAAACCAGACTGGGACTGAGACTGGAAGTGTAAGTGCACAGACTCTATGGAGCAAAGTGGGTGAACTAGAAACACTGATCACTATAGACATAGTGGACATAAAATAGGAATAATTGAGTCATGGCTGGGTCAGAGTGACCTCTGGGGAATGGAGTTAGTCAATTACAAGCCATTCAGAAAGGACAAGATCAGGTGAACTGGGAAATGGGCTGCCACTGTATGTCAGAAGACATTTGGTAGTGACTGAAGTGCACAACCTCCAAAAGGAAGAAATTCAAACAGTCTGGCTAAGAGTAGCTAACGGAACAGGAAAAAAGGTTGCAATTAGCCAGTGCTACAGATCACCTGACCAGAAAGAAAACCAGGATCTTAAAGTTCATGACGTGATCAGGAAAGTGAAGGGAAAAGTGCTTCTGATGAGTAAGACAGGGTGGAGAAAACAGTTAAGTCAAGCACACTAGGCAGTTTCTGGATGATGCGGAGGACTGTTACCTAATGCTACTGTATCTGTTTAAGGAACCACTAGGGATCAAGCAATACTGGACTAAATCCTTAGCTATACTGATGACCTAATCAGAGAAGTGGAAAATTGGAGAAGCATTAGCAAATAGTGACCATAACATTATCAGATTCACTACTGGAAGGATCAGATTACGTATAAGAAAGTCTCCTATGGCATGCTCCTGCATAAGACTGATTTTATGAGCTGAGGAAGTTTACAGCAGTACCCTGGGAAACCAAGGTAATTGGAATCATGATTCAGCAACAGTGGGATATGCTTAAAAACATATGAACTATTTAAAGCAAGATCGTCTCCCTCCGAGATATACGCATAACAGTAAAAGATTCCAACCAATGTGTATGGCAAACACTTGAAGGGATTATGGAGAAAAATGAGGTCTACACATACATGGAATCAGTGAAAGACAGAAATAGAGAGACACACATGGAAAGAGCAAACACAGAATCCAAGACGCAAAACAAGTGGTATCTATATATACTGGCATGGTAGCACCAGTATAATAGAGCTAAATTAGTGCTTGTGTCAGAGCCCCTATTTTGCTTTTTGCCATAAAGCTTTTTTCTCCCACAGTTGATGTGGTTAGACTGTTCAGCTCTGTTCCCACCTCTCCCACCCGGGATCTGCCTCTCCCAGACACACCTTGTCTGTAAATCCCCCACAGATTGCCACCCATGGCAGGGCCAGGAGGAAGAGAAGGGCTATCTCCCCCCCCACCCACTGTCTCTCATCCAGAACCAGGGTCAGTGGTCTAGGTGGAGGTGCATGGATGGGGGTAGGAAGGCAGGGCTTCATGAAGCCAGCAGCAACCCTTTTCCATTTTTCTCCCACATTCCCCAACCATGGCAGCATGTAAGCATTTGCATGTGTTGGTGTACACATGCTACAGAACTATGGTCCTTCCCTACTGCTCTGCTTTTATTTCTGTGATATCACTCAACCTTAGCTAGGTGGCAGCCAAGGACTGAGACAGCGTACCCTCCCATCTTGGGAAAGGAGAGCTATTCAGTGGATGATCAATCCTCTCCCTTCCCGGCCGACCCCCAGCAACCCAAGCTTGTTTCCAAACCCAGGTCACCAGCATGGTAGGAGGTAAGGCACACAGCACCTCAGACTTCCACTCCACTGGGCTGGCCTCAAAGTCCTTAATTTTTACAGGTCATAACTTGGCCATCTTAGGACCCAGGATTTTGATTATTATCATGCAACCTATTGACCCTAGAGGCTAAATGCATGACCCTTTCCAAAACAATCACTCTAGTAATTTTACGACTGTGAAGTGTATGCATTATATAAAAATTCCCACAAATTACTACATGTTTGTACTAGCATAATAAAAATGCTCTGATTTAAAACCTGAAACTTTGCAGCGGAGCGGGCTGTGGCTTGGTCCACTGGAGCTTGGCTCAAGTTTCAGAGGTGTTGGTCCTTCTTCCAGTTCCAGTGTCTTTGGTTATAGCTTAATAGCTGTTCTATTGGTTGTTGTCTTCATAGCTTTTGTTCCTGCATTGCAGTCCATTGGCCCTATCAGTCATGGTACAGGTGTGTTTTTTTTTTTTTAAGTTCAACTTCTTTATTGTTTTCGTCATACATATTACTAGAAAGAAGGTTACAAGGTTGATCATACAGGAATACTAGCCAAAATAGACAAGGAATATCAAGCACCAGCCTGTCTCTGGATCAAATAAAACTAAAACAATACCAATACACCTACAAAACCCTCCTCCCTCCCCTTGTCTCACCCCCACCCACTCCCCTGAGTGTGCCTAATATACATAACAACACAAAGAGAGTCGAGAATTAGAAACCAACAGTTAACATTTGCCAAAAATTAGTAAAATTGACCAACTAAAATAAGCAGAGACATGTATTTTCAATATCTCAATTCAAATATAAGGCATATAATTTACCCCATTTGCGATTAAATGCATCCATACAATTCCGGGAACTGGCTATCAACCTCTCGGTATTGAAACAAAGTGACATTTCCTTCAACCATTCCTCGTGTGTTATGACTAATTGGTCCACCCAGTGCTTAAGAACCAATCTTTTGACCACAATAGAAATTAAAGCCAAGTGAAATCTACGCTACTTAATCTTAATGGTCGAAAACATCCCAAGGATACATATCTCGATAGTAAACAAAGTCCCCTAATCTCAATAGAGGGTCTAGGCTGGATTGAATTGCATTCCAGAGTGGTGCCACTTTGTTACAATGCCAGAAAATATGAATCAGATTCCCTTTGGATTTACCACATCTGGTACAGGTTGCCACAGGAAGCCAACCCAGTTTGGCTAGTTTAACAGGAGTGTACTACATATTATTTAAAATATGATACTGAGTAAGTCTATGCCTGTCTTGGGTAAGATATCTATGCAGGTCCTTCCAAACCTGACTCCACCTAGGGCTAACATCAGACAGAAGGGAAGTCCAAACTTTAGAACCCGGGAGGGCATTTGGGAATTTGATTCCCAAAAGAAGAGAGTAAATCGCCGATATTCCATGGGGTTTACTGGTGTATATCTGTACCTGTTCCAAAAAGGGCCTAACCTGGGATTGTGATAATGTAATTCCAAAATTGGACACCATAAGGTGTCTCAGCTGAAACACTTTGAAAATATATTTCTGAGAAATATTGAATTTAGCTATTATATCAGGGGATGACAGAAGAGTGGTCTGACCGAACAGGTTCTCTACTGAAACATCCTGTAGCTGAGGAAGCCAATCAGGAAAAAGCAGTGATCCCCCTATTTTAATATTTGGATTCCGAAAAAGGGGTTGAGCCGTGTCCTTTTTATATGGAATGTTAAAAAAATTCCAATTTTGGGCTAAGACCTTAATGGAGACTCCCACCACTGAATTTTGTATGGAGTTTGGCAATGCAGAACTAGGAGAAAAGAATATTCCTGAGGAATTGAGGCCATATAGATCAAGAAGCTTCCTCTCTAATTGTAGCCAGATTGAAAGGTGCCCATCGCCTGTATCTGAGAACCATCTTCCCATTTTTGACAGGTGGCTCGCCCAGTAGTAGAAATTGAAACTGGGGAGACGAAGCCCACCTAGTTCTTTAGGAAGGCTGAGTTTTATGAAACAGCGCCTGGGATGTTTGCCCTGCCAGATAAATTTGGAGAGGGCGGAGTGAAATTGACAAAAATAGGACAATGGGAGCCAGAGATTTATTAAATTTAGGGGATAAAAAAGACGGGGGAGCACATACATTTTAACAATACTGATACGACCCCATATTGAAAGGGGGAGGTTTACCCATCTTTGAAGGTCCTGCAGGATGTTTGTTATTAAGTCATCCAGATTAAGTTTCCTGAAAATTTCTGGGTCATTAGTGAGGTGTATACCCAAATATTTAATAGAGTGAGGGGACCATTTCATGCCTAGGTGAGCGAAGCTGGCCTGGTGGGTAAGGGCATTTAAAGGAAAAATCACAGTTTTTGATAAGTTTAATTTATAATTGGCTACAAGTCCAAACTGTCTGATGATTTGTAAAGCATGTGATAACGATACATCGGGGTAGGCCAAATGAAGGAGAATATCATCAGCGTACACTGAAAGGGTTAGAGACTGTTGATATACTGAACAGCCTGTGACCTGAGGGGCACGCTTAATACTAATTAAAAGGGGTTCCAGATATAAGTTAAATAAAAAGGGAGATAAGGGGCAACCTTGCCTGGTGCCAGTAAATAAAGAGAACCGTGAAGAGAATACGCCATTGCAGTAGATTTTGGCAGTGGGAGCTTGATAAACCGTCTGTATCCAACGAATGAAAACTGTTGGGAAGCCCATTTTCTTAAGAGTTGTCCAGAGAAACTCCCAGTTTACTCTGTCAAAGGCTTTTTCTGCGTCTAATGAGATTAAAGCCATGGGGATCTGGGAGTCCTGGGCAACCTGAAAAATATGTGAAAGGGTTCGCAGATGATCAGCTGAAGATCGGCCCTGCACAAATCCCACCTGCTCAGGGCTCAACAGATGAGACCAAACCCGTTTAATTCTGAAAGACAAGATTTTTATTAGAATTTTGATATCATAGTTTAAAAGCGAGATTGGGTGATAGCTGGCTGGATCATTCTGTGGTTTGTCGGACTTCAGGATGAGAACTATCGTAGCTTCCAACATGGTGGGATCTAGAGTATCCAAAGTAAACATATATTCAAATAAATTTAAGAGGAGGGAGGCTAATTCGTTACAAAAGGTTTTGTAGAAGTTGGAGGGAAAGCCGTCAGGTCCTGGTGACTTATCTAATGTGAGACCTTTGATCACCTTCTTCATCTCCCCCAAGGTGATTGGGGAAGACAGAATCGGACAGCGATATGCTTGAAGAGACGGGAGGTTAAGGCTATCCAGATATTGTTCTATACATGAGGATGTGACCTGTGAAGGATTTTTACTGTATAAATCTTTATAAAAATTTTAAAAAACCTGAGAGATATCATGTGGGGAAGTCTTAATAGAGCCATCTGAGGCTAATATAGAGGGGATGAGCCTTGAGCTCTCTAGTTCCCGTAGACGGAGGGCAAGCATTCTTCCCGGCTTCTCGCCTTGATCAAAATAGCGGGCTTTAGTTTTTAGGATGGCGTATTCAGCCTTTTCTTTTAATAAATCTGTGTATTCATTTCTAAGTTTCAGCATGGTTTCCAAGAGATCTGAAGGGGAAGATGTGGATAAGGTATTTTCGGCCTCCTTGATTTGATTTGACAGAGAAATAACTCTTGCCTCCCTTTGCTTTTTCCGATTGGCAGCTAGCTTAATGAATTCACCCCTTATGTAGCATTTAAAGGAACATCATATTTGATCATCCCTTTTAATGGAGCCCTTATTGGTGTCCATAAAGGAGGATATTGTATCCCTAATGTGAGAGATTATACACTCCTCTTTTAAGAGTTGTGTATTTAGTTTCCAGGTAGTGTCCCTTTGAGTGCACAGGTCTGGAGAGATCACTAGCCATGCCATCGAGTGGTCCAATATGACAATTGGTTCAATACCAGTCTGGTGAAGGCCAGCTAAGAGTGAGGTGCTGGTTAAGATGTAGTCCAACCTAGACCACGTCTGGTGAACCTGGGAATGGAACAAGAAAAGCTGACCAGAGGGGTTAAATAGGCGCCATGGATCACAGAGACCCAATAATCCCATAAAGTCCCTTAGGGCTTGCTGTGGGGGGGGGGGGTTAGGGGCTTTAGTGGCCTGTAAGTTCTATCTAGATCTTGTGTTGGGGGGATATTCCAATCTCCCCCAATAATTAACCTGGAGGGCAGAAATCTGCTCAGCTTGTCGGCCAAACACATAAGGAGCTCCACGCTACCTCCCACTGGGCCATAAACTGCACCCAATATCACCATGTTGTTATTCAGCATGCCCTTAACTATAATAAATCTGCCTTCTGGATCTGATAGTGTTTCTTCTGCTATGAACAAAACATGCCTCTTGACCAGAATTGCCACCTCCCTGCTCGCAGATGACCCACAGGCAGTAAAAACTTGGGAGAATCCCTGTCTGCGTAACCCATTTGTTTCAGTAGCTAGAAGGTGGGTTTCCTGCATCAAAAGAATGTCTATATTCAAAAGAGTGCAATTTTGAGGACCTGATATCTTTTAGTCATGCCTCTGACTCCTCTAACATTCCATGTGGCAATTTTAATTGTTACTGAAGTCATTACCATCCTTTTGAAGGAAACAATAATCATGTGTCAGTGATTGGAAAAAGGACCCCAAAAGGCACACTCCAGTCCCTTCCCCTACCCTCCTCCCCCTTTGAACACAGATAGTATTGAAATAAGAAAACCCTTCCCAGTAGTCTCCCTTCTATGTTTGTAAAACTGAGAGTATGTAGAGATATAACTGCTCCCTTTTGAGCTCCATCGTTGCGATAGTTGGGAAAAGCGACAGATTTGTGAAATCCCCCTCCTCCCAAAACCCCCTCAAACTATATACAAGAGGTCCCTCTTTGAAGATAATTTTGGGTATGTTAGTATCAAGCATAGAGGACCCAACCCAATAGGTGACCTTCCCTTGGGAAACTAAAGCTCCATACAAATACCAGGTCTGAGCGTTGGTGCCAGAAACTACCTCAAAGAGGTATACCAGAAGTATTTGGAATTTACCATGCTCTCTAAGCTTCCCCGGGAGACCGCCCTTTGCCCCCTTCTCTGGCTCGGTATGCAGTTCTCCCTAAGCTTGCTCCATCCCAAAGCCTCCCACCCACCAACCCCTCAGAAAAAAACACAAATGTACACCCCAAATAGGTTAGTCGGACTCAGGAGAATTATTAGAGAAAGTATAAATCCAATTACAAGAAAAGTGAAAATGAGTCCATCTGGATGTAGTTTGTCCAACTTACTCAAGATTGATAGTGCTGCTCCAGATGAGATTAGATAAGCCCATATCATTTGTGAAACAGACCTCAGGGGGATAGAGGTCTCCAAAAAACCCCTTGTCGCATAACTTGTTAAAATCTACGGGAATGATCTCACCTCGAAGGGTGAGGAAGTGATCGGGGGACCTGAAAATTGATGGGACAAAAACAACCGTCCCCATTAGCAGCGCAGGGAAACGCACGCTAAACAAAGGTTCCTACCCCACTCCCCACGGAAACACACCGGCATTCTCACTGCTGAATTAGGCCTACTAGGCCTCGAGACATCACGTCAACCCTCCCCAACCAGCCCTAGAGAGGCAAAAGAGAGAAGGAAGAGAGGGGAAAGGAAAAAGAGAGAAGGGATCCAAAACAGGCACACAATTCACTCCCACGAGATTAAGGACGGACAGCCTTAAGTATTTGAAATAACAGTTCAGCCAGTCTTAAATAAATTAGGCAGCTTGATTGTGAGATCCGTAGTTGCCTGCTCCGGGGATTCATAGGTATGCCAAACTCCCTCGATTGCCACCTGCAGTTTAGCTGGGTAGACCATCTTGAAGCAAATTCCTGCAGTTATTAACTTGCTGACCGTGGGATGAAATGCTGATCGCTTTTGACAAGTTTCAAAGGGGAGATCCTGAGTTGTCCTCAACTTAGTGTTACCCCATAGGATGGCCTGGAGCTCCTTTGATTTAGAAATGACATGCTGCCTCTCAAGGTAGCTTAGAAATCTCACTATTATTGGCTGTGGTGGTGATCCAGGTGGGGGTTTTGGCTTGAGAGAGCAATGAGCCCGTTCTATGTGGTACTGTGGGTTTAATGGGGATGGGCGCATGATCTTAGCAAGAAATTTCTGGAGGAAACCGAAATTATCAGGGCCTTCCTCCGTTTCAGGTAGGCCTAGTATCAGGACATTATTCCTTCTACTTCTCCCCTCCAAATCTTCGGTTTTCAGTTGCAGCTTCTTAAGCTGTAGCCGGAGCTGAACAATTTCAGGATCCATTCTCTCCTTCCGTCTCTCCAGAGAGGTGGTTCTCGCTTCAGAGTCTCCCATTCTTTGTGACAGTGAGCTTAGTTCACCTTGAAGCAATTTCAATTCTGCCGATATGTCTTCGAGTGTTTCTTTAAAAGGCAACAATTCTTGAAGGAAATGTTCCTCCGTTAGAGGAATCGCCAAGGAGATGGAAGAGCTTGATTTGGAGATACCCCCAGAGCTCTGATGTTTGGATTTTTTGGCTGTTTTTTCTGGGGTAGCCGGAGGAGTGTGTGCCTGTTTCATCTCGGCCTCCATCTCGGTTTTAAGACCAAATACGTCACCCAAAAACATCCACAGTGGCAATCACTATTGCTCCAAGTGCCAATACAAAGTATAACTAAGGTCTGGAGCTCGTTCTGTATTTTAAATAGGGCAAAATAAGCTTTTAAAAGAGGTCGATAGGTGGGAGCTTCGGATCAGCGCTGCCTCTAGGTGCCCTGCATCACGTGACCCCCAAGCATATATGCGTTTTATTTTTACTTTTTGGGTAGACTGTCCCTGAACTGTGCTGCAGTGGGGGGGGGAGTTAAGGGAGGGAATGGGGGGGTTTAACATGTTATGCAATGTTACCTTACTGTACTGCTAGTTATAGAATTGTATAGGATTGTACGTCTGTGATTGATTGTGGTTATCTTTGTTGTTGTATTGTTTGAGTGTTGTTATATAAAAATGTAATACAGATTCTTAAATTGCAAAAAAAAAGTGAAACTTTAGGGTTTCTTAGGTATTGGCCAAGAATAGGGCCTTTTATTTGTTTTGAGATGTAAAAGGGCAAAATAAATAGTTAAGTGTTTTAAAATCTCTGGAGCCCATGCACAGGTGAATAAAAAAAAAAAATCAAAAACCCAGAAAAATATATGAAAAATCATGCTGAGTTTTCTCATTGTTCCATTAATTATGAATAAGTAAAAATAATGATTTTTACCTGGTGCCCACTGCAATCACCTGTCATAAAACACAAACATGTTTTTTCATTCATTATTAACTTTTAAGTCAGCAATCATAAAGGAAAAAAGCCTCACATTTGTATTTCATTTCTGACACCAGGTGCCCAGTTCCAGCGCTGGAAAATAATCCCACACGTTCCTGCCCTTGGTGCCCAACCTTGGTGTTAGATGCATACTATTTAAAAATGTTTTAAACTTTTGAGGCCACCAGTTGCTCAAAACAATGGCTTGCTTGTACTCCAAACAGAAAAATGCAGTGCTACACTAAGGCTCAAAATTAAAATTAAAACTGACTTATTGAAGCTTACCAATACGGATGCATCCCACTTCCTCGGGGGGGGGGTCACAATCCACAATCTTACTTGTACTCCCCCTGCATGTTTAACTAAATCTCCCACCCTCACCAGTTCTTTGCCATCCTTCTCCACCCACACCACTAATTAAAGCCTTCCCCCTCCCACTGTGCAAAATGTACCCCACCCTCTTCCCCCCACCCAGACTACTCCTAAAAATTAACCCCACTATCGTCACCCACTCTTTGACACTCATGCCATCCTCCTCCCACATGTCCACCCAGGTACAAACTTTACGATCATTCCCACTCTGTGCATCTGACACAGTTCTCCTTCCACCTAGGCCACTTGCTGGCTTCTGCTCTGTTGTGTCCGCCACTGCCACTTGTTAATAGTACTAGTCCTTCAGTCCTTTAAGATGTGGAATACCTCTGGTAGCACAGCAGAATGGTATTCCGGGTAGTCTGGTTTCAAATATCAGCTAAGGCACTTTTTTCTTTCTCTCCTTTTTCTTTGGGTTCCATATATGTGTACACTGCACTCTTGTAAATAAAAAAAATCATTATCTGTGCAGCAGCAGATTGTGCAATACAGAAATAGAAAGGTTCTCCTGCAGTCCCATGTTTTCTGTTGCCTTGGTGACACACCTGGTACTGCAGTGGAACAATATTCCTGGTGGCCTAGAGTCAAATCCCAGCTAAGGTACTTATTGCATTCTCTCTACTGCTTAGTTGTGTTTCATATATATGAGGACTGTACTCTTGTAAATAAAAATGTAATTTGTGCATTACAAAAACAGAAAGGTTCTTTTGGGAGACCCATGTATCTACTTGCCATGATGGCACAGCTGGTAGCACAATGAAGCAGTGTACCAGGTGGCCTGGGTTCAAATCCCAGCTATGGTGCTGATTTCTTTCTTTCTTTTGTTCGATTTGGTTTATATATATATATATATATATATATATATATATATAGACTGTGGAAGGGATAAACTGAGGGGAGGCATTAATTGCAGTGAGAAATAAGGAAGTGAGACTCCTCAGAAGGGTAGGCCCCAAGGAGGGAGCAAGAAGCCCCTGGTTGAGGAGAAAGCAGCTGCTGGTGGGAGACTCTGTTGTTAGAGGGACAGACTTGGCAAGCGGGGGAGGAAGTGATAGGGAGGTGGTGTGTGTCTGTGCAGTGCTTTGGCTTGGAGGGATGGAGAGCACATTCAGTGGATCACTATCACAGAAGGAGATGGAAGGGAGATAGGCATCATTGTCCATCTGGGGTAAAATGACCTGGTAAGGGACAATGTAGGAACAGTGCAAGGTACTTTCAGGGAGCTGGGGTTGGGCTTGGGGAGCTGCAAAACTTCCTGTATGAGCTAACTCTTAAAGCTAATAGATGCTGAAAAGTTCAGACACTCAGGCTTTTACTAGTTGGATTTTAAGATTTAAATGTTTTAAAGATGCAAGTTTGAAAGTCAAACTGACAAGTTTGGGTTAAGGAGGGGTAACTGCATATTTAAAATTGAAAGTTTAAAGTTGAAACTGGCAAGGTCATGTATAAATGTGTTAACTAGAGTTACTGAGCTAGCAAGCTAGGGACCAACGGGGTAAAGACAGACTCAAAAGCAAGTTAGTAGGGTCAAAGCAAGCTAGTAGGATCACATATGGTATCCAGCTATTGCAGTACAGACTGTGTGATAAGAAATTGAGGTTACATTTAAGTTAAGTGTGAATAATGGAGGGAAATAAAATTGGGCATTATGGGGGGATCACACTTGGGGTTGGAGGGGCATGAATAAGGGTGGCTGGAGACATCAGAACAGTGGATGAAATGGGGGCTCCATGGAGTGAGGGTGGCAGGCACCGGGAGGATAGTGGGGTGCAATGGTTGTGGGGCGACTGTTTGGATCAATATACTATGGAAACTGGGGGGTTGTCCAATTTGTTACAGGCTGAGCAAACTGAAAGAGGAAGTACAAGGGCTCTGGAGGGATCTGGAGAGGGTGAGGGAGGGGGGGCTAGGGCAGGAGGAACCCCAGAGAGGAGTATCTGGGAGAAGCAGAGGAGGAACAGCAGAGCTAAATCCCATGAGGATGTAGGGATGGGGTAAGGTGAACAGAGGGCAGTAAGTGGAGGGACTAGCTCAGGGAAGGGAAGGAGGAGATGGAGGCACCACTGTGAAATTAGCAAGTAATAGGTTTGCAGTGTTGGCATCAGAGGTGGTAGGGGAGGGTGTCAAGATTTGGGGAGAAGCATAGTGAAGGCCCAGGAGTCAAGCTGGAAAAGAAAACAGGGGGAGGGGAAGAGCAAGGTAGAGACAGATGGAGAGTGTGGTAGGGTCGGTGACCCCCCCCCCGAACTTGGATATGCTCTCATGGATACAGAGCATATGTAATTACCTGCCTATGTTTTGGAGGTAATTTGAGAACATTGTGGGCTAAAATATTTAAAAAAATCTGTTGCAACAGTCTCCTGCTCTTCTAATCTCTTCCTTTTACTATATCCTTCTTCTGTCATTCCCTACTCAAGCTTGGCCAGCTTTGAGCAGTCTTTCTGTCCCTTTCTTATTTCCAGCTTGTTTTCTAAATAATAAAGCCCCAATGTTTAGAATGTTCTGTGCTTGCAGTACAAGCTGTTTGATTAATTTTCCTGCATGAATTGCGTGCGCTCGACTGTGCGATCGTGCGATCAGGACGGCGATGCATCGCGCGAACGCGAAGACGCCTAAAAAGAGTTTGTTATGGCGCTTTCATTATCTGGTGAAGCTCTGAAGAACTTAACAGCCTTTTGCTTGTTTTTAGTGTGAGAAACTCAGAGTTATGTTATACCTCAGAATTATAACTGAGAAATCATTTGAAAAGTGGTGTTTTGTTTATTCCTTAAATAAAAGGTTAAACTAGTACTTTTAAAGAGAAAAGGCAAAGTATGCCACTGTTAAAAGGAGAGAATAAAACTGTTTAACCCAAAAGGACTAAAGTCTCCTAATGTGATGCAGAAATGCCTTAGACTTACAACTCTCTGGTAAAGTGCTTCCAGCTCCTCTCAGTCCAATCTCTTTATAGGACTGAGCGGCCCTGGTTGACCCACTTTTATGATGCAAGTTGGAGGAGGAGTTATCAAAGTCATGTGCTCCTCCACTTGTATAAAAGCAGAGTGAATGTGAAGGGTTTAGTCAGTGTGTGGTAGGAAGGCAAACCTACCAGATGCCTAGCAAGATTCCAGGTGCCTTTTTGGCAGGAATTTTCTTTCTTGTTAAAGATTTGATTTCCTGTGCCTTATGTTTTTTTTGAAAGTTATGTACAAGTTCTGCTTTAAGTCCATTTTATTTTTTTCTGCTTCTAATAAATTTTGAAATATCGGATCCTGACTGCTCTCTGGACTTTATTAGACAACCCCACGTGCACAGAGAGGCAGAAACAGGGGGGAAGATGTAGGAGTCACAAACAGTGTGGATAGAGGTAATAAGGAGCAGGATAGTGTGGACTCTGGAAATGTGGACAGTGGAAACAGGAGGAGGGGAGTGCAGGGCAAGAAGATGTGAGGTACTAGTGCTGGGGGATGCTATACTGAAAGGGGTGAGATGGGGCAGAAGGGGAGAAAGGCACAGTCTTATCTGGCTCGAGGCTATTCCGGGGTTGACCGCGGGCAGGGTGCAGCGGGCACTTCTGAAGTGCGCATGGAATGGGAGGAAGAAACCTCACATAGTGATGTATGTGGGTACAGAAAATGACTTGGTGAGGAGGTTGCATTGAGGAGGTTCAAGAGTTTGGGTAGGCAGGTGTGAGGAGGTGGGGGGGGTCATTGGCGTTAACCGAGGTACTCCCAGTACCATGTGCGAGTACAGTGAGGAAAAAAGGATAGAGAAGTTCAATGAGTGGCTGTGGGATTGGTGCTGTATCAGAAAGCATGGATTAGTGTTAGACTGGGGTAGGACCTGGGGCCATAGTGACCTATATGCAGGGGACAGGGTTGCATTTGAGCAGGGAGGGGAAGGGAGTACTACAACAGGGAAGAGAGGGATATAAATCAGCAAAGGTGGATTTAAACTAGGAGGGGAGTTGGCAAGGCGATCATTGATGGGAAAAGGGTCTGGAAAGGGGAACCTAGTGAGCTCACCCCTCCTAGTTATGGGTGAAGGCAGTAGAGAAGCAGCACAGGGAGGGATAAGAGAGGGAAGAACAGGGGTAGGGAAAGGGAACAGACAGGCTGGATGGTGGTCTCACTGAATGCAAGAAGACTAAGGAATAGAACAGCGGAATTACAGGCTCTCATGGCAGTGGAGGGATGGACATTGGGGCCATCACAGAAACGTGGACCACCCAGTACCAGAACTGGGATATGATGATCCCAGGGTTCAGGTTATTCAGAAAGGATAGAGCTAAGGGGAATGTGGGGGAGTGGTGATCTATGTAAGGGAGGGGATGAAGTGCAAAAAGGAGGAAGGGGAGGAGGAGATGCCAGAAGTACTATGGATGTGGAAGGGGTGAGTGCCTAGAGGGCAGCATTTCGAAAGCACAGGAAATCAGGGAGAGGTGAAGATAAGGATATGTACATGGAGAAGTCCAGGGAGGGTACCAGACTGATCAGGGAGGTCAAGGCATCCAGGGAGCTGAAACTGGTGCAGGGAATCAAAAGTGGAGAAAAAGACTTCTGCTACATCAGAAAGAGAAGGAGCAAGGATCAGCTGGTCAGGATTAAGAAGGATGGGATGGGTGGGTGGCGAAAGGGGCAGAGCAGGAAGAGGCACTGAATGAATACTTCTGCTCTGTGTTCTTGCAGGAGAAGGTGGGGCAGATACCTCAGGTGGGGGTTGGGTTGGGGGAGCGACAGATGTAGGTATTAGCAGAGAGCAGGGTACTAGATGGGTTGAGGGAATTAAGGGTGGACAAAGCACCTTAACCTGATGGCATTCACCTTGGATACTAAGGAAGTTGGCAGAGGTCGTGGTGGGGCTACTGACCAACCTGTTCAATACCTCCCTGGACATGGGATGCGTACCACAGGACTGGAGAATGGCCCATGTGGTGCTCATCCACAAAAGTGACCCAAAGGATGAACCAGAAAACTATAGGCCAGTGAGCCTCACATCAATTGTGGGAAAACTCATAGAGACCATCCTAAAAGAGATGGTCAACAGCATGGGTTTGTAATGGGCAGATCTGCCAGACAAACCTTATAGAGTACTATGACTAGGTGATGTGAGAACTGGACAAGGGCCATGCAATGATGTCCTATATTTAGACTTTAGCAAGGCTTTTGATTCAGTGCCACATGGGAAGTTGGGGGCAGGACCAAAAATGTTGAAATGGATCACAAACTACCTAAAGGGAAGGCAGCAAAGGGTGGCAGTGGTGGTGGTGGGGGGACCTCTTGTCACTGAGAGTGGTGACGAGCAGGGTACCACAGGGATCGGTACTGAGACCAGTGCTGTTTGGAATTTTTATTGCAGATCTGGAGCAGGATCAGTCTGTTCGCAGATGATACCAAGATGGGAGCTATGGCTGATGACACAGAGGGGTGGAATGTGTTGCAGGAGGACCTGACTAAGCTACAGGAGTGGGCGAAAGCATGGCAGTTGGGGTTCAACACCAAGAAGTGCAAGGTTCTGCACTTCAGAGCCAAGAACCAGGGGAGGGATTATCACTTGACTGAGGTACAATTGGGAAGCTCCACAGAGGAGAAAGACCTAGGAGTGATCATTACAGGGAGCATGAACAACTCTGCTCAGTGCAGGAAAGTGGCAGCAAAAGCCAACAAAATGCTGGGTTGTATTTCAAGAGGGATCTCCTCCAGAAAGAGGGAGGTTATCCTGCCCCTGTATAGGTCATTGGTCAGGCCCCACCTGGAGTACTGTGTGCAGTACTGGCACCTATTCCTGAAGAAGAACATCAGATTGTTGGAGGGGGTGCAGTGAAGAGCCACAAAGATGATCCAGGGATTGGAGAGCAAGTCCTACAAGGACAGGCTGGGAGAGCTGAATATATATTTACTGGAGGAGAGGAAGGATAGCGGGGCTACGATCAAGACCTTTAAGTATCTGAAGGGGATAAACAAGACTAATGGAGAAGGGATTTTCCAAATGAGAAGGGGGTGGGACATGAGAAGGCGTGGACTGAGATTGGATGGGGGAAGATTCAGGAGGGAGATGAGGAGACATTTTTTCACTGAAAGAGTGGTGGACAAATGGAATGCCTTACCAGATGACATAGTGTTCTGTAAGACAGTGGGCAGTTTCAAAAAGGGTTAGAAAAGGGTAACAGATACTGGGAAGGGGGGTGGCAGGAGGGGCAGCTCCAAGCTGATGTGCTAACTGCATTACTTGAGCAGACTCAATATACCGGGAGGCCTGTTTCTGCTAGCAATTTCATATGTTCATATGTAGTGGCCTCACTCAGGTGGCATGCATGGTCATTTTTGCTGAGTTATTATCTGTGTACATCTGAAGAGAGGCAAGGGTACTGCGCACCAGGGCATTTAACAACTGGTTGAAGGCATAGTGAATGAAGGAGGGCTTTGGCTACATTGGGGACTGGAGGTCAGCCTGGGAGACTATGGGCCCGTATAAGGGAGAAGGCTTACATTCTTCAAGGATGGGGACTGCAATCCCTGGTAGGAGGTTTAAATGCTGCTTGAATGAACATTTAAACTAGCTCGAGGGAGACAGTAAAACCAAGGGAGACATAAATTGCTGCCCCCCCCCCCAGATGATGGAGCATCAGGAAAGGAGCGCCCGATGGGAGTAAAGTCCCCCAGGGCAGTGGTGTAAGGAGGCAGCACTGGAGACAAGAGAAAGGAAAAGAGGGTATAAAATCAGATACGCAAGGGTAAAGGATGGAAGGAGACAGGGAATGGTAAAGGTTAAAAGACAAGCCACTACGGACAGGCAGGCTCAAATAGATGCTGGAGGGATTGTGGGTAGAAGAGTACACCCTCACACATTTTGGGGGAATGTTAAAATCTTAGGAGCTTTTGAGTGGATGTAACCAAGTGGGTGGTTTGATGCCTGGAAATATCCTCACCTATGGATGATATGAACTTGGTATTAGGGTTAACCACCAAGGTAGGTAAAAGGGCTGGGCAAAAAAAAAAACCTCTTCAATATTTTAATAGCAACGGCAGCAGCAGCACTGAACACTATTACCCAGAGGTGATTGCAAGTGTCTATACCCACCAGACAGGACTGGTTCTGGAATTGTAATAAAAGTAAAATCATGGATGGAATCTCAGACATGTTCTGCCTGCTTATAGAAAAATGTAATTCTAGATGGCTTCCATTTTACCACATGATAGAAGAGCATGAGGGCACACAGGTGTTAGAGCAGTTACTAACTGAATAAGACACAAAGGTTTCTTGTACTTCGTCATTGAGAAAACACACAGAGACATAGTTATGGCCAAATTTCCAGGTTTAAAGGTTAAATGGATGGCAATTCTGTCCCATGGTTGGGGACAGCCTAGTTCATAACAAATCTTTATATTTTAGAACTATAGAGATATGAATGTAAAAAAAAAGAGGTTGAGAAGTATTAAATAACAATGTTTGATTTATGTGTACACTTTGACCACTACTGCGAGTTTGAAATGTTTGACGATTTCTGAAGTACTGTAAGCTTGATTTCTTTTTAAAAAAGGGATGTGGTGGGTCACGTGGAACTTCAAGGAACAATACAGGCAGGAAGGGTGTGTGGGCAGTGAAGCATGCAGGGAGGAAGTGAGGTGTGGAGGGCCATTTGCATTATTGCATGGAGTCTTGGAAACAAAATCCTGAACCTGAAAGCTATCACAGCAGAGACTGATCTGGATTTTGTGGTCATAATGGAATCATGTACAATGAGCAGCATGACTGAGACATGGCCATACTGGTCTATTCTCTGCTCAGGACATGGCAGGGCAGAAGGGTTGCATTATATGAGGGAGGAAATCAAGACCACAGAGATATGTGTGCACCCAGAGGAAAAAGAGGGTCTGGAGGTGTTGTGAGTCATGCTGGAGACAGATTCTGAGGCCGCTAGCCATAGCAGGGTAGTGCACAGACCTCCAACACAAGGAGGCAAGTTGGATAAGACACTTGGGGAAGCCACCATCAGAATGGAAAGTAATGGAAAGGTGCTGTTACTCGGTGACTTCAATCTGCCAGATGTTGAGTGGAACCTTCCAACGGTGGCTTTAGCAAGGAGCAGGGCTATTCTTGACTCCCTACAAGGGACTTTTCTCAGGCAGCTAGTCAAACAACCCACTAGGGATGGGGCAGTGCTGGACTTGGTGCTTGCAAACAGAGATAACATTGCAGATGTCACATTGGGCAGTCCCCTGTGTACCAGTAATCCCCATACAGTGTGGTTTGACAAAGACAAGAACAAAAGCAAGTCACATGAGGACAAGGGTCCTGAACTTTAGAAGAGCAGATTTTAAAGAAATGGTAGAATTCATGAGAAACTGATTCAGAAGAGGGGGATTGCAAGTGAGGAGTATAGGCACAGTTGGGAAAAAGAAGGAAGAACATAATTAAAGCAACCAGCCTCTACATGAAGAAGATGAGTAAAAGCAGAAGGAAAATGTGATTGTTATGGTTCTGTTAGGAAGTGGTGAAGGTGGTGAAGGAAAAAAGGGTGGCATTCAGGAAGTATAAGAAAAAAAAAGATGGAGGAGGACAGGAGTATACCAGATAAAACAGAGGGAAGCAAGAAATGCAGTAAGGGTAGCAAAAGTGCAGACAGATGAAAGGGTCACTAAAGGGGCTAAAACTTTCTTCAGATACATAAGTGAGAAGAGAAAGCAAAGGGAGGGAGGGATAGGGAGGGAAATAATGGTGGAAGGGGGAGACTGTGCAGAAGACCATGAGAAAGCCACCAACCTGAACAGGTACTTCTGCTCAGTCTTTATAGTGGAAGGGGGAGAGAATGGACCACTAGGGAGTGGGAAGAACAGAGGGGGAAGAGGTGGACATAAGTCCATTTTCAGAGGAAAGAGTTTACAAATGAGTTGTAGCTCTGAAGGTAGACAAGGCTATGGGATTTAACAGGATACACCCAAGGGTACTAATACAACTCAGGGAGGTGCTAGATGCACCACTGACAGCTTATTCAACAGATCACTGGAAACGTGTGGTTCTGGAGGACTGTAGAAGAGCTGACATGGTTCCTCTACAGAAAACCATCAGAAGGGAGGAGGCCACCAACTTTCCACTGGTCTGCCTTACTTCAGTGGTGGGGAAATTAATGGAAACACAACTTATTTGCAGAAAACTATTGCTTGGTCCACCTATTTTGCCCAGATGTTCTCTGCCTAATCTATCTCAGCAGACCCTAACTGTTCTCCAGCAACTCTTCCCCCCTCACTACCTATTTACTTATATTCCCCTACAGTATATCTGTCCCATGCCTGCTTGAAGCCCCCACTGTTTTTGCCTCTTGCACTTCTGCCTGCAGACTGTTCCAGGCTTTTTAGGACCTTGTTGGAGGTTTTCAGAGAGCAAATAAGGGATACACAGTAAAAGAGTCCTCAACCATCCAGACAGGGTAGAGGTAGAAAGAGAAAGACAGAGAGAAAGAGAGAGAGAGAGAGAGAGAGAGAGAGACAGAGACATTGAGACTGATGAAGATGGAGAGAAAGAGGAAAAGAGACAGAGGACTATAAAGGGCACTTGTGGGAATGGAGAGTGCAGTCAAGAGTGAGCCAACAGAAAGAATGAAAAGAGTGTCTAGTCTAGTCTGTGTGGATTTATGGGCTCCACTATACATCAGTCGAACACTGGGAGAATCATTTCTACAAGAATCTCACTACATGCAAGGATGGGGATACAGCAGATTCTTTCCTACATATTGCACATTCCTGTACATTTTTTCACATTAAAGGTCACCCACTGCATATCAGCCCCTTACCCCACTTGCTTTGATCTTTCTACATTCCTTGATCCGTTCCTGGGTGCAAATTGCTCTTCCTGTTTTACGTTATTTGCAGTTCAGAGTTACATAGATACATAGATACATAGACCCTGTCGGCAGATAAGGGCCTATGGCCCACCCAGTCTGCCCATTTGAGCTTGTAAGTTCAGTTTATGTTTTCCTAAAAGTCTGTTGCCCCTTACCCCTGATCTCCAGAATTCCTTTATGTCTATCCCATGCATTCTTAAATCCTGTGATTGTTTCAGTCCCCACCACTTCCTCTGGCAGGGTGTTTCCCTTGTCCACCACCCGTTCTGTGAAGAAATTCTTCCTCACGTTTCCTCTGAATCGCCCTCCTCCAACTTCATCCCATGCCCTCTAGTCCTGGAACATCTTTTCACTTAAAAATAGTGTATTCCTGTACCCTGTTCGTCCCTGTAAGATACTTGTATGTCTCTATCATATCCCTCTCTCCTCCTCTCCTCCAGGGAGTACATGTTCAGTTCCTTCAACCTGTCTTCATAGGACTTGTGATGCAATCCATGCACCATCTTTGTTGCCCTCCTCTGAACCTTCTCTACCTGTCTATGTCCTTACGTAGGTAGGTCTCAGAACTGTACACTGTACTCCAGGTGGGGCCTCACTAAGTATCTTGTATAGCGGAATTATGACCTCCCTTTTCCTGCTGGTGATGCCCTGCCTATACATCCCAGCATCCTATTTGCTTTACCTGCTGCCTTGTCACACTGTTTCTCTACCTTGAGGTCATCAGAGATGATAACCCCAAGATCCTTTCCTGCTTGGTGCATGCTATATCCTCACCCTCAACTGATATATTGTGCCAGGTTTTTGTGCCCCATATGCATTATCTTGCACTTCCTTGCATTGAATTTCAACTGCCAAACCCTGACCATTCTTCAAGTTTCTGCAGGTCCTTCTCATTCTGTCTACACCCTCTGGTGCGTCTACTCTGTTACAGAGCTTTGTGTCATCAGCGAACAGTGAAATTCTGCCTTCTAGGTCCTTTGCAATGTCACTGATGAAGATGTTGAATAGGACCGGTCCCAGCACTGATCCCTATGGTACCCCACTGGTCACTTCTTCCTCTGTGGAGTGACAGCCATTTACCACCACCTCTGTGTCCTGCCACCCAGCCAGTTACCTACCCACCACACTACTGTCCTGCCCACACCCATATTCCCCAGTTTGTGTAATAGTCTTCTGTGTGGCACAGTGTCAAAGGCCTTGCTGAAGTTCAGATAGGCCATGTCCACTGCCCTCCCCTGATCCACCTCCCTAGTCACCCAGTCTAAAAATTCAACTAGGTTGGTCTGACATGACCTCCCCCTGATGAAATCATGCTGCCTTGGGTCCTGTAGTCCATTGACAACCAGGTGTTCCACCAATCTCTCCTTCAGTAGTGCTTCCATGATCTTCCCCACTACCGAGGTGAGGCTGACTGGTCTGTAGTTCCCTGCTTCCTCTTTGTTCCCACTTTTGTATAAAGGACTACATCTGCTGTCCTCCAGTCTTTGGTACCTCCCCTGTTTCCAGTGATCGGCTAAACAGGATAGCCAGAGGTTCAGCCACCACCTCTCTTAGTTCATTAAGGACTCTGGGGTGCACCCCATCTGGCCCCATTGCTTTATCAACTCTTATTACTTCCAGTTCCTTCAGGACCCTTTCTCGTGTAAAGGGACTTGTGTCCATTTCTGCACCATTCTCACCCCTTGTACTCCCTTCAGACCCATTACCCTCCTCTTCCTCAGTAAAGACTGAGCAGAAATACCTGTTCAATATGTCAGCTTTACTGTTGTCATCCTCCACGCGGCCCCCATCCTCCCCCTTCAGTCTCACTATTCCTCCCTTTGTCTTTCTTTTTTCACTTATGTACCTGTAAAAGGTTTTGTCCCCTCTACCCACTGATTTTGCAATGTGTTCTTCTGTCTGAGCTGTGACTTCCCTTACTGACCTCCCTGCCTCCCTTTGCTTCTCCTGGTACTTCTCCTTATCCCCTTCTGCCTGTGTCTTTTTGTATTGCCTGAATGCAATCTTTTTGGCTTTCACTTTCTTTGCTACCTCTTTGGAAAACCATAATGGTCTCCTCTTCCTTTTCCTCTTGCTAACCTGCTTAATGCATAATTCTGTTGTTCTTGTAATCCCCATTTTAAATACTGCCCACTGTTCCTCAACCCCTGATTCCTGTCCCATTCCCTTTAATGCCTCTTTATACACCATCCCTCTGACAAACAACTCTCCTCCAATACATGCCCTGGAAAAACAAGAATCTGCATATAAACCCAGGTCTTGTCACTTGCCCAGCTTTAAAGTTGAATTTCCTGTTTTCATGGAATTGTAGTAATAGCACGGCAAACTCCAGGGTAAATCGTCTGCAAAAATGTTGAGTCATGGAGATCTGACCTTATAAAAAGTACCACTGCAGCACAAATTTTAGTTAATGATTGTTGGAGTAAATTTAGTAGAAGGGTAAAAAATGCTGCAAACCAAGAAATTGTGCATCACATTGGCTGTGAAAGCAGCCATGCATACCCCAACCCAGTCCGAGGAAGAGTGCTACTGTGGTAGCCTTTAGCATCAGAGTGGGGGACGGAGAACCAAGGGAAAAAAGTGGAAGAAAATGAATAATATAAAAACTACTTGACCTCCACTTAAGGGATATAGGTCTGTATGCAGTTTACCTACTGCTGTTGGTGTAATAACAGTAACAGCACACTGTCAGTTGGTAAGTCTTGTCCAATACAATGATGGCCCATTGCCCTGCACTGCCACATAACCACTCTTGGGTTATAGCATGTGATGCAGGGTGGCAGTGTGAAAGCTCTGTAGCTAGGGAACTGCTGGTCCCATTTTCATACCCAGTGTGCTCCCTTTCTATGGGAGCATGGCATAAGGAATAGGCCAACCAGCTGTCCACGGAGTGGTGCCACAGTCGGAATTTTTTCTGACCCTGCTGACCACCACCACCCAAATCCCATGGAGGTACCCACAGAGCACAGAGGAACAGTGCAGGAGCTGACTAGATGCCAGTACTCTCCACAGACAGAGCCGTAGGGGGTAGTAGGGGGTTGCCTTCAACATATCCCCATTACACAGCTCTCTGCTGAGCACACTGCCATGGGATCTGGCTGAAACAGTATCTGCCGCATCTGTAGCTTCAGTTCAGTGGATTCACCATACACTCCATAGGCCATATTCATGAGTGGCCACCACTGCCTGCTACTGTCAGGGAATGGGATTTTGCATAGTACATACTATGATAGGCAGGTAGCTGTGGTTTTGCTGGTAAGTATGGAGGCATGACCTGGATTCCAGAATACAATCCATGGTGATTAAAATGGAATCAAATCTGTGTAGATAAATTAGAAGTCAGAATGGGCAAAATCTGAACCCCTCCAAAACCATTATGGCTTATGAATTATAAACAGAAAAGAACTGTTTTGTCAAAATGTTTTTTCCACTCAGAATGCAAATTGGTTAATTGGCATATACAGTATTTGCATAATCATTATAGACAAATGTCATGCTTGTTAAGCATTAACAAGACTGGAAAGATTAATCTCTACAGTGTTACTGGAGTCTGAAATCCAAACGTGAGCCTTGGCAGGAGCACTCTTCCTTAGTTCAGTTTTGGTTTGGAAAATATGTGACATGTGAAACAAAAAGGAAAATCAAAAAGTGATGTCTGATGATCTTTCAGTACTTTTGGATAACTTTTTGGATGGAAACCCCTTAGAACATTCATCCCATAGTCTTTGCAAAGTAGCAGCACCTAAGGCTTTGCTCTGTTCTGGAATGATTAGCAGCTGCCTGCTGTAAAGATCTCCATGTGCTATGGTTTTTGTGGGAAACAACTGTTTTGAAAGTTTACAAAATCTTAAAAAGCAACTGGGATATAAACTAACTCTGTCCAGAGCCTATCGGGTTGCAGCAGAGGAATTTGGGGTAGAAATACTGAAAATGTGTTTAATATTTTTATACCAAATGTTCAATATAGCCTTGTTATGATGCTGCTTCATGAAGACAGCAGAGAAAATTATCAATTCCTGGCCTAAGGGTGATTTTGTGCAGGGACTGCAAAATCAACTCTTAGGACGCAAAAACACATTTTGAACAGGAGTTGAAAAATGACAACTGTCACATTCATGAGGTGCTGTAAAGAAATGGCTACGTTAACAAATTCTGATCAGAGCCAATACGGCTGTGAAGAGCTTTTAGGAGTGGCAAAAGTGGTGAAAAGAATATGTGGTACTCTCACTGCACTGGAGTCAGCCATAATACTGCAGCGATTACAGTACTGTGCATGCGTGGTACTCGCACATGTGCAGTTTGTCCCAGAGTCAGCCTTGCGCAACATGGTGGTGCTGATATAACTACGTGCAACAACCCAGTCCCCACAGGTTACTAGAACCTCATTAGTACTAGTCTTAGGCAGGTAGGAAAAGACAGCTGGTGGGGAGCTCATTAGGGCTTTCTACATAATGACATCATTGTTTACTCGGCTAGCCTGAGAGAAGGATGATTATGTCATTTAGAACTCTCACATCAGCATAACCATTTTAGAGTCAGCTGCTCTAGGGAAGCATAAAACGTTCATCAGCAAGTTCAAGTGTGGCAGTCAGAGTGGCAGGAGGTCTGCCATTGGGGCTCTGTTGAAGGGAGCCCTGGTATTTCTCACCCTAGTTTGGTAAAATCTTCAGTTTGCCTGCAGGACTCTTTAGTTTCACTCCTGGGGGAGTGAGAGGGAATGCAGTTCTTGAGGATCCAAGGGGCATCCCTTGAAGTTCCTGAAGTTCACAGCTGTCTTAAGGATGAACAATGAGTAGAATCTGACAGCTATCAGAGAAAGAAAGTTGCCTTTTGTTCTTTCCATAATTGGGAGGATGTAACAACTAATCTGTGAGTACAGAATTTGAGACTGTTCTCTGAGGGAGTTGTCTGAGGTGTGTGTGCCCTAGATAAGTCTAGATCACATCGGTCAGGACACCTTTCACCACAACTGTGCTGAATTTAAAGTTAAAGTTGGGAGACTTTAACAATTCCTTGGGGATTGGAGACTGATTTGGTGTAATCCTGAAGGAATAGCAGAGGCTGTTTGGGGCAAAGGTTGGGAGGAATGTCATCTGGAGTTTCAGGCAGGGCTAAGTGGTTTGTGGATAGACACCACTGTTCCCTGGGCAAAGACCACGCAACAGGATTATTTTAATGTGTGTGGCACATCCCACAGATATACACTTTGGAAGAGAGAGATAGAGATGCTTTTGTGGAAAACAATACTGCTGAGCAAAGTGTCCTGCAAAAGGGAGTGTGCCTGTATTGCAATGACAAACCTTTGGGGGACCACCTTTGCTTTAAGTAACATCTGTAAATAAAGCCATACTGCAAAATCCCAGTTACTGCTTTGGACATTCCACTTGTTGCTTCTAGTGCGAACATTATTGGGCCCCCTCAGCAGTTAGGTCTAGCATATGCCTAGCATCCTCTGCCCTGGATCTGGTTGTAAATAAAAAGGTTCATTTTAGTATGTACCCCACCCCACATCCTGTAGATAATGAGCCTGATATGCACTCCAGCGCTAGGGGTGGTACCATGAGTGTAGTTCCACTAAAAGAAAATTGTATGCCATGTAGTTGCCACTAGTTCTTTTAAGGGGGGTGCCAGCTACCCAAAGGTGGTGTGGGGGTTACATACATATACACAATATGCGTGCATGCACACTTTAAATCAGTGCCACCATGTTGCACACAGTGGCCGTCACTTCTGAAGTTGTGGAAAGGAAAAGTAGGGCACCAGGAAGTGGATATGTTTATGCGGCCTGCAGAGGGGAAGGACTGCATAAACAAAAACACTGGAAACTATGCTGGAGCACTGTGGCAGAACATCAGACAGCAGTCCAGTTACGTGCTTTCACAGTGCTCTTATACAAATCTGATGATGGCATAACATCTGTGGAGTTTTTCCCACACAGCCATAAATATCAGACTCAGGAGGAGACTATTAGCAAACTAAAGATCTGGTCTGGGATTTGCTCATCATCACAGTCATGTTCTCATCCTTTTCTAAGCAGTAATTTCTAGCAAATGTGCCTTAACCATATTGACTTCAGTGCTGGTAGACTACTTCTGGTTTTCCCCTGATTGTATTATGCAGGGGTAGTAGCAGTCTTGAAGTGGTAGCTGCTGGTGGGGGCATGCTCTGAAAAAAGTGGTCCCCATGCTTGTCTGCACATTTTAGAGATTACCACTTTCCTTGTTTTTGCTGTAAAACAACTGACCCCTTTAACACAAAAACAAGGAGTCAGTAATGGCCTCCACCCCCAACCCATTTCGCTTCACGTGTGGAACATGATTATGGGTTTGCATCAGATATACAGTGGCAGCCATAGATGTATAATATTGTTAAACAGTAGTCAACTGCATATAAAAGTTTTTTTTTTGAATGTGTGCTTTCTTAATGTTGTCAATACCACTCTACCCATTTTATACTCTGCTCCTGGATTTCTGTGCCCTAAGTGTATTATTTTACATTTGTGTGTTCAGGACAAAAAGGCCTTTCAAATGAGGGTAGTCACTAATCTAAATTCTTTAGTTGTTTTTAAAATTGCCATCAGAAATGTAAATTTTGTAAAAACAAAAATGGAAATACAGGTAATAAGATGATCATATTTTACTAATATAAGGAATTCAGATTAGTGACTACCTTCATTTGAAATGTATTTTTGTCCTGACCCCTTCAGTTGTTTTTGTGCACCTGGAATAGTTTTAAATATATTTATATTTGTTTGGAATGTGTGCACATTTGCTATAAATTATGCATAGTGCTTTAGGAAGATTCTTAATGAAATGCAGTTTGGAGTTCTATCTCCAACGTTCTAAACACACAGTGGGTCTGAAAGAGTTAAAGGGGACAGGCATTAATTGCTTATGTGCAGGTGTTTGAAATGTCTCTATTTTCATAAATTATATTCATACATCTAAAGCATCCCTATTTAACTGTGCCTGAATAAAAGCTGAAGCTGTCAGTTTTTTTGGGTGGGGGGTTTAGATTTATAGAGCTGTTATTTAATACAACAGCAGATTAGGTACATATGTTCACATGTTGATACATGGACATATTAGGAATTAGGATAACAGTGTCTCAATTACAAGGGTGCCTGTGTTAGGTTTAGGCTTTGAATACACACATACACAAGTCACTTGTTACAGAATTGCACATATATCAGGCCCGATTCTCAGTAGGGTGCACCCAACACAAGGGAGTTGCGGCAAAGATGTTTGATGCAAGTTACGAGTTGCAGCACAACTTGTGTCGGACATGATTCCACAACATGGCCTGCATCCTGTCTAGGGATGGCTGCGGCAAACCCCCACTTGTGCCAGGGTTGCATCCAAAAACTCATGGTGCCATGTCACAAGGGGGCTTGCACCATGGCAGGGCTACCACATCCCCTTTTTGGGGATTTCAGAAGCCCCACCATGGACAAAGGAGAAGTCACCAGTTAGACCAACCAGGAGGTTGTCTAACCAGTTTGCACCAATAGGCTGATGTGGGACTGGGGCCTGTAGGGGCTCACCGGGGGCATGGACAGGCACTGGCAACCTGCTCCCAGAAAGTGGCACCCAGCTTGTTGGAGCATAGGGTGGCATCGATCCACTGGGCACTGCTTTGCCTGGATAGTACAATGCATTGCCTACTCCCCAACCTTGCTGGGAGCCCCAGACAGTGGTGTGGTATTCCTCCATGCAATTCCTGATCACCCCCAACAACAGAGAGAGAATTGTCTCCTGAGTTACAGCACCACCCCATCCACAATCACCTGGAATGACTCAATACAAAAGTGACAACACAGTGGGTGCCCTCCCTGGCAGTCTAGTGGCCCCCCACTGTCCCCAACAGGCATTGTCACCTACCCTGCCCCCCACCCCATCATCCCAACCAGCTTCTATGACTGGCAAAATCCTCTGGACAACACCACAGCCAGCCACACAATGTGACTACACAGATTGTGTAACTGTACAGTACAGATATGTACAGTATGATGATGTGGTCTGTGTGATCACATTCTACTGCTGGTCATGGTGGTGTGCTAGTAGGGTGCTGTGTCTCACTCTTCTCCACAACCTCTCACTACACCATTCATCTTGGCGCAGGGCTGCATGTTGCGGCCAGTCCAGAAGGTTTGCCACTAGTAGCAAATTGCGGCAAACCTTCTAGAATACCCCTTTTTGCCCTTGCCAGAGCTGCTTCAGGTACAGACCTCTGCTTTTCTGCAAGTTGTGCCCAATGTAGGTGGCTTCTGGAATCCAGCTCATCATGTTTAAGACAGTATAAGTTTGACTATTCATGAGTAACATGAACTTATTTTACACAAAGTTTAAGAAAAATGTATCTGAACAGTACACTGTGTAAAATTTGATTGACACCACTGTGTGAAACAGCTGATAAATGCTTAGTTTACACTAGGGCAGGTTGTCTTCTAACCTATTTTTTACTTTACACATAGATGTTTTCATATTTATAAGACATTTTTTAACATTATTTACTATGTATTGCTGAACAAGCTACTGACGCTTGAAAGAAAACTTTGAAAAACATAATAAGTAGGTAACATTCTACCTTACAGTTACTTTAAAGTTAATCTGCCTCTATAGCTTACTCCCTACTTCAAATCATAATGTTCTGTTGTGACATCACAATCTGTTGCCATGAGAGTAACTGTGATGTCACAAGCAGTGCATTATGACTTCAGGTAGGGAGACAGCTACAGAAATAGATGAACTCTTCAGGAGCAAAATCCTGTTTTCATGCAGTTGACCTCAGTAATAAATAAAGGGAAAGAAGAATAAAGAACTAATGTGAAATACAAGCTGAACTTTATCTAAATATTATGTTTTGTTAAAGTTCTCCTGAAGTTGTCAGCTGCTCTTTGAGCTTATTTTCCCTTGTGGTTTTTAATAATTGTCATTTACTAATGCTAGCACAGATACACAGAGGGTTTTAAAATGAAGCTTCAGTTGGTTTATAGCTTTTCTCAGGGAGTAATCTTTCAAGTCAGTGTCATTTGAACTTGGGATAGCTTTCTTTGGATGGAACTTTTGCTGTCTTTATATGAGTATTGTATGTTGTTTTTTTGAATGCAGTTTTAATCAATGGGGTCATTAACACATTTTCATTTTTTTTGTATGATCTGGGTTTTGAGAAAGTATGCTCTTCTAAAACAACTGCCAACATTTTCTGACAAAGGATTCTGTGTAATCCAAAAGCCAAAAGTACATGTGTTCTCTTGTAACAACTCTGTTGGTCCAGTAAAAGGTATGACATCATCTGTTTCTGTGGCTCTTGTATTATAAGGACAAGTTTTTCTGTGGCTTCACAGATTCAGAAATGTTAGCAGGAACTTATCAGTACAGTGCTCATGGTTCTGAAACCATGAAGTGACATAGTTAAAACTCCAAATTGTTGGTTCCATGAAAGTAACTGCACAGAATGTTGTCCATACAAAACAAAAAATACAAAACACAACTGACAGCTTCAGCTTTTATTCAGGCACAGTTAAATTGGGATCCTTTAGAGGTATAAATGTAATTTATGAAAATAGAGACATTTCAAACAGCTGCACATAAGTAATCAATTCCTGTCCACTTTAAATTAGGCATGACAAGAGATTAACAAGGTGGTCTGGTTTAGAATTTCACTTAAGTGCTACTAATTTGCAAAACTAAGTCTATTTAGAATTTCAATAGGAGTTATGCCAAACAAACGTAAATATCTCTAAAAGTTTACACGTTACAGATAAAAAACAGTATGAAAGTTGTTCAGGACAAAAATAACTTTCAAATGAGCCTATTCATTAAGCTGCACTAATTATATTTATTAATTAAACTATGGCCATCTGATTACCTCAATTTTCAAAGGAGTTATGCCAAACAAATGTAAATATCTCCAAAAATATAAAAGTTACAAATAAATCATCAGCATGCAAGTTGTTTAAGACAAGAATACCTTTCCGATGAACCTATTCATTAAGCTGCACTGATTATATTTTTTAAACTATGACCATCTGATTACCTGAGTTTTAATTTATCTTCACAATTTCCACCTTTCGGATGGCTATACAGTATTTAAAAAAAAATCTAATGAATTCAGATTAGTGACTACCATCGGTTGAAAGGTTATTTTGTCCTGAACAGCTTTTATGTTGGTTGTATGGTGGTAACTTGAATACTTTCTGAGATATTTACATTTGTTTGGCATTACTCCTACTGTGTTCACCCAGAGAGAAAAAAATGAGGTTGTTTGGAAGACCATATTTTACAAAATATAAAGAATTCAGATTAGTGACTACCCTCATGTAAAAGGTGTTTTTGTCCTGAACAACTTTCACACTGGTTGTTTTTGTACACCTTAAATAGTTTTAAAGCTATTTAGATTTGTTTGGAAGGTGTGCACATTTGCTCTCAGAAAAAATCAGCTTGTAGTTCTGTGTCCATCATTCTAAAAAGAAAGAAGGGAGTATTGTTTAACTGCCATAGGGATTTTCAGTATTATGGAAGGATACACTGAAAACTACTAAAAAATGTGTTCCACGGAAACCCCTTTTCAAGCTAAAGCAATGTGGCTGTAGGCTCCGTCCACAGCCATAAAAATGTAGGGTAAAAATATTGAATATTACCAAAGTTATGATATAATAGAGGGACTTACCTGAGTACAGGATGTCAAGGAGTAGTCATGGAGGAGAGGTCATCCACCAATGTACCTGTAAAATAAAAGATAAAAAAGGGGTCACAAAGGATCTGCAGCTCTCAGGGGGACAAATAAGGCACAAAGGCTAGCTAAGGGAAAGAAATATACTTATCAAGAAGAAATTAGGTTAGTTGGAGGAAAGATATAGTAGCTGCAGAAATAGAAGAATGGAAATATGGATTGGGAGGGGGACTCTGTTATAACCCCTGTGCCATTGGATCTAGTGGCCAGTAATTTTACTTAGTAGCCCAGGTGGGATATTGAAGGTCAAGGGGGCTACTAGCCCAGGTTGTATCATTATCACCTCTGCCCCCAAAATCATGAATCAAGATAATGTTCCAAAGATTCAAGAAATTACCTTTTGGGTCTATACGGGTTAGGCATGGGAGAAGGGATTGCTTTTACACTCCAGGCACAGTTTCAAGAGATTGCAGATTTTTTTAATACAGTGTGTGTTGAAATGGGGACAGGGGGCAGAGGACAGGACATGACTTGAGTGGGTAAGGTAATGCCAAAGAGCAGAACCTGGCCACCTGTATTGAGTTAAAATGGCTTAGTGATTTTTGTTTGGCAATTTTCTTAAAAATTGGCTTAATTCAGAGTATTAGATATTGAATAGTTGAGTATCTGGGGTGCTATGTGTGAATACTTATCAGTTGTTCTTTAAAAGGTGCTCACGCATTCTAAACTAGAAGAACAAAAGAAACAAGTAATTACTGAGTAGTAACTATAAAAAAACACACATAAACAAATAGCAAAAAATATATATGACAAAATATATACCAAAGCGATATTTATCACTACTATTCATAGGTAGGACGCTCAATCATGATGCAAATTTCGCACACAGGTTTTTGTGAAGTTAACCCATCAGGGCAATTCTGTTTTCATTTTTTTTTAAAAAGGTTTTAGGCCCCACTCATAATTTAGACCAGTAGGTTTCATGCTTCTGAGCTTATGGATTTACCAGCTCTCCTTTTGTAACAAAAGATTAGTATGATCTCCACCAAATTTATGTACGGGTGCAAATACTCTGTGTCTAAAGTTTATAGGTATAGACTTTGCACCTGTACAGAAATTTGGGGGAGATCATACTAATCTCTTGTTACAAAAGGAGAAGCAGTGGCTCTATAAACTCAGGAACATGAAACTTATTGGTCTAAATAACTAGTGGGACCTAAAACCTTTTAAAAAAAAATGAAAATAGAAAAATCCCAATGGGCTAACTTCGCAAAACCTGTGTACAAATTTCCAACCATGCTTGATCATCCTACCTATGAATAGTAGTGATAAATATTGCTTTGGTATATATTTTGTTACATTTTATTTTGCTACTTGTATAGGTAGCCAGGAACAGTGCAATGGCCACATTCCTTACAAATGTTATTTCTCTTCCTCAACCCCTTTCTTCAGCCTTCCATAGACTATTTTTTTAAAACAAAAATCTGTTGTCATCCAGCACTCTGCCAGAAGCCAGCATCTTCCAAATCACCCTTCCATTTTATAACCATCCCCAATTACAAAAGGTATTTTTTTAACTCGACCCCCTTCTGATCCTAAGCTACAATTTGGGGGGGGGGGGTGAGCAAAGGCATCTCAAGTCAGACTAACCCAGTCATCGCCACTCCTAACCACAGCATGCCATTCTCTTCCTAGTACCGTAAGTCATCTGACTCCATTAGTGTTCAGTGCATGTGGTCATGGTGATGGGGCAGTGGAGTAGTATACATCATTAATTATGTTAGGCAGATTGACTGGTTAATGGCTTAACATCATCAATGATGCAGGCCACTCTGCCCAATCCATACCTGACTGCATTAGCAAGAGTATGGCATGCTGTGGGTGGTGGTGGAGGGGTGACTGGGTTCTATGACTATCACCTCTGCCCCCAAAATCATGAATCAGGATAATGTACCAAAGATTCAAGAAATTACCTATTGGGTGTCTAAGGGTCAGACATGGGAGAAGGGTTTGCTTTTACACTCCAGGTATAGTTTCAAGGGATTGCAGCTTTTTTAATACAGTGTTTGTTGAAAAGGGGATGGAGGACAGGACCTGATTTGGGTGTGTAAGGTAATGCTAAGGAACTGGACCTGTCCACCTGTAAGAAGCTAAAATGGCTTTTAAGTATTTTTTTTGGGGGGGCAATCTTAATTCAGAGTATTACATATTGAATAATTGAGTATCTGGGGTGCCATGTGTGAATACTCATCAGTTGTTCTTTAAAAAGTGCTCACACATTCTAAACAGGGCGATTCACAAAAAAAGACACTCAAGAGGTGTGTATCATAGTGCACAGCTCTGCACCCATGGGATTTCCACACAGGGGCCACATTCACAAACACCGACCCCCACCTGACCCCATACGTGGCCCCGTCCCTCGGTACAGAGGTCCATGGGGAGCAGGTGAGTGCAGAGCAGCAGATCTGGGTGGACAGCCAATTGGCTGCCCAGGCAGGGACCAACACTGGATCCCTTGTGTGCAATGGGCACCATGTTGCTGGCTGGCATGCAGAGTGCTGACTGTGCCAATGTGGGGGGATACTATATCTGCTTGACTCCCATTCTCCCGAAGTGCCCCAATGGCAAGGGCAACATTGCTGGGGGTCCACTGCCCCCTGCCATGTCCACCATGTCCAGAGGTAGCTCTCCTAGGAGGCGCATAACTGGCCCTAGTGGTTTGTGGCTGCCTTCCAGATGTGGAGCTGGCAGCCCCCCCACACCACCCCCAGGCCCACCCCTGTGCAGAGCTCTGTGATTGGCCAGAAATTGGGCGCATGGGTGGATGCATCGGCATCCTGCATAGGGAGGAGGCACAGTGAGCACAGGCAGTTGCACAGTGGTTATGTACCTGTCTTATGTGATGCGTAGCCTTTGTAAATAGAGCCCAACAAGAGGAAGAAAAGAAATAAGTTATTTCTGAGTAATAACTATAAAAGACACATATAAATAAAACATACGTCATTTTGAGAAGCAGCAACCCTCTTTTTCATTCATTTCTAGACGAGTGGATGTGCCCATTTGTAGAATCGAAAGACATAACATTAAAAGGCACCATGTGGGAAAAAAAACTGGAGAATGAATGTCTTACATTTCAGAACCTTATGGTGACAGCGGGGGAGCTGTAAATATGCAGATCATACAAATGCAGACAGAATACCTTTAAAATTATCACCCAGGAGTTTGGGAAACAGCAACCCTTAAAGCAGCAAATTACTGTTAATAAAATGTTATATATAGAATAATGGCTGGGTAGGGGTTAAAACAAGATTTTATACCCCCAAGGGGGGATGCCACATAAACCCCCCAAGAGTGAAGCTCGAGGGGTTTATTATGACATCCCACCCTGAGTGGGTGTGTAAAATTCGAGTTTTTCACCCCCCTACCCAGCCTTTATTTTATATCATTGCTGGGAAGTCTCCTCACCACAGCAACTATATAAAATAAAGATATTTCTATGAAGCCGGGACTGGTCAGGTTTCAGTGCGGTCCGTGGCTCCTGATTTTTTTCATTTCATTTTTTTTATTAGCCTTCTGATGTAAAAAAATATTGCTCAGTTTTTTAAAACTTATCGCCGCTGACTCCAAGTGTGGTGAACCATGTAGAGCTGGGGAATGGTGGCAGGCACAGAAGAGTGAAGGAGCATTGGCTGCACATGCACAGAGTGAGAGAAACCCAGCACGTATTCGCCATTATAATCCACAGGTTATAACAATGAATTATAACTGGGTTTCTCTATGGGAGAAAATGCTCCCCAGTTGTTATATACTTAATTATGCCTCATTTTGCAACTCTTAATGTTGATCCCTGCTGTCTATTTCTGTTTACAAATCTGTCTGGCAGTTTGTCTGTCAGTCACTTCAGATAAAACTGTTGCAATACGGGTTTGAGGATTCTTTTCTGCCAACATTTGATTTCAGGGTCATTAGAGACAGTGTGTGTCTTCCCCTTAGGTGCTGGATATTGTTACCTAATAAGGGGTTCATCAGTTCACATTTGGTATAGTGTCCTGGCATTACTGTTGCTCCTGTAGTTTGGGTGTGGTTTGAAAGCATACCATCAACTGCACAGGTGAAAGTGGCTTTGAGTGGACCAACACCAGTACTGTGACTGTTTGGCATGTCACCTCACTCTGAGCAACGTTCCCCTGAAGAGCAAGTCTCTCTTGGTTTTTAGGTATACCTGGTAAAGTTATCAATTGTTGCAGCTCCAGGGAAAAAGGGATATGAAGTGGGCTAATTTCACTCCAGGGCTGTAATTTACAAACCCTAACTGAAGATACGCTGTCAGCAGAGGAGTGTTACTATCCAAAACATTCAGTGAGAGAATAATGAAAAAACTAGAAACTGGAGGGCATATTAACAGGGCAGGTGAAAGGGAGAGTAGACAGGTCTGTACATAGCTGATTAAATAAGTCCTCAAGTGTGTTTCTTTTTTAAGTGAACACAGCAGCTCGTGCTACTGCTCTGTTCCATTATAGATGCCCTGTTCTCCTGCCTTATAATATATCACTTTCCCCAGCTAGTCTGCTTTCACATTTGTTTTTGCATTTGAAATAATTAATTCTTTGCAGCAAAAAGTAAGGATCTGGTCAGTAACATCGCGGAACAAAATAAAGTGGACAAAAATAAAACAGCAAAAACAGTGCCACCATCAGTATTGGCAGCACAAAATGTAGTGTGCCAGAACAATGCAGGCTACATGACACACAGGTAGCAAACAATGTCCACCGCTGGAGACACTGCACTGGGACACACAGCAGCAGGCACCAGTGTACAGGAACAGCACTGTGGTGTAGGGAGATGGAACAGCAACACACACAACACACAGGACAGGGGAGATGGCATGCTGGCTTGTGCTCGAGGCCCCTTGCATTATGCATGGACATCCACATGGTGGCCATGGTCCACCTATCTTCCAGTGGTCACCCTGGTGCACTGTCTCCATCACTCGGCATTCTGGGTGGGGGTACCCCACCTTGTGGGTGCCTGTGCCATTAGATTACCAGGGTAGGTGTCCAGTGGCCTGCTTCCCACAGTGGTGGTTGCACCCTGCCCTGTTCCATCTACCTGCACCTCTGTGCTGTTCCTGTGCATGGGTGCCTGCTGCTGTGTTTTCCAGTGCAGTGTCCCCATGCGGTGGACATTGTTTGCTGCCTGCTTGTCATGTGGCCTGCATTGTTCTGGCACTTTACATTTTGTGCTGCCAATATTGATGGTGACACTGATTTTGCCGCTTTATTTTTGACCACTTTCTTTTGTTCCACGATGTTACTGGCCGGAACCAAAATTAAGACTGTCTGCTGCAAGGTTTTCATCAGTATTCTTCACCATATTTGAAATCCCCCTCCCCTTATATTTTTTGGGTGAGAATGAACTAGTATGCATCAGCCACTGCCCCCTGATGTTATTGAACACTGGGGACTGATTCAGTGCTAACTTGAAGGCTACTAGCCAACATTGTTAAATATGAGACCAGATAGATTTGGAAACAGAACTACACAGCAGGGTTAAACATTACGAGTTGCAAAGGAAGGCATAATTATGGTAAGTATATTACATTTTAATAACAAAAATTTGCTGCTTTAAAGGTTGCTGTTTCCCAAACTGCTGGATGATAATTTAAAAGGCATTCCGCCCGCATTTGTATGATCTGCATATTTAAAGCTCCTCTGCTATCACCATAAGGTTCTGAAATGTCAATCATTCATTCTCCAGTTTTTTTTCCACATGGTGCCTTTTAATGTTATGTCTTTCGATCCTATGAATGGCCACATCCACTTGTCAAAAAATGAATGAAAAAGGTAATCGCTGCTTCTCAAAATGACCATATGTTTTTTATAGTTATTACTCAGTAATAACTATTTCTTTTCTTCCTCTTGCCGCAGGCAGTTTTTGCTGTCTTCAACCTAACTTCATGGCGGAGATCCCCAAGATACTCAGGACTAGCTGTATACTAGCAGCTGGAAGCTGGGTGATCACATGGGTGGTGCTTCTCTCTCTCTCTCTCTCTCTCTCTCTCTCTGCTCCTAAAAACTCTGTTAAAGCAACAAGTGAATACGAGCTGCAGTGTTTCAGAAATACATTTCAAATACTTCATAATGAATAGAGATATTTAGCAATGTTAACACGATAATTCCATATTTATGTTTACATTTATATGTTTACTAATTTTTTATAGTTTTTAGGCTCCCCAGTTGTTTCAAGCAGGTTCAGTCAATCTCTCCTTTAACTAACCTGGTCACATGAGATGCAAGTAAAACTCCAGGTAAATCCTTTGAGTAAACCTCCAAAGGTTTGGATACAATTTGCATTGGAAAGTGACAGTGAATATCCGATCTGGCCAAAACCAATAGGGATGCATGGGAAGAATTTGGGGTAACCTGTTACTGTATGCTGTTATGCATTTTCAAACTGAATTGAATTGTTCTTAACATGGACAGCAAGCAAAACGTTCATACAAGGCTTGAGTAAAAATAAGGATAACCTACAGATCTTTGTTAATAGGAAAAGACTAGTATTGCAGACATACAATAGAAGGGTTTCCTGGCATCAGACGATCCTGCACTGCCACTGACACACTCACATGGCACATTAAACATCTAGATGACCAGGTGTGGGCAAGCTCATGCAAGTCGGTGTGATATTTGTGTAATGTCTGACATTACGAGCCAGTTCAGACTCAAGAAGGAAGTGGATCAGTGCTGGTGTTCTTACAGGCAGCAGACACCATGCAGGAGAGACGCTGATGGTAAGAACTATTCAGTTTGATTTGAAAGTGCATAACAGTATGCAGCAACAGGAATTCAGGAACTTAAAAACTATTTAAAATGCAAGCACTGAAATGGAATATTTTGTACTGAATCAGGGATAAATATTAACAGCAGAATGCTGACTAATGAAACAAATCAAAGGAGGAGTTTGTAAGAATCTTAGCCGTTGACCTATGAAGTAAATAAAGGCATTAATGGCATATTTTTTTTTAAAGGCAAGATAACAATACAAAAGCAAGTACAGTTCAGTAGTAATATAAACAATTGCTTACTCAAGAAACTAGAAAGCTAGTCATGCTAGAGACAATGCCATCTGTAGCCCGTGACATGGGCGACCATGAATGAGCACAAACAAAAATGATGACTCAATCGCGGTGCATGTCATGGGGGCTACGAGCGAGGTAGGGTGACTGGGTGGGGGTGGGTTCATACATATAGCGACAGGATGTCGCTACATGTATGCGTGCATGGGGGAGTGAGCACACTCAGCGAGGGCCGGGAGGGTTTTTGAGGGGTGGTGCCGCAGTGAGCTGCCAAGCTGTCCCCATGGCGTGGTGGGTGGATTCAGGGCTTGGGTGGACAGGGTGCTGGATTCAGGTCCCGGTGCAGGTACATTTTTATTACACCCAGCCCAATTTTTTTTTTATTCACCATGTGCACCCCTCCCCGACATGCACCCCCCTGGAGTTGAGAATCCTATAGTAGGGGGATGCAGGGGGCACAGAAATCCATTTTCAGAGATGTGACAACACCCTAACAGTGATTGACATGGAACCATGCCACCCACTGCTCCACCCACTTCTGAAACTTTTTTTTTAAGCATGTGCAGGCTGATTCTTTGATAGCTTCCAAAGGGGTTTGACTTGACATTTTGTAAGTTAATTGCACATTTATTAGCTTAAAGTATATTCATACTATCAGCACAGTCTAGGTCTGAATGGAGCTCAATGCACTTCAGCTTACTCTCCACTGATATTACAGTAACCAAATAAACAAACAAGTACACCGTTGGAGATTTCAGTGTTGGTTTTGGGGCGGGTACCAGCGAGGGGATTTTTGGTGCTGGTCTGGGGGCGGGTACCAGTGGGAAGCAGCGAGTGTCTTCAGTTAAAGTGGTCCCTTTGAGAATAAAACTGCAGTTATTACCTCTCTCTCTCTCTCTCTCTAAAAAAAAATAGTGCAGTGCGAGTGGAGGTAACTGTGGAGTAAGTCTGACATGTTGTTCATTTGGAAGGAATGTAGGAGTCCTTTCGGAAAGCAGTAGGACTGCAGGGCTCCACTCACTGCAGCCCTAAAAAGTTAGACAGCTTAATAATTATAATTTTTTGCCTTGACTTTTGCAGTCAAGATGCTCCAATTACAAAATAAAAGCATGTGAACTGGTGCTCAATCAGTTGGATTTTTTAATTTAATAAAATGGTTGATCTGACCAAGGAAATCTCAAGGTGTATTTTTTCAGTTGGAATTCACTTGAGTGGTGATCCGTGATGGCACGGGATTAGTGGTGGGTGAAGTGAGAACAATTTGCTATGCAGAGTAATCCACAAATTCCACCCATTTCGTGGAGCAAAATGCGAAATTTCACCCAGCAAAGCGGCATAATTACACCTGCGGAATGGCAAAATTTAACCTGTGAAATTGCAAAATTTCACCTACCACGGTGAAACTCCACCTTCTGCTGTGAAATTTCTCCCACAGAAGGCAAAATTTCACTTGTGGAAGGTGAAATTTCATCACAGAAGGAGGAATTTTGCCCACGGGAGGTGAAATTTCACCTTGGTGAAATTCTGCCTAAGGCATGGAAATCTCGCGGATTACTCCACATGGCAAATTCGGCCACTTTGCCACCACTTCGCCGGTGGAATATAAATTTGCTGCATCTCTACATGGGATTGGAATACTAAATTAAACTGAAAACAAACTTAGTTAAGAACTCTGTTTGTGTAAAAAGTTGCTCTGTCATGACAGGAAGTTCCTAACAGAATAAATTCATGGTACATTTGTACAGAGAGTTAGTTCCTCCTCCTCCAAGGCACCCTTTTCTCAAACAGTATAAAAGTGAGGCACAATGTTCTAGAAGTGAGAAAAGCTGTTCTGCAGAGAAAGAAGAACCTGTTATAGAGAGCATGTTATGCACAGTGCTGCTGCAGGTGCCTGGAAGTTCCAGGGCCAGCAGGCTTTTTCCTGTTGAGACCAAGTTCTGCACAGTCAGGAGCTGAAGTGGCAGGGGCTACCTAGAGGTTGTCCCTCAGGGAGTATGTGGTCAACTAGAAAGGCAATTCTTGAATATAACAACTATGGCATTTCACAGAACTGGTGTCCAGTTGCTGTTTCTGATGTGGAATGAGATCTCAGGAGATTAAGCTTCTAGTGTAAGTTGATTTCATTCTGGTCCTGAATTAAAGATTGGAAAAAGAAGTGTATGCCAGTACTGGAGGTGGGAGACATGGCCCTCTCAGCACCCCCTTATGTGAAGTTTGGGGCCCTGGTATGTCCTTACTAGGTGCTAATCTTTGAAAGGCTGTGCATGTTGTTCAAAGGGTGAGCAACCAGCCACGCCCCCTTCCTGAGCTATATAAGCAGTTCCTCCCAGCCTCCCTCTAAAGCACTTTGTCTTTGCCACCTGGAGGATCTGTTAGCCTGTCTTCTCCCTTGGGGCCTGCTGGGACCTTGTCCCCCCAGCACTGCTTGTGCTATGGGCTCTGCTTGGTTTCTTCTGGATCCTGTCTGTGTATCTCTCCTGCCTTGATTAGTTTTTGTTTTACCTCCAGCTGCTCCTGTGTGCTTCACTGTGTGCTTGTTTTTCTGTTCTCTTGTGTTTGTGTTTTTCTTTTATGTTTTCTTTTTGGGGCTTTCTACTTTTCCTAGCATCTTGTTGCCCTTTGTTTGTACTGTGTTTATCATGTGCTTGTGCTACAGGCTCCTACCAAACCTCAGTTCTCCTGCAATTTTTATTGCATGTTTCAGCTCCCACTGCAGTTGCTGCCTCCTGTGCTTCCCATTTAATTGCTTACACCTGGTCCTGGTTCTGCTGTTCAACTAGCAGCTACTCCCTTTCTCATAGCCCTGCTCCTGATTTACTCAGTGCTAGCTCAACCAGGACTAATTCTGCATTGATATGCTGAGACTCTGCAACTTCATGGCTGCCAGGTCTCATGGTGCCTTGCCCCTGGCTCCCTGTTATTCCTATGGCAGAGGACTGTGGTGTCTTGGTGGTGCATCATGACGCTGGTAGCAGGAGCATGCTTTAAGAAAGTTAAATGAATCTCCTGTTTATGTGCTGCTCCTTACCTTCCTGGCTTTTCAGCTATCCATGACAAGCAATATCTGTACCTTGCAGCCTTCATGGGTTTCTCAAATTGTATATATTTTATTATTGCTTTGTCTAATTGCTATATTGGCTACTGCTGGCTAATCCAAAAATTCTGATGCATAGTATAATTTGGCTTCCCTACTGGAACTGGTTGGCTTGCCTTCCTTGCAAGTCATGCAAATTGCTGCTATGCACTGTTTCACAGACCAATGTACAGGTCTGATCATTGATTACACTGCCTTTGGGGGTTCAGTCTGTTTTATCAAATCAAATCTCTTTATATGTAAAAAACCTCAGTTCCAAAATTGTTCAAAGTGCTTGTACAACTGAACCAAAAAAAAAAAAAAACAGACAAAGTTAAAACAATATCAATTTAAAACCAATATCATAAGATCCAAAATGTTTCTAAACATTTTTTAAAATGCTCATAACTACACAACTAATATAATTTAAAAGCCATCTCACAAAATCTAGCAGTCTGGGAAGGCCAAACTAAATAAATGTGTTTTAAGAGTGGTCTTAAAACTCAGAACGTTCAGGCACTCACTTACCCAATGAGGTAGAGAGTTCCACAGGGTAGGGGCCACAAAGGCAAAAGAGCAGGCCCCCAAGGTCTTAAGTCAAACCCTGGGAACCTCTAGCAATCCCTCGTCAGAGGAGTAGAACTTGCTAAAATACAAGTGTGACCTACGTGAGGGTCTACAGCATTCACACTTCTTTTAAGCTCCCCTTTTATATTGTCTCATCCATACTCAGAGACATGCCAGCCACGACCATTAGCATGTTGAGCAAGGGATGAAAGGGACTGTTTGAATGGGCGTATCTACAAGTGGGAGAATTATAACAGGTCCCAATCAAAGGGAAGACAAAAATCTCAGGGCAGGTCAAATAATAATAGAAGGGCAGAATCAAATACTACTACTGGTTCCTCATCTTTAAGCATGTATTTTTTGAGCCCTGAATCAGAAAATGGGGACAATAATGTGCAATCACAGTTAAAGAAAAAAAAAATGGAAGGGACAGGAGTAGACAAAGAAGGGAACCAGGGAATGGAAGATTAACCGGAATATGTGAATCAGTGGACCAAGGTCTCACAGTGTTGAATTTGTCTTCCAGAACTTTGACCGCAGAATAAATAAAAGTGTTATCCTATGGACTGTCATTTTATTTAAGTTTTTGGTAACTGGGCAAGACCCACTAGGCACAAGTACCTGTTTTCAGGGGTGATCTGGGAGCACTGGGTGGTTAAGTGACTTGCTCAGAGTCACACAGTATGCAAGTGGAGGTTGTGATAATCAAACTCAGGTCTGGTCTGCTGGATGTATCAAGCTTGTTCACACCTCGTTCCTCTAACCTCTAGGCTATACTGCCAGCCCTTCATTCATACCTTGTCAGCCTGTAAATTAATCTGAAATATATACAGATCTTTCTCACTTATTTAGGAAAGTTAATTTAATGAATTGTTTTTGCTAATCAGGAAGTGACATGTGTTACAAATGAGTGTGCCAACGGTAATGGTGATATTTCTGATACAGAGTGAACTTCACTCATGATTGGGGGGAGCTACCTGTTACTAGACATGATTACAGAAACTGAAATTAGCCAGCTTACTACAAAGTCCTGAAGGGGAAAATGCGATGGATCAAACCTTAGAAGAGATAATGGTTAGACCCAAGGTTAAAAAAAAAAAATCCTCCACGTTTATGCCCCCTTCTCCAGGTAGTGAAGCACTCAAAGTGTTCCAGGAAGCAGTGTGACACTGCACAAGTAATTGTTAAAACGAGAATTAAAAAAACATTGGGATAACCTGAATGAAGGGGAACATATGAACAAACATACGAAATTGCCAGCAGAAACAAGCCTCACGGTCTTTTGAGTCTGCTCAAGTGTGCAGCTAGCACCTCATCTCACAGCTGCCCCTCCCACTGCCTCTTCCTAGTATCCCTTCCCCTTACCCTATCCCAACCCCACTTGAAACTGTCCACCATCTTACAGGACACTAACTTATCTGGTAAGGTGTTCTATTTTTCCACCACTCTTTCAGTGAAAACATGTCTCCTCATCTCCGTCCTGAATCTTCCCCCATCCAATCTCAGTCCATGCCCTCTCGTGTTGCTCCTCTTCTCATCTGGAAAATCCCTTCTGTGTTGGTCTTGTTTATCCCCTTCAGATACTTAAAGGTCTCATTCATATCCCCCTATCTCTCCTCTCATCCAGCTAATACATATTCAACTCTCCCAGCCTGCCCTCGTAGGACTTGCTCTCCAATCCCTGGATCATCACTGTGGCTCTTCTCTGCACCCCCTCCAACAATCTGATGTTCTTCAGAAATGAACACCAGTACTGCACACAATACTTCAGGTGGGGCCTGACCAATGAGCTATACAAGGGCAGGATAACCTCCCTCATTCTGCAGGAGATGCCTCTTGCAATACACCTCAGAATTTTGTTGGCTTTTGCTGCTGCCTTCCTACACTGAGCAGAGTTGTTCATGCTCCCTGTAATGATCACTCCTAGGTCCTTCTCCTCTGTGGAGCTCCCCAACTGTACCCCATCCAAGTTATAATCCCTCCCCTGGTTCCTGGCTCCAAAGTGCAGAACCTTGCACTTCTTGACGTTCAACCCTAACTGCCATGCTTCTGCCCACTCAGGTCCTCCTGCAACCCCTTCCACCCCTCCGCATCATCAACCACAGCTCGTATCTTGGTATTGTCTGCGAACAGACTGATCCTGTTCCAGTTCCCATGTGAAATATGTGCAATAAAAATCCCAAATAGCACTGGTCCCAACACCGATCCCTGTGGTATGCCACTCGTCACCACTCTCTGTGATGAGAGGTCCCCCCCCACCACCTCCCTTTGCTGCCTTCCCTTTAGCCAGTTTGTGATCCATTTCACCATTTTTGGTCCCACCACCACATAATCCAATTTCCACCCAACCTCCCATGCATCACTGAATCAGAGACCTTGCTAAAGTCTAAATACAGGACATCCACAGCATGGCCCTTGTCCAGTTCACACGTCAACCAGCTGTAATACTCTCAAAGTTTGTCTGGCAGGATCTGCCTGCTAGAAAACAGTGCTGTTGACCATCCTGGAGATAGTTTTCCTCCAAGAAGCTCACTAGCCTCTCTTTTAGGATGATCTCCATGAGCTTTCCCACAATTGATGTGAGGCCCACTGGCCCATAGTTTCCTGGTTCATCCTTTAGGCCACATTTGTAGATGGGCACCACATGAGCCATTCTCCAGTCCTGTGGTACATATCCCGTGTCCAGGGAGGTACTGAACAGGTCAGCCAATGGCCCAACCAGGACCTCTGCCAACTCCCTTAATACCCTAGGGTGAATGCCATCAGGTCCAGGTGCTTTGTCCACCCTTAATGCCCTCAACCCATCTAGTACCCTACTCTCTATAATCCCTACATCTGTCATCTCCCCTCCCCACCAACTCTTCTTACCTGGGGTATTTGCCCTTCCTTCTCCTTTCTGAATACAGGGCAGAAGCATTCATTCAGTGCCTCTGCCTGCTCTGTCCCTTTCTCCACCCACCCACCATCATTCTTAATCCTCACCAGCTGATCCTTGCTCCTTCTTCCCTCTCCAATGTAGCAGAAGAAGTCTTTCTCCACTTTTGATTCCCTGGGCCGGTCTCAGCTCCCTGGAAGCTTTGGCCACCCTGACCAGTATGGTAACCTCCCTGGATGGGAAGAAACCCCTTATCCACCTTTAGAACTGATTTACAGTCCTTCTTACCAGAATCTCTAGAAGAAGGCTGGATTGATGAAGTGGAATTTTGAATATTTAAATACAGAGTATCCATGAATACCAGTATTTTACCATTTGCCAAAGGTCCACAAAGATTTGATTTCCACACCAGGTCATCCTATAATTTCTGTCTGTGGCTCTCTAATGGAGCCGTAAGCAATATTTTAAGATGGTATGTTACAAGATGAAGTAAAATCCTTGAAATCATATTTAAAGGACTCAACACCAGTTTTGAAGGAATTTAGGGACTTGGTGTGGAAAACATCTTGTTGGCGGATAACAGCTGACATGTCCTCACTTTATACAAGTATAGATCACAACCTTGATTTACAGGCAATCGGGGAGATGCTAATTAGATCAAAAATTAACTATTCAGTGGACTTTGTGTGTGGTCTGGGGTTTGAATTTAATTCTAACCACTATTTTTTTGTGTTTAATAGGGAATATTACAAACAGGAGGTGGGCATGGCAATGAGGTCCTCAGTTGCCCCCTCCTACACTAACCTATTTATCGGTTGGTGGGTTGGGGGGACGATCCTGGACCCTGTCACAAATCCTCATTTCACTAGAACTGTGCACTGTAGGTGGTTTGTTGATGATTTCATTTTCATTTGGGAAGGAACAGTGAATGAGATTGATGAGTTTGTAATCAACTTGAATCGTAATGAGGTGGGTTTAAAATTTACAGTGAATTATGATTTTAGAGAAATAAATTATTTAGATTTGACCCTTATTGGAGTAGAAGACCAAAGAGTGACCACAGAGTCTAAGTGCAAAGATTATGCATATTTAACATGTTATTTAGGTTGTAATATAAAGTGACATTTCTACTTAGTGTTAAACTTACATCTTCTTAAAACATGCTAGCTATTTTGAATCTTTAAAGGCCACAATTGTTTAGATATCATAAAGTTTCATTTGGCTAGAGTAAATTACAGGGACAGTGTCAAAATGTTACTATCTCATTTAAAACAAGCTGTTATTCTTATATCAATACACCATCATTCTAACTTAAAGGGACACTGTCAACCTTTTTAGCATCATATTATTTCTAGGTGAAAACCCACATTTTATTATTGCTTACCTTCTCTAAAATTCATTGATGTTGCTGGTTGTTTAATCTGCTTCCTTGCTTATTAGAAATGAAATGCATGGGAATATATAGTTATACATAGCCTTGTTTTGCTCCAAATAGTTTACCTAAGCTTACTGCATACTTCCTAAACATTAGAAACACCCTCAACCAGTGCAGCCCATTGTGATACAATATTTTCATCTATCCCCACTGCATAACAAGTAGCTAGCTAGATAGTGTTGGGGGTGTTCCTGAGTCCAGGAAAGATGCAGTTGTAGTTGGTCAAGACATATAAAGAAGCATGTTTTGGTGTGGTAACACCAGTGTGGTTGACACTTAGTTTTTTTACTTTTCAAAGGAAAAAGGAGTCTAAATCAAACAACCAGTCACATCAGCAGTCTCTATAGAATGAGAACAACCATAAAATGTATTTTTTCAACTAGGGACACTTTGAGACAAAATGGGGTCAACAGTGTCTCTTTAAGTTATAGCATATTTCTCTAAACATTATTGCCTTCAGTTTATCACCAAATATGTTAAGGGATGGGTTTCAATGCCTTAATATTAAACACCATTATTTGTGAGCTGTTCCTTTAAGTAAATAACTCAGTTTAAATCCAGTACTATTTCTTTTATAAACTTCTCCTCCTATCTTTTAAATTCAGTGCAGAACTCATTACATTTATGTAAAATAAAGTTTCCCAGCATTGTGTACATTCTCTTATATTCTGCTAGAGAGTACCTCATTTAAAAATCCAAGAAATTTTTTTAAAACCCCATCTTAAAGATAATTTTGCAGTGTGGCTGTGAAAACATGTTTTAGAATTGATTTGAAAAATGAAACCTGTCATGTTCAAGAGGTATGGCAACACAAGGGATATGTTGAACATTAGGGGCCCAAATCTGCAAAAATAAGTTACAAGTCGATGTTACAACAATTGAATGTTTCTTGATAACTTAGTTGTTGTTTTTTCACATTTAATAGCCTTTATGACCACTCCTTCTGAACATGACAGGTGTCATTTATAAAATAGTAGCTGAAATGTCATTTTACGCCACAACTGTGAAAGCACATTATAGCTAGGATTTGAAAAATGACAGCTGTCATGTTTATAAAGTGGTGTAAAAAAATAACTATATTGAAAATTTGGGGTCAAAATATTGCAAAGTACCAACAATATGAGTGTGCAATGAGAAATTTCAATGTATACTCATAACTTTGTTGTTTTTAATATTCTTACCCCACATTTTCAACATAGTCTTCTTATGGTTTCACCTCAAGGATAAGAGCAGAGAAAATTTTCAAATCCTGCTCGAAAGTGTGATTTTGCACCACAAGTGCAAAAACACATTTTGGCCAGGATATGAAAAATGGCAGCTGTCACATACATGAGGTGGTGTGATAAATAGCTATGTTGAAAACTGAGGGTCAGAATACTGAAAATTACCAAAGTTATGAGCATGTGTTGAAACTTTTTAACGTATGCACATACTATAACTTTGTTGTTTTTTAATATTGTTACCCTAAGTTTTCAAAAGTACCTTCTTATGGCCCCGCATAGCCTTCTTATGATCCCACCTTGAACAAAGGTGGAGAACATTTTCAAATCCTGCTGGAAAGGTGATTTGTACCACAAGTGTGAAAACATATTTTGACCAGGATTGCAAAAATCACAGCTGTCACATTCATGAGGTGGTGTGACATACTTGGAAATGTTATTTTAAGGACTTTTACTCACAGATCCCCCATGATTCTATTGTACAAGATTATGAAGTAAATCTATATATACTTCTATTCACTATTTCCTAATAGATAGCATTTGCTTGTACTAGCTATCTATGTCTCATTCTGGTGCTTCATATGAGTAGTTGTATTGTTTTGTCAAACATGATGAAAATAAACAAAGTTTAAAATAAGAGTGCACTGAAAAATGTCAATGTACGCTCATAACTGTGTTGTTTTTTAATATTTGTACCCCCAAATTTTCAACATAGCCGTCTTGTGACCCCACCTCATGAACAAAGGTAGAGAAAATGTTTAAATTTTGCCTGAAACCTATTCACATTACAAGTAGAAAAAAAAATTAAAATGACAAATGTCACATTTATAAAGTGGTGTGAAAAATTGGTTAAGTTGAAAATTTGGAGTCAAAATATTGAAAATTACCAAAGTTATGATTGTGTGAAAATTTTCAATGTACGCACATAACTTTGTTGTTTTTTAATATTTTACCCTATGTTTTCAACATAGCCTTCTTATGACCCCACATAGCCTTCTTATGATCCCACCTTGAACAAGGGTAGAGAACATTTTCTAATCCTGCCAGAAAGGCGATTTTGTGCCACGAGTGCTAAAACACATTTTGGCCAAGATTGGAAAAATTACAGATGTCAATTTCATGAGGTGATGTGAGAAAAAATTTGCAGTGAAAATTTGTAATTTATGCTCATAATATTGTTGTTTTTAATATTGTTATCCCCACATTTTCAAAATAACCTTCTTATGATTCCACCTCATGAACAAGAGTGGAGATGATTTTCAAATCTTGCCAGAAAGGTGACTTTGCACCACAAGTATGAAAACACCATTTGGCCAGGATTTGAAAAATGACAGCTATCACATTCATGAGGTGGTGTAAAAAGATAGCTATGTTGAAAATCTGGAGCCAAAATATTGAAAATTATCAAGGTTACAAACATGCGCTGAAAATTGTTTAATTTACATTCATAACTGTTAATATTTTTACCCAAATGTTCAACCTATAGTAGATTTCTTATGACCCCATGTCATGAACAAGGGTGGAGAAAAGTTGTAAATCCAGCCCAAAAGGTGATTTCTGATTTCATGCAGCAACTACAAAATCACAATTTGGGATGGATTTGCATCATTTCACTGCCACTGTTCATGGAGTGGAGTCCCCAGAAAGACCATGCTGAAAATTTCATGAAAAATATTAAAAAAATGATCAAGTCATGAGGACAAGTTCAAAACCCATTGAAATACATTGAACCATATACCTGATTTCCTCTGTTCCCGGGTCCATCATTGAAGAGTGAAGACCTGTCTCCAGTCCAGAGAGGATTACAGCATTGGACCCCCAGTAGGTAAGTAAGTGGTGGGAGTGTGTAGGGTGGTGGGTGCTAAGTGTGAGGGGCAGGTGGGGGGAGGCTAATGGTAGCAATAATAGACATTGATGAATGGTTTTCTTTTACAGGGTGTATAAAAATAAAAAAAAGAATATGAATGATAGTTTTTGTTATTAAACTGGGGATAGGACACCCCTGTGTCAGTGTTATATTAGACGGCAACAGTGGTGGGCTTCCTGGTGTCACACAATAAAAATGGGTGGGGTGGGGGATATTATCCGGCACCAGGGACTGGGCACCTTGGTGTTTGAAAATTATCAAGGGATAGGAAGGAGTGAGGGATGGTTTTGTTATGCTTGGTGGCACTGGTGTTGGGCTCCCTGGTGTCACACAGTGAAAACAGGTGGGCTGGGGTTGTAGCTGACACCAGGGACTGGGCATCCTGAAGTCATAAAATTAACAAGGAAGGGGTGGAAGAGAGTGAACAATGGTTTTCTTGTTTGGCAGCATTGGGGCTGTGCTCCCCAGTGTCATACAGTGAAAACAAGTGGTGTGTGATAGGTAGTAGTTGGCACCAGGGACTGGGCACTGTGCTATTGGAAAATTAAAAAGGAAGAGATGGGAGGGATTGAGGAATGGTTTTCTTTATTTCAGGTACAACACAGGGGATTGGGCACCCCAGTGTCTGTGTTATGTTTAGTGGCATTGGGGGTGGGCTCCCCTGTGTCGCACAGAGAAAAATGGGCAGGTAGAGGGGTGCTAGCCAGAACCAGGGATTGATGGAAGGAATTGTTTTTAGGTTGAGGAAGGATTAAAGCAGGCTGATCATGACACTGATCAGCTCTGCTTACTGGGCAGTGTTATGCCGATCAAAGGAAAGTGCCACCTATGATCTGAGCAGCTCTTTCCTTTGAACTACACAAAGTTTCTATCCAGCAAGACCAGAACAGAATCATGATCGTCTTGGCTGATAACTGGTCTGATACTGTTGATCCCCTTGGAGACTGCCCTGCATTAGACCGACAGTGAAACACCTCTCAAATTCCACTATCAGGCCAACATGTTCACATTTGCTCAAGCGCAAGGGCAAAGTAACAGCAGAGAAATGCATAAGAACAGTTTTATTTTGTTGAAATAATATAGTTGGCCCCCAGCCAATGGGTATTTAAAAAGGACCTTCACCATGAGAAAGGGTTGGCCAGGTTTCTTCTTATTTAGTTGAAATGAGGTTTAACAACTTCATTGTTCACACAAAAGCTGTATGTCAAGAAGTAGGGGGTTATGTTTAGTACAAAATTCTCTGCCTTGTTGCTCTCAGGTATGGCACAGATGTAGAAAAGCCAACTCAGACTCTCGGATGCTACAGGACACTGGAAAGGGGACCTTAGTTAATTCACCAACAACTTTGGATGTTACATTCAAATAAGTAGTTTCTGATGCATGGCTATTTAATAAATCTGGCAAGCTACAATGTCAGGAGTGTCATAAATAGGACCCTGATGAGTATCTGCCTTGGTACAAACCTAACAATACTCTACTGTCAGTGACTCACCTCATGATGCCAACCCTATGGGGAACTCATATGCTCTTCCACATCCCACCCTTGCTCACTGTCTGCAATGATTACTTTAAGTCCATAACCTTTCCAGGGACTCTGGATGGCAGGGAAGGGGGGCCACACTTTACTAAATACTTTACATTCCATGAAGTCCTACAGCAAGAGATCCACTCTGCTGCCTATAGTATACAAGCACTTTCCTGCATCCCCATCTGAAAAGATGATGATTTAATCATGATGTGACATAAATGATCAATATCAGTTATGTTCAAAGATCATGCTCCATCTTCAAAAACCATCATAGTGATCATGACTAACAATGATAAGATATGAATGTTAAATGGCCACCAGTCAAAACTCATGATGTTATTGAAATGATAATGGTGATTAATTGTGATCTCATAACATCATGATTCTTCATGACTGCCCATGGTTAAGATCAGTGCAATAAAAAAATAAAATAAATCATCATTTTCTGTACTTTTGTACCCACTCCTCATCCATCCTTCTGCCAGAAGCTGGATGCTGGAATTGACTTTCTTGAATCCCCACAATGGTCTGCGATCAAGTCACCTCACCAACTGAACCCTCCCAACTTCTGTTGCTTGCTTCTTGCTTGGCTGCTGCTGTGGCTGTTGCCACACCACACTGATCAAGGGCTGTAAAGGCCACCCACGCTGCTGTCACCACTGTTGCTAGGCCTAGCTTGCTGCCGAGGGGGGTCCATGTTGTGTTTTATTGTGACGTGAATCTAGTAGTGTTGGTAGGTAGCCTAGTTGTTGAGCTAGCTTCTAGCTCAGTCACTGCCCCTTCAACCACCAGGGGAGATGGAGACTCATTAAGAGTAGACCAACAAAAATATGCCACTGCAACACTGCTATTAAGAGCTCAGTGCTCACCAACTCCTCCAAGCTGCAATGTGTAGCCTGTCTACTCTGTGGCAGGAAAGACAGTGTTGCGCTGATGAGACTCCAGCACTCTTGCCTGGTTGGAGCTCCTCCACATCATGTGTGATGGTGCCACCACTAATAGGTGGAGAAAGTGGACAAAACAATACAGACACAGTTGAGTCAGGAGTGTACCCACAGCGTGAGTGCACACAGGCCAGGGGTGCACTTATTGTGCAAAAGATTAAATACAAATTTAATGCATTTTGCCACACCATAAGAACAACCTAGGCACAAATGCGGGAGGGAGGGGAACTGTCCCCCTCTGCCCTATCTTAATGGCGCCCCTGATTTATGGTAGAAATTCAGCCTTAGATGCTAATAGTTGTACAAGTAAATACAATGGTGTCCACTTTGTTCTGAGGTTGTCTGCATGTTTCAGGATGTGTCCCTCATTAAGAGGGTTAATGTTCCTTATTGTCCCTCAGTTTGAGTGTCCATGTCCCTCATTTTAGTGACAAAAAGTGAGGTATGATGCATGCTTCCAGGGCCCTACTCAGTGCTATGAGTGCTGAGCACGGCCATAGTGTATTTGCTCCATAGAGAACAACAAAGTGAAAGTAAGTGAGCCATAACAGTCATGGAGAAACAAATACAGAGCACTAAATATGCATAAGGGGATTTGCATAGCCCAGAACAAAAAGATCAGGTTAACATCACAGAGGCCCCTATTTGCACATCTGGAATCTGGGTGCTGGATGAGAGGTCATATCTTTAATGCTGTAGGCAAACAATACTTTACAAATGAATGCAATTTAATGACAAAAAATTAAAAGCCATTAAACAATTTGCAAAAGGATGTAATGGTCAGAATTAATGAGTTTTCCTAATTTTAATGGGAAATCAATAGAAATTGTATTTTAATGGATCTAATTGCTATCGGTAGTATGAGAAATAGAAACTGATGTGTTTTTTTAGAAGAGATTTACATCAGCTTAGCTGCTACATGCATGTCAAGTATGCAACATGCGAACTTCATGTGATTTTTAGCTGATGTTCGCACCATCTTACATGCTGTACACATGTCAAGCTTGCAGCATGCGAACCTGATGTGCTGTTTAGACCTGGTTCTCTTAGGTTCACTTTGTGTACAGTATGTTAACCACATGCAAACATTGCACAATTAGACATGCGGCATGCATTGTGCATGTACGCAGCATGTACGCAGCACACTTGTATTTCTGTAAGGGTAAGTAGAATAAAGAAATAATGCATGACAGGATGTGTGTCATGCTGGGATAACATCATGCCTTGGGTGGTTAGGCACAAGGCCACAGGCCGAGTACATCCAGTGCCCCAGAAGTGATGTTATCCAAGCATGACACACACCCTGGAGTGCATTATTTCTATTATACAATGGCTAATGTTCAACTACAATAATAAAAATAGAAAGAAGTCTTTTTGTAACAGTTTTTTGCTTGTTTTTTGTGCATGGAAGTGTATTTATATAAAAAGAAGTTTATTTTTTCTGTCTATCCAGCAGGTGGTGCTGTCTGTACAATAGACATATTTTGTTTCTGTGTTGTATCTGCTTCGTGGTACCACATGTGCTTTTGTTTCATCCGGTCTGCTTCACCCACCCCACCCCACTCAATTGTATTGTGGTTGCAGTTCTCCCAGTACAGTCTGGAGCCATATTTAAATGTTGTACCAGGAAATGATTACAGTGGATAACTTTCTGAGCAGTGTTTGGTGATCCTGACCCGTCACTCTCCTGTCAGCCTCCCTCTGCCACCGCTCTTAACTGGATGTCTGCCAACCCGGTCTGACAAGCTAAAGGGAAGGAGGAGGTAGGGTGAATGTGTTTTTATTATATTTTCAGATAAAGAAATATGCCCAAAATAGAAAAAGAAATGGATGCAAGCTGAACACTGAATGAGAACAATCGCGTGCTGACTGTTCACAGACATGGTTTCCCGCTCACTGGCTCAGTTGGGGATCGCAGCATTCATACACAGTTTGTTGTTCTTATTTTTGGGGGGAGCAAATTGTGAATCAACAGTCAGACTGCTGTGAAGAGGACCACTTGTCAAGGTAGTTGGCAATGTGGACAACTTCTAATATTGGTCGAGTGGTGCACAATTACCGGAGGAAGCCACTTTCAGTGGTGGTGTTTTCTTTTTACATTTAATGTGATCTGCTGTGTGCTGCAACTAGATCCATAATGTTAGTACTGGTCCAGCCCCAGAGTGACCAATCAGACACCAGCATTTTTTCTTGCCATTTTGTAATATACATTTTCACAACTTTTACACAGCCTCTGAGTGATAAAGACATTGGTCCCCATTTGTCACAGTCTTCCTTTAAAGTCGTTATCAGTAGAAGATAGTTACATTTGTAGAGTTGATTGAGTTTCATGGGGATTTTTATCCCTAAGTATTTAATAATGTTGGCCAACTACAGTCTCACTGGATTAGCTACAGAGTTTTGTCCCTGTTTTGCAACCTGTTGGGCAGAATTTTGTTCCACATCAAGTCAGTGAATGCAAAATCGTGCGTGAGAAAACAGCTCACAGCAATACAGCGAGCCACAAAGACAGACTGGGATACACAGCGATCGCCAAAATAGCAACAGTGTATTTTTGCAGGGGGCTTCACCCCCCTCACCCTCCTTACTTTAAATAATCAACTCCAAGGGGGTGGCACAACTTGAGGAGGGGGAGAAACCGTATGTTGCCATTTTGGCGATCGCTGAATATTTGAGTAGCCCTTTGTGTCTCACTGTATTGCCATCGCTGTTGTCCCAGTCACTATTTTGTGTTCGTTGACTTAATGGGACACCGGAGAATTTCATTCTTGGACCAGTTGGTTTTATGGCCCAACAAGGCTCTGTATTCCACTAGCAGAAACTGTACTGCTGGTAACACTTTCACAGGGCCTTGGAGATAGGAACGCAGGTGATCTGCAAACAGTGCTGCTTTATGGGACCTTCCTCCTATGTTTCAACCTTTGATGTCTGGGTTGTTATATATGATGGCTGCTAATCGCTCCAAGGTGTGTATGTGTGTATATATATATATATATATATATATATATATATATATATATATAAGGAGACATGAGGCAGCTCTGCCTGGTCTCTCAAGTGAGCCCAAATGGAGGAATTAGGCTATCATTGATCTGCATGTGTGCTTTGGTGGTATGGCAGAGTGCCATAACCCCTGCACCAACTGTGGCCATATACTGAACCTTTTCAATGATTTAAACATATACCCCCACTCTACCTTGTCAAAGGCTTTTTCTATGTCCAGAGCAAGGATTGCTGCAGAGTGCTTGTTAAGAATTTTAGACCATTTATGAATAATGTTCAGTGTGCATCTTATGTTATGTCTACCATATCTCCCCTTGAGAAAGCCAGTTTGATCTGGGTGTATACAGATGGCAGTACTGTTTCCAGCCTAGCAGCAATAATTGTTACTGCAATCTTAGATGTTAGCAACATGACTGGCCTGTATAAAGCACACTGCATGGGGTCCTTGCCTGGCTTTGGAAGTACAGTAATTATAGCAGACTCGGTGGATGGGGGCAATATGCCGGCAAGATCACCCCAGGAGGCTTTCATGAAGTTAATAGGGAGTTCATCTGGGCCTGGGACTTTTCCCCCTTGCAAAATTTGGACTGCCCAGAGGACTCCTGCCTATGTAGGGGTGCTTCAAGTGCTTCAACCTGTACTATGGAGAAAGGTGCAACTGGTGTTTTTTGGAAAAAAGGCATGATATTGTGCCTCTGAAGTGGCTGTCTCTAAGAAGTACAGTATCTCATAGAATACATTAAAGGTCCCCACCATAGTGTTGGATACCAGCCCTAGCACTGGGTGCCTGATCTTTGTAATAGTTTTTCTCCTTCTCTCTTTTTAAAGTGATTTATGCAAGTTTGCCATAACAAATAGGAGTAGTAACCTGTAGGAGTTGTGAAATAGTCTCCTGCCATTCAAACTGCCAAAATGTGCTGTTTTCCATGAAAAAAATGACTTTATTTCTGTGCTGTGCTTCATTTGCATGACCCTGCCCCTTTTTACGGCTGCTTGGGGGCGGAGTTCCACAGACATTATGCCGTCACTCTAGGACAACAAGGGGTCAGCTCCAGAATGCGACCCTGTGTTTTCCTACAGTGATGCGGCAATGTCAGGACAGCACTGCTGTCACAGGTGCTGTCCTCCATGACAGAGCTCCCCTCCACAGCATGGTCACCCCCTCCCCACGGTGCACTTCTTTGCTAGTGCACTTCTGGCATAACTGCAAATGCGTGAGTATTGTGCATGTGCAGTTTGGCCCCGCTGCCATCTTGTGAGTGGCAACTGCTGCTCCCTCACAAACACCAGTGCTCCTTTGTCGCTGCCACCACTCCATGACCCGCCACTGCTCTGAGAGCCATGCTGCAGGTAAGAGTTTACCACAGCCATATCAGCTCTGACCAGAATTTGTTTCTCAGTGCTGCAACCCTGAACTGTGACATCATGCAACAGAAACAAAGTTATTAAAGGGACACTGTCAGTTTTTAGTTTTAGATAGAAAAATCAGCTATTTACTGTACCCACAATGCCTCACTATGTAAATTAGTATACAGGCTATTACATTTATGTGCTTGCTGCAGAAATAGGAGACTACATCACTCGGTAAAAAAATCTTGTCAGGTAGATACTGTATGTGCAATGCCTTGTTTTGAATATAAACATATGCAAGCTTATATTGTTGAAGCCACTACAGAAATACGAAGCTATACTTCACAGTACAGAAATTGGAAAACAGCTTCTTATTGTACCCACAATGCCTTGCTATGTATATCTACATATTCGGTACTATACTGCTGTCACCACTACCTAAATGAAATACTGCACCTCTGAGTAAGGAACATTAAAGTCAACTTTATTTTTTACCCAGAATTCCTCTTTTTTCCTTTATGTAAAACACCGACAGCTTCATTGCATGACATCATTATGGGGATGTGGCCACACAGAGAAAGTTGGAGGGCAGCCAGAAATAAAGTGCTGATAAAATGCTAAAAAAAATGATTATGACAAGATTTTTTTTACAAAACAAATTGCAGCTTCAACATCTGAAGTGTGACTGGTAATTGCATACTATGTGAAAATGGCATTTGGGAAACTTGCATACATCACTTTAGGTTTCTAGACTAACATCTCCCTCCCTTCCCCATCAAGGTACTGTCCAGGCCTGGAAAGGCAAATCACCCTTTCAGTAGCTGCACTAGCCAATGTATTATGTTTCCATTTTGTCTCTTTCAATATATTACATACATTAGAGGAAGCATTCAACATATGGACCTGTTCCAATTCTTTAATCTTATTTTCCACTTTCTCCATTTCTTCCCTCTCCCCTTTACTTTTATATTTGGCATGGCAATGGTCTGGCCTCTTATATAGGCTTTTAGTGCTTCTCACCTAATAGAATGGGACATTCCCCCCTTTTGTTATGCTCTAGGTATTCTTGTATTGCAGAGGCTATAAGCTTTTTATACTCAGGATCCCATAGCAGTACAGGATCTAGCCTAAATGGCCAGCTCAGTGGGCTGACCCCACCTAGTTCAATACAGATGGTTAGAACCCAGGGTAATTGGTAAAACATCAATTATATTTTTTGAAGGTCAGTCATGACAGATCATTGTTAATCATCAAATGTTACCATATGATCATCAAGACAGATTGTAATTTAAGATCAACTAGATCATGATTTAATCATCCAGCATGTAACTTTCAAATCACCAACCAATGATTATTTATTATGTTTGTAAACTTAAATCAGCATGATGGTTTTTGATGATTTGTAGATGATCAAATAATGATTGTTGATGATCATTGATGACTGTATTAGTTCTGTATTATAAGACTGTGGCCCAGATATTCAAAACTTTGCACTGGGAGCAAACAGTTTGTACAGGTTTAGGTTGGGATTAGCGTGGGTCTGCAATATTCAAAAGGCCAAATAGCGGACACAAACTGCATTAGCACCAGGCAAAACCATAATATATGCAAGGGGCAAACTGAACGTGAATACAGGTGCAATGCTATATTCAATGACTAGCACTATACTAAGTTGTTTAGCGTGACTTAGCGCAAACCCTTTCCGCAGCACAAATTACCGCCCAGGAAAATCTGGTCTTAACCCTGGGCAAACAGCTTTTAGTGACATTGTGGGTTTTGCACAGCTTTGCGTGACCCTAACACATGAATATGACACATAGAGAAAGCCAGACATGGAGGACACATGCTGCTCACTGATGGCACCACACAGATGCCAATAGCTGCCACAAGTCCCAGCCATGCCAGGCAGTAAAAGGGTGACCTGGCCCCCAGGGGACACCATGGTAATGTGGCCATACAGCACACACCTGCAGACAATACGTCTGTGGTGATCAACAGATGCCAGCACACACGTGCAGCACTGTGGGTATGGTGGCTGTTGAGGGGAGGGTGTATGGGTGGCCAGGCCTCACCACAGGCCAAGTGTGGCCAGAAGGCTAGGACACATCATGCAGTGCACATGGGCCAGTATTGGGAATACCTCCACACCAGTGTGCCTGTCGGATCATACGTGCCCCCCTCCACCTCATACCGCACAACTGTACAAATGCCACCACACACACAGTTGTCCATGTATATGTCACTGTGAGCAACCCATGCCAGAGGTGCAGCATCTGTGGATCACACAAGAGCGTAACTGTACTGTCCACTGTCAGTAATCACCTGCACGTTGGGCCTGTCACTGTGTACAGTGTAGTGGTCATCACTGCCCTACATACCATAGGCATTGCTGTGTCCCTCACAGTACTGGGCCCCTTGCTACTGTAGTGTCTGCTGTGCACTGTAGCATGACCTACAGTGTGACAGGTGCATGCAGCACCACCACCACCTGTGCCTATGTTGTTTTGTCCCCGGAGTGCAATATGCTATGCTGTATTATATACATGTAGCCTGCAGCTATCATCATGCACTGCCATACTGACCTACAGGTGGTGCTGCGGGTGGTGGACACAGCCAGCCCCTGTACTGCCAAACTGACCTATAGATGGTGCTGTGGGACCCTGCAGTAATGCTGGGCAAACTGTATGCAAATCAGGGCATAATGAGATGCTAATGTGGATGTTTGCCCAGGGACTACCTAAGTAGGCTCATTTGCGTGTCACTTTTGAATATGGCAAAGTTTAGCACCACCAAATGTGTTTGCACAGGGCAAATGGCTTAGCTCTGTGCTAAACCCATGCAAACATGTTAGCACCGCACAAACGGTTCGGGGACTATTATGCAGTTTTGCACACTTACTTTCACATGAGCTGCTCCACACATTCACTGGCACACCCATTGCCACATAGGTCACCTCTACCTACTTTCATGTCGCTGTGCACTTGTTGCTGTTGTGGTCTGCACTTCCTGGTTGCTATATTGAGAGCTGTCTTATTACAGAGGTAAGTTTGCCCTGCACTCCCAGCCCAATTTGCCCAGCCTCATTCCCATGCTATATTCAGAGTTTGTTTGCCCCGGGCTATTCCTTTTGAATATAGCTTGCATTTTGCTCAGGGCTAAGTTTGCCCACCGGGCAGTGCTAATTTAGCCCCGAGGCAGACTTTTGAATATCTGGGCCTGAAAGTCGTATGAATAATATTCATCAAACTTCTGTGTTCCTTATATGAAAATATGAATGTCAAATATCAGCAAAAGCAAATAAATTTTAATGTAAATCATGTGAAGTCAGGTTTTAATCCCTATAGGAAGAGGAAATGCAATGTCTGATATAGGATACACATTTACATAATGAACTTGCATATTTAAATAGCACAGATAATAAACCAAAACAATGGTAATTTCTATGTTTGGAATAATTTTGCATTGACAGTAATATTTTTCCAACTTTAATGAAAAGTTTTGAGCAGAAACCAGGTACTTGTAGAAACTCAGTGTAACTATAAACAGAATCATTTAAAGGAGATATATAAACTGATTTGAGCCCTTATAACAGTAATAAAAAATGAGGTATGAAAGTAAGTATAAGTAAGGGTAGCGTGTTTGTATGGAACAAATATAGTAGCTGATGACACCAAAAAGATGTCCATACAGAAGTCACAATACATTTTGAAAGTATAGAAAGAAGATAAATTGATTTTTTAAATTTATTACAGTACTCTTGGCCAATGGGAAATCATAAAAAATCATGATGATATGCAATCATCTTTAATCACAATCAATCATTTCCATAACATGATGGTTTTTAATTGGCGGTCATTCAACGTTCATGTTTAATCATTGTTAGTTAAGACCACAGTGAAGGTTTCTGAAGCTTGATCATGATCTTTGCTCATAATTGATAATGATTATTGCTACAGCATTATAAAATCATCATCTTTCCAGCTGAGCAAAAGGGCTGATGATTTCCTCCTCTCTGATTAATGTCAGTAGAGTCCTGCAAAGAACAAGTGCCAGCCCATGCTGCCTCAGTACCATAGTATCACTGTGCCACTCTGCATTTCAGAATTTACTAGCTGCCATTTTTCCACTGGCTAATCATGAGGAATGAGCAAGTCAGCCCCCCTGCAACCAAACTGCAGTATAGAAAAACAGCTACCCATTTTACCAGAGGCTATATATATACTTGTGTTTTAAAATAAATATTGAAGCAGTGTGCAGCACACAAACTACTTGTGAGCACTTCTCACATCTCCTCCTCCTCTGGCCACTGGCTCGCTTTACTGCCTCAGGCCCACAGCACTTCTCCATCTGCAGGAAGTAAATTCAAGAAAATGCTGGCACTGTCATACCAGAGCCAGCACTGCTGCATGGCTGTCTGAACAGAATGGATCACACTCCTTCCCTCCCTCGACCAACAACACAACAGTATTAAATGAACTAGCCTGGAGGAAGGCAAACTGAAGCAGAAGCTGGCAAATAATTTTTATATCCAAAATGAGCACAGAGTCCACTCTGAGCATAGGTTGTTTTGACTGTGATGCGGATGACAGTGCTGATATTTTGTTAAATTCATCTCCTGCAGATGGGGACATGCTGCAGGCTTGCAGCATTAAAGAGGGTCTGCCACTGGAGGAGGGAGTGTGAATGGCACTCACAAGTAATTAATATGCTATGCTAGGGCTTCAGCATTTACTTTAAAACAGAAAAAAAATGTATGGCCTCTTGTAAAATGGGTAACAGACATAGGTGGGAGGGGAGCAAAATGTAAGCTGTAAACTGAGAAAAATATTCCTATCAAACACTGCAGTGCTCTCCACTATCAGATATACCAGTACAGGGACCAATTTACCAAAAAATGACTAAAATTCTCTTTTACTCATTTTTACATCATTATTTTAAAAAATGAGACAAATAGTCCATTTTCTTTTTTTTCCCTTACCCTTAACAATGTCGTTTCTCATGATTTAGGTACTGGAAAAATAGTTACTATATGCAGAAATATTCTTATTAAAAATGTTTTTACAATGTATGTCCTCTTTTTTTTTTTGGACATCTTCTTTTTTCCAGACCATAATTCTGTTTCTTGCTTCTTTAATTAGAGTATCCCAATTGTAAAACTCTACATCACCTTTTCCAAAATAGACTCCCAATATTTTTCACATACTGTTTGAAATGGGGATTCCCATAATAGCGGCATGTTCACAATCATCTGTACCAATGTAGAGACGCTTACTTTTCTGGAAGCTGAAGTGAGCACCTGCACTTTCCATGAATGTTACTGTCACTGCTTCTGTAGCCTTACTGGAGGGAAGATCTGCTAATAAAATACAGATATCATCAGCGTAGGCAATTGTTTTGATTTCAGTGTCTTCACTACTAACAGATAGACCTCTTATATTGTCAGACTGATTGATTTTTGAAAGTAATGTTTCTAATGTTAAAATATAAAGAATCAGACTGAGGGAGCACCCTAGTTTCACTTCTCTGGTTATATTTCTGGTCTTGCCTATCCATCCATTTATGTAAGGAGCCACCATAGCTTTTCAATAGTACACCTGTAACCATCTAATAAAGGGGTCTGGAAAACCACATTTCTCAAGACATTTCCAGATATATAAGTGGGACACCCTGTCAAATGCCTTGGTTTGATCCAGGCTTAGCAAGAAACCAGTGATTTCATCTGCCCTACCCCCATCCAGTATCTAAGTAAAATAAGTGCATCAGTGATGCTCCTACATGGTACTGAACAAAATCATGTTGGATGGGTTATATGATCTAGCATAGCACTAATTCTGTTACTTAAAATTTTTGTTAGAATTTTGCTATCTGTATTCAATAGCGTAATCGACCTCCAGTTTTTTAAATCTTCCTTATCTCCAGTTTTAAAAAGTAAAATAAGTAAACCCAGATTTAAACTGTCCGGCAACTGTCCTTGTTCTAAACGGGTGTTAAACACTTGTATGATTTCTGGATCTAATACCGTTCTTATACTGTGGTAGATCTCATTGGGAAATCCATCGCTCCCAGGGGCTTTACCATGTTGTAAGTTTGTTATCACATTCAGAAATTCTGAATTATTAATAGGTGCCAATAATGTTAGAAAAAAATGATCAGGGACTTTAGGTAATGTGCAAGATTCTAACCAAGAATCTGTTTGTGAGGGATCTGCCCGAAACATATTTTTTTATATATTTGTCAATTTCATTAGGATCTCTTTCTGTGTTGTTATTAAGTCTCCTGTGGTGGAAATCAAACTCCTGATTTCTTTCTTTTTGTGCTGTTTAGCACAGCTCTCAAAAGGGTTTGTGATGTCTTGCTTTCCCTGCATTCCAAACCTCTGTTCAGTTTCTAAGGGTTTTCTTCTATCATAGTGTGACTGAGCTAATTTTGTCTTTATGTCTGAGACCTCCTGTGGGTCTACCTCCTCTCCTTTATTTAGATGGGAATATAAAGAGAGTAATCTAACTCTTAAATCTTGATATATGTCTCTTTCATGTTTTCTCAATATTTTGTCTCTTTGTTGGAAATAATCTTTAAAGTCTGTCTTACTATCTTCCCACCAGTTTTATTGAGATTCATAGAGGAAAAATACAGGTTTTCTAGCTTCCATTATATGTTGAAAGGCTACTTCTGGATAGTCTAATAAAGATACATTTAATTTCCAATATCCCTGCCCTTTGGAGGTGTCCATATAGTTTGATATGGTGAAACCAAGAGGCCATGGTCAGATGTGGCAACTGGAGTACTACAGGATTTCTATGTTGTTATGTGGGATATATAAACCAGTAGTCAATCCTAGACTTCCTGTTTCCTTGAAAAAATGTATAGGGTGCTGTATAATCTGTGCATAGAAATGCATCTTGTAACCCTGTAAGGTGTATTAATTCCTTTAGAAATACCGAATCACAGTATAATTTGGCTGTTTTTGCTCCCCATCTGACACTGCTCTGTTTATATTAAACTCTGCCCCAAAGAGAATATTTTTTCTTGTGAATAGGTAGGGTTGTATCAATTTTAGTAAAGAAATTCTTTCCATTTTAAAGTCTTCTGCTGTATATAATCTTGTATCCTGGAAGAAAACAAAGTCATATTTAATTCCTGTAAAGATATTAAAAGTGGCTAATCTTTTTCTTTCAGACTGTATGCTATTGACATTTAAGCTAGCTATTCTAAGGTCACACAGTGCTGTTGATGGAAGATGAGTAGAGTTAAGCAGGCACTGGTTTTTGCCTTGCACTGATCCTAATGCCAACACTGGGCCCTTTGCATTTTTTATTGTTTCCCTGTTTTACACAGGTGTTCACTGTGTCTGTCTCAGAAGCTGGATCTTTCTGGAAAGAAGTCCTGAATGCTGTATCAGAGTTTCTGTCATCCTCTTCTATGTCATTTTACAAGGCTTTATATCTATTAATGAGAACTACTTCATCTGATATGAGAGGAGTATCCCCCATGGTGTGTGAGACCCCCTGTTCCTTCACTACTTGGAATTCCATATCAGCTGCCACTGGCTTGGGAGGGGGGTGCATTACTACAGGATCTGTACTGTTTTTAATTTCTGTAGCTATAGGGGTAGCATCTGTAGAGGGGCCATCTGTGTGATTCATGGTGGTAGTAGTGGTAGGTTTTGGTGGTCTTGGGAGTAGTGGTCATTCCCCAGTACTTGTACCCCGGGGGTGGGGATGTTTCTGCCCTTGTTGGAGGATGTGGGCCCCTAGAAGGCCTTGGACTGGAGGAATCACTTTCAGTCCTTGCTGCTAATAGGATATAAAAGTCCTGCATAACGAAGTCTGAGTCCTCGGTATTGTGTGCCGCCCAGGCGCAGTCTGTGAAAGTGTGACCTGCTTTATCACAAAAATTACAGTTTGGTGCATTTTCACATTCATTCAAAACCAGTGTCCTAGCTCTCCACATCGAAAACATTGTATTTTGTCACAATTGGAACTTACAGTATGTGATGTAAGGAGCCACATTTGTAACATTTTCTGGGCTGACCAGGGTAGAATATAAATCCTTTGTCTCTCCCTATGTAGAAACAATTGGGTACATGTTGGCAGTCATTATTACTGTTTTGAAACAGCTTCATTTTTATCCTTCAAACACCATTCTAAAAACCTTCACTGTCCAAAATGGATTCAGAAGACCTTTGCACATTACAGCGAATCTCCATCCAGTACAGAATATCTGTGATGTGCACCCCCTCATTTTGAAACAGTACTGTTACTAATCAAAAGGATTGTTTAGTGAGGGAGATGACTTGAAAATGAGACCATAAGGGGTTTGTTTTCAACAAAGTATATTTAGTCCAAAATATCTCCAGAGTATCATGTGTTTGAAAACTAATGTCAAATATATGCTCGCCTGGAGCATGTATCAGCACATAAACTTCAGCAGGCCTGAAGCCCAATGATTGTTTTAATAATATTCTGCCAACATAAAAACAATTTGGTAGTTCATCCATGCCTCCCAAATACCAGAGGCAGATGGCATTATGCCTTTGTGCTTGTTCTACTGGCTTAGAAAATAGCCTTGCATACGAGCACTTTTTTTTATGTTGTTGTCTGTTTGTTCAGAAGCCGCTTCATCCTCTGGTTCTACACCCCCCAGCCTCCATATTATTGCTTGAAGCATTCTCAGAAATCTCTGGTTGTGCATCAAAAAATATATCCTGTGAACCCCTTGGGGAATAAGAAATTTTACCTCCGTTTGTAGTCTGAGTGTCCTCAGGATCCGCATTCTGCTGGAGATCTCCTCCCAGTGCTTTCTCGGTCTGTTCAGTGTGAGGTTTTTCTTGAAAGATGTGTGGCTCAAACTCTTGCTCCACCACCCATGTTCCTCCTGCATCTTGTTTCCACCCCGCTTGTAGCAGATCACTTTCTGGTGTCCAAGATCTGTCTCCTGGTGTTTGTCGCTGCTGTTGAGGTGGTCGGACAACTTCTTTTTCCTGTGTTGTGGTCATAGTGCTCCCCGCTCCTGATCCAAAATGAAAACCTTGGGGAGAGGTTGCTCTGATGTGGGTGAGTTCCCTTCCAGTCATTTGTGTTTCTTTTCATCTAACAATTTAGCCTTGGCTTCCAAGAGGTGTTGCTCTGCTTTCTGCATTTACTCCATCAATAGGGTGTTTTGTTTTTCTAGTGTTTTCTGTAGAAGTCATTCCTCCTCCTCATCTTCCAGTTCCATAGCATTTTCTGTCGATTGTGTCCATGTAGTATTGGTTTGCTGAGCCTTCTGTTCGGTATCGACTGCACCTGCTGAGGTCTCTGCCATGCAGTCTCTCTCTCTCCTCCTTCTCAGCCTCAGTACTGAGCTCTGCCATTGCTCTCACCTTTGTGATAGCACCCCCTACCACAGAATAGGGGAATTTTTTTATTAATAAAGAGATAAACAAAACAAATTACAATCACGCGAAACAAAATGGCATGCATTTCCATAACATTCCCAGCATAGTATCCTTAAAATTAAAGCCATAAACAGAAAAAAACCAGGACATGTTTAATACTATCCCAATACAGAATAATTCCTATCTAAATTCCTGGACAATAAATACACAGATAAGCAGGATAACGTTTTAGGTAGGAAAATTCAAAAACCAAGTAAAATGTTTCCATGATTTTCTTACTTGTGATAACTTTCCAGCATGTTGCTCTGAAAAATATACTTTTTTAAAATTCTGAACCACTTGAATTAACACTTGGGTATTCGTATACTCTTGCTGTTGCAATGTTACTGCACATCTTGCTTGCCAAAGGTAATACTTTCAAAGTGAAAAGAACAGTCGTAATGCACTAGGATTTAATTTAGAAAGAGAGGGGGGATATAGCCCCAGCACCAATGCTTCATATGTTATTTTGGAAAAGTGTCTGCTGCCACATGCCTTAAACACCAGGTTCCAATAATGTAGAGAAAAAGGACAAGAAAAATAGAAATGCTCCATAGTTTCCAACTCCCCAGGACAGGATGCCCGGTGGCACATGTGCTCCTCCATTACCTTATGTTTATAAATGTTTCTGACACCTAACCTACTGTGACATGAGAGCCATGCAACATCCCAAACTTTTAAAGGAATTTGTTTATCTGACAACTGAAGGAAGATGATAAATAGACTTGTCTCATATGATAACAAAATCTGGGGAACTTCATAAAAAATTTTGTATGCAACGTGAGCGCATATAATGCTCACCTGGAATTCACTACAAGGTCTTGTGGTGTAACCTGCCATTGTTTTACCTTAATACAGGTGTTATTTAAATAAGAAGGTAGGTTAAATTGTTTCAAGTTTCTGGGGAGAGATAGTGGAGATGTATGCCAATTTTGAAAAAAAATCTGTAATGAGCAAAACATTTGGGTAAGCTAGATTGGTATATGGTCTGTGATTAAGGGCCTGAGATTTTGATAAAAAAAGAGACTGTAGAAAAATAGAATAGGATGTATCATACAAACTCCCTCTTAATTATAATCATGGCATGTGTGCAATCTCTTAATGGGGTAGAACCTACTACCGCAAAACCCATGAAAAAATATGTTCATCACTCTAATCTCTATATGTTGAGGAGGAGGAAATACATGAGCAATGTGTAAAAACATTAGAATTATTAATGTATTCATCAGTGAAATCCTTTTACGTTTTGCTATAACTTCATTCTTCCATGAGAAGCTCACCTGATCTGCTTTGTTTAAGACTTCTGACCAATTTAAGGTGCCATCATCTGGACTACCAAACAGGATACCTAAAATATTTAAGGGAGGTTCCACAACCTTTATGTTAGCTAATTGTGAGCACCCAGTTGATTCTGGTAAGGAAGGAAGTACTAAACCTTGACTTTTCCCATAGTTCATCCTGGAGCCAGAAATATTTACAAAATCAATAATAGTCTGTAAAAATGCCAGCTCATTTACATCTAGAGAAGTGCAGATGCACAAATCATCTGCATAAGCACAAACATTCATGGCTAAACTATTATTTGAAAATCATAAATGGGGAATACCTGCATTATCTTCCTTAACATTGAATCAATCTGAAATACATTTAAAAGGGGGATTAGTGGGCAGTCCTGCCATACTCCTTTCACCCCATGAAATGTCTGTCCTGGAACCTCATTTATGTTAGGAGTAATAAACCTGTATAATTATCTGTCTGTACTGTAAAATGCTATCTATGACTGAAGCCTGCAAAAATCTATCTGTACTCTGTAACCAACTTCCTCTCTCTGTATTTTACTCTGTAATGTTATCCCAGGTTGCCCCTGAAGAAGGGACCTTTGGGGCTCAGTGGGCCTACCCGGTCATCAAAATTTAATAAATAAATAAATGCAGAAGTATAAAGGAGAGAAATCCATTTTTATAAATTTTGTGATCGGCTCGATCAAATGCGTTTTCTTTATCTAAGGCTAGAAAGAGAAGTCTGGGGCCAATATCATTATGATGACTAGTCATGTCCCTTAAAAAAATTAGATTGTGAAAAATTGATATTTTCAGGACTGCACAGGTCTGTACTGGACTAATCACAGTATCAGCTATTTTTGTAAGTCTATTTAATAATACAGAGGCAAGAATTTTATAATCAACGTTCAGGAGACTTATAGGTCTCCAATTGTTTGCCCTTTTATCACCTTTTTTATACAAGAGTATTACTAAAGCCTGTGACATCACCCTCGGAAATTATTCTGTGGTAAGAATATGTGTAAAAACATCAGCCATAGTAGGACCAAACCACGTGGCAAATTTCTGATAAAACTCCACTATGAGGCCATCTAGACCTGGCGATGCATTCTTTTGTAGTGTCTTTAAAGCTTCCTGTATCTCTTCAGGGGTACTGTCTGCAGTGAAAGAAGACATAGAGTCTGGGTCAATGTTTGGTATGCCTTAATTCTCCAAATAACTAGGATCCCGAACAGCAGTATAGGGTGTGTAAATAATTCTGTGAAATATCAAAGATGTGGCCAGAGTCAGTGTGGTATTTATGCGTACAGGGATCTAACACACAATCAAGTATTGTATGTAACACCCTATTTTGACAATACTTGAAAATATCTAAAGATGGTTTGGTTCTTTGTGTTTCAAAGTGTGCTTCTAGTTTCAGAGTTTCCACCCTGTTATATTGTATACTGTGCATTTCCTCCTTTATAGAGTTAATTTCCTTTCCTAAGTCCAATTTATAGTCATGTGCCCTTGAAATAGTGGTGAATGGTTTGTCCCTAAGGCCTAAATACCTTAAATATGTAGTATGGGATTTATGCTTAGCCAAAGTCATAAAAAAAGTTTTAAAATCTGCCTTAGAGTCAATCCACCAGTCTGTGATGGATTCATAAGCTTCCACTACCGAAACTCTGCCTACAAGGAGAGATACAAATTTCTCTTCTATATCAGGGCATATCAACAAAGAATTATTTAATTTCCATCTAGAGTTTTGTTTCCTGGAAAAATTGAGGGAAGGGTTTATGTTACATTTTAATGAAACCGCAAGATGGTCAGAGGTTTCCCAAGGGATTGTATGTGCCTGGGAAATATGTATGGATTTAGATAGAAAAATATCAATCACTCAATAAATCAATCAATCAAATCTTTATTTTACCAGGCAAAACATCGTTAAGAAAAAACTCATTTGCAAGATGGACCTGGGTTATGGCTCACAAAAGACATATGCTACATGAGAATTAAAGACAATTCCTACAACAGAACATGAGTCATTACAGGGTAACAAGTATTTACATAGTATACAAGCATAGGGTGCTACAATGTGCACTGGTGAGTACAATAAATACAAGAAATATGTACAGCAGTAGAGAAGCAGTATGCATTGATATATACAATGTATACAAATTATATGCCCTACTGAACAGGATGCATCAGGCAGGAGGGTAGAAGGTCAACGGTAAGGCAAAGAAAGATGGTAGAGAACAGGATGGTAGGAAGGGATGCTGGTCACTAAGGCCGGAGTGACTTGTATAACCTGGTAACCCTCCACTCCTTCCTGCCCTCATAACCTTTAGAAAGCAGACAGAAAGGGGGGACAAGCAGATGCATAGAATAGCCAGGGATTCAATGCCGGAAACAGTTACAGGGCTCCAGGAAGGACCATTGAACGAGTTCTTTAAAAGCAGCTATTGAAACGGGTGTAGCAAGCTGCAATATATTTTGAGCAGTGTTCCAGAGGTAAGGCATGGCTAATTGCCACATGACCAAAGTGCATCCTTACTCCGGGGATATATAGGGTGATTTAAATTAAGTTTCTCAACAGGTAGTTACCATAATCAATTCTTGTAGCTAAGGAGCCTTCTGTTAATGTTTTAGCACATTTTGGATGGACTACCGTATACCCATCTACTAAATCTGCCATCTTTGGAATAGCTTTCAAACAATTTGTGTCCCCAAAATGTTTTGAGGTGTGTCTGCCTTTGTCTGCAAGAGAAAGTGGGCAATTAAAGTCTCCACCCATTATAACATGCCTACTTGTATGATGGTAAGGTTGCACAGTTTTGAACAGTTCCAACCGGGCAGCTATACTTTGAGGGATATAAATATTCAATAATCGAAAGAATTCTTGGTCCAGGATCACATCTAACAGCAAAGTCTGGCCTGAAAGGATTTCTACTATTTTATGAGTAAAAAATTGACATCCCTTAAATAAAATGCCCACCCTGTCGCAAAGGTCAGAGCCTTGAGATCAAAAAGAAGGGCCCTGATTCCAGGTCCTTTTAGCCTGGGAAACCTCAAGTATTGATTTTAGTCTAGTGTCTTGTAGAAATATTATGTTATTTGCTAAAGATTGAAGAGTAGTCAGCTGCTTTTTATAAGACTTTATGCTGCTCACATTTAGAGTTAGTGGGGAAAGTTGTTGACTACTTCTCATTGCTTTTTAAGAAGAAAAGAAACCAGAAATCTAAAAAACTAGAATCAAGAAACTTTCTGATGACTTTTCCTAGATTTCGTTTTTGCTGTATCAGTTTGGGAATCGTCAGATAGATCAATCCTTGAGGATGCTGAGGAGGAGTCTGAGTCCTCACCGTCATCCTCCATGTCCCTCCACTGCCTCCTTTTCACTAAGGCCTGAAATCTATTTCTTGTGACCACATAGTTTTTCTTAGGGTGAGTGTTTTCTGCCTTGCATTTCCCTTTATTTTTCTTGTTCTCCACCAGATATATAGACTTTCTGAGATATGGGGGGGCATTTATGAAGCTACGCTCGCAGTTTCCACTGGGCTTTTGGGGGGTGAGAAGTAGGAACATGTAGAGGTGGATTATCTTTATCTGTTTCCATTCCTTTGGAGGTGCTGTCTTCAGGAAGGGAAGGGGGGAGGAGGAGCAGACTCCTCTCTAGGAGGTGTAGGGACTGTGGGGGGATTTTTATTCATCATTTTGACTTGGCATTCCTCTATTATATGGACAGAATTCCTGCATAGCTCAATCTAACCTATTGTGGGGAGCCAAAGGACAAGTTCTATATGAGTGGCCTTCTTCGTCACATAAGTCACACTTAAATGAGTTGGGACAACCCAAACTAACATGCCCATATTCCAGGCAGGGATTACACCTCGGTTTATCACACACTGAACTGAGGTGCATTTGGGCCAAACATTTGTGGCATGTTTTGGGTTGCCCTACGTAAAAGCAAAGACCTCTATCCCAACCAATATAGAAACTACCAGGGAGGTGCACTAGCCCTGAATCGGTATGCTTGAGTTGAACCTTGACTTTCCAATTCTCTGTCCAAACCAAGTCGTCATCCAAAATGGGGATGGGTCATTCCAGAATTGTACATCTCTGTTGTAGCCAGTATTGCATGTCTGCAATATTGATCCCTTGATTTCTGAACAACAGAGAGACTGTTTTAATAATAGGTTTAGTCAGTGGAATTGGAAAAAAATGGCTGCCTTAGAGTAGTATTTTTGCTTGTGGGTATTTTGCCCAAAATGTTTCCAAAGTATGAGCTGTTTTAAAACTGATGTCATAGGTTACCTCACCCTTCACATGTATAAAAGCAAATAATTCATTGGCATTTATCCCCAAAGTCATTTTCAATATATGATGTAAGACAGTTTTCCTGTCAGAAGCCACCCCAGCATCTCCATTAAACTTAAGTCTAACAGCGTTCCTGTGTTGTACAGGTTCCCCCGTATTTTTAATCAAATCTGAAACATGTAACCTCTAGGAGGTTCTGTAGTTGGTGCTGATAGACTCAAAGTTGTGATTTCTATATGTCCCGGGACAGCAGCATCCAAGAGAAGTTCAGAGTGTTCAGCACCCATATGCAGCATTTGTTCCTTAGCAATCTGAACATTGTCTGTGTCAGGTGAGGAATTCAGAATGCCTTCTGGCAAATTTTCTATACCAAGTTCAGTTCCTAAAGTGGGAGAATGCATCCTTAAGACATTTGAACTTGATCCAACATTTTCAATAATGTATTTTGCCCATAGTGGGCTTGGAGAGGTCCAAGGTCGATTGTCCAAATGTTTTTTCTATCCTGCCACTAACAGGGTGGCTTTGGGAGACCAAACAGATTCAGTAGCACAAGAGGGTTCCTCACACCCTTTGTGCATTGCTGGTACTGGAGCTGGACTTGTCTGACACACTAGATTGTCCTTGGATACGACAGTACTTGGTGCCATGTTAACCAGAGTCATCTGGGAGGGAATAGTGAAGACTGATGTACTGGTGCCTGGTAAGGAGGAAACATCATCCATTGGATTGGATTGACTCTCTTTGTGTAGCAAGGTTAACAAAAACTGTTCATGTGTTCGTAGTGTACACCATAGTAAACTTTCTTGAAAAGTCTCAGGCTGTGCCTGCTCCTCAGGAAGGTGGACCTCGACCATCATTTCTGATTCTCTGAGCACATCAGTGTTTTGCATATCCATAGAAATATTTCCTGTATTGTCCATCACAGAAGTAGACATTTGAACAGTATGTGAAACATTTCTACCAGTAGAAATGGGACTTTCCTCCATAGCAGAAATTGATTCCCTCGGTAAATCTCCAGCAACTCCACCACCAACCGACCTGTCATCCGCCATCTTGGAACAGCAGACAAAGGGGCCCTCTACACACCAGTAGGGGAATTTTGTTTATTAAAGTCATTTTAACAATCATGAAACAAAATCAAAATTTACAAAATCAAAATTTACAAATCTCATCATAAATAAAAGAAAAAATTAAACCAAAGAAAAAAACACAAATACACCAAGAAGGACATTCATGTAACAGGCACATGACTATCCATAAACCGTAATAAATTTCTCCAAGCTCTACTTATAAATGCTGCAGTCTGTCTGGATTTTTCAGTATAATAGATATTCTGAAGATCAGAGTATACACTTCCAATTAATTCTTCATGTAAAATCAACTTTTGTTGCAGGGTAAATAAACACCTAATATTCCAAATGCACATCTTATAACAGAGAAAATAACACGTAGAGTATCATTATCCCACTGTGCCCAATGATAATCATAAACCCCATAAATTAAGACATCATAATGTACTGTTTTCAAAACAGGCATATTCCATTTTTGTGCAATAGTCTCCCAAAACTGTGCAATATAGGAACAAGAGAAAAACAGATGCTCCATAGTCACTAATTGAGCTATACAGTGTGATCTAGGACACAGTTTCTCTTCTTTCATTTTGTGTTTCTGATTAGCCTTGACGCTCAGCCTTTCATGACAAAACAGCCACAATATATTCTTAAATTTCACTTGCACCCTGCTACAGGCATTCAGTCAAAGAACTGAAGCCCAAAATGCAGGCATAAGCAAAAGTTACTTCTCTCTAAAATGTTCCTCTTGAATGATATGATATGATATGATATGATATGATATATCTTTTTTTGACTTAGTGAGAACCATTAAAGGCATAACATGCCATTTATATAACTTTATAAAAAAATTCTCTATAATAAGAAGCAGCAAAGGATACAGTCTGAAAAACTCTCTGATTTCCATCAGTCCGCCCTGGGAACCAAGCTGATAATATCCATGAAAATATAATAATCCATTCTGAAGTCATCTTTTTACAAAGCGGTTTAATATTAATAAATAAAAAAGGAGAAACAAAAAAAACTACCGGGTTCACCATATTCAACCCACCCTGTTTTGTAGATAAATATAAAATATTTCTCTTTAATGGGTTGAGTCTGCTCCCCCCAAACAGCAGTAAAAAAATACTCAGTAATGCAGTTTCTCTTTCTTTTGGTGGTGGAAATATTGCACTAACATATAAAAAGACAGGCAAGAAATATGTTTTTATCAAATAAATTATTTTCATTTTTACTCATAGTAAATTGATCCCAATTTCCTACCATCTCCCTACCACGCTGGAGCTGCACATCCCAATTAAACAAATCTTGTCTTCCCATATCAAAATCAATCCCTAATATTCTAATAGGACCCTCAACAACTGGTACTCCCACAATTTCACTCACAGAATCCTGACATAACCCAACCCATTTACATTTACTTTTCTGCCTATTCAAACAAGTCCCTGAAGCCTGCCCAAAAATGTCACAAAAGTCTACTGCAGTCTGTATATCTTTTGGAGTTTTCAACAAAAGACATAGGTCATCTGCATAGGCAACTGCAGTGGTTAACAATTTCATAGAAGAAATAGTTAATGGAGAAAAAAAACATGTTTCATTTAGAAGCCGTAATAAAGGGTATATACAAAATACAAATAACAGAGGACTTAAGGGACATCCCTGACTAACCCCCTTTTGAACAGAAATCATAGGCCCCAAAAATCCATTTACTAAGGGTCGGACAACTGTAGTGCGATACACAATTTGCAACCAAGAGATGAAAACATCAGGTACTCCATATCTTCGTAGCACAAACCATAGGAAGGCATGATCCACTGAATCAAATGCTGTTTTTTGATCCAGAGATACAATCCATCCAGTCGAAAATCCTAAAGTTTCTGATTCAAAAAAATCCCACAACAAAAGCAGTATATCAGTCAACTGCCTACCAGGGATTGCACAAAATTGTCATATTGAAACAACATACTGAGCCATATGCGACAATCTGGTAGTCAAAATTTTAGTTAAGATTTTAAAATCAACATTCAAAACACAAATGGGACTCCAATTTTCCAAACATCTCCTGTCTCCTTTTTTAAACAAAAAAATAGTAATCCCAGTTGACATATCTAAAGGAAACCCAGACATATGAAGTAAATAATTAAAGACTTAGGCCAATTCCTTGGCGATAATAAGGATAATTAATTTATAAATTTCTACCAGAATACCATCTGCACCTGGCACCTTACCTTTAGTAAAGGAATTAACAGTATCAATAATTTCTGTAGCAAAAATATCCCATACAAGAAGGTTCAATTTCTCCTTAGAAACTTCCGTAATATTATTAGTCTGAAAAAGTGGTAAAAATATATCTAGATCATTATGTTGTTTCGTACATTGTTGTTTCAGAAAGTGTGAAACTGCCACTAAAATATCTTGCTAAGAAGTGACAATACTATGTCGAATATCCATACAGCTTCCATCTTCTTATTTTGTACCCTAGACTTACAATTTAACAATGGGCAAAGAGATCCCAAAACTACCTTTAGTGCCAAATCATTGTTGCATAATTAATGACTCCATTTATTTTTCATGAAAAAGTCTCATCTCTGTTTGTATTTTTGCAATTTGGGCATCAAAATTATGCTTGGTTGACTGCACTAAACTAATCAGATGTTGTAAATGTTTCCTACAACTCTGATATCTTAACCATTGTGTATCCCTATTCTGCCTACTTAAAGTGCTTAAAAGTACTCCCATTACTAGTTTAACATTGTCCCACCAAAGTATTGGATTATCAAAGATATCAAACAATGTTTTTTGTCCACAAATGAAGTATAAAATCTGATGGGCCACGGATGTCGTGTCTAATAAAGAAGTATTACATTTCCATAATCCTGGACCATTCTGAACCTCTAAAGCTCCAATAGACATCGAAAATTCTTTGTGATCAGCATATTCTACAGATTCAGTAGACATATGTTTAATAATCATATCTTTACTAATAAAGAAAAAATCTATACAAAGTAGCATGAGAACCCCGTTGAAAAGTTGGATCTCTACAATTAGTGTGTAAATAATAAGCTTCAATAAGGTTAGCTGTCTGAAAAGTATTAATCAAAAATAAAGAATAGGAAAAGATTTTATTCGTAGTAGTATTCTTACTCGTATCTTGTTTAGCCAACCCACTATTGAAATCACCACCCCAAATCATATTCTGAGAAGAAAATAAAAAAGGTCTTATTAACTGAAAAACCTCCACTCACGCAGCCTTAGTTTGTGCTGCATAGACTTTAATTATTCGATAGTAAACATTATCAAAATTAAAATCTAATAACAGCACCCTACCAGGTAACAAATCCAATAATTTAATAAGCCATATCGGAACAGAAAACAAAACATCAAGCCCCGTACATGTACCTAAACCCAAAGACCAATAAGAAGGACCTACATACCATTCCGACTGGACCTGTGCAATTTCACTCATAGTATGTAGCCTAGTATCCTGTATCAAACAAATATCAGCCTTGGTAGAAAGGAGATGTGAGAAAACCCCTCCACGTTTCTTTTTATTTTTTATACTATTAACATTAATAGTAATAATTTTCAAAGAATACCCCAGTGGTAGATGGCTCAAGGAGGTTTACGACCTGGTTTCCCAGAACCTGCTCCCTTCTTTTTTGATTTACTCCTCATTACAAAATCCTTCTTTGTACACTCATCCCCTTTGTCACTATAATCAGAGTAAGACCCTACCTCTCTCTGACTAAAATTCTCTGAACAGCATTCTGACTCAGGGCCAGAGATTTTTACAGGTTTAAATAAAGGTTGAAATCTATTAGAGGTCTTAGTTTCCAAAATCTTATGAACTTTCGGGGCAGGTTGATGCCAGGTACACCTCCTAGTAACCCGTTTCTCAGTCTCAACATGAGGAGCAGGAGTAGGGACAGGAGAAGGGATGGGGGGAGTATTTAATTTTTTACAACCACAGGAATCTCTACTGAAATTTGATTCTGAGAAACTAAAGTCTCCTCCACCACCTCCATTAGAGGAACAGAAGATGGCTTTTCATTCACATTCACAAGAGTCATGTTCTTACTCAGGAGGAAATACAGTAGGTTCAGGTGCAGACAGAGTTTGGGAGACTGACACAGCACATTTCCCCTGCTACATAGCAACCAGTAACCTCTGTTCTTCACTGTCACCAGACCCAGTTCACTTATGGGCAGCTTTTCGACAAGTATTATAAGAGTGACCAGATGTACCACAGAGATTGCATAATAATTCATTAACACATTGCCAATTCAGATGACCCAATTGCCCACATAAAGAACATTTCACTTTATCACATGCATTACTAATATTCCCCATATCCTCACATTTATAGCAGCTCTTAGGTTGGCCTGAATAAAAAAGAACACCTCTGTCTCCCCCCAAGAAAAAGGAATTGGGCAAATGCTGCAATTCCCCATCAAGGACCTGTAAAATAATCCACACCCACCATCCACCTGTCCAAATATTTTCAGAATCAAAAATAGCCTTAGGATGACTCAAGATTGTACATTGTTGTTTGAGCCAGTACAGTAAATCTGTCACACTCACCCCCTCATTATGAAAAAGAACTGTGACCATTTTCTGTGCTGATTTAGATACTGGGATAACATCAAAAGCTACCCACAAAGGGGCACTTTTTACTAAGTTATAACGAGCCCAAAATGTATCCAGTCCAGACTGTGCTTTAAAGCTCACATCAAATGTTTTATCTCCAGAAACATGGATAGCAGCATAAAGCTCAGTTGCAAAAAACTTCAAATTATCTTGTAATAAAGTTTTACCTACAAAAACCCCCATCTGGGAAAATATTGAGATCACCCTTGTAAATTAGTCTAACTGCATTATGCCATTTGGCAGGAAAGACTTTCTTTGGAAAAAAAGAAGCATAAGATCTATCATTTTGATCAGCTCCCCCAGTCCCATTTTGTCCAGCATCTTAATCAGCACCCTGAGCAGAGTCCACACTATGAACACTAGAATGATTCCCAGGTACACTTCCATCTTCTGAGACACCCATCAGAGCATTTCCATCATGTTGACTATATTCCTGAGGAGTGGTTTTAAAGTGCAAGCATGAGTTCTGAGTTAACGTAAAATCAGATGGTACAGAGTCAGAAAATATAGAATTTTGTCCTGCACCTAAAACTGAGGAGACTGCACTTGACACTGAACTCACCCCCGACTGAAGGCCTTCTCTGGGAAGACAAAAGCCAGGAACTGACACAGGATCAAAGCGTGAAGTCCACTTGTCAAGAAGTAGGGGAACGAACCCAACCAGCAGCCTGTAAAGAACTCTCCACAGTCCAAGATTCATTCAAGTCAAAATCCGAATCTGCCCAAGAGATGGAATCTGCAGAGGATTTTTTCCGAAGTCTATCAGAAGAAGCCAAAAATGAAAATACCGTGGTGTCAGTTTATTTAGAGGGAGAAGGCTGAAAAACAATCGGGCATTGCCAGTCCAATACTGATGAGCGGTCGTTAGGGACAGTCTCAGATGGAATATTTTGGGATGGCTCTTGACAGCTCTCACCAGTCGCCATTTGCTTGCCCAAACCATCAACAGGAAAAGTCAAAGTTTTTAGAACCATTATCAGTAACTTGATTAGTAGCTGAAGTTTCCATTATTTGTCCAGAAGGAAGAGGCCCTAAAAATGATTAATTAAGTGGCTTTAGCTTCACAGAAAGCTGCTGAGCGTCCTTATCAGAAAGTACTTGCCCATCAGATAATTCCATAGAGTGATCTTTCTGTTCCTCAGCTTTAGTTTCAAAAAGGTCCTCTGCATCATAAAAGGTTTCCACTTCACAAGAATCAGTCAGTTCTGGAGCATCCAGCTCTCCACGCTCCTCCATGTCCTCCTCCTAGCACACACAGGCAGAGACTGACTCCCAGTCAGATAGTCAGTCCCCCTACCTGTGAGTAGGGGAATTTTTTATTTAAAATCAAAACAATATCGATACATAACCAAAAATATATACAATCAGTATTGCTTCATACACAATCATAACATATGTAAGTATTAAATCATAAAATTAACCCCTTACTTAACAATCTTTTTGATCATCATTCATTTTTCTCTTTTTTAAATAAATATAAACCAATATTCCAACCTATCAACTCAAGAAAGGAACAAAAGAAAAAGGAAAAAGAAAAAAGGAAATTAGACTTGCATATATCCCAAAAAATTAAAAAAAATGAAAATAGATCATTTGAAAACATAGCAATATAGTTTGCAGTTCCTTCTAACTATATCTAGCCTATTAAATATTGTTGTGTATTGCATTAAATAAACTCATACCCATCCCATAATGCAGATCAATAAGATGAACTATATTTGATCTGTTCTGTAAGTCTTAAATGGTGTATATCAGAAGATAACATACACAATAACTTTTCTGGAGAGATCAATTGCTGTTGTAATAACAGTCTGCAACTCCAACTCCATATCCAATATAAAAAATATCCATGTATTATTCTTAGAGTACTAAATGTGTGGACTGATCCTGAATAGTCTAAAATTCCTTAAAATAATAGTTCCAAATTAGGAGGAATCAAAACTTTCTATTTCCAATGATGTTTTACCATTTCCCAGAATTCAATCACATATGGACATTGATAATATTAATGCATCATTGTTTCTAATTTAGTATCACAACAATCTCTTGAACAAAAATGTTCTTGAAGATTCTTATGTTTCTGATTACTTATGATATTAATTCTATTATGTAATCCCAACCAAATAGTATCCCAGATGTGATGTGGTATATGTTCATCAGATACATACTCTGAAATATTTCGCTGATGGTTCAAAGAAAATCCTGAAAAAGGTAAATCTAAAAAACATCTTTGTAGAACATCTCTATATAAAGCTTTCTAGTCATTAGGCCAACTGAAACCCACCCAATTTGCCAAACTTTAATCTTATCAATGACCCCTTCCCATAGTACTACCAGTCTTGGACATCTCTTGTTCTTATGCTTAAAAGAGTCAGACCTCCATTCTTGAAGTACTATCGATAATTGTCTAATAGCTGAAAAACTCCAGCTTAACGAACAATCATCTAATAGTGGAACTGTATTACTATATAAAAACACTGTAAAGAAAAATAAAATTGGCTGAATCATATTTACAACACCAACTTTAACTGCTAAATATAGAACATTTCTCCTAATAGGATTTAACCTACTTCCCCCAAAACATGAAAAAAAAAACTCATTAATTGGGTTTCTAAACACTTTGGAATCAAAAAAATATAGCTTATATACAAAACTACTAGAATCAAGAATGTCTTAATCATATAGATTCATTTTCTTTTTGACATTTTCCATCTATTCCATTCTGTTACCTTGGGTCAAGGCCTTCTGTCAATTATATGTTGCCATATCCGTTCCCCCAAAATAAATTCCTAATATTCTACAGGGAGCCATATCCACAGTAATAACTCCCTCTTAAACTTCTGTATCTGGAAATCCTCCCAACTTTAAGCAATGATTTTTTTTTTCAAATTTATCTGAGCACCTGAAATTCCACCTATCTCCGAAATCAAATTACAGGCTATTTTTATAGAATTTCCATTTTTTAATATTAAACATAGATCGTCCGCATAAACCACAACTTTAAAGCTAATCCTACATTCTTTTTCTATTCCCTTAATGCTGGGGGACCTAATTATTAACCTTAATAAAGGATCTAGAGCAAACACATATAAAGGGGGCTTAGTGGGCACCTCTGATGGACCCCTTTATAGATCTAATGTCTTGACCCCAACCACCCATTTTCATAAGGTAAAACATTTGCCAATGCATAACACAATTTTAACCATTGCATAAATAATGTCAGAATACCATACGCTTCTAAACAATGCCACAAATAATCTTGAGAAACTTCATCAAAGGCTTTAGCCTGATCTAGACCTATTAAATACCCCACATTATCATTTGCCCTTCCTATCTCCCCATGAGATTCCATCACTTCTCTGAGAAGCAATAATGCATCTGTAGTGCATCTCCCAGGGACTGAACAATATTAATTTCCACTAATGAGATCAGGCATTACTGCTGCAAGCCTATTTCTCAGCAATTTTGCAACTATCTTAAATTCTACATTTAATAACATCAATGGTCTTCAATTATGTATATTAGCCTGATCTCCCGATTTATATAAAACAACTATTAATCCTTCATACATATGGGATGGTAAAACTATTTCATCCAAAAAAAAAATATATAATGTCAATAATGTCATTGGTATCAATTTCCAAAGAACTTTAAATACTTCAATAGGCAAACCATCTGATCCAGGTGAAATATTCTGTTTTAAAGATAATATAACTGTTTCTAACTCTAGTGAAGAAAATCTCTTAATTAATGTATTCTGCCAACTTAAAGATAACTGAGGAAGATCAGCTGCCTGTAACACCTGTTGTAAAAAATCAGAATCTAGAACCTTTTCTCCAAATTTTTCTTCTAAATATTCTTCTGTTATCTGCATGATTCCTGTATTATCGCATACTTTTGTACCTGTTGAAGAAATCAAATTTTCAAACTCCCTATTTTCTCTTCTTTTTTGCATGCCAAAAAAGGATTAGCAGAAGCCATCTTCCCTTGAGTACTGAAAGATTGCTCTTTTTGCAAGGACAAACATCTATTATATTGGTACTCGAACATTGTACTTTTTATCTGTGAAATTTCTCCTGTCAAATTCTGCTCTCCTTCCTCCTGTCTAGATATCAACTTGCTTAATATCTGTCGAAAAGAAAGATATTCTTCTCTTTTTGTCCTTGCTTTAGTTTTACCCAGGGCCTGAAATAATCCTATTAAACAAGTTTTAAAATCTTCCCACCAATTTCCTAGATTATCATATAGATCAATCATAGTTAACTTGTCATTAATAATAGTTTTTAATTCATCCTCTACATCTGAGGAAGATATAAGGGAGGTATTAAGTCTCCATGTCCCAGGACCTTTTACACGTCTGGGTGGGTTCTCAATAGTTATCCCAATCAAGGAATGATCAGATGTTTCTTTCAGCATATTTATGCATTCTAATATTTCTAAATTTTTATGCACAAAAATAAAATTAATTCTGGAATTTAAAAGACCTTTTGAAAAGGTAGAATTTGCTGCAAAACCACCTTTAATATGTGCATCCACTAATCCTGTTTGGTAAAGCACATCTTTCAGAAATGCCTTATCGCAATATTGCTTCCCACTATCCGTTCTTTGGTGACAATTGATATTAAAGTCACCACAGAATAATATCTGTCTACTCATGAACAAATAGGGTTGAATTTTCTTTAACAGGGTTATTCTTTGAGCTTTAAGCGGAGACCCATACATAGAGATTCATCTAACTTGTAAACCATGTAAAATAACATCCATTAATAAGCTTCTCCCTGGTTCTATATCTACCAATCTCAATACTTGAACATCTGGAGTTTTAAAACAAACCCCTACCCCGCAACAAGCATCCTCTCCTACTGACCAATATGATTGACTCCATGGCCATTCTTTTGTTGCCTGTGCCACATCATGTAATGTATGAAGTCTTGTATGCTGAAGTAAAATTACATCACAGTTTAGCTGAGACAATACCCCACAAGTTGCTAATCTTTTAACAGATGATTTTATGCAGTTAACATTAAGACTAGTGATACTCAGAGAAATAGGCTTAGGGAGGAGCCTTTACAATTTTCCTGCTAGATCAAGTAACTCGTTTTGTGGAATCCAAAACCTTGGCCTTCCATGGGGGCAATTTTAAATCTTCTGAAGTTTCAAGAACCACCTCTTGTCTAACAGCCATATCTGACAGTGGACTGTCCTGTTCTAGTAACTCACCCCAGCAGGATAACATCATATATCTATTGGATAAGGGGACTAGTTTAAGCACCCATTACTGGGCCCCTCTCCTCCCTCTATCCCCAGTTTTGTCTGTCTTCCTCCCTGATCAGGTAAGCAATCTTGCCTGGACAATCTTTCATCTAGGAGCACTGAAAGACCTTCTGTCTGACTAGGGCCCGATAAAGGAATTTGTAATTTGCTTCTAGACTCTCGTTGGGGAAAACCAAAGTGGGGTCACATAAGGGGTGTCTTTCTCTAGTCTCTCTTCGCTAAAAGGAGGTTGAACTATATCCTGACTCATTTTGTGGGAAATCTTGTTTCCTTCTAAATTACTATCCATTTAAGGTTGAAAGGAATGTCTATCCCCCCCCCCGATCCTCTACCTGTACGTCCACCTCTCCCTTTGTTTTAATTCTCAAATTCTGAAGAAAAGGGCCTTCTTGCTTGGAACAAAAAGTATTCTTGATCAGAAGATTCATCTGAATCTCTAGTTACCCATGGACATTCAGCATATGTATGCCCTTCATCTCCACATAAATGACAAACTGGGGGAGCAACACAGTGGGCCGCTGTATGACCCAACATGCCGCATTGAAAACATTTAATTTGGTCACATGAGGTATTCAGATGTTGCAAGAAACCACATTTTAAAACAATTCTTGGGCTGGCCTGCATAACAAATAATACCCCTGTCTCTCCCCCCAAAAAATGAACTAGGCAAATGCTGAATACCTTCTTCAGTATGTAACAATTGCACCCTTATTGTCCAACCACTAGTCCAAAATCCATTCTCATCCATAATAGGTTTAGGATTGTCATACTGTATATAGTGCACCTTTTTTCTAACCAAAAGATAATATTTGCAACATTCGCACCCTCGTTTTGTAAAAAGAATAGTTACTGTTTTTATGGTTGGCTTAGTGATTGGTATAGCCAAAAAGCCTTTCCAAACCTCAGCATCTTTTACACCATAATATTTTTTCCAAAACTTGTCTAAAGATTTCATAGTCACAAAACTAATATCATATAAATGGTCGCCAGGAGGATGAATAAATACATAAACCTCCACTGGAGTAAAACTCATTGAATTCATCAAAAGGTGTTTCCTGACCCAAACCCTATCTGGGACCATAGGGGTTCTTCCTCTGTAGCGAAGTCTAACCAGAAATCTGTGTTTTGCTGCTTCTGCAGGTTTATGAAAAAGGCCTGCATAAGACATAGAGCCTGTAGTTTGTTTAGGAGGGGAATCCCCACGTTCTTTTTTGTTTTTCTTCCAACCCCTGTTCTTTGTCGTCAACCTGAGTGTTTTTTATTTTATTAACTTCTCTTCCTTCTGAATATAATTCTTTTCCTTCACTAGGAATAACAGAAGATGGACTTACTGATAGATGTTTCCAGAATCTCAAAACTGTGTTCCTGCATGCCATTATCAGCGTCAGACATAGTAACCTCCTCCTCAGTCTCCTTCTGGGTATGCACCAACGCAACCAAATCAGGAGGAGACTGATTATCACAGTGAGACAGTACAATGAAAGGAGTTGTGGAAGATACCATGGCCCCCTTCTGAGCATTAACAGCTATACTCACGGAACCTGAAATAGGAATCGCAGGATCCGGGATCCAATGGCCTTCCTTCCAAAGCCAACCCGCCTGCTGCAATGCTGCGCCCGGAGACCAATCAGGTAATAGACACCCAACACTTGAATCTGTCTGCATAAAAGATGTTGGTTCCTGCAATGAATTCTGTTCCCCATCTAAAACATAAGGTGGTTCACTCAGAGGAATTCACTTGCTCCCATCCTGTGCCAGACTCGCCATTGAGCGTTTCTGTTTACTCCGCTCAACCTCCAACTTCTGGCGGCATGTCTGAAAGTCATGTTCTGCCACGGATATTAGATACAGTAATTGTGATTTTTTTTTTTACAATTCTGTTTTTAACTTCTGTTCCACAGTAAGATTGATACTTTCCTAAGCACTAGATCCTTCCATATCCAGAACTAATACTTGATCAGTCTCAAAAACATACTGTCCTTCTTCATCAGAAATTGAAAGCTGCATCAAGAGTTCTGGAGATTCAGAGACACAATCATCCTCCTCCGCTACCTCCATCAAACTGAGGTCCATCATCTCTGCAGACAGATGGACAGCGCCACCTGCCTACAGAGTAGGGTAATTTCCCGGATGTCTTGGCCAACATACCCTTTTCTATAAAACTGGTTCATGCAGTCGTCCAAGCTGTGAGTGGGTGCAAAATAGCTACATCTACACTTTCAGTCGCTTCCTTACCTGTCTAGCACTGCTTGTAAAGCACTTTGGTATGCAGTGACTTTCAAAATCCCTATGTAAATGCTGATTTTTCTTCTTCTAGTTACTCTGTCTGGTGGGATCACTGGGTATGGTGGCTAAACATGTCTGGCCTCTCTCAAGCCCTTATTTTTGCTCCAAGGCATCTTCTGGTCCTCACAACCCTAACAGCACCCTCCCTGTCAGCCCTCCCCAAGTCAGCCACTCCCCCTTCATGCCTCCTCTTGATCCCCATGCTCAGTGATTGCCACCAGGTCCAAGCTTGTTTTTGCCACCACTACCTGCAGGTCACTGTCTTTAGCCCCTGAGCTCCTGGTGTTAGCACACATAACTCCCCATGTCACCTGCTTTTGTCCCCCCTCCAACACTTCATCCCCCATCATTCTCCCTGCCTCCTCCTCCCCTGGATTCCCCACAGTTCCTGCACAGGAACTTGTTCTGTTACCCCTTTGACTTCTTCTTTGCTTCTTCTTTGTTGTCCCTCCCCTGTTTACTAGCACTGGAGAATGCCATTCTGTACTCCCTCTTTTGGGCAGTTGCACTAGTTAATCTGCCTCCCCCACTGCTCATTTAAAAACACTTCAATGCACTCTGTGAATGTGTGCCTTAGTATCCTTGTCCCCTCTTCTGAGTAATGAAGATCATCCTGTTTTAGTCTTTTATCCTTCCAAGGCTGCCCCCAGTCTCTCATGTACCCAAAGCCTTCCTCCCTGCACCATTTTTGCTGGGAGTTGAAACGAGTGATGAGGACAGTGTCTTTTCTCCTCAAATCCAAACTAGTAGGACCTCAGAGAAGGATACAGAGTTTATTGCCATCTTAAGGCTCCTGCTTAGCTTCCTGAAGCTATCCTTTACCTCCCCCAGTGATCTGCATGTCAAGTCAATAGTCCTAGGTGGACAATGACACTAACTGCTCCCTTGACCAACATTCCCCTGGTTATTCTCTTTACTCTGTATGTTTCCCTCCCAGCCGAGACCCCAGAAGATACCTGACTATCTTACCTCCCTGGTCACAGAACATATTTCCTCCTCTGTCCCCCTCACTATGGAGTTCCTACTTGTTAATATGTTTCTAATGCTCCTCTTTCTTTGGGACTCTGAGCTTGTCCTGGATGTCTCCCTAGGGATATATCTTCTATCTTGGTAGGTGACAGGTTCTCAATTACTTTTTTGAGGGTACCGAACCTGCCAAGTCACATAGGTGAGGAAACTGCTTTACTTTTACTACCACTAGGCCTTCACTCCTGCAGAGTAGATCTAGCTCCCTTCCCCTATTCCAGCTATAGTCCATTCCCCTACCTGGACCTTAGGTACCCTTTGGGGAACAAGAATAGTGGCTGCCTACGCCAGCCCCCACTTGGACTTGCTCCGAAGTAGGTTAAGTTTTATATTAACCATGCAAGTTCTGCAGTAAGTGCTTCGATCCTTCTGTCCACTAGTCAGAACTGCTATCTCCAGAGGCTCTCCCTGAAGACATCTGCTTGGCAGGTGTTGCATCCCATCAGGCCCCCCTTTTTACCTATGTCCCGTCTGCTCTCCATATCCTCTAGTATCACTCTCTTGGAATGCTTACCTGTCTACTGCCCTAGAGGCTACACATCTAGTTTCCTACCACAGGTGCTTAAGTTAACTTCCCTGCAAGTATCCATTTATCTGGGTACCCCACACAGGATTTCTCCAGGGGTCCTACAAAACTAGTGTTGGTCTAGCACTCTACTTGACTCCTAGGTACCTCTGTTTACCTGTCCCCTACTATGCTTTTCACCTGAGAATGCTCAACTTGATAAATACTGCACATTGGCAGAGAGTACATACCTTGCAGTACCTGCTTTCCCTCACGGTTACTCAATGATCAAAGTATAGCTCCATTGGTGGGAGAAACCAACACCTTACTTTCACATCAGAGATACCTAGTGCAGAGTCTCCTGCTGAACTGAGGACTTCCTGTGGATGCTCCAGCAGACCCTGCTCTCCTGCTGCAGGGCCATCATACTCAAGGGCTCCACTGCTCATGACTGCCTCCCACCCCTCAACCTCCGCAGTCACTCACTCACCACCCAGCCTCCCAGAACCCAGCCTACAAAACACTAGAAAATCAAGCAATGTTTAAAAAAGTAACCACAAAGACTAACACTTTTCCCCACTCTGGTAGATTTACCTGCCCGTCACTTGCTCTCTACTCCAAGTGAGCTCTTTAAGTGAATTCAGGTAATTTCAAATAATTGACTGTTAGCGCTTGATTAGTTTTAGACAGTCACATGATGCCCCCTTTACTAGTACTGCTTACTGCTGCATCCTGCCCCTCCTCCCACAATTTCTTCTTTACCACTGTGACCTCACCTCCCAGAACCCAGCCCACACAACACCTGGAAATCAAACTATACTTACAAATAAATTAACAAACACAAAGGTCACAAAGGCTTTTCCACACTCTTTTAGGCTTACCTACTCTCTGCTTGCTCTCCTCTCCGCATGAGCATTCTGTACAAATGCAAAAAATAGAGTGTGGAGATGCTCTAGTCAGAAGGCTTATAAAGTTGAATAAGAAGGAGAGAGTTTGAAAAAGCACTTATAGCTGAATGGGCACTTTCTATGGGGCCTGTGCACAAATGTGTGCTGTGTATGTGTGATTCTCGTGTACCCGACCCATGTAGCTATGCGCTCAGGGACAGGCACAGGGTGCACAGTATGAACAATTAAGCACCCCCGCAGGGCACCTGTTCATGGACCCATCCCCCCCCAGCATGCATGATCATGGGGATCTGATCGAGGGACACAGGTAGGCATCCAATTAGATGCCTGTCCTGGGTCCCGCAGTAGATCCCCTACTCCACGCAAGTAGGGGATTCAGGGAAGACATGGGACAAAAATAATAAATGTTTATGGGCAAGTGCCTGAATGGCTGCCCACAGCCCACCTTATCAGTCCAGAGAGCTGGAGCAGCATGATAGGTGGGGTCTCTGTCATCGTGCGACCTGCAGAGGTACTCTGTTGGGGGGGGCATACAAAATATACGGTAGGGTCCCTGCTGCTGAATTGTGCACTCCTCTCATCAAGTACTCTTCTCCTTTGTGAATGGTATGGAGTGAGAGCATGCTCACAGACATGCCTCCCACAGCATGTAGCTGGGTGATTGATCAGGGTATCATTTGTGCAAGACATAAACACCCCTTGCATGAGTGCCTCTGGAGGTCTGTGGCCCCCCTGCTGTGTGGCATTCTGACTTGGGGTTGCCTATGTGCTGTGGATGCAAGGCTATAGTGGTGGTAGTAGTGTGTGGATGTGTGTGGAGGGACATGCAAAAAACTATTTTTGTCAGATTTTCACTTCTTCACAAAATCAGTACATTTAAAGGACTGATGTGTTATCTGTCACTGATCCGAAACAGTGTTAACTGTTATTTTGTATTTACTTTTTGTTTTCCTTACATCTCAAGCAATTTGGAAGGATACTAAGCACCTGCACTAGGGTTTTTTCAGTGCTATACTTGGTGTGCTGGTTCAGAAGCAGGAGGGATCAAATGCAAATGTAGAGAGCTGAGTGGCATCCCTTTAGGGGTTGGCAGTGTAGCCGAGCACTTAGGGTGCAGAACTGTGAAGTTAGAGACCAATGTTTGAATCCCATTACTGACACCTACAGCATAATTCTCCTGAGCAAGTCACTTCAACTCCCTGGGCTTCACCTCTACACTCTTTTTCTTTTGCTGTACTTAATCTCCCCCATTTTACTTGGTTTTCCTGTGCATGTTTAATGGTTGCTATCAGATGTTCTGGATTGTATAGAGCTTTGGGACACAATGTGCATGAATGCCACTATATAAAACCAAATTTATTTCCTTCTCTTTTGTGTATTGTCTCATAGGCATAATATCCATGCTGTGGACTTGTGACATCTTCATAAAGTTGATTGGGCTTAAACTGCTGTATAGTTGTTTGGGAGTTATTTGACAAAGAAATATATTGCCGTTTCCAGTGTTTGGCATTCATACAGTTAACAAAGTCTGCATGGAACCAGTGACATATTTCACAACCCCCTGTTGTTCGGATCAAGAATCAAAGCTCTAAATCAAGCATTTTAGGATTCTTCACTTCAAGTGCCTGAACAGCCAGACTGGGTAGGAGATCCTTTTTGATATTTTAGCCACCGCTTACTTTATCTTCCAGGACTCCTAAGGCATTCCATTATTTTTTGCCTCAGAGTTAAGATTAATAAACAACTATTTCTGAATCATGTTGATGCAAAATCCTTCAGCCCCTGATAGTTCCACCACAAATCCCAATGATTGGCAGCTTCTTCAATGGTCTGAAGTTGAACTGAGGTACACGAATGGTAGCAATAGTGATAGACTATCATTATCAGAGACAGCTCCATGGTTTTCCTCACATGTACTGAATACAGACTCCCACTGGTATGTCATCTGTTGAAAAACCATATTATAGGGGCTGCAGTCTCAAAAGTCATCCTATAAGGCTTAATTTATGATAGCTGTGAGAAAGTGATTGACTACCCTTCCAAAAACCAAGGAGCCACACTAATAATCTACTTTAATTCTAGCCCAAAACAGAACATATATTTTCCCTTCAACAGAGCCATAATAGCTCATTTGCATTGTTCATGGCTGTTGAACTCAATCTGATGAGCTTATACTTATGCAGTGAAGGATCCTGATGTCCTAGGAGACTGAACACACAGCTGTGGAGATGCTTCCTTGCAGAGTTCAGAAGAAAGCCACCATCACGTGGGACTGGCAGACATGGTACAGACAGAATATAAAGAAATGTTTGCTGCAAAAACTCAAAATTCTACCTTTTTATAAATCAATTCTGTTTCACTTACATTTTCCAATATTTTTCTAAATTGGAATATAACTAGGGGTGCACTGAATCTTGAACAGAAATTAAAATGTTTATTTTTGTAGCTGGAAACTCACTGGCATTATATAAAGAAAGAGATGTACTGTATTTCTAATGTGGTAATTTGGCACTATTTGCTTCTTGGGAAAATGTTGTATTTCAGTGGTTGATGAAAAAAAAGATCAAGGGTGGGATATTCAGAAGGGTTGCACATGGCGCAATACAGTTGTACCATGCGCAACCCACTGATGTGCCCCAGCGCGGTATTCAAAAGGGGAAAGTGCGTGGCACAAATCTCGATGTGCCGGAGTGCATCAGTAATGTATGTAGTGCAAGTGGGGGGGGGGGCATGCCCATGCATACCCCCGCACATCCCGATATTCGGTGCGGGATGTGCGGTGCCCATGCAAGCACAACCCCTACATGCGCCGCATACAGTTGTTCCAAAAAATAAAGGAGCAACAGCCGACCACCCACAGGTGAGCTGCCGTATTGCAGGGCGCAACAAGGCAGCTGCCAGCTGTGGGTGGCCACCTGAGCTCCAGTGGCACAGTCCGTCGGGTAGTGCCCCCCCACACCCGATCATGGGCAGAAGTAGTACAATAAATAGTCTAAACAGTCCAAACTCCCTGGTGGTCCAGTGGACCACTCGCAGCCCGATTACGGGCAGATGAACGAATTAAGGGAATAAATCCCATCCCTGGTGGTCCAGTAGACTGCTTGCAGCCCGATCGTGGGCAGAAGTATAAAAAAAATGTTATATCCCATCCCTGGTAGTCCAGCGGTACCCCCTCACCCTCCCACTGAGCCATGCCATCCCGCTCCCCGGTCAGCGGTGGGCAGCAGCTCCCCACCTGCAAGTTGCCTGGCTACCGCTGACTGACTGCATACAGTACAGCTGTACACCCATTGGTCCACAGCGTCGGCCAATGGGCGTGCAGACCATATGCACGCCCATTGGCCCATGCTGTGGACCAATGGGCGTACAGCTGTACTGTACGCAGTCAGTTGGCGGTGGCTGGGAGGCTTGCAGGTGGGCAGCTTCCACCCGCCGCTGACCGGGGAGGGAGCGGGTATGGGGCTCAGTGGAGGGTGGGAGGGGTACCGCTGACCACCAGGGATGGATACATTTTTTCTATACTTCTGCCCATAGTTGGGCCGCAGTGGTCCACTGGACCACCAGGGATGTTGGACAGTATTGTATTCATACATATGCCCGCGATCGGGCAGTGGGACACTTTGCGCTTGTGCAGGCGGATCGGCCCCCGACGGCTGCAGCCTGACAGGGCGCCAGGTGCAAGTCACCAGGCTCGGTGCACCTGCATGCAATGGAGCCATAATGACATGCAAATGGCCCCATTTGTGCCTTGATGCATTATGGCCCCATTTGCATGTGCACTTTTGAATATCCGGTTGATGCGCCTAGTGCAATGGCACTTGCACTAGCGCATCCCCCTGCCCCTCTCTGGCCACTTGCGCTGGTGCAGTGCCACTGCACCATACACAATGTGGGTGGCCACAGAGCAATATTCAATGGTGCTGAGCCATGGCGCAGCACCGTTGAATATCACCCTGTCAGCGCCTTGGCACATCCCAGTTGTGCTGTGCCCAGGTTTGTGCCACAGCCTGGCGCAGTCTGAGTATCCCACCCCAAGAGCCCAATTTTTAAAAATGACATGTCCCACTGTATCATGTTTTGAACACACATGCACCTGAAATTTTAGCCTCAGGTGGACCACTGAACAGTTATTGCATCCCTATTTTAGATGCAGTCATGTTCAAAAGTGACAAAAATTAACTTTGTATCATTTTTTCCATAAAGCGTGTCTTTTTGTTGTAATTGAACAGTTCTGTTGATGATACTGGTGCAAGTGGGCCGACACAGGTGAATTTACCATTTGTGTCTGTACTGACCCTCTTGAAACCTGGTCACAAGGGTTTATTTTGGTCCCCTTCTGCAATTTAGGCAACTGCAACATTCATTATGGGAAATAGGCAGAGCCATTAAGTGAAGCAGAAGAAGAAACAGAGGAACAAGAAGAAGAGGAAGAAGAAGAAGAATAACTTGCATTTATATAACATATTTCGTGCACATTGTATTCCAAATGAGAGACTGGCAGTACAGTGACTGTAATCGTGTAGTAGCAGCCATTTTGCAGATGAGCACCTGCTGTACATACAGCCTTGCACAATTGCACAAACCAATTTTATGGGAAGGGGAATGTTGACCAGGACAGCCTGGACCTGGGCACCCACCAGGATAGCACTTGAGATGGGCAGAAGGAATCTCAGTTTTAATGCCTCATTTAAAGGACAGCACATCTGGCTGTACAGCAACCTTCCAGTACTGTACTTGGGTGCCAGTTTTTATGATGTGAGCCAGTTCCTGTGTGGGACTGTGGTGCTACGGTAGCTAACATTATGGGCTTCATGCACTATAGAGAGGGAATAACCACCAATGGCACCATGAAAAAACTTCTGGGAAACTAGGGTCCAGTTATCTACCTGTCTTTCCTAGGCACACTAACTTTGCTGTGAGGTCATGATGCTGCTCTTCATGATTCCTCCTTCCCAAATTAAGTAATGTACTCAGTAAAGTTTTTTGTGTCTCCTTAAGAAACTGATCCAACGTCAATTTAAAAGATGCAACAATCCCTACTTCCACTGCATCCTTCTGGAGCCTGTTCTAGGAGTGTACACCTCTCTGATGATGCATATGTTTCGAAACCGGTAGAGGTCCAGTGAACCAACTGCTGTTTGTGGTGTTTGGCGTTTGGCATTTTTATAATCTTTTCCTAATAAATGTTGCATATTGGTCCAGTGCTGTGTGGTGCAGATATTTGTTTGCTACATGTTCTTTGATATATTCTGTACACACTAACCCCTTGGAGCGGTTTTGTTTCTCTGCTCGTACCTCTCATTACCCCCAGTTCTACCCACACACCCTGAATGTAGGGTTTGCTTTCTTGTAATTTATAGAGCAGATGATTACTGGTTTTGCAAATGTTTTTTTACAACTCATTATCACCTCCCCAGCTAGTGTCATCTGACTGCTGAACTGTTTTGCCCATGTTGCAGTCTTATTACAGGCACGCTGTGGTGTTATAGTGCTGTAGTGCCACTGCTGCAGCTGTGTATCGATTGGGAACTGCTCAGGTATCTGAGAGAAAAGAACATTTGAAATCACTATACTCTCTTCCATGCATTACACATAATAAGAGATGGCAGTGGGTTCAGAGTGATGCTATCTACAGGTTCTCTTTTAATGGTTGCCAAGATAAACCTCTCAAGCTTTGCTCTCAAGAGTTCCTGGGCAACTGTTTCTGTTGTACCTGCAACAGCATCACTTTGCATTCCCCACCATCTGTTACCATCTTTGTTCTTTTATCTTGTACAGGCTGAATAAGTTCACTGTGATTCACCATATCTGAGCCTTTTAAAATTGTAAATAACAAAGTTGTACCTCTTGTCAGTTTTATGTTTTCTAGGGAAAATGTATCACACCCGTCTAAATGCACCCCCCCAACCAGCTTAATCTTTCAATTCCCATTTCCTCCAATAGTGCTTTTAGAAGTCCAAAGAGTCCATTGCTAACAAAATGTCCATCTTAGAGGAACTGAGTTAACCATTTGAACCAGTTAACCAGTTGCTTGTTCCCTGCTGAAACTTCTTGATTGCCAAAATATCCTTAACGTGTTTGGCTTGCAAAGTATTAAAGCATGTTAATATCTGTTTGAGCTGTGAGAAGGGTTTTGGTGGCGTGCTCTTCCTCCACCTATCACAGCTTCAGAATATTAACTCTCCTACCTAATTCCTTACACTCTCCACCTTTCTCCTCCTTTTCCCTTTGAAGTACTTACCCAATCAGAAGGCTAGAAAATGCAACATAGAGGGTTCTCTTGTGCAGCTTCTAATTCTTGCTTGAAATCTTTCCTCTGATTTTCGTTCCACAGCTGCTACTGTTTAGAACTTTGTCTTTCAGAGAATGGCAGATATGCTGCACAACCAGTATCATTTCCATAAGCATGATGCAGTGCTTGCAGCTCATTGAATTAATGTATTCTCATAGAAACACAGAATTTGATGATGGATAATAACCACTTGACCCACCTAGTCTGCCAGTTTTACTCTACCTGCAGTATCACCGCAGACCCTAACGGATCTCCAGCTCTTTCTCCCCCTTTGTTTCCACTAAGATTCCGTTATGCCTATCCCATCTATTCTTGAAACACACCAATGTTTTTAGCCCCACCACCTCAGTTGGAAGGCTGTTCCAGGAATCTACCACTTTTTCTGTGAAGAAATACTTCCTCACTTCTCTCCTGAATCTACCTCCCTCCAGTCTTATAGCATGTCCTCTTGTTCTTGAGCCCTTTTTTTCTGAAAAATACTTCCCTCCTGTACCTTATTTACTCCCATGAGATATTTAAAAGTCTCTGTCATATCCCTCCTCTCCCTCCTCTCTGCCAGGACATACGCATTGAGGTCCTTTAGTCTGTCTTCATAGTACTTTTGATGCAGACTCTGTGCCATTTAATTTTCTCTCTTCTGGACTGTCTACACTCTGTCTATGTCCTTCTGGAGATGTGGTTTCCTGAACTGGATACAGTCTTGTATGTGGGGTGTTACAGGTGATCTATACAGAGGCAATTCTACCTCCCTCTTTCTGCTAGTGACAGCATCCCACTAGCCCTTTGAACTGCCTTGTTAGGTCATTGGATATGATTACCCCCAGGACATCTGGTGATGTCACTGACTGGAATGCATTGAGACTTCAGAGTTTAGTGAGACTAAAAAAGTGAGTATTTTCTTTTCCCCAGAATTCTTTGTTGGTGTGGCTACAACAGACTAACCATGGGAGGTTCAAAAAAGAGAAAGAAAAACTCGGGAACTGGCTCATCCAACTCTGAGCTCCCATGACCTGAAACCTCAGACCACTCCACTCCTAGCTCCAGTGTGAATTTTTCTCCACATGGTGGCAGCAGCAGTCAGCGACTCTTGAATGGCACACAGTCAAAACAGCGCTAGATATAAAAATAGGTGAACTTGCTGTTTGCAGGGGATGGGTCCCCTGTGCCCCCCTTGAGGGGGGCTATGCCCCCCCCACACACACACACTTACTAAATATAACAACTCCGGGGGGGTGTACCTCAGGAGAGGTCACCTATTTGGTAATGTGGCACTGTTTTGACTCTGTGCCATTCAGGAGTCACGGTTTCAAAAGTATATGGGTAAAACGTGTAGTTACCAATACCCAGCTATTGGCAAAACTTTCGGAATAAAGAGCAGAAACAGCCAACTTGGTGCAGGCACTGAGAACAAACTTTACAACAGTAAAAAAATAAAACCCATGAAGTGCAGTGGGCTATAACAGAAGTGACTAAATGCATGGGCATAGTGGCAGACCTTCTACTCTATAGGCATCATAAACAAATCCAACTGGAATAGAAATGGACTGACCTTGAAGGACGAATACAGCAAAAGAATCTGAGGATCTCTGAATTGCCTGAGGGGGTGAAGTGGTCTGATATCCAAAAGTCCATAGCTCTCTACTTCCTGACAAGCTTGGGATCCCTGCAACTGATCCCCTGCACATTGAGCATCTGCACAGAAAACTTGGACCCACACTGAAACCTGCAGAATGCACAAGATCAGTTATCGTCAGATTCCTTTGCTACCAGACAAAAGAAAAAGTCCTGTTCACTGCCTGGAGGATCACCATTTATATTTTGACCTGGAATATGCCCTACAGATACAAGCCCAAGAAAGCAGTTATAATTTGGTTGTAAAAGTGCTATGTCAAGCCAGCTTGAAATTTCAGACTCTCTACCATCTAAACTACTTGTTTACTAATTTGAAGGTGTAGTTGCGTACCACACAGGGGCTGAAGCAGAATCAGACCAGAAGCACCAGTGGATAGCTATTTCTCAGCCTCCTAGAACACAGCCATGGAGGTGAGGAGTTCAGGAGCTACAGGACTTACCTTCACTGTCTATACCCCAGTCTGAGTTTAATTGAACAGTGGCACTGGCTAAATTGCAGGCTTTGGATGCTGTGCAGAACATAAAGGACCTGCTAAGACATTTTAAATGGGTGTCCCACGGAGGTACATGTGTAATCAACTAAGACAGTAAACCAAAATGTATACTGAGTTACTTTCCCTACACTTGTAAAGGTTTATATCTCTTAGGAGTTCAGCTGATGCATCTGTTCAATGGTTTGTTGCCTGGTGAGGGGACATGAGGGATCTGGGTTGAGTCTGTTGCTTGAGACCATGTTCTGTGTGAAGGGGTAGGGGTGGGGGGAGGAAGCACCCTGACGTTGGTCTGCAGCAGAGAGCAATTTCTTCTGATTTCTTTAGATGGCCTTACCACTAATCTTGCCTACAATGATCCTACACTGGACCCGGCCAATTGATACCACGGTTTTGTGAGGGGTGGGGAATTGATGCCAGCATAGGGCTGCCAAATGGCAGCTTTTGAGCTGGACCCACCCAACCTAATCTTCTAGTTCATGATGGCTAAAGCCACAGTAGACTACAATATGGATGTACTGTCACAGGCCTCAGTGGGGTTCCAAGGCTGGGGGTTGGGAACTCCCCCTCCCACCTGCTGTGGTGGTGTGGTAAGTAGCAAGTGTACCAGTTCCAGGGCAAAAGGCCAAGGGTCATTAATTGAGTATACTGTACATGGCTACTCAGCTTTATTTGGGGGGGGGCATGTCTGCCACTGCCGGGGACCTCGGAGCTGTCTCCTCCTCTTGATCTCACTCATTTAGATGCCTATGTGTTTTATATGCCAGACTCAGGTACTACATTAAAGCCTCACTAAATGATCAATGCTGGGATGAGCAGCCCCCCCCAAGAAAACCAGGGCCCCCAAAAGGAAACCCACCAGTCACCAGTTGGGGAACTCCCTAGGGAGCTGATGTCCTACAGCTTTCCAGCCACAGAACCTCCAGTGCCCTACCAGGGAGGTTACATGACCCACACCCAACCACCAGGTTAGCTCTTCGGGTCAAACCACATCCACGGCCTCAACAGACAAATAACAGATTCGGTGATGACATCAATGGCACAACTAAAACCCCAGATGGGGGAAGAAGCTGACACTTCCCCTGACAACTAGGGGATTATGGCCTGATTTCCCCGACCATCCTCCAACAGCCACATGGCCAGACCCCTTCCCTACAGAAGCCCCCTTCATCCGGCAGATAGGCTCCCACAGCCAAACCCTAGTCACTCAAGGCCACCCCCCCACCCCACGCTGAGGAACTCAGCAGCCAAAGTCTGGATCTTCAGCCTTAACTAAAATGCCAGAGCTCCCGACCAGTTCACAACTCAGGAAAAAGCAAAGCAGAAGCAGAACTGCTAGCACTCATGACATCCAATGATCTTCCTTCCTTGGTCATGTAGGTCCACTCTCCTCAAATGAGCTCCCTTCCCGGACAGCAGATTTCTCTAGTGATGATAAAAAACAGATGATCCCACAAGATGGGCTACCAAAAAAAAGCCCATCCACTCCAACAACTGCCTTTAGAGAAAAAGCTTGCAACTGCAGAACTGCCACAGGCAACAGCCAAATGGAAGTGCTCACTATAACATATGAGCGCTTCCAAAGAGAAAAAAGCATGACAAAGCTCACCGGATTAATTGGAAAAGTTCTGCAAAGTTGGTAAAAGCATTAGGTCTCAGGGTAGACCGAGAACTGCAGCCTGCCACACTGCAAAATGGCCTAAACCTACCAGGACACTCAGTAAAACTGGCTAAATGCCAGAATGCCAGAAAAGCAGCCTGAAAAACTGCTACCCAAAAATCCACTCAAAACCCTATACTACCTCACTTCTTCAAGGTGTCAGCGTAGCTCAGTTGGTAGCACATCTGCCTCTGGACCAGAAGGTCATGGGTTCTTGTTCCACACCGGGATTGGACTTGCACCTAAAAATCACTGGCATCCGAGTGCAGTATTGGGGGTACTGTACTGCTGGGGTGTGCCGTCCTTTGGATGAGATGTTAAACCGAGGTCCCTTCTGCCCGTCCAGGTGGAAGTAAAAGAACCCAAGGCACTCTTCACAAACAGTAGGGAACATTCCCAGTGTCCTGGCCAATATTCCCCTTCCCATAAACTGGTTCATGCAATTATCCAGGCTGTGGGTGGGTGATGATGTGCAATATGGCTGCCACCACACATTCAATCACTTCACTATCAGTCTAGTGTTGCTTGTAAAGAGCTTTGGATGTATGAAAAAGCACTACATAAATGCTGATTCTTCTTCTTCTTCAACCCTTTCTAAACTATAAATTAAAATAAAAATAAAAGAATAACAAACAACAAAAATAAAATGCATTAGAGCTAGTGTTCTTGCTGGCTCACATCTGCCACCATCTTTTCGAAACATGTCATTGGCTGTGGTTAAGTCCTCTTTTTACCATCTGAGGAATATCGCACAGATTAAGCACCTGATTTCATCTGGCGACCTTCCAACTTTGATCCACGCCTTTGTGACCTCATGCCTGGACTATTGTAACTCCCTTTACCTAGGGCTTCCGGGGGTTGATATCCACTACTTGCAGCTGGTGCAGAACGCAGCGGCTAGGTTGTTGTCTGGATTATCTCGATCCAGCTATATTACACTTGTGCTGTGCAAATGGCGCTGGCTGCTAGTTCAGTGGTGCATCACCTTCAAGGTCAGTTTGCTGACCTATAAAACCCTACACTGACTGGGTTTGAGCTACCTGCAAGATCTCCTGCACCCTTATTGCCCCCTCCGACTGCTCCACTCAGCCAATGAGGGATTGCTGGATATTCCCAGGATATGGTTAAAAACTTCTGGATCACAGGCATTTTGTTTGCAGTCCCAACCCTGTGAAATTCTCTGCCTCATCTGATACGAGAGTGTCTGACAGTGGAGAGTTTCAAAACTGCATTAAACATGTATTTATTTAGGCTCGCCTTTGGAGAAACTATTTAATTTGTGTTGGACTATTGTATGTGTGTTTTTAATCATATTGATTGGATGATTGATTTTTAGAATTTTATTGTTTTAATTGATATTGTATAGACTGTAAAGCGCTTTGGTAAACTGTGAATAGCGCTTTATAAATAAAGATATTATTATTATTATCGTATCCCCTCTCCCTCCATTCCTCAGGGTATACATATTGAGGTCTTTTATTCTTTCTTCATATGTTTTCAAGTGCATTCCTTCCACCATTTTTATTGCCCTTCTCTGGACTGCCTCCATTCTGTCAATGTCCTTCCGGAGATGTGGTCTCCAGAACTGAACACAGTATTCCAGATGTGGCCTGACCAATTATCTGTACAGTGGCATCACTACCTCCTTTTGTTCTACTGGTGATGCCTCTCCCTATGCACCCCAGCATCCCTCTGGCCCTCCCCTCCACCTTCTCACATTGCTTGGCTACTTTCAGGCTGTCTGTTATAATTTCCCCCATTTGTTGTTGTTAGTTTCTCCCCTCCCCCATCTTGTATTCCTCTCCAGGATTCCTGTGCCCCAAGTGCATGATCTTTCACTTCTTTGTATTGAATTTAAACTGCCGCACTCTTGACCACTCTTTCAACCTGCCTAGGTCTCTTCTCATTCTTTCCACCCCATCTGGAGTGTCCACCCTATTGTAGATCTTGGTGTCATCTGAAAAGAGGCTTATCTTCCCTTCCAGCCCCTCTGCAATGTATTCTTATCTCTATACTTGTTATTCCCAACCCTAATCCATCTCCCCCACTCTCGTCTATCCCAACACCTGTCTCCTCCCTGTGTCCCCTACTGTTTAATTGACCTCTTCCTACACTGTCTTGTTCCTGACGTTGTAGCCTGTGAGTTACTGGTATCCTGCACTCCTGATGTAATCAATTTGTATTGACATTAATTATGCCAGTCTGATATTCTGTATTACTGTACATTGCTGTGCCTTGTTGCATTATCATATTACTGCACGTTTTACTTGTTATTATGTATTTATCCCCTCCCCATGACACATCTGGAAACAAGCTTTATGGCTCAGTATGTCTTTCTTGGTAAATCTCTTTTAAATACCTAAATAAATAAAATGTCACTAATGAAGACATTGAAGAGGACCGGCCCCAGCACTGAGCCCTGTTGGTCTCTAATATACAGTAGTCTCATATACATTATTGTGTCTTCCCCTACTGGGTCTGGATGGGGTGACTTCCCACACAAAAGCCAAGGTCAGATCCATCTTTGTTTTTCATTTACTACTATGTCAAACTGGATATCCTGCTCCTGGAGTGGGTTCAGAGGAGGGCAACTAGGATGATCTGGGATCTGGGGGATAGGTCATACGAGGAACGAATTGCGGAGCTCAACCTATTCTCGCTAGAGGAGAGGAGAGAAGGGATGGGGGGGATATGATTGAGGTCTTCAGGTACCTGAAGGGAGTAAATAGGGTAAGCCTAAATGGGATCCTTCAGAGGAAGGAGGGAGGAGTCACCAGGGGGCACAGTTGGAGGCTGGAGGGTGGAAGACTTGAAGGGGGCGAGGAGGCAGTACTTCACTGAGAGAGTGGAGGAACCATGGAATGCACTGCCTAAGGAACTGGTAGAGCTATCCACAGTGGAGGGGTTAAGAGGGGCTGGGACAGGTACAAGTGGGGGGTGAAGCTGAGGAATGCTTGTCTGGGGAGGGGAACTTTGGTGCAGGGAGGGGGGAGCATGAGATAAGCCAGGAAGATGGTTATGGTACCCATTCAGGGTACTGACTCCTGAGCAGACTCAATAGACCATGAGACCTACTCTGCTGGCATTTTATTCATTTTTATTTTTTTACTTCTTTTTATGGCACCATCATGCGGGTAACTCTCTCGGGCATCCATTGATCCCCCAGCTCTACCTCCGAGCCTGAAACTCCTCCTCCTCCTGGCACCAGCCCAGCTATCCCCTCTGATCTGAGCCCCCCCGAGGTAGGGCTGCCCTTTCCACCCAGGGTGCTCTATCTACAATTCAGGCCAGGCTGGGCTCGGCCCAGGAGTGGAGAGAGTCCAACTGGTGGAGTGTGACTGTGGGAGGTGGTGCCATCACCTATCCCCGAGGATGGGGATTTTTTCTGTGTTTATGACCTTCCCTTCTCCCCCTTAGTGGAACCTGAGTGTATAATGATGCCAAGCACGTCAGTCACTGCTCTGCATCCCCCTATGCCAGCCCTAAGTGTTGCAGTGCCTCCAGTCTCCACCGGGGGCCACTGCAATACCAGGAAGTCATCTGGATCCCCCCAAGAGAAGAAAGCAGCCCTCCAAACACTCAATCCTCTCTCTTTCCCCTGCCGACCCCCAGCGGCCTGGGATTGTTCCCGAACCCGGATTGATGGCATGGTGTGAGGTGTGGCATCCAGCACCTCAACCCTCAGTGCCACTGGACCGGCTCTGCTGGCATTTTAGTATGTTAGTGTGATATTTAATAGTGGTCTCCCATAGAAACTTACGTGCAGAATTTACTATACTCTGGTTCCGCAGACCTCTGTGGTTCATTCCATTGTTCTCATTTTCTGTTTTCCAGTGGGCAATGCTTCTACATACCCTAACTGGTATTTTCTCCATACTACCAGCTTAGAGGGCCTGGTAACTTTACTGGTTTACCCTCACCATGCTTTTTACCAGGCATGTTCAGAAAGTGTTTATTTACCTCTCCCTGCCTAGGAAGTCTACCTACAGTATCTGATTTCCACACCTGATTACTTAATGGTGTTTTCCCATTCAGTTTTCTTGGATGTACATTTTATTATTGTACATAGTTTATATGCGATTCCTTCACCCCATGGTTGGTTGTATTTGTTTCTGTTTTCCAGCAGCTAGATTGCACTTGAAATTTCACATGAGAGTTGGAGGTTGCATGGATGACACCAGGTCAACTCACTTATGGAGGGTCCTTTGGGAGGAGTCAGTTATTTTACCAAACACAATCATGATGGTGGTATCAACTAAAATGTTATCTTTAATGTAGATGGGTCCATGACCCAGTAAAGCATTATAGGCAGTCACAGATGTTTAAAAAGGAATGACCAGAGTTATTCTTGTTCCAGACCCACATTTCTTTGGCAGAACACTGTAAATTTCTACATTCTGAATATGAGATGATGTAGGCTTCCTCCCACTGGGGCACAGCTATACTGGTGCCGAGGGGTTTTCCCTTTTTTTCCTTTTTTATTATTTATCTCCTATTCAGATTCAGCTCAGTGGCCCATTAACATCACTATAATGTTATTCAGGCTTGTTTATACTGAGGTTCATCATATATATATAGAGGGGTGGGGAGCCACGGGTATCCCTAATCCTTACCTATTTACAAATTCTTATTAATTAATAGATAGTTTTAGATAACTATCTGGGTTAATGCCAACTGGAATGACTGCCACATTTTCTCATAGTGTTCTTTCAAATCCAATTTACAATACCATATATATTCCAATTTAGTGATATCTATCATCAAGTTTGGCCATTTCTTGAAGGAGGGGGGTTTGGGCCCTTCCACTTTTGCAATATAGATTTCTTTGCAACCATTACCATAAGGGATAGTAATTTTCTCTGAGATGTATCCAATATATTATCAAATGGGTATATACCCATCATGATTATCAATGAATTGAGGATGATTGCTCTGCCAAAAACCAAAGATACAAATTGAGTAATCTTTGACCAAAAATTGAACAGCCGTGGACAAGAATGAATCATGTGAATCAAAGTTCTTGATGTTGTTGCACATCTAGGACATTTATCCATGATGTTAAAGTTAAGCAGATGTAGTCTATGCGGGGTATAATATGTCCTATGTATTGTATTAAATAGAATTTGCTGTAATCTAACAGAATGTATATTGTGTATATATACACTTCTAAGCTCTTCTGCCATAGTTCAGATGTCAGATTCACTCCCAAATCTCTTTGCCACTTTTGTCTAAGCTTATCTAGTCTGTGATCAGAGCTTTCACTCAATACATGATACAGACCCGATATTAATTTCTTCCCCTCTTTGTTAATCTGCATAATAGTCAACAGAACTGAAGGTTCTGAAATTCAGATTTTATTTCTATTTTTATTCAAAAAATGTTTCACTTGTAAATAATAAAATTCCTGAGTATTTGAAATGTTATATTCATTTTTTAATTGAACAAATGGTTTTAATTTCCCCATATAATATAGATCCCCCATTTGGGTCATCCCCTGTTTTTGACAACTTAAGAATGTTTTATTTATTACTGATGGAGCAAATTTATAGTTATTATATAAAGGAGTATATTCTGTAATAAGATCATTGTCTCCTAGTTTTTTTTGAACTTTTAACCAGCTGGTATATAAAGTTTTAACCATCGTAGGTATTGAACCCTCTAATTTTTTAGTAGGAGTTGCTGAATATAATAAATTTAAGAGTGTTGGATAAGGTTGAAACTCTATCTGTATCTTATTTGAGGTTTTCTTATCTTTACCAGGGTATAGTGAATCCCAAATGTGAGTAACTGGAGCCACTAAATAATATAATTTGAAATCCGGCAGTGACAGACCCCCACGTTCTTTAGGTAATTCTAAGGTCTCTCTTGCTATTCTAACCTTGTTATGTTTCCATGCAAATATATTTACCAGAGTATATAGTTGATCCTATTCCCTGAAAAAGAGTCAAAGAGATTAGTGATCTGGATTATGGATGTAATTGATGAGGCTATATTTGAAATATACAACAATGTATCATCCACAAATAGGCTAATTTTTTCCTGTGTGTGCCCTATTGTGATTCCCGTACTACATGGATGATTTCTACTGGCAAGTGCTAATGGCCCCAGAGCCAAAGCAAATATAAGTGGGGAGAGGGGACAACCCTGTCTCATTCCTCTGGCTAATATAAACTGTTCAGAGATCAATCCATTAATTCTAATAACCGATGATGGGGAATCATATATGCATTTTACCCATCCACTGAGCTGTGCACCCAAGCCCATTCTCTGTAAAATCTTGAAACTATAAGGCCACTCAAGCCTATTAAAGGCCTTTTCTGCATCTATTGCCAATAAGGCAGCTTCTTGATCTAGATTTAACTCCATAATATCCATTGTACATCTAATATTCTCCATCATTGACCTAATTTTTATAAATCCATTTTGATCTTGATGAATGATTTCCGGTAGTATATTTTCTAACCTATTTGCTATAATTTTTTGTAAAGATCTTGTAATCTGTATTTAGCAGAGAAATAGGGTGGTAGGATGCACAGCTCAGTGGATCTTTCCTCTTTTTAAAGAAAATCTGTATACAAGCTTGTGAGAAGGATTTCAGTAAACTTTTTATTTGAGAGAATGAATTAAACAGTTGAACCAAAACTGGTAATAAAATATATTTAAACTTTCTATAAAATTCATTCCCCAAGCCTTCTGAGCACGGTGCTATATTCATAGCCAGATTATGCATAGCATAGTCAATTTCTTCCTCGGTAATTGATTTTTTAAGTAATTCTTGGGCCTGAGATGTTACTTCTGTAATTTGTATAGAGTCCAGAAAAGTTATCTCCTCCATATTTCCTTTAAATTGTGAAGTATAAAAATTTTTATAATAAAGGGTAAACCGGTCCAAAATACATTTAGGTTTATTAACAAGTAATCCCTTGTCATCTTTCAAATGCATAATTTAATTTTCCTGCTGAATATTTTTGTCTGCTAAGGTATTAATTTTAACGGTTTTTCCATAGTGAAAAAATAATTAGCTCTTGTGTTCAAAATCTGTTTTTCTGCTTTTTCAGTTATTAAATGATTATAAAAATATTTTTTATGCAGTAATTTCTTATAAATTTCCAAATCGAATGTAGAACTATGAATCCTAGTTAGACCTTGTATGTCCCGCTCTGTCTGTATTATTAATTTGTCTAGTTGTGTTTTGTTTATAGCCATTAGGTTCATTATGGATCCTCTTTTAGTAATTTTTAGTAATCTTAAATGCCTTCCAAATTGTTGCTATATCAGTGTCCCTTGTATTATTAAATAAAAAATATTCCTCAAAGGATTTTCTGATTTTGTCTTTGAAATATGCTTCAGACAGAAGCGAGACATCCATTCTCCAACTTTTAGTAAATGTTATCCTTATATTAATTTTTATATCCATAATGCATGGAGAATGATCAGATATAAGGATCCCTGGGTATTGTACATCTGAATTGAATGCAGCAATGATTTTGGCACTAAAAAATATTCTATCCGAGAATATACTTGGTGTATTGAAAAAAAAAAGAATGAACTTTTTTGTCTTTACTTTTTTCTCTCCAAGGGTCTATTAGGCCTAAGTATGCCATAAAGCTTAACACTGTGATCCTTGAGGTTCTATGTGATCTGTCCAGTGTACTTGATGTGTCTATCTGGCAAAGAGCCAAATTAAAATCCCCTCCAATAATAAATGGAACTTCATAATTAGAAAGTTCTAAAAAGAAGTCTGAGTAAAATCTAGGGTTGTTCTCATTCTATGCGAATAAAACCACATATGTAAATTTTATCTCATATAGCCTCAACTGTACCAACACAAATCTACCCTGTGGCTCCACACAGTATCTGTCTATGGCAGGCATTGTCTTCTTTCTGTGGAATGCAATCAATACCCCTCTGGATTTAGATGAAAATTCAGAAAAGAACACCTTCCTTCCAACCATTTAATATCTTTTTTGTAGTAAATGTGTCTCTTGTAGTAACATAACACTGACATTCTTCTTTTCCAGATACATCAGAATTTTTTTATTAGCTTTGATCTATCTTACAGTCCTTTCACATTCAAGGTGGTCAACCTAAATAGATCTGCCATCATATCTGCCATTTACTTTCAGTCTTAATCTCTAAAAGAAAAAAAAAGGAGAACAATCCGGACTCCCCCCCATCCAGTTATTTCATTTTTTTAAATAGTCATATATAATTTTACAAATCCCTTCGTGCCACTGATTTAACTTACAAATTTGCATATAGCCCTTCCCCTGTTTCCTAAATAACCCCAACTATTACCCCATCCTAGAATAAAGATAAAAACTATTCCACCCACAGACAGGATGAACCCATGCTCATCTCCATACACTGACACACAGCATGCCTTGAGAAGAACCCCTAATATCTTTTTAATATTTCCCCTATAATTCATATGTTGTCTTCCTAATGGTTTCACATTCTCCTCCAGGTTTTCATAATTTTGTTTTCATTTATTCTTCCCCCTTTTTTATTCTTTTTTCTTTTCTCTGCTCTCTCCCCTTCTTTCTTTCCTTTTTCTTTTCCCCTCTCTCTCCTTCCCCATTTCTTCTCTTCCTTCCCTCCCTCCTTTCCTTTTGTCCTTCTCTCTATTCTGCACTTGTTCCTTTTTCTTCCTCTCCTCTCCTTTCCTCCCTTTCTTCCTTCCCCCTTCTTTCCAGAAAATAAAAAAATAAAAAGGGGGAATAGACAAGGTTATGAGACTGGGTAGATGATGTTGTCTCATAAGCTCTTATAAATGCTGATGTTGCATCTTCAGGGCAATCATAAGTTTGTAAATGACCATTCACTACAAATCATATTTTTGCCAGATAGAGCATTGAGAAATGAATACTCTTCGCAAATAACTTCTGTTTAAGTGGATTAAACAACTTCCTTTGTTCTGTAGTATAACTAGATATATCAGGATATGTATTAAAGTGGAGGTTATCCACCTTAATCCCTTTAGATACTGTATGTGGGCCTTCTGCAGAATTGCTTCCGTATCCTGGTATTTGAGGGATTTCACAAAAGCAGTTCTGGGAAAATTGGAGTTAGGGATTTTAGAGCCTGCTCTGTGGGCTCTATCCAGAACAACCTTGTCCTCTGGATATTTTCTTTCAAGTGCCAAAGTGAGGAACTTTTCAAAATACAAGACCGCATTGCCAGGCCCTTCCAGTCCCTCTGGTATTTTACACAGCCAAAAATTCACTCTCCTTGCTCTGTCTTCTTGTTCTGAAATTTTATGGTGTAATGCTTTAAGCTGCTTCTCTAACTGAACCACACACTGGGGTAGTTTGTTGGTGTTATCTTCAAGAAGTGAAACTCGTGATTCTAAATCTTCGGTTCTAGAGGCTAATGACTATAATTTCAAAGAGACTTCTGAAAGAGTGTTCGAAACTGCGCTGATTGAACCTTTTACCTCCCCCAAAGAGCTCGGCATATCCATTCTTAAGCAACCCACTACTTCCAAAATGTCTTTTTTAAAGGAAAATGCCTCTTCTGGGACCCCAGTCCTGTTATGACATAATGGATTTACTTCTGCTTTCGTTCTTCATTTTGAGTATTTTTCAATCCCTCAGTCTGTTCATTAATAATACCATTTTCCAGTTCCCTCAATGGAGGCATCCGCACCTCACTTGTTTCCAACAGTGACTGAGACCCCTCCCTCCCACTTACAGAGCATGTAAGATGTAATTTTTATACCCCCCCTTGCTCCATCTGCACTACCCCAGTACACCTGGCATCCAGCCCAGTTATTTCAGAGCTTTTCTCCACCAGGTTTTCAGCTGATTCCTCACCTGGATTCATTTCCAAACCTCCCTCAGTTTCCTTCATTGATTTTTGAACTGAGCTTTTTGTAAAGGTAGAAAGCATATTACCTTTTTGATGCTTTTGTATTTCTGGGCTTACCTGCGGTGAGAGGAGTGAGCAAGGTGGTTCCAAATATTCAGTGAAATCCGAGGATTCCAACCTTTTTGTAGTGCAGGTATTGCAGGGTTTCTTACTCACTGGTTGGGCTAGGTTAGCCAATTTCCATGTCTGCTGAGTGTTTTTCGGCATGCCTTTATAACAGCAAAATTGAGAGAAAATTGCTTACAAGGGGGGTATAAACTCAGCTACCTAGTTCCTCTTCTGTGTAAGGACTCTCACCGAGTGAAGGTCAATGCCAATCCTGGGAAGCATTTAAAGCCCACTAGCTTCAAAGGGGAGAGAGCAGGGGAAAAAATGGGGATTAAACAAACCAAAATAGGAGAAAAAAATATTAGCTTCCTGCCGCGAGAACCATCTCGCTTCTTTAATTCGTCCTTGCCACATTAACATTTCTCAGCATTTTGGTTCTCTCACAAGATGCAGATCATTGTTAGTTCAGGTACGCATAACTGAAATAACCTTTTCACTAAGAAAGAGAACATGAACGAAACCCAGGGATTTCACTTGCCGAACTGATGTTTCTTGAAGTTTCAAATCTCCCACTGCTGCATTCGATGTTCCCTACCCGACCATCTCAGAGGTCTGTCGTCGCAGAATGTGACATCACAGCCTCCTCACGGGCACCTCCTCTGTTCGATGGGAGAAATACAGAACTAATGCTGAGGGGTGTTCCCTTTACTATAGAAACTAATAGGCATTGAAAGCCATTTTGTGATCTGGTGACTGTTATAACCCAAGTTTCTTGCAGGGTTTTTTTTTAGTCCACCGTCACTTCTAGGACATTGGAACAAGGTGGAAACTACTCCATGGGACAACACGGCGGTATCAATAGCCTGGCCTGCATGATATGGGACTTTTGACCTTGGAGTATGACTAATGCAAACCAGTGGAATCTGCCTCCCACATGGACAATCAAAATATAACAACACAAAGGACATTGTGACGTATGCTACTATACGTTCTTGTTTGTTCTTATTTTCTGTCACTGTGCAAGGAAAATGTTCATAAAAATACAAAAACAAACAAAAAAAAGATATGATTACCTCCAGATTTCTTTCCTGCTTGTTGGTTGCCAATACCACTCCACCCATTTTGTACCCTGCCCCTGGGTTTTTGTGCCCTAAGTGCATTATTTGCACTTTTTTGTATTGAAACCCAGCTGTCATACCCTTTACCACTCCTCAATTTTTCTCAGGTCTCTGCTCACCCTTTCCAATCCCCCTGATGGTCCACCCTATTGAAGATGTTGGTGTCATCTGCAAAAAGGCAGACCTTCACTTCCAGATCTTCTGCAATGTCACTTACAAAGACACTAAAAAGGCAAAGTCCCAGCACTGATCCCCAAGGCACCCCACTGGTGACCCTCCCTTCCTCAGAGTGAACTCCGTTTACCACCACCCTCTGTTGCCTATCCCCTAACCAATTTCTTACCTAGTTTACCACCTTTGGACTCACTCCTAAGCTACCCAGCTTACTTACTAATCTGTTACTTGCAACTGTGTTGAAAGCCTTAATGAAATGTAAGTAGGACATGTCCTCCACTCCACCCTGATCTAATTCTTTGGTCACCCAGTCAAGGAAGTCTATCAGATTTGTTTGACATGCCCCTTCCCCGCCGTGAATCCATGCTGCCTTGGGTCTTGTAACCCATTGAGTTCAAGATATTCCACAGTCCTTTCTTACAGCAGGGATTCCATTAACTTTCCCACCACCAATGTGAGGCTGACTGGCCTATAATTGCCAGCCTCCTCCCTGCTATCACTTTTGTGAAGTGGGACTACATCTTCCCTCCTTCAGTCCTCCAGAACCACTACTGTTTCCAGTGAGCTGTTAAACAGGACTGTCAGGGGTGCAGCCAGTACCTCCCTGAGCTCCCTCAATATCCTTAGATGCACCCCAGCTGGCCCCATTACTTTGCCCACTTTCAGATTAGGGAGTCCATTCAGGACTCTGTCCTGCAAAAAAAGACTAGTGTCCACCTCCCAACTCCCTCCGTCCAGAGCTCCTGTTACTTTTTTGTGGCTGCTTTCCTTCCCCTTCCTCTGTGAATACTGAACAGAAGTATTTGTTCTGGATGTCTGCCTTTTCTTGGTCCCATTCTGCACAGTCCATCCCCCTTCCCTTTTTTTTTTGTATTCTGTTTTTGCACCCCATGCTGGATAGCCCATGTTCAGAAGGGCACCCAAGCCCCATCCCCCGACATCCTCCAGGACTCACCACCAGCCTGTCTTCTCCCTGGGCTTGCCCCCCCATATGGTTGGTGGGGGGAAGCTCTCGACGTCTGCTGTGCACAGGATCCAGTTCAGGCTGGCGAGCCCAGCTAGTCGAGGAGGGGGCCTGCGAGTGCCCTGCTTCATCCAACCACCTGTAATTTTCCTCTGTGTTTCTTTTCCCTGCAGATGGGGTTCTGCAAGGATGCCAATAGTGGGATCATGCACACTCCCATACACAGCACACCAGGTGTATGCCCCGCCTGTGCCCCCCATCATACAGCATCAGTGTGCCAGCTCCTTGCCTCCTCCAGGGGCCAGGCTAACACTGACCACTGTTCCCCACCCTCCCTGGAGGAGGAGAACTGTCCTAGGGATGCTCGATCCTCCTCTTCCCCATCGACACCCGATGTCCCACTCATGCCAGGAACACAGGTTACCAGCATGGCAGGAGATAAGGCACTGATGCCTCAGCCCTTTATGCCACTGAGTTGGCCCCCCCATTCCCTTTTTAACCTTTTATTCCCTCCCCTGAACTTCTTTTCACTTACATACCTCAAAAATTTATTGTCCGCTTTTGTTACCGCCTGTGCTATTCTGTCTTTAGTTTGAACCTTAATGCTTCTTACTGCTTTCATGTTTCCCATTGTTTCCCCTGATACAATTCCCCATCATTCTCCTCCGTGTCTCCGTATATCTTATGAATGCAATCGTTTTAGCCTTTGCATTTTCAGCCTCCTTTTTCAAAAACCATAGCAGTCTATTTTTATGCTTGCTTGTGTGCATGCACAAGAAACATGTTACGGCAGCATGCTGCGGAAGCAGGTCGTGGAGGTGCGGCACTGTTGTGGCCAATGCCACCACTGCATTTTGGAGCTTGTGTGTTGCGTACCAATAAAGGAGGACACTGCCCGTGACACTAGTTTTAAAGCATGCCGCCACCGTGAAAGAAAATAGCCGCACTAGGCCTGAAGCACCTCGTCATAGCAGCAGCAGCCTGTCATTTCGGCCTAAACAATTTTGCCAACAGAAGCTGAGGCTGTGATGGCGGAGTGGTCCCGACTGATGCAGCACAGTGTTGCTCTTCTGGCAGTATGCTTTTATGCCCAGTTCTATAGATGGGGGAGCCCACTCCCTGTCGGTATAATGTCCGCCCATTTGTTATGTGCCGAGGGGGTGCCCAATCCCATTTGGCATCATGCGCCCTCCAACAGTCTTTCTTTGTCAACAGGGGCCCAGTCTCTGTTGGCTTCAGTCCCCCCTTCCCAGTTCACTTTGCTGATGGGGGAGCCCACTCCCCATCGGCATAATGTCCCCCCCCAATTTGTTGTGTGCCGAGGAGAGTTCCCAATCCCCAAAAAAAACACTCAGGTGGCACGCTGGGAGCCCCTTTAAAAAAAAAAACACCTTCCTGTGAAGTTTTTCATTTTTTTTTCCCTTTTTTAAACCTGTAAAACAGAAAACAGTTCCTCATTGAGTCCGGTGGCCCTTCCCCCAACCTGTACCCATGCTTTGCTCACCCCGCCTCCCCACCCCCCTCACCCCATACTTACGTCTGTAGCCCAGCACGATGATCTTTGGTAGACCGGGTACATGTCTGCACTCTTCAAAGTTGACCGCGAACTGGAGAAATGCCTGTAAGCTGTATAATGGCATAAATAGGGTTTTTTCAACTTTGGTGCATATCCCAGGCATTTTTGGGAATTTTAGCACCACATTTTCAACATGGGGTTATTGGGACCCCTTCTCATAAATTTAGTTACTGTCATGGTGTTATTCATTCCCAAAAGGTGATTTCGCAGTCACTGCGAGGAAACTCCTTCCGGGACTGATTAATGAAATGACAGTGCCACTGTTCATGAGGTGGGCTCTCAAAAAGCCTATGTTGCAAATATGGTAAAAAAATTAAAAAATGGTTGTTTTATGAGCGTGTGTTGCGTAGTTTCCACACACGCTCGTAACTTAGCGAATATGTAATATTTTCACTCCAGATTTTCAACATTGGCATTTTTACACACCTCCTTATGAACAGTACAGCTGTCATTTTACCCATCCTGGCCAAAATGTGTTTTCACACTTCCGGCGCAGAATAGCGCAGTCGCTGTGGGAAATCAGTTTTCAGGCTAGATTGAGAAAATGACAGTGACACTGTTCATTAGCAGAGGTCCTAAAATGCTTATGTTGATAATTTGGTGATGCAAGTCCATAAAATGACTGTGTTACAAGTGTGCGTTGTGAAGTTTCCATGCACCCTTGTAACTTCGCAAATTTGTAATATTTTCAAGCCAGCCATTTTCAACACTGGTATTTTTTCACACCTTCTTGTGAACAGTACCGCTGTCATTTTTCACATGCTGGCCAAAATGTGTTTTCACACTTCCTGCACAGAATAGTGTGGTTGCTGTGGGAAATCGGTGTTTGGGACAGATTAAGATTGAGCGAATGAAAGAGGGAGAGTAAGCGAGCTCAACTGAGCTTTGTTGGAACTGCTGCAGATTTCTTTGTGGGCAGAAAAAGGCACCAATGCAGGCAGTAGCCCAGTACAAAAGGGCAGCCTGCAGCGCTGGGAGAAACATAACGAGCGTGTGAGAGAGGGAGAGTGAGCGAGCTCAGCGGAGCTCTGTCGGGACTGCTGCAGATTTCTTTGTGGGCAGAAAAAGGCTCCAATGCAGGCAGAAGTCCAGTACAAAAGGGCAGCCTGCAGCGCCAGGAGAAACAGAACGAGTGAGTGCGAGAGGGGGAGTGAGTGAGCTCAACGGAGCTCTGTCGGGACTGCTGCATATTTCTTTGTGGGCAGAAAAAGGCACCAACGCAGGCAGGAGCCCAGTACAAATGGGCAGCCTGCAGCGTTGGGAGAAACAGAATGAGCGAGAGAGAGAGGGCGAGTGAGAAAGCTCAGCGGAGCTCTGTCAGAACTGCTGCAGATTTCTTTGTGGGCAGAAAAAGGCACCAACGCAGGCAGGAGCCCAGTGCAAAAGGGCAGCCTGCAGTGCCGGGAGAAACAGAATGAGTGAGTGAGAGAGAGGGAGTGAGTGAGCTCAACGGAACTCTGTGGGGACTGCTACGGATTTCTTTGTGGGCAGAAAAAGGTGCCAACTCAGGCAGGAGCCCAGTACAAAAGGGCAGCCTACAGCGCCGGGAGAAACAGAACGAGTGAGTGAGAGATGGTGAGTGAGCGAGCTCAATGGAGCTCTGTCGGGACTGCTGCGGATTTCTTTGTGGGCAGAAAAAGGCACCAATGCAGGCAGGAGTCCAGTACAAGAGGGCAGCATGCAGCACCAGGAGAAACAGAATGAGCGAGTGCGGCAGAGGGAGTGAGCGAGCTCAACGGAACTCTGTGGGGTCTGCTGCGGATTTCTTTGTGGGCAGAAAAAGGTGCCAACTCAGGTAGGAGCCCAGTACAAAAGGGCAGCCTACAGCGCCGGGAGAAAAAGAACGAGTGAGTGAGAGAGGGTGAGTGAGCGAGCTCAATGGAGCTCTGTCAGGACTGCTGCGGATTTCTTTGTGGGCAGAAAAAGGCGCCAATGCAGGCAGGAGTCCAGTACAAGAGGGCAGCATGCAGCACCGGGAGAAACAGAATGAGCGAGTGCGGCAGGGGGAGTGAGCGAGCTCAACGGAGCTCTCTTGGGACTGCTGCAGATTTCTTTGTGGGCAGAAAAAAGTGTCAATGCAGGCAGGAGCCCAGTACAGAAGGGCAGCCTGCAGCGCTTGGAGAAACAGAACGAGCAAGTGAGAGAGGGGGAGTGAGCGAGCTCAGCGGAGCTCTGTCAGGACTGCTGCAGATTTCTTCGTGGGCAGAAAAAGGCACCAATGCAGGCAAGAGCCCAGTACAAAGGGGCAACCTGCAGCGCTGGGAGAAACAGAATAAGCGAGTGAGAGAGGGGGAGTGAGCGAGCTCAACGGAGCTCTGCAGGGACTTTAGAGTTTCTCACCCTCCCGTCCATGATCCTGTGTGGTCCTATATTACAGCAGGGTCTCTGGGGTGGAGACAAAGCAATGATTGGATACTTTTAGGATTGCTGTAATAATACAGATTTAGTTGTTCTGTTAATTTCTCTAACTGAGCTAAGTACTGAGCTATACTGTTTTGATTGCTGTAATAATACCTATTTATTTGTTCTGTTTATTTCTTACTGAGCTGAGTAATACTTGGGAGTGCAATAAGATTTCTAACTGGGCTAAGTGAAACTATATGAGAGCTGAGAACAAAAAGTATGGTAGCTGAGTGGTGAAAAACAGACAAGGAGGCTTTAGAATTGCTACAGTAATACAGTATCTAATGGATGAGATTTGAGACTGAATTAACCCAGTCGGCAAGGGGCCAGTAGGGGGACTAATGTGGGGGGGGACAGGAATTTGAGTAAATAGGGGCCTAACAGTTGTAGTAGGGTACAGAACCTGGGAGTAAGAGTCCGTAACATAAGATAGGGTCCAAATTGGGGCAGGCGCCACATGTCAATAGGGCGGGCATCTTTGGAAGGGTGGTGGGGTGTAGAGGATGTGGGTCCGCCATGATCCTGGATTGGGCTTGGAGGATGGGATGGGTGTATGGTCTCTAGATGACTGGCTAGTTTGAGGGAGGAACTGTGGAGGTTAGGGAGAAGTCTAAGTGGCAGGGTAGATGAGTATGGTAGGCATCCTGGCTGGGGCGTAGGGGATGGCAAGGGGGGATGCAGGAAGAACAAGTAGGGACTGAAACTGACCCCAGTATCAGAGGCACTAGCAGGAAACAGAGGAGAAGGAAGAGGGTGCCTGAGGCGAGGGGGAGACCTCCTGTTGGGGGAGGAAGAGACCACGAGGAGTACCAGAGGAGAGAGCAGATGACTGCGGGTAGGAAGGGACCAAGGGTGGGACCATGGGTGGCACTGAGGGGAACAAGTAGAAGGGGGGGAACTGATAGGGGGAAGAGATGTAGGAGGGGTATCAACTAGGAATAGAGTCAAGCCTCTGCTAAGGGAGAGAGAGAGGGGGAGCAGGAACATACTGAAGCGGGGGACAAGCGGGGCATGAGAGGGATGGCAACAGGTAGGGAAAGAGATAGCAAGGACCAAAGGGTAAAAGGGGGGCTAGTAAGGAAGGAGGGGATGGTGACTAGTATGTAGTAGTAGTAATGATTTTATTCATTTATAATGAACAAGGTAAAACAATCCCATTGAGTATACAAGTACACTCATTTTCAAGGGACACCTTCTAAAGTGCATAACCTGGTTACAGCATAAGAAGAAAATTTTACAAGACATATAAAAATACAAAAAATACAAATATACATATACTCAATAAATACATTTCCAACATATTTAAATCACATCCCAGTAGACACCAATTAACCATCTGTTAAACATTTATCCATTTTCCAATGCCATACAACATTCATGAGGTTCCTCACTTTGCTTATGATACCAACGCCTAATCTTAGTCCAACTTATTTTAACACCATAAGATCTTAAATCAACAGGCAGATTATTCCAAATTTTTGGACCCAAATAAAACAATGTTGCACACCCACATTTTGTCCTATACTTTGGCACTTCAAACTCTATATACTGGGCTGATCTCAAACCCTTAATGGGGTGTTTAATTTTTAAATCTTTAGTAATGTATTCAGGTAATTTATTTTCAATAGACTTGCACATAATTTTAGTTATGTGTTGATTTCTCCTAATATACAAATGATCCCATCCTACATTTCTATGTGACTGGAGGAGAGAAGGCTATAGGAAGGGGGAAGGATGGGAGGGGCATCACTATTGGGGTAGAAGAGAATGGAGGTTCTAAATCAACAACAGCGGGGATAGGAGAGGGGTTGAAATCAGCAGGGGATTACGGGAGGCCAACATGGGAAGCCCAGTAGGAAGTAGTCAGGTTGGGAAGGGGTACAAGGGGGATGGGAGGAATAAGGCAGAGAAAAAGGGTGAGTCGGAAGTAGGGGGTACAGATACAGAAGTCAAAGAGGGTGTAGCTGGCAGGGGTTTAGGGGCAGGGAAGAATGAATACTGGGGTGGTGGAAGGGGTATTAGAAGAGAAGGGAAAGGGGGTAAGGGATGGGGGTACTCATCCTGGGGGATTCTATACTGAAAGGGGTGAGACGGGGTGGAAGGGGGAAGGCACAGCCACATTTGGGTTGAAGCTATCCCCAGCTTGACTGCAGGAGGGGCAGAGCAGGCACTGCTGAAGTGTGCAGCAGGAGGGAGGAAGAAACCTCATTTAGTGTTGCATGTGGGTACAAACGACTTGGCGGGGAAGATTGTGGAAGTGGTGAGGGAGAGGTTTGAGTACTTGGGCAGGCAGCAAGTGTGAGTGGTTGGGGGAGTTGGTGGCATTCTCGGAGGTACTCCTGGTACCATGTGCAAGCATGGGGAGGAAGGGTAGGATTGAGGAGTTCAATGAGTGGCTGAGGGACTGGTGCCACACCGGCAATTATGGGTTAGTGACTAACTGGGGTAGGGTCTGGGAGAATAATGACTTGTACACGGGGGGGGGCAGGGTACACTTGAGCAGAAAGGGAAGGGGAGTATTAAAGGCAGGATTAGAGGGGTATACCTCTATTAGGGTGGATTTAAACTGGTGGGGGTGGCCAAAAGACTGAGGTTAGTAGAAAGGTCCGGACAGGGGAGCCTAATGAGCTCCAAAGGTGGAGGCATCGTAACCCTGGGAGGGGGCGGACAGAGTGGTCTGAGTGTAATACAGAAGGCACCACCACCCTGTAAGAATAAGGAAGAGAAATGGTGTGGACTACTGGGAAGAAGGACACAAGCCAAGGAGGAGAAGAGTGATGAGAAGGAGGGGTACAGGTGGAAGGTGGTCTCTCTCAATGCAAGAAACCTGGGGAACAAAACTGCAGAGCTTCAGGCACTCCTTTCAGAGGGGAAGGTGAACATTGCTGCAGTGACAGAGACTTGGGCCACAGAGTACCATGATTGGGGCTTGGCAATCCCGAAATACAGGATATACAGGAGGGACCAGGGCATTGGAAGGGGAGGGCTGCACTCTATGTGAGGGATGGGATTAAATGCATAAGGGACGAGGGAGAAGAGGAGAAGACAGAGGTGCTTTTGGTACAGCTCCTGGACTCCTAGGGCTGAAAGCTGAGTCTGGGAGTGGTGTTGACCACCAGCCCAATCCAGGAACTGGATGAGGAGTTGCAGAGCAGATAAGGAGGTGTGTAGAAAGGGAGTGGTGATAGTGGGGTTTTAACCTACCACGGGTTGACTGGAGCACCCCGGCCACTAGCAGTACCAGGGAGCAGGTGCCCCTTGATACATTCCAGGATGGCCTCCTGATGCAATTGGTAAGTGGGCCTACAAGGCTTAGTAGCACTCTGGACCTAGTACTGGCAAATGGGGAGGTGGTGAGGGAGGTAAGGGTGGGGAACCCTCTAGCAGGTAGCGACCACCAAACAGTGTGGCTCATCGTCGCGCTGGGCAGGGAGACAGGAGGCATGGGCACTAAGGTGGTGGACTTTATAAGGATGAACCTTTGGGGGATGGGAGCAATACTGCAAGGGTGACTCTAGGATATAAGGCCTGGGATGGGTGCAGAACAAAAGTGTGGAGTCATAAAGACTGGGCTAACAGAGGCCACAGTAGCCTGCACCAGGGCCAGGGGTAAGAAGAGCAGAGGCAAGAAACCATGCTGGCTGAACAAGGAAATGGTGCAAGGGGTGAGGGCAAAGACAGCTGAATATTGGAAGTACAGGAGAACAGGGAAGGGAGAGAATAAGGAGGCTTTCGGGAGTTGGTCAAGGGAGGTTGCCAGGAGGGTGAAAAAAGCTAAGGCCTCCAGGCACTTAAGTTCCACACAGGGCATAAAGGGAGGGGAAATGACTTTTTTTAGGTATATCAGAGAAAAGAGGAAGTGCAAGGAACATGTTGTGAGGATAAAGGGGAGGGGGGATTGGGTGGAAAAGGGGGTGGAGCAAGTGGAAATTCTAAATGAGTACTTCTGCCCCATTTTCACTAAGGAGTGGAATGGCTCACTACCAGAATGGACTGGGTTGGTGTGGAAAGGGAAGGAGGAGGTGATGGACAAAGTGATCACAGGAAGTAGGGTGCTAGAAGGGCTGAGGGTAGTAAGCGTGGACAAGACACCAAGTCTCGACGGCAATCCACCCCAGGGTGCTGAGTGAGATGGCAGAGCTGTTGGCTGAGCCACTGGAAGATCTGTTCAACACCTTCCTGGAAACGGGGTGTGTGCTCCAGGACTGGAGGGTAGCCCATGTGGTGCCCATACACAAAAGTGGGTGTAGGGAGGAGCCAGAAAATTATCAGCCAGTGAGTCTCACGTCCATAGTCGCTAAGCTTATGGAGGCAATACTGAAGGAGAGGCTGGTGGCATTCCTAGACAGTAATGGCTTACAAGATGGGTGGCAACACAGGCTTGTCTCAGAGAGGTCTTCTCAAACCAACCTAATAGAGTGCTGTGCCTGGGTGACAAAGGATTTGGACAGGGGCCATGCGGTACGTGTCCTGTACTTGGATGTCAGTAAGGCCTTTGATACAGTTCCTCATGAGAGACTTGGGGAGCTGGCGGTGGAGGTGGGAAAAAAGCTGACTAAATGGATAGAGAACTGGTTACAGGGGAGGGTGCAGAGGGTGGTGGTGTTGGCGGAGCTCTTGCACCCAGAGCAGTGACAAGCAGGGTGCAGCAGGGGTCAGTGCTGGGCCTGTTGCTATTTGGGCTCTTTATCACCCATATAGCACATGGAGTGGGGAGCAGAGTTAGTCTGTTCACACATTATATCAAATTGGGGGTGGTGGTGGACGAAGAGGATGGATGGGAAAAACTGCAGGAGGACCTAACCAAACTAGAGACATGGTCAGTGGAGTAGCAGCTAGGATTCAATGCAAAGAAGTGTAAGGTGATGCACTTCAAGGCTAAGAATCAGAAGAAGGACTACTGGTTGGGGATCACAGATGAGGAGAAGGACCTAGGGGTGTTGGTAACTGGTAGCATGAACAACTTGGCCCACTGCAGGAGAGCAGCAGCGAAGGCAAACGGGATGCTGGGGTGCATCGCAAGGGAGTTCTCATCCACACACAGGGATGTGATCCTACCTCTCTACAGATCATTGGTCAGACCACACCTACAGTACTGTGTGCAGTACTGGAGGCCATACCTGAGGAGAGATATAAAGTTACTGGAGGAGGTGCAAAGGAGGGCAACAAAAATGTTAAAGGGGATGGAAGGAAAGGAATATGAAGTTAGGCTGAAGGAGCTGAACATGTACACACTGGAAGAGAGGAGGGATGGGGGGAAATGATTGAAGCGTTTGAATATCTGAGGAGTAAATAAACCTAGCACCAAGGGGGTGTTTAAACTGAGTACTGGAAGAGAGACAAAGGGGCATGGACTAAGGTTGGAAGGGGGACGTTTCAAGAGGGAAATGAGGAGGCACTACTTCTCTGAGAGGGTGATGTCTAGTTGGAATGTGCTGCCAGAGGAGGTGGTAACATGTAGGACAGTCAATAGCTTTAAGGAGTGGGATAAAGCAAGAGGAAGAGTCAGGGGCAGGTGCTGGGACAAGCAGGGGAGGAACTGAGGGGGAGGAGGCTGGGACAGCTGCACTTTAGGGTGCTAGCAGCACACTTGGGCAGACTTACATAGAACGATTGGCATGTTCTACCAGCAGAGTCATATGTTCATATGTATGTTTGTATGTAAAATCACAGTGACTGTGTTCATGAGCAGAGGTCCTAAAATGCCTATGTTGAAAATTTGGTGACAAATGACCATAACATGACTGTGTTACAAGCGTACGTTGTGCAGTTTACACGCACCCTCGTAATTTCACAAATTTGTAGTATTTTCACTCCAGATTTTCAACATTGGCATTTTTTCAGACCTCCTTATGAACAGTACAGCTGTAATTTTTCACATCCTGCCTGAAATATGCGTTTACCCATCTGGCGCAGAGTACCGCGGTTGCTGTGGGAAATCAATATTCGGGACAGATTAAGAAAATCATAGTGACAGTGTTCATGAGCAGAGGTCACAAAATGCCTATGTTGAAAATTTGGTGAAATAATTCCACTAAATGATTGTGTTACATGCATGCATTGCGCAGTTTCTAGGTACACTTGGATGTTTGAGCATTTTTAATATTTTCACTACAGATTTTCAACATTGGCATCTTTTCACACCTTCCTATAAATGGTACAGCTGTCATTCTTCACATCCTGCCCAATCTGTGTTTTCATACATGTGGCACACAATGGTCTGGTCGCTGTGGAAACTCAAATTTTGGGACACATTGACAAAATCACAGTGCCACTGTTCATGAGAAGAGGTCCCAAATGCTTCCATGAGGTGGGGGCCACAAAATGGCCATGTTGAAAATTTGTACTGCAAATACCAACAAATGCCTGGGGTGTTACGGTTTCTAACCATAACATCCCACCCTGTACTGACTGACAGGCATCGGGGTGTGCCTTTGGATTGCCGACTGTATTGCTCATGCCATTCCAACCCCACCCTGCAGCCATTGACAGGCATCGAGCTGTGCCTTGGACTCTTCGGCCCCAGAGTTCACTCCATTCTGTATTGCGCCCATTTTAGCTTATGTCCTTATGGAGTGGGGTCACCGTAAAGCCGAACACCCCAAGGCACACCTCAACACTTGCCAGTGTCTGCAGGATAGGGTGAGGTGAAATGGCATGAACGATATGGGCGACAACCCAAACGCATACTCCAATGCCTGTCTGTCTCTGCAGGGTGGAGGTGGGGTAGGCGTGAAGTTTAATACTTCACTGCCATTCCTACTCTGCATCTCTCTAACTCCTGCATTTCCAATGCTAATATCAGCAAGCAAACATTCAGCATTGACAAATGCTTGTTCCTCTTGCATTTGCTTGCTTGCTTGATGCACAGGTTTATGGTCTTCACTATGCCCTCTTTTAGCTTCACCCACTGTTCCTCTACCCCATTCAGGTCATCCCCCTGTTGGGTCATCTCTGAGGCATTCACCCATCTTGATCAAATCTTCCCTCCTGAAATCCAGGACCATTGCCCTTGTGAGGTTCGATTTTGCAACTGTCCTTATATAAAACCACACTGTGCGGTGGTCACTGGTCCTTAGCTGGTCTTCCACCTTGACATCTGCAACACTGTCCCTGTTAATGAGTACCAGACCCAGTATTGCCCCATCACAAGTGGGTTCACTGACTAGTTGCCTGAGGAATGCCCCTTGCAGGGAGTCCAGGATGCCTCTGCTTCTAGCTGAAGCCACAGCTGGGAGGTTTTAATCTACATCCAGCAGACTGAAGCCCCCCACAAGCAGCACCTACCCCTTTTCTGCCATTTTGAAAATGGCTTTCACCAGTTCCTTATCTAGCTCCTCCACACTGTGCTGGAGGTCCGTAGATCATACCAGTGTGAATAATGGCTCAATTTTCCATCTCCAAGGTGACCCATGGTACCTGCCCCCCCCACTGTATTCCATGTATCTCCATCACTTTTATGCTTTTGTTCATGTCAAGCACCATGCCCTTTCTTTGCTTCCCACCTTGTCCTTCCTAAACAGCGTATATCCTGATAGGGCCATGTCCCAGTCATGATTTTCAGTGCATATATGATAAAAAGCAAGTAAAACAGATGCTCTAACATGTTTCTGCACTCATTAATCATTTTAGTGAAGGAGCTGTGTTACTCTGCTTACCTGTGTTTTGAACACTAACATTATTTTGGTCATTACAATATAAATGAACAAAACTCAACAGGTATATCCAGGAATCAATCTGATTATGTTTGCTTGTAAAGCATTTGAATAGGCTGATGCCAGTTTGAACTGTGAAAGGGCTTGGGGGGTTCCTTTTTCACCTATCACAGCATCAGAATACTGAATTTTCTCCCTATTTCTGCCCACTTTCTGTCTTTCTCCTCCTTTTTGCTCTGAAGACCTTACTCGATCACAATGCACACAAGTCACAGTCTAATAAAATAACAGTATGTGTGAAACTCTTTATTTACCATTCATGACAATTTCACTAATATGACTTGTACTATTAATTTATTAATTTTAACTGCTGTTATATTTGCCCAACAACTACACAGCAAATACAAAGCAAGTTAACAGCTGGCATTGGCCAGTGCTGGTTTTTAATGTGTCAGCCAGAATCATTGACATAGTAAAGCCTTAGTGAAAACAGTGATTCAATAAAAAAAAATTAAAGAGCTAGTGTATTGCCTAAAACTAATATTAGTTTTCAAAAGCAGTCTACTATTACCTGTTATATCTGATGTACTTTGTCTTTTTCCGTTGGTCAATTAGAAGAAATTTTACCTGCTATTAACAGGTCCCTCCTCTCCATCCCTCTCCCTCCCACTTAGTCTCACCATAACTCTGGCTACCAGACCCTTGCTCTCACCACCAGATCTTCTACTGCAGGCCAGTCTGACTTCTCCTACCATTTCCCTAAACTCTGGAACTCCTTCCCCTTAGCTATCCATTTTGCCCCTTCCCCTCTATCATTATCCCCTCTTCTTTGAAATTTCATTTTCCCATCTTGCAATGTTGCCTGACCCGCTTCCCGCCTGCCTTCCCCACCCCACTTCTCTCTCTCCAATCTATGTCTTCCTACTCCTTGCCCACCTCCACTTCTTACATTCCCCAGATAGATCTGTTACAGGACTTGTCTGGGTGTGCACCCAGCAGGGTCTGGCTCTTGTGGGGTTTGCACCCCAGAGGGACAAAGGTTTGCTCTCCCTTACCCTATCAACAACACTATCTCTGTCCTTGCAGGCCAGGTTACCAATACTTGAACTGTGTGAGTGCCCAGCCAAGTCATGCCCTTGTGAGGTTTGCACCCCAGAGGGAAGAAGGCTGGCCTCCCCCAACTCTTTTCCCCTTTCTCTTCCCCATCCCCTGCCACCATGTCCTCTCCCATGTCACTCAAGTCCTATACTCTCCTTTCCTTCACCTTCCTGTCTTTGCTAAGGGGCATGTCTCACTTTCCTAGTTTTTGACTGATCAATATTTATTTCATGCAGTATGTATTGGTCATCACCATACATACAACTGCATGTCTGTAATAGTTATAATTCACTATATGATGTTTTATTTTATTGTATCTTTGTTAAGTATGCTCTCAACTTCCCCAAACATTTAGTCTAGCCCTATCCTATTAAGCTGCTCAGCCCTGCTTGTCTCCACTATATGAATGTAACCTGCTATAAATAACAATTGTTTATTGATTGTCTCTGTTATGAATTTACCTTTCAACTGTATTCTCCTTCTGTACCACTTGTTATGATATCTGCGCTACCTACATGTAACTAATTCTGGGTCACCCCTAAAAAAGGGACCTCTGGTTCCAGTGGGCCGACCTGGTTACCAAAATGAAATAAATAAATAAATAAATTGTACTTTCCCATTTTCCCCTCCCCCAGGATGCATATGGAAATGAGCTGTTTTTCAGCTCAATATGCCTTTTCTTTTGAAACGTTTCAAAATAAAATAAATATATTTTGCCATTTTTTGGACTGTGTAAAATCCTTCCTGGTGGCTATAAACTCAGAATGCTTGCATCTGCCACATTTTGAGCAGCCATTGGGGGTGGGAAGAAATAAGAGTTTTGGATGCTCAGATCACTGATTGCTATGTACTAGCTCACCTTTTGAATTTCATCCTCTCTTAAACATCATCATGTGTGGTAGTTGTGCAGCATGGTACCTCAGAGACTCGTAGTCATGATTATTAGTTTAAAAACATCAAAATTAGCTTACCCTATGCTTGTTTTAGCTTAAGATATCAATCTACCAGTTTGTGTCAGTTTCTTGTACAAGTATTTACAACAACAGGATTTATGCACTGTTTACAGTTTGCCCCCACTAACCCAATCGTACCTTGGGATCTCTGGCTACCTATATCTAAAGGAGTGTGTGTACTCACTGTATAGTGCACTCAAAGCAGGCAGTATGTGCTTGCTGGTGCCAGATCATAAGTCTACAATTACAGTATTACCAGTATGTGAGTTATTTATAAAATATGACTCATTGCAAAGAAGGATGCCACTTTGCATGGACCCTTTCACAAACAGGACCAAAGGTATATGCTGGGAGGTGGTCTCTGGTGACTAGACATTCATGCTCTCACCAGATGGTGAGGCATAGACATCAGCAAGAGGAATGGAACTTTAGGAATATGTGACCAAATGCAGCAAGATGTTGCAGTGCTTCAGGTTGCTGGGGTGCTTGTAAAAGATTTACTCCTATAGGGCTAGATCTGGCTGTAAGGGTTTTATTTATCTAAAGTTATTGTACAAGGAAGCATCCAGACTGCAGCACAGTAAAAAACATGCTACAATCTGTGTTCTAAAACCATGCTCTAACCCACCTCGGAGGTGGGTTAGAGGTTGGTATTAGAGCAATGTGGCTGCTTAACTTGAGTTAGCAGTGTGGACATGACCTAGTCTATGCTGTAACTTGGGTTAAGGAAAGTATGAGCGACATGAAATGTAGTTTTTTGGCTGTACTAAGCCACTAAGCCACCCAAAATTATATTATTATAATCACATGACTGAGCTCGCAGTGAGCTAAAATTGTTATAAAAATGCTGATCTATTTTGTCATCTTCTGTTCCACGCCCAATTGTGAGTATCCTGACCAGCATGCATTGCAGCACCTGTAATGCTTTGCATTGGTGCCACAATGATGCCTCGGAACTTGCTCATGCTGAATGCTCCAACAACTATGCTTGAACACAGTTTTGTGTAATTATTTTTTAAACCTTTTCAAAAATAATGAAAGTGTATATGCGACTAATGTTTCCTGACTAAAACCTAGTTACTATTCATTTTATGTTGAGATTTTCTTTTTGACTGTTAGCTTCTAATGTGCATAAAGCTCAAGATTTTCAGTAGGTACTAAGTATCATCAAATAAATCAGAGGCCACAGATAAATCTGTATTATAAACTGCCCCTGTACACATGTCAGCATCCAGTGGGAGTCTTTATTCAGCTTTTGACTTGTTAAAGCCTCCTGGACCTGGTGTTGCCTAATGTGCTTTGTTATTAAACAGATAAATCTCTAAAATAAAGTAAAATCCAGAAACCAACATGAAAAGCCTTACAAAAGTATTGGATGGCACAAAGGTTTTAGAGGGAATATGTTGTTGGCTTCCCAAAGGAAGGTGTTTTACAATATAAGATTAATATTTCCCAGGTCAGCAATCTCTACCCAGACTTGAAAAGCTCACAAACATGGCTAAAAGTACAGCAAATTGGCATGGTTGTGCAGTCATAAGTTCATTTGGAAAGCTTGACCTGTAGTTCAATGGGGGGACATAGCTCCTCCCCCCATTCTCTACTTAAACCTCCTACTTCTGATCCTTCAGCTTCGAGTGAGTAGGACTCGCTCCGGTGCTGGGTGGCCTGGGGGCTGTCTCTCTCTCTGTGCTTCTGGTGCCCCCCGGCGGCTTCCCTCAGCTTCATCTGTTGTTCATCCCCTCCTTTCCCTTGTTTTCTCTGTTCTCCTTATCCCCTTCACTTTTTCCCTGCTCCCCATTTGTCCATACCTCATTCTCCTATTTCTCTGTTTCCTTGGGGTTCTTCTCTCCTCACCTGCCTCTGAGTCTACAGTACTGCCTGAGCCCAACTGCAGTGTTGCTCCGGAATTCGGTCCTGATGATTCTCACTCCTGGATTCCTCCTCTTGCTGCAGCTTCCATTAGTTCTGCAGTGCTCCCTGCGCCACCGAGTCACATCCAGTGACAACAAACAACTGCCTTCCACCACAGCCGCTGATGCATGACTTCCCTGGGCTGGGTGCTTATGGGCTTCAGCGCCTCTCATCTTGCAGCTGACGTGCTGCCACTGAGCTGTGCTTCTCTGCCCCTTCTCCTGCTGCTCTGTGGAGTGGGGAACCCTGGATTGCTTCCTTCTTCAGTGCCTGTCACATCTGCTGCTGTGGCTGCTGCCACCTGAGACCTGTGTCAGCCATTGATTTCCTGCTGTCCTCCTCCTTGCCACCATTCTCTTCACTCAGACTACAGGCATATTGGGTATGGACTTCTCATTAACCAGATGTCTCCTCATTTCTCGATGGGAGTTCATCCCCCTTCCATTAATGCCCGCAATTCACTGCTGTTACCTGGGCTCATCATTCCGTGGAGTACTTAATATGCTTCATGACTCATAGTACTGATTCCTTTGGCAGTCGTATAAGCTGCCTAGCTCTACCTGTTATGCACTGTATGATGTGTCGGCATGCTGTAACCACCATCTCATGACACTCCTCACATGGCTGCTTCGGACACTAGTCCTTGGGGCCACTGTACCCACCTGAGTACCATACTTGCCGCAGACATTATTGCTGTCTGGAGAGCCCAGGATATCACTCTACTGAATGCAGAAACTTTATCCTGATGTCCCAGCATTTATTCCCCTCTTGTTACCAACTGCCTCATTAACTTCTCCTGCTAATGAGCCACTCAGTGGAATCCCTCCTCTGACTGGCATAGTGAGGCTGCTATACTGCCAACCAATTCATGTAGTCCAGACAGCCTCCATGGAGACCTGGTTCGATTCTCTCAATTCTACTCCTTCTTGACAGACCTACGCAGAGGTCCTGCCAGTCCAGCTTGCCTATGTGGAGGCCTAGCTCGACTCATTCACACTCCTTTTCCCTCAGGATGACCTACATGGAGGTCCAACCAGTCCTGCTAGCCTATGTGGAGGCCTAGCTTGACTCACTTACTTCTACTACTACTCAGGCAGATCTAACGTGGAGGTCCTGTCGCTCTTGCTAGCCCATGTGGTGGCCTAGTATGCTACTTGATTGCCTACTGTATGTTCTCTATCAGACTTCCTTGGGGGCCGCTTGTACATTGGCTGGGAACTTCATCATAGCACCTACTACAACCCCGAATTCTGTACTTCTGGGGCCTTAGTGGCCGACCGAACATGTCAGTATTTCTGGTCTCCTGGCATGACATTCTACTCCTCCAGTCCTCCTGTACGGGATTTTCCTGTTTGGCTTGGCTCCAAGGAAACCTCAAACAGTGCATCCATCTATGCTTACTACTGCACCAGTGGTCTGGCAGTCTGCCATCCCGACAAACTGTGCTCACGAGAGACATCTACCCATCGCTCACTAATTCCTTCCATACCACATGAGGATCCTCTAGGGGTCTTGTCCTCCTTCACTGGACTGTATGCTACTCCTGCAATGGTGGACCATGGGTCTGCCGTCCTCAACTCAACTGGCATTCCATGGCGATGGCGACAATGCAAGGTCCCGACATATCAACATTACACGCCACTTGAGAAAGTCCTACCATAGCTCAAACGTACTTCCAGTCACTGCAGACAGCTCATGCAGGGGTTTTACCCCACTTTACCTTGGAGCATTTCACACAGCAGTGATGGTGAACCCACTTGGGGGTCTCGCCATCCTAAATCATTCATGCCCTTGAGAGGCATTCTCCTCCTCAACCGTATCTCCATCATCTCTACAGCAGATCTGGGGTCTCGTCTTCCTTAGACTGAAACTGACCACTTGATCACTCAAGCATCGACCACTGCATAGCCAGACCTGCATCATGTCCCTGCTCCAGCTAGCCCATGTCTGAGCCTACTGTACTTTATGATTCAATTATGCTTCTACTACAGCCCACCTCTTCTAGTCCAGTTCCAACCCAGTCTCTACACCAGACATCTGTAGAGGTATACCTCAGTTCTTGGATGTCTTGAGACATTCTTCTTTCTGACAAAGAACTCAACCACAATCTGTTTCACAAGATTACAGCTCCGTATCCAGCCTCCTAATCCATAGACTCCTACCTCATCATCATTCCCTGCCAGGCAACACTCCCGACCATTTATTCTTTTTGATTCTATGTCCTCAAACTATTTGCTACATTAACACTCATTCCTAACCTATACTGAATGTACTTGTTCTCTTTTCAACTGTTTCTCTTATTGCTACCCTGGTTATGGATTACCATCATCCTTCATTCAATCAAGTCTAGCTGGATCTGCATCTGCCAGAACCATCATCTTCAGCATTGACTTCTTGGTTATCATCAACTTTGAAAACAAGACTGGCAATTCTACCAATGACTTCTGGCTTCTCCTGCATTCTACATTTACTGTGTGTTGACAGCTGCCTTACTTTCTCATGAAACTGAACTCAGCTCAACTCTCTGTCAAGGAAACATTTACAGATGCTACCTTCGCTTCCTCACTGCTGCAGCGTCAGAGGCCTTGTCTCCGTATGTGTCTCCATCACAAGGGCTACTGCTATGGCCTATGATCTCAGCATTGTCCTGGGAGAACTCTTCTACTCAGTGATTTGTCCTGCAAGGGGGCCTGGCACTTGCTCGATACATTCCTTCTCATCTCGGCTGATCTATGTGAGGGTCTTGCCTTCTTACTGTAACCTATACAATGACAGACCACATGGTCCCACCATATACTTGGCTTCGCCCAGCAATAGGACCTGTCTGCTTGCTCATCCACATGCTGTCTCTTCTCGGCTGACCCACATGGGGGTCTCTCTGGCTCTACTAGAACCCATGCATGGCGGACCACATTGGTCCGTCATATTCCCAACTGCACCCCACAAAGGGGGCCTGGTTGCTTGCTCACTGTTCCATCACCTAGGCTGACCTATGTGGAGGTCTCACTTTTTCTACAGCACTTCACTTACTGGCAGACCACATGGTCCCACCATTATCCTGCTTTGCCCCTGCATAGAAGCCTGGCTGCTTGCTCAAACACAGTTCATTGCCACCTCAGCCGACCCTCAAGGAGGGCCTCGCCTGCTCTACAGGACTCTGTGCATTAGTGGACCATGTTGGGTCCCAACATTATCACTGATTTGCTGCATGGAACCTGGCTGCATGCTCAACCGCATTCCATCATCCCCTCAGCCAACTCGCAGAGGGGTCTCGCCTTCTCTGCGGGATCCTAAGCTCCTCACCTTTTTTTCCATCTTATCATGGACTTGGACTAACCAACCTTGAGTGCCATCTTCTCCATATTGGACCTTCATCTGCCAGCACCTTGTTCTTCAGGATTATTCTACTCACCTTTGACATCAAGGATGTGCCTCTATAATCAATAGCTAGGATCTTACTACAATAATCATTTCAGTCTTTAGTCTGAATAGGATTACTCTCCTTTAGTATGCCCAGAGAATGGGCAGGTCAGTAGCCATGAGTCCTCAGAGGTTTCCCCCAAGGGGGGGTTTCCTTCTCCTACGTGCTACTGGCCACACTCTCTGGAGTTGGAAGAGGTAATCACAATGGTAATTAATTATTTTGGGGCCTTCAATCCTACACTTATGCAGCATTCACAAAAGGTGGGATATAGAGAAAGGCCAAAGACCAAGCTGCTAATATCAACCATTCTCATCCAGCTCAAATGTATCTAAGCATCAACCATATCTCATCCAGTCCTACGTACTACAAGCACCGACCTATGCATCAATCCAGTTTTACGCATCTAAGCACCAACCATATATTATCCAGCTCTTATGTATCACGAGCACTGAGCTATGTACCACACATAGAATTGGAAGGCTTGGCCAGTAGTTCAATAGGGAGACATGGCTCCTCCCCCCATCCTCTGCTTAAACCTCTTACTTCTGATCCTTCGGCTTCAAGTGAGTCGGACTTACCCTCCATTCTCCCCTGTCTCCTCCTCCTCCTCCTCCTTCTCTGGCACTCATATCTCACCTTGCACTGGGCCTTCAGTCCTACACTTATCCAGCATCTGCAAAAGGTGGGATATAGAGAAAGGCCAAAGACCAAGTTGCTAATATCAACCATTCTCATCCAGCTCAAGCGTATCTAAGCGTCAACCATATCTCATCCAGTTCTACTTACTACAAGCACTGACCTATGCAGCAATCCAGTTTTATGCATCTAAGCACCAACCATATATTTATTTATTTTTATTTTATTTAAACAGCAGTTTGGAAAACCTTTGAGCCATAGGCTCATTTACAAAGGTACCTTGTCACAGTAAGACAAACCAAAATACACAGTATAGCAGTACAACACATAGGTATAACAGTAAATTAAGACATAGATACAAACAAGCTGGTACAGGTAGGATGGATGCAAACAATACCAGAGTTATGTTGTCCTTAGCAGCTTAGTAATAAGCTTTGTCATAAGTATTGAGTACGGCTTTGACTAGCGGCAGTTACAGCATCGGGTGTTAATAAGGTGGATATATCATCCAGCTCTTACATATCACAAGCACTGAACTATGTACCACACTTTGAAATACAGTATGCTTAGAGGCAAGAAAGTACTTTTAAATAATAAATCACCACTTCCCCCTTCCCAGTACCTGATTCCCAATTTTTACTGTGACACTACACTACATTTTGGCTTCTGGGAACATCAGACAACCAAGCAAAGACCAGCACTGACATCAAATTCATGAATACGAGGATTCTGAATAGGGAATGTCAAGAGAATAACACTTACTGTTTAAAAACCCACTGTTTCATAAACAAAGTGTCACTCCTTAAGAGCCTAGACTGGTTTTGAGCATGTGCTCTCCCTGAGGAACAGCGCATGCTCAAAACCAGTTGGGACTTTTGAGGAGTAGTTCTTTGTTTCTGAAATGCTGGGTTTTCATAAGTGTTGTCCTCTTGACATTCCCTATTAAAAATCATTGTATTCATGAGTTCAGTGTCCGTGCCAGTCTTTGCTTAGCTGTCTGGATGTTTTACTCATCCAAAATCTTGTTCCTTTATTTTATTTTTCAGGCTCAAATCCTCTACGTTTCACCAACAAATATTGGCTTCCTCAGGAGGTGTCTGTACAAAACATATCTATTAGCACTCCAATCAATTGTTTCCTTCCTTTGATTAAACTATTTCCATAATATATCCTGCTCAGTTCTTATTTCCAACGCTCATTTGTTTTCATTGGTTTTATAAGCCCCATTTATTGGCTGCTCTCTCCTTTCTTTTTCTTATCAATTCCACCAATTGAGGTCAGTAACGGAGGTGGAATTGATAAGAAAAAGAAAGGAGAGAACAACCAATAAATGGGGCTTATAAAAGCAATGAAAACAAATGAGCGTTGGAAATAAAAACTGAGCAGGATATATTATGGAAATAAATTATTCAAAGGAAGGAAACAATTGTTTGGAGTGCTAATAGATATGTTTTGTATAGGCACCTCCTGAGGAAGCCAATATTTGTTGGTGAAATGTAGAGGATTTGAGCCTGAAAAATAAAATAAAAGAACAAGATTTTGGAAAAGGAGAAGAACTGTCTACTAGTGTGAACTTCTTTCGCTTCCCTCCTTCTGGGGAAAGGAAGAATCAGCTTGCTGCAACACATCGGGAGAGGCAGCACAGTGAAGGACTGAATCTAAAATACTGCATTTCCTGTGGATTATCAGGACTTAGTCCTGGAACCCTTTTTTGGGGGGAGATGTTTTACTGACTAGGCAAGTCAGTGAGCGGAGCTGCTGGTTCTTTGTTGTGGGCTCTGGGAACATCAGCCTGATACCCCAGATTTCCCATCATAAAAGGCTTTGAATTTTACCTTTACATCCACTATGGATAAATAGGCTGTTTAGTATGATGGAGGTTGTGGAAAGGTTCCAAAGCATGAGAGTCCTATTAATGTGCATGTGGGGTTGGGGGCATGACAGTTGTCATCCAGCATTGGTTGGCTAGCAGAGTTCTTCCCTCTTCTATTTCACAGTTACAGCATTCTTCTATTTAATTGCTTTTTAATCCAAACTTTATACCTACTCTCCCAGGTGTGACCTCCTGCTTATCTATTAGGTGACTCCCATGACTGCTTCTGTACATCCAATTACTGGCCTGCCCCACCACCAACTAATTCAGACCTTGGCTCCTTAGCAAAGGCCCCACCAGCATACCCATTTGTGACAAGTTCCAGGCCATCCCAGCTCTAGCCAGAGGACCCCAAACTCTTCCCTTGATTGTAAACACTTCTCAGCATCTCTTCATGTGCTCGGCCAGCAGTGTGTGATCACCCATGCCACTAATTCCATGTCATAAGACTTTGCTGGAGGTGCTGATGCTGTGAGCACTCTCTCTCCCCAGACCCTAAATATACTGCTTCTACAGTACACCCCAGAATCCACCAGCCTGGTATGGGAGGTATGCTTGAGATGCAAGTCTCCCAAATGGTAGCACAACTGACTATTTAAACATTTATTTCAGTTCCATGGAGGTACAGTCCTTCAACACACTGTATACAGGCTCCATTATAGTTATGATGGTTATGTAGTGAGGACAGTCACCTTATTAGCTTCCCCCACTCTGAGCTAGGTGCGTAGATTCCCATGGCACTAATACTCTACCATGGCTTTGGAAAACTGCTGAAGCCTGCTGGCCAAAAGTGGGGGATATGTTTCTATTCTAACAGCAATTGAATAAGGTAATGCACCACCATGAAATATGTTACTAACATTTCACCAATGATGTTATGGCGTGGGATATTACAGTGGGATAATAATGCATTTGTTTACCTTTACTATTTTAATGCTTATGATGGTTAAAACCTCAGAAAATACTGAACCAGATGATACTGTAAACAACACAAAAATGTTTCACTTCAAGTGAGAAATGGGTTACTTAATCTTGTGGCAAAGTCCATACATAACAGGGAACTGTAGGCCAGTCAGCTTAATGTCAGTGCCAGAAAGCTGATTGAAACAATTATTAAATGCAAATGTGTTAATCACTAAAAGTGCAAAAAGCAATTTGGATTCAGTAAGTCAGTGTGGATTTTAAGGGGCAGTGAGAGGAAGTATTTCTTCACAGAAAGGATGGTGGATGCATGGAATAGACTCCCAGCCAAGGAGGTGGTGGGGGCAAACACAGTGGGGTGATTCAAGCATGCATGGGACAGGCATAGGGGAATCCTAGTAGTAGGAATGAGGAGGTAAAGCCAGAGATCACGTAGGGTCTGCGGTTTTTACAGAAGGCAGAGAAAATGAGCAGACTAGATGGGCCTAGCAGTCCTTATCTGCTGTCAATTTCTATGTTTCTATTCTGTACAGGGAAATCATGCCAAACAAACTTCATTACATGTGTATGTTTATTTGCAGAATGCAAATCAAACATATTGGTATAGCTTTAGTGGAGAAAAGTAGACTATTGAGATGTGTCAGGCTATGAGTCAATGTGCTGGCTTGAAATCTGACAACAGTCAATGGTGATTGATCTGGCTGATGCTGCAGGTTTTCCACTGGAAAGCACACTTTTCAAAGGAGTTTTACAACTCCTATGAGTGTGTTTGGTTTTGCTATTTGATCATGCTGTGCCAGCACCCCTGTTTCTAAACCTTTCCAATCTGTGCCACTTCTTTTCCAATATTCCTCAACTCCAGATCATGCTAACCAAGTGGTCTGAGCTTCATGATACTAGCAGTGGCTTCTTGATTGCTCACTGAGTGGCCTGAGTTTTCTCCTACCCTCTCCCAACCCCTCAGCTCGAACCACCCTCTCCCCCCCAACCATCACTGGAACTCTCACCACCACACACATAATTACACATGGTGGGTGCCTAGTCCTGCTGTTGACATCCCTTCTAGACTGTATAGAAATAATCCACCACCTTTTCCCACCATCTCTGCAACCTGTCACCCATCCACACCCACTAGCAACCACCTCTGTCCCTCGTCACGACTCCTCTGTCACTCAAAGCCAAATCCTCAGTGTCACTCAAAGCACTGCTCCTCTGACTGCCACCCATTAAGTTATGGACTAAAGAAAAAAAAAAAAACACTGAACTAAATGGACTTACGGGCTCATTCATGTCAATTTTTCTTTTTTCTTTAAGTCATAACTTTTTTGATTTTAATATTTTTATGTACATTTTTCTTTTAAGGTCTTTTCTGACCCTGCTCACTAGTCCTATGGTAAACTTTAAAAATTAGAAAATAGGTGTTTGCAGTGGATGGTGTCATATGCTGCAAACACTTATCGGGGGGGGGGATTGAAAGTTGACACACATTGGGTCAATGAGGGTGGGGCTAAAAAAGACCTTGACAGAAAAAAGTAGGTAACAATAACAAATAATAAAAACCAAAAAAGTTATGAACTAAAGAAAACAAAGACACTGACATGAATGTCCCATTGAAATTAAACTATACTATTTATTTCAAAGCAATCAGAAGAGCAGCACACTGAGTGAAACTGAGGAGTCTACACTAGGATGTTTCTTAAGTTGGCGGCCACGCTGTGCTAGTCATCCACAAACAGCAGCTCCATTTTTAGTTTGTTTTTAGTTTCTTTTAATTTGCTTTGTTCATTTCGTTTATTTTGATCATTGCATTTTTCATTTTTTATTTTTATTTAGTGTAATAGTTTAGAGGCAATAAGGGAAAAAAGTGAGCTAGCAAGGTTTAGGTAGTGTAAATGGGTTTTAGATAGGGGTTTTGGAGTCTAGACATGGAGTCACAAGAAAAATATCCCCTATTTTATATAGAGCTCTCCGTGTTATCCAGCGCTGCAACATATTATGCTGGATAATTATTATTAACATTTTGGAAGGTCCGATTGCTTTGTAGGCTCTTTTAGTAGTGAGCCCTCTTACCTGTCCAGTGTGTTGGGAATCAAGGTGTGTGACCGGAGGAGGAAAGACAAGGATCCAGAGCAAGTAGTTGCCATTTTGGATGAAGGAGCCACAGTAGCGAAGTCTGTGGAAACCAAAGCATGGCAGGAGGCATCTAGCAGTTGAGCTAAAACCGGAACAGCATCGATCCCTTATCACAGACAAACTGTGAGTAGTGAAGCTTTCAAGCTTGGATTTGCAGGATTTCCAGGGGCCTGGAAGATTTTGTAGGTGGTGGATTCCTTCGGCTCACCTTGGGAGAGTGGCCGCTTGGTTGGTGCTGAGTCAGGGAGGAGACGCTGGCGTGTGGTCCGCCAAAGGGTGGGCAAAAACTTGTCTGTGTCTCCTAAGCAGCCCAGGGGGTCAACTGGTGAGCTGACCTAGCCCGGGGGCTGTAGCTATGGGCTCAGCAGGTGTTGGGGTGGCTACTTACTGGCGTGTGCCAGGGGGCCCTCAGCCTGCTCAGTCCTAGCAGGTGCTCCATCCATTGCTTGAGCCTACCCCTTATGGCTGTAGAGACAGCTGTGGGGGACTAGGTGTCAGAGCAGTGGCTGGTAAATTGTGGAGATCTGCATCATAAACATGGACCTCTGAAGAAGATCTTCGTATTGGATTTTAGACTTATGCAAAGGACCATCTCCTTGGAGCCGTGAACTGCTCAGACTTTCTGTGAACATTCCTAAATATAGTGGCAGTGAGAGTGCCTTAAAACCTCTTTTCCTATTAATTCTCTGGCTGGCTTCTCAGGTTTAAGTGAGAGTTGAACTTGATTAGCCTTTTTGGTTATGTCTTAAAAGGTGAGAGCTCTTTGGACCTTAAAATCCTTGAACTTGAGAGATTTGTTGTGACTGCTCTCTTAATCTGTGGACTTACATGCTGCTATACAATTTTGGTTTTATTTTCATTTTCTCTTTTTGTTAATACTATGGTTTGGGGGTAGGGAATTAAGGGGGGTGAGTTTGTTGACTATCAATGGGTTATGTGGTGTTTTAGCGTGTGGAGCTGTTGAATTGGATGTGTGAGAGTGGAGTGTGTGAGTGTTTGTGTGAGTACTGAGATTGTGTGGGTGTACTGATTGCTTGTGGAAATGTGCTGGGAGGGTGTTAAGATGGTTGGGCACTATTCCCCCCCCCAGGCTGCGGGACCTCCACCCTTTTGATTGTCCTCCGCAGTCCCCAGAGGTATATAGGGTGTGCCGGGCTCTGGGGATAGCTAGGAGGAGGAAGAGGGGGGCTGAGTCTGGGAGGGGGATGGAAGGGAGTGGGCAGATTGGAGCAGTGGGAACAAGGAGACACCATGTGGTGAAATGCATCCAGGAGAGGGGGCCTCCATGCCTGGTTCCCATACCCAAGGGCTCTGCTTTGTGCAGGCAAGATTCATAGTTTCATAGTATTATACAGGTTCTTGAAGCCAAAGACCCATTACGAACCCACCACCACTGGTTTAGTGATGGAAACCAAATTTACTTTCCGTCATATGATTATTTAAGCTTATTTTCAATTATTTCAGTGTCTTACTCATGACTACATATCTTGGTAAAGCATTCCATATTGGTGGAGCTCGTTGTGTAACAACATTTTTATGCCTTATTGTTCTGCTCACAGTTGTCTTAAGTTGAAGGTTATGTGACCTAGTATTATTATAAGTTATTTGCTTTTCAAGAAAAATTGTAGTAAACAATGCGTTATCTTGGAATGCTTTAAATATAAGAATCAGATCCCCTCTTAGAGATTTGTATTTCAAGGAGTACAAGTTCAGGGTTCTTAATCTGTCACTATAGTTTTTGTTTTTGACACTACTAATTTTATTTGTAACCCTTCGTTGTACTCTTTCGACCAGTTTTTGGTTCCCATTGCTGTTGGTGCACAAAAGGAAGCACAATACTCTAGGTGAGGTTGAATAAGGCTAATGTATAGTGGTAATAGGACTTCTTTATTTCTACTTCTAATGTGTCTTTGGATACATCCAAAAATGCCGTAGCATTTTTTAACTACAATATTTATATGTGTATCGGGTTTTAGGTTTTCAGTGATTATAACACCCAAATCTTTTTCTTCCATAGTGGTGGTTAATTGTATTCCATTTATCACATAGTTTGCCTTAATGTTGTGTTTACCCATGTGCATTACCTTACATTTCTGTTCATTGAAATTCATTTTAGAAAGGTTGGCCCAGCTGCATAATTTATTTAGATTTTCTTGCAGGTTATTGATTGACACAGTATCATTCACAATATATCCAACATTACAGTCATCTGCATATTTACTGATCCAGACCCCTTTACTTGTTTGCATAGTTGAAATAAGTATATTAAAGAGTAGTGGACCCATTACCGAGCCCTGGGGTACTCCGCTAGTGACTTTGGTCCACTCTGATTCAAATCCCCTAAGAACCACTCTTTGATGTCTATCTCTCAACCATGAGTCAATCCATTGTATTATTTTACCATCAAGATTTATTTTATGCAGTTGCTCTATTGATACAATATGGTAAACTGTGTTGAATGCTTTGGCATAATCTAAAAACACCACATCAGCGGGCAGTCCCTGTTCTAATGCCTCACTTACTGGCTCAAAGAAATTTATTAGATCCATTAAGCATGACTGATCCTGAGTAAATCCTTGCTGTGCTATGTCTAGGCTATCACTATTTTTAATATGCTCTAGTATTTTATTTTGAATTAACCACTCCATTAATTTACTGACGATAGATGTTAGGCTGAGTGATCTATAATTACAAACATTTTGTTTACTTCCCCCCTTGAGATGGGAGTAATATTTGCTTTTTTCCAAGATTCCAGGGTTTCACCCTCTTGAATGGAAGTATTAAATAACATGGTTAGTGGACCCAGGAGTTCCTTGCACGCTCTTTTAATCAAATGAGGACTGATTCCATCCAGCCCTGGGGATGATCCAGTTTTTAATAACCCAATTGATTCCAAAACCTGCTGTTCAGTAAAGGTAATTGGGGGTTACTTGTATTCAAAGCATCCAACTCTATTCTGCTATCTGTTTTTAAGTCACTTGCAAAGTAATTATTAAGTATCCCAACCATGTCTGCATCATTGCTCCATATTTTTTCATTTGAGGCGAGTTGACCAATATCATTCTGAGCTCCTTTTAAAGTTCCTATATATTTATAGAACTGTTTTCTATTATCTTTGGTTTTTTCAACCATATTTAATTCTAGTTTTTGTTTTGCCATGCAGATTTGTTTTTTTTTTGTTTTCTTTGCTAATTGTTTAAACTTATTCAGGTCACCCTCTCTATTGGTTTGCTTGTATTTACAATACACTTTTTTTTTCTTATTAGTTTCCTAATCTTCCCATTCCACCATTGGGGAATCCTATGGCTCTTGTTATTATATTTAAACCTTAATGGTACCCATGTTTTAGTACAGTACTCGGTTTCCTTTAAGATGTGCTCCCAGGTTTCTTCCAGGCTACATCCGCTTAGGGACTCTTTCCATTCCCATTTACTCAAACAGGTTCTAATCTTGGCATAGTCAGCTTTAGTGAAATTTCTAAAAGTCAATTTGCCTTTAATTATTGTAGAGGTTTTATTTAAATTAAATAACACCATGTTATGATCACTGTCACTGAGGGGAGGTAGAATTTGAGGTATAGAACAATGATTCTTAGTATTAGTTAATATCAGATCTAAGATATTGTCTTTCCTAGTAGGAAGTTTAACCGATTGCTCTAAATCATGTAATAAGGTAATTTCAAGAAACCTTTTTTCTAGCTGTCCATTAGTTTTATAGTTCAGCCAGTTTATATCCAGAAGATTAAAGTCTCCCATCAATAAAAAATTACCTTTAATCTCAATATTCTCTATTTCTTCCAAGAAAAGTTGATGATCAGCATATTCCAGGTTAGGGGAGTGATAAGCCAGTCATATTGTTTTGGAACTATCAGCTAACAGTAATTTAACCCAAGCCATTTCTGTATCAGACTGATATGGGTAGAAATGGTGTCCCTTGAGATATTCCGAGACAAATAATGCTACTCCTCCACCTTTTTTGTCCTTTCTGCCCTTAAGGAATGTATTGTATCCTGGTATGTTAGTATTCCATTCATTTTTGTTAAACCAGGTCTCAGTGACCCCACAGATATCTAATCTCAAAGTATTCAATGTATGCTCTAGTTCATCCATTTTATTTGGGAGACTTCTTGCATTTAATAATACCCTGAGTTCACTATTCCCCTGAACTGTTTTTTTTTAGGATTTTGCTAGATTTCAGTAAGTCATATCCTTATTTGGATATGAGTTATTTGTACCAATGGATAATTGAGTATTCCTTGGTGCTTGTTTAGGTTGACAAGGACTATTTATCTGGTTTGGTAAACTAGATAGTATATGGTTCACCTCCACCCCCCTCCTCTCTAGTTTAAATGTTTAGTGAGGCAGGCTACTATCCTTTCCCCCAGAAGCTGACTTCCTGACTTATTAAGATGAAGGCCATTTTTACTAAAGAGATGACTTCTGTCAGACAATTCTTCCCAGTGGGTTATAAGCAGTCTTCCTTGGTTGCTCATCCTACTCAGATGGTGCTTGTGCAACACCAGGTCTATTAAGAACAAGACTGCTTTAATAACGGATCTTATTGGTTCATCAGACCTGGCTTGCATCACCAAGACCTGACTGGATGAAAATGCTGGTCCAGTGTTGACTTCAGCAGTTCCGTCCGGGTACTCGGTGATACATTGCCAGAGGATGGATCAGGGTGTAGCCATCTGTTTTTAATTGGAACTGGGCCTTGTGGATGTGCCAACTAGGACCACCAACTCCTTTGAGTTTATTGTGGGCATGGGTGTAGGGTGCAGGATACTTCTCATCTACCGTCCACCTGGGGATGGGAAAGTTTTCCTGCAGGAAGTCAAGGACTTCATCGTCGACATGGTGTTGGGATCCCCCAGATGGTTGATTCTGGGGGATTTCAATGCCTGGGTCAATGATGAAGTCTTGCAATTTGGACAAGACTTCCTCCAACTAATGATTTCATTGGGCCTTACACAGGTTATTACTTCCACGACCAAAATTCATGGTCACTCATTGGCCTTGGTGTTCCTCCTGGGAATGGAGATATCTGACTTAGTAGTGGAGCCAGTCAGGTGTCTGACCATCACACCATAGGGTTCAGTTTCATGGCTCCCCCCAATAGGCTTGCCCCTATGAAGATGGTCAGGTACTGTCCTTTGAGGGGTGTGACCCCAGATGGCCTACTGGCGATGCTGCACCTATAGGGTATACCAAGTGAATGCATGGATCCAGGGAATCTAGTACTCGACTATTATAAGGTGGTGACAGAGGCCTTGGATTCCATAGCTCCTGTTCATGTTCGCCCCCTCACTCTTCACCCAAGGTCCCCATGGTTTGATGGGACCTTGAAGGAGATGAGGAGAATGTGACAAAGACTAGAGTGGCACTGGAGGAAATCAGACCTGGAGGGTGACAGACTAAGATTGATGGACCATTATGCAGTCTGTCAATCAGCAATTACCCATAAGAAGGCAGAGTTCCTGCCCAGGAAAATTGCCGCTACGCAGAACTGACCAGCTCAGCTCCTCTGGACTGTCAACAGATTATGCAATCCAATCTGTCTTCAGCCTGGTGGAGCTTTTTCACAAGAGAGGTGTGATGAGTTTGCTCGGTTCTTTGCAGATAAGGTTGCCACCATCAGATCCGGGATCTGTTTAGCTCACTCTATTGGGTATTGCAGAGGTTGGCAGGAGGTGGCAGGCCCCCAGTTTGCTTGATCTGACTTCAGCCAACTGGAAATCATTGATATTGTGAGGATCATCCAGACTTTGTGGCCAACCGGCTGTAGTTTGGACCTGGGCCCAATGTATCTTCTGGTAGGGTGCGTTGATGAAATCAGCCCTGTCCCAGCTGAGATAGTTTGGAGGTCATTGGAGAGGGGGAGTCCTTCCTGACCCCCTAAAGGAAGTTGTTGTATAACCCCTCCATAAAAAGTCCTCCCTTGACCCAGACTGTCTGGCAAACTACAGACCTGTCTCTAACCTGCATTTTGTGGGTAAGGTTATTGAGAAGGTGGTTACACTGCAGCTGGATGATCACTTGTCCATCCACAAGGTCTATGATTCTATCCAGTCAGGATTTTGGAAGAGGCACAGTACCTAAATGGCCCTTGTCTGGGTGCTTAATGACTTCATAATAGCGAGAGATCAGAGGACTTGTTCTATCTTGATCCTCCTTGATCTCTCTGCAGCATTTGACACTATGGACCATGGTGTGTTATTGGAGCACCTGTGATTCTTCTGTGGACTGTCTGGCACAGTCCTCAGATGGTTTTGATCATTCCTTGAGGGTAGGACTCAGAGAGTGGTGTCGGGGATTTATTCCTCAGCCCCTCTCCCCCTATCCTGTGGGGTACTGCAGGGCTCCATTTTATCACCCATGTTGTTTGCAGTGTATATGCTGCCATTGGAAGATATCATTAGGTGGTACAGTCTGAGTTTTCACTGCTATGCAGATGATACTCAGCTGTACATGTCCTTTGTGTCCGGGCAGGATGGGATCCTCTCAGTCTTAAACAACTGCCTCTCCAAGATCCAGGATTGGATGAGTACCAGCTGACTGAGGTTGAACCCGGCTAAAACTGAGGTGCTGGTGGTGACCCAGAGAGCTGGGAGGTGGGTTTGTCAGCAGGACACCCCTTCAGGCTTTGGCTCGGGGGAGTTCAGCTGACTACCTCAGACTGGGTGTGGAACCTGGGTGTTATTTTTCATGATGGCTTGACCCTTAAATCTCAGGTTTCGGCCTTTGTCAAGACCTCCTTTTACCACCTGAGAAATATCACCCAGGTGAAGCACCTGGTTCCTCCTGATGATCTTCCAACACTGGTCCACACCTTCATGACCTCTCACCTTGACTACTGCAATGCCCTCTACCTAGAGCTACCAGGGGTTGATATCCGCCACCTGCAGCTAGTGCAGAATGCAGTAGCTAGGCTTCTGACTAGCACTTCTAGGGCCAGTCATATTACACCTGTGCTCTGCAGACTGCACTGGCTGCCAGTACGGTGGCGGATCACCTTCAAGGTCAGATTACTGATCTATAAAGCCCTACACATGCAGGGAGTCCATTACCTGCAAGATCTCCTTTGCCCTTACTGTCCCCTCTGCCCACTCTGTTCCACTGATGAGGGATTGCTAGAGATTCCCTGGGTTCGGTTAAAGACATCTGGAGCCCGGTCTTTTGCTATTGCTGCCCCTACCCTGTGGAATTCTCTGCCTCATCAGTACAAGAGTGCCTGACCATCTAGAGCTTTAAAACAGCACTGAAGACTTATTTATTTAGCCTGGCATATCCTGACTCATTTTACTCTGATTGATATATTTATTAGCTGGTTTTGTGGAATTATTGATGTATTGGTTTGCTGTGATTGTTTTTAATTATAGTTACGTATGCTTTGGCTTTTATGTACAATGTGCCTTGATCTCTGGAAAGGCGCTTTTATAAATAAAGTATAATTTAATTTTATTTTATTTGATTTGATAAAGGGATGGAGGAGCCATGATCAGGGACAGAGGTGAGGGCTAATACCCAAGCATCTGTAGGCTGCCAAGGAGGGTCATGCTGGTCCCCTACAGAAACTGCAGAGACCCAGCCAGCTGCCCACCACCACGGTGGGTGTTCCTGGTTCCCCCACAGGAACAGCAATAGGAAACATGCTCAGTGGCATTCCAGCCACCCTCCCTCCCCAGTTGATGGGGTCATGCTCTTAGAGGCAGTTCGGCAATCCCTCCTTCTGGTGAGAGGAAGACATCCATACAGGAGTTGCACTGCAGCCATATAGTAGCTACACTCAATGGAACATCCAGACTGCCCCTCCCCCCTGAAGAGGGGAGCATTAGTGTAGGAGCTGTTCTTCATGGCAATTCCTCAGCTCTACCCCTTCATCCAGCATCTTGAATAACTAAACAACCAGACCTGCCTGCACAGCCATTCCAGCAGCATAAAGGACCATTTAACCCCTTCATTTCATCTGTCTCCTCTATGTCCTTGCTCATACCACATTTGCATTATAAAAGCAAGCAATCAAACATCACTGGCACTGACCAGTGCTTGTCTGAAAATGTTAGTAAGGAGCTTGATGTGGGGCATCTTGCAGATGTTGCACTTCTGAACAAGGATACAGAAATGAATACTGTGCTGGACAGAAAGCTAGTTAGTAAACTAGAGAACCTGGGTATAACTATGGTGTAATGAAATGGGATCAGAACTGGTCACAGTTTGGGAAATAGAGAGTTAAAAGAAATGGTAGCCAATCAACATAGAAACACATGACTAGTGGTGCTGACATGGGGTCAATCCTGGCATCTACTGTACAGTACATTGTTAAATGTATTTATAAGTGACCTGGAGGTGGGTACTACCAGCCGGATTGCAAAGTTTGTGGATGACACCAAGATGGGAAGACTAGTTAAATCACAGCAGGAGATGAGTGATATGCAGAAGGATTTGGATAGATGAGGCTAATGGACAGCAACATGGCAACTTCTGATGACATCACCAACCTACATGGTCAACTTGCACTTGAGTTCTACTCCAGCCACCCCCCCCAAAATCCTCTCAAAACTATCTTTTTCTCTCCAAAAATCATCAAAGTGGAGAGGTTACGCTGCAGACTTACCATGAGGAAGTCTGGATTGCAAGAAGTAGTAATCCTTATCAAAGGTATTGGCAGATCACACAACTCTGGATGACACAGTGATGCCTGCATTGCCTCCATTCATCCCCGCTCCAAGCATGCCTTGCCAGACAGAGCACAGAAATCCATTAACAAAAGGCAAAAAAATTACACAATGTTATGTGCAAACTTCACGCATTTTGGGCAGAGATGGCCATATTCTTCAATTCACTGGACAAAAAAAAAGTCAGAGACTTAGAACAGGAAATCATAGAGATGGACAAATATTTCAAAGCTACTGATGCAAGAACTGCTGTTATAAAAGAAACAGTAGTATGTCTTCTTGAATCCCAGCAGTAATTACAAGAGAAACTCACTGATTTCAAAAGCTGCTCATGGAGAAATAATCTCTGTATTAATGGTGTACTAGAGGGGAGTGAAGGCTCTAACATTATAGACTTTTTGCAAAAAATGGTTAAACAAGTGCTCTGTTTAACTCCAGACTATGAACTTGAAATACAGCGGGCACATAGGGCCCCCAGACCCAAACCAACAAATCTGATGACTCGCCCTCTTTCTCTCATCTTTTTTTGCTAAAATATACTACCAAATAAGACTTACTGCACAGAGTTTGGCAACAGAAAACTGTACAGTACAATGGGGTAACAGTCTTTTTTGATAATGATTACCTCTCCAGCCATTATGTGGCGATGCTGTGCGTACATACTTTTGCTCAAGATTCTTCACCAGCACCAACTAAAATTTAGAATGAAATACCCAGCCCAGCTCCAGGTCCAGTTTCCAGATGGACAGCAGATTTTCAAATTGGCAGAAGAGGCAGCTCAGGAACTTTGAAAATGCACTTGCTCTCCTCCCACTGCATCTCAGCATTCTCCACCCAATAAACCACAGCACACCCCAAGATAGAAGCAAGTTCAAGTCAAGGCCCTTTGAAAATATCGCACCCAACTTATGCTGCGACAGTTAATTGCTTGTTTAAAAGCAGATGTAACTGCACCCACATCAGAGCAGACTACTATATCTTGAAGCAGCCACCATGCAGACTAATTTTGACTTACAGTTTTCAGGTAGGGAAAGTGTGGGTGAGTGGAATTGGTGCTGCCTTGGGTCTGCTTTGCTTCTCATGTACTAGACTTGTTTAAAAATGATGATCCTGGTCTGGGTGAGGCCTCCTCTCTCTGTGACCCTAACCATATTGGTGGCTTGGGTCTACAGGTATTCTCCCTAAGCACTGCACTTCTGTTGTGGCTCATGCACCCTGAAACACCACCCTCCAGTCTCTATCTCTCCTAGCATTATCCTGGTCCTGGGACCATGGGAACATATCTCCCTTTCCTTTTTGATGCCACAGACATGGGGACAGCTATGAGCTGACTGAAGGCAAAAGTACTGTTAGCCCTCATTCAGGGAGAAGCAATTCTCTTCTCTCACCAACCTTTTGTGTGGCAAACAAAAATGATGCTGAGGTATGCAGCAAATAGGGGCAGACTTGGTTATGTGCAGTGCCAGAGCGAAAAGAGAAGAGAAGAGAAGAGAAGAGAAGAGAAGAGAAGAGAAGAGAAGAGAAGAGAAGAGAAAGGAAGAGAAGAGAAGAGAAGAGAAGAGAAGAGAAGAGAAAGAAGACACCAAGAGGCATAGCTTCTTTCTTAACTCTTAGGATATAATTACAGGAACTGTGGGATATTCCCCCAGACATATCATAGACCCAGTGGGTGGGATCCTTCCAAGTTTAAATACTTCTATTGGCACCTATTCCTTGCTGACATTTTTGATCTTATTCAAGGTACCTGGGCAGCACCGATTCAAACGTCACATAACCCTGATCTTATATTATCAGCATAGAGTGCAGAGGGTCATTCCCTGTAAAGCTTCTGCACATAATAACAGAGACACTGGGTAGCACAGTTTGGTTAAAAGACAACCCCACCACCACTATAGACCAGAGTACAGTTCCCAGTCCTCACGTCAGTTCAGAAACTTATTGTCCTATTATTAACTAGGCACTCGGGACAATCAAGCAACTGAAGCAACAACAAGCTCACCTGAGTAGCTGAGGAAGCCAAATCTCCAGCCTGATAACTTTCGAGACAGCTCCCCCCCCAAGCTAGGCATTCGGGACAATCAAGCAACTGAAGTAACAAGCAGCTCACCTGAGTAGCTGAGGAAGCCAAATCTCCAGCCTGATAACTTTCGAGGCAGCTCCCCACCAAGCTAGGCACTCGGGACAATCAAGCAACTGAAGCAACAAGCAGCTCACCTGAGAAGCTGAGGAAGCCAAATCTCCAGCCTGATAACTTTCGAGGCAGCTTCCCCCCAAGCTAGGCACTCGGGACAATCAAGCAACTGAAGCAACAAGCAGCTCACCTGAGTAGCTGAGGAAGCCAAATCTCCAGTCTGACAACTTACGAGGCAGCTCCCCCCCCAAGCTAGGCACTCGGGAAAATCAAGCAACTGAAGCAACAAGCAGCTCACCTGAATATCTGAGGAAGCCAAATCTCCAGCCTGATAACTTTCGAGGCAGCTACCCCCCCCAAGCTAGGCACTCGGGACAATCAAGCAACTGAAGGAAAAAGCAGCTCACCTGAGTAGCTGAGGAAGCCAAATCTCCAGACTGATAACTTTCGAGGCAGCCCCCCCCAAGCTAGTCAGTCAGGACAATTAAGCAACTGAAGCAACAAGCAGCTCACCTGAGTAGCTGAGGAAGCCAAATCTCCAGCTTGATAACTTTCGAGGCTGCTCCCCCCCAAGCTAGGCACTCGGGACAATCAAGAAACTGAAGCAACAAGCAGCTCACCTGAGTAGCTGAGGAAGCCAAATCTCCAGCCTGATAACTTTTGAGGCAGCTCCACCCCCAAGCTAGGCACCCGGGACAATCAAGCAACTGAAGCAACAAGCAGCTCACCTAAGTAGCTGAGGAAGCCAAATCTCCAGCCTGATAACTTTCGAGGTAAAGAGAGCCTCTTCTCTTCATCTGGACGCCTGCAGAGAGGTGCTACCTGATGAACACTTATATTTTATGAACTTTGTTCCTGTTCACCACTGGGTGGGCTTGTTATTTGCTTCTCTTTGTGCTAGTAATGCTGAAGTGTAAAGCTAGGGACTCTCTGGTTTTTCTAGAGTTGCCTTGCTGATTTCATCTTAAAGCCAGATATACCAAGCAGCTAATATAGATTTGACTTGTTTAATATGGTGGTATTTGAAGCTAATTGCTGATTACATTTGAAAGCCAGATATACCAAGCAGCTAATATAGATCAGACTTGTTTAAAATGGTGGTATTGAGCAAATTTTGCTTGTAACTGAAGGTATTAGGTTAGCTGGGTCCTAGTGTGACCTCATTTTGGAATAGCCCTGTTTGCTTAGAGTGGAGCTCCTTTGTGTAAGTCACAACACATTCTCCCGCTGCATAGTAATGAGAAGTTTTGTTTTCACCACTACATAGGCAGCTCCCTCCCAAGCTAGGCACTCAGGACAATCAAGCAACTGAAGCAACAAGCAGCTCACCTGAGTAGCTGAGGAAGCCAAATCTCCACCCTGAAAACTTTCGAGGTATAGAGAGCCTCTTCTCTTCGTCTGGACGCCTGCAGAGGGGTGCTACCTGATGAACACTTATATTTTATGAACTTTGTCCTGTTCACCACTGGGTGGGCTTGTTATTTGCTTCTCTTTGTGCTAGTAATGCTGAAGTGTAAAGCTAGGGACTCACTGGTTTTTCTAGAGTTGCCTTGCTGAATTCATCTTAAAGCCAGATATACCAAGCAGCTAATATAGATCAGACTTGTTTAATATGGTGGTATTTGGACCTAATTGCTGATTACATTTTAAAGCCAGATATACCAAGCAGCTAATATAGATCAGACTTGTTTAATATGAGGGTATTGAGCAAATTGTGCTTGTAACTGAAGGCAATAGGTTAGCTGGGTCCTAGTGTGACCTCATTTTTGAATAGCCCTGTTTGCTTGGAGTGGTGCTCCTTTCTTTAAGTCACAACACATTCTCCCGCTGCATAGTAATGAGAGGCTTTCTTTTCTCCACTAAATAGGCAGCTCCCTTCCCCCCCAAGCTAGGCACTCGGGACAATCAAGCAACTGAAGCAACCAGCAGCTCACCTGAGAAGCTGAGGAAGCCAAATCTCCAGCCTGATAACTTTCGAGGTAAAGAGAGCCACTTCTCTTCATCTGGACACCTGCAGAGGGGTGCTACCTGATGAACACTTATATTTTATGAACTTTGTTCCTGTTCACCACTGTGTGGGCTTGTTATTTGCTTCTCTTTGTGCTAGTAATGCTGAATTGTAAAGCTAGGGACTCACTGGTTTTTCTAGAGTTGCCTTGCTGATTTCATCTTAAAGCCAGATATACCAAGCAGCCAATATAAATCAGACTTGTTTAATATGGTGGTATTGAGCAAATTGTGCTTATAACTGAAGGCTTTAGGTTAGCTGGGTCCTAGTGTGACCTCATTTTGGAATAGCCATGTTTGCTTAGAGTGGAGCTCCTTTGTGTAACTCACAACATATTCTCCCGCTGCATAGTAATGAGAGGTTTTGTTTTCTCCACTACATAGGCAGCACCCCAACCCCTCAAGCTAGCCACTCTGGACAATCAAGCAACTAAAGAAACAAGCAGCTCACCTGAGTAGCTGAAGAAGCCAAATCTCCAGACTGATTACTTTTGAGGTAAAGAGTGCCTCTTCTTTTCATCTGGACGCCTGCAGAGGGGTGCTACCTGATTAACACTTATATTTTATGAACTTTGTTCCTGTTCACCACTGGGTGGGCTTGTTATTTGCTTCTCTTTGTGCTAGTAATACTGAAGTGTAAAGCTAGGGACTAACTGGTTTTTCTAGAGTTGCCTTGCTGATTTCATCTTAAAGCCAGATATACCAAGCAGCTAATATAGATCAGATTTGTTTAATATGGTTGTATTTGGAGCTAAGTGCTGATTACATTTTAAAGACAGATATACCAAGCAGCTAATATAGATCAGACTTGTTTAATATGGTGGTATTGAGCAAATTGTGCTTGTAACTGAAGGCATTAGGTTAGTTTGGTCCTAGTGTGACCTCATTTTGGAATAGCCCTGTTTGCTTAGAGTGGGGCTCCTTTGTGTAAGTCAAAACATATTCTCCCGCTGAATAGTAATGAGAAGCTTTGTTTTCTCCACTACATAGGCAGCTCCCACCCCCAAGCTAGGCACTCGGGACAATCAAGCAACTGAAGCAACAAGCAGCTCACCTGAGTAGCTGAGGAAGCCTAATCTCCAGCCTGATTACTTTCGAGTTAAAGAGAGCCTCTTTTCTTCGTCTGGACGCCTGCAGAGGGGTGCTACCTGATGAACACTTATATTTTATGAACTTTGTCCTGTTCACCACAGGGTGGGCTTGTTATTTGCTTCTCTTTGTGCTAGTAATGCTGAAGTGTAAAGCTAGGGACTCACTGGTTTTTCTAGAGTTGCCTTGCTGAATTCATCTTAAAGCCAGCTATACCAAGCAGCTAATATAGATCAGACTTGTTTAATATGGTGGTATTTGGACCTAATTGCTGATTACATTTTAAAGCCAGATATACCAAGCAGCTAATATAGATCACACTTGTTTAATATGGGGGTATTGAGCGAATTGTGCTTGTATCTGAAGGCATTAGGTTAGCTGGGTCCTAGTGTGACCTCATTTTTAAATAGCCTTGTTTGCTTAGAGTGGTGCTCCTTTGTGTAAGTCACAACATATTCTCCCAGAGCGTACTAATGAGAAACTTTGTTTTCTTCACTACATAGGCAGCTCCACCCCCCCAAGCTAGGCACTCGGGACAATCAAGCAACTGAAGACACAAGCAGCTCATCTGAGTAGCTGAGGAAGACAAATCTCCAGCCTGATAACTTTCGAGGTAAAGAGATCCTCTTCTCTACGTCTGGACGCCGGCAGAGGGGTGCTACCTGATGAACACTTATATTTTATGAACTTTGTTCCAGTTCACCACTGGGAGGGCTTGTTTTTTGCTTCTCTTTGTGCTAGCAATGCTGAAGTGTGAAGCTAGGGACTCATTGGTTTTTCTAGAGTTGCCTTGCTGATTTCATCTTAAAGCCAGATATACCGAGCAGCTAATATAGATCAGACTTGTATAATATGGTGGTATTTGGAGCTAATTGCTGATTACATTTTAAAGCCAGATATACCAAGCAGCTAATATAGATCAGACTTGTTTAATATGGTAGTATTGAGCGAATTGTGCTTGTAACTGAAGGCATTAAGTTAGCTGGGTCCTAGTGTGACCTCATTTTGGAATAGCCCTGTTTGCTTAGAGTGGATCTCCTTTCTGTAAGTCACAACATATTCTCCCTCTGCATAGTAATGAGAGGCTTTTTTTTCTCCACTAAATAGGCAGTTCCTCCCCCTGCCCAAGCTAGGTACTCGGGACAATCAAGCAACTGAAGCAACAAGCAGCTCACCTGAGTAGCTGAGGAAGCAAAATCTCCAGCCTGATAACTTTGGAGGTAAAGAGAGCCCTTTTTCATCTGGACGCCTGCGTGGGGTGCTACCTGATGAACACTTATATATTATGAACTTTGTTCCTGTTCACCACTGGGTAGGCTTGTTATTTGCTTCTCTTTGTGCTAGTATTGCTGAAGTGTAATGCTAGGGACTCACTGGTTTTTCTAGAGTTGCCTTGCTGATCTCATCTTAAAGCCAGAAATTCCAAGCAGCTAATATAGATCAGACTTGTTTAATATGGTGGTATTTGGAGCTAATTGCTGATTACATTTTAAAGCCAGATATACCACGCAGCTAATATGGATCTGACTTGTTTAATATGGTGGTATTGATCGAATTGTGCTGCTAACTGAAGGCATTGGGTAAGCTGGGTCCTAGTGTGACCTCATTTTGGAATAGCCCTGTTTGCTTAGAGTGGAGCTCCTTTGTGTAAGTCACAAAATATTCTCCCGCTGCATAGTAATGAGAGGCTTTCTTTTCTCCACTACATAGGCAGCTCCCCCAAGTTAGGCACTAGGGACAGTCACAACTGAAGCAAGCAGCTCACCTGAGTAGCTGAAGAAGCCAAATCTCCAGCCTGATAACTTTGAGGTAAAGAGAGTTTCTTCTTCGCCTGACGCCTGCAGTGGGGTGCTACCGGATGAACACTTATATTTTATGAACTTTGTTCCTGTTCACCACTGGGTGGGCTTGTTATTTGCTTCTCTTTGTGCTAGTAATGCTGAAGTGTAAAGCTAGGGACTCACTTGTTTTTCTAGAGTTGACATGCTGATTACATCTTAAAGCCAGATATACCAATCAGCTAATATAGATCAGTCTTGTTTAATATGGTGGTATTTGGAGCTAATTGATGATTACATTTTAAAGCCAGATATACTAAGCAGCTAATATATATCAGACTTGTTTAATATGGTGGTATTGAGTGAATTGTGCTTGTAACTGAAGGGTTTAGGTTAGCTGGGTCCTACTGTGACCTCATTTTGGAATAGCCCTGTTTGCTTAGAGTGGAGCTCCTTTGTGTAAGTCAAAACATATTCTCCCACTGCATAGTAAAGAGAGGCTTTGTTTTCTCCACTACATAGGCAGCTCGCCCCCCACCCCCAGCAAGGCATTCGGGACAATCAAGCAACTGAAGAAACAAGCAGCTCACCTGAGTAGCTGAGGAAGCCAAATCTATAGCCTGATAACTATTGAGGTAAAGAGAGCCTCTTCTCTTCATCTGGACGACTGCAGAGGTGTGCTACCTGATGAACACTTATATTTTATGAACTTTGTTCCTGTTCACCACTGTGTGGGCTTCTTAATTGCTTCTCTTTGTGCTAGTAATGCTGAAGTGTAAAGCTAGGGACTCACTGGTTTTTCTAGAGTTGCCTTGCTGATTTCTTCTTAAAGCCACACCTACCAAGCAGCTAATATAGATCAGACTTGTTTAGTATGGTGGTATTGAGCGAATTGTGCTTGTAACTGAAGGCATTAAGTTAGCTGGGTCCTAGTGTGACTTCATTTTGAATAGCCCTGTTTGTTAGAGTGGAGCCCTTTCTGTAAGTCACAACATATTCTCCTGCATAGTAATGAGCGGCTCTTTTTCCACTCACATAGGCAGTTCTCCAAGCTAGGCACTCGGACAATCAAGCAACTGAAGCAACAAAGCTCACCTGAGTAGCTGAGGAAGCAAAAATCGCCAGCCTGATAACTTTGAGTTAAAGTAGCCTCCTCTTCGCCTGACGCTCATGAGAGTGCTACCTGATGAACATTTATATTTTATGAACTTTGTTCCTGTTCACCACTGGGTGGGCTTGTTATTTGCTTCTCTTTGTGCTAGTAATGCTGAAGTGTAAAGCTAGGGACTCACTGATTTTTCTAGAGTTGACATGCTGATTACATCTTAAAGCCAGATATAACAATCAGCTAATATAGATCAGACTTGTTTAATATGGTGGTATTTGGAGCTAATTGATGATTACATTTTAAAGCCATATATACCAAGCAGCTAATATATATCAAACTTGTTTAATATGGTGGTATTGAGTGAATTGTGCTTGTAACTGAAGGGATTAGGTTAGCTGGGTCCTACTGTGACCTCATTTTGGAATAGCCCTGTTTGCTTAGAGTGGAGCTCCTATGTGTAAGTCACAACATATTCTCCCGCTGCATAGTAAAGAGAGGCTTTGTTTTCTCCACTACATAGGCAGCTCCCCCCCCCCCAGCTAGGCATTCAGGACAATCAGGCAACTGAAAAAACAAGCAGCTCTCCTGAGTAGCTGAGGAAGCCAAATCTACAGCCTGATAACTTTTGAGGTAAAGAGAGCCTCTTCTCTTCGTCTGGACGACTGCAGAGGGGTGCTACCTGATGAACACTTATATTTTATGAACTTTGTTCCTGTTCACCACTGTGTGTACTTGTTAATTGCTTCCCTTTGTGCTAGTAATGCTGAAGTGTAAAGCTAGGGACTCACTGGTTTTTCTAGAGTTGCCTTACTGATTTCATCTTAAAGCCACACATTCCAAGCAGCTAATATAGACCAGACTTGTTTAATATGGTGGTATTTGGAGCTAATTGCTGATTACATTTTAAAGCCAGGTATACCAAGCAGCTAATATAGATCAGACTTGTTTAATATGGTGGTATTGAGTGAATTGTGCTTGTAACTGAAGGCTTTAGGTTAGCTTGGTCCTAGTGTGACCTCATTTTGGAATGGCCCTGCTTGCTTAGAGTGGGGCTCCTTTATGTAAGTCTCAACATATTCTCCTTCTGAATAGTAATGAGAAGCTTTGTTTTCTCCACTACATAGGCAGCACCCACCCCCCCCAAGCTAGGCACTCGGGACAATCAAGCAACTGAAGCAACAAGCAGCTCTCCTGAGTAGCTGAGGAAGCCAGATCTCCAGCCTGATTACTTTCGACGTAAAGAGAGCCTCTTTTATTCATCTGGACGCCTGCAGAGGGGTGCTTCCTAATGAACACTTATGTTTTATGAACTTTGTTCCTGTTCACCTCTGGTTGGGGTTGGTATTTTCTTCTCTTTGTGCTAGTAATGCTGAAGTGTAAAGCTAGGGACTCATTGGTTTTTCTAGAGTTGCCTTGCTGATTTCATCTTAAAGCCAGTTATACCGAGCAGCTAATATAGATCAGACTTGTTTAATATGGTGGTATTTGGAGCAAATTGCTGATTACATTTTAAAGCCAGATATACCAAGCAGCTAATATAGATCAGACTTGTTTAATATGGTGGTATTGAGCGAATTGTGCTTGTAACTGAAGGCATTAAGTTAGCTGGGTCCTAGTGTGACCTCATTTTGAAATAGCCCTGTTTGCTTAGAGTGGAGCTCCTTTCTGTAAGTCAAAACATATTCTCCCTCTGCATAGTAATGAGAGGCTTTTTTTCTCCACTAACTAGGCAGTGCCCCCCCCCCCAAACTAGGCACTCGGGACAATCAAGCAACTGAAGCAACAAGCAGCTCACCTGAGTAGCTGAGGAAGCAAAATCTCCAGCCTGATAACTTTGGAGGTAAAGAGAGCCTCTTCTCTTCGTCTGGACGCCTGCGTGGGGTGCTACCTGATGAACACTTATATATTATGAACTTTGTTCCTGTTCACCACTGGGTAGGCTTGTTATTTGCTTCTCTTTGTGCTAGTATTGCTGAAGTGTAATGCTAGGGATTCACTGGTTTTTCTAGAGTTGCCTTGCTGATTTCATCTTGAAGCCAGAAATACCAAGCAGCTAATATAGATCAGACTTGTTTAATATGGTGGTATTTGGAGCTAATTGCTGATTACATTTTAAAGCCAGATATACCAAGCAGCTAATATGGATCTGACTTCTTTAATATGGTGGTATTGAGCGAATTGTGCTTGTAACTGTAGGCATTAGGTAAGCTGGGTCCTAGTGTGACCTCATTTTGGAATAGCCCTGTTTGCTTAGAGTGGAGCTCCTTTGTGTAAGTCACAACATATTCTCCCGCTACGTAGTAATGAGAGGCTTTGTTTTCTCCACTACATAGGCAGCTCCCCCCCCCAAGCTAGGCACTCGGGAGAGTCAAGCAACTGAAGCAAAAAGCAGCTCACCTGAGTAGCTGAAGAAGCCAAATCTCCAGCCTGATAACTTTCGAGGTAAAGAGAGCCTCTTCTCTTCGTCTGGACGCCTGCAGTGGGGTGCTACCTGATGAACACTTATATTTTATGAACTTTGTTCCTGTTGAACACTGGGTGGGCTTGTTATTTGCTTCTCTTTGTGCTAGTAATGCTGAAGTGTAAAGCTAAGGACTCACTGGGTTTTCTAGAGTTGACTTGCTGATTACATCTTAAAGCCAGATATACCAATCAGCTAATATAGATCAGACTTGTTTAATATGGTGGTATTTGGGGCTAATTGATGATAACATTTTAAAGCCAGATATACTAAGCAGCTTATATAGATCAGACTTGTTTAATATGGTGGTATTGAGTGAATTGGCTTGTAATCGAAGGGTTTAGGTTATTGGTCCTCATAGGACCTCATTTTGAATAGCCCTGTTTGCTTAGAGTGGAGCTCCTTTGTGTAAGTCACACCATATTCTCCCGCTGAATAGTAATGAGAAGCTTTGTTTTCTCCACTACATAGGCAGCACCCACCCCCCCCCAAGCTAGGCACCCGGGACAATCAAGCAACTGAAGCAACAAGCAGCTCTCCTGAGCAGCTGTGGAAGCCAAATCTCCAGCCTGATTACTTTCGAGGTAAAGAGAGCCTCTTTTCTTCATCTGGACGCCTGCAGAGGGGTGCTACCTGATGGACACTTATATTTTGTGAACTTTGTTCCTGTTCACCACTGGGTGGACTTGTTATTTGCTTCTCTTTGTGCTAGTAATGCTGAAGTGTAAAGCTAGGGACTCACTGGTTTTTCTAGAGTTACCTTGCTGATTTCATCTTAAAGCCAGACATACCAAGCAGCTAATATAGATCAGACTTGTTTAATATGGTGGTATTTGGAGCTAATTGCTGATTACATTTTAAAGCCAGATATACCAAGTAGCTAATATAGATCAGACTTGTTTAATATGGTGGTATTGAGCGAATTGTGCTTGTAACTGAAGTCATTAGGTTAGCTGGGTCCTAGTGTGACCTCATTTTGTAATAGCCCTGTTTGCTTAGATTGAGCTCCTTTCTGTAAGTCACAACATATTCTCCCTCTGCATAGTAATGAGAGGCTTGTTTGTTTTCCACTACATAGGCAGCACCCCTCCAAGCTAGTCACTGGACAATCAACCAAATGAAGCAACAAGCAGGTCACCTGAGTAGCTGTGGTCCAGTATTCCGCCTGATAACTTTTGATGTAAAGAGAGCTCTTCTTATTCTGACGCCTGCAGAGGTGCTACCTGATGAACACTTATATTTTTATGAACTTTGTTCCTGTTCACCACTGGTGGCTTGTAATTTGCTTCTCTTTGTGCTAATAATGCTGAAGTGTAAAGGTATGGACTCACTGGTTTTTAGAGTTGCTTGTTGATTTCATCTTAAAGCCAGATATACCAAGCAGCTAATATAGATCTGGACTTGTTGAATATGATGGTTTTGGGACATATTGCTTGATTATATTAAAGCCAGATATACCTAGCAGCTAATATAGATTGAGACTGGTTTAATATGGTGGTATTGGAGGAATTGTGTTTGTAACTGAAGGCATTAAGTTGCTGGGTCCTAGTGTGACCTCATTTTGAATAGTCCGTTTGCTTAGAGGGAGCCCTTCTGTAAGTCACAACATATTCCCTCCCACCAAAAGGTAATGAGAGGCTTTTTTTCTCCACTACATAGGTTAGTTCCTCTCACCCCAGCTAGCCACTGGGACAATCGTCAACCGAAGCAACAAGCAGCTCAACGAGAAGCTGAGGAAGCAAAATTCCAGCCCGATAACTTTGGAGGTAAAGAGAGCCCTTCTTCTGCCTGACACCTGCAGAGGTGCTACCTGATGAACACTTATATTTTATGAACTTTTGTTTTAGTTCACCACTTCCCTGGGTGGGCTTATTATTTGCTTCTCTTGTGCTAGCAATGCTAGCGTTATTAGGACTCATTGCTCTTCTAGAGTTGTCTTAAGGTTGATTTTATCTAATGCCATATACCGAGCTGCTAATGCAGAATAGACTTACGGTATGGTGGTATTTGAGCTAATTGCTGATTAGTATTTTAATTTCAGATATACCAAGCAGCTAATATAGATGGGGACTTGTTTAATATGTGGTATTGAGCTAATTGTGCTTGTAACTGAAGGCATTAAGTTAGCTGGGTCCTAGTGTAACCTCATTTTGAATAGCTCTGTTTGCTTAGAGTGAGCTCCTTTCTGTAAGTCACAACATATTCTCCCACTGCATAGTAATGAGCGGCTTTTTTCTCCACTACATATGCAGCCCCCTCAAGCTAGGGCACTCGGGACAATCACAACCGAAGCAACAAGCAGCTCACCTGAGTAGGGAGGAAGCAAAATCTCCAGCTCAGATAACTTTGGAGGTAAAGAGAGCCTCTTCGCCTGGACGCCTGCGAAAAAGCACCGACGAACACTTTATATATTATGAACTTTGTTCCTGTTTTCACTGGGTAGGCTTGTTATTTGCTCTTCTTGTGCAGTATTGCTGAAGCGTAATGCTAGAGTCACTGGTTTTTAGAGTTGCCTTGTTGATTTCATCTAAAGCCAGAAATACCAAGCAGCTAATATAGATCAGACTTGTTTAATATGGTGGTATTTGAGCCATTTGTTGATTACATTTTAATGCCAGATATACTACAGAGCTAATATGGATCTGACTTGTTTAATATGGTGGTATTGAGCAACGAGTTTGTAATCTGTAGGCATTGGGGTGTTGGTCCTAGTGTGACCTCATTTTGGAATAGCCCTGTTTGCTTAGAGGGCTCCTTTGTGTAAGTCAAGCAACATATTATCCCGCTTACATAGTAATGAGAGGCTTTGTTTCCTTCTCCACTCCATACAGCTCCTCCCCCAAGCTAGGGCACTCGGGAGAGTCATAACTGAGCTAAAAAAAGCAGCTCACCTGAGAAGCTGAAGAAGCCAAATCTCCAGCCTGATAATCTCGAGGTAAAGAGAGCCTCTTTGTCTGGACGCCTGCAGTGGGTGCTACCTGATGAACACTTATATTTATGAACTTGTTCCAGTTCACCTGGGTGGGCTTTGTTATTCTTCTCTTGTGCTAGTAATGCTGATGTGTAAAGCTTAGGACTCACTGTTGTGGAGCTCCCTTTGTGTAAGTCACAACTTGTTTTCTCCGCTGCATAGTAATGAGAAGCTTTGTTTTTCCACTACGCCGTAGCTCCCCACCCTCCAAGCTAGGCACTAAGGACAATCAAGCAACTGAAGCAACAAGCAGCTCTCCTGAGTAGCTAGGAAGCCAAATCTCCAGCCTGATACTTTCAAGGTAAAGAGCCTCTTCTACGTCTGGATGCCTGGGGGTGCTACATGATGAACACTTATATTTATGAACTTTGTTCCTACTCACCCACTAGTGGGCTTGTTATTTGCTTCTCTTTCTGCTAGTAATGCTAAATTAAGACAAGGGACTCACTGGTTTTCTAGGTTGCCTTACAGTTTCATCTTAAAACGAATATATCAACTATATACATCAGACTTGTTTGATATGGTGGTTTTGGAACGAATACTGATTACATTTAAAACCAGATATACCAAGAAAAGCTAAAATAGATCAAATTGTTTAATATGGTGGTATTAGCAAATTGGCACATAACTGAGGCATTAGGTTAGCTAGATGCTAGTGTGACCTCATTTGGAATAGCCCTATTTGCCTTTAGCTTGGGCTCCTTTGTACAAGTCACAACATTCTCCACCTCACACTTAGTAAAGAGAGGATTTGTTTTCTCCACTGCCTAGTCAGCTCCCACCCCAAGCTAGGCACTTGTGACAATCAAGCAAGTGAAGCAACAAACTGCTCACCGAGTAGCTGAGGAAGCCAACTCCAACCTGATAACTTTGAGGGTAAAAGAGCCTCTTCTCTTCATCTGGATACACACAGAGGTGCTACCTGATGAACACTTATATTTATGAACTTTGTTCTATTCACCACTGGGTGCTTATTATTTACTTCTCTTTGTGCTATTAATGCTGAAGTGTAACTCTAAGGACTCACTGGTTTCTAGAGTTGCCTTGCTGATTTCATCTTAAAGCCAGATGCCAAGCGTAATATAGGTGAACTTGTTTAACATATGGTGTATTTGGAGCTAATTGCTGATTACATTTCATCAGATATACCAAGCAGCTAATAGATCAGACTTGTTTAATATGGTGGTATTGAAATTGTGCACCAACAGAAGGCATTAGGTTAGCTGGGTCCTAGTGACCCTCATTTGGAATAGCCCTGTTTGCTTAGAGGTGGAGCTCCGTTTGTAGGAAGTCACTACATATTCTCCTGTTGCATAATAATGAGAAACTTTGTTTTCTCCATTACATAGACAGCTCCCCTCCCAAGCAAGTCCTCAGGACAATCAAGCAACTAGAAAGCAACAAGCAGCTCACCTGGGTAGCTGAAAGCCAAATCTCACCCTGAAAGTAACTTTCCGGGGGAGTAAAGAGAGCCTCTTCTCTTCGTCTGGACACCTATACAGAGGGAGTGCTACCTGATGAACACTTACATTTTATTAACTTTGTTCCTGTTCACCACTTTCGTTAGGTTTGTTATTTACTTCTCTTTTGTGCTAGTAATTTTTGAGTGTAAAAATAGTGACTCCTCTGGTTCTTCAGAGGTTGCCTTTGCTGATTTCATCTTAAAGCCAGATATACTGGCTTAAACTAATATAGATCAGACTTATTAATATGGTGATATTTGCTTGGCTAATTGCTGTGATTACATTTTGTGAATATACCAAACGACTAATATAAGTCAGACTTGTTTAATATGGTGGTATTGAGAAAATGTGCTCCGTAACTGAAGGCATTAAGTTAGCTTCTGGGTCCTAAAGTGATCTGACTTTGGAATAGCCCTGTTTGATTAGAGTGGAGCTCCCTTTGTGTAAGAATCTGTATATTCTCCCACTGCATAGTAATGAGAGGCTTTGTTTCTCCACTACATAGGCAGCTCCCCCCCCAAGCTAGGCACTCGGACAATCAAGCAACTGAAGCAACAAGCAACTCACCTGAGTAGCTGAGGGAGCCAAATCTCCAGCCTGATAACTTTCGAGGTAAAGAGAGCCTCTTCTCTTTGTCTGGACGTCTACAGAGGTGTGATACCTGATGAACACTTATATTTTTTTAACTTTGTTTCTGTTCACCACTGGGTGGGCTTGTTATTTGCTTCTCTTTATGCTAGTCATGCTGAAGTGTAAAGCTATGGACTCACTGATTTTTCTCGAGTTGCCTTGCTGATTTCATCTTAAAGACAGATATACCAAGCAGCTAATATAGATCAGACTTGCCTAATATGGTAGTATTAGGAGCTAATTGCTGATTACATTTTAAAGCCAGATATATCTAGCAGCTAATATAGATCAGACTTATTTAATATGGTGGTATGAGTGAATATGCTTGTAACTGAAGGCATTAGGTTAGCTGAGTCCTAGTGTGACCTCATTTGGAATACCTATTTGCTTAGAAATTAAGAACTCCTTTATTGTAAGTCACAACATTTCTCCGCTGCATAAATATTAAAGGAAGCTTTGTTTCTCCACTACATAGGCAGCTCCCCTCCCAAGCTTGGCACTTTCGGGACAATCAATAGCAAACAACAAAGCAGCTCACCTGAGTAGCTCAGAAATCAAATCTCAGCCTGATAACTTTTTAGGTAAAGGCCTCTTCTCTTCTTCTGGACACCTGCAGAGGGTGTACCTGATGAACACTTATATTTCATGAACTTTGTTCCTGTTCACCACTGAGTGGGCTTGTTGTTGCTTCTCTTTCTGCTAGTAATGCTAGAAGTGTAAAGCTAGGAACTCCTTTCGGTTTTCTAGGTTACCTTGCTGTTTTCATCTACATCAGATATATCAAGCAGCCCAATTTACATCAGACTTGTTTGATATGGTGGTATTTAGACTAATTGCTGATTACATTTCAAAAACAGATATACCAACCAGCTAATATAGATCAGACTTGTTTAATATGGTGGTATTGAGTGAATTGTGCATGTAACTAGAAGGCATTAGGTTAGCTGGGTCCTAGTGTGACCTCATTTTGGAACAAGCCCTGTTTGCGTAGAGTGGAGCTCCATTTGTGTAAGTCTCAACATATTCTCCGCTGCATAGTATTGGAGGCTTTGTTTCTCCACTACATAGGCTGCTCCCCCTCCACAAGCTAGGCACTCAGGGACAATCAAACAGCCTCCAAGCAACAAGCAGCTCTCCTGAGTAGCTGGGAAGCCAAATCTCAACCTGATAACTTTCAAGGGTAAAGGCCTCATCTGCCCGTCCCAGGATGCCTGCAGAGGGTGCTGCCTGATGAACCTTATATTTTATGAACTTTGTTCCTATTCCACCACTAAGGTGACAGGCTTGCTGCTTATCTACAGTAATGCTAAAATGTAGAAACAGGACTCTGTTTTCTAGAGTTGCCTTTAGTTAATCTTAAAGCCAGATATGTCAAACCAATATACATCAGACATTTGATATGGTGGTTTCTGGACGAAGTAGCTGATTACATTTTAAAATGAGATATACCAAGCAACTAATATAGATCAGAATTGTTTAATATGGTGGTATTGAACCAAAATGTGCTTGTAACTGAAGGCATTAGGTTAGCTGGGTGCTAGTGTGACCTCATTTCGGAATAGCCTGTTTATAGCTTGCAGGCTCCTTTGTGTAAGTCACAACATATTCTCCACCTGCATAGTAAAGAGGAATTTGTTTCTCCCCACTCCCTAGTCTGCTCCACCCCAGCTAGGCACTTGTGACAATCAAGCAAGTGGAAACAACAAGCTGCTCGACCTGAGTAGCTAGGGAAGCCAAATCTCAGCCTGATAACTTTCGAGGTAAAGAGGCCTCTTCTCTTCATCTGGACGCCTGCAGAGGGCTACCTGATGAACACTGATATTTATGAACTTGTTCCTGTTCCACCACTGGGTGGGCTTGTTATTTGCTTCTCTTTATTGCTAATGGCCTTGAAGTGTAACTCTGGGGACTCCACTGGTTTTCTAGGTTGCCTTGCTGATTTCATCTTTAAAACCAGACCAAGCAGCTAATATAGATCAGACTTGTTTAATATGGTGGTATTGGGGCTAATTGCTGATTACATTTTAAAGCCAGATATACCAAGCAGCTAATATAGATCAGACTTGTTTAATATGGTGGTATTGAGTGAATTGTTCTTGTAACTGAAGGCATTAGGTTAGCTGGGTCCTAGTGTGACCTCATTTTGGAATAGCCCTGTTTGCTTAGAGTGGAGCTCCTTTGTGTAAGTCACAACATATTCTCCCGCTGCATAGTAATGAGATGTTTTGTTTTCTCCACTAGATAAGCAGCTCCACCGCTACAAGCTAGGCACCGGGACAATCAAGCCAACTGAAGCAACAAACCCAACTCACCTGGTAATGAGGAAGCCATATCTCAGCGTGCTTTTGATAAGAGAGCCTCTTCTCTTCGTCTGGACACCTGCCGAGGGGTGCTACCTGATGAACACTTATGTTTAATTAACTTTGTTTCATGAGCTACCACTGGGTGAGCTTGTTATTTACTTCTCTTAGGGCTAGTCCACGCTGAAGTGTAAAGCTTGGGACTCGCTGGATTTTTCTAGAGTTGCCTTGCTGATTTCATCTAAAAGCCAGATATACCGAGCAGCTAATATAGATCAGAATTGTTTAATATGGTGGTATTGAGCAAATTGTGCTTGTAACTGAAGGCATTAGGATAGCTGGGTGCTAGTGTGACCTCATTTCGGAATAGTCCTGTTTGCTTAGCTTGGAGCTCCTTTGTGTAAGTCACAACATATTCTCCCACCTGCATAGTAAAGAGAGGATTTGTTTTCTCCACTTCCTAGTCAGCTCCCACCCCAAGCTAGGCACTTGTGACAATCAAGCAAGTGAAGCAACAAGCTGCTCACCTGAGTGGCTGGGAAGCCAAATCTCCAGCTGATAACTTCGAGGTAAAAGAACTCTTCTCTTCATCTGGGCGCCTGCAGAGGTGCTACAATGAACACTTATATTTATGAACTTTGTTCCTGTTCACCACTAGGTGGGCATTATTAGCTTCTCTTTGTGCTAGTAATGCGTGATGTAACTCTAGGGGACTCACTGGTTTTCTAGAGGTTGCCTTGCTGATTTCATCTTAAAGCCAGATATACCAAGCAGCTAATATAGATCAGACTTGTTTAATATGGTGAGTATTTGGAGCTAATTGCTGATTACATTTTAAAGCCAGATATACCAAGCAGCTAATATAGATCAGACTTGTTTAATATGGTGGTATTGAGTGAATTGTGCTTGTAACTGAAGGCATTAGGTTAGCTGGGTCCTAGTGTGACCTCATTTAGGAATAGCCCTGTTTGCTTAGAGTGGAGCTCCTTTGTGTAAGTCACAACATATTCTCCCGCTGCATAGTAATGAGATGTTTTGTTTTCTCCACTAGATAAGCAGCTCCACCCACCCACAAGCTAGGCACTCGGGACAATCAAGCAACTGAAGCAACAAGCAACTCACCTGGAAGTAGCTAAGAGAGCCATATCTCAGCCTGATAACTTTTGAGGTAAGAGAGCCTCTTCTCTTCGTCTGGACACCTGAGAGAGTGCTACCTGATGAACACATATTTAATTAACTTTGTTTCTGTTTCACCACTGGGTGAAGCATTATTTGCTTCTCTTAGAGGCTAGTCACGCTGAGTGTAAAACTTGGGACTCACTGAATTTTCTAGAGTTGCCTTGCTGATTTCATCTTAAAACAAAGATATACCAAGCAGCTAATATAGATCAGACTTTGTAATATGGAAGTATTTGGAGCTAATCGCTGTTTGTTTTAAACGATATACCAAGCAGCTAATATAGATCAGTCTTCTTTAATATGGTTGTATTGAGCCAGGTGTGCTTGTGGCTTTGAAGTCATTAGGTTATTTAGCTGTGTCTACTGCGACCTCATTTTGGAGCAGCCCTGTTTCCTTAGAGGAGCTCAGTTTGTGTAAGCCAAACATATTCTCCTGCTGCATAATAATGAGAGGCTTTGTTTCTCAGTACATAGACAGCTCCTCCCCAAGCAAGTCACTCAGGACAATCAAGCAACTGAGCAACAAGCAGCTCACCTGAGTAGCTGAGGAGAGAGCCAAATCTCAACCCCAGAGTAACTTTCGGGTAAAAAGGGAGCCTCTTCTCTTCGTCTGGACACCTACCAGAGGTGCTACCCATTATGAACACCCCGTTTGTGAACATTCTGTGACTACCACCACTGGAACAGGTTTTGTTGTTGCTTCTCTTTGTCACAAAAAATAGTACTGAAATTATGAAACTGGTGACTCTCTGGTTCTTCTAGAGTTGCCTTGCTGATTTCATCTTAAAGCCAGATATACCAAGCAGCTAATATAGATCAGACTTGTTTAATATGGTGATATTTGTAGCTAATTGCTGATTACATTTTACAGCCAGATATACCAAGCAGCTAATATAGATCAGACTTGTTTAATATGGTAGTATTGAGAAAATTGTGCTCGTAACTGAAGGCATTAGGTTAGCTGGGTCCTAGAGTGACCTCATTTTGGAATAGCCCTGTTTGATTAGAGTGGAGCTCCTTTGTGTAAGTCACAACATATTCTCCCACTGCATAGTAATGAGAGGCTTTGTTTTCTCCACTACATAGGCAGCTCCCCCTCCCCAAGCTAGGCACTCGGACAATCAAGCAACTGAAGCAACAAGCAACTCACCTGAGTAGCTGAGGGAGCCAAATCTCCAGCCTGATAACTTTCAAGGTAAAGAGAGCCTCTTCTCTTTGTCTGGACGTCTACAGAGGTGTGATACCTGATGAACACTTATATTTTTTTAACTTTGTTTCTGTTCACCACTGGGTGGGCTTGTTATTTGCTTCTCTTTATGCTAGTCATGCTGAGTGTAAATGACTATGGACTCACTGATTTTCGAGTTGCTTGGCAGTTCCATCTTAAAGACAGATATACCAAAAAAGCCAGCTATTATAGATCAGACTTGCCTAATATGGTAGTATTAGAGACTAATTACTAATTACATTTAAAACCAGATATATCTAGCAGCTAATATAGATCAGACTTGTTTAATATGGTGGTATTGAGTAATTGTGCTTGTAACTGAAGGCATTAGAGTTAGCTGGTCCTAAGTGTGACCTCATTTTGGAATAGCCCTGTTTGCTTAAAGAGTGGAGCTCCTTTGTGTAAGAATCCCTATATTTTCTCCCGGCTGCATAGTAATGAGAAGCTTTGTTTTCTCCACTACATGACAGCTCCCCTCCCAAGCTGCACTTGGGACAATCAAGCAACTGAGCAACAAGCAGCTCACTGAGTAGCTCAGGAAGCCAAATCTCCAGCCTGATAACTTTTGAGGTAAAGAGAGCCTCTTCTCTTCTTCTGGACATCTGCAGAGGGGTGCTACCTGATGAACACTTATATTTCATGAACTTTGTTCCTGTTCACCACTGAGTGGGCTTGTTATTTGCTTCTCTTTCTGCTAGTAATGCTAAAGTGTAGCCAAAATAAGGACTCACTGGTTTTTTCTAGAGTTGCCTTGCTGATTTCATCTTAAAACCAGATATATCAAGCAGCTAATATACATCAGACTTACATTGATATGGTGGTATTTGGAGCTAATTGCTGATTACATTTTAAAATCAGATATAACAAACGCTAATATAGATCAGACTTGTTTTAATATGGGTAAGTATTAAGTGAATTGTGCATGTAACTTTGAAGGCATTAGGTTAGCTGGGTCCTAAATGTGACCTCATTTGGAACAGCCCTGTTTGCTTAGAGTGGAGCTCCTTTGTGTAAATCACAACATATTCTCACTGCATAGTAATGAGAGCTTTGTTTTCTCACTACACGGCTGCTCCCCCTCCCCAAGCTGACACTCAGGACAATCAAGCAGCAAACAGCTTAAGCAGCTCTCCTGAGTAGCTGAGGAAGCCAAAATCTCTCCAGCCTGTTAACTTTCAAGGTAAAGAGAGGGGAAGCCTCATCTCTTCGTCTGGATGCCCTGCAGAGGTGCTACCTGATGAACATATATTTTATGAACTTTGTTCCATATTTCACCACTAGGTAGGCTTGTTGACTAGCTTCTACTCTTTTCTGGTAGTAATGCTAAAGTGTAGAGCTAGGACTCACTGGTTTTCTAGAGTTGCCTTGCTGATTTAATCTTAAAAGCCAGATATATCAAGCAGCTAATACATCAGACTTGTTTGATATGGTGGTTTGGAACGAATTGCTGATTACATTTTAAAAGCCAGATATACCAAGCAACTAATATAGATCCAATTATTGTTTTAATATGGTGGTATTGAACTTGGGTGGTAGCATAACTGAGCATTGAGTTGGCTAGGTTTCAGTGTGACCTCATTTGGAATAGCCTGTTTGCTTAGCTTGGAGCTCCTTTGTGTAAGTCACAACATATTCTCCCACCTGCATAGTAAAGGGAAGTTTGTTTTCTCCTACCTAGTCTGCTCCACACCCAAAGCTAGGCACTTGTGACAATCAAGAAAGTGAAGCAACAAGCTGCTCGCCTGAGTAGCTGAGGAAGCCAAATCTCCAGCCTGATAACTTTCGAGGTAAAAAGAGCCTCTTCTCTTCATCTGGACGCCTGCAGAGGGGTGCTACCTGATGAACACTCATATTTTATGAACTTTGTTCCTGTTCACCACTGGGTGGGCTTGTTATTTGCTTCTCTTTGTGCTAGTAATGCTGAAGTGTAACTCTAGGGACTCACTGGTTTTCTAGAGTTGCCTTGCTGATTTCATCTTAAAGCCAGATATACCAAGCAGCTAATATAGATCAGACTTGGCTTAATATAATTGTATTTAGACTAATTGCAATTACATTTCGTAGATATACCAAGCAGCTAATATAGATCAGACTTGTTTAATATGGTGGTATTGAGTGAATTGTTCTTGTAACTGAAGGCATTAGGTTAGCTGGGTCCTTGTGTGACCTCATTTTGGAATAGCCCTGTTTGCTTAGAGTGGAGCTCCTTTGTGTAAGTCACAACATATTCTCCCGCTGCATAGTAATGAGATGTTTTGTTTTCTCCACTAGATAAGCAGCTCCACCGCCACAAGCTAGGCACTCGGGACAATCAAGCAACTGAAGCAACAAGCAACTCACCTGAGTAGCTGAGGAAGCCATATCTCCAGCCTGATAACTTTTGAGGTAAAGAGAGCCTCTTCTCTTCGTCTGGACACCTGCCGAGGGGTGCTACCTGATGAACACTTATGTTTAATTAACTTTGTTTCTGTTCACCACTGGGTGGGCTTGTTATTTGCTTCTCTTAGGGCTAGTCACGCTGAAGTGTAAAGCTTGGGACTCACTGATTTTTCTAGAGTTGCCTTGCTGATTTCATCTAAAAGCCAGATATACCGAGCAGCTAATATAGATCAGAATTGTTTAATATGGTTGTATTGAGCAAATTGTGCTTGTAACTGAAGGCATTAGGATAGCTGGGTGCTAGTGTGACCTCATTTCGGAATAGCCCTGTTTGCTTAGCTTGGTGCTCCTTTGTGTAAGTCACAACATATTCTCCCACCTGCATAGTAAAGAGAGGATTTGTTTTCTCCACTACCTAGTCAGCTCCCACCCCAAGCTAGGCACTTGTGACAATCAAGCAAGTGAAGCAACAAGCTGCTCACCTGAGTAGCTGAGGAAGCCAAATCTCCAGCCTGATAACTTTCGAGGTAAAAAGAGCCTCTTCTCTTCATCTGGACGCCTGCAGAGGGGTGCTACCTGATGAACACTTATATTTTATGAACTTTGTTCCTGTTCACCACTGGGTGGGCTTGTTATTTGCTTCTCTTTGTGCTATTAATGCTGAAGTGTAACTCTAGGGACTCACTAGTTTCTAGAGTTGCCTTGCTGATTTCATCTTAAATAGGATGTACCAAGCAGCTAATATAGATCAGACTTGTTTAATATGGTGGTATTTGGAGCTAATTGCTGATTACATTTTAAAACCAGATATACCAAGCTACTAATATGATCAGACTTTTTTAATATGGTGGTATTGAGTGAATTGTGCTTGTAACTGAAGGCATTAGGTTAGCTGGGTCCTAGTGTGACCTCATTTTGGAATAGCCCTGTTTGCTTAGAGTGGAGCTCCTTTGTGTAAGTCACAACATATTCTCCCGCTGCATAGTAATGAGATGTTTTGTTTTCTCCACTAGATAAGCAGCTCCACCGCCACAAGCTAGGCACTCGGGACAATCAAGCAACTGAAGCAACAAGCAACTCACCTGAGTAGCTGAGGAAGCCATATCTCCAGCCTGATAACTTTTGAGGTAAAGAGAGCCTCTTCTCTTCGTCTGGACGCCTGCCGAGGGGTGCTACCTGATGAACACATATTTAATTAACTTTGTTTCTGTTCACCACTGGGTGGGCTTGTTATTTGCTTCTCTTAGGGCTAGTCACGCTGAAGTGTAAAGCTTGGGACTCACTGATTTTTCTAGAGTTGCCTTGCTGATTTCATCTTAAAGCCAGATATACCAAGCAGCTAATATAGATCAGACTTGCTTAATATGGAAGTATTTGGAGCTAATCGCTGATTACATTTTAAGCTTGATATACCAAGCAGCTAATATAGATCAGACTTCTTTAATATGGTTGTATTGAGCGAATTGTGCTTGTAACTGAAGTCATTAGGTTAGCTGTGTCCTACTGCGACCTCATTTTGGAATAGCCCTGTTTGCTTATAGAGGAGCTCATTTGTGTAAGCCTAAACATATTCTCCTGCTGCATAGTAATGAGAGGCTTTGTTTTCTCCACTACATAGGCATCTCCCACCCCCAAGCTAGGCACTCGGGAAAATCAAGCAACTGAAGCAACAAGCAGCTCACCTGAGTAGCTGTGGAAGCCAAATCTCCAGCCTGATAACTGTCGAGTTAAAGAGAGCCTCTTCTCTTCATCTGGATGCCTGCAGAGGGGTGCTACAAGCTGAACACTTATATTTTATTTACTTTGTTCCTGTTCACCCACTGGGTGGGCTTATTATTTGCTTCTCTTTGTTCTAGTCATGCTGAAGTGTAAAGCTAGGGACTCACTGGTTTTTCTAGAGTTGCCTTGCTGATTTCATTTTAAAGGCAGATAAACCATGCAGCTAATATAGATCAGACTTGTTTAATATGGTGGTATTTGGAGCTAATTGCTTATTACATTTTAAAGCCAAATATACCAAGCAGCTAATATAGATCAGACTTGTTTTATATGGTGGTATTGAGTGAATTGTGCTTGTAACTGAAGGCATTAGGTTAGCTGGGTCCTAGTGTGACCTCATTTTGGAATAGCCCTGTTTGCTTAGAGTGGAGCTCCTTTGTGTAAGTCACAGCATATTCTCCCACTGCATAGTAATGAGAGGCTTTGTTTTCTCCACTACATAGGCAGCACCCCCAAGTTAGGCACTCGGGACAATCAAGCAACTGAAGCAACAAGCAGCTCACCTGAGTAGCTGAGGAAGCAAAATCTCCAGCCTGATAACTTTCGAGGTAAAGGGAGCCTCTTCTCTTCGTCTGGACACCTGCAGAGGGGTGCTACCTGATGAACACTTATATTTTATGATCTTTGTTCCTGTTCACCACTGGGTGGGCTTGTTATTTGCTTCTCTTTGTGCTAGTAATGATGAAGTGTAAAGCTAGTGACTCACAGGTTTTTCTCGAGTTGCCTTGCTGATTTCCTCTTAAAGCCAGATATACCAAGCAGCTAATATAGATCAGACTTGTCTAATATGGTAGTATTTGGAGCTAATTGCTGATTACATTTTAAAGCCAGATATATCTAGCATCTAATATAGATCAGACTTGTTTAATATGGTGGTATTGAGCGAATTGTGCTTGTAACTGAAGGCATTAGGTTAGCTGGGTCCTAGTGTGACCTCATTTTGGAATAGCCCTGTTTGCTTAGAGTGGAGCTCCTTTGTGTAAGTCACATCATATTCTCCCGCTGCATAGTAATGAGAGGCTTTGTTTTCTCCACTACATAGGCAGCTCCCCCCCCAAGCTAGGCACTCGGGACAATCAAGCAACTGAAGCATCAAGCAGCTCACCTGAGTAGCTGAGGAAGCCAAATCTCCAGCCTGATAACTTTTGAGGTAATGAGAGCCTCTTCTCTTCATCTGGATGCCTGCAGATGGGTGCTACCTGATGAACACTTATATTTTATGAACTTTGTTCCTGTTCACCACTGAGTGGGCTTGTTATTTGCTTCTCTTTCTGCTAGTAATGCTAAAGTGTAAAGCTAGGGACTCACTGGTTTTTCTAGAGTTGCCTTGCTGATTTCATCTTAAAGCCAGATATACCAAGCAGCTAATATACATCAGACTTGTTTGATATGGTGGTATTTGGAGCTAATTGCTGATTACATTTTAAAGCCAGTTATACCAAGCAGCTAATATAGATCAGACTTGTTTAATATGGTGGTATTGAGTGAATTGTGCTTGTAACTGAAGGCATTAGGTTAGCTGGGTCCTAGTGTTACCTCATTTTGGAATACCCCTGTTTGCTTAGACTGGAGCTCCTTTGTGTAAGTCACAACATATTCTCTCGCTGCATAGTAATGAGAGGCATTGTTTTCTCCACTACATAGGCAGATCCCCCCCCCAAGCTAGGCACTCGGGACTATCAAGCAACTGAGGCAACAAGCAGCTCACCTGAGTAGCTGAGGAAGCAAAATCTCCAGCTTGATAACTTTCGAGGTAAAGAGAGCCTCTTCTCTTCATCTGGATGCCTGCAGAGGGGTGCTCCCTGATGAGCAACTTATATTTATGAACTTTGTTCCTGTTCACCACTGTGTGGGCTTGTTATTTGCTTCTCTTTGTGCTAGTAATGCTGAAGTGTTAAGCTAGGGACTCATTGGTTTTTCTAGAGTTGCCTTGCTGATTTCATCTCAAAGCCAGATATATCAAGCAGCTAATATAGATCAGACTTGTTTAATATGGTGGTATTTGAAGCTAATTGCTGATTTCATTTTAAAGCCAGATATACCAAGCAGCTAATATAGATCAGACTTGTTTAATATGGTGGTATTGAGCGAATTGTGCTTGTAACTGAAGGCATTAGGTTAGCTGGGTCCTAGTGTGACCTCATTTTGGAATAGCCCTGTTTGCTTAGAGTGGAGCTCCTTTGTGTAAGTCACAACATATTCTCCCGCTGCATAGTAATGAGAGGCTTTGTTTTCTCCACTACATAGGCAGCTCCCCCTCCCAAGCTAGGCACTCGGGACAATCAAGCAACTGAAGCAACAAGCAGCTCACCTGAGTAGCTGAGGAAGCCAAATCTCCAGCCTGATAACTTTTGAGGTAATGAGAGCCTCTTCTCTTCATCTGGATGCCTGCAGATGGGTGCTACCTGATGAACACTTATATTTTATGAACTTTGTTCCTGTTCACCACTGAGTGGGCTTGTTATTTGCTTCTCTTTCTGCTAGTAATGCTAAAGTGTAAAGCTAGGGACTCACTGGTTTTTCTAGAGTTGCCTTGCTGATTTCATCTTAAAGCCAGATATACCAAGCAGCTAATATACATCAGACTTGTTTGATATGGTGGTATTTGGAGCTAATTGCTGATTACATTTTAAAGCCAGATATACCAAGCAGCTAATATTGATCAGACTTGTTTAATATGGTGGTATTGAGCGAATTGTGCTTGTAACTGAAGGCATTAGGTTAGCTGGGTCCTAGTTTGACCTCATTTTGGAATAGCCCTGTTTGGTTAGAGTGGAGCTCCTTTCTGTAAGTCACAACATATTCTCCCGCTGCATAGTAATGAGAGGCTTTGTTTTCTCCACTACATAGGCAGCTCCGCCCCCCAAAGCTAGGCACTCGGGACAATAAAGCAACTGAAGCAACAAGCAGCTCACCTGACTAGCTGAGGAAGCCAAATCTCCAGCCTGATAACTTTCGAGGTAAAGAGAGCCTCTTCTCTTCGCTTGGACGCCTGCAGAGGGGTGCTACCTGATGAACACTTATATTTTATTAACTTTGTTCCTGTTCACCACTGGGTGGGCTTGTTATTTGCTTCTCTTTGTGCTAGTAATGCTGAAGTGTAAAGCTAGGGACTCATTGGTTTTTCTAGAGTTGCCTTGCTGATTTCATCTCAAAGCCAGATATACCAAGCAGCTAATATAGATCAGACTTGTTTAATATGGTGGTATTTGGAGCTAATTGCTGATTACATTTTAAAGCCAGTTATACCAAGCAGCTAATATAGATCAGACTTGTTTAATATGGTGGTATTGAGCGAATTGTGCTTGTAACTGAAGGCATTAGGTTAGCTGGGTCCTAGTGTTACCTCATTTTGGAATAGCCCTGTTTGCTTAGACTGGAGCTCCTTTGTGTAAGTCACTACATATTCTCTCGCTGCATAGTAATGAGAGGCTTTGTTTTCTCCACTACATAGGCTGATCCCCCAAGCTAGGCACTCGGGACTATCAAGCAACTGAGGCAACAAGCAGCTCACCTGAGTAGCTTAGGAAGCAAAATCTCCAGCCTGATAACTTTCGAGGTAAAGAGAGCCTCTTCTCTTCATCTGGATGCCTGCAGAGGGGTGCTCCCTGATGAACGCTTATATTTTATGAACTTTGTTCCTGTTCACCACTGTGTGGGCTTGTTATTTGCTTCTCTTTGTGCTAGTAATGCTGAAGTGTTAAGCTAGGGACTCATTGGTTTTTCTAGAGTTGCCTTGCTGATTTCATCTCAAAGCCAGATATATCAAGCAGCTAATATAGATCAGACTTGTTTAATATGGTGGTATTTGAAGCTAATTGCTGATTTCATTTTAAAGCCAGATATACCAAGCAGCTAATATTGATCAGACTTGTTTAATATGGTGGTATTGAGCGAATTGTGCTTGTAACTGAAGGTATTAGGTTAGCTGGGTCCTACTGTGACCTCATTTTGGAACAGCCCTGTTTGCTTTGAGTGGAGCTCCTTTGTGTAAGTCAGAACATATTCTCCCGCTGCATAGTAATGAGAAGCTTTGTTTTCTCCACTACATAGGCAGCTCCCCCTCACCAAGCTAGGCACTCAGGACAATCAAGCAACTGAAGCAACAAGCAGCTCACCTGAGTAGCTGAGGAAGCCAAATCTCCTTCCTGATAACTTTTGAGGTAAAGAGAGCCTCTTCTCTTTGTCTGGATGACTGCAGAGGGGTGCTACCTGATGAACACTTATATTTTATGAACTTTGTTCCTGTTCACCACTTAGTGGGCTTGTTATTTGCTTCTCTTTCTGCTAGTAATGCTGAAGTGTAAAGCTAGGGACTCACTGTTTTTCTAGAGTTGCCTTGCTGATTTCATCTTAAAGCCAGATATACCAAGCAGCTAATATAGATCAGACTTGTTTGATATGGTGGTATTTGGAGCTAATTGCTGGTTACATTTTAAAGCCAGATATACCAAGCAGCTAATATAGATCAGACTTGTTTAATATGGTGGTATTGAGCGAATTGTGCTTGTATCTGAAGGCATTAGGTTAGCTGGGTTCTAGTTTGACCTCATTTTGGAATAGCCCTGTTTGCTTAGAGTGGAACTCCTTTCTGTAAGTCACAACATATTCTCCCACTGCATAGTAATGAGAGGCTTTGTTTTCTCCACTACATAGGCAGCTCCCCAAGCTAGGCACTTGGGACAATCAAGCAACTGAAGCAACAAGCAGCTCACCTGAGTAGCTGAGGAAGCCAAATCTCCAGCCTGATAACTTTCGAGGTAAAGGGAGCCTCTTCTCTTCATCTGGATGCCTGCAGAGGGGTGCTAGCCCGACGGTGCTTTTGTGATCTGCCCCACCACCCTACCACCCTCCCACCCAGGGGCTGTCAATTTAAGGATTCACCCCATGACATCACATCCGGTGACATCACGTCCTGTTGCCCAGAACCTATCTCCCCACTTTCTCATTTGCAGGTTATACCTGCTGGCCACTAGAGGGACCTATACCCCCTCACTGCTTCCTACTCCTACCTGTACAGCACTACTTCCCTGGGATCTTGCTCACCACAATGTATTGGCCCTGCATCACGCTCTTCCTGTGCCTATCCCCTAGCAGTGCACTTACCCACTTACCCATCTACTAGTCCACACTGTGCCCTGGCACCCCTCCCTCCCCTTGCTCCTGAACCTCCTCTCCTGCCCCTTGGAACCTCTGTGTGTCCCCGTCCTCCCTGCCCTCCCCATAGCTTTCTCTTCACCTCAGGCACATCTGGGTGTCTTCTTATTCTTGCTTTCCCCTCCTGTACTTCCCTGCCCACCCGCTGCTCCCTTAGCCTCTCCTCCCCCCCAATGTCAATCGTAGGAAAACCTCTCACCTTCTCACAGCCAGGGTGTTAGTCATGCTACTACTCCTGTCAGGGAACATTCATCCAAACCCTGGCCCGGTTCCCAGGAGCTCCCCAACTCGCAGCACAGACCTATGCATGGTCTCCATGAATATCTGTAGCCTCCTAAAAAAGTTTGACTCACTACAATGCCTGGTCACATCAATTAACCCTGATTCCATCTTCCTGGTTGAGACTTGGCTGTCGAAATCCTCCCCTGACTCCCTAGTCTCCCTTCCTGGTTTCACCCTTTTCCGGTCCGACCATGTTGGGAGACGGGGCGGCGGCTGTGCTATTTATGTCAAGGAATCTCTCCCCGTACTAGCCCTGCCTGCTCCCATCCTTGACTCCAGGGCCCAGGCGCTTACACTGAAACTAACCCCTGACCCTTTAAAGGGACCCCTTTATCTGACTACTGCATACGTGCCCCCCAGAGACCAAATGCAGGCCATTGCCTCTCTTACAGAATACCTTACCTCTCTACATCCTTCCACTGATCAAATTCTGGTGGGTGACTTAAATGTCAACTGGCTCAGCCCCTCCTCCTCCTCTACCCAAGACTCCTTTTCTGCAATAGACCTAACGCAACTAGTTACCCACCCTACGAGGACTAACCCTAAGAGAGGCTCCAGTTCTCTGCTTGATGTGGTACTCACCAACCGCCTAATCGGATCCCCAATGTACAAGTCCTCCCAGACTCTCTCAGCGATCATTCCCCATTCTATTCCACTGGTCAGCCTCAGTCCCAAACCCATAGCACAGTCCACATGCGCAGTCCTATACCTGGTGGACTGATAAAACTTAAGGAACTTCTCTCCCAAATTGACTGGTCTCCTATACTGGCAACTCCTGACATTGTCACAGCTCTCTCCTTCTTTACCCAAACTTTTAATAATGCCTGTGATATCTTTGCCCAGTGTTGACCCGCGTTCTAAAAGGAAGAATGCCCCTGGGTTACTCCAGGTTTGATCCACCAGCTCAAACATAGGGACAACCTATGGCACCATGCCATTGAAAGACTAGCCAGCCCAATGACAGGTGTTTATATGCTGCCGCCGAAACAAGTGCACGTCGGACCATCAGAAAGGCAAGTCTGAGCACTACGGTCCTCACTCACTGCCTCATGGGGAATCCCAGAACCTTCTGGGATAACATTAAACAGTTAAATGGGGTGCACACTCCCCCACCCACCAGATCAACATTAATGGTGTGATCTCCTCAGACCCAGCCCTCATAGCCAACCACCTCAACACCTCATTCACTGACCTTAGCCCTATCCTCCCTACAAATTTTTTTGACCCTCCTCCCCCAGCACCTGCCGTAAATCTTTCTCGCCCTTATTTTCACCTCTGCCATGTTTCTGCCCAAGAACTTAGGCCACACCTTGTCACTGCCCTCAAGAGTAATAGTACAGGCAGTGACACCCTGGATCCGTGTATCCTACGGCTGGTCTTAGACACAGTCCTTACCCGATCACATGCCTCATCAACCACTCTCTTTGCCTGGGAAGGTTCCAACTGCCTGGAAAGTCGCCACTGTCACCCCTATCTTTAAAGGTGGTGATAGGACTGTGGCTGAAACTATTGACCGATCTCCATTCTCTCTCCTCTCAAGGCCTTGGAAAAGTGGTGGCCTCTCAATTCTCTGACTACCTCTCCACCCACAATGTCCTTTGTCCTGAGCAGCATGGCTTCCAAAGTGGCCACAGTACCAACACAGCCCTCCTAGAGTTCTCCAACTTTCTCCACCCCTCCTTAGACACTGGTTCTCTGGCTGGTGCTGTCTTCATTGACCTCTCAAGCTTTCGACACTGTCTCCCACCCTCCTTCTTGATGCCCTTAGTCTCTCTGGTTTTGCTGCTGGGCCTATCTCCTGGTGCACCAGTTATCTGTCTGACCACTCACAGCATGTAAAATTAATGGGACCTACTCAGACATCTGTCCCATCTTTCTGGGGTTCCCCAGGGCTCCATTCTGGGCCCCTTACTATTCTCCTTTACCTTAACACCCTTCCACGCTCTTGCTCGGGGAACATTCTATAATCAAGCTGATGATGCAGTCATCTTTGCCTCAAGTCGTAACCCTATTGCCCTCCAGGACTCGCTGCAGAAGTCCTTCACTGAAGCAGAGGGCTGGTTCAAGAACATAGATTGGTGATAAATCTTAAAAAACAAAACCATGTTCTTCTCTCATCCCCAAAACAAGTCCTGCAACTTCAAACTCCTCATTCACTCTGGGTCCTCATTCCCCTCAAACAAGTTTGCTCCTATAAATACCTAGGGATCCATTTTGACCCTCCCTCTCCTTCCATGGACACATCATGACCCTAGCCACTGCCACTAATATCCGATTGGGCATCTTACATCGGTATAAACACTGCCTCCCCCAGAGGCTCTTCGACTCACAGTCACCTCCTCTATCCTGTCCCTAGTGGACTATGGACTGCCAGTGTATGGTGCTGCTGATCAGACCGCACTCCATAAAATTCGCACTACTCTGAATAAGGCCTGCAGGTTAATTACTGGAGCACCTAGGATGACACACACCTGTCTACTGTATTCTAAAGTGCTGGTACTTGATCTCGACGAGCGCCTCAAATATCTTACCTGTACCCTTACAAAGAAGACCCTCCTTGGGCTTTCCCCACCAGGATTGACCACCACCATACGCCGCTCTGTCCCACTAGTTCATACTCAGACCTCTGGGAAAACCTCTCTTGTTATCCCTAGAGCTAGGACCTCTCACGGCCAAAGAGCCTTCAGCTTTAGGGCCCCCTCCTGGTTCAACACACTGCCCCCCTCCATCTCCAAAGCTCCAACTATATCATGCTTCAAAACTTCCTTACGTAACCACCTTATTAACACCCAATGCTGTAACTGCCACTAGTCAAAGCCGTACTCAATACTTATGACAAAGCTTATTACTAAGCTGCTAAGGACAACATAACTCTGGTATTGTTTGTATCCATCCTACCTGTACCAGCTTGTTTGTATCTATGTCTTAATTTACTGTTATACCTATGTGTTGTACTGCTATACTATGTATTTTGGTTTGTCTTACTGTGACAAGGTACCTTTGTAAATGAGCCTATGGCTCAAAGGTTTTCCAAACTGCTGTTTAAATAAAATAAAAAAAATAAAATAAACTATTTGCTCCAATACTGGGTATCCCTGGATAACAGTTTCAGTCTGGGTCACTATATTATCTAATTACTTGACTTCACTGTTCTCTTTATAAATCCACCAAAAGTGGATTCAAGTTCCCCCAGTAACCTGATGGGTTGGGGGGGATACATTGGACACTGCTGAAGCTGTATTCTGGGATTGCATACCATCCCAGATTTGTTTTTGGGGATGGATCTGCTGATCCTGGGAGTTGCTTTACCCAACATCTTAGTCCACTGGGTAGGAACATCACCATTTGCAATCCAGTGGATTCCACTTACATGCACATCGGATAAGTGCACATTTCTGTTAAGTGCACACATTTTCAGTTTCCCATTTTTTTAATATCTCTACAATGTTAAACATTTCAGATAAGTGCACAACTTATAAGTGCACATTTCGCTTTAATGCACATTGTCCTTTTTACAAACAGACCCCTTCCAATGTAATTCATTCCGCTTAAGTGCACAGGTGCTCTTAATGATCTGCAAACCCACATATTTAACACCTAGCCACAGACACTTCACACACTCCACAATCTGGCAACAGCAAGCATTATGGAATGAAAGAAGGTAACACTGAGCTTGGGGCAGAATATCTCTCTACTGCAGGAGTTAGAGCAGTCAAACATAAAAACTGATGTTGCTGCCAAATATTTAGTTAATGTTTCCACTGTGGCACAAATTTTTGCTTGCAAGGAAAGGTTATTCACCAAGTGGGAGCACTCCGAAAACCAAAACAGAAAAAGATGGAGGTGTGGTAAGAGTGGAGAGGCTGAAGACACTCTTCTGCGATGGCTTTCGTAGAACACAGTGTAGATGCCCCTGTGAGCAGTCCCATTTTTGTCCAAAAAGCTAATGACCTAGCAGCTACAATGGGTGTTAATTTTACAGCAACTAGCGGATGGCTCAGTAGATGGAAGGAGCAGAATAGAATTGTATTTAAATGCTGCCATGGTGAGAAAAAAGATGCCGATGTGGATACAGCTGACAACTGGATTTCCACAGTCCTACCACAGATTTTAAAGGACTACACCCCTTGATTTCGAACTTATGTCACCCAGATAGCACTCCAAGGCTGTAAGCAAAGCAAAATTACTTCTTTTTTTGGGGGGGATTGCAAATGACCTGAACAATGAAAGTGTGCTTTTCAATTAAATATAAAATTTATTAACATTAAAAGTGCTATTAGAAGTACTAATTTAACTGCACAGATACAGTAGTGGCTAAATAAATACTTTTTAACATTAACATGTGTCCGATCATTATTTTAACACTTGGGTCTATCGAATTTGTCTAAGTGCACATTCCGCTTAAATGCACATTTTTAGTCAGCAAAATGGGTGTGCATTTAAGCAGAATCCACAACCTGTAGGGATGCCTGTGGTTACTCAGATCCACAGCTTTCTTCCCAACTGGAGAACACTGACTTACCATCTAACACTCTCTCGAGAACAGGCAGGTCTATGGAAAAGCAGATTTCCATGGCAGAAGCCATGGGCACTAGTTCCTCAGTTCTGTTTTGGAAGTTCTAACTGTTTGTCTTATGAGATTTGTTTATTGTTTACAGTACTCTTCATATCACAGTGATACAAGTTCACATATTTTCTTCCTGGAACACAGTGTTCAGATACAATGTGACATGTGCACCTTGACAATACAGAGTGGGAATGGTGGAGGTTCTCACCCTTCATGTCACAGTACTTCTATTTTCCTTTAATTGCCTTTTCCATGGAACCAAAATGTTTGTCTTTAACTTTCTGATATGACAGTGCCATATAAAGTTACGATTATCTCACAGAATGTAAATGGGCTCACCAATCCCATTCAATGGATAAAATACTGACAAATGTTAAAAAAACAGAAGCTGGGTCTTCTGTTACTAAAATAGGCCCATCTGTCTCAGCAGGAACAGGAGAAGTTACAAAATATTTGGTTCAAAACAGTAGTTACTTCTACCTGTTCAGAAGAGACCGAGGTGCAAAAAGGGGAGGGGTGGAGTGGCCCTATATGTCAATGAAAATATCAAAGCTACAGAAATTCAGAATACACATAAGGAGCCATAAGAACTGGGGTTGTCTACAGGCCCCCAGACCAGGGGGAGGACATAGACACATTACTGTTAGAAGCTATACAAAACATGACAACTAAAGGGGAGGTTCTGATAATGGGAGACTTCAACATGCCGGATACAAATTTGTCAATACCAGCAGGAACATCTGCCAGAACTAAACACATGGTGGATTCCCTGCAGGAGAAGAGCCTCAAACAACTGGTACAACAACCCACAAGAGACAGGGCTACCCTAGATCTAGTACTGACAAACAGGGAAGGGATCACAGATCTCCAGGTAGAAGGTCACCTGGGGGCCAGTGACCATCACATGGTATGGTTCAATTTGGCCACTACATCTAAATCATCCCATTCCAAGGCAAAAATATGGGACTTCAGAGGAGCTGACTTTGATAAGATGGCCAACAGAGTTAAGCTAGCCCTGGCAAAAAGAAACACAGGGGAGGGTGTACAGGAAAAGTGGGCAAGCATTAAGGATGCAATACTTGAAGCAACATCCCATTGTGTTAGACAGAAAAGGAAGTGCAAAAGAAGAAGGAAACCACTTTGGTTCTCAAAACAGTAGCAGAAAAGGTCAGACCCAAAATGCTGGCCTTCAGGAAATATAAGGGAACACAGCAGGATGAAGATAGGGAGGCATACCAAACTGCCCTAAGAGAAGCAGGGAAGGCAGTAAGACAGGCAAAGTCCCAAACTGAGGAAACACTAGCATGAACAGTAAAAGAAGGTGACAGGACTTTCTATAGTTACATTAGTGAAAGGAGAAAGTCCAGAGGTGGTATTGCTAAGTTTAAAGGAGAAAAGGGGGCATGTGAGGAGGAGGACCCTGTAAAAGCATCTATCCTAAATATATACTTTTGCTCAGTATTTACTGAAGAAAAGGTAGAACAGGGCCCACGTCTCAGCACCATGGACACAGGGGGGAGGGAGGTGAGCACTACTTCCTTCACAAAAGAAAGGGTCCTACAAGTGCTTGCTAAGCTCAGGGTGGACAAGGCAATGGGACCTGATGGCATACATCCCAGGGTACTTAAGGAGCTAAGGGTGGAACTAGCAGAGCGATTAGCAGAACTGTTTAGTGAGTCTCTGAGCACAGGAAAGGTCCCAGAAGACTGGAGAAGGGATCATGTGATCCCGCTCCACAAGAGTGGTAGCAGGGAGGAGGCAGGGAACTACAGACCAGTCAGTCTTACCTCAGTAGTGGGCAAGATTATGGAGGCACTCCTTAAGGAAAGGATAGTGCAACACCTGGAATCCATAGGGCACAGGATCCAAGACAGCATGGGTTTACAAAGGAAGGTCCTGTCAAACTAATCTCATAGATTTCTTTGACTGGGTAACCAGAGTAGGTGGACCAGGGGAGCAGTTGATGTCACCTACCTTGACTTCAGCAAAGCTTTCGACATTGTTCCACATAGAAGATTGATAAATAAGCTGGGTAGGCTCGGGGTGGGTCAGAAGTTGGTCAACTGGCTGGCAAAGTGGTTGATGGGCAGAAAGCAGAGAGTGGTGGTAAATGGTATACAGTCAGAAGAGATGCAAGTCACAAGTGGGGTACCTCAGGGATCAGTCCTGGGGCCAGTCCTCTTCAATATCTTCATTAGTGACATTGCAGATGGACTAGAGGGTAATGCTTGTCTGTTTGATGATGACACCAAGATCTGCAACAGAGTAGATGATCCAGAAGGGGTGGGCAGAATGAGAAGAGATCTGGGTAAACTAGCAAAATGGTCAGAAGAGTGGCAACTGGGAACAGTGTCTGTTGAGATTAAGCAGACAGATACTTTATTAGAAGTAGGAGGGGTCTTATTTAGGGTTAAAAAAAGAAAGAAAAGAAAGTCAGAACGAGTTCTGTGCTGGGAAGGGTACTGTATCAATTTACTTTGCTAAACCAGTAGGAGGAGAGAGAGCTTATTTGGGGGTGTGGCTTAGACACTATAAAAGCAGGTGACTGAAATTACAACTTCCTGTTGCTAGCTTTTTTTCTTACTAATTGCCCTTCATCCCATCCCTCCACCCACCCGCCCTAAGCCAGTTCTACTTTTATAGCCACTGGATTTGACTGTCAACAGGAACTTCCTTTTTGGCAGTAGGAAGGGAAGGATCATAGAGAAACATTGACTTTGTCAACCCTAAAGGAAAAAAGTAGCTCACTCTCCCCCCAGCTACTAGTGGTCTGACACTGAGCAAGGAAGAAGGAGGCTACTGAAGAATATAGGAAGCTGCTGTCCCAGAACAGGAAGGGTGAGAGTTGTAAGGAGAGGAGAGAGTAAGCATACAGAGAAACAGGAGCGGGGACACAAAATAAGACATGATAGGAGTGGTGCAGTGCAATGGCTGTGGGGCAGCAGTGTTCTGGGAGACATTCTGAAGGCTGTGATGCTGCCCTATTTGCAGGCACCTCTCTGGTCTGAGGGAGGAGGTTGCCCATCTCCAGGCTGACCTGGCTAAGATTCGTGAGACCTTCTCCCCTACCCAGGGACCACCAGGGCCAATGCCACTACCTCAGAGGTTGCCAAGAAAGAGGAGAGGCTGGACCAAGGTGGGCTCTGGGAGGGAGATGGTGGTGGAACAGAGTTGGATCCCTCCAGCTGTACCTGTCCACAATTCATTCACTCTTCTCATGGATAGTAGTTCCTCTATGGAGGCACCTGCAGTGGAGACCAAGGATGATGCTGGAAACCTTCACAAAGGAGACCCACAGGAGGGTGGCATGGGACCCCACAGGGGAAGGAAACAACTCCTAGTGGGGACTCAATCATTAGGGGGTAGAAATGGTGAGGAAGAGGAGAGGGAGGTAAGGTGCCTGCCTGATGCCACGGCTTGGAGGGGACAGGAAACGAATCCTCAGGATCGTGGGAGCAGCTGCACAAGGGAGGGAGCTGGATGTCAGTGTCCACCTAGAGACAAATGACCTGGCTAGGAATGAGATCAGAGCAGTGCAAGAGGAGTTTGTCGAGTTGGGGATGGGCCTTAGACAAGTAGTGCATACAGAAACCTTCTAGGAGATGCTGCCTGTCTATGGCAAGGGTGATGCTAGGGTACTCCTCACCAGAGAATTCAATGAATGGTTGAAAAACTGGTGTGAAGCTCAGGGTTTTGGCTTCATTGGGGACTGGGGAGCCACCTGAAGGGATGCAGACCTATACTGGTGCGATGGTCTGCTTCTGTCCGGGGGGAGGGGAACTAGGATCCTAGGTGAGAGGTTTAAATGCTTTATTGACAAGCATTTAAACTAGCCAAGGGGGGAGGCACTGAAAAGGAGCAGGGAAATCTCAGCCTCCCCCCTCAAAACACGGTAATTAGTGAGGTAAACACCAAGGTAGAGAAGTCATTAGGGAGAAGGTCAGAGGTAAATGTAAAAAAAGGCAAAGGCAGTAAGGACACAAATGGGGCTAAAAGGGGTAAGGCCATCAAACAGTGGAGGGTGATGAGAACCAATGCCCATAGTCTGTGTAACAAGCTCCCTGAACTAGTGGCCTTGATTGAAGAGGGTTGCCTGGATATTGTGGCAGTCACAGAAACATGGTATACAAAGAACCATGGCTGGGATGTCAACATACCAGGATACACAATCTACAGGAGGGACAGGGAGGGCAAAAGAGGAGGAGGAGGAGGAGTAGCTCTCTATGTAAAGGAAGAGATCAAAGCAACAGAACTAAAGAGTAAACAGGGAGCAGATGAGGCACTCTGGGTCACCCTGGAGGCAGGAAATGGTACCACAATCCGCATAGGAGTTGCATACAGACTCCCATCTCAGGGGGAGGGAATGGACAAGAAAATGATAGGAGGCTTCCTTAGAATGGCAGAAAAAGGGGAGATATTGTTGATGGGGGACCTGCATATGCCAAATGTTAACTGGAGCACCTTTGCTGCAGGCACATCCAAAAGCATGATCATTCTTGATGCCCTACAGGGGGCATGTCTCAGACAGCTAGTATTAGAACCCACTCGGGAGGGAGCAATCTTAGACCTGGTACTCTCAAATGGGGATGGAGAAAGAATCTCAGATTTAGAAGTGGGTAGCCATCTGGGAACAAGCGACCACCAAACAGTGTGGTTCACGATAAACACAGCCACACAATCAAGCCATACAAAAGCAAGAGTATTGGACTTTAGGAGGGCTGACTTTGGGAAAATGAGAAAGTGCCTCAGAAAAGCACTAGCAAACAGGCAAGAAAGTGGGGTGGAGGAACAATGGGGAGTAATCAAAACAGCCATCACGGAGGCAACAAGCCGTTGTGTAAAGAAAATCAACAAAACACAATGAAGGAAAAAAACTCTATGGTTCTCAAAAGAGGTCGCAGGGAAGGTTAAGTAGAAAAAGATAGCATTCAGGAAATATAAGGAAACACAGAAGAAGCAGGACAGAGAACTTTATAAGTTAAAGCAGAAAGAGGCTGGGAAGGCAGTCAGAATAGCAAAGGCCTAAACCGAGGAAAGGATAGCCAGATCTGTTAAGATGGGGGATAAGACCTTTTATAGGTTCATTAGGGAACAAAGAAAGACCAAAGGAGGGATACTGAGGCTTAATAAAGGGGAGGGAATGTGGGTAGAGGGTGGCAGTGAAAAAGCAGGGATACTGAATGAATATTTCTGTTCAGTATTCACAAAGGAAGAGGAGGGGGAGGTACCTAAACCAAACACGAGAAACACACTGAAGTCGGGGGTCGATACCAGTCCATTTACAGAAGAAAGGGTTCTGAAAGAACTAATAAAATTGAAGGTGGACAAAGCAATGGGGCCTGATGGGATTCACCCAAGAATTCTAAAGGAACTAAGGGTAGAACTAGTGACACTGCTGACTACTCTCTTTAACAAATCATGGGAGGATGGAGTGGTACCTGAGGACTTGAGGAGGGCGGATGTGATTCATCTTCACAAAAGTGGGAGCAGGACAGAGGCAGGAAACTACAGACCAGTTAGTTTGACCTCAGTGATAGGGAAAATGATGGAATCACTTCTGAAGGAAAGAATTGTTGAGTACCTAGAGGCCAGTGTGGCACAGGACCCAAGGCAGCATGGATGCACGATGGGAAGGTTCATGTCAGATGAATCTAATAGATTTCTTTGACTGGATGACCAAAGTAGAAGACCAGGGAGGGTCTACGGACATGGCCTACCTAGACTTTAGCAAGGCATTTGATACAGTCCCACACAAAAGATTAATACACAAGTTAGCCAGCCTTGGAGTGGGTCCCAAGGTGATAGTCTGGATAAAAAATTGGCTAGACAACAGGACGCAAAGGGTAATAGTAAATGGAGTCCACAGTGAAGAAAGGAGGGTTACTAGCGGGGTACCACAGGGTTCAGTACTAGGACCAGTCCTTTTTTAATGTCTTTTTAAGTGACATTGCAGAGGAACTGGAAGGAAAATTATGTCTCTTTGCAGATGACACAAAGATCTGCAACAGGGTTGATACACAAGATGGAGTGGAAAGGATGAGAAGGGACTTGGCAAGGTTGGAGGAATGGTCAGATGTATGGCAGCTCAGAGTCAATGCAAAGAAGTGCAAGGTAATGCACATGGGAAACAAAAACCCAGGGGAGAGTACACAATGGGGGGTGAGATACTGACAACAGTAAACAAGGAAAGGGACCTGGGGGTAATTATATCAGATGACCTAAAGGTGGGCAAGCAATGTGAGAAGGCAGTAAGGAAGGCTGGGGGGATACTGGGATGCATAGGGAGGGGCATCAATAGTAGAAAACAGGAAGTTGTTATCCCTCTGTACAGACAGTTGGTGAGACCCCATCTGGAGTACTGTGTGCAGTTCTGGAGACCCCATCTCCGCAAAGACATAGACAGAGTGGAGGCTGTCCAGAGGAGGGCAACCCAAAATGGTGCAGGGTCTGCACCAGAAGACATACGAAGAAAGGCTAAAGGAGCTTAATATGTATACCCTTGAGGAAAGAAGGAAGAGAGAGGACATGATAGAAACTTTCAAGTACCTCAAGGGAATCAACAAAGTCCAAGAGATTAGCATCTTTCATAAAAAGAGATGTGCAAGAACAAGGGGGCACAATTTGAAGATATAGGGGGGACAGCTCAGAGGTAATGTGAGGAAGTATTTTTTCACAGAGAGGGTTGTGGATTCATGGAACAGACTCCCTGAGGAGGTCGTGGAGTCAAGAACAGTGGGGGAATTCAAGAATGCATGGGACAGACATAAGGCAGTCCTAGTGGGGGGTAGGAGGAAGTAAGCTGTTGGTTAACTAGGATCTGCAGCCTATCTGTTAGGTAGGAAAATGAGCAGACTAGATGGGCCAAGTGGTCCTTATCTGCCATCACATTCTATGTTTCTATGTTTCTATGATTTAATGCAAAGAAGTGCAAGATCATGCACATAGGGAAGAGAAACCCTGAAGCCACCTATAGGCTGGGAGGGGAGTTGCTGGCAGTCACAAAGGAAGAAAGAGACTTGGGCATCATCATCACCGATGACCTGAAATCATCCAAGCAGACCTCTAAAGCAGTAGGTAAGGCTAGGGGGATGTTAGGGTGTATTAGTAGGGTTATCACAAGTCATAAGAGGGAGGTAATAATCCCTCTTTACAAGACACTGGTTAGGCCCCATCTGGAGTACTGCCTGCAGTACTGGAGGCCACACCTTCACAAGGACATTAACCAAATTGAGGCAGTCCAGAGAAGGGCAACAAAATGGCGCAGGACTGCATCAGAAGACATAAGGAGGACAGATTATGGAGCTCAATATGTATACCCTTGAGTAAAGGAGGGAGAGAGGTGATATGATCGAAACATTCAAACACCTTGAGGGCATTAACAAGGTGAAAGAGTCTAACATGTTTAAATATAAGAAAAATAGCAGGACAAAAGGACACAGCATGAGACTAGAGGGAGGCCGATTGGGGGGAATGTGAGGAAATTATTTTTCACAGAAAGGGTGGTGGATGCATGGAACAGTCTACCTCAGGAAGTGGTGACTGTATATACAGTGCAGGGCTTCAAACAGGCATGGGCTAGGCATAAGGGAGCAATACAGATGAGTATGAATAGATAGGCCACTGACAGAGCAAAGGACGATGGCACATTTATAAGGTAGAAAAAGAAATGGGCAGACTGGATGGGCCTTGCGGTCCTTATCTGTCGTCAACTTCTATGTTTCTATGTACCTAACTATGGGGTAGGCCACACTAGTTCCCCAGAACTCCCCCTTTGTAATGGAGAATATGTATTGTGACAAGGAGAGATGTATGGCACTAATTGTGGGGACTTTGAAAGGGGAACAGTACGCAATAGTCAATTTGTATATCCCACCGAATTCTGATTCTTCCATGATTCACCTGCTTTTTGACCAATTAGTAGCCAATCCAGCAGGTATGCTGGTAAAAAGAGACAATTTTAACATGTCTATGAAGCCCACAAGGCACAGCAAAAGGGTAGACTCCCTTCAGTGCATAAATAATGGAATCACTTACTGAGGGAACTTGAAGCACTAGATGTGTGGAGAACCCCACACCCTCATCATAAATAATTCACATTCTACTCGCATGCACATAAGATGCATTCTAGATTGGACTACTGGTTTATTTTCAACCCACAACTGGATACAGTGCATTCTGCCAATATTGGACAGATTTTGGTCTCTGACTATGCCTACCTCTCTGGTATCCAGTGATAATAGCGCCAGAATATGGGTGCCTGCCAAAATGGCGACTCCATATTCTGCACTGTTGGATTTGGCTACCAACATGATCAGCGACTGATTCTACCATGAGGGTAGGGAAAAGTGACAGGAAAAAGGGAATGGTGAGGGGAAGGGGAGGGATGAGAAAGAGGGTCAAGTACAAAAACTGTCCCTGCTTTGGCTTAGCCAGTTGTGTGAATTTGTGCCCCCTCCCCGACATGCACCTCCCTGGAGTTAGGAATCCCAATTCGGGCCCCCCCCCCCACAAAAACACTTTAGATTGCCAGGTTTCAGTTCACTGGTAAGTGTATATCACCGATTTGCTTTTTAGTGATATACACTCTCCATAATAGCAATCGGTGTTTGGCGATCACTATTGTGACATAGAACCCCCATCTCCCTTCACCTTGAACTGGCAACAGAACCCAAAACAGTAGCACGGAGATTCAATTTGGCATTGTTAAATGACTCTCAATTTCAAGGGTTCCGCCATGTTGGTTCAACAACAATATTCTTGACCAACATTACATCGACATCAAAATGCTGATGGTAACCATGTCTCCCAGCAATCATGCTGCCCAACTCGGATCGTAGCAAAGCACTGGGACACATCCAGGCTGTTTGGGGGTGAGGTTGCCCCCCACATCCCCCAAAAATAATATAATCACCTCCAGGTTGGAGAGGTAGGGGGAAGCAGTGCAACACCCCTGGGGCAGCAAGATAGCAGGTGCTGCAAAATCCTGGTCGATGAAATGACTGTCAGTTAGGTTGTGAAGCCCACATTGCCATCGATGTAAGGGTTTTGCTGCACTGACAGCACACCAATTTTAAGAAACACTGACAGAAAAAGCTAATTTGTATTCAGTTACAGCTTGGCCATTGAGATTTCACAGACCATTGCCTGGGACACCATAAAGACAGTGTTATGTGGGAAATAGAGGCTTGTGTCTCTAGAAAGAAGAAAGAAAGGGAAGGAACCATTTACCTTCTAACTGAAAAACTAGCATTTTCACAAGCCTGTCACCAACAGGGTGACAACAGTGTCTGTCTGTAAGTGAAACAAAATGGAGGATGCAATTCAAGATTTATTAACCATAAAAACCAAAATAGCTTTGCAATATGTCAAGCAAAAATACTATAAATTTATTTATTTTATTTATTGAAAAGTTTCACCCGCTAAGGTACACTGAACAACAAGTTGCTCGTCTCCCGGTACGACCTGGGGGAAAGCGTGATGGGGGTTACATAGTAAAAAAACACACTTAAAATAAACATAGCACAGAGAGCAACAGGGACTTAGTGAGCATAGATTCTCAAACAGATCAAATATTACAGGGTGGGATAGGTTAAAATCCAGCGGCTAAACCAGCATGTGGTGGCAGACTCACCGGTCATAATATCAAGTAGGGGGACCAAAGGACTAGCCTATATCCAGGTCAACAGTAGCATAGGTCAGGCAAGTAGTGGTGAGAAACAAGTTAGAGCCTTGGGGAGAGAGAGAGACAGACAGAGAGACAGACAGAGAGACAGACAGAGACAGACAGAGACAGACAGAGAGACATATTAGATGAAGCCAACATGTAAAAATAGGAGCCAGGATTGGTTCCAAGTGAATATAATTAGTAGGGCTACACAACCCAGCAACAGAGGGCTCCCAGCATCAGGCAGGGTGAGAGGCAGGGGCATGGGGGGAGTTAGGGGCAAGTGCAATTAACAGATAGGAAGTTGTGGATAGCTTGGTTTAAGGAGCCAATCAAGGAAGATTATCGGATCTGAACAAGAAGAGAATTCCACAGTTGAGGGAGGAGGTAGAAGGGGGAAGCCTGCCCAATAACGGCAGAACTCCATGGAACAGAGAGAGTTCTATGGTTGTGGGACCTCAGAAGACTCGAAGGGGTGGGTGGGGTGGAGAAAAGGGAAATTAAGTAATGGGGGAGTGTACCAAACCAGTGCTTGGAAATGAAGTTTACGCTGTGGTGCTGTCGCCTGTTTGTCAGGGAAGGGAAGGCTAAGGCAAGGTACAATTGACAGTGGTGGGTAAGGGGAGGTGCATCTAGAGCAAACCGACAGAAGGAGTTGAAGAGGGTATCCAAGTTAGCTAGGGAGGTGGCAGGAGCTAAATGTGACCCTCAAGCCTGTAAATTACTGGAATTTTAACTGCGGAAACAGCAACAGGCCATGATAATCAAATTAAAAGATCCTCACACAAATCAGGCTAATTATAAAACTTCTCAAATCTTACAGATATTAACTACTTACTGCTCCAAATTATACTCACCGGAACCAGAGAAAAAATGTATCTGATTTCTGCAGTTACTTTGCCCCTTTCAACTCCCTCAACTAATAAAAGCCCAAAATGACCTACTTCTTACACTCATACACTTATCAGAACTTCAGGCAGCACTAGCATGCATGAAGTCAGGAAAGTGTTCTGCCCCAGATGGCTACCTGGCAGAATTATACAAAGCCCACAAAAACCTGTTATTACCCCCTTTCCACAAGGCACTGTGGGAAATTCAAGATGGTGAATCCCCCCTGACCCATGGCAACATGCCACCATTTTGACAATACTTAAGCCACAGAAAGACTCAACCAGGCCAGACACGTACCGGTCCATCTCCATCTTAAATGTAGAATACAAGTTATGTACTTCTATCTTGGCAAAGTGCTTAGAAACAAATTCTCCCTTCCTTGAAACGCAAGGACCAAACAGGTTTCATTATGCAACAGCAGGCACAAGACAATATTGAGCGGACCCTGTTGTTGCTCCAGTATACATCTAGGATTCGACAACCTACTTTGTAGTTGAGCCTGGATGCCAAAAAGACATTCAGCAGGGTCTCCTGGAAATTTCTGTACTACACTTTCTCTCAGTTTGGCTTTAAACCTGAATTGATTTCTACTGCCGTCACCCTATATCAAATCCCACAAGCAATGCTCTGAGCTAACAGATCTCTGTCATCTTGATTCTGTTAAACAAGGAGGATCAGACAGGGCTGCATGATATCCCCACTTTTGTTTGCCCTCACTGTCAGGCATCTGGCACAGATGGTCCGTTAGAACAGAGATAAAAGGAATTTTACATCATGAAACACTACACAAGCTACCATTTTATGCTGTTGGTCTGCTGATTTGCTAGACAGAGCACATTACATCCCTTCCCCACTTATGAGCTATACTAAAAGCACATGGAACACTTTCTGGCTATAAATGAAAATGAAGACAGAACAATGGCCCTACACTTGATTATGGACCACCCACTGCTCATCAGAAATGCTTATAATTTCAAATGGAATAACGAAATTTATAAAATACCTTGGAATGGGGCTGGCTTGGTGGCGCTGAGGGCTGAGGGGCTGGTCGCCTTACCTCGGGTCATGCCAGCGACCCATGTTCGGGAACGAGCACTGGACACCGGGGGTCAGCAGTGGAGGAGAAGGATCGAGCATCTGTCAAACTGCCCTCCTTCTCCGGGGAGGGGGGTCCACAACAGTCAGTGTCTGGTTGCCCCCTGGTGGAGGCTGGGGGAAAAGGCACTGTGCTGTACTTTGGAGTGAAGTCTGGGGCAGATGCCAGGAAGGAGCATGTGTGGATGCGCGTGAGTTCTCTTCCACCGGCATCCTTGCATGCCCTCAGCTCCGGGGGAGTAAACATCAAAAATAGAAGAGGAGTGTGTGTCTGGGGCGGAGCAGCTTGATGGCCATCCACGGGTGCCAGCTCCAGAGGGTGCCTACCTGGATCCATTAGGGTGGTTGATTATGGAGGCTCCCTGCCACCCCGCTGTGGGGGGCAAGCTGCAAGGGAATCTGGTGTGACCTCGAGGGAGTGCGGACACCCGGACCGTGGCTGGAATCCCAAGCTACTGCCAGAACACGGGAGCAGCCCAGGTACACAGAGGAGGCAAAAAGTATAAGCACAAAAAAAAAATACCTTGGAATACAGATTCCACAGGATCTAGTTGATTTTTATCACCTAAATTATCCACCTCTTATAGCTGCCATTCAAGCAGACATTGCTCATTGGACTGTGCTCCCCTTGTCCTTCAGTAATAGAACTGAAGCCATCCATATGAATGTTTTACTGCATCTGTTACATTTGTTTCAAGCCCTCCCCATTGATGTTGACAATGCAGATTTTCAATGTTGGGATAAAATGATTTCTAGATTTATCTGGGCAGGCATGAGACCCAAGGTAACCTTTTGTTAGGCTAGACTTTCATAAATTGCAATTTCTGAAACAGAAAGGGGGACAAGCACTGCCACACCTCTTTACTTATTACCAGGTAGCCCAACTGCACTATATCAGTGCTTGTCTGGACCCAGTCCACACTGCCTACTGGAAGGACTTTGACATTAGGAACCTTAATGGACTCATGTCCAAAATCTTATTTTCTACTCCTGCTCCACAGCTGCAGAACACTTCAGATAACATATTCACTAGGACAGTTTTATTCCAGTGGTACAAAATTTGGCAAGATAAAAAATACTAGACACTACTAACACCTATTAAAGTTCTAGAGTACAAACCCACCTTCCAGACAGCTCAGATAGACCCTAGGTCCATCTGCACAGTGAGGTAGACAAGATTTGGCTCACTGTACATCAGGTCATAGATGGAGGCATCTCTCTCTCTTTTGCACAGTTTATTTATGTATTTATTTCAAAGTTTAGAAATACACCTTTGAGCAGAGATGCTTATTTACAAAGGTTCCTTGTCAGAATAACAATTTGTTTACACCACTTCAAAGACAGTATTAAAAACTGATTAACAAAGGCTGGACCATATTGATTCAGATATATAACAAAACAGAATGAGTAACATAAGTACCATTTCGGCAATGCAGAGTGAACAAAAGTTAAGATTCAACAGGTCAAATAATGCAAAACATAACATAGGCACTAGGAACCATACAAAGGTAGCAGCCCATCTGGGCATTGTCAGATGTTAAGTCTGTGCACTTTTATGACACATTGGAAGAGAAGAGAGGCACATATGTGAGGCAATAGTGTGGTGGGTAAGGTGCTGGCATCATGTGCACATGTTAAGAAGGGACCTTGGGGCAGAAGCACCATGATCAGATGGTGCAAGGGTTGGGTTGGGTAGGGGTGCAGTTGGCAAGTGACAGTGCATGGGATGGGGTTTCATTAGGAGAAGCAGCTACATTTGGAATCAGGTAGGAGCAAAGTTCCTGTTTGAAAGGACCCAGCTTAGTTGGTGTCTTTTGTATTGCCTGAGGTTCACTAAGCCAGCTTGGTGCCCTGGTTGCAAAGGAGCATTTGGATAGAGCTGTTCAGTTGAATGGAACAGCCAATGTACCAATAGTCATGCCTCTGGTTGGATAAGGATTTTGAGCAGGTTGTAGGAGAGCTTGCAGCACTGGGGGTCAGGCCCATGAAGGCTTTCATGCCTAGCAGGCAGGTTTGATATTTTATTCTGTCCTGCAGGGGAAGCCAATTTGTGATAGAGTAAAGAGTGCAGGTGTGCGTCAGTTTGTCAGCCTCAGTTACAAAGCAACAGGCTTTGTTCAGGACTAACCGGACCTTGTTTAACATAGTGTCTGTGGCACTCCCATAGACTGTTAGGCCATAGTCAACTATGGGGTGGATGGAACTTGTAACTACCACTTTTTTGGCTTCCAGGGTAAGGTTGTGCCTATGTCTATATAGTGCTCCTAGTCTCCTGTTAATGTTGCAGATGATTTGGTCGACATTTGGTGCAAATGTTAGAATCTGGTTGATGGTGACCCCAAGGTATTTGAAAGTTTCTATCTGTTCTAGAGGGTCGCCCCTACTGTTGAGGATCTTGAACACTTGTACCTTAATTCTTTTCTGTGCACTTGAGAAGAGTACTGTCTTGGTATTCTTGTAGTTGAGCACAAACTTGTTCTGCTGGAACCAATTCTCAAGGAATGCAAAGTTGCATTAAAGGTCTCAAGTAAGTAAGTCCTGGCAGGGTTACTTGCACAGATGACTGCATCATTGGTGTAAAGTTAGACAGTGGAACTAGGGCAGGCTTCAGGAAGGTTATTGATGAAGAGGCTGAGCAAAAGGGGCCCCAAGATGGAGACTTGCAGCACACCCGATGTGACAGGCCTAGCATCAGAGAGCTCCCCATTTATCTTAACCTGTTGCGATCTGCCGGAGAGGTAGCTTTTAAACCAGAGCACAGTGTCCGCAGAGAGACCTAATGTGGGCAGCTTTGTTAGTAGTAGTGCATGGTTTACTAAATCAAAGACCTTGGTGAGGTCTATGTAGATAGGGCCCACCAGGTGTCCTTTGTCAAGAGCCTTGTGTAGTATGCTTGTGTATTTGACCAGTGCAGTGGAGGTGCTGTGCATTTTATGGAAACCGTGTTGTTGTTCACACTGGACAATATACTGGCTGAGGTATGAGACAAGTTGGTCAGATATAATTCTCTTGAGTGCTTTGGACAGTGGGGCAAGAATGGATATAGCCCTGTAGTTTACAACTAATGTGCAGTTGAAGCAGCACTATACCTTGCCCAATGTGGGTCATTTTAGATTCCTTCAAATCCACCACTTCTTGTATACCATAGGGAACCTGAACACTTGGTTGGGTATGTCACATCCCCTGCTTGTTTTGCTGTTAAGCGCTAAACTTGAAGGTACCTTGCACCATTTGATCTCTTTGGGTTATAAAGCTCTTACCTACTTATCAGGTACAAATATCAAACAACAGAGCAAAAATGGGTTGCTGAACTAACTATCCAAATAATGAAGAAACAGTGGGAACGTATTTACTCCAAGCAACACAAGTCTTCCTGTTCACTGCAGTACAGGGAGTAGGCATGGAAAACCACAATCTGGTATTTTAGGCCTCCTCCTGCCATTGTAGCAAAATTTGGAGGGGTCCTGCAGCAAACTGTCAGAGAGCATGTGGTGAGAACATCGCAACACACTCACATGTATTTTGGCTCTGCCCTGCTTTAAGAAATTATTGTGAGTGTGGAACAATAACTGCAGCAAACCTGCACCAATTTTCCAGTTTTAACTCCCGCATTAGCTCTTTTTCTACATTTCCCATCAGGGATGTTCAATAAATACCAGAAATATTTTGTGTGTAGCCTCAACAGCGGCTTAAGAAGGCCATCACCGAACAATGGTTGCAATCTCCTTCCCCGCGACTGAGAAATAGAAAACTATAATGAGACAAATGTACAAGATGGAAAAACTGACAAAGAGTTCAGCAACAAACAGATTTATCAGCAGGTGGTAGGGATAAAAAGCTGTAGAGTGACCTCCTGCAATTTGCTCAGGGTCCTATCAGAGATGTATCGGAATGGGTCTTGTCATTTCCTTTAAAATATGGAGGAAACATGGATAGCTATACTACATGTGAAAAGTTTAAGCACATCTGATCAGCTCAGATTTTATTATTCTACATATTAATGTATAGTATAATAAGTTTAACAGCAGAAATATTTATGCCTGGGAGGACAAAAACTGGAATGGTACTTCAAGTAATTATTGTCATCGTACTGATACTTACATCTCATTTGTACTCCATAATATTATCTTTATGTGACTTGACCCTGTATGTTTTGTTTCTTGAAAAAAAAAAAGATTTAAGAAAGGGCAACAACATGGCAGGTGAACTTCAGTGCTGAGGAATGCAGGATGGTGCATTTAGGAAACAGAAACATGAAGCAGTGATACCACTTGAATGGATAAGATATTACTGAAATCAAGCAGGTAAAAGACCTAGCAGTATTATCAGCAACCTGAAATGGGAGCAGCAGTGTGGGGTAGCACCTATAAAAGCAAACAAAATAATTTCATGCATTAGCAGAAACGTTGTTGGCAGACCAACAGAAGCTATAATTTATAATCGGGTCACAACTGGAAATAAGTCTTCCAGGGCTCTGTTTGATAACTAGCAAATATGTTCAAACTAACTAACTAACTACATAAATAAGTAAATAAATAAAATAAATAAATGTAACCACTCCCACTGTCGAGGTGTGCTGACTAAACCTGGAGATGGTAAAGGACAAAATCTGTGATGTCTTTGGGGGAATGGCCCCTGTGTTCAAGGTTAGAAACGGGCTTTGAAAGTGGCGAGGTGCCTCCGCCTACTGGGATCCTTATTACAGAGTGCAGCCAGGGTGTTTCCCAACAGGAAATAAATACAGCCCCCACCCTCTCTGACAGAGAACACAATAACACAATTCCCTCCCCATTTATCTTTCTAAGCAAGCAAATAAACAGTAAGGCAATAATGGCAAAATACGTCAGCAGTTGCAAATAAATAAAACAACTGATTTTTTGTGGGGTTGAAGAGCAAGGTAGGGGACAGGAGAAGCAAAGGTACAAATTAAGACAGCAGTTTACATTCACCCCTACTGTAAAACATATCTTGTCACCTCTCCCCTCACTGGTGCACCAATATTTTGTTTTTTTTCACTTACTGTTTATGCCCCCTCCTCACCACGCCTGCTCCCTCCCTCAGGGACTCCCATGGTGACTGCTCAGGCTGTTCCAAAGATCATTATGACTTCTGCTCCCACATGTGTCCTTCTTCCTTCAAACCCTCAGATTAACCCCCTCGAGTGAGGTGGAGGGGGACCCAGAACCCTTCCGTCCTTCTTCCAATGTGGGGCAGATACTGAGGAGTTTCTCTCCTGATCCCCAGTCACCGGTGCCAGGGCTCACCTCCAGGAGCCAATGTGGGGTTTTCCCTCATTTTCTGGTCCTACCACTGTAGCGCTGGCACACAAGGAGGGACCAAGGCGAAGAAGGCATGCTGAGATATGCCTTCACTCTGGACCATTGGCCGACATCCACCCCTCCCTATAGCTTCTGCCTTCCCATCTGTGCCACAACCTGTGGTCACCCAGATGGTGATATTGCAGCAGGACTGCAGCCCTCCCTCCCTCCCCAGAGAAGGAGAGCATCCCTCTGGGCACTTGATACTTTTCTACCTGGCTGACTCTCCAGCAGTCTAGGCTTGCTACCTGACACATATCGCTGGTGTCACAAGTGGTAGCATTACCACTGCACCAGCGGACCAGCCTGGTGCCCTAGTTAACCCCACAGTCCCTCTGGGATCTCTCAATCACAGTTCAAGTGTGCACACAGATGCAGAGTCGCAGGCCCGTGACACTTAGAGCCCAGTGTGGTACCATGTAAATCTGGTTGTTGGCTGCAGCTACTGACTGGCAAATTACACAGTTGGATGGACAGTAAAACAATGGCTCCTGATGTAAAGCTGTAGCTGTGGGCTTGATTCTAAGGTTGCACAGGAGTGCCAAGAAAGTATCTAGCTAGCTAGCTAAACAATAGAGATGATAGTTCTGTAGGTAAAACCCAGTACTCAGAGTCACAGCCTTTGGATGATAGGCTGGTGCTGCTTCCATGTGGATGTCTCCCCTGCTTAGGCAGATGATGGCTGGATGGTCTGTTCTGTAGGCTGGATACTGCTGAAGCAGACCCAACATGCTGCCAGTGGTGAAGGGTGTGGGCTGTGATGACTTCAGATGATGGGAGCTCATTTCTGTAAATTGGTTACATGTACGGCAGACCCAACACACTTCTGGTGGCAAGGTGTGCAGGCTGTGATACTCCAGACACTGATGATCATTTTCATCCCACAAGGGAACTTGCCTTCACACACTCTGACAGATGGGCAGTTACTCGGGACCTTTACTGGTTTGATCCTCTGTCAGAATAAAATCCTAACAGTCGCAGAAAGCAGTGGCCCGCCACCTTCCCAGATGCAGAACAGCTTTGAAGGCAACCCCTGCTCCAGTTAGGTGCTAGAGCCCAGACTTGGCACTCTAACTGCATCAATCCACTTTTTCAGGGTTCTTAAGTCTGTTTGGTAAACATTTTAGTCATACAGGAATAGCAACTAGGAGCTATTCACAAATGCTTTCTCTCCTCAGAGATTTCTCTCAGAAAAATCTGTTCTATTGTATATGGCTCTCCTTTGTGCAGAAATTCTGGGATAAAATATGGTTGCTCATGTATTATTCATTATGCTAAACCCCTGGCTTTCAAAGGTTATCAGTTCATGGATAAAAAGCATGCTTACAAGTCCTGAGCCAGCTTGCAATTCAGAGCTGTTTTGCAGAGCTGAGGTCCAAATTGATGTCAGTTTCACAGGGACAAGATGTACTAATTCAGTTGTTTTGCAGAGCTGAACTAGTCTCCATAGTTCATGGTCCCAGCAGAGGAGTGATCCTGGACTTTGTGCAGCTTTGAGAGCTGCTTGAAACTGAGCAACTTCTGTGCTGTAGCCTCCCCAAACCTAAAAGCAGTCCAGGGGCTGGTTGAGCAAAGAGTGGTGGCAGTGCACCAGCCACAGTGAGAAGGGCAATGAACAAGCCCACAGAACAAGCCCCCAGTCCAACCCTGGGTCCCACAGCTGCAGTCTGGACAGGAACTGGTGTGAAGGAGCGGTGCAGGGGAAGGCAGTAGCAGTGCTCCAGAGAGAGAGAAACAAAGGTAAGCCCCCTTCTAGGAGCGTTTTACATCAATAAATAAATAATTCCATTATTCAGATTCTTGTTCAGGCCCCATTTTGAGTCCAGTGTTCTGTTCTGGGCACAATTTATAAGGAAAGATATGTACATGAGGTACAAGCTACAGGGTAGCGTAACCAAGGTGGTTAATGAGTTGGAAAACACTGACTATGAGGAATGACTTGCAATACCAGGCTAGTGCATACCTGAAAATGGGCATTCAGTTGCCTAGTGTACCCCACCCAGTTAAGAAAAGACAAACATATAAATAAACTGTAACTTTTCAGTGTAGAAAATGGAACAATTGGGGGAGATATGATTACAGTATTCAAGTGTTTAAAACAAATAACAGCATTAGATAATGTGCAGCTCTGCAAGATGCACACCAATGAATCTACTAAGGGGACATCCAATTTCACTGAAAGAGGAAAATTCTAGGGAAACTTCAGGAAGGACTACTTCACAGAATGAGTGGTGAACATGTGCAATAGACTGCCAGAGTGTGTGTGCTATCAGCTGATACTGTATGAACTTTGAACTCAGCCTTGACAATTCATTTGAAGACAAAATGATGACTGGGTATTCCCACTGAGCTGGTAGGAGGGAGAAACTCGACAGACCAGTGGTCTTCTGTCTTCCATTAATACTGTATGTATTTATGAATGTAAATTCTTGAATTTATGACTTACCATTTAACATCAAAACAACAGAGTGGCCTAGTGGCCAATGTACCAACATGTGAACCAGGTGTTCTTGGCTTAGATCCCACAATAGTCACTGGGTTACTGTGTAACCTTAAGGAAGTCAATAAATGTCCTTGTCCTCCAGCCATATAATTGAGTAGAAGCGAGACTGCACTATGACCCAGTTATGCACATCACTTAGGTATCCTGGATACAGTACCTGAGGTAGTAGAAGAGGAAGCAACAATGGTCATTGCTAAACTAGGTGCAACCTGTCTGCTGCAAAAAGGGGTTAACAGCTACCCATGTGATTTTTCTCTAAAATCAGTTATTTCACTAAAAAAGGGTTAATGTTCTAGCATGTTGTACAAAAATAAAGTACTGTTTCCTATTATAACAACTTCTCTGCCCTAGCAACAGGGTGTTACCTCTCCCTGAGTACAGCCTGTACTCAGTGGCTCAGCACTTTCCTGTGTATTTCTTACCACCCATCGGCACCATATAAATGGAACCCCTGTCCTGGCAAAAGTAATCTTGAGATTTCTGAGGTCTGAAATATCACACATGTGTTTCAGTATCAGAGCCCTTGGGATGCGGGCACCTAAGGGTGCACTTCTATGGCTATGACTGGCTGCAGCTCTGGATGCTGCTAGGGTTCTTCCTCCTTCTGGTGCAGGTCTCCATAAGCTCAGATCCAACCCAAGGTCTGAGATCTGGGACAGAGGGAACCTGCTGGTGGCTGACCCTCAAAGAGGGCTGCCTGATGGTGTCCGCAGTACCACTGTGTTCCAGCGAGAAGAAATGTCCTGAAGTTCCTGGTGGTGCAACCAGTGTTCAGACAGTCCAAGTCTGCAACAGCAGAAGACCAGTAGAGGAGGTGGTGCTGTGACATGTGAACCCAAAAGCAAAGGCTAGGATTCAATGAGTCGGAAAAGCCTTAAATCTGTGACCGCTTGGTGAGGTGACACTGAACCCAAGTGCAACGGGGAAGGTGCCGCTCATTTCAGTTTCTACTTCATTCTATTTGGTGCCTACACTTGGGTACCATGACCCAATATCCAGGCGGGTATACCACTTCCATGTTGCTTCCACATACAGTGGGCAGGAAAAACCCTGAGTGATGTTAGTATTGTTGTTGTGGCCTGCCTGTGGAATGTGCTGTGCTTAAGGCTGGTTCTTCCAATGGTAGGGATGCACTGGTCAAACTAGCTACAAGGAGAGGCTGGACATTAACTTCAGTAGAATGGAATGTAGACTACTTTATTTGTGTAAAACAGGTACATGGAGGATGGAAGACAGCAGTGCAATCACTGCCATAACCAATGCTATGGTACTGCAAATACTGTGACTCTTCCTTAAATAATCTGTAAATTCTTTGAATTCTATAAATACTTTGGGCTGTATGAATACACAGACCTCTATAAATGCTTAAGCCTATATCACTATTTGGAATTCTGCAAATTAAAACTCTGTATTTGGCAATCACAAGGACACTCAGAATTAACAACCATTGCAAGAGAGTCAGACTGGTGTGTTTCACCACAAGATGGAGCTTGTGATGATGAGGATGCACAAAAAAAACACACACTGAAGCATTGGCCAGCTTGTTGCTCATGGAGCATGAAGAAAGACGGAAATGCAAAGGTTCTCTGGGTTCGCTTAGAACAAGGGAAGCAATAACAACATGCACATAACATGAAGAAACACTGCATTGCTGAGCTGCTGTGGAGCCTGGGAAATGACAAGAAACACTGCAAACATGAAGAAATGCAGAGCTTCTGTACAGCCTGGGAAATGAAGAAACCTTGAAAAAAACTGAAGTGCTGACCCTCTGAGCTCTCATGGATCCTGGGAAAGGAATATGAATCTCTGTGGAACCTGAAGAAATGTTGAACATATGAGCGACTGTGGATCCCAGGAAAAGAAGATCAGCCTCTGTGGAACCTGGGCAAGGATGAACCCTAGCCCACTTTATGTCCAAAAGCCCTGATGAATGAATTGGTGCAGTTTGTTAGATAACACTGGGGACAGGAGGAAATGTTCTATAATTTCCAGGTGCAGAATAGGCCTCACTATCAAGTTACAAAAGCTAAAAATCCATCCCCTTTTTCAATTTTTGTAACATGCAACTTGGCTGGCCTCCTGCATTTATATGACACAGACTCAGGGAAATACAATGGTTGCTGCATCATGAAATACAATTCCACAGTTTTTGGTTAAACAATAAAGGCACCCTTGAATGTGCAAAGTAACATAAGCACTGTCACTTTAAGCTACATTGTCTGGAACTGCTTCAAATGCTGCAGGCAGTCTTTGTTATGTAGTTAACAAAGGGTGTTACTATACATTATAGGTAGGCTTTAAACAGCCAGTTCAATAGTACCTTTTACTTTTGTAAGCCCCCCCTCCCCGCATCTAGGGGTATCCAAACCAAAACAATCCAAGCCAAACTTTATTTATGGAATGCTATTCCAAAGTAGATAATAGCATTTTACATTATACTATTTATTTAAACGTTTTACCAGGAGGGCACACTAAGCAGAGTACTGCTCGATTCCAAGTGCATCCTGAGGGAGAGGTGTGGGAGAAAAACAATCTTTACAATACACAGAGTGACAAATAATTACTATCTGAACAATACAGGTATGAGATTAACAGCATAAAACAAGTAATTACATAACAACACTTGAGGAGCAGTATAGAGGCAAGCAATAACATCATGATCAGGGACAAATACCAGTTTTGGAATAAGAGGCCAAATCATTAGTTCATTTGCATGTATATCTATCCACTTGTACAGGTCATGGAGAAATGCCCATTGATCAGGTGGCCTAGGAGAGGGGGGGGGGGTTAGCTAAATGCTTACAGGGAGGGAGTTCCATAGTTTGGGCATGCAATGTCTAAAATCAACTTGGCCAGTTGAAGAGGATATGTGCGGTACCGCCAGAAGGTGGGTGTTGAAATTCCTGAGGGAGTAGGTGGGGGAGAATGGTCATCTAACACACCATTTAGGTATGGAGGCAAGGACTGGGACCAGTATTTTGCTGTGAGCTTGGCGCAGTGTGACTGTCAGTGGTCATAGAGCGAAGGAAGATTTAGAATCTGATAGAGTATGCAGTGGTGGGAGGAGGGCGGGCTAGGGGGTCCAGTCTGGCTAGGGTGGACCTAGGAGAGGCACTGTAGACTACATCTCCATAGTTGAAGATAGGTAGAATCATTTTCTGTACAAGTGCACGGCGGGCTGGCAGTGGGATGCATCCATGATTGGGGTAGGAAGCACCCAGTTTTGGGTGGAGCTTTTTGTAGATGGCATCGACATGTACAGAAAAGTCGAGATGCTGGTCCAGCCAGACCCTATGTTATCTAAAGAAGGGGCTGGACTACAATAAAACAATTTAAAAAAGAACCACTTTTCTAAAATCATTGAAGCAGGAGTTTAAATATCAGTATGAGCCTATTCAACTAAACAAGTTTTCACGGCCAATTTAAAGGGCTCAACGGACAGGCATTCCCTTAGGTAAAGAATTCCACAGGGTTAGAGCAGCAAAAGCAAATGATCTAGCTCCTGAAGTTGTCAAACAGACCCTGGGAATCTCCATCAGTCTCTTGTCAGAGGAGTGGAGAGGGTGAAGGGGGCAGTAGTGACAAAGGAGCTCTTGCAGGTACCATGGTCCCTGTCCATGTAGGGCCTTATAGGTCAGTAATCTGACCTTGAAGGTACTACTCCACTGCACTGGCAGCCAGTGCAGAGCATGGAGCACAGGTGTGACATGGCCAGATCTGCATAAACCTGTCAACAATCTGGCAGCCGCATTCTGCACCAGCTGCAGGTGGCAGAGGTCCACCCCAGTAGCCCTTGGTATTTGCAGTAATCAAGGCGCAAGGTCACCAAGGTGTGGGCCAATGTTGGAAGATCATCAGGTGGTACCAGGTGCTTTATCTGGGTGACATTCCCCAGATGATAAAATTAGGTCTTGACAATGGCTGACACCTGATTCTTAAGTGTCAGCCTGCTATCATGCTTGACACCCAGATTCCGAACCCGGTCAGAGGTCATCAGCTGGTTGCCCCCCAGCTAAAGCCCAGATGGCTGCCCAGCCAATAACCCCTCCACCCGGTGACCTGGGTCCACAACCAACATCTCAGTCTTATCCGGATTCAGGCTAAGCCAGCTGGCATTCATCCAATCCTGGATCTCAGAGAGACAGGTTGCTAAATACTGTAACAGCATTGCTTTGCTCATCCAATAACCCCTCCACCCTGTGACCTGGGTCCACAACCAACACCTCAGTCTTACCCGGATTCAGCCTAAGCCAGCTGGCACTCATCCAATCCTGGATCTCAGACAGGCAATTGCTAAATACTGTAACAGCATTGCTTTGCCTGGGCACAAAGGACAAGTACAGTTGAGTATTATCTGCGTAACAGTGAAAACTCAACCTGTACCACCTAATAATGTCTCCCAATGACAGCACATAACCACAAACAACATGGGGGAAAGAATGGAGCCCTGCAGTACCCACATAGTGAAGAAGAGGGGCTGAGGAAAACATCCCAGACTCCACTCTTTGTGTCCTGCCCATGAGGAATGAATAGAACCACCTGAGGACTGTACCAGTCAACCCACAGAAAAGCCGCAGACACTCTTGCAACATCCCATGATCCACAATGTCGAATGCTGCAGAGAGAGAGCAAGGAGTACCAAGATGGAATGGCTCCTCTGATCCCACGCTATCAGGAGATCATTAAGTACCCGGACAAGTGCAGTCTCAGTACTATGTCTCTTCCTGAAACAGGACTAGAGAAGATCATAGATGTCGTGGGTTGTCAGATGACCCTTGAGCTGCAATGCAACTGCCTTCTCAAATGTTTCCTACAAAAGGCAGGTTAGGGACAGGCCTGTAGTTTGCGAGACAACTGGGGTCCAGTCACAGGGTCGGACTGGCCCACCTGGATACCTGGAAATTTCCAGGTGGGCCCCCCTCAGTTGGGTAAGTGATTACCTTCTGAACTCTGAAAACATTTGCATTTATCATCTTTTTTCTACTTAAATGGGGTATCTGGGACACTGTTGATGAATGTAAAATACAAACACAGAGCTAGTGTATCAGATTGAAGTGGAATATTGATATGAGTGTGTCAACCTAGGCCCTCCTCTATTGATTTTCCAGGTGGACCCTTGTATCCTCTTTCCAGGTGGGCCCTCAGTACCCCAGTCTGACCCTGGGTCCAGAGAAGGTTTTTTCAGGAGGGGGTGAACCACTGCCTCCTTCAGGATGTCCAGAAACACCCCGGTCTCTAATGAACACCTAACTATCTCAGCAAGGACTGGTCCTGTTGCCTCCATGCACCCCACTAGGAGATGCATCGGATCTGGATCCAAACTACAGTAAGTTGGTCACAAGCCCTGAACCATCTTCATGACATCATCGATCACTAACTGGGCAAAGTTCGACCAGACCAACTGGGTGTTAGTGATTCCACACTGATCTTTGCTCTGCCCATTTGAGTGAGCTGCATGGATCTCTGACCTGATGGTTGCAATCTTATCCCTGAAAAATTGAGCAAACTCCTCACACTTCTCCTGTGAAAAGGCTTTCCGATTCTGGAGACAGGCTGGATTGCACAGCCTGCCCACAGTATGGAAGAGCTGAGCCAGTCAATTTTGCACAGCTGCAATCATCCTGGACAGGAATTCTGCCTTCTTATGGGGGTCCACAGACTGATATTCCTTATAATGGGATATCAATCTAAGTTTGTCATCATTCAGGCCTGATTTCCACCAGCAATGCTCCAACCTTCTTCCCACTCTCCTCAGCTCCCTCAAGATCCCATCAAATCATGAGGACTGAGGGTTAAAGGTGAGCAGGTGAACACGGACTGAAGCAATGGCATCCTGGGCATCTCCCACCATCTTATTATAGGCTCGTAGCAGACTCCTTTGATCCCTGCTAACACTAGCAGTACCTGATAGGTCCAGAGCCACCATCAGGCCATCTGCGATCACTCCCCATAAAGGGTGGTACCAGACTATTTCTGTAGGGGCAGGTCTATTGTGGGGCCATGAAGCTGAACCCGATAATGTGGTGATCAGACCATCTGATGGGTTCCACCACCACATCTGAGATCTCCATCCCCGGCAGGAATGCTAGATCCAGCAAATGACCCTGTATGTGGGTCACAGAGGTAATCATCTGTGTAAGCCCCAACAAAACCTTCATTTGGAGGAAGTCTTGTTCAAATTGCGAGAGTTCATCGTCGACCCAACCACCTCGGGGCCTACAACACCATCTCAGTGATGAAGTCCACAATCTTCTGTAGGAACTACTTCTCATTCCTGGGTGGACAAGATGGTAAATGTCCATGGAAGGGGGGCACTGTAGAACCATAAAAATACAGTCCATAAATAATCACAGGTATACAGTACCTGAATTTCCTCGAGCGTTGCAGGTGATGGATTAGCTCCAGCAGGGGTGCCCACGAACTGCTGAAAGATACAGGGATGGTGCACTGCTAGAATGACACAGGTCTTCACCTACCTGGCCTTTCCAGCTTCACCCGCAAGCCTTTGTAGATGGTCTTCACCAGGCAGGCCTCTAGACGTCCTCCTGTATGGGGCAGTGGTGCTTTAGGATCACACCCTGAAATACACTAGTTGCTGGCTATGGAGGCAAACTTCTTTTGGCAACAAAACAGTTTTTCCAACAAACCAGGTGAACACCTAAACTGCAGAAACAGGGGATCCCATTTAATGAAGAGTTGATATAACAGGAACAATCACTCCATGGCGCGTTGGGGTAACAGTACACAGTTGTGTTACCTTACAGATAGGCACCTGACATTTGTTCTGCACCAGTCTCTTTTGCCAACAAACTGATTTATTGCATACAGACATTCTCTCGAGCTGAAAAGGCTACATTCCTGATAGCAACAATAAGGTGGACTGAACAGGCTCCACTTAAGGACATTTCATAGGCAACAGCACTTCCTTAGTATTGAAAATCCCTTTCTTTCCCTCAAAACTTTACACAAGCACTGCTTACTTTTCATTCTGTCAGAGTCAGAAAACTGGCCATACACTGCGGACTATAACAGCATGAGACATTTCTACTTTCCCAATCCCATTTCCAACTTAGCCTTACTTTAAACTTTCTCCACTGGAGGGAGGTATCTTTTAGTACATGTAGCATTTTCTTTACTTTAAGGTCTTACACAGTAAAACTGGTGTTTTTTTAGCAAGAACTGAATCACTGAAGACCTTCCAGACATCCAATCACTGATGCCACACACCTTCTATTCTTCCCTGTAGAGTGCTGACCACTCATGGACCTACAGGGACTGAGACCCCCTGCAGAGTGTCACACTCCCAGACCTACAGAGGCCCAGCAGCACTTTCCACTCATTCAGTGATTCCAGTTTCTGGACTGCCTTAACCTAGGAGACTTCTGCTTGCACCACATGAAGGATCTGGATGGTCTGCCACCCCACCGGGGTCCCAACCAACCATTCCTCAGATTGACCTTTCCCTGCCTCCACAGGCTGCCCAACCTGAGATCCCAACCACTGTAGCAGCCACTGGTCAGAGGAATTGGGGTAATGCTGTCACCACTGCACCTTCAACAGTCCAGGCTGCCACCTCTGAACTACACTCATGCCCAATATTCCAGAGCAGGTCTGCCCACAGAAAAAACACTGACTCCCTGGCTGCACTCACCCATGGGCAAGACTATTTAAAGTACAGGGCCCCCATCAGTGCTTACCCTACCAAGGTGCCAGATATCACTTGGCAGGCCTCCTTCTGCTTGTTCCATGTGCTTCAGCTCCCAACTGTACTGACTGGACCCAAAGTTGTGCTCCACTGCTCCCCCTCTCTATTGCCAGAACCACTGCTTCTCTATATTTGAGTCTTTGAGGGAGGAGGGCCGGGGTGGCAAGCAGTCTACCCCAGCTCTGCTGAAGCCCACCAGCCAAATTTGTGGGCCAAACCCCCTGATTCTTCTGTCTTCTTCTGGAAGCTTCCTAGAATCCCTTAAAATCTAATCTTTCTCCTATTTATACCCTCTAGGGATGGAGCCCACTGCCTGCAGCAAGCAATCCAAAATCCCAGACTACTGGAACCACTAGTTCTTCCTGCCTAGCTACACCTAGCAACTGGCCTAGCTACACTTAGCAACCAAAGTTAACTAGTAAGTTATACTGTAAACTGAAGGCAGTCTCTATGAGGGTTATTAGGGCATGCAGGTCTACAGAATCCCGCCTTGTTGCCTGAATAAGGAGGCAACAATAAGTATGGTAGGTAAGTTGGTAAAACATTGTGGTTGAACACTCAGTTACAGTCTAGCTGCACAAGCTTTGTAGAGAAACTTCAGTTGTTCTTGATACTGTTTGAGAGTAAGTCTTAAACAGCATAAGATAATCATGAAAATTATCAAAAACACTTGAAGAATAAAAAAACCTTTAAAAGTAAGTTCTAAGGCAGTATTGGATAAAAACAAGGAATTTAAAGAGTCGAAAGCTTTAGTTATGTTATTGCTAATATGTATCAAATATAAATCCTTTCTATCTAATAGAGTTCTAAGATTTAGGGGGAGTGGGTCAATATACACATTAAACACTGTTAAATACTGAGAAATAGCATCAAGACAGTCAGGATCACTTTCAATGTAATCTGGTTCTGGGGTGGGAACAGGGGTGATAACTCTATGGCCAGTGACAGTGCTCTGCTGGGGAACAAAGCAAAAGTTGGACATGGAGATATTGCAAATCAAAGGTCCATATGAAAGAGTCTTATGGTTGGTTGTGACACAATATAGTCTATCAGAGTTGTAGGAGAAATGAACTTCTGGAAGTCTCCACTTGGTGAGCACAATAGGGCAAGTGAAGGATGAGTTGGTGATCTTGCTGGTGAGGCATTGGATGTCTTCAAGAGAAGCAACCATGGCAGGCTTGGAGTTGTCCGACTTTGGCGTAGTTGGCTTGTCTTCAACAGATGTTAATGTAGCATTAGCAGTGTCATTTGCAAAAAGTTCCATATAAGACCGGTCCCTAAAACTTGAAGCATAACCACAAACAGGCTTGAGTACATAGAAAGCATCACATCTGCACAAGTAATGGTAGCCCCTTTTTGCACAACACTCAGTATGCGGGATGACCCAAGCATTAAATTGAGGATGAAACACCAGTAAAGGAGGTAAGTCCATATGCTCATGATAGATATTGCCCTCCAGATGGCCCACTGAGTGAATGGTTGCCAGCTTGTCGAACATGGAAGATACTGGATCAAAACATGGTAAAGAGACAGTAAAAGTCACATACATTGTCTCTTTCAAAGTACATTGGCATGTGTCATAACAGGGTCCCCAATTGGGGTGATGAATAACATAGCACGATTTTCTTGCTGTAGCTAGAGAAAAACAACAGTTTTATCAATGCATTTATTGGTGCTTGCAAGTGTGTGGCATCCAGGGCTACTCAAGACCTTCTATGTATGCTGCTTTAAACCATTTTAAAGTTTAGTACTGTGCTGCCTGTGGGTTTGTGGGCTGTCCTGTGATCTGGCTGAAAACTGGGAGACAGGTTCTGGTCCCAAGATAGCTACAGCAGCTACAGCAACTGCTTTAATTTTGTACTGCTTTATGCTGTGTAATAGCTGTCCTTGTCAGGGCTGTGGACAGCTGTAAAATTAGGAGACAGGGTTAGTTTGTTCACTGTCCTTCAATGAATTTAAGCTAAAGGCTTAACTAGGGGCTAATTAGGTTTACACTTGGTTGCTAGGAGCGGGATGCCCGAAATTGGGTCACATGCTGTGACTTCCGGGTCCCGACTCCTATAAGACGCTCACACCAGTGGAAATCACTTGCTACTCGAGACCTTCTATGTATGCTGCTCTAAACCATTTTAAAGTTTAGTACTGTGCTGCCAGTGGGTTTGTGGACTGTCCTGTGAGCCAGCCGAAAGCTTGGAGACAGGCTCCAGTCCCACGCTAGCTACAGCAGCTACAGCAACTCTTTTAATTTTGTACTGCTTTATGCTGTTTAATAGCAGTCCTTGTCAGGGCTGTGAACAGCTGTAAAATTAGGAGACAGGGTTAGTTTGTTCACTGTCCTTCAGTGAATTCAAGCTAAAGGCTTAACTAGGGGCTAATTAGGTTTACACTTGGTTGCTAGGAGTGGGACACCCAAAATTGGCCATGTGCTCTGACTTCTGGGTCCCAACTCCTGTAAGATGCTTGCACCGGTGGAAATCACTTGCTACTCAAGAACTTGTAGGGATGCTGCTTTAAACCATTTTAAAGTTTAGTATTGTGCTGCCAGTGGGTTTGTGGACTGTCCTGTGAGCCAGCCGAAAGCTGGGAGACAGGCTCCAGTCCCACACTAGCTACAGCAGCTACAGCAACTGTTTTAATTTTATACTGCTTTATGCTGTTTAATGGCAGTCCTTGTCAGGGCTGTGGACAGTTGTAAAATTAGGAGACAGTGTTAGTTTGTTCACTGTTCTTCAGTGAATTCTTGCTAAATGCTTAACTAGGGGCTAATTAGGTTTACACTTTGTTGCTAGGAGCGGGACATTCGAAAATGGTCACGTGCTGTGACTTCTGGGTCCCAACTCCTATAAGAAGGTCGCACCACAAGCGGAGTGAGCTTGTGTGGACAAGCGCGCAGTGCCACGCACAGAGACACATGTGTCTCGGGATGCATGTCAAGTGTGTCCAGCAGTCACTGCAGAACAAAGGAAAGGGTTATTAAATAACAGTGCTGGTAAGATAGCTTATAGTAAGTAGAGTGACCAGAGTAATACATATCATTAAAAAAATGGATAATTCTACTGAGACTACATTATCATTCATGTTACACACAGGACACAGTTTAATAATCTGTAGAATCTGTAAGCATGTACTTTGAATTATATCAAAAGCTGATGGTTTGTCTCAGACTTTGGATTTTTCAAATTGTTCTGAATTAAGGTCCTTGAAAAAATGAAATTGTAAGTTTAACAATAGAATTGAGAATTATGAAAGAACTAAGAGTTAGAATGTTTTGTGGATAATATGGTCCGAGGGCTTTCACCTCCTATATCAAATGTGGCAGCTGTACCTCCAGTTGAACCAATAACTACAGATACTTCCAGCATTGTTAAATCAGTTCTTGCTACCTCTCCGACAGTGGAGGCTGTTCCGAATCAATGTTTGTTTAATCCATGCTCACAAGCTGTGTATCCCCCTGCTGTATCTAACAAAAGACCTAGACAGGTACATTCAGAATTAGAGGTTGGCTGGGAAAGTATTCCCGAAAGAAAATTTAAAAAGGACAGAAGAGCTCCCTGTATTTCAAACAGTAATTCTGTTCAACTAAATTCAATAGAAGTCAGCAAAAGATTTACTCCATTGATCCTGCCCCCTTCTGAATTCACTCCAGTTAATGAGGTTTTAGATTCTACATTTCCTATGTTGATTATTGGGGACTCTATTATAAATATGCCAGCAATATGTTTCATAACGATGATTTGAAAATTGGTTTTTTCCTGGGTGCAAAAATTGAGGATATTTCTGCCAAAGTTGATGAATTAATTTCACAACCATCTAATGTTATTTTTCACATAGGGACAACTAATGTAGGATATGAGCATGAAAAGGATACCTGTTCTGATATTATTGAGCTTGGGAAGTACACTACATCAAAAAATTGTAAAGTCTATATCTTTAATATACTTCCTATTCCACGTGCAAAAGTGGAAAAAAATCATACTATTGAACGAATCAATGCTAGACTATATAACTGGTGTATAAAGGAAAACATCCAGTTCATTGATTGTTGGGAGACCATTGTAACAAATAGGAATTTATTTGCTAAGGATGGACTACACTTGAATAGAAATGGGATACGTGAACTATGTAAACATTTCCAGCATTCAGTACAATCTTTGCATTTAAACTAATGGGGGGAGGGGTTATGGTACTAAAATAAATCAATCAAGCAGTATAAAGAAGAGTATTGATAACCTGGGTTTTCAAATGTTTAATGCACAAAGTCTAGGACATAAATTCAATGAATTAACTGCTAAGGTTGTATCAGAGTGTCCCAATGTTGATGGTATTACCAAAACATGGTGGCCAAATGATTCTGCATGGGTTACTTCTATCTCAGGTTATTCATTATTTAATTTAGGTAGGGAAAATCGTAAAGGAGTGGGAATTGCTTTGTTTGTTAATTCAGAATTGAATGCAACTGATATTTCTAGTAAAATGAAAACTAAGACTACTATTGTGGAATCAATTTAGGTAAGAATTAGGTTCAATAATAAAAATTTTATTTTAGGACTCTGTTATACAGCCCCTAATTCCACTAAACATGTATTACAGGAAGTTAGTTCAGAGATGGCTGTGGCAGCAGATTTGGGGGATATCTGGGCTGGCAGTATAGCCTAGAGGTTAGAGGAATGAGGTGTGAATGAGCTTGATACATCCAGCAGACCAGACCTGAGTTTGATTCTCACAACCTCCACTTGCATACTGTATGACTCTGAGCAAGTCACTTAACCACCCAGTGCTCTCAGGTCACCCCTGAAAACAGGCACTTGTGCCTAGTGGGTCTTACCTGGTTACCAAAGACTAAAATAAAATAAATAAAAATAAATTATAATAATGGGAGATTTGAACCTGAATGATATTGATTGGTTAAACAAAAAAGCTACTCATAATCTGTCAAAAGATTTTCTGAAAACATGTGCTGAATTAAACCTTCCAATTTGTTTTTTCCCCCACTAGAGGTTCAAATATACTTGATGTGGTCTTGGGTAGCGAACCATTAAAAATATCTAATTGTTTAGTCTCTATTCCATTAGGAAACAGTGACCATAATGCAGTAACAGTCAATCTTCAGTTTCCGTACTTGATTTCTGAAAATGTCACTGAAGTTTATTTATATCATAAAGCAGATAGTAATGCATTAATGGATTATTTAGTTAATATTAAATGGACTGAACTATTAACATCTGAAGATGTCAATGAAATGTGGTATGTTTTCAAATCAGCAATATTGGGAGCAGCATCAAAGTTTATCCCTAAAGTAAGAAAAAAGAAATTAAGGAATCACCAAAGTGATTATCCTATAGGATAATTAGAATGCTTAAAAAGAAAAAAAGAAATTATTCAAAAAATATAAAGAAAGCAAATGTATTAGTTCTCTTGCCTCCTTCAAAAAATGCAAAAAAATTGCAAAAGAGAGATCAAACAAGCAAAGAAAAATATTGAAAAAAACTATTGCTTTGCAGGCTCAGAAAAGTAATAATAAATTATATAGTTATGTAAACTCAATAAAGAAACAAGAAAGTAGAGTAGGTCCTCTAAAAATAGATGAAAGATATCAATGATAAAATAGAAATGGTTAATATATTTAATACACATTTTTGTAAATCATTTAATAGGATGACACCAGATTTTGAAGCTCTGCCCAGAGTTGTAGAAAAATATATGGAGATTACTCTGAATAATCTAAAAAATAAATTAGATTCCATAAAAAATGGTTCCCCTGCAGACCCAGATGGCATATCTGGAAACATGTTATTTTTCATGAAAGACCATTTGAGTCTTCCTTTAAAAATTATATATGAAAAAGTCTGAACTCTGGCATAGTGCCATCTGAATGGAAAGATGCATATATTACTCCCCTATTTAAAAAAGATGATGAAAGTTTGATAGAAAACTACCGCCCTATTAACTTAACTCTGATTCTTTGTAAGGTACTTGAAAGAATAATTAAGGATGAACTTCCTTTGATTATACCTTCTACTAATTCTAATCAACAGGGATTTATTAAAGTATGGTCAGTTGTTACTAATCTAGTCAGCTTTTATGACTATGTTAGTGACAGACTTGATTATGGAATTCTATGTGATGTGATATTGTTAGATTTCAAAAAGGCTTTTGACTCAGTACCACATTGGGCAATCATTCACAAATTATTTGAATAGAATATTAACCCATTATTTGTTAATTGGATTCCTGATTGGTTAAAGTATAGAAGACAAAGTGTGTCAATTGATGGATTTAGGTCCTTCTGGAATCCTGTGTTAAGTGGTGCCCCTCAGGGTTCTGGCTCCAGTTATATTTCAGATCTTTATATCTGATTTATATGCAATATTGAAAGTAATATCACGAAATATGCAGATAATTGCAAAATCGTGAATGTTGCAACACAATCTAATGATTGTGAAGTTATTCAAAAGGATTTAGATATCCTGGAATTATGGTCACTCCTGTGGACCCTAAGGTTTAATACTTCTAAATGTACAGTTTTACATTTTGGAAAGAAAAATGCTAATCATCAGTATTATTTATGTAATGAGCCTATTATGGACAATCAGAATAAAAGAGATCTTGGAATTATTGTGGACCTAAATCTGAACTTTGATTTACAAATCACTAATAGTGTAAATAAAGCCAATAAAATGTAGTGGTCAATCAAGAGGAATATCATATCTAGGAACCCTGAAGTCCTTTTTCCTCTTTTTCATACTTATGTTCGCCTGTATTTGGACTATGTGTCCCAACTTTGGTCCCCCTACCTGTGCAAGGATGTAAATAGGATTGATAGGGTACAAAGGAGAATTACTAAGTCCTTCTTTTCAGATAAATCTATCTCCTACGAATGTAGACTTAAAACTTAATTTAATGTCTTTGGAGCAGAGGTGACTTGGGGTGACCTATTGTTTACTTGGGATATTGCCAATGATGTTGACCTAACAGTTGAATGTGGATTGGAGTTTAAGCAACTAAATGTTAGTACTAGAGGTCATCCACTTCAGTTAGGGAGATGTAAATTTAGAATAAAGAAGAGAGCATCTTATTTTTCTCAAAGAGTGGTGAAACCATGGAATAGTTTGCCTTTGAACATAGTTATTAGCACAAATAAAAATACATTTTAAAATAAGCTTGATAGGTATTTGTTGTCATCCTCAAATGCCTCAAGCCATATGTAAGTTCAGGGGCTTTATGGGACTGCAGGCCTTTTGCACCCTGTAAATTCCTAGTATGATTCCTAGAATACCATTTAGCCATATGTCTATCATGAATCAGATCTGGGATTTTACCTGACTCCAGATCCCGGAAGAGATTTGTAATCATATTAATAGCAAAATTACCATAAGCTGAACAAAGAATTTCCCTGCCTATGAGATGCTCAGAAGCTTCTTTATTATTCTTAAAAAATCAATTGATTAATTTTATTTTTGGACTCATTAAACAAAAGTGAAATATTGTGCATGTTGTACACCGTAAATCATTCCTCTTGTGAAATACCATCTATACGGTGTAGCAAGGGCTGCATGACATTTTGACCCAAACCATCATTAAACTTTCATGTTTGATTCCTAATTCTTGCCAGATTGGCTCAGTTCCAAATTAACATTCCAATGCCAAATAAACCAGTAACAACACCAGTTGTGCTTACTACATTTGCATAAGTGGCCTTTTTGAGACACTGGAACACACCTACAGTAAATGTTTCATAGTATGGGGCCCAGTTACAACGTCTTGTGTACATGCTTGATATGCTGCCATTAGATCTAACAACATCACAGCATGAAATGAAGAAGCATTTGTGGATGAGCACTAACCAAATTCAACCACGTTCCAATGAGTAACATTTAATACCACTGTCACATGCATGAACTGCACGCAGTTAATTAGAGTCCCAGGTAATGAAGTTGATACCAGACCACTAGGAGGACCTGGTTCTTGGATTGGACATTGAATAGGATCATCGTCTGATGGTGGGAGTACTGAAAGAAAAAGTGCAGCACTCATCACTGAATGACAAGAACAAAATTGGTGGGAAGTGTCATTATGAAACGTTGTGCAAACATCTGGGTTCATCATAGCTGTAAGATTGTAAAGGCCTGAGTGCTGCTGCTGGGTTTGATGAATAGACAAAGTTCCATTAGGGGCAAATTGGGTGTTTGTCCAGCCCTGAAAAGTTCCTTTGGAAAGGTGAGACACATGAATTTGTTGTGCATTGGGGTTATCAGTTTTCTATTCTATTCGTATGGTAGGTTGGTCAGGTGACACCACCATAGCATTGAGGTAGGCGTCCTTACCTTCTTGAACAGTGACAACTTTTTGGGGAATGTTGATGGCCACACCAGTGGCAGAATCAGGTGGTGGGGTCATATGTGGGGTGTCATGTGTCAGGAGGAGCAGGAGCAAATGTGCTTGTTTCCTCTCAATATGGGTCAATTCCCTTGCACTCACCAGCACCAGTAGGAGGCAGAGGGGGTACATTATGATTGCTGAAAACAGAAGAAAACAGAAAACAAGTTAACTTGCAAATCTCCCTCTTCTCAATAGGAGGAGGGAGGATGAATCAGTAGAGTTTAATCACCTTTGTACATTTTGAGCTGGTTCATGTGGAACCATTTGTTGTTTTTTTTTTTGTGGTTTGTGAGGCATATTTGGTACAGTGCTAGGCTCAATTTGTTGATGATCTCATAGGGGACCTCCCATTTGTTCTGAAATGGATGGGCTGGGGCAGAGAATTTCAGAACCATGACTTGTTCCTTTACTTGCCAGTCAATGTCTTGAAAATTTTTGTCAAAGTACATTTTGGACTGCTGCTGGGCATTGTCCAGATTTTGTGCTGCAAACAGGTGAATTTTTGCCAGGTAGTTACTCACTTGTGCTACATAAACATCCATGAATAACTCTTTCTGTAGTAGGGGGTTTTGAAATCAATCCACAGATGCTCAGTTAGTCTCATTTGTCTGCCAGTCATTACCTAGAAAAAGGTTTACTGTGTAGCTGTTGCTGGGGTCCCTCTGATTGTCATTAGGAGTAAGGGTAACATGGTGTCCCAAACTTTGGGATTTTCATTTGCAAATTTACACAACATGAGTTTGATCTATTTGTTCTTTCTAGCTATCCTGAGGATTGGGGATGGTACGCAGTGTGAAACTTCTGACCGACACATAGTAAGTCTAAACATTCTTGTATCACCTCACCTGTCAGACTGGTTCTTTTGTCAGAGTCTGCCTTGAGCAGTAGGCCCCACCTGGTAAACACGTGATTCACCAGGATTTTAGCAGTTTCTTTCACTTTGTTTGATCAGCATGGGAAGGCCTTTATCCACTTGGAGAAGAGGTCCATGATCACAAGTGCATGCTTGTTGTCTCTGCTGGTGAGAGGCAAGGATCCAATTAAATCAATCTGTATCGCATTCCAATAATTGTCTCAGGGGCTATAATCTGGCATTTTTCATGCCAGAAATTGGGTTGTTCTGTTTACAAGGTTTGAAGTTGTTCCACGTAATGTTGGACATCCACCGTCATCCCTGGCAACCAACCAGCAGTTCTCAGTCTCTGCAAGGTCTTGTTTACCCCTTGGTGTCCTCCTGTCAGGGTATCATGGACCCGATGTATGAACTCAGTCTGAGTATTTTGGGTATAACCCAAAGTATTTGGTTGCCGAATTTTTCAGATTGGTAAAATACCAACTGTTGATCTGCAGAGAGATGAAGGTTATCCGCATGTCTTTTGAACAGATTGTTCATAGACATCTCCTTCTCCATGTCTTTAGCGAGGTAATCAAATACCTCTTTAATCTCTGGATCTGCCCTCTGTATTGCATTAAGGTCTAGAGAGATTACCTTGGTCTTCTTGTTGGCAGCTACTATGTGTGGCTCAGTGGGAGGGGGCATCGTCCATACCTCCCCCCTTGAGCTCCATCCTTAGCCAAAATGTCTGCTTGATCATTCTGATCATGGAAAGGCTCAGCCTTTGAGTAGGCCTTTACTTTGTGAATGTACAGCCTGAAAAGAAATTGCTTAGCGAGGCTAACAATGTAAATGAACAGATCCCTGTATTACACAGGAGTATCTCTGAGGAGGCAAAATCATGTGATCATGCAGAAAACCTAGTGAGAAAAGAACTTACATCATATTACATAGTTGAGATAAGATATATGTTACCTGGGTAATGGTTCATCTGCCGAGCAGTGCACAGCTCTCATTGGTGGATTAGGTGCACGTCTGGCACCCAAAACTATAACTTTCCTCATGTACACATAGATAAGTAATATTGCTGACTAGTACTACTTTTGGGTAAGAATGAAGCTTTTCAGTAAGTTATGCTAAGCTTTGCATATTAGCTAATGTCAGTAGGTGGCGCACTAAGACCACAAATAAAACACTACATCACAATGCTATGTCTCTTTATACTGTGAACTGAAGGCAGTCTCTATGATGGTTACTAGAGCATGCAGGGCTACAGGGTAGAACTGCCACCACTACACCCTCAACAGTCCAAGCTGCCACCTCTGAGCTGTGCATAAGGCCTAATCTCCCAGAGCAGACCCACCCACAGAAAACACACTGACTCCCAGGCTGCACTTGTCCATGGGTGAGACTACTTAAAATACAGGGCCCTGATCTGTGCTTACCCTACTGAGGTGCTAGAGATCACTTGGTGGGCCTCCTTCTGCTTGCTCCATGGGCTCAGGCTCCCAGCTGCACCAACCAGCCCCGGAATTGTGCTCCACTGCCACCCCTCTCTACTGCCCGAACCACCACTTCTCCATATGCAGGTTTTCAAGGGAGGAGGTCTGGGTGTGGCAAGTGGGCCAACCCGGCCCCATCATGGCCCTCTGGACGAACTTGCAAGCTGAACCCCTGACTCTTTTGTCTTCTTCTGGAAACTTCCTAGAATTCCCTAGAATCTAATCTCTGTCATATTTATACCCTCTAGGGATGGGGCCCCCTGCCTGCAGCAAGCAAGCCCAAATCCAAGACTTACCAGCACCACTAGCTCTTCCTGCCTAGCTACAACTAGCAGCTGGCCCCGCTACACTTAGCAACCAAAGTTAATTAGTAGGCTCCCAGAGGATGTGTACACTTTAAATCCCAGACACTTTAAAACAGTCAGTAAAGTGAGACCGTATCACCTTAAATCTCTGAGACAATTTAAAATAGGCAGTTCAGTGATATGTTTTACCATTAAGGGCATAGGCAGTCTCAAACATGCAGTTCTGTGGGGCAACAACAAGTAGAATGGGGAAAAATAGCAGGCATCATAATAAGCAGTACTGTCTCTTTAAATTAGGTAGTCAGGGCTGGATTCACAAAGCTTTCTGAAGGTGCAAAACCTTCCCTAAGTCCCCAAAATTGCCATAGCTATGGAAACAAAGGGGAATTTGCACTGAGTGCTATTCACAAAACCCTCCGCAGCTGCGGGGAAAATAAAAAAGGAATGTGGAAAAAAGTGCAGCTGCAGAAGTCCCTGAGGAAAAAAAGGTGTGAGATAAGTAAAGCACATCCCCTGAAAGGCTATTTACAACCAGTTGTTTCCACAGTTGCAGAAAAAATGTTATACACAGTGGAGTGAGGTATAACTCTCTCTCAGCAAACTGCAGTAGTGCCCCAACAATTGGAATCAATTAACGTGGAGGTGAGGCACAGGTAATTGCATCCCAGTGAGTATAGCAGTGGCTGATGTTATAGCAACAACAGCACACATTGCCATGATACAGCAACAAGCAACAACCACCAGACCCAGTGCAGCCCATGTTGGAGCCCCACAGGCAGTAGAGCCTGACCAGCCTGCAGCGAATGCTACCCCTGCAGGCAACAGGAACACCCAAGGGAGGGAGGACCAGCAGTGACAGTCAGCCACTATTGGTATTGCTGGTACTAGTGGTGCTGCAGTGGTCCAAGTTGAGGGACTGGTTGCTGGTCTCTTTGTGGGTGCTTTCAGCTTCATGCTATGGCAGCAATGTTAAAGTCTGCTGCTCCAGCTAATTGGGTTCACTGTTGCTGAACATCCTAAGTTATTTCTGCAGCTACGAATTCGCAGTTGTGGATTTTCAGCACTTGCTCAATTTCTGCAGCTGCAGGGATTTTGTGGAATTCTGCACCTGTTCAAAATTTCTTTATGAATATCATGCAACTGCATTTCCATAGTGCTGCAGGCCTTTTTGCAGCAGCTGCTGGATTTTTGGCTTTCTTTGTGAATTCTGCCATCAGTCTTTGGCTCACTTGCAGTGCTATATTCAGTGCTTCACATTATTATGTAAGGAATAAGACACATCAAGGTGTGGTTTATGGCCCGATAAAAGCACATCCCAGGTGCGTAATGAGGCACGAGGCGCTTGCAGCGAGTGCCTTTAGCACATGGGAAGTGTTCTTATCAGGCCATAAACCACACCTTGGAGTGTCTTATTCTGCATATAAAATGGGCACCCCAGTAAAGAAGTTAATTTAAAAATGCACAGAAAAAATGTATATAAAAAAAGTAAAAGAATATGATCATATCAGTAGAAAAAAAGAAAAAAGTAGTCCTTGCCATAGTCTTGGAATGGAGTCACTAGAGTGTGTTAGAGTCTACAGTATCTATTTTTAAGGGAGATGATATCATTTTGTCTAGCTCTCCCCTGCACCTCCTAAACTCTCCACATGCACAGATAATTAGTTTTTTTTTTTTACGTAGGGTGTCTTTGGTAGGCTGCTAAATGGTATCATGTAGCAACAGTGACAGGAGTACAGTGAAGACCATCACAGCAACATTTTCAGCAGTTCGCTGTGATAGTCTGCTGCTGCGTTCCTGACACTGCTGTCTCTGGGGTGTTGGCCCCCTCCCCAAACCAACTCCAACTCAGAGTTGGTTATTTTAAGTGCGGGGGGTAGGGGGGCAGAGCCCCGAGCATGGATGGTGTGGGGGGTAAAGCCCCTCACAGAAAACACAAGTTACTTCAGTGACAGCACAACACAAAATCTGTGTAGCCATGGCATGGTGGAATCCTGCTAAACAGTGGCTGCAGGCAGCTAAGCCATGGCTGCTTTCACTATGAGAGAGCGATGTTCTTCCCACTCCAGCAGAGACACACACATAGAGACAGCCAGTTAGGTTTATTTAATTTTTTTCTTTATAGATGTTCTTTATTTGTCATTCTACTTGAATGAACATCCTGTGTGACTGCAAGTGAGATGTTGGTTTAACATGGATTGAGTATGTCCTTTATCAACTGCTGCACTGAGCAGTTTCTGCTTCGTGCTTCTGAAGTGAGTGGCTTCCATCCTGATCACTGCAGTTCCATTGTGCCACGAAGCCACTCACTTTTACATATAGTTTCCTTTTCTTTCTTTTAAAATATGACTAGACAAAAAAACTGTTTTGTGCCAAGGAAATATCGTGAGCGACCTGATGGATGGCAAGGCGGGTGGGCTGAGATCCTGCAGTTCTGGATTACACAGAAAAAACAGCAGCTATGCGAACATAATTAGAGGTAAAACTGATTAAAGTTTGAAACTTTACAGGATTTAAAAATGGAAACAAATACGGATTAAAATGTGGTTGGTTGCTGTATGTGTCATGGTGGTGGTGTTTTCCTGTTGCAGCTGTTGTGGTTCTGTCAGTTGCTGGGTGTGTAGCTACAGAGGAGAGCCATGGCATGTATGTATTAATTTCTAAGGCTGCTGTGTTGTACTTGGTAAAGATAGGGCTGGTTGGCAGTTTATGGCTATATAAGGACACACCTAAATGTGCCTTTCAGCCAATCAGAAACATTGACATTTTCTACATATTTTATAAGTAAGCAATAAGACATGATGGGGTGTGCATTGAACAGATCTGATTGCCCACCCAGGGGCATAGTGAGGCACGAGACCACAGGCAGAGTGTATTCAGCCCCAGGAAGTGCGGGCAGATCTGGTCAATGCACATCCCAGAGTGTCTTACTGTGCTTATAAAATGGGACTGTTTAATTTGTATGAATGGAAGAATTACAATTTATTGGCCTTGATGATAAAAAAGTATATTTATTGTCAAAATGTTATATACAATAGTTCCTCCACCTACATGATCCATATGTGTTTTTTTATTTTGAAAAAGGACATATGTGTTAGTATAGTCTCTGTAGCTGTAGTCCTGTAGTTCTTCCTGCCTCTCCCTCCCCTTCATCTCAGAGTCTGTGGCTTTCAAAGACTGCGGTTTGTGTTGCTCTCTGGAGCTGTTTATTTATTTATTTTTTGGGGGGACATATGTCCCAGTATGCCTTTCATAGCTATAGCTCCTCCTGCTTCCCCCTCCTTGGTGGCTTTGAAAGATGATTTGATGTGTGGGACTGTTAATCAATCAATCAATCAATCAATCAAGTCTTTATTTATCCAGGTGAACACCATTGAGCAAGCTCATTTACAAGGTGGACCTGCATCACACAAGGTAAAAGAATGATACATTTAGGTACAGTCAATAAGTAGGTGTAATTATACATAAGAAAGGTACAACAGTGCAAAGTAAATAAGATTTGATAATGGTTAACAATAATTGGAGAGAAAATGGAGATAAATAAATAATGGGAGCAGCATGAATATGTCAGTCACATTATCAGAACATTTTTGCATGCCTCAGACATAGAAGAATGGGCTAGAGGTGGTGAAAGTGGAAGCTGACATGGATGAGTAGAACACAGGGGCAGTTTCTCTATGAAGAGTGCTTGGATAACAGGCTGGGGACATATATGGAAGAGGACAGGGGTAGGATGGGTGAGTAAAGGAGCAGTGCAATTGAAGAATTTTTGAGAAACTAATGTTATGTTGCTATATTTTATTGATTTTTTTTTTAAGGATTCATTTTGATGTTTGTGACCGAATGTGCCAACACTTTTAAAACTGGAACAAGTTGAATCAGTGAGTATTGGTGCATCAAACTAGCAGGGCATGTAAACACAGAGATTGTTAGTAAAACAAAGAACATGTTATAGTGTCTAGGACTGAAGTAGACAGCAACTCGGAGTGCTATGATGCAATCCAGTGAGCAGGTAGCAAGAGAGCCGTGGTCTGACCAGTAGCAGAAGAACATGCTGGAAAACCATGGCACTGCAGTCTGACTGACAGTTGGTCATTAATGTGCTAGCCACAGCAGTCCAGACTGGGGACAGAATTAAGCTAAGTTAACAGTTAAAAGAATGAAAGAAAAGTTTACCAAAGCTGCTAGAAATGTTTATTGGCTGCATTTAGTGAACAATAATGTTCTCTCTAAGGTGGGTGGGAAGGTAGTGATTGTAACTGTGAGTGTTCTAATAGTACAGTGATACTTGCTTTGAACTGCGGTCCTGCTTTTTCATACTGTACTAGTTTTTATGGCTGCAGTAGGTGGAGCCCACAAATGTTTTGCATGTACAAAAGGAGTGATGTCATGTTTTCTGTCCGTGGAACTGACTGGAGGTGTAAATAGTCCCCTTTGCCTTACCCTCCTCCAAGAAATGTTTTCCGCCCTCAAATAAATGCACTTTCATGTTAGTCAATGGTTGCTGTGCACTATTTTCTTTCTTAAGTGGGAGGTACAAGAACTGGAACTGGAGTAGTGGGAGGCAGCATTCGTTTTTTGGGGGGAGTAAGGTCCACCCCTACCTCCACCCAAGAAGCTCCTAAAGATCCACCCCACCTATTTTATTTGGTTCATGTGGGAAGGGCATGAGGTGGATCTATCATGCTGGAACAACTGACTGTCAAAACTGCCTGGGGCATCAGAGCTTAAGCTTCAGAAGGGAAGGAAAGAAAAAGCCTGAAACTGCATCCTTATACAGCACTTATTTAAATAGCCTTGGCTCAGCTTACATTCCTCTCCTGGTCACACTTTTTCACAAATGCATTCCAAGAGATGGAAAGTCCCTCCTGGTGGGTATATGGTGTTATTCAGACCTGTCCTCCAACCCTGCCCCCACCACCTTACTCTGTATTTTGCATCAGCTGAAGCATGTCAGTACAGCAAGAGGCTGCAGTGTATTTTTTTACTGGGCTTACAGTTTTAAAGGAGTAGTCCACTCAGAATTTGCAAAAACATATGTTATGCAGAGTGTTTTGATTTGTATGCTAAGTCCCAGTGTGTCCTTCCCTCAGTCTGCTATTAGGAGTTTTTCCTAAATTAGCCTATTAGCAGGTACCTGAGAGCTAGCTAACTGGGGTTTCTGTAAGAAAACCACTACTATATTAAGCTCTAATTCACTATTGTTGTTTTCTATGTGTGTCAGGTACGGCTTGCAGGAGTGTTTTAATTTTAAAACTTTTAATTTCATCAAACTATACACAACCATAAAAGCACAGAAATTGCCCAGATCACTAGTGCTATAATTAGTTAAGACTCTAGCTGTTTTCTTACAGAAAACCTACTCAGTTAAATTTCAAGTATTTGCTAAACTATAAATGTAGGTACCAGCATTCTATTAGGTAGGACTAGCATTTAGTGCTGATTTTGCTCTGTGACATGATTTTCATTTTTTTTTTACAAATGAAGTGTGTGGTATGAAGCTGCAGCCTAGAAACTGCAAAATACTTTAAAGTCACTTTTTCCTCCAGTGTGTGGTATAGCATGAAAACAACAGGATGACAGTGACTATTTAAGCTTCACATTTGATCCCATTTTACAATGGTTCATTGCACTACACATTTAGTGTATCACACTTTTTCAAATAATAAAACAAATATTCACCAAACTAAATAATTCACACATATATATTTTTATACTTTATTAAAAAGATACTTCACATTTGTACCCCCCAAAAAATTGAAAAGCATGTATAGAACGTATTACAGTCACTGTGTGGGTGGCTGTTCATGTTTGTCTGTGTCTGTAGCTTAGCTTTTGGGGATTTACAAGATTTTCTGCTTGGAGTAACTACACCATTCTTGCTCACTACCTCTGTGAAGGTCTCCTGGACTGGATTTCTGTAAAACATCACCACCAGGTATTTGCATTTTCAGTTTAAAATCAACTTTTTGGAAGCTATCCCAAGCAAGACAGAAGTCAAGCACCTAAGTCTGACAGACTCGGTGACTCTGGGTCCTGCTTGAATCCACATTTTCATCTGGCTTGCTCCTAAGGGATCTGTTTGTGGGCTTTTAAACATCCTCTTTAAATAACAAAGGAAGCACAAGGACAAAAGGATTTCACATCCTGCACTTGTACTTGAGTAAGTGTGCCCCAGGCTATCAATGTAACAGGGCAGGGGAGTGCATGCCTGCAAGCTCTTGCATAGCCAAAGCCTCTTGTCAAATCCCTGCCTAGCTGTGACCCTGGGTGACCTTTGTCATGAATTGTACCAATAGCCCAGGTAGCACAGAAAGAAATTGAACTGTGCATTTCTGTGTTTGTTAGCTGTGTCAGCAGCAGGGGATCAGGTCACAGTTGGCAACCAGAGAAAGGAGAGCAGAGAGCTGCGCAGAGCTGTGGCTGCAGTCATCAGCAGGGTTGCAGTCAGTGACCAGAGGAAGGAGAGCTGAGCTGTTTGGAGCTGAACTAGCAAGGGGTGCAGGTCGCAGTTTGGCAACTGAAGCAAGGCCAGTGGACAAACACAGACTATGGTGCAGGATCAGCCCAATCAGTGAGAGAGGCACCAAGGCGGTAGGCTTTAAAAAAGCCAGCCAGACCACAGAGCTGAGAGATGTGTTTGCTAGCTGTGTCAGCAGTGGAGGAGCAGGTTGCAGTCAGTGACCAGAGAAAGGAGATCTGTGTGGAGCTGTGGCTACAGTTGGCAGCAGGGGTCACAGTCAGTGACCAGAGAAAGGAGAGCTGAGCTGTTTGGAGCTTAACTAGCAAGGGGCGCAGGTCACAGTTTGGTGGCTGAAGCAAAAGCAGCCGGCCAACCGCAGTCCATTGTGTAGGATCGGGCCAATCAGGCAGAGAGGTGCCAAGGCGGTCAGACTTTAAAAAGCCAGCCAGGCTGCAGAGCTGGGAGCTGTGTTTGTTCCCGGCCTCCCTCTCTGACTTTGGCCTCTATTAAATATGGAGGGGAGGAGGAGCCATATATGAAGTGGAGGAGCTGACAGGCTGGTCTAAAGGGGGAGTGGTCAAGTACATAGAAGAACTGAAAGTGGGAGCAATGAGTGTCTTGAGTTAAGGAAATCAGTGCGAGGAACTGGTTTGCAGCAAAGGAACTGGGTTCTGCATTTCTCCACAGGGGACTTAGACTTCAGCCTCGGTGGATATGGGAAATTGATGCAGACACTAAGACATCCTTCACAAAACAGCTGAAATTGAGCTGAAATGAACTGGGTTGAGACTACTGACACTTGAGGTGCTGGGAACTTGATCTTGGACTACTGATGCTGGAGGTGCTGGGGACTTGGACTTGAACTCGGTGACTTGGACTTGAACGTGGTGACTATTGTTATTAATTCTTTATGCCTATGGTTTGCACATGCTTTATTATTTCTAAAAAGTCTTGACTGTGGTCAGGCTGAGGAGGGGTGAGGTCAGAGGCCAAAAATACATAAGGTGTGAGTTTAGGACTGTATCTGAGTATCAAAGAAGAAATGGTAGGGCAGCACAGAGGGAGAGCCGGCCAAGGGAGGGGGATCTTTGGCAGGGTGGTGGGGTGGAGTGGCTGTGGAATGACTATGATCCTAAATTGGGATGGAGAATGGGTGGTTGTATGATGTGTAAGCAGCTCATTCAGCTGAGGGAGGAAGTGGCAAGGCTAATGTGGGGGTTAAATGGGGGAAGCTGGGAAAAGGGGGTAGAGAGACAGGGATGGTATGAGCCAAGGAAGGAGTGGGAAGGGCTGAATGGATTCACTGGAGGATCACATACACTGTTCTGGAAGTCAAAGGCTTGGGAGGGAGAGGATGGAAGGGAATCCAGATGGGATAGACCAGAGGTGGTACCAGACAGCAGCAAGTCCAGAGTTGGGACAGGGATGCCTGAGACATGAGGAAAGGGGTCAGTGGGAACTGACAACAGGAAGTCTAGAGGCACAAAAATGATACCTGTAGCTAGAGAAAAGGGGGCAGCCAGGGATCAGGAGGAGTGGAAGACAGTAGGCTCAGGAAAAGGCAGACGGATGCCCAGAATGAAGGATGACACAGGCATATGTGAAATGGGCCAGAGGGCGGAAGTAACAAATAGTTTTGCCCCCTAGGTATCCTAGTCGAGGACATTGGTGAGGAAGGGGTCTGGCAGGGGCCATCAGAGAAGTGGGGGCAGAGCCTGGGAGACATGGGGGAAGATCTCAGACACAGTGGAAGGGGTGGAGGAGGGGGCAGGCACATCGCATGCAGGGGAAAGGGTGGAGATGGGGATGGGCACATTAGGGACACACCAGAGGGTGGCACTAAGGGAACTGTGGCATAAGAAATGGGGCACGAAGGATGCACTGGAAGAGCTGGAGTTGAGCTCCTACGAGGCTGAAACTGAATGGGAGGAAACCCTGCAGGGCAAGCACTGAAGTAGGAGGCTGGGGCATGTGCCAGGCAGGGTGCAGGAGAGGTGAAATATGCAGACAGGGCAGGTAGTGAGAAGGAAGACATCACCAAGTGGAGTACAGTGCTCAAAACCTTCTGTAAAGATGGGCAGGGCAGGAACATTTGGAGGGGGATCTAGCACAGTTGGCTCAGTCTCGCACAGTGATGCAGATGGGGGAAGGCCAGGAGCAGATGGGGGGTCAGGTGAAGTTGGCTCATGCTCAAGCAGTGATGCAGGAGGGGTTTGCAGGGATGAAGGAAGCCAGGTGGAAGTGCAAGTGATGAAGAGGTACAGTGATGCAAACGGGGGAAGGCCAGGACCAGATAGATGGGGGTCAGGTGAAGTTGGCTCATGCTCAAGCAGTGATGCAGGAGGGATTTGCAGGGATAAAGGAAGCCAGGTAGAAGTACAGGAGATGAAGAGATATAGGAGGGGGGAGTCTGAGGAAAGGCTAAAGGGAGAGGGTGAAGAGGGACAGATGCTGGGTGTGGGTAAAAATCAGGATAGGTTAGGTGATGGGGACAAAAGATGAGCAGGGGCAGAAACCAAGTCAGGATGGAACATGAGGAAGAGTCCAAATAGAGCCAAACCCCATGGCACAAAGCTAGAGGCCAAAAGGACACCTAGGAAGCAGGTGGCAGTAGGGTGGCACTCTTGGGGGACTCAATAATTAAGAGGCTAAAATGGGAAAGGAAGGGAGCAAAAAACAATGCAATATGGGTACAGTGCTACCAGGGATGATGGTGCTGGAGGTGAGGCATCATATTCCTTCCTGGGGAAAGCAGCCGGATGAAAGGACACATCTGGTGTTTCACCTGGGTACAAATGACTTGGAGGGGAACAGTGTGATGGAGGTACAGGCAAGGTTCGAGGATCTCACTAGGTTCTGCAGGAGCAACACTGTTTTTCCTTCCATTTCCTTATCTGAGGTGTTGTCAGTACCAAGAGTGAGCACACCCAGAAAGGAGAAGATAAGGGCATTCAACAACTGGCTACAAAGTCGGTGCAGTCTGATGGGGTTTGGCTGGATAGGTGACTGATGCTTTACATGGGAGGAGGAGGGGGCTGTATGCACAAGGCAGGCTGCACCTGAGCTCTTCAGGGGCAGCTGCACTAAAGAGTAAACTGGGGGACTTCATGGCAAGGAAGTTCAATTTAAACTAAGTAAGGAGGGGGCTAAGGACAGGGCCATCCTTATGTGAAGCAGAGCAGAGAGGCTATCAGCCTCCCCCAAATCACAACACTCATCAAGGGAACAGTTAGCAGCAAGGAAGGACGGGATGGGGCTACATGTTGGAGGGCTTTGGTTGCAAATGCCAGGAGCCTGGGGAACAAAATGGGAGAACTGGAGGCCACCATGACGGAGGAGAACCTAGACATTGTGGCAGTGAGTGAGACATGGTGGAACAAGCACCACACCTGGGAGATGGTGATCCCAGGTTATCGTTTGTTAAGGAAGGATCGGAAGGGGAAGAAGGGGGGGTGGCATTATATGTCAGGGAAGGGAATGGGGCCATGGAAGGGCAGGATGAGGAGGGGGAAACAGATAATGTGGGTCACCCTAGACAGGGGACGGGGAAAACCTATGCATTGGGGTAGTCTATAGGCCTCCTATGCAGGGGGAGGAAGGGGGTAGACACTTCGTAGAATCAGTAGTGAGGATGGCACAGAAAGGAGAAATTGTGCTAATTGGGGACTTAAACCTACCAGACTTCAACTGGGTGGCCCAGACAGCAATCTCCACAAGTAGCAGGGGCATCTTAGAGGCTCTTCGATACATATTCCTGCAGCAAAGGGTCAGTGAGCCCACTAGGGGTGTAAACCTGCTGGATGTGGTCCTCACAAATGGGGACAGTGTGGTGGAGGTGGGAGAAGAGCTTTGCACCAGTGACCACAGGGCTGTCAAGATCAGGGAGAGACCGGGCAGGGAGAGGGTTAGGATAAGAACCAAGGTAATGGACTTCAGGAAGGCTGACTTTCATGGAATGAGGAAGGTAGGGAAGAAATGTTGAGGATAGGGGATGTGCAGAGGGTGGAGGAATTATGGGCTGCCATAAAAAGAGGGGTATTTAAAGCCATGGACACATGTATAAGAAGGGTAAGAAAGAACAGAAGACAGAAAAGACCTCTATGGTTCACTAGAGAGGTGGCGTTAGGGGTCAAGGAGAAGAATAGAGCATTCAAGAGGTACAGGAGGACTCAAAAGGATGAGGACAGGGAAATCTACAGGAGAAAAGAAAGGAGGCAGGGCAAAAGATAAGGAGGGCTAAGGGGGCCACTGAGGAGAGGATAGCGAAGCAGACAAGGAGGGGGGACAAAACCTTTTTTAGGTATGTTGGAGAAAGGAGGAGGAGGGCACAGCATGGAATTGGAAGGATAAGGGGGGGAAGTGGAATGATACTGGAAGTGGATTTCAAAAAAGCAGAGGCATTAATAGCTATTTCACCTCAATCTTCATGGAAGAAAGAGAGGGCAGGGGACCAGGATGGGGTGGAGAGGGTGACAGCCACAGACAGGTGGGTGTGGCAGAATTCACAGCTGAAGGAGTAATGAAAGAGCTGGCTAAACTCAGGGTGGAAAAGGCAATGGGGCCTGATGGAATACACCCAAGGGTTCTCAAGGAGGTGAAGGATGAACTGGCACCACATCTGGCAAGGCTGTTTAACTTGTCCTTGGTCACAGTAGTGGTGGTGCCAACAGACTGGAAGAGGGCAGAGGTGGTCACACTACATAAGGGGGGGCAGAAGGACGAGGTCAAAAACTACCATCCCATTAGTCTTACCTCGATGGTGGGGAAGGAAATGTAAACACTACTTAAGATCAGGTTGATAGAATACTTGGAGATGAATGGCATGCAGAATGACAGGCAGCATGGCTTCACCAAGGGAAGGTCTTGTTAGACTAACCTGATAGAGTTTTTTGATGGGGTGACACAGATCGTGGACCAGGGAGGAGCGGTGGATGTGGCCATTCTGGATTTCAATAAAGCCTTCGACACCATTCTGCATGGTGGAATGGTGCATAAGCTGGACAGACTAGGGGTGGACCTCAGGATCACCAGGTGGGTGGAAAACTGGTTGAAGGGAAGGAGTCAGATGGTGGTGGTAAATGGGACACATTACAGGGAACAGGCAGTGACCAGTGGGGTGCCACAGGGGTCAGTGCAGGGACCAATACTCTTTAACATCTATATTAGCGACCTAGCATAGGGTCTGGAGGGATGTGTGGGCTTGTTCGCAGATGATACAAAGATCTGCAATAGGGTGGATTCACCTAGTGGGGTGCAAGCCGTGAGGCAGGACCTGGAGAGGCTGGAGAGGTGGTCAGACACCTGTAAATTGAAGTTTAATGCACAAAAGTGCTCACTGATGCACCTGGGGAGGAGGAATAGGAGGGAAACTTGCTCCCTGAGGGGTGGGTGATTAAGGAGAAATAAACAGAAAGGGACCTGGGGATTATGGTACAGCGTGACCTCAAGGTGGGCAGCCAGTGTAGCAGGGCTGTATTAAAGGCAAATGGAATGTTGGCTTGCATTGCAAGGGAATTTAATAGCAGGAAGAGGGAGGTGCTAATACCATTATACAGAACCACAGTCAGGCTGCATCTGGAGTATGGGGTGCAGTTCTGGAGGCCTCACCTACGCAGAGATGTTGAGTTGATGGAGAGGGTACAGAGAAGGGCAACCAAACTGGTACAAGGGATGCAGGATGTACCCTTTGAGAGAAGATTGGGAGGGCTGAATTTTGTACCCTCTGGAGACTAGGAGGGAGGTGGGGGACATGATTGAGACCTTTAAGTATCCCAAGGGAATAAATAAGGTGTAGGGTGATAGCTTGTTCAAATTTAAGACGGGAGCGAACACAAGGGGACATAGCCTCAAACTGGAAGGTGGGCAATACAGAGGTAATGTCAGGGGGTGTTTTTTTCATGGAGAGGGTGGTGGAGGCCTGGAACAAGCTGCCGGAGGAGGTAATGGCAGCTGAAATGGTGCAGGGGTTGAAAACGGCTTGGGATAGATTTAAGGGGTTGGGAAAAGAGGGTGTAAGCATAACAGAAGGGGGAGGTAGGGTGTTGGATAGACTAGATGGGCCATGGGGCCTTTCTCTGCCATCACATATCTGTGTGTGTATCTGTGTACATGTCACAGAGCAAATTCAGTTCGAAATGCCAGTTCAACCTATTAGAATAGAGGAGGCAGTATAGTGCGGTGGTCTAAGGCTCTGAGCTGCAAACCTGTTATCCTGGGTTTGAATCCCACAGCCTCCATGTGCATACTGTGTATCCCTGAACAAATCACTTAACTTCCTTGTGCTCCCAGGTCACATCTGTAAACAAGCTTTAGTGTCTCTCTCCTGGTAAAAATTAAAAAAGAATGCAGGTACCTACATTTACAGTTTAGCAAATACTTTAGAGCTAAGTGAGTGACTTTTCTGTAAGAAAACTGCTATAGTCCTTACTAAATATAGCAGTGATGATCTGGGGCAATTTCTGTGCTTTTTATTGTTGTGTGTAGTTTGATGAAATTAAATTTTAAAATGGAAACACATATTACTGCTAGCTAGACATGAGACACCCAGAAAACACAAATAGTGAATTAGTGCTATTTAATAGCTGTTTTCTGACAGAAACCCCAGTTATGTCGCTCTCAGGGGCGTAGCCATAATTCTATTTGGGAGGGTGTTTAAATATGACATTTGTGAAAAAGGACAGATAGAAGCCAGGGGTCTGGAGGCCGCCAGGCCCTCAGAAGCTCTGGGGTGTGTACATGTTCTGTGTGACTTGAGGTTTTCTGGAAGAAAACACACATTTGAAAATACATGTTCTCCACCCCTAATTTCATGAGAAACTTTTTTTTCACATGGAATCAGGGTTGGGGAGACGGTGACTGTCATATGTCTACAGAACCTCCATGGTTGTGGACAACTGGTTATCTAACAGCCATCAACCACCTCGTGGTTCTACCTGCTGTGTTAGTAATGCTGCCTGGTAGCAAGGCATTGTACCACTATGTACACAGATTATGGTGGAATATTATGCCGTGAGCACCAGGTCACCATCTAAACTCCCCCATGTTTTCTGTCATGGTTCCCTATTTGCCCCCCCAATGTTACTAGTGTGCAAGCGTGTGCCCCTTTTATATATCTGTATGTCAAAAATAAGCAGTTATATGTACTCCAAGTTCTGAGAGTGAGCTGTTAGGCTTATGCAGTTTTTGTAATATACTGGGATGTTTGAAATATTTCTACATAAAGGCTGCTGCTGGGTGTCTGGGGGCTGCTAGGCCCCAGAAGCTCTGGGGTGTTTACATGCTCTGTGATGTGTTTTAGTGCTTTTTTTGAAGTAAAAGCACAGTTTAGTTACATGTTCCACACTGCTAATTTCATTGGAATGTTTTATTACAAAAGAATCAGGGGTGTGGAAAACTTTTGTTGGCATTACAGTCAGTAGGACCTCCAATGGTTGTGGACAACTGGCTGTCCAACAGTGCCATCAACCTCTCACTCCACATAGAAACATAGAAACATAGAAACATAGAATTTGACAGCAGATAAGGACCGCTTGGCCCACCTAGTCTGCCCATTTTCCTACCTAACAGATAAGCTGCAGATCCTAGTTAACCAACAGCTTATTTCCTCTTACCCGCCCCTAGGATTGCCTAAAGCCTGTACCATGCATTCTTGAAGTCCCCCACTGTTCTTGACTCCACGACCTCCTCAGGGAGGCTGTTCCATGCATCCACAACCTCTCTGTGAAAAATACTCTCACATTACCCTGAGCCGTCCCTCTATCTTCAAATTGTGCCCCTTGTTCTTGCACACTCTCTTTTCTGGAAGATGCTACCCTCTTGGACTTTGTTAATTCCCTTGAGGTACTTGAAAGTTTCTATCATGTCCCTCTCTCCTTCTTTCCTCAAGAGTATACATATTAAGCTCCTTTAGTCTTTTTTCATATGTCTTCTGGTGCAGACCCTGCACCATTTTGGTTGCCCTCCTCTGGACAGCCTCCACTCTGTCTATGTCTTTGCAGAGATGAGGTCTCCAGAACTGCACACAGTACTCCAGATGGGGTCTCACCAACTGTCTGTACAGAGGGATAACAACTTCCTGTTTTCTACTATTGATGACTCTTCCTATGCATCCCAGTATCCCCCCAGCCTTCCTTACTGCCTTCTCACATTGCTTGCCCACCTATAGGTCATCTGATATAATTACCCCCGTCCCTTTCTATTTTTACTGTTGTCAGTATCTCACCCCCCATTGTGTATGCTTCCCTGGGTTTTGTTTCCCATGTGCATTACCTTGCACTTCTTTGCATTGAATCTGAACTGCCATACATTTGACCATTCCTCCAACCTTGCCAAGCCCTTCTCATCCTTTCCACTCCATCTTGTGTATCAACCCTGTTGCAGATCTTTGTGTCATCTGCAAAGAGACATACTTTTCCTTCCAGTTCCTCTGCAATGTCACTTATAAAGACATTAAAAAGGACCGGTCCCAGTACTGAACCTCGCGGTACCCCGCAGTAACCCTCCTTTCTTCACTGTGTACTCCATTTACTACTACCCTTTGCGTCCTGTTGTCTAGCCAATTTTTTATCCAGGCTACCACCTTGGGACCCATTCCAAGGCTGGCTATCTTGTGTATTAATCTTTTGTGTGGGACTGTATCAAATGCCTTGCTAAAATCTAGGTAGGCCATGTCCACAGCCCCTCCCTGGTCTACTACTTTGATCACCCAGTCAAAGAAATCTATTAGATTCATCTGACATGACCTTCCCATCGTGAATCCATGCTGCCTTGGGTCCTGTGGCCTACTGGCCTCTAGGTACTCAACAATTCTTTCCTTCAGAAGTGGTTCCATCATTTTCCCTACCACTGAGGTCAAACTAACTGGTCTGTAGTTTCCTGCCTCTGTCCTGCTCCCACTTTTGTGAAGAGGAATCACATCTGCCCTCCTCCAGTCCTCGGGTACCACCCCATCCTCCCATGATTTGTTAAAGAGAGTAGTCAGCATGTCACTAGTTCTACCTTTAGTTCTTTTAGAATTCTTGGTGAATCCTATTAGGCCCCATTGCTTTGTCCACCTTCAATTTTATTAGTTCTTTCAGAACCCTTTCTTCTGTAAATGGACTGGTATCGACCCCCATCTTCAGAGTGTTTCTTGTTTGGTTTAGGTACCTCCTCCTCTTCCTTTGTGAATACTGAGCAGAAATATTCATTCAGTATCCCTGCTTTTCACTGACACCCTCTACCCACATTCCTCCCTTTATTAAGCTTCAGTATCCTCCTTGGTCCTTCTTGTTCTCTAATGTACCTATAAAGGTCTTATCCCCTTCTAACAGAATTGGCTATCCTTTCCCGGTTTGGGCTTTGCTATTCTGACTGCCTTCCCGCTCTTTTTCTGTTTTAACTGATAAAGTTCTCTGTCCTGCTCCTTCTGTGTTTCCTTATATTTCCTGAATGCTGTCCTTTTCTCCTTAACCTTCCTGCCACCTCTTTTGTGAACCATAGCGGTTTTTTCCTTCATTGTGTTTTATTGATTTGCTTTACACAAAGGCTTGTTGCCTCTGTGATGGCTGTTTTGATCACTCCCCATTGTTCCTCCACCTCCTTCTTGCCTGTTTGCAGTGCTTTTCTGAGGCACTCTCTCATTTTCCCAAAGTCAGCCTCCCAAAGTCTAGTACTCTTGCTTTGTATGGCTTGATTGTATGGTTGTGTTTATCATGAACCACACTGTTTGGTGGTCGCTTGTTCCCAGATGGCTACCCACTCTAAATCTGAGATTCTTTTCTCCATCCCCATTTGAAAGTACCAGGTCTAAGATTGCTCCTTCCCAAGTGGGTTCCGATACTTAGCTGTCTGAGGCATGCCCTGTAGGGCATCAAGAATGACCCTGCTCTTGATGTGCCTGCAGCAAAGGTGCTTCAGTTAACATCTGGCATATTCAGGTCCCCCATCAACAATATCTCCCCTTTTTCTGCCATTCTAAGAAAGCCTTCTATCATTTCCTTGTCCATTCCCTCCCCCTGAGATGGGGGTATGTATACAACCCCCATGCAGATTGTGGTGCCATTTCCTGTCTCCAGGGTGACCCAAAGTGCCTCATCTGTTCCCTGCAGTACATGCAGTACAATATGCAGTTTTGCCAGCAAGGCTGCAAGTACCGATGGTAGTGCACTGACTGACCAACAGTGTCATGATAAACCACACCACCATCACCAACCCTTACAGCTTGTGAGAGACATTTGAAGTAAAGTTACTGTCTAAAAAAAAAATGTTAAACATGTTGATGTGAGTGTTAAACATTGTACTTACAATTTAGTGTCTTCTTGTCTTCATTTTTCTTTATGTTCTGTTAGGGTCCAGACTGAGGATTATTCATGCAATTGCTGATGTCTTGTGTGGACTCATCCAGTATAAAGCTAGCTTTTTGCTCGCTCTTCATTCCCAGCAGCATCTAGCTTCTCCATGGTATTTGACTATCTGCAATGGTGTCATGCATCTGGGAGGATCGGCGGTGGCGGCGATCCCTCAATTCCAGGATGACCTCTACCATGGTTCACTGATGGGTCCAGAGGTGGCTCAGTAAGCCCATCCTAGAGTTACAGATTCGTCCACAGAAATTGCAGATGTTTCCATGTGAGAGAGCTGCCCGCTGGCTGGGGTTTGTTTCCCTTTTCTTCATACACTCTGTTTTTGGCTTCAAGGGCAAGGTGTTTCTCTTCGAAGCTGGCCCCAGCTTGATGGAGGTTCTGATGCCACTGAGATTGGTTGGTGGCCAGCTCCTCCCAGCTTGTTATATCCGTATCTGTTTTCATGAGATATGCCTTCAGTGTGTCTTTTTAGCGTTTCTTTTGACCACCACGGGATCTCTAGCCGTGACGGAGCTGGGAGTATAAAATTTGTTTGGAGAGTCAAGAGCTGGGCATCCGTACATTATGTCCAGTCCAGCGGAATCGATGTCTGAGGATCATTGCCTCAATGCTGGTGAGATTGGCCTCAGCGAGAACACTGACGTTAGTGTGGTGGTCTTGCCACTTGATGGGGAGGATTTTCTGGAGACATCGTTGGTTATCTATCCTCTGGAGGATAGTGAGTAGCATTCATGAAGGTTTCGTAAGGCAGCCCAGTCTGTTTCAATATGCAGTCTTTGAAGAATGGTTGGGACATTCCATTTCTTTGAGAAACTTAACTCATGTTACAAAAATTGTGTTAGGCAGTGTTTATTCAACAAGAGAATAGATTGCTTTCAAAAGCACTGTAAGTTGAAGTGCTATCACCAGTTGCCTCAGTAGTCTTCAATAGTGCCTTTGTCTTCCAACCAACCATTGCAACTCACAGTCCCAAGATCTTTTAATGCTCAAATCACTTTTTGTTGTATTAAGTTTCATGAGTAGGAGTTCTGCAATGACATGGTGCAGAGAGATGCATTCGATGATGACAGTACACGCTCTTTATTATGTATTCAATTTCACCAGTTCTGAGCTGCAGTAAGTTTGTTCCTGAGATGACTGTTCTGGGTCCTGCTTCTTTTAATGGCTGGCCCAAGACAAGTTTCCCAAGACAACTGGTCAGAGACTGATGACTTTACTGGTCTGGGAACAGTTTTTCTGACATATTTATTTTATTGCCATTTACACCATTTAGTGTAGAATCACTATTCCAATATCATTTCACCATGATCACCGCTCAAGTGAAATTTGAGGCTGAAATACATTTAGAGGAAATTGTGATTGAAACTGAGACCACCTGGATTGTAGTCAACAGTTGAAATGAACACCTGGATCACAGTCCGTGATGCCCACTTTCCCCACACTGACTGCTGATTTAATTTCTCTGTCTGTCATTCGGTCGGCCTGTAACAAGTGAAAAAGCATTAGCACCACATCACTGGAGATGCTGCTACCTGTGTAAGGTTGTGCTATGGATGCTTCAACGTCATGGTGTCAATTGTTGAAAGATGTTTATTGAAACAAATGTTTCAGAATGGTATCTTATGTGCAATCTGCAGTTTCACCGAGCAGCACAAATGAAAAGAAATCCTCTGTAGGAATAGACAGGCTGCACATGTAGAAACATAGAATTTGATGGTAGATAAGGACTGCTTGGTCCACCTAGTCTTCCCTTCCATGCAAAGCAGCCTTCTCAAAACTGCTGCCAGTGTAGTGAAAAGGAAAAAGCACCAAGCGAGTCAGAGAGATTGCAATATGTGAATTCAACTCATGGCTGTGTGATTGGTGCTAAGACAGGGGATACTTGGTAGAAGACTTGGTTTGCTGGCCAAGGCACCTAGCTTCACCTGAGCTCTTTCCTTCTAAGACTGCTTGAATGGAGAAACTTACCAGAGCAAGGGAAAAGCATTAAGACTTATTTTGGCTAAGCAGATTTACTGTGTGGTGGTGTTTTTATTTTTTACTCACAGGGATTGCTACTGTTTGTTGCTAACATTTCATTGCTTTATTTTTCTCTGATTCAAATTGTTGTTGCTGGTATACCTTCTTCTGCATTATTACAAGGTGTGCTACAGGTAGTGTGCTAACAGATTACTGCTGTAATCTTCTGATTCAAATTGTCTTTGCAAGGTATATCTTCTGTTACTGCTTTATTTTCTCTGTAGCAAAGTGTTTTTACAGGGTATATCTTCTGAAATTACTGTATTACAGGTGGAGCTTACATTTTGTGACTTTTTTTATCATTGGGCTAAGTAAAATTACTGTTTGATACTGTGTTTTATTTTATTCTTGTTTTTTTTTTGTTTGTTGAAAAGGTTTGTTGTCTCAGAGGTGTTTCAGTCTCCTTCTCACATTGAAGGAGCTAATTGCTTTCCTCCCACAGCTCTTCCAAAGGATTAGGTGTGTATGTGTGTGGGGGGGGGGTGGAGCTGGCAAACTGTCAGTATTTTCCAACAGAAAGAAGGGTTAAAAAGTCAGGTTATTGATATCTTGAGGTAGAAGACTTGGTTTGCTGGCCAATGCACCTAGCTTCACCTGAGCTCTTTCCTTTAAGACTGCTTGAAAGGCAGAGTAGAGAAACTTACCAGAGCAAGGAAAAGGATTAAGACTTATTTTGGCTACAGATTTACTGTGTGGTAATGTTTTTATCTTTACTCACAGGATTACATTGTTTGTTGCTAACATTTCATTGTTTTATTTTTCTCTGTAGCAAAGTGTTTTTACAGCGTGATATCTTCTGTGAATTATTACAGGTGGTGTTTACAGGTTTTATAGTTTTATCTAACATTAGATAAGCTAGGTTACTGCATTTGTTGTTGACTGATTGTTTCTGCTCTTCCCTTGTTCTTTCATCCGTGGTTCTTCTTTTCGGCAGGGGAAGAGCCCAGCCACCCACCCCCATCCCCAACCACCCCACACTACACCTCTTTATAGGGTACCACAGCTGTGACATTTCCTGTGGCAGAGCAGGAAGGGGTGGATCAGTGAGGCCTACAAGGTGAGCTTCATTTACAGGGTACTAGTAATTTAACTTGTTATAACAAGTTAACAAAACACAATCACACCATTACTTGCATTTTTTTCCTTTTTTTCCTTCTAATTACTCTGACTAGGTTATAAACCCAGCAACTTACCTGGAATGGATATCATTAACTGCAGGTACTGTGGAACAATTTTCAGAAGGACAGTCTTACTGGATTTAGGACACTGCCCTACATGCTGGGCCTTTGGAGATCATAGGGCTAGGCTCCGGGCAGCATGGACAGAGATTGCATGCCTCAAATTTCATATTCAAGAGGAAATACATTATAAGAACCACCCGCCATTTCCCCAGCATCCAACAGAAAAACCTGGACTGCAGAGGGTAGTTGGTCCAGGAGGTTGGCAGGTGGTTAGGAGGGGCAAATCGGGTGCTCCATCACTTCTGCTCTCCAAACATCATACCTCCAAAACATATAAACACTACAACAGGTATCTGCCTCTATCTCTGAAATCAGACAAAGAGGCAGAAGACACTGCAGAGCAGGACACTGCAGCACAAGAGCTAGCACAACAAAACTCACCAAAATCAGGAACAAAACAAAAAAAGCAAAAGGAAATCCAAAAACTTGATCATAGGAGACTCATGATTCGGGAGTTGATACCCATCTCCAGCTGGGGTATGGTCAGATGTCTCCAGGACATCAGCATGGAGAGACACTGACCGCAGACTGCAAAATTGTTCACAAAGCAGGAGAAAAACACTGATGTCCTAGTACACATAGGGATTACGGTCTCACCAGCTGGTCAGTTGTGGAGACCAAGGAACACCTGACCAGGCTGGGTGACAAACTATCATCTATTCTATCCGCATCTCCTTCTCTGAGATCCTGCCAGTCTGGGACAGGGAGCAGATGGACAGAAGGTCAGCGTGGGGGATAGGTGAGCTAAACACATGGCTCAAGGGCTGGTCAGGAAAAAGACACAGATTTGTAGGAACTGGCAACAGTTCTGGGAGCTAAAGTTCTTTAAATTTGGTGGACTGCATCTGACTAAGGAGGGAGTCAGTGCATTGGGGCAGAAGTTTGACATCTTTGCAGAATATTTAAACTAGCAAATGGGGAGAGGGGTGCAGCACCCCATACGTCGAATGGGAAGAACACCCTTCCCCCCTCAGCTAGTGGTCAAACAGGGATTCAGCATGTTTGCAGTTCATTTGCATCACCAGGTAAGAAAAAAGGTTTGTCTCCCCATATGACACACAGTGGTAATGCCAAACCTCATCCAACAACTAACACACCAAAATCTGGCCACTGGAAAATCATGTACACAAATGCTCACAGCCTGGGAAATAAGATCCCAGACCTGCAGGCACTAATGTCAGAGGCTAAACTGGACATAGTAGCAATTAGTGAGACGTTGTTTACCAGTAACCACACTTGGGAGACTTCTGGTACCTGGCTATGTGTTGTTCAGAAGAGACCGAGGTGCAAAAAGGGGGAGAGTGGCCCCGTATGTCAATGAAAATATCAAAGCTACAGAAACTCAGAATACACATAAGGAGCCAGAAGAACTGTGGGTCACCCTGAAAACGGAAATGGGACAGCTATAAGAACTGGGGTTGTCTACAGGCCCCAGACCAGGAGGAGGACATAGACACATTACTGTTAGAAGATATACAAAACATGACAGCTAAAGGGGAGGTTCTGATAATGGGAGACTTCAACATGCCGGATACAGATTGGTCAATACCAGCAGGAACATCTGCCAGAACTAGACACATAGTGGATTCCCTGGAGGGGAAGGGCCTCAAACAACTGGTACAGCAACCCACAAGAGACCTATCCTAGATCTAGTACTGACTAACAAGGAAGGGATCACAGATCTCTAGGTAGAAGGTCACCTGGGGGCCAGTGACCATCACATGGTATGGTTCAATTTGGCTACTACATCTAAATCATCCCATTCCAAGGCAAAATATGGGACTTCAGAGGAGCTGACTTTGATAAGATGGCCACAGAGTTAAGCTAGCCCTGGCAAAAAAGAAACACAGGTGGGGTACAGGCAAAGTGGGCAAGCATTATGATGCAATACTTGAAGCAACATCCCATTGTGTTAGACAGAAAGGAAGTGCAAAAGAAGAAGGAAACTACTTTGGTTCTCAAATACAGTAGCAGAAAAGGTCAGAGCCAAAAGGCTGGCCTTCAGGAAATATAAGGAACACAGCGGAATGAAGATAGGAAGCATACCAAACTGCCCTAAAGGAAGTAGGGGAGGAGTAAGGCAGGCAAAGTCCCAAACTGAGGAAACACTAGTCATGAATAGTAAAGAAGGTGACAAGACTTATAGATACATTAGTGAAAGGAGAAAGTCCAGAGGGGTATTGCAAAGCTTAATGGAGAAAAAGGAGCATGTGAGGAGGAGGACCCTGTAAAGGTATCTGTCCTAAATAGATTCTTTTGCTCAGTATTTACTGAAGAGAAGGTAGGGCAGGGCCCACAGCTCAGCATCATGGACACAGGGGAGGGAGGTGAGCACTACTCCTTCACAAAAGAAGTGTCCTACAAGAGCTTGCTAAGCTCAGGGTGGATAAGGCATGGGTCCTGATGGCATACATCCCAGGGTACTTAAGGAGCTAAAGGTGGAACTAGCAGAGCCATTAGCAGAACTGTTCAGTGAGTCTCTGAGCACAGGACAGGTCCCAGAAGACTGGAGAAGGGCTCATGTGATCCCACTCCACAAGAGTAGCAGGGAGGAGGCGGAACTACAGACCAGTCAGTCTTACCTCAGTAGTGGGCAAGATTATGGAGGCACTCTTAAGGAAAGGATAGTGCAACACCTGGAATCCATAGGGGCACAGGATCCAAGACAGCATGGGTTTACAAAGGAAGGTCCTGTCAAACTAATCTCATAGATTTCTTTGACTTGTAACCAGAGTAGTGGACCAAGGGGAGCAGTTGATGTCATCTACCTTGACTTCAGCAAAGCTTTTGACACTGTTCCACATAGAAGATTGATAAATAAGCTGTAGGCTTCGGGTGGGTCAGAAGTTGGTCAACTGGGTGGCAAACTGGTTGACGGGCAGAAACAGATAGTGGTGGTAAATGGTATACAGTCAGAAGAGATGCAAGTCACAAGTGGGTCAATTCAGGGATCAGTTCTAAATAGTCCTTTCAACATCTTATTAGTGACCTTGCAGATGGACTAGAGGGTAAGTCTTGTCTGTTTGTAGATGACACCAAGATCTGCAACAGAGTAGATGATCCAGATGGGGTGTGCAGAATGAGAAGAGATCTGGATATACTAGCAAAATGGTCAGAAGAGTGGCAACTGGGATTTAATGCAAATAAGTGCAAAATCATGATAGGGAAGAGAAACCCTGAAGCCCTCATAGGCTGGGAGGGAGTTGCTAGCAGTCACAAAGGAAGAAAAGACTTGGGCATCATCATCACTGATGACCTGAAATCATCCAAGCAGACCCTAAAGCAGTAGGTAAGGCTGGGGGGTGTTAGGGTGTATTAGTAGGGGTATCATGTCGTAAGAGGGAGGTAATAATCCTCTTTACAAGACACTGGTTAGGCCCCATCTGGAGTACTGCGCAGTATTGGAGGCCACACTTCACAAGGACATTAATCCAAAATTGAGGCAGTCCAGAGAAGGGCAACCAAATGGTGCAGGGACTGCATCAGAAGAATATGAGGACAGATTAACGGAGCTCAATATGTATACCTTTGAGCAAAGGCGGAAGAGGTGATAAGATCGAGGCATTCAAACACCTTAAGGCATTAACAAGGTGAAAGAGTCTACATGTTTAAGTATAAGAAAAATAGCAGGACAAGAGGACACAGCATGAGATTAGAGGAGGCTGATTCAGGGGAATGTGAGGAAATTCTTTTCACAGAAAGGGTGGTGGATGCATGGAATGGCTTACCACAAGAAGTGGTGGCTATGAATACAGTGCAGGCTTCAAATAGGCATGGGATAGGCATAAGGGAACAATACAAATGACTATGAATAGATAGGCCACTGACAGAGCAAAGGCCGATGGCACATTTATAAGGTAGAAAAAGAAATGGGCAGACTGGATGGGCCTTGCGGTCCTTATCTGCCATCAACTTCTATGTTTCTATGTTTCTATGATACCATTACATATGGAACTAGCTCAACTTTTCTGAAAAAAGCTTTTCTTTAAATATGATAGAAGCTAGTAAAAGGGCAACCTGAGGGCTTTGAGTCACTGTGGCTAACAGTAGGCATGGACAAGGAAAAATGTTTCAGAATAGGCGTTGTGTACAGGCCCCAAATCAAGGAGATAAAGGAGACAAGTGGGCCCTGGAGATAAGGTGTCATGGTCTAGCACTTAGTTTAAGATCATTCCCCAAGCTGAGAACAAGAACCTTGGCACCAGGCAGATCTGCAGACAGAATCTTTCAGGAAGGAGAGGTAAAACATCTTCTGGCAATCAAAGCAGTGGAGCCAGTGCCCCCAAGTCAAAGGGGTAAAGGCTTTTACTTCAGATACTTCCTCACAAGGAAGAAAAAATGGTGATTGGTGACATACTCTTGATCTAAGAATTGCAGACACATTTTGAAGCCCAAAGTTCAAAATGGTTACTCTTTCAATAATCAGTACCACATTGCAAATGGGAGACTGGCTAGCCTCCCTAGACCTAATGAATGCTTACTTTCACATCCCTATCAGACCATGTCACAAAAAGTATTTGAGATTCAGGCTTGCCTCATGCCACTGTCAGTTCATAGCACTTCCATTTGGCCTAACTTCTGCTACAAGGGCCTTCACAAATACCTGGCCGTAATGGTAGAGTGTTTGAGAAAACTGGGGTTAATGTTTTTTCCATACCTGGATCACTGGCTAGTAGTGGGTCAATCCTGATAGCATGCAGAGCAATCTCTAGCACTAGCAAAATGAATAATGGCTGGCTAGGACAGTGAACTATGTACATCATCAAGAAAACAGGGAGGGACCAGGTTAGCCCAACTTTGCGCAGAAGCAATGAGTCAGTGGTTAGTGACATACTCCATGAAAGTATCCTTATCAGCCATACACCTTCCAGGGAAGGACAATGTATTGATATATTCCCTCAGCAGGATAAATCAGGACCACCACGAGTGGTGTCTGAATCCCCAGATACTCAGTACAGTTTTGAGAAGGTGGGGCACCTCAGAGGTGGATCTTTTTGCCTCTGTAGAGAATATGTACTCTCTAGAGCAGAGAAGAGAGGGTGGGAACATAAATGAAACATTTGAGTACATAACAGGCATTAACAGGCACAGGAACGCTTTCAATTCATGAAGAGCTCCCAGACCAGGGAAAATGATCTTAGACTGCAAGGAGAGAGGTTCTCTACCAACACCAGGAAGTTTTTCTTCACAGAAACACTGGTGGATGCTTGGAACAGCCTGCCCCAGGAGGTTATGGGGGTCAACAGTGGCTGGGAATCAAGACTGCATTGGAGAGACACAAGGGAGCCCTGTCTACGAAGGACAAATTGAGAGTCAAAATAGGGTTATAACAAATGGCCAGACTAGATGAGCTAGCGAATTACTTCTGACATCAACTTTTATGTTTCTATGTCATGGTGTACCAGAAAGGAGTTTTGCGCACTGGCCTGTGGACAGACTTGTGACATAATTCCCAGGGCCATTTACCAGCCAGCAGGTAATATTTAGAAGCCTGTTTTAGGCTTTTTCATCAATTATCAAGCCCTTTTTTTTCATGGCACTGTCTGTGCACCAGACACAGAGCGCACTATTTATTAGTGCTAATCTAGAAGTGGAAATATAACATTCCGAAACAAAAATGAACGAGACACCTACAGAGTTGGTGGGACAGTCAACATGAGTAATGTATACTTGTGCTTCAACCTTATTGGATAATCAGCTTCAAAAATGTATTTCTTGCCCTGGTTGCAGGATTTTGCAGTTCACTGCAGCACTAAATAGTGCAAATGCCACTATGCTATGGTGACACACTGGCAGCTGGCTAGCAAGCTTGCAGTTATACACATGTCTGACAGCAAGTGATCCCAGATAAGTTTGGGAATTGGTGCCAGAGTCCCAGACGGAGCAGTGCTCAGACATTCATTGAAACTGTTGACAGAGCAGTATTCCTGGGAAACTGTTTCCAGACCAGTTATGGAAAGTAGTCCCACAATCTGCCATCATGAGATAGTGGTCCTATATCAGTTGTTACTGGAAACATTTTATTCGACTATTTCTTGAAATGTGGGATTGCAACCACTCTTGTTGCTGGACAAACACTCAAAAGTAGTAAGTTCAAATGCCGGCTATGTGGTCGCTAGTCTGTCAATCACTTCACTTTGCAATGGAATATCCCGTGAATGCTTGAAGGCAAGACCAACAAGTCTGTTTTCACAGCTGGTACTGCGAAGATAACTCTTTAACTGCCTGAGAGAGGAGAAAGATCACTCTGAGCATGCGGTAGAAACAGGTAGTGTAACCAAAATTTGCAGAAGCTTGTGCACATTTGGGTAAAACTGTGCATCACACTTAGTAAATGCCATTATTGCAGATTTAGGTTTTTCTGCAGTATTTTTCCATTTATGGACCCACAGCTTCATTTCAGACAATACAACTTGTTCAGAATCAAGATCAGACTAATAAAATTTTACAAGATCTGATGCTCCAGACTGTAAATAACTTGCAAAGCCATCAGCTAGGTATACTGACAAGATGCTATTGAAACCAGGAATTACTTTTGAATGAGAGGTAAAGCGATTGTCTAGTTCAGACAAAAAAAAGTCAAGAAAAGGAACGTACACAGCTCTTCGAAAATATTGCTCTTCGTTGTCTTCTGGGTAGTTTGCCCTGTGTTGCTGCCTGCCACTTAGTCTTGGAATCTGTAACTCTTCACCCAAGCCATGGACTGTTCTTTGAGTGCCCTCAAAGTCTTTATGAAAAGAACTGTCAGCAGTCTGATCGCAGTTCACGACGCATCTTTGACACTGCATACATGGGCTAGGGCAGAACTTATATCACAGTTCTCTTTGCTGCAAGTACCTGGACAGAGGGAGGAGATCTGAAGACTTGTACACAGCAGTGCAGTGCAACAAGGAATTTGTTGTGGCCGATTGTAGCATGAAACTGAGTAGCTTTTGGAAGAACATTCATTGTTTCATGTTCTAGGAAGTGTTCCAATGCTGCTGTGACTGGAGAAATCAGCTCACTAAAGGTTATTAAATTGTCATGTTGTTCAACCCACCTAGTGTCACACAGAGGTAAAAGTCTGTCTATTTTTGATTGAGGAAGGAGCATGCCTACTTGTTCCTTTAAGATAGCTAATATTGCCTGCAGAAGCTCAAGAAGGTGCAAACATCACTGACACTCCCTAAACAATTGCAGATAGCTGGCACTGTGCAACTTTTGCTTAGAGCTAAATTTAGTGAGTGACTAGTGCAGTGCGTAAAGAGCTGTTGGGTATTGCTGCTGAATTAATGCTTGTACACCTTGTACTCTGCCCGACATATTACTAGCACCATCATAACCTTGACCTCGCATATCAGTAAGGTTGAGACCACGATCTCCAACACTGGCAAGAAACCTCAGAATATTATCAGAAAGATTTCTTCCTGTCATATCATATACAGGCATAAAACCCAATAAATCTTCTCTCACGCTATAAGTTGTGAAAGGTTCCATTTCACTAACTTGGCAATCAACATATCGGACACACACTGAAAGCTGCTCTATTCCAGAGATATCTGTTGTTTCCTCCGCAAGGACTGTAAAGTATTTTGCATTCCAGATTTTGTCTACCAGCTTTCTCTTGATTATAGCTCCACATGTAGTGACAATCTCATTTTGAATGTGTGGGCTAATGTAAGTCACATTAAGACAGGAAGTTTGGAGAATATCTTGCAGCACTTGGTCACCACTGTAAGCCTTAAACCTTATTAGCGTACAGAAATTTCCATAATTTTCTGCAGTTATTGCTGGATCATAGGACTTTATTGGTCCACTGTCTCTATGGTCTTGAAAAGCAAGTCCCTGTCTCCCACACACAAGCACTGTATCAATAATTGATGTCAATTTGTTATGATTTTGTTCCACCATCTTCTTTTTTTGGGAATCTATTTGTGTGGCGATGTCTACTATTGATCCTGCTTTCACCTTCAAAAAAATTTCTGCCAGTTCATGGCAACGTTGATGATATGCCATTCTTGCATGATAGCTAAATACCTCCAGTGCTTTCTTCCACTTTGTGAAAGGTTTATCAATCAGTGCCCCTAAAGTCTGATGTGATAACTTTCCAACAGCATTTTTAGCAAACAGAACACAAACTTTGCAGAATGCTCCATTGTCTTTTGCAGAGTAACACAGCCAGACAAATCTGCTTAACCATGAAGCCTGAAATGCTAATTTATGATAATTTTCCGGGAAAGAATAATCATTTGAAGGTCCCCACACATTTCTGAGTAAATTAATTTTCAGCTGTTCAGATACAGTAGTTGCATCAGTTGTCCCTGCATACTGCCCTATGTCAAGTGCATTATAAGTGCCAGTGCTACCAGCAACAGCAGTGCCAGCGTGATCACTCCTTATATTATCAGGTACACTGGTGGAACACGATGGTTGTGGTTCTGAAGAACTGTCACTGTGATTATTCACTTGTGAAACATGAGGATCCCGGTCACTGAGTGAACTGTCAGTGTTTTCTGGCACATTTTCAACACGGGATTTCTTGGCAAAATATTTTAGCAGTGTGTTTCTTGATTTTTTCTTTTTCCCTTCTCGTATATCCATCTTGTGCTGCTATTTATTTGGATCACAATGTGATCACTGCAAGCAAAGTGATAAGATTGTCACACAGGTAGTAACCAGGACTACAACTCCAGCAAGCTGTAACATAAAGCGCGGATTAATGCTCATCAGTGCTATGATTCACCAAGAAGAAGTAAACATTATAAGTAGAGTAAACTTTGAACAAAGCACAAGATGAATGTGAACAAAAGCATAAAAGGCCACATAAACACAATTTCTCTATTGGGCACCAGTGATAAAATCCTCCAGTTTTTCTTCAGCCTGAGGAACTGTTTAACGCTGTGCCTGATAGATGATGAGTGTGCCTAAGGCTCCATTCACTGAAATTGCAAGTGAAACATCAATAAAGATGACTCAGTAACACTGCCACACTAATCTGAAAAGCAGAAGGAGGTGGGACCCCAATGCTTTCCACTTCCCATCAGGAGCCGCCAGCCGTTATGAGGCATGAAACCATGGGGACAAGTGTGGGAAAGGGTAGTTTGGGTTTTGTTGCACTGTGCCTTATTCACATAGGAAGCTTTTACCACCCACAAAAAACTATGTAACGGCCCAGTCCCCTGGGGTTACTAGAATGATAATCCCATCTGTGTTAGCCATGATCTACCAGCTGCCCCCTACTCTCCTAATAGGATGATAGGGGTACCTAGCAGAGGGCTCATTAAAAGCTCTTTACATGACATCATTGTTCACTCATCCTGGGCAGAGGATGATTATGTCATTTAGAACTGTTGCAGCAGCTTGAGCCACAATGTTGAGGAGGACAGTTTTTAGAATGGTGATATTGAAGTGCAGTCAGTGTGTAGTGATCTGAGTGTGAGAGCCCAACAAAGTGGAGCTGTCCAAGTGAGAGATGCATACCAGTCTTCCAGTGACTGGATGAAGGACCTTTGGTCATGTATCTCACCATAGTGAGTGTGACGTCAGTAGTGACACTGGAAAGTGGTGGTGACTGTTGATGCCAGGACAACAGATTGTCATTTCAGAGAGAAAGAAGAATGGGACAGCAGTTCTGTGAGGGCAAGAGGCAATCCCCTATTACAGAAGAAGAATGTTAGCAGTCCTGTGAGGAGACAATCGACAATTTCCAGTATGTGACCCTTGAAAGTGAAAGTTCTCCTTTAGTAAAATGACTGTGTTACAAGTTAAGTAAAACAGAGTACAGAGAGAGGGCAGCATGTGAGGTGGGTGCCTGAATCACAGAGCTGTCTGAAATGGCGTCGCAATGTGTAAGTAGTAGTAGTAGTAAATCATTTTTTATTCAAATATGAATAATTGGATACATTCACTTGAGCATAGTTCATTTACAAGAAAGTTCCAAGTACCAAATTTCAGTTAAGAATACTCAACATAGAACAATACCACAAAATCAAGAAAAAAGTTACAGAAATACAAATAAACAATACAAATAATCAACAATTCAAAAAAAATAACAAAATATATAATATATAGACATTCAAGATGTTAGAAAATCATTACATAATATGCTCTTATTTAGTGCAGACATATACCATTTCCTTAATTCATTAGTGTTGTGTTTAGTTTTATTACATCTGAGAACTGGAGGGGATCGATTCCATAGGCTAATACCTCTAGCAATAGCCAAAGATCTACCTACCTTTGGATTACAGTTGGGCAGGACATTTTGAGTTCCAATTGAGGCCCTTAGGCTACCCTTGATCTTTCTGACCTCAAACAAATCAATGATATAACTCGGTACTTTCATATGCCAAACTTTAGTCATAAATTGGATCAGATGTAAATCTCTTCTCACTTTGGGACTTGATCCAATCCAATTCTTTAAAAAAGTTGGCACCTATGTGTTCTATAAGGGGCATCTAAGACAAAAAGGGCCAGTCTATGAAAAACTAAATCTACACTACTTATATACTTTTCCAAAGCTCCCGCATAAAGTATGTCACTGTAATCTAACACTGGAAGTATCAAAGAATTAACTACGGTCAGACGAACATCCCTGAGCATAAACTTTTTATATCTGTTCAACACACCTATTTTTCTATTAATATTCTTTATAAGGGAGTTTATGTAGACATCCCACCCTAAGCTAGTGACTAACCAGACCCCAAGATATTTATAAGAGTCCACCTGCATGATGGCAATACCATCCACAGTATGAATATCCAGATGCAAATCTTTTTTATTATTATTGTTTTTAAACAACAATAATTGTGTTTTGTTAGTATTTAGAATAAGATGACTCACTTTAAAATATTCCTGGATTTCATCAAAAGCCAATTGCAACTTCTCATTTATGGATTCTACAGTATCTCCCTCAACATACAGCACAGTGTCATCAGCATACATATGACACCACGCTGATGTAGATGTAACCTTACAAGCATTCATATAACTGTTAAATAATAAAGGCCCCAAAATGGATCCCTGCGGTACTCCATTATTTATTTCAAAATCTTAGATTTGTAGGAACCCACTTCCACAAATTGTCTACAGTCCATCAAATAAGAAGCAAGCCATTTAACTGATCGAGAGGACAAGCCGATCTCACTGAGTCTGGACAGGAGAACCCAATGATTAAGGGTATCGGATGCTTTTGAGAGATCTATAAATAAAGCTCCTATCATTGACCTCCTGACCAGACTCAGTTGAAGATCGCCTACGGCCTTTATCAATGCTGTTTGTGTACTATGATATGCCCTAAACCCCGATTGAAAAGGTGCCAATTTATTATTATCCTCCAGAAATCCTTTCAACTGACATGATATGATCTTTTCAAATATCTTAGAAATCTGAGACAAGAGCGAGATAGGCCTATAATTGCCCAGCTCGCATTTGTCCCCAGCCTTGTAAATTGGTCTAATCTTAGCAATCTTCCACCCTTCTGAAAATTCCCCACTTGCAATGGATAAATTAAAAATATAGGCCAACGGATAGGCCACACAAGGTGCTGCATATTTCAGCAATATAGAGGGAATCTTGTCTGGTCCCTTCGCCCTGTGAGTATTCAATTTCAAAAGCTCAGATCATATAGTTTCCATGGAAATATAATCAAAGTCAAAACCACCTATTGCACTATCTCCTCCACTATTATTTCCATAATCAAAATTCGATGTTTCATTTTTTAGCACTATGAGCCCTATCTAAGGTGCTTAATGAAACCACTTTTGAAAAATAATCATTAAAGGCATCTACCATTCCTTTGCCCAGTGGTAATGAAACACCATCTTTTCCTATTTTATTTACACAATTTTGTTTATTTTTCCCCACCAGATTAGAGACCATTCCCCAGAATCTCCTCGGGTTCTTTTTATGATTATCCTGTAAATTAGATCGTATAAACTGTTTTTTGATTCCCTAATTTTAGAAATATAATAATTTCGAGCCTGTCTATAAGATACCCAATCCTGATTCAGCATTGTTTGTTTTGCTTTCTTCCATTTTTTATTCCTATCTTTTCTAATCTTATATAGTTCAGGAGAGAACCAAGCATTACCACCATTTTTTATCATTCTTGACTTCAGAGGGGCATGTATATTGCAGACAACCATAAATTCACTTAGAAAAAATTCCCAAGCATCTGAAGGAGTAGGAATCAGTTCTAATCTATTCCAATTTATGTTCTCAACATCATACATAAAACTAATATAATCAAAATGTTTAAAGCATCTCCAAAATATTTTTGAATTAGCACCTATTTTAACCACATTGTTTCTAATTGAATATATAACTTGATGATCCGAAAAAGATTCTGGAAGAACTCCGGCCTTAGAAAAGAACTGTGGTGAATTAGTGAACATCATATCCAAAATTGTGGATTTCTTTGGGTCTCTATGATTATTTCTGGTTGGCTCCAAGATCAGCTGGGTCAAGCCCAGTCCAATCTGAAGCTCAACCAGTTCATGATTACCATCTACAGTCAACCAATCCACATTAAAGTCTCCGGTTATTAATAATTCATGCGTATCTCAATAATCTAACAAAAACTCATGTAAATCAGCAAAAACATTCACTGAAACCTTGGGTGGTTTATAGAGCCCAACTAACAACAAGGATTTTCGAAAAGGTACCTCTACTTCCAAAACCAATATTTCCAGGCCATTATCCAAAAAAGGGTAATGTATCTCATGAACAGTTAAATTACAATATGTATAGACAATAATTCCCCCCCCCTTTTAGTTCTATCCTTCTGACTAATTGAAATTTTCAAGATCAATAGATGAATTCAATGTTCTCCCATCCAACCAGGTCTCTGTTAACACCAAAACCCTGGTTTGGCCTCATTAACCAGTCTCTCAGCTCATCAAATTTATTTTTCAGGCTCCTGATATTTAAATGGGTAATAATCATAGATCCATGTTTCATAGAAATCCCTTTCTCATCATGAAACATATTAGGGGGACCAGGGTTTGGGTGTATGTCACCACAGATTAACAAACAACACACAGTAAGCCTAATAAATATACCCCTCATATTCAGTTTCCATACTTCTTTGCGAAAAAGGCCTTTATAAGGCCTACTTCCCAAAAGAAACATAAACTGAGGCACTATCTGCACCAAGTATGCTCTCAGAATTGTATCAAAGCATACATTGGATATTATCTCAGAAGAAATAAACACATTATGATGGACATTCAATGCCCCTACACTAGAAAAGGAATGGTACTGAAGGTCAGTCAATGCCCCTGTGTAACCATGTGCAAACTGAAACGCATTAAACACATTAACTACGAACAAGCACATTAGAATATTTAAAACAAACATCTTGTAAAAATCCTCTGATTTGTACAAAATATGTCTAGGCGTCAATCATTTAATCTAACAGCATACAGCAATCAAGATAAAAGCAAACTAAGAATACTTGCAATTCTTCATAAAAGATACCATGCCCTAAACATAAAAGTTAAGCAAGCACTTTCATAATTTAAAATAAGTTTGTACCAAAGCAAACTCCCCCAAAACCTTTAAATCCCCAATACAGTGTAAAATAAATCCCAAAACTGTTTCTTCCTGCAGGTGGGGCCAGTAGCACTCACGCCGCTACTGTGGGCGAGCAGGAATTTAATATGGGCAAATGCCTGAAAGGCGGGGGCAGGAGGGGACTGGATGTGGTGGGCAGGTGATCCTAGTGACAGGATGTCACATTATGTACACGCACATGGGGGCAAGCACATCAAGCGTGGCCTGGGAGGGGGGAGGGATGTGGGGTTGGCACTGCAGTCAGCTGACGGTCAGTGCCGTGGTGTTGGGGTTACCCGCCATGCTTGCTGGGGTTCCGGGTTCTGGTCTGGGCGCTACTGTGGTTTTGTTGCGCCTGGCCCAAAACTTGTTATTTTTGTTTTGCTTTTGCCCCCCAACATGTACCCCCCCAGAGTTGAAAATCCTTAAGTAGGGGGGCAGGGATTTAAATCACCAATGCCATTCTTCTGTGTGCTGAGGAAGTCGGGGTGGCAAAATTGTTGTCGCTGCCCTGACGTCGCGATAATGTGAATCGCTGTTCGGCGCGTGCCATTATCACATATAACCCAGGCAGGGAGACTAGCAATTTTTGTGTTGCTGTTTCTTGGTCTATGTGCAGAAAGATAAAGCTAAAATACACCATTCCAAGCCTCAGCCTCACCACAAATATCTGCTGAGCTTGAACCACACCCTCAGGGGCAATCCAGGGAGGTAATGTTGGTTGCTACCGACACCTCTTCCCATAGTAGACATGCTAGATCAGAGGAGTGGCCCCACCCGGAGGGACATGTCAAGGAGTAACAGTTACCTCATGATTTTATTCGTTACTTCACCCTGTGACTGTGAGTTGAGGGTCAGTTGGCATGGTGGAAAGGGACATTTTCCCTTTTTCTATATCTTTCCTCCACCCCTCAATGTGGATTGTACATAACAGCATCTGGGGGGGCCGGGGGTACTCTGTGACCATAGACACACATAGCTCTAACAGGCATATAATTCCAGAGCTTCACACACGAGACAAGCCACCACAGAAATTTTTTTGCCCTTCCTGCTGACCTCCACTGCTGCTATCTTGGGCTCAGGACAGGAACCTGAATAGCCAGCATGCCAAGAGGATGTCCAACAACTCAACACCACTGAACAGGTCCAGAACTGAGTTTCTTTCATCTTCCTTCTCCTGCTGTCTTCCAGGAGCATGTACCATTGACAACATTGACAACATGAGCTGCCATTCCCAACTGCTGCAGGCTCATCAGTCCCCCTTATCATGTGGTCTGAAGGGTCCCCAGCCCCAATAGGAGCCGGTAACATAATCACACAAGCAGTGTTAGGAAGAGATGGCAAACACCAGGCAGTCTCTGGCACAAAACGTAACGATGCCATGGAACTTAGAAGAGTGACGGGAGTTTCCTTCAACATACATGATCGATGACCCATTGCCATTAGACACTAGAAGCTCCCCCAGACTATCTCCCCCGAACCCCAGTCCAGCATAAGCAAGTCAAGCGACCATTTCTGCTACTGCAGTTATCTCACCAGTTTAGTTGTTCAGTGAGCCAATGACAGTAACAGAAGAGGGACTCTGGAGATAGCATTATATTTCAATTTTTAAGTTGTTGACTTGAAATCACTGCAACCATTAGGATCACAAGCCACACTATAGAAAACATCCCACAATAAAATTACCTTGCTTCATTTTTGCTCCCTTTAAACATGCACTACAGCTTACATGACTGGTCTCACACCCGCAGTATTCTCGAGTCTCGGTTTTACCCAAACTGTAACCATTAAGGGTTATCTCCTCGCCCAAACCTACCATCAAAGCATTATTTTACCAAGTGCAACAACAAATCTAATAAAAACTAATAAAACATTGAAACCAGCTTTTTTGTTAATTTTGCACACAAAAATATACAGATGTTCATTGTATAATCGCAATATGCCACTGGTCAAAGTTGGATGCCAGGATTTATGCCCTGGGTGTTTTAGCCACTTGGCTGCGCCTCGTGGCCAAACAACACCCCGAGGCATGGATAAATCCTGGCATCACCAACTCCCTCTCATGGTATATTGCTTAAATCACACCACATGGTACAGTGCCTTTTGCTCCAGATGTGTGCACACGTGTGCAAGTGAAATATGATACCCAAGCACAAAAAAATATTCTTGCCAGTGCCTGTTGGTCATGTGGCAACAGTACATGACGTGACCATACAAACATCAATGCAATGACTGTATCAGAAAACACCACCAAACCACTTTGTCATGATTGCCCTATCTTGCTCCAACAGAAAACAGCCTGCACTGAAAAACTGAAATTATACAATGGGGTATGAAAATCATGTAACCTCATTGGTCAAAACATATCACATGACTGTGACAAATCCTCCAGCATACCCACTGTAAACATTTTATATCACTATAAAAACAAAGAAACAAGTTGAACATTGTATAATAGCAGATTTATATCCACACCCCTCCTCCATGGCTCCCCTGGGCATAACCCACAGAGTTGTCTCTCCCTGACCAGCCTTTGTGCACACACTCCATCAACATTCAGGGACAGCTCAAATTTGGCTAGCTTGGCAAAACAAGGTAGGTGAATCAATGTGGAGGAGCTACATATAAGTAAATGTTAAAAATAATGCCAGTATACCCTTAGATTAGTCTTACAGGGATGTGCACTTGGTATGAGTAATTAACCAATCATTGTAAATATACTTTGCTCTTTCTCTTGCCTTCCACCACAGCAGGGCACACGGAGAAAAACTTTGCCAGCCCCCTCCCCCCATATAGTAGGCCAGAGAACTTGAGTTCTGTCTCATGATAGGTGCATGCAGCTCAAAGTCCCCCCCACCACCACCCCATTCTGCTGGAATCACTTGCCATGTTCCTTTGCTCAGCTGAGAAACATGTCCAAGTCCCCATGCACTGTCTCAGCATATGGCAGTGCTAGACTGAGTATGACCACTGTCCCCAGAGTTGCTGAACATGATTTAGTGGCTACAGACTGTAACCCTGGCCCCCAGTGGTGCATGTCTGAGGTTCCAGAGAACAGAACACATGCCAGGGCACAGACTCCCCCCCCAAAGGGCCCAGAGAACATCTAAGCTGCCTGCTGGTGATAGACTTTGCCCCCCCATGTAGCAGAGCATAGCCCTCCCCCCACACACACACACATCTCTGCTGGTCAGGATCTGTCTCACCTATAGCAAAGACTGGCTGCTCAAATCCTGGCTACTCACATGGAGGCTCAAACCAATCCACTGTGGTCCAAAACCTTGCCTCTGAAGCCCCCCCACTCGTGCACAAATGGTCAAAAGGTCAGAAAACTACATGGGATTGGGGGAGAACCTTTGCCTGCTGAAATCTCCCTGAAACACAGGACCCGAGACCCCGAGTAAACTGTAGCCAAGCAAGCCAGGGGACATCTGACTGCACATCTTTCCAACCAGGATCATCGGCATGTCAGGGCCTGCGGTGGCAACCAAAGGAGTGAGAGTCACCATGACCTCTTGGCCTCGATCTCCTTGGACAACAACAGCACACCAGTGGAGAGGGAAGACAACAAACTCACACCAGAGGAATCCAATCGGCTTCCTGCAGCACAGGTCGTGGGCTGCACTGACGACGGAGGGCAGAGGGTTTAAAAACAACATCCCTCGATCCCCTCCGACAGCAAGGAGCAGCAGCTGAGGCCCGGGTGTGTGGGGCAAACACACAGGACAAGAGTTTTTCAAGCTGAGGAAAAGTTCATCTACCAGGGGGCACAATCTCAAGCTGTTGGGGGTTGGGATTCAACAAGGCATTAGGAAGTATTTTTCACAGAAAGAGTGGTGGAAATGGAAATCACATATAGTTAATGCTGACACTATTCTGTTCAACAAAAGAGTAACATTTAAGGGCCCCTTAAAGATTACCCTTTGTGCTTTGACCCAGATATAGTGTCAGCATTGGCTATATTGATGTATAGACTATTCCATTTGTATTAGAACATAATGTCTTCGATGATCGTTATCATATTTTCAGAGGGTCTCTGTCTTCTTACACAGTTTCATTAGGAATGAGACTGTGTAAAAGACAGGGACCACTCTGAGGGAAATATTGGTTATACATTGTAGGGCATCTCAGGGCAGACATGTGTTCCTAGTCTTCTGGCTTTTTATGTTAACAAGGAAACACACATGCACAAACACACAAGCAGAAGCAGATAAAAACAAAATTAAACAGTGCATGAAGCATGGGCAATATCTCACTGCATTACAAAATCCCCATTTATTTAATCATTTAAGCTCATTTTGTAAACAGCCTATACAGCCATGGAACAAGGCCCTCACAAATCACTATTCGGCAAGAACATTTTTATTTTACAAAAGAATAGCTACTGCCTCTGAAGTTACTGGGAATTTAAATCAGAAATTCACACAAAAGACACATTTTCATCTTTGGCTGGTTTTTAATAAGTTGTTATATTATTCAGTTTGTATAACAACACTTTTTAACTGTATTGTACAATGATTCATTGTACAATATAGTTAAGAAGAAGTTGATGTACAAACTATATTGCATGTCTGCATGATCCTCCAGTTCTGTCCTCCTTACCTTATGGCTTCGGGTCTGCTTCTGCTGGCCTGGACCGCCAACTGAAGTCTGACCTCACTCGGGCTTTTACTCTCTTTACAAGAACTGACGAAAACAAAATGCTTGCTTTGCTACTGCTTCTGAATCTCGACTCGGCGCACCGCAGGTCTGCACTGTCTCCGCTTGCTCACCTCACCCGCTGCCCGGTGTAAACTGCTGCCTGGAACTGGAAATAAATTCCAATTTCCTATTAAAACACACACTGAAAAAATCTCTCGGTCTCACGCTCTAGCCTCTCACTCCGTCGCACTCTCTTCTCACCATCTTGTGGGTTCCAGCCGGTTTTACTGCAGTCTGCTGCAGCTGCTCCCACCATCCAATTTGTCAGGTGACCCAGTCCCACTGACAGTCGTCTCTCACAAGCCAATGGCTGGCCATGGCAATAGGATGGATGTGTCGAGGTCGTGGGGGGGGGATGGGGGGTGAGACAACAGACTACAGCGCTCCAGGTATACCACCACAGACTCCCTGAGGAGGCAAAAAGTTTTTTTTTTTTTTAATCAGACCCCTAATGACGCCCTTGAGTGTCTGCACAGCTGAGAGGTGGAGCAGAGGAGAAGGACCATGATTCTCCCACCCCCCACCCCGCGGGTAGACTACTCTATACCCAGGTACCCGCAAGTGTACCTAGCTTTGTTTACAGCAACTGGCGGTAGGGCGACACGGTGCTAAAGCACAAATTTAAAGGAACAGCGCGCCCTGCGCTCACTCTGTACCAACAATTTAAAATTAATTTTTTGCTGTCATTTCAGGGGGTGTTTGAACACCCTAACCCCCCCCCGCCTACGCCCCTGTCTCAGGCATCTGCTAAATTGTAACTGTTGCCATTTGTGCTCATTGGATAAGAAGTTACAAAGCTCTGCTGTTGTGAGCTGATCTTAAAAAGCACTGCATTTGCAAAATCTATGGGCCTGGCTACATCACTGTCACATGAAACAGAGTGCATTGTAGGAGGCAGAAGGTAATAAACCTATGTGTGATGGAGCTCCCAAGGGGTCATAAAACTACCCTAAACCTAGCAGACTAATTTAGGAAAAACTCTTAATAGCAGACAGAGGGAAGGACACACTAGGACTTTACATACAAATCAAAACACTCTGCATAACATGTTTTTGCAACTTCTGGGTGAACTATTCCTTTAATTCAGCCATCCCCAATTTTTATCCTTCTAAGAACCACTTTATGTGGTGTGCATACCAGCGTGGTTATATCACTCTTATTTACAGCTTTACACCTTTATCAGTTTTTAATTGCAATTGTGTCTAAATGCTCCACCATGTAGCCTCCAGTCTCCCACTATACCTGCATACATTGCAGCACTGTTTCACTGCATGCAGGGAGGTCAGAGGCTACCAGAACATATGTAGACAGCAGTGTGGAGCATGGGTGCAGGCTGCAATACTGGGATGCCTCCATACCACAGTAACCTGACAGCTGTATGTGCACCCCCTGGGTGTACCCCCATGTCTCCACCTAACCTACCTCTCTGTCTGCACTTGCCTCCCTGAGGGCCACCTCCTGATGGTACTCATGGACTGTCCTTGATTACTCTTCTCACTGTGCTGAGTGTTGGGAGTACCCTGCCTGCCCATGTGTGATGTGGCAGCAATACTACCTGCAGAGCAGTGCCAGTAGTGAACACATACATTACTGGAGCTCCTGAGTGCATCGTGCAACACTGCTGTGGTGGACAATAGATGTGTGGCACTGTGTACAGAGGAACAGTGGAGAACACCGAAGGCAGTAGTAGAGGGTCTGCCTTCAGCCATACAGCAGCAGTGCATGAACGTCTGTTGTGCCCAGGTGCCCTAATACTGGCAGAACTGATGTCATGTCTCTGCCCATCTCTCTCTCTCTCTCCCTCTCCCCTGCCCTCTCTCTCACTGACATAGCCCCCGATTCCAACATATGGATCTCCCCCTCCCTTGAACCTCTCTCTGTCACCTCCACAACATAAGTGTGCCTCATAACTGTGAAATATGGTTATTTACATAATATGACTGTGCCATATACACAGTACTCCATAGGACATGTAGGTGGGCATCTCAAAATGCAGCTGACATCACCGAGTGCGCCATGGGATATGCACTGCTACTACAGGGTTAAAACCACACACACTATTGCCAAGGCCACTGATTTACGGTGATTAAAACATTGAAATTCCATTTTCAATACTTCAGATTCCAGAATTGCACCGATAATTGTTATTCTAATTTCCGGATTTTACCGGGATTCTGCTGTCATTCTTTTAGTATGTGTATAAATAATCAGAATAAAAGAAGGCTTAATATACAGAGCATTAAATAAAGCAAATTGAAAATAGTTCAGGAAGCAATCCTAAAAAAAAAATACAAGTTTTGTAGAATTACTGATCTAGTATAAAATGGCAGATTCCATGAAATCTTTGTTTTTACCAGTGTTCAGGCAGCCCTAATTCCAGAATTTTACCAGGTTTTCCGGTAAAAACCGAAAAACAGTGGCCTTGACTATTGCACTCAGTGAGGACAGGCTGTAATGTTTTCAAACCATTATCCACACTGTTCACTGGCAGTGGGGACATACTGTAACATTTAATATCCGTAATGGTTTGAATCCATTACAGCCTTTTCAAGTGTAGTGTGGACAGGGCCTGCATGTCTATGTAATTATCTATCTTTCTATCAATTGCATGTATCGCTATTTTTACCTATTTCTAAAACAAACCTGCATATCACATTTGCCTGCACTCTGAGCACATACTTATTAAACTGTGCATATTTGTACTCCACTTCTGCATAGACCTCAAACTTTCCTAATATTCTCATTATCACAAGCATAACTACCTTGCCCTTATCAAAAGTGACCCCTCTGAAAGTTACTATCACATTTTCTCTGCTAACAGCCAATCATCATTACACCTGACTTCCTGACATCAACACATTCCTTAAATATAACTTACATCGCCTCATGGACGAAAAAACCCTGTTCTCTGAAAAAAAAAAAAACCCTGTGTAAATAATCCCAAGGCTGAACATATGCCAGCCATTACTTTTTTATGTACTGTCACCTTCTGTACCATCATGGGAATTTGAATAAGTTTCCCATGCTGCTTAGCATTATTGGGGTATGTGCAACTGCGTTTTCTTTAAAATTTGGCTGTCCAGCCAATGTCATCCGGGATAACACATAGATCAGTGGCATTTGCTCTGGGGTTCTTTTGTAAACCTAGATTACTTCCTGTTCCTTCCATTAAAATGTGCACCTCCATGTATTTTCCTAATAATGTGAATGCCTTCCTTAGAACAGAAACTAAAACAAATCTTATTACTTACAAGTCATTGTGTTGTTTCTCCATTCCTCCATAACAATTCCACACAACTTCCCAACTTGATTATGCAGCCGTAGTGTATCTGCCCAGAATTTGTTACCTGTGCATTGAACAGATTCAATGCATAGGTAACAACAGTCTGAATGGAGGAATAGTCCTGCCCATTTTATAAAAATTATTATTCTTAAACCCCTCTGGTTACTATGGGAAACTGCAGTGAGTTGGAGGAGCCCTCCCCCCATTCTTGTGGGAACTGCTTTTAAATTAAATAATAAAGTGCAGACTAGCTTGCCCTGGCTGAGGGGCCAATAACAGCTATGCTGCTCTCTGGGGACCTCTAGCTAAGCCATGCTAGTCTGTCCCTTAGCTGTAGACCCTCTCTGCTGGGATGGCCTGTGGCACATAGGCCTATCATGCCTGCTTCAGGTACAGCTTCAGGACTGCTGGACCACCCCCCTCACAGACTGGCCATCTGCTTCCTGCCCACGCCTGTGGTGCAAAACTCTTGTCTAAATGTCTCCTTATTAATTAATTAAATAGACAGACAGCACCTACCCACTGTTGCTGCCTCTGACTCACCACCCCAACCTGGGTTGTAGCACTGTGGTGGTTTGGGATGCTGGCGGGAGCTGTGTGGCTGAGTGGTGGCACCTAGCTGGCCCTGTCTTTTTCCACTACTGAGGAGGATGCTGGGTGGTGAGGCTAGCTGAGGCCTGGATGACCTTGTCTGTTGCCGCTGATGCCCAGTGCTGTGTCAGCCCAAGGACCCCAACCCACTTTTCACAGCCGTGGCTGACCACTGCTGAATGTCTAGCATGACAGCACTTTCTGCTCTGTGGAGGGCCTGACATGCTCTCTCACCCTTCTCATTGCTAAGGCTGTTCACTCCACTCTGCTCACTGCCATTGCCCACCTCTGCAAACAAGGGACTGTTTAATTAAAAAAAAATAATGGAACTTTACTGCACTCACACCATGTTCATTGATTTCTGGATGCTGCTCCTCAACCAAACTTGCTACTTCTGCTTAAGGGAATCAACCGCTGCTACTTCAGTGGGTATTGCCACATTGACTGGAGGGAGAAGAAACAGCCATAGACCAAAGGAGGGACAAAAGGAGGACCATAGGTAAGCCTTTCATTTTACTTAACTTCCTGCATCCCTTCTCTCCCTCAGACCACACAATCTGCTCTCCTCAGAACACCCATCCATACTCCCTTTACTACTCAGAGTGGCTCATTGCAGCTCTTTTCCTACTGCTCTTGGTTCTATTTGTAGTCCCCAATTTTGGGATGCCAAGTCCCTAGCAATGTGGGGGTAACCAACTGGCCAGCATGACCTAGTCATTTAAAAAAACAGTACTGGCACCAAGCTGTAGCTCAAGTTGAGAAAGTTGGAACAAGGGATTTCTTTAGTGTGTACTGTGTATTGGGAATACACATGCTACAGTGGAAAAGCTGCAATATAATAAATGAAGCCCTGCATTGCTATGGTACACTTACAGGGCACTCTATACAGGGGGCTCATTAACACAAGGGTACCCTTTCCCTTTACTGTACCAGGGTCACCACTTTTACACAGAGGGCCCTTTTATCTCTTTACTGACCCCTATCTCACTCAAGGGCCCTGAAGTATCTGGGGATCAAAGGTCTGGGAAGGCAGGTTGGGCCCCTCCAAAGTGGGTGCTTGTTTTTTTGTTTTTTTTTATGTATGCCCCAGTAAGGGGTCATTATACACACAGGGGTCTATGTAAATGCTGTGCCTTTAATGGCATGGGTATATCTTGTTACCCGGTCCCACCATGGCTGTGAAGAGATCAGTAATTCTTCAGATGACATAAAATATGTGATCGATGCTGCTAACATGTGTAGCTGTGGTTGGCTACCTAGGGATCTGTACATACTGGCTACTACTGGGCCTTGGCAGGGTTTTGGTCAGGGCTCTGGCCATGTAATCCCATCATTAATAGGTTTTGTGCACTGCACGCTTGCAGTTAAATAGCAGCTGATGCCATTAGGAAAACTCTAACAAAACATACTATTTAGACACAGTTCAGCTTGTATTTCACATTAGTTCTGTATTTCCTGTCCCCATTATTTATTACTGAGGCCACTTGCATTAAAACGGGATCTTTGATCCTGAAAAGTTCATCTATTCCTGTTGCTTTCTCCCTAGCTGAGGTCATAATGCTCTACTTGTGAGATCACAATTACTCCCATGGCAACAGATTGTGATGACATAACAGAGGACTATGACATAAAGTAGGGAATAAGCAAAAGAGGAAGATGAACTGTAAGGGATATGGAGCGTGTTTCCATGCACATTTCTCAGTAATAAGTAATGGTGAGGAGAAGTTTATTGAATACATATGGAATGCAAGCTGAATTGTACCAAAATGTAATGTTTTTCAAAGTTTCCTTTGAGGCATCAGCAGCCCTTTAAATGTCAGCATTCTGCAAGCAATTTCAACCTCAAGCATGGTGCCCTGTACCCTGAATTATTATTGTGAATATGGAAAGAGGGGAACAAAATTAACTGACTGAGAGGAAATGGAATATTGAAGTTGGGTCTAAAGGATATCAATTATCCTCACTCCAAGTTGCCTTTCCAGGACTAGCGTTCGTAGTGTAGTGCAATATATATCTATTTTCTGACCAATCAAGGGTGGTGCTAATTTCCCCCATGCCATGGGAAGACCAACATGATGGAGGCCCGAGCAGTGGGGACCATACCAGCATCTGAAGGCCACCGGAAGAAAGGTCACACTGTCGGTGTTTCCAAGAAGAAGGAGGAGGATGGTGGCAGGCAGTCATCCCATGAGAGGCACAGTGTAGCATTGCCACAGCAACTGCACTAGTGTGGCACAGACACTTTGATAGATGGTGCCATGGTCGTCATGCCAACAGGGCATGAAGCAGCAACCACTAATGGCAGGTAGGGGTTGGCTCCTTGTGAGGAGTTTTACATCAATAACCCTGTATGCAGGAGTCACCTCGGGTTACTGCCATCCCCCTTCTCTCTCCTGGGTAAATGGTAGAGGCGGATGGTAGGGAGGCTATCTACACAGAGATACAACATTTTGAAACTATTGTCTCAGTTGCAAAGGTATATCAAGGAGAGTTTTAAGAAAATATATTTTAAAAAATTGTATAAAAAATATGAAGAAGTGGCAACATATCAAACAACTCAGCAGAACATTTTTCTCCTGCTGTGCTCATCACAAGTAATCACCACGGGACTGACATCCCAATGTTTTCGTAGTCCGGGAATAGAAACTACTGTTTGCATTGCTAATGTCACACAATGACATTAGGGCAAAGTATGTTTTATGTTATTTCGACTTGAACTGTAACATGAGTCATTTCCATCTTTACATACACAAACCCTATTTCTCTATTTATTTTTTGTTTTGTTTTGTTTTTATGACCTAGAAGAGCTGAGCTGAAGCTGCAAGGATTATGTCTTTGGATCATTTGAGGAAGATATACTTCATTATTGCTGTACCATGTACAGATATGGGAGGAAGCTCAGCTTGTTATCCAACATTCAAAGCCACTGCTACAAGACAAGAGCTGCTTCTGGCACTGGAGATATCACTAACCTTGTCACTTCTATGGAAGTAACTATCAAGGAGGTGTGTCGGAGCAAAAGGAAAGAAATCATTTGAACAGAAGGGCATAGTGATGGCAGTATTTGAATCAAAGTAGAAGCATCAATGGCACAGTCAAACACGGCAAGTAGAAAATGTTTCGTTTTCTACAAGACGAGCTGAGTCTCTCAAGAAGAGAATTTTACAGGTGCCATGGTGTAACGGTTACAGCAGAGGCTTTGGAACCTGGAGCCCCAATTTAAAATCCCACCCAGAGCCACTTACTCACTGCATGACCTTTACCAAGCCTCTTAAAGCAGCAGTACTTGTGAAAAAAAAATTATCTTATACCTGTAGTTCTTTTAGTTATAATTTATTTCTGGCAAAAGTATCAATATATCCATTTTAATTTTCACTGTATTTCAGTCCTGAACTAAGATAAAGGGTTTTGGTTTTTAAAAGTAATGGCCCTCTGGTCATACCCACTAGGACTAAATTAAACATCCTTGTGCTGAGTTGTACTGTTTACCATAAGGAATATATGCAGGTACTCTCCTAATATGTCCAAAGTATGACTCCAGTAGGAAAAGTCAAAAAGTAGTCTCACGGAAAGTTTTTTTTTTTAAATTGCTAACCGTTTTTTCTTTATTTGCTTATTTCAAAAGTTTTACCAGGAAAGAAATACTGACCTGGTACCTGCTAATTCCCAGATGTGTCCTGAGGGAAAGGAGATGGGGAGAGTTTAATAAATTCAAACTACAAGATTGCAAAATACAATAACATGTAAATGAGCACCAACAAAATGAACCATCATGCAAAGGCAAGGTTTCTATACAAGTAAAATACACAATGTGATATAGTGCTGGTGGTGGCCTTCTAATTACTTGAGTCATTAATTATAAAATTAGTAATAAAGGCTATTTTGAAAAACAGCAGAAGTGGAAAAAAATATACTGATGATGGATCTAATTATATCATGACTATATTAAAGCGAAAAACTATATGGAATGTTTTGCCTTCTACCAAATGCTGCTGATTTAGTCTCCGGATGGCTCAGTGCTCCCAGTGTGGGTATTAGCATGGCTCAGCTGGTAGCACATCCATCTCTGGGACAGAAGGTCATGGGTTCTAATCCCACACTGAGATTGGGCTCATACCTTAATGCTGGCATCTCAGTGCAGTACTGGGGGTGATGTACTGTTGAGGTGTGCTGTCTATCAGATGAGATGTTAAACTGTGGTCCCTTCTACCAATCTCTGGTGCTATCAAGGTGGAAGTAAAAAAAAAAAAAAAATGCCACTTTTCACAAAGGTGGGAGACTTTCCCCAGTGTCCTCTCCAATATTCTCCTTTCCTATAAAACTGGTTCATGCAATTGTCTAAGGTGTGTGGGTGTTGATGTGTGAAATGGCTTCCACTACACATTCAGTCACTTCACTACCAGTCTAGCATTGCTTGCAAAGTGCTTTGTGATACAGTGTGTATGAAAGATGCTATATTAATTCTGATTCTTCTTCTTCTTCTTCTTCTAGATGCAAAACACAAAAGCAGAACCTCAATGACCATGAAATGTTATATCTCAGTTGAGCTATCCTGGGAGAATAAATTGCTGACAAATGTGATTGAAGTGTTTGGCCATATAAACTTACATATAGACAATTAATCCTCTAGCTTGTATTTACAAACTTATTTTCTGGTTAATTCCAGATACAATTTTTATTATGAGTCAAAATATCCCATTCTCTGTGACTTCTGGGAAGCTGATTCTTGATATGTGAAGCTTTGCCCTTTAGAAAATAAGACGATGTATCTTGAGACAAACCCTTACTGTCTGCACCCAGTAATTTAGAAACAAATGAAACACCAAGCTATGAATTGGAGAAAAAACATGGCACAGTAAATAAACACTGCTGGCCTTAGATTCACAAGTTAAACTATTTCAAAAGCTTTTGACTTCATAATCCATTTTGATATTTTGACAGATCACTTGTACTTTATTTGATGCAGTGTTTATTCTCACTGCAGACCAAAGCTCCGTTTACATTTATGATTACTTTGGCACTTTATGTGAGAAATAGGCCATGCTGCTATTCTGAATTTGCAAGGTGGAACAGTTTATGTTCTTACTTTAAGAGGGTTTAGGGTTTCTGGTTTCCAGCAAATAGTTCACAGCTGGAATCAACAGAACTGAGTTACACAAAATTCTCCCTCAATTTGAATTTCACAGTCTTCCATTTATTTGTTGTATTAAAACATAATGTTTTCCCATTAGTCCTCATCTGTTTCTGTTTCTTATTTCTGCCCTGAATTTGTAATCCTCTGCCTGTGACATCATAATCTGTTGCCAAGGAACTGAGTGTGATGCCAGAAGCAGAGGATTGTGACTGCAGCCATGAAAAGAAGCAGGGAAAGACGAAGCACAAGGGGCAAGGAGTTAAGATGGCTTAACACTGTGGGCTGGATATTCAGACTGCACCACAAAGAAGTGCAATAGCAGGTGCAAGTGCAGTGCACCCCTGCACAACACGTGCGATATTCAAACACAGCTCAGGCTAAGGTGTGGTTGCGCAACACAGCTGAATATCATGCCAACTGTGCCAAGGTGCAACCAGGGATGTGCAGTGGAGCAGGGCTGATGCGTAGTAGCACAACCAGGGATGCACAGTGGAGCAGGGTAGAAGTGCAGTAGCACAACCAGATATGCGCAGGGACAGGGACAGGATGCAGGGGTGCACCACCCATGGAAGCCATAGGCAGAGGAGCACGCAGCAGGCCGGACAGCGCCCCCCCCACACCCCATGAACCGCACAACCAATGGTGAGCTGGATGGACCAAAAGCCCATGAACACCAGCACCGAATCCACAGCTGGGGCACAGTGCCCCAGCTCACCTCCCTGGCAAGCAGTGCCTGCAACACAAGGAGGACCAGCCACTCAGTGCCACCCCATCCCACCAATGCAGAGTACACCCTGTACAGTGATCCCCAGACACCCGGCCCAGGAGCAGCGCCCAACAGTGCATGGCACCGAATGCATGCCACCACCCCCAGTGTGATAATGCAACCCTGTGCACCATAGAGCCATGTATGGCAGCCCCCACTGTGAGCAGCCCGCAGTGGGTGGCACCAGCCACTGACACAACAACTGCAGACACAGTGTCTCCCTGCACATCCCCCCCTGTGACACAGCAGAGAGGTCGACCCTGCGTAGGTACCCGAGGGACCCCGCATGTTACAAGGCCTGCCCTGGACCCCACCACCAGCAGGACAGCACCCCGCACACCCACCCATGTACATACCCTGTCCCAGCACTAGCTCCAACAGCCAGCACAGCTGCCTACTGTGGTGCATGGAGGCATGCTCCACACAGGATGCAACACAGGGCACTGACAAACACCCACCCTGACCCAAGGGCACCCTGACACAGGGCCACAATAGCGGGGCAGCAAATGTCACTGGCATGCGTCCACTGATGCTGTGTACCCACGGCCTGCACCCCACCATGGCACAGGTGTACAGCCATTCTGCGCATGCACCATGAAGCCGTCCGCTGCCAGCATGTGGCCTGAGCACAAGTGACAGACATCAGAACACAGACACCACAACAGACACCAGCAACAGCATGGAGGGGGGACAACAACAGCACAGGCCACAGTGTCACCTGAGTCAAGACGTGCAACATACTGGTGACAGGAGGCAAGCCACCATTGCACTATGGCCAGAGGGTGGCCAACAAGGACAGCCACCAATGACATGCCAGCAGACCGTGCGTACCACAGACATGCAAGAAGGTCAGCTGCATGGGCCATGGACATACTGACAGGGGTGCCAGGGACACAGCGCATGCACCAGGGACCACTGCACACAGGCATCCAGTGCACAGGGAACAACACACATACCACAGACAGAGACTGAGTACCCCACCCACACCATTAGCAATTCCCTGCTGGACACATACACGCCCAGGCCTGCACCACCCACGATGCCATGCACACCACTGCAGCCAAGCACCATATGCCCACTGCAAATCAGAGACCACCACAGTTGTCATGACAAAGAAGTCTGTAATAGTGTTGTGAACTGTACAAAAAACACATTAAACCAAACTATTTACAATGTGGGGGGGGGCCACATACCAGGTGGAGGTAGGCATGGGACAAGGGTGTACAACAGGGAGTGGGATGAAAGGGTTTGAGTGTAAGTCCAGGGGGAGGAATGAACAACAGGTGCATCATGGGTCTAATGGCAACCCCTCTCCCCACTTCGGTCTCGGTGGCACCTCCTGTGTCTCCTTCTGTCGCCCCGTTCCATGCGTTGGAGCAGCTCCAGGGTGGCCCGCAACAGCTGCAGAAGCTCCTGAACATTTCGTTCTAGGGCAGTCCAGCGTTGTCCACCTAGGACAATGGAGCAGAGTCATTATGCATGACTGACCAGACCCCTGCAGCCCACCCAATGTGCATGGCATACAGCCGTGGGTCACACATCTGTGATGGCATGTGACCACCCACAGTGTCCGCGCCCACATGACCCGTATACCCAGGCACCCATAGCCATGTGGAATGCTGCACACATCCACCGCCCATGTCACGCACAGCACCACCATGGTCTACAGTGACATGGCTATGCGGTGCATAGGCAGTGGCACAGCCATGGACCCAGTGCATGCACAGCCCACCTGCGACACCCACCCACACATGCAGTGCCGCAGGACAGTGCTGAGTGCACCATGTGGTGTGCACAGTAGTGGGGCCAAGAGTGGGTGGCCCTGCCCCACCACCACCCCTGCAACCCAGCATGCACAGATGTAAGGGGAAACATGGCACTCACCTGCATCCTGGCCAGCAGGGTGCTGCTGACCCATGGCTCCTGCAACATGGCCCGGCTGCAACTGTACTGCACCCACTCTGGCCTGCTCCCCCTGTTCATGAGCCAGACATGGCCTATGGCACTCCTCCAGGCCTAGGGTGCAAACATGGAGAGGGAAACAACAGTACAGGTCAGTAACAAAGCCCCCCCTGGTGTGTATGTGCCCACACTGCCCAGTCATGATGCACCCCCAACACCCCCACGCCCTGCAGTGTGGCCTTTTGCACACCATGATGCACGGACAGACAGGGACTGCCAGTGTTTGGATGGAGCACCTACCTGGCCATGGCTTGGCATCTCGCCGGGCACGTGCCTGCAGATGACCCAGGTGGTCAGAGTCCCACCTCTGTAGGTTGCCATACCGGTGGTAACATTGCTGTGCTGACTGGCAGATCCCAGTCACCTCCTCCAGGCCCTCTGACACCTCCTGCCACACAGCAGTCCATGGCCTGTGGAGGGGTTCCTGCCCAAAGAGGGCACCAGCATGTGGCTTTACCAGGACCACCAAGTTTGCCATCTCAATGGTGCTCCAGACCTGTGCTCTGGTACGTGGCATCTTGCTGTTGAAACTGCAAGCAAAATGGTGCTCTGTAGTGCACGTGCCCCACGTGCGGAGGCAGTGTAGTACTGCATGGCCAGTCCCTATCGCGCTGTCATTTGTCTGTGTGATAGGGGTGCAACCATCCAGATGCATGGTGCCTGGGGCAAAGGTCGACTGCAGAGTCAAGGGTATGTACATGCACGGTGCACCACAGTGTTATTGGGACACCCTGCATGTAACGCGGTAGGGTGCATGAGTGTGATGCCCTGCAGTGGCCTACTGTGCTGTGGCGCCATGGTGCCCACAGCATACTAAAGCACAAGTGCCACATGGGCAAATGGTGCACTAGTATCACAGGCACAGTGGTGGCCATGCCCTGCACTGCCTCCCCCACACAGCAAGTCAGCAGAGCCACACGCGTTGGTGTCAGCACCCCGAGCATGCGCCGTGTGGTGCCGATTGCGCATGTCACAGTGCTGCGCCATAGCCTGAGCATGCTCACCAACATTGTGCAAGGCACAACAGCACGATATTCAGCCAGCATATGCAAATCAGCTCATTAGCCATTCCACCGCACATCCACTGCAATAGCATCCACTTACAGTTGGGCCTGCCCTCATTTGCATGCGTTGCACTATATAAATGCGACATGGGGCTCCAGAGGCCATGGTTAGGTATTGCAGTCCATTGTGGTGGGTTGCATACTGCTGGGATGTGGGGACTGTGGTTTAGGAGGGCTGAATGGGACTGCACAGTCCAAGGTAACACCTGTCATTCCCACAGGCTCAAGCATGACTGAGCGTGAGGAAGAGGAGGAACAGGGAAGGGGGAGAAGGAGGAGGCCCAACTTCACCAGGGTGGAATCAGATGCCCTGTTCGAGGCATATCTGGACAGGTAACTGCTGCTCAGTGGACAGCGGGGAAAGCCACAGGCCCGTACTGTGGCATGGGGTGAGGTGGCAAGTGCTGTGACCCAGCATTGCAGTCACCAATGGTCCGTGCAGGAGTGCAAGAAGAAGGTTGGCATGGATAGGAGGCAGATCAAGGACAAGGTGGCTGCCATCAGGACTGCATGTGCTGCCACCGGTGGGGGCCAGCCAGAAGTACCATGCCTGACACCACAGGAGGAGTGGGTGGCCAGCAGCATGCAGCGTTGTGCCATCAAGGGCATTTCTGGTGGTGGCTTCCAGATGGGTGGCAACCCATCACTGCATGGTAGATCCTGTGCTGTCAGTGTGTGGGTGGTGGAGGGTATGCCACAGGGTGAGGCAGAGCCACTGACACTAATGTGTTCCATTACAGCTCCTGAGCATCTACATGGGGCAGTGGTGGTGGGTGTGTCCACCGAGGGGAGGTCCTGGACATGGAGGATCGCCCATCCACCTCCACAGGTGTCTGAGGGACTGGCCAAGTGCATACCTGCACATCTGTCTGGACTGATGTGGGTGGTGCAGATGCGGACAAGGCCCTGCCTGTGTCCCAGCATGACATGCCCATGGTCTCCAGTGTGCTGGGACACAGATTGGGGCTGGATCCAGCACCGATGATGATGGACCACACATGCCGGACAGTGATACATGTGGGACACAGGATGGTCCCACAGCAGGCAATTGCACGGGCGTTGCTGTCGGTGATGCTGCTGTGGCTGCCTGTGTAACAACCCAGTCCCAGCCTGTGCCTGTATGCCCCAGTGGTGCAGCACTGGTGTGCTTCCAGGGCAGTGGGTCTGTTGCGGCTGCTGTGGCAGCACCAGTGAGCCCTGGTGATCAGCAGCTGGAGAGGCAGTGCCAGCAGTTGGCCAATGGTGATGGTGGGACAGTGTCGGGGAGCGGTGGCAGTGCACCACGTGTGAATGTGCCCTGGCATGGCTCTGATGTGTGGATCCCAATGTCAAGGGGTGCTGGCCAGCAGGGCCAGGAACACCATGAGGGACAACATGCTGGACCAGCAGAAGACCTCTTTGATGAACACAGCGATCTTCTCCAGGCCTCAGTGGATCAGCAGATGTGGCTCATGATAGTGGTGGATGCACTCAGTTCGGTTCGGAACCAGGCAGACGAGCGGCGCAGCAGGGACCATGGATTGCTCCTGGCAGAAATGGCCCAGCAGCAGGCGGATGTGACTGCTGACATTGACAGGCAGACCACTGCATTGACAACTGTCATGACTACACTGGGCACCCGGTTTGGTGCCCAGCCACCACAGACATCGCACAGTGTCATGTCCATCCCCAGTTCCCGGCACTGTGTGACACCTGCTATGTTGACACCGGGTTCAGCTGTGGGCATACTGAGCATGCCTGGCACAGGCATATTCGGTAGGCTGCAGACCTCTGTGCAAACATGGTTGCATTCACGCAGCGTCACCCCTGGGGGACTGTCGGTGCCACCCCATGAGTCCAATGGTCAGCCTGGCACGGCTGGTAGGTCTTAGCGGGACCACCCACACATCCATGGTGGCCATGGTACTGTGCCGCATGACTGACCTGTCTCCCACTGTGGCCACTGTCTGCTGCTGTGCAATGTGCACTGTGGGGTGCATTGTGCGATGCACAGGTGGGGTACCCGGCCCTGTACACACACGGTCCCTGTGCACACCCTCCCAGCTGCTGGCCACTGTGGCATGTGCATGATGATGCCTGCGTTGTGCTGTCTGCCAGTGTGCAATGGTGCCCAGTGTCTGAGGCATGCACAGTGATGGCCACTGGGCATGGTTGTGTGTGGTCCTGTGTGGGCAGGGGGTGTCTGTTGGTGCCATTTACCCAATGCGCAATGGCGGCGTGACAGCTCCCATCCCCACCCGCCACCTTGTGATGACACACCAGACCCATTCCCTTACCGCTGTCCACTCCTGATGTCCTGCCTTGCCTGTCTGTGGGCTGTGCTCTTGGTGGTTGCGCATGGCCCCATGACCTACCTGTGTTGTCCAAAGTGCTCCTCTGTGATGGTGTCCCGGTGCAGCTGTGCCATCTGGATCAGACGGGGGTCTCGTCGCCCAGGGGGTGGCTGCCCATCACCAGCTGTCCCCCTCTTCAACCTCTAGGGCTATCTCATAGTCAGTGGCCATGTTGTGCAGGATACAGCAAGCCAGGAATAGCCCACAGGCATTCGAGGAGCTGTACTGTAAAGCACTGCCTGATGTGTGCAGGCACTGGAACTGTGCCTTCAGCAGCCTGAGCACCCACTCTATGACATTCCGTGTTGTGGCATGTGCCTCATTGTACTGTAGCTGCAATAGGGTTGTGGGGTGCCAGTATGGTGTGAGCAGCCAGGGCTGTAGTGGGTAACCTCTGTCACCTGTGTGTAGAGGGTGGACATTAGAATGGTTGAATGTGTCACTATGCCATGGGCCAACATGGCCGGTACCCATGACACCTCTAACTATGCACCCCCCATGTCTGCTCACATCATCCTGCATGCTATGAATACTCAACTACTAGATGACCAATGGGGATGTCCCCACTCTCAAACCTGCGGCACAGTGCAGACTGGTGCCAGATGAAGACATCATGTGCTATCCCAGGGTGCGTGGCACAGACATTGGTTATGCATCCCCTGGCATCACACACCACCTGGCAGTTTATGCTTGGATATCCCTAGTGGTTGATGTATGCAGCACCCTCCGGGCCAGGTGGCATGTAGATAGCTACATGGGTGCAGTCAATGGCCCTGAGCACACCAGGCAACTGTGCTACCCTGTGGAACTCCTGTATGTGTGCTGAGCACTCTGCCTGTGTGCTGGGGAAATGGATGTACTCCACAGCATGTGGCAGCAGTGCACTGAGGAACTGTGTGAGTAGGCGTCACGCGGCTGACTGGGTTATGCCTGTCGTGTCCCCGATTGGTCTCTGGAAGGTGCCCGTGGTGAGCAGGCACATGACGGCTGTCACCTTCATCTCCACTAGCAGAGCATGGCTCTGTCATGTGGGTGCCTGCATCTCATCACTGCACAGCTCACAGAACTGCCTCAGTATCACCCGGTTCAGGCGGTACCGGCCCACAATCTCTGTGTCAGAGTAAAGTTCAAAGTTGGTGCAGGCTCGGTACTGCCTGTTCTGGATGTACCGCCGATGGGCCCTTCCACAGCTGTGCCTCCCTGTTGAATGCCTTTTCACACCCCTCATTACTGCCTCCATCTGGAAGGTGGCGCTGGCCATGTCCTTGGCTGGTGTTCTCCCCTGGGTGGTTATTGTTCTGTTCCTCCTGCTGTCTATTCTGATGCTCCCCCTGCACGGGGTACACCTCCGGCTTTTGCCTGCAGCTGTCCTTCCTCCTGCCACTGCCCTCAGCCACTGTGGCACTCCACGCCCTTTGCTGCACAGTGGCATGGGCACACCCACTCCTACCCTGACTCTGGCACAGTTCTGGTGGGCCCTGTCCTGCCCAGTCCTGTGCACTGCTTCTTTATATTCCTCCCTGGCTCTCTGTCACCACACTCCCACATGTGGCTTCCCTTTTGCATTCTTCTTCCCCTCTCTTGCTCCCTTTTATTTTGGCTCATTTCCACTGTCATGCAACTTCTGCTTGCTCCCTATTGCGCATGGCTAAGCTGTTCAATATCGACTGCATGTGTTTTTCATGGTTCTGCCCCTGCACAGTTGCACATGCATTCATTACTGTTGTGCTCTGGCGCATTGCTTATTGTGCTGCGCCACCACCTCCCACTGAATATCGCACAATGGCGCATTTCTGTATTTGTGCTAGCACATCTCTGTTGCGCATGGCGCATCCACTCTGAATATCCAGCCCTGTATGTTTATCTGCTCTACTTTGGCTAGAGATTGAAACTGCTTTCCAAAGCTCTGGTTCCCCATTCTTTACCTTCTGTGTAAAAAGCGACAATGTTCCTTTCCATTTCTGACTGCACATATCTCTGTTTCTTGTTGGCAGCAGCTCCATAAATGGTTGCACTTAGACCCAACTTGTTTCCATTTTTTTTTTCTTTGGCGTAACCCTGATATAACCATTGGAGGATGGCCACTTAATTCACCTGCCTGGGACTCTCTGGACATTTCTACTCTACAAGATTTATTGACTTCCTAAGGCCCTGTCCTCGACTCCTTTCAAAACCTTCAAACTAGATATGGTCTTTTTTTTTTTTGTAGCCTTTCTTTTCTCTTGTCACTAGCCACTGGGACCCCATTCAAGTGAGACCCACCCAAGCGGCTGTACCATCCTGCCTGAACCCTCCAGAGAGGAAATTAGGGAAAGAGTCATCTTCAACTGACCCTTGAAGTGGAGAGATCCCAGGAGAGTCAACTGGGAGGCTGGTGGAGGACCTGTGAGCCACTCCCTTGGGTCTGCTATCATCCTCTTAGCGACCGGGTTGTTTCCTCCTTGCTTAGTTATGTTGCCCCTGAGGTGCAGACATGCAATGACATCACCACACAGAGGGCATGTACCCGACCCCTCTTGGGGACATCCACTGCAGCCTCCCCAGATGCAAGTCTCTGCCACCACATGTGATGCCTCCCAGTCTCCACTGGCGGCCTCCACAGGGTGGGGAATCCCCAGAACCCACCCCAGGAGAGGAGAGCAGTCCTCTGGATACTCGATCCTCTCCTCCCCCAACAACACCCAGCACTCAAGTCTGCTTTCGAACCCTGGGCTCCCGTGTGGTGTGAGGTGTGGCATTTAGCAACTCAACCCTCAGTGCCACTGGGCTGGCTAGAAATGGTCTTGCATAGATGGAATTTTGGCATTATCTCCAACTTTTCAGTGCTTTGGTCACAGTACATAAGAGATCCAGTATGTTCAGCTCATTCCCTACCCCACAGATTTTATCCATATGGCTAAAACAGTTCAAGGGCACAGCTGGGACCATATTCACGGTGATTAGGGATGCCATTCCTGATCAGACTCTGCATGCCAAAACTGCTTGGGAAGCTTCCCTTGCTTTACAGATCCCAGATCATTCTTGAGGTGACTGTTGGAAGGTAGCCTATAAGGCAGTTTATGTTGCACACAGTAGGCTTCTGCAAAACAAGGTACTGCACCATTGGTATCATGCTCCAGAAGTCCTGCAAAAGGTACAGTACATATTCTTCCAAATAGCAACTGCTGGATATGTGATAATCCCAGTGCAGACCTTTTCCATATTCTCTGGTCCTGCCCTAAACTTACTCATTTTTGGACACAGGTCCAGGGAATTCTGTAACAGATATTTTTGTTAAGTACTCCACATTTTCCTGCCTTTTTCCTACTTAGTTGACATAAATATTTTACTGCTGTTTTATCCCTACACCTTGACTATTTACACCTAGCATTGAAGCAAAGTAACTTATTCTTCAGTATTGGATGCCTCTACCATTCCTACTGTCCTGAAAGGAATACAAAAGGTAGATTGTGGAGAAATATTGAGCAGGATTGGAGAATCAAGAACACAGGGCATGATTGAAGCTGGCAGATGGGAAATTTGGGAAGGATGTGAAAAACTGCATTTTACAGAGTGAGTGGCTAAGCTTTTTAACAGCCTACCAACAAAGGTGCGGGGGTGCAATTACCATTCATAGTTTCAGAAATGGCTGCATCCAAGTAAAAGGCTTAATAAAGGTTTAATAGTTACATGGAGGAAAGCAGTAAGGCAGGGGGAAAAAGAGGAGGGGAAGGGAGGAGGTGAAAGCAATAACCCTACTAGACATTAGATCCCGAGGTAGAACAGGGAAAAACAGGGCAGACTGGTTGGATCAATTTGGGGGGGGTGGCAACATTTTCTATATTGATATGTTTCTCCCTACCTACAACTATGGCAATATCATCTACAGTGCTGCTCCTAATTGCACAGTAGTTAGACTGGACCCCATCTTTCACTCCTTCTGCCATTTTGCCTTGGACTGTCCCCTTTGTACCCATCACTGCATTTTGTATTCCTCTCCCTCCCTCCCTTGATGCCAGGTGTCTTGCTCACTGTGCCTCCTTTATATCCAAATTCTGGCTTGGCTCTCTAACTGCCTACCTATCCTCTCTCCTCTCTCCCCTCTTTCCTCCTACCCACTCCACCCCCCAAAAGTCTACTGCTGGCCAAGGCATTCTTCTGTCATTTCCCTAAGGTCTGGTCCTCCCTTCCTGTTTCCATCTTCCCAGCCTCTTCCTCCATCTCCCTTAAGTCTCTTTCTCATTACTTTACAACTCCCTCCTGCAACTATTCCTGACTACAGATTTTAGCGGCCACCGTCCACCCCCACGATCTGCTCACTCAGGTCTTGTTATGCTCTGGGAGCTTCCCGCTCCTGTTCATGTGCAATTTTTGCTTCCTTAGGCACCTGGTTTGTCCTGTATTAATTAGCACTGAATACTGGTTTTGTAATCTGTTAAGGATTTACTTATATACCTTGTTTTGTTTACACTGTATTACTTGGTGTACTATACTGTAGCTGTATAACTGTTTATGTATTTTCCCACTTGCACCTTTTTGTACTATCCACTCTACCTCACCACACCCCCAGAATGCATCTAGAAATGAGCTGCTACCAGCTCAGTATGTCAACCCTGGAAAAAAAAAGTTTGACATAAATAAATTACATACATACATAAATGAGTTGTTAATGAGCTTGGTACACCCAGTACACCTGAGTTTCATTCTCACAACCTCAGCTTGCATACTGTGTGACCCTAAGCAAGTCACTTAAACTTCCTGCATTCCGGGGTCACACCTAGAAATTAGCTTTGCACATGGCACTTTTCTGACTAAAAATATGAACAAAATGGGTGCTCTGATATATCTTATTGGACCAACAAGAGAGTAACTTAATGTTTTAAACTTTTTGTTCATCTTTTTTTATAAGGACCGGTACGGCAACAAACAATTTTGACCAAAAATAGTAAGATAGATTAAAAATAAAGAATAAAAGGTCATAAGATTAAATCTGTGGAAAACATTACGAGATTTGAGGCCTTCCAATGCCAACTGCAATTGTTTTGCATGAGACTTGAAAATCAAGTTGTATTCAAGATTGCAGTTGATTGGCTCAAGAGCATAATGTTTACACATTTTGTCCAAAACAAGATTCCTGTAGATTTGTATGACTGCATATCTGTGATTTAGATCCATTGTTTGGGTATTATTAAAGCAGCAGTGCAATGGAATTGAGTACAAAAATTCGACCCTACATTTCTCACTATAAAAGTTTCCTGACAAGTTCCAGTTTTTCTTTTTGGTGGTAAAATGTTCAAGTTCTACCAAAATCTGAGTATTCTATAAATGTTAGAATTAAATTTTTTTCTCAAGAAAAAAGATGACCACCTCATTTGGCTTAGAAAAAAGCATTTTAGACCTTTTTTTGTTTTTAATATCTTATTCAAGTTTTCAAGATACATTACAACTAAGACAAGTAGGATAAACAGTGGATTACATACAAGTGTACACAACAGAGGTGATACACAAGCGTGGTCCAAAACTGTAACAGTTTCTACCTATAGCTGCTGATAAAAAAACAGAGAAACATTCTTTCTTTTTTGTGGTGAACCATGGAAATATTACTTCAGACTGATGCAGTAGACTACCAAAATCAGGTTGTTGCCAAAAACATCCCAACAGGGGGAATTCATTTTATATGTATTGTAAAGGAAACATGAGTAGAACAAAGAGTAAATATACATGATAATGAATGCTATTTAACAACTAATGAAGATAAAGGAATCTATACTGTCCTTAGAAAAATCATGGAGTGTTAACACTGTGATAGGTGCTGCTGCTGCATAGCTGAAGTTGAAAAGCTGCCCTTACTTAAGAGATGTGTAATGAAATTATGTGACTAAATAATAACAGTTTTATTGAAAGAAGTGTTTATAGAAAGTGTAAAAAATTAGACTTATGTATATGTATGACTATTTTTATTCTGTACATGTGATGATCTTGTTAATGTTATACATGTTTTTGACAAATAAACTGAAAGTGACAATCGAACTGCTGCTGAATATTCAAATGGTACATCATTTTGCATCTGCACCTTGCAGGTAAGCATTGTAAACATGACAATAATTAGGATCAAGAAAAAAACTCAAAGTGCACAGCATAGAAGGTAAATAGAAATGTAGATTGACAGGTATGTTAATATTTTATTAATTGTAGCTGAAACACACATTTTATAAAAACATTTTTTGGAGTGCTGCTGATTTAATATAATATGCTATTGTCAAACAGAGCTCATTAGTTTAGATCATGGATTGTTATTTAACAGATCTGAAAAATAAGATATTACATCTGGTTTATGAGACCTATAACAACTATCAGGCATTGGCAATTCTTAGGAGTGCACTGATGCATAATGCCAGGAAAACTAAATTCTTAAAAACACAAAATGGAATGAGGCAAACTATTATTTGGGAACTGTTTACTGGTGCCCAGTCCAATGCTTTGCCCTTATTTCAGTGCTATCACCATAGCATTATCAGATCAATGCACTAATTTGCATTAAAATGCACAATAATTGGCTTGACAGATACTACTGTATTGATGCAGTATTTTAATTTGCTATTACTGCAGTACTATTATAGTAAATACACCAATGAAATGTACCAAAAGACACAGGACAAGAGATAACTTTAGGGCCTTAAATAAAAGAAGGAAGGTGTAGAGAAAATTACTGGAAATTGAGAAAGAAAAGTATCGAGTTAATATGTGGAATAAATTAAAAAAGAAAGTCCAACACATTTAACAGATTTGTTCAAGGTGAAGATTTTCCTGATAGTCGGAAGGGTAGTATCATATATCCTATTCATAAAAAGAGTCAAATGACCAATCCCAGCATATACAGACCCCGTAGACTTTTAGATGCAATACTTAATATATTTTGTAAAATTATATTACAGAAATTAGAGGCCTGGATCTATGAAAACCAGCTATTGGATGAGTCTCAGAATGGTTTTAGGCATAGCTGTTCTACCATTCAACGCTGTTATGTGCTCTTTGACTTAATTCACAAATAACGGTGATTATAAAAACTAATCTTTCCTGCTGTTTTGTAGACCTCCAAGCAGCTTTTGATAGTATTAGCTGTGAATTGGTATGGCAAAAATTAAGCTTCATGGGCAGAGACCATTTTTGTTGAATATGTTGATTAGACTCCATCATAACACCTGGGTTCAAGTTCATTATAATCAATCTGGTAATTTAATTTCTAGAATTCAAGCCAATCTAGGAGTCCACCAAGGATGTATCTTAGCCCCAGCACTTTTTGACTTGTACATTAATTCTATCATTGTTCAGTTATACAGTTCCAATCTTCATTCACCCAAAGTGATTAACAGGAGCTTGAGCTGCCTGGCTTACACAAACAATATTGTTTTGATATCTGCTTCAGTGTTAGGCTTACAAAGGAAAATGAATCATTTTGTCAGCTTTTATAAGGATAACAGCTTAGTCATAATCAAGGATAAAACCAAACTGGTGATTTTTGGGAACAGAAACAAGAAGATGCCAAGGTTAAATATGGGGACTCAAGCAACTGGAACAGAAAACTATTGTGATTATTTGGGTGTAAGATTCTCTGATAATCTTCTTTGAAAGGGTCATCTAAGGATGTTAGAGACTAAAATGAAAACAGCATTTAATACATTTAAAAGATTTAATTGCAAATTAGGGAAATGTACTATTAAAGGGCTTCTTACAATCATAAATGCAAAAATCAAATAATGCATTCTTCATGAAGCTGAAATCTGGGGTTCTTCTAATTTTATTTATTTAAAAGTTGGTAACTGGGAATAGCACAATGAGCCAATGCTCATTTCCAGGTGTGACCCCTAATTTATCCTTTTTAGAAGTTGTTCTGAATAAAATACAGTGCTATGTATTGTCTGTACCAAACTCAGTTCCATCAGAAATATTAAGAGTTGAAACAGATCAGTTTTCCATCTCTATATTGGTTAGAGAGAGATGTTTAACCTTTTTGTTGGACATCTTCCTCTTACCGGATGACAGATTACTTAGATATTGCCTTGAGGAAGAGATTGGTTATACACAGAAGAGCTTTCTTTGTTCATCTATTAAATTTACTAGAGACCACTTGTGTCCCCTGGGTCTGGGAAATTTGTTATACGAAATATACTCCAGACAATTTCATGAAATCACAACTCAAAGTAAGACTAGGGTTTAAGATACTGCTGTTGACCAAGACTTTTCCTGTATTTGTTCTTTAACATTTTATAAATAGTATAAACAAATCAAAACATCTCATCAACTTGAATATTAATTGGCACATTTATGTAATCCACATGAACAAAAAATGATCACCAGATTTAGAATGGAGGTTTATGAAGCTAATTATATACTTTTTAGACAAAAGCATTCCTGGGATAGCGTCAAAATTCTGCAAATGTGGCTCACAAGTCGATGATGATTTAAAACATATCACGCTTCTCTGCCCCTTGTATTATTACAAAAAAAAACCTTTGGTTAGGGCCTGCCTTGGTCAATTATAGTCACACTTTGGAGTAGCAATTTGTGCTTTACACAATTTGCATGATTCTATAACTTTGAACAGACTGGTTGTTTTTTGACATCTTTGAAACTATAAAATTGAATTTCTTTATTTTATGATCTGTTTAATGTTATGTTTCTATTTTCTTACATTTGAGAATATGAGCGGTCTATCCCTTTTTTGCCAACTATGACCCCCTTGTTCTAAACCTTGCAATTTAGAACTTAAATGAGATTACAGGTGAAATACTTTTACAGGAGTGTAGGTAACCAGACCCAAACTTGGATAAGTTCTGCTTACTCCTGTTTCAGGATTTCTAAAGACTAAACTCTCCCCAATTCTCTTCTGTTCATGAATGTTATACAGAAATTACAGTTTTCAGAATTTAAAGCTCAGTTCGGTCACTGGTTATAATTATTATTAAAGACTTCTTATTGTAACCAATAGTCAAGGTCTCTTTTTATGAATATTTGATAGAAAGTTAACTTTTGCAAATGAACTGTCTAAGACTTTATACAGTGACTGTATAGTCCCCACCACTTATATTGACCGCGGGTAATGTGGGCAATCGGTTAATTTGGGAAAATCACGAAAACCATATTCTAGTTACGTAGAATCCTTAATTAAAACCACTGTTTATTGTGATTAAGTGGTGCCTGCTAAATTGGGCAATTTGTGCTTGTTGACTACAGTTCTAACACTTGTAAAATTCATGTAAAACTCATTAATTGGATTCGCACCTACAGACCCACTCTATACAGCAGTTAATTTACAATTAGCACCTACTATAACTCACCTGCTCTGCCAGTTTCAAACAGATTCTATGTATTGCAGTAATGGCGGGGAAGAGAAACAAAATTTCGTTGTGTCAGAAAATGGAGGTGCTAACACGAATAGCTCAAACCCCAAAGATGAGCCAGCACAACCTGACTCTGCTTCTAAGCCTTCCAAAATCCACTGTTGATGACCTCCTCAGACAACAGGATCAACTGGTTGATGAATGGCATAAAAATTCAAATCCCAAGTGAAAACAGAAGAGAGAGGGGAAAGATGGTGAGATGGAGGAGGCTCTTTTGCACTAGTTCAGTAATGCCCATGGAAGGGAAACACTTTTAAGTGGAGCAATGCTTGCCCAAAAGGCAAAAAAGTTAGTGGTGGCTTTGGGGAGAAATTACTTTAATCCTTCAGAGGGGTGGCTCCAGCACTGGAAATCCAGAAATAACACAGACTTCTGCTGTGCTCATGGTGAGAAGCATAACTCAGACTCCAGTAGCGCAGAGCAGTGGTTAAAGAATGTTTTGCCAGGGCTACATGATGGGTACAATCCTAAAAAGATTTTTAATTGTGATAAGACCGGGTTATTTTATCAATGTCTAGGTCTCAGAACTCTTGCCTTCAAGAGTGAACCAATGCTTGGACAGAAAAAAAGAAAAAGAGAGACTGTCTGTCATGCTATGCTTTAATAGTGACAGCTCGGAAAAGTTGGAGCTCTTAGTTGTGGGGAGAAGTAAAAAGCCAAGGTGCTTCTGTGGGGTGCACCACATTCCAGTCATTTAAAAGGATAATCAAGCCTCCTGGATGACTGGAGACATCTTCTCTGAGTGGCTGTTGGCATGGGACAGGAGGCTGAGTGGTCGAAAGATCCTTCTCACTTTGGATAATTTTTCTGGACACCCAAAAGTCACCGGCTTGTGAAACATAAGTCTCTGCTTTTTCCCTGCAACACAACATGCCTACTTCAACCTTTGGACATGGGGATAATTTACAGCACTAAGCAGCACTATGTCAAGTCCATGAGAGAACATGACATTGCAGAAATAGTCTCAAACCCTGACATTTGTGCTGCAGACTGTATGAAAAAAATTAATGTCCTTGATGCCGGACGCTTGCTAAAACTTTCCTGGGATCTAATCCACCAGCAAACAATAAAGAACTGTTTCCATAAGGGTGGCTTTACAACTGTAGCAGTGGGCACTACACCAGAACAACAATTAAATGAACCGCTACCTGAAATGACAGCTCCTGATAGGTTAACAGAGGAGTAATTTCATGACCTTTGCCAGCTCAGAGAGAATGACACCCCTCCAGAAACAGAGTATGACATTGCAATAGTGATTGGTTCAATGGTCAGTGATGTCACTGAGGAAGACCAAGAAGACACAGAAGAGCAAGCTGAGGTTACGGTTACGCCATTGGACATTTGCACCACTATTTTGACAATGCGTAGGGTGATGGAGTAGCACAAGACACTTTTACTTGACTGGGATCTACTGCAGTAGATAGAAACTACTTGGAGGCCATACTGCTGACAGAGAAATGTGCAAACACAGATCACAGAATATTTCAACCTCAAGTAGGAATGGTGCCTTGTAGCACCATGTGCACAATAACATTTTGACATTGATGGGTTTACCCTGTTTATGAAGTGGAACAACATTTGCCAACTTCCAGGACTGAGAAACAGCACTGAAGGTGAAGAACATGTTGAGCAGGTGAGTAAAGGGATCTGCAATGGCAGAAGCTGAGAGGGGGAAGAGCTTGGAATCCAGACCATCAGAACTGGACTTTGATGGATTGATGGAGGAAGGGGAAAGCAGTGTTTTCTGAATGGTGACTGGGGGGAAGTGGAAGCCCAATGAGGGGTGGAAGAGAGCAGCAGTGAAAGGAGAGGAGCCTGGAGTGGGAGAAGAAGGGATGGCACAGGTTGCAAAGAACTTGTTGAAATGAGCAGCAACAGAGGTAGGGTCAGCCACAGTTGAATCATTAACCACAAGGACAGGGGGACTGGACCGGGCAGGGGGATTTAAAAAGGAGTGAATAATCATCCTGAATTTAGCTGGGGAGTTAAAGTTATTCTGGAGGTTTGACTTGAAATACCGTGATTTCATTGCCCAGACAGGCTTCATTCAGTTGTTCTTCAGGGTCTTGTAAGAGGTAAGGTCAGAAGAGAAGTGAGATACTTTGTAGCAGGCTCATGCAAGGTCTCGGGACTTGTACAGATCAATGATTTTCATGGTAATTCAGTGGTGATGGGAGATTTTTACTCTGCATTTCCTTAGTGGGACATGCTTGTCCCAGATGGAGGAGAATTTGGTGTGGAATAGAGTGAGGGCTATGTCAATGTCAGAGGCAGAGAGGATGGCTAACCAGTCGATTGCTGTGAGGTTGCTCAATGCAGCATTAATGTTTAGCAACTGGAGACACCCAGTCCAGATATAGTTTGGTGATGAGCAGAGTGCTGGATTTTACTAGTGCAGAATGTTATGCAGTAGCCACTAAAATAATCTGGCAAAGGTACCTGTTACAACAATGCAGTGGGGGTGATATGGCCTCCATGAAGGCTATAGCATATGTGAGGCTCTGACAGACATAGATGGCAACGCAGCCTCCACATTTTCTCCTGCCTTGCATGAAAAGATGATAATTAGGAAGGGGCAGGCAACAGTCAGGCATCGTGGAGGAAAGCAAGGACTCAGAGAAGCAGAGGACAGTGAGGGAGTGTAACTGAACCCAGACAGAGAGATGGATGAGTTTAGGCAGAAGGCTCTTACCATTCAGACAGAAGATGCTAAGGACCTTGACAGTAGCACAGGAAGGGAGGGAAGAAAGGGTGAGAACAGGGTTAGGCTCCACCTTCACTTTTATTAGTTCTTTCAGAACCCTTTCTTCTGAAAATGGACTGGTATCACCCCCATCTTCAGAGTGTTTCTCTTGTTCGGTTTAGGTACCTCCCCTTACTCTTCCTTTGTGAATACTGAGCAGAAATATTTGTTCAGTATCCCTGCTTTTTCACTGTCACCCTCTAACCACATTCCCTCCCCTTTTTTAAGCCTCAGTATCAGTCCTTTGGTCTTTCTTTGCTCCCTAATGTACCTATAATAGGTCTTATCCCCCTTCTTAACAGAGTTTGCTAGCCTTTCCTCGGTTTGGGCCTTTGCTATTCTAACTGTCTTCCCAGTCTCTTTCTGCTTTAACTGATAAAGTTATCTGTCCTGCTCCTTCTGTATTTTCTTATATTTCCTGAATGCAATCCTTGTCTCCTTAACCTTCCCTGCCACCTCTTTTGAGAACCATTGCATTTTTTTCCTTCGTTGTGTATTGTTGATTTGCTTTACACAAAGGCTTGTTGCCTCTGTGACGGCTGTTTTGATTACTCCCATTGTTCCTCCACCCCTCCTTCTTGCCTGTTTGCCAGTGCTTTTCTGAGGCACTCTCTTATTTTCCCAAAGTCAGCCTTCCTAAAGTCCAATACTCTTGCTTTTATATGGCTTGATTGTATGGCTGTGTTTATCGTGAACCACACTGTTTGGTGGTCGCTTGTTCTCAGATGGCTACCCACTTCTAAATCTGAGATTCTTTCTCTGTCCCCATTTGAGAGTACAAGGTCTAAGATTGCTCCCTCCCAAGTGGGTTTCAATATTAGCTGTCTGAGGCATGCCCTCTGTAGGACATCAAGAATGACCCTGCTCTTGGATGTGCCTGCAGCAAGGTGCTCCAGTTAACATCTGGCATATTCAGGTCCCTCATCAACAATATCTCCCCTTTTTCTGCCATTCTAAGGAAGCCTTCTATCTTTTCTTTGTCCATTCCTTCCCCCTGAGATCGGGGTCTGTATATAACCCCCATGCAGATTGTGGTGCCATTTCCTGTCTCGAGGGTGCCTCATCTGCTCCTTGTTTACTTTTTAGTTCTGTTGCTTTGATCTGTTCCTTTATATAGAGAGCTCCTCCTCCTCCTCCTCTTTAACCCTCTCTGTCCCTCCTGTTGATTGTGTATCCTGGTATGTTGACATCCCAATCATGGTTCTCTGTGTACCATGTTTCTGTGACTGCTACATTATCCAGGCAACCCTCTTCCATCAAGGCCACTAGTTCAGGGAGCTTGTTACACAGACTAGAGGCATTGATACTCATCACCCTCCTCTTTTTGATGGCCTTACCCCTTTTAGCCCCATTCCTGTCCTTACTGCTTTTGCCTTTTTTTACATTTACCTCTGGTCTTCTTCCTAAAGACTTCTCTACCTTGGTGTTTACCTCACTAATTACTGTGTTTTGTGGGGGGAGGCTGGGATTTCCCTGCTTATTTTCAGTGCCTCCCCCTTGGCTAGTTTAAATGCTTGCCAATGAAGCATTTAAACCTCTCACCTAGGATCCTGGTTCCCCCCTGGACAGATGCAGACCATCGCACCAGTATAGGTCTGCATCCCTCCAGGTGGCTCCCCAGTCCCCAATGAAGCCAAAACATGAGCTCCACACCAGTTTTTCAACCATTCATTTAATTCTCTGGTGAGGAGTACCCTAGTATCACCCTTGTCATAGACAGGCAGCACCTCCAAGAAGATTACCGCATGCACTACTTGTCTAAGGCCCTTCCCCAACTCTACAAACTCCTCTAGCACTGCTGTTATCCCATTCCTAGCCAGGTTATTTTTCCCTAGGTGGACAATGACATCCAGCTCCCTCCCTCATACAGTTGCTCCCATGATCCTGAGGATTCGCTTCCTGTCCCTCCAAGCCATGGTGCCAGGCAGGCACCTTACCTCCCTCTCCCCTTTTCCCCCATTTCTAATCCCTAATGACTGAGTCCCCCACCAGGAGTTGTTTCCTTCCCCTGTGGGGTCCCATGCCACCCTCCTGTGGATCCCCTTTGTAAAGGTTCCCAGCATCCTCCTTGATCTGCAGGTGCCACCATAGAGGAACCACTATCCACCAGAAGAGTGAATGAATTGTGGAGAGGTACAGCAGGAGGGATGCAACTCTGTTCCACCACCCTCTCCCTCCCTGAAAATATTTTTTTGCAGGTACAGTGCAAACAGGTGGAATGAGACATACTGTGACAATGTAGTAGTTAAGGTATGCAGGAGGCCAAGTCAATTGTAATGGCACTCACAGCAAAGCAGAGTAGCAGCTAGGTTAGCAGTGACTTACCTGGGGTGCAGCATGGTCAGCTGAATGGCCAATGTCAGGTTGACTCAAAGCAGACTTCTTGATGTTCTTTGCACTGTAGTACTTGGTGTGGAGGGCTGCAGTGTAGAGGGCCACTGGTACTGTGCAGAAGAAAAAGGGAGCCAAAGATTCACCTGTGGAGCTGCCTGATTGGTGGGATGGAGTTCAGCAGTCTAAGGCAAGTGGGGGGGTCTAGATGCTAGTGGCGGGGGTAGGGAGAGCCCAACATGGTGACTGGCTCCCAAGTGATATACAGCTGCAAGACCAGTACTGTGTCTAATAAAGTAAAAGAGCCAAATTTGATAAACTGAGTGTTCAATGTGTGATACATTAATAGAGTCATACAGTAGAAAGCATTTTGGAGTTGAGAAACTCAAACAGCCCATCAAGCCCTAGCCTTTCTAAAATTCCAAACCCTGTCCACTTCCTCCACGAGTGAAAGAAATGGATACTAACAGTTCTCTCTAGTTCTAAAAAATATTTAAGTTTCAAATAAAAAAATTAATTGGCCATGTTATACAAGAATCAACTGGGTATAACTTGGCCCAATGGGGGCTTGCTCTCTAAGTCAGTGACATAAACTGATTAGAAGGTTTTCCCCTAGAGACTCTTAACCCGTTGAATTTTCTCTGTTACTTTCTTCTGTTTGTTATCTCACTCTGCTCACTAGAAAGCCTTGCTCCAGACTTGTTTAGTATTACCCTTTTCTATACACCTCCAGGCTCCTAGATGTCTGTCAAATTCAAACATAGTTACCCCTGTTTTTATTCCCTACTATCCTGTTGGGCTCAGTATTTTCCTACCCTCTTAGTGGCCCCAGGTTTATAATCTATTCTGGGTCTCTGTCAGTACCCCTGTGATCTGAAACATATTCTATTGTATGCTGTTCTGCATACCCTGTGCCCTGATGTATTTCTGTGCAGTGTTTTACTGTTTTGCTGTCTTGTTAATTGACTTAGTAATTGCATAATTTAGCCCTTTTTACTGCTGTATCTCTTTTACATACTGTATCCCTGCACATTTGGTTCATTTTCTTTTATTACTCTTTAATTGCTATGTTATTATTTTATAATTAACCAATGTATTCTATTTCATATCTTGATCCCTCTCTTTCAGGAAATGAACAATGATTGCCTCTGTTCCTAATTTCATCAGGATTTAAATGTAAATGAAGGTATTTAAATCTAGTGTGAAAACCTGCTTGACTGCATTACAAAGATCAGGCATCCTGGAATGTTTTGATGTTTTAGTGCTAAAGCCTGCAGTAGTTATAGTGTATTAGTCAGTGATTTTGCTGTCCTCTGAAGTCCCTATGATCTTGTCTTATGCTGGCCATGCACCTTTTCAAGGCACAGTAAATGCCCTGCTGTCTTCTGTAGTTTAAAGTGCATCTCAGTTAATAAACAATGGTTTTAGAGAATACAGGGACTTCACAAGACATGTAACAGAACTGAATGAGAGTATAACCTGCTGGCTTGTGCAAGTATGCATCAGCTCCCATGATGCCTTGCATGCATGGGGTCATGACCTTTGCCATGGAGCCAAACAGGTTTTCACACCAGGGCTAAACAGAGTAAAGCAGCCCTATTTATATTTAAATTAAGATGAAATTAGGGGGATGCAATACAAGGAATCATTGTTCATGCCTACAGACTACACAGGTATACAGAAAATAGGCTGATGTGATTTCCATTTAAATAAACAGATTTTAAATAAATACAATTAAAACGAAATATCTATTGTGCCACTGAGCTGCATAGATGTGAATAGCAGCTCCTGTAGCTTAGAGGTCAACTCACAAAACTGGGGAGTCAATAACCCAAGCTCCTTGGTCTGAATCCAGGTAGAGATTTACCCAGCAAACAAATGGTGACCTGCTGTGTGCTTCTAATCAAATACTTTAAATAAATAAGTAAATTCATTTTTGAACAGCTGATAATGCAGAAACTCCAGCTGTGATTAGAAGCCAGGTTGCTTGCTTCAAGGTAATGACAACCTCAGCAACACAGAAACTTACATTCATGTTAATGCATCTTGCTCAAGAAGTAAAGGCACCACAGCATTTTCCTGTCACTGACATGTCACAACAGGAATATTTTCTATGCACACAAAACTGTTTTTAACTAAGTATGTTTACTATAAAATTTTCTGTTCCAACTCAACACTGCCATGAATCAGCACTGTAAAAGTTGAAAATAAAATAAAAATAAAATTTTCATGTTCTGGTCTGGATTGTAACCTTGGAAAATATGAACAAAGTAAGCTTCCTACAAGGAAGTGAACTTGGAAATAAAATGTAGTTGTTTCTTTCACTAGTCATGCCTATGCAGCCTGATGTACACCACTGCAAGCAGCGCAGACGAGTTGCACTGGTGCAGATCAGGCTGTGTAAACAGCAAGCAGAGTGTTGTAACTTGTTCCCTTAAGGTGCAGGACGATCCCTGGTTTTGTGAGTTTGTGTACCGGTGCAGATGTTTTTAGCTAGCATGTAAACAAGCTGTTCGACCCGCACAGGTACAGCCCCATGACCCCCATGTCAAACTGAACTGCCAATGTTGTCCTGCACTTGTTAGCCACTGCAGCAGATTCCACTGTATATACTGTAACAACAGAACTGATTATTATTGGCAGCAGGGAGTTACCATGCTGAAGTGTTGCATGCATCAACAGTCACCGACTGATATGACACACTATTTAGCACTACCATCCCTTGAACTGCCTGTTTTCCCAAACTGTTAAGATAAAAAGAATGAACCTTTCCCATAAGCTCCTGCACACCTCAGCAGTCCCATATCCTCCAGCACATTTTCAGAAATATGGCTGAAATACAGGAAGTTCAGAGAGGCAGTATAGCGTAGCAGTTAAGAGCGCTGAGCAGTAAATCTGGAGAGCTGGGTTTGAATCTCACAGCCACCACTTCCATACTGTGTAACCTTGAGCAAGTCACTTAAAGTCCCTGTGCTCCCAAGATGCACATGGAAACAAGCCTCGGCTTAGTGCGCCTTTACTGGCCAAAAATTGTAAAACAAAAAAATAAAAAATAAGAAAATCTTCCTGCAATGATGTATACCATTGGCTCTGCAAATGCCAGGTGGTGATGGTACAGGTGAAGTGGCAGGCAAGCAGTGCAGGTGACATTGCAGTGGGACAATATGTGTAAACATGCCTAATGACTGCAGGTAATTAAACAGATTTCCTGCTTGTAGTACAAGTAGCGATGTGTAAAGTTCGAAAACTTCGCTCCAGGAATTGATTTGTAAATTTGCCTCATTTCGTGGAGTTAATTCACCTTGCAAAGTCCAACTCCACAAAATGCGATGTTGGCAACTTGACCAGCAGAGTTTGGTTCAGAGGCGAAGTCTACAAACTATGAAGTTGGTAATTTTGCTGCGGAAGTTTGGTACAGAGGCAATGTTTGCAAAGTACTATGGGATTGGACATCACATATTGCTGAAACAAGCTATATGACAGTGAGGAGTCTCTCTTCAGTGTAGTGTTCTGAAGACAGAGAAGGAGAGAAGTCTGTGTGTGCTTGTCTCAGGAAAAAAGCTTTTAAAATACATCTCAAAACTGAGCTTTTTGAATAAAAATTGGTCACAGATTATTCTAGAGAGCCTTGTGCTGCTAGATCTGTGTTTTTATGTTTATTTTTTCAGTGATTATTTACTTTAAAATAGTGGTTTCTGTTTTGTCAGCCTGTGAAGCAGTGGAGTGGGGAAGGGTGGGTGTACTGTAAAGCAAGGCAGGCCAGAAAGATACAAAGCCTTTTTAAGGCTGCCTGGGCAGAGCCATGCTGCCCTATTGCTAAGACTAGGAAAAAGCAGCTTTCAAATGAACAACCTCGTAAAGTGAGAAATTTTGCCTGTGCGACTGCACTGTGGTCCCCTGTGTGCTCTCACTACTTTTTTTATCCTCATCAACCCCCCCTACTACCGCACATGTGCAGTTATCCTCCACTATCACACATGCAGTCGTTTTTTATATTCTTTTAACCTTTCTCCCCAGACCCTCCCTTCCCTCTCAGCACTCCACCCCCAAAACATAACAGTGACACTGGAGGGGCCCAATCCCCCAGTATCGATGGGCATCTCCGTCTTTTTTCATCCTTCTGCCTCCACTTGCTGCAAACTTTGCCACCGAGTGCCTATGCTCCTCTTTCTATAGGACCCCCCACTCTCAGTAATGTCGCTGGAGCAGCTTCACTAATGGCAGCTTTTGCCTCTTAAGCCACTTGGTATAGTGACAGTTTGGGAAGGTGGGAGGAGGCGCTTCCTTCACCGCTTCCTACAACTCTGCTTTCACGTTCTGACCCACCCATGCAGAGTAAGCTGCAACCTAAGATCTGTATAGGCTAGGGGTTTACAGTGCATGCTTCCCCAAGTAATGTTGTTGGAGCAGCTTCACTAATGGCAGCTTCTGCCTCTTAAGCCCCTCGGTATAGTGGCGGTTCTTTAACTGCCTCCTCCACCTCTGCTTTCCCCTTCTCTCCTACCCGTGCGGAGTTGGCTGCAGCCTGAGCTCTGTATGGGCTGGGAGTTTACTGTGCCCAAGGCACTTCACTTTTAGTGCTATCGTGTTATGGGGCAGGCTGCAGCCCAAGCATATCCTCCTGCTGCCTGTACTGTACTGCACATCACACCCCAACAATGTGGCACAAAAGCTGTGAACCTTACAAAGTTGGTGAAAAAAAGTAGTAAGTATTGCATTTTTAGATATTCTCATGTAGTCTTTGATTTGCTAACAGAAATCCCACAGTTTTCATAATTACTGTAAAGACTTCTAGGGTACTTTTTCAGGTTTGGGAATTGAGTGAAGTGGGGGTAAAAATCTCCATACTTTGAAAAAGAAATATGCCACACATACGGTATGTTGCACTTCTCCCTGCATATTGGACATGACCAATGTACCATGAAAAAATGCTGCATATTACCCTTTTGAAATGTGAATAATTTTCAGTTTTCCCATGGAGTTTGGGAAGCAGCAAAACAGTCAGTGTCTTAACATTTTACCAAGCTCTGATTATCATAATAAATGGGGCATTTACATGAAGAATGATAACACTGGTCCATGAAGCTGTCACAAAATGTGACTTAATATGAATAGCATTTTTAGAAGAAAAGCGGGACTGTAACAATAAAGTCTGGAATTATTTTATCCCTGCTCTTTAGCAATAGAAATGTAGAAGGCAATGAGGGCTTTTACGAGGCAAACTGTGCTCAAGCTACCCTGTTTAATATTTTCTTAATAACATAGTTTAGTATTATCAGGTTGCCACTGTTTTTATTGTATCATATTCTTCCAGGTCATGCCAGAAAATAGGTATCTTTATTCCCAGTGCACGTGTCTGGTGAACAAAAACGAATAAATAAATGAATAAATGCCATCAGGTAAATCACTGAAACTCAGGGACAGTTGAGAAGTATGTATAGGTATTGGGGGCAGTTGCATTCTAAGGGGCACAAATCCTGTTTTAAAGCAGCTACCCTTAGTCAAAAATAAGGTACTGTACTGACTTGAGTTTATTGAATGTTGTGTAGTGACCAGATGCAGTTCTGTGCCCGTAGATCACTGCATGTGCTGTCTAGATTACTGAGGGCAATGTATCTTATGGGAGCATGCATCTTCACAATGCATTTTGTTATGTTTGCTATACTCCGGTCCTCTTAGGAATGTTTTCACTGTAATTTTCTCAAGTTGTCCTGTAGGACCCTCCACCTGTGAATGATGTTGCATTTTATGAGGTTCTACCAGGAAGCAAAATGTAAAACCTGATAAGTGTGTTTTCCTCCTTTGTAGAACATCCCCAGCTTAGTCAAACTCTACCCCACCACAGTCTAGGAGAGGGAGGGAAGAGATAGTTGCTGCTAAGAGGAACACATGGAGCTTTAAACAGCCAAGAGCTAGATTAGAGAGAGAAGATGGGTGCCAAAACTCCACGCCACATGGAAATTTAGTGAGATACATCGGGTCACACAGGCAGTAACTGGTGGTAAACTTCAAATGTGAGTCTTCTCATTTACAGCTCTGCACTGTAACCAGTACGCTAATGGCCCTTTAGTGCACAACCCACACCGTACAAGTTGCTTTTCTATAACTCCTTCTGCTAAAGCCCCTATCATTCTGGGACAAAGACCAATGTTTAATTCACCATACCTGACCAAGTGGTGCATCAGGAAGTTGTAGCAGTGTATGCAGCATTAGCGTACACAGTAATAAGGAATTGGATCTTATTGAAATATGCTAATTAATGTCTATAACTAACACTGTACATGGTGCTACAATACCCAGGCATGCCCTTAGCTACATAGATAGAGGAGTGCTTCAGGGCAGACGGGAGCCAACTACCAACTGAGTTAGCCTTGTACAAATGGGCTGACCCACCAGCCAACCTCCATCAACTATTGCCAATTATTGAGAGGGGGTAAGAAGACTTTTAGAGGGGCTCTTGCTCCAAAAAGGTAGGGTATTAGTGGGGGGGCACAAAACGTGGCTTAGGGAAAGACTGAGGGGAACTAGTAGGGGGACAGAAATGAATACAAAGTGGAGTTGTTCTAACAGCAGCTTCTGCCTCTTCTTGCTGCCTTTTAAGTCCCTCTGCATAGCGGCACCCACCCTCTTCTCCCTCTCAGCAACTATCCACCCCTGAAACATAACAGTGATACTGGGGCTGCCAAACCCCCAAGTGTCTATTGGCATCTCCTTTCTTTTTTCTGCCTCCTCTTGCTGCAGACTTTGCCACCGAATGCCTATGCTGCTATTTCTGCAGGACCCACTCCTCAGCTCTCAGTAATGCCACTGGAGCAGCTTCAATAATGGCAGCTTCTGCCTCTTAAGCCCCTCAGTATAGTGGCAGTTTGGGAAGGTGGAAGGAGGCGCTTCCTTCACTGACAAGGACAAGGTGGCTGCCATCAGGGCTGCACGTGCTGCCACTGGTGGGAGCCAGCTGGATGAACCACGCCTGATGCCACAGGAGGAGCAGGTGGCCAGCAGCATGTGGCGTTGTGCCATTGAGGGCATTTCTGGTGGTGGATTCCAGATGGGTGGCAGCCCATCACTGCATGGTAGGTCCTGTGCTGTCAGTGTGTTGGTGGTGGAGGGTATGCCACAGGGCGAGGCGGAGCCACTGACGCTAATGTGTTCCATTACAGCTCCTGAGCATCTACATAGGGCAGCAGTGGTGGGCATGTCCACCAAGGGGGAGGCCCAGGACATGGAGGATCACCCATACACCTCCACAGGTGTCCGAGGGACTGGCCAAGTGCATACCTGCACATCTGTCCAGACTGATGTGGGTGATGCAGGTGCAGACAAGGCTCTACCTGTGTCCCAGCATAACACGCCCATGGTCTCCAGTGTGCTGGGACACAGATTGGGCCCAGATCCAGCACTGATGATGGTGGACCACACATGCCGAACAGTGATACATGAGGGAAACAGGATGGTCCCACAGCAGGCAACCGCATGGGCGTTGCCATTGGTGATGCCGCTGTGGCTGCCTGTGTAAGAACACAGTCCTAGCCTGTGTCTGTATGCCCCAGTGTTGCAGCACTGGTGTGTGTCCAGGGCAGTGGAGCTGTTGCAGCTGTTGTGGCAACACCGGTGAGCACTGGTGATTGACAGCTGGAGGGGCAGTGCCAGCAGCAGGTCAATGGTGACGGGGGGACAGTGTTGGGGGGTGGTGGCAGTGCACCACATGTGGATGTGCCTCAGCATGGCTCTGGTGTGCAGCTCCCAACATCAAGGGGTGCTGGCCAGCAGGTCCAGGAACACCATGAGGAACAGCATGCTGGACCAGTGGATGACCTCTTTGATGAACACAGCCGTCTTCTCAAGGCTTCAGTAGATCAGCAGATGCGGCTCATGATGGCGGTGGATGCACTCAGTACAGTTCTGAACTAGACAGATGAGCAGCGCAGCAGGGACCATGGATTGATCCTGGCAGAAATGGCCCAGCAGCGGGGCAGGTGTGACTGCTGCCATTGACAGGTAGACCACTGCATTGACAACTGTCATGGCTACACTGGGCACCCAGTTCGGTGCCCAGCCACTGCAGACACTGTACAGTGTCATGTTCATCCCCAGTTCCCGGCACTGTGTGACACCTGCTATGTCGACACCAGGTTCAGCTGTGGGCATACCGAGCATGCCAGGCATGGGCATATTCGTTAGGCTGCAGACCCCTGTGCAAACACGGTCGTGTTCATGCAGCATCACCCCTGGGGGACCGTCATTGCCACCCCATGAGTCCAATGGTCAGCCTGCCACGGCAGGTAGGTCTTGGCGGGACTGCCCATGCATCCATGGTGGCCGTGGTACTATGCCGCATGACTGACCTATCTCCCACTGTGGCCACTGTTTGCTGCTGCACAACGTGCAGTGTGGTGTGCATTGTGTGACGCACAGGTGGGGTACCTGGCCCTGCACACACATGGTCCCTGTACACACCCTCTCGGCTGCTGGCCACTGTGGCATGTGCATGATGATGACTGCGTTGCACTGTCTGCCAGTGTGCAATGGTGCCCAGTGTCTGAGGCATGCACAGTGATGGCCACTGGGCATGATTGTGTGTGGTACTGTGTGGGTGTGGGGGTGGCTGTTGGGGTTGGTGTGCCATTTACCCCTTGTGCATGTGTTGTGTTGTGTGTGCTTGTGTGTGCACATGTCGTGTTCAGCCCTGCCCATCCCTGTCACCCTGTGCGGTGCTCCACTCAGACCCATTCCATGACCGCTGTCCACTCGTGGTGTCCTGCCTTGCCTGTCTGTGGGCTGTGCCCATGCCCTTACTAGTTGCTGATGGCTCCATGACCTACTTGTGTTGTTCAAAGTGCTCCTCTGTAATGGTGTCCCGGTGCAGCTGTGCCATCTGGATCAGACGGGGGTCTCGTCACCCAGGGGGTGGCTGCCATCACTAGCTGGACCGGGATCCTCATTGTCCCCAATGCTGTCCCCCTCTTCCACCTCTATGGCTATCCCATAGTAGGTGGCCATGTTGTGCAGGACACAGCAAGCCAGGAATAGCCCACAGGCCTTCTAGGGGCTGTACTGTAGTGCACTGCCTGATGTGTGCAGGTACTGGAACTGTGCCTTCAGCAGCCAGATCACCCACTCTATGACATTCCGTGTTGTGGTGTGTGCCTCATTGTACCGTAGTTGCAATAGGGTTGTGGGGTGCCGGTATGGTGTGAGCAGCCAGGGCTGTAGTGGGTAACCACTGTCACCTTTGTGTAGAGGGTGGATATTAGAATGATGGTCTGCATTGCTATGCCATGGGCCAACATGGCTGGAACCCATGGCACCTCTAACTATGCACCCCCCCACATCTGCTCACATCGTCCTGCATGCTGTGAATACTCACCTACTAGATGGCCAGTGGGGATGTCCCCACTCTCAAACCTGTGGCACAGTACAGACTGGTGCCAGATGAAGGCATCGTGTGCTCCCCCAGGGTGCATGGCACAGATATTGGCTAAGCGTCCCCTAGCATCGCACACCACCTGGCAGTTTATGCTTGAATATCCCTTGTGGTTGATGTATGCCGCACCCTCCGGGCCAGGTGGCATGCAGATACCTACATGGGTGCAGTCAATGGCCCCAAGCATGCCAGGCAACCGTGCTACCCTGTGAAACTCCTGTATGTGTGCTATGCGCTCCGCCTGTGTGCTGGGGAAATGGATGTACTCTGCAGCATGTGGCAGCAGTGCGTTTAGGAATTGTGTGAGTAGGCGTGACGCGGCCAACTGGGTTATGCCGGTCGTGTCCCCTGTTGGTCACTGGAATGTGCCCGTGGTGAGCAGGCACATGATGGCTGTCACCTTCATCTCTGCTAGCAGAGCATGGCTCTGTCGTGTGGGTGCCTGCATCTCATCAATGTACAGCTCACAGAACTCCCTCAATATCACCCGGTTCAGGTGGTACCAGCCCACAATCTCTGTGTCAGAGTAAAGTTCAAAGCTGGTGCGGGCTAGGTACTGCCAGTTCTGGGTGTACCGCCGATGGGCCCTTCCATGGCCATGCCTCCCTAATGCCTGTCTTCTCACACCCCTCATTACTGCCTCCATCTGGAAGGTGGCACTGGTCAAGTCCCTGGCTGGTGTTCTTCCCCGGGTGACTATTGTCCTGTTCCCCTTGCAGTCTATTCCTGATGCTTCCCCTGCATGGTGTACACCTCTGGCTTTTGCCTGTAGTTGTCCTGCCTCCTGCCACTGCCCTCAGTCCATTGTGGCACTCCACACCCTTTGCTTCACAGAGGCATGGGCACACCCACTCCTACTCTGACTATAGCACACTTCTGGTGGGCCCTGTCCTTCTCCTGCCCAGTCCTGTGTACTGCTTCCTTATATTCCTCCCTGGCTATCTGTCACCACGCTCCCACCTGTGGCTTCCCTTTTGCATTCTTCCTCCCCTCTCTTGCTCCCTTTTATTTTGGCTCATTTCCACAGTCATGCAACTTCTGCTTCCTCCGCTATTGCGCATGGCTCAAGCTGTTCAATATCGCACTGCACATGTTTTTCATGGTTCTGCCCCGTACAGTTGCACATGCATTCATTACTGTTGCACTCTGGTGATTTGCTTATTGCGCCGCGCCACCACCTCGCTGAACATTGCACCTAAGATTGCATTTGTGCTGGCATCCCTGTTGCGCATGGCCATCCACTCTGAATACCCAGCCCTGTATGTTTATCTGCTCCACTTTGGCTAGAGATTGAAACTGCTTTCCAAAGCTCTGGTTCCCCATTCTTTACCTTCTGTGTAAAAAGTGACAATATTTCTTTGCATCCCAGACTGCACATGTCTCTGTTTCTTGTTGGCAGCTGCTCCATAAATGGTTGCACTTAGACCCAACATGTTTCCATTTTTTTCTTTCTTTAGCGTAACCCTGATATAACCATTGGAGGATGGCCACTTAATTCACCTGCCTGGGACTCTCTGGACATTTCTACTCTACAAGATTTATTGACACCCTAAGGCCCTGTCCTCGGCTCCTTTCAAAACCTTCAAACTAGATATGGTCTTTTTTTTTTTTTGTAGCCTTTCTTTTCTCTTGTCACTAGCCACTGGGACCCCATTCAGGTGAGACCCACCCAAGTGGCTGTACCGTCCTGTCTGAACCCTCCAGAGAGGAAATTAGGGAAAGAGTCATCTTCAACTGACCCTTGAAGTGGAGAGATCCCAGGAGAGTCAACTGGGAGGCTGGTGGAGGACCTGTGAGCCACCCCCTTGGGTCTGCTATCATCCTCTTAGCGACCGGGTTGTTTCCTCCTTGCTTAGTTATGTTGCCCCTGAGGTGCAGATGTGTACTGACATCACCACACAGAGGGCATGCACCCGTCCCCTCATGGAGACATCCGCTGCAGCCCCCCCGAAGCAAGTCCCTGCCACCACATGCAGTGCCTCCCAGTCTCCACCGGCAGCCACTACAGGGTGGGGAATCCCCAGAACCCACCCCAGGAGAGGAGAGCAGTCCTCCGTATACTCAATCCTCTTCTCCCCAACCAACACCCAGCACTCGAGTCTGCTTTTGAACCCGGGGCTCCCGTGTGGTGCGAGGTGTGGCATCCAGCACCTCAACCCTCAGTGCCACTGGGCTGGCTAGATATGGTCTTGCAAAGGTGGAATTTTGGCATTATCTCCAACTTTTGAGTGCTTTGGTCACAGCACATAAGGGATCCAGTATGTTCAGCTCATTCCCTACCTCACAGATTTTATCCTTATGGCTAAAACAGTCCAAGGGCACAGCTGGGACCATATACACAGTAATTAGGGATGCCATTCCTGATCAGACTCTGCATGCCAAAACTGCTTGGGAAGCTTCCCTTGCTTTACAGATCCCAGATCAGGCTTGAAGTGACTGTTGGAAGGTAGCCCATAAAGCAGTTTATGTTGCACACAGTAGGCTTCTGCAAAATACGGTGCTGCACCAATGGTATCACGCTCCAGAAGTCCTGCAAAAGGTACAGTACATATTCTTCCAAATAACTGCTGGATATGTGATAATCACAGTGCAGACCTTTTCCAAATTCTCTGGTCCTGCCCTAAACTTACTCATTTTTGGACACAGGTCCAGGGAATTCTGTAACAGATATTTTTGTTAACTATTCCACATTTTCCTGCCTTTTTCCTACTTAGTTGACATAAAGATTTTCCTGCTGTTTTATCCCTACACCTTGACTGTTTACACCTAGCTAGCATTGAAGCAAAGTGACTTATTCTTCAGTATTGGATGCCTCTACCATTCCTACTGTCCTGAAAGGAATACAAAAGGTAGATTGTGGGGAAATATTGAGCAGGATTGGAGAATCAAGAAAACGGCACGTCTGAAGTTGGCAGAGAGGAAATTTGGAAAGGATGTGAAAAACTGCATTTTACAGAGTGAGTGGCTGAGCTTTTTAACAGCCTTCCAACAAAGGTGGGGGGGTGCAATTACCATTCATGGTTTCAGACATGGCTGGGTCAAGTAAAAGGCTTAATAAAGGTTTAATAGTTACATGGGAAAAGCAGTAAGGCATGGGGCAAAGGGGAGGGGAATTGAGGAGGTGAAAGCAATAACCCTACTAGACATTAGATCCCGAGGTAGAAAGGGAAAAACAGGGCAGACTGGATGGATCAATTTTTTTGGGGGAGGGGCCGAAACATTTTCTATATTTATATGTTTCTCCATATCTACAACTATGGCAATATCATCTATAGTGCTTCTCCTAATTGCACAGCAGTTAGACTGGACCCCATCATTCACTCCTTCTGCCATTTTGCCTTGGACTGCCCCCTTTGTACCCCCCACTGCATTTTGTATTCCTCTCTCTCCCTCCCTTGATGCCAGGTGTCTTGCTCACTGTGCCTCCTTTATATCCAAATTCTGGCTTGGCTCTCTAACTGCCTACCTCTCCTCTCTCCTCTCTCCCCTCTTTGCTCCTACCCACTCCACCCCCCAAAAGTCTACTGCTGGCCTAGGCATTCTTCTGTCATTTCCCTAAGGTCTGGTCCTCCCTTCCCATCTCCATCTTCCCAGCCTCTTCCCCCGTCTCCCTTAAGTCTCTTTCTCATTACTTTACAACTCCCTCCTGCAACTATCCCTAACTACAGACTTTAGGGACCACCCTCCACCCCCAGGCTCTGCTCACTCAAGCCTTGTTATGCTCTGGGAGCTTCCCGCTCCTGTTCGTGTGCAATTTTTGCTACATTAGGCACCTGGTTTGTCTTGTATTAATTAGCACTGAATATTGGTTTTGTAATCTGTTAAGGATTTACTTATATACCTTGATTTGTTTACACTGTATTACTTGGTGTACTATACTGTAGCTGCATAACTGTTTATGTATTTTCCCACTTGCACCTTATTGTACTGTCCACTCTACCTCACCCCACCCCCAGGATGCATCTAGAAATGAGCTGCTACCAGCTCATATGTCAATCCTGGAAAAAACAGTTTGACATAAATAAATTACATTCATACATACATAAATGAGTTGTTAATGAGCTTGGTACACCCAGTACACCTGAGTTTCATTCCCGCAACCTCAGCTTGCATACTGTGTGTCCCTAAGCAAGTCACTTAAGCTTCCTGTGTTCCAGGGTCACACCTAGAAATTAGCTTTACACATTGTGCTTTTCTGACTAAAAATATGAACAAAATGGGTGCTCTGATATATCTTATTGGACCAACAAGAGAGTGACACAATGCTTTAAACTTTTTGTTCATCTTTTTGTACAAGGACCAGTACGGCAACAAACAATTTTGACCAAAAATAGTAAGATAGATTAAAAAGAAAGAATAAAAATTCATATGAATAAATTTGTGGAAAACATTATGAGATTTGAGGCCTACCAATGCCAACTGCAATTGTTTTGCATAAGATTTGAAAATAAAGTTGTAATCAAGATAGCAGTTGATTGGCTCAAGAGCATAATGTTTACACATTTTGTACAAAACAATATTCCTGTAGATTTGTATGACTGCATATCTGTGATTTAGATCCATTGTTTGGGTATTATTAAAGCAGCAGTGCAATGGAATTGAGCACAAAGATTTGACCCTGCATTTCTCACTATAAAAGTTTCCTGACAAGTTCCAAGTTTTTTTTTGGTAGTAAAATGCTCAAGTTCCACCAAAATCTGAGTATTTTATAAATGCTGGAATTAAATTTTTTTCTCAAGTAAAAAGATGACCACCTCATTTGGCTTAGAAAAAAAGCATTTTAGACCTTTTTTTGTTTTTAATATCTTATTCAAGTTTTCAAGATACAGTACAACTAAGACAAGTAGGATAAACAGTGGATTACACACAAGTGTACACAAAAGAGGTAATACATGAGCATGGTCCAAAACTGTAACTGTTTCTACCTATAGCTGCTGATAAAAAACAGAGAACCATTCTTTCTTTTTTGTGGTGAACCATGGAAATAATACTTCAGACTGATGCAGTGGACTACCAAAATCAGGCTGTTGCCAAAAACATCCCAACAGGGGTATTCACTTTATATCTATTGTAAAGAAAACATGAGTAGAACAAAGAGTAAATATACATGATAATGAATACTATTTAACAACTAATGAAGATAAAAGAATCAATACTGTCCTTAGAAAAATCATGGAATGTTAACGCTGTGATAGGTGCTGCTGCTGCATAGCTGAAGTTGAGAAGCTGCCCTTACTTAAGAGGTGTGTTATGAAATTATGTGACTAAACAATAACAGTTTTACTGAAAGAAGTGGTGTTTATAGAAAGTGTAAAAAATTAGACAAGTATATGTATGACAGTTTTTATTCTGTACATGTGATGATCTTGTTAATGTTATACATGATTTTGACAAATAAACTGAAAGTGACAATCGAACTGCTGCTGAATATTCAAATGGTACATCATATTGCATCTGCACCTTGCAGGTAAGCATTGTAGACATGACAATGATTAGGATCAAGAAAAAAACTCAAAGTGCACAGCATAGAAGGTAAATAGAAATGTAGATTGACAGGTATTTTAATATTTTATTATTTGTAGCCGAAACGCACATTTTATAAAAACATTTTTTGGAGTGCTGCTGTTTTAATATAATATGCCATTGTCAAACAGAACTCAGTAGTATAGGTCATGGATTGTTATTTAACAGCTCTGAAAAATAAGCTATTACATCTGGTTTATGAGACCTATAACAACTATCAAGCCCTGGCAGTTCTTAGGAGTGCACTGATGCATAATGCCAGGAAAACTAAATTCTTAAAAACACAAAATGGAATGAGGCAAACTATTATTTGGGAACTGTTTACTGGTGCCCAGTCCAATGCTTTGCCCTTACTGCAGTGCTATCACCGCAGCATTATCATATCAATGCACTAATTTGCATTAAAATGCACAATAATTGGCTTGACAGATACTACTGTATTGCTGCAGTATTTTCATTTGCTATTACTGCAGCACTGTTATAGTAAATACACCAATTAGATATACCAAAAGACACAGGACAAGAGATAACCTTAGGGCCTTAAATAAAAGTAGGAAGGAATAGAGAAAAGTACTGGAAATTGAGAAAGAAAAGTATCGAGTTAATATGTGGAATAAATTAAAAAAGACAGTCCTGGAACAAGACACCAAGCATTTTGGTCTTTGGTAAATCTGGGTTACACATCATATTCTACCAGGTTTGAGGCCTATATTGTGCCTCGTTCCTGGGAGACACATATTTATGGCACTATTTTTTTCACCATTGGAAGAAAAAGGCATTCAGTTTCCAATTAACTCAAAATATACCTAAGTTCCTACAAATTACCTAGGCCAGTTTACATTTCTCCAGGAGAAATTATACAAGCATTTCTTTCAACTAAGCCAAACAAGAATTTTGTCCTGATCAAATTCTTGTAGACATTTATAGAACATTCCCTGATTGGTTGATTCCTATTTTTGTCAACACATTGAACAGATTTGTTCATGGTGAAGATTTTCCTGATAGTCGGAAGGGTAGTATCATATATCCTATTCATAAAAAGAGTCAAGTGACCGATCCCAGCATGTACAGACACAGTAGACTTTTAGATGCAATACAAAATATATTTTGAAAAATTATATTACAGAAATTAGAGGCCTGGATCTATGAAAACCAGCTATTGGATGAGGCTCAAAATGGTTTTAGGCATAGGTGTTCTACCATTCAGCACTGTTATGTGCTCTCGGACTTAATTCACAAATATACAGTGATTACAAAAACTAATCTTTCCTGCTGTTTTGTAGACTTCTAAGCAGCTTTTGATAGTATTAGCTGCAAACTGTTATGGCAAAAATTAAACTTAATGGGCAGAGACTTTTTTTGTTGGCTATGTTGATTAGACTCCATCATAACACCTGGGTACAAGTTCATTATAATCAATCTGGTAATTTAATTTCTAGAATTCAAGCAAATCTAGGAGTCCACCAAGGATGTATCTTAGCCCCAGCACTTTTTAACTTGTACATTAATTCTATCATTGTTCAGTTATACAGCTCTGATCTTCAATCACCCAAAGTGATTAACAGGAGCTTGAACTGCCTAGCTTACACAAACAATATTGTTTTGATATCTGCTGCATTGTTAGGCTTACAAAGAAAAATTAATAATTTTGTCAACTTATGTAAGGATAATAGTTTAGTCATAAACAAGGATAAAACCAAACTGGTGATTTTTGGGAACAGAAACAAGAAGATGCCACGGTTAAATATGGGGACTCAAGCAATTGGAACAGAAATCTATTGTGATTATTTGGGTGTAAGATTCTGCTAACCTTCTTTGGAAGGGTCATCTAAGGATGTTAGAGACTAAAATGAAAACAACATTTAATGCATTTAAAAGATTTAATTGCAAATTAGGGAAATGTACTATTAAAGGGCTTCTTACAGTCATAAATGCAAACATTAAATAATGCATTCTTCATGAAGTTGAAATCTGGGGTTCTTCTAATTTTACTTATTTAAAAGTTGGTAACTGGGAATAGCACAATGAGACATGGCTCATTTCCAGGTGCGACCCCTAATTTATCCTTTTTAGAAGTTGTTCTGAATAAAATACACTGCAATGTATTGTCTGTACCATACTCAGTTCCATCAGAAATATTAAGAGTTGAAACAGATCAGTTTTCCATCTCTATATTAGTTAGAGAGAGATGTTTAACCTTTTTGTTGGACCTCTTCCTCTTACTTGATGACAGATTACTTAGATATTACCTTGAGGAAGAGATTGGTTATACACAGAAGAGCTTTCTTTGTTCATCTATTAAATTTACTAGAGACCACCTGTGTCCCCTGGGTCTGGGAAATTTGTTATACGAAATATACTCCAGACAATTTCATGAAATCACAACTCAAATTAAGACTAGGGTTCAAGATACTGCTGTTGACCAAGACTTTTCCTGTATTTCTTCTTTGACATTTTATGAATTGTATAAACAAACCAAAACATCTCATCAACTTGAATATTAATTGACACATTTATGTAATCCACATGAACAAAAAATTATCACCAGTTTTAGAATGGAACTTTATGAAGCTCATTATATACTTTTTAGACAAAAGCATTCCTGGGATAGCTTCAAAATTCTTCAAATGTGGCTCACAAGTCGATGATGATTCAAAACATATCACGCTTCTCTGCCCCATGTATTATTGCAAAAGAACTCTTTGGTTAGGGCCTGTCTTGGTCAATTATAGTCTTACTTTGGAGCAGCAATTTGTGCTTTACATAATTTGCATGATTCTATAACTTTGAACAGACTGGTTGTTTTTTGGCATTTTTGAAACTATAAAATTGAATTGCATTATTTTATGATCTGTTTAATTTAATGTTTCTATTTTCTTACATTTGAGAATATGAGCAGTCTACCACTTTTTTGCCAGCTATGGCCCCCTTGTTCTAAACTTTGCAATTTAGAATGTACATGAGATTACAGATGAAATACTTTGACAGGAGTGTAGGTAACCAGACTCAAACTTGAATAAGTTCCATTTACTCCTGTTTCAGGATTTCTAAAGGCTAAACTCTTCCCAATTCTCTTCTGTACATGAATGTTATACAGAAATTATAGTTTTCAGAATGTAAAGCTCAATTCTGTCACTGGTTATAATTATTATTAAAGACTTCTTATTGTAACCAATAGTCAAGGTCTCTTTTTATGAATATTTGATAGAAAGTTAACTTTTGCAAATGAACTTTATAAGACTTTATACAGTGACTGTACAGTCCCCAGCACTTATATCGACCACGGTTAATGTGGGCAATCGGTTAATTCGGGCAAATCATGAAAAGCACATTCTAGTTGCATAGAATCCTTAATTAAAACCTCTGTTTATTGTGATTCAGTGGTGCCTGCTAAATTGGGCAATTTGCGCTTGTTGACTGCAGTTCTAACACTTGTAAAATTCATGTAAAACTCATTAATTGGATTTGCACCTACAGACCCGCTCAATACAGCAGTTAACAATTTACAATTAGCACCTACTATAACTCACCTGCTCTGCCAGTTTCAAACAGATTTTGTGTATTCTGTGTATTGCAGTCATGCCGGGGAAGAGAGACACAATGTAGCTGTGCCAGAAAATGGAGGTGCTAACAAGAATAGCTCAAATCCCAAAGATGAGCCAGCATGACCTGGCTCTGCATCTAAGCCTTCCAAAATCCATTGCTGATGACCTCCTCAGACAGCAGGATCAACTGGTTGATGAATGGCATAAAAATGCAAATCCCAAGGGAAAACAGAAGAGAGAAGGGAAAAATGGTGAGATGGAGGAGACTCTTTTGTGCTAGTTCAGTAATGCCCATGGATGGGAAGCACTTATAAGTGGAGCAATGCTTGCCCAAAAGACAAAAAAGTTAGCCATGGCTTTGGGGAGAAATTACTTTAACCCTTCGGAGGGGTGGCTCCAGCACTGGAAATCCAGAAATAACATAGACTTCTGTTGTGCTCATGGCGAGAAGCTTAACTCAGACTCCAGTAGCACAGAGCAGTGTCTAAAGAATGTTTTGCCAGGGCTACTTGAGAGGTACGAGCCTAAAAACATTTTTAATTGTAATGAGACTGGGTTATTTTATCAATGTCTAGGTCTCAGAACTCTTGCCTTCACGAGTGACCCAGTGCTTGGACAGAAAAAAACAAAAAGAGAGACTGTCTGTCATGCTATGCTGTAATATGGACAGCTCGGAAAAGTTGGAGCCCTTAGTTGTCTGGAGAAGTAAAAACCCAAGGTGCTTCTGTGGGGTGCACCACATTCCAGTCATTTACAAGGATAATCAATCCTCCTGGATGACTGGAGACATCTACTCTGAGTGGCTGTTGGCATGGGACAGGAGTCTGAGTGGTCGAAAGATCCTTCTCACTTTGGATAATTTTTCTGGACACCCACAAGTCGCCGGCTTGTGAAAAATAAGTCTCTGCTTTTTCCCTGCAAACACAACATGCCTACTTCAACCTTTGGACATGGGGATAATTTACAGCACTAAGCAGCACTATGTCAAGTCCATGAGAGAATGTGACATTGCAGAAATAGACTCAAACCCTGACATTAGTGCTGCAGACTGTGTGAAAAAAATTAATGTCCTCGATGCTGGACGCTTGCTAAAACTTTCCTGGGATCTAATCCACCTGAAAACAATAAAGAATTGTTTCCATAAGGGTGGCTTTACAACTGTAGCAGAGGGCAGTACACCAGAACAACAATTAAATGAACTGCTACCTGAAGTGACAGCTCCTGATGAGTTAACAGAGGAGTAATTTCATGACCTTTGCCAGCTTGGAGAGAATGACATCCCTCCAGAACCAGAGGATGACATTGCTACAGTGATTGGTTCAATGATCAGTGATGTCACTGAAAAAGTCCTAGAAGACACAGAAGAGCAAGCCAAGGTTACGGTTCCGCCATCAGACATTCACACCACTATTTTGACAATGCATCGGGTGATGGAATAGCACAAGACACTTTTACTTGATTGGTATCTACTGCAGAAGGTAGAAACCACATGGAGGCCATACCTCTGACAGAGAACTGTGCAAACACAGATCACAGAATATTTCAACCTCTTGTAGGAACGGTGCCTTGTAGCACCATGTGCACAATAACATTTTGACATTGAGGGGTTTACCCTGTTTATGAAGTGGAACAACATTTGCCAACTTCCAGGACTGAGAAACAGGACTGAAGGAGAAGAAAATGTTGAGCATGTGAGTAAAGGGATCTGCAATGGTAGAAGCTGAGAGGGGAAGAGCTTGGGATCCATACCATCGGGACTGAACTTTGATGGATTGATGGAGGAAGGGGAAAGCAGTGTTTCCTGAATGATGACTGGGGGGAAGTGGAAGCCCAATGAGGGGTGGAGGGGAGCAGGAGTGGAAGGAGAGGAGCCTGGAGTGGGAGGAGAAGGGATGGCACAGGTTGTAAAGAACTTGTTGAAATGAGCAGCAACAGAGGTAGGGTCAGACACAGTTGAATCATTACCCACAAGGACTGGGGGACTGGACTGGGCAGGGGGATTTAAAAAGGAGTGAATAATCATCCAGAATTTAGCTGGGGAGTTAAGGTTATTCTGGAGGTTTGATTTGAAATACTGTGATTTCATTGCCCAGACAGCCTTTATTCAGTTGTTCCTCAGGGCCTTGTAAGAGGTAAGGTCAGGAGAGGAGGGAGAGAAGTGAGATACTTTGTAGCAGGCTCATGCAAGATCTCGAGACTTGTACAGATCAATGATTTTCATGATAATTCAGGGGTGATTGGATATTTTTACTCTGCATTTCCTTAGTGGGACATGCTTGTCCCAGATGGAGGAGAATTTGGTGTAGAATAGAGTGAGGGCTATGTCAATGTCAGAGGCAGAGTGGATGGATAACCAGTCAATTGCTGCAAGGTTGCTCAATACAGCATTAATATTTAGCAACTGGAGACACCTGGTCCAGATATAGTTTGGTGATGAGCAGGGTGCTGGATTTTACTAGTGCAGAATGTTATGCAGTAGCCACTAAAAGAATCTGGCAAAGATACCTGTTACAATGCAGTGGGGGTGGATCTTTAGAACCCAGTCCACTAGGGTATGGTTGGTAGAGTGGGGATTAAGTTGGGTGGATTCTGAAATAACCTGGGACAAATTAAGTGACTCAGTCCTGTGAATAGTAAATTTGGATGATGGAGAGAGCCAATTTACATTGAAGTCCGTGAGGTAGATGAGTTCCCCTGAGGAGAAATGAGAGTTGATTGAGGGATGAAAGTCAACCAGCAATGAGTGTGATATTTTAGGGGAGGCATAGATACCTCCAAGGAATATACAGTAGGTAATGTGGAGAAGAAAGAGAGCTTGCCTAGGAAAAATCTGTGTGGGGAGGATATGGCCTCCATGAAGGCTAGGGCATATGAGAGGCTCTGACAGACATAGATGGCAACCCAGCTTCCACATTTTCCCCTTCCTTTCATGAAAAGATGATAATTAGGTAGGGGCAGGCAACAGTCAGGCATCCTCGAGGAAAGCAAGGACTCAGAGAAGCAGAGGACAGTGGGGGAGTATAACTGAACCCAGATAGAGAGATGGATGAGTTTAGATAGAAGGCTCTTAACATTCAGACAGAAGATGCTAAGGACCTTGACAGTAGCACATGAAGGGAGGGAAGAAAGGGTGAGAACAGGGTTAGGCTCCACATCACCAGACAGCAGAAGAAACAGGGCAATGAGGAGATGAATTGAGTTGAGCTTCCTACTCTTAGAGTAGGTAGGAGAGCAGGGCAAAGATGGGTTCTGAGGGAGGAAGAGGGAACAGTGGAGAAACTCCAGGCTGAGAGAAGGGGATGGTAGGGGACCAGAGTGGATAGGGAGTGAGGGGGAAAATGGTAGGGAGAGGGGGGATGGGCAGAGATGGGGGTGGGAGGTGGAGAGAGAAGAAGGAGGAGGAGGAGGGGGATGGAATAGGCAGAGTAGTGCAAAGAACACTGTGGCCAGGAGGAAGGAGGAAGGATGCAAGAAAAACAAAGTACACAGTGTTTTTTAAACAGTGCATAATAGCAAGCAAGTATCAACTAAGCAGATTAGTTGGAAGCCGTGGTAGGTAAGTAAGTAGTAAATAAGTAACACATGGTAACATAGCTGGTTGTAGCAAAAACAAATAGGAAAGCAACAAGCAGATGAGAGCTGCAATACAGATGTAATCCACAGATTACCGAGAAGCTGAAGAAGTGCAAGTGGGAGGGAAAATACCAACAGATTAACAGCAAAAGTGAGCTCTGGGGTGTTAATTTCAATTGAACATTAAATTAGAGACAAAATGTAGAATGTGGATGCATCCAGATAGAAAACATAGAAACATAGAATTTGACAGCAGATAAGGACCGCTTGGCCCACCTAGTCTGACCATTTTCCTACCTAACAGATAAGCTGCAGATTCTGGTTAACCAACAGCTTACTTCCTCCTACTCCCCCACTAGGACTGCCTTATGTCTGTCCCATGCATTCTTGAATTCCCCCACTGTTCTTGACTCCATAACCTCCTCAGGGAAGCTGTTCCATGCATCCACAGCCCTCTCTGTGAAAAAATACTTCCTCATATTACCTCTGAGCCGTCCCACTTCTATCTTAAAATTGTGCCCCCTTGTTATTGCACATCTCTTTTTCTGAAAGATGCTACCCTCTTGGACTTTGTTGATTCCCTAGAGGCACTTGAAAGTTTCTATCATGTCCCATCTCTCACCCTTCTTTCCTCAAGGGTATACATATTAAGCTCCTTTAGTCTTTCCTCGTATGTCTTCTGGTGCAGACCCTGCACCATTTTGGTTGCCCTTTTCCGGACAGCCTCCACTCTGTCTATGTCTTTGCGGAGATGGGTCTCCAGAACTGCACTCAGTACTCCAGATGGGGTCTCATCAACTGTCTATACAGAGGGATAACAACTTCCTGTTTTCTACTATTGATGCCTCTCCCTATGCATCCCAGTATCCCCCCAGCCTTCCTCGCTGCCTTCTCACATTGCTTGCCCACATTTAGGTCATCTGATATAATTACTCATAGATTCCTTTCCATTTTTACTGTTGTTAGTGTCTCATCCCCCACTGTGTACCCTTCCCCTGGGTTTTTGTTTCCCAGGTGCATTACCTTGCACTTCTTTGCATTGAATCTGAGCTGCCATACATTTGACCATTCCTCCAACCTTGCCAAGTCCCTTCTCATACTTTCCACTCCATCTTGTGTATCAACCCTGTTGCAGATCTTTGTGTCATCTGCAAAGAGTCATATTTTTCCTTCCAGTTCCTCCACAATGTCACTTATAAAGACATTAAAAAGGACCGGTCCTAGTACTGAACCCTGCGGTACCCTGCTAGTAACCCACCTTTTTTCACTGTGGACTCCATTTACTACTACCCTTTGCGTCCTGTTGTCTAGCCAATTTTTTATCCAGGCTACCACCTTGGGACCCACTCCAAGGCTGGCTAACTTGTGTATTAATCTTTTGTGTGGGACTGTATCAGATGCCTTGCTAAAATCTACGTAGACCATGTCCACAGCCCCTCCCTGGTCTACTACTTTGGTCACCCAATCAAAGAAATCTATTAGATTCATCTGACAAGACCTTCCCATTGTGAATCCATGCTGACTTGGGTCCTGTGCCCCACTGGCCTCTAGATACTCAATAATTCTTTCCTTCAGAAGTGATTCCATCATTTTCCCTACCACTGAGGTCAAACTAACTGGTCTGTAGTGTCCTGCCTCTGTCCTGCTCTCACTTTTGTGAAGAGGAATCACATCCACCCTGCTCCAGTCCTCAGGCACCACCCCATCCTCCCATGATTTGTTAAAGAGTGTAGTCAGTGGTGTCACTAGTTCTAACCTTAGTTCTTTTAGAATTCTTGGGTGAATCCCAGCAGGCCCCATTGCTTTGTTCACCTTCAATTTTATTAGTTCTTTCACAACCCTTTCTTCTGTAAATGGACTGGTATCGACCCCCGTCTTCAGAGTGTTTCTCTTGTTTGGTTTAGGTACCTCCCCCTCCTCTTCCTTTGTGAATACTGAGCCGAAATATTAGTTCAGTATCCCTGCTTTTTCACTGTCACCCTCTACCCACATTCCCTCTCCTTTATTAAGCCTCAGTATCAGTCCTTTGGTCTTTCTTCACTCCCTAATGTACCTATAAAAGGTCTTATCCCCCTTCTTAACAGAGTTGGCTATCCTTTCCTCGGTTTGTGCCTTTGCTATTCTGACTGCCTTCCCAGCCTCTTTCTGCTTTAACTGATAAAGTTCTCTGTCCTGCTCCTTCTGTGTTTCCTTATATTTCCTGAATGCTATCCTTGTCTCCTTAACCTTCCCTGCCACCTCCTTTGAGAACCATAGAGTTTTTTTCCTTAGTTGTGTTTTGTTGATTTGCTTTACACAAAGGCTTGTTGCCTCTGTGATGGCTGTTTTGATTACTCCCATTGTTCCTCCACCTCTCCTTCTTGTCTGTTTGCTAGTACTTTTCTGAGACACTTTCTCATTTTCCCAAAGTCAGCCCTCCTAAAGTCCAATACTCTTGCTTTTGTATGGCTTGATTGTATGGCTGTGTTTATCGTGAACCACACTGTTTGGTGGTCGCTTGTTCCCAGATGGCTACCCACTTATAAATCTGAGATTCTTTCTCTGTCCCCATTTGAGAATACCAGATCTAAGATTGCTCCCTCCCGAGTGAGTTCCAATACTAGCTGTCTGAGGCATGCCCCCTGTAGGACAGCAAGAATGACCCTGCTCTTGGATGTGCCTGTAGTAAAGGTGCTCCAGTTAACATCTGGCATATTCAGGTCCCCCATCAACAATATCTCCCATTTTTCTGCCATTCTAAGGAAGCCTTCTATCATTTCCTTATCCGTTTCCTCCCCCTGAGATGGGGGTCTGTATACAACCCCCATGTGGATTGTGGTGCCATTTCCTGTCTCTAGGGTGACACAGAGTGCCTCATCTGATCCCTGTTCACTCTTTAGTTCTGTTGCTTTGATCTCTTCCTTTATATAGAGAGCTACTCCTCTTCCTCTTTTACCCTCCCTGTCCCTCCTGTAAATTGTACAGTATATCCTGGTATGTTGACATCCCAGTCATGGTTCTCTGTGTACCATGTTTCTGTGACTGCCACAATATCCAGGCAACCCTCTTCCATCAAGGCCACTAGTTCAGGGAGCTTGTTACACAGACTACAGGCATTGGTACTCATCACCCTCCACTTTTTGATGGTCTTACCCCTTTTAGCCCCATTCCTGTCCTTACTGCCTTTGCCTTTTTTTACATTTACCTCTGTCCTTCTCCTTAATTACTTCGCTACCTTGGTGTTTACCTCACTAATTACCAAGTTTTGTGGGGGGAGACTGGGATTTCCCTGCTCCTTTTCTGTGCCCCCCCCTTGGCTAGTTTAAATGCTTGCCAATGAAGCATTTAAACCTCGGGGAGTCACGTGATGCAGAGCACGGTGTAGCCGCATTCTCTGTCAGCTCCGATTGCCTCTCGTAATAAATCGCAAATCGTACCGGTTTTGTGCGGCTCTGAAGGTTTTATCTGTTGCTAACAGGTGGAGGAGACTGCAGTGAGCCGTTCTGTGTCGCATGGATGCCGAAATGCGAAAAACTCCCCCAAAGCATACTCCTCCGGTATCCCCGGAGAAGGCCCCGAAAAAAGCAAGGGCCTCGAGTGGACAACAGTCACAGGGTACGGCGGTGGGGGAAACAGAAACTGAAATTCTGATGTTGGCAAGATTCCTGGAAGAATTTAGGCCATTTAAGTTAGAGATGAAAGAGTTGGCCACCAAAATTAAATGCATTTCTGGAACACTGGAAGATCTTGCTAGAAGAACAGCGGACAGTGAAGTTAGAATTCGCTCTTTGGAAGGGCATATGGGAAAGATGGATGAGGGGGCAGTTATGCTGAAGCAAAAGATTGCCAAATTGGAAGCCAAGGTTGAGGACCTAGAAGGGAGGTCTCGCTGTAACAATGCTGTAATTGTGGGGCTACCGGAAAAGGAGGAAGGCCCAGACCCAATTAAATTCGTTCAGAAATTCGTGGAGAAGATAGTGGGCCCTTCTCCTTATGGCACGAGTTACACAATCGAGAGGGCTCATCGGGCTTTGCGGCCAATGCCTCCACCTAATTCCCCACCTCGCCCCTTGATCTTTCACTTCTTAAATTATCTGGAACGACAACTGTTCTTAACTAAAGCAAGAGAGAATAAAGATCTTTATTGGGAAGGAGTCAGGATCAGGGTGGTGCAGGATATACCTGTTACTGTAAGGCAGAGGAGAGCAGCCTTCAACCCCCTGATTAACAAGCTGATTGTGCCGGGTGTGCGATTTAAAATGGGTTACCTGGTTAAATTCCAAGTTCTGATAGAAGGGGAGTGGAAGCAATTTGACTCGGTGGAAGTTGCCCGGTCGGCACTACAAGTAGCCCTTCCTAATTTATTTAAAGATCCATGAAGCTTGATGTGAGTGTCCACTGCATTCTGGAGTTGGGCCATGGCCTTTGAAGGAAGATGGACGCTATGCAGCAAGATGTCGTTTTTTTTTTTTTTTTTTTGAGGGTTTGACATGAGAAGAGGGTTTAATAGGTCTGATATCGTATGAAGATGAAGCACATGGACTATGGCTAGCCTTATAGTCTGGACTTGGAGTTCATTCAGCCTTGTTTATAGTATTGTTGGGGCCTGAACTTTGGATTATGGACAGAGCTGCGATCGTTAGCTGAAGAGGGGAGACAGGGGTCCCACTCCCTCCCCCCCTTTTTTTTTTTGTTTGTGTGATTGTGTTCACTTACAGCACAGAATTGCTAGAATGGGCCGTAATATGCCCTTAGGTGTCAAGGCAATATGTTCGTTTTTTTTGGGGGGGGTTGGGGGTTAATGATATGTGGGTAACTGTATTCCACTTCATCTCTTCCTTTTTATTACAGCTCTATTTCAATGCTGGGGATTGTGGTATAAAGTTAATGTGAATTATCAGTTATGATATATATTGGGTTTTGGATGGAATGGCTGTCTGGGGCTTATGGGGATATCTATGAACAGGTTTATGTTACCCTTTGAAACCGGAGGAATTAAGGCAATGGGGACAGAAGGTGGATAACGGCGAAGACAGGTATGAGAGGGGAGGCACGGGGCGAGGGTGAGTGAAGCTGTGGTGTGCTGATGTCACGGACCAATGGAGTGTGGAAGGGGGGGTTGTTGTGGGGTTTGTAGAGGGTAGGGGAATCTTTGGCAGGGGAAAGGGTTGGTTGTGGCTGAGCAATGTAGAGGGGGTGGGATGGTATAGGAGTAGACAATAAGACTCAAGTTCTGGCTAGGGGGAGGGAGGGTGGGGCGAGGGTTTTTGTGGGGTAGATATTATGATGTTTATAGGACTTATTTGGGAAGGATAGAGGGAGCACAAGTCTGTAAGGTTGGGGATAGGATGTGTGATTTGACTGGGTATAGGCTAGGTTGGATACTAGTAATCATGAAGCATGGTAATGATCGGGGCTCTTAATGTTACTTCGTGGAACGTAAAAGGTGCACGCCAGAAAGTTAAGCAATATAGCATTTTAAGGCACTTGGAGGTCTTAAAGGCAGACATTGTGTTCTTACAGGAGACACACCTACTCCAGTCGGAGTATAATTCTATGAGACGCAGGCAGATGGGGTCAGTCTTTGCCTCACAAGGTAACACACAGAGTAGGGGCGTAATGATTTTAGTGGGCAGGTCTGTGCCCTTCGTCCCATCACAGGTTGTTCAGGATGATGATGGTAGAATCGTGTTAGTAAGGGGTACGCTCCAGAATGTGGAGGTATTACTTGGGGCGATCTATGGCCCCAACGTAGACTCTCAGGAGTTTTTTGTTAAGCTTTCAGGAATGTTAGCTCCCTTTGTGCAAATTCCCATGATCTTAGGAGGGGACTTAAATCTTGTTCTAGACCCACTTATGGACAGGTCTAGGTGTAAGATGTTGAGATTATCGCCTGCTCGGCGTGCCCTTTGCTGTACATGGATCGTAATCCCGAATAGATTATATTTTAATTTCCAGTGACCTCCTTTCGGGAGTACTTGAGTCAGAAATTATGCTGGGACCGCCATCTGATCATGCAGTGGTGGTTGTATCCATCCTCCTATCAACTTTACCTAAAAGAGGAAACAGGTGGAGGATTAATAATCAGATGCTTCGCAGCCCTCATGTCACAAAGTTCGTGACAGAGCAAACAGAGGAATTTATAGCCAACAATGTCAGGGCCAACACTAGGCCGGATATGGTTTGGGGGGCATTTAAAGCTTTTATAAGGGGGATTTTGATTGCCCAGGCTTCCCATAGGAAAAAGGAACGAGTTCGGGTGTTAGCCGAGCTTCTGGCTCGGATTAGAGATAAAGAAATTTTGGTGGACGGGCAGGTGGATGATGATGATAAGTTGGAGTTGGTGAGGCTGAAGGACCTATATTTGAAGTTGTTGGGGGAACAGCGAGCTGGCCTTAATTAAAACTAAGGCAAACTATCAGGACTAAGGGAGAAAGTGGGGCCACTTTTAGCTAGGAGGGTCAAACAATTGGAATCATCACGACTAATTTCAGGGATCCGGTCGGAGGTGGACGGATTGGTTAAGACTACCCCAGGGGAGATAGCACTTGTGTTTAGAAATGATTTTAAATCTTTGTATGGTAAAATGGAGTCTCCCCCCCAGACAGGAGATTCTCCCCTTTTTTGAGGGGTTGGACATCCCTTCGTTGTCTGAGCTTCAGCAAGGGCAATCAACGGTGGACATTACCCAAAGTGAAATTGAAAGGGCTATAGAGAGTCTCCCTCCAGACAAAACGCCGGGTCCGGATGGACTTTCGGCAAACTTTTATAAAAAGTTTGCTAAGCTCCTATCCCCTTTGCTCCTGAATTTATTTCAGCACATCTTATCGCATCAGGCACAAGGCCAGTCTCTATTTGAAGCACTGATTGTGTTGATTCCTAAGCAGGATAAACCTCCGGAGCTGCCCTCAAGTTATAGGCCCATAGCGCTGCTCAATTATGATATTAAGATATTAGCTAAATTATTGGCTGAGAGGATTAGTCGGGTCCTACCTGATCTTATTGGCCCAGAGCAGGTTGGTTTTATGAAGGGGCGGTCATCTGCGGACCATATACGGACCTTGGCTCACGCGTTCTCGGTTTCCGAGGACAGCAGTGCTCCTATGGCTCTGCTGTCCTTGGACGCTGAGAAGGCCTTCGATAGGGTTCACTGGGGGTTTTTATTAACTGCAATGGAGAGGTTTGGGTTCCTGGATCTTTTAAGGGGATGGATTAGCTCCCTTTATTCTTCTCCCACTGCGAGGGTTGGTTGCAACGGTGCAATTTCGGACCCATTCTGTTTACATGTGGGCACTAGGCAAGGATGTCCCCTATCCCCTCTCCTTTTTAACTTGTACCTAGAGCCTCTCATCAGAGCAATTGTTGGTAGTCGAGCAATAGAGGGTATTAGTATTAAAGAATATACTATCAAAATTACAGCATATGTGGATGATTTGATGGTTTATTTGACCAACCCAGGAGCCTCCATACAGGCCTTGTTGAAGGTTATTAAGGAGTTTGGGAAATTGGCCAATTACAGATTAAACTTGGACAAGTCGGTGGTGTTTTCCCTTAACAGTTATGTCTTCAAGTATGAAGTGGCGGAGCTGGGTCTGTCCTGGAAATCGAATTTCATAAGGTATCTGGGACTCAGCATGGCTAGGGGTAGCTCTAAGGTTTTTCAGCTGAATTTTGATCTTTTGCTTAGGACCATAGAGTTAGACCTGGAGAGATGGGTGAAACTCCCAATCTCCTTATGGGGAAGAATTAGTCTTGTTAAAATGAATATATTTCCTAGGTTGTTCTACCCCCTGAACATGTTGAGTATCTGGATACCATCTACATGGTTTAGGAAGGTGCATAACATGATTGCCAATTTTGTGTGGGGCCATAGGAAGTCACGTATGGCCTATTCGAAGTTGGCGGCGCCTAAGGGGATGGGTGGACTTAGACTTCCGCATATTGCACTATATTACTGGGCAGCTCATGCCAGTAAATATTTAAGGTGGGCGAAAGGAAGAGATGATACAGAACAGTATGCCTATACACCGCTTTGGCTGCAGATAGAACTTACTTTGATCAGGGATGCTGGTCTGAGGCCTGAGGCCCTACTCTATCTTAAGCCAAAATGGTTGCCTCCTCGGTTGCGCAACTCTCCAATTGGGATCGCAGTGAGAGCTCATGTTCAACTCTTGAGTTTTCTGCGGTATGACCATTTTATGGATTGGGCATAGCCAATTTGGGGAAACCCACGTTTTGTATTAGATGGTAGGATGTTGGACTATTCTTGGCTACCCTTACCCGACGAGTGCCGTGTGAGGGACCTTCTCTCGACTGAGGGAATGGTTCTCTCCTCTGATGTTATACTGAGTAGATTTGGGCTACCCACTAAGGCTATTTTTAAGATTTATCAGGTTAGACACCTTATGATTGCCCAATTGGGTAATGGGGTAGTGCAGAAACCGAGAGTGGAATTTTACGATGGGCTGGTGCTGTTGGTAGGGCTAAGGCATGCGATTTCGAAAATTTACATGGTACTATTTGATTGGGCATATTCTTCTAATCCCATCCAGGGTTTGTACTGGACTTCTGTTTTCCCAAATTTGGCACTTAATTGGAGGAAGCTATGGGTGAACTGTCATAAATTTTTGCTCAAGGATAGATTGAGGCTTATGCAGTTTAAAATCCTTCATAACATTTTTTATTCTCTACAGAAATTGGGGAGGCTGAAGCTGGCAAAGGACTCAAGGTGTTTTAGGTGCCAAGAAGGGAAGGAGACTTGATGCATATTTTGGCAGTGTCAAAATAGCCCGCTGTGGGGGGATATTAAAGGAGGGTTAATCCATTACTGGGTCTTGGGATCTTTTACACCAGAGATATGCTTATTGGGTGATGTCTCGGTATCCTGTTAAGAGTAGGAGGTTTTATATAGTCTTGATTGCGGCTACGCTTAAGAGAGTGGTACTCAGGCATTGGAAGGACTCGGTGGTACTAAGTTATACGGAGTGGCTGGAGGAGTTGTTAGCCTGTTTGAGGATTGAGAGGATGACGGCTATCCTTCAGAATAAGCTCTCCAGGTTCGAAAAAATTTGGGGTCCCTTTTACACTTGCTATTCCATTTAAGGTATGCGGTATTGTTTGGGTTGAAGACATCCTATCTCCGGAGACTTGTGCTGGGAGGGAGGGGAAGTGGGTCAGGTGGGGGATGGGGAGGTATGTTACAGGGTCACCTGTTATGGAATGTTTATTTACATGTATTAATGCTGGTCGACTTGTATGTGTGAAGGATATCCCTGTAACTAAAATTGAATAAAGAGTTAATGGAAAATAAAAAGCATTTAAACCTCTCACCTAGGATCCTGGTTCCCTCCTGGACAGATGCAGACCATCGCACCAGTATAGGTCTGCATCCCTCCAGGTGGCTCCCCAGTCCCAAAATGAAGCCAAAACCCTGAGCTCCATACCAGTTTTTCAACCATTCATTGAATTCCCTGGTGAGGAGTACCCTAGCATCACCCTTGTCATAGACAGGCAGCACCTCCGAGAAGGTTATCGTATGCGCTACTTGTCTAAGGCCCTTCTCCAACTCTACAAACTCCTCTAGCACTGCTGTGATCCCATTCCTAGCCAGGTCATTTGTTCCTAGGTGGACAATGACATCCAGCTCCCTCCCTCGTGCAGCTGCTCCCACGATCTTGAGGATTCGCTTCCTGTCCCTCCAAGCCGTGGTGCCAGGCAGGCACCTTACCTCCCTCTCCCCTTCCTCCCCCATTTCTACCCCCCTAATGACTGAGTCCCCCAGCAGGAGTTGTTTCCTTCCCCTGTGGGGTCCCATGTCACCCTCCTGTGGGTCTCCTTTGTGAAGGTTCCCAGCATCCTCCTTGGTCTCCACTGCAGGTGCCTCCATAGAGGAACCACTATCCACCAGAAGAATGAATGAATTGAGGAGAGGTACAGCTGGAGGGATGCAACTCTGTTCTACCACCCTCTCCCTCCCTGAAAATATTTTTTTGCACGTAGAGTACAAACAGGTGGAATGAGACATACTGTAACAATGTAGTAGTTAAGGTAGGCAGGAGGCCAAGTCAATTGTAATGGCAGTCACAGCAAAGCAGAGTAGCAGCTTGGTTGGCAGTGACATACCTGGGGTGCAGCATGGTCAGCCGAATGGCCAGTGTCAGGTTGACTCCAAGCAGACTCCTTGATGTCCTTTGCACTGTAGTACTTAATGTGGAGGGCTGCAGTGTAGAGGGCCACTGGTACTGCGCAGAAGAAAAAGGGAGCCAAAGATCCACCTGTGGAGCTGTCTGATTGGTGGGATGGAGTTCAGTAGTCTGAGGCAAGCAGGGGTTCTAGAGGCTAGTGGCTGGGGGTAGGGAGAGCCCAAGATGGTGGCTGGCTCCCAATTGGTGTACAGCTGCAAGACCAGTACTGTGTCTAATAAAGTAAAAGAGCCAAATTTGATAAACTGAGTATCCAATGTGTGATACATTAATAAAGTCATATAGTAGAAAGCATTTTGGAGTTGAGAAACTCAAACAGCCCATCAAGCCCTAGCCTTTCTAAAAATCCAAAGCCAATCCACTTCCTCCACGAGTGAAAGAAATGGATACTAACAGTTCTCTCTAGTTCTAGAAAATATTTAAGTTTCAAACAAAAAATTTAATTGGTCATGTTATACAAGAGTCAAATGGGTATAACTTGGCCAGTGGTGGCTTGCTCTCTGTCAGTGACATAAACTGTTTAGAAGGTTTTCCCCTAGAGACTCTTAACCCCTTGAATTTTCTCTGTTACTTTCTTCTGTTTGCTATCTCACTTTGCTCACTAGAAAGCCTTGCTCCAGAGTTGTTTAGTACTACCTTTGTCTGTACACCTCCAGGCTCCTAGATGTCTGTCAAATTCAAACATAGTCACCCCTGTTTATATCCCCTGCTGTCCTGTTGGGCTCAGTATTTCCCCACACTCTTAGTGGCCTCAGGTTTATAATTTATTCTGGGTCTCTGTCAGTACCCCAGTGATCCGAAACATATTCTATCGTATGCTGCTCTGCATGCCCTGTCCCCTGATGTATTTCTGTACAGTATTTTACTGTTTTGCTGTCTTGTTAATTGACTTAGTAATTGCATAATTTAGCCCTATTTACCACTTTTTACTGCCGTATCTCTTTTACATACTGTATCCCTACACATTTGGTTCATTTTCTTTTATTACTCTTTAATTGCTATTTTATAATTTTATAAATAACCAATGTATTCTATTTCATCTCCTGATCCCTCTCTTCCAGGAAATGAACAATGATTGCCTCTATTCCTAATTTCGTCAGGATCTAAATGTAAATGAAGGTACTTAAATCTGGTGTGAAAACCTGCTTGACTGCATTACAAAGATCAGGCATCCTGGAATGTTTTGATGCTTTAGTGCTTAAGCAAGCAATAATTATAGTGTATTAGTCAGTGATTTTGCTGTCCTCTGCAGTCCCTATGATCTTGTCTTATGCTGATCATGCACCTTTCCAAGGCACAGCCTTCAACAAGCCCTGCTGTTTTCTGTAGTTTAAAGTGCATCTCAGAAAACAATGCTTTTAGAGAATACAGGGACTTCACAAGACATGTAACAGAACTGAATGAGAGTATAACCTGCTGGCTTGTGCAAGTATTCATCAGCTCCCATGATGCCTTGCACGAATGGGGTCATGACCTTTGCAATGGAGCCAAACAGGTTTTCACACCAGGGCCAAACAGACTGAAGCAGCCTTATTTATATTTAAATTAGGATGAAATTAGGGGGATGCAAGACAGGGAATCATTGTTCATGCCTACAAACTACACAGGTATACAGAAAACAGGCTGATGTGATTTCCATTTAAATAAACAGATTTTAAATAAATACAATTAAAAAGAAATATCTACTGTGCCACTGAGCTGCATAGATGTGGATAGCAGCTCCTGTAGGGTAGAGGTCATCTCACAAAACTGGGGAGTCAACAACCCAAGCTCCTTGGTCTGAATCCAGGTAGAGATTCACCCAGGAAACAAATGGTGACCTGCTGTGTGCTTCTAATCAAATACTTTAAATAAATAAGTAAATTTATTTTTGAGCAGCTGATAATGCAGAAACTCCAGCTGTGATTAGAAGCCAGGTTGCCTGCTTCAAGGTAATGACAACCTCTGCAACACAGAAGCTTACTTTCATGTTAGTGCATCTTGCTCAAGAAGTAAAAGAACCACAACATTTTCCTGTCAGGGACATGTCACAACAGGAATATTTTCTATGCACACAAAATTGTTTTTAACTAAGTGTGTTTACTATAAAATTTTCTGTTCCAGCTCAACACTGCCATGAATCAGCACTGTAAAAGTTGAAAATAAAATAAAAAAAAAATGTTCATGTTCTGGTCTGGATTGTAACCTTGGAAAATATGAACAAAGTAAGCTTCCTACAAGGAACTGAACTTGGAAATAAAATGTAGTTGTTTCTTTCACTAGTCATGCCTATGCAGCCTGATGTACACCACTGCAAGTGGTGCAGACGAGTTGCACTGGTGCAGATCAGGCTGCGTAAACAGCAGGCAGAGTGTCGGAACTTGTTCCCTTATGGTGCAGGACAGTCCCTGGTTTTGTGAGTTTGTGTACCGGTGCAGATGTTTTTAGCTAGCATGTAAACAAGTTGTTCCCCTGCACAGGTACAGCCCCATGACCCCCACATCAAACTGAACTGCCAATGTTGTCCTGCACTTGTTAACCACTACAGCAGATCCCACTGTATATAAAAACAAAACTGATTATTATTGGCAGCAGGGAGTTACCATGCTGAAGTGTTGCATGCATCAACAGTCGCCGACTGGCATGAAATACTATTTAGCACTACCATCCCTTGAACTGCCTGTTTTCCCACACTGTAAAGATAAAAAGAATGAACCTGTCCCATAAGCTTCTGCACACCTCAGCAGTCCCATATGCTCCAGCACACTTTCAGAAATATGGCTGAAATACAGGAAGTTCAGAGAGGCAGTATAGTGTAGCGGTTAAGAGCGCTGAGCTGCAAATCTGGAGAACTGGGTTTGAATCTCACAGCCACCACTTCCATACCGTGTAACCTTGAGCAAGTCACTTAAAGTCCCTGTGCTTCCAGGATGCACTTGGAAACAAGCCTCGGCTTAGTGCGCCTTTACTGGCCAAAAATTGTAAAATAAAAAATTAAAAAATGAGAAAATCTTCCTGCAGTGATGTATACCATTGGCTCTGTAAATGCCAGGTTGCAATGGTACAGGTGAAATGGCAGGCAAGCGGTGCAGGTGACATTGCAGTGGGACATTATGTGTAAACATGTTTAATGACTACTGGTAATTAGACAGATTTCCTGCTTGTAGTACAAGTAGTGATGTGTAAAGTCTGAAAACTTCACTCCATGAATTGATTTGTAAATTTGCCTCATTTCGTGGAGTTATTCCACCTTGCAAAGTCCAACTCCACAAAATGCGATGTTGGCAACTTCGTCAGCAGAGTTTGGTTCAGAGGCGAAGTCTACAAAGTATGAAGTTGGTAACTTTGCTGACGGAGTTTGGTACAGAGGCGATGTTTGCAACGTACTATGGGACTGGACATTACATGTTGCTGAAACAAGCTATATGACAGTGAGGAGCCTATATTCAGTGTAGTGTTCTGAAGACAGAGAAGGAGAGAAGTCTGTGTGTGCTTGTCTGAGGAAGAAAGCTTTTAAAATACATCTCAAAACCGAGCTTTTTTAATAAAAATTGGTCACAGATTATTCTAGAGAGCCTTGTGCTGCTAGATTTGTGTTTTTATGTTTATTTTTTCAGTGATTATTTACTTTAAAATAGTGGTTTCTGTTTTGTCAGTCTGTGAAGCATTGGGGTGGGGAGGGTGGGTGTACTGTAAAGCAAGGCAGGCCAGAAAGATGCAGAGCCTTTTTAGGGGTGCCTGGGCAGAACCATGCTGCCCTATTGCTAAGACTAGGAAAAGGCAGCTTTCAAACTAACAACCTCGTGAAGTGAGAAATTTTGCCTGTGCGACTGCACTGTGGTCCACTGCGTGCTCTCACTACTTTTTTTATCCTCATCAACCCCCCCACTACCGCACATGCGCAGTTATCCTCCACTATCACACATGCAGTCATTTTTTATATTTTTTTAACCTTTCTCCCCAGACCCTTCCTTCCCTCTCAGCACTCCACCCCCAAAACATAACAGTGACACTGGAGGGGCCCAATCCCCCAGTATCGATAGGCATCTCTGTCTTTTTTTTATCCTTCTGCCTCCTCTTGCTGCAAACTTTGCCACCAAGTGCCTATGCTCCTTTTTCTGTAGGACCCTCCACTCTCAGTAATATCGCTAGAGCAGCTTCACTAATGGCAGCTTTTGCCTCTTAAGCCACTTGGTATAGTGATGGTTTGGGAAGGTGGGAGGAGGTGCTTCCTTCACCGTTTCCTACAACTCTGCTTTCACCTTCTGTCCCACCCATGCAGAGTAAGCTGCAACCTAAGCTCTGTATGGGCTAGGAGTTTACAGTGCATGCCCCCCCCCCAAGTAATGTTGTTGGAGCAGCTTCACTAATGGTAGCTTCTGCCTCTTAAGCCCCTCGGTATAGCTGCGGTTCTTTCACTGCCTCCTCCACCTCTGCTTTCCCCTTCTCTCCTACCCGTGCGGAGTAGGCTTCAGCCTGAGCTCCATACAGGCTGGGAGTTTACAGTGCCTGCAGGCACTTCACATTTAGTGCTATCGTTTTATGGGGCAGGCTGCAGTCCAAGCATATCCTCCTGCTTCCTGTACTGTACTACAAATCACACCCCAACAATGTGGCACAAAAGCTGTGAACCTTCCAAAGTTGGTGAAAAAAAGTAGTAAGTATTGGATTTTTGGATATTCTCATGTAGTCTCTGATTTGCTAACAGAAATCCCACAGTTTTCATAATTACTGTAATGTCTTCTAGGGTACTTTTTCAAGTATGAAAACAGTGAAGTGGCAGTAAAATCTCCATACTTTGAAAAAGAAATATGCCACACATACAGTATGTTGCACTTCTCCCTGCATATTGGACATGACCAGTGTACCATGAAAAAATGCTGCATATTACCCTTTTGAAATGTGAATAATTTTCAGTTTTCCCATGGAGTTTGGGAAGCAGCAAAATAGTCAGTGTCTTAACATTTTACCAAGCTCAGATTATCATAATAAATGGGGCATTTACATGAAGAATGATAACATTGGTCCATGAAGCTGTCACAATATGTTACTTAATATGAATAGCATTTTTAGAAGAAAAGCAGGGCTGTAACAATAAAGTCTGGAATTATTTTATCCCTGCTCTTTAGCAATAGAAATGTAGAAGGCAATGAGGGCATTTACGAGGCAAACTGTACTCAAGCTACCTTGTTTAATATTTTCTTAATAACATAGTTTTGTATTATCAGGTTGCCACTGTTTTATTGTATCATATTCTTCCAGGTCGTGCCAGAAAATAGTCATCTTTATACCCAGTGCACATGCCTGGCGAACAAAAACGAATAGATAAATGAATAAATGCCATCAGGTAAATCACTGAAACTCAGGGACAGTTGAGAAGTATGGATAGGTATTGGGGGCAGACGCATTCTAAGGGGCACAGATCCTGTTTTAAAGCAGCTACCCTTAGTCAAAAATAAGGTACTGTACTGACTTGAGAGTTTATTGAATGTTGTGTAGTGACCAGATGTAGTTCTGTGCCCGTAGATCACTGCATGTGCTGCCTAGATTACTGAGGGCATTGTATCTTACGGGAGCATGCCTCTTCACAATGCATTTTACTGTGTTTGCTATACTCCGGTCCTCTTAGGAATGTTTTCACTGTAATTTTCTCAAGTTGTCCTGTAGGGCCCTCCCCCTGTGAATGATGTTGCATTTTATGAGGTTCTACCAGGAAGCAAAATGTAAAACCTGATAAGTGTGTTTTCCTCCTTTGTAGAACATCCCCAGCCTAGTCAAACTCTACCCCACCACAGTCTAGGAGAGGGAGGGAAGAGATAGTTGCTGCTAAGAGGAACACATGGAGCTTTAAACAGCCAAGAGCTAGATTAGAGAGAGAGAGAAGATGAGTGCCAAAACTCCACGCCACATGGAAATTTAGTGAGATACTCAGAGTCACACAGGCAGTAACTGGTGGTAAACCTCAAATATGAGTCTTCTCATTTACAGCTCTGCACTGTAACCAGTACACTAATGGCCCTTCAGTGCACAACCCACACTGTACAAGTTGCTTTTCTATAACCCCTTCTCCTAAAGCCCCTATCATTCTGGGGCAAAGGCCAATGTGTAATTCACCATACCTGACCAAGTGGTGCATCAGGAAGTTGTAGCAGTGTATTCAGCATTAGCGTACACAGTAATAAGGAATTGGATCTTATTGATATATGCTAATTAATGTCTATAACTAACACTGTGCATGGTGCTACAATACCCAGGCATGCCCTTAGCTACATAGATAGAGGAGTGCTTCAGTGCAGAGGGGAGCCAACTACCAACCGAGTTAGCCTTGTACAAATGGGCTGACCCACCCGACAACCTCCATCAACTATTGCCAATTATTGAGAGGGGGTAAAAAGACTTTTAGAGGGGCTCTTGCTCCAAAAAGGTAGGGTATTAGTGGGGGGGCACAAAAGATGGCTTAGGGAAAGACTGAGGGGAACTAGTAGGTGGACAGAAATGAATACAAAGTGAAGTTGTTCTAACAGCAGCTTCTGCCTCTTCTTGCTGCCTTTTAAGTCCCTCTGTATAGCTGCGCCCACCCTCCTCTCCCTCTCAGCAACTACCCACCCCTGAAACATAACAGTGATACTGGGGCTGCCAAACCCCCCAGTGTCTATTGGCATCTCCTTTCTTTTCTCTGCCTCCTCTTGCTGCAAACTTTACCACTGAATGCCTATGCTGCTATTTCTGAAGGACCCCCCCCCCAGCTCTCAGTAATGCCACTGGAGCAGCTTCAATAATGGCAGCTTCTGCCTCTTAAGCCCATCGGTATAGCGGCAGTTTGGGAAGGTGGGAGGAGGCGCTTCCTTCACTGCCTCCTCTTCCTCTGCTTTCACCTTCTCTCCCACCCATGTGGAGCAGGCCGCAGTGTGAGCTCCATATGGGCTGGGAGTTTACAGTGCCCACAGGCACTTCACTTTTAGCGTGATCGCACTATGGGGCTGGCTGCAGCTGCAGCCCCAGCATATCCTCCTGCTGCCTCTACTGCACATCACAACCTCACAATACTAGGGCTCAGGGAGCCCTCACTAGGGAAGGGTATTAACATTACTTGAAAGGAAAAACGATGGCCTCAGCCTCCAGGGCATGGATATTAATTTATAAAAAAACACTGATCTAAGCCATTAAGGTGGTAGCCCACTAGACCACCAGGGCACCATTTTACATAGTGCCCCCTGGCATTCTGTAGCCCACAAGACCACCAATGCCTTTTATGTTTTATAAAGGGGCTACTAGCCCCCCACAGGGCTTCCACTAGCCTACTTGGGCTACTAAGTAAAATACTGGCCAGTACTACTACTGGGCACAGGGGTTTTAACTGAGCCCCTGCTCCCAAACCTCACCTATCTTCCACCACTTTGCTTTTATATATTTTTTCTTTTATCTAACTTATTTTTCCTTTTATTTCTACAGGTCTTCCAGAACAAGGCCCCTGCCCCATTAGGTAAATATATTTTTTTACCTAACTTGTCCTCTACCTCCTATTTAACCCCCCTGAGACCTGTGGATCCTTTGTGACCTCTTTTACTATTCCTTTTTACAGGTGTGGTGGACGACATCTCCCAGGACTATACCCTTGGCTACCTACCACTAAGGTAAGTTCCTCTATTTTACATTATTTTGGGGTGAGTCAATTGTAACAGGGTGTGCTCACTGTCTCTATAGGCAGTTGCTTTAAAAGCTTTACACTTCACTCCATTATATTTATTTAGTTTTTGTTGACCGGGTAAGTGCACTAGACAAATCCTGCCTATTTTCAGGCACGACCCGGGGGAGGAGGATACAGATGAATGCCAACTGACCTTGAACCAGATTAAATTGTTGGTGGTATTTTTCATGAATGGAGGAAATTTGGCAATTTCGCCAGGGAAATTCCTTTGCTCTTTTCAAGAAGTGCCATGGGATCTTTAACATCCACCTGAACTACCACCAGAACAGGCAGATGGAACCTCGGTTTAACGTCTCATCCGAAAGACGGCATCTCAGGAGTGCAGCACCTCCCTCATGCTGCACTACAGTGTCAGTATTGGGATATTAACCCAAGTGCCTGGCGTGGGGAGGGAACCCACAGCCTACTGATCTCCCAGCCTCAGAGGTGAGTGTGCTACCTGCTGAGTCACTGATACTGTACTGTTGATTGTCTTTTTGAAATTGAACATTTTAATGTCTCAATTAAGGAGAAGCTACACTAATTATCCTGCTTGCATGTGCAGAGATCTTAGGATGTATAAAGTTGTTTTATCAGGTACCTATCTAACAGGTGTTAGTTATGTATGTATTAGTTAAGAAATACACGTATATATTTTTTTATTTATTGTTGGGCTTTCAATCATCGGGATTTTATGATGTTGGGGCATGTTATAACTATTGGCATGATGAATGAGCTTGTAGCTATTAATGGGAGCCTTGTAGATAGCGTTTTCAGGTTTAATGAATTAATCTGTCTTAATTTACATAAAATTTTAGGTGAGTGATTTTGAAGTAACCCTCTAGATTAATTCTCTCTTCTTGTATGGGCTGAGTTTGTCAAGCTCAGACTGGTTCAATAATTTAGCCTGACACATTTCTTTACAGCACCTCATGAAAGTCACACCTGTCATTTTTCAACTCTGACCCAAATGTGCTTTTGTGTCCCAAAAGATAATTTCGGAGTCCCTGCGTGAAATCTCCTTTTGGGCACAAGTTCAACATTGCTCTTCCCTTCTTCATGAGGTAGGGTCATAACAAGGCTATGTTGAAAATTTGATGTACAAGTATACAAAACAAATTTATGAGCTTACAGTACATTACATTTTGATAATGCAGGCTCGTAACTTTGGTAACTTTCAGTATTTTTACGCCATTTTCCTCCCATGCAGCCCTATTGACTTTGGCCAGATTTTGTTGTCTAAGGAGGAGCTTTGTGTTATATTTTGGTTTTCTCACTCTTTCTTGTTCATCGTTTTTGATCTGTAGTGAATAATTTTTCATTTTTCTTTCTGTGGTTTACTTTAGTGAGTTTCAATAAGCATTTTGTTAGTGTCTTTCTATAGCATTTGTGGTAATCTTTTAGTTCTATTTTTCTTAAAATGATGGTGTTCTGTCACTTTTTGTTATACTTATTAAATTACCCGTTACCCCTGTCATTTTAATCCCTGTTCTGTTTTTATTTTAAAGAAAAGAAAAAGGAACTGTTTTGGTTGTTTTTAGTAGTAGTTTTTCTGTTCACACTGCTGATCCCTGATTCTCTAAGGGGAGGTGTTGTCTGCTGCTGGTTGTTAATAACTTGTTTAACCCTTTTATCCCTGTTGAGTGTGTCATGTTAATCCCTGTGGTGTTTTATTTTTTTCAGATCACACTGCTGATCCCTGATTCCCTAGGGGGAGGTGTTGTCTGCTCCTGGTACTTATCCATACTGCAGCCTTTTTTTTACATTTTGTAATTTTTTATCCCAAATCAAGTTACAATTAGCATATAAGAATGACCGGGAAGAGACACTCTACTAAAGGGAGATGAAGCAGCACAGAAGTGTTCAAAATCCGTGGGGCAAAATAGTGCTGCAGTTAAAAAAGGCTATGCGGTAGCGTATTCTCTGGGCTCCGGGGATGGTAGTAGCGAACAAGCAGTTGGCGGTGGTGTCATTAGTGCAGCCAAATTTTTCTCTTCCACATCTGTGGCAGCCATGCTGGTGGGGGATGTGGGAGGTGAGAAGAGAAGCAGCAGTAAACAAGGAACAGTGGTCAAGGAGGAGGTTGTTGGTGTCCCTGTGGCTGCTGCTGGTGGTGGTACTGAACCTGTTAGTGTGCAGCTTGAGTCAGTGGTTGAGGCAGGAGATCTGAAAAATGTGCATCATACTCAGACTCCTGATGATGAAGGGTCAGAGAGCCTAGAGACGATGATGATGAGGAGGACAGACCTGTGGAGGAGGAGGTCATCAGCAGCTGTGCCAATGATGATTTGTTGTATCCCCTATGGCAGCCTGAAGAGAAAAAGCATAAGGGTGGTACTGCAGATGATGCAGGGGATGTTGTTTGCAGTAATCCAACTACCAAAGCCCCCCCACCAATATTACTGAAGTTATGAAATCATCCCAAAAATATACATTTCCACCCATTCCCTTAACTGTCCCACTCCTACTGCCATGGTAAATCAAATGTTACAAAATCCCTATTTTGGGATTTTTATATACTTGACCCAGCAGATGAGACAGTTGCTATCTGTCAGCTATGTCAAGCATGAGTTAGTAAGGGGAAAAATAGCAGCTGTCTAGGCACTGGTGGCAACACACACACCTGAAGAATAGGCACCTGTTACTCCGGCATCAAAACTAGAAGGAAGCCAGTATGGGGGTGCCTATCCCTCATCACTATGCAAGGCAAACAGAAGTGCCAGGACAATAGACCAGATGGAGGTGTGAGTGAGGAGGACTACAGAGAGGGAGGAGGAGGAGGAGGAGGATTCTGTGGGTCTGCCTAATAGTAGGCATTGCAGCAATGGTGGATTGAGTAGTACCACCCAGAGTCAGAAAAGCACAGTAATGCCAGTGCAGAAAATCCCAAAAATCACTGGTGTCATTTAAGTAGCAGCACATATGAATCCCCAGAAGTCAAATACTACCCCACCAACAATGCCATCACGACGAATCCAGTTGTTTGGCAGCCCTGCCCCAAGAACGGTGCTGCATAGCATGCTTGAACATCACTCCAAATTCATTCCCAGTCATGCTACTGCATGAGAGCTTAATGCAACAACCGCTGAAATGCTAGCAATTGACCTATTGCTTTTCTCTTTTTGTTGAAAAAGTTGGATTTTGGAGGTTGATGGCCAGTGCCTATCCCAAATGGCAGATTCCACCAAGAACACACTTTTCTAAATGTGTCATTCCTGAACTCTATGAGACAGTGTCTCAGATGGTAAATCATGTCCTGGAGAATTCAGCATCACCATACGTACATCTGAGTATGGATATGTGGACCAGTGGCCAAACAGCTGGTAGCTCCTACTTGTGCATTACATCACATTGGCACAAGTATCTGGGGTAGTATTTGACTCTGTGCATGGGAAAAATTACAGTAAGCCCAACTGTGGTGGTAGCAACACTCGGGGGTGTTCAACAGCATGCCATGCTAATAATGAAGACTATGAGTGGATCACACACAGGTGATAAAATGCTGGAAGTGCTCCATACCGAGACTGAAGAGTGGCTTTACCCCCATTTACTGAAAGCAGGTTTCATTGCAAGCAATAATGGCTCAAATGTTGTGAAATGCATTAATGAAGGGTGGTTTCCTCAGGGTGCCATGCCTGGCACACTGTCTTAATCTCGTTGTGCAGGAGTTTCAAACCCATCCTGATATCAAGGCCATGTTGACTGTGGCCTGTCACATTTGTGTCCACTTTGCCCATTCCAGAAAGGCACATGATCAGCTGCATCACCTGCAGATACTTAAACTGCCTCAGCACTATTTGATGCTGGATGTTGTCACCAGATGGAACTCAACATTGTATATGATCGCGCGGTTGTATGAGCAGTATAAAGCAATATCTGAATATCTGCTGCTACATACATGCTGTGACAGTGCTGGGAGTATCCATGTGTCTGACAACTGAGCAGTGGCACCAAATGGACAGCCTGATCATGATTTTCAGGTATTTGAACGTGCAACACAGGCAGTGTGCGGAGACACTGCCTGTATCAGTCAAGCCATTCCACTACTATGTGTGCTGAGGCAGACACTGGTGAATGTGCATCAACAAGTGCTGGAGGCAGGCAGTGATAGTGGAAGTTGTGCCTTAATGGGGTACACACTCCATGTCTTAGACTCCAGCACACGCATTTCCAGCATTCTGCAGTGTGAAGATTTTGGAATTGTCACCATGCTGGACACACACTATAAATGTGGGCTAGCATCAATAATTGAAGGTGGGTGTCAGCAGGTTCAAAAGTTGACTGATCATCTAATAGGAAGGGTACACAGTGCACAGATGCTAAAAGACACATTTATCTAAGGCACAACATGAAACTCCACAGAGACCAGGTGTTGCTACCACCACCTCACATGGGAAACAGGCTGAGAACACTTGCAGCTTAAAAGTAAAAATGCCATATCTCATTTGGGATGTTAGATCAGGTGAGAGTTGAAGACAAGGAAGAAAAGGAGGAGGAGGTGGAGGCTGATGAGGCAGCAGGACTGTAGGCTGCGCAGCACATGTTAGATGCATAATTGGACACAAAGCATCTTACCATCATTGATGAGCCCTTGCTATACTGGAGCAACAAGGTCACTGAGTAGCCAGTACTGACCTCAGTTGCAACAAAATACCTCAGCTGCCCATCTTTGAGTGTCAGTGTGGAATGTTTATTCAGTTCAGCTAGGGCCAGTGTGTGGGACAGGTGCACCGGTCTGTCAACAAAAAATGTTGGCTTGCTAACATTTATTAAAATGAATGAGGGGCACATTACACACAAGACAATCATGTCCATGTTCCTACCACATGAAGGTGGTGGTGAAGAAGATGAAGAGCAAAGTGTTGTTGGTATTAACAAATTGTCTTCAGCCACTGAGGTAATTGAAGCAGTAATGGAGAGAAACTTCCCATCTGGTGACAACTCCAGTCTGGAAGACTGTGAGGGCTTCCTCAATGAGGTAAAAGCATAAAAAAAGTGTTGTTCCCCTCCTTTTCCCTCATCAGTATAATCCTTTACTTTATGATTCACAATTCTGTGATGTGCAGTCATTTTACTTCTCCTCATCTCCAGTTGTGCTGCTGTTTCCTTGTGCCTAATCGGCTACCTGCCTGCACCACCTGAATGTGATGTCTAGAGACAGTGCCTGCTCCAGCCAGTAAGACACAGCACCACCTCCTCCTCTTTATCCTCCTCTGGTTTGCTTGGGACCTACATAGCCACAAACAGCATGGGCCATGGCCTCCACATTGATGCAAAAATGGTCCTGACTCTAGGGACAGTGCCACGTACATGGGAAACCATACAAAAAAGAGTGGGTATGCATGTACTGCCAACATTGGCGCCCTTCAGAACCTCCTTAGGAAGCCTATTTTATAAACACTGCAACTGCTTTGGATAGAGTTCTGTTTATATTTTCATGAGCTAGTGATTAAAAGTGTGTATTGTATTACAAGTAACTAGAGGTGGGCGAAAGTTGCGGATTCCGCTTTCACAGAACTTTCATGGAAATTAGAAAATTTCGCTGAATTTTCCGAACTTCCACCATTGGTGAGATTGGAATCTTATGTATGTGTTTGGCAGATTTTCACCTTGTTCCATGGAATTTTTTGGCTGAACTGTGGAATAATACACATGAACTTCACAATAACAGTTCTGAGGATTTTCTTTTCCATAGTTTAATGAATTATTCCTCAGTACATGTAATTATTGTACAGTTCAGTGATCTGTTCTGCAGATTTTTTTTCCGCAGTTTAATGCAATAATCCACAATTTAAAACCTTTTTCTGTCATTCTAAGTTGGAATTTCAGCAATAGTTGCTAATTTGATTTCCACACTTTCGCGGAAGGGAAGCAAAAATCCGCCTTTCACTGAAATTCCGCTAGCAGAAGGTTTTTTTGCACACCTCTACAAGTAACTATGGGCTGGATATTCCAAAGGGTTGCGCCATGCACAATAGGGTTGCGCCTGCGCAAGTCCAAAATTGCGCCATTCTGCCATATTCAGCAGGAGGCAGTTGCGCCCCCCAAGTCAAGCTGAGCAACAGCGCAATGCTGACGAAGGCATGCTGAACTGGAGGGGAAGGAACCATGCATAAACTGCACAGCCCGATATTCAGCGGGCTGTGCAGAGTTGTGCAGGCGCAACCCCCAACCCGCGCCTGCACAACTTTGAGCAAAAAAGGAGTAAGTCGAGGCCACCCACAGGTGAGCTGTCGTGCAGGGTGCAACGCAGCAGCTGCCACCTGTGGGTGGTCCTCAACATACCCTGTGCCCCCCTGCAGCCCAATCATGGGCATATAGTAACCCCACCCCCGACTGGCTCGTCGTGGGCATAAGTTAAAAATCCCCCACCCCCCAACTGGCCCAATCGTGGGCATAAGTGAAAATAAACTCTCACCCCCACTAGCGCGATCGCTGGCAGCAAAAGTCAAACCCCCAAGGACATATCCCTGGTGGTCCAGTGGACTGCAAAGCCTGATTGTGGGCAGCAAAGATTTCAACCCCCAAGGACATATCCCTGGTGGTCCAGTGGACCATGACCCGATCACGGGCAGCAAAGTGTTTAAACCCCCAAGGACCACCTACCCTGGTGATCTAGTGGCCCGCCACCCCACCCACCCACGAACCCCCACCACCCCGCTCTCCTCAGCCGCCGGGTGGCAGCATCCCACCCGCCTGCCACCCCGCCTGCTGACTGACTGCCCAGTAGGCTGTATGCCCATTGGTTCAGAGCAAAAGCCAATGGGTGTGCAGCCCATACTGTACAAGGAAGTCCAGATATGTGAATGAATTTTATCTCATAAACTGATTTCATCTTGTGTGTTATTTGTATTTAGACTTGCCAGTGAGAAACACCCTGTGTAAGTGGATATAGTGACATTCTCACTCCTAATGCAGCTCTCAAGGAAAAACAGAATTTTAACAATCTCTGAAAATGGTGGCCCCCAGAATTGTTACACAGGACTACTATTAGTATTAAAAAGTTAACAAAACCAAAAGTTTATATCCTGACAGATATAGAAATGAAATTGACTGGGGACAACTAAACAGATAACATTTTCAGTATATGAGAGTTCTGTGCTCCATTTGTTTATATTTGCAATTGTATATATGTGTATACTTACGTGTAAGCATAGTTTAAGTGGTAAAATTGGCACCCAAAAAGGGAGAATCAGTGAATATGTGAGGCTGACCTATCTACAAAGTTTACAAGGGTTAACCATTTTTGCAACTACAAAGTCAGATTGTGTGTCTACTTCTGGCCTCAAAAACAGAATTTTGTCCAATACTGGTCATAAAAGATAGCTTCTGACATTCAATTTGGGCAACAAAATCTTGATTATAATTGGCAATATAAAAGAGGGTTGACCTAAATGTGATGTAGATATTAAAGCAAGCAGTAACAACCAATGAGGTGTCCAGTTGCGCTTAATTACTGTATTCAGTATGTACATTTTGGGTATTCACCTCGTGCCTACAATCTTCAAAAAAGTCCATATATTTTCAGCATGACAGGACACTTTGGAGATTCTTATTGCACTATCAACTCGTCCCTAAAAATAAAAAATGATAAATAATCAGTTGGAAGTGCTGAGCTCTCTGATTATACTGAAAGGAGCTTAATATGTATAGCCTCGAGGAAAGGAGGGAGAGGGGGGACATGATAGAAACTTTCTAGTACCTCTAGGGAATCAACAAAGTCCAAGAGGGTAGCATCTTTCAAAAAAAGAGGTGTGCAAGAACAAGGGGGCACAATTTGAAGATAGAGGGTGGGGAGCAGCTCAGATGTAATGTAAGGAAGTATTTTTTCACAGAGAGGGTTATGGATGCATGGAACGGCCTTCTGGAGGAGGTTGTGGAGTCAAAAACAGTGGTTGAATTCAAGCATGCATGGGACAGTCATAAGGCAATTCTAGGGGGTTGGGGTAGAAAGAAGTAGGCTGCTGGTTAACTAGGGTCTGCAACTTATCCATTAGGTAGGGAAATTGGCAGACTGGGTGGGCCAAGCGGTCCTTATCTGCCATCAAATTCTATGTTTCTATGTTAAATGACCAGACACCATGTGACAGTTTTCAGCCAATCAGATTGGATAATTGTTCCAACTTGTTTGTAAAAAGCACATTTAATTTTTTTATGAAATTAAATGTAGGATATATGATCAGGTAAGGCACACTGAGCTACAGCTTATTTCCAGGAGTGGCCCGAAAGCGGAGAGAGGTTAAATGACTTGTTAAGGGTCACAGTCGACAAGTTACAGTTGTGGGATTCAAACTCAGGCCAGCTGGGTATCCAGATTCACAGCTTGGTGCTCTGATATCTAGACTATACTGCCTCCTTAACATATAAATAAACAAATAAATAAATAATCAAGGTCAGTACATCAGTTAAGGTTTAAGCACAAAATATAAAAAGTAAGGAAACACCATGTTAGGGTAAAAAGTCTACTGAGCCTTGTTGAATCTGCGGCATGGTGTTCCTTGGGATTTTAATGATCACACAATGCAGCAACAGTTATTGCACCCTCTCTCTAAGCACTGCTTTATGAGTATTTCTTTCTGTGTCTAAAAAACAGCATTGAAGTTCAACTAATGCCGATGCTGCATTCAAACCCCAAGGAACACCCACAGGTTCATCAAGACTCAGGGGACTTTTTACCATGAATTTCACTACATTTTTTTAAACATAGAAACATCGAATTTGATGGCAGATAAGGACCTCATGGCCCACCTAGTCTGCCCATTTCCCTACCTAATGGATAAGCTGCAGATCCTAGTTAACCAACAGCCTACTTCCTCCTACCCCCCACTAGAATTGCCTTATGTCTGTCCCATGCATTCTTGAATTCCCCCATTGTTTTTGACTCAATGACCTCCTCTCAGGAAGGCCGTTCCATGCCTCTACAACCCTCTCTGTGAAGAAATACTTCCTCGCATTACCTCTGAGCTGTCCCCCTCATCTTCAAATTGTACCCTCTTGTTCTTGCACATCTCTTTTTCTGAAAGTTGCTAACCTCTTGCATTTTGTTGATTCCCTTGAGGTATTTGAAAGTTTCCATCATGTCCCCCCTTTCTGTCCTTTCCTTGAAGCTATACATCTTAAGCTCCTTTAGTCTTTCTTCATGTCTTCTGGTGCAGACCCTGCACCATTTTGGTTACCCTCCTCTGAACAGCCTCCACCCTGTCTATGTCTTTGTGGAGATGGGGTCTTCAGAACTGTACGCAGTACTTCAAAAGTGGTCTTACCAACTGTCTGTACAGAGGGTCAACAACTTCCTGTTTTCTACTGGTGATGCCTCTCCCTATGCATCCCAGTATCCCCCCGGCCCTCCTTACTGCCTTCTCACATTACTGGTCTACCTTTAAGTCATCTGATATGACTACCCCCAGGTCCCTTTCCATTTTTGTTGTTGTCAGTATCTCACCCCCCATTGTGTACTCTTCCCCTGTTTCCCAGGTGCATTACTTTGCACTTCTTTGCATTGAATCTAAGCTGCCATACATTTGACCATTCCTCCAACCTTGCCTAGTCCCTTTTCATCCTTTTCACCCTACTTTACATATCAACTCTGTGCAGATCTTTGTGACATCTGCAAAGAGACATACTTTCCCTTCCAGTCCCTCTGCAGTGTCACTTATAAAGACATTAAAAAGGACCGTCCCCAGTACTGAACCCTGCAGTACCCCACTAGTAACCCCCTTTTCTTCACTGTGGACTCCATTTACTATTACCCACTGTGTCCTGTTGTCCAGCCAGTGTTTTGCCCAGGCTACCACCCTGGGACCCACTCCAAGGCTGACTAATGTGTTTATTAATCTTTTGTGCATGACTGTGTCAAATGCCTTGCTAAAGTCTAGGTAGGCCATGTCCACAGCCCCTCCCTGGTCTACTACTTTGGTCACCCAGTAAAATAAATCAATTAGATTTGTCTGATGTGACCTTCCTGCTGTGAATCCATGCTGCCTTAGGTCCTGTGCCCCACTGGCCTCTAGGTACTCAACAATTCTTTCCTTCAGAAGTGATTCCATCATTTTCCCTACTACTGAGGTCAAACTGACAGGTCCGTAGTTCCCTGCCTCTGTCTTGCTCCCACTTTTGTGAAGGGGAATCACATCTGCCTTCCTCCAGTCCTCAGGTACCACACCATCCTCCCATGATTTATTAAAAAGGGTAGTCAGTGGTGTTACTAGTCCTTCCCTTAGTTCTTTTTGAATTCTGGGGTGAATCCCATCAGGCCCCATTGCTTTCTCCAACTTCAGTTTTAAGAGTTCTTTCAGAACCCTTTCTTCTGTGAAAAGACTAATATCAACCCCCCTATCCAGAGTGCTTCTATTGACTGGGTTAGGTATCTCTCCCTGCTTTCCCATTGTGAATACTGAGCAGAAGAATTTATTCAGTATCCCTGTTTTTTCACTGTCACTCTCTGCCCAACCACCTACCTCCTTATTCAGCCTCAGTATCCCTGTCTTAGTCTTTCTTTACTCCTTAATGTACCTATAAAAGGTTTTATCCCCTTATTAACTGAGTTGGCTATCTTTTCCTCTGTTTGGGCCTTTGCTATTCTGACTGCCTTCCCCACTTCCTTCTGCTTTAACTGGTACAGTTCTCCATCCTGCTCCTTCTGTGTTTCCTTATACTTCCTGAATGCTATATTTTTCTCCCTTACCTTCCCCGCCACTTCCTTTGAGAACCATAGTGTTTTTTTCTTTTGTCTTGATTTATTTGCTTCACACAAAGGTTTGTTGCTTCTGTGATGACAGTTTTGATGTTTCACCATTATTGCTCCACCCCACCTTCTTGCCTGTTTGCTAGTGCTTTTCTGAGGCACTCTCCCATTTTGGCAAAATCAACCCTCCTGAAGTCCAGTACCTTCAGTTTTGTATGGCTTGACTCTATAGCTAAGATTATCAGGAACCACACTGTTTGGTGGTCACTTGTTCCCAGATGGCTACCCACTTCAAGATCAGAGATCCTCTCTCTGTCCCCATTTGAGAGTACTAGGTCTAAGATTGCTCCCTTTCGAGTGGGTTCCAAAACTAACTGTGTGAGGCATGCCCCCTGTAGTGCATTGAGAATGGCCCTGCTCTTGGATGTGGCTGCAGCAAAGGTGCTCCAGTTAACATCTGGCATATTCAAGTCCCCAATCAGAAATATCTCCCCTTTCTCTGTCATCCCAAGGATGCGTTCTATCATTTCCTTGTCCATTTCCTCCCCCTGAGATGGGGGTCTGTATACAACCCCTGTGCAGATTGTGGTGCCATTTCCAGTCTCCAGGGTGACCCACAGTGCCTCATCTCCTCCCTGTTTACCCATTAGTTCTGTTACTTTGATCCCTTCCCTTACATAGCAAGCTACTCCTCCTCCTCTTCTTCCCTCCCTGTCCCTCCTGTAGATTGTGTACCCTGGCATGTTGACATCCCAGTCATGGTTCTCTGTGTACCATGTTTCTGTGACTGCCATGTTATCCAGGCATCCCTCTTCCATCAAGGCCACCATTTCGTGGAGCTTTTTACCTGGGCTGTGGGCATTGGTACTCATTGCCCTCCTTTCTTTATGGCTTTATTGTTTTTTGCCCAATCCCTGTCCTTACTGCCTTTGTCTTTTTCTCCATTTATGCCTGCACGTCTCCTTATCAACTAATCTATCTTGGTGTTTACCTCACTAACTACCCTGATTTTTGAAGGGGGTTAAGGTTTCCCTTCTCCTTTTCAGTGCCTCCACCTTGGCTAGTTTAAATCCTTGCCAATGATGCATTTAAACCTATCACCTAGGATCCTGGTTTCCCTCCTGGATAGATGCAGACCATCACAGCTGTATAGGGCTGCATCCCTCCAGGTGGAGTCCCAGTCCCCAATGAAGCCAAATCCCTGAGCTCTGCACCAGTTTTTCAACCAGTCATTGAATCCCATGGAGCGGAGTACCCTAGCCTCATCCATGCCATAGACAGGTAGCACTTCTGAGAAAGTTACCATGTGTGCTACTTGTCTAAGGCCCCTCCCCAACTCCACAAACTCCTGTTGCACTGCTTTGATCCCATTCTCAGCCAGGTCATTTGTTCCTAGGTGGATAATGACATCTAGCTTATTCCCCCTTGCAGCTACTCCCACGATCCTGAGGATTTGTTTCCTGTTCCTCCAAGCCATGGTGCTGGGCAGGCACTTTACCTCCCTCTTGCCTCCCTCCCCTAGTTCTGCCCCTAACAATTGAGTCCCCAACCAGAAGTTGTTTCCTTCTATTGTGGGGTCCTGTGCCACCCTCCTGTGGGTCTCCATTGTGGAGGTTCCCAGCATCCTCCTTGGTCTCCAGTCTGGGTGCCTCCATAGAGGAACCATGCTCTACCAGAGTGGTGAATGAATTGTGGTGAGGCACAGCTGGAGGGATATACCTCTGTTCAACCACCCTCACCCTCCCTGAGCCCACCATGGTCTAACCACTCTTCTTTCTTGGCAACCTCTGAGGTAGAGGCAGTGGCCTGGGTGGTCCCTGGGGGGGTGCAGGTTTTCTGAATCCTTGCCAGGTCAGCATGGAGACAAACAACGTCCTCCCTTAGATCAGAGTGGTGCCTGCAAATAGGGCAGCAATGCAGTCTCTGGAATGTCTCCCAGAAGACTGCTGCTCCACAGCCAATGCATTTCATCACTTCCCACATGTCTGTGTCCCTTCCTGTTACAGATGCTTTTCTTTTTCCTTTTTTTGTTTGTTCTTGTTTTAGTGTGTGCAAGCCTGTGAGTGTCTTTCCCCCCTATTCAGTGTTCTGTGCCTTTAAGGATATGAATAGGTGTATGTTGTTAGCAGTTTTGGGGAAGTGATGTCAGAAACCCTGCTGTAAAGGAAGTTATGTGCTTTGGGTGGGTGGGAGTAAACCTGTGCCTTCCAGAAACAATCAACTACAGCTCTGACCCTCCACCCTGGGGAGTGCCTTCCTTCCTTTCAGACACCTGTTTCACAGAGGTAACAGGTCTAGTCACAGATGACTGCAGATATCTCCCAGCTACAGTTCCACCCTGGCAAATTAAAGTTAAACTAAGAAAAGTCAACCCCAAAAACAGAATCAATACTAGTTACTTGCACAGGTCCAAAAAGTAATAATTCAGTTCAGTGTAGTCTAGAAAATAACCTCCTTGATTTAAGGAAGCTTTGGTAGCTTTCTCTCTTTCTCTCTCTGTCTCAGTTAGGGATGCCACTGTATTATGGTTTTACATTAGGGCAGTATTGGAAGTCACGGTATTGACACCATGGACAGTTTCCAATACCGAGATAACCATGGTTCGTGGTATACCATGGTATTTAGGTCTTTCAACTAATTTTTAGGTATTTTCAGGAACAACTGTCACTTCCAAACCAACTCTGCCTAATGGAAGAGTTGGTGGAGGCTTCTTTTTTGTACAAAAATTACTTCTTCTATAATACCTTGTTATAATGGCAAACACGGTATTACATGTGATGGTTATCATGCTGTCAGATTTTCATACTGTGACATCCTTAGTAAGAGTACATGCACATATCTTTGAACTGACAATGCCAGTCAAAGGCCGGCATTGCCACTACTTTTAATTAATGATTAACAGGCCTTGGATTGACAAGGCTGGTCAGCTTTGTCAATACTTATGATGAGCAGTCATTGGATTGACCATGTTGGCTCAATATTTTTTTTTTTTTGCTTTATTTCTTTATTCTCCTTCCTGCCCCCGGTGTCCCCCTCCTTCCGACTGCACATATCCCCGTAGCCCCCCTTTCAGGATCTGCCCCTAGAGTGCCATTACCTTTCCTTCTCCTGCACAGCGGGGTCTGTCCTGGGTGGACTCTCTGGATGGGGCAGTCTTCATCTAGGGACACCGAGGACTACCATTTTCCACTTTTCTCCCACTTCCCCACCCCTGGGACGCCGGCACACATGGGCGTGCGTCCTAGAGGCGACGTGCTCAGCGCCGCCTCTCAAGCGCCTAACGACGTCCCCCTCCCTGGACTCGGTGGTGGAGCCTCAACCTCCCTGAGCGCGGTGCTCTCACCGCATTCTCAGGGTTGAGAATCCCTGAGGGAGGAGAGCATCCATTGGGACGCTCAATCCTCCCTCCCCCCCGGCTGACCCCCGATGACCCGAGTCCGCTCCCGAACCCGGGTCGCCGGCGTGGTACGAGGTGTGGCGTCTAGCGCCTCAACCCTCAGCACCACCGGGCCGGCAGGCTCAATATTTTTAATGACAAACAGTCCCTGAATCAGGGTGGGACACATCACGTAGCCAGATAGCCAATGGGCACTAAAAAATTGATTTGGCTACCAGATTTTGAAAATTAGTGGCCAAATGACTACCTACACACAAAGTTATTTTCAATTTCTTAAGGACAGTGACTAAAAATACTGATTTGGCTACCAGATTTTGAATTCTAGTGCCATGACCATGCAACACTAAAAAAAAAAAATAAGACACTGGATGTAGTACTCTGGGGCAAGAAGTTCAAATCTGCTGAGGTAAAAAGTATAGGCATATACTATGCTACAGAAAGGAGACAAATGCTGTCCTGGAGTTCAGATGTGAAAAGTTCATTCAAGTACACAGATATATGGAGTGGAGGGAGACCAATGTTTTGTGCAGTGCTTCTGCATTTTATAATAAAACTAGAGGCTCTGTGTGAAATGTTGGTCTGCCCTCACTCCATGCATCTGTGTACCTGCATTTGACTAAACTTTGCACATCTGAACTCCAGGACAGCATTCGTCTCCTTTCTGTAGCGTGGTATATGCACAGACGTTTTGCCTCAACCCTAACTGATTACCAGCTCACAAAATGATTTGTCCCATCCTGCCTGGATTTACAATAACAGCCTTCAGACATAACGGTCAATACTTTTAATGAAAAATAGTTCTGGAAATCTACTGTATCTGCCAATAAAAAGATTTTACACTAAGAAAAAATGTCCATCGATGACAATACTTTCCAGGGCACAGTTCAGTTGACCCATATGCTGATCAAACAACTATATCTCTACCGTGAATGACAGTACAGTGACACAGTGACAGGTCACTGTACTGTCACTGTGTGGGACCCTGGCACTGCTTTCTCCAGGGTCTTGCACCCTCTCCCAGAATCAACTCTGACTTGGAGTTGATTATCTTAAGTATGGCGGGTACAATAGGCAGTGGCCCCACATGGGGGGTTTGGGGGGCAAAGGCCCCCGAAAAAACACACAGCTCTCTGATGGATTTATTCTGACCACAATTGTAGTCAACATAAATCCATCGCTGTAATGTCAGTCCACAAAATATTTGTCAAACCGGCATCGCAGAGCCCAGTTGACCATTCACTGAGCATATTGTGTAAAGTTTTTCAATTTATCTGCAAGCAAAACAATTAGATAACACAAATATGGAACAAACTGCATTAAGTTCAAACCAACATCCACATATTTTTTTTAAATTCTTCATCAATGCACCAGCTTTGTTTGCCTAATATAAAGTGTTATAACATAACTAAGAAATAAAATGGAGTATCTGTGTTAGAAAATTTGGCATTTTCTCAAAATAAGTTACAGAATCTGTGATTTCAGACTTGTTGCCACATAAGTGTGTCTTGTTTGGGCATTGAAACCATAAGAATTTGCTGACTGGCCTCTCTGAATACTGCTACAGATACAGGCTTGCTCAGGAGGACAACTATTTTCCACTATAGTTTAATATTTCACTGAGGTGAGAAAAGGTCCCTGAACTGAGTCAGAAACCTTTAGTGGTGATTCTGTCCCATGTGATGCTGCAATGAGAGCTAACAATAACTTATGGATTCATCTTCTACCACAGGTAGAGGTGGAATGAGGAAGCAACTGTGTGCATAAGGAAGAAAGAGGCATGGGGGGCTTTGAGGTCCTGAGTAAATATTGCTGAGGATTTCCATCAAACAGAAGAAAAGAGGTTATATGGCTCAGTGGGAGGCTTGCCTAATTAACCGTGGTGGGTTCCCTCTGCCTGGCATGTATCCCTTCCTGATTTTACCTGGATTGCAGGCATGTGAAGGCACTGGTACATGAAACAAAGTGACTGGTTCCTCTTGGTAAATGGGGAGACACATAGCCCATAGGGATAGCACTGAGATGCAGGAGTCCCAGTGAAAGACTAAGGTCGCTGCATGGCTCAGAGGTGAAAGACAAGAGCGATCAGGGATCCTATAAGGGACCTCATGCTCCTTGGAAGTAAATAGAGCCATGGCAGGATATAAGAATGCTATATGCTTCAGAACTACCCAGACCCATGCGAAGGATATCAGCAAACACCTGGATGCCAAATAAGTGCTAGGCCAAGCCGGTCAGGGGTGAGGGTGGGTAGGGTACATCCTAACTCAGTCAAGAAGGGAAAGACTGCAACCAAAGAGGCACAGTGCCAAAGTCAAAAGCAGTAATCAAATGGAAGGTAAAGGGAGACTAGCACCTGCAAACATGGCATTCATATATTTGAACGGTTCCCAGTATAGAAGCACTGAGGTCCAAACCATTTTCATCCAACACAATTTTTCCTTTTATTTTGAATGACAGGATAAAAGAAGTTTCAACAATACAATGCAAATGTCTTTGCTTAAAGTGCTGTTAGTGCTGATAGTGTTAATACAAAAGATGCTCAAGTGCTGCAGCTAAGGTCCAATACAACTGTCCCTGACGCGTTTCTCTCTGTAAAACATTGACATGTTAAACTGAGCAACACTTCCATGGCTTGGTTTTAATGGTAACACAAATTTAAGTTATTTGGTCTTTTGTGGTAGTGCACTGGTAACAATTAATTGCATATTTAGAAATATTTTTCCTTAGATTTGTGAGATAAGATAATTTGCTAAATCAAGAACCAACTCGGCAGAAGGCAATAGTGGACCTTGTGCTCACAAACAGGGACAGTGTGATGGGGGAACAGTGGGGGAGCACCTGGGGAACAGTGATCACCAGTCATTGTGGTTTGAAATCACAGAAAGAGCAGAACCAAACCACACAAAAACACGTATACTGGATTTTAGGGGGGAAGACTTTGGGAAGATGGGGAGATACTTGAAAGAAGCATTAAGGGGAATGGGGCAGGAATCAAGGGTTGAGGAACAGTGGGCAGTATTTAAAATGAGGATTACAAGAGCAACAGAATTATGCATTAAGCAGGTTAGCAAGAGGAAATGAAAGAGGATACCATTATGGTTTTCCAAAGAGGTAGCAAAGAAAGTGAAAGCCAAAAAGATTGCATTCAGGCAATACAAAAAGACACAGGCAGAAGGGGATAGGGAGAAGTACCAGGAGAAGCAAAGGGAGGCAGGGAGGTCAGTAAGGGAAGCCAAAGCTCAGACAGAAGAACACATTGCAAAATCAGTGGGTAGAGGGACAAAACCTTTACAGGTACATAAGGAAAAACAAAGGCAAAGGGAGGATCAGTGAGACTGAAGGGGAGGATGGGGGTCACATGGAGGATGACAACAGTAAAGCTGACATATCGAACAGGTATTTCTGCTCAGTCTTTACTGAGGAAGAGGAGGGTAATGGGTCTGAAGGGAGTACAAGGGGTGAGAATGGTGCAGAAATGGACACAAGTCCCTTTACTCGAGAAAGGATCCTGAAGGGACTGGAAGTAATAAGAGTTGATAAAGCAATGGGGCCAGATGGGTGGACCCCAGGGTCCTTAAGAACTAAGAGAGGTGGTGGCTGAACCTCTGGCATTTAGCCGATCACTGGAAACAGGGGAGGTACCCAAAGACTGGAGGACAGCAGATGTAGTCCCCTTATACAAAAGTGGGAACAAAGAGGAAGCGGGGAACTACAGACCAGTCAGCCTCACCTCGGTAGTGGGGAAGATCATGGAAGCACTACTGAAGGAGAGATTGGTGGAACATCTGGTTGTCAATGGACTACAGGACCCAAGGCAGCATGGTTTCACCAGGAAGAGGTCATGTCAGACCAACCTCATTGAATTTTTTGACTGGGTGACTAGGAAAGTGGATCGGGGAGGGCAGTGGACATGGCCTATCTGGACTTCATCAAGACCTTTGACACTGTGCCACATAGAAGACTATTACACAAACTGGGGAATATGGGTGTGGGCCGGACAGTAGTGTGGTGGGTAGGTAACTGGCTGGGCAGCAGGACACAGAGGGTGGTGGTAAATGGCTGTCTCTCCACAGAGGGAAGAGTGACCAGTGGGGTACCACCGGGATCAGTGCTGGGACCGGTCCTATTCAACATATTCATCAGTGACATTGCACAGGACCTAGAAGGCAGAATTTCACTGTTCGCTGATGACACAAAGCTTTGTAACAGAGTAGACACACCAGAAGGTGTAGACAGAATGAGAAGGGACCTGCAGAAACTTGAAGAATGGTCAGGGGTTTGGCAGTTGAAATTCAATGCAAAGAAGTGCAAGATAATGCATATGGGGCACAAAAACCCTGGCACAATATATCAGTTGGGGTGTGAGAATATAGTATGCACCAAGCAGGAAAGGGATCTTGGGGTTATCATCTCTGATGACCTCAAGGTAGGGAAACAGTGTGACAAGGCATCAGGTAAAGCAAATAGGATGCTGGGATGCATAGGCAGGGGCATCACCAGCAGGAAAAGGGAGGTCATAATTCCACTATACAAGACACTAGTGAGGCCCCACCTGGAGTACAGCATACAGTTCCGGAGACCTTACCTACGTACTTACATAGACAGGGTAGAGAAGGTTCAGAGGAGGGCAACAAAGATGGTACATGGATTGCATCACAAGTCCTATGAGGACAGGTTGAAGGAACTAAATATGTACTCCCTGGAGAAGAGAAGGGAGAGAGGGGATATGATAGAGACAAACAAGTATCATACAGAGAGGAACAGGGTACAGGAATACACTATTTTTAAGCGAAAAAGATTTTCCAGGACTAGAAGGCATGGGATGAAGTTGGAGGGAGGACAATTCAGAGGAAATGTGAGGAAGAATTTCTTCACAGAACGGGTGGTGGACAAGTGGAACACCCTGCCAGAGGAAGTGGTGGGGGCTGAAACAATCACTAGATTTAAGAATGCATGGGATAGACATAAAGGAATTCTGGAGGTCAGGGGTAAGGGGCAACAGACTTCTAGGAAAACATAAACTGAACTTACAAGCTCAAATGGGCAGACTGGGTGGGCCACAGGCCCTTATCTGCCGACATTGTCTATGTATCTAAGAAAAGCTAATAATAGTGATAGACATCATTTTGCATTTAAATGTTACTGCTATGTTTCTAAAAATGTTGATCAATGCGAGAACTGTTAAATCACTTCACTGATTTGAACTATGCCTAACACTATGTATAAAGGATAGCAATGTTGTCACTTTAGCAAGTTTTTAACTTAGATCAGTGAGGCTGAGAATTTTAAACTCATTTCACTAATAACTTTTACATGAAATGTTACACTGTCACTTTAATTGAGGCACATTTAAGTATGACTACTAGAGACACCTGTTCACCTTTGAGAAAGCTCTTTTACAGAGAGAAACACGTCAGGGACAGTTGTATTGGACCTTGGCTGCAGCACTTGGGCACCTTTTGCACCAGCGCTATCAGCACTAACAGCACTTTACGCAAAGACATTTGCATTGTATCGTTGAAACCACTTTTATCCTGTTGTTCAAAATAAAAAGAAAAATTGTGTTGTATGAAAATGGTTTGGACCTCAGTGTTTCTATATTGGGAACCGCTCATATATATGAATGCCACGTTTACAGGTGCCAGTCTCCCATTTTCTTCCATTAGATTGTACAACCCAACTCAACCCTCAAGGTCAGCTGCTCATCTGAGATAGCCCAGTAACATTGTTAGTGAGAACCATGCGTATGCTATGGTAATTCTCCCTCTGCCAGAGTCAGGGTAGACACCTGTCTCTAACCATTGGAAACATGAGTGACAACAACATCCCCTAAGAAACTACCTAAAGGATAACAAAATGAATTACAAACACAGACACAATGAACAGCACTTCTCATGAGAAACATGGTCACACTGTAGTTCATTCTAATGGTAATGCGGTCATCTGAACTGATAAAAAATGAGGTGTGCAGGTATGAATATGTGCAACTGCATGCTTTATAAGGAGGCTTTCCAATGTCCACATATCCCTCCTAACAATGAAGGCAAAACTCCTCCTACAAAAAATGCCAAATGCTCACCGCACAGTGGCAATAAAACATACTCCACCTTGGAAGTGAAAGGAATAAATATTGTTTTACTGTTTATTGTAGCTGTTGATTATTTTTCAGTTTTCTTTTTGCTTATGGTTATCTCAGTCATTATCTATCACTCCTCTCTCATAGACATGGAAGCACCTGAATGAGGGATAACCCAAGCGGCAACATACTGGCTCTCTCACTGCTACTCTCTTGGCTCTACATGATGATCGAGGATCTCAGAATTTGTCCCATGGGCAGTGTAACACTTCCTGGGGAATCAAAGGTTGGAGCAGTGCCTGGCAGTCAGTTAAAAATCTTTGAGGGCCTTCCAGCATCCCCACATGCCAGTTAAGTCAGATGTATCTCTTAACAGTGTCAGTGGCTCAGTAGGTAGCACACTCGCCTCTGAGGCTGGGAGATCAGAGGGCTGTGGGTTCAATTCCCACATCTGGCACTTGGGTTAATATCCCAGTACTGACTCTGTTGTGCAGCATGAGAGGGGTGCTGCACTTCTGAGGTGCCGTCTTTCGGATGAGATGTTAAACCGAGGTCCCATCTGCCTGGATTGGTGGTAGTTCAGGTGGACGTTAAAGATTCCATGGCACTTATTGAAAAGAGTAGGGGAAATTGCCCCGGTGTCCTGGCCATATTTCCCTCATTCACTAAAAATACCACCAACAGCTTAATCTGGTTCAAGGTCAGTTGGCATTCATCTGTATCCCCCTCCCCTGGGTTGTGCCTGAAAATAGGCAGGATTTGTCTAGTGCACTTACCCAGTCAACAAAATAAAAATTGTTGTACTCTTGAAGCACCTAAAAAAAGAATAACGCAGATGGTCGTGGCAGGACAAAGGGGACCCTTGCCATCATCAGAGTGTAAGGAATGAGGAGACAGAGCCTGTTCAACACACACCAAATCTTGAACTTCCACATTCCTAGCAGCAAATCACACAACTGCGGTGCTACAAAAGAAAACAAAATCTGCTTTCCAAGTCTCTGGTCTGGAAATAGAAATTTAAATACCCCATAGACAACAATGGTAAGAGAAGAGGAGCTGCCGAGGTGGCCACAGCAGCAGCAGTTCATTGTGCCAGGAGCATCGCCACAGCACCAGCATCATCTTGAGTCCTTGCTGAAGCGATGGCTGCAGCCACAGCAGGAAGTACAGTCTGAGCCCTCAGTGGCAGCAAAAACGAGTCTTCCAGCAGTAGGCAGTAATTGGTTGGGGGGATCACGGCAATGGCAGAAGGGAGTCACCGAGGCAGCAGCAGGAAGTGTGGTCAGAGCCATCAGAGTGCAACAATTAAGACATACAGCTAACTTAACCAGCATGCAGGGATGCTAGAAGGCCCTCAAAGATTTGTTACCAACTGCCAATCATTGTTCCAACTTTTGATTCCCAGGAAGTGAAACACTGCCCATGGGACAAATTCCTTGATCATCAATCCTCAAAGTGTGGTCTGAGCTCTCAGTGGCAGCAAAAATGGGTCTTCCAGCAGCATGTGGCAGTCAGGTGGGGGGATCACAGCAATGGCGGGAGGAAGGGAGCCACTGAGGCAGCAACAGGAAGTGTGTCTGGAGCCATTAGCAGCTCAGTGACAGCCCTCAAATAAGGTGGAACAGGCCATTGAGAATGTGGAGCAGGCCATCGAGGAGGAGGAAGAGAGGATGACATGGCAGGATGATGAGAGAAAATTTGTCCTGTGCAACTAAACTGACTAGAGAGAGTGGAGTGCACCCACTGCAGCCCTAAAAAAAATGTGGTGATGCGGTGGAGAAGATAGACACAGTGGGGATATGACGGAGGGCTTCAGCTGGCAGAGGTATCAGGCTTCAAGTTTACTGCTTTTGTTTGCTTGGTTCAGGATCTGGTGAGTGCTTTTCAGAAGCAAATATCTGCAGGCTCTGCCCCTGCAGTCGTAAAAATTAATACTTACCTTCTGTGGTTGGAAAAATTGCTAAATTCCAGAAAAAGATACAGGTTGGACCTATGCAGTAACATGATCTCATTACCCTAGTGATAATACCTGAAAATAGAAAAACAATAAGAAAAAATGGTTAGAAATAAAGTGGTTACAACCCCCCAGTGGAAAAAGGCAATCAAAAAATACTTACCTTTGCTTGTATGTCACCAAGCTATTGAATAAAGAGAACAACAGACTGCATCTTTTTCCATGCAAAGTATTAGAATGGCCTGTTAATGTCTTCCCACTTTGCATATCATTTTGGAATAAATGGAGCTGTAAATGTGGAAGGGGCCCATGAACAGGTTCAAACAAGTCCTTCAGAATGGTACAAGGAAGCAATCTTCTTTTTTAGGAGCTCCTTTCTTATTATTTAGGTTTTACAGAATTTCCAGAAGTAAGAATATATATATATATATATATATATATATATACACTAGATAACCCACTCTTAGGTGTGCAGTTGCACACTGATATACACATGCCTTGGTGTACATTGTACGGCCTTGTGCATCAACCACCCAAGGCATGCAAACATCAGAGGATGACAGCACACCACAGAGTGGGTTTTCCATCTTATAAAATGGCAAAATTGTTTAGGAGGGGGGTAAAAGTGCAGGTGTGTGGTCATGCTCTGATAAACGCGTAGTCATGTGATGTGTTTTATACAATCAGAACTTTGGATTTCTTGCCAGATGATTTACCCATTTTATAAATATTTATATATATATATATATATATATATATATATATATATATATATTTGAACACTGCACTGGAACACTTCATCAGGATCTTCAATCAAGCATGCAACATATTTGCACCCTTCAAGAAGTGCAAGGCCAAAGCCCTATGTAACCCCTGGCTCACTGGAGACCTTATTAGATGACTAAAAGCTCAAGACCACCTTTGGGAGATTGCCAGAAACACCGGGAGATAAGCTGATATTGTTAACCACAAACATGCATGAAATGACTGCACCAAATATATCCGGGATATGAAGACCACCTATTTCCATAATGCTCTCACTAACTCATGGGGCAACAGTAGGGACTTCTGAAATAACATTAAAGAAGTCACCGGGAAGCAATCTAAATCATCCCCGTCGGTACTCAGCATAAATGGTGAAACTACACTTGACCAGAAACTCATTGCTGAAATATTCAATGACACCTTCAATGACACCTTCACAGACCTCAGTGCCGTACTCCCACAGGGTTTTTTCAATGAGGTGATTTCCCTTGCCCCCCCAGCCACCTCCAGCCACCCTCCCTTCTACTTTAAAGCAGTAAAAATGCATCAAGTCCGCAGCTACATTACCAAAGCCATTTGCAACTCCAGAGCCAGCAGTGACTCCCTTGACCTCAAACTGCTATCACTCACACTTAAAGAAGTACTCCGACCACTGACCAGGATTTTCAACCTCTCCCTCAGTCTCAGTCAGTTCCCTGACTTATGGAAATTTGCCACGGTAACCCCAAATAATAAAAGTGGTGAAAAAACAGCTACTGAGAATTACTGTCCAATTTCCATCCTACCTCCACTCTCCAAGGCCCTAGAACAGAATGTGTCAGACCAGATCACCAACTGCCTAGACTATCACAACATCCTGTGCAAGGAGCAACATGGCTTTAGAAAAGGTTATAGAACCTCCACAGTGCTACTTGAATTCACTGGTGCAATCCATCTCTCACTTGGTAACAGTCATCTTACTGGATCCACCTTCATCGACTTAACTAAAGCCTTTGATACCATCAACCACAAACTCCTACTTGCCCAGCTTCGACTAGCTGGGCTCTTACCTAACTTGGTGAACTGGTTCAAAAGCTACTTAGACAACCACTCCCAAAGAGTAAGAATTGCTGGCACACTCTCAGACCAAAGACCAGTCTGGTCTAGTGTCCCACAGGGCTCAATCTTGGGCTCCCTCCTTTTCAGCCTTTTCTGAACTCACTGCCAGAATCCTGCCCTGAACAGATCCTACTCTACGCAGATGATGCTGTTGTCCTGGCATCCCACCATGATCCAGTCCATCTACAAGACAACCTCCAACAAGCCTTCTCTGCAGTTGAAAACTGGTTCACAAAACACAGACTTATCCTTAACCAGAAAAAAACAAAGACCATGATCTTATGCTGCTCGCAAAAGAAACACAAACGATATAAGCTCTCCATTAAAACCAAGCAAGAAATCACCCTCGAACAAGTTCATATCTTCAAATACTTTGGCCTCACCCTTGACTGTAATCTCTCCTATGTCCCACACATCAATAACGTGGCAAAAGTAGCCAACACCAGGATGGGCCTACTATTCCGACATAGGAAACATCTAACCCAAGAAGCTCTGTCCATAGCTGCCCAGAGCTCCATCATCAGCATCATTGACTACGATTTCATTATCTATGGATCTGCCAAAACCTCATCTCTCAGGGGTGTTTTGACTTCCCTCAATCAAGCCTGCCGACTCGTTACTGGTTCCCACCATCTCACCCACACCTGCGACCTCTACTCCAAAACAAGCTGGCTGCAACTGAACAATTGAATCAAATACCAAACCTGCATCACTGCTTAGAAAATCATGATGGGAAAGGCACCACCAGGATTCAGCACCCTCCTCAAACCCAAAATCATCAACTGCAACACTAGGAGCTCTAAGCCCCAAATCCTTCAAATCTCCCGCTGCCGCACGTCCCAAGGCCAAAGGTCGTTTGCATACAGGGCTCCGAGTTGGCGGAATGAGCTCTCTAGTGACACCTCATCCACAGCAATGCATGGAGCACTCAAAAAAAAGCTCTGCCACTCCATAACTGGCACCTCCACCTGTGCTTGCACCCCATAACGTCTTCATTCCCTACGCTGCTTCTGACCTTATAGGTGTCAGTTTCTGCCCTCTCTTCTTGCACTTGCCTGTCCAATGCAACTTCTAATGCACTTGCCCTGTGTCTGTCCTGACAAGGCCCAGCGGCTGCCTCACCCTGACCCTCTACACCTATGCCTTCCCCTACCCTCAGTCCTCTCCCCTTCTTGCCTTCTTCCTCCTATTGTTTCTTGAGCTACTCATTGCACAGTCTAATTTTGTCAAACAAAGTTACTGTCTAAAACCATGTACCTGTAACTGTAAAAAAGAGAGTTCAGAGTGCCATAACTTTGGCTCCCTGTAATATTTTTTCACCAAACCACAAAAAGGCACATCTGTGGGATGTTGGATGTGTTCCCTCCAAATTTAAGCCTAAAAGACCAAACCATTATTTTGCAGCAGGGCGCCAAAGGATTCCTGTAATGCATCGGATGCCGTAATGTTATCCTAGGGGAAAAGTGTCAACTTTGGAGTGCCTCAACTTTGCTGCCATGTAATATTTTTTCAACAAAATACTGAAAGGCACATCTGTGAGATGTCAGCTGTGTTCCCTCAAAATTTCAGGCCAAAACACCAAACCGTTCTTTTGCAGCAGGTTGCCAAAGAATTGCTGTCATTTTCCCACAGCCTAGAAAAGTACTGTCGAAGTCTGCAAAAGCTTTCACAAATTCATTCAACACTGTCACAAGTGCGACAGTACTTTACAGAAGTACTTTTCCAGAAATTTGAAAAACATATTTCTGGGGAGTTTTACCCCAAAATAAAGACATGGCTAGCATCCTCAGGGTCAGACTAGGTGAATACAAAAAGAATTAAGTTGCTAGAGGGTCCCAATTTTAAATGCCAAGCATTTTTCTGATCGCTAATTGATAACAAAATGGCGGATTTGCGACAGTAAAAGGGCCATTTGCCGAAGTAAAAACTGCATTTGCGACGCTGTCAAACTTTTTGTTAACTTTTCCCATTGACTTATAATGGGAACTTGTTTTTTGAATAACTTTTGAACCGTTTAATATTTTTTCACGAAATCTTCAAAAGGCACATTGGGGACCCCGGCTGCATGTTCCCTGAAGATTTCAGACTGGTCACATAAACCATGTGACCTGTAGACTCAACCGTAGAATTCCAGAAAAGCATAAATGCGTGCGTAGATCACGTTTAATAACTCCACAGCCGTATGTGCAACTGGTACAAAACTTGGCAGATCCCAAGGCATATGGATCTTGATCGTGTATTCCAAATTTCAGGCAAAAGTTATTAAGGTGCAAAATTTTGGGTTTAACATGTAAATGGCTCCTCAACCCTAACTATGGTAGCACTACCATGCCACTATAATATATATATATATATATATATATATATATATATATATATTCTATGCAAAAGCTTTGCTAATGGATCAGTTAGGATTCTTCTACAGTGGAAAAAGTGAGGAAATTCGATTTTAGGGTTCCACTCCTTGCACCCAACCCCCACCAACAGGCATCGGGGTGTGCATTGGGGTTTTTGGCCCTAACTCTCACCCCATCCCATGTGTAAACAAGCTGAGGTGCTGCAGTGTAGGAGATTGGGGTGAGAGTTAGGGCCAAAGACTCCGATGCCTGTTGGTGGGGGTGGGCTAGGGCTGGGTAAACACAAATGGTAATGGTAACAGCAACAATAGTGCCAAAGTAAACAGAAATGCAAGCACGTGTGAAAATGCAAACCATAAGGTGCATGGTCATGGAACCACAATTGTAAATGCAAATGACAATGGTAACAGTGACAATAACACCGAAGGAAAGAGAAATGCAAACGCAAATGCAAGCTCGTACAGAAATGCAAACCGTTACACACACGGTCATGGCACCACAGTTGTAAATGCAAATGGTAACGGTAACAGCAACAATAAAGCCAAAAGAAACACAAACACAAGCATGTACAGAAATGCAAACCGTAATGCGCACAGGCATGGTACCACAATTGCAAATGCAAACGGTAACAGCAACAAATACGCCAAATGAAACAGAAATAAAAATGCAAACGCAAATCAAAATGCAAACTGTAACACACACAGTGGCGTAGATGGGAATGGTGACCCGAACGGTAATGGAAGCGAAACTGGAAATGTTAACTGGCATAGTAACGAAAGGGCACACCCTTCTTTTCCCCAAAAACTGCATTTAAAAACACAGTGAAAACAAAGAATGTATGCATAATAATGGACCTCGGAGCACAAAATTAGGACTTGGAATACTAAATTGCTTATATCTCAGGAACTGTATGACGTAGAAAAGAAAATAATATTTTGTATGAATTATGACTTTCTTGGCTAGTTTTGTACTTAGTCCCTGCTTTGCGGGCTAAGCATTTTTGTGATAAAAAGTCTGTATCTCGCACCATTTCCGAGTTACGGGCCCTGAAAGGCATGATGGACACCATATTGTTATCCTATGAGAAAAAGCGTCAGCTTCAGAGTGCCGTCACTTTGCTGCTCTGTTATATTTTTTCACAAAACCACCAAAAGGCACATCTGTGGGATGTTGGCTTTCTTCCCTCCAAATTTCATTCCAAAAGAACAAACCATTATTTTGCAGCAGGGCGGAAAAGAATTCCTGTAATGCGGTGGACACCTTAATGTTATCCTATAGGAAAAAGTGCCAAATTTGTAGTGTTGTAAGTTTGCTGCCCTGTAATATTTTTTGACCAAACCACCAAAGGGCACATCTGTGGGATGTTGCCTTTCTTCCATCCAAATCTCAAGTAAAAAGACCAAACTGTTTCCGAAATATTCAATGTCAAAGATTAGTAAAATGTCCCTATCTAGTCCATCATAACAAATCTGGCCTTCTTGTCCCTATTTTGTGATCAAAGATCGCGATCAAAGAATCTCACGATCAAAGAATTTGCAGGCTCGCAATCAAAGAATTTGCAGGCTCACAAACAAAGAATAAAAACATTTGTAATTTACAAAATTGAAAGAATTGCGGCAAACCACCACCATGGTTCGACAGAACAAAGCCCCCTGAGCAAAACCCACCCTCATTTGACTTCCTAGGGCTCCCCTGGGCTGAGAAAATTCATTCTTTAATCCAGCCATCTTGTTCTACCCTCATGATGCACGATTGCAATCAAAGAATCTCACGATCAAAGAATTTGCAGGGTTGCGATCAAAGAATTTGCTCGCGCGCTAACAAAGAGCGAGGGACGAGATGGCCAGATTTTAAAATTACTTTTCTCAGCCCAGGGGTGCCCTACAAACATAAATGAGGTTGGGTTTTGCTCAGGGGGCTTCGTTCTTCCCCATCTGAATTACAATAATACTGTATAAAATATCCCTGGTAGTCTAGTGGTCCCTCCATCATTATAAATAATGTTATAATGTCTAATATCCTGGTAGTCTAGTGCCCCTCAATGTGTATTTTTTTAATCCCTGGTAGTCTAGTGGCCCTGCTGAGCTGTTTAAAAAAATTAGAACTATTAATATTCCTGGTAGTCTAGTGCCCTCCCCATCTGTATGAAATAATATCCCCTCTGATTGTACATATCCCTGGTAGTCTAGCAGACCCCTTCCCTCCATTATAATAAAATGTATAATTATTTCATATTTCCTGGTAGTCTAGTATTTACCCCCATGCAGCTGTGCCAGCTCACCCAGCCCCCACCTTCTGGCTGACTGGCACAGCCTCTTACCCCACATGGCCTGCTGCCGATTGTGTGCATTATAAGAGCTAATGCAAAGAGGAACTCTGTAAATATTTCTGAGTGCCTCTTTGCATTACCTGGACACCCCTGGCATAAGAAAATTGAAATTTTAATCCGGCCATGTCATCCTTCCCTCATGATGCACGATCGTGATCCAAGAATCTCTCAATCAAAGAATTTTCAGGCTCGTGATCAAAGAAACTACACGCTCATGACCAAACAATACAACATGGTGAAACGTGATTTTTTGACCATTTGGAACTGAACCAATGCAATGCCTAGATAGAATGACGCCCTCAGATCAAAAACCACCCTCATTTGTGTCCCTAGCCCAACCCTGAGCTGAGATATTTGTGAAAATAGCTCGCGATGCAAGATCACGATCAAAGAATGTCGCGATCAAAGAATTTGCAGGCTCATGATCAAAGATTGTTAGCGAAACATGAATGAAGATTTTAAAAGCTAATAACTCTATTTTTAGACCAATTTGGATGGAACCAAAGGCATGGCTCAATAGATCGGGGCCCCCTGAGTAAAACTCATCCAAGTTTTACTTCAGAAGTGACCCCTGAGCCGAGACATTTGTGTTTTTACGATCGGAAATTAAAAAACAAGATGGCGGACCTCACGATCAAAGCATTTTGAAAATCCTGGTGAACAAAGATTCTTGAACCAAGAGGCTGCAAATTCTTTGATCGCCAGGTAGGACTAGATGGCCAAAACCCCATTCTTTGTTCGCAAAATAGACATATAAATTTTTCAATTGACTTATAATGGGAACTTAAAAGTGGCATAACTTTTTCACCAAACGAAAAGCGGCATGTTTGGCCACTAAGGCTCTTTCAAATGAGCCATCTCACAGAGTGGCATGCCACACAACGGCCGTGCAGGGCCACATCCAAAATCCCAAAAGCTGCCTCCAAAAACAGATAATTTTGCATTTTTCAGCGCTTTTGTACGCAAAGACCGTAAGTCCAGCCAAAACACAATTTGGCAAATCAAGAGATCTACCATGCTCCACCGTGTGTACCACATTTCAGGCAAATCAGTTGAATGGGTCCAAAGTTATTACCACCCAAACTTTTGACTTTAGTATGTAAGTGACGCTGAACCTAACTATATGGTACGACCATCACATAACTATATATATATATATATATATATATATATATATACATACGTATCTTCATTGCAAAAACTTCATTAAAAGCATCAGTTAGGTTTAAAGTGACAAAAGTGGGAAATGAGATGTTGGGGTTGAGCCCTAACCCCCATCCTCCCCAGACTGCCTGACACTGGGGTGTGCCATGGGGTTGTCAGGCCCAATTCTCTCTCCATTCCATGTGTAACAGGTTGACATGCTACAGTAAAGGAGAATGGGATGAGAGTTAGGCCTCACAACCCCATGGCACCACCGCATCTGTACAGTCTGTGGAGGATGGGGCAGGTTGGGGGTGGGTGGAGCTTAGGGCCTCAAACCTCATATCTCATGTCCCCACTTTGTCACTTTAACCCTAACTGATGCATTAACAAAGTTTTTTGCAATGAATTTCCTTACTTTTTGAAAAAGTGTAATATAACTAGTAAATGGTATGTGTTGATAGGAGCAAGGCTCCCAAAGCAAGCTGTCCATCTGTGCATAATGATAGTGTATGCATCTGTGGGAGTGTGGGGCCTCCGGACCCTGCTCTTGCACTTACACATTAAACATGAAGCCATACAGCAGCCCTGTAGGGCAAGGAACACTTGTAACACTAATTTGCCAATATCTCAGCAACCATAGCAGCAATGAAAAAAATTCAAGTGCCATTGTAATCATGACAGCAAGACCTCCACATGAGATAGTTGATGAAATCTGCATCTTGCATTGTTTCTGAGATACAGGCACCAAAAAGCACTGCGGGCACTGCAATGTTACCCTATGGGAAAAATCTCAACTTCATAATGGCATATCTATGGAACCAATAAAATCTTTTACACCCAAACAGCATAATTCACATCTCTGGGACACCCCCCTTATACCCTGCAAACTGCAAGCCAAAAGACAAAACCGTTAATTTACAGTGTAATGTACCCAGTAACTGGTATGTGTTGGTGGGAGCCTGAGCCTTCCGTGCCCCACGTTCCTAGTAAACTGCCCATTTGTGCATAATGATATTGTTCTTTTGGTGTGTGGCCCCTCCTGGTCCTGCGCTCCCATTTACGTATAATGATGGAGCCATACAGCAGCCCAATAGGATTAAAAAGGAACCCTTGTAACACTAATTTGCCAATATCTCAGTAACTGTACAACCTAGGAAAACAATTCGACTGCAGATGTAATCTATGATTTCCATATTTGTTTTTGTTAATAGCAAAAAATCTGTATCTCGCTTTATTTTCGAGATACAGGCATAGAAATTCACTATGGGCACCACAATGTTATCCTATGGGAAAAATATTAACTTCATGATGGAATATCTATGGAACTGATTAGATTTTCAACATCTAAATAGCATAATTCACATCTCTGGGGCATCCCCTTTATGTCCTGCAAATTTCAAGTCAAAGGACCAAACCGTTAATTCACAGTGCAGTGGGAAAGTTTTCAAAAGTTTAAAAATTCCTACTTCATAAGGTAGCAAAATCCCAGACTGCCAGGTCAATCCCTGTTCTTGAACTGTCAAAATCGGTGTCCGTGAGAAATCCTTGACCATCAGATTTTGGCCTTTGGGTCCCTAAGTGACGTTCAAGGATTTCGCCACCTCACATAAGGGGAGCGCTCGCAGATGGGGATTTTGTCAGCTCGTGGACTGGTATTTTGTCAGCTCATGAAAGGGGATTTAAAAAACCAATCCCGTTCATGAGTTGATAAAATCCCAGTCCACAAGCTAATCCCTTTCCGTGAGGCAGCAAAATCCTTGACCATAAGTCAATCCTCGTCCACGAGAAGGGCCATCTGGTCCATAAGTAACGGTCAAGGATTTTGCTACCTCATGAAAGGGGATTGCTCATGGACTTGGATTTTATCAGCTCATGGACAAAGATTTTGTCAGCTCATGAAAGGGGATTCAAAAACCCAGTCCTCTTTCGTGAGCTGACAAAATCCCAGTCCATGAGTCAATTCCCTTCCATGAGGCAGCAAAATCCTTGACCATGAGTCAATTCTCATCCACGAGAAGGGCCATCTGGTCCCTAAGTGACAGTCAAGGAGATTTTGCTACCTCATGAAAGGAGATTGGCTCATGGATTGGGATTTTGCCAGCTCACGAAAGAGGATCAGAAGCGAGTGGTGAACAAACAATTTCAAAATTTGAAATGGCCATTTTTTGGACAAAATGAAGCAAACCAAAGGTATAGGTTTGTAGAAGTTACCTGTATCTGTGATTATTTGAACGGACTTTCCAGGATTTCGTGAGTTAATCACAGAGGGAGCAAAGTCTGCACTTTCAGCAGCTGTGACTACAAGAACACAGGCAAAGAAAATCTCAAATGCTGGGGACTCTTTTCCTTTTTGTGATTTTGATTCAGACTTGTTTGAGCATAGCTCCAAGATATGGAAGTCCATGAAAGAAAGAAGATGCCTGAAGAAACATAGACAACAAAAGACTGATGGACATGAGGGGTTAATATATGAAAATGCTGAAACTAAACTGATGACTGATTGAGATTTTGTTTCAGAGCAAACTAACAATGTTTCCCTCCAGAGTTATTTTAAGCAGCTGGGGGTGAGACCAAAACAAGGTGAACTAATGTTTAAAAACTGTAATGGGTTACTGTACAGAAGCTGGGTTGAACATCAGGAACAGATAGAACAATTGGTTATACCACAAAAGTATATGTCTGAGTTGTTACAGATAGCACATGATAGTAGTATGGCTGGTCACTCAGAGATGGACCACACCCTTGCCAGATTGCTGTACAGATTTTACTGGCCTGGAATTCATGAAGATGTTTATACCTATTGCAGTTCCTGTGCTGAGTATCAGAAAGTAGCACCAGTGACTAAACAAGCATTTGTCAATGCCGAACGTTCGCTTGCAGGTATTTGCAGTGGTGTTTGGCATGTATGGTGCTTTACCCTAGTGCCCTGTGCGATTGCTGGTATTTGCACAATAAAATTTCAGCATGACCTTTTTGTTACCCCCATTGTGCGCTACATAGGCGGAAACACATTTTGGGCAGGATGTGAAAAATGACAGCTGTACTGCTCATAAGGAAGTGTGGTAAAATGGCAATGTTGAAAATCTGGAGTGGAAATATTGAAAATTCGCAAACCTATGGGCGTGCGTAGGAACTGTGCAAAACACGCTCGTAAAACAGTCATTGTTAGGAATTTTTTCACCAAATTTTCAACATTGGCATTTTAAAACCTCTGCTAATGAACAGTGTCACTGTGATTTTCTTACTGTGTCCCATACATTGATTTCGCACACCGACTGCGCCATTGTGCACTACATTGGCAGAAACACATTTTGGGCAGGATGTGAAAAATGACAGCTGTACTGCTCATAAGGAGGTGTGGTAAAATGGCAATGTTGAAAATCTGGAGTGAAAATATTGAAAATTCGCAAACTTACGAGCGTGCGTAGGAACTGCACAACGCACGCTTGTAAAACAGTTATTTTTAGGAATTTGTTCACCAAATTTTCAACATAGCCATTTTAAGATCTCTGCTCATGAACAGTGACACTGTGATTTTCTTAATGTGTCCCATACACTGAGTTCGCACAGCAACTGTGCCATTGTGCGCTACATGGTCGGAAACACGTTTTGGGCAGGATGTGAAAAATGAGGTGTGGTAAAATGGCAATGTTGAAAATCTGGAGTGAAAATATTGAAAATTCACGAACTTATGAGCCTGCGTAGGAACTGCGCAATGCACACTCGTAAAACAGTCATTTTTTGGAATTGTTGCACCAAATTTTCAACATGGGGTTTTTGGAACCCCTTCTCATGAATGATGTCACTGTCATGGCGTTATTCGGGCCCGAAGGGTGATTTCGCACAGTGACTGCTCAGTGACTGCGAAATCACCCTTCGGGCCTGAATAACGCCATGACAGTGACATCATTCATGAGAAGGGGCCAAAACCCATGTTGAAAATTTGTCAAAATTCCCAAAATGCCTGAGATATGCAATAAAGTTGAAAACCCCTATCTAGCCCATTATACAGCTTACCGGCATTTCCTCAGTTCGTGGTTGGCTTTGAAGAGTGCAGACGTGTTCCCGGTCCACCGAAGATCGTAGCGCCAAGCTCTGGAGGTAAGTATGGGGTGGGGGTGTGTGGGGAGGCAGGGTGCGCAGTGGATGGGTGCGGGTTGTGGGAGGGGGCAGGGAGACTGAGTGGGACCATTTTTACTTTACAGGTTTTTTTTTTATATAATTGACAATGTGGGATGTTTGCCATGCTGGGGTGGGCTCCCAGCGTGGCACAAGGACAGCATGGGGGGCCAAGGAGCCAACGGAGGATTGGGCACCCCCATCGGCAAACAACTGGAGACGTTTGCCACGCTGGGGTGGGCTCCCAGCATGGCAGAAGGATGGCTGGGGGGGCTGTGGAGCCGGCGAGGATTGGGCACTCACGTCGGCAAACAATGCTGGGACGTTTGCCATGCTGGGGTGGGCTCCAGCATGGCAGCAAAGATTTGGGGGCGGCGTGACACGGGGGTGGCATGGCGCGGTGCTCTAACTGTGACAGCGGTGGTTTCTTTGGAAGCAAAGACCAGCGCTGTCATACACAGCTCCCGCACCCATTGGTGCAGGACCACCATGCCTGCTCAACTGAGCAGTGGATTTAACGGGAGAGGCACACCTCCAAAGTGTGCTACTCTCCCAAAACGTTCCTTGCGCATGCGTGCAAGCGAACGTAAAAAGACAAGGTGCCTCTGGTGCCCCTACCATTGATAGATATGCCTTTTGAGAGAATTGTAATGGATGTGGTTGGCCCCTTAGACAAAAGTAAAAAGGGTAATTGATTCATTTTGGTAGTATATGACTATGCTACTTGATACCCAGAGGCAGTTCCTATGCATACTGTCACAGCCCCAAAAGTTGCAGCAGAGCGTGCCAAAATGTTCAGCAGGGTGGGCATACCTAATGAGATTATTACTGATCAGGGTAGTAATTTTGTTGCTGCATTGCTGAAGGAGCTGTACCAATTGCTAGGTATCAGTGCCATAAGAACCTCCCCTTATCATCCTCAGATGGTCTGGTTGAGTGTTTTAATCAAACCTTAAAACACATGTTAAAAAGGTTTGTGAAAGGGGAAGAGGAAAGATCAAAACCAATACTTACCATACTTGCATTTTGCTTACAGAGAAGTGCCACAAGCCTCAACAGGTTTTTCACCATTTGAAATGCTTTGTGGGAGACAACACAAAGGGCCACAAGATATAATAAAAGACACATGGGAAGATAACCCCACTCAGAAAAAATCTATTACATCTTACATGAGTGCCCTGAAAAAGAAGCTGGCAAAATATGTTGAAATTGCCCATAGTAATCAGGAAGAGGCCCCAAACCAGCAGAAGGCATATTATGACCATGGAATGAAAGAAAAAGTTTTTAAGCCAGCTGAAAGTGTCTTGCTACTGTTACTCACAACAGAAAATAAACTGTTAATGAAGCGACAAGGCTCTTATAAAGTGCTTAGATGCACTGGCACAGTTAACTATAAAATTAAGACCCCTGATAGGACAAAATCCTACCAAGGTATACCACGTTAACCTTCTGAAGAAATGGGCTGAAAAATCACCACAAGCTACTTTGTTAGTTTTACCAGGAACAACTACAGAAGATATTGATATAGGTTATGACAGACTGGAACAACTGTAACTGCTGATGCTGTAAAGGGGAATGTTTCCTTAACCTCCAAACAAACCGCAGAAATCCTTAACCTGGTAAAGACATTTAACAGTACTTTTACCACAGTGCCAGGCTGAGAAAAAGGGGTTGAGCATGTAATACTGACAGGTAATGCTCACCCTATCATACCAAAGACATACAGATCACCAGAGCAGTTAAGAGCAGACATGGATAAGAAAATACAAAAAATGAAAGAATTGGGTATCATAGAAGAGTCGAGAAGTGCTTGGTCATCACCATTGCAGCCGTTCCAGGTCCCTCTGGTGCATGTCACCATAGCAGTGCCAGCACTGCTCCTCACTTCGCTGCACCCCAGTGCAGCTTTCCAAGGCCATGGCCACATGGGCCCACACCTCGCTCCATGGCTGCTGCAGTGGAATCTGCCCAAACAGCTGGGACACAAAGGGCTCCACTAATGCAACCAGGTTACACATTTTGACCTTGGTCCAATTGACTGCCCCTGACGAGTGTTCCTGGTGCGCAGCATGGCTGCAGTGCAGATCAACTGTGGGATGTGTTATGGCCCACACAGCACACATGTGGTGCAGCCCGTGGATGTTGAGCAAAAGTGTACCATAGTACATGACTGTGCAGCACGTGCATGCATGATTGGCATGCGCTGTGGCAATGTATTGCACAGCACCACACATGCACAAAGCGGCATGGCCTGGTGGGTGCATGGGGTCACATCTATGACCCTGACGGCACATGGCATGACCCTGTGCAGCACCACACATGATCCTGGCCTGCTCTGTATGTGGCATGGCGCAGCACGTGCCACTGCACCATGCACCAGTGCACTGTAATGTGTACAATTGCACGATAGGTGACCAACACCACATGCGCACTGGGGGCATATCGTGCACTGCACATGGTCATGTGATAGACCAATGCATGGAAGTGTGCACATGCGGATTGCAGGCCTGTGCATTGCACATTCGCTGAACATGCACCCACAATTGCTTTGGTGCAACACGATTGAGCATGGCGCAATAACGTGATATTCAGTCGCCATATGCAAATTGCCTCATGAGCCTATGCGTGGCTCAACAGGGTGCATTAGCATATCATTACCATTGCATACATGCTCATTTGCATGCATTGCACCTTATAAGCACCACGCCATAGCACAGGTCATGGACCATTATTGCAGCCTGTTTGGTAAGGGGATGCTAACACTGGGATTGAGAGGCCCATATCTACACCGCAACAGAGTACTGTACTGTGCCATGCTGCCACTGACATCCATTGCTGTCAATGTCCACAGGTAGCAGAATGTCCGAGGCTGAGGGAGAGGAGGAGTGTGGTTCTGCCCACAAGCACAGGCCCAGTTTCACTAAGGAGGAGCAGCAGACCCTGTTCAAGGCCTACCTTGACAGGGAGGACCTACTGGGTGGTGCCATGGGCACATTACAGGAGAGGTCAGCCGGGTGTGAGGCAGTGGCCACCAGTGCGAATGCCCATGGCAGACACCAGAGGAGTGCCCAGGAGTCCCAGAAGAAGGTGGCGATGGACAGACACTGCATTAAAGAGAAGGTGGCAGCCATCAGGGCATCTCTTAGCAGGACCGGCGGAGGACCACCCGCTGCACCGGCACTGATGGCAATGGAGGAGGTGGTGGTGGCGGCCACCATCAACCTTGCTGCCATAGAAGGCATTCCTGGTGGTGGTTTTCAGATGGGTGGCAGCCCCTCACAGCACAGTGAGTCAACACACAACATGCATGGGTGGGGGCTATGGGCTGTACCATGCAGGTGGGCCTGCTGCCATGCTGCATGGCCCATGTGTGTGTGGCCTGCAGCTGCACATGGTGCTCCAGTGGATGGCGGCCATGGCAGCATGCACCCCTGGGCATGGCTACCACCTGCATTGGTGCTACGCCACTGCTGACTCTGTGTTCCTGTTTTCCAGCACCATCACATCTCCGCGGAGTGGTCCAGGAGAAGGAGGACGCTGACATGGAACCGAAGGAGGTGATGCTATTCACATCGATGGGCATCCATGACAGGGACAGACTGCAATGCAACAGTGTGGGGCTGCAGGATGTCCTGGAGCTGGAGTCAGATGATGTGCTGTTGGAGCTCCTGATGGGTGTGAGCCTGCCTGTGCTGTGCACAAGCCCCCAGCTGGGTGGCACATCTAACTCTGACGATGCTATCATTCTTATCCTGGACAGCGCCAGGCATGTGGTGCTGGCCATGGTCCAGGGACAGATGCTTTCACTGTTGGGGCCCAGTGCTGCACCTGCAGCTGCGCAGCTTCCCCCTGTCCACACCAGCACAGTGGTGTGTGGTGCCACCGCTGTGCCTGGCAAGGAGGAGTGCTGTTGTGGGAGTGGCTGTGCTGGGCATAGACCAGCAAATGGTTGAGCAGCAGCAGGATGCAGTGACCACTGGGCAACATGCCACAGGGGCCACTGCTGGTGCACCCTTTGCCACACTACATCCTGTGCAATCCCCTGTGCAGCATCCATCTGAGCAGGGCACTGACCAGTGTGTCGCGTCACCCCCACTAGGTTGGCATCCAGACCAGGATGCGCAGGATGATGACCGGCTGGCAGAGCACACCTGGCTGTTATGGGCATCTGTAGACAACCAGGCAATGCTTGCCATGGAGATCTGTGCACTGCAGGCTGAGGTGTATCAGCTGGCTGAACATCAGGGCAGTAGTCGTGTGCAGCTCACTGATGAACTCTGCCAGCTGCAGGAGGCCACAACCGTATCTCTGGATGACATGACCAGTACCATTGTGGCTGGTTTTGCATCACTGGCAGCCACTGGGCATGGCCGTGTGCATAGGACCCACCGCAGTGTGATGTTAACTCCACGGTCTCAGCATCTGGAGACCCCTGCACGGCAGATGCTGGGCTCTGATGTGGCCATCCACGACACCCCGGTGCTGGCCTGTTTGGCTGGCTGTACACCCCAGCAAGGACCCAGTCATATTCTTAGGCCTCCACCTTCACAAGTGTGTTGGACACTCTCCTGGTGGCTGTTGCAGAGCACATGGCTGCTGAACAGCCTGGATGCGGCCGCCCATGTGGCTGTGGTGGCCATGGAACTGCACGGTAGGCCTGCTGGGTTTGCTGCCCTTCCCTGCTGTCTGCTGCTGCTGCCCAGTGCACACTTGGGTGGTGGTGGTGCCCCGTGCACATGGTGGTATGCAAGTGTGGTGTGGCGCATGCCTCCTGTGAATGCTGGCCGGGCTACTGGGTCCTGTGGCGTGGATGTGATAAGGGCAGCTCCACTCCAGCCATGCCTGTGCACTGGTGTCATGCATCTGATCCATGCCATATCCTGAAGCCCGTGTGTGTGGGCCCGTGCCTGTGCTGTGTGCTGTGTGTGTGTCTGTGTGGCACTGCGCCCACCATGCATACTGTGTATGCCTGTGTCACTGCATGCATCCCTATGTGCCCGTCCAGCCCTGTGGGTGGGGTGGTGGTCTGTGCAGGCCCTACATGTGTGTCATTACACTTACCTGCATTCTCATTAATACTCTGTGTGATGGTGGCCCTGTGCCTCCTGGCCTCCGCTGCCAGCCTGGGGTCCTGCCTTCCCATTGGTGGCTGCACACCCCCCTTTGGCCCATCATCACCATCCTCCCTACTGCTGTTGCCTTCATCCACCTGGACAGCTATCCCACTGTTAATGGCCATGTTGTGCAGCATGCACCTGGCCAGGAATAGGCCACAGGCTTTCGATGGGCTGTACTGCAGGGTACGACCTGACCTGTTTAGGCAACAGAACCGCATCTTGAGCATGCCAAAGACACACTCGATGATGTTGCACGGGGTGAGGTGTGTCTCGTTGTATCTCTCCACCGTGGGAGTGGAAGGTCGCTGGTAGGGGGTGATCAGCCAGGGCCTCAGCCGGTACGCGCTGCCACCTGTGTGGGGAGAGTGTCTTGTTATCTCTGTGCTGTGCTTGTGCTACCCCCTTGCCCCTGCTGCCCTCTGCCTCCTGTACCCCACCTCCCCATTGTAACTCTTCATCTTCCTCCCCCAGCATTGCTGCACCCGCCTCCATCTCCTTGCCTTGCTCACCTAAAAGGTGCCTTGTGGGACTATCCCCATGCTCGAATCTCTGGCACAGTATAGAACTGTGCCAGATGTAGGCATCTTGTGCACTCCTGGGGTGTATGGTGCAGACATTGATGATGTGCCCCATGGCATTGCACACCACCTGGCAGTTGATGGAGGTGTGTCCCTTCCGGTTGATGTATGCCATCCCCTCCAGGCCAGGTGGTGTGAATATTGCCATGTGGGTGCAGTCTATGGCCCCTATCATGCCTGCCATGCATGCCATCCTGTGGAAGTCCTGCATGTTTGCTGTACGCTTTGTCTGTGTACTTGGGAATTGTATGAACTCCGAAGCATGTGGCAGCAGAGCGTTGAGGAACTGTGTGAGGAGGTGGGACGTGGCCGACTGTGTGATCCCTCTGGTGGCACCCGTTGGTCTCTGGAAGGTGCCCATGGTGAGCAAGCACATCACTGCTGGCACCTTGGTCTCCATGGACATAGCATGACTCCGTCTGGTGGGTGACTGCAGCTCATCACTGCACAACTCACAGAGCTGCCTCAGAATTGCCCTGTTCAGGCAGTACCAGCTCACGATCTCCACATCACTGTAGTCCTCGAAGGTGAGGTGGGCACAATACCGTCTGTGCTGGTCATACCACTGACAGGCCCTTCATTGGCCATGCTGCTGTTCCTCCCTCCTCCTCACACCCCCCATTACCTGCTCCATCAGGAATGGTGCTGTGTCCATAGTGCTGAGCTTACTGCTCAGGGTTGCACATTTGCTGTGTGTGTGTGTGTGTGTGTGTGTGTGTGTGTGTGCCTGTTTTTATAGGCTCAAGTCTAACTGGTACATCCTGTGGTTTGCTTCTGACTTGCACCATGGATTTGGGTTGAATATGTCATTGCACCACATATTCATGGGAACACCCCCTGGCAATTGTGCTACATACATTACATTTGAGCCACGCAGCTGCGGTGGTTGAATATCACTCTGCGGCACAAGTCTATAGTTGTGCCGGTGCAACTCAGTTGCGCCATGCACAACTGCTCTGAATATCCTGAGGTGCTGTCTTTTGGATGAGATGTTAAACCGAGGTCCTGTCTGCCTGTGCTGGTGGTTGTTCAGGTGGAGATTAAAGATCCCATGGCACTTCTCGAAAAGAGTAGGAGAAGTTTTTATTAAGGCAATATAAACAAAACGTATTACAAAACAACATTTTCCATATACACTGATTCAATTCATATACCACAAATATTAAATAAAGTCAATTCATATATCACAAATATTAAAGTATCAATTATCATAAAAACAAAACTTCCTTTTTTTTCCCCTCCAGTTATTCTTTCATATTCTATAACTCCACTCCTCTATACCTTATCTCACCACCCCTATCTTTTCCTGAAATAGTACAATAAACATTTTCCTTATTTCACTTGTATTACTTTTGTTGCTCCCCAACTGTGCTGTAACATCTGATGTGTTAATTTATCATAATCATACTTATGTTGTAAAGCAAGGTCTCTATCTGTAGTACAACTGCTAATGGATTAACCTCAATTTGCTGTAATACATATTTACACCTTGTTTGCCACATTCTAAACTTAATACAGGTAAAAAAACATCTTAGCATACTTTCTTCTATTATTGTAAATAATCTAGAATAATCTGTTATCACATTTATATACGTGACAGCACTCCACTGATAATCCCCCCCATTTGTCAGCCTATAGATTCCTTACTGCTCTTGTATGGGGACATTCTATCAGAAAATGCTGCATTGTTTCTTCCACTTGTGAACACTCTGGTCTGGAACACATTCGTTCTTCTGTCTTTTTATGTGTTGCATTTCCTTTTACTCCAAGTCTGCCATGGCAGCTTAGCCATACCACATCCCACATTCTTGGTGGGGTTCTTTTGTCTGTCAGATACTGTTCCATCTTCTGATTGTATTCCTCAGGTATATTTTTATATTCACTCTGTACTGTATATCCCAATTCCGGTATGTAGTTATATATCTTCCTTCTGTTGGCCGTGCTTACCTGATTTAGTGTAAAGTGCCACTTCCTAATTTTTTCTGTTACTGAAAGTATATAATAAGGTGGGTTTTTTTTGTTTGTTTTTGTTTCTTTAATAGTCCAGGAGACTGATTCCATCGTGTTATCACAGGGGACAACCATCTATCTATAATCTTTTTCCATAGACTGTCTGCTATACTCATAAATGTCTGCACATTTACAGCAAGGAAGATGCTATAAAAGAAACTAACCTGATTAATTGAATTCAGACCCCCATTTTCATATGGTTTATACAAAATTTCTCTTATACTATTCGACCTATTATCCCCATATTACTTGAAATAGTAAAGTAAATAAGGTCACTTCAGCATGTTTTGGAGGTGGAAATATTGCACTCAGAAATATAAATATGAGAAGAAGGAATGTTTTGATTATGGCTACTTTTTTTTCCTTTGTTTGCTGAAATGATTTCCATATGTTCACTTTTTCTGCACACTCTATTTTCTCATCCCAGTTTTCCTGTGCCATATCCCCTCTGCAAAATTTTGTTCCCAGAATTTTAAGTGGCTCATCTGTAATAGAGATTTGATCTATGTTTTCTACTGTTTTTCCTTGTAATTCAGGCTTTATCCTAAACATTTCTGGGGATTAGTTCTTGCACCTGATATCCTTGGAAACTCTGCCACTGTGGTCATTGCCTTCTGACCCATTTGGGCATCTGCCACCATTATATATACATTATTTGCGTAGGCTGTTATAGCCTTAATGTGTTCCTCTTTTTGATATTGGTATTTTACTATTCCCTTAATCTGTAAATCTTGTTGTATACATCTAAGTAAGGAGTCAATGCAATAAATAAATAAATATATATATATATATATATAGTAGAGGACTCATGGGGCTTCCTTGTTGTACACCCCTCTTGATATTTACATATGGTCCTTGAAATCCATTTATCAAAGGTCTCACCACTGCTATTTTTATAGATGTCCATAATCCATTTACAAAAAGTATCAGGGATTCAATATTTTCTTAAAACGTCCCCCATTGATATATGAGATACCCTGTCAAAGGCGTGTTCCTGATCCAGTGACAGGATGTACCCAGTTGTGGTGTTTTGTACCCCCATTTCCACTATTTCTATGATTAAAATCAAATTATCTTGAATACTTCTACCTACCACTGAGCATGTTTGTCCTTCTGCTATCAGTTCTGGTGCAGTTTTTGCTAGCCTAGCTGTTAAAATTTTCATTAATATCTTTAAATCTGTATTAAGGAGACTGATGGGTCTCCATTTCCTATTATTTCTTCTATCCCCCTTCTTATGTAAGAGTATTTGCAGAGATATTCCAAGTGTGGTGAAATATTCCCATCTTATAACATACAATTATAAATAACTGTCTACATTTCTATTAATTCTTTACTCATTTTCTTTTTTATAAAATTCTATGACAAGTCCATCTGGGCCTGGTGAGGTATTACTCTTTAATTTTAGTATTGTCTGTGCTACTTTCCCCTCCAAGACAGGGGCAGCTAAAGTCTGGGTTGTTTCTTTTGATAGACTAGGCACCTGTATTTTGTCCAGAAATAGTTTTAGCTGATCTTGATGAATTTCTGAGTCAGAGTATAAATTATTTAAATGATCCATTACTGTGTTGAAGATTTCACTGTTGTGTATACTTCTTACCCTAAAGGAGTTGTACATTTGTCCATTGTTTTACTCTGGATCCTTTGTTTGCAACTTTCAGATATGTCCCCTGCTTCATTTTTCCCTGGAGTACATATTATATGTTCTATTAATAGAGAAGTTGCTCTGGAATATTAAAGTTTTTCCATTTATATCTTTCGAGTTTTTATTTGTGGGCAGTATTGTTCATATCCTGTATTGACCTATGACATAATTTTATATAGCTGCGCTCTTAAAGATAAGTATTGTTTGTATTTCTCAGTGTGAATTTGACTAGCTTGTTGTTGTAATAGTTTTTTTATCTCTTTTTGTATTTACTCACCATGTACTGATATAATTTTCTAAGCATGCTATTGATTTTCTAGTGTTTAATAAGTCTTTCAATAAAGATAAAGGGCAGGATTCACAAACCGTTCAGGAGCTAAGTCCCACTCCACAACTCCAGTGGCAGAATGAAATCGCCCGCAGCAGCGGTGCTTGCGATTCACAGCCACAGCAGTTGCGGAGGGTGTTACGGCTGCTCCCACTGGCCGTAGCAACTCTCTACAGCTGCTGCGATCCCCCTAGTAATACCATCCTCAAGCTGCCATAAATTGTGGAGCCAGTCATAATCTGGCTCCACCTTTGTGAATACCCGCCACTGTGGGACCCCTGCAGCTCCAAAAGTGGCCACCCTTTTGCGCCAAAGCTTTGCCGCAGCTGCAGAACTTTCACAGGGTTCATGAATCCTGCCCAAAATCTCTGTGTTGTCTATTAAAGTAGAATTTACAGTCATTTCCAATACCTATTTCCCATGTTTTGACCTTCTGTTAAGTTAAGCTTTGTATTTATCATCATATGATCTGTATTTTCTATCAGAGAAACCCATATTGAATGCATAGTCAACAATTTAGATGTAAATATAAAATCTGTTCTAGTGCCTAATCTGTTTTTATAAAAAGTATATCCCCCACTTTTATGTTTGCTTCTATATGTATCTGTGAGCTTAGTATTTGCTATTGTTTTATTTAATGTATAAGAGTCACATAATTGTTTAGCTGTTTTAGCCCCCTCCCCTTCTGTTATCTGTAAACTACAATTAAAGTCCCCTGCCCATATTATATTTTGGGCTGTAAATAGATATGGCTTTATCACAGTGAACAGTTCTACCCTACCTTTCTTAGTCTGGGCAGCATATATGTTTATAACTCTCCACTGTGTGTTGTGATGCAGAAAATCAATCAACAGTGCTCTACCCAGACAAATGCCTACAATTTATGTGCTTGTATGGTCATATTCCCAAAATAGTATTCCCACCTCATCACATCTTTCTACACCATATGAAAAAAAGGATGGACCCCAGCACCATAATCTGGATGTTATATTAGCTTATGCTGTAGCTGATAGTCTAGTGTCCTGCAAAAAGCAGATGTCATGTCCCTGATCTTTCAGTATGGAGAAAGTCACTAAATGTCTTCTGTTGTTTTTAATGCTATTCACATTCAGTGAGGTGACTTTGAGTATATACAGTAGGTGGAAGTCATATAGCTCTTGTTGTTGTTGTTTTAGGTTTCTTTACCCAGTCTCTCACTTCATCTCGGGCGTATCCCCAGATTTTTATTACCAGAGTTTTTTTTGTTTTTACTCTTGCCTTCCTTACTTCTTTCACCTGGTTGTTGTCTTCTGAGTCAGAGGTATTGGCCAGCACTGAAGATTTTGTGGAGGAATTGCCTGATTCTTCCTCCATGTCCAAGTCCTGTGATTGCAGTGCCTCATATCTATTTGTAAGTTCCACTTGTCTTTGTTCTTGTGAGATTTTTTTTTTAATTTGTTGCTTTTTCAGACCCCTCTTTTTTGAAGGGCATGGGGTCAAAATACCAAAAGCAATAACAGCGTGGTCAACTACCATACATAAAAATCAGCAAATGGAAAAATAATGTGATGATTGATAGAGCTTGGGAAAACAACAAGAGCTACCAACACATTAAACATACAAAAAACAAATTAGTTTTTGCAGGGGGCAACCCCCTTGAACCCCTCAACTTAAAATAACTTATCCCAGTGGAGGAGACAACTCAGGGACAGGGAGAAACCTCAGGGAAGGGAACTGTTTGGGAAGTGACAGGGAACCAAAAAGTAAAAAAAAAAAAAAAAAACCCTGATCCACCAACACTCTGCCACCCTCCACTGCCTGAGGATCTACCCACTGAGCCACAGCAGCTGCTTGGCAGAGTGCCTCCCAGCAGAGCCTTTATCCTCTGGTTCCCTGCATTCTGACACCCTACAACTCTTTTTGCACAGTTACTGCTACCGAGGTAGTGCTAAACCGTATCTGCGCTATAGCACCCCTGTAGCTATTTTTTACACACTATTATTACAGCGTGGTTTTTGATGCACTATTCTTCCTGCACCATATTGACCCTGTACCTTTTTGAAGTAATGACCATCGTATCTGCTGGTGGCATCACTTGTATGTCCATTTTGTTTTCCTCTTCTAGCCAAACATCATGATCTATAGCCTGTTGGGATAGTACTTCTTCTGTTATGGGTTGTTGTTTTATTTCCATTTCAGAGTTTTGTTCTACTGCCTGTAGATTACTTAATGCAGGCTGGCTCTTAGTCTTGTTGAATACCACCCCTTGGCTGTTCTTGCCTTGTTGTGTGTGTGTGGGGTGGGGGTGTTGGGACTCCATTTTGTTCTGCTGTTGGTCTCTGCTCTTGTTCCTTTTTCTTTTTTTCTATGCTTCTCTTCTGTGCATCCATCAAAATATTATCTTGGTCTGGGCTATCTGTTCTATTGTGGGATGTCCACTGACATTCTACATGTGTGCCCTTGTTCATCACATAGGCTACAATGCAATTTGTTTGTGAATGCTGCACTGCTATGTCCATATTCTAGACATAAATTGCATTGTGTTATGTCACATGCATTACTCACATGTGATGTGGATCCGCATTTAAAGCATGTTTTTTTTTTGCCCTTGATAGAAGCAATGTCCTCTGTCTTTTCCTAAAAAGAAACAGCTAGGCAGGTGTTTTGAGTCCATAGGAGTTAATATAAGTTTCAATTTGATTTTCCAACCCCCAGTGGATATATGTTCCTTGTCCAAAACTGATTGAGGCTCTCTAATTAAATCACATCGCTGGGCTAACCAGTGTTTGATGTCTTGCACACTGACTCCTTCATTATGAAAAAGAATAGTGACTTGTTGAAAAGCTGGTTTTGTTAAGGACATTGCCCTAACAGGTAGCCACAAAGCAGTATGTTTTTGTTTATTATGTGGCCCAAAACCGGTCCAGCCTCGTGGGGGTCTTGAAACCTATGTCAAACATTCTATCCCTTGATGCATGAATTAGTGCATGAATTTCATTGGAGAAGAAACACACGGATTCTTTTGTAAGAGTTCTTCCCACAAAAATGCGATCAGGTGCTGTTTCTAATCCTCCCATGTATTCTAGGCGTACTGCATTCCTGTGCTGAGCAGGGACACTATTTTGCAAAAGCTGGTCTCGTCTCCTAAAATTTGTCCATAATTGTGCTATTTCAGTTTGTCCTGTATTTTGGGATTCAGTTTGTTCTGTTTCCATACGTTCCCCCAAGTTAAATTTTTATTACTTGGCCCCTCATCTGAAGAATCAGAGTCTGTAGATACATGAGCTGTCTGTGGTGGGGGTTGGGGGGGGCACTGGGATTCAACATCTGAAAGTCATAAACAACGTCTTCTTCATATAACTCTAAATCGCATTCTGTTACAAAAGGAACCTGCACATTTCCTTGTTCAATTACTGGGACAGTGTTTTGTTCTTGTGCACTACTTTCTTGAGAATTGCCCCATGCATGTGTGCTATGTTTGGTCCTTGCACCACCAGGTATTGGGCTATGATTTGGGTCTGGAACCTATTTGCTTTGCTCATTCAAACACCATCCAGCATTTGTTAGTTTTTCTGCTATTCTTTGTAGACTGTCAGCATTTACAGTTTGTTCCTGCAAACCATCAACCCCCTTCCTTTGCAAAGATTTATCTTTCCCTTTTTTGCTTTGTGTACTGTCTTGTTTTTTATTTGTACTTATAGTTCCATCAGTATTTTGCCTGGTTCCTGCATTTTGTCTGGTATTCAGAGCCCTCTGTTCTTGTTCTGACTCTCCAGCTCCAGGTGTTGACAAGGGCATTAGCCGAGGCTCTGTCGGCTTGTTTGATGCTTCCACGGCATCTTCACAGCTGTTGAGTGGCTTGTCAATTTCCATCAGCACCGATGTGCTGCATTCTTCCCTCCATTTTTGTCCATCCTGCTGCTTCAGGTTTGTTTGTTCTTGTGACTGCGCTTCATTCTCCACTTTTTCTGACTCCTTTAATAACACTGAGATTTTAGATCTTTGTTCACTGCTTAATGACCACAGCCATTGTTCTCCTGTTGCTGGTATCGGCTTTGCTGCATGCCAAGGTCCTTCCATTTGCTGTACATTTTCCTCTGAAATTTCCATTGATTCAGCTTTGATCTCCATTGCTGGACCTGTAGGGGTGGAGATCAGCTCCCCTGCAGATACACCAGCTTCTCCTGTGTGCTCCCTTTGGCTGTGTGACATTACAGTTAGAAACTCAGCATCTCCCCCTCTGGAGAGTAGGGGAAGTTTTTATTGAACATCAACTTGAACAGAAAAGAAAAACAAAAATGATACAGAGAAAAATATAAAACACAAAATAATTAAGTGACATGAAAATCAGAATCAGTTATCCAAGGTAATAGTGTTCATAATTCCAACAAAGAGTCAGACGGCAAATGCTCTGCCTCTGAAAAATATATGGCCTTCAAATCATGTTCGATCCTTCGAATAATGGTAAGAAGAGGCACATCCTGATTCTGTAAATTAAACAGACAACGAGCATTCCACACATGCCATTTGATTATTACAAAAATCAAATGTAACGTATTAATATTCCAATGAGACCAAGTGAGGGGGAAAAAAACATACATCAAATTGTCATAAGTAATGAGAGCAAACAAGGGTTCATGCCATCTAAAAACTATCCCTAACATAAGGAGAAATCTGGGGGGAATGTGTTAAAACCATCAATTTGTTAAGTTCCCATTTATGAAACCAAGGACCACAGGAGTCAAGAAACCAAGGTTCCCAACCTTGATCTTGGTTAACCAGCAGGGGTCTAATATTATGAAACAAGAAAAAACTAGTATAAAAAAAAAACAGGTTGGACCATAGCTAGGCCTCCATCCCGAATAGGGAGATAGGTGATCTGACATTTAATGGGGTTCAGGTGGCTACCCCATAGGGCTTGAAAAAAGAGACTAAGCAATCTGGTTTCAAATTGCCGGGGAGGGGGGGAAATATAAGCCAGAAAGAGAAAAAGGGGGAAGCAGAAAGGTGTTAATCATGTAAATCCTCTTTTTCTTACTCATCTGCCATGAATTCCAACGTGCAACCATAGTCTGAGCATAATCTAATTTGGGAGTCCAGTTAAGGACATCTAAAGGACCAGTACCGTATAAAATGCCCAAAATCCTAATAGGGTCATCACAAAGTCTAATGTTAACAGAAGACTCATCTACAAAAGGGGAACCTAATCTACAGCCTACACATTTATCAAGATTAAGGGCCACACCAGAAACAGCCCCAAACTTGGAACAATGGCATAATGCAGAACGCACAGAGGCAACATTAGCCACCATGAGACTCATATCGTTTGCATAGGCCAACACGGAATATGGGTCTGAGGGAAGTGGCATAATTGTTGGGGCCGAATTAATAGAACAAAGTAAGGGATCCAAAAAAAAAAACATACAAAAGTGGACTAAGGGGGCAGCCCTGTCTAACCCCTCTGTGTAGAGGAAGCATAGGGCCCTTCCATCCATTGACCAGTGGGACAACAGTTGCAGACTGATATAGCAACTGGAGTCTAGTCCGGGTATAATTAGGTACTTTATAATATCAAAGAGTAGACCATAAAAAATCATGATGTACAGAATCAAAAGCCTGCCGTTGGTCCAGTGAGAATATGAAACCATGTAAAACATTATAATTTCCACGTTCAATCATTTCTTTAAGTAAAATTAGATGGTCCTGAATACATCTCCTAGGGACACTGCAAGATTGTGCAGTAGAAATCACATATATGAGCAATTTAGAAAGTCTGAGGGCCAAAATTTTGGTCAATATTTTAAAATCAGTATTTAGGAGGCATAAAGGTCTCCAATTGGAGAGCAATCTTCTATCCCCTTTTTTATGTAAGTAAAATAAACAACCCATGTTAAAGTCTAAAGGAAGATGTTCGCACTGTAGAATAGAATTATAAACTGTAGCCAATTAGAACTCAGGTCAGCAGAAAACAATCTATACAGCTCACTAGAGAGACCATCCAGGCCGGTGTCACTCTTGGACATAAAGACTTGATTACTGCTTCAATTTCATGTGCTTGTATCTCAGTATCTAACATATCTACAACAGAAGAAGGTACATCAGGAAGTTGTAAAAAGGAAAAGTAGTCCATTATGGATGCAGATGGGGGGGGGGGCATGGGACCAAACAGTTTTTGTGTATAACAGGTAACAAGGTGCCTGATATCCAAAATATCAGTGAGCTCAGTGAAACTGTCATCAAACAGCGTAGTAAAGGTTTTATTCTCTACTGTTCACTGAATAGAAGCATATGGACATACCGTGTCACGGGTAGCAGAGGTCCCAAAAACGCTGTTGATGCTGAAAAGAAGTAGCCTTCAGAAGGTGATAATCCATCATGCGCTCCTTAATAGTACTTATTTGGGTGGAAAAATCATGGCCAGTTTCATGAGATAAAGTAAGTAATTTTTGAAGTCGTCATCTGTTAGTGTGATAAAGGAAATACAATGAATCATGATAATGTTTACTAAAATTTTTAAATAAAGTTCGGAGTCCAGATTTCGTATCCCGCCACCAATCCCAGGGGGCATCATATAAAAAACACACAGTCTTTCGATTATGAATATACTCAGTTAAGTGACTTAACAAATGTGAATCAGATAACAGGGAAGCAGTTTCCAAATGCCAGGGCCAAAACAAGATGTCAAGGAAGGGCCTATAGAAATAGATAATAAATTATGATCCAAAAATTCCACAACTTGAATTACAGCATCAGAAAGTTGGAGGTGGGAAGAGAGAAAAAAAAAATCAATACGGGTTGCAAGGGGGCCTTTGTGAAAAGTAGGAGTATGCCGACCTGTAAAAGATAAATATGCATCCTGTAAACCTGTGGAATGGAGCAATTGTTTCAGAAAATTCGTGTCACAACACAACTTAGTAGTCTTTGAAGTAGAAGACTTATCTTTAGTGGATAACGCACAATTGAAATCACCCCCAAAAATCACATGCATTGATGTGTATAAATAGGGTTGAATCAGTTTCAGTAGTTCAATTCTGTGGGATTTCAATTGAGAGGTGTAAATATTAATAATCCGGAAAGGGACAGAAGAAATCAAAATATCCAACAACAGAAGCTGACCCGGGTAGACATCCAACAGTTTAACAACAGTAACATCAGGTATACTACATAAAATACCCAAACCAGAACAAGAGTCCTGTCCAAAGGACCAAAAAGAGAGCCCAGAGGTCCAGGCATGAGTGGCCCTGGAAATTTCTGGAACAGCATGGAAACGTACATCTTGCAAAAAGATGAGACCAGCTGTCAAGCCAGATAAAAAGGAAAAACCTGCATCTCTCTTAGCATGCTTCTTTATACTGTTAACATTAACAGTATGCACTGAGATAGCAGAAGACATGAAACAGGAAAGTGAAAACAAAAACACAAAAGTCACCTTAGCCTACCTTTCCGAGGGGTACCTTCCCTATGTTTGAGTTTTGCCTTAGCTTTCCTTTTTTGAGAACCAATATTATCAATGGGTACTTCAGTGTCTGTAGTCACATCAGGGTGGGAGGAAAGAACAGAGGACGTATCAAGAGTACGTATTGTCCTGAGGGTGGCATAAAACCTCAAATTTATTCAAATGAGTCACAGTAGAGGATTTCAGGGCCTTAGAAGAGGGAGAAGTCCCCTTCTTAGATCCTCGTGTAACTCTAACAAAAGGTTCGGGGGGTCCATGGAAGACCCAGAAATACTAAGCAAGACAGGAATAGGGACCACTTCCGAGATAGAAATAGCAAGATCAGAGGAAGGGGAAGGGAGAGCTGTAGTAAAGGTCTGTGGTTCCAAAACAGGAGCAGACCATTCATGTAAAGTAGAAGAGGGGTCAACAGCAGGTACAACAGGGTGAGGAAGGGGTACTCATTGAGGTCTAGAAAGAGCGTCAGATAGACGAGAATGTTGTGCGACAGTAATAATCAAACGTTGTTCTTCCCAATCAGCAAGAGTCGGGGAGTTGTGAGCTGCCCAAGTACAAGTCTGGAAAGTGTTCCCCAATTCGTCACAAAGGACGCAAAGAGGTTCATCCACACATTGGGAACCTGCATGGCCAATGTTACCACAAACAGAGCATTTAATCTTGTCACAGACACTACTGATATGATTCTGAGACCCACATCTGTAGCAAGCTTTAGGCTGGCTGGGATAAAAAAGAACTCCGCTGTCTTTCCCAAGCATAAAGCTGTTCAGGAGATGCTGTATTCCAACCTCCGAAGTGCGAAGCATAACCCTCGCTCTCCACCCACCTGTACAGATATTCTCAGAATCAAAGATAGCCTCTGGGTCAGAAAGGACAGTACATCTTTGCTTTAACCAGACAGCAGCATCATTAAGACCAACACCTTCGTTACGAAACAATATAGCAACAGTTTTCTGAGTAGGTTTAGTTAAGGGAATGGCATTAAATGGTGACCATAAAGGAGAAGTTTTAAGCTCCTGATATTTTCTCCAAAACTTTTTTAAACCAGTGACCATTGATAGTTTTAAAACTAATATCAAAATGAGACTCTGAAGAAACATGAATTGAGGCATGAATCTCAAAAGCAGCAATTTGCATAGAATCCTTCAAAAGAGTGCGACCAACAAAAAATTGGTAAGGAAAGTCAGGTAAGCCCCCCAAATAATGCAGCCGAACAGCGTTGTGTCTTTTAGCTTGATGTACAGGGGGGTTGAAAGCATGCAGCATAAGTTTTAGGGGATGAAGCAGTAGAAGTAGCAGGAACTGGACGAGTCACAGGGTCCCGAAGAGTCCATTGTTCTTGAGGCGTGGAGGAAACAGGACCAAATTGCAAAGTTGGGTTCTAAGTCAGAAGACATTCAGTTGGTAAAGAAAGATCAAGAGAAGCAGCAGAGTCTTTCAAAACAGGAGAGGCCAGCAGTTTGTCAGTGTCAGGTGGCCTAGTACAGATCGGGGGAGAACCAGAACGCCAAGTCCCAACAGCAGGATCCTTCTCCCACCCAGCCGCTTCCAGGGCCGACTCAACAGACCAGTTCGTCATGTGCAAGGCATCAGGGAGAGCAGAAGCAGGCACCTGTACAGAAGAAATTTCTGGAGAAAGCTGAGCAAGAGGTGCAGTCAGTACAGGCGGTAGGGAGTGAGGAGGGTCCGTAGCAACAGGCAAAGAATGCGGAAGTGTCAGAATCGGTGAAGAGACAGTAAACAATCTTTCCCAGACAGTGAGTCAGTAGCAGCAGGTACAAAACCAGACTGAGGCTTAAGGGCTAACAAACGCTGTCTAGCAGTGAAATAACGCTGTTCCTCGATTTTAAGTAACATCATCTACATCCATAGAAACAGGAGGAGAAGACTCACGTATATCCATAGTAGCAGGGCTAGAAGACGTTGTAAGCACAGTTTGAGGAATAAATGAAGGATCCGAGCAAACACACCGCAACAAGTATCCACAACAGCAGCAGGGAAGTATCCAAAGGCACAGAAGAACCATATTCAGTAGATTGCAGCACAATAGGCATAGAAGATGGGGTCTCTCTCAGAACAGAGACAGGGAAAGAGACCAGCTCCACTGCCTCCAACACCTCCATGTCCTCCACAGCATGTCCAGCGGCAGCCATCTTGGTCCCACATGAAAATGGGACCCCTCTGCTTACAGGAAGCAGAGTAGGGGAATTTCCCTGCTGTCCTGGCCAAATTTCCCCCTTTCACTAAAAATACCACCAACAGCTTAATCCGGTTCAGTTTCAGTTGGTTACCATCTGTATCCCCAACCCCCCTACCCGCCAGTCACCAGTGAAAAAGGGACTTCTAGTCTCAGTGAGCTTATCCGGACAACAAAATTCAATAAATAAATAAGTGAGAAACCTTGTCAGAATAGGGGGATTGGGGAGTGGGATATAGTTGGAGATTAGGTGAGCCTTCTCCCCTCCAGAATGCACAACCCACAAGGGGATTGGCAAGGATAAGGGTGGAATGGTGAGGAGTAAAATGGGGAACAGAATATTGGCACAGAAGAGATGTGGCTAACTTGTAGAAAGGGTGGGGGAGGATTGGGAACAAAATGGGGATGGGAGGAGGTGGTATGAAATTGTGAAAGGGAAGAATTAAAGAGGAGTGAAGAGGATGGGAGGGAGGCAAGCCTTACCCCCAGGAGTAGAATACCAAGGGTATGAACACTACTTAATGTAAATCCAGCTAGCACTACAGGCTGTCAGCATGCCTAGGGAGGGGTAGAAGGGGTAGAGTAGTGGAAATAGAATAGAAGAGAGGGCAGGGTGGGGTAATGAAGGAGAGATAGGTCAGGTGCAATTGCAGGATGGGGAAATATAGTGTCAAAGAAGACAAGACAACAAATGAGTAGATGGGGCAGAAGGGATATCTAAGAGGAGGGAGTTCCAAATGTTTTGAAAGTGATAGGAGAAGGAAGCTCTCCTTGAAGTGGAAATATTGGTGGGGGGTGAGGGTCCTATAGGGGGAGTTGCGGAGGGAGTAGGTGGAGGTAAATGCTCTGCGCAACAGGCGTATTGGGGGGAATGTGTTAATGATGTACAAAATCATTAACAAGGAGGCTCTAATGGAAGAATTAAATAAAAAATTTTAGAATGGAACAAAAAGTAAAGGGACATGAACAACAAATTAGGCTAAACAATTATAAAACAAGCAAGCATAAGATTTATTACACACAAATAACATTGGACATTTGCAATAATCTGCCTTCTGAAGTGATAAAAAGCAGTCAGATTTTTATGGCTGTGTTGGCCAAGCTCTGCAGATATTATGCCGTAATAAGATTTTTATAAAAGCACCATGGAAGCATGTGACCAGGCCGCCGTCTAGTATGTTGCTACAGTGCTCCAGCATGGTTTCCAATGATTCTGTTTATGCAACCCTTCCCTTCCGTGGCCAGCATAAACATACCCCCTTCTTGATGCACTACTTTTCCTTTCTGCAGCTGCAGAAGTGACATCCACCATGTGCAATATGTCGGCACTGACTTAAACTGCGCATGCATGAGTATTGCACATACGTAGTCATGTCAGTGCTGCCATGTTGCGCAAGGCTGACTCAGGGGTAAACTGTGCATGCGCAAGCATCATGCATGTGCAATACTTTAATCGCTACAGTATTAGTTATGGCTGACTCCAGTGCGGCAATAGCACCGAATATTAATTTCAATGCTCTTGCCACTTCTAAAAGCTCTCCACAGCCGTATCGGCTCTGACCAGAATTTGTTATTACCTGGAGTGATTATTCTCTTCATACCTCTCTTGGCTAGTTTATCTATGAGGAAGCCTTATATCTTAGGTATCTCGTTTGTGTTAGAAGAAATACAAAATCACACATACCCCATAATGCAAAGCATCATGTGCTGTATATTCAAATCACCACAGAATATTATGCTGGCTCAACTTTAAGCAGAAATGCATGGTACCAAAAGGTCTCTCACACAGTCTGCAAAGGGTGCTAACAGAAGACACATACCGTACACGTGTTTCGTCCTACCAGGACTCATCAGTGTGTCTTAGTGTTAGATAGTCTGTTAGTTCTATAATCTCTCAAAAGCAGTCATAAGGTTTAGCAGTAGGGAATACTTCTGAAAGTAAGTTTTGGATGGCAGGAATCTGGAAACACATACGCATATTTATTTGTGTCTTTTGTATACAAGTCTTTTTCAATTCTACCATTGTGCACTGGCACTAACACTGATGTGTGGTTGATTATGTAGTTCACAGTGAACTGATTGTGAAATATACATTATTCAGTCAGTTGTGAAACTTCTTAAGGTTGTTCTTGCCATGTGTCCATGTCATTAAGATATCACTGAACCTCAACCAGAGACAGGGCTGTGCATTTACAGTATATTATAGTGGCACAGTAGCACCACAATAGTTAGGGTAGACTAGGTTGTTTAACGTTAACCCCTAATGCTGCACTTTAATAGCTTCACCACCGTTCAACGGATTTGCATGAAATTTGGCATGCATGGTCTCGGGGCAAGGCCTCTTGACCTGCTAAGTTTCGTTCCGGTAAGATGTGCAGATTCCAAACTCCAGATAGTGAAAAAAGTGAAAAAAAAGGAATTTGTTTTCTTGAGATTGCGTTGTCTCATGGAAACAGATTCCTTCATACAAAAAAGATTTGGACATAGTTTTTTTTTACTTTTTTTTTTACATGAAGAAATCTTTTTTTGTGAGATTGTGTTCTTCTCATGAAAAAGATGCCTTCATTTGAAAAAAGAATTTGAACTTAGTTTTTTTCCACATTTCAACTTTAGTAAGCCAAAACTTCATCAATATTTGCAACTAAGGGACAATCTATATATCAAAAGAAAGGTCTTAATGAGTATTACAACACTAACACATAACACACTCCAAAAACTTAGGAGTGGCCATATAAAAAAATAATAATTACAAAAATGAAAATTTCTAAAGGATAACATTGCAACTTTAACAAGTCGTAAGTCTGTCAACAATTGGAGTTAAGGGACAATGTATATGTATCCAAAAAAGGTGTCAATGTGTAGTGCAACACTAACACATAATCCCCCTAAACCTTCATGGGGTACATACTGCACCCCAAAATTACCTCCAATCTTAATTATGCTGCCAAATCCACAAAGAAAGTCCAATCCTCATCAAAAATGTACCAAAGGTGTATCTAATCTTCCAATACAACCATAACAAATGTCATAGCAAACTGACAAACATTCTCTGAAGCATGGGTAAAAAAATAAAAAACACATTTTTGCCCATACAGTACAGTATACAGCCCCTAGACAGTCAGGTGCTGACAGCAAAGAGGAACACTTAGCATGTTTTTCCCATTGAAGTGGGCCCCACTAAAAACAATTACAACCAAGAACATAAACTGCTTTTCTGGAGGCATGGAAGCACAGGACCAGGAGGACCCTGTGCTTCTGCAGCCAGATGGATCTGTGCATCTATGAAGGGATGGAAATGCAGGGCCTGGAGGGCACTGCCCTTCCCTGGGCAGATGGATGTGTTGGGACCTGTCTGAATGAGGATACGATTTCATATAGTCTGCACATCTGAGCTTATTTGTTGATGGAATGGGTCAAGTGTTAGGGTTGATAACCCCAAGGAAGACCCTAGCCCTGATTTGTCAAGATGCAGGACAGCAAAAACCATAATGTTTTTTCCTTTTGGTGCTTGAAGGGTGGAGGTAGGGTGTTAGGGCTGGAAAACATAACCCTAACACAACTTTTTCCTCTTTTGTCACTTTAGTCTGAACGCTAACTGGTACATTAATGCATTTTTTTTTGCACAAAGAACATATATATATATATATATATATATATATATATATATGTATATACTATAGCTGCATCGTAGTATAGCTATAGTTAGGGTTAGTGCAAGCATGTAATGTTAAAGGCCAATTTTTGGTGGAACAGGCAGTATAGCACAGTGGTTTAAGGCTCTGAACTGCAAATCGGGAGACCTGGGTTTGAATCCCACAGCCCCCACTTGCATACTGTGTGACCCTGAGCAAGTCACTTAACTTCCCTGTGCTCCCAGGTTGCACTTGTAAACAAGCTTTCAGCTTAGTTTGCTACTCCTGGTTAAATAATTGAAAAAATATTTGCTTCCGCCCAATGGCTGCCCCTGCTGGGAGACGGCATGCTCTCTTAATTCATAACTGATGTGGGATCATGGATTTCCACTGCAGAGATCATAACGAAGTTCCATATCCTGAACCATAGTGTTTTCAAAGTTTTTCAGCTGAAACATCTTCTGCTTAAGGAGTTGGGATCAGATCCCCCCCCCCCCCCAGCCAGCCAAGCTATCCTTCCAGCTTGAGTTTTGTCACCTGGCAGGTTTCCAAAAAGCTGTGTCCAAGATCTATGGGATTTTATATGACTGGACTTATCTGGACAGTTTTGGTCCCATGACTTATTGGACTCTTTTCTGTCCCAATCTGGAACTGGACTGGCCATCCCTATGGCATAATTCTCATAAATTCATAACTCAGGACTGGTTACACCTTATGTAATTTCCTATCCTCCATAACTTATATTATTCCTCTTAGAGATTGGCCAGATTTGGTCTCATCTCTTCATCACTCTGTACTCGATGCCGACTGGAGGAGGGCTCTATTTATCATGTACTATGGACCTGCTCTAAAGTAACCTCACTATAGTCCAGCATCCAGCAAAAGGTGGATCCCTTGTTAGGCTTGGATGACCTCTTCATCCCAGAAATCTGCCTATTGGGGAACTACTCCATGATTTCAGTGCTTAATAGCAGGTACCATATGGCCCTTATATCTATGTCGGTTAAAAAAGTGGTGTTATGCTACTGGAAAGATAGTGATGAACTTTCCTATACTGAGTGGCTCAATGAGCTCTTAGCCAATCTCAGAACACAGAAAACTATTGCTAGCCTTAGTAACAAGATAAATAGGTACAAGAGGATATGGGACCCTTGCATACCCTCTATTCCTTATAACTGTATTATCCTGGTGCCTATTCATTGGTTTTACGTTCTGGGAATATATGTCTGTGTGGGGTGGGGGTGGGTTGAGGAGGGTGGGAGTGGGAGGAGGGAGTGGGAGAATAGGTCTTGTCATGTTATCAATAACTTTTCAAGTGTAAGTTGTACCTGTAAGATCTGTTCTCTGTATTGCAAAACTAATAACATTTGAATTGCAAAAAAGAAAAAAATATTTGCAGGGTAATAACTCTGGGTAGGTTAACAGATCTGCTTGAAATTTTGCATGCATCTCTGGAAGGGATAAGTTATTGATATGCCAACTTTGGTTCAAATTCCTTGTGTGGTTTCTGAGATACAGAGTGTTGAAAAAAAAAGATTTTTATGTGTTTTGATGTTTTTGGTTTTTTGTTTTTTGTCAGCCTGTATCTCAGAAGTGGCTGCAGCAACAGGGCTGAAATTTTAAGGGTGGAAAAACTTGGCCTCACAGATGTGCCTTTTGAAGGTTTGGTGAAAAAATATGAATCCATTCCAAAGTTATTAATCTTTGTTTTTCCCATTATTTCCTATGGGCAAAAAATAGATGTCCTAGGCTGCATAGGATTCTAAGTCAGAGCAGCGTTCCGGCATAGGATTTTATGCTGAAGTTTAGTAATGAGCCTACGATTCTATGTCAGAGCAGTTGTCTGGTGTATGACTGTATGCCAAAAAATAGAGGTGCAGGTGGCCACCCCCACCCCTAATATGACTGTGGGACACCGGGGAGCCCACTTCAAGTGTCCCCAAATCTGTTTTGTGCCCCTAAATATAAGAAAACAGTCTCCCAATGTAATTTTTTTATTTCCAGAATCCTGCATCCTGTCATTTTCGATGCAGAATCCTGCATTGAAGTGCTAGCTTTCACCGACATCAGGGTGCACAGTCCCGGAGTCAGCATTTACACTCCCTACCACTTCTGTGGCACACTGGGGAGCCCACCCCCAGTGTGCCAAAATAATTAAATTAATATTTTTCAAACACCGGGATGCCGATTCCCAGTGTTGGATGTCTCCTCGAGCCCACTTCCATTGCTGATGGGGGTGCCCAGTCCCCCTGTCAGCATAATGTATCCCCGGCTCACTGAGAGCCCACCCCAGTGTGCCCACATTTACTTTTGATTTTCCTGCAAACAAAGAAAACCGTCCCGATGTCTTTTTTTTTACATCTATAATATAGAAAACAGTCCCCCGTTGTCTCCCCAGTCCCCCTTCCCCCACCCTCCCACTGAGCACCCACTTCCCCGAATCCCCCCTTACCCATACTTACCTCTGGAATTCGAGAGCAACAATCTTATCTGGACTGGGACACATCTGCACTCTTCAAAGCCCAAACGCATACTGAGGAATCAAGGTAGGCTTGTATTATGGCTCCTAATGGGGTTTCAACTTAGGTTGATATCTCAGTCATTTTTAGGAATTTTTACCCAAAATTTTCAACGCAGGATTCTATGGACACCACCTCATGAACACTGTTACTGTCATTTTGTTATTCTGTCCCGAAAGGTGATTTTGCTTCGCTACGTGTTGTCACCTTTCCAGACTGATTAATGAAATGACAGTGCTAGTGTTCATGAGGGGAGGTCCCAAAGCCCATGTTGAAAATCTGGTGCAAAAATTCCCAAAAATGACTGCGTCATGAGTGTGTGTTGCGCAGTTTCTACACATATTCTTAACTTCGCCAGTTTTTAACATTTTCACTCTAGATTTTCAACATTGAGATTTTTTCATACCTCATCATGAACAGTGCAGCTGACATTTTTCATATCCTGCCCGAAATTTGTTTTTGCAGCTCTGGTGCAGAATGGCTTAGTCGCTGTGCCTTAGGGTCATGGGCCCACCCACCCAACCAATCTACCATCTCCCACCCCACCCTCCACACCAAGCATTGGGTGTGCCTTAAGTCATGGGCTAACATTCACCCATTCCATCTGTAAGGAACCTGTCATAGTACAGTATAGGAGAATGGGGTGAGAGTTAAGACCCATGACTCCTAAGGCACACCCCAATACTTGGTGTGCGGAGGGTGGGGGTGGTGTTGCGATGGTAGATTTGGGTTGGGGTGGGGTGGGGCCCATGACCCTAAGGTACATCCCAATGCTTGTTGGTGTGTGGAGGGTGGGAGTGGTGTTGCGATAGTAGGGTTGGGTGGGGAGCTACCCACAATCCTAAATCACACCCTGATGCTTGTTGGTGTGTGGCGGGTGGGGGGTGCAGTTTGGATGGTAGAGTTTGGTGGGGGAGGGTATAACAGTTGTAAACCCTAACATTCAATTTCCTGACCTGTATCACTTTGGTTGAAGATCTATGTCTAGAACCCTAACTTTGTTTTAAACAAAGTTTTTGTTATTAATATTATATATATATATATATATATATATATATATATATATATATATATATATATATGCTTATATATATATGTGTGTGTGTGTGTATGTGTGTTTGTATATATATATATATATGTGTGTGTGTGTATATATATATATATATATATATATATATATGTCTTGTTTCAGTTGGGCCATAACAAGGTTTACTAGGCTATATGCTACCGTGGAAATCATTGCTGTGCTGTGGTTCTGAGTTTTTTTCCCCCATCAAACATAAAGCTGTTACATACCGTATGAGTACCATTTTGAGAAGGTTGACAAGGAGATCACTTGGGTTGGAGGGTGTGGGTCAGATCACGGTACCAGTGGAGATACACATTGCTTCTTTAATCACATCATTATATACTGTATTGTATGCTCATATGTACAGTTACCGTGTCTCTTGTGGTCATAAGAGTACCTACAATGTTTAGAAATAAACAACCCTAATTGACTAAGAATGACGTCGTGAGTTATAAAAATGATATATTTTTTAAATACAGTGCCTGAATGTCCAGCATAACCAGGATTGTTTCTGAAACATTGTGAAGAAAGTCCACCAGAAGTTAGGGGCAGCCTATCCCAAGGATGACCCTAGCCCTGATTCACCAAGACTCAGGACAGCCGTGTTAACCATCTCCTGACCCCAGAGACTCACCTTGCAATTGCACAGGGAAATCTACTGCCCCCTATTTGACTATTGCTCCTCAGTGTTCTCCACCATGTCCTCCTTACCTCTTTCTCATTTAAATATTGTATACAGCTCTATCTGTCACTCACACTTCAGATCCCTTCCTCCACACATCACTGCTCTCTATACCAGTCCCTAGGCTGGCTCCCTATGCAGGACCATTTTGAATATGCCATGGGCTATCTAGTTGACACCTCTCTCAGGAACTCCCTAAAGTCCCCTTTCTCCTCCCTTCTCACTGGCAGAGTGGTAACTCAGTGCCACAGGGTCTCCTCCGTTTCCCCCCCATAGTCCCCTGTGTATTTACTGTTATGGGGAGCAAGGCTTTCTGTGTCTCTGCCCCCTCTCTTTGGAATAGACTACAACTGACTATCTGAATGTCCCCCTCTCATCAGTCCTTCAAATTGAATCTAAGAGCTTGGCTTATGACTCAGGCCACCTGTAACTGCTCCCTAGGAAACACCCTCATCAGTAATCCACCTTAGTGGTCCAGTGTACCTCTTGCCTTACTTCCCAAGTAGCAGATGCTAAATAAATAATAGCCATGTTAGACTCCATTGTGAAAATGTAGATTGCTATAGTGTAATACCATGTGCACTATACTGTAAACCTGGGTTTCAGTCTTGACTACTGCAAGTGTATGTCCTAGTTCTCTGCAAGCATAGATGCATCACTTTATTGCTGTGAACTTGTTTTTATGTCCTTAACTCATATTTATGATGTGATGTTATGTATCACTGTTTCTGCTACCACTGTACTCACAGTATTATGTGTACCCACTGTGTTATAACTTGTGCCTATTGTTTGTGCCACTGTATGGCCTGGGTTGCAACTAGAAATGGTTCTTTGGATCAGTGTGCTTATCCAGTTAACAAAAACATAAATAAATAAAATGTATTTATTTAGATGTTGGTAACTAGGTAAAGCTTGTTGGGACAAAGCCCATTTACAGAGGTAACCCAGGATTTCTAGAAAGAGGTGCTGTACTAAACAGAAGTAGACCAAATTTATGTGAGCGAGATGACAGTAACATTATGCTAAAGAAAGCAGACAAACTAATGAAATAACACACTCAAATGGGCAGGCAAAAACAGAGACATTAAAACAATTTAATAACTTAAAGAGCAGCTGACACCATCATGACAACTTTAACAAACCATAATATTTACACAGTTCAGCTTGTGTTTCATGTTAGTTCTGTATTTCTCCTCCTCATTATTTATTACTGAGGTCATTTGCTTTAAAAGAAAATTTTTGATCCTGAAGAGTTCATCTATTCCTATTGCTTTCTTCCTACCTAAGATCATCATGCACTGCTTGTGACATCACAGTTACTCTCATGGCAACATATTGTGATGTCACAACAGAGGATTATGATTTCAAGTAGGGATTAAGATATAGAGGCAGATGAACTCTAAGGGAACTCTGAGGAATAAAGATCATGTAGTCATGCAAATTTACTCAGTAATAAATAATGAGGAAGAGAAATACATAGAATATATGTGGAATGCAAGCGGAGCTGTACCTAACTATTATGTTTTTCAAAGTTTTCTTTGAGGTGTCAGTAGCTCTTTAAGCTGAATGGGAGAGGTGAAGATTGTTAGAAAGGCTATCTCTCGAAGAAACCATAATAAATACGATGAAATGGTGAGTGGAAGCTCAACAAAAATTTGCCATTTGAATCAATAAGAAACTGTGTGGAGGAAGCTTCTTCTTGAATGTCCCCCACCTCCCCCTCCCACCCTGAGTGTATTCTTGCATCCCATACATAACACAAGACAAGATAGTGATACCAAGAGGCATAAGCAGGTGAACAACTGGATTCCAATTCAAGTAAAACAGTTGCATTTGTAAAATAACAGGTAAATATTTTTAGTGTTTTTTAAAATCTCTGCAGTATCTCATATGTACTGGAGGAGCAGATCCATGCTTGCAGAATGGATATGGGATACAGGTCTGCAAACTAATGAAATGTTTTCTGTTGGTCCCTCTGTTGTGAAAATATTAGACTGTCAGTAGCAGACTTCTTTGTTTTTTCACCACTTTCTTTCACTTTTGGAGTTAAGAAGTCATCCCCAAACAATCCCAGCAACTCCCTCTCACTATTGCTGCTGCTGTATTCTCCTCCAGTTTTACTCCATGGAAAATTAAAATCCCCTAAAACTAGTACATACCCACTTACAGTACATTTATTTTTCAATGTACTGAACAAGAAATTATCCTCTTTGCTCCATTGACTTGGTGGTCTTTAAAAAACACCTACTAATATTTCTGATGCCCCCCTTCCCATCCTGACTCATAAATCCTTCAACCTGTCCTCATCCTCCTCCACTTTGATGAATCAGCATCCTCCCTTGCATACAGTGCAATCTCTCCTCCTCACTTTCACTTCCAGTCCATGCTATACAACATGTAATTCAACACCTCTATCCCCCATGAATTCTCCCTCACCAAGTTTCCTTTACTCCCATTGATTTTTCATCCATCATTAGAGCTTCTTCCTATTTTCCACTATCCTAGCATTAGTATACATACATTTCAAGTCCAGATTTTGCCTCTTTAATGTTCCATAACTTTCAACACATACAATGTCTTTCATTACCTTCATTGTTGCATCTGGCATATATGTCCTGGTGATTAATCACCTTTGTCCTGTCTTTTGCACCTTCCCTTGGTGTCTTCAGTTTAAAGCAGCTCCAGTCACCTCCCTTACCATGGTATCCAATCCCCTGCCAGAGTTGCCATTCCCTATCAGCACAGGTGTAGTACATTCCTAGGAAAGAGCACTTTTTCCCTAGAAGTTGCTCCAGCTCCTCAGAATTTGTGTCACTGTACTTGGCACCATGTTAACAGCCATGTATTTTTCCCTTACGGCCAGCTGTTTAGCTCTTCCTCCTTTGGGAACTGCCAGAATCTCACTGATGATTAGCTTCCCATTTCTCTGTTTGACCTTATCTACAATTTCCATATAGTGTCTCCTCCATAATTCTGTTTTCTCCCAACAATTGTTAATTGCCATGTGAATTGCCACAATTGGTTGATCTCCTGCTCCATCCTGGATACTGTCAGTCCTTTTATTTTTTTATTTTATTTATTTGCAATTTTTTTTCATAAAAGGCACACTAAGCTATTATACTTTGTTTCAAAGTGCATCCTGGGAAGGATGGGTTGCATGGATTTCTTTTACTGATGGGGGACTGTTGGCCATGAAACCAGGGAAACACCCTTACACTTCTTGTAGGAGGGAACCTCTGGTCATCTGGTTATATGCCATGATGGCTGACTGGGAGGATGGTGGTGATGATGCTGTTGGGGTAGAAGAGCGAATCTCCTCTTCTACTGCCATTTTTTTCTGAGGTCCACACTTTTCTGGACATAATGTCTTCAGAGAATACCATGGATATCGATGGTGAGGATATAGAAATTGCACAAGTTGCCAAACAGACTGAACTGAACTCACATGCTGAATGTAGCTTGATAAAGGAAGAGATCCACCTAAAAAGAGTCATGGAGGAAAGAGAAACCTACTTGATTTGGTGGCTGAAGAAGAAGCCAGGTGCTTGCATGAAAAAGAGGCTGGTGGTATCTAGAGTGGGTCCCAGAGAGGAAGTGTTGTTGAATAGTGAACCTGCTATGAGCATGCCTCTAGATGCAGTGACATCTTTAAAGGCACCAGCTGACAGCCGATTTAACAGTCAGTCAAACTCATGTCAGACTGTTTCTCAGGTAGAAAGAGAGTCAGGACAGGAAAATGCCAAAATGGAGACTGAGCTTGACCAATGATGCTGGGACTGTGGCAGGGGTCCTTCTGCCCCTTGAAGAGGAGTTTCTGAAGTTGGTCTAAACTCCTATACCTGCAACACATGCAACTGTTGCAGCAGAGTGAAGAAGAGGAAGCCCCAGATGGAAAGCACCTGCACAGCATGGCAGTGCTAAGCTGCCAAAATGGACCAGTGATTTAGACAGCAAGGGTTGCAGAATGCCAAAAGTGCAGGGAAGGGCACAAACCAGAAAATGGCTGATCCTATGGCACTGACGTCATGTACAAAAGCAAGCAGCTTCTTTTTTGAGCAAGCACTGGTCTGTGGAAATGGCACTTGTGGCAGCTGAATAGGTGTAAGCTCCAGATGGAAAGTCCTGGCTTTTGGGAGATGCACATCAGAACACAATTCAGACACAGTCTGCTGCATCTGTATGTACTGAGGGGGGAGGGTAAAATACATGCTGTGTTTTCATTCAGGAGGTTTAGTACATACAGGCTGTACTAGCAATATGTTTTCCAACACTGACACTGTCCCTGGTACAGCAATGCTCTGCAGCAGTTCCCATTGGTGCCTCAGGCTCTAGACTCCCTGATCATATGCACTGTGCACAAAATGACTCTGGGAACATATAGCTGCTCCCCTTGAAATTGGGGCAGTGCACCTAGAGGAGCCTTCTACCTTTGCAAGAGGTGACCCCTCCCACCCAGCCAACAAACAGCTATAGCCCAAGAACAGAGATCCAGCATGCTTGGTAGGGTAATTCTGGGGCTGTAGACTCAGATACCACAAAAACTGACACTGTACAACCCAGAGAATTGAATGATGACCCATCACCTGAGCAACATCATCAAGAGCCATGCCAGTTTAGGATGGCAGACCCATTCTTCTCGCAGGGTGAACCTGCACATTACAGAAATGCCATCAGGTTAAAGTACAACAGTGCTATGGAATTTGCACATGACAGGGTGTATGTGATTCAGAATATCCTCAAAGACTCTATGGGTATCCTTGCAGCTGAACTCTATGCTGTCATACACGATTCTGGGGAAACAATCTTTCATATTAGTTTTAAGACTCTAAAATCTTGAAAGAGATTTTGGTTTAAATATGACCAGTTGAAAGATATTGCACTGTGGTCCCTCTTGTCCAAACCTGCTGTAATATAGTCAAATATAGTCACAGTCCTGTTCTGGAATGAAGGTGCAAGTGTTTTTGATATTATGTAATGGTTAAAACAAATATGTGAGGTGTTAGATCAACCAATCCCTATTACTGACAGTGAACAGGTTTGGACAGTGGTGTGGCAGGGAGACCCCTGTCATGTATGGGTGCCTTGGTCTTCCCTCACATACCCCATGAGTATTTAGACTTATTAAAATGCTTAAGTAACATGCATTTGTGGTACAGATAGTGTATTGTATTTAAAGGGTCCAAGTTGCTATGTAGGATGTAGCAATACATTTAGAATCCTAAAGAAAGTAATGTAGGAGAGTTGGCAGTTTTGTGTAAAGCTAAGTAGAACCACTGCTCTCATAAAAAGAATGATTCCCTGTAAAATAACGCCCGAAAGGAACCGTGGAGAGTGGGACGGAAACAGAATGGTGAATTTTATATTTACTTTTCTCCACTCCACTGTAGACAAAGACTGCCTCCTCTGTGTGTAAAGCTTAGTTGGTCTACCTCTGAAATAGCTGTTTGGGTAACCAACTATTGGAGAAGGAGCTAGAAAAGGGACAAGAAAGCTTTGTTTATGTGTATTTCACGGGGATGTGCCACTGGTAGAAGCAAGCAGCTGGCATGGTACCAATTCAAGAATTTCAACCACCTCACTCATAAGTATAGTGCTTGCTGAATAATTCTAGCACATAATGCACTTTCTTTTAATATCCCGGGTGCCCAGTTAGCTGATCCACTAGCAAGTACATGTAAGCGCCAAAACTATTGCTGCAAATGCAGCTTCTTTTAATTTGCAGTGCCCCATAAGCTCAAAAGCTCTTCCCCAAGGGAAGAAATTGTACTGGTGCTGTGTATTTGTAGGTGCCTGTCAGAGCTTCCCACTTTGAGTGCTCTTTGCAACCGCATGTCGCCAAGCATGACTGAATGTTATAATGTGGCTAATGTGCAAAGTTGCTATAAATAAAAGAGCAGATGTTGCTCTCTAAGTGTTTTGGAGCAGAATGGTGCTCCGAAGCGTGATGTGTGTCCAGAGGTTCTGGCTGCAAGCTCCTAGTCCGGAGCAGGATTTTAAGGAGCACATTGAAGCGCTTGCAGTCAGAGAGGTACCACAGATGGGCAGCGAATATAGAAATAAATGATGTACAGCCCGTAAGAAAGGACACAAGAGGCAGAATGGGGAAAAACCCTTAGAGTGTCCAAAGGTAGAAATAGGCCCAAATGAATTTTCATAGCTGTCTTCTGCAATTTCAGCCATCAGGACTTGTTTTAATTCATGAATTACCCTACAGAGACTCTGTACAGCTAGAAAAGAGCTTTAGGAATGGTATGTGTCCTGAAGAAGTGCCCCTCTACATACATATAAACCCAGGGAGGAATAAAATTCAGGGTTATGCATTAATTAAAATGTCTGTATTAACACTTGACTGTGGACAGACCTGTTCCCCAGAGAGCTCAGAAAGAATGAAGATCCCTACAGGAAGACAGCAGCCCCAGTGATCTGAATATATACTGAGCTGGTTCACAGTATAAGCCGATCAGTGGGAGAAGTTGATATTAATGAGGGTCGTTATGTGTACGAATAGAAATAAAACTGTTCAGGGCTGGGATATGTATGTCTTGTTTTAGGAAGATGAATTTTCTGTAAGGGCTTAGAAATATCCCTGTCTTTATTTTGTGTAGGCCGGGATATGAGCCATATAAACTTATGTTTTGGTTAAGTGGGTGGATCCCAATTTTATTAGGTCACTTGTAAGACAATATAAAAATCTGCCACTAGGGCTAAGTTTTTAAATAGAGGGAGTCAGTCTTGAGCTGACTCAGGAAGGTGTAAGACCTCGGGAGTGCACCTCACTGTGGGAAGGAGACTGAAAGAAAGAGTGCCATTGCTGGGCATCATATTGGACTGTCTGAGACAAATGCATTTTGATTACCTTGTTTAAAAGTATGAACCAATACCTGACTTTTAATTTCTGTAAAAATCGTTTTTGAAGAAAATAAAATGACAAGGGCCAGAATGGTGCTTTTTATGCACTACATCTATTAGTATGCCTGGTAATTGTATCCTGTTTTCCGAGCCCTGTTCACAAGGGGGATGGAAATTCCAGATGAAACTGCAACAAACAAATACAGCAGTATGTCATCATCCTAGTAGTTTTTTTCCTCAGGAGATACTGAGGTATGTGCTTTTATCTGGGGGCAACCTCAGACACACCACAAGTTTGGATCTATAACACACGTAAGCATGACATGTGATGCTCACAGGTGCAGTAGTTGCTTTATGTACAGACACATTAATTTCCATTGTCCGAACCCCTTCAAATGCAACTTTTGTGAAGAGCAGGGACATATGTAGAGGCAGTGTCCCTGGGCTTCACAAAATAGGCCTGGGGGTTTAAATCGGGAAGAACTTATTGCGAAGGGCAGGCCCAAGGTTCTGCTAAAGCATGTATGGCTACATCATGGATGCAACACCTCATGCCATGCTGGTGACTTGGGTTCAGGAATGGGTCTGGATCTTTGGGGGTCAGCTGGGGTGGGTGGGAGCAGGATTGAGCAGCAGTGAGGCAGCTCTCCCCTCCCGGGAAGGGATGTTTTCACCCCCCCCGCCATGTGAATGCCACCAGCTGGAGTCCCAGTGGCAGTATCGGATGATGGGCAGTACAAAGGGAGGGTGTTGAGGGAACACAGCATGTGCACGCCTCCACATGCCCATGTGTATCCGCAACAGGGGGTCGGGGAGAACATGGAGCTGGCAGGCTCCATGACAGTCCTGGCTGTAATCCAGGTGATTAGGATACAGACTGGGCCAGATGCAAGCCCCCTGCGGAGGGTGGTGCCTTGCCTACCAGCTCCAGAAAACTAGGATAAAAATCTATATGAAAAAAATTGGGGGGGGGGACAGGAGCCAAACCCTGGGAGTTCGGACCCTCTTACTACTGCACATCCACAGTAGCCAGAGAACTCTGGCACCTGGACAACATCTGAAGTAGGGGTTGGTTTTTCCCTGCCACAGTACCCACTGCAGCACCCCAGCAGCCTTTGCTAGCACATGAATCAAGTGTTGTAGGGACCCTCCTCAAGCTGAGCCACAGAAAGACCCCTTAGGGCAGTAAACTGAAATACCCACTGCTACCACGTAAATCTAACATGGAAGTAGTTAACTCTAGGAAGAGGGGATGACACAGAAAGACCAGGAGAAGATTGACAAAACCTGCTACAACCCGTGTACAACTGATCTTCAGCCTTGTTATTTAATAGACAATGAGAAGACACTGAGGAAGAGGAGGGAGACTCAGAGCCCTCTTCCATAACATCCTCAGTCAGAGATCACTCCATGAACTTGGATGAGTCAGTTCCTGAAACGTCCGCTGCATAAAAAAGCAGATGGACAAGGTCCCAGGTGTGCGCTATGTCAGCCACACAATCCTCATAAATGTCTATTTGTATTGGTACAGCCATATCACCTATCATCCTAATAATGAACAGCATAAAGACCTGTGGGAAAAACGTGGAGACAATGATCCTTCTGGAAACCATCTCAGGCAATGTGATGTTCATTCAAGACACCCAGCTTAAAACTTTATTTGAAATATCTACTGTTAAAAAATTATGGACAAAGGGGACATCATTTTGGTCACAGGACTTGGACAAATGTAATGGGGTGGGGATATTGTTCAAGAATGTGGCTATGAAAGTAAAGCAATTAACTGAACTTGAACCAGGCTGAGCTTTGCTACTAGACATAAAATTTGGGGGGCAATGTCGTAGACTGATTAACTTCTACATGCCACAGATAAAGGCTGCCAGAGTTACTTGATTCAGACTAGTCAAGCCTTTTTTTGCACACCAGGAATCTGGTAGTGTTGGTGGCAACTTTAACTGTGGTCTGTCCCTACTGGACAGAGGCAAACACCCTAGGAAGTTGTATAGCATCTCCGTATACTTAAAGAGCTGCTGACATGAATATATCCTCGGGGCAGACAGCTCATGACAAGAAGCTGCCTGTCTGAGGATGTAATGAGCCACTTTTTAAATTCTTTTAAAAGGGTGCTGTTTAGATATTTAATGTATTGCCTTGCTGGCAATACTTTCTGTTCTGCAGAGCTGCCAATCACAGTATGCAGCCCTGCCCCTAAAAACCATGTTATGATGATGTAAAGTAGGGAAGGGACTGCAGTGTAACTAACAGGCATTTTTCAGCGCAGCAACAGCCTTTATATTGACATTTTTAGGCAACTGGACATGCAAAGGAGGTTGTACAGTGTACTGTAGTGTAGTTCCTACTTTATATTTACAATTACCTGCAAATGTCATTAAACACATATAAAGACCGCTGTTGCTCTAAAACCTATTAGATGCTTATTACTTACATTGCATCCCCTTCCCTACTTTGTGTTATCATAACGCGTTTTTTTAGGGTTGGGGCTGCAGCTTGCAATCCGTGACATGGCTGAACAAGGAAGTATTGCCGACAAAGTAATACATTAAATACTGAAATAATACTCTTTTCAAAAATGTTTTAAAAGTGGCTCTATTAAGTTCTCAGGAAGGCAATTTCTTATCATGCGCTGTCTTCCCAGAGAACGTCAGTTGCTCTTTAAGAGAAATCCCCACTAAAAATACATGTCCGGCTAAGTGCCTGTATTTTCACTGTTATATGCCTGAATTGTGAAATCAGTCCTATTAAATACCTGTACAGGCAGAAAACAGGCCCTGTTCTATGCCTGCAGCCACTGCATTCTTAACGCAATTCAAAAAAACCTGCACCAGAGAGTGAGCTGGTGCAGATACAGAGTGTGCAACCCAGAAACAACCAAAGACAAAAAAGTACTGCACTCAAGGACTGTGAAGTGGTGGGCAGGTAACCACCACCGACACCTTAAATAATAAGGCAATAATCGAAATGTTGAAGCAATGCTTGCTTGCTTATTAAAGAAATCATTTCTGCCACATGCATAGAGCAAAACAAAATTTACCAACAGTTCACAGCTACTCCAGCGCTTCACTCTTTGGAGCTTCCTCAGAGGGCTCTCTGCAAGTGGCAGAAATTATTTCTTTAATAAACAAGCAAGCAATTCTGCAACATTTCAATTATTGACTTATTATTTAAGCCACTGCATTCTGCCTTTGTGAGCATGAGTCAAAAAACAGGCATCATGCAGTAGATTTACAGTAGCTGTCCAATGCCTGTCTAATGCCTGCATTGTTTGGATGCATAGCATACCTGTTTAATGCCTGTCTAATATCAGCAGTGTCCAAGAGATTTCTGCAGGTCCTGCAGCTTAGCCATTGTGAATACAGTGGTGTTTTTTTTTGGGGGGGGGAGCAGAAAGGATCTTCATTGTACCCTACATCCATACTGAAATAATCACACAGACACCAACATGGAGTGAGCTGATAGGTTTACTGTACTGTTTAACACTTAGAACAAACTGCAGAAGGCACAGGCTACTGCCTGCCAGATAAGGGTTTATATTTATAGGCTAGTGCATGTGCATTGGCAAGGCATATGCAAATCACATATGCGAATAACTTCCCGACATCTCCCTTCTCAATAAACTTTTCCTCCAAACATAAAATGTTTAAAGTTCTATATAGCTCAGATTTTTGTGAGTCAATGTAGTCACAATGCCAGGTGGACCTTCGGATCTCCCTTCCACTGACACAGCTAATTATTGGGCTGGAGCTGGTACCAGTCTATTGATCCCAACTGCTCAGGGGTGGGACTGATTCCACAGGCTCTCTTTGTAACTGCCCCGGCATCGCTTGTGGAGGGACCTCCATTGCAGGCACCTCAGGGATCCCATCATCCTCCATCATGTCATCCAGCTCTTTTCTCTCTTCTTTTCCTCGGATGTGCGAGTTTTGTGTGCCAGTGGAGCAGCACGGCTCAAGGATTAACAAAAGGTCCCTCCTGTTTCTTTGATACATTTCCCATTTGCTTGGACCACATAGGAGCGTGGCTCTTCAGCATGGCATTCCACAACTGCAGGGGTCCAGGTATTCTTAGGTGTTCGCAAGTAAACAGGCTGCCTTGGTTATAAGGCTGGGAGTGGTCAGGCATGCAAATTATAATAAGATTTTTGTTTTTCTTGAGTCCCTCACAATGTAGCTCGCACATCAACTTCTGGCACTTTTGGTTTAAGTAGCTCAGATCTGGTAGGCAATAAAGTTAATTAGAAAATGGTTTAAGAAATTCCTGGGCTGTGATTGGCTGATAGCCCTGGCAAGGTGGGCATCTATCAAAAAATCAAATGCCAGTTCAGGGTACCCTATTACTTACAGCATCCTTGGGCACCCTGAATTTTCAAAGTCAGAAGCCACCATTTTTTATGGGTCGCTTAGCGAGGGAAGTGGCCCCACCCATCCTGCTCTATACCTTCCCCTGACACAGTACCTCAAACTTTGTAAATCAGAGCCTGTGCCAGCTGGTATAGAATCACACATCTCCAAAGTCGGACAGTTGCTCAGTCATTAAGGGTAAACATATAATTTATGGAAGCAAAAACTGTAAGCGCAGTCTGTCAGCATTTCACACAGGAAAGTGCCGTAACTGCTCCTGGACTGATTCTCCCTATCTCCTTTATTGTATACTGTTGCCCTGGCAACTACCCCTCCCCCACCTAGCTACTAAAATCATAAGCCTTGCCAACCAGTCACAGACAAATCACTCAACATTCATTTAAATCTGGGAGCACTGTTAAAGTACCTCTTTTTTCTTTTTTTTTTCAGTAGCTCACTTCATCTGCTGACTCCCGTGTTCCCTGCCCAATGCACCTCACACCATGCCATTCTCGCTCCATGGCTAAATGCTCACTCTCCATTCTGGCAACAAGAAGACACCCAGTTCTCTCAGAATTAAAAATAAACAACAACAATTTTCATTTTACATCCACTGCAATGTCACAGTCCTCAAATCCACTCCACTGCACTTCTCATAGCCCTCCTACCTGTCCATACAGTGCTAGATTTATGGTATTGCTCTGTTTATCTCCCTCTTTCCCCTGCTGACAAAACAACAAGGACCACTCAAAAAAAAAAAAAAAGGTTTCAAGATTTTTTTTGTAAAATGGGTACCACTTCAATCCCAATTATTCAATCCCAGCATTCCAAAGAGACAGTGTGTGTGTGTGTGTGTGTGTGTGTGTGTGTGTGTGTGTGTGTGTGTGTGTGGAGTGGTGGGGGTGAAGTGAGGTTGGGGGTAGGTAACGGAGCGATCCCATCAAATAAAAAAACAACAACTTGATGACAGGCATGGGTGGACAAGTGAAACAATTGTGACATACAATGTGTGTATCTGGGTGTTGATGGGAGGAACCTCTCACCAGGGAAGCATACAATGTATGTAAAAGACTGCAGTGCCCTCTACTGGCCAAGTGGAGGGACTATTTTAAAGAAAAAAAAATTCAGTCATTTGTACAAATTATTTTTTATTCTCTTCACATTTTTTATTTCTTACATAAAAATGATACTTGTAGTCCATTTTCTAAGCACAATAATACCCTCCAGGGTGGGCAGTATTGGTCAATACTGGACCTTCCAGAGGCTATAGGCAAGGCAAAGGCAAATTTATTTAAAAGACGCCCAATCCCGGAGGCTTTGGGCGCCGCACAAATTTTATAGCATTTCATACCACATAAATATATAAATTAAGATTAATACATACAGATAGTCAGCATCACACTCCAAACGCTTGCAAAAATCGGAAAGTCTTCAGGCAGGCTTTAAAGGCAGTTATAGTGGGGGCCTCCCTGACTGCAATTGGTAAAGAGTTCCAAAGAGCGAGAGCGGCAGCACTAAAAGCTCAGTCACCTGCAGATTTTAGTCTTGCTCTTGGAACAGTCAGGAAGCCTCCACTAAAAGAGCGGAGATTACGGGTAGAGGAAGAAGGTACCAGGAGTACTGACAAGTAACCAGGGCCCTGCCCGTGTAGGGCCTTATAGGTGAGAAAACCCACCTTAAAGAGTATTCTCCACCTGACAGGCAGCCAGTGCAATTCGCGCAATACAGGTGTAATATGACAAAATTTACTTTGCCCAGTCAAAAGCTGGGCAGCAGCATTTTGCACTAGCTGCAGTCTGCGAAGAGAACCCCCAGATACCCTGAGATAGAGGGCATTACAGTAGTCAAGCCTAGAAGTGACTAAGGCATGTATCAAGGTAGGGAGGTCCAGAGATGGAACAAGGGGCTTAATCCTGGCAATGTTTCTAAGATGGAAAAAACAGGAATGAACCACGGAAGATATATATATGAACTTCCATGGACAGGTTACTGTCAAGAATCACACCAAGATTTCCCACCCAAGAGGAGGCCATCAATGATGCAGCTCCTAGCACAAGTCCAGTTGCAGAGTCAGAGGCCATCCGATCACGAACTCTGTTCGACTCCGCTACCAATACCTCAGTCTTGTCAGGGTTCAGTCATAGCCAGCTGGAGGCCATCCAGTCATTAATCTCAGCCAGACAGATATTTAACACATCCACTGCGTTTGACATTCCTGGGGCAAAGGACAAGTATAGCTGAGTGTCATCAGCATAGCAATGAAAACTCAGACCATACTTCCTAATGATCCCCACCAGGGGCAGCATATATACTGCGAAAAACATTGGGGCCAATACCGAACCCTGAGGGACTCCACACAAAAGGAGGCAGGGTGTAGATGAGAAATTTCCCATCACAACCTGTTGCCTCCTATTGGTGAGAAAGGACTCAAACCAATTGATGACAATACGGTGAGCCCACACAACTCCCTCAGCGGAGAAGCAACACACAATGGTCCACAGTATCAAATGCTGAAGAGAGATCGAGAGAACAAGAATTGTCCTGTCCCTCGGTCTCTAGCCCTGAGGAGAATCATTCTGCACCTGAACTAACCAGTTTCAGTGCTATGTCTGGCCGAAAAGCTGACTGGAAGGGATCGTACAACTCGTGAGAGTCATGAGATGTTCCTCCAACTGAAGCAATACCACCTTCTCAACAATCTTCCCCAAAAATGGGAGATTGGAGATGGGACGGTAATTTGCCCTGATCTCCGGGTCCAAAGATTTCTTTAATAGGGGTCTCACCAGAGCCTCCTTCAAGGCATCTGGAAAGACACACTGACCCAAGGAGCACCGAACAATCAAGGCAAACACTGGGCCAACAGAGTCAATGCATCTCATTAAGAAACGCGTTGGCACTGGGTCCAGTTCACAAAAGGTATGCTTCAGATTGACTGCCACCTTAATAACCTCATGAACCTCCACTGGTCTAAACTCTCCCCAACTAGGTGGAGTGCACTTAGAACACAACTGGCAACCACTGTCAGCAATGGTATTGCTGACTGAAGAAATCTCCCGCTGGATCAAAGACACCCTGTCTGAGAAAAACCAAGCAAAATCCTCACAATCCTCATTGAGAAAACTCTCCTGGGCTGCAGACAGACAGGATGGAGAAGGCTGTCAACAGTCCGGAAGAGTGAGGCTGGTCAGTTTCTCCCAGTAGCAATCTCCTTGGACAGAAATACTGCCTTATTTCGGTTGATTGCCTCCTGATATGTGCAATAATGCGCATGCAGGACCAGTTTGTCCATCTCCAGACGGGACCTCCTCCAGCAGCGCTCTAATCTCCAACCCATCTTCTTCATTTCCCTAAGATCTCCATCATACCAAGAAGACCTCAGGTACAAAGTTCTGGGTCATACACGGATAGGTGCGAGGGAGTTGATGGTGTCAGATAACACCTTATTATAGGTGTCCACCCCAACATCAACGCCCGACGCATGCATCACCCATACTAGATAAATCAACGGCCACAAAACCTCAGGGGTAAGATCGCGAAAGGGCTGCAGCGAATCATCTCAGCAGGGAAGAACTTACGATGGAGCCCTAAGGTGAACTTCATTCGCAATGATCAGACCAAAATACCTGATCAATCCCAAGATCTACAATCTCGAGCCCCAGTGAGAACACCAAGTCCAGTGTGTGGCCATCCCGATGAGTTGGTGCATCAACAAACTGCGTCAGCCCCAACAAGGACATACTCTTCAGAAATTCGCTGGTGCACCTTTGAGCTTTATCATCGGCCCAAACATTGAAATCCCCCAGAAAAACACATCTGAGGGAACCCAATGTTTCACCGGCAACAAACTCGGCAAATTCCTGCAGGAAACCCCCCATCGGGCCAGGAGGGTGATAGATGAGAAGGATCCTGCAGCCCATGCAGAGTCCTCCATGAATGGCCACACACTCAAATGAACTTGGGGCTCCCACCGGGTGCACAGTGAAGGTCAGGCTAGATCTAAAGCAAATGGCTACACTGCCAGCCCTGCGATTTTCTCTGGGGCAGTGCACCACGGTATACCCTGGGGGGACTGCAGCCTCAAAAACAGGGCCGGCATCATCTCACACCCAGATCTCCATGATGCAAGCCAGGTCGACCGATGAAATCAAGGCGGCACTAATTGCCGTCTTGTTTCTGATCGATCTGGCATTGCACAGTACTGCCATCAGAGACATAGAGGGTGGTGCAGCCCCTCGGGTTACCTGACCACTCGGTCTGGTGGTCTCCATGAAAATGGGCACCAACCACGTCGGGCTTCTCCTAGATGCCCTAAATAATCCAGGGCGTCTCCTGGACCTAACCACCTCTATCCTTCCATCAACCAGCTCCTGGTCATCTAGCAGCCAACAGGCAGAATGATCCCTTACAATCCCCAATTCCCTACAGCATCTGATAATAGTATCAGACACTGGAAGAGGGACAAAAGGATGCAAAGCATGTAGCTGTGAGTTCCCATAGATGATCCTAGCCCCACAAGTCCCCCTGCAAATCCCCTACACATTTCCAATTACATAAACTAACAAACAGCTAAATTATTAATACAAAAACTCAAAACAATTTAAAACATTCCTATCATAAACAAACCTATTTAACACAATTAAAACCTTCAATGAACTAACCCGCTTCCCTCCTCTCATCCCAGAACAGGGGAATTCCAGCACCGAGTGGCGCTTGCGCCACTCACAATGCTCACGCTTGCGAGCGGTGCTTACATTTATATGAAATCCTCCCCGCCCCCTCCACATCGACGTTGCTCTCCCCACTCACTCCTCCAGCTCCAGCTGGAATAGATTAAATTCGACACGGCCTCTCACGCTGTGTACTTCGCGATCTAGGAGGGCTAGTGAGCAGGTAGCCCACGGGGAGGGCAGCAGACACCAGTGAGGGGAAAGACAAGCACAGGGCCAAAGTCCAGACAAAGTTCCAGCCGCTAATGAGTGGCGTCCCAATGATATGCAGCAGTCCAAAGAAATACAAAGCTGCCGCTTGCGAGCGGCGCTTACATGTATATGAAATTCTCCCCGCCCCCTCCACATCGATGTTGTTCCCCCCACTCACTCCTCCAACTCAAGCTGGAATAGATTAAATTCGACACGGCCTCTCACACCGTGTACTTCAGCGATCTAGGAGGGCTAGTGAGCAGGTAGCCCGCGGGAAGGGCAGCAGACACCAGCGAGGGGAAAGACAAGCACAGGGCTCAAAGTCCAGACAAAGTTCCAGCCGCTAACGAGTGGCATCCCAATGATATGCAGCAGTCCAAAGAAATACAAAGCTCGGCTTGCGAGCGGCGCTTACATGTATATGAAATTCTCCCGGCCCCCTCCACATCGATGTTGCTCCCCCCACTCACTCCTCCAACTCAAGCTGGAATAGATTAAATTTGACACGGCCTCTCACACCGTGTACTTCAGCGATCTAGGAGGGCTAGTGAGCAGGTAGCCCGTGGGGAGGGCAGCAGACACCAGTGAGGGGAAAGACAAGCACGGGGCTCAAAGTCCAGACAAAGTTCCAGCCACTAACGAGCAGCATCCCAGTGATATGCAGTAGTCCAAAGAAATACAAAGCTACCGCTTTCGAGCAGCGCTTACATTTATATGAAATTCTCCCCGCCCCCTCCACATCGACGTTGCTCCCCCCACTCACTCCTCCAGCTCCAGCTGGAATAGATTAAATTCGACATGGCCTCTCACGCCGTGCACTTCAGCGATCTAGGAGGGCTAGTGAGCAGGTAGCCCGTGGGAAGGGCAGCAGACACCAGCGAGGGGAAAGACAAGCACAGGGCTCAAAGTCCAGACAAAGTTCCAGCCGCTAACGAGTGGCATCCCAATGATATGCAGCAGTCCAAAGAAATACAAAGCTGCCGCTTGCGAGTGGCGCTTACATTTATATGAAATCCTCCCCGCCCCCTCCACATCGATGTTGCTCCCCCCACTCACTCCTCCAGCTCAAGCTGGAATAGATTAAATTCGACACGGCCTCTCACACCATGTACTTCAGCAATCTAGGAGGGCTAGTGAGCAGGTAGCCCGCGGGCAGGGCATCAGACACCAGCGAGGGGAAAGACAAGCACAGGGCTCAAAGTCCAGACAAAGTTCCAGCCACTAACGAGCGGCGTCCCAATGATATGCAGCAGTCCAAAGAAATACAAAGCTCTGCCTGCAGTGTCGGGTCTCATTACACCCCTGGTGGTCTGATATTGCCCAATACCACCCACCCTGTCTGGTATTATTGCTTACTCAGAATGCAGAGACAAAGCACCCACTGCACAGACTAAATAAACACAAGAACACTGCAATTGATATTAAAGCCAGTCCTTTATGTGAAATTCTCGAAGTGTAAAAGTACAGATGGCACAAGCAAACCAAACAATTGTTACCGTAGATTGACTAACGTTTCACTTAGCAAGTTGCTAAGCTTCCTCAGAATGATCTAGGGGGCCCTTTCAAAGTGCTCAATATATGTAGTGCTTCACTTCACATCAATTAGTGTGACAACCAATTGCAGCCTTCCCTTCTCATTTAAAAAAGCAATTATACAGACACACTGGTATTTACTATACATAAGTAAAAAATATCCAAAGGCACTAAAACTTGGGGAAAAAGACATTTCTAAAGTATATTTTCCTTATTAGAAACAAGTTACACATTAATACCAAATACATTTTTTTTATATTTTTATTCCAGAAATGAAAAATGTGTAATCAAACTTTTTTTTTTTTTAGGCATTAAAGTTCTGGTTCTGCGGCCCATAAGCAGCTGTACTGGTGATCCTAGCCCCTCCAGGGGGATATTCCTCAATTCCAAGAGTGCTAAGTAAGGGTCTGGATGTTCCACTTGTGCTTTCTTTAATAGTCTCTTTATCATTTGAATGGCTTGTTCTATCATGCCATTACTCTGGGGGTATCTTGGTGAAGATGTTAAATGTTTAAACTCATACTTCCACTGAAAGTCTCTGAATTCAATGCAGGCAAATTGTGGGCCGTTATCTGTTACAAGTACTTCTGGGATACCACATCTTGCACATTGTAATTTGATATGGATACCACCGTTTGTTTGTTGTATTTTGCAACTTGGATATCCCAATGTATTTGGCTGATGATCTTGTTATCTATGCCAGTGACAACAAAGTTGAAAACTTAAACTCTTCCCTCACAGCTGATTTCACAAATGTCCAGAAATGGCTCTTTGATCATAAATTGGTTCTAAATGCTAATAAAACTAAAGTCATGCTCTTTGGTTTGGCCCCTAACCTTAGAAACTGTCCTCTGTCCCTAGTGGTAAATGACATGGATGGGTCCAAATTTGACACGGTCACATCCTTTAATTATCTTGGGGTTTTGCTTAATCAATCCCTGGATCTCAACCTTCACATTCAATCCACCTGTAAATCAGTTAACTGCAAACTGGGTGCTGCCTACAAGACTAGTTACATGCTAACTCCATCTGCCAGACTGGCCATTGCTAGAGGAGTACTGCTCCCCTCCTTAACCTATAGTGCCCCCATTCTTGCTGGAGCTCAGAAAACCACCCTTCATAACTGGGATGTCACTTATAATAACATATGTCGATACGCATCCTTCTCCTCCTCCTCCAGGCTAAAGTACCGCTGTCAGCTTTATGATGACCTGGGTTGGCTCTCCCCCTCTGCTACTAGGCAATATTATCTTGGTTCCCTTACCGACTCTATTGTGAGGCTCCAAATCCCAAGATCTCTAGCCAAGCTGCTAATTCATCATACCAGCTCTCATGGGTTGAGGTCTGCTGACAAATCTTTTTTAAACATCCCTAGGTGTTATACCATGAAAGGCACTGGTGCATTCAGGCATGTGGTCCCTCAGCTTTGGAATACACTTCCCCTTGAATTGAGGTTGACTGGATCCCACCAGCATTTCTAGAAGAATCTGCATTGATATCTGTTGGGTGCTGGCCCCTGCAATTGTTTTGACCCTACTTGATGGACTGATGCAATGGTTATCCTTACAACACTTGCCTCTTGTTATAATTGTTTGATACTGCTATTTTATTGTTGTGTTTCCTGGTTCCCTATGCTTTTGCCATTTGTCAATTGTTTCTAATAGGTAATTGTTCTGTCTTGTTCCTGTTTCTATCTACTGTTTACTGCATCACTGTACAATGCTGTCTGCTATGTAAACTGTATGTTCATCTATGTACCTCATTGAAATGTTCCAGTACTTATTTAATATGTCATGTACTCTCCAGGGTCGTGCCTGTAAATAGTCATACTGTTTGGCTAGTGCACTTACCCAGTAAACAAAAACTAAATAACATTTGGAGTAGTAATCAACAATTGCCAGATAATTTTCCCTTTCAGATTCAAATAGGTCAGCCCCAACCTTTTGTTAAGGTCTCTCTGGTTTCTCATGAGGCCGCAGTGGCTCCCTAGATTGTGCTTTCCTGAATTGGTTGCAAATGCCACACTGAGCCACCATGTCTCTAATTTGACTGTTCATCCCTAGCCAGAATTAAAGATCTCAGGCCCTGCACTTGCATTTTTCAATGCCCAAGTGGCTGCTGTGTAATCTGGTTAACTTGCCTGGTCTCAGTGATGTGGGGACTATCAGTCTCTCTTGGGGTGCACTGATGTTTTCTCCTGGGCCACCCATTTAAAACAGTGTCTCTCAACTTGACCAATGCTGAATCTTTATCAGTCTCTTGCTGAAACAATTTCAGTTTTTCATCACTTAGAGGCATATAGTCCATCGTGTGAACCTCGTATTTGTCTAGTTCAGTTTCTGGCACAGAATTTTCTCCCACAGTGCTACTTAGGGCATCTGCTATATGAAGTTCTTTACCCGCTTTGTACTGTACTCGTAAATCGTACCTTTGCAGTTTTAGCATCATGCATTGAATTCTCGGTGGAGCTGTGGCCAGTGGTGTTTTGAAAACGTTTTCTAGTGGGTCTGCCATATATATATTGGTGAAATTCTGAACAGCCAAACACAATAGCTAGTGCTTCCTTTTCAATTTGTGTATAATTTCTCTCAGCTTTATCAAGTGATCTGGAAACAAAAGCATAGGTCTGCCTTCTTGCAGCAGACATGCACGAAGGCCTTCTGAAGATGCGTCAACAGATAGGTCATCAGGTTTCCTCAGATTATAGTTGGCCAACACTGGAGGGTTTGTGACAACTGTTTTCTGTTCTTAAAAGGCCTGTTGGTGGTGCTCCTCCCAGTGCCATGCTGTTTCTTTCTGTAGTAACTCTCTCAATGGTTTATTTACAATTGATAAGTTTGGAATGAACTTTGTCAGGTAGTTTACCATGCCTATAAATCTCTGTAAGTCAGTCTTATTTTGGGGAACAGGCATCTGGGTAATTGCTTTTATCTTATCTGGGTCTGCCAACAGCCTGTTGTTACTTAACTTATGTTCGATATATTGTACCTCTGACATTTTGATTTTTTTAGGTTTAAAGACAAATGCTTACAGTATCTCTGGGTCTTTGTAGAACATTCAATAGCCTCTCATTGTGCTCTTGTACATTAGCTCCCCATATTAGGATGTCATCCATAATGACCTCTGTGCCCTCGAGCCCTTCAAACGTGTGAAATTTTCTTTTGGAAGACTTCTGGTGCTGATCAAATTCAAAAGGGAAGGCACTTGAACTTGTACCTCCCAAAAGGTGTATTAAAAGTCACTAGATCAGAGCTAAGCCCATCCAGTTTAATCTGCCAGAAGGCATGCCCTGCATCTAACACTGTGAATACTTTGACCCCTGCTAGCCGGGCTGCAACCTCTTCAATTGTTTTCACCGTGTGATGTTCCCTTTTTATTGCTCTATTAAGATCTCTGGGATCTATGCAAATTCATACTTTGTTTTGTTTTTCTACAGCCACCATCGATTTAACCCAGCACATGGATTTCTCCTTCTCAATAACTCCCAATCTTTCCATATTCTCCAGCTCGGTTTTCACTTTGTCTTGTAATGTGAAAGGTATTTTCCTAGGAGGGTGGATCACAGGGCTGACTGTCTTATCTATTTTAACATGGTATTCACCCTCTAAGCATCCCAAATCCTCACATATATCAGCAAATTCAGCTAGTAATCCTTCTATTGTTTCCCTTGCACTTCCAAGTACAGCATCTACTGAAAATAGCTTCTTTATAAGCATCATTTCCAAATAACTAGATAGGCCCAACATTGGGGTCATGTTTACATTAACCACTTGAAATGGCAACAGGATATACTTTTGCTTAAAACATGTTAGCAACATCACTTTGCCTTTCACATATGTTTATGACCAGAATAGGAAACCAATCTAGCTGACGACCTTTGAACAGCTTCTCCTGACAATGGAGTTTGCTCTTTAAGGTGCAGACCAAGTTGTCCTGGTGGACCCCTTCCCTGAAGGCAAGGTAGTAGTGCACAGAAAGAGGAGGGGAAAGGGGGGGTGGAGCCACAGGAACAATAGTCAGGAAGAGGAGGGACAAAAAGAGGAGGGATGGAATGGGGAGATATAGTTTTGGGACGGGAAACAATACAACTCGTAATCAGGAGGTCAAAAACAGACCAGCTGGGAAAAGGTTGTGTCATAACTTTAAAACTCCATACCGAAGGGACCTTGTGTCCAGTGAAGGCTCTGTGGGCTTATGCCACAGAGAGATACAAAAAAGAAGGGAGATTATTTGTGCACAGGGATGGAAGGAAGGTGACCAGTTACTAGGTAACAGCCATACTTAAGAAACGCATGGAGTTTCTGGGTGAAAACCCAGCTAGTTATTCTTCCCATTCTTTTCAGATAGGAGCCACATCAAAATTGGCAGCAGAAGGAGAATCAGTGAACAATATGTTGAAAATGGGGCATTGGCGGTCTGCCAGTTACAAAAGATACATTTGTGCTTTCAAGGGTTAAGGTTTAACGTGCCATCTATGTTTGTTTTGAAATTACAGATCAGAAAAAGGGGGGATACTGGGGAGGGGATGTGGGGAGGAAGGTTGGGGGACAATAAAAAAAAAAGGTCATGAAGGTTAAGGTATTTAAAAGTGTCTTGTCTAATCCAATAGGTAGAGGGAGGATCACGGAGGTATGGATCTGCGGCCATTTCTACATTTACTGGGCAGAAAGGAGAGCAGAAAAGAAGGCCGGGGTAATGCAGCTCTACCAAGATGTCAGACACTGTAGGCTGATATGGCGTGGCATTCAGGGGATGAAGTGGGCACAATTACTTTCAACGTTGCTAGAGATGAAGCAGCGGAGACCCATACCGGATTTGATTATCATACACCTGGGAGGAAATGACATAGGGGAAAAAGCATGGGTAGGCACGTATCTAAGGGTAAAAAATGATTTGGAGAAGGTAAAACAATAGTGGCTGGATGTGAGTCTGGCTTGGTCCAACATGATACCACGGAGGGTATGGAGACATGCACGTAAACACGTAGCTGTAGATAGAGCCAGGAGAAAGATGAATAGGAGGGTGGGGACTCTGGTAAGAAACATGGGAGGGCACATAATAATGAGGGGAGTGGAAGAATGGGTAGAGGATTTTTACAGATCTGATGGAGTACGTTTATCAGACCTAACCATAGATAAGTTCAACGCCGAGATGATGGGGTTTATTGAGGCCTGGAGGAGACAGACAAGCAAGTAAATTGGGAGGGGGGGCAAAGAAGGGGAAGGCCAGTCATCCAATGCAAGCTGGAGACAGGCTATGGGAAAAATGAGGGGTGGGGAGGGAAGGAGGGAATGAAAAGGAAAAAGGAGGAGAAGGAGAAGCAACAGAATGAGAAGAAAGGGTCTCAGTTATTACTGTTACCTTTAAGAAGAAAGAAGAAGGCTCCCAGGTTTTCACCTGTGGAGGTGAGAAGAAGGGGAAGAAAAGGAGGATTTGAACTGATATTGATATGTAATGCAATATAATAAAAGAGATGTAATAGACAATAGTTAAAGATGGTGATGGGAATGTAACAAAAGAAAATATGGTTTATAATAAATTGATTGCCGATCTGAGCACAACAACACACTGGTGGTCTGTCTTTTGTGGGGAAAAGGGGGAATCCGGGACAATGGGGTTTGCCCTTTAAGAGGTAGACCAAGTTGTCCTGGTGGACCCCTTCCCTGAAGGCAAGGTGGTAGTGCTCAGAAAGAGGAGGAGAAAGGGGGGGTGAAGCCACAGGGACAATGGTCAGGAAAAGTAGGGGCAAAAAGAGGAACAGGAGTACCATAGGAGGACTAAGAAGGTGGGAGGGGAAAATTACAGGGTACATAACAGGCAGCACAGAGGTACTCTGCCTCTTTTGCTGGATAATTTTGTTACCGCCCACCCACCCAAAAGAAGGAAGAAAAGGAAAAAGTGTTCTCTTGGGCAGGGTGCCAAGATGGTCTGTCAAAGGTGGATGGCAGAATGTGTCCAGTTGGACGTTTTTTGTAGGTCTGCCGAAGGTGGATGGCAGGAAGGGGGAAAAATGGTGGGGAAGGGGGGGAATGAAAAAGAAAAAGGAGGAGAAAGAGAAGCAACAGAAGGAGAAGAAAGCAGTCTCAGTTATCACCGTTACCTATAAGAAGAGAGAAGAAGAAGGCTCCTAGGTTTTCACCTGGGGAGGCAAGAAAAGGTGGAAGAAGAGAAGGATTTGAACTGATATTGATATGTAATGCAATATAATAAAAAAGGTGTAATAAGACAATAGTTAAAGATGATGAATGTGAATGGGACTGTAACAAAAGAAAATAAGGTTCATAATAAATTGATTGCCGATCTGAGCACAATGACACACTGGTGGTCTGTCTTTTGTGGGGAAAAGGGGGGAATCCGGGACAATGTCTCATACATCTGAAAAGACATCGCATTACACCATAATCCAGTGCCTAATTTGAATGTCACCATTTTCCCAGTTATGCTCAGATTTACTTTCCAGTCAGTGTCGGGTTTATAGGTAGTCACAGTCTCAATACTAAAAGTACTTTCATTTTCCTGGGCATCTTCTCTAACAACATGGATCTCACTGTGTTTACCCACATGACATACTCTAGAATTTTTTCTGTGTCACAATCTACAGTACTGTTCATATGCTGTGTATTTGTTTATCTCATGCTCACGACCACACTTTTCACATTTAACTTTATTCACTCGAGGTACATGACTCCCTTTGCTCACATTGGCACTTGCTTTTACTCATTCTTCCTGCACAACTGCTGCTTGTGCTGAGCTTTCATCCTGAGCATTTCCACTGAAGCATTTCACTCTGCATTTCACTCTGTTCAGTGGCCCTGCATATATCTATGGCATCATCTAATGTTAAGTTCGCTTTTCTCAACAGTCTGCATCTCACATGTTCACTCTGTATGCCACATACAATTCTGCCTCTGATCAACGATTCAGTTAAATCTCCAAAGTCACAAGATTTACAGTAGCTATTAGCCTCAGTTCAGTAACAAATGAATCAATGGACTCACCCAGATTCTGGCTCCTAGTATTGAACAAATGTCTCGCATAAGGCACATTCTTTCTTGCGTTACAATACCTCTCAAATTATCCCATAATTTTATTCAGTTGCGCCTTCTCTTCTTCATTTTACCAAACTAAAGTATTGGATACCTCCAATGCATCAGGGCCAGCCACGTGCAAGAGGGTCATAGCATGGATTTTCTAAGATTTTTCAGCGAGTCCACTGGCAACAGAGAAAATTTCTTTTTTTTAATGAATGAACTTTAAACTGAGAAAATTTCAAATTGCTGCTTAAATCTTCTCCAGTTTTCAGCAACATTTCCATGTAGATTGAGAGAGGTGGGAGGCTGCAGGCGGTCCATTCTGACACCATGTAATAATCACACAGACACCAATGTGGAGTGAGCTGGTAGGTTTACTATGCTGTATAACACTTAGAACAAACTCCAGAAAGCATGGGCTACTGCCTGCCAGATAAAGGTTTATATATATATATATATATATATATATATATATAGGCTAGCGCATGTGCATTAACAAGGCATACGCAAATCCTGTATGCTAATTAACTTCCCTACTGCATCCCTACAGCAGGACCCCCCCCAAACTGAATTAAATGCATATCTAGAGGTACTGTACAAGGCCTGTACAGGAACTGGGCAGGGATAACAATTATCTAGTTTTTGAAGGGGCAGGCACTGTGCAGGTGCTGTGCAAGGACTAACAGTTACTTGGGCTTGGCAGGTACAGGAACTGAACAGGTGCTGTGTGTAAGCCCCCCCAGCCCTGTTGGACTTACCTTGTCTCCCACTGTCCCTGCTGTCTGATCACCACTTTGGCCCAAGTCCTTGGTGCCCCTGAATCTCTGTCCAGCCCCAGTAATGCATGTCCCTTTAAAAAGGAGCTGGAGGAGCGAAGCCGCAGGACCACCGCAGAGCAGCCTCCCAAATGTGCAAGGTGGTGGTCTGCACATGTGCAGTGGTGCATTTTCATTTTTGGACCACTGCTGAAGCAAGTCAGAGGCTCCTTCTGTGCTCTCGGACCCCAATATCAGTTAGTCGGGGTCCGGAGAGGAGACACGAGGGAGGTGGGGAGAAGATAAAAAAGTAATTATTTTAAGAGCACCAGTGAGTGCTGAGGGACCTGCTGATAAATATTAATGAGGGCATATAAATATTAAAGAGAACCTGCCTGCCTCCTGGGGAACTGTAGAATTAGCAGCTGTGACAGGCAGGAGAAAGGGTTCTGCTGTATATTTTTACAGTAGAATCAGAGGGAAAAGGGACTGCTATGAAATCATGGGCAGATAATAAATAAAATCATTTAGTATGGCTGCTCCAGGACTTTAAAGTTGGGACACAGTATGGACTGTATTGAATTGTTTTTACAGTAGCCATGTTGTCAGCATTTAGCCTCATCCCCAGCCAATCAGAATGCAGAATTTTACAGAGGGACGTTTGGGACTGTCCAAGGGACTTTTTGGAGAAAAGGCAAGGACATTTCTTGGCACCCATTTAGCACCCAATAGGGCATCAAATGATCCCAATAAATAGTCATTTTTCAGATGGACATCTGCTGCAGCCAATCGGGAAAGGGGAATGTAAAAAGGGACTGTTTGCCCGTCAACGGGGGTTTTCCTGAGAGATCAGCTGGAGAGAGCAGAGTAGGAGAGACTGCTGTTGGGCTTGTTAGCTCTAGAGGCCTGTTTGTTTGCCTACCGCCCTTGCCTGGCCCGGTATCCCATGATCTGGGCTAATGGAGATGGGCTATGTCCATCTGGGTGATCCCGAATGGGCCATCCCCATTAGCATGACCACTTATGTCAGGCATGGGGGAGCAGGGTGGTCTGCATGTTTGGTGAGTGTCAGAAGGCTGACTGCATCAGCTGGGTGAATTGGCAAAAAGTCGACTGGCAACATGGGCGAGGGGGGGAGCACCACGACATGCACTAGGGTGATGGACGAAAATAGTCCGTCACATGGAAAGGAAAACACCCAGCAAGCGGATAGGGCAGGGTAGGTACAGATGCCTCTGCGACCCCCGAGCTGCACTCAGACCCCACCATCAGCAGCACAGCCCCCCATGCACACCATGCAGGAACCACCCATCTGGAAGCAAGTAGAGCATGACAGACCTGCACAGTGGGCAGACCTCTGAACTGCCGTTGCAGCGCAATGGATCTGCACAAGCCACCAGTGTGAGTAGGACGGCCATGAGGGTCTGGGGATCGAATCCTACATGGTGCGAGAAGTGCACCATTGCAGACGTAGGGCAGGGGTGAGGGACAGGAGGAAACTAAGCAACACACAGAGCCACACAGGCAGGCTCACACAGCTCAATAAGCTGCACCCCCAGTGGCACCTGTACTCACCTCCACTGGAGCACCATTCACCGATCAGCCATGACCACCAGCATACCGCAGGTCTGCACTGCTGCCTACAGAGCCACAGACTTCCACCATGCTATGCCTATGGTGTGTTGCACCACCAGTACACCCCTTTTATGCTGCCTGGCCATATGGAGCCCTGAGCATACATGTACAGGCATCAGTGGGTGGCCCCGCACCCATGTGACCACGTGGCTCCTTAAAGGGGCTGCAGCAAGCAACACCAGCATTCCACAGGAATGGTGAATGGTGATCATGGAGCCTACAGAAGTATGCTTCATTAAGAGCCAGAAGGGAAAGCCACACCTTGCACACTGGGGGTACACCTACCGGTGTGATAAGGAGGTGAAGGACAAGGTGTATTGTCGGTGTGTACAGGACCACAGGAACAGCTGTCCTGCACTTGTCCACACCATAGCTGACAGTGTAGTGTACATTGGCCACCTGCACAACCATGTCCCCAATGATGGGGATGTCAAGGTGCGAGAGGTGCTGGCAAGGGTGCGCGGGAGGTCACGCATGACCCTGGAGAGCACCAGCCAGATGCTAGTTCACAGCACTGTAGGTGTGACCGATGCTGTGACCGGGCAGAGGCTAGCCCTACCCCTACTGCATCGCACTGTGCAGTGGGTACATCAGACCAGTAGGGGGTGCCCTGTGGCACCCAGGTCACTGACCGAACTGCAGATCCCCCTGGAGTATATCATTACGGGGGATGGGGCACTGTTCTTGCAGTTTGATAGTGGTCCTGCGGAGGACCGGTCCCTCATGTTCTGCACCCAGCAGTCCCTGCAGGACCTGGCTGGCTGTGAGGACTGGTTGATGGACATGACGTTCCACTGTGCACCGCCACTGTTCGGCCAACTTTATACTGTGCATGATATGCATGTGGGGATGGTACTGCTGACCATCTACGTCCTGATGGCATCGTGGACTGAACAGGAATATGCGGCTGTGCTGGTGGAGATTCACAGACTGGTCGGGGGAGCAGCCCAAGTCCACCCTCCTGGACTCTGAACGCTCAGTGTGGCAAGCCATGAGGCACACATTTGGGGGGTGACATCCCTACGGGGCTGCTGCTTCCACTTTTGTCAGGCTGTGTGGAGGAAGATCCAGCAGACACCAGAGCTGCACAGGAGGTATGGCAGGGACAAGAACCTTGCCCTCCACCTACGAATGCACATGGCCCTTGTAGTAGAAATTTCTGAGTTCATGCTGGTATATGCTGTTACAGGGTTACAGAATGTCACTGAGGTTACTTGAGGTGCATTTGTAGAAGCAGAAAGCAAAATAAAACTGGATAGAACTGGTTGGTACCAGCCTGAATAACAGGCTCGGACAAAATATAAGATAAAAACATGCTTAGGCAAAAATATAAGATAACAGCACGTTGAGGCATTGAAGGCAAGCTGTACATTGCTATGGTGTGAGTGAAACTCATTGTTTCACTCAGGTCAGCTTGACCCAGGCATATGTATCAAGCAGTATTGGGAAAGAAATGAGATAAGCAGTAAAAAAGTACCTCATTCATTGGTATCAACTTGTTTTTCTGTTACATTGGCATCGTCAGGCATCAAAACCGTATTAGGAATGACAGCAATTCTTGGAATAGAGATAGCAGTTCTTGAAATAAGATACTAGTTCATTGGAATTAGCAACACCCTGATAATAAAGGTATATAAGTGATTGACTAATAAAACTCAGGGAGCCTTGCATGCTGTTGGAAGCAGACTCCCATATGCATATGTATTAAACTTTTCTTTTTACTACATGCGGTGTTCCCGAGCCTGATTTTAAAGTAAAGTGTAAGAAGAATATATTTTTTCCACGACAGTTTTGGCGTAGTCGGCAGGATCAGCACGGACTGGACCCGGAGTAGTCCTGGTCGGGGACGAATCCCAAGACTTCTGGTAAAAGTACCGAAAAACAGAGGGAAATCCGCCTACAGCAAGTGGAGCCAGGGTGGGACCGTCCCCGATCGCAGAGGATTCTCTTCGGATTCAGACGGCGCTGATCACTGTAAGTACCTGCACTCAGGCCGTTGCATGTAATAAAAAAAAAAAAAAAATTGCTTGTATAAGTTGTAACTGATATCAGGATAGCTTGAGTCTGAAATAGTGACAAAAGTAGCTATAAGTCTGAGCCTGAAATAGTGGCAATAGGGACTAGGCACCATAAAGTAAACCGGTAACAAGTAAATAGGGACATTTGAGCCTGCTCTGACAGTGTGTGAGTATAAGACAGACAAAGGGGGGGGACAGCAACAGAACCTTTCAATAGGTTGAGCGCCCCAGCAACAGAACCTTTCAATAGGTTGAGCACCCCAGCAATAGAACCTTTAAGTGGGTTGAGCACCCCAGCAACAGAACCCTTAAATGGGTTGAGCACCTTTAGGAAACTAGGGAGAAAAAGGACGAAGGAGGCAGGCAACAGTAACTCCCGGTGGTTGTTTTTTTTTTTTTTTTTTTATCTTTTCTCTTTGATGAAACTGTGGAAGAATATGTGGAGAGATGTATTAAGGAAAAGTCTCTCAAACAAGCAAGGACAACTGCCCTTTGGCCTTGTAATTTGTGCTTGCTACAAGTATAAACTGTTAGAGCCAATGATGGCTTTCACAGTTCAGGCTGTTTTTAGTAGAAAAGCAGCAGCTGATTAAGTAACGTTAGATAAGCAACATTTAGAGAAAGAAAATAAACTACTGTGGATGTACGCACAGTAGGTGACTACAGACGGGATGATTTGAAAATCCTCCCCCCCCATATTGCCTATCTGTGTAGTTTCAAGTTTTTCTGTATCAATTTCAAGTTCCCTTGCCTCCTATAGAGGCTGAAACATTTGATCCCAAACCCAAGTACTGGGGACCTCTACCAGATGGATCTCAACCTAGTACTGTTAGAGATTTTTTTTGTTTTGTTTTTAAACTGCAAACCAGAGCTCTGGAAAAAGACTTGGTTTGGCAGGTTACTAAAATGGCCAAAAGAAAACCTTTGAAAGGGTTAAAACCTTTGAAAGGGTTAATAGCTGCAGCGTTTGAAAATTATCATGAGGGTCCTGCAGTCGGTTTTCTCAATCGGACCAGTGTATCAAAAAAGAAGAAGGAAAATACCTTGGTAAGTCTGAATTGTTTTATTATTTAAAGTTTTTTTATGTCTGTTTTATTTCTGTAATACGATACTAAACAAGGTAATGCTCCATCCCTCTTGTGCGATTTTCCAGCGTATATCTGTGTTCTGTAATTATGTTCTGTTGTCAAGGTTGCGAGATAGGATTGACTGCCTTCGGTGCACAACATGTTACAGTAAAAAAGAAAGAGGAAGCTTTTTTGCCTCATATCTGACTGTTTTAATTGATTTTATTTTTAATAAAACATTTGTGCTGCCTAGATAGGGTCAGTGAAGAACTTTTGTATGTAGTTGTTGGTTGGAGCAGGTAGTGTTGAAGGTGAAGAGATATGACGTCATAGATTGCAATGTGCAGAAAGATTTGTAGTTTGCAAGCAACGTGCCAAGCCACTGCTAGGTGAAAATGTAATGTGTTAACAGCTATAAATGGCTCTATCATACTTCTAGTTAAAACCAGAAACTTTTTGCAAAATGGCAGAGTGCCATATTTTGTCTATGTGCCAAAAGGTGTAACCATGTTATACTAGATGTGTTCACTTACAGATGGTAAGTTGTGCTGTATTTTAAAGGAGTTAGAAGGTGTTTTAAAAAGTGTTTTGTTCTGGAAAGATTTGGCATGGAGATATGTATAAATGTGTTGGTTTAAAAAATTGTCAGTGTTACAAGACAGGCAGGAGGCAGCACATATATCTAAAACACATACAGTTTTCTAATAAAACTATGGTCATTACCTCAGCAAATTGGTGTCAAATAATGTCAGTCTTATTTTGTGTTAAGTATTTCTTTTGTGTATGTGTGTGTGTGTGTACTGTCTTGGCCAGCAGTTTTATTGTGTGTATATTATTATTTAAAGATATTTTAATATTAGTAGTGTTCAAGGACACTACAAAAATAACTGGGTTTGAACGACCCTTGCATGCACACTGTGACCTTTTGCACGTTATTTGATCTTCTTGTGTTTCAACATTTTATGTTACTACCAGTTCAAACTTGATGTGTATTCCATACCTAAACACAACTTTTCACACAAAATGTATGTTTTCATGAAAGCACACCAAGAGTGAACCATGTAATTTGACTTTTTATTGCAAAACTAGTATTCTAAGTGAAGAGGAACAAACTTTTCTTCTCCTCTCACTGCTTCTGACTTGCAGCCAACACAGACAATACTCCAGCTGGCAGGGGAGAAATATTCATCATCTCCCCATATTTTTATTATATATATATACAGTACGCTTTTGAAAAAAGGACTATTACAGCTGTTTTTGAGAGTTTACCATCTACAGTTAAAAAACAATGGTTTTGGTTTTTATGTGTGACCATGGTGTAATCATTTTCTTTTCTTTTTGAAATACATTCTAAAAATACGTACGTACAGTATTACCATCAATCCGGATCTTATAAACTCAGCTGACATTTTGTCATGCTTAGGATGAGGGAACCCAGGGATGCTTGGCTTCTTTCATCCTATGGAAATAATCTTGTTTTTTTTAAAACTTGTGTTTGTTTTTGTTGTTTGTCTGTATTTCTTCTCTTTCTTCTATAGAAAAAGAAGTTCCCCATCTTTATAGTAAGGTATGAAACTTATTAAACTAATTGTAATATTATCTTGTTATAATTTAAAGTGTAGTAGGTGGGGACTGCATTGGGGCCACCCCATTACCATTTATCCAGTGCACATTTTTTTTAAGGTGCTGCGCGACTAGCTACTAATATTGCCAGACCATTTCGGGTTAATATTCATGTCACCATCCACAGCTAACCTTTTATTGCTACAGTATTCAAGCTGTCTTTTCCACCAGTAGGAGCTCAGGAGGAGGGGTAAGCTACCCTTCCTCCCTTCCAGTGTAATACCCACAAAGGTTGCAAGGTACATCACTGTTCCCCCAAAGGGGTAAATAAAGAAAATGTGTATTTGCCAATAATTGTTTCTTATTTACAGGTTTTAAAAAAGACCCAAAGTATTTTAACAGCATAACCCAGCCCAAGCTCTTCTGTTTCTTCTAGTGCAAACAGTTAAATCCCACACCTATTATTAATACAAGGGCTTCTGCCCTTAGCAAGTAATCAGTTACGCTGGAGGGTAAAGTTGTGTATGTATGTCCACACATATTCATTCTTTTGATTGTCTTTTCAGCTTTCTTATCCTGTCAAAACAAATGTAAAACAACTTTTGTCATAGCCTTACAGCAATGAATGCATTTTTTTAAACCAGTAAATTCACAATACTCTAACATTCCTGGACTCTGAACTAAGTTTACAGTCTATATTTGTTGTTTAAAATGTATGTTATGCATTATGCTCAATACTGAAATTGTTCTATTGCAAACACTAATGTTTCACTTTTATGTTATAATGTTTTGATATACATCTTGCTACACTGTATCATGTGTGTATTCAGGAAAGTGCTCCACATGTATAACATTTTTAATGCTCATAACCAAACCTAAATACTGGGTCCAGCATTGCTGACCCACCCCTACAATATGTTCCAAAGCAAAACCCCAGACAAATTAATGCTCTGTTTGTCTTATTATTCACAGGTGCAATAGGCACTGTTATTAAATTGGCATAGGCCAACAACATATGTATTTGTCCGCTAATTGCATAGTGTATCAGGCATATTGCTATGAACTATATGTTTGAAGCATGTTATTGTAACATTACAAGATTTTATGACTCAGGTCTCAGTCAGCCTGCTTGCAACAGACAGGAAATAATGTTCATCACTGTCATAACTGCTTCTTTGATTTGAAAGCAGGGGTGTAACCATAACATTGTCATGATTTACAGATGGTCAAATGGTATAATTGAACTCTTGGCCTGCACCCCCAGGGTGTGCGGTTAATGTCCCATTTTAATTTTTCTCTTTCCAACTGCCAGAATTTAGGCTCTGTCACAACACTCTTTACAAAACAAAAAAAAATCCAAATGGTTTACAAGAATGTTATTTATGTGTTTTTAATTCAGTGTCTAACACACTTTGCAAGTTTGCAGGTTTCCACGGTGTGGCACACATAAGGTCTCCACATTCCACAGCAGTAATACTTTCATCTAAGTTGCCAAGACCTTCATCTTTTCCTGAAAAGAAACAACTGCCACAGCTTTGATGTCATCACTATCTTTGTGCCTGACTAGTTCCATATAAGGACTATTGCATGAATCAAGTTATTATTACCTCTGCAAGGGTAATGTTTTCAGCAAAATTACACCTATTAGTAGAACTTTAAATCCACTGAATAAGGTCCAGTCAGTTCAGGCTCTGCAATCAAGCTTATTGTTTCTGCTTACTATGAAGTTAAGTCTGGGGTAGGGGCAATCCCCTAACTTCAGCAAGAACATTTTTTTCAGCTAATCTTCAAATAAGACATGCATTTTCTTCACTGCTGCTTGTTCCAAACATGGCTGGTACCTTATACAACCTTATTACTCTGGTTTATTGTAAACTGTTACTTTTTTATGAACTGTTAATCTTTGTGCTGGAGTGTAATCAACTATCACGACACAAATGCCATGCAAGTGTGTGTGTGTGGCTCCATTAAAAGAACTCAATGAACTCAATGCACAATCTAATCCACCCCTGGCCAGTGTGTCTGTCAATCAGCCATCCAGCAGCCAGCAACATGAACACTAACTTTTCTACTGTGCTGGTGTTTGTTTTTAAATTACTGTCTGCATTGCCCCATGTGCCTTGTGGGGTTACCACCATTCTGCAAATGACATTTCACCTGTACTGTAATTACACCAACCTGTGCTTATTTATATGAACTTTATAGACTGTTAACTTTATGGACTGTTATGTTTTATAAGGACTTATCTGTCAAGAGACATTATCAACAGATTCTTCAATCAAGCTCCAAGGGTGTGCCACACCTCAAAACAAGGTAGCATCTACCTTATCCACTCTCAAAGTGAATTCCATGAACTCTTTTTTCATCGACAAAATTATGTTATATTGTGTTTTATGTGGTATCACATGTTAGCATTTTTTTTCACATATTTGAATTGTGGTGTTGACATCCCTCAGTTCTGTATTGTGTTTTCCAAACTCACCATTTGTGTTCCATCTGTAACTACCTCTGTATCAACTCCAGAACAGCATGTTTTTTATAAATGCCTTAACTATCTGTATGCTGGCAACCAGTTTTAAATCATATAGATGGAAAGGGGGGTGGTTAGTTGATACAAAGTATCAAAAGGGGGGAGAATGTAGTAGAAATTTCTGAGTTCATGCTGGTATATGCTGTTACAGGGTTACAGAATGTCACTGAGGTTACTTGAGGTACATTTGTAGAAGTAGAAAGCAAAATAAAACTGGATAGAACTGGTTGGTACCAGCCTGAATAACAGGCTCAGACAAAATATAAGATAAAAACATGCTTAGGCAAAAATATAAGATAACAGCACATTGAGGCATTGAAGGCAAGCTGTATGTTGCTATGGTGTGAGTGAAACTCATTGTTTCATTCAGGTCAGCTTGATCCAGGCATATGTATCAAGCAGTATTGGGAAAGAAATGAGATAAGCAGTAAAAAAGTACCTCATTCATTGGTATCAACTTGTTTTTCTGTTACATTGGCATCGTCAGGCATCAAAACCATATTAGGAATGACAGCAATTCTTGGAATAGAGATAGCAGTTCTTGAAATAAGATACTAGTTCATTGGAATTAGCAACACCCTGATAATAAAGGTATATAAGTGATTGACTAATAAAACTCAGGGAGCCTTGCATGTTGTTGGAAGCAGAATCCCATATGCATATGTATTAAACTTTTCTTTTTACTACATGCAGTGTTCCTGAGCCTGATTTTAAAGTAAAGCGTAAGAAGAATATATTTTTTCCACGACACCCTCGGATTCATGCTGGTGCCTGCTGTGGAGGATGCTTACCAGGAGCTCCTGGAGCAGCAGTTCTAAAGGGACAACGAGGACAGCATCCGTCCGCTGCTCAATTATTTCGAGGTGATGTGGATCAGGACCCATAGGACAGTCCAGGTGCAGGCAGCCCCTATTCCCACCCATGAACTGGAACATGTACCAGACCACCCTCGATGGGCTGGCCAGGATGAATAATGCTGTTGAGGGCTAGTATCATGACTTCTCCACCCGGATTGGTGCCAGCCACCTGAGTCTCTGGAAGTTCCTGGACTGCCTGATGGAAGAGCAGTGCGTAACCAAACTCCACATGTGCCAGCTGCTGTCTTGTGCCACCACTGCCACCCAGAAGAGGTGCTACAGGGACCCCACCCAAGGTATCAAAACCCTCATCGCCGGGTACGGAACATGAGCCACACTTGACTACTTGCGTGGCCCTGCATACAATTTCCAGCTGCAGGTGTAGACGGGTGTGTATGCCCCGCCTGCTGATGTTGGTTATCCTGCATACCTCCTGCCTCCATGGCATTGCCCCTACCAGTGGCCCCCCACCCTGTACCACTCTGTCCAGCAGTGGCCTACTGCAGGGCTTCACCCATTGATGCCTCCTCTGTACCTGCCATCCCACACGCACCCTGCCTGCCCCCTTAGCCACTGCTTGGTGTGGACCATTGCTGCCCGTGCTGCCATCAGGTGCAGCGATTCCTGCATTGCTCACCACATGGCCCCATCTCCCTTCCCCTTGTCACTGGGTGTCTGTCCTGTCCTCCTCCCCCCATCCTGCATTCCCTGGTGGTAGTGCCAGTGTTTTGTTTTGGCCCTGGATTCACCATTCTGACACTTGCCCTGCTTTCCTGTGGGCCAGTCTGGGATTCGTGCTGGTGCCTGCACTCATTCAGTCATCGCGCTGCCACAATCGCCTTATTCACATAGAATCGCCTGGCCCAAGGATTGGACAAGCTGCAAGGAAAGTAAGCTCAGGGAGAAGAATGGAGTTGTGTGATGGATTCCCTGGGAGAGTTTTGAATCTGCTGCTGCATTTGGGAACTTGGTGAATTGCAGCCTAAAAAGATAAATTGCCAGCCTGAAAGAGAGAGTTTGGAGTTTGCAACCTGAAAGCAGAGACTGCAGGGTCACAGCCTTATAATCAAACAGTATCTGCAGCAGAGCATATAGCAACTTGTACCCTGTGTTCCCCCTCAATGGGGTGAGTATGTCTGAGATGTTTTTTTTCTGCAAGCAGTGATCTGTGTGTGCTGGGGCTAAAGACCAAGCCAAAGCCCAGCTACTTTTCTGCAGCAGCGATAAGTGTGCGCCAAGCGACCAGTCTGGAGAACAACTAGCCTGTTCTGTCCCCAGACTGAAGAGAAGACCACCAGAGAGGAAGACATTGAGCGGCCTGCAAGGTGAACACCACAAACAAAGGCCCCAGGGTGAAGATTGGAAAGGCCTGGCAGGTGAAGTCCAGCGTTCTATCAAGCAACTACTGCTGTGGTGCACCAGCAGATGCTGATACCAACATGGCACTGTGAAGTTCAGTATCAGCAAACTCCTCTGTGAATCTACAAAACTGTAAGTACCCCTGGATTGTGGTTCAGGGAAGGTTTAATTTAGCTAGCTAGTCAAAAATAAGGAGGTTAAGTCCTGGGCAGGACTGTGCCAAGATTAAAGCTGCACCCAGGCAGAAAAGTTAAAGTTTGACATCTGTTTAAAATTATTGGGCCCCAATGAAAGTTTGTTCATCTAGCTAAATACTATTTAATCCTGCCTCATCCCAGCCTCTTAAAGCCATCTCCCCGGTGTGGTACCCACTGCTACAAACTGAACTGGTTATTACACAGCCATGGGGGAAAGCCAGGTACACCCACAGAGGGGAGGTGTCAGGGTAGGGAATTACATGCCAGAAGTGCATATCCCACCCACAGTGTTCCGCACCAAATGACAGGTGTGCAAGGGCTGCATTCACAACTGCCAGCTACCTGTCCGTGGCCTCACTCCCCCCCCCCGGCACACAGGTTCTCACGGGGGCAGACAGGGGTGGAGTTCTGGTCCCAGGCAGGCAGCCAATAAAATGGCCTGCTTGGGATCCAGAGTGGATCCCCTGCATAGAATGGCACAGCACCAGGATCATGCATCCGGCACAGGGCACAGAGCCACAGAGCCACAGATGCACCCACGGACCACGCGGTTGGCCGCCTGCAGTGGTACAGCCCCCCATGCCTGCCCTGGAGGCATCCCCCACTGAGAGGAGCACTGCTGCTCCCCACTCCATCATGGGACAGCATCCACCCTGACCCCTGATGCCCACCTGTTGCCCACAAATGAAGTGGAGCCCCGTCCCAAGAAGTGAGCACCCCCTATACACAGTGGGGCACTGGCCTCGAGATGGCGGTATTGCCAACCGTACTTATCCTCGAGCCCCCCCGCAGCACAGATCACACCACCCACAGACCTAGCAGGAGGTGCTGTGCCCATAGGCTGCTGGCAGCACTGCCCAACAGACACCTCCCTCACTCTCTGTACTGGGGACAGGGCATACACTTGTAGGGGGGTCTCCGGGCTGCAGGAATGGGGGGTCTATGTGTTGGGGTGCAGGTGCTCTGGTCTGGTTTCCATGCCGGGGGGGACCCTGTGTGTGTGCGTGTATTGCCGCATACTTCCATTATGGCAGGGTCCCCCCGGCATATCCTTCCCACCACTGCACACCTCCCTGCATGGCCCACTGTGTGCCTTAGTGCATGATGTATAGTGCGGACATGCCCCTCTTCTTCCCCAGTGCATTGCTGTCTGTGCAGCCTGGGGATAGGGTGCACACCCTGTTTGATGAGTCCAGCGTATGGGTTACAATGAGTGCCGAGTGGCTACATACCACAGATATGTGGCACATAGCCACTCTGCACATTAATGCATAGGGCCCATTGTTTGTTGTATTATTCCGTTGTTTACCCCTTCCCTATAATAAAATGACAAGTTGGTTTATGTAATAAGTTAGTGATGCCGGTTATTTGAAACTGTGTACATTTACTGTGTGGGGAAGGTACAGTGGGGGCACTTGCTGTATTTTCCTGGGGGGTGGTAACCTGCAATTTATCCACAGGTATCCCCTATCACTACCCTAGGTGGAGACACCACACGCACTTATTGTTCCAGTACCATTTGTCCACCAGAAAATCTTTTAGAGGTTTTTAAGACATACTGTACAGTCTCCTCAACTTATGAGGATGTTTTATCATGGTGGGATGACTCAAAAGTAGATTTCCAGGCATTATTTAAAAAAATCAGGAAACATAAGAGTAATGAGACCTATTTGCATGGGTACATGATAATTCGCTCCCCAACAGTTCGTTCCCATCAATTCACTCCCATGTGAACTCGTTCCCATGACATCTCCTCACTCCCATAACAACTCACTCCCACAACTTTCAGGCATTTGTATTCTTTTTTTTTCATGTTCCCCTGGTATACATAGGAGATTACCTTGTAGCATGCTGTTGTAATACAGTAATAGAGCAGGGAGGATTTGGTCTTGTCTGAATTCCTAATTACAACTATTTTTTTTAATTATACCTATGAATAGATAAGTGTACTAATGTTACTATATCATTTGAAGTGGCTTAAAGGAAAACAGTCATTATAGTAACCATCCCATCCCATCCCCGGAAACTCTACCCCCAAATTAAGCTTTTCGCATAGCAAAAAATGTTTTTCTTGTTTACTTACTTAATTTTAATTTTGTAAAGACCGCGATTGTCAATTATGGTAGATGCTGTGTGGTTCCATTTCATCTAACGGTGTGGCACTGCACCGCTAACCCCAATACATTTTGTGTTGGGGCAAGTGGTGCAGTGCCGCACCTTTAGATGAAATGGAGCCACACAGTGTCCATCATGTTTGGTGATCATAGACTTTACAAAAATAAAATTAAGTAAGTAAACAGGAGAACATTATTTATTTTGCTATGCGAAAAGCTTAATCAGGGGTAGGGCTTTCGGGGGTAGGAGGGTTACTAAAATGAATGTTTTCTTTAATGAACTTACAGTCATATGATCTGAACTCTCAACACCTGTCTAGGACAAGCACTTTAAACCATAAGTAAACTCACTGGCCAACAGTATACAAAGTTAATGACAAAGTAAGTTTCAATTGGTAAATTGATATTTCAGGCTGTTTTGATAATCATGCTCTGGTTGTTTTCTGTGCTAAATCACATGTTGATTTGAGTCAAAAGGTGCAGGCATCGGTGTCTTGTAGCCCAAAACACCTGTTTCACTGACATCACTGCATTAGTAGTAGCTCATATTTTACTTCTATTTTTTTATGACTGATGGAAGCTCAGCTTCAGCATAGCACTATATTGCTAGACAAAGCTTTTATCCTGAATAGAAAACTTCCTTGTCAGAATTTAAATATAACCTTTCTTCAAACCTGAGACATGCAGAATTAACGGCTGGGTCAGTTTGTACCATGGAGTCTGAATACATGTATAAGTATATTTTCTAAATACTTCTTCAGCTAGATACTTCAAAATGTCATTACTGCGGGTGTTTAAAATTTTATTCTGATTTTCCTTGCCTACTGTTTGTCGGATGAGCACTGCATCATAGTTTAGATCACGTCAACTTGTGCAACTGCTAACAATGGGTGCACTATAAGTCCTAGTAATTACAGTAGGAGCGAATTAACAGGAGTGGGAATGTGCAGACATGAGTTGTCGTGAGAGTGTATTGTCGGGGAGTGAATTGTGGTGCTCTCTGTTGCATTATTGTCTGTGTTCCAAACTTCATAGATACATTTCTAAGATACAGACTGAAAATGAGACCTTTCCGGAGGAAATAGAAATGATAAAAAAATGATATGAGAAGGTATCAATATGAGTGGGCAACATCACTGGTCAAGAAGATAAAATCTGGTTCCCAGGGGAGGTCCCAGAATTTAAATACATTTACTGGGTGCCAAATAAGGGTACAGCACAGAGTCATGTCTGGTCTATGTAAGGAACACAGCAGCTGAGTTGTAACCTCCATGGTACTAAGGGACATGAGTCAGATGCAAGCTGCCACATCCCTGAAAGTGGGATTCTCAAAACTCTCCCTGAGGGAGAAATTTTAAGTACCATTAGACCAGCCAGGTCTGGTGTAAGGGTACTTAGAAATATCCCTGTGGTATAGATTAGCACATTGTGGCAATGTGCTGTGTTCCCCCCCCCAGCCCCGATATCCCATTGGTTAAAGAACATATCCCTGGTGGTCTAGTGGACCACCCCAAACCTGATCCCCCATTAATATATTCAATTATTCCCTGGTGGTCTAGCGGCCCCCCTCCCTGATCCCCGATGTGCCTAGTATATCATTTTATTTTAATTCCCTGGTGGTGTAGCAGACCGATCCAGCCCCAATGCCCAATTAATATATTTAATTATTCCCTGGTGGTCTAGCAGACCCAGTCTCCCTGATCCTTGATGTGCTCAACACATCATTTTATTTTAATGCCCTGGTGGTCTAAAGAACCATCCTCCATATCATTGATATATTGTGTGGGTCGACAGGCTTATGTGCCTTCCCAGGTCTGGGTACCCTGATTCATGTCATCACACATACACCCCTCACGTCATTCAGAGCTACCCAGCTGAATATAGGGTTCAACCACTCTTTCTCTCCCATATACTCACTAAAAAGGGCACCTACTACCTGGCCCTACATATCCACACAAAGCACCGCAGAAGGGATCTGCTCCCTCTATCCCCTACAGTTCTACTGCTTCTGTCGCTCCTGCTGCTTCTATCAGGTGACATCAAACCTGATCCAGGCCCTCCTATAACCAACGTCTCTCTCAGCTCACCCCCATGTCTTACTTTGGGCATCTACCAAGGGCCTAAAAATTGCCCACATGAATGTCTGCAGCCTCCGCCCAAAAATGCAAGAGGTCCAGATGTTCTGGCTGTGTCTGAAACATGGCTTAAGTCTCACACCCTACCTCACGAGGTAGCACTGACTGGCTACACATCCTTCTGCAAGGACAGGGGGGACAAAAAAGGGTGTGGGGTCCTCATATATGTAAGGGACTCCCTTGATGCAGCCCTTGCTCAACTACCCATCACTGCTCATGCAGGCGGTGAATCAGTCTTTTTAAAAATTACCCTTGGCAATACTAAACACCTTATGGTTGGCTGCCTCTACCACCTTCCGAAGGTGTCCCTACTAGCCTTGGAAAATATCACCAAGACCCTTGCTGATTCAGTTATCATGGAACTCCTGATCCTGGGGGATTTCAGTCTCAACTGGGCAAAGGATTCTGAGCAGTCCCTCAGAGTCTTGCTACTAGATGCTAACCTGGAACAAATCATCACCACAAAGACCAGGGCCATCATGGCTGATGCTCTTAGTGACCACTCACCCATCTTCTGCATCTGGAAAAAACTTTCCTCCCACGTCCCTCCTAGGATACTCTCTACCTGAGACCACTCCAAATTCTCGGAGGTTGCCTTCAATGCATACCTTGGAACCTTGACTGGTCTCCGATACGGCAACTCCCAACTCTTGAAGGAGCCCTGGATTTCTTCCAGAGCTCCTTCAACTCTGCAGATAATCTGTTCACCCCACTTAGAAAACTCAGAGCTAAAGGAAGCTGCTATAGACGGATCACCACTGAGCTCAAATCTTTGATGGTAAATCGGGACAAGGTATGGAAGCGTCACAAACAGTCTGCCCTGCCTGCTGACCTTCTGACCTATAAACAACTAAGGAACAAGTGCAAGCGTTCATCTAAGATGGCAAAGAGAGAGTTTGTCAAGCGTCTCCAACAAACCACTCTTGCCAACCCTCGGTCATTCTGGTCCCACATCAATGACCTGCTGAAGGGAAACAAGTCCCCCTCCCTTGGCCCTATTGAGAACAATGGCCTTATGACTGATGACTGTCATGAAATTGCCACTGCCTTCAACAGTTACTTCACCAATCTCGAGGATTACAAGTCTAACCTTAATCCTACCTCTACTATGCCCTCCTGCTCAAAGGCACTTTTTCCTGCATGCCTCTCTTCCACCTTCGTCTAGTTAAGGTCAAAGAGGTACTTCTACTCTTAAAGACCATCAAAGTCAAAGGCCCTGGAGGACCTGATGGCATATGCCCTAAATTACTAAAGGCGGCAGCACCAGCCGTTGCTCTACCTATTACATGGCTAATTAACAGATCACTGCTTGAAGGCACTGTACCCAATACCTGGAAATGGGCTGTTGTTGCTCCTATCCCCAAAGGGGGTCCCAGGGAATCCATCAGCATCTACAGGCTGATCTTGCTGCTTTGTGCTCTGGCCAAGATTCAGGAAAGGCTAGTGTACTGTCAGCTCCGGGACTACCTGGCGGCTAACCGATTACTAGCCCACACCCAATATGGCTTTAGGCAAAATCATGGCACTGACACAGCCCTCATTAAATTTACAGTTGATGTACTGGGAGCCATGGACAAAGGGCTCCCCACAGGTGCTGTTTTCATTGATCTTTCTAAGGCCTTTGACCTAATAGACCACAAGCTCCTGCTATCCAGACCAGCCTCCTTTGGCCTGGACCAGCATTCCCTTTCCTGGTTCACCTCCTATCTATCCAGCCATTCCCAGCAGGTCAGGTGGAGGAGCGTGACCTCAGATCCACTCCCCCTAAATGAGAGGGTGCCTCAGGGTTCCATTCTAGGCCCCCTCCTCTTCTCGCTATTCATTAATGACCTTAATTCCCACTGCGGTGGCAGCTTGGTCATTCAATACGCAGATGATGCTATAATCTACCGTTCCCCGTGCAATCCTTTTGATCTGGGACCCCATCTGCAAGCTGACTTTGCTAAATTAGAGACTTGGCTTACAGAAAACAAACTGGTCTTAAACACCACTAAAACCAAGGCAATGCAATTTGGACAGAGAAACCTTGGCCCAGACAGGAGTGCCTTACTCCCTCTGACCTCAACCTCAGGCAGCTGTATTGAGGAAGTGAGTTCCCTCAAATACCTGGGGCTAACCCTGGATCAGGGGCTCACCCAAAAGTCTCACTTAGACCAAGTAACCAAAATGGTGCACTGCAATCTGGGCCTCCTGCACTGCCTGAATGACCAGCTCATCCCTGAGTCAAGAATCACCATAACCAACAGTCTCCTTCTTCCTACACTGACCTTTGCTGCCCCTATACTTCAGGGGATGGCCAAACAGGAAATGAGCAGGCTGCAGGTTCTTTACAACAAAGTAGCTCAGTTTGCATCTCAGTCTCACAAAGGCACCACTGTGATGCCCTTGCTTCTCTACAATGGCCCTCCCTAGATGGTCACCTTCAGTACCCCCTGCTTTGTCATGCCTACAAGCTCCCACACTGCAAATCCCCAAATAGTCTGTCCAGTCTCCTGGTCCCCAAGCGCTCAGTGCATACCTTTCGAACCTCTGGGCATAACCTCCTAGAGAAACCTAAGGTTCGAACCACTGCTGGCAGCAAGTCCTTTGCTATGTCTGCCCCTGCCCTATGGAACAAGCTTCCCCCCCTCCTTCAGGAAGCCTCCTTCCTTTGAACTTTCCACAAGGGACTCCATGCTCAATTACTAGAAGTGAGCATCTGCTCCTGTCAATAAAGGGGCGTTCCCAATCTCAAATGCTAGGTCCCTGCCAGCCTAAGTTATGACTACCGTATTAAGCATCACCTTTCCCCTGTACTGCTACCCTTGACTCTTTTGTAACAGTCCTCTCCAGAGTGTAGTACTGCTACCTTTTACATTATGTAACTGTCTTCACCTGTAACTAACTTTGCTGCAATGTCTGCACTGTTTTTGTACTTGAATTTCTTCTTATTGTGCTGATGTACTGTGTTCTGTCCATTATTGTACCTCTATCCTTCTGTAACTAATTCCGGGTCGCCCCTGAAAAAGGGACCTTCGGGGCGCAGTGGGCCTACCCAGTTACCAAAATTGAATAAATAAATAAATAAATCATATTCCCTGGTAGTCTTGAAGACCCCACCCCCCACCCTGGCAGGCAGTGTCTCACCACATCCGGTCCCCCTCAAAACCTGAAACAGAGCCTGCGACCCGCACAGCCCTCCTCACACCATCGTGTCCAGCCACTGAATGAGCTGTCAGTAAAAAGTGGGTACTGTATACAGTACCCGCTCATTAATATATTTAATTATTCCCTGGTGGTCTAGCAGACCCCAATCCCCAATGTGCCCAATAAATCATTTTATTTTAATTCCCTGGTGGTCCAGCAGACCTCCCTCTCGGATCCCCATCAGCTGTATCACTGTAACTGCTACTAAATTGTATAATGTATGAAATGAGTCTGTGTAACTCTAAGTCAGCGACTTGTGTTCTGTAACCTAAATTTGTTCTGTCTGTCCTCAATGTGATGAGGTATCTTTGGAAATGAGCCTCTGGCTCTAAGGTTATAAACCAATTTTTACAAATAAATAAATAAATTATTGACAGTTCAGTTGGTGGCCAGATGTGGTGGTGTGAGGAGGGCTGTGCTGGTCACCAGCTCTGTTTCAGGTTGGGGGGAGCGGGGTGGTGGGATACTGCCTGCCGGGGTAGGGATGGGGGTCCACTAGAGCACCAGGGAATATATCAATGATATGGGGATCAGAGAGGGAGGTCTGCTGGACTACCAGGGAATTAAAATAAAATTATGTATTGGGCACATTGGGGATTGGGGTCTGCTAGACCACCAGGGAATAATTAAATATAGTATTGGGGGATTAGGGGTTGGGAGGTCCACTAGACCACCAGGGATATATTTAAACAATGGGGGATCTGGGCTTGGGAGAGGGTACCACTAGATCAGCTGGGATATAATTTAAACAATGGGTGATCGGGGCTGGGGGGGGGGTCCACTAAACCACCAGGAATGATTAAATATATTATTGGGGATTGGGGCTGGGGCAGTCCACTAGACCACCAGGCATATATTTAAGCAGTGGGGGCTTGGGGCTTGGGAAGGGGGTTCTCTAGACCACCAGGGAATATTTAAATATATTACTGGGGGATCGGGGCTGGGGTGGTTCACTGGACCACCAGGGACATCTTCACTTGTATTAATGGGGGATCGGGGCTTGGGGGGGTGCTGTCCTAGATTGGTGCACGGCCACTCCACAGCTTGCAGCAACCCTCTGGATGCACTGCTTGTTTGGTGCATGGCCAGGGTTGCTGCAAGTTGATGGACTTTGCCATCAGAACCCTGCCCAATAGAGAATTGTGTACAGGGTCCATGGCGCACCAGGTATTGACGCAAGCTGCCATTTATTCGCAGCTTGCACCAATCTAAGGCCCCTTTGAGAATCTTGCCAGCAGACTTGTGCATTGAGTAGAGGGATATTACAGACAATCTGATTGTATTATAGTAAATATGGGAAATGGGTAACTGGGGAATGGAAGATGGCTATTTTTTATTAGTCGATCAAGAAAAAGCTATTGTTCATGTACCACATGCTTAGTTATTAAAGATTCTGCATTTCTTTGGTATCCCACTCCAGTCTGTAGATCAAACACAAGTCTTATATAAACAGTGAGTAATAAAACCATATGTTAACTCCTTCATAGGGTCTGAAATAATAGTAAAGAGGGGTGTGAGGCAGGGATGCCCTTTGAGCCCCCTGCTTTATAACTTCTCAGTAGATCACCTCATCCAGTTAATGCAGTAATACCGATGTATTAAGGGCATTAAGTTAACATCTGACACAATGGAAATAAAAACCCGTGCTTATGTGGACAATCTATGTATAGTCTTCCAAGGTGAGAAGTCTGGCATTTTTCTACAGAACATCATAGAATCATAATCTGCCATAGTGGCACACAGCTTAATTTTTCAAAGACCTCAGGCATTTCAACTGGAAATCCCATAGTCTACAAAGATGGCATTTGAATTGGTGACATCCAGATTAAAAGAGATATGATAAATATTTTTGGCCTGAAATTTGGTACAGGAGACATAGCTTTAGACAAACTGGGACAAATGCATTTTTAAAATGGAACAGAAATTGGCCATTTGGAAAAATAGATCCTTCCTGAAATTTAAAAGTGTTTAATATGGACATTGCTGCTCCTTTGCTTCCTATTTCTTAGTTCAGTCTCCCACCATAGAAAAAGAAGTTAAATTGTAGTCTGTTCTTCTAGGGGTTGTGGGGAAGCAGACTGAACCTGATTATGAGAGAGATCACCTACTGGAATCATAAGAAGTGGGTTAACATGGTTAACCCTATGGTTTTCATTTGGGAGGGATCCAAAAGTTGGAACTGCAAGCGCAGTGCAGGGCCATTGCAAACAAGGAGTGAGGGGCTGCCAACCACAGGTTAACAGTGCTAGGTCCAAGACAGGTTGCTGCACTCAAATAAGGAAGCTGGATGCCAAGCCATCACTACAGTATCCAAAATATTTTTATTTTAATGAGAAAACTAACAAAAATTTAAACAAGGCTGATCCAGTGATATGAGCAGAGACTGCTGCTACTCCACTTGCGCTGGACCAGCCTTGTTTAAATTTGTTTTTTTAATTTTCTCATTAAAATGAAAATTATTTGGATACCAGGTTTTCTTCTGGACACTGCTCCTTAAGTGAAATATAGTCTCTATACTTCAGGAACATGGGAAACTATGGGGACCTGGAAATTCTGTAATGACTGACCCCGTGCTCTTGGAGTGGAAAGTGGGAACCTTGGTCAGGCACATGAAGAAACACATACATATGACACCTAAGTACATGTATCAACTGATACAAAGGATAAGGCTGTGGCATCTATCAATTGATGTAGTCAAACATAATACCAGGAAACAATTATATTTGCAGATAATAGACACTTGTTTTTCACCCCCATGCTAAAATTTTGTCCACTACATTAAACCAATTACAGATTCCTCGAATTCTCAGACAAGTGTGGGACAGTATGTTATTGGGGGTACATAGAAGGACGGTGATGAAGGACTCTTTAAAGAATAAATGAATTGAGAAGAGGAACTACCCCAGATAGGGCTGCTCAGAAGTCCCAGAAACTCAAGCACATCTTCTGTTAGAGTGCCCATATGCAAAAGTGTTCTGGAGGTTACTCAGCAAAATGTGAAAAGATCCAGGGTTCATAGTAGCTGGTGACAGTTATGGGGCTATAGCGGGGTGATGGGGCAGTATCACCACTCTACATTACAACTGTTTTATTTATTGTAAATACTATCTGTGTCAGGAACAAAGCACATTACAACTGAAACAAAAGTTTAACCCTGCAGAATCAGTAGTGCATTTACTTCATCATGCAGTAAGGAAAATGTATGATGCTGAATGTAAACAAGTGCAGCCTCAGGTTTTAACAGCATTATGTGGAAGGTTTCCAGTAATTATGGCACAACAAAGTTTGGACAGTAACTGCTTGGAACAAGTCTTACCTTACCTGCAACAAAGGACGTTGTTGTTGTTTTTTTTTTTCATTTATAATCTTTATTTTTTTATACATCCTAAACTGAAATAAATAAATAAATACAAATATGGACATAGTACAGGCATCCAGGAATACAGTCTTACATGTGTCATACAGTGAATGTCCATATCCATCCTATTTTCCCCCTCCCCCTCTCCTTCCCTTCCTCCCCTCTCATTCCTGTCCTCCCACAGTATTCCCTCCCCACTCCCTTCCCTGCCACGGTTAGATGGACTATCATTTGTAGAAAAGTGGATAAAGCAGACCTAGACTGTGACTAGAGGTCTTTTGTTATCTACATTTGATGGAGGACCTTCCAGGGATGACCACATCAGTTCAGGGGGAAACCCCCATTTGCAGCAGATAGAGGGTGTGCATACTCTCCCATATCTTCTTCTAGAAGGTCTGGGAGTTTCTAAATCTCATCCTGAATTGTTCTGCTCTTAGGTTAAACAGGAGTTCTTGCAACCATTCTGTATACGTGATCAGGTTTAGGTCCACCCAATGTCGTAAGACTACCTTCTTAAGTGATAGGGAGATAAGGGCCATATAGTATCTTCTTTATCTAACCATGATACTAGTGAATTGCCCATTTAAGCAAACTTCTGGAGTAAAACAATCTGAAATGCCTAACAGAGGGTCAGCTTTGTTTTTAATGGTTTCCCATAGGATCTTTACCTCCGGGCAGTCCCAAAATATGTCCTTCAGGGTTCCACTATCTGTCTGATAATGGCGACAAGATGGTGAGGCTAGCCTACCCAGTTTAAAGAGCCTAGCAAGGGTCCAAAAGGTTGTTAAGGAATTGGAATTGAGTCAGGCGGAGTCTGTCTTGTGTGACATATCTATATGTGTCCCTCCCGATTTTATCCCAATCTTTTTCTAATCCCGGGAACTGGGAATTCCAATAGGGGGATATCTCATCAAACTGTATGAGGGTTCTATTCAACAGTCGAGAGTAGATACCTGACACAGCATGTGGTTCCCCTACTATTGAGGATGGGGATAGCAGGAGATTAGCAGTTGCATTCTCATCCCTTCTAAAGGTTCCAGATTGGAGTATTAGGTGTCTCAGTTGATATATTCTAAATACCTGCTTCAGAAGGATATGATAGGCAGTTAGTATTTCCCTGACAGAGAAACAGACCTCCTGTTCAAAAATGTCTTCCACTTGACAACCTTCTAGTTGTGGAAGCCAGTTCCCTGGAAAGACTGTTCCACCTACCTTTAGATTGGGATTGCCAATAACCAGTTGGGCCCTTACCCTAGTATGCTTGTAACTTAAAAAGGAGCAGAGTTGGCCATGGACCTTAACTGAGATTGCAATAGGGGTTGATTGTGGAATCACTTTAAGTGGGATGTGGAGCAAGGCCTTCAGGGCAATTCCTGACTGTGTGATCAGCTCTCTCTCCAGGATCAACCAGAGGGGGGCATAGTGGAGGGATTGGGCTTCATCTGGGTTCAAGATCCATCTCAGATACTTGCTTAGGTGACTTACCCAGTAATAAAGTCCAAGGTGTGGTAGTCTAAGCCCTCCCTTGGCCTTTGGGGCAGCCATCTTTGTGTAGGCCCTTCTAAGGGGTTTACCCAGCCAAAGGAACTCAGTAAGGCTGTGATGAAGTAGCTTGAACCTTGTCTGAGGGAGCCAGAGGTTAAGCATATTCAGGGGTTAAAAAATCTGGGTAGGATATTCAATTTGATTAGACTGACTCGGCCCCAAAGTGGCAAAGGTAGAGATCTCCATCTCCCAAATCCTGCCATATTATTTGAATTAAGGAGCTCAGGTTAAGTTTTAACATTTTAGATTCACTTCTGGCCAGGCTGATACCAAGGTACGTTAATTGGTGGGGACTCCAGTGCATGCCAAGATTCAAGGGTAAATGGTGATACAGTCTCGAGTTAAGAGGAAATACCACGGTTTTATCTAAATTAATTACATAACTAGAAAAGCGACTGTAATCCCTAATTATGTCCAGCACCACTGGGAATGAGTCCTTGGTGTGTCTTAAGTGCAGCAATATGAGGACAATTTGAATTCCTGAGCTTCAGCGGGTATACCCAGGACCCCAGTGGGACCTCAGCCTAGCCAGAAGCGGCTCCAAATAAAGGTTGAACAGCAGTGGAGCCGGGGCATTCCTGCCGGGTTCCCAATTGTAGTACAATAGGCTCAGAGAATGTCCAGTTGCAATGCACTCGGGTGGTGGGGAGTCTGTACAGTGTGGTTACCCATTGGATAAACAGTGAGGGAAAGCCAAATTTAGCCATTGTGCTAAACAAGAAATGCCAGTCCACCCTATCAAAGGCCTTCTCTGTGTCCAGGAAAAGTAGTCCTGCAGGGTAGTCAGATCCCTCGATGCAGAGAAGATGTGGCTTAGTTTACATAGGTGGTCCGAGGAACTTTGTCCAGCCATAAATCCCACTTGTTCCCCTACGATTAACGGAGGGAGGATTCTTACTAACCTAGTCGCCAAAATTTTAGCAAGTATTTTAATGTCACAATTTAATAGGGAGATTGGGCGATGGCTCATGACTTTCTTCAGATCTTTACCTGGTTTGTGGGTCACTATAATCAGTGCTTCCATCAGCCTTTTGTCCTCTGTGTCTGATACCAGGAACCATTTAAAGAGCTTGTGGAGCCAGGGGATTAATTGTTTGGCAAAGATTTAAAAAAAATTGGGGGAAAATCCATTGGGGCTGGGGGCTTTATCAGAGGAGAGGAAGGTGATCACAGCTTGTATCTCAGCTTCTGCTATTGGGGTAACCAATTTTGGTCTTTGATCTTCACTCAGGCTTGGCAAAGGATAGTGGTTAAAAACTTGTCCACCTCCACTTTAGGAGGCCGAGATGGCATAACACTGTAAAGCTGCCTGTAGTATTTGGCAAACTCCTCCATAATATCTTTAGGTTGTAACTTTAGTGTTATTCATCTGAGACCTCAGCTTCTGGACAATTCTGGATGACTCATAGCTCTTAAGTCTCATAGTGAGCAGTCTTCCCGACTTCTCTCCCTGGTCCAAATATAGTGTGCCAGTCTTCATCATGGCATACTCTGCCTTTTCTCTTAGGAGTGCATTATACTGCCTTCTGAGGCCAACAAGACACTGTCTGCTTTCCTCCGAGGAGCTTGGAGACAGGCCATGCGTCAACATTCTAATCTGGAAGAGTAGGATAGCCATCTTCTCCTGACTCTTCTGTTTTTGGAAGAAGGAGTGGTGTATTAATTCCCACCTAAGCGCACATTTTAAGGCCCCCTCTAACTCCATATCAATTTTCCCTGTGGATCCCAGATTGCTATTCGTGTATTACTCTATTACCTTCAAATGGTGCAGAACGATGTGCTCATCCCTAAGAAGCTGGTTGTTTATTTTACATATGAAATCCTTGGGGCCCCATGAAACAGGCGTATCCTGCAACGTATGTCGGAATGGTCCGACAGAACCGTCGGTTCAATTCAGCTGTCCACAAGCCCAGGGAGGATCAGACAGCTAATCAGTTTATCCTTGACTGGGAACTGTAGGCTGCCGAATGAAAGGTGTATTCCCTAACATTAGGGTGCAGGGTTCACCATGGATCACACAGTCCAAGGGTGTCAATCATCTCCTGGATTGCTCTTTGTGCAGGAGATAGTCCCCTGTGCCTCCTCTCTGACTTGTGAAGGTCCGGGAGAAGAGCAAGTTCCAGTCCCCTCTGAGGATGCATGGGATTTCAGTAAAGGGGGCCAGAGAGGACATTAGGGATGTAAACAAATGCCGAGGAGTTCACATTAGGCCCATAGATGTTTTCCAGGAGCACAGGGGTCCTATCAAGCTGTCTCTTTATTGTTATAAAGTGGTCTTTGGGGTCCTGGATACTTTGCTCATACATAAAAGGGACTCTCAGTGCAAAGATAATGGCTACTCCCCTACTTTGGGTGTTATATCCAGAGGCAAAAACTTGCCCTATATGTTGTCATCAAAACAGATTTGCTTCCTGCTCCAACAAGTGTGTTTCGTGTAGAAAGGAGATACCCCCCTCCAAATTATTGATATGCTTAAGGATTTGGTATCTCTTTATTTTGGCTTGGGCCCCTTTAATGTTCCATGAGATACAGGTCCAAATATTAGCCATGGCCTAACATATAGTTTAACCCTTTTCTATCCCTAGGCTGTGAGTTAATACCCCTCCCAGTGGTCCAAGCTGGAAACTCCAGATCTCCTAATTACATCATGATCCTTGCCGGGGCATCTCCCCCTTCCCGCTGTTCCCCCTTCCCCATAAGTAGCCCAACTTAAATAAAAAAGTCCCCCTTCCCTTCCCCAAGTCCCTAGGCATTCAGTTAAGCATACAATGAACACATTCCCCAATATCCCCCCTCCCTCAAACATTTACGATGCATGATGTATCCTGCTCCACAAAAGCGAGATCTGGCTCTACCCCTTCCCCCCTCAGGTGAGTGGAATCTTCCCAGCTCCCCAACATAGAATTGCAAAAAAGTAATGCTAATAAGTAATAGAGGAGTCATAAAGGCTCCACGATGATCTATCTCGAGTTGCTTCCTGCTGCCCTGGGGCCAGGACAGAACTCTTCTTCGGCCCCATCGAGCGCATACAAAATGGGTATTTAGCTTCCATTATGCCAACAGCCATAGTAATGCATAAACACAAAACACAGAACAAGCTAATGTAAACAGAAGGCCAACAATATGGAAAGTCCATTGCTTTAGGTAGTCCAAGCAGGCCTGTGTGGACAGGCTAGGTAGCATAGTACAGTCTAGAGGCCCAAACTTAGTCCCTGCCTTTCCAGCATATTTCAGTCCATGCTAGGCCAATTTCATTATCCTAAAGCAGCTTGGCCCTTTCCCAATGGAGCGAGGCCCAGTGATTGGGAAAACTACCTTGTGCTCCTTTTCTCTAATAAGGAGTTAACATAGAAACATAGAAACATAGAAGTTGACGGCAGATAAGGACCGCAAGGCCCATCCAGTCTGCCCATTTCTTTTTCTACCTTATAAATGTGCCATCGGCCTTTGCTCTGTCAGTGGCCTATCTAGTCATACTCATTTGTATTGCTCCCTTATGGCTATCCCATGCCTGTTTGAAGCCCTGCACTGTATTCATAGCCACCACTTCTTGAGGTAGGCCATTTCATGCATCCACCACCCTTTCTGTGAAAAAGAATTTCCTCACATTCCCGCTTAATCGGCCCCCCTCTAATCTCATGCTGTGTCCTCTTGTCCTGCTATTTTTCTTATATTTAAATGTTAGACTCTTTCACCTTGTTAATGCCCTTAAGGTGTTTGAATGCCTCGATCATATTACCTCTCTCCCTCCTTTGCTCAAGGGTATACATATTGAGCTCTGTTAATCTGTCCTCATATGTCTTCTGATGCAGTCCCTGCACCATTTTGGTTGCCCTTCTCTGAACTGCCTCAATTTGGTTAATGTCCTTGTGAAGGTGTGGCCTCCAATACTGCACGCAGTACTCCAGATGGGGCCTAACCAGTGTCTTGTAAAGAGGGATTATTACCTCCCTCTTATGACTTGTGATACCCCTACTAATACACCCTAACACCCCCCTAGCATTACCTACTGCTTTAGAGGTCTGCTTGGATGATTTCAGGTCATCAGTGATGATGATGCCCAAGTCTCTTTCTTCCTTTGTGACTGCTAGCAGCTCTCCTCCCAGCCTATAGGTGGCTTCAGGGTTTCTCTTCCCTATGTGCATGATCTTGCACTTCTTTGCATTAAATCCCAGTTGCCACTCTTCTGACCATTTAGCTAGTTTATCCAGATCTCTTATTCTGCCCACCCCATCTGGATCATCTACTCTGTTGCAGATCTTGGTGCCATCTGCAAACAGACAAGCCTTACCCTCTAGTCCATCTGCAAGGTCACTAATGAAGATGTTGACGAGGACTGGCCCCAGGACTGATCCCTGAGGTACCCCACTGGTGACTTGCATCTCTTCTGACTGTATACCATTTACCACCACTCTCTGTTTTCTGCCCGTCAACCAGTTTGCCACCCAGTTGACCAACTTCTGACCCACCCTGAGCCTACCCAGCTTATTTATCAATCTTCTATGTGGAACAGTGTCAAAAACTTTGCTGAAGTCAAGGTAGGCGACATCAACTGCTCCCCCTTGGTCCACCACTCTGGTTACCCAGTCAAAGAAATCTATGAGATTAGTTTGACAGGACCTTCCTTTTGTAAACCCATGCTGTCTTGGATCCTGTGCCCCTATGGATTCCAGGTGTTGCACTATCCTTTCCTTAAGGAGTGCCTCCATAATCTTGCCCACTACTGAAGTAAGACTGACCTTTCTGTAGTTCCCTGCCTCCTCCCTGCTACCACTCTTGTGGAGTGGGATCACATGAGCCCTTCTCCAGTCTTCTGGGACCTCTCCTGTGCTCAGAGACTCACTAAACAGTTCTCAAGGCCTTACGTCCCCAATGATTAATATAGATAAGCTCCTGTAACCCAAACAATAACTATAAACAGCAGGCTAGTGGGGTTACCACTTTTCAGTTCAGGGTCTGTTGCAGCCATAAGTCTCAGGATCATCGGGTTGGTGAAATTGGTTGTCCAAGCCCTTCTCCAGGACAGTTTGAAAATCTATACACACTGTTTCAGTCTTCTTTTGCTCACATACCAGGCCACATCTGACAGTCCTTTTGGTTCAGTGGTTGTGGAACAGATCTGCCAGTGACTCTCAGTGCATCCTCTGCCATCCTATGGTCTTTGTAGGTGTGCCAAGTGTCAGCTATCTTTACCTGAAGCCTCGGAGGGTATAGCATTTTAAAGCCAATGCTGGCCTGAATGAGTTCAGCGACCAGCGGGTGAAATTCTGCTCTCAGTTGCCTCACTGAGTATGGGAGATCTTGAACAACCCTCAGCTTAGCTCCCTCCCAGGTGATCTCTTGCAGCTCGTGTATTTTTGCCAAAAGTTGCTGCCTTTCTAGATACTTTAAGAGATGCAAGATCAGGGTTCTGGGGGGTGCACCAGTCTGTGGCATTGGGCGAAGGGGTCTATGAGATCTCTCTATCATATAGGCCAGGTCGAATGGTGAGGGCCCAGCAAGCTTGGTTTAGTTTAGTTTATTGTTCTAGGAATTATTACCTTTGAGCCAATGGCTCTTTTACAAAGGTTCCACGTCATCAGTGTACAAACAAACAAGACATGTTACATAAAATGGTCAGCAAATTATAAAGGTTTCAGTAAGTCAGTATAATACAGTACATCCAAGGAAAAAAAGAAGAGAAAACATTGGAGGAATGGTCAAAGGTGGGAAGAGTGGGTGGAGATATGGGGAGCGGAGCAGACTTACAGTAGTTAGAGGTACTCAGATGCCTTTGTCAAGAAAGGAGCAGAGGAGGAGGATGAAAAACAGTAAAAACAGCATGAGGGAAGAATCATTAGTCAAGGCAGTCACAGGGCTAGAGGCTGAGAGGTGAGAGTAAAGCATAGATTTGAAAGCTCCTAGTGAAGTGGAGGATGTAATGGGGGGGTCAGGGCATTGTACCAGCTTGGGGCACGATAGGCAAAAGATCTTTGGCCCTGTGTGGTCCGGCATCTGGGGATCTGGAGAGGCTGGTGTTCTGATCTTCTGGTGGGACGGATGCTGGTATTCGGGCAAAGTAGGTCTTGGATACACGGTGGAGTAAGGCCCAAGATGGATTTTTTTTGCCATCAAACATGTGAGGTACCTTATGCGATTTGAGAGTTGCAACCATCCTGTTTCAGTGTAGAGCTCACATGTATGAGTACGTCTTTGCGCTCCAGTGAGCAGCCGACAGGCCTTGTTTAGGGTGACTGTGATGCGCCTTAGCGCAATGGTAGTGGCAGAGCCATAGATAATTAAGCCATAGTCTATGATTGAGATGACGGAGCTTTGGATGGCAATCCTCAGTGCAGCTTGGGTAATGAATTGCAAGTTTCGGAACAGGATACCAATGCGCTGGTTCACCATTTTCGCTATGTTATCAATGTGGGTTGCAAAGGTAAGTCCTTGATCAAAAGCGATTCCAAGGTATCTAAATGTTGACACTTGTTCAAGGGTATTTCCTGGGTGTGTTTTGATAGTGAGTGGAATTTGTTTTTTTCTGTTTTATGGACTGGGGAAAAGCATGGATTTTGTTTTTTTGTGATTTAGGACCAGCTTGTGATCTAGGAACCACTTTTCAACATTGGAGAAAGCAAATTGCAGGCTCTGGAGTAAGGGTTTCAGGTCCTTATGAGAGGAGAGAATCACGGCATCATCAGCATAAAGGATTATTTGTTCCGGGCAGGATTTGGGGAGAGAGTTTAGGAAAAGGTTGAAAATGAGGGGGCCTAGGATTGACCCCCTGTGGGACACCTGAGAGGACAGGTTTTGAGTCTGAAAGAACTTCTGAGATTTTTACTGATTAAGAGCATTGGGCCAGGTAACTTTTAACCCGGGCACCTGGTCCTTCTGAGAGCCCAAGACTGTGTAGTTGTGTGATAAGTAAGCCATGGTGAACAGTGTCAAACACCTTTGTTAGGTCAATGAAACCAGCTCCAGTTTGATATCCTTTGTCCAAGACAGTGTGAATTTCTCCTGAGAATTCCAGTAGGGCAGTCGATGTACTGTGACCTTTCCTAAATCCATGTTGCTGCAAGCAGAGAATGTTATACTTATGTAGGTAGTCTGAGAGTTGGTCAGTCACAATGCATTTGAGGGCCTTGGAGAGGGGTGGAAGTAAAGATATAGGCTAATAGTTTCCTGGTAGGGACTTGTCGCCACTTTTAAACACTGGTGTGACTATAGCAGACTTCCATTTGCTGGGAAATTGACTTAGGCAGAGGGAGAGATTGAAAATTTTGGTGAGTGGGTGCACCACCTCTTCCAGGGTAAGGGACAGAATTTTAAGATCAATAGTATCACTGCTTGCCCTGGATTTAGAGATAGCCTTTTTTATATATTTTTAGACTTCATGTGCCTTAACTATTTTGAGGTGGAAAAGCAGTAGGTCAGGTGAGGCAGTAGGAGATGTTGGTTTTGGCGAGTCCGTGTCAGAGAGGACTCCACTGAGGTCAGTGAAGGTTTTATTTAAGGCCTTTGCCATGACCATTGGGTCTAGGGTAGTGTTTCCATTGACAGTCATTATAGTGGGAGAGAATTTGGACTGCTTACCCGTGATATTTCTGATGTTGTCCCAGAATGATCTCCGGTCACCACAGGAGTTTGCGAGGGCATTTTTGAAATAGGAGCTCTTCATTAGTCGGATTTGTTTGGTACATTGGTTTCGTGCCTGTTTATACTTCTGGATATCCGTTAAGGAGCCTGTGGTTCTGGCTATGGCCCAGAGGTGGTCCTGAGCTTTGAGTTGGGCCAGTAGTTTGGCCGTAAGACAGGGATTTGAGAGCTCTTTGATTTTACGCTTTTTTACTGGTGCGTAGGTGTCTCAGGTAGTATTGAATGTTGTAATAAAATAATCTAAGGCTGCGTCAACATCTAGAGTATTGTATAATGGGGACCAGTCTTGCTGTAAAAGACAGGTCTTGAGCTTAGTAAGGTTTCCATGGGTTAGCACTCTGCTTGAGATGGCTTTTGGAGGTGGTTTTAGGAACTTATATGTCCAGGTACAGATCACAGGGGAGTGGTCACTGAGAGAGTCCAGGAGAACAACTGTGTTATTTATGCAGACTGGGTGGCTAGCAAGGATCCAATAAATGAGAGTGCAAGTTCCAGTTTTGTAGTTTTTTCTAGTGGGGGAGCTCACCATCCGTGTTAGGTTAGCTGCAAGGATGGCATCCTTGAGGGACCCAACGTCTGATGCTAGCAAATTTATATTAAAGTCACCAAGGAGAAGGAGCTTGGTGTCAGGTGGTTGCGATCTTACAAATTCAAGAACAGTCTGGAGGCCGGACCTTGGATCTTTAGGAGGGATATACTCAGCGGCCAGAGTAAGGACTTTATTTTGGGCACCAAGTAGTAGCTTGACAGGGAGAAATTGCACTGAGGAGTTTGTGGTGGAAAAGCAGACAGGGTGGCTAGAGAGGTTGTCCTTAATGTAAATAGCGCAACCCTCACCCCTTTAATTAGTCCTGTCCAGTCTGAAAATACTGTAGCCTTGTAGTGAGATGGCATGGTCTGGGGTGCTTGGTGTCAACCAGGTTTTCACAATGGCTAGTATGTCGGGATTGTGTTGACTGGCAAAGACTTGAAGGGATGCCAGTTTTGGAAGGAGGCTACAGATATTTAAGGTGGCGATGGTGAGACCCCACCCCTCCGTTTTTGCAAGATTTGTTTACCCGGTAGAAACAGGGCCAGGGTTTGGATGGACACTTCCTGACATCAGAAGGAGGAGGAGGAGCAGGAGTTTAAGGGACATCTGCCACAGCTCATAGTGTGACATGAAACGCCTCTGTTGCTTGTTAGTTTGAGTACAGCGTAATCGTTTAGGGTCCCAGCGTAGGATGATGGCTAGGAGCAGGTGTCGATTTGTCAACTTTCCAGCAGCGTGAGCTGTCATTTGCACCCAGTCCTTTGTGGGAGGGTGCCACAAGTGAGGGTAGGGAGGATTTGCCATGGTGCCAGGCTGCTGGTATCGAGCTTGAATGGTTAGTGTGAGAGGTGGAGAGAGGTAGGAGGAATTAGGAAGATGGCATAGTGGAGGAAAGAGGGAGAGGGCTAGAAGAGTCTTGAGGAGGTTGCTAAGGAGAGGCATATCAGGGGGAAACAGAGCTGTAATATGCTAGAGGTAGTGTGAGGCAAGAGCAGAAGAAGAGATAGGATAAAATTTAGAATCGGGGCTAGTGAAGCATGCTTAGTGCAATAGGAAAGCTAGCCGGGCAATGTAGGAGGAGGGAGAGTGTTTTAACTGAAGGACAGGATGGGAGGCAGGATAAGGGGTGGGTCCTTAGCGTGGGGGCGGAGCGAAGAGACTATTTAATAAAGGTCGGGGGGGTGGGGCGTAAAAATTCGGCACTGAGCAGTGCAAGTGAATGGGCGCTGAGCCCAGCAAAGCACAAATTCAGCAGCACCAATCGGAAGGCAGTGGCTGGAACCGGTGGCCAATGAGCATGCAGCTTGGAGTGTGGTCAGCCAATAACAGCTGATCACAGCTTTCCCAGCCCAGTAGATGTCCTTACCCAGCTTGTAGAGGGGTTTTAGCAGTGCTGGTGGAGGCATCAGGGGTTTCGCAACGCGCCTACGAGGCACACGGCTGCCGCCTCCTGGCTTCAAATCTGGAGTAAAAGGAGAGAGGCAGGGTGAGTATGCAGTTAAAGTCGTGTGAATAAAGAACAAAACAAAAGGCTGTGATGCAGAAATCGCTATTACATGGGGGGGAGACAGCGCAGGAGAGGGCAGCGAGATGTGACAGCGACTGGAGTATGGAAAGAAAAAAAAAAAGAGGAGTAGCCTAGGAAATAGCGGGGGTTGGGGGTAGCAGCCAGAAAATGATCAGGTTAAAACAATGGCTCTGGTGCCGGCTGGGAGGGTCGGTTAGGGCAGAAAAAAAACAATCTAACAGGGAGGGGGCGAGGGAGAAACGGAAAGAGTGCAGTGTGAAAAGGGAGCTAGAGGTAATTGAGGACGGAGTTGAGAAACAGGGGAATAGTCAGAGTAGGTAGGCAGGGCAAATGTGGGAGAGAGAGCCAGAGTCTGCAAACAGTCCAACAGGAGTGAAGAAACAGGAGTCTGAGAATTAAGGCAAGAGAGCGTGGCAGAGATCTCAGTACAGAGTTTGAAATACAGGGAAGGGCAGTCCTCAGTAGGAGTGTCCGAAATAGCAGACTTGTGCAGGAAGAACCAGAAGCAAATTTAGGTTAAAGTTAGAAAGCAGGCTTAGGCAGGTTATCAATGCACAAATAAGGAGGAAAGCAATCAGGTGGACTAAACGGAGTTAGAGTACTGCATAACAGGATACGGTAGTTATCTGAAAAATATACACCATTAAACTTTGCTGCTGTAGTTACTATGGCAGTATTATCAATATGGCACTCTAACAACACAAATAAAGCAGATGATAATTCAAATAAAAACACTGTGGGAACATGTAAATGCTAGTGCAGTATCTCGGATTCGGCAGTTTGCGGGAACATTTAGATATAACTGCTGCTACTACTAGGAATACAAACAGAAATCAGAGAAGGAGTAAAAGGCAGGAAAATGTCCAGGTGTAAAATTCGGCACTGAGCAGTGCAAGTGAATGGCTGTTGAGCCCAGCAAAGCACAAATTCAGCAGCACCAATCGGAAGGCAGTGGCTGGAACTGGTGGCCAATGAGCGTGCGGCTCGGAGTGCAGTCGGCCAATAGCAGCTGATCACAGCTTCCCCAGCCCAGTAGATGTCCTTACCCGGCTTGTGGAGGGATTTTAACGGCAGCTGATGGAGGCGTCGGGGGGGACCCCAAACCGTGCCTATGAGGCACACGGCTAGCCTGTCCTGGCTTCCAAATCCGCTTGTGAAGGGTTTTAGCGGCAGCTGGTGGAGGCGCCGGGGCTCCGAACCGTGCCTTCATTAGGCACACGACTGGCCCATCCTGGCTTCAAATCTGGCTTGTGGAGGGGTTTGAGCTGGTGGAGGCGCTGGGGGGGTTCTGAACTGCGCTTCTCAGAGGCACATGGCTGGCCGCCCTGGCTTCAACCGGCTTGTGGAGGGGTTTTAGCGGCGGCTGGTGGAGGCATCGGGGGGCCCTGAACCATGCCTATGAGGCACACGGCTGGCCCGTACTGGCTTCAAATCTGGAGTAAAAGTTCTGGTGACCAGTTTTTGTGTGAAGAGTAGGCAGTCAACTCCCTCAGCTCTCTCCGGTAGCCCTATAATGACCACATTGTTACACCTAATTCTTCCCTCTAGGTCCTCGACCTTCACCTCCAGCTTTGCTATACATTGCCTGCTTGCAATGGTCTCCATATCCACCTTCACTAGTTTTTTCTCTGTGGAAGAAGGCCAAACATCCACATAACTGGTTCATCTGGTAACCTCTTCCAGGGCCTCCAAGACAGTTTGAAGCTCTGCGGTTATTCCCCTAACTCCCTCATGGAACAGTTGTGTAACCCCCCTGCAAATGGGGGTTCCCAAAAGACTTCCAGGAGCTTGCTTGAATGCTCCAAGCCTGAATGGTGTTTGGCATTTAAGCCATTTATCAGTGAGTGTTTTTAGAACCTCTGGTACTGTCTCTTTAAGAGCTGTCTGCTTGCAGACATAATTAGTTTGTATGGGAGACTGTGTGTTTCTTTGATTGAGTACCACTCAAGCTGCTGCCAATTCACTCCATTTTTGCAGTCACTAGGAGTGCAAAGGAACCTATCTGAAAGATGTAACTGTTTCCAGAAATCATTTACAGTAATAATGAAATTACAGTTTGTCTAACCTGCTTTCTTTGCAGTCAGAACTGTGTCTGCCTAGTTCCCCATTCTGGTTTTGAACTGCTGAACTGGACCAATCAGTGTGGGGTAAGCTAGCTCTAAAATGGTGCCTTGGACGAATCAGAACTTGGACTCATAATCTGAGCCAGCCCCAAGAGGATTGTATGGGCAGTGACTCTGGGAGATGTAGTTTAGACTTCGGCGCCTTTTTGGACCAACAGCAGCAGTCTATTGTGAGTGACAGCCAATCCAGTCAAGAACTGGGAGGAACTAAAAGGAAGTGCCCGGTTTTGTCTGTTGGAGTTTCAGTTTTAGATCTGGCAGTGAAGGAAAGAAACCCTGTGCTCCTTCAGTGCACAGTTTCAGTCAAAAACGTGTAAGGCCCAGAGTTCCGTCTGCAGCTTGTGTAACTGCTTGTTAGGACTGAATCCATCCTTGAAAAGAATCAAAGGATCTCTGAAGAGTAGAAACCAGGCTCACCCTGTAGAAGACTGAAGAAATTGTTGAATTGCACTCGGTCTGTCAGGAACTGAATCTGCTGTGTGTTCTCCCGGTATTGTGCAGTAATTGCGATCGGGATAGAGAAGCAGCCTGCCTGGTATAGTACTTTTTTTACCATATAAATGTGTGAAGAGTCTCGTGGAGCTCAAAAGTAGCCCTGCTGACGTTGAAGGACCCTATCTTGTTTGGAGGTCGTGAGTACTAATTCAGGGTCGCCTCCCTGTTGAATTGCCACATTAAATCCAAATGGAATCACTGTACTGCTGACTGTTTAAGCTAATTTTCTTTTCACTGTGTGAAAGGACCCTACCAGCTGCCACGGTTTGGACTAGCCACTAGGGCTTGGGTACCCAGGGACAGTAACTGGTAGGGATAGGCCTGTGCACAGAGCCATAGGTAGATAGTAAGTGATAAGCTAATTAACCTGATTTCCCTGTCCTTGTTATATCCCCTAAATAAAACAGAGCTGCTTGTTTCAGCAAAGTTTTACTGCCTGAGGTATTTGTCTATGTTAAAGTACTGTACTGTGATTGTTGCACTGTATCTTATTTCACAGGAGGTCCCAGTGCCGGAACCAGACCTGGGGGTAAGTGTATACTGTGAAGGTAATTCTGATATATTGTGTGGGCCACTAGTGGGAAGAAAGGGGGGTTGCAGTGTCCCAGAGGGCTGTGACCAAGTTAGTTTAACTATTGCAAACCCTGACCTCTGGGTGGAGGCACCCGCCATTGGATCCAGGCCCCTCAACCTGTTAGTGGCAAATCAGGCAGGGGTAGTAGCCCCTGGGATAACGCCATCTAGGGGTTACAGTTGAAATTACATACTAACATACTAATTGCCAGCAGATTAGGCCTTATGGTCTATCGAGTCTGCTTGAACCTCAGATCCCCAGTTGGGTGACGAGGCCCACCCCCTTGTGTTCCAGAAACTCCTATCATTCATCCGCACCCCCTGGGCCAGGCCATCATCTGATACATCCACTTTCTGTGTCTGTCCCACCCCTCTCTTGAAGCTCTCCACTGTGGAACTCTGAACCAGCTCACCAGGCAGTGCATCCCAAGCGTCCACCACCCTCTCAGTGAAAAACCTCCGCCTCTTCCCCCTCTCACCCTTCCACCTTCCAACTTCAAACCATGTCCTCTGGTGATACCTTCCTGCTTTAGTCTAAAGATCCCTCCATGTTTACCCTATTTATTCCCTTGAGGTACTTGAAGACCTCAATCATGTCCCCCCGTCTCTCCTCTCCTCCAATGAAAACAGGCAGAGCTCCTCAAATCTGTCCTCATATGTCAAATCCCCCTAGTCCTCATATCATCTTAGTTGCCCTCCTCTGTACCCTCTGCAGGAGCTGTATGTCCCTCTTCAAGTGTGGTCTCCAGTACTGTACACAGTACTCAAGGTGTGGTCTAACCAATCCATTGTACAACAGCAGAATCTCTTCCCTGCTCCTCGAGGTGATCCCCCTTACGATGCATCCCAACATCCTGTTTGCCTTGCTAGCCACTCTCCTGCATTGCTCAGAGTTATTCATACATGCATCCACCATGACCCCAGGTCTTTTTCCCCTGTTGAGGCCTCCAGCGCCTCCCCTCCCAGGGTGTACCTGTGTTTAGGGTTCTTCAGGAAATTCTTCAAGAAGCCATTCTAGAGTAAGGACAGATTGCTCCTGACGAGGTTGGATGGCTTGCTTGCTGAGGAGGCCTGGGTTTTATGTTTCTTGGCATTTTTCTCCTGTGTCAGTGGCGGGGTATGCTGGGGCAGCATGAGTCTCATTTCTGCCTCTATAGAACTATTGAATTCATCCTAGAGTCATTGCAGTGATAGTGTGGACCTTCCCACAACAAACTATGGCTAGGGTAGTGGAGAATACTCAAGTTATTTTAAATTTAGAAGAATTTTTAGTGAGGGATTTGGAGGAGCGTGAGCCAGAACTCCTACTCAGTCGGGTGCATCACGTGACTCCTCCGATGTTGTTGTATTTTGAATAACAGAGATCATTTCACTTATTTCCTTTTGTACGAATTTTTGTTTTTGCTTTATTATGTTCAATACATTTGGCGATTTTTTTTTTTTTGCTTGTTCCTTTTTAAGTTGTCTTTCTTTTTGGGATATGCCAACACCTGTATGCGATGAAATTTTAATTTGTATGTTTGTTTATTTATTGTATGTTTGATTCCATTTATTTTAAATAAAATTTCCCTGCTCCTCTTCTTCGATAAGTACCATGGGATCTTTTACTTCCACCTGCGCAGTGATCAGAGATGGGCAGAAGGGACCTCAGTTTTACATCTCATCTGAAGCACACCACCTGACCAGTGCAGCACCCCCCCCCCGCAATGCATTACAATGACAGTTATGGATATTACTCCTAGTACCAGTTGTGGGTCTAGAACCAACAACCTTCCCATCTTCCACCCAAGAAGTGAGTGTAGTGTGCTACCTATTTAGCCACTGACACTGCTATCCTCAATCTGAAATCCTGTCTTAATTCACATCACTCCAGCTTCCACCATAGTGTTTTCTCTGTCTCCATGGCACAGCTTGCTATTAGTCCTGCTGATAATCATGTCCTCAGTAATTATCACCTGGCGTGGCTTCTCCTGTGTTATTCCCTGGTTGTGGTGATTCTGCTCCTCCATGGAGTCATTCACTGGTTCACTATCCCCCTCCAATTCAGTCTGCTCCATAATGCTGAACTTGTTGACTGCTCCTGTTGACTCCAGATGACACAGACTTTGATGGCAGATAAGGATCGCTTGGCTCACCCAGTCTGTCCATTTTTCACTGCCTATATTAACACTGCAGACTGTACTTGATCTACAGCTTTCTCTCTCCCTCTTCCATTCCACTATGATTCCCTTGTGCCTAGCCCATGCATTCTGGAACCCCACCACTGTTGTCACCTCGCCACCTCTGCTGGAAGGCTGATCCAGGAATACACAACTCTTTCTGTGAAGAAGTACTTCCTCACAACTCTCCTGAATCTACCCCCCTCCAGCTTCAGAACATGCCCCCTTGTTCTTGAGCACCTTTTTCCGAAACATAGAAATCTGTCAGCAGAAAAGGACCCATCGGCCCATCTAGTCTGCCCCTCCCCCCATAGGCATCTCTGCCCTTCCCCCTTATTCCCTGCTTTTGTACCCACCTCCCCAGTGTAGCTTCCAGTCTCCCTTATACCTACTGGATGCCTACTCTTACAATTCTTATTTAAGCCTACGTAGTTAACCCATGCCCTCTTGAACTCCCTCGCCAATTTTACCCCCACCACCCATTCAGGCAGCCTATTCCAGGGACCCACCACTCTCTCAGTGAAGTAGTGCACTCTCACATTTCCTTTGAATTTACCTCCTCTAGCTTGAAGCTGTGTCCCTTAGTTTTTGTGTTTTCCCTTAACTTGAAGATGCTCCCTTCTCTTAGCTTGTTGATTCCCTTTAGATATTTAAAAGTTTCAATCATATCCCCCCATCTGTCCTTGTCTCCACTGTATGCAGGTTGAGCTCCTCCATTCTTTCCTCATATGTCTTCCAGTGCAAGCCCAGCACCATTTTGGTCGCCCTTCTCTGGACCCTCTCCCCCCATCTGTCTCCTTGTAAGTGAGGTCTCCAGAACTATACTCCATACTCCAGGTCTGGTCGAAACATGGACCTGTACAGTGGCATGATCACCTCTCTTCTCCTGCTTGTAATATCCCTCCCTATGCATGCCAGCATTTTGTTTGCATTTCCAACCACCTTGTTGCACTGGTTTGCCACATTTAGGTTATCCAATATGATAATCCCCAGATCTCTCTCTTGCTCATTGCCAAAATCACCTCCCTTCCCAGTGTGTACGTGGCCTTTGGATTTTTGTGCCCTATATGCATTATTTTGCATTTCATTGCATTATAGCATAATTGCCATCTCTCTTACCACCTCTCCAGGTTTATCAGATCTTCCTTCATTTTCTCCACCCCCCTCCCGCTCCTGGTGTATCCACCCTATTGCAGATCTCTGTGTCATCTACAAATAAGCACACCTTCCTGTTTATACCCTCTGCTATATCCCCAATGTAAATGTTAAATAATATCAGTCCCAATACAGATCCCTGTGGTACCCAACTTGTCATCCTTTCCTCCTTGGAGTGAGCCCCATTGACAACCACCCTTTGAACTCTGCCTTCAAGCCAATTTTTCACCCAGTTTGTTAATTTACTTCCAACCCCTAAACTGCCCAACTTCTTCACCATCCTCCTGTGAGGGACAGTGCCAAAGGCCTTACTGAAGTCCAGATAGGCCATGTCTACTGCCCTTCCCTGATCACACACCTCTATCACCCAGTCAAAGAATTCGATCAGGTTCATCTGGTATGACTTTCCTTCTGTAAACCCATGATGGCTGTTATCCTTCAGTCCACCCTCTGTTAGGTACTGTACTAATCTTACATTTAGGAGTGCCTCTATCAGCTTATCCACCACTGAGGTAAGACTTGATTGGTTGATAGTTACTTGACTCCTCCTTTCCTCTGCTCTTGTGCAAGGGCACCACGTCCGCCTTTTTCCTGTCCCCTGGGACATTCCCTGTGTCTAAAGATAGATTAATCAGCCTCAATTGTGGTATCACAAGCTCCTTCCTAATCTCCCTGAGCACACTGGAATGTAGCTCATCTGGATCCATTGCCTTGTCCACCCTTAATTTACCCAGTTCCTCCATTACCCTACTCAAGCACCTGGCTTACCAAATAATAGAGTCCAGAACAGGCCAGGATATTTTGTGGTGCAGTTCAGTAATTTCCACCAAAATGGACCCTGCTGCCCTTGATCTTGGTGCTTGATTCAGGGGGTTCACATGCATGCCTGCATGAAAGTGTAAGCTCTTGAGCCTGCCTCTCAAAAGACTTAAGCCACGCCCCTAAGCCTAGTTGAGAGCCAGCTAAAAGGTGCATGAGAAGCTGCTCCCTGCAACACAACTAAAGCATCCTCCACTTCATACATTTCCCAACATGACTCTTAATAGGGGCCAAGCATACAAACCAGCATGGAGGATGAAAGCATCTGAATGCCAACAACTGCTCCAGGGCAGCATAAGTATGGTACACAGCAACACACAGCTTATCTTGTGACTGGTTTTAAAATAAAAATTTGGAAATTTACATTTTCCACTTCCAGTGTCATCAGACTTAGGGGATTGAATGGACTAGCCCACAAAGTCATTGAAGACTGCTCCCCAGCTCCACCATGGACCAGTCAATAGGCATGCAGACTCAGGGACTGGGGTCGATCAGCAACTCCATCCACCTTCCCTTGATCGACTATCCAGGGGTGAGAATCAGTGTTGAATGCTAATCACTGGTTGGTCAATGTTCTAAGTGTTACTAATGTTACTGTAAATGCTATAATTGGAAGGGGGTGGGGGTGGGGATCACATGAGATGCATTAGATCACTAGGAATAGCATATTTAGTAATATATTCACCAATGACAGGGCAATGGAAATAGCTGTAACATGCCCAACAATACCAAAAGGAAATAATGATGGGTAGTAACATCATAGCATATTAAAGGGTCAATAACTAAGTTCAAGAGGCACCAGGTCCTCAACACCTTCACAAGCTATATACCTAAATTGGAATGCTCTGGGAAATGCACCATCTGTAAACAAAAGCTGGCCTTTTCAGATGTGAATGGGCAGGGCATGTATATGGGTCTGGGGACTCCAATAGGAAACGAAGGGTTCTCACACACTGTTTGCCAGAAGAACCCAATTTCATCTCAAGCTATCCATAGCAGTTACAGAAGACAGATACTATACCTTATACTAATAGTCACCCTAGAAAATAAAGAACTACTACTGGGGAGTTTCTATGGCTCAAACACAGACTATCCTGGATTTGTTATGCAAATCCTAAATGAATTAACACCATTCCTTTCTCACCCCTTAATTCTCACTAGAAACTGGAACCTTGTTACTAATATTGAACTAGACAAGTCAGGCACAAGAAGTATGAGTCTCACTCCAGCCCAAAGAACTCTCAGAAAGCCACTTGATTCAGCAAGGGTTCTAGACCCATGGAGAACACTCAAACCTAACTCAAGGGAGTACACATTCCATTCAGTAACACACAACTAATTTTCCTACACTGAATATTTCCTAACTTCCACATCTACCCTCCATGGGCTACACAGTGCCAAATTCAATCCAAAAGTTAATATCAGACCACGTCTCTGTCCTACTCCAGCACTCCTTCACTAGAGAAGCAGACAGAGCTCTATCATGGAGGCTTAATAATCAACTACTAAAAGACAATCGTACACTCTGTCCAAAGAGCTATAAAAGGGAAACTGAATCCTCATATCTTGTAAACTTTGTTTCCATGCCAACAAACAACTCTTTTTGTGTAGCTGTTAGAGATGTATGTGTTTACTTTAGTTTATTTTCACTGTTCGAACTAGTCTGTGTAAGTATCCTGGGGGTCTTCATTTGCTGGTTGTTGAAATATCATTGTCCTTGAGAGCTGCATTAGCATATGAGAACATAATGTGTCAGCACCCTTTAGAGCCCACAGTATGCCAGTCTGCTTAATTAGCTTCAAAGAAACAAGCTGCAGCATGGTGTGAAATAGCACATTTACCTTCAGTTAGCTTTGCAAACTGTCTGAGTGGTAATTCAGAATTTTTCCTTTTAAACTGTATTCAGTTTGTGTGTTTCCAGAGAGTTTTTGCAGGGTATTTGTTCTTTCAGGATAGAGATACACAATATAAATGGGTGATCTGATATGATATTCTCATATGCTAATGCAGATTTCATGGATAAAGAGATTTCAACAACCATAAAATGGAGACTCCCATGGTAGTTACAGGGGACTAGCATGAACAGTGAAAACAAACAAAAGCAAACATGTATAGCCCTAATGGCCATAGAAAAAGAGTTGTCTGTTGACATGGAATCAAATAAAATTTACAAGATATGAGGGTATAGTTTTCGTTTAAGCACTGCATAGAAAACAACAAACATTTTGTCAAGTGTCTAGATACATACTGGTAAGCTCTTAAATGCACAGTCAAAGGTGAAATTATATGACTAGCCTCCAAAAAGGAAAAAAAGAAATAGAAAGAAATGGGGCAAAGAACTTATTATGGAAATAAGGGAAATGAAACCAAATTAAGCCCCACCACCCTAGAGGAGACTAGAATCAAGCTTTATGCCCTTAGGGCCCAATACAAAGAACTCAACAGGGAGCAAGTAGAACACGATCTCTTCAAAACCCAGGTCAAATATGTAGACTAAGGTGAAACAGTGGGAAAATTAATAATGCTATGCATAAAAAAGTAGCCCAGATAATTAAAGGCCCTGTAATTCGCAAAACCTCAAAATATCCCTAAGAGAAGTAGCAAAAGAGTTTTGACTCTTTTAAGCAACATTATACCACAAACCTGACAGCCCTCCCACTAAGCGCATGATAGAAACTTGTCTGAGAGACATCCTTTTGCCCACACTAACACCAGAACAACAAGAAGAGTTAGCCCAGCCCATATCACAGGATAAAGTAATCAGGCAATCCAGACCTTCACACTGGACATGGCACCAGAGCCACACTGCTATACAACTAACTTCTGCAAAACTTTTGAGCCAGAACTCAGATATAGTCTAACCAAACTATTTTCATTTATGCATACTCAGGGAATTCAAGATCACACACTAACTGAATCTATGATAAATCTCCTACTAATAGACCTGGACAGTGTTGCCAGCTAAAGACCCACATCACAAATTAATTAGGATATGAAATTACTTGCAAAAGTATTGGCCAGAAAGGTGAACAAAACATGGGGATCGCTCACTGGACCAGAACAAGTGCACTGTATGCCTCATAGAGCATCATCCGATCTCCCGAGAAAACTTAAACATTCTCTGCGTCTGGTGAGCCAGCCTCCCCTGCTGCTCTTGTTGCGCTAGACACAGAGAAAACATTTGGCAAGATAACACTGGCATTCCTTCTCAGCACTCTTCAAAAATTTGGCTTCTCTCCTTCCTTCGTTATATGAATTGAAGTTTTATACACAGTACTTGTCTTTTCACACAGCATTGAACTGTACTGGGGCACCAGATAGGAATGACTGCTATCACTCCTCCTATACAATCTGTACCTCGAACCCATTATACTAAAAATAAAATGTTGCCTTGAATTCTAGTGGGCTCACATGAATGGAAAGTAACAGTGTATGCAGATGATATTCTGCTTCATATAACACATCCAGTGGCAACCATGCCTGCTACCCTTGTCATAATTCAGGAATATGATAAATTGTCTGACTACAAGCTGAAGAAGAACAATTCACAGGTAATGCTTCACTTTAAAATTTTTGGTCAGAAAAGACACATTAAGCCAGGGCTTGTTTCCAGGTGCATCCTGGGAGCACTGGGAATGGCTCATGGTCACACAGTATGCAAGTGGTAGCTGTGGGATTCATACCTAGTTCTTCAAGTTTGCAGCTCAGTGCTCTTAACCACTACCCTATATTCCCTCCCATTAAATGCATCAACTCAGAAGCATGAAATCATAGCAAGAGATTGGACGTGAACTCCACATCATCTAAGATGCCTGGGCATTGATCTAAGCAGAGATCAGAACAACATTAAAAAAACAGAACATGGACAAACTCTTAGAAGCATAGAGACATACAATTTGACATTAGATAAGGACCGCTAGGCCCACCTAGTCTGCCCATTTCCCTACCCAATGGATAAGCTGCAGATCCAAGTTAACCAACAGCCTACTTCCTCCTACCCCCCACCAGAATTGCCTTATGTCTGTCCCATGCATTCTTGAATTCCCCCACTGTTTTTGACACCACTACCTCCTCAGGAAGGCCATTCCATGTAGCCACAATCCTCTCCATGAAAAAATACTTCCTCACATTACCTCTGAGCCGTTCCCCCTCTATCTTCAAAGTGTGCCCCCTTGTTCTTGCACGTCTCTTTTTCTGAAAGATGCTACCCTTTGGACTTTTTTGATTCTCTTGAGGTACTTGAAAGTTTATATCATGTCCTCCCTCCCTTCTTTTCTCTAGGGTATACATATTAAGCTCCTTTAATCTCTCTTCATATGTCTTCTGGTGCAGACCCTGCACCATTTTAGTTGCCCACCTCTGGACAGCCTCTATCCTGTCTATGTCCTTGCGGAGACGGGGTCTCCAGAACTGCATGCAGTACTCCAGATGGGGTCTCACCAACTGTCTGCACAGATGGATGGCAACTTCCTGTTTTCTACTGATGATGTCTCTCCCTATGTATCCCAGTATCCCACCAGTCCTCCTTAATGCCTTCTCACATTGCTTGCCCACCTTTAGGTTGTCTGATATGACTACCCCCAGGTCCCTATCAATTTTTGTTGTTGTCAGTATCTCATCCCCCATTGTGTAGTCTTCCCCAGGGTTTTTATTTCCCAGGTGCATTACTATGCACTTCTTTGCATTGAATCTAAGCTGCCATACATTTGACCATTCCTCCAATCTTGCCAAGTCCCTTCTCATCCTTACCACTCCCCCCCTTGTGTATCAACCCTGTTGTGGATCTTTGTGTCATCTGCAAAAAGACATACTTTTCCTTCCAGTCCCTCCACAATGTTAGTTATAAAGACATTAAAAAGGACTGACCCAGTACTGAACCCTGTAGTACCCCGCTAGTAACCCTCTTTTCTTCAGAGTGGACTCCGTTTACTATTACCCTCTGCGTCCTGTTGTCCAGCCAGTTTTTTACCCAAGCTACCACCTTGGGACCCACTCCAAGGCTGGCTAACTTATATATTCATCTTTTTGTGGGACTGTGTGAAATGCCTTGCTAAAGTCTAGGTAGACCATGTCCACAGCCCCTCCCTGATCTGCTACTTTGGTCACCCAGTCAAAGAAATCTATTAGATTCATCTGACATGACCTTCCCACTGTGAATCCATGCTGCCTTGGGTCCTGTGCCCTGCTGGCCTTTAGGTACTCAACAATTCTTTCCTTCAGAAGTGATTCCATCATTTTCCCTACCACTAAGATCAAACTAGCAGGTCTGTAGTTTCCTGCCTCTGCCTTGCTCCCATTTTTGTGAAGTGGAATCACGTCCTTCCTCCTCCAGTCCTCAGGTACCACCCCATCCTCCTATGATTTGTTAAAGAGGGTAGTCAGTGGTGTCACTAGTTCTACCCTTAGTTCTTTTAGAATTCTTGGGTGAATCCCCGTAAGGCCCCATTGCTTTGTCCACCTTTAGTTTTAAAAGTTCTTTCAGAACCCTTTCTTCTGTGAATGGACTTCTTCTTAAATATTAAACTAGAACTTGAGAGGTGGACATCCCTGCTCTTGACTAGAGATGCAGCGAAATAAATATGTGCCCGTGAAGTGGATGCGACATGGCCACTGCTCATTAGTGTTTTCACTATGCGAAGTGCCCATTTTAAACCCTCACTTCACCACTTTGCATTGTAATTATGACTTTGTGTTGTGCACTCCGCCCTATTCCACTTTAAGGTAGAGTGAGAATTCATAGTCAGCCCGCACACATCACAGGGCTTACACAGTGTAGGTCACATGCTTCAGGCAGGGAGGAGGTTGTGGGCAGTGGTGGAGCCAGGTTTGGGAGTGTTTGAGAGCTGGGGGAATTCATTCAATTGTGGGCTCCAATGTGGGCACTGAACAGTGAATAAAGATCATAGTGGGGCACCATTACTTACACTGGAGCAGCCAGGAGGGCCGACTGCCCCGCCAGCCCCCCTCTAACTCTGCCACTGGTTACAGGCACACAGACTCTCCAACATGGACTGACTTACACTTTTTGCATGGGGTGTGACAAATTACTCTACGAATGGCTGTGGGTGGGGTGTGAACATGTAATGAAGAGGGGTGTACAGGTAACAAGTCCCCAAATGAAGCTATTTTCCCCGTTTTGTGTACAGGGGTTGATGTACCACTTGCACTAGACATATTGCATTGACCACCACCACCACCACCTACTACCTGCTACTCTGACCACCACTTGACAAGATTTCTAAATCATAATCCTCCCCCTCATCATGCCTGTAGTAATCCTCAGGCATAATTTCATTGCTATTGCAGACATTCCTACTTGGTCTTACACTCATGGAAGGGGATAACATGCTCAGGTTGATGACGAGGGTGAATGCCCCACTATGGCATTAGCTGCCATCTTGTGCTGGGTCCACAGTGCCATGTGTCTGTTCTTATGATGGGTATGCTGGCCTCCCATGCCCAGATGACTCCCCTTTTTACCTTGACTCACACATGCATGGCAAAGCTGGCAGATTGCAACTGACTCATCATTTGCTTCTTGGACAAAAAAAAATCCCAAGCAAGGGATTGTGATCCCCTACTTTTAACATGTCCCTGATGCTGTTTATTGGATTCCATTTTTTAACCCCTGAAATGGTGGGGGGGGGGTGCTACATGATTTTTCAGGCTGGACACACTTGGACTCCAACTGACCACCATGACTACCTATGATTATTACTGGGTCGTCATCATTATCATCAGCAGAACTGCTAAATCACAACTTTTTTGGGGGGAGTGGTTAATGCCAACAGACCCAGACACAGCCACCTTGACTTTCTTTTTCTCCAGTTCCCAACAGGGGTCATTGACATCATCATCATATTTATCAACATTATCCACATCTACATTTTCAGCTTGGATGCTGTCATGTGGAGAACACGTTCCAACCACAGCATCATCATCATCATCACCTGATATTTTTGTGCCACACGTAGAATCATTGGATGGCAAAGGCATGACCTCAACAGCGCTGGAAGAAATGTGCCATTGTGAGATATCATCAACAGGATCAGAATCATATTCCGCTACCATGGGGATGTTAATGGGGAGCATGGCATCATCTACACTGTCAGCCAGAGCTTTAGACTCAACTATGTTTTTTGAACTGGTTAACTTGTCAGAAGTGGAACTTGAGGCAGCAATACTCGTGCCAGCAGAAACTGCACTAACACCACCAGCTGGTACATCATCTCCTCCAGCTATGAGTGAGGCTACAGACTGTGCTGTAAAAAGCATTGATGGTGAAATCCTTTTACTGACATCAGCTTTGCACTTCTGCGTACTACCACTCCCTCAGACAATCTTGCCACTGGAAGCAGTGCCATGGCCAGAAACAGCTTTGCTTGCACGTCTCTTTGCAGGCATTTTGGGAGATCACCAAAAAAATTCTAAACAAATTTAGATTTCTGAACTTTCAGTCTGGGCCATTATATATGAAGCCAAAAAGAAACAACTGTGGTTTGCAGATGGAGATTAGGCACTAAACAGATGAAAAAGCACAGACAGATTAAGATTGCACTGCGCAATCAAGAAGAGATGCAGATGCAAAGTCACAACACCTTAACCAGTGTTCACAAGTCACAATCCAATCTGGAAAAGAATACCTTTTGCTGGTTTGGGGGGGGGGCAGTGCACTGCAGTAACAGCCCCAAACCAAGATACCACAAAGCAGTACAAAATCATGTAGGTGCTGTGGATAGCTGGTTCACACTGCTGCAATTACTCTGTGGCACAATAAAAGGTGTCTGATTTGATGGCATGCATCGCACACACACACACTCACACGCACTACAAGTAATGTGTAGCAAATTGAAAACTTCCGTAATATAACCAAATCTTTTAAACAAATTGAAATTATACACTGCTGCACCACAGCAATCAGCAAAAAAGTGTCAAGAATTACTGAAAATATTACTGTGTGTACATTAACACAGTTATACAAGAAAAATATAACCAAAACAGAAAGACTGCCTTTTTCTCCCAGTTAATCTACTTACACCACAGATACACCCCTCCCCAAAGCACGCTTCACAGTACACAGACTGAATGCTCTAAATTAACATTCAAAATTCACACACAAACAATAAACACTCGATGATATAAACACAGGAGGGTTTCCTACAATCGATGTACAAAATTTTGAGCAAAACAAATGACTCAAAAAGGCATTTTAACAGCTTTTAGAGGTTTTGAATCACAGAGCTCTGAGAGAAAACTGTCTCCAGCTACAACTACACACACACTAATCAGAATTGAGGCTGTGCAGAACAATCTAGAGCTCATGTGTCCTGCAATCCCATGAATCATTCCAAAATTCACCTTGGAGCTCAATTACAAGGTAAAGTGATGTGAAGTACATTGATTTCAATGTACTTCACCTTAAAATTGGTGGAGAAGTGGTTTGGAGAAGGTGGAGTAATGTGAAGTCATTGGTTTCAATGGACTTCGCGTTCCTCATTATAAAGTGAAGTCCTCCGCTTCGCATTGCAGATTACTTTGTGGATTCCGCATTACTCTGTGAATCACTTCACGAAGTGAATTTTGACCAATTCACCCACCACTACCCTTGACATTCTGGGGCTGTAGCAACACAATTATAATTAATGTGCTCCCATGAATCTTGTACCCCTTGTCCATGACAAACACCCACCTGCCAATGGAATAGTAATCTAAAGTGCATGCCACCAACACCTACTTTATTTGGGCCAGCAATGGTGATTTAGGGCTTACAATAAGCTGGCAGCAATTAAAATTAATGGTGGCCTCCATCTTCCTCCCTTCCAGCTGAACCATTCTGTGGCCCATGCAAGCAAGTATCTGAGGTAGCTACACCACACACCACCACATGAGGGCCCAGGCATATAATCCTATCTGGTAAAGTGCAGCAAGGGACATATACATTATTCCTGCTGCCCTCATACACATTCTAGCAAGTAAACTCCAAAGATCCTTAAAAAGCTCAGTTACAGCTACCTCCATTAAAGTACATATGCAGCTTTGTAGATTCCTCAGACTTCAGCCAGAAAGGATATAGCACAACCATTGTTTAACAACCCATACCTCCAGACTGGGGGAAGTGTATCAGACATACCATTCCCAACCTTCCAGGGCACAGACAGGGTCCCAGATGCACCAATCTTTAAATTCTTGTAGATCATGCATATGTTAGGACAGCATTTCAGACAACCTCCATGGTCACAAAATAACAATATTATTATTTCACCCCTATCAGTGGCCACAGCCCAACCACATGCAATTGCCTTCCTATACAACCTGATTTTCTCTAATTCTCACCTCCAGACTGAAGGTACCTGCCATTACTGGCAAAACTGAATTCCCAGAAAACCAATACAGTGGAAGCAGATGTGGGGAGCCCTTTATTCCTACAACAAAAATGACAAATTAAGACTGATGCAGCTTAATATACTCAACAACATCTAGTTTGCCCTGTTAAGCTTGCAAACCTAAGTAGATTACAGCTTGAAGAGCATACAAGATGTTGTAAACTCAGAGGCTCACTCCTTGCTGGTCCACTGGTGCAGCAGTTGGATTTCTACTTGCAATGTCGATGACTCAGGTTTGGGAATGGACCTGAGAACTGGAGGGCCAGCCGGGGGAGAAGGATCGAGCATCCTGGGGTCTGCTCTCCTTCTCTGGGGAGAGGAAGGGGAAGAGTGTCCAGTGCTTTATGGACCCCGGTGGAGGATAGGGGTACCACTGCAACCATCTCAAGTACATTAATGGGGTAGGGTGGATGCTTGATGTCATTGCACGTCCCCACCCTCAGGGCAGCAACCAGCAAAAGAGCCCCCCCCGGCATGAAGACCCGCTCCGCCACCCACTGCCTCCAACACCCACCGGGGGAGTCCCACTTCTGTGTCCCTGACCAGGGGGATCTGGGGCTTGCCTACAGTGTCCATTGAGGGGAGCCCCAGCAGCCCACCCAGGGGCAAACCTGGGCATGGGGGTGGTGGGTGGGATGGATTTGAGGACAAGGGGGTATGGACAAAAAAAAAAAGCAGATCACTCCTTCACATCATCTGGGGTTGTGAGCTGGTGCGTCTCTTATGGGAAACCATCTGAGACAGAGCCAATCCTCTTGTAGGCTTGGAGAGCCTTTTCACCACAGAAATATGCATATAAGGTGATGTCTTATCTGTAAAATTCAAAGAAAGAAAATATCACATGGCAATAATCATGACCTCAGTCATCAATCACGGCCTCAGTCAAAAGAGTCATCCTAAGGCATTGACTTGACCCGAAATCTACTGTATTTCCTGTGGTGAATCATACTAAGAATTGTTATCTAACCTCAGAATAGAGAAAATAATTGCCAGCGTGAACAACAGGTAAACAATGTTTGACAAGAGATATGGCAAACTGCATACATTGTGTACCTTGCTGCGAAACACAGACTGGGATGAGCTTGTGTCTCAGGCATCTTTGAAATGGGACTGCTTCAAAATGATGAAAGTACTGGCAAGTATCTATTGCCCACCTTAACATGCTGTATGTATACTAAATGTAATTCTTTGTTTCTTACTTTACACAAAAGGATCAATTTCTGATTAATCAATGTAAATAGTTGGGGATGTATGCAAAAGGTTATTTTTTATTGTAATGTGACATGTCTGTGCTATGCTGAAAATCACAGTGTACTGAATTAAAAAAAAAAGACAAGAAACATTGTAAACTACAGCATTCTACCTCACCTTGAATACCATGCTTTAATAAAAAAATAACAGGACTACCCTCACTTCTCATTGGTACAGTATTAATTAGGCAGTTACCATTCCTTTATGAATTTTTCAATTTAGTTTTAAATATATCCTGATTCTTGCTATTGATTATATCATGATGTAAGCTATTCCAGAGTCCTGCAACCTTCTGTGTAAAAAAAATGCTTCCTGGTTGTTTTTTTAAACACACTGGTCCTTACTTGTTTTGAATAACCCCTAGTTGTAACTGCATTTTCTTTAAGGGTAGTCCCTAGCTGCTCCTGTCAAGCCACATCCTTTATGATATCGAACATGAGTAGTACGGCATCCCTCCTCCTCCTAACCTCATGATCTGGAAGGCCAATGTGGTTAAGCCTCTCATGGTACTTTTGATCCCTTATACTGTTTATCATTTTTGTTGCTGTTGTTTTTCACCGAACTCATTCAGTCATTTTATCCTTCTCTACATATGGGCACCAAAGCCAGGATGCATAATCAAGGTTGGGTCTAAAATCATTGCTATACAGTGGCTGCATCATGGCCATTTTTTGAGACATAACATTTCTTCTTATGCACCCCAGTATCCTATTAGCCCCTCCCACTATTTTGCAACAGTGTCTGGAACTTCCCAGAGTATTATTTATTATGATTTTAAGGTCCCGTTCTTCATCTGTTAGTTGTAACTAAATATTGTTTAGGAAATACTGTACTAGTGTTTGTTATTCCCCAATCCAACGTGCATCACCTTACACTTTTCCATATTCAGTCTCATGTCCCATTCCTTGGCCTGACTTTCTGTCTTATGTATATCCTTCTGAAGTTTCATGCAGTTATCATTCGAGTCCATCTCTTTGACTAATTTGGAATTGTTGGAGAATTTCTTGAGCCAATTAGTACATCTTTCTCCCTGGTATGATACGAAAATCAGTATCATTTTTTATATTCTGCAACAAAAAAAAAACAACTCACAAGGCTGTATACAAATTCTGTTACACCCACATACACACTGCATGACATTTTGTATCTCACGCTTGCTCACCTTGTGCTGTAGTACACAGAGAGACACAAACAGTTTCAGCTGGCTCTGAGAGGCACACTTTACAACCAGTTTCACACACAGCTATCCATTCAGGAAAGCAACTGAAGTCATCAGTACCCCATTTAGTCTTCAACTGCTGAAAACAATTTTTTTATAAAGTTAAAATTCAGTAGTTGCTTACTGCTCAAATGTATTATACAAATAACACTAACACAGATGTTCAATAACTAAAATAAATTGCCTTGAGGGGGCATAATGAAGTAATAATAAAACTTGGCCTCCGGCCTGATGACTTATTATGGCATTACCTTGTTACATCATTACCCTCCCTCAATACATTTTTTAATAGTATACAAACCTGTGTTATAATTTATTTTACATTTCTAAAGGCTCCTTAGTTGCAAGAGCAGAGGAGGTTGCTATTTCCATTTCTGTAGAAGTCTATGCAGTTAGACTCAATGGGCAATATTAACTTTATGGGTAGACCTTTGGGTACAATGCCTTGGTCTCTTTATTTTAAACTTTTATGAAGATGAAGTGAACTGGAATTCATATGGCCAAAATCAAACATTCTCCACATTTTTCAAGTGTACGTACAAGTGCAATGAAGCAAACCTCATGAGAAATACTGTTTATATCATTTTATTTTTTCTTGAACATTCATGCTGGCACCTAAAACAATTGCTATTATTGATAATGTAAAATAATCTCTTCCAGCATGAGGAAGTATGTGTTGCCAAGTATTTTCAAAGGCAAACATGGAAAGCTATTTTGCTGATGCTATTGATTTTTAGCATTTGGATGGCCATGATGAAACTGGCAAACAATGATCAGATATGACTTGGGAGTGTACAGCCTTCAGGAAATGTCTGTAAGTAGGTGTGTATTGAGAGTCACGTGATGATCTAGACCTGCTAGCAGCTCTCCTCCAGTGCTTCTTCTGCTCATTACTTTAAATAACATACTTTACCATCTTTAAAACCTTCTTGAACCAGCCTACATTATACAGTACTGCTAAAGGGACTTCTGCATCTGAAATGGGAGCTGTGCTTGTGGAAAATTGCATCATGTCCAAGGTGGAGATGCGACAAGTGGCCCAAAATATACCCCGCTGCAGACACCCAACAAACAAGCAAAGTGGTCCAAGGCCCAAGCTAGCGGCTTGGGCCATACTTCTATGGTTACTTTGGTACCTCCCCCCCAAATGTAGGACAGACTCCTGCAAGCTCTGGAACCCCTTACAAATGCTATATGTAACCCCTCTGCAAATGGGGGTTCCCAAAAGACTTCCAGGAGCTTGCTTGAATGCTCCAAGCCTGAATGGTGTTTGGCATTTAAGCCATTTATCAGTGAGTGTTTTTAGAGCCTCTGTTACTGTCTCTTTAAGAGCTGTCTGCTTGCAGACATAATTAGTTTATATGGGGGGACTGTGTGCTTCTCTGAGTACCACTCGAGCTGCTGCCAATTCACTTCATTTTTGCAGTCACTAGGAGTGCAAAGGGAACCTAACTGAAAGATGTAACTGTTTGCCAGAAATTATTTAGAGTAATAATGAAATTACAGTTTGTCTAACCTGCTTTCTTTGCAGTCAGAACTGTGTCTGCTAGTTCCCCATTCTAGTTTTGAACTGCTGAACTGGACCAATCATTGTGGGGTAAGCTAGCTCTAAAATGGTGCCTTGGACGAATCAGAACTTGGACTCATAATCTGAGCCAGCCACAAGAGGATTGTATGAGCAGTGACTCTGGGAGATGTAGTTTAGACTTCAGCACCTTTTTGGACCAACAGCAGCAGTCTATTGTGAGTGACAGCCAATCCAGTCAAGAACTGGGAGGAACTCAAAGGAAGTGCCAGTTTTGTCGGTTGGAGTTTCAGTTGAGCTTTGGCAGTGAAGAAGGAAGGAGCCCTGTGCTTTTTCAGTGTGCAGTTTTAGTCAAAAAACGTGTATAAGGCCCAGAGTTCCGGTCTGCAGCTTGTGTAACTGCTTGTTAGGACTGAATCCGTCCTGTGAAAAGAATCAAAGGATCTCTGAAGAGTAGAAACCAGGCTCACCCTGTAGAAGACTGGAGGAATTGCTGAAAATTGCACTCTGTCTGTCAGGAACTGAATCTGCTGTGTGTTCTCCGGGTATTGTGCAGTAATGCGATCGGGATACAGATGCAGCCTGCCTGGTATAGTGCTTTCTTTAATATGGATGTGTGAAGAGGTTTGTGTACCTCAAGTGAGCCCTGCTGACATTGAAGGACCCTATCTTATTTGGAGGTCGTGAGTACTAATTCAGAGTCGCTTCCCTGTTGAATTGCCACATTAAATCCAAATGGAATTACTGTACTGCTGACTGTTTAATTCTCCTTTTCTCTGTGTGAAAGGGCCTACCAGCTGCCACGGTTTGGACTAGCCACTAGGGCTTGGGTACCCAGGGACAGTAACTGATAGGCCTGTGCACAGAGCCATAGGTAGATTATTAGAGTGATAAGCTAATTAACCTGATTTCCCCCTGTCCTTGTTATATCCCCCTAAATAAATCAGAGCTGCTTGTTTCAGCAAAGTTATACTGCCTGAGGTATTTGTCTATGTTAAAGTACTGTACTGTGATTGTTGCACTGTATCTCATTTCACAGGAGGTCCCAGTGCCGGAACCAGACCTGGGGGTAAGTGTATACTGTGAAGGTAATTCTGATATATTGTGTGGGCCACTAGTGGGAAGAAAGGGGGGTTGCAGTGTCCCAGAGGGCTGTGACCAAGTTAGTTTAACTATTGCAAACCCTGACCTCTGGGTGGAGGCACCCGCCATTGGATCCAGGCCCCTCAACCTGTTAGTGGCAAATCAGGCAGGGGTAGTAGCCCCTGGGATAGCGCCATCTAGGGGTTACATATACAAGAGCTTACACTCAAAGTTAAAACTGTCAACTCTGACCTGGGCGATTTGGATAGGCGAGTAGGCAACGTGGAAGCCCGACATTTTTCTTTGGAGAACTGGAGAGATGGGTCAGAAAAATATACTGTGGCCCTGCGAACAAGAATCAGTAAATTAGAAGAGAAGCTAGAAGATTTAGAAGGGCACAGCCAACAAAATAATTTAATCATTTTCAGCTTGCCCGAAGGTGAGGAAGGAATGACTCCGATCCTGTTTGCACAAAAATTCTTGGAAAGGGTGGCAGGCCCTTCAATGAATGGTTCGATATATGTGGTGTAAAGGGTGCATAGTTCATTGTGTCCTAAACCCATGACTGGCAATCCTCCCCGGCTGTTTATGTTGAAACTCCTAAACTTTTTAGATAAGCAATTTATATTGCAGAAGACTAAGGAATTAAAGGATATTCTCTGGGAGGGTATGAATATTATGGCTGTCACAAGACCTGCCTGCAGGCACAAGGCAGAAGCAGGCAGCTTTTCATCCAGTTGTCACCAAAATCATCGTCACAGGGATTCCCTTTAGAATGCAGTATCAAGCCTGGCTCCAGATTTTCCTGCAAGACCAATGATGTTCCTATGACACCGTGGAGGAAGCCACATTGGATCTTAAGAAACACCTGCCAGACTTATTTCAAGACACCTGAAATACCTGCCTCTGCACCTGGTAAGGGGGTGTGTGTGAAAAGAGGTACTGAGCATGGCTATTTGATATGAATGACCAATTCCCTTGGCCTCCTGTGAGCTACTAGTATCGGGTACCTGGTCTAATTTTTTTATTTTTATTAGCCCCCCCCCCCCCGAGTATTGTGAGACTGTATTGTTGTTATATCTAGGTCAATTGCAGAGTGTCTGACCTGCTGTTTCAATCTGGGATGTTATTTGAGAAGTCGGGGCTACGGTTTTGTCTGAAGAACCTGAAATCAGTTTTCAGCCCTTAACAAGACCAAACTGCTTCCTTGACTTAACCCCTGGTCACCCTGCAGCTGTGCAATATAGCAGGGGTGGGCCTCACACTTCACAGAGGACCTCTCTGGATGACATCTAGTTTTCATGTATTAAGGGACTTTACCGATTGCTCAACCAAGTTTTAATAGATTGCAGTTGCTAATAGAATTTAGTACAGTTATATATGTTCTTTCTCCATTTGCCTTCCCCTAGTATTAGTTCTACCAGAATTGTTATGGGCTGGTAATGTAGAGGGTTTCTAAGGTTCGTTATATTATTTTCTTGTTCTATTTTAAATAATGGTACTTTTTTTTGGGGGGGGAGATGACCGGAGGGTTGGGACATTTAACTATGCAGACTAAGAGTTTCATGCACCAGAGTGTTGGGGGACAGAGGGGTAGGGTAAGCCCTTTTCCAGAAGGATGGTTATTTTTTTCACACAGTTTAATTTTGGGCGGTGTGAGAGTAAGGGGGATGTGTTGGGATTAAACGGTTTGTATCGAGACTCTTTTTTTTCTTGCCTTTAGGAATTGTTTGTAAATGAACTGCACAAACACTGTGGAAGCAGCAACCTAATCCAATATGCGGATGATGCTGTTATCTACAAAACCTCGGATAACCTGGATGACCTCCGCATTTCTCTCCAAGAGGATATTCTTGCCATGGAGAGGTGGCTCATCAAGAATAAAATGGTCCTCAATACCAACAAAACCAAAGCCATGCTGTTCGGACCAAGAGCCCTTGGACAAGATAGATCACAACTACTCCAACTTTCATCCCTGGAGGGCAACAAGCTGGAAGTAGTCCCCCCTCGACAAAGTACCTTGGCCTCACCATTGACCAAGGTCTCACGTTCAAACAACACGTGGAACAAGTCACTAAAGTAATCCATGCAAAACTCGGATTACTGTATCGGATTAAGGAACAGTTAACCCCAGAAGCCAGGACTGCTATTGCAGCCAGTGTCCTACTTCCAACACTAACTTATGCTGCCCCAGTCATTCAGGGTATTACAAAGCTGGAGTACAGGAAATTACATACTCTATACAACAAGGTGGCCCGCTTTGCCACCTTATCCCACTCCAGGAGTCACCACTGTGAGACGTTAGCTAAGCTAAACTGGCCATCCTTCGAAGCCCGCCTCAGTTACCCTGTGCTCTGTCTGACGAAGAAGATTATCAGCCCCCACGCCTCCCCTGAGTCTAGTGGGACTCCTCACAATAAAAATAAACCAGCGCAGCCTTAGGTCCTCGGGCCTAACGTTACTAGAGGTCCCCAAGGTTAGGACTAAGGCAGGTCAGAAATCTTTCACGCATGCTGCCCCTGCCTTGTGGAACAACCTGCCTCTGGAGGTAAGAGAAACCCAATCGGTGCCGTGCTTTCTCTCAAGACTCAAGACCTATCTTATGACAACAAGCGTATGCCAGTGCCACCGCACCTGACACTACTACTACTACTGACCACAACTTGCCTGTTTACCAAACTAAATCTCTAACCCTCCCCAACAAGGTAGCACTAACTTTTCTCCCCTCTCTGAACCCTCCCGATGCTCCAGAACTATTATACCTAACGAATCTCCAGTACTAACTTCGCTAAGATGTAGGACAAAGAAGAATGTAATGTAATGAAATAACAACTTTGCAACTACATATATGAAACCACTATTACAACTGCTATGTGTACACAGCTGAATACTGTATACCCATGATAACCTGTATCTGCTTATATTCTACTGTTTAATTATACTTGTATTGTTATTCCCGGGTCGCCCCTGAAAAAGGGACCTTCGGGGCCCAGTGGGCCTACCCGGTCATCAAAATTCAATAAATAAATAAATAAATAAATAAAATAGGGAGCAGGAGAGGGTGGAAGGGGAAGGGTGCCACCAGAGGGAATTTGTATTTATACTCATTTTGGTCCCATATCTTACTGTGCCTATCTCAAACATGGTGGCCTTTAATTTTTGTACCTGGAATGTGAAAGGAGCACAATCCCCTTCTAAATGGGCCAAGATTCTCCTACATTTAAACTAGCTGCAAATTGACATTGCATTCATACAAGAGACCCATTTACCACCCTCCCAGACTCTCCTGTTTAGGAGGTTCTGGGTAGGTCATACCTTTGGGGCGGGACTTGTCACTCGTAGTAGAGGGGTGGCCATTCTAATTGCCCAGAGAATCCTGTTCTACCTCCTTCATGAAATGTCTGACCCCAATGGACGTTTTGTTTTTATTAGAGCTCTGTTAGGCCATCTGGAGATGATCTTAGGGGCTATATATGGTCCAAACATTGACGACCCGGGATTTTTCACTAACCTTATGTCGATTTTGTCTCCTTGGTGTTCCCTACCTATGCTCACTGGAGGAGACTGGAATCTGGTCCAGTGCAATGTTCTGGATAAATCCAGGGGCTCCTGTCAAACTTTATCACCTGGCCAGATAGCCTTCAAGAATTTATTAAATCAACTGGCTTGGTGGACCCTTGGAGAACCCTTAACCCATCTAGTCGACAGTATTACTTTCATTCTATCCCACACAATTCTTTCTCATGGATTGACTATTTGTTGCTGGATTCCAATAATTTATCTGGTGTAACTTTATGTTATTACTCCACTAAGATCCTTTCAGATTACCATCCAGTTTTTCTGCCATTGAACTTAGCCCCCTCTTTATCTAGAGATAAAGTGTGGATCATTAACAACCAGCTGCTCAAACACCAGGATTCATTAGAGCATATTCAACAGTTCATTACCAACTTTATGACATTTAACTCCCCCTCAATGCCTAAACTTGACATATTGAGGGGTGCCTTAAAGTGTGCACTTAAAGGGTAACTTATTAAAATATCATCAAGGCACAAGAAACAAACCTCAACAACCCTAACCTCTCTGATATCCTGCATAGAACACCTAGAGGCAAGTATATCGACATCCTCCCCTCCATCAGAGTGGGAAATGTTGGAGCTACTTAGATTTCAGTATAATAAGGTCTTAGAGGAGAAGGCAGAACATATGATATTGCATTCAAAAGTAAAATATTTTGACCAGGGCAAAAAGGCAGGGAAATTGCTGGCCCTCCATCTTAAATCTCAGGCGGCAGATAAAATCGTCCCCTCTATACGAGATAATTCTGTCCACTTAGTCACATCTCCCTGGGATATAGTAAAAACCTTCAGACGTTTTTTTTTTTTTTCAAAAGTTTTACGCCCCTCCTTCTACCCCTTTCAATCTGGCTCAAGTTTGAGTCTTTCCTGCAAGATCTCCGGCTCCCCAAACTGATGGAGTATCAACAAGCAATTTTGAAAGCCCCCCCTGACACTTTTAGAAATTTCTTAAGCAATTGATTCCCTTGCTAAGGATAAGGCCCCTGGCCCAGATGGTTTTACCACCAATTTTTACATGACTGTTAAAGAACAAGTTGAAGCCATTCTCCTTAACATGCATAATTACATTTTTAAACACAGCATCTCTGACTTTTCACTGACTTCCACTTCCATTGTGGTTATTCCCAAACGGAGCATCACCCTCTGTTGCTTACTAATTATAGGCCCATTTCTCTTATCAATGTAGACTTTAAGATTCATGCTAAAGTACTTGCAAATCGGCTCAGCCTAGTCTGGGAATCACTGATCAGTCAAGAGTAGGTTGGATTCATCAAAGGAAGATTATCATCAGACCATCTACGGAAAATCTCATATCTTTTCTTGGCATCCAGGGATCTTCCCATGCCTGCTGCACTTATATCACTGGATGCTAAGAAAGTTTTTGACAGGGTCTCTTGGGACTACCTGTTCACTCTTTTACCCTGATTCAACATTCCTGGTGAATATATACAATGGATCAAGGTTTTGTATTCCTCCTCAACCACTTGAGTTCTCTGTAATGATATGTTATCCCAGCCCTTCTCCTTGCACCAGGCTACCAGGAAGGGATGTCCCTGATCCCATTTCTTATTTAATCTATTTCTAGAGCCCCTCATTAGGAAGATGAATTCCTCCCCTCAGGTTACTGGTATTTTAATTAACGATACAGACTTCTAACTTTCCGTTTATGCGGATGATATCTTGCTTCATCTTTCCTCTCCAGCCACCTCACTCCCTGCAGTGCTACAGACAATTTCCCGGTTTGGGGAATTATCTAACTATAAAGTTAATCATACTAAGACCAAAATTATGCCTGAACCAAACATTTAAAGCGGAAGTAGGCCACTTAGGCCTAACATGGTGGAAGGATGAACATAAATATTTAGGAATTCTTCTTAGCACTTCCCCTAATAGATTTAAATGTTACAATTTAGATGCTATTATTTCCCATGTTAAAGTAGATCTGGAACACTGGTCCCTTCTTCCCTTCCCTTTATGGGGCAGACTAAATGTTATTAAGATGAATATTCTTCCTCGGATACTTTAACCCCTACAGATGTATAATTGGTCACTCCCTCAATCCTGGTTTGCTCAGGTGCATAGGCTCCTGACTTCCTTCTTATGGCGAGGCAAGACAACCAGCAGGGCATTTTACAAACTCATGAGAAACAAACTGGATGGTGGTCTGCATCTTCCTAATTTTTACAGGCATCATTTAGCTCTTCATTTTAGTAGACTCTTGTACTAGTTTGGTCTATCAGAAGGGGAGCATTACACCCCACAATGGGTATATATAGAGCGTTCCTTATGTTCCAAGTTTGGTATAAATTTCAAGGCCCTTCCTTTTATATCTAGAAAGAAGTTACCCTTCCCTTTATGAGATACTCCCTTAGGGGCCTTTTTGCAAACCCATTCACAACTGTGCTCCCTCTTGAAGGTTTCCCTAAGCCAGAAACCCAGGCCAAGTGTACATCCTGGGTGGGGAAATGCTACAAGTCTCGATGGCTGAGAGGGACCTGGGGGTGGTGGTGGATGTCAAGATGAACAACTCTGAGACTTGTAGGAGGGCAGCAGCCAAGGCCAACAGGATGCTGGGATGCATCACTAGGGGGATCACCTCCAGAAGGAGGAAGTGATACTCCCTCTGTATAACTGCTTGGTGAGGCAGCACCTTGAGTACTGCGTGCAGTTTGGGAGCCACATTTAAAGCGGGACATTAACCTCCTGGAGAGGGTCCAGAGGAGCAACCAAAATGATTTGGGGCTTGGGGACAGGACCTATGAGGAGGCTCGAAGAGCTAAATATGTACACATTGGAAGAGAAGGGACCGGGGACATGATAGAGTCTTAGGTACATGAAGAGGGTAAATAGGGGAGGAACAGTCGGGTGCTGAAGGAAGGAGGAAGGGCCACTAGAGGGCATGGGTGGAAGCTGGAGGGGGGAAGATTCAGGGGAGAAAGGAAGAGGTGCTACTTCACTGAGAGGGTGGTGGAGCCATGAAATGCACTGCCTAGGTGGCTGGTGGAGGCAGAGACAGTGGAGGGGTTCAAGAGGGGGTGGGACAGGTACAGGGGAAGGGTTCTGGAAGCAAAATCCAATGCAGCAAGAATATCCGGAACTGGGAAGGGAGAAGCCAGAGAAGGTGAGGGGGACAGCAAGGTCAGCACCCATGTTGGGGACTGACCAAACGAGCAGACACGAAAGACGGTTAGGCCTATTCTGCTGGCATTTTAGTATGTTAATAAGGACTCCCTTCAGTCCCTTGTGGGAAATCTGAATTTGTGTATAGCAGGGCAGGTTAAATCCAGGCACTTTTGGGTCAATATGGGTGTGGAAGCAGTCCAAGAACTAACGGAGGATTGCAAACTGCTTCCCTTTCAGATAGCAAGAGAACAGTTTCACTGGCTTGCCTCATCCTGTTTTAAATACTTTCATAGAAACATAGAATTTGATGGCAGATAAGGACTGCTTGGCCCACCCAGTCTGCCCATTTCCCTACCTAATGGATAAGCTGCAGATCCTAGTTAACCAGCAGCCTACTTCTTCCTACCCCCACCCCCTAGAATTGCCTTATGACTGTCCCATGCATGCTTGAATTCCACCATTGCTTTTGACTCCACAGCCTCCTCTGGAAGGCGTTCCATGCACCCACAACCCTCTCTGTGAAAAAATACTTCCTTACATTACCTCTGAGCTGCCCCCTCTATCTTCAAATTGTGCCCGTTGTTCTTGTACACTCTTTTTTGAAAGATGCTACCCTCTTGGACTTTGTTGATTCCCTTGAGGTATTTGAAAGTTTCCATCATCCCCCCACTTTCCTGAGGCTATACATATTAAGCTCCTTAAGTCTCTCTTTTATATGTCTTCCGGTGCAGACCCTGCGCCATTTTAGTTGCCTCCTCTGGACAGCTTCCATCCTGTCTATGTCTCATGGAGATTGGGTCTCCAGAACTGCACGTGAGTACTCCAGATGGGGTCTCACCAGCTGACTGTACAGAGGGATAATAACTTCCTGTTTTATACTGGTGATGCCTCTCCCTATGCATCCCAGTATCCCCCAGCCCTCCTTGCTGCCTCTCACATTGCTTGCCCACCTTTAGGTCATCTGATATGACCACCCCAGGTCCCTTTCTATTTTTGTTGTTGTTAGTATCTCACCCCATTGTGTGCTCTTCCCCTGGGTTTTTGTTTCCCAGGTGCATTACCTTGCACTTCTTAGCATTGAATCTAAGCTGCCATACATTTGACCATTCCTCTAACCTTACCAAGTCCCTTCTCATCCTTTCCATCCCACCTTGTGCATCAACTCTGTTGCAGATCTTTGTGTCATCTGCAAAGAGACATATTTTTCCTTCCAGTCCCTCAGCAATGTCGCTTATAAAGACTTTGAAGAGGACCGGTCCTAATACTGAACCCTGCAGTACCCCACTAGTAACCCCCCTTTCTTCAGAGTGGACTCCATTTACTATTACTCTCTGTTTCCTATTCTCCAATCAATTCTTTACCCAGGCTGTCATCTTGGGACCCACTCCCAGGCTGGCTAACTTGTATATTAATCTTTTGTGTGGGACTGTGTCAAATGCCTTGCTAAAGTCTAGGTAGGCCATGTCCACAGCCCCTCCCTGATCTACTACTTTGATCACCCAGTCAAAGAAATCTATCAGATTCATCTGGCATGACCTTCCCACTGTGAATGCATGCTGCCTTGGGTCCTGTGCCCCTCTGGCCTCTAGATACTCGACAATCCTTTCCTTCAGAAGCGATTCCATCATTTTCCCTATCACTGAGGTTAAACTAATAGGTCTGTAGTTTCCTGCTTCTGCCTTGCTCCCACTTTGTGAAGGGAATCACATCTGCCTCTCCTCAGTCCTCGGTACCACCCAGCCTCCCATGATTTGTTAAAGAGGGTAGTCAGTGCTGTCACTAGTTCTACCCTTAGTTCTTTTAGAATTCTGGGATGAATCTATCAGGCCCCATTGCTTTGTCCATCTTCAGTTTTAAGAGTTCTTTCAGAACCCTTTCTTCTGTAAATGGGCTGGTATCAACTTCTGTATCCAGAGTGTTTCTACTGTTTGTTTTAGGTACCTCCCCCTCTTCATTTGTAAATACTGAGCAAAAATATTTGTTTAGTATCTCTGCCTTTTCACAGTCACCCTCTGCTCCCTCCCTCCCCTTTATTAAGCCTCACTATCCCTCCCTTGGTCTTCCTTCGCTCCCTGATGTACCTATAAAAGGTTTTATCTCCCTTCTTAACTGAGTTGGCTATCTTTTCCTCAGTTTGGGCCTTTGCTGTTCTGACTGCCTTCCCAGCTTCCTTTTGCTTTAACTGATACAGTTCTCTGTCCTGCTCCTTCTGTGGTTCCTTGTACTCCCTGAATGCTTTCTTTTTCTCTTGAACCTTCACTGCCATTTCCTTTGAGAACCATAGTGGTTTCTTACATTGTTTTGTTTTGTTTCTTTGCTTCACACAAAGGCTTGTTACCTCTGTGATGGCAGTTTTTATTATTCCCCATTGTTCTTCCACCCCTCCTTCCTGCCCATTTGCTAGTGCATTCCTTAGGCACTCACCCATTTAGCAAAGTCAGCCCTCCTAAAGTCCAGTACTTTTGCCTTTTTATGGCTTGACTCTGTTGCTGTGTTTATTGTGAACCATACTGTTCGATGGTCGCTAGTTCCCAGATGGCTTCCCACTTCTACATTTGTGATCCTCTCTCCATCTCCATTTGAGAGAACCAGGTCTAAGATTGCTCCCTCTCGAGTGGGCTCCAATACTAATTGTTTAAGGCATGCCTCCTGTAGGGCATCTAGAATAACCCCACTCTAAGAAGTGGCTGCTGCAACTGCACTCCAGTTAACATCTGGCACATTCAGATCAACCATCAGCAATATCTCCCCTTTTTCTGCCATTCTAAGTATACTTTCTATCATTTCCTTGTCCATTTCCTCCCCCTGAGAAGGTGGTCTGTATACAACCCCTGTGCAGATTGTGGTGCCATTGCCTGTCTCGAAATTTACCCACAGTGCTTCTTCTCCTCCCTGTTTACCCTTTTGTTCTGTTTCTTTGATTCCTTACCTTATGTAAAGAGCTACTCCTCCTCCTCCTCCTTTACCCTCCCTGTCCCTCCTGTAGATAGTATATCCTGGTATGTTTACATCCCAGTCATGGTTTAGTGTGTACCATGTTTCTGTGACTGCCACGATATCCAGATGTTCCTCCTCCATCAAGGCCACTAATTCAGGAAGCTTGTTACCCAGACTATGGGCATTGGTACTCATTGCTCTTCATTTTTTGTTGGATTTACCTTCTGTTGCAGCATCCCCCACTGACCTTTCTACCTCGGTCTTTTTCTCATTTAGTACCCTGTTTTGTAGGGAGAGGCTGGGATTTTCCTGCTGCTTATCAGTGCCTCTCACTTTGACTAGTTTAAAAGCTTGCCAATGAAGCATTTAAACCGATTGCTCAGAAGATTTGTTCCCTTCCTGGACAGATGCAAACCATCCTGCCAGTATAGGATGGTGTCCCTCCAGGTGGAACCCCAGTCCTCAATGAAGCCAAACCCCTGTGCTCCACACCATTTTTTCAACCATTCATTAAACTGCATGGTGCAAAGTACCCTCGCCTCATCCATGCCATTGACAGGCAGCACCTCTGAGAAGGATACTGTGTGTGCTACTTGTCTTAGGCCCCTCCCCAACTCTACAAAGTCCTCCTGCACTGCTCTAATCTCATGATGAGCCAAGTCATTTGTCCCTAGGTGGACAATGACGTCCAGCTCAGACTCCCGTGCAGCTGTTCAAATTACTCACATGCTTCTCCAATCTTTTGGTTCTGGCCAATGGCAAAGTCTGGTAAGTAATGTGATACAGCCATTAGTATATTCTGCCCCTACCTCCCATTTGGTGTCATATTTATTTAGTTTTTGTTGACTGAGTAAGTGCACTAGACAAATTCTGCCTATATTCAGGCACAACCCAGAGGAGGAGGCTACAGATGAATATCAACTGACCTTGAACCAGATTAAGCTGCTGGTGGTATTACTACCGCTCTTTGCAAACCCTTCTGGATGGGATAGAGGGGCATAGAATACACGGTAGGGATCAGGTTCTTCCCCTAAATTCAACTCCCTGGAACTGGCCCCATATCTGGAAACATATGTGCTGCTTTATCCGATGGAATTGATACCACCTCATGCAATTCTATATTATTCATAACCTCTGTTATACCATGGTGTGATTGCATGGGATGGGATGTCATCCTAGTGACTTATGTTCCAGATGTGAACAGGAACCTGGTTCCCTATATCACATTCTTTGGACTTGTCCTAAGGTTACTCCCTTTTGGAATTCCATCTGTACTCACCTGCACCACTCGTTGGGACTTTCAGATGCCTTTAGGCCTGAAATGTGCATTTTAGGGGATTACTCTGGACTCCTAATTGGTAATCACAGACCCCATATGGCCCTGATTCCAGCCTGTGCCAAGAAAGTTATTTTATGGCATTGACAAGACTAAGTTACCCCCCCAATTCCCGGAATGGTATAGGGAGATCCTGTTTGCTCTACAGGCTGAATGTTTAGTTGCAAACCTCTCTGGGTGTTTTGCTAGATATAAGAAGATTTGGGAACCATTGCAAACCTTGCTGATTATATAGGGTTGGCCATTTTTGGTCTCCATTTCTCTCTACAATGGATATACTACTCACTAATGAGAACTTCAATCTCTGGGAGAGGAACATATGCGAGACCCAGAATTCCCTTGGTGGCAGAGGGAAGGGGGTATGGGGGAAGGGTATGGGAGGGTTGATAGTTTTAGAAAACTCCAGATAATCTCTTTATACTTAGCAAAGTTCTTGCTTTTGGATCTGTCTTTTTTTTTAAATGGTCTTTACTGTCCTAAATTGTTCTTTTTGGAACCTGATCTGTGCCAATGGATATGAAACATATGTGATTGCATTTGCATTTCAACTCTGCTTTCTTTCTGAATAAAAAGATTAAAATTTGAAGTAGGTATGTATTGTGATACTGATTACCTTTCTCCTCCTTCATATATTCCATGTAGTTCCTTCCAGGTCACAACTGAAAGTGAGACCTTTTTGGACTCTGGTCACCTAGTAAAATGTTTCAAATCAAATAAATGAAAATAGAAATGAAGGAGTGTATTGTTGTACAGTTTATGTGTCTGGCAATAGAAAGGTGAATTTGGTGTCTTAAATATGCTCCTAGTTGTGGTCCCTAAACTATTAACTAATGCATAAACAATATTTGTGTAACCCCCCCTCCACGGGGTGTGCACTTTTGATGTTCAGATTTTTAAGTTCTTTTCTGGGCCTGTAATCAAATAGTTAATTTGCCTCTGCCTACCGGCGGGGACTCCATGGGTTAGAGGTCACCTTGGGTGGCAGAGGTAAAAATTTGAAGGTTTGGCATGAGAAGTAGCCTGCACACAGAGATTGGTGGTGGGTGTCGGGAGGATTGAGGGAGCAGGGTGATTGCCTTCTCTCAAGAAGAACTGTGGTTTTCATTGGGAGGTCGTGACATATAAGGTGGTGAGTGACATGGCGATGGCTGCTAGTGTGGGTCAGGCTGCCCCGATATGTGTCCCTTTTGTTGTATTCCCTCTGGCATTGCCAATTGTATGCCAGAGAGATAGAGAGATAGAAACAGTAGGGCAGGAGTGGGCAGCAAGAGAGAATGAGTTGCAGAAAGATATCTGTGGGAGAGGATGAAGCCTTGGAACAGTGGGATAAGTGCCAGAGGTGGTGCAATAAGCCAACTCGGTTGTGGCAGCTCTGTGGGCACTTGTGGGATCCAAACTGCAGAATGGGGAAGGAAGGAGAAAGGCCAACCCATTTGTGGCTGTGGGCATAGGGAGTCACCTATGCCAGTCCTTTTGAGTGTCCTGCAGAGAATGGGAGAGAAGAGAAGTGTCCTTGGGCTGAGACGGCTATTTCTTACAGCTATACCAAATCCATTTGATGGAGTGTGGGGAAAAGAGTGTAATTTATAGCAGCTGCTGCTACCTGTTGAGAGAGTAATCCTGGCCATGAAATAAAGCTGTGTGGAATAGTTTAGTGGCTGTCACAGCTCTGGAGACATGTGCCTAGGACTGTCAGTGGGGGCCAGCTAAGCCACATCATAACCACTGCTTGCTTGTAGTCTCCCCTGAAATGTGACCTTGACAGTCTAGCTGGATGGACTGTTTAAATGGCACCATGAATTTTGTTTTTATTTAAATTGGATCCCCCTGTTGGAAGCTATTGCTTTTGTGGACTTCAGTTATTTCAACTGAGACTATTTCCCAGTTAGCCAAAAGATTTTTTGCAGCCCAGAACCAGAAGATGGCACCCCTTCATCATGCCAGTGGATCCATTTCAGCACAACCATCCTGGTAAGAAGAAAGAATTAAAATCAAAATTGTGTTTCTGCTGTTGAAGCACCCCTCCAAGATGTAACATCCAGCATACCTCTAGACAACGGGGATGGGGGGTTTACAGTTGGCCTTGTGCCTTGTATGATGCACAGAAAGAAAACTGACAAAAATAAAGGAAGCCTAGTAATAACAAGTTTAACAAAACAAGAAGTTGTCGCACCTAGAGTAATACCCAGAGAGACTCTGATGAAGCCTGGCATCCATCTAGGCAAAAGTAAGATATAGAATGTAACATGGGTCTCTCACTGGGAGAGTGTAAAAACACCATGCCTGTGAGTACTATTAAATGTTTGCACTGTCTGTTGCACATTTAAAACAAGTACTGCAAGAGGAAGCACGTAGATTCACTGTACTTTCTGAGCCCTGTTGTCTCGGGTGCACTATTTTAAGGGCTGCAGGTAGGCAGAGCCTGCAGCCCTATTGCATCAGCTCTAAAAATGAGCTACAGGATTCAGATCTTGGAACACTTCCTTTGGAGTTTTCAAATTATCCTTCCACCTTTTTGCAGCCCTTCAATTTAACACTTGCTGTGCTGCAGACTGAACATCTCTCCAGAGATCTATCAAATAGATTCATTCTAGTTCTTTCGGCAGCCTAGGGATTAAGAAACAAATGCTCTGGAGAATCACCTCTCCTCCCCAACTTTGTAGTGTTTTAGTGAGTACAAGATACACATGTTTTCGTTTGAATCCAACTTGGTAAACAGCTGTATCCTTCTACCCTGCCTGCAGTATATAGCAGTATTTCTAGAGCCTCTTAAATGATTGTGTCTCTTAAAAGAGCTCAAGGCAGTGATGGCTGTAATTTCTATTGAAACATATTCATCATTTCAAGGGCATGTAAGATAATTAGCTATGGAACAGTTAACTTCCATAAACAATGAAAAGAATATTTATTTTCAATGGCACTTCTTTTCCTGCAGTCTAACATATTTACCTGATTCTGTAGTATATATGTTAATTTCCTGCAAAACGTGTCTTTAAAACTAAGATACATATAATAATTAGATAGTTAATGTAGTTGTGTGCCTTTTCTGGTATTTTTATGGTTTCAACTCCCTCTGTTCTCAGATTTCCTTGCAATACATTTGAGTCTTAACCTTTGATTATGCTGGTCATTAATCTTCAGTCTTCTTATGTGCTTTTATATACATAAACATTACATCTTATTTTCTTCTTCTGTACCATAAAAACATTAGGCAGGATTCACAAAGAAAGCCAAAAATCCTGCAGCTGCGGGAAAAAAGCCTGCAGCACTGTGGAAACGAAGTTGCGAGATATTCATAAAGAAATTTTGAGCAGGTGTGGAATTTCATAAAATCCCCACAGCTGCGGAAATTCAGCAGCTGTGGAAATTTTGCATGTGTTGAAAATCCGCAACTACAGATCCACAACTGCAGAAATATCTTAGGAGGCATATCAACAGTGAACTTAATTAGCTGGAACAGCAGACTTTAACAGGGCTGCCATAGAATGAAGGTGAAAGCACCCACAAAGAAACCATCAACCAGTCCTTCAACTGGGACCACTGCAGCACCACAGGTACCAGCAATACCATGGCACCACAGTGGCCAACTGTCACTGCTGGTCCTCCCTCCCTGGGGTGTTCCTGTCGCCTGCAGGGTTAGCACTCACTGCAGGCTGGCCAGGCTCTACTGTCTGTGGGGCTTCATCATGGGCTGCACTGTGTCTGGTGGTTGTTGCCTGTTGCCATATCATGGCAATGTGTGCTTTTGTTGCTGTTACAGCAGCCACTGTTATACTATCTGGGATGCTATTACCTGTGCCTCACCTCCACCTTAATTGATTCAAACTGCTGGGGCACTACTGCAGTTTGCTGAGGGAGAGTTACACCTCATTTCACTGTGTGTAACATTTTTTCAGCAACTGCAGAAAAAAAATGGTTGTGAATAGTCTTTCAGGGGCAGTGCATTACTTATCTCACACCTTTTTTTCCTCATGAACTTCCGTAGCTGCACTTTATTCCACAGTCCTTAATGTTATTTTCCACAGCTGCAGAGGGTTTTGTGAATAGCACTCAGTGCAGATTCCCCTTTGTTTCCATAGCTATGGCAGTTTGGGGGACTTATGGAAGGTTTTGCACCTTCAGAAAGCTTTGTGAATCAAGCCCTTTTTGTTTTTGTAGATTTTTTTGCAAATTCCTCACCTCTGTCATTTAATTTTTATGTCCAATGTCTACCTCCAAATTTACATTTTTTTATACCTATTTGATCAAAATTCAGAGCATGTAAATCTAGCAACAGTGGCAGCTCCATCTTCCGTTGGTTACTAGGGCACTGGCTAGGCACTACAGTTGGATGCTAGAGTAACTATTGAAGCTGGAATGGAAAGCATATGTGCATATTCATGCTTGCTTCTTGGAGTATTTGAACTAATGATCAATGTTATGTTTCTAAAAATAAAAATGAAATTCCATTTTATTTTTTTTACAGGGGATAGCACTGCATCTCCTGTCTTGGGGGTGGGGTTACGGATGGCCTGGCTTCTCTTGGCTTGGGATGGATGGCCCTGCTTCTCCTGGTTCGGGGGAGATGGCCCTGTCCATGCTTTCTCTAGTAGGAGAAGGTGGGCCACATGACCCAGAGGATAGGGCCACTCCCCAAGCCAGGAAAAGCAGGACCACCCACAAGCCAAGAGAAACAGGGAGACACCCTTCCCCAAGACCAAAGAAGCAGGGCCATCTTCACCCCCCCAAGCCAAGAGAATCAGGCCCCCCAACCAGGAAAAGCACAGCTATTCCCCCAGGGCAGGAGAAGTAAAGTCTTCCCCATCACCCGAACAAGAAGATATGGCCATTCCAACCCTTTACAGCAGGTGCCCCAGTGCTGCTAACCCTCCCTTCTAACACTAGGTGCCCAGACCCCTGGTCCAATAGTCAATGAAAAAAAGTAAGCAGACAATGGGAGCCCCTCTCCAGTGATGTTTTAGAAAGAAACATTAGTTGCTTTCTGCAATAATCTATTGTAGCATTGCTCTGTTATTCATTGTACAATTGCACATTTGTGTACTTGCCACTTGTACATCAAATAAAAAGCAGTGTTATTCCATAGTCAGCAGTAAAACTTTAACCTGCTTAATAGAAAATCATATAGGAATTCACAGGATGAATACTAAAAACAACAAAATGCAGTAGTGCAATGAATATTAGGGAGCAATGCCATGCCATATTGCTGCAAAAACAACTAACGTTTCACTCCAGAAGCAGAGTTTTATCAGAGTTAGTAATTTAATTCAGAAATGCCCTCATATTATCTGTCACTTGGTCTGAATAGCACATGTATGAACAGTGCTGTCAATAACAGCACCTTTCCTTACAGCACTATGCAGAACAGCGGCAGGAACAAATGTGGCAAGTAAAGTCAATGCCACTGGCAGCAGTAACAAAGCACACTGATGACTGCTACCAGTCCAAACACTTATTTTAGTAAGGGATCTGCCCCCCCACCCCCTTAACTAAAATAATCAACTCTGAGTTGGAGCTGGATTATGGGAAAAAAACAAAATTTTTAATGCCAGGATTAGGTCCCTGATCTCCACCACCATTTTGGCCAAGCAGCTCCATGTCTCAGTCCTCTCTGCCCTGGGAACAGCTCATCCACCATTTTCAATTTCCCAGCCCTTGTCTTCTTCCTAGTACTATGGACAGCAACCTGGGTAGCGCTTACTGCACAGCACTGTTTAATTCCTGTCTCTGTCTGTGGTACGCCTTTCAGACATCGCTGTTTTTTTCCTTATACTACATTTGTAGCACTATTGTAACTGGTTATTATATTATCCACCACCAGTGATGTGTACAAATAAAAAATGTGAAACAATGAATGTGATGCATCCTCAGGATACAAGGAGGCACTTATAAAATTACAACCGGCAATTAAGGTAATGAAAAGTATATCAAACCTGGTTTAAACTTCCCAAAAGGCATATTTTCACTGTTGGTTAGTGCATGTAGTTATAAAAAAAGTTTTACATATAAACTACAAAATCAGAAAATATAAACCGTATAGAAATCCATTTTGCGGATGTTGGAGTGAAGCAATGAGGATATAAAATTGACATGTATTCATTTATGTATCACTTCTCTTGAGAAACATTTTCTTTAGAACTGTAGAACTAATGAACTCTTCAGTACAATGATTCCAAATATCAGGAATCTATTCTAAAACATTAGATAAAAAGTAAGGCATTATTATATCAAATGCTCAGCCATAATAGAGCTATACCTTGAGGGCTCACTATAGCCGAAGTGTGAATGATTTCTGTAGACAATCTTTATTTCCTGTATATAAAGATGGTAGGCATACTTTGCAATAGAAGTGTTTTTTTTTTAATTGTATTATAGTGGTAGTTAGCTAAAAGTTGCCTACCTCGAGGTACCACTGAGGCACTTGAGTTGCAATTTGCATTGACTGTAATGTGATTTTGCTTCATTCTGCCTCAGTATACCTAGGTATACCTCAGTACTGAGAAACTTCTAGGTATACCTCAGTACTGAGGCACTTTTCTACGGCTGCCACTGTAAGATTATCACTAAATGAGCATCTGATATAATAATGTCCTGCTTTTTATTGTGTTTTAGAATACACGCTTGACATTTGTATTTTGTATCGCAGAGTTCCTTGGATCCACAGTGCAAGAGAAAAATGTCTCTTAAGAGAAGGAATATTTAAGCAATATACCTCGACAGGGTGTGGGTATACTGAAGGATTTACCACGGCTGGTGTGGTTCGGACACGAGGCGCAGCCAAGGGACTTAACCACACCGGAAGTGGTAAATCCTCCAGTATATCCACTCCCTGGAGGGGTATATTGTGATTATTCAAAGGCCCTGTTTGTTTTTGTCCCCCAAAAAATATTTAAAATGTCCGTTCATTTTTAAAGTTGCTGCTCGTTTGTTTTTTACTGCAGACGCACCGCTTGGATTTCTTTGCTAGTTCTGCTCATGTGCCAGAGGATCGCTGATTGCCACCGCTACTTTTACAAATTTTTTCAGCTTATTTGCTGTCGAGAGAATGAACTGCATTTTATTTTATTTTTGCTTTCGGGTGCGTCACTTTTCTGGAATGGTACAGCACTTTTTTTTAAGTTTTGAGGCTAGTGACGGAGTATCGTATGTCGGGTTAATGTCTAGGTAATCTCGCCATTCGTCCGTGTGCTTGACAGTGATGTGTTTGCGATGAATGGAGGATTTGCCAGGGAGTTCCTGATGCAGCTGAGTGGTGGCTGGCACCTTTTCCAGTGGGTACACAGGAGGATTTACAATGCTGAAAAGGTGCCAGCCAGCCAATCAAAATGCAGGATTCTGTTCATTTTTTTGTGCCCGTTGTATAAATATGGATGAACACCTAAACATTTTATATCCTCAATGCTTCACCTCAACATGTGCAAAATGGACTTCAATGTAAATTTACATTTACTGTTATTGTGGTTTATATGTAAAGTTTTTTCAATACTTTCATCTACTAACCAACTGTTGACAATATGCCTTGTGGGTAGTTAATACTGTACCAGGTCTGATGTTATACTTTTTATTACTTTTATTGCCAGTTATAACTTTATGAGTCTTCTCGAATCCTAAGGATGACCCACATTCCTCTCCTGCAGACCTATCGGCTCTGGCCAGTTTGTTCTTTAACCTTAGTAACAGGTATAAAGCATCTTGTCTATTTGGCACTAGCAAGGACATAGTCTTGTACTGACTACTGTCTCTCTCTGTATGATGGTGCTGACCAGGACTTTTATTAATATCAATAAGCATCCTGACATATTTGCAGAAGAAAAAAACAAATGTTTCTTGTCGAGACTTGTTTTTTATTTTGCTAACAAGGTATAAAGGGAATTTCACTTACAATGCTCTTCCACTAATAAATGTTTTATAAAGCAATCAGTTCCAAATCATATTACAGATTATATAAAGAAATGAAAAAAAAAAACAGACAATAACACGTCTCTTGTTTATGTATATTTCAGTTATAAACTTAACCTGTCTTGAAAAAATTCAACATTGTAACATTATATAGATGAAGCTTGTTTCAAATTTATGTAAGTCTGCCAGCCAACAAAAGTGAAATGAATACAAAGAGCACACTTAAACATAGATAATCAGCATAATGAGCCTATGTTACCAAACGCCCGCTAAGGATATTATTTCAGTGATTTAAGTAGCTTGAAAAGCAATGATTTACATCTTAATAAAAAAGAAAGATGTTTGTAGAAAATCAATGAGTAAGAAAACACAGTTTTAAATATTTTCCAGTGCCATCCAATTTAGTCATGACTGGAAAAAGCTCAACAAGCAGTGCAAAATGATAACATTTCTAAAGAAGAATGACCTGTTGTTAATTTATAGACACTAGACTCAAACAAAAACTATCTCAGTTTTAATTAGTGTGATTGATGGCGCTGCCATAATTCTGCCTGGAAACAACCATAATTTTGGCATACTTTTTTGTCTATGAAAACCAAACATTTATACCTTATTGGCATTGATGTCTATGGGCTCAGTTCACTATTGTGCGGATTGCCTATGTGTCATTTACCAGAGACACATATGCAACCCTAAGTGCAATTGCCACATAGCAGACCCTTGGTGGCATTCATGAACAGAGTACATGCAAGTAGTGCTCTGGATCCCCCAGCTGCCTGAGCAGCTACCCACCAGGGGCAGGTCGTGCGCATGCCAGGAGGTGCGCCTCACACAGTACCCATGCAGAATGGTATTGTGCACCATTTCAGAGCTCCAACATGTCTGTGGGGGGGGGTACTTGGTCTACCACAATAGGCATTCCCCCACATGTCAAATGTGGGATGTGGCCGCCACTGGAACCCCCTGCACACAGCTGCCACATCTGGCTCAGCCACCCAGGAGGGCCAAGGCAGCCATTCTGGCAATCACCCACTGTTTTTTCTCTGGACGGTGCATGCTGTCACAGGACTCCCTACCAGTGCACAGATGGTAATCCACTATGGGACCCAGGCTGGGCATCTTATTGGGGCACACGCATTGCTATGATCCTCCTCTGTGTGGCTGTGTGATGAGGGGGCAGGGGCATGGAAGGCAGCCAGCGGTCGTACACGCTGGCTGGTGCACACCGGTGCAGAGCAGTGCTGGGGGGTGGAGGTAGGGTACATTTGCTTCAATACTGTGTGTTTACTTTGTTTTCTTTCAAAATGCTTAACAGCTTTGGGCTCACTATCACAGCTCCAAAACTTTCATTATTAGCTTGCTGACCTCTTCTCCTGGGCTAAGACAATATAGTGTTGGTGATTTGTAAATAGCAGAATAAATTGTCCTTCTTAAAGGAGAACTGACTGAATCTGTAAGTCATTCTTCCTACAAAAGCTGATTTCCTGTGCTAATTATGTTATTGTTCCATCTATATCAGTTTTTTTAGTAATCTCATTGGGTGTTTCTGATTTGCACACTGTTAATAATATTTTAGAACTATATAATGTAATTTACATCCCTGTAAAGCTGATTTGTTTTCACAGTGCTTTAGTATTCTACTACAGAACAGGGTCATAAACTACAGTACATCTTACAGTTCTAAAATTATACTCACTATCAGTGAGTCCATCACAAGCATCTGCCGGGGGTGAGTGGAGAGGACTAAGCATTCTACCACTGAAATATTGTAGAGTTTTGAATTCTTGTATTCCACAGTAAACAATCACACAATATACCGAATGTGTAGAATGACAGATGACTGATGGCTGAAAACCATTTGTGGGGAGACTATTTTACATTTTCTAGCAATATTTAATTATATTTTTTGTAGCTTTTAAAAGTTTTAGAGTGTTAGTTTTTCTAAAGTTGCCAGTGGACCCAATTTATTAGTAAAATATGACACTTTGGCATGTAGGTTGTGCTCATTTTGCCCCACTTTCAGGGGTTGAAAACATGGGCATGTGGTAAAACCAGCACAACCAATGCACTGTCCTTTCTTATTGCTTATGCTTATCCTTCTACCGGGAAAATTACTTATAGATTTGGCACAGTTCTCTTTTAAAGCTAAGCTCGTCATTATTAATGCATAGCACTTGCTTATTTGTTTAAAAAGTTTCACCTGGAAAGACATACTGAGCTGGTAACAGCTAGTTTCCAGATGTGTCCTGGGGAAGGGAGAAGGGAGGACAATGAGGCACACTAAGAACAATAATACTATAATAACAACAATGCAATCATAGGGAAATAAGCATCATACATAACTGTTCAAAGATGAAGATTGTGAGAATTAAATACATAACTACACAATACAGTGTTGGAAGATAACCACATTTGCAGTTACAATACATATGAAGTGCTACAATGTGCAGAGTTAATGCTGAGTTAAGAGTGGGGACAAGTGGACTATACTATTGTAAGTGCAATGTGAAAGGGGAGCAGAAGAAGTATGGTGATGGGCAGCAGTCCAGGGACCACTATCAGAGGCAACTGCGGGAGTTAGTAGTGAAGTCTTGGTGGAGGGAGGAGAGTGATTAGTGGCAAGAGCAGAGCAGATGGTAAGGGAGAGAGAGCCCCCTTGTTTGGGGAAATGGAAGGAGAAGGCAGCTTGACCAGTAGTGGATTTCCTTGCGGATAGTGTGAGAACACGACAGCCAGAGTTGTGAATGGAGCAAGAAGTAGTGGGAGGCAGGAGATGAGGGTAGAAAGGTAGGAGGAGAGGGAGCTAAGCCAGTAATTAGAGATAAAGGACACACGGTGGGCGACGCACCCAGACTCAATGGAGGGGAAGGAGAAGAGGAGTACAGGGAGCACTGGTGGGTGCAAGGAGGACAATCCAGAGCAAAGTGGTAAAAGGAGTGAAAGAGGGGATCCAGTCTAGCCAGGGTGAACTTGGGAGCAGCACTGTATACTATGTCACCATAGTCAAAGACGGGGAGTGTCATCTTCAAGACAATCTATTGACATGCAGGAAGTAGGGTGCATTGATTCTTTTGCTCCTGTAAAGTGCAAGTCTGGGATGCAGGCTTCTTGTGGATGGCATTCACATTCACTGAGAAATCGAGGTACTGGTCCAGCTATACCCCAGGGTGCTTGAATGAGGGGACATCCTCAATTTCTGCACCATGAAGGGTATGGAAAGAGAGGAGAGGGGTGAGCCTGGCGAGCTTCTGCCTAGTGCCAAAGATCATAGATACCAATTTCTTGGCACTGAGGGATAGCTGATTTTAGATACCAGTGCTGCATGTTAGTAAAGTCCAGTTGGAGCCTGGCCATGATGTCAAAGGCAGAGGAGTCAGAGGCAAAGAGTATCATGTCTTCTGTCTACATACTGTATAAATGGATGCAGAGGAGCAGGTACTGGAGAATCAATTTGGGAAGATGGAGAAGAGTATTGGGCTGAGGATGGACCCTTGGGGGATGCTTGAGCTGATAGCAAGTATGAAGGATATGGATTGTCCAATATGGAAAGCTTGAGAGCTTATCCAGGAGGAGAAGGAGGAGGGGGAGGGCAATAGTGTCAAAGGCTTTAGTCACTTTGACAAATATGGCAGAGGTGACAAAGCCCATCCATGCCAGATGGAATGGAGTCAGTAAGCCATAGGAGGGAGGTGGAGATGGAGTTGGACTTCAGAAGCCAGACTAGAAAGGGGTAAAGGATGATGAATCAAGGAAAGGGGAGAACTGATATAGCACAAGGCATTCTTGGAGCTTAACCAGAATTGGGAGCAGGTAGATAGTACGGTAGTTGCCAGGAGAGGTGACGTCATCCCTTTAGGGAATGGGGATGGCTGTGGCCTGATTCTAGTGTCAGGGACAGAAGCTAAGGAGAAGACATGGTTGAGAAGGGAGGTAATAGCATAGGTACAGCAATGCCAATGGCAAAGAAATGGAGGAGTTTGGGGTCAAGACCATCACAGTTTACACCCTAGTGTGGGTAGGAGTCAAGAGGGCTTTAAGGGAAGCAGCTGAAGTGGTAGGAGAGAAGGAGAATGGGTGGTGAGTGGTGGAAGGAGGAGGGAAAGGGAGGGGAAGAAGAGGAGTAGGAGGGAGTGGGAACAGGTGACAGAAGAGGGGACAGATATAGGAGTTTCACCCAGCTTGAGGACCAGGGGAGAAGATTATGTTGGTGGGAGAAGAGGGTATTGATAACTTTCCAGAACTTAGAGGGGTGATTAAGGTTGTTCTAGAACATGGATGCCAAGTATTCAAACTTGACAAACCCGGTAGCTCTGGTACAGGCATTACAAAGAGGCTGGTACTTGATTCATTTGGCAGGGGAGCCGGAGGACTTGTGGGTCCACTAGGTAAGGTCACGTGCACCGAGACAGGCCAGCAACTCAGTCAAGCTCTGTGGGAGGTGGAAACTCAGACCCTGGTTTTTCTGAGGGGGTCATGGAGATCCTAAGCTGACAAATTTGGTATTGAAATAATGGAGAACAGTATTTATGTTGCTGGCTATAGAGATGGGTGACCAGTCAGTAGCCACCAGGTCAGCAAGGAAGAAGGACAAGTCCAGTGACCTGAATGACTGGATCTGAATGAAATTCAGTGAAGTTTCTTACAGAAACAGGGCAGCTAGATACTAAACAGCATGGATTTACTGCAGGACAGTCATGTCAAGTGAATATGATTGAATTATTTGACTATGTCTCCAAAATAGTGGACCAGGAAGGGGCGGAAGACACAGTCTATCTAGATTTCAGCAAGGCTTTTGACTCTGTCCCCCATAGAAGATTGGTCAATAAGCTAGAGCAGTCTGGGTTAGGGCACAAAATAGTCAAGTGGGTTCAATGCTGGCTTCACAATAGAATGTGGAGGACAATAGTCAATGGAACACTGTCTAGTGAGGAAAGGCTGATCAGTGGTGTCTCAAGGATCTGTCCTTGGCCAAGTCCTCTTCAATATATTCATCAGTGACATTGCTGGTGGCCTGCAAGGTAAGGTATGTCTTTTTGACACAAAGCTCTGCAACAGGTAGATACAACTGAAGGAATGGCAGCAATGGAAGCAAATCTAAACAGTCTAGAAGCATGGTCTAGGGACTGGCAGTTAAAATTCAATGCCAAAATATGCAAGCTCATGCACCTAGTTAAAGGAAACCCAAGTAAAACATACACATTCGATGGTGAAAAATTACCAGAAACAAAACTTGAACGGGACCTCAGAATACTTTTTTCCGATGATTTAAAGGTGGGTAGACAATGTGAAAAGGTAACGTAGAAAGCTAGTAGCATCCTCAGATGTATTGGCAGGGGCATTACAAGTAGGAAGCAAAAGGTCATACTCCCTCTGTACAGGTCCTTGGTGAGGTCACATCTCGAGTACTGCATACATTTCTGAATTCCACACCTAAAAAAAGACATTGACTGCTTGGAAGTTGTACAGAGGAGAGCTACTAAAATGGTACATGAACTGCACCAGGAGCAATATGAATTTTGACTACTGCAACTGCAAATGTACTCAGTCAAGCAAAGGAGAAACAAGGAGGATATGATAGAAACCTTCAAATACATAAAGGGCATAAATAAGGTACAAGCAGAAAACCTCTTTCACAAAAACGAGACCACACGAATGAGGGGGCACAGTTTGAGACTAACAGGGGGTACGTTTAAAGCCAACATTTATAAGTTCTACTTCACAGAAAGGGTGGAGGACACTTGGAATAGCTTACCACCAGAGGTTGTGGAGGCCAAAACAGTCATTCTTTTAAGCTAGCATGGGACAAGTACTGCAGTACTCTCAGAAGAAGAAAAGAATCGGGGGTAGGCAATTTGGGCAGACTAGATGGATCATACAGTCCCCTTCTGTTGATATGTTCTTATAGTCTTATGTAAATTGGGGAGGGGGGTTTGGGAAAGTGAGTATTGCTCATACAGTAGACCATATGGTGGACACTGTGGGTGTTGGAGAGAGTATCAGCAGCCACAATATGGTCGGGGTGGGGGTAGCTGGTGAGAACCCGGTCCAGAAGGGAGTGATTGAGGGATCTGTGATTGTGCTGGGTTGGGTCAGTGATCAGTTGGGTAAGTTGGAGGGGCCTAATGTCTTGGTACAATTTATTTAGAGAGAAGGACAGCCAACTGAGGTTAAAATCAGCAAGGATAAGCAGCTCACCAGAGGTGGCACATGAGGAGATAGTGGTTAGGATTTTGGTGACTGAGAGTGGGGACATGCCAAGTCAGTGGTAGGCACCAGCCATGAATATAGGGACAGAGAAGGGGAGGGAGTGCTTGAGAAGGATCAATTCATAGGCGGAGGGGGAGGTGATGGAGAGTGCAGGCTTGAATGGATGTTAGAGAAGAGGTAGATTGCAACTCCACTGCCCCTCTTAGCCCATTCCAGCTGGCTGCTTGTTTTGGTTTTTTTTTTGAACCAGGAAAGACACACTAAGCTGAAGCTTGTTTACAGGTGTAACCTGGGAGCACAAGGAAGTTAAGTGACTTGCTCAGGGCCACACAGTATGCAAGTGGGGGCTGTGGAATTCAAACCCAGGTCTCCAGGTTTGTAGCTCAGAGCCTTAAACCACTGTACTATACTGCCTTCATAAAGGCAGTATGGCAGATTGTGTACCCAGAGATGGCAATTGCAGTATCAGGAATCTTGGGAGGTAGTTAACTCTCTGAGAGTAGCAGCATTTCAGTCTTGAGATTAACCATAAGCAGTTGCAGCTGATCAATCTTTGGAATTAAGCTTTGGTTGTTGATATGGGTCACTCTCAGTTCTTTGGGGAGATGAGAGGTAGATGAGAGGAAAATGAGCAGAAGATGACAGGGTAGGGCTGGGATTGAGCTCAATGTCACCTGCTACTAAAAGCTACAACAAGACAAGGAGCTTGAGGGAGCCTATGAGTCGCTTATGGGGAAACAAGGGGAAGGGAGAGTGTGGAGAAGATGAAATAGGTAAGAGGGAAGGAGACACCTGACAGCTTCAAAGTGAAGCCAAGGAGAAGGGAGGGAGGAGACTGCACCCAGGAAGCCAGAGGAAATGGGATAGGGTGGGGAAGCTGTAGGAAAGGAGGATGGGAGAGGAGGAGGGAGATGGAGAGGGGAGGGAAGGCAAGGTTTAGCAGTAGGATAAGGATGGTGAGGCAAAACAGGACAGATGGCATGATACAGTGATAAACAACATTCTTGGAGGGACAGTAAGCAGATGTCACTCTGTACACTGTCAGTTTAGGTGGTGTGAGAGTATGCTTTATCCTGGAAGGGAGGAGGAGGATGATATTATAGGAGCACAGTCGCACCCCTATAGTTAGGGTTGAGTAGGCACTTTAATGTTAAACCTCAAATTTCGCACTTTAATAACTTTGCAACCATTCAATGGATTTGCAGGACAATTTGCATGCATGGTCTCTCTTAGGGTAGATGTCTGGACGTGTTGAGTTATGTTCCGGTTGGAGGTGCGGTTTCTGAGGTCCAGAGAGTGCAAAAAGTGATTTTTCGCTCATTGACTTTGCTTGCTTTTTTCTCTGCATTTGCCTATAGTCCAGACTGTTTGGAATCTTGAACTGGAATTTATAGGGTAGAAAGGATCTGGGCCATAGATATGCCTTTTGCTTGTTTGATGTAAAAATATTAATCCGTCCAAAGTTATTTAATTTTTAAATGTTGACAAATTTGGTTCTGAGCATGCTCAGTAAGCACTTCAGGATAGCTGTATGAAATGAAAAAGTAATCCTGTTTCGTATTAGAATATTCCTTTTTCATTTGCTGCCATCTTGTCTCCATTTTTTCTTTAAAAAAATTCAAAAGCTACAAAAGTGACATCCTTGAGAGACACCAACACATCTTCCTGGGTGATTGGGACCCCGTTAAGAGTAATCTGCACTTCACAGTTGCAGACATGCCCTTTAAATGTTTTTTTTTTAATATTATAAATCTTTTTTTTTGTGACCACATGATATGCAAAAATATCCTTTTTCATGAAGGAAGAATCTTTTGCCCTTGACATGTCTCATTCTGATTGCCATCCCTGTTACTGTGATGTATTTCCCTGGTGTCTAGTGGCACCCCCCCACCTTCCAATCCCTATATCCATTGATTGTATGTATTTCCCTGGTAGATAGTGGCACCCTTCCATGTAATGAGGATATGATTATACTATCTCAAAAAGTAGGCAAATTCTTTGCAAAAAACTCTGTTAATGCATCAGTTATGGTTAAAGCAACAAAAGTAGGGAAATGTGGTGTTAGGTTCCCAACCATAACACCCCACCGCCTCCCTGCAGGCAGCAAACCAGGGGTGGGGTGTGCCTTAGGGTTTTCAAGGTAGGTAGCAAACAGCTGGTAGGGAGCTCATTAGCGGCTTCTTTCATGATGACATCATTGTTTACTCAGTTAGCCTGAGGGAAGAATGATTAGGTCATTTGGAACTCTCGCAGCAGCAAAAGCCACACTGTGTGGACAGCTGCTCTGGGGAGCTTAGAATGTATAGTTAGTTAGAGTCAGAGTTTGAGTGAGGAGTTGAGAGTGGTAGAAGGACTGCCAGTCAGGCTCTGAGGTAGGGCCCATCATTTCTCACCCTAGTGGAGTGTAATTTCCAGATTCCAGTGAAGTGGTGGAGACCAGTGCTACAGCAGGATTTCCTCATTTGTACTACCAGTGAAGTGGAAGGAACTGCTTGTTCTCAATGGATTCAAGGGACCATCCCCTGAAGGTTCTGTGTGTGTTTCAGCTGCCTGAAGAGGAATTTTGAGAGACTGTTTGATCTGCTACCCAGGAGAATGCCTTTCTTTTTTGTTGTTCCATGCCCAGTGGATGGGATAACCAGTTGCGAGAACTGTTCTAGGAGACAAGGGGCAGGATTCACAAAGAAAGCCAATAATCCCGCAGCTGTGGGAAAAAGGCCTGCAGCACTGCGGAAATGCAGTTGCTTGATATTCGCAAAGAAAAATTGAGCAGGTGCGGAATTTCGTAAAATCCCCGGAAGTACAGAATTTCAGCAGCTACGGAAATTGTGCACGTGCTGAAAATCCGCAACTGCGGATCTGCAGCTCCAGAAATAGCTTAGGAGGCATAGCAACAGGTGAACTTAATTAGCTGAAACAGCAGACTGTAACAGGGCTGCCACAGAATGAAGCTGAAAGCACCCACAAAGAGACCAGCAACCAGTCCCTCAACTGGGACCACTGCAGCACCACAGGTACCAGTAATACCATGGCACCACAGTGGCCAACTGTTACTGCTGGCCCCCCTCCCTGGGGTGTTCCTGTTGCCTACAGGAGTAGCACTCACTGCAAGTTGGCAAGGCTCTACTGCTTGTGGGGCTCTGTCATGGGCTGCACTGTGTCTAGTGGTTGTTACCTGTTGCCATATCATGGCAACGTGTGCTTCTGTTGCTGTTACAGCGCTACTGTTATACTACCTGTGATGCTATTACCTGTGCCTCACCTCCACCTTAATTGATTCCAATTGCTGGGACACTACTGCAGTTTGCTGAGGGAGAGTTACACCTCATTCCACTGTGTGTAACATTTTTTCTGCAGCTGAGGAAAAAATCTGTTTGTGAATAGCCTTTCAGGGGCTGTGCCTTACTTATCTCACACCTTTTTTTCCTCATAGACTTCCACAGATGCACTTTTTTCCACAGTCCTTAGTGTTGTTTTCTGCAGCTGTAGTGAGTTTTGTGAATAGCACTCAGTGCAAGTTCCCCTTAGTTTCCATTACTACGACAGTTTTGGGGACTTAGGGAAGATTTTGCACCTTCAGAAAGCTTTGTGAATCCAGCCCAAGATCTCTACATATTTTAGGGATATCATAGTCTGGGGTGTTTGTGCCCATAGATGAGGCTGGATCACACCTGTCAGTGCCCCTAGTTCACTCAGGAGAGTGAATGTTCTGTTAAAATGTTCAACCAGGAGAGTGCAATTTATTCTTTGGTCACCCCAGTGAGTGACAGATTTAAAGTGTGGGACCTCTAGCATTTCAGTGGGAAATGGGGGTTTCAATGGTGTAACCCTGAAGAATGGTAGAGACTGTCAGTTGGGGCAAATGGTGGGAGGAACGTCATCTTAAAGCTTACAAGGCAGAGATTCCTGGTTCACAAAGGGCACCAGTTATACCTGTGCAAGGACCAAGCTGCAGGTTTAGGTGTGTGGCAGAGTTTCTTTTAATTTTACCTATGTTTGAAGAAGATTTCTGAGTGCGTGGATTAGTTTCACTAAATGGCACTCATGGGAAGAAGATGTTCAGGTTCATGGCCAGGTGTCCACTAAATGCACCATTGGGAAAATGGGAAGAAGATGTTATTTTGTGTGTTCATGAACTATACTGCATGCAAGGAGAGTTCATGAAAGTACCTGCCTAGACTGACCCTTGGGGGTCCACTTCTGCTTTAAATTTCCATCTGTTGAATAAAATCATACTGCACAATCCCAGTCACTGTTCTGGACATTCTGATTATTGCTTCTGGTGGTGTGGATTTACAGGGCTCCCTCAGCAGGTTAGATTTAGCATATGTCTAGCAGCCTCCACCTAGGACCTGGGTTGTGATTTTTACACAAGGTTCATGTTGTTTTGTTCTTGTACCACCACCCCTCTCTTCCTCTAGAAAATGAGCCAGGCATACATCCTAATGATAAGGGTGTTACCAACCTTTTGTTAAGTAAATGGTATGCCAGTATGTGCAAATTACATCCTTCTCCTAACCAGATGGGAGGCTAATCTGTTACCAGGAGACTCCCCAACCCCTGCAGATGTCCAAATATTCCCTCCCTCTGTTTATACTTCCAAACCTTTCTGCAGTATTAGGGCCTCTGCTGGACTCAAATTAGCCAGTTATGGTGCCCAACTGTGAAGGAATCCCTCCCCTCTCCCTCTGTCATCGTGAGCTTTTCCAGTGCTAGGGTCCGATGAGACAATGTCCTCCACTGCTGCACCGTTGGAGCTGCGTTCAAGACCCAAGTGTTTTGGATACAGTGCCTGGCCAATATTATGAAGACCCTAGCCCACCTCAGCAGTGGAATCCACTCCTCCCTACCCAGGCTTTCCAGACCAAATAGGCATAATAATGGTTCCAATTGAAGCGTTCTTCCTGCCATCTTCCCCACTTCTAATATTATCACCCTCCAAAACTTTTGTAATAGTGGACATGTCCAGAAATAATGAAAGTATGTCCCCGCTTCCTTCTCACACCTGCCACATGTGGAGGAGATAGCTGGGTGGAATATATGCACTATAATGGGGAGGAGGGAGTAGAGTCTATGCACAAACTTACAAAAGGCCTCCTTGAATCTGTTGCGCACCACTATTCCCATGTGCATGGAAAGCAACATCTTCCAATTTGCTTCCCCGATCTGTATCCCCATGTCCCTTTCCCACAACCCCTTAGTTTTTTGGGTAAGGTCAGGAACTTATTGTTTCCCTTCCCATACAGCCTTCCGGATGAAACCTTTGGGTTCCTTTTGACCTGATATATCAGGTGCGCTATCTGTTCCAGTTCATGGGACCCAGTCCCACCTCTTCCCATACCCATGACATAGGCTCGTACCTGAAAGTATCTGAAAATATGTCCCTTATCTAAGCCCAGATAGTGCTGCAAATTAGCAAAGGAGCACAAACCTCCTCCCAAGAACAGATCTCCCCCACTCCGAATTCCCTTCTCTTCCCAAATCCTGAACACTGGATCCTCTAAACCTGGCAAGGAAAAGGGGTTCCTAGCTATCGGCAACAACAATGTTTCCGGTTCCTTTATCTTCCTGCTTTTCATTAGTTGGCCCCACCCATCCAGAACCACCAGGATCAGTGGGTTCCATTCCCCCAATGCCTGGTATGCCCTGTGACCTCTCTTATCCAGATAAGCTATGACCCTGTCTTGACAACCAACCTGCTCCAGATCCACCCAACTAGCCACCCTCGGCTGGTGTACCCAATCTCTAATATATCTCTGTTGGATAGATAGAAAATAATTCTGGAGGTCCGAGAAATTCAGACCTCCCCTGGCCGTTTCTGCCTTCAGCCTCTGCAAACTTGCTCTTGGACACTTTCCCTGCCATTTAAAGGAGGAAAAAGCCACCTCTAATCTCCTAATATCCCCCTTTGTTAACCCAATGTGCACCATTTGCATGATGTAAATAATCCTGGGAAGGATATTCATTTTGATTAAGTTAACTACCCAGCCAAGAGATGAGCAAGGGAGTCCATCTGCGAAGGTCAGCCTCTATTGTTTTGATAATGGGAGTGTAGTTTAGTTCATACAAGGATCCCAATGACATGCCCACCATAATGCTTAAATATGTAGAACTCTGACCTACGACCTTTAGGCCCCACATCCCTTCCCCATTCCTTCTCCGGGTAAATTAAGAATTCAGATTTATTCAGATTTATCTTATATCCTGAGAATCGAGCAAAGTGTTCAATTAGATTTAACAATGGGGTCATTGAGGTCTCTGGATTCCCTCACAAATAGCAGCATATCATCTGCATTTAAGGTGATTTTATGTTGCATGCCCGACACTTCCTCCACCCCTCTAATCTCCCTGCATTCCCGAATTGCCAGTGCCAGTGGCTCCAATGCCAATGCAAACAACAGGGGGGAGAGTGGGCACCCCTGCCGGATACCCCTGGCCAAGTCCAGTCTTCCTGAGAGTGCATTGTTCACCAATACCTGCACCCTGGGGCACTTAAACATTGCCTGTACCCATCCCACAAATGCACTACCCAGACCAAACCAGGTCAACACCTCAAATAGATATCCCCACTCCACTCAGTTGAATGACTTTTCTGCGTCCATAGAGATTATATACGTATCTTCTTTCAATCTGTTCGCACTCCACACTACATTCAACAGCCGGCGAACATTATGGTAAGAAAGGTGCCCTTCAATAAACCCAATCTGGTCTGGGTGAATGAGGTCTGGAAGCACCTGCTCCAATCAGGCAGCCAAAATCTTTGCCAATATTTTTAGGTCACAGTTCAACAAGGAAATCGGCCTGCATGACACACACTCTGTCTGGTCCTTTCCCGGTTTAGGGATCAGGCATATTACTGCATCAAAGCACGAGGCAGGGAACTCAACCCTCTCTCCTCTGGCTGCTGGAAAACCTCACATAGGGGTACTGCCAACTGATTTGCCATGTCCTTATAGTATTCTGCTGGAAAACCATCTGTGCCACTAGCTTACCCGCTTTCAGTCCCTGAATAGCCTGCAGCACCTCTACCCTCTTAATTGGATGATTTAAACTATCTCTTTGTTCTCTCATTACTTCTGGAAGTGTCAATCAGTTCAAAAAGACCCTAGCTAGGTCCAATTGTCTACCACACTCCGCTCTGTATAACTTCCCATAAAAAGTCTGAAAACACTCTCTAATTCTCTGCTTTTCCCTGTGAAAGGTGCCCCCTTGTCCCGGATTCCAGTGATCCGAGTGGGGCATTTTCCTCCCCGCATCAAATGGACCACAAATGGACCGGGTTTGTTACCCCATTCATACATTTGTTTTTTACAAAACATCCATGATTTTCTGGCTTCTCCCTGCACCAATGCATTCAGAGCCTCTCTAGTAGCCTCCAATAGGCCCCTATCTTCTCCCTTTTCCTCTTCCACAACTCTTCTCTCCAACTCTTTTAACCAGGCCTCTAGATCCAACCTTTTCTCCTGTCTCTGTCTCTTAACCCTGGCTACATAATTTATGATCGTTCCCCTCATATATGCCTTCCCAGCATCCTGTATTGTAGCCTTGGTGGTGGGGAAGCCCGCATTAGCCCCAATGAATATCTTCCACTGGTCCTCCAGAAACTCTCTAAACTTTTTATTTCCAAACAAATATGCTGGGAACTTCCACAGGGGTGGACCCTCTCTTTGCTCACCCACAGTGGCTACCAGAATGACCATTTCATGGTCCGAGATATGAATAGGGCTGTGCTTAATATTTTGAACTCTCGTGTAGATATAGTCGATGTGTGACCATGTACCATGAGGGCTAGAGTAAAAAGTGTACTCCCGCGCTCCTGGGTTTGCCATGTGCCACCCATCTACCAAATTGAGGTCAGCCATACCCATCTGCCACTGTCTTATGGCCTCCCCCATCCAGCATCGGCCTACTGAATGATCCAGTAGTGGGTCCATGGCACAGTTCATGTCCCCCCCATATGATCCTTGGGAATTGCTCCTTTATTAGCAGAGAAAGGAGTGCTTAATAGAAATTCGGGTCATAAACCGCCAGGGCATAAATACTTCCAAATGTAACCATTTCTTCATACATCTCCCCTGTAACAAATATGTATCTACCCTCTCTTGGATCCTTCACCACCCTCTTAACTTGAAATGGAAGACATTTGTGCAATAAGATAGCGACCCCTCTCTTATGAGATGAATATGATGCTGCAAGACATTTCCCAATCCAGACACATGCTAGCTTTGCATGCTCAAGATCTGTAAGGTGGGTCTCCTGCAGCAGCGCCACCTGGGCTCCTTGTCTTTTGAGGGCCATCAGGAGACCTATACACTTCACTGGAGTGGCAATCCCCCTGACATTCCAGGCTATTACAGTATCATTTTTCAACTTAGCCATTATAAATATCCATATCCTTTCCCTGTGCCCACCTCCATGATCCAAATAAGTTCACTGAGCCCTGAATAAACAACCAGCCCCACCAATATCTTTTTTCCATGATATAAAACTGAATAATGTGCTTCATGCACCTAAAATGGATGTACTCATAAAAAGATGAACATTTCAAAACACAAGTTCTAATCCCCCCATCTACCCCTTGCTCCCTCCTCTTTATACCTTCCATTTAACATATGTCTTATCATCTTGCCCACTCGTCTCCCAAAATGCTTAACCATGTTCCACATTACACTACTAATGTTGAAGAAACTATTGGAACTATCCCCAAACTTACTAGTAAGAAAATTTCTATTTATACCCTCCCCCCACCTTCCCTTCCAGAACAAGCTTCATCCGAGAATGAAGTATAAAGACACTAACTGCTGATCATGCATGAGTGCCTATCAATCCCCCATGTAGAACATGCCCCCCTCCTGCCCACTAGCTCAATGTACCATTAGTATGTCTTGCACATAGCCTTTACCAAAGGCTAGGCCCATTCTTGTTTTGAAAAAGGGATATTTTAACATGTTAACAAGAACATGGTCAAAGTCCATCCTCATTTTTGCCCCAATCCCCCCCACCGCCTGCTGCCCCATCAACCTCCCTCCTCTCTTGAACCCCCTCCAGACAAGACCAAATGGGCATACAGATTTATATGCCAGGGCCAGAAACTCAATGCACCATAGTCCATTTTGCAGTTAAATAGTCCATGCCCTGAGGACAGCGGAAAAAAAACATGAAATCGACAGCCAGTTCCAGGGTGGGGGGGCCAGGCAGCACACCCAAATACACACGCCGCACCTCCCCCCTCTCCCCTGACAAGCCTATCTGTGGTCTGGGTCTCAGCCAGACAGTCCTTTTCAGATTCACACCAGGTCTTCACATTCATCCCTCCATACTCCCAGTGACACAGTGTCTTTTCTGGCCACCACCTCCCTTAGATATCCCAGAGTATAAGTACGCCAAAAATCCAGAGGTTACATAATGGGGCAATTAGGTTGATCTGTCTGCAAATTAACTCAGACATGGTGCTGTGTCTCTTGTTAGTCTGGAGGGCTCTACCATTGACTTGGGGCTATGAGCAGTATTTAATAAGGGGGCCAGGAAAATATCTAAAAAATGTCGACAGGCCAGGTGATCGATTCAAGCCACCTTCACTCCAAAGTCCCTAGTCCTTCATCTATTCTTCTGCTGATCTTTCACAAAGGCATCTGCTTTATCCACCTCCCAAGATGAGAATATGGCTCCCTCGTGGAGAATTTTTCAGGTGGCGGGATAAACATTGAATTGCTCCACTTTCATCTCATGTAGCTGTGCCATTACAGCATTGAAAATGTTTTGTTTTTTCAGCAGTCAGGCTGAATAGTCCTGTGAGACTAACAGTTTGTGCCCCTCATATAACACAAACCCTTTTTCTCTATAGGCTTGCAAGACAGTCTCTCTATCCTAGAAATGGTGGAATCTCATGATAATTTGTCTGGGGGGCTGATCCACTGGAGGCCTAGGCATTACCGCTCAGTGTGCCCTTTCCATTTTAAACTGCCCATTCGTCAGTCTCAGGCCAAGTAACTTTGCTGCATAGAACCTCAACACATCTGCTCCTTCTTTACCTTCCGGTAGCCCTCTCAGCCTTAGATTCAATCTGCGGTGATGATTTTCTTGATAGTCAAAGGACTCCTTGAAATCCTCCAATGCTTTTTACAGTGCTGCAACTTGCCCCGGGCCCAAAGTCATCTCATCTTCCAGGTGAGAAATACAATTTTCGGCCTCTGTGATGCGAGGCGCTTGTGAGGTTTGCTGGGTTAGGACCTCCTGTAATTTGGCATCTAGTTTACTTTCCAGCTTTGTTAGGTGGGTTCAAGCTCCACAAGGACCTGGACCATCAACTCTCAGCCTAGCGTAGTTACTTCTGCTGCTGATAATGAGACTGTGCCCGCACTTTCACTTTGGGTGCCGGCCACTTGCTTTTTCCCACTTTTCCTTGCAAGCCTTTGGCTTTTGCCAGCATTTGAGGTCAGATACTCATCCATGTCATCTTCAGCTCGCAATCTGTGCACTCAATGTCCAGAAAAATAGGATTTTGCAATTATTTAAACTTTATTGAGCCAATATCAAGGAATGAGGAAAGAACACGTTCACTCAGTTAGCTGCTCAACAGTGCCTCTCAGTATCCTGAATAGGTTTGACTAGAATGAGGGAATAGGGGTCCAGAACATAGGACTAGGGTAAGAGGATACAAACAGGTATGGCGATAGCAGGATAGGGAAACACCCCCAAAAAGAAAGCACGGGAACAGGAAGAAGGAGGAGAGTCAAGGGAGTGGAGGAAGGTGGGGCGAGCCAGTGTAGAATAACAGAGAAGAAGCAGCCCCCCCAGCAGGGAGGCACAAGGCCACAAAGCAAAACAACAAGATGGAATAAGTGGAAGCGCACAAGTGAGAGAAGAGAATGGCAGGGCGAGAAGGGCAGAGTGTAGGCATGGGAGGCAGAGGGATGAGGCAGACTGAGGGGGCGCACCACCGAAGTCATCCGGAATAGATGGGGACCACTAGAGGCCAGTCTGACTGCACAGAAGGGCACATCTGAATGAGGGTTGTGGATATGCCAGGGGAAGGACAAGGCAATGAATGGCAGGAATATATGAACTAGGCAGAGATCTGAGGCAGAATGGGTAGGCATCAAGGTGCAAAGGTCAGGTACAAACGAGGAGCACAACAAGAGAAATGCATCTGTATAGAGAGAAAAGCCCAGAGGCTGTGCAGTTGCGGTCCTGATGGAACTTAACTACACACTAGTGCAGAAAAGAGCAAGGGGGACGACAGTCATGGAGTACCAGACAATGGAAAACCTACATAAGGAAATGAAAAGATCTCTGCCACATGCTGGATGCATGAAGCAGTCAAGGAGAAACAAAAGTTGCATGATCTACCAATACCCGTGTGAAAGTCCAGTGATCTGAATAAATAGGGGCTCCGACAGGAAGCAGGATGGGTCAGACAGGCGTAGGAATGTCCAGGCAGTCCAGTGGCATGGAGAGCAGGGCTGAGAAAGTGCCATGAGGAATGAGCTGTGGCTCCGGAAGAGGCAAGAGCTGGGAGGAACGGGAGCAGCAGAGCACACAGGAGGAGCTGATCCAGGTGGGGACATGATGCCCCTGAATGCCAGCAGCAGCGCAGAGCGAAAATGGGGGAGCAGAACGGAGGAAAACATCGAAGGAATCAGCCACTGGCAGCACACAAGAAATCCAGGAAGAGGTACAGAGAGAGATGGGGGGAGGGATTACAAGCAGAGACACAATGGCAGCAACGGTGCGAGTGGCTGGGGAGGGGGGTACACATCAGCAGAAGCACAAAGGCACCATTTAGTGAGTAGCAGGGAGAGACAACACAAGTGGGAGGGAAGGACAAGGAAGAGACAGCAGGCAGGTGGCCAGAGGCAAGCAGCAGACTGGGGCAGAAGGCAATGAACAGATCATTGAGGAAGATGAAGGAAGGAGCGAGGAAAGCAGATCCTCCAGCCTCAAAGAAGAAAACAAATGAGAACTGGCCCAGACGAGGGCCTTTTAAGGCCTGGCTGGGGGAGTGGTTTTTTGCTGTGCCACTGAACTCCAGCCAGCCCTAAGCTGTCAATTTAGGAAGGCAGCAGACAGCTGGTAGGGAGCTCATTAGGGGCTTCCTATATGATGACATCATTTTTTACTCAGCTAGTCTGAGGGAAGAATGATTAGGTCATTCAGAACTGTCGCAGCTGCATAAGCTACACTGTGTGGATAGCTGCTATGGGGAGCTTAGACTGTTCAGTTAGTATGGAGTCAGAGCTTGAGTGAGGAAGTGAGAGTGGCAGAAGGACTGTCAGTCAGGCTCTGAGGTAGGGCCAGGCATTTCTCACCCTAGTGGAGTGTCATTTCCAAATTTCCATGAAGTAGTGGAGACCAGTGTTACAGCAGGATTTCCTGATTTGTACTTCCAGTGAAGTGGAGGGAACTGTTTGTTCTCAGTGGACTCAAGGGGCCATTCCCTGAAATTTCTGTGTGTGTTTTAGCTGCTTGGAGAAGAGTTTTGAGAGTCTGTTTGATCTGCTACCCAGGCAAATGCCTTTTTCTTTTGTTGTTCCATGCCCAGTGGATGGGACAATCAGTTGTGAGTACTGTTCTAGGAGACAAGAGCTCCACATATTTTAGGGGAATCATAGTCTGAGGTGTGTGTGCCCATAGTTAAGGCTGAATTGCACCTGTCAATGCCCCTAGTTCACCCAGGAGAGTGAATGTTCTGTTAACCTTTTCATCCAGCACTGGCAACCCAGGTTTGGGAACGAGCCAGGGATGCCGGGGGTCGGCCGGGGAGCAGAAGGAAGAGTGCCCAACGGCTGCTCTCCCTTCTCTGGGGGGATCTCTGCAGTCTCCCTGTGCAATACCGCCATCTGGGGGAGCCCAATGGTAGGTGCAGTACGTCGGACAGCAGTAGGGGCATTGGGTGGATGTCGGCAGGAGGCGTGCAGGAGGTGCATCTCAGCATGCCTCCTAGCTCATTGATTTCCATTGTATGCTGACATCTAGGGAGAAAACCAGGAAACACCCCTTGGTCTCTCCTAGGTGACGACACCACCTTGTGCTTCTCTGGCCCACAACAGCAGACCACACTGTACGAAGATCCACGACACAGAGTGCTGGTTCTGAGGAGGTAAGCACTGGGGGTTCCTCCTCACCCCGCCCGGGGGTGGGTTATCCGGGATACCTAGGCTAGTGGCTCAAGTACTCTAGGGGCAGACCACAGTGGGACCAGGGGGGAGGTAGAGTTAGTGTGGATGTCTGAGAGAGTGGAGAAAGGAGGTAGTTGGAGGATAAACATAAGGTTAAAAAAAAAAAACTCTTCATCCAGGAGAGTGCAGTTTATTCTTAGGTCACCTCAGCGAGTGACAGATTTAAAATGTGGGACCTCTAGCATTTCAATGGGAAATGGGGGTTTTAATTTTGTAACCCTGAAGAATGGCAGAGACTGTCGGTTGGGGCAAAGGGTGGGAGGAACACCATCTGAAAGCTTACAAGGCAGGGCTTCCTGGTTCATGAAGGGCACCAGTTATACCTGAGCAAGGGCCAAGCTGCAGGTTTAGGCACGTGACTGAGTTTCACTTAACAGCACCTATGTTCCAAGAAGATTTCTGAGTGTGTGGCTTAGTTTCACTAAATGGCACTCATGGGAAGAAGATGTTCAGGTTCATGGCCAGGTGTCCACTAAATGCACCATTGGGAAAAGGGGAAGAAGGTGTTCTTTTGCGTGTTCATGAACTGTACTGCAAGCAAAGAGAGTTCATGAAATTTTATTTATTTATTTATTTAGTTTTTGTTGACCGGATAAGTGCACTAGACAAATTCTGCCTATTTTCAGGCACGACCTGGGGGAGGTGGATACAGATGAATGCCAACTGATCTTGAACCAGATTAAGCTGTTGGTGGTATTTTTAGTGAATGAGGGAAATTTGGCCAGGACACCGGGGAAATTCCCCTACTCTTCTGCCAGCAGGGGGCTTGACTTCCTGTGAGCAGGGATGGAGGAGCCCAGTTGGGAGCCGGACCGAGGAGGAGGAGGAAGTGCTGATGTGGCAGGGGAGATGGCCTCCTTCCATGACCTCATATTGCAAGAGGCTACTTTACAGGAAATAAACCAAGAATTAGCTCAAAATAAACAAGAAGAGATGTTTTTCTCGATCGAGGACTTCAGTAATATTGATGGAAATAAGGACTGTGAGAGAACTCCAATGGAAGGAATTAAAGGCAAAAGTAAAGAAGAACTTCTGCAGGCACTAGAGAAAGCCAAGGAGAAATATGCAGCTTTTATGGCAAGAAAACAAGCTGAATTAAAGTTACTGGATCACAGTAAAGAAATTGACAATGGGTATGGCCCAGCTGACAGCTCTGAATATGATGCTTCAACATCAAAGGACGAGGAAGGAGCAAGCCGACAGATGCTCCCGCAGGTAAATCTTCACCCTATTATTTCAACCACTGATGCAAATGTGAACAGGGCTGGCAGGAAAACTGAGGGATTCGGGTGCCTAGATCCCCAAGAGGTGAATGTTTTGAATAACCTGCGGGAGGTAGAGGGCAGTGATATTAAGGCAGAAGTTCCTACTGAAACTAGCTCTAAAACTGAGCAAAGGAGCGAAGGTTTAAAAACTGCTGTACAAGATAAAGAAATGCCTAATGTAGTTTCAGGACTGGAAAACAATCCTAAGTCTGGTAATACAGTCCCCGAGTTCAACACAGAGATTCAAAAGCAGCCCAAATACAGAGAAAAGAAAACTGGAAGTCATTTTCCAAAATAATCCCTTTGAACAGACTGATGCTACCATTTTTTCTTTCTTAGCACGATCTGCTAAACCAGGATCAAAGGAAGGGAAAAACAGGAGAGAGGATATTATGTTGGCAAAACGCAATCTAGTTGGGCCTAATACTCATAAAGGGCCTGTAGAACACAAGGGACAAAATATATCTATGCAATCCTGTCCAACAACAACAACAGAGGCAATTGGCAAAGCATTTTCCCTACACAGTAATCAGGGACTTGAACCCTTCTGCAGTTGGTCACCGGGAAAAGCCCTACAGGAGGCAGGATGGAAGAAATTGCCTTCAGGCCAGTGGTTACCAGACCCTCCGTGGCCTGCAAACACCCCAGAATGGTGTCCCAGGGGTTTGCCTCAAATCTCTGTTGGGGAAAAGGGGAGTACAAATCCAGACTCTGCCCAAGATATGGGTGATGAAAATATGGGACAGCTTCAGAATATAACTGAACTGATTATACTGAACAAAGAGCCTTTAGAGAAAAACATACGGGAACCCCGGGGGGATCCAACACAGGACAGGAAGAATGAAACAACCTTTGCAGGGACCCCAGATCTCAGAAGAGTAGCGGCACCTGAAGGTGAAGGGAAAAACAAACTGACCACCCTGCCCAGCGCCCACTATTGTCAGAACTCTTTGCTAAATCAAAAAAAGAGGCTGCTCCTAGAAGGAATGCAGGTAGGATTCGGTACAAAGGGGGTCTGGAAATCAGACCAGATCAGCAATATGTGGGGAGAAAGCTCCTGAAGGACTCACTACACTTTTCACCAAAAGATGTTTATGCTTTTATAAACATCTCAGGAGAGGACAACTATGACATTAGTTTCAGATCTGCATACACCCTGTTTGTTCTTGGCAACGCTTCAATCAAATTAAATTTTCACCTCTGTGGTCCCCTTTATGGTGATCCCTTGACAAAACCCTCATTAAATATGTGACAGTGATGTTTCGGAGCGAAGGGTACACGTTGATGACATTACATACTGGCTTCAGCAAAATGTGAAGTATTGAGTGCACAAGCACAACTGGATTCTGAGATGTTTTGGACTGGGGGATGGAAATATAAGGTTACATTGAGGCAACTGGAGAGTGATATAGCATATACCAAACTCCTTCATGCTGGGTAGAGATAGAGGTGTGTTTTTATTCAGAGCAGCCACGAGCATGCTACAAGTGTGGGATAGGACCCACCTCTAGTATGTATGTGATCGCCCCAGCTATGACAACTGTGGGAGGTGGGCACTTAAGTGAGGCAATGTGCAAACCTGACACAATGTGAGTTATGTGAGGACACAGGTCACACATTTCGAGTGTCCATGGGCTGCAAGAAATAAGGCAATAGTCATTAGCCTGAGCTTCTTATCCAACAAGCTCAAGAGGAAGCAGCCAAAAAGTGGTAGAGGCTGAAGCCCTCCTGTGGAACACAATCCCCAGATAAGGCTCCTGACCCTATTCCAGGTAGAAAGGAGGAAGTCGAGACTGAAGAGATAAGAATAGATGAGGAGAATCATCCACTCTGTCCCAATCCTGATAAGCCCATCCAGTGGGGGGACCTATTGCCGGTTTGCTACACAGATAAGCAATCCACTGATGTGCAGGTGATCCCTCTTCCACCCCCCAAAAAAACTCACCCTCCAAGAAGGACAACTAGGAATACAAAACCAAACCCGCCCCCCCCCACAAGTGAGCAAGCAGGCCTAGCAGAACCTAATCCCTTTGAGGTTTTAGCTCCCACCAAGGTAGAATCAGACACAGAACAGATGGATGTAGCTCTTACACCCACACAAGCTGAAGGAGGGAAGAATGATATGCTTGAGTACAAAAGGGAAGAAAGAAAAGGAGGAAGAAAGGGCCTTGAACTCTTAAATTAAATGGTTAAGTTATCCCTGGGGTCATGTAACTGTCATAGCCTCTTACATTCCCTTAGGAGAATGGCGTTGTTTCACCTATTGATAGATCTAAAACTGGATATCTGTTTTTTGCAAGAAACATGGATGCTCACATCGGACCAACTTAGGCTGTTCCAGGCCGAATGGAGATGGGGGACATCCTATTGGTCCTTTGGGCCAGACAGGGCTGATGGAATAGGTATCATATTTAGTACCTTTTCCTTCCAAATAACCAAGATGGTGGATTTGATTCCAGGGAGGCTGTTCATCCTAGATGGATATTGGGATAAGGTCCCATATAGATTAATAAATGTATACAGCCCACAAACAAAAGCAGATAGAGTAGCTCTAATTTCCAAACTTCAACCTTACTTACATACATCCACTTATGTAATCCTGGGTGGGGGATTTTAATTGCGACTTACCCAAAGGGGGACTGAGGGGGGAAAGAGTGAAAACATACTGCGATTCAAATGCCTTGCAAAAATGTGTTGATATTGGCGAGCTGAAGAATTGTGCGTACTACCAATCCCAAGGGCCCAAATATACATACAAAAGGGGACACCTGACATCAAATATAGACCATATTTTTGTTTCTAGGAATCTCCCTGACCCAAATTTTCATACTATCCCTATAGAATTTTCAGACCACCTTCTTTTACAAATAACATTTCAAACAGCCCCCCCGAAAATAAGGAGGGAGAAAAGATGGAGATTAAATGTTTCAATTCTCACAGACCCTTTTGTTAAAGAGAAAATTTCTTCATTACTCTGGGCTAAGACCTCAGTGAGTGATCTCTACGAAGATTTGGGGGTATGGTGGATGGACACAAAAAAAGAGATAGCAATATGGTTCCAAAACTATGGCAAGCATAGGGCACAAAACAATTTTTTTAGCTATTTAAAACTAAGATCAAAACTTCAGAACATGCTTTCACAGTCTGCTATGTCTAGACAAGATTATGGCCCTGACATTGAACAGATCCAAGATGAAATGAGGAAATTTCAATATGACAGGGCAAAAACTTTAAATACAGAATTGCAATTTGGAATACAAAAAAACCCAATTGGAGACCCCTTTGAAGCCTGTAAAAAAAAGAAAGATACTTTAGATATGTTTGAATTAGTAGATGATAGAGGAAACAGTGGAAGATGAGATGGGGATCCATGAAATAATCTGTGGGCTTTTGGCATCACATGAGAGTTCCCCTCCTCCTTCTACAAATTTGATTAATTCTTATTTGGAGAAAAGCCAGGTAACCTTGGCCCGGGATGATCAGGAATTTTTAACCTCTCCTTTGAAATTACAGGAAATAGAAGATGTAATTATGAAACTAAAAAATGGATCTTTGCCCGGACCTGACAGACTGCCTTATGAGTTTTACAGATCATTTTCCAAAATAATGGCAAGGTGTTTAGTAGAACTGTTTTCAGTATTTTTTGACAAAGGGGTGGTCCCCCCTCAATTCACAGCAGGTCTTTTAATTTTTATATATAAGGGAGGGCGAAAGGTAGACATCTCAAACTGGAGACCTATAACTCTCCTGAATTCTGATTTTAAAATATTGTCTCAGGTTCTTAATAGGCTAAGGCAAATAGCTCCTTTATTAATACATCCAGCCCAGTTTTGTGGGATCCCTGAAAGGAAGCTACAACATGCCTTAATGATTATCAGAGATGTAATAGAGATGTGTGGAGCTGCACAAACATCCGGTTGTATCATTACTTTAGATCAAAGCAAGGCTTTTGATAGAGTATGCCTTCCTTTCCTCTTTCAGACCTTATTACATTACGGTATTCCAAAGGAATTTGTGCATAAAATCCAACTTCTATATTCTAGAGTCCATGTGAAATCTATTATTAGAGGGTTGGTAATGAAAGGTATCACCATAAATACAGGGGTTCGACAGGGCTGTCCCCTCAGCCCACTCCTTTATAACTTTTCCCTGGACCCTCTGATTAGAGTTCTGAGCAATACTCAAGAATGGGAAGGTTTGGGGGGGATCCCAGGCCAGATAGAACTGAAAATCCAAGCCTATGCGGATGATATATGCCTGTTTATAGCAAACCTGGGGCAATTACCAACAGTAATAAAACAACTGCAGGAATATTCTAGAGTATCTAATGCCACCCTCAATCTAAATAAATGCAAAGGGTTGTACTTAGGAAATACAGAGAGGGCACCTGTAACAGTAAACCATATTTATTTCTCCTCAGAGCCACTAAAAATCTTGAGAATAACGTTTGGACAACATAATCTCCCGCTTGAGAATTGGGAAAGGGCTCTTCAGGGGGCTGAAAATAAAGTCCAGAGATGGAAGTCATGGAGGTTGTCTAAAATAAAAAGGGTACACATAATTAAAAGGTTCATTATACCCACTTTGTTGTATACAGCCATGATTTCCCCACCCCCAGTGATCTTAGAAACCAGGTTATATGCATGCTTTTTTCAGATGGTTTGGGGTTCCAGATTGAACCCAATAAAAAGGTGTTTTACATACTTGTCTAAATAACAAGGGGATCTGGGTATGGTGGACCCTATAATCTTTTTCCATAGCCTTTTCCTGTCTCACAATCTTAAAATTGGGCTAGGGGAACCAACCGGTGTGATATACCATTTGTTTTGTAAAACTTGTAGTGCATATTTGGAAATTTGGACTGGAAACCTTCCCCCAAAATTGCCCACCCATATCAAAATACCAGAATACATTAAACCAGCACTCAAAAAGCTTTGCAAATGGGAGATCACCAAAGCGGATATCTCCAGACTCTCAGGACGATAACTGTACTCACACATGGTGAGTCAAATTCATCCGGAACAACCTGAATTTAAAAATTGCCCACCAGATCTAAAGGAAGGGGTGTTAAAACAATTAAATAACAACAGAATTCCAGTGCACATGTGGGAGGTATTATGGCTTTCAGCTTACAGGAGACTGAATGTAAGAGGCAATGCAAAACACAAGGCCCAAGAGGAAAGGAACTGTCCATATAACGGTTGTATACATATTGAAGAGACAATGGATCATTTCCTTTTCACCTGTTCCTATGCAAAAGCCCTATGGGGATATTTAAAGACAGAATGGAATCTAAGGTGGTTAGACAGTTTAACCTATGAGTCTTTGGTCCTTGTGCATTGTCCCAACCTCAAGATAATGTATGATTATGATACTTTAATGGTGTTGTTTTGCTGTTTAAAGTTTTACCTTTGGCAGGCTCGCTGTCAATGGACACTCCAACAGAGACTGATGTCATATACCACCTATAAGACACTGGTAGAACAAGCTATGGGGCAGTGTTTAAGAAAGATCTGCAGGCTAATCCTAAGAGCTATGTTTTAAGGAAATGGAAAGGTTGTTTGGATTTATCAAATACAAGTAAGGAGGTAGACTAAAACCTATTTCTAAACAAGACGTGTTTAAAAAGTACTACTGATTTTTGCCCTAAAAGTTTATTGGTTACTCAGTAGTTGGAAAATTATTTTTGAACAATCACTTTTAACCAGAGTATGAATGAAATACTTGTTTATTTGGGATTAAAATGGTATTCTTTCATGTGACTTAACACGCTCAGAAGTAATTAGGTTTGAGAGCTACAACTAGCAAATTCCCCTGCCACAGTGGTATGGGGAAAGATAATAAGGGGGAGGGGGGAAGGTTTCTTTGGGGTTAAGGAGTGATTATTGTGTGGTCTTTAACATACTGCATCAAGTGTGTAAAGTGAATACCTGTTGTTCTTTCTTTATGTTTGTTTTTTCTTTCCTCTTTATTTTTTGTACAATGTATTATGATTTGTGATGATGTGATATCAATAAAAAATTCCGCTACTCTTTTCGATAAGTGCCATGGGATCTTTAACTTCCACCTGAACTACCACAAATCCAGGTAGAATGGATCTCGGTTTAATATCTCATCCGAAAGACGGCACCTCAGAAGTGCAGCACCCCTCTCATGCTGCACTACAGTGTCAGTACTGGGATATTAACCCAAGTGCAGATGTGGGAACTGAACCCATAGCCCTCTGATCTCCCAGCCTCAGAGGCGAGTGTGCTGCCTACTGAGCCACTGACACTGACTCTGTCAGAAATGTACCTGTCCTGCCTAGACCGACCCTTGGGCATCCACTTCGGCTTTAAATTTACATCTGTTGAATAAAGCCATACTGCACAATCCCAGTCACTGTTCTGGACATTCCAATTATTGCTTCTGGTGGTGTGGATTTACCCCTCAGCAGGTTAGATTTAGCATATACCTAGCAGCCTCCACCCAAGACCTGGGTTGTGATTTTACACAAGGTTCATGTTGTTTTGTTCTTGTACCCCAACCCCTCTCTTCCTCGAGAAAATGAGTCAGATATACATCCTAATGCCAAGGGTGGTACTGACCTTTTGTAAAGTAAATGGTATGCCAGTATGTGCTTACCAGTGTTCCAGATTTTAATGGGGGGTGTGCTAACTAGTTAAAAAGTAGCCATGGGGGGTTACATAAGCTTGAAGGTTAGGAGGTTCCCAATACTGTGTATTTCAGCTGGGACATCATTCATCGAGAGAGGAGCCCTTTAAGCGAACGAGCACTGTCCAGGAGTGGTTCTTCTGAAAGGGACACTGAGTGAACTCTGAGCTTTGCCCCTTGTTTTGTAATGGAAGTGGGCTGCTTGGAGAATATTTAGAATGCAGGGGGTTCTTTGGCCTAGCAGAACTTTTTTCCAGGAGGCATATCTGGAACTTTATCCTGTTATTCAAGTTAAGCCATTTGGTTTGTTCATACAGGGCACATGAGTGGGTAAGGTTATCTGCCCCCTAGAGTAAGTCTGCATGCCTTATTAACAGCTCTAGCTACCCATTTGAGCGCTGTGTCAGATGCTGCACTGTATGCTACCAAACCGTGGTGTGTTATCAACAGAACTGAGCTGGACACGGAGAGGCGGAGAGCTCTAAATGTTAGGTATGGTCTGTGCCTGTAAAGGGCACCTAATCTGGTATAACCTCTTTTACTTCCATGTCAATGTGCTGCGAGAAAGGGAGGGTATCGTCTATCATGACCCCAAGGTACTTGAATGAGTGGACTTGCTCAAGAGGGACTGTTTCATTGTTAGTGATGTTCAGAAGTGGGTTGATTTTCTTATGCTGGTGACTAGAGAGAAGCATAGTTTTTGCTTTTTTTTTTTAACTGAGTAGTAGTTTTTGTGAGCTAAACTAATCCTCTAGTTGGTGGAAGGTAGACTGTAGGTCATTTTGTAGTAAGTCAATATGGGAATTGCTATTAAGGATGATGGCATCATCAGCATACAGTACAGCATTATTATTCTATTGCAGGCCTCAGGAAGAGCATTTAGGAATAAACTGAATAGCAGGGGGCCTAGGACTGACCCTTGAGGGGCAGCGAGTGTGACTTGTCTAGCGTCAGAGATGGTAGTTCCTATTTTGATACTCTGTGATCTGTAGTCCTGAAATGAGTAGATTGGGTTGGTGGTCAACCCCAAGGTCAGTAATTGCATTAACAGAAGGGAGTGGTTGATTGTGTCGAAGACCTTGGTGAGATCAATAAAGATTGATCCCACCAGCTTACCACCATCTAGGGCCTTATGTGCATAATCGGTGAACTCTTCCAATGCAGTAGATGTGCTGTGGCTCTTCCAAAAGCCATGTTGTTGGGGACATTGGAGATTGAATTTCTGGAGGTACTCCATGATCTGATCAGCCACAATCCTCTCCAATGCTTTTGAGAGGGGGCAGAGGATTGAGATGGGCCTATAGTTAGCAGTGCAGGATCGAGTCCCGCTTTTGAGTACAGGGGTCACCAGGGCCAGCTTCCAGATTGAGGGGAATTTAGCCAAGGTGAGGTATTTATTAAATATTTTTGAGATGGGGTCTATAACTTTGTCAAGAGCAAAGGCAGACACTTTCATGTCAATTTTATCATTGCCAAGCCTTGTTTTGCCAAGAACCTTTTTTACATAAATCCTAGCCTCTTTGACAGTGACACTTTTGAAGTAGAAGTTTGGTTGTTTATTGTCAGATCTTGGGGTATTTAAGGAGGGTTCAGTAGCCCAGGGCTAGAATAAGGCAACCTGGGACCCTAGGCCCAAGAGAAATCTGGGGGCCCCCTCACCACAACCACACCCCCTTTTCCACAACTGTGCCCCTTCGCTATGACTGCATCCTAAGTTGGCCATTGCATAGCAGTTACCAAAACTTAAAAAGCAATATTTTACTTTCTGTAAAAAGTTGTATAAAAGGTAAATAACCTAACTAAAATGCTTCAAAATTAATGAAACTAATATCAGTATGGAAAAATAACAGTAGTCTGAGTTTTGATCATTTAGAGAATGCAATTGCTAATTGGCCTGGTAAAAATGATTTTTGGGGTGTGGAATGTTATGATTTGCATTTCTCCAAAGGCCCTTCCCCCCACAAACACACACGTGTGTGCTTGCAATGTGTGTGTGTGTTATGATTTTGCCCTGTCAGGTAGTATGAGCCAGGATGTGGAAATTTTGTTGGGTAGGGTAGGGACCCATCTTTAAAAGAGGCTAGGTCCTTCCAGTTGTAAGGGTTAAGTCTGTGGATTACTAGAGGAGTTGTGAACTTTTGTGTGTATTAGTAGAGTATCACAAGTTGTAAGAGGGAGGTAATAATCCCTCTTTACAAGACACTGGTTAGGCCCCATCGGGAGTATTGCATGCAGTACTGGAGGCCGCACCTACACAAGAACATTAACAAAATGGAGGCAGTCCAGAGAAGGGCAACCAAAATGGTGCAGGGACTGCATCAGAAAACATATGAGGACAGATTAACGGAGCTCAATATGTACACCCTAGAGCAAAGGAGGGGGAGAGGTGAGATGATTGAAACATTCAAACATCTTAAGGGCATTAACAAGGTGAAAGAGTCAAACATGTTTCAACGTAAGAAAAATAGCAGGACAAGAGGACACAGCATGAGATTAGAGGGAGGCCGATTAAGGGGTAATGTGAGGAAGTTCTTTTTCACAGAAAGGGTGGTGGATGCATGGAACGGCCTACCTCAGGAAGTGGTGGATATGAATACAGTGCAGGGCTTCAAACAGGCATGGGATAGGCATAAGGGGAGCAATACACAGGAGTATGACTAGATAGGCAATTGACAGAGTGCAGGCCTATGGCATATTCATGAGGTAGAAAAAATGGGCAGACTGGATGGGCCTTGCAGTCCTTATCTGCCGTCAACTTCTATGTTTCTATTATATCGTAAAGTAAGTGATTGTTGGAACAAATCATTCCCCGGGATCAAACATTTCTGTTATTGACAAGTAACAGGTGTCCCCTGCCTCTAAATTCTCCTGGCTGTGTGAATATATTCACTAGTTTTTCTGTACCAGAGTTATCTGTATTTACTGACTCGGAAAAAGCTCAAAATGTTGTGGTTTGTACCTCATCCTCCTGAAACTGTATTCTTCAAAATGTTATGCTTTGTAAATTGTCCTTCCTGAAACTGTATTGTTTTCTTTTTTTATTATTTATTCTTTATTGCAATTTTCGAAGTCAAAACAACTTTGAGATAGTCGCATTCTCCATCAAAGAATGATACAGATATCAATATGATAGCGTGTTTGAGAATTCCACATAAGCAATACCCACATAACATAAATAACTCTCACCTAGATATAGAGGGCCAGATATTCAAAAGGGTTGCTCCATGCTCAACAGGGTTGCGCATGCTCAAGTCCTACATTGCGCCATTCTGCGATATTCAGTAGGAGGCAGTTGCGCCACTGAAAACAGGCTGAGCAACAGCGCAATGCAAATGAATGCATGCTCAACAGGAGGGGAGGAACCATGCATAAACTGCACAGCCCAATATTCAGCCGGGCTGTGCAGAGTTGTGCAGGCGCAACCCCCAACCTGAGCCTGCAGGACCTTGAGCCAAAAAAAAAGGCTTAAGTAGAGGGCCACCCACAGGTGAGCTGCTGTATTGCAGGGCGCAACACAGCAGCTGCCACCTGTGGCTGGTCCCCAACTCAGTTCCTGTGCCCCCCCAGCCCGATCGCGGGCATAGTGTACTCCCCCCCACCAGGCCGATCGCGGGCATCAGTGTGGCTCCCTCACGCTCACATCCCTGGTGGTCCAGTGGATCGAAATGCCCGATCGCGGGCAGTAAGTAAAGTGAACCCCCCAAACATCTTCCTGGTGGTCCAGTGGACCGAATGCGCGATCGCGGGCAGATTGTGAAATGAACCCCCAGAACACGTTCCTAGTGCCCGATCACGGGCAGAATGTGAAATGAACCCCCAGAACATCTCCCTGGTGGTCCAGTGGACGTAATGCCCGATGGCGGGCAGATTGTGAAATGAACCCGCCCCGAACACATTCCTAGTGCCCGATCGCGGGCAGAATGTGAAATAGACCCCGAACATCTCCTGGTGGTCAGTGGACCGTAATGCTCGATCGCGGGCAGATTGTGAAATGACACCCCCGTCCAAACATCTCCTGGTGGCTAGTGTCCCCACCCCACCCACCCATGAAGCTCCACCACCCCGCCTCCGCAGTCGGGTGTCATGGCAGCATCCCACCTGTTTGCCGCCGATTGACTGCTCTGTGGTTGCCTATTGGTGCAGAGCAAGAACCAATGGGCGTGCAGTCCATACCGTACATGACAGTCCAGATTTAGCTGTACCTAGGCTAAGGTCACTGAGCCTGGGTAAATAAGATGCTTTGGGTCCCTGGGTAACAACTAACCCTGTGGAAGTCCCTACCCTGGGAGGGAATTAGGAAGGTGAGGGCCATTACCCCTGGGAGATTGGGACAGCTAGGCCCAAGGGAAGTGTTAACAGCATGCCCTAGAAGATTAATGGTAAGAAGCCAGCAGCTGTACCCAGGCTGAGTGCAGTGAGCGTGGGTAAATCAGATGCTTTGAGTCCCTGGGTAACAACTAACCCTGTGGAAGTCCCTACCTTTGGAGGGCATCAGGAAGGTGAAGGTCATTACCTCTGGGAGTTTGGGACTGCTAGGTCCAAGGGAAGTGTTAACAGGAGGTCCTGAAGATTTAAGTGTGAGAAGTCAGCAGCTGTACACAGGCTTAGGGCACTGAGACTGAGTAAGTCACATGCTTTGAGTCCTGGGGGAACACCTAATGACGTGGAAGTCTTTAACCTGGGAGGGCATCAGCAAGGTAAGGGCCATTACCTCGGAGAGATTGGGACTGCTAGCCACAAGGGAAATATTAACAGCAGGCCCTGGATGTTTTAGGGGGAGAAGACAGCAGCTGTACCCATCTTCATCACACTGAGCTTGGGCAAGTGAGATGCTTTGGGTCCCTGGGTAATGACTAATTCTGTGGAAGTCCCTACCCTGAGAGGGCATCAGGAAGGTGAGGGCTATTACCCTTGGGAGTGAGAGACTGCTAGGCTCAAGGGAAGTGTTAACAGCAGGCCATGGAACCTTTAAGGGGAAAAGCCAGGAGCTGTACCCAGGCTCAGGGCACTGACCCTGTGTAAGTCAGATGCTTTGGGACCCTGGGTAACAACTAATCCTGTGGAAGTCCCTACCCTGAGAGGGCATCAGGACTGTGAGGGCCATTACTCCTGGGAGTTTGGGACTACTAGGCCTCAGGAAGTGTTATAATGGGGCCCTGGAAGTTTTAAGGGGAGATGCCAGGAGCTGTAACCAGGCTCAGTGCACTGAGCCTGGGTATGTCAGCTGTTTTCGGTCCCTGGGTAACAACTAATCCTGTGGAAGAACATACCCCAGGAGAGCATCAGGAAGGTGAGGGCCATTACTCCTTGGTAATTGGGACTGCTCGGCCCAAGGGAAGTGTTAACAGCAGGCCCTGGAAGTTGTTTGGGGAGATGCCAGGAGCTGTACCCTGGCTCAGGACACTGAGCCATTGTAAGTCTGATGCTTTGGGTATCTGGGTAAAACTAATTCTGTGGAAGTTCGTAGCCTATGAGGGCATCAGGAAGGTGAGGGCCCTTACCCCTAGGAGATTGGGACTACTCGGTCAAAGGGAAGTGTAAAACAGCAGACCCTGGAAGTTTTAGGGGGAGAAGCCAGCAACTGTAGCCAGGCTGAGTGCACTTGCACAGGGTAAAGATCGCACCTGTGAAAAAACTTTCAGCTTAGTGTGCTACTCCTGGTTAAACAACTAAATTAAACTGAAAAAAAAGTATATGCTTTAGGTCCCTTGGTATCAACTTAGCCTGTGGAAGTGCCTTCCCTGTGATGGCATCAGGGAGGTGAGGGCCATTACCCCTGAAAGTTTGGAACTGTTTGGCCCAAGGAAAGTGTTAAAAGCAAACCCAGTAAGTTTTAGAGGAGAAGACAGCAGCTGTACCCAGGTTAAGGTCACTGAGCCTGGGTAAGTAAGATGCTTTGGGTCCCTGGGCAACAACTAACCCTGTGGAAGTCCCTACCCTGGGAGGGCATTAGGAAGGCGAGGGCCATTACTCCTTGGAGATTGAGACTGCTCTGCCCAAGGGAAGTGTTAACAGCATGCCCTGGAAGAGTAATGGTAAGAAGCCAGCAGCTTTACCCAGGCTAAGTGCAGTGAGCCTGGGTAAGTCAGATGCTTTGAGTCCCTGGGTAACAACTAATCCTGTGGAAGTCCCTACCTTGGGAGGGCATCAGAGAGGTGAGGGTCATTACCCCAGGGATCTGGGGACTGCTTTTCCCAATGGAAGTTTTAATAGAAGGCCCTGGAAGTTTTAGGGGGAGAAGCCAGCAGCTCTACCCAGATTGAGTGCACTGAGTCCTGGAGAATCCTAGTGTAACCAGATGTCCGTGAGTGCTAGTAGGACCAGATAGCCCTAAGTACTAGTTGGACCAGATGTCCCTGACTGCTGCCAGCTGGGATTTATCTAAATAGCTGTGGTTGGGCTTAATAGTCACTAATGAGAAGTTTCTAGAAGGCCTAGCTAGGCTGTGATGCAGGTTGTTGGGTATGGTGTGAAGCTGAGCCTGTCAGGCTGAGCCTGGAAGTCACCAGAGGACATGTCAGCAGTTCTCCCAATGATGAGAGCACTGAGCCTGGGTAAGTCAGATGTTTTAGGTCCCTGGGTAACTACTAACCCCCTGGAAGTCCCTACCCTGGGAGGGCATCAGGAACGTGAGGGCCATTACCCCAGGGAGTGTGGGACTGCTAGGCCCAAGAAAGTGTTAAAATTAGGCCCTGGAAGTTCAAGGGGGAGAAGCTAGGAGCTGTACCCAGGCTCAGGGCACTGAGCCTGGGTAAGTCAGATGCTTTGGGTCCATGAGTAACAACTAATCCTGTAGAGGTCCCTAACCTGGAGGGCATCAGGAAGGTGAGGGCCATTACCTCTGGGAGTGTGCAACTCCTAGGCCCAAGGGAAGTGTTACCACTAGGCCCTGGAAGTTTTAGAAGGTGAATTCAGCAGCTGTTCCCAGGCTCAGGGCACTGAGCCTGGGTAAGTCAGATGCTTTGGGTCCCTGGATAACAACTAATCATGTGGAAGTCTGTACCCTAGGAGGGCATCAGGATGGTAAGGGCCATTACCGCTAGGAGTTTTGGACTGCTAGTCCCAAGGGAAGTGTTAACATTATGCTCTGAAAGTTTTTGGGGGAGGTGCCAGGAGCTGCACCCTGGCTCAGGGCACTGAGCCAGTGTAAGTCATATGTTTTATGTCCCTGGGTAACAACTAATTCTGTGGAAGTCCCTAGCCTGGGAGGGCATCAGGAAGGTGTGGGCCATTACCTCTGAGACACTGAGACTGCTCGGCCAAAGGGAAGTGTTAACAGCAGGCCTTGGTAGTTTTAGGGGGTGAAGCCAGCAGCTGTAGCCAGGATGAGTGCACTTGCCCTGGGTAAGGTATATGCTTTGGGTCCCTCTGTAACAACTTAGCCTATGGAAGTCCCTTCCCTGGGACAGCATCAGGGAGGTGAGGGTCATTACCCTGGGATTGTGGGACTGCTTAGCCCAGTGGAAGTGTTAACAGGAGGCCCTGGAAGTTTTAGAGGGAGAAGACAGCAGCTGTATCCAGGCTAATGGCACTGAGCCTGAGAAAGCCTGATGCTTTGGATCCCTGGGTAACAACTCATCCTGTGGAAGTCCCTACCCTGGGAGGGCATCAGGAAGATGAGGGCCATTAATCCTGGGCGATTGGGACTGCTAGGCCGAAGGGAAGTGTTAACAGCATGCCCTGGAAGTTTCAGAGGGAGAAGCCAGCAGCTCTACCCAGGCTGAGTGCACAGAGTCCTGCAGAATCCTAGTGGGACCAGATATCCCTCAGTGACAGTGGGACCAGATGTCCCTGAAGGCTAGTGAGACCAGATAGCCCTAAGTGCTAGAATGACCAGATGGCCATGACTGCTACCGGCTGGATTTCTCTAAATAACTGTGGTCGGGCTTAATAGTCACTACAGGGGAGCTTCTAGGAGGCTAGCCAGGCTGCGATGCAGGTTACTGGGCATGGCTTGAAGCTGAGCTTGACAGGCTGCTCCTGGAAGTCACCAGGGCACATGCCAGCAGTTCTCCCAATAATGAGAGCGCTGAGAATGGATAAATCAGATTCTTTGGGTCCCTGGGAAGCAACTAATCCTGTGGAAGTCCTTACCTTGGGAAGGCATCAGAAAGGTGAGGGCCATTACCCCTGGGAGATTGGAATTGCTAGGTCCAAGGGAAATGTTAACAGCAGGCCCTGCAGCTTTTGATAGAGAAGCCAGTAGCAGTACACAGGCTTGGGGCACTGAGGCTGGGTAAGTCTGATGATTTGGGACCATAGGTAATAATAAATTCTGTGGAAGTCCCTACCCTCGGAGGGCATCAGGAAGGTGAAGGTCATTACCCCTGGGAGTTTCAGACTGCTAGGCCGAAAGGAAGTGTTAACAGCAGGTCCTAGACATTTTAGGGGGAAACGTTAGCAGCTGTACCCATCTTCATGCCACTGAGCCTAATTAAGTCAGATGCTTTGGGTCCCTGGGTAACAACTAATCCTGTGGATGTCCCTACATTGATAGGGCATCAGAAAGGTCAGGACCATTATCCCTGGGAGTGAGGGACTGCTAGGCTCAAGGGAAGTGTTAACAGCAGGCTGTGGGACGTTTAAGGAGAAAAGTCAGGAGCAGTACCCAGGCTCAGGGCACTGAGCCTGGGTAAGTCAGATGCTTTGGGTCCCTGGGTAACAACTAATCCTGTGAACATCCCTACCTTGGGAGGGAATCAGGAATGTGAGGACCATTACTCCTGGAAGTTTGTGATTGCAAGGCCACAGGAAGTGTTAACATCAGGCACTGGAAGTTTTAGGGGGAGAAGTCAGGAGCGGTAGCCATGTTCAGGGCACTGAGCTTGGGTAAGTCAGATGCTTTGACCCCTGGGTAACAACTAATCCTGAGGAAGTACATACTCCAGGAGAGCATCAGGAAGATGAGGGCAATTATCCCTGGGGGTTTGGGACTGCTAGGCCCAAGGGAATTGTTAACAGCAGGCCCTGGATGTTTTAGGGGGAGATGCAAGCAGCTGTACCAAGGCTCAGGGCACTGAGCCTAGGTAAGTCAAATGCTTTGGGTCCCTGGGTAACAACTAATCTTGATGAAGTGTATATCCTAGGAGGGCATCAGGAAGGAGAGGGCCATTACCCCGAGAGTTTCAGACTGCTAGGCACAAGCGAAGTGTTAACAGTATGCCCTGGAAGTGTCTGGGGGAGATGTCAGGAGCTGTACTCTGGCTCAGGGCACTGAGCCAGTAAGTCAGATGATTTGGATCCCTGGGTAACAACTAATCCAGTGGAATTACCTACCCTGGGAAGGCATCAGGAAGGTAAGGGCCATTACCCCTGGGAGATTGCGACTGCTCGGCCCAAGGGAAGTGTTAAGAGCTGGCCCTGGAAGTATTAGGGGGAGAAGCCAGTAGCTGTAGCCAGGCTGAGTGCACTTGTACTGGGTAAGTTATATGCTTTGGGTCCCTTGGTATCAACTTAGCCTGTGGAAGTCCCTTCCCTGGGATGGCATCAGGGAGGTGAGGGCAATACCCCTGAGAGTTTGGGACTGTTTGGCCCCAGGAAAGTGTTAACAGCAATCTCAAGAAGTTTTAGGGGAGAAGAAAGCAGCTATACCCAAGCTAAAGGCACTGAGCCTGGGTAAGTAAGATGCTTTGGGTCCCTGGGTAACAACTAATCCTGTGGAGGTCCCTACTCTGGGAGGGCATCAGGAAGGTGAGGGACATTACCTCTGGGAGATTGGGACTGCTAGGCCCAAGGGAAGTGTTAACAGCAAGCCCTAGAAGTTTTATGGGAAGAAGCCAGCAGCTGTACCTAGGCTGAGTGCACTGAGACTGGGTAAGTCAGTTGCATTGAGTCCCTGGGTAACAACTAATACTGTGGAAGTCTCTACTGTGACGGGGAGCTCCTGCCACTCTTGAGGACCAACCATTTCTTAAATCTGTTGCAACACTTCTTCTATTTCTAAGCCTAATCTATCCTTTACTATTTCTAGTGCATAAGGATGGCCACCTGTGGGCACCCCTTGCTCCCTTCCCTTAAGTACGCTACAGTGTCCTCTTTAATTTTCCTTTCCCTTCTCAGGTCCTTGTACAGGGAGGGTATTGTGGTGACCTCCAGATGTATGTAAAACAGGTTGTGTTAATCGATGTTGGATTTAGTATGTAATAGCACTATGTCATAATATACCTTATGTTTATGAAACCTGTAATGTTGAACATACCATGGCATTAGGTGTTTTTGATAATGGTAAAAAGTACTAGGTGACTATTATAGAAACTAAGCTAGTTGTGTTATTTAAAATGCATGTATATTGTTGTAAACTTAAGTAAGAAATGTGATGATTTGCATATATCCCACGATGCATTGCATTATGGAAGTATGTATGATGTTGTATTTCTTTGAAACTTGATTTGTTGCCAATGCCCTTTGGGGTAACCCTTCTTTCAGTGATTCTGCATTGAGGTTCTTTGTCTATAACTTTTTTTTTTCTCTCTCTCTCTCTCTCTCCTTCTTTTTGGGCCCCCACTACACAAGCAAATAGGGCTTGCAAAGGGGTGGTGGCTACATCTTAACTAGTAAATTGGATCAGAGATCAGTGTCAGTAGGTGCTGGCTAAGTGCAGAGAAAGAACATTCATAGTCTGTTACTGCAAACTGATGTACTGAAGATGGGATATGCCATTGCTTAATGTTGTCTCTTGTATTTCAAATAAACATCTCACAGAGATTGTGTGTTGAACCTGAAGTCTGGTGTCTGGTCCATCTGTTATCCCACAAACCCTCCACACCTACCCTGGGAGGGCATCAGGGAGGTGAGGGCCATTACCCCAGGGAGTTTGAGACTGCTAGGCCCAATGGAAGTTTTAATAGCAGGCCCTGGAATTTTTAGGGGAAGAAGCCAGCAACTCTTCCCAGTCTAGAGAAGCCTAGTGTAACCAGATGTCCGTGAGTGATGTTGGGACCAGATGTCCCAGAGTGCTAGCTGGACCAGATAGCCCTAAGTACTAGTTGGACCAGATGTCCCTGACTGCTGCCAGCTGTGATTTATCTAAATAGCTGTGGTTGAGCTTAATAGTCACCATAGGGGAGTTTCTAGAAGGCCTAGCCAGGCCGTGATGCAGGTTGCTGGACATGGCTTGAAGCTGAGCCTGGCAGGCTGAGCCTGAAAGCAACCAAAGGACACATGAGCAGTTCTCCCCATGATGAGAGCACTGAGCCTGGGTAAGTCAGATGCTTTGGGTCCCTGGGTAACAACTAATTCTGTGGATGTCCCTACCATGGGAGATCATCACAAAGGTCAGTGTCATTAACCTGGGAGTTTGGGACTGCTATGCCCAAGATAACAGCAGGCCCTGGAAGTTTTAGGGGGAGAAGCCAGCAGCTGTACCCAGGCTCAGGGCACTGAGCCTGGGTAAGTCAGATGCTTAGGGTCCCTGGGTAACATCTAATCCTGTGGAAGTCCCTACCCTGGGAGAGCATCAGGAAGGTAGGGGCCATTACCCCTGGGATTTTGGGACTACTTGGCCCAAGGGAAGTGTTAACAGCAGGCCCTGGAAGTTTTGCTGGGAGAAGCCAGCAGATGTAGTTAGACTGAGTGCACTTGCACTGCGTAAGTTATATATTTTGGGTCCCTCGGTAACAATTTAGACTGGGGAAGTCCCTACCCTAGGAGGGCATCAAGGAGCTGAGGGCCACTACTCCTGAGAGTTTGGGATTGCTAGACCCAAGGGAAGTGTTACCAGCAGGCCCTGAAAGCTTTCTGGGGAGAAGTCAGAAGCTCTACCCATCTTCAGGGCACTAAGCCTGGGTAAGTCAGATGCTTTGGATCCCTGAGTAACAACTAATCCTGTGGAAGTTCCTACCCTGGGAGGGCATCAGGAAGGTGAGTGCCATTACCCCGGGAGTGTGGAACTGCTAAGCTCAAGGGAAGTGTTAACAGCAGGCTGTGGAACTTTTAAGGGAAGAAGCCAGCAGCTCTACCTAGGCTCCGGGCACTGAGCCTGGATAAGTCAGATGCTTTGCGTCCCTGGGTAATAACTAATCCTGTGGAAGTCACTACCCTGGTAGGGCATCAGAAAGGGGAGGGCCATTACCCTGAGAGTCTGGGACTTGTAGGTCTAAGGGAAGTGTTAGCAACAGGACCTGGAAGTTTTAGGAGGAGAAGCCAGCAGCTGTACCCAGGCTAAGGGCACTGAGCCTGAGTAAGTCAGGTGCTTTGTGTCCCTGGGTAACTACTAATCCTGTGGAAGTCCCTACCCTTGGAGGTCAACCTGAAGGTGAGGGCCATTATCCTTGGGAGTCTGGGACTCCTAGGCCCAAGGGAAGTATAAACAGCTGGCCCTGTAAGTTTCAGGGGAAGAAGTCAGCAACTGTACCCATGCTTAGGGTACTTGCGCTGGATAAGGTACAGTATATGCTTTGGGTCCCTGGGTAACAACTAAGCCTGTGAAAGTTTCTACTCTGAGAGGGCACTGGGGAGGTGAGGGCCATTACCCCTGGGAGTTTGGGACTGCTAGGCCCAAGGGAAGTGTTAACAGCTGGCCCTGGAAGTTTTAGGGGGTGAGATTACCAAGTCTCCCTAGGCTGAGTGCACTTTCCCTGTGTAAGGTATATGCTTTGGGACCCTGAGTAATAACTAAGCCTGTGGAAGTCCCTACCCTTGAAGGGCATCAGGGATTCAAGAGCCATTACCCCGGGGAGTTTGTGACTGCTAGGCCCAAGGAAAGTGTTAACAGCCAGCCCTGGAAGTTTGAGGTGGTGAGGGTACAAGGTCTCCACAGTGCACTTTCACGGGGTAAGGTATATGCTTTGGGACCCTGGGAAATAACTAGGCCTGTGGATGTCCCTACCATGGGACAGCACCATGGAGGTCTGGGCCATCACACCTGTGAGTATGGAACTCCTAGCCCGTAGGGAAATGGTAAAAGCAGGCCATGGAAATTTTAGGGGATGGGGTACCAGGTCTCCCTATGCTCAGTGCATTGGGCCTGGGTAAGGTATGTGCATTGGGATGCTGCATAACAACTTAGCCTTTGGAAGTCTTGATGCTGGGATAGCATCATGCAAGTTAAAACTGCCTTACCTGTTGTGGCTGCCCATGTACGTAGTATTTCATGTTCTGTTTCCATGCCAACTGTGTAGCAATTTGAGTGCTTGGTTCCCAGAAAAACATCCAGTGTCTGTGTTACTGTGCTGCTTTACTGCCAGTTCTGAGAATGTCAGCTACTATCCTTTGAGCCCCCAGTCTTGTACCTGCTGGTTCTGTGACCTTTTTATATCCTGGGCAGTCCAGCATCTCTTCCCAGGTTTAGTGCACTGAATCCTGGGTAAGCAGTGAACGTTGGCCCCCAGGGGAAGTATCATTGGAGTTAGGGCTATTATCCCAGTGAGACTGTTAATCCTAGCCCCCTAGGAAGTGGTTTAACCAGAGCCTGGAAGTCAGAAGGGCTCTGTACCAAATGGTTCCAATAGGGGTGACCTAGATGGTGTGTGCCAGTGTCTCTGAATCAGGTACCCAGAGAGGCCAGCTTTCTTGGAACCCCATGTACTTGTATCATAGTCTATGCACCTGTGGCAAAGAATGTCTATACAGGTTTTTCACTTTAAAAAGGGTTGCCAAGTACTTTTTTTGTGTCCAAGACCTTGAGGAACCTTGTCAAAGGGATAGGACCAAACTGGAGCAGCTCCACATGCTGATGCGGAGGGGAGCAGTGCCACGACTAGGTATGTATGCAATGTGAATGTGCGCCATTCATGGTACTGGGTGATAACAGGTGTATGGCTGTGGCAGGCACTATCCATTGAGGACTGTGACACGTCAGCAGTAGTGTCCGGTGGGTGGATGCTGGTGTGCTGTATGCAGTGTGTGCCACTGTCTGGCCCCAGCTCACCTATGGGGCATGTTGTCCCTCAATGCGGGTCCTGGGCCATGCCATGGTAGGTGACACTGTGTGGCAATGGGGGCTATGGTGACCCACAGTGGTGACACATTGTTCATTGTGGGCCCCACATATGTGGCACTTTGCTGTCATGTGGTACCGCTGTATGCTGCACCATGATGCAAGACAGGTACCATCTCCAGCCACTGTGTATGGTGTCTGTGGAGATGTCTGTTGTACCACGTGCCAGTGGCAACACGTATTGCCCATCCCCATGCACCATAGTCTAGTGTACAGATACCATGTGCATGTCATACATGGCATGGGCCTGTTGGCACACCTCAGTGTCACACAGGTCTTCATGGTGTAACATCAGCACATGCTCAGTGTCACATGGCGATGTACTGTATTGACACAAATGACAGATGTGTGAGGGTACAGGCCTATATCATGGAACAGCGCCTGTTCACTGTTGATCTTGCATCTGTATGGATGCAGTGTGGCATGTGTATTTGTTGGGGCTTCACATACCTGGCTTGCACATGTGTGTGTGTGTGGGGGACAGTGTGCTACAGCTTGATACTAACTGTGCCCTTCACATTGTGTTTCCATTGCAAGCAGGGAGGAGATCTTCCAGGACCTGAGCAACGCCCACAGCCAGAGTGATGAGGACAGCAGGTCATGGGGGCAGGATGTGGGATGTGGTGCTACAAGGTGGTTGCCACACTGTGCAGCAGGTGAGTGCACCTGTTGTGCTACATATTGCTTGGGTACTTGGGGGGGGTATGTACTGCCAGTTGTGGTCCATGTCATATGGGTTTGGCATGCTCATGGGGCGCTGGTCATGCATATGTGTGGTGGCAGTGCTGTGCCGTGTGACAGCTCTGCATCGCTATTGGCCTCTGTGTACCAGGCACTGTCCAGTGTGTTTGTACATGACCATGGTCACTCTCCAATGACCACACAGGGACAACACTGGGTCATCACTCATGGTGCACGCACTTATCAGTTCCACACGTTGTGTGGTACATGTCATGTGTGGTGCCCTGCACCACACGCCACTCATCCCACACTATGCACCATGGTGTGCTGTGGCAGTGCAGACATCCATGACCCTCATCCACCCATGTCACATAGCATGCTGCCTGGCACATGTGTCTCCATTGGTGTTGTTCACGTTACTGCCACTGTTGCTCACAATGTGTCCTGTTTGGTTGCATGTACTGGCAGACACCACTGCACCAGTCCATTGTTGATGCCATGGCCGTGCTGTGTCTGTGGCACCTGCACGGTGCAGACAGTGGCACATTGCAGGTGTTGTTGGTCATCCCTACTGTTCCCAGTCTAGTCGGCAGTTGTGTGCATGCTCAATCACATGACACCAGACCTGTGTCATGTCCACCACTGTCCATGGCTGTGTGTTACCATTGTACACTGTTCATGTTTGGCTGTTGTCCATCATGCAGTCATGCTGGTCAACACCATCGTGTCACAGTGCACCATGTGTGTGCTGCACAGCTGTGTGTATTCAGTCCATGGCCATTCACAGTGACGCAGCACATAGGGGCCATCTGTGTTTGTGCCACCAGCTTTTGTGCAGTGTGTTGTCAGTGTCTTCTGGGCCCACAGTGTTTACTAAGCCATGTGCTTGTGGGTCTCCTCCACTGGTCAGCTGGATGGCACCTCGATGGTGTGCCTGTTGACCTGCACAGTACCTGTTTCACCCATCCTATCATCTGTGTGTCCCTGATCGGTGCTATGTGCTGCCGTGAGTGTTCTAGTTCCTTCTGGTGATGGTGCACATAGGTCTGTGTGTGCTGCCTTGTGCCATCAGGCAGTGTGTTACACAGTGATGACCACTGCCACCAGTGCATGTGTGCTCCATATGTACTGGTATGGCCCAGGGCATTGTCCCAACATGCAGGCATGTCGCCAGCCTTAGACTGTTCCCCCTGCCATGGCTACCTCCATCCACAGTGTGTGGGCTCCTGTTCCAGGCCCTGTGTGAGTGTGGTGGGTGGTGAAAGCTGTCAGCATTTTGGTGCACCCTCTGTGGAAGGGTCCTTGTCATGGTCCCAGGTCACCTATGGGACACTCTGCCCCATCTGGACTGTGCATGTGTGTTGCCATGTGTTTCTGCAGGTGTTGCCTTCGTTGGTGGTCTGTGGTTGCGGCATGGCTCATTGGCACATCTGGGACAGTGCTTGGGGACATGACTGTATAGATGCCCCATGGCAAGACCCTGCCAGTGTGCCCCATGGGTGATCCCCTGGCACCTGCCTGTCCAGGGGTATTGTGTGTGTCCATCTCCCCTATGGCTTTGCAACACTCACCTGTTGTCTGCCAGCATGCTGTTACCATTGCCATCCTATGTGTGGTCACTTGCATGGCCATGCACTGACGGCTTCTTTCTGTGTGTCCAGCAGATGTGTGGCACTACTGGTTGGGCCAAGCATGTGTGCACACAGCATACTGTCCATGCATACTTGCACGTGTGGCCTTCTGTGGACAGTTGCATGCATCTGTGCTCCTGCCTCTGATACTCCTGTGGTGGGTTTGCCCAATCGTCACCATCACATACATGTGCCATTGTGTGTGGCCAGCGTGATTATGCAGGGAACACTGTACCTGTGACATACAGCCATGTGGAGCATGGCCACATTTCCCTTTGCCATATCCTATCCATGTTCTGCCCTGCTATTGCATGTTTCCGCAGCCACATCCCATGCAGTGTGCTATGTGTGGCACTGTTCCACAGCATATCGCCTGTCCATAGTGGGTTTGGCAGTATGGTAGTCCTGTGCAGTGGCCTGCGCATCTGCAGGCATGCATGGCACATCACCATCATTGCATGGGGGGGGGGCTTCTGTCTGTGACTGGGTGACTTGCAACACTGAGGCCATGCTTTGTTTGCCTTTTTCTTTCCATAGCTCTACAGGCTACATCGGGACATCAGGCTGGAGGAAGATGGCCACAGGGTTGCATGATGGTCTGCAGCATAGCAGCTACAAGCTGGGACATCCTCCTAGCCATCTACAGGAAAGCTGAGGGGGGGGGTGCTGCGGGCCAACCGCACATTGCCCACCATTGTGGAGTGCCGCAGGCTTTGCCCAGGCTCACAACGTGAATGCCAGTCATGGCACCAGGCCAATGTGGGCCACTATGCCATGTGTATTTGTATATAGTTCATTTTGACCCCACACCTGCACCCTTGCCCATCCCATATAAATAGTTCCCCCCTGCATCCTGTGCTCCCCCTTTCCCCTCAGCCCCCCCTTTGTTTAATTGTAAATGGTTGTTTTTATATATTGCTATTTTTCTACTATATTGTTGTTCTGCATTTGTTCCTGTTCTTTTTTCTTGTATTACTGCTTTTCAAGTTGTTGCTGTTGTTATTATTGACTTTTTATTGTATTAAAGTAGCTGATTGTTTTTTTGACATGGCTGTGTGTGTTTCTTTATTCCATTGTTCTTGCTGACTGCTATGTGGCACATGTGGCCCACATACCCATGGACTTCACTGCACAGGAATGTGACTGCCATTGCCTCACCAAACACACCTTGTCCCCAGGGTGTGGTCCCTGCTGTGTCTGTCTCAGACATCACTGCACTGGTTGTGTGGGATTCTTGTCAGTGCTCCTTGTGTCCCTTCATGCTGCTTTACTGTGTTGGCCCTGTGCCACTCTCTATTGTTGTCACAGGCCATGTGGTTGTCTTCTGCACTGTCAGCAACCATGTCTCACTCTCAGTGTGTGCCCCCTGCCATTGTGGTGCTTTGCCAGTGTCACACAATGCCACGGCTGTCTGGCACATCTGCACTGTTGTCAATCTGCTTGTACATTCGGCCCTGTCCATTGGCATGGCCATTACTGTGGTACCCTTTCCATGACCATGTGTGTCTACACTGCCTGGTGTGCATGGCATTCCCCAGAGTTGGTGTCACTTGTGTGGTGCATTCTACTGGGCACTCAGGGGCCCTGCTTCTAGTCATTTTGGCCACAGTGATGTGCCACTGTCCTCTCCTGTCCCCTGGGGTGCTGCCCTGTTACAGCAACACCCATCCAACTAGTGCATTGGGCTGCTTTCCCTGTTTGTGCAGCCCAGTCTGTGTTTATCTTGCATGGCTTCCCATATTCAAAAGTGCCCTGCTGCACCTCACATTTCCAGTTGCGCAATCGCACAAGTTCAGTAAATTCTGCCGGACATATGCGATTGCATCTTATGGTGCATCTTCTGAATACTGCATTATTTTGGGCCAGTGCATTTCAGATGCGCGCTGCAGGCATCTGTGTGATTCAGCTGGCCACGTTTGAATATGGGGCCCCATATGTTTAAATTTTATAGGCATTTTATGTTTTAGAATTATGTTATCTTTTGTATTTAGAATAACTTTTTTGTGTGTGAGTGTGTATTATGAGATTTTGGTTTGTAATTGTAGATCAATTTTTGCTAGCTGTATGGTGTTCTTGAATGTAAGTAACTTCAGTTTCTCCTTTTGGGGTTTGGCTGTAATTTTGTGCTAAATGAACTAAACTAAAACTAAACTAAACAATACTAAACTAAAACTAAACTAAATTAAACTGTATAAATGTCAGAAGGGAAACTTTCCACAGTACATCTTGGAGAACATAAACAAAAGATCAGTTAAGGATGGGCTAAGATCAGCAGTGGGGTTTGAGTTTAAAGTACTAGTTTGCAACCTAGAGGTGGAGAGGACCTCAATGTGTTACTTGGGAATGACACTGGGGAACTCTTTTCTTTTAAGGGCAGATGTGAGCATAGCCTTGCAGTACTTTTACGCTCACCGAGAAAAGGACTCTGCATTCCTTCCAGATGAATAAGTTGGATTGTGTCACAGTCACCTCCGCATCTGTGAAGCAGTCCGCTTATGTAGTCACTACCAACTGCAGAACTGCATCATTTTATAGTGCTGGCAGTCATGGCAGAACTTTGCACACTCTTATGTCCAAGATGGCTGCCTCACTGTGCTGTGCATGCTTTAGCAGTCACACATGCGTAGTAATGAGTGCAGTAGCATGCAGCAGCCATCTTTGTCATGGTGGAGTGGGTCGTGTTCTACTGTGATTGCTGGCACTTATTTATTTTTATATATACTGTATATGCATGTTTTATATTAATCTCCTCACCCAATCCTCCCTCTCAGGGCCTCCCCCCAGAAACACAGAAATGACACCAAAGGTGTCCAGTCCCCCAGTGTTGCGAACGGCACCCAGAAATGTAACAGTGACACTGGGGATGCCCAATCCCCCAGTGTTTCAATCGGGGATCCTCAGTCCTTTATTACCCCCTCAGAGACATAGAAATGACACTGGGAGGTGCCCAATCCCCCAGTGTTGCAATTGGGGGTTGTTGGTCTTTTTTCTGTCACTGGGGGTGCCCAATCCCCCAGTGTCATGATCGGGGATCGTTGATCCTTTTTTTTTTTCCTGTTAAAAATAACTTGGTCCATTGATGTCTTCCCCCACATAACTGTGACACTGGGGTTGCCAATTCCCCAGAGTCGTGATCGGGGGGTTATTCAGTCTCTTTTTTTTTTTTCCCCTGTAAAAAAAAATGGTCCATCAATGTCTTTTGAGGCCGTTCCTTAAACACCACCCTACCCCACCCCCAAGCCCTTACTTACCCATGGAGGTCCAATGCTGTTATCATATCTGGATGGCAGACACATCTTCATTCTTCAAAGCCTAATCACGAACTGAAGACACAGGTATACAGTTCAATGTATTTCAATGGGGTTTTGAACTCAGTGCTATAAATTGTCTTTATGTACCATTCTACTCACAACACTGATCAGCAAATGCTCAGAGACTTGTCTTGCTTCCGTATCATGCTAATCAGTAATTTCACAAGTGAATATTCAGCAGCTATTTTTCGCTCCTTCAGCTGCCTTGAGATGTCAACTACTGCATGATTTGTGAGCACATCTAATGTCTTGCATTTCTTTTTTTTTTTTTTGAGCCAGCCATAGTGTCAGGTTGGTGTTTCTAGATTCTTGGCATGGGGTAGGTGTGGTAGGCTGTTGAATATTTGTTAAATAAAAAGCAAGTATTTGTAATCCCACAACCAAGCTCTGTTTTGTTTTGGTTTTTTCTTGGGAATCTGTGTGCCTAATTTTTTTTGCATTGAATTAAGACTTCCCCATCATGGCTTCAGCCTGTGATCTCAAGAGCCACGTTGTTTGTTCCACGATTAAGTGAACCCTCAAAATGTTTCAGAAGTTAGCACTAATGGGTGCTAATTAAAAGCACTTGGCAATTCATGCAGTTCATGCTGCATGTTTTAATTATAAGCTAAGTACATTATAATGACAGTCTTTACAATGAGGGAGGAATGTACTGCACTGTATACTGAAGTGCAGTATGTTTAGGGTGATACATGGTGAGCTTCAAGTGCAGTGGAAGCTTAGTTACAGTAGCCTCAAATCAGAATCTGCATTTTATGATGGAGCGTTGTTTGAAATGACCAAAGTACTTAGAAAGTACTCAATATATTACTAAGGCTTGTTGCTTTTAAACCCAGAGCATGTGATGAAATATTCAGAAAAGCTGTTACAAAAGGGCCTTATTGAATGTCCTACTAAACCTACTGTACTACTGTGTATAAACATTTTAAATATAAAATAAATACAAGTTTTATTTAAATAAACCAACATTTCATTACTTCAAAAAACCAGTACTGGGAACAGTCACTTTGGCAACAATCTCAGTGAGAGCTTCAGCTGAAATGGATATTGACTTGCATAAAGCAAGCCTTATGTGAGATTTTACAGATATACATATAGTAGGTTGCCTCAAAATTATGGATTGTATCCATTTTGTGCTGACATGAAATCCCATGCTACATTTTATTACATTCTGTGATCATGATGCTGACAGTATTTGAATTGAAACTATTGATCCTAATTGGAATACCTGTAGCTATGAAAAGAAGAGTTTATGTTATCCATTTAGCCCAGTTAATGGCTTCTGACACTGCACAATCCAAACCTGATGTATCCATGGGACACCATTGCAAATGAACATTGATCAACAGTCTGTTTAGAAAAAATAAAATAGAGATTAATGAAACACATTTTAACAGTAATTTTTGATCACATAGGACTCTAGACACTGTAGAATCCCACCCACATAAGCAGGGACTAATAAGTATGCTGTTCACATTTATTCATTTGTTATTTTTGACCAAGAAAGTCAAACTAAGCAGTGATTGCTTGTTTCAAGCTGCTTTTGGGGCAGGGGTGTTACATAGACCTAGTTTATTGACAGTGGGAAGGTTGGTCATGACAAAGGAAAACTCCCCTATTCTTCTTTTATAAGTTCCATGGGATCTTTAACTTCCACCTGGACAGTATCTACAGTAAGTTAGGCAGAAGGGACCGCAGTTTAACATCTTATCCAAAAGACGGCACCCCCCCCCATATTATAACGTCAGTCATGGATATCACTCTTGGTGTGAAGCTAGTACTCATTTAAAGGTGTTCCCCACCCACCCTACTACCCAGAGTACCATGTGATTCCCTCTGTAGGCAGCAATTTGTCCAAGCTAACATTTTTATGTTAATTGCACGCATGCACAAGAAACACTGCAGCAGCTTTCTCCAGAAGCAGGTTGTGGAGGTGCAGCATTGTTGTGGCCAAAGCCCCCACAGCCTTTAAAGGCTTGTTCCGCTTCCCCCAATGCCGTGGCATGCTGCTGCTGACACTAGTTCAGCCAGCATGCCACAACCTTGTGAAAATTTAGCCGCTGCAATCAGGGGCTGCCTTGTCATTGCAGCATCAGCCATGCGCTGCAATGAGGGAGCAACCTGTCATTGCAGGGCGGAACCTTGAAACACTGATATTGTTTGTGAACATGGTTGCGTCTTGCCGCCGTGTTCACAAACAATATTAACCCCCCACACTGAGGGGGTGCCCAATCCCCCTCGGCAGCATATGCCCCCCGCATTTGTTTTCCGACAGGGGCCCCAATCTCTATCGGTATCAGTGGGCCAAGGGTTATGTTGCTGATGGGGAAGCACACTCCCTATCAGCATTGTGTAACCTTCCCGCTTTTGTTGTCTGCCAATGGGGTGCCCAATCCCTGTCGGCATAATGTCACCCTCCTCTTTTGTTGCATGCCGATGGGGTGCCCAATCCCCCATCGGCTACAGCTGCCCCTCCAAAAAAGACTCAGTTTGCATGCTGGGAGCCCACTCCAGCGTGCCACATGCCCCTGTAAAATCAAAAACAGTCCTGCAATGTCTTTTTTTAACCTGTAAAAAGAACAGTCCCCAGATGGTCCCTGCCCCTCCACCCGCCCACCACTGCGCACCCTGCTTCAACACACACCCCTCACCCCATACTTACCTCCGGAGTCTGTTGTGATGATCTTCAGTGGACCAGGAACACTTCTGCACTCTTCAAAGCCAACCATGAACTGAGGAAATGCCGGTAAGCTGTATAATGTAATAAATAGGGTTTTTTCATCTTTAATGCATATCTCATTCATTTTTTGGAATTTTGGCACCAAATTTTCAACATGGTGTTTTTGGGACCCCTCCTCGTGAATTATGGCACTGTCATGGTGTTATTTGGCCCCAGAAGGTGATTTTGTGGTCACTGTGTGGAATCCCCTTTCAGGACCGATTAATGAAACGACAGTGTTCATGAGGTGGGCTCTCAAAAAACCTATTCTGCAAATTTGGTGAGAAAAATCCCCAAAATGACTATTTTACGAGTGTGCATTGCACAGTTGCTATGCATGCTCATAACTTTGTGAATTTGCAATATTTTCATGCCAGATTTTCAACATTGGCATTTTTTTCAGACCTCCTTTTGAACAGTATAGCTGTCATTTTCCACATCCTGGCCAAAATGTGTTTTGGCACTTCCAGCGCAGAATAGCGCAGTCGGTGTGTGAAATCAGTGTTCAGGACAGATAAAGAAAATTATAGTGGCACTGTTGATGAGCAGAGGTCTTAAAATGCCTATGTTGAAAATTTGGTGACGGTACTCCATAAAATGACTGTGTTACAAGCGTGGATTGCGCAGTTTGCATGCATGCTCATAACTTCAGGAATTAATAATGTTTTCACTCCAGATTTTCAACATTGCCATTCTTCTGTACCTCCTTATGAACAGTACAGCTGTCATTTTTCACATCCTAGCCAAAATGTGTTTTCGCAATTCCGGCGCAGAATAGCGTGGTTGCTGAGGGAAATCTGTGTTCGGGACGCATTATGAAAATGACAGTGACACTGTTCATTAGCAGAGGTCCAAAAATGCCTATTTTGAAAATTTTGTGATGAAAGTCCATAAAATGAGTGTGTTACGGATGTGCATTATTGCGCAGTTTCCAAGTACACTCATACCTTCGCAACTTTGCAATATTTCACTCCAGATTTTCAGCATTGCCATTTTGCTGCACCTTCTTATGAACAGTGCAGCTGCCATTTTTCACTTTCTGGCCAAAATGTGTTTTCGCTCTTCTGGCACGCAATAGCACGGTCGCTGTGGGAAATCAGTGTTCAGGACATATTAAGAAAATCACACTGATACTGTTCATGAGCAGAGATCCTAAAATGCCTATGTTGAAAATTTTGTGATAAAACTCCATAAAATGACTGTGTTACAAGCGTGTGTTGTGCAGGTTCCACACACCCATGTAAGTTTGCAAATTAGTAATATTTTCACGCCCGAGATTTTCAACACTGGCATTTGTTCACAGGTCCTTATGAACAGTACAGCTGTCATTTTTCACATCCTGGCCGAAATGTGTTTCCGTGCTTCCGGCGCAGAATACCGCAGTCGCTGTCGGAAATCAGTGTTTGGGACAGATTAGTATCAAGCGACTTGGGGGGAAGTGAGTGAGCTCAACTGAGCTCTGTCAGGACTGCTGCAGATTTCTTTGTGGGCAGGAAAAGGTGACAATGCAGGCAGGAGCCCAGTACAAAAGGGCAGCCGGCAGCTCCAGGAGACATAGAATGAGCAAGTGAGGGAGGGGTAGTGAGTGAGCTCAATGGAGCTCTGTTGGGACTGCTGCAGATTTCATTGTGGGCAGGAAAAGGCAGCAGTGCTTGCAGGGGCTGAGTACAAAAGGGCAGCCTGCAGCAGTGGGAGAAACAGAACAAGCAAGTGAGAGAGGGGGAGTGAGCGAGCTCAACAGAGCTGTATCATTACTGCTGTGGATTTCTTTGTGGACCAAAAAGGCTGGCAATGCAGGCAGGAGTCCAGTGCAGAAGGGCAGCCTGCAGGGCTGTCAGAAACGGAATGAGCGCATGAGTACAGGGGGAGTGAGTCAGGCCAATGGAGCTCTGTTGGTACTGCTGCAAATTTCTTTGTGGGCAGAAAAAGATGCCAACAGAGGCAGGAGCTTAGTGCAAAAGGGCAGCCTGCAGTGCCAGGAGAAACAGAATGAGTGAATGAGACTTGAGGAGTGAGCAACCTCAACGGAAATGTCGGGACAGCTGCAGATTTCTTTGTGGTCAGGAAAAGGTGCCAACGCAGGCAGGAGCCCAGTACAAAAGGGCAGCCTGCAGCGCCGGGAGAAACAGAACAAGTGAGTGAGAGCGGGGGAGTGAGAAAGCTCAGCAGAGGTGTATCATGACTGCTGCAGATTTCTTTGTGGGCAGGAAAAGGCAGCAATGCAGGCAGGAGCCCAGTACAAAAGGCCAGCCTGAAGCCCCGGCAGAAATGGAAAGAGTGAGTGAGGGGGGTGAATGAGCTCAACGGAGCTGTGTTGGGACTGCTGCAGATGTCTTTGTGGGCAGAAAAAGGCAGCAATGCATGCAGGGGCCCAGTACAAAAGGGCTGCCTGCAGCAGCGGGAGACACAGAATGAGCGAGTGAGGGAGGGGGAATGAGTGAGTGAGTGAGTGAGCGAGCTCAAAGGAGCTCTATTATGACTGCTGCAGATTTTTTTGTGGTCAAAAAAGGGCAGAAACGCAGGCAGGAGCCCAGTTCAAAAGGGCAGCCTGCAGCACCAGCAGAAATGGAATAAGCGAGTGAGACGGGGAGTGAGTGAGGCCAACGGAGCTCTGTCGGAACTGCTGAAGATTTCTTTGTGGGCAGAAAAATGCCAACATAGGCAGAAGCCCAGTACAAAAGGGTAGCCTACAGCACTAGGAGAAACAGAATGAGCGAGTGAGACAGGGGGAGTGAGCGACCTCAGTGGAGCTCTGTCAGGACAGCTGCAGATTTCTTTGTGGGCAGGAAAAGGTGCCAATGCAGGCAGGAGCCCAGCACAAAAGGGCAGCCTGCAGCGCTGGGAGAAACAGAATGAGCAAGGGAGAGAGGGGGAGTGATCGAACTCAACTGAGGTCTATCAGGACTGCTGTGAATTTCTTTGTGGGCAGGAAAAGGAGGCAACGCTGGCAGGAGCCCAGTACAAAAGGCTAGCCTGTAGCCCCAGCAGAAACGGAATGAGCACGTGAGAGAGGGGGAGTGAGCAACCTCAACTGAGCTGTGTCGGGACTGCTGCACATGTCTTTGTGGGCAGACAAAGCCGGCAATGCAGGCAGAAACCCAGTACAAAAGGGCAGCCTGCAGCAGCGGGAAACACAGAATGAGCAAGTGAGGGAGGGGGAGTGAGTGAGCTCAACGGAGCTCTGTTGGGACTGCTGAGGATTTCTTTGTGAGCAGAAAAAGGCAGCTATGCATGTAGAGACCCAGTACAACAGGGCAGCCTGCAGCGGTGGGAGAAACAGAATGAACGCGTGAGAGAGGGGAAGTGAGTGAGTGAGCTCAACAGAGCTGTATCGTGACTGCTGCAGATTTCTTTGTGGCCAGAAGAAGGCGGCAATGCAGGCAGGAGCCCAGTACAATAGGGCAGCCTGCAGCGCCAACAGAAATGGAATGAGCGAGTGAGAGAGGGGGAGTGAGCAAGCTCAATGGAGCTCTGTAGGGACTGCTGCAGATTTCTTTGTGGGCAGAAAAAGGCACCAACAGAGGCAGGAGACCACTACAAAATGGCAGCCTGCAGCACCAGGAGAAACAGAATGAGCGAGTGAGACAGGCGGAGTGAGCGACCTCAACAGAGCTCTGTCAGGACAGCTGCGGATTTCTTTGTGGGCAGAAAAAGGTGCCAACACAGGCAGAAGCCCAGTACAAAAGGGCAGCCTGCTGCACTGGGAGAAACACAACGAGCGAGTGAGAGGGGACAGTAAGCGAGCTCAACAGACCTCTATCGCGACTGCTGCGGATTGCTTTGTGGGCAGAAAAAGGTGGCAACACAGGCAGGACCCCAGTACAAAAGGCCAGCCTGCAGTGCTGGCAGAAATGGAATGAGTGAGAGAGGGGGAGTGAGCTAGCTCAACGGACCTGTGTCTGGACTGCTGCAGATTTCTTTGTGGGCAGAAAAAGCCGCCAACAGAGGCAGCAGCCCAGTACAAAAGGGCAGCTTGCAGCGCCAGCAGAAACAGAATCAGCAAGTGAGAGGGGGGGGAGTGACCCAGCTCAACAGAGCTCTGTCAGGACAGCTGCAGATTACTTTGTGGGCAGAAAAATGTACCAACACAGGCAGGAGCCCAGTACAAAAGAGCAGCCTGCAGCACCAGGAGAAACAGAACAAGTGAGTGACACAGGGGCAGTGAGTGAGCTCAACGGACCAACGCAATCAACATTCGGCATTGACAAATGTTTGTTTTGTTTGTCTGTTTGTTATATTCTTTTTATTAAGGATTTCAGTGTAGAACTTACAGTTTACACCATCCATTTTACTAGTACCTTCTCAGTATAACAAGGTGTGATGACCAGACAACTTTTTCGGGATGATTACACGCTGATTACCTTGTCTGGATCAAAAATAAGGCAATCACACCATGTAATCATACAATATGCGTTGACAGATATGAAAAGTAAAGCACTGAATCTGGGTCTCTAGGTTCTTCTAGCCATCAGTCCGGGAATATTTGACACTGTAACTGACCTCTGTCACTTTGTAACAATAGTTTGCCATGTTTTCTTTGGAAATAGAATCATGGGTAAAGAACTGACCGGCTTAGGAGGGGTTCAGGAGGACATTGTTAGTCAAACTGTATGCTTATGAAAATGGACAATTTCTTGCTCACATGCCTTTCCAGTATAAAAAATACTGAAGTTAAATGAAACAAAATGAACTACCACCTTCTATGGGTGCCTCTTGTCCTCTTATTGAACTGAGTATTGCTCTTGTGGCTCCACCTCACCCTCCTGTGTGGCCCTGGAAATGTGTTGTTCTGCTACTGTGTCTAGGCACTGGTTGGAGTGTGCAAGAATAAAGGTGATTCACTAAAAAAATGAAGACTGAACTGTCAATATTGCTGTTGTGCTGCTTAAAGTCATGGGGGGAGGGATTTTAGAAGAATGGTACAAGTCACCACCAAAGGCGATTTGCACCAAACTCAGTTGCGACAAGGACCCTGTGCCCTATTCTAGAAGGGGCAGGGTCCCTGCAGCTAAGTCTTGTGACTTGCAACATGCCAACAGGTATGCCAAATGCAGGGTGTAACTGAGGGGCATGTTGCAAGCTGCATCCCACCAGCAGTATGGAACAAGTGCCCCCCTACACCTGGAAAGCTCCACAGGGCTATGGGACCCCCAGCCCCTGATCTTCCAATATGGAGTGTACGTGCCCCACAGGGCTGTGTCCTCCCCACAGGTCCCGATCCCCCAATTCTTAAATGCCTTGCAGGGCTTTTCCCCCTTCCAGGTCCTGATCCCCCAATTCTTAAATGCCCCACAGGGCTGCCCCCCCCCAGTCCCGTTCCCTGATCCCCGAACCCAAGTCCATGCAGCACCACTATTAGTATGTATTAAACATATCCCCTGGCCAGCCCAGTGATGCTGAGGGTTTTAGGTGCTGGATGCCACACCTCGCATCACGCTGGCTACCTGGGTTTGGACGCAAGCCCGGGCCGCGAGGTGTTGGCAGGGGAGGGACAGGATCAAGCATCCGTAGGATTGCTCTCCTATCCTGGGGAGGGATCCAGAGAACCACCACTCTGTAGTAGCCCTTTGTGATGACCGGGGCACTATCAGAGTGATGGCAGCAAGGGGGGCAGAGTGCGGCAGACGTCGGCACGTTGTGCCTTGACGTCATTGCATGTCATGCTCTGCAAGAGGCGAAGAAAAAAAATCAGGCAGAAAACATGGTGGAGCGACGATCTCATCGGCTAATGGCCACGCCCTGTGCCCCCCCAATTCCAGCGAGGATCCTGCCACAGAATATGTGAACCCTAATTGGCCAGCTGTGTGGGGGTGCCAGATCGGGCCCGGGGGGGGTGAGCGTGCTGGTGGCTGGAGATCGCCCGCGATCTGTGCGGCCAAGAGGAGAAATAAATAATAAAATAAAAAAAAAAATATCCCCAACATCCCTGGTAATCTACTGGCCACCCACCCCCACCCAGCAGTGCCAGACCACCCTGCTTCAATCCCCCACCTGTCCCCTGCCGGTGACTGGCACAGCCCATCTCTCACCACCATGGCCAGCCACCGACTGCGGGCTCTGTATGAGCACATACTACTGTAAATAGTACACGCTCAATTTCATTCATTGAGCACATACTATTACAGTAGTCTGCATCATACAGAGCCGCCAATCGAGAGTGGCCATGGTGGTGAGGGTGGAGTTGTGCTGTCACTGGCAGGGACAGGTGGGTGGGAGTGGGATGGTCTGGCACTGCTGAGTTGGGGTAGGGGGCCACTAAATTACCAGGGATATTGGTGATATGTTTAATATATACAAATAGCAGCACTGCACAGACTTGGGTTCAGGGATTGGGAAACGGGACTGGGGGGGGGGAACAGCCCTGCAGGGCATATAAAAACTGGGGGATCGGGACCTGTGGGGGGACACAGCCCTGCAAGGCATTTAATAATTGGTGGATTGGGACCTTGGGAGGGCACAGCCCTGCAGGGCATGTACAGTCCATATTGGAGGATCGGGGGCTGGGGGTCCCATAGCCCTGTGGGGCTTTATCTACTGGCACAGGGATGGGGCTGGGAGGTTGCATATACTGGGGAACTGGGCTGGAGGCACATAGGTATAATCCACGGTGGATGTAAAGTACACTTACACCAGTTATTTGCTGCTGTAACAGTACTTTGATGGATGGGGGTTGTTCTAGAATAGCACATTTAGGGACTTTGTTGCAGCCCTTCCAGAATAGGGCAGAACAGCTGCCATAAACCCCCTAGCACCATGTTGCAGGGGTTTAGGGCATACCTGGTGGCGTAAGTCCACTTTGGCGTAAGCAGCCTGCGACATGTTACAGGGTGTTTTGCAAAATACCAAATGTCACAACTTCTGGCATAATTTGCTACTTGCACCATTTTTTCTGGTACAAGTCAAGTTATGCCAGATGTTACCCTTTAAGAATCAGGTCCATAGTGCTTTTTGATTTTTTCATTATGGATTTGAACTTTTTCTTTGCTACCATTTTATTGCTACTGTTGTTTAATTTTTTCTGAATAAAAATTAAAATTGTTCTTGTGATCCTCAGTATCACAGTCAAACTTCAATTTTTTTACTGTATTGAATTTCCTGGTAGCATTCTGATTTTTTTTTTGTTTGTTTAGCTGTGGCTTCTGATGCGGACCTTGTAGTGAAACATGTAATTGTTTTGATACACCTAGCTGTATGTCATTCCACTGTGCATGAAACTGCTTCTGCTCTTACTGACAGCAAGGCTTTTTACAAGATACAGATCATGTGGGACCCAATTTACTTGCAAGTGTTCCTGCAGACTCACTTGCTGCTAGTTGAGAGCATTCAGTGCTGTACTATCAAACTGCACAAATGCAGTTCTGTTGTCTGAGATCTACTGTGGTTGTTTACTGGCACCTCCACTCTCTAAAAAGTTTAAAACAGGGACAACTGACCCACAGATTGAATGGCTCAGAGTAAACACTGCATGTTACCCGCTATTTCCAACACAGCCATTTCTTTGCAGCACCTCATGAACGTGACAGCAATCATTTTTCAACTCCTGTCCAAAATTTATTTTTGTGTCCTGAAAGTTGATTTTGCAGTCCATGTGTGAAATCACCTTTACACCAGGAGTTCAACATTTGCTTTGCCCTTCTTCACGAGGCAGGGTCATAACAAGACTATGTTGAAACTATGTGTAAAAATATTACAAAAAAAAAACACATTTATGAGCCTACATTAATCTGTGGGGTTGTCAATTTGGGGTTGGTATTTTGTGGTTGTGGGTGGTATTTTTTGTTATATTGGGGGTATTATGTTTAAGTTGCCTCCCAATCTGTGAGAGCGATTGGTAGGGCATATTATTATTATAATTTTTGTTATTTTGTTTTTGGTTATTTGCATTGGTGGTTTTGGTGTGTGTTGATAGATTAGAATTTTAGTATGTGTAGGGAGGGTCAAAAGATGGTCAGGCAGTATTCCCTCACCAGACTCAGGGAATTGTGCCCCTTTGACTGCCCTTTTTTACCTACAGAGATTTATAAACATTGCCAAGCTCTTGGGATTGCTAGGAGGCATCGGAAAGGCGGCAGGGACAGGCCTGGTGGGAAAATGGAAAGGGGGGGACGTATTAGGGTGGTAGGGACCAGGTGACACTATGGGGCAAAATGGTGCCAGGACAGGGGAAATCCCTGTCTTGTTCCCATACCCAAGGGCCCAGCAGTCGATGCTGGTCAGGAGTCAAGGTCTTCCCCAGCATCTCATCCAATCTGGGTGGTGTTATGTAATGCTAGGTCCAACAAAAACAGGACAGCTATTATAGCTGATTTTGTTAAAACGGTGGACCTGCATGTATCACCGAGATCTGGCTGGATGAAAATGCAGGCCCAGTATTGGCTTCTGCAGTTCCAGCTGGGTTCTCGGTGATTCGCCAGCTGAGGTTGGATCGTAGGGGTGGGGGTGTAGCCATATTCTTGAAGACTGAACTGGGCCTTGTGGATATTCCAGTGGGGTCCACCAGATCCTTTGAGAGTATCATGGGTGAGGGTGTAGGTTGCAGGATACTCCTCATTTACTGTCCACCAGGAGATGGGGGTACATTCCTGCAGGAGATTGCGGGCTTCATCATTGACATGGTATTGGAGACTCCCAGATGGATAATTCTGGGGGACTTCAATGCCTGGGTCGATGACGAACTCTCGCAGTTTGGTCAAAATCTCCTCCAGCTAATGACAATTTATTTATTTGTTTATTTATTTTTCTTGACTGGGTAAGTGAACTAGACAAATCCTGCCTATTTTTAGGCATGACCCGGGGGAGGGGGATACAGATGAATGCCAACTGACCATGAACCAGATTAAGCTGTTGGTGGTATTTTTAGTGAATGAGGGAAATTTGGCCAGGACAGCGGGGAAATTCCCCTAGTCTTTTCGATAAGTGCCATGGGATCTTTAACATCCACCTGAACTACCACCAATCCAGGCAGATGGGACCTCAGTTTAACGTCTCATCTGAAGAGCGGCACCTGAGAAGTGCAGCACCCCTCTCATGTTGCACTACAGTGTCAGTACTGGGATATTAACCCAAGTGCCAGATGTGGGAACTGAACCCACAGCCCCCTGTTCTCCTGGCCTCAGAGGCAAGTGTGCTACCTACTGAGCCACTGACACTGACAATGCTGGGCCTTACACAAGTAGTTACCTCCTCTACCCATATAGGAGGTCGCTCATTGGATCTGCTGTTCCTCTTGGGGATGGAGACCACCAACGTGGGGGTGGAACCAGTCAGTTGGACTGACCATCACACCATAGGGTTCAGTTTTGGGACCCCCCCTAAATGGACCTACCCCTTTGGAGATGGTCCGGTACAGCCCTCTAAGGGGAGTTACTCCAGATGGTCTATCAGCAGTGCTGGGCCTATCGGGATTGCTGGGTGAAAGCACAAGTCCTTGGGACCTCGTATTATCCTATAATAAGGCAGTGGGAGAGGCCTTGGACTTGATTGCTTCTGTTCATGTTCGACCACTCACTCTTCACCCAAGGTCCCCTTGGTATGATGGGTCCTTGAAGGAGCTGAGGAGGGTTGGTCTAAGGCTGGAGAGAGCATGGCAGAAGTCCGGCCTGGATGCTGACAGGCTTAGATTGATGGAACATTATGAGGGCTATCAATCAGAAATCACCCTTAAGAAGGCAGAGTTCCTGTCCAGGGAGATATCTGCTGAGCAGAACCGACCGGCTCAACTTTTTCAGACTGTTGACAGATTGTGCAAACCAATCTGTCTCCAATCTGGAAAAGTTTTTTCACAAATTGAGTGTGCTGGGCTAGCTTGTTTTTTCACAGATAAGGTTGCCAGCATCAGGTCTGGAATCGGCCCAGCTCCCTCTAAGAGGGGTTGCGGAGGTCAGTGGGAGGTGGTGAACACCCGGTCTGTCTGGAAGGATTTCAGCCAACTGGAATTCACAGACATTGTGAAGATTGTCCAGACTTTGCGCCCAACCTGTTGTAGTCTGAATCTGGGTCCTACCTCCCATTTAGTGGGTTGTGTAGATATCATCTGCCCAATCCTAGCTGAAATTGTATGGAGATCCTTGGAGAGGGGAATCTTTCCAGACCCCCTAGAGAAAACGGTCATTCGACCACTCCTTAAAAAACCCTCCTTAGATCCTGTCGATCTAGCTAACTACCAACCTGTCTCTAACCTTCCCTTTGTGGGGAAGGTTATTGAGAAGGTAGTTGCGCTACAACTGGTTGATCACTTGGTAACTCACAATGTCTGTGAAGCTCTCCAGTCTGGTTTCAGGAAAAGGCATAGCATGGAGACAGCCCTTGTTTGGATATTAAACGACCTCCTAATGGCTAGAGATTGAAAGGCTCATACCATCTTGGTCCTTCTCGATCTCTCTACATCTTTTGACACTGTGGACCATGAGGTGCTTTTGGAAACCCTGCGGTTCCTCTTTGGACTGTCAGGTACAGTTCTTGAATGGTTTTGATCCTTCCCCGTAGGCAGATCTCAGAGGGTGGTCACTGGAATTTATTCCTCTGACTCCCTCCCCCTGTCCTGTGGGGTGTCGCAGGGTTCCGTATTGGCTCCCATGTTGTTTGCAGTGTATATGCTGCCATTAGGAAACATCATCTGGTGATACGGCTTGAGTTTTCACTGCTATGCAGATGATACTCAGCTGTATATGTCTTTGTGCCTGTATAGGATGATGCGATTCCTGTGCTAAATAGCTGCCTCTCTGAGATCAAAGACTGGATGAGCTTGAGTTGGTTGAGATTAAATCCGGATAAGACTGAGGTGTTGGATCTGGGTCGCCTGGGAGTGGGTCTTGGAGCTGGGCTCATGTCAGGCCTAAGGCGTGATGGTGTCTAGCTCACTACTTCAGATTGGGTGCATAACCTGGGCATTATGTTTGATGATGGCTTAACCCTGAAGTTTCAGGTGTCTGCGGAGGTCAAATCCTCATTTTACCATCTGAGGAATATTGCTCGGGTGAAACGCTTGATTCCTTCAGGCTACCTTCCAACATTGATCCATGCCTTCATTACCACACATCTTGACTACTGCAATGCCCTCTACCTAGGGCTGTCTGAGGTTGATATCTGCCACCTGCAGCTAGTGCAGAATGCTGCAGCCATGCTGTTGACTGGTACCTCCAGGACCAGTCATATTATGCCTTTGCTGTGTGAACTGCACTGCCTGCCAGTTCAGTGGTGGATTACCTATAAGGTAGGCTTGCTTACCTTTAAAGCCCTACCTGAACAGGGACCTAACTACCTGTAAGATCTCCTGACTCTCTACTCCCCCAGTCACCCTCTCCAATCCTCCAATGAGGGATAGCTAAAGATTCCCAGGATTTGTCTTAAAACATCTGGTGCTCGTGCTTTCTCATTTGTACCACCAACCCTGTAGAATTCTCTACCTCATCGGTTAAGAGAATGCCTGACCGTCAGCAGCTTTAAATCAATGCTGAAAACATATTTATTCTCTTTGGCTTTCCCTAAGTAAATATTTAATTTATTGATTTAAAATTTTAGTATATTATTGCTTTTTTGTAATTTACATTTTGTATAGCGCCTTGACTACGAAAGACGATACTGTATATAAATAAAGTTGCTTTGGTTTGCTTTACATTACATTTTGCTAATGCAGGCTTGTAACTGTAGTAATTATTAATATTTTACCCCAAATTCCTTACCTGCAACCCTATCAGCTCTGACTATAGTTTGTTACTGTGGGAGTGGGTCACAGGAAATCTAGCCTGGCCTCCTTAAAAAAATGGCTTACCAAATAGGCCCCTACACCCCTATCCTGTTGCCACAGATCAGGCATAGGTTAAAATGTGTTAGTATTTAGGGTATAACAGCCTTTTCTCTAATAGTGCACTTGTTACACGATGTTTATTAAACACTGTGGCTAAATTAGACTTTCTTAAGGGTATACTTCTATATAACTGCAAGGGTACAGCCAGCACCTGAAGACACTTGAACAATGTAATATTGTACTTATTTTAATGTAAATACTATTTGTTGAAACTGTTGATATTATTTAATTTCTTGACTAATGTTTGTCTCTTGTAAACCGATAAACATATAAGGTACTGTACTATGGGACCTCAATGAAAAGGAATTGTAGGGTTCAGCTTGAGTTTTTAACCCTGTTCCTAGCTTGTGCTATGAGTACAATTTGTATAATTACTACTACTACTACTACTACTACTACTACTACTACTACTACTATTACTGCTTTACTTGTTCATTTTCAGAGGAGAGAGTCCTGATGGGACTTGCTAATCTGAAAGTGGACAAAGCAATGGGGCCAGATGGAAAGCAGTCAAGTGTATTAAGTGAGCTCAGAGAGGTACTGGCTGCATCTCTGACAGTCCTATTTAACAGTTCACTGGAAACAGAAATGGGTCCAGAGGACTGGAGGAGGGCGGATGTAATCCCACTTTACAAAAGTGGTAGCAGGGAAGATGCTGGCAATTATAGGCCAGTCAGCCTGATGGTAGTGGGAAAGTTAATGGAATTGCTGCTGAAGGAAATTATTGTGAAATATTTTGAATCCAGTGGGTTACAAGACCCGAGGTGGCATGGATTCATGGAGGAGGAGGAGGTCATGTCAAGCTAATGGGATAGATTTCTTTGACAGGGTGACCAGAGAATTAGATCAAGGTGGAGCGGTGGATGTGGCCTACCAAGATTCCAGTAAGGCTTTTGACACCATTCCATGTAGGAGACTAGTAAGCAAGCTAGGTAGCTTAGCAGTGGGTTCAAAGGTGGCAAACTGGATAAGAAAGTTGGTTAGGGAATAGGCAACAGAAGGTGGTGGTAAATGGAGTTCACTCCAAGGAAGAGGGAATGACCAGCAGGGTGCCTCAGGGATAAGTGTGGTACTGGTCTTCTTTAATGTCTTTATAAGTGACACTGCACAGGAGTTGAAATGGAAAGTCTGCCTCTTTGCAAATAACACCAAAATCGGCAATAGGGTGGACACTTTGGGTGTGTGTGTGTGTGTGTGTGGAAAAGATGAGCAGAGACCTGAGAAAATGTTACAAATAGTCAAGGATATGGCAGCTTTTTTCAATGTGAAAAAGTGCAAAATAATGCACATAGGGCACAGAAACTCAGGGGTGGAGTTCAAAATGTGCAGAGTGGTACTGACAACCACCAAACAGGAAAGAGACCTTGGGGAAATAAAGGCAAAGAAACTCAGGGGCGGAGTACAAAATTGATGGAGTGGTTATTGACAACCACTAAACAGGAAAGAGACTTGGGAGTAATTACATCTGATGACCTAAAGTTGGCCAGACAATGTGACAAGACAGTGGGAGGGCTAGTGGGATTCTGGAGTCCATGGAGAAGGGTATCACAGTAGAAAGAAGGAGCTGGTGTTGACTGTGTATAGATCACTGGTAAGACCAGTTCTGAAGAGCACACCTCCAGAAGGACATAGACAGAGTGGAGGCTGTCCAGAGGAGGTCAACTAAAATGGTACATGGTCTGCACCAACAGCCCTGAGGAGAGATTTAAGAACTTCAATATATTTACTCTGGAAGGCAGAAGGGGGGGTTATGATAGACACTTTTAAATACCTCACAGGGGTTAATAAGGTACAGGAGAGAAGTACTTTCCAGAACAAAAGGTGGTCAAGAACAAGGGGACATGCAATGAAGCTTTGGGAGTAGAATCAGGTGAGATGTGAGGAAATACTTCTTCACAGAAAGAGAGGTGGATTCCTGGAACAGCCTTCCAGCAGAGGTGGTGGGGGCAAAAACAGTGGTGAGGTTCAGAAATGCATGGGATAGGCATAAGGGAATCTTAGTGGAAAGGAAGTTGGGGAGGGAGAAAGAGCCAAAGATCAAGTGGGGTCTGCAGTGGTACTATAGGTAAAGAAAAATGGGTAGACTGGTTGGGCCAAGCGCTCCTTTTCTGCTACCAAATTCTTTGTTTCTATGTTACTCAAACTGAGCATATCCAGGCCACGCATTTGTGCACCCCAATGTTGATCCACAATGGATGGCCGCCACACCCCTTGTCCTGCACACTGCATGTGTGGAGCACCATGCAGGGACAGCAAAGGGATGGTGCTGTACAAGACATTGGGCATGGAATTGGATGCCTGTGTCAGCACTGTAGTGGATCCCCCACTCTACATGGGGGGAGCATAGGATATGTTCGCCATGAACTGCCACATCCCCTTCAGGATATCATTTTTCTACACCAGTGTAGCTGGCTGGCATCAGACAAACCTGCAGCCCTCCCAGCCTACACTGAGGGCTGGGGTCAGGAGGACAGGGGCCCAATCAGGCCCCATGGAGAGTCTGGTGGTGGGTGGAGTTAATGTAGGTGTGTAGGCACTAAGGTAGACCCTCAGACTGCATGGCCTCTGACCCCTTTATGATGAGGAGTAGGGCTCTGGGATCAGGTGAGCTCTCATCCTCATCACCTTTTCCACCCCAATTCAGCTAAGTGCCTAGCAGTGCTTATGGCAGGGTACTGTGTGCAGAGGGGACGTGCAATCAGTGCTGGGGATATGCGGAGGTCTCCGAATGTGCAGAGCAGGATTTCTGCACACCTCTGGTGCACATAGACACCCGTCTGTGGGAGGAGATCATTTGTGGCTCAAGCCCCAACAAGAAACTGAAAAATGTAAGAAAACATAGGATATTAAGCTTTCCTGTTCTCTTTGGCATTTTGTTGTTAAACTAACAACCAAAACAATAACAAACCTACATAATATGTTAGAAAAATCCTGCTTTTAAATTACTATGATTTTTCCACTGCAGTCAATGAATCCACATTCACAATGCCTCTCCAGCACAATATTATCTTAACTCAGAGCAAACTTTCACTTTCATCTTCCAGTTACTTCTTCTGATGTCATTCGTAATGTTGTACTGCATATAACAGCAGGCATGAAACAAAAGGAGATGAAGCTAAAAGTCCGTAACATTAGAACTGATTAAGTGAAGAAAAGATGCCTCCTGGTAGTTTTGTCATTCTGGGACTCTGTTACAGTACTGTTTTGCAGCAGTGGGCTCAGCAATTAGGTCAATCTGTGCCTGCTGTACCTTCATAAATAATGCATTTACTGTACTTTGTGTTGTCCATGAATTGTTGTGTCTCACCACAGAAGATCACATTGATTCAGTTATTAGAGAGCGAAGGATTTCTGGTTAACATGGCTGTTTTTATGAGATGATAACCCAGAGATATGATACTTGCATGCAATTCAGTAAAACCAAACAGTAGACAGAATAACAGCAAACAGTAATCAATTATTGCCTCCTTAAAGTTAGGTATATGCAGCACTACGGTTGTGTTGATTCCTGTCTAACTTATACATTGACATATTATAGTGTGCTCGGAGGCTACGTGCTAGCCCACAAGGTGACAGAATTAGCACAAACTGGATCTATGGTACATAAAACAGATAAATTAACATCATGCCTGCCCAGCCGAAGTGGAAATAAATTATTCATAAATATCCACAGAAAGATCATGAATATTCATAACTAAATGATCATGGACATGCATCAGAAGTTCACCAACTGGTTTATACTGTATAACAAATTCCATGCATGTTAAATACCATTCAGGGAGCATGAACAGTTTCTGAAAATACTGCTCAGGGAGCGTGGACAGTTTCTGACCTTGCTGGCCCATATGGGGCCTGATTTCTAACTGATCTGTGAACCCACAAACCACTTTGTTTCCTATTAATAATCTGTTTTTGAGTGTTGTAGGCAGGGAATTAGTTTAAAGGAATTGTACATCTAGTGCAATGTATATATATATATATATATATATTTTTACGACTGCAGCATTTGCAACCAATTGGGATATTTTCAAAGTCTGCACCTCTGTATGCAGGCCAGATTACAAGTGGAACCACAACTTCTAGATCCAAGGCCCAATTTTAATGGGTGTGATATGGCCCAGGGATAAAGTCCCAATGTGCAACTCACTGGTGCAGGCAAAAATCGTTGCATCTGTGAAAATACTATTTTGAGTATTTTTTGCTCAGTCAGGGATGACAATGTCCTTTTGTTTACCAGTGCACAAAAATGCTATTCCTGGTAATACCAGGAATATCAGTTTTGCACTGCTACTCAAAACAATCTATGTAACCTAAAGTAAAATGTCAAAAAGGTTGCAATGCAACCTTTCTGAAAATCGCAAGCACGTGAAAAACAATACCTGCTGTGCAAGGTTACTTTCCCTTGTGCAACATGTTTTGCAACACTTGTACAGTTCTTCCACTGTCCCCCAGATTATATAATTGAATAGTATTTGGTTTATAGAACTTTTTAGCATGGGCACTTAGAGGTATGTGCCCATGCTAATAGTTTTGCGCCTGGTTTTTGGGTGAGGTCTATATTCAGAGACCCCTGTAGTGTGGGCTAAACCTGTTCACTCCAAAACACTAATATAACACTTCACCATTGCAAATGAGGGTCTCCCTCCTGCATACAGACACAGAGGCAATTTCAAAGGGTTGCATCAGCTGTAAGTGGCACCCAAAGCAATGCTATTTACTGCCTCCAGAAACCTAATCTTAACTGGGCACAAAGTCCTGCTGGTGGGACAGCTGTACTGCAGCCACCTGCCACTGTTCACCCAGCCCGTGACAGGCAGATAGAACCAAATTGTAACAAATGCAAAGCTGAGCCAGGGTCCTTGGGTCATATGTTTTGAGAGTACACACTAGTCAAACCAATATGGGAACAGATCAGGACTTCATTTCAGGACTCTTCAATGTTACACGACAATATAAACATAGAAACATGTATCTTAGGACGTTTTGATGAGAATCTGATTTGGACACAAGAACAAAAATATTCTTTACTACTGATTGGAATGGAATAAGCTTCCTTTGGATGTTATACACAGTGAGAGTATGGGAATGTTCAAAAGTAAATTGGATGCACATATGACAGACAAGGGGTGTACAGGTATGATGGGAGGTTAGAGAATGGTCCGGTCCAAATGGCCATTTCAGGCTGTGGACTTGTAGTTTTTCCCTATGATTCCTGTGATTTGGATTTCAATCAGAAATGTATTACTCAAATATTGGGTGGAAGAAAAATTACCCTCTTTTCAAAAGTGCAAACCTCAGATCACTGAAAATCTCAAGGTAGAGAAATTGGCATTAGGCATTAAAGATGTCAATAGCAAATTCATGGCTAGATGGGGTTCAGTGTATCAGATCTTCTCAGAGGATAAGGTGATCAATCAGCGCATGGGTCATAATGTGGCACGCTTAATAGTGTACGGCATTATGGCGAACCTGGACCTGTGTGCTCCCCGAGTTGGAAATCTTTAGTGGGGGGGGCACATCCCCCCATAACAGGGGATGTGGGGGACACAGCCCCCTACAGAACAAAGACATATGCCTCATGGCATAAATCACGCAGCACGATTGTGCCATGCGGCAATATGTCTTGCAACATAATGACACTGTGCCGTCAATCAGTAAGTGTGAAAATAAGACATGGTTACTGCCTCAAAATATGCATACAAACTTCTCTTCAAGTATAGAGCTTCTTCCTTTCTTTTTACAGGGTCTACTAGGCTGCGGTGGTAGCATCTTTCCTCTCCTACGTGTCTTTATCTTTTAAACGTTTCCTTTCTCTCTTTCTCTCTCTTCTTCTCTTTGTTGAAAATGAATGATATAAAAGATACTTTATTTACTAGGAGTAAGAAATCAGCAGGGGAAAATGTATTAACTTAATAAAGATTCTTGAGTGGTTATCAACAGCAAATAGATATAAGAAAGATAATATAATATGATTGAATATAATATAATATAATATGATTTATAGGTTTTGACATATTGCTTATGATTTAAATTAATAGTTATCTACTTGGTTGTTTATATAGGATTCAGCTATGTTATAGATATTGGCCCAGATATTCAAAAGGGTTGCACCATGCGCAAGTCCTACATTGCGCCATTCTGAGATATTCAGCAGGAGGCAGTTGCGCCACTGAAAACAGGTTGAGCAACAGCGCAATGCAAATGAATGCATGCTCAACAGGAGGGGGAGGAACCATGCATAAACTGCACAACCCGATATTCAGTCGGGTTGTGCAGAGTTGTGCAGGCGCAACCCCCAACCTGCGCCTGCACAACTTTGAGCCAAAAAAAGGATCAAGTTGAGGGCCACCACAGGTGAGCTGCTGTATTGCAGGGTGCAACACAGCAGCTGCCACCCGTGGCTGGCCCCCAACTCAGTCCCTGTGCCCCCACCAGCCCGATTGCAGAAAGAGCGTGAAAGAACCCCCTCAAACATCTCCCAATGCCCGATCACGGGCAGAATGTATCATGACAACCCCCAGTGCCCGATCGTGGGCAGAATGTAAAAGACCCCCCAACCTGAATATCTCCCTGGTGGTCCAGTGGACCGTAATGCCCGATCGCGGGCAGAATGTACAGTGACAACCCCCAAACATCTCCCTTGTCTAGTGTCCCCACCCACCCACAAGCCCACCACCCGCTCCCCGGCAGCGGGAGGCGGCAGCATCCCACCCACCCGCCCAGCCGCCACCGACTGACTGTCCAGGGGCTGCACGCCCATTGGCAGAGCTAGAGCCAATGGGCGTGCAGCCCATACCGTACATGACAGTCCAGATTTGTGTTTGCTGATCCATTTAGTGACAGGCAGTCAGGGAGTGGGGGCCCCACTGGATGCCAGGGATAGTCTTGATTACACGGGCCAGGAGACTGGGGGCATGCCACTGGACACCAGTGATGCAGGGCACTGTATGGTCTGAGAGAATGAGGGGGTTCCACTAGCCACCAGAGAATCTGCAGTATCATCAGGATGGGTGATTGGCAGAAGAGGGGTTCCATATACAGGACGAGTGATGAGGGGTGGGTGGGCCACTAGATACCAAGGACAACCTGCACATACAGTATGTGGAATATGTGATCAGAGGGTGGAAAAGCCACTAGACACAAGGGAATGCATTAACACAAAGGGGATGGGTGTTCAGAAGTGGTGGTGCCACTCACCAGGGATGACATGGTGTGCACCCTCATGATGGGTGCAAACTGGCTGCCACTTCTCATGTATACGGACCCATAATGAGTATGCAAATGGCCCCTTAGTGCCTTGAATGCCCAATGGGCTCATTTGCATGGTGCAGCTGAGTATCTCACCATGGTTCTGGGCATTATCCCATCACAGGGAGCAATTCCCTTTGGGTTGGATGCAACTCAGATCCACGTTGGGACAGCACAGCTTGACTTAGCACTGAACTGTCATGGCCTGATATTCAGTCGGATACCATCAGTGCACTGTCCGACTGAATATAGCAGCCTCTGGACTGGGCAGTGGTGCAGCACAAACCTTTGCACTGTGCTTTTGCATTTTTTTAAATACCTAGCCCTTAGTGTTCCATGTTGTGCACCTTGATGTTGCAAGGTATGCGAATGTAACAGCTGCATAATTTGCCCTTTTAACAAAAATGTAGGTATTCACAGCTGCAAAGTTCCTCTTTGGAAAAATAACAAAACCTGCTACAGCAAAATAGCAAAGATTTTGCAGTGGTGCATGCTGCAAACCACACTCCTTGAAATTTGGGCCATGGTGCTCCCATATATTCAGGGCATGAATTTTAGTTATCATCAGGGGCTGTACCAAAATGGTGCTTTTTTTGGGGGGGGTGTATCACTGTGCTACCACCCAACAGCAGCATACAAAAAGGAGGCCCATTTCACAAGTGAGGTTCTCCATGCAGCAAGGATGCAGACTGAATAAGTGGACAAGATATTAACAAGTGCAAATTAGGTTTTCACCCGCGAACACCCCAGTGTGAACACTGACATGGTTGCTGCATAGCACTGCACCAGGTGCATGGTGAAATGCAATACGTTATCCTGGTCACAGCATCCCACCCAGATTTGCCACCTTTTCCTTGCCCGTTCTTGTTTCCTGGGTCTTTCAACCATTCCAACTATTGTGTTCAATGACAGTCTTTGTTGTCTTTGTTCTCCACAGCCAGCAAGTCTGCTTGCTGGCTGTGAAGAAGATTTCTGTAAGTTTTGCTATTGTTTTTTTTAAACTACAGGAGAGAAGGATTAGTTAATTCTACTTGCTGTTGAGGGAGTTAATGTATAGAGGATTTTTGTAAGTTCTGATATTGTTTTATTTTCCTTTTAGTTTAGCTTAAAGTGGTATTTAGCTTAAATGTTTCTGTGGCTGAAGTGACTGTAAAGGTTCTGTGACTGGAGTGACTACTCAGGGCATGCCCAGACTTCCCCACCCACATAGCCTTTAAATTCTGATTGAGTCATCAAACTGCAGGAGAGAAGGATTGGTTAAGTCTACTTGCTGGTTGTGGAGAAGATTTCTGTAAGTTTTGCTATTTTTTTTAAACTACAGGAGAGAAGGATTAGTTAATTCTACTTGCTGTTGAGGGAGTTAATGTATAGAAGCTTTTTGTAAGTTTTTATATTGTTTTATTATCTTTTTAATTTAGCTTAAAGTGGAATTTAGCTAAAGGTTTCTGTGGCTGGAGTGACTGTAAAACCCTCCACCCACCCCGGAAATACCACTGGGGATGGGTTTTAGAGGCTGTGATGGAGGAGCTTGGGGAGCTGCAAACTGATCTGAGCCCTCAGAACAGGCCAGGAAGGAGGAAACAAGGAACAGTCATATGAGTTAATTCTTAAAGACATATAAATATATAAAACATATGAGTGGATCTATAGTCCTTATGAGTAGGATTGTGGTTTCCAGTTAGTACTGTAGTTGGCTGTCTTATGCTGCATGCAAGGGCATTTAGGATAACAATTTCTGTTAGAGGCTGGGCTAGGATTAATTAATTCTACTTGCTGTAGGGAGAGTTGGTGTGGAGAGGCTGTATAGGTAGTGTGCACCATGGGTAGGATTATAGAGTGCAATGGTTGTGGGGCAGCAATGCAGATGAACATATTGTGGAGGCTGGAAGGGTGCCTAACATGCCACAGGCTGAGGAGGCTTGAGGAAGAGGTTCAGTTGCTTGGCAGGGAGCTGGGGAGGTTGAGGGATGAGGGGAAGATTGCATTGGTATGAGGGATGACGTCTGAGACCATTGTGGGGGCACCACAGAGAAGGAACAGTGGGGCAAGGGAGGGGTCAGGGAGAGGGGGCACAGTAGACAAAAAGCCAGCTGATGAAGGGTGGACTCTAGAAGAACCTAGAAAAAGAGGAGCAGCAGTAGGCAAGAGGGAGAAGGAAACACATAGTAAGGCAAAGGGGGAGAGGGAACATGTTTTCTGTACTAGCAACACATGGGAAAGAGGACGCAGGAGGAGATTGCACAAGGGATAGTACTCACAAACAGAAGGGAGAGAGAGGCATTATTAGTGGAGATACTGAGCATGGCATGGCAGGGGGAGGGATAATACTTGAAGAGGTGAGGAGGGAGAAGAAGGTTGTCAGTCAAAACAGGAGGAGAGGGAGGAGTCTCAATTGAGAAGGACAGTGGGGAAGACACTGGGACACATTGTGAAAGCACCATCTTGAGTGGCCCCAGAAATGAGAACCTGGGTGGGGGGGATGGAGATGGGTACAAGGAAAGAGGAGGGAGGTGTACTGGTGTTGGGGGACTACATACTCAAGGGGATCATATAGGGCGGAAAGGGGGAGAGGCACAGTTGGATATGGGTGGAGTCCATACCAGGATTAAAGCCAGACAAGGCAGAACAAGGCAGAACAGGCAATCTTAAGGTGTGTAAGGAGGGGTAGGAAGAAACCACACATTGTGGTACATGCGGGGACAAATGGCCTAGTGGGAGAAATGGTGGAGGTAACAAAGGTGAGGACTGAGGAAGTGGGAAGGTTGTGCGAGGAGACTGGGGAGTCTGTGGCATTCTCAGAGGGGCTCCCAGTATCCTGCGCAAGCACAGTGAGAAAGGAGAGTATTAGGCAGTTGAACACATGGTTGGTAGAATGGTGTCAAATTAAGGGATATGGGGTTGTGGGCGGACCTGGGATAATAACAATTTGTTTGCAAGGGATAGGCTGCACCTGAGTCGGGAGGGGAAGGAGGTATTAAAGTAAAGACTGGGGAGATATATTGCGACGAAGGTGGATTTAAACTAGATGGGGTGGTGGCAAGTGGACAGCAGGTAGGCAAGGATCCGATAAAGTGGAGTCACAGCCTTCCCCCAGGCTAGCAGGGAAGGACTCGACAGCCGAAAAAGGAGGGAGTAGAAGGAAGGAAATGGAGGCCAATGAAGGGAAGGAGGCAGGATGGAGGGTGGTCTAGCTGAATGCAAGAAGCTTAGGCAACAAATCAGCTGAGCTACAGGCACTCTTAGCAGTGTGGAGGGTGGATATTGCAGCTATCACAGAAATGTGGGCAACTGAGCACTGGGACTGGGATCTAGCAATCTCAGGATACAAATTATACAGGAAGGACTGTAAAGAAGGGAGGGGCAGTGGGGTGGCAGTCTATGTGAGGGACGGGATCAAATGCACAAGGGAGAAGGGGGAAGAAAGGAGAGCAGAGGCAATCTGGCTGCAACTCCTAGACTCAAGGGGTAGGAAAGTGAGGTTTGGGGTGGTATACAGGCCACTTTCCCAGTCTGAGGATCTTGACAGGGAATTAATAGGACAAATTAAAAAGGTATGTAGAAAAAGGAAGGTGGTCATCGTGGAGGATTTCAACTTTCCGGGGGTTGACTGGAGCATTCTGGTCACCTCCAGTGCTAGGGAGAAAGTGCTCCTGTACACGATCCACGAGGGTCTCCTGACACAGTTGGTTAGTGTACCTACTAGGCTAAAGAACACTTTAGATCTGGTGTTGTTGAATGGGGAGGCAGCAAGAGAAATAAAGGTGGCGGACCCACTAGCCGACAGCAGTCACCAAATGGTGTGGTTTAATATCACGATGTGCGGGAAGCCAGAGAAATAAGTTACTCAGGTGGTAAACTTCATTGGGCAGACTTTGGAAGGATGCAGGAAGTATGGAAAGGGAAACTAGAGGGCATAAGGCAGGAAACGGATGCAGAGCAGAAATGGGATATTATTAAATGGGTTATTACAGAGGCAACAGAAGCCTGCACCAAGATACAGAGTAAGAGGAGCAGAGCAAGAAAACAATGCTGGTCAACAGCGAGGTAGTGGAGGTGTTGAGAGCAAAATGAGAGGTGCTCCAGAGGTACAGGAGGATGGGGAAGGAAGTGGACAGGGAGGAGTATGCAAGATGGTCAAGGGAGGTGACCAGAAAAGTGAGAGAAGCCAAGGCCCAGAGAGAGCTGAGATTAGTGCAGGAAATTAATGGGGGGGGAGAAAGCCTTTTCACATACATCAGGAGAAAAGAAAGTGCAAGGAGACAATAGTGAGGATAAAAGGGTGGGGAGTGGATGGAAAAGGGTGAGGAGCAGGCAGAAGCACTGAATGAATACTTTTGCTCAATGTTCACAGAAGAAAATGGGGACCGCAATCACCATGGGCTGGGAGGGTGGGGACAGGGGTAGAGAGTAACAGATAGAAGAATTGAGGCAAGTAGAGTCCTAGAGGGACTGAGGGCACTGAAGGTAGGCAAGGGATCAGGGCCGGATGGTATCCACCCCATAGTGCTGAGGGAGATGGCAGAGGTGTTGGCGGAGCCACTGGCGGATCTGTACAGCACCTCGCTGGAGTCGGGATGTGTGTCACTGGACAGGAGGATAGCACATGTAGTATCATTACACAAGAGCGAACCTAGGGATGAACTGGGTAATTTTCACCAGGTAAGTTTTACCTCCATAGTGTGCAAACTCATGGAAACAATATTAAAGGAAAGACTGGTGTCGTACCTGGAGGACAATGGCCTCCAGGATGTGAGGCAGCATGGGTTTGTTTTAGTCAAGTCTTGTCAAACCAACCTGATACAATATTATGACTGGGTGACAGGTGAGCTGGATAAGGGTCATGCGGTGTATGTTCTTTACTTGGACTTCAGCAAGGCCTTCAATTCTGTGCCTCATGGGCGGCTTGGGAGGAAGCTAACTGGTGTAGGGGTAGGGGCAAAAATGATGAACTGGAGTACAAGCTGGCTGAGTGGGAGGCTGCAATGGGTGATGGTGAGAGGGGAGCTCTCAACTCCAAGGCCAGTGATGAGGGAGTGCCACAGGGCTCTGTGTTGGGGCCAGTATTTTTAGGGTTCTTCGCATCAGACATTGCACATGGGGCAGTGAGCAAAGTAAGTCTATTAGCTGACGACATCAAAATCAGAGCAATGGTGGATGGAGGGGAGGGATGGAAGCAGCTGCAGGGGGACCTAAGCAAGCCAGAGGAGTGGTCAGAGAGGTGGCAGCTGGGGTTCAATGCAAAGAAGTGTAAGGTTATGCACTTTAGGGTGAAGAACCCAAGGAGAGAATACCGGCTGGAGAGGGGGGGTTAAGCTGGGGATCACTGAGAAGGAGAAGGACCTAGGGGTAATGATAACAGGGACCATGAACAACATTGCCCAGTGCAGGAGAGCAGCTGCAAAAGTGAACAACATGCTGGGGTGCATAGGGAGGGTGTTTTCGTCCAGGTAAAGAGAGGTGATCTTGCCTCTCTACAGGTCACTGGTAAGGCCACACTTACAGTATTGTGTGCAGTTTTGGAGGCATACCTAAAGCATGATATCAGGCTACTGGAGGGGGTGTAGAGGACGGAAACAAAGATTATATGTGGAATGGAGGGGAGAGACTATGACAGTAGGCTGGGAGACCTGAATATGTACACCCTGTAGAATAGAAGGGACGGGGGACATGATAGAGACATTCAAGTATCTGAGGGGAATCAATAAGGATGGAGCAGATGGGGTCTTTAAATTAAGGAGGAGGAGAAGGGTCAGCAGGGGGCATGGGCAAAGAATAGAGGGGGAAGATTTAGGAAGGAAATGAGGAGACAATATTTCACAGACAGAGTGGTAGCAAAATGGAACGCCCTACCAGAATGGGTGGTATCATGTAAATCTGTGAATAGCTTCAAAAGGACATGGGACAGGGGACAGGGAACAGGGGAGGTGGGGGAGGTGGAGGTGGCAGTGGGATGTTAAAGGGGAAGGGAGTGGAGCAGCTGCAAACTAAGGGTGCTAGCTGCACATTCGAGCAGACTTAGATAGACCGGGTGGTCTGTTTCTACTGGCACATTCGTATGTTGGTATGTTTCCCCCTCCCTATCCTCAGCTTAATAATTAATCTGAAGATACAGGAATCCCCCAAAACAAGTCAAGACCACCAAGCTTATTCACCAAGTTGCAGTGTTGCACCTCCTGTTAGCTCCTGTTATTTTTTTTTAACCTTCTGTTTGTTAGGTTTAGAAGTCAACAGAATACAGCAAAGGTGCTGGCAGTATAGCCTAGAAGTTAGAGCAATGAGCTGTGAATGAGCTTGGTACATCCAGCAGGCCAGGGTTTGATTCCCACAACCTCTAGTTGCATACTGTGTGGCTCTAGGTGAGTCACTTAACCTCCCCAGTGCTCCTGTATTGCTGCTGGAAACAGACACTTGTACCTAATGGGCCTTACCTGGTTTGCAAAGACTAACAAACAAATAACAAAGCAAATCCAGACCAAAGTTCTCTAAATGGATCCTTTCATTAGTTCCTATATACAGAAAGAGAAAAGTTTATAAAAAGGAGACCAAAACTGACACCTGCACTTCTTTCACATCACTAACAGGAGCAAACAAAAATGCTATTTTTTTTTTTTTTTATTTAATCAGCTTTATTAGGTTTTTGAGTTACAAACACCAGAGTCACAGTATCTGTACAGGTATTAATACAAACAGGTCAAACAAACAAACTCCCTCCCCCCCACCCCTCCATGTCCTCCTCCCCTACCATGGCATCAGGAAAGTTCAACAGGAAAAGAAAATACAGAGTAATCAACTCATGGCTTAGTATGGGATTGCAACAAGTATAGGATATGCATTAACTCCCATTTCCTCTTGTAGTTGAACAGGTGACCCCGTAAGCTAGCAATCATGTGTTCTATGCATAGATTAGAGAGCAGTTCTTGTAGCCATTCTATATATGAGATACTGTCTGCATTCACCCTCAATTACTCAGCACTAGCTTTTTCAGGGATAAGGCAATGATGGCCATGTAGTAACTAATTTGCCGAACCCCCACTCTAGAAAAGTCACCTAGCAAGCATATTTCTGGTGTGAAAAGGTCTTCGATACCTAGGAGAGGGTCTGCCCTTTGTCTAATATTAACTCAGAGTGTCTAGATTGGGGGGGGAGTCCTAAAAAATATGAAAGAGAATGCCAATTGCTTTTTGGCATCTTATACATTGTGGGGATTGGGCCTGCCCGATTTTGTGAAGTTTGGCCGGTGTGAGGTACATATTATTGAGAAACTGAAATTGCAATAACCTCAGTCTATATTGGGTGACATAAGTGTGAGTGTCCTTCCAGATCTGCTCCCAGTCGATGTCCAATTGGGGGAATTGTGAGGTCCAGAATTTGGAGGACCCATCCAGAGAGGAAAGGGTTCTGTCAAATAACCCCGAATATAGTTTGGATACCGCATGGGGTTGCATAGCCAGGTAACTAACAGAGCAAAACAATTCTCCAGAGCCACTCTCCTCCCAGAATGGCTCTGGGTTAGAGGCCAGGAGATGCTGGATTTGGTATACTTTAAATACCTGGGTGCTCTCTACCCTATATGTCTTTAAAATGTCACCAGACGTGAGACAGGTGTCATGTTTAAAAAAGTCTCTGACCCGGGATTCGCTTAGTTGCAGGATCAAATGAGGTTGAATTATTTTGCTCCCTATTTTAAAGTTGGGGTTCCCCATGATTGGTTGAATCAAATCTCTTATTGTTGTATCACAAGAAGGAACAGAGTTGGGAATGGACCCTGACCAACGCTGCTGTCTGAGGTTTTTGAGGAGCAAGGGGGAGATCTCTAGGCTGAACATGGAAAAGGGCTGGTGGGCACACTTCTGTCGAGCAAATGAGCTCTTTTTCTATCATGAGTCAAGTGGGCATGTATGGGAGTGACCGCAATTCTCCTGGCAGGGTTAACCAATGCAAATATGTGCTCACCTGACTGGCCCAGTAATACATCCCAAAGTGCAACAACCTAAGTCCCCCTCTATCCTTGGGAGTGGCCATTTTATAATAAGCCCTCCTAGGGGTTTTGCCCAGCCATATGTAATTGTTAATGATGGAGTGTACTTTCTTGAACCACATGAGTGGGAGCCATAAATTAAGCAGGTTTAATGGATAGAAGACTCTCAGCAAGATAATCATTTTCACCAGACTGATACAGCCACAAAGGGATAGTGGGAAAGTTTTCCAATGGGTTAGATCTTGCCGAACTGTTTGAATAATTGCCTGTAGTTCAGTTGCTGCATTTTGGATTTGCTCCTAGTCAGGTTAATGCCCAGATATTTGATGCTATAGGAATTCCATTGCAGGCCAGCTTCACCTATGCCACTTTTTAAAGTTCTAGAATTTAAGGGGAAAATTAGGGTTTTCCCTAGATTAATTTTATAGTTAGAAAGCAAGCTGTATTCTTTGATCGTTTCTAAGGTAGCCTGTATAGAAGCCTGTGGGTGGGTGAGGTGTAGAAGTACATCATCTGTGTAGGCTGATAGTTTAAGTTCATGATAACCTATCTTTATGCCCTGTATTTCAGGGTTTCCTTTAAGTTTAGTGAGTAAGGGTTCAAGATAAATGCTAAACAACAGTGGTAATAAGGGGCAACCCTGCCTGGTTCCGGAGTATAATGGAAAGGAGGAGGAGAAGGCCCCATTAGAATACAGCTGTGCAGATGGATTCCCATAACGTGCTTCAATCCATTGTATGAACTGGGACAGGAACCCAAATCTATGCATGGTGTGAAATAAGAACTGTCAGTCGACCTGATCAAATACCTTTTCCGCATCCAGGGACATCAGGACAGCAGGCTGACCTGATTCCCCAGACATGGAAAAAATGTGGCTCAGTTTGCACAGATGATAGGAAGAGGATCTTCCAGAAATGAAGCCCACTTGATCCAGGGTTATTAGGGAGGGGATTACTTTATCAAGTCTGTTCACCAGTAATTTAATCAGTATTTTAATGTCAGTTTTAATAGCGATATTGGCCTGTAACTGGTAACCTTATCTTCCTCCTTTCTGGGTATATGTAGAACTATTATTAGGGCTTCTTGAAGCCTGTTGTCAGTGGGCTCTGCAGAAAACACATTTGAGCTCAGTCTAAGTAACCAGGGAGCTAATTTGTCCACAAAAGCTTTATAAAAATAAGGGAAGAACCCATCTGGTCCTGGGGCTTTGTCCAGAGGTAAAGCTATGATTACCATCTGAATATTTATTATATCAGAGGGAGTTTCCAAGCTGTCCACCTGATTTTTACTCAGAGTGAGGAGCAGTATGGTGGCAAGGTATTCATCTACTCAGCATCTAAGTCAGAGAAATCTGCCATTGGACTTTAAAGTCCATGGCAATAATGCTCAAATTCAGAAACAATGGATTTTTGGGTCAGTTTAAGGGTCCCGTCAGAGCATGACTAAATGGCTGTAATGGTTCTTGCTGCCTCCTGTTTCTTAAGTCTAAGTGCCAGGAGTTGGCCAGCTCTCTCCCTTTGATCAGTATACTACCACCCCGACTGCAACGTTTCAACTGCGAGTGAAAATACAATGACTACAGTGCCACATCACTGTAGTGTCCATGCTGTAACCTGGCACTGTCTGTTGGGGGTCCTGTATCCCCAAATCAGCACTGACTCAGAGTTGATAATCCTTAGTGAGAGGGTGCGGGGGGAGCAACCCCCCCATATGGGGGGTTTGGGGGCAAAGCCACCGAAGAAAACACTTAGTTTTCTTTGAAACCGGCAGCCGACTGCAAAATGTAGTTGACCTGCTGGTTTCACTGCCTGGTCGTTGGATGAAATTTTTGTCAATGACCAGTCTTAGATCCCCCTTGATCTATATAGCTTGCCTGGGTTTTCAGTATTTCAAGCTCTGCTTTCTCACACAATAATTCCCCATACCATTCCTGGAGCCTTATAAACTCAGGTTTATCCTCCTCAGTAGTATTAGGAGATAGATGTGCTTCCAGCTGGTGTATCTGATCCAGGAGAGTGGCTGCTTTCTATTCCAAGACCCTCTTCATTATAGTGGCTAAACAAATTAGTTCCCCCTTATAAAACATTTAAGTGCTCCCCATTCCAGGTTGGCCCTGTCTGTGGAATTTAAGTTAGCTTCAGTGTAATGATCTATTGCTTTGGAAATCTGATTAACCACCCATTCCTCATTAAGCATTTGATTGTTGAATCTCCAGATAGATTCTCTCTGCTGATTGTGGGAAAAGGAGAGTTGATGCCAGACCATATCACTCCCGGTTCTATGCCACAACTTGTTAAGCCTGTGAGTAATGAGTGACTAAGCAGAAAGTAATCTATTCGGGATGATGTCCCATGCACCGCCGAGGTGAATGTGTATTCCCTAGAGGAAGGATTCAATGTCCTACATGGGTCACACAGACCAAAGTGGTCAGTGAGTTCTCTTAGTGCCCATTGTGCACGGGTAAGGCCATGCCTCATCCTGTCAGATTTATCTAGATCTGGGGTGAAAGGCAAATTCCAATCTCCTCTTAAAAGGAAAGGGAGTGAAAGGAGGAAGCCAACATTGGAATCAACTCCATGAAGAATGAAGGGGTGTCTGCACTGGCACCATAAATGCATCCCAGGATAACCTCAGTTCGATCTAATACACCTTTCAGGAGCAAGTAATGTCCCTCAGGGTCCTGAATGCATTGTTCACAGATGAAGGGTACTTTGCAGGAAATTAATATAGCCACCCCCTGCTAAGTGTACTGTTCCCTGATGTGAAGGCTTGCTCAATATACTGTCTATGGAATAAATTGTCTTTGTTATCTAGTAAATGCGTTTCTTGGAGAAATAAAATCTCACCCTTAGTATTTTTTTGGGCCCCTCTTACATTCCATGAGAAAATCTTATGAGAGGTAACCATCCTGCCTGTCTACTCTTATCCAGTATGTGATTCCCAGTGAATTCCTAAAAATTGCATCCCAAACAATATCCTGATGCCACCCTTCCCTACCTCCCCCCATTTCATCCTGAAGTCCCCACAACCAATAGACTGCTAAGTCCCATAAGAACCCCTACAAACAAAACAAACCCAGTGACATTAATAATATTGTGTAAAGTCCTATTCCATGAGAAATCTGTTTCCCTGGAACTTGACATAAACAGTAAAGAAGTAAGTTTGTCATAATGTCCTTATGAGATTCAGGATCCCCTCCCTCCAACTCAAAATTCCTTCGGTCCATGATGCAATCGTCCTCCATATTAAGCTCAGCCCTCCCCTGCTTCCTCCAAAGTGATAAAAGTGGCGGCTGTACTGGGGGGAATTCCTTCACAAAAGATGACGATATACCATGATAATAAAATCAAGGGATCCATCTCCTTACTGCCGCCTCTTAACACTTGGCACCCCCCTGAATGCCACAACAATAACAACAATAAGCAGACTGTGATTAAAGGACAGCACACCAGGTGTTCTGCCACTCTGTTGTGATTAAAATAAAAATAGACTGGCAGCCATGCAACTGAGTTAACCTGAAATTATGGCATATGAAGATAAAAATGAAAAATTATATATCACCCCGGTAGAAAATAAAATGAAATAATTAAAGTGACGTTTTTTCTCCAGTCAGAGTTGTTTAGCCCTTGTAAAGTTTGAAGAGAAAGGAGAAGGAGCAGTAAGTGTCATATGTAGGCTGCCACTATGTAACCTGGATCATCTACATATCCATTTGCCAGGACACTCAAGAATCAACAGTTTCACAGCTTAATGTCATCCAGAACAATTATGCCTGCATCTCCATAGATAATTAATAACAGTTCAGATGCCATGCTCAACTTTTACTGCTGACAAGGACTATGATGTCTGTAAGCTTGCCAATCAAGGTGAAATAAGGTCGGCTGCAGATGCAATGTCGAGGCCCCCCATGAATGAAGCAGGCCTGCACTCCTGATCGAATAAGCTCCCCCCCGTTGGTGATATAAAAGTTAAAACAGTTTCCACTATACCTTATTTCGGGTCCAACTTTCTTGTGATACCAGCGCTTGGTTAGTCCATTTACTACAGTCCAGTGCAGATCGCAGTTGATAAATAAGTTTGTTGCTTGGGGACCCGAGAGACAAGGTATGCCAGGAAATGAGGAAATGGGGGGGGGGGATCCACAGATACACATGGAGTATAGATGCTGAAAATCCTACGGTATTCAAACAGTTAATGTTCAAACTCTTTTAACCAACCAATTATTATTTAGTAAATAGAGATCCAGTGTAACTGGTTGCTTCCTTCAGCGGTTTTGGAAAAGATTAGGTAGCGCCTCCCGAAGTGCTGATTTAGCATCTCCAAAGCTGCACCATTTCCCTTCTATGAGCACCCGAAGCCTTGCTGGATATCCCAAGCCAAATTTAATTCCTGCTGCAATTAACTTGGTTACTACTAGGTGAAATAAGGCCCTCCTCTGCCAAACCGAAACAGGTAGATCCTGTGTTACACGTAGCTTGGCATCTTCCCATTTAATTCCTTGTAGCTCTTTAATTTTATTAAAGAAATGCTGGTGCTCCTGATAGTTTAAGAAGTGAAAAATCAAAGGACGAGTTGGCGCGCCAGCATGGGGCATGGGGAGTAACAAACGGTGCTATCACTCAATTGCGTAATTAAGATAAAATGGTGTAGGCCCTGCCAACTTACAGATCAATTTTAGGGTAAAGAAGATGGGGTCAGAGCCTTCCTCTTTTTCTGGAAGGCCTATAATGATGGCATTATTCCTCAGGCTCTTTTCTTCTAGGTCTTTCAGCTTGGCTTCCATCCCAGCCAACTTCTGTTTTGTTGCTACCACCTCCGAATCTGCCCGGCCTGCTTTCTTTTCCAGGGACCTAATTCATACCTCACTGTCCCCTGTCCTTTTAGATAAGTCTTCTAGACCTGAAGCCATGGATTTGAATTCAGAGGCCAGAGTCTTAGTTCCTCGCAAAAGGGGTGAAATTGTGTCAGGAACCTGTCCACTGTTAGAACATTTTGCTCCACCAATGCAGAAATGCGAGTGCTGGCCGAGGCCTGTGCTTTCTTCTTATTGGCCTTCGCGGGCATTGGTGGTGGTGTGTGTTTCAGCAAAGCCACTTGAATTTCAACCTCCATGTCCAGCTTTCACTCCAATACAGATGCCAGAGAAGCTTGCTAATAACTGAGCAGAAAGTCTCCAAACCTGGAGGTTATTGAAGTAAGCAGGAGCGTTCTGCCAGAGCTGCTACACGGAGGGCTGCATCATGTGACTCCCATCACTAACTGGGTACATGAAGAAACATTTACTCAATACAGACACTAATACATTTGAACTGGCCAATCTAGCTTTAAGACTGGCTGTTATAAGAGTAAAGTAAAAGGAGTGCATTTGACTACAACAAGCTTCAGCTGTAGAACCACATCTCGAGTAAAAAGTCATGTAGTGGTAAGAAAAAATTACTCACTGTAGTATCGTCTTTTTTCCAAAGTGTCCTTTATCATTAGTAACTACTGCAGTAAGCTGACTAGGTAGTACTGCCCTGGAGGTGGAATGTATGGTAATGAGTTTTATGAATTAGCCAATTCGACTAAAGTGTGGGGTATGCTGAGCAGAGAGAAGGAGTCTTCAGAATTTTTCCGAAGATAGAATGGGCAAATGCCCCAGTGGAAAGAACCAACAGGATTTAAAATTACACACAATAACCAGAACCAGAATCAAAACCATAAAACTTTGCTCAAAATGTAGTCCAAAGTTGGCATACTGAAATCTTCAAGAAAAAAGACAGAGCCCTCTTTTAAAGGTTATATGGGGAGGATGTGTGGGAGCTTACTGATGCTAAAGGACACCTTGTAAGAAAGAAGATTACTATGGTGAGTCATTTTTCCTTCTCACCCCAGGGGCCCTTTAGCATCAGTAACTAATGCAGAATGTAAAGCAGTACAGTTGGGAGGCAGGTAGAAAACCTACTTAGGAAAGAGGCTGTGCAGCACCGCCTTGCCAAACTTGGCATCAGATCTAGACTGAACATCTAAACAACAGTGTTTAGTGAAAGTATGCACAGTCTTCCAAGTAGCTGCTCTACAGACATCCAGAAGGGGTATGTCTCTAGTAACTGCCACAGAGGTTGCAGTGCCCCTGCTAGAGTGAGCCCTTAGGCCTTCTAGAGGTTGCTTATCAGCTTTGTCATAACAGAAATGAATGCAAGAGACTACCTAGTGAGAAATAGTTCTCTTAGTGGCTGGTTTTCCTCTACCAACTTTCATGTAGGCAAGGAATAATTGGGTGGATGAGCTCCTAAACTGCTTGGTGTGGTCCAGATAGTAAAGAAATGCTCTTTTGACATCTGGACTGTGGAGCTTCTGCTCCGCTGGAGTGGACTGATCAGTAAAAAAACACAGGTAAAGTGATGGATTGGTTAAGGTGAAACTCTGAGACCACCTTAAGCAGGAATTTCCTGTTTGTCCTGAGCTCAGTCTTGTCACTGTGAGACATGATATAGTTGGGCTCAGTGCAAAGAGGCTGTAACTCTGAGATCCTTCTTGCAGATGTTATGACCACTAGAAACACAGTTTTCCAGGTGACATACTTAAGGTAGGCCAAAACCATGGGTTCAAAGGGTGGCTCCATGAGCTTGGCAATACAAAGGTTCAAGCTCCAAGGAAGGACTGGTTCCCTAATTGGATGCTGGACATGAAGGAGACCTCTGAAAAACTGCTTAAAGACTGGTTGTGAGAAAACAGATTTAGTTTTCCCAACAAAAAGATAAGCTGAAACAGCAGCCAGATGAAGATTTAGGGAGAAAGGCCTTAAGGCTGAATCCTGCAGGTGCCCCAAATAATGCAAGAGGTCAGGAATCAAAGCCTCAAGAGGATTAATGTGCTTTTTCTTGCACTAAGGGGAAAACCAATTCCACTTGGCTGCATAGATTTTTTGTACTAGACTTTTTGGACATTCTCAGAGTCTTTAGGACTTGCTCAGAGTACTGAGTGTCAGGAAACTTTAACTCCGCAATAGCCAGGCTTTGAGGTGAAGAGATTTCAGGTCTGGATAAGCCACCCCTGTCTAGGGAAGAGTCAGGAGGGAGTGACTGAGAAGGAGATGAAAAGGTTTCTGCAGGACAGGGAGATCAGTAGGGGGTAGCATGCTTGTCTTGGTCAGTCTGGAGTCACAAGGATTATTGGTACAGGCTGATTTTTTAGCTTTAACTAAGCTCTGAAAATCAGAGAAAAGGGAGGAAAGGCATAAAGAAACTTTCCTATCCAATCCAGAACTAAGGCACATCTGTGGGAAGAGTTCCCAGTGCTGGTGGCCTGCAGCAAAACAGAGGAAGTTGATGGTTCAGGTGAGAGGCAAAAAGATCTATTGCTGGTGTGCCCCACCTTCTTAACACTGTGTCCCAGACTTGTTTGTTCAGACGTCATTCATTGTGTCCCTGGTTGATGTGACTGAGAGTCTCTGCCAAAGTATTGTCCTTGCCTGGAAGGTGTATTGCTGACAGACTGACTTCTAGGGAGCAGGCCAGACTCCAAATCCTAATGGCCTCCAGACATAGAATGCGGGTCTTGTGCCACCCTGCTTATCGATATAGAACTTTGTAGTGGTGTTCTCTGTCTTGATCTGGGCAGTGTAACCTTTTATCTGTGGAGCAAAAGCTTTGAGAGCCAGATAAATAGCCCTGAGTTCCAAAAAGGTGATGTGAGACTGTGACTCCTGTGGAGTCCAGGAGCCACTGACGGAAGCTGTCCAAGTGAGCTCTTCATCCAAGCAGAGAAGCATCTGTAGTAATGATTCTTGAAGGGGAAGGAAATTCCTACTGAGCAGTTGGCAACATCCTTGCACCACTCCAGAGACTGAAGGAGCTTGTTTGTAACTGGAATCAGATTGGATAGTGAACTTTTGTTTTGGGACCAGTGAGACCTTAGGTGCTGCTCTATGTCCCTCATTCTGAATCTGACTCCTGGAACTACAGCTGTCATTGGTGCCATGGGTCCCAAGAGATTTAGGAAGTGTCTGGCTGGTCTGGGCTAGCCTAGGATGAAGAGTTTGCTACTGACAAAAAGTTTTGAATTCTTTCCACAGGAAAGAAAACTGCTCTGCACTGTGTACAACTGTGCTCCTATGAATGTGAGGAGCTGCGTTGGTTCCAGATGGGATTTCTTTTTGTTTATAAGGAAACCCAAGGAATGCAGTGTCTTTTGTCAGAGCAAGGGACTCTTCCACTTGTAGAGGAGTTTTTTCCTACTATCAACCAGTCGTCCAGGTAGGGATAGACTGAGATCTCCTTTTTCCTTAGATATGCTGCCAGCACAGCCAGATATTTCGAGAACATTCTTGGTGCAGATGTCAGGCCAAAGGGCATTGCTGCAGACTGGTAGTGCCCTGAAGAAAGTTTGAACCTCAGAAACTTTCTGTGGAACTGCCTGATAGTGATGTGAAAATAAGTGTCCTTGAGATCTAGGGAGGCAAGCCAGTTTCCTTGCTGCAGAGATTGAATCACCATTTTTTGGGTGACCATCTTGACTTTGGGTTTCAGAAGATGCTTGTTCAAGTATCTGAGATCTAAAATAGGTCACCACTCCCCATTTTCCTTTTGTGTCAGGAAGTATCTGGAGTAGTGGCCTTTGCCCCTTCGGTGAGTAGGTACTCTCTCTTTTGCTCTTGCTTCCAAAAGGTGCTTTGCCTCCATCTCCAACAGGATCCTCTCTGTTGGAGTTAGGGATTTTGAAAGCTGAGTACCCTGAGGGCTGGCATCTTTTTGAACTGAAAGATTAGGCCCTTTTCCACTACCTCCAAGACCCAGTTGTCTGTTGTGATCAGGGTCCAGGAGTTGAGGTAGTGGGAGAGCCTGCCCCCTACAGGCAGAGGGGAGGCAAACTAGACTGGGGAGTCAGGGCTTTTGCTGGGTTGCAGGATCAGGAGTAGAGGTAGGTCTCCTCTGACATCTTCTGCCTCTTCTTCTAAAGTAACCTCTAAACTAGGAGAGATCAAATTGAGGAGGAAGGGAATAATAGGGTCTAGGGAAGCATCCCCTACCTCTATTACACCTTTGCTGAGTCTTTTGAGGAGCAGAGGACTTCTGATTTGAAGTATCGCTCTGGTAGGCTGTTTTATATTCATCAACCTTTTTCGTATATTCCTCAGTCCTGGAATCAAACAGTATATTTTTGTTGCAGGGGAAGTCCATCGCTTTGGAGTGAGTATCCTATGACAGATTTGTTGCTCTGAGTCGAGCAAAGCTTCTCAGGGAAATGACTTGGGCCATAACCCTAGAGGCTGCATCATTACTATCGTCTGCCATACGGAATTGATACTTTGTAGCCTCCAAGGCTGTCTTAGCCATTTCCACCAAATCCTTTACCATAGATTCACAGCCCTGTTTGACTATGGCTACGACTGAATTCCACAAAGCCTTCTAATACTTAGCTGTGTAAGCCATGTATATGACAAGGCAGAGAAGAAAGGAAGCTAAGGTGGACGTCTTTCTGGCCATAAAATCCAACCTTTTGAATCTTTTTCAGGAGACTGGGAAGACAGAGGAACCCCAGCCTTGTCACATGCTGCTTGTTGCACCACTCCCTCATGGTTAGGGTGAACAAACAGACATTCTGTGTCAGTTTTAGATAATCGGTATTTTTTATTCACCATCTTCTTGACTCCTGGCACAGATGTGTGAACCTGGAGGATCTTCATAGTGTTTTTCCAGAAAGGCTTATAAACTGGAGGAACTAACTTTTTAGGAGGGGAAAGTCCTTTCATGTCCCTGTAGTCCTGCTCTTCCTCCTCCTTCTGGCTGAACTCTTTAGGGCGAAGGTCAAAAGTGTCCACCATGAGATGTAAAAAGGAAAACAGGGAGGGATTTAGAGACGCTTTGTAAGCCTGTGTGTGTTTTTTGGGGGGGGCGCTTGGATGGCAGTTCTGAGGTTGCACCACTTCAGCTGTTCCATGCGAAGTAAAGAGGAGAGCAGTGCCATGGATTGATATTCCTCTGTGCTGCATCATCTTTACCAGAAGTAGAGTGCGTTGTAACGATATCTCCTGATAATAATTCTCAACCAATCGTAGATTCTTTATAGATGTCACTGGAATTCTTCCCAACTCTGAATGTACAACTGGATTTGAAGCGGAGAGAGGACCTTGCAGAATGGCCTTATAATAGTACGATAATGGGATAATGGGTAAATCAAAAGAAGGCCAGACAAATGTTTATAAAGAGTGCGGTGGTGGAGAAATCTGAGGCTAGAAGCAGCAAATGTACAAACAGAATTGTAGAGAATCTTAACTCTTTGTAAATCAGTAACATTAGTGGTTGCACAGATTGGGAGTCCATAGTCCACTAAGAATAAAAGTGGAGACTGTGCTAAAAGTTCCTTAGATTGTATGGACACATTTTAAGTTTATTAAGCTGACCAAGACAAAAGTGCACTGACTTACCAACACCGATATATAAGTTCAAGTTCACGTTTATTGTGAAGCTCAATTGCAAGGAGGTCCCATGAGACAAACATACATCAAGTACAATACATAGTGCAATATGTGATGAAGGATAACAGTACATAGTGCAAGAATAGTAAAACATATATATGATGTTCTTTGAAAGACAGAGTCTGACAACAGTAAAACCAAAATACTTGAAACTATCCATTCTCTCTCTCTGATAGTACTACTCAAATCTATGAAATACATCTTCAAATATACTGTACCATCCCTACTTGTCCCATGCACCTCCATCTGTGTGCCAGGCATTACAAGGCTGCCATCCTTTTTTTTGGTTAATCTTTATATTGAAATTCAGAAAGATAAACAGTACACAAATGTACAATGGTAGTCAGAATACATGACAGTATTAGTACAGAGACAACTGATCAAGTAGACATCAGGCATCAAATTAGATACCTTAAATAGTCATAGAAGGGAAGAAAAATAAACAGAAAAAAAGAGTTCTTCATAAGAGAAGGGACAAGTGCATTATGGAAAACTAAAGGAAATTGCAATAACCAACAATCTAGGCAGTTTATGCAACATTCTAATACTAATATTCAATACTCAAGGGGCCTTAACCTCCCACTCCAGAGAAGGGTGTATCCCATGCCACTGAGAGTGCAGCAGTATAGTCTCAAGTACCCTAGTGGTGGTGGTGGTGGTTGTGGTGGTGGGACTCCTACATGAAGACTGTCAGGGGATTTATTTATTTAGTGACAGAATCAGAATTACAACCTTTGAGTCAAGGATTCCTTTGCAAAGGCCCCACGTCAGATATACATACATTATAAGAAATGACAAGCTATACAACAATAGCTATATAGAGAATACACCAGAATACATGCATTGCAAGTTTAGAAACAGTAAATACAATAAGAGGCATATAGTGAAGACAAGTTACAGTTCAAGGGTGGAATGGACCAACCCGAGCAGACTACCCAAGCCAGCACAAACAACACCTCCGTGGGAACAGCATGTACTGTGAGGTGCCAAGAGGCCTCTCGGAGCCTCCATCCCCTGCAGACTACCGAAGACAGCACACACAACACCTCTCTGGGGACAGCGTAGACCATGAGGTGTCAAGAGGCCTCTCAGAACCCCCATCCCCAGCAGACTACCCAAGCCAGCACACACAACACCTCCCTGGGGACAGCGTGGACCATGAGGCACCAAGAGGTAATCCTTCCAGCCTCCCTACTCAGCCTGTTTGCTGTGGGGTGTTTTACAGCAGCATTTATGACCTCCAAAGCTGCCAGATTGTTTTTGCAGGCACAGACAGTTACTGTTTGGGACTGGGGATTTATCATTGTCTCCAGGGTACTTTAAGAGCCCAGCACGTACCTGTGCAGCAGCATTTCTGGCGTCTCCACTATGAGTTAGGCTCAGCAGTCATTTACTGGGGACTGAGTGTGTGTACTTGCATCAGCATTGCTCAGGACTCCCATACCAACTGGGCTACGCACTACAGGAAGCTCTAGGGGACCTGTAACTGCATAGTTTACTCTGTAGCAGTGCATCAGTACAGGTTGTTTGGGCATTACTATTATTAGTTCTGTGCCTGTAACTACTTAGCTTCTACCGTTTGCATTTGTAGTTTTTCTGCTTTACCAAATTGCATTTGTTTTTTTTTTCATTTTGGGGTACATTACCATGTTTGTTGTTCACTGGGAATCCACCTGAGCCCTCCACATATGGTGATGTTTCTGTGCATTTCTCCCCAAGCTCCATTTTGGCTTCCTGGCCAGCTCCCGATGTCCGCACATGCACAATAGCAGGCCTGTCCAAACAGTACTCCAAACAGTTTGCGCATGTGCAGTGCAGTCCAGGCATCTGATACTAAACGAACGGCCCTCCCGCTGCATACTAGTTAACCCTTTAGTTCTCTTACTATTTCAGGCCTGTTGGGACCCCCCTCCCCAGCAGACTACCGAAGCCAGCACACACAACACCTCCCTGGGGACAGTGTGGACCACAAGGTGCCAAGAGGTAATCCCTCCAGCCTCCCTACTCAGCCTGTTTGCTGTGGGGTGCTAGCCTGCCCCAGCCACCCTCCCACCCAGGGGTGTCCTTTAATTTAAGGACCTCCCTGATCATGTGACTTCCTGTTGCTCAGTTTTCTAAGTCCTTAAAGTCCCATTAGTAGCTCATACTGTTTCTTCACTAGAGGGTGCACGGCACCTCTCTTACTAGTTCCTGTCAAGCCACTCTTTCTCCTTGCTTCACCTCTACTCTGCTATCTAGGTACAAGGTACAAGTTTATTTTAATTGACAATCAAGTCATTATGAAAACAGACCAATACATACAAAATGTATAAAAGCTATAGTGTGCTTTTATCTGACATTGCCATACACAGATTTGAGATCTTATAAATGCCAGTGCTGTAAGGAACTAAACATTTCTAAACTTTTGCCTTTTATAAGTAACCTTCTACTTCAGAAATATGTTATAACCTGTGAGATATGTTATGTACTGTAACTTATAGGACCTATTTGTTCATTTAATTATCATTCTAGTTAGCAAAAATCGTAATTTAACTAGGAAGACATCTGAAGTAGAATGTTCAAAACCTAAGGAGAGGATCCAAGGGACTGCCATTAATCACTTAAATCGTTTTGGCATTCCTAACGGAAGTCTACCCATGATTGTTTTGTGTTTTACTGAGACTCCACCAATAATATAGTCCATTAAGTGCCTCTGATTGAGTAAACTTTGGTTCATTTTGCTATGTGCCATATCTCTAAGAGAATTTTTATGGCACCTAATGAAGCCTTAGAACCTTACAAGGACCCATCATCTGGCACAATACTAGAAAACATTGGTCCAATCTCATTCTGCACCATTTTAACCACTAGGTTCTCCCCAAACATGCCTTACTAGAAAAAATGCAAGGTAACCCACAGTATGCTACCATGAATCTTTCCCTCACATCTCGAGCAATATCGCAGGACTCCCTTGACAAACTAACTTCACTTATTTAGTAATCAGAAACATAATTACTTCTTGAACTAAATTGAGACTATAATGGGCTTACCAATATGTTACTTAAGAAATGTTAATTTTCCAAAACATATTCCTCTTTCTAGACAACCTTCATCATGATACTACACTTAAGCACTTTAAAACAATCCTTTACACATAGATATTTCAGATATTCCTGCAGTAATTGGTACAATTACAGCACAAACAGTCAGACACAGAGTGTTCTTAGTAGCCTCACCTGAGGCATAACAGACCCACAAGGACCTCAAAGATTTTTAACCAACATTGCAGGGTTTTAGTTGTTCCAGCTGCTCAATGCAGCAACTCCAAATTAGTATGTTAGAGTCTCACTACTTGATGATGGACTGGGCTCATGAAACAATTGCTTGAGCCATAAGTTCAATTTGAGATTGTAAAAATGTTCGCAGTGGGACATCTTGTTATGCTGATGACTGTTGAGTTTATCGGGGTAATTTCCCTCATCAGGTACTTTTTACATTCCACATTGATACTCAGTTCTGAGCTTGGTACGTTTATTTTCACAACTCCTATTTAAAATGTAAAGGCTCCAAATTTCAAATCGGGAGTCAACTTTGCTGAGCTATTGAAGGTATTTTTGTGTTTGACAAAAAGGTGTTTGAGGTGCGAGAGATCCCTTTTTTAGGTGATGTATAAAGGTATATTTGGGTGGCAGCTTCAGGATTTTTATTGAGGACTATCTACAAAGGACTGGTGAGTGGTCACTCAGTGCATCCAGAAGTACTGAGACCTTAGATATGTGGGTGGGCCGATTCGTGACTATGAGGTCAATGAGTGTGGAGGGGGCAGTTTTATGGTTAAGCCTTGTGGTGGACTGGATGACTTGAGTGAGGTCCAGTGCCATGACAGCATCCTTGTAGGGGGCAGAGGAGGTCACTAGCCAGTTGATGTTGTAATCACCCAGGGCAATGATTTCACTAGAGGTGGGCTAGGCAGTTTATTACCGAATCAAACACTGACCTTTGGTGATGGGGGGGGGATATAAACTGCGACTATGTGTAGGGCTTTGCCAGATGTGTCAGGTTGAAGTTTCACCATGAGAACCTGTGCACTGTGGGATGGACTGGGAGAGCCAGGGACTAGTGAGACCTGAAGGGAATCTCTATAGTAAAGAGCACAGCCCTCATCCCTTTTAGCTAGCCTGTCATTTCTGAGGATAGAGTACCCAGGAATGTGGACAGCTGAGTCCAGGGTATCAGGATCAAGCCAGATCTCTGTAACCACAAGGATATCTGGAGAGATCTGTGTCATCCATCCCTGAAGGACATCAAGCTTTTTTGAAGGCTACAGCAGATATTGACGGTGGCTAGAAGAAGTCCATTCAAAGACCCAGAGGAGGTGCTGAGAGAGGGGGTGGACCCGAATTTGGGTGCACATTGCCCGATAGGAAAAGGAGTAGGAGGGCATGGAGGAGTAAAGCAAGTCTAATTAGCTTGGCTTTTATGTTAGGGTTATGTGGCTGGGTTTGAGGGCAGCTACAGGTATGGGAATGGTGGAGATACGTATGGCCACTAAGAGGGCTAATGAGGTATGCTGGGTTAGGTTCCGGGGGGGGGGCATGTCGAAAGTGCCCCATCTGGTTGCGTAATGTTGGGTACCTGCCTGGCAGATGACTTGGAGGGGGGGGGAGGGATCAGGGAGCACTAGGAGCACACCAAGTATTAGAGGGAGGGGCTAGGGGCATGGTGGAGAACAATGCAAAAGAGGGATGGGAACCACAAGAAAGCAGTGTGCCTAGAGGTCACAGGACTAAAGAATTGTCAAGGCATCCTCTTAAGTGATCCCATGTCAGATGGAGTAGCAGTAGGATTAGTGCCTACGATATTCAGGGTGCAGGATTTGAGTCTGGGGTGGGGAGGAAGTGGGAAATTAAGAGGAAGGGACCAGAAAGTGTTAGCTGTACATGGGTGGGTGAGAAATAGTTAATAAATATGGGGGGAACAAAAAAAAAATGAGGCTAGAGGGAGGGAGCTCAAGACCAACCCCTGGAGGCCAGAAAAGATAACCTGCTAATGAGGAAGTGGGCACTTAGTCATGTGACCAGATGATGTAATATATTAAGAGTTGGCCTTGGGTGGGAGGTGGCTGGGGTGGTGGGGAGTCAGTCTTGAGTGGGAAGGTGGCTGGGAGGGGAGTTGACCTTGGGTGGGAGGGTGGCTGGGGCGGGAAGGGAGGTGACACAAAGTGTCGACGGATAAACACCCTTCCAGTGGTATCTCTGCAGGTAGAGGAACGGTGATTACCTTTAGAGCCTGCTCAGCCTTGCACTCCTGATGCTGGCTGTGTGTGTGTAATTGGGGGTCCTGGCTGAGGCCTAGTGAGGGAAGAGAAGCAGGGAATTACCATAGGGTGCCTGAACTGAGCATATATGGCTTTTCTGCAGGGGAAGGGGAAGGCCTCACAGCGTTCCAAACAACAGAGTTCCAAACATCAGAAACAGTAAGTACAATGCTGTATATCATGCACTCATGTCAGGATTACTATGTAAAGAATACAGGCTAAATCACATGGAATGCAAGATTTTAATCTTAGGCCAATAGCCCACAAACAGTTACACAGCTCACAGATATCAAGCACAATCCCCTTAGAACCCCAGTTAAAGTAACATGGTGAAACCACCTCAAATGCGATGAAAATGTCCAGAAAGCTCCTGAAATAATCTATCACCCAGTGTCCTTCGATTAAAAAACACACTTCAGTGGTATCTCTGCAGGTAGGAGAGCGGCGATTACCTTTAGAGCCTGCCCAGCCTTCCACTCCTCATGCTGGCTGTGTGTGTAATGGGGGGTCCTGACTGAGGCCTTTAGAGCCTGCCCAGCCTTCTACTCCCGATGTTGGCTGTGAGTGTAATGGGGGATCCTCGTTGAGGCCTTTAGAGCCTGCCTAGCCTTCCACTCAAAATGCTGGCAGTGTGTGTAATGGGGGGTCCTGGCTGAGGCCATTAGAGCCTGCCCAGCCTTCCACTCCCGATGCTGGGTGTGTGTGTGTGTGTGTCTGTGTGTGTGCGTATCCAATGATACTGCAGTTATGTATAGAATTACAGGCCAAGTTATGTCATGCCCCCTACCGCCCACCTAACTGGGAGGAGAGGTAGGCCCCCCCGATCTGTTGATATTTGGGTAGACTCTCCACATTCCTATACAATGGTTTCTCTACAGCTGCCAGCTGCTCCTCTGCTAAAATCCATCTGGCCATGGTGGAGATGTCTGTCAAGCTGCACTTGCACAGCAGAAGGCATTTTTCGATGATACTGACAGCAGTCACCCAGTGGAGTAGAGAAGAGTGGGTAGCCATGGAGTGGTGAGCCCTAGAAGGAAGACAGGATCATCAAGCTGTATTGCCTGCCTATCAGTGGTTCTGCAAACCTCTCTGATGTCTTGTCAGTAAGTTCTAATGGAGGGACAGTCCCATAATATAAGTAGGAGATGTGGTCCTTGTTGGCAGCACCGGTACTTGTCATGCAGAATCAGTGCAAGTGTGTGCAACACTGCCAGCTTACAGTACCATAATAACAGCACCTTGTTCTGTATTAGGCAGCTTCTGTCCTCCCTATACGCTATGTGGGCCTTGTATAGGCAGGCAGCCCAGTCTTTGTTGCTGATGGCTATACTTAGTTCCTGCTCCCAGGACTGCTTGACCTGTAACAACTGGTCTGACTGTGCATCTCTCAGTTGTGGTATATGAGCTGGCTTTCCCCATGTGCAGGGCAGTGCCAGTATCTATCCAATGCACTGCATCTATCCTTGCCTCATCTTGGTGTTCTGCAGTGTTGTGTAACACTATGCTTCTAATCTGGAGTTATTTCTTGGAGTTTTGTTTGGGAATGCTTTACCTAGACTATAGATTTTTGAATGAGTCAAAATGATGACCCTCTACTGTCAGCAGATCCCTTACGCACAAAATTCCACATTGTACCGAGGACATTCACTGAGGGTGTGTGTCCCCCATGCATAGTGCCTGATTTTCCTATGGCAGTTCCAAAGAAGGAGATGCAGGAGATGTCTTCAGTAGTGCGTGAAGCTGCCCCTGGCTTTTTGAAGAATGCAGTCATGGGGTGTCCCCTCAGATAATGTAGAACTGGTGTGTAAATAAGTGTCACCACCAGTGGTGTCCTCAATAAATCCTGTTCTGTTTGTAGCCAGGAAGCAGAGGCACGTGAAACTGGTGTGAATCAGCTTAACAGCTGGGCTTAGAGGAATGCCAGATGGTATCCCTCAAACCAGTGGAGGCCCCATGCCTGTGTCCAGAGGCTTTGCAGCTTGTCCCTGCTGAACTGGGGTGCTTTACCAATACATAGAAAGTCCCCCAAAGTACTTCCTAGTTTCAAGAACCATTTCTGAGGAATATGGACAAGAAGTTGCAATAATAAGTTGGTGATAAGAGGGGTCAGTAACATCTTAATTACATCGGTTTTCCCAGCTAGGGACAAACTGAGCAATTTCCATCTGGCTAGTGTAGATTTTGTTGCCTCCAATAGGGGTTAAGATTGGCCCAAAACATTTTAGTCATGTGCGGGTGAATGCTAATCCCCAGATAGGTGATACTATCCTGAACCCATATCAGGCCTGTTGCTTCAAAGGGAGATGCAAGCCAAGAAGGACACAATGGGAGATCCTCCATCTTTTGTTGACTTTAAGGCCAGAGACCTCTGAGAACTGGCACAACAGTTCCAGAAGGGACTCCAACATGTCAGCCCCATCCCCCTGCAGGATTAGTAGATCATCTGCATAGAGCAGAGTGCAATATTTATTGCCCTCACATGGAACCCCCTTAAGTGTGTTGTTATGGTGGACAGCTGTGGTGAGGGACTCAATGGCTAAGAGAAAAGGAAGAGGAGACAGCAGACACTGTTGCCAAGTTCCTCTGTGAAGAGGGAAGGAGGCAGAACAGAGACCATTAGTTAAGACAAAGGCCTTGGGAGACCTGTACAGGAGCCTGATCCAGCTTAAAAAGGAGGGTCCAACCCCATGCACTCCAAAGCAGTAAAGAGATAATGCCATTCCATGGAGTTAAAGGCTTTCTCAAAGTCAATGGCCAGCATTGCTGCCAGCCCAGTTGGAATTTTGGGCAGAGTGTTTTGTGCTGAAAAAAGCTCAGAGGTGGTCTGAACTTTGCTGACCCATCATAAAGCCTGCCTGATCTGGATGGATGATTCCATGCAGAACTGGCTCCAGTCTGGCTGCCAGTATCTTAGCCATCACCTTGGTATTGGTGTTAATTAAGGGGATGGGTCTATAGTTACTTGGGAATGAGCAATCATTCTCCTTTTTGGGAAGGACCGTTATGACAGCTTCTTCCATGGTGTGCAGTAGGGTATGAGAGTGAAGGACCGATTGAAAACTTGGAGTAATGTTGAACTAATCTCCTCTATGAGCAGCTGGTAGATGTCCACTGGAAAAAAAAAAACATCCCACTGGGGCTTTCCCTTTATTCAATGACTGTGTAACAGCCTGAACTTCTTGAAGAGTGTCTGGCCTATCCAGAATCTCTGTGCCCCCGAGGGATATTCTGGGCAATGGAAGCCTATCCAGGAAGGTTAGAATGGCCTCCTACTGCAGTGGGTCGGGAGAGGCATATAATTGTGTATGGAATGACTGCATGATGGAGTTGATAGCAGCAGAGTCTGTACACACCTTATGAACTGTATCATGGAGGCCGGCTATGTGAGTTTCGGCCTGCCTCTTTTAGAGACTAGGATAATATTTTGCCTGCTTTATCCCCCCCTTCCTAAAAAGCATGTTGCTGCCTAAACATGGCCATGTCATCTTTCCTGGCTAGGAGCTCTTCCAGTCTCATTCTAACCACTTTGATGCATGTCAAAATATATTGGCTGGGAGGATTTTGTTATTTGTATGTGGTCTCCAAGCCAACCAGTTCTGTCCCCAATGCATGGAGTTCTGCTTATCTTTCTTTACATCTGCATGCTGCATAGGTAATTATGCTGCCATGCATGGTGACTTTGTAGGCCTCTCACAAGATTGTCTTGGAGGTATCGCCATTATCATTTTGTAAGAATCTAATAGAATTTCCCTCTGGTTAAACCAAGAGGCTCTGCGTACCGTATTACATGTTTCCCCTTTTAGCTGCAAACAATGAGTTCTTGTATTACAGTTTTGCTTGTTTAGTTATAATCCTAGACATTCCCAAAGATCATCGTTGGTCAATGATCTGAATAGTAGGCAAAGGTCACCCCTGAGTCTCCTGTATGGTGCTGTACTGTATAGAGATTTAGATTTGCCAGTCTGTCCTTGTAACTTAATTCCCTTCGTCTAGCAAACATTCTAGTGCTGTTTATTTACCCTCTCCAGAAAGGATGACTCTGACAGGGTACTGGGTGATCTCAGCTGCATGCAGTACTCAAGATGTGGTGCAGCAGTGAGGAATGAAGTGGTGGTATTACCTTAGCATCCCTGAATGTGATATGTCTTCTAATACTATTTAAAATGTTGGTTGCAGTTGAAGCACTAGATTGACACTGTCTCTTAAATTTCAAGTCATTTGTGACAATGATACCCAAATCCTTTTCCTCTGTCAATACATTGATAATTTGTCCATTCAACACATAGGTAGCCATAATGTCTGACCTCCCGAAGTGCATAACAGCACAACTTATCTAAACTGAACAGTAGTTTATGCTCATCAGCCCATTGCTCTAATAAATATAGGCTGTCCTGTAATTTAATGGCATCAAGTAGCATGTTGACAACATAACCAATTTTTTGCATCATCTGCAAATCTGGATACCCAGGGGCCTTCCCCATATTTCATTCAGGAGATAAAAAAGTCAAACAAAGTCGGCCCCAACACTGACTCCAGAGGGACTCAACTTGCAACATTTGCCCAGTCAGAGGCAACTCCCTGAATCATGACTTGTTGTTTTCTATCTAATAGCCACAATTTGTTTCAGGCCACTATATTGTCATTTATGCCACCTCCTTCCAGGGCTTCCACTATTTCATAATGAGGTACAGTATCAAATGCTTTACTGTAGTCTAGAAAGACAATGCCCACAGATTTTCCCCTGTTGAGTTCCCTGCTGATGTAGAAAGACTTGTGCCTTTAAACTTCTCCTTGCTGCCCTGAGGAAAATTGTGCTCCTTCTACTCCTATGCTCAGGTGATGTCGAACTTAACCCTGGCCCTATGAAAGTGCTCTCATCTCCTTCTGAACTCACAACTTTGAAAGAAATTAGCTTCTTGTGTACTAACGTGTTTAGTCTTTTAAAGAAGCTCAATTCAGTCCAGTCTTGGATTATTCATACTGCACCAGACGTACTCGTGCTTTCGGAAACATGGCTGGTGTCCACCCCAGACAGAGAGGTAAACATCCCTAACTACCTCCTCTTCAAAACTGACATGCAGACCGTGGTGGAGGAGTAGCCATTTATGTTAAAAACAAATTCTCAGTATCTATATTAGATGCTACCTCCTTTGCCTGTGGATTTGAATGCCTGTCTCTTAAAGTCGAGCTTTCCCCATCAGTGGCGTTCAGCATCATAGGCTGCTTTAGACCTCCGGCAGCAGGACCACAACTTCTGACACACCTGTCATCCCACCTGGATACTACCCCAATGGAAACAATCATACTAGGTGACCTTAACTATGATTGGCTGACTAAGGTCTTGTTACCCCTGAAACAATTCTGCGACTCTCATGGGCTCACTCAACTTATTACTGAGCCTACTCGCATCAACAAAAAAAAAATCCATTGAGAAGCACCCTCTTGGATGTTCTCCTTGTTAACAGACCTCATTCCTTTTCCCATGCTGGTATCCTCTTAGCGGACGTTAGTGACCACTGCTTTATTGGTGGCATAAGAACTGTTACCAAACCTCTGTCTACATCAAAGTTTTCCACTAAAAGATCCAGACGGAACTTCAATCCTATTGCATACTTCAATGATCTAAAAAACTCTTTGCTATGGCAGAGTTTCTACCTGGCTAAGTCAGTGAGCGATGCCTATGACGTTCTCCATGAAATCATATCCAGTGCCCTAAACAGCCATGCTCCCCTGGTTAAAGCACGAATAAAAGCCAGAACCTGTCGTTGGTTCTCACCGGATATGAAGGCTGCCTTACTCAAAAGAGATTACCTCTTGAAAAAGGCTCGTAAATCTTGTGCCGACACAGACTGGTGTCTCTTCAGGGCGTCTAGAAACGTGTGTACTAAGTTGGTCAGAGATGCCAAAGCCAACTTTTATCAAACCAAGCTACTGTCTGCATCAAACTACCCTACCAAGTTCTGGTCCACCATGAAAGAGCTATCTGGCCACTCTCCAGGAAGCACGCTTCCTTCCAAAATTACCACTGATAATATCATCAACGATAAATTAGAGATACTGCAGGCTTTCAACAATCACTTTGCCACTGCTGGCCTGGCGTTTGATAACGCACCTGTAAGTAGCCTTCTTCCTCAGACCAACACCCAGCCTTCAGAACCAAGTAGCAATAACATGGACTTCTCCTTTTCACCTACCACCATAAAAGAAGTTGAAGATCTTCTTCTATGACTAGATACTAAAAAATGTGCTGGAACCGACTCCTTTGACCCATATTTTTTGAAAATAGCATACTATATACTTGCTACACCTATAACACACCTATTCAATCTATCCCTAGCACAAGGCTCCATCCCCAAGTCAAGGAAAACTGCTCACGTCATTCCCCTGTTTAAAGCAGGGGACCCCTGTGACCTAAATAACTATAGACCAATCTCACTTCTTCCCATACTTTCAAAACTTCTGGAAAAAATTGTGGATACGCAGCTGAGATCTTTCTTAGACAATGCTTGACTACTCAACCCAATGCAGTCTGGCTTTAGAGCTAAGCATTGTACAATTACGGCACTGGCAAAAGTTACTAATGATTGGTAACAGGACCTAGACAACAAAAAATTTGTTTGTGTGGTGTTTCTGGACCTCAGTAAGGCTTCTGACACTGTCGACCACTGCCTGCTCCTCTCCACCTTAAAAACTATAGGCATTGGCTTAACCGCACTGGGATGGTTTCAAGACTACCTTTCTGATAGACAGCAACAAATTAAAGCTGATGGAGATATTTCTCCACTTAAACCGATAAAATGAGGTGTCCCCCAGGGCTCCATACTGGGCCCATCACTGTTTGCCATTTATATCAACAACTTGGACGTGGGCATCAAAGATGTCAGTATTCACTTGTTTGCTGATGACATGGTGCTCTACTTAAGCCGGGAATCTCCTGAAGCTGCCTGCGCTGTGTTACAAACTGACTTTAATACTCTGCAGTACCAGCTCCTTAGCAAAAAGTTACTACTAAATGCAAAAAAAACCCAAGGCCATTCTTTTTTCACCATCAGGCCCAGGGGCTTACTCTGCTATCGCTAGTCCATTACCATCAATCTCTACTTTATTAGAAGAAAATCTTGAATTTGTGACAAAATTCAAATACCTTGGTATTTGGCTAGACAACAAACTCTCTTTTGTGGAACACACAGAAGAACTGCTGAAAAAACTGAGGCAGAGGCTTGGTCTTTTTTTCAGAATTGAACACCTCTGGACCACAGACGCAAAAAGACAACTTGTCCAATCTATGTTCCTTTCATTAACTGACTACGCCAACTTCATTTATGGCCATTGCTCTGCCTCATATCTTGCAAAACTGGATGTATTATATCACAGAGCACTGGGATTTATAACTGGCCTCCCGTACTCCACACATCACTGCTCTTTATATGCAGCCATAGGGTGGCCCTCCCTTCAATACAGGCGATATAGAAATGCAACCCTATGGATGCTCCAAGCCCTTACCAACAAACTCCCACAATACATTGTTGACTGTCTCTCCCTTAGTCCTATTAGGAACTATGCCTTAAGAAGTCAATCGCAGATTTCTTTGAATGTCCCAAGGGACAACATTGGCTTTGGAAGGGCCGCCATAAGCTATGCCCTGCCTACTCTCTGGAATAGGATAAAAAAATCATTGAGGCTTAGCTCACCTGTCGGTCCTGCCTTCTTTAAGACCCTGTATGACGAAACATTTGCTGAAATCTGTAATTGCTCTTATCGCTCCTAGCAGCTTGACTATTGCACCTCTCTTCTTCAACACTAGTCCCAGCTGCTTATCCAAATCAGCTCTTGCCACTACTACTCCCCCCTCCTCTGTCCCACTTGCCCTTAGCACCCTCTGCATCCTTCTTATTCACCACCCCCTTCTGCTGCATTTACCTAAGGCTTACACACTGTTATGCGCACCTCCATAACTTAGGAATTTCCATCCAGGCCTGTAGCGTGTTTCTGCTGGACAGGAATATAAATAATCTTTCTTTTTTTCTTCTGTGGTTTGTATATGACATCCATACACATCCTGCTCCTGTGGGAACTGTATATATATATATATATATATATATATTACCTTTGGGTTGTGTTATGTATATCTTTCTTGTACATGTGACTTGGAATGTAAATACTCTTCTCCTATCAGTATTGTAAACATGTTGTTCCTTTTGTATTATGTATATTTATATGTAACTGTACAATTTTCCCTCCCAACAGCAGGTCCACCTTGTAAATGAGCTTGCTCAATGGTGATCGCCTGGGTAAATAAAGATTTGATTGATTGGTTGATTGATTGATGCTGACAGTGTCATAAAAATGCATCATGTTCATTAGGCGTGATTTACCCTTTACAGATCCTTGCTACATAGGATCTGTCAAACCACAGTCACTAATTTATATTTATTTATTGAAATTTGTTAACCGGGTAAGCCCACTGAGACATAATGTCCCTTTTTCAGGGGCATCCAGGAGTTAATTACATTGAAGTAGAAGGCATCAGTTTAGATACATACAGAGGCATCAGATTACATAGAGATGTATTACACAAACAATAGGACCGTTACACATTAATTTTCATATGTTAGGTTACAAAGCTTAGAGCTAAGACAATACAAAACACATCAAGACAGGTCAATAGCGATAACTGACAAGTAAACAATCCTGTTTGCCTGGGTTGGTCACCAACAATCTAGAGAGAAAAACTAGGCAGGTTAGGGTCAAAGAAAGTAGAGCTCTGATACTATACTAGGAGCAGCATCCAATATATGTTCCTCTACTTTATCCTTTATCAGTCCTTTCAGGACTTTTCCAGGGACTGATGTCAGGCTGATCAGCCTATAATTCTTAACCTGATTTCTGTTCCTTTTTATGTTTGCTTGCACACATGTGCAAGAAACATAGTGCCATCATCTGAGTTTTTGTAGGTGTGGCACCCTGTCTTCCAATTCAGTCAGTGTGTTTGCAGGCGTGGCCACAGTTCATCAATGAATGCTGCAGCTGTCTATGACAGCAGTTGAAAATGCAGTGGCATACAGTTGAAAGGGAGAGACCGCTTCAGTGAGCAGCGATGAGATAGTGTTGATTAGCATATTGCAGGCAATCCTGCTTGTATACGTCTGCTTTCTCTTCCTGGAACATAAATTTAGTTTGAAGTGAATTTTTCCCAGGACTATCTTTCCAGGAGGAGGCAAGTGACTAAAATGACATCCTTGGAATGTTTCCCAAAAAAGATCTAATTGCCATCCTTGGAATGTTGAGTCAGAGTTCAGGGTAGGAGCGGCATTGACAAAAGCAGAAAAACAGAACCCCAAAGAGACTGAAAAAGTAGACGCAGTTTTTATCTGTTGACACACCTGATCAGTATTGTAATAATATTCCCCAACCCTCTGAGTGTCTCTGAATAGTGCTCCCCCCTACCTACCACACACAGTATGGCTGACGGGGATGCCCAATCCCCCATCGGCTCCATGCTCCCCCCTCCAGAGTTCTAGGTGCCACGCTGGGAGCCCACCCCAGCATGGCACAAGTGAAAATGGCGACAGGGGTACCCATTCACCCATCAGCTCAATTAAACCCCTTCAAAAGAAACAGACTTCCAGTTGCCACGCTGGGAGCCCACCCCAGTGTGGCACATGTCTGTATGGCTGATGGGGGTGCCCAATCCCGCATCAGCTCCACTGACCCCCCCTCCAAAAAAAATCTTCCAGCTGCCTCACTGGGAGGCCATCCCAGCATTGCACAAGTCCCACGTCATCTTCCTAAAAAGAAAACAAACACCTGAAAAGAAAAAAATGGTCCCTCATTGATTGTCTTGCCCCCCAACCAGGGGCCAACCCTCAGCGCATCCACCTTCCCACATCCCTACCTCACCCCATACTTACCTCTGGAGGCTGGCGTGACGATCTTCAGTGAACCGGGAACACGTCTGCACTCTTCAAAGCCGACCGCGAACTGAAGAAATGCCAGTAAGCTGTATAATGGAATAAATAGGGTTTTTTCAACTTTGATGCATATCTCAGGCATTTCTTGGAATTCTGACACCAAATTTTCAACATACGGTTATTGGGACCCCTCCTCATGAATTTTGGCACTGTCATGGCATTAATTGGCCCCGAAAGGTGATTTTGCAGTAACTGCACATAAACCACCTTTTGGGACCAATTTTCGAAATGACAGTGTCACAGTTCATGAGGTAGGCCCCCAAAAACCCTATGTTGAAAATTTGGTGAAAAAATTCCCAAAAATGACTGATTTACAAGTGTGCATGGAGCAGTTCCTATGCACGCTAGTAAGTTCGCAAATTTTTTATATTTTCACTCCAGATTTTTAACATTGCCATTTTACCACACCTCCTTATGAGCAGTATAGCTGTCATTTTTCACATCTTGCCAAAAATGTGTTTCTGCGCATGTAGTGCACAATGGCGCAGTCGGTGTGCAAAATCAATGTTTGGGACAGATTAAGAAAATCACTGTGACATTGATCATGAGCAGAGGTCTTAAAATGGCTATGTTAAAAATTTGATGACAAAAGTCCATAAAATGACTGTGTTACGAGTGAGCATTGCGCAGTTTCCAGTCACCCTCGTAAGTTCATGAGTTTGTAATATTTTCAGTCCAGATTTTCACCACTGGCATTTTTCCAAAATTCCTTATGAACAGTACAGCTGTCATTTTTCAAACCATGGCCGAAATGTGTTTTCGCACTTCCAGCACAGAAATGCGTGGTCGCTGTGGGAAATCACTGTGTGGGACAGATTAAGAAAATCACAGAGACACTGTTCATGAGCAGAGGTCCCAAAATGCCTGTGTTGACAATCTGCTGTAAAAATTCCCTAAACTAATTACATTACAGGTGTGCGTTGCACAGTTTCCATGCGTGCTCGTGACTTCACCAGTTTTTTTTTTATATTTTCACTGCAGATTTTCAACATTGCCATTTTTTACACCTCCCTATGAACAGTACAGCTGTCATTTTTCACATCCTGTTCGAAATGTGTTTTCGCAGCTGTGGTGCCAAATGGCGTAGTCGCTGTGCAAAATCAGCTTTCAGCTAACAAACTGGTATTGCCACTGTTCATGAGGTGGGGGGTCACAAAAAAAACATGTTGAAAATTTGGAGTGAAAATACCAACGAACGCCTGAGGTGTTAGGGTTTACGACCATAATGCCCCACCCTGTAGAGAATTACAGGCATCAGGGGTGTGACTTGGGATTGTCACCTGTAATGCTCATACCATTCCACCCCCACCCACACCCTGCAGCCAGTGAGAGGCATCAAGGTGTGCCTTGGACTCTTCAGCCCCAAAGTTTACCCCTTCTCCTATACAGCACCCATCTCACCATATTTCCTGATGGAATGGGGTGAACATAAGGGCCAAAGACCCCAAGGCACACCGTGATACTTGTTGGTGTCTGCAGGGTAGGGTGTGGTGAAATGGCATGGCCGTTATGCCTGACGACCCAAAGGCGCACCCCAATGCCTGTCAGTACCTGCAGGGTGGTGGTGGGGTTGTCTTCAGTTCAATACTTCACTGCCATTCCTACTGTATATGCAGCTCTGCAACTCCTATACTACCAATGCCAATGCCAGCAAGCAAACATTCTGTATTGACAAATGCTTGTTTAAATATTGGAATGACTGCTGCCTTTTTCCATGCATCAGCTACGTTACCCTGTTTTAATGAGGTCTGAAACAGTATTTTGACTGGCTCTGCCAAAACCTCCCCAGTTCCTTTATTATCCTTGGGTGAATACCATCTGGGCCGGGAACCTTGTTAGTAATCAGTCTCTGCAGCCTGTTCCTAATCTCACCTACATTTAAATTCAAACCAATATCACTATGGTCAACATTTAGGGGAATGGTTTTGTTGGTTTTCTGGCTAAATACTGTGCAGAAGTAGTTATTAAGAAGAAGACCTTCATTTCCTCCTTAGCCTCTTGCACAAATTGGGGATCACACAACAGAAGTGGGTCCAACCTCTAGCACTGTGAACACTGGATCAGCACTCCCCACACGATAGTGAGGGCAGCAGGGGTGTGGTCCAATACCACAGTTGGGTGGGTCTTTGTGACTATTGTGTTATGAGTGATTGTTGGAGATGCAGACCACATGTTGAGTAAAACTGAAGCCCAGATGGGGGCAAGATAGAAAGATAGCAAATCTTAATATAAGAGGGAACCCTGTAATTTCTTCCCTCATCCCTAACCTGCCCTGAATCCTAGACTGTCAGCTCTCAGCAGAATATACTACAGTAACTGCTGTTTCTGTGCATCCCCATCACTCTGGATCCACCTCAAGACCTTATATTTTCACTTTGTGAGGGAATCCCATAATTGCTTCCTTGCTCCTTTAGCCTGCCTCTAATTTCTAGGCACCCTGCACCCTATTTGACTGCATATCTAGTCACGACCACTGGTCCCCTTCCAACACATACCTTGGCTCACCTACCATGCCTCCCCCCCCCACTGCACCTCCTCCTCCTCTCCGTTATCCTGCCTCAGTCTTCTGGGAATTCTATACATCCCCTCAACTTAGCTGTGCCTCCCTGGTCAGGACTAGGTATTGTACTTGCTACATTTCCTCGCCATTCTCTCACCTAGTTGCTTACACTGCACCCCTGTCAATATTTCCCCGAAGCTATCTAAGTACCACCTATATATACTATAGTCACCCTCTGAGCTGTTGTATGCCTGCCTCTGTATATTACTGTTGTTTCATTGTACACATACTTTTTATTTATTTGTTGCACATGTTGATGTTATTTGTCTCCGTTGACTGTAAATTTTTATGTAATGTGTTTTGACCTGGCAATAACCAGATCCATCTCGCAAATGAGCTTTGCTCAACGATGTTCACCTGGATAAATAAAGATTTGATTGTTGATTGATAATCTCTAAAAGTAACAACAATTGCCCCCTGCCCATCACCCCAACACACACCCACCCCCAAAACAAAGCTCCAGCCCTGGACAACATAGAAGATAACAGCAAACCCAAAATAGAATCGCTTAAGTGGCGGAGGTTAGGCTTGTGCATCTCAGCCTGTGTGCATCTGTCTGACATGGCTGATGAAGGAGACAGAGAAAAAGGCTGGAATATGTGACCCACTTGTCAAGCACCTAACCCAGTGAAATATTCTTGAGCAGCCCCCATGTAGCCTGAAGCTATTTAGTACTTCAGAACTAAGTGATTGAAAAGAATGTGGGAGGAAATAAGACTAATCATAATACCATAATACAGAGCTCCAATCGCTGCAATTTCCTTGCACAAATTGAACCCTCTCCAGGACCCCCCTCCCATGGATTAACTAGGCTTACCTCAAAAGAGCATGTAGGCTGTCTCCCTCTCGCACAACCATACTCCTGGCATCACCAGCAACCATCAGGGTGAATCTGATGTGTACATCTTCCATTAATCACTTCTTCACAACCTGAGCTCTACCCCAAGACCAACCACCCAGCACTGTCTCCCCTCCCTGTTGTCACTTGCACATCCCTTCCCCTCCCAAGACCAGTGGGACTTCAGATCCCACCTCCTCCCCATCTCCCCTCCCCCACCCTGGTGCATTCCTCTCCATTCCCCAACCCACCACACTTTCTCCCATATCACCTCCTCAGAGGTGCTTCGTGCCCTTAGATCCTTAAGCTCCTCCGAACAAAGTCCAGATGGAGTTAACCCCATCCTCCTAAAGATCTCCGCTCCTGCCATAATCCATCCAATTACTTATATCTTTACCTCTCCCTCACCCTCACCTCTTGCTTCTTGCTGAAGACTTGGAACTTAGACAAAACCATCCCTCTTCACAAAGGGGGTGACCCCTCCTTCCCTGGCAACTATAGACCTATCTCTCTCCTTCCTTCCCTCTCCAAAATTCTGGAATCCCTCATCTCAAAGAGACTAAGCCAATTCCTTGCCTCCAATGACATCCTGACACCATTACAATCTGGTTTCCATCACCTCCACTCCGCTTCCTCCTCCCTTCTTCGTCTCACCAATCACATCCACTCAGCCACTGATAAGGGTCATCTGATGCTTGCCATATTTATAGATTTGGCTAAGGCCTTTGATTCTGTGGCTCACAAACTACTCCTTGAAGACCTCTTAGCTATAGGACTATCCCCAACTTCTACTGAATGGTTCAAGGCCTATTTAATCGATAGATGTCAATTTGTCCAGCTAGAGGATACCAAATCTGCTCCTCTTCCCATTTTGGCTGTTTTTTCTCAGAGATCAGTCCTTGGTTCAACCCTATTCTCAATCTTTGTAAACAATCTCCCCTCTGCCTGTTCGGTCTCACACATTCAAGTGTGCGCCGATGACACCTCGTCTCTCTCTGGCCCTGGTCAAACCCTTCCTCCAAGCTGACTTCATGAACACCCTAAAGTGGCTGGAGGACAAATTGCTTAAATGCAACACTAAGAAAACAGTCACCGGCTAGCCCAGTGGTGCTGAGGGCTGGAGCGCTGGACACCTTAGCTTGCGCTACGCTGGTGACCTGGCTTCAGGAATGAGTGCGGGTCACTGGGGGTCAGCAGGGGAGGAGAAGGATTGAATATCTGAAGGACTGCTCTCCTTCTCCGGGGAGGGGGGCCACTAGTGGTCGGTGTTGTCTGCCCCCTAGTGGAGACCGGGGACAGCACATTGACACTGAGAAGAGAAGGGGAGGGGAGGAGAGGAGGAAGAAGCTTGGAGGAGCGCATGAGGGAGTGTGCGCACTCCCTCCTTAGGTGTCATTGCACGCCCCCTCTCCTAAAGGGAGTAAACGAGGAATACCCTGGTCACAGCACAATGATGGCAGATCTCTGCAGGCGCCGCTCCCATGAATAGTGGTAACCTTCCACACCGGATCCGTTCCAGTGGGTTGAGGAATAGCTGCCGCCCCGCCATGGGGGGAAATCTGTAGGGGACAGCGGAAAAGTAAGGCGTGAGTGGGAGACAGGGCTGGAAATCTAGCCCAATGGGATGCTGACTGGGGGCAGAAAAAGATTAACAGCAAAAAAAAGAAAATGGTCACCATGCCTTTTGGCTTCACCCAGAAATTAGCCAAAATAACAACTCCTCCCACCTTATATGGCCTTGATGACTCCAAAATTACAGTAGACGAGTGATATAAATACCTAGGAGTTTAACTGAACCACAAATTAGACTTCTCCCTACATCTGGATAATATACACAGCAAACCACGACCAAAATTAGGAATGCTCTGTGGGAACAAGGACAGTGTCTCCTTCCCCATCAGGAGGAAAATATTCTCTAAGGTTAACCTCCGCTCATTTGATAATGTCAATGTGGTTTATAGCTCAGCGCCACAATCCTCCCTCACCAGATTAGACTCACTATTTCATACCTTTTGCGGATTTGCCTTGAACCTCCCATACTGCACTCACCACTATCTCCTTTACCAATCTGTCACTTAACGGCGACCACCACCTGGCACACTGCTCTACCTTCATCATTAAGTACTGGTTCAATACCCTTCCCTCCTACCTCTCCTCCTTACTAGCTCCTGCTCCTAGTACAGGCTACTCCCTGCACTCCCACGATTACCGCTCCTCACCTTGATCACACCCCGCTCATACGCCGGTACACTAGCCTTCACCCATCGGTTCCTTGTCATATGGAACTCTCTTCCCCTTAGTGTACGTGGCTTACCCACTGCACCATCCATCAAAAAGTATTTCAAGTGTCTCCCCTCCCCCCTTGCCACTGTTTCCACCCTTCTTGAATGCTATACACTACATCCATTCCGACCCTTTTCCCTTTTTTCCCCTGCTGCTCCTGCTCCATGTATATAATTGCTGTATATAATCTTGCTCATCTCATGAATGCATATAAATGTATTTCTATATTTTGTGTATGCTGTCACACAATACCTGTGCTCTGATGTCTGCCTCAGTACACCAAGTCGGTTTTGCTAGCTTATGTATTGTTTCTCCTAGTATTCAACTGCCCGCTGGCAGATATATTGTTAGGACCTACTTCTGTGCATGTTACTTCTTCATTGTTTATTCTTCATGAACGCTTGCTCATCTCATGAATGTATATAATTGTATATTTATATTTTGTGCTTATTGTACCATCTCCCCCTTCCCCGGGTCGCACCTGGAAATGAGCTTCAGCTCAGTGTGCCTTTCCCAGTTACCAATCTTTAAATAAATAAATCATTGACAAGCGGGACATGAAAAAGACAACCCCTCCACTGAATATATGATGTTGGGAGCTGCATAATGTGAGGGGGAAGGGACATCCATGCATGCCTCATACAGACAGACACATTTAAATATAACAAGTAACCCAGTAATAGATGAAGAAAGGCCCTCTTTACGAGATGGTCCATGACTTAGACAACACTCCAGACAGGGCTGGTGACTGGTCAACAGAGACTACCAGGGGCTGGCTAAAAACCCTGTGCAGTGAGGTGTCTTAGTCCCTGTCGTATCAGACATGGCAGGATCAACTTGAGCAGTGGAGCTGGTTATAGTCTCTTGGGCTTTCAGTAAGTGATGATCATTCAGGCCAGAGGAATCTGTAGTCAGGAGGTTGGTGACAGTAGCCACCACATTCTTGGAATCTGTGCACAGTTTGGGCTTGGAGGCTGTTCTTGAGTGCTGTAGATTAACACGGATTGCTGAAGGCTGGAAGAGGTAGAGGCCTGTGCCATCATGGGCTCTTCAAGGAGAGGGGCATAGCGATTATATCCCATTAGGGGAGATGGTATCAATAAGAACAGTTGAGACTCTTCACTTCTGCTCCAGCTCCTGTTGTGAGTTTGAGAGGCTTGTTTTTTTTCTGTTTTATTTGCTTTTGATTTTGCTTTTTATTGCGGCATCTCAGGTGAATCACCTGGTATCAAAGGTCCGATTCTATGGGTGGGGTGGGTTGCAGTGGTGGGCTGTAGGACCTGTCAGCCGAGTAGTGCACATGTGGTTCAGGGGCTGTGTCCATAAGCCAAGATCCCCTACCCCCCCCCCATCCAGACTGATTGTTGGTTTTAAATTTATTGCAAAACATCTGTTTGGTTATATATGCTTCTACTAGATCTGGTGCCTTGAAAGTTTAGGAGACTCCATTTTGGGTAATATGGAGGACTTCTGAGTAGTGGAAGGAGTAGGGCACACCAAACTCCATTAGCGCTTTTTGGGCAGGTTTGTATGTTCTGCACCTGTTTGTGAGCTCCTGGGAAAAGTCAGGAAAAATCCTATTCTGGTGACCCTGCCAGGTGATGGTTCCTTTTTGCCTGGACCATTGAAGAATCTATTCTCAGTCTGTATAGTGGTAAAAGCATGCAAACAGTGGCCAGGCTTTTCACCTCACTTGGAGACTGAACCAAGGGAATGTGAGCATGATATATTTCTAGGTTGGGTGAGCAGTCAGGAGGAAACATTACACTGAGGGCTTGATGAAGGAAGGATTGGAGTCTCACCCTTCACAGTCCTCCGGAAAGCCTATGAATTGGAGTTTATTTCTGTGCCCCATATTCTCTAGATCCATTACCTTGTTTCAGAAGCAGTATATAACTCAGTCCTGCTCCCTTACATAGACAGATAGTTGCTCAGAGGTATCCTCTGTGTGGGAAATCCTGTGCTCAGTGACATTCAGGCTATCACCCAGTTAGAGAACATCAGATGTGGTATGCTGGGTTACAAGTTCTAGTTTATTGGTTTGGAGAACCAGATGCTCAAACATTGATTTTTATCTCTGACAGGGGTGAGGCAGTGGAATTGGAATCAGCAGTCACCGTTTTGTTAATGGCGATTGAAGAGGGCAGCTGCCCAACAACACTCAACATTTTGTGATCAACGATCACCCAAAGCAAAAAATAAAAACAGTGGAGCACTGCTGGGGTCAAAGAGATGACAGACTGAGTGCAAGAAGACACAGGTAAGGCTGTAACTGAGACAAGGGGGGGTTAATGAAGGGGAAGGGTGGAAAGGAGGGGTAGCTGCAGAATAAGGGGTGCTAGCTGCACATTCGAGCAGACTTGATAGACCTCTAGGCCTTTATCTGCTGGCAAATTTCGTATGTTCGTATGTTCGTAAATTGTACCAGACTTTGTTCAGGGGTTTCTCTGAGAGAGAAAACTAAGCAGCCATATTGTGGGTGCTTTACAAGGCTGTCATCTTTGGTTAGTATACTGCCCCCTCCTTCTCCCCATTCCAAAACTATTGGTATCATATCAATAGTGAGTCATATATGATTCTCTGGTATTTAGTAGACCCCACCCTCACCTGACTGTGATCATGCAATCATCTTCACCTTGTAGATAGTACCCCCACCACCAGTAAGCCCCTTCAAACCTGCACCCGGTGGCCAGCACTTACACTCCATGCACATCTATGGCTGGCCACTGTCATGTTTACTAGAGCACTATTAGAATCATTAGTAACCTTTGTTGGTAAGGGTGTGGGCAGATGACTGAGACCCAAGAAGAAGCAGTTGCATTGAGGTAAGGGGAGAGAGACAAGGGTAGGGGAGGTCTATTTTTACTGTGTGATCCTTGTTTGTGCAGTCAGAGAGTGAAATCAGAAAGAATAGGATCTGTGTCTCTGAATGCTGAACAAAATCAGTGTTTAGGCTGAAAATATCTTGCTTCATAACTTTGTTGTTTTTTTTTTCAAAATTTTGAACCCAGACTTTCAACCTAGTCTGTTTATTACCCTACTTTATGATTAAGACAAGTGGCATTTTTTAAATCCCATCCAAAATGTGATTTCACAGAGTGACTACAAAAAAATGTTTCAGAGGGGATCTGAAAAATTATACCCGTCTTGTTCATGAGGTGGGGTAAAATTTGGGGTCAAAATCTGGACAAATAGTAAAGTTATGAATAAATACTGAATAATTCAACATTGCTTCATAACTTTGTTGTTTTGTGAGATTTTGACCTAAATTGTGAACTATAGTATTTGACCCACTGTGTCAAGACAAGTGACATTTTAAATCCTGTCCGAAATGGGATTTGCAGAGTGACTGTGAAACCCCATTTTAAGGGGATTTAAAAAATGTCACCATCCTGGTTCATGAGGTGGGGTTAAAAAGGGTCATGTTGAAAATTTGGGATAAAAATACAAAGAAGTTACAAAGTTATGCATAAAAGTTCAAAACACATTAAAAAGCCATTAACCAAACATACTTTTTTTCAATTACTTCCCAGTGGAGCTCAGCAAAAACAGGATGCTGATGAATGAGCTGCACTGGACCAGATAGGTAAGTATGGGGTGGGGGTGTATGGGGTGGTGGGTGCTAAGAGGTGGGTTGGGGGTTGGGGCATGGGGGCAAAAGGTATCACTGAGCCATTTTCTTCTTTTACAGGTTTACTAATGGGGCAGAGGAGAAGGATCGAGAGGTGGGTGGGATACTTGGCCGTGGGTGGGTATTTTATTCTATGAACAAGGCATGGAGAAGGATTGGGAGGTGAGTGGGACACTTGGCAGTGTGAGGATATTTTCTTTTCATGGATGGGGCACAGAGAAGGATCAGGAGGTAGGTGAGATACTTGGCAGTGGGAGGGTAGTTTTTCTTTCTCAGACGGGGCACCGGGAAAGATCAGGAGGTGGACATAATACTTGGCAGTGGGAGGGTGTTTTCTTTTCATGGACAGGGCACTGGGAAGGATTTGGAGGTGGGCAGGGTACTTGGCAGTGAAAGGGTATTTTCTTTTCATGGACAGGGCATGAAGAAGGATCAGGAGGTAAGCAGAGTCATTGGCAGTGGGAGGGTATTTTCATTTCATGGATGGGACACAAAAAAGAATTATTTAACAGCTAATAACCAGGGAAGGCACACTGAGCCAAAGCTCATTTCCAGGTGTGACCCGGGGGAAGGGAATAAATATGAACAATTTATATAACAAAGTAAGAATGCAAATCACGTAACAAAAATGTGATAAAGGCATAAAGAAAAGAAAATATATATAAAATACAATGGTAGCAGCAAATCGGGTGGCAGCACAAAATAGTAGCATGAATACAGCAATGATAGGGTGGGTAGATATAAGTGAAGCAAAGTGCACAGTGCATGTTGGGGCAGGGACTATGCTAATGAGCCTCAAACGAAGGGGGCTGACAGGACAGGGTCATGGAAGAGGATCTGAGATTTAGAAGGGGATTTACAGGAACAGAAGGGTGTAAGGAATTGTCTAAATTGATATCTAAAGGTAGAGAGTGAGGAGGAGAGGTGGAGGCGAGGGGTGGGAAGCATATTCCAAAGGGAGGGGAGGTGGTAGAAGAAAGCAGCTTGACCAGCAGATGAGTGAGGGTGGAGAATGAAAAAGATGCAAGAATCACTGGAGTGCAGGGAGTAGGAAGAGGAGGGAATGGGGGAAATGAGGGAGGATAGCTAGGATGGAAAGGATCCCAGCCAGTACTTGGTGATGAAAGTGGCACAGAGGGACTGGTGACAGGATGGGAGAGGGAGGAGTAAAGGCAACAGTGATGAATGCGAAGGGGAGAGTTAGTGGCAAAATGGCAGAAGGCATTAGAGAGGGTTTACAGCCTGGCAAGGGAGGAGGCGGGTTAATATCATAGACCATGTCAGCATAATCAAAGTTTAAGAGAACCATTTTGATTACCAGCTCCCAGTGGACATGGAGTGAAAGGCAGTCTTTGTTAGGGTACAAGGCGCCATGTTTTGGGTGGAGTCTGGCATGAATGGCGTTGATGTGGACAGAGAAACTGAACTTGCTATCAAGCCAGACTCCAAGGTGTTTGAAGGTGGGGAAACCTCCAGAGGGGTGCCATCAAGCATGTAGAAAGCAAGGGGAGGTGACAGCCTAGCCAGTTTCTGACTGACACCGAAAGTCATAGTGATAGTCTTCTTCGTGTTGACCCTGTGTTGGTTGATGTGGAACCAATGTAGGACATTGTGGAAGACCTTTTGGAGCAGATCTTTCATGGCTGAAGTTGTAGGGCCTGAGGTGTAGATGACCGTGTCATCTGCATACATATGGATATGCAAAAAGACACAGACAGAGGGGAGGTCATTTAGGAAAATGGAGAAAAGAACATGGACAAGATGGAGCCCTGAGGGACACCTGTTAGGATGGGGAGAGTGGGGGACAGGATGCCACCCACTTGTACTGACTGCTAATGGCCCATAAGGTATGAGCAGAATCAGCCAACAACGGTTGCTGAGAGGTCTGCAGAGCTCAGCTTGTTCAGGAGGAGAGGGTGGGACACTAAGTCAAAGCCTTTAGCCAGGTCCATGAATATAGCTGTGGTGATATGTCCCTGATTCATGCTGGTGAGGATAGAATCAGTTACCCACAGCAAGGAAGAGGTGGTGGCGTGGTGCTTCCTGAAGCCAGGCTGAAAGGGGGAGAGGAAATCTGAGGTATAAAGGAAGTCAGCACGTCTGGAGTAAATGAAGGTTTCCTGAAGCTTTGCAAGACAGGGAAGAAGTGATATCAGCTGGCAGTTACCAGGGGAGGAGGGGTCACCCCCTTTGTGCAGAGGTAATACCTTTGCTGTCTTCCAGGCCTGAGAGATAGCACAAAGGAAGAAGGAAAGGTTCAAAAGGTGAACAAGTGGAGAGGCAATTGCCGAAGCTGAGATTCATAGAAGTTTGATATCCAGCCCATCAGGGCTAGACTTAGACAGGTTAAGTGAAGTTAGGGCGAGGAAGACTTCATGAGGGGATATGGGGGAATTGGAAGCCTTCAGGAGATAGAGCAGAATGAGAGAGGTAGGGATGGGACTGAGGGAGGGAGGGAGTGATCAGAGGACTGGTATGAGGAAAGAGCACAGAAAATGAGGTGGAGTAGGGCAGGATGCTACTAGCTGCATACCAAAAGTGATGCATGCATAATTCTTTTTCCATAAAGTGAGGAATCTGTCACAAATGCATTAAAACATTAGAAAATTGCTCACAAATGTTTTGCAGCATATCACATGATGCATACTGCTGCTCTTAACCTACATCATGTGTTTTGAAATTCCAGCACTTCTTTACCTGAGAAATCATTTAAAAATGCCTTTATAATTCAAATGTATCAGTAAAAGAGGAAAATCAGAACTTAATCATTTCATTGATTGCTTAAAAATACATTAGATCAGCACCCTAATTTTATTGGTAACTGATTTGCCATGATGGCAGTTTTGAATATGTAGGGAACATGAAATTACCTGGCTCAAGATATGTAATTTAGCTAAGTGTGAGAGGGAAGACCATGACATGAGTAGAAAGGTTACAAGCGAGTTATTAAAGACCTGCCCTGTCACAGGTTATGATAAACTGTGTATTTTTAGTCAGACCATTGCATATTTGATGTACACATCAGTTTACTTGCTATAACTTTTAAATCTGTTTTCTGTGTGAAGATTTAATGGTTTCTCTTTTATACCAACTGCTGGCTTAAATACTGCACTGGGTTATTGTGATGACGTAAGTAGTGTGAAAGCTGCTCTCTGATTGGTTCAGTTTTTAATTGTGATACACCCAACTCTCATTATACTGTCTCAACCTTAACCTAGCCAACAGAAAATATAACATGTTATCTTGGAGGTAGAGTATGCGATAAAATAATTTATTTTCACAGGTTTATCACTAATGGTATTGTATGAATAGTGTCATTAAATTCACCTACACGTTTTCTAAAGAAATTATTTTCAGTTTATCCAATCTACCATCTATACAAATCTTCTTGTACCTCCTGCAATATACAGTCCTTCATACTGGAAAGGTAATACTGATATTAGACATGATGTCATATGGCCAGCCCGCCAGCACAATAGTACCACTACCGCTGTAGCGATGACAACCTGGGTTTGGAAGTGAACTCAAGGCATTTGAGGTTCATCTAGGGGGAGGAAAATTGAGCGTCTGAGGAACTGCTCTCCTCATTTTGGGTCAGGGGAAGTGGAGGCTAGGGAAGCCAATCTGGGGCAGAAGAGTTAAGGGTGGTGGTGGCTGCCAATACATGTTGCACAGAAGTACAAAAGATGCATCATGATGGTATGGCATGTCCACATCTCCCAGGGAAGAAAGAGAAGAAAAGTCCCTAACAGCAGGATGACACTGGTCACCAGTAGGCCCCACACCCAGCTATCAAGACACAGCCAAGCAAACAGGATCATGTTCGATGACAGTGGTTGGGGAGCCCTGAGTACCCGGGGGGGGGCAATCCCTAGGGGTAGACATGGGCAGGTAAGTTCTGAAGGATGCCAGGGTGTTGGGGCTGGTGTGACAAGTGGAAAGGGGCTGCTCAGACAGGTAGGGGGAAAAGACATTATGTAATATGAATTACAAATTACACATACACCAATAATACAAAGCATCATGGGAAGTATTTGCAAATCACAATGATTTTGAGCCAGACTGAATGGTGCTAATAGAGTTTACGAGCAGTCTGCAGAGGCAGCAGACACAGGCATGTATTTTGTCTTTGTTACAGTAGGACTCTCTGTGTATAAAATGTGTATCTCAGCTAAGGCAGGCAGGTAAGCAGACACGTGATCTCAATTTGAGTCATGGTAAGCACAAACTATGAAAGCAACATAAAAAACAAGCAAACCTGATATTCAGTAGGGTTTCTATCACTCTGTCCCTGTTTCTGTTTCAACAGCCTTTTGAAAATGCTACCCAAGACTTTCAGTGCAAATGCAAATTTGGGTTTATTGCCAATGCCCCCAAATTTCAAAGAAATACCAATTTACATGAAGCCCACTGGTGTAAAGCATCATGGGAAATATATGCAGATCATGTAATAGAAGCACCTTAAACCTATGTATTATGCTTGGGCTTATATGGATAATGTTGATATTGGAAATTATGCAGTATGAGTACCTGGCTTGAACATATGTATTATACTTGGTCTTGTAAGAATAATGCTGATACTTAAATTATGCTCCAAAAGTGCTCAGAGACACTAATACTGTCACACAAAAATATAACAGAAGGAGTTTATTCCTCTGGAATGAAATTAATGCAAGAAACAAGTGGAAGGAATGGGCTCACAAAAGTATGTTTAACAATTTGATTTTAATTAGCAATGACAAATGCCATCCAGATTTAACAACCCACCAATGTTTTATGTTTTGCCAGTTCCTCAGGGTAGGCATCAAGTTTTGCAGCTAACCAAAATTTGAATAAATTACATACATTCTACAGTTATCATTCACTTTAGTTGGCTCAAATCTGCAGCAGGTATAAAAAGAGATAAAAGGCCTAAATAAATTGCATTTCTTCTGACTTCTGCTTTAGATTGTGTGGTATGCCAGAAATATTAGTCTCATCACTTTATGTTAAATACATCTAATGTTACAAGGATTTGTTACTATATCCTAATGATCACATCATACACAAAGAAATGTTCATGTAGCTCACCTTATCAATTTATGTAATATCAGCTGCTGTACACACTCTGTTAGTGTTTTCTGTTTCTTTATAATGACACTTTGTGTAAACAGAGTTCTAGAACTGTTTCTATTTTTCATATGTATTACCTCATAATTTTTGCTGTATTTTAATAAAGGTCTGCTTGGTTTCATAATTAAGAACATAAGAACATAAGAATTTACCGGCAGAAAAGGCTGTGTGGTCCATCTAGTCTGCTCAGGTTTTCTACCCCCCAATATCAATTTGTCTTGATAAGATGACTATACTGTCTATCTCATGCCTGTTTGAATTCAATGACCATCTTGGCTGCCACTACCTCCAGTGGCAGGCTGTTCAAGGGTCCACCACCCTTTCCATGAAAAAGTACTTTCTAACATTTGTTCTGAATTTGACTCCCACCAGGCGTATGTTGTGTCCTCTAGTGCATGCAGCCCTGTTTTCCTGGAAGAGGTTCTTAGTTTGTACTGTGTTGATCTGTTTAACAAATTTAAATGTCTTAGTCATGTCTCCTCTGTTCCTCCTCTGTTTGAGGAAGAATAAATTTAGCTGGCTGAGCCTAGCTTCATACGTTTTGTGGTGCAGACCCTGCACCATTTTGGTGGCATGTTCTTTTTTAGGTAAGGTCTCCGGAACTGCACACAGTACTCCAAGTGAGGTCTCACCAGGGACCTGTACAGCAGGAGGGTTACATCTTGCTTCCTACTGGTAATACCCCCACCTATACATCTGAAGATGCTTCTTGCCTTTAGTGCCGCTTTTTCTCATTGCTTACCTACCTTTAAATTGTTTCAGATCATGACACCAAGATCCCATTCCAGCTTTATTTCTTCTAGTAGCTGCCCCTCCAGGACACACTTCATGCATGAGTTCCATCTACCCAAGTGCATGATTTTACATTTTTTTGGTTTTGAATCTCAACTGCCAGTTCCTGGACCATTCCTCTAGCATCCTGAGATCTGCCTCCATTTCTGCGATCCCTTCCTGTGTGTCCACCTTGTTGCAGAGCTTTGTATGTCTGCAAAGAGGTAGACTTTCCCTTTCAGTTCTTCAGCGATGTTGCTGATGAAAATGTTGAAAAGGATGGGGCCTAATAATGACCCTTGTGGCATGCCACTTGACACTTTCCCTCTTGGGACAAAGTGCCATTTACCATAACCCTCTGTGTCCTGCCTTGCAGCCAGCTTGTGATCCATTTAACTACTTTGTGACTGATGCCAGCTTGCTCCAGTTTGTTGGCTAGCTTTCTGTGTGGGGCTGCATCAAAGGCTTTACTAAAGTCCAGAAACACCCTGTCCACTGCTTCCTCCTGGTCTACTTCTCTTGTAACCCATCAAATTTGTTTGGCATGAGCATCATGATGTGAAGCCATGCTGCTTTGCATCAAGCTGCCCACTTGCTTTCAGGTAGTTCATTACCTTTTCCTTAAGTAATGTCTCCATTATTTTACCCACCACAGAGGTCAGACTTACTGGGTGGTAGTTTACTGCTACCTTCCTGCTACCACTCTTGTGCAATGGCACAGCCATGGCCCTTTTCCAGTCCTGTGGTACTATCCCCTGTGCCAGTGAACTGTTAAACAGTTCAGCAAGTGGGGCGACAAGTTCATCCAAAAGTTCTTTTAGAACTCTTAGGTGTATTCTATCAGGGTCCATTGCCTTGTCCACACATGGGGAAGTGTCCTGGCTGGTGCTGGACCATTACCAGTGTCTTCCTGTGTGCAGACCGAGCAGACGAATCCATTGAGAACTTTTGCCTTGCCTTTGTCATTTTCCACCAGGTGTCCTTCCTTATTTGCCAGCTGCATTATTCCTCCTTTGTTCTTTCTTTTTTCTCAAATGTACTGATAACATGTTTTGTCCCCCCTTTTTTACTTCTTGAGCCAGTTTTTCTTCAGTCTGGGCCTTTGCCACTCTAATAGCTTTCCTGGATTCCTTGAGTTTCTCTCTGTAGGCTTCTCTATCCTTTTCAGACTTGGTCTTCTCCTTGTACTTCTGAAAAGCTTTTCTCTTTTCCCTAACTATAGTAGCTACCTCTTTGGAGAACCCTATTGAGCAGCAGCACTGTGATTGACTCTATAACATCTTTCAGCTTTGTCCATTTGTTCTCCATATTCCATGTGGTATCTGTTGCCAGCAGGGGCTTGATCCTTTCCCTCATTTTTGGGAAATCTGCTTTCCTGAAATTGAGCATCCAATTCTGGAGTGGCAGCGATCCTCAGTCTTGCTAATGGAGAACCAAACTGACCTGTGGTCACTTTTATTTTTTTATCTATTTTATTTTAGACTTTGGTAACCAGGTAAGGCCCACTAGGCACAAGTGCCTGTTTTCAGGGGTGATCTGGGAGCACTGGGGGGTTAAGTGACTTGTTCAGAGTCACACAGTATGCAAGTGGAGGTTATGGGAATCAAACCTAGGTCTGCTGGATGTACCAAGCTCATTCACAGCTCGTTACTCTATCTGCTAGGCTATACTGCCAGCCCCCACTGCTACCCAGATTGATCCCCACTTGTACGTCTGATACCCTGGCACTGTTAGTGAGTACCAGGTCCAGGATAGCTGATTCTCTGGTGAGAGAAACCACCATTTGATTCAGTCCTGCCCCCCTCAAAGCCATGAGGAAGTCTTTACTCCTCTCTGAGGTGGCTGTGAAGATGGACCATTCTACATCTGGTAGATTGAAGTCCCTGACTAGCAAGAGTTCACCTTTGTCAGCCATCCTCATTATGTCTTCCAGGATATCCTGTCCTTTTTGATCTCCTGGTTTGGGGGTGTATAGATAACTCCAACCCTGATAGGGTTCCTGTTTCCAGCTCCCAGAGTGATCCATAGGGCCTCTGTCTCGCCTTGTGTTCCCTGGGTCTCAGTAGCATTTATCCCTTCCCTGATATAAAGAGAAACCCCCCCTCCTTTCTTACCTATGTGGTCTCTCCTGAAGAGAGTGTAACCAGGGATGGTGATGTCCCAGGTATGGTTCTCTGTGAACCAAGTCTCTGTGACAGCATCCCAGTCGAGGCTGGCCTCAGCCATCATTGCTGTGAGATCTGTGATTTTGTTTGGAAGGCTACAGGCATTGACACACATTGCCTTTTAGTCTTGGTTTGTTCTGCTTGCTGTGCAATTTCTCCATTTATGGTTTGTGTCCCTAAAATTTTGAATGCCCCATCATATAACATGGAATGCCCATGTGGAGTTGTCATGCATGTGGTGCTTTTGATGCCCTGTTTTGGTTCTGATTGATTTTCCTAGGGTGGGGAGGGGCATTTGTAAGCTCATATGATGCAACTGTTGCTGGTGCCCCTTACCCTCCCTCTAGTTTAAATAGTTGACAAAGACATCAAATTTTTGGCTGAGAGCACATGTTCCCTCTTTTGTAAGGTGGAGGCCATCAAATCTAAAGAACTCCTTCTTACAGAAGTTCTTTCAGCTTCCTACATAGCCATAACCTTTTTCCTGACACCAGTTTTTGAGCCAGGTATTAAGTTCAACAATGTCCTCTTTCTCTGATCTTCTGCCTGTTAGCCCCCTTGCCCCACAAAGGCAGAATTTCTGACAAGGAGACTTCGGATGAAAGGGAAGTGAGTTTTTCTCGTAGAGTCATTAGATGCTGCTTAGTGTCTCCAACTGACCATCTGGCCGGGTTGTTTGTATCTATATGGATGAGAATGTACATGTCTCACTTGGAGTTACACACAGTTCCTTCAATCCTGTTTCTGTCCCCCCATGCCGATACTCCTGGAAGGCATCTAACCTCAGTTTCTGTTTGGCCACTTTGGTGGATATGTGACTCTACCCTGCAGATCACAGAGTCGCCTATTGTTAAGATGCACTTTTTGTTTTGCTTGGCGGTTTCTGTTGTAGTTTGTTTTTCCATGCATTGTGTGAGGGTCCTCTTCACTGTCATGCTTGGATGAAAGTGGAGAGAACCTATTTGTTAGTTTGACTGGTGTTGGAGTTATTTCATGAGAGTTAATTTGCTGCGCTTTCTGTTTTCCTACCAACTGCCAGCCCCCTGGTCTGCTAGCTCTCTGGGGGAGTGGCGTTGGTGGTTGGTGCCTCAAGTCTGAGTGCTGCGTGGCACAGTTGAGTTGCATGCTGAGAAAGTATATTTCATCACAAGTGATGTGTAGTTGAGTGTGTAGATCATACAGTGCAGAACAAGTATGAAAATGCCTGACTGGCCTCATGTAAGCTCTGGTGATGAGGGCCCCACAATATCTACAGTTGAGAGCACCTGTGCAAGTTGGCTGTAGTAGAAATAGGGAGGATGTGCGGATGGAAATATAAATCCTACATAAGAGAAAAAAATAAATAAAATGTGTTTTTTGAAGACGGTTACTAGAAAGGGAGTAGAGAAGGAGTTTCGACGAAAATAGATGTGCCTGTGGAAATAGTAATAGGGAGTTGCTTTTTTTTATGCCCCTAGGAGGAAGGTTGCTAGAAAGGGAGTAGAGAAGGAGTTCAGACTTGAATAGAAGCACATGTGGAAAAAGTAATAGAGAGGATGTGTGGACAAAAAAAGAAGTTCAGTCCCAAAGAAGAAGTTTTTTTTTTATATATTGCATCCTTTAATGATGTGTGAGGACTTGTGCTCTGTCCTTTCAAGCAAACCCTAGAAGAAAAGAGCTTGGGTGAAGTTAGGTGCTTTATGCAGGCAAACCTAATTTTCACCTTGAATTAAGTATTTCCAGTACTATGTAGGGAAAGTAGTAATCAAATAGTTTTTAGCAATGAATACATTATCTACAGTGCAAATTTTTAAACATCTGTTAAAGCATATATTAGTTTACAGACTTTATAATTATCTTGTGCACCTTAAATTAAGACTTATTTAGTTTACAGATTGTATAATTATCTTTTGTTCTCTTATATTTTGACTTCCTGTTGCTGAAATTGGACATGGTGTAAAATGAGATTCATGCACCCATGTAATACACTTGTTCTTAAAAGGATAATGAAGATATCGGACATGTGTAATGTGAACACATTGAACCCATGCAGTATGCTTAGTCATGTAAGGATAATAATTAAAGTAATAAGGTACAATGGGGTTATGCTAATGTCCTGTTAATCATCCCTGGGGCATGATGTGGCACAAGGCATTGCCTCTTGCTACATGCCCATGGGGGTGATTAACTGGACATTAATGTAACCCTGGAGTACCATATGTCTAATATTATAATGATCTGATACACATAGTCATAGTAACTTACATGTTTTTGAAAACAATTTCTGTTTTTTTTTCAGACTTTTTTTTAATGTAAATAGTCCTTCCTTTTCTTTTTATTTGGATCTATGTACTATATATATATGTGTGTGTGTGTGTGTGTGTGTGTGTTGGTTGACAAATGGAGTGTTACACATCAGCTTCTGAATAGTGAACAATGCTGGCTCACTGGATACATCAGTATCATGTAGGGGTACCGCTCACGGTAGTGGTTACTGCTGTTCAGATCAGTGTGTTGCAGATGTTGTTTTCAGGCCATGGTCAGACACAGACAGAAATAAACAAAAAAGAGCAAAATAGACTTATCAGTGTTGCAACTGCTGCTGCTCAGTAGGGATAGACAGATCACAGAAATCATTACATTTGGGTGGACAGTTGCTGCCTTGTGTTGGGGGGGTAAAACTCTTTCATGCAGAGGGGGAAAGAGAGGGTCCAGAACCATGCAGAGATCACATTAAATGACAATAATTAATTGTCACTTTCATTGCTTCTTCTTCAGATATCTCCAGGTTCGAACATATATAAACTCATACCAGAAAAAGTGAAAGACTCTGAAGGGGCTGCACCCCTTTTAAAGACTATCGGACAAATAAAGACCTCAATAGAACAGAAAGGCCAAATTTCCACTCTATATAAAGCTGTCAGAATGATAAAATCAGATCCTCTCATAAAACTTAAAAACAAAATGGCAGGGGGAGATGCACCCGGGAGCTGTACCTCTCAACTGGAATTTAATTTTTAAAGTTGTCAAGCTGACTACTAGATCACCCCTCTGGCAAGAATTTGCCTGGAAGGTCAGGCTGCGTTACTTCTACACCCCTGAGATGCTGAATAAAAGAAACCTCTCCCTCTCGGCCAGCTGTTGGAGAGGTTGTGGGGAGGATAAAGCAGGTTACTTGCATATTTTCTGGGCCTGCCCTAAATTGGCTGAGTTCTGGGCTGCTATTAAGTCAGCAATAAAAGAAATATTACGTATTAACCAACATTTGGAGTGGCACGAAATGATATTAGGGTTCCCACCACAGGGACTTAAAGGAATAGACTCTTTATATCTATGGGCAATCCTAACAGCAGCCGCTCTTAAAGCAGTAACCAGAACATGGCTGGGCACAGTCACTCCTCAAAAACAGGACTGGATCTCAATTATTAGGGGTATAGCTGAGTTGGAAGAGTTAACTTTTAGAGTAAACCAGAAGACATCAATATATACTCAGAAATGGGCCAGATGGATTAGCAGGTTCCACTCTACTAGGGAAACAGTGGGAGGGGGAACAGGGGTCATTTTGCTGGGCTTGGGAGACCCGTAAATGGAGACCCGTAAATGTAAATGTGCTAGCAACAGGATGAGTAGCAACATTAGGGTTGTCAAATGAAGAAAACATAAAACTCCTGAATATGTATAATAATGAAATACGACATGGATGAATATAAGATAATCAAAGTCTGTACTTGTGACCTCTGAATGTGAAATTAAATTACTACAGAAACTGAAGTAAAAATAAAGTTTAAAAAAAAAAAACTTTCACTGCTTGAGACACATTGTACGTCTACAGTCCACCCACAATCAGCAACATGTTCAAGCATCCAGATTATGTGTAATCATGAGCCTTATATTACCTGATGAGGTCCTACATACATAGTTATCTTACATTAACATAAAGTATGTGAAATGTGAGTAACCAATCATATTACAGGACTTTACTCACTTAATAATGCTGACACTGGACATGCTATAAGATGGGCATCAGGAACCCATGTATGTCACCTCTTGATTGTGTCCTGCTCTCTGTGTGTTACATGGAAAAATAAATACAAATTGAGTCCAAACAATTAATCACTATTATAATTTATAATAAGATCCCCCTATACTTTAAAGACTAGAAGATTACTGTTGCATCTCCTGTAAGCAATAAAATATCCAATTCAGAAACTTTGAAGGGTTTCCATGATAAATGGATAACATTATTAGATAGAGTTTGACATGGTCAGTTAGTGTTCCAAGGTTACCTGAGGCTGTTTAATTCCAGGAGATAATTAGACACCTGGAACACCAACATTATGAACCTGGGTTATCCAGTCAGCTGAATGATTCTAAAAACGAGGCCTATAGAAACAACATTTTCATTCTTTAGAGTTCATAATGGCATGGACAGTCATAAGTCATCCCGGTGGTAAACTGATTTAATCTTTGAACTTCAAATATAAAATGGGATAAAAAAAGATATCTTAATAAATACATTAGCAGATACAGTATTGAAGGATCAGATCACATTTTCTTTATCAAGAATAGGCACTGTTAGTATTTTCAATCTCCCTGCATTTCATGATATCTAAGACTATTTATTTTACTGGTTAGCGAACACTATAAGGAGATGACTACTGCTATATATTCACTGAGCCTCTTTCCAATCTGGCATATTGTATACACAGGAACTGTCAAGATTGGCATTGGTCTTGCCGTGGGGAAGCACAAAGGTACACACTGCTACATGAATCTCATCATTGTCAGGTAGTGCCCTTTTATGCAGTGAGTAGTGTGCTACTAGACAAGGCAGCCATGGTGATAGAAGCCTGCGGGACCAACCTGATGTTATGTGACTTGAGAAATATCATTAGGGCTACCTGACTAGGAAGCTGATAGTGCAGACCTATGACATTTATGGAGATGGGTGTCATGTACAGAGAATACAGGAGTATTTGTGGTTTTCAATAGCACTGGTTCCTGATGCACTACAAATCATCAAGATTTAATCTCAAGAATAAATAGCCTGTTTTCCAGGGTACCAGCTGCAGTATGAAAAGGGTTTGGCATCTGGTTTTCAGATTTTATTCTAAACATCTCTACAGTAAATATACAGTATAACATTGAAGTTGTTTTACATTTGAAACCCAATATGAATTATTAGAATTTACTGTTGATTGCTTCTAGCTGGTGCATGTTATGTTGAGTGATGCTGATGCTGAGTATATAGTATATTTCCGTTCTGTTGCATGTTTATAAGTTTATGCATCAGAGGTCGATAACCATTCCATCAAACTGGAAAACAGCTAAGGGTGTAAAAATTCTATTAGCGAGGGATAGTAGCTATTTCATGTTAATGATGTTTGAAGTCTAATTCAGTGCCCATGCTTCAGCTGCTGTTGTCTAAAGATGTGTGAGTAGCAAAACCCTCATCACTACAGGGACTTCATGATAAGGTTTTAAAAACATCTTCAGTGAGCAGGTAGTCAGTAGCTCAACATATTTTGGGAGGGAGGATGAATGGAAGGAACCGTTTGTTTCCAAAAAGCCTTTCAACTCTAAGGTGCTGTACTGGAATTGTACAATAAAAGCTGGATAATCCTGCTGAAAAATAATTTTTTAAAGAGCAGTCCTTAAGCAATATGGCACACCTGGGCAATGTAGTTATGGGATATTGCCACACCTTAGGTATTGTGGCATGAGGAAAAGCCAAGTGCCTTGAATGACCCAAAATGTGGTGATGTCCAACATGACATGTACCCTGAAGTGCCTTACAGTGATTATACAATGAGACTTAGCTTTACAAGTTTAAAAACATAAAAATAAGAATAAGGTATCATTTAATTAAGAAAAGCAATACCTGAATAGAATGCATAAGGTACAGGTATGAAAGTTCTTCAACTGCAGCTTGTGTTAAAATCCTAACTGGCCAATCATATTGCTGCATGTAATATACCAATATAAATATAAAATATTTGCCATCTAGTTGCCTATATTTGTCTGTACCAAGTATTCACTGACCCCACCATGGGCAAATGTTATGCTATTGCATTAGGTGACATAGGGGATGGAGTGAAGGGAAAGAAAGCAGGAAGCACAGGTGCAGTGTAGAGAATGGTTTCACTGAAGCTAGGAGACTGGGGAACAAGTTGGCAGAGTTGCAGGCATTGATGGCAGAGGGAGAGGTGGACATAGCTGTCATTACTGAGATGTGGGCAACCAAGCACCATGACTGGGACCTAACCATCCCAGGGTACAAACTTTTCCAGAGGGATAAAGATAAAGAAAAGGCAGGAGGAGTTACAATTTAGGTAAGGGAAGGGATCAGATATAATATGGAGGAAGGGGAGGAGGGCAGGTAGGAAATAATCTGGCTGCAACTGCACAGCTAGAAAGGGAACAAGATCTGTCTGGGGGTTGTTTATAGACCTCCAGCCCAGAAGGAGGAGGACATTGACAGGGAACTGGGGAAGCAGATATGGAAGCATAGTGGCAAAAGGACCACAGTGGTGGCGGGGGACTTTAATCTACCAGGGGTGGATTGGAACATCCCAGCAACTAATTGTGGCAGGGAGCAGATCCTCCTGGAATCATTCCAGGATGGCTTCCTTACCCAGAGGGCAATGGAGCCAACGAGGGAGGGAAATATACTAGGCATGGTACTGGAAGATGGGAAACAGGTCAGGGGTGTAAGGGCCGGAGGCACCTCTGGCAAGAAGTGACCACCGCACAGTGTGGTTTTCAATCAACCTGGGTAGGGAAGTAGCCACTACAAAATCTAGGGTCCTGGACTTCAAAAGGGCAGACTTTGGCAGGATGGGAAACATGCTGGAAAGTCATGTGGCAAGCATCTGCCCAGAAATGGACATGGAACAAAAATGGGCAGTCATCAAGACAAGACTGGCTGAAGACACAAACTTGTGTCAAGAGCAAGAGTAAGAGAGCCAGGACCAAGAAACCCAGTTGGATGAGTAGAAAGGTGCTGGGAAGGTGAGGGAAAAGAGGAATGCCTTTTGAATCTACAAGTGATCCAACAGGGCAGAAGACAAAGAAGAATATGTGAAGAAATCCAGAGAAGTGAGCAGAGTGGTAAGGGAAGCAAAGGCGGCTAGGGAATGGAGGTTAGCACAGGGGATCAAAGGAGGGGAAAAGGATTTCTTCAGGTATATCAGAGAGAAGAGCAAGAGCAAGGATCAAATTGTTAGGATCAGGAGGGGAAGTGGGTGGGTAGAAAGGGGGCTGAACAGGCAGAAATACTTAATGAATACTTCTGTTCAGTCTTCACCAAGGAGAAGGATGGGCCTATACCTGAGAGGAAGGGCGAGGTGGGAGAGGTTGGGGGAGAAGGAACCATGGATAGGGAAATCATGGTGGAAAGGGTGAGGGAGGACCTTAAGTCCCTGAGGGTGGACAAGGCACCTGGCCCAGACAGAGTCCACCTCAGGGTGCTGAGAGAGTTGGCAGAGATACAGGCAGGGCTACTGGTGGACCTGTTCAATACCTCTTTGAACTCAGGGTGCATGCTCAGGGACTGGAGGGAAGCACATGTGTTACTTCTCCATAAGAGTGGGCCCAAGGTCGAACTGGGGAACTACAGACCAGTGAGTCTTACTGCAATTGTGGGAAAACTGATGAAGACAATCCTCAAGGAAAGGCTGGTGCAATTTCTTGAGGATAACAACCTCCAGGACAGCAGGCAGCACGGATTTGTCACAGGCAGATCCTGCCAGATGAACTTGGTTTATTTTTACAACTGGGTTATGAGGGCACTGGACAGGAGACATGCAGTGGATGTCCTCTACCTGGATTTCAGCAAGGCCTTTGACTCGGTGCCACACTGAAGGCTGACCTGCAAGTTGAAGAGTTTGGGAACAGGGAAGAAACTGGTCAGATGGGTCAAGAACTGGCTACAGGGTAGACAGCAGAAGGTAGTAGTGAGGGGGGAGGCATCTGAACCCAGGCCAATAACAAGTGGTGTGCCACAGGGCTCAGTGCTGGGACCTGTCCTGTTTAACATTTTCATAGCCAACATTGCAGTAGGGATTAAGGGCAGATCAGTCTCTTCACAGATGACACAAAGATATGTGCGAGGTAGATGGGGAGGGAGCAAAAGTACTTCAGGAGGATTTGGCAAAACTGGAGGAATGGTCTCACACTTGGCAGCTTGATTTCAATGCCAAGATGTGCAAAGTGATGCATTTAGGAGGCAAGAACCCAGGACACAATTGCTGACTGGAGGGTGTCCCATTAACAAAATCCAAGGAGGAGAAGGATCTGGGAGTGCTGGTAACCGGGGAGATGAACCACTCTGTTCAGTGCAGGAAGTCAGCAGTGAAGACAAACAGGATGCTAAGTTGCATAGCAAGGGGGATTACTTCAGGAGTGGGGAGGTTATCTTGCCCCTGTACAGATCTCTGGTAAGACCGCACCTAGAGTACTGAATGCACTTCTGGCACCCCTACTTGAAAAGGGACAAACTACTGGAGGGGGTACAGTGCAGGGCAACAAAAATGATCCTGGGGTTGGGGGACAGACCATATGAGGAGAGACAGAGAGATCAATATGTATACCCTGGAGGAAACAAGGGAGAGAGGCAATATGATTGAGACCTTCAAGTACATGAAGGGTTTGAACAGAGTAGACACCAGGTGTATGTCCAGTTTGAAGGGCAGAAGGGAAACCAGGGGACACTCTATGAAGTTGGAAGGGGGCAGGTTCAAGAGGGAACTGAGGAGGCACTATTTCACAGAATGGGTGGTGGCAGGGTGAAACGCTCTGCCAGAGGAAGTCGAATCGCTGCAGAGTGTTGGGGTTTCAAGAAGGGGTGGGACAGATTCAATGGGCGTGTACAAACTGGGAATGGCTGCAAGATGGGGCGTGGGCATATGGGGGGGCAGCTGCAGTCTATTGGACTGACATGCTGCACACTCAAGCAGACTAAATAGACCGAATGGCCTGTATCTGCTGGCAGATTCGTATGTTTGTATGTTAGTATTTCACTGTATGCACTTAAGCATCCTTGTCATCTAATGTTCTGTAAATTCCTGTACTGAATGAAGCAGGTGAATCATCATGATTATGTGATGTGTAATATACTTCTCTGTCTGTAACCTCCTGGGTTGTGCTTAAAAATAGGCAACTATCTGCCTAATGCACACTACCCAGTAAACAAAAACTAAATAAAAATAAATAAATAAATGAATGAATGTAAAAGAGCTAGTATATAAATTCATTTATAGAATGGTGTCTGACCACTTCTGCTTCCTGAGTGGTTATAAGCTGGTTGCAAGGGGGTAGGGGTTGCTAACAGGGTATAAAGCATGGCTAGGGTGTATGTTAACAAAAAAGTTTAGTGCTTCAGGACAAAAGTTTATTATGTAAATCAAACACAACCACATGAAAAAACCTCTCCCACCCAACCCTACAGACAGATAAACCTAAGATTTTCATTGCATGCAAGTACCAAATTGGCACTTGTAGAAGGAAGCTGGTGACCTTGTGAACGATGTGCGCTGTGGAATAACAGACTATGTGTATGAATATATGCTTGACAGTATTTTACTCAGGTATGCCATCTATGCCAGTGGGAGTTCACATGGCATATTCATTTTGGCAGTTTTTTAAAAATGTTTTACTGAATTTAGAGAACACTTTTTTGTCTTGATTCACTTGTTAGGTATGGATACCTTCTCACTACCTGAGTGTACCTTGCTGCTTGGGCTCGGTCTCAGTGTACAGGAGAAGGATGCCGCAGACTGAAGGAGACTGGAGGATTAGAGAGAAATGGCACGGTGCAGTGGATGCCATGAAGTATTTGGGAGCTTTGAACTTTGAATTGCTGACCGCACTGTAGAAAGGGGAACAGAAAGGATGAGTTTTGTTGGCATGACTATAAAGGAGAAGCGAACAGTTGGCTATCAGAAATATAAAAAATAATGAAATATAAAACATGCACTCTATGAGCAGCTTAATATCTGATGTTTAGAACAGGGGGCTTAGCATATGATATATTATTAATGCTAGTTGTTCAGCCTGTTCATGAAGTACAATTTGAATTTATAAACTGGCCAGTCAGTTGGAAAAAAGACCTGGTGATGTAATGACATAGTGACGTGCATGGGACATATTTACTTGAGGCTTCTTGATATGTACTTAAACCGCCATAGCGCATACTGATGGTTTGTGTTCCAGAAGACAGGTTTTAATTTAACTTAATTTAAGTCTTTGTTTACTGGGTAAGCCCGCTAATCCAAGAACCGTTTTCAAGCATGACCTGGGATTAAAGTGGAAAGAGCGAGGGAAGTTACTTGAAAGTAATATCGGTAAAGATCCCCACTCTTGCTCTCAGTTTGAAGGTAACATACTTGACCAGATATCAGAATGTGAAAAGAGAGGTGGTCAACTCGACCCTCTTTGTAAAATGAATAAACTAATAACATAATAAGTTTTTGAATGCTATCAAACACCATGTTTTGCTGACATTTAAAGCATTACTCTGTTTTCTTTTGTTAGGAGAGTGACTCTGTAAGAAGTACTGTAGTTAATCTTTTACCAAAAAGTTTCTTTAATTTTTAACATCAAACTTCGGTCTGTTTACTTTTTTCAGGGCTACATATCAGATAAATAGGGCACTGGGGAGTAGCCTTGTGTAGAAAATGCTGCCTTTTTTTATGGCTGCATGGGCAGAGCCCTGCAGATGTTTAGCTATCACTGTAGAAGAGAAACTGGATGGTGACCGTATTCCATTCCAGTTATCTTCTACAGTGCAATGGTCATTGTCCACTGTGCTCTGCTCATTGGTGGTATGTGGTGTTTCCCCTGCCCCTCCCCCTGCGGCTGCAGTTTCCCCCCTTCCACGTGTGCACTGTTTGATTACTGTCCATATTTCCAGAGTTTGCCCTACGTATGTGCATGGAGTATGGCTCTTCAAATTACAACCAACAACTTAAAGTCAGCAGCTTGTTTTGTTCTAGCCCATATTACATTCAGGTGCAAGCTTTCAAATGCATAACACAGCATGTAATTTATCTTTCTTCATTTATTGATTGCAAAATCCATTTACAAGTTAAAAACATGTCTTAAACATTTTGAATCCACATTTTAAAAGGTAGATGAATTTTTAAACATCTAAAGTACATGTGTCTTGACCATGTAGTGTTCATATTTATTGGATAAAACTCCTGGGTGAAACTTTTAAGAATATACGTGCTCTGTGTGTGCTAAAAACTTGCATCCGTTTCAGTTAGGATTTAGACAACTGGTTGTATTAAAACTGTTGTTTGGCAATGTTGCTTCAACTAGTCATAAACCTACTGGAGCTGATGACTTTCTCCCTAATTGGGATTTTTTCACTTAGAAGCTTTTTAATTAAGCTATCAGCTTCCAGGTACTTATCAAAATGGCTACTGCTGCAAGATTTCTACTGATAATGACGCTTACAAAATGGTCCCGACAAAAAACAGCAAGGCAAAAAAACACTCAAGCAAAACAGCCCAGAGCAGTACAGCATGCTCCAAAATCAGCGCTGCTACTGCGCTACTATGCTTGCTCCATTCCCCACACCCCCTTTATGGGGGGGCTTGGTCCCCTGCACCACCCTTAATTGTTATAACTGTCACTGAGGATGACATTGAGGGACGGGAAAAGCTCAGGAGGGGGGCTGCTCCACGGGGGGACGCAGTTCAGGAGTGGGAGAATGTTGGGGGGGGGGGCAACCTGGAGGTGGAAGGGAACAAAGTCAAGAGGGTGGGTGGAACAGGACTTAAACAAAACAAAAAAAAAAATCGCCCCACAGCTAGTCTCAAACCCAGGTCCACCAGCCACACAGGTGGTGACTCTAACCACTATACCACATGGCCAACTCAGAACTGCCCTGACAAACAACTACCTATATACGTCACACAATAACTACATGTATGATTTCCTACTAAAACAAAACCACAGAACTTAAAATGTGCTCCTGTTAGAACATAGCTCATTTCACAACTGATATTTTTACTTTGCCCAAATTGACTCACTGTAACTGAATCACTCTAGTCATGGGATAACTATTTAGTGCTCCATATGTGTTTCTCTATTACTGTTATGGGTCACTTACTTTCACTTTATCATAATATATGGAACATATACACTATGGCCATGCTCAGCACTCTGTGTTGAGTAAGGCCCTGGAAGCATGTACCATATCTCACTTTCTGTCATGGAAATGAGGGACATGGACACTCAAAATGAGGGACAATGAGGGACACATCCTGAAACATGTAGATACCTCAGAACGCAGTGGAAACTATTGCACTTACTTGTACAAATATTAGTACCTGAGAATGAATTTCTACCATAAAGCAGGAGCTCCATTTAGGTAGGTCAGAGGGGGGGCAGTTGCCCCCCCCCCCTTTGCATTTGTGCCTAGGTTGTTTCTGTGGTGTGGCAATAATGGCATTAAATTTGGATTTAATCATTTCGCACAAAAAGTGCCCCCTCCCCGGCCTGTGTGTGCTCATGTTACAGCTGCGGATGAGCTCCTGACTCAACTGTGTCTGTGTTGTGTTGTCCACTCTCTGCCTATTAGTGGCAGCACCATCACATGTGACATGGAGGAGCCCTGAGCAAGCAAGAGCGTGAGAGTTGCACAAGTGTGACACTGTCTTTCCCACCACAGAGTAGGCAGGCTACACACTACAGGTCAGAGGAGTCAGTGAGCACTGAGCTCTTGATAGCAGTGTTGTGACAGCATATATTGTTCTTGGTCTTTTCTTAGTGAGTCTTCATCTCCCTTGGTGGTTGAAGGGGCAGGGGGTGTGCAAGAAGCTAGCTCAATGACTAGGCTTCCAACCCACAGTACTAGGCTTGCCTTGCAATAAAAACAGCATCCCCCCTCCCTGTTGTAGCAAGCTAGGCCAAGCAGCAATGTCAATGGTGGTGTGGGCAGCCTTGACAGGCCTTGATCAGTGCAGCGTGGCAGCAGCCATTGTGGCAGCCAAGCAAGAAGCAAGCAACACAGGTTGGGTGGGTTCGGTCGGTGAGGTGAACCCAGTCATGGACCGCAGTCAGGCCCAGGATGGTCGGTTCCACCATCCAACTTCTGGCAGAAAGATGGAGGGAGGAGCAGGCTGAAAACTGGGCTGGTGACACACTGGGCCAGGCCACAGGTTACAGCCAGATTGCTGGGTAAGTTAAAGTAAATAATTGTTTTTATAGGGGGATTGGGGAAGGAGGAAGGACTGAAATATTGATGTGCTTTTCACTTTACTGTGCCTTTGGGTGGGTTTATGACCAGTATGGGACAAGTATTAAATGGAATGGAGTCAGACAGTGAGATCGGGGTGTTTTTTTTTTGGGGGGGGGCAGAACTTTAGCCAGGAAAAAAAAAGGTTAGTAACTAAATGTGATTAAGCCCAAATCTGATGCACTGCTCTGGGGCATGGACTTGAAGTCTGTATGACAGAATGATAAAATGTCCAAAATGCCTAAATTAAATCAAAAAATCCTGGGTGATGATAGAGAGACTGATCAACTGAGTGAAGAGAGAGACTTGCGAGTTGGTGTGGTGGCTGAAGCCTGAAGGACAGCTAATTAATATTTGTGACTGTTGCGATGGTGAGTTGGAGATTAATGAAGGCCACCACTCAGCTAACAAGGGCCTTGTTATTCAAACAGTGGCCTTCATTAATTTCCAGCTTGCCAGGGTGAGCCTTTGAAAAAGAGCCTTTCAGTTCAAAGGTCGTAATCCGAAAATGAAATAAATAAACAAATAAAGCAAGTCTGTGGTGTACCTTGGCCTAGTGATATAAGGTTGCTATTGTTGTTTGTAGCGGAATGGGCCAGACGAGCTCTCCCAGTCTGCAGAGCTGAACATTCGAGCTGGAATCAGCTTACATGTTTGAGCAGGCAAGTGGCTGCTGCTTGCTTTAACATGTGCACATGCAGTGCCTGTGTGAATGCACGGAGGTTCTTGACAGGTAGTTACAGTTACAGTCTTAGATTTTGTCCCTCGCTTGACAGATGAATCGTATACATTTGAATTTTTCCTGTTTTCCATACCACTTTTCAATCACAACAAATGAGTTTTACCTTTTAGAGACATTCCAGAGCTTGCATTCTAGGGGCTAACTGGCATCTGGCATTCACTGGTTGTTGCTCCCCCATTGAAATCTGAAATGGTGCCCCAGCCATGAAGTCTAAATTTACAGGACATCCTCTGTGTGAGCAGCATGTTTTCCATGAGGGATGGATGAGGGGCAGAGCAATTTTCAGTGGTGAAATTAGGGCTATCCCTCACAATTAGGGATAGCTGAGAGATATGGTATGCAAAGACTGTTGGAGTCCCACTATAGTCAGGCATATGCCCCCCCTAGTGAAGCTGATCTTCCCCCCTGCACTGTGGCACATTATGACACAGGGCAAGGGAGAGTGTGGGGGCTCGCTCCATTAAAAAGAATGGGGGTATTTTTTATGGCTATTTTATACATTATGATGGCGAGTTGGAGATTAATGAAGGCCACCCTTCAACTAACAAGGGCCTTGTTTTGTCAAACAGTGGCCTTCATTAATCAACGGCTTGCCATAATAATGTATAAAATAGTAATAAAAAATGATCCTATTCATTTAAAGGAGCATACCCTCACACTTTGTCCTGTGAACATCATCCCTTGTAGACTCTTGCCTCTGGCTCCCTAGTTTTCAGGTAAGAGACTGTCAACTTATACCTATACTTGGTGGGTAGTATGTAACAGTGCAGCCACACTGATTACAGTGTTTGAGTATGTGGGGGGGAGAGCTGTCCAGGTTGGTGGGTGGGTGCCAAGCTAGTTCTACTTTTGTGTTTGCCCCTCAAAGTCTGTTTGCATGGAAGCATTCAAAATTATGGAGAGGAAATAGTAGGATTACAGGCCAGACAGAAGTGATTAAGAAGTTCTGTGGGTCAGTGTGCGTATGGAGGGTGAGAAGAACCACATGTGTTTCCGATGGTATGTGTGCTATGGCTCAGCTGTGCAGCTAGGGACATGATAACTGAAAAATAAGGCAGTGGCTATAAGCATGCCATGTGCGTGCATATGTGTGCAGATTTGTATTGAGGTCTAAGTGTACTACATGTACACAGGCAGTATAGTGTAGTGGTTAAGGGCACTGAGCTGCAAACGTGGAAACCTGGGTTTGAATCTCATCAGCCCCCACTTGTATATTTAGTAATTCTGAGCAAGTCACTTAACTTTCTTGTGCTCCCAGGTTGCACCTGGAAATAAGATCTGACTTAGTGTGCCTTTCTTGGTTAAACACGTTTTCCCTTTATGTGTGCAGTTACTGTATAAATGACCACTTGCTTGTTGCATGCATGTCACATGCGTGCAATCAGTTCTAATTTAACATTAAAAACATGCTTGCAGCACGCATGCCAGATAGGTAGTTTTATGTGAGCAGTACGCAAACATTTCACTTATTTCTGTAAGAGATATCAAGGCTCTCAAGTACTGAATTTTAGCACTGCTCTAAGTTGTCTTATTAAGGGTCTCTAGTGCTGATTACATGTGACCTCTGTGTACCTGTTTGGTTGTAAGGCTGCTATAATTTTGGCTGAATACACCTTGCAACAAAAGTGTGTAACTAATCCCTAATATTTATCATGATGACTAGCACCTGCCTTTCTGTTTGTTTACTTTACTATCCTTAGATGTCCCTTAACTCAAGGCCGGCCCGTTGGCACTGAGGGTTGAGGTGCTGGATGCCTTACCTCACGCCACGTTGGTGACCTGGGTTTGGGAATGGACTTGGGTCATAAAGGGTTGGCTGGGAGAAGGAAGGAATGAACGAATGAAGGAAGGAAGGATAGAGCATCCAGAAGACTGCTCTCCTTCCCTGTGAAGGGGAATTTGTGCTGCGCATTGTAGACCGACACCTAATGTCGGCTGGGAGTCGGCACAGGCATGCAGCCACATAAGGGATTGGCCCATGTACAGAGTGATTGGCTGCATCTGTGGAGGTGGAGACAGTCTCCCCACCCATTGCATGGATGTGGGTGCAGGAGAAAATGGAAAATTCCGGGACTCACCAGGACTTATGATGGCCTGATTGCCCCAGTGGGTCCTCCCCCATCACCAGATTTGATGTACAGGGGGGGAGAGAACTCACAGGGCTGACTTACTAACCTGTGCTTTTCCATGGTTGTATAGGGCCCTGGATTGAGGCATCCATGTATCCTGCCCCATTTAGGTGGGGGAATTGCTCCAGGCTCTGGGTATCAAAGGGGAAGGGAGTCATTTTTCACACCATGTAGGATGGAGGGGCTATAACCCCCTCAGCACAAGAGTTTTTTAGCTTGTGAGCATTGAGGCTATGTGCTATTTGTTTCCAAAGGGACAGGTGACAGCAGTGTGGCAATTGTGGGGTCCAGGGTCTGGGAGAACATTGGACGAAAGGAGAAAAGTTGGAGGAAAGCAGGAGGAAGATCAGCAGGAGGATGAGTACTGGAGGCCTGGTGCCCCAAATGGCAAGGTATGGCAGTGGGGCTGCCGTGGTGGTGGCAGGGCCATGGTAGGGATTCTCTGGAGGTGGCAGCTCCAGGGGACCATTACCCGGGTGGCACGCTGCTTTAGGGTAGCAGAAGGGTGTAGCTTCAGGGATTCATTTTATTGGGCCTGCTGTGCCCATGTCTGGGGCAGGACCCGTGTAGACCCACTAATGAACTGCACAGTAAAGTGTAACTGGGAAGGAGGCAGCCATTTTGCCCATCTCCAAAGTGCATTTTGTGGCCCCTTTGGCCTGGAGAAAAGTTAGGGTTGCGAGCTGGCAGCGTAAGGTCTGTGTGCAGGGTGGCCATGAAAGGTATAAAGGCCGCAACCCCAGTGGTAGTCTATCTAGGGTGGGGGAGCAAGGCACTCCCCCAAGAACCATTTTGGTTGTCTTTTTGCCCTTTAAGGAACCTGAGCTTATCAACTGCTCTGGGAGTCAGCGTGGAGTCTGCGCCTAGTCAAATTGTTAATAGGTCTGCATTGCATTGCTATTATCTAATGTTTGCACTTTTTATCCATGTGCCCTATGTGTGTTTTGGTCTTATGGCTCAATGGAGTTGAGCAATTTATTTATTTATAAATTTTAATTCAAGAATCAGAATTGGGTTTCATTTCTTGTTCTTGCTGCATTAATCTGAAAATGTGTTGAATGAACTTTGTGGTTTTTCCTTCCTGGGATGGAGCAGGCCAGTTTTGCCTTTGGTTATGGTTTCCCCCTCAGCTCAGTCAAGGGTTGCAGAGGCTGGGGTGAGGAAGAACTGCACTCTTCATGGTGCTGGGTTATCTAATTTGAAGTAAGACCTTGTCTTCTTCATGTACTTCGCTTACCTCCCAGATTTACCATAAGGACCCCTAGACATAAAAGGGGTGTGGTAGGGGAGTTACAGATGTGTGGGCTCATCCAGGATTTCATTTGACATCTGGATTGAATGTATTGGGGGAATTTACTGCTTTTGCGGTCCCTGCTGTTGGTGGGTCTGAATTTGGTGGTGCGTCACGGAAGAGAAATAACGCCATTGTGGGGTGTTTGGTGTCATTTTTTGCTTCTGGAGGAAGAAGGTGTCTGGTGACAGATGGGGGGGGGTCAGCTGATCTAAAGCAGCACTGCTGATTAGTGTAAGCATTTGCTGGGAAAGGAATGTGCAAGGGAGGAGCCATTTTCTCAATGAACGCGTGGCAGTAAAAACGCATTCTGTGGAAGGAGAAAAGATCAGCCAAAAGGTTATAGCAAAAGTCATTATGGCAGAAAGAGTACCTTCAGAAGAGCCCCAGGCCATAGTGCCCGTGTCCCTGCTGTTCTGTCTGTGGAAGTAGGCAGGAAGAGGGGCAGCACATGATATTGTGTGCAATGTGGATATCGAGGAGAGGCGGTGATCCATTTACGTTTGTGCACTTACTGTTCCAGAAGTCCCTCTTCAAGACTATCAGTGAGCTCCCCTTCCAGTTTTGCTTGGCCTTGACCTGCATTACCATTGGTGGGAGCTGCCTCCTTAGCCTCCCAGGGGCATCTGGATGTCTTTGTGGACTCCAAACAGTTGGAGACCCCGGAACCCTCAGAGGATGTGAAGCCGCCTGTTCTCCAGGAGAAAGTCTGTGAGGGGGCCCCAGATGTGTTTGGGGAGGCAATAGAAGAGGAAGGCTGTGAGGGTGCTGTGGTGCATAGCCATCTGCTCAGTCCCACGGTAACCACCACTGCCGACTACCCCCATGACAGAAGGAGAGGTAGGGGATTGGGAGTTCAAGTTTGTGACCCCCCCAGTACCCAGGGGGTCGGACAACCGTCCCCTACCTGGTGAAGGTGGCACAGCTAAAGCTACCAGCAAAATGCCTCCTTACTTATCTACCATTGTGAAGGTGAAGGTGGAAGAGCTGGAGGAAGAGGCTGCATGGGATTTGCCTCATGGTGCATTGCCTCCAGGACAGGTTCCAGGCCTTATACATTTGCTGACCAAGAAGTGTGCAGAGCCATTCCTTACTCATATCAAAACCCTGTTCTAAGGATACCAGACAAAATCCCACACCTTCTGGCACTGTGCAAAGCTACCTGAGTTTGGATGGATGGACTTTTGAGCAGTGACCCCATGAACAAGATGTAGGTGTGGCTGGAGCCAGGGACAGCTGCTGCAGCAGTGTGAGAGAACTGCGACAGTGGTCACAGGCTAAAAGGTGAGTGAGGAGAAGGATGCATGTTGAATACTCCTCTGCTAAGTATCCCGACATCTTGGTAAGGTTGTAGGATATCATCCAGGATAAGTGGCCTGACTGCACGTTTTCGGGCATAGTTCGGGAGCTACAGCAGCAAGCTGAGTTGCCTGGCCCATCCACCCAAGAGGTTATCCAATAAGCCAGAACTAAGTGTCATATATTCCCCTGGGCAAGCTTGACCCTGTTTAAACACTTTGCACTTGTCCAGGATGTGGCTGCTGGCTGTTGTGTTAAGCACTATATTATCTTTACGGACTCTTTCCAACGAGACCACCAAGCCAGACTCAGTATTCTACTTTCCCCACGGCGGTGGGTCTGCCATCTAAGGAAGATGTTCAGCACTCATGAAGCACCAGGACTGTTCTAATGTTGTTCCACTGTTCCTAGTTTGAAATGACAAAAAAAAAAAAACATGTAATCAAAGAGACAGTACCCAGTGGGTGGCTCTGTAGGACTGCTCCCTAGTGGTAAAAACCTGGAACTGTGTGTGAACTGCTCCCTCTGTGACTGTTCTAACTTGCAAAAAAAGTTTATTGTTTCCTGTTTAAATGCCAATCTAACCAAATCAAAGTAATATCTAAAAGTCTACCTCATGCCGTGAAAGCTTGAGTGACAGAGAGTGTGTTTAGAGTGATAGTGTGGGAGTAAGTGGGATTTCATCTTGTATATAATTTTATGCTAAAATAGTTGTTAAAGAACAGCCTGGTTGTTTGTTTTTAGAATTATTGAGTCCTGATATTTTTTCCCCCAAGTGTGACTAACACCATTTCTGGACTAGGAACAGCTCCATGATTTGGTTTGTTTCAGGGTTGGTCTGGGGGGGGGGGTGGAGACACATTTCCTCTGGTGTACATCTGTGAAGGAACTACTGGGTGTGGAGTGTGTATACCCGCCTGATGAGCATTTTCTCGAGCTTGCAAGATGGTCCATTTCCAGGAGGAAATGGTTTTGAAGGGGAGAGAGTGTAAGACACTCCTTGTGAGGCTAACTTACTAACACGTGCTCTCCCCTGGTTGGATAAGGCCCTGGCTTGGGGCATCTGTGTGTCCCACTCCATTTATATGGGGGTGTTATTCCAGGGTCCGGGTTTAAAAGGGGGGAGGGAGATGTTTTGATGAAAAGTCACCAGGCACCATGTAGGGCATGTAGGGTGGAGGGGCTAATACCCCCTGGCCGGGGAATTTTTCAGCTTCTGAGTGTCGAGGCTAAGCACTACTTGTTTCTGAAGGGATGGGTGGCAGGATTGTGGCAATCATGGGGTCCAGGGTCTGGGAGAACACCAGAGAGAAAGAGACAAGCTGGAGGAAAGCTGGAAGAAGGTCAGCAGGAGGATGAGGACTGGAGGCCTGGTGCTCCAAATGGCAAGGTATGGCAATGGAGCTGCCATGGTGGTGCCAGGACCATGGTAGGGCTTCTCTGGAGGTGGCAGCTCCACAGGGCCGTTACCCGGGGGGCACACTGCATTAGGATGGTAGAAGAGTACAGACTTAGGGATTAATTTTAGCAGGTTTGCTGTGCACATGTCAGGGGCAGGACCCATGTAGACCCACTAATGAAATGGGAAGGAGGAAGCTGTTTCTCCCATCTCCAAATTGTATTTCTTGTCACCTTTGGCCTGGAGGAAAGTTAGGGTAGCAAGCTGGTGTTGAAAGGTCTGTGCACAGGGTGGCCACGGAAAGCATAAAGGCTGCAGTCCCAGTGGTAGTCTATCTAGGGTGGGAGAGTAAGGCACTTTTCAGGGAACCATTTTGGTTGTCTTTTCACCCCCTTAAGGAACATGAGCTTATCAATGGCTCTGGGAGTCAGCGTGGAGTCTGCATCTGGTCTAATTGTTATTATGCTTGCGTTACATTGGTATTATCTTATGCTTGCACTGTGTCTTCATATGCTCTATGTGTGTTTTGGTCTTCTGGCTCCATGGAGCTGCACAATTTATTTATTTATAAATTTTAAGTCAAGAAACAGAATTGGGTTTCTTTTCTTGTTCCTCCTGCACGAGTCCAAAAATATATTGAATGAACTCTGTGTTTTTTCTTTCCTGGGATGGAGCAAGCAGATTTTGCCTTTGGTTCTCATTCCCCTCCTTGGCTCAGCCAAGGGTTGCGGGGGCTGGGGGGAGGTGGGTTGGTGGAGAAGCCGCAGTCTTCACGGTGCTGTGTCATCTAATGTGATGTAAGGCCTTGTTTTCTTCATTTACTTGGCTTATTTGGAAGGTTTTCAGTGTGTAGCCCCCTCCCCCATATTTACCATCAGTATCCTTAGACATAAAAGAGGGGTGGTAGGGGAGTTAAAAATGTATTTGTTTATATTCCTTAATCGACACCCACTACATTTTTCCTGCATTTGGGGACACCCCCACACAGTCTAACTACTCAAGATGCAGTGGGAGGAGAGGACACTATTGCATCATGAGCGACAGCACTGTTTGGGTGTTTTCCTAATATTCAGGAAGTATGCAATCAAAGTAAATAGAGGATTTGAAACAAAACAAGATTAGGTATAATTACACCATTAGCATGCATGCCTGTTCTAGTAAGAAAGGAGGCAGATTAAACAACCAGCAACATCAATGAATTTTTTATATTTATTTTGCTATTACTTTTTTCCTCCTTTTTTCTGGGCCACTTGGTCTGCTCCCCTGACCTTGCATCCTTCGGAGAATCTGACCGCTATCCTCCTCTACGTTAGTCCACCTGGCACCTTACCCCTGTGGTTGTACCCTCTGCAGCAGGACTGCAGGGAGCGTCCAACTCTCTAGAGAACACGGATCCAGTGTGCGCCAAGCAACCACAGCGAAACTCACGGTCAGCCATCAAGCCGCTCAATGCAGGTGCCAACCCCTTGCCACCCCGGAGCCAAGGACATGCAACGACATCACCGGAGGGGAGTGCGCACACATCCACACATGCTCCCTCCAGACATCTGCCCATAGCTCAACCCCTTATGTGCAGCAGAGCGTGTTGTCCCCAGCCTCCACTGGGAGGCACCCAAGCACCAGCTGCCATGAACCTCCCTCCCTGAAGAAGGAGAGAAGCCCTTCGGACACTCAGTCCTTCTCCTCCCCTGCCAACCTCTGGTGACCCATGCTCATTCCTGAACACCGGTCACCGGCATGGTGCGAGGAGCATCAATGAATTTTAATCGTGTTAGGGGTCACTTGGTTGGGTCTGTGTACATAGGCCTAACAAAAACATTTGACACTGTCCACCATGGCCTTCTCTCTGCCTCCCTCTCAGAGCTGGGCCTATCCTACTGATGCTACTGCTTGGTTTGATAGTTACCTCTCTGGGAGATCCCAGAGGGTTAAAATCCTAGACACCCTCTCTTCCAGTAAGCCAGTTCACTTAGAGGCTCCACAGGGATCAATTCTTGGCCCACTCCTGTTTTGTCTTTTGCTAAATACCCTTCCCCAAGCCTGCTCTGGCAACTTCCTTCACTATGTAGATGATGCAGTTATTTTCTCTAGTCATCCTGAACCCCTTATGCTAGAACAATGTCTGCAAAATAGCTTTACACAAATCGAGTCCTGGTTTTCCTATCATAAGCTTACCATCAACTACAAAAATACCAAAGTAATGCTGCTTGCAAATCACCAGAATAAACACAAAGGAGTGTCACTAAACATCTGAAATAGTGAACTCTCATCACTTGAGCAGGTTATGAGTTTTAAATACCTCAGAATCACTTTAGACTCCTCCCTGTCCTACCAAGAACATATTAATCTGGTTTGCAAAGCAGTAAACACCAGAGTGGGCCTCCTCTACAGGCATAGGAGCTGCCTGACAAACGAACGCCCTCTGCCTGGCTATCACTAGTTCCACTCTATCCCTAGTGGATTATGGTATAGTAATCTACGGATCTGCATCTGACACTGCTCTTAAAAAAAATGCTCTCCCTCAATAAAGCATGTTGCCTCATAACAAAAGCACCAAAGCTAACCCATACCTGCAATCTTTATAGTCAAGTGGACTGGCTAAACGTTAAGGGTAGGCTTGATTATCACAACTGTCTGTTGGCCAAGAAGCTTACCACCTCACTCTCCCCTCCCTAGGTCCAGCAGCTCATCTCCCCTGCCCCTACCCCTTGTTCTACTAGGAGGTCTGTTAATGCCTTTTTTACCTAGTCCCTTTCTGTAAGACATCCTTCGGGCAGTGAACATTCCTCCACAGGGCCCCTGTCCTGCTCAATGGCCTGCCTCCTCTGGTTTCCTCCACAGTTAAATATTGGCCCCTTTAAAACTCAACTTCACCAGCACCTACTCTCTGTGAATAGTTGTGATTGTTGCTAGCTTTTACTGGTCAATCTGGGACTGCTCATGGCTTGTCTCTCAATTTCCCACTGCTTCTCCCCCCTCTATCTTGGTCTAACTTCTCCCTCCCCACTCTGTTCCCCTCCTGCCCTTTACTCATCCTTTGCCTGCACTCTTTCCTACTCCTCCTCCTTCTCTACAGTTGCTTTGGCTTCTCAGAAGGAACTAGAAGGGAAAGGATCAGATTTGTTACAGTACAGTAGCTTCATGTTGTTTTTACATTATTTCTTGTGAATTTTACTTGGTAGAAAGTTATTTCTTTTCTTTCTTACTACTTCTAATGGGCTAGCAAGGTATTGTTTTGGGGCTGTTGAAATTTTGAAAACTGTTTTGGTGGCTATAAGTGGGTTCATTTGTTTGATGTTTCACTGTGTAGCAGGCTGCATTTGTAGAGGCCTATTTCTTCTGATTTAAAACCTATTTGGTGTGATTTAACTGGGGCTGTTTCTTTGAATCAGAGACCTATATCTTCTAATTTCAAGCCTATTTTGATGTGTTGTTGGTGAAACTGTTTGAATTGGAGACCTGTTTCTTTTGGAAGCAAACCTATTTTGGGGGCTTTGAGTAGAACTGTGATTCATTTTTGCTGACTTCACTAGCTGCAAAGGTTAGTGCATAGTGGGGGAAGGGTACTAATGGTCTGACCAGGGGCCTCAGCTACTTGATTGTTTCTGGAAGACTTGAGTTGGTCCCACCCACCAACCCCTCACCCCACCTGCCCATGGTCCATGATTTCCTTTATACCAGGGGTTCTGACATCACTTCCTCAAATGGGCAAAGGATATGCACCTGTCATAGAAGAAGCAGACATCCAGGAAAGGAACAGCAGTGAGTAAAGAGGTGACTGCTATCTCAGTGGAAGGGAAGTAACTGCAAATCTAGGAGCTTTCATTGTTACTTCTTTGCATTGCTATTGCATTGTAGAAAGGAGGAGTAGGAGTTTGAAGAAGGTTGTGCAATAGCTATTTAAAGTCTCATTTTTGAGTTTGGATAGGAAGGTTAGGAATATAAAAAGCAGTTGCCCAATCTATCTAAACGTGTACAACAAAGGAGGTAAGGGAAATAAAGAAAAGAATGTTTTGCACTGATAGAGGGGGAAGAGGGGAGACTTGGGGGAGTGCTTGGTATCCTGCATCTGGAAGGGTGGGGGGTCGCTGGTAGGCAACGACAGCAATGGGTAGGGTGGTAGGCTGCAACAACTGCGGTGCAGCAATCTATCTAAAATTGCCTGAAGTGTGGGAGGATGTTTAGTGTGCAACCACATAGAGAAACTCAGAAAGGAGATTGAGGGTCTGCAGGAGGAACTAAGACAGACAAGGCAGACTGGGGGTGGGTTTAGCCCAATACTGGAGGGAGGAAGAAGGGGAGATGAGGGAGGGCGATTTAAGCCAACAGTGGTGAGGAGAGGATCAGAAGAAGGGAAGCAGGGACAATGGGGCCCAGGCCAGGAAGAACGATTACCAGGGAAACCAGGTCAGGAGACAAAAGACAAATGGAAGGAGGAGATAGGGACGTGTGAGGGGAGGCGAAGAAGTGGCAAAAGTCATGGAGTGGAAAGGAAAGAAAAGGTTACTATGAAGAGAAAGGGAGGGAGCGGGCATTTGTGAAGGGTCTTCAGAAAATAGTTTTGCACTGCTAGAGAGGAAGAAGGTGGAGGAGGGAAATGATGAAATTAGAGGAGCAATTGATAAATGCCTGGACCAAACTGGAGTGGGGGGAACTTCTGCTGGGAGAATTGCAATGGGGCAAAAGGGGGAAATAATGTGCAGGAGGAAGAAGAGGAGGCAGAAACGAGAGAGGGAGATGAATGGAAGCAAGCAGGGAGTAAGAGTGGTGGAATTTTTAGTGCTGGGGGACTCAATACTAAGAGGAGTCAGGTGGGGTAGCAAGGAGGAGAGGCATAGTCACATTTGGGTGGAGGCCATGCCAGGAATGACAGTGGAAAGGGTGGGACAATCTGTTCTGAAATATGCTAGAAGGGGTAGGGACAAGCCTCATTTAATTATACATCTTGAGATGAACGACCTGGCTGACAAGACAGTAGATATAGTTCAGAGGAGGTTTGAGGAACTAGAACAATTATGTAAGGGGGCAGGATGATCAGTAACTTTTTGGGTGATACTTCCAGTGCCCAAGGCAAGCACAACAAGAAAGCTGAGAATAGTTAAATTTAATGGATGGCTAAGAACCTGGTGTTGTGCTAAAGGCTATGGGCTGTTGGGGGGATAGGGAGGGACCTGGGAGGACAAGTAGTCTCTATGCCAAGGACAGACTACACTTGAGTGAGGAGGGAAAGAAAGTGTTGAAAAAGATGATGGAGGAGTACATAGAGGAAGTAGGGAATTTAAACTAGAAGTGGGCTGTGGCAATTGGGCAAGAGACATGCAGAGACCACAGGTTGGGAAACCATATGAGCTTACCCCCCATTACAGTGACAAAGGAAAAATGGCAAATACTATTGCTGATGTTAGGAAAGAAGGGCAGGATGGGGGGGAAGGGTGCAAGGTGGTTACCCTTAATGCTAGGAGCCTTGGGAGGAAAACTGCAGAGTTACAGGTGCTCATGACAGAGGGAGAGGTGGACATTGCAACCATCACAGAAACATGGGCCAACCAATACAATGACTGGGACCTGTCTGTACCAGAGTACAGGTTATTTCGTAGGGACAGGGTGATTGGGAAAGGAGAGGGTGTGTCACTATATAGAAGGAAGGACTGAAGTGTGTAAGGGAAGAAGGGGAGGAATGTAGTATGGAGTCAATTTGGATGCAAATCCTGGATTTCAAGAATAGGATTCTTAGAATGGGAGTGGTGTACAGGCCGCCATCTCAGACATAGAAGTTAGACAGTGAACTAGTGGGACAGATCAGGAGGACCTGCAAGAAAGGTAGTGTGGTGACTGTGGGGGGACTTCAGCATGCCAGGAGTGGACTGGAGTACCCCAACAACCAGGAACAAAAGGGAGCAGGTGCTGCTGGATGCCTTCCAGGACAGCTTCCTGCTGCAAATGGTCAATGAACCAACCAGGTTAGAGAATACCCTTGACCTTGTGCTGGCAAATGGGGACGTTGTGAGAGAACTTACAGTGGAGGAACCTCTGTCAGGGAATGACCACCACTCAGTATGGCTCACATTGGATATGGGCAAGGAAGGAGTGGAATCTGTCACAAGAGTGCAGGACTTCAGGAGGGCCGACTTTGGGAGGATGGGGGGAAGTGGTAAAAGGGTACTGGGCCAGAATTCAATCTAGTATGGACACTAACCAGAGGTGGGAGCTCATAAAGCTGGGGATAGTGGAGGCAACCAAAACCTGCTGTAAGGCCCAGAGCAAGAAGGCTAGGGCTAAGAAACCAAGCTGGTTGAGCAAGGAGGTCATGGAAACGGTAAGGAGAAAAACAGCTGCCTTTATGAAGTACAAGAAAACAGGGAGAGGGGAGGACAGGGAGGAGTACTTGACGGAATCGAAGGAGGTGACAAAGGCAGTAAAGGGAGCCAAGGCATCTACGGAACTCAGGCTGGCACAAGGCATTAAGAAGGGGGAGAAAGGCTTCTTTAGGTACACAGGAGAAAAGGGCTGTAAGGACCCATAGTAAGGATTAGGAAGGAGGGGTTGGGTGGAAGCAGGGTGCGATAAAGGCAGAAGCACTAAATGAGTACTTCTGCTCAGTATTTACTAAAGAGAAGAGGGGGTGACACCCAAGGGGGGAGAAATGCAGAAACGGGGGGAGGGTGTGACAGATGGGGAAATCATGGAGGACAACGTTCGGGAGGGTTTGAAGGCACTGAGGGTGGATAAGGCGCCAGACCCAGATGGCATCAACCCCAGGGTACTGAAGGAGCTGGCAGAGGTCCTTGCAGGACCTTTGGCAGACCTATTTAATGCCTCACTACATTCGGGGTGTGTACCTCAGGACTGGAGGATCGCTCATGTGGTGCCCCTCCACAAGAGTGGCTCCAAGGATGAACCGGGAAACTACAGATCTGTGAGCCTCACATCCATCATGGGTAAGCTAATAGAGACTATCCTGAAGGAGAGGCTGGTGGCCCTCCTAGAGGCCAAAGGACTACAGGACAGCAGACAGCATGGCTTCATATGGGGCAGATCCTGCCAAACCAACCTGGTGGAGTTCTATGACTGTGTAACTAGGCAACTGGACAGGGGTCATGCAGTGGATGTCCTGTATCTGGACTTTAGTAAGGCATTCAATTCAGTGCTGCATGGAAGGCTGGGAAGTAAGTTAATAGGCACAGGGGCAGGTGCAAAGCTTGTGAGATGGGTAGGGAACTGGCTTCAGGGAAGGCAACAGAGGGTGGTGGTGGGTGGGTGGGGAGTTCTCACACCCATGGGTAGTGACGAGTGGTGTTCCACAGGGCTCAGTGTTTGGACCAGTGTTGTTTAGGATATTCATTGCAGACATATCATTGGACATCAGGAGCATGATCAGTCTGTTTGCTGATGATACTAAGGTAGGAGCAGTTGTGGATGACCTAGGGGGATGGCAGGGGTTGCAGGATGATCTGGCAAAGCTTGAAACCTGGTCAGACACCTGGCAACTGGGTTTAATGCCAAAAAGTGCAAGGTGCTGCATTTTGGGATGAAGAACCCAAGGAGGAGTTACCAGCTGGGGGGAGTGCAGCTAGCCCAGACAGAGGAGAAGGATCTGGGGGTGCTCATTACAGGGTCAATGAACAACTCGGCACAATATAGGAAGGCAGCTGCAAAGGCCAACAAAATGCTGGGTTGTATTGCAAGGGGTATATCCTCAAGGACGGAGGAGGTGATTCTGCCACTGTATAGGTCCTTAGTTAGACCAAGACTTGAAGTACTGCGCGCTGTACTGGCACTCGTATCTAAAGAGGGACATTAAGTTACTGGAGGGGTCACGCAGGGTGACAAAGATAATCAAGGGACTGGGGGACTTATCATATGAGAGGAGGCTAAGGGAGTTGAACATGTACTCACTGGAGGAGAGGAGGGACGGCGGACATGATTAAAACCTTTAATTACATGAAAGGAATAAACAAGACAGGTACAGAGGGGCTGTTCAAAGTAAGGGGAGGGGAGGGACACTAGGGGCCATGATGAGACTGGAGGGAGGAAGGTTCAGGAGGGAGATGAGGAGACACTTTTTTACAGAGAGGGTGGTGGCTGGGTGGAATGTGTTACCTGCAGAAGTGGTATCCAGTAGAACAGTAGAATGCTTCAAAAGGGGATGGGACAGGACAAGGGGGAGGGTCAATCAAGGGGAAGGGTGGAAGGGAGGGGCAGCTGCAGAATAAGGGGTGCTAGCTGCACATTCGAGCAGACTTGATAGACCTGTAGGCCTTTATCTGCTGGCAAATTTCGTATGTTCATACACCTTACAAACCTCTACTCAACTTTAATCCCTACCCCCCCCCCCAGCTACCCAGCTATCTCACAACTCTCCTTAACTGACTTCATTCTGGTCTCCCTTACTTTTCTTTAATTTCCTATCTGTTTACACAGTTAACTAGCACTGCCTGCACCATGTTTGTTTCATTATCATGTACTCCACCCTCAGTTATGATGCACTTATGTATAATGCTCTGCATTACTTGTATAGTCTTATCCTATGTATTATGTACTGTATTAATTTCCTGTAATGTTCGTATCCTGTTTTAAATCTACTCGCCATGTTGTTTCTTTGGCATGCACGCTGCCCTCATTTATGATGCACTTATGTATAATGTGCTGTATTATTTGTATACTCATATCCTATGTATAATGTACTGTATTAATCTCCTGTAATTTTTTTTGCAACCTGTCTGTTTGTAAATCTGACATGGAGCCTTTGCAAGAGTCTTTGACTCAAAGGATGGTAATTGCAAGACTTCAATAAATAAATAAATTTTTTTAGAGAAGGTAAGCAATCATAAAATGTGGGCTTTCAACTAGAAACAGTATGATTCAGAGAGGTTGACAGTGTCCCTATAATAGAATTGCAAATACTAGGAATGTAATAACAGTTTGCAACAATGAAGAGATTCTGTACAATCTATGGGCCAGTCAAAACAAACTGCAACCAACATTTGTCAATACCGAATGTTTGGTTGTATGTACATGCTGTGCAGATGTTTGTTACTGATAGTGCAGAGGCGATTATTAACAAATTATTAGCAAGGTCACAGATACAGGTGTACAGAGCAAACAGTGCATCTGTCAGCCAATGCACAGGACACTCTGCCACCCATAGGTGGAGATGTGCAGGGCCCTATACCAAGAGGACAGTTGTCTTCACTGTGTGGTACCCAGGCCCATGAAGACAACCCAGCACCTTTCATTCCCTGGCTGGGGGGGAGGTGTCGCATAAGACCACCATTTCCCTACCCTCACCCAAACCAAACAAACAAACACAGGAGACCATGCGCTCAGGCAGTTTGTGTGGGTGCCAGCTTCAAATCGAAGAACACCTCATTTAACCAGAACACACTTTAAAAGCTGCACAACCTGGGAAGAATATGATAGTGACAAACTGGTAGCTGACAATAAGAAACAAAAAGGTTTATTGCGGCAGAGCTCCACAGACAGTGGCACTATACCCCAATGCTTCGGGTATCATGTGACCCTTCATCAAATGAACCAGGTGCAGAAAAACAAGATGAGGGAAGAGGAAGAGGGGGCCTGATTGGCAAGCTGAAGAGGGACTTCAGAACCAGAACACACAAGTTCTAAATCTTTCTAGCTATACCCTCAGTGACATTAAAAACATAGAAACAGACTTTGAAGGCAGATAATGACTGCTTGGCCCACCTAGTCTGCCCATTTCCCTACCTACTGGATAAGCTGCAGATCCTAGTTAACCAACAGCCTATTTCTTCCTACTCCCCACAAGCATTGCCTTATGTCTGTCCCATGCATTCTTGAATTCTCCCACAGTTTTAGACCCCACAACCTCCTCAGGAAGGCAGTTCCTTGCATCCACCACCCTCTCTGTGAAAAAATACTTCCTCACATTACCCCTGAGCCGTCACCCTCTATCTTCAAATTGTGCCCTCTTGTTCTTGCACATCTCTTTTTCTAAAAGATGCTACCCTCTTGAACTGTGTTGATTCCACTGAAGTACTTAAAAGTTTATATCATGTCCCCCCTCTCCCTCCTTTCCTCAAGGGTATACATATTAAGCTCCTTTAGTCTCTCCTCGTATGGCTTCTCATGCAGACCCTGCACCATTTTAGTTGCCCTCCTCTGGACTGCCTCCATCCTGTCTATGTCCTTGCAGAGATGGGGTCTCCAGATCTGGACGCAGTACTCCAGATGGGGTCTCAGCAACTGTCTGTACAGAGGGATAACAACTTCTTGTTTTCTGCTGGTGATGCCTCTCCCTATACATCCCAGTATCCGCCCAGCCCTCCCTACTGCCTTCTCACATTGCTTGCTAACCTTAAAGTCATCTGATATGATTACCCCAAGTCCCTTTCCATTTTTGTTGTTGTTACCCCCCCCCAATTGTATACTCTTCCCCTGGGTTTTTGTTTCCCAGGTGCATTATTTTGCACTTTTTTGCATTGAATCCAAGCTGCCATACCTCTGACCATTCCTCCTACCTTGTCAAGTCCCTTCTCATCCTTTTCACGTCCCCATGTGTTTCAACCCTGTTGCAGATCTTTGTGTCATCTGCAAAGAGGCATACTTTTCCTTCCAGTCCCTCTGCAATGTCACTTATAAAGACATTAAAAAGGACTGGACCCAGTACTGAACCTGCGGTACCCCACTAGTAACCCCCTTTCTTCAGAGTGGACTCTGTTTACTATTACCTTCTGTGTCCTTTTGTGCAGCCAATTTTTTACCCAGGCTACCACCCTGGCACCCACTCCCAGGCTGGCTAATTTGTTTATTAATCTTTTGTGTGGAACTGTGTCAAATGCCTTGCTAAAGTCTAGATAGGCCATGTCCACAGCCCCTCCCTGGTCTACTACGTTGGTCACGCAGTCAAAGAAATCAATTAGATTAGTCTAACATGACCTTCCTGCTGTGAATTCATGCTGTATTGGGTCCTGTACCCCACTGGCCTCTAGGTACTCAACAATTCTTTCCTTCAGAAGTGATTCTATCATTTTCCCTATCACAGAGGTCAAACTGACAGGTCTGTATTGTCCTGCCTCTGTCTTGCTCCCTCTTTTGTGAAGGGGTATCACATCCACTCTCCTCCAGTCCTCAGGTACCACACCATCCTCCCATGATTTGTTGAAAAGGGTAGTCAGTGGTGTCACTAGCTTTCCCCTTAATTCTTTTAGAATTCTGGGGTGAATCCCATCAGGCCCCATTGCTTTGTCTGCCTTCAGTTTTAGGAGTTCTTTCAGAATCCTTTCTTTTGTGAAAGGACTGGGATCGACCCCCCCCATCCAGAGTGCTTCTGTTATTTGGATTAGGTACCTTCCCTTCCTCCTCTTTTGTGAATACTGAGCAGAAGTATTTGTTCAGTATCCCTACTTTTTCACTGTCCCTCTCTGCCCACCCACCGTCCATTCTATTTAGCCTCACTATCCCTCCCTTTGTCTTACTACGCTCCCTAATGTATCTATAAAAGGTTTTATCCCCCTTCTTAACTGAGTTGGCTATCTTTTCCTCAGTTTGGGCCTTTGCTATTGTGATTGCCTTCCCTGCTTCCTTCTGCCTTAATTGGTACAGTTCTCTATCCTGCTCCTTCTGTATTTCCTTATATTTCCTAAATGCTATATTTTTCTCCCTAACCTTCCCCACTACCTCTTTTGAGAACTACTGTGGCTTTTCTTTCATTTTGATTTGTTAATTTGCTTCACACAAAGGCTTATTACCTCTGTGATGGCAGTTTTGACATCTCCCCATTGTTGCTGTACCTCTCCTTCTAGCCTGTTTGCTAGTGCTTTCTAAGGCACTCTCCCATTTTGACTAAGTCAGCCCTCCTGAAGTCCAGTACCCTCACTTTTGTATGGCTTGACTCTGCAGCTGAGTTTATTGTGAACCACACTGTTTGGTGGTCACTTGTTCCCAGATGTCTACCCACTTCTGGGTCTGAGATCCTCTCACTGTCCCCATTTGAGACTACGAGGTCTAAGATTGCTCCCTCCTGAGTGGGTTCCAGCACTAGCTGTCTGAGGCATGCCCCCTGCAGGGCACCGAGAATGGCCCTGCTCTTAGATATGGCTGTAGCAAATGTGCTCCAGTTAACGTCTGACATATTCAGGTCCCCCATCAACAATATCTCCCCTTTCTCTGGCATCCCAAGGATGCTTTCTATCATATCCTTGTCCATATCCTCCCCCTGAGATGGGGGTCTGCATACAACCACTGTGTGGATTGTGGTGACATTTCCAGTCTCTAAGGTGACCCAGAGTGCCTCCTCTCCTCGCTGTTTACTCTTTTCTTCTGTTGCTTTTATCCCTTCCCTTACATAGAGAGCTACTCCTTCCCCTCTTCTACCCTCTCTGTCTCTCCTGTAGGTGGTGTATCCTGGTATGTTAACATCCCAGTTATGGTTCTCTGTGTACCATGTTTCTGTGACTGCCACAATATCCAGGCATCCCTCTTCCATCAAGACCACCAGCTCATGGAGGTTGTTGCCCAGACTATGGGCATTTTTACTCATTACTCTCCATTTCTTGATGGCCTTACCCCTTTTTGCCCCATCCCTTTCCTTACTGCCTTTATCGTTTTCTCCATTTACTCCTGCCCTTCTCTCTATTGATGTCTCTATTTTGATGTTTACCTCACTAACTACCCTGATTTGTTTGGGGGGACTAGGATTCCCTGCTCCTTTTCAGTGCCTCCCCCCTTGGATAGTTTAAATACTTGCCGATGAAGCATTTAAACCTATCACCTAGGATCCTGGTTCCCCTCCTGGACAGATATACTGTAGACCATTGCACCAGTATAGGCCTGCATCACTCCAGGTAGACCCCCAGTACCCAATGAAGCCAAACCTCTGACCTCTGCACCAGTTCTTCAACCACTGATTGAATCCCATGGTGTCTAGCACCCTAGCCTCACCCATGTCATAGACAGGCAGCACCTCTGAGGAGGTTACTGTGCATGCTACTTGTCTAAGATCCTTCCCCAACTCCACAAACTCTTCCTGCACTACTCTGATTCCTTTCCCAGCCAGATCATTTGTCCCTAGGTGGACAATGACATCCAGCTCCTTCCCCCGTGCAGCTGCTCCAACGATCCTGAGGATTTTCACTCCGTCCCTCCAAGCCATGGCACCAGAAAGGCACCCCCTCCCCCAGTTCTACCCTGCTAACAATGGAGTCCCCCACCAGGAGTTGTTTACTTCCCCTTTGGGGTCCCATGCCACCCTCCTGTGGGTCTTCTTTGTGGAGGTTCACAGAATCCTCCTTGGTCTCCACTGCCAGTGCCTCCATAGAGGAAACACATTCGGCCAGAATGGCATAGGAATTGTGGAGAGGTACAACTGGAGGGATACACCTCTGTTCCACCACCCTCACCCCCCCGAGCCCACTGTGATCCAATTGCTCCTCTTTCTCAGCAACCTCTGAGACAATGGCAGTGGCCCTGGTGGTCCCTAGGTGGGAGAGGAGGTCCCCCAAATCCTAGCCAACTCGGCCTGGAGATGAACAACCTCTTCCCCCCTCAGCTCAGAGAGGTGCCTGCAGATGGGACAACACTGCATCCTCCAGAATGCAGTGTTGTCCCATCTGCAGGCAGATGGGACAACACCGCATTCTGAGGATGGGACAACACCGCATCCTCCAGAATGTCTCCCAGAAGACTGCTGCTCCACAGCCACTGCACTGCACCACTCCTATCATGTTTTATTTCTGGCCTCTTAACTGTTGTTTTGAATACTTACTCTTTCTTCTGTTTATTTATATATTTATTTATTTTATTTTTCTCACTACTTATCTACTGCCTCCGTGCCCTCAGAGCTCCTGATCTTCCTGTTCTGAGACAGAAAGTTCCTATATTACTCAGTAGTCTCCTTACTTGCTCAGAGTCAGATCTCCAGCAGCTGGTTGGGGGAGCTACTCTTTCCTTCTAGGATGGTGAGTCTTTTGTGGTTCTGTGATCACTCCCTTCCTGTTCCCAAACAGGAAGTTCCTGTTATCAGTCAAATCCTGTGCCTATAAAAGTAAAAATGGCTGGGTGGGGGGGTGGAGGGGAGGGAAGGAGGGCAATTTAGTCCCAGTAGAGAAGTATAGTTCTAACAGCACCCCCTTCCTCTTGCTGTTATTTGCCTGTTCTCTGCCAGAAGCTACTGTATCTAGGGCAGATTTTAAATCCAAAACACCTTGAGATTCAGATCCTAAACAATGGTCTCAGTTTCGTGCCCTCTCCAGGAATCAATGTATTCAATATTTATATTGATATACAGAACCCAGAACTTTTCTACCCTTTGCTCTCCCTTCCCAGAATCTGTGTCGAAGCCTCAAAATTGCTATCTCAGCCTTGCTGGAGATTAAGGTATTAATTTTGAGCCAGCGTCCTAACACCAGGGATAAACTGGGTGACCCTAAGTAATAAGGGGTCAAGCCTCCATGTTGGGGATTTGGACACTGGGGAGCCCCATGTAAAATGGAGCCGCACTGTGGCATGGTCAGAGATTACTAAAGGCAAAATCTCTGAGTCCAAGGAGAACTGGGTTAGTGAAGGAGAGGTAAGCCAGTAATTCAATCAGCTATAGGAGCTGTGGATTTCAGAATGATACATCTAGTCATGCTCTCTTGGATTGAATATCCACCATGCCAGTGAGTCCCAAGTCTTGCATCATCTGACATAGGGATTTTCCTCCTTTAATATGTGATTCTTTCCCGGTAGCACTTCTTTCCATCATATGGATTAGTGTGAGAATAAAGGCTCACCCAGCAAGTTTGGGTATATCAGTGGTGCCTAGTGACCCAATGTTGTCTGCCAGTGAATGAAAGAAACCAGGGTCATCTTCATATGGGGCATACACATTACATAGAAGGAGAGACCCAGATGGTGTGGAAACCACCGCCAGTACCCCTCTACCTTGGGAGTCTGAGAATTGTTTTGTGACTTTCCATTTGAGAGCATTATGGATAAGAATTACCACTCCCCATTTCCTGGTTGGTATGCTTGCATTTATTTCCTGCCCATCCGAATCCTTTACCAAGTACAAGTGTTCATTCCATGTAAGCTTTGTCTCCTGCGGGAAGGATACCTAGGATCTTAGCCTTTTAAGGTGTGTCAGCACTTTTTTTCATTTGACAGGGGTGTTTAACCCCCTGACGTTCCATATATGTGCTATAATGTCAGCCATGGTCAATTAACAGGGGCTAAATGCATAGAAAAGTACTACAAAAATCACACCCGGTTAGAGCTCAGGGTCTTCCCAGAGGTACAAAGCCACAATTATTGTTCCTAACTCAAAGTAAGTAGAACAAGTTATAGGATGCACAGGTTGTTGGAAATCTACATCTAACATTATCATTGTCAGACTACCTTTTTCTCTACCATATAGAATTGTAACACATTTTAGTTTTAAAACATGCATAAACCAGAGTTCTGTCCTAAATCAGAACCAGAATATAACTTTATTTTCATGGAGATTGGTGTAGATTGTTTGGGGAATAGCCATGGCATAAGGCCCAAGGCAACAAGCCAAACAAGGCTAGTCAGGCTTCCTGGGGGTGTGTGAAGCTGTTGGGGCATCTATAGTAGGTGGGTGGGTCCCTGCCTACAAACTTAGAATTAGCAGCACCCAGCTAAGTGCTATAGTTTGGTGATCCCCTAGCAGTCTTCTGGTTATCTGGGGCAGATATGTGATTGTGTTTCCACATTAATATAATAAAATAATAATAATAATAATAATTTTTATTTCACATAAGCGCCTTTCAAATTCCAAGGCGCTTTACAAAAGATTAAAACAGCAATAATAAAATCAATAAATACCACACAGAACAGTAACAATAGTCCGACAAGGATCACTCATTCAGTGCCATTAAAAGCCTGGCACCACAAAGATGTTTTTAAGGCCTGTTTAAAACCTCCCATGGTAGTGCACTCCCACAGCCGGCGGGGTAGAGAATTCCAGAGGGTAGGGGCCACGTTCATAAATGCACAGACCCCAGAAGACTTTAATGACACCTTCAAAATCTCCAGCAACCCCTCGTCAGTCAAATGGAGCTGTCGCTCCAGGTGATAGGGAACAAGAAGCTCTTTCAAGTAGTCAGGGCCAAGTCCATGTAAGGCTTTATAAGTCAGTAAACCAACTTTAAAGGTGATCTGCCACCGAATCAGCAGACAGTGCAGACTGTGCAACACAGGGGTGATATGAGAACTTCAAGAAGTTCCCATCAACAATTGTGTTGCTGCATTCTCAACTAGCTGCAGGTGGCATATCTCAACCCCAGGAAGCCCTAAGTATGGGGAGTTACAGTAATCAAGGCACAAGGTCACAAATGCATGGACCAATGTAGGTAGATCCCAACAGAACAAGTTGCTTGATCCTGGTGATGTTCCTGACATGATAAAAGGAATACTTGATGACTGCTGACACCTGAGATCGTAAAGTCAGCCTGTAGTCAAGCACTACCCCCAGGTCCCGCACCCACTCAAAGATAAGGATCTGGGAGCCCCGTAGATAAATTCCAGAGGGATGACCAGTCCTCAGCCCCTCTATCTGGTGACCCGGGTCCACAACCATCACCTCGGTCTTTCCCGTGTTCAACTTTAGCCAGCTCGAATTCATCCAGTCCTGGATTTGAGCAAGGCAGTTGTTAAATACCGAGAGAGCACTATCCTGGTCAGGTGCGAAAGATAGGTAGAGCTGGGTGTCATCAGCATAGCAGTGAAACCTCATCCCATACCATCTTACAATGTCTCTGAGGGGCAGCATAAACTCTGCAAACAACTTGGGGGACAGAACTGAGCCCTGAGGGACCCCACATGACAGAGATAATGGGTCTGGGGGAAAAATCCCAGACATCATTCTCTGAGTTCTGCCAGTAAGCAAAGATGTAAACTACCTGAGGACCTTACATGTTAGGCCAAAGATAGACCTCAAATGCCCAAGCAATACCTCATGGTCAACAGTGTCAAAGGCTGAAGAGAGATCTAGGAGCACCAGAATGGAATGGCTTCTCCGATCTCTCACCATCAGCAGATCATTGAGCACCCGAACCAGCGTGGTATCGGTACTATGCCTCTTTTGAAAACCGGACTGGAGAGGTTCATAGATGTTATGGATGGTAAAGTTGTTGTCCAGTTGTACCGCCACTACTTTCTCAATAACCTTCCCTATAAAGGGGATCAGGGTGTAGCTATGGAGTGTGCAGGTGGTTCAACTGTACCAGGGCCCATGGGCTGGAGTGGCTCATCTGACTGCTGGAGCCATACACACTGGGCAGGGAGGCATGCCACCCGACTGTCAAACACCATTCTGTCTGAGGCATGTGTACTGCATGCCCACCACCACACCACCCATAGGATTTGCATTTTGCTGCTGTCAGCCTGCTTCTTGCAGCCTAGTCATCTACTTGCAAGGTCACATGTTGTGTAACGAAAGAGCGCGCAAGTCAGTTGGCAGTGTGACATGTCTGGGACTTTTGGTCGGACAGCCTGTATTCATCTCAGGCTTAGAGATCCCCTACTGTAGTAACTGAAAGCAACAGTCAGTATCACGAATCAAGATGACTGGCGACAGTTCCGGACCCTGTCACCGTCTCCCCGCCTTGTCCTCGATTTCCACTCTGCTGCTCTGTGGTGTGCTGTGTGGACTGGTAAGTGGCAAATAGCACCCAGCACATAAAGTAATGAAAATGTAAGCATTGTGTTATTTCCTTCTTCTCCTGGAGTGCAAATTGCTTGTGGTACTGGTTGCATCAGATATGAAAGAAAGGCAATATATTAAATTTCTTTCAAGTATGTTTTTATTGTAGTACGATGTGGCTTCCTTCCTTGTTTCTGTAAAATAGGAGGTCAGAACGAGCAGGAAATATAAAACTCTGAGGTTGGGAGTATAATCTGGGTGGGGCTGCTGCCCTTCCTAAACACTGTCAAGCTGTGTATGCTAGTTTTTTTTATTTTATGTTTCGTTTTGTAGTACGATGTGGCTTCCTCTCTTGTCACTGTAAATGTAGGAAAGTCAGAATGAGAGGGTACAAAAACTAAAATGTGTCTAAGTGATTTTTTTTTTTTACTATATCTACAGCTGTTTTAAAATCCTGAAGTCGGGAGTGTGGGGGGGGGCATTTTATTCCTTGCACCAGGGCCCATGCCAACCATGCTACACCACTGAAGGGGAGGTTTGAGTTTTGTCCGTAGTTGGCTGGAGAGTCTGGGTCCAAAGAAGCTTTCTTCAGGAGGGGTGTTACTACTGCCTTCTTTAAGGAGTTTGGGAGCTCACCTGAATCAAGGGAGCACCAGACTATCTGTACCAGGACCGGGCCGATAATATCACAGCATCCCATAATCAGGGAGGTTAGACCCAGATGCAAACTACAGCACGTACAGCGCATACTCTGGACAGTCCACATGACATCTACAAACTCCAGCAGGTCAAAGGAACTCCAAGAAGCACAAGGTGGGGTGACCAAGCACCGATCACCAGTAACCCCCACAGAACGAGTCAAGAGGATCTCTGTTCTGATATCGGCCACCTTATTCGCAAAGAATTGAGCAAGCTCATCGCGCTCCACTTGCGAAAAAGGTATTTGGAGCTGCAGACAGGTTAGGTTGCACAACCTGTCCACAGTTCGGAAGAGCTGAGCTGGTCGATTCTGAGTGGCAAAACCAAGGTCTCTGGACTCGTGCTGGCCACAGGAAACTCCGAGAGGTCAATCACCGCCATCAGGCCTTCAGGGCTCACCTCCAGTAAAAGGCGGTAACTGACCATCTCCATTGGGGCAGGCCTATGAAGGGGGGCACAAAAGTTGAACCTCACAGTGTAGTGATCGGACCAACCAACAGGTTCCATCCACAAATCAGAGGCCTCAATCCCCAGGAGGAAGACCAGATCAAGAGAGTGACCGTGTTGATGGGGTGGCAGAGGTAACAATCTGTGTAAGGCCCAGCAATGTCATCAGCTGAAGGAAGTGCTGTCCAAATTGTGAGAGCTCATCGTCGAACCAGGAGTTAAAGTAGCCCAGAACCATCAGTCTGGGTGACTCCAGCGCCATGTTGGCCACGAAGTCCGCTACTTCTTGTAGGAATCGCTTCTCGTCCCCGGGTGGACGGTAGACAAGAGCTATCCTGCAACCTACACCTGCCACCATGGTACACTCAAAGGAGTCAGCCTCCTCAACTGGTACACTCGTGAGGCCCAACTCGGACTTGAAACAGACTGTCATCCCCCCCCCCCGCCGTGGTCCAATATTTGAGCGGTGTATCACTGAGTGCCTAGCCAGAATTGCAGCTTCCAATATGGGGCCAGCATTTTCATCCAGCCAGGTCTCGGTGATGCATGCCAGATTGGTTGTTCAATAAGATTAGCAATAATTGCCATCTTATTCTTAACAGATCTGGCATTGCATAGCACCTCTCGAGTTGGACGGGTTTCAAGGGCCGCCCCGGCTACTTGCACACTGGAAATGGTAGTGCCCTTGGGTATGGGGACTAAACATGGAACACCACGCTCCAGACTCCATTTTGCCCCAGGGCGTCTTCTAGACCTAACTACCCCGATGTGAGAGATCCATTCATCCGTCCTCTGATGTTCACACCCCCCCACCCCCACCACCCCCTACGAACAATACCCAGTGCTCGACAGAGCTGGTAAGTTGACAACGTCATTGGGGGTGGAATGGGCAGAGGGAGAGGAGGGCACAGGATGAATAGTGCACGACTTGGGGGGGGGAGGTCTACACATCCTACAGGCTAACCAAACCCCAAAAACACAGCACCCAGGCAACTAACCCCAAGAGACAGCCCCGAACAGACAGTAATAAAATTACCCAACCTAAACAGAACAAAGTAAATAAATTAATAAAATACCCACTTAAAACAAATAAAAACCCAATAAAATAGAATCTTTCCCAACACTACGTGGATACTTCAGTCCAGTACTTAGCTCATGGAAAACATAAATGAAAAATAATATCAGTCTATAAAACCAATTCAGAGTAAAATCTCTTGCACTCCCCTCTCACTGGGCATGGAGAAGAATTATGAATCCCCCCTCCCAGGACCTTTCAGAGCCAGGAGTGGAAGAAGTCAGGACACTCTCACTGCCCACAGTTAAGAATCCAAATTCTACCCGAAGTAGAATAGCACAGTTTAGAAATCCGAAAAAGAAAAGCTTCTTTGAAAAGTAAATTAAATGTGGATGCCCAGGTCCTCTCACCACCAGGGAACCACAAAATAAGGACGCTGTTACTGTCTGGGAAACAAAAATAAATCACAGATCCAGAGCCAAGTCAGGAAGGAGTCTAAGGAGTGCAGGTAATCCAAATGAAAAGTTTGATTCGGGCAGAGACTGGCCAGAAATTTAGGTCAGCAATAAACAGCATGCAAGGGCCCATCAATCTCCTTTCCAATGACAACAGCCGGAGATGTTTACTGCACCACCAATACTGGGGACACGCTGTGGCCAAGCATCGAGGATCTAGGAAAGCAACAGGCTTGGCAGCCAATTCCACACCAGGTCACCCTAACTGTGAAGGCTGCCCACCAGGAAATAACTGCTCAGCAACTACGGCTCTAGAGAGGAGCTAGTCTGATGCCATTAGCCATTCTTTTCTTGGGGGTAAAAACTTAAGTTCTTGTCTGCTTGCATGCCTGCCTATTCCTAGTAATGGATTACCTGGGGCATCCCTTTCACTGCAGTATGGAATACATTTCCTGGGGGGTCCTGCTCACCCTCGACTGCTGCCAGTCATCAATCTGTGGGCAGAGAGTAGTAAACTTGCATTGGCAGCAGCTGGACACAGTGGACATGCAGACTACCCTCTCAGTATTCAGGAAGGGAAACGTGTAATCAAAGCAAATGTAGGCACCTAGCAAAATATCTTAACCTGTGGAAACTTTGAAGTATGCTGAAATTAAAGTCTCTCTGTCAGTATCTAGAGAATAACAGACTAGAAAAAGCAAAACAAAATAAAGTCATGGTTATGCACAGAGTATTACAGCGAATTCTAGCATATTGTACTGTGGTAAAGAAACTGTCCGCATTAAATTAATGTATTTTGACTTTAATTCCCCCCTTTAGTATTGCAAAGAGGTAATACAGCAGGAATAATCAACAGCAGTAACCCATGCTGAAATCTGAAATCTGGTGCATCTGTTAGATAATGGTTTGTACACTATCAGTGTGAGTAATGGTGAATCAGAGAGCAGTGCATGCTCACATTGGCATGCTACACTAAATGCGAGGTGGGAAAGGAGCTAGTTTCTGGCTTGCAGCAGTATGACTATGTTGTCTGTGTGCTGCATGAACCAAAGGGTAGTAGCCCCTGGCTCCCCAGCACACCCCTCCATACCCCCCACCCTCCCACTAAATGCCCACAAAACCTTATCTAAAGCAGTGTTCAGCCACGATCCTCCTTGTCAGCCTCAGTGGGTCTTCTCAGGTATGCTACAGCAATGTTTTCTGGTGGTGCCTGCTTCAGTAGGACAAGATCCACTGGGCAAGCAATGACTTCTTTGTACTTCCCCGGGTGATCCTTGGCTAATGATTGAGGCCCATGAACCACAGTTGGCATTTGCAGAGAAATGTTCTGGAGGGTCCATACTCACCATGGAGCTTGCAAGAAGGCTTTCTGCATGGTTGCCCTCTCTGGTGGGTGAAGCCAGTGGTGCGTATTTGTTGCTGGAGAAATAGGGACTGGTGACCACTGCTTCTTCCCCTCTCAGCTAGTCGCTTTCACCCCTGATTCTTGACTTGTCCCTTTCCATCAGGTGATTCCTCTTGGAATGATGTGATTGCTGTTGCCTCTTATAAGATCTCACTGGGAGGGCCCACTGGTCTTGTTGTTGTTCCTCCAGGAGGGGGGTCCTCATTCTGCCATTGTCGGTGGTTAGCTTGTACCATAGGTGCCTGTGCAGTATCTATCCCTTCAATATTATTTGATCTCTTACCTTCCATCTGGATATTGTGCAGCTCTGTGGGCCAGGACCTTTGAATAAAATTAAACACAGCCTCCAGTGTTGTGAAGAGCAGCGGTGTACCGTTATGTATAATCCTCAGGATCACTGGACAGCGGAGAGAGAATGAGACCCCCAGAGCATGGAGCCAATGTCTGGTCTCCATATATTCTTTTCACCCATTGGACAGTTCCCTTAAATAATCCATAGATGTGCACCCGGTAGCCCCTCCATACAAGATTAACCAGTTCTCTGGGCTTTGCAAGAATTTTGTCTTTCTCTGCAAAATTCAGGAAATGCACTAATATATGCCTTGGCTTGTCCTCAGGCTTGGGTGGTGGGTTCAGAGAGCGGTGGGTGCGTTCAATCACAATTGGGGGGGCATCTTTAATCCCTCGGATTCAGGGCAGTTCACTTTGTAAAAAAGACACTGCATGTCCATGTTCCACACCCTTCAGGAAGCTTAAATTGTTGCGAGTGCTCCTATTTTTGAGGTCATCAGCCTTTTCTAGTAAATATTTAATTGCGCTTGGTCCCGAACCATAGCTTGTATATCATTCACTGCAGTTTCCTGAGCCACCTCCTTCCGCTCAGTCTGCGATATATGAGGGTCTATCTGGTGTATTGCTAAGGTGGTGTTATTGGATGCCATTGTGACTTCTGCCATTTGTTGCACAAGTGCAGAAAACATTCTGTTGATTGTGGCAGCATCAATGATGTGGCTCGTTGTGGCATCCATGTGGTCATCATGGAGGGCAGATTTCTATCATGGAGTGTATCTCTGCCAGTTCAATGCCAATCGGCTGCAAATTTCACCTGCTATGCGAGAAGGGTGAGTGGATACATCACTGTTATTCCTAATATTCAGCTCCTTGCCAGTATCGATATTTTTGTCGGATTTAGTGCTCCTGGTATGAGGAAATATGAGATTAAGCTGCCATTTTGAGTGAGGTTAAGCCACGCCCACTTGGTTATTAATTTTCTAAGGGGGATATTTCTACATGCTTGCTCAAATTTTAAATAGTGAACAATTAATTGCACTTTGGGACAGTCTCTTACTACCTTGCTTTTTTCATATTCTCACCCCCCCATTGATAATTCATGCTCCTACTGTTTATATTATTTACCATTAGGTTGAAATCCATATTTATGTACTGGATTAATTGATGCTATTAGATTGCTTGTTATGGTCTTCATGTTCCCTCATTATTTTAGGGGATTTTATTTCTTTCACCTGTGGTTGTGCTGATGGGTGTCTATTTTTGTGGAATCACATACTTTTTTTTAACTTTTTTTCTGCTCCTCACACTACCCCCATAGGTCTCTCTCTCCAGTGGGGTCACTCAGTGCGGCTTTCTGCCGTTCTTCCTAAAGTCTCCCCATTCCAAGCCTCCATCCTGGAAACTCTCCCCAACACACTCTGACCTCCCCACCCCTGGCTCTGAGCCCCCCAAGGTGGGACTGCCTTTTTACTCCTCTGGTACTCTATCTAAATCTAGAAGTGTGGCAAGAGTGTGGGAGGAGATCTGGAGGCTGACTGAGGCAGAATCAGTGCTGAGCGTGGGAGCCGACCATTGGACCCACCATCACCTACACAGGTGCCAGGGTATTTCCTTGTGTTCTGGCTCCCCCCTTGAGACACAGATATGCAATGCTGTCCTACCACATCGGCAGGATGGCCACCGACATCTTCCCCTCTCTAGTTCCCAATTGCAGTGTGCCCAGTCCCAACTGGGTGCCACTAGCATTGTGGAATGGGTACCCCCTCCCTCCCAGGAGAGCACAGCAGTCCATTAGATGCTCAATTCTCTCCTCCCTGTCCGACCCCCAGCTCCCCAAGTTCGCTCCTTAACCCTTGGTTGCCGGTGTGGCATGAGGTGTGACATGCAGCGCCTCAACCCTCAGCGCCACTGGGCCAGCAGAATCACATAATGATTGAATTGTTATTGAGTGGTATATAATGCTTAATGCCACACAGATACACACCCCATGATAAAGGGTCACATGAGAACCCGAAGTGCTGGGGTATAGTGCCACTGTCCATGGAGCTCTGCTGCAATAAGCCTTTTTGTTGCTGATTAATTTGTTGACTACTAGTTTGTCACCATCATATTCTTCCCTGGTTGTGCAGCTTTTAAAGTGTGTTCTCCTCACCCCAACCAGCTGGGTCATCAAGCTCACCGGCATAGGATCACAAAGCATGGCAGCTGGGGTGAAGACTGGCACTACACACAAACTCTGTTAAGAATTATAATTTTTTTTTCATTTTAACCCCAAATTTTCAAGATACTTGTTTTATTAATCGCCTAATAAACATGGCATGTACCATTTATGGTATACTGGCCCGAAATGTAATTTTGCATCAGAAGTGAGAAAACACATCTCATCTAGGCTTTAAAAAATGACATGTGTCATGTTTATGAGGTGGCTTGGAAAAATGGCTATGCTGAGAGTTTGGAGTCAAATATTGAAAATTAGCAAAGTTATGATTGAACATTTAAATACTGTAGCATTCAGTCATAACCTGGACATTTTACTGTATTTGTACACCAATATGTCAACATAGTCTTCTTACTGCCCCACCTTATGAACGCGGTATGCAAAAATGTTCAAACCCCCACCAAAACATCATTCTGCACCATGGAAATGTCATTCCATGTCACAGATGCAGAAACACATTTTGTCCAGGATTTGAAAAATGAGAGCTGCATTGTTCATGAGGTGGTGTGAAAAATGGCTATGTTGAAAATTTGGGGTCAAAATATTAAAAATTTCCAAAGTTACAAGAGAGTGTGGAGACATTTCAACATATGCACATAACTTTGCAAGTTTTACATATTTTGACCTAAAATTTTCAACATACCCTTCTTATGACCCCACCTCATGAACAAGGGCTGTGACCTTTTTTAAATCCTGCCTGAAAAAAGTTTTTGCAATGTGACAGCAGAATCACCTTTCAGGTCTGATTTGCATAATGCCACAACTTAAAAAGGCCATGTTGAAAATGTTTTGCCAAAATTTGCAAAAAATGACAAAATAATGCATCGAAGTTCAAAACAACATTAAAATACACTGAACTGCACTTTCCTTAGTTTCTCATATTGCAGTTACCAGTTCCATCAACAAGATGTGTCTTCAGAGAGTTGATTTTCACCCTGTAACATGTTCAGGTGAGTGAGGGTGTGTAAGGATGTGTGGGATGGTGGGTACATTTAGTGGTAGGTTGGGGTGGGGTGGTGGGGTGTGTGTGTGTGTGGGGGCAGATCAGCAAGGGTCCTTTTTCTGTATTACAGGTTTTAGAAAAAATGAGGGTATTTTTCTTTATTTCAGGGATAGTTTAACAGGGGGATTAGGCACCCCAGTGTTGGGCTCATGCTCAGTGGCACGGAGGGTGGTCACCCTGGGGTCACCACCTACAGAAGAGAAATGAGGGGAGGTGACCTGGAGGGGAGGGTGGTCAAGAGAAGCAGTACTGGGGGTAGGCATCCTGGTATGCTTACATATTAATTGGTAAGAAAATATATATATATAAAGATTGGAAAGGATGGGTGGGCAACCTGGAGGGAAGGGGATAAAGAAGCGGTACTGGGGGTGGATAACCCGGTCCATTAGATAGATAGATAGATAGATAGATAGATAGATAGAAAGATAGATAGATAGATAGATAGATAGAGAGATAGAGAGATAGATAGATAGATAGATAGATAGATAGATAGATAGATAGATAGATAGATAGATAGATAGAGAGATAGATAGATAGATAGATAGATAGATAGATAGATAGATAGATAGATAGATAGATAGATAGATAGATAGATAGATAGATAGAAACATTGAAATTGTCAGCAGATAAGGACCTCCAGGCCCACCAAGTCTGCCCAAGTGTTTTATCTCCATGTTACCTAAGGACCCAGGTGATCCAGGTGATTCCCCCATCGCCTCTTGAGAATTCCCTTGTGCCTATCCCAAGCAACCTTGAATCCTGTCACTGTTTTGGCCTATGCCACTTCCTCAGAGAATGCATCCCACCCATCCCCTACCCTTTCTGTGAAGTAGTGTTTCCTATATGTTTCCCTTGAATCTTTCCCCTTCTAGCTTCATGTCATGACCCCTTGTCCTTGAGAGCCTCTTATTCTGAAATATACTGGTATCTGGGACCTAGTTTATATCCTTTTGGTACTTAAACATCTGTGTCATGTCCCCCCTTTCCCTCCTTTTCTCCAGGGTATACATGTTGAAGTCTTTCAGCCCCTCCTCATACATTCAAATAGTTGAGTCCTTATACCATTTTCAGTACCCTTCTCTGGACCCTCTCCACTCTATCCACATCCCTCCTGAGGTACAGTCTCCAGAACTGGACTCCATATTCAAGGTGTGGCCTTAGCCAGCTATAGACAGATAAACAGATAGATTGTTAGATGGATGGATAGGTAGACAGGTCAGGGACTGAGAGACAGAACTGAAGGGTGGGTTAAACTGTTATTTTTCCCAGCCCGTCCATGATATGGCTGATTTGGAGGGAGCCATGAAGTCCTGTGTAGAGGATGCCATGGTGGAGATTTAGCTGGTTGCCGACCAGCTTCATACAAATGAAAGGACTGAAGCCCCCCTCTGATAAAAGTGGCCTCAATCCTTTCAACTACAATTTCCACCCAGCAAGTAGTTAGTAGTGTCACAACCAGAGTATGTGGTGATTGGTCTAGATTGCTGAGCCCCTTCCAGCTTGAGCTGCAATGGGCTGAGCGGTGACACACTTCTGAAAAGTCATTTAGTCTAACAAAATGTTTCTTGTGCATGTACAAGCAAATGTAACAAGAATGAATCAGAGCCAATATGGCTGTGGAGAGCTTTTAGGAGTGGCAAGAGCAGTGAAAAGAATATATGGTGCTCTCGCTGTGCTGCAGTCAGTTGTGATAATGCAGCGATTACAATACTGTGTGTGCGTTATACTCATACTTGTGTAGTTTTCCCCAGAGTCAGCCTTGTGCAACATGGCGGTGCTGACATAACTACGTATAATAACCCAGTCCCCTCGAGTTACTAGAATCCCATTAGTACTAGTCTTAGGCAGGTAAGAAAAGGCAGCTGGTGGGGAGCTCCTTAGGGGCTTTCTACATAATGACATCAATGTTTACTCTGCTAGCCCCGAGAAAAGATGATTATGTCATTTAGAACTCTCAAAGCAGCATAACCATTTTAGAGTCAGCTGCTCTCAAGGAGCTTAGAATGTTCATCAGTAAGTTCAAGTGTGGCAATCAGAGTGGCAAGAGGTCTGCAACTGGGGCTCTGTCAACAGGAGCCCTGGTATTTCTCACCCTAGTTTGGTAAAATCTTCATATTGACTGCTGAACTCTTTAGTTCCAGTCCAGGGGGAGTGCGAGGGAATGCAATTCTTGTGGATCCAAGGGGCAATCCACTGAAGTTCCTGAAGTCCACAGCTGCCTTAAGGAAGAACACTGAGTAGAAGCTGACAGCTATCAGAGAAAGAAAGCTGTCTTTTGTTCTTTCCATGACTGGGAAGAAGGAACAACTAATCTGTTAGTACAGAATTTGAGATTGTTCTCTGAGGGAGGTGTCTGAGGTGTGTGTGCCCTAGATAAGGCTAGATCACACCGATCAGGACCCCTTTCACCACATCTGTGCTGAGTTTAAAGTTAAAGTTGGAAGTCTTTAACAATTCATTGGGGACTGGAAACTTATTAGGTGTAACCCTGAAGGAATGGCAGAGGCTGTTAGGGGCAAAGGGTGGGAGGAACGCCATCTGGAGTTTCAGGCAGGGCTAAGTGGTTTGTGGATGGACACCACTGTTTCCTGGGCAAAGACCATGCGCCAGGAGGATTTTAAAGTGTGTGGCACATCCCACATATATACACTTTGGAAATGGAAATGTGTGGAAAATGTTTACAGTGTGTGGCACATCCCACAGATATACACTTTGGAAGAGAGATAGAGATGTTTTTGTGAAAAACAGTACTTAATCCCTACTTCAAGTTATAATGTTCAGTTGTAATATCACACTCTGTTGCCATTAGAATAACTGTGATGTTACAAGCAGTGCATTATGATCTCAGGTAGGGAGACAGCAACAGAAATAGATGAACTCTTCAGAAGCAAAAATCCTGTTTTCATGCAAATTACCTCAGGAATAAATAATGGGGAGGAGGAATAAAGAATTAATGTGAAATACAAGCTGAACTTTATCTAAATATTATGTTTTGTTAAACTTCTTCTGAAGGTGTCAGTTGCTGTCTAAGCTTATTTTTCCTTGTGTTTTTAGTCATTGTCATTTACTAATGCTAGCACAGACACACATAGATGGTTTTAAAATAAAGCTTCACTTGGTTTATAGTTTTCAGGGGTTTAAATAATTGATTAGCAGTTTTATTCTTGGGACGATACTAACTATACAGAAAGTATTTATATAGATTTTCTAGAAGTGCTGTGTTTGTTAAACACAGTGAGGCAAAAGCTTTACATTTTCACAAAGATTTAGCACTTTTATGAGCAAACCGCTAATCAATTTTTAGAGTTAAATAAATCCCTGGTTTTTCTTAGGGAGTGCACTTTCAAGTCAGTGAAATTTGACCTTGGGATAGCTTTCTTTTGATGGAACTCATGCTGTCTTGTTTAGCATTTCAGTTAACTAGCGTAGTGATTTGCAAAGCTGAGGCTGTTTAGAAGTTCAATAAGAGTTATGCCAAACAAATGTAAATATCTCTAGAAGTATAGAAGTTACAGATAATAAACCTATATAAAAATTGTTCCAGACAAAATGACCTTTCGAATGAGCCTATTCATCAAGCTGCACTAATTACATTTTTTAAACTATGGCCATCTGATTACCTCAATTTTCATTTTTCATAGGAGTTATGCCAAACAAATGTAAATATCTCTAAAAGTATACATGTTTCACATAAACCATCATATGAAAGTTGTGCAGGACAAAAATACATTTCCAATGAGCCTATTCAGTTAGCTGCACTAATTACATTTTTTAAACTATGGTCATCTGATTATCTGAATTTTCATTTTTCTTCACAATTTTCACCTTTTGATTGGCTATATTTAAAATAATCTAATGAATTCAGATTAGTGACTACCCTCATTTGAAAGGTCATTTTGTCCTGGACAACTTTCATGCTGGTTGTATGCTGGTAACTTCTATACTTTCCAAGATATTTACATTTGTTTGGCATGACTCCTACTGTGTTCACTCAAAGAGAAAACATTGAGGTTGTTTGGAAGACCTTATTTTACAAAATATAAAGAATTCAGTTTAGTGACTACCCTCATGTGAAAGATCTTTTTGTCCTGAACAAAAGTAACTGTGATGTCACAACCATGCATAGTGACCCCAGGTAGGGAGACAGCAACAGAAATAGATGAACTCTTCAGGAGCAAAAATCTTGTTTTCATGCAAATGACCTCAGCAATAAATAATGGGGAGGAGGAATAAAGAACTAATGTGAAACACAAGCTGAACTTTATCCAAGTATTATGTTTTGTTAAAGTTCTCTTGAAGGTGTCAGCTGCTCTTTGAGCTTATGTTTCCTTGTGTTTTTAATCATTGTCATTTACTAATGCTAGCACAGACACACAGATGGTTTTAAAATGAAGCTTCATTTGGTTTATAGCTTTTCTCCGGGAGCCAACTTTCAAGTCAGTGAAATTTGACCTTGGGATAGCTTTCTTTTGATGGAACTCATGCTGTCTTGTTTAGAATTTGCAAAGCTGAGGCTGTTTAGAAGTTCAGAAGGAGTTATGCCAAATAAATGTAAATATCTCTAAAAGTATAGCAGTTACAGATAATAAATCTGTAAGAAAGTTGTTCAGGACAAAATGACATTTCAAATGAGCCTATGCATTAAGCTGCACTAATTTTATTGTTCAAACTATAGCCATCTGATTACCTCAATTTTCATTTTTCATTGGAATCATGCCAAACAAATGCAAACATCTCTAAAAGTATATGTGTTACACATAAACCATCATATGAAAGTTGTTCAGGCCAAAAATACCTTTCCAATGAGCCTATTCATTAAGCTGCAATATTTGTTTTTTAACTGTGGCCATCTGATTACCTGAATGTTCATGTTTCTTTACAATTTTCACCTTTTGGATGGCTATATTTAAAAAATCTAATGAATTCAGATTAGTGACTACCCTCATTTGAAAGGTGATATTGTCCTGAACAACTTTCATGTTGGTTGTATATTGGTAACTTGTATACTTTCCAATATATTTAAATTTGTTTGGCATGACTCCTATTGTGTTTACTCAGAAAAAAGATGAGGTAGTTTGGAAGACCATATGTTACAAAATATAAATAATTCAGATTAGTGACTACCCTCATGAGAAATGTCTTTTTGCCCTGAACAGCTTTCATGCTGGTTGTTTTTGTGCACTTTGAATAGTTTAAAAGATATTTATATTTGCTTGGACGGTGTACGCATTTTCTCTCAGAGAAAATCAGCATGGAGATCTGTGTCCATCATTCTGAAAAGAAAGAAGGGAGTATTTTTAAGCAGCTTGGAGATCTGTGTCCATCATTCTGAAAAGAAAGAAGGGAGTATTTTTTAACTGCCATAGGGATTTGCAGTGTTATGGAAGGATACACTGAAAACTACTAAAAAATGTGTTCCATGGAACCCCTTTTCAAGCTAATGTGATATAGCTGTAGGCTCCTCCCACAGCCATAAAAATTAAGCCTCAAACTGGGCATCCCAAAGCCAATTTCAGAACTCCTATGGCAGATTTAGATTAATTTTCCAATTTATTTCCCCCTGGATGGTAATACAAATTTTATTTCATAACCTAAGGATCACAGTGGTACAATATTATTCATCTTTGGTTTAAAGGGACACTGTCAACCTTTTTTGCATCATATGATTTTTCGGTAAAACCCCACATTTTATAATTACTTACCGTCTCTAAAATTCATTGATGTTACTGGTTGTTATGTCTGCTTTCTTGCTTCTTAGAACTAAAATACATGGTAATGTATAGTTATACCCAGCCTTGTTTTGCTTCAAATCATCAAGCAACTCTTACTGTATACTTCCTGAACATTAGAAACACCCTCAGACAGTGTAGCCAAGTGTGATACAATAGCCTCTTATACTCCCACTGCATACTGAGTGGCTAGACTGTGTTAGGGGTGTTCCCAAGTCCAGGAAAAATGCAGCTGTAGTTGATCAAGTAATGTAAACACATTTGTTTTGTTGTGGTAACACCAGTATGGTGGGCACTCAGTTTTTCACTTTTTAAAAGAGAAAAGGTATCTGAATCAAACTACCAGCTACATAAATAGTTTCTATAGAATGTGAACAATCATAAAATGTGTTTTTTATACTAGGGACACATTGAGGCCTAAGGGGGTTGACAGTGTCCCTTTAAAGGAACAAGAAAATGAATCAAGGGTCTCCTTACTTAATAAAATACTCTTTATTTGCCAGAATGACCTGAAAATTAAATGTTGACACTCAGATTTTCAAGACTTTGAAAGAATAAAAGGATGGTTTGGTTATGGACAGGTTAATGTAACATTTGCAAACAAACTGTTGGCTAAACAAATATGCAAACAGAAATCTTAGATGCTAGGGAGTAGTGCAACTAAATGTTGGGTAGAACCTGCAATTCAGCAGGAAATCCCTGAAAAACAGACATTAGAAGTCATTAGACATGTTCCTTCTTATAATATTACCTTGAGTAACAGAGTTAATGCTCTGCAAAATGAAGAAAGAACTCAGCTAGCTTCTCCAGAATCACTAAACACATGAAAAGAAAAAAAACAATAAAAATTATTACATGGAACATAGCTGGTATCTTAAAATTGTAGACAAGGAGTGGAAGGGTTTTATAATAGAAGCAGATATTTTTTGTCTGTTAGAAACATGGCCCCTAGAAAACAACATTTTAAAAGTAAATGCATCTAGTTTGTATAATGATCTGAAAAAAAAAATTGGTAGATAAAAAATAAAATTATAGTTTTTAAAGGAATCCTGTGAAGAAAACATTGCATTTTAGAACTGAACAATCTAAATTAGAAACAGTGAATGAATATACCTATCTTGACCTTACGTTTGATAGTTCCTTCTCCTGGAAACAACAAGTGATAAATGTGCATAGCAAGGCTAAGCAGACTTCAGGGGGCATTTTGAGATTTAATGTCTTATTGAAAAACAATACATCTTACTTACCTACCAATTGCCAAATTCACAGAGAAATACAACTTAATTAAGGTGAAACACACAGACCTTTTAGTTAAAGCTTTTTATTGCATACAGTGCCCAAACTGACACATAAATACAACTTTAAAGCACACAGAACGTCATACTTCCCAAGATTGCAAAGCAATAAAAACTGAAGAAAGGAACATGCAAAAAAGTAACTACATCTGCTGTGTCTCCACCAAGTCTACACTATGCAATTGACCTGGCTGCAAACCAAGGACAAATGTTTCAAAATGAAGGCTGGTGATATCGTCTGTAATGGCATCAGAACTAACAGATCATGCATATAGTATGCAACAGCTCTTAAATCTTGCATGTTTATTTAGTTAGTTTTTGTTGACCGGGTAAGTGCACTAATCAAATTCTGCCTATTTTCAGGCATGATCCGGGGGAGGGGTATACAGATGAATGCCAACTGACCTTGAACCAGATTAAACTGTTGGTGGTATTTTTAGTGAATGGGCAGACATTTGGACAGGGCTTAATGGCTTAAAAATACAGTAGAACTTATAGTTGCATCCTATGAACATTGAGTGAAAATGCCATCATATAATCCTATAATTCATTAATCACTTAAAACCATTCTGTAAGTGACATACAACACTCCAGAATGGGTGTACCCCTTTTTGCAAATATGAAACAGTGGATGTTGATGATTTAAAACATGTTGTATTATTATTCCAATAGTTTGAAACAAATAGGAAATAGTGGTCAGGCCAATTATGGAAAATCTCTATCTTTCTGGTAATATATTAGTACATATTTTTAATACTGATAATTAAAATATTCCACATAGATTGGCAACATTTGTATTATCATATGTATTATGGTCGAAATAATCAAGTTGTATGAGGTGATTTGTTTGTAATCCCTTTTACACTCTTAAATGAGCGCCTATTCAAATGATATGGGATTACCTGTTTTAATTATTGGAATATAGGTAACCACTGACCAGGCCTTCACCTTTATATTAAAATTGGCTTACATACCTTTGTTCACATTAACTAATATATATTTTTTTTTAATACTATCTCTCTCCCTCCTAGGTGGCCCACCATCTCTCTGACCCCCCAGCCCTGTACTCCCAGCTCGCAGCACACCTCCTATTTTCCCCCATGGCTTACTCCCTGTGGTGGGGATCCCTCAACCCACCTACACAGATCTGTTCTGGAGGTGCCTGCCATTACAGGAGCGGTGCCTGCGGGGATCGGCAGTCATCCAGCTGCCCATGACTTTTCTCCTGCTTTTTCTGCTCTCTCACCTCCCGGAGGCAGAACAATGGATGTTGGCAATGGCCGAGCTGTGCATGCTTCTGCCCACAGCATGCTTGCAGACTGCTCTGCCCTCATCCATCAGTTATGGGACCCAGCCACCACTACATATCAGAGGTGCGCCGGTCTCCATGTCCCTCCCTCCCCAGGGCAGGAGAGTTGTCCTCTGGATGCTCAATCCTCTCCCACCCCGGCTGACCCCAAGTGACCTGCTCACACCAAGAACACAGGCCGCCGGCATGGCAGGAGGTCAGGCATGATGCCTCAGCCCTCCATGCCACTGGGCCGGCAACTAATGTTTTTTCAACTATCTCACTTTATACCTATATATTATGCACATCTATACCACTCTGTCTATTTTAACTTTTTGCTTATTTGACTTTAGTGGCTAATGTGGAAGGATTATGTGTTTTGATGTTTCTTTAAAATATAGAGAATAACTAACCCCCCTTCCATGAAGAACAAGCTGATAACCTCACTTCAAGTGAAGGTGGTACCATCATCCCATGAGAGTGAAGCTCAAGTACCCTCATGTTGTCATCACCCTCACAAAGTATAAAGTTACAAGCAAGTTCCTCATGGATGAGTTTTTTTCATTAAATATAATTACCAACAGGGGTTCAGTTAACTCCATTTTTGGAGTATTTGACTTCCAAAAATAGGGCAAAAATTTCCAAAATAGAGGGAGAGGAAGTCATTGATTTCCAGATGTGAAACAAAAAATTAGATTACTTCCAAAACTGTAGGCATGGAAGTCAGAAATTATGGATTTTTCTGAAAGAAATCATATTTTACACTAATATAATGCATTAACATTCATAAATTGGTCCATCCAAGAATACTTACTTCCACAAGTGGGATCCTGAAAGTATTTTGACTTCCAAAAAATTAGAATGACTTCCAGATTTAGACTCATGGAAGTTTTAGACTTCCACTAAAAATAAATGATCTGAACCCCTGATTACCGACCAGAATGTTTCTAAATGTAGTGTTTTTAAAATATTAACATAGAAACATAAAAACAGAAATTGTTGGCAGATAAGGACCTTCAGCCTACCTTGTGTGCCCTATTACTACTAACAATTCTATCATGCATTGCTGACATTAGATTGTACCCCCCTGACTACCAGCAATCCTCTATGCCTATCGCAAGCATGTTAAAAACCTGTAATAATTTCTGCCACCACTACATCCTCCACTGGCAGGCTGTTCTACATGTCCATCACCCTCCCTGTGAAGTACTTCATCACATTCCCTCTGAACCTCCCTCCCTCCAGTTCCATCTTATGCCCCCTCATCCTTGAATATCTTATTCTTTGGAATATAGGGTCCTCTAGTACTTTATTCTTCCCGGTGAGGCACTTAAATGTGTTAATCATATCCCCCTCTCCCTCCTCTCCTACAAAAAGTATATATTTAATTCTCTCAACCTATCCTGGTAGGGCTTGCAATGTAGTCCTTGCACCATTTTGGTTGCCTTCCTTTGAATGACATTCACCCTATCTATGTCCTTACATAAATGAGGCCTCAAGAACTGGTGAGTCTCCTGTTTGCCTTTCCTGCCACTTTATCACACTGCCTACCTACCTTGAGGTAACTGCAGATGATCACCCCCAGGTCTCTTTCTTGCTTGGAGCATGCTGTTTCTTCACACTTGATATGTAGTTCCTGGATGTTTGTGCCCTATATGCATTATTTTGCACTTATTTGCATGAAACCTAGCTGCCAGTCCCTTGACCAATCCTCCAGCTTCCTTAGATCTTTCCTCATTCTATCCACTGCCCCTGGTGTGTCCACTCTGTTGCAGAGCTTAGCGTCATCACTGAACAGGCAAAATTTCCCTTCCAGACCCTCTGCAATGTCATTGATAAAGACATTGAAGAGGACTGGACCCAGCACTGATCCTTGTGGTACCCCACTGGTCACTTTACCCTCTGCAGAGTGAATGCCATTTACCACCACCCTCTGGGTCCTGTTATCCAGCCAATTCTCCACCCTCTTCACTACCTTTTTTTCCTACCGCATGATCCCCAGCTTGTTTAACAGCCTTCTATGTGGCACCTGTATCAAAGGCCTTGCTGAAATCCAGGTAGGCCACAATCACTGCCCCATCCCGATCCACCTACCTGGTTACTCAGTTGAAGAACTCAATGAGGTTAGTCTGCATGACCTCCCTCCCATAAAGCCATGCTGCCTTGGATCCTGTAGACCATTGACAACCAGGTGTTCCACTGTTCTTTCTTTTACTAGTGTTTCCATGACCTTTCCCACTACTGAGGTCAGGCTGACTGAACTGTAGTTCCCCACTTCCTCCCTATTTCCACTTTTGTGTAGAGGGACCACATCAGCTCTCCTCCAGTCATGGGGTACCTCACCTGTTTCCAATGACAGGTTAAACAGGGTAGTCAGAGGTTCTACCAACTTTTTTCTTAGCTCTTTCATTATCCTGGGGTGCACCTCATCTGGTCCCATAGCCTTATCAATTCTTATTGCCTTCAGTTCCCTGAGGACCCTTTCCTTTGGAAAGGGACTCATGTCCATTTCCGTGCCCTTCCTACCCTTATCACTTATTGCTGGCCCATTTTCTGCCCCCTCCTTTGTAAAAACTGAACAAAAGTATTTGTTATTAAGATAATAAGTTACACTCACTACACTGTTTTGAAATGTGCACTCCTGAAGGATTTTTGGACTTCAGCTGCCCTGATCAGTTTGTACTTCAGACCATGCTTCTGGCTGGCTGGTACACATTTCTGATTAGGGCAGCTTGTCTGAGAAATAATTCACAATCTAAACCCTGAATTATTTCTCCCAACATTCTAAGCAGCAGATTTTGGAGTTTTGAGAATACCACAGAAACTGGCTGATCATGTATTATGTTGTAATTTTATACTTTTGAATATTCAATGATGTGATTCTTTTTGTATCTAATTTTTTGATTTGTACTATCTATTTTGTAGTAGCCTAATGACTGAACAAATAAAGTGAATGAGTGGGTGTAATAGCTAGTCAACGTCCCTTGTTTATTTTGCTTAGTTAGAATTTTGTGCACCATGGAAGCCCCATTTAGATTCATGCTTAGTTTTCAAGAGGGTCCCAGGGGGACAGATACAGCTGCATGCATTCTTAACAATTACAAGTCTAGTTTAGCATAATGTTCATAAACAAAAGTTAAACAGTGGCAACAGTTACAATATATACACATTTACAATGTTATATGGCAGACAGGAGAGTATGTATACATCAAGAATGGATGGCTAGGTGAATGGGGCCTCAGATGAATAGGGGATAGGTTAGGGTAGGAGCCTTGTAGATGTCCCTCAGGAGTGCTATGTAAAGTAACAGGACTACTACAGAAATAACTTGGCTTGTACCTGTTCTCAGCCTAGAGTGTGGCAACACCAGCAGCACTCCTTCAGATGAGCTTGGCAACCAGGAGAAAGGGGAGTATATGGACACAGATGACTGAATAGGTAGTAATAAACAAATCCTTGTAGGGTTTTATAAATAACATAGTAGCAAAATAATTGAAGCTCAGAAGGAACTTAAGGGCCATCGGGACCACCACCAATACCAATTAATTTATATGGATACTCCACACACTCTATCATCCAAGGTACCATGTAATTCCCTTGGTAATCAGAAATGTGTCACCGTCTACTTTGAAAGCATGTACTGTCTTCATATCAACTGTCTCCACTGGTAGGTTGTTCCATAGGTTCAACAGCCTCTGGGAGCAGTAGTGCCTTGTAATGTTACCTTTATTTTTACCATCCCTTAGCTTCTGGGCATGTTCCCAATCAAACATCTACATCTGTTCAACCTTGTCAATATGACTGAATATGCATAAGATGAAGATCGTGTTCCCTGTTAGCCTCCTTTCCTACTGCATGAACATGTCACAAGCTTCTAGACTCTCCTTATAACTTCTGCCCCATACCCCAATAATTGCTGCTACTTGTGCAATGTACTGCATAACAGGTTATATTTGCTGTAAAATAAATAGGGTTGGCAATAAAAGGCAACAAGAGTTGTCTGGGGTTTTCCACAGGAATAAGTGGGGGAAGGACTAGGCATGGAGGGGGGTGGGGGTGAGGCAGGCAAGATAAGAGAGGGGAAGGTGGGGTCTTCAGCAGGTGAGGTCATCAGGGCTGGGTAGGTCAGCAGGCAAGGTCACAAAAGGGGATGGCCGGGTGGAGAGCCAAAAACCTGATTGGATTAGGGGGTGGGGCTAGCTGGGGTCCTGATTTGGGTCCTGAAGGGGCATTTAGGGGAAGTGCAATGTTCTGCTCTCCCTTCTTTCTTGCCGAGACTATGAGTGATTCTCCGCACATCGAAGGCTGGTTTTCTGATCCAGAATGCAGTCAGGTAAAGTGCTTAGACATGAGGGAAAAGGCCTCAGGCCTAGCAGGCCTCAGCCATGGTGAGCCCTTCCCAGTGTTTTTGGGCACACACAATGTAGAACTGGTATGTATAGTGAAGAAATAAGAATCGTTTATTAACTAACAGTAAACAAGATTTTTCTTTTCCATGTAATTTCATAGTATGCAAACAGTGGTAGTTATGTATTTCGTCCTGCAAGGAAAGCTGATTGTAGGGGCTCTGGCACAATCATGCATCTGTTTGGAATTGAAATGTAGATGTACTATATATTAAATGAATAGATAAATGGAACAGTGGGAATGGGAAGGGGGATGGGGACTCAGGTGGGGGGCATAATACTGAGAAACGGTGGAGTCTACTAAGAGGATTTACTGGTTTGTTGTTTTTAGCAGAAATCGAGGGTCACCACTGTTTCACTCAGGCTGAAGATTTCCCGAATGTTGTGGTAATGGAGGAGGACAGAGTGCATGTAAACTGGCCCAACCAGCAGGAAGGGTCTTCAGCTATGGTTGTTGGTTGGGCCTTTCAGATTGTGGTATGGGGCAAGGGGCCATTATGGCCATGAGTGTTGTAAGTGGCAGTTTTGTAATTCGGGTTAGGGCTGTGCTAAGGCGGGGCATGGGGAGCAAGTCCACCATGTGGCAAGGGGAGCAGACTTCACATGCCTGGAGAATGGTGGGGCTGGATGGGGAGGTATAACTTGGTTGCGGAGGATAACAGGTCAAACAGTTGGTGTGGCTTGATGTTCCTAGGGGAATGGGCATTGAAGGCTACATGAACAGGGGTGGCCAGGGAGATTATGGGGGTTGGAGAGCAGCAGGGGCTGGATGAAAGATGAGAGGAGTGAGGGTCTGGCTAGCAGCATGGTACACCTGAGTGGTGTGGACGGGCCAACCAGAGGCTGTGAAAATGAAACAAAATTGTGCAATTGGGAGAATAGAGCATTTCCTACCTGGTCTGAGGGTAGATGAGATGGAGGTTTTTGATGGTGGGTGACATCATATGATACATGCACAACTCACGGTTATGGTTAAGCCACAGCATAGGAACCACGTGGCTGCAGCCTATCATAACCAGAGTTAGCGATCTCACTGCTCACATACTCAGCAATTATCAGAGACACTTATAAGGTGAAGCTTGGGCATGGGTTGTTAAAGTATGATGAGGCCTTTCAACAGCATATGGCAGCTAGGGGAGACCTGAGGTGGGATTGTACCCATACAGAGATATGGGTGAGAACCCTGTCGGGGCCTAGTGCTGGGATAGGGGAGACAAGTAAGAAGGCCGGGGCTGGGACTGGGGCTGTGGCGAAAACCTGCTGGGCTTATAATAAGGCTTCCTGTTTGTAGTCAAACTGTAAGTTCAAGCACGTTTGCTCAAAATGCGGTGGTCAACACCCAGTGTCGCAGTGTAGGTTCACGGGCGACAGGCAAGGGTACCAATACCAAGTTGACCAGTCATTTTGGGGGGGGGACACCAAGGACATTCAGGGACAGGACAGTTCCAAGGTAACCGAAGGAAAGGGCAAACAGGGTGGGGAGTGTACAATGGGGGGTATGGAGGTAACTAAATCACTGGGGAAGAGGGGTGTGGGGGTGATTTCAATTGGCCTGCACTCTTGTTCAGCTGGATATAGTATATGCATGGTCACAGGGGTATCTGGGGGGTTATGCTGAAAGAAGGCTTTGCAAAAGTTTTTTGGTTGGGATACGAAGGCCCACAATGGGCTCTGCAGGCAAAGAATTTGGGTTCCATGAAAAACAATGGGAAAGTAGTGCTACAAAAGATTTGAAAGGAGGTGGCTTCAGGCAGGGTGGCGGGTCACTTTCCAGCACCTCTGTTCCCCCACTTGAGGATTATCACCTTTGGGCCTGCTACCTAAGAAAAGGAAGAGGGAATACTGGCTAATTCATCACTTGTCCTACCCAGAGGGAGAGTCAGTGAATGATGGTATACCAAAGGAATGGATTATGGTGTCCTATGCTACCCTGGACAATGTCATGGAGCTCATTAAGCATCAAGGGGTAAGTGGCTGGTGAAAACCGATACAGAGTCAGCTTTCAGACTTCTCCTGGTACATCGAGAAGACTGGGACCTATTAGGTTTCCAGTTTCAAGGAAGTTTCTATTTTGATAAAGAGATGCCAATGGGTTGCTCCATAGCATGCTTGACATTTGAGCTATTTAGTACGTGGGTACACTGGGTTTTTGGGAAGCGCTATGGGCATGAAGCAATGGTGCACTATTTAGATGATTTCCTGAACATAGGAAATAGTGCTCAGGATGCAAGCCATGAATTGAAAGGGTTTCAGAAGTAATGCGGGACTGTGAGAGGGTGCAGGTGTAAGTGGGCAATCAAGTAGTGTGACACAAAACAGTCCTTTATATAGTTCGAAAATTTATTTTATATCTGTATATATTCTTTCTTTAGCAGGACACATCTCATACAGCAAACACTTTTGACAACATTTCTTATGACTGGAATATTGCATTCAGTCAAGCCTGACGTCTTAATAGCATTTCATATTGTTCCGCTAGATTTCTCTCCAGACTCAGATCCTCAGCTTACTCTTCCATTTGGCACAAAAGAACATAACTACTTTGTAGCTCATTAGAGCACTTGTAATACAATGCCCTGGAGTTACCTCCAGACCCAAAAGCAATCTGAATACCTGAACTAAATGTTCAACTTTTATACAATACAGGGTCAGGTGATTTTATAAACCCTTCCCCTATACTTTATTTTAAATAATACTTCTTTACTTGCAACTTTTTAAATTTATAGAACATGTCTAAACATCATAATTTATTATAACATCCTAATTCCATACACAGAAGTGAATTACACTCTTTCTGTAAGGTTTATGATGTGCTTTCTAACCCCAAGAAGCAACACCCCTTTTTCCTAGCATAAAAATTTGGGAAAATCGGCTGGCCGGTTCTTAAGCGCAAGCTGCAGCTGAAAACAGAAGAACTCCAGACCTCTACAATGCCCAAAATCCCCTTGCTTCATAACAGACACCAAATCCTGAAAGCCAGGAATAAATGCACTAGGAAAGTTAGGGATGCAAAGGCTGCCTACTACCTGGCCCAGCTCGACTCCTCCTACCATAATACTGCTAGATTTTGGGGCACCATCAAGGGGATGATGGGCCAGGATGTTAACAACCCCCTTCCAACCCATTTACACAGTAACTATGGCACCATTACTGGCACATTGGAAATCCTGGATACATTCAACAACCACTTCACAACAGCTGGCCTTGCCTTTGATTCCTCCCCAGCTAACCTATTAAGGGATCATTTAAGCTCCCACTATACTGGTGAACAAAGAGTTGACTCCTCCTTTAGCTTCAAATCTATACTGTTGAAACAAGCTGAGGATCTATTATGGCATCTAGATACCAAAAAAAGTGCAGGAGTAGATCTTCTGGACCCATTCTTTCTAAAGATTGCATGTCATGTGCTTGCAGTCCCCCTAACTCACCTCTTTAACCTTTCCCTAAACTCTGGCTCTATTCCCACGCTGTGGAAGACAGCCCAAGTGGTCCCCCTTCTAAAATCAGGGGACCCTATGGATCTTAATAACTACAGGCCCATTTCCATCCTACCTGTGTTATCAAGATGCTGGAGAAATTAGTGAGTATTCAGTTAAGGGAATATCTGGACAATGCTAATCTATTAAATCCAGCTCAATCTGGATTCAGGGCCAAACATAGCACTATCACTGCATTAGCCAAGGTCACCAATGATTGGCAAACCGAACTGGATAAAAAGAACAATGTCTGTGCAGTATTCCTGGACCTGAGCAAAGCTTTCGACACTGTGGACCATGAACTGCTACTCTCATCCCTACACTCCATTGGCCTAGATCCATCCTCCCTTAAGTGGTTCAGATGCTACCTCTCCGGTAGATCACAGCAGGTAAAAGCTGAAGGTGACCTCTCCCCATTAAGACCACTGTCAAGAGGAGTCCCCAAGGCTCTATTCTGGGTCTATCCTTTTGCCATTTATATAAATAAAATTGATTCAACCCTTACCAAGTCCTCAGTACATCTCTTTGCTGATGACACTGTACTGTATGTCAGCAACCCTTCACCTAAAGTTGCTCATGAAATCCTACAAGCAGAATTCTCCCTGTTACAACATCAGCTTCTCGAGAAAAAGCTTCTGCTAAATGCAAAGAAAACCAAAGCAATGATGTTCACAACCCAAAACTCCATCAACACATCCTCTTCAATCAGTCTCCCCCAGATATGCACTATACTTGGAGAAAATCTGGAGTATGTTGAAAATTTCAAATACCTAGGTGTGTGGATTGACAACAGACTTGACTTTACTCAGCATCTAGAACAACTGCTGAAAAGCTTCGCCTAAGGCTTGGCCTCCTCTACAGATTAAAACCCTTCCTTAATAGAGATTCAAAGATGAGATTAGTCCAGGCCATCTTTCTATCAGTCATTGACTTCACGAACTTCCTCTATAGTCACTGCTCCCCCCTACTTTCAAAGTTGGATACCTTATACCATGAGCAATAAGGTTCATTACAGACCTGCCATATAATACTCACCATTGTTCTCTCTATGATTCAGTTGGATGGGTTTCCCTTCATGTCAGGAGGAGCAGAAATGCAGCTCTATGGATCTACAGAGCTTTATCAAAAAACTCCCAAGCTATATCCTGGACTGCTTCAACCTGACCACTCCCAGCTCCTATGCCCTAAGAAGCAACAATATCATCCTGCTCAAATTGCCCAAAGTCAACCCCAAAATAGGGAGGGCAGCAATCAGCTACTCTCTAGCCATAGCATGGAACACCCTACAAAAATCCCTAAAACTGTCCATTATCATTCCATTTACATCCTTCAAGCAGCACTGTACAGCCTTCTTCACAGAGAAATGCAGTTGCTACCGCTAGAGATAGAATAGTCATCCCACAAAACCTTATTCCAATCACATATGGCATATTTCTTCCAGCCAGACACCGCCAGTATATGGCACCCAATATTCCCTTCACCATCCTTGTACTCATTTTGTGAGTGACTGTCATGGCCCTCATTGTGATATATATGTATTGTACATATTGTAGATGTTAGTTTAACTTTCTCTTGCCAAGCTTTAACATGTGAATTCTCTGTATATTATTGTGTTATAAATAACATTTTCTTGTTTCTGTATGTATGACTGTCTCATAAGTATGTGATGTAATTGCTGTGCACCAACTCGAACCTTGACCTTATCAGGTCCATCTTGTAAATGAGCCTTGCTCAATGATGATCGCCTGAATAAATAAAGATTTGATTGATTGATTGATTGATTGAAATCAACTCCAACCCAAAGGAATTAGCCTCCAGGGGGGATATGTAGAGCTAGCCTCCATGTTTTTAAAGGAAACAGTTGTAGTTGCATAAAACTAAAGGACTAAATGTCTTCACGACTGTGCGCACATTCGAGCAGGAACTTAGCCACTCGCATATGCACAGTCATAGAAGAGCTCAGCAGTAATCATTTACACAGAAAGCTGCTTTACCTAAATGCTGTTTGCGAAAAGGCAGAACGGGGAACAAAAGAGTGGACCAAGAGATCCTCTAATATTTTACAACTAGATAAGGCACAAACAAGCCCTCGAAAGTACAGCAAAAACTAATAACAGGGCCTAAACTAATTGTCTACACAGTACCCTGCAATAGATTTTACAGAGAGCTGTTTCCTCACAAGAGAACCCTCAAAATAAACGTTAAACTAACTTCCGCAGGGGGGGACCCCAGAAACTGGAAACAATTCTATACATTTTATTTCTAATAACCGGAGCATAACTCAAGCTCCAAGCACCCATATATAAAGGAAAGAAACAAGGAAAGATCTATTTATTAGTATAACACTTGCACTTCCTATGCAAGCCTTTTTTCCGTCAGCTGATATTTCAATCTGTCAGTACAACTTTCTTTTGTAGCTTCACAGCACTCTATTTCTTCTTCTAACCCTTATCTACTACTTTTAAACTATGTTTAGAATATTATAATCAGACAAAGCGCTCGTTTCGTTTCTAAGCGCTAACTGTTACTTTCTCACCTCAAAGAGGGGGGGACCTCAGAAGCTAATAAAGATTCAGGAGTGTTCTAACTCTGCAAGGTTTAAACACACTTAAGGCTCAACTAGTGACTTCTCCTATTATAAAAATAAAGGTACCTAACCTAGTAACCCTCTGTACTATTCCACCTGGATCTTCTGCATAAAGAACTGCACCCCATTTTACTTTTAATTCAACCATTATGGCAACTACTTGTTGGAATAAACCAACCAGAGCAAAATGGAAAGTAGCACCACTGAACATATAATAGGTCTATGAGGCAATGTAATACCTTTCCAGTCCCAGCCAACAGGACGTTTATGCCAATATAAACCATAACAGAAAAGGAAATATGTAAATAATTGCAGGGTCCTTAACCTTTCACAGAGGCACTCTGTGACAGGGACCGTGGGGTTACCATTAGCACCAGACAAGATGGAAGAGCCAGCACAACAGATGGAATTCCTGGGCATTGAGGTAGACATGGAACGCGCGCTGTTCCGACTAACAGAGGACAAGATGGGGAAGCTGCAGGAGCTGTTAGAACAGGTTGGGGCCAAAAGGTTGGTGCCACTGTTCAGAGTACAGCAATTACTGGTCCATCTTAACTTTTCCTGCAAGGCAATTGGGCCTGGAAAAGCCTTTACCAGGAGGCTTGCAAGTTGCACAGGGAAGGCTAGGTTACCACACCACTGGGTGGATATATCCAAAGGGGTGCTGCAGGACTTGGAAGTATGGAGAGAATTCTTGGCCCATTACAATGGGGTTACATTTTGGTAACAGGATTGGCTATTTAACAATGATCTAGACTTATACATGGATGAAGCGGGGGCAGTGGGCATGGGTGCATACTTCAGGAGTGAATGGATTCCGGAGCCATGGCCGGAAGAGTGGCAGAGTTGGGGGTTTCTGAAAGACATTACATTCTTAGAACTATTCCTGATTTGGGTGGCACTCAAGGTTTAGGGCGGGCCTTAGTTAACAAGAAGGTAAGTTTCTGGTGTGAAAACAAGGCCATGGTACAGTTCATAAATAGGTAGAAAGGGTTCCATGGAGACGGTTATATGGGTACTATAGGAACTGGTCTTAGAAGGGTTATAGCTCAACATAACATTTAGATCTCAACACATTGTGGGGATCCAGAATGATGTGGCTGACAGCCTCTCTCATCTACAGTTGGACAGATTCAGGTCACTGGCACCAGAGGCTGTAGCTGAGAGGACAACGATACCCTCCCAATTGTGGGTGGTTGGATGAACAGAGCTTGGGCCTTGTAATGGAGCTCTTGGTCAGCTATCATATTAAAGGCCTAAAAAGGGGCATGGGCAGCCTTCCAGGATTTTTGAGAAGGTCAGGGTTTCAAGGTAAGTTAGCCTGTGACACAACACCAGATCATGTAATACATGTTTTTTCGCTGGGATGGGGGGGATATCACATTCTGCCATGAAGGTCCATATAGCAGGTATTGGTTGGGCTTGCAGTAGCAGGGGACTGGCAGAGCTGAATAAATTCAAGGTGGTGCAATGCTTGTTGGTGGGGTGGCACAGGACTCGGGGAACAACACTCAACCATAGCAGGTCCATAGCAGGTAAACTACTTCTTAGGATTCTAAGGGCGATGCAGAAGATATGCAGGTTGGCTGCATAAGCATGCTTATTCAATGCTGTATTCATAGTGATGGCAAAAGGGGCATTTAGGGTTGAGGAGGTAGTAGCCCAGTCTACTAAGACAGGAGGCAGGGGGCTGGATTGGGGATGGTGTCCTGGCTTAAGGCAGCAATTTCAATATGGCTGAGGAAATCCAAACTGGACCAGGTAGGCAGAGGCATAGCGGTAACCTTACAGAGCCAACCGGGGCACCCAGGGTGTGCAGTGGTGGCACTTGACATATACAGGTGAGAATGACCGGAGGGCCAGGGCTCTCTATTCACACATGAAAATAAGGAGCCAGTGATGTGCTACCAAGTGGAGACCATACTGAAAAAATGTTTGGCATTCATAGGTGAGGATCTCAGCCACTTTTCCCCGTGCTCTTTCAGAATTGGGGCAGCCTCAGAAAAGGTGGCAGCAGGCGCCCCAACAGAGGAGATTAAGGGGATGGGTACTGGAGGTCTGACTGTTATAAAAAATATATCAGAAAACTGATATAACATGTTTAAGTTCCTCTGTTCAGAGGTGGGTGCCGGCAGATGCAATTATGGAAAGTAGGGCATTCGTATATCTATTGGGGAGAAAAACATGCAGCCGTCACTCCAGGAGGGAGGCAGCTACACAGGGATATCAACAAGACATGGGTTATGTGGAAGGGGATACGGGGTATGAGATGGGCACAACTGTTTCCAGTTTTGGAAGAATTCAGAAGGCAAGAGAAGAGGCCCGATATGTTAATAATTCATTGGGGGGGCAATGATTTAGGGGATAACCCCTGGGGGCCTCTTTTACAGGAGATTGGGAGGGATTTGGACACTGTCAAAGGACGGTGACCAATGGTGACCTTTGCTTGGTCAGAGATCATTTCATGGTGGGTATGGTGATATGCCTGAGACATAAAAGCCATAGAAAGGGCACGCAAATAGCTTAACCAACAGAGTGGCCTCATGGTAGAGGTCAGGGGGGCATCTGTATTACACATAGGGATATCACGTATGCGGTACTGGACTTTTATCAGGAGGATGGTGTACATTTGTCCATAGTGGGGAGGATATTTTTAATTGGGAGTATTACTGAAGCTGTCGAGGGGTGGAAAAGAGAGAGACTGAGGAGGTTTAGTCTTGGGGGAAGCCCACTTTTCCTTTGCAAGCTGGAGGTGGTCTGATGGAAGAAGAGGATATAAGGGATGGGGGGAGACAAGAGGAGGGAACAGAATAACAAGGGGAGAGGCAAAAGCAATAGGGAGAGGTTTAGGTATGGGCCGGGGGTCAGCTGCACCTGGCTGTGGTGGGTACAAAAGGGGGGAGGCAACAACAATTGAGACAGACAGTAAGGGGTCAAAGTTTGGAGACACCTGACCTGAGCAGAGAAGGGGCTGAAGGCTAGGTAGGTGCATCGGGGCATGTACCCAGGCCCCAAGAAACAAACTGGACAAGGATCAAGGAGGTCTGCATGAGGCATTGAATGTATATCATGATGATATGGATTGTAATGTAATAATAAAGGTTCATCATATATGTGACAGGTTTTCAAGTATTTGTATATTCTGTGTGGATCAATAAACACTAGCCTTTAGAGCACCCAATATAAGTGTGTGGAGTATTCATTCCTGGGGGAAATCCATCAGACAAATAGGGTTGCCAATAAAAGGCAACCAGAGTTGTCTGGGGTTTTCCACAGGAATAAGTCGGGGAAGGGATAGGAATGGAGGGGGGGTATGGATGAGGCAGGCAAGATTGGAGAGGGGGAGGTGGGGTCTTCAGCAAGTGAGATCAGCAGGGGTGGGCAGGTCGGCAGGTAAGGTCACAAAAGAGGACAGCCAGATGGAGAGCCAAAAACCTGATTGAGTTAGGGGGTGGGGCTAGCTGGGGTCCTGATTTGGGTCCTGAAGGGGTATTAAGGGTAGTGCAGTGTCCTGCTTTTACTTTTTTCTTGCTGAGACTCTAAGTGATTCCCACCCAGCTGCCCTAAGTATATGATCCAGGACTTGGGGCAGGAGGTAACTATGGGCCGCTGAGTGAGGGGGGCAGGTGGGTCGTGGTTTAGGGGTGCTGTTTCCAGGTCAGGGGAGGCACTGGACACAGTAGGATGGAGAAGAAGAGGATACAAGGGATGGGGGAAGGCAAGGGGAAGGAACAGAATAACAAGAGGATGGGCAAAATCAATAGGGAGAGGTTTAGGCATGGGCCGGGGTCAGATCCACCTGGCCATGGTGGGTACAAAGGGGGGGGAGGCAACAACAATCCAGACAGGCAGAAAGGGGTCAAGGTTTGCAGGAAGGGGTCAAGATTTGGAGGCACCTGACCTGAGCAGAGAAGGGGCTAAATGCCAGATAGGGACAACGGGGCATGCACCCGGGCCCCGAGAAATAAACCTGACAAGGATCAAGGAGGCCTGCAAGAGGCATTGAATGTACATCATGATGATATGGACTGTATTGTAATAATAAAGGTTTATCATATGTGTGATTGTTTTTCAAGTATTTGTATACTCTGTGTGGATCAATAAACGCTAGCCTTTACAGCACCCAATATAAGTGTGTGGAGTATTCATTCCTGGGGAAATCCATCAGATAATTATAGCTATATTCACTCAAGTGATAACTTTGTGAAAATAAAATGGTGCTTATTAACCAAGACTGCACATTTTCAATAAGCATGAATTAGGCACTACTTGCAGAGTGTGAAATTAAATTTACGAATTGTAGCTGATTAGCACAATGCGCAAAATATAACCTGCATGAGAATTAACAGTTCAATAGTATGTTATTTATGCTAAGAATGTCCGCCTTATTGTTAATTTTTAACTCATGCATCTTATACTTACTTTTGCCTTATCTATGTAATGTAGAGTGTGAAATTAAATTTACGCAATTGCTGCTGATTAGCACCATACGCTAAATATAACTTGCATGAGAATTAACAGTTCTATAGTATGTTATTTGTGCTAAGAATGTCTGCCTTATTAACTGCTTATTTAACTCATGCATATTATACTTACTCTTGCCTTATCTATATAATGTACTATACCTCCTTGCTGTCATGTTTTGTATTGTACTGTAATACTATGTATTTTACATGCAATTTCTTTTTGTATTTTGTAGTCCATTATGCTTGTAAGTGACTCTCCAGGATGTGACTGAAAATAGGTATATTATTATCTACTACACTCACCCTGTAATCAGAAAAACAAATAAATGCAAAAACATTTTGGTGGCCCTGCATTACACTCTCCTCATTATCACCAATGTCTTGTTTGTACTGCGAAGCCCAGAACTGCATGCAGTGTTCTAGGAGGGGTCTAACCAGGGCCTTCTAAAATGGCAGAATTACATCCACATAGCTTGCTGATCACCCCACTTTTGAAGCATCCCAACATACTGCTGACTGTCTTATCAATGCAGCGCACTAATTATTATGCTTCAGCCCCTTGTCAATTTGGACAATGTGTTCTTCTATAGGGCCACAAGAGAAAATCTCTTTAGATATATTGCAAACCATCCGGAAATGTCTGACCATGTCAGTTACTGCAACTGTACAAGTGGTATGGCTGATCCCTCTCACCTGGGAAGAGAGCATCTGTCGGATGTACTTGAGGCTTCCCTGCAAGCCTTTACTTTATTCAGCAGATAATCTACATCCTTCATCTAAGGCTTTCTTAATCCTGGTACACCAACCACAAACCACATGTGCAGGAGAACAAACACCTACAGTAACAACTTCTTTCCAGATCCAAGTTCAAAGATCTATTGGCAAAGCACAAATGGTGGTTGCCTTGTTTGTTTGTGATACTGATCAAGATAATAATTTGACTTTGAAGGTCAAGGTAAAGAGTGCTTTTGAGTAAACAACATAAATAAATAAAAATCTTGGTTTGCCCCAATGTGTCACAATAACTCAAGTCAGGTGCCAGCTTTTTTTAATATAACAATCTAATTTAATTGTCTGGTGGCAAATTTTCGTCCATTATCAATGTTGATGCCAAATTATAATGCAAGAAAAAATGTACCTGTTTTTTTGATACTCAGCAGCTCAAATATTTCTGGGAATGCTAATAGAGGCCACAAGGAAATGAAGCATACATGCATATAATTTGCCAGCAAATAAGGACAGCTTGACCTACCTAACCTGCCCATTTTCCTTGTCTACAGTATTACCGCAGATCCTACCTGATCTCCAGCCCATTCACCAATCCTACCTTCCCTTGTCATAAGATTCCCTTATGCCTATCCCATGCACTCTTGAACTCCACCACTGTTTTAACCCCCACCACCTCTGCTGGAAGACTTCCAGGAATCCACCACTCTTTTTGTGAAGAAGACCTTTCTCACATCTCTCCTGACCCTACACCCTCCAGCTTCTTATTGTGCTCTTTTTTCCTTCAGCACCTTTTTTTTCTGAAAACTACTTCCCTCCTGCATGTACCCCCATGAGGTATTTAAAGGTCTCTATCATATCCACCCTCTCCTCTCTTTCAGGATATAAATATTTAGGTCCTTAAGTCTCTCCTCATAGGGCTTCTGATGCTGACCCCACACCATTTTAGTTGCTCTCCTCTGGACCGCCTCCACTCTGTCTACTGTATGTCCTTCCAGAGGTGTGGTCTCCAGAACTGAACACACTACTCTAGGTGGGATCTTACTAGTGATCTATACAGAGGCAATACCACCTCCCCTCTTTCTACTGGTGATACCATGCACCCCAATATTCCACTAGCCCTCCCAACTGCCTTGTTGCATTGCCTGGCCTCCTTAAGATAATCCATAATTATCATACCCAGGTCTCTTTCCTGACCCTCTCACAGTCATCCTGTATGCCAGAGCCTGAAATTGATTCAAAACAATTAATCTCAACCTATGATGGAAACACTTCTGGCAAACTAAAGAACATAAGTTAAACATAATTAAACTTTCATCTAATAATGTCCTTCTAGTGTATACTGACCCTTTGATCAGACATATCCTTTTCTGAACTGCTTATCTGTCATGAGGTAACTCAAGGCAGGTTGATGGATTTGCTTTAGTTTTATTTTCCTTCTTATATTTCAAGGATGGCATAATGTAACTTGTTCTCTCCCAGTGGTACTTGTATATTGGGAGATGTTTAGAGTCTGATTATATTAATGCTTCAGCATTTCTAGTATGTACCCTTATGGCAACCATTACAATTTAAGAAATTATTCTCTGGAAAGTCTTTCCTTTTAGTTTTTCTGTTTTTTTTTTCTTTTCCTTCTACAAGCCAGTATTTTTGGCTTGATAAACCACGTTTTACTTTCTGCCTCCTAATAGAGGCTTGGAATTAATATAGACAGTAGGGCTGTGCAAATACCTTTTCCTGAATATTCGGTATTCAGGTCCCAGGTATTCAGCATTCGTTATTTGGTATTCTGCCAGAAAAGTTGTTTTTAAGGATAGCTTGAAAAAAGCACTTCAACAACACCATTAATCACCCATTGAACCAGGTGTACCATATACACCTCATTGACACTTCAACCACCAACATAGGGCTCTCACTGATGCAACATAAGCTTCATGTGGCACATTCGATCCACTACACCACACACATAGCATTTTGAAAATGACATCAAGCATTGCATTGGGTCAGCACTGGAAGGTGTTCATGGTCACAGTCGTGGGGTAGAAGGTGCTTTGGCCATGAGCAGAGGAGTAGTGGTAACAGTGGCTGCCATAATGGTGACAGCTGAAAGGGTGGCTGCTGCAAGAATGTCACTTGTGGTGGTGGGAAGCACACTGGCTGTGGATGTAGCAGCCATAGTGGTAGCAGTGGGAACACTGGTGGTGGTGTCTGCTGCTTCCTGCACAAAGTATGTATGCTCTAATGCCCCCCTACTACTGCACAAAAGGATGCAACAGTGAACATACAGATGGAACAGGTGGTGACACTACCAGTATTAGTACTACTGGTGGTATTAGTAGTAGTAGTACTATTCCCAATGCTACAAGAACTAAAAGGCTTGCTTGGGGAGAAAACTACATGAGCCCACCGAATACAGAGAGATACCCATCTATCGTTGTCTATGTACTGTAGTCTATCTCACCACCTTCTCTGGAATTGTATTATGTATCAATTATATACAGTGGAGCAAAACAAGATGCAATTCAACATTTTGCAGTAAATGACATGTCTCAAAATATTGGCTGAAAAGAGGCCTTAATTGCCATCGAATTACACTGCTCCTTGCAGCATACTGCAGCAATTTGCAGTAATTTTGCAAGATACTGCATTGCATACTTTTTGGCGTTGCTGTATGAACAATGTTTTATAATCTTGATGCAGTGTTTCATCCCTGGACATATTAGCTTTGGATTGTTTTGTTACAAGGACATCTTGGTCTCATTTATTATAACTTCACCTGTTTATAATGTGTGTTTCTTTAAGCGTTATATATTCATAGTGTTTTTGTATGTTGTGACATGCCCCCTGACAAAGACCAGGTTCTGATCAAAGCACCAGGGCTTTATTGGCAACTTTATGCACCACTGTTCTTAACTTTATTTTGTTACTGCCCCCCCCCCCCAGTGCTTCCTTTGTTCTGCATAGATTGTTTGGGGGTTTGGTGGCTCAGGGATGACACCAGCAGTAATCACCTGGATGTGCTGTACATTTGTGAGTCTATCATCCTGTCCCTCACCACTTGGGGCCAGTGGTGCAGATGCTTTGCTAGGGCTGGACCAAGCATGTTCACAAGGTTGCTAAAGACATGATGGATGAGGTCACTAGTGGTTACCGTGTAAAACACAAGCAACTACTAGGTAGTGCCCGTGTGTGTGTGATTCTTTACTTAGTGCTTGTGGAACCACAGTAATACTCACGTTGACCTTGGCATATATACTGCACCACAAAAAAGCAGCAGCAAATAAAAAGCACTGCTACTAAGAAGGGAGAAGAAGAGGGCAACCTTTTTTAGTCAAACATGGAACAGAGCAAGGAACTGACAGATGATGTACAGTCAACTCAGTAAGACAAGCCTGCCCCACTAAGTGCAATTATTCAATTACCAAAACAACAAAAAAATAACTCATGTGCACAGCTGTGCACACACAAGGCACTGGCTCAGGGAAAAAATAATGCACAGGTTAATTGTGTGCGGTGGGCTGTGGGGGGGGGGGAGTCAGTCAACACACTCCTCATTTGTACAGGGATCCAAGCCCAGAATCAGAGGACTAACAATAATAATTCAGTGAGTCAATCCTAACTGGCTTAGAACTGAAGTTTATTTCAAAAATTGTATGCACACAGCTGTGCACATGTGGGGCCCAGCCTCATGGAAATATATATTTAGCATGCACATGCAGGGCAAAGCCTCACAAAATAAAATATTATGCACATATAGGCAAATCATGAGCACTGACCTACAGGGGAGGCTAGCAGACACCCTCATCATTCATGCAGGGAACCAAGCCTGGAACCAGGCAACAAGAAAAAAAGCAAAACACAAAAATAAAATGTGCTTCCCCCAGAAAAAAATCACACTGGAGCTGTGTCAGAGAGCAGCAGAGAAGGGGTGTTAGCAGACAGCTGTCCTAGTCCCTGTAACTGAGTACAGTAATAAGGACAAAATACCTGTCAGAAAGCCAAACATAGCTTTTCTGACACTGATCAAATAAATTATACTGACACAAAAAAGCCCGTGGAGCAAAACACTATTTTTTTGTGGCAAGTTTATGGCCTCAGAAGTACTGCAGAGCAGCTCTCAGAAACCACTGTCTCCCGTCTTCTGCCAACTCAGAGTGAGGAAGTCACATGGTGTGCTTGCCTTTGAGCTCCAGTAATGGCATTTGATTGGCCAATAAAGCTCTGCTAGACTTGGAAATCTCACTGAATAGTAGTCCCCGAATAGTGGCCAAATAGTGAACTATTCGGGAAACACATCCGAATGTTCGGGAAGCCTACTGTTTGTGGTATTCGGAAAATACTATTCGGCCCATGCACAGCCCTAATTGATAGACTTAATTTAAAAATAACTACTGTTATAAATTTAGAATAAACTAATTTGCAGTTAATGAAAATGATGAATTTCATTTTTCATTTGTGTGGCACTTTATTTCTCTATAATTGTTTTCCATCTCAGGTGAGAAATCTGTCTTATTTAATGTTTCTTTATGATGTTTAATTCCTGTTTTGAATTGCTCCCGTGACTTCAGATAACTCTCTCCCTCTTTTGAACTTAACCTGTGTGCAGGAGAGAAGGATTTGTCTGTCTCTGTATGAAATTAATGAAATGTAATCTATTTTCCTTACTAAGTTATTTTTCTATAATCCCTGTACAATTTGATTTATTATAAAATTAATAAATATAAAGTTTATAAAAAGGGGTCAGCCTGGAAGAAGGTGCTCATAGTGGGAGAGTCAATTGTTAAGGATACTGAGATGGTTATTTGTAACACAGACCAGATGGGGTGGGCAGTGCACTGTCTACCAATGAATGACAGCAGATAAGATACTCCATCAGATAGATGCATTGGCTAGGAAAGTTGGGGGAGGCCAGATGTTAACACGCAATTTGGGATGAATGATGTGGTAGGGAAGCCATGGGGTAGTCAAGGTCAATTTGAGGCCACTGGAGGCAAGGCTCAAGGGGTTGGTTGGTACTGTGACCTTCTTAAAAGTTCTCACAGTACACAGGGAGGGGCAGTCAAGCAAGCTAAATAAAATCTTCCAGTTCAGTAAATAGATGGAAGGGTGGTGCACCAAACAGAGGTTTCACTTCCTGGGGGACTGGAGTTCCTTTTGGTGAGATAAAGGCTTATTTAAACCAGGTGGCATTCATTCCATATGGTGGTAGCAAAGGCACTAGGACTGAAGTTTGATGCCTTCATTTCAGGGCAGATGAACTAGTAAGGTTGGAGGCTGGGGGGCTAGGATCATCCATGGGGTATGCCCAATTAAAGGAAACCCAGGAAGTACTCCCTATCTGCAAGGGGCACTAAGGGAGCTGGCAGTAACACAGAAGGGTACTGGATTCGACTTCATTCCTGAGAGTGAGTACTAAAACTGGTATGGGTGAAGGTTTGGTTAAAGGTTTATCAAAGGGAACAAGAATGTAAAACTGACCAGTGAACACAGGAAAGACAGCAGGCAAGGATTATTAAGGGTGATTTCCTTAAAGCAGCAGTGCAGCATAAAATGTTTTTCCAAAAAGCTAGCTTCAGCTGCAGTTAGTAAAAATATTAGCATAACTCTCAGACCTACTTTTCTATGTGCCTCCTATGCTGTGCACCATGATTTTTTTTAATTGTCTTGATCATAACCCTTACCAGGCCTACAATGGTATTTCTAAACCAAATAGGGTGGACATCTTTTTTTTTCTTGAGAAAAAACTGAATATAAACATTTATAAGATATTTGAATTGTGGTGGAAACAGAAAATGTTCCCACTGAATAAAACTGGAAGATGCCTGGAATAATTTATAGTGACAAAAACGGTTAATTTGTTTCTCCAGTTTCGGTGCACTACTGCTTTAAATGCCAGAATCCATGGAAATAAAATGAGTGAGCTTCAGGCAATAGCAGCAGATGGCAAACCTGACATAATTGCAGTTACAGAAACATGAGCACCACCCAACAATGACTGGGATCTTACAGCCCCAGGCTACATATTATTCATGAAGGAGATGGCAAAGAGGAGATGGGGAAGTGCACTGTACATCTGGGAAGGTATTAGAGTGATGGCTGACCCTGGAAGAAAGGAGGGATGCTCTGTGTAGAAATTATTTCATAATATGGTCTCACCAAACAGTAAACTGCAGAACTTAATTGGGTCAAAGCATCGAATAAGGTACAGAAAAAGAAATCAGAGAAAGTGGGTCATTAAAACAATAAAGACCAATGTGTTCAGAATCATTTTACCTCATTGTCAGCTGAAACGTTTGGTGTGAAATAGATGTCTAATATTAAATCTGTCTCAGTAAGTACCTATCTTACTGTTTTGCTGCCTTATTTTGACTCAAGATAATGTGTAAATTTTATACGTGCTGTAATGTTGCATATACAGTAAGTATGAATCTTAGGTATTTTTTGTTATAAAATTGGCCTTATGCACTAAAAAAAAGTGCCTACACGCTGCATATCCGAGGCACATAGATAACCCCTAAGTTGGAATGCTACACAGAGGGGTCCCATGGACCCTCATGCATTCAAATGGTGTAAAAGATGTTACATGTTGATCCTGTGGCCTCATGGTCAGTAATGTTCCGGGGGTGGTCGGCGACAAGAGGGGCAAATCTGCACTATGCACCATTCACCAAGGTGAGTAGTGCCACTCACAGGGAGGTGCAAGTTATGGCAGCTGAGACCCTGCCCTAATACAGTGCATGCCCCCATGATCATTACCCACCAGTCATGGCTGGACTGGCAAATGACTCTCCATGCTGCCCTTGCCCAGTAGGTTGTTAGGGAGGGCTGAGGCAGCCATTTGGGTGAGTGCCATGGAGGGCTGGGGCAGCCATTTGGATGAGTGCCTGTATATTTGTTATTTCATCATATTTATGTGGCTCCACTCAACCAATGTCTGCCTGCCCCATGGGCTCAAAGGGATCCATTATGGGACTGAGGTGGGGCATTCAATTGGATGCCTGGCCAGGTCTTCCTCTCTGCACCAGGCTGTCTCCCCACGAGCCTGGACACCAGGGGGGTAGGCCCGTGGATAGGTGTCCTGTGGGTGCATGCGGTCATGCATACCATGCACCTTGTGCCTGTCCGTGGCTGCAGAGCTACATGGGCGGGGTACGCACTGTTGGTGCATACCTTCCGCCCCATTAGTGAATAGCACCCAATGTTTGTGATTACTCTTGGAAGTCAGTGTACAATTTATTGCATTAAGGGGGACTTTAAAAAGGGAAAGACACAGATGCAAATGTGTTTTCCACCTGCGTCTGTGTCTGATCAATTGTATCAAAATCCACAATCCTTATTTTCAAAGGGTCCCAAGTTTCTACGACTGGTAATTTATGCATTTTTATTTAGGCAATAAATAATTACAAGAATGTTTAAGGTTAACTGAATTTGTGGGTTGAAGTTATTGTAAAACCTCAGGTTGCACTATGTCCATTGGTTTTGTAGAATAATGATATTAAAACTTCAGTCTGTGACATGATTGCAATAAATTTACTACATAAAAACATAGAGAGGTGATGGCAAAAGAAGCCAAGGTCCATCTAGTGTGCCCATTTGCTACCTATCTACAAGTCATTTGTCAGATCTTCTCAGCAATGTGGCTTCACAAATCCTTTATCCATGTCCCATGATTTTTCCAGATGAATCTCATTTATTTATTTGCCAAGAACATAAATAGGAGGAGACTAAGGACTTTTAGCTGTAACGCTAAAATAAATTTAAAAGCATGGAGTCCGTGGGTACTAGTAGCCACAGGCTCAATGCTTCTAAATTTATTTTGGTGTTTTGGCTTCATTTGTTTACTTTAAGTGCATTAGTACTCCTCCTATTTGTGTTCTCGTAGCTTACTGTTTTGAGTGAGCTCCCGCGTATTTCGATCGCGCCTGCAGTTGTGTTTTTGATTGATTTCTTTGACTAGGTGACCAGGGAAATGGATTGAGGGAGGACAGTGGATTTGGCCTCTCTGGACTTTAGCAAGGCCTTTTGCACTATGCCACACAGGAAACTGATAAGGAAATTTAGCAGCATAGGGGTGGGATCCATAGTGGTGAATTGGGTAGGGAACTGGTTGGTGGATGGGTGACAGAGGGTGGTGGTTAACAGCACTCAATCTAATGAAGGGAAACTGGTCAGCGGGCTGCCACATGGCTCAGTACTGGGACTGATCTTCTTCAATGTCTTCATAACTGATAGTGCAGAAGAGCTGGAAGGGAAGGTATGCCTTTTTGCAGATTCCATCAACATCTGTAATAGGGTGAACACTCAGAAGGGGGCGGAGACAATGCATAGGGACCTTGGGAAACTTGAGGAGTGGTCAGGAGCATGGCAGTCGGGGTTCAATGCCAAAAAGTGCAAAATCATACACCCAGGGCATAGGAACCAAAGAGCTGAATGTAGGATGGGAGAGGTATTGAAAGTTGCTAAGCAAGAAAGGTACCTTGTGATTTCATATCTGATAACATCAAAGTAGCAGGAAAATGTGACAATGCAGTTGGTAGGGCCAGTGGGATGCTTGGTTACACAGGGATCAGTATCTCTAGCAGGAGGAGAAAGGTGGTGTTGCCATTGTATCATTCATTTGTGACACCCCACCTGGAGTACTGTGTCCAGTTCTGGAGGTCACACTTCAGAAGGGACGTAGACAGGGTGGAGGCAGTCCAGAGGAGGACAACTAAAATGGTGCAGGGGCTGCATAAAAAGCCCTATGAATAGAGACTGAAAGATCTCAACATGTGCAAGAGTGGAGAGGAGAGGGGATATGCTAGAGATCTAGAAGTACCTCACGGTATGAACAACATGCAGGAGGGGAGTCTATTTCAATTGAGAAAGAGCAGAGAGCATCAGGACCAGCAGGAATGTAATAAATCTGGGGGGGGGAGGCTGAAGAGGTATGAGAGGGAGTACTACTTCACTGAAAAAGTGGTGGGTGCCTGATGTGGAACAGACTTTCAGCAGATGTGGTGGAGGCAAAAACAGTAGGGGGCTTCAGGCATGCATGGGAGAGACATAGGAGGATACTAGTAAACAGGCAGGAAGGAGGAAGGGTCACCGAAGACCAGTTAGGGTCTTCAAAGACAGACCAATCAGGGTCCATCTGGGCAGTCTGGGTGGACCAAGCGGTCCTTTTTGCCAACAAACTCAATGTTTCCATGCTATCTTGAAGCTAGTCACTGTTTTGGCATTCACCACCTGTCCTGGAAGGCTGCTCCAGCTGCCCACCACTTTTTTAGTGAAGAACTACTTCTTCACATGACCATCCCTCCTCAAACTGCCCCTGCCAGTTTATATATATGTCTGCTGGTAGTGGTATGACTGCAGCATTTGAAGAGTCTCCTATGATCTACATTACCATCTTGTACTTAAAGATTTCAATCATATCTCTTTTCTGTCTCTTCTCCAGTGAGCACACGTTCAGGTAGGCTAACTCTTCATATGGCCTTTCCTGCTCACCAGTGGTCATTTTCTGTGTCCCTTCTCTGGGCAGATTGAAGGTGACTTATGTCCTTTTTGAAATTTGGGCTTCAGAACTGGAAACAGTACTCCAATATTATGTAAATATTACTCACTACAATAGTCTGTATGTTGCTGCTTCTATTTCTTTTTGTTAATAGTATTTTTCAACTTTTTTTCCCCCTGCCCTCCACCCCAATAATGGAAGTCACCTAAAAAAAAAAAATAATCCTGCTACACATCCCATCCACTGGCACTTCCCACCATATCTCCAGGCAGTGTCCTCCTTGTTTGTTCATTTTTTTTTAATTTGACCAGGAAGAGTATACTAAGCTGACACCAGATCCTTTCCAGATGTGCCCTGAGTGAAGTGGGATGGGGGCAATACAAAACACTGTCATGAACTCTTGTACTGGGACCTTCAATTTAGGGTAAAAAAAAAGTTTGTGTGTTTGTCAGAGTTAATTGAAGTGAATTCTTGGCAGAAGACACCAGGAGAAATGACTGCTGTGTGACTGGACTTCTCTGCTGGGACTATATTGCCCTCCTTCCTTCCCCTCCACCCAAAGCTAGTTCTATTTTTATAGGCACAGGATTTGACTGACAACAGGAACTTCCTGTTTGGGAGCAGGAAGTGAGTGATCACAGAACCACCAAAGACCCACCATCCTAGAAGGGCAAGAGTAGCTCTCCGGCCCCCTCTAGCTGCTGGAGGTCTGCCTCTGAGCAAGTAAGTGGTCCACTGAGAAATATAGGATATTCTTGTCTCAGAACAGGACAATCAGGAGCTTAAAGGGCACACAGGCAGAAAGTAAGGAGAGAGAGATAAAAAAAAAACAGAGGAAAGAGTAAGGATTGAAAACAGTTAAGGGGCCAGAAATAAGACATGATTGGAGTGGTGCAGTGCAGTGGCTGTGGAGCAGCAGTCTTCCGAGAGACGTTCTGGAGGATGCGGTGTTGTCCCATCTGCAGGCACCTCTCTGGGCTGAGGGAGGAGGTTGCTCATCTCCAGGCTGAGTTGACCAGGATTTGTGGGACCTCCTCTTCCATCCAGGGACCACCAGTGCCACTGCTGTTGCCTCAGAGGTTGCCAAGAAAGATGATCAGTTGGACCACAGTGGGCTCAGGGAGGATGAGAGTGGTGGAACAGAGGTGCATCCCTCCAGTTGTGCCTCTCCACAATTCCTATGCCATTCTGGCAAAGTGTGGTTCCTCTATGGAGGCACCCGCAGTGGAGACCAAGGAGGATGCTGGGAACCTCCACAAAGGAGACCCACAGGAGGGTGGCAGGGGACCCTGCAGGGGAAGGAAACAACTCCTGGTGGGGGACTCCATTGTTAGGAAGGTAGAACTGGGGGAGGAAGGGGAGAGGGAGGTAAGGTGCCTGCCTGGCGCCATGGCTTGGAGGGACAGGGAGCGAATCCACAGGATTGCCGGAGCAGCTGCACAGGGGAGGGAGCTGGATGTCATTGTCCACCTAGGGACAAATGACCTGGCTAAGAAAGGGATTAGAGAAGTGCAGGAAGAGTTTGTGGAATTGGGGAGGGGCCTTAGTCAAGTAGCACGCACAGTAACCTTCTCGGAGGTGCTGCCCATCTATGGCAAAGGAGAGGCTAGGGTGTTCCGCACCATGGGATTCAATCAGTGGTTGAAAAACTGGTGTGGAGCTCAGGGATTTGGCTTCATTGGGGACTGGGGGTCCACCTGGAGTGATGCAAGCCTATACTGGCATGCTGGGCTGCATCTGTCCGGGAGGGGAACCAGGATCCTAGGTGATAGGTTTAAATGCTTCATTGGCGTTTTAAACCAGCCAAGGGGAGCACTGAAAGAGAGAAATCCTAGCTCCCCAAATAATCATGGTAGTAAGTGTGGCAAACACCAACATAGAGGTGTCAATAGGGAGAAGGGCAGGGGTAAATGGAGAAAGTGACAAGGGCAAGAAGGACAGGGATGGGGCAAAAGGGAGTAAGGCCATCAGGAAATGGAGGGTAATGAGTACCAATGCCTGTAGTCTGGGCAACAAGCTCCTGAGCTGGTGGCCTTGATGGAAGAGGGATGCCTGGATATCGGAGGAATCACAGAAACATGGCACAGAGGAACCATGACTGGGATGTTAACATACCAGGGTACATAACCCAAAGGGAGAGACAGACAGGGAGAAGAGGGGAGGAGTAGTTCTCATGTAAAGGAAGAGATAAAAGCAACTGAACAAAAGAGTAAACAGGGAGGAGAGGAGGCACTGTGGGTCACCTTGGAGACTGGAAAGGCACCACAATCCGCACAGGGTTGTACAGACCCCCATGTCAGGGGGAGGGAATGGACAAGGATATGATAGAAGGCATTCTTAGAATGGCAGAGAAAGGGGAGATACTATTGATGGGAGACCTGAATATGCCAGATGTTAATTGGAGCACATTTGCTGCAGCCACATCCAAGAGCAGGGCCATTCTTGATGCCCTACAGGTGGCAGGCATTAGACAGCTAGTTTCAGAACCCACTCATGAGGGAGCAATCTTAGACCTCATACTCTCAAACAAGGACAGTGAGAGGATCTCAGATCTAGAAGTGGGTTGCCATGTGGGGACAAGTGACCATCAAACAGTGTGGTTCACGTTAAACTCAGCTACAGAGTCAAGCCATACAAAAGTGAGGGTACTGGACTTTAGGAGAGCTGACTTTGGCAAAATGGGAGAGTGCCTCTGAAAAGCACTAGCAAACAGGCTAGAAGGAGGTGTGGAGCAACAGTGGGGAATCATCAGAACTGCCATCACAGAGGCAACAAGCCTTTGTGTGAAGCAAATAAACAAATCAAAATGAAAGAAAAAGCCACTAATGTTCTCAAAAGAGGTGGCTGTGAAAGTCAGGAAGAAAAAGATAGCATTCCAGAAGTATAAGGAAACACAGAAGGAGCAGGACAGAGAGCTGTACCAGTTAAGGCAGAAGGAAGCAGGGAGGGAAGTCAGAATAGCAAAGGCCCAAACTGAGGAAAAGATAGCCAACTCAGTTAAGAAGGGGGATAAAACCTTTTATAGGTACATCAGCGAGTGTAGAAAGACAAAGGGAGGGATAGTGAGGCTGAACAGAATGAACGGTGGGTGGGCAGAGGGGGACAGTGAAAAAGCAGGGATACTGAACGAATATTTCTGCTCAGTATTCACAAAAGAGGAGGGGGAAGTGCCTAATCCAATTAACAGAAGCACTCTTGATAGGGGTCGATCCAGTCCTTTCACAGAAGAAAGGGTTCTGCAAGAACTCCTAAACTGAAGGTGGACAAAGCAATGGGTCCTGATGGAATTCACCCCAGAATTCTACAAGAATTAAGGGAGGAACTAGTGAAACCACTGGCTACTCTTTTTAATAAATCATGGGAGGATGGTGTGGTACACGAGGACTGGAGGAAGGCAGATGTGATTCCCTTCACAAAAGTGGGACCAAGACAGAGGCAGGAAACTACAGACCTGTCAGTCTGACCTCTGTGGTAGGGAAAGTGATGGAGTCACTTCTGAAGGAAAGAATAGTTGAGTACCTAGAGGCCAGTGGAGCACAGGACCCAAGACAGCATGGATTCACAGCGGAAGGTCATGTCAGCCGAATCTAATAGATTTCTTTGACTGGGTGACCAAAGTAGTAGACCAGGGAGGGGCTGTGGACATGGCCTACCTAGACTTTAGCAAGGCATTTGACACAGTCCCACACAAAAGATTAATAGTCAAATTAACCAGCCTGGGAGTGGGTCCCAGGGTGGTAGCCTGGTAAAACATTGGCTGCACAACAGGACACAGAAGGTAATTGTAAATGGAGTCCACTCTGAAGAAAGAGAGGTTACTAGTGGGGTACTGCAGGGTTCAGTATTGGGTCCAGTCCTTTTTAATGTCTTCATCAGTGACATTGCAGAGGGACTGGAAAGAAAAGTATGCCTTTTTGCAGATGACACAAAGATCTGCAACAGGGTTGATACACAAGGAGGCATGGTAAGGATGAAAAGGGACTTGGCAAGGTTGGAGGAATGGTCAGAAGTATGGCAGCTAGATTCAATGCAAAGAAGTGCAAATAATGCACCTGGGAAACAAGAACCCAGGGAAGAATACACAATGGGTGGGGAGGTAGTAACAACAAAAAGGAAAGGGACCTGGGGGTAATCATATCAGATGACCTTAAGGTTAGCAAGCAATGTGAGAAGGCAGTAGGAGGGCTGGGGGTATACTGGGATGTATAAGAGAGGCATCAGCAGCAGAAAACAGGAGTTGTTATCCCTCTGTACAGACAGTTGTGAGACCCCATCTGGAGTACTGTGTCCAGTTCTGGAGACCCCATCTCCCAAGAGACATAGACAGGATAGAGGTAGTCCAGAGGAGGGCAACTAAAATGGTGCAGGGTCTGCAGGAGAGCCATATGAGGAGAGACTAAGGGAGCTTAATATGTATACCCTTGAGGAAAGAAGGGAGAGGGGGGACATAATAGAAACTTTTAAGTACCTCAGTGGAATCAACAAAGTCCAAGAGGGTAGCATCTTTCAGAAAAAGAGACTTGCAAGAACAAGGGGACACAATTTAAAGATAATGGGAGGGCGGTTCAGGGGCAATGTGATGGAGTATTATTTCACAGAGAGGGTAGTGGATGCATGGAACAGCCTTCCTGAGGATGTTGTGGAGTCTAAAACTGTGGGAGAATTCAAGAATGCATGGGACAGACATAAGGCAATTCTTGTGGGGGGGTAGGAAGAAATAGGCTGTTGGTTAACTAGGATCTATGGCCTATCCTGTAGGTAGGGAAATGGGAAGACTAGATGGGCCAAGCGGTCCTTATCTGCCATCAAAGTCTATGTTTCTATGAAATACTGCTTTTACAAATAATTTCCTCATAGCCTTCCTCACACTGCCACTTCCTACCTTCAGTCCTTGTCCAGGCTCTTTTTTTATTTTCCTCCTCCCATGTGTATCCTAGTATCATTTTGCACCTCAGTCCATTAGCTGACTTTTTTCAAACAAGTTTTTTCTCCATCATGACAATTTGGTTTGCACAGCTGTACCCTTCCAGCCAGGAGAGTGGTAAGTGATTGCTTTTCCAGGAAACATCAGTGCTGCTACATGAGCGGCTGTCAGGGTGTGTATGAATCCTGAACCATAGAAACATAGACTTTGAAGGCAGATAAGGACCGCTTGGTCCACCTAACCTGCCCCTTTCCCTACCTATTGGATAAGCTGCAGATCCTAGTTAACCAGCAGCCCACTTCCTCCTACCCCCCTCCTACCACCCACTATAATTGCCTTATAATGTATGGTAAGTGCCTATTAACCAACATAATCAACAATCACACAGCTTTGTTATGCACTGTTTAGAATTTTAAAAGTTGTTAACCACACTTCGGAACTTCCAAACAGTGGCATAAGAAAAATGAATGCACCAGAGTTCCATAATTCTCACACATAGAATGCAAACAGTGTTTTTTTGACCATACACTATAAAAGGTGATGGCTGGGGATCGGGTGACAACCACACTGAAATCACCTCTCATGGTTGCTAGGTCTACAGTAAACCTCTCGAGCTGCGCTCTCGAGGTTTACCATGTTGCCCTAGCAACCACTCGAGGTGATTACAGTGTGGTTATCACCCGATCCCCAGCCATTATCCTCTATATGTTGGTCCCATGCTTTCTTGAATTCCCTCACTGTTTTTGACCCCATAACCTCCTCAGGAAGGTCATTCCATGCATCCACCACCCTCTCCATGAAAAAATACTTCCTCAAGTTGCCCCTGAGCCATCCCCCTTCAATCCTCAAATTGTGCCCTTGTTCTCGTGCATCTCTTTTTCTGAAATATGCTAACTTCTTGGACTTTGTTGATTCCATTAAGATACTTGAACATTTCTATCATGTCCCCCCTCTCCCTCCTTTCCTCAAGTGTATACATTTTAAGCTCTTTTAGTCTCACTTCATATGGCCTCTGGTACAGATCCTGCACCATTTTGGTTACCCTACTTTGGACTGCCTCCATCCTGTCTATGTCCTTGCAGAGATGGGGTCTCCAGAACTGCACATAGTACTCCAGATGGGGTCTCACCAGCTGTCTGTACAGAGGGATAACAACTTCCTGTTTTCTACTGGTGATGGCTCTCCCTATGCATCCCAGAAGCCACCCATGCCTCCTTACTGCCTTCTCACATTGCTTGCCTATCTTAAGGTTGTCTGATATGAGTACCCTCAGGTTCCTTTCCATTTTTGTTGTTGTTAGTACCCCCCCCATTGTTTATTCTTCCCCTAGGTTTTTATTTCCCAGGTGCCTTACTTTGCACTTCTTTGCATTGAAAGTAAGCTGTCATACTATAGACCATTGCTCCAACCTTACCAAGTCCCTTCTCCTCTTTTCCACCCCCCTTGTGTATCAACCCTGTTGCAGATCTTTGTCTCGTCTGCAAAGAGAAATACTTTTCCTGCCAGCCCTTTCACAATGCCACTTAAAGAGTACTGATCCCAGTACTGAACCCTGTGGTACCCCACTAGTAACTCCCCTTTCTCCAGAGTGTGCTCTGTTTACTATTACCCTCTGCATCTTGTTGTCCAATCAATGTTTTACCCAGGCTACCACCCTTGGACCCACTCATAGGCTGGCTAACTTTTTTATTAATCTTTTGTGTGGTACTGTATCAAATGCCTTGCTAAAGTCTATGTAGGCCATATCTACAGCCCCTACCTGGTCTACTACTTTGGTCACCCAGTCAAATAAATCTGTTAGATTCATCTGAAATTATCTTCCTGCAGTGAATCCATACTGCCTTGGGTCCTGTGCCCTGCTGGCCTCTAGGTACTCAACAGTTCTTTCTTTCAAAAGTGATTCCATCGTTTTCCCTATAACTGAAGTCCAGCTAACAGATCTGTAGTTTCCTGCCTCTGCCTTGCTCCCACTCTTGTGAAGGGGGATCACATCCACCTTCCTCCAGTCCTCAGGTACCACATCATCCTCCCATGATTGGTTAAAAAGGGTGGTCAGTGGTGTCACTAGGTATCCCCTTAGTTATTTTAGAATTCTGGGGTGAATCCCATCAAGTCCCATTGCTTTGTCCACCCTGAGTTTTAAGAGTTGTTTCAAGACCCTTTCTTCTGTGAATGGACTGGTATCAACTCTTCTGCCCAGAGTGCAGCCTCTCAGAGTGCTCGGCCCTTCCCTTACTGGGACCAGTAGGTCTGAGATCCATTGCATGCTTTACTCACCACAAGTTCCCCACAACCATGTGCTTATACTTGAGGAAAATATCTAATACTGACCAGCTTTATTGTCACCTATCAGTAGTCCTGAGTAGTAGGTTTACAGCTGGGAGTAGTACTATAATAACATTTGGTCAAATGTAGGGAAAAAACCCTTGATGGAAAAATTGTTTTGTTTTTATTATCAAGAATTGGTTTTTAATTATTATTTTATGTGATTTTTATATGGTATTAATATGGGAAATGTTTACTCTAATTTCTGGTTAAGATTATTGTTTGCATAAGTTCCTAAGAAAAAACAAAAAGTGTTAGTTAATTAAACCTTAAGATAAGGTATCTGGCTTTAATGCTTAAAAGGAAAAAAAAAACTGTTTCCTAAGCATCCCTTTGCCATATGAAATGAGGTCTGAGAAAATGAAGATGAGACTCCATGTTGGTTTTTAAGCCATTATATTAGAGAACATTTTCAAAGTTAAGTCTGTAGAGTGATATTGTCTTAGAGGCCTAGCCAAAGAAGCATCCCTGTGATCTGACTGATTTATGGCCATGTGTTTGAATCCTGGCTAGAGTGGACATTTCAGAGGTAGGTAACCATGACTACAGTCAGATAGGAGGTTATGTGACTGATACAACTTGGAAAAACTTGCTTTAAAAAAGTGAGTTTGAGAGTCCCATTACTTTACATTAAAATAAAAAGTTTTATTCATAGTTTAAAGATGCAATGTACTGCTGTTATGAAAATTGGACAGTTATTATGCACTAGTATAATAAGTAAGCTTACCAAGTTTCATGAGTGCAGGGCCAAGGTTTCAGGAGTTGATTAAAACTTATTGTAATATAATTTTCTTATTAAAAACTAAACAAATCTAGTATCTCATGATAACTCACGCCTTAAGCAGTCTAAGAAAATTACTCTTAAGTCTGTATTTTGTTGCTATAAAAAAGTCTAAAATAATATTTGTGACAGCTTAAGATTTATGTCTTTAAGGAGAACAAAGAAGCTCATGTGTTTCTACAAAAAAGTAATGTTTTAAAGAGTTTAAGAATGAATTTGTCTTACAAATCTTATATCATTCTGTAGCTTAGAATATTTAGAGCAAGACTATCATTTTATTTTAAGAAGTTTTATTAAAATTGGGGTCACGTGATGCGCGGGGAAGCATAGCGGATGTCCGTGGGGCTAGCGCTAGCTAATCACGCTTATTTCTTCAATTTTACACCTCTCTGCAAGCTCTAACCACCAGTATCAGCCTTGGGAGAGGTAGGAGAAGTCTCCTGGAGTGAAATTCTGCATTTTTGAGAGTATGGGCGAAACAGATGTAAAACTAGTGCTCGAGGCAAAACGGCCCCGACGCAGCACTTCACCAACGGACCCAGCAGACGATTTAACACCAGCTCGTGTTTATGGGGAATTGTCCACTATAAAAGACGCCCTTTTTAAGCTCATTGAAGATGTGGCAGACTTTAAGCCTGCACTAACCCAACTAGCTAGACGTGTCACCGATGTGGAAGCAAGGGTTTCTTCTTTGGAGCACAATGCTGACAAACAGGAGCCTGCAATGACTGAGCTGAGGAGAGCTGTTTCTAAACTAGAGGACTGCCTTGAAGACCTTGAAGGCAGAAATCGCAGGAACAACTTGGTCCTACTAGGTTTACCAGAGGGGGAGGAAGGGCCTAATATGATTGCCTTTCTGTAAAAAATGTTGAAGAAAACAGTAGGCCCTTCAGCTAATGGCCCAGAATACATCATTGAGAGGGGTCACAGGGCCTTGAGAGCAAAACCCTCATCAGCTGATCCCCCGAGGCCCATAATTTTCAAGCTTCTGAATTATCTCGATCGAGAGCAGATTTTGAGGGAAGCAAGGAAGCTCTCAGCAATTCTCTGGGAGGGCAAGAGACTTCGTCTAGTCCCAGATCTTACAGTCAAAAGCAGGATGGTGAGAGCAAGCTTTCGTCCTATTACATCCAAGCTCTGGGCTGCTGGAGTGAAGCACCACATGTTATACCCTGCTAAACTAGAAGTCACCCACAAGGAGGGGAAAAAGCTGTTCGAGACGTCTGATGAAGCCCTGGACGGGTGCTAAAGGACTGGTTCCCGGATCTCTTCCACAAAACCTGAATGTACATCCTCTGGCAAGCTTCCAGCCTTTCATGAAAGGAAGACTGAGTACACAGCAGTTCAGCAAGGACTTTTCCTCTGTCGGTCACTTAGATGCTGGACTTTGGGACTTACAATGGACACCTCCTACCCTTTTTCTACTTCCCTAGTTTCCCTTTCCCCTTATTCCCCCCTCCCCCCTCCCTCCTTTTCTTCCCCTCTCCTCCCTAACCTCTCCCGTATTGATATATTGTGTTTAATTCTAATTTTATATTTTTGATTTTAGTATTTCGCTATAAGCACCAGATGCCATTTGCTGGCTTACATTAATGGTTTCAACGTGTTTAATGGGTATGGTTTAAGACTCTATCTATTGGGCATAGGGTAATGTTACTGATCCTTTTCATTGTTGGTTGCTATGGGTTGTATCCTAAGCAGTGCTTTAGGGGAAAAGACCGACCTGTGGTGGACAATTTGCTTTTCTATGCAGGCTGCCCTCATCACCTAATTTGAAATATTTTAAGGCACTGCAGTACAGGATTTTTAGCCCTCTTAGTTAGGCCTATATGTTTTTGTTTTTCTTCCCTACCTCCCCTCTTTTCCTCTTCCTTTTTTCTTGGGTGCTGTATGATTACTGTACTTGCCCTGGTAGCTGTTTGCTCTGTCTGGTTTTGGCAGCCAATAGGGTAGTTTTTTTTTTTTTCCTTTACTCTGGTTTGTTTTACCAACTTGCTTAGGTCTGAATCTAAGAGCTGATGAAAGAGCTCAGTTCAGCAGCAATGTTCTGACATTATATAGCTGTTATTTCTAACAGCTATTTATTCCTTTGTCAGGGGGCTACGGAGAGAATTTGGTATTAAGGTTGTTAGTTAACTTTCCTCTAGTTAATTACAAGCTTGCTGCATGTTAATTACATTAGTGTAGCATTCTAGGAGGTTACTGTAGGCAGTTACATTATCTCTGTTTTTTTCTCGAGAGGGGTAATTAACCGACTCTCTAAGGTAGCAAGAGGCCCCATCGCTAGAGCGTGTCATGGTCCAGAAGGTTGGAGGCGGCTTAGGGCTGGGGTCAAGTTGTTTTTTTAAGCTGGGGGGAGTGGTTTGGGTTGTTTGGTGGGTAGGTTCTTTTTTCTTTCATGCTTTATATTTGTTGGGGATATTGGGGGGGGGGTCAGACAGCCCAACAGTGGACGTGTTCTTTTTGCTGTTGTTATATGGTGTCTGAGTTGAGTATAATTTCTTGGAACATTAAAGGGGGGAGAGATAACAAAAAGAGACACATCGTCCTTAATCATTTGGCACGTTTTAACCCATCAATCGCCTTTTTGCAGGAAACACACATGCTACCTGAACAACTTTCCTTTTTTAAAAAGAGATGGGTGGGCCAAGTTTTTGGAGCAGGCTTCTCCACTTGCAAAAGGGGGGTGGTAGTTCTTGTGGCTAAGAGTGTTCCCTTTCTGTCGACAGAAGTAATCTCTGATCCTGAGGGGAGATATATCCTTGTTTTGAGTAAACTAGTGGGCATAGATGTAGTGCTAGGGTCTATTTATGGTCCCAATCAGGAATCCCCTACCTTTTTTACCCGGCTGGCAGTTCTCCTTGCACCTATAGCTGATAAACCTTTAATTTTAGGTGGGGACTGGAACCTAGTCCAATCCAGCTGCCTGGATCGTTCATGGTTTAAAAGCGTTCGCTCATCCCCTGCACAATCAGCATTATCTGAGTTTAAGTCCTCACTGGGTTTGTCAGACCCATGGAGTCTAATCAACCCTAAGTCTAAGGAGTATACCTTTTTCTCACCAGTTCACCAAACCTACTCTCGTATAGACTTTTTTCTAGTAAGCCATCAGATACTTTCCCTAATTCAAGAGGCCTCTATTTTTGGTCGAGTAATCTCTGATCACTCACCTATTGGCCTTCGGTGCCTCCCATTCTCTCTACCTTCCAGATCATACTCATGGGCTCTGAATAATCACCTGCTTAAAGACCCCTCTTCATTCGAGATATTCCGAACTTTATGTTTCATACCATTGAAGTAAACTGGGGATCCCTCAAGCAATTGACCAGTGTGAGGCACTGAAGGCCACATGGAGGTGAATTTATTAGATTAGCGACAATCCGTAAAAGAAAATTACCCAAAGCGGTGGACTGCCTTGATAGAATAAGGGTTTTAGACGCCATAAATGGAGATCTTAGATCTCCCTCCCAGGAGCAAGAGCTCACGCCGTTAAGAGTTTGGTATCAGTCATACATGAAAGAGAAGGTAGAGAGATCTGCCGCCAACTTGAGGGCTTCCTACATAGGACAAGGTAGTAAAGCAGGGAAATTGTTGGCTTGGCAGCTGAAAAGAAGGGCAGCGGAAAGGTGGATTGCCTCCATAAGGCACCCTGAGACAGGTGACATAATCTCAGGCCCCGACGATATTATGACCGCCTTTACTGGGTTTTATAAGAATTTATATGCGAGTGAGCCCCTTTCCTCAGAGGCGTCTCGTAAAATGAAAGAGTTTCTTGCAGGGATTTCCTTGCCTCAACTCCCCCCGGACCTCAGCTGTAAGCTAGAGGCCCCCTTGGAGACTAATGAAATCTTGCAAGCTATCGATGCATTAAAACTTGATAAAGCGCCAGGCCCGGATGGTTTTTCAGTTTTGTTTTACAAGACTTTTAAAGACACCCTTGCCCCGTTATTATGGCAACTGTTTGCCTTTTGGCACAAGGAAGGAATCTATGAGTCTTCTCTTTTGAGGGAAGGATTATCCTTTACCAAAAGCCAGACAAGCCGTCGGACCTTGTGACGAACTACAGGCCAATATCTCTATTAAATGTTGACGTAAAAATTTTTGCGAAGATTTTGGCCAATAGACTAAAATCAGTATGGATGGAGCTATTAAGCCCCGAACAAGTTGGGTTCGTGGCCAGCCGTTCATCAGCAGACCACTTTAGGAAATTGTTTTTTTTTTGATACATGAATCTTTGAGCCCAGATAAAGAAGCCTCTCTGGTTGCGCTAGACGCGGAGAAGGCATTCGATAGGGTGGAATGGGAATTTATGTTCGAAGTGCTTTCCAAATTCGGTATTCCGGATAACTTTCTGAGTTATATTAAGATTTTGTATACCTGTCCCTCTGCATGAATTTCTTGCAACAATCTGATATCATCTTCCTTTAAGTTAAAGTGAGGTACCCGACAAGGTTGTCCCCTCTCACCATACTTATTTAATTTATATTTGGAACCCTTAATTAGAGCAATCAAATTGGACAATGATATCCAAGGTGTAAGTATCCAAAACGCTGATTTTAAGGTGTCTGCCTTTGCAGACGACCGTCTAGTCCACATCTGGCACAGTCGATCCTCTCTTCCACAGCTTTTCTCCATTATTTCACGATTTTCAGAATTTTCTGGCTACAAGCTTAATAAGAGCAAAACATCAGTCTACTCATTATCTCCTTACCTACATCGTGCTTGGTGTGACTCTCTGGGCTTATCCTGGCAGACCGGTTCGTTCTCATATTTAGGTATTAAAGTTTCTAAAGACTTTTCACAACTATACGACTTAAATTTTAAACCCCTTCTTAAACAGATCAGAGATGACCTTAACAGGTGGTCCCAACTGCCTCTCTCCTTTTGGGGGAGAGCGAACACCATTAAAATGATGGTTTTGCCGAAAGTCTTTTACTATCTCTTTAATCTCAACATATATTTGCCCAAGTCTTTTTTTAATCTTTGCCACAAATACTGTACCGATTTTATTTGGAATGCTAAACCCCCCCGTCGGACTATCGTAAACTCTCACCTGTCGTGGGAAGAGGGAGACTTACAGGTGCCTGATTTTATATTTATTATTTTAGCAAGCCATAGGCAAGGTCGGGCCAAGGTTGGCGTCCACACGCCAGCATCCTCGCTAGCTGGCGTATAGATGAGTTGATAGCCAAAACTGCTAAGTTGGATCTGGAAGCCCTCCTCTTCACTCCTGGTCAGAATCCTCTAAAATTAAAGATACCCCACTGGGATGGGACATTAGAGCCCTTCTCCAGTTTTATGCGCTACATACCCTTTTAAAAAGGACTTATTACAACCCCTGCTTAGTAACCCGAACTTGTTAATTGGTAATCGGCCGATAAAAGGATGGTGGGTGCCACCTCCAGCAAACCCAGGATGGCTGATTTTTGTCGGGGTCACCTAATTTCTCTTCCAGATTTGATAGAGAAGTTTTCAGTCAACTCCAGGATAGTTATGGGTTATATCAAATCAGGAACTGTATTCATTCATTCCTCAAAGATGCTCAGAGGACAGAATCAGGGGAATCTGGTAGCAAGATAAAAGTTATTGCTGTGTCTAGCAAAGCGGTCTCTAATATTTATAAGCTCATTCTTTCCCTTAGGGAGGCCAAGGCCTCCCCTGCCCCTCATTATTGGAAAGTGAACTTATTCCCAGATTGGCCAGATGAGACCTGGTTGAGAGTTTGGCAGGATTTATATAGTTTCGTCAAGCAAGATAGGCTGAGGGGTCTACAATTTAATATCCTGCATGATTTGTACCTTTCTCCAGCTAAGCTTTCATGCATTTATAGAAATAGATCCCCTGTATGTCAGGACTGTGGTTACCCGTGGGCCACCACGTTACATAAACTCTGGGAGTGCCCTAAGGCAACTAAGTTCTGGGACTCTATTCGTTCTTGGATGACCCCGTTCACTGATGTAGTGGTGTTTTTTAGTCTAGAGACTTGCGTTCTGGGCAACTTGGCTGATATTCCGTCCATAACTTACAAATGTCAGTTAGCATTAATATCTTTAGTGGCCAAACTGTACTTCTCCGTTATTGGTGCAGAGAGGGTGCTCCCTCACGTATGGAATGGTGGGACACTTTTCTAGAAGCTCTAAATGCAGAAAGAATGGTAGCCTTGATGTTTAACTCAGGTGTAAAATTTGAAAAATTCTGGGGCAATATAACTCGAATATTTAAGGCTGATAGGGTGGCTAGTTCAACAGTTGCGTAGTTTTAGCTGAGCTCTCAAAAGGAAAGGTATCCCAACCTCGCAATATATAATGTGGATAAAGGCACTTAGATATGAGGTTATTTGAAGTTCTGCTATCTCCCTCCAACACAGCTGAGGCTGTTTCTTCCCTTTACCTGTTTCTTTCCTTTTCGGTATTATACATTAATCCACCCCAGAAGATTCCTACCTCAATTATCACTTTACTTTGGTTTTGGTTTTTTCCCACTTGGGCGCCAAATAGGGATCACTTCTTTTCGATTTTCTGGATTATCCTTCCTTTCTCTGATCTACATATAGTGATCCCTTCTGGAGTTTGAGGTAAATTTAATATTCCTCTTTTTTGTTGGGCTGTCAGACCTAGGGGTGGGGGTTTGGGAGGGTTCGTCTAGGATCGGTTTTCTTCTTTTATCTTGCTTTATTCCATTTTGTTATTGTACTGTATCCAATTTTATATCCTATTGTAAAGGTACTACGTGTGTCTGGATCATGTACAAGTTGTTATTGTTAATGCTGTTGGTGCAATAAAGTGCAGTTATTTGCAAAAAAAAAAGAAGTTTTATTAAAATTATGAAGTTATGACCCTTCATAGTGTAACTTAGGAAATAGAAATGCTACAAATATCGGATTCGTACCAAAGTGTTCCTCTTAAGGAGAAACATCTGAATATGTATGTTTAATGTTTAAATTCGGTTAAATGAAAATGTTATTTAAGGAAAATAATTTTGAGCGTTAAACTAGTCTGGAGAAAAAGGGGATGTCTTAAGAGGCATGTCTGTATGCCATCATTTATCAATAAAGAAGTCCTACCTGACTACCCTCGTTAACAAATCATGGGAGGATGGGGTGCTACCTGAGGACTGGAGGAGGGCAGATATGATTCCCCTTCACAAAAGTGGGAGCAGGGCAGAAGCAGGAAACTATAGACCTGTTAGTTTAACCTCAGTGATAGGGAAAATGATGGAATCACTTCTGAAGGAAAGAATTGTCAAGTACCTAGAGGCCAGAGGGGCACAGGACCCAAGGCAGCATGGATTCACAGCAGGAAGGTCATGCCAGACAAATCTAATAGATTTGTTTGACTGGGTGACCAAAGTAGTAGATCAAGCAAGGGCTGCGGACATGGCCTACCTAGACTTTAGCAAGGCATTTGACTCAGTCCCACACAAAAGATTAATATACAAGTTAGCTAGCCTGTGAGTGGGTCCCAAGATGATAGCCTGGGTAAAGAATTGGCTGGAGAATAGGACACAGAGGGTAATAGTAAATGGAGTCCACTCTGAAGAAAGGGGGGTTTCTAGTGGGGTGCCACAGGGTTCAGTATTAGGACCGGTCCTCTTCAATGTCTTTATAAGCGACATTGCAGAAGGACTGGAAGGAAAAGTATGTCTCTTTGCAGATGACACTAAGATCTGCAACAGAGTTGATGCACAAGGTGGGGTGGAAAGGATGAGAAGGGACTTGGCAAGGTTAGAGGAATGGTCAAATGTATGGCAACTTAGATTTAATGCTAAGAAGTGCAAAGTAATGCACCTGGGAGACAAAAACCCAGGGGAAGAGTACACAATGGGGGGTGAGATACTAACAACAACAAAAATGGAAAGGGACCTGGGGGTAGTTATATCAGATGACTTAAAGGTGGGCAAGCAATGCGAGAGGGCAGTAAGGAGGGCTGGGGGGATACTGGGATGCATAGGGAGAGGCATCACCAGTAGAAAACAGGAAGTTGTTATCCCTCTGTATAGACAGCTGGTAAGACCCCATCTGGAGTACTGTGTGCAGTTCTGGAGACCCAATCTCTGCAAGGACATAGACCAGATGGAAGCTGTCCAGAGGAGGGCAACTAAAATGGTGCAGGGTCTGCACCAGAAGACATATGAAGAGAGACTGAAGGAGCTTAATATGTATAGCCTTGAGGAAAGGAGGGAGAGGGGGGACATGATAGAAACTTTCAAGTACATCAAGGGAATCAACAAAGTCCAAGAAGGTAGCATCTTTCAAAAAAAGAGGTGTGTAAGAACAAGAGGCACAATTTGAAGATGGGCAGCAGCTCCAGAGGTAATGTAAGGAAGTATTTTTTCACAGAGAGGGTTGTGTAGCCATGGAATGGCCTTCGGAGGAAGGTTGTGGAGTCAAAAACAGTGGTTGAATTCAAGCATGCATGGGACAGCCATAAGGCAATTCTAGGGGGAGGGGGTAGAAAGAAGTAGGCTGCTGGTTAACTAGGATCTGCAGCTTATCCATTAGGTAGGGAAATGGGCAGACTGGGAGGGCCAAGCGGACTTATCTGCCGTCAAATTCTATGTTTCTATGTTTCTATGTTTTTAGTGACTCAGGCCAATCAAAATCTAGTGATGTCATCACCAGGGCAGTTTGATATTAATTAATTTGTCTGGTCACACCTCAGTCTGAGCCAAACAATTGATGTAGAAGGACCTATGTTAGTTTAACTAAGAATTATAATGATTTTATGCTGTAGCTAGGCCAAAGAGCTTTGGGCCACACCTGTTTGGAATGCAGGGACCAGCCTAAGGAAGCCAGAAGCTTATACAGGGCTGCCACATGATTCAGGTGCAAAAAAAAAAAACAGATGCAAGAACATTCTCATTGTGTATGAAACAAGATCTATGTTTTATTTGCTGAGCATTTTGACTAAAGTAATGTTGCCTGCCAATGCCTAGACCAAAGTCTAAACCTTAAGTGTCTAAGGTTAAAAGCAGATGAAACATGAACAGTCAGTAAAGTTCCAGTTATTGAAACAACTTTGCTATCCACAAGGAAGTTCTTTGAATCCAGTATTGCTATGGACTGTGCAGGTTGAAGCTGTGTTCTACAGATCTAATAACTAACTTTTGGTAAAGTGACTTTCAGCAAGGGAAACTTACCTGTGTCTGTCCATGCCAAAAAAGGTTCCAGGGTCAAGAAGGCCAACTAAGAGATTTCTCATCAAAAACCAGACTCAACCAAGAGTTCTAAGTTGAGAGAAGAAGAACCCCTTCTACAACCAGAAATTTAAATACGACTTTGATTGCTAATTAATTTCAATTAATAGTCTTAGCAATTTGAATTGGCTTATCTGGGAAAGTAACAAGGGAATTAACTTTTAACTATAGATCTTGGCCCAGATATTCAAACTGTGCCCAAAAAGTGCGCAACAGCAGGAGCAAGCGCAAGTCCACTGCGCCCACGTGCAAGAAGCGTGATATTCAAAAACTGCACAGGTCAAGATGCGCCTGCGGCACACGACTGAAGATCACACCACCTGCACCATTGCACAACCAGGGATGTGCAGTGGCACAGTCCAGATGCACCATAGAGCAACCAGGGATGCTCAGTGGAGCAGTTCAGATGCGCCATAGTGCAACCAGGGATGCTCAGTGGAGCAGGGCAGCAGTGCAACAGCACAACCAGGGATGTGCAGGGACAGGATGCAGGGGCCCACCACCCATGCCACAGATGGGCAGAGGAGCACACAGCAGAACAGACATCACCCCCCACACCCCATGCACTGCACAACCGGTGGAGAGCTAGAATAACTACCAGCCCATGGATACCAGCAACAAACCCACAGCTGGGGCATGGTGCCCCAGCACACCCCATGGCAAGCTGTGACTGGCACACAAGGGGGCCGACCACCCCATGCCACACCATCCCACCAATGCAGAGCACACCCTGCAGCCTGATCCCCAGACACCCTGCCCAGGAGCAGTGTCCACCAGTGCAGGACACCCCATGCATGCCACCACCCCCATTGTGATGATGCAACCCCGTGCACCACAGAACCATGCAAGGTAGCCCAGCCACGAGCACCTGTCAGCAGGTGGCAGCACACAGTGATGCAACCACTGCATACACAGTGCCACCATGCACGTCCCCCCCGAGGTACAGCTGAGAGAGAGACCATGCATTGGCACACGAGGAACCTCACATGTGACAGGGCATGCCCTGGACCCCACCACCAGTGATACATCACCCTGCACACCCTCCCAAGGACACACCTGAACCCAGCACTGGCCACAACAGCCAGCACAGACACCCACAGTGGTGCATGGAAGCATGCTCCACACAGGATGCAACACAGTGCATGGACAAACATCCACCCATACCCAAGGGCACACCAACATGACACAGTAGCGGAGCAACCAAGCCCCCAGCATGTGGCCACAGAAACTGTGTACACACGGCCAGCACCCCTCCATGACACAGGAGTGCCAGCCACCCTGCGCAGGCACCATGGAGCTGTAGGCCACCAGCATGCACCCAGAGCACAAGTGACAGACAGTGGTGCACATCCCCTGTGGCACACACAAGTGACAGCATGGATGTGGGACAACAACAGCGGATGCCATAGTGTCACCTGAGGCAGACATGCACCACACCAGTGACAGAAGGCAACCCGACATTGTGTCGGGTACAGTGGCTGTCCAGCATGGACAGCCACCACTGACATGCCAGCAGACTGTGCAAGTCACAGACATGCAAGAGTGTCAGAGGCACAGGCCATGGATGGGCTGACAGGTGCACCATGGACACAGAGCATGCACCGTGGACCACTGCACACAGTCATGCAGTGCACAGGGAACAACACACACCACAGACAGTGACTGATAGCTACTCCTACACCATAGTCACTTCCCCACAGACACACACATACGCACATGACTGCACCACCCCTGACACCATGCACACCACTGCAGCTGAGCACCTATAGCCCACTGCAAATCAGAGACCACCACGGTAGGCATATCAAAGCAAATGTATTGTAAAACATCAAACAAAACTATATACTGTACATATATTTACAAAAGGATGGGGGAAGGGCCACAAACAAGGTGGGGGTGGGTAAGGGGCAGGGGTGAACAAATGGTAGAGGGAAGGAGGGGTGTGATAGTGGGTCCAGGGGGTAGGGGGAAATCAGGGGCATTAGTACACTCAACGGGAGCCCCGCTCCCTGCTCTGGCTGTTCCTCCCGCCATACCTCCATCATACTCCCAGCCAGTCTTTCCTTTCAAGGATCTCCAGGGAGGCCCTGGCAACTTGCAGGATCTCCTGCAGTGCCTTTCTGATTGCCTGTAGCTGCCGTCCACCTAGGACAAGGGAGCAGAGTCAATAGGTGTGAACGCACAGCCCCATGCAGCCCACCCACTGTGCATGGCATACGGCCGTGGGACATGCTTCTGTGATGGTGTGTGACCACCCACAGTGATCGTGTCCACAAGACCTGCCCATCCAGGTGCACACAGCCATGCAGACCACTGCACACGCCCACTGGCCAAGTTCTGCACAGCACCACCATGGCTGTACAGTGACATGGCTATGTGGTGCAAAGGCAGTGGCACAGCCATGTATCCGGTGCATGCATGGACCACCATTGATGCACTCCCAGACATGCAATGCCACTGGACAGTGCTGACTGTACCAAGTTGCATGCATGGCAGTGGTGTCAATGGATGGTGGCCATGCCCCGCTGCCCACCCTGTTACACAGCGTGCAAAAGTAATCATGGATGTAAGGCACTCACCATCATCAGGCTGGTCCCTGCGCTGGTCTGGTCCGGCTACCCTCTCCGCTTGCTGTGGCTCACAGCACAGCCTCCCCTCCTTGGCACGCCTGCGCTCCTCTGGGTCAAGAGTGCAAACATGGAGAGAGGAACATCAGTACAATCCAGTAGCAAAGTCCCCCAACCCCCTGTATGTGCAATCCCACACAGCCATACCCATCTGCCCCCAACCCCTATACCACCACCATGGCCCACACTGGATGCCCCCGCATGTGCTGGACACATGCTATCATGATACCCGTATGGACATTATCAGTGTATGGATGGGGCACCTACCTGGCCATGGCACCACACCCCTCCTGGCTCATGCCCGCAGGTGGGCAAGCCTGTCCGGGTCCCGGCGCTGCAGGTCACCATAGCGATGTCTGCACTGCTCTGCTGTCTGCACCATGCCAGTGGCCTCCTCCAGGACTACCGCCACCTCCTCCCACACCGCACTCCTGGCCCTGTCCAGGGGTGCCTCCCCAAATAGGGCAGCAGCATGGTGCTCCACTAACTGCACCAGATTGGCCAGTTCCATCTGGCTCCAGATGGGTGCCTGTCTCCGTGCTATCCTGCAATGTTTCAGTGTCAACATGGTGCTCTGTAGCGCACGTTCACCACATGAGGATGCTGCACGGTACTGAGCTGCCATTCCCCATTGCACTGTCACCGAACAGTGCGATAGAGGTGCACCCATGCGGACGCATGGTGCCTAGGGGCAAAGGTCGGCACAGAGTCAGGGGTCTCTCGCGCATGGACTGCCACAGCGCAATTGGTACTCACCGTGTGTAGCATGGTAGGGTGCCTGTGTGCCACATCCTGTAGTGGCCTACCGTGCTGTGGCCCCAGTGCACCTATGGCACCCCAGTGCCAGAGCGCCATGCATGTGAACAGCACAGTAGCACCACTGGCACAATGGTAGCTGTGCCCTGCATTGCCTCCCATGCACAGCACATCAGCAGTGCAGCAGATGTTGGCATCAGCACACCGAGCATGCGCCGTTCAGTGTCCACTGTGCATGTCACAGAAATGCACCCTTGCCTGAGCACGTTCAACACAAATGCACAAAGTGCAACATCGCAATATTCAGCCGGCATGTGCAAATCAGCTAATCAGCTATTCAATGGCACAGATACCGCATTAGCATCCATTTAAAATTGTGCCTCGCCTGATTTGCATGCATTGCACTATATAAAAGTGACATTGGGCTGCAGAGGCCATAGTCTGTTATTTCAGTCTATTGTGGTGAGTTGCATGCTGTTTGAGAGTGTGGACTGTGGTGTGTGGGACATGCATGGGACTGCACAGTCACAGGTAACACATGTCATTCCCACAGGATCAAGAATGAGTGATCATGAGGTGGAGGAAGAGGAACAGATATGTGGGAGGAACAGGAGGCCTAACTTCACCAAGGCAGAAACAGATGCCCTGTTTGAGGCCTACCTTGACCAGGAGCCGCTGCTCAGTGGACAGCGGGGAACACCACAGACCTGTGCTGCTGCATGGGGAGAGGTGGTGCGTGCCATCAACCTGCATGGCAGCCACCAGCGGTCCATGCAGGAGTGCAAAAAGAAGGTGGGCATGGACAGGTGGAGGATTAAGGACAAGGTGGCTGCCATCAGGGCAGCATGGGCTGTGACTGGTGGGGGACAGCCAGCCGTGCAATGCCTGACCCCACAAGAAGAGTGGGTTGCTGGCAGCATGTGGCATTGTGCCATCGAGGGTGTTTCAGGTGGTGGATTCCAGACGGGTGGTAGCCCATCACTGCATGGTAGGTCCTGATCTGTCACTGGTGGGGGAGACAGGGTAGGGCAGATACATTAATGCTACTGTGTTCCCTTACAGCTCCTGAGCATCTACATGGGTCAGCTGTGGGGGGCTTGTCCACTGAGGGCGATACCATGGACATAGAGGAGGGCCCATCCACCTCCACAGGTGTCAGAGCATCAGGGCAACAGTGGGCCCACCTGGCTGTCAGGACTAATGTTGGTGGAGCAGGTGCGGAGGAGGCCCTGCCCGTGTCCCAGCATGCCAGCATCCATGGATGCCATCATGCTGAGACTCGGACTGGTGCCAGATCTGTCACTGATGATGATGGAGCTCACTTCATGGACAGCGATATGTGTGGGCCGCAGGATGGCAACACAGCAGGTAACAGCACGGGCATGGCCGTGGGTGGTGCCACTGTGGAGGCCTGTGTGACATCACAGTCCCAGCCTGTGCCTGTCTGCACCAGTGGGGCAGCACTGGTGTGTGTCCAGGACAGTGGGGCTGTTGCAGCCACTGCGGCGGCTCCATTGAGCCCTGGAGAGAAGCAGCCAGAGGGGCAGTGTCAGCAGTCAACCAATGGCCATGGGGGTACAGTGTCGGGGCCGGCGTCAGTGCACCACCTGTGGACATGCCCAAGCATGGCCCTGGTGTGCAGCGCCCACCCTCAAGGGGTGTTGCCCATCAGGGCCGTGAACACCATGAGGGACAGCATGCCGATCAGGCAGATGACCTCTTAGAAGAGCACACCAGCACACTCCAAGATTCAGTCGATCAGCAGTTGTGGCTTGTGATGGCGGTGGATGCACTCAGTGTGGCCCTGCGCCAGGCAGAGGAGCGGCGCAGCAGGGACACCGGTCTGCTCCTGGCAGGGATGGACCAGATGCGGGAGGGTGTGACCTCTGCCATTGACAGGCTGACACAGACAATCACAGCTGCCATGGCCACAGTGGGAACACAGTTATTTGCCCATGCATCTCAGACACCGTGCAGTGCAATGTCCACCCCCATTCCTGGTGTCGTGCGACACCCTCCTTGTTGACACTGGGTTCAGCTGTGGGCATCCTGAGCAGGCCTGGTGCAGGCATGTTCAGTGTGCTGCAGACCCCTGTGTGAGCACGGTTGCGTTCACGCAGTGGAACCCCTGGGGGACCATTGGTGCCACCCCATGAGGCCATTGGTCAGCCTGTCACTGCTGGTGGGTCTCAGTGGGGCCACCCACGCATCCGTGGTGGCCGTGGCACTGTGGCATGTGACTGACCTGTCTCCCACCAAGGCTATTGTCTGATGCTGCCCTGTGTGCAGTGTGTTGTTCAACGTGCAATGCACGGGTGGGGTACCCGGCCCTGCACACACACACACACATACACACGTTCCATCTGCACACCATCCCAGCTGCTGTCCACTGCGGTGTGTGCATGATAATGCCTGCGCTGCACTGTCCGCCACTGTGCAATGGTGCCCAGTGTCTGACACATGCACAATGACAGGCACTGGGCATGGTGGTTTATGGACATGTGTGTGGCTAGGGGTGGAGGTTGGGGTTGGGGTAGGCGTGCCTCCTACCCTTTGTGCGTGTCTTGTGGGGTGTGTGTGTGTGTGTGTGTGTGTGTGTGTATGACCGCGTGCCATGTTAGACCTTGCCCATCCCTGACAGCGTATGCGGTTCCATGCTCGGCCAATTCCCTTTACAACATGCACCCCTGGGGTTTGTCCATCCGTGTTTGTAGGTTGTGCCCTTGCAACTGGTGGTTGCACATGGCCCCATGACTTACCTGAATTGGTTGAAGTGCTCCTCTGTGATGGTGTCCCAGTGCAGCTGTGCCACCTGGATCAGTCGGGGGTCCCTTCGACCAAGGGGGGCTTCCCATCACCATCTTCACCAGTGTCTTTATCATCGCCATCGCTGTCCCCCTCTTCGACCTGTACGGCTATCCCACAGTCATTGGCCATGTTGTGCAGGATGCAACATGCCGGGAATAGCCCACAGGCCTTTGAGGGGCTGTACTGTGGGGCACCGCCAGATGTGTCCAGGCAATGGAAACGTGCCTTCAGCATCCCGAACACCCGCCCGATGACATTGCCTGTGGCGGCATGTGCCTCATTGCAGCATTGCTGCGATGGGGTCACGGGCCGCTGTATGGTGTGAGCAGCAAGGGATGGAGTGGGTATCCACTGTCACCTGTGTGTAGAGGGTGGACATTAGTTTGGTGATCAGCGTCGTCCTGCCATGGGCCATCTAGGTCAGTAACCATGTCACCTCTGACTATGCCCCTCCCAAGCTCCATGTCTTTCTGCGTGATTTGCATACTCACCCACTAGGTGGCCAGTGGGGATGTACCCACTCTCGAACCTGTGGCACAGTGCAGACTGGTGCCAGATGAAGGCATCATGTGCTCCCCCAGGGTGCATGGCACAGACATTGATTATGCGCTCCCTGGCATCACACACCACCTGGCAGTTGATGCTTTCATACCCCTTCTGATTTATGTATGAAGCCCCTTCGGGGCCAGGTGGCATGTGGATGGCCACATGGGTGCAGTCTATTGCCCCGAGCACGTCAGGCATATGTGCTACCCTGTGGAACTCCTGTATGTTTGCTGTGCGCTCTGCCGGTGTGCTGGGGGAAATGGATGTACTCCGCAGCATGTGGCAGCAGTGCGCTGAGGAATTGGGTGAGAAGGCGTGACGTGGCCGACTGGGTTATGCCTGTCGTGTCCCCTGTTGGTCTCTGGAAGGTATCCGTGGTGAGCAGGTACATGACAGCTGTCACTTTGGTCTCCACTGACAGAGCATGGCTCCTTCGTGTGGGTGCCTGCATCACATCACTGCACAGCTCACAGAGCTGCCTCAGGATCATCCGGTTCAGGTGGTACCGGCCCACGATCTCAATATCAGTGTACAGCTCGAAGCTGGTGTGGGCTCGGTACTGCCTGTTGGGGGCATACCACTGATGGGCCCTTCCATGGCCGTGCCCCCCTGCTGCCTGCCTTCTCACCCCCCTCATTACTGCCTCCATCTGGATGGTGGCACTGGCCATGTTCCTGGCTTGTGTTACCCTCCCCGGCAGCTTTTATACCATTCCCCCTGCTGTCCTTACTGCTACTCCCCCTGCACAGGCATCACCTCCCAGTAGTGGCTGTTCTGCCCACTGTCTGTGCCCTCAGTGCTGTGTGGCACTTCCTGCTTTTGTCCTGCGCAGTGGCATAGGCTGCCCACACCTTCCCTGTTCCTGGTGGTTCCAGGTGCTCTGTCCTGCTCCTGCCCTGTTCTGCTCACAGTTGCAGTGTGCCTGCTTGCAGTTCACCCACATGTGGCTTCCCTGTAGCATTCTTGCACCTCTCTCTCTTGTTTCTTTTTTTTTTTGGATCATTTCCGCTATCGCGCAACTTCCACTTGCTCCCCTATTGCGCATGGCGCATGTTGTTGAATATCGCACTGTGCCATTTATTCATGGTTCCTCCCCCTTCAGTTGCACATGCAATAATTACCATTGTGCTCTTGCGCATTGTGATTTGGGGGGCGCGTCTGCCTCCTGCTGAATATCGCACAATGGCGCATTTTCGGACTTGCCCTGGTGCATCCCTGTTGTGCATGGCGCAAACCTTTTGAATATCTGGGCCCGTGGGTATATAAATTAAAAGCTTTAAAATAAGAAATATTTTGCATGATTTAAAAAGTTAAAACTGAGTTTTATGAAAGTAGAATACAAAACACTGATGTAGTGAGTTGTTGCAGTTCTCATACAAAATACATTTTACATGCTATGAAATTTTAAAACAAGTTTTATACAGAAATAACCTGAGATATTCATCTTAAGAGTATATGTTCCTATGCATGAAGATTATGTTAAATACTAACTATGATAAAAGTTTAGTATAACTATTACCATTTATTATGCTGAGTATTGCTTTTTGCAGATTATTTGTATTAACTAGGGGATTCAAGGAGTCAAAATTGGAGCCAAACACACTAAACTAAGTGTACTGCCCAACAATATTTTGTTAATAGTCAAAAATATATTACAAAAACATTAAAACACTTTTGGGATGAGGTTAAATTTGTTCATCAATATCTGGTTATAAATTTAATAAAAAGAGACTGGTTATAATTCCGATAACCAGATCAAGCCCCTTACCACTATAAGAATTTGAAAGTAATTTCAAAGTAGAATCAAGTATCAAATATTTAAGTGTTACATTAACCAATAACCAAGAAAAATATTAAAATTAATTATAAGAAGGTTAAGACAAAAAAAAACTGATACTTAAAAACTGGCAAAATGGCCAGCCCGGTGGCACTGGAGGTTGAGGTGCTGGAAGCCACACCTTGTGTCATGCCAGTGACCTGGGTTCGGGAATGAGTCCAGGCCATCAGGGGTTGGCAGGGGTGAGAGAGGATTGAGAGTCCAGAGGACTCCTCTCCTCTCTCGGGGAGGGAGGGGTTGTCATCCCACATGCTTGCTGCCCTCTGGTGAGGGCTGGGGAGTAGCACAGGTAGGGAGAACCAGTGATTGTGACATGCATGTGCCCCACACGCTTGTGGCTGTGTACTGGGAGGGAGGGGTCCAGAAAAAAGGAAAATGGTGGCCAGGAGGCTTCATGAAGCCATTCCCTGTCACACTGCTCTGCCGCCACCACCTCCCCAGAATTGTACTGTGCTCTGGGAAGGGGGGAAGTTCCCTTCCTGGCCCCACCACAAGGGGTAAGCCATGGGGGATCTTGGGGATGGTTGGCAGTAGGTGGGGGTGCGAGCGGCAATTCAGCGGTTGAGTCCTCATCCCCCTGCAAGTGGATGCAAAAACTACAAATGAAAAAAAACTGACAAAATGTATTAGTGTCCCCATGGGGTCGTATGGTCATGATAATTTTCTAGTAAACCCTGGATGAGGGTAGGATGGTTGAGGATGGAGGACTGCACATGTTACACTGTTATATGAAAAAGGAGATCAATTCAGTTATGGAAATTATTGTCCAGTCAGCCTAACATGCATTCTAGGCAAGGTTTTGGAAGGAGTAATAAAGGATAGCCTTGAACTGTATGTGGAGGAGACTGGACAAAGTGTTCCTGAACAGCATGGGTTTAGGAGATCTAGGTAATGTCTGACAAATCTGATGCATTTTTTTAGAGCCTGTAAGTGCTGCATTGTATCATAATATATTGGTGGAGATGGTGTATCTCAATTTCACAAAAGCATTTGATTCAGTCTCCCTCCCTGAATTATTAACTAATTTGAAGCAATTAGGGGTAAATGAAGGTGTAATAGGTTGGATAACCTCATGGTTGGAGAAAAAGAAGCAGAGGGTATGTTTAAGGGGACATGTATCAAACTGGGCTGAGGTCATGAGTGGGATGCCCCAGGGTTCGGTCCTAGGGTTGGTACTTTTTAATATGTTTGTATCAACTATGAAAACTATACTTAAAGCTTGGATCAGCAAGTTTACTGATGATATTAACATTGGAGCCATAGTAAATAATGAAGATACAGCAAAAATGTTTCATTTAAAAATCAACAATATATCTAGACGGGCAACTGACAAAAAAAACTTAGGTTTAATGTGGCTAAGTGTAAGTCGATGCATTCTGGGACAAGAAACATCAAGGTCAAGTATTTTCTGAATGGAATTGAACTCCTAGTTTCAGAAGTTGAAAAGGGCCTAGAAATAGTGGTAAATAACAGATTGAAAGTTGAAAATCACTGCAGGGAAATTGCTAAGAAAGGAAACTGAATCCTGGGCTGCATCCATAGAAACATCAAGAGTAGGGAATGGGAGGTACTGATGACCTTGTATGCATCCCTGGTGAGGTCCAATTTTGAATACTGTACCCAGTTTTGGGTACCGCAAAGTAGGGAGGATGTAAAGAGATTGAAGGGGATGCAGAGAAGGACAACCAGATACATATATATGGTCAAGAATGAGGCCTAATAGGAGAGACTTAGGGAGTTAAACATGTTTTCTCTACCATAAAGGAGAATAAGAGGCAATCTATGTATGGTTTTTAGGGCCCAGAATAACCCAGATCTGAGAGAGTGCATGGGACTTGTGTTTAAGAACAAGGTAGGGACAAATAAGTGCAAAGTAATGCACCTGGGAAACAAAAATCCAGGGGAAGAGTAACAACAACAAAAATGGAAAGAGATCTGGGGGTAATCATATCAGATGACCTAAAGGTAGGAAAGCAATGTGAGAAGACAGTAAGGAGGGCTGGGGGATATTGGGATGCATAGGGAGAGGCATCACCAATAGAAAATAGGAAGTTGTTATCCCTCTGTACAGACAGTTGGTGAGACCTGATCTGGAGTACTGCATGCAGTTCTGGAGACCCCACCTGCAAGGACACAGACAGGATGGAGGCAGTCTAGAGGAGGGCAACTAAAATGGTGCAGGGTCTGCACCAGAAGCCACATGAAGAGAGACTAAAAGAGCTTACTATGTATACCCTCAAGGAAAGGAGGGAGAGGGGAGATATGATAGAAACTTTCAAGTACCTCAAGTGAATCAAAAAAGTCCAAGAGGGTAGCATCTTTCAGAAAAAGAGATGTGCAAGAATGAGGAGGCACAATTTGAAGGCAGAGGGGGGATGGATCAGGGGCAACTTAAGGAAGTATTTTTTCATGGAGAGGGTGGTGGATACATGGAACGGCCTTTCTGAGAAGGTTGAGTCAAAAACAGTGGGGGAATTTAAGAATGCATGGGACAAACATAAAGTAGTTCGAGTGGAGGGTAGGAGGAAGTAGGCTATTGGTTAACTAGGATCTGCAGCTTATCCAATAGGTAGAGAAATGGGCAGACTGGGTGGGCCAAGCGGTCCTTATCTGCCATCAAGGTCTGTGTTTCTATGTTTCTATCAGAGGGCACAGTTTACAATTGAGAGGAGAAAATTACAGGAAGAGCACAAGAGGGAGCTGGTTCAACCAGAGAGTTGTGGCAGAATGGAATAGGCTGCCAAGTAATGTGGTGTATAGTACAACCATGTCCCACTTCAAGAAAGAATTAGATAATATCATGGAAAATTGGGGAAGGGGAAGACTAATATAATGTCAAACAGGTCATATTGGCTATCGCTACCAGACTTTCTTTCCTATAATTCCTATGATAAGAAGGATTAAGATTCAGATTTTTATTGTTAAAAACATGTATCAAACACATAGTTTATCATGTGAACAATACATAAAAAGACAGTTTACACTTTTTAAAATACCTTCATTACATTACATACCCAATGTAGTTCACATTTTATGTGAAAATTTAGCTACAGCAGAATAACTTGTTTTTTTCTCAGAGAACAGCAATTCCTCAATTTTCTTCTCTGATTTACCCAGTTCATTCATAATACATGGTAAATATATATTTCCTTCTCTCTTCCAACAGCAAAGGGCAGTCCAATAATAAATGTGCCATTGTTCTTTTTTTTTCATTTATATTACATTTACAAAAATCATCCTGTTTGGTTCTAGTCCAATAACTGTTCCACCAATTTTGTTTCTTGATTATACCAAGTCTCAGGAGACATATTACAGTTCTGTCTCTTTTATTTTCAACAAACTCTAGATAGAAACATAGAAACATAGAAGTTGATGGCAGATAAGGACCGCAAGGCCCATCCAATCTGCCCATTTCTTTTTGTACCTTATGAATGTGCCATAGGCCTTTGCTCTGTCAATGGCCTATCTATTCATTCTCATCTGTATTGCTCCCTAATGCCTATCCCATGCCTGTCTGAAGCCCTGCACTGTATTCAAATCCACAGCGTCATGAGGTAGGCCGTTCCATGCATCCACCATCCTTTCTGTGAAAAAGAACTTCCTCACATTACCCCTTAATCGGCCTCCCTCTAATCTCATGCTGTGTCCTCTTGTTCTGCTATTTTTCTTATACTGAAACATGCTAGATTCTTTCACCTTGTTAATACCCTTAAGGTGTTTGAACGTTTCAGTTATATCACCTCTCTCCCTCCTTTGCACTAGGGTATACATATTGAGTTCAGTTAATCTGTCCTCATATATTTTCTGATGCAGTCCCTGCACCATTTTGGTTGCCCTTCTCTGGACTGCCTCAATTTGGTTAATGTCCTTCTGAAGGTGTGGCCTCCAGTACTGCACGCAATACTCCAGATGGGGCCTAACCAGTGCCTTGTAAAGAGGGATTATTACCTCCCTCTTCTGACTTGTGATACCCCTACTAATACACCCCAACATCCCTCTAGCCTTACCTACTGCTTTAGAGGTCTGCTTGGATGATTTCAGGTCATCGGTGATGATGACGCCCAAGTCTCTTTCTTCCTTGTGACTGCCAGCATCTCCCCTCCCAGCCTATAGGTGGCTTCAGGGTTTCTCTTCCCTATGTGCATGATCTTGCACTTCTTTAGTTAAACCCCAGTTGCCACTCTTCTGACCATTTTGCTAGTTTATCCAGATCTCTTCACATTCTGCCCACACCATCTGGATCATCTACTCTGTTGCAGATCTTGGTGTCATCTGCAAACAGACAAACCTTACCCTCCAGTCCATCTGCAATGTCACCGATGAAGATATTGAAGAGGACTGGCCCCAGGACTGATCCCTGAGGTACCCCACTTGTAGCATGCATCTCTTCTGGCTGTATACTGTTTACCACCACTCTCTGTTTTCTGCCCGTCAACCAGTTTGCCACCCCGTTGACCAATGTCTGACCCACCCCTAGCCTACCCAGCTTATTAATCAATCTTCTATGTGGAACAGTACCGAAAGCTTTGTTGAAGTCAAGGTAGGCAACATCAACTGCTCCCCCTTGGTCCACCACTCTGGTTACCCAGTCAAAGAAATCTATGAGATTAGTTTGACAGGACCATCCTTTTGTAAATCCATGCTTTCTTGGATCCTGTGCTCCTATGGATTCCAGGTGTTGCACTACCCTTTCCTTAAGGAGTGTCTCCATAATCTTGCCCACTACTGAGGTAAGACTGACTGGTCTGTAGTTCCCTGCCTCCTCCCTGCTGCCACTCTTGAGGAGCAGGATCACATGAGCCCTTCTCCAGTCTTTTGGGACCTCTCCTGTGCTCAGAGATTCACTAAACAGTTCTGATAATGGCTCTGCTAGTTCCACCCATAGCTCCTTTAGTACCCTGGGATGTATGTCATCAGGTCCCATTGCCTTGTCCACCCTGAGCTTATTGAACTCTGGTAGGACCCTTTCTTTTGTGAAAGGACTAGTGCACACCTCCCTCCCCCCGTGTCCATGGTGCAGAGCTGTGGGCCCTGCCTTACCTTCTCTTCAGTAAATACTGAGCAGAAGTATCTATTTAGGATAGATGCTTTTACATGGTCCTCCTCCTCACACGCCCCCCATCCCCTTTGATCTTAGCAATACCCTCTCTGGACTTTCTCCTTTCGCTAATGTATCTATAGAAAGTCTTGTCACCTTCTTTTACTGTTCGTGCTAGTGTTTTCTTGGTATGGGCCTTTGCCTGCCTTACTGCCTTCCCTGCTTCCCTTATGGAAGTTTGGTATGCCTCCCTATCTTCATCCTGCTGCGTTCCCTTATATTTCCTGGAGGCCAGCCTTTTGGCTCTGACCTTTTCTGCTATTGTGTTTGAGAACCAAAGTGGTTTCCTTCTTCTTTTGCACTTCCTTTTCTCACTAACACAATGGGATGGTGCTTCAAGTATTGCATCTTTAATGCTTGCCCACGTTGCCTGTAACCCCTCACCTGTATTTCTTTTTGCCAGGGCTAGCGTAACTCTGTTGGCCATCTTATCAAAGTCAGCTCCTCTGAAGTCCCATATTTTTGCCTTGGAATGGGATGATTTTGTTCTAGTGACCAAATTGAACCATGCCATGTGATGGTCACTGGCCCCCAGGTGACCTTCTACCTGGAGATCTGTGATCCTTTCCCTGTTAGTCAGTACTAGATCTAAGATAGCTCTGTCTCTTGTAGGTTGTTGTACCAGTTGTTTGAGGCCTTCCCCCTGCAGGAAATCCACCATGTGTCTAGTTCTGGCAGATGTCCCTGCTGGTATTGACCAACCTGTATCTGGCATGTTGAAGTCTCCCATTATCAGAACCTCCCCTTTAGCTGTCATGTTTTGTATATCTTCTAACAGTAACATGTCTATGTCCTCCCCCTGTCTGGAGGCCTGTACACAACCCCAGTTCATATGGCTGTCCCATTTCCTGTTTCCAGGGTGACCCACAGTTCTTCTGGCTCGTTATGTGCATTCTGAATTTCTGTAGCTTTAATATTTTCATTGACATAAAGGGCCACTCCACCTCCCCTTTTTGCACCTCGGTCTCTTCTGAACAGTACACAGCCAGGTACTGAAGTCTCCCAAGTGTGGTTACTGGTAAACCATGTCTCGCTAATGGCTACTATGTCCAGTTTAGCCTCTGTCATTATTGCCTGCTGGTCTGGGATCTTGTTTCCCAGACTGTGAGCATTTGTGTACATGATTTTCCATAGATAGCTTTCTACTTTCTTATATGTCTTTACCTTCTTATACAACCTCATTTCTGGTAGATACTCTATTTTTACAGCTCTTTTTGGAAGTAAATATCCATAAGTTTTTGCTTTGCACTTTCCACATATGGAACCATATTTCCAGGAGTTTCCTGTCTCCATATCAGTTCCAGACCTAACTGTCCTTATTTATTATTAAGTACAATAAACCATGTGTTTGTGTACCCTAGACTTTAAACCTCTTCCCAACATTGTTTAGGTAATCTAGCCTCATCCATTTTAATCACTTTATCCCAATATCCTAATGCTCTACTAATTACCTGTGGTTCAATTGTTTTCATTCCAGATTCTAGCCTAAGAATTGCAGTAGGGGTATCATTGAGTAGCCCTAATGTAAGTTTAATAAAGAAATTCTGCACCATTTCAATTGTTTGCAAATTAGTGGACAGTTCCAATACTTCACTACTATACAGATTCAGACCATTTGCCTTGGCCTCAAAGGAACTCCTCATTGCTACAAATGAGTCACCTCCATACTGTTTTGCAAACCTGTTAATTGCTTTTGCTGATCTTATCCCAGCCTCTTTTATTTTAGATACATGTTTTTCCCTGGTTCTGTTTTTATTGAATGTCACTCCCAAATATGTGAATTTCGCTACCTCTTGCAGTTTTGTTTTCCACTAGCCACTTTTCTTCAATTTTTTTTCCTTTTTCCTAAAACCATTATTTTTCTTTTTACTGAGTTTACCATTAAGTGTAATGCTTCCAGGTGCTCAATTGTAAGAGCGAATACCCTCTTAAGGCCTACTGGTGTTCTTGACAGCAGAATAATATAATCTGCATATAGTAGAATTTGTATACCATGGTTGGGATATTCAAAGGGGGTTGCTCCTGGTGCAACAGAGTTGTGCTGGCACAACCCCGCATTGCACCCTGGCAGGATATTGAAAAGGCTGCCCAGTGCAGCACAAATCCCGATGTGCCAGGGTGCAATGTAATCCTATGTGGTGCAGATGCAGGGGGCGTGCCCATGCATATGCGGCACATCCCGATATTCAACCCAGGATGTGCGGCGCATATGCTGGTGCAACCCCTACATGTGCTGCACACAGGTGCTCAAAGATGAGCCATAAAATAGAGGCTCAAAAGCTGGCCACCAACAGGTGGGCAGCTGTATTGCAAGGTGCAACACAACAGCCACCAGACGTGGGTGGCCACCAGCCCACCAGGAACACATCCACAAGTACCCAGTCCCCCCTGGATGTCCAGTGCCCTCCTCCATGCCTGATCGTGGGCAGTCATCAGCATATACAAAATCCTATGCTCGATCACAGGCTGTAGTGTCCTGTAAGAGATCCCTGGTGGACTAGTTGACCCCACCACTCCCATATGCTTGATTGCGGGCAGACATCAGCAGAATAAAACTCCTATGCCCGATCGCAGGCTGTAGTGTAATGAAATAGATTCCTGGAGGTCTAGTGTTCATTCACAGATCTGGACCTGTGTAGTACAGTATGGTCTGCACGTCCATTGGAATGACAGTGGAAAGGGTGGGGCAATCTGTTCTGAAATATGCTAGAAGGGGTAGGGACAAGCCTCATTTATTTATACATCTTGGGATGAACGACCTGGCTGACAAGACAGTAGATATAGTCCAGAGGAGGTTTGAGGAACTAGGACAATTATGTGAGGGGGCAGGAAGATCAGTAACTTTTTCAGAGATACTTCCAGTTTCCAAGACAAGCACAACAAGAAAGCTGAGAATAGAGGAATTTAACAGATGGCTAAGAACCTGGTGTTGTGCTAAAGGGTATGGCCTGTTGAGAGGGCAGGGAGGGACCTGGGAGGACAGTAGTCTCTATGCCAAGGACAGACTACACTTAAGAGAGGAGGAAAAGAAAGTGTTGAAAGCCCATATTGGTGGATTTACCATGCCTGGTGTGGTTTGGTCACGAGGCTCAGCCAAGTGACTTAACCACACCAGAAGTGGTAAATCCACCCATATACCCACTCTCTGTCATGGTATATTGCTATTATACAATGTTCAACTTGTTTTTTGTATTTATAATGATTTAACACTTTTACAGTGGGTATACTGGAGGATTTATCATGGTCATGTGATGTGTTTTGACCAATGAGGTTAAAGAATTTTTATACCCCATTGTATAATTCCAGTTTTATTAAGAGCAGTAATTATTAATTCAAAATTCTCCCTAATAGTACTGTTCTCTTTTAATAATAAATTAATTTTGCTATTGCTAAATGAATCCCATTTTATCTTTTTTCTATTTAAAATCACCCTATGTTCATTCACATAATTTGCTTTTTCCCTGGAACACAAGTAATATTTATCATATTCAAGATCCATAGTCACAAATATAGGGACATGACCACTCTCCCACTCTTCTTTTACCACAAATTCTTTTATCTTATTAAATGATCATACATTCAAAAGAAGCGAATCCTCAGGATTGCAGAAGCAGCATCACAGGAGAGGGAACTAGATATCATAGTCCACCTTGGGACGCATGACCTAGCTAGGCATGGGATCAGTGCAGTGCAGGATGAAATTGTGGAGTTGGGGAGGGGCCTCAGAGAGGTAGCAAGCACAGTTACCTTCTCAGAGGTGCTGCCAGTCCATGACAGGGGTGAGGCTAGGGTACTACACACCATGCAGTTTAATGAATGGTTGCAAAACTGGTGCAGAGCACAGGGCTTTGGCTTCATTGGGGACTGGGGGTACACCTGGAGAAATGAAGGTTTATACTGGCACGATGGTCTGCATCTGTCTATGAAGGGAACCAAGATCCTAAGTGACAGGTTTAAATGCTTCCTTGGCAAGCTTTTAAACTAGCTATGGGGGGAGGTGCTAATAAGAAGCAGGAAATTTCAAGCCTCCCCCCACAAAACATGATGGGTAGTAAGGTAAACACTGAGGTACAGTGCTCAACAGATGGCAGGACAGGGGTAAATGGAAAAATAGACAAGGCAAAAAGAGCAGGCATGGGGGAAAAAAGGATAAAGCCAACAATAAACGGAGGGCAATGAGTACAAATGCCCGTAGTCTGGGAAACAAGCTTCCTGAGCTAGTAGCCTTGATGGAAGATGAACACTTGGATATTGTGGCAGTCACAGAAACATGGTACACGGGGAACCATGACTGGGATGTCAACACACCGGGGTACACAGTCTACAGAAGGGACAGGGAGGGGGAAAGAGGAGGTGGAGTAGCTCTATATATAAGGGAAGGGATCAAAGCTGCAGAACTAAAAAGTAAAGAGGGAGGACAAGAGGCACTCTGGGTCACATTGGAGACAGGGAATGGCATCACAATCCGCACAGGGGTTGTATACAGACCCCCATCTCAAGGGAAGGAAATGGACAAGAAAATGTTAGAGGACATTCTCAAAATGGCTGAAAAAGGGGAGATACTGTTAATGGGGGACCTGAATATGCCAGATGTTAACTGGATGACATGTACTGCAGCCACATCCAAGAGCAGGATCATTCTCGATGCCATGCAGGGGGCAGGCCTTAGACAGCTAGTGTTGGAACCCACTTGGGAGGAAGCAATAGTAGACCTGGTACTCTCAAATGGAGAGAGGATCACAAATTTAGAAGTTGGTAGACATCTGGGAACAAGCGACCGCTGTACAGTGTGCTTCACAATAAGCACAACCATGGAGACAAGCTATACAAAAACAAGCATACTGGACTTTAGAAGGGCTGACTTTGGCAAAATGGGTAAATACCTGAGGAATACACTAGCAAATGGGAAAAAAGGAGGGGTGGAAGAACAATGGAGAAAAATCAAAACTGCCATCATAGAGGCAATAAGCCTTTGTGTGAAACAGATAAAGAAAACCCAACTAAGGATCTAGGTTTGAGCAGACTCGATAGACCGTAAGGCCTAATCTGCTGGCAAATAGTATGTTAGTATGTTAAAACTAAGCGGAGTAAAAAACCACTATGGTTCTCAAAAGAGCTGGTAGGGAAGGTTAAGGAGAAAAAGGCTGCATTCAAAAAGTATAAGGCATCACAGAAGGAGCATGACAGGGAACTGTATCAATTAAAGCAGAAAGAAGTGGGGAAGGCAGTCAGAATAGCAAAAGCCCAAACTGAGGAAAAAATAGCCAAGGCAGTTAAGAAGGGAGATAAAACCTTTTATAGGCACATTAGGGAGCATAGAAAGGTTAAGGGAGGAATAGTGAAGATTAATAAGGGAGAGGGGAGGTGGGCAGAGGGAGACAGTGAAAAGGCAGAGATATTGAATGAATAATTTTGCTTAGTATTCACAAAAGAAGATGAGGAGGAGTTACCTAAACCAGACAATAGAAACACTCTGGGTAGGGGGGTTGACACCGGTCCATTTACAGAAGAAAGAGTCCTGAAAGAACTCCTAAAACTCAAGGTGGACAAAGCAATGGGGCCTGATGGGATTCACCCCAGAATCCTAAAAGAACTAAGGGAGGACCTAGTGACACCACTGATCACATTTTTTAACAAATCATGGGAGGATGGTGTGGTACCTGAGGACTGAGGAGGGCAGATGGATTCCCTTCACAAAGTGGGAGCAAGGCAGAAGCAGAAACTATAGACCTGTAAGTTTGACCTCAGTGGTGGAAAATGATGGAATCACTTTGAAAGAAAGAATTATTGAGTACCTAGAGGCCAGCAGGGCCCAGGACCCAAAGCAGCATGGATTTACAACAGGAAGGTCATGTCAGACGAATCTAATAGATTCCTTTGACTGGGTGACCAAAGTAATAGACCAGGAAGGGGCTGTGGATATGGCCTACCTAGACTTTAGCAAGGCATTTGACACAGTCCTGCACATAAGATTAATAATCAAGTTAGCCAGCTTGGGAGTGGGTCCCAGGGTGGTAGCCTGGTGCAAACTGGCTGCACAACAGGACACAGAAGGTAATAGTGAGTGGCACACATTCCGAAGAAAGGGGGGTCACTAGTGGAGTACCTCAGGGCTCAGAACTGGGTCCAGTCCTCTTTAACATCTTTATAGGTGACATTGCAGAGGGTCTGGAGGGAAAGGTATGCCTCTTTGCAGATGATACAAAGATCTGTAACAGAGTTGATACACAAGGTGGAGTAGAAAGGATGAGAAGGGGCTTGGCAAGGTTGGATGAATGGTCAGACATATAGCAACTTAGATTCAATGCAAAGAAGTGCAAAGTAATGCACCTAGGAAACAAAAACCCAGGAGAAGAGTACACAATAGCAGGGGAGGTACTAACAACAACAAAAATGGAACGGGACTTGGGGGTAGTCATATCGGATGATCTAAAGGTGGGTAAGCAATGTGAGAAGTCAGTGAGGAGAGCCAGGGGATACTGGGATGCATAGGAAGGGCATCACAAGTAGAAAAGGGAAGTGGTTATCCCTCTGTACAGACAGTTGGTGAGACCCCATCTGGAGTACTGTGTGCAGTTTGGAGACCTCATCTATGCAAGGACATAGACAGGATGGAAGCAGTCCAGAGGAGGGACTAAAATGTGCAGGTCTGCATCAGAAATCATATGAAGAGAGAGAGAGCTTAATATGTATACCCTTGATGAAAGGAGGGACAGGAGGGACATGATAGAAACGTTCAAGTACCTCAAGGGAATCAACAAAGTCCAGGAGGATAGCATCTTTCAGAAAAAGAGATGTGCAAGAACAAGGGACACAATTTAAAGATAGAGTTGGATGGCTCAGGGGTAATGTGAGGAATCTTTTTCACGGAGAGAGTGGTGGATCGTGGAACTGCCTTCCTGGGGAGGTTGTTGGGGCTAAAACAGTGGGGGAATTCAAACATGCATGGGACAGACACAAGGCAATTGTAGTGGGGGGTGGCAGGAAGTAGGTTGTTGGGTAACTAGAATCTGCAGCTTATCCAGTAAATAGGGAAATGGGGAGACTGGGTGGGCCAAGTGGTCCTTATCTGCCATCAAAGTCTATGTTTCTATGTTTCTATACATCTATAAGGGCGATATCAATGACTGGCCCTCCATAATTTGAAGAAAATATATAGTTACCCTGCAAATCACCCTTTGTTCCCTATTCAAAATTCTCATCCCACTATCTGCTGCAAACTTCAGCTGTTTCTTCCCCCTTACATTCACTTTATTATCCTTTGAATCCCCAATCAGGATTGACAGTAAATTGTCTACCTCCCATTTACTAAAATAAACTTCTATACTATTCACAGTTCTTGCATTTATTTATGTCTTTGGTGAGCAGGTAGGTGCACTGATCCAGAGGATTGTTTTCAGTAATGACCTGGGTCACAAGATGGCAAAAAATAGGCACAGGTACAAACAGTGAATTACAAGATATAATACGTGCACTCCCAACTGCTGGCGGCGAGGGTGGAAAGAGAGAGAGAGAGAGAGAGAAACCATGGTAATGCAATGACAATGTGCAGACAGGGTAGACAGGTAATGCTGTATCAGTATGTACATAAGCATAACCAAAATACAGATGGTGCAAGACACAAGCAGTAATGGTACACAGGTACATGGTCCAGTTCAAGTACAAGAGAGAAAAAACAGTTGCTGTAATAAAAATTCAAATAGATAAACAATCACAGTTCATGACATCAAAGGGGCAAGACAGGAGGAAAGGGGACAGGAGTAGGCTTAGGGGTGGGGTAGGAAGGAGAGAGGTGGAAAAAGAGGCAAACTAGTGGGGGCAGGAGGGGGTATAAGTGCTGTAGGGCATCGGGTGAAAGTCTTAGCGCTATTAGAGCATATTTGAGTTGTAGAACGTAGTGTTGCTGTTCAGAACAGTGACATTTTGCAGCAGTGAGGAGCCAGGTCTTCAGGTTATATTTAAAAGCTAGGTGGGGGGGTGCACGTGAACAGACAAGGGGAGCTTGTTCCATAGGGAGGGTGCTGTGAGTAAGAAAGCTTGGGTTCCCATGGTGGTGGAGGCATGGGCTACTTCTAGTGGGGGGACTGAGGATGCCCTGAGATTCCTATGGACCACTCTACCTGCTAAGAGGGGTGAGTAAGGGGATATATGTTGGTTCCTGAGGGAGTTGTTCACCAGACAGCCCATCACATAGTCAAAGCAACCTTGTAGAGTGAGCCACCCAAGTGACTGGTAGAGTGAGCAGTGGTGGGAGTGGCAAGGGGCTTAAAGGACGAACCAACAGAGTGTTATATGTCAAGTTTAGCTGCTTGTGCAGGTTGCATTGCTATCACCCATAATACAAATTGGACTGGAACCAAAACTTTCCATTAGTTTTTCTATGGTTAGAGAGAGTTTTTCAAATAGCTCATTCTCTATTGCACTAGTTAACTTTGGGGCAGCATACACATTTATACAAATCATGGCAGGTTTGTCCTTATTTCCAAGTATACTACTCATTATATATGGACTATCCAGCTCAAGCCTATGTCCATCAGCAAATGTTTCTGTTGAAATAAGGATCACCATTCCTCCACTTGCATGCTCATGTTTCATCATTTTGTTGCTGGAGTATAACATACATGATACCCTTCCACCATGTTCACATCTACTCTCTCCAATCATGTTTCTTGTAGCATAATGACCTCATATTTTTTAATATACAGCAACCACTTAGTGTCCTCTAATTTTGCTCCCAAGCCAGCAATATTCCAACTCAGCAGTTTGATGTTCCCTTTTTCTCTTTTACTCTGTATTAGTTGATCATCTCTGCCTAATCATGCTGTTGTATCTAAATCAATAAGAGGAACACTACCATCTTGACTTTCCTCCAACTCTATATCAATCTATCAATGAATCAAACTTTATTTAATCAGACATAAACACCATTGAGCAAGCTCATTTTCAAAGTGGTCCTGGATATTTGCAGTTAAGTTAATTTTCATCTCCCATCTTTCAGACCATGCATTATTAATTGAGAATGATGTGGCAAGTACTGACGTGGAACTTGACTCCAACACCACACTTGTATTTATTCTATCACCTCTACGCTTATATCCCCTTATAAAAACATCTGCCTCCTCCTCAGAGTCCCTGCCAAAGGAATGTATTGTTACCCTTGGCTGCAGATATCCAGTTATTCTTTGCTGTTTCTGCATAGTAGTCTGGTCATTTTGCTCAATCTTGGCTTGCTTTCCATTAAATATCGATTTATCATTCTCCTTACCTTTTGTTATCACAGGCTGTTGTACTGTCATATCCATGTTAATACCCATTTTCCTAAATTCATCCTCATGTTTTAATATTATTTCTCTAATATCAGGATCTTTCAATGTTTTATTTTATTTATTTTTTATTTATTGAGGTCTTGGGTAATACTTGTTAGCAGATGCTCATTGAAAGGTTCCACGTCAGATACGTTAGACAACAATGTACAATACTGTGCACACATATACAAATACTGAGAAAAATATACATGGAGGTTACAGAATTCAAACATAAATCACTAGGTATGCTGAGGCATTGCACAATGTATGCCCATGTGAAGAAGATAAACAGACATGGACAGGGAAGGATACATTGGGAGTGGGAGGGATAGGTGAGCAGAACATAGAGGGCAGGGAGGGAAGATGGTAAGGAGAGGTCAAGGGGCAGAGTCAGAGAGGGGTAGGGAGGTGGGCGAAGTGCTGCAGTTTGACTATCCTGTCATGACAGAGGCAATGGTAAGTGATAGATGTAATACACACCCATCCTTTTTTCATTGCCGTTTTGATATCTGTATACAGTAACCAAGTCAAACCATCCTGCAACAGTTCCCAGAATTCCTTAGCATGAGTTATATGCCATCAACTTCAAGGTAAACAGAGATTCATTTTTTACCTTCGGCAGACCCTTAAGATACCCAGTTGGAAGAATTTTCCCTCGCTTTTATAAGTATCTCTTTTTTTCCCTGCTTATCATCATTTTGGGCTGTTTTCATCCCCATTTCAACTCTGTTCTTCTCCAAAAATTCTTTCCTCCTGACATCAACCCCTAGATGTTTTTTCTTGCTCTCTTTTGTTTTTATTTCTCAATTTTTCCTATTTAGTGCCCTTATTCATACTTCTGTGCCCTCCGTATTTTGGGGGGATTCTGCACCTCACCCCACTTCTGTTTGCAATGTGGTCACTTTCCAGCTATCTTTGTTTTATTTACTCCACCCTTTTCCTTATTTTTTCCTGTCTGAACCCCTAATTTCTTTCTCAAGTCTTCTGATTCTCTCAACTCTTGTTCCCCTGTTTCATTTGTATTTTTTTGTATCTCTTCCCTTCTCTTTCTCCACTACTCTCCTGGCAGCTTATCAGCTACCTCTTGGATTCCCTTTGTTGACTCATTCCTATCCTGCTTGGTCTGCTGTAAGTTTTTCACTTGTTTGAGCCAATTTCTTAGTAGCTTATTTGTTTTGCCAATCTCTATCAATTTCTGCTAGTTATGGTTTACAAATTATTCTACTACTGTAGGCAATTGTGTCTTTTCATTATTGTTTTTTGTCCCTGTGTCTGAAACATTTCTTTTCATTGATATTATTTTTTCTCATGCACCTCCTCCATAGACTGCCATAGGTGGCAGTGCCACAGGTGCTGGATCCATGCTAAGATGCTGAAGATATGGGGAAATCAAATTCTCAAAGTCTTACAGGAAGGATTTACATACCTTGCAATTTTTTATCTGTTCTTGTCCAGTAATTTCTGGAATTGTGTTCTTAACAGTTTTGGCATTGCTGTCATATAATTGCTTCTCCTTTCTTGGGGTATGTGCTGTTTGCCGGTGCCAACTTGTCCTTCTACATCCTCTCCTCTACTTCTTTCAAGATTTACTTGCTCCTCCTGTAGGAACAAAAATTATCTGTTTACTTTTCCCACTTTTGTGCATTCCCTAGTAACCCCTTTTTACTCTCCTACTCTTCTAACCTTTTTATTTGAGCCAGTAAAGGGTTTTATTCTAAGGTTCCACCTCCTTTCTCCCATTCTGCATCAGTTTGATTGACATCACTATTATCTTTACCAGACTGCATCTGTTCTTTAATTAGTTCCGGTTCTGACAGAATAAAGTAATTAGTGATTGAGTTATTCTTTTCTAATAGCTTTTTATTTTTCTGGGGTTTATTCACTTTCTTAATTAACTTAGTTTGAGCTCCAGTAGTTAATTTTCTTGATCACATACTATCAAGGTTTAAAATATCCACACCATTGGTATGGCTTGCAATTATCTTTGGTGAAAGATGTAACTATGAATTTGATAATAGTCAGTAATTCTTCTCTAATAACTTAATTAAAAAGGAAAGAAGATATCTCTGCTAAATCCACACTATATTCATCCTATAATTTCCTATTGGAAAGTAACAAAAATTATCTATTCGTAAGTTAAATCCTTAAAAAGAGTTTTAGGAATGGATTCACTTTTATTTATTTATTATTTATGACTTTGGTAACCGGGTAGGTGCACTGATCCCAGGGACCATTTTCAGGCATGACCTGGGCCACTTAGAGTGGCACAGAGTTAAAATAAGCAACAATGCATAGAATAGAAGACAGTTTAACAATAATAAAAAAAAGGTTACAATAGTACACAAGATACAAGGTTGCAAAATACATAAATCCACAAGATACAAGGTTGTAGAATACATAAACCCAATATGCATATACATAATTAAGATATACATATACACAAATTTGATATACAGCAAGTTGCAAAGGAAGCAAGCAATGTTCATCAGTAGTAGTTGGACAAATGGATATGGTGGGTTGAGTTGAGGGGAGGAGAGGGGAAGGGGTGGGAGAGGTGGGGGAATTGAATGATTTACAAGAGAGCTTATAGGCATGACACTCAGGTGGTATGGGTAGTCAGGAAATGGTAGGCTACCCAGGAAAGCAGTGGCAGCAGAAATTCTCCAGGAGCCAGTCTTTGAGGCAGGACTTAAACTGGCAATGGGTGTCGATGGAGTTGAGCTTGACAGGCAGCTAATTCCACAGTGTAGGGGCTGCCACCGACAAGGCTCTACTGCCCATATTGGTGGATACCCTGGGAATAGTTAGAGGGGGGATGCTGTTTGAACAGAGGCAGCGGTGTACAGTTTAGACCTTCAGGAGAGCTGCAAGGGGAGATGCCTGGCCAGTACAGATGGTGGAATCCACCATGCAGCAAAGGGCTAGGTTGAAATGACCTTGCAGTGGGAGCCATCTGAACAAATGTTTAAGGACACAGAGGTGGGTAGAGAAAGGGGCCAGCAAAGCAAACCAACAGGCACTATTTAGACTGCACCGGTGGCATTACCATGGTCCATATTTATGAGGATGTAGGCAATCAGCAGTGTGAGGGTGGTGGAAGTGGGATGCTTCTTGTGGAAGCCATGCTGTTGGCTACACAGGAGGTTGTATTTGCCCATATGACTAGCAAGCTGATAGTGGATAGCTTTCTTGAGTAGTTTACTAAGGTGGGAGAGGATGGAGATTAGACAATAGTTGTCCAATGATTGGGGTTCATCGGCTTTGAAGATGGGAATCACCTTGGCAGTCTTCCCAGTAACAGGCATGGAGGAGGTGGAAAGGGTGAGGGTAAAGGTACAAGTGAGTTGTTCAATGATGGCTGGGGAGATGAGCCTATGGAAGACTGGGGATAGGCCATCAGCCCCAGGAAAGCCATGATTGGGTAGGCTTTTGAGGAGCTTAGCAGTGTCAGCACTTCAGAGAGCTTTGAAATAGAATTGGAGGATTAGGGGATGGGTGGTAGGCCAGGTGGAGGTCAACAGGGGATTAGGATAGGGGACCAAGCTGTTTGGCTGGCCATTTGGGAGTTTACTTAGATACATGGATAGGTCAGTGAATTTATCATTGAAAGCCCTGGCCACTTGCAGAGGGTCCATAATCAGACCATCAGGGGAGTTCATTTGCAGGGCTGCCTTTCTGGAGTGGGGGTTTAGAAGGGAGCCAATGGATTCCCAGAATTTCCTAGGGGCTCCAAGGTTACCCTTCTGGAGATTATAGAAATTAGTCTGATTTAGGGATTTGGCTTGACACTTGCATAGATTTCTGTGGTGCCTGTAGGCATCCCAGAGGGCAGGGGAGGGGGATGCTTTGTAGGTGGACCAAGCATGATCCCTATCCTTCATAAGGGTAAGGAGATCTTTAGTGACCCAGTGTGAGCAACTGCCTCTGACCCATCTTGTAGTGACAGGAAAGTGCCAGTCCTGCAGGGTCATTAGGGTCTATGTGAAGAAGGTTACTGCCAGAATCAAGTCAGCAAGTGAGTATAGGGCAGATTAGTCCAAAGACCATGCCTCCTCAAGGAGGTTTGTGGTGCTGGAGCTGTGGAAGTTCCAGAAGGACAGGTATTTGGGAGGGGGATGTTTAAATTTAGATGACCAGAGGAGATACATAGGGGAGTGGTCACTAATGGAGTCCACCACGGTACCAGAATGCAGTACATAATCGTCCCTGTTTGTTATGTTCCAGTCCAAAAGGGTCTGAGTGGCCATGAGTGGATTATGTCTGGTGGAAAGCATAATAGTCTGGACAAGGTTGTGTTGTTTTAGTTGGGAAGCACAATCCGACTGGTGGGTACTCAGCCAGTTTAAATTGAAATCACGGAGACTTCCGGTGCGACTTCTGGTGATGATGGCAGCTTAGGATCGGAGCTCTGCACTGCCCAATATCTAAACTGAACCTAGTCACCCTATATTGTGACATCAATATAAATAATCATATAAGAACTGCTTCTGTAGGGATGGCTACCAGTAAAAACCAAGGAGGAGGCAATCACTACCAGCTACTCACCCCAGCAGAAGAACCCCCAGAGACAGATTGCTCAGATTCTGAGGCCTCAGCTAACTCCCGCCAGTCCTCAGGCAGATCCTCCAAAGGCAAATCATCAAAAACATCACAAGCAGACCAAAAATTAGTCTGCATCTTGAGAGAGCTCAGAGACTTCAAGTCTGAGTTCTCCAAATTTAAATGGTCTCAAGATGAAATGGGGAAAGACATAGATGCAGTACAGCTCAGAGTGACCACTTTAGAGAGTGGTGCATGGGAGATAAACACCATGGAACAACTCACGGAGGCCCTGAATCAGATCACAGAGTTCTGCCATTTGACCATGGCCAGACAAGAGGAAGCAGAGAACTGGCACTGCCGGAAAAATATACGTATTTATTGTCTTCCAGAAAACAGTGAAGGCCCAGATATGGCTGAGTTTGCTGAATCACTCCTTCGCACAGCCCTCTTGCTTGAATCGACCCTACAGATCAAGATAGAAAGGGCTTATCGAGCGTTAGGCCCTAAACCCTCCCACCCAGATGCCAGACCTCATTCGATGATTGTCCATTTCCACAAGTACCAAATAAAAGAGTTAATCCTAAAAATGGCATGGGCCCAAGGAAAAGTGTTTTATGGAGGACAGAGATTTTTCTAGACAATGATTATGCCCCACACAATGCAACAGAGAAGGGCATATATTCTAATTTTCCCATTCTCCGCCAACAGCAACTCAAATTCGAACCCCTAACCTCACAAATTGGTGATTCAGTACCCATCTGGTCAATGCGCATATGACTTGCGGAAGAAGCAGTGCAGGATTTGGGGACCAGAGGATTGCACTTCCGTGTGCATCAGTGGTGAAGGAACAAAGGATAGGTCAGGCATCGTGATAGGCTGCAGCACTAAAGCAAAATAACCCAGCGCTACGCTGGACAGCATTAAAACAATTCTGCAACAATTCGCTAGACAAAAGCACTGAAAGTACTAATTTCAATAGTTCCTTATTCAACTTAACCTGTCCCCTGGCCCCTATGGTCAATCCCGATATCACAGACATGAAAAATGAATACCTGGAGCAGTGCTTTGGTCAAGTTTTGAAAACCCCCAGAGACTGGTCTGATTTTCCCTCTGGATGAACTGAACTTCCAGCCTTCCATCCACCATTTTTTAAATGAGCACCTGACCTGCCTTTCTCTGAGACAGTACACCCAGACCCCATATGCCCAGACACCTCATCTCCGAGCAACAACTGGGAAAGGAGTGCAGAGATACACTAGAGGACACCAACCCGAGTGGCTTGAGGTAGGTGGATGGCCCGTTGACCACTGGGGACTCTCTGAGGGGTGTGAGTCTGGGGGTGAGCGGGGGACCGGGTCTGGCTGCGAGGGGTACTACACAGGGTGGTATTGATTGCTGAGGTCCTAGAGAGCAAAGGGTCTGGAGATAGTCACTCGGCTCCTACCGCATCTCTGCTTGGCCCCTCTCCTCCATGCCTCACTCTGGGTTGCCTATTGGGAAAACACTCTGAAGTGGTAGTCAAGAGTGGCAGCCAAGCTCAGTGAAGAAACGGGTTCCAGCAGGCTCTCAATACAGTGGTTTACTCTCCAGAAGAGACAGATGAACTGAGGGGGACAGTAGTACTGGGGTGGTTGTCAGTTGACCTCTCCGGCAGGTTTCCTCTTGGTACTCAGGTTCTCCAGGGTCATCCACCGAGGGACATGGACTTTAATGACCCAACCCTTAAGCTAGGTGGAGGAGACATAAAACTCACTTTGCTGGAACTGCTCATAGCCCTCCTGAAATGTACGGACAGGGTGGCAATTGGATACAGAAGCTTGAGGGCCTTTCTGGGGATGGAACTGGTGGGGTGGTCGAGTGACAGAATAAGATCCCAGACAATATTGGTTGGGGGGGGACTTGAGCTCCCACTATCAGCCCACTTTGGGAACTCTTTGGATCAGATTGCCTCCCCCTGTGGTGGACCCGGTTCCCGGCTTGCCTCAAGGCCTGCCTATCTCCCTTCGGGGTGGGAAGGGAGTTCCCAGGGGCACAGGGGACCGTCTGCCAGATAGATAGCCAGATCTGGCAGAAAATAAACAAAACTGGCTGGAACTGTACTTGCAGCTAAAGATCTAGGCCTGGGCACCCTGATGCACAGATGAGATGTATGCCAACATGAACAGCCCAGAGGAACCCAGTCCCGAAGCTGTGAATCCCCCACTGAGGGAATGAGAGGGGAGCCAAGCAGGGCCCTTACTCATAGACACAGGAGGGTGCTGGACCAATTGAGAGTCTGGACGTACCATAGACACCAGGCTTTGCAGATCCAAGTTTAATAAATCCAGCACATTAAGAGCTTACTCCAGGGGGACTAAAGACATTTGGATCTACTACGTATCCTCTGGGGTTTGAACTGAGCGGGGGGGGGTGACCGAGTTTGATGCAGGCACAGCTACCTCAAAAAAAAAGAATGTGGAGTTCATAGCATGGGATGCCTTGGGCCGCACCCCATCCTTCCTTATTTAGTGGCTGGGGCTGGTCTGAACCTCCTCCTGGGTTTATCTCACCTGGGCAAAGATCGGGCCTGATTTTGTCTCCACTAGCATGGGAAGCATTTTTCCTCTCACCCAATCACCTCCCCCACCTATGATATTTGTTTTGATCCTTTGTTTTACCCTTCCTTGTCCAATTAACCTTCCTTTACCTTATAGGGGCAGGAGTATCCCCAGGGAACTATCCCTCCCGCAGGAGGGTAATTTTCCAATATGGCAGCAAACAGTTCTGCCCACACTGGCCTCCTTTTTAGGAAGCCAGATGTTGGAAGTCACATATGTCCACCAAATGGGTAACCTCTACATAGTTTTTCAAGTTACCACTGGGCTTAGATGGCCCAATTTTGTATATCCCAAGTTCACTTTCCTATCCCCTTATAAAAGGTTTGACCACAGCTGAACAGATATACTTCATTGGTTAACTTTAAGGAAGGCTTTATGATGCTGATGGGTGCTCCGGGAGCAGAGCATGGGAGAGATAGACATTTTAAATAAAATGTCAGCACATTTTAAGATTCTATCCCACAATGTAAATGGTCTGGCCGGCCTAGTCAAGCGATACCGCACTCTTCATTGGTTAAAGAAACAGAAACCAGATGTCCTTTTGTTACAGGAGACTCACTTCTCTAAAACAGAACACCAAAAGTTACTGAAATTTGGCTTCTCCCAGACAATCGAGTCCTCATAACAGAATGGAAGAAGACGGGGTGGCAGTTTTAATCCCTAAATAATCTCAATTCAAAGTCATTGATCAATACACAGATAAAGAGGACAGGCTAGCTTTGGTAGTTGGTCAAATAGCCCAGACCACTCTAACAGTGTGCAGTATGTACACTTCCAAACACAGATGCTTCCTCTGTCCAGTGTCTATGGGATGCTATTTTAAGGCATCAGAGGGGAATATTGGTGGTCGGAGGTGATTTGAATTGCTTACTTAACCTGCCACTAGATACCTCTTCACTGAAATCCCCTTTACAGACATCAGATCAGAGACACCTAACATGATTGATTTGGGATACAGGCCTAATTGATACATGGAGACAACTCCATCCTCACCAAAGGAAATTTACATTTTATTCCCATACTCACAGACACTATTCCAGGCTGGACTATCTATGTATTAGCAAAGAGCACACAGATCTAATACACAAAGCAGAAATAATGAATATAGTGCTCTCAGACCACACCCCCATAACGTTAGAGCTCAATATAGTTAACCAGAGAAAGCCAACTTCTTGGAGATTCAACCCTTCCCTATTCCGTGACAAGGAATTCAGGGATCTCATGGAGAGAAAGATACCCAAAATCATTTCAGACAATCTTTCTCCACAAATCTCCCCCCAGACACTCTGGGACACTATCAAGGTTATCCTACATGGATATATTATTGCCTATGCCACCCATAAAAAAAAAGGCAGAGGGAGACCAAATTAAAGGACCTCCAGGAGCAACTGAAATTTTCACAGGAGGCTGACATGCAGGGTGACTTAGAGGTCACTCCTCTAATCACTACAATGCAAATAGACATACGAAAACTACTAACAGATAGAACAGAACAGGCATTGTTGTGGCTCAGACAGAAATACTGACGAGGAGGAGCCATGATCTAAAATTCTAGCTTATTGCCTCTGCAGGCAAATACAAATGAACACACTCACTAAAATAAAAGACCATAGGACCATCAAGATATAGTATTCTACTCAAGATATACTCTAAGCATTTAGAACCTATTATCAACACCTATACAGTCTCCTAGAGATCTAGACCCAGCCTCCATCCCTAAATTTTTAGACCAGATCAATCTCCCAACTATCTCTGCAGAACAACAGAAAAAATTGATCTCACCTATCACGCTAGAAGAGTTACATTGGGCAGTTAAGAAGCTTAAGAATGGGAAGAGTCCAGGGTCGGACGGGTTCGGGCCTGAATTTTATAAAAACTTATGGATCCTAATTAAGGGTCCTCTTCTGGAGGCACTACAGAAAAGTCAAAACACAAGCCAATGTCCTGACTCCTGGCGGCAGGCTTCGATATCAGTTATCATGAAACCCAATAAACCCTCCCACCTCTGTGATTCTTACAGGCCGATATCCGTCCTCAATCAAGATTATAAACTATTCACTAGTATCCTTGCACACTGGCTGGATGATATTCTCCCCACCATTATCCATCCAGACCAATCCGGCTTCATAAAAAATCGTAGGACTCCTGACACTATCAAACACACACTCTACTTAATGAATCATGCACAGAGCTCTAACTCCTCACTACTTTTAATAAGCCTTGATGTTCAAAAAGCCTTCGACATGGTATCCTGGGATTTCCTATTAGCTTCATTGTCCATGTTTGCTTTTCCATTGGGGTTCATAAATACCATAAAAGGGATATATACAGAGCCAGAGGGGGTGATACAGGTAAATGGTTCACAATCAGACAGGTTCAAACTATATCGGGGTACCAGACAAGGATGCCCCCATCCCCCTACTTATTCGCCTTGTTTGTTGAACCTATAGCACAATTACTACGACATTCCCCTAATATGCATGGCTACCAGACCTTGACGATACACCACAAACTAGCATACTATGCTGACGACTTGCTTCTTTATCTTACCAACCTGACAGTCTCTCTTGAATCTCTCACAAATCTTTTAGTGACAATAGAAGAAATAACTGGATACACCATTAACCAAGGAAAATCAGAAGCCCTAGTCATTCAAGAAGACCTTCCTCAATCAATACAGGACAGATATAATTTTAAATGGAACAAACCATATCTCTTACTTAGGATCAGGATCCCAGCAAGGATGGAGACCTATACACCCTAATTATATATCTCTCTTTGCTGAGATACACGAGGACTTGAACAGATGGCTTCCCATCCCTATCTTTGTTACCAAGAATTCAGTCCCTACATATGAACACCCTCCCAAAATTACTATATCTCCTACAAAATATCCAGATCTCACCAACTGACAAAGACCTGACACAATGGGGATAGGGCCTTCAGAAAATATATATGGGCAGGAACTAAACCCCATATAGCTTTGAATAAACTGCAAATCCCCAAGGATAGAGGAGGGCTAGCACTCCCTAACATATATAGATATTGGATAGCTGTCCTAATTTCACATATAGCAGAGTAGCTAGGGCCAGAATCTTGAGCACTTCCATGGGTGCCCCTGGAAAGGGAGAGCATCCAGCTTCCACTGGGTCTCACCCTCTTGGGACACCCTCTGGACCTTTATACCACAGATCAAAATCAAACACTTAGCAAAGGACTTCTGAGAGCTGGAGGAAATTCCTGTCTCTGCCAGAAAATAAGCATCTGAGGAGGTGGTTGAGTATCCTGATAAAGGAGAGCATTTATACCAACCAAATTAGACCACTCTTATTACAAACTGGGCTGAGCATGGTCTGATACATGTGTTTCATTTTATGACAAGGGATATTTAAGTCCTTCGATCACCTACAAAGGAATACTCCTCCCCGCCAAGACTTCTTCCATTATCTACAGATGAGACATTTTCTGGATAGAAGTTTAGGCCTTGATCTCACTTCTGTCTGAACCCCCATTATTTGATCTATTACTCTTATTTTCAGGTGGGGGTGTCCAAGTCATCTTATATCTCTAAGCTACAAAAGCAATACAGGCAGGTGTTCCTCAAAGCGTGGAGGGTACAGTTTCAGTGGGAGGCCGAGCTCGATCAGTTTTTCCACAACAGATTGGCTTCTAATTTGGTCACGCCAGCTTAAGACCGCAAACTCTTATTCTTGGAGAGAGTTTGCCTGGAAGGTGGCAACCTGGTATTTTCTCACCCTACAAATAAACTCCAAATACTCAAGAAGCGGTGATTCTTCCTGTTGGAGGAGATGCAAATGTGAGGTAGTGACACATATTCACATTTTCTGGTCCTGCCGAGAGCTGGACACATTCTGGTATGAGTTAAAACTTAAAATTAGAGAATTGTTCCCCAATATCAGGTCTCTTATTACAGATCTAGTAATTCTCCTCCACACCCCTAAAAATTGGGAGATAAACAAGCAACAAAGAAATCTATTATATATACTTATGGGAGTAGCCAAAAAATGTATCACTAAAAGATGGCTCCAGCCTGAAGCTCCCACTGTGTTGATGTGGGAGAATGTGATTTTCGACATCTGCACATTGGAAAGCATGACAGCCAAGCTCCAGAATAAGACCCCAGAGCTGATGGCTCTCTGGACCCCATGGTTTCTGAGTATAAACTAAACCCTCCCAGGCCTAGTTCCTTGAAGGGGTCAGTGGGCAGGATTGGGGCCTGAGTATGCCAAATAGACACTGGGTGAGCCAGCCCCCTTCCCCTTTATAAATACTTCTTTATGAGACGTCCTAATTTTTTGTTCCCACAAATGGGAACGCAGAAATTGTACTCTTACATGTCATGGTCAATATAAGGTAGGAGGTAAGCCCTCTCCTCGGGAAGTGGTCCCTCATATTGAAGGCTGTTACCTGTGAGCCAGGGTCCTACTGTAACTCTGACCTTCACAAGCAATATTTTAAGCATGTTTTTCTCTCTGTTTTTTTTTTGCTGTCTGTAAGAAACTGTCAGTCTTAGATCCTAATAATATATGGATAAATCCAGCTGAAACCTGGTAACCTACTGTTATAACCATTGGAAATCAGCCTGATTGTATGACATTTCTCAAGCTTTGAATGGAATGTAAAAAGTTCATGTGCACTGAAATGGAAATAAAATAAAAAATAAGTTTCAAAAAATAAATCGAAATCACTGAGGAGAAAGGAGTCTCTATGAGGAGATAAGGAGCTCAGGCCTAAGAGGAAGCTGTTTAGACCCTCAGTTCCAGCGGTGGAAGAGTTGTAGCAGCAACCTATGTGGAGTTTCTTATTGGTTCCCAGGGTTAGTTCTGAGAGGAGCCATTCACTAGGTGAGGTTGGATCAGAGCAGAGAACAATGTTGGCTGATAGGGGGTTCCCTGATGAACAGTGCAACACCACCTCCCTTTTTTTGCCTGGCCTATCGAGACATAGGGAGCAGTACCCATGTAGTTGATATGTGGTGTCAGCAAAGTGAGGCTTTAGCCAGGTTTCAGAAAGTCCCAGGATGTGGAGCTTGTGTAGCGTAATCCATGTCTCCAGATCAGGGAGCTTAGGGGGAAGGCTGCAGATGTTGATGTGAACAATTTTCAGACCTAGAGCATTAGCCCAGATGCTGGGGGAGGAGTTGATGTGGGAGTTTGGTGGACCAGGGTCATATTCGACATATCCGGCTAGGAGAAGGAGGGATAGTAGGAGTATATAAGGACAGGAGAGAACAGTAGGAGACCAAGAAAGGGAAGCCAGGTAGTGGCCAAGTAGACAGTATTCCAGATTTGAGAGAAAGGAGAGGGTGATAGGTCCGAGGCAGGATAGTTCCCATGAGGAGTGAGGAGAGGAGTGTAGCGGGGGGACAGGTAACAGAGAGGAAGGCAAGTGCTCTTGGTCATGGGCTAGCAGAGTAGCACAGGAGTCCGTCAGCACCAAGAAAGATGGCAGATTCATAGTGGCAGGAGATGCTGGCAAAATATGAAATAATATGGGGTAGGAAGACAGGGAATCTAGCCAAGACACTTGCTATCCAATTAGGGAATTATAAGGGAGAAACTGTGGTGGGAAGTGGGGTTAGGAGGCTGAGAAAAAGGGAGAGTGAAACAGTGAGCAAAAAACAGTAGTGACAGAGCAGAGACCAGGAACAGTGTCCTGGAAGGTGGAGATGTGACCTAGCACAGGAGGAGAGGGACTGTTCCTTTAAATTAAAAGAACTATGGAAAAGCCAATGAAGACAGATTTAGCATGAAGCGGAGGGGTTTGAGTGGATTTAAAGAGTGCCAGGGCAGGGGAGCGTGGACGGGCTGAAAAAAATCAAGTACAAGAAGCACGCAGCCTTGATTCACTGGAGCTGTGTTCAGGCCGTACCTGCAGCTAGGACTCAAGGGCAGGTGGTTGCAGGCTCCTCACACCATGGAGGTGGACAGAATCAGCTTTGGAGGTGACTGTGGATGGCGGTGCTAGCCCAATAGGCTAAAATGGATACCTACAGCTAGAACTCGAGGGTGGGAGGCGACAGGCTCTCATGCCATGGAGGCAGGCAGAATCAGCTTCGGAGGTGACTGGGATAGCTGATTCACCCTTGTAAATCACCTACATGTAAATTAGCATATAAATATTCACACAGAAAGAGTAAAAAAAAACAAAACAAAGTGTAAAGTCCTCATGGCTTTCTTTAGGATCGTTGACTCAAACAGTACTTGCACAATGAAGTGCTTTGTGCACTATTTATTTTTTCTGTGCATTCTGATTGCTTTCTTTTCCTTTTCCATATATTCCTTTAGTCTCTCCTTTTAACTTGAACTTTGGACTACTCCTCACTCCACTTCCAACAGTCCACCAATTTTATCTGATCATTCAGGATTGTTCACAATATGGCCTGCAAAGTCCACTCAGTGTTCTCAATGCTCTTGTGATCTGCACTACTCTGCTGTTCTTTTAATCTTATCTCAACTATACGGGCCACTAGAAAGGGGAATATAAACAATACAGAGATATAACTTATGCCTTGCAAAGAGGACATTTCTACCCTAACTGGGAAGAGTCCTATTGATTTTTAGTCCCATCTTTTCCTATAAATTTATCTGCAATCCCCTCTTTTCTGTCTCTCTGTTTCTGTTCTAAAGACAATCTGAGTTCCCAAGCAAAGCCACCCACTTTGTCCAAACTCCGTTTACAATTATCAACAAGTACAATACCAATATAACATCTCTGACAAACATACAAAAACTATCACAAAAGCTATGAGAACTTATAGGGAGATTTCTCCCGTGCAATAAATTTTGGTAAAAAGAAGACACAGCATTTACTCCTGTGCAACTTTCTCTTCAAAAAGTTCCCCTGATATAGCTCAGGCAAACTTTAACTTTCTCCATGGAGACTCTTTGGTCCATCTGCCTGTCCCAGGGTATAGAAAGAAATTGTGAATCTGGGCTTTAGGTGACATGCGTGCCCTGTAAGTACTTGGTCATATTCGGGTCATGTGACTTATTATGGCATAAAACTTTAAAACAAAAAATTTATCAAATATCTACTTTTGTATTTTCCCTTAAAGAGTAATTTAATCCTTAGATTATTAATCACTTTTACTTTCTCTCTCCCAATATCTGCAGTCCTCACAGAACTCCACAATTTCACATTAATTTGTTTAAAATAAGAGGGAAGCTGTCCGTATATTAAAACCCTTAAAACTTCATTGAAAATAAAAAGTATTTAAAAGCAATTTTAACCATTCTGGATTCATTCCAGACCCCCACAGCTAGACTAAAAGAGGCTAATTCAACTAATTCAGTGAATTCAGCTGTCTGAACTTTATTAGCTTAACGATGTTCTACTCAAAGGTTTGTAGTTGTTTTGTAGATACTTCCAAGAGATATTTGTCAACAATAATCTCTCCCGCAGTGACCTTGCTGCATACCATCCACAGGGCTTAATGAGTTTCCAACAGCCAAGAGCAGGCTAGGCCACCATTTAGATTCCCAAATCCTTCTTGTTTAGCTCACAACACCAAAGTTGATACAGGCAAATACAGGTAGCTAAAAACTGATCTGGAAAGAGTTTGGAACTGTTCTTTTAGTCAGGCAATGATGGGATACCTGTTTTAGGAAATAAAAATGGCTATCATCAGACTTCTGCTGGTGCTGTGCTCCACAGTACTGGGTGCTGATAAAAAAGATGTCTATACCTCATTTTATATTTGTGCTACAAAAATATTTTTGGCTCTCCACCAAAATTCTGCTTCAGAGAAATCAAAGTAATTTTTACAAAATTCCTTTGAGGAGGAGGAAAACCTCAAATTGTGTGGTCCCATTTAACATGCCCCAAGAAATTAAGTGGTCTAGGATGCCCTGACCCAGAGATATACAATTTGTTTCATATATTAGGTAAAGTGTAGACTTTGGATTTTTTCTCCAACACTGACCATACAGCTATCCAAGAAATATAAACGGACAAAATTAAAAGCAGAATTAATGTTACTAATCTTTTGCTGGATTAATTTATGATTAGAAATGAATACCCTTTTTTGAAACCCTTATTAAAAAATTCTAGGAAACAATGATTAGTATGAGCCAACCAGGATATGGACTATGTGACTAAATATAGCCTCCTCTGCCCACAGCAGCATGGTCTCAGAAAAGGCCACAGCACCACTATGGCCCCGGTCTGTTTCTCTGATCATGTCCTCTGCAGCATGGATGACGGTATGTTTACTGGAGCTATCTTTGTGGTCCTCTCCTAAGCATTGGACACGGTAAACCTCAATATCCTTCTTGACAAACTTGATAGCCTTGGTTTATTTCCTGCCACTATGGACTGGTTTCACAACTTCGTCTCTGGCCACACCCAAATGGTCTATATGGGTGTTACTATCTCATCTGTATTACCTGTCTCCATTGGTGTCCCCCGGGGATCTATCTTGGGCCCCGTTCTTTTCTCCCTGTTTATAAACTCTTTCCCCCAGGACTGGCTCTCCTGCCACTCCTTATTATATGCAGATGATCTTATCCTCTACCAGAGTCATAAATCCCTGACCAACCTCTCCATTTCACTTACCTCCAACTACAGTAGAGCCTACAAATGGTTCGCTACAAAACAACTGCTGATCAATGCCAAAAAGACAAAGGCAATGCTCATTGGTTCCAAGTCCAGGCTAGCCAAACTAACTCAAGACCACAACAATCTCAGCATCCCATCCCCTGATGGTTCCCCCCAGAGACCATCAATTCTTTCAAATACTTGGGCATCACCCTTGACCCTGCCCTTACCTTCTTCAACCATATTGAGATCCTAATCCACTGCATTAATCAGAAACTGGGGATCAGCTACCTTCTAATCAATTACCTCACCCCAGAAGCCCAGCTTGCCATGGCCAAGTGTAACCTCTTCCCTCTACTGGACTGGTACTCCCCCAACTACTCCCATACCTCATCCACAAACCTGTTAAGATTGAACACTGCCTATAACAATATCTGCCAATTTGCCCTCATGGCTCTGTAAACCACCCACCACTGCACCCTCTATCAGGCCCTTGGCTGGCTCCTCCCTCAAGCCAGATGTAACTACCTCCTGGCTTGTACCATTGACAAGGCCATCTGTTATCCAGCTACTCCCACCCCATTCAGCTAAAGACATTTTGCCATGATCTTCATCTCACCGCAGGCCCTATTCTGGAGAGCCCACAAGTCTCCACTTGCATGGGCCAGAGGGCCTTCTCATCCATGGCCCCAACCCTTTGGAATAGCCTGCCCTCCCCTTTAGAGCCCTTGACTCCCCCACAGCATTTCTACACCCTCCTCAGGTCTCACATACTGTCTACTGCCACTTTCTCTTGCTCTCCTGGCTGATTTCTTCATGTAACCATTAACGCTCCCCTCATTCCCCTCACTGGGCTTATCTCCACTACAACCTTACATAACCAGGTTCATTTGTAATCATCATCTACCTTGCCTAGATGTTGTTATGAAACTGGTCTACTAGTTCTGTGTTATTTTGTTGTGTTGTATTTTATTGTTAACTGTATAATCTACCCTCTTCTTATTTATTTTTTACCACCTATGTATAATTTCTCTTCCTGTACTTAACTTCCAGTGCTTATTAATGTCTCCTGATGCTTTGTATTTGTTGTATTTCTGTGCCATCTCCATGGCCTGGGTAGTGCCTGAAAATGGTTCTTGGACCAGTCCACCTACCTGGTCAACAAATAAATAAAAATAAATAAATAAATAAACAACAACAACAAAAAATATTCAATGGTCATTTCTCAATATTTGGGGGAATAGAACAATATGAGGTAAAGATATAAATATAAATGCAAAACCCTTTTGGCTGACTTTCTAAGGACTAGAATTGCTGCATGTTCTGGGGGGTGCCAAAGTTATAGCACACCAGGCTTGTGGCAGTCCAAAGGAATTTTTGAACCCTTGCAGCAAAGTGATGCTCTTTATACTATCATTTTGTGGTCCAGTTTGCTTCAATACCAGGGACCCTTTACATATATCTTACTGTCAATGTTTGATGCAAGCTGATGCAGAGGGCTGAGGAGCTGGATGCCACACCTCGAACCATGCTGGTGACCTAGGTTTGGCAATGGACTCGGGTCATCGGGGGCTGGCTGAGGAAGGAGAGGATTGAGCATCTGGAGGACTGCTCTCCTCTCCTGGGGTGGATTGGGGTGGTTTTGAGGGAAGCATCGCTCTTATAGTGGCCCCCAGTGGAGACCAGGGGCACTACATGTAGCGGAGCAGGAGGGACAACCAGAAAGTCAGAAAACAACTTCGGTTCCTGCCGGATGACGGCCTCCATACTCTTCATGCCCCGGAATCTCCAAGGAGCCTGTCCTTCATCAGCAGCAGCACCCTCAAGCCTGTAAGGATAAAAATAAATTGCAGAAGTTCCAGGCCCAGTGCCTTCTCCCTCGAAGGAGGAGGACCTGCCTGGAGATGGTTACTCTGGGATGAGCTGGAGGTTGGCTGCGATATGTGGTGAGAGCAGCGCCAGGAAGAGGATGGCCGGGTGGAGAGATACTAGGAAGAGTCTGAAGGAGAGGTGGAAGCTGAAGCGTAGGAGGAGGTAAAAGATAATTAAGAAAAACATTGTCACAGCTGCTCCTGAGATTAAATCAGATGCATCTGTGACAATCATCAATGTCACAGCTGCTGCAGTGCAAGGGTTTGATGCAGAGTTTGATGTAAGTCCTGCATCAACCTTGGAAAAACTGGCCCTGTAAATCTGCCAATGTTTATAAATAGAATGACTTACTTAATAATGTTGACTTACCTACATATAAGGAATTGACAAAAAAATTAATACAACTGTCTTCAGCTGTTAATTCCTTTACCTATTATGTTACAAGTCAAATTTAACAAGTCTGTTAAAACTTTCTCTGTCCAAAAAAATGACTTCTCTGTTACACTTAAACGACAAGCAACCATAGAAAAAGGTACAGAGAAGCTATTGTCCAGACTGTGTAAATTCTTTAAAAGTTTATCCAAGCATGGAGGAAGAACACTAATATGAATTGGGATAAGGAAGCTAATAAGTCATTAACATGACAACAGTGGTTGAGCCTGAGAATGAAAGCAAATTAAGTCTACATTTCAACAACAAATAAGTCAATTCATCATAAAATTACTGATCAAGCTTATTATATCACCAAGCAAATAGTAAAAATAGATAAAGGTTGTACCAATAGCTGTTGACTAGCTGTGAGGAAGCAGGAAACTTAACACATTGCCTATGGCAATCCCTACTATTTATACATGGTGAGAAAACAAGAAGGTTAATAGAACACATTTTGGGAACAATAGTATAAGTGAAGATTGACTTATTTGTATTAATACAGGATTGGTTCCTTGTCATCAGCACAAGAAAATGTGTTTTGTTCAGGCATCATAGCTACAACACAATTAATATTAGAGAAATGGAACTCACCTACACTTCCACGTTCTGAAAAGGATGGATGTTAGAAAATGCTTAGGAAAACCTTATGCTTTGAAAAACTATGCCACAACATTGACAGTATTAATTATACACTGAATATAGGGCCACTTGAAAAGAAATAGACGATAACCTCCCATTTTGCTAAAATTATAAACTAACTTCCAAGAACTTTCCCTTCCCCAACAGCAATAAAGGGTCGGATTCTTATATGGTAATGCAACTAAGTCCCATACAACAACTCTAGTTGTGGACCAAAATCTCCACAGCTGCGGAGACTGCTATTCTCATCTGCAGCAGCTGTGGAAGATGTTATGGCTGGTCCCACTGACCATAATATTTTTCTGCAGCTGCGGAGATTTCTTTAGCAACATCACCCACAAGCTGCCATAAATCATGGAACTAGTTGTAGACTGGCTTCACTTTTGACAATACTGTAGCTGTGGGAGAAACTGTGGTTCCACAGGTGGCAACCCACTTGTGCCAAGTTTTTCCCACAGCTGCAGGATTTTCAAGCATTTTTAAAATATGGCAAAAAGTGTTTTCTAAGGGAAAATGCAAAGAGAAGTATATGAATGTTTTTAGAAACCCCAGCAATAAAGAATATATAAGTGATGAAGTATGTTATAAATGGTCTTTTTATATTCTTCTTTGTACAATATATTTTGCTATTAGAGGGGTGCATATGAATTTTGATTCCATCAATCACATTTTTATTCAACCACCAAAAAGGTAGTTTGCCACAGTTTACCTATGCAAAGTTGACAACACTGTTGTCAGAGTTTGGCATAGTGAGATTCCCCAATGTAGATAGGTGAAATTTCACCTGTCTGACATTGGAGTGTTTCTCTTGGGGGCCACACCCCCAGAACATCCCATGCAGGGGACTGTGCACCCCATACCCTCTTTCTGAAAATGATCAGCTCTGAGTTGGAGTTGATTTGAAGGGGGGGGGGGGAATCACACTCTGAAAGGCTAACATTTCACCCTCAGGTCCCTGACAGTGACAGTTCTGAAACCTATCAAAACTGTCGCTGTGAGGGATTTTACCATGAAGGTTTCAATGTTCGGTCGGCACACAATTTGACACATATACAAATATACAAGATAAAATAATAAAACTGTCTATGACATTTGTACAATTTATATAAGATATAATGTCAGCAGAACAATTTATACTAATTTGTATAAGCTGTTTCTTTTTAAAGGGGAACAGTCAGAACTAAAAGCTTCACACCCAAGTGTGGGGCTGGTCACAATTTGCACTCTGTATACAAAACATTTTGTTTTTAACGTACTATTTACTGCAGTATAGTAATAATAAAATAATAATAATAATTATATTTATATAGCGCCTTTCAGTATATCAAAGCGCTGAACAAATCAATATCATAAATTCAAATTTCAGTACAAAACATAAAAACGTATAAAGATACACCATAAAATACATCATAAAAACATAATAAATTACAATAAAATTCCAATCATATTACAACTAACTTAACTCTCCAGGAAAGCCAAATTCCATAAATAAGTTTTTAGTTATTTCTTAAATATCTCCACGGAGGTGCACTCCCATAACCGGCCTGGTAGAGAATTCCAAAGAGTCGGTGCAGCATAAGAAAATGCTCTGCTGCCTGAGGATTTTAAACTCACTCTTGGAATCTCCAGCAACCCCATGTCGGACGAGCAGAGTGATCGGCCAGGGCAGTAAGGAACCAGTAGGTCTTTCAGATAGGACGGACCCTGATCGCGAAGGGCTTTAAAAGTCAATAAAATGACTTTAAAGGTGATCTGCCACCATATAGAAAGCCAGTGCAGTTCATGCAGCACCGGGGTAATATAACAGGACCTACTTGTCCCAGTCAGAACCCGGGTTGCAGCATTCTGCACTAGCTGTAGACGGCGGATTTCAACCCCAGAAAGCCCAAAGTAAAGGCCATTGCAGTAGTCTAGGCGCAAGGACACAAAGGCATGGACCAACATTGGCAGGGAGTCAGACGGAACAAGGTGCCTAACCCTGGCAATATTCCTAAGATGGTAAAAGGAAGTCCTGACGACGGCTGACACCTGAGATTGAAGAGTCAGCCTATCGTCAAGGATCACCCCAAGGCTACGCACCCATTCAGAGGTCGGTAGTGACACGCCACCAAGAAAAATTCCAGAAGGCGCGCCAGTACAAGACCTCTCAATCTGACCACCCGGGTCCACCACCAAAACCTCAGTCTTCTCCGAGTTCAACTTTAACCAACAAGTAGATGGTGTGAGGCTAATTTTGCTTACTTCCAGGATGACATTTTCTGTAACTACAAATCCCAGAATCCTTTGTAACAGATATCAGAGCAGGGCTACATCAGTGGGAAATTCAATAGCCAGCAACGCATGTTAGAGTATATATAAGCTCTGGAGCTAGATTCACAAAAAAAAAAAAAGCACAGTGTAAACATTTGTGTTGTGCTTTACGATTGCCCAGGTGTCAAAGGCTGCTATTCAAAGTCAGATAACACACCTGCACTATCTGACTGTGAACAGGGCCAGGGCAAGTCAGTGCTAACCTGTTAGCACTACTGCTAACCTCACTAGTGCTGCCCAAACATGCAGCCAAGAGAATTTTTATTTATTTATTAAATTTTGATAACCGGGTGAGCCCACTGGGCCCCGAAAGTCCCTTTTTCAGGGGCGACCCAGGGGTTACATAGATTTTTACAAAGGATTGTATACAACGAAGTACATTACATAAGTCACATTTTCACATAACATGGGTAAACATAGAAGCAATTCATCAAATAACAAATGGTGAGTGGTCAATGTTGGACTTCCTCCTTAGCAGTTGCACTTTGTCGAGGTGGCTCCACAATGAATAGCACAGGTGCGCTATTTGGAATTCACAGACATAGCCATGTAAATCAGCCAATTGGGCATGCAAGGTGCTGTGTGGCCTTTTGTGTGCCCATTATTGGCCCATTTACATAGGCTTTGCAGTAGTTTAGTACCCCCCAGCCCCTGCCTCTGAGGCAACCCTGTGTCCCTGGTGACTGGTGCCCCCTCCACCAGTCGCTGGACTGGCTATACTGAAAGAATGTTTCCTGGTGCTAGTTGTCCCCCACCATGATTGCTGATTACTGGCCTGATGAGAAATAAATACGTGTCCCTGGCATCTAGTGGTAGTCTCCCAACCCCCGTGATTGCTGGCCCCATGATAAATAAATATGTATCCTTGCTGTCTAGTGGTATCCCCCACAACTGTGATCACCAATTGCTGGCCCAAATATACATAAATATGTTTCCTTGGAATCTAGCAGTCCCTCCCCCCACCCAATGCCCTGCCTGATGTAGGAGAACCCTTTCCCTGGAGGCCAGTGATTCTTACCCCCACCTGCACCCATGCCCAATCTGTAAAAACATATTCCCTGGTGTCCAGTGGTCTCTCCTCCCACTGAAACATTGCCTGATCTATGAAAACATATTTGCACCCAGTGGCCCTTCCCCCCACCTGATCACCTGCCCAACATCTGGACACTGTTTCCCTGGTGTGCATTGTATCTCCCCCATATCGATCCCCTGTACATGATGGGCAAAGCATTCTCTGTTGTCTGGCAGACCTCCTCGCTATCTCTGATCCCCTTTATAGTATAGTGAAAGCATTCAATGGCATCTAGCAGACCCCACCCCCACCCTGCAGGTAGTGCCCCACTACCCACTCCCTCCATCCTGACCCCAAGCGAGCAACCAGCACAGTCCTTTGCTCTCTACCATGGCTAGCCACAGACTGAGCTTTCAAGTAACATGTACTATTACAGTACCCGCTCATTGATTGATAGGTCAGAGGGAGCTGATAATTAATGAGTGCATACTGTATATAGTACATGCTCCCTGACAGCTCAGTCAGTGGCCAGCCACAGTGGATAGCAGAGGAATGTGCTGGTCACCATCTTGGGGTCAGGATTAGGGGAAAGCAAGGCGGTGGGGCACTACCTCCTAGGGGGTCCACTAGATGCTAGGGAATGCTTACACTATACTATACTATACTGGGGATCTGGGATAGGAATGGGGGTCCACTAGACACCAGGGAATGCTTTACCTGTCATGTACAGGGGATTGGGATGGGGAGATACAATTGATACCAGGGAAACAGTGCCCATACATCAGGTGGGTGATCCAATAGGCAGAGGGACCCCTGAACACCAGGGAATATGTTTTTACTGATCAGATGAGGGATTGAGTGGAGAAGGGACCACTGGACACTGGAATGTGTTTTTACAGATTGGACATGGGTGTAGGTGAGGAGAGGAACCACTGGCCGCCAGGGAACAGGTTCTCCTGCATCGGGCAGGAAATTGTGTCAGGGGAGAGACCACTAGACACCAAGGATACATATTTATGCATATTCAGGCCGACAATCAGTGATCACGGGTGGGGGAGTGCCACTAGATGCCATGGAAACATATTTATGTATATTCAGGACAGCGATCTGCAATCTTGGGCAAGGGGTATCACTAGGTGCCATGCACACATTTATTTATCATCCAGCTGGTGAGCGGTAATGACAAGGGGGGGTACCACTAGACACCATGGAACACTTACATTCTTACACTTGGGCTGGCGATTGATGGGGGATGGGGCCACTAGCCACCAGGGAGTACTTACATTCTTACGCTCAGGCCAGTGATCATTGCAGGGGGGGGCATCACAGTACCTCTGCCAACCAGGGGTTGTATGATATTAAAGCAAGGTCTTGGTCAGCGGTATTCGCTGCACGCAAAGGAACCCCGCTAAAGGCCCTTGCACAGAACAAATTCTTTGTGTATCCAACTGCATCGATATGCAAGTCCCTCCTCCTCATTTGCATACGCCCCCCCCCCCACACACACACTTTGCCATGGTGCAATCTGGGCTTTTGTAAATATCAACTTGGTCAAAAATATGGTTTGCTTGCATAAAACCAGATTTGTGCCAGGGCAATGTTTTGTGAATTTAGCCCCTGATCTTTTGTTTGTTGGTCCTGCTGTCCTACCAGGGCTAAGCACAGTCAATGAGAACTGTACTTAGCCACAGGAGACTTGCAGGACCAGAAAACATCTGATCTGAGCTTATAAAAGTTTTAATTTGCACTGCAGGCTGTTGAAGCTTCCATTGCTGCATTCCTGCCCCATTGTCAGCTGCAGGGGATTTGGAGATTTGTAATTACAGAAAATGACAGCCTGGTTGTAAGCAAAATTAGTCTCATACAATCTAGTATAGTACAGTACACAGTAAGTTAAAAAAAAAGTAGAGTAACGTATGGGTCGGGGGTTTATGTAGCATCTAACCCCTCGGGTGTGTGTAAACTTCTCATTACACACTCTGACCCATATTTTATTTTATGTAATTGCTGATTTTTTGCCTCAGCACTGTATAAAATAAAATGTTGCTGTGTCATGGTCTGGTTGTTGCAGCGAGCTGCAGTCACCCTTATTTACTTATTTAAAGTTTTTTTTTTATCTTGTGTCCAGCTGAGAGTTAATTTAAAACCTTTTGGCACATTTTAGTTTTTTTATTACTTACCGCCTACTCCAGGTGGCAGTTTGCTGTCCCTTAGTGGTTCGGTGAGCAGAGACCGGTGGTGAGGTGAGGAATTGTGGCAGCACATGTGCACAATGAGGGAAACCATGCACATGTTTCCATAATGAACACTCCTTCATTACAGCAAATTATGCCATGATTTCCCTAAGGGGAAAAAAGGGAAACCAGTTATTTTAAAACAATTATGCACACAAAGTGCAAAATGGGACCAGCCCTACACTTGGGTATGAATCTTTTAATGCTGACAGCTCCCCTTTAATAGTATAAAATCATTTGTAATTTAATAACTGTGCACATTTACAAGAATAAGTAGCCTACTATATTGCACTTACAGTTAATAGCAGCAATTTATTGCAGTACTGTATAAAAACCATGGAAACTTGGGTACAGAAGTTTTTGATAGACAGTAAAAGATGAAGGAGATATTGTGATTCCTTAATGTAAATAAGGAATAGTAATTTTTATAAATTTAGCATCTATAATCATAATACAACTAATTCACATTTCTGCCAAGGTATAGACAATTTCAATATTTGAAGACTCCTAAATATGTAATAAAATGTTCATTTTTTCATTTTATTGTACATGTACCTTCCTTACCAGCAAAATGATCAATAAATTTAGTTATTCAAAAAATATATTGGGGTTCTCTACTGACTCTACTACCCAGGGTATGCAGTCCCTTGGTAAACAGAGATTAGTCCAGGTTACCTTGAAGACCTTTACTGTCTTTGTGTCCACTGTTTCTACTGGTAGGCTGTTCCATAGATTTGCCACCCTCCATGAGATCTACTTCCTAATGTTACCCCTCAACTGACTTCCTCTGAGCTTCATGTCATATTCCCGCATCTTAGTACTGGTGGGGCTGTGAAGCTGAAGTGTTCCGGTTAACAGTTCTATTCTCAAACTATTGGTTTGCTCTACAGCCTCCTTGAAAAAGTGACCCAAATGTTAGTAGTAGGGGTGCAACAGTGAGGTGTCTCCTGTTTCAACCCCCCTCCCACAGAATGTACCCAGAGTATGCACGTTTATTTTATTTCGTTTTTGTTGAGCAAAAAAGGAGGGCTAAGAAATATTTGTTGCTGCCTCATCTCATGGTGGGGAAGAGGGGTGATGTGTTTTCAAACTGACTGATATTGAATGAGGTTAATTTGTTGGTGGTCTCACCTCAACAAAGGCATGCTGTTCTAATCTCTTCTAGACTGAAGCCCATGGGGATCCAGTTCCAGTCCTCCTGAACCTGTGTCTCATAGCTCACAGTACAGCTTTCAAAAGCATGCCTCTGGGTTACCTGCATGTAATACTTTTTAATACATTTCTAAGGCAATAGCTGCCAAAGAGTAAAGGTCAGTCCCAGGGGCACCCTTTTTTAAAAGATGATACAACTGCTTCAGTCGTAGTGCTAAAACAAACGAAAATGGATTGTTAGATGTAGTTCAGGCCATTGGATTTTATATCTCATTTTTTCCCCAGCCATCTTTCTGTCATCCTATATGCTAAAGTTTCTGTGCATGCTGGCTGCCACAGAAGTTTAAAAGAAAGCCTTAGGAAAATGATTTTTTTTTAGTGTGTAAACCAATATATATATATATATATATATATATGCAAAGTGCTAAGTATTTGTGACATACTGTACACAAATTCAGACCTTGTTATTTGGAGTTGGGGATGGGTAGGTAGGTAGGTAGAAACGTATTTTATGAAGGGAGGGCACTCGTCATTAATCCTTTGTGCATGAACAATTCTTACAGCATAGCTTTACATTTCTTAATTAAGAAATGCAAAGCTATGCTTGCAATACAAATGATTTATTTTCCTGTTGACTAATCACCTGGGGAGTCTACCCAGGTCAGTGGGTGTGGGGCCTGTGAATGAAACAAGGCTGGCATGTTGTGTGGGTAGGGGATTTTCCTTGATGTGTCTCCCTCCCAAGAATGCTGTGTGATAGGACGTCATGACAGACACACACATCAGAAGTGTCCTCCTCACCCTCTGGCCTCGAGCTGTACTTCTCCTTGTGGTCACCCAGAAGGTGATACTGCAGTGGGGATCTTATATCCTTTATCCCCAGTGAAAAGGAACATTCACTGCTAGTATTTAGCAAAGAGAAAACTGTGCTGTGATTTGCATGTCACATACTGTAATGTTGTTTCCAAATGGAATGTCATGGCTCCTAGCACTCAAAGAAGGCACAGATGGACTACAACCACAATAAAATGGACCATTTCAAAATATTTTGTTATGTTGCTACAAATACACATAAACTGTAGAAATAACTCAAAACATGTGTCATATTGCCAATGATTTTTAATATTATAGAGCAAAGATATAACAGTTTAAAATGTAATGCCTATGCTGGTGAAGCCTTGTCAGCCTGACTTATACAAGGATTTGCATACCCACGAAGCCTTGCTCTTGGAATGAGGCTTGAGAGTGTGTGTGTGTGTGTGTGTGTGTGTGTATGGTTTGAGGAGATGCACAAAAATAAACTATTTGGATAATTCTTGTCTTCTAGCATCCTATTATGGATCCTTTATACTGTTTTCCCCTTCAAACTGTTTGTCCAGTATGTTCACTCTGATTGTCCTAAATGAACATTACAGAGCATGGTAGTAGCGCTGTTGTAAGGATATGCTGCTGCTACCATATAGAACTCAATTGTTCAGACCCTTGTAGCTTGTAGGGAACAAAACTTACAAAACTGAAGCCTCACCAGCCGTTCCTGCTCCCTAGAAGAATTTGTTGCCATGTTAACGCTTTGTAGGCTTTTGTGGTTTTTATTGGCTTGAGTTAGGCAAACCAACTAACACAACAATTTTTGTCCTTGACATTAAGGCAGGAACAGAGGCTAACCACATGAGGACTAAGGTCCTGAACTTTAAGAGGGTGAATTGTAAAGAAATGGGGGACTGACTCAATAACTGCCTCATAGGGGTAATTGCCAGAGAGGGGGGAGACACAGTGGGGTAAAATAAGGTTGGGAATAATTAAAGTAACCAAACTGCATGAAGAAAGTGAGTAAAAGCAGAAGGAGAAAGAGACCATTATGGTTCTTTAAGGAAGTGGCATAGGTGGTAAGGAAAAAAGAGTGGCATTCAGGAGGTATAAGGAAATACGGAAGGAGGAGGACAGGTGGACAGAGGGGAATACCTAGTAAAGCACAGGGAAGTAAGCAAAGCAGTGAGGGGAGCAAATGGACAGACAGAGGAAAGAATCACCAACGCAGTCACTCAGGGGGATAAGACTTTCTTTAGATACATAAGTTAGAGGAAGAAAGCAAGGGGAAGAATAGTGAGGACTAAAAGGCAGAAGGGGGAGACTGTACAGAAGATGTCTGAGGAAAAGCTGCCATCGTGAACAGGTACTTCTGTTCAGCCTTTACAGTTGAGGGAGGGAGGGGGTAGGTGGAATGGACCACTAGGGAATAGCAGGAACAGTGGATGCTTCAATTTTCAGAGGAGAGTCTGGAAGGGATTTGCAACTCTGAAGGTGAACATAGCTATGGGACCAGATAGGAAACACCTAAGGGTTTAAGACAATTGAAGGAGGTGCTAGCTGCCCCACTGACAGCCTTCTTCAACAGTTCACTTCAACAGACATGGTTCCAGAGGACTGGAGAAGAGCTGATGTGGTCCTTCTACATATGAGTGTCAGCAGAGAGGAGGCTAGCAACTGTAGACTGGTCAGTCTTATTTCAATGGGGGGGGGGATTAGTGGAACCCCTTCTAAAGGAAAGACAAGGTAGAGTATTGTGAATCAAATGGACTGCAAGACCACAGGCAGCATGGGTTCATGGGGGGGGGGGTCATGCCAAATAAATCTAATAGATTTCCTTGACAGTGTGACCAAGAAAGTAGATCAGGGGAGGACAATGGACATAGCCTATTTTGGCTTTGGCAAGGCCCTCGACACCGTGCTGCACCGGAGGCTGATAATAAAACTGAGCAGTACAAGGGTGGGATCTGAAGTGGTCAATTTGGATAGAAACTGGTAATGGGAATAAGACAGAGTGTGGTGGTAAATGGCACTCACTGTAATGATAGAAGTGTGATCAGAGAGGTGCCACAGGGCTCACTACTGGAAATGGTTCTCTTCAATGTTTTCATAAGTGAGATTGCTAAGGAATTGAAAGAAAAGACTTACCTTTTTGCAGATACCAAAATCTGCAATAGGGTAGATACTCAGAAGGGGGTGGACAGAATGATCAGGGATCTTGTGAACTCAAGGAGTGGTCAAGAACATGGTAGTTGGGGTTCAATGCCAAAAAGTACAAAATCATGCACCTAGGGCATAGGAATCCAGGTGCTGAGTATGGGGGTGGAGGTACTGACAGTCACTAAAGATGAAAGGGACCTTTGGGTTATTATATCTGATGACCTCAAAATGACAGGACAGTGTGACAAAGCAGTGAGTGGGACAAGTTGAATGCTGGGGTGCATAGGGAGATGTATCTCCACCAGGAAATGGGAGGTGGTGTTCCCACTGTATTGCACACTGTTGAGACCCCACCTGGAGTAATGTGTCCATTTTTGGAGGCCACACCTCAGAAAGGACACAAACAGGGTGAAGGCTGTCCAGAGGAGGGCAACTGAAATGGTGCAGGGGTTGTGCAAGAAGCCCTATGAGGAGACACTGAGGGACCTTAACATGTACACCCTGGAAGAGGAGAGCGAGAGGTGACATAATAGAGACCCGCAAGTAGGGCTGAGCAGTTTGGATTTGCTGCAATCCAAGCCCCCCCATATCAAGCAGCTCGGCAAAGCCGATCGTGAACTGAGCTGGCCATGAATGGCTTGGTTCAGCTCAGATTAAAGGAGATACCATGAGCAACAATGCTTGCTTGATATTTCATGCTCCCTCACTGTGAAATGCAGCTGATTGCTTCATTCACTGTATGGCGGTGAGAGAGGAAGGATGCACTCTTGACTGCTGCTGCAAAAAGGAAAAAAAAACACAACAGAGGAGAATGAAAACACAAAAAAAAAAACAATAAAAAGAGACACATTTTACAAAGGGCGAGGAGGGGAACTAGAAGGTAAAGCTCCCTGGAATTGGGGGGGAGGGGGGCGGGGGTGTTGCTGAAAACAAGAGGAGGAGGAAAAAGTGAAAGGACCTGAACAGTAAGATGGTAATGAAAAGAACTAAAGGAAATTGATACATTAAAAATAAAAACATAAAACAAATTATTTTACAAAACAAAGAAAAATACATTTTTCAAAAACTGTAAATACTACTTTAGGCAGGGGAGGTGGAACTAAAAGAAGTTAAAATTCCTGCAATGGGGGATAGTCCACAAAGAAGAGGAAGGACATTTAGGAAAAGTGTAACTAAAGGCAAAAAACTTTAGGAAAAGTGAAAGTAAAGGCCCCTAACTGGCCCCCAAATGAAAGACATAGACAGAAAAAATGATTAATTTTATTTTAAAAGAAAGAAGTTGAAGGGCCTGTCGGGAGAGCTAGAAAAACAGACATTTGTCAATGCGAAATGTCCCCTCCTTGCATTATAATTGTACTGGGTCCTACTTATACACATTCTTACTATATGTTTACCCAAGGTAGACCAGATGGGATATAATATGTCATTTGCAATGGGATTCTGATTATACACAGATTTATACTGCATTTACCCAGGGTAGTAGAGATGAGATGCTATATCTCGCTTTTAGTTTGGTCCTGCTTTTTATGATGTAATTTTCTAGGACAGATCATCTTAGATGCCACACCTCCTTTTCAGTGGGGTTCTGCTGCAGGGTCCTGTTTTTACGCAGCTTTGGAATATCTTTACCCAGGATAACCCAGCTGAGATACAATACCTCATTTTCAATGGTGTTGTGCTGAGACACATTTTTGTACTGCATTTACTAAGGATCACACAGCTATGATGCCATCTTGTTTTCAGTGGGATCCTGCTTTTCCCAGTTTTTACACTGTATTTACCCAGGATAGTGCAGTCTATAATCAATATCTTGTTTTCCATGGGGCCCTGCTTTTAGCCATTTTTACAACGTATTTGCCCAGGTAAGTTACATTTTCAGTGGGGTCCATCTTTTACAGTGAATTTTTCCCAGGATACAGCCACATAGATGCACAGTTAATTCGTGGCTGTGCTGTACTGGGGTCCTATGTTTACACATTTTTGCTATATATTTACCCAAGATAGACCAGATAAACTGTAATATCTCATTTTCTTGTTTTTTTTTTGCAGTTAATCTTTTTATTGTTTTCAACACACACAAAAACATAATACAGAATTTACATCTGAATAGTAACTGGGTAGAGGTTGTGGGTTACATATACAACCTGATTCCTTGGTTATACATTTATTATTATCAGTGAGAACTTAGCTTATCATGTGACTTGTAACTGTGAAGGGAGGACCGTCAAGGCTTCATGGTTCCACTCAAATGTCTTGGTTCATATTCTACAGTGATGGTATCAAGGCAGCCCTCACCCTATATATACTTTAAGGAGACACAAAGAGCCCGATTCTCAAAGCCATGCATCTGACACAGGATGGTTGCACCAAACAGGTATGGTGCATGGTGCACCTTGCGTCCAGGGCTGCCTCCACGCATTTCTCAAAGGTTGCCAGCATTGACCACAGGCTGCCTCCCCAAACAGGGCTTGCGTCAGCCCTGCACTGCCCTGCGACACGGTGCTAGGTAGACTGCACCGATGCAAGCTGCAGCTTGCTATTCACAGACAGCACCGAGTGGGAGAAATTCTAAATCCCCTTAGACCAGCCAGTGCTGGGGTAAGGGGACTTAGACATCGCTCCCTGGGTGAGCTGTCCTATGGGTAGTGCGGCGTGTCTTAACTCCCCAACCCCACCATGCCCCACAAGTGCCACATAGTGGACTCCCCATCCAGGTTGTGCCACCATAGGACTTCCAGGGCAGGAGCGCCCACCCGATCCTCGATGTGCCCCATAGCATGAAGGTAGTGCCCCCCTTCAGATCCCAGTGCCCCAGTTCATACCAGGATAGATGCCACCTACCCTCCCACCAGTGCCCGTGCTTCCCACCCATGCAGGTGGTGTCCCCCCCATTCCCAGACACAGCAGGGGACCGGCACAGCCCTCTGCACACCTCAGCTAGGTCCCGAAGTGGATGGACTGTGCAGCCGATGGTCTAATGGGCTTGCGGTGAACCCTTCTGTGCGCCATGCGGTTGCTGCATGGCTGTGGTTGCCGCAAGCGTTGGGTCATAGGTGCCGGGACCCCTCCTGTACCAAAATCTGGTGCAGGGTCCCTGGAGCAAGGGGCTTCAGTGCAAGCTGCTGTTTGTCGCAGCCTGCGCCGAACACAGCTCAGTAGGAGAATCGGGCCCAAAGAATCAGTTTTCTTCCCAAATATAACATTAACTATATATGAACAGATAATATTTAGTTTCTGTATTGACTATCTTTTTTTTATTGCAGTTAATCATTTGAGTATCTAACAAGGTTGTAATATCTGATTTTCAGTGGTGATCTACTTTTACGTAGTTTTAGATTGTATTTACCCAAGATAGGCCAGCTCAGAGGCAATATCTAATTTTCAGCGACCTTCCACATTTTGACCCCAAATGTGAAACACTGGGCCAGATTTTCAAAAGCGGCAGTAGAGCAGCACAATCTGAAGCTGGTGCACCAGGGATTCTGCACCTGATTTTAGTACAGATGGGGTACTGGTGCCAAACTCTAGGGACTTGCAGCAACCTCCTAAGTGCGCCAAACAAGTGGTGCATTGGATCGGTTTCATAGAGGTGGACAGCACCCCCAGGCCACAGAACAGCTGACCCACCCCTATGGAAACATGGCAATCTGAAAGGTGTTCGACTATGCCAACCATTCTATGCAGTACCATAGTGGCACACAGTGCTGTATAGTGTAATGCCATTTCAGGATACAACCAGGCAGAGTTCTGTGTCCCAACATGACATATCCCATGTGCTACCTGTCCCTGTTATGTGGCATCCCGGGAGGTACAGTTCAATGCCTTGGCTGTTGTGGCCATGCTATGGCACAAAGTAGCTGTCCGATGTTATGTTTTGGAATAGTGTTGTGCAGCACTGGCATTGACAGCTGTTGTTGCTACCACTCTGTCCACAAGACAGTTTTTGGGCATACAGGACACTTGTTGCAGCGATGTGGGGACTTCTTGCCATGTTTGGTGTTCTGTTTTCGAGACCTGAGTGGAGCTAGACCAGCTGTTGACCGGTCTAACTCTGGCAGCCCATGCACCTATTGGGGTGGGGGTTGCAGAATCTCATTGCAGGGGATGCTGCAGTGCTACCCTGGCACAAGTCCCCTTCCACCTTTACACACCGGTGCATCTGTTGCAAGGACAGCGCAAGCCTGGCTGGTGCAGGTGATCCCCCAACTGGTGCATGCTGCCTTATAAAATTGAGAATGATGCAAGAAGCAGCACAGTGAGCCCCTTGCACCATTTCCCATTGATGCAAGCACCTTGTTTTATTCCTGATGCTCTGAAAATTGGGCCCATAGTCGTTTTATGACCTGGCATTATGCTCAAGACCGATGGAATTTTTTAAATCCCAACCGAAAGGTGCTTATGCAGTGCAACTGAGAAAACGTTTCAGAGAGGATTTGAAAAATAACCTGTCATGTTCATGAATGGGGGTTACACAAGGGATATGTTGAACATAAGGGGCCAAAATCTGCAAAAATAAATTTATGAGTGAACACTGGAACAATTCATTGTTTCTTCCTAACTTAATCACTTTTTCACATTTTGACCCAAAATTTTCAACATAGTCTTTTTACGAACCCATTTATAAGCAAGACAGATGGATTAAAAAAAAATTCTGTCCAAAAGTTGGTTTCACAAAGGGACCATGAAAACATTTTTCAAAAGGGATTTGAAAAATGACACCTGTCATGTTCATCGGGTGGGATAACAAAAGGTCTATGTACACATTTGGGGCCAAAATGTACAAAAATCACATAGTTATGAGTAAACACTGAAAAGATTATACGTTTTCTCATATTTTTGTTAGTTTTTGACATTCTGACCCCAAATTTTCAACAATGTACTTTTATGACCGCACCCTATGATGCAGGTGGGATTTTCATAATTCTGTTCGAAATGAGACTTTGCAGAGCAAATGTGAAAACATGTTTCAGAGATTTTAAAATGACATTTGTCATCTTTATGAGGTGGGGTGACAACATAGTAACATACTGTAGTAGTTGACAACAGATAAGGACCTCTAGGCCCACGTAGTCTGCCTGTATTCCTTGCCTGCATTAGTGGCCTGTGATCCTACTTGGTCATTGGCTTTTGCCTCTCTTCCCCACGTCTAGGGTTCCCTTAAGTCTATCCCATGCATGTTTGAATTTCCCCATAGTGTTAGCACCCACCACTTCTAGGGGCAGACTATTCCAAGCATCTACCACCCTTTTTGTGAAGAAAACCTTCCTCACATTTCCCCTTATCCTGCCCTCTTCAATCTCATATGGTGCCCCCTTGTCCTTGTACAACTCTTGTACTGAAAGGTATCACCCACCTGCACTTTGTTCAAACCTTTAAGATACTTGAAGGTCTCTATCATATCCCCCTTTTCCTCCTCTCCTCAGCCTTTAAGATATTTGATGGTATCTATCATATCGCCCCTTTCCCTCCTCTCTTCAACTGTATACATATTAAGGTCTTTTAATCTGTCCTTATATGTTTTCTGATGCAAGCCCTGCACCTTCATGGTCATCCTTCTCTGGAATGCCTCCACCTTGTCTATGTCTTCACAAAGATGCGGCCTCCAAAACTAAACACTGTATTCTAAATAAGGCCTGACCAGTGTTTTGTACAATGGCATCACCACCTCCCTTCTTCTGCTAGTGATACCCCTTCCTATGCACTCCAACGTCCCACTGGCCCTCCAAATAGCCTTTATACACTGTTTGGCCACCTTTAGGTCATCTGAGATGATTATCCCTAATTCCCTCTCTTCCCTGGTGACTGTCAACAATCTCCCCCAATCTTGTAGTTCTCCACATGGCTCTTTTACCCCAGGTTCATGATTTTGTACTTCTTTGCATAACATTTTAAGTGCCACACTTGTGTCCATTTTATCAGCTTTCCAATATCCCACCTCATTCTTTCGACCCCCTCTGGAGTGTTTACTCTGTTGCAGATCTCGGTATCATCCACAAATAGGCAAATCTTCCCCTCCGGCCCTTCAGCAATGTCACTGATGAAGACACTAAAAAGGACTGGCACGAGGAATGATCTCTGACGCACCCCACTGGTCATCCTTCTTTCCTCAGACTTGATCCCATTTACTACCACCCTCTGCTTTCTGTACCTCAACCAGTTTCTAATCCAGTTTTTCACTTTGTGGCCCACTCCCAGGCTACCTAGCGTGTTCATCAGTCTTCTGTGGGGTACGGTGTTGAAGGCCTTGCTGAAATCTAGGTAGACAATATCCACTACTCTTCCCTGATCCACCTCCTTCATCACCCAGTCAAACAAGTCAGTCAGATTTCTTTGACATGACCTTCCTTCTGTGAAGCCATGCTGCCTCGGATCTTGTTCTCCCATGGTGTCCAAGTGTTCCATAATCCTTTCCTTAAGCAGCACCTCCACAATCTTACCCACTACTGAGGTGAGGCTGACCAGCCTGTCATTTACTGCCTCCTCCTTGCTACCACTCCTGTGGAGCAGGACTACATTTGCCCCCTTCCAGTCCTCTGGAATCACCCCTGTATTGAGTGATTCACTAAACAGGGCCACCAGAGGTGCTGCTAGCACTGTTAGTATTTCCTTTAATATCCTGGGATGTATATTTTCAGGTCCCATCACTTTGTTCACCCTCAGTTTTGGGAGTTCCTCCAGGACCCGCTGTTCTGTAAAAGGACTGGTGTTTACCTCTCTCTACCCATTGTTCTTGTTGCCTAGTTGTGGTCCCTGACCCTCCCCTTCCATGGTGAATACCGAACATTTAGTATCAATGCTTTTTCCAGGTCACCCTCTAACCACACCCCTTCTTCCCCTTTGAGCCTTACAATCCCTCCCCTGGCCTTCCTTCTATTGCTAATGTATCTATAAAATGTCTTGTCCCCCCCCCCCTTTACCATCTGAGCTAGTCTCTCCTCTGTTTGTGCCTTCACATTCCTAACTGCTTTCCCTGCCTCCCTCTGTCTTTCTAGGTATACAGCCCTTTCCTCTTCCTCCTGAGTCACCTTGTAATTTCATTTTTATTGCAAATATTTGAAGGCATGTGAGCAAAACTGCTTGTTTTCACAAGTGTCCAGTTGACAGACTACACATACTGTACATAGAAAAATGTGTGTACAAGGAAGACATATTTACAGAAGATGAGTACAATATATAAATAAACACTGAGGAATTACAAACTACATGGTAATAAGTTTATGCAACAATGCATATTTACAAAGGATATGTACAGCAAAAAGATAAAACAGTTAAGGTTACATCAATGGTAATGATAATAGTGGAAGGCCAACTTAGAAGGAGGTCAGTGTTGTGAGCAGGAGCAAACAGAATTTTGAAGGAGGCAATGTTTGATGTTATATTTGAAGGATCCAAGTAATGAACATTGCACAAGTGATTGAGGGAGGCTATTAAACAGTTGAGTGCTCCTAGAGGAGAGAGAGTGGATTCTAAGGGTAGTGTGGAGGAAAGGGAGTAGAAAGGAGTGGTTGGAAGAGGATTTAGTGGTGCAAACCCTGGGAGGCCTCTGGAAGCAGGAAGTGATACTTTTTAGGAAAAGGCCCTGGTGAACTTTAAAGGAGAAGGTCAGGATTATGATAATGAATCTGTCTTCAAGAGAGACCCAATTTGCAGCCTCATAGAGGTGGCAGTGGTGGGTGCTTTTAGGGAGTTGGGTTATGAACCTTAAGATGCTATGGTATGTGGTTCTGAGCTTACTGAGAGTCTTGAGAAAGAGGGAGGAAGAATAAATAAGGGAGCCATAGTCAAGGAGTGGCAGTAGGAGACAGTTAGCAACAAGAGTCCGAGTTTCAGTGATGAGAAATAGATTGACTCTGAAAAGCATTCCTAGCCTCTGGTGGATTTTTCTGATGAGTTGGGAGAAGTGGAATTTGTAGGAAAGGTGGCAGTCTAGGTAGATGCCTAGATACCTAAATTCAGTTACTCTCTCAATACAGTTTTCATTGTTGTCTGTGAGTGTGAAGTCAAAGTTTAATTTTTTTCTGAGGCTGGAGAATACCATGGATGTTGTTTTTTTAACATTTAGGACTAGACCGTGAGTGGAGAGCCATATGTGGAGCTTGCAGAAATCCTTCTGTAGGTTGTTGAGGAGAATAGTGGGGCACCTGTCATTGCAGAGCAGAACTGAGTCATTGGCATACAGTATTAATTGTGTGTGTGTACAGAAATGTGGGAGGGGATTTATTGCTAGTGAGTACAGCAGGGGTCCCAGAATAGAGACCTGAGTGATGCCATATTTAATGATATGGACATCAGAGTGTTGACCTTCAATAATGGTGGCGTGTGTTCTGTCACTGAGGTAGTTTTTATACCAGTCAAGCACTTCATTTGAGATGCTGACTTGGGATAGGGTCAAGAGGAGTATGTGGTGGTTGATCAAGTCAAAGGCCTTTGCAAGGTTGACAAAAACAGAGCCGCTGTAGCAACCTGTGTTACTGGCATTGTTGATGAAGTGTGTAAGTTTCAGTATGGCAGTTTCTGTATTGTGGCATGACCGGAAGCCATGCTGTGAGTCAGAGAGATTATATATTTCTGGGTATTCAATGGTTTGGTCAAGTACAACTATTTTGAGGATTTTGTAGAGTGGGCAAGCAGAGATATAGGTCTGAAGTTGCAAACATCAGTCTTAGATACTGATTACAGAGGACTGTGATGGTGGCATATTTCCATTTATGGGGAACGGTCTCTGTGCAGAGTGTGTAGTTCAGAATGTTTGTGAGGGGTACAGCTATGTGATAGCAAACGAGTTTCAAAATGCTAATCCTTGTATTTTCAGAAAGACCTCATTTTGTTTCTCACTTTCTGTGCCACCTCCTTTGTCAACCATAGTGGTTTGTTTCTTCTTTTTCACTTGTTGCTCAGCCTAATGTACTGATTTGTTGCCTCCACTATGGCTTCTTTTAGGTGTGCCCACTGCTCCTCAACCTCTCCCCCTGGCTGCCTTCTTTCCAGGGCTTCTTTGATCCCTCTCCCCATCTTAACAAAGTCTGCCCTCCTGAAATCCAAGACCCTTGTCTTTGTGTGGCTTTCTGCAACACTGTATTGATGCTGAACCACATTGTACGGTGGTCACTGGACCCTAGGTGCCCATCCACCCTGACTTCTTTGATCCTGTAAGATCACCTTGTCCCTGGTGGGCTCCGAAATCAACTGCCTGAGGCCTGCTCTCTGAAAGGATTCTATAATGTCTGTGCTCCTGGCTGAGGCAGCTGCTGGAATAGTCCATTCCACATCTGGCATGTTAAAATCACTCAGCAGCAGTACTTCCCCCTTTGCTGCCATCTCATGTATTTCCTCCACTATTGCTCTATCCAACTACTCCCTCTGTGCCGGAGGCCTGTAGATCACGCCTGTGTGAATTGCTGTTCCATTTCCTGGCTCAAGTGTGACCCACATGGTCTCAGCCTCCCCCTGTCTACCCTGCACTGCCATTGCTTTAATACCTTCTCTGACATTTAGGGACCCCCCCCTCCTTTTACCCTCCCTATCCGTCTTGGGCAGAACATACCCTGGTACATTTACCTCCCAGTCATGGTTTCCAGTGTACCATGTCTCTGAAATTGTCACTATGTCCTGGTCTGCCTCTGCCATCAAGTCTGCCAGGTCTGAGATTTTGTTTCCCAGACTCCAGGCATTTGTATACATGGCTGTCCATGTTTCACAGCCTGTGCCCCTTGTCTTTCTACCTTTGCCTTTTCACTCCCTTCTTCCAACCCTGATTTTTTTTCCCTCATGCTGCCTATTTACCTCTGACATATCTCTTGTAACGCACCTAGGCATATCTGTCCATGTTTCCTAGCTTATCCCCCTTGTATGGCCACACTTGCCCTCCTGTTCCCCTTTTCAAAACTTGGTTTCTTTATTTTGCTGCCTCCCTTCCTCTGCCTTATCCCTTTTAATGAGCTCAGGAATATCTGCCTTCAACATTTCTTCCCGATCCACCTTGATAGCTACTTTCACCTGTGGGGGTGGGCTGCCTAAGTTTCCGTGCTCCAAACTGCCCCCCCCCCCGCAAGTTTAAATGCTTGGCAAGGAAACATCTAAACTTTTCATTGAGGACCAAAGTCCCTTCCCTGGATGGATGAAGGCCATCTTTCCTATATTGGCCCCCATCCCTCCAGGTGGGTCCCCAGACCCCGACAAAGTCAAAACCATTATCTCTGCACCAGCCCCTCAACCAAGTGTTGAACTTGCTGATGCAGAGATTTCGAGCCTCACCTCTGCTGTGGACTGGCAGCACCTCCGAGAATGTTATGGATCCTGCTACCTCTCCAAGGCACATACCCAACCCCCTGAAGTCCTCTGGCATGTGCTCTATGCTGACCTCCTCTTCGGCTAGATCATCTGTCCCCAGATGAACTATGACTTCCAGTTCCCCCCTCCTTGACATCGCTGTGGCAATCCTCTGGATTCGCCTCCCTTCCCTCCGAGCTGTGCCTCCTGGAAGGTACTTGACCTCCCTCTGCTCCCTGCTCTCTGTACCCAGATCCATTCCCCTGTCTATTGAGTCCCCCACCATTTTTAGCTTCCTCTTCCTCTGGGGTTCTCTATGTCCCTGGCTGTCCCTCCTGGAGGACCCCACTCATCCTCCCTGGTCCTAACCTCAGGCTCCCTTTTGGGGCTTGCCCACTCCACCAGGACAGCAAAGAAGTTTCTAAGTTGGACTGATGGGGGATGTGCTTCTGACTCCCCTAACTCAACCTCCCTGAGCCCACCATATTCCAGTCAGCCCTATGCCTGGGCATCCACTGCAGCAGTGTCTGCAGACCTGGTGGCTTCTGGGTGAGGGCAAATACTGCCAGTACACCTGCCAGCTCAGCCCAGGGACTGGCAACCTCTGCCCTCAACCCAGAGAAGCACCCACCACTGCCACGGTACGGTGCCTGCATATGGAGCAGCTCCGCAGTACATAGAACATCCTTCTGATGACAGCAGCCCTGCATCCACTGCACTGCACCACAGCCTGCATTTTCCTTTTCTGCTCTGCTATTAACCACCCCTTTTAATCCTAGGTAAGTTTTTTTTCCTTCTTCCTTTCCCCTCTTTCCTCTCCTTTACTGTCTACTACTTCGGTGCTGTGCTGTTGAATTGGTATCCCCTCTGAGTTGTTTTATACTGTAGTAGATTGACCCTTTTAACTGTGCTCACTTCAATTCACTCCTGGCCACAGGAAGTCATAACCTATTGGTTGCCTATAAAGGCGGATGGACCCCGAGGTGGGTTGGATGGGTGAGGGAGGGAGGTGGGCCTAAGCCTCTGATCCTGGGTCCTGTGGAAAAATAATCAGCTTAATTTAGCTAAAAACCACCAGATTCACAGGGTTTCCTTTTTTTTTTGCAATTCAATGAACATTTTTAACCATACTACTGTGACAGGGTCAGTCAAATCAAATCAAATCATATTTTATTTTTAAGGCGCTTTTCTGAAATCAAAGCGTGTATACAATATTAAAACAACCAATAAACAGTTAAAACACACAGAATTAAAAGGCAGCAGAAATAAGACTAAACATCCTCCCCAAATGCTACGCCAAATAAATATGTTTTTAAAGAGGTTTTAAACATCTCAGTGGAAAAGGACTCTCTAATCTGACGAGGTAGAGAGTTCCACAGGGTTCTTCACCGCACCGGCAGCCAGTGCAATTCGTGCAGCACAGGCGTGACATGGCAAGATCATGACTGCCCTGTCAACAGCCTGGCTGCTGCATTTTGCACCAGTTGCAGGTGATGGAGATCCACCCCTGGTAACCCTAGGTACAGAGCATTGCAGCAGTCAAGACGAGAGAACACAAAGGCATGAACCAATACAGGAAGGTCCCTGCCACTGATGTGTGGACTCAACTTTTTGCTTTTGTTATGATTGCAACCTCTATCTTTCCTTCTTCTAAGGCTATCCCTTTGTATTTTCAGCGTGGAGGCAGTCCACCTCCATGCTACAACCACCCCTCCCCCCTTACCTTCTTCCATAAATATTTCTCTTCCTTCTTTGGGGTCCATTAAAAATCAAAGAAAATCTATATGTGTGAGTCACACATGTGTTCAAGGTCTAGTTGGTATGAAGACCTGATAAACAATAGGTTAAGTCAGAATAAACTGCATAGAGACATAAATCTGCAAGAGTATGCAAGCAGCATTCCCTTTCCCCTTTCTTTTTCTGTATCCTGTGCTGCATTGCTTGTTTATTACATGAATAATGCTGGGTTTATAAAGACAAAATAATCGCCTTGCTGTAAGCTGAATTATGCATTAATTTCAAGTAAAATGCCTGTTTTAATGCAGCTTCCTTAGAGCTTTATTTATGTTGTCCTTATCTCCTCCCTGAAGTAGAAATAGGAGATAGAGATAGAGAGAGAGAGAGAGAGAGAGAGAGACCTGTCCCTGTAAGCTGTAAAAACAGATTCTTTGGAACTCAGTTTAACGCTGCTGCAGTGCTACATGACCACTCATACGATCGCGAAGCCCTTTCGATTGTGTGCATTACCGTGCAGTGCTAGCACTAGTGAACCCTTTTTTCTGTTTTTCTTCCAGGAAACCCTTCTGTGCAGGAGACACCTCTAGCGCATGAAAGTGCAGTGTTTTTCAGCCCTGCCACCTGGTGGGCGGCTCTAACAAAGCTCTTAGCGTTTCCTTGACTGAAAGTGCAAGTGTCTGCAGTCAGCTTGCAATTTCAGCTGACGACTTGACAAGCTTTCAGGGTTTTGCTGCCGTTCAGCTCTGCCATTGTGTTTAGCCTGCAGAAATCCCTTTTTGTCTTATTTCTTTCATACATTATACATTTCATAAAGATACAATAGTAGCCTAAAAGATATATATGTATGAGACTTGTGTATTTTGTGGCATATTAGTGAAAAAATGTTTTACCTTCAAGTTAGGAGCTTTGAGCACTCCAGTTTCAGTAGTGCCCCACCCGCTTGTTCTGAAGCTGTTTTCTTGCAGACAGCAGCTTTGCAAGCACTTAAAAGGGGACACTTATATCAGAGGCAGACCTTAATAGGTTTCAGAAAACATTTTTAGTTATTTATTTAATTATTGAGGATTCAGAAAATACATTTGAGTCAAAGTCTCCTTTTCAAAGGTTCCATGTCAATACAGGTAAAACATGGCACAGAGCAAATACAGTGATGGAACACAAGCATTACCTTGGCTGCTTCTCTGTGCAGCTGGCGTTGGGTCCTCTTTCCAGCATGTTAGGTCTGTCCTCCAGGACTCCTGGCAATATAATGAGAGCTCCTATTGGGAAATAGTGGCCCCTTGTGGCCCTATTTTATAGCAAGCTGCGTGTCAATCATTTTCAGGATCACATGAAAACCAAAGTAAAAGCTTTTGGAATAGGTATTTCTGTATTTTGGTTATCACAGTAGCTTGTGTTTTACCTGCAGTACTAAATCTACTGTTTAAAGTCTATTTTAATTAAGGATTTAAAGAAATGTTACAGTTGATGAATTGGCAGTTCATCTGACTCAAGTGGGTGAGGATAAATAGCACTACTTGAGCAGGTAACAGATCAGATAGGGTCAGTGCTTTCTGCTCAGCAGTGAGAGAAGTTCTGATTTGGAGAATCATTTCCTTTCGCTGTTTATACTCAAGTATTTTCTTTTTTATATTGTTTGTTTGCTTATTTGCTGAGTGTCTGTGAAGGAATACTTAAGAAAGACAGTGGATTCTATCTGAGGGAAGGTATGCCATTGCTGGGCAGTATATTGGCCTTTCCAAGGCACTTGTCTTTGATGAAAAAGTATGAACTAACCTTATGTATTTCTTTTGGATTTCTGTTACTCATTTTATGCTAAGAAATAAAATAACTGCTAGCCTGGCACTTTTTATGCACTAGAACTTTGAGTCTGCCTAGCTATTGTATCCTGGTATCCGAGCCCCATTCACACTTGGTGTGAGAAGTGGGATACCAGCTGAACATCCAAGTAATCCTGGGGTAGTTCAGTCTAGGGTGTCAAACCAGGCAACACAGGATACAGATGGCACAGTGCATGGTGTCAGTGGAGACAAGGATTTGTGGTGACGGTGGCCTAGGTGAGGCACCGCAAGACCAGATGATGGACCAGAGGAGCCTGATGCACTGGATGCATGCCCGATGGATGGCTGCCGAGAACCATTGGAGGGAGGCCGAGCAGAGGTACCTCGAGCTGCAGATCCATATGGAAGGACCTAGGGATATCATGAGGGAAATACCTGAGAGACTGGAATCAGAGAAGGCCCATGTGGAGTATGTTGATATGGGGATTCCTGTATTGTCCATGTTCCCTGGGATGTGTTGGCTAGAGAACAATGAGGTTGAAGCACCAATGAAGTCTCCAGGTAAGACTGTTCCTTTTTGCCTAGGGGTGAAGAAAGAGGCTTCAAGCAAGATAGAAGAGGCTTTGAATGCTGAAGAGACTAATAATTTGAATGCTGAAGGGACTAAAGTACAACTGAATAAATGTAACTTTGAATGTCATATGGGGGAAGCTACAAGTAGGTGACCTGGATGTGGCCCACTTGACTACATCTATAATAGATCAGGATGAAGGTAGAGGGACCAGTTGCCACAAAGTGAAACCCTTGTGGTGGGTGGAAAGAAGGCAGGGTACCTTGTATTACGTAAAACCCCATCCACAGACTAAGCAATTGTGTGCTAGGGTAGTGGTGCCTCTTGCTTACAGGGAGGTGGTAACGGAGGAAGCTTGTTCCAGCCACTCCGCACCCTTGGTACATGAGGATGTGCTGACAAAGTTAACTTCTGCCTTTTACTGGCCAGGCATGTACCGTCAGATAGCAGAATACGTAGAGAAAAGGGGTATTCAGCAGATGGTATCAGCCAGGCACAAGGGAGAGAATGTCCACAGATGGAAGGGCCATAAAAAGTGGAACCCATGGAGAAAAGGACAAAATCCCTGTAAAATGGACAGTACAAGGTGGTAGGCTATGTAGGAAAGCCTATGGCCATACCCCAGAGAGTTATGGGATAATTGTAGATTCAGTGACAGACTGAAACAGGTAACCCCCTAGGGACATCAGTAGTTAAGGTACAGAGAAAATGTCTGCTTATATTGATGTATATTGCCTAAAATCACCTGTATGAGTAATTTTTGAAACTTGCAGGAGATGAAGTGCTTCCTTCATCAGGCATGTTAAGGCCCTATTTTAGGGAAAGCATACCATAGGGACACAGAATAAAAAGCCCCAGGGTAAAGTTGGATTGTACAAGGTTTGAAAGGAAAATATGTGGTAAGATCTGCTTAAAGGGACCCTGGGGTGGAGCTTATGGATGAGGGAGGGCCATCACTCCAACCCCTTCTCAGAAGGTGTAAAGGGGGATTGTGTATGCAGTGTACAATTATGTGTTTATTCTCTCTCTCCTCTCCTGTGCTGCAGCAGTTCTTCTTTTCTAAAAATAACTTCCAACAACTGGAGTGTTGGCCACCTTCAGACATTTTCCTTTTTTTATTCTCTGATCTTTTCTGAAAGCTGTTGTTCTATTGTCTTCTCTCTCTACTCATATATAAAAGTTTGTCTAGGGGTTTACTATTAAAAGGGGCAGATGCCTGATAGGACTAGAGTAAAAACATGTCTGTTAGTGATGAAAAGATGTATTTTTTTCTGTCAGCTACTACTGATTCTTATTGCGTGATATATGAGCCAGTTTACTTAGAGGATACTACGTAGAACTGAATAATAGCCCCAGGGTAATTGATAATACAGTATTTGTTGTGTTGTTGTTAGGAATGATATATACTGTATTCATTGCTTAAAGGGGACCCTGGGGTGGAGCTGTATTGTGAGGGTGGGCCGGAGCTCCACCATACCCCATGTGGAGATGGGTATGGGCAACCAAGAGGTAGTTTACAAGCCCCCCCCCGGGAAAAGAAACAGATTAGAGTACCTATGTAAAGGTAGAATGAATAAAAGACATTAAATGCCTATCCAATAGCCTTTTCTTATTTGACACTGCAGTACAGTACTACAAGTACAGTGTACAGGACAGAAACAACTATTGGGGTAATTCTGTAACCTTGTCCCTGCTGTTGTAAAGCCAAGTGGAGTGGGGTCACATGGCTCTTGCCGCACTAATTGCTATAGTAAAATAATTATGCCCCTATTTTAAGGAAAAGCGTAATTGGTGCTGTTTAATTGGAATCCAGGGAGGGAATACATACGCTGAAAGCATAAAGTCGTACTTTTATATGGAACCCTGGTGCCCAGCATTGTCAGGAGAGAGAATCACTCCTAGAACTCTCACACTCTCACTCTCACACTCTCAGTCTCGTGCTCTCGCGCTCTCTCTCGCTCTCTCGCTCTCTCTGTCTCTCATGCTCTTTCTCTCTCTCGAAATTAATGCACAATTCATCTTACATCAAGGCGCTTCCTTTTTCTTTATAAACCCAGCATTATTCATGTAATAACCAAGCAGTGCAGCACAGGATACAGAAAAAGAAAGGGGAAAGGGAATGCTGCTTTCATAAATTTCATAAATAGATTTCATAAAGATTCAATAGTAGCCTAAAAGATATGTATGTATGATGCTTGTATATATTGTGGTATATTAGTGGAGAAATGTTTTACCTTGAAGTTAGGAGCTTGGAGCACTCCAGTTTCAGTAGTGCCCCACCCGCCTGTTCTGCAGCTGTTTTCTTGCAAAGACAGCAGCTTTGCAAGCCCTTAAAAGGGGACTCATATCAGAGGCAGACCTTAATAGGTTTCAGAAAACATTACCTTGGCTGTTTCTCTGTGCAGCTGGAGTTGGGTCCTCTTTCTAGCATGTTAGATCTTCCTCCAGGACTCCTGGCACCGTAATGAAAGCTCCTATAGGAAAGTAGCGGCGCCTTGTGACCCTATTTTATAGAAAGCTGCTGTCAATCATTTTCAGGACCACATGAAAACAAAAATAAAAGCTTTTGGAATGGGTATCACAGTAGCTTGTGTTTTACCTGCAATATTATATCTACTGTTTAAAGTCTATTTTAATTAAGGATTTAAATAAATGTTACAGTTGATGATGTGACAGGTCACCTAACTCAGGTGGGTGATAATAAATAGGACTACCTGAGCAGGTAACAGATCAGATAGGGTCAGTGCTTTATAATCAGCAGTGAGAGAAGTTCTGTTTTGGAGAATCATTTACTTTCACTGTTTATACTCAAATATTTTCTTTTGTATATTTTTATTTGTTTATTTACTGAGTGTCTGTGAAGGAAGACCTAAGAAAGACAGTGGGTGCTATCTGAGGGAAGGCGTGCCATTGCTGGGAAGTATATTGGCCTTTCCAAGGCACTTGTCTTTGATGAAAAAGTATGAACTAACCTTATGTATTTCTTTTGGATTTCTGTTACTCATTTTATGCTAAGAAATGAAATAAGTGCCAGCATGGTGCTTTTTATGCACTAGAACTTTGAGTCTGCCTAGTTATTGTATCCTGGTATCTGAGCCCCGTTCACAAATATCAATAGGCACACAATGAACAGGTCATAGAAAATCACACACACAAAAAAAAGAAAATAGAAAATAACATATCCCCACCCTCTTCCCCAACCTAAAAATCAAACTGCATGACATTCATTTGGGCAAAATATACACAAATGGTCCATATGATCTCTAACATGCCACCCCTCCCAATACCCCCACCCCAATCACCTAAACCCTGAATCCCCCCCCCCCCACTAAGTGCATCCACATTTAGCAGTTTACAGGAAAAGAGAAACATTTCCAATAATCTAACAGTAGCAGAGGCCAACATTTAGGTATTGGTTATTGTCGTCAGAAAAGGAAGGTAGGGGAGATTCTTAGTCTCACTGTGTCCTTTCACCTCCCTGCAAAAGGCTATACAAGGGGCCCCCACAAAATATTAAACTGAGCCAGATTATGATATTGACTTGTGATGGCTCTTTCAGCGATCTATGCCAAAAACATATCTTGGATCCATTCCCACCTTGTTGGAACGGAGTCACTGATCCAGTGTCTTAATAGAAGAAGTTTAGCCACTGCTGAAATAAGAGCCATATAGGCCCTGTGTCATAATGGCCTAATTGCCAAATGATCACCTATGACACAAATTTCTAATGAGAAGTATGTGGTGCGACTGAAAAATGATGAACAGAATTGCTTAAGAGGGATCTATGACGGTCGGTCAACAATTTCATTGTTGACTGACATTACAGTGACTCCTTTATGTCAACCACATTTGCAGCTGGCATAAAGGGAGTCACATCTAACTGTGATTTCTTTGGGAGGCTTTGCCCCCGAACCCCCCATGTTGGGGGACCTCTGCCTCCCCACACACCCACTACTTTAATAATCAACTCCAAATTGGAGTTATTTCAGGGAGGGGTTGCAGTACCCTCAGAAAGTAGTCCTGGGGTCCCATGCCGACACTACCTTGATCTGGCGCTGTTGTTGCTGTAGTGTCGGTTGCGGTGAAGTTGTCAAAGTGTCAGTAAATGGCTTAAGAGAATGCCAAAAGGAGGTCACACCTGGGCATGCCCACATGTATATCAAGGAACCCTCCCCTTAGGAACAGTTGTGACATGTAGCATCAGTCCGTCTGCCCAAACGATACAGCCTGAGTGGAGTATAATACATGTGATGAAGTATGTAAAATTGCATAAGTCTCAGTCGGTCCTGTTTTTATATATAGTGTGTATATGTATATATATGTATGTGTGTGTGTGTGTGTGTGTGTGTGTGTGTGTATGTATGTATATATAGATATATATTTCAGACCCATAACGACTTCCACCTGGCTGCATCATATGGCAGACCAGCTGCCAACTGCCAGTAGTAAGCAAGTAGTAAGCAAGAGGAGAGCAGGAGTTCCAAAGTTGGGATCCTAATTCCTTGTAGAACATTGAAATTGGTCTGTCCTGAATTGCAAGAGATGCCAATAAAAAGAACCATCTGGAAGCTCCCTCAGACCAGAAAGGTGCCCCTAAAAGGGAAAAAAGGCAGTGTTTAAGCTGTACATATCCAAAAACTGGAAAAGCAGGGTGGTGAACTATGTCTCTAAGTTCTACCAGAGATAACAATCATTTGTCAATGCCGAATGTTTGCTTGCTGGTATCAGCATTGGAAATGCAGGAGTTAGAGAGATGCAGAATAGGAATGGCAGTGAAGTATTGAAGTTCACGTCAACCCCACCTCCATCCTGTAGAGATGGACAGGCATTGGGGTAAGTGTTTGGGTCATCGCCCATGAGGGTCATGCAGTGTCACCTCACCCTATTCTTCAGACACCGACACGTGTTGAGGTGTGCCTTAGGGTTTTTGTCTTTACAGTCACTGAATTTCATAAGGACATATGCTGAAACTGGTGCAGCATAGGAGAACTGGGTGAAGTCTGGGGCCAAAGAGTCCAAGGTACACCTTGATACCTGTGAGTGGCTTGGGGGGGTGGGTGGGATGGCATGAGCAGTACAATCAGCAATCCAAAGGCACATCCTGATGCCTGTCCATCTGTACAGGGTAGAACGTTATGGTTAGAAACCCTAACACTTCTGGAGTTTGTTTTTATTTACAGTACAAATTGTCAACATGGCCTTTTGTGATCCCACCTCATGAAAGCATTTGGGACCTCTTCGCATGAAGAATGGTGGTGTGATTTTGTCAATGTGTCCCGAACATTGAGTTCCAAAAGCAACAGTGCCATTCTGCACCACATGTATGAAAACACAGATCGGGCAGGGTGTGAAAAATGAGTGCTGTACCATCCATAGGGAGGTGTGAAGAGATGGCAATGTTGAAAATGTGTAGTGGGAATATTAAAAATGCTCGCATTTCAGAGCATACTTGGAAACTGCGCAATGTATGTGCGTCAGTCATTTTATGGGTTTTCATCACCAGATTTTCAACATTGGCATTTTATGACCTGTGCTCATGAACAGTGTCACTGTGATTTTCTTGTGTCCTGAACACTGATTTCCCAGAGCAACCACGGTATTCTGCGCCAGAAGTGCAAAAACACATTTCAGCCAGCATGTGAAAAATAACAGTTGTACTACTCATAGGGAGGTGCAGAAAAATGGCAATGTTGGAAATGTGGATTGAAAATACTACAAATGTGCAAAGCTATGAGTGTGTGTGGAAACTGCACAATGCACGCTCGTAATGCAGTCATTTTATGTACTTTTATCACCAACTTTTCAACATAGGCATTTTAGGACCTCTGCTAATGAAGAGTGTCACTGTGATGTTTGTAATGTGTCCCGAACATGAATTTCCCACTGCGACTGCGCTATTCTGCACCGGAAGTGCAAAAACACATTTCAGCCAGGATGTGAAAAATGACAGCTGTACTGTTCATAAGGAGCTGCAGAAAAATGGCAATGTTGAAAATCTGGACTGAAAATATTGTAAATTTGCGAAGTTATGAGAGTGCGTAGCAACTGCTCAATGCACGCTCATAAACAGTCATTTTTTTTTTCCACCAAATTTGCAACATACACTTTTTGAGAGCCCACCTCATGAACAGTGGCACTGTCATGTTGTTAATCTGTCTCAAAAGGTGATTCTATGCAGTGACCGTGAAATCACCTTTTGGGACTGATTAACGCCATGACAGTGACTGAATTCATGAGGAGGGGTCCCAAAACCCCCATGTTGAAAATTTGGTGCCACAATTCCAAAAAATGCCTCAGATATGAAAAAAAGTTGAGAAAACCCTATTTCTCCGATTTTACAGCTTACCGGCATTTCACTCAGTTCGCGGTCGGCTTTGAAGGGTACGACGTGTTCCTAGTCCACCAAAGATCGTCACGCCGGACTGGAGGTAAGTATGGGGTGAGGGGTGTGGGGAGGCAGGGTGTGCAGTGGGTGGATGGGTTGTGGGCGGGAGGGGCAGGAGACTGCGAGGGACCAATTTTGTTTACAGGTTTAAAAAAAACAAAAAAAAACATTTTGGGACAGTTTTTTCTTTACAGGACTATTGTGCACACTGGGGTGACCTCCCAGTGTGCCACCTGAATGTTTCTTTGGGGGGGTGTTGCCAATGGGGGATTGGACGCCCCCACCAGCACAAAAGGGAGGGCGCACTAGCCGAGGGGGATTGGGCACCCCCCCAACACAAAGCTACTGTGTTTTTGTGGGGGTGGGAATTATGCTGATGGGGAATGGGCTCCTGTTTTGGCAAATCAGACTATGAGGGGGGACATAATGCGATGGGGAGTGGTGTCCCCCGTCTGCAACTTAGGGCGGGCACTGAAGCCGGCGAGAGTTAGAGAGCCTCCGTTGGCAGAGACTGTTGTGGGGAGGGGCACATGCTGCCAAGGGGATTGGGCACCTCTGCACTAGGACTTTTAGTATTGTTTGTGAACAGGTGGCAAGTCGCCGCCATGTTCACAAACAATATTATAGTCAGCAGTTCTGCCTAGCACGACTGGTCGCTTCCTCATTGCAGTAGATCGGCTGACGCTGCAATGAAGAGGCGGCTCCTGATTGCTGCGGTGAAAACATTAGAACTTTGTGGCACTTTTGGAAGCCAGTGTCATCAGCACACTATGCCTCCATTGGCCCACCACTGCCAAAGCGCCCAAATGCTGTGCCTCCCTTGGCTGCTACAGTGCTGCACCTCCACAACCCGCTTCTCTCCTAAGCTGTCACATAATGTTTCTTGCGCATGCATGCAAGCAAACCTAAAAATGTATCCCCATTAACAAGTTCTGACAGAGATGATTCATTTAAACCTCTCCAGGTAAACAGTTGGATCACTTTATTACCAATCTTGATATTTAAATTGTTAAACAGTGGCTGTCCGTAATCTTTCTGACCATTGAGTTTAAAAAAATGACACAATTGCTGATGGACTCTTACAGACTAACCAATCGGCGAGCATTTTAGCTGAGCAGGAAGTTTACTAAAAGGAGTATAAAGGAGCGAAGGTAATGCCAAATGATAAGACTGAACCCGTAAACGTTCAATATTCCACCACATCAAGGATGAGGATCCCCCCACATGGTTCTTCCAGCCATTTGAAATACTCACTGACATGAACTGCAAAATAATACAAAAAAAGATGTGGCGCCTGTAATCCCCCAATCCTTTTAGGTCTGAATAATTTCTCCAATGCTTTCCTAGGGTGTTTTACCCAGCCACAAGAATGCTGACCATAGTGCATTAATTTTCTGAAACCAAGTCTTAGGAAGGGGAAGAATTAACACAGAGAGTGGATACATAAAATGTAGGAATATAGCCATTTCTAAAATATTCACTCTGCCCCAGAGGGTGAGAGGCAAATGTTTCCATTGGGAGAGATCGTGTTCCACCTGTTTCACAACCTGATCTATGAGATTCACAGGGCTTCCTGAATCTACTCACCCCAAGATTAAGTTCCTAACCTAGTTCCCACACACCACCTGTTACAACTTAAAACCCAAGTTTCAAGCTTACTCAGTCACTGCTTACCAAGTTTCAAAGTGCCCCAACCACTGCTTACAGCTGTTTTCTCCCCACTTACCACGCTATTTTCAAAAGAAAGAGAAGTTTAAATAAATATTAATATACAGTACCCTTAAGGTAAAGCTAGGTGTTCTCACTCCACTCCACCCCATCAGCAAAATTTGGGGCCAAAATCTGCACACATCACAATGTTATGAGTAAATGCTGAAACAAATTCAGTGTTTCTTCTTAACTTCATTGTTTTGTGACAGTTTGACCCCAACTTTTTAACATATTTTTTTTATGACCCCTTTTGACCCCAACTTTTTAACATAGTTTTTTTATGACCCCTCCTTCTGAATAAACATAGCAGGTATCATTTTTATAATACTGGCTGAATTGTCATTTCACACCATGAGTGCAAAAACACATCTTGGCCCGGTTTGAAAAATGACACCTGTCATGTTCATGAGGTAGGGTAACAAAATTGCTATGTTGCAAATGTGGGGTCAGAATATTGAAAATTACCAAAACTATGAGTGAGCACAGAAACATTTCAACATACCTTCATAACTGTTTTGTTTTATATTTTATCCCAAATTTTTAACAGCCTTCATATGACCCCACCTCATGAACACAGTAGGTAAAAATTTTGAAATCCTGCAAAAAGGTGTTTTTCAGGGATTGACGGAAAAAACACCTTTTTGGGATGGGATTTTAACAGCTTCACTCACCTTGTTCATGAGGAAGGCTCCAAAAAGGCCATGTTGAAAATCCGGGGAAAAAATATTAAAAAAATGACCAAGTGATGGGTACAAGTTCAAATGCATAGAAATACATTGACTGCATACCTGATTTCCTCAGTTCCCAGTCTGGCATTAAAGAGTGAAGGCATGTTTGCTGTTTAGACATTATTATGGCACTGGACCCCCCATAATGAAAGAAAGGGGTGGGGTGTGGGTGCTGAGTGGTGAGTGGTGAGGGAGGGAGGGTGACAGTGGTGGTGGCAGCAGCATCATAAAAACATAGAAAAATAGAACCTTACAGCAGATAAGGACTGCCTGGCTTACCTAGTCTGCCCATTTCCCTACCTACTGTACAAGCACCAGATCCTATTTGATCTGCGACCTACCTCCTCCTTCCTACCATTAGTTTTGCTTTCTGTCTATCCCACGTATTCTTGAATTCAGCAACTGTTTTTCCCCCCCACAACCTCCTCCAGGAGGCTGTTCCATGCATCTGCTACCCTTTCTGTGAAAAAATACTTCCTCACATTGCCCCTGAGTCTCCCCCCCATCTTCATATTTTACCCTTTGTTATTGCACATCTCCTTTTTTGAAAGATACTGCCCTCTTTAACTCTGTTGATCCCCTTGAGGTATTTGAATGTCTCTATCAAATCCCCCTCTCCCTCCTGTCCTCCAGAGTATACATATTAGATTTTAGCAAGGCATTTGACACAGTCTCACACAAAAGATTACTATACAAGTTAGCCAGACTTGGAGTGGGTCCCAAGGTGGTAGCCTGGATAAAAAACAGGCTGGACAACAGGACGCAAAGGGTAATAGTAAACAGAGGTCACACAGTGAAGAAAGGAGGGTAGCCTTGAAGTGCCCGCTGAGGTTCAGTACTGGGACCGGGTCCTCTTTAAAGTCTTTATAAGTGACATTGGAGAGCACCTGGAAGGAAAGGTATGTCTCTTTGCAGATGACACAAATATCTGCAACAGGGTTAATACACAAGGTGGGGTGGAAAGAATGAAAAGGGACTTGGCAAGGTTGGTGGAATGGTCAAATATGTGGCAGCTCAGATTCAATGCAAAGAAGTGCAATGTAATGCATCTGGGAAACAAAAACCCAGGGGAAGCATACACAATGGGTGGTGAGTTAATAACAACAATAAAAATCAAGAGACCTAGGAGTAATTGTATCAGATGACCTAAAGGTGGGCAAGCAATGTGAGAAGGCAGTAAGGAGGGCTGAAGGGGATACTGGGATGCAGAGGGACAGGCACCAACAGTAGAAAACAGGAAGTTGTTATCCCTCTGTACAGACAGTTAGTGAGACCCCATCTAGAGTACTGCGTGCAATTCTGAAGACCCCATCTTCTCAAAGACCTAGACAGAGTGGAGGCTGTTCAGAGGAGGGCAACTAAAATGGTGCAGGGTCTGCATCAGAAGACATATGAGGAGAGGCTAAATCATCTTAATATATATACCCTCAAGGAAAGGAGGGAGAGGGGGGACATGATAGAAACTTTCAAGTATCTCAAGGAAATTAACAAAGTACAAGAGGGTAGTACCTTTCAGAAGAAGAGATGTTCAAATCAAAGGGGGCACAATTTGAAGATAGAAGGGGGACGGCTCAGAGGTAATGTTAGAAAGTGTTTTTTCACAAAGAGGATTGTGGATGCATGGAACAGCCTTCCTGAGGAGGTTGTGGAGTCAGGAACAGTGGGAGAATTCAAGAATGCATGGGACAGGCATAAGGCAATTCTAGTGGGGGGGGGAAGTAAGCTGTTTAACTAGAATCTGCAGCTTATCCATCAGGTAGGGAAATGGGCAGACTAGGTGGGCCAAGCAGTCCTTATCTGCTGCCAAATTCTATGTTTCTATATTGAGTTCTGTCAATCTCTTCTCATATGTTTTCTGGTGTAGCCCTGGAGGACTGAAAGAGGGAGAGGTGGAGTTGCATTCTACCAGAGTTGGAGGAATAGAGTATGGCATCGTCCGCATAGAGGAAGGTTCCAGGAGCAGGTACTGGGAAGGGAGTTAAGAAAGAGGCAGAACAGTAATGGTCTGAGGACGGACCCTTGTGGGACACCCGAGAGGACAGATAGCCTACTAGATACGGTGTCTCCAATTTTGACCTGCTGGGAATGGTTGGACAGGTAGTCAGAGAACCAGCCAAGGGCATCCTGAAAGAATCCAGTGCTGGTCAGTGTGGATAGCAGGAGTGGGTGGTTCACTGTGCCGAATGCCTTAGTGAGATCAATTAAGACAACTCCTGAGATTTGACCTCTGTCTAAAGCGGAGTGGATATGAGTGGTGAGTTCCAGGAGGGCAGTGGTGGTACTATGACCCTTCCGGAAGCCGTGTTACTGCATACCAAGCAGGTTGTGTTTGTTTAGGTGGTCCGTTAGCTGGTCTGAGACTATCCTCTCAAGGGCCTTGGATAGGGAAGGGAGATTGGAGATAGGTCGGTAGTTGTTAGTGAGGACACGGTCCTCGTTTTTAAATATCGGCACGATATGGGCAGATTTCTAGTGGTAGGGGAATTTCCCTAGGCATAAGGAGCTGTTTAGTATATGGGTGAGGGGGTTGAGCACCTCAGGGAGAGAGAGAGAGAGAGAGAGACGAAGGAGTTTCAGGTCTAAGGTGTCACTGCTATACCTGGAGTGACTTAGTGCCCTTCTGAGATAAGGCTTGGCGCCCTTAGGTGAGATGCTGCGCAGGTGAAAGGGTGGGGTTGATGGGGGATGGGGGTGTGTCTGGAGGTGGGTCAGAGAAGTCTGGGGGGAGAACCAAGCTGAGGTTTGAGAATGCGTCATTGAAGGCATCGGCCATTTGGGCTGGATCAGAGGTAAGGCACCCATCAACCCTAATCTGGCTAGGGGGGTGGTGTTGGGAGCTTTTCCACACAGGTCTTTAATATTGTCCCAGAACTTTCATCCTGAGCCCCAGGAGTTGTTGAGGGAGGTCTTGTAGTACTTTGCTTTAGCTTTGCGCAGGGACCAAGTACATTTGTTCTGAGCCTCTCTATAGCTCTGCCTGTCAGCTGGAAGGTCAGTCTCATTGGAGAGGTGCCATAGTGAGTCTCTGGTCCGCATGAGGTCCAGGAGATGTTCAGAGATCCATGGCACGGGGTTACCTTTGGCCACCCTTTTGGTGATTAGGCAAATTTATCACAAATGGTGTTGAAGGCAAGGATGAAGAGGTCAAGGGCTCGATCACTGTCAGGTACCTTCATGATTCATGATGAAGGACCAGTCCATAGTCCTGAGATACATTTTGAGTTGCGCAAGTTTTCCTGGGCCAAGTTTGTGCCGGTAGATTAATCTGGGGGGTGATTTGGGTGATTAGCACGTCCAGTAGCAGAGTACAGGGGAGTGGTCACTAAGAGCATTTGGGAGTACAGTAGTACTGGTGATTTTAGTGGGGTGGTTGGTGAATACCAGGTCCAGCAGGGAGGAGGATCCAGTGCACTGGTTCAGTCTGGTAGGGGATGTGACGACTTGCGTTAGGTCTTGGGCAGTAGCGGCGTCTAAGAATGGTGCGGCAGCTTTGTCAAGCCAGTTAATAGTAAAGTCTCCTAGTATGATTTTCTCAGCTTGTGGCAGAAGAGTGGTCAGGTAGGACAGAACAGAGTGGAAGGCCACCTTCTGCTCTCTGGGAGGGATGTAGATGGTGGTGATGAGGGGAATTTAGAGGTTCCCAGTGTGATTTTTATAGTGAGGGACTGTGGGCCAGGTTGTAGCTGGGGGGTGGGAAGAAGCTGTCCATGTAGGACCTCTTTAGTGTATACAGTGCAGCCCCCCCACGTTTACCCTTTCGATCTGCCCAGTAAAGGTTTTACCCTGTGAGATTTAGCGATGAGTCAGGGGTGGATGGAGAGAGCCAGGTTTCACTAAGTGCAATGATATCAGGCTGGTGCTGGTGGACCCAGCCCTGGAAGGAGTCCCACTTTTTTAGAAGGCTACAGACATTAAGGGTGTCAATACGTAGTCCGCTAGGTGGAGGGTGGGCAGGTGCGGTAGTTGTGGCAGGGCCAGGGTTAGGGTGTACATTACCTGACATGAGCAGCAGGAGGAGGAGGAAGAACCTGCAGATTGGGTGCCATTTTGAGGCATTCTGAGGTCGTACGCAACCACCCGGGGGCCCTTTAGGAGTGGGGAATGGCCTGTAGTAGAAGACAAGGTGAAGGGACAGGGGGCAGAGGCTGGAGTCTTGGATGGCAAGGTTGATAGTGGTTGTAGGGGTGGCAGAGGGTGCTACGCATAGGGTGTTGAGAGTGGGAGCGGAGGGCTGGAGGGAGGGCAGCAAGATTAGTGGAATCAGTACAAAAGGAGTAGGTGGCTATGGATTCCTGATTAGAGGAGGACTCTGGGGTTGAGGTTAGAGGTGACTGCCAGTCAGGCAGCCATAGGGGGTAAAGAAGCAGTGTGTAGCCCAGGAGGGTGACAGGGGGAGTTGTTTGATGGGGTAGCTCTACGTAGAGCAGGAGGAGTAGTCGTAGCATAGTAGCTAGTACATGAGGCATTACCAAGAGAAACCTGCAATAGGTGAGGTGATGCAGCATATGCCCCTAGTGGCCTAGCAGTATAAGCTGCAGATGGAGAAATGGGCTGATTGGTTGCTGAAGCCTCCAAGAGTCCTATAAAAGGGTGTGCTCACCAAGGCTGGTGGCAGGGGTGATGGGGAGCTGATGCTTGCATTGGCGGGGCCTTCACAAGCTCACCGGTTTCCTAGCTGCACAGAGCTTAGCACGCGGTAACAGTCCTTCAGCGTACCTGTCTGCAGTTCTGGGGGTTGGGGGAGGGTTCTCCCAAGATCCTCATGACCTCCAAATGGGTCCCTTGCGCCACGGAGTACTGGAGCAGCCTGAGGAGAAAGGAGAGAGGTAGGTGATTAAATAGTATTGAGACTTTTGGGGGCGGGGGTACAGGGAGCTGAGTGGTGTGTTCTTTCTTGGAATTGGAAGGTATCTCGCTTCTTATGTTTGCCGTGAATCAGTGAATTAAACTATTGGGAGCCTTGTGAATCTGCAGTTTAAATTAAGAATCTGCGGTTTAACTTAAAGCACATTGTCCGTTTCGGCAAGTACAGTGCAGCATTAAATCTCAGACATGGGGTACAGTTCAGGCAATTAAGGTGCTTGTGGATCTGCAGTTTAAATTAAGAATCTACAGTTTAACTTAAAGCACATTGTCCATTTCGGCAAGTACAGTGCAGCATTAAATCTCAGACACAGATTCAGATTCAGGCATTAAGGTGCAGATTACCAACCCTAGTAAGCTCACTTTCTACGCAGTTACTGGTTTTAAAATAAGGTGAAGCAAAGAGTCCACATAAAAGTACACTGTTTCGGCAATTTCTACAAGAAATAAACTATCTCCACATTTGTGCCGACAGGTAAATGTGGTGCTGTAATTTAAAAATGGTGCCTTCACAAGCTCACAGGTTTCCTAGCTGCGCGGAGCTTGGCACACGGTAACAGTCCTTCAGCGTACCTGTCTGTAGTTCTGGGGGGGTGGGGGAGGGTTCTCCCAAGACCCTCACGACCTCCAAATGGGTCCCTTGCACCACGGAGTCCTAGAGCAACCTGTCTGCAGTTCTGGGGGTTGGGGGAGGGTTCTCCCGAGACCCTCACGACCTCCAAATGGGTTCCTTGTGCCACAGAGTACCGTAGCAGCCTGGTGCAAAGGATAATAGGGTGGAACACGGAGTTGAAGGCCTTAGTGAGGTCAATAAATATGGCTGAGGTGATCAGACCTTGATCCGTGGCAGAGTAGATGGCATCCATAAAGTGAGGAAGGGAAGTAGAGTGATGCTTTCTGAACCCTGATTGGACATGGGATAGAGTGTTAGAAGCCAGGAGAAAATCATTATCTTAGAGAGGACTAGGGACTCTTGAACCTTGGCAAGTGAAGGGAGAAGTGAAATAAGGTGGTAGTTGCCAGGGACAGTGGCATCACCACCTTAGAAGAGGGGGAGGACTGTAGCAAACTTTCAGGCTGAGGGAACCATAGCAGAGGAGATAGACAGGTTGAGAAAAAAGGTTTAGGTACTGACAAAGGAGGGAGCAGAGATTAAGGAGCTTAGGGTGCAAGCCATCAGGGCTGGATTTGGCAGGGTTGAGGGAGATGAGAGCTTTGAGGACTTCAGAGGGGGAAATTGGTGACAACTGGAAAGTAGGGGAATGTAGGGGGAGAGGGAGGGAGAGGCATAGGATAAGGAAAAGTGGAGTATTGCGGGATAGCAGTGGTAGTGAAGAACTTATTTAGAAATTCTGACAACGGTGGGTTCAGAGATAAGTGAACCCACCTCACAAAGGGTGGGAGGGGGGTGATGCTTGAGAGCTTGGGAAGGATGGAGGAGTGAATGGATATCATGCCAGGAGGACTGAGTGCTGCTGGGAGCTTGCAGGTGAGATCTGAAAAACTCCAGCTTGGCCTGTTGAATACACTTGGTGCAGCTGTTTTGGCGGTTACGGTAGGTGTGAAGGTCAGCAGGGTCGTGTGAGGTTTTATAAAGAGACCATGAAAGGTCTCAGGATTTGCATATAGTCAGGATTTCAGTGGTGATCAAAGGATGATGTGAGTGCTTTACTCTGATATTTTAAGGGGGGTCATGGATATCCCAAATAGTTAGAAAGATGGGGTGAAATTTGCAAGTGCAGCATCAACGGGGGGGGGGGGAGAAAACAGGTGACCAGTTGACTCTAGCCAGATCATGGAGCAGTCTGCACAAATCAAGGGATCTGAGGGATCAGTACGGGATGTATTTCAGTGGTTAGGGGGAGTATGGCTCTTCCTGATATGGAAGGTGGGGCAGTGATCACTGAAAGCATCAGGTAGTACACCAGAAGAGCAGATGCAGTTGGGGTGAGTTGAAAGCACCCAGCTGAGCAAGGAATGAGACTGGGTACGAGGATTAGGGTGAGTGGATTAATTTATTAGTTGGGATAGGTTAAAGGCTTCTATCTGACAGAAGTTGAGTGAAGAGAGTGAGAGCTAGTCTAAATTGAATTCTCCAGAGGATGAGTTTGCCTGATGAAGCAAGGGAGGAGACAGTGGAGACACAGGAGACAAGGGAAGATGGTGGGAGTTTTGGCATGGCGTAAAGGACACCCACAAAAATAGGCATTGAAGGAAAATAGAGAATGGCTAATAGGAGTGCATGTGAATTAGGGATCGCTTCTCAATGGGAAATGGTGCAGGATAGGGAGTTGCAGAAGTAAATGGCAACACCACCACCTCTTTTACCACGGTCTTGCCTGTGGAGGTTAAAATCAGGAAGGGCCAATTGTGTATCTGGAATGCAGGAGAATAACCATGTTTCTGAGATACATAGTATGTCAGGGGAGTGGTGAGTGACCCATACTTTTGTCACCCAGCTTAGGAAGTAGGCTGTAAATATTAATGTGGAATCTTTTCTGACTTTAAGGGTAAGCAAGTCTCATAAGTCAGGTTTGGGACAATAGCTTACACCAAGAAGTCTCATTAGTTGGTATATTTACTTTCTCCTGTTTTATTGTTTAGCTTACACCATAAAAAACATCTAATTTATTTTTCAAGTTATTCATTAAATCACTATTAACTATATTATGTGGGAGTCTGTCCCGGCTACACACCACTCTCTGGTTAAACCAAGATCCCCTTTTATTTGTCATACAGTTCCCCTTTTAATGGACAATCATGGGTTCTTGTAGATGCATGGGGGGAAGTGGGGGTTGGGGAGCCCAGGATTGAGTTTGACATAGCCAGTCAGAAGTAGAAGTAGCACAAGAAAGTGAAGGTGAGGGGCGTGACATTTATTCTTAAGTCTGTAGCCTTGTGGTGGGGAATGCAATGTGGGTGTAGGGGGGCACAAATGGAGAATCACTTCAAAATTTAAGAGGGAGCAATTTAGAAGCCCTGCGTGAAACAGGAAAGAGTGATAGGAGGAACTTGCAAGATAGGGAGGATGAGGGGAGGAAGTGGAGGGGGCAGTAATAATGCAATGAGGGCAGAGAGCAGTAGGGGGGTATTGGAAAAGTGGGAGAGACAGGGGAGCAGTAGGAAGAAGGAAAAGAAGGGTTAGGATGGGAAAGGGGAGGGCACAGATGAAGGCCATGGGGTTGTTATAATAGTGACAAATGCACGACAGTGATCACAGACTGCATAGGGACTTATAAAAAGCAAAATACAGAACAGCAGGAGCGAAAGGGCAAGAAGTGCTTCAGAAATATCTCTTCACTTAAAAGAAGGAGTTGTGAGCTAGTCTGAGAAGGATGTTAATAACCCGCAGGGTGGGAGAGTTGAGTATAGCACTGATCTTCAGGACTATCACTTCACCTAGATGAATGAATTTGTGAGCTAGTCCGAGAAAGAGGTTAATAATCAGTAGGGTGTGAAAGTTGAGTGAGGCAAAAGAGCAGCTAAGTCCCTCAAGTGGTGAGAGAATAAAAGGAGCCAATGGGAAGATGGGCAGATAGAGTTTTAAAGCAATCCCTTTGCTGATTGGTTCACTTACTCAAAGCTAAGAGTTCAGATAGGGTAGACGGGTGGTGGTGGGTGGGGAGATATTGCGTAGCGACATCAGGGAACAACCGAGTTGGGGTGTTCTGTGTAGAGGACCCATACCATTTGGTGGACAGGATCAGGTGGAGCTACCAGAGGAGTGGCTCACCGCGGGGCTCCAAGGTGATTAGCCCAATCAGGGCTGTAGTGCCTTGGGGGAGAGGGGCAGAATTTAGTTATGTGTTCCAAAACAAAGGAACAGGAGTAATCACTTTAGGCAAATTGGGGTGGGGGATGCTCTGACAGAGGTCGCAAACTGTCTGAATATAGGTCTGTGCCAGTGCAACACATAGTGAATGAACACTGCACCAGCAGAGCCCTGTGCTGCCCAAACAGAATAGTGCCAGGGTTCCTGTGGGCCACATTCAGTCCTATCGTGCTAGTGAGCCCATTGGGCATGCAAGGTACTAAGGGACCATTAGCATGTCCTGTATGGGCTCATTAGCATGCCATGCAGCCACAAACTGCCCATAATGAGCTTGGGAAACATGCATTACCTGGTACCTATTTTCCCCCCAATCACCAATGCTGCACTTATGAGACATGTATGCCCGGGTGTCTAGTGGTCCCTCCCATCACCCATGGGGCAACATTTATTCTCTGGTAGTCTAGTACCCCTCACCCCTTGAACTGTTGCCAAACCCCACCTGACCCACCCACTCAGGACCCACAGTCCCACCCCTCACTCTGGACACTGGTGGGTACCACTTCGATGGTGACCAACTTAGCCCTCCACTCATTTCCTTGACTTACCACCCTCTGACTGTCAAGCAGAGATCTCCAGACTGTTCTATCACTGACACTCAGAAGTGGCTGGTTGAGGAAGTGGGCATAGGACCATGCCAGTTGCTGTCAATGTTGTGCCACCAGTGTACTGGGTGAAGGAGGTATGGGGCAGAGAGTCCTGAGTGGGTGGGTCAGATGATGGCACGACAACCATTCAAGGGGTGGGATGGGGTTCACTAGACTACCAGGGGGTTGCATTTTTGAAACCAGAAAGGGTGACAGAAGGGTTGGGGGACCACTAGAGACCAAGGAATAAATGTTGCATAAGCCCAGCATGAGTGATCAAGGTGGGGCACCAGACACCAAGACATAAATGTTTTAGAAGTCTGGCATGGGTAATCAGGAAGGGGAGATCACTAGATACCAGGGAATACATGCTTCAAAAGCCCAGCATGGGTGATCAGTGGACCACTACATACCAGGACATACAGGTTTCAAATGACCAGCGTGGGTGATCGGGGGGTGCAGTCAGTGTGCTAGGTTAAGGGCTCGGTTTCATCAGTGTCATTGAAGCACAGATCAGGAAGCATAGGAAAACCAGGAGCAGTTGTAGAATTCACCAAAAATATTTATTTACACTAGTAGTAACATAAAAAAATAAACTTGTTCAGTATAGCAATTTACAAAGTCAAAATAAACAGAAAAAGTCCATCTGAGTTTTTCTTCAATTTCTGTGTCCATTCTTCTCCCTCCAGCAGTTGCAGCTCAGCTCTCTTAGAAGTCTTTCCAACCCCCATTCTTAATAAGCATCCTGTTCTTGTATGTTTCAGGCAGGTGCAAGGCAGGAACACAGTGTGCCTGAGCTGAGGATCCCTTTTCCACAGCTCTTCTGCAAAAGGCTTAAAAATTTGCACTCAAGTAACCTCTTGAATTCCCAGCAGCTCTTTGCAATCATCTCAAAATACAATTATATACATTTCAACAGTAACACTATATATTTTCCTTTTATCACTGCTGCTATTTATCTCCTCTGCAGTGTGACTGGCTTGGGGCATCCAGCCACCGGCCCTGCCCACCAGGAGAGCTGGGTGGCTCATACCACACCCAGGAGGGTCCAGGATGGCCGTCATCCTATCCTGTGGGAGGGCCCACTCTGCCACGCCCAGCCAGGACAGCCCCGGATCCTCCCTGATGGGAGTCCTCGCAAGTCCTCCGGGCAGCACAGGGCGTGGCTATCAAGCTGCATGGTTGCACCCAGCCCTTTTTCCTGATTTTTCTGACCCCACGGGAATGTGGATGAGTAATAACATCAGGCACAACATGCCAATGTCCACTGCACTCCCCCCCCAGCTACCACCATGCCAGTAGTACCTCCAGGCATCCCCAGAGGTTACTGCCATGCAATGGTTGTTCCCCAACCCACCCCAGGACTAGAAGAGCAGTCAGCAGATGCTCAATCCTAGTCATCCCCTGCCAGCCACTGACAACCTGGGCTCATTCCCGTACCCGGGTCACTGGTGTGGCGCGAGGTGTGACATCCAGCGCCTCAACCCTCAGCACCACTGGGGCAGCTTACACTATGTATTTTCTAAACAGAAGGATCCCAATATCAGTTACACCTCCACATCATGACTTGCATATATTCTTATATCAGCAGATGTGCGAGGGAGAAAAAAGACAGAACAGCTAGGGAAGACTGAGGGACAGTGAGAGGCAAAGAACTGCGAGACTGTCGGGGTGCTCAAATCCTAGGTTCCACAGAAAAATTTGGTTGTGCAACCAGAGAGACAAGAGACAGGAAAGGAATATAACAGAATAGATCCTTGCATTTAAACATTTTCCATAACAACTGGGACAGGGTCGTATTCCACCCAGTCACAATCAGCATTAAACACCGTCCTTTTGGCACACCCTTTAAAAATGACCCCACCCTAACTGCTGGTGCTATTCATGGTCAGCACAAAGCTAACCTATAGTTTTGCACTGACTGATTGAATATGGGGCCAGTGAAGACTAAATAAAAGTAATTCATGAAAATTATCTGGATTTTTCATATGTAATCCCTTTTTTCCACACTGTTTAAACATAATCATAGTCAAACTGACAACTCTGTAATATTTACATCATATTACACTCATGATGTTTTAGACAGCCTCAAACATGATGAAATCTATGTTTTCTAGTGCATAGGTACATGTAGCTATGAGACTGTGCACCACACAAATGACTGTGAATTTCTCTCATGAAACAACAGACATCATATTCCTACTGGGTCAATATGTCACAGATAATACCATGCAAGGAATACCACGTGGAGAACATTGTGTAGTGCACTAGTGCAATAGGGTACAAAACCCCGTGTGACATATATGGTGCACGCAATTTTTTACCCTATCACGCATGGTTGGGGAGGAGTGTTGTATAGGTTAATACCTCCATTTGGGAGGTGGTCCACTGAGCTGCTGCTGTGGCTCAGTGGAATGAGCCTCGACACTACAGGATGTTGCTGTGCACCTGGACCAGGCTCGAATCCTGGTCATAGACATTTTGGAAATCGCATTTGTGTGGTGTTTATTTTTTCCCAGTCCCGGTGTTTCTCCCCATCCCCATGTTGACTTCCCCTGGAGTTGATTGTCTTTATAGGGGATGGTTCGGGGGTGGGGCCCCTTGCAGAAAACAAAACAGACACATGTTACCATCGCCAAAATCCTTTTCAGCAGAGTGCCTGTGTGCCAACAATGTATCCGCTGATTTTACAGTGTGATACATTGCTGCATGGTTTTATCGATCTCGGTAATGACCCCGTATCCATCATATTCATATGCCATTTTTAAACAAAGAAAAAATACATTTGTTCATTATCTGTAATCCCCCAAATAAAAGTCTTTATAAATAAAAATAAAATTTATCTTTGTTATTCAGCCAGTTTGAAGATTACAAGCAGTGTTCAGCAATAGTAAGAGTGCTTGCAAAATCCTAGAGTGCATCATAATGTGGGTTGGGGGAGTCACCAGTAGGGAAGCAATCTTGCCACTTCATAAGTCCCTGGTAAGGTCCTACCTGGAGTACTCTTGTGTGTATCTGAGCTCCTTAATACAAACGTGACACAGAGACTGTCTAGCAGGTGTAATCCCAGCCTTGGGAATGGACATGGGTTACTCAGGGGCTGGCAAGGGAGGGAGGATTGAGTGTTCCTTGACAGCTCTCCTCCCTTAGGGAGGGGGAAGTTTTGCACATCCTGCTAGTCTACTGCCACCTGGATGAATCTGGATGACAGTGCCCTGGGGCAGTAGGCAAAGGGGTCCACATGCCTAGATGCCAGGGGCATCTCCATGTAGGTGGAGTATACACATCACATCACTGCACATGCATGGATGTCAGGGGTGAATGTCTTCTAGCCACACCTTGGTGATGGACTGGTCCCTTACAGGCCCTGCACTGATGACTGGACCCTTCCAAAGAAGTCCTGTGGCAGAGGATGAATTGGAATGAGTAAGTTCATGGAGAGTCAGATGATGGGGTGGGGGGGTGAATAAGGAAGATAAATTCAGGATTTAAAAAATATTACAAGTGGTGTCCAGTGGCACCGATACTCCCTAGGGCACCCCACCCCGGTCCCGAGAAAGCAGTCAGCACAAACTCTCTACTCATCTCCTTGGCTAGCTCCCATTTGACTAATACAACTACAATATCTACTGTATATACAAGTTTATTCATTAGTAGTTGCAAGATGTCACTAAACATCACAAAAGTGCTTTTTTAGAAAAACACTTCAGTGATTTTCTGAGACATCTCACAACCATGAACTTGATATACTTGTTAATGTAGTGACACTGTAGTTGCATGAGTCGGACCATGTCCAGCCAAGGAGGTTATGAAGGGTTTGTGCTGGCCACCACTACAGGACAGGGTAGCCACAGGACACTAAGGACAACTTTTATGCAAACAAGGAGAGGAGGGTGACATCGCTGGACAGCAGACAACTTATGGAGACAAGGAAAGAAGTGGTTCCAATGGATACATCACATCTTCATACTACAGTATTCCACAGAAATATATTTAAAAAGTGGCTGATCGAGACACAGCTTAGCTCATGCAGATCTCCTGACAAAATGAAGTGCCTGTATGAGTTATGCAGCCAGTCCTGAGAGTGGCAATGGTTTGCAAGAGCCCTGGCACGTGATCTGTTGCTTATTGGGTGTCTAATCATTACACAAAAACACTTTGCTAGCAAAAAAAAATTCTCCTAACTGTGACAGTTTTTGCCTTGAGCAAGACGTGCCTTTTAACCCTTTAATTTCTAGTCCCTTTTCTCATTAAACACATTGATATGACCTTATAGTCCTTTTTCCTTCAACACTTTGCTCTCATCCAACATTTTGTCATAATTCCAGAGTCCCCACCATGGGGAGGAGGAAACCCTAAAAGGGGGTATCCGATTTTCCACCTTGTAAAACAGTTATGATGAGATTTATTTGCTGTTAAATATTTTACACAAGTAAGTATAATAACAGAGGTAACTTGCAATGCTACCAAAATAACCCTCTAATCATGAGGTTAGTCCTAAGCATAAACATGTTAGCTGAGTACTTGCATTATGCATTACATTATTAGCTACCGCTTAAAACTCTATAGCTTGTCTAGCAATGTAAATCAATTGTGTGTTTTCTGCCTAAAAGCTTTTATAATGCAGGTCATGTCTTAGAACCTTGTTAATTGGGCCATTTGTAGATTGTGAATTTGCTTGTTACGGTTCTTAATGGTGCACCAGAGGCAGCATGACATGATTATGAGAATTGCAATGAGAATTGCTTGTAAGACTATGAAAGCTTTAAAAGCTGATTCCAGCCTGCTGTCAGAGAGCATGAGATCTAGGTACCCCTGGTGGATCATGTTATTCATAACTTGCTTAGTGTTATACATTTTATTATTGACCTCCACTCAGTGTGTATCATTTCTGGCCAGTAGGGCTTGAAGGACCATGGTTAAAGTCTCAATAGGGACATTGAAGGTGTGTAAGTATTGGTCAAATATCGAAGTTGTCTGGATCACTTTGTATAATGTACTCTCCAAAAATGGGGATGGGCTTGATGACTGTTTGGCCTAGGGCAGTGTGCTCTGTGTGGGGTAAAGCAAAAGTTAAGGGCAGTAACATTGCAGGTAAGATGTCCATAGGAGAAGGTTTCATGGTTGGTTACCACACAATACTGACCTTGTTCATTGTACACCACTTTAACCATTGGCTTACGCCACTTGGTTAACTTGACAGGGCATGAGGTGATTAGATTAGCCTGATACTTAGCTATGTCATCCTCCATGGTGTACCCACACACTGGGGTGGTGACATCAAACACATTACACCTGCATAGATATCTATATCCTTTTACAAAGCAATAGTCAAGGTAAGGGATTGTCCATCTTTGGACTTCTGGGACATACACTAATAAAGGGGGGATTGTCTAAGCGTTCCACATATTTTTCATTTGCTAAGTAGCCTATGGAGGCAAATGGCAACCAGTTTGTCAAGGCAAGGCAAATTTTATTTAAAAAGATGCCCATCCTGGAGGCTCTGGGCACTGAACGTGTTAGAATCACATACAAATAACACCAACTAAATATATATATATAGATATATATATATATATAGATATATATCTATATATATATATATATATCTATATATATATATACAATCACCACAATATGAAACCTGATAATAAATATCATACACTGTAACTCACTATTATAAAATGTATAAATAATATGATCTGCAATAAGTAAGGCAAGGCAAGTTTTATTTAAGAGATGTCCATCCTGGAGGGTCTGGGCACCATACAACAATCAAAATAGATACAAAATAACATAATAATAAACATTTATATACAAACAGTTAAAACAGAATTTACTACCCTCGACAGCAACTAAAATCAGAATAGGTAGAAACTAAATTAAACATCCATTTTTAAAAGACAGGTTGGAACTATAAGACATAGTCCGGGAAGGCCTGATTATACAAGAAGGCCTTGAGGCAGGCCTTAAATATTTCCACAGAAGGGGCCTCCCTGATGGCTAAAGAAAGCAAATTCCACAGAACGGGGGTGGCAACACTGAATGCTCTGTCACCAGCAGTTTTTAAACTCATCCTGGGAATCGCGAGGAGGCCCCTAGAGGAGGAGCGGAGGGAGCGGACCGAGACAGCAGGTGCAAGAAGGTCCTTCAGAGAGCCAGGGCACAGGCTGTGTAGGGCCTTAAAGGTGAGCAAACCCACCTTAAAGATGACCCTCCACCTAACCGGCAGCCAGTGCAGCTGACGCAGCACTGGAGTGATGTGACAATACTTAGGCTGTCCTGTCAACAGCCTCGCTATGGTGTTCTGCACCAGCTGCAGTTGGTGCAGGGTACCCCCAGAGACCCCAAGATAGAGTGCATTACAGTAGTCAAGCCTGGACGTCATGAAGGGCTGTACCAAAGTGGGGAGGTCCAGTGGTGGAACTAGGGGCTTTATCCTGGCGATATTCCTCAGATGATAAAATCTGCTATGGGCAACGGACGCCACCTGAAACTCAAGTGTCAATCCGCTGTCAAGAATAACACCCAGATCACGCACCCTATAGGAAGCCTTCAATGGTACAGAGCCAAGACAAAGCCCTGTCTTTGCACCAGAGGCCAACCTATCACACCCTCTGTTTGACTCCACCACCAGTACCGCCGTCTTACTAGGGTTCAGTTGCAACCAGCTGGAGGCCATCCAGTCATTGATCTCAGCAAGGCAGCTGTTAAGCACTTCCACTGCACAAGATGTTCCAGGGGCAAGGGAAAGATACAGCTGGGTATCAGCATAGCACTGAAAACCCAGACTGTACTTCCTAATTAGCTCTCCCAGGGGTAGCATATACATGGCAAACAACATCGGTGACAAGATCGAACCCTGGGGAACTCAGCATGACAGGTGACCAGGGAGGAGGAGAAATTCCCCATCACTACCCTCTGCTTCCTGTTAGATAAAAAAGACTCAAACCAGCAGAGGACCGTGCCAGCGAGTCTGCAGAATTCCCTTAGGCAGTCAAGTAACACTCGATAGTCCATCGTGTCAAATGCTGAAGAGAGATCGAGGAGAACAAGAATTGTTCCCTCCCCTCAATCGCTAGCCCTAAGGAGGTCATTATGCACCGGAACTAGCACAGTTTCTGTGCTATGCCTATCACGAAACCCAGACTGGAGTGACTCATACAGATTATGGGCCATGAGATGCTCCTCAAGCTGAAGCGCCACCACCTTCTCCACAATCTTACCCAAAAATGGGAGATTGGATATAGGACAGTAATTTGCCTTGACGTCAGGGTCCAACAATGTTTTTTTCAGAAGGGGACTCACCAATGCCTCCTTCAAGATGTCTGGGAAAACCCTCTCTGAATTGGTACACTGGACAATCAAGGCAAATTCCGGGCCAACAGAGTCAACACATCTCATTAAGAAATGAGTTGGCACCGGGTCCAGTTCACAAAAGGTGTGCTGAAGCTTGGAGGCAATCTCACTGACCTCAACCACCTCCACCAGTCTAAACTCACCCAACCAGATGGATTGCCCTCTGGTTGCCCATGGCGACCACTGTAGGCCAAAGTCTGGTCCACTGGCAGAACACCCTGCCTGATGGCAGACACCCTGTCTGAGAAGAACTGAGCAAACTCCTCGCAAAATGTGTTCGAAAAGGCTACCTTTGACTGTAGACAGGAAGGATGAAGAAGCCTGTCCACAGTCTGAAAGAGCACAGTTGGTGGGTTCCTCCTGGCAGCAATCTCCCTGGACAGGAATTGTGCCTTCTTACAGTTGATTGCCCCCTGGTATACACCATAGTGTACACATAGGGCCAGTTTGTCTACCTCCAGGCCAGACTTCTGCCAGCAGTGCTCTAATCTCTGACCCAAAGTCTTCATTGACTTGAGCTCCCCATCATATCAAGGGGACCTCAAGTGAGAAGACCTGGATCATCCACTGGCTGGTGTGAGGGAGTCAAACGCACCAGACAGAGCCTTATTATAGGCATTCACTGCCATGCACACACCCCCAACTCATGCACTGGCTGCGCTAGATAGGTCAACCACCGCCAAAAAACCTTCAGGGGTCAACCCCCTCAAAGGGCAATAGCTGACCATCTCTGCAGGGGGAGAGCTATCAAGGGGAGCCCCGAACAGGATCTTCACCAGGAAATGATCGGACCAAACAACCTGATCAATGCTGAGACTATTTATCTCAAGCCCCAGTGAGAACACCATATCCAACATGTGGCCACCCTGATGGGTCGTGGAGGAAACTCCTTGCGCAAAGCCCAGAGGTGACATCTGGAGGAAGCTGTAACCAAGTCGAGAAGATTCATCCTTAGATCAAACACTGAAGTCCCCCAGCACTAAACATCTGGGAGCCTACAATGTTTCCCCGATGATGAAATCTGCCACCTCCTGCAAGAAATTTCCCTCTGCCCCAGAAGGGCGGTAAATCAGGAGAATCAAGCAACCTGCGCCGGGACCCCACGGATGGCCACACATTCAAATGAATGTGGTGCTCTCACTGGGTGCAGGGTGAAACCCAGCTCGGATCTAAAACAGATGGCTACCCCCCTGCCCCTGCATTCCACTCTGGGGCAGTGCACTACAGTATACCCGGGTGGGATGGCGGCCTCTAAAACCGGGCCAGCATGATCACCGATCCAGGTCTCCATAATGCAAGCCAGATCGGCCAAAGAAACCAAGTCCGCTATAATTGCAGTCGTGTTTCTGACTGATCTTGCATTGCAAAGCACCACCCTCAGGGAACTGGTGGACAATGCAGCCCCTCTGGTTGCCTGCCCACTCGGTCTGGTGGGAATCCTGGTGACAGGAACTACACATGTCTGGCCTCTCCCTAAGGCCCGTCTAATCCCAGGGTGCCTTCTGCACCCCACTACCTTGATCCTACCACCATCCACAGTGCATGGAGCACCCACCCAGATTGAGTCCTGTGATTCCTCCCTATTCCAACCTCCCTACAGTGCCTTGCTATAGTAACAGACACTGGGAGGTTGAAAAAAAGGCCGAAGATTGAGCAGCCAGGATGTCCCATACACTATCCTGGTCCGCCCCAGACCCTCATACCTTCCCAGACACATCCCTCCTGACTACGTAACCCAAAACCCCAAAAACAGGCTAAAAAAAAAACAAAATAAAAAATGCACAATACCACACACTCACACGCATACATTAAAAAGTAAACACAACCTAGAATCTACCCCTTCTAATTTCCAATAGCTACTCCTTCCCTCTCTCTCACAGAGTAAAGGGTATTAAACAGAGGAAATAAAATATATAAAACAAGTAATTTATTACCCCCACATTCGATACTAACCAGTATAAAAATGTTACAACAATAGATATAGCGGTATTTTTAACTATAAGCTATAAGGAGCAGTCACAGAATGTCTCATCTATAAAATTAGTCCAAGGAGCTTCACCTCCACAAATAAATGTCCAGTGAAATTTCTGTTCGCACTACCTCTCACATAGGCTGGTTAGAACTACAGAATTATTCTATGCGATTTATTTAAACCAGGCACTCTCACTGTCCGTAAAGTCAAGAGTTGGGCATAGAAAGAGGTATGACCATGTCCAGAGTATAGTCCCACTCAAACTTCTGATATCTCCCAAGGAACAATAATCTTCATACCAGGATTTGGGGCCCACTAAATGCTGCTGAGGGACCCAGATTAACTCTGCCCTAGGAGGCCACCACCAGATATCTCCACAACCGTCACTTCAGCCATCAGTAAATGTCAGCCCATCAGCTGACCCCCTGAAGGCCTAGGAGCAACCCGAAGTCATTAGCCCACTCTCCAGCTGGCCTAGTCCCCGGTGTCCCACACGGTCATGAATCTGGAAGCTTAGCCACCCCAGGACAAAGACGGACCCCTCCCCTTCCAGACAGCAGTAAGCCTCACAGATAACCAGTCCCAGCCAACTACACTTCCCGTTCTTCATGGCAGAATGGCTGGTAGATAATTGGACAACAATCCAGCAAGGGTCCAGCCCCTCAATGGTCCAACTCACAGCTCAGCATGGTGCTCTTGTTCCACAGGCGCAGAGGTTCCTCACATAGGCTACTCTCCCTAGGACACTGCCAGAACCTCCTCCGCTTTGTCCCCCACTGTTCCAAAACTACCAGTTTTCCAGTGAGTAAATATGCCACCAAGTTTGAACTAAGGCGGGTAATTTATAAACCAACTCATGTGAAAAAGAATGGTCCAAGAATGCTCCTCCACTTCAGCCTCAAATACTGGAGTCGTTCAGTTAGTGGAACCGTAAGGTTAATGATTAAAATATAACGGTGACTCCGAGATACTCAGCATATGGGAAAATGGGAAGCAGTGTATTTGTCTGATCAAGTAAATCCAGGTAAGAGCATGATAGAATAAGAACTATTACAACGTCACACAGTAACCTCCACCAGGACAAAAAATGTTAACGATAATGAATAAAAGTATCCTGCAGATGACATCCAACAGTGAACTAACTTAATTTAAACAAATAAAATGCTCTGAAATAACTAAATCAGGTTCAAAAACTAAGCTGCAGTGGATGGCTGGCCCAGCATGGCTGCCATGTTTCTACAAGCATAAGGAAATCAAGAACAAAAAACTAAATATATAACCAGGGACAGAGTTAAGCACGAACGTCCGGCATCAGATAAAATTATAAATCAAAGTCTGGGCAGGCCTGATTATACAGGAATGCCTTGAGGCGGGCTTTGAAAACCTCAACAGAAGGGACCTCTCTTACAGCTGGAGATGGCAAATCCACAGGATTGGGGGGGCAACACTAAACACTCTGTCACCTGCCATTTTTAACCTAGTCCTGGGAATCACAAGGATGCCCCTGGAGGAGGAGGAGGAGTGGAGGGAGCGGACCAAGACAGCAGGTGTAAGAAGGTCCTTCAGGTAACCAGGGCCCAGGCCATGTAGGGCCTTAAAGGTGAGCAAGCCCACCTTAAAGAGGACCATCCACCGGCCAGGCAGTCAGTGCAGTTCACACAGCAATGGAATGATGTGACAGTACTTAGATTGCCCCATCAACAACCTGGCAGCTGCGTTCTGCACCAGCTGCCACTGGTGGATGGTACTCCAGAGACCCTGAGATAGAGCGTATTATATTAGTCAAGCCTAGACATCACAAAGGCATGAATCAAGGTGGGGAGGTCCAGGAGTGGAACTAGGGGCTTTATTTTGGTGATATTCGTCAATTGACAAAAACTGGTATGAACAACAGGCGACACCTGAGACTCAAGGGTCAGTCCGCTGTTGAGAATAATGCCCTGGTCATGTTCCCTAGAGGAGGCTTTCAATGGTACAGACCAAAGAAAAGCCCCGTTTCTGCACCAGAGGCTAACCTATCACGCCCTCTGTTCGACTCCACCACCAGTACCTCTGTCTTATAGGGGTTCTGTTGCAACCAGCTGGAGGCCATCCAGTCATTGATCTCAGCAAGGCAGGTGTTTAGCACTTCCACTGAATTGGCTGTCCCAGGGGCAAAGGAAGGATACAGCTGGGTGTCATCAACATAGCAACAAAAACCCAAAATGTACTTCCTAATGAGCTATCCCAGGGGCAGCATGTACATGGCAAACAACATTAGTGAGACTGAACCCTGGGGTACTCTGCATGACAGAAAGCTAGGGGAGGAGGATAAATTCCCCATCACTACCCTTTGCCTCCTGTTGGTGAGGAAAGACTCAAACCAGCAGATGACAGTGCCAGCGAGTCCACAGAATTCCCTCAGGTGGCCAAGCAACACACGATGGTTCACTGTGTCAAATGCGGAGGAGAGATCAATGAGAACAAGAATTGTCCCTTCCCCTCAATCTCTCACCCTAAGGAGGTCATTATGCACCTGAACTAATGCAGTTTCTGTGCTATACCTTGCACAAAACCCATACTGGAGAGGCTCATGTAGATCATGGGCTACGAGGTGCTACTCAAGTTGAAGCAGCACCACCTTCTCCACAATCTTACCCAAAAATGGAAGATTGGAGATGGGATAGTAAGGGTCCAAAGATGGTTTCTTTAGAAGGGGTCTCACCAATGCCTCCTTCAAGACATCAGGAAAGACCCCCTGACAAGCAGCACCAGACAATCAAGGCAAACACTGGGCCAATGGAGTCAACACATCCCATTAACAAATGAGTCCGCACCGGGTCCAGTTCACAAAAGGTGTGCCACAGCTTGGAAGCAACCTCAATGACCTCTGCCACCTCCTCCAGTCTAAACTCACCCCAACCAGGCGGAGTGCTCTCCAGAAGCCCATGGCAACCACTGTCAGTCAGAATATGGCTCACTGGCAGAATCCCCTGCCAGAGGGCGGACACCCGTCAGAAGAACTGAGCAAACTCTTCGCATAACACTTTTGTACAGCTTGTTTCAGCTGTAGACAGGAAGGAAGAAGAAGCCTGTCCACAGTCCAAAAGAGCACAGTTAGTCAGTTCTTCCTGGCAGCAATCTCACTGGACAGGAATTCTGCCTTCTTATGGTTGATTGCCCCCTGGTACACACCATAGTGTGTACGCAGGGCCAGTTTGTCCACCTCCAGACTGGTCTTCTGCTAACAGCGCTCTAATCTCTGACCCATAATCTTCATCCCCTTGAGCTCTCCATCATACCAATGGAACCTCAAGTGAGAAGATTTGGGTTGTACACGGACCGGTGTGAGGGAGTTGCATGCACCAGACATTGCCTTATTATAGGCAGCAACTGCCACACACACACCCACAACGCATGCACTGTCCACACTAGATAGATCAGCCACCGCCAAAAAACCCTCAGGGGTCAAGCCCCTCGAAGGGTGGTAGCTAACCATCTCAGAAGGGGAGGGCTCTCGGGGGGGGGGCCCAAACAAAACCCCACTGTGCAATGATTGGTCCAAATGACCCGATCAGTCCTGAGATTATTTATCTCAAGCCCCAGTGAGAAGACCAGGTCCAACATATGGCTGCCCTAGTGGGTCACAGAAAAAACTTCTTGCATCAGGCCCAGAGATGACATCATCTAGAGGAAGTTGTAACCAATCTGAGAAGATTTGTGGCTGGCCAAAACATTGAAGTCCCCCAGCACTAAACATCTGGGGGCCTCCAATGTTTCACCGATGACAAAGTCAGCTACCTCCTGCAGGAATTCTCCTGCCGCCCCAGTGGGGCTGAAAATCAGAAGAATCTGGCAACCTATGCCCAGACCCCCACAAACAGCCACACACTTAAATGAACCTGGTGCTCTTACTGGGTGCAGGGTGGAGCCTAGTTCAGATCTAAAACAGATGGCTACCCCCCGCCTCTGTGTTCCACTCTGGGGCAGTGCACTACGGTATACCCCAGTACCTCGAATACTGATGTATCCAGGATCAAATACAGGGAGGGACACCATAAAGGAGATGTACATGACATCCTTTAGGGAGTAGGACCTCTGCCCATAATGGAAGCCTTGACTGGGATGGGGAGCTACATATCCTAAGTTCTGGACGGTGCCTGAGGAAAGTGATGTGCATCTGCTTATGCAGCTCCAATTAACCTTTTCCTTTTTAGACATGCATTGAGGACAATACCATTTGACAAGCAGGGCATCTTTTATAAGGTCAGGGATGTGGCCATTTTCTACACTTTGCAGTAACTTGGTTATAGTAATTAAACCATATCCTCCTTAAGCAGTGCAGATTATTTCTCTTCCTACCTTTTTCTCTTGTGCCTCATTATTGCTGGCCTGAATCATTTCATTTACCTTGGATTGCATTTCATTAAATAGCCTGGCAATATCGTGCATCATAAAGATTGTAAGCCTTTCCTCCTGGGTGATGCCCTCAATGCCATGTAATTCTGATTTGTCTATTACCCGGGCCTCATTACTTTCAAAGTATTTCATGTGGTTTCTAATTTTGTCTATGTCTGCTCTCTTCCAAATGGACATACCTGAGCGAAATAGACCAGTGGCTGTACCTACCATACCTCCTATTTCTCCTAGATATTGTGCATTAAGTCTCTTGGTATGGTGAGTACCATTAGTTGCAACATTTCTAATAATCTCTTGTCCTCCTAACTGATTCTGAGCTCTCTGTTGGTAAGAAGATATTATGTCTACTAATAATGATGCAAAAACAAAGAAACATTACTTTGTATACAGTGTCCAAATTCTGCTGTGTTCCAATGTGAAATATTTAAAATAGGTACAGTATATGCATAAACTGAACACTATTTATCAAAGTCCCAGGTACTGAGGTGGCTGTCAGTCCACTTTTGTGTCCTGGATGCAGCTGTGGGAATTGTGTAGGTAATTGGAGGGGTCCTTTAGTGAATATGGGGTACCAGTCTTCTTCGGTGGGAGTAGGTGGAGGAGATGATTTTGTAGTAGTTGTTGGACCTGAGATTTTGGAGTTTGGGATGGGATGCCCACCACTTAAACACACTTGTGGTGCATGATAGAGGTTCTTGAATCAGCACTTATGGCACAGATCCAGTCTGCACAGGCAAGGTATATACAACACCACTGTCCAAAGTCATCCTGTTTGATGTCCTTTACTGTAAACACAACAAGATACATACTTATGCATTTTATGGATTCACTTCCCTTATAATAGGCTGCATCAGTCACATACACATCCAACCATTCATCTCAAGATCGAACAGCCCAACTATGTATGTGCTTGGGTCCTTTACACGGCACCCCTGAGGGTTATATCCTGAAGTAGTCAGCCATGGAGATTGAAAAGCTGTTTCCTAATGGTTGGGGTGCATACTTAAGTTGTTTGAGAAACATTCTTCCCTTCTTTCATGGAGGTTTGTCATCACAGAGCCTTGGTTTCCCTGTGCGGTCCATGTTTACATTGCAGTACCACTCTACCCATTCTATGGTATCCCCATTGATGCTGTAGGTCCAGCCTCTGTACTTTACACCGACGCCTTGCACCTCTTTAAGGCACAGGGTGAAGATTACAATCAGCATCTTTGTAGCCTGTTGCATGGTGATGGACCTCATTTTAGGCTTCTATTTTTGGCCCCTCTGTGTACAAAAGAAAGATCAGGGTTAGCAACTGTTCTTATTTAATGCTTTTTAACTAGTTGATGTGATACCATTTATGCACAGGCTGTTTTTTTGCCTGGGATTTTTAACAAATACACTGTAGGCCTCACTTTGTCAACAATGGGAAAGGATCCTTTCCATGAGGGTGCAAAAGCATGTTCCTTTTTTGCATAACTTCTAACCATTACTGAATCTCCAGTTTGATATTCAAATGGATGTGCCTTTTTGTTAAAATAGTTTTTCATCTGTTTCTTAGATTTACCAATGTTTATAGCCACAAACTTATTAACTTCTACAATGTATGCTTCCATTTGTTTGATTCAGTTTTCTGTTACAGTCCCTTTCAACAAGGGGGATGCTGTGGGTAGCAGCAGGTGCCCGGGGGTTCTCATTAATCTTCTGGTCATAGCCTGATATGGCTAATACCAGAAGTTCTGTGTGGTGTAGACCAGATTGCCATTAAGCACAGAGGTAACATTTTAGCCCCTTGGTTTGGTTTGTCGGAACAAAATTTTGTTAACATAGTTTTTAAAGTTCTAGTCCCCCATTCTGCTACCCCAATAATTGTTGGTGGAATGCCACGTGTCGTTCTTGTTTAATATTTAGAATAACTTGCAATTGTTTGAAATTCAAATTATTTTACTGATTTTTCATTACAAAACAAAATCAGTAGTCTTGAATACAACAAAAAGTCAACTTCAGATAAAACAATAACACAACCAACTCCCTGCCCTCCCCAGTAGTCCTCCCCCTCCCCCCCGCTTCTCTCCCACTGTTAACTACCCCCCCAGAGTGTGCCCTTCCTTGTGTTATCATGGATCTACTAAGGTTATAAAAAGTCATCTGGGGAGTCCATGAGAGATAGGTACTTAATGCAGGAACAAAGTGTATAACTTGCCCCATTTTTTGTTAAAAAGATGAAGCCTATTACCTGTACTTGCGATCAAATGCTCAATTCTAAGACAAACAGTGAGTTCATTTATCCATTCAGTATATGATTATCGACAACTGGTCTAGCCAGTGTTTGAGTACCAGTTTCTTAACCACCATGGAGACCAGAGCCATATGGAACCTGCGCTCTTTGACCTTTACATCCTTGTACATTCCCAGCAGGCAGACCTCTACTGCGAAAAGTTCTTTGAGGCCTAACAAGGGGTCCAGTCTAGATTTGATAGCTCGCCATAAAGGTGCCACATTTTCACAGAACCAGAAAATGTGTACCAGATTCCCTTCCAACATACTGCACCTGGTGCAAGCAGAAGTAGGGAGATGCCCTATTTTAAATAGTTTAGCAGGGGTGTAATACATGTCATTTAGTATATGATATTGGGTAAGTCTGAGTTTATCCTGGGTGATGTAAATATATACGTCTTTCCAAACTGAAGTCCAATTAATAGTTAAGTACGGTAGCAGGGAGTCCCATACCTTGGAGCCTGGTAAAGGTTCCGGGTGTTTAAGGGCTAGGAGACTAGCATAAATCAGGGATATGCAGTGAGGTTGGTTAGAGAGGTTATGGAACTGGGTTAGTAGCATGTCCAATTTGGATAACTGAGGAATGGTACCAAACAACTGACCTATTAAGTGTCTTAATTGGAAGACCTTGAAGATATGTATATGGGGTATATTGTATTTATTTAGGATGTCAGTGGAGGAAAGAAGAGAGGTCTGGGAGTATAGTTCAACTATCTTTGTTTCTCTTAATTGAGGTAGCCAGCCTGAAGTAAAACAAGTGCCTCCAATTTTAATATTGGGGTTGGAGATGAGCGGTTGGGCCATATCTTGGGATGGAGAGATTTTGAAGAATGAACTACACTGGGAAAAAATCTTTAGCAAGATACCTATCACTGAGAAGCGCAACTCTGGTGGAAGTGATTTCCCTGCAGTGAAGAATATAGTTGAAGCATTCAAGCTATGTGTGCAAAGGATTTGGTTTTCGATCTGAAGCCAGGAAGGTGTATACTCATCATTGGATGTGGTTAGCCACCTATCCATTCTTGACAGGTGGCTGGCCCAGTAATAGTAGAGGACGTTAGGTAGGTGCTGACCACCATATTCCTTAGGAAGGCTCAGCTTGTGAGAGGAGCATCTGGGATGCTTATTTAACCAGATAAAATGGGAATTGATTGAGTGTATCTGATGAAAATATGATTGAGAAAGCCAAATGTGTAACATATTCAAGGGGGCAAAATAATCTGGGAAGAATATTCATTTTGATAATATTTATTTTACCACATAGGGACAATGGAAGTGACTCCCATCTAAGGAGATCTTGTTGAATAGGAGTCACCAGGTCCTCTAAATTCAATTTCTTGGACTTTAGGAGGTCTGTTAGTACCCTTTACAAACTGTGTGAGAGGCCTTTTGGCACCATGCAATTCTGCTTAAAGTTGGACCAGCATAACATTCTGTGGTGATTTGCATATGCAGCCCATGATGCTTTGCACTGTGGGGGCATGTGTGATTTTGTATTTTCTTGAAACTTGGCTTCCCAGCCAAATGCCCTTTGGGGGTAACCCTTGCCTCAGTGTTTACGCACAGAGGTTCTTTGTCCTGTAGAGAGAAAAATACCTAAGTATTTAATAGAGTGCTGGGACCACTTCATGCCAAACCTTTCAAAGCAGGATCTATGAGTGAGATGATTAAGGGGAAATATTTCAGTTTTAGATTGGTTAAGCTTGTAGTTGGAGAACTGACTAAATTGCTCTATTGCTTGTAGGGTGTTTTCTAAAGAAGAAACTGGTGAATCGAGATGGAGGAGAATGTCATCTGCATAAACTGACAGTGATTAAGTGTGATTAAGTACATTAATGCTCTTTATCAGTGGTGACAATTTAATACTGTGAAGAAGGGGCTCGATATATAAATTAAAGAGAAAGGGTGAGAGTGGACAGCCTTGTCTAGTCCCTTTAAAAAGGGGGAAATGTGTGGAAAAAAATCCATTGCAATAAATTTTGGCAGAAGGCGAAGAGTATATGGATTGGAGCCACTGGATAAAGAGAGAAGGAAAGCCCATTTTCTTTAATGATAACCAAAGGAACTCTAAGTCTACTCTATTGAATGCTTTTTCAGCATCTAGTGAGACTAGAGTCATGGGGAGTTTGGAAGACTGAGCAGTTTGGAAAATGTGGCTCAATTTCCTGAGGTGATCCACAGTAGAGTGACTGGGTACAAAACCCACCTATTCAGAGCTTAACAAGTGATTCCATGCTGCTTTAATATGCCAGGAGAGAATTTTGGTTAGTATTTTGAGGTCATAATTCATAAGAGACCGGGCGATAACTAGAAGGTTGAGATTGTGGTTTATCTGGCTTAAGGAGCAGAATTATTGTAGCCTCCAGTAAGGATGGATCTAGAGAATCCACTGATTATATAAATATACTATATATTATCTAAGCAAGATAGGGGCCAAATCTGCAGAAAAGGCTTTATAAAAATTAGAGGGAAAGCCATCCGGTCCAGGGGCTTTGTCTGAAACCAAGTCTTTGATTGCTGCTTCCACTTTGGTAAGGGTTAGGAGAGTCAATAGGAAGGAGCACTGTTGTTCTGAGAGAGAAGGTAGGTTCAAGGACTCTAGGTAAGCCTCAGTAACTGAAATGGATGGTGTGAGAGATCTTTTACCATATAGAGAACGGTAACACTTTTCAAAAACTTCGGAGATATCTCTTGGGGTGTTTTTAGTGGTACCGTCTTGTGCCACAATGGAAGGAATAAGCTGGGAAGACTCTAGCTTACATAATATTAAGGCTAGAAGCTTGCCTGCCTTCTCACCTTGATCGGTGTAATGAGATTTAATTTTGAAGTGAGTGTACTCTGCTTTTTCCTGAATCCAGTCCGCATATTTATTCCTGAGGGATATTAAGGCTTCAAGAGAGTCAGGGGAATTAGATGAGGAGAGGGACAGTTCTGTCGATCTTATTTGAGCTAGAAGAGAGAGGGCCTCCTTCTCCCTACTTTTTTTCTGGTATGAAGCTACCTTGATAAAGTCCCCCCCAAGATAACATTTTAGGGCACCCCATAGCATATCCTCTTTTTGAACTCAACCTCAATTAGTTTCCATAAATGACTGGATAAGGGATTGTATTTTAGTGATTATAGAATTGTCCTTTGACAGCTGGGTGTTTAATTTCCAGATTGTGTCCCTCTGATTGAGGGGGTCCAATGTTAATAGCACCCATGCTACTGAGTGATAAGATAAGACTATCGGTTCCAGACCTGTTTGACATACACCTTTGATAAGTGGGAGAATAAGTAAAATATAGTCCAGCCTGGACCGTGATTGGTGTATTGGGGAAAAGAATGAGAAAAGCTTATGGGAAGGGTTAAAAATACGCCACGGATCAGAGTCCCAGAAGATCTGTGAAATCATTTAGTGCCCTTTGAGATGCTGAAGAGGGCTTTAAATCTGAGTGTGATCTGTCCAGATCTTGTGTGGGAGGGATATTCCTATCCCCCCCAAAATCAGAGGTGTGGGTAAAAGTGAGGCAATTGTGTTGGCCAGAGTCATAAGGAATTAAGGGTCCCCTCCTACCGGACCATAGATCGAACTCGCTATCTTTCTGTTTTTTAAATTGACTTCTCATTCGTCATTGCTGTTCTTGGTTTTATAAATCGGATGATGGCATATACCATCCTGTTTTACTGTATTGGTGTCCTAAGAAGATGAGCGAGCAGCTGGGAGCACATATCTGATATCTGTTTGGGGTGAGGAATGAGAACTGTGGGGAGGGGGGTTAATTGGTTTACTTGAAAATTAAAAAAAAAATACACATATATACTTTAGCTAGCCAATGATTTTGAACAAATGTTTTTTTGCTATTTTAGGGTGGGTGCAAAAAGTCAGCTTTACACTTTTGATCAAGTAGGCCTGTGTAATAAAGTACCAGAAGTTTGTTTTTCTGGGGGGAAGGGGTACATTTTTTTTAAGTTGTTTTTTTCTTGTTTATCCTGGTTTCCCGTCATCCCCCTTCCACCCTAACAACTGAGGTTATACCCCATTCTTCCAGCTGAAAGGGCGGGTGGCAAGCAACTGCCTCTACCTCTAATAATGGTGTCACTCCTTGGCCAGTTGGTGGGGTGTGCTGCTGTGGTCATTCCACTGGTGTGCATTCTGTGATGCCATTTACTCCCACGTCATTTGAAAAGGCATTGCAGCCCAGTCGTTGAATCTGGTGCAGGCACAACGTGGCATCTTCCATGTAAACATCTCCAGAAGATTCGACAGAGGAAGAAGAGCATTGGAAGTCTGTTTGCCTGGATCACATTGATGAAATTAAGGACTTTTTTCCATATTCTGGGAACAGAATATGGCAGCAGTTTGACAATTAAACTTATTGTAACCTTCTCACACCCCCGGTAAGGTAACGGACAGCAAATTTACTTTCCAGTTATTTTTTAAACTGTTCATCTGGCTGAGTGGTACAGTATTGTGATCTCATCATGAAATCTGCAGTCAGTGTCCTGCTCAGTCCTGAAGTTCACAAATTTGAACCCAGAGTATGTGCACACAGTCTGCCATTTATTAAATTTGCAGCATAGTTTGTCATCTTTTATACTTGTGGGGAGAAAGCTGCTGTACCTTTTATTAGACCTAATGTTCAGAAAGTTTTGGAGCTACCCAGGGTCCTCAATATAGGATTCACGTCTTATCACATAAGGGAGGCAGTATAGCGCAGTGGTTTAAGGCTCTGAGCTGCAAATCTGGGTTTAAATCCCACAGCCCACTTGCATACTGTGTGACCCTGAGCCAGTCACCTAACTTCCCTGTGCTCCCAGGTTGCACCTGTAAACAAGCTTTCAGCTTAGCGTGTCTCACCTGGTTAAACAATTGGAAAAAAAATTAGTATCTTTACCCATTAAAAGACCTTTAGCCAGTATAAATCTGCCATTGGGATCTGAAATAGAGAGTTCTAATTGGAAGGGAATAGTATGTTTGATCAAAATTGCCACCCCGCTACTCGACGTGGAGTTTCTGGCTGAAAATATTTGTGATATTCCTTGCCTGCACAACCATAGGGCTTCGGTCTCTAAGAGGTGGGTTTCTTGTTGAAAGATAATTCCTGCGTTAAGTAGAGTACAGTTTTTCAGCATCTGAAGTCTTTTCACAGGGTCCCTGACTCCTCTGACAGTCCTCGTTATTATTTTAACCATAACCATCGCCATTTATGGTACCTAGGACGTGTGTGTGTGTGTGTGTGTGTGTGTGTGTATAGATATATACACACACACCCCTTAGGGCATACCCCAACCTCCTCCCTTCCCCCCCCAAAACAATCCCCATTCTCTGAATTCTGTAGCTAAACTCACCTTTATGATCCTGATATGTGTCCCCCGCCCATTTAAGAACCACTTATTCGGTAAAGCTACTATTGATAAAGTACTTGACCTGTTAAGTGAGATCAGATGTGACAATCCTGTCCACCTCCCACCCAACCGCCCTCCCCAGTAACTATACACAGAAGACCATGTTTCAAGCTCAGTTACTTAAAAGATTCAGGATTCTTACCTCCCCAGCTCCTGACTGCCTCCCATATGTTACCAAATCTCTAGTACTGTGAAAATTAGAAAATGCCCCAGAGCATGAATTTGCCCCAGTGATTAACAAAAATACTGTAGTCCAGAACATGTATACCCAAGGGTGCATTTGGGAGCTGGACCCTCCCCCCCTTAACTGAAACGCTATGCAGCTTCAAGGAGCTTGCATAGACTCGGGTCCTGCCCCCCCACCATCCACAATCTCCTGATTGGTGTCGATTGATTAAAGAAGTCCTGCAAGCAAAAGGCTCCACAAACAAAATTATACTCAGTAAGCTAGACATGGAGGACTTGCCACTATAGCCCTTAATTCAGATATTAAACTGGAGGACGGCAAGAATCTCCACCCTGTGTTACTGTATCATACTTGGTACCTCCAGCCCGACTATGTTAATTGGGTGAGTCGGGGCCCCCCCATCCATCGTAGTTTAAGAAGACATAGCCTTCTCTCCTTTCACCACCCCATGTTTAGTGATAGACCTATTTCAGGAGACAGTAACATTCTTCCCACTATCTGCTAAACAGTAACATAATATTGGCAGCACAGAGTGCTAGTAGATGCTTTTCACAGGTGGAGAATTTCTTTTCTACCTCAGTTAGCACTCTGGAGGCATAGGCAACCCGGTCTCAACTTGTTTTTCTGTTCTTGGCACAGGATTGCAGCAATGGCAATTGGAGAGGTGGCAACTTCTTAATGAAATAGCAGTTCTGGGTTGGCCTGGCTTAGCAATGTGGCTACCAGTACTGCTTCTTTGAATTTGCTCAGAGCCGTGGTGTGTTCTTGAGCCCATGCTGCTCAGACATTGTTGTCTATGGAAGCTTTTAGCAGGTCATACAGTGGCCATGCCAGTTCTGCATAAAAAGGTATGAAGTCTGTGTGATAGCTTGTGAGTCCTAGAAATGAGCGTAGGGCAGTCTTTGTGACCGGGCTGGTCTAGTCTTTGAATAGTCTTTACTTTTGCCTCATCTGGCTGCTTGCCATTTGGAGTTACTGTGATACCCAGGAAGTTAACAGAGGCACTCATTAACTGGCACTTCATTGGGTTTACTGAGTCCTGCTCTCTGTAGTAGAGCCAGCAGTTCTGCTATCAAGGTTGAATGTTCTTCTTCAGTCTCTGTTGCTAACAGAATATCTTCCATGTACTGCAATACAGCTTGTGGCTTGAAGTGTGTAAGTACTGCTGCCATTCTTTTATGGTAATTGTTTATTTTTTCCAGGTAAAAGTAAATTTGTATTGTGAGTCTTTATGCACCGGCACACTCCAAAATCCATTTGCAATGTCCGGAGTACTGAATACCTTTGTATGGGGGGGGTGGATTTGGGACAGGAGGGAGGGAGAGGGTTTCTCTGACTACTGGGGCACATGCTGGGGTGACAGAATTTAGTTTTCAGTAATCTATCATTATTCTCCAGCTACCATGGCCAAATTGGGGAGTTGGTCGTGGAGTCGCACTCTCTCAATAGCCCTTGCTGTAATAATGACTGAATAATAGCATCTACATCATTTTCACATTCTGCAGGGATTTTGTACTGTTTCGGGGCAGCATGAGCCTTTCCTGTGATGTCTTCCTTTCAAGTCTAACTGACCTCAATCATGTTTGTGCTTGGCAAATACCTCAGCATGCTGTGTAACTATTTGTACAATAGCCGGAGAGCTATGAGTGGGGAGGGGCAGAGTCTCAAGTCTTTTAATAGCAAAAACAGCATGTACATTAGAAATAGTAACAAGTTCCTCAGTATGTGGGACCCCCTCTGGTGCTAACAACAAGTTGGGTCTGAGCCACACCCTGTTGTTGGTGTAGTCAATTATTGCCCTGGTAAACCAGAGAAAGTCAGATACTAAAATTGTTTTTCCATCAGGCAGATTCATAAGATATGCTAACAGAGAAAAGGTACATCCATTTATTTTGATTTTGGTTGGTTTTGCTTTAATGGCAGTTGTCCTTGAGCCCTGAAATGCAGACAGTCGCACCGATTCTCGAGTAGCAAGCGGATGTTTTTCTGGTTGCAAGGTATGTATGATGGACATGGAAGCCCTGGTTTCAATTAACATGGATTGCTGTGGGCCTCTATTCATAGCTGCTGATGTGACAGGGTGATTCCATGAATCATGCCGGAACCTCACAACTGTCTGTAGGGAGTCCACACATCTTTACTGGGGAGGTGAGTGGGTTACTTCACCCTAGTGCTGTGTGGTATTTTCAAATTCCGGTGGAACAAAATTCTATGGAATTTTCAAAATTCCCCCAAATTTTGCTAGAAATAGAATAGTGAAATTCCACGGCAGAAAATAGTTGCAGAATGATTTTCTGCTGAAAAAATGCTGTTCTGTGGAATATTATTCTATGGATCTCAATATTTTCTTTGGAAATTGTTGCAGAATAATTTTCCACAGAAAATGCTGTGTCCGTGGATCACAGTAAGTGGAATTCTGCAAAAGAACCAGCAAAATTCCAGCAGAAATTCCTCTGGTGGAATGGTTGTTCAGTTAAGGGGGGGGTTCCACAAGGATCTATTTTGGGTCCATTGTTGTTCTTGATCTATGTTAATAACATCAGCTCGGGTATCGTCGACTCTGACATTCACTTATTTGTAGATGACACAGTCCTTTATGTATCAAAACCATCCATTGAACAAGTCTGTTCTACTCTATAATCCGATTTTAACCTACTCCAGCACAACCTAATTCTGTCCAAGCTGCTATTAAACACTAATAAAACAAAGGTGATGTTCTTCTACCCACCCAAAGGAACAGCACTATGCCCTACATTGAACCCACATGCACCCATAACCACTCTCCTTGGGGACACACTTGAGGTGGTAAATAGCTTTAAATATCTCGGGTTCACACTAGAGTTGCACTTTTCCTTCTCCACAAACATTGATGCCCTCACCAAAAAACTAAAACACAGATTAGGTTTCTTCTACAGCAACAAATCCTTATTCTCTATGGATTCCAGAACCAGATTGGTCCAGGCCACTTTCAGGCCTCTTCTGGACTACACTGACAATCTTGGTATGCCCCAAACAGTGACATTTCTACATCGACATGCGTCGATATCGACAACGCCATGTCACCATAGAAGTGCCGCTGGGATCAAGAACCCTTCTGACCAGCACCCTCCCCTAACAAACTCCCGACTCTGAGTTAGAATCCCAAAGCACGGGACGCTGGGGGTAGAGCCCCCTGTATGGGGAGTTCGGGGGCAAAGCCCCCTGAAGAAAAAACACACACTGATGTGTGTGGCTCCATGCCGACTACAAATCATTGTTGACATGGAGCCTGATGCTGTGATGCAGGTCAACGTTTTTCTTGTCGAACCGGCATCAGAGCCGACATTCTTTACAATAGCTGTGTAACCTTACACCTCTGCAAATTGGACATGCTATATCACCGAGCTATCCATTTTATCACAAGCACACTGGCCAGAATCCATCATTGCACACTGTATAAAATGGTAGGATGGCCCTCCTTATCCATCAGCCGACTCATCCACATATACTCTTGGATATACAAAGTGCTCCTAGACAAACTTCCCCCTTACATTTCAGCTGTGCTAATTCAATCAAGTAGCTCCTATGTGCTCAGGACCTGCTCATACATTACCTTGAGGGTGCTCAAGTTCCGAACCCGCTTCAGAATAGCTTCAAATAGATATGTCCTCCCTACACTCTGGAATAAGCTCCAAGCAACCTTAAAACTTCACACACTAATCCCTCTCAGAGAATTCCAAAAGCAGGTTCCAAAAGCATATCATTAACCTGTCCCTTGCTACTGGGGTTATCCCTGACATTTGGAAGGTGGCAAAGATTGTCCCTGGCCCGAAGCAGGGCAGTCCCAAAGTCCTGAATAACTATTGTCCGATCACCATCCTATCAGCTATTAGCAAACTCCTAGAAAAAGTAGTGGCTAAACAACTCAGAGTACATTCAGGCCTATGAGCTGCTGTCCCCTACTCAGCATGGCTTTAGAAAAGGGTATAGCATATCCACAGCCCTTGTCTGTCTCATCTAGCATCAGGGCAGCCATGGATCAGGATAAACTCTATGGAGCCATATTCATTGACCTATCTAAGGCCTTTGACCTTGTGGACCATGCATTACTCTGCACTCAGATGCGGTTTCTTGGCCTGTCCCCTCCTGCCCTGTGTTGGCTTACAAACTACCTGCAGAGCAGAGTACAGCTGACCAAGTTCAACAAGTTCCTCTCTGATCCTACTCCAGTGACCTCTGGTGTCCCTCAGGTCTCTGTCCTGGGGCCCCTTCTCTTCTCTGCATTTGTTAACAATCTTCCAGCCACTGTAACCAACTGCAGTGCCACCCTATATGCAGATGATCTGGTCATCCTGGCACACTCCAGGGACATTGGAGCTCTCAACCGTCAGCTGACTGAGGACTTTAAGAATATTCAGTCCTGGGTAACATTGCACAAGCTAGTCCTCAACTTGAATAAAACTCAGCCCATGTTGTTTGGGTCATCAGCCAAGATTAAGGCATCCACTGTCCCTCTGCACGTCAGAGGTGAGGATGGTGCTCCCTTCCAAACCACAGCTTCCATCAAATACCTAGGGGTGACACTTGACCCCCAACTGGACCTAGGGAGTCATATCCTAAATGTCTGCAGAACTGTAAACTGCAAACTGGGTCTTGCTTACAGGGCAAAAAAAAATCTGACGTCTGCTGTTCGGCTGGCACTTACCAGGGGTGTACTGCCCCTTCGCTCAGCTATGGCCTACTCCAATTTGCCCACACCTCCATGGTACTTCTCACTCGGTGGCACATGACCTACAATAGTATTTGTCGCTTTGCCCTGGCTGCTCCTCGCCTCACTCACCACTGCGAGTTATATGATAAACTTTGCTGGCTTTCCCCGACAAATCACTTGAAATTGGGCTGGGCTGCTTCATGGGTAAAGTGATCAGAACTGGCGCCCCTCCAGGGTTGGCTCAGCTTCTCAGGCCTGTGGACCCCTCCTCCTACTCCCTCAGGTCTCAGGGTCTTGGGGTGCTCAAGGTTCCCTTTACCCGAACCCTTATGGGGATAGGGACTTCGCTGCATGTGGTCCCAGGCTTTGGAACTCCCTTCCTGTCCATGTTCGCTCCTCCCCCTCCCACCAGTGCCTCCGGTACTCCCTGTGGGAGCATCTGAAGCTGACTTCCACGTGCGAGTGTCCCAAGCCTCCTTAATGCATAGACTCTGTACTGGACTCTCGCTTGGTTGCACGTGATCTGCTTAAATACATACTCAGGAACTAACGGTTTCTATGGATCTGTTACTGGTCTCATGTATACTGTGGTCTCTGTCTCTGCTATTGAATGACCTAGACTATTTAGTCTTTGTATATATGTATATTTATTCTTTGTATATATGTATATTATCTATTACTGCTTACAGTGGACTTTCTATGTTAACCTGTTCTTTCGATTCAATGTACTTAGTGCTACTCTTTGTTATGTACTCTGCTTGTACCTGTAACTTCATTGTACTCTCCCGGGTCGTTCCTGAAAATAGGCATGTAATTTGTCTGGAGTACCTACCTGGTCAACAAAAGCTAAATCAAAAAATAGATAATGCTGTCAGTGTGACTTGCAGGTGTGCTTAGCCTTCACCCCCAACTCTTCTCACTGACTATACCAAGAGCACTTACTTCTCCCTTCTATCTTTTTCTTTCTTTTGACTCTCCATAGGATATTCATCCCTTCATGTACAGTAACCTGAACACCAGTGACTACACGGTGAGCACTTATCCTCCCTTCTCTTGTTTTTCTTTGTGGAATAGCCACCACTCAATACATTGTATCCTGTATATTAGTGTTATGTACTGAGCCAATGTACCATGTTAGGCTGCACATTCAAATCTCCTGTGTCAGCTCTGTAATCATTGTTGAACTGGTGTTGTATTGTAATCTCTGTTGTCCCTATGTATGATGAGTATGTTGTATAAGGGACCTCTCTGCCAATGAGCGTGCTCAATGGAAGTTTATCCCTTCACAATAAACTGAACTGAACTAATTCTGCCAGTGGAGTTCTGCACAGCACTACTTCACCCACTGCTTGGACAGCTTCTAACAGCTCCATTTTTATGTTTGCTTGCACGCATGTGCAAGAAACATAGTGTGACGATCCAAAATGCAGTGCCGTACAGTTGAAAGGGAGAGCACCGCTTGAGTGAGCAGCGCTCCCCATCCCCACACACATGTGCGCACACGTGACAGTGTGATCATGCCTGTGACTCTCCCCATGCACTGTATGGCTGACGGGTGCCCAATCCCCGTCAGCTCTACTGTCCTCCCCCAGACTATCGGGTGACATGCTGGGTGCCCACCCAAGCATGGCAACAGGTCCTATGACCGGGTTGCCCAATCCCCATCTGCTCCACTGCCCCCAACAGCCTTCCAGCTGCCGCTGGGAGCCCACCCCAGCTTAGTAAACATCGCGAGTCTCAAATAAAACAAAAAAAACCTGAAAGAAAAAACTTCCTCGCTGCTGTCTTCACCCCTCTCCCACCCATGCCCACCCACTGCACACCCTGCCTCCCCACCCCGCCTCACCCATACTTACCTCCGAGTGTGGCACCTTTGGTGGATCAGGAACACATCTGACTGCACTTTCAAAGCCGACCGCGAACTGAGGAAATGCCGGTAAGCTGTATCATGCAATGAATAGGGTTTTTTCAACTTTGCTGCATATCTCAGGCATTTTTTTGAATTTTGACACCAAATTTTCAACATGGGATTTTTGGGAGCCCTCCTCATGAATTCTGTCACTGTCATGGTGTTATTCAGGCCTGAAGGATGATTTCGCGGTCACTGCGCAAAATCACCTTTTGGGACCGATTAACGAACTGACAGTGCCAGTGTTCATAAGGTGGGCTCTCAAAAAGCCTATGTTGAAAATTTGGGGAAAAAATTCCTAAAAATTACTGTTTTACGAGCGTGTGTTGCGCTGTTCCTACGCACGCTCGTAGGTTTGTGAATTTTCAATATTTTCACTCCAGATTTTCAACATTGCCATTTTACCACACCTCCTTATGAGCAGTATGGCTGTCATTTTTCACATCTCGCTCAAAACATGTTTCCACCCATGTAGCGCACAATTGCACAGTCAGTGTGCGAAATCAATGTATGGGACACATTAAGAAAATCACAGTGACACTGTTCATGAGCAGAGGTCTTAAAATGGCTATTTTGAAAATTTGGTGAAAAATTCTAAAAATGACTGTTACGAGTGAGCATTGCACAGTTCCCACGCACTCTCGTAAGTTCATGAATTTGTAATATTTTCAGTCCAGATTTTCACCAGTGGCATTTTTCCACACTTCCTTATGAACAGTACAGCTGTCATTTTCCACAACATGGCCAAAATGTGTTTTCACACTTTCAGCACAGAAATGCGTGGTCGCTGTGGGAAATCATTGTTCGGGACAGATAAAGAAAATCAGTGACACTGTTCATGACAGGAGGTCCCAAAATGCCTGTGTTGACAATCTGCTGTAAACAATTCCCAAACTAATTACATTACGGGTGCACGTTGCACAGTTTCTACGCATGCTTGTGACTTCACCATTTTTTTAAATATTTTCACTGCAGATTTTCAACATTGCCATTTTTTACACCTCTGCATGAACAGTACAGCTGTCATTTTTCACATCCTGTTCAGAATGTGTTTTTGCACCTGTGGTGACAAATGCTGTAGTCGCTGTGCAAAAGCAGCTTTCGGCTAACAAACTGATATTGCCACTGTTCATGAGGTGTGGGGTCACAAAACCCATGTTGAAAATTTGGAGTGAAAATACCAACGAGTGCCTGAGGCATTAGGGTTTCCGACCATAACACCCCACCCTGTAGAGAATGACAGGCATCAGGGCTGTGACTTGGGATTGTCACTGCAATGCTCATACCATTCCACCCCACCCCACCCCCACCCACACCCTGCAGCCACTGAGAGGCATCGAGGTGTGTCTTGGACTCTTACCCCAAAGTTCACCCCATTCTCCTATACCGCACCCATCTCAATATTTCCTGATGGAATGGAGTGTGCAAAATGGCCAAAGTCCCCAAGGCACACCATGACACTTGTCAGTGTCTGCATGGTAGGGTGTGGTGAAATGGCGTGGCCGTTATGCCTCATGACCCAAAGGCACACCCCAATGCCTGTCACTATCTGCAGGGTGGTGATGGGGTTGGCTTCAGTTCAATACTTCACTGCCATTCCTATTATGCAGCTCTGTAACTTCTACACTACCAGTGCCAATGCCAGCAAGCAAACATTCGGCATTGACAAATGCTTGTTAACTTCTTGTTATGTAATTCCTGTTGGAGTTCCCCGTGAGTGGGTACCATGACTCCTGAGAGTTGCATTGGCACAGATGGCACTGATGCCTGTAACACAAGGCATTTGGGCTTGATATGTCCTTGTTGTTGACAGTGGTAACAGAACATGGGTGTTTTAGCAGTCCAGGAGTAAGTAGCCCTTTGTTTGAGTGATCCTTCCAATGTGGCTACAGGTCCTTTTCTAAACTTCTCCTGGGAAAGGGCAAGAGTTTCTGCTTTTCGCATCTTAGCCATTAAATTGAGGTACCATATACACTCAGTAACAGATACTCCAATGAGTGACCTAAGCTCCGGTAAGATGCTTGACAGCAACCTTTTTTTGAAGGCTTCATCGCTGTATCTGGGGCATCTGCCACAGTCGGGGCTGGGGAAGTTGAGGCAGTAGTATGTGTATAGGTTCTCAGCATACCCTGCAACTGGTTCCTCCTTTCTCTGGCCGGCCATTGTAAAGATTTGATGGAAGACTATGACTCCAGCCACCAATTGGGCCACTTGCACCAGGAACCCATCAATAGTCCAATTGTTTCCCTGAAGGGCATTGGCAGGGAGTCCTACACATGTCCGAATGGAGGCAATGGAGAACTACATCTCTTACATCCTCATCTTCTAGAGAACTATGCAGCATTCTGAAAGTACTATCTTGGCTAAAAAGATCAGCTGCATTGACCTGAGAATTAAGGGTCCTATTTCTCAGTTTAAAGCAACTAAGTCTGCCCCACTAAGGTCATGCCAGGTGATGGTTTGCCCAGTGGTTTGCCCCCGGTTATTTTGATGTATTCAAGTGACTATAGGAGCCATAGTGGGTGCCTGAACACAGCCATCGGGGTATTTTTGGCATGTTCCTGCCAGTCAGCATCTTTTATGTTTTCCCAATCGACCTCATCTGAATCATTATTTAGAGAGGTGTCGTTGTAGGTGGCATACACTGCTCGGTGTTTTCCTAATTGATTTTTTAGCTATTGAATATGTTGCTCACATTTACGGTGGTCCACACTAGCTTTGGAGGAGTTTTGTGAGAGGCACCCAATGGGGATCCATACAAAAAACTGACAGCCAAATTCCTCCTGACAATCAAACTCCTGACAACCAAAATCATTAGTAATGACTATGTGCATTAATGTGATGATGACATATATATGAAGGGGGGGATGATGATTATATATATTTGAAGGGGGGGTGAGGGGCCCCCACAATACTTTTTTTTTTTTTTGCTCCTCCCAAGCCCTGAGCTGGCCATTCGTTTGGGTCGCCTAGGCACCTGCCTCACCACCATGTCCCTTCACCATCCAATGGCCCATCATTGCTGCAACCCAAGTAACACAACGTATCCCTGGAGGAAACTGGGAGAAGAGTCACCCACGGGCATTCCAACTATATCCCAGGCATGGCAGGGGTCAACATGGACATTTCTGAGCTTTGTGGCAAGTGGGGACTGGCCTCCATCATCCAGTCAGCTGAGCAGTTAGTTTTCATGTTTTTTCCCCAGTGCCCCCCACCTCCAATGAAGTGGTCCATCTGCAACAGTATCCTGGGGTTGGGGGCATTCAACAGCACATCAAGGCCACATGCTGCCAAGAATGCTAGCCATTAGTTACCACCAGGAGCCATCAAACAGCAGCCCAGGGCCCACCTACCCCCTGAGAGAGAGAAGCATCTGATGGATGCTGTAAACTCCCTCCCTGTTGGACTCCGCTCCTGACATCCAGGCTTGGGGCATGAACCTGGGTCGCCAGCATTCCAAGCTAACACTCATCATTTGGTGCCACAAAGGCAGCCCCTGCAATACTTTAATTCATTGGATTTTGGTTGTCAACATTTTTATTGTCTGGATTTTGGTTGTCAGGATTTTGTACCTATTCCACCTAATGACTCCCTGCACCTCTTCTGTACCTATTCCACCTAATGACTCCCTGCACCTCTTCTGTACCTATTCCACCTAATGGCTCCTTGCACCTCTTCTGTACCTATTCCACCTAATGGCTCCCTACACCTCTTCTGTACCTATTCCACCAAATGGCACCCTGCACCTCTTCTGTACCTATTCCACCTAATGGCTCCCTGCACCTCTTCCAAACACTTGGTTAGGCAGTGATTTTCTTTTTCTAGGTGTTGGTTGTCTATTTGGGCTTGGGAGGCAGCAGCTTCTCTGACTTGATTCTATTTGAGCAGCTGTTGTAAGGACTTGCTGGTGTCCTTGTAACATTCTAATTTGTTGATTACACTGTTTTAGTTCTGTTAGTAATTTTCCTTTTTTGGTTTTCCACTGGCCTACTATCCAGCAGGTGCAGAACACGAGGTCCTCAGTGCCCTCTTTACAGGACATACTTTTTTCCTTAATACAATGTTCAACAAGTCCTTGAGCCTGGCCCCAGGGATCTATCATTTCCTGTATACATTTGGCCAGCACCTCAGCATGTTCACATTTACCCAACTTTTTCCTTAATTTATCCATGGACCTTTACTTGTAGGTTTGAAATACTTTTTGAACTATCTCATAGACCCCTTTTCCTAGTATCACAGTTAGATTATGACCCTTACCTGCCTATACCCTGTCTAGTTTTACCTATTTTACTTACTGGACTGAGCCGAACCAGAACTGAACCAAGTCCTGCCTGCAGTCACCAGAAATGTGGAGTTTTTGGACCAGGTTCAGCTTGGTCTATGGCTAGTGGCCCAGAAAGTTACAGAGTATGCTTTAGTTTTTATAAACTCTGTGCTTTTATTGCAGCAGAGCAAAAAGTCCCTAATGCAAACAAAACTAAACAGCTAATGGCCTACTACTGTTAGAGCTAGAAGAATACAGAGAATACAGAGATGATCAGAATTTATATTACCCCTGTCCTCCAGTAATTCGAGCGCCACTGGATTTTGATGGTAGGTGGTCATTTGCTTCTTTCTTCTCAAATTCACTGAGGCTCACCATCTAAGCTTCTTCAGTTGTTCATGACAAGAAAGGCAAAAAGGGGAAGTTTTGCAAGATATTTTTTTTTTTAAATGAGACTGTCTCTCAACGTGCTTTGTTTCCATGCACGTAGCACTTTATTTTTACGTATGTAGTTCCTACTTTCGATCACCTCAAGTCTGGTATGACATCCTGTCCTTACACAAAAACACTTTGCTAACAAAAAAAAAAAAAAAAACATTTTGCTGACTGTAGCAATTTTTGCCTTGAGCAAGGCATGTGCGCCTTAACCCTTCATTTTCTAGTACCTTTTTCAGTAAACACTTCGCTAGCTTATGATCTTACAGTTCTTTTTTCTTCAACACTTTGCTTTCATCCAACATTCTGCCATGATTCCACACACAGATTTCTTGAAAAGCATAAGGCAGTATACTATACCAGTATACAATGGAGTACAAGATTGGAAGGGGACATGTGGCACTAAATTCTGCACGGTGGCCACTCATGACAGTCCTCTACCAGATACTACAATCAATCAATCAATCAATCAGAGTTTATTTGTACAACACAATTCTCAGAAGAGTCAGAGCACTTTATCATTCTATAACACATTACAATCCACATAATATAAATGAAATCCTTTAAATTATATAATAAACCCCAATTATACTAAATTATAATCCATACTTTCAACTGTATTAGGGAATGCTTGGCTAAATAAGAATGTCTTCAATTCAGATGTAAACTGGTCGGTGATCTGGTACTCTGTAATCTGAAGAGGTAGAGAATTCCACAGGGTCGGGGCCACAAAAACAAATGTATGAGCCCCAGATGTCTTCAGTCTGACCCTGAGAATCCCTAGCAATCTCATCACTGGAGCAGAGTGGGCCGGTGGGGTGGTAGGGGCACGTGAAGATCTTGCAGATAACTAGGTCCCTGGACATGTAGGGCTTTATAGGTCAGCAAACTGACCCCGAAAGCGATCTGCTAATTTACTGGCAGCCAGTGCAGATAGCAGAAAACAAGTGTGGTATGGCAAGATCTCGATAAACCAGTCAACAACCTGGCCACCGTATTCTGCACTAGCTGCAGTCAGCAAAGCTCCAGCTCCAATAGTCCAAGGTATAGGGCATTGCAATAAACAAGGTGTGAGGTTACAAAGGCATGAACCAATGTTGGTAGATCACCAGGTGGAATCAGGTGTTTTATCCAGGTGATGTTTCTCAGATGATAAAATGAGGCTCTGATGACAGCCAACACCTGTGATTTTAGCGTCAGACTGCAGTCCAACACAGCACACAGATTTATCACCTAATCTGAGGTGAACTGCAGGGAGTCCCCAAGCTGAAGACCACGGATCTGACCACACAGATTCAAAGTTTTTTAGCTATAAGCTGCAGTGGAGGGGGGGTGCATTCTAAGGGGGTTACCCAACCTCAGAAAAGACCAAGTCCAAAACGTGTATGCACTCCACAGATGTAAATAACACCAGCTTTTTAAATAATTCAATTGATTTATTGTTTTCACTGGTACAATGCTAGCCAGTGCCAGGCATGATCACTGGCCACTCTTTGCACCAAAGGAGCAAGTAGCGGCCAGTGAGAATGACTGGCACTGGAAGGCATTGTACTAGTGAAAACAATAAATCAATTTGATTATTTAAAAAGATAGTGTTATTTACATCTGTAGATTGCATTCACTTTTTGGACTCAGAGATCTGACAGTTTTCCCCCTCACACCCTGGTGACCAGGTTCTAATACCAACACTTTGATCTTGTCTGGATTCAGGCTTAACCAGTTGGCACTCATCCAGCCTTGGCTATCGGCCAGGAGGTTGTTAAAGACTGTGACCGTCTCCCTTTGCTCGAGCACAAAGAACATGTAGAGCTGAGTATCGTCTGCACAGCAGTGAAAACTCAACCCAGACCACTCAATAATGTCCTCCAATAGCAGCATATGCACTGCGAACAACACTGGGGATAAGGCCGAGCCCTGTGTTAACCCACAGGACAGGGGCAGAGAAGCTGAGGTATAGATTCCCAATACTATTATCTGAATCCTGTCCATGAGAAAAGATTTAAACTAGCTGAGGACCATACCAGCCAGTCCACAGTAAACCCGCAGACACTCCATCAACACCCCATGGTTCACAGTGTTGAATGCTGCAGAGAGATCGAGGATGACTAAGATGGACCATCTAAATTGATCTCTCACCATTAGGAGACCATTCATTACTTGAACAAGGGCAGTCTTGGTACTCTGCCTCTTTCTAAAACCAGACTGGAGAGGACCATAGAAGCTATGTGTTATTAAATAGTCCTCCAGTTGAGCAGCCACCACGTTCTCAATAACCTTGCCCACAATGGGCAGGTTAAATCCAGGTCTGTAGTTCGACAGGCAATCCAGATCTAGTGAGGACTTTTTCAGGGCAGGTTTTACAACGACCTCCTTCAGGGGGTCCAGAAAGACCCCTGTCACTAGTAAACATCAGACTATCCTGGCAAGGACCAGGCTGATGACCTCAACACACCCTATTAATAGGCGTGTTGTTCCTGGATCCAAACTGCACAACATCCATGATCATCAACTGGCTAAAGTTGAGCCAGAGAGGCCGAGTGCTTGTAACCTCAAGTCAGTTACTGCAAGGCCCATTTGAGGGTGCTGATTGGATTTCCGATCTAATGAAGGCAATATTTTAGGCAAAGAACTGAACAAATTCATCACACTTAGACTGTGAAAAGGCTCCCCAAGACTGAAGACAGGTTAGATTGCACAACATATTGACAGTACAGAAGAGCTGAGCCAGTCTGTTAGTTGCCACAGCAATCTCCTTCAATAAAAACTCTGCCTTCTTACAGGAGATGGCTGATTGATAGTCCTTATAATGGGCCATCAATTTAAGTTTGTCCTCAACCAAACTGGACTTCCTCTAGCACCACTCCAACCTTCAACCCTTCCTCCTCATCTCTTCATTGTCCCATCATACCACAGGGACTTCTGGTGAAGGGTTAGGAGGCAAACACGAACAGGTGCTACAGAGTCGAGGGCATCGATAACAGCCCTATTATAGGCTAGAACCAATTCCCCCGGCTTCTCACATGCACTCATCATGCCTGATACTTTCAGTATCTCCAACAGACCATGTGGGGTTAGTCCTCTTAAAGGGTGATACTGGACCATCTCTGTTGGGGCAAGTCTATTAGGGAGTGCCTCGAACCGGAACCTTATAGTATGGTGGTCCGACCAGTTCCACTGGACTGTGTCTGTAACACTGGAAATGGATCCCAGAATTAAGAAGATGCAAAAGTCAGTCATTTCCTAGCAACAATGCTGGACCATGAGTTTAAACACAACCCAGCATCCTTCCTACCACATGGTAATGACCTTAACAAATTTGGAGATATTCTAATTTTGAAAATTGCAGCTGAACTGGAAAGTCAGACCAATGTGGAAAATGATGAGGGACTTTCCATTTCTCCTAACCAAAACAGAGTGAAGAAAAAAAGCATGACATCCCCTGGCATCACAGCCAGAAAATCAAGATATGTATCTCATGCTGATGAGGCAACCCAACAGAATTATTCTCTTGGTGATGCTGAACAGGAAAATAATAACATTTAGGCAGGCCTCCAGCTCATGATTAAAAAAAAAATAATAATCAATTCCACAGCAGGACATAATTCTGCCATCTGAATCAGCCATAAGAATGGTTGAAGATTACTTAAAAGATCCTAAACAACTGCATATCAGGGATAATCCTTTTAGATACTGGTATGGGAAAAGAAAACTTTGGCCAGCAGTAACTAAAGCTGACGCTCTCTACCTAAGCTGTCTGCCAACTAGTGTGTACCTGAGAGGATGTTTAGTGCTGCTGCTAGTATTGTCAGTAACTAAAGAGCTAGTGTGTCACCAAACTTACATCTATTAAAGTCAGTTTGGGTTTGAGAGGTCATGTGATGAGCTGAAACTAGCACCAGCATCTCTGCAAAACTCCAGCATCCGCAGTCACTTAACTGAGGAATTCTACAGTCAGTTAACAGAATTTTTGAGCAGCAACACTAATTATGACTTGCTGAACCCTTCCTCACCTTTTATTGTGAAAATGACAGAGAAGATGGAAATGGGGACTGAGATTTTACTTATCACAAATACACCACCACCCTCACCTGTTCATGATCAGGGTCCTAAGCACCATAAGCCAACTGTCTGCCAATTTGTTGAGAGGCTCCAATTGTATCATGTAGCCAAAACACTTAATGTGGAATGATTCTTGCAGGAAATGACACCTCTGAAAGACACCATACTTTCTGGATGGGCAGCAATAGGTAGATCCTGAAATTGTGGCTCTGCAAAAGAAAGTCAGTCATTTGGAGGAATGACTAGAGAGCAGGAGAGCAGAAGCTGATGTAAAAATATTGTCGATCTGCCAGAGAAACTTGAGGGATCAGGCACCTTAACTTTTGTGCAGAAATTATGCATCAAAGTAGCAGGCTTATCACCAAATGGCCTCCACTATGCCATCAGTTGGGTGCATCAAGCTCTTAGACTGAAGACCCTAGAAGGTGAGAAGGCCAGACCAGTGATCTTTTGCCTCTCTAATTACTTAGACAAGATACATATTCTGAGGAAAGTACAGGAGGTAAAAAAAGTTCTTTGGCAAGGCCACATGATCTAGTTTCTTTTTAAGAACTGAGTCCCCAGATAAGAAAGAAGCAGGCTACATGTTGGAATATTAAATCCAATCTCTGGACCACACACATTGAATTCTAGTGGCAATATCCAGCTAAACTAACAGTGACAATGGAGAGTGGTCCAAATTCTTTTTATTCTGCAGACGAAGCCAACAAAGAACTTACCAAACTTCTCCCAAATCTCTTTAGGAATACTTGACTGGCCCACTGCATTGCCGACTGGCATCCTGTTTCTCTTTCTTTACCTGAACTTCGGTGCACTTGCAGAATTTTCTTTAAATAATACCATAGTCTAATGATATTCCGGCTCTTATTTGGTGGATGTTGCTTTTTGGGGGAAGTCAAGCCATCAGATGAGGAGGAGAAGGAGGATGACGTTACTATTCCTTAATTACCTCCTACTTAATACTAACAGTTATAATTCATGACTTCTCCCTTTATTTGCTAATAAGCTGTTACTATGCATTGTTGTTAACCAGATTTTACCAGGGTTTTTTCTAGTACAGTTTACATAGCCTTTATAGAAGCAGCAATATTGTTTTCTGGGTTTTGCAGCAGAATTTATGGCTTAAAGTTTTCTGACCATATGAAGCTGAAGGGAGAGGCTGAGAGGAAATGATGTGAGGAAGAACTTCTTCACGGAAAGAGTGGTCGATGTTTGGAACAGCCTCCCAGTGGAAGTGGTGGGGGCTAAAATGGTTACAGGATTCAAGAATGGGATAGACACAAGGGGATCTTAGAAGTAAGGAAAGGGGGAGTGAAAACCGGAGACCAAGTCGGGTCTGTGGTGGCACTGTAGGTAGGGAAACTAGGGAAGACTAGGTAGGCCAAGAGGTCCTTATCTACTGACACCTTCTATGCTTTATTTATTTATTTAGGAAATCAGAATTACAACCCTTTGAGTCATAGACTCGTTTCCAAAGGCTCCACATCAGAATAAAACATAAACATTCATACAGTACATACATAGAATAAATGTGGGTGAGCAATAATACGGAGTATAAGTACAATGAGCATGGGTTAATGCCTATACATTTGGTAGCTAAAACAGGGCAGAGCTATTGACGTATTTACCTAATGAGCAGTTAAGACCTGTACAATTGGTAGCTAAAGCAATGCATGATATGAGTTGGTAGTAAGCCACCTCAGGGAGGCCTTGTCTTATACATAATACAATGCATTCACAGTCCAGTGCAACTATATGGTAACCGAGGGAGGTGTGGAGCCTGTAGGCTAGAAATAGTGAGGGCTCTCCACTGCCTGGGAAAGGGCAGGAGCATGGCCCAGCGGCATGGTGCAGGATCCGGAGGTTACCAGTTACACTGGCATTGATGTGAGGAGAGGATATGGGCCCTTAAGGCAGCTTTAAAAGGACCTAGATTGGTGACTGATGTGACAGCTGGAGGGAGGGCATTGAACCTGGCTGGAGCTCTAAGGGGGAAGGATCGCTGGGCCAGGATGGTCCTGACCCTAGGCACCTTCCAGATAGTTTTGGGGGCAGCCCGTGTGGACGCTGAGATGGTGGCTGCCTGAAGAGAAGCCATGACACCTATTGGGGTATGTTTGTGTTTCACACCTGCTGATGCTGCCCCCCCATCAGAAGTTTCTGGTATCTACAGTGTGCTTTCAGCATCAGGTGTTTGTCTTGCTTTTTATATTACTCACCCTTTCCATTTCAGATTGTACTCTAATTGAGACCCTGGCCCTTTTATCTTAACGCATGTTGGCACAGTGCAATTTGGTTAACTTGGTACTCCCCTGGTAACCTGTTATATTTTTACCAGTTTTTGGGTAGCAATATAAGAAGGGGGATCATCTGTCAATTCCAGTTTTGCTGAATGGGTCTCATAAAGGGACACAGTGCCATAGAGGTGGACAGGGAGTTTTGGAGACAGGAATCAGAACTTGGCAGATATGTGTGATTTTTTTTCTGTTGGAACTTGTGGACCCTGACTAAACTTGTCTCTGGTATGCTGACTGAACAATTAAACATCTACAGTGAAGACCATTACAGCGACAGAAATCAACAGAGTGCTTTAATGGTCCCCGTTGACATTGGCACTGCATCTCCCAGTGTTTCACCCTCTCCCCAAGACAACTCCGACTCAGAGTTGGTTATATAAATACCAGGGGGTGTGGGGGGGGTTAGAGCACAAGCCATCAAAGAAAACACTGGCATACTGAGAACACAATGCCGACATTAGACATTGTGTCTGTTGATGTTGGGGATGTCAGTGACTTTGGTGTAACTGCAGCATGGGTAAACCCCTGTCTCCATTGGTTATGCCCAGATGCATGGTAAAGGATGTTTTAAGTTGTGTAACTGGCTGAAAGTTAAAAGTTAAATGTTTGTTTGTATTATATAAGGATATTAATCTTGCCTGTAAATTGCTTACATGATATTGTTTTTACTTCTATGTTATCCTGTTCTAAATAGTGTTTCGGATTCTCTGATGGTGGGGAGAACAAGGAGGGGAGGGATTACTCTATTACGCCATTATTCTCCCACACACCCAGGTGGGTATACATCATTTTTTACAATTAACAGTTTTGGATCATGATGGAGGGCATACCCTCCATGTTCTTAGGAGCTGATGCTTTACTATTTCTCTAATAAAACCATGAGCTCTCAGGACCCACGTTATACTTGTAGTGGCCTTACTGTCAGTTGAACGGGGAGGAGCTATGAGACTTATGGGTGTTTAACTGCCCAAATTGGCTCACTATACAAGTGGCGGGGGTTGTGAGGTGGATTAGTGCTGGAACCAGCACAGACTGTTAAATGCTGAGGAGCTGTTTCTGGGACCAGTGGGGTAGAATGAAGCATGTGTTTATTGTATATTGCTATGTATTGCTTTTCCATGTTCTTAATATGTTGTGTTGTTACTTGGGTTGTTGGGGGGAGGGTTCTGGTCATGGGGAGGGAGAGGGGAGTTCCAATTAATGCAATGGCTGGGGACATCTGAATATTTGAGGAGTCACTAAATATTTCTAATCATTTTCACACTTTTCCATTGTCTAATGTAGAGTGCATATGATTTTGTAACATGGAATATAGAGGGCCCAGAAGAAAAAGAAATGGTATGCCATATAAAAACATTTAAAGAAATTACAAGCCAATGTAGCTTATTTACAGGAAATCCATTTTAAAAGAGAGTATTTTAGATGGGAGCTGGTAGGGCAAGCGTATGGGGTGGGTGACAGCAACAAAAAATGAGGGGTGCTTACACTAATAGTGAGGTATGTGCCCTTCCACCTCATTAAAGATATTTGGGATGAGAAGGGTCTTTACCTCTTTTTACATGGGTAGATCAATACCAGGGAAGTTTAATTGGTGACAGTTTATAGACCGAACATCGATTCATAAGGTAGAAAAAAAAAAAAGGGCAGACTGGATGGGCCTTGCGGTCCTTATCTGCCATCAACTCCTTTGTGTCTATGATTCCCTTCATTTCTTTGTGAACTTTGCCATAGAGCTTGCCCCATTTGCCCATTTCTCTATTTTGCTTTGAGGAGACTGGACTCTAGTACAGCAACAGGATTTAGATAAATCGAGTAACAGCAGGTGAGGGCCTTTTCCAGGTCAGTGCAGATTAAGGGACTTACTCAATACTGTTGGGCTTATTGATCCTTGGCGTCTCTTCCATCCCAATAACCAGCAATATACCTTCCATTCCATACCACATAACTCCTTTTCCGGACTTGATTGTTTTGTAATTAAGCATGACAACCCTTCTGACTTAATACTGTGAAAAGTTTCAGAGACAGTATTAACAGATCATGCCCCAGTTCGTATGACATACAAGACTAGGGGAGAAGAGGAGAGGGACAAAGTCTCTTGGCTAAACATGCAGTTAACGAAAGATGAAGTTATTAAAGAGAAATTTAAAACTTATCTTAAACAGTTTCTTGCCACTAACCTAAGGAGTACGGACCAATTGGATGTGCTATGGGACTCACTCAAAAGTGCCACAAGAGATGAATGCATTAGACTGGCCACAAGATGACAGATGGAAAGGCAGGTGATTTACTACAAGAAATCCGAAGTCTAGAGAAAAAACTAAATCCTTCTACTTTGGACTTTGGTTGCAACTAAATGTGGCATGAGCAAAATATACTGCTTTATTAGCTGAAAGAGCCAAATTAGCCATTTTTAAAGGACAACTAAACATTTTTGTTTTCTAAAGTAACACTGTCGAAATCAGAAAACATAGGGGTGTGGTATAATCCCATACCTTTTACTTGCTAACCTTGTTATAATCCAAAACTGTGTTTTTTTTATTTAAACTTTATTAATACATTTTCCATAATAAAAGGCAGTTACATTGAGAATGAGATGCAAAATAGCCATTTATAAGGACATAACTGCCCAACCCTCCCATCCCTCCCTCCTTCCCCTTACAGCAGCAAATAATCCATGAATCCCCTAAGTGCTGAGCTCTTTCCCTAAGAACCTATAGGGCATTTTAAAGTGTGATATGATTATGACTGAGCCAATAAAATTATGGAGTGAAGGAGATCCCATATTTTGGTATATACTGGCAGTCTGTTGTGAAGACTAGCAATCGCTTTTTCTATTTGGAGGTTGGCAAGAATTTCGTACACCTATTCTTGAAAGGTTGGGGTGGACTTGCCTTTCCAGTGATGTAAAATAAGCTTCTTGACAGATAGGGCAATCATAGAAATATGAAATTTTTTTACTTTGACCCTGACAGAAGACAGGTCCCCTGAAAGGCATATATCAGGTGTAAAATACTCCTGAAGGCCCAGAAAGGGATCCAGGGAAGTCTTGATTGAATCCCATAGAAGGAACATTTTGGGACAGGACCAGAAAATGTGAAGAAGTGTTCCTTCTTCCCGCAAACACTTAATACATATATTGGAGTTCAAGAGACCCCATTTCTTTCATTTTACAGGGGTGCAGTACATGTTATGTAATATACGATATTGCATGAGATGCAGTCTGTCTTGAGAAACATATTTATGGCAGAATCTCCACAGAGATTGCCAATCCAGATGTTACTGAGAAAGAATAGAATTCCAGAATCTTGTGGGTCCGAAAGAGTCTCCATATCTTTTGTGAAACAGAACCTGATATAATTTAGATATAACACCTGAAGATGCAATAAATGAAGAAACCTCAGGTATCAGGGCTGGGACAGTCTGGTGGGGGGCATTACCAAAAACTATAATGAGTAAGTGCCTTAACTGCATAACTTTGAAATGGGAGGGAACCGGAATAAGAAATTTCTTAATATCTCCTACAGACAGCCATTGCCCCCCCTTCATCCACTAAAGAGAGTAGTTTCCCATCTCCCAATTGGGACAGCCATTTACGGGAAATCTGCTTCTTATTAATAGTGAAGGATGGGGAATTCCAAATAGACTAAGCTAAGTCTAACTGAGGGGTATAATGCAAAAATGAACATAATTGTGCATATACCCTTAGTAAAGAAACTACTGTGGGGCATTCCTCAACCATACGCACCTGGGATATTTTAAGATAGAATAAGGTTAGGGGGTCCAGATTCTTAGATCTAATTACATCCAGTTCAATCCTAAGCCAAACTGGTTGTTCCTTTTCTGGGCCGGGGATATCCATCTCAAACATTTTGCTAGATGACTGGCCCAGTAGTATATAGCCAAATGGGAAATCACAAACCCCCTCAAGTTTTGGAGCTGCCAGTTTGTAATAGGCCAAACAGGGATATTTATCGGCCCAAATAAATCTAGTAAATATGCCATGTAACTTTTAAACCAGAGTAATGGGATAAAAGTATTGAGAAGAGATAAAGGTTAAAAAATTTAGGGAATATATTCATCTTAATTATGTTAATCCGGCCCCATAATGATATGGGAAGTTTGGACCACCTGTCGAGGTCATGGATAATTAGCTGTGAGAGGGATTCAAGATTTTCCTTAAACCATGTTAGGGGGTTACGGGATAGTTTAATGCCCAAGTATTTAAATGACCTGGGAGTCCAACATAGACCTAAGGGACTAATATCATTCTTGAATACCTTATGGTTTATTGGAAAGAATAGGGATTTACTGGCATTCAATTTGTAATTGGACAGGTCACTAAATCTTGCTATTTCATTCAATAAGGCTGATACAGAAGATACCGGATGGGATAGATGTATCAACAAGTTATCCACATATGCAGTGACTTTAATTTCATGACTCCCAACCCAAATGCCTTGTATAGAGGTATTATTGAGAATATTTTGGATGAGAGGTTCCAGATATAAATTAAATAACAGAGGAGATAAGGGGCAACCCTGTCTAGTCCCTGAATGGAGTGGAAAGGATTTGGAGAAAGCCCCATTCCCAGAAATCCTTGCGGTAGGGGTTTTATATAATGCAGCAATCCAGGATATAAATACAGGAGGGAATTGAAAAGCTTCCAAAACTCTGAACAAAAAATTCCAATTCACATGACCAAATGCCTTCTCGGCATCCAGGGAAACCAGACTTGCAGGGAACTCAGCATCCCTGGTAGCTGAGAAGACATGAGATAATGTACGCAAATGATCAGATGATGAGTGCCCTTTCATGAATCCTACCTGGTTCGTATCTATTAACTCAGGGAGAACTACAATTAACCTATTGGTTGAATCTTCAAAATAATTTTTATATCTTGGTTTAGAAGAGATATAGGTCTGTAGCTTTGAACAAGCTCAGGGTCCTTATCTGGTTTAGGGAGAAGTACAATCAAGGCCTCAAAGAAATAAGGGTCTACCTCTGTCCCAGTTAAAATATATTGGAATAGTCGATTAAGCACTGGTAGTAGAAGATCCCAAAATGCTTTGTAAAATAGGGAGGAGAATCCATCAGGGCCTGGGACTTTATCTGAGGGTAATCCACTAATAACCTCAGCAATTTCCTCCTGTGAGATAGGAGAGACCAAAAACCTCTTGTGTTGTTCTGAAAGGGATGGCAAATGGGAATCCCTCAGATAATTCTCCATGCTCCCAGGACAGGGAGGATACTCCATATCACTGTACAGCGTTTCATAGTATAGGGCAAATTCTTGTACTATGTTGGTAGGAGATATTTTCAGAGACCCATCAGCCACTGCCCTAATTGAAGGGATGAATCTCACAGATTCTTGTTGCTTGATACGCAGTGTCAATAGGTGCCCTGCCTTCTCTCCCTGATCTGTGTAACTGGCTCTAGTACGAATAATAGCTAATTCTGCTTTTTCCCGAAGTAACTCTAGATATCTGTCTCTCACCACTAAGAGCTTCCTCTTATCTTCATCTGGGGCACTAACTGAGATATTAATCTCGAGTGACCGAATTTGGGACAATAATGATAATAGTTCTTTCTCCATTGCCCTTTTCCTACTCACCACCATACTAATGAGGATCCCTCTCATGTAAGCCTTAAAGGCCCCCCATAAGATATCCGGTTTTGCACTGTCTAAGGGATTGGATAAGAAAAAGAACTCGATTTGCTCTCTTATGAGCTTGCAATACTTGGAATCTTTAAGAAGTTGTTCATTAAGTTTCCATCTAGTTTCCCTATTTGGTAAATTAAGGAATGCCAATTTGCATAACACCAGTGAATGATCAGAGACAGGGCCAGGTTGAATCGAGGAGGTCTTGACTCCTGGTAGGAGAGCCTGAGAAATAAGAATATAATCAATGCGGGACTGCGAGCTGTGTGCCATTGACCTGAAAGTAAACTCCCTAGAATATGGATCTAGGACGCGCCAGACATCACAGAGCCCGCATTGATCCATTAAGTCCCTAAAACCCCTCTGTCCCGGAGAGACCACTTCCGGTCCACTACCTGACCTGTTGAGATTAGTATCTACCACTTGATTAAAGTCGCCCCCCCAAAATAATCCTAATGGGAAACAATGGCAGGATAATGTTTATGAGTCTCATAAAAAACCCTGGATCATCCATATTAGGGCCATATATGCTGCCAAGTAAAAGTAGAACTGACCAGAGAGTGCCTTTAACTAGGATAAACCTACCCTCAGGGTCTTTAATGACTTGTGTAGAGACAAAGGGAATACCCCTATTAATAATAAGCATGACCCCACAACTATTAGTAGAACCCTGAGCATCATAAACCAGCCCCAACTACTGCATCCTTAACTGTAAAGCTTCGGCTTCTAATAAATGGGATTCCTGTAGGAAAGTTATCTGAGAATGTAATAGGCTTAAATGTTTCAGAACCTGATATTGTTCGGGTTTTTTCCTGATCCCCTTAACATTCCAAGTAGCAAGTCACCTCCTTGGCCAACTAATAGTAATTGTTGAACTTAATAAGTTCAGCCCTGCACTCAGGCTATATAGTACATGTAACCATACTCCAAAAGTTGCTGCTGTAAAGCCCTCCCTCCGCCCCAGCCCCCACAGTTAACCCATTCTTCTTTCCCAACAACCCCTCTTCCCCTAACAAGACCCCATACCCCGCCTCACCCAACCCCACACACTGCCACAAGCAACGTTTAGCACAGTACTGGGTCTTTTCCTCCATCTCCCGCCTCCCGATAATGCACCTCTGCCAAAGACAGTCCAACTTATATCCTGAGGTACATGTTTAAATTGCAAATTATATTAGCTAACCCCTAACAACTAGAGAGCAGTCCTGGGCTTCCAATGCATGTAGGCGCATGAATATTAACCTGATAGTAAAGGGGAGAGTAGAGTGAACTGCCAAACTCGTAACTGTGACTGGTAACCTCAAAAACCTGAGTGAAAATTAGGGGTTACCCTGCCCCAAGAAAGATCTTTACAAAAACCAGAACCAGAACGAGAAACTAATGAAGGGGAATAGGCCCATCTTCAAACTGAGAACAGAGATTGAAAGAAATGTTGAGATCGAGACCCTAAAGAAAGAAAACTGAAAAACAAGCCTTCCCTGAGACTACCGGCCCTTAATTCTGAAAATTTCCCTTGAAAAAATTGGAATGGTGAAAAGACTGGAAGAGATCCTTCTCAAATTAAGAACCACACGGTCATGTATTACTTAGGCGTGCTACGCCCTCTTGTGACCACCACCCAATCCTGACAGGGTAAATATGAATAGCAAAGAAAGCCCGAGACCGCTCTAATATCCAGCAAACTGTAACATGCACACTAGTCCTAGAATCAACAACCCAAACTTTCCCCCTGTATGTAACCCCCCAAAGCTAAATACAGTGGAATCCAAAGTTATATTCCCAGTAAGGCCATCCCCGAGACCCTAAAAGTCTTTGCCCTAAGCAGAAGTTAACATTAGGAAATTAGGGCTTGAGAGGTTGTTAGCGGTTAGGCCATGAAAAAAATAGCCCAGTCCAGATGAGAAAATGAAAACATCCAAATACAGCTCATTGAAATTATCTCCTCGGAGAAAGAGAAAATTAGCAGTTCCAATAAACGACTCCCTGCAGCTCCTTGACACACGAGCAAGACCTCTCAGGGCTCTCGGAACAAGTCCGGTAGCATGGATTTAAGGCTGGACAGGGCAACTTCTGGATCATCATAATTAAACCAGGATCTGTTTACTGAGACTTGTAACCTGGCAGGATACCCATCCTAAATTTCAAACCCGCTGCGATGATCTTAGATACGATGGGATGAATCGCTTTCCACTTCTGACGAACCGATCCAGGGAAACCTTGTGCAATTCTTAGCTTTGTATTCTCCCAACAAACCTCTTGTAGAGCTCTCACTTTCTGCAAAAAATGCTGCTTTTCCAGGTAATTCAAAGAGGGGGAAATAATAGGATGGGGGGAGCATCCGGAGAAGGCTTTGGTCGCAGAGACCTATGAGCTCGCTCTATTATGTATACTGGGCCGAAGGGAGAGGGGCCAGCAACCCTTTCCACCAGCTTCTGTGTGAACATTACAGCATGTTGGCCCTCTTCACCCTCTGGTAGCCCTAGTATTACAACATTTTTTCTGTGGCTATGGCCCTCCAAATCTTCGAGTTTAGCCTCGAGATGAGACAGCTTCTGTCACGTAGACACCAATTCAGGATCCAGACTCTCCAGCTTCCTCTCCATAGAGACTATTCGAGCTGTATTATCAGAAACCATTAATGAGACTTCATCCAGTTTTCTAGAAAGAGTTTTCAGGTCGATCGCCATTTCTTTCATCTCTTCACGAAAAGGTTTAAACTCTTCTAAGAACCTATTGAGCATTAAAGGTTCTTGTTCCCCAGCTTGAGACGTAGGATCAGGCTTGTCTGGCCCACTCGAGGCCCGGGATTTCTTTGGGGCCTTTTCAGGAGTAGCGGAGGGGGTGTGTTTCTGTGGGACTTTCTTCATATAAGCCTCCATCTACCAATCTAGTACACAAAACAGGCTCACAAGATGTTTAGACAGAGAAGAATTCGCAGGTAGAGGAAGTAGAGAAGGTTAAGCGTCTAAAAAAGACGGTTTAATAATCGGGAGGCAGGAGCTTAGCGGAGGAGCTTCTGCTCAGCACTCTGCATCACATGATCTCCCCCAAAACTGTGTTTTATGTAACCTCTGCAAAATGGGCCTATCTGTGTAGGGCTACAGACCTCCAGCCATCCGCTGGTGTCCCAAATGGCTGTGTTGGGGCTTTAGCTTGCAGTCTTGCTGCTGCTCCATGGCTATGGCCACTGTGATTTTGGGACCTCGACTCATGGTCTAAGTAGGATCAAGGTCTGATTGTGTTTTCTGCACCGTCGGGTATTTTGGGGGATGCTGGCAGTCCAGTATGACTGAAAAAGCTGAACCGCCAAAAATGTTTATAAAAAACATGGCGACTGAGCTCGTACTGAACATGCGTGGCTGCCTCAGGCTGGAAATTTAAAGGAGTAATGGCTCCAGTGCCAGAAGTGCAGCAAAATGCATGGGGGAAGCTATGTGTTTCATGAACCCTAATGGGAAAATGGGAGCTCCAATAAGTTAAATAAAGGGTGTTCTGGCTCCCACTGGCCAAGCGGAGCAAGGACAAATAATTATTGGCCCCTTAATGGGCTTTGATTTAAAGGAATGGGACTGTAATTTTGGGGGCACAATTTAAACAGTGATGACAGCCTCACAGGACTACAAAAGCCAGGAGGCTGATGGGAGAATTCTGAGCGCACAGCAAAAAAAAAGGGAATGGGGCAGCCAAACAGGAGAAGAGCTGCCAGAGGCTATAAATAGGACTGTTTGCCCACCAAATGGGAAATCAGCCAGAGTGTGGAGTGCAGATTCATAATCCAATGGCCAGTCCATCCCAGAAAAACCTGAAATAGACAGCCAGAGGAAAAGCTTTAAGCTCTGCAGCCAGAAAGGAAGAGAAAGAAGTTTTGGAGTGTTCTGCAGACAACCAGGAGTCAGAGTCTTGAGAAAGAGAGCTTGAGAGAGAGATTGAGAGAGATTGAGAGAGATTGTAGCTGGAGTATGAGCTGAGAGACTGAAAGCTGGGCAGCAGAGAAATATCTACTTTTGCAGCAGAACTTGATTCTTAGCTCCTGTGTATCTGCCTCGACGTGGTAAGTACTAACTGAAACTGTATTTTTCTGCCAGCCTGAGAGACAGTGTGGCTGAGGCTAGATCCTGAGCAAGGGCCCAGCCACAGCTGTGAATAAAGAACCCAAATTGAGAGTGGGGGCTAGAGATTGATCAAGAAACCCAGCTATAACTTGTGTGTCCAGGGTGTGTAACAGAGGGATCTAGGGGACTACATCTGTCTTGTCCTCAGACTGAAGAGAACAACTAGGAAGGAAGATGTCGAGAGGCCTGCCTAGTGAAAACAGTCCATAAAGACTACTGAGGTGAAGAAAACAAGACTAGGCAGGTTAAGACAGTGTCCTTCACTTCTGAAACACTTCTGCAAGTTTCCAACCTGCATCCTGGTGAACCACCAGCAATTTCAAACACTTTCACAGTACCGTACCCAACCCTGCTGACTGAAACCCCCAGTGCTGAACTGTAAGTACCCCTTAGCTCTGGCTTTGGGGGAATTCATAGCTAGTTAGCTAGGGAAACTGGGGGCCAATTACCTTGGATGGTCTGAGCACTCACAAGCTAAGCCCCAGGGTAACAGTTAAAAGCCACTTTCTTTGGAAAGCTTCTTGGTCCCCGATGAAAGACACCCCCAGGCCTGCAACACTGCCATAGTGTGATGCCAACTGTGTCAAGGGACAGTTTAGGGTGCACCTTAAGGTGGGAGGTGGGGTTTATTGTGTGGGGTACGAAGTGACTAAAATTGTTGTGTTGCCTGACCTTTCCCTTTTTTCCCTCTCCCCAAATAAATATTACAACTGTTAGCATGTTAACTCTTGTTGCTGTGACTTTCTGCTTTTGAGTTACTGTGGGTGGGGGGATGGCTGCAGTGTGGGGCAGGGTCTTGGGGGCAGTTATTATTTCCTGGGGGGTGGTTACCTGCAGTTTGCCTGCAGGTATTCCCAGTAACTTCCTCAGATGGAGGCACAGCGCCAGACCCTTTTATACTATACGAAACCCAGGCCAGTCCCCTTGGGGTGTGTGTGTGTGTGTAATGTGTATCATGGGGTCCCAGAGCAGCCAAAGTGAGTCAAGGGGCTGATACATTTATACCATTTTGTCAAGTTAGGAAAAAAGTAAAATCGGCCTAGCTTTCAAATTCAGCACTTCAGAGGTATCATAAGATGGCCGCTGCGTGGTAACGTAATGACATCATTAGAGCAATAGCGCTTCAGAGTTATAATGAAATCTTTGTAGGGGCTTGTTGTGTAGCACTTAATTAAAACATTCAAATGGCGTCTTTGGGGAAAATCCTTTATCGCACATGTGTGATAACCTCTTCACTCATGAACAATAAAGGATTTGCCCCAAAGATGCCATCTAAAGGTTTTAATTCCATGCTACACAACAAGCCCCTATACAGATTTCCTTATAACTCTGGAGCGCTATCTCTCCAATGACATCATTACATTACCACATAGCGGCCGTCTTATGATACCTCCAAAGTGCTAATTTGAAAGCTCGGCTGATTCCGGCAGTGTTATTTTAGAAAACTAAACATGTTTAGTTGTCCTTTAAAATCAGAGTGGAGCATTTGAAAAGTCAGAGAAACTTCAAGCACTCAAGTTATGAAAACAAGAGGCCTCTAAATTAATCACAAGCATTCAGATAAATAGCAGCCCCACTCCTAATTACTAAATCTAAAGAAATCACATTGATTTTTCAAACGTTTTTTGAGAAACTTTATCAGAACAAACAAGATTATACACAGATACCTGCATGGATTAAAAATCATTTACAGAATATGTCATTTCCCCAGCTCACTAACTCACAGAGTGAATCTTTTTAAAGAGACACTGTTAACATCTTTAGGCCTCAAACTGTTCCTGTTTAAAAAAACATATTTTACGATTGTTTACATTCTGTAAAATGTGATGATGTGGCTGGTAGTTTGATTCTGATTCCTTTTTTCCTTTTTAAGAGTGAAAAACAGGCTGCCCACCATACTGGTGTTACCACGCCAAAATGTATTTGTTTACATTCCTTAATGAACTCCCACTGCATGTTTTCTGAACTTGGAGGCATCCCCAACACAGTCTAGCCACTCAAGATACAGTGGGAGCAGAGAAAACTATTGAATCATGAGTGACTGCACTGCTTGAGGGTGTTACTAATGTCCAGGAAATGAGCAATAAGAGCAGATCAAGGATCTGAAACACAGCAAGGTTGGGTATAATTAGACAATTGCCATGCATTTCAGTTCTACTAATTAAGGAGGCAGAGTAAACCATCAGCAACACCAATGCATTTTAGAGAAAGTAAACAATCATAAAATGTGAGTTTTAAACTTGAAATAGTATGATGTAAAAATGGTTGTCAGTGTCCCTTTAACACTTGTTGTGCTGACGGCGTGTACACATGTCCTAAAAACCTATACATTCTAGATCTTCTGGCAGCCTAAGGGATAAAGGGTCCCATAACAATAGCTAAAATTTGTCTTGCTATCGATCAGCTAGTGGTAGATAAAGCACCCAGCCCAGGTGGTTTCCAGTTGAATTTTTATAAATCTTTTACAGTTGAATTGTCCCGTCTTAGCAAAAGTTTACAATTTTATTTTTTCTGAATGTGTCCATGATTATTGCCCTTCAGAGGCCAGATTTATACTTTATCCCAAATGTGGAAAGGATGAATTTTTGGTAGGTAGTTATAGGCCGACATTGCTGCTTAACATCAGTTTTAAAATGTTGGCTAAAGTCTTCGCTAACAGACTAAGGTGAGCTTGGCATGTTTTATTTGGGTCCAAACAAGTTGACTTTATGAAGGGATGTGTGTCCAGTCACCACCTGCAAAAGCTATACCATCTGATATCCGTGTCTGGGGAAGGCAGGAAACAGCTTTTAATAGTGTTTTGGACATACTGTACCTTTTTGAGGTGCTAAAATACTACAATATTCGACAGGTGTTTATTAGGGGGTGCACTCCTTATACCAAAAACCAATGGCATGAATTCTGTGCAATGGCATTTTGTCCAGAAAAGTCAGATCTGAAAGGTGTGCTGGGCAGGGTTGGCCACTCTCGCTACTCCTCTTTAACCTTTATTTAGAATCTCCCTTACTCTCCACCTTCAAAATAATCCACATCTAGAAGGTGTAGCAGTGGGCCAACAAAGATATAAATATTCAGCATATGCAGATAAATATTTCAAGCTATCTTAATTTTTGTATTGTGAATATGGTTCTTTGCTGCTTGTGTAAAGTTTTAGCTCAACACCAGCAGCAGTTATGCATTTTAGACACTATGCAATAGAGCAAGTTGTTTTTTGTAGGCCAGCTACTCCAGTGAGTGAAGGATACAGACAATATAATTAACATGAAAATGTATATTTACTATACTGCTTATGGACTGATTAGCAGAACCATATCAGGCCATTGGACCATTTGAAGCACATATTGGGTTATCCTATTTTAATGGCGATGCATTTGCTTTGCATGCATCAAGTGGGGGACAATAGGAATATGACAATTATTTGGTATAATGAAAAACATTTCAAAGTGCTGGCTGGAGAAGGAAAATGGTTAATGAAAATATTTTCTGTTCTAAGGTTTGCTTGCTGATGTCCTTGCTATTACAAAAATAGAGTTAGTGGCTAGTACACTGTGCACAGCTTGTTATTGATGAACATATAAACAAAATTAGAGACAGCAAGGGCTATGTGAGATGTGTAGTCTCAGACTGGAAAACACATAGTAAGGTACCCAGTGAAAGATTACCTTGTATGGATAAATGCTGAGTTCTATAAAGATAGCAGCTAGTGGAAAGTGTATGTAAGATAAACTATGAGAGGTGGAGGGTGAGGAACTCTGAAATGAAGTGCTGAAGCCTCCACAGTGCCTGTCTGTTCGTCCTCCCAAGGAAAGGTGACTGATCATTACTGGTGCCTTGTAAAATGGGCTGCCGGGGCTAATGCAGTATGTTGTGTTAGTTATTAAACCTTGCTTTCTGGTGTGCAATTACTTGTTTCCAGTGTAATTATTGACTTGAAAATCCAACACAATGATAGCAATAATAATGGAAAAAACTGTAACCAGGAATACTTACTGTACCCATTGACACATAATACAGTGAGCATTTGAACATGCAGTGGGTGAAACTGTAATGACAAGACAGGTGGCTGAAGGGAAACAGAACATCTGTTAAAAATGTATAAGTACAAAACTGAAAAAATGTTTATTCAAAGAAAAAACAAAATTGCTGTCAAACCAAGTCTATTAGTTACATTTAAAGAATTGGTTACCAATCCATCTCCTCATTAAGTCCATATTTCTTGTCGTTGACTGCAAATCTGTCCATCTAATAAGCTTCTCGGTACAAAGGTTTTTTTTCTCTCCATCGCCTCCTCTCCTTAAAGACAGTACATGTTCCAATCAAAAAAACTGTAATGTTGGGAGAATGTCACTGGAAATCTCTCATCTCATCTCCTTATATTACTCTTTTGTTCCAGGAATCTTGCTTGCAGTATGCAGCTAGTTTGTCTCACATATATCTAGTCAATCAATTGATTCTGGTTGGGGCTTTTATCACTGAGCTGTCTTAGGCAAACTACACAGTGAGAAGCCAATCAGAAAAGACTTGCCTGCTTCTGTTGGAAGCTGAGAGACTTGCTATACTGCAGAGAACAAACTAGAATGCATTTGAGGAACTGGGAACCTGGTAAAACATAATATTGTTGGGGACTTGTTAGGAAGGTAAGCTACGCTTTCTACAGAAAGTTTCATTTTTTCTTATTGGCATTAAGAAGAAAATTGCAGGATTCCATTAAAGTGTAGTAATTTTGTAACCAGAGGGGGTGAAATACAACTGAAGTTGCTTGATTCCTGTGCTAGAGACCTAGGATTTGGAAGGATATTTATGCAACATTTTAGAAGTGTCCTGCTGGCTGAGCAGTGAGTTCATTTTTATCCCTGGACTCAGTAGAGTGGTTTGTGTAGGAGCAGTGGTCTAGTAAATTGTGGTGTTGGTTGACTTACTATAAAGGGAAGTACTCACCAAGGTAGTGGAACTGTGGTGTATTTGATTGTTTGTTTCTAACAGTCACCAGTGGTTGTGGCCTACCCACCTTCCCTCACCCGCCCACCCCAGACATGGCATTTCCTTTATAGTCAAGGTTCTGACATCACTTCCTCAACAGGTCTTGGAGCAGAACTGTCATATTCTTAATAACCAGCACAGTGCATAAAGGGTAAGTACACACTAAATATATATATATATATATATATATATATATATATATTTTATATATTACTCATTGTATATTATAAGGAAGAGGGACATGTGGGAGTGGTGCAATGCACTGTCTGTGGGGCAGCAGTTTTCCAGGAGACATTCTGGAATCTGCGTTGCTGCCCTATTTGCAGGCAACTGTCAGCTCTGAGGGAGGAGATTGCCCACCTCCAGGCTGAACTGGCAAGGACTAAGGAGGCCTCCCCCACCCAAAGAGCACTAGTTCCACAACCACTGCCTCAGAGGTTGCCATGTGTGAAGAGTTGATGGACCACAGTAGGTTCTGATAAGATGAGGGTGGTGGAACAGAGGCGTAGCTCCCGAGTTGTACCTCTATGCAAATCATATGTCAGTCTGGCAAACCAAGGTTCCTCTATGATGACACCCTCAGTGGAGACCAAGAAGAATGCTGGGGACATCCACAAGGGAGACCCACAAAAGAGTGGCAAGGGACACCACAGGAGAAAGAAACAGCTTCTGATAGGGGACTCAGTTGTTTGGGGTGTAAACCTGAGGAAGGGAGAGGAGAGGGAAGTAATGTGCCTATCTGGTGCCATGGCTTGGAGGGACAGGAAACAAATCCTCAGGATTGCAGAAGCAGCATCACAGGCTAGGGAACTAGATATCATTGTCCACCTCAGGACAAATGACATAGCTAGGCATGAGATCAGTGCAGTGCAGGATGAATTTGTGGAGCTGGGGACGGGCCTCAGACCAGTAGCAAGTATGATAACCTTCACAGAGGTGCTGTCAGTCTATGGCAGGGGTGAGGCTAGGGTACTGCACACCGTGCAGTTTAATGAATGGTTGCAAAACTGGTGCAGAGCACAGGGCTTTGGCTTCATTGGGGACTGGGGCTCCACCTGGAGAGATGAAGGTCTATACTGGCATGATGGTCTGCATCTGTCCAGGAAGGGAAGCAAGCACATAGGTGACAGGTTTAAAGGCTTCCTTGGCAAGCATTTAAACTAGCCAAGGGAGGAGGTGCTGATAGGAAACAGGAATGTTCAAGCCTCCCCTCACAAAACATGGCAGGTAGTAGGGTAAACACTGAGGTACAGAGCTTGACAGAGGACGGGACAGGGGTAAATGGAAAAATATACAAGGGCAATAAGAGCAGGGATGGGGTAAAAAAGGATAAAGCCAACATTAAATGGAGGGCAATGAGTACCAATGCCCATAATCTTGGAAACAAGCTTCCACAGCTAGTAGCCCTGATGGAAGAGGAACACTTAGATATTGTGGCAGTCACAGAAATATGGTACACGGAGAACCATGACTGGGATGTCAACATACCAGGGTACACAATCTACAGCAGGGAAGGGAGGGTAAAAGAGGAGGTGGAGTAGCTCTCTACATAAGAGAAGGGATCAAAGCTACAGAATTAAAAAGTAAAGGGGGAGGACAAGAGGCACTCTGGGTCACCTTGGAGACAGGGAATGGCATCACAATCCGCACAGGGATTGTATACAGATCCCCATCTCAAGGGGAGGAAATGGAGAAGAAAATGATAGAGGGCATTCTCAAAATGGTTGAAAAAGGGGATATACTGTTAATGGGGGACCTGAATATGCCAGATGTTAACTGGACGACATGGATTGCAGCCACATCCAAGAGCAGGGTCATTCTTGATGCCCTACAGGGGGCATGCCTTAGACAGCTAGTGGTGGAACCCACTTGGGAGGGAGCAATATTAGACCTGGTACTCTCAAATGGAGAGAGGATCACAAATTTAGAAGTCAGTAGACATCTGGGAACAAGCGACCACTACACAGTGTGCTTCACAATAAACACAGCCATGGAGACAAGCCATACAAAGACAAGGATACTGGACATTAGAAGGGCTGACTTTGGCATAATGGGTGAATACTTGAGGAATGCATTAGCAAATGGCCAGAAAGGAGGGGTGGAAGAACAATGGAGAAAAATCAAAACTGCCATCATGGAGGCAACAAGCCTTTGTGTGAAACAAATAAAGAAAACAAAGTGGAATAAAAAACCACTATGGTTCTCAAAAGAGGTGTCAGGGAAGGTTAAGGAGAAAAAGGCTGTATTCAAAAAGTATAAGGACTCACAGAAGGAGCACAACAGGGAACTGTATCAATTAAAGCAGAAAGAAATGGGGAAGGCAGTCAGAAAAGCAAAGGCCCAAGCCGAGGAAAAAATAGCCAACTCAGTTAAGAAGGGGGATAAAACCTTTTATAGGTACATTAGGGAGCATAGAAAGGTTAAGGGAGGGATAGTGAAGATTAATAAAGGAGAGGAGAGGTGGGCAGAGGGAGACAGTGAAAAGGCAGAGATATTGAATGAATACTTTTGGTCAGTATTCACAAAAGAAGAAGAGGAGGAGTTACCTAAACCAAACAATAGAAGCACTCTGGGTAGTGAGGTTGATGCCAGTCCATTTACAGAAGAAAGAGTCCTGAACGAACTCCTAAAACTCAAGGTGGACAAAGCAATGAGGCCTGACGGGATTCACCCTAGAATCCTAAAAGAGCTAAGGGAGGACATAGTAACACCACTAACCACACTTTTTAACAAATCATGGGAAGATGGGGTGGTACCTGAGGACTGGAGGAGGGCAGATGTGATTCCCCTTCACAAAAGTGGGAGCAAGGCAGAAACAGGAAACTACAGACCTGTTAGTTTGACCTTAGTGGTGGAGAAAATGATGGAATCACTTCTGAAAGAAAGAATTGTTCAGTACCTAGATGCCAACGGGGCACAGGACCCAAAGCAGCATGGATTCACAGCAGGAAGGCCATGTCAGACAAATCTAATCGATTTCTTTGACTGGGTGACCAAAGTAATAGACCAGGGAGGGGCTGTGGATATGGTCTACCCAGACTTTAGCAAGGCATTTGACACAGTCCCACACAAAAAATTAATAATCAAGTTAGCCAGCCTGGGAGTGGGTCCCAGGGTGGTAGCCTGGGTAGCAAACTGGCTGCACAACAGGACACAGAAGGTAATAGTGAATGGAACACATTCTGAAGAAAGGGGGGTTACTAGTGAAGTACCTCAGGCTCAGTACTGGGTCCAGTCCTCTTTAATGTCTTTATAGGTGACATTGCAGAGGGTCTGAAGGAAAGGTATGCCTCTTTGCAGATGACACAAAGATCTGTAACAGAGTTGATACACAAGGGGGTAGAAAGGATGAGAAGGACTTGGCAAGGTTGGAGGAATGGTCAGACATATGGCAACTTAGATTCAATGCAAAGAAGTGCAAAGTAATGCACCTGGGAAATAAAAATCCAGGAGAAGAGTACACAATAGCAGGGGAGGTACTAACAACAACAGTAATGGAAAGGGATTTGGGTGTAGTCATATCAGAGGACCTAAAGGTGGGTAAGCAATGTAAGAAGTCAGTAAGGAGAGCCAGGGGGGTATTGGGATGCATAGGGAGGGGCAACACAAGTAGAAAAAGGGAAGTGGTTATCCCTCTGTACAGACAGTTGGTGAGACCCCATCTGAAGTACTGCGTGCAGTTTTGGAGACCTCATCTACGCAAGAACATAGACAGGATGGAAGCAGTCCAGAGGAGGGCAACTAAAATGGTGCAGGGTCTACATCAGAAACCATATGAAGAGAGACTGAGAGAGCTTAATATGTATACCCTTGGTGAAAGGAGGGATGGGGGGACATGATAGAAACGTTTAAGTACCTCAAGGGAATCAACAAAGTCCAGGAGGGTAGCATCTTTCAGAAAAAGAGATGTGTAAGAACAAGGGGGCACAATTTCAAGTTAGAGGGGGGACGGCTGAGGGGTAATGTGAGGAAATTCTTTTTCACGGAGAGAGTAGTGGACACATGGAACCGCCTTCCTGGAGAGGTTGTGGGGCCTAAAACAGTGGGGAAATTAAAACATGCATGGGACAGACATAAGGCAATTATAGTGGGGGGTTGCAGGAAGTAGGCTGTTGGTTAACTAGAATCTGCAGCTTATCCAATAGATAGAGAAATGGGCAGACTGGGTGGGCCAAGTGGTCCTTATCTGCCGTCAAAGTCTATGTTTCTATGTTTCACATGGGCACTTTAGCATATACATGACAAATGAAGTTTAGCACATGATGAAGTCCCGTATTTCTATTGTTTCATTCCTTGCCACATTTTTCAAGTTCTTTGTTCTTTAAGTGCTGGAGCAAGCACTACAGTGACCGCAAGGAAATTGACATTTAATATCCAAAGTGGTTTTCCCAGTTTTCTGAGGAATTTTGTGTTGTGCATGTAGTAGTCTATCTCTAATGTTCTTGACTCTTCTGGCTACCAAAACTGGTCTGTCCTGAAAAATTCTCCCGCCCTCTGGTGCTGCTTTCAGTACATTCCGGTGTTTATGACTGTTTTTATTTCCAGAAATGTATCTGAAAATGTAGTAGTACACAATACCTGATTTGGTTCTGGTTGTTTTATTTTTTGCCCTGATGTGGTTTCTCTAGTAGTTGACCTAGCCTTGCCATTTGCCTCTGTCACCACCCTTTTGAAAAAACTCCTATTCAAAAATATTTCTGTTAGATCTCTACATGACTCATTGAAGTCCTCATCTTTCAACAATTTCTATGGGCCTTGATTTACTGCCCATATGGAAAGTTGTTCTTGTGGTGGGTGTGGTGGGGGTTAATGACAGCTATCCTCTCTGAGAATGATGTTTCTGTCAGTACTTTTACAGTAAAGTATGGTTTCAGATCTGCTATTTGATTTAAAGATTTCAAGATCCAGGAAGCCAATTTTCTGTATGCTATGTTCCATACTGAATTTAGTGTGATTGGTGCAGTTGTTCAAATGCTCATGAAATTCTCTTAGTTCAGCTGTGCTTCCTGATCATAAAACAAGGCACTCATCTACCACCATAGATGATTTTCTCATGATACATATCATACATTGGATTGTTTACAAACTGGTTCTTGAAACCAGTCATTTACAGACATTCATTGGAAGGGGGGCATGGTTGACCCCATGGCTGTGCCTTGAATTTGATTGTAAGAATCTTCTTAAATTTGAAATAGTTACTTACTAGGACCAGTTCAGCTAATTTCAGTAGGAATTTGTCCTTACTCTCCTCTGCATCCTCTCTGTACTTTAGAAATTCTTTAAGATTGTATAAACCTAACCTGTGTGGAAAAGTTATGTATGTTCATAGGGATCCACGACGGGTGGTCGGCTAATTTGCCGTCGACCACCCCGACAATGAAACCGGCAGGTCTACCGCATTTTGCAGTCAGTTGCCGGTTTCTATGTGCTGGCTGTGTTTTCTCCGGGGGGGCTTCACCCACCGTACCCCACATGGGGGGCTCTGCCCCTTGCACACCCCCACTTAAGGATTATCAATTCTGAGTCTGAGTTGATTTAGGGGGGGGATGCAGGAACACCGACAGACAGTGCCCGGTTCCAGCAGGTCCCCTACAGCAGCATGGTGCTGTAGTCACTGTGGGGCACCTCGCTGTTGAACTGTCACTGTTGGGTGGGTAAACGTGTCCATAGTTGTCAGTATAACTTGTTCCAAACTCCTGGTGCTCATATTAATGTCCTCCAAAATATTTAATACATGACCAGTATCTTTTATAAATCCTTGTTGTTGACCCACCATGTCATTGGTATGAAAACTGACATGTTGAAAGAAGTTCCAGGATAGAGCCAATGCCAGCAACTACTTGCCTACCAGGGGCTGCTGGGTATCCTTATGGATCTCAGGGATGGTGCAAACACCAGTATAATGGGTGTTTTTGTTAAATAGTGCTTTTCTCTCCCATTCACTAATATAGCTCTGTTCAAAACCACTGTCTAAACACATTTTGACTATTTCTGATACTTCTGGTGTAGTATTGTAAGTAACACTTTGGTAATTGATTACGTCACTGACCTGACTTACTCATGCAGCCGGATAGTCCTTTTAATTTTTAATTACCACAGTGCACCCTTTACCCACTGGTTTAATCACTGCCAATATTTGTTTCTAAACGTGTTAATGCTGTAAATTCTCTTGCATTCAAATTGTGTCTATGTGCGACTCCTAATCTAATTGCTAATCATTTTCTCAAGCTCTGTTTCTGTCAGTTCTATATATGTCTTGACAACAGCCAGAACTGGTGCAGGAGGTACATATTTGGATTTCACCTCCAATTGGTTTTTAAGTTCTGCGCTCCTATTGATGACAGGAATAGTGACAACTGAAGCATTGTTTGTTTGATTTTTAAAATCAAAATAATGATGTAACTGAAGTTTTCCAAATAATCTTTGTACAGTATGTAAAAATTTAGTTCAAAATTAAGGTTTTGATGTTGGCAGAAAGTAAAACCCTTACCCAGTACTACCTCTTCTTTCTGATTTAAATTATAGTCTGATAAGATGTATGCTATTTTGGCAGTCTCTTCTGTTGATTCTGTTGTTGTCATATCTGAATGTATTCTTTTTCCTGTCCTTTCTTTGGTTTTGTTTTCCTGTCATCTAGTTATGTACCATTTCTTCCTACTGCCCCTTCTTTTATGTCTTGATCTGTTTCTAGAATGTTGACCTGTCTCTGATCTTGCCATCTGTATTGTCCTTGGTCCTGGTAATGTCTTTCTTTCCATGACCACCCCTTCAATATATGCCCCTGCCCCAGTATCTGCCTGTTACAGATCCCTCTGCTGTCTTTGATATTGTATAGCTACACTGGAAACACTAGAATTCATAGAATTGTCTGAATCAATATAATAAATTCTTCTATTCTGTGGTTTTAAATGTTCAGACCAATTATAAACCATATATTTTATAGTCATTTAAATTACAACAACATTTTCTAGGTTTTGTTTCTTTAATACCATCTTTGAATTCCTCTTGAATTTTTTTTAGATTATTCTAGCCAATAATGCAATTTTGTTTCTGTCATGTTTTCTTTCAGTTGTTCAGTTAATTAATTAATCTCATTTATGACATTAACCAGTTCCTTTCTAATGGATTATACTAACAGCACCATTAAGTAATTAGAACACCTGTTATGTGCCCATTCCCATCTCTTATTTAAATTGGAATCATCAAACCCCAAATTAGGTTGCACTAAAATCCATAATCTGCTCAGGATTTATTTTCTGTTTAATATACTCTGCCAATGTGATGGCATGCCATTCAAGTTTCATTCCTTTTCATTTTAGAGTTTCAGTTCTATGGCCAGATATTCAAAACTTTGCCCCTGAGCCAAGATAACACTGCCTGGTGGGCAAATGTAGCACAGAGCACAAAGCAAGCTATATTAAAAAGGAATAGCCTGGGGCAGACAGCCTCTGAATATAGCATGGGAAAGAGGCAGTGCAGACTGGGCTGAGAGTGCAGGGCAGCCGTTGTCCTGGAATATGACAGCACTGAATATAGCAACCAGGAAGTGCAAACCACAACAACACAGTGCACAGCGACGTGAGGGTAGGTAGAGAGGAACTATGTGACCAATGTGTGTGCCAGCAAATGCGTGGACCCAGTACAGCTGCAGGCAGCAGCAGATGTGAAAGAACAGTGATCAGAACTGAAAATATTCCCTGAACTGTTAGCGCCACGCTAACATGTTAGAGTGGCTTTAGCGCAGAGCTAAGCGGTTTTTAGCCCAGTGCTAAACTTTGCCATATTCAAAGGTGACATGCAAATGAGTCTACTTAGATAGGCTCTGGGCAAACAGCCACATTAGCATCTCATCATGCCCTGATTAGCATGCGGTTGGCCGAGCGTTACTGCCGGGTCCCACAGCTCCACCTGTAGGTCAGTCTGGAAGTATAGGAGCTGGCCAGGTCACAACCCCAGCTTCACCTGTAGGTCAGTCAGGCAGTACATAATGATAGCTGCAGGCTACATGTGAACAGTCCAGCATACCACAGCATATCATACCCCAGGGGATAACACAGCATAGGCACAGGTGGCAGTGCTGCATGCCACCATCACACTTTAGGTCATGCTACAGTGCACAGCAGACACTGCAGTAGCAAGGGGCTGGTAGTGTGAGGGACACAGCAATGCCTATGGTTGTAGGGCAGTGCTGACCACTGCACCGTACACAGTGATAGGCCCAGCTTTCAGGTAATTACTGACAGTGGACAGTACTATTACGCAATTGTGTGATCCACAGATGCTGCACCTGTGGCATGGGATGCACACAGTGTCATGTACATGGCTGGCTGGGTGTGCTGTGGCATCTGTACAGTTGTGTGGTGGGTGGCTGGGGGGCCTGTAAGATCCGACAGGTATACAGGTGGTGGAGTATTCCCACTACTGGCCCATGTGCACCACCTGATGTGTCCCAGCCTTGTGGATACACCTGGGCTGTGGTGAGGTCTGGCCACCCGTACACCCTTCCCTTCACTGGCCACCATGCCCACAGTGCTGCATGTGTGTGTTGGCATCTGTTAGGCACCACAGATGTATGGTCTGCAGGCATGTGCTGTATGGCCACACTACCATGCTGTCCCCTGTGGGTCGGATCACCCCTCTTACTGTCTGTGCTTGGCTGGGACTGGTGGCAGCTGCTGGCATCATGGTGGTGCCATCAGTGAGCAGCATGTGTCCTCCATGTCTGGCATTTTCTAAGTGTCATACTCCTATGTTAGGGTCACACAAGTAGCGCAAATCCCATGCAAAACACCGCGCAATGCACCAATGTCATGCAAAGCTGTTTGTCCAGGATTAAGACCATCTTTTCATGGGCAGTAAATTGTACTGCGCTAAGGGTCACGCTATGTCATGCTAACTGTTTGTGAACCACGCAAAGCTTTGAATATCTGGCCGCTAGTGTTTACACTGTTCTTACATTTGGGTGCAGAAAAGGTCCTTCTGTTCTTAATATTCCCCAGAATCCTTGTTTCTTCTTCAGATGTTATGTGCAATGAAATGATCTATTATCTTCCAGGAACCTAATTCTGCAAAGGGGTTGATGCTCATTTTGGTAGCTAACAAGGTAACAGTTGATTAAAAAAAAAAAAAAAAACTTTGTACCTTGTTGATTGTTATACCTTGTCTCTGAATTGTTACTGCCTGTACCTTGTAATTCTCCCGGGTTGCACCTGAAAATAGGCACTTGACTGTCTAGTGTGCTTACCTGGTTAACAAAAGCTAAATAAATAAATAACCAAGCAGTAACAAGAAAAATACCCAAACTGACAGAAAAAAAATCCAATCCAGTTACTTAGGTGTGACAGCAGGTGCCCCATTATAGTTCAGTTAGAGAAGCAATGTTGTCTTCCTGAGCAACCACTTGGACAAATGGAGAAATTACACTGGAATAATATAACGCAGTCAGAGTCTAATCTACTAATGTTGCACTTTGGTGGAAAAACGTGACAAATGACTTGCAATAAGAAGAGAATGCTATATAAAGGATAAACTGCATTTGATGAAGAATGGCGATTAGTATTATAAAATTATTGTATTGTTGTTGTATATGAGTAACATATTATGATATTACGTTTTATTTTTTAGTAACTATAAACCCTGAAGAAGAGGAAATTGTCCTTGAAACATTGATTATATTACAATAATATTACCAGAATGGCATAATAAATGGTCAAATATATCTATATCTTTATCTCTATACTAAATTGCAAACAAACTGCATTAATGCTCTATTTAGGGATAAAGACACAAAAACAGGGAAATGTGGTCTTAGGGTATTAAAACTAATTCCCCTCACCAACCCTGCACATGCTAACAGGCATTAGGGGTGTACCTTGGGGTCAACGGCCCTAACACTCACCCCATTCGATAAGTAAATAAACTGAAATGGGTACAATATTTTCCCACCAGACTTATCAAAAGCATTACCTTGGGACATGACACATGTTCCCTGCAAGTTTGGGGCAACAGTTCCTTTCCATGTAGGCTGTAAGCGAGAGCTAAAAAAAAAACCAATGCTATCTACAGGAAAAAATGACACCTGAAGATCTCGGAAACCACACAAGCTGCCATCACAAAAATATCCACACAGCATGACTTTGCTTACTAGACAACACATACAAAAGTTCAGCTCATTTCATCAAAGGGAGCCAAAGATATTAATGTTAAAAAACATTGGAGGGTGCTATTGCACACACATATGTATGTGTGTATGTGTGTATGTACAGCATATATATTTTTGTTTGAGTGAGACTCTCTCTCTCTCTCTCTCTCTCTCTATATATATATATATATATGCATATTCATGGCAAAAAACTTCATTAATGCATCAGTTAGGGTTAAAGTGACAAAAGTGGGGAAATGAGTCCCTAAACCCTCCCCCCACCCCCTTTCCTCCATACACTAACAGATGCCGGGGTGTGCCATGGGGTGGTCAGGCCCAACTCTTACCCCATTCCATGTGTAAACAGGTTGACATGCTACAGTAAAGGAGAATGGGGTGAGAGTTAGGCCTTATGGTTTCATGGCACACCCCGATGTCTGTCGGTGTGTGGAGGATGGCAGTGTGTGGTGGTGAGGGAGGGGTTAGGGGCTCAATCTTAAAGTCTCATTTCCTCACTTTTGTAACTTTAACCCTAACTGATACATTAACAAATTTTCTTGCCATGAATTACTTTTTGAAAAAGTGTAATATAACTAGTAAATAGTATGTATTGGTGGGGGCCCTGTGCTCCCACCTAACTGCCCATTTTTTAATAATAATATGCATCTGTCAGCCCGTGCTCCCACTTACACATAACAATGGAGCCATACAGTAGCCCTATAGGTCTGAAAAGGAACCCTTATAACACTAATTTACCAATATCTCAGCAACCGTACAACCTATGAAAAAAATTCCACTGCAGTTGTAATCATGAGTCCAATACCTCCATGCATGCTTAGTCCACTTAAAGGTGGACGGAGCTGCAGGCAGCAAAATATCCATATCTCGCACTGTTTCCAAGATACAGGCTCCGAAAGTCACCAATGTTATCCTATGGAAAAAATCTCAACTTCATGATGGCTTATCTTCATAACCGATTAACCTTTCAACTCCTAAATAGCATAATTCCCATCTCTGGAACATCCCCTTTATACCCTGCAAATTTCAAGTCAAAAGATCAAACCATTTATTTACAGTGCAGTGGCAAAGTTTTTAAAATTCTATTTCACGAGGTGTCAAAATCTCCGTTCGCAAGGTCAATGTCGCCATTTGTGAGCTGTCAAAATCCCTGTTCCGAGTAATCCTTGATTGCCAGATTTTGTAATCTGGTCCTAAGTCGGAGCGAGTTTTGTCAACCTGCTAAAGGGACTGGCTCACGAACAAGGATTTTGACAGCTCATGAATTGGAATTTTGACACCTCGTGAATGTGGAATTGAAAAACCAATCCCCTTTCACGAGCTGAGAAAATCCCCATTTGCGAGCTGATCCCCTTTTTGCAAGCTGTCAGAATCCCCATTCGCAAGCCAATCCTCGTTTACGAGAATGGCCATATGGTAGTGAAATGATGATCACGGATTTTGTCAGCTCGTGAAAGGGGACTGCTCGTGAATGGGGATTTTGTCACCTCATGAACAGGGATTTTGCCAGCTCACAAAAGAAGATTCAAAAACCCAATCCCCTTTCATGAGCTGACAAAATCCTTGTTTGCAAGCCAGTCCCCTTTCGTGAGCTGACAACATCCTTGATCGTGAGCCGATCTTCATTTGAGGGAATGGCCATCTGTTTGTGAAATGATGATCAAGAATTTGACTACCTCATGAAAGGGGATCGGCTCATGAACAGTGATTTTGATACCTCGTGAACGAGGATCAGAAGTGAGTCACAAATGAAGAATTTTAAAATTTAAAATGGCCGTTTTTTGGCCAAAACAATGAAAGCCAAAGGTATAGGTTTGTAGAGGGTGTCACCCTGAGCAAAACCCATGCCTTATTTCACCAGTAAGTCACCCATGGAGCAAACTACGACATTTTGTCTGAGGGGAAAAATGAAAACAAAATGGCGGCTTACGAACAAAGAATTTCTTCTCATGAATGGGGATTTTATAAATCCCCATTCTTGAGCTGACAAAATCCTTCATCACAAGCCCAATCCCTTTTCGCAAAAAATACACAAATCTTGGATTGAACTGAGCATGCGCAGAACCTGAAACTTCAAAATTAAATAACTTTGGAACTGATTAACATTTTTTTACCAAACCAATGGAGAATTGTTCTTTGGCCAAACCTCTTTCTACCCTGAAACTGTCAGACCAAAATACCAAACGCTGTGGCCACAGCACAATGGGCAAAAATCAGCAAAAAAGTGTCAAAAAAGGTGAAAAATACATTTTTCAGGGCTTTGCTGCACAGAAACCACATGTCCAACTGAAACACAACTAGGCAAATCAAGGGATCTACCATACAGAACTGAACATTCCAAATTTCGCGAAAATCCATTGAACGGTTGCAGAGTTATTAAGGTGCAAAATTTGGGGTTTAACAATAAACTGCTTACTGAGCCCTAACTATACTGGCCCAACTGCATCAGTGTATATGTATGTACAAGTGTGTGTGTATGTGTATGTATATATATATATGTATGTATATATATATATATATATATATATATATGTATATATATATATATATATATATATGTATGTACATGTGTGTATATATATATATATATGTGTATACGTGTATATATATATATATATATATATATATATATATATATATATATATATATATATACACACTGATGCAGTTGGGCCAGTATAGTTAGGGTTCAGTAAGCAGTTTATTGTTAAACCCCAAATTTTGCACCTTAATAACTTTGTAAATCGTTCAATGGATTTATAAAATACATATATATATATATATATATATATGTGTGTGTGTGTGTCTGTGTATGTATGTATGTATGTATGTATATATATATATGTGTGTATGTGTGTGTATGTGTGTATGCATATATATGCAGTATGTGTGTGTGTGTGTGTGTATGTGTGTATATAAATATATGTGTGTGTGTGTGTGTGTGTGTGTATGTGTGTGTATGTGTATATATGTGTGTATATAAATATATGTGTATGTATGTGTGTGTGTGTGCGTGCGTGTGTGTATGTATGTATGTATATGTGTATATACATATATATTTTTTAAGGGTTGAGTACCCCATTTAAGGTTAAACTGTGACATTTTGCAGCTTAATAACTTGGCCACCCTATGACAAATTTACCTGAAATTTAGGAAGTCTCAGAGCAGTACCATAGACCTCTGGATCTGCCAAGCTTCGTAATGATCAGATATACTGTTGCAGAGCTATAAAGCACAATAGAAAGTCATATTTATGCTTTTTTCCCCATTCTTTGCTCACACCTACAGGTCGCATGGTTTGTACGACCGGTCCATAACCTTCAGGGAACATGCAGCTGGGGTCCCGATGTGTCTTTTGAAGACATCGTGAAAAAATATTAAACAGTTCAAAAGTTATTCAAAAAACAAGTTTCCCATTATAGTCAATTGGAAAAGTTAAACTATTCGACAGTGTCACAAATGCAGTTTTTAGTGTCGCAAATGACCCCTGTAATGTCATGAGTCAGCCATTTTTTTTTTCAGCTACTGGTCACAGAAATGCTTGGCATTTAAATTTGGGACCCCCTAGGGACACAATTCTTTTTGTGTTCACATAGTCAAACCCTGAGGATGCTAGCCATGTCTTTTTGGGGGGCTTAAACACCCCAGAAATATGTTTTTCAAAGTTTTGTATACTGTAGTGTTGCAAAGTAATGTCGCACTTACGACACTTTTGTGATTTTTTTTTTTTGCGAAAGTGTAGTGATTTGTAACACTACTTTGTGACACTATGCCCAAAAGAATAAGAAATCTTTGCCACCCTGCTACAAAAGAACGGTTTGGTCTTTTGGGCTGAAATTTGAAGGGAAGAAAGCCAAGATCCCACAGATGTGCCTTTTTGTAGTTTGGTGACAAAATATTAGAGGGTGGCAAAGTTATGGTACTCCGAAGTTGATTATTTCTCCCATAGACTAACATTCGGCATCTGCCGTGCTGAGAGCCCTATCTTGGGCTTCAAGAACGGACTTTTACATCAGAAAAATGCTTAGCCCCTGGGTGTACTTTTATTACTGTTGCAGTTAGTGTTTCCACTATGCGTTTCCGTAACTATTTAGTTAGCATTCCCATCTACGCCACCATGTGCATTACTTTTTGTGTTTTCATTTGTACCTGCATTTGCATTACTCTTACCATTTGCATTTCCATTATTGTTTCTGTTTGCATTTCATTTTGTGTCACCATGTGCATTACCATTTGCATTTGCGTACATGCTTTCATTTGCATTTCTGTTTCCTTTGGCATCATCATTGGTGCTGATGTTAGCATTTGCATTTCCAGTTGCGGTACTGTGGTCATGCATGTTACCATTTGCATTTCCACATGCACTTGCATTTGTGTTTGCATTACTGTTCGCTTTGGCATCATCGTTGCTGTTACTGTAACTGTTTGCGTTTCCAATTGCGTTACCGTTACTGTTTGCATGTTTGTCACTGTTTGCGTTTCTGTTGGGCTTAGTGTTTGCGTTTTTGGTTGCATTTCCATTGAACTGCATTCCTGTTTCCTTCTGTGCTGCCATTGTCTTTACCATTTGCATTTCTGTTTGTGTTTGTGTTACCGTTTGCATTTCCGTTGGCGTTAGTGTTTACATTACTGTTTTTGTTACCGTTTGTGCTTCTGTTGCCGTTAGCATTTGCATTACTGTTTGCGTTACCATTTCTGCTTTCATTAACATTTGTGCTTGCATTTCTCTTACCGTTTGCATTATCTTTTACGTTTGTGTCATCATGTGCGTTATCATTTGCACTTGCATTTGTGTTACCATTAGCGTAACTATGTGACAAAAAAAATCACATAGAGGGAGGGGCCCCGCACTCCCACCACCACATTCCATTCACTATTTATAGTGCTCATTGTCAAATAGAAGGGAAATTCATGGCAAAAAAAACTCTGTTTAATGCATCAGTTAGGGCTGTTCCACAGCAACAAAAGCGAGGAAATTCAGTGTTAGGGTTACCACCCCTTGCACTCCAAGCCCACCCCATCCCCACCAACAGGCATCGGGGTGTGTGTTGGAGTCATCGATCCTAACTCTCACCCCATTCTCCTATACTGCACCACCTTAGCTTGTTTACACATGGGATGGGGTGAGAGTTAGACCGATGACTCCAACGCACACCCCGATGCCTGTTGGTGGGGATGGGGTGGGCATGGGGTGCAAGGGGGGGAAATATATGTGTGTGTGTGTGTGTGTGTGTGTGTGTGTGTATGTATGTATGTGTATATGTTTATGTATATGTATATGTATATGTATGTGTGTATGTGTATAAGTATGTGTATGTGTATGTGTATACGTATATGTATATGATGTGTGTGTAGGTATATGTAGGTATATAATAGATGAACCACTCTGAGGTGTGCAGTAGTGCTATGATATACACATGTCTTGGTGTGCGTTGTTATGCACGAGGCCACAGGTCGAGTGCATCAACCACCCAAGGCGTGCATATATCAGAGCATGACCACACACCTCAGAGTGGTTTAGCTATCTTATAAAATGTCAGAATTGTTTTGGAGGGGGATAAAAGTGCAGGTGTGTGGTTGCGCTCTGATATACGCACGGTCATGTGATGTGTTCTAACAAATCAGCAGACATCATTTTTCCTACCCATTTTATAAATAAATATATATAATATTATAGTGGTGCGGTCACATGACTATATTTAGGGTTATGAAGGCACTTCTATGTTAAAGTCAAAATTGTGCGTGTTAATAACTTTGGACCCATTCAACAGATTTGCCTGAAATTTGGTACACGTGGTGGGGCATGGTAGATCTCTTGATTTGTCAAATTTCATTCTGGTCGGACTGGCAGTCTTTGAGCACCAAAATGCTGAAAATGCACTTTTCGCCAGTTTTGGAGGCAGTTTTGGGGATTTTGCCCATGGCCCTGCACGGCCATCATGTGGTGTGCTGATCTGTGAGCTGGCACATCTGAACAAGCTTCAGTGGCCAAACATGCCACTTTGTGTTTGGTGAAAAAATATTAAGGCATTCACAAGTTATGGCACTTTTAAACTCCCATTATAAGTCAATGGGAAAATTTACATGGTGGTTTTGCAAAACAAAGAATGGGGTTTGTGCCATCTCATCCCACCTGGTGGTCAGAGAATTTGCAGCCTCGCAGTCAAAGAATCTTTGTCCCTGAGAATTCTTTGATCGCGAGGTCCGCCATCTTGTTTTTTAAATTTCATCACAAAAAAAAAATATCTCAGCTCAGGGGACACTCCTGAAGTAAAACCTGCATGGGCTTTACTCAGGGGGCTTCGATCTATCAACCCATGCCTTTGGTTTCACCTAAAATGGTCAAAAAATAGAGTTATAATGTTTGAAATTCTTTGATCACGACTCGCTAACGATCTTTGTCCGTGAGCCCGCAAATTCTTTGTTCACGAGATTCTTAGATCACGATTTTGCATCTCGAGGTAAAAATACAATTTTCTCAGCTCAGGGGTGGCCTAGGAACACAAATGAGGGTGGGTCTTGCTCAGGGAGTTTCGTTCTATCGAGACATGGCAGTGCTTTCATGTAATTCTGCCTAAAACTCGAGTTTCACCATTTTCTGTTCTTTGATCGCAAGCCTGCAAATTCTTTGATTGTGAAATTCTTTGATAGCGATCTTGCATCGTGTGGGTGCAACTAGATGGCCCTTTGAAAAATTGTTCTTTGATTGTGAGCCTGCAAATTCTTTGATCATGAGCCTGCAAATTCTTTGATTGCAAGATTCATTGATCGCGATCTTTGATCGCGAGGGAGGGACAAGATGGCCAGATTTTATAATGGAATAGATAGGACAATTTTCACAATCTTTAAGTTTAAATATCTCAAACAGTTTGGTCTTTTTACTTGACATTTGGATGGTGTTGATGGCATGTCCTGTACATGTGAATTACAGTGTTTATGTGTCAGAGAAAATATTTTTTATGGAGATATTGCGAGATGTAATTTACATTTTGTGGACAGTGTTTTGCATTGTGGTGGTGCCTTGAAATTGACAGGGTGCCTAGCCTTAGTGTCATGGATGTACTTTTCAGTCGTATCTGTAAAATGTCAACAGATTTGGAATTCTGCAACTCAGATGAATGAAAATCTCAAACTTTATCATGTTATATCTTGGACACGGTTTTGTCTTTTACATTGAAATTAGGAGGGTGTTGATGGTAGAGACATGGTTACAAATTGGTGGGAGCACAGGGCCCGAAGGGCCCATGCTCCCACCAACTTCTGAAAGTTCTTAGTTTTCTATTCTTTCTCAGAAAGTAAAGAAATTCTATGCAACAGACTGTGTTCATGCATCATTTAGGGTTAAAAGACAAAAAGTCAGGAAATGAAAAATCTTTAGGGTTGCCCCTCCCCCCCATCGTGGGCCCACCAATCATCCCAAGATTGACAGATGATGGGGTGTGTCATTGGGGTTGTGAGGCCTAAATGTTGCCCCATTCTTGTTCACTGTTGCTTCTCAGTATGATTACACAAGGAATCCTGAGTGCGTTTCCGATATTACATTTTGTGTCAGGCCCAAGACCTCCATCCTCATAAGGAGATCACTTCCAAATTTCAAGAGCCTGCTGTTGACCTAAGCATTGAAGTCCCTCAGAATCAACCACCTGGTGGACTCCAACACCAGGCTGGTGATGAGCTCATCAGTCTCCTTAAAAAAGTCCCCATCTATTCCCAGGGAATGATAGAGCAGGAGAACCCTGAAACCCACATCCACACCTCCCCGGGCAGCCACACATTCAAAGGACCATATAGAACCTACAGTTAGCACCATGAGCTTCAGGCTAGATTTAAAACAAATGGCCACTCCCCCCTACCCTTGCAATGCTCTCTCAGGGTGTGTATCATGGAGTGCCCAACTGGTACTGTCACCTCCAAAATAGGAGCAGCATTTTGATCCAGCCAAGTCTCCATGATGCAAACCAGGTCAACCGAGGCTATTAAGTCTGCCATTATGGCAGTCTTATTCCTCATCGACCTGGCATTGCATAACACAACCTGAGTAGGATGAGGTGAAGCCGCTGGGCCCATCATCTGATGATATAACCCAGTGCATATTTAAAATGGCCGGGGATAGGCAGCCACCCTAGCACCTTGCAAAGGCTACAGTGGTGCAAAGAGTAGGGTGCTAGAAGTACAAATTAACATATGTTATCATAGATGAAGTTTAGATGCATGCGTATGGTTGAAGATTCTGTGGAATATATGGGGGAGCAGTAGTCAATGACAGGTAGCAGAGTGCCTTGGACAATAGCTAAGCAGACCTCGCTAGTTAGGAAATGTTTGAGCCGATATACAGCCCGGTTTTGGTTAACCCGATGTAAAATGGAGTTTACATATTCCATGTAAGAGAGGGAGGGGTCGAGGGTTACGCCCAGGTACTTGAAATTGGGAACATTTTCTAGTGCTGGACCATCTCATGGGTGGGGTCTGGACCTAAAGCTGAAATGGTCTTAATAGTAGGTTATACTGTATAGTCAACCCCTTAAAGACTAACATTGTATACTCTCAGATTCTGGTCCATATCTGACTCAGAACTGGTCTACCCATCGAACCTTAATCTATACTGAGAAGTGAATTGGGGCTAGTCATTTCATTATCTGCTAAAAAGAAAGTATGAATTTTGGCACATACAAATGTTTAGGCCACTCCCTGTTAGCTTCCAGCTGCTACCCCTGTGCCTATGCAAAGTCAAGGGTCTTGCAAGAGTAGAGCTGGAAGGGCCTTATGGGAGAAGATGGACACGGTACTAGGGGAGGCCATCATCAGGATGGCAGGAACGTGGGAGGTGCTGCTAGTTGGAGATTTAAGTCTGCCAAATGTGCAGTGGAACCTTCTGGCTACTGCTTTGGTAAGGAGCTAAGCAATTCTTAACTCCCTACAGGGAGCTTTCTCAGGTAGCTAGTAAACAAACAAATTCTGGCAGAGCCACTACGGCTGCAAATGCATTAACTACATAAGGGTGTTTCATGGGCTTAAACATAAACATGAATTGCATTTATTAAGGCTTATGATACTATTCCACACATGACTTGTGAACAAGCTGGGCAGCCTGAGAGTGGGTCACAAGGTGGTAAAACTGGGTTAGGAACTGGTTGAATGATACAAGACAGAGAGTCATGGTAAATGGTGCTCAATGTAAGGAAAGGAGTGTGACCAGCAGGGTACCACAGGGACCAGTCCGGGGCCCAGTCCTGTTTAATGTCTTCATAAGTGAAATTGAGGAGGGGCTGGAGGTGAAAGTGTGCCTCTGTGAGAATGACACTAAGATGTGCAACAGGGTGGACACTCCAGGAAGGGTGGAAAAAATGAGGAGGGACCTAGGTAAACTGGAGGAATGGTTTGAAGTGTGGCAACTGAGATTTAATGCAAAAAATTGCAAAATCATGCATTTGGGTTACAGGAACCCAGGGAGGATTATAGGAGGGGGGAAGGGAGAAACTGCTGATCACCAAACAGGAAAGGGATTTGGGGGTAATTATACTGGATGACTAAAAGGTGGCAAAACAATGTACTAAGTCTATGGGGCAAGCCAGTGGGATGCTGGTGTGCATAGGGAGAGGTATCACCAGTAGAAGGAAGGAGGTGGTGATGCCACTGTGCAGATCACTCATGAGACCTCATTTGGAATACGGTGTCCAGCTGTGGAGGCTGCATCTCCATAAGGATGTAGACAGAGTGGAGGCATTAAAGAAGGGCAACAAAGATGCTGCAGGGACTGCACTAAACGTCATATGGAGAGACTGGGAGACCTCAATATATATACAGTACCCTGGAGAAGAGAAGAGCCAGGGGTGATATGATAGAAACTTTCAAATATCTAAAAGGCATAAATAGGGTGCTGGATGGTAGCATCTTTCAGAAAAGGAGATGTCCAGAAACAAGAGGGCATGACATGAGGTTAGAAGGGGGAACTCTAAGGGGTACCGTGAGGAACTATTTCTTCACAGAAAGGGTGGTGGAACCTCTAGAGACTTCACAAGTCAGTTTCATTAAGAAAGAGAGAAAAAAACACAATTGGCACATTTCACATAATACTACTATACACTATAAAAAATATAGGATGAGCAACTTTATGCATAATCAATGCATTCTGTCACCTAGGGGGTTCTGATTCCCATGGACATCTCAACCTTCTCTCTCCTGGTTAGAGGGAATCAGAATCCTTCTGTGGCAGAAAACACTGGTTGTGCATAGTTGCCCATCCAGTATTCTCTATGTTTCGTGCTGCATTGTGGCTTTCTAAGTAATAAACCTGTGTTATACAATTGCTTTAAATTAGACCAAGATTCTGGTCTAGTCAATTCAAATTTGTTTAGGATGAGGAGCAAAGTTTTTGGAAGAAATCAAAGGAGTAACAACCTTATAAGTCAGATGATAATGTCTTATAAATTCTTTTCTATGTAGGTGTGAAGAGCTACCCAGCTGTCAGCTGTCCTGCAATATCAATTTTGACATCTCTGCAATAAAGCAATAAAGAAAAGCAGAAGACATTTCACAAAACCTTGAGACAGAAATTGATGCCATAATTTAGTTAGCTATATGCTGCCCAGCACAGCTTTATCAATTGCAGAATCATTTTTCTGCCGCATGGTTTTATGAAATGGCTACTGCCTTGATTTAAGATAAGACTGATTTAGACAGGTATATGCCTGGACAGCTGACATCTAAAGGAAAGCCCAGTACCTCATCCCCTTTGCACATATGCTCCACTCTAAAAAATTAGTATTTTATTAACTTTTTTTAAATTTGATGCTTCCTACCAGTTGTACAATCACAGTAATCCATTGCACAGTGTGGAGTGCACTGGGATTTATGCATGCCTGGAGTTGTTGGTCATTTGCCAGATGTGGGTAAATCCCAGCCCAACCCACACCTTGTTATGGATTATTAAAGGAAAACTGCATGTTAAAATCAGGAAAATATATGTATTATTGCCTGTTATTTATTTATTTATTTATTTATGTCTTTGATAACCAGGTGAGCAAGCTGATCCAGGGGACTGTTTTCAGTCATGACACGGGCCACCAGGGTTTCAAACACAACGAACATCAATATAATGGCAATCATTTTTGTGTTCTTACTTCATTCCAGTGTTTTTTTCTGCTCAGGCTGTGAGAGGATTTTTTTCTAACTTTCCCTGGCTGTTTTATGGCCCCTGGGGGCTGCCATTCAGGTTTCTTTTATTGCATCTGGTCCCAGAGTCTTCCCAGAGTGCCTTTTGCTCTGATGTCTATTAGTCCCTGCAGGAGGCCAGTGTCGTGTTACAGAGTCTTTATTACAACTCAGCCACAGCAGAGAAAACACAGCAGCCAGGAGTCACACTACTAGTCTTTGGGTAAGTGTAATAAGTTTCCTAAATATTGATACCTTATCCAGCTGTGTTCTGCTTAGGGTATTGCGTCTGTGTGTGTGTGCGTGTTGATTCAGTTGCTTGTGTCTTGTTTAGAAGACAGTGCTTATAGACAAATGTAATCATTTTGCAGCTATGGTCATCCAATGGCTAACAAAGGAATTCACACCTCTGGATAAGTGGGGAAGGGGATACCAGCTAAACTGGAGTTTCTCAGTTTTTTATTGAACAATAAACACCTAAAACTGGAAACCCTACATATATCTATCACTACATGCATGCTATCACATATGCTTTAAATACAACAATATATGACAGGTGATCAAGTTCACATTCAAGTCTGATCATTCTTTTAAGGGCTTGGGGTCATATCCTGGAACCCCTGGCATGAGCCACCGATAGCGCTTCAGTTTTTAATTATGCCCATACACTGGGCAGGGGTAGCAGTCCCAGTGGGTGCCCATCCTGACTTGTGCTGCCTGTCTGGTGAGGGGAGTTCTATGTGAAGGCAGGCAGCAGACAGAGAGGAAAATAAATGTTTTAAACTGGCCCAGGCTTGGACATTACTGGGGAGTGGCTGCTACAGAGGAATTTCTGTGGGGTCATGCTGCATGGACTACTGGCTGCTACTGGGGTTTTGGCTATGGGGGGTCATGGTGGGGCTTTCTACTAGGAGGGATTTCTGTGCTGGCTGCTGGGGGGAATCACTGACTAGGAAACTGTTGAGTTTCAGGCAGATGGGGAAACTGGGCTATTCTGGGGAAATTGGGGTTTCTGATGGAAGCTATGTGAAAATACTGGCTGAGACACTGTGCCAGCTAGGGGGACTGGACCACATACTGGGTACTGTGAAAACTGCTACTGAATGGGTTACTGACAGTGGAAAGAAAGCCTAATTCTGGTTCACTACAGGCTATTATATCAGAGGACCTCAAGGTGGTAGCGCAGTATAACAAAGACACAGGCAGGACTAGTGGGATGCTGGGGTACATAGTGAGGGGCATCACCAGCAGAAAGAAGGAGTTGGTACTGCTGCTGTTTCATTCTCTGGTATTCCCCCGACTGGAGTAATGTGTCCATTTCTGAAGACTGCACTTCAGAAAGGACATAGACACTGTGGAGGTGGTCCAGAGAAGGGCCACCAAAATGGTGCAGGGGTTTGCAAGGAAACCTCTATGTAGAGAGACCGAGGGATCTTAACATGTACACCCTGGAGGAGAGCAAGCGGCAATATGAGTGAGATCTAGAAGTATCTCACAGGGGTGAACAAGGTGCATGAGGGGAACCTTTTCCAAATGACGTCAAGCTCCAGGACTAGGGGGTATGCAATTCAACTGAAGGTGGTGGGAGTTCAGCAGGGATGTAAGGAAATATATCTTCACTGAAGGAGTGATAGGTACTAAATAAGATCTGCAGAGGGAGAATAGTCAGGAAGCAATTGAACAGACTGGGTGGGCCAAGTGGTCATTTTCTGCTGACAGATTCTATTTGCCTGCTCATGCAAGTGAAGCAGGACTCCTTCCTTCCACAGTCATTTTGAGCATGGTCCACACAAGGCATCTGTGTTGTACAAACAGCTGAATTGCATGTGTTGGGGGATCTCAATATTGGGCTATACCAGGCTGAGTAATAATTGTATTATTGTATAGTGTATGCTTTGTATAAAAATAGGACACAGGTGATGTATTTGACAAAGAGCGCAGCTAATTACTATAAAACAGCCAGTTGACAGTTAAAGAGAAGTTATTTACTGTAAAACAGCTTTAAACTATCATTTAGAGTAATTATGCTGAACATTATTGTTAAAAATGTTTTTTCAACTTTCTCACATTATTGGTTTTCTATACATTTCAGATAACAGTATTTATTTTGCTGTGCATTTCAGAAGTCATCTATCCCCAATTGACCTTACAATGGCTGTGGTTGTGACATTAGTCTGTTGCCATGGAAAGCATCATGATGTTAAAACAAGTGCACTACAAGCCAGCTGGGGACAGTCAAATGCTATTTATAATGACTTCTTCAATACAGTGCAAAGATGTGCTACAAGCCCTGACAAAGAAAATGGGGAAAAAATAGATTCTCTAGTACATTTTAATGGCTGAAACATTATGTTTATGTAAGTACATATGGAAGTGGATACCTGCTCTTAACTACCATTCATCATTTAACTAAAAAGCATGATTCAGTGAAAGCTGAACAGGATTCTGTCCCCAATGTGCCACTTTATAGCTGACATATTCTTATCCAGCAGATGGTATGCTGCAAATACACAACATTAAAGAAGACTGCAGAGCAGCCTGCTGAGAGCGCTTCTATAATAAATACTGTCAGCGAAGACCTGTTTCAGAAATGATAATTAGCATTTATATCTCTAACCAGGAATGCGTAAATTATTTTCCAAGTTTGCTCTCTTGATATCAGATGCACAAACATCAGTGGAATGCATATGATGCTCCTTGCAGTGAAATTCATAGGCTCTGTCTTAAAGGAAAACATAAAGTAAGATAATCGTCAAGGTCAAACTAGAATCTCAATGTTAAAACCTGCTTATAAAATGGGTAGGTAAAATATTGTATTCTGATTGGCTGTTACCAGTGCATTGGGAGACCACAATACACTGGAGAAAAAAAAAACAGTCCCATCAAACAGGAAATACTACTGTACATGACAGAAATCCGTGCGCCATCACGTTGGCCTTTTTATAATGGAAAAGAAGCAATTTTCTCCCAACAGTGAGCACAGAGAGCAAAAAGCTGTTTAAATCTGCTATTTAAAGCATGTAAACACACCAAATAAAAATACCAATGGTAATGGATGAATGACAGCGTATCCATAAATAAAATACCTGTATACATACACACACACACACACACACTTACAAACATACTCATTACTGCTTGCAGTGACAGTGATTTGCACCACATGGGATTTATCGATGTTGTTATACCCAGTGGTGTCTACTGCTCTTGGAGGGCTTTCATGAAGTTGCCACTGGCAGACACAGTTCCCGGTAACACAGGGCCTTTATCAATGCTGCCACCAGCCATACAGTGCTCCCTCGCTATAGCAAACTTTGCTATAATGAATCCCTCCATATAACGACCATGGGTTGTGGCTCCTGAGAACTCTGCACTGAAATTGACAGATCTGTTTCAGATGCATGCCTGATCTGTTGATTTCAAATGTGGAAATGTCAAATGCCTAATTACAATACTTACACTAATCAACTAGCTGCAGTTCATTAGCCCCCCCCCCCAACGTTCACTCATTGTGCTCACGTCTCTGCCAGTATGGATGTCAAATGTCAAGTGCCATTCACTGCTCTAATTACAGTAATTACACTAATCAGCTGGCCACAGTACATTAGCCCCCTTACTTCATGTTCACTGATCATAATGAGTTTCGGCTACACAGTGCAGACAAAGCTGACTAATCTTGATAAAGTGAAAGTCTGAGAGACATTGGACAAAATATTTCAGGAAACTGGCTACTCTAAGTCCACCATTTCAACATGGAAGATACAGGAGGGTGCCCTATGGGAGTTTACTGGTGAATGATCAGACTCCCAGGGCATCTCAGAAAGAAGTTTAGGAAGCCTGATCAGAGTGAAACTAATCAAGCCACACAGTTGTGGTTTCAGCAACAGCACGAGATCGGTGTTCCCGTTTTTGGGGCAATGGACAAAGAAAAAGCAGAACCATTTTCCAAGACTATTCATGGAGCTGATTCCATGTTCTGCTTTTCATCTGACTGGCAGTGGCAATGTCAGTGCTGGCATGGTATTTGCCATGTTGCAATCACAGAGAACAGAGATCCTGCATTGATCAGGCTGCCAGCGCGTTTTTGCCCAAATTGAAGGACATTCTGTCTGATGGGGAGTACCTGCCAAAGAAGGTGTACAATGCTGACAAGACTGACTTATTCTAGTGGTGCCTCCCTGAACAGACACTTGCTAGCAGATGTGAGGACAGTGCGTCTAAGGGCTTTAAAGTTGCCAAGGACAGAGTGACATTTCTATTCTGTATGAATGCCACCAGTACACACAAACTTCGACCACTGTTTTGGTGAATTTGCAAACCCTCAATGTTTTCATCACATCAACATGGGAACAGAGTTGTGATGAAGTAAAACTTTGCCAGCAAAGTTTGTGCAAAGTGACAAAATTTGCCACTTTACGGAGCTTTGTGAAGCTTCCCCAGACATGGGAAATTTCGGCTTCACACAAACTGTGAATTTTTTGCTGTGATGTACAAAGATGTACCACGAAGTGTGGAATTTTGAGGGAGAAATTCTACACTTAGTGGAAAAACTCCACACTTCGTGGTAAAACATTTGCACTTCACGATCTATGAATTTTGTGAATTGCACTTCATGAATTCCATGAAATTCACAAATTAATTTGTGGAGTGAAGTTTGTTGATTTCACCCATCTCTACATGAAAACCCTCCCTGTCTCCTACAAAAATAACTGTAATGCCTGGATGACATGTGACATTTTGAGTCAGTGGTTTCTTGAAGAATTTGTACCTGAGGTCTGAGTTCACTCAGACAAAAGAAACTTCCAACATGAGCTTTGCTCCTATTTGATCAGTGCCCAGCATATCCTCTGGAGAATGAGTACAGAACCCGAGAAGGCCGCATTAAGGCAATTTTCCTACCTAAAAACATTACATCAAGAATCCAGCCCTTGTATGGTGGCATCATTGCCACATTCAAAAAACATTATAGGAAGAGACTTCTCCGTGACCTGGTTGTGGCTTCAATGTAAGTGACTGAGTTCCTTCGATCCCTGAACTTGCAGAATCTAGCTATCCTTTCCGGTGAGGCATTGCTGAATGTCAGTACTGCCACTATACACCACTGCTGAAGGGGAACTCAGGGACCATCCTTTGAGGGACTGATCGAGGACAATGATGAGGAGGAAGATGACATGGAGGAGATGACCACACTAGCCACTGATCTCAATTTGCTAGCAAGCACTGATGACACTAACACCATAATTGAAAACTGGTTGTCAGTGGATGACAACATTGACACAAACGATCAGCTGACAGACTCTGACATTATTGATGCTATCACACAAGGGGAGGATGTGGAGGAGTGAGCTGACACAGCTGAGGAATCAAATGATGAAACTGAAGTGCCAACTTACAATAAGGCAGTCGAGGGGCTACAGTGTGGGCTAGACTGGCTGCAATGTCAAGAAGCTGATCTAGTCAAAGTCCTTCACCTTCGGCACCTGGTGTGTTACCCCAAAGATTTAGCTACAAAATCTATCAAACAATCCAAAAATAGCTGTACATTTCATGCTGCAGCAGAGCAGCAGTGAGTGACTGAGTGGGTAGAGTACTGAACAGACTCTGTGGACTACTACAGAAAATAGCTACGGGCAAAAATGGAATTTAGCTAATACTGCATAAATGTTTAAGCTCAGGAACCTGAAATAATGAAGCTTAAATATGAGTAAGTTCATTAACTTTATTTGTATGAGTTGTGTCTTTGGTCATAAATGACAGCAAACCAAAACGGCACCATGGAAAGTGCTTCCCTCAATATAGCAAGCATGCCAATATATAGTGAACGCAGGTTATGGTTCCTGACACATTCTTTATAGCGAGACAGCACTGTATGTGGTCTGCTCCCAACTGTCACTACATTGTCCTGATAGGTAAAATACTATCTCAAGTGTAAGTGGCATGGTAAGCAGCTGAGAGTAAGATGAAGATGTTTTTGTGCAGGACTTCTCGGTGTATTGGATATGCATGCTGTCGTGTTGTGCAACTGTACGGGATAAAGTTGCAATGAGTATTACAGTCCACTGACTGTGCTGCTATGCAAACTGCACAACTGATGCATAACCAGTTCACTCAAACAAAAAGTTAACATTAATCCCTATAAAATTAACATCAAAGTACTTAAGGCACAGACTGTCTCTAAAGAAAGTGATTTGTGTTATATAAATAAAATATATCTGGATAGCTTTATAGGTAAATGGGGCACAGGAGATATATCTTAGTTAATCTTGTAGTTTGAGAACCAGGAAGCAAAGCTGGGTGGTTTGGAATCCAAACAATTAACAGTGGGATGCTCTTAACTAGCCATGGGACATCTCTGGAGCCCAATTAATTTGTTTTTATTAAGTATTTATTTTTTTCCACCTCAGTTTAATGTCATTTCTTTGCAAAAACCTATGTTAATGCACCATTTAGGGTTAAAGTGAATGCCAAAAAAGTAGGGAAATGTGGTGTCAAGGTTTCCAACTATGACTACCCCCCACCCCCCAAGCAGCAAAAGGAAAAAAAAATAGGGTTTTGGGTTTCCAGAGCTTTGACAAATCAGTGATGGGGTCTTCCTTCTAGTGCACACGTGATGTCCTTTCTTCATGCAAGGAAGACCCACCACTAGTTTGCTAAGACTTCAGAGACTCCAAACCCTAATTTTCTTTTTCCTTTTGCTGCTCAGGGGTGGGGATTTAGGGTTGGAAACCCAAATGTCACATTTCCTTACTTTTTGGCATTAACTTGAACCCTAACTGGTGCATTTACCGTACATGTTCATGGATAAGTCGGTCCGCATATAAGCCGACACTCCAAACTGCCTGATATGCTTTGCACAAAAGACACTGACCCGCATATAAGCCAACAGCATTTTTAATGGAAATTTTGGCACAACATAAAAACTGGAAAAGTTATAAATCTATAGGCAACATAGAAAAGCAGTGCATCAGAATAAAGTTCATATACGATAAATTGCATTCACGTCCACAAAATGTAGTTTGGGTGATTTACTGTAACACCTGCAGTGACTTCAGTCAGGTAACCACACTCTACCTCACTCTCCCTCTTTCCCCCTCTGCTGATTCACCATCCTCCTCCTCCTTCTCCACATCCAAAATCCCGAGCGTGCGCAGATCGTCAGATAATTAGCCATGCTGCATTTTACTTACGGTAATTTTTTATGGCGCTAAAGGAGCATTCTTCAGTTGTTTTGCTTATCAACTGTTTTCCTCTCTCCATCAGGAGTGTTAACAGATATAGACAATAAACATCATCTGTCACACAGATCCCACGGTTCCTTGTTGTATTCCCATAACAATAAATTTGGAATTGTGGGACTTGTGTAATGAACAGCACTCCCACAAAGTGATTTTTAATACCTTCAGTGAGAAGAAAATATTGACTAGAGGATATTGCTCTTGAAAAAAAACTACAGACAGGAACTGATAAGTCAAGATGTCATCTGTGTAATCGTTGTATTCCTCAGCTTAAAGGCTGTGTAGTAAGAGCTCCGTTTTCTTTCACAGCTCATTTTGACATGGATTCAGAGACAGGACGTGGTGCTGCACTTCATAGGGCATTAAAGGTGCTTGATTGATTTTTTGATGGCTATTTAGTGACCTGCATATAAGCCAAGAACCATGATGTAGAATTTTGGAATTGGCTCAAAAATCTTGGCTTATATGCGAGTCTATACAGTATGTAGTTTTTACCAAAAACTTGCTTTCTTTTTGAGATAATAGAATCAGAATAGATGCAGACATGCAGGGCCCTTTGAGCCCTGCACCAAGGGAAGATCCTGTCCAGCTATAGAAGTGTAAGGCTGCTACAGGCCCTGCACTTCTGTGCAGTGACAGATGTAAAGAATTCATGGGCCTATCTGGTGGGCTGCAAAAGTGCATGCTCTCTGGGCCCTGCGCTTGGATGTGGCCACACATACAGATGCACAAGGCAAACCATCCATCTCTCAGCTAATGTACAGGCCCTCTGCCACCCACAGGTGCAGAAGTGCAAGGCTGTCTGCCAAGAGAAGAGCGAACTTCACTATATGGTACCATGGCCCATGCAGGCAACCGTGCAACTTTTATTCCCAGGTTGGGAGAGGGGTGTCATATGACAATGTATCCCAGCACCCTCACCCCATGTAGATGGGTCGCTGAGCTTGCCCTCAAACTCAGCCCACCATCACATGATCACAAAACATGCGCGCGGAAGAAGACTGGCACTACACACAAGGTTTCTTAATAATTATATATATATATATTTTTTTTATTTTGACCCCAGATTTTCAAGACAGTAATGTGGTATTTGTCATATATTATCTGAAATGTCATTTCACACCACAAGTGCAAAAACACATTTTGTCCAGGATTTAAAAAGAGGACATCTGTCACATTTATGAGGTGGTGCGGGAAAATGGCTATGTTGAAAGTTTGGAGTTAAAAATATAAAAAATTATTGAAGCTATGAGTGAGTGTTGTAATACTGCAACATTCACTCATAAATTGGTTATTTTACGATATCTGCATGCCAAATTTTCAGCATAGTCTTCTTAGTACCCAACCTCATAAACCCAAGAGGTGAAAAATGTTAAATCCCCACCAAAATGTCATTCCACACCATGGTTGTGAAAACACATTTTGGCCAAGATTTGAAACATGACAGCTGTCATGTTCATGAGGTATTGTGGAAAAATGGCAATGTTGAAAATTTGGGGTGAAAATATTGAAAATTCCAAATTTATGAGACAGTATAGAAAACTTTCAATGTAAAGCTCATAATATTGTTATTTTTACATATTTTGACCCCAGATTTTTAACATAGCCTTCTTATGACCCCACCTCATGAGTAAGGGCAGTGAACAATTTCAAATCCTGCCAGAAAGGTGATTTTGTTTTAAGCAACCACCTTGTAGCTCATCCCCTGCCAGCCCTCAGCCCCTTCCTCGCACCCCAGGATTTACCTTCCTGTACCCCAGTAGTCCCTGGATTACCTCCCAGGGTAGGGCCACCACACCAGTATGATCCCCGCAGCAATGGAACAAGGGTATCAGCAGAGGAGCCCACCGGCATTACCTCCTTGGCTTCCCCCCAAGGTAGGGCATGGAGTCAACTGACCATAGCAGATGACTGGATTGGTCTGGTCCCCTGGAAGTGCCAAGGTGTATGACTGTGGCCAGGGTGAGTGGGAATTATAGATGGCGACTGCTAGTTTTTGCTAGTTTTTTCCCAGGGGTGAGGATGTGCAAGGACATCTTGCATCCAACCCGAACCCCCACAAGTAATGGCGCCAGCATGGAGGTACCCCCATCCTCCACCAGGGGTCTGCATTATGCTGGACACTCTACCTCCTCCCTCCCAGAGAAGGAGAGCAGTCCCTAGTATGTTCAAATCCTTCTCCCTGGCTGGTCCTCCGATGTCCCCAGGTCCATTCCTGAACCCAGGCCATCGGCATCGCAGTCGGGTACCCTGCCCCTGTGTAGGTGGGCTGGACTGAAAGGTGATTTTGCAAACAACCATGAAGTTCCCTTTTGGGCCAGATTTGCCTAATTCCACCATTGTTGGTCATGAGGTGGGATCCCAAAAAGGCTAATGTAGAAAAAGTGGTGTATAAATATTCAAAAATTGCAAAGTTATGAATAAAAGTTCAAAACCCATTGAAATAAATTAAACTGCACTTACCTGATTTTCTCATACTGCAGTTGCTGGTTCCAGCAGTAAGATGTGTCTTCAATTGCAGAGTGGATCTATGCCCTGGGACATGTTCATGTGAGTGAGGGTGTGTGGGGTGGAGTGGTGGGTGCTGAGTGGGAGGTTGGGGTTGGATGGGTAGGGGGTGTGTGGGAGGGTTAGATGAGTAAGGGACAATTTTCTTTTTTATAGGGTCAAGAAAAATTGTGGGGCAATTTTCTTTATTCCAGGGAACATATTCCGACACTGGAGATTGGGCACCCAAGTGCCTGGCTACTGTTTGTTGGCACCAGAGGTGGCATCCTGGTGCCACCATGTACATGTTGGGAATGGGGACAGGCAATCTGGAAGGGAGGGGCATCAACAGAAGTGGTACCAGTCCGCTAACTTTACCATGTGGGGGCAGGCAACCTGGAAGTGAGGTGGAGAAAGAAGCAGTACTGGGGGTGGGCACCCTGCTCTGTTTAAGAAAAATTTAAATTAGCTATGTAGGTAGGTAGGAAGTAAGGAAGGAAGGAAGGAAGGAAGGAAAAGATATCAGATACAATCATTTCTGCACTCATTTCCTGCCAGAAAAAACAAGCGTTTGTCAATGCCGAATGTTGATTGCGTTGGTGTGTTGAGCTCATTCACTGCCCCTCTGTCACTCGCTCAGTCTGTTTATCCCGGTGCTGTAGGCTGCTCTTTTGTACTGGGCTTCTGCCTGTGTTGGCACCTTGTTCTGCCCACTAAGAAATCTGCAGCTTCCCTGACAAAGCTCCGTGAGGTTGCTCAGTCTCCCTCTGTCACATGCTCATTCTGTTTGTCCTGGCGCTGGAAGCAGCCCTTTTGTACGGGGCTCCTGCCTGCATTGGCATCTTTTCCTGCCCACAAAGAAATCTGCAGCAGTCCTGATAGAGCTCCGTTGAACTCATTCAGTCACCCTGTCTCACTCACTCATACTGTTTCTCCAACCACTGCAGGCTGGCCTTTTGTACTGGGCCCATGCCTGCATTGATGCCTTTTTCTGCCCACAAAGAAATCCGCAGCAGTCCTGATAACGCTCCAGTGAGTTTGCTCACTCCCCCTCCATCACTTGCTCTCTTGTTCTGTTTCTCCCAGTGCTGCAAGCTGCCCTTTCATACTGGGCTCTTGCGTTGGGGCCTTTTTCTGCCCACAAACAAATGCGCAGCAGTCCTGACAGAGCTCAGTTGAGCGCGGTCATTCCCCCTTCTCACTTGTTCGATCTTAATCTGTCCTAAACAATGATTTCCCACAGTGATCATGCTATTCTATGGCAGGAGTGCAAAAACATATTTTATCCAGGATGTGAAAAATGGCAGCTGTACTGTTCATATGGAGGTGTGGAAAAATGCCACTGTTGAAAATGTGGTGTGAAAATATTACAAAATTGCAAAGTTACAAGGCTGCATGGAAACAGTTCAACACACGCTTGTAACACAGTCATGTTATGGAGTTTCATCACCAAATTTTCAACATAGGCATTTTAGGACCTCTGCTCATGAACAGTGCCACTGTCCTTTTCTTAATCTATCCCGAACAGTGATTTCCCACAGCAACAGCTCTATTCTGCACCAGAAGTGCAAAAACACATTTTGTCTAGGATGGGAAAAATAACAGCTATACTGTTCATAAGTAGGTGTGGGAAAATGGCAATGTTGGAAATCTGGGGTGAAAATATAGTTTTGCGAAGTTACGAGCATGCGTGCAAACTGCGCAACGACGTCAGATTACAGTCATTTGTGGAGTATCACATTAAATTTTCAATATAGCCATTTCAGGACTCTACTCATGAACAGTGTCACTGTCATTTCTTAATCTGTCCTGAACACTGATTTCCACCAGCGATTGTGCTATTTTGCCGAAGTGCGAAACACATTTCCCAAGATGTGAACAATGACAGCTATACTGTTCACAAGGAGGTGTGAAAAAATGGCAATGTTGAAAATCTGGCATGAAAATATTACAAATTCACAATGTTACGAGCGTGTGTTGCACAGTTGCTACACACGCTCATAAAACAGTAATTTTTTGGATTTTTTCCACCAAATTTGCAACATAGGCTTTTTGAGAGCCCACCTCATGAACACTGGCACTGTCATTTCATTAATTGGCCCTGAAAGGTGATTCTATGCACTGGCCATGAAATCACTTTTAGGGGCCGATTAACGCCTTCACAATTCAAGAATTCATGAGGAGGGGTCCCAAAAACCCCATGTTGAAAATTTGGTGAAAAAATGCCCAAGATATGCACTAAAATTGAAAAAACCCTATTTATTACATTATACAGCTTACTGGCATTTCCTCAGTTCGCAGTCGACTTTGAAGAGTGCAGATGTGTTCCAGGTCCACCGAAGACCATCGCGCCAAGCTCCGGAGGTAAGTATGGGGTGAGGGGGGGTGTGTGGAGGCAGGGTGCACAGTGGATGGGTGTGGGTTATGAGTGGGGGGCAGGGAGACTATGAGGGACACTTTCCTTTTTTGCAGGAAAAAAAAACAAAAGACATCTCGGGACCATTTTTTTACTTTACAGGGGCATGTGGCATGCTGGGGTGGGCTCCCAGCATGCCACCAGAGGCTTTCTTTTGGGGGGGCAGCAATAGCCGATGAGGGATTGGGCACCCCCGTCTGCACACAAAGGGGGGGTATCATTATGCCGATGGGGACTGGGCACCCCGTTGGCAGGCAATAAAAGTGTGGGGGGGTTACAGAATGCCAACGGGGTGGGCTCCCCATCAACAATAGAAACATGGGGGCACCAAAGCCTGGGATTGGGGCCACCGTTTAATAATAAACATGGTGGAAGGGGTTATATTGTTTGTGAACACGGCGGCAAGCCGCCGCCATGTTCACAAACAATATCAGAGTTTCTAGATCCCGCCCTGCAATGACAGGCCACTCCCTCATTGCAGTGGATAGCTGACTCTGCAGTGACGAGGCGGCCTCTGATTGCAGTGGTGAAATTGTCAGAAGTTGGTGGCAAGGTTCCAAAGTCTTGTCACCAGCAACATGCTATGGCATTGGGGGAAGCGGGGGAAGCCTTTGCAGGCTGTGGGGGGATTGGCCACAACAGTGCCGTGCCTCCACAGCCTACTTCTGAGCAAGTTGTCCCAATATGTTTCTTGCGCTGTGCACAATCAGCATAAAAATGATTGTAGCTATTACTTTGACATTTTAGTTGACACTGAGTTGTGGTGTCCAACTTATTTGTACAATGAGATTACTATGTCAGTAAGCAGAACTGTGGGTTCAGAGGTTCTGGATTCATAAAAACATGGTAACAGTACTGGTAACTATGGCAGAAAGACAAACTTTCTACTCATTCATGATCCTAATATATTACTGTGATATCCAGGTTTAGTTGACATTATAATCTTGTTAAATAAGACATTCAGTGTCCATATGGAGTAGTTGCTATTCAGATACTGTGTCTATAGGCACTTATCTGGCTGGCCACCGGATCACCCAAGCTACAAATGCCTCCAGTGTGACTCCACCTGTGGCCACAGCACTGAAGAAAATACCACCAACTCATGCTGAGATTATGGTTTTATCAGTTTTGTCATTATGCTCACCAGACTCCCATTTTTGGTAAACATCTCAGTGCTGCTTTGATTTACTATAAAATGCAGTAAAATTATACATGTGTAAAAAAAAATAGTTTATATTCTTTAAATGTATGACCGCATGATCACAGAAATAAGCTGGTGCCACTAAGAACAATGACAGTATTGAACAAAAAAAAAAGAAACAGTACACTTTATTGAATAGCTGGCACTAAAAAAAATGTTTTTTGAACAAATATCATAAACCCATCTCTTTTCGTAAAACATACAGTAAGTTCACACTCTAGGTCCCCATTAATTTTTCTCTTTTCCTACTTAGCTGTGGGTTTGTGCTTGTTGATTCAGCATCGGATCATTTTTATTTCATTTATTTACTTTTGGACAAAGTATTTATACTGGCATCACGTATTTAATGTGTTTTGATTTAAATTGTTGCTGTACTACTCGAATGGACACATTTCTGGCAGCTGTTAATTATTTCAGCTATGTATAATTGTTTTCTCCGTGCACCCCCCCCCATAAAGCTGTGATCTCAGCATGAGACAGACATTAGTAGGGTGAGTGATCTGTCAGCCGACCAGATGAAATGCCTACAGAGAGAGTCTTTGAAGAGCAAATACTCTATAAGAACACAACAGTGGGTGAGACTACTGTAACATTTCTTAATTAAAGAGATGATCATTTCAGCTAAACCTGGATATCACAGTAATATTTCAGGCTCATGAATAACTATGGGAGGGCTTGGCCCAAGGTTCAATGTGGGGAATAGCTCCTCCCACAACCTCTACTTAAGCCCTCCACTAACGCACCTCCCTTGCTTAGGGAGTGTTTTTCCCTGAGCTCCCTGCATGGCTTGTGTGACTGTGCTTTCTCTTGCTTCCTGCTGCCTGGTTTGTTTCTTCTACCATCCCTCCTGTCTCCCCTCTCCTCCCTGTGTCCTGTTCCTGCTGTTTGTCCTGTCTTTTTGTTTGGTCTCCTCGGCTGCTCCAACCACCTACCACTCCTTTTCCCCTCTCTCCTTCGCCGTCCTGGGGTTCCCCTGTTTCTTTCCTGTTTTCTTTTTGGCCTTCTCCAGCCCCTGAAGATGCTTCCAGGCATCCCCGCTCTACTCCGCTCAACCCTGTTCAAATTTCCAGTGAGTGCTCCCCTTCCTGTTTTCCCTTACCTTGCATGTTAAATGTCGCAAGTTGCATGACTCGCTATTGACATGCTTCCTGCTGTAGCTCCACATAGCATGTACACAACTTCAGCTGTCAGAGCTTCTACATCCAACGCTGCCTTGTTTCCACCATTCTGTTATCAGATTCCATTTACTGTTTGGAACCTTGCTTGTCCTTTCCCCACACCTGTAGCTTCTTCCTTGCTCCGGACCCTATGCTACCCAGGCCTCGCATCTGTACTTCCGCTCTGCCTTCTTTCTGCATGGATAAAAGGATCATTAACCAAGCTCACAACTCCTCCCTGTAAGTACCTCTCTCTTTATTTACTGCCTAAGCCCTTAACTGTAGTTTGGATTCACAGTGCCTATTTCAACATTGGACACTTTCTCCTCGCTCAGCAGTAGCTCACAGTTGATGCATATTAACTGTATTCTAACTTGGCTGCTACCATGCCATTCCCTAGAGTTCAAGACATATGCAAATGTGTGTGTCGGAGGTGTGTGTAATGGAGCCTCCCTTCCCAAATTCAGATGTGCACCATTTCCCTGTGATGTCCCATGATAAGGATGCAGGCAGCTCGCTCCGGCTGAGCAGCTGTTCAGTCCATCATCAGGATCCATAGAACAGCATCTAGAAGTTCCAGCTATTCACCACCATGATGGAATGTGCTCTATCCCTTCAGGACAAAAGGATAACGTAGCCCAAGGACCGAGCTCTGAACCAGCAAACTAAATGTCCCTAATACAGATGCCTTCTCCAGCAATGAGCCACCGCAGTGCATCTCATGTACAATCATGCCACAGAAATACCTGTATTTACTTCAGCCAGCATACCAGCAGAGTGTATACAAATACAATTATGACATCATGCCCTTATGACCATCGAGTTCCTTATACTGAACTTCCAGTCATTTGCATATATATATATATATATATATATATATATATATATATATATATACACACATATACATACATACATATATATATATATATATATATCTTGCACAGTACTGGACAGACTGGTATCATGTATACTTTGACACCCTGTAACTTCTAAAAAAAAAAGTATGACATTTTGTTCATTTTATGTCTGTTCTGTAGCTGTATAACAACATATTTAATATACATAACTTAATAATTTTTGGTATTTGTGTATTTTTTTAATGGACCTTCCAGTGCCTTCTGACCCTCCTAAACAGGGCTTCATTTTGTGACGTGAATGTGAATGTGGCAAAGAAATGGAAAAAAGTATCCACACAAAGCATTTCATAAGCAACTGTAGTGCCTTTGGCTCTCAAACCCAATAAATAATCCCTTTGATACCTTGGTATAATGTAAAATAATTTGTACTTTTAATAATTTACATTTATTATGCCCCTTTATGTTCAGAACTCTGGTATCCCTTTTGCACTGCTTAAATACAGTGCTTTCTCCTGCTTCCATATCGCTAAATGTCCAGTGTAGCCCCCTATATGGATTCTTTATCTAGTGTCCTGTATTTGTCACCCTGTAGTTTCCAGATATTTTTTCTTTTTTATGCAATATTTGAACTTTCATCTACACCGCCTCCCTTGAGTCAGAAATTTATGAACGTAAGGCGCGGTTCTTCTACAAGTCCCAAAAGCCGAAAAACGGAAGTGAAGCTGAGCACCCAGTTTTGACACCATCAGGGGGTATAAATCTGTGGGGATCGTGGGTCAGAGCCCCTTTCTCTAACCACTGTTCCAAGGTGAATTTGTGTCATCTTCCAGTATTGTGAGGCAGTGAATGTGAGCTTAAGATTCAGCATTTGTGCTCCCAACTGTCAGTTGCCTGCATTTAGGACAATCGTAGAACATCGGGGATTTTGTTTTCAACACAAAAGGTAATTACTTTGGTGAAAAAGGGCTTGAAGGGCATAAAGGTGGTGGCCACTATATGATTAGGGCTGATTAGGCACAGCAAACAATGTTGACTGGCAAGTCCGCTTCTGGAAGCATCAGTCCATGTTTTGAAAATCTACAGCAGGTCTCCTGAGTTGTGATTTGTGACTTTTTTGGCTTGCTGCAGAAATCATTGTTTAAAAATCAGGAGCAGGTCTCAGGGTTACAAATTGCAAGTCTGATTTGTGCTCAAACCCAGTTATAAAAATATTGCAGTCCTTGGTGCATGGCTGTAGTACGTTTTCTTGACTCGTACCCTCCCTTCACACAAGTACCCGACTCCAGTTTCCCGTTTTGTGTTTGCCCGCCTGTATAATTTTACTGACTATTCAAGTTCCCAAAGTTATGTTTACCCATCTCAGTCTCAGTTTATTTAATAACCATACAAAGCAAAGTGCCCCACATCTGGGAGCAAGGTGAGGTTGGTGAAGAGGGTACAGCTTGGTGAGCTCAGTCAGTGGCTCCGTGACCAGTTCCTTGTATAGCAGACTAGTGTAGTGCCAGTGAAGCCAATGAGGGGACTGGTGGCTGAGAAGAATGTCGTTGAACCAGCACTTGCAAATCACCTCTATGGCACTGGAGACTAAGGAGTCAACCTGGTAGGACAGGGCTTGGGTGAAGAGGCACCGGTATTTGTCCTGATGCCACCGGCTGCACAGCACCTGGATACTCTCCCGCACCAGTGACTACTTGGACTTGAGGCGGGAGTTGTGCACAGCCCACGGGTCTCTGAATAGCTGGATCACCTTCATGTTGAGCTCCAGGTCCCACAACAGGGGGTGCCAGTACCCCGAGATCCATCATCTGCATGTCCTTGATCACCATGACCGGGTACTTCTTGCACTCAGCCTCCAGCTCTGCCAAGTCCCTGGGAGGGCACTGCTGCTCACAGCGCACCTGGTCCACTAAGCCCATGTCCCTCTGGTTGGCTGGGCACAGATGCTCCGAACAGATCACCTTGTTGCTTTTCCAGCCAACGATGGTAGCGGTGCTGATGTTGGGGCTGTTGGCGTACAGCTTTGTCATGGACAGGTTGCAACGAAAGAGGGAGCTGAGCAGGTCTCTGATGGTCCCTTGCAGGCTCTCAGCATCGCCTAGGTACAGCGCCTGCCACGTGTCCCAAGAGGGTTGCTGGTTGAAGACCTCTTCCAGGAACAAGGAGCCCTTTTTCCATGTAGCATGCATGTAGATGTGCAGTCTCTTCTCCGGTGGGGCCTTCCGTGTTGTGTTGAACTTGCTGGGTGCCAAGATCACAAGTTCCAGAGCTCCTCCACATTGTTGGCAGGTTTGTGGCAATGCCAGCGGATGGGTTCCTCCTGAATCAGCTTTTTTGTCTTGTGGTCCAGTAGGTATGAGACGAGGAGCAGCACTACCATGAAATCTCTTCAGGCAGGATTATGTCAAATGGGGTTCGCTATGGCAAGCTTTTTTGTCTTGTGGTCCAGTAAGTATGAGACGAGAAGCAGCACTACTGTGAAATATAATCAGGCAGGATTATGTCAAATGGGGTTTACTATGTCACGGGGTTACTATACCTGGTATCAGGCAGTGGATTGTGCATTGTGCAGCTGCGTGTGACGGGAAGCCAGAGTCGGTAATAAGGGTGTCGGGGACTCATGTGTCGGGCGATCGACCTGGTCCCTTGGTGCAGGGGAAGGGCAAGCTGAATTCAAACTTGGCTCCCATAGCAAAAGAATGGGGAGGCTGAGACAGTCTCAGAGTTAAATATCCAGCCAGCTTCTGCAGATTTAAAAGTTGGTGGGAGCACTTCTCATTACGTTTGTTTTGAGTTTTAATTAATATCTATTTAATGACTTTGAAGTGCTGTGAAATTGGTTGATTTTTGCAGTGAAAAAATGACAGCCCTATGTACAGTATGATTAAAGGCATAAAGGTGGAAACTAAAATGGCTGGTTCCTTTATTTTGATCGTAAACATGGGCCATCTCACAGCTTTAAATGCTGAATTTACATCTGTTTTTCCCAAGATGCCTGCATAGTTCTTACCAGTTTGTCTGTGAGCACCTTTTTCTTGGAAAGTTTGCCTTTTTAATGCATTTCAGAGCTAATTCTGGTGCTTTTGAGTAGTTCTTTGAGTAGTTCTTTGGTGTGCAATGTGCTGAATGTAAGGTCCTACATGGCATTTTCTGGTGAAAAGGCAAGGCAAGGCAAGGCAAATTTATTTAAAAGACGCCCAATCCCGGAGGCTCTGGGTGCCGTACACATTTTTAAAACATTAAACACAAAAAATCAAACAATAAAAAAATAAAATAAATCACAGATTATATGCTAAATCATACTCTAAACATCGAATGCTTGTGAGAATAATAATGTCTTCAAGCGAGCCTTGAAAACATCTATGGAAAAGAGATGTAAAAAGAAGGTTTTGCTGTAGGGGGAAGCTCTGGCCTGTAACTGCCTCATAATTACCTTCGATGCTAGTCTTTTTTACATTTTGTAGGCTTTTCTGTAACATTTGGGCAGTCTGATTGTTTCACTTGATGTTCAGTACAGGGTAAACTAAAATGGCTGGTTCCTTTGTTCTGAACATAAGCTTGGGCCATCTCACAGCTTTAAATGCTGAATTTAGATCTGTTTTCACCAGATGCCCGCAGAGCTCTTACAGGTTCCTCTGTAAGCACCTTTGTATTTTGAAAGTTTGATTTTTTCTTAATTTCAGAACAAAGGATGATGCTTCTAAGTAATGTGTTGTGTGCCATGTGCTGCACATAAGTCCCGGCATAGCTTTCTGTTTGGGAATGGGCTGGCAGTTAGCCTTGAGGTTTGAGTAACAAGCTGTGCATGAGCTCGGTACTCCCAGCAGACCAAACATGGGTTTGATTCTCACAACCTCCATATGCGTACTGTGTGACTCTGAGCAAGTCACTTAACTGCCCAGTGTGCCTAGGTCACCCCTGAAAACAGTCATATGAGCCTAGTGGACCTTACCCTGTTACCAAATAAATAAATAAATTATAAAATAATTGTTTGGAACCTGGTCCAAGACTGTCTGTCTTTTTATGAGTACATGAAAGTGTGCCAGACCATTAAGAAGTGTATCACTGTCACCAACACCCCCAAAGCACATTTTCATAACTACCTCTCAGCTGCTATGAATTCTGTATAGTGCTTTGATTTTCACACTCAGATTTACCCTTGCTCATCACATGTTTACCGACGTTCCTCATAATGTTAGAGCGATTTCTGGACACATGAACTATGAATCATTGAACCAAGGTTCATAAAAACATTCCTTATCACTATTTGGGGCTCACTATCTGTAGATATAATATTCTTTAAAATAAGAATGTTCTACACATTCTGGCCCTATGCTATGATTTTTGACGGCCAGTGCTATGATTTTTAATGCTGAGAGCTTGAGAGATATGTTTTCATGCGTAATTTGAAGAGTCATACAAACTCACCCAACCTTTGAATCAAATTCCATTTATTTATTCTTTGGTAACTGGATAAAGCCCACTAGGCACAACTGCCTGTTTTCATGTGTGATCTGGGAGCATTGGGACGGTTAAGTGACTTGCTCACAGTCACAAAGCAATGCAAGTGGAGGCTATGGGAATAAAACACAAGTCTGCTGGATGTAGCAAGCTCATTCACAGCTCATTACTCTAAACCAAGGGTTCTCAAATGGTGAGGCCAGCCTCCCTGGGCAGGCCCCAAGCTGTTTCAGGGGAGGCTCAAGCAACACTGAAATAGTACTGTATTTAAATTTTTGGTTTTATATATTTTGTGTGAAGAGATGAAGCAAACTGAAAGAGGATAATAACAGTAGATGAATGTATGTATTTATTTACTAATACGTGACAAGGGAAGGTGAATGAGCCAAGGCTCATTTCAGGTATACCTGGGGAAGGGTAGGGAGTGAATACATTTCAGAAGGTAACTGCAAAACAATCAAGAAATGTACAGTGAGCAATAGTGCAAATAAATATGAACAATAAATTAATAATGAGTGGTGGTATACAAGGGTTGAGCATAGAAGTGCTAAGAACAATAGCAGGAAGGGGCAAAGTAATCCCCGAGAAGTTGCTTAGGAGCAGGGAAGAAGGGGGAAAGGCAAAGTATGTAGGAAGGTTATTTCATATAGAGAGGAAAAAGAGAAAGTAGTCTGATCCATGAAGGTACTGTAACAAGGAATAACAATGGTTCAAGAATGAAAATAGCAGAGCAAGTTGGTTGGCCGGGGGGGGTTACAATAAGCTGAATAATAATACTTGTTTATTTTATTTGTCATTCAGATAACACCTTTGAGCACAGGAGCTCTTTTTTAAAAGTTACAAGTCAGTATAAGACAAAGAACTGAATGTGAGCCAAGTACTCAAAGGGGTTTCAATTTATCCATGGTGTACTGTGCAAAGTACAGTGTGTTATTATTCTTTGGGGAGGCCCAAGATTATTTCAATTTTTGGGGGAGGGTCAAAATCTTTTTCATGGATTTGGGGATGCTCACTGTGACAAAGTCTGAGAACTATTGCTCTAAACTCTATACAATATTTCCAGCCCCACTCAGACTGAAAGTATTTCTTGACAGGAACTTGGTGTGCTATTCAAAAGCATGCTTTGCAGTTAATTGTCCATTTAGCTAAATGGTACAAGTCACACCTTTTCTCAAACCTATTGTTTCAGGCTCAGGGCAGAAAAAAATGTTTCTGATAGTCTACCCAACACAGTTTAAGTACTTAAAGCAGCAGTAAGTCTTAACAATAATTTAAATAATTTGTTGAGCAGTTAGGAGAAGCCAAAACATCAAGGTACAGGACTTTCTTTTTGCTTTATTTCACTCTTAAGGCAAGAAAATGATTTTAGGTTCTTAAAAGTTGCTGATCTTTGCCATGTCAACAATCATGGATGTAAACAAATCAAGGTGATGTGCTGCTAGTTCGCAGAAACATGTGCAGGCAACACTGTGACATATTTGCATTTTAAATGGGAGCACAAGGAAGTTAAGTGACTTGCTCATGATCACACAGAATGCAAGCATGGGCTGATGGGATTCAAACCAAGGTGTCCAGGTTTAAAAACATTGAAACTGATGGCAGATAAGGACCACCAGGCCCATCCAGTCTGTCTGTATACCCTATACTTAATTAGCTGCCACTGACCCTTTTGGTCTACTGCTGCTGCCTCTCTTTCCCCACTCTTGGGATCCCTCATATTGATCCCATGCCTGTTTATATCCCCCAATTGTGTTTGCCCTCAGTGCCTCCTGGGTCAGGTCATTCTAAGCATCTACCACCCTTTCCATGAAAAAAGTACTTCCTCATATCCCTCAATCTACCCCTTCCATTCTCATGTCATGTCCTCTTGATTTTTTGAGCAGTTTCAGTTCTGAAAGATGCTGCGCTCCTGTACCTTATTATTTATCTTGAGGTACTTGAAGGTCTCTGTCTTGTCTCCCCTCTCCTTCCTCTCCTCCAGGGTGTACATATTGAGTTCCTGTAGTCTCTCCTCATATGACATGTGGTGCAGGCTCTGTCCCATTTTTGTTGCCCCTCTCTGATCTGTCTCCACCTTGTCTATGTCCTTCCTGAGATAAGGCCTCCAGAACTGGATGCAGTACTTCAGATAAGGTCTCAATAATTTATTTATTATTTATTTGTTTTTGTTTACCAGGTAAGCACACTAGACAACCAGATGCCTATTTTCAGGTGCAACCTGGGAGATTACAGAAATACATACATGATTATTTCAGAGATACATACATGATTTTACAGAGATACATACATTATTACAAGGATACAATCAGATACAGCAGGAAAACAATAAGAGCAGGTACAAGTAAGAGCATCAGACATAAACGAGGTAAATGAAGCAATACCAGGGTACTTTATCTACCCAGTGGTAGGGAGGTCATAGCTTCATACATAGGAGGCCAGCTGTTGGCTAGGAATATCAGCCAAACATGACATCTGGAGGCTAGGGGTTGAGGCATACGTCAAGGAGATTACAAAAGGGGGATAGGAGAGGAGAAAGGAGCACTTAGCTGGAGCAAGGAAGGCTCCTTATTATCAGATAATCTGAACCCTTGTATGTTTCACTGGAGGGGAAGGTCAGGATACCCTACACCATAGAGCCGAAGGAACAGTGGGGCAAGCGACAGGAGTAACTTAAGTGCCGAGGCAGGGAAAGGCAGACTTGAGGAAGCCCCAGAGGGAAACCTTAAAACAGGAATGGGAGGTGGAAGAGTGAGTGCTCACTGGCAGGAAGTTCCATAGCCTTGTAGTAAGGGTAGTAAAGGCCCGGTCACCCATCTGGGTGCGTGTTTTAGGCACCAGAAGAACATGGGAGTCATTGGACCTTAGGTGGTAGGAGGAGGAAGGAGGAATGAGGGAAGTTGCTAGGCCAGGAGGGGTGGCAGTTCTGATGACCTTAACAATGAAGTAGCCTAGAACGAAGGACCGGTATTTTTCCAGAGGAAGCCATTCCAGCTGAGAATAGAGCTGGCAGCGGTGAGTGAGGTGGGGGCAGAGGGAGCAAAGCGACATATATTATTGTACGCCGTATCCCATTTGGAAAGATTGTTTTTGTGGTAGGCAAGGAGACAAGGCCATAGGGACAGTTTAGGTAAGAGGATCGCTTTTGCAAGGGAAGACGTGCCACTGGGGTGAGACAACTTTTTTCTCTATACACAAGGCCCAATTTACAGTTTGAGGCCTTGCAGACATTGTGAATGTGCAGAGTACAGTTCAGTTGTGGATCTAGAGTCACCCCCAGGTACTTAATGGATTTAGCATCATGTAGGAAGGATCCATCAGCACATGAGATCCTTAGAGGGGAGGGAGCCGCTTTTAGTTTGGTTGTGGAACCAAAGAGCACGGATTGGGTTTTCAGCAAGTTGATAGCAAGCTTGTGTTCAACCAGCCATGTTTGGATCTGGTGGAAGTCAGCACTGAGCTTGTTGTTGATGTCCGAGCTATCCTGTGAGCTGAACAGGATGACTAAGTCATCAGCGTACAGGGTAGAGCGCCCATGGGCCGGGGCCAAGGGCAGCTGATTAATAAAGAGGGAGAAGAGGAGGGGCCCTAAGACAGAGCCCTGAGGGACCTGTATAGTATAATAACCTGTATAGTGTCATTATGCCTTCCTTTTTTCTGTTTGTGATACATTTCCCTATGCAGTCTGTAATCCCACTGTCTCTCACCACTGCCATGGCCCATTAATTGGCCAACTTTAGGTCATCAGATATGATGACCCCAGATCTCTTTCCTGTTTTGTGTCCACTAATATCTACCACTTCATCACGTAGTCCTCCCCAGGGTTCCCGCACCCCAAGTGCATTTGAACATACAAAATCTGTGAGCAGATAAAGGCCTAGTAGTCCATTAAGTCTGCTCAAATGTACAGCCAGCACCCTAATTCTACCCTTCTCTCCTCCCACTCTCCCCCTCCTTTGACACTCCCTCCTTCCCTCCTGCCCTCTCCCAGGCCCTTTTGAAGCAGCCCACTCTTTTACCGGATACCACTTCTGCTGTAAATGCATTCCACCCAGCTACCACCAGCTCTGTAAAAAGTGTCTCCTCATCTCTTTCCTGAACCTTCCTCCCTCCAGTCTCATAGCATGGCCCTATAAGTCTCTCCCCTCCCTTACTTTGAACAGCCCCTACATAACTCTCTTGTTTATTCCTTTCATGTACTTGAAGGTTACAATCATGTCCCTCCTGTCCCTCCTCTCCTCCAGTGAGTATATGTTCAGCTCCCTCAGCCTACTCACCTATGGTAAGTCACCCAGCCCTTGGATCATCTTTGTCACCCTGCACTGCACCACTTCCAGTAATTTAATGTCTCTCTTCATATACTGATGCCAGTACTGCATGCAGTATTCTGGGTGCAGCCTAAACAGTGATTAATACAATGGCAGAATCACCTCACCCCTCCTAGAGGATATACCCCTAACAATTCAACCCAACATTTTGTTGGCCTTTGCAGCTGCCTTCCTACATTGTGCAGAGTTGTTCATTGATCCTGTAATGAGCACCCTCAGATCCTTTTTCTCTGTCTCAGCTAGCTGCACTCCCCCCGATCTGGTAACTCCTCCTTGGATTTTTCATCCCAAAATGCAGCACCTTGCACTTTTTAGCATTGAACCCCAGTTTTCAGGTGTCTGACCAGGTTTAAAGCCTTTCCAGATCATCCTGCAATCCCTGTCATCCCCCTAGGTCATCAACCACTGCTCCCATCTTGGTGTTGTCAGGAAACAGGCTGATCTTGCTCTTGATGCCCAATGGTATATCTGCAATGAATGTCCCAAACAACACAGATCCCATTACAGAGCCATTGCAGAACACCACTCATCACTGCCATTGGGGATAAGAGCTTCCCACCCACCACCATCCTCTGTTGACTTTCCTGAAACCAGTTCACTACCCATCTCACCAGCCTTGCACCCACCCCTGTGCCTTTTAACTTTCTCCCAGCCTCCCATACGGCACCGAGTCGAATGTCTTACTGATGTCTAGGTACAGGACATCCACTGCATGGCCCCATCCAATTGCCTAGTTACCCAGTCATAGTTCTCCACCAGGTTATTTTGTCAGGATCTGCTACTTATGAAGCCATACTATCTGCTGTCCTGTAGCCCTTTGGCCTCCAGGAAGGACGCCAGCTTCTCCTTCAGGATAGTCTCCAACAGTTTGCCCATGATGGATGTGAGGCTCACCAGTCTGTAGTTCCCCAGTTCATCTTTGGGGCCACTCTTGTGGAGGTGCAACATGTGAGTCATCCTCCAGTCCTGAGGTACACACTCTGAGTGTAGTGATGTATTGAATCAGTCAGCTAAAGGTCCCACCAGGGCCTCAGATAGCTCCTTTAGTACCCTGGGTGGATGCCATCTGGCCTTAGTGCTGTGCCAAGCCCCCAGCCCCCAGTGCCCTTAAACCCTCCTTAACCCAGACCTCCATTATTTTCCCATTGGTCACCCCCTCCCATTCTGTCCTTTGCTTTAGGGTATACATATTGAGCTCCATTAATCTGTCCTCATATGTTTTCTGATGCAGTCCCTGCACCATTTTGGTTGCCCTTCTCTGGACTGCATCCATTTGGTTAATGTCCTTGTGAAGGTGTGGCCTTCAGTACTGCACTCAGTACTCCAGATGCGGCCTAACCAGTGTCTTGTAAAGAGGGATTATTACCTCCCTCTTCTGACTTCTGATATCCCTACTAAAATACTCCAGCATCCCCCTAGCCTTACCTACTGTTTTAGTGGTCTGTTTGGATGATTTCAGGTCATCGGTGATGATGATGCCCAAGTCTCTTTCTTCCCTTGTGACTGCCAGCAACTCCCCTCCCAGCCTATAGGTGGCTTCAGGATTTCTGTCCCCTATGTGCATGATCCCACAGTTAATCTGGCTCCTTATGTGAATTCTGAATTTCTGTAACTTTCATATTTTCATTGACATAAAGGTCCACTCCATCCCCCCCCCCCTTTTTGCACCTCGGTCTCTTCTGAACAGTACATAGCCAGGTACAGAAGTCTCCCAAGTGTGGTTACTGGAAAACCATGTCTCTCTAATGGCTACTATGTCCAGTTTAGCTTCTGCCATTATTGCCTTCAGATCTGGGATCTTGTTTTCCAGACTGCGAGCATTTGTGTACGTGATTTTCCATGGGCCAGATTTAAGTGTGTTAGTTGTTGGGTGAGGTCTGGCATTCCCCCTGTGCATGGTATGGGGAGCCTGACCTTTTTTCTTACCTGGAGATGCAAATGAACTACAAACATGCTGAACTCCTGTTTGACCACTAGCTGTGGGGGGGAGGGGTTTTCTTCCTATTCAACGTATGGGGTGCTGCATCCCTCTCCCCATTTGCTAGTTTAAATATAAAGACATCAAATTTCTGCCCCAGTGCACTGACTCCATGCTGTCCTTAGCATGAACAATACTGTATTATGGTCTCTTGTGCCTAGTTAGGGATCACAACATGAAGCGTATGATCCCTAATATAGTGCTCACCAACTTAGCCACGGTTCGTGTTGTTCATGAAGGGGGCCACTGGGGAACAGTCACCATAACACAGTTTTGTGAGAAATGGTCACTTCATCCCTATTCCTTAGTTATCCAGCCTTCAGGTAGCCAGATTTATTACCACCGTTGTGTAGTCTAATACCATCTGGAACCACACTAGTCAGCATGATTAGCTGTCTTTCGTGGTGATTGAGTGGGACTGTTTACACAGGCCCTCTACTTTAGCAGTTGTCTATTGTGTCCCTGCTAGTGTCTTGTGGTCACAGAAAGGTCTGGATAAATAGTACGGCTTGTCTGGTGCTATTTGTCATTGTTGATATAGGACATTACGTTTAATGGATAGAGCCCTAGTTTTTTTGCTGCCAGTGTCATCCAACTTTTCCCAGTACAGAGTAGCATGGAACATACCCCCATACAGGGTGCTTGCTAGACTGTACCTGGAAGCCTGTGTACAGCTGGAAACCAAGCATCTAGAAAAATATGGAGGCCTCGAACTGCCACAGGTCATTATGTCAAGTTTTTTTTTCTGCTGGCAGAGCTGGACTGATTATGCAGGCCGTCTACTTTGGCAATTGTCTCTTGCTGCCCTGATACAGTCTTGTGGTCATAGAAAGGTCTTTGGATTAATAAAACTGCTTGTAACTTGAATACCATGCACAGGTTGGAAGCCCATATATGAAAAATTACAGAGAAACACTGAAATCTTTATGGAGGTTGGAAACACAAGTAAATGTTTAAATTCATGGTGAGTATTAGTGTTGGAAAAATTATAGTTTTTTTACAGTTGTAGTCTGGAATCTAGATCAAGCCAGGCATTTAGCCAACTAGATGAGCCTGGCGTCTTGTTCTTTCCATTACATTTTTTCATTTAGTGCTCCCTTGATTATGTCTACATACTTGACATGTTAGAGAATTCTGTTTTCAAAAAAGTACAATCTGTAAATCCTTCGTCTGGATCTTGTGTTTCTGCAAATGTTAGATGGAATTCCTGAGAAACAACCTGAGACAGCATCAACCACGGCATGATGTTGTTGCATCCACATCTTGCTGTGGTGGTGGTGGTGAGACTGCTTGCTTGGATTCAGTGAATACAACAGGTGGTCAAAAGACACAACCAAGATCACATAAAGAGTACATGAGAGAGTACTGTGAAAGAATGAAAAATTATCCCGAAAAATACAAAGCTTATCATGAGAAAGAAACGGAGAGGGTGAAACAGTATAAAATGTCAATGACTGAAAAGACCAAAGTACAGTACAGGGAAAAAGATAGGCTTCAGACGCAAAGGTATAAAGAAAATAAAAAGGCAAGTCAAGTACCTGATGGCACAGAAAAGAAGAAATGTATAAGAGCAGAAGCAGAGAAGATGACAGTTTTATGGCGGGAAAATAAAAAGAATCAGACAGCAAAAATGACAGCTCAAAAAAGATGGCGGATTAATAAACTCAGACGGTTTCTGTATAGTCAGAAGAAATGTGCCAGACTGCAAACTATCACTGTAGAATCAAATGCACACAACTTGGATGCAGCTGAAATGTAATATAACATCATGGCCTCAGATGCTTCCCCTTTGGCTAATCCACAAATAGACAGTCCACAATCAAGGATACCAAAGTGATACTGCAAAAAGAAATGCCATCTCACGAGCACTAAAAGCAATGCCGAAAAGCCCAAATAAATTTGCTGAAGTTTTCTCTGCAATGCTACTTAAGTCAACACCACGAAAGCGCAAAGCTATTGAAGCGAAATCTATATTATTGCCATCCAAAAAGAAACGGTTGGATTTTCTTGAGGAAACAAGCTTGAAAGCCACATTGGAAACAATTAAACACTCAAGACAAAAAGATTATATTCTAATCCGTCGACTGCTGCACAAGTCACTGTTGGTGAAGAAAAAGTTCAGAAAATTAGACTTACACAGAGAACTGGGATTTGGCTGGAAATTTTTGTGTGCGCACTCTGTATATAGCGATGACTACATTGAGAGGTGTAAGAAGTGAAGTGATGCTTTGCCAGAATTAATAATTCAGAAGATACAGGACTTCTACCAATGTGGGGATATCTCTTGAGAACTGCCCATTGTGAAAATAATTGTGGAAAAACAACTTTTACCAAAGAAGGCACTGGAATCATCGGTCCTAACTACATATGAACAGTTCAAGGAAGAAAACCGAGATGTACAAATTAGTTATAGTAAATCTGTAAAACTTCACCCTAAAAATGTTTGTCATGTCCAGACATAAGCTTTTGCAGTGCCTATGTGAGTACTGCCTGAACATAGACCTTAAACTGAACAGCATTGCTTTACAATGTGCACAGTTAAAAATGCCAGACAGTGCCATAAAGCACAAGTATGAGCCTTTGACCCTTACAATGTGCTGCAGAGTTGGTGAATTTCACAATAAAAGATGCATCAACAGGGAATGCTTGCAGTGTGGCACCAAAGGCATAGAGACAAAACTGATGCCACTTTTAAATGAACACGTGACCTCTCCAGTCACCTGGAGAAAATGGCAAAATGAGGATGTCACCATGAGAAAGGAGGGGAAAGTGACACATTCAAAGCAAATGAGAATGTGAAATAAGACTGGAGTCATTGGAGACCTAATAAAAGAACTGCAAGAAGAGCTGGAGCCACATGCTAAGCACTTAGCAAATGCAAAGTGGCAGTCACAATAATTTGATGCTATTAGAAAAAATGTACCAAATAACTGGGTAGTTTTCTGTCTGGACTTTGGAGACAACTATAATTGCCACTACCAAAACGAAGCTCAGAATGCACACTGGGCATACTACTAAGCTACAGTTCACCCAGTTGTGGCCTATTATAGATGCCCTATACCAAACTGTGGCATAAACATGCATAGCACACTTATTTTTATTACTGATGACCGAAAGCATGACTTCCATGCTGTTCACCACTTCACAAATATGGCAACAAAATATCTTAAAGAACAGGGGGTTGCCATGGTTAAACAAATTCATTTTTCTGATGGGGCACCAACACAGTATAAGAGCAAGGGCAACTTTGCCGATGCATCATTTGGTGTGGTATTGTGGTGTCTCCATTGAAAAACACTTCTTTGGCAGTTAGCATGACAAAGGACCGTGTGATGGAAAAGTGGGTGTCTTGAAAAGGAGTGCATTACTGGCTGTAAATTCAAGAAAAGCCATCATTGACAGTACCTTTGAATTATACCAATATGGCAAAAAATACCTTACATGTCCCAAAAATGAGGGGGGTCATGTGCACGTTACATGCAGTTTCTTTTTCATCAAGGAGGGCAAAATAAACAGGTGAAGACTTACTAGAACAAATGTGAAAACATTGCCAAACACATGATTGGTACACTGTGTGTAAGGAATAGATCCACATATCGTATCTGTTAAAGAGAGAAGCTGCTTCTGCCGACCATGTGTTACAAATGAAGAACAGTGCCCTAATATATCATTCACAGGAGATTGGAGAAACTTTTCTTTGAAATATTTTTTTTTTATTTAGTTTTTGTTGACCGGGTAAGTGCACTAGACAAATCCTGCCTATTTTCAGGCACAACCCGGGGAAGGGGGGATACAGATGAATGCCAACTGACCTTGAACCTGATTCAGCTGTTGGTGGTATTTTTTTTAGTGAATGAGGGAAATTTGGCCAGGACACTGGGGAAATTCCCCTACTCTTTTTGATAAGTGCCATGGGATCTTTAACATCCACCTGAACTACCACCAATCCAGGCAGATGGGATCTCGGTTTAACATCTCATCTGAAAGATGGCACCTCGGAAGTGCAGCACCCCTCTCATGCTGCACTACAGTGTCAGTACTAGGATATTAACCCAAGTGCCAGATGTGGTAACTGAACCCACAGCCCTCTGATCTCCCGGCCTCAGAGGTGAGTGTGCTACCTATTGAGCCACTGACACTGACACTGACAGAGGTGACTCCACCACCTTTGACACAGTCTCCAACGCCACCAACAGCAGCACTACAGTTAAGGTTGCCATCAGCAACAACATGGTCTCCAGCTCCACCACAGTCAAGGTCTCTATCTACATCACCACCATCATCACCAGCTTCAATGCATGAAAGGTCTCCTTCTACACCACCACCAGCATCAGTGCAGAAAAGGTCTCCCTTCACACCACCAGGAACACCACAGGAATGGTCTACTTCTCCACAACAACCAGATTCACTGCAAGAAAGGTGTACTTCTCCACCACCTCCAGCAGCATCAACCGAGGCAAGGTCTCCATCTCCACCACCACCCAAATCATCACCTCAGGCAATGTCTCCATCTCCACTACCATCACCAGTGCTGCAGACAAGGTCTCCATCTCCACTACCATCACCAGTGCTGCAGACAAGGTCTCCATCTCCACTACCACCACCAGTGCTGCAGGCAAGGTCTCCATCTCAGCCATCATCACTACCATCAGCAAGGTCTCCACCATCAAAGGACACATCGCCCTCAGTGTAAGTACCCATGTGATTAACATTTTGTTGAGGCCACCTTCTGGCCTCATCACCTTATCCATACAGTGTACAAGACAGCACACAATGCTAAAGTAATAATGTGACTTACTGGAGGAGATGGGTGTTTTAATCTCTGGATATGTGTTCATGCATGCATTCATGTGTGTGCTACTGCATGTACACAATGTGAATAAAACCTCCTTCATGCCAAATACCTGAACATATCACCCATATCCACTACGATGGCAGTTAATTTGGGAGTCACTTACAAGCCATTTGAATGTTCTTACGTAGTGTCTTGCTATTGGATGAATTCTAGCTATTTAGATTATGGAATGGGGTATACCATTCCCCATTATTTGCCCCCCCAAAGATTTCAGGTGTCTTGACAATCAAAACGCTCAAGTGGATGATTTATTCATTTTATACTTTTTGCAGTGCTCTCCAGGAAGGCGATTTTATGGCTGTCCTGTTCCAGACTGGGCAAAAGAATATGGCCTACATATACTTGGCAGAGGTTGTTTCATCCACGGATGAGGAAGTAACTGTAAAATATCTGGTCAGGAACAGAAACTGTAGTTATCAGTGTCCAGATGAAGACATGGCTGAATACTCTACCTAGCCAATCACAGACATTGTGTTCAAATTTACTAAACCTTCTCAAAGTACAGTAAAGAATTGCACTTTGCTCCAGACGGATTTGACAAAATAAAAAATGCCTTTGTTGGCCTTCAAGTACTTTTTAAATGATTTTCCCCAAACCCTTAGCTGTGACTTGTGCCTAAAACCTGACAGTCATTTTATCACAGTAATATTCTCATGGTTATGGTTATTCATTTAGTACATTGGATTCCATCACTCTTTTTCTGGGTTTGGGACCAGCTGGTATGAGAACGGATGAGACATACCAGGCACGATTAAATGCCTTGTACATAGTGTAATCAAGTATAAATCATTTTTTTATAAGTAGCTTAATTGTCTGTGTGTGTCAGTATGACATTGTTTTATGAAGAAGTACTAGTTAGCAGTAATGTGTATGGTGAGACAGTATCACTGTGATATTGTGGTGTCCCTGTAACATACGTTAACTCTGGAAAAAAAACTGTTAAAAATAAAATTGATTTTTTTAACCACAAGATGCAGAGTTGGCTGGCTTAAATACTAACATGTAGAAAACTGCATAGCATGGTTGCTCAGGGCTATCAGAAATATTCAGGTCACAACTAAACTGTTACATTATGAAGTTTAGCACACAATGGTGTCCTATGATAGATGGTTGTGTAAGACCACTCCCAGAATGAATACAAAGAAACAATGAAAGATCCATACTATAGCCCATAAATAGAAGCAGAAGTCATGGTATTATAAAAAAATTATTTTATTTATGTAACCATAAATTAAACAAGTAGGACACCATGTTATGAACGTAAGAGTTTTCATATTCAAACTTTCAATACATCTTTCCATAACTTATACTTCATGAACTATCTTTATATTTGGGAAAGCAACAGTAGTATATGTATGTATCATAACAGAGACATAGTCATGAAAACCAAACAGACTTTTTTTTGCCTAGATAGTCACACTAGGTCTCTCCAGTAGCAGATTTGAGCCTACATATATATATCTATATATATACATATTTGAGGCAAAAAAACTCCATTTAATGCACCAGTTAGGGTTGTTCCACAGTGACAAAAGCTAGAAAATTCAGTGTTAGGGTTGAAAACCCTAACTCTGCATTCACCCCAACCCCCAGCACCACACACACACACACACACACACACACACACACACACACACATATATACACACACATATGCAAGTAGGAGGGAGGACCAAGGCAACATGACCAATCACAGACAACCAGCAGCAGGTGTGCAGTCTTGCTCTGATATATGCACGGTTATCTGTGGCTGTCCACTGAGGATGCAGTACCTGGTTGGGAGGCATTGCCTGTGTGAGGCCAAGCAAATCCTAACTGTGCTAAGTTGAGTGTCCTTGCAATCAGTGAGGTGTACCATTGATGTCCACACCCTGTGTTTTGCTGTGGGTCTCCACTCAGGATGCAGTACCTGGTCTTGGGGGTTTGGGGGGGCATTGCCTGGCCGAGGCCATGCAACTCATAACTGTGCTAACTGGAATGTACCTGTAATCAGGAAGGTGTACCATTGATGTCAATGACCTTTGTTTTCCTGTGGCTGTCCACTCAGGATGCAGTAACTGCTCTGTGGGGTGCATTGCCTGCCTGAGACTGTGCAACTCCTAAGTGTGCTAACTTCTGTACAGCTGCAATCAGTGAGTTGCACTGTTGATGTCCATGGGCTTATTTTTGCTGTGGCTCTCCAGTCAGTATGCAGTACCTGGTCTGGGGAGTGGAGCATTGCCTGGTGGAGGTCCTCCAATTCCTAAGTGTGTTAACTTGTGTGTACCTGCAATCAGGGAGATATACCATAGATGCCCTTGGCCTTAGTGTTGCCGTGGCTCTCCACTCAGTATGCAGTACCTGGTCTGGGCAGCTGGGGCACTGCCTGGTGGAGGTCCTCCAATTCCTAACTGTGTTAACTTGTGTGTACCTGCAGTCAGGAAGATGTATCATAGATGTCCTTGGCCTTAGTGTTGCTGTGGCTCTCCACTCAGGGTGCAGTACATGGTGTGCCGGGGCAGGGGCATTGCTAGCTAAGACCATGCAACTCCTAAGTGTGGTAAATTGTTTTTCACCTGCAGTCAGGGATATGTACCATTGGTGTACATGGCCCCAGCTTTGCTGTGGTTCTCTAGCAAGCATGCAGTACCTGGTCTGGGGTGGTAGGGATGTCTTGTAGTATATTTAGACCGTTGTATTTTATTTCTGTCACCTGCTGCTGGTTGTCTGTGATTGGTCGTGTTGCCTTGGTCCTACCCCCTACTTGCATGTATGTGTGTGTGTCTGTGTGTGTGGTGCTGGGGGGGGTGAATGCGGAGTTAGGGTTTTCAACCCTAACAACGAATTTCCTTGCTTTTGTTACTGTGGAACAACCCTAACTGATGCATTAAATAGAGTTTTTGCCATTAATTTCCCTTCTTTTTGAGAATGAGGATGATAAATAGTGAATAGAATGCAGTGGCAGGAGCACGGGGTCCCCCACCATGTGATGTTTTGTCACATAGTAACAGGAACAGCAACGCAAATGCAAGCGCCAAGAGTTACGAACATGGTAACACAAACATAAATGGTAAAGCAAACGTTAATTGAAATGCAAGCGCAAAGTGATGCTGAAGTGAACAGTGAGAGAAACTGAGACACAAGTACGTATGAAAACACAACTGGTAATGCGCACAGTGATGGCATCAGTATTTGAATGTAACGTTAGTGAGAAACCACTCCAGAATGTGCAAAATATGTTATGTAGACGGATGCGGGCGTCAGTTCAGTGTGTCCTTCCTCTGTTCAGCACTGAGTTTTGTTCGTTTTCGCAGTTGCATGGTAGTTTTATTATTCATGGGCTCTTCATAACAGTGATATTTTTTTCTTGAGCCTGTCTCGTGACAGGATGTACGTTCTAGTCTTTCAATGTATTGCACTAAAATTAGTTTAGCAACAGCAGAGCCTTGTAAAGTTCATCCAGGGAGCATAAATGGCAACAGTTAGTTTTAGCAGATACCTGAGAGCTAAAGCTGGGTTGTTTTGTAAGACAACAGCTACTAAATAGGTTTAATTCACTATTTTTGTTTTCTCTGTGCATCAGGTCTAGCTAGCAGGAGTGTTTTAACATCAAAAACACAAATAATGAATTAGAGCTATTTAGTAGCTGTTGTCTTACAGAAACCCCAGTTGGTTTAGCAGATAACTGAGAGCAAGCTAACTGGGGTTTCTATAAGACAACAGCTACTAAATAGCTCTAATTCAGTATTTCTGTTTTTGATGTTAAAACACTACTGCTTGCTAGACCTGATGCACAGAGAAAACAAAAATAGTGAATTAGAGCTATGTAGTAGCTGTTGTCTTACAGAAACCCCAGTTAGCTTGCTCTCAGGTATCTGCGAAACTAACTGTTGCCATTTATGCTCCCAGGATGAGAAGTTAGAAGGCTCTGCTGTTGCTAAACTAATTTTAAAGTAATACACATGCTAAATCTAAGGACATGGCTACATCATTGTCACATGTGACAGGGGGCATCCTGGGAGAAAGAAAGCCAATAAAACTATTTGTTATGGAGATCCCCGGGGGGGTTGTAAAACTACCATACAGCTTGCAGGCAATATAGGAAAAACTCCAAATAGCAAACAGAGGGAAGGACACACTAGGATTTAACATACACATCAAAACACTCTACATAACATATGTTTTTTGCACATTCTGGGTGGACTACTCCTTTAAGTGTTACAGCAAAAAGAACACCAAAAGAAACAGAAATGGAAATGCGAATGCATGCGCGCACATAAATGCAAACCGTAAAATGCACGGGCACAATACTGCAATCGCAAATGCAAAAGGCAAAGTTAACATGAAGTATAACGCCAAAGGAAACAAACAAAAATGGGAACAGAAGCGCATATGGAAACGCAAACCGTAGTGCGCACGGGCATGGTACCGCAATTGTAAACGCAAGTGGTAAAGTTAACATGAAGAATAACGTGAAAGGAAACAGAAATGGAAACAGGAATGCACGCACGTATGGAAACGCAAACCGTAACGTGCACAGGCACATTACCGTAATTGTAAATGTAAATAGCAACAGTAACAGCAACAATAACGCCAAAGGAAACAGAAACGCAAAAGGAAATGCGAGCACGTATGGAAACTCGAACCGTGACATGCGCAGTCACAGCACGGCAACTGGAAGCGCAAACAGTAACGTTAACAGAAGAAAGAACGTCAAAGGAATGAGAAATGAAAACACAAATGCAAATGAGAACACAAAGCATAACGCACATGGTGACATACACGGGAACAGTAACGCAAACAGGAATGGAAACACAAGTGGTAATGCTGTGTAACAGTAACATAAGCGCACACCCTGTTTTTGCCCAACAACTGCATAGAGAAACACAGTGTGTACAAAGAATGTATGGATAATAATGGGCCTCAGAGCAGAAAATGAGCTGTTGGAAGACTAAATTGCTTATATCTCAGGAACCATATGACCTAGGAAAAAAAATGTTCCCATGATTCATGATTTCCTGCCTGCATTTTGCTGAATGCATAGCCATAGGCAACGAAAATTCCGTATCTCACACCGTTTCTGAGATACAAGCCCGGAAAGGCACGGCGGATGCCACCTTGTTAGTCTATGGGAAAAAACGTCAACTTTGGAGTGCTGTAACTTGGCAGCTGTGCAATATATTTTCACCAAACCACAAAAAGCACATCTGTGAGATGTTGGCTGCCTTCCTTCCAGATTTTAGCCCAAAAGACCAAACTGATTACAGCAGGGTGGCAAAGAATTCCTGTCATTTTGGCCATAGCCTGAAAAGTAGTGTCGTAATTTGCGACCCTTTTCGCAAAAATTTACGAAAGTGTCATGCTTGCAACACTACTGTTTCCAGAAATTTGTAAAACATATTTTTGGGGTGTTTAACCCCAAAATAGAGACATGGCTAGCATCCTCAGGGTCCGACTAGGTGAAGACAAAAAGAATTGTGTCCCTAGAGGGTCCTAAATTTAAATGCCAAGCATTTTTCTGATCACCAACTGAAAACAAAATGGTGGATTTGCAGCACTACTAGGGACATTTGCGACACTAAAAAATGCATTTGCGAAAGTGTTGAATATTTCGTTAACTTTTCCCATTGACTTATAATGGGAACTTTTTTTTTGAATAACTTTTGAACAGTTCAATATTTTTTCACGAAATCTTCAAAAGGCACATCAGGGTTCCTGGCCACACATTCTCTGAAGTTTTTGGACCGGTCCTGCAAACCGTGCAACCTGTAGATGAGAGCAAAGAAATAGCAAAAAAGCATAATTGAGCAATTGGTTGTTGCTTAACTCCACAGCCGTATATCTGAACAGTACAAAACTTGACAGATCCCAAGATCTACCATGCCCAATTGTGCTTGCCAAATTTCAGGCAAATCTAAATGATGGCAAAATTATTAAGGTGCAAATTTTGACCCTTTAACTTTAAAAGTGCTACTCAACCCTAACCATGGTAGCACTACCGTGCTACCATAATATATGTATATGTATATATGTGTGTGTCTGTGTGTGTGTGTGTGTGTGTGTGTGTGTGTGTATATCTGTACTGCATCTGCAAACCTCCTCTATTTGTCTACAAATCACTGATGGCAGTCCTCCTATCAGGCACGCAAAGACTCTTCTTTACTATTTTCTACTTTATGGAAGCTTACTTAGCTACTTATTGCTCATTACTACATTCTTGGCCTCCAGACTGTACCTTGTCAGTCAGACCTTACAGAAGTCTGATCATTCGCGTATGACTGCACAAATCATCGCAATTCCCACCGTTCACTGTCTGGTAGCATATTGAACAAGTTATGATCTCCCAGCTCATTATGCCCCTGCAATCCCTTTGGACACGCATCCTTCATCCCCTTGGAAATCCGGACTCCATTCACCCTTCTTCATCTCAATCTCCTCCACACTTGGGATTTGATTGCTCCTTCAGGAAAGATCTACTCTTCGACTTCAGGATCATCAGTCAATCTGCATCGTCCATGGATCGGGGATGGACCATCATCTCCAAGGCACTCAAAGACTCTCTCCTACTAATTTTCTAATGCAGGGATGCTTTCTTAGAGACTCCTCACCTACTACTGACTTCCTTTCCTTCAGACATTACTTCAAAAGTTAAACCTTATACAAGTTTGATCATTCACCTATGACTTCTTGTATCTTAGTATGTCCGCCCTCCACTGTTCATCAACTCATTAATCATTTTGTGCTCCCCCTACTCATTACGGTCATGCAATCCCCCTAGATAAGCATCCTTCATCACTTAGGAAATCTTGACTTCATTCACCTTTCTTCAACTGAATCTGCTTCACTCTTTGGATTATACTGCTCCTGCAAAAAAGACTTACTCTTCAAATTCCGGATCATCATTCTGTCTGCATCTGCCATGGATCACAGATGGATTATCATCTCTCCAAGAAGCTCACCTTCCTTATATTAGCTATGGTTACTAGAACCAAGTTCCTTCTCCTCTTAGTATGCTCAGAGGATGGGCAGAACTATGACCATGGGTCCTCAGAGGTTTCCTCCACCTAGGGGTTTTCCTCTCCTGAGTGGCAGGGGTCATACTCTTCATGAGTTGGAGGATGTATCTTTTTGGGCCTTCTATTCCCTACACAATTACTACCTACATACCTGCTACTCAAGGGTGGGAATAGAGTAAAGCCACAAAAAGTACTATAAAATTACACAAGCACTATATACCCCATTGCTATTCTGCAAACGTTGAATGGGAGGGCTTGGCCCAAGGTTCAATGTGGGGAATAGCTCCTCCCACAACTTCTACTTAAGTGCTCCAATAATGCACCTCCCTTGTTTAGGGAGTGTTTTTGTCCACCTCCGTCCCCTCCTCCTCCTTCTCTGGCACTCTTCTCACCCTTGTTCATGGGTCTTCTATTCCCTACACAATTAATACCTACATACCTACTATTCAATGGTTGGGAATAGCGTAAAATCACAAAATGTACTACAAGTTACACAAGCACTATATACCCCATTGCTATTCCACAAATATTGAACCATATTTTTATGAATACCGAACCTTAGAACCCACATTTCTCATTCGTAGTAATCCTATTGTATAAATAATTCGGACACCATGAGCCAGTGTCAACTAACCTGTCAAAGTAATAGCTGCCATCGCCTTTTTAAAAGACTGTCTTCAGTTTTCTCCAGTTTTGTAACTGCAAGGGAGGGAGGGGGAAAAGAACTAATCTGCCAGCCTCGGTTTCAGGCTGCTGTTGTATGAAAGGCTTCTTTACTCCTCCTCCTCCTCCTCCTGTAGTGGGTTCGGTAAGAAAAAGAAAAGAAAGACTGACTTATTATATGAGATATGACATCAGATATAATTTCAGACATCAGGAACAGTTCTAGGAAACAGTTCTCTGTAATATACAGAGAACTGTTTCTGAGAACTGTTCCTGATGTCTGAAATAGTATCTGATATCATACCTGATATCCTATGAAGGAAAACTGCTCTTTTTAATGTTAACTATAGAAGTTGCTTAACTGGACTGGTGGTGGGCTTTTCATCTGGATTAAGCAGCCATCCCTGTTAACAGAATCTGGCTTTTTAATGCAAAACCAAAACTGAAGCACAACCCAGACTCACCCTGAAGTACTCCCCGCCCCGTTCTAGTGCAGAATAGTTTCTTCACCCAATAATGTTACTCCTTTTTACTTTCTTTCTTAATACTGTATTTCTTTAACCAATAAGAACTGTGCTGATGGTACAGTATTCATTCTCCACAACCTGTGCTGATGGTACAGTACTCATTCTCTGCAACGTGTGCTGATTGTACAGTACTCATTCTCTGCAACGTGTGCTGATTGTACAGTACTCATTCTCTGCAACGTGTGCTGATTGTACAGTACTCATTCTCTGCAACGTGTGCTGATTGTACAGTACTCATTCTCTGCAACGTGTGCTGATGGTACAGTACTCATTCTCTGCAACGTGTGCTGATGGTACAGTACTCATTCTTCGTGACGTGTGCTGATTGTACAGAACTGGCTCTGTGATGTTGGTATGCAGTCCAGTCTGGCTTTGTGATGCTCTGCGCTGGGGTCAGCATTACAAGAAAAGAAAAAAGGTGCTCACTTTGCTCCACTTATTGTAAGTGTGAGCGAAGGGGAGGTGGTGAGAAAAGAAAAAAAGATTGCCAGGATCAGGTTCAGGCTGCTGTTGTGTGATGGTCTTCAGTTTGTTCCAGTTCTTGTGAGTGTAAGTGGGAGTGAGGGAGGGAGGTAGGTAGGAAAGAAAGAAAGAAAGAAAGAAAGAAAGAAAGAAAGAAAGAAAGAAAGAAAGAAAGAAAGAAAGAAAGAAAGAAGGAAAGACTGCCAGCATCAGTTTCAAGCTGCTGTTGTATGCTGGGGTTGGCATCAGACTCGCAAGAAAAGAATAAAAAAAGACCGCCTTCAATTTGCCCCAGTTTTCTGAGTGCAAGGGAGGGAGAAAAGAAATAGTCTGCTGGCACCAGTTTCAGGCTGCTGTGGTGCACTAGGCTTCATTACTGCTTCTGTACTGGGGTAGGTAAGAAAAGGAAAAAAGACTGCCTTTGGTTTGCTGCAGAGGGAGGGAGGCAGGAAAGACATGTGAAAGGATGAAGACAGGATGTGACTGATGAAAATATTTCAATTGGCACACACTGTGTATATCCCTCCCTCCCCCCCAGGAAAATATTGATATTCAAAGTGTGCAGGTTTAGAAGAGCAGCAGAGTGTGACATTCTCGAGCCCCTTCTCCATCCTCATCACTCCAGCTTTTCCCATTGCCATGAGTCCTCTGCACAGGCAGTACTTAAATTACAGCCCAACTCCTTTCACATTCCCAATTCCCATTCAACAGCACTGAAAATGTTCTGCAGATGCAGTATGTTAACTCCAAGCCTGACTGCTTGAGCAGTCTCGTAAATACTAAAACCCCCAATTTTTCAAATGTAAATATCTTGAAAAATACAAAACTCCCAAGCATCAACCCCCTCCAAGAAATTCTTCCCCTCCGACCTATACAACCATACAATATTTCACAATTCAAAGATTTATTGTTTTTTTATCTGGATGAGAGCAAACATTTAGAAAAAAATGACTATTGAAATTAATGGAAAATTTAATTTATTTCAAACCTTTTTTTGTTAGTCCTTTTTTCCCCCTGGAGTCCACTGCCATCCATCTGATGTTCCCCAGTGCAGGCACCAGGTAGTAGACCTCCTTCCCTAAATCCCACTACTTGCCCTTCATGGCAGGGGTGGGGAGACCTCTCAACCTACCAGACTGGATCCAGTATTCAAGGAGGTGCCTTCCTGGGCCATTGCGGTGGGGACCATCATCATCTGCAGAGGACTCCTGTTTTCCATTTTTCTTCTTCCCCTCAGAGGATGCAGCATGCAGTGATGCTGGTGGAGGCAGTGGGCACACTCCTGTGCGTGCTCTTCCAGGCATCTTTCGCATCTCCCATCCATGACTTCCAGCATCGGCATGCACCACCCAGCCTTTGCAAGGGGGCAAGTGATTGCTGAGTGCTGCCATCCCCCCTCCCCAGAGAAGAAGAGCAATCCATGGGATACTCGATCCTTCTCCTCCCATGCTGACCCCCGGAGGCCCATGCCTGTTCCCGAGCACGAGTTGCTGGTGTGGTGCAAGGTAAGGCATCCAGCACCTTAGCCCTCAGCACCACCGGGATGGTTATTTTTTCACACTTTAATATCTCTAATACTACTGAACTGATTTACATGAGACTTTCAGGGATTGTGGATTCTGTCATGGACAATAAATCCTGAAAGTTTCATGTACATCTGTAAAATCATCATTCTGCAGGGAGAAAACAAATAATCAAGTTTAACATAGAAGTCACCAGCCACCCTAACTATAAGAAGGACACTACTGCACCCCTATAATGAGCAATGCAATCACTTTGAAGTGAACAACAAAAAAAGAACGTAAAGTTAGATAACTGATATACCTGAAGAGCAGGGTAATGTGTACTGATCACCTCTGCATCTGGCTTTCAGTTTGTGCTGCAGCCACATCCAACAGCAGGGCCATCATTCTTGATGCCCTACAGGGGCATGCCTCAGAAAGCTAGTGATGGAACCCACTCAGGAGAGCAATCTTAGACCTGGTACTCTCAAAAGGGGACAGAGAGAGTATCTCAGATTTAGAAGTGGGTAGCCATCTGGGAACAAGTGACCACCAAACAGTATGGTTCATGATAAACACAGCCACAGAGTCAAGCCATACAAAAGTGAAGGTACTGGACTTTAGGAGGGCTGACTTTGTCAAAATTGGAGAGTGCCTCAAAAAAGCACTAGCAAATGAGCAAGAAGGAGGGGTGGAAGAACAATGGGGAAAAATCAGAACTGCCATCACAGAGGCAACAAGCCTTTGCATGAAGCAAATAAATCAAAAAGAAGGAAAAAACACTATGGTTCTCAAAATAGGTGGCGGGGAAAGTTAGGGAGAAAAAGATAGCATTAAGGAAGTATAAGGAAACACAGAAGGAGCAGGACAGAGAACTGTAGCAGTTAAAGCAGAAGGAAGTGGGGAAGGCAGTCAGAATAGCAAAGGCCCAAACCAAGGAAATGATAGCCAACTCAGTTAAGAAGGGGGATAAAACCTTTTATAGGTACATTAGGGAGTGAAGAAAGACCAAGGGAGGGATAGTGAGGCTTAATAAAGAGAAGGGGAGGTGGGCAGAGGGTGACAGTGAAAAAGTGCAGATACTGAATGAATACCTCTGCTCAGTATTCACAAAAAAAGAGGAGGGGGTACCTAAAACAATCAATAGAAGCACTCTGGATGGGGGGTGGGATTGATACCAGCCCATTCACATAAGAAAGGGCACAAACCAAGAGACCGAGTATACACCTTCTTTGGCCGCAAAATCAGCACGCTAGAAACAAAAAAAGCTTAAAGCACAAATGCTTTATTAAAGCATGCATAAATCCAATTGAACAACACACACCAGTTACCCTGGTGCTTCGGGTCCAAGTCTTTCTTCAGGAGGCTTGGTTTAACTGGGAGACACATGATCAATTTATACCATCACCTTAACTGTGCTGTGACTAACCACAGCTGTTATAATTACTCATATATAAAAATGTACATATACAAAATATACACCCAATGGAGTTGTCACCAAACAATCTAACAAATCAAAAAGAGATGGTTTAGTAATTGCACTACAGTAAACAGTTTGAGGTATAAAACAAAATTGGCAAATAACAAAATCCATGATTATTTATCAACTGCTGAAATGCAGACTTTAGCTCTAAAGATAAACTGTGTTGTGCTTGTTACCACAGCTTAGAGATAAAGAATGATGGAGAGGAGGAAAATAAAGTGATCTGCCAAGCGCAGCAATCAGCCGAAGTTCCAGCTCCTTGGAGAAAAGTTAGAAGGCCCTAGAAAAACAAACAAATTCTGGTCAGAGCCGATACGGCTATGCCTAGCTCCTACATGGCTGTACAGTGGCAGCACAGCTCTCGGAGTAGCGGCAGCAATATCAGAGCAGTGGGAGCAGCAGTGTCTTAGTGGATGGCACAGGTGTCTGAGCTGCAACAGTGTGCCATGCACAAGATGGTGGCATCGAAACTGTGCATGCGCGATACTCGTGCATGCGCAGTTTCTCAGGAAGTTCGTCCTTAAAGTAGTGCGCCCATGGGGAGGGGGACACCAGTCCTCTTTAATGTCTTTATAAGTGACATTGCGGAGGGACTGGAAGGAAAAGTATGCCTCTTTGCAGATGACACAAAGATCTGCAACAGGGTTGATACACAAAAGGGGGTGGAAAGGATGAGAAAGGACTTGGCAAGGTTGGAGGAATGGTCAAAAGTATGGCAGCTTAGATTCAATGCAAAGAAGTACAAAGTAATGCACCTTGAAAACGAAAACCCAGGGGAAAAGTACACAATGGGGGGGTAATAACAATAGCAAAAATGAAAAGAGACCTGGAGGTAGTCATATCAGATGACCTAAAGGCAGGCAAGCAATGTGAGAAGGCAGTAATGAGGGCTGTGGGGATACTGGGATGCATAGGGGAGAGGCATCACTGGAGAAAACAGGAGGTTGTTATCCCTCTGCACAGACAGTTGGTGAGACCCCATCTGGAGTACAGTGTGCAGTTCTGGAGACCCCATCTTCACAAGGGCATAGACAGGATGTAGGCAGTCTAGAGGAGGGCAAATAAAATGGTGCAGGGTCTGCACCAGGAACCGTATGAAGAGAGACTAAAGGAGCTTAATATTGTATGTATACATACCCTAGAGGAAAGGAGGGAGAGGGAGGACATGATAGAAACTTTCAAGTACCTCAAGGGAATCAGCAAAGTCCAAGAGGGTAGCATACAGTATTTCAGAAAAAGATATGTGCAAGAACAAGGAAGGCATATTTATAAAGCTACAGGATCTGTCTCTAGTGCACTGCCTGTAAAAATATTGAATTGTGGTAGTACTATGCAAAGTGCATATATGTGATGAACGACAGCCCCCTCCCGATAACAGACAACAAGGAGCAAAGGGGAATAGTGGATCCCAAATGGATTAATGCCATAGGCAGAGGCCTGCATGCTAATGACCACAAATGGCATGTAAGATGCAAAAGGGTCCATTTTCATGCCATTATGTGGTCACAAGCAGCTCTGACAAATACCTCCATGCTTATGTATGCACAGAGGCATTCTGCAGAGCTTCTGTCATTGCTCCTACCCTCACCTGTTCCTTGTACATCAATGTATAAATCCCTGACAGTCTAGTGGTATATTCTACCCACCCTGATCCCTGTGGTAAAATGAAATTATCCTAGTCTACTGGTACCCCCTCCTGCCTTGATCCCATTTGTGAAATGAGATTACCCTTGTACTCCAGTGGCACCTATCTTCTGCCTCAATCCCCCTTACTGAAAAAAATGCCCTGTCAGTCCAGAGGTGCCCCTTCTTACCCTGATCCCAGTTTATTACCCTGGTAGTCCAGTGACATCCTCTCCTCACACTGATCCCCTGTGTGAAAAGAAATTACCCTGTCAGTCCAGTGGTACCCTCTCTCATCTCAGTCACCATTGTGAAACAATATTACCCTGGTAGTCCCTTGGCACTCTCCTCTCACTCTGATCCCCCTTGTGAAATGAAAGTACCCTGGGAATTGACTGGTACCCTCCTACTGCCCCAGTCCCTGTTGTAAAGTGACATCACACACACACACACACACACCCTGGCCAGATCCACCAACTCAGCACCCACCACACTCCACCCCAACATAGCACCAGATTCATCCTAAAAACGCCTATAGACATGATGGGTAGAATGGTGGATGATGACTGGTAAAGACCATCCTCTCACCACTACAGCGAGCCACCATCTGAATGACAAGGACTGAGTGGATGTATAATGTGTTTCTCCAATACACGTGCTCTCTGTCCCAGTCATTCACATGGTGGCCGGCCAAGATGGTTTGAGGAGGGTGTGTGCCAGTCATCATCCACCACTCTGTCTGTGTTATCCATGGGCTTCTGGGGTGAGTCAGTGCCAGATGGATGTGGGGGTAGTGGGCGCTAAGTGGGTGCACTGGGGAGGGGGGACATACTTTTACAATAAGGATAGGGGTGGGAGAGGGGTACTACTGGACTACCAGGGTAATTTCTTTTCACAAAAGCAATCAGAGCAGTAGAGGTACCACTAAACTACTAAGATAAGTTTGTTTCACAGAGTGAATCAGGACAGGAGTGAGACACCACTGGACTATGGGGTAAGTCTGTTTCACAAAGGGGGTCAGGGCAGGAGGGGGAATGAAATGCTTTATATTGTCAATGAGCCATGACCTGGCATTGGTGTATGGTGAATTAATGCACACCTCCACTGCCTAGTAATGTACAAGGCCAATGTCCGAGTGCTTTAGGTAGCGAGGGCATGAATAATTCAGCATACACCCATGTCCTGGAGTGGGTTATTGCCCTTATTAAATGGAAATATTTTGATAAAATAAAATAATGACAGAAACATTTTTAACTGCTGAAAAACTAAAGATATTGACTCAAGTACAGCCACTTGTTTAAGTACCATGGTTCCTTCTGTTTCAGTAGTTTCTGCATTTCAAAACTACTGAATTGTTACACTAATGGAAAGGATGCTATGGGTAGACTGCATGGACCATTGGTCACTTTCTGATGTCATCATCTATGTTTCTATGTAAAGCCATTTAGTTTAAACAAAATGATAGCTTAAATTAGGTCTATCTATGTTTGGTCAGGATTTTGTTGTCTGTCTGTTCCCAGTTTGATTCTTCCCTTTGAGCCTTTTTTTTGTTACAGTTTCTTTTGATGAGAGCTTCTTCAAGCTGCAGGTACTATCCTTTCTTGCTTTTCTTTGCTGTGTATCAAACTGTATTGTTCTCAGTCCCACACTGTCATTTCAAAGCCCAAGTTTTATATATGTGTTATCTGTGTAGCATACCTACACAGTTCAAGTTCAAGTTTAAGATTATTGGCAGGAAAACTCCATTGAGCAAACTCATTTCCAAGGAGGTCCTGTTAGGACAACGTTATACAACACTGTACATTACGCAATATTGACATACAATACAGATATGATAAGTGGTATATAATATGGATACATACAGGGACTATAAAAAAAGGCATACAATACAGGTAATTTTGAGGAAGCAGTCACATATTTGTAGCAGGCGAGCAGTGCAAACTATGACTATACATTTTGATAATCAAACAAATACTGGGGAAAGGAAGAGGGGATAGTTAATTGTAGACAACTGCATATTTTACTAACTTTGCTATAGCTAGGAGCACTAGCTGTTGCAGCAATGGAAGTTTCCATAACTGCCTTATTAAGATAGTATGGAGCGCAACGATTAGCAAGTCTTCAGTCTGCAGTCTGAGTGCTTCCTGAGCAGTCTGCATTCAGACCTATATCCAAGCCCCACCTGGAACAAATTTGGATTGGCTGTCTAACTCTGTGCCTATCCTATCACTGATAGCAGCAACACAGAATCACTGAGTGAATGTAATACTAATCTTTTGTAAATGCAGAGATGAGTACTGTAGACATGAGTATAAGAGGGGTATTAGTGCAGAAACAGGGAGGGTCCCCTGAGACCAGTTAGGGTCTGTGGAGGTGCATTATAAGCAGGGAACCCTTGGGCAGACTGGGTGGGAGTAGGGACCTTTTCTCTCAACAAATTCTATATTTCTGTGGTTCTATGTAGGTGCTACAAGCTATGCTTGTTGGCACCTAAAAAGATTCCATGTGTGCATGATTTACAACTTTAGTTTCCTTTTATTTTCTGATATTGTAGCACTAATTGCCAGCCTACTGCTTGTATACTGATTCCCTGTTTGCTCAATAGTAAAACTGTGTACCAGATAATTTTCTGTTCAATCCAGATCAGTTGCAGGCATTCTTTGGAAGCTCTGTTTACTTTTTTTCAACTCAACTGCATGTTGCAGGGGCTGCCCTGACACAGGCCTAGCACTGACTATGTTCTTACATTGTCATTCCATCTCAAGTTGCTGGTGCCAGCTGTGCTCCATCCAAGCGCTGACCAGATTCCTGCCTCTTATCCTGATTGAGTATCCACCTGATACTATCCATACTTTTTTTTTGTACTCTCTTTTCTCTCCGCCACCAACCGTCCCCCCTTCCACCAGCCCCCCAGCCCATCATCCCAGCATCCCCTGGGACTTTTCTCTTGGCATTGAGGTGCCAGCTGGCCGGGTGTGGTGCCTGCAAGGGGCTGGCATCATCTCACCGGTCAGTGGATTTTCCACCTCCATTTTTCTCCTGTCCCAGAGTGCAGAGCCGTTGCACACAATGGTGCCAATCGCTGAGCCACACACACACTTATGCACATGGCACATCAGCCATCTGCTCCATCTCTGCCACCTATCTTTGGAACCTGTGTACCAGCCTTCAGCCACCGCCAGGGTCCAGGAATGCACCAGTCTCTGGTCCCACCCCTCCCTGGGAGAGGAAAGCTGTCTGGATGCTCAGTCCTCTCCCTCCCTGGTGGACGTCCGGCAACTTGATCACACAATGAACACGGGTCACTGACATGGCAGGAGGTAAGGCTGTGATGCCTCAGCCCTCCAAATACCATCCATTCTACAGCCTACACTTCATACCAAATGCTGCTCCATACTGACTGTGATGCATTATTTCAAAAGGCTTCACATAACGTTGCTGTCAGAAATCTGAACACAACAATTTTCTATCTGTTAATCTCCCTCTCTCCCTGCCACACACATCCCATCAGGCCCTTCACAGGACCGATGGCCTGCATCCAACCCGGAGGGGAACCGCAGTCCTCAGTGGACAATTTAAATGTTACTTCTATGAACATTTAAACTAGCCTAGGGTAATGGCAGAAGAAATAGTGGAGTCAGAAACTACCACTGCTCACAGGCTAAAACAGGAAGTAGGGAGCACTTGAGGGAAGAGAAATACCTCAGGGTGCAAATTAATAACAGAGGGAGAGAGGAGGGAGGGCAAAAAGGAGAAATGAGTGGTAACAATCAGAGCGGTAACAAAATCTGGAATGCTATATATGTGAATCCTAGAAGTCTACAAAATAAAATTCTGGACCTAGAGGCCATAATGACACAGGCCTGCCTAGATAAAGTGTTATGGTTTACTGAAAACCATGACTGTGACATGGCCATACCAGGCTATAGCAACCAAAGTAAGGATTCCAGCACAACTTCACCAGCACGAGCAGGAGTTTAAAAAAATTGAACTACAATACAACACACACACACACACACACACGCATACACACACACACACACACACACACACACACACAATGCGCTTCAAACAAAAGAGCTAGGAAACAGGTACAAGTAGAAAAGGGGCTAAAGCCTTATTAAACAAAACCATGGGACATATGAGACTAGCAGGCACAAAAACCTTGACGCTTTGAACCACATGGTTCTTCCTCAGGGGGCAGAGCTACAACCAACAAGTCCCTCTTAAACAGGGCATACTCTGATATACCAGGCTATATTCTGCTCAGGAAGGACAGGTTGGGAAGAAAAGGAGGGAGTGTGGCACTTTATGTGAAAGAAAGCATTAAAGCAGAGATACAGTGACTACAGGGGGTAGAGGTACTGTGGATCATCCTGGAGAAGAAGAATTGTGCTACTATTCACACTAGTGTGTTCTACAGACCTCTCTTACAGGGGCAGGAGTTAGATAAGGTGCTGGAGGAAGCCACTGACAAGATAGTAAAAAAGGGGGCATTGCTGCTGGTGGGGGACCTCAATCTGCTAGATATAGATTGGAGCCTCCTAGCTGCAGCTACAGCTAGAAGCAGAGACATCATGGACTCCCTGCAGGGGGCATTCCTCAGGCAACTGGTCTGTGAACCCAGTTGTGATGGGGCAATACTGGACCTGGTATTCAGTAACAGGGACAATGTTGAAGACGTCAAGGTGGGAAACCACCTGGGGACCAGAGATCACCATACAGTGTGGTACAATATAAGGATGGCTGTGGAATACAGCCACACAAGGGTGAGGATCCTGGAGTTCAGAAGGGCAGATTTTATAAAAAATGGGTGAATGCAACAGGAATGACATGGCAGGGAGTGATGACCTGGGTGGAGTGTAGGAACACTGGGTGAAGCTAAAAGGGTGCATAGTGAAGGCAAGAAACCTCTGCATCAAGCAAGTGAGCAAAAGTAAGAGGAAAAAGAGATCACTATGTTCTTAAAAGAGGTGGCTGAAAAGGAAAGGGCTGAAAGAAGATGCTTAGGGAGGAGGATATGGAGTTGAATAAGGATAAATAAGAGAAACAAGGAAAGCAGTAAGGAGCTTAAAGGTGAAAACTGAAGAGACAATGGCCCAACTGGTAACGGAAGTGGTCAAGACATTTTTTAATTATGTAATAGAGTTGTGCAAAACCAAAGAGATTTTGATTTTGGTTTTGCCAAATCACCCATGGTTTGAGTTTGGTTTTGGTTTTGGATTCATAGCCAACATGCATTCAACATAAAACTTGCTCTGTACCTTCATTTCAAAGTATAATAAAAAGGAAAACTGGTTAAATTCTGCAGAAAAACGGTGTAATAGCATTGCAGCTAGCATGGCCCAGCTGTTAGTAAGTTTTCAGCAGTGATGTGCTGAACCTTCTGTTAGAAAACTGAACCAATCTGAATGTATGCAGTTTGGTCTTCGTAAGCCCCAAGCTGAACTTTACCAGCTCAGCTCTCAGCTCTTTTTTTTAACCTCCCCCAGCCTCCCAGCTTACATGCCTGGCACATGACAGGCTTAGGAGGTAGGGGAGAGGTAAAGGGGTGCCAGAGTGGAGTGCTTGCAGAGTCACGGCACTGATGTTCTGGTTTGGGATATACTGCCACGTGGCTCCGAGCTCGGCACCATTTACAGCTGCAAGGCAATTCAGAAGGGAGCTCACAGCTAAAGGCCGTGGACCAGCAATGCCATCAGCATTTATATTTTCATTCACTCAGCACAGCAGCAGCAGGCAAAACCCCCAAAAGGAAATCTTCTTGTAAGGTATTTTAGACAGTGCTATATTATATTCAAAACTTGAACAGCTCATAGCTTTATTAGCTTGCAGTCTAAATTCCTAGAAATACATGACAGGGGACAAGACACACATTGAATGATGGGACATAGCCTGAAGCAATGTAACAGTTGAGTAGCCACTAGTTTGAGGGTCACCTATGGACTAATGTGGTATAGAGGGCCAAAAACAGCCTCTCATTCATACACACCAAAATGCTAGTGACTCAATGTGAAAAATTATTTACTTACATAACAGGACTGATGCAAACAATAGTTATAAGGTGCATCTCCACACGTGGACCCACAGGCCCATTTCATACTTGGCTCTGATACATTTTCACAGGTTAGAGTCAATGTGTGCAACATGGTGATTTTTATTGTGCTCTTACAGATGACGTCATAAGGACAATCATCAAACAATTTAATTTATAGTGAAAATGTGTTCACATAAATACAAAAAACTTAGCTATGTACAGTACAATGATAAAAAAGACCTGTTAAAAACATACCTGCACACATCTAAAAAACCTTTTGCCACCTGAATCCCAACATAGGAAAATTCATATATGTACTGTATATTGCCAACAGCCAACTGATTTGTATTGGATGCTTTTTCAACTATATTATACATATTTATACATTCCCAAAAGTGTGCTAAGTTGACTTGCATGTCATGCATCATATGCATGCACCTATTTCCATTTTCCTTAGCTTCCATGGCAGGGTTTATCATGATAAGAGCAGGAAATCCTAAGACTCACCCAGGACAGGCAGTCAGATATGAGGAGCAGGTGGACTGGATGGCTACTCAGCTGCCACGCTCTGACTCAAGAAAAACAAATACTAATGAGTGGGGAGTCTGGGACAAACTGACAAAGACAAACCTGCTCCAAATAAAAGGGTGCAGGCTAGTGTAGGCACATTTGATTTTTTTGCCTATGCCCTTGATACCTTGCCTAAATTTAGTTCTCTGTCTCTCAAAATGTCACAGCCAAAAATCAGCGGTGTATAATAAACACCCCCACCAGTTAACTTACATGATCCATCTGTCCATGCAACTGTTTCCTTTCCCTCCAGTCTTTCATCACTCTGCTTGGTTCCTTTCCAGTTATTGAGTCCTGACCCATTCAGCGAGCATCCCTCAGCCTTGTTCCACAGCAGCCACCTCGTCCCAGCCCAGAGTAACCACGTGTCTGCCAAAACCAAAGAAAAGGAAAAGGAAACCTCCATCCTGAATGAGTAGCAGTCCTGACCAGTCCTCACTGCTCTTAAGACAAGCTCCTTTTCTCTATCATCCTCTAGCAGTACGGTCATGGCTCCAGCCATATCCACCCACCAGGCCTGAGTCCGACAACCTCTGTCTCTTAGTCAACCCGTGCCCTGAACCAAACTGAAGTCCCAACCACAATGCGATGACTGAAGCTGGGTCACCGATTCCAAACCTTACTGACTCACGAGTACCTAGTCTGACCTGTGTCAGTCAGACAGTGATGAGTTTAACTCCTGCCTTGCAAAGTGAGGCGCGAACTGAGAGACACATGTATAAAATGGTAGAACCATGTGCTGGCGACAAGGCACCAATTGTCAGCTCCTCCCCTTTCTTGGCTACTGATTGGACTGGGGGATCATTGCCTTGACAACGTGGACCAACTGGGTAGGGGCAGACGCATTTTAGATGCTGTCATTAGGCAGAAACTTAATCAAGTTAAAACATTGTAACTTTCGTCAACAATCGTTGGGGAGTGGGGCACTTACACAAAATTCTACATGACTTCATTAACTTTCACTGACAAGACAACAAGGAGGTGGAGGGGGCAGATGGGCATGGGTACTGCCACTTCCAACAGAGTAGCTGTCAGACTCCACTGACTTATAGTGGCAAACCAAGTTAATTTCAATCAATTAAAACTGCAATTAAATCCAGCTGATGATCCTGACACCTGATGGCAACTCTGGGGACTAGTATTCACTGTTTTGTTTTGTTTTTTTGAACAGGCTTAAAAAGAGAGCCAAGATCCGAGCTGAGCTGGCAAGGATTGGCTCACAGCTAATGAAAACTGAATGGCATGTGTTTGGGGAGGCTCAGATTTCTAAAAGAAGGTTTGACACATCTCTAGTATGTAAGTGAAAAGAGAGAGACCAGGGGAGGGATTGTAAGGTTAAAAAGGGATAGGGGGACTGTACAGAGGGGTACAGGAAAAGACAGACAACCTGAAAATATACTTTTGTTCAGCGTTGACAGTGGAAGGAGAAGGGGAGGGACCCAAAAATGTAACAGGAGCTCTGAAGGGAGGGAGGTAGACAACAGTCCTTTTTTGAAGGAAAGAGTGCTAAAGGGACTTGTTAATTTGAAAGTGGACAAAGCAATGGGACCAGATGGGGTACATCCTAAAGTATTGAGGAAGGAACTGGCTGCACCTCTGACAGACCTATTTTTTTTATACTTTCTTAATTTGTATTTTATGTTATCACTGTACACTCTTGTAAGCAAATTACCATTCACAGCCAGTTACAGTGAATGACAAACTACATTATACTGTAACATGTAGCCCATCCAAGGACTATTTTATTTATTTATTTATTTTTTGTTGACCGGGTAAGTGCACTAGACAAATCCTGCCTATTTTCAGGCACGACCCTGGGGAGGGGAATACAGATGAATGCCAACTGACCTTGAACCAGATTAAGCTGTTGGTGGTATTTTTAGTGAGTGAGGGAAATTTGGCCAGGACACCAGGGAAATTCCCCTACTCTTTTCGATAAGTGCCATGGGATCTTTAACATCCACCTGAACTAACCCCAATCCAGGCAGATGGGACCTCGGTTTAGCGTCTCATCCGAAAGACGGCACCTCAGAAGTGCAGCACCCCCTCATGCTGCACTACAGTGTCAGTACTGAGATATTAACCCAAGTGCCAGATGTGGGAACTGAACCCACAGCCCTCTAATCTCCCGGCGTCAGAGGTGAGTGTGCTACCTACTGAGCCACTGACACTGCAAATTTAACAGCTCACGGGAAACAGCAGTGGTTTTAGAGGACTGGAGGAGGGATGTAGTCCCAGTTCGCAAAAGTGGTAGCAGGGAGGAGGCTGTCAATCATAAGCCAATGAGATGGTGGCAATTATAAGCTGGTCAACCTGACATTGGTGGTGGGAAAGTTAATGGAACCCCTGCTGAAGGAAAGGGTAGTGGAATATCTTGAATCCAGTGGGTTACAAGACCCATGACAGCATGGATTCTCTGGTGGGAGGTCATGTCAAAGTACTCTGACAGATTTCTTTGATTATGTGACCAAAGAATTAGATTGGGGTAGAGTGGTGGACATGGTCTACCAGGACTTCAGTAATGCTTTCAACACCATTTCAAAAAGCAGACTAGTAAGCAAGCTGGGTAGCGTATAAGTGAGTCTAAAGGTGGTAAACAGGTTAAGAAATTGGTTAGGGGCTAGGCAACAGAGGGTGTTGGTGAATGGAGTTTACTCGGAAGAGGAGAGGGTGACCAGAGGGGTACCTCAAGGATCAGTGCTGGAATCAGTCCTATTTAATATTTTTATAAGTGACATTACAGTGGAGCTGGAAGGGAAGGTCTGCTTCTTTGCTGTGCAATAGTGTGGATGCCCAAGGGGGAGTGGAAAGGATGAATAGAGACATGAGACAACTTGAGAAGTTAAGGGTATGCCATCTGGGTTTAATGAGAAAAAATGCAAAATAATTCATGTGTTGCACAGAAACCCAGGGCAGTGTGCAAAATGGGGGTAATGTTATTGACAACTACCACACAGGGGAGGGACCTGGGGGCAATCATATCTGATGATCAAAAGGTGGCCAGACAGTGAAACAAGGCAGTTGGGAGGGCCAGAGGGATGCTGGAGTGCATAGGGAGCGGTATCACCAGCAGAACAAGGGAGATAGTGTTACCTCTGCAATGGTCACTGGTAAGATCTCACCTACAATACTGTGTACAGTTCTGGAGACCACATCTCTGTAAGGACATAGACAGCATGGATGCAGTCCAACAGAGGGCAACTGAAATGGTGAGGGGTTTGCATCAAAAGACCTACGAGGAGAGACACTAAAGGAACTCAATATGAACACCCTAGAAGAGAAGAGAAGAGAAGAGAGAGTGAGGGAGTATGATAGAGACCTTTAAATACCTCACAGGAGCAAATAAAGTACAGGAGAAAAGTATTTTTCAGAAAATAGGTGTTCAAGAACAGTGGGACATGCTATGACAGTGGAGGGGGCAAATTCAGGAGAGATGTAAGAAAATACTTCTTCACAAAAAGAGTGCTGGATTCTTGGAACTGCCAACCAGCCGAGATGATGGGGTCAGAAACAGTGATGGGATTCAAGAAAGCATGGGACAGGCATAAGGGAATCTTAGCAGAAAGGAACTGGGAAGGGAGAAAGAGCTTGAGATCAAGTAGGGTCTGCAGTGATATTGTAGGTAGTGGAAAATGAGCAGACTGGGTGTGCCATGCAGTCCTTATCTGCTGAAAAATTCTGTTTCTATGTTTCCTCTCTGCAGACTGCACTGTCAAGATCAAGAAGTGCTCTTGCACGATCTCTCTCTCTCTCTCTCTCTCTCCCCCTTCATGCTGCTTATCTCTTTCTCCTGCATAGTACAATACTGTATCTCTCAGTCACACACATAGCAAACAGCCTTGCACAAAAAACAATGGCACAAAACATCTCTCTGCCATCTCTATCAGCTTGCCAAAAATGTAAATTAGGGATCAGAGGGAGGGAGCACACTCAATGGATAACATAAAGAACTATAGCACAAGCCAGAAAAGTGTACCTATGGAAATCATGCAAGTACAGATTTCCCAAAGCAAAACAAAAACAATGCGTGGAAGAACTATTTTAGCAAATATTGATGCAAAGATCTATATTTTTAAATGTATAATAAACATGTAAGGGGATCCTGGGTCACCCTCCTGTGTCAAGGGGGTCAAGGGGTATGAATGGTATCTCATTCAGGATAGTGCCTGAGCCCATTAATGCCATTGAATACCAATTCTGCACTTCCAGCAACTGCATTGCCAGTCATGTTCTGGGGTAATGGGGATGGGAGGCACCTTTAACAACACTCTGGGACACCAAGAACATGAGACCACACACAAACTGAGCTGTCCATACTGGAGCTTGGATCAAGCGTGGTACATATTTATTAATTAGCTACCAGATGTTACACAGCTCTCCGGGCACTTCCCTGGCCATAACATTCCATGATGGTACATTGCTCACACCATGTAATCAGACTTCTAGCACCACACCCTACATGATAGTACTTCAAATTCTTGGTACATAACTCCCTCACCTCCAGTGTGGCATACATTACTACTGCTATAGCTAAAACTGGTCTGATGTTACCCAGCTGACTTGTGGGGTTCACTGAACACCCCAGATCTCTAAAGGTTTCCAGGTTTAACCTCTAAACTAAAGAGGCACAGTTACATTGTGAATAGGCCATCTTAGGCCCTAACTTGTTTTCTTTGTACATTAATGACTTAGATGCTAACATATCTACGTCCAACCTACACTTTTTTGCAGATGATACTGTGTTGTATATTTCTGGCTCATCGTTATCTGAAGTCAAGGGAGTGCTTGAAGCAGACTTTGCGCAACTTGAGCATAATCTAATAAAGGCAAAGCTTCTGCTCAGTGCTAAGAAGACTAATGCAATGATATTCTCCCGCAGTGCTGTCACAGGCCCCCCCAATACCCTTGCCCAAGACTTCATTGTCACCACGCTAAACGAGCCTCTTGAAGTTGTAACCAAATTTAAATATCTGGGTATCTGGATCGACAATAAATTACCTTTCAATGACCTCGTCGAAGATGTCTCTAGAAGGTTAAAAGCAAGGTTGGGTTTCTTCTACAGAAATAGGCCCCTTTTCCCCCTTGAAACTCGAAACAAGTTTGTACAGGCCTCTTTTCTCCCCCTACTCGACTATGGCGATGTAATCTATTCCTCCACCACTCTTGCAAATCTAAGTAAACTGGACATCCTTTATCACCATGCGTTATGGTTCATTACCAACTCCTTACTGTTCGCACCACTGTGACTTATATGCAGCTGTTGGTTGGACATCCTTACTACTAGACGCCTGCTCCATGCTGGGCTATGGACTCTTAAACTGCTCCTGCAGAAATTGCCAAGCTATCTCCTTCCTTTATTAGTATCTCACATAGTGCATACTGCTAAGAAAATCTGACTTTATTATGCTTGACATACCAAGGACGCGGACCTCCTTTGGTAAACGTGCTATTGCATATGCCCTTCCCTCCATTTGGAGCCAATTACAAACCATACTGAACCTAACTAGCACAGTTTCAATAAACTTCTACAAATCGCTAAGTTCAGCCAAAATAAAAGACACCTGTAACTGTCATTGAGTCTCTTCCTTCCCCATGTGTGCCATATTTATCCACTGGTAAGGTATAATTGCTTTGTCATATTAACTGCTTTCCCTTCCCCTTCTGCTCCTGGCTTTATCTATGCTTACGCTCCACTGCTACTCTATCAAATCACTCCTCCCCCCATATCAGTTGTAGTCTGTTGTTTGTTCTAGCTGCCAAAATATATGTATTGCACACACCAGTCATCATGTTTCATTTATCAGCATGCAACCTGTAAGTCACTTCCCTGTCTCATATTAATGTTTACCACCTTCGGTCACCCTATGTGGTACCCTTGTATGTATATCCAGCCTGTATCATGTAATGTGCATTTCATGTATATACTGTTATTACCTATCTATGTTTGCACTTTAAGTGTTTATGTCACAGGACCTCCTTGTGAATGAGCTTACTCAATGGAGTTTTCCTGCAATAAACTTGAACTTGAACTTGAACATTGTGAATAAAGAACTTGATTTTTCTCAATCCTACCAGTCTCTAACCTCTCTTGTGTGGTCTCTGGAGCTCTGGCACTCCCAAGACCATTAGCATGGTGGCAGTCCACCCAGAAAGGGCACGCACATACGTGGAGGGCAAGCTGAGCCAGCACACATCTCAATGTTCCCAGCAGGTCAACAAATATGGAAAGCATATTAACATATGAGATCATTACTAAGTGCATAAAGCATGGTCTGTGGATGCCTCCCTTCAGTACTCCACTGATAGCCCTAATGGTCCAAAAAACAGACACCCTTATCTAGCCTCTCACACAGGGACTTACCAAGGCCTAGCCTTATCAGGTCCCTCCTACCTGACAGTCATTCATTCAGTTGCTTGCCAGTAGTTTCATTATGAACTATCTAAGACTTTACAAAATGATCATTACAGTTAAGCAAGGTGAACTTACAGCTTGCTCTGAACACAGACTGACTTCTCCCATTTCTCATCACCACTTCTGAGAGTGAAACAAAAGTGGTTCTGGTGATATCCCTTGAGAGGATCCCACCACTCTCCAATATGTGCCTTTTGGGGCTGATTGTCTTCACTCCTCTTCATGTGAGCTCCTGGGGGACTCCATCCTTTCAGCTGCTCTCGGTGCTGTTCTTCTCTGGAGATCAGGCACAAGGAGACGAGTACCATCCGATCTCAGGGACCCTGACACCATTCCTGGGGCCACAGACCTCCAAGGCCTAGTTTCAGCCAGAGATGCTAGATTGCTCATCTCTCTTCTCAGGCACTAATCCAATCTGGTGGCCCCAACTGTTCTGATGTCTTCCGCTTATGTAGGAGTTCTGGGGAAGGGAATAACTTTTCATATCCATGTTCTAGTTTCCTGGTGTTGGCTAAATCAGGTCACTCACAGCATGAACATCCAGACATCCTGCCTCTGGGCATTCTCCCCAGAGATCAGCTCTCTGGCAACCTGCCTTGAGCTAGCTGTGAAGAGATGTCAATTACAAACAAAAAATATTTCATAAGTTCAATATGGCATTCCCTAGGTGTGCATTGTGCTGGCACAACCACACTTCAAGGGGCAGAAGGCACTCAGCCTGCAGCCTTGTGCCTTAATACACCTCTGAACATGTGTTTGTGCCTGCACAATGCACACCCTGTTGTGTCTAATTGCTTAGTCGCACATTATGTGCTGCTCAACAACTTACCAACCATGGAAACAGCCATGCTTACTGACACTGGCTACCATGACATACATAACAGACTTCTCTCAGTTGTGCATGCCATTTGATTGTGTCTGTGAACACTCAAGAAATTGGACCAACATGAGATATGACCAGAATAAAATAGTACAGATATACTTAATGGCCTCTGAGGATTTGGGGTGTTGATTTGGAGGATGCAGATGTTACTACTGTCATGAAGAGTAGCGTTAGAACCAGTATTTCAACCATAGGCCTTCAGGAATTATTCAGTGAGAAAATAAGTAATCAGTGCTATACTATCATTAACTAAGATTTATTTTTTACTTTTCCCTTACTTGATAATTCCTAAAGATGACCTACAGTATGATTAAAATGTTGAGTGTAACTTTATTTTGTATTTTTAGCATTCAGTTAATGTTTTTCCATAAAGCTTTTTACCTTGTTGGGCAATGCAGGCAGGCTCTCGGCTCTGTCCCCACCTCCTCCATCTGGCACTCACCTCCTCTGGACCCATCGAGCCTGAAGTCCCTCACAGATTGTGCCCCATAGCGTGGCCGAGAAGGGGAGGGCCTGGTGCAGGACAGAGATAGGTGGGCAGGGCTTCATCAAGCCTATGCCAACCATTTTCCATTTTCTCCTCTTGGATCCCCTTCCATGGTGGCACACAAGCTTGTGCATGTGGAAGCACACACATGCTATGGAACCATGGCTCCTCCCTTCAATGTTGCTCAAACTTTCAGCACTGTCCCAGGCCTCCACCTGGGGGAAACCAAGGGCTGAATCAGCATGACTCCCCACCCCAGGAGAGGAGAGCTGTCTGGATGCAAATCCTCTCCCATGGTCGACTTTCCAGCAACCCAAACTCATTCTAAAACTTGGGTCATCAGCGAGGTGCACAGTAAGGCACATAGCACCTCAACCCTCCATGGCACTAGGTTGGCTCTAACCTACAGATAATTTAAGTCTTTGTTTTATTTCCAGCCATCATCTAGGCTTTGTTTTTTGTTCTCACCCTCGGGGAGCAGAAGTAACATGTATTGTATGCCCCCCCTTCCCTCCACTGATTAACCTTAACAAAATAAAAAAGCAACATTATTTTGCCATTGTCAGGCTACAAGGACAATTGTTTTAAAATCAAATAAATTCAATAAAAAAATTTAAAAAAAAATTAAATGGTGGTATAACAGCCTTTGTGTTTTTTTTTTCATATTTCTGTGGTTATACATTTTTATTATCAGCTAGATCTCTTGTAAGTATTTCAGGTGATGTTAAAACTGTATGATAAATCTAAAGTTTAAGGCACTGGAGCCCAGGCCTAAAGAGATCAGATCGGGGGTCATTTGGGAAAATAATAGAGTTCCTGACAGCTAAAGGGTACCTATACTGTATTACAAAGAAGAGAACTGCTTTAATAATCATGGGTTCTGTGTTGAGTGTAAACAAAGTCAGAGCAAGGAGACAGAAACCCCATGGACTTTAACAGATAGGAAGATCAAAGGATGGACCTTGCAACCCACAAAACCAGGGTTTAGAGTACCATTCTACTTTAAACCAATTTTCCAGATGGGAGGTTTCCCAGGAAACAAAGTGTTGAATCTATGATGTCAGGGTGACACACTTGTTGATGTGTCATGGGAGAGCTGGCAGCTGCAGGGGTTTGAGGAATTGACAAACCCTAAAAAGTCAGTCAGGTTTGGGATTCTGAGCAGTCAACATCTAAGGTTCAAATATGCCCTCATTCCCAAGGTGTTCTATGTGGTAAGCTCTTTCTACTTTGGAAAGTTAGGTGGCATAGTAAGATGTTTCTGTTTTCTACTGTTCAGAATATTTTCTTTTTATCTCTGTAGCAGTTCTTTTTTTCCATAGTCTCAGTACAGTATCCTGTATTATATGTGTAAATATCTTGAAGTATTGAAATATAATATATTTCTGTGACTGAGTCTTATGAGGACAGATAACTGGATTGTAACTAACAAAAACTATTTCTGCCACTGAAGAGAAGGTTGTGATTACCATATTGTTCCCTCAAGTGAGGTATTCTCAGCTGTGACAGAGAGGGATGGGGCATTTGCCCTTTGGTAAAGAGCACTGTATTGTGTGGGAAGTGGCTCTTGTGGGATTCAGACCTATAGATTCCCTGAGGGAATGTCTAAGCTGAGTGGTGACAGCTACTAAGGGATCTTTGCAGGCATCTAAAAGGTTGAGAAATCTGGTAACAGTGTACAAGCTGAGCCTGGGAGAGACCAGTCTGTCACAAACTGTCAGTATAAGGGTTATCTGTCCAGTCACAAAACAGGATATAGAAAAGGGAACTGTATATTCCACCAGTTTTATTTTGTTATAAGCAAGAATAGATAGAAGACACTTTGGGCAGGATTATCAAATGGCTTAGATTGTCACAAGCCTGGGTGTGCCGATGATGCAGCACATGGGGCTTGCGGCAATCTAACAGGATCTTCTATCCCGTGTTGCAATTGCTACAAGTTAGACCAACTTTTTCTGGTCTAACTTGTGGCAATCCTTTGGGTCTTTTTTACGGAGTTTGCACCAGATACTTAGCAAAAGCTGCTGTAAATTGTGAAAACTGTCTCAACTGTGCCCGAGATTGTAAAATCAGGTGCAGTTGCAGTGATGCGGTTTGGCACACTGCCAGAACCTAAATGTCACGGTGCAGGGCTTGGCACAAGCCCTGCACCACACTTTGAAAATCTGGCCCTTTGTCTGAGCCACAGGAGACATGAACTCTGCCAAACCTGCAGAAGCTCTTTAGGAGAGAACTGGGCTACAAGAAAAGGCAAACAGAGTGGAACTCATAGACATCCTTGAAAAATGTGACCAGGGAAGAGGTGCAAAAGTGGTCACTGCTAACCAAAATCATGAGATGGAGGCTAGGGAGAATGCAGATAAGCCAGAGCCTTGGACTAGGGCAGTTTTGCAAAAATACCAGGTACAGATGTTAGAGCTGGAACTCACCCTGGTTAAGGCAAAGGCAGAAATTGAGAGACAAAAGGCAGATGCAGATATGCAGAAGAGAAAGCTGGTAGCTGAGAAGCAAGAAAAGCAGATCCAACATGAGAGCCAGCAGAGGGAGCATGAGAAAGAAAGAGAGCAAGAGCAGCTAGAAAGGCAGTGCCAGCGAGAGGAGCAAGAGAAAGAGTGAGAGAAGTGGCAGAGGTAGTACCAGCATGAGATCCAGCTGAGAGAGGAGGGACAGAAAGAGCATGAACAGAAGAGACCAATGGATATTCTGCACCAGAAAACATCACCACAGACTGTGAGTAATGGCATGAGCTGTTCAACCCTGGAAGCCAAAATTAGTTCTAAAATGTTTCGCAGGTATCAGGTGGGGGATGATCTTGATTTGTTCTTAAGGACTTTTGAGAGAATCTGTAGGAAATTTGAATTAGGCAGGGCTTCTTGGCTGACTCTCCTTTTGTCACTACTTACAGACAAGGCATTAGAAGCTTTTACCAGAATGGACAATGAGGACTGCATGGATTATAATAAAGTGAAAGGCCTTGCTAAAGTGTTTTGAATTAACTCCCGAGGACTATGGGCAAAAATTTAGAAGGTTAAGAAAGGCACCAGGAGATTGCTATCTTGAAATGTGTGTACAGCTAGGAATTTGTTAGAAGGCTGGGTGGAGGGTGCAAAAGCTGGCTCTGTAGAGGAAATAAAAATGTTATTTCTTCTGTAACAGATAGCGGAAAACCTGTACCTGAGGAATTGAGAATATGGTTGTTGAATAGAAGTCCAATCTCTGCCAGGGAGGCGGCCAAGAGGGCTGATCAGTTCATATTCAGCCGACCATCCTCTTATTGCAAAGTTATTGAGGGAGGGATATCAAGTGGTTTTAAGGGAACCCCAGGGGGACAACCTAAAGGAAGCCAGCCTGTGTCTGAACACAAAGGGAAGCCACCTGGTTTCAAAAGCAAGGAGACAGGTGAGCACAGGCACGGTATCTTCCAGAAAATAGGGCATTTGTCATATGATAGCCAAAAAAAATATGCCGAAAGGTGTGAGAGCAGCTGGAGAGAATAGCTCTGTAGACTCCCAGCATTTAGAAGCTTGTACACAAAGGGAAATACCCTCTAGCTGTACTGCGCACATGCACCCTATGTTTTTAAAAAGGATGGTGACCCAGGGATTGAGGGATACTGAGGCCTCCATTTCTGTGGTGAAGCTGGATTTGATTCAGGAGGAACAGAAACTGCCTGGCCAGTTTTCTAGGATTAGAGGAGTGACAGGTCCTGTGTTCTCAGTTCCAATGGCCCAGATCTTTCTAAGCTGGGAAGATGGTCAGGGCATACAGAAGGTGGGTGTTGTACCCGACATGCCATGCACAGTATGTAATCATGGCTAATCATTTCAATAGTAGGAGCAATATTGTGTGTCACTACCCATAGCAAGATGAGGGAACCAGCTTCTGGGGACACTGAGGGGGCAGTGCTCAAGGAAGCAACCCCTACCTCAGTAGCAGGAGACGTTGTTGCTGAAGAACGAGCTGGGAGCAGCAGTTTTGAACACAGGCATTCAGAGACAAAGTCTCAAAGATGTTGTAGCACAGCATAACAAAAATTCCCTGGTTTTATTTGTAAATTCAAAACACCAAAGAGGCTTACCTTCATACAGCCTTCCTTTATATTAAGTGCAAAACAGGTTTAAGGACAAATAAATGTCCCGTAGATAAAGTGCAGTGAGAACTATGAGCGGACAAAATCAAATAAACTTAACCACTGAAACCAGTTTAGTGTTCTTCTGAGAGGTACAGGCAGCCTGCAAACCAGCGTGCGTCCCTAGAGTTCTGAGGAAGGCATAACACTGAAATGTCAGGACAGGACATTGTGCATGCCCCTCTCGGGATGCACACTGTTCTGCAGGTTACCTGTACCTCACACAGGAACACCATGCTGCTGTTGGCGGTTATGTTTATTTGATTTTGTCCACTTATAGTTCACACGGCACTTTATCTAAGAGATATTTATTTGTCCTTGCACCTGTTTTGCACTTAATAAAGGAAGGCTGTATGAAGGTAAGCCTCTTTGGTGTTTTGAATTTGCATATAAAACCAAGGAATTTTTGTTACGATGTGCTACAACATCTTTGAGACTTTGTCTCTGAATCCCTGTGTACTTTGCTCCTCTGGTTGTGAGCACCCACCAGTAAGTTGCAGTCATTGAGACTAGCCAAGCTCTCTTGTACTCCACTGTGCAGCAGCAATTCTGAGTCACAGCTAGAGAATGAGGAGAGCAAAGCCATGGCTGGCTCTCCCACAGCAAAGTGTTTTTAGTGGAAGGTCAGGTGTGCAGAGCTAGGGAGAGCTCAGCAAGCTGACATTTCCCTGCAAAACTTAAGGGAGTTAGTCACCAGTGTGGAAGGTGACTGAGTTTTGTGAAAAGTGAGGTGTACTGGGAGAATGGACTCCAGTACTACACATGGGTTCCTAAGGGAAGACCAGAGGAAGGGGTGCTCTGGAATATAGTGGTCCTTAGGGAGTATAGAAAACAGCTTTTGGCCTTAGCCCATGAAATACCCTTTTCTGGATGCCTAGGGTTGAGCAGTACAAAAAGACATCTGACTAACAATCTTTACTGGCACAGTATTTTTAAAGATGTGGCAAACTACTGCTAGACATGTCCACGATGCCAGAGAGTGGAAATGTTTGAGGAAAATGTTAAGTCAGCTTTGATTCCCCTGCCTATTATTGAACAGCCATTTTGATGAGTTGCCATAAGACATTGTGGGGCCACTCAGCACCTCAAGTCACACCGCCAAGTGATACTTCTTGGTGGTTGTACAGTATGCCACAAAGTACCCTGAAGCAGTGCTCTTGTCCTCCATTTAGTCTGAGAAGGTGGCCAAGGAACTGCTGGGTATATGTAGTCAGATGACTTTCCCCAGGAGATTCTGTTGGACCATCACACCAACTTTATGATTGATCTGATGGTTAGACTTTGAAAGAAGCATGGGATAAGGAAGCCCAGGGCCTCACCATAGCACCCTCAGACTAGCAATCTGGTCAAGCAATTTAGTGGGTCTCGTAAGAGAATGTTAAGGGCATTAATCAATAGTATACAGTTAGGACGGTGACTTAATATTGCCACAGTGATTACAGTGACAGTGGCTTACCAAATGGCTTGGTTGCGACCTGAGCTTTTCTGTGCTTAGTGGTTTGGGCATTTGGCAGTGTTTGGGATATTACAGTGGCATGGCTATGGTGCTCCCGAGTGCTATCAGGTGTGTGGCTGAGGGAACCGGTGTGGTTTTCTGTGTAGCTAGTGGTGTGGTCAGTTGGTTTCAGGCTCAGGTTACTGTTGGTTGGAGTGGTGTCTATAGTGCTGTCTGTTTGTACCGTGTCATGGTGCTCATCAGGGGTGTTATGTTCAGTCCCTGCCAATTGCGTGCAACCTTTAAAACTTACCAGTCTCTGTCAATCTTTGCTGCAACCTGGAGTTGGTTATATTAATTGTGGTAGGTGCGGGGGGGGGCAGAGCCCCCCTGGAATACATAGGTAGTGTGTGCCTTGTTGGGTGGTGTGTTGGGGTGTCTAAGGTTGAGTGTGTGGTTTGCTTGTGGTTCTCTACCCTCTGCACTTCAACCATATTGTAGGGCAACAAATTACCCGCCATGCTTTTTGTCATTGGCAGGATGCTTGCACTCCAATTGCCAGTGGCAATCTTGATGTCGGACCAACATGGATGAACCTTCATCAATCAGCATGCGAGAGAGTGGGACAAATGCTTACTCCATCTCTTATCTGCATATGTAGAAGTCCCTGAGGAGTCCATAGGTTTCTAACCCCTCAAGCTCCTGTTTGGCCATAGGGTAATGGGTCCCCTTGATTTGGTAAGGGATGAATGGGAGGGTGAACTTGCTTCTCAAGAGGAATATGTTGCAGAGTGTGTCCTGAATTTCTGGTCATGACTCATAGAGGTCATGGGGTTTGCCCAGCAACACCTAGCCACTGTACAACAGAGGTAGAAAACAGGTATGACCATGAAGGCCAGAGCCCAGCAGAACAAAGTTGGGCAATGGGTGATGGTGCTCATCCCCGTCTGGCAGGACAAATTATAGGCAGCTTGGGATGGGCCTTACTCAGTGGTCAGGAGGGTGAATAATGCTATTACATGGTAGAGCTACCAGGCAGGAGGTGCAACAGCAAGTGTACCATATAACCATGATGAAGCCCTACCATGACTGGGACAAAATGGTCATGGATGTGTGCAGCTGTCCAGAGGAGGAGGCAGAAGCAGACCCGCTGGTGTATCTCTTGTGTGAGATTAAGGGAGACTCCTTAGAGGATGCTGTCACCCTCTCAGAGAGGCTGACACCAGCCCAAGCTGCCAAAATGCATGAGGTGCTGCATACATTTGGTGAAATGTTCACAGAGAATATGGAGTATACCACACTGGCAGAGCACCACATGGATGCAGAGGTCTAAACCTCACTCAGACAGTAACTCTACAGGGTACCAGAAGGAGTGAGGCATGCCACGGGGGAAGATCAAGGAGGCAGTATGGCGCAGTGGTTTAAGGCTCTGAGCTGCAAATCTGGAGACCTGGGTTTGAATCCCACAGCCGCCCACTTGCATACTGTGTGACCCTGAGCAAGTCATTTAACTTCCTTGTGCTCCCAGGTTGTGCCTGCAAACAAGCTTTCAGCTTAGTGTGTCTCACCTGGTAAAATAATTGGTAAAATAAAAAAAAAATAAAAAAAATAAAGGAGATGCTGGCTGTCCAGGTGATCCAGGAGTCCAGTAGTCCCCAGACTTCCTCAGTGGTACTGATGCCCAAAAAGGATATGACCACAAGGTTCTACATTGAGTATCACAAGCACAACAGCTGCATGAAGTTGGACGCATACCCCATACCCAGGATGGTTGAGGTCCTAGAGAGGTTGGGAGAGTCATGTACCTGTCCACCATAGACCTGACAAAGGGCTATTGGCAGCTACCCCTGACCCCCAAAACTATGGAAAGGTCAACCTTTGTCACCCCATTTCAAATATTTGAGTTCAGGGTAATGTCATTAAGAATGAAGAATGCACCAGCCACCCTTCAACAGCTCATGGACTGCATTCTGAATGGGGCAGGAGACTTCACTCTGGAGTACATGGATGACATTGCCATCTACAGCCAAGTTTAGGAGGATCACAGATGGTACATGACCAAGGAGTTCCACCGACTACAGGCTGCAGGACTTACAGACAAGGCAGAGAAGTGCCAGATAGGGACGGTAGAAGTGTCATACCTTGGGCATAGCGTGCGGAGTGGGTACATCCGGCCTGAGCCAGTGAAAATTGAAGCCATACAGGGATGGGCCATGCCCAAGACCAAGAGAAAAGTATGGTATTCCCTAGGGATGGCAGGATACTACTGTAAATTTGTGCCAGATTTCAGCAGCATGGCCAAACCTCTGTCTGATCTTACCCAGAAGAAAATGCCAGAAAAAGTTCAGTGGACAGAAACCTGCAATACTGTATTCCATTAGCCGAAGAGGCATTGGGTTGGGCACCTATGCTTTCCTGCCTGGACTATTCTCTTAGGTTTATTGTGCAAGTAAATGCATCTGATCATGGGCTAGGCATTGCTCAAAGTCAAGTTACGCACTCAGGAGAATAACTCCCAGTCATCTACTTGAGCAATAAAATGCTGCTCAGACAGTTAGCCTATGCCACAATACAGAAGCAGTGTTTTGGTGTTTTCTGGACTTTACAGAAGCTGCACCATATTTGTACAGGAAGGAGTTAACCTTGGTTACTGACAACACCATTACATAGTTGCATAGGACCAGCAGACAGAACAAAAAATTGCTAAGGTGGAGCATGATGCTGAAGTCCTATAATATGGACATTGGGCACTGCAGCAGATCACAGTATGGCAACATGTATGGGCTCTCCAGGCAATAGTTAGCACCACCTTTTTTTAAGTAGGAGAGGCACTATGAGAAACTAATCTAGAGTCCACCCAGAGAGTGAATCGAGGGCATAGCAGTAGGAGAGGCACTATGAGAAGCTAACCTAGAGTCCACCCAGAGAGTGAACCAAGTGCACAGCAGTAGGAGAGGCACTATGAGAAACTAATGTTTTTTTTATGTTTCTGTGTTTAATTTTTGTTATCAGCTAGACCTCTTCTAAGTATTTCAGCTGGGATAAAAACTGTCTGATAAAGCTAAGGTTTCAAGTGCAGGAGCCCAGGCATGAGGCAATCAGATAGGGTGTCATTTGGGCAAACAAGAGAGCTCCTGTCGGCTAAAGGGTACTTACACTTCAAAGAAGTAAATTGGTTTCATAATCACAGGCTCTGTCTTGAGTGTAAACAAGGTCACTGCAGGGAAACAGAAACCCCATGCAGATGGGAAGACAAAAGGATGGACCTTGTAATCAACAAAACCAGGGTCTAGAGTACCAGTTCAGTTTGTACCAGTTTTCTAGAAAGCAGGTTTCCCAGGACACAAGAACAGTGTCAAACCTATGATGTTGGAGTGATATACTTCATGATGTGTCATGGTGGGCTGGCCACTGAAGAGTTTTCAGGACTTGCCAAACCCTAAAAAAGTAGTCAGGCATGGGACTCTGAACAGCTAACATCTAAAGTTCGAGTCTGCCTTGATTCACTCAACAAGGTGTCCTGTGTAGTAAACGTTTTGTACTTTGGGTAAGCTAGGAGGTGTAGTAAGATTTTTATATGTGTTTTTTCTACTGTTTAAAATGTTTTCTTTTTATCTCTGTAGAAGTACTGTTCCCAATAGTCTTAGTGCAGTATCCTGTACTATATGTGTTATGTACTACAATCATTTTTTATATACTTCATGTTTCTGACTGAGTCTTTTGAGGAACAGATAAATGGGTTTTAACTGACACAAAGAGAGTTTCCATCTCTGAAAAGAAGGCTATGATTACCATATTTGTTTCTAAATGTAGGTGTTCTCAGCTGTGACTGAGAGGGGTGGGTCATTTGCCCTTTGGTAAGGAGCACTGTACTGTGTGGGTAGTGGCTCTGTTGGGATTCAGAGTCAGACCTAGAGATACCCTGAGGGAGTGTCTATGCTGAGTGGTGGCAGCTACTAAGGGACCCTTGCAGATGTCCGCAGGGTTGAGAAAGCTAGTACCAGTGTAGAAGTTAAGTCTGGGAGAGACCAGTCTGTCACAGCTGCTTAAGGGGATATTGTGTCATTCAGATGTCATACCCCATAATCCTCTGGGACAGTTGTGATTCATCCCATACCTGCATAGCAAAGGGCCAGTTTTTCCAGAACAGGGTTTTCCAATTGGATTTCCATGCATGTCCCTTCAGAAAAATGTTTTTGCAATTTTTTTCTCAGTTGATATCTCTTTTGTAGTTCCCTTTGCCATCAATTAAATTTGAGTTGATGACATATTGCAAGAAATTATAGTTTATTTACTTGCTTTAAGATACCCCGAAAGTTATTTATTTTTGTATGCTGGACTATACTACTGTATTTTTGAACTCTGTGAAATTTCAACAGTCATTTTCTTGCTGACTTAACATGCTTAAAAACAGAATTATGCAAATCATTGTGGAAAAGGAACCAGATACATGAATCATGAATGCATTCAAGGTAAATCATGCAAGCATAGATTTTTAGCCCTATGCGTGATGGTGCTCGCTAACCCCTTTTGAGAGCAGTAGACCGCAAAGTAACAGCATGTAATAGATCACAGTCATTCAAGCTTTTACATCCTTCATTTACGGATATTGCTTCTGGCATGCTCTAATAAACTGCAGCCTGCTTTACTATGAAACATGTCAGCCTGAGTAAAAACACATGCTCTACCTTTTACATTGTCTATATATATACATTACTGCTTCAAGAGTCCTAATGGAAGTATTTCACAATAGAATTCAGACTTCCATTTGGCATTTCACCATTTCTAACAGTAAATTAGCCTCTCTACAGGCTTTGTCCGAACTCGAAAAGGTCATTTTCAAAGAAATTCAAAAAAACACTTACACTTCCCCAGATGGCAAAGGGGTACAGATGCATAAAGAGTAGGGGTAGGAGAACCTTCTCTTGTTCTGATTAGAACCACCAAATTCCAAAATGATCTTATTTTTGAATCACTTTTCATTCTTTGCATTTCACTCACATACCCTCTATATGTTTACTGCATTCTAATTGTCAGTTTCCATTTAAACCACAAGAAATATTTTCTAACAGGAGGCTTCCCTTGGTTCTACATTTTAGAACCTATTGGGTTTGAGTGGATTCTTTTTTTCTTGAAATGAATTTTGCCCTCCATAATAAAGCATGCCCACACATTCTCTGAATTAAGTTTTCTGTCAGTCATGGGTGAATGAATGGAACATGTGGACAGTGCACAGGGGATGGCATGCATTCTTGCCTCCTCATATTCAATACAGCCACAGTGAATATTTGCTTTTTTACCTCTTGATTCTGCCCCCGGTCTGCCCACTGTGAGACTTCACATAACATGACATACTCTAGTGTTAGAAGAGAGTGCACCCATTACTTCACATTATATCCCTTTATACAAGGGACAAGCTAGATAGCAAACTGGACCCACTGTTGCTGTGACCTTGAACACTGCTACACCTAATATTTCTGCTGCTTCATATTAGGTAACAGAGGAAAAAACGTGCCATATGCAGTACCGTACACAAGGAATACATAAAAGGTTGCAGGATAACACATTTATCTTCACTAGTGAATGGTAAGACCCATAACTCACTTGCAGAAGTTACAAGTTAGTTATGAAGGGCTTACCACTCATGTGTAGAGATAAATGTGTGATTTTACTGCAACAAATAGGTATTTGTTAGATACAAGACTATGTGTAATGCTTGTATTAGTGTTTTACCATGTGTTAGCTTAAAACTGCGGTTTTTCCATTGTAAACTCTGTTTGGCCCACCGTTCTGTTTTATTTCCAGATTCTATATGGATTGTAGAATTAACATAAGTACGGTAACATGCGTTCTGTGTGAAACTGAATATTTATACAGCATCAGTGAAGATAAAAATCACAGCATAAAAAGATATTTCCTATATCCAGCTTACAAGATATCATATTACCTTGTAAGTTGAGTAATTCACATAGGATAGCATGCTTCATTTGGTACATCACATGAATGCTGAACCCACCAAATACTAACTTTCACAATGCTGATGACATCACTTATGCATAGCTCTGAAGCCAGACATTGAATTCAAGGTTAAACAGTAATCTTCAAATAATTAACAGATTTAAAAGCTGTAACTAGTACAGTAAGCTGATGCATAAATCGAGCATGTAATGATCTGACTCAGAATATGCAGTTTATCATCACGTGATGGAGCGGGACTTTGGTAACTCACTCATGTCTCCATCACTTGTAAGTTATGGTCCTGTCCCCTCAAACATGAAGATAAATTGTATATTTTAAATCAATCTATCACATGTCCCCTACTTATCCCAAAATGAGTTGATTTAGTTACACAATTTAGTCATCACTAGTATGGTGCATATGACATAGATATGTAATGTATGGATTGGGAGAATAACATGGTCACAAACGACTTATACAACTCAGTATCAAAACTCCTTTAGTATCATCATCCTGTTGAACTGTTTTACCCATAGCCAAGGCCACTGGTTTTTGTTTTCTTTACTGGAAAATCCAGTAAAATTCCAGAATTTGGACTGCCCGTACACTGGCAAAAACAAAGCATTTCACAGAAGTTGGCATTTTATACCAGATCAGTAAATCTACAGAACTTGTATTTTTCTTATAATTGCTTCCTGTACTATTTTCAATTGGCTTCATTTAATGCTCTGTATATCAAGCCTTTTTTATCCAGATTATTTATACACACCATAAAAAAGTGACAGTAGAATCCCAGTTATATCCAGAAATTAGACTGACAATCAACTATACAGTTCCAGGAATTTCAAGTCTCAGACATAATTTCATTACTTTAATCACCATAAATTGGTGGACTTGCCCTACAGGCTCCCTCTAGTGTCACAGTGCTCATGCTGCAGCTGTGTTCCAATTTAGAACTCCTCAGCTGTTAGAAAATAAAATGTTTAAAGAGAAAAAAACATTTAGAATGACAGTACTCACTTCCATGCATTATACATTATAAATCTCTTACATGATTCCATCCAATCAGCAGTCAGAAATACAGACTCTTTTATCCTGTGTATAGTTTTCATCTCTTGCAGAGAATATTAAAGTGGAGTGATCTACTTAACAGTCAGTGACAGAGTGTTAGTACTACATGCACTTTTTAAATTAAGAACTGAGCAGAAAAGTTATGGATTACTCTAGCCAACTCAAGAGATTTATAAGAAATTGATATGTGCTGACTCTTTCAGTATACCAACATTATCTTACATAGTTTGGGTGGACTGAACCTTTTAGCTTGCTGTGTGGTTCTCTCACCCAGTCAGCATGAGATGACACTTTTGTGCTATAAGAGACATCTGCCATAGGACATATAAACTCACATAACATGGGGTAGAGTACTGAATGGGGCTGTCTGCAGGTCATTGTGAAAGGGTTGCCATGCTAACCCTCTGGAGCCATGCTCTCATGATTTACTGTGGCAGCTTTGTCACATTCAGCTTTTGCAGTGTGGTACCTGAGGACTGGAGGAAGGCAAATGTGATTCCACTTCAAAAAAATGGGAGCAGGGCAGAGGCAGGAAACTACAGACCAGTTAGTTTGACTTCAGTGGTAGGGAAAATGATGGAATCACTTCTGAAGGAAAGAATTGTTGAATACTTAGAGGCCAGTGCAGCACAGGACCCAAGGCAGCATGGTTTCACAGCAGGAAGGTAATGTCAGACTAACCTAATAGATTTCTTTGACTGGCTGACCAAAGTAGTAGACCAGGGAGGGGTTATGGATATGGCCTACCTAGATTTTAGCAAGGCATTTAACACAGTCTCACACAAAAAAATAGTATACAAGTTACAGTAGCCAGCCTTGGAGTGGGTCCCAAGGTGGTAGCCTGGATAAAAATCTGGCTGGACAACAGGATGCAAAGGGTAATAGTAAACAGAGCTCACAGTGAAGAAAGGAGGGTAACTAGTGGGGTACCACAGGGTTCGGTACTGGGACTGGTCCTCTTTAATGAATTTATAAGTGACGTTGGAGAGTACCTGGAAGGAAAGGTTTGTCTCCTTGCAGAGGACACAAAGATCCGCAACAGGGTTGATGCACAAGGTGGGGTGGAAAGAATGAAAAGGAACTTGGCAAGGTTGGAGGAATGGTCAAATATGTGGCAGCTCAGATTCAATGCAAAGAAGTGCAAGGCAATGCATCTGGGAAACAAAAACCCAGGGGGAAAGTACACAATGGGGAGTGAGTTAATAACAACAAAAATCGACAGAGACCTAGGAGTAATTATATCAGATGACCTAAAGGTGGGCAAGCAATGCGAGAAGGCAGTAAGGAGGGCTGGGGGATACTGGGATGCATAGGGAGAGGCATCAACAGTAGAAAATGGGAAGTTGTTATCCCTCTGTACAGACAGTTAGTGAAACCCCATCTGGAGTGCTGCATGCAATTCTGGAGACCCCATCTGCTCAAAAACATAGACAGAGTAGAGGCTGTTCAGAGGAGGGCAACCAAAATGGTGCAGGGTCTGCACCAGAAGACACACGAGGAGAGACTAAAGCAGCTTAATATGTATACCTTTGAGGAAAGGAGGGAGAGTGGGGACATGATAGAAACTTTCAAGTATCTTAAGGCAATTAACAAAGTACAAGAGGGTAGTATCTTTCAGAAGAAGAGATGTGCAAGAACAATGGGGCACAATTTGAAGATAGAGGAGGGGACAGCTCAGAGGTAATGTTAGAAAGTATTTTTTCACAGAGAGGGTTGTGGATGCATGGAACAGCCTTCCTGAGGAGGTTGTGGAGTCACGAACAGTGGGAGAATTCAAGAATACATGGGACAGGCATAGGGCGATTCTAGTGGTGGGTAGGAGGAAGTAGGCTGTTGATTGACTAGAATCTGCAGCTTATCCATCAGGTAGGGAAATTGGCAGACTAGGTGGGCCAAGCGGTCCTTATCTGCTGTCAAATTCTATATTTCTATGTTTCTATGTTCTGCAAGTGTATCTCACTTCAGCCTTACTACCCTAGAATTGGCTTTTATGTCCACTTCATATTTGACTCAAACTGTAAATTTTGTTTACTTACTTGTGTATGTTAACTGTTATTCCCTAAATGTTTAATAACTTGTTGATTTACCTGTCTCAGTGTGAAACTGTCTTTTATCGAATGTAAATTACTATCATTTGCTGAATGTAATTAATCCTGGGTCACCCCGGAAAAAGGGACTTTATGTTTCAGTGGGTTTACCTGGTTAACAAATTTCAATAAATAAATATACAGTAAATAAAACCATTTCTCCTGCACCTGTAACATCTTGAATAATTTATAGAAAGCTGAGTATAAATATTTTTAATGCCCAGTTGGCCAGTATTTTCCATGATTTCAATAAGCTGTTCTCAACATACTGTATGTTAAGAAAAACTGTTTCAGAATGTAAAGAACAACTTGGAACCTTGAGCATGAGCTCAGCTGTATTCAAAAATGTAGTCATTAGAACCATGTGCTCAGACCAACTGAAAGTAAACTTTGGAAAACAGTCACTCACCAACACCATGGCCAGGATTCACAAAACTTTGCTCCGACACAAACTGTGCTCTGTGAATAGTTGGTATTCACAAAGCTTAGTTTGCCCCCACAAACTGGGTTTGCACCCGGGTGAAGTACTGAAGGAGGCTGCAATGCAAATGAACCGGAGGGGACCTGCATATCCCTGCAATCCCATTCACTTAGATTTTGCTCCATGCAAGGGCCTTTGTGAAAGCTCCGATTGCCCACCCAACATGTGAAAGAAAGTTTCCATAGGGTATTAACCCCCCAACGGTCACTGTTTGCCATCCCCAAACTGGAAACCCTATTCCCTGGTAGTCTAGGGTCCCTCCCCACCCCACCCCATCCAGTGTGACCCACCACCCCTCCCCCATCCCAATGGTAGATAAGCAACCAGCACAGCCCTCCTCACACCACCATATTGGGCCTGCTGAGCCCTCAGGGCGCCACTATTCTGTTATGGCTCTAGACTGTCAGTCACAGTTAAGGAGCCGTACTGTATGCAGTACATGCTCCTTGAGGGCTCAGTTGGTGGCCAGCCGCAGTGGTGTGAGGAGGGCTGTGCTGGTCACCAATCTATGGTTGGAATGGGAGAAAGCAGGTTGGTGAGTCACTCTGGACAGAGTGAGGGTTGGGAGAGGGACCCTAGACTACCAGGGAATAGGGTTTCTGATTTGTGGATGGTGATCAGTTACTGGGGGGCCACTCACTATGGAAACTTTCTTTCACATGTCAGGTTGGCAGTTGTGGACCAAGGTGAGACACTACACTATGGAAAATGTTATTTATTATGGAATCGGCATTCGAGGAGGGGGAGGGACCACTAAACTATGGAATATTTTATTATGGGATCAGTGTTTGGGGAGGGAGGAGGGACCACTACATTATAGAATATTTTATTTATTATGGGATTGGTGTTCAGAGAAGGGGAAGGGACCACTGTGCTATGGAACATTTTATTCATTATGGGTTCATTGTTTGGGGAGGGGCGAGCGACCACTACACTATGGAATATTTTTATTTTATTTTGGAATTGGTTTTCGGGAAGGGGGAGGGATGGCACTAGGTCAGAACAGTGCCAGTCTGTAGAGCACAGTCAGGAACCACACAGTAAAAAATGTCATCATTTTCTTTTTTGTTGGGGGCTCCACCCCCACACCACCCATCATTGGGGGCTCTGCCCCCTGCAGTCCCCATACTAAATGATCCTAACTCCGGGTGAAGTGGATCATGGGAAAGACAAAAACTGTGGGGCCATGAAATACTGTTTCCATGGCCCCTTGTAGCAACAGTAAAGTCCTAATTCTACAAAAATCCAAGGAGACCAGGATTAGAACCCTGGTCTCCACTGTCACCTGGCCAAACTGCTCCATACCTCAGTTCTCCATGCCACGGGAGCAGCTTGGCCAGCCTTCAAAATTTTGCTGCCCATGACCTCTGTCAGTGCCACGGACAGTGACCAGGGGAGCGCTTACTGCCTTGCACTCATAATCCCTGCTCGCTGTCTGTGATAGCACTGTATAGACTAGTACTGTGTTGTGCGGCGCTATTCCTGCAACACTATTCTAACTGGGTATGGGCAGGACCACTACACTATGGAAAAAAATATTTTAAAATGTTGGGTGGGTGATCGGGGATGGGGAGGGCCACAACACTATGGGAAAAAATATGTTACAATGTTGGTGGGCGACTGGGGACCGGGCTCCACTAGACCACCAGGGAATACTGTTAATTATTTGGGGATAGTGACCAGAAGACGGGGTGGGGGAGGAGGCACTAGATCACCACGGAATGCAATTATGTGGGACATGTGCTGGTGGGGGGAGCCATGCTAAGCTACCCATTGGCCATGCAAATGGGCCCATAATGAGCATTCTAATGGACAATAGTGTCTTGCATACCCAATGGGCTCATTTCATATCTCCCTTAGTGAATAGGGGCTTAGCCCATGTGCGCTATTATTGCCATCCCTTTCTGTTGGCTGGCTGGGGGGGGCAGCGCTACCGGGTCTCCTGGTGGTTTTCCTCGGGTGGCATTGCCCCCGCCTGCCCCTCTTCATAGTCAGACAGTGCACCATACTATACAACTGTGAATAGCTCCATTGCCTACCAGCGCAGCAGGGAAGTGCAGCGCAAACCTTTTGTGTGCACTTTGCATTTTTTTAAGAATCCTGACCCATGTCTCACAAATACTGCAGCAAATAAAAGCTAATTTTTTCTATTTATTACGGCTCTCATCCACTCTCACCAGTGGTTCTTGCCTATGGTCTTAGTAGTTCACAGTGTGGGAGGAGTGCAATGTTTTGAATGAGCTGCACATGCAGCTCTTGCCATGAAGATTATGGCACTCAGCAGTGCCAGAGAAGGGCTGTCTAAAAACGTGCTAACAATTGTATTATTAAATTAAAAGTCACCAAAGCGTGAAGAACTCACTGGTTCACACACCTTGTAGGTGCCATGATATCAGTGAGCATGATGTCACAGCACCATCTACTGTAGGTGTGCAAACCAACTTATTCTTCACACTCTGGTGTTAACCATTTTCTATATCTACAGACCTGATGCATGTGATACCTTTACTTCAGTGGTTCATTCAATTCAGTTTTATTCAGGATAAAAACCATTGAGCAGGACTCATTACCAATTGTGTCCTGTTATAGCAGAACTTCTGATGACAAGCAAATGTGTTACAGACAAAAACAGTGCTAGATACAATGCATAACTTGTGATGAATAACTAACAATGTATAACTGCTAGGGTTGTGCAAATACCTCTTTCCTAATATTCAGCCAGATATTTCATATTTGGGTGCCAGATATTCATTATCTGGTCAAATAGCTGGTATTCAAGTTATTTAAAAAAAGCCCCTCACCCTCCTTCATAGTCTGGATCCTTTCAATATAGAAGCTCCATTCCTGCCCACCCTCAGTTAGCAGCCAAATCTCCCCTCCCCACTTGCACCCATGTTTTGATAAAATTAAACTCCAATGATGAGCGTCTGGCACAACCTTCCCCTTCCACCTTCATGGCTGACTGCCGACATTCATCAGCTCTAGTTTGCACTAGCATTGACTAATTAATTAATTGTCCCCCAAACCCCCATCCTGGAAGCAGCACTCTTGTAGCAGAAGTTGGACACCTGTAGCAGCTAAGACCTTCATAACACCCCCCCACCTGCACGCAAGAAGGGAAGGTGACTGACACAGCCCACACTCCTCAGTCCATGGCCAGTAGCCTTCTTCTGAATGAAGACACTCCCATGTTTGTTCGCATAGTAAAACCAGAGGATCACGTGATCAGCTGGTCTTATTTTGTGAGCAAGCACAGGAGTGTCTTCATTCAGAAGAAGGTGACTAGCTGTGGACTGAGGAGGGTGGTCTGTCTTGGTTGCCTTCTTCCTTTCTTGCATGCAGGTGCAGCGAAGGGCTGCAATAAGCCAGTCCTGGCTGCTATGAGTGTCCAACTCCTGCAACAAGGCTGCTGTTACCATTTTTGGGGAGTGGGAAGAATGAATGCTAGTGCAAAGTAGCACTGATGGAAGTAGGTGGCCGGCTGTATAGGTGAGTGGGCGGGCTGTGCCATCTGCCCGTCGTTGGAGTTTAATTTTATCAAAATGTGGGTGCAAGGGGGAAGAAGGAGGGATCTGTATGCTAACTGAGGGGAGAATGGGTCTTCTATATTTAAGGGATCTGGGCTAGGGAAGAGGGTGGATGGTTGTTGACTATCCCTTTTGTTCCTTTTAGATCGTATTTCCTAAATAGAGCCGAATAGTGCTACTATTCATTATTTGGGATCTAAATAATGAATAGTACATTATTCATGGAATTTGGGAAGTAGTAATTGTTATATGTGATTCAGAGCTCAGTGCTTGTATTACATACTGCATCTACATAATGTAGGTTTGAGTTTGGATACAGAGTCCAGACCAGTAAGTAGAATGATGCTTCCAAGGTACAGTTGTACGGATGAATAGTGCTTAGGTACTTAGGCATGGACATGAGTAAGCCAGTGATTATAGTACATGATGAGCTGTAAGTAAGATGGTGCTAGATACTGGAACAGATGAGTTATTCATGAGTTGATGGTTTGGCTTTGCTCTGTATTCCACCATAGGAAGGATGGTTAGTTGGTTAGGATGTGACACCCCCCAAAGAAATATGATATCCCACGATTATCTCCTCCAACTCCGGAGAGTATGGCCGGCAGCACACAGGAGAGGAAACCCCCCTTAGGGTGGAAACCTCTGAGAACCCATGTTTACCGACCTGCCCATCCTTCTGGGCATACTAAAGGAGCATAATCCTAAATTAATTACATTATTGGCTAGTCCAGGTTGCAGATTACAGATGATACAGCAGAGCAGTTTGTAGCAAGAGATGAAGGTCAGGAACAGGCTTCCAGTTCTTGCGTGAACAAAGCGGGTAGCTGTATGAACACATGAAGCATCCAGGTAGATTTGCATTGAGGTGAGCATTGTTGGAATATGACTAACAGGTTCAGGATAGGGCTAGAAAGTGAGGAGCTCCTAAGGCTAGCAAATGATAGATAGGCGAATATAGAGTAAATATATATCTAGGCTCTGACGCTGGCGAGGCAGGATGAAATAGAAGTAGTCCAACCTCCAGGCTTCTGCTGATAGAAGGCTTATGAATTTCATGGAATGGTAGAATACTTGAGATAAAGCTGATGACTGACGAACCCAGTTAAGTTAATATCACGAAGAGAGTAGAATTTATGCTTAAGTCATGATATAGAAGGCATATGTCAGCAGAGCTGAGCTGAAATCCTGTCAGGATTTAAGGGTAGTAAATCCAAAGCAATACAGTGTGAGGTTAGGAAGCATCCAAGGGAGTATAACAGGGCAAGTCCTAATAGGTAAGGATGTGCGGCTAGGCCGCGTAGGTTAGGAAATGAGGTAGTAAGTAGCAAGTAATATGGACAAGGTTGGTCAGTTGATAAGTAGTAGAATGTGGCAGCTAGTCCTATGGCTAAAATGTGCAGCTGGACCCTCGTAGGTCAGTTGGTGAGGTAAGTAGAGTGGCGGCTAGCTCCAGGTAAGCTTGTGAGCATAGCCAGACCCTTGTAGGTCTGCTGGTAAGTGAGTAGATTGGCAGCTAGCCCTCATAGGCTAGTATGTGCAGTTGGTCCCGACTTAAGTCAGCTGATGAGTAAATAGTAGGTAGTTGACAACGGCAGTCAAGCCCATAAGGGCTAGCAGGCACAGCGGAACCTACGTAAGTCAGCTGGAATTAGCATGGGATGAATTCTGAGGGTTTACAGTATATCCAGAGCAAGACTTTTATGAGAAATGGTCAAATCCACCAGCGAGCATATACAATCAGCATAGGTCGAGCTGCACCTGTCAAGCAATTTTAGCAGATGAGGAATTCTTTCTGAGGAGGAGCGGAGCTTGAATAAATAACTTTGATCTGGTAGGAGAATTATGGTCCTGGATTTGATGCCAAGTTATGGAGGAAAAGTTATTTGATGAAGCAAGGAAGCTAGATGCAGGCTATGAGGCTGGGGCAGAGCGGAAGGAACCTCTGGTCCTGATCGGGGCAAGCAGATGGGAGTAGATGTACAATGGAACTCAATGTATGAAAAGATAGAGAGCTGGAAGACCTCCAGGCCCAGACGGGTGAAGCAGGTCATGTGAGCATATGATGCTCGATGAACCTCCATATCCTAAGGGTGGAGCAAGTATGATGGAGAAGTATACAAACCTCCAGGACCAGACTGGGTGTGGCATACTGACAGAAATTATGAACCTCCAGGCCTGATGCAGGGTTAGACAGGCCTAGTGTACAAATAATCAAACCTCTAGGATGGAAAATGGCGAGGCAGGTGGAGTAAGAGAGCAGGCTTGAAAGCAACTAAATGAGCACTGATGAGCTGATCTGAAGGACCATTTAATTATTAGGATCTGGTGAGATCGAATCCATTGTCACTAGGCAGCTGCAGTGCAGCATGACGTAATCCGGTAGGCATGGAACATAATACGGACCAAACGGAGTGAGCGGCCTGGCAGATTAAACTTGAGCCGCGGAAGGCGACGGCCACTCAGAAAGGATGAGTGAGAAGAGGGCTAGGCACTGTAGCAAGCAAGGACAGAGGCAGCACTGAGAAGAACAGTAGTGGCGGCAGCATGGCTATGGGCCGCTGAGAGGAGGGAGTGGAGCAGACAGGAAGCAGGCAGAAGGAACCCTCCCCCCAAAGAAGAGTAAGTAACAAGGTATGGGCAGAGACAAAAAGCAGTGCCACTGGGAGGGAGGGCAAGAAACAAAATGAGAAGCAAGAGAGGGCAGGCAGGAGAGAGGGAGATGGAAGAGCAGCCACCACCAGCAGCACACTAGCGAGTGCGTCTCACTCTAAGCAGAGCTGCTGCTTAAATAGGATATGAGCTCTTCCCCCATATAACCACAGGCAAAGCCTTCCAATTGATTGCATCCCCCCCTAATGATTACATGAGCCTAACAATGTTTCAAGTGCAAGACAAAGCCCAATGCAGGTGGTATAGGTATGGAAGATCTGGTTGTTACTACCTATGTCATGCCCCTAGAATGATGACAGAAAAGTTTATGGCCAGAGGAGACTGAAAATAACCATTCGAGGAGTTTTGTACTGGAGGGTAGGGGTCTGGTTACCAAGCATAGGGATTCTGGCAGGGAGTTCCATGCAGTCAGGCATCTGTGATGGAAGACTAGGACCTGCATGTCATATTTATGTGCAGGACTATCTGCTCAAGTGATCCAGTGGAGTGCAAAGATCTAAGACAAGACTTGCAGGTATGCCTTGAGTGCAAATACAGGGGATAATGCTTTTTATGCACTTCAAGGCAAAAGGGATAACATGCAGTTTCCTCATGTACCTAGGGATAGGCAGTTTAATGCACTGTAGAGCTTACAATGGTTTCTCTCACAAGGGCAGTCGAGTATCAGCATGGTTAACCTGTTGCAAAGCACATCTAAATTGGCCAGTCTGGGCTAGGAAGCATCTGTGAGGAAGATGTCCATGTAGTCAAAAGAAAGGAACATAGGCCAGCCCACTGGTGCAATCAGTGGTGCTACTGATTGTGGGACCAGTGAACCAGGTTTAGTATTGAGCCCAGTTACTAAGGAAGATGCATTACAAAAGCCTGCAGGGCACAATTTTCTAAGGCACTGATAGATAAGCGCATGCCGCGCTGACCACCACCTGTGGCAAATCTGGGTGTGCTAGGGACCCTGCACTCAATCTTATAAAAAATGTGGTCCTGGCACCAAATTTCCTGGGTTTACTACAAGTCGACAGCTGCAATGATAAAATGGCACAGTGGAGGGGAATGCCACAAGCCACGGCATGGGCTTGGGCAGCAGCTGCAAGTGATGATAGCCTGCTGGCCGGTCACCCTGGTGGCTGATGAGTCATCCAGGGCATGCCCTGGCTCATGGAGGGGGTGGGATGGAACAGGCAGGGGAGGGATGATAACAGTCCCTTAAGTGGGCAAGGGCAGGGACAGTGCAGGCCCGGGTGGAAAGGCAGACACACTAACGCTACCACAGTACCGGTACGGGCTCTCACCTTCCATGGACCCCAGGCTGCTCCAGTGGTGATCAGGCAGGTGTTGGGAGCTGTCTTGGTGCCTTCCCCAGAGAGCACCGGGTCACCCTCCCACCCAGCGAGGGCTAGAGCAGTGGTGCACAGCAGCTTAGACCATCTCTGGGCTGGTCTAACTGCAGGGTTGTGCTCCCCTTGGGGGGTCTGCAAAATCCTAAATTAGGGGATTATTGCAGCCCTTCCCTGGTGCGAGCCCCCTTTTGCCATGGCACACCAGTGCAGCCATGGTAGGGATGGTGCAAGCCCAGGTGGTGCAGAGGAGTCCCCCGCATGGCACAGGCAGGATTTAAAAATCAGGTCTGGCACAAAGTGTGACACAAGGAGCCTCTTGTGCCATTTCTCCTTGATGCAAGCCCCCTTGCACAAGTCCAGACCTTTTAAAATTGAGCCTACTCTATTTACAGTCCACACTGTGTATAGATTCAGAACTGAGTGTAGGGATTTGCTGGGATTGGGGTGCAGATTTTTAAAAGTGAATTGCACTGAACCTGTAGGTCATGTTTATGTTTGCTTGTGTGCATGCTCAAGAAACATTATGTGGCAGCTTAGGAGAGAAGTGTGGTTCGGAGGTGCTGCACTGTAGCAGCCAATACCACCACTACATTCTTAGGCTTGGCCCTCATTTCCCAATGCAGTGGCATGCTGCTGCTGACACTAGTTCAACAAGCATGCCACCAACTTGAAAGGAATTAGCTGCTGCAATGAGGGAGTGATCCATCATTGCAGGGCAGTGTCTTGCCTGGTGAAACATTTAAAAAAAACGTGGTGAGGGCTGTCACCATCCGCCGCTCACAGTCCCCATAAAAGTCGATGGGGGTGTCCAATCCCCCTGTTGGCATGCCCCCTCCTCAGTTCATTTGTTGATGGGGAAACCCAATCCCCCCATGTAACAGTTATATATGCCGAGGGGGTGCCCAATCCCCTTTAGCTTCATGCACCCCCCAAACAGACACATTTTCTGTGCTGACAGGGGACCCAATCCCTGTTGACTTCAGTTGCCCTCCTCAAACAACACAGGTGGCACACTGGGAGCCCACCCCAGTGTGCCAAAAACAAACCTGTGAAAGAAAAACCTCCCCGCAATTTTTTTTTACCCTGTGAATGAAATAAATGGTCCTTCATTGTCTCCGGTGCCCCCACCCCCAATCCACACCCATCCTCTGCATACCTGACCTCCCCACACCCCCCCCCACTGCATATTTAGCTCCAGAGCCTGGCATGACAATCTTCAGTGGACCGGGAACACATCTGCGCTCTTCAAAGCCGACTGTGAACTAAAGAAATGCCGGTAAACTGTAGAATGGCATAAATGGGGGTGGGTCAACTTAGGTGGACATCTCGGCTATTTTTGTGACTTTTGGCTCCACATTTTCAACATTGGGTTCTTGGGACCCCACCTCACAAATTCAGTTACTGTCATTTCATTATTTGGTCCCGAAAGGTGATTTCAAGGTCACTCTGTGGAATCACCTTCCAGGACCGAGTAATGAAATGACAGTGTCACTGTTCATGAGGTGGGCTCCCAAAAAGCCTATGCTGCAAGTTTGGTGAAAAAATTCCAAAATATGACTGTTACAAGTGTGCATTGCACTGTTTCTACACACACTCGTAACTTTGAGAATGTTTAATATTTTCACTCCAGATTTTCAGCATTGCCATTTTTTTACACCTCCTTATGAACAGTACATCTGTCATATTTCACATTCTGCCTGAAATGTGTTTTCACACATGTAGTACACAGTGGCACAGTTGCTGTGAGAAATCAACATTCAGGACAGAGTAAGAAAATTACAGTGACACTGTTTATGAGCAGAAGTCCCAAAATGCCTATGTTGAAAATTTGGTGAGAAAATTTTAAAAAATTACTGTTACAAGTATGCATTGCGCAGTTTCCATGCATGCTCATAACTTCAAGAATTTTTAATATTTCACTCCAGATTTTCAACATTGACATTTTTTCACACCTTCTTATGAGCTGTCATTTGTCATATCCTGGCTGAAAGGTGTTTTCGCACATCTGGCGCACAATAGCATGGTCGCTGTGGGAAATCAATGTTCAGGACAAATTAACAAAATCAAAGTGATACTGTTCATGAGTGGAGGTCCCAAAATGCCTATGTTGAAAATCTGGTGACAAAAGTCCACAAAATGACCATGTTATGAGCGTGTGTTGCTCAGTTTCTGAGCAGCCTCATAACTTTGAGAATTTGTAATAATTTCACTCCAGATCTGCAACATTGCCATTTTTACATTCCTCCTTATGAACAGTACCGCTGTCATTTTTCACAACCTTCCCGAACTGTGGTTTCACACATCTGGTGCGGAATGGCACAGTTGCTGTGGGAAATCAACATTCAGGACAGATTAACAAAATGACAGTGCCACTGTTCATGAGCAGAGGTCCTAAATGCTTTCATAAGACGGGGGTCACAAAAAGTCCATGTTGAAAATTTGTAGTGCAAATACCAACAAACTCCCGGGGCGTTAAGGGTTTCTAACCATAACGTCCCACCCTTTGCAGACTGACAGGTGTCAGGGGTGTGCCGTGGGATTGCTGGCTGTAATGCTCATGCTATTGGACCCCCACCCTGCAGCCAGTGACAGGCATTAAGGTGTGCCTTGGACTCTTTGACCCCATAGTTCACCCCATTCTCCTATACTGCACCCATTTCAGCATGTGTCCTTATGGAATGGGGTGACTGTAAAACCGAACACCTCAAAGCACACCTCAACACTTGTAGGTGTCTCAATCACTCAATCAATATTTATTTATTTAAGGTGCCTTTCTTAAACCAAGGCGCCTTTACAAATTACATAAAACAATAAATATTTAAAACAAGATTAAGATTAAATAATTAACAGTCATTAAAAGTTTTGTTAAAAAGGTAGGTTTTCAAAGCTCCTTTAAAGCTCTGGACAGTCGGGCAATTTCGTACCTGATGAGGTAGAAAATTCCACAGGGTCAGGGCCATAAAACTAAAAGATCTTGCCCCAGAAGTTTTTCAGTGAACCCTGGGAATCTCTAGCAATCCCTCATCAGTGGATCGGAGCGAACAGGGGGGACAGTAGGGATGCAGGAGATCTTTCAGGTAAGCAGGTCCCTGATCATGTAGGGCCTTATAGGTCAGCAAACCGACCTTGAAGGTGATTCGTCAACAAACTGGCAGCCAGTGCAGTCCACGGAGCACAGACGTTATATGACTGGACCTAGAAGAACCAGTCAAAAACCTGGCTGCCGCATTCTGCACTAGCTGCAGGTGGTGAAGTTCAACCCCCGTAAGCCCTAGGTATAGGGCATTGCAATAGTCCAGGCGGGAGGTAACGAAGGCATGGACCAAAGTTGGAAGATCCTCTGGAGCAACCAAGTGCTTCACCCGGGTGATGTTCCTCAGATGATAAAAAGAGGTTTTGACAACTGCTGACACCTAAGACTTAAAAGTCAGACAATCATCAAATACAATGCCCAAGTTCCGTACCCAGTCTGAGATAGTCAGCTGGACACCCCCAAGCCATAAGCCCGAGGGTGATCCAGCTAATAAACCCACCTCACAGCGACCCTGATCCACAACTAACACCTCAGTTTTTTCAGGGTTCAACCGCAGCCAACTCACATTCATCCAGTCTGGGATTTCGGCAAGACAGTTGTTAAAGACCGAAAAGGAAGTATCCTGGCCGGGCACAAAGGACATGTACAGCTGGGTATCATCTGCATAGCAATGAAAACCCAAGCCGTACTGCCTAATAATCACTCCTAACAGCAGCATATACACTGCAAACAACATGGGTGCTAAAATGGAACCCTGCGGTACCCCGCAGGATAGGGAGACTGATGTTGAGGAAAAAATTCCAGACACTACCCTCTGAGTCCTACCCTCGAGGTACGATCGAAACCATCCTAGGACTGCACCAGACAGTCCACAGATACTGTAGATCGCAAATGCTCCAATAGCACACCATTGTCCACAGTGTCAAACGCTGCAGAGAGATCAAGAAGGACCAAGATGGAACAGGTCCTTCGATCTCTCGCTATTAGGAGGTCATTTAGTACCGGTACAAGTGCTGTCTCGGTACTATGCCTTTTCCTAAATCCAGACTGGAGAGAATCATAGACATTGTTGTTGGTCAGATGATCATCCAACTGTGATGCGACCACCTTCTCAATAACTTTACCCACAAAGGGTAAGTTAGAGACAGGCCTGTAATTGGCCAGATGGTCTGGGTCCAAGGAGGACTTCTTAAGAAGGGGCTTAACCACAGCCTCCTTAAGAGGATCTGGAAAATTCCCCCTCTCCAAGGACCGCCAGACTATCTCAGCAAGAACTGGGCTGATTTTATCCACACAATCCACTAAGAGACGTTTGGAGCCCGGGTCCAAATCACAGTTGGTTGGACTCAGTGATTGGACAACCATCACATTGTCACTGATTGTGGGGAGGCTGAAGTCAGACCACACAAACTGGGTATCTGACATCTCCTGCCGACCATCACAACTCCCATTTGAGAGGGTCAAAGGGATCTTGGATCTGATTTTGGCAATCTTATCTGCAAAGAACAGAGCAAACTCCTCACATCGTTCTTGAGAAAAGGCTCTTCCGGGCTGAAGACAGACTAGATTGCACTGTCTGTCCACAGTCCGGAAGAGCTGAGCTGGTCTATTCTGTGCAGCCTCAATCTCTCTGGATAGGAATTCTGCCTTCTTATGAGAGATTGATGATTGATAGACCAGATAATGGTGCATCAAAATAAGTTTGTCACTATCCAGACCCGATCTCTGCCAACACCTCTCCAACCTTCGTCCAACTCTCCTCAACTCCCTCAGGGTCTCATCAAACCAAGAAGACCTGGGGTGAAGAGTGAGAGGACGAACACGAACAGGAGCAATAGAATCCAGGGCCCCTGCTACCGCCTCATTATAGGCACATACCAGCTCTCCTGGATCCATGCAATCTCTCGGGAAGCCCAATAGATCCAGTACTGCCATCAGGTCATCTGGGGAAACAACCCTTAATGGGCAGTACCGGACCATTTCCATAGGGGCTGACCTACTAGGGGTGGCCTCAAAACTGAACCCAATGGAGTGATGGTCCGACCATCCCACCAGTTCCACCACCAAGTCGGATATCTCCATCCCCAGAAGGAACACCAAATCCAGTGAATGACCACCAACATGGGTCGAGGAGGAAATTACCTGTGTGAAGCCCAGCGAAGTCATTAACTGGAGGAAGTCTGCAGGATAGGGTGAGGTGAAATGAGGTGAAATGGCATGAGCGTTATGGGCGATGACGCAAAGGCATAGCCCAATGCCTGTTCATCTCTGCAGGGTGAAGGTGGGGTTGGCGTGAAGTTCAATACTTCACTGCCATTCCTATTCTGCATCTTTCTAACTCCTGCATGTCTTTGACAGAGTAAAACTTTGGTTTCAGAGCAAAGAAAGAGCAGTCTAGAACTACAGACTTTTTACTGATAAATCACTTCTATCTCAGCAGGAGTCAGTACCTGTTTGGAGTAAGCAAACAGATACTTTATTAGAAGAAGGGGGTCTCATTTAAGTAAAAAAAAAGAAGAAAGTCACTGTGTGTTTCTCTGAGGAAGGGGGCTGTATCAGCTTAATTTACTGAGTCAGAGCAGAGCGTGCCTCTAATTGGGGGTGTGGCATAGCAGCTTAGGAGTACGAAAGCAGGTGTCTCCAATTGCAGCTTCCTGCTGTCTTTGGCAGAGGAGAACTTTGGTTTCAGAACAAATAAACGACATTATAGAACTACAGATTTTTTACTGATCACTTCTATCTCAGCAGGAGTTAGGACCTGTTTGGAGTAAGCAAACAGGTACTTTATTAGAAGAAGGGGGTCTCATTTAAGTAAAAAAAGAAGAAGAAAGTCACTGGGTGTTTCTCTGAGGAAGGGGGATGTATCAGCTTAATTTACTGACTCAGAGCAGAGGGTGAGTCTAATTGGGGGCGTGGCATAGCAGCTTAGGAGTACAAAAGCAGGTGTCTCCAATTATAGCTTCCTGCTGTCTTTGACAGAGGAGAACTTTGGTTTCAGAGCAAAGAAACAGCAGTCTAGAACTACTGGGGGACTCAATACTAAGAGGAGTTAGGTGGGGTAGCAAGGGGGAGAGGCGTAGTCGCATTTGGGTGGAGGCCATGCCAGGAATGACAGTGGAAAGGGTGGGACAGTCTGTTCTGAAATATGCTAGAAGGGGTAGGGACAAGCCTCATTTAATTATACATCTTGGGACAAACGACCTGGCTGACAAGACAGCAGATACAGTCCAGAGGAGGTTTGAGGAACTAGCACAATTATGTGAGGGGGCAGGAAGATTAGTAACTTTTTCAGAGATACTTCCTGTTCCAAAGGCAAGCACAACAAGAAAGCTGAGAATAGAGGAATTTAACGGATGGCTAAGAACCTGGTGTTGTGCTAAAGGGTATGGGCTGTTGGGGGGGGGGGAGGGACCTGGGAGGACAGTAGTCTCTATGCCAAGGACAGACTACACTTGAGTGAGGAGGGAAAGAAAGTGTTGAAACAGAGGTGGAGGAGTACATAGAGGAAGTTGGGAATTTAAACTAGGAGTGGGGTGGCAGTTGGGGAAGAGATATGCAGAGACCACAGGTTGGGAAACCATATGAGCTTACCCCATAACAGTGACAAAGGACAAATGGCAAGTACTGTTGGTGATGCTAGAAAGGAGGGCAGGATGGGGGAGGGTGGAAGGTGGTTACCCTTAATGCTAGGAGCCTTGGGAGGAAAACTGCAGAGTTACAGGTTCTCATGGCAGAGGAGAGAGGTGGACATTGCAGTCATCAGGAAACATGGGCCACCAATACAATGACTGGGACCTGTCTGTACCAGGGTACAGATTATTTCGTAGGGACAGAGTGATTAGGAAAGGAGGGGGGGGGGTGGCACTATATGTGAAGGAAGGACTGAAGTGTGTAAGGGAGGAAGGGGAGAAGGGTAGTACGGAGTCACTTTGGATGCAAATCCAGGATTCCAAGAATAGGATTCTTAGAATGGGAGTGGTGTACAGGCCACCATCTGAGATGGAGGAGTTAGACAGGGAACTAGTGGGACAGATCAAGAGGACCTGCAAGAAGGGAAGTGTGGTGATTGTGGGGGACTTCAACATGCCAGGAGTGGACTGGAGTACCCCAACAACCAGGAACAGAAGGGAGCAGGTACTGCTGGATGCTTCCAGGACAGCTTCCTGCTGCAAATAGTCAGTGAACCAACCAGGTTAGGAAATACCCTTGACCTTGTGCTGGCAAATGGGGACTTTGTGAGAGAACTTACAGTGGAGGAACCGCTGTCAGGGAGTGACCACCACTCAGTATGGCTCACATTGGATATGGGCAAGGAAGGAGTGGAATCTGGTACAAGAGTGCTGGACTTCAGGAGGGCCGACTTTGGGAGGATGGGAGAAGTGGTAAAAGGGTACCTGGCCAGAATTCAATCTAGTATGGACACTAACCAGAGGTGGGAGCTCATAAAGCTGGGGATAGTGGAGGCAACCAAAACCTGCTGCAAAGCCCAGAGCAAGAAGACTAGGGCTAAGAAACTGAGCTGGGTCAGCAAGGAGGTTATGGAAAAGCTAAGGAGGAAAAGAGCTGCCTTTAGGAAGTACAAGAAAACAGGTAGGGGGGAGGACAGGGAGGAGTACTTGACAGAATCGAAGGAGGTGACAAGGGCAGTAAGGGGAGCCAAAGCATCTATGGAACTCAGGCTGGCACAAGGCATTAAGAAGGGGGAGAAGGACTTCTTTAAGTACATCAGGGAGAAAGGGAGCTGTAAGGACCACATAGTAAGGATTAGGAAGGAGGGGGTTGGGTGGAAGCAGGAGTACGATAAGGCAGAAGCACTAAATGAGTACTTCTGCTCAGATTTACTGAAGAGAAGAGGTGGGTGACACCCAAGGTGGGAGAAATGGCAGAAGCGGGGGGGGGGGAGTGGTGACAGATGGGGAAATCATGGAGAGCAGAGTTCGAGAGGGTTTGAAGGCACTGAGGGTGGACAAGGTGCCAGACCCAGATGGCATCCACCCCAGGGTACTGAAGGAGCTGGCAGAGGTCCTTGCAGGACCTTTGACAGACCTATTTAATGCCTCACTACATTCGGGGTATACCTCAGGACTGGAGGATGGCTCATGTGGTGCCCTCCACAAGTGTGGCCCCAAGGATGAACCGGAAACTACAGACCAGTGAGCCTCACATCCATCGTGGGTAAGCTAATGGAGACTATCCTGAAGGAGAGGCTGGTGGCCCTCCTAGAGGCCAAAGGACTACAGAACAGCAGACAGCATGGCTTCATACGTGGCAGATCCTGCCAAACCAACCTGGTCGAGTTCTATGACTGGGTAACTAGGCAACTGGACAGGGGCCATGCAGTGGATGTCCTGTATCTGGACTTCAGTAAGGCATTCGACTCAGTGCCACATGGAAGGCTAGGAAGGAAGTTAGTAGGCACAGGGTGGGTGAAAAGCTGGTGAGATGGGTAGGAAACTGGCTGCAGGGAAGGCAACAGAGGGTGGTGGTGGGTGGGAAGCTCTCACACCCAAGGGCAATGACGAGCGGTGTTCCACAGGGCTCAGTGTTGGGACCAGTGTTGTTTGGGATATTCATTGCAGATGTATCATGGGACATCAAGAGCAAGATCAGTCTGTTTGCTGATGATACCAAGGTAAGGCGCATGGTGGATGACCTAGGGGATGGCAGGGGTTGCAGGATGATCTGGCAAAGCTTGAAACCTGGTCAGACACCTGGCAACTGGCTTTAATGCCAAAAAGTGCAAGGTGCTGCATTTTGGGATGAAGAACCCAAGGAGGAGTTACCAGCTAGGGGAGTGCTGCTAGCCCAGACAGAGGAGGAGAAGGATCTGCGTGCGCATTACAGGGTCAATGAACAACTCTGCACAATGTAGGAAGGCAGCTGCAAAGGCCAACAAAATGCTGGGTTGTATTGCAGGGTATATCCTCGAGAGGGAGGAGGTGATTCTGTCACTGTATAGTCATTAGTTAGACACACCTGGAGTACTGCGTGCAGTACTGGCGTCTGTATCTGAAGAGGACATTAAGTTACTGGAGGGTGCAGGCAGAGCGACAAAAGATGATCAAGGGGCTGGGGACTTATCATACGAGAGGAGGTGGAAGGAGTTGAACATGTACTCACTGGAGGAGAGGAGAGACAGGGTGACATGATTGAAACCTTTAAATACATGAAAGGAACAAACAAGACGGGTACAGAGGGCTGTTCAAAGTAAGGGAGGAGGGCACCAGGGTCATGATATGAGACTGGAGCGAGGAAGGTTCAGGAGGAAGATGAGGAGACACTTTTTACAGAGAGGGTGGTGGCTGGGTGGAATCGTTACCTGCTGAAGTGCTATGCAGTAGAACAGTGGACTGCTTCAAACGAGGATGGGACAGGACAAGGGGGAGGGTTAATGAAGGGGAAGGGTGGAAGGGAGGGGCAGCTGCAGAATAAGGGGTGCTAGCTGCACATTTGAGCAGACTTGATAGACCTCTAGGCCTTTATCTGCTGGCAAATTTCGTATGTTCGTACAGATTTTTTACTAATTGCCCTCCTTCCCACCCAAAGCCAGTTCCAGTTTTATAGCCACTGGAGTTGACTGACAACAGGAACTTCCTATTTGGCAGTAGGAAGGGAAGGATCACTGAGACATATTAGTTTCATCAACCTTGGAGGAACTTAAAAAATAACTCTTTCTCCCCCCTGGCTGCTGGAGGTCTGAATCCAAGCACGGAAGAAGGAGACTACTGAGGACTGCAGGAAGTTCCTGTCCTAGAACAGGAAGGGCAAGAGTTGTAAGGGCATATAGGCAGTAGGAAAGTAAGTGTATAAATACACAGAGGGAGGAGACAGTAAGCAAACAAAGCAACAGGAGAGGAGATACAAAATAAGTCAAGATGGGAGTGGTGCAGTGCAATGGCTGTGGGGCAGCAGTGTTCTGGGAGACATTCTGGAGGCTGCGATGCTGCCCTGTTTGCAGGTACCTCTCTGGTCTGAGGGAGGAGGTTGCCCGTCTCCAGGCTGACCTGGCTAGGATTCGTGAAACCTCTTCCCCCACCCAGGGATCACCAGGGCCACCACCATTACCTCAGAGGTTGACAAGAAAGAGGAGCGGCTGGACCAAGGTGGGCTCAGGGAGGGAGAGGGAAGTGGAACAGAGGCGCATCCCTCCAGTTGTACCTCCCCACAATTCATATGCTGTTCTGGCAAAGAGTGGTTCCTCTATGGAGGCGCCTGCAGTGGAGACCAAGGAAGATGCTGGGAACCTCCACAAAGGAGACCCCACAGGAGGATAGCACAAGACCCACAGGGAAGGAAACAACTCCTGGTGGGGACTCGGCCATTAGGGGGTAGAAGTGAGGGAAGGAGGGGACAGGGAGGGAAGGTGCCTGCCTTGCACCTTGGCACAGAGGGACAGGAATCGAATCCTCAGGATTGCAGGAGCAGCTACACGAGGGAGGGAGCTGGATGTTATTGTCCACCTAGGGACAAATGACCTCACTGTGAATGGGATCAGAGCGGTGGAAAAGGAGTTTGTGAAGTTGGGGAAGGGCCTTAGATAAGTAGCATGTACGGTAACCTTCTCGGAGGTGTTGCCTGTCTATGACAAGGATGATGCTAGGGTATTCCGCACCTGTGATTCAATGAATGGTTGAAAAACTGGTGTGGAGCTCAGGGATTTCACTTCATTGGGGACTGGGAAGCCACCTGGAGGGATGTAGGCTTATACTGGTGCGATGGCCTGCATCTGTCCGGGGACCAGGATCCTAGATGACATATTTAAATGCTTCATTGGCAAGCATTTAAACTAGCCAAGGTGGGATGCACTGAAAAGGAGCAGGGAAATCCCAGCCTCCCTCCACAATACACAGTAGCTAGAGAGGTAAACACCAAGGTAGAGAAGTCAGTAGGGAGCAGGACAGGGATAAATGCAGAAAAAGACAGTAAGTATAGGAATGGGGCTAAAAGGGATAAGGCCATAAAAATAAATGGAAGGTGATGAGTACCAATGCCCACAGTCTATGCAACAAACTCCCTGATCTAGTGGCCTTGATGGAAGAGGGATTCCTGGATATTGTGGCAGTCACTGAAACATGGTACACAGAGAACCATGACTGAGATGTCAACATACCAGGATACACAATCTACAGGAGGGACAGGGTGGGTAAAAAGGAGGAGGAGTAGCTCTCTATATAAGGGAAGGGATTAAAGCAACAGAACTGAAGAGTAAACAGGACGTTGATGAGTCACTATGGGTCACCCTGGAGACAGGAAATGGCACCACAATCCGCATGGGAGTTGTGTACAGACCCCCGTCTCAGGGGGAGGAAATGGACAAGGAAATGATAGAAGGCTTCCTTAAAATGGCAGAAAAGGGGGAGATATTGTTGATGGGGGACCTGAATATGCCAGATGTTAACTGGAGTACCTTTGCTGCAGGCACATCCAAGAGCAGGGTCACTAAGGCCCTGGACACACTGGGGAACTTAAAACGGTTTAAGTGCCTTAAAACGGTTTAAATCCCCCTAGCACTGTTTGCAGACAGACTACAAGCCCCTTAAAATGTTTTAACAAAAGTGTTTTTAAACCCTCCTAGATACCTAGTCTTAAAACCATTTTTAAAAACGTTTTGGAGCTAGCATGGTTTTACTCACAGGTCTGTCCAGGAGTAAAAGTGTTTTAAGCTGTAATGGTTTAACTAAAACAGTTCTAGCTGCAGTGTGTCCAGGCAAGCACAGTTCTGTGTGCTGGACTTAACACAAAATAGTCACAAGGAGAACAGGTTTAACACTAGCAATGTGGCCACACTAAACCATTATCAAAAATGGTTACTGAGTAGTGTGGCTGCACTGAAATTGTTTAGCTAAACTGGTTTTAAAAATGGTTTTCAAAAACAGTTCTGTAGTGTGTCCAGGGCCTAAAAGAATTAAGGGTAGAACTAGTAACACCACTGACTACCCTCTTTAACAAATCATGAGAGTTTGGGGTGGTGCCTGAGGACTGGAGGAGGGCAAATGTGATTCCACTTCACAAAAGTGGGAGCAGGGCAGAGGGCAGGAATCTACAGACCAGTTAGTTTGACTTCAGTGGTAGGGAAAATGATGGAATCACTTCTGAAGGAAAGAACTGCTGAGTACCTAAAGGCCAGTCGGGCACAGGACCCAAGGCAGCATGGTTTCACAGCAGGAAGTTCATGTCAGACAAACCTAATAGATTTCTTTAACTGGGTGATCAAAGTAGTAGACCAGGGAGGGTTGTGCATATGGCCTACCTAGATTTTATCAAGGCATTTGAAACAGTCTCACACGAAAGATTAATATACAAGTTAGCTAGCCTTGGAGTGGGTACCAAGGTGGTAGCCTGGATAAAAAACTGGCTGGACAACAGGATACAAAGGGTAATAGTAAATGGAGTCCACAGTGAAGAAAGGAGGGTAACTAGCGGGGTACCACAGGGTTCGGTACTGGGACCGGTCCTCTTTAATGTCTTTATAAGTGACATTGGAGAGCACCTGGAGGGAAAGGTATGTCTCATTGCAGATGACACAAAGATCTGCAGCAGGGTCGATACACAATGTGGGGTGGAAAGAATGAAAAGGGACTTGGCAAGGTTGGAGGAATGGTCAAATATGTGGCAGCTCAGATTCAATGCAAAGAAGTGCAAGGTAATGCATGTGGGAAACAAAAACCCAGGGGAAGAGTACACAATTGTAGGTGAGTTAATAACAACAAAAATTGAAAGAGACCTAGGAGTTATTATATCAGATGACCTAAAGGTGGGCAAACAACGTGAAAGGGCAGTAAGGAGGGCTGGAGGGATAATGGGATGCATAGGTAGAGGCATCAACAGTAGAAAACAGGAAGTTGTTATCCTTCTGTGCAGACAGCTGGCGAGACCCCATCTGGAGTACTGCATGCAATTCTGGAGATCCCATCTCCGCAAAGACATAGAGTGGAGGCTGTTAAGAGGAGGGCAATCAAAATGGTGCAGGATCTGCACCAGAGGACATACGAGGAGAGACTAAAGCAGCTTAATATGTATACCCTTGAGGAAAGGAGGGAGAGGAGGACATGATAGATACTTTCAAGTATTTCAAGGGAATTAACAAAGTACAAGAGGGTAGCTCTAACCCTCTCAGTTGTCTTTCCCCCTAAGATTTGTTTCTTTTCTAAGAGGGTAACGTGACACAATTTAATCATAGGGTCTTCTATACTGTACACCTCAATTAATCAATGTAACCTGCTATGTAATATATCACTGCTATATATACATATTAGAATGCCAAAGTTGAATCTGTACTAACTGTTTTACCATGTTTTTGTCTTGTAACTCCAGGGTCGCCCCTGAAAAAGAGACCTCTGGGGCCCAGTGGGCTTACCCAGTCATCAAAATTTAATAAATAAATAAATAAGTATCTTTCAGAAGAAGAGATGTGCAAGAACAAGGAGGCACAATTTGAAGATCTAGGGAAGACGGCTCAGAGGTAATGTTAGAAAGTATTTTTTCACAGAGAGAGTTGTGGATGCATGGAACAGCCTTCCTGAGGAGGTTGTGGCGTCAGGAACAGTGGGAGAATTCAAGAATGCATGGGACAGGCATAAGGCAACTCTAGTGGGGGGTAGGAGGAGGAAGTAAGCTGTTGATTAACTGGAATCTGCAGCTTATCCATCAGGTAGGGAAATGAGCAGACTAGGTGGGCCAAGCGGTCCTTATTTGCCATCAAATTCTATGTTTCTATGTTTCCATTGCTAATACCAGCAAACAAACATTTGGCATTGACAAATGCTTGTTTCTATAGAAACTGTTAACTATTGGTTTCAGTTCTGTTCTCTTTCCTTCTTTGCTAGCCTTTTTGTAAACTAAGTAGATATTTTTGGTTTACTCTCTGCTGGTAAGTACCATTTTAGAACCCTGTGATGTGATGTATATGCCTAGTAGCCACAGAGATCTAAAGCAGAACACAGATGTATTGTGACTACAGTGAAAGGACATATATAAGGCATGTGCAATGGACTGACTCAAAATATGCTATTTATTTAGCTAAATGACTTGTTCTGGAATGTATTCTGAGGTCACGTACTACTATACCAACCGCATAAGCTCTGCTCTGTAAAGTATTTTCACCATGTTTCTTCTGTTCATTATGTCTGTAACCCTCCTGGATCGTGCCTGAAAATAGGCAATTTTGTTGTCTAGTATGCCTACCCGGTTAACAAAAACTACCTAACTAAAACTAAATAAATAAATACATCTTTAAGCGTGAGGGGGCAGGATCGTAACTCACGAGTAGCAGAGCCATGTGTAAGTTAAGAAAGTCATGCCCACTCACAAGTGACAATAAATTGCCTATTTTGAGTCACATTACTGTATGTTTGACATATACAATAGTAGTTTACAATTAAATCTGTAGTTTGTTTGCAGATTTTGCTATTTTAATTGATTTTAACAACTGGCTCCAGTTCTGCGCTAGGCATTGTGATTTTACCATCATTGTGAAAGCTGCTCTCTGACTGGTTCAGTATTCCACTGTGACAACAATAACAGCAATATTTTCTGATACTTAGAAACAGAGTGTGACAGCAGAAAAGGACCGGTAGGTCCATCTAGTCTGCCCTAGTTTCCTCACTTTTGCTGCACTCTGGACCCTATTTGGTCACAGATGCCCCTCCGTCCTCCCTTACCTCTACTTATTATGACTATGTGCTTGCTTGAAGCTTCTCACAGTCTTTGCCCCCACCACCTCTTCTGGCAGGCTTTTTCCAGGTGTCCCCCACCCTTTCTGTGAAGAGCTATTTCCTCACATTCCTCTTAAACCTTCCCCCATCAAGCTTCATAGCATGACCCTGTGTTCCGGTGCTACTCCTTCTGTGAAAGAGACTCCCCTTCTGCACCTTGTTCACCCTATGAGGTATTTATAGGTCTTAATCATGTCACTTATCGCTCTCCTTTTCTCTCCAGGGAGTACATGTTGAACTCCTGCAGCCTCTCTCCATATGGTTTCTCATACAACCCCTGGATAATTTTGGTAGCCCTCCTCTGGACCACTTCCACCTTATCAATGTCCTTGCAGAGGTGTAGATTCCAGACCTGGGCACAGTAGTCCAGGCTGGGTCTCACTAGTAAGCAATAGAGTGGCAACACCACCTACCTTCTCCTGCAAGAAATCCCCCTCTCTGTGCACCCCAGCATCCAGCTAGCATTGTCTACTGCCTTGTTGCACTGCCCTGCTACCTTGAGATCATCAGATATGATTTTCCCCAAGGTACCGTTCTTGTTTGGTGAATGTCAGTACCTCCCCCCAAATGTATACACAACTCTTTGGTTTCTCTAACCCAGGTACATGACTTTGCACTTTTTTTGCATTGAAACCCAGCTGCCATACCCTAGACTATTCATCTAGTTCCCCCAGGTCCCTTTGCACTCTCTTTATCCCCTCCAGGGTGTCCACCCTTTTGCAGATTTTTGTGTCATCCGCACAGACATACCTTCCCCTTGAGTTCCTCAGCAATGTCACTTATGAAGACATTGAAGAGGACAGGAGCCAGTACCAGTTCCTGTTGTACTCCACTGGTCACCTTCTCTTCCCTCAAGTGACTACCATTTACCACCAGCCTCCGCCTCCTAGATTTCAATCAGTTAGATACCCAAACTTACACCCCCGCCCCCCGGTTGCTTAGTTTCTTAATCAGACTCCCATGAGGTATTCCACACATGCCACATCCACTGACCTCACTGATCCACCTCCCTACTTACCCAGTCAAAGAAATATAGGAGAGTTGATAACATAGGCCCTCTGCCAGTCCTCTGGAACTACCATAATCTCTAATAAGGTGCCGAATAGTATTTCCAGAGGGGCAGCTAACACCTTGCTCAGTTCTTTTAATACCCTTGAGGGGATCCTGACTGACCCAATTGCCTTGTTTTCCTTTAGGGCTTCCAATCCCCAACGGACTCTCTCTACTGAAAATAGACTTGTGTCCACTCCCTCCTACCCCTAGTGCCTGCAATGTATGCTGGTTTGTCCCCTCCCCCCTCCACTGTGAAGACTGAACAGAAGTAGTCATTTAAAAGTTTAGCTTTTTCTTGGGTCTTCTTCTGCACAGCCCTCCCCAGTCACCTAATTCTCACTATACCAACCCATGCCTTCCTCTTCTCACTCATGTACCTGAAGAAAGTCTTGTCCCCTTCTTTGAAATCCTGGCTAAGCTTCTCCTCTGTTTAAGCATTTGCTGTCCTTACCCTCCTTCCTGCCTCCCTTTGTTTATCTAAATATACCTCACTGTCCTCCTTCATTTGGGTCTCTTTGTACTTCCTAATGTAGCCCACCCGCTCCCTCATATGTTTAGGGGATGATGTTCCCAAGGAAGGTGGTTACTCATAGCAATTCTCTCCCAAAACTCTCGAAGATTTCATTGAAACAAATAAAATTATCTTGCCAGACAGGTGCAGGCCCTTTGCCTCCCCCGCCCCGATACTTTCTGACAGGAGACTTCAAATTTATTTTAAAGCTGGAACTCACTTGTTCCTCCGGCCCCCAGAACCCTGAAAGAATCAGCTAGAACTGTCTTAAAAATACCTTCTAAAAGGCTCCTGGACACTACTCAATCTAAGAATAGTTTCATTAGTTATTGAATGAAACCAAATCAAATGAGAGAGACTGCACTTTTAAGACAAAATAATTTATTAGACTGGGCCCTCAAAGATTCTGGAGGAGCCAAGGGATCCCGTTTGCTTTGAATTCTGTATTGACATAGCCTCATGGGGCTAATCTTTGTTCTTTTTTTGCACACCAATTAGAGGGAGATTTCTTAAGAGCAGAATTTAGACAGGCAGATTTTTCTTGGCTCAATACAGACAGGATACTGATCTTCTATGAAGCCAGAATGGGAGGGCTTGCCCGAGGTTCAATGTGGGGAATAGCTCCTCCCACAACCTCTACTTAAGCCCTCCTCTAACACACCTCCCTTGATCAGGGAGTGTATTTCTCTGAGCCTCTGCATGGCTCGTGTGGCTGCTCCCTCATCTCACTGCTGCTCTGGTTTGTTTTCACTCCCTCCTGCCTTTCGTGTTCGTTTCTCACCTTGTCTTGGTCTTCTCAGCTTCTTTTCCTGCTGCTTTTCTCTGCTGGCGCCTCTCCCCCTCTCTTTTCCCTTTTGCACCATTTCTTTTTGGACTTCCTATGCACCCAGTGCTTGCGGCACCTCCTCCTTTCCATGCCTCATGCACTCTCCTAGCGCTACTTCCCCTTCTGTTGACGAGTGTATCGTCATCTCCCCTGATCCATTCCACTTACTTCCAAGTGTCATGTAGCCATTTACCCATACTCCTCTTCACATTTGGACTGCAAAGACCCGATGCTAACTCGAACCACCCGCCTTCAGGATTTCATCTCCCATTCCCTCTCTTGGCATTTACCTTTCAGCTGCACCAAGACTCTCCCTCATACACCTACGGCAGCCTGTGAGTATACTAATTCGTCACTTCTCAGCCACATTTCCAGCATTGTCCAACACCTCTTTCCCATGTGGGACTCATTACTTTAACCAGTATCACTATTTCTACCGGTCACTGTAAATGCCGGTATCTGCCGGTTTTAATGGATAATCACTCTAGGATTCTCATCTAGCTATATCCTGCATAACTGGCGGTCCGGTTACTGGGGCTTAAAACTCTTTTAAGGTTCCCACTAGTACATAGTTCACATAAGCTGTGTCCATCATCTGCCCCTAATGTTCTCTCGCAAACATGGTTGCATTTTACTATAGCGACTGCTGCAACTCATTCAGCAATTCATGCCCTTCATAGCTACATAGAGCATGCTCTCTCCACCTGGCACTGTCCCATTTTTACCATTAAACATACCTGAATGCCTAGGATCAATTATTCCATGAGGTTCACTTTATCTGCTTTTTCCTCACCTTAAAACAGAATGAAAGCTCAAAATGTCTTTCTCATGTCCTTCGATACCTTAGCCCAGTCACCCCACACCACCGTGCAGGAAAGCCTTTCCAAGCATGGAAAACTAATTCAGATCTGCTATCCTATAGCATGTCATATTTATCTACCTGACCTTGTACAACTTTCTCCTCACATTAATAGTGAGCTTATCCTATTCCTGCCATCATCTATCTATACCAAACCTCGTTCTGTGTTGCCATTCCATCCATTGACTCTGCCTATGATTTCTTCTAATATTTCTTTTATACCTGCTCCATCATTTCTCTACTCTCTCTACAGCAGTGTCATACATGGGCCAGCCCATACCAGCAGTATTTCAATCTCCATCCCTAACTTGCACTTTCTGAGGTGCCGAATGAAGGAAGGCTTCCCCTGTCTACTGGGGATGGAATTCCATTTCAACCACTACCTCATGTTACTTACCTGCTGATATCCTCCATCCTAACTCTGCTGGACAGCACTGAGTGAAGGTTAGTGTGTCCCAACTACCGGGGATGGGAGCCATGTCTACAATCTATTGAGTCATACCATACCTTCTCTACCTCTTGTCAGTTGGCGCTTCCCTTCGGTAATGGAACTACCTCCTGCTTATCAACTTGACATCATCCGTCCCTAACTCTGCTTGGCAGCATTAAGTGCAGGTTGTGTCACCCCACCTACCAGAAATGGGAGCTATGTCTCCACTTTACAGACTTATAACATACCTTCTCTACCTCATGCCAGTTGTCGCTTCTCTTCGAGAACAGAACTCACACCCTGCATACCCTCATGATTCTGCTTATGCTGCTTCAGTCACCACCATCCACCTCTGCCATCCCTCATGGCTGCCTGAGTCTACAGTTTACTGCTTCATCTTATGTGTTCTCAGTCTGATACCCAGCTGCTGCTCCCTTCAGGAACTGGACTTTGTCCAACATCCTTCTCTATCTTATATCGTCTGCAGCCTAGACTCTTCGTCCTATCTGCTGACTTCCATGGCTGGGAGCCTGACTCTAACATTGACTGTCTCCATGGTTTGCATCTATACTGATGCGGATTGCCATTTCCGTTCAGGAACAGAACTTCTTCAACTAAATTCTCTCATCATTCTACATCCACTAGCTGAATCCAGTCTGGATCATCTTGCCTTAACCGTCCCATCTGGATACATATCCTTTCATTCCACTGCTTCACATGTGTTTTTTTCTCCACCTGCTACCCAATGCCATAACCCTTCTGGACCTAGACCTCTACTTCTGCCTGCGACTTCGACCATGGAACCTGGACCTCTTCGACTTGTTTGCCTCCATCCTGCCAGTATGCCACTTCCCTTCAATCACAGGACCTTTCTACTTTGAATGACTCCACTTGCCATCCTGCTTTTCCATGGACCTTAGTTCTCTTGCCCTTTGACCTCCTTTCCCTCATCATATGGATGCTGTGAGCTCATTCAGTCCCTCCCTCACTTTAGGTAGATTGCTTCATGGACTTCTTTGCTGCTGGTCACCAGTTTGGCTGTTGTATAAACTTGTATTCTTTGCAGACTTGGGACCTCTCCCTTTGTCAGTCCAGCATCTTCCATCATTTTCTCTAGTCACTTCTAGCCTTCATCAGATGTGGGACTCCTGTTGCTCATGGTGCTTGGCTTGGCTTCTTGGCCTTCAGTGGATCATCATCTGATGCCTTGCTTCAGCTCTCCTGCAATTTGCTTCTGTTTGCTGTGGAACTTGACCCGGTCCTGTACCTTCCTGCTCTGGATGTCATCTGGCTTTGCCTAGCCCCATAGCTTCCTCTTCCTACTCCTTCAGTTTCTCAGGATCCACTCTGGACTTCTTTCCCATTTTGAATGGCTGCCTTCTCATCTTCGCCTTGCTGGCTCTGGGCTTCATAGTGTTTGCTACAGCTCTTTTGAGCCTCCTATCTCTGACCAGTACTCCTACCTAGTCATCTAGTCTTTCATATGATCCATCCCCTACTTCAACTCCAGCCCTTCTAACAGTACCCTTCCACTACTCGTCAGATCATTAATTCATTACTCTGGAGTAATATTACTACCAGCAAACTCCACTTGGCTCACATGCACCATAGACTCTTAAGTTATCACAGAGTCTCATACTGCCCATTCAATTCTTCACAATCATTCATGGAATCCCATTTACCTGGACAATAGGAAGATCTCCTCCATCTCTATAGGATATACCCTACGAACCCTGTCCATCCAATCATCATGACTTGCTTGTATGCCTCATCTCATTGGCTATCCTCATACATGGAAAGGACTTAAACCCTTCTGTTATTCTCAGACTTTGTAATCAGCATCGCTTCTACAGATACCGGGAATCGCAAGATAACCCATTCAACTATGGACATCATCCATTTTAACTTCTGCTGCCTCTTATTTCAACACTGACTCTGATGACCAGGCTACTTGACTCCTACTCCCCAACAGTCATTGCTAGTTTTAAGAACTGCACAGATATCTTCCAGAATATTCATTGTGGGATCTTCACAGCTAGCTAATTACTGACTCCACGCCATACAAACCTTGATTTCAGTCCCTGACATTGCTATTCCTTATACTATTATCAGCAACTTTCACCTAGTACCTTCAGCCGGGTCAACCGCTCTCCAGGGGACCCTTCAGTCTCTTCTTCTCAAAGTACCTTTGTTAATCTCTACAGTAAAGATCATCACTGAGAATTGGCTCTTCTGGATTCCAACTGACAATCCATAGCAGCCAAGACTAATTCACCAACTCAGCCTCACATCCCAATTGGCATTAATCAGGTGTAGCACTAAAATCCTATTGCATCTTGCACTAATCGATCTCATCACCAATCCAGCCTACAGACTCTTCCTCTCATCCACCCCAAGCTTCTACAAGTACTTCAGCATCGGGATTACCTGTAAACTTAACCACCTATGCCACCACAATGCATCTCCTAAATGATCACACCACAGGAATACCTACACGTATTTCAGGCAGCATACCAGCAGAAGATCTGAGCATAAATTCACTAACATCATGACCAAAGAAGCCATCTATTCCTTATAGCGATTTTCCAATCATTCCTCATATATATTAGGCTACTATCTGGACCGCTCTGCAAATCTTCCTCTAGTGCTTTACTAATCACTTATGGCATTACTCTCATCAGGCACTCAAAATCTCCTCTATTCATTTTACTCTGGGATGCTTACCTAGTGACTTATCGCTCACTAATCAATTTTTCACCTCCCAGACTACATCGAATATCAAACCTTATAGGAACTGGATCAGTCACTCATAACTTTACAAAATATCACAACTCCCACAGTGTACCGTGTGGTCTTATATCAATCAAGCCTTGCTCTTCCGACTCATTACACCCCTACAATCTCTTTGGACATGCATCCTTTGTCTCTTTGGAAACATGGACTACATTAGACCTTCTTTAACTGAATCTGCTTTACACATAGGATTCTACCATCCCTATGGAAAAGATGTACCCTTCATCACCAGGATCATCATTCAGTCTGTATCATCCTTGGATCGAGAATGAACCATTATCTCCAGGGCACTCAAAGACACTTCTACTATTTCTATTCTATGGATGCTTCCTTAGCGACTCCTCATTCAATACAGAGTTCCTAGCCTCTAGACCATACCCTTACATTCAAACCTTTCACAATTTGGATCATTCACCAATGACTTCTACCATTGCATTTCCACCATTCCCAGTTTAGTACCTTTTCGATCCATCATGGTCCCTCTGCCCATTACACCCTTGCATTTCTGTTGGACAAGCATCATTCATCATCTTGGAAACCTAGACAGTGTCGGCAGATAAGGGCCTATGGCCCACCCAGTCTGCCCATTTGAGCTTGTAAGTTCAGTTTGTTTTCCTAGAAGTCTGTTGCCCCTTGCCCCTGACCTCCAAAATTCCTTTATGTCTATCCCATGCATTCTTAAATCCCGTGATTGTTTCAGCCCACACCACTTCCTCTGGAAGGGTGTTCCATTTGTCCACCACTCCGTTCTGTGAAGAAATTCTTTCTCATGTTTCTCTGAATCATCCTCCCTCCAACTTCATCCCATGCCCTCTAGTCCTGGAACATCTTTTCACTTAAAATAGTGTTTTCCTGCCCCTGTTCCTCCCTGTAAGATACTTGTATGTCTCTATCATATCCCTCTCTCCCTCCTCTCCTCCAGGAGTACATGTTCAGTTCCTTCAACCTGTCTTCATAGGAATTGTAATGCAATCCATGCACCATCTTTGTTGCCCTCCTCTGAACCTTTCTCTACCCCGTTCATGTCCTTACGTAAGTATGGTCTCCAGAAGCATACACTGTGCTCCAGGTGGGCCTCACTAGTGTCTTGTATAGCGGAATTATGACCTCCTCCCTTTCCTGCTGGTGATGCCCCCTGCCTATACATCCCAGCATCCTATTTGCTTTACCTGCTGCCTTGTCACACTGTTTCCTACCTTGAGGTCATCAGAGATGACAACCCCAAGATCCCTTTCCTGCTTGGTGCACTATATCCTCACCCCCAACTGATATATTGTGCCAGGGTTTTGTGTCCCATATGCATTATCTTGCACTTCTTTGCATTGAATTTCAACTGCAAACCCTGACCATTCTTCAAGTTTCTGCAGGTCCTTCTCATTCTGTCTACACCCTCTGGTGTGTCTACTCTGTTACAGAGCTTTGTGTCATCAGCGAACAGTGAAATTCTGCCTTCTAGGTCCTGTGCAATGTCACTGATGAAGATGTTGAATAGGATCGGTCCCAGCACTGATCCCTGTGGTACCTCTGTAGAGTGACAGCCATTTACCACCACCCTCTGTGTCCTGCCACCCAGCCAGTTACCTACCCACCACACTACAACCTGGACTTCCTTCGTTCTCCTTTACCCAGATTTACTTCATACTTAGGATTCTATTGCTTGTTCAGATCAGACCTACTCTTCAACCTCAGGATCATCATGCGATCAGCATCATCCATGGATTGAGGATGGATTATCATCCCTCCAAGCAACTCAAATTAGCTATGGTTACTAGAACCTTGGTCCTTCTCCTTTTAGTATGCCCAGAGGATGGGCAGATGTCCGGCCATGGGTCCTCAGAGGTTTCCTCCACCTCGGCTTTTTTCCTCTCCTGAGTGCCAGGGGGTCCTACACTCCATGAGTTGGAGGAAATAACTTTTTGGGCCTTCTATTCCCTACAAATTACTACCTATATACCTACTACACAAGGGTGGGAATAGAGTAAAGCCACAAAAAGTACTACAAGTTACACAAGCACTATATACCCTATCTCTCTCTAGTGCTATTCCACAAACACTGAATGAGAGGGCTTGCCCAAGGTTCAATAAGGGAAATACCTCCTCCCACAACCTCTACTTAAGCCCTCCTCTAACACATTTCCTTGTTTAGGGAGTGTTTTTTGTTCACCATCATCCCCTCCTCCTCCTCCTCCTTCTCTGGCACTCTTCTCACCCTTGTTCATGGGCCTTCTATTCCCTATAAATTACTACCTACATACCTGCTACTCAAGGGTGGGAATAGAGAAAAACCACAAAAAGTACTACAAGTTACACAAGCACTATATACCACATCTCTCCCTATTGCTATTCCACAAACATTGAACTGAGGTTACCAGAAGTGTGAAGCTTCTAAGACCCACTGACAGAGGTATGTACCATCTAAACAAAACTTCACCTCATTTTCTAGGGGATCCCAACCCTTTTCTCAAATTGGAGCGCTTCTGCTCACACTAAGGCACTTCCTTAGCCTGAGAAGCAAAAAGCTTCTACCCCGCTGTTCCCTGGCTCTCGTACTCAAGCCCAAGGGACATGAATGGTGTAGACTGCTAGTACCCCAGCTGCCACCATTTCCTCTGAAACCAATTTCTGCTGCCCCCTGTCTCTGGTTTGTACATCTGGTCCCAAGGCCCTGATATCTCTGCAGCTCTTCTGCTGTCACCCAGAATTGCTTCCCTTACGTCTGATCTCAATTCACACAAGGTGGCTGGAACTGCTGGCCACAGTCTCCTTCCTAATTTTATCTCTCTGTGCTAGATCTGAGAAAACCAGCACTGGAAATCCTGATGGGCCTTTTATGACATGCCCAGGCAAATTCATTCAACTGATCCGAGGTCTGTCCCCCCAAACAGGCCACATATGGGTACAGGCTTCCCCTAGCCCCTTCCCTTAACCCCAGGGCTGCCCAGCCACACTGGGGAAAAAGGAAGGCCACTGGCCCCCTTCTGCAGGAGCTCTGCCACAGCCCCTTCAGCCCTGGCAGCTCAGGCATCCAAAAACTGCTCCAGGAACCCACTAAATGTCCCCCAGGGTCCTAGCCTACCTTCCTCCCTACCTACAACTATGCTTTTCCTACCCAGCCACAGGAGACCCAGGACCCTGAATCGAATGCTTTTGTGCCTATCCTCCACCACCCATGGAAAGCCCAGCCCAGGACCTGGTGCTTCACCACTGCATTGCTGACCTGCCTAAAGGAAGGGGAAGGAACCCCCTTCACATTGCCCTAGCAGTACCCGACAATCTGCTGCCTCTCCTAACTCCTCTCTTCTCTCCCTCTCTCCCTCTATTTATATTCCCAAACATCTGCTGCCCCCAAGTGGTGGCCCACAGAAAACAACTCTCCCAGATCACTCACACAACTACCAAAGCCTGGGAGAGAGTAAGGTGGAAAATTGGGGGGGCAAGGCTAAATCCCTAAAGTGAGGAATAAGCTCCCTCAAAATTTGAGGGGGGCTTACACTCTTCCCCCACCCAGATAATCATTCCTTCCTAGGAATGATGGCAGAAGCCCTACACAGGCACTCCAACCAGTAGACTGGGTATGCGCACTCCCCAGACCGCCGATAAGATGCTTGAAACAGGCCTAAGGCACAAAACCTGCCTAACCACCCCAAATACCACCATACCTACACCTAACACCCTAACTGTACCTGTGCCAGGAGGTACTACACTTAACAAAGGCAACCACTATAAGGAATAAACATTTTTAATGCATACACAATCAAAGGATTCAAGAAATTCAAAATGGATGTACATTATGAGGTAGATGTTGATAACAATATTTCTGCCCCCTTCCTTGGATTATACCACCCACCATAAAAGTTGCAAAAACACTACCCACTCATACCAATACACATTTCAGACTTACACCATGCGCTCTCCCAAACATGCATCACTCATTCATATCACACAATAGCAGCAAATATTATGATTTTTATTCTTGAATGGATTAAGATTTGACCTAAATAAAAAAAATAGGAACTTAAGAGAAATAGTCTCTAGGCCTCTTTTTTCATACAATTACCCTTGCCTGCTCTAGGGAGCAGTTTCCTGGCACAGTCCCAGAGTCTTTAAAGGAGCTCTTAAGTGGAGGGTCCACCACCAGGTGGGAAATAGAATTTGGGGTCCAACTTGGTAGTAATGTCCCCAAAAGAGTCTTTTGCAATGATGTAATACCTTACCCAACATCCAGCAAAATCTTGGACGAACACAAAATGCTTGAACAACGCAAGTCAAGTCCATGAGGCAGTATGGCACAGAGACCACACTTTTTGAAATAGCTCTTGAGATGGATGCCCTCCTGCTCCCGGTCGATGTTTGAACTTTTCCCATTGCTCCTTGTAAACCCACTCCTCATGCATTTGTCTTATGATGTTCCAAAACCTCTCAGATACATAAGGGTATTCCAAATGAGGGTACTCAATTTGCATTCTCTTTCTAACCCATCTCTCAGCCTAGCTCCATTCAGACAGATCTCTAACACTTGTTCTCCTGGCCATCCCCGACTCCAGCCAGTTTCCCTTGCTATACATTATATTTAAAGGGTCACCATAGTTTAGTCCATCCATACTGGACCTGCGTATCTTTCAGCAAAGTGGAAGGTGTGGAGTGCAGTCAGATAAAGTAATCACAGGGCAGTGACATGGCTTTGGAATTGCTTGATATATTCCATCGTCTGAAAACTGAAACTTTTCATTAATCAGATTCTCCTCATCAAAACCTTCATCCTCTGAGACCACTTCTTTCTCAATGGTCACTCTAGGGCTGGCTCCAGGAGCTCCTAGCTCAATCAATGGTCTGGTTCTTTCAGGTGCTGAAGCAATGAACCTTGCGGACAGGACCGGTGGGCTGCCTCTGGATAGGAACTGAGTTGGGGACCCTCATGTCCCTTGGGGGGGTCACCCGCAGGTTTTCTTAGGTCCCTACCCCTCCCTCTGCCATGGGGAAAGTGAGCAGCTGGTGAAGAGGGGTGGGGCAGATGACTATGACCATCATCACCTCTGTGATTCTTTCCTTCAGCACCACCCTCCTCCTCAACCGATTCCACGATAATGTCCAGGGAGGGTTCAGATGGTTTTCCCTTTACTGGGGATGGATCTTCCAGGGAACACTTCTCAAACAGTCCTGACTCTAAGCTTCCTTGTGACAACAATGAAGAGTCCTTCAGAAGTGCTAGGTGAAAACCCCGATGGAATACTTGTGGGGCCCGGTCGAAAATGCCTCCAGAGGCAGAGCTAGAGCAAAGGGTGCAGACAGACAACCTTATGATGCCTTCCCCCTGAATCCACATCTGACACAGTTCTCATCAGATTGCCCTCTCCTTCCTGCATTCCATAGCCAGGCAAGGAGTGACATAGAGAATGTAGACATCGTCTCCTCAGAGGGAGGCACATCCTCCACTTTAAACTCTCTACCAGCCTTTTTAAAGAAAGAGTTAATTTGACAATAACCCACCCCCATCTCATTACTAGTAGCAAGGGGGTAAAACACTGTGCTCTTACTTTAATCCAAGTTCATTTTACTTTGCTCACTGTTACAGGTTCTTAGCTCATAACTGCACTCTCTGCTCCTCTCCTACAAAATGGCACCAGCTCTTCAGTCTATTTTCCTCTCACAGAGCCTTCAACCAATTAAATTGCTGGAAAACCACCCCGTGACACACTGTTCACATGAGATCACCACACAGGGGAGTGTATGAGGCCTAGCACCAGAAGGGCCTACCACCACTCTACCACTTGAATTTTTACTGAACCATATTGCCTGGAGAGGGCAGAAATGGACCCACCAGTGCTGTAGTCTGGGGATTAAGTTAATTTAGAACATGGGGGGGTGCAAGAGATGCCAGACAAGCCCCAATGTGTTACCCACCCCTTCCTCATATGTCTAGGGGCCAATGTTCCCGAGGAAGGTGGTTACCCAAAGCAATTCTTTCCCAGAACTCTCTAAATTATTTCATTAAAACAAATAAATGTATCTTTCCAGGCAGATGCAGGCCCTTCACCCTCCCGATACTTCTTGGCAGAAGACATCAATTTAATTTTAAAGCTGGAACTCACTTGCTCCTCCTGCCCCCAGAACCCTGAAAGGATCAGCTGGAATTGTTTTAAGAACACCTTCTAAAAGGCTCCTGTACCCATCTCAATCTAAATAATAATTTCATTAGTTATTGAATGAAACCAAATCAAACAAAAGAGACTGCACTTTTAAAACAAACAAATTTATTCGCCTGGGCACTCAAAGATTTTAAAGGAGCCAAGGGGTCCTGTTTACTTGAAACTGTGGATTGACACAGCACCATGAGGCTAACCTCTGTTATTTTTGTGTACACCAAGGAGAGGGCGATATCTTAAAAGCTGAATTTAGACAATCAGATTTTTCTCAGCTCAATACAGACAGGATACCGATTTTTTTACAAAGCGAGAACTGATGTTTCCAGAAGCTTGAAGCTCCTAAGACCCACTGCCATGGGTAAGCACCATCCAAATGAAACATCACCTCATTTTCTAGGGGATCCCAACCATTTTCTCAAACTGGAGGGCTCCTACTCACACTGAGCCACTCCCTTACCCTGAGAAGTGAAAATCTTCTCCCCCACCATTCCCTGGCTGTCGTACTGTAGCCCAAGGGAAATGGATGGTGCAACCTGCTAGTATCCCAGCTGCCACCATTTCCTCTAAAACCAGTTTCTGCTGCCCCCTGTCTCTGGTTTGTACACCTGCTCCCAAGGCCCTGATATCTCTGCGTCTCTTCTGCTACCACCCAGAACTGCTTCTGTTATGCCAGATCTCAATTCACAGAAGGCGGCTGGAACCTCTGACCACAGACAGTCTCCTCCCTAAATTTATCTCCCTGTGCTCAAGCTGATCAAACCAGCACGGGGAAACCTGAAGGGCCTTTTACCCAGCCTGGGCATATTCATCCAGCTGCCTCAAGGTCTGTCCCTCTAAACGGGCCCTATATGGATACATGCTTCCCCTAGTCCCCTGACTTAGCCCCTGGGCTACCCTGCCACACTAGGAAAAAGGAAGGCCACTGCCACCAGTGCCCTCCTGCAGGAGCTCTACCACAGCCCTTGCAGCCCTGACAGCCCATGCATCCAAAAACTCCTCCAGGAGCCCCCTAAATGTCCCCGGAACCTAGCCTACCTTCCTCTCTACCTACTACCAGGTTCTTCCTACCCAACCCCCAGGAGACCTATGAGACCCAGGACTCTGAATCTACTGCTTCTGTGGCTATTCTTCACCACCCATGGAAAGCCCAGCCCAGGACATGGAACTTCACCACTTCATTGCCTTCCTGCTAAGGGAAGCCCTAGCAGTGCCAGACAGTCTGCCCCCCCTCTTCTAACTCCTCTCATCTCTCCCTCTCTCCATCTATTTCTATGCCAAAACATCTGCTGTCTTCAAGTGGCCCACAGAAAACAACTCTCCCAGGTCACTCACACAACTACCTAAGCATGGGAGAGAGTAAGGTGGAAGAATGGGGGGCGGGGGGGAGAGGCTAAAGCCCTGAAGTGAGGAAAAAGCCCCCTCAAAATATTAGGGGGGCTTACACTAAAGCTGTTTTTTTTTCTCCCTTACAGTCTTAGTCGCCTTCTTAGAAAACCGTAGTGGCCTCTCCCTTCTCACGCCGTTGCTTTTTTCCTTCAAACAGCTTACCTGTGTCTTAGTTATTCCTCCTTTATCCTCCTCCATTGTGCCTCCAATCCACCGGCAATCCCCCCCAACCCTGACCAAACCACACTGTATGGTGATTGCTTGTACCCAGAGGGCTCTCCACTGAGACATCTGCAATGCTGACCCTGTTTGTAAGTACCAGGTCCAGCACTGCTCCATCTCTAGTGAGTTCCATAACCAGCTGCCTAAAAAAATGCTCCTTGCAGAGAATGTAGGATGGCCCTGCTTCTAGTTGTAGCTGCGGACAGAATTCTCCAGTCTACATCTGGCAGAATTAAAGTCAACCATAATCACTACTTACCTCTGCTTACCACTCTGTCAGTGGTCTCCCCCAAAATCCTGTCTAAGTTGTCCCCCAGTGTTAGTGGTCTGAACACCACCCCCACATAGATGAAGGCACGGACCCTGTTTCTAAACTAACCCAAAGACCCTCTAGCCCTTTGTCATCCCTGTTGTGCCCTTGTATCGCTATGGCCTACATAACTTCACTTAGATATAAAACAACCCCCCCCTCTTTCCTCCATGCCCTATCCTTCTGAAACACAGTGTAAGCCTGTATGGCAACATCCCAGCAATGGTTGTCGATGCACCTTGATTGTGCTATGGCCACCAGATCCAGGTTCACCTCCACAATGGTAGTCTCACTGTCAGGAATTTTATTTCCTAGGCATCTTACATTGGTGTACATGGCTCTCCACTCCTTATGTCTCTCCCTGTCCCTACTTTGCCCTTTCTTCCAAAGTCCACCCTTCACCTTCCCCTTGTCCTTAGTACTGTCCACTCTTTTTATCCTCCCTCTGTTCACCCTTCCTAATTCTTCTCTTAGCCTTAGAACCAGCTCCTACTGTACAGATGATGATTACATCATCTGTACAGTAGGAGATTGAGATCCCGATAGGTCAGTAGCTGGACGTGGCAGGGTGAGGAGGGCTATGCCAATCACTGGTATGGGTTGGTTTGTGGAGGGGGCTGCATGGAGGGGGTTCTGCCTACTGTAGTGGGGAACCACCACACTATGCAAAATTTGCAGCACGTGATTCTTTTATGGAAAAGGGGTATTATACCTGAGTGCACAGGGTTTTGCTGTGATTGGGGTCAGGGTTTAGAGTACAGGTTGGGGGGGGTCCACTACAATATGAAAATCTGGGGTCTCCCAACCTTGGTGGAATGGGTATGGGGGGCACTACATCGAGGGCAGAGGATATGTATTATTTCTATATGAGGCACTGTGGACCAGGCTGGGGGGGGAGGCCAGCCAGAAACATCCTGCCTCGTGCAGGCATGCCAATGGGCCCATAATGAGCATGCATGAGGACCATTTGCTCCATGCATTCCTAATAGACTCATTTGCATTCAGTGGCCAAATATCACCTTTGGGGACACTGCATGTCTGGGATACACTGGCGCATCGCCCACTGGTGGTATTCAGCCCATCTCAGAGATGCTCCAGGCACATTGTCGGCCACTTGCCATTTGTGCCACCCACCTAGATTTGCTGTTTTCAAACAGGATGTACAATCTGTTAGGATCAGGCATCTTGTTTGAATATTGCAGTCAGATGCACTGGCCCATCTTGTTGTGCGGCGCATCTGGCTGCGCAGTGCATCTGGTCCCCTTTTGAATATGGGGGCCCTGGTCTAGTAGGCTGTGTGGCAAATCCTTATAAATTAATGCATATTTGTACAGCATACCTATCTATGAAGTATGAAGGGATGGTCCACTTCAATCACTTCCATCCTTAAATTAGCATGCTATGCTTTTTTATCATTCCAAAAATCACATTATATATGGGTAGGATTATACAACTGCGTATAACTGGATTTGTGATGTCATACCTGTTTATAATGACACTGTACAGCTTCTGAAAAATTGGTTAAAAGCACATCTGATTAGTAATTATAGAATAATTTTCACTCCCAATAATCTGTTATTGTCATTGTCTTCTGTGATTTTTTTTTTAAATGCATTTGAAGGTGTATTTCCTCTGAATAGCATTGTTAAGATGTGGTATTTCATTTGCTGTAGGCTTCTTTCTGCTGGACCTAGTTTTAGAGCCAGTTAGACTGAAGCACAGGGAGGTTATGATCTTGCTCAAGGTCAAACTATGTGTCAGTGAATGGTGGGATTTGAATTTAGGATATCCTGACACAGAACTTGGTGTTGTCATCACTGGACCACACTAGTACTGATAAACACCAGAGGAGACATATTAAAATAAAAAAAAATGTTTACAATCAGCAACTTTTGTCTACAGTGCTTAGTCTTCTTAATATTAATTTCACAGGAATGATGGGAGATTTCTAAGAGAAGGTTTAATTTCCTTTTCCCTGTGTCTTAGGCTATCCTATCAGTGACTACTATAGCAACCTATTTTTGTAATATTATTCCATCAGCTACCAGTAACTGCACCCATTTTCTGCTGTGTATTAGTTGCTTAGAACATGTAAAACATCTTAATGTAAAGTTTAATCTCCAGGGGATAGTAGCCCTCATGGAGTCTCATTGCTTCTATCCCTTGATATTAGTCAAGATTTTCAAGTGTAAGGCTCATGTTTCTGCCACTGACAATGTGCTGGTGAATATTGTATTTGTTTGGGGGGGTGGGAGGTTGGGGAGATGTCAGCCCATCATCCTATAGAATTTCAGTAGCGTCTATGGATGACTGATGACTAGATTGATTGTCTAGTAACTGCGATAACTCAGTTTTAATTAAAGAGCTGATATACTGCCTAGAATTAATAGTGTTTTTCTAAAGTAGTCAGCTATAATTTCTTATATCTGAAGATTTTTTTTTCTGATTTGCTAATTCAAAGATTTTCTACCTGACCGTGCTGGGTGTGATGTGTGGATCAGCACTCTGCCTGTCCGCCGACATAGTCAGTTCTGTTCCTGTCTATACATCAGCATTGTGACCCCAATAACTGATGTCACTAGGAACCAAGAAGGTACATTTCCTGCTGCTTGACTGGTAACTTAGGACACATGCTGCCAATCAGGCAGCAGGACTTGTGATTTAACCATGAGTTAGGTCACATATTGATGGTGTAGTGGGAGGAACAGAACCAGATATGCCCACTTTGAGGTAAACCACTGCTTTTGACATAACACACAGCACTATTATGTAGAAAACAATTACTGAGCACATAGAAAAAGAAAAACACTTCAGAAATAAAAAAAAAAGTAATAAGGGACTACATAAGACTTCTACTTCTAGTAGTTAACCCTCACAAGGTATTGTGCAGGATCAGAAAGTGAAAACAGTCTACCCCCTGGTGGGAGGTGAGTCAGATACTTTTTGACTAACCCTCTGAATGAACAGAGAGCCACAGTATGTGGCAACAGGAAAATTTGGTCATGTGCAGTGATATACTTAGGATAGCTTAGCTGTCATGCAGCATCTCATTTTCAGTGAAGTCCTGTCTCTACCTATTTTACAGCTGGAAAGACTGAAGAACAGGAAGGTTAAGGCAAAGGCAAGTTTAAATTAAGTGTAAGTATTATTTCAGGCTCTGCTGGGTTGTGAACCTGAGTCTCCTGGGTCCCAAGTCTGTTCTCTAATGACTAGACCACATTGCTTCAACAATAAACCCAATGACATTATAAGAAACACACTGTGAAGTCATAAAATCTTCCAGAACAGGATATTATCTGAAATAATTCCTTTAGTTTTCAGCAAAATGCTAACCTCTGGAATCAGCAGAATGCAAATAAAAAAATTCCATGCTTTATTGCTCAAGAAATTTTCCAAAAATTGGACTCTCTGTCCTTTACACCTCCTCTATCCACACTGATTTTCCTGCCTTAATGTTACAGTCCTCTACAATGACATCACAACCTTCCGACCACTTCATAAGCAGGGATAAAATATGTATGTTGCCAAAACATGTCCTAATTTGTAGGGATACTCCACCCCCTGAAACACCCAGGGTACCCAGTTGCTCTAGTAAAAATAAATGTGTCCAGGTTGGCCTTGAAGGCCTGTGCAGTCTTCACATTCACTGGTTCTGCTGGCAGGCTGTTCTGAAGGTTCACCCTCTGGGAGATGAAATGTCTCTTAACGTTCCATCTGAATTAACCACCTCTGAGGTTCAGAGCCTCCCCCTGCATCCTGCTGGTGCATATTAGATCAAACATCTCCGTCGATCTGATATTCTAAATACTCCTGAATATGAGGCAGACTGAGATCATGCCCTGTCTCAACCTGCTTTACTCCAGGGTGAACATGTTCAAGGCCTTCAGCCTTTTCTCATAGTTTTCTTTTTTAATTAAGCCTTGTACTCCTGACCCTGGAGCAAACAGTCCTCAGCCTTGACACCAAAGCTGTTCAGGTCCCCAAAAAGGAAAGAAACAGTTAGCACAGCGCACAGCATTAATAAAAAAAACATAACTGTAACTGGTTTTATTGAGTGCATACTGCCTGGGAATCAGACAACATAAGATGATGCAATGCACTGCAGCAGTGGCCCACCAATTCCATTGTTTCCTTTATCAGAAAATGCTCACAGCATGAAACTCACATGTAGGCCAGAATTTACTGTAAGCCTGTTTATTATGCTAAGCGTAAAATACAGGGAAAATAAACTTTTCCCAAACCATATAGCATGCTGACACAATACATTTTGTAAAATGCTTTGTCAAATTCCTTTCAATGGCTATTATTACAATGTTGCAGTCCTCTTTCAGAAGAAATGCCAGTGTTGTTCACTGTTCATGCAAAGCAAATGCAGTGTCAGTGGCTCAGTAGGTAGCACGCTCACCTCTGGGGCTGAAAGATCGAAAGGTCCTGGATTCTGGCAACACATCAGGTGCTGGGGGTAATACACATTATGGACACTGCAGTGCAGCATGGGGGGGGGTGCTGCATTGTTGAGGTGCCATCCTTCAGATGAGTTGTTAAAGTGAGGGCCCTTCTACCCATCTCTGATCATAGTCCAGGTGGAAGGAAAAAGATCCAATGGCACTTATTAATGAAGAGGAGGGAAGTTACCCCAGTGTCATGGCCAATCCCCCAACCATATAAGTCACCCCTAGGATGCACCTGGAAATATTTATTGAATTTTGGTGACCCAGTAAGCCCACTGGGCCTAGAAGTCCCTTTTTCAGGGGTGACCAGGGGGGAAACAGATGGTATGCAACTGAAACTGAACCAGGTTGGTAGTATTTTTAGTGAATGGGAGAAATTTGGCCAGGACTTTGGGGAAATTCCCCAACTCTTGTCACTAGAGGGTGTTGCGTGGCTGTTACTTTGTGATCAGAGTGTGAGTGATTTTGACGGAGAAGGAAGGACGTTCGGTCGGCTGAGGAGTGGGTCTCCTCCTTGGCCTTCCCTTTTCTGAAGCCTGCTATAGTGATGGATCCCTGTTCAAAAGATTTGCCTGTGTTAGGCGAGGAGCATATGTGTTCTGCTGATAATGTACCTGGTATGGTAGATTCAAGAACCGATGCTTCAGGAATGGAGCATAAGGCTGTTGAAGTTCAGAAGGTGGCTGATATTCACTCTCATCTGGAATTAGCCAAACAACAGTTTGTGGAGACCTGAAAGGTTTTACAAGAAAAATTGCGGCGGCAGGAAGAGTCATGTGCTTTGCAAAACTTGGTTCCTGCATTGCAGTCGCATGTTTTGCCTGCCTCGGTATCTGCACCTGGTGATTTGGAAACGGGTGTTGTGAGCTCCCAGGATTCGGAAGACATATTACAGCAGCCTATGCCTTTTTCTCCTAGTCAGGAGGTAAAGCAGGTCAGTGGTTCACGAGGATTTTCCACATCCGATGATGATGTTTGGGATGCTGTGCAGTCTAAGACTGGGGATATTTTGCCTCTGTTTGTTGGGCCTACTACAGTACATCTGATTTGCCTGTTTCAGATGGGGTGGGGATTGATCTGATCTCCCGGATTACTTTTACCATAGGTGTAAAGTCAGGAGATGTTAAGAAAACTCCAGGTAAAACTGGAGCGAGTAGACCTCAGACTTCTCGTTTACAGGCCTCTGTCTCCTCTGATAAGGGAACACGGATTACTGATACTACTCATATCCCTCGTTCTGTGGATTGGGTTTCATCAGCCTTAGAAGCTGCGAGGTGGGTGAAGGATGATTCTGGTAAGGGTTGGATGTCTAACTACCCTACGGTACGAACATCGGATTCTGTCACTAATTCGCCTCAGCATTCCCCTCCCCTTCTGCAGTGGGTGATGGTTCCCTGTTGCCTCCTGGACAGGGTTTCCCTATAGCAAAAGATGTAGTTTCTCCACCTGTAGTTTCTCCTACTATCTTGGAAGAAATTAAGATGTTGGAGGGTGAGGGCTTGGACACAGATCTACAGGCCCTCCCCCTTGGTTGCCCCTGTACAAAACGTAGGTCAGGATACCTCTTCTGAGATTCCTATATCCCCTGACGATACCTTGCAGGCCCCTGCTAAAGTTTTGCATGTTAGGGTTTGAGATCATCTTTTTCCCTCTACTGAAAGTTTGTTGTCTGAACCTGCAATGCGCCGTAATGCAGTTCGTTTGAAATATAGGGGTAATATTGCGGAGGTCCCTGATAGGCATTTTGTGGGGTGGGTTTTGCTTAAAGGCAGTATGAAATATTATGCCTATGAGATATATGCCCTTATCCATGTACCTGGAGATTCTGTGTTCGATATAAGTTTTAAGCACCCAGCAGGTTTGGAGCGTTTTTGGAACAATACCAGCTGTTGAAGCTCTCTCCAGTATGGAAGCCTTTTTTGGCTATCCCATTGACCAAACCCCTGACTAAAAAAATTACTGTTTTGTTTCAAAATGAAGGAGTGAACGCTGCTGATACTACTTATTGGTTGCAACAACACTGTCAGGTTAACGGGTATCCAGAGCCTATATTGGATGATGAACAATTGTGGACTGGTGGATGGAAATATCAAGTAGTACTAAAAATGGAAAATGGTCTTACTAAGGATCTGCCTAATTCTTTCTTTCTTGGATGGGATCATGGGGTTATTTTTTACCCGGGTCAACCAAAGGCTTGCTTTAAATGTGGGGATGTTGGTCATTTAAGTAACATTTGTGACAAACAGAAGTGTAGTCTTTGTGGGGAATTGGGTCACTTTGGGGCTCACTGTTAGCAAACTCAGCACCGTAATTTGCGTGAGGGTGGTAATACCTTCCAGGACTGCTCTTGGGCTTCCCATAATTGCAGAGACTCAGCTGTTAGAGCTGAGCAGGATGCTTATGTTGCTACAGCACAGAAAGAAAAGATGCGTATGGTGGAGCTGTTGACTACTGGGCCTCAAGATATCCCTAGACCCCAGAGTGTTGCTAGGCCTCATCAGAAGGCTTCTATAGAACCTGTAACTCCACCAGGTGAAGTAGTGGTACACCCAGCTACCATTCTGCCTGAGGTCTGTGTTGCTTCAGACCTTGAGTGTACCACAGATGTGCTACCTGATAATGGTGCCTGTATCCTTCTTTCTCGACCTGAGGTGATGCCTACTGTACATGATGGGCCTGTACCTGATATGGAGATGGAGGTTGGAGTTAATCCTATGCCTCCCCCTCCTGTTCAACATGAGGAGACTTTTCAGAGGATAACTAGGTCTAAAGCTGGAAAACCTCCTATTGCCTCTACAGATAATATTAAGAACTCTGAGTCTCTTCTGGTACACAATTCTTATGCCCTATTCTTTGATCAAGAGGGAGATGATGAGAGTATTGACTCTGATTTATCCTCCATTGCTTCCTCACAAACTGAGGCTGTACAGGATGGGCAAATGATTGAGCCACAGAAGACTAGGAAAAGGAAAAAAAAAAATAAATGACTATGATAATTTTTCTTGTTCATGTTGTCTTTATTTCTCTCATAATTTGTTTTGCCTCCCATGGATGTTGCTATCCCTCTTCTTACTATCAGTGTTAATAGCATTAAGACAGTGAATAAAAGGAGGGTCACCTTTGCTAGTTTAAGAGCAGGATGGGGGAATGTTATTCTTTTACAGGATACTAGAATTCATTCTCTGTTTGAGGTGAGAGAGGCTCAGAGGGATTGGAGATGGGGTGTTTCTTTTTGGTTGTTAGGAGAGGATGCTTTTTCGGGTTTAGGGTTCTTATTTTCTGGTTTGACTGTTAAAGTGCTGCAGGTTTTTGATGTGGAACCCAGGAGGGCAATGGTAATGGATGTGATTTTGAATGCTATTACTTATAGGATAATCAATATTTATGCTCCTCAGCAGAAAGCATGTAGGTCCTCACTTTTTCGGAGGTTGGAACCCTATCTTCACACTTCAAAGATGGTGATATGGGGTGGGGATTTTAATTGTGGCCTGTCACATAGGGATTGGGGGAGGGTTACCACTAAAGTATTCAGTGATTCAACTGCTTTGCTTAATATTTTAAAGAGGAATAATTTATGTGATGTTTATGACCTTTTACATAAAGTCCCTTCACATACTTTTCACAAGGGACATCTGTCCACTAGAATAGATTTTTTGTTTGTATCTTCTTGGCTTACCTGTCAGGATGTAGAGATTGCACCCTTGGAAACTTCCAACCATGTGATTGTGCAGCTTCATTTGGGTGCTGTACAGAAGTTGCCCTTAGGGAGGGGCTAATGGAAAATGAACATTTCTGTACTACAAGAGTCTCTTGTACAAAATTCTGTACGGGAGCATTTAATGTTACGAGCTGACTTTTTTTTTATATGTTAGTCCTATAGACTGGTGGGAGGATACCAAGAGGGATCTGAAACAGTTTTATAAGACCATTACCTGTGAAAAAAGCAAAAGGGAAATGCCTGCAGTATTTGAGTCTTAGGGCGAAATATATGTAGTGTTTGTCACAAGCTAGGAATCCTTGTAATGATGTGGCAGAGCAGTTGCAGTCCATTAAACATAGTATGTATTTGTACCTGAAGGTGTCAGAGGATAGAATTGTTCATTTACAAATATATCAAACTAGGGGTATGAAGGATTTGGTTAACCCATTTACTTTCAGTTTACATGGGGTAAAATGTCAGGTGATGTCTGCTCTTAAGGATAATATGGGTAACTTAGTGGCTGATCAAAGTGGGCTCATGCTGTTGGTACAACAATATGTTTCGGCTACTTTTCAGAAAGAAAAAAGTAGGATGTTCCAGTAATTTTATACATTCATTGGATATTCTAAAACTCAGCTCAGTAGAAGAACTTAGTTTAATGGCTCCTATGTCTCTTTCTGAAATACAGATGGCCATATCCAAATTGTCTGCTCGAACCACTGCAGGGGTTGATGGAATTCCTAATAATTTTTACAAATGTTTTAGTGATATTTTGTCTCCTTGGTTACAGATCATTTATGAGGCTGTTTGGGAAGAGCAGAGATTGGTTCCTAGTATGAAAGAGAGACTTGTGATATTTTTGTTTAAGAAAAAGGATGATCCACATGAGGTCGGGAATTGAAAGCTTCCGAGCTTGCTGACTTCAGAATATAAAATCTTAACTAAAATTTTGATCATTGATTTAGTAGTTATTGCAGAAAAGGTAATTAGCTCAGCACAAACCTGTGCAATTCCAGCTAGGAATATTGTTCAGAATCTTGCCTTTATTAGAGATTTGGTTGAACAAGGTTTATTAATGGATTTAGATGGTTATTTACGGACAAGTGATCAAGAGACAGCTTTTGATTCTGTACGGCAGGAACTTATTTGAGCAGTATTATGGCATTATGGAATTCCTGATTCTTTTTTGTCTTTATTGATGACATTGTATGTTGATGTACAGGTTACTCCTTTGATGAATGGGTATCTGGGAATATCGATTATTTTGAGAAATGGAGTTCGACAGGGTTGTCCAATGAGCCCTTTACTTTATGTGTTTGGATTGGACCCCATCTTACGCAGTATTGATTGTGCAGCTGATGTTCAAGCTATTATCAATAAAAATGGAGTGGTTCTCAAAAGGTTTCAGCTTATGCCGATGATTGTGTCTTCAAGGTAGCAGATGTAGATTCTGGCATAAGGCTTTTACAGATGTTAACTGAATTTCATGATGTTACTGGGATCAGGATTAATGTGACAAAAAGTACAGTATTAGTGCTTGGTGCTGCACAGGTGCTACAGAGCTTTCCAATATGTATGACAAAAGAGGAGGTTACAATTTTGGGTTTGTTTTTTGGGACCAAGGAATCAGAAGGGAATAATTGGAATTCTGTTTATGATCTGGCAAATAATAAAGTTAAGGCATGGCTTTCATGAAAAATGATTAGGAAGAAAAGGGTATATTTATTGAGATCGTATATTGCTCCCATTTTTTTACGTGTCTCATGTTTTCCTTTTCTTATGAGGCAGTAGGCTGAATCCCATTAAGAGGGTGCATACATAACAGGTTTGGAAATCTGGGGGTTTAAATATGTTGAATCCTTTGATTTATTTTTTGGGGACTTTGTTTTTTTAGTTCCATTCAACCTTTAATTTTGGAATCTGCAAGGATGGGATGCTTGGGTATGCAGTTATGGGGATCTCCTTTTCTAAAGGCTTGGGGTAGAGGAAAGTGGCATCATTGAAGAAAAGATATTCCAAAATATTTACAGATTACTTTACGTTATATTAGAACTTGGAAAATTGAATTGAGTCGGTTTGTGAGCCATGATAAGAAGTGTTTCTATAACATGATATTGAACAAATGGTATACAGAAGAACCCTTATTTCAAGTACCCAGTACAATAGATACTAAGTGTTTATTAAACAGTATTGTGGAAACACGGATCCCCCTTAAAATGCAGGATTTGGTATGGCTCTGTGGTCATCAGAAACTAAACATATGGGGAAATCAGAAGCATAAGCATCTTGCAGAGAGGAGCTGTGCTGAAAATTCTATGCGATGGTCATTTAGAAACAATATAGCATTTATTTTTTGAATGTGTACGTGCTCAGGGTTTCTGGACACAATTGGCGGATTGGTGGGGTGAAGTTTTATTTAAAACCATGACTTATGATATCTTGGTCTTGGGTCAAATTCCTGCTTCATGGTGCAAATGGGTGAAGAGTTCTGTTTATGTGATTTTGGCTTGTCTAAAATGGTCATTATGGCAAGCACGATGTCAAAGATCTTTATAGGGTAAAGTGATTATGCAACAGGATGTATTTTTAGCTGTTCAGGGAGTACTGATAAGGTATACACCTATGAATTTTGCACACTGGGACAGGCTGTGGGTTCTAGATTACAGCAGAATATAGGATGGGTAGGATGAGTTTACTATTTATAGCTTTTTTTTTGGTTTGGCTTTAGAGTTTTTTTCTTTGAAAAATCAAAAACACAAAGATGTATTTCAGTGTTCCTGTATTTTTTTGTTTATTTTTACTTTGTGTGGGATATTGATGTGGAGGTTATTTGGGGTATCTTTTCACTTGATTTCATGATTATTTCTTACGTTATGCTTTGTTTTTGAATGTTCAATAAAAATTTCCTCTACTCTTTTTCGATAAGTGCCACGGAATCTTTAGCATCCACCTGAACTACCACCAATCCAGGCAGATGGGACCTCAGTTTAATGTCTCATCCAAGAGACAGCACCTCAGAAGCTGCAGCACCCTCTCATGCTGCACTACAGTGTCAGTATTGGGATATTAACCCAAGTGCCAGATGTGGGAACTAAACCCACAGCCCTCTGATCTCCCGGCTTTAGAGGCAAGTGTGCTACCTACTGAGCCACTGACAGATTCACAGATTAGTGTGCTTTTCCTGGTAAAATACTATAAATAAAATAAAATACATAACATCAAAACTGGGTTGTTCAGAGGAGGAAGCAGTGGACACACCTAAAGATGCATGTATGAACTGAAAATTCAGTGTGAGGTTACAGTTTCATCAGCGCTCTCTCACTTCAGGGCTTTTATTCTCCATACCCTTGCTCATTCTGGTGGCTCTGCATTGTACCTTTTCAACAGCCTTAAAGAGCAACTCTGCACTTCAGTACATGTTTTTATAAATACAATGTTCTAGCTGTTGCATTTTACTAGAGAATACATTCTTTCTTTCAGTGTTTTGACCCCAAGATTTACAGCGTATCTCAGAGATCCAACTGAAAAGTCTATATAGAAAATATTTAAAAACATTTGCCTCTACAATATTTACCTCATGGAACCTCATGGGTGTGCTTTGAAACAACTGAGAAGCTGCGTGGGATATACTATGTATTGGTCTAGGTATCTGTAACTAATCTCTCTCTCTCTCTTCTCTTGCTTACATCTAAGAGAAGTTTTCCTCACTTTTACAGTGGTTTTGCTTTGTGTTTAATTATTTTAATTTTTAATTCAGGAAGGGGGTTTTCAAAACTGCTTGTCTTGTCAGCATCTTCAGAAAGGCTGAAATGACTGCATATTTGATTTGCCTTTGTGGCTAACAAACCACCAGGCTGTTTTGGGGCTGGAGAGGTTTACCTGTGTCTGACTTGGATGTCTGGATTTTTCTCTGTTTGATTAGCAGGGTACTTTCTCTGTCAAATTGTTGTGTAGGGTATCTTGCTGACAGGAAGGCACTCATCGCAGTGGTGGGTGAGAGCTTTTAGCTGATTGTTTTGTGAGGGCACAGTTTAGGCCCAACCCCCTTCCCACCCCTCACCCCACCCACCCCTGGAAATAGTTCCTTTATACCTGAGGTTCTGACATCATTTCCTAAAGAGTGCAAGGTGCATATCACTGTCATATCCTCTCTAGCACACTGCACTGACAATATAAGCATACACATTGTATAATATATATATTTCTATATAACCAGTCACACATGCGCACACACACACACACACACACACACAAAGTAGATAAACATGTGGGGAGTAGTGCAATGTAATGGCTGTGGGGAAGCAGTCTTCTGGGAGTCTTTCTGGAGGCTGAGATGCTGCCTTATTTGCAGACAACTATCTGCCCTGAGGGAGGAAGTTGCCCGTCTTCAGGCCGCACTGGACAGTAGTAAGGAAACCTTCCCACAGGCCACACTGGACAGTAGGAAGGGAACCTCCCCCATCCAGGGAGCACTAGTGCCACCACCACTACCTCAGAGGTTGCGAAGAAAGCACAGCAGTTGGACCACAGTGGGCTCAGGGAGGGTGAGGATGGTGGAACAGAGGCACACCCAGTCAATTGTTCCACTCCACAATCCATACACCATTCTGGGGGAGCATAGCTCCCCTATGGATGCACCGGCAGAGAAGACTGATGACAACTGTCACAAGGGAGGCCCACAGGAAGGATGCAGAGGACACCAAAGGGAAAGGAAGCAGCTCCTGGTGGGGACCCAATTATTAGGTATAGAACTGGGTGGAGCTGGGAAAACTGAAGTAAGTGCCTGCCTGGTGCCATGGCTTGAGGGACAGGAAGCGCATCCTCAGGATCACGAGAACAGCTGCAAGGGAGTCTGAGCTGGATGTAATTGTCCACCTAGGGACAAATGACTTGGCTCATCATGAGATTAGAGCAGTGCAGGAGGACATTGCAGAGTTGTGGAGGGGCCTAAGACAATGCTTACACAGTATCCTTCTCAGAGGTGCTGCCTGTCAAAGGCATGGGGAGGCGAGGTAATTAGCACCATGCAGTTTAATGAATGGTTGAAAAAATGAAGGATCACAGGGGTTTGGCTCATTGGGGACTGGGGTTCCAACTGGAGGACACCAGCCTATACTAGCAGGATGGTCTGCATCTGTCCAGGAAGGAACAAGTCTTTTGAGCAATCGGTTTAAATGCTTCATTGGCAAGCTTTTAAACTAGTCAAAGGGGGAGGCACTGACAAGCAGCAGGAAAATCCCAGCCTCTCCCTTCAAAACAGGGTACTAAATGAGAAAAAGACCAAGGTAGGACGGTCAGTGGGGGATGCTGCAACAGAAGGTAAAGCCATAAAAAAATGGAGAGCAATGAGTACCAACGCCCGTAGTCTGGGTAACAAGCTTCCTGAATTAGTGGCCTTGATGGAGGAGGAACATCTGAATATCGTGGCAGTCACAGAAACATGGTACACACAAAACCATGACTGGGACGTAAACATACCAGGATACACTATCTACAGGAGGGACAGGGAGGGTAAAGAGAGGAGGAGTAGCTCTTTACATAAGGGAAGGAATAAAAGCAACAGAACAAAAGGGTAAACTGGGAGGAGAAGAAGCACTGTGGGTAAATTTGGAGACAGGCAATGGCACCACAATCCACACAGGGTGTATACACAGACCCCCTCAGGGGAGGAAATGGACAAGGAAATGATAGAAAGTATACTTAGAATGGCAGAAAAAGGGAGATATTGCTGATGGGTGATCTGAATATGCCAGATGTTAACTGGAGTGCAGTTGCAGCTGCCACTCAAGAGTGGAGTTATTCTAGATGCCCTACAGGAGCATGCCTTAGACAACTAGTACTGGAGCCCACTCGAGAGGGAGCAATATTAGACTTGGATTCTCCAAATGGAGATGGAGAGAGGATCACAGATGTAGAAGTGGGTAGCCATCTGGGAACTAGTGACCATCGAACAGTATGGTTCACAATAAACACAGCAATAGAGTCAAGCCATACAAAGACAAAAGTACTGGACTTTAGGAGGGTTGACTTTGCCAAAATGGGTGAGTGCCTAAGGAATGCACTAACAAATGGGCAGGAAGGAGGGGTGGAAGAACAATGGGGAATATTAAAAACTGCCATCACAGAGGTAACGAGCCTTTGAGTGAAGCAAATAAACAAAACAAAACGATGTAAGAAACCACTATGGTTCTCAAAGGAAGTGGCAGTGAAGGTTCAAGAGAAAAAGAAAGCATTCAGGAAGTACAAGGAATCGCAGAAGGAGCAGGACAGAGAACTGTATCAGTTAAAGCAAAAGGAGGCTGTGAAGGCAGTCAGAACAGCAAAGACCCAAACCGAGGAAAAGATAGCCAACTCGGTTAAGAAGGGGGATAAAACCTTTTATAGGTACATCAGGGAGTGAAGGAAGACCAAGGGAAGGATACTGAGGCTTAATAAAGGTGAGGGATGGTGGGCAGAGGGAGACTGTGAAAAGGCAGAGATATTAAACAAATATTTTTGCTCAGTATTTACAAATGAAGAGGGGGAGGTAGATAAAACAAACAGTAGAAACACTCTGGGTACAGAAGTTGATACCAGCCCATTTACAGAAGAAAGGGTTCTGAAAGAACTCTTAAAACTGAAGGTGGACAAAGCAATGGGGCCTGATGGGATTCATCCCAGAATTTAAAAGAACTAAGGGTAGAACTAGTGACAGCACTGACTACCCTTTTTAAAAAATCATGGGAGGATGGGGTGGTACCTGAGGACTGGAGGAGGGCAGATGTGATTCCCCTTCACAAAAGTGGGAGCAAGGCAGAAGCAGGAAACTACAGACCTGTTAGTTTAACCTCAGTGATAGGGAAAATGATGGAATCACTTCTGAAGGAAAGAATTGTCGAGTATGGAGGGGCACAGGACCCTAGGCAGCATGGATTCACAGCGGGAAGGTCATGCCAGACGAATCTGATAGATTTCTTTGACTGGGTGACCAAAGTAGTAGATCAATGAGGGGCTGTGGACATGGCCTACCTAGACTTTAGCAAGGCATTTGACACAGTCCCACACAAAGATTAATATACAAGTTAGCCAGCCTGGGAGTGGGTCCCAAGATGACTGCCTGGGTAAAAGAATTGGCTGGAGAATAGGACACAGAGAGTAATAGTAAATGGAGTCCACTCAGAAGAAAGGAGGGTTACTAGTGGGTACCGCAGGGTTCAGTATTAGGACGGTCCCTCTTCAATGTCTTTATAAGCAACATTGCAGAAGGACTGGAAGGAAAAGTATGTCTCTGCAGATGATACAAAGATCTGCAACAGAGTTGATGCACAGGGTGGGGTGGAAAGGATGAGAAGGGACTTGGCAAGGTTAGAGGAATGGTCAAATGTATGGCAGCTTAGATTCAATGCTAAAAAGTGCAAGGTAATGCACCTGGGTAACAAAAACCCAGGGGAAGAGTACACAATGGGGGGTGAGATACTAACAACAACAAAAATGGAAAGGGACCTGGGGGTAGTCATATCAGATGACCTAAAGGTGGGCAAGCAATGTGAGAGGGCAACAAGGAGGGTTGGGGGGATACTGGGATGCATAGGGAGAGGCATCACCAGGAGAAAACAGGAAGTTATTATCCCTCTGTCCAGACAGCTGGTGAGACCCCATCTGGAGTACTGTGTGCAGTTCTGGAGACCCAATCTCCGCAAAGACATAGACAGGATGGAAGCTGTCCAGAGGAGGGCAACTAAAATGGTGCAGGGTCTGCACCGGAAGACATATGAAGAGAGACGAAAGGAGCGTAATATGTATAGCCTCGAGGAAAGGAGGGAGAGGGGGGGACATGATAGAAACGTTCAAGTACCTCAAGGGAATCAACAAAGTTCAAGAGGGTAGCATCTTTCAAAAAAAGAGGTGTGCAAGAACAAGATGGCACAATCTGAAGATGGGGGGGCGGCTCAGAGGTAATTTAAGGAAGTATTTTTTCACAGAGAGGGTTGTGGATGCATGGAACAGCCTTCCAGAAGAGGTTGTGGAGTCAAAATCAGTGGTGGAATTCAAGCATGCATGGGACAGTCATAAGGCAATTCTAGGGGGTGGGGGTAGGAAGAAGTAGGCTGCTGGTTAACTAGGATCTGCAGCTTATCCAGTAGGTAGGTAGGGAAATGGGCAGACTGGGTGGGCCAAGTGGTCCTTATCTGCCGTCAAATTCTATGTTTCTATGTTTCTATGTAACTTTTGTTTATGACATCATAGTGCTCACCATGGCAACATACTATGATGTCACAAATAGCAAGTGTGTGGTTAGCAGGGGAGAGTCAGATACATTTTAAAAGATTCAATGGAGCAATTGCTGCATTATCTACAATATTTAGTAGAACAACTGCAGGGAAGGGGGTAAAAAAGTAACATATAAAAAAATAGAGTTAAAACATAACTGCTGTAAATCTAGTATTTATAAACTTTTTTTACAATAGAAAGTTGCTCCTTAATCTTGATGAAAGTGTTTCATACTGACTTTTTAGATAAGCTGGCTAAAATGTACAGATAACCTGGAGAGGGTAAGTGAAATGTGTTCTCTAGTAACTTCTATCTGCACCACAGAGGATGCTTATAAAACAATATAATGACGTAGAAAGATACCTGTGACTCCAAAGAAAGGTGGAGTCAACTATGGCACAAATCCAGGTTGCAAAGAGCGTTCCATTGTCTTGCCACTAAACAAATACCATACACAAAGATCAGACTTGGCCACCATAGGAAAAATCTCCTTCTGTGACTGTCAAATGGCACATCAATTGGCTAGATTTTAGTTGGCACAAATGGGTTTCCATCTGCTAACATGATGGCTAGTGATAGGTGGAGAGATGCAAACATTTCATAACACCAGTTGCCTGGCACCATTCCATGCCCAGAGCCCAGGGCAAATGGCACTAAATGCAGTTGTCCACCCCATCCCTCACTGCCCCTTCCCTTTAGACCTGATTGTAGACCTATGAGGCATTGTTTTTTCTTTCCTGGTGATCTCATGGCCTCATCCCACTCCCAGGACCATATCCTTTCCTTCATATCCTGTGGCACCCCTTTCCTAGCCATGTTCATCTATAGCTGCTTTTCTCCATGGGGTACCATTTGATCTCTGTGCCACCCAGGGTCCTTTGATGGCTCTCCATCTGCAAACAATCCCATGATTGATTTTCCATAGTGTCCTGGTCAACATTTCCCTCATCAATAAGCTATGCCTCTGTAACCCACCCACAGGGACACACCGGGGAAACAAGTTGTCACAGCTCAGTGTGCCTTCCTGGTCAAAAACTGGAAACAAATACACTCTAAGCAACTAAATCTGATCTACCAATAAGATTTAATCTCTCTGCCTGAGACATATATATTTTTCATGTTTTGCAGCATATAGAGTATTTTTGCTTAGGGTAGGGCCTTATGGATATTTTATATACAGTATGTTGCTCAAACACCCACCATAATTCATTCTGACAATGGCAAGTGCATTGCATCACCACTTTTGAGGTGTGAAGCTGCCCCCTTTGAGGCAGTACACCACAGTCTGTGATAAGCTCAGCCATTAGCAAACTCAGCACCCCCTAATCAATCAAACAGGCCTCCCAAGGCTTCACCTTCATGGCCATCTGCATGCAAGTCAAGGTCTCAGGCTCAGCCCTTTGCTTTGTGCCAAAGAGCTCTGTGAATTCATTTTTAAATAATGTTTATTTTTTCTCACCTTTATGTTTGAGATGAGTTTAAAATAAAAACTATTTTGTGTTATTGCTTAAGAAAAAAACACAACTGGCATATGGAAATTTCTGGGAGTTGAGAAATCTGACTAGAAAACCAGCAAGCTTTTTCAGTATGAGAAAAACAGAGTATAACCTGAAACTGTCCGACTTAATTATTCTCAGTAGTGGAGCTGCCTGTTCTGACTTTTTGATTGACAACCATCTTGCATGTTTCTGAACTAATCCATAATAATCCCAGCAGCGGCTCCCAAACCAAGGTAACTATATACCAGTTCATTTGGATCCAATGTTGAAAACTAATCTAGCCAACTTGCCTGCTTGAGATGAATTACTAATATTAACTTGTCCTCTGAAGGGAACTGGCAGTGCGAAATAACATACCGTCATGATTTCCCATAATATTTTCAAGCTGCTATCAGATGTATGCAAAGCAGTTTCTCTTCTAATGGAGGACCAAAGTGGAATTGAAATATGTGTATTTCTAAGCATCCATAAGCTGTCATGGAGATCACGTAAACCACTTCTGCTACTTGGACCTGATCGCAGCAATGCACAGAGAAACATAATGCCACACTTCAAGGGGGTTTATCTAACCCCAGTAATAATCAGAAAGCAAAATGGAAGGCAGAACACGCACCACAGAGGAAAAACAAAATGAATGACAGATAATAAATACTCTGTGAAGTCGAAAGCTGTTTTGTCCATCTGCCTGATGGGATGTTTTCATGACGCTTCCAGATATTAACTAATGACTGATCAGCAAATGTAGCCACATTTCAGTGTAAGGCTGTCATCCAAAAAGGATCAGCTCTACACTCAGTTTAGGGGAATCACATTTCCCTTCTGTTTACATTTTTGATTCCATGGAGAAAGTAATAGGGACCCTGTTTTCAGGAGAATTTTTCCACAAGCACAGAATGGGAGAAACCCTTTTGAAAAGTGAATCCATGGTGTCTTTTTTTTTTGTGGATAGCTACCAAACTACAATAATTTATGATGAGGAGCACATACTTAATCCCACAGAAGGTACCTGCGTTATGTTGTGGGGCCTGAAGTTGTACAAGAATTATTTGTGACATGATCTGCAGTTTGCAGTTTTCACCTGCGGGCTAGCTTCATCCACAGTTGAGAGGTCTGGAATTTAGATTATTTTGTAGCTCTTATATGGCCCGCAGAATGATTCATGTGAGGTTGACAATGTACAACATGTCTTGCTTAGGTTAAATATTCATGATCATTAATGAAAATAATTTTTTATGACTTCCCACCCTCTCCATTGTATTCATGGTGGGGGGGGGGGGGACCGGTGTCAAGACGTCTTCAACATTAGTTGAGCATTATAAAATTTAAATAGAAAAACATAGGTCTGTTTTTTAAATTTCCATCATTAGCTCTAGTACTCTCACCACACTTTTCTATAGTTTGGATAATTGCAGTGTGTGGTCATCCACACCTCCAAGACTGAGAAAAAAACTCACACAGGTCCACACAGGGCAAGAACATCAAAACATAGTACTGTATTAATTCATATCAATAATATTACTGTAGCAATGCCTTGATCCATCATCTAGGGGTATGTCAGCAAGAAAAGATGTAAACTTTGGACTAGGGGCTTTACCAGTGCTTTACAGAATGTATAGTCAATTAAACTTAAAAGTAGAAAAGAAACTTATGTAAATGTGTAGCTGCTTATAAAGTTCCTATTTTCAGAAGAGCTATTCATACCTCCAAAATATCCATCTTTTAAGTGTACCTGAATAACAGTTGATTAAAAATGTTGTGTAGTTTCTTTGTTTAATGACAAACATACCATACAGTTCTGTTTGGATGATCCAATACTGAAGGGGTATTCAAGGAGTGTCCTAAAATCTGGCCCAGTCAGTTTACACTGGCAAAACTGTTCTGAAGTTTCCAGGCACCCTTTGGCAGTTTGGCACTTAGATAAATTATGAAAAAACACTTTATCCCTTCTCCCTTTTTAGGAGGCCAGGGCTACACCCATGGCAACCATCTCAGTCACTTCTTGCCCTTTCTGCCCTCTCCCCCACTCCTCAAGACTTCTTTCTTTGCTATTTATGAAGAGGCCAGCTCCTGGCACTGTGCCAGGAACTGACCTATTCTTTGCAAAGAACCCCCCCTCCTTAACATGATCCCCAAACCCAGTTTTGTCTGTAGATGCCCACACACCCTAAACCACAATCCTTCATTGCTGGAGGGTGGGCTAGTTAACCATAAACCAGACTAGCTCAGTCACTTCCTCCCACAGTGCATCCACTGCATCTGTATGCTCTGTGTGAACAGAGCAAGTGAGCTCATGACTGGCAGGAAATGAGTAGAGCAGTTGATGGCACTAAGCAGACTGACTGGGTGAGTTTGCCTAACATCACCACTGATGCAAAAGTTAACAGACTCAGACTAGAGATGTATTTTAGTCCTGTATGACCCAGTATATAAAGGAACAAGGTACAGGAGGGGAGTTTCTTTCAAATGAGGAACTGCACCAGGACCACAGGGTATGTGATGAAGCTGGTGGTGTGGGGGGTGTTTAAGAGGGATGTGAGGAAGTCTACTTATTGAAAGAGTGGTAGATATCTGGACTAGACTACCAGCAGAAGTGGTGATGAAAACAGTAGGGGTCTTCAACCATGCATGTGACAGACATAGGGGAATATTAGTAAACAGGCAGAGAGGAGGGAGGGTTGTTGGACAGCAGCTAGGATCTGCGGAGACAGACTAGTCAGGTACCATCTGGGCAGACAAGGTGGCTCAAGCAGTCCTCTTCTGCTGACACATTCTGTTTCTATGTTTCTATACTACTAGGGAAGAGAGAACATCAGATCTGGTTCTGAGCAATGGTAGTGGTGTGAGAAGACTATTGGTGTAACAGATACTCAGAACCCACTACCATTCCATGGTATGGTTTGATCTAATGTTGAGGGCTCATGCACAGGCCACTAGGATAATGATGCTGGAGTTATGCAAAATGGACTTCAGGAAAATGGAGGAGGAACTCAGGGCCAGTCTACTTAGGTATCAGCTGATTGGTTGGGGGAAAAAGTGGACATTAGACAAAAGTGGGGTCATGGACATAACAAAGGATTGCCTCAATCAAATTGGAAAGAAGAGAAGACCAACTTGGTTCTCTAGGGAAGTAGGGGACAAGGTTATAAAAAAGAAGGCTGTGTTTAAGGAATACAAGATTTACCAATCAGAGGCCAGTAGGCAAAATTACCTTATCTCTGCCAGGTTGATAAGCATGGTAGTTATAAAGATAAAAGTGGCTATGGACAGCAGGGAGGGGTGAAGTTGAATGATAAAACATTTTTCAGTTATGTACAGGAAGAGAAACATTTGAGAGACTGAAAAAGTAGAAGAGGAGAAAAGCCAAAATGCTCATCCTATTCTTTTGCTCAGTTTTTACAGTGGAAGAGAGTGGTCATCTCCAGGACTGCAGCGTTTAGGCCAGGGAAGAACTAACAAGGATCAAAGGGGCCACATTGAAGGAGAATGTTCAAGAGCTAATGCTGATGGGGTTAAAAGAGAATACGTCACCTGGTCCAGATAGACTACATCGTTAGGTGCTAAAGGAGTTGACTTGAGTGCTGTCTGAGACATTGACATACTGTTAAATTGTTTTCTGGATACATGTGCAGTCCCAGGTGATGAGAAAGTAGCTGATGCCATCCTTCTGCACAAAAGCCAGGATGGAGTCCCAGGGAACTGCAGGCCTGTAAGCCTGATATCCATACTGGGACAGCCACTGGATTACCTAGTAAAAGAACAGATGGTGGACTTTCTGGAAACTGTGAGGCTTGGTCCCCTCACCCATATTGGCTACCCACTGTGCACTGTGGACAATGTATATATGATAATCAGCACTAATACTTAGGGCATTGGTACTTACCATACAAGTGTAGGTAACCAGGGATATTACTGTTATAATATTTACTGCTTGTGATGCAAGTGGCAAGCCAAGAGTACATGTTGTATTCTTTGCATTTTTCTGAGAAGTTATTGTATAGCCTGCACTGCCATCATGCAGATTTATGTAACACCGCACTTATACCTATATTTTGTATGCCTTCTTTGTTCTCATTTTTAGATGATTTTACACATTTTGTATATCTGTTGATAACAGTGGGAGCCACCTAACGTTTAGTCAATAGGGCTTGTTTTATGTATCTAGTAGCTTGTGAAGGTAATGGTTGCCATGGTTATTACCTGACTATATAAGTTACTATATAAGTTACTGCATTACGTATCCCATCTGAGACCACTGCATACCCTGAGGTATTTTGGGAAACTCTCGGCTCCCACTGTCTATATTGGTAAGACTCTGATTTAGGGTGAATGCTTACTTTCTGTAATAAGTTTATTACTGCACTTGCTGCTTGTTTGTATTTTTTCTGCTAGTTTACTACCAACAATTACCTGCTGAGTGTGGATGTATTTTACCCACACCTTACATTTTGGTGACCATGTGCAGGTGATCTAAAGTAGCGGAGATTCACTATTTGCTGGCACTTTTCCATCCTTGCAGGCTGTAAGAAGGTGTACACACCCGTACCACCTCGCCTGTGTTTTTCACTCTGTAGCAACTTGTATGGTCTGGCCGCTTATTGAGCATGGTTGATGCCATCTTACCCTGTTCAATGGCAGTTTTGACTTGCAAGATTGTGAGAGTGCAGATGCCTGACTGTCTGTTGGTTCAACCACTGTGGATCGATACACAGCAGGGTAACAACTAACGGTTCCATTTTTGGGTTTCCCAACCCTTTCAAAGGTGTCCAATATCTGCGCAGATCTGAGACTCAACGTCTCTAAGTTTCTTGCTTCCCATGGAGGCTGGAATGACTTCGCCCTGGATGCAAGCCATTCTGATAACTCCATACTGGGGATCTCAATCCAGTACTCTGAGGTGAGACAAACAGCCAAAAAGCATGATGGCAAATGGCTGTTGGTCACTGCTCTTTATGCTGCTTTCATAGCCTCTGAGACAATGTTTCATTCCCTCGAACTACAAGTCTCAGCTCTTAAGAAAGAGACAGGCTTTCAGGCATCTGAATGTCTTAGGAAAGAGCAAAGACTAGAGGACAAACTGTGGAGTAAGAATGAGATTCTTTTGCACTGTTCTGTACAGAAAAATGATTAAGAGTTAAGCATGTTGAAAGAGGAATGTGACAGACTGAAGCAGGATAAGAAGCAAGTGTTGCAAATGAATGATTTGCTGAGCGATATGAATGAATCTTTGTGGAATGAGAATGAGGAGTTGCAGGAGGACATGAAATGGGCAAGTCTTGAGTTGGATAGGGAGCTTAGGGACAACTATGAATTGAACACCATATATACAGTGTTACAGAAAGAGGTTGTGAAAGGTGTGGGTCGGAACAATGCAAATGTTAGTCACATCCAGTGTAGAGCTAAGATGGTGAAACTACATCATCAGTGTGAGGTACTGGCTGGTCACTTCAAAGCAATGGGTGGTTTTTATTACATGCCTATTGATCTCAAGTCATCCGGCGATGACAATTCTAGTGACAACAGCAGCCAAGATGGTGCCCAGCCACACCTCCAATTTGATGTTTCCATCCGCCACCATTCCCAAGATGGCTCTTCTGTATGCTATTCTGGCATAATCCATGATGGGGGGAGGTTGATGTTGAGGAGCCCCTCCAGTTGCCATCCTAAATAAAGGGGACAAGCAGGAGATCAATCAAATGATCGAGGCCACCCTCATTCGGACAGAGGTGAATGAGGAACAAAGGCAGGTCTTCGGGCAGCATTTAGATACCATGCTCAAGGAAGCCATTGCTCAGCTGTCCCTCATCTGCTCTGTGATCAATGCCACAGTGGAGGCCACCCCTCATGACACACACACAACCAACACCCCTTCCCTGATGGGCATCCCATGATTCAGAATAATCCCCTTCAGCTGGCTCACTCTGTCCAGCAGATTGCTGACTGCATAGGCCACATGAATCCCAATGACAATGTCACTTGCCATTTGGAAGAGATTCATTCCAAATGTGAGATGCTCATTCTGTTGACAGACTACCAGATACAGATCCTTCGGCAGACTGTTGACCCCAGCCTCTGGGCAAAGCTCTGAGGACATCTGCCAAGCCATGGATGTGTCCTTTTATGCTTTTGAAGCAGAACTCATTGTTGCAGACACCTGAGGCATGTTAGGCATTATGTTGGCCTACCACACAAAACAAACTGCTAAGTAGAGCCCAGCATCATACCATCAAAGGCTATGGCTGGCCTACCATACTGGCAAAGCACTTTCACAAGACGAAATGGACACCGACCAAATTGAGTACACGATCTTGTTCATTTGGAACATGATTCTGACTGGTTGTGACCAGGTTGAGCCTGCAGTTTTCCCCAGAACAGACAAATTTGCAGATATTCTCAGTAAGACAGAGCGTGCCTATCAGCTCTACCTCTGAAATCTGAATTCAGATTTGAAAGCCAAAGTGGCTGCAGTACAATCTACCAGCAAGCCCACAACCCACTATACAGTGGAGGGCAAGTCCCAGGACACCATGGCTACACCCCTCCGATGAGAAGCAGAACTACAAGATGGGGAACTGCAACAGAAATAGGAATAGACAGAGAAACTGGAATAACCCTAATTCTAATCAGAATGACAATCAGGGCAATCAAAGTTATTGACAAGGCTCTTCCTACTGAGATATAGTGATGGTGAACAACAACCTCCGTACACTCCTGGGCAAGGTCCAATCAGTGGCTGAGTCCATCCCGAAGCAGACCATTGCAGTGTTAGCTCCGGTAATCCTATCCCTGCTAGGCCAAGGAGGTACTGGGAACCTCCTCAGACTAGGCTGTACCAGGCCCAGATCCTGAGGCCTTGTCCATTGCAGAAACTACCACTACCCAGACCTCCTTGTATCCTATGCAGGATTTAGAAGACATTATATGAGACCCCGCTGGCCTACGTTTCCAGGAACCACCTGGAGAAGATAGTAGCAGTTTGGATTGACAATTACAGACCCCAGTCCATATTGTGAACAATATTTTTATTGACATAAATGGAAGGCCTTGTACTAAGGCCATGGTCGGGCACCACCAAACTGTTCTATTTCTTGATACAGGCGTGGCTGAATCTGTATTACATGATGAGGATCCAGCGATTTCCTCCTGGTCCACCAGAAGGCAGACCAATGCACAAGGTGTGGATGGTACTAAATTGCCTACCTACCATTCTGTTGTACTGTCCATGCTGTCAGGCTCCCTTGACATGAATAATACACTTGACCTCATGGTATTACGTCATCACCCTAGTATCCTGGGAATTGACTTCCTGGCACTACATGGCTGTGTAGTAGACCTGGCCAACCAACTTTTGATCCAAATCAGAGGTCAGTACCATACGGTCATGATCCCTGATTTTCATGTAGTTGCCACCATTGCTGTCCGATCACTGTACCTTGAAGTTCACATTTGGGGACCCCTCTGATAGTCCTTCCCCATGGAGATGGTCAGCTACCACCCTTTAAGGAGTTTACACCCAGAAGGACTTTTGGCATTGGATGACTTATCTAGAGTTGAGGCAGCTTGCACGATTGGCATCGGTGAGGCGGTGGCCACCTATAACAAGGTGGTGTCCGAAGCACTGGATGCCATCACTCTAGTCCATATATGACCCAGATCCTCTCACTTGAGATCTCCCTGGTTTAATGGGGATCTCAAGGCACTAAAGATCAAGGATCAGAAGTTGGAGCATCACTGGTGGAGGACCCAGCTGGAGGCAGACAAACTGGTCCTGCATGCCCACTATGGTGAGTACTAGGAGGCAATCTCCCATAAGAAGGCAGAATTCCTGTCCAGAGAGATTGCGGCCAGGAGGAACAGACCTGCTCAGCTTTTTTGGACTGCGGATAGGCTTCTCCATCCTGCCTGTCTATAGCAGAAGAAGACTTTTTCATCCACCTTGCGTGAAGAGTTTGCTCTGTTCTTCTTTGACAGAGTGTCATCTATCTGGTTGGCGATTCCGTCAGGAAAGCTAATGTCTCGCAGTGACCAAACTAGTAGGAGCACAGGAACTCTGCCTGTCTGGGAGGAGTTTAGGCCAAAAGAGGTGTCCGAAGTGACTGGGGTGTTCTTAGAGCTGAAGCACACATTTTGCAAACTGGACCCAGCCCAGGCGTATTTCTTAATGGAATGCGCCAAGGCTGTTGGCTCTGTGTTCACCAGGATTGCCAGGTGCTTGATCGCAGAAGGGGTATTTCCAGTGGCTTTGAAAGAAGTGCTGGTGAGACCCCTCCTTAAGAAACCTTCCCTCGACTCAGATGTGTCCTGGCGAATTACCATCCAATCTCCAACCTGCCTTTTTTGAGAAAGGTTGTTGAGAAATTGGTAGTGCAACAGCTTGAGGATCACCTCGTGTCCTTTGACATCTATGAGCCATTTCAGTCTGATTTTTGGGATAGACACAGCACAGATACAGCTCTAGTTAGGGTGCATGATGACCTACTCAGGGCTAGAGACAGAGAAGACAGGTCAGCTCTTGTGCTTCTTGGTCTGTCATCAGCATTTGACACCATGGACCACACTGTGCTTCTTGATTGGTTCTGTGAGTTTTGTGGACTCACCGGCACTGACATCAGATGGCTTGAGTCCTATCTCTCTGATAGGGTGCAGTGGGTGGTGATGGGGAATTTCTCCTCCTCCCCAGTGCCTCTGTTATGTGAAGTTCTACAGGGCTCGGTCTCGTCATTGATGCTGTTCACAGTGTACAGTACATGCTGCCCATGGATGAGATCATTCAGCAACACAGCATGGAGTTTTACTGCTATGCAGATGACAGCCAGCTGTATTTGTCATTTGCACCTGGAACATCCGGTGCTGTCAATTGCTTACCATCTGTCTGGCTAAAACCAATGACTGGATGGCTTCCAGCTGGTTGAGACTGAACCCAGATAAAACAGAGGTGCTAGTGATCGAGCCAGGTCACGGGCATGATGGGTTGCAACCTGGAGTGGACACAGCTCATCTATCCTAATGGTAACACTATCCATGCCTCCAAGCGATGCAGTGTTACATCTTCTCAGTATGCAGAACTGGCTGCTGTGGCCTGTGTTCTTGAATTGATACACCATGGTAACACAGATACCATCATCTTCACAGACTCAAATTGAGTCTGTTGTTCACTAACAGAATTCCTGCTGTTCTGGAAGAGGAACACCTTCACATCTTCTGATGGAACACCTGTCAAATATAGTTCACTCTTTGTGTATATTCACATTCTGATCCAACAGTTTAAACACGAGCTGCTCATACACAAAGTGAAGGCCCATTCTAAGTCTGATCCATACCACTGTTTCAACAGTCGAGCACTCTTGCCAAAGAGGGTGCTCGGGGGTGGGGGCATGTAGGATATGGATCACCCTGTAGCTTTAGCAGCTGCATGAATAGTTGCTGTAAAGAAGACCCCTGAACCTTTTATGCCCTTAGACTTGTCCACAGCACAAAAATCTGATCCTCAGTTGAGAGAAATCTTGAGAGTCCTGGATGAGGAAACTGAACAAAAATTGCCAACCAACAGCCCCTACAAGAATCATGCTAACAAACTGCATCTATCAAGTGACAAGAAGTTGGTATGGTACCAACCTGATGACTTTAACTACAAATTATGGGTAGTTCCTGAGCCACTGCAATCAGAGTGCTTCTATCAGGTTCATGACACCTCAACTGGTGGACACCAGGGGGTAGAAAATACAGTCCAGAGACTGAAATCAGTTGGCTGGTGGCCTGTCATTATCAAGGATATCAAGGATGTAAGCTGTTACATCAACAGCTGCCTGATATGTGCACAAAACAATCCGACTGCAGCCAAAAGAAATGCAAAATGACTTCCTCAGAGACAATCAGGACCCTAGCATGCCATCCAGATTGATTTTATTGGCCCTCTGACCACAATTAGCAGAAACAACAAGTATGCCCTTGAGGTCGCTGACCTATTCTCCAAGTGGATTGTGGCCTTCCTCATTTTAACTTGCACAGCAAAGGCAACTGCAAAAGTCCTGGTGGAGCAATTGTTCTCCAGGTGAGGCATACCTCTCAAGGCAGACTCTGAACAAGGAATCAATTTTACAGGTGAATTGATGTGAGAAACACTCAAGCTTCTTGATGTACACCAGAAGTTTCACATTCCTTACCATCCTCAAGCCTCAGGTCAGGTAGAGAGAACCACCAGATGGATAAAGCAAATGCTATCCAAATTTATTGAGGACAATCCCAAGGATTGGGATTCCCTTTTGCCTTTACTCCTGATGGCAATTAGGGGCACTCCTTCAGCCACCACTCAGTTAACACCCTTTGAGGTGATGTCTGGTAGAACTATGAGACTACCTGAACACCTGTTGTTTGATACAAACACATCCACAGCAGACCAAGTGTCTGTGAATACATATGTTACAAAACTCAGAGATGATATCATCAAGACCCATCTGTAGACTGCACATCATATGGGCAAGGCCCAGAAGCAATCCAAAGTTCACTTTGACAAGCATGCACAAGAGGTGGATTGGCAAGTTGGAGATCAGGTAATGGTACTCAGATTTGCACACCCTGTTCATCCCTTCTCTAATAAGTGGGAAGAACCATACCCCATCATCAACAAACTCAGTCCAGAAGTCTACCAAGTTAGACTCCTCCTACAGAAGAAGCTTACTGACAAGTGATTTCATGCAAACCATTTGAAACTGTATAAAGGAGAATAAATACCTCTCCTAACCCCATTGTGCGGGGGTTAGGAGAGGTAATGCTTCCTTTGAGGTACCCATGCAAGATGACTATCTTGCACTTGATCCTCCTACTAGGAGTACTCCCCTCTGTCCATGGCAATGATTTGAGCACTATATCTGACTGCAACAAATGTCTACAGTGACTCCTTCAACTTCTTGATCATCCAGAGGGAAGACACATGACCCCACCATACAAACCCACCACTATCCCTGAAGGAGTCAGCATAGATGTTCCTAATAAATTGATCACTGTTCAGGAGGGCACAGATGGCCACCTGACTGCCATGGTTGTGCCACCTGATAAATCATCCCTCCAAATTGAATGGCAAGCTAACAGCCATGGACAGACCCTTCCTATTGCCTGCCTCTACAAAGGCACTTTCCAAGGTTGGCCTAATACCATAATTGACCCAAATGGTACCCTGTCCATTTGCCAAAGTCCCCCACAGCAACCTAGCCCATATAGTGGCTTAACCACCAACTTACTCCCAGGTGCCCTTGTCAGTAATGAGCAGTTCATGCACGACAGTTATCTAATCTCACCCATTGGAATATGACTGAATTTGGTACATGTTCTAAAACTAACACTTATAAGTTCTTTAGCACTATGTTATTAGATAGTCTTGCTGCCTATCAGACACACACACAGGATTCTGTGGCTGGTTTACATACCATTGAACACTTAGGTTTATTCAGTCCCAGACCTGACCCCAAAAGCAAGATAAATTCTGCATCACGCAGGAGGAGTGCCCCTACTGATGTCACTGGTGCAGCTGGCACCATATCCAGACTCTTCAGATCTGGCATGTCCATCTGAAACAGGGCAGACTTTGCTGCCATCAAAAGCCAAACTGTTCAATTCCAGACTGGCATGAAAAATTATGTTTTACCACCCCTATTGCATGGTGTAGATGGGCTTAGTCAGGAAGAGAGGTACATGATATACAACATGCATGATATTGCTAAGAGTTTTAATGACACTAAGAATAAAATAAATGAACTTGTTTTCCAGAATAACAAGCAGGCAGACAAGCAATATATTGCCAGGGAACTTTTATGCTCTAGTCATAACCACTATCAATAATCTTTTCTGGTAAGTGGAATCAAGATGTATTCCTGATATCATTCGTGACAGACACCTAGCTAGATGGTATTGTCTACATTGTAGGTCAACTGCTTGTATCACAATGAGCATGTCTAGATCTGTGAATATTCCACTGTCAACTGTTACAAATCTTGAGTATGTTACATGTCATCCCAACAGGGGCCACGCTACAATGCAAATCACTGCTCCATCCATGACACCGTGTTCGTGACTTTCACTGTTTCCTTGCCACTCTTTGATCCAGAGACTGCACTTTTTGACAGACTGGCCTCCATTCATTCCATTGGGCATCTTAACGAGGACATCTAGTGAGAGAGTTTCAACTTTCCACCTCTTCTGGTCTTCCATCCTACCCTGGATGCTTGTGTGGCTCCTCATGCAAACTGTTGTGCCAAAAAAGGATACTACTACTTATGTCGCTGTGATTTGTTCAATATTCACTGGACAGCATTGACTGGTCTTTTACTTTGGACTCTGACATTGCCTCAGGGCAACAGCATCATCATCTACCATGTCATCACCAGTGGGCAACACTGGATTTCTTTACCAAGATTATGTAGAAGAGGTGCATTGCTTCACTACAAGACTCACAGATCAATCTTTCACCTGCCCAGTTCAGCTGCTGAAATGAAGGATTCCTACAGTGAGAGTGTCATACAATTCTGATGGGCAGTACTGTGTAGTAACTAATCGTAAATCATTAACTTATGGTTCCAAGTCCTGTGAAATACAATACCCTATTTTCTATTTTATACCTCATCAAACTACTGTTATTGGTCATACAGCGATTCCTCCAGTTCCCATCATGGAACCTGATGTTATTGATACCGACCCTGAATATTTGCATGCACTATCTCAATACTTGTCTATCTTCAATGTCCACATGCTGTAGATCCCCTGACTTTGTCTCTCATGACACTTTCAGGTAGAAAGGATACCCACCTCATCTACATCAGCAATAATATCTCCAAGGTTGGAGAAACCCTTACCACCCTTATTCATGATGGTGATTTAAGCACTGCACTTTCTAATACATGGTTGGAGTTAACATTTAAAGGTTTTGTTATCCTTCAACTGTTTTTAATTCTCTTTTTGATACTAACTCTTTGCTGTCTACCGCGCACGCTAAAACAACATTGTGAGCAACTCAAGTTCTTTTATAAGACTCATGCATTGGGTCTGTAAATGATGGAGATTGTTCCCACTACTTTCACATAGTGTTGTTGCCTTTTAAGTAAGACAATGGGGGGGATCATTAAGCTTGGTCCCCCTCACTCATATTGGCTGCCTGCAGTGACTTGCAGACAAAAATATATATATATATATATATATATCTATATATAATCAGCACTAACACTTAGGGTGCTGGTATTTACTGTACCATACATGTGTAGGTAACTAGGGATATTACTGTTATAATATTTATTTCTTGTGATACAAGTAGCAAGCCAAGAGTACATGTTGTACTCTTTCTATTTTTTGGAGAAGTTATTGTATAGCCTGCACTGCCATCATGCAGATTTATATGACACCGCACTTATACCTATATTTTGTATGCCTTCTTTGTTCTCATTTTTAGCTGATTTTACACATTTGTATATCTGTAGATAACAGTGGGAGCTACCTAACTTTTAGCCAATAGGGCTTGTTTTATGTACTGTATATAGTAACTTGCGAAGGTAATGGTCACTATAGTTATTACCTGACTATGTAAGTTACTGCATTATGAATCCCCTCTGAGACCACTGCATACCCTGGGGTATTTTGGGGAAACTCTCAGCTCCTAGTGTCTATATTGGTAAGAATCTGATTTAGGGTGAATGCTAATTTTATTTAATAAACAAGTTTATTATTGAACTTGCCACTTGTTTGTGTTTCTTCTGTTAGTTTACTACCAACAATTACCTGTTAAGTGTGGATGTATTTTATCCACAACTTACAAAGCCCAAGGGCTCCAAAATCCAAGGAATCATGGCTATGTGAAGGGTAGATCTTACAGACAAATTGAATTCTTAAATGGGGTTTCACAGGGTCTGAAAAAAAGGTAAGGCTCTGAATGTCTTGTACTTTGACTTTTAGTAAGGCTGTCAACCTGGTGCCACACAACCAGTTGGTAAAGAGATGAGAGACATAGGGGTGGGTGACAAACAATCAAGATGGGTGGGCAACTGGCTTAGAGATAAGTCCCAGAAGGTGTTCATTAATGGGGTTATGTCAAGAGTAAGGCAGGTGATGAGAAGCTTGCATCAGGGATCAGTCCTGTGCTCAGTACTTTAGAGTGTTCATATGTCACATAAGGGAAGATACGGGTATATGGAGAAAGAAGTTATTATTCGTTGATGACAACAAGATATATAGCAGAGTGGACAATGACCCTTACAGAAATAATTATATGAAATTTATTTATTTATTTAATTTATTTAACAGACCTTAGGATTACAACCTTTGAGTCAGGGACTCATTTACAAAGGCTCCTCGTCAGAAAAACAAACATAAACACTTAATACATATAGACATAGAATGACAGCTAAAGGTTACAGATCTTTTAGTTATACAATATTGCAGAATCAAGATCAGCTATACATTACATTGAACTTGTTACCGAGAGCTGTATTTTACAGTTTTCAACAGAAAAATAAGTTTGCTGATAGAGGGAGGGAGTAACAGGTTTGATATTTACAACGAAATAGAGAATTAGACAGATACCTTGTGAGTGCAGCCAAAGGAGGCATTGTTAATAGGTAATGTTTGGTAGCCCTATCGGTAGGAGCTCAGTGGTGGGGTGGTCCCATAAGATGATAAATAGATGACCCAACACTAGCTGGTACATTGGCAGTACCATGAAGTGAGAATGTGCTCTTTGAGGGCTGACTTGAAAGGTCTTAATTTGGAGATGGAGGAGATGTCAGAGGGGAGTTCATTGTACCAGGCTGGGACCCTGTGTGGGAATGACCTATGGGCTAAGAAGGTTCTAACCCTCAGGATGGACCACACCTGTTGGTTGGCAGTGTGGGTGTTCACTGAGGCATGGGAGGATAGGAGATAGGCAGAAACCCCCAAGGGGGTAAGCCCCATGTGTATTTTCATTGTGAGGAGGCATGTTTGATAAAATAGCCTTTCATCCAGGGTAAAGAGATTTGTCAGGTCATATTGGGTACAGGTATGGGTATGCTTATCTGCCCCGGTGAGGAGTCTGCATGCTTTGTTTATGGCAAGGTGGATTTTGTTAAGGGCTGTGTGGTCAGCATCCAAGTTGATAGTGAGCCCATAATCGACTAGGGAGAGGACTGAGGAGGTGACAGCCAGATTAAGGGCTTCCAGAGGTAGGCAATCCTTGTGCCAATACAATAGGCCTATACAGACATTTATGGCTGATGATAGAGTGTCAATGTGTGAATGGAAGGAGAGGCTGGAATCAAATGTAAGACCCAAGTATTTATATGTATGGACCTGTTCTAGAGGAAGGAGAGAGTGGGAGAGGATTGTTAGCTGCGCATTCTTGGCCTTATTCTGTCGTTGGGCAAAGAGCATAGTCTTTGTCTTTTTTACATTGACCACAAGTCTTTGGTCTATGAACCAGTCTTCGATCTGGTTAAATGTGTGTTGGAGGGAGGACTGCAATACTGTGGGATCTGGGTGTGAGGCAAAAAGAACTGCATCATCCACATAGAGTAGTAGGTTGCAGGAGTGGGAATTGGGCAAGGTGTTTAGGTAGATGCTGAATAATAGAGGGCTGAGGATGGAGCCCTGGGGAACCCCAGAGTGGACTGGCAGGGTGGTTGAGAGGGTGTTGTTTATTTTGACACATTGTGATCTAGTTGTGAGGTAACTGGTAAACCAGGAGACGGGTCCTTGGGACAGACCTATGTGGCGGAGTGTGCTTAAGAGTAAGGGGTAGGAGACTGTATCAAAGGCCTTTGACAGGTCGATGAAGACAGCTCCAGCTAGGTGTTTTCTATCCAGGGCAGAGTGAATAAAATTAGAGAACTCAGTGAGAGCCGTAGTTGTACTGTGCCAAGATCTGAAGCCATGCTGCTCCCTGCAAAGTAAGTTATGAGCAAGTAGGTACTCAGTGAGTTGGGTGGCCATAATTTTTTTGAGGGCTTTTGAAAGTGGTAGGAGAATGGATATGGGACGGTAGTTATTGGGGGAGGTGCTGTCACCACTCTTCAGTATTGGGATGACTATGACAATCTTCCAGGCTGCTGGGAAATGCCCCAGACTTAGGGAGCGGTTAATGAGGTCATTCAGTGGGGAGAGGACTGTATCTAGTACTAGATGTAGGATTCTCATATCAAAAGAATCTTTGCAATAGCAAGAACCAGTGAGTGTTTTCATGAGAAAAGGCCTTGCCTCATTCGTAGAGATCACTCTGAGATGGAAGGGGGGATGCTGGGTGTTTGGGGGCAGGGTTGTAGGAGTGGGGTCGAAGAAGTTATTTGGGAGTACTGCGCTAAGGTCAGACAACGATGAGTTGAGGCAGTTGGTGATAGCCAACGGGTCGGTGGTAGGGACATTGTTGACAGTTGGTGGGGGGGCTGGGATTTGCTATTGAGTTCCTTGATATTGTCCCAGAACAACCGAGCATTCCCCCAGGAGGAGGCAAGGGTCATTTTGTAGTAGCCCGATTTGGCCTGTTTAATGGCCCAAGTGCATCTGTTATGAGCCATTTTATAGGCTTGCCTGTCCGCCTGTGTGCCGGATGCGACTGCTTTATGCCAGAGATCATCTCTGTGCTTCAGCTGTTGGAGCAGTGCAGGCTTGACCCAGGGGGCATTACATTTCTTGGATTGCACTTTTGCTAGTGGGGCATAGATGTCACATGCTTTATTAAAAGAACAGGTGAAATAATCTAGGGCTTCATCTATAGTAGGGGCCCTGGAGATGGGGGACCAGTCCCATTGAATTATGTATTTTCTTAGTTTTGTGAGGCATCTGAGTCAGAGATGATACCGGGCAATGTCATTTGGTTTGGGTTTCTGCTGAAGACATGACCAGGAAAAGAGGATTAGTGAGTGATCACTTAGGAAGTATGGAAGGACCACCAGGTCAGAGATTCTGTGGGGATGGTTGGTGAGGAGAAGGTCAACCAGGGTGCTAGAGCCATTAGTGGAGTTTACCCTGGTAGGTTGGCTGATAAGCTGGGTCAGATCCAGCGCAGTGAAGGTGTCCTTGGCGTGGGAAGCTGAACCGGCAAGCCAGTTCACATTAAAGTCTCCAACTATGATGTGTTCTGTTTTGGGGGGGAAGCCGGAGATGTAGTTAGTAAGGGATTGTATAGCATGAGCTTGGTTTCTTGGGGGAACATATGCAACAGTAAGAATTACAGGGGCTCTGAAGGGATCTAGAGTAAGTTTTAGTGATAAGGCTTGGGCACCATGGTTTAATGGAGGTATTGGAAGGGCTTGGCATATCATGGAGTCATGGACATACACAGCACCCCCCCACCATGTTTGCCCATTCTGTCGGCACTGTGAAGGGTGAAGCCAGGGAGGGCAACCAAAGAGTCAGGTGTTTTTTTGGAGAGCCAGGTTTCTGTCAGTGCTAGCACATCTGGCTGATGTTGCAGTATACAGCAATTGAGACCTGCTGTCTCATTGGTTAAGCTGCAAATGTTCATTGCAGCTATTCTTAGCCTGTGGTGCGATAAGCTAGGGCTGGGCGAGATGGGGCCTGGGTTAGGATGAACATTTCCTGAAATTAGCAGGAGTATGGCAAAGACTCTGAGGAGAACAAATTATCGCTGCCTTATTGTCAGGGATAGCTGCCATCTAGTTATAGTGCGGGTAGTACAAGGGATGGCCAGGGTGATAAGTGTTGGAAAAGACAGGAATGTGATCTGGCATGGAGGTTGATGGTGGCGCATGACTGCAGGGAGATATGTGGGGGGGTGGGGGATGCAAGAGAGGTAGTGGCAGTGTGGGTGGCAGTCGGTGGTGGTTCATAGGGGTGGGAGGTGTGAGAAGAAGACCCTTGAGGGGAGGGCTTAGGAGTCCAAGAAGTAGGATAGTAAGAGTGATCAGTAGTAGCCTGGGTGGTCCGTACGACAGTGGGTGCCCAGTAAGTGGTGATAAGGGGACAGTGGCCCAGTGTCAGTATAAGGGGGGGCAATCCGATACCCATAATTGTGGTGGTCTCTATGGCACAGTGATAGGATGACTGACTATGGTTGGTTAGGGTGTAGTAATTTGCTTTAGGGAAGAAGGACCCAGGACAAGAAGTGCTTAGGGGAAGAGGAATGCAACCTCCAAGAGTTGTTGCCCTCTAGTCGCTTTGTAGTATAATTTGCAAACGGAAAAGCAGTTGTTGTATTAAAAAAGAGACAGCTCAGGAATGGTAGAGCCAAGAGCCAATAATAGGAGGGGGAATAGCGTTTTGCCTAATCAGAGATCAGTAGCAGTAGTAGTGCAGCCATATGGCCTGAAAGGCAAAAAGCGCCAAGTTCAATCCCGTTGGTAGCTGTGGGCTGCTTTTCCAAATCTGTACCCGGCTATAGGCCGAGAGGCAGGTAGGTCAGCGCAGAACAGCCATCGGGTTCAGAGCAGCTCCTGTGGCTTGCAGGAGGAGGCAATCACCCGTACTGGACAGGATGCCTGGTTGTAGGCCGAGAGGCAGGCGGGTCAGTGCAGAACAGCCACTGGGTTCAGAGCAGCTCCTGTGGCTTGCAGGAGGAGGCACTCACCCGTACTGGATAGAAATGTTTTCATGCTGCACACATAAAACTACCCAAGTGATATGCGTACTGCAAATATGATTTAAATTTTAAATTGGAACTGATTGCATGAATATGGCATGCATGCAGCAAACAAGTGTGAAAAACATGATTTTTATGTTAATTGGGAAAGACTGCATGCATTTGGCATGTGAGCAAAAAGCAAGTGGTCACTGATAACTGCACATGTAAAAGTTAAGTGACTTGCTCAGGATCACACCATACACAAGTGGGGGTTGATGAGATTCAAACCCAGGTCTTCATACCTCCAAGACTTTTGGCTTGCCGTTCAGTGCCTTTAACCACTAAGCTATACTGTCTGCACACATATGGCTCACTTGTACTTCAATACATACTGTATCTGAATACATCTGGAAGCATGTGGCATGCTTGTAGCCACTGTTATGCTTTCCAGTTTTCTTCTCTCCCTCCTCTTAGCTTCACAGTTGAACTGTGGCATTCATACCAAAGGAAACAGATATGGCTTTTTCCTACCCCCAATACACAAACTTACCCACAAAACCACTTAATTACTTCTGTCTGGCCTGTGCTCCTACTATTTTCTCTTCATAGTTTTGAATGCTTCCACGAAAACAGACTTTAAGGTGCAAACACAAAGTAGCAATAATTTGACACACACCCACATGGCCAGTCCCCCCCCCCCCATGCACACACACTGTAGTGGGTACAGCCATGCTGCTACAGACAATCCACCAAGTATAGATATAAGTAAAAAGTCTCTTATGTGAGTACTAGGGAGCAAGAGGCAGGAGTCTTTAAGAGATAATGTCCATGGGTCAGAGTGCTGGGGCATACCTCCTTGAAATGAATGGAGTAATTTTTTATTACTATTTTGTACATTATGATGGTGAGTTGCAGAATAATGAAGGCCACTGTTCTACTAACAAGTACCTTGTTAGTCGAGCGGTGGCCTTCATTAATCTCCAACTGTCCATCAATAATGTATAAAATAGTACTAAAACAATGCCCCATTCATTTCAATGGTGCACACCCATGCAGTCTCCTTTGCCCTTTGTCTTAATGTGCCTGAGCATGGAGATGTGGAGGTCAGCTTCACTGGGGCATAAGTCTGACTATAGTGGGCCCAATAGTCTGTGCTTACCATACTGCTCAACTGTCTGTGAATGCAAGGGACAGCTCTAGAATGTTTGTAACATCTCTAAAAGGTACAACTTCTTTGACCTGACTGAAACGTGATCTGCAAATCAGGAAACATTTAAATGAAGATTCATCTTTATATACTGTACCCAGAGCAGTGCATCAAATTTGGGCTTAAACTCACCGAGTTACTAACCAATTTTTTCCTGGCAAAAGTTCTGCCCCCCCAAAAAAGAATTTTGCCCTGATTTTTCTCCCTGACTCCATTCAATACCCATCCCCTATAGGTCATGACACAGCCCAAAGGTGAAGAAGTGTGAAAAATGCATCAATATTTCAGTCCTTCCTCCTTCCCCGAACCCCCTGTAAAAACATGTATTTACTTTTACTTACCTGGCCATATGGCCACAACCTGCAGCCTGGCACAGTGTGCCACCAGCCCAGTTTTTAGTCTGTTCCCCCTCTCTCCTTCCACTAGAAGCTGGATGCTAGAACCAACCATCACAGGTCTCCAACCTGGATTGCGATCAAGTCACTTTGCCAACTAAACCCGCCCAACCTGGATTTCTTGCTTCTTGCATGGTTGCTGCTGTGGCTGCTGCCGCACTAATCAAGGCCTATGAAGGCCACCCACATCACAGTCACCACTGCTGCTAAACCTAGCTTGCTGCTGTGGGGGGTCTATGCTGTTTTTTTTTTTGCAAAGCAAGTCTAGTAGAGTAAGCAGGTAGCCTAGTCTTGAGTTAGCTTCTAGCTCACCCTCTGCCCATTCAGCCACCAGGGGAGATGGAGACTCACTAAGAGTAGACCAACAGAAATATGCTGCCACAACACTGCTATTAAGAGTTCAGTGCTCACCGACTCCTCCAAGCTATAGTATGCAGTCTGTCTACTCTGTGGTAGGAAAGACAGTGTCGCACTTACAGTCATGTGCTCTTTCTTGGCTGGAACTCATCCACATCACATGTGATGGTGCCGCCACTAATAGGTGGTGAGAGTGGACAACACAATACAGGCAGAGTTGAATCTGGAGAGTACCAGCAGCGTGATCACACACAGGCCAGATGGGCACTTATCGTGCAAAAGATTAAATCCAAATTTAATGCTATTATTGCCACACCATAAGAACAACCTAGGTACAAATCCGAGGGGAGGGTGGGTAACTGCCCCCCTCTGTCCTACCTACATGGCACCCCTGCTTAATGGTAGAAATTCATTCTTGGGTGCTAATACAGTGGTTTCCACTGTGTTCTGAGGTACTATATCTCCATGTTTCATGATGTGCCCTGATCATTATGTGGGTTGGTGTCTCATTGTCCCTCATTTTGAGTGTCTGTGTCCCTCATTTCAGTGACAAAATGTGAGGTATGGTGCATGCTTCCAATACCCTACTCAGCACAAAGTGCTGAGCATGACCATAGTGCATATGTTCAATACAGAATGACAAAGGAAAAGTAAGTGAGATGAAACAGTCATCGAGAAACACATTTTTAACACTAAGTATGCATGAGGGATTTGTATAGTCCAAAACAAAAAGGATAGGCTTCACAACACAGAGGTAGCCCATCTTTGCACATCTAGAATAGGGGATATTGACTGGCTATATCCTAGGCATTTAATACAGTAAGCAAACAATACTTTACAAATTAATGGTGATTTAATGACAAAAATCAAAAGACATTAAATAACTTGCAAAAAGGATCAGAATTAATGAGTTTACCTAATGTTTATGGGAATTCAAATAAAATGTATTTTAATGACTCTAATTGCTAACAGTAGTATAAGAAATAGAAACTGATGTGTTTTTTAGATGGCATTTGCACCAGCTTAGCTGCTGCATACATGGCAAGAGTACATCATGCGAACCTGATGTGATGTTTTAATGATGTTCACACCAGCTTAACTGCTTCACTCATGTCAAGCATGCAACATGCAAACCTGATGAAATTTTTAGATGTTCACACCAGCTTATGTGCTGTACACCTGTCAAGCTTGCAGCATGCAACCTTGATTTGCTTTTTTAGACCTTGCTTGCTTATGATCACTTTGTGCATACGAACTGCATGCAAACATTGCACAATTAAGCACGTGGCATGCATTCTGCATGTACACAGCACACCTATATTTCTGTAAGGGGAAGGAGATATTAAGGAACTAAGGAAGGAATGGTCAGGGATTCGGCAACTGAGATTCAACATAAAATTGTAAGGCTATGCTCTTGGGAAGAAAAATCACTGAATATTGAAATGCAGGATTATATCTGGAGCATACAACAGAGGACAGAGATTTGGGAGTCATGATCTGTGACAGTTTGAAGAACTCTGCACACAGCAGTAAGGCATACAGCAAAACAAACAGGATGCTTGAAAGCCCAGGGAAGGCCTTCATGAGCAGAAGAAATTCTGGAAGTTATTCTGATTTGAGAGACCATGCTGCCCTAAATTGGGGATAGCAGAGCTGAATAGAGTAATTCCATAAAGAATGGAACCCCTTGAATTTTGGGGGAGTGACTCTTTTCCATCAGATATAAACCTATACGATGGAGAACTGAACAAAGTTCATGTTGGTTTGAAACCTGTGAACTGGTGAAGTGATTTAAACTCTGACACATAAACTGATATTCGGGACCAAAACTGCAAAATGTCACCATAAATATACATCTAGTTTGAATTAAACTTTTTCCCCAGCTCTAAAACACCATGAACTATAGGTTTTAAATACAGTACAGTAACTGTGTTCTCGGTGGAGCAAAACAAACATAAAACAAGCATTTGTCAATGCCGAACATTTGCTTGTATGTATTTGCTGTGCAGGTGTTTGGTACTAATAGTGCAGAGGAGGAGGACAAAGTTTGAATGCAGCTACCTGCACACTGAACAACAGGCGTTAGAGCAGCAAGAAATCACTATCAGAGCAGCGTATTTATTTTGATTTAATAAAAGAACTGAGGATTCACTAATATCCAACATAGCAGCCAGCCAGCCACAAGTCTAGCCAGCACAGTAGCCAGGAGCCAGATTGTCAGACTGGCAACAGGTGACACTTTAGCAGCCAGTATGTGCCCTTTTTTGTGAGAGGTGAGTTTTTTTTGTTTTTTGTTTTTGGGGGGGGGGGTGTTGTCACAGATCTATGAGTGAATAGGGCCCAGGGTATAGTAATAGGCAGGAAAAACAAGGCAGATTGGACCACATATTTTGGCAGGTGGGTGCTGATGGTGGGTGAAGCAGGAAATCACTGGAAAGGAGATGTTGCAGATGAACCATAGAACCATCGAAGAGATGTGCAGAAAAGAACCACTAGGCCCATCTAGTCTGCCTTATTTTTTCTGCCTATTATATATAACACCCTGGACCCTGTTCAGTAGCAGATGCCCCCTTTCCTCATGTCCCTCTACCTAAGATGCACATGTGCTTTTCCCACACATGCATGAAGCTCCCCACTGCCTCCACCCCCCATCATCTCTATTGGCAGGCTGTTCCAGGCATCCACCACCCTTTCTGTGAAGAAGAATTTTTTCACATCCCTCTTAAACTTCCCCCACTCAAGCTTCATAGCATGCCTCAAAGTTCTGGTGCTCCTCCTCTGAAATAGACTCCCCTCTTGCACTTTGTTCACACCTGTGAGACACTTACAGGTCTCAGTCATGATTCATGTCCCCTGTCACTCTTCTGTCTTCCAGGGAGTATTTGCTGAGCTCCCACAGCCTCTCCTTGTATGGATTCTCATTCAACCCCCACACCATTTTGGTTGCTCTCCTCTGGACTGCTTCCACTATGTTAATGTCCTTGTGGAGGTGGATCCTCTATGATTCGGTCTGGTTGTTGTGCAATCAGCTGTTTAGCAGTGCAGTAACTACTGTAGGGCAGCAAATTCCATTTGCATGTTAGGGAGGAGCTGCATGGCCTTTGCCCTGGCCAGCACTGAACTGTATGCCATGGTGTACCTATTATGTCTTTAAGGTCATCTGGGACAAAAGGATTCAAGGGTGACTCAAGGTGAGCAGTGTGGATAAAAAATAAAATAATTTTTGTCACAACATATTATATATCTAGGTGGACAACTATAATCTGTTTCTGTGGGTATAACACATTACACCTCACAAACACTTCACTGGACTCATGATGCTGCATCACAAATAATAAAAAATCATAAGATAAACAAAGGATTACAACTAGTACTACTAATTCTTATACCTCTTAACCTGTCAGCATGTAAATGTCGAACACAGGTCTTTAAAATGCAGAGCAAATAGCCAAATAGAATGTCATTTGTAATACATAAAGATGGCTTGTTGGTGCAGTGGTAGGATTACCACTTGTGATGACAGCAATGTGGGTTTGGGAATTATCCCAGGACATTGGCGGTTGGACGGGGAAGAGGACTGAGCATCCCACAGGACACTCTTCTACTCTAGGGAAGGAGGACAGAGTTCTCAGTTGCAATACCGCCACCATGGTGAGCATAGGTAGCAATGCAGATGGACAACGCTGTGGGAGAGGGGATGCAGCCTGGCTTTGAAGTGCAACTGCCACATAATTGCATGCATGCCATGGAGCCCTCACCAGCTGCATCCTTGTTGGGGCTGGGAGGAAAAAAAGCAGAAAACTCCAAAGCTTGGCCACATGACACTAGTGCACTTAGGCTCCAGAGTGACCTCTGTCCTCCACACTTGCAGACCGGGATGGAGGGCACTTCCCTGACAGGACCTATGATGGAGCCACCACAGGGTGGAATACCCTGCAGATTCCATGAGGGCAGGTTCTGTAAGTGCCTGAGACGGAGTCTGGTGATGCTGGGCAGTTGCCAGGCAGAGGTGGGCAGTTCCATTTATCAGGGGATAAAAAAACTATGTGGAACATAAATCTATCTTCATGAAACAAGGGTTAAAACACTCTGTGTAATGCATACCACCTGAGAAGTAATAATGTGACCATAGCATCTGAAGGGGAAAGGAGAGTACTCTTTTTAGTTTTGGGTGGAGTCGAAGGGGGTTGCAGGTGCTCCCCCTTCCCTGATAGATGAGTTTTACCTTAAGATACATTCCCCTTGCAGAACTAGAGGCCCAAGCAAGCAAGGAATAAAGAAGCATGTGGCTCCCCACTCCTGCCCCCCAACAAAAAAAAAGCACACACACACTTTTATTTGACTGTGTGAACTAGTGGCAAATAAGACAAGTACAGGATGTGACTATTTAAAACTATGTGTCACATTTTATGAAAATATCCCCAACCCCCTTGCCTACAAATATATGTTAATAAAGTGATAAATTGTTGGGAGAAGTTTCATAAAAAATGCCCAGTGCAGTTGGTAGATAACATGAGAGGAATAAATCTGCACTCGCAGCCTGATACACATAAAATTTAATCAGTTGTTTAATGGTTGTTTTGGGGGGTCCATTTCTCAGCCCCTCTCTTATTTTGTTTTTCATTTTTCAGCTACCTACCATTTCACTTTTTCTGTTTCTGCCTTGCTCCTTATTTTGATTTTCGTTTTTAGATCTGTTCCTAGGGAAGGTTCAGGAAGGAGACGAGAAAATGCTTTTTTGCAGAGAGGGTGGTGGCTGGGTGGAACATATTACCGGCGAAGGTGTCATCCTGTAGTACAGTGGGCTGCTTCAAAAAAAGGGCTGGGATAGGGCAAGAGGGAGGGTCATGGGAGGGAGGGGCAGCTGCAGAATAAGAGCTGCTAGCTGCACAATCGAGCAGACTCAGTAGACCATTTGGCCTTTATCTGCTGGCAATTTCATATGTTCGCATGTTCTTCATTTTTTAGCCTCTTCCTTGTTTGTGTTATCTCTTTTTTCAGCCACTCTTCCTTTTTCATTTTTAAGCCCCTCACTACTTTTTCCAGGTCCCCTTTTCATTTTATAGCACCCCTCTCTGATTTTTACCCCACCACCACCAGAGGTTCAGCAGCACTTGACGTAATATGGCATCCACCCCACCTTCTTGAATTAACCCACCCCCCCACACACAGAATCATCAAAGATCAGTTAGCTTTTAGCCAGACTTGAAAATCCGCAAAACTAACTTGCAGCTGGACAGACTCACAATGACAAACACTGGAGGTGGCAGTCGGTCACATAGAATCAGGAGATAAATGCTCCCTTGCTAGGGAGTCCACCTCTTACAATGACAACAGCTCTGGCAAAGGAAGACCGTGAGAGAAACCTTGGGCTTTGTCTTGCCTTGTGCACTATTTTACACTATCCATATTACATTGCAATATGAACCATGCTTCTAAATAAATTCTGGTGCAAACATAAACTGATGCTGCTATGAATTAAACTGACCAATACTGCTGAAATAAAACTGTGTGTTAAAAAAATCTTGATGAACAGCACCATTAATTAAGTAAACATGGTGACAAGACAAGTTGACCCCAGGTGAAATGTAATAACTACAACTATCACTAGGGACTGTAAATAAGCGAGGAAGCTTTCATTTCTTAAGCGCTCAATTCCACAGGATCTGGACACTATACAAAAAAGGTGTAAAATATACCATCATACATTTACAAGATGTGTATCACCTTCAGAGTTCAACCTGAGAATCCTCACAGCAGTCCCGACTGAGTATTTTATTATTCCACTATGACCGGTCGCAAAGTGTTAAATAATATTTTCTGCACCATACTTATTATTTTTTTTTAAATTGAGTTTATTTTTTGGTCTATAACAAGTAACAATAATTAGCAAGAAGAAAACTACTAATCACAGAACCAAAAAAAATAAAAATGCACCCCACTAAACTATATACAAAATAGCAAGTGCTAAAACACTGAGCAATCTAGAAGAGGAAAATACTACAAGTAAACATATATCAAGGGTACAAGAGAAGATAAAAAAGGAAAAAGAAAACCAAAATCCCAAAATAAACATTAAACAACCAAAAGCTATACAGCACTATACATTAACAACAGTTAGGGCACGGTATACACTGTGTGAAACTTTAACCGTTTTTTTGTTATACAGGTTTAAATTGCTCTGAGTACTGGTGATCAGCTTCTCCAGATGTAGGTTAGATAGAAGCTCATTTAACCACTCTGTATAAAATAGCTTATGCTGGTCCTTCCAGTGATGCAAGACCAATTTTTTGATAGATATACAGTGGCTAGCAATATCACCATTTGATATTTTTGTTCTTTAGATGCAATTCAGGTAAGATCACCCACTAGGCAACCTGCAGGGGAGAAGTACTCCTGTAATCCTAACATGGAATCTGCCCTAGCCTTAATTTCTTGCCAAAGAGATTGGACAAGAGGGCAGTCCCAAAAAATATGTAATGGAGTGCCCTCTGCCATACCACATCTAGTGCATACACCGGAATCCAGCTTCCTCATGCACCATCCTTATTATTACATGACTGTGCAATATACACTATTGAAGTTGCAATAATTTTGCAAAACATAATTCTGTAATATATTGCAGTGCATGATCCCATGTGTCAAATATCTTGATACCTTCCCTGATATTAACAGGCACAGCCCCATGCAAACAGATGCAATTAATTGAAAGGAACTATTCCTGCCTGAAACAGACCGCTTGGTATACATAATCATCCTGCATTGCAGACCAGGTTTGCTGGCATAAAGTACCTAGCTTCACCTGAGCTCTTTTCTTCTAGGATTTGCTTGGAAAAACAGAGCAAGGAGCAACATTAACAGAGCAAGGAGAAACATTAAGGTGTCTTTTGGCTAAGCAGAGTTACTGTTGTGTTACTATTTTGTTTTGTGCTTATAAGTTGTACTTACAGGTTTTATTACTGTTTTGTGCTTAGAGGTTGTACAGTTTATTGCTTTATTTTTCTCTGATTGAAATTGTTTTTTGCAGGGTATATTTTCTTTTAAATTGTTGTGCAGGTTGTCTTGCTGAAAGGAAGGAAAAAAATAATCTGGGTGGTGGGCTAGAGCTGTAGCTGATTGTTTCTGGAGGGCACGGGCTATGTCCCACCCACCCCAAGTGCATCATTTCCTTTATACTAGAGATTCTGACATCACTTTCCCAAACGGGCAAAGGACAAACACCTGTCATAACCTTAACAGCCCAGCACACTGCATAGGGGGTAAATGTGTGCACATGCTCACACACAGGAACAAAAAAAAAAACTAAACAGAAAGGGAGAGAGACATGTGGGGAGTGGTGCAATGCACTGGCTGTGGGGTGGCAGTCTTTCAGGAGATGTTCTGGAGGCTGTGATTCTACCTTATTTGCAGGCACCTCTCTTGTCTGAGGGAGGAGGTTTCCTGTCTCCAGGCCGAACTGGCGAGGATTCAGGAAATCTCCTCCCTCCCAAGGGATCACCAGGGCCACTTCCACTTCCTCAGTGGTTGACAAGAAAGAAGAGCGGTTAGACACAGTGGGCTCAGAGAGGGTGAGGGTGGTGGATCAGAGGCACATCCCTCCAGTTGTACCTCTCCACAATTCATACACCATTCTGGTGGAATGTAGTTCCTCTAGAGAGGCACCCACAGTGGAGACCAAGGAAGATGCTGGGAACCTCCACAAAGAAGACCCAGAGGAGGGTGGAATGAGACTCCACAGGGGAAGAAAACAACTCCTGGTGGAGGACTCAGTAATTAGGAGGGTAGAACTTGGTGGGGGTAGGTAAGGTGCCTGCCTGGCACCATGGCTGAGAGGGACAGGAAGCAAATCCTCAGAATCACAGGAGGAGTGGCACAGAAGAGGGAGCTGGACATCATTGTCCACCTAGGGACAAATGACCTAGCTGGGAATGGGATCAGAGCAGTGCATGAGGAGTATGTAGAGTTGGAAATGGAACTTAGACAAGTAGCACACACAGTAACCTTCTCGGAGGTGCTGCCTATCTATGGCATGGGTGGTGCTAGGGTACTTTGCATCATGGGATTCAATGAATGCTTGAAAAACAGGTGCCAAGCTCAGAATTTTGGCTTCATTGGGGACTGGGGGTCCACCTGGAGGGATGCAGGCCTATACTGGTGCAATGGTCTGCATCTGTCCGAGAGAGGAACTAGGTTCCTAGGTGATAGGTTTAAATGCTTCATTGGCAAGCATTTAAACTAGCAAAGGGGGGAGGCACTGAAAAGAAACATGGAAATCCTAGCACTCCCCTCCCCCCACACACACAAAACAGGGTAGTGAGTTAGGTAAACACTTAGGTAGAGAAGTCGACATGGAGTAGGACAGGTGTCAATGGAGAAAAGGGCAAAAACAATAAGGACAGGGATAGGGCTTAAACTGGTGTGATGAGTACCACTGCATGTAGTCTCGCTAACAAGCTCCCTGAACTTGTGGCCTTGATGGAAGAGGGACACCTGGATATTGTGGCAGTCAAAGAAACATGGTACACAAAGAACCATGACTGGAATGTCAACATACCGGGGTACATTAACTACAGGAGGGACAGGGAGGGTAAAAGAGGAGGGGGAGGAGCTCTCTACTTAAGAGAAGGGATCAAAGCAATGGAACTAAAGGGTAAACAGGGAGGAGAGGAACCATTGTGGGTCACCCTGGAGACAGGAAATGGCACCCTAGTCTGTATGGGGGTTGTACACAGACCCCCATCTCAGGGGAGGATATGGACAAGGAAATGATAGAAGGCATCATTAGAATGGCAGAAAAGGGGGAGATATTATTGATGGGGGGACCAGAATGTGCCAGATGTTAACTGGAGCACCTTTACTGCAGCCACATCCAAAAGCAGGGTAATTCTCAATGCCTTACAGGGGACATGCCTCAGACAGCTAGAGTTGGAACCCACTCAGAAGGGAGCAATCTTAGACCTGGTACTCTCAAATGGGGACAGAGAGAAGGCATTGGGTTTAGAAATGGGTAGTCATCTGGGAACAAGCGACTACCAAACAGTGTGGTCCATGATTAACACAGCCGTGTAGTCAACTCACACAAAGGCGAGGGTATTTGATTTTAGGAGGGCTGACTTTGGCAAAATTGGGGAGTATCTCAGGAAAGCACTAGTAAATGGACAAGAAGGTGGATTTCAGGAACAATGGGAAAAAAGAAAAGCTGCCATCACAGAGGCAACAAGCCTTTGTGTGAAGCAAATGAACAAAACAAAGGAAAAAAACACTATTGTTCTCAAAAGAGGTGGCGGGATAGGTTAGGGAGAAAAAGATAGCATTCAGGAAGTATAAGGAAACAAAGAAGGAGCAGGACAGACAGCTGTACCAGTTAAGGCAGAAGGAAGCAGGGAGGGAAGTCAGAATAGCAAAGGCCCAAACTGAGGAAAAGATAGCCAACTCAGTTAAGAAGGGGACAAAAGCCTTTTATAGATACATTAGGGAGTGAAGAAAGACCAGGGGAGGGATATTGAGGCTTAATAAAGGGAAGGGGGTGGGCAGAGGGTGACAATTACAAAGCAGGTATACTGAATGAATACTTCTGCTCAGTATTCACAAAAGAAGAGGATGGGGAGGTACCTAAACCAAATAATAGAAGCACACTGGATGGGGGGTCAATATCAGTCCATTCACAGAAGGGCCCTGAAAGAACTCCTAAAACACAAGGTGGACAAAGCAATGGGGCCTGATGGGATTCACCCCAGAATTCTAAAAGAACCAAGGGGAGAACTAGTGGTACCACTGACTACCCTTTTTAACAAATCTTGGGAGGATGGTGTGGTACCTGAGGACTGGAGGAAGGCAGATGTGATTTCCCTTCACAAAAGTGGAAGTAAGGCAGAGGCAGGAAACTACAGACCTGTTAGTTTGACCTCAGTGGTAAGGAAAATGATGGAATCACTTCTGAAAGAAAGAATTGCTGAGTATCTAGAGGCCAGCAGGGCACAGGATCCAAGGCGGCATGGATTCTCAGTGGTAAGGTCATGTCAGACAAATATGATAGATTTCTTTGACTGAGTGACCAAAGTACTGTAGTAGACTAGGGAGTGGCTGTGGACATGGCCTACCTAGACTTTAGCAAGGCATTTGACAGAGTCCCACACAAAAGATTAATAAACAAGTTAGCCAGCCTGGGCGTGGGTCCCAGGGTGGTAACCTAGGTAAAAAATTGGCTGGATAACGCAGAGGGTAATAGTAAACATAGTCCGCTCCAACGAAATGGTGGTTACTAGTGAGGAACCGCAGGGTTCAGTACTGGAACCGGTCCTGTTTAATGTCTTTATTGGTGTAACCGCCTTACAAATAGGGGTTCCCAAAAGTCTTCCAGGAGCTTGCCTGACTGCTCCAAGTCTGGGCGGTGTTCAGTAGGTGAGCTATTTAAATGTGGTTCCAAGTGAGTGCTATTTGAGCCTCCACGTACTGTCTCTTTAAGAGCTGTCTGCTTGCAGACTTAATTAGTTTGTATGGGGGGACTGTGTATTTAATGCTCAAATCCCGCCAGAGCTGCTGCCAACTCGCTCCGTTTCTGCCGTCGCTACATGTGCAGAGAGCCTTGTTGAAAGATATAACTGTTTGCCAGAAATCATTTACAGTGACTGAGAAAATGTAGTTTGTCTAACCTATCTTTATTTTAGCACGAACTGTTTCAGTGTAGCTCTTTCATTTTGGTCCTGAACTGTACAACACTGGGTTAAGTGAGCCCCAAATGGAGCCTGTGACGAACTCACAATTTGGACTCATAATTTTGAGTCGACCACAAGGGGATTGTTTGGGCAGTGACTCTGGGAAATGTAGTTTTGACCTTGGTGCCTTTTTCCACCAACAGAGGGAGTCTTATTGTAAGTGACAGCCGAACCAACCAACAGAATGGTGTGGAGCTAAAGGAAATACCCTGCTCTGTAACTGGAAAGCTCAGATCAGTTGTGACAGTGAAGAGAGAAGGAGCTCTGTGCTTCTTCGGTGTATAGTTTCAAGCAGGAAGTGCGTGTGAGGCCCTGAGGTTCAGCCTGCAGCCGTTGCAAGTGCCAGTTCAGACTGAATCCGATTGTGAGGAGATAGAAGGAAGTCTGAAGAGTGGAAACCAGGCTCACCCTATAGAAGACTGGAGAAATTGCTGGATCGCGCTCGGTCTGTCAGGAACTGAAGCTGCTGTGTGTGCTCCCAGGTATTTTGCATTAATTGCAATCGGGCTCGAGGAGCAGCCTGCCTGGTATAGTACTTTCCTTTTACATATGAATGTGCGTAGTGCTTGTGGGGAATCGCTATTTCCAAGCCCCCGTGCTGTGTGCTGAAGCTGGAAGCAAACCCCAGCTTAGATTGGACTAAATACGTTTGCTATCAACTGCAGTGGGGTCCAGCCACAAGGACCTTGTCTCCATGCCCTGTTGTTCTGGCAATCCAGAAGAACATCTACCATCCAGTCTTCAGCTTGGGTATTGTGAGTACAAATCAGGGTATTCCCCTGCAGTCTCTTTGCAATCACAAGTGTGTCATCTAATTCTTGTTGTTTCCCTGCTTCATGGACTGAGCCATCCAGCTCCGGATTACAATTGGGTGTTGTGAATATATTTTCTTCTACAGGGCCCCATCCATCTGCACCTGCTGGCCAACCCCGGCAATGGACCTGGCTAGCCTCCCCGCAACCTGGGTACCCAGAGTGTAACTTTTCAGACCCTGTATGTGTGCACAGTACTGTGATTTAATGCCACCAATTAACCTGATTTCCCCTCCCGTGTTACTGCCCCCTAAATAAATCAGATTTGTTGTTGTTATACTATAGACTGTCTGTGGTGTGGTACTTATGGAAACAGTATTGTGTTTTGCTATGTATGTTGTTTAATCTTATTTTACAGGGGGTCCTCAGAGACGTGCTGCAGAATCAGTCTCGAGGGTAAGTGATATCTATATGAGTGAACAGTGTGTATACATGGGGTATTGGGACTGTAACTCCGGTGTACTGTGTGAGCCACTAGAGGGAATAAAAGGGGGTCTCAGTGTCCCAGAGGGCTGTGACCAAGCTAGTCTAACCACTACAAACCCTGACCTTTGGGTGGAGGCACCCACCATAGGACCTAGGCCCCTCAACCTGTCCGTAGTCAAACAGGCAGAGGTAGTAGCCCTTGGGATAGCGCCACCTAGGGGTTACATTGGTGACATTGTGGAGGGACTGGAAGGAAAAGTATGCCTCTTTGCAGATGACACAAAGATCTGCAACAGGGTTGATACACAAGGGGGGTTGGGAAGGATGAGAAGGGACTTGGCAAGTTTGGAGGAATGGCCAAAAGTATGGTAGCTTAGATTCAATGCAAAGAAGTGCAAAGTAATGCACATGGGAAACAAAAACCAAAGGGAAGAATACACAATCGGGGGAAGGTATTAATGACAACAAAAAGGGAAAGGGACATGGGGGCAGTCATATCAGATGACCTAAAGGTAGGCAAGCAATGTGAGAAGGCAGTAGGAGGGCTGGGGGGATACTGGGATGCATGGGGGAGGCCTTACTAGTAGAAAACAGGAAATTGTTATCCCTTTGTACAGACAGTTGGTGAGACTCCATCTGGAGTACTGCATGCAGTTCTGGAGACCCCATCTCTGCAAAGACATAGGATGGAGGCAGTCCAGAGGAGGGCAACTAAAATGCTGTAGGGTCTGCACCAGAAGTCATACAAAGAGAGACATAAAATATATATACACCCTTAAGAAAAGGAGGGAGAGGGGGGACATGATAGAAACTTTCAAGTACCTCAAGGGAACCAACAAAGTCCAAGAGGGCAGCATCTTTCAGAAAAAGAGATGTGCAAGAACAAGGGGGCACAATTTGATGTTGGGGGAGGGACGGCTCAGGGGCAACTTGAGGAAATATTTTTTTCACAGAGAGGATGGTGGATGCATGAAACGGCCTTCCTGAGGAGGTTGTGGAGTCAAAAACAGTTGGGGAATTTAAGAATGCATGGGACAGACATACAACAATTCTAGTGGGAGGTAGGCAGAAGTAGGCTGTTGGTAATACTAGAATCTGCAGCTTATGCAAAAAGTAGGGAAATGGGAAGACTGGGTGGGCCAAGCTATCCTTATCTGCCGTCAAAGTCTATGTTTCTATTGCAACCCCCAATGTGGACACACTCAATATTCATATTAACCTGCAATCCCATTTTTTAAGAGCTCCCCAAGTTTCTGGTTGAAAGTCCTCAGATCATAGCACCACAAAAAGTGCAGCAGCAGCTCCCACTAAAAGATCCATATGGCAGGGACAGCCGGGCAAACACATACATTTTTGGGAAAAAATTGTCAGCTGATGACTTTCTGGCCACCGTGAGTACCAGCTTCATTCAAACGGGTGCCACTGGTTGGTGGAGCTAGCCAGTCAAAATGGTGGATGCATAACTGAGTAGCTGCAATACCTAGTTCTCCCATCAGGACCCATCCAACAATCTGACTATCACCTATCCCTAAATACTTGATGGAACTGGCATCTGCAGGAACTGACTAATCTATTGATACCAATATTGCAGGAATTCAGACTTGTGCGCACTAATTGCAGAGACTTAGATCTTGCTAGGGAACAGCTTGTATTTGGGGCCTGTTGGACACTGCCAGACCACCAGCCTAAAGTTACTGCACCCAGAACTAAGAGCTTCTCAATGGAGGAGCACTTGGGACAGGGAACAGGGGGCAGGGGCAGTCCTATTTGATACCTCGAGCATGGAGCTACAACAGATAAACAGTATGGGCATGCTTAGCAAGGTTCTGTCTGACACTGCAGAATTAAAAGAAACAACTGCCAGTACTAAAAAAAGATTTAGCCCTCCTAACGACTAGAGTTACAGGAACTGAAACAATACTCAAGTGACAAGATGGCATTCTGCATGACCATCATTGTCAGTTGAGGGACCATAACAACCAGATGCAATATCTCCTTGACAAAATCAGTGACTAAGAGAATCATGGTAGGAGGAAGAGCATCAGAATTATAGGAATCCCAGAAGGCGCAGAAGGCAACGACATGACCACCTTTCTAAGACATAGCCTCCCGAAGATGCTCAGTATGAACAATTGGATCCCTCCAGAGCTGGAAAGAGATCACCACTCTTTTGCCCCTTGGCCACAACAGGGTGAACAGCCGAGGCCAATCCTTTGTAAATTCTTGCACTTCCCTGAAAAGAACTCTACCTATGGGCTGCTAGGGACCTGAAACACCTAACAAGGAATGGTAATACTATGCAAATTTACCAAGACTACTCATTTGAGCTGTTGAAGCGGTGGAGGCTTATGCATACATTTGAGCCCTTGAAAAACTCCCAATCCCCCCACAAACATAGATGTCCCCACCATAGCTCCTAGTAAAACAAGCTTTATATAAAATGAACATACCGGCTTCCCTGCACTATCTAGCGATGCTAAGAGTCCAGTTCAGAAGGGGAGTTTATTACCTTTAGTAGCCCAAAGGAGGTTGAGTTGTTCAAGGACGATGTGGCAGGAAAGTGGGCGGAACCTCAGCAGCCACCATTTCATCCTCGTGGTGAGGCCCAGCAATTAATGGGGATCTCTAGTACCCCCAACACTCCAGCAGTAAATCCTCAGCACATGGCAGAATTGCTGTAGGAAGGCCTAGAGTGGCAGAAAGGTCCAGCGAGGCAGGCAGAAGAACAGGATGCAGCAACCCAATATGGAGCAGCCCTTGCCGAGCAGTGCCAAAACCCACAGAGGGAGATTGAGGAGCTGGCAGCAGAAGGCCCACCTATCTAACGGGAGCAGCTCATCCACCTACTGGTGAAAACAACTAATTGCTGCGAGCTTCTGGGGGAACTTTTACCGACAGCTCTGCCCATGGATGACCCAACAAATGCCAAAACCCCAAGAAGTCCAAAAGAAAGGCTGGAGGACTGCACTGGCAATTGGGTCCCCATCCCTCAGGACTGGGCAGACTGTATGTGGGAGCCCTCGACCAAGCACCATTCCATTGTGACACTGGAACCTGAGGCCTCACAGAAGCTGTGAGAATGACCTGTACACAGGTATAGTCAGGCAGCAAACTCCCCCGGAGTCCAAGCATTTTAATATTCACTGTTGAATTGTTTTATGTGTTGTGGTAGGCTCTCCCCCAACCCAAAGGTAAAAGTGTGGTTTTTCTCTTCCCCCACTTGATGTTAAAAGTGGGAAAGGGAGACAATCAGTTCCGAAAGAGCTTCTTTTATGTTTCTTATTTCTAGCTCTGTCCCCCACCTCAACTGCTTGGCTCCGGGGAGTGCTCCAACTCTCAGTTCAGTACTTTGTTCCTTTCAGCAGCGATGGTGGGGACATCTATGTTTGTGGGGGGACTGGGAGTTTTTCAAGGGCTCAAATGTATGCATAAATGTAGACAGAAGGTTCTCCCACACATTACAGGCCCAATGCATCACAACGGGGCTATTACTGCCCCATGCAGCTTTTTCCAATTATCCAGTGGGGGTATGGAGTGACAGCAGGAGCTGAAATGGAGGTCTGCTAGCAAGAGTAGGCCACCCTTTGCCTCTAGCATTGCAGAACATCTTGGACTCTCCTCTCAAGGTTAGTGACGGGGCTAATGGTGACTGTCTTACTTACATAAGGCACTCGTATCAATAGGGACAGCTCCTGCTGGCACAAGCCACATTCTTTCTGCTACAGGATCCTATGAGTGTTATGGTGAGGGATGCAGATTGCTAGATAGGTGCGCTCTCCTCACACCTTCCAAAAACTACCCGGTCCCACCCCTCGAAGCAGTTTAAGGTACACTTGGATGGTGTTGCTAGTGGTTAGAGATGGGAAAACGCAGTGGGGCATCTGGCTGAGGGTTTGAAATACTTTCACTGGCTTACGCTACATCCACCAACCTGGCCCTGCCACATGCTGCACCCCTTTTCAGAAAATCGGTGTCCCACCCGTATCACATATGAGCAGTGTGGCTGAGGAGAGTGTTAGATACAGCAGTCCTGCACCCACTGTAGTCTGCTCTACCTGCTCAATATGGAGATAGGTAACCTACAAATCTCATCTAGGATGGGGTTCTAGGTTTGCCTCTCATCTCTCCTCCCACAACTGAATACTATCCTGGTGCAGTAGCACAGGGCTGGAAGTTGGAGGCATTTCAATCTCTTTTCCCTCAGAGTGGAAACGCCGGACCATTGGAGTAGGGTTGATTCTACTCATCTCTGGGTCTTTGCAGGCGGTTCTTCCTCACAGTAGTGTATTTTGTGCTGCTTCATTTACTGTTAATTGCTGTGTTAACAATGTTGTTATTCAAGGAGGTATCTCAGGTGTTGTTAGAGATGCCACCCCTCTGATGTTTACAACACTTATTGGGCTTGATGTATGGCTCTTTAGGGGGTATACCCCACTGTTTAAGTTCCTTCTAGTATTGCAAGGAAAATGGGAGTGGTGCTGGAACTAAGTATTCATGTCAGGTATCCTACTAGAGTTGGGGACACAAGGGGGGACCTGTTAGAGGCCTTAGAGCCTAGACTAGGGGTAACGATGCAATACAGAGGCAACAGCAAAAAAGAAAGGTGACTCATGGTACTATACTGGTGTATTTGCATTTGCTCATTCGCAAATGGAGACAACTTTCTTATGGCTAGCATACAAGATGTAATAGCCACTACCTGGAATGTGAAGGGCCTTACATCACCTGTGAAATTAAAGCAAATATTGGCCAGATTAAAAAAGCTAGGCACCCAAGTGGTATTCTTACAGGAGACCAAATTAAGCTCTAAGGAAGCACAAAAACTGGCAAGAGAGTGGATGGGGTGGAGGCTCATAGTGTGTCTGGTTCAGCGAAGAGGGGTGTTTCCATTTTGCTTCACCACAGGCTGCTGTGGCAGCCTTTAGAAATGTTTAAAGATGGGCATGGGAGGTGAATAATGCTGAAGGTGTCTACCCCAACAGGGACCATGCTGTTAATTATTGTGTATGCCCCAAATGAGGACACCCCTGCCTTCTTTGACTCCCTATCCCAGAAAATAATGGATGCATCGTACGGCAACCCTGATATTCCCATGGGAGGAGATTTCAACCATTTAATGGAATACTTACTGGATCGATCCAACGCTAGACCAGAACCTCACACCTGCTCTCTCCACATGCTGACAGAGCTTCTATCTCTACACCAGTTATCTGATATATGGCACCTATCGCACCCCTCTGATAGACACTACACATATTTCTTGGCCCCAAGGCGATGATCAGTAGGCTAGACTACTGGTTCACATCTGGCATTATGACATCTGCCACAACTGGAGTAACTATGACTCCGCTCTGTCTCTCAGATCATGCCCCTGTGGTTTTAAACCTCCTAACAGCTCAGCACTGTAAGAAATCCCTCTTATGGTGAATGGACCCTCTGCTCTTTCAGAATAGTGAGTTCACTCCATGGCTTAAAGCTGAGACAGAACTGTATTTTAAGGACAACCCTGTAGGGTCTGCCTCAGCAGCCAACACATGGGAGGCCTGCAAGGCCACCATCCATGGCAAAATAATCAGTTATGTAGCATACAGGTGTAAACAAAGGGACAGAGAGCAAACCCAGTTGGAGGGTGAACTTAAACTATTGGAGAACTGATATAAAGCAAATCCTGGTGCCCTAAACAACCCCAATTGGTGTATGACCTTACTGCTCTCCGACTCCGACTTAACTGCCTGGCCACCTGAAAGGCTATATTTTACCTGCAGAGGGTCCAGTTCAAATACTGGGCAGATGGCAAGAGGGCTAGCAAGCTTCTTGCTTACTGACTGAAGCAGAGGCAGGCTGAGAGGGCCATACAGCAGCTCAAAGATAAAAAAGGTAACTTCTCCCCGAATCACAAAATGATTAATAGTGTAATGACAGATTTTTATCAGACCTTACATTCCTCCCAGGTGGACTGGAACTGGAACAAGTACCATACCTTTAACACAAATCTTCCCATCCCCAAACTTCTTCAACAACAAAAGGAAGCCTTGGACGCCCCGATCTCAGAAACCAAAACTAATCAAGCTATACTACATATGGCTCCCCATAAGGCTCCGGGGGGGGGGATAGCTTACCTGTGGACTTTTAGAAGCTGGTCCACCCACTGATCACTTCCTATCTTCTACAAATGCTCCAGGAGGCTCATGTGACAGGGGAGCTCCTGTTGACCCTAAATTAAGCAATCATCATGATCCTCCCTAAGGAGGGAAAAGACCAGACCCTTCCTGCGAAATACAGACCCATATCATTAATAAATGCGGATGCTAAAATCCTAGCTAAGATCTTGGAGATGAGACTGGAGACAGTATTACTGGATATCACCCACCCCTCACAAGTCAATTTTGTTAATGGCAGCATTAGCTCTGACCATCTCTGGGCATTATATCCCCTGATCCAGGTAGCAGCAGATCTCCCATCTCCAGCAGCTGCAGTGACAATTGATTTCAAAAAGGCATTCAATTAAGTGAAGTGGGAGTATCTGCATGCGGTCATGGATACATATGGTTTTGGCTCACATTTTAAATCCTGGATAAGGACCATGTATAACAAGCCGAGGACCAGGGTGTTGACAAATGGGACCCTCTCCAACCCTTTCTCCTTGCACAGGGGCACCAGGCAGGGATGCTCACTGTCCCCCCAGTTATTTCTTTTGGCCATGAAACCGCTGACGGAAGCACTTTGGGAGCACCCCAGATCAAAGGGATCGAAATAGCAAAGAAGTTATACATAGCAAAACTGTATGCGGACAACTGCTTGGTACTGACCAGCAACATCTCACACAGTCTTTCATATGTCCTTAATATACTAAATACATTCGGGGTTTTCTCAGGACTTAGAATTAACATAGCCAAATCTGAGATTCTATCCCTCAACAATTTAACAACTCCAAGCACTTTGGGGAACCTAAGTCTAGCATGGGCACAGGCAGGAATAAAGTACCTGGAAGTTATAATCTCCTCTGACCTGAAATCCCTAACAGAACTTAACCTTAAACCATTGATAGGTACATTACAGAAGGACATGGCCAGATGGAAACACCTGTAACTATCAACGGAGGGTAAAACAGCCACCATAAAATTAATGGCAGCCCCCAGAATCTATTATTTATCTCACCTCCTGATTATTTTCCCTGAAGGATGAGCCCAGAAATTAAATAGCTTGATTAGTAGGTTCTTATGGGCCCCCCGCTCAGTGTAGCAGGGCCAAGTTGTGAGCTCCTGGATTAGAGGTGGCTGGAATCTGCCAGATTTAGCCCAGTACTCATTGGCTTTTCTCACTGCTAGGAGCCTGAGGTGGTTCCACAAAAGTTCTGCAGCGCCCCCCGTGTGGGTAGGCATAGAGACAGACCTTCTGCATGGGGTACCCCTGTCAGCGTATGTAGGCTACCCCTTGCCTAAGCAGTTTAATTGTTGGATCATAATCCAAAATGCCCATTTGGATTGGCAGAGGGTAGGCTGAAAAGCCAAAATGTGCATCAACCCAGGCCACCACGCCCCACTATGGAACAACCCCTACCTATGCATAGATCGTAAACTAATCCAGTGGGAGGGCTGGGCCAGAAAATCGATTGCAAACATGTATGACCTTATGGCAGCTGATGGTTCTACTGCTGAGTCATTCCAAGAGCTTCAGGCTAAATATGGGTTGCCCAAAGGGGACCTCTGGAGATACTTTCAGGTCAGAAGCCTGCTCAACCACTGGGAAAAACAGAACTGTGTTTGAGTGATGTGTAAAAAGTATAAGCTTTCAAACTTGGAACCCCTCCCGATTGAGGAATGGGTCAAACGTAAGACTGGGTTAGGAGGCAAAATACAGACCCGCATGAGAAACAGTGCCCTGGACCCATCCCTACCTGCTAACAGCCACGATCCCCTCTGCTTGGAAACATGCCAAAATCCTACCTCTCCATAAAGGTGGCGACCCCTCCCTCACGGGAAATTACAGACCCATCTCTCTCCTCCCCTCTCTTTCCAAAATCCAAGAATCCTTCATGATATCAAAATTGTCCCCTTTCCTCTCAACAAACAGCTCCCTCTCCCCTTTTCAATCAGGTTTCAGAAAATCTCATTCTACCACCACCGCCTTACTACGTGTAACCGACTCCATTCTCTCCGCCATGGACAACGGGCAAACCACTACTGCCATCTTCATTGACCTGGCAAAAGCCTTTGATTCGGTCTCCCACTCTCTACTGCTAGGCAAATTGAGCTTCTTCGGCCTTGCCCAACCAGCCATAAACTGGTTCCACTCCTACCTCCAAAACAGGATGCAGCAAGTATAAATAGGACACACCCTCTCCACCCCTCAACCCATCCTCTCGGGTGTCCCCCAAGGCTCAATCCTTGGCCCCATCCTCTTCTCCCTATTCATAAACAACCTCCCCTCAGCCTGTCTCACCTCCGACATGCACCTATACGCTGATGATACCATTATCTACACCTCAGGCCCCTCTCATTACAGTGTTCACCCAAACCTCCAAAGTGATTTCAGCCGAGTACAAGCCTGGCTCCTGAAAAAACAGCTAAAACTCAATGCAAAAGAAACAGTCTCCATGGTATTCGGCACCAGACAAAAGCTCGCCTCCCTACCTGCCCCCCCCTCCGATCTCCACCTTGGATGAAATACCCCTTGAGTCTGTACCCACTTTCAAGTACCTGGGAGTCTGGCTGGGCACAAACCTCAACTTCTCCACCCACGTCAACGCCATCTGCACCAAACTCCTGCCCAAACTTGCCATCCTCTATCACCACAAAGCCAGCCTCCCCCTCCCTACTCGCAGTGAACTCGTATGTAAAACCATCCTACCAGCTCTGGACTATGCGGACATCATTTACGGCACAGCCCCTTCCGCCTCCGTTGCAAAACTTGACGTCCTGCTCAACTCCTTCATGCGTTTCTCCACTGCCTCCCCCCCACTCACTCATCACTGCCTACTATTCTCAACTCTATCTCTGATGCCACTCTTGCATAGGCAGACCGTCCACCGCGCTTCACTCATAGCTAAATATTGGCTTGACTCCCTTCCCCTCTACCTCTCCTCCCACTTCTCTCAAGCCATCTCCCCTGGCTACTCACTTTGCCATAGACACTCACGTACCTTCCACCTCTCAAGCCCCCTCTCTGCCTCTGGGAAAGCTGCCTTTTCCTACCGGCTCCCACTCCTATGGAACAACCTCCCACTCAAACTCCACCAGGCCCCCTCCCTATCAGCCTTTAAACAGCTACTCAGGCTTCTCCCTCACATTCCCCGCCAAAGCTGCACACCTAATTCCTCCTTACCGAGGCCTAGTACTACCTTCAGTGGCTACGCCAGGTAAACTATAACTCCACATGACAGCTCATACTGCTTAACCACCCCCCCACCTGTACCTTCTCTCTGCTAGTCCACTTTTGGACAACCACTACTGTAAATATGTCTAGACATGCACTTGTAATAAACTGTAAAACAGTTTAGAAATGAAATGTGATGATTTTCTTCCACTTGGCTGTTCAAACAAAAAGTGTAACCTCACAGCCTAACTCTATGAAATGTACTATACTGCACTATTCATCTGATACTTGATATTGCTTGTATTCTCGGCCTCCCACCTTGTACTACTTGTACCCGAGTCACACCTGGAAATGAGCCTCTGCTCAGTGTGCCTTTCCCGGTCATCAATTTTAAGTAAATAAATAAATAAATAACAGTTCAATGGGAGAGAACATTGGGTACCACAATATCAGGGGCCGAATGGCGGCAGGGATGGGTGAGGGCCCACCAGGCCTGCAATGACCAGGGAAGCCTCTTTATCCAGAACAAAGTACTGCACCTTTGTTACAGAACCCCAGTGCAACTGAAATCAATGGGACTAACCCTGATGGACAACTGCTGGAGGTGGAAAGCCCAAATGGCAGACTTGCTGCGTGTCCTCTGGTCCTGTTCTCAGCTACGGCCTTTCTGATTGGCTATTGCCCAGTACTGCTCATCCATATTGAACCTCCCTGTCCCACTGGATCCCAGGTTATGGATCTTAGGACTCCCCCACCCAAATGGTGGGTCTATCTAAACCCTACCACTTATGGATTATTCAGGTTTCGGTTGAGGCAAAACGTGTGATTTTGCATAAATGGAGGACAACTAAGGTGCCCACAGTTAAAGAATGGCTTATGGCAGTAGAGAATTTGGCTAACTTGACATGAATAACATGCTATGGCAGGGATAACAAAGGTAAATATGAAAAGGTATGGTCCCCCATTTAGGGTTTATTACAGTACACAGTAAGTAACTACTCTGTAAGCATATGAAGGATAAGCTAAGGCCCTCATGATACCTTTCCAGGTTATGGCTTGATATATATGTCTCAAATATATGATGTCTCTTTAGGTACCACAAGATCCTCACTGTAGAAAACCATGTAGTCCCTAACCTTGCACATTAGGTGAAGAAGGTTACCCCCCTCCCGTGTGCCATTATGGCACGGCTTAGGATCAGCCTGCATCAATGACATATGTTACTGAACATGGCTCATACGGGTAAGTTCAGCATTCTTCTTTTCATTGTCTAAAGACAATGCCTGTTGCTTTATGGCTCCACATTTGTTATGCTGACTCAGAATAGACTGTGACACTGAGCTTGTCAAATACATGAATATGTGTTACTGGATACCATTGTATGTATAAAATTAAATACTGCTCAATAAAAAAGATTAACTGTACAAACGGGTGCTACTGGTGACAGCCCACTGATCATGTCTGGTAAAGTTCTTGCCCACATTTCTTTCAACTATGCGAGAAATCCAGTGCAAGTGCTGATTGCTTTTCCCACCGATTGCATATGAGTTTTTTTCTCAGCTGGGGCTCCTGATCAAGGCATTTCCCTTCTTTTCCTGCAGAGGAAGCTGGTCTGCTTATTCAGTCAGGGATTGCAAAGTGAGCAAGGGATGAATGGGCAGGACAGGGTCACAGGGAGTCGTAATCAAGTGTCTGGGTAGTGTGCGAGGCTACTGTGGACTGGGAGGGAGTGGGACTGGACAGAGCCAGGCCAAGATCAGCTGTCAGTGATAATGACTACTTAGCTAGTTGCTGGGTGGTGTCACGTAAATCAAACAAGCCAGCCACTGTCTAATAGGAGCGGCTAACTCCTTTCAGGAATGCGAAGTTTCCGCCAAGCAAGCAGTGAGTAGTGTCAAGACCAGAGTGCCTGGTCACTGGTCTGCATTGCCGAGCCCATTCTGAGCCCCTTGCAGTTTGAGCTGCAGTGAGTTCAGCAGTAACACACCCTGAAATGCCATTTATTGTAATGCAAGCACAAGCAAATGTAAAAATGTTCAATTTAACGTCACTGCAAGTCTTTAAGAACCTGATTAGACAATTTCATATCAGAGAAATACTTTGATTACTGTAAGATGATGTTACTATGGAACTAGCTTCTGATGAAGACTTGAAACACAAACTGTGGTAAAAAACAATGTGTCATTACTAGAGTTCAGACCCATCTTCAGAACATAAGCTCCATGTTCTACCAGCTGAGCTGTAAGGCCCACTGGTTAGTCTGTGCTTCTCATATTTACTTTTTCAAATTGCAGATCCTGACAATAAAAATATTCTAGGTAGAAATAAGTTGTTAGTGTGCTACTACTCACCAGAAGGCAGTTAAAGCAGAAACTAGTGAAAAATATTTGTACCAAAGTGGTAGAGGTATAGGAAATGTTTTACAGTGTGGGTAATTGGGTGCAATGCCACACCATTTGCCTTTGCATAGCAGACATGGTGTTGTTGCATTCTTCATGATGAACTGTTCACTTCAAATAAAGTACTGAAAATCCCTCCTGCATTCCCTCCAGTTGCCATTGCCACCCTGCACACATGGCCAGACCTTAGAATGTAAACATTATCCCACATCCTTCCTATGGAACCTCTACAACCCTGCACCCCATGACTAGATCCCTGAAAGTTAAATCACCATCACATATCACTCACGCTGGCCCCGATCACCCAACAGCCCAAATCCCTGACCCCAGTGACTACACAGTCATATTTATAAACTCACTGCCATTGATTAAGGTCCCATCTTCCCATCCCATGAAAACACCCAGGAATAAGGAGTATACTGAAACTTTATGCAGTGGCACTTCACAGGCAAAATGCCACATCCACTGGAAGAAGTGCTATGTGAAGTGACACTTTGCCTATGAAGAACCACTTTGTGAAGTGAGTTGATGTCATCACATGATGAAGTGCCCCCTTTGCCAGATGAACAAGTAGATGAAGTACTACTTCACGCTACATGAAGTCAGGAAACAGCATAATTTTCTACAAAGCGGAGTTTCCCAACATTTCGCACTACTATTTATTGGTAAGAAAAGTCAAATTCTGGAAAACTCATTTTCATTGTCTTCCTGAGACATGGGTTATGGTATCAGAGAAAGGATAGGTAAAATGCAGCGCATACAAGTTAAGATTAGACAATGTATAACTATTCATAAATGCAGTACAACAAATTGTACCTTCATATCATTAGGCATCAGGCATTCAATTATACATACTTAGGAAAGTTTGAGCATAGTACAATAGACCAATTCAGAATTAGCTTTTGGGCTGAGAAAGAATGGGGTAGGCCATCAAGGAGGCATGGGTGTTAAGGCAAGGTGTTCATAATGAGGGAACAGCCAGGGAAAAGGCATTGTGGTCAGTGGACCTCTTAGCTAATCAAGTAGTATGCTGAATACGGGCAGAGGAGCAAAGTCCAGATCGAGAGCTTTTTGCCACAAGGTTAGTCAAAGAGAGGGAGGCTGTCCCAAGGGCACGTTTAAGCATTTCCAGGACAATATGACAATACCATTTTACTTAGAGGAACATCTAGCTGTGGCCTTGGTACTGTATAAGAGACAATGGCAGGTGTCCTTGGGAGAGTTTTGAATAAATCTGGCACATCTGTTATATAAGGTGTCAAGTTTTGTAGCAGAAAAGCAGCACATAATAAAAAGCATTATTTTTATAAATAAAAAGCTGAGATAGGTAAGGTGGAACTGTACTAAATTACTAACACCAACAAAGCTGACAATTGGGCTAAAATGCATGTTTTGAAGAATAGGGTTATCATAGGTGGGACCTGCTATATTTAAACTACCTCCAGTCAGAAATTGTAAAATGTTCATTTTTGGTTATGAGAAATGTGTCAGTCAGCATAAGCGTGAGATCACTATCTGATTCAATAACAGCTTGAGGATTGTCTGGTAGAAGGACTTGCTCAGCTCATCGTGATCCTGGGAGCTCAAATTGGTGATGAATGCAGCTATCAAATGTATACTGTACATACTGAAGATGCTTTACATTATACTGGTATATGTTTATTTTTTAAATTAATGTAGGTGTACAGGTCTAGGACAATTTCAAACTCTTACCAACATACCCTGCTGCACCCAACATAGGATGGACTGGAGGATGTAAAAAAAATAATTCACTGCATACTTACAAGTTCACTGCAAAGAGAGATGCGGTCAGATGATTCAAGCTGGCAGCCTAGCAGGATCTTGATATCTAGGGATAAAATGATCTATCAGAGTGGAGAAGTCTGCTGAGGCAAGGCTGGGGCAAATGAAACACTAGGAGGCATCATTAGGCAGAAGTAGTCAAACAAGCATCTGAGGAAAGGAAACACTGGCAAGTGAGGGGATGGCCAAGGGTAGTGCACTTACTGATGAGTGTGGGCAACTCAGCAGTTGGTATTATGTTTGGGCACTGCTGGTAGTGTGTAGGTGGGGAGAAAGTGCTGCAGAGCAGCTGTGTTGATTTTGGGCACTGTCAGTGTCTGCGTGAGAGGGGGGCATCACAGGCAGTGCAGCATCGACTGTCTTTGAGATAGAATGCGGGTTGGGTAACCAAGCAATTGCATTGTTTGGCCACTGCTTCTGTGTATGTGTGTGTGTGTTTTTTTTTTTTGGGGGGGGGGGAGAGATTGCAGTCACCAGTGGTGGTACAACCAGCTGGTGCAGCAAACTGGACTGTCTTTGAGCTGGGAGGCAGGTCAGGTAACTGCAGATGATAAACGTAATAAAACATAATGCAAGTGACTAGTGATTGCACCGCCATTGATTATTTTCTTAGGATGTCCATTTCTCTAGCTGTGAAGACTGTACTTTGCCTTAGCAAGGTTTTACAGGGTTCATTTTGCATGACTCCATTCAGCTGCTTGTTGATAAGAGCAGCTGGCTACTTTCAAGTATGCAGTTTCAACCTAGCAAGCAGTGAGTAGTGTCATGCTCAGACTGCCTGGTCATTGGTCTGCACTGCCGAGGTTTAGCATATAAGCATCCAAAAATTAATGTACCATTGCTGTGGCTGTAGGTGATGAGGATATGCAGGGGAACAGCTAAGGCAGCATGTTCTGGAGCTGCTGTTTAGCCAGGGCCACAAAGTCAAAACTATAGGAGCCAGTAGGAACCTGTAGAGTCAGACATGCAGGAAACACTTTTTTAAATTTAATATTGCTGCTATGTAGTGACAATTTAATATCTTTATAGGCATGTTGTTTGCCTCTAAAAGCCAGACTAAGATCATTAAAAATATAAAAACATTTCTCATTCCAGTATAACGCTAATTGGGCTCATCCCAACTGTAGAGGAAACATAATATAAAATAACACAAGAGATCAGTGATGGCACCAGCCATTGATTATTTTCTTAGGATGTTCATTTCTCTAGCTGTGAAGACTGTAGTCTGCTTCAGCAAGAGTTTACAGGGTTAGTTTTGCGTGACTCCACTCAGCTGCTTGCTGGGTGGGTGTCATGTAAATGAAACAAGCCAGTTGCAGTCTGATAGTAGCGGCTGACTCCTTTCAAGTACATGAAGTTTCCGCCTAGCAAGCAGTGAGTAGTGTTATGAGCAGACTGCCTGGTCATTGGACTGCACTGCTGAACCCATGTCGAGCCCCTTCCAGATTGAGCTGTAATGGGTTCGGCAGAAACACACCTCTGAAATGCTGTTCCTTGTAACAAAACGTTTCTTGCACAAGTGCAAGCAAACATAGAAAGTCATGGCCCCATATTTAAAGGATTCAATTTAGATGACACAAAGTTCCTATTAGAAACATAGAATTTGTTGACAGAAAAGGACAGCTTCACCCCTCCCCCAAACTGCCCAGATGTTCCCTTCCCTATTCTGAGTGCAAATTAGCACTAGGCCCTAAATGTGCTACGTTCATCCAAGTTCAACGTGCAGTGTGAGTGCCCTAAACCTGTTGGAATATAGCCCCCTAGTGTGCACCCCTAACTGAGGCACTAACAGGTGCAACAGGCACAAGCACAACCCCCTTCTGGCCATGGAGCAGTATGTGCCTATACTCCATATAGAGCCAGTCAATGAGCAGACAGGAAATCCAAAACCTGTTAGCATTTTAGCACTAAGTTGCCATATTTCAAAGTCCCAGTGCAAATGATATCTTAGCCTATACATCTTCACCCCATTATGGCCTCATTGAAAAGTGAACAGCAAGCTTTTTTTCTTTAGAATGTGCACAGGGACATCCCATTACTGTGTGTGTCTCACTGCTGGCAACACTGGTGCTGTTGTTAGTTATGCAAACATACAGATTTAGTTTAGTTGCCATATTGGTCCTTGTAAGAACAGATCCAGAAGCAAATGGTTTGATACCTTTTATTATACAATGGCAAGAAAGAATCATGGACTCTGACTGGTCAGTGTGTGCCTGAGACAGTGATGATATCTCAATATAACATCACTGTATTCATTTGCTCCATTCTTTGCTACTACTCTTAAGAAACAGAGATACACTGCCAAACTAAAAATCTACTGGAAACATGTCTTGAATGTTTTTTTATTTTGTATAGTGAGCCATTGTATAATAACAATAATGCCCTCCAGGGTGTGTGTCATGCTGGGATAACATCACACCGCAGATATTGGATGCACTAGGCCTGCAGCCTTGTGCCCAACCACCTGAGGTGTGATGTTATCCCAGCACGACACACACCTTGTTGGGCATTATTGCTTAATTGAACCAACATTGATGTTACAAAAAGAACAACGTGCCTAAGCTTTTGGACCAACCAAGTCCAAGTCCAAGTCCAAGGAAGGACTTGGTTGGTCCAAAAGCTTAGGCACTTTGTTCTTTCTGTAACGTTAGTGTTGGTCCAATAAGAGGTGTCAAACCATTTGCTTCTGGATCTGTAGTTATGCAAAGAAACCCTGTGCTAGGCAATTCCCCTCCTGCCTGATCCCCATGCCCATAGTAGTAAAATGACCCTGGTAATCTAGTGGATCCCCCCACATGAAATATTCATAGTGCCAGTGCCCATATAAGTATCTTCCTTGGTGTGCAGTGTCCTCTAAAAAGAGCCATCCACCCTGGGATGGCAACCAGCACAACCCACCTCTCACCTCCCCAGCCAGCTGCCATCTTCTCTGCAAGTTCATTATTTACAGTATATACTGGTACCACACAAGTACAATGTATTGATATAGCACTTGTTGGGACAGCCTGTCAAACTGAGACAATCTGAGTGAGGGACTGTCCCACAAATCCTGTATCAATATATTGTACCTAGGTTGTACCAGTATATTGATACTGAACTTGTAGGGCAGACGGCAGCCAGCAGTGGAGGTGAGCAGTGGGTTATGCCAGTTGCTGTGCCAGGGTGGGTTGGTGCAAGGCTCTTTTGGGGTGCCATAGCACAAAAAGAAGGGTTCTCGTATGGGCACTGGCACTACTGGGACCAAGTGAAGGGATGTTGATTAGACTACCAGGAGCATTTTAACATTATGGGCATGGGAACTGGGCAGAAGTTGGAGTACTTTGCATAAGGGCATTTCTTTTCATAATTGACAATGGCAAATGTGCTGCAAGCAAGTGGGAGAATTGCACCACTGTGCATGTTGATAAGACTAGGTTTGTGGTGATACTTACTAGCATCAGTTCTACCATGCTGCAGCGACTGTAAAGTCATCGACATCCCCCACAGTGATGGAATGCTGCTGACATCCCGACCATGCTGTGTCCTGACACTGATGGGGAACAGAGCAACACTGGTCAGCAAGCAATGTCCCACCCCCCCATGTGGGGGGCTGTGCCCCTGCACCCCCCCGGACTTAATGACTGTCAACTCTGGGGGTGCAGATCATGGGGGAGAGTGGCTTACAGTGGCATCACCGTATATATCCGTCGCTGCAACAACCCGTTCGACACTGTGGATGTCGAATGGGTTGTTGTCACTGTGATGGAGTCACTGTGGGGGGGGAGTCGTTGTCTGAACAGCATACCACTAGCACTTCACTAAAAGTTCCACCACAAACCTTTAAATGTGCCAGGCTAGCTATATGCTATGCACTAACCTGTGATTTGCATAGGCACCTAACCTGATTTAGTACTTACAAGCTAACAGCTCAGTGATACATTAACGGTACCATCCCATATAACATGTTAAGCACTTACTCAGCTGGATGGACAAAACATAGTTTGGACAATGCTAATTGTTTAGATATCCTGCCCATGACTTTTAAATTGGAATGTCACACACGGAAGTTAATATACTGCATGAAACATGCAGAATACATGCTAAAGAGTGTTGAACAGCTTTGAATGGAAGAATCCATGTTATGCTGTTAGAAGATGAAAAGTAAAAAAAAAAAAAAATTGCCTAGGATTGCTGCTGTGGTCACTGAAAGTACAGACATGACTGCTCCCAACCTACCCTGCATGGTTGTATAAGTTTTTGCTACCATGCGGGGAAGAGAGTGGAGGTCACCCCTTACAAAACTGAGTTTGGAAAACCATAGTAGTACCATTTGTAAACCATGGACATACCACTGTAAATACAGATGCAGTACCAGTGAAGGTTCTGTAACTAGTAGCAGAATGGATTTGTTTAAGTTCCAGTGTGTTACCATTGTAACCATTGTGGTACCAGTTTTGCAGTGGTATCACAACAGCAATATGTGATGGACTTGTATCACAGTGGCAGTTAAAACACACCATCGCGGTACCATTGCTGTTGGTACAGTATCATAATGGATTTGTTTCAATTCCAGTGTATTACCACTGTGTCCATTGAGGTACCATCTTCTGCAGTGGTATCACTGGGGTGCTGTGTGAGGCCTGTGGTAACACAATGACATAGCCATTGTGGTACTGCTGCAACTGGTATTTTAATGGATTTGTTTCAGTTCCATTGTAATATCATTAGTGATCACCATGGTACCATATCTTTGCTGGGGTGCTGTGAGTGAATGCTGGTGGCACAATGATGACACTGGGGTACCACTGCTATTGGTATTACCACTGTGGCACCACCACATCAGGCCCCCCTCCATCTCACATCCCCAACTCCCCCCTTATGCCCCTCTCCCCAACCCTTCCCAGCTCCCACATGACATAGACCTGCAGCTGCACAAGGACCATACATTGCATACGTATATGAACATTTTTATTTTTGTTTGAAATTGCTATCAACCATTTGCGTCTTTTTTCTTTTACTGTTGAAAAAAGCTTTGTCAAATTGTCATTTGCCAATATAACATTAGAAGTCAAGTCAAGTGATACTTTGAGTTGCATAATCATCAGCTGTTTGTAAAAACCCATTCTCCACCCCCACCCCCAATACCAGTATGCCAGTGCCACACCACCAACTGCTTCTCCCCCCTCCAAGATGTCCATTACTGTGATTACTGGAAAAATAATGGCACCCACCCATTAGTGCAATGCAGCCTCAATATTTATATTTACATGAGCTGTACCATGCACCCACCCCCACACCCATTTGCACTCATGATTTCCCTCTCCATCATGATGTAATATAATGAAGATACATTTCTGTCCTGTAAAAGAAAGCCAGCGATGAACCATCAGTGGGTGTTCCCATGACATGCTAAGTTAGCAAGCAGTTGATATATGTGAAGCAGATGACTAGGCATCCATTAATTGCTGCAGCATCTTTTCGGTTTGGGGGAGGGTACTCCGGTAACACTATTTTCTTCTTCCTAAATGTAATACCAGTAACATAGGGACACCTTGGTGGTGATGGATGGAGCTTGTTGTGGTGTTACTAAAATATGTGACATATTGTCGACTTATATGACATAGCATTACTGGAAAAATATGCCTCAAAACACATTTAAAAAAAATATAACTGACTTTTCAAGTAAACTGGGCTTATTTATTTATACTGGCGAGCATAGTTTGATAGTGTTATTGTCCCAAGTATATGGAGTACTATAAGTCTGGCAATTTAAAGTCAAGTGATACTTTGAGTTGTATAACCATCAATCATTTTAAGTATCCTATCCTCCACCCCCTTACTGCAGAATACCAGCATGCCAGCCTCACGCCACCAACTAAGCATCCTTCCCCCTCCAAGGTGTCCATTACTGAGAGTATTGGAAAAATAACAGCACCCACCCATTAGTGCAATGTAGTCTCAATATTTATACAAGTGCTGCACCATACCACTCATCCCACACACCCATTGCAGTCATGATTGCCCTCCCCATGCAACATATTGTACATACAATAAAGACAGTTGCTCTGTCCAGTAAAAAAGAAAGCCAGTGATCAACCATCAATGGTTGTTCTCACGATGTGATAACAAGTGGCCGACATATGTGAAGCAGATGTTACTAGGCATTAACGTTCACTACAGTGCCTTTTATTTTTGGGGTGCTCAAGTAACAGTATTTTCTATCTAAATTGAATACTGGTAGGTACACCTTGGTGGTGATGGATGGAGCTTGCTGTGGTGTTACAAAAATATGTGACATATTGTCTACTTACCAGTATACATGACTTTAAATATTCTTACATAGCATTATTGGAAAAATATGCCTTAAAAAACATCTAAAAAAAATTACTGACTTTTCAAATTAAGCTGGCCTTGGCTATTTAAATTACTTGTGAGTATAGTTTGATGTTATTGTCCCAAGTGCAGTTATATTAAACCTAAGTACTGTATCTGGCAATTTGTATAAGTCAAATGATACTTTCAGTTGCCATCAGTCGCGTGTTAAAACAATCCCATTCTCCACCCCGTTACTGCAGAATACCATCATGCCAGTCTCACACCACCAACTCAGCATCCTCACCCCCTCTAACATGTCCATTACTGTGAATATTAGAAACAAGCATTTGTCAATGCCAAATGTTGGCTTGCTGGCACTGGTATTGCTTGTGCAGGAGTTAGAAATGTAAAATAGGAATGGCAGTGATGTAATGAAATAACATCAACCCCCCACAGAGACTGAAAGGCCTGGGAGTGTGGCTTTGGGTCGGCCATAATGCTTATGCCATTCCACCTCACTCCACCCTGCAGAGAGCGACAGGTGTCAGAGTGTGCATTGGGGTCTTCAAGTGAGTGCAATATCGGAGAATGGGGTGAACGTTAGGGTGACATAACCCAAGTCACACCTGAATGCCTGTCAGTGGCTGTAGGGTGGGGGTACAATTCTGCAAACATTATGGTTGATGAACCCAAGTTACGTCCCTGAAGCGTCAGGCTTTACAGTGTGGGTGTGATGCCAACCTATCCCCACTGATGATGGAACTAAAAATGGAATATGACAGATGGAAACCATTACAATTAACGCTGGCTGGAAAAATGTCCACCCTTAAAATGGTTACAGCTCTGAAACTGTTCCATATGGTGTCCCACATCTAAGTTGTCCTCCCCCTTAGAATGGCTCAGCACATTCAGTACACTCATGGGAAATTTTATTTGGGAAGAGGCATGCCCTACTTACAGCTGTAGCGTGCTTCATGCATCATGGAAAGATGGCTGGAACTTCCCCTAGGCCATAGGCCACCTCTAGGCTTATAGGGCATTCCAGACTCTGCACTGGGTCAAACAGCCATGCCCCTAACCAATAATAATGGGTAGTTATGGAAAAGTCCAGGCTCCCACAGCAGACTTTGGTCTCCCTCCTGTGCTCCGCCACTCATCAAGAAGTGAGGACACATCCAACTACAGCACCTTCCCTGAGCTACTGAAGCAATCTGCACAAGTGGCTGGGCACTGTTCCATGCCCTAGGGAACCTATCGCACTTTGGGATAACCCATTCATCATGGTAGACAGTGAAAGTCTCCAATGACAAGCTTGGATGATCAATGGTCTGCTACATCTCAAGGACATCCTAGCACCACAGGCATCTTTGGTAGGCACCCTACAAGCATTGCAGCACAATCCCCCAAGGCTGGACTATGGTCGAATCTAGCAACATGGCAGACCCTAAATAAACATGTAGCTGGCAAATCTATGAAGATGTCTGTAGTTACATTCCCAGCCAACCAGCAGAAGCTTAGCCAAAATGGGAATCCACTCAGACCCCTGAACAGAACTAGGGAAAATGCTGGACTTTCTTCAATTACAACCTTCAAGGATGCATGTAGTAGACTCATCCAGAATAAAATTCTACATTCCTGGTACAGAACTCAATCAGTGATACACCAGCTAACTCTGTCACCCACAGATAAATCCAGGAGATGTGGAGAACCTCGTAGGGACCTATTCCATATCCTCTGGCAAAGTCCAGCCATTCAAGCCCTCTGGGACAATGTTTGCAACCTGGGCACTGATGTACTAGCCACTCTAGTACCATGTTCAGCGTCCCTTCTAAAATTAGAGATCACATTTGCAGTCCCACCCATAACAACTACTGGCCACAGGTGGCTGGCATTACTAAGTATGTAAGTATTCAGATCCAAATGCTTCTCCTCTGTAGGTGGTGACTGCAGAAACTACCCTCACACCAAGAGTTGATATCCACCTTCTCACAGGTAGCTGCCCTTGACTGGTTCTCCCATTTAGCATGGACTCCCTGTCGAAATGCCAAGCCTTCTGGTCACGTACTGTCAATCTCTAGTGCCCAGGAAAGGAAAAGACTGACCTTCCTGCTTTCTCTACACCTGGACTATTGGTCTCATTCTAACTAGGGTTATGTGTAGTTCACTATATTACCTGTGCATACTTAAGCAATAATGCCCTCCAGTGTGTGTGTCATGCTGGGATAACGTCACACCTCAGGTGGTTGGGCATGAGGCCATAGGCCGAGTGCATCCAATACCTGAGGCATGATGTTATCCCAAACGACACACACCCTGGAGGGCATTATTGCTAGTATACAATGGCTCATTGTTCTATATAAAATGAAAAAATAATTTTAAAGAATGTTTTTTTTAGTGTGGAAAAATATTTTAATTTCTTAAGAGGAGATGCAAAAAAAGAGAGTATCCAAATGCTCCTCCATATTGGTTCACAGTGCTGAGACTAGAGCCGTGATGTTGTGCTGGGATAACATCATGGGTCCAGTCCCAGACTGACCAATCAGAGACCAGGATTCTTTCTTTCCATTGTATAATTACTGTCTTCACATAGTTATACTACCTCTGAGTTCTTGAAGTTACATTGCATGAAATATCACAAGTAAAGAGAGTGTGCACAAGGATTGTGGTGCTCATGCAGAGAAACATAAACAGTAGTACAAAAACTGTGGCACCCACACCCACACTATATACTGGACACTGGAGCTTCAAGAAGGTAAACATTAATGTTTTAAATGCTACATCAGACAGCCTGGCACGTTTTGGATAAAGCCTTTGATAAAGGACTTAAGTTTATCTTCTGGAAGCTCCGGTGTCCAGTATATAGTGTGAGTATGAGTGCCTCAGTTTTTGTAGTACTATTGCATGAAATATGTTATATATTATGACTAGTTTAATGTTATCTTTTTGTTAGATAATACTCTGGCATATAAAGATGGCCACCCTTTACATACTGTGGGAAAAACCTGCTAGCCTCATATGCTTGAACACTGATTCCTTAACTGAACCATATATCAACAACAATGCCTTCCTTTGTACATTTTGATGTCATCTGCAATATATGGAATACTGAAGTATAGAAGTATGTTTATAAAAGTTATGCCAATAAAAAAGATTAACTTCTAAAAAGAATGTATCTTCTGGCTTACAAGGCAGTGAACAGTTGTAAAAGTGCTTAAAGTACTTCTTGTGGTCATGGGGTCTTGATGCCATGTGTAATGGGTGGTGGGGGTGCTATGGAAACACTGTGTACAGCACATCATAGATTTGTAGCATATCAGTGCCATAATTAACAAGGTCTTCCCCTTTGTTTGAGCTGTTACAATGACCTGTGCAAAAGGTCAGGTAAAAAGTTGACCCCTCCCCTTTGTACTTAAACAAAGGGGTGTAACTCATGAGTTATGCAAAAAAAAAACATAATGGCTTGCCCAGTGGCACTGATGGCTGAGGAGCTGGATGACATACCTCATGCTTTGCCGGTGACCTGGATTCGGGAATGACCTTGGGTCATCGGGGAGCCAGCGTGGGGGTGGGAAGTGAGAGTGAGAGTGAGCAACCGCTAGACAGCTCTCCTCTTCCAGGGTGGTTGTCTGCCCCCGTAGCTCCGCTCCCACTGGGTGGAGGGCCAGTGGAAAGTGTAGGCAGGAAGGGGCAGCGATGATCTTCAGGGATGGGGTGGAAGAGGCGAGAGCTGGTACCTGGTGTGCACCTCCACATGGCCTTGCATATGTTCCAAGGATCCCATGTGCGGGAGAAAGCAGGTACAAAAAATGAAAAAAATACTACAAAAAAGAAAAACAACCAAAAAAAAACATAATGCCCTCTAGGGTGTAACTCACAAGGTACATAAAAAAACATAATACCTTCCCTTCAATGTGAATAGCCTTTGTTATGTTTGCAATGATCCAGTGCCGGGTTCTAGCAAATTAGCTGTCCATTTAGCCAAGAAAATGGTCTCAATGACCTCTGACACCAGGTAGAGGCTTGCCAGGCTAACTTCTCTCCCCCTCCTTCTGTACCCTTATTGGCAGAGTGATTGAGGATGTCTCCTCCTTTTAATACTTCGGGGCTTGGTTGGACTGTCACCTTGATTTCTCAATATATGTGGAAGCCATCCACCAAAACTCCTCTAAACATGATGCGCTACAGGAAGAAACTAAGTGTCCTACTTTCTGCCCACAGACAGTGTTTCAATTATGATATTCCCTATTTTCCAATTATTGTGACATTGTATACAGTGTCGTCCCAAGTCCACCCTAGCTGGACTGGGCACACTCGTTTTTCCACATTGCCTTATACTGTCCTCCTCACACCCACCACTGCTCCCTGTACTCCTCCCTCTCTCTCACCTCCCTTGATGCCAGGCGGCTCGACCATTGTGCTTGCCTTAACTCCAAATTCAGACTTGGCTCCCTTCCCTCAAACCTTGCCTCTCTCCTCTCCTCTCATCTCCATACCACCCCATACTCTTTTCTCAGCACTCACTTTTATTCCATTTCCCTTCTTCAAATGAAATCCACTGCAGATCAAGCTAGCTGCCTTATCCTTTAATTTCTCTGTAATCTGTTTCTCCCCTCACCTGACCATCCCCTCTGCCTCTTCTCTCTGCTCCCTCAGGTCTCTCCTCAGTGACTTCATAACACACTCCTGCAATTGCTCCTGATCCTGTGTCATGACCTGCTGTCCACTACACTCCAGCGACTGCTGTCCCAACACTCTGAATTTGCAGTAGTGCATCCCCCCCATACTGACCCTCCCCTATTTACAGTTACAGTATTGTTCTTACTCTACTTTATAATGCCTTTTACACATTTGCAATTTTATTAAACCTAATGTTCCTTATTGTACTGCGTGTCTGTGCACCTGGTATTTACCTAGTGCACAAATGTTAATTTATTATACTTATTGCATAGTTATTGATCTTCCGTATTGCCCTCCCGACACATCAGGAAGTATGAGGTTATTAGCTCAGTTTGATTTTTCCTTTTAAAACTTTTGAAATAAATAAATAAAACAAATTAGCATATAAAAATTACAAACACAATTAATTGCACTGTATTTTGATGACTTGCAATCTGCAGACCCCACCACTACCATTCCTGTGCACTGGCAGCAACAAAAAATGAAAAAGTCAGACTCTGTGCTTTTCAGCTGTCCCATCAGCACAGCTCTAGCACTATTGCTTGCTACCCGATAACCCTGGTTCAGAAGTGAGCCAAGTCATTGGGGCCGGCCAGGAGAGCATCGAGCAACCCAGAGGATACTCTTCTCCTCCGTGAAGGAGGGCAGCCTGCTCTGGGGTGCTGTTGCCACCTGGGTGACCACAGCTGGCAGTGCACTCAGAAGCAGCTTAGTGGGTAAGTGGGAGGGAGAGATGCCAGTGGTTGACATGCCACCACACGCTGGTCTGTGTGCTTGACTCACACCCCTGGTCAGCATTTCAGGAAAGGGAGAAAACAGGAGGAAAATGAGCAGCCCAGGGTACAATGACCGCTCTCCCACAGGCTCCACAGTGGCAATGTGGCAGCCCTCCCAGAGAACCACTTCCATGATGAAGTAGTTGAGGCCCTGCCACACCCATGATGGGGAGCAGGGGTAAGTCATGGGCAGACATGAGAGGAGATGTAAACCAACAAGATGCCAGGTGTCAGAGCTGCGATTGGTCCAGGAGGAGGCACAGCCTGCCAGTGGAGGACAAAAAGAAAATCCTTCACTTTTTAACAATGCTATTCTATTATCCACCTTTTGGGCATGCTGAAGGTGCTGACATGCCAAACTACAACTGAACCCTCTCCATCCCCTTTCTGTCTGGCCAACTTCTTCACAGAGCAGCATGTCAGACCACAAATGATCACTTCTCCGATCTGCCAACATGCCTGCATCTCAGCAGAGCAGTATGTGGTCATGGGCTCCAACCATGAGGTGAGGTGAGGTGTGGAGACATATTCAGTTGTGTTCTGGCATAATGGCACGCTGCTCTGCTGAGAAGAGAGAGAGAGAGAGAGAGAGGGAGGGAGGGAGGGAGGGGAGGAGAGAGAGAGAGAGAGAGAGACTGGCATGCTGAAAATGGGTTGTTGATGGTACAGTTATATTTTAGCATCTTGTAATTGCAAAAGGTAGAGAACTTTTAATTAAAAAATAATCTGACTTGACTTATTTCCAGTCAGTTGCATGTATCTGGATTGCTGTACTCATGTCTGGTGTGTGTGTGTGTGGGGGGGGGCACTTGATTATTTCTCTCTGATAAGACTGATAAAAAAAAAAAAGAATTTGACCTTGATGCCATTTCTAGTCAGTGTGCCTGAAATGGAGGAGTGCTTGTGCTCTAAATCTCTGGTGCTGGAGGACTCTGAACTGCTGCTGATGTGCATGAAAAGGAAGTGTGTACTCTGGAATGATGCCCTGCTCTGCAGACCAGCAGCTTTCTGCCTCATGATCTTAATGCAAGTAGTCTGAGTTGGACTTCACATGCTCCACATTCAGACTGCTGCAGATGAGACACAAGGCACTATACTGTGATTAAATATTTTCAGCAACACTGCTGATTTGCAAAGCAAGATATCAAACCTAAGCACCCCCCTCCTTTCAACACACACACACGTACACACACACACACACACACACACACACACACACACCAACAGGGATCCTGAGCCCCTAAGTAACAACGATCCAGAGCTAAGCACCATCCTTCATATGCACTGTCTGGAAAGGACACAGAAGTAAAATTCTAGTTCTTTAATCAATCAATACAGTCCAAGCGATCCCGAGCCCCCTTCAGCAACAGTGGTGTAGATCACATTTCACCATTTCATGGACAGTGACTCGAAATAAAAACAATGACAAAATTTTTTTTTAATACACACAGTTCAATTCCCTACATCAAAGCACAAATCCCCCCTGCACACTAAGTAGAAATAAAAACAACAGTGAAATTATTTTTGTTAAATAAATACAGTGCGCCTAACTTTTCAAAATAGTGGCATCTGTCTGTATTTAGTGGAAAACAGTGGAAAAGCCACAGCTTTTCCCAACCACTACAAACATGCCTGATTGGGGCTTTTGGACAGTAATTAAAGTTTTCAAAATTACCTCCAAGTGCTGTAAAAAAAAAAAAAAAATTGAAGTGTTATTTTACTTCAAGTCTGAGAGCATGAAGTGATGTCAGCAGGTTCTGATTCATGACTCAAAATAAGAATTTTTTATTTTTTTGTTATTTATTTGTTCTAGGATTACAAATACCTTTGAGCCGAGGCTCTTTTACAAAGGTTCCACGTCACTGGTACAATTGAGACAATCATAAGCAAAGATAACAGTTTATAAAATTAAAAAAAAACAAAAAAAAACACATAGTCTTGTAGATGAAAAAAGAACAATAAGGTGAAACTTTGGGGAGGGGAAGGGAAAAGAGGAGGGTGAAATCAGCGAGACTAAGTGGATGGGAGAAAAGGGGAGGTAGGTTGGGGGGACAGACAGAGGAGAGGTGTAAGGCGGATAAGAATAGAGGTAGTGCAGCTGGGTGGCATTTGTCGTGGGCCAGCAGGGGAGGTGAAGATGGCGGGGGGGGGGGTGCTGGCAAAGTGCAGGAGTAGATGTAGATCCAAAAAGATATCTTCAGCTATGGAACCAAAAGACAAGTTTAGCCACAACAGTCACAGAGGTTGGAGGCAGTGAGTGTTAGGCGGTGATGAGTCTTAAAAGTGCTGAGCGATAGTGAGGATGAGATGTTGCTGGGAAGACCGTTGTACCAAATGATGGCCCGGTAAGCAAAGGATCTTTGGCCTTGTGTTGTGCGGCAATGCGGGATTTGCAGAAGCTGAGGTTTCGATCTCCTGGTATGTCGGGTGTGGATTCTTGGTTGTATGAGGGCACAGACTCCAGGGGGGGCAAGGCCCAGCAAGATTTTCTTGGTGTAGAATAACAGTCATATTTTTTTTTTTTTTTAAATAAATATAGATTTCAAAATACTACATCCACAGCATCCACCCTTCCCCCTCGATTCAGGCTCACTGACTCAGTATATGCACATTATTGTCAAATTCATTTTTTTTCTTTTAATAAATACGGCGAGGTTCCCTATCTGCCAAGGATGTGGATATGCCAACATGCTGCACTAAGACTGAACAGTCTACAACCCTTTTCTGGCACACAATGTAGGCATAAGCCATACCAGGGTGGCATTCAAGAGCAAACATAAACACTTCACCTGGCTTTCTGGCATACCAGAACAGCTTTCAACTCATAAAACCCATTCAGCAGTTGGTAGGAAGATGAAACTCCAGTCCCTGTCATCTACAGTATATGTTGTGCTTCTCAGTTGCTATGCAACAGATAACTGTCGGGTATCAGGGATTGTGTTGACGATTCGACTGAACTGGAGGGCTGCAACTTTTCTTTTAATTCTACCCGACCCATTACTCGCTCAACTACCTTTGAAAATTTAATAAATCAGTGTGATATGCGGTGCAACCCGCAGAGGTACTGCATCCTGTAATGTCAGAAGTAAAGAAAAAAAAACTACAGACGTGCATAAACCTGGCACTATGGAACTTGATGTCTTCCTCAGAAAAGGTTTCCCATTTTTCAATGAGACAGGGACTTTGGCGTGAGCTATGACAGGCTTGTGGAAATTAGAAGCAGAAACCAACTGCTGTGTGAAACCACATGTCTAACCGGCTAATGGGTAAGAGGGAGGGAGGTTGAGGTGTGCTCGGCTAGCACTGTCTGGTAGTGCAACTTTGACAGAGTTAGCCTAGTTTCTTGTAAGAACCGGTCAGGTGAGAAGAGAGCAAGCTCCTTAAAGTTGTAGTATTTAGTCGTTAGACCATCACATGAAGAAAGGAGCGGTACACATTTTAAAGTTGTTTCTTTGTTAAATATTTCGTTTTCATGCAGTGCCTCTTGTGTGGTTGTGATCAACAGCAGTTTAGTTCACAATCCACCAGCGCAGTAAAGAGTGTATCTTTTTGTGAGTGACCAATACAAAATGTTTTTTTTTTTTTTTAATGGTAACTCTGGAAGGAAATCAAGAAAAACGTGCAGTCTACTAGCACTTCCAGGAACCTTTCAATGTACCACTGCGCAGCCGCACCCTGTATGAAAATAGTTTTAGTTTGTGTAATGTGAATTTTAGCGCAAACGTGCTCTCAGACTGACTCCTCGCAACATAGAAACATAGACTTTGATGGCAGATAAGAACCGCTTGGCTCATCTAGTCTGCCTATTTCCCTACCTACAGGACAGGCCACAGATCCTAGTTAACCAACAGCCTATTTCTTCCTACCCCCCACAAGAATTGCCTTATGTCTATCCCATGCATTCTTGAATTCTCCCACAGTTTTAGAGCCCACAACCTCCTCAGGAAGGCTGTCATCCACTACCCTCTCTGTGAAATAATACTTCCTTACATTGCTCCGAACCACCCCCATCTTTAAATTGTGTCCCCTTGTTCTTGCAGTCTCTTTTCTGAAAGATGCTACCCTCTTGGACTTTGTTAGATTCCACTGAGGTACTTAAAAGTTTCTATCATGTCCCCCCTCTCCTTCTTTCCTCAAGGGTATACATATTAAGCTCCTTTAGTGTCTCCTCATATGGCTTCTCTTGCAGACCCTGCACCATTTTAGTTGCCCTCCTCTGGACTGCCTCTATCCTGTCTATGTCCTTGCGGAGATGGGGTCTCCAGAACTGGATGCAGTACTCCAGATGGGGTCTCACCAACTGTCTGTACAGAGGGATAACAACTTCCTGTTTTCTGCTGCTGATGCCTATCCCTATGCATCCCAGTATACCCCCAGCCCTCCCTACTGCCTTCTCACATTGCTTGCTAACCTTAAGGTCATCTGATATGATTACCCCCAGGTCCCTTTCCTTTTTTGTTGTTGTTACTACCTCCCCCATTGTGTATTCTTTCCCTGGGTTCTTGTTTCCCAGGTGCATTATTTTGCACTTCTTTGCATTGAATCCTAGCTGCCATACTTCTGACCATTCCTCCAACCTTGCCAAGTCCCTTCTCATCCTTTCCGCCTCCTTGTGTATCAACTCTGTTGCAGATCTTTGTGTCATCTGCAAAGAAGCATACTTTTCCTTCCAGTCCCTCTGCAATGTCACTGATGAAGACATTAAAAGGACTGGACCCAATACTGAACCCTGCAGTACCCCACTAGTAACCCCTCTTTCTTCAGAGTGGACTCCATTTACAATTACCTTCTGTGTCCTGTTGTCCAGCCAATGTTTTACCCAGGCTACCACCCTGGGACCCACTCCCAGGCTGGTTAATTTGACTATTAATCTTTTGTGTGGGACTGTGTCAAATGCCTTGCTAAAGTCTAGGTAGTCCATGTCCACAGCCCCTCCCTGGTCTACTACTTTGGTCACCCAGTCAAAGAAATCTATTAGATTCGTCTGACATGACCTTCCCGCTGTGAACCCATGCTGCCTTGGGTCCTGTGCCCCACTGGCCTCTAGGTACTCAACTATTCTTTCCTTCAGAAGTGACTCCATCACTTTCCCTACCACAGAGGTCAGACTGACAGGTCTGTAGTTTCCTGCCTCTGTCTTGGTCCCACTTTTGTGAAGGGGAATCACATCTGCCTTCCTCCAGTCCTCGGGTAACACACCATCCTCCCATGATTTATTAAAAAGAGTAGCCAGTGGTTTCACTAGTTCCCCCCTTAATTCTTTTAGAATTCTGGGGTGAATTCCATCAGGCCCCATTGCTTTGTCCACCTTCAGTTTTAGGAGTTCTTGCAGAACCCTTTCTTCTGTGAAAGGACTGGGATCGACCCCCTATCAAGAGTGCTTCTGTTAATTGGATTAGGCACTTCCCCCTCCTCTTTTGTGAATACTGAGCAGAAATATTCATTCAGTATCCCTGCTTTTTCACTGTCCCCCTCTGCCCACCCACCGTTCATTCTATTCAGCCTCACTATCCCTCCCTTTGTCTTTCTATGCTCGCTGATGTACCTATAAAAGGTTTTATCCCCCTTCTTAACTGAGTTGGCTATCTTTTCCTCAGTTTGGGCCTTTGCTATTCTGACTTCCCTCCCTGCTTCCTTCTGCCTTAACTGGTACAGCTCTCTGTCCTGCTCCTTCTGTGTTTCCTTATACTTCGAAATGCTATCTTTTTCTTCCTGACTTTCACAGCCACCTCTTTTGAGAACCATAGTGGCTTTTCTTTCATTTGATTTGTTTATTTGCTTCACACAAGGCTTGTTGCCTCTGTGATGGCAGTTTGATGATTCCCCATTGTTGCTCCACACCTCCTTCTAGCCTGTTTGCTAGTGCTTTTCTGAGGCACTCTCCCATCTTGCCAAAGTCAGCCCTCCTAAGTCCAGTACCCTCACTTTTGTATGGCTTGACTCTGTAGCTGAGTTTAACATGAACCACACTGTTTGATGGTCACTTGTTCCCAGATGGCAACCCACTTCTAGATCTGAGATCCTCTCACTGCTCCCGTTTGAGAGTATGAGGTCTAAGATTGCTCCCTCACGAGTGGGTTCCGAAACTAGCTGTCTGAGGCCTGCCACCTGTAGAGCATCAAGAATGTCCCTGCTCTTGGATGTAGCTGCAGCAAATGTGCTCCAGTTAACATCTGGCATATTCAGGTCTCCCATCAACAGTATCTCCCCTTTCTCTGCCATTCTAAGAATGCCTTCTATCATATCCTTGTCCATTCCCTCCCCTGACATGGGGGTCTGTACACAACCCCTGTGCGGATTGTGGTGCCCTTTCCAGTCTCCAAGGTGACCCACAGTGCCTCCTCTCCTCCCTGTTTACTCTTTTGTTCAGTTGCTTTTATCCTTCCTTTACAAGAGAGCTACTCCTCCCCTCTTCTCCCCTGCCTGTCTCTCCTGGGTTATGTACCCTGGTATGTTAACATCCCAGTCATGGTTCTCTGTGTACCATGTTTCTGTGACTGCTACGATATCCAGGCATCCCTCTTCCATCAAGGCCACCAGCTCAGGGAGCTTGTTGCCCAGACTATGAGGCATTGGTACTCATTACCCTCCATTTCCTGATGGCCTTACTCCTTTTGCCCCATCCCTGTCCTTCTTGCCTTTGTCACTTTCTCCATTTACCCCTGCCCTTCTCCCTATCGACACCTCTATGTTGGTGTTTACCGCACACTACCGTGATTTTTTTGGAGGCTAGGATTTCCTGCTCCTTTCAGTGCCTCCCCTTGGCTAGTTTAAATGCTTGCCAATGAAGCATTTAAACCTATCACCTAGGATCCTGGTTCCCTCCTGGACAGATGCAGCCCATCATGCCAGTATAGGCTTGCATCACTCCAGGTGGACCCCAGTCCCCAATGAAGCCAAATCCCTGAGCTCCACACCAGTTTTTCAACCACTGATTGAATCCCATGGTGTGGAACACCCTAACCTCTCCTCGCCATAGATAGGCAGCACCTCCGAGAAGGTTACCGTGGTGCTACTTGTCTAAGCCCCTCCCAATTCCACAAACTCTTCCTGCACTTCTCTAATCCTTTCTTAGCCAGGTCATTTGTCCCTAGGTGGACAATGACATCCAGCTCCCTCCCCTGTGCAGCTGCTCTGGCAATCCTGAGGATTCGCTCCCTGTCCCTCAAGCCATGGCACCAGGCAGGCACCTTACCTCCCTCTCCCTTCCTCCCCAGTTCTACCTTCCTAACAATGGAGTCCACCACAGGAGTTGTTTCCTTCCCTGGGGTCCCCTGCCACCCTCCTGTGGGTCTCCTTTGTGGAGGTTCCCAGCATCCTCCTTGGTCTCCACTGTGGGTGCCTCCATAGAGGAACCACACTTTGCCAGAATGGCATGGGTGTGGAGAGGTACAACTGGAGGATGCACCTCTGTTCCACCACCCTCACCCTCCCTGAGCCCACTGTGGTCCAACCGCTCCTCTTTCTTGGCAACCTCTGAGGCAATGGCAGTGGCACTGGTGGTCCCTGGATGGAGAGAGGTCCCACAAATCCTGGCCAACTCAGCCTGGAGATGAGCAACCTCCTCCCTCAGCCCAGAGAGGTGCCTGCAGATGGGACAACACCGCATCCTCCAGAACGTCTCCCGGAAGACTGCTGCTCCACAGCCACTGCACTGCACCACTCCAATCATGTCTTATTTCTGGCCCCTTAACTGTTTGCAATCCTTACTCTTTCCTCTGTTTTTTCTCTCTCTCCTTACTTTCTGCCTGTGTGCCCTTTAAGCTCCTGATTGTCCTGTTCTGAGACAAGAATATCCTATATTTCTCAGTAGACCCTTACTTGCTCAGAGGCAGACCTCCAGCAGCTAGAGGGGCCAGAGAGCTACTCTTGCCCTTCTAGGATTGTGGGTCTTCGTTGTCTTTGTGATCACTCACTTCCTGTCCCAAACAGGAAGTTCCTGTTATCAGTCAAATCCTGTGCCTATAAAAGTAGAACTAGCTTTGGGTGGGAGGGTGGAGGGAGGAAGGAGGGCAATATAGTCCCAGCAGAGAAGTCCAGTCACACAGCAGTCCTTTCTCCTGGTGTCTTCTGCCAAGCTATTAGCAGAATCTTTCTAAGGCAGTCTTTAAATGTAGCTTCCTTCTAGCTAAGCCACTCCCCCTACTTACTAGATCTTTCTACAAGTAATTTAAACCTCACAGCTATCAAGTCCTTTCAATCACCTGAGATTTACACCTAGATAACTGTTCAGATAACCATTCAGTTCAGTTAACTCAGACAAACACACACTTTTTTTTTGTTTTGTTTGTTAGTTTTTTTTACCCTAAATTAAAGGTCCAAGTACAAGAGTTCTACTTCTTTAGTCCCAGCAGAGAAGTCCAGTCACACAGCAGTCCTTTCTCCTGGTGTCTTCTGCAACACTAGGCAATACAGCAGTGGCTGTGCTAAATATCTATAAATTGAAACATAACTTATTGCTGTTGGAGCTTTTGTCTTAAAAGTCTTACTGTACCTCATTTTATTTTGTCTGCAGACTTGATGTGCAATATTTCGCCAGGAAAAGCACATCAGGAGGCTTGTCATCTTTACCGCTTCATGACGAACTTGTCCCTGATTGCAGGGGCACTTTTCTTACAAGTTTTGTCCACTTTGCATAATGTGTGTGCCAGTGCTAGCATGTTGCCTAATTGGTGAATGAGGGATGCACCTACTAAGGCATGCCCTGCATTCACCAACACTGACACACCTCTGTAATGTGCTACTAGCACAAGATGTTGCTTGTGCATGCACAGGCCAACATAAAAATAACAACACCCACCCATTAGCACAATGTAGTCTCAATGTTTATATTTACAAGAGCTGCACCATACCACCCATCCCATCCCATACACCCATTTGCACCCATGATTGCCCTCCCTATGCAACAAACTTGCATATAAAGACATTCTGTCTTGTAAAAAAGAAAGCCAGCGAGCAACCATCAATAGTTTTTCCCATGATGTGTTAATAAGCGGCCGACATATGTGAAGCAGATGTTATTAGGTATCCATTAATGTTCACCATAGCACCTTTTTTGGGGGGAGGGAGGGGTACTCAAGAAACAATATCTTCTTCCTAAATCGAATACTGGCAGGGACGCCTTGGAGGTGATGGATGGAGTTTGTTGTGGTGTTACTAAAATCTGTAACATATATTGTCTACTTATACATGACTGCAAATATTTTTACATAGCATTCTTTGAAAAATATGTGTTAAAACACATCTACAAACAAAAAACCCCCTAACTTTTCAAAGTAAATTGTCCTTGCAATTTTAATTACTGGTGAGCATAGTTTGTTGTTATTGTCCCAAGTGCTGTTTTGTTATATCAAACCTACATACTCACCAGATCACAATCATAATTATTGAAGAATGAACGACTTACAGTAAAGGTATGATATTCTGTTAAGTGTGTTCTAATAAGTTAATGTTCACTATATATCAAATAATTTGATTCACTAGCTGTTTTGTTGCCTTTAGTGCTCTTTTTTCTTCTGCTCTTCTCTTCTTCTCTTCTCTTTTCTTTGCTACAAAACATTTTCCCGGTAGCATTGATAGTGGCCTTTTCTTGGTCTTCTTCTTGCTTGGCTGCATTTATTATTAATGATTTGAGTGATTTTGCTTTGTTTTGTACCATGGATGTGACGTATAGTAAAAGCTGAAAAAAGAGAGCAATAGTCATTCTACAGAGAATTCACATACAGATCAATATCACTGAAAGCCCTGAATGTTAACTATATGTTGTTGTACATGGCCAAATATTTGTACTTTATTCACATATATTTTTTTAACAATGATTACATTAATTGCTCTGCTTTTCTAAACCAAATATAAAAATATCACACTGTTAATCAGGACACACCCAACAGTGAACTTATATGTCTAATGCTGATGCCCAATATAACTGATATTGAGTAGAACATACAGCAGAGATAGCATACATCCACAATCAAATAGGTACCATGGTATTACATGGCACCTAGTACTAATGTCTTTGAAGCCCTACTGTATATGTAATGTTTGTACACAATACACAGCTTATAGAATTGGTATGCAATAATGTTTGCATGCCTTATTTTTTAAAAGTTGTAATATGCTCAGCAGTCAATTCTTGAAAAAGATGTTATGCCTTCAGATATACTTCTTCAAAATGACATTTTGTTGTATATGCACAACACTTCTAAAGAGTACAGTATCTTCAGAAATTAAATGATATGAAAATTCACCATTGTGTCAATGTACTGTAATATGCAGACACAGAATCTGGGAATGCGAATGTTAGTGAGGACACCTGTGAAAATACCCTGCTGCTTGTGATAAGTGCCTTGGGTTGTTTTACTTCCTTTAGGGCACCCACTCAAGATGGCTAAAAGTGACCTAAGTTTAATATGTCACCTGAAGGATGACACAGCAGAGCAGCGCAGTACTGCAGCCATCAGCACTGCACTCAAGTGGCAGCATTGATGGGATGATGATGTGTGACCAGAACCCATTCCCTTCTGTCCCTGAGGCAGATGTACCAATGTAGCCCCGGTTGCAGAATACATTGATGGAGAATTACGAATTGTAAATTTATGTGAATGAGAGTTTCCCAGTGTCCAAAGATGCTTCAGAAAAAAATAATACATTACCTGATATAGGTTCAATGATCCTTGACTCCAGTGCCTTGTACATTCCTTCTCCTGCAGCACTAGATATGGTTAAGGTCCAGAATCTTTGTAACATGGCAATAAATGCTTTCATGCAATAACCTACAGTATTTACATTGGTGGAACTGCAGCACTTGACCCAACCTGAACCATGCATTAACTCCCTAGTAATGCCCGATTCATGCTGTAGTACCTTGCTTAACCACTGTGAACTCACCATGGACCACTATATAACTGAAGCACAGGTTCTTTCCCACCCACCAGCCCAAAGGAACTCTGACTACCCAGGCAAATAAATGGTCTAGTAAATTTTAATTACTATTCTCCTAATGGAAAAGATACCCTGTAGAAAAGCACACAGTAGAAAGTTGAAAAGTATTCTGCTCCCCTGCTGCATAGCAACAGTTAGCTTCATGTTTGATAGCACACCTGAATGGGATATTTAAGAGTTGTTGTTTAGTTCCTCTATAGTCTTATAATCCACAAGTGTACTGTGTTTAAAAAAAAACATTTGTAGAAAAGCATGTTAATAGTTCCTACTTAAGCTAACACTGTTTGCAGTATGTATGGGTGAAACTCATGCATATTTAAATTTTTGAGAGGTTCAACCCCACAGTGCAATAGACCCCTCTACATACAGCATGAGCAGCATTTATCAAGTCACACACAGAGGGTCTTGTTGATATTTGTGCAACTTTGAAACTAGTTCCATAATTATTAAAGCATTACTGTTGAAGTGCAACTTTTTGTATGCTAACACGAAGATGGTATACACAGTATTAATAAATATTAAACATCTCATCAGCTGTACCTTTCAAAATACAGAAACTCATGCATATGCAAGTTTTTTGGAGGTTCAATCCCACAATGCAATAGATCCCTCCATGCGCAATGTGAGCAACATTTATTGAGTCATGTATAGAGAGTCTTGTTGATAGTTGTACAACTTTGAAACTAGTTCCATGATTATTAAAGCATTACTGTTGAAATGCAACTTTTTGTATGTTAACACGGAGATGGTACCCACAATATTAGCAAATATTAAGCATCTCATCAACTGTACCTTTCAAAATAACAGATTAAAAATATAAAAATTTAGCAAAAATGTTTTTCTTTTGTGCCTATGACTTAATAATTCAACAAATTGTGGAACTGTGCTTCCCATGTTGCAAACGTATTAAGCCACTCCAAAGGAGGGTTCTATTGGGGAATTAATGCAGGGTTGGGTGGTTGGAGGCACAAGGTTGATTAATTCCCCAGTAGAACCTTCTTTTGTTGTGGCTTAATGCTTACTTATTGAAGAAGATGTCTGTGAGGGGATTAATAATGCTGCCTGGCTCCTATGGTATCATTTTGTCCTTAATGAAGTTCATTTGCCCTCTTGCACTCTTATGAGGTATACTCCACTACCCTTTATGAACTCCACCATCTAGAAAGAAAAAAACAAGACTGACAGATTTGTTTTTGTTTGTTATGGTTTTTGAATACTGTAGTAGATGTGAATGAATTGTTGCTCCCTGCTGGAATAACATTATTCTTTTCCTGAAGCAGTACCAGGGTGACAGCAGCCGTCTGACCCAATTGTTAACCTGGGGTAAATACAAAGAAGTCCCCCACTCTTCCCTATGGAAAATGGAAAGTGCATACAAAGTGCCTTTTTTACATTGTTCTAATGTAACGCTAAATCTATAGTTGCAATACATTTTTACTTTAAAAAACTTAACACATTGTGCAGTGCTTCCCATTTAAATACAATGGCAGCCTTGCAATAAAGTTTTTCTGATCCTAATGCAAGGATTCCAAATGTTTTTGGTGTTACACTTGCAGAATGCAATAAACATTATAAGGTAAGTAATGAACCAAATAAAACAAAATGATTGCAAATTATGTCAAGATGCTAAACTTTCATTTTTAAGACGTACACCCTTACTAAGCACCTGCTCTTTAAGGAGGGATGTTATTGTGCCTGTCTTCCGGCATTAGTATTGGTGTGCACCCCGGCTGTGCCACGGGTGCTGCATTAGTATACTGATCTGGAATTTCTCATTCTATTGCCATAAGTTGAGTTTGATATAACTGTGATTTTCTCAACATCGTAACAATTCTGTTCTGAGGATGCAGCATAGACCTAGGAGTCTGGCAAGCAGAAGTCAAGCTGAGGAGTTGCTGGTGGCAGGACAGTCTGTCACACTGAAAGCAGTTGATCAAAATACTGAACTGCAGAGGTGTCAAGCCACATAGCATAAGGTGTAATATCCAGTGTAATGCAAAAGTAAATGTAACACAACACAAGCACTGAAACAGTACTGTCTGTATAGGGTAGGTGAATAAAAGACATTTGAGGAGATAACAAGAAGATGCAGACAGGAGAGAATGCCTTTGTTGCAGTGTAACATCTGTGAGGCAGCAGTATTCTGGGACATTATGGAAACTGCAGTGCTGCCATATGTGTATGCATCTCTTTGTGTTTGATGGAGTTGGTCACCATACTTTGTGCCAAGCTGGCATGGGTTCATAGAATGTATTCCCTGAAGTAAGGGAACACGTGCTCCACCACCTGTACCTCTGGGGTTGCCCGGGATGAGGAGGAGGTGTAGAACTCATTGAAATAGTCTTCAAGTGGAAGTAGAGAGGTGTATGTTTAGGATTTAAGAATGGATTGGATAGACATGAGGGAACATTACAAGCAAGGGGTGGAGCAAGCCAATGGACCAACTATGATCTGTTTTGGCCCTGCAGGGAAATCAGCTGTGCAGACTTGGTGGGCCAAGTGGTCCATATCTGCCATCAACTTCTATGTTTCTATTCAATTCCTGTGTGATATTCCATGTAATTCAAGACTCCCTACTTTTGATTTAGGTACCTCACATTCTAAGATGATGATAGAACCATCTGTGAATGTCAACAATGGAAGGCCCAGGGAGTTTCATGACTTACCTTAAAATTTTCAGCCTGCTCTGTATCCAACAATCCAGATTTTGGTCTGTCATCATGTCCTACCTGCTTGCATTTCACTGAAAGAAAATCTAGAGAGGAATACACTTTGAAATGTTGACTATGTTATCACCTCATGTACCAAATGATGCATTGTCAGTGTGAAAGTTATTCATAAGTTGAATCTGCCTATATGGACAGTGAACTAATTGTTCATGGCTTTAAATAGACACCTTTGCTGAATGTGCAAGCATACATTTTGGAACCATTTGTCACACACAAGCACAGTATGTCCCAATCACTGTGAACTCTATGCAGATAAACTTCATATGTGTTCATCTCCTGGGCATCGACATATCACCAAGCCATGTGCCATATGCGGTGCATATCTTTTCCTTCATTTTATCCTCCACAGCCTGTTTCTATCACTGTCATGTAGTGAAGCCATGTGCTCCTTGGCAGCATGGAGTGAGATCCCTGCTGACAGTGACAGTTCCATGGCTCTACTGTTGCTGTGACCCTTTGTAACACAAGCACTGATGGTACAAATACCGTTTGGGAGGAGTACAGTTGTCTGTTTCTATGAAGGAAAAGAATCTGTGGGTGTTGGTCAGAAGGAATATGAACTATTTGTCTCAGTGTAGGAAAGTGGCAGCCAAGGCCAATACAATGCTGGGATGCATTGCTAGAGGAACCACCTCCAGGAGCAAAGAAGTCATCCTACCATTGTACAGATCAACAGTGAGGCCTCACTTGGAGTACTGTGTGTAGTTCTGGAGCCCCTATTTAAAGAACGACATCAAGCTATAGTATTATAGGGGGTCCAGTGGAGGGATATAAACATGATCAGGGAAATGGGGGAGAAGTCTTATGAAGATAGGTTGCAGGAGCTGAAATGTACTCCTTGGAAGAGAGAATGGAGAGGGGTGATATCATTGAGATCTTCAAGTACTTAAAGCACATGAACCGGGTTAGTGTTGAGGTCATGTTTTGTCTAAAGGGGGAGGTATCATTAGGGGCACAGTGTGAATCTGGAAGGGGGGAGGTGAAAGAAAAGACGGGGCACTACTTTACAGAGATGGAGGTGGTGGGATGGATAGCACTACCTGAGGCATTGATGTGTCTATAGCTTTCAAAGGAGGTGGAATAGGGTCAGAAGCAAGGTACAAGTTGGTGGGAAGTGAAGCAACATGGGAAAGCAACCGGGGGCAAGGAGGATGAAAACTGGGAAAGGGGTGGTGGGCAGCAGCAGTAGTCTAAACTGTAGGGCTGCACAATCCAGTAGACACGATACACCACTTGGTCTGTGTCTGCTGGCGTTTTGGTATGTTCATAGAAGCACGCTTGCAATCAACAAGCTCTGATTTATACCTGATGCCCCAGTTAGTTATTTATTTAGTTTTTGTTGACTGGGTAAGTGCACTAGACAAATCCTGACTATTTTCAGGCATGACCCAGGGAAGGGGGATACAGATGAATGCCAACTGAATTTGAACCAGATTAAGCTGTTGGTGGTATTTTTAGTGAATGAGGGAAATTTGACCAGGACACCGGGGAAATTCCCCTACTCTTTTCGATAAGTGCCATGGGATCTTTAACATCCACCTGAACTACCACCAATCCAGGCAGATGGGACCTCGGTTTAACATCTCATCCGAAAGACGGTACCTCAGAAGTGCAGTACCCCTCTCATGCTGCACTACAGTGTCAGGATATTACTAGGATATTAACTCAAGTGCCAGATGTGGGAACTGAACCCACAGCCCTCTGATCTCCCAGCCTCAGAGGCGAGTGTGCTACCTGCTGAGCCACTGACACTGACAAAAAGTTGCTGTTGCTGTCCTCATCTGGCTCATGAAATTAGGTTACTGGTGGGGCAGTGTGAAACACTTCCTGTGATACATTATGGCACCCTAGTAGTCAATTATAATTGTCAACATATACTTACAAGCATCAGCTAGTCTGTCTTGCAAATGTAATATCTTGCTACGTAGGAAACATGTTTTCTTCTCATAAGCATGGCATGATGTGCATCCCTTCTATGGTGTTGGAGTCTCAGAGAATTCATCTAAATCATCTGTTGTTGACTGTGGAGATGGCAGAGTAAGGTCTCTTGTAGTTGAAATGTCTATCGCCCTATATGTTAGGAGTCCAGTACTTGATCTTTCTGTCATACAGACTGGTGTACTCATTACAGGTGCTTTAATCGGTGACCTGACTGGAGTCTTTCCTGGTGATTTATGTGGTATTTGGAAAGAACTGATATCCATCAATGGTCTGGTGATAGATGTCATGGCAGAGGTATTCGGTGATGTTAGTGATGCTTTGCAAGGCGGTGTCTTCAAAGGCGAATTGGCAGTTAGCCTCATTATGTTCAATCCAGCATCAACATCTTTTTCTAAGATCTGTCCCTTAATTAAATCTAACCATTGTATGGCCTGATCTGCTTTAGTCATTTGTTTAGCTTGTTCCTTCACCTTTCTGCTTTGTCCGTTATCCTCCTCTTCCATTCCAATGACATTGTCCATATCCTCTGTTTGAAATCCTGTTTGCTGAGAACAAGAAACTCCGTTATAGCAGGGGTAAGCTCCACTCTCACTGGAAGGATGGTGGATGAGGCCTTCCATGGCCCGAGGGATATGCCAGGGCCTACTCAGTGGCACAGTCCCGAAAATGGTTCACTGCCTTGACCCCAGACTCCCCGCAGTGGCTCCATATGGAAAAGGCCATAGCTCAGGTTCACAGCCTCCCCCTTTTAATATATAATCCTTTACCCAAGTTTTTGTGGCCCCCGCCGTTACAGCACCGGCAGTTAGTATTTGGCATAAGGTACATAAAAAGGTACATGCTAATCCCATCCCCCTTCTCTACACACCTATCTTTCACAATCAGTGCATCTTTATAGACAACAAGCCTATCTACTGGCTCCACTGGGAACGTGCTGGCATTAAAGTTTTGGCAGATATTCTAGATGAAACTGGCTCAGGAATGAAACCCTTTCATATCCTTGCACAGATGAAAGTTCTGAGCAAAACAGACTTCTGGAGATATTTACAACTTCGCATCTCCCTGGCAACACTCTTTAAACCAAACCCACCAATCATGACCACTCCTCAGAAGATATCTGTCTGTCTCAAGCATCCTAGGGGACAGGGAGGTAAAATATATGCAGATATCAGAAAGAGCATCCCCTCACAGTCCGGGGTTTCAAAATCAAAATGGGAAAAAAGCAATGAAAATTGAAATAGAGGACACGCAATAGACTCTCTGCTAGAAATTGGTGCATTCCTGTTTCCCGGATGCCTGTAGCAAACTTATTCAAAACAAACTGTTACACCACTAGTACAGAACACCAGCTGAACTGTACAAAGCAAAGCTCCTGAATACCAACTCGTGCTGGAGGTGTCAGGCTCAACTTGGAGATCTCTATCACGTTATTTGGCAATGCTCTCTACTGACCCTCTTTTGGCAAGCAATCAGTCAACTAGCCAAGGATGTCCTTGGTTTGGCAATCCAACCAAACCCCCTTTTGTGGATCTTGGGCACACCTCCTCCTGGATCTAGTCTCAAACCCCATCAAATCCGATGGCTGGTCTTGCTAAGTATCTCAGCTAAACGCCTTATACTGTCACGGTGGAGATCCACTGAAATCAGTACCATACCAGAACTCCAACAAGCTCTCACCCTGCTCACCTCATTTGACCACTTATCCTGCTCTGCACTTAATAAGTTTACGTCCTACATAACTTGTTGGGCCCCCTTCCTAGTTTACCTGAAACCTAGGACTGGAATAGGGTGAACCCTTACCAGTGATAAATAAATTGCTTTACCCCTAAACCTACTCCCGATATGAGAGACTCCTACTTTTTGATACAATTAGACCTGGCTCATACATAACTTCTTTTTACCCTAGTAGTGCCTGTGCTTTCTTTCTCATGGTAATGCTCATCAGATACCCAGTCACAATCTTTATGTTGGTTTTGTATCTCTGAATGTCTTATGCTATCCTTGTATCATCCAGAGCAGAGATTTGAGGGCTTCCCCCTCTTACCCCCTTCTGCAATCCATTATAATTGCACTGTTTGAAATATTTGTTCTGCATATGGAAGATTATGGACATATTGCTGTAAGATCCTTCTCTGCCGCTACAATATACTCTGTACTTTGATATGTGCTATTTGTATGTATGCTGAAAAACTAATAAAAATCATTAACTCAAATCCTGTTTGCTTTTTCAGTGGTTTTCCTGTACTGGCATTTTCAAACCCTTTTCTTTTTGTTGACCTCTTCCTTTTTTTTGGTTACTGTCTTTCGCTGTGTGACCTCCTTTTTATTTTTTGTCTTAGCTTCATTTTTTATGTTATCCTTTACTTGTTTCTTTAAAATATTATTTTTCTTTTTCAGAGCTTCTTCTTTGTTTTCTGTATCAAGAAATTGTAAGAACTGTATAGCTTTGTTGTGTCTCTATATTTTGAGTAGCGCATTACATCACTTTACTTTCCACAAGTAGTAAGTTTACGTATGTTTTGCTATTATAATTACACTTGCCTGTAATCAAAATAACAACTGAATCGTATAGTTGTCCATCAAGTGGCCATCGTCTTCTAGCATTATCCCCTTCAAACAGCAGGAATGGGTCATCAGCATCAATTTTAGTTTCATCAACAACTGCATATTGTCCATCCTCCTTAAATCACAGTAGAAAATACAGGTCTGAAAGAAAAACAGACATTTGCATAAATTTCCAAACATTGCCATTGACACTTACCTAACTTTATGCCTACAATTTTGTCTTGTTAGCTATTAATTACTTCAAACAAACAAGTTTGATTTGCTGTAATTACAAACAAACAAGTATGATTTGCTGTAATTACAAACAAACAAGTCTGATTTGCTGTAATTATAAACAAAACAGTCTGATGTCCACAGTATGCCCAGTGATTGCTCCCAGGTGATGGCAGCTAACAGTGTGTAAATGAGCTTACTCATTTGGTTGCCTGGGTGTAAACGTAACAACTGTTGCATGTACTACAGCTGTCGTTCATTATGTTTTGGGAGGCTCTGCATCAGCTGGGCTGCCATCCACTGAAGAGTGGGTGGCATCAGATGTGGAACACGGCACTTTGGGCATGACAGGCACCTTCATGGTGTGTGGCACTGTTTTGGTTCCAGACCACGTCCCAAGTGAGTGAGTAACTACTGGTAAAAACTAATTTTCTTTGCTGATGAAATCCTTGCCTGATTGAAACATCCAAAATGTATTGTTCATATGCAGGTGACCATAAACACAAGCTTTGTGGTGGCTGCGAGAAGACCACTTATCTCAGGGAGGTACAATGTCATGTTCTGAACTGGCTTTGTCAAGTCAGGCCATTGAGGCAGCTTGTAAATGACCATACCTGTAGGTGGTCCAAGGGAGAACATGGGACTGACAAGTAAAACAAGCATTAGCCAATGCCGAATGTTATCTTGCTGGCATTGGCATTGGTAGTGCAGAAGTTGGAGAGATGCGTAATTGGAATGGCAGTGAAGTATTGAACTGACACCAACCCCTCCCCAACCCTGCACATACTGACAGGCAATGGGGTGTGTCTTTGGGTTGTCAGCCATAATGCTCATACCATTTCACCTCACCCTACCCTGCAGACACAGACAAGTGCCGTGGTGTGCCTTGGGGTCTTCAGGCCTTATACTCACCCCATTCCATAAGGAAATAATGCTGAGATGGGTGCAGTATAAGAGAATGAGGTAAACTTTGGGGTTGAAGAGTCCAAGGCACACCTCGATGCCTGTCACTGGCTGCAGGGTGGGGGTGGGGTTGGAATGGCATAAACATTACAGTCGACAATCCCAAGTCACACCCCTGATGCCTGTCAGTCTCTACAGGGTAGGGTATTACAGTTGGAAACCCCAACACTCTAGGCTTTTGTTGGTATTTTCACTCCACATTTTCAACATGGGCTTTTTGTGATCCCACCTCATGAACAGTGGCACTATCACTTCATTAGCCAAACGGTGATTTTGCACAGCAACCATGAAATTTGGCACCACAGGTACAAAAACACATTTTGGGGCAGGATGTGAAAAATGGCAGCTATACTGTTCATGAGAAGGTGTGAAAAAATGGCAATGTTGAAAATCTGGAGTGAAAATAAGAAAAATTGGAGAAGTCACAAGCATGTATAGAAACTGCGCAACACACACCTGTAACGCAATTTTTTGGGGGATTATTTTAACCAAATTTTCAACATAGGCATTTTGGAACCTCTACTCATGAACAGTGGCACTGTGATTTTGTTAATCTGTCCCGGAAGTTGATTTCCCAAAGCTACTATGCCATTGTACGCCAGATGAGTGAAAACACATTTCGGGTAGGATGTGAAAAATGACAGCTGTACTACTCATAAGGAGGTGTGAAAAAATGGCAATGTTGAAAATCTGGAGTGAAAATATTAAAAATGATCAAAGTTAAGAGCATGCATAGAATCTGTGCAATGCATGCTCGTAATGCAGTAATTTTTGGAATTCTTTTGCCAAATTTGCTACATAGGTTTTTTGGGACCCCCACCTCATGAACAGTGGCACTGTCATTTCATTGTTCTATCCCAAAAAGTGATTCTGTGCAGTGACCGCGAAATCACCTTTTGAGACCGGACAACGAGATGGCAGTGCATGTGTTCATGAGGTGGGGTCCCAAGAACGCCAGGTTGAAAATTTGGAGCCAAAATTCAAGGAAATGACTGAGATATCCACCTAAGTTGAACCCTCCCCATTGATGCCATTATACAGCTTACTGGCATTTCTTCATTTTGCAGTTCAGCTTTGAAGAGTCCAGACGTGTTTCTTCTCCACCAAAGATCGCAGCGCCAGACCTCTGGAGGTAAGTATGGCGTGAGGGTGTGTGGGGAGGTGGGGTGTGCAGAGTGTGGGTGTGGGTTGGGGGTGGGTGGTGCCATGGAAAGTGGACAGTTTTCTTTTTTCAAGTACAAACAAAAAAGTGGACACTGCACTGTGGGCAGTTATCTTTCTTTACAGGGGAAATAAAACAAATGTTGTACACACTGGGGTGGTCTCCCAGTGCGCCACACAATGGGGGTGGGGTGGGGGGAAGAACATGCCAACAGTTGGTTTTCTGTGAGCGGATGCACACTGGGGTGGGCTCACAGTGTGCCACACAATGTGGGTTGGGGGGTTGCGGACATGTCGACACAGGATTGCAATGTCGGCCATCTTTGCAGATTATCTGGTGGCAGCCGCCGCCATGTTTATTGAAATGTTTCACCAGGAAAGTCACATACGGGAGGCACGTTATCTGTGCCGCTGCACAATGAGCTTGTCTCCAATTGCAGCAGCACATTTCTTACAAGTTGTGTCCACTTTACATAATTCTTGTGTCAGCACTAGCATGCTGGCTAATTGGGGAATGATGGACACACTTACTAGCATGCCCTGTATTCGCAAACACTGACACACCTCTACATTTCTCCTACTACCACAAGATGTTGCTTGCACAAACACAAGACAACATAAAACTATCATGAAGACATATGCATGTACCAGCGGATGCACAAAGTATCTTTTCACTCTTTGAAGTCAGTACCATGAGAGGAAATTTGCATGAAAGGTGGCTGATGGTGCAGGACAGTGGTACGGACATGCTATGCTTTGCACATGGGATATGCAGAGAAGTGGGTGGTGGTGGTGGTGTAAGAGGAACACAGAAAAAGGCATTGTAGTTGTGTACACTGCTGTAACTTCAGCATCATATGGTGTGAGCATACTGGCTCCCAAAGCGCAAACAAAAGTTAAAGAAAATGCACACACTTCTACAAGGCCACATTTATAATGAGATACTTACAATTATTGATAAATATGATGCATCTTGTCAGTTAAGATTTTTTGTATACATGCTATCAGGTACCTATGTTGCTATGTTGTCGCCTGTCACAAACAAATGACATTACCTACAGTTATCAAAGAAGTTGTTGACCAAGCTAATTCCACAAAACACCACAACAGTAGTTGCTTTACACCTTTGCATTGCACCATCATTATAACTATCCCCTTTCAACAACTACAGAATTGTAGTAACTTCATGTTTTTCAGCACAGCTGTTTACAGTAGGCTATGTGCACTACCTGTCCTATACCCTCACATCACAAAATAGTTGTGTGTGCTTAACGTCACAGGGCATGTCACATGTGTTCTGAAGTTCTGGAGACCTTAACTCATGGAAGATAAGGATGGGTTAGAGACTGTGCAGCACAGAGTAACAAAAATGATTTAAGCCCAACAGGGCAAATCCTATTAGGAGTGCCTATAGGCACTAAATATCTATTCAATGGAGACCAGAAGAGAGAGGTGAGATATGATAGAGATTCAAGTTCTTTAAGGGAATGAATAAATGGAACTGCGGGGGACTACAGAGTACCAATTCGCTGTCACATGGGTACGAATGTAAATTACAGTAGGTAGGTTCGGAAGAGATGTGAGGAAGTACTACTTTACAGATAGGGTAGTGGAGCCTTGGAACAGTCTCTCAGCTGAGGTGGTGGCTGCAAAAGCAATCAGGGCATTCAAGCATGGCTGGGACATAATGAAGGGAATAGTGGTTACCAGGGGCGACAGGACCATGGAAGAGAATAGAGAAAGGAAGAGTGAGGGTTAGTAACCTGGAGGAACAGTAGTTCCAAGGATTATAGGGAACTTGGGCAGATTACATGGATCTCTGGTCTTTTTCTGCTGTCATTGTCTATGTTTCTATTTGGACGTACCTGTTTAGCGTACAAGTGGGCCAACTTAGTTTTACTTTGTAGTACCATGCATTATCGGTTCTCCCCAGGGTCAGTGTCATCCTTATGTACTAAACCTGTGTCTATGAGCTGTGAGCTGTACATTTAATGATAACCCACCCCTCCCCACCAACACCCCCATACACACCAGCATTCTGATTGCCCAGTTGCAGGAGCACTGTATGTGAATCTCCCTCTCCCCTTTGCTCATTAAGCCAATCTTTTTTGTGGTTTTTAAACTCAGTTGTATGTTAACCAGAAGAATAAATACCAGCAACCCCACAAAAAACACACACAGGGGGCTGTCACTGATCTCCTTCTGTGTGTTTCTAGATTTTAAGTGACTTGCCCCCCCAATACACACCATCATTCTGATTGCCCTGTTGCAGGAGCACTGTGTGTGCCCCCCCATTAGCATATTGTCAATTTATTTGGTGGTTTTACTGTCAGTTGCATGTCAAGCAGAATAAATACCAGCAACACCCCCACATACACATACTGGACACATCCTTTGTTTCTGCTGGCCCCTTCCCCCCAAACTGGAAGAGTGCTCCTCACATTTCTGAGACAAGAATGTATGCATTTCGATATTGCTAGACAGTTGAAATTCTGTATTTATTCCCCTAAGCCATTTTCAAGAGGCTTGCACACCCCGCATACAAACAAAAATTTCCCATAGCAGGCTTCAAAACATATGACCATCATCCAGCTGTGCTTAATTACACAAAAATTTGAAAGACATATCCAAATCATTGGTATTTTCAATCATACAGTTCCAAGCCGCTAAGCTTGCAGCTCGCTTGAACAGTTAAACCATTTTGGCATGGTTTTAGGCAGCAAAAATTTACTCTGACTAGCAGTATGCTCTTAGATGCATGGACCCACCCCAAGTCCACCCCACATATATCGTGCAGTACTTTCTTTTTGTTGCAAACTATTTACAAATGTAAATTTAAGCTTATGCCCCTCCAAGCCACTATAGCTTGCAACCAGCAGCTCAGACAGCTATTCGTTGCAGGGCTATAGGCCACAGAAATTTAGTTCAGCTACCAGTCTGCTCATGGAAGCACATGGGCTCCAATTCCACTCCACATATATCATGTAGTACTTTATTTTGTTCCAAAGTATGTGCAAATGTAAACTTAAGCTTCACCAAAATAAAATGCACTGTGCCATAAAAAAGAAAAAAAGTACCTATTCGAATGCACCAACCCTTGCTTCCCAAATCCAACCAGATCACATATCGTCCATGGAAACATACATACCAACATTAATCAAGCATATGCGTCCTTTGTTTATGCAGGTTGTTTGGCTGAACTGATTGGCAAGATGCCATTATTGGGGTTCAAACCCCGGTCTGCCCTTACTTAGCAGAGGTAATGATTTCAATGTGTCATTTTATCACTTTTCTTAATTGCCACGCAGATCATGCATAACTATAGGGGCGCAAAATGTGGTATGGTGGAGATTGAGAGACTTATGGCTTAATGAAGAGATTTACTTTGGCTGTGGTTTTGCAGTGCATTGTTCAGATACTTTGACCTGCTTTCTTGCTGAATGTGGGGAAGTTTCGGGTGGTAAATGGGTAGCTGATTTTTATAGATATATATAGTTGTTTTTTTGTCATGCAGGGGAAGGAGAGGAGGATAACAGTTATGGACGACCTGTTTGTTAAATAGGATCTGCAGCTTATCCTCTAGGTAGGGAAATGGGCAGACTAGGTGGGCCAAGCGGTCCTTATCTGCCGTCAAAGTCTATGTTTCTATGTTTCTTTGTTTGGTGTGCTGCAGCTCCACCACTAATGGGGTGCATATAGAGCCATGAGGGCAGCAGTAGGTGAAGTCGCGCTGACACATCATACCACCTTGGGGTTGGCACTCATCAACACCTTTTGTTTCACAAAAGCATTAATGTGCCCTTTAAATTGCCATGCACATATTTATTTATTTATTTATTTAGTTTTTGTTGACCGGGTAAGTGCACTAGACAAATTCTGCCTATTTTCAGGCACAACCCGGGGAAGGGGGATACAGATGAATGCCAACTGACCTAGAACCAGATTAAGCTGTTGGTGGTATTTTTAGTGAATGAGAGAAATTTGGCCAGGACACCGGGGAAATTCCCCTACTGGCTGCTGGACAGTGGCTGGTGGGGGTCCTTGCTGGCGTCAGCGGACGTTATGGTAGCGTCCCGAGGTTGGGATGGTGGAGGAGGTAGAGTTGGAATGGAGCCTATACTGCAAAAGCAAAGACAGGAGATTCTACTATTTTTCATAATGAGATATTGCCTACCTCAGGAGACGTTTCACATCAGTCGCTAGCATCAGTACACAGCGAGGGTCATGGGCCTTCAGCGTGCCTTTATTGCCGAATCAGTAAAAATTTTAGTTCACTTCACGGTGGAGACGGAGATATGGAGGCTATGGATCTTAATGAGTCGCGCTTAGTGAAGGAACCAGTAACACGAGAGGAGGTTTCCGGGAGGACCGCACAAAGTGAGGGACCGCGCACGACGCTCTTGGTACGGCAGCAATTTGGGCTCCAGGAAGAAGGAAATTGGGAGTTGACTACAGAATGGTCAGAAGAGATGGCGCTACATGACGCTGGATGGAGAAGAACCGACTCGGGAGCCTGGGTGCCTGACATGGACTGGACTCCTCTATCAGGTAAAAAACCCTCTGTACCTGGGATACAAGGTTCACCTCAGCCTTCTACATCGAGGGAAATTAGGGATGGGCCTGGGACTGTCTTTTCCAAATGGCCTGGGACTGTCTTTTCTACTGGGGCTGTTCCTTCTATGCCTCTTCCAGTTTTGGGTGATCCTATTAAACCAACTATGGCAGATTTATTTAAGGCAAAATTAGAACAAGCCCCATGTCGTAATGCTGTACGTTTAAGGTACAGAGGGGACTACAGGAACACCCTGATAGATACTATATTTTAACCACCTTTAAAGTCCAAAATGGGCTTTTGTGCCAAAGACATTTATGCTCTCATTCATGTTTCTGGAGAGGACTCTTATGATATCAGCTTTCAATCTGTTGGCCTTATGGACAGATTTTGGGACAAGTATGCACACCAGAAAATCATCCTGCATGGTTACCTTTATTGTCATTCCATTATCTAAGCCATTAATTAGATATGTTACTGTTATGTTCAGAAATGAGGAGTGAACGTCAGTGATATTTATAGATGGCTGCAGGGCAAATGTGATGTGTTGGGCCCCCCTGAGGCCCTCTTAGATATTGAAGGTATATGGACAGGAGGGTGGAAATTTAAAGTCAAATTATTGCAAGTCAATTCAGAAGTAGTTCATTTACCAAATAGCTTTTTTCTGGGAAAAGATAGAGGAGTATGTTTTTATGCAGGACAACCCAGGGCCTGTTACAAATGTGGGGATAGAACGCATATTAGTAGTGTCTGTGATATGCTGAAATGTCCTCTTTGTGGGGGTTTTGGACACTCTGTTGACAAATGTACAAATATCTTTAAATGTAATTTATGTGAGGAGAAGGGTCATGCCTTCCATCAGTGTCCATGGGCCAGACATAACTGTTCTGATGGCTTAGACCAAGATACCCTGCTTCGTAAGGCTCAGGCTAAATTACATGCTCCAGGTGTAAGGGTTGACCCTTCCCCTTCCATCCCCCTCCACGACAAGGCCCTTTACGACAAAGTTTTCCACTTCCACCTCCATTACAAGTACTGATCAACTTGTACGAAGTTGGCTTCTGAGTCTCAGAAAGTAACCCCTCCAGACCCTCCTTTGGTAGGGGATACTCAGAATCTGGTCTCTAACATGCCTCCTCCTTTTGAAACAGTTAAAGGCAGACGATTCACCAGATCCTCCTCAAAACAGGCCCAGACCAGTCCTGTAGTGACTGAAAATTTTTTTTCCCCCCTCCAGGAGGAAGTAAGAGACTCAGATATGGATTCTGAGACCTCTCACCTCTCGGAGCTTATCACAGATGAAGATGATAGCAAATCTACTGAGTTAGCCAAAGATAGGAAAGGAAAAAAAGGAAAAAAAGGAAAAGTAAGTCAGAAGCATAATTTGTAAGTCTTCTCATGGCCACTATAAAATTTGCTTCCTTGAATGTTTGTAGTTTGAAATCGTTCCATAGGCAGATATCTGTGTTTGCATACCTTATGACTTTAAATTTAGACATTATTTTTTTACAAGAAACAAGGGTATCTTCCATTTCAGAGGAAAAAAGATTAAAAAGAATGTGGACTTGTGGCCCTTCCTTTTGGTCATATAGTACTGAATTAGCGGATGGAGTTGCTATTTTGTTTGGTAATACTTTCTTTAAAATCAAGAGAGTGATTGATTTGTTCCCAGGTAGATTACTTATATTGGATTGTTTTTGGGGTGATTATTCTTTCAGAATTATTAATATATATGGTTCCCAAACTAAATCAGGTTGTATCTCCCTATTTTCTGATCTGAAGCCATTCCTATTTACAAGGAAACATTTGGTTTGGGGGGGTGACTTTAACTGCTCCCTTGATATTCAGTTTCGCAGATCACAAGGGAAAAAGGTGTATTGTGATTCACATGCACTATTGGAGGTTGTTTCGGATGCTGGGCTTTTGGATGCCTTTCGCAGCTTACATGCTACAGGTGGTGCTACTTATCATAGACACACCTTTGCTACTCAAATTGATATGTTTTTTATTTCACGATTTTTTCAGATTATTTCTTGTATTGCTGTTCCAGTTGAATTTTCTGACCATCATATTTTATTTTGTTCTCTATCTCTATGACTCTTTTCCCCCAGATTTAGTTCAGGCATTTCTCGCTGGAGATTGAATACTTCTTTCCTTTCGGACCCAGTTCATTTCTCTTCCCTTGAATTATTTCTTGCTGCAAAGTCCTCTACTTTGAGCTTTTCTCCTCCCCATTTGATTGGTGGAGACAAGTCAAAATAGAACTTCAACAATTATTTCAGTCTTGGGGTAAAACTAAAGTGCGGGATGACTATAGGAAATATTTAGTTTTAAGGAATCAACTGTATAGACTTATGTCACTTCCAGTACAAGAACACTCTTCTTTTCTTTCTCAAATTAAAAAAATCAAAAAACAAATGAAAATTTATCAGTATAACAGGGCCAAATCTCTTGATTTAGAGTTTCGCTTTATTTACAAAGATTCCCCCATGGCGGACCCCTTTCATGCCTGTAAAACATAATTGAAAGACACTCTTATGACCGGATTACTTAATATTAACAATGACCTGATCACCACAGATGTAGGTATGCTGCAGGTAGTAGAACGCTATATCCAGGATTATTTCTCACCCCCCAAAGTGTCTTCCATTGACTCTTTTCATCACTCCATTTTTTCTTCTCTTCCTCAAATGCCCCATACTTTGCTTAAGTCCTTAGGATCACCAATTACTTCTTCTGAAGTAATAGAGGTAATTAAAATCTGAGACTTGGGTCCTCACCAGGTATAGATGGGATACCTCATGAGTTTTATAAAAAATGTATAAATTATATGGGTCACTTTCTTCCCCTTGTGTTTAACTCTTTTTTGTCTTCTGGAATTTCTTATCCGGATTTCACAATGTCCCTGATGATTTTTATTTTTAAAAAAGGAGACAAAACCTCAATTTCAAATTGGAGACCAATTTGCCTTCTTAATAGTGACTATAAGATTTTATCTAAAATATTAAATACTAGATTGGAAAAGGTAGCTCGATTCTTGATTCATCCGGCTCAAACATGTGCTATAAAAAATAGAAAAATTCAACACAATCTTTTTCTTCTTAGAGATTTACTAGCATGTCAAGCAACTTTTTTTTCTACTGAACTAATAGCTGCGTTAGATCAATCTAAAGCTTTTGATGCGATCAGTCATTCCTTTTTGTTTTTTGTACTATCCGCTTATGGTATTCCTGAGACTTTTACTTAATGGATTTTAAAACTTTATTCATGTGGAGTTTCTATTCCTATAGTGAATGGCCTCTTAGGTAAGAAAATCTCGATTTCCGAGGTGTCCCATAGGATGTCCCCTAAGTCCATTGCTATATACCTTTTGTTTTGGACCCAATTATTCGGATCATTAATTGTGATCCATCTATTTCGGAATTTCTCCATCTATAGGTCTAGAAAGGTTAAGGTCACTGCCTTTGCAGACGATGTCACCCTCCTTTAGCCGATACTCTTTCTTTAAAAGGGCCTTAGAGGTTTTCTTTTTCAGTACATATTCTGGTGCCTCTCCAATATTTCTAAAAGTTTTGTGCTGCAATTAGGACAGATAGTCTCAATTTAACAAACTGTTATGATATCCCACTGGTGTCTGGACCAAAAAAAATTCTAGGAGTCTGGTTTGGAATACAAAATATGGCACTCTATAATTGGGACAAACAGCTGATGGTAGGTGAAACTAAAATAAACCAGTGGAAACATTGGAAATTCAGAAAAAAGAAAAGGGTTGTGATAATAAAGAAATTTATTTTTACCCATATTTCTTTACATTAGTCATCTTTTTCCTCCTCCTTTCATTAGAAACCAGACTTTATAGCATTTTCTTTCAAATGTTGTGGGGTAATAGATTGAACCCGGTAAAAGGAATTTACCTATCTTAAATTCCGGAAGGAGGGTTGCATATGATTAATCCTGTTATTTTTTCATTCCATTTCTTTTCTCCTCTTTCCCTTTCTTTGGCACGTCCATCTCTCACTTGGGAATTTTGACCAAGTCCATTTGGCATAAATATTTTTTTAAATGGTCTCTTCTTCCCCCAAGAGTCCTATTATCAGATGACATACCAAATTATGGGGTTTCAGCTTTAAAAAAATTACACCAATGGAAGATACCTTTGCAGAAACTACAATCATTACACAGAAAATCCTTTTATACATATATTGTATATGATGTACAGAAAGTTATTTTACTCTTTCCTTTTTGTTCTCCATCCACTATGTTCAATGTTTTCAATAAATTGACAGATGATAGGATTCCATTTAAGGTTTGGGATATAGTATGGATATCTGCACATGGAAGACTCGGAGTACGAGGCAATTTAAAGTATAAACCTGTTTCAGAAAGATACTGTTTAAGACAAGATTGTACTAATATTGAAGAAACTCAGATGCATTTTTTTTTGGACTGTCCTTTTACTCAGAAGTTTTGGGACTTTGTAGCCCATCGATGGAATGTGCCTCATTTACAGTCTCTTTCCTATAGCACGTTGGTATTAGGTGAATATTTAGGTATTTGGACTAATTATCATAGGAGTACTTTGAACGTTTTATTTGCACTTTTTCAATATTACCTATGGCAAGCCCGTTGTTCCTTTGTGTTGCAACAATTTATTACAGATTTTGAAGTTATTCTTTCTACTGTTATTTCTGATTTACAAATAATACGTTGTTTAGATGGAAAAAGTATTCTCAATCTTATGTGAAATTTTATGAAAAACATTTCTTTTGTTAATGGAAGTATATCTTTTTGTTTAGTTTTTTTTTTGACAACCAATATCTTTCTTTGTTGGTTTTCTTTTTTCTTTCTGTGATGTTGTTTTTGCTCAATAAAAGTATCCTACCGGCGTGAGGGGGGAACCTCTGTCCAAGACGGCGGATGAACCCTTGCCTTCTGAGGAGGGAGCTATGGAGGTGGGAGATTTGGTCTCTGCTCCTACCTCTGAACAAATGGAGACCACGATGCCAACAACTGATGTTTTGCAGGTTGCTGTTCCTACTTCAACTTTAAGTTCTGCTGCTCATACTAAGGCTGCTATACCTAGCCCTCTGCTTACTTCTTATGGAACTGACTTGCTGACCTGCGTGCCTACCGTCGACTTACTGGAGGATTTTACTTCATCTGATTCTGAAAACCACTGTTTGACAGCACAAGAGATCTGGGAGCATTTTGCAATGGCGGAGCGCCATTTTGCTAGTGCAAAACTGAAAATGCACAGAGATATGCAACGCCTGAGAGCCGACAGCACAGATGCATCTTCCACTCGGGTGGAAGTTCTTGAAGATTCACCTGACTTGTCTCCTTTACTGCCTGTTGCTGTGACAGGCTCTGACCCGACTAGTGCATTGGAAGCTGAAGCCCTACTGCCTGCTCCCCTGCCACCTGCAGTACAAACGGATTTGGTTTCCTTTTCACAACCTGCTTCCATTACATCACAGAGTTCCTCACATGTACAAGACTTATCTACAGTAAATGCTCCCCTGCCACCTGCAGTGCAAACAGATTCATTTTCCTTTTCACTACCTGCTTCTATTTCATCGCAGAGCTCCCTACATGTACAAGAATCATCTACAGTAAATATTAATAAAGAACCTACCTGGACTGTTGAATCGGTGCTGAGAGGTGCTGGCTGGGTCCAGGGTACTGTCCCAGGAAGTTGGAAGTCTGGTCCTTCTCCAACTCGGTCCCCCGCCCTGAAGATTTTCCAGAGCTACAGAGCAAGATAGGTGCTTCAAAAGTCACTACTGACCCTTGTGTCTCCCTCATGAACTGGAGCTTACACAGAACCCTGTGTTGGATTATCTGAAGGGTTCTCCACCTCAGATTCCTCTTTTCTACTACTTCTGTAGAGGCTCTGGCTCCCCACCACCACAGCCCCAAATTTTGGGACCAAGCCGTCAGTATTCTTCTTTCTTTAAATTTCCAATCCAGGCTGCTAAGAGACACAACGCTGTTCGCTTGGCATATCAGGGGGTTACCTGAGCCACCTGATCAGGTCTATGTGGCACGTACGCTGCTAAAGGATTCTTTAAAATGTTTTTCCCATGAAATATATGTGTTAATTCATATCTCTGGTGAAACCATGTTTGACATTAGTTTCCAAACATCTAGGGGACTGGAGCATTTTTGGTCAAAGTATAATTCTTTGTGGACTACTGCATTATGGACCCCATTTCAGGCTATTCCTCTTTCTAAACCCACTTTTAAGGTGATCACTATTCTGTTTCGTAATGAGGGAGTTGAGGTGGAGGATGTTGTGTATTGGCTGAAACAGCGTTGTGAAGTCCAGGGACAGCCTGAAGCCATTTTGGATGCCGAGAACATTTGGACTGGGGGCTGGAAGTTTAAAGTCTTGTTACGATCTAATGATTCTGGGGTTGTACATCTGCCTAACTCTTTTTTCATAGGCCGAGATAAGGGGGTCTTGTTCTACCCGGGTGAGCTGAAGGCTTGCTATCGATGTGGTGACCCTGCACATCTTAGTAATGTATGTGATAAAATGAAATGCAATGTCTGTGGGGAACTGGGCCACATAGGGGCACACTGTTTGAATGAATGTAGATGTAACCTATGTGACGAACAGGTGCACACCTTTCAGAATTGTAAATTGGCTGCGCATAACCAGGAATTTCACGATGGTGGAGTGGACCAGCGCTTTATTACTATACAGGTGCAGAAGGCCCGTCTCCGGACCACCTTGGCCGTACCTCCCCCTAGGGCAGCCCAGCCCTTACTGCAGGCTTCAGTGCCTGTTGTATCCTCTGAGGTCATACCTCAGATGGTTTCCTTCACGGATGACCCCTTGCCTGAAATTTCTCCTGTCCCTGATCCTGCCCAGTCTAATTTTCCTGTTCTAGACCCGGTCCCAGGTCCAAGTACTATGCCCCTTCCCCCCCGAGTGCTTACAAATGTCATACGTAGAAGGTCACTGAGAAATAACCCTCAGGTTGCACCATCTCCTGTGAGTGGTCTGGAACCCTACCCAGTGCCCTTATCTAATTCTTTTGAACTTCTCCAACCCCTTTCTGATGACGCTGGAGGTGAGTCAGACTCTTCCTTCATAGCTTCTTCTCTCCCTGATGGTACCACTGACCCTGAGTTGCAACTTGGCACTGGACTTTCTCAGAAGTGAAAGGCCAGAGTCAAACTTAAAGGGAAGAAGGTGGTTGGGAAAAGGAAATTGTAAAATGTATTTTTTGTCTGTTTTCCTTTTTTTTGTTGCTATGTTTCACTTTGTTTGCCATACTATTAATGTAAATAGTATGAAGCGTATGGCTAAAAGGAGATTGATTTTTTTCCTTTCTACAGCTTTTGCCTTTGGGTTTAATTTTATTACAGGATACAAGACTTCATACTACACATGAGATCCGACAAGCACAACAGGAATGGTTACTGGGTCCTTCTTTTTGGTCGATTGGTCAGGATTCTTGTTTGGGACTGGGAATATTAATTAATATCCCAGACTTCTGTTTGCTAAAATTGTTTGATGTAGCCCTGGTAGGGTGCTTATTATAGATTTTGTTATTGGGTCCTGTCTTACTGGTGATAAATATTTATGCCCCTCAAATCAAAACTAAACTATAGTTTTATTTGCTTGCTTCGTCCTTATTTGCATACTTCCTTCAGGTATTGTTTGCGGGTGACTTTAATTGTGGCCTGAGTCTTCAGGATAAGAGCTCCTTTGCTGCTACAAAGAAACTGTTTTGTGATTCCCACGAATTGGTTAAATTGGTTCGAGTCGCCCACTTAATGGACTCTTATCTCTCCTTTACTACACAACACACCCATACCTTCCAAAAGAGTAAACTAGCCACACGTATTGATTATGTGTTTTCCTCTCCTACAGTACCAATTATTTCTGCCAAAGTTCAAGCGGTTGAGTTTTCTGATCATAAGCTGCTTGGTCATAAGTTGGTTTTGGTTCTGTTGTCTCTTCCCGTAAAAGTCCAGGTATTTGGAAATTCAACACATCTTTGTTGCAGATTCTGATGTTTATGCAGTCCCTCCTGTCCTTCATATAAGCCCATAAATATGTTTTTATTTGTTATGAAGATCCTGTTCAGTAGTGGTTAGACACGAAACATGATCTGGTCACTTTTTTAAAAACTTACAGTTGTTTAAAATGTAGGAGGGAATACCTAGACTATTTGCAGAAGAGGGTACATTTTCAGTCATTATTAACCATATCATACACAACAGGGCAAGACCTTACTCAACAAATAAAAGTCCTACAGAATGATATGTTGACTTTCCAATTACAGCAATCACAACAACTTTATTACCAACATAAATTCTGTACTGTTGGAACACGTGATGTTATTTGTCCTTTTGAATATAATTCCCATCAGTCCACCCGAAAAAATATGACGTGTCTTCTAAATTCAGAAGGGACCTTATGTTCTTCACAAACTGAGATTTGTCATATTGTAACGAAGTATACTACAGCTCTTTTTTCTCCCTTCCCTGCTGTGGCTGGTAACAGTCAACAGTTTGTCTTTGTGTAGCTACTTTATATAGTGGCCTTGATACCCCAGCTCCCTCACAGCTATGTCAGAACCAGGCTTGTTCTCCTATCACAGAGCAGGATTTGACACTGGCTATTTCTTCATTACCTGTACAGAGAACTCCTGGTCCGGATGGTCTCCCTGCTGGCTTATATAAGGTGCTGGGTGACCATTTGGCCTCAGAACTTACATCTGTGTTTAATTCTCTGTTAACCTGTGAATCTCTCCCTTTGGAATTTACTAAGGGTACTTTGATTTACATTTATAAACAGAAAGGTGATATCCATTCTCTAGAGAATTGGCGACCTTTTTGTGTATGTTGAACACCACTTTAAGCTCTTAACGAAAATTATTGTGAAGCATTTGGTGAGGATAGCGGAGGTGGTTTTGCATCCCCCTAATCCTGTTCTGTGCCTCAAAGGAGAATTTCTGATCATTTGATCCTCTTATGAGAATTATTTTCTCATGACTATGCAAGTCTGGCTTCGGGACTTGTCGCTTTCCAGATCAGAAGGCTGCTTTGATTCAGTTAGGTATGTTTTTATGGGAAGCACTTCATTTTCTGCATGTACCTGATGTTATGGTACGTGATTCGTGTTTATAGAATGGTGACTGTTGTGCCTATAGTGAATGGTTGGATAGGACTCCATGAGCCCCATAAAATGGGGGTCTGGCCAGGGCTGTCCTTAAGCCCATTGTTATATGTATTTTTTCTTGATGTTTTGCTCCGTCGGCTGAATACTAATTCTCAGATTCAGTCTATTTCAAGTTGTGCCTTATGCTTGCCTTATAAGGCAATCACATATGCAGATGATGTTTGTTTTCTTGTAGCTGATGCAGCCTCAGTGGCTCACTCTCTCCATGAGTGCTCTATTTTTGGAAACTTCTCTGGTGCTGTTTTAAATTACACTAAACGTTTGGTTATTCGGGTCGGTTCAGCAACCTCCCCCTTGGACTGTATTGGGTCTCTACAGCTTAGTTGAGGGCCCTATTCGCATTTTGGAAATTTTTTTGGGGACACAGGACTCAGATTTGTTTAACTGGAATGTTAAACTGCAACAAGGTAAACTTCAGGTGGCCTCCTGGAACCGGGGGCAGATAGGAAAAAAAAACGTGTTTTCTTAATTAAAAACTATTTGATCTCTACTTTTCTTTTTCTGAGTTATGTATTCCCTAGTCCACGACAGCTAGAAACTGCTGTCTTTAGCCTGTTTTTTCAGGCTCTTTGGGGTAGTAGGTTAAACCTGATAAAGCGGAATATCACTTATTTACCTATCCCTGAGGGTGGTGTTTGTATGGTTAACCCTTTGTTATTTTTTTCTTGTATTTTTTTCACTGCATACCTTAGGCCTTTATTGATTCATGCCCAAAGGGGGTAGGAACCTTGGTTTTATGACTCTTGCAGGATTTGGTTTCATCAATGGGAAACTAATTCCTTAACTGTGTTAAGACAAACTGTTGGTATACCAACTTACGTAAAACATATGTTTTTATGTCTCAAACAATGGAAGGTGTCTGTTCAGATGTTATTAAATCATTCACATACAGTTTTATATAAGAAATTACTCTTGACGGTTTGTGCTGTATCAATACCCTTCGATAAGTGTCCTGGTCAACACGTCCCTTCCCTTTTGTTATTGTGGAAATGTAAGAGGGTCCCAGCCAAAATGTAGGATTTTTCATTGGCTTTCATGCCATGAAAAGATTAATGTAAAATCAAATCATAAACATAAGCAGTCCCAAGAAAGAATGTGTTCTCGCTTATTATGTATTACAGAACTTGAAACTATCCTTCATTTATTTTTTGACTGTTCCTTTATCAAAAATTGGTGGTCCTTTTTGGCACAGGCATGGGATACCCCCTTGCTTCAGTCGGTTACTTATTTGAATCTTGTATACAGGTTTTTTTCTCCCCAGTGGTCAAAATGGCACCAGGACACTTTAAACCTTGTTTTGTCTGCATTAAATGGAATATTTGGATGGTGCGTTGCATGTTTTCTTTACAGCAAAAGGACTGCTCCTATTTGGAGTGCGAAAAAAAGATTGTACAAGATTTAAAAGAAATTTATGAGCATGAACGTACTCTATACTCAGATACGACACTTTTGGAACTTTGGAAAGCTCTTCCTTGGATCACTGACTCTGATTTTGCAGTTACCTGAATGATTGTATAATACTTATCCTGTGTTTCCTTTGTTTTGTATTATGCTTTGTGTACTGTTGTACGATTTTTTTCTCAATAAAACTTTCCCCTACTCTTTTCGATAAGTGCCATGGGATCTTTAACATCCACCTGAACTACCACCAATCCGGGCAGATGGGACCTCAGTTTAATGTCTCATCCGAAAGATGGCACCTCAGAAGTGCAGCACCCCTCTCATGCTGCACTACAGTGTCAGTACTGTGATATTAACCCAAGTGCCAGATGTGGGAACTGAACCCACAGCCCTCTGATCTCCCGGCCTCAGAGGTGAGTGTGCTACCTACTGAGCCACTGACACTTCAATCTTCACTTCAGTCAAGACACATATCTTTTAATACATAACTGATTTAGTTGAGCCATAGAGGCAACAATATAAAATGGCTGGGCTATAGGTATCTTCATGACAAACGGTAGCACTGATCCACTCTGTGAGCCTCAAAGATAGAGAAGTCCATTGATATGCATAAAAAGGCCTCACCAAATATCAGGCAGAACAACACCAATGCTTGCAGCAAAGTGAAAATCTTTAAAAAACAGCAGAGAGCTTCCTCCTACCACCAAGCTCTTGCATGTTTTTGAAATAAATATTTTAAGTTTGCTCCAAGTATAGGAGTTGTTCTGCCTGATATTTGGTGAGCCTGGCTTTTTTAGGCATTTCAGTGATTCTGTAGATATGGCTGAGATACTAAGCACTAACATGGTGGAAAGTATGTGTGTATGGATTCCTTGATTCTGCTGTTCGATGGAGTGCTATCAGTGTCAGTCTTTACAGCATCTCTCTGTAATGGGAGTCAGCAACATGGCCTCAATTTCAAATAACTCTGTTAGTGCCCTGATACCACTGGGCACAGTGACAGGCCATGCTCACACTTCATTTCTGCCAGGGTGTACTGATACGTAATGTACCCCATTGAAACAATTGCTGCAAAAGGACAAGTTGAAACTGCCCTATTTGTAGAAGGCACCACGGTGTCAATTTGTATTTCTTGTGTTTCTGTTATTAATTTTCACTTTAAAATAGAACTAGAGGGTACACTATGTAGTTTGTGTGTATTACAATACCTTCTCCTGTTTCAAAGGAAAAACTGTAAGGGATCAGAGCATGGTCATGAGAAGCAGGTGTGATTCATGTGAGCCAGGTGTTGCTAACATATTCATTACTGGTACAGTGGATGGTGTTAAGGGGAAAATCAACCTGTTCGCTGATGACACAAACCTGGGTGGTGCTGTGGAGATGGAAGAGGAGAGGCAATAAGTAAAATAAGGCTTGGTTACCTTGGAGCTGTGGACTGGTATATGGAAACTGAAGTTGTATGCAAAACAGTGTAAAGTAATGCACTGTGGATCAAAAAACACAGGAACCAAAATATATGCTGTGTGGCGTGCAAATCAATATAGGTCTCATAGGTAGGTCTCATAGGTAAATACAGAGCTATATAGACGTTAGTCCTTTTGCTCACCATTTTGTTAATAGTCCTGGATATTATGCTTAAGTAAGAAGCTATCTAGTCTGTTTTTAAATGTATTCACAGTTACACTAGCCACCACCTCTAATGGCAACCTATTCCAAATATTGGTAACTCTCAGTGTGAGCCAGGATTTTCTTTTTTTGGTTTTTGGGCATTCCACATATAGTTGTAGAGGATGTGATCTGGTATTACCCGACAATTCCCTGTACCTCAAACCCAGTAGTTCTCATAAGTCTGGATATATAGTTGCTTTATAGATCAAACACATATCCCCCCTCAAACGCCTATATTCCAAGGAATATAAACCCAAAATGTTTAGCCTCTTTCAATAGTTTTGACCTTTAACCTCCTGTATATTTCGAGTGGCTCTTCTCTGAACTCTCCCAAGTGTCTCAAATATGATGGGGGGAGGCAAAGAACCAGACTATAATCATGAATGATGGCTGAAGACCCCAGGTAATGCAAATTGGGTGATGGGATGCATAGGCAGAGGTAGGCAGAGGTGTCAGAAGTTAGAAGGCTGAGGTAATTTTTCCACTGGATCTCTACTGAGTCAAAACCTGGACTACAGAGTCCACGCTTGGTAAATCCGACTGACTGAGGCAGTCCAGAAGGGGGTAACTAAAATGATCCTGGGCCAACAGGGTAGAACCTATGCAGAGAGTACTCTCTAGCTAAACAAAGGGTAAACAGTAGATCTACTTGAGACCCTCAAGTTTCTAAAAGGTAGAAGTTAGCACAGATGGTCTATGTACTATTACAAGAATACTAGTGGGAATGGACTTACAGAGATGGAGGGAGGTTCACAATAGAAAGGAAGAAGCAGTTTTTTAGTGAGAGGTAGTGTCAAAGTAGAATGAGTTGCCAGATGAACTGATATCAGTAAATTGGGTGGGAAGGTTTAAGAGGGGAAGGGCAGGCAGAATAGCTTCATGGTAAATGGTGGGGAAGAGAGCATCGGAAAGGAAGTATTTTGCACGGGTAAGCAGGTACATGGGGAAGGTCAGCAGTCCCAGTTGTGACATACAGTGGGAACTGCACACCTGAGTAGATTACATAGACTGTAAAACCTGTTTTTTTCCTGTCATGTTCATATGTTCATATGTTCACATCTCTGATGTTTGATTTTTGTGCCCATTTATTTATCAGTCATTTTACTTTTGTTTTATGTTCATGGTGTGACAGGGGAGAAACAAGCAAAGAAATTCGGAGCAGTGCTCAGCTGAAGACAGGGTAGCTATGCCACCGTCAAGACTGCAACTTGTTTGTGGTAAGCTTATCATCACTATGCGGTGGAGCTGTGCTGCATGTCTTGGAGAAATGACAGTCTTGTCATGTTGCTTGTCTCACTACTTGCAGTGGGACAAGGTTGTTAGGTCAGCACTGAGGAATTTGTATATTAGCAGGACTGACAGTGTGACAGTCAGTGATAACATGTGTTGCTAAGGCAAAACATGTACTTTCAGGGATCTAAATTGTTGCTGGCTCACTAGCAAAATGCTGGTAGCTTTTGTATCTGGCTATTTAAATTTTCTTTCAGCTGTGACTTTCCTCTGAAATTGGGCAATGGAACATTTCAATAAGTGCACCAGTTACAGTGGTTGAAGAAGTGCACCAGTAGCAGGGGTTGAAACTGGCACTGGCCCACTAGCCAAATGATGGTAGATTTTGTATCGGGCTACTAAGATTTTCCTTTAACTAGTCCTGTAGGCTTCTTCTGGAGAAGGAAACATTTCAATAAGTACATCAGCTGGGCCAGTAGAAAAGTCTGTGGAGCTAGTGGATTTTCCAAGTCATTGGCTCTCGTGGCTTGTGGCTGCATAACTTAATTTCAACACAATTAATAGTTCCTGTGCAGCAGTATGTGGTTATAGCAGGGGCTGAAATTAAGTTTTGCAGCCACTAGCCAGCAGGGCTAGTTACTGGGAAAATTATTTAGTCTCACACACTTTTCCACTGGCCCAGTTGGTGTACTTATTGAAATGCTACTTTCTGCATTGGCAGACCACAGGGCTAGTTGAAGGAACATTTTACTAGCCAGATACAAAATCTACTAGCATTTGGCTAGTTGGCTGGTGCCAATTTCGACCCCTGGGATCGAGGATCTTCTCTGTCAGTGGCCCTGTTGGCTACTGGCACCGCAACACTTAATTTTGACCACTGAAGCTAGCTGTGATTTCACCACTTAGGACCTGAAATTTTGCACAGACTTTAAAAAATTACATGGATTGCACTATGTTTTACATTTGGTGCCAAGCGTGCACATACAGTAAATGTCAGTGGTAAGACGAACACTGTGCTGGCCATTTTTTGCCAGTCATGGGTGTTGAATCAAGTATGGCAGTTATGTAATCAGATTACCAGATGTCACTAAACATTTTATAATATCACTTAAACCACGGACACAAAGAATGTGCAATAAAGGGTACGGCTATAGGTAAATGGATAGTGGAACACTGACAATTTTCATGCCTAGAGAACTGTCTTACCTCAGGATTCTGTGTGCCTCTTCTCTCCTTGTGCAGGTCTCTCTTAGTTGGTAGGTAGCCTGCTCATATCTCTTCAGTGGTGCTGCCTCTACTAGCCCCTCAATGGAGTCTTGGCCTATGGCCATTCAGAATTGCAGCTGGTAACCTCTAACACAATTTGGACCAGTGTTAGAACCCACGTGTCATCAGTCTATGATTTCAGTTCATATAGATGATGTCCACTGCCTGCGTGTATCCCGGGATGGCAGGCACAACAGTGACTGCACTTTATCTCCTTGCACATGTCCATCAATAACACCTGCAGTAGAGTGACAGTTGCTGGCGCACTCAACAGTGGACTTAACAGCCACTGTGGAAAGTCACACTGGAATAATATTTACATAGAAACATACAAACATAGCAATTGTCAGCAGATAAGGTCTGCTAGGCCCATCCAGTATGCCTGTAAGCCCTACACTTGTTTGCGGCCTCTGACCCTACCTGGTCAATAGCTTTTCAACACTCCTTCTCACCTCTAAGGTTCACTTACGCCTCTCTCAGGCATGTTTAAATACCTCCACTGTGCTCACTCCCACCACCTCCTGTTGCAGGCTATTCCATGTGTCCACAACCCTCTCCATGAAGAAAAACTTCCTTACATTTCCCCTTAACTTGCCACATTCAAATTTCATATCATAACCCTCTTTCTTGTACTCCTCCTGTACTGGAAGATGTCTTCCCCCCTACACCTTTTTAATGCCCTTAAGATACTTGAATGTTTCTATCATGTCACCCCGATGCCTTCTCTCCTCAAGTGAGTACATATTGAGGTCCTTCAAATCTCACCTCAAATGTTTTCTGGTTCAAGACCTGTACCATCTTTGTCATCCTTCTCTGGATCACCTCCACCCTGTCAATGTCCTTATGAAGGTGTGGTCTCCAGAACTGTACACAGTACTCTAGGTGAGGACTCAGTAGTGTTTGATACAATGGTATCACCACATCCCACCTTCTGCCAGTCCAACCTTTGTCTATGCACCCCAGCATGCCACTGGCCCTCCCTGCAGCCTTTGTACTCTGTTTAGACAGCTTTAGTTTGTAAAGAGATGATAACCCCATATTGCTTTCTTCCTTGGTGATCATCATCAACTCCCCCTCTCCATCATATAGCTCTCCCCAGGGTTGCCTCATCCCAGGTGCATTATTTTGCACTTCTTTGAATTGAACCTCAATTGCCACACCTCAAACCATTTTTCAAGCTTCCCCAGGTCCCTCCTAGTTTTCTCTACCCTGTCTGGCGTACACACCCTGTTGCAGATCTTGGTATCATCTGCAAACAAGCAAACCTTTCCCTCCAGCCTTTCCACAATTTCACCAATGAATACATTAAACAGAACTGGCCCAAGGACTGATCAGTGAGGTACCCCACAGATCACCTCCCTCTCCATGGATTAGATCCCATATACCACCACCCTTTGCCTCCTGTCTGTTAACCAGTTCCTAACCCAGTTTAACACCTTGTGTCCCATGCCCAGACTACCCATCCTGTTAACCAGCCTTTTATGTGGGATGTTGTTGATGGCCTTGCTGAAATCAAGGTAAGTGACCTCCAGCAGCTCCCACCCCCTGCAATTTACACATTTTGGGTGGTTAGCCAGCCATAGCACAAGGTAAGTTTTGGGAACATCAGCTGTGACATGATCATGTCTGATGAGTTCCAATTTATGACCTAAATTATCTTTTCATTTGTCACAGATTTGGATTTTGAAATGTGCTGCTGCTTCACAACAACGTAATGGAGGGTCAAGGTGAGTACCATGACAAGTTCCCTTCATACTTGTGTAAGACACCACACTACAACATACATTGATGTCTATAGGACTATATGATCATATGTTTCTACATAAGTATACCCAGTTGTGACACAATACACAAAGATCACCCCATTGTTGCTATCTAGGGGCAGTGGCAGTGTTTAATTGTGTTTACTTTGACCATAAATATGCACCACTACTGGGAGAGGAAACACAAAGGACATGTCTACACTGGAGGTGAGATCAAGTATTTATGTGCAGTTTTCTTACTGGCCACTTGGCACGGACTTCTCGAGGCATAACAGTGGCCAGCCAAAATCACATTGTTTTATTTATTTTATTTAGTTTTTGTTGACCGGGTAAGTGCACTAGACAAATTCTGCCTATTTTCAGGCACGACCCAGGGGAGGGGGATACAGATGAAAGCCAACTGACCTTGAACCAGATTAAGCTGTTGGTGGTATTTTTAGTGAATGGGGGAAATTTGGCCAGGACACCAAGTAAATTCCCCTATTGTGCTGTAGGGGGAACCTCTGGCCTGTGAGATGGCCACTTTGACTGGATCACCGACCAGGATGGATGTGGAGGAGGTAGTGGAGTTGGTCTCCTCTGCTGCCTTGGAACCTTTAGAGACCAACAGTTTTTTTGATGCCCCGATTGAGCTTGAGGAAGCATCAAAATCCCAGAATGCGAGTGAAATAGATCTTGCGAGTGGATGAGGAGAGGAGGAGAATGTAATTTCCATGGAGAACACCAAGGACTCAGATTTCACTGTTAAGGTTCATGAGGATCACATCCCAGATACACTTGACAGGCTGGAAGCCCAGCTTCTGCAGGAAAAGTGCAGTTTTACGCTCCGACAAAATGAATTACAATCTGCTCTGGAGAAATGCAGAGCAGAGATACAGCAGACGGCTACTGTTTTGCTGGCGCTGCATGACAACCAGTCGTCAGCACAATTACGAGCCTCAAACACCGCTGAAGATAATATGACAGCAGCTATACCTATGGATACACATTTGGAGGCCCTGTCCATGGAATGGGATGGCAGCACGGAACCTTTAACTGCTACAGGTACTAGTGTATCTTCTTTATTTTGCTTCAAGGGAAATCTAGCACCACAGAGCGGAGGGGCTGCGATGGGAATGGCAAATGTAGGGGCATTGACTCCTAGCCTAAATCACAGTCCTAGCACATTGGATCATCCAGTGTTTGACTGGTCAGTGGATTCTGCTCTAAGAGGGGCAGGATGGGAGACTACTTCTGAGGGGCATTGGGTATCAGGTGGTTCCCCTATTCAGATGCTAAATTCTCGGGCACAACATCCACAGTTGCTTACCAAAAGTGGCATCATTGATGGTTTGGATGAGGCCTTTAAAGGGGCACGCTCTCCGATGCACATCCCAGATGTTTTACATTTGACCTAAAACCTCAATTGCCTTTTCTGTGCCTGAGCCTTGTGAGGGCCCCAGATGGCAGTGACTCTGTTGATGCAGGACAGATGACAAATATGGGCCACCCATGGACCTCTGACTCCGATGCTTCCCAGCAAACTCCTTTCATGGATACAGAAGAATGACAGTGGACAGGGGGAAGGAGGTCTTATGCTTCTTTTTTTTGAGAATCTACATTCCCTGTTAAAAGGCGTAATGCCATTCGTTTAATTTATAAAGGGGAACTGGAGGAATTCCCCTACCGTTTATTTGTAGCCAAATCACTTATGAAAAATTCTATGAAGTATACAGCGGCAGAAATTTATGCACTGATACATGTGTCAGGGGAACAGACTTTTGATGTGAGTTTTAAATTTAACAGCGGCCTACAAAATTTTGGGAACTGTTCCACACTTTGAAATCCACGCCATTGTGGTCACCTTTTGAAGCCATACCATTGACTAAACCTGCTACTAGAACAATAACTGTCCTGCTTCATAATGAGGGGGTCAGTGTGACAGACTTCCTATACTGACTCTGACAAAGCTGTACTGTGTTGGGTAACCCCAAGGCGATTTTTGATGATTAACAAATCTGGACTGGGGGATGGAGAGTATGGATTGTTTTGCATACCATGGAGACAGGTCTCTAGCATTTGCCGAATAGTTTCTTCATTGTTCGGGACAGGGGTGTTTTGTTTTAGTAAGGACAACCTAAGGCATGGTATAGGTGTGGGGAAATGGGACACATCAGTAGTTTATGTAATAAGCTGAAATGTAACCTGTGTGAAGAATTTGGCCATACTAGTGATCATTGCCATAATGAACAACTGCGTAACCTCTGTGATACAAAAGGGTATTCATACCATTCTTGCCCCTGGGCAGCTCACAACCAGCCTAGTGAAGCAGACAATGAGGAACAGATGTTGTTAATTGCCTTGGTGCAAAGAAAGGGAGGTAGATCCTTTTCTACCCTACCCCCTCCAGCTGAGAATTTTCAGGGTGAGCAGACTGCAGTCCCCTCTCCAAAGACTCAGTCCGAACCTGGCCAAGTTGAGGTGGTTTCCTTTCTGTTCTTCATCTAAAGCCCCTCCCCCTCAGGACACTCCAGTAGTTCAGGATGAAGATCATGTCATACTGGAGCAACAGGAGAATGTTAGTATGCAGGTGGAAATGCCTTCTCCTCCTCCTCTCTGGCCATTACCCGAGGCAGAAAAATCCAAGAAAGCAGTCAGATGACGCCAAAATTGGTCGCAACGTAAATCTAAGATCCTGAGAACCACTGGAATTGCAGTGACCAATAGATTTAAGCCATTAGTGGATCTTCCGGGGCTTCAGGGAATGAGTCTGATGATTCCTCCATTAGATCATCCTTGGCTGATGGAGGATGGGACAGAGAGGACCCCTTCCCCATTGAGAAAGCTGGACCAAGTGAACTATGACCCCCTATTACAGACACTGCCAATCCAAAACCAGTTAGGCAAACTAAGAGGTCCTCTAGAAAACACCCATGAATAAGTTCCTCTTATTCTCCTGTTTCTTGTTTTATCTTCTGTGGCTTTCTATTCCTTGAACGTGAACAGTATTAAGAATCACAGCAAGAAACAGGCTTTGTTTTCTTTCTTCAGATTTATGGGACCAGGAATTTTTCTCCTATAAGACACCTGATTGCACACACTACAGGATTTAAGGGAGGCAACTACACTGTGGTTCAACGAACCATCTTACTGGTCCATTGGTCTTGACGCATGCTCTGAGTTTGCAGTCCTCCTTTCTGGAGTTTGTGCTCACTTTATTAAAGTCCTAGATCTATTTCCAGGTACAGCTCTGCTGGTTGAACTCAGAATTAATAATGCTTTGTTCTGAATTACAAATATATATGCTGCACAGATAAAAGTGGAACATATTGAATTATTCCAGCTTCTTCAGCCATATTTGCATTCTTCCCACACAGTGGTTTGTACGTTGATTTTAATTGTAGTATTGCTGTATCAGATAGGGGAAAGAATACTAAAATGAAAAATGTATTTTGCGATATGGCTTGCCTGAAAAAAATGATTAAGGCTGCTTCGTTACTAGATGCACAAAATACACCATCCAGGGACGCAGTGCCTACATTCCACAAAGGCTCTTTAGCCACTCAGATCGATTATTTTTTTACTTCTCATTCCTTACATGTGCATGCAGCAGATGTTTTGGTTTCTGAATTTTCAGAGCATAATATAAGAATTATTTCAGGTGACACAGGACACACTTCCTCTGGTCCTGGCACCTGGAAGTTTAATTCCTCCTTGTTGGAATCCCTAGAAATCCGGCAAGAAATTGATTATTCCTTGGAAGCCAGGAAATCCATCTAAGAAATGTATGATGATTCCCCGCTTGTGGTGGGAAGATACGACTGCAGACTTGTCTTCCTTGTTGAAATCCTATAATAAACATAAACAAACTACTGAATACCATCAATATTTGCAGAATAGGATGCACTTACAAAGGCTATTGTCTCTGTCATATAATACAGGCCAGAATTTTTCTGAACAAATTTCTAATCTTAACAAGCATTTGTCAATGCCGAAGGTTGATTGCACTGGTGTGTTGAGCTCGCTCACTGCCCCTCTGTCACTCGCTCATTTTGTTTCTCCCAGTGCTGCAGGCTGCTGGTTTGTACTGGGCTCCTGCCTGCATTGGCACCTTGTTCTGCCCACTAAGAAATCCGCAGCTGTCCTGACACAGCTGCGTTTAGGTGGCTCACTCCCCCTGTCTCATGCACTGATTCTGTTTCTCCTGGAGCTGCAGGCTGCCCTTTTGTACTGGGCTTCTGCCTCTGTTGGTGGCTTTTTCTCCCACAAAGAAATCTGCAGCAGTCCCAACACAGGTCTGTTGAGCCTGCTGAGTCTCTCTCTCTCACTCACTCATTCCGTTTCTGCCGGCGTTGCAGGCTGCTCTTTTGTACTGGGCTCCTGCTTGTGTTGGCACCTTTTTCTGCCCACAAAGAAATCCACAGCTGTCCCGACAGAGCTCTGTTAAGGGTGCTCACTCCCCCATGTCACTCACTCATTCTGTTTCTCCTGGCGCTGCAACCTGCCCTTTTGAACTAGGCTCCTGGCTCTGTTGGCGCCTTTTTCTGCCCACAAAGAAATCTGCAGCAGTCCCGACAATGCTCCGTTGAGCTCGCTCAGCCCCCTTCTCTCACTCGCTCATTCTTTTTCTGGTGAAGTTGCAGGCTGCCCTTTATTATTGGGCCCCTGCCTGCATTGCCGCCATTTGCAGCTGTTACAATACAGCTCTGTTGAGCTCGCTCACTCCCCCTCTCTCACTCGCTCATTCTGGTTTTCCTGCCATTGCAGGCTGCCATGTTGTACTGGGCCCCTGCATGCATTGCTGCCTTTTTCTGCCCACAAACAAATCTGCAGCAGTCCCAACAAAGCTCCATTGAGCTCACTCACTCCCCCTCCCTCACTCGCTCATTCTATGTCTCCTGCCGCTGCAGGCTGCCCTTTTGTACTGGGCTCCTGCCTGCATTGGTGGCTTGTTCTGGACAGAAAGAAATCTGAAGCAGTCCCAGCACAGCTCCATTGAGCTCACTCACTTCCCTTGTCTCACTCACTCATTCTGTTTCTGCCCACATTGCAAGCAGGCCTTTTGTACTGGGCTCCTGCCTGCATTGCCGCATTTTCTGCCCACAAAGAAATCCACAGCAATCACAATAGAGCTCTGTTGAGCTTGCTCACTACCACTCTGTCACTCACTCATTCTATTTCTCTTGGCGTTGCAGGCTGCGCTTGTGTATGGGGCTGCTGGCTGCATTGGCACCTTTGTCTGTCCACAAATAAATCCACAGCTGTACTGACAAAGCTCCATTGAGGTCACTCAGTCTCCCTCTGCCACGCACTCATTCTGTTTGTCCTGGCACTGCAAGTGGCCCTTTTGTACTGGGCTCCTGCCTGCATTGGCGCCTTTTTCTGCCAACAAAGAAATCCTCAGCATTCCTGATAGAGCTCCATTGAGCTCACTCAGTCCCCCTGTCTCACTCACTCATACTGTTTCTCCCATTGCTGCAGGCTGGCCTTTTCTACTGGGCCCCTGCCTGCATTGTCGCCTTTTTCTGCCCACAAAGAAATCTACAGCAGTCCTGACAGCGCTCTGGTGAGTTTGCTCACTTCCTCTCCCTCACTCACTCTCTCATTCTGTTTCTCTCAGTGCTGCAGGCTGCCCTTTTGTACTCACCTCTTGCGTTGGGGCCTTTTTCTGCCCACAGACAAAATCCAGAGCAGTCCTGACAGAGCTCACTTGAGCTTGGTCACTCCCTCCTCTCACTCGTTCCATCTTAATCTATCCCAAACACTGATGTCCCACAGTGACCGTGCTATTCTCCGTCAGGACTGCAAAAACATATTTTAGCAAGGATGTGAAAAATGACAGCTATACTGTTCATAAGGAGGTGTGAAAGAATGCCACTGTTGAAAATGTGGTGTGAAAATATTACAAATTTGCGAAGTTACAAGGGTGCGTGGAAACAGTTGAATGCACGCTTGTAACACAGTCATGTTATGGAGTTTTGATACCAAATTTCCAACATAGGGACTTTAGGACCTCTGCTCACGAACAGTGTCACTGTCATTTTCTTAATCTGTCCCGAACACTGATTTCCCACAGTGACCGCGTTATTCAGTGCCGCAACTGTGAAACCACATTTCACTCAGGATGTGAAAAATGATGGCTGTACTGCTCATAAGGGGGTGTGAAAAATTGCCATTGCTGAAAATGTGGCATGACAATATTACTAATCTGCAAAGTTACAAGGGTGTGTGGAAAGTGTGCAACGCACCCTTGTAACATAGTCATTTGATGGGCTATCATCACCAAATTTTCAACATAGGCATTTTAGGACCTCTGCTCATGAACAGTATCACTGTCATTTTATTACTCTGTCCTGGACAGTGATTTCCCACATCGACCGTTCTATTCTGCGCTGGAACTGCGAAAACACATTTCGGCCAGGATGGGAAAAATGACAGCTGCACTGTTCTTAAGTAGGTGTGGGAAAATGGCAATGTTGAAAATCTGGAGTGAAAGTATTATACATTCACGAAGTTACGAGCATGCGTGCAAACAGTGCAACACACTCTTGTAACACAGTCATTTTATGGAGTATCATTACCAAATTTTCAATATAGCCATTTCAGGACCTCTACTCATGAACAGTGTCACTGTCATTTTCTTAATCTGTCCCAAACACTGATTTCCAACAGCGACCACGCTATTCTGCGCCGGAAGTGTGAAAACACATTTCTGCCAGGATGTGAACAATGACAGCTATACTGTTCACAAGGAGGTGTGACAAAATGCCAATGTTGAAAATCTGGCATCAAAATATTACAAATTCACAAAGTTATGGCGTGCGTAGCAACTACTGCGCGCGCTAAATAAAACTAATTTTGGGATTTTTCACCAAATTTGCAACATAGGCTTTTGAGAGCCACCTCATGAACTCTGGCACTGTCATTTTGTTAATTAGCCCCAAAGGTGATTCCGTGCAGTGACTGCTAAATCAGATTTCGGGGCCAATTAACACCAAGGACTTGAAGATTCATGAGAAGGGGTCCCAAAACCCCATGTTGAAAATTTGGTGAAAAAATTCAAAAATGCCTGAGATATGCAGCAAGTTGAAAACCCCTATTTACTCCATTATACAGCTTACTGGCATTTCCTCAGTTCGCGGTCACCTTTGAAAGAGTGCAGAGCGTGTTCCAGTCCACGAAGATCGTCCCACAGACTCCGGAGGTAAGTATGGGGTAAGGGGTGGGGAAGCAGGTGCGCAGTGGATGGAGTACAGGTTGCGGGGGTGTCTGGGGAGACGCGAGACCATTTTTTCTTTCAGGTAAAAAAAAAAAGACAACGCAGGACAGTTTGCACTTCACAGGGGCATTTGACATGCTGGGATGGGCTCCCAGTGTGCCACCGAGTCTCGCTTTTGGAGGCCTGTAAGCCGACAGGGGATTGGGCACCCCCCATCGGCAAACAACAAAAGGAGGGATTCCTTTCTGCTGACAGGGATTGGGCACCGCACCCCGCTGGCAAACAAAGGGGGCAATCCTTTCTGCTGATAGGGACTGGGCACCCCATCAGCAAATAACAAAGGGGGGGAATCCTTTCTGCCAATAGGGATTGGGCACCCCGTTGGCAGACAATGAAATGGGGGGTTCATGTTATGCCGACGGGGAGTGGGCTCCCCCGTTGGCAGATAAACATTGAGGGGGTACATTGTGAACAGGACGGCAACCCACCACCATGTTCACAAACAATATCAGGCTTGCTAGATCCACCCTGCAATTATGGGTCACTCCCTCATTGCAGCGGATGGCTTACGCTGCAATAACGAGGTGGCCCCTGATTGCAGTGGCTGATTTGGCACAAGTTAGTGCGAACATTCCAAACTTGTGTCACCAGCAGCCTGCAATGGCATTGGGGGAAGTGGGACAACCCTTTGCAGGCTGTGGGGGCATTGACCACAACAGTGCCATGCCTCCACAGCCTGCTTCTAAGCAAGCTGTGCCGATATGTTTCTTGTGCTGCATGCAATCAACATAAAAAGGCAATGTTTACCTTCCACCAGTCCCAGGCCCAGAACTTAATAAATCAACAAAGATTTACTACACAGGGGAAGAAAGAACACACACGTCCTTATGATGTTTGCAATAATAAAGTGAAACAGAAAAGTATGACAGGGTTGCGGGATGGAAACCACACCCTGTGTGAAGATCTATCAGGCATCAAACAGATTATCTATCATCCTACACACTGCTTGTTCACAATGGATCATGCGGGAGTGCAGGATCATGAGACCTTGTTAAGGGACTCGGATAATCCTGTTTGCTTAGCCACACATGCTGACTTATTGGTTCAGGGTATTCAACCAACAGAAGTTGCCCAGGTTTTGAGCACCTTGGTGGGTAACAAACCCCAGGATGTGATGACCTGACCAACGAGTTACATAAATATATAGGAAATGCACTGCAGGAGGAATTGGTCCAGCTTTTTACCCATGTCCTTAGAAATCATAACCCTTCCTTAAGAATGACCACAGGGCAGATTATATACATTTTTAAAAAGGGGGGATAGGCAAGATATTCAGAACTGGTGGCCCAGCTCCTTATTGAATAATGACTTTAAAATCTTGGCAAAAATCTTAAACTCCAGGTTATTGAAAACTGCAGATTGTTTAATTTCACCAGCCCAGACATGTTCAGTGCCCGGAAGGAACATTTTGGACCATCTTATTCTCCTTAGGGAAATATTTGAGCAGGGTCAGAGGGGTAACATGATGGGAGTGGTGTTGTCACTGTACCAAAGCTTTTGACTTGATTAGGCATGGTTTTCTTTGGGCAGTATTGAAGCATTATGGGATACCTGTAACCTTTATATGTTGGATACAGTGTTTGTATAAAATATTGACTGTTATTCCTATGGTACTAGACTGGATGGGACCAATGTACATAGTAGAGAAGGGTGTTAGACAAGGGTACCCCATGAGCCCTCTGCTTTTTGCCTTTTGCATAGACCCTCTTCTCAGGATGTTGAATAAATCTCCTGTACTTCAGCATCTTCAGTTTAAGGATATGACACTTACATTTGCTGCAATTGCATATGCGGATGATGTATGCATCCTAGTACAAAATTCAGGGTCAGCGAGAGCAGCAACTCAGGTACTGTATGTGATCACTACAGTACTTATGCTGGATTTTCTCTAAATATTGTCAAATATGTAGCAAAACAGTTGAGAGCACCTGACTCCAGGGTATCTCACATCCAGGGCATTGAGGTGACCACGGACCAGGTCAAAATCCTAGGTGTTACATATGGTTCTGATGACGATGTTACACTTAATTGGGAGCCTAAACTGGCACAAGTTCAGCAGCTTGTTTCTGGCTGGAATAGATGGAAACATAGCAAACAAAAATGGATTGATCTGGTTAAAACTTTTCTGGCGCCACTTTATTTTTTTAACTTAGTCATATTTTACCTTTGCCCAAACTTTTAAAAATCACACTTTTAAGTATTTTTTTCCCAGGCTATATGGGGGAGCAGGCTGAACCCAATAAAACAGAATTTGTCTTACCTAGCTACTAGACAGGGAGGGTTTGGGATGATCAATACCATTATCTTTTATTTTAGTATTTTTCTGTACTCCAACTTGAGGCCCCTCTTGGTTTATGCTGGTCAGGAGTGGGCCCTATCTTACTTTCTACTTGTACACCATGGTTGTACCAATGGGAAAATGGAAAGCTGAGAGTGTTAAAGAAATCCACAGCCATCCTGGTTTATATTAGGGAGGTTTTTATTAAACTTAAACTCTGGCATATTACAAGCAGAGCCCCTACTTTTCTGTGGCACAGTGGGGCCAAGTTCTGCGGCAAGACTACCATTTGCCGCAGAACTTCTGCGGCAGTGGTTTCTAATTTCAGCGGAAATTCTACGGCACTAACAAATTATCACATCACAGTGTCAGCTTGTCATCCTGACTTCACTTTTATGACAGTGGTTATAGCAATCAGAATGGGGGAAAGCACAGTAACACTAATTCAAAAAATAACAGACTTATAGAAATAATTTTATGCCTAAAAATGCAAAACAAATATCTCTCCCTTAAGGTCCTAGCCTATTGCATAAATGAAATATGCAGAGGGGACCTTATGTGATAAATAAGGTATTTCTATATGAATGGTATCTATACCACTAATGAGGTCTCCACTGTGTATCACTTATATATTTATATGTACTTTCTACACCACTCATGAGGTCCCCACTGTGTATCACTTATATATTTATAAGCAATCTGTAACATACATACAAATATGTGTGTGTATATAGTAAGAGAGAGAGAGAGAAAGAGAGAGATACTGTATATGTGTGTGTGTGTGTGTGTGTATTTTGTTTATTTTAATTTCCATGAAATTGCATCCTCATTCATACACGTCCCATTGGAAATGGAATAAATAGAATACAGGAGTTACTGCAAAACTCATTTTTCATGCCAACCTGCTTCCCCTGACACGTTACGTAACACCATCAGGCCATGACATGCACGTGAACCAGTTGTGAGATAAAGCTCTCCAGCCCATCACAATGTGTCCACTGCGTGACAGAACACTGCACCATACCTTCCCAGGCTCAGAGCAGTGATGTGTTCCCCCAGTTCTTGTGTTGTCCACCCAGCTCCTAAAGTTAATCTGTGAACCTGAGTTGCCAGCAAGGAAACACAACATGCTACTCTCTGGCCCAACAGCTGGCCCTGAACACATTTCTCCATTATATTTGGCTGACTCTATCAACCAGTGATAATATGTAATCAATAACCCTGGAAAAATGTGTACAGTGCAATTATTTAACAGGTCTGTTCTTTCAGCAGGTCTGCACATTATTATATTCCACTTTTCTGGGCATAATTACTTTATTTTTCTTAAAAATGACAGGTAAATTGGTTTTACCAGTTATTCATTTCAGATGGCATCTCTATACCTTAAAGGCACAAATAAGTTTGTACAAAGTGAGGTGTGGACTTAGCAGGTCTATGGTATTGACAAGGCTTTGTTTAAGTTGGCCCTAGTACAATAACCTAAGACTGAAAATTGTATTAGGCTGTAGTGCAGGTTGAGCAAATGTCATCATGCCTGATGTGCTGCGCCACTGCCTCTGGCAGTGGGAGCTGTGGTAGATAAGTGACTGTTCATTTCTGTGGCAGAATGCAACCATTTCATTAGCTAATGTATGATGTCAGAGCAATGATAACATCACATTCTGAGCTTTAAGGGATTTTAGATATAAAAAGAGGGGAAGGAAACCAGATTCTATGGATAAAAAGAAATATTAATAATAAATCACCAAGAACAGTGAATTCTGCGGCACTGCAGAAGTTCTGCGCAAAATTCTGCAGCTGCAGAATTCTAGGGGCCTTGATTACAAGTGCAATGGTAATTACCAAGACTAGAAAATAAGTTTATAAAGTGGTACAAGATAATTTTTTTATGGAAACTACTACGTTCCCTAATTGTCCTACAAGGTACATCTTTGGTTATGTTGGTTAAAGAATCGAGGATCCTGGATAAGTTATGGGACTTGCACTGGCTTAGTTGCCATGAGAAGATTAATATGAAGTCAAAACCACAAACACAAGCAACTCCAAAACAGAAATTGTAGCAGACCACAATGCATCACACAAATTAAGACGATTGAGCATTTATTTTTTACATGTTAGTATATCCAGGGATTTTGGGCATTGCTCTCCAGGAAATGGAAGGCACCTTGGTTTCAGTCAATGGGTATCATGTCATTTCAATGCAAACAACTGAGCGTAAACATTTCAGTGAGAACAAGACAGCGAAAATCAATCTGTCGCAAACAACATAGCAGCGCACAGCACACTCAGTGCATTTCAGTGTTTAGGGTCTGTATTGTATTTGGAAAACAATCATCAGCAATTTCAGCAAATCGCATAGCAGTGCACAGCAAACTCAGCCCTTCAACCAGTTAAATGCCAAAAATTGAGCGATAAATCTGGAATAGCTAATCAGTAATCTAGTTACTTTTTAAGGCATATAATATCTGTCATTTGTATATTTGCATATTTGCAGAAATTACAGAAACTGAACTACGAATTTAAGTGGCTTACCAGTTAATTTGCCTGTTCTCGCTGGAGTACAGGTTGGGGGGGGGGCCTGAGGACAGCTTCATTTGCAATGGTCAAAAGCTATCTAAACATCTGAGCAATCAAGGCAAACTGCTCTACACATTTGAAAAAGACCTCATATTGGGGAGTGGAGTCCATTCATATCTCTCTGCAAGCCACACTGATAAACTGGATCAGATTTTGACATGGCTGGTTACCTCGTGCCTCCACCAGTGGGAACTCCATCCATTTATTAATCAGCACAAGTAGGATATGCAGGCTACACTTCCTTTATATGCCTTACCCTGGAAATATCCAGATAGAATTATCTGTGCTCTTGCAATGACACTGCTGAGTTATAAGGAGGTTGGCAATCTAACCCTTTTCACTATTAATTACAGCATGATCGCGTGGAGATATAGTAGGGCTCAAAAGTGATTGCGGGAAAAACAATTGCACTGTAATGTATACGTGGTAAATTACCACACTGAAATTTTTTGAGCACAAATGACATGGAATCCGATCAATGTCAAATGAGACTTTGATGTATGGTCACTCTGGTGGGTAAGACCTGGGATGGCATAAAAGCACACTGCATATAGTTTTACTGGTTATCAAATGGTTTATTTGGAATGTCAGGTCATTATTTACTTTACAACAGAAATTGATTGATCACCAGGAGTTAATTCTTGAAATACAGTATGAACTTCAAGGTATTTTTCAGAACAAGGTCAAGATGTTTCCAAATACCATCATACAGGTACAATGGAGAAATATGCCTTGGGTGACTGACTCCAATACCCCTGTAACTTGATTCTGTATTACAATGGTTGATTTTTTATTTTTTCTTAGGTTGGGACACTGCGTTTCCTTTCGTTTTTGTTTTAAAGCATGCTGCTTGTTTTTTTATGTCAGGTTTGGAGTTAGGATTCTGTGCGTTAATACCCTTTTCCTCCCTTGTTCCAGGTTTACTCCCTTTGCTCATTCTAGTATGATTAGATAATACTGACTGTTTGATTTCTGTATAATGTATTGTTGTTTTTGTTTTCGTTATATGCATGAGATTGCTTGTACGATTTCTTTCTTTAATAAAAAAAACTACTTATTGGCAGGGGGTGTTGTAGCTCTGCTGCATGATGGAGGACTCCAGTATGGATCTGGGGAGTGAAGGAGCAGGACATGAGACTTTAGCGCCAGGTGCTGTCGACGCCATGAATATTTCAGTTTCTTCCATGGAGGTGGTTAATCCCAGTACTAGCAGCAGTATTGTACCAAATACTATGGGTACAGAAACCACCACCATCCATTCATTGCAGGATAAGAAAGACATCCTACAGGTGGAATTGAACAAAACTGAACTACAGATACAATCAGAGCACTCTTCACTAGACGAGCTGGGTAAGCGGAAAAGACTTACGGATTTCTCCCCAGGCTCTTCATCGCATCCTTTAGTGAAACTTTTTGTTTTTGAGCAAACTGCAACTCTAAATGCTGCATCTGCAAATCCATCTCCTATTGATTCTGGACCATGAGGTCACATTTGTGATGTCGTTGATTGGTTGCCTGAACAAGCACTAGAGAGAACAGGATGGCCTCGTACTGATATGGGTGAATGAAGTGCATAACCAGATCCTTTGCGTATGGGTACAATTCTGATGGAAGGAGTAAGCTCACAGCCCTTCTTGGAAACTCTGAAAGTACTTCAGATGCCTCTACACTCTTCTAAGATGCCTACAGCTGACTTGCAACCATTGGCTGTCCTGGATGCCTCAGGTAGTTTTTCATTTTCTCCCTTGGGGTCACAACAGGAAATATTTTTTGATGCACAACAGGAGATGGCTGGGCAAGAAAGTGAGATTATTATGCAGCAAGAAATGGAGAGTTCAGGGACTGGGGAGGTTCCCCCATGGCAAGAGCAAAATGACAAATCTCAGACTAAACATGGCTATGCTAGCCATTTTGGTAAGCCTTTTGAACTGACTTAAAGAAGGAATGCAATCTGGTTGCGATATCTGGGAAGGCTGGAGAAACCCCCAGACAGATATTATGTAGGCCAGATTTTGATTAAAAATCACTGGGTTTCACTCCTAACAATGTTTATGCCCTAATACACATACTCTACTGGTTGGAACAAAAATGTGACATAGAAGATTTACCCAAACCCATTTTAGACTGTGAAGGTTTCTGGACTGGGGGCTGGAGACAGAAAGTCAAACTTTTTCAGGAAAGGCCTGATTTTACACATCTGCCAAATTGCTTTTTCATTGGCAAGGATAAAGATCTTATCTTTTACCCTGGACAACCTCATAGATACTATAAGTGTAGGTCTGCTAAACACATTAGCAACTCTTGTGATGCTGTTCAATGTACGCATTGTGCAGAATTAGGTAACTCTGGATAACATTGTGATAAACTCCCAGTATGTTCTCTTTGTGGAGATACAGGTCATACTTTTGCTGACTGTTCCAAGGTGGCACACAACACTGACGATGCTGATTTTGGCATCCAGGATTTTTATTTGTCAAAAGCATACGGAAAGGCCACTAGTGGGTGTACCAACTGGCCCACACCCTGGCCACAACCCCAATGACCACGTCATCTATTAGAACTTATGTGGATGTGGCCAAACACATGCGCCCTCCCTTGGGGAGCCATCTGCAGATACTGATCTAGTGGCAGGTGAGCCTTTGGCACAACCTGAAGAATCCTTACGACAGCAAAATGTTGACCTCACTATTTCTCCACAACCTTCTACCTCTATGCCACCACCCCCAATACCACCATCTGATACTTTGAATATTCTACCAAAAGGAGGAAAACTATCTTCTTCTTCTTCTTCTTCTTCTTCTTCTTCAGGCAGAGACTTGACAGCAAGAAGAGTTCCAACATCAAATAGATTTGAGGCTTTACTGCCAAATCCCTCAGATAAAGATCTAGACTCAGATGCTCTCTCCCACATGTCTTCTCAGATGGAAGTAATGGCAAATCAAGACACTAGCAAAGATCTGGTAACTGCTCCCTCAAAGAAAAAAAAGGGTACTAGAATTGGCTTATGAAAAAGTTCCAGTAAAAAATCTATGGTGACTTAATACTCTGTTTCTCGCCAACTTCAAATATGACCTAACACTGGCAAGTTTGAATGTGAATAGCATCAGATCTGTACACAAATGCTTGGCCACGTTTGCTCTGTTTTCTAATAATGACTATGATATTGTTTTCTTGCAGGACACTAGGCTGTATGATATGACAGATTTTGAGACTACATCAACTGCGTGGGTCTGGGGCCCATGTTACTGGTCTGGAGAGTCTGGTTTGTGTAGTGGGCTGGGAATTGGTTTTACATTTTCTGACTTTCTCCTTACTCATATAATAGACATATTACCAAGTAGAGTAATGTTATTGGATTCAGTGATACAGGAAGTAGAATTTTGTCTCATAAATATGTATGCCCCACAAGAGAAGGTTCTTAGAATTGATCTATTGAAACTTATTCAACCTTACCTGTTTACCAGTAAAAATATTATTTTTGGAGGGGATTTCAATATTAGTAGGTTCTGGACTGATGGGGTTTAGTTACCAATAAGCTTTTTTGTGGTGCTGGATTTTTGAATAACCTGATAACACAGACTGGGCTTATGGATACCTTTTTGAATATAGAAGCTTTGCATACCCTTTTTCAAGGCCCAAAAGTGACTAGAATTGATTATTTTTTCTTACCTCAACTTTACTTTTTCAGAACCTAGTAGTACAAATTGTGGCAACATCTGATCATGGTTTATTATCTTTATCTATATCTAACTTTCAACACATAACCAAGGGTCCAGGATCGTGGAGGTTGAATTTGTCCTTATTAGAGGATCCCTTGGTTTTACAAGGTTTTCAGTCCATTTTGGAAGGTAGACAATCAGTTTCCTTTTCGTATGACTCACAGCACCTTTGGTGGGAATACAGCAAACAAGATTTGAGAGACTATTTGGAACTATGGCAAAAATTGCATCTTATGCACTGTTTAAGAAAAGCTGGGGGTTTTGTTCCAGATGAAGAGATATCAGTTATAAAACAAGAAATGTCAAACATACAATATGACAGAATAAAATCACTTGAAACGGAACAAAAGTTTGGGACATCTGGTAAACAAACTTTCATTAACCCTTTTGATTGTTGCACTCCTCACAGGCACAAGAAGGAAATAAAACAGATTAAAACACAAGATGGGACATTATTAACCAATCGGAGGGATATTTTGCAGGAAATTGAATCATATATCTCAGACACGTTTTCTGATGATCCTGAGGTAACTGACGAACATATTACAGTAAGTCCTGTCTACAGGACATCAATTTGCCATCACTTCCAGAACAATATTTGATCTCCCTTACGGCACCCACTACACAGTTGGAACAATGGTAAGTTATTTCACATTTACATCCTGGGAAAGCACCAGGCCAAGATGTCTACCTAATGAATTATATATTTATATAGGCCGTAAACTTCTATTTGAACTAACCAATATGTATAATGCTTGTCGTACACGATCTTAATTGCCAACACACATAAATCAGGGTTTATTAATTTTATTATATAAAGCAGGAGACAGGTATTTATTAAACAATTGGAGACTCATCATGCTTTTAAATACTGACATAAAAATCCAGACTAAAATTCTCAGTAACAGACTAGGGGACAGTTTTACATGATGTAATTCTTCCCACACAATTTTGTTCAATCCCAGGACGTCACATTATAAACGGTTTAATTTTACACTAGGGAGATTTTTGAGAAAGGTAAGACTGAAGAACTGGTAGGATTTTTGCTCAGTTTAGATCAAGCTAAAACATTTGATAGGGTATCGCATAGCAATCTCTGGAAATGCTTGCAACAGTTTCACTTCCCACCAGTTTTCATCGAGTGGCTCCAGTTGTTTTATGCATCAGCCCAAACCGCACCCCTTTGTTAATGGGTGGATAGGAACATATTGCCAGATTACAAGGGCTGTAAGATAGGGATGTTCCTTAAGCCCTATTTTATGTATTTTAAAACTGGACCCCTTGTTGCGCAAAATCCAGCATCATGACAATATTAAGAGGTCTGTCTATTTCTAGCGAAGATACAGAAATCAAAACAGTGGCATATGCTGACGATTTGTGTTTTGCGTTAGCAGACCTGCCCTCAGGTGAAGTGTTGGAAGTGGTGTTGGATGGCTTCACCCAGAGTACAGGCTCTAGGATCAACTGAGAGAAAAGTAAGTGCTTACCTGCTGGGACCTACATCAAGCACAATGAGGTAATGGGTGGCATCCTGATATCAGATGCACATTGTATGATTTTAGGGGTATATTTTGGTTCTGGAGATTTAGGATTTGTAAATTGGACCTTGTTACTGGAAGAAGCACAACAAAAGGTAGTTAGATGGAAAAAGTGGTTTCTTTCTAAAAAAGAAGAGAATTTGCATAATAAAGACCTTTCTTTTAAGTATGTTTCTGCATTTATGTACTGTTTTTATATTCCCTAAACAATTGGAAACAAAGCTTTATAATCTCTTTTTTTAGGAGTCTGGGGAAGCTGTCTGAACCCATTAAAAGAGGTGTTATATATTTACCTATTAAAAATGGGGGCCTGGGAATGGTTACTCCTGTGTCTTTTTTTTCTTTAGTATGTTTTTTTCAACATAATGTCAAACCAATCTTGCAGAGAAATAATCAGGTTTGGATTCCCTGGGTGTGGGATCATATAGGCCCCTGGATAACAAGCTGGGATAGGGAAAAAGGGATACCTAAACAGAAGTACCTACAGGGACTCTCAGACTCCTTTTACCATTGTTTTGGTAAAGTTAAACTTTGGGGATTACCTAGAAACGTGTGTGTGTGTGTCTCTCTCTCTCCCTAGGAAGGAATGATATACTCAGATCCTAGATAGATTCTTTTTGGATATCCCTACATTTGGTAATAGGTTGGTCATGGATTTAAACCAGATAGAATCAATGGTACGGCTTGATAGGCCTCCAGTACAGATGCGGGATGTTCTTTGGCTGAGTGCCCATGGTCGACTTAATGTTAAGGGTAACATCTAAACACAAAGAAGTGACAGAAAGGATTTGTCCAAGAACACATATGTGCATAGAACAGATTGAAACTATGGCACACCTTCATTTTGAATGTCCTTTTATTTTACAGTTTTGGATAACAGTACATAAATATTGGATTGCATCCCCTTTCAAAATGTTTAACCCCTGATATTTTATTTCTGGGTATATTACCGAAAGCATGGGCTATTTATCATCAAGACACAATTCTTCTAATCCTTATTGTTTTGAAATATCATATTTGGATAACAAGATGCAAGTGGTCTTTGCGGAAACTGTATGTCAAGCCAGAAGAGCTATTCTGGTCCATTCAGGCAGCTATAGTGACAACAAGAGATTTAGAGAAATCTAAATTTCCTTCCAATATTTATACAAAATGGTGTGGCAAAATTACATTGTTAGACACAGAATAATGATTTATTTTTCCCTTTTGATTTTCAAATTGTGTAGGATTATGTTCTTTGAAAAAGATTCATAGGGATTTATATCAGTATGATTTAATATATATTGGTTTTGATATGTTTCTCACCCTTAATTATTCTCTCTTGATGGAAGGCTAACATATTTTGTATTGTGGTTCTGGATTATGAGTTGTTTTGGGGAAACTCAGTTTTCCTGCTGTTTAGTTGGGGGAGCGGGAGTTTTTTTTTTTTTCAGCTGTTATTAACAAGTTTTCGGGAAGTTATAAATGAATTTTGGTATTGGGCGTATAATGCAATATGTATTTAGGTTTCCTTTCATTTTTATTTTATTTCTTTTTTTGTGTGCAGCGGTACTTTTATTTATTTTCTTTCAAGTTATAATGAAAATATTTCTTTAGTTTTTAAGGAGATGATCTTTTAGTTTCACTAACTGCGGTTTATTTGGATTGTGATTTTCACAGTTTTTTATACATGTACGATAATAATACCTATTTCTTTTTATGTGTAAAATTTGTTTTATGATTTATGATTTGTGTGCATTAACACATTTTGTATATCATTTTTTCTGACGTTATAATAAAAAATTCCCCTACTCTCCTGTAGGGGGCACCATGCATCCAAGATGGTGGATGCTCAAGACGAGCAGGCAACTGCTGGTGTACCTGTAGGATTGCTGATCTCCCACCCTGCAGGTCCAGTTTTGGAGATTGTTGATTCACCTTTGCATGAAGAGGCACTGATGAAGGTTGTGAATGCTGATCCTGACAGTCCTGGTATGACCTTACCTGTGAGTCTTTTGTAGGGCAAAATGGAGGAAGACTTGCTGAAATCTCTTCTCCTATGGAATTGGTTGCTGGAACTCTCAGTCGTGGTCCCAGAGACTGTGGCGTCGGTCACTTGCCTGGTTAACACTGCAATTCAGTTTGTGAGTACTACTTCTGATGTTGCGGTCAATAGCTTGGACACATCTACTGTCAATACTGCTCCTCCTGATGAACGCACATCAAAGAACTGTTTGCCTGACAGCCCGAGGTCCGAACTGACAGTGTATTATGCAGTACACCCGGCTGAGTCTGTGGGCCTTCCTTCTGTGCAACTTGCAACGGGTGAATTATTCCAGGACTTCTTAAATGATGCCCTTCTGTCCACATCTGTTGCCTCTCTCGAACCTCAGGTACCAACTGTTCCTACACAACCACCCATAAGTGAGGTTTCTTTTACTGCTTCTTCTGTGACTGGCTCTAGACCTTTTCTGAGAAAAGGGCGTACTTCACTTGTTGGGAAACCTCATGGGCTTGGGGAGAAAAAAACTGAATGGTCTATGGCCAATTTGCTTAATAGTGCTGGGTGGAAGCTAGTGCCAAAGGGGAAATGGATTCCAGATCCCTCTGTTCTCCCCATTCCTGGTCCCTCCCCAACTGTTCTGCCTACTGTGGCTCCAGCTGTAGTTCCTCTTACTAGTATGCCTGCTGATATTACTGACACTACCTTCATTACTAGCTTTGATATGGAGTTGCTATTGGAGGATGTGGTTGTTTCTCCCCCCCCCCAGCGTTACTAGCTTATATTGCCAACCTTCTGCACCAGCTGAGGGGGAGTGTGTGTGGACACCATCCTAGGGAGACCAAATGGAGGTGCAGCAGCCTGTTCAAGAATCTTTTCACACTGCAGCTGATAGAGCTAAAACTATCTGGTCCAATTTCAGATGGAAAAACATTCTGAGACTCATCTCTCCCTGCTCAGAGGTGCAATGCAGTAAGGCTACAGTACTTAGGGGGTCTGGATACTTCTCCTGACCGTGTCTATGTGGGTCGCACCTTAATTAAAAACTCCTTGGGCTTCTTCTCTAATAAGATTTATGCCCTAATCCATGCCTCAGGAGACACTTTATTTGACATTAGTTTCAAAACGCCACACGGTTTGGACAGATTTTGGACCAAACGTGATAAACTATGCTTCTCTGAGTTATGGCTCCCCTTTTGGCTGTCCCACTCACTAAGCCTGCCTTCAAAACTATCACTATCCTTTTCAGAGATGAAGGTGTTTCTGTTCATGATATCACACATTGGTTGTCACAAAGATATGATGTGCAAAGACCCCCGCAGCCCATTTTTGATGTAGAGCATATCTGGACTGGAGGGTGGCACTACAAGGTTAAGTTAAAACTGACAAATGCTGGTCCACAGCATCTACCCATTAGTTTGTTTCTTGGCTCTGAGAGAGGTCACTGTTTCTACCCTGGGCAGCCCAAAACTGGCTTCAAGTGTTGCTCTTTTCAACACCTCAGCTCTGCCTATGATTGTTTACACTGTAATCTATGCCTTGGTTTTGGTCATGTGGGTGCAGACTGTACAGAAGCCCTGAAATGCAACCTTTGTGAAGATGCCGGACACTCCTATAGAGTTTGCCCATGGGCCATCCACAACCAAACAGACAGACCTGACCAAAACACCCTGATCACTAATGCTCAAAAATCAGATATAGATCACTTTGCCAGCAACATCAGGTGGCAGCCCCCCCAGCCCCTGAGACCATTGATCTGCCCCATGAAGCCGCAACAGTTTCCGGGCTTCAGGATGGGGCTGTCCCTTCTACTTCTGATGCTCTGTCATGACCTATGGATCTACACCTTCCCCTGAGCCCAACGATCACCGAAAACAAGACAGGTAGTGACCTGACAGCAAAAGCAGTGCTTCAGCTTGCTTGCTGCACAGCTACCCCACCACCCTTGCTGAACTTTTACTTTTATAGGCTGTCCTCGTGACTGCCTGAACCAATCAGCCCACTTTCCTTGCTCTAATACTCTACCAAGCCTTCAAAGTGGCCGCCCAGCAAGCAACTGCCGCTAAATCACTTAACATGCTACCACTCTTCCTAGCTAAGTCTGTCACCCATAACCTTATCATCCCTCCACCCTCCCCTACCCCATACAACAATTCACACTAGCACTCATCACTGGAATTACCAAGCAACTTCCCCACTCCTCTTCTACCCTTGCGCACCACCATCTATATTGCTGGCAAAACTGGGCACTGGGAGCTACCATCCTCCCTCCCTCTTTTCATGCTGGGCTGTCAGCATTAAATGTCTCCTCCCCACTCAACTCTATGCCATCCTCAAGTACTCCTCTTTACCTCCCTATCTGCCGCAAGCCACAATGGGCCATGCGCCTAGTAAAACAGCTCTTGTCTCTACTGCTCCTCCTTGCCAGGGACATTGAACGAAACCCTGGTCCAACCCCCCACACAAATGGCCACCCCTCCCCCTGCTAACGAACTACCAAGAGGCTTCAAAAAGCACACCAAAATATTTTCAGCATTCTGAACAAACTTGCAGCCCTACAAACATGCATGCTATCACTGTGCCCTGATATCTTAATCATTACTGAAACCTGGCTAAAGCCCCACAACTTCGATGCTGAGTTCTTTTTACCTGGCTACTCCCTCATTCAAGAGGACCGTCGTGGTAAAAGGAAGGGTGGTGGGACTGCAGTGTTCATCTCCACTAATCTCCAGTTCACTACACTCAGGCTTTCAGCACTCACGTTGTCTATAGACCCCCTTCTAATCAAAATCTCTCTCCCTCACTCAATTCCCATGTACGTAGCAGGGTCATACTGCTCTCTGGACTCACAGCTGCCTGATGTCCTAGACCACTTGGGCACCCTGAGGTCCCTCGTGGCCAGGGATGAGCTACATATCCTTGGGGATTTCAACCTGAATTGGCTCGCCAGTGCTAGCTCTAAATTATGAAGCCAAGTAAATGCACTAAACCTGTCCCAGCAAATAACCGAACCCACTCGCCTAAACCACAAATCCAAGAAACATACTCTATTGGACTGGGCCCTAACCTCCCACCCCCATCGCATTATTGATGCTGGCCTAGTACCAGACTGTCTCAGTGATCACCATATGATTTACATGGTGCGGAAAATATTCAGACCTAAGGCCCGGCCCCCCCCCCATACACTATATACTAGATCTTACAAATCCCTAGACCAGATCACGCTCCTAAACGACCTGACCAATATCGATTGGTCATACTTCCCTCAGGCTCTCTCCATGGGCGCAGCCCTCGATTTCTTCACATCCAGATTCTTTGCCATCTGGGACTCTCATGCCCCACTCAGAAGATCCAGAGTAAGGAACGCCCACCTACACTGGGTGTCCGCCAATCTTTTAGAGCAACTTCTAGTCAGGAACCGAGCCTGGAAAACCTATAAGGTAACAGGTTCTACATTGGCTCTGCAACACTACCGCTCACTACGGAATGCCTGCATGAAGCTTATCTGGCAGGCCAAATCCAATTATTTCAAGTCTGCCTTCCAAAATAACTCTACACACCCAGCTCAATTCTGGAAGTCAATTAAATCCCTCTTCTCCCCTCCGGCCCAACCCCTTTCACCATCCATCAATACAGAAGGCATTACCATCACCGCCCCAAGTGCTGTAGCCACAAAGCTCAACTCCTTTTTTACAAGCTGCATGACCTCTCTCTCTCATCCTCTCACCCTAGTCACTCAACCCCAGTTACCCTAGCATCTTCCCCACCCTCCAACTTCTGCTTTCATCCTGTTACCCCAACTGAGGTATTAAAAGCACTTTGGTCACTCAGTCCCTCCAAAGGTAAATGCCCCTCGGCACTTGACTCCAAAATGCTCCATCTATCTGCCCCAGCCATAGCCAGTTCTCTAGCTTCTGTCTTTAACCTGTCATTCAGACTTGGTTCTATCCCATCTAAATGGAAACATGCCATGGCCATCCCCCTCCTCAAAGGTGGTGACCCCTCCTCCCCAGGCAACTACCATCCTATCTCGCTGCTCCCTATCTTAGCTAAAATCCAGGAGCACCTTGTGCTTTTGCAGCTATCCAAGTTCCTCGACTCCACCTCCTTCTTCACTCCATAACAGGCTGGTTTTAGGAAAACTCACTCCACTGTCACCTCTCTCCTCCGACTCGCCAACACCTTCCACACGGGTATGGATAAAGAGGAAATCACCATGGCTATCTTCATTGACCTGGCCAAGGCTTTCGACACGGTCTCTCATGCCCTGTTACTGTCCAAGTTCACCCTCGCTGGACTATCTGGGCATGCCACCAGCTTGTTCCAGGCGTACTTGGCAGGCAGGTCCCAATCAGTCTGTATTGGATCCTCCATTTCCACCTCTCTCCCTGTCACCTCTGGGGTGCTGCAAGGCTCTGCCCTAGGCCCTTTGTTGTTTTCCATCTTCCTCAATGACCTGCCTTGAGCCTGCCCTCATACATCCATTCACATGTATGCAGACGACACAGTACTGTATGCCTCTGGTCCATCCACCTCCACAGTAGCTGCCCTGCTACAGCAGGATTTCAACAATGTCCAACTCTGGTTTCGTTCTCATCAGCTATTTCTAAACCCCAAGAAAACTGTCTCCCTAACATTCGGCACTAGGGCAAAACTTTCCTGCCTTCCCACCACCCCCTCTTTCCACACACTTGATGGCTTCCCCATGGAGGTATGTACATCCTTCAGATACCTTGGTGTATGGTTAGACCAACATCTTGACCTCACTGTGCAAATCAATGCTATTCATAAGAAACTACACCCCACGCTGGGTGCGCTTTACTGCAATAAAAGTTGCATCGCCCTGCCAACGCGCCTGGCAATAGTCCAAAAGATGATCCTCCCAATCCTGGACTGCGGGGATGCAGTCTACAGTGTAGCCCCTAAGTCCTCCCTGGCCAGACTTGATCCTCTCTTCCACTCTTTCTGTTGTTTCACCCTGGACTGCCCCCCCCCATAACCCATCACTGCGACCTCTACCGTTCCTTAGACCTCCCATCTCTCCACAATCGTAGACTGATACACAGTGCTAGAACCACTGTGAAATTCTGGTCTCAGTCACTCCCCTCCTACCTTGCAGCCACCCTAGCAGCTCTACCCCCGCCGGCATACTCGCTCAGGAACAATGATTCCTGGCTTCTTCACATCTCCAACATGTCCACAGTGGCTGGCCAGGCTGCCTTCAGCTATCGGATGCCAAAACTATGGAATTCTTTGCCGGTTGATATTAGGCACTCCACCAGCATGCTTCACCTCAACGCAGTACTCAAGTCTCACTTCTCCACTATTTGCTCATGCAATTTGCAATACTGAAGCCCAAATAGTCAATGTCGGCTGCCGCCTATTTTTCTATTTTCGTCTGATTATTCTTATTACTTCTGCTGTTGACTACTCTGTATATACTGAATGATGTGGTCTACTCTGTATATATGAATGTATTGCTGCCTCTTTCATCTGTATATTTTTTACTTCTGCTGATGACTACTCTGTATATATGAACGCTGTTGTCTACTCTGCATAATGTATGTATTGCAATATGTATTTTCCTCTGTATACCTCCTTCCCTCTCCCTCCTCACCCCCAGGGTGCATCTGGAATCGAGTGGTACCCTGCTCAGTATGCCTTCCTGGTAAAACTCTTAAATAAATAAATAAACACCCCGCAACTGACGTCCTATGTCACAGCATAACAACTCTGGACCAAGCACAGGTTTCTGACATAATTGACACTACTACACACACACACACACATATCAGTGTCAGTTCATACTACAGAGACTGATACTATGTCTCCTCCTGAGAGTCCAGTGTACACGAAGAAGCAGCCACTAAAAGTGACTCATGCAAAAATGAAACCCCCTAAATCTTCCAAAACAACTGCCTCCCTACCTTTGTCCAATAAATACTACAAACTGAGACCCCTGAGTCAAAGATGGATTATGACTCAGAAGCTTCCTCTACCATTTCTTCTCAGCACTGGGGCACATCTGACTCAGATGAGGACATTACTAACCCTATGGTGCCCCCTTCTGGGAAGAGCAACAAGCTGGGCGTCCAACACAGGTAGAGCATGAGAAAGAAACACCCACTATGACCACGCTTTAAATGGTGTCCTTGTGAAAGGAACTTGATTGTAATTCTCCACCCGTTTTTTTTTTTTTATAGACGTAAGAGATTCCTAGGTTTCTGTGTCTTTTCTAGTGCTGCACTGTCTGTCTATAAATGTGAAAGTTTGTGTTTTGTTTGTATGTCTTTGGGCTGGCAACCCAGATCATTTTGAAATCTGTGTAGCGTTAAATATTCTATGTTGTGCTGCTTGCTAGATGCCTGAAACGGCTGTAGGAATCCGTAGAGAAAATTGGGCCTGTGATATTGTTAAGAATCGCAGAGAAAAGAAGACAGTTGAAATAAAAGGAGTCTTTTTTTTTTTCCAAGGGTACGAAGTATCATACTTCAGAGTGTCAAAGGACTGTCTGTGGAGAGCGGACGCCGAGGGGAAAGCATTAGTGCCTAGGTTTTTTCCCCCACGGCAGTGTGACTGCTCGAGCTGGGTTCCCTGTTAGCTAAGTTCCTCGTTAGCCATAACATAAATCGCACTTTCGTGCAGTCCTTAGAATCTGCTACAGTAGCGGTTGTATACCGCTATTAGGTTACAAAACTTCAGTTAAATATGCCTTTCCCAAGGTTAGAAAAACAGAAAGGAAATTACCAGGAGGCAAGGTTGTGTTGTTTTTTTCCCTCCATTCACAGGACGTTTTGTTAGACGCTCTACGATCACTTGGCTTGTCAGCAGTTATTTTTTTCATTTATGGTAGAGACTGCTGAGGGAGATGCTTCTGAGAGCGTTCTAGATTCAAAACTGCAGAGCACTTTAGAAATCAACTAAAAAATAGTTTAAATGATAGAAGGAAACAAAATGAACATGGTTATAGCTCCTATTATGTTAAATTCCTTTATTTTAGTGAAATTTTAAAAGAATGGGCAGGGCTTCAAGTATCACATGCCCCTAGTTTTGTATATAAGGCATGTTGGAAGGGTTAGTAGTTAGATAAGAGCGAGGTGTTGGAGTGTCAATACCTTAGACAACTTGCAATCTTCTAGCTGTGGTTCATTGTAAAGTACAATTGTTTATTTCCTCCTTTATTTTTATTTTTTCACCTGAGTTCACTTGTTGATATTTGATTTTGTTAAAAATAAAAGAACAACTTGAAACAAATCTGAATCTACCTGTTTGCTGTCAGTTCATACCTTCCCACAGCCTGTGACAGTCCTCCACAATTTTGAGGGTTGCCACCCTTAATACTAACAGTTTAAAGGCTGCTAGATATCACCTGGTTACCCTATCACTTCTAAAAGGCTATGATTTTGATATCTGTTTTGTCCAGGATACCAGGTTGAATTCGACATCTTTAGTTTGGGCAGCTCAAAAATGATGGTGCTGGGGACCCTCTTTTTTCTCTTTTGGCACTGATGTTTGTGATGGTGTTGGTATTCTGTTTAGGGATACTGGGTTTGTTATTTGTAGACTAACTGACATTTCTTTAGGTAGGGCAATGTTAATAGATTTCACATATGATAATTCTAACTTGCACCTGTTGAATATTTATGCTCCCCAAAGGAAGAAAGACAGGGTAGATACCCTTTTCACTTTATTAAGCCCTATCTTTTAACCACTCGCTATGTCTTATGGGGGATTTCAACTGCCGTTTGACTAAAGGGGATAGAGGCCTACATACCACAAAAGACTACTGTGATACAAATTGTTTAAAACAAATCTTGGCTACCACTGGCCTCCTAGATACCTATAGATCTCTACATCCTCATGATGGGTTTACATTCCGAAAGGGCCCTTTGAGGACTTGAATTGATTATTTTTTATTTTCCACGTACATTAAAATTCAGGAAGCAAAGTTCTGTCTCATTGAAACTTCAGATCATGCTATCTTGTCCTTGGTGGTAGGCTTCAAGGAAAAACAGCCCTTTGGGCAAGGGTACTAGAAACTTAACAGCTCTGCTGGATAATCCTGATATTCATGCTGCTCTTGTAGAAACTATGTGGGCCAGGAAAATTGTGGCCTGTATGGAGGTAAATCTTAGTACCTGGTGGGCCAACATGAAACAAGAATTGAAATGAGTTTTCTTACAGCAGGCATCTCAGGCACACACAGTTCACTATAAACGGTTCCTTACTTTAAAGTCACAGCTAGCTATGGTTATGTCCTTTAGTAATGAAGGTAAAGGGGACTATACTGCCCAAATAACAAACTTAGAGAAGGAAATGGAGTCTATTCAGTACTCCAGGGCTTCTTCCTTGTTACAAGAACATAGGGTATGTACCCCTGGGAAAGGCACGTATGGGGACATTTTTGAAAGCTGTAAGACGTGTTGCTTCCCGAGTAATGGATGGATTGAAAACTGCCACGGGAGACATAGTCACCTCACCTAACCAGATGTCAGCCATTATTGATAGGTATCTTATAAACCTACTGTATACTTAGAGTTCGCATCTCAGCCACATCATAGGACAGAGTTTCTGGACACTATAGACATACCGTCAGTTGATTCAGACCTTCGCACACACCTGGTATTACCTATTGGACTGAAATTGAAACTGTGATTAAATCCTTAAACAATAATATGGCACCTGGACTGGAAGGTTTTACATCAGAATTTTATAAAAAATACCCTGTGGAATTATTGGAGATTTTAGAAGTACTTTTTAATTGGATATTGTTTAACAAAACTATGGACCCTAGACTTGGCATGGCACTACAAATTTTTATTTTTAAAAAAACATGACCAGTCCGATATAAATAATTGGAGGCCTCTAAGCCTGCTCAATACTGACCCAAAAATTTGATGACAATTTTGACCACACAACTGACCATGTTAGCTACACTCCTTATCTCCCCTTTACAGACATGCTCAGTAAAGAATAGATCCATGATAGACACTTTACTGCTCCTGAGAGAAATGACTGAACTGTGCAGCCAGGATGCACTTCAGGATTACATTCTTTCTCTAGACCAGGCCAAGGTCTTCAACAATGTGTCACATGATTTTTTTGCTACACACCTTACTTGCATATGGGGTGCCATCTGAATTTGTGAATTGAGTCTCTTGTATCTATGCAGCTGCTACAGCTGTTCCCCTGGTTAATGGTTTCTTTGTCTGTATGGTTCATATCCACAGGGGAGTATGGCAGGGTTGTCCCATGAGCCCTCTTTTATATATTTTTATGTTTGCTTGCGCATGCGCAAGAAACATTTCAGCACAGCTTAGGAGAGAAGCAGGGTTTTGGAGGTGCAGCACTGTGGGGGCCAATGGCTCCAGTGCATTTTGAGGCTTGTCCCACTTTCCCCAATGCAGTGGCACACTGCTACTGACACTAGTTCAACCAGCGTGCCACCACCTTGAAACGTTTTCACTGCTGCAACCAGGGGCTGCCTCATCATTGCAGCATCAGCCATTCCGCTGCAATGAAGGAGCAACCCGTCATTGCAGGGTGTTACTTTGCCAGCATGCCCCCCAGCATGCCCCCAACCCAGTTCATTTGCTGACAGGGAGCCCAGTCCCCATCAGTATAATTTCCCAACCCCCAAATTTCTGTTGTATGCCAAGGGGGTGCCCAATCCCCCTCTGCATCATGCATCTTGCCGACGGGCACTCTAACCCCTCACAGGCTTAAAGTCCTCCCTTCCCAGTTCAATTTGCCAATGGGGAAGCCCACTCCCCATCAGCATAATGCCCCCAATTTGTTGTCTGCCGAGGGGTGCCCAATCCCCCTCGGGTCTCCCCCCCACTCTGTATGTGCCAACAGAGGTGCCCAATCGCCTGTCAGCTACAGCCCCCCCAAAACACTCAGGTGGCATGCTGGGAGCACAGCCCAGTGTGCCAAATGTTCCTGAAAAAAAAATCCTGCAATGTTTTTTTTTTAACCCTGTAAAACAGAAAACTCCTTCGTTGAGTCCTTGGTCCCTCTCTCAACCTGCGCCCACCCTCTGTGTACCTTGCCTCCCCACACACCCCCTCACCCCATACTTACCTCCGGAGTACAGCACGACAATCTTCGCTGGACCGGGAACACGTCTGCACTCTACAAAGCCGACCGCGAACTGAAGAAATGCTGGTAAGTTGTATAATGGCATAAATAGGGTTCTTTTTTTTCCATTCAGGTTTTATTGAACATTTTACATTACAAAGAACAGATCCATCAGAAAAGATGTACATCAGCAAGAATTTAACAATGTACTAGACCCATTCTCCCCCCCCACTCCTCCTTTCAGTACATCCTCCCCCATCTCATCCCAACACAGATATGTAGCTGTTGACTAGTCAGAAAATTAATTTGGTACTGGCATGAGATAACTTATAATGAATAAAGGGTGTGTAAAGGGTCCCAAATTTTTTTATATTTCTTTGTCTCATTTGTGAGGCTAGCCATTGTCTTTTCTGTTCTGAGGTTGGAGAGAAGTTCATTAAGCCATTCTGTTTAAGAAATATCTTCACTATCCTTCCAATGGCGCAACACCACTCTTTTAAGTGACATGGAAATAAGGGCCATGTGGTACCTACGGTTGAGCACTGGGACCTGAGAATAATCTCTCAGTATGCAGATTTCTGGGGTAAAGAGCTCAGTCAGGCCTAGCAAAGGATCTGTTTTGTGTTGAATACTGGCCCAAAGTGGTGTAACTTTGGAGCAGGTCCATAGGATATGATACAGGATTCCATCTTCTTGTTGACAACGGGTACATGTAGGTAATGGAATGAGACCAAACTTAGCTAATCTCTGAGGGGAGTAATATAAGTTGTGCAATATGTGAAACTGCGTTAGACGCAGTCTGTCTTGGGTGACATATTTGTAGCAATTATGCCATAAAGATCACCAATCTAAGTTTAAAGTAGGGAAAAAAGGTGTCCAATAAGCTGTGGGGTCAAAACAACCTGGGTAAGTACAATCGTATAACATTCTCTAGGTTTTGGACACGGCTTGTTGGAAACCCTCCAGCGGACCCAATTCAAGCTGGAAGGATAGCTTGGGTGGTTGGGGGAGATTTGATCCCAACACTTTCAAAAGTAAGTGTCTCAGCTGAAAAACATTAGAAATGCTATGATTCAGGAATTAAATTTATTTAAGATTGCAGTGGTAGAAAGCCAGGAGCCTCCTTCTATGAAGTGGGTGAGTTGACCATCTCTCAGATGATGCATCCAATGGTCACTGAACACTCTGTTGTCAGTCTTGAAGTTAGGGTTACCCCATATAGATTGCTCTAGGTCTTGAGTATGGTCATATTTAAGGAAAGCGCACAGTTGGGAATGGGCTTTGTCAGAGGTTGCTATGGGGGATGTTTTTAGTCTTGAAGGGAGAGCACTGGCTTTGATATGCAAAAGTGCAGTTGGGGATAGGCCACAGGATCGAATGAGAGCTAGTTCAATTCTTAGACAGAGTGGTGAGTAGTGGGGGAGAGGTACTGTACCAGCCAATGACAACCACCTAAGGTATTTGGTGGAGTGACTGGCCCAGTAGTAAATAGCTAGGTGGGAGAGACGTAAACCCCCTTTGACTTTGGGGGTTGCTAGCTTATGGTAGGCTATTCTAGGCTGTTTATTAGACCAAATGAATTTTGTGATGATACCATGGACTTTTCTGAACCAGGATAGGGGTAGCCATATATTGAGTAAGTTAAGGGAATAAAAAAGTCTTGGGAATATGTTCATTTTAATTAAAATAATTTTACCCCTAAGAGAAATCGGGAGTGTGGACCATCTATCTAGGTCTTGGGTAATACTAATTACTAGGGAGTCCATTTCATTTTTGGGTGGATACAGGATTTCTTGTAAGTTCAATTCACAAATATCAGAGAAAGAGATTCTTGATTCCAGGAAAGTCCTAATTCTGTGATGGAGTGTTTGAGGGCCTTATGATTGAGGGGAAATACTACAGTTTTACTTAAGTTTAGTTTGTAATTGGACATCTGGCTATACTTCTCAATAATTTTCAACATAGTAGAAATAGAGGAAGATGGGTGAGACAGCTGGAGAAGAAGGTCATCTGCGTAAGCAGAGACTTTGATTTCCTGGTCCAGGATAGTTATTCCTTGGATCCTCTTACAGTCCATCAGTCGGCAGATGAGGGGTTCCAAATATAGATTAAAAAGCAGGGGGGACAATGGCAACCTTGCCTGGTACCTGATTGCAATGGGAAAAGGCTGGAAGTCACTCCATTGCCCCCCTCGCCGAAGGGGAATGATACAGTGCACGTATCCAACATTTAAATTCTAGGGGAAAATTAAAGGCTCTGAGTTCCAATTGACTCTGTCAAATGCCTTCTTGGCATCCAAAGAAACCAAAACAGCTGGAAAATCTGCACCCCTGGACTCCGAAAAAGACATGGGACAGGATTCAGAGGTGATCAATCGAAGATCTGCCTTTCATGGAGCTGACCTGCTCAGGACTTACAAGATCTGGAAGGATGGTACTGATGTGGTCAGCGAGTAGTTTGGTTAGAATCTTTATATCCTGGTTCCGTAGGGATATGGGAAGATAACTTGTAACTAATTCTGGGTTCTTGTCTGCCTTGGGCAGAAGAACAATTAGGGGTTCAAAAAGGGTTGGATCTACCAAAGCTCCTGACAAAATATACTGATATAATGGTAGTAATATGGGGATTAGCTGATCTTTACATTTTTAAAAAAAATTGGCCAAAAAGTCATCTGGACCCGGAGTTTTGTCCATGGGGAGGCTTTTAATCACTTTTGCCAATTCCAAATGGGAAATGGGGGATATAAGTGTACGTTGTGTTTCTGAGAGGGAGGGTAGGTTAGACTTAGCCAGATATACATCGAGAACCTGGTCTGAAGGCGGGTCAATCATAGGGCTATACAAATCTTTGTAACAGGTACTGAATTCAGCAACTATGGCTGACAGGGATATCGTCAGCAAGCCGTCTGTCTGGGAACGGATTGAAGCTGTAAATATGGCTGATTCTTGCTGTTTTATCCTGAGGGCTAAAAGGTGCCCAGCCTTCTCACCCTGATCTGCATAGGATGCCTTAGTTCTCAGGATTTCAAATTTCCCTTTCTCTCTCAAAATCTCTAAATAGGCATCTTTTAGTTTGGCTAGTTCTTGTCTAAGAGATTCTGGGGAGTGGGGAGTTAGATTTGCTTCAATTTTCCGGATTTGGGAAAGAGTACTCTTTAGTTTCTGTTCCCTTTTCTTCTTCCTTTGAGAACTCAGGCCAATTAAAATTCCTCTAATATAGGCCTTAAAGGCACACCATTCTATGTCTGACCTGATGGTAGAATTATGATTAGCATCAATAAACTGGTCACTATGTTCACTAAGGTGTGTGACTATGTCCGGATCCTTCAGCAGCTGATAGTTAATCTTCCAACATGTTTCTTTCTGAAGAAAAGATAAAAGGGAAAGATGACATAGAACCAGACAGTGATCTGAGCGGGGGCGCCTGGTTGGATAGTGGTTTCTAGAACCCCAATGAGTAATGTTTGGGATAAAAGTAAGTAGTCAATACGAGAAGCAGTTTTATGTATTGGGGAAATAAAGTATAGCCCCTTTCTGTGGAGTTCACTACCCGTCAAACATCACACAGGCCAATTTGATCTATGAATTCACGAAGGGCCCACTGAGCTGGGGAAAGCCTCTTTCGGGGGTGTCCCGAGTGGTCTAAGGTGGGATCAAAAACCAAATTTAGGTCTCCCCCAAGTATTATTGGTATCGAGAGAAAGGGGGTGAGACCAGCAACCAGCTGCATGAAGAATCCCGGCATGTCCACACTGGGTCTGTAAATGCTCCCCAACAAAATCTCTGTTGTGCATATTGTGCCCCAGATCAAGAAAACCTACACTGGGGGTCCCTGATTATTTGGATAAGTGAAAACGGAACCTTCCTGGCTATCAAAACTGTGACACCACAGCTTTGGGTGGTGCCCCCAGCTGAGAACACTTGACCCACTTGTTGTCTCCTCATCTGCATGGCCTCGGAATCTAGCAGGTGAGATTCCTGTATGAATATATCTGCTGCCAGTTTGGACAAATTCTTTAAAACCTTATATTGTTGCATTTTCTGTCTGACCCCTTTAACATTCCAGGTAACAATCTTAAGGTTATGAGCCATATGGTATAACTGTCTTGGGCTGGAACATGAGTCTCGATACAATAACCCTAATTACCAATACTTTCCCAAGCTTTAGATCTGTGTTGTGCCTCTTCCCAAACTCCCTCCCTACTCCCCTTGCCACCCCTTTTTCCATTCCCAAAGCCCCCCTCCCCACCCCTAACCCTTTGGCCCCTCCATCCCAGTTACCCCAAACCCCAACATCTATAGATAAAAAAGTGTCTGTCCAGACTATGACTAATTTCAATTCTCAATTGTGACACTGGTCCAGAAACATCTACCCAGCCTGCCCATCCCCCTTATTTTAGTTTGAACGGCGTTCAACAGATCACTACTCTTTATCTCCTCTTCCCTCCAGCCACCCTAATTTATAACAATGTATACCTTATTACTCGCCTATTAAACCTAGCTGGGCTACTGTAAGCATTTAGTCAAATTAATAAATTTCTCAGCATCCTTTTGTGGTTTTAAGGACAGTATGATATAACATAAACCGGCTTTTTTCTATCTGAAACTTTAACCAGGCTATAAAATTAAAGAAAAAAAAAAGACAATTGAATGAGCCTTTAAGCTATAGTCCTAGCTTTGCAGGCGATACCCTTGCAATGATACTGGGGATACTACTTACAGCACTTTACTGAGTGATATAACAGCCTATCCCAATATAAGGTTAACAGTTTGAAGACATGAGTCTGAATCAGAGCTGAAAGCTTGTCTTTGATGCTGTGTGGAGGCAACAATGTACTACTAAGATTCAGAATCTTTGGCTGGTAATAATGCAGTGATTACCCCTGTAAAAGCAGATAAAGAATGACCCCACAAAGTCTCTGGGTAACTTAATTATTCTGCTCATTGAAATTATAATTGGTGGTAATATTTCCACCCATTTAAACACAGGAGGAGCTAACGTTACCCTGCAGTCATTTAACTACAGCACAACAGACAGTTTTCCTTATGTCCTCAAATGAATGATATATTAACAACAGAGTAAAAATGGGAAAAATTAAATAAACTTGTCCCTGTGTAACGTAAGAGCTGTAATCAAATCAACGCTATGCCCAGTACGTGAAGTGATAAAGTCAAGACGCAGTGTCAAGACTCCCTCTAGTGGCACAGAAATTGTTAACCATTGGGAATAGTTTGCATGGAGTAAGAGCCGTTAGACCATGATCGCCCTCGTGAAGCAAAGAAATCCCCACTCAGAGTTCTGGACAACTAGAAGGGAGTAACTGGGGCAATTGATGTCCCAGTAGCATCCAGTATATGCAGGGATACCGTTTCCCTAGGGTTTACATCTGGATTCAGTACGTTTATTGTTCCAAAAGTTGAAAATTAAAAAGGGTTAGTAACTCTGTTATATGGGATCAGATGAAACAGGGACTGTATTGCTGGTAAAAATGTAGAAATCATTCCTATAAAGACAAATTCCCTCAGTAACACCAAGCAAGATCTATATTCGCTCCTCCAAAATATACATGATGGTAATCTTTCCACCTATAGGATCCCAGGAGGAGTGAGCATTACCCTACAAGCTTCTAATACCCTACAAAACAGATATTTAACTTATGCACTGAAACGAGTGTTACAAGAACAAATGAGTAAAGAATTAACTTGTCTTTAGAAGTTATGTAGTCTGAAGTCAGTAAACAGGTAGGCGCTGTGATAAATGCTCTAAGCGGCACCTTGAAAATTCAGTTTACAGTATAGACTTCAACTAGTGGCGCTGATAGTGGTGGTCATAGGGGCTAATTGGCTTACAACAAGAGCCACTCAGTGATGTTCATTCTCGCACAGCCAAGAAGTCTCCATTTAGAGTTTTGGGCAATAAAAAGGGTATCTTTGGGGAAAATAACATCACTTTAGCTTCCGGATTATATAGAGACACCTTTTCTCTTGGTTCTACCACTGGAGTCAGATCATTTGTCATTCCAAGATTATTCCAAAATATGAAAATCAAGAAAGGCTAGTAATGCTTTGTAGGGATCGAAGGAAACATAAACAGTACTGCCACCAATTGTCTTCCAAGATTCAAAGTGTGCCCAAGTAAAACATCCATTTTAATTCACTTTTGCATACTTCTGATCTTTCCTTCTTATAAAACCATAAATCCAGTTCAGGGATCACAGAACAAATCTGGTAATGCAGCTTTCAGCCCCGTGGCCACAACTTTGGGATCCTCAAAAGATGATCAAGTCCTGGCTATTAAGACTTGGAGTTTAGTCAGATAAGACATCCTGAATTTAATCCCGGCTGCAATTAAGTGTGAAACCAGTGGATGGAAGGCTGTTCGTTTCTGGTGTACAGTTGTCGGCAGATCTTGTGTAAGTCTTATAGTTTTCTCTTCCCAACACAGTGTTTGTATCTCTTTAATTTTCAGAAAAACATGCTGCCTTTCCAAGTAGTTTAAAAATCTAAAGCTCAGAGGCCATGGTGGGGAGACCGCCAGTGGTTTAGGGTGAAGGTCCCTGTGAGCATGCTCAGTGATATATTTTTGCCCGAATGGTGAGGGGCCAGCAAATTTCTCAAGGAATTGTTGTATAAAAGTAACAGTATCGGATCCCTCTTCTCCTTCGGGAAGTCCAATTAGCACCGCATTGTTGCGCCTACTATGTCCTTCAAGATCCTCCACTTTTAGCTCAAGGTGTGACATTTTTTGTCTTATGGCTACCAGCTCTGAGTCTATTTTGTCGACCTTTCTTTCCAGAGAGAAGATGCATGCCGTGTTATCGGAGGCCCTTTGGGAGACATCCTCCATTGCTTGTGATAGGGTTTTAAGTTCAGCACAAATGGAGTAAAGCTCTTACCTAAATGGGGCAAACTTGGCCCAGAGTTGCTGCAGCATGAGTGGCTCCTGATCTACAATCGCTGGTGTAAGGATAGCAGAGTCGGTGGAACCTTTGGCCCGAGGCTTCTTGGGGGCCTTTTCCAGAGTCGCCTGAGGAGTGTGTTTTGGCAGGTTCCTCCTCATTTCCACCTCCATTAGTTGTTTGGCTGAAGAACAGATGTTGTCCACAAACTGAATTAGCAGGAAGAGTAAGTTTTATAGCTGTAAGTTGGTAAAAGGTACTTTAATTACCAAGCGGGTGGCTGGAGCCATATCGAGGAGCTGTTAGTGCATGGTCTGCATCATGTGGTCTTCCCATAAATAGGGTTCTTTCAAATTTGGTGCATATCTCAGGCATGTTGGGGAACTGTGGCACCACATTTTCAACATGGGGTTATTGGGACCCCTCCTCATGAATTCAGCCACTGTCATGGCGTTATTCAGTCTTGAAAGGTGATTTTGCAGTCACTGCATGGAATCACCTTTCAGGACTGATTAATGAAATGACGGTGCCAGTGTTCATGAGGTGGGCTATCAAAAAGCCTATGTTGCAAATTTGGTGGAAAAAAATCCCAAACATTACTGTTTTTCGAGCGTGAGTTGCACAGTTTACACGCATGCTTGTACCTTCACGAATTTGTAATATTTTCACTCCAGATTTTCAACATTGCCATTTTTCCACACCTCCTTATGAACAGTACAGCTGTCATTTTTCACAACCTGATTGAAATGTGTTTTTGCACTTCTGGCACAGAATAGTGCAGTCACTATGGGAAATCAGTGTTTGGGACAAATTAAGAAAATCACAGTGACACTGTTCATGAGCAGAGGTCCTAAAATGTCTATGCTGAACATTTGGTGATGAAAGTCCATAAAATGACTGTGTCACGAGCATGTGTTGCGCAGTTTACACGCATGCTCATAACTTCGCGAATTTGTAATATTTTCACTCCAGATTTTCAACATTGGCATTTTCCTCACCTCCTTATGAACAGTACAGCTGCCATTTTTCACATCCTGGCCGAAATGTGTTTTTGCACTTCTAGCGCAGAATAGCGTGGTCACTGTGGGAAATCAGTGTTTGGGACACATTAAGAAAATCATAGTGACACTGTTCATAAGCAGAGGACCTAAAATGCCTATGTTTAAAATTTGGTTGGGGACCACGTGATGCAGAGTGCTGAGTAGAAGCACCTCCACTAAGCTCCAGCCTTCTGATTTTATTATCATATTTTTCTGACGTCTAAATCATTCAAAACCCTCTGCATTCAACGGTTCCTGTCTACTAAGCACTTAGAGCATCTGTTGAGTGTGTTTAGAGCGCCAATGGAGGCTTACATGAAGAAAGCCCCGCAAAAACATACTCCACCTGCTACCCCCGAGAAGGCCCCAAAGAAATCTCGGTCCTCAGGTGGCCCTGATAGGCCTGATCATTCAAGTCAAGCAGCAGAACAAGAACCTTTAACTCATTCACACCACAAGAGCTCTTTGAGACTTCCACCACTTGTGCCCTGTATACTCTTAGCACTGCATCCTGGGCATTTCTAAGCAAAATCAAGCCATAATCAACATACCACAAACAAATGTGAAAAACTCTTGAACCATAAGTGCTACACACAAAGTATCAGTGGCAGAGTTGTTCAGCACAACGTTACCTTTCCAATGATGCTATGCAATCAGTTGTAATTAATTTAGTTTTTATTTTATAGTAGCTGAAATATCAAACAACTGTTTTTTTTTTCAGATTTATTCAAGGTGCTTAGGTGAGGCTTGACAGACAAATGTTAGCCATGCACACCATACCTTAAACAAATATGAATAACTCCTAAAGTATACATGATAGACATGAAGTATCTGCAGCAAAATTGTTCAGAGCAAAATAACCTTTCTAACGGTGCTATGCATTCAATTCTAAGCAATTCGGTTTGTTTAATAGTTAGGTAAAAACTGCTGACTTCCTCAGACGTTTCTAGGCCTGGGTGAAAGTCAGTTGAGTAAGTCTACAGGCATTATTGTCCTGAGTGGCAATGCTTTCAGACACCGCCTACAGACGTCTCTAGGCCTGAATGAGTTAACACTTAACAGGTTCTTAGAAGAATTTAAACCCTTCCATGAGGAGGTGAAAGAGATGGAGATCGACCTGAAGACTCTTTCAAAAAAGCTGGATGAGGTTTCCTTGACTGCCTCTGATAATACTGCCCGTATAGTCTCGTTGGAGAAACGACTGGGAAAAGTGGATCCTGAGCTAGTGACTACGTGGCAGAAGCTTTCTCGTGTGGAGGCAAAACTTGAAGATCTTGAGGGCCGCAGCCGCAGGAACAATGTTGTGATCTTAGGGCTACCAGAGGGAGAAGAGGGCCAGAATGCTGTAGCTTTCATACTGAAGTTAGTGGAATGGGTTGCTGGCCCCTCTCCCTTTGGCCCTGTATATATCAACGAGTGAGCCCACAGGTTCTTGCAACCGAAACCTTCACCGGAGGCTGCCCCTCGACCCATTATATGCCAATTCTTAAATTTTTTAGAGAGGCAGCACTTTTTGCTGAAAGTGAGAGCTCTGCAGGAGGTCCACTGGGAGAATTCCAAATTGAGAATTGTACAAGACCTGCCAGGATCGGTCCGACTAAAACGTAAAGCATTTCACCCCATCGTGTCCAAGATTATTGCTGCGGGGTTCAAGTTTAAGATGGGGTACCCGGCCAGGCTGCAAGTTCTTATAAGTGGGTCCTGGCTTACTTATGAAGACCCAGAATCAGCCCTTTCAGGCCTCAAAACCGCTCTACCTGATTTGTTTCGAGAGCCCTGAGAAGTCTTGTCTCTAAGATGAGGGGATGTCTGGTGCTGTCAAAATGGGACTGTTATCCTGTTATTTGTTCATGAAGATAGTATTGACAGGGTGCATCTGGAAGCTTTTGTTACTCATTTGGACTGTGTTAATACTTAGTGGGGTTACTTGCTGTGGGATTCTAATGCTCTAATTCTAAAAGCGAATGGTTGTTCAGGGCAAGGACTCCTGGAATGTTTGGACTTGTCTACTCGGGGATGATGTTTTTTGCTTTAATGTATCTAGTTATATAGGTCATCACTAGTGAGGGGAAAGTTGTGTTTAGCTGTTATGAATCAATATTCCACTTTACGGATTGCTTAGCCTGAGAGCTGTGCTGGGCTTTTCCATTAGCTCCATGCATTTACTCTGGTAGGATTGGGCTGTGGCCACAAGAGGGAGCTCACCGCGCACGAATGGTAATGTAGCGCTGTTATTAATTTGGAGAGGATCTCCCTCAGTTTTGTCTCTCGTCTCGAGTTCAGGGTAGTAAAATACCCCAAATGGGGTTCTCAGGTTTTTGGGCTGGTAAACACCCGGTGCAGAGAGGTCCTTTCTTATCAACTTTTTGCCTGGGGCCCAAGATGTTGGTGTCCTTCACTGGTTCTCAGGTCATATTCTGGTTGGAAGGGGTCATTTTCCTTCATAAGACTCCTGATTTGGTTCTGGCTCATGAGGATATTTCTTACAGGGCATCAGAGGCCCTATTTCCCATTTTGTCCCCTGAGGTCACTGGACATCTCTTTGTGTTCTGCAAGCTACCCTACCCCTTTTTATTACGTTAATATATTTGTGCGTGCGTATGTTTGAAACCCAGCACTGCTTTCAAGTTATCATGGGTTACTAAAATTGTAGTGCTGTTTTTTACTTATTAGAGAGTATGGGTACATTTGCTGGAAGTAGAGAGGTATATTGGGAGGCTGGGGGAGGGAAGGATCAGCACTGTGTTGAATGTTGCTTGTTACAGTGGGGGTGGTTGGGTGGGGGGTGGTATATGTTGGGTTATGTTAGTTGGAAGGGAGATTTTGGGGGAAGGGGTAAGGGACTATCGCAGAGAGGAAGGGGGGAGGGTTATACAGCAGTAACATCTGGAATATGGTCAAAGGCTTCTAGCTATTTTTGTACAGGGCTGAATACACTAAGCTTATTAATCCTAGTCAGATGGCTAATGATGTGACTTTTGCTACTTGGAACGTTAAGAGGATCAGGAAAAAATCCAAACAATATCAGGTGCTTAAGCACTTAAGTTTATTGCGTTCTCAGATAACATTCTTACAGGAATCCCATTTACTAGAATCTGAGGCTTTCCAACTAAGGAGACAACAGGTGGGGCAGGTTTATGATGCTCTGGGCTCCACTAAAAGTTGTGGGGTCATGCTAGTTATTAATAGAGGCATTCCCTTTGTTTCGACGCAGGTTATCAAGGATCCAGGGGGTAGATTTGTCTTAGTTAAAGGCATTCTCTGGTCAGTACCACTTTTACTTTGTAGTATATACTGTCCCAATACTGATGACCCCGGATTTTTTATGAGGCTGATAACTATTATTCTTCCAATGCTTCCCATCAGGATTATTATGGGGGGGCGACTTCAATCAGGTTATAGATTCTAACCTAGATAGGTCAGGTAGTGGATTGGGAGGGGTGTCCCCGGGGCAGAGGGCACCTAGGGATTTGGTAGATCAGTGCGGGCTCTGTGATGTCTGGCGTGTGCTGTATCCTGACTCCAAGGAGTTCACTTTCAGTTCAATGGTGCACGGCTCGTCGTCTCGCATTGACTACATATTTATTTCTCAGGATCTCTTGCCCAGGGTCAAGGCCTCCTCGATCCAACCTGGTCCTGTTTCTGACCACTCCCTTGTGATATGTAACTGGACATTCCTTAACTTACCCAAAAGGGAGACCAGATGGAAGCTCAACGAGTAGCTCCTTAAGGATGCCAAGTATTATAAGCCCATAAGGGAACAAATTAAGTTCTTTTTTTCATCTAACCCATTAGACAGTGCAAAACCAGACATTTTATGGGGGGCCTTTAAAGCATACATGAGGGGGGTTCTTATTAGTATAGCGGCTAAAAGGAAAAGGGCACGGGAGGAAGAACTACTATCATTACTATCCCAAATTCGGTCCCTTGAAGTGAATCTTTCGGTCAGTACCTCTGATGAGGACAAGAAGAGACTCCTAGTGGCCAAAGACAGATATCTAGAGCTGTTAAGGGAAAAGGCAGAATTAGCTATAATTCGAACCAGAGCCAGTTATACGGATCAGGGAGAGAAAGCAGGGCACATGCTGGCATTGCACATAAAACATCAGGAATCAGCAAGATTTATCCCACCAATTCGGGCAATGGCAGATGGGTCCCTGAGAGTATCCCCTACTGAGATAGTACAGGAGTTTGCTCTATTTTATGAAAGATTGTATAGTGACATGGAGAGTCCTCCTTGTCCTGGGATTGCTGAGAAGTACTTAAGAGACTTCCACCTGCCCTCCCTATCAGAGCAACACAAGGATTTTCTGGCTACCCCATATCCCAGGAGGAAATCTCCGAGGTTATCGGTGGGCTACCCACAGACAAGGTTCCAGGTCCAGATGGGTTTTCCTCTCTATTTTACAAAGTTTTTTGGGATCTCTTATTGCCAGTACTTTATCGCCTATTTCAGTATACCCTATCTGGAGTAGAGGCAGACCCTTACCTGTTTGAAGCCTTGATTGTTCTTCTCCCTAAACCAGATAAGGATCCTGAGTTAGTTCAAAGTTACAGACCCATATCCCTTCTAAATCAAGACATTAAAATCCTCTCAAAGATACTAGCCAACAGGTTAACTGTAGTCCTCCCTGATCTAATAGGTATGACCCAGGTTGGATTCATGAAGGGACGTTTGTCATCAGACCATTTGCGTACCCTCCCTCATGTCTTCTCGGTCACCAGGAATGCTGAGTTTCCCACTGGGCTGGTCTCCCTGGATGCTGAGAAGGCATTTGATCATGTGAATTGGAATTTTTTGTTCCGAGTCCTTGAAGCTTTCCAGTTTCCTCCTATTTTTATGTCCTGGATTGCTGCATTATGCAAAACCCCAACAGCAAGGATTTCTGGAAATGGTGCTTTTTCCAAGATCTTTTCACTACATTCAGGTACCAGACAGGGTTGTCCCCTATCTCCTCTTTTATTTAACCTGTATCTCGAACCTCTTATTCAAAACTTTCTCAATAATGCGGAAATGCAAGGCATTTGGGTTGGGTGTCATGAAGTCAAGGTCACTGCATATGCGGATGATTTGCTTGTGTATTTATCCCATCCGGTATCTTCCGTCTCAGTTCTGCTGGGTGAAATAGCTAAATTTAGCACCCTATCCAATTATAAACTAAATGCTAATAAAGCCTCCTTTTTTCCTTTAAACCACAAGATATTTAAGACTGATATTATTCCCTTAGGTTTATGTTGGGCCCCTAGGTCATTGACATACCTGGGCATCAAACTAACTCGTAATCCCTTGGTATGGTTTAGGGAAAATCTGGAGCCCCTCTCCCAACTTATAACTCAAGATCTTGATAGATGGTCTAAGATTCCTATCTCGTTATGGGGCCTGATCAACATAGTTAAGATGAATGTGTTCCCAAGAATTTTCTACCCTCTATCTCTCCTCAACACTTTTATCCCTTTATCCTGGTTTAAGAAGTTGCACGGTATGTTTACCAAGTTTATCTGGTCTGATAAATACCCCCGATTGGCTTATCATAAGTTGGCTGCTCCAAAATCTGAAGGGGGCTTCCGGATTCCCCACTTGGCTATATATTATTGGGCTAGTCATTTGGCAAAATTTAGTTATTTAGTTTTTTATTTAGTTGTTTTTAACCAGGTACAGCACACTAAGCTGAAATCTTTTTTACAGGAGTGACCTGGGAGCACAAGGAGGTTAAGCGACTTGCTCAGGGTCGCACAGTATGCAAGTGGAAGCTGTGGGATTCAAACTCAGGTCTGGTCTGCTGGATGTCACCAGATTTGCAGCTCAGAGCCTTAGCCCACTGCGCTATACTGCCTCCTATGTCTGAAATGGGTATGTCCTGGTCCTGAAAATGCACAACCGACATGACTTAGAATAGAGTTGGATTTAATTTGGGCTACGAATCTGGATCCCTTAACTCTGTTCCATGTAAAAATGTCTCAGGTGCGTGCTGCTGAGAAGTGCCCCACAGTTGCTACTTCTTTAAAGGTATACGTGCAACTTTGTTCCTTTTTGAGATATACCCCTCAGCTAGATCTGGCCCAATCCATCTGGAACTCCCCTTCCTTCACTATGAACAAGCAGCAGATTCCCCGCACTTGGCTGCCTCAATTGGGCAATGGGATAGTATTCTCTTTTGTGGATGAGGAGAGGCAGTGACTGTCTGTAGGTGATCTTATTCCGAAATTTAATATCCTGGCTCTCTCACATTTCAAAGCAATACAGATAAGGCACCTACTCACAATAGTGTTTGGCAATACTCCCCGTAATCAGACGGTTGGGGCCCTGATCCCAGAATTTGCTTCTCTACTTGGATCTTCGGGTATCGTATCCAAATTATATCAGGTTTTGATTCACAAAAGGTATGGGGACTCTTTTGCACTGAAGAGGTTCTGGAGCTCCATACTTCCTCAATATTGCCCTAATTGGCAAGCCCTGTGGAGGTCCTGTCATAAATATGTTTCCCAAGTCAGGCTGCGTCTTATGTAATATCACATTCTGCACAATATGTACTATACTCCAGTTAAGTTAAAGAAATGGGGTCTGTTGGACTCTAACATATGTGCTAAATGTTTCCGGGAGGAGGGAACACTCCTTCACATATTTTGGTCCTGTCCCAAAATCTCCCTTTTGTAGGACTCTCTCAAAGAGTCCCTGGATCCTTTACTGGGTTTGCAGGAATGCTTCACGCCTGACATCTGCCTCCTAGGGGACTTGCCCTCTATCAGAGTTAAAGTGAGAAGGTTTCATATCTCTATGATAGCTCTATCTGTCAAGAAGCTTATTTTACGTCACTGGAAAGACAAGTCTACTCTGACATTACAGGAATGGGTGAATGAAATTCTTGCTAACCTGCATACGGAAAAAGCGATTGCCAGCCTCCACAACAGATTATCTGTTTATACTCAAATATGGGATCCCCTTCATTCTCTAATTCTAGCTGCTCAGTCTTAGTTGTGCTGTAGAGCAAATAGCCTTGTATACCCTTGTATAATGGCTTTGAATTCACGTGACATACTGATATGTTACTGCTGTATGGGGGAGGAGGGTGGGGCAGTTTTAACATAATAAGTTGCTGTGTTCTTGTCTTATTTTCATGTAAACTGCCTCTTAGTGTGGAAAATTGTTAATAAAGTTTGAATGGAAAAAAAAATTTGGTGACAAAAGTCCATAAAATGACTGTGTTGCAAGTGTGTGTTGCGCAGTTTCCACGTATGCTTGGAAGTGAGCAAATTTGTAATATTTTCACTCCAGATTTTCAGCATTGGAATTTTACCACACCTCCTTATGAACAGTACAGCTGTCATTTTTCATATCCTGCCCGAAATATGCATTTTCACATCTGGCGCACAGTGGTGAGGTTGCTGTGGGAAATTAATGTTTCAGACAGATTAAGAAAATCATAGTAACAGTGTTCAAATGCAGAGGTCACAAAATGCCTATGTTGAAAATTTGGTGAAATAATTCCACTAAATGACTGCGGTACAAGCATGTGTTGCACAGTTTCTGCATAACGCTCGGAACTTCAAGCATTTTTAATATTTTCGCTGCAGATTTTCAGCATTGCCATCTCTTCACACCTCCCTATGGATGGTACAGCTGTCATTCTTCACATCCTGCCTGATCTGTGTTTTCGCACATCTGGTGCAGAATGGCATAGTCACTGTGAGAACTCGAAGTTCGGGACACATTAACAAAATCACACTGCCACTGTTCATGAGAAGAGGTCCCAAATGCTTTCATGAGGTGGGGGTCACAAAAAGGCCATGTTGAAAATTTGTAGTGCAAACACGCCCGGGGCATAAGGGTTTCTAACCATAACGTCTCACCCTGTACAGACTGACAGGCATCAGAGGTGTAACTTTGGATTACTGGCTGCAATGCTAATGCCATCCCACCCCCACCCTGAAACCAGTGACAGGCATCGAGGTGTGCCTTGCACTCTTCAGCCCCATACTTCACCCCATTCTCCTGTACTGCACCCATTTCAGCATATGTCCTTATGAAATGGGGTGAATGCGAAGCCGAACAACCCAAGGCACACCTCAGCACTTGTCGGTGTCTACAAGATAGGGTGAGGTGAAATGCCATGAGCATTATGGGCAACGACCCACAGGCACACCCAATGCATGCTCATCTCTGCAGGGTGGAGGTGGGATTGACGTGTGTTCAGTACTTCACTGCCACACCTATTCTGCATCTGTCTAACTCCTCCACATCCAGTGCTAATATCAGCAAGTAAACATTCAGCATTGACAAATGCTTGTTTGTTTAGATCCCCTCTTATGTTTGTTTAGATCCCCTCTTACGTTTGTTTAGATCCCCTCTTATGTTTGTTTAGATCCCCTCTTACGTACTCTAGAACAAGGTCCTGACATTAAAGGACTTCATCCTCAGCATATGGATCTAGAAGTCAAAACTACAGCCTTTGCTGATGATTTGTGTTTGTTAGTTGCAGATGCTGATTCTGGTAGGACTGCATTACCTAAAATAGACCACTATTCTAGGTTGTCTGGTGGTGGCATAAACAAAGATAAAAGTAGGGATTACATCTTGAGTGATTCTTCTCCAGCTGTCCCAGATGTACAAGGGATAGAGATTTCTGAAGACCCTATTACAATTTTAGGGATCACCTTTGGGCGGGGGAACATGGGTCTTACAAACTGGGAATCTAAACTGGAAGTTGGAAAATTTAAAGTTGCTCAGTGGAAGGTTTGGCGACAAATGAAAAAGGAAAAGGCACTTTTGGTTAAAACGTTCTTATTGCCCATATTTACTTTTCTAAGTATGATATATCCTGTTCCCACACAATTGGACACTATGATTCTGAGCATCTTCTTTCAGGTAATCTGGGTGAGTCATTTAAACCCCATTAAAGAAATTTTATATTTATCCATTGCTGAGGGTGGTCTGAGACTCATCAACCCCCGATATATTACCATAGTCTATTTCTGGCCCATAATATTTCTATTATAGGTAGGAGGTAGAAGACTTGGTTTGCTGGCCAAGGCACCTAGCTTCACCTGAGCTCTTTCCTTCTAAGACTGCTTGAAAGGCAGAGTAGAGAAACTTACCAGAGCAAGGGAGAATGATTAAGACTTAGTTTGGCTAAGCAGATTTACTGTGTGGTGGTGTTTTTATTTTTTACTCACAGGGATTGCTACTGTTTGTTGCTAACATTTCATTGCTTTATTTTTCTCTGATTCAAATTGTTGTTGCTGGTATACCTTCTTCTGCATTATTACAAGGTGTGCCTACAGGTGTGTGCTAACAGATTACTACTGTAATCTTCTGATTCAAATTGTCTTTTGCAAGGTATATCTTCTGTTACTGCTTTATTTTTCTCTGGAGCAAAGTGTTTCTTACAGGGTATATCTTCTCTGAAATTATTACAGGTGGTGCTTTACAGGTTTTACAGTTTTATCTAACATTAGGATAAGCTTTCAGGGTTACTGCATTTGTTGTTGACTGATTGTTTCTGCTCTTACCTCCTTGTTCTTTCGTCCGTGGTTCTTCTTTTTAGGCAGGGAGGGCCCAGCCACCACCCCATCTAACCACCACGCTACACTCCTTTTATAGGGTACCACAGTTGTGACATTTCCTGTGGCAGAGCAGGAAGGGGCGGATCAGTGGGGCCTCCACAAAGTGATCTCATTTACAGGGCACTAGTAATTTAACTTGTTATAACAAGTTAAACAAAGCACAATTAAACCATTACTTGCATTTTTTCTCCTTCTAATTACTCTGACTAGGTTACAAACCCAGCAACTTATTTGGAATGGATTTCATTAACTGCAGGTACTGTGGAACAATTTTCAGAAGGACAGTCTTACAGGATTTAGGACACTGTCCTACATGCTGGGCCTTTGGAGATCTTAGGTCTCAGCTCCGGGCAGCATGGGCAGAGATTGCACGCCTCAAATTTCATATTGAAGAGGAAATACATTATAAGAACCACCGCCATTTCCCCAGCATCCAACAGAAAAACCTCGACCGCAGAGGGTAGTTGGTCCAGGAGGTTGGCAGGTGGTTGGAGGAGACAAATCAGGTGCCCCATCACTCTCTGCTCTCCAACACTTACCTCCAAAAACCATATAAACACTACAAACAGGTATCTGCCTCTATCTCTGAAATCAAATAAAGAGGCAGAAGACACTGCAGAAGCAGGACACTGCAGCACAGGAGCTAACACAACAATACTCACCCAAATCAGGAACCAAAACTAAACAAGCACAAAGGAAATCCAAAAACTTCTGATCATAGGAGACTCCATGATTCGGGAGTTGATACCCATCTCCAGCCAGGGTGATGGTCAGATGTCTCCAGGTACATCAGCATGGAGAGACACTGACGCATTACTAAAATTGTTCACAAAGCAGGAGAAAACATTGATGTCCTAGTACACATAGGACTAATGATCTATCAGCCGGTCAGTTATGGAGACCAAGGAACACCTGCTAGGCTGGGTGACAAACTATCATCTATTTCGTCTGCATCTCTTCTCTGAGATCCTGCCAGTCTGGGAGAAGGAGCAGATGGACGGAAGGTCAGAGAAGGGAGAAGGGAGCTAAACACGTGGCTCAAGGACTGGTGCCAGGAAAAGGACACAGATTTGTAGGAACTGGCAACAGTTCTGGGAGCGAAAGTTCTTTAAATTTGATGGACTGCATCTGACTAAAGAGAGTCAGTGCATTGGGCAGAAGTTTGATGTCTTTGCAGAACATTTAAACTAGCAAATGGGAGAGGGTGCAGCAGCACTCCATCGAATGGGAAGAACACCCTTCCCCCCTCAGCTAGTGGTCAAACAGGAATTCAGCGTGTTTGCCGTTCATTTGCATCACCAGGTAAGAAAAAAGGTTTGTCTCCCCATACGATGCACAGGGGTAATGCCAAACTTCACCCAACAACTAACACACCAAAATCTGGCCAATGGAAAATCATGTACACAAATGCTCACAGCCTGGGAAATAAGATCCCAGACCTGCAGGCAATAATGTCAGAGGCTAAACTGGACATAGTAGCAATTAGTGAGACGTGGTTTACCAGTAACCACCTTAGGAGACTTCAGTACCTGGCTATGTATTGTTCAGAAGAGACCGAGGTGCAAAAAGGGGAGGGTGGCCCTGTATGTTAATGAAAATATCAAAGCTACAGAAATTCAGAATACACATAAGGAGCCAGAAGAACTGTGGGTCACCCTGGAAACAGGAAATGGGACAGCCATAAGAACTGGGGTTGTCTACAGGCCCCCAGACCAGAGGGAGGACATAGACACATTACTGTTAGAAGATATACAAAACATGACAGCTAAAGGGGAGGTTCTGATAATGGGAGACTTCAACATGCCAGATACAGATTGGTCAATACCAGCAGGAACATCTGCCAGAACTAGACTCATAGTGGATTCCCTGCAGGGGAGGGCCTCAAACAACTGGTACAGCAACCCACAAGAGAAGGACTATCTTAGATCTAGTACTGACTAACAAAGAAGGATCACAGATCTCCAGGTAGAAGGTCACCTGGGGGCCAGTGACCATCACATGGTATGGTTCAATTTGGCTACTACATCTAAATCATCCCATTCCAAGGCAAAAATATGGGACTTCAGAGGAGCTGACTTTGATAAGATGGCCAACAGAGTTAAGCTAGCCCTGGCAAAAGAAACACAGGTGAGGAGGTACAGGCAAAGTGGGCAAGCATTAAGGATACAATACTTGAAGCAACATCCCATTGTGTTAGACAGAAAAGGAAGTGCAAAGAAGAAGGAAACCACTTTGGTTCTCAAATACAGTAGCAGAAAAGGTCAGAGCCAAAAGGCTGGCCTTCAGAAAATATAAGGAACACAGCGGGATGAAGATAGGGAGGCATACCAAACTGCCCTAAGGGAAGCAGGTAAGGCAGTAAGGCAGGCAAAGTCCCAAACTGAGGAAACACTAGCACAAACAGTAAAGAAGGTGACAAGACTTTCTATAGATACATTAGTGAAAGGAGAAAGTCCAGAGGTGCTAAGCTTAATGGAGAAAAGGGAGCATGTGAGGAGGACCCTGTAAAGGCATCTATCCTAAATAGATACTTTTGCTCAGCATTTACTGAAGAGAAGGTAGGGCAGGGCCCACAGCTCAGCATCATGGACACAGGGGGGGAGGTGAGCACTACTCCCTTCACAAAAGAAAGGGTCCTACAAGAGCTTGCTAAGCTCAGGGTGGATAAGGCAATGGGACCTGATGGCATACATCCCAGGGTACTTAAGGAGCTAAAGGAGGAACTAGCAGAGCCATTAGCAGAATTGTTTAGTGAGTCTCTGAGCACAGGAGAGGTCCCAGAAGACTGGAGAAGGGCTCATGTGATCCCACTCCACAAGAGTGGTAGCAGGGAGGAGGCGGGGAACTACAGACGGTCAGTCTTACCTCAGTAGTGGCAAGATTATGAGGCACTCCTTAAGGAAAGGATAGTGCAACACCTGGAATCCATAGGGCACAGTATTTCCAAGACAGCATGGGTTTACAAAGGAAGGTCCTGTCAAACTAATCTCATAGATTTCTTTGACTGGGTAACCAGAGTGGTGGACAAGGGGAGCAGGATGATGTCGCCTACCTTGACTTCAGCAAAGCTTTTGACACTGTTCCACATAGAAGATTGATAAATAAGCTAGGTAGGCTCAGGGTGGGTCAGAAGTTGGTCAACTGGGTGGCAAACTGGTTGACTGGCAGAAAACAGAGAGTGGTGGTAAATGGTATACAGTCAGAAGAGATGCAAGTCACAAGTGGGTACCTCAGGGATCAGTCCTGGGGCCAGTCCTATTCAACATCTTCATTAGTGACCCTGCAGATGGACTAGAGGGTAAGGCTTGTCTGTTTGCAGATGACACCAAGATCTGCAACAGAGTAGATGATCCAGATGGGGTGGGCAGAATGAGAAGAGATCTGGATAAACTAGCAGAATGGTCAGAAGAGTGGCAACTGGGATTTAATGCAAAGTGCAAATCATGCACATAGGGAAGAGAAACCCTGAAGCCACTTATAGGCTGGGAGGAGTTGCTAGCAGTCACAAAGGAAGAAAGAGACTTGGGCATCATCATCACTGATGACCTAAAATCATCAAGCAGACCTCTAAAGCAGTAGGTAAGGTTAGGGGGTGTTAGGGTGTATTAGTAGGGTATCACAAGTCGTAAGAGGGGTAATAATCCTCTGTACAAGACATTAGTTAGGCCCCATCTGGGTACTGCGTGCAGTATTGGAGACCACACCTTCACAAGGACATTAACCAAATTGAGGCAGTCCAGAGAAGGGCAGCAAAATGGTGCAGGGACTGCATCAGAAGACATATGAGGACAGATTAACGGAGCTCAATATGTATACCCTTGAGCAAAGGAGGAGAGAGTGATATGATCGAGACATTTAAACACCTTAAGAGGCATAAACAAGGTGAAAGAGTCTAACATGTTTAAATATAAGAAAAATAGCAGGACAAGAGGACACAGCATGAGATTAGAGGAGGCCGATTAAGGGGAATGTGAGAAATTCTTTTTTCACAGAAAGGGTGGTAGATGCATGGAATGGCTTACCACAAGAAGTGGTGGCTATGAATACAGTGCAGGGCTTCAAACAGGCATGGGATAGGCATAAGGGAGCAATACAAATGACTATGAATAGATAGATCACTGACAGAGCAAAGGCCGATGGCACATTTATAAGGTAGAAAAAGAAATGGGCAGACTGGATGGGCCTTGCGGTCCTTATCTGCCGTCAACTTCTATGTTTCTATGTTTCTATGTTTCTATATTATAGGTACTCATACTGTGGTTCTCTAGCTACATTTTGCAGACTGCTAGATTCATCCACTGATGACCTGGTGGACTGCAACCCGAGTACTCTGACCTGCATACAGGAAGGCCCCTCTTTTCCTTAAACCTCTGGTTACCAAACTACGGAAATGGAAGTTGAAGTCTGAGCAACTGCTTACTAAAAAGCATTTGGAAATTTACCATACCATCCAATGTCAGGCATTTTCTTTTATTCCCACTTTCCCTGGGATATCAGATCGGCATGTTCTCAAAGTTAAAGCATTGCTGACTGATGTTCGTACTCCACCTCGTATGTGGGATGTGCAATGGCTGTGCTGCCATGGCAGGCTTGAGGTTAAATCGAATGCTAAACACAAGAGCCAGGATGAAAGGTTTTTGTCGCAGATCTACCTGCGTAGTACAGGTAGAGACTATGGAAAAATGTTTTGTTTCTTGTCCTTATGTGAAATCCTTTTGGGACTTATTGGCTCTCAAATGGACCTGTCCATGTTGGAGTCAGGTTACTTATGAGGAGATAGTAGGGTTTTTTTCTCATGCACTTACTTTACTTCACCATGATACGATTTGTCTAATATTTTCCTGCATTAAATTTACATTGTGGCAAACTAGATGCAAATATGTGTTACAACAGTTAGATGTTTCACCTCTGGCTGTGATTCTCACTGTTGAAAGTGAGCTTACTGCTTTGTATGACTATGACAAATCTCACTTTTCGGCTCATGTCTGGAAAACTAGGTGGAAAAATGTGCCAGGTATATGCAAATAATTTGTGCTTAGTTCAGCTGATTTTTCTGCCACAGTTTGTCTTGACTTAGTTTTCTTCTGTATATAATTTTGCCTTGATTACTGTGTTTTGTACTTTGAATTTGTATTTGAGTATTTCTGTTTTGTTTACTTTCTGCTTCTATTCCAAATAAAAAAATTCCCCTACTCTTTTCAAGAAGAGCCATGGAATCTTTATCATCAACCAGAACTACCACCAGAACCGGCAGATAGGACCTTGGTTTAATGTCTCATCTGAAAGACGGGAAATAAACACAAACTTAATTTCTTATTGTACACATTCAGTAAGATAAGGTTCCAGTTGTTAGGCACTGCAACTATTTCCTTGCAGTCACCATTTGACACCCAGTATGGGCTGTATATTTTGTTGCGCATACAAGAAAGTTATAGGCATTTGTGTCATGTGCCACTGTGGCTTTGAAGTGAACAGGTGAAATGAGTTACTGAGACATTGTATCCATTGCAGCACAATGCATAAAACATCTTGAACATTACTTACAAGGTCTTGGTCACATGGTGCTCCAAAGACAATCTCTGCTGTTAATATTTCACAGGAAAGGCGATTACAGACTGTTATGCTGCCACCTCGTGTCCAGTGCCCACCTGACATGATGAGCAAAGCATCTCAGCATTATGAATTGGTCCATCAGTGAGTGCTGCCATTGCATACAACAGTGACAGACACAGTAGACAAAACTACAGTATTTACTGTAACAGCTGGGCACATGCTCTCGGTAGCATATCAGTTCAGAACGTGAGGGGTAGTTCCAGTGATGAGGACAAATAATACTGTAAATTTATTTTTATTAGGAAGTACAGCACCTGGAAAGAAGAAAGGATACAGATCTTATGTAACATTGCAAGAGCCAAGTAAATCAGAACCAAAATGAGTTGGTGTTTTTGAGTTGGAAAACTAGGTTTGCTGGCAAAGGCACCTAACTTCACCTGAGCTCTTTTTTCTAGGGTTGCTTGTAAGGACAAAGCAAGGAACAACTTTATCAGAGCAAGGAAAAAGATTAAGGCTTCTTTTGGCTAGGCAGATTTACTGTGTGTTAATATTTTCTTTTGTGCTCACAGGGTTTGTAACTGTTCTTTGTTTACATTTTACTGCTGTAATCTTCTCTGATTCAGATTGCTGTTGCAGGGTATACTTTCTGCTGCATTATTACAGGGTGTGCCTACATGTTTGTTACTGTTTTGTTCTTACAGATTACTGCTGTAATCTTCCCTGATTCAGACTGTTTTTTGCAAGGTATATCTTCTGTTACTGCTTTATTTTTCTCTGTAGCAAAGTGTTTTTTGCAGGGTATATCTTCTGTGAAATTGTTACAGGTGGTGCTTACAGGGCTTACAGCTTTAACTATCATTACGCTAAGCTTTCAGGGCTACTGCATTTGTTGTTGGTTGATTATTTCTGCTCTTACCTCCTCATTTCTTTCGTCCATGGTTCTTTTTTTCGGCAGGGGAAGGGCCCAGCCACCCACCCCCATCCTGAACCACCCCATGCTAGACTCCTTTTATAGAGTAGCACAGTCGTGACATTTCCTGTAGCAAAGCAGGAAGGGAAGGATCAGAGGGGTGTCCACACAGTGACTTCTCTTACAGGGGCACAAGTAATTTAACTTGTTATAACAAGTTATACAAAAAAAATCAAACTTTAGCTTTCATTTTCCTCCTTTTAATTATTCAGACCAGGTTATAAACTCAGCAACTCAGCTGGAATAGATATTAACTGCACGTACTGCGGGACACTTTTCAAAAGGGCAGTTATACAGGATTTAGGATGCTGTCATACATGCTGGATCATTGGAGATCTAAGGGCTCAGCTCCAGGCAGCATGGGCAGAGATTGTGCACCTCAAATTGCATATTCAGTAGGAAATATATTATAAGAACTGCATGCCATTTCCCCAACATTCATCTGAAACATCTCAACCACAGAGGGTAATTGGTCCAGGAGGTTGGCAGGTGGTTAGCAGGGGAAAACCGGGTGCCCCATCACTCAATGCTCTCCAACGTATCACCTCCACAAACTATATAAAAACTACAAACAGGTATCTGCCTTTATCTCCAAAATCAAACAAAGGGGTAGAGGACACTGCAGAGCAGAACACTGCCGCACAAGAGCTAGCGCTACAAAACTCACCCAAAACAGGGACCAAAGCACAAAAAAAAAAGGCAAAAAGGAAATCCTAAAGATTTCTGATAATAGGGGACTCCATGATTCAGGGAGTTGATACCTACCTCGAGCTGGGGGTAATGGTCAGATGTCTCCCAGGTACATCATCATGGAGAGACACTGACCATATTGCTAAAATCATGCAGGAAGCAGGAGGAAACATCGACAACCTTGTACACATAGGAACTAATGATCTCACCAGCCAGTCAGTTGTGGAGACCAAGGAACACCTGACCAGGCTGGGAGACAAACTGTCATCCATTTCATCTGGCATCTCCTTCTCTGAGATCCTGCCAGTCTGGAAGAGGGGGGCAGACAAACGGAAGGTCAGAGAAGGGGAGATAGGGGAGCTAAACATGTGGCTTAAGGGCTGGTGCCAGGAAAAAGGACTCAAATTTGTAGGGAACTGGCAATAATTTTGGGAGTGAAAGTTCTTTAAATTTGATGGACTGCATCTGACTAAGGAGGGAGTCAGTGCATTGGGGCAGAAGTTTGACGTCTTTGCAGAATATTCAAACTAGCAAATGGGGAGAAGGGTGCAGCACCCGATACATTGAATGGGAAGAACACCCCTCTCCCCTCAGCTAGTGATCAAATGGGAGTTCAGCATGTTTGTAGTTCATTTGCATCACCAGGTAAGGAAAACTGTCTGGCTCCCCATACGACATGCAGGGGAAATGCCAGACCTTGCCCAATAACTAACGCACCGAAATCTGGCAAATGGAAAATCATGTACACAAATGTCCACAGTCTGAGAAACAAGATCCCAGACCTGCAGACAACAATGACAGAGGCTAAACTGGACATCATAGCCATTAGCGAGATATAGTTCACCAGTAACCACACTTGGGAGACTTCAATACCCGGCTATGTACTGTTCAGAAGAGACCAAGGTGAAAAAGGGGTGGGGGGAGTGGCCCTTTATGTCAATGAAAATATCAAAGCTACAGAAATTCAGAATACACATAAAGTGCAAGAAGAACTGTGGGTCACCCTGGAAACAGCAAATGGGACAGCCATATGAACTGGGGTTGTCTACAGGCCTCCAAACTAGGGGAAGGACATAGACACATTACTGTTAGAAGATGTACAAAACATGACAGCTAAAGGGGAGTTTCTGATAATGGGAGACTTCAACATGCCAGATACAGATTGATCAATACCAGCAGGGACATCTGCCAGAGCAAGACACATAGTGGATTCCCTGCAGGGGGAGGGCCTCAAACATCTGGTACAACAACCCACAAGAGACAGGGCTATCCTAGATCTAGATTAATGGGGAAAGGATCACAGATCTTCAGATAGAAGGTCATCTCGGTGGCCAGTGACCATCACATGGTATGGTTCAATTTGGCCACTAGAACTAAATCATCCCATTCCAAGGCAAAACTATGGGACTTCAGAGGAGCTGACTTTGATAAGATGGCCAACAGAGTTAAGTTAGCTCTGGCAAGAAGAAATACAGGTGAGGTGGGTACCGGCAAAGTGGGCAAGTATTAAGGATGCGATACTTGAAGCAACATCCCATTGTGTTAGGGAGAAAAGCAAGAGCAAAAGAAGGAGGAAACCACTTTGGTCCTCAAAAACAGTAGCAGAAAAGGTCAGAGCCCAAAGGTTGACCTTCAGGAAATATAGGGGGAATGTAGTGGGATGAAGATAGGTGGGCATACCAAACTTCCCTAAGGGAAGCAGGGAATGTAGTAAGGCAGGCAAAGGCCCAAACCAAGGAAACACGAGCACGGTCAGTAAAAGAAGAGGGCAAAACATTCTATAGATGCATTAATGAAAGAAGAAAGTCCAGAGGGGGTACTGTTAAGATCAAAGGGGATAAGGGGAAGTGTATGGAGCAGGACCAAGGAAAAGCATGTATCCTAAATAGATACTTCTGCTCAGTATTTACTGAGGAGAAGGTAGGGTAGGGCCCTCAGCTCAGCACCATGGACACGGGGGAAGGCGGTATGCACAAGTCCCTTCACAAAAGAAAGGGTCCTATAAGAACTTGCTAAGCTCAGGGTGGACAAGGCAATGGGACCTGATGGAATACATCCCAGGGTACTAAAGGAACTAAGGGTGGAACTAACAGAGCCATTATCAGAACTGTTTAGTGAGTCTCTGCGCACAGGAGAGGTCCCAGAAGACTGGAGAAGGGCTCATGTGATCCCGCTCCACAAGAGTGGTAGCAGAGAGGAGGCAGAGAACTACAGACCAGTCAGTCTTACCTCAGTAGTGAGCAAGATTATGGAGGCACTCCTTAAGAAAAGGATACTGCAACACCTGGAATCCATAGGGGCAGAGGATCCAAGACAACATGGCTTTACAACAGGAAGGTCCTGTCAAACTAAATCTCACAGATTTCTTTGACTGGGTAACCAGAGTGGTGGACCAAGGGGGTGCAGTTGATGACGCCTACCTTGACTTCAGCAAAGCTTTCGATACTGTTCCACATAAAAGATTGATTAATAAGTTGGGTAGGCTTGGAGTGGGTCAGACGTTGGTCAACTTGGTGGCAAATTGGTTGGCAGGCAGAAAACAGAGAGTGGTGGTAAACGATATACAGTCAGAAGAGATGCAAGTCACAAGTGGGGTACCTCAGGGATCAGTCCTGGGGCCAGTTCTCTTCAATATCTTTATCAGTGACATTGCAGATGGACTGGAGGATAAGGTTTGTCTGTTTGCAGATGACCCCAAGATCTGCAACAGAGTAGATGATCCAGATGGGGTATGCAGAATGAGAAGAGATTTGGATAAACTGGCAAAATGGTCAGAAAAGTGGCAACTGGGGTTTAACGCAAAGAAGTGCAAGAACATGCACATAGGGAAGAGAAAACCTGAAGCCACCTATAGGTTGGGAGGGGAGTTGCTGGCAATCACAAGGGAAGAAAGCAACTTGGGCATCATCATCACTGATGACCTGAAATCATGCAAGCAGACCACTAAAGCAGCAGATAAGGCTAAGGGGATGTTGAGATGTATTACTAGGGGTATCACAAGTTGTAAGAGGGAAGTAACAATCCCTCTTTACAAGACACTGGATAGGCCCCATCTGGAGTACTGCATGCAGTACTGGAGGCCACACCTTCACAAGAACATTAACCAAATTGAGGCAGTCCAGAGAAGAACAACCAAAATGGTGCAGGGACTGCATCAGAAAACATATGAGGACAGATTAACAGAGCTCAATATGTAGACCCTTGAGCAAAGGAGAGAGAGAGGTGATATGATCGAAACATTCAAACATCTTCAGGGCATTAACAAGATGAAAGAGTCTAACGTGTTTCAATATAAGAAAAATAGCAGGACAAGAGGGCACAGCATGAGATTAGAGGGAAGCCAACTGAGGGGTAATGTGAGGAAGTTCTTTTTCACAGAAAGGGTGGTGGATGCATGGAATGACCTACCTCAGGAAGTAGTGGCTATGAATACTGTGCAGGGCTTCAAACAGACATGGGACAGGCATAAGGGAGCAATACAGATGAGTATGAGTATGAGTAGATAGGCCACTGACAGAGTAAAGGCCTATGGCACATTCATAAGGTAGAAAAAATGGGCAGACTGGATGGGCCTTGTGGTCCTTACCTGCCGTCAACTTCTATGTTTCTATGAAAGCATTTGCTTGGAGGAGAAAAAAGAAGAGGGAATAAAGTCAGACTTTTTGTGTTGACTCCAGTGATTCAGACACCAGTGAAGCAGAACTACATGAAGAAGGAAGCCATTTGACCACCAGTATGATATAGGAAAGCATAATTACATCAAATATTTTTTGTTATCAGGAAGGTCATAGCCAAAATGTTTCTGACAATGTGGAACCAGCTGGGCATATTACTCAGGAGGACACAGAAAAAGATATACAGAACACGTAAATGGGCATCTTTGTCTTGCAATGTGAGTACTTTCAACAGTCTGTGCTGTCATACCTGTTCTTTTTTAACCTGTGTGGATGACAACACAACATGCATGCACATGCAATATAGAAAATATGATCCACCAAGGGTCAGTGACCCACAAGTCAGTCAGTACTCATCTCCTACCTGTGCAACTTGCCACACACCTACAAGTTCTTGGCCAGTGGTCCTTACATGGACTTTAGAAAAAAGTAAATGCATGTCACTTCACTTCTCATGCTGTTTCTTTCTACCAATATATGGTTTGTTCTAATGATATAGTGATTTGAATCTGTTTACACTTATTTTTTATCATGCAGTTATTCTACACAAGAAATGCAGGGATCAAATCTGAATAATATTTGGCCTCCTATCTGAAAGTGAATGAATTACTACCAGAATTGCGAAAAAAATCAAAATTTATGGTTCTTGCTGGGTTGTGGTTTGGAAGAGAAAAAACATGCATTTCCACATTCATGAAGTCCATTAATAATGAACTGAAATGGGCAGAAAATCAAGGTTTTCAAGTAGATGCTCCCGATGGTAGGACTACAGTAAGCAAAGGAATAGTTATCTCAGGACACTTTGATACGCCTGCTAAGTCAGTAATGTTGGAGTATACACAGTCTAATGGACTATATGGCGATACATTTTGCATAGAGCCTGGAACAACCTGTAAAACTGTTCTAAGAGGACATTGTCATGTATATCCTTATAATTCAAACTTCTCAGATGGTTTTGAAGAAAAAGATCAAAGACAACAGTGCTTCAGGCTGCAAAGGAAGCTGTGAGTAACATTCCACTAAGACAGTTTTGAGAGTGAAGGGTGTCTGTTCACTAGCTGCTCTACAGTCATTTAATGTTGTGGATAGCATTTCATTTGTCTATATGCTTACTGTTGCACTTTGAGTAGTGAAAATGCTTCTAGGATTGCGGTTTGATAGACAGCATCATTCACAGCCTGGTTCTTTGGTAGTAAACTCAGCATCACTGACAAGAGGCTTCTTAGCATAAAACCACCAAACAGTATAACACACACTCCATGACCATTGGCTACAACACTAAAGCATTACAAGGCAGCTGAACTTGCAACATGGCTCTTTCATTACAGTTTACCTTGTTTATTTGGCATTGTTCTGCAGTATTATTTACATTTTGCTCTACTAATAGAATGAGTATATCTGCTGAATGCCAATTCAATATCACCTCGTGACTTCGAGGTCAGTAAAGTCCTCCTGGAACAATTTTATAAGATGATACCTGATCTTTATGGAGAAAGGAGGCAAACCATGAATGTACATTTACTACTTCATGCAGCTGATTGTGTACACAATCTTGATCCACTTTGGGTCCAATCTTACTTTGTGTTTGAAGACTGGATTGGTGATCTAACAAGCATGTTTCATGAAACATAGAATGTACATTTACAGATATCAGCAGCAGTTATTTTCCTAAAAAAAAAATAACATCTGTAAGTAAAACACTGGAACCCAGCTGTGCTGCACAAATTATTTATCCGAAACTGGACAGAAAAAGGACCTCTAACATTAAAGAGCCACTGACACCTCAAGAAAAACTTTGTAAAACATAATATTTGAACACAAAGCAGCTCATATTTCTCATTAGCTCTGTATTTCTTATCTCCGTTATTTATTACTGAGGTCATATGCATGAAAACAGGACATTTGTTCCTTGAGGGTTCATCTACGCCTATTGCTTCTTCCCAACCTGATGTCATAATACTCTGCTTGTGACATCACGGTTATTCCCATGGCAACAGACTGTGATGTCACAACAGAGTATTATGGTTTCAAGCAGGGAGTAAGCTGTAAAGGCAGATGAACTCTGAGGGTTAAAAGATCTAATTTTTATGAGAAGTTCTTTGGTAATAAATAATGGAGAGGAGAAATCCATAGAATATATATGAAATACAAGCTGAATTGTGTCTAAATATTACATTTTCCAAAGCTTTCCCAAAGGAGTCAGCTGCTCTTTAAAGAAGTTTTTCCAGAATTTTACATTGTTGGGAAATTACATTCCATCACTGAAGCTCATCAGGATAATGCGCAGATGATAACTGATGAATCTGAAATGTCTTCTTCGGTGCAGCTGGAAATTTTCAAATGGATACTTTGGAAAAAAATAACTCTTTACAGTTGCACTGACTACATCAGAGTTAGAAAGAGACATAGCTTTAGAGTGTACTACTCAGATTCATGTGCAGGCAAAGTATTGTATGGTCAAATCTTGCATTACATAAAGGTATGCTTGGTGGAACAACAACAAATGAAGTACTATGCTATAATGAGAAGATTGGAAGAAACGACAAAGTGCTTCATAGAGATCGGACAACATTTTATTACTGTTTCCAAAACTGACTGTGATACAGGGGACAAGGAACTCGTACCTATTACTGCCATTCAGCAAAAAATGTGTATCAATTACCTTTAAAGGTCAAGATTTTGCCTTCATAAATCCTCTGCCAAACTCAAAAGAATTAGATTAAATCCAGTGTCTTCAGTCAGTCTCCTCCTTCTCATGACCTGTCACTCTTCTCCTTATCTGGATGCAGCAGCACAGCACAATATGCACTGCCAGCATACACATGGAATTTAGGCAAAGTCAGTGAAATAGAGCAGGGCATGGGAGATACAGAGATTATTAAATCTCTGTACATATAGGCACAATACAAGAAGAGCATAGGCAAGTCATCATATCACATTTTTTGCAGCACGATCTCTAGTAATACGTACCCCTGTTACAAAATGCTGGCTACACCAGGAGGATTATCAGAATTTATGAGTGATAAGGTATTTAAACATGACAATATATATTTTGACTGCAGGGGGATCAGAGTACTGAAGCCCCAATCTGTGCAGAAATCACTGCATTAATTTCGCCAGTAGTTCTCCTTTAAAGTAGGGTGCTGCTCCCATGAAGGCCTGTATTGTCTTTGTATATACTGTCTCTGCTAGTAGGCTGTTCCATAGGTTCACCACCATCTGGGAGAAGAAATACATTCAAACATTACCCTTTAATTGACCATCTCTGATCTTTAAGGTGTGTCTTCATGTCCTGTTGGAGGATACCAGATAACATCTCTGTTTGATCTTGTCACTCCCTTGAATATGCAGTAAACTAATATTACATACCCTCTCAGCCTCCTCTTTCCCAGGGGGACCATGTTGAGATCTGCCAGCCTCTCCTCATACCTTTTGTCCCCATACCTTCTTATCATTTTGATGGCTCTGTGCAGTACCCTCTGGTGGGGAACACAGGCATGAATGACACATTTTGGATTTTTCTTTCATGTCTTCCTGTTTGGAGTTCTTGTCAAACTAATCCTAGCCTGGAGGGATGGTTACCAAAGACCTGGTTCCCCAGAGGTTTCCTCCACAAGGAAGTTATTCATCTCATCCAGGCCAAAGTTAATAATAGTTTAGTTTATCGCTAACAGGTGGAGCTGGATAATAGTTTTCCTCTTATTTTTTAGTCTATCTCATTCTAGTTATGCCTCTCCTCTGCTTGGAAAGAATGTGTCCCATTCTGGCTATATCTCTCATCTATATTGGTAGAATGTGTCCATCTGTCATTGTTACTCTTTCTGGCTTCATTTCCTTAGGTGCCTTTGGTCTCTGAGAACTCATTACTGTGACACCTTGATAAACTGGAACCCATTCTCCAGGGTTTAGGCATTTTTATGGCATTGCAACGGGAGGGGGGGATGTTCCTGTAACAGGGACAGAGACAGCGTAAGCCAAAGCACAAACAAACTGCATAAGCAGTCATATACAGTATAACCACTCAGTACTTCAAACCATACCACCATAGAAGCCAGATGACTCTTTAAATTCAAAGGCTTTCCCTGTGGCTCAGACACGCAGTGTACAACACTCTCTATGCCCCCCCTTAGGCAGAACTTAAACCATGCAAACCAAGCATCAGTGTCAATCAGGAACCCAAGTGGCTTGCAAATGAGCAGTACAGGACTGGTTTTACTGATGGCTCAGCTACTGCACTTTAAACACACATATCATTGGAACACTTTAGAGGAAGGGCTCTCACTCTATTCCTCTAATGGGATCATGCTATGAGTTGCTACTCAGTGCTGCATAAGCTAAAGGGGCCCTCTACCCTTTCATAGAGGAATCCCACCCGCAAGGATGGTATGAGGAGAGTAACATATGCTGATTGCTGACCACACATCACCCATCCTGAACACTGCGTGATCATGTCTTTGAATGAAAAGAAAGGGGAAGGGGAAAAGAGAGGCCCAGTGACTTGCAGGCAAATGCAGTGAAGAATATTTCAAAGGTGTCATCAAGTTGATCTGCATGATCAAAAAGTCTCCAAGGAAGAGGGTCTCCCCTAAAGAAGCAGAAGTCATAAGTACTACACAAGGAGGGCCGAGTTGATCTGCATGGCTAAATGGGCCCCTAAAGTGAGAACCCAATCCATAAGATGTGGAGCAGGGTGGGTGGATGCAAAGAGAGATGCTGCTGAGTTTATCTGTGTGGCTAAAAGGATCCCCAGTCAGTATGGGCCTCACCCACCAGGAGCAGGCTTTAGAGGCAGCAGGAGCACATTGGGCCTCCTAGTGAAAGAAGCCAGAAGGCCCCTGGTTAGGAGAGGTAGATAACAAGGAGAAAGGCAGAGAAGCCACACAGGGCTGACACTGGAACCAGGTAGGCTCAGAAGCACTGGAAGATAGAATAATATAGTGCTGAGAAAATGGATAGCCAAAGGCCAGGAGAAGTTTTTGAGAAAGACAAGCACACCCACATAGGGCAGACATCGAGAACTGAAGGCTGTTAGTTCCTAAGTGCTTTTGCAACACAAAACCTGTTTTGAGACATAAGCTGAAGGAAGGGTCCAGTTTTCAAAAGGGGATCCACTTTTCTATAGTGCTGCCTTTTATATGAGTATCTGGTTAAGATAGGGTGGATTTAATAGTGCTGCACAAAACCGTATGGTGAAAATAGCGTATGTGAAAACAATGACAAGGAAAGTATTGTGCAGACATAACAGCACTATCCCTGTGGCTGTTTTCACCTTTCAAATGTTTGCTTGCCAGTGTGCCTTCACCATGGCTCAGCAGATACAGCAACAGCCTATGGATGGCGATGGTGCCTACAGCCATCCCGGGTTCGGGTCTCACCTCATTGCATTCTTTTTTTTAACTCAGTTGCTGTGCAGCCACCCATTCTTTCCTTCCCTCCTGCACATACACCAAATCCCCCTTCCCCAAGCTGTTATGCTCCCCAACTTACCCCCATGTCCTCTCCTCCCCCACCCAAGTTGCGTCCACCTCAGACTTCCTCCACTGACTCTGCTCACTCACCCTAATTATGCCCATTCTCCTACATGCATCCTCCCCCATGAAACTGACTACAGTGAAGCCCACCAGGATGAAGCCCAACTCCACAGAATTCTGCAGTAGAGATACGCAGTAAACAATGCAATTTCAATGGGAGTTAATCCCTTTTGTCATGCAGGACACCTGTGACACTGCACTTCATCCTGGTGGGTTTCACTGTATATTATAATTGGATGGTGTGGGGGCATAGCCCGCTGCAAACAGGAGGTGTGGGGTGTGGGGTGTCGAGCTCCTGGCAGAAAATTACTTTTTGAACCACATGTTGTAGGGTGCTATTTGCTGTGAGTGTGGATTTGTGCCCTGCTAGTTCATCCACACGATTATGAGAGTATTCCTTTTATATGCATAGTTGCTAAAAAGAGCGTCTTCCTTTGTCATTAAGATTTTTTGCCCATAGACATCTAGAGTATGTGAATTGGGGAAGAACAAATGTCATCCTGTCTTGCTGCATAGCCCCCTGGGAGCTACAGAATATCAACAAGGCATTTTAAAATGACATGCCTGTGTGAGCACCTACAGTTTGGTTCCCGGCTCAATTTACACATATCCAATAAATGTGCAAATCACTTTTCTTAATGATTGTGCATTTAAAAGGCATTATCATAGACAATTGGCTCCCATTTTAAAGTAGGACCCTTCCTTTAAATGTTCATCCAAATCATTCACTTGTGCACATCTGTACTCAGACACTGCTAATCAGTACTGTTTTCATAAAATGAAATTTATCAGCCCTCTCACAAAGGTGTTTTTAGGAACTAGTGCATGGAACCACATTTTGAATGCACTCAGGCAGCCGACAGCTACACATCATAGACCAGCTAATGGCTCTTCAGCTGCTGGCCTGGCAGCATATGGTTATGACTGTCAGTAAGTAAAGAGATCATAAAACACCATTTTTTTCTTTGCCCTTATGTAGCTTCAAAACTCCAGCTTCAAAGCTTGACACATAAAAGCTTGTAGGTCATCATGAACAAAAGAACAAGGAAGAATGCTTGAGTCTGTCAGGGATCAGGGATAGAATTACTTTGCCACAGCATACTGCACTTCTCAGCCTTTTGTCACTGAAACAAGGAACACACATGATCAAAATAAGGGAAAATGAGGGACACTGACCCTCATAATGAGGGACATGTCCTTAAACATGGAGATACAAGTTCAGAACGCTGTGGAAACCATTGTGTTTAAATCTTCAAAGTTTAATTTTGCCTTAGCATTTTAGAATATTATGCATTTCTGATTTAAAATCTGAATTTATGCCACATTTTTTGCATGGGCAGCACTTTTGCAAGAGGGACTGATGCAGTTTTGAGGGTTAAAATGAGGGACATCCCCCATGATCGGGGACAGTTGAGAGGTATGCACTACAACTACTTTTAGTTGAAAGGTATGTCTCCAATGCAAGACTGTAGTTCATGACATTGTAGAAAGTACAGTAGCTACACTGCCCACATACTGTAGATCTTCAGATGGCCTTCCTACCATGAAACATTCACTTATATATAGAATAATAGACGTGGGTGGGGATTGAGATTTTCCTGTCCCATTCAAGTTTATGATGCTTTCACAAACTCTTGTCAGCATGGCTCAGTTGGTAGTACATCCACCTCTGGACCAGAAGGTTGCGGGTTCTCGTGCCATGCTGGAGTTGGACTTGTACCTAAAAATGCTGGCACCTAAGTGCAGTATTAGGTGGGTGCTGTAATGTTGGGGTGTGCCATCCTTTGGATGAGATGTTAAACCAAGGTCCCTTCTACTCATCCTGGTGCTGTCCTGGTGGGTGTCCAGGTGAAAATAAAAGAACCCAAGACATTATTCGCAAAGAGTAGGGGACATTCCTGGTGTTTTGACCAATATTTCACTTCTCATAAAACTGGTTCATGCAATTGTCCAGGCTGTGTGTGGGTGTTGATGTGTGATATGGCCACCACTACACATTCAGTCACTTCACTACCAGTCTAGCATTGGGACACATTGTTTATGAAAAGCACTAAATAAATGCTGATTCTTCTTCTTCTTGTACCAGAGTGTGTAAAAAATGAATTACACTCCTCCCATATTTTGTTATACTAACTGGTATTTTAATGTTTAAAAATAAAGCAAATGCATTAGAAAACCAAAATTGTAGACCATGATGGGTCTGGTGGCCACAGCTGGTTGAGACTATTAGGTAGATGTGCCTTAAATGTTGAATATGTGGGGGATGGGGGCATGGGAAGGAAAGAAAAAAAGGCCAGAAGACACCATCAGATTTAGAGACATAAAAAATCATTTACATTTTTTATAAATATGTATGACTACCTGACCTGATTTGTCTTACAACTAAGTTTTAACTGCTCTACATTTAGTTAATGACTTATTCCATGCCCAAATTGCATTAAACTGTACTGTCATATGTCCATACTGAGTTTTTACTTTTGTAGCCTTAAAGCAGCAGTGCAATGAAAAATGTCCCAAAAAGCTGGTTTTCTGCTACTGTTAATAAAAATATTGTCAGCACCAGGGTTGGATTTCCCCTTGTGATGCCGGTAACCCGGGTTCAGAAACAGACCTGGGTCATCGGAGGCTCGGCCAGGGGAGAAGGATCGAGCATCCCACAGACTGTTCTCTTTCTCCAGGAGGAGGGTGCAGTGTGTGTGACCAGCACTTGAGAGACCCCTGACAGAGGCTGGGGGCACCACAGTGACTGGCACCCACTCGAGTTGGGGGGAGCAGGATGGATGCAGGCATCATTGCACGCTCCTGCCTCTGCTTACAGGGGAAGAAAATCCTACCTTCCCACTGCCTAGATGATGCCCGCTGTGGCTGCATTGGTTCCCAGGCCAACTCCTGCCCTATCCTGTCATCATGGCACCCTTCAGAGGGGTTCGGGTGCCGCAACCCCACCCTGAGGGGCAAGCCAGGGGGTACCAAGGGAGCCTAATGTGGGAAGCCGCAGCTGGGGTCCGTGACCGGGGAGATGGTGCCAGCAGTGGGAGGCACCAAGAAAAATAGTAAAATAAAAAAAAATAATTAGCATTCGTGTGCTTTTCCAAGTGATTCCTGTGCTGCATACAACATGTGTTACTTATTTTCTCAGTACTATTCCTTGTCTAATCTACAATTACTATTTCTAAGCCAAATGTATCAGCCATCTTTTTTCTTGACAAAAAAAAAATGAAATATTTATTAATAACCCAAATTTTGGTGGCCTCCAAACCACAAGCCTTTGCTGTATGCCATCCTGTAACCTCTTAGCCTTGAGAAATTATACAAACCTTTCATTAAGAAAGGTTTCCATCAGTTTACCGATTATCAAGGTCAAACTGACAGGTGGCCTGTAGTTTCCCGATGCATTGTTGGCCCCACTTTTATGAAGTTGCACAGTGTCAGCAGACTTCCACTCTCTAGATGTAACTCCTGAGTCAAGTGAGCTGTTGTACAGGTAGCCTAGGGGTGCGTGCACAAGGGGGATGGAGAGAGGATCTCCGATCTTGAAGTGGGTAGCCATCTGGGAACAAGTGACCAGCAAACTGTGAGGTTCATGATAAACTTAGCTGTAGAGTCAAGCCATACAAAAGTGATGGTACTGGACTTCAGGAGGGCTGATTTTGTCAAAATGGGAGAGTGCCTCAGAAAAGCACTAACAAACAGGCAAGAAGGTGGGGTGGAGCAACAATAGGGAAACATCAAAACCGTCATCACAGAGGCAACGAGCCTTTGTGTGAAGCAAATAAACAAATCAAAACAAAAGAAAAAAAACACTATGTTTCTCAAAAGAAGTGGCAGGGAAGGTAAGGGAGAAAAAGATAGCATTCAGGAAGTATAAGGAAACACAGAAGGAACAGAACAGAGAACTGTACCAGTTAAAGCAGGGAAGATAGTCAGAATTGCAAAGGCCCAAACTGAGGAAAAGATAACCAACTCAGTTAAGAAGGGGGATAAAACCTTTTATGGGTACATTAGGGAGCAAAGAAAGACTAAGGCAGGGATACTGAGGCTGAATAAAGGGGAAGGTGATAGGCAAAGAGTGACAGTGAAAAATCAGGGATACTGAACCAATACTTTTGCAAAGTATTCACAATGGAAAAGCAGGGGGGGATACCTAATCCAGTCAATAGAAGCACTCTGGATAGGGGGGTCAATATTAGTCCTTTCACAGAAGAAAGTGTTCTGAAATAACTCTTAAAACTGAAGGTGGATAAAGCAATGGGGCCTGATGGGATTCACCCCAGAATTGTAAACAAACTAAGGGAAGAACTAGTAACACCACTGACTACCCTTTTTAATAAATCATGGGAGGATGGTGTGGTTCCTGAGGACTGGAGGAGGGTGGATGTAACTCCCCATCACAAAAGTGGGAGCAAGACAGAGGCAGGAAACTACAGACCTGTCAGTTTGACCTCAGTGGTAGGGAAAATGATGGAATCACTTCAGAAGGAAAGTATTGTTGAGTACCTAGAGGCCAGTGGGGCACAGGACCCAAGGCAGCATGGATTCACAGCAGTAAAGTCATGTCAGACAAATCTAATTGATTTCTGTGACTGGGTGACCAAAGTAGTAGACCAGGGAGAGGCTGTGTATGTGGCCTACCTAGACTTTAGCAAGGCATTTGACACAGTCCCACACAAAAGATTAATAAAAAAATTAGCCAGCCTGGGAGTGGGTCCCAGGGTGGTAGCCTGGGTAAAACACTGGCTGGACAAAAGGACACAGTGGGTAATAGTAAATGGAGTCCACAGTGACGAAAAGGGGGGTTACTAGTGGGGTACCGCAGGGTTCAGTACTAGGGCCAGTCCTTTTTAATGTCTTTATAAGTGACATTGCAGAGGGACTAGAAGGGAAAGTATGTCTCTTTGCAGATAACACAAAGATCTGCAACAGAGTTGATAAACAAGGTGGGGTAGAAAGGATGAGAAGGGACTTGGCAAGGTTGGAGGAATGGTCAAATGTATGGCAGTTTAGATTCAATGCAAAGAAGTGCAAAGTAATGCACCTGTGAAACAAAAATCTAGGGGAAGAGTACACAAAGGGGGGTGAGATACTGATAACAACAGAAATGGAAAGAGACTTGGGGGTAGTCATATCTGACAACCTAAAGGTAGGCCAGCAATGTGAGAAGGCAGTAAGGAGGGCTGGGGGATACTGGGATGCATAGGGCCAGGCATCACCAGTAGAAAACAAGAAGTTGTTGGCCCTCTGTACAGACATTTTGTAAGACCACATCTGGAGTACTGTGTACAGTCTGGAGACCCCATCTCCACAAATACATAGACAGGGTAGAAGCTGTCCAGATGAGGACAACCAAAATGGTGCAGGGTCTGCACCAGAAGACATATGAAGAAAGACTAAAGGAGCTTAAGATGTATATCCTTGAGGAAAGGAGGGGAAGGGGAGACATGATAGAAACTTTCAAATACCTCAAGGGGATCAACAAAGTCCAAGAGGGTAGCATCTTTCAGAAAAAGAGATGTGGAAGAACAAAGGGGTACAATTTGAAGATGGGGGGATGGCTCAGAGGTAATGTGAGAAACTATTTCTTCACAGAGAGGGTTGTAGATGCATGGAATGGACTTTCTGAGGAGGTTGTAGAGTCAAAAACAGTGGGGGAATACAAGAATGCTTGGAACAGACATAAAGCAATTCTATTGGGGGTAGGAGGAAGTAGGCTGTTGGTTAACTAGGATCTGCAGCTTATCCATTAGGTAGGGAAATGGGCAGACTAGGTGGACCAAGTGGTCCTTACCTGCCATCAAATTCTATGTTTCTGTGTTTCGTCAGCACCCTGGGATGCACTCCCTCTAGTCCTGGAGATTTGTTAACTTTCAGGGCAAGTAGCCCCTTTAGGACACTATCTGTGACAACTGGTTCTGCACTCATCTTTGATGCACCCTCCTTCTCTTTATCTACTCTGCACTATGGTAGTGGCCCTGTCTTCTCTTTTGTAAATACTGAACAGAAGTTTTTTTTTGAATACTGCTACCTTCCCTTTGCTATCCTCCATCCACTCTGCCCTCTGTTTTAGCATAACAATGCCTTCATTCGCTTCCTGTTTCTCCCTTGTGTAAGGAAAGAAAGTTTTATCTCCTTCCTTGATGCCTTCTGATATTTTTAACTCTTCACTTGCCTTGGTGCTCTTCACCTACTAGTTAGTTCTTTCAGTTTCTCTAGGTAGTCTGCTATTCTCTTCCTTCTAGTTACCCTTATATTTCTAAAATAAAGCCCTTTTCTCTTTCACTGTTTTTGCTACATTCCTGTTTACCAAAGGAGTTGTATGTGCTTCTTCCACTTCCTCTTCCCCTTCTGTTTCAGACAGGTGTTAGTGACATTTTGGAGACCTTATTTTTTAATGGCCCACTTCTCGTCCACTCCCTCAACTTCCTTGAGCCCAGGTAGGGGCTCCTAATTTTACTGTCATTGCACTGGAGTCTATTTTTCTGAAATCAAGAACAAACATTCTGGTGTTCACGTGTTCCTTCCCCATTTCCAGTCTAAACCACAATGATAGATGATAACTATTGCTCAGAAGCATAGCTTTGCTGATGTCCATGACCTGTTCACAGTATGACAGCACCAGGTCCAGGGTTACCCATTCTCTTGTTGGCTCAGCAACTCCCTGATGGGTAGCATGGTTTTTTTTGGGGGGGGGGCTTGCTGAACTACAGTAATTTAATTATCTTTTTTAAGAGGCAACCAGAAGGAGAAACGGCAGGGATGCTCTGGCCTTAGTATATTTGGATTTTAGTAAATCCTTTGACAAGGTATCCAATGGGAAACTGTGACATATAATTGGTAAGCAGTTTGTGGGAAGAAGACTGTTAGTATGGATTAGTAATTAAGTAGCACTGGAAATAGAAGTGGTTCTGTGAGACTGGAGGAAGGCAGATGTAATCCCAGTTCTTATAAGTGGCAGCAGGAAAGAGACTGGCAACTATAGACCAGACAGTATGATGTCAGTGGTGGGGAAGTTAATGGAGATGCTTTGAAAGAAAAGTTTGGGAAGTATCTTAAATCCAGCTGGTTGCAAGACCCAAGGTGTCATGGAATTGGGGAAGGGGAGGGTTAGGGGGGAGGTCATGTTGGATGAACCTTATAGATTTCTTCAACTGGGTAACAAGGGAAATAGATATGGGTAGGTGGTGGACATGGCTGACTAAGACTTCAGCAAGGCCTTCAACACTGTACTACATAGGAAGATCATAAGTAACTGGGCAGTTTAGTGCTGAGTCCTAAGGTGGTAAACTGGGTATGAAATGGGTTGATAGACAGGCAACAGAAAGTAGTAGTAAACTGCACTCATGCAAGGGAGGGAAGGGTGACCAGCAGGGTACCTCAGAGCTCAGTACTGGGACCAGTCCTCTTTAATGTCTTTATAAGTCGCATTGCAGAACAGTTGGAAGTGAAGGTATGCCTCTTTGCAGATGACATCAAAATCTGCAATTGGATGGACACTTCAAAGAGGGGTGGGGAGAATTTGCAGAGACCTGAGAAAACTTCGAGGAGTAGTCTAAGGTATGGCAGCTGGGTTTCAATATTAAAAAGTAAAACATTATTTACCTAAGGCACGGAAACCCAGAGACAGAATATAAAATGGGAAACGAGGTATTAACGATCACAAAACAGGAAAGGGACCTTGGGATAATCATATTTTATTACCTCAAAGTGGTGAGGCAGTAGGTAAGGCCAGCAGGATGCTGGGGTGCATAGTGAGGGATATCACCATAGGGAGGGGTATCACCATAGGGAAGGGTATCACCAGCAGAAGAAGGGAGCTTGTGTTACCACTGTTTAGATTATTGATGAGGCCCCACCTGGAGTACTGTGTCCAGTTCTAGAGACCACATCTCAGAAAGGACATGGTAGAGGCTGTCTAGAGGAGGACAACTAAAATGGTGCATAGGCTACATCAGAAGTCCTATGAAAAGAGGCTGAGGGATCACAATATGTACCCCCTGGAAGAGAGAATGGAGAGAGGGGACATGATAGAGACCCATAAATACCTCGCAGGGTTGAACAAGGTAGAGGAGGAGAACAGTTTTCTGAGATGAAGGTGCACAAGAACAAGAGGCATGCAGTGAAGCTGTAGGGGGAAATTTAGGGGGGATATGAAGAAGCACTTCTTTACTGAAAGAGTGGTAAATGCCTAACAGTCTACCAGCAGATGTAATGGGGGGCAAAAACAGTGGTGGTCTTTCAGCATGCATGAAATAGGCACAAGAGAATCTTGGTACGGAAGTGGGGGAGGGGTATCCAGAGATCAGGTAGGGTCTTTGGTGTCCATGTGGGCAAGGAAAATGGGCAGACTATATGGGTCAAGTGGTCCTTATCTGCCAAAAAATTATATGTTTCTAAGTTCTATGTTACCAGGAAGCAGAGAGTGGTGGTCTGGAACAAGTGGGTTTCCATAGCGGTCAGTTACGGCTTCCGCTCACCTTGCTCATTAATAATTTAGAACAGGGGACTAGTAGCCATTTAGTCAGATTTGAAGATAATACAACGCTACAGTAACAAGAGTGGTCCACAGTGAGGAAGAGTGTGAGAAACTGCAGTTAAGACCTAGATAAACAAGGCTGTTGGTCAGACTGAGAGGAGATGCAGTCCAATGCTGGAACATGAAAAGTAGTGCACCCAGGGTCCTGAAACATAAAATGGGTTTACAAACTACAGTAAACTGTATAGTAGGGGACGAGACAGAGCAGGACAGGAACTTGAGGGGTTATTAGAGACTCATCTTTGAAAATCTTAACGAGCACTCAGCAGCAGCCAACAAGACTAGTAGACAGCTAAATTCCATTAAAAGGGAATGAACAGCAGAAAAAAGGTGGAGGGGGTAATACCACTATACAAGATACTGGCTGGACCTCACTGGAGAAGGTTGGACCCCATTTGAAGTATTGCATGCTGTTCTGGGCACCACATTAAAGAAAGAACATGAAGGAGATGGAAAAGGTACAGCATTAAGCTATATTTAGCAAGAGGTATCTTTGGCTAGATCTTTTACAGACTGCACTTACAGGGAAGGTCCCCTCAGTCTTTTATTCTGTTTACCTGTGTAGTTTCTAGGCATGAACAATGATTGCATCTGTTGCACCCTCTTAATTTCATCAGGATATAAATGTAAATGAAGGTACTTAAGTCTGGTGTGAAACCTTCTTGACTCCATTGCAAATGGCAAGTTCCAACTCAGGTAAGGCATTCTGGAATGTTATGATGTTTTAGTGCTAAAGCCTACAGTAGTTATACTGAATTAGTCAGTGATGCTGCTGTCCTCTGCAGCCACTATTTTCTTGCCTTATATAGAAACATAGAAGCTGATGGCAGATAAGGACTGCAAGGCCCATCCAGTCTGCCCATTTTTTCTACCTTATGAATGTGCCATAGGCCTTTACTTTGTCAATGGCCTATCTAGTCATACTCATCTGTATTGCTCCCTTATACCTAGCCCATGCCTGTTTGAAGCTCTGCACTGTATTCATATCACCACTTCCTGAGGTAGGCCACTCCATGCATCCACCACCCTTTTTCTGAAAAAGAACTTCCTCACATTACCCGTTAATCAGCCTCCTTCTAATCTCATGCTGTGTCCTCTTGTCCTGCTACTTTTCTCATATTGAAACATGTTAGACTCTTTCACCTTGTTAATGCCCTTAAAATGTTTGAATGTTTCGATCATATCACCTCTCTCCCTCCTTTGCTCTAGGGTATACATATTAATCTCAGCTAATCTGTCCTCATATGTTTTCTGATGCAGTCCCTACACCAATTTGGTTGCCCTTCTCTGGACTGCCTCCATTTTGTTAATGTCCTTATGCAGGTGTGGCCTCCAGAATGCATGCAGTACTCCAGATGGGGCCTAACCAGTGTCTTGTAAAGAGGGATTATTACCTCCCTCTTATGACTTGTGATACCCCTACTAATACACCCCCCAACATCCCTCTAGCCTTACTTACTGCTTTAGTGGTCTTCTTGGATGATGCCTCATGCTGCCCATGAAACTTTTCAAGGTATAGTAAATGCCCTGCAGTTTTCTGTAGTTTAAAGTGTACCGGAGTTAGAAAAGATGCTTTTAGAGAATACAGGGACTTCACAAGACACAAAACAGAACTGAATAAGAGTATAACGTCTGCTGGCTTGTGCAGGTACATATCAACTCCCATGATGCTTTGCATGAGTGGAGTGATTACCTTTGCAATGGAGACAAATAAGTTTTCACACAAGGGCAAGACAAAGTGAAGCAATGTCATTTGTATTTAAAGAGGCACTGCCAACCCCTCTGGGCCTCAAATTGCCCAGTGTTTAAAAAATACATTTTATGATTGCTTACATTCTGTAAGGATTGTTGATGTAACTGGTTGTTTGATTTTGACTCCTTTTTCCTTTTTGAAAGTGAAAAACTGACTGCTAACCATACTGGTGTTAGCACAAAAAAATTTGTTTACATTCCTTGATCAACTGCTACTGTAGCTTTCCTGGACTTGGGAACACCCGCACACAGTCTAGCCACTCATGATACAGTGGGAGAAGAGGAGGATATAGCATCATGAGTAGCTGCACTGTTTGGGTGTGCTCCAAAGTTCAGGAAGTATTGAGCTGATCAAGGATTTGAAACAAAACAAGGGTGAGTATAATGACACCATTACCATGCATTTCAAGTCTACAAAGAAAGGAAGGAAGCAGATAAAATAACCAGCAGCATCAATTAATTATAGAGAAGGTGAGCAATCATAAAATGTGGGCTTTCAACTAGAAATAAAATGACGTAAAAAGTGTTGACAATGTCCCTTTAAATTAGGATGAAATTAGGGGGATGCCAGAGAGGGAATCATTGTTCATACCCACAAGCCACACAGGAATACAGAAAATAGGTTGAGAGGACTTTCCCTTTAAAGGCTGTGGGCAGGGCATTCAACGCTAGATCATATTTACAGCAGCATACTTCTCTGTTATTTTCAATGGGGAACAAAAAGCAGCAATCTTTATTAGTTGACAAACATTTTCATCATATAGTTTTTGCAAGCATGCATTTCTGACAACCTCAGGTTCATAATCAGTATTTTGTTATTGTCCACAGATATTTAAAAAGCAGCTTTTATAAATATTTTGCAATTAATGACTCACGTTATTATTGCTGGCCACCACTCACAATATTTTAAACAAATACCCATTGTGGTACCTTTGGACTATACATACTGGATTAATACTGTAGATTTATTGTGATGTTGCATATAATTTTGCCACAAAAAATGCCCCCTGTTCTGTTTAAATTTGTCATCTCTGTCACTGAAGATGGTCTTTAAAGAAGAAAATAATGCCACATCTTAGTGTTCAGTGGAGGCGTACTGAAGAGGAAGACTTGGTGGATAGTTTCTCTTAACATTATCACACCAACTAGGCTCAGTGAAGACATTGATTTCCCCCCCTTCTTGAAGAGTTAATTATAACTCACTATGTTTGGTTTCATGGGCCACTACTTAAGTACATGTTACCTGTGTCATCGTCTCTGTCTTTGTCCTTTATCATTAGTGTTTGTTTTTTGTTTTCACAAGTACCCGGTGCATCCAGTTCGAAATTCAGCTCTATCCATATTGCCTCTGCTCGCCATGGTTTGCAGGAGAGACATTCATATGGACTTATCTGTGCTGTAACTTTATTTATACCATGAAGAGGACCTGTGATGACTTTATGTATCCATGGCTACTTGATTGATTTGGATAACCGTAGAACTGTTATGCATCGCCGCTTCTCTGTACTTTTCTCTTAGTATTTTCACCACCCCACTTGAGCACATTTGTCACTTACTACTCTAGTCTCTGCACTGTCTCTTTCACTTTCTACCTTTTCAGTGATTTACAGAAACTTTTTTCTGAACTTGGTTATAGACTTCAGTTATTAATAGTGCTTTTTAAATGCTTTTTATTTGACCTGTCAAAACATGACACAGTACTTGCAAATGGACTTGAATTTAAACCACAAAGATATGAGGAGCTTACACGACCCCTGACAAAGGCCAATTTTGGCTGAAGCATGGGGCACCACATGTCCTCCTGGCAGTCTTCTTACTTTTTTTTTGCCATTTGTCATGGTTGAATAAATTTGCTACTATTTTGCATTAATACTGGTTCCTGTCTGTGTAGTGAGAGTGTAATACATATGCTTTCTCTGACACCTTAGTGTTACAGTCCAGTTCTCCATCATAAACTGCTTTTATATATTTATTTTATTTATTTATGACTTTGGTTACCGGGTAGGTACGCTGATCCAAAGGACCATTTTCAGGCATGACCCGGGCCACAGGAGTGGCACAGTGAGGACAAGGCAATGCAGTCATACATACATGCATACATATATACATGTGTGTGTATATATATATATATATATATATATATATATATATATATATATATAATTACAAGGAATACAGTCAGTATGGTACAAGAAATACTGGTTGAGAAATAAGAGATAAGCAACTTGAGAAATGCAAATCTAACATAAGTTATCTACACAGCAATGAGCTAGGATTTACAAATTACAGTACATACAATACATGGAATTATAAACTATACAAGTGCATTGTGTATAATTAGTAAGGAGTACAGTTGGTGCAGTACCAGGAGAATTTGGGATGATCATCCGCTAGACAATTGCATTATGAAGTAGAGCTGACAGGTTCATAGAAGCAGAGAACCAAACTGGGCAATAGTCAAGAGGCAAATAGGTGGCAGGAGCTAAGATGGCAGTTTCCACACTACTGCAGCTTGACTGTCCAACTGGTTTAGCAGCCACTGATACACAGACACAGGGGAGGATAAGGCACAAGTGCAGCAGAGAAAATGAGAGAAAGGAGTGGTACGGTTGCCAGTGGGGTGGGGGGCTACATTGAAGTTCCCCAAGGAGCGAGGTTTTGAAACTAGATTTGAAGGTTGGGTGAGAGGAGGCTGATCTAAGAGATGAGGGTAGATTATTCAACAGGAAGGGAGTGGCAACTGACAAGAGTTTTACTACCCATACCAGTAGTGGCCCTAGGGACTTCTGGGGTGGGGACACAGCCAAGGAATGAAGAGTCCTAGTAGAATGCCTGGTCTTTAGGAGGGAGGAGAGATGGGACAGTTCCCCAGTCCTCAGTATGCTGTCAACTAAGCAGCCAAGGGAAAAGTCAAAGCAAGCTCTGAGCTGCAGCCAGCCAAGGGACTGGTAGAGGTTACAGTGGTAGGTAGCGAAAAGGGCAAGTAGGGTAAATTGGCAGATGTTGTTGTAGATAGATGTGAGTTGGACTTGAAGGGCAGTGGATATGGGAGTACACTAGTCAAGGATGGAAGATTCCCAACAGTGATAGCCAGGCAGGCCTCCTTAGATAAGTACTGTTTTACTACTTATCCACACACTATAAGAGGCTTCTTTACTAACAACATGTTTTTTTAAGATTTGTCCCAGAGTTTAATAATTTGCCCATTATTTTTTTAAGCCCTGTTCTTGATTTTCAAGACAAGAGGTTGAGAGGTATGGGCACAATCCTTTACTCATCTCCTCAGCTGTCCACTACCAAATTTATAAAACTGGTAACTTAGTGATACCTAATTGAAAATCACACAAATAGCTGCACAGTTACAACTCACCCACCTAACATAGCTAATAAGTAGGGTATCTTTTACCTGGGTCCTGGGGAGTCAAGGGTTGAGGCTGTGAATGGATCACATCTGTTGGATCTGAAAAGCAAATAAAAAGGGTTCACAAAGAATCTTTAGTGGAAGTGATTATAATTACATTTGGGGAGTGCAAGGGGCAAGGCCCCCCAGAGGGGAGGGTGTGGGGGGACACAGTCCCCCACAAATGGTATAGATTTGCCTGGTGCATTCCATGATGTCAGGGTCGGGTGGGACAATAATCCAGCATGATACTGGGCTGTGGCATTCTCCTAGTGCCCTACTGAGAGGTGCTATATTTTCAGGTGCACCAGCATGGGTTAACCAGGCAATCTTGGCATAAGGGCCTGGAGGTCAGATTTTAGACTAAAAATAAGGTGTTGACCCTTTAAATGTTATAATGAGGACACTTCGATTTAATTTGATGCAAGTGAAATGGGATAGAGTATTTCTTATCCCATCTCTTGATGTGGCAGTACAGGAATTTAGCAACTTGTTTTGAGCAGTTTGTGATGACATACACCTAGCTCCATTTACCAAAATAATAAAAAGGAAAAATTATGTTCCATGGAATACTGAACAATTAAAAAACGAAATAAGAATAAGTAGGCTTTAGGAAATTGCTGACAAAACCCTACATTCTGAGGACTGGGATAAATATAAGAACGTAAGAATTTCATTAAAACAAAAAAAAATTAAGAATAGCATAAAAAGGATAGTATAATAAAAAATTTAAGGAAGCTACAGATACAAGGCAATACTGGTCATTAATAAAATCATTTGAAAAACCAATAAATGACAGACTTCCTATACAAATAGAAAAGCTGGATTGTTATTAAACTGTAAAACATCAGCTAATATCCTAAACGAGTACTTTGTTAATCTTCCTGACATAAATATCCCATCAACAAATAAACAAGCAGAACAGAGAAAACTGAAAAAAAACACAAAGAATTAACATAACATAAAATCCCTACATTTAGGATCAAATGCATTATACACAAGGAAGTAAAAGATGTAATTAGAAAATTAAATTCTAAAACATCCTATGGACTAGATGGAATAGAGGTAAGATTCATAAAAGATTCAAAAGAAATCATATCACCAGTACTGACAATGTTTTTCAACAGGAGCTTAATGGAAGAAAAAATTCCTACAATATGGAAAGAGGCAACAACTGTGCCCATACACAATGGGAGGTCACCTACAGATCCATCAAATTACCATCCTATAGCACTTCTGTCTGTGATTTCAAAATCTTTGAAAGACTGGTGCATGGACAGCTGTGTGAGTACCTAGAAAAATACTCATTGCTGTCAAGGTACCAGACCAGTTTTAGGAAGGTACACTCCACAGACACAGCACTTACTGACCTAATTGACATGAATGCGACCAATTTAGAAAGGGGCAGGCAGTAGATAAAGTGTTCATGGACCTGTCCAAGGCTTTTGATACTGTGGACTATCAAATTCTACTTGACTGACTTTTTGACATTGGCAGGTAAGGCTAGGGGGGTGTTAGGGTGTATTAGTAGGGGTATCACAAGTCGTGAGAGGGAGGTAATAATCCCTCTGTACAAGACACTGGTTAGGCCCCATCTGGAGTACTGCGTGCAGTATTGGAGGCCACACCTTCACAAGGACATTAACCAAATTGAGGCAGTCCAGAGAAGGGCAACCAAAATGGTGCAGGGACTGCATCAGAAGACATATGAGGACAGATTAACGGAGCTCAATATGTAGACCCTTGAGCAAAGGAGGGAGAGAGGTGATATGATCGAGGCATTCAAACACCTTAAGGGCATAAACAAGGTGAAAGAGTCTAACATGTTTAAATATAAGAAAAATAGCAGGACAAGAGGACACAGCATGAGATTAGAGGAGGCTGATTAAGGGGAATGTGAGAAATTCTTTTCACAGAAAGGGTGGTGGATGCATGGAATGGCTTACCACAAGAAGTAGTGGCTATGAATACAGTGCAGGGCTTCAAACAGGCATGGGATAGGCATAAGGGAGCAATACAAATGACTATGAATAGATAGGCCACTGACAGAGCAAAGGCCGATGGCACATTTATAAGGTAGAAAAAGAAATGGGCAGACTGGATGGGCCTTGCGGTCCTTATCTGCCGTCAACTTCTATGTTTCTATGTTTCTATGTTTCATCTCTAGGGAAACTACTGAATGGTTTAGGTTTTGTTTGACTGGAAGAACCCAACAAGTCATAGTTGGTGTTGTGTTCCCCAGGGAATCTGTTTTAGGTCCAATGTTGTTCTTAATATATTTATTTATTTGCTTTTGGTTACCGGGTGGGTGCACTAGACATAGCGATGCCTATTTTCAGGCACGACCTGGGAGTATACAAGTGAAACACATGACCAGTACAATGTGACACAGCACAAGGGAGAGGTAGATAGTAGGACAATAGCAATGCAAACAGTGTGAGACAAGTAGATTGTTTAGCGTATTCAACAAATATTGCCAGTTAAACTAGAGCAGTACAGCTACCCAGACCATATATACAAAGTTAGTGCTAACAGGTTCAAAGTAAATAGCAAGTGCCATCAAGTGATGTGAGGTTTTGGGAGAGGAGAGATAAGGTAGAAGACAGGGGTAGAGGTAGTAGGAGAGGGAAGGTAAGTAGGGTAGAAGGTAGAGGTGCATGGAGTGGACTATGGTGGCTGGAAGCATGTACAGGGGTTAGAAGCCAGTAGATGTTGATGGTGGAGTTTCTTAAAGTGGGCATGGATGGGGGCTTGGCGAATATATTGTGGGATAGCGTTCCAGGTCTTAGGTGCCAGGTAGGAGAAAGCACGTGTACCCATAGAGGTTTTGCATCTGGGGATGAAGAGAGGGGTGCCATCATTTGATTGGAGACCATAGGCGGAGGTTTGGGAGTACAGAAGTAAGGAGAGAGATCTAGGTAGACCTGAGCTGTGAATACCGTTTAGTAGAGAGCCAAAGACTAGATGCCAATGGGCAGAGGGACTAGGCCATTTTAGGTCAGCATAAAGCTGACAGTGATGTTTGAAGCGTGGCGCCCCAGAAGCATAGCGGCAGATGCTGTTGTAGGTGGTGTCCCATCTGAGGAGCGAGGTTTTTGAAGCTCCTAGGAATGTGACTGAGCCATAAGTCAGAGCTGGAAGCAGAACTCCTTGTGCCACAGCAAGCCTGGGAGATGGCGTGAGGGCATAGCTAGTACGATAGGCCCTTCCAATTTTTGCATTGATGGACTTACAGGTGGAAGTGACATGAAAGTCGAAGTCCAGGGATTCATCAAGGAGGATGCCCAAATATTTGAAAGAGCTGGTACTTACTACCATGGAGCCATTTGCGCTTGGGATTTGAAAGGAATTATGAGCTGATTTGAGTCTGGCAGGAGAGCCAAAGAGCATGGAGTGAGTTTTGCTCTCATTAAGTACCAGATAGTTATCACTTAGGCAGGTTTGAATGCAGTGGAAGTCTTCTGTTAGGGAATGAGTTATATCCAAGATGTTTCTTCCGCTACGGTAGATGACAAGATCATCCGCATAAAGTTAGGATGAACAGCCAGGAACCGCAGAAGGAAGGTGATTCATAAAAATGGAGAAAAGTAATGGGCCTAGTACAGAGCCATGGGGAACTCCCATCTGCACAGGGGAAAGATGAGAGATGGCAGAGTTGAAGACTACTGCCTGCATTCGGTTGGTTAGGTAGTTGTCGAACCGGTCAACTGTGTCAACAGAGAAACCCAGCGAAGAAAGTTTGGGAAGGAGAAGGGAGTGATTGACCAGGTCAAATGCCTTCGTAAGGTCAATGAAAATAGCTCCTGTCAGAAGGCCAGCTTCCATAGCACCGTAAATATCATTTGTGAGTTTTAGTATAGCTGTGGTAGTGCTATGGCCTTTTCAGAAACCATGCTGGGAGCTAGACAGAAGGTTATACTTCTGTAGATAGTCTGAAGTTTGGGTTGCCACTATTTTTTCAAGGATTTTACCAAGGACAGAAAGAATGGCAATAGGTCGGTAGTTTGACATTTCTTTAGGGTCCCCTTTCTTAAGGATGGGAGTTATTCTGCCTATCTTCCAGATGTGAGGGACAGTGCCATGACATATTGATAGGTTAAAGATTTTTGTTATGGGGGAGGCAATAAGGGGAGCTGCATATATATACATTAACTTACAGATTTAGTCAAAAATTCAAAAATTAGGTTATACACCAATGATACTGTAACAGTAGCATCTGGTACTGACAATGAGCAAATAAGAAAAAACCTACAAAACAATTTTGCGATTCTTTGCACGTGGCTTGCTGAATCCAAATTAGTATTGAATACTAAAAAGCCAGTAACGATGGTATTTAACCATTGCCAATCTACAAAAGGTTCTAATAGTTAAGAAATCAATATCAAAACAAATAGCAATGAAATGCTTGCTCAAATTTCTAAATATAAGTATCTTGGCATTTGCATTGACCAAAACCTAAAGTTTGACTATCATATTGCTGAAATGACCAAAAGAATAAACAGTAGAATTGGTGCCCTCAGATGTATTGGTTACAGTATAAACAAACAAATGAGAACAGCTATTGTGAAACAATTACTGGTTCCAATATTGGATTATGGTAGCCATGTATACAGCCTTGCAAACAAAACACTATTAAAGTTAGCTGAAATTCTCTACAATCGATTGGCCAGATTCATATTCTGATGTAACTTTAGAACACATCATTGTAAATTATATGAAGATTTAGGATGGCTATCACCAGAAAATAAAAGGAAATTTATCTGGGCTAACCAAATCTTTAAAACAATAAATGAGTCTAAACCATTATACTTGTTAGAAAAATTAGAAAAAGTTGAACATAAATATAGCTTAGGAAATAGTGATTTAAGAGAGTACAAATTACTAAGACCTTTAAACAAATTTGGGGATATGGCTTTTCCATTTATGCCTGTATCATTATGGAACAAAATAAGTGATTCAATGAAAACCATTGCTAAATCCCTGAAAATGATTGTTACAGCACTGAAACAAGAATTGTCTGTATGTTGTATGTGCAATGGATGATACTTTACTTCTATATAAGCCTAGCACTTATTGGACATTCACATAGTGTGTGTGTATTGTTATACTTACAAAGTACTGTATGTGTCTTATGTGTAACGTGTTTTGTTATTCTCATTTTAATGTATAATTTTAATTATTAACAGGACCACCTTGTAAATAGGGCCCTTTAGTCCTTATGGTGTGAAGGTACCAACTAATCCCTGTATAAAAATAAAGATTTTTACTACTACTGCAGTATTACTGAAATACAATATGAATTTAATGTAGCCCTACCTGGTGGAGCTTGGCATTTTATGCTTCTAATCTATCTAACATTAGTGTTAAAGCAAACTCATTTTGATTATTGGATGGTTTCATTTTGCCTGTAACAAATGCCTATAATTGTTCAAACAGCAAATAACATTGGTGTCTGCTGCAACCACAAATGAGTTCTATGAAGGAAAGGCTTTGCAGTACTGAGGCATTTTCAGTGATCTCACCTGTATTTATCAACTGGATCCTTGCAATCAATAGATACCTCAACAAACATACAGTGCTTTTGAAGAGATAGACGTAGACCCCCATCTTCAGCCAGCTGCACTTGCACTAGCGCATGTGCATAGCCACCAAAATATTCAGAAGTAGTGCACAACTGCTAACACGTCTAAATACTAGGCAACAGCATAGTGCACAAGAACAGCACAACAGCAAAGTGCAGTGCTAAAGCACAGTGCAGGGTACTAGCACAGCACTGAATATAACACTACAGTACATACAAGTACAGTACAAACAGTATAGAGAACAGTACAAGAGAAAGAGAGAGGAGAGGAGAGGAGAGGAGAGGAGAGGAGAGGAAAGGTGGCATCAGTGAAAGGCACAATACAGCAACAAAGGTATCAAAATGGTTTAATAAATATTATGGGCCTATAAACAAGCATTGGTTAATGCCGAATGTTTGATGCGTGTTAATTTTTTTTTTTAATTTTGACCCCAACTTTTGAAGATACTCGTTTTAGAATTCGCCTTATAGACATGACACATACCAATTATAGTATACTGGCCAAAAATATGTAATTTCCCACCAGAGGTGCAAAAACACATCTTGCTCAGGATTTAAAAAAATTACATGTCACATTTATTAGATGGTATGGAAAATGGCTATGCTGAAAGTTTGGAATCAAAATATTGAAAACTAGTGAAGTTATGAGGGAACACTGAAATAGTGTAACATTCAATCATAACCTAGGTATTTTACTGTAGCTATACACCAAATTTTCAGCATAGACATCTTATTATCCCATCTAATGAACCCAGTACATGAAAATGTTTAATCCCTGCCAATACGTCATTCCACGCCACAGGTATGAAAACACATTTTAGATAGCTAGATAGACAGATAGACAGATAGACAGATAGACAGATAGACAGATAGACAGATAGACAGATAGACAGATAGACAGATAGACAGATAGACAGATAGACAGATAGATAGATAGATAGATAGATAGATAGATAGATAGATAGATATTAAAACATTTAGTTTTTATACAGGATATTTAATATTGTCAGGAAAACAATTCCTGTTTACAAGACAGTCCAGTTAAAAGACTTCTAAGTTACATAAAAACTACAGGGGAAAAACATGCAAGAAAAATACAGTAAGTCAAGCACAACACATACACAGAACCTTTGTCTATATTTTATTTTTATTTATTTATTTATTTCAGATTTCGGAAAGAATACCTTTGAGTCAAAGACTTCTTTACAAAGGTTTCACGTCACATAGGTTAGGTACAGACAAGCAATACAATGATTGTTACAGAGTAAAAATTCAGTTTGTTACAAGGAACAGATCTATCTATATACAGGTATGCAATTAAATAAGTACTATTATTTACAAAACATAACTAACAATTACATACCATTGGTAGCATTTTTTTAAGTCGGTAATAAATGTTGCATAAGATGTGACAGTACACATTTCAAAAGGAAGATTATTCCATATACAAGCTGCCTGAAAGTGTAAGGTTTTATTTCCATATTTGGTCTTATGTTTATCTGGGCATATCTTGTTGATGTGTACAGATCTAGTTAATACACGTGTAGTTGGTACGTTTTACCAAAAGCAACTTTAGTAATGTAATGTTCTAGATATTGCACTAAAGATTTATGAAGGAGTTCTGACAAATTTATTTGTATTTTTTTTATCTCTAATGAATACCACTCTAATCTTTTAACATTTCATAGGTTCATAGGATTATACGAGTTCAAGGGCAAAACCAATTAATGAACTCTCTGCTATTAAACCTAATGGCAGAAATGAAATTTTCTAGTACCCATATATTAACCCAGATTTTTTTAAACTGGTCTATATTTGAAGTGGTGACAATAGATATTGGTAAAGTGTTCCAAATACATGGAATTCTCAGAGTTATGAAATTGTTTCTTTTGGTTGTATGATTAATATTAGTTAAAAGTTTTAATTTATGCAATCTAGTGTTCTTGCCATTAGTTTTATACCGCAAACATAAAGTTTCAAATAGAGCCAGGTCCCTAAAGGCCTTATAAATTAGACAAAGGTCTCCCCTCAAAGTCCTATACTCAAGAGAATAGAGCCCCAGGGTAGTAAATATTTTCTCATATGTAAGGTTGTGCAAATTTTGAGTATTTTTGGTCATTCTTCTTTGCACACGTTCCATCACAGTTTTAGTACATGCAGATGTTGGGCCACAAAACACTGAACAGTAATCAATCTGTGAATATACCAGGCTGAAAAATAGAGGAATAATAACTTCGGCTGTATGGCTTTTAACATGCTTAAATATACAAGCTGTAATTCAGGCACACTTTTCAACTGTTTTATTTACATAAGTATTACATTTCATGTCATTTGCAATAGTAATACCTAAGTCAATTTCAGTTTAACTGTTTGTAATATAGGCTGGGATATTCAAAGCAGTTGCACCGGTGCAAGTGCGGACTTGTGCCAAGAAGCCATATTCAGTGGGAGCCACTGTACAGCACAAATCCTATTGTGCCAATGCACAACTATAATGAATACATGTGCAAGAGCAGGGGGCGTGCCCATGAATATTCGTCACAGTGCAATATTCAACCGTGGAACCATGGCACAAGTGCGGAGCAAAACCTGGATGCGCTGAGCAGACTTGAGCCTATAAATACAGAGCACAAGCACTCAGACAGCACTTCCTAATGGAGGCCATAATGAGGGATGTGAGGGGGCAGGAGCAACAGTGATGTGGCCAAGGAAGGGCCTGGTGGCGGCACGCCTGGAACAGATGGTACTGTGCCCACACCACCTTCGAGAACTACACAGACATGGAGATTGTGGGATGGTACTGGCTGAACAGGGCCATTCTGAGGCAGCTCTGTGAGCTGTGCAGTGAGGAGATGCAGGCATGCACAAGACAGACCCACACAATGTCTGTGGAGACAAAGGTGACAGCTGTCATGTGCCTGCTCACCATGGGCACCTTCCAGAGACCAACAGGGGACACCACCGGCATAACCCAGTTGGCCATGACACGCCTCTTCACACAGTTCCTCAACGCTCTGCTGCCACATGCTTCAGAATACATCCATTTCCCCAGCACACAGGCAGAGCATACAGCAACCATGCAGGACATCCACAACATAGCACATATGCCTGGCATGCTTGGAGCTATTGACTGCACCCACATGGGCATCCACATGCCACCTGGCCCTGAGGGTGTGGCCTAAATCAATAGAAGGGGTTCCCTAGTGTGACCTGCCAGGTGGTGTGCGATGCCAAGGGGTGCATCACCAATGTCTGTGCCACACACCCTGGGAGTGCACATGATACATTCATCTGGCACAGCTCAGTGCTGTGCCACAGGTTCAAGTGTGGGGACATCCCCACGTGCCACCTAGTGAGTGTGTATGGGACAGGCAAGGGGTGCCAGGCAGAGCAGGCCATGGGATGGGGGAGGGCAGGTTGGGTGTGCTGGCGAGGGTGCCAGAGATAGGCAAGGGGCATAGCAAAGGATGACACAGGGCTAACCATGTCATTATCCACACAGGAGACAGTGCCTATCCACTAAGGCCCTGGCTGCTCACCCCCTATCAGCGCCTGTCGTCCCCAGCAGAGGAACTCTACAATGAGGCACATGCCAGCACATGAAACATCACTGAACATGTATTTGAGATGCTGAAGGCATGGTTCCATTGCCTAGACAGGTCTGGTGGTGCCCTACAGAAGAACCCCTCAAAAGCCTGTGGCCTATTCCTGGCCTGCTGCATACTGCACAACAAGGCCATTGACGGTGGGATAGCTGTCGAGCCTGATGAGGGTGACAGTAGTGGGGATGACAATGGCAATGGGCTAGAGGGTGGTGGAAAAGTCTCCCCACCGGGCGGAGGGATCCCCGGCTACAAAGGATGGTGTGGCAGCATCGGGACACCATCACACAGGAGAACTATGGTGCACACAGGTAGGTGGTGCCTAACCCATGCAAAGGCCACACACATACGTACGGCACACAGGCAGGGGTGTGCATGGCAAAGGGCATGTGCACACAGAGGTGTTGTGCCGGGGTAGGGGCGGCAGTGGCACACAGCCACACACAACTGCACACAGCATCACACAGCATCACACACATGGACTCATGTGCCCAGGAGCTGTCAAGTGGCTGGGATCAGATGCATTGCACCGGTGCACAGGTGCAACTGGTGCAAAACTGCCCTCATCATGCCCATGCCACATGGGCCAACGGCTGGGCAGAAATGCACACAGGCAGTGTGCAGTGCAACACACAGGCACCACACCAGTGGTATGCACACACACATGCCACCCATGCATGCACAGGGCAGCGGCAGCAGACTGAAGTCAGGGTGGCAAGCATATCAAGGCTGCTGTGCAGGACCATGGCCACTGCGGCCATGGGGAGGGCCACGCTGGGGACGATTGGCAGTCACAGGTGGCTCATTGGCTACAGGGGGTGTTTGCAACAGGCCCCCAAGGGGTTGTACTGCAGGACTGTGTCCGGGCCTGCGCAGGGGTGTGTAGGTGCCCAAACAGGCCCACCTCAGGCATGCCTGGGATGCCAACAGCAGAGCCCAGTGTCGACAGGGAGGGTGTCACCCAACACCAGGATTGTGGAGTGGAACAGCCAGCAGTGCAAGGCCATCTGTGATCACATTGGCTATGCGATCCTGGGATGTGGTTGTGTCTTCCTGCAAGTGCTGAATAGCCACCAGGAGCTGCGTAGTGCCCCTCTCACACTGCTTGGCATTCTGGGGCACCTCCGCTTGCAGTGCATGCACCCCAGCAGCAAGCAGCACCTGCTGCTCCACAGAGGCCCACAGCAAACAGGTGTGCTCTGCCAATGGGTCGGCTCCCAGCGGAACCTGGGTGGGGCGCTGACCCTTCTGCTGTGAACGACCATGCTGCACAGCCCCCCACTCAAGTGGACGCTGCACAGTGGGGTCCCCATGGGATAAGTCCCTATCAGGTGCCCCATCAGCGGACCCCACGCCCAGCTACCCTGTGACCCTGACTGCCTGCTGCCATTGCCCATCTGGCCACTGAATGCTGCCCAGCACCTGTGCGGCCACACCACCACCACCACATGGCACAGCTGTGGCAGTGCACACAGCAGCCCCTGCAGTGGTGGTGGGCAGCTGTCCCACCACTGTCAGGCCACTGGGTGTGCTGCCTGTGATGGTGTCTGGTATGGGCATTTCCCCCACAATACCACCCATGCTGTCCAGGATTATGGTCAGGTCATCATAGGTGTCTGACTATGCCCCAATCTGTGTCTCCATGCAGAGGATGCCAAGACGGGCATCCTGTAGAAACACATCCAGGGCCTTGTCTGACCCCATGCCCGGGACATCTGGCTGGACAGTGGTGGTGTGCTGTAGCCGATCAGGCCTCAGGATGCCCGTGGAGGTAGATGGATGTTTCTCTGGGGCTGGGGCTGCCTCCATGGCTGTTGTTGGTGCCCCATCCTCCGCATGCAGGCATGCTGGTGCTGAAAGAGAAAACAGATGTGTCAGTGATGCAAGGCCCCCATTCCCCCCCAAGGCCCCCTTCCCCCAACACAGCCACTGCATGCTGTGTGCGCCCGACATACGTACCATGCAGTGATGGGCTGCCACCCATCTGGAATCCTCCACCTGGCACACCCTCCTCAGTGCTGCGGCACATGGTGGCTGCCACCAACTCCTGCTGTGCTGTGAGCTGTGGCGCATCAGCAGGCCCCCCTCCAGTGGCTTTCCAGGCTACATGGATGGCCGCCACCTTCTCTTTGATGCGCCGCTTATCTGTGCCCACCTTCTTGCAGCACTCCTGCACTGACTACTGGTGGCTGCCCTGCTGGTTGATGCATGCTGCCACCTCCTTCCAGGCCCCAGCCCTGGCCTGTGGTGTGCCCGTGGCACCACTCAACAGTGGCTTCCTGTTGAGATAGGCCTCAAACAGGGCCTCTGCCTTTGTGAAATTGGGCCTGCATTTACGAGCAGGCATACACTCCTCACGTTCTGACATGTAGCTACCTGTGGACATGGACAGCACAGTGTGTCAGTGTCAGCAGCACCCTAATCCATCCCCCCCTGCTGTGCTGGCTGGGCTCAGTATGACCCAGCACCATGTGCAACTTACCTCAGATGGTTGCAATACCAGTCCACGGCCTGTGCCGGTCCGTGGCGCTTTTATAGCGCAACGCATGCAAATAAGCATTGGCGCAACAGTAATGACATGTTAATTTCCCCAGTGCACCACGCATTTTCTGATTAGCTCATTTGCATGTGGCAGCTGAATATCGTGACTTTGCTCCATGTGCAATGAGATTGCTCTGGAGCAAGTCACGGCACAATGCCCAGGCATGCGCACTGTGCAGGACCGCACGGCGCATGCTCTGGTCGGTGTGCTGTCACCTATTGTGCATTGTGCACCCACTGCGCAATAGGGACCATGGCATTCGGTGCACCATGCCTGCTATTCCACATGGGCGCACTGTGTGGCGGCTGACCCTTGTCCCTGGTGTGACCCCTGACCTCTTGTCACTCCCCTGCCAAGTGCCATGTCAGGCCACGCCCATGTCACACATCTCTGGCATTGCATGATGGGCAGACACAGCACATGTACCCTCGCATCGCACATCTGGTGCATGTTGTGCATACATGCACCTCCGGCTGCCATTTTTGCTTCCCCACATTGCAGTTGGCACTATGGTGCAGTGTGGTGTTTGGCAGGCAAGGAACTTGTCCCAGGTAAAACTGGTGAACCTGGTGGTGTGCGTCCTGCCACATGCCCCACAGCTTTTCGAACAAGTACCCCTGCAGCAGCCAAGGGTAGAAGTGTGGCATGGGATTGCTGCCAGTCTGCAGCAAGCCACTGAGGTGGCCAGGACAGGACAGCAATGCCACCACAGGTATGGGGACTTTGTGCGACAGGACCCAGAGCACCTGTGATGGCTGCAGGCACATGTATGGCGAGGGGCTGTGCCACAGCCAGGTAAGTCAGCCCATTTTGAATGTGTGCCCTAATGCTGTACTGTGGTGTTGGCTTGGCTGCCTGGCATGCCCTGTTGAGGGGTACATTGGCATCGTGCACATTGTGGAGTGGTATTGCAAGCCACAGCTTGCATTGTGATATGGCCATGCAGGATGTGTTGGGCAGGGGCACGCACTATACACAGGGATGGGAGTGGTGGGCAGATGCTGTGGATGTGTTCTGATGTGTACTTGTCTTTGTTCCATTCCCAGGACCTAAGGATCGATGCCATGCGAGGGCAGCGAGAGTGGCAGGAGCAGTACAGCAAGCTGCAGCAGGCCACGGAGGTGGTGCAGGAGCAGGACCAACACCAGCAGGGCTGCATAGGGCAGCTAGGCACTGTCTTGATGCTGCACACTTTACTTGGAGGGGGCAGCGGGGGAGTGGGTGTGGGCATGGCCACCTGTGCCATGTGCCATGGCAGCTGTGAGTTTCACACTGTGCATGGTACTGTGGGGCAGCCATTGCACACATGTGCCAGCTGTTGGTGGGTTGGGTGTGTGCCTGGCTGACACTGTTGTTGCTGTGGTGCTGCTGGTGCACTGTGCCATGTGACTGTCATTACACAGTTGAGTGGCCATTCTGCAGTGGGGACCACCTCTGTGCAATGTACTGGTGTGCTGAGTGGTTGGCAGGCATTGGCCCATCCCCTATGGGTGGCTGTAGCGGGCACTCCAGGGGTGTGTGTTCCCTCAGCCCATTGCGCACAGGTGAGCATTGCGCACAGGTACCTTGGGACATTGCACTGATCACCTGTCCTATCCCTTGTCATAGGTGTCCCGCAGAGGAGGTGGATGCCTCTGTACTGCCGGCTGCTCCAGCAGTTAATACTGGTGTCATCCATAACCATGGAGGAAATCCTACAGATGTGCCGAATGATGTTGGTGGACTGTAGACAGAGAGGGCACCAAGGGGCAGCAGGGCATGGCTGCCATTAGTTTTTGCCCCAGCATTCCCCTGTTTCCCTTGCTGTACCTCTCCCATCAGTCCCCCTTCCCCCTGTACAGTCCCTGTTCCGTGTCCCCTTCCCTAGCTTTCCTACCCTTTCCCACCCTCTTGTTCACGTGCATAGTTTTGTATTGTTCAATATATATTTTTTGACGTACCTGCCTGTGTCCTTGTCTGCTTTGCAGGTGGCGTGAGGAGCCATGCAGCAGTGGCACAGTGTATGTCCATGTGGTGTGCGTGTATCGGTGCATGTGTTGTGCATCTGCGGTTCACTGCTGTGTGCTGTGATGAGTCCCAATGTGGTGGTGTCCTACCCTTTGGTCAGTGATTGTGCCTTGAGGTGCCCATTAGGTGGGTCACAGGGGTGTGTGGTGTATGTGTGCTTGGCTGCATGGTCCTGGGTGTGGACTGCTGTGGTCTGGGAGGGTGGGGGCATGGCCTGTGGGGGGTCTCCATTGGTGGCCCTCTTTTGGCCATTAGTGCCACCTGTTGCCTGCTATCAGTGCCACCATTGTGTTCTGGGGTGGGGTGTCTGGGTGCCTGTGTGCGCCCCGCTAGTGGTGACCTCCTGTGGCCCGACACTGTGCTTCCCTGGCTCTGTCCCTGGGTCTGTTCACTGTGCCATGCCCCCTCTGTTGTTCTGCTCCCACAGTTGCCTGGGCCATCTCTTTCTACACCATGGCGCAGTTCTGTTTGCCCCATGGCGCATGTCTGTTTTCACTATGGTGCAACTCTGTTTGCACCATGGCTTATCTCTGCCATATTCAGCTGGGTTGTGCTGGCACAGTTCAGCTTGTGCAGCCTCTGAATATGACACTCGTTGTGCAATGGCGCATTGGTTTTGTGCTGCGCAGGACTTGCGCCAGCCTTTGGCACATTTTGAATATCTGGCCCATAGTGTTATTTAAAGTGTATTGGGCTTGTTTATTATTTGCATCAAAGTGCATAACCTTACATTTACTGACATTAAAAGTCATTTTATGCTGATTAGCCTATAAAGCTAGGTGATCCAAGTTATTTTGCAGCGCTTTAACAGTGGTATGTTGTAAATCTGTATCTTAGTGCAAATCTTGCCATTTTGTAAAGTATCTTGTCCAATCATTATCTTGTTAGCCATTGTATATACTACTATACCATATTCTACTGTTGGCAAGATCATTTGTTCTGTTATTGTCTTTCTTGCCTGTTTATTTAACCATTTAGTAGTTTGCCTAGGAGCTCCCAACTTTTTATTAGTCTTTGTAATCAATGCAGTGATATGTTCAGTAAATGTTAACTCAGCATCAAAGACTATGCCCGGATAACAGTAATCAGTTACTTGTTCAATCTATTCCAACTTGTTTATCTGAATATTTAGTGTAGGTTCGTTCTTTGTTCCAAAGTATAGCATCTTTGTCTTTTTTATATTCATCCAAAGCCTTGACCTGGTGAACCACTCCCTTATACTGTCAAAGTCTGTTTGTAGATTTTTTTGTAATTCCATCTGATTTTTCCCAGTTATCAGTGCTGTATCATCTGCATATAATTTTATTTTTGAATGGAGCACTACCTGTGGAAGATCATTACTAAATAGCAAAAACAGTAGGGGTCCCAAAATAGACCCCTGTGGGACTCCCTGAGTCACGTTTTTACTATCAGAAAGTGTCTGTAATACTAAAACCCTCTGGGACTGGTCTTCCAAATAGGACCTGATCCAGTCCCAGGGGCCATCATCTATTACCAGCACCTTAATTTTCTTTAACAAATAGGGAGTAGTCCACCAGGTCAATGGCTTTTGATAAGTCCACAAAAAGGACAGCAGTTTGCAGCCCGGCATTCAAAGAAGTAGTCACCACATCATCAAATTCTACCAAAGAAATAGCAGTGGAATAACCTGCCCTAAAGCCAAACTGGAAAGGTGTCAACAATCTGTATTTTTCCAAATAGTCACGTCAGTTAACTGTAGATGTACATGTTTTTCAAGACATTTTGATAATATTGGCAATAACGATATAGGTTCAGTAATTACCCAAGACCTGGAAATCTCCTCCCTTGAAAATAGGCACTACCTTACTTTGTTTCCACAAAGTTGGAAAAGAACCTGTACATAAACTCCAGTTAAATACATAGGTAACTGTTGGCACTATATAATCAGCAGCTAATTGCAAAAATCTTCCCTCCACATAATTTAACCCCAGAGTTGTATGTATATTTCTTTTTCTTAAGCCCTTCTTCACCTGAGATATAGTCAAAATTTTGAAGCAGAGGGGGTACTATTTTTGTTATTTTCCACATCATTTATTATTTGGGTGTATGAACTATCAATGGTCTCCAAACCCGGCAATTTAATAAAACAATCATTTAACACATTGAATATTTCAAATGGTTCTCTTGTCAATTTTCCATTATTTACCATCTATCCAATATTTTGAGATCCCTCCTTACCCTGACTGGTTAATTTGTTTATGGTCTCTCAGAATGTTCTAAGTTCTTTATTGTTCTGAATTTTAGATCTCTAGAATTTTGCTTTTACTTGTTTTATTATTTTTTTACAAGCATTTCTCATTGATTTAAAGTTTTCCCAGTCCATTTCATGTTTTGTTTTTTTAGCAATGCACCAGAGTCTATTTTTTACCCTGATAGTTTTTAATGGTTTTTCATTAATCTAGGGGACTTTAGCTCTTTGTTTTTTTGATTTATATCTTGGAGCATGTCTGTCACATATTATCTTAAAGGTGTCTAAAAATTATTCTACTGTTAAATCAAGGTCAGAGATTATTTTAGACCTTTCCCAATTTTCATTTTTCATGTCTAAATTAAATTTGTCTACAGAAAAATAGTGCACAGAGGTTGCGACGCACCCGTGTAGGTCGTGCTAAACTTAAAAAATGAACTAGATGAATAAACGGAAAGTCAGCACTGAGACCAAAGCTTATACAGTATAAGCCTTGGTCTCGGTGCTGACTTTCCATTTATTCGTCTACAGAAAAATGCCACATGTCCCTTACCCACCTAATGTTTTGTTGTTTTGGGGACATTTTTTCACAGACTATCTCCACCCAAACTGGGTTGTGGTCTACAAAATGTGGTGGTAAGATTCCTGTTTTCTGAACTTCAATTTGAGGGGATGTAAAAATGAGATCCAATATGGCACCCTCCATTTGAGTTTTGGTAAATCAAGTATGTTATTTGATGTGTTGCTTTACCCCCATGCTTAATATTATTTCTTTTAAATTTCTTCTCCTTGGTTTAAATCTGAGTTTAAATTCCCCATTAGGATAAGGAGTTTCTCCCCTTGTGGTTCCTTCTCTGGTGTGCTACTGCGGGGACTGCAGAAGTGAGAAATCCTCCCAGAATGATTTCTCTCCTTGGACAATGGACTTGGACTGTCTGTGAATGGTTGCTGCTGTGGCACTGAGTTGGATCAGCTGCCGTTGTGGCATAGAGTTGGACTGGCTGCCATTGCAGCATTGAGTTGGACCAGATGCAGTTGCAGTACTGTTTGACCTTGTGGGTATGAACAGCGGTTCTGCTGGTGGAGTAGAAACTGCAACCAAAGATCTGCTGGGTAGCCAGATACATCTAACTGGTGATTGCTTTCCTGAGAAGGAATGGACTTGGCAAGTTTGGCCAGCTTGCCTCGAGGTGAGCTCCTGACTTAGATTGTTTTGTCCTAGGGAGACTGGACAGTGCCATCTGAAGGGGGGGCATTCTTTGATTGCCACTGGGGCACTGAGGGCCATCTGAATAAAATCAGATGTACTTCGGCAGTCCTGATTTTGTGGAGGACACCTGGGCTGGAGGTTCATTTTGGGGTAATGCTGACTGGCTCGGTGGACCGGACTACCGTGTTCTGGATCTGATTTTCTTGGGATTAAGTGACTGTTTTACCTATGGCAAAGATCCTGCTGGTATTTATTGTCCAGAGTGTTAGATTCCTTATTCCTGGATGCATCAAATATAACATTGTTTGGGCTGGCATTGGTGCTGTATAAATTCATATTTGTCTTTGGGAGGCAGTGATACAGCTTCATTATGTTCTAATTTTGGTCATCATATTTAATCAGTAAATTTGCGGCACTGAGAGTGCTGCAGCAAACAGTCTTACTTTGTTGGTGAAGGTGGTAGTGCAAGCTCCCCTTCATCATTCATGCATATTGGGGAGCTCTGGTGTGCTTCATTTGAACTGAGGATTAATTATTTAACTCACTATACATTGTGACCACTTTTGGACAGTGAACTGACCTATTTATGAACTTGCTATTGCTATTGTTGCTTTGTTTTGTTGTCCTACTAGTTGAGTTTATTTAGATTGTTCTTTGAAGCGGCTGGGTTATTTGGTGGGATATTTAAAGTTGTGTGATAGAAAGTATGTGGGTGAGTGAGTGGGTATATGAGAACTTTAAAATTTGTGGCTGCTGGTTTAGGGCAACAGTAGTATGTGTTGGCAGAGAGCTTTGGCTGTCAGGTGCAACTCTTTTGCCAGGCTCAGGGGCCCTCCACTCTTTTGATTGCCCCCCCACTATCCATGGAGGTACATAGGTGTTTTTGCACCTTGGAAATAGCTTGTGGGTGCTGGAGGGGTGGGGGTGTCCAGGTCTGGTCGGGGGGAGGTATGGAGTGAATGGATTGGGGCCATGGGGTCAAAGAGATACCCTGGGGTGAAATGGGTCCAGGAGAGGGGGGCCATCCTGCCTGGTTCTCATACCCAAGGGCTCCACTTTTTGTGGGCAAATAGTGTGGCCAACCCCATCTGCCCATCCCACTCAGGTGGTGTTATGTAATGCCAGGTCGATTAAAAATAAGACAGCAGAGATTGCTGATCTTGTCAGAACATCGGATCTGGCGTGCATCACTGAAACCTGGCTGGACAAGAATGCTTGTCCCATATTGGAGTCAGCAGTTCCAGACGGGTACTCGGTAATACACTGCCCAATACTGGATCATTGGGGTGGGGGTGTAGCCATTTGTTTTAAGATGGACGTGGGCCTGGTAGATGTGCCAATTGGGGTCACTAGATCCTTCAAATGTTTCATGGGTGCAGGTGTGGATTGCAGGATACGTCTCATCTACCATCCACCCAGGGGGGAGAAGGATTTCCTGCAGGAAGTCACAGACTTCATTGTCAATGTGGTGTTGGAGTTCCCCAGATGGTTGGTGCTGAGGGATTTCAATGCCTGGATCAATGACGAACTCTTGCATTTTGGTCAAGACTTCCTCCAACTGATAATCTCATTGGGCTTTGCACAGATGGTTACCTCTGTGACCCACAGGCAAGGTCATTTGTTGGACCTAGTGTTGCTACTGGGGATGGAGATTTCTGACGTGGTGGTGGAACCTGTTGGGTGGTCCAATCACCACACTATAGTGTTTAGTTTTGATGCTACCCCCAATAGACCTGCCCCTATGGAGATGGTCCAGTACCGCCCTTTACAGGGTTTGATCCCTGTTGGTCTTATGTTGGTACTGGACCATTCAGGTAGATCAAGTGCCAACTCGGATCCAGAGGATCTGCTATTTGCCTATAGTAAGGTGGTGACAGCTGTCCTGGATTCCATAACTCCTGTCCTGGTTTGCTCCTCACCCTTTGCCCTCAGTTCCCTTGGTTCCATGGGACTTTGAGAGAGCTGAGGAGAGTGGAGAAAAGGTTGGAGCATTGCAGGCAGAAATTCGACCTGGCTGATGACAAGCTTAGATTGATATCCCATTATAGGGACTATTAATCAGCTATCTCCTGTAAGAAGGCAGAGTTCCTGTCTAGGAAGATTGCTGCTGTGCAAAACCAACCAGTTCAGCTCTTTCATACTGTGGACAGACTGTGCAGTCCAGCCTGTCTCCAGAATTGGGGAGCCTTTTCGCAGAATAAGTGTGATGAGTTTGCTCGATTTTTCACAGATAAGGTTGGCACCATCAGGCTGGAGATCTGTGCAGCTCACTCAAATGGGTGCTGTGGAGGTCAGTGGGAGGTTACAGGTGCCCATTTTGTCTGATCTGACTTCGACTGGTTGGCGATCATGGACATCGTGAAGATTATACATGGTTTGCGACTGACTTACTGTAGTTTGGATCTGGGTTCAATGCTCCTCCTAGTGGGGTACGTGGAGGCAATTGGACTGGTCCTGGATGAGATGGTTGGGTATTCGTTGGAGACAGAGATGTTTCCGGACACCCTGAAAGAGGTGGTAGTATGTCCCTTTCTGAAGAAATCTTCTCTCGACCCTGACGGTTTTACCAACTACAGGCCTGTCTCTAACCTGCCTTTTGTGTGCAAGGTTATTGAGAAGGCAGTCACATTGCAACTGTAGGATCATCTCACCACCCACGATGTCTATGATCCTCTCCAGTCCGGTTTCAGGAAGAGGTATAGTACCGAGACAGCACTGGTTTGGGTACTTAATGATCTCCTAATAGTGAGAGATTGGAAGTCCCATTCAATCTTGGTCCTCCTTGATCTCTCTGTGGCATTTGATGCCATGGACCATGGTGTGTTACTACAGCACCTGCAGCTGATCTGTGGTCAGTCTGGTATGGTCCTCAGATGGTTTCATTCCTTCCTCACAGGCAGGACTCAGAGAGTGGAGTCTGGGATTTTTCCTCGGCTCCATTCACTCTGTCATGTGGGGTGCTGCAGGACCTGGTACTTTCACCCATGTTGTTCATGGTGAATATGCTGCCTTTAGGAGACATTATAAGGAAATATGGGCTGAGTTTTCACTGCTATGCAGATGATACTCAGCTGTACGTGTCCTTTGTTCCCAAGCAAGGTGATGCTGTCTCGGTCTTTAACAACTGCCTCTCTGAGATTCACAATTGGATGAGTGCCAACTGGCTGAGGTTGAACCCTGATAAGACTGAGGAGATGGTGGTGGATCCAGGTCATCAGGTAGAGGGGCTGTCTGCTGGACATCCATCTGGGCTTTGGCTGGGGGGCAGCCAGTCGATGACTTTTGACCGGGTGCAAAATCTGGGTGTTATGATTGATAACAGGCTGACACTTAAGCTTCAGGTGTCGGCCATTGTCATGATCTCATTTTACCATCTGAGGCATGTCACCCGGATAAAACACCTGGTCCTGCTTGATGATCTTCCTACGTTGGTCCACACCTTTGTGACCTCCCGCCTTGACTACTGCAATGCCCTATACCTAAGACTTCCGGGGGTGGCCCTCCACCACCTCCAGCTGATGCAGAATGTGGCTGCCAGGATGTTGACTGGTTTATCTAGATCTTGCCATGTCACACCTGTGCTCCATGGCCTGCATTGGCTGCCGGTTCAGTGGAGGATCACCTTCAAGGTCAGATTACTGACCTATAAGGCCCTACACAGACAGGGACCGTGGTATCTGCAAGATCTCTTATGACCCTACCGCCCCTCCGCCCACTCCACTCCACCGATGAGGGATTGCTAGAGGTTCCCAGGGACTACTTAAAAACTGTGGGAGTTAGATTGTTTGGTTTTGTAGCCCTGACCCTGTGGAACTCTCTACCTCATCAGATCAGAGAGTGCTTGACCACTGAGGCCTTTAAATCTGCCTTGAAGTCCTATTAATTTAGTATTGCATTTCCTGAACCCTGAAATTGTTCTGCTGCCTGTTATTAATTGTTTTACACATGTGTTGTTTTATTGCTATTCTGTATATACAAGCGCTTTGATAGATGCTGAATTATGCTTTTTTATAAATAAAATGAACTGGATTAGATTGGATTGGATATTCTGTCATAAATCATATTTATTATCAGTTCCAATTTGTCTAGATGTGTATTTGGTGGAGAGTATACTACTGTAATAGCTGTCTTGAAATCTACTAAATTAACCACTATGTGTTCAATGTTATTTAAAGTTCCTTCTGACAATATCTCAACTAATCCCAGTGTTTGCTTAATATATATTATTACCCCCCTCCCCTTTCGTTTCCCCTATCCGCTGGTATCCTGGGATAGTTATTTCTCTATCTTTTATATTTCCTGTAAGTCATGTTTCAGTGAGTCCCATTATTGTAGGCTCTTGTTCATGAAGTAAAGTCAACAATGAGTCAAGTTTGTTTGAAACATAGAAACTGTTGGCAGATAAGGACCGCTAGACCCATCCAGTCTGCCCATAGGTCCTATACATTGCATGTGGCCACTGACCCTATGTGATCAATAGCTTTTCATCACTCCCTTCCCTCTCAAAGTTCCATTGTGCCTGTCCCAAGCATGCTTAAATACCTCCACTGTGCTTGCCTCACTGCCTCCTGTGGCAGACTATTCCAAGCATCGACTACCTTTTATATGTAGAAAAACTTGCTTACATTACCTCTTTATCTACCCCTTCCAATTTCATATTGCGCCCCCTTTTTCTACATTGGAAAAGATCCACCCCCGCATCTTGTTTATGCCCTTGAGGTACTTGAAGGTTTCAATCATGTCCCCCCATTCTCTCCTCTCCTCCATTGAGTACATATTGAGGTCCCTTAGTCTCTCATATGTTTTGTGGTGCAAGCCCTGTTCCATCTTTGTCACCCTTCTCTGGATAGTCCATACCTTATTTATCTCCTTGTGCAGGTGTGGGTTCCAGAACTGTATGCAGTACTCCAAGTGAAGCCTTACCAATGTTTTATACAATGGCATCACCACCTCCCACCTCCTGCTAGTGATACCCCAGCCTATGCACCCCGGCATGCCACTGGCCCTCCCTGCTGCCTTTATGCTCTGCTTTGATACCTTAAGTTCATCAGTGATGATAACCCCTAGGTCCCTTACCTCTTTGGTGACAGTTAGTCCCCCCCCCAAATCTGTAGCTCTCCCCAGGGTTCTGTCTACCTAGGTGCACTATTTTGCACTTCTTTGTATTGAACCTCAGTTGCCACATCTCTGACTATCTTTCAAGCTTCTCCAAGTTCTTCTTCATTTTCTGCACCCCTTCTGGAGTATTCACTCTGTTGCAGATCTTGGTGTCATCTGCAAACAGGCATACCTTTCCTTCCAGACCCTCTGCAATGTCACTAATGAAGACATTGAACAGGACTGGTCCTAGTACTGATCCCTGTGGTGTCCTGTTGGTCACCCCTCCCCCCAGATTGTACCCCATTTATCATCACCCTCTCTCCTGTCTGTTAACCAGTTCCTAACCCAGTTCACCTCCTTGTGTCCCATGCCCAGACTACTTATCTTGTTAATCAGCCCTCTATATGAGATGGTGTTGAAGGCTTGGCTGAAAACTAGGTAGGCGATGTTTATCACCCCTCCCTGATTTACTCCCCTAGTCACCCAATCAAAAAAATCTATCAGATTCATTTGACATGACCTTCCTGCTGTGAACACGAGTTGCCTCAGATCCTGAGCGCCCCTGGATTCCAGGTGTGCCACTTTCCTTTTTTTTCAGCAGAGTCTCCATGATCTTTCCCACCACTGAGGTGAGGCTGTCTGGCCTGTAGTTCCCCACCTCCTCCCTACTGCTGCTTTCGTACAGTGGGACTACATGTGCCCTCCTCCAGTTCTCTGGAACCACACCCGTGTTGAGTGACTCTGTGTACAGGTCTACCAGAGCTCTTGGTTCTGGCATTATCGTGTAAGAATTTTTGGGGGGACATTTCTTTACTAATGGTCCTTGGCCCTGGGTTTAATTCTACCCCCAACCCCCACAAAAATTAAGAGTGCCATGTAAAAGGTGTATTCACCATACAGCTTTTTATGGATGCGTTAAGGATCAACCACCTTTGGCCAGGATTAGAAAAATGACAGCTGTCACATTCATGAAGTGGGGTGAAGAAATGGCTATGTTGAAAATGTAGGGTCAAAATATTGAAAATTACCAACGTTACAAGCCTGCATTCGTAAATTTTCAGAGTAGGCTCATAACTTTATTATTCTTTAATATTTTTGCCCCACATTTTCAACATAGCCTTCTTATAACCCCACCTCATGAACGAACATACAAAAACTGCCAGCAGAAAAGGCCATTTGGTCTATCAAGTCTGCTAGATTTTGCACCTATCAACCCTATTCTGCAGCTGCCCCTCACTCCCTACCCCCATCCCTTGACCCTCCCTTTTGCCCTATTCCAGCCCCTCTTGAAGCATCGCACTGTTTTACAGGGCACCACCTCTGCAGGTAGCTTGTTCCACTCTGCCACTACCCTCTCTGTAAAAAAGTGCCTTCTCATTTCCTTCCTAAACCTTCCACCCTCCAATCTCATATCATGACCACGAGTGTCTCTCCCCACTCTTCTCTTGATCAGTCCCTCTGTACCTGTTCTGCTTATTCCTGTCATGTACTTGAAGGTCTCAATCATATCCCCCCCCCCCAGTCCCTCCTCTCCTCCAGTGAGTACACGTTCAGCTCTCTCAGTCTATTTTTATAAGGCAACTTCCCCAAACCTTGGATTATCTTTGTTGCCCTGCATTGCACCCCTTCCAGTAATCGAATGTCCCTCTTTAGGTATGTGTGCCAGTACTGCGTGCAGTACTACAGGTGGGGCCTGACCAGTGATCTGTATAATGGCAGAATCACCTCCATCCTCCTTGAGGTTACACCCCTTGATATACAGCCCAGCATTTTGTTGGCCATTGCCACTGCCTCCCAACACTGTGTAGAGCAGTTGATTGCTCCCATAATGAGCACCCGCAGATCTTTCTCCTCCTCAGTCTCAGCTAGTTGCAGTCCCCCAGATGGTTGTTTCTTCTTGAATTTTTTGCTCCAAAGTGCAGCACCTTGTATTTCTCGGCATTGAATCCAAGTTACCAGGTGTCAGACCATGTCTCCAGCCTTGCTATCTCTTCTTGCAAACCCTGCTATTCCCCAAGGTCATCCACCACTGCTCCCATCCTGCTGTCATCTGCAAATAGACTGATCTTGCTCTTGATGCCCACCGAAATGCCTGCAATAAATATCCCAAATAACACCGACCCCAGCACCGACAGCTGCGGAACCCCACTCGTCACTGCCCTCAGGGATGAGAATTCCCCTACCACCACCACCCTCTGCTGCCTTCCATGCAGCCGGTTCTTCACCCATCTTACCAATTTTGCTCCCCCCATGGCCTCTAGCTTACTTCCAAGTCTCCCATGTGGCACTGAATCGAATGGCTTGCTGAAGTCCAGGTATATGACATCCACCGCGCCCTTGTCCAATTGCCTAGTCATCCACTCATAATATTCTACTAGGTTGGTCTGGCAGGTTCTGCCCTTGACAAACCCATGCTGCCTACTGTCCTGTAGCCCCTTGACCTCCAGCAGGGTCACCAGCCTCTCTTTCAAGATTGTCTCCATTAGTTTCCCCACTATTGACATGAGGCTCACTGGTCTATGGTTCCCTAGTTCGTTCTTGGGACCACTGTTATGGAGAGGAACCACATGAGTCATTCTTCAGTCCTGAGGCGCAAACCCTGATTCCAGCAAGGCATTAAATAGGCCTGCCAAGGGTTCTGCCAGGATGTGCACTAGCTCTCTCAGTACCCTGGGGTGTACGCCATCCGGCACTGGTGACTTGCCCACCCTCAAAGCCCTTAACCCCTCTAGCACCCTACCTTCTGTGATTTCCCATCCGTCACCCTCCCCTCTGTTCCTATCCTCCCCACCTTTGGTATCCCCTCTCCTTAATAAAAACTGAGCAGAATTAGTCGTTAAGAACTTCTTCCTTTCACCCCCATTTCCACCCATCCCCCCTCCTCTCAATCCTTACAATTTGGTCCTTACAACTCCTTTTCTCCCTGATATACCCGAAGAAATCTTTATCCCCCTCTTTAATGCCCTGTGCCAGCCTGAGTTCCCTGGACAGTTTTGGCAGCCCTTACTTCCCAGGTCACTTCCTTCAGGTGCTCCTCTATATCCTCCCGGTCTTCTTGTATCTCTCATAGGTGGCTCTTTTCCTCCTAACCTTGTCTATGACTCCCCTGCTTAGCCAGCTAGGTTTCTTTGCCCTAGCCTTTTTTACTCTGGGCCTTGCTGCAGGCTTTTGTTGCCTCTACTATCCCTAGCTTTATGAGCTCCCACCTCTGATTTGTATCCATATTAAGTGGGATTTTGGCCAGGAACCCTTGTACCACTTCACCCACCCTTTTGAAGTCAGCCTTTCTAAAGTTCAGCACCTTTGTGCCAGAAACCCCCTTCTCCTTACCCATCTGCAACTGGAACCATACTGTCCAGTGATCACTCCCCGCCAGTGGGTTTTCCACCTGCAGATCCCTCGCCCACTCCCTGTTAGTCAGCATGAGGTCAAGGGTCTTTGCTTACCAGAACTAAAGGGTAAACAGGGAGGAGAGGAGGCACTGTGGGTCACCCTGGAGACTGGAAATGGCTCCACAATCCGCACAGGGGTTGTATACAGACACCTGTCTCAGGGGGAGGAAATGGACAAGGAAATGATAGAAGGCATCCTTGGGATGGCAGAGAAAGGTGAGATATTGCTGATGGGAGACCTGAATATGCCAGATGTTAACTGGACCACCTTTGCTGCAGTCACATCTTAGAGCAGGGTCTATCTTGATACCCTACAGGGGGCATGCCTCAGACAGCTAGTTTTGGAACCCACTCAGGAGGGAGCAATCTTAGACCTGGTACTCTCAAATGGGGATGGAGAGAGGATCTCTGATCTTGAAGTAGGTAGCCATCTGGGAACAAGTGACCACCAAACACTGTGGTTTATGATAAACTTAGCTGTAGAGCCAAGCCACACAATAGTGAAGGTCCTGGCCTTCAGGAGGGCTGATTTTTTCAAAATGGGAGAGTGCCTCAGAAAAGCACTAGCAAACAGGCAAGAAGGTGGTGTGGAGCAGCAATGGGGAAACATCAAAACTGCCATCACGGAGGGAACAAGCCTTTGTGTGAAGCAAATAAACAAATCAAAACAAAAGAAAAAAACACTATGGTTCTCAAAAGAAGTGTCGGGAAGGTAAGGGAGAAAAAGATAGCATTCAGGAAATATAAGGAAACACAGAAGGAGCGGGACAGAAAACTGTACCAGTTAAAGCAGAGGAAGCAGGGCAGACAGTCGGAATAGCCAAGGCCTAAACTAAGGAAAAGATAGCCAACTCGGTTAAGAAGTGGGGATAAAACCTTTTATAGGTACATTAGAGAGCAAAGAAAGATGAAGACGGGGATACTGAGGCTGAATAAAGAGGAAGGTGGTTGGGCAGAGAGCGACAGTAAAAAAAGCAAGGATACTGAATGGATATTTCTGCTCAGTATTCACAATGGAAAAGCAGGAGGAGAGACCTAATCCAGTCAATAGAGGCACTCTGGATAGGGGGATTAATATTAGTCCTTTCACAGAAGAAAGGGTTCTAAAAGAACTCTTAAAACAGAAAGTGGATAAAGCAATGGGGCCTGATGGGATTCACCCCAGAATTGTAAAAGAACTAAGGGAAGAACTAGTAACACCACTGACTACCCTTTTTAATAAATCATGGGAGGATGTTGTGGTACCTGAGGACTGGAAAATGGTGGATGTGATTCTCCTTCACAAAAGTGGGAGCAAAGCAGAGGTAGGAAACTACAGACCTGTCAGTTTGACCTCAGTGGTGAGAAAAATGATGGAATCACTTCTGAAGGAAAGAATTGTTGAGTACCTAGAGGCCAGTGGGGCACAGGACCCAAGGCAGCATGGATTCACAGAAGGAAGGTCATGTCAAATAAATCTAATTGATTTCTTTAACTGTGTGACCAAAGTAGTAGACCAGGGAGGGGCTGTGGATATGGCCTACCTAGACTTTAGCAAGGCATATGACACAGTCCTGCACAAAAGATTAATAAACAGATTAGCCAGCCTGGGAGTGGGTCCTAGGATGGTAGTCTGGGTAAAACACTGGCTGCACAACAGGACACAGCAGATAATAGTAAATGGAGTCCACAGTGAAGAAAGGAGGGTTACTAGTGGGGTACTGCAGGGTTCAGTACTGGGGCTGGTCCTTTTTAATGTCTTTATAAGTGACATTGCAGAGGGACTGAAGGGGAAGGTATGTATCTTTGCAGATGACACAAAGATCTGCAACGGGGTTGATATGCAAGGTGGTGTGGAAAGGATGAAAAGGGACTTAGCAAGGTTGGAGGAATGGCCAAATGTATGGCAGCTTAGACTCAATGTAAAGAAGTGCAAAGTAATGCACCTGGGAAAGAAAAACCCAGGGCAAGAGTACGCAATGGGGGGTGAGATACTGACAACAACAAAAATGGAAAGGGACCTGGGGGTAGTCATATCAGATGCCCTAAAGGTGGGCCAGCAATATGAGAAGGCAGTAAGGAGGGCTGGAGGATACTGGGATGCATAGGGACAGGCGTCACGTGTAGAAAACAGGAAGTTGTTGGCCCTCTATACAGACAGTTGGTAAGACCACTTCTGGAGTACTGTGTACAGTTCTGGAGACCCCATCTCCACAAAGACATTGACAGGGTGGAGGCTGTCCAGAGCAGGGCAACCAAAATGGTGCAGGGTCTGCACCAGAAGACATATAAAGAAAGACTAAAGGAGCTTAAGATATATAGCCTCGAGGACAGAAGGGAGAGGGGGACATGATAGAAACTTTCAAATACATCAAGGGAATTGACAAAGTCCAAAAGGGTAGCATCTTTCAAAAAAAGAGATGTGCAAGAACAAGGGGACACAATTTGAAGATAGAGGAGGCACAGCTCAGAGATAATGTGAGGAAGTATTTCTTCACAGAGAGGGTTGTAGATGCATGCTACAGCCTTCCTGAGGAGGTCATAGAGTCAAAAACAGTGGGGGAATTCAAGAATGCATGGGACAGAATAAAGCAATTCTAGTGGGGAGTAGGAGGAATTAGGCTGTTGGTTAACTAGGATATGCAGCTTATCCATTAGGTAGGGAAATGGGCAGACTAGGTACTTATCTGCCGTCAGATACTATGTTTCTATGTTTCCCTAGATGGTTCGCTGATCATCTGCATAAGGAAGTTATCCTAGAAGGCGTCCAAAATTACCTGTTCTCTTCTACACTTGGTGGCAGGGGTGCTCTATTAATAGACTACTGGCAGGTTGAAATCCCCTATCACCACCCCCCTTCCCACAGTTCCTCTGGATCTGTCTCACCAGCACCTTATCTATCTCTTCTGGTTGGGAAGGTGGCCTGTACACCTCTCCCATCCTTAGTGTCCTATTTTTGGGGATCCCGGATTTGTATCCATATTGCTTCGGTATCTCCCTCCTCCCCCTCTTCCCTCACACACCTAGTTTAAGTTCCTCTCAATGTACTCACCAAGCCTTTGCTTCAGTACTGTCTTCCCCTTTTCATTTAAGTGCAGTCTATCCTTAGTATAAAGACTGCTGTCCTCCTAGGTAACCCCTTCTCCCACCCTCCTACCAGCCCATACCCTTTTTCCCAACACCAGGTTCCCAGTCATTCATGAAATTCCTGAATTCTCTGTTTTCTCGTTGTACTTACTCTAAGAACTGGAAGTACCTCAAAGAAGGTAACTGATCTTCCTGCCCCCTTGCACACTGGTCCTAGTTCTTCAAACCTCCTCTTCACTTCATCTACCATCCCATCAGCCAGGTCTTTCGTCACCAAGTGCAGAATTAGGTGAGGTTTCTCCCTGTCCTTTCTGGCATACTTTAGAACTGATTGCCCCACCCTTTCCACCTTCATTCCTGGCATGGCCTCCACCCAAACCCAACTATGCCTCTCTCCCTTGCTTCCCCACCTGACCCCTCTGAGTACTGAGTCCCATAACACTAAGACTCCGCCCCTTTCTCCCTCATTTGTCCCCTCTTCCTCCCTCCTCCCTTTCTTTGCTCCTTTGTCCTCCTGCACCTTGTTCCCTCCTTCTGCCCCTGTCTTACTACCTTCATCAGTACTCCCATGTGCCCATTTAATCTTGACACTCTTTTTGACTCCTCTATTCTCACCCCCCCGTCATTTTCTCTTTCTTACTACAGTCTGTTCCTCTGCCGCTCCTTCTCCTCCATCTGCCATCTCCATCAATGACCAGCACCTGTTAGGGCCTGTTTTGTATCTGTGTTCAATTACACTGGCTCCTGTTCCCTTTGCACCTCTGTTTTCTGAACTGGCAACCCCCCCCATCCCCAATGTGGCCTGCTCCCATCACCTCCTCTGCCTACCCTTGTCCCATCTCCTGCTCCTTGCCTGGCTCCATTCTTTGCATCCCATTTCTCCTTCTCTGTCTGGCCAATACATTTCCCCCTTTAGCCATGACATTTACACCTTTAGCCTTGATAGCTCATCCTCCAGCCTCCTGAGCCTTTGACAAACTGGGAACTCCCCCAGTCTCCACAGGGTGCCCATGAATATGGCTGCCCCACAGTTATTACACCCCATAATCCTCCTTCCTCCATATCCCCTACTCCCCTCGCTTCTCCAGTCCATCCACCCCTTATGCTGCCCCTGACCCTACCCCTGGCATACCTCCCTACACTGTCCTTTCCTCCAGCTTCCACACTCCTTTCCCGGATCCATTCCCTCCTCACTCGCCTGTGCCCCCCTTGCTCCATGTCCCCAAGTATGACTCAGTGTTCCCCCCAACTTAACCTCAGAATGCTTTAAATCCCAATTGTTCAGTCCAGTTAATTATTGGGAAGCAATTACCCATTCAACAGCTCAAACAGCAGCTAAAACAAAAGGCTAACTTAGCTAATCCAAACATTTCCAAGATAATCAATAGATAGTTCAAGAGATTCTACAAAACCCTCCTTCCCTTGTGCAGCATTTTATTTAAAACAGAGCCACAGTCAATTAAAAACAGCTTTTAACAGAGCCTCAGTTCATTTGTCATTTTCTCAGAATATTGGCTTGTAGACAAAGTACAGTTCTTAGCCAGACCTCCAGTGACTTGTTTTGCTGAATTCTAGACCCACTGTCTGATAAATCAAAAAGTACAGATTCAAAGAACCCCAGTACCTTATTTCTGTAGAATCCACACCCAGCCTACTTTGCCTTGCTCCTGATGCTCTCCTACTGCCTCCGCCTTCTCTCCCCCTTGAGTTCTCTTCTCATTGGCTAATCTGTCCTCAGAGAATGGTTTACTGCACCGCTCCGTGGTTTGCTGAAATGCCCAAAAGCTTCCTTGTGCCTCCTACAACATTCCAGGTGAGGCTAACCACATCTGGGAGTGGTTAGCAAAGTGTATTTAATTTGGAGGTGGTGTGGGGGTGGAGGTAGTGAGGGGTGGGCTGACGGGAAAAACAAGGAACAACAGCTCCTCAGCAATCAGTGGCTGGGCTATTTAAACACCCACTACCACTTTAGATTTTGTGCCCTTGGAGTTCTGGCTTCCTTACTGGATATGGGGGAGAGCCAGGACCACCCCATCAGGAACAGTAATGAATGTGGCTTTCTTTAAGCTGTCACCGATGCAGCTTTTCCCTGGTCACCGATTGCGACCTCCAGTAGCCGCCAATGCAGCCACCTGACAGTCCCCCATGCTGTCCTGCCACTGATGTGGCCACCGGCAACAACAGCTCCTCTGCGACCAGCAAACAGTGCAGAGAAATTTTTCAGCTCCTGCCCAAAAGGTAATTTCATGCAGGAACTGTGAGATCACCTTTTGGGACATGAAAACACATTTGGCCAGGATTTGAAAAATGACAGATGTCACATTCATGAGGTACTGTGAAGAAATGGCTATGCTGAAAATTTGGGGTAAAAATATCACCAAAGTTACCAGCCTGTGTTCACAAATTTCAACATAGGCTTTGCTGTTTTTAATAATGTTATGTCAAGTGTTCAACATAGCCTTCTTAGGACCCTACCTCATGAGCAAGGGCATAGAAAATTTTCAACTGTTGCCCAAAAGGTGATTTCATACAGTAAATGCAAAAATCACCTTTCAGGCCAAATTTGCCAAATTTCACTGCCATTGATCATGATGGGGGATCCCAAAAAAGGCATGTTGAAAATGTGGGGTAGAAATATTTAAAAATGCCAAAGTTATATCAAATTCAAAACCCCATTGAAATATATTGAACTGCATACTCAATTTCATCAGTTGATGGTCTGGCTTTGAAGAGTGAAGTTGTGTCTGTAGTCCAGATAAGAGTACGGCATTGGACTGCCGATGGGTAAGTAAGGGCTTTGGGGAGTGCAGTGGGGGGGGGGTCGGTGCTGAGTGGGAGGTCAGGTGGGGAAACTAATGGCGTGAAAGACATTGATGGATGGTTTTCTTTTTTACAAAGTTTAAAAAAAAAACAAGAAATGATGAGGGATGGTTTTCTTTATTTCAGAGTGTGACACTGGGGGATTGGGCACCCCACATGTTGGTGTTATGTTTGTGGGTGCTGAGTGGGAGGGTTGGGGGGAACAGTTACAGGGGTGCCAGCAACAGACATTGATGGATGATTTTCTTTTTTACAGGGTATATATAGACATTAAAAAAAAAACTAGGAGGTGGTGACACTGGAGGTCATAAGGGGAGACTAATGGTGCAAAAGACATCAATGGATGTTTTTATTTTTTACAGGGTTTAAAAAAAACAAAACATGATGAGGGATAGTTTTCTTTATTTCAGATGGCAACACTGGGGGATTGGGCACTCCCAATGTCAGTGTTATGCTTGGTGGGGGAGTGGGGTGGTGGGTGCTGAGAGGGAGGGTCAGGTGGGGGTGACAGTTACAGGGGTGCCAGCAACAGACATCAGTGGATGGCTTTCTTCTTTACAGGCTATTTCCAGACACTACACCATTAACTAATTTTCCAATATAGTTCTTTTCTTAAAACGATCATTAAAACTCTTTGATTTTAATGATTATAAAATGAAACCATGATTACGGGCATGTACAACAGTGTCACACTGACGTGCATGACCAGAGTCACAGTTTCACTTTCTAATCATTAAAATCAATGGGTTTTAACTGCTACTGCTTCAAATTCTGGACTTAAACCACAACCATTTCCTGAGGCGTCATTTGAGTCCTCCTGTCTGTCATTGTCCAAATCAAGATCCCAACATCAGGATCTGTCTTTGCTTCAAATATTGGACTTAAACCCCAAACTTTGCCTGTGGCATCTGTCGTGTTTCTCCCTTAGAACAGTCCTTCCTCCCTAGGCCATCATGTCCAACTCTCTTCTATTTCATCTGACCTTCCTCCCCACTCCCTATAACCCCTCCCTTCCCACCCCACTTGCCAGGCCATGCCTACAGTACTTATCAAAGGACTCTTACATCTCAATCTTCTTCGAACTTTGACACTAGAGGAACTGCCACTCCTGCTCACTGTGACTCCTCCAATGATGTTTACTGTATAAACTTTAGCTCATTACCTAATGTCCATATATCTGTATCCATGCAATTGTATTTAATTGGCACTACCTTCTGCTGAACCTATTGATATGTTCTGGTGGAAGTATCTTGTTACATGTGATGGTTATATGTTATTATGTTGCTATTATTACTATGTAATTGTTATGTACGTTCATTCAACCTGTTGTCAATTGTTTTGCCCCAGGTCCATCTTGTAAATGAGCTTGTCTCAATGATGGTCCACCTGGCAAAATAAAGATTTTGATCGATTGATTGATGGATTTATTAACACTAATTTTAAGAAAATAACAATATTGCAAAATCAGTTAATGGCACAGTATCTGGAAATGTATTTATCTTGTATGCCTCCAGAAAAGATGGACTCATTTATGCACAAATCTACTGCAGAACCGGAACAAGCTGACATTGAAAGCCAATTAGCTGCTTGCTGACTGGCTTCAAGCAAATCAAAGGATGGAAGCCCTTTCTGACTGGAGTGGTGCGGTCCTCTGAAATACAAGAAGTTTCTGGCCAGCAAGCAGTAAGTGGAGTGAAGACCTCATTATGCGGTCATTGGTCTAGACTGCCATGCCCCTGCTATTTTGAACTGCGATGGGCTTGGCAGTGACCCCCCTCCCTAAAATCCTCTTACAGTGTAACAAAACATTTGGTGCACATGAACAATAAACATAAAACAAGAACAAAAACAAACAAAATCAAAAAAAGGCAATAGCCCATCAACAAACTAAATCAAGCATTTGTCAATTCTGAACATTTGATGTTTGTTAAAAATTAGATTTTTGCAATTTTGACCCCAAATTTTGAAGATACTTGTCTTAGGATTCGCCTTATAGACACGACATGTACCATTTATAGCATATTGGCCCAAATGTCATTCCAAACCAGGGGTGTGAAAACATTTCATCCAGGAAAAAATGGCACATGCCACATTTATGAGGTGGTGTAGAAAAATGGCTATGTTGAAAGGCTGGAGTCAAAATATTGAAAATCAGCAAAGTTATGAGTGAATACTGCAATAGAGTAAGGTTCAGTCATAACCTGGGAATTGCGGTCTAAGTTCAGGGGCTAGATTCACAAAGAAGTGCAAAGCACAGCACAAAAGTTTGCACTGACTTTGCGGTTGCACCGGTGTGAAATATTGCTATTCATAGTCAGAAAGCACAGCGCGCTATGCAACTGTGAATAGGGGCTGGAGGGGGCAGCACTAACTCAGGGAAATCACTGCTAACCCCAGTACACTGGTGGCTGGTGGCTAGTGATCACTCCCTCCACCCAATCCCTCACCTAACATAGCAAACAGGTGTCCCCGGTATGCAGATCCCCTCATCCTGATCCCATGAAAAGGCAAGTGACATATTTACCTGCTCCAACATCCAGCCAGGAGAATGGCCCCCCAAAGAATAGCGCAAGTGCGCTATTTCATATTTTCAAAAGGAGCCATGCAAATTAGCCCATTGGACATGCAAGGTGCCAGGTGGCCATTTGCATGTCCATTATGGGCCCATTTGCATGGTATGCAGCAGGAGTTTAGTGCACCTCCCCCCCAGCCCTGATCACCATCACATCAATTAAAACAAAAGAGCTCCCTGGTTGTCTAGTGGTTCTTCTCTCCCCATTCTTCAATTGCCAATATATCCCTGGTAGTCTAGTGTCTGCCCTCTCCCCAATCTGTAATTGCCATCCTGATGTGCTATAAACATTTATCCCTGGTAGTGTAGTGGTCTGTGCCCCCTCCCCAGTTTCCTATTGCCATCCCATTGTATTGTAAACATGCATCCTGGTAGTCTACTGGTCCCCCCCATGTTGCCAATCACTGGCACACTCTCAGTAAATCTTTATCCTGGTGGTCTAGTGTCCCTCCCCCAACTCGTCAGCCTAAGTAGTAAATCAGAAATGTAATCCCTGATGTCCAGATGTCCCTCCTCCCATCCGCACCCATGCCCGACCATTTATCCAACATTCCCTGGTGTCCAGTCCCCCACCCCCACTGATCGCCAGCCTGAATAGCTGAACAGTATGTATCCTCAGTAGATAGTGGTCCCTCTTCTCCAACCTCCATGATCACTGATCACTGCTCTGGGAAAAAATTTATATACAGTGGTGGCTAGTGATCACTCCGTCCACCCAATCCCTCACCCAACATAGCAAACAGATGTCCCTGGTATGCAGATCCCCCCATCATAATCTCCTGAAAAGGCAAGTGACATATTTTCCTGGTATATGGTACCCAACTAGTGACAGCTCAGTTGGTGGCCAGCTGTGATGGTGTGAGGAGGGCTGTGCCAGTTGCCAGTCGAGGGGTCAGGATGGGAGGGGGAGTGGGTGATCATTCACTACCTGCCAGAGTGGGGGGTAGGGGTCCAGTAGACACCAGGGACAGGGTAACATTGGGTTTACTGGAGATTGGGGATTGGAAGGTGGTCCGCTAGACCAGCAGAGAAATATGTCACTTGCCTCTTCAGAGGGATCAGAATGGGGTGAATCTGCATACCAGGGACACTTGTTTGCTATGTTGGACAAGGGAATTGGGTGGAGGGAGGGATCATTAGTCACCAGGCTCTATTCATTTTTTCCCAGACTGGTGATTGGTGATCACAGGGATTGGGGGGAGGGATCGCTAGCCACTGGGGATAAATACTGTTCAGTTATATGGTCTGGCAATTGGAGGGAAGTAAGGAACTGGACACAAGGGAATGCTGGATAAATGGTCTGGCACAGGTGCAGGTGGGGAGAGGGTCCACTGGACACCAGGGATTACATTTCTGATTTATCAGTTGGGCCAGCACCGTGGGGGGGCCATTTGACCAACTGGATATAGATTTACTGAGGGCGGACCAGCGATCGGTGACGGGGGAAGGGGAAACCAGTAGACTAACAGGGATACATGTTTATAATACAACAGGATGGTGATCAAAGACCAGGAAGGGGGGAAGAACAGCTAGACTATAAGCGATAAATGTTCAGAACACAACAGGACAGCAATCGCAGACTGGGGAGGGGGGAGGGACCACTAAACTTCCAGTGATAAATTTGTAACACAACAGGATGATGATTGGAGACCTGAGAGGTGGGAGAACCCACTGGACTACCAGGGATATACTTTTTACACACAACCAGATGGCGGTCAGATGATGGGAAGGGGACCACTACCACAAGGGACTACTATATTTTTGTACTGTCAGCACAGTGAACTGGGAGGGGGTAGGGAACCACTACCACTACCACCAGGAAAGACAATATTTTTGTACTGTCAGCATGGTGCTTGCTGATCTGGACAGGGAGGGACCTCTAGACCACCAGGGAAACAGTAGGTTTTTATTTTACAGGGTTGGTGAGCGGTAGTACCTCTGGCAGCCACAAGGATTGCATGGAATACTGCCAGGTCTCAGTCAGAAGTATTTTCTCTATGCAAGGGGACCTTTCAAATGGCGCTTGTGTGGAGAAAATCCTTGGTGGATGGGACTGCGCCAATATGCAGGTCCCCTCCCACTAATTTGCATTGTGGACCCCTCCAGACTTTGGCCCGGTTTGCACTGCACAAACAGGGTTTGCACTGGGGAAAAGTTTTGTGAATCTAGCCTCAGGAAGCAAAAGCATTGCTTTCATTATTGACTTCTTTCTAAATGAGTTTGTAGGAAGACATACAGTATGGGAATCAATGCAGTGTTGCAGCATCGCATTTTCTTTTTAAGCATGTTTGGGTTTTTTTGTGACTGAGAAGTCCTTGCTGATGTTTGCACATGGTGTGTGAACTAGGTTAACAGTATGGGATATATTTTTAAGTAATGTGTTATTCTGGGGACTAAATAATAAGAATGGTTAGACCTTGTTTAATTTATTTTAATTTATTTGAAAAAGAGAAAGAGGGTAAGGTGAGGAGTCAGGACCCACTGCACACCAGGGAATAAATCAAAATACTTTCCTAGCACACTGGGATCCTAGCACACATAATGCCAATACTAATACAGACACAATGGAGAAATTATTTATGGAACTGATTAAGGACATGTTGATACACTTATCATTTGATATAAAGACCATCCACCCATCAATAGAGAGGTTTAGTCAGAAGAAGTGTCCTACTGGGTAAAACATTGAGTACCATCATTAACAATCATTTAAACTAAATAACATGGGGGGCAGAATTGGACTATTCCAAATTCTCTTGATGGAGGAAAGAATATTGGAACCGACAAAGTGTTTAATTTTCTGTCCTTTAACTCAAGATCTTTAAATTCCTTAAAAATGGCTGAACTTTCAATAAAATGCATCCAATTAGATTTAAGTATCATTGCCATTACCAAAACCTGGTGGGATCAATCTTCTCTATGTATGCAAGATATTCCAGGTTATCATCTTTTTCATAAAGGTAGAGTAGATAGTAAAGGTGGTGGAGTTTGTCTTTTTGTTAAAGATGATATTTCTGCATATGAAATCACTACAAACAGTATGACAGAATCAATATGGATTTCTATCCAACCTATTGACCATCCCAAAATTAATATAGTAGTGTGTTATAGACCACCATCAGCAGATATTCAATATACAATTGAATTATTGAACTTAATATCGGAATTCTCTCAAAAAAATGATACTTTAATTTTTGGGGACTTCAGCATGCTAGGTATAAACTGGAAATTAAATACAAGTAACACTAACCATGAAAGGTTATTTATGAATACAATCACTGACCTAGGTTTGACCAATTAGTAAATGAGCCTACACAAGGTAATAATATACTGGATCTAGTAATTGTTAACAAAGGTTTTAATATTTCTGAGATTCAAATTATGTCACTAATTGGCAATAGCGATCATAATTCTATATTTGTTAGTTTACAATTACAAACACTTAAAATTAAAAACAACTTTCAACGTAGGAATTACAATAAAGCTAACTTTGCTATGATAAACCAGGAATTATCACATATTGGTTGGTCCAAATTATTTAAAAACAAAGGAGTAAACAAACTATATACATGTTTTATAAATATTATTCATGAGCTAGAGGATAAATATATTCCCCTACTGTCAAATTGTAATAAAAAAGGTAGAATTCCTGTTTGGTTCAACAATACTATTAAAAAACAAATTAAAATTAAAGAATATTTATTTAAAAAATTAAAGACAAATTCTAGCATATTACTTAGAGACAAATACAGAACTGCTCTGGCAACATTAAAAAAAATCAATTAAAGCTGCAAAATTAAAATTTGAATTTAAATTAGCACACTCAAAAAACAACCTGAAATCCTTATTTTCTTATATGAATGGAAATAGAGTCAACAATAGAAATATAGGACCACTCTGTAATGATGGAATCACTATAAATACAAACAAAGATATGGCAGATCACTTCATTAAGTATTTTTGTTCAGTCTTTAATCAATCAGGAAATTCTGTAATCAATACTAATAGTAATGATTCCTGTATTACGTTATTTGAACTAAAAGAAATTAAAAATTCACTATCCAAATTTAAAAGATCAGCTAGTTCTGGACCGGACAATATTAATGCTATATTTCTTTTGGAAACACTGGATTCAATCATTATTCCTTTACAAATATTATTTAATAAATCTTTATTGGATTGTAAGATACCTAAAGTATGGCGTACTGCTTTGGTTACACCAATTTATAAAAAAGGGCCAAAATCTGATTTTCAAAACTATCATCCAATTAGTCCAAACTCTATTTTTGGGGAAACGATGGAATGATTAATTAAAGATAGGTTGGAAACCGAATTTAAAAAATTGAACATTCAGGATTTATCTCAGCATGGATTCAAAGTCGGTTTCTCATGTACAACAAATCTCATATCATTTTACCAACATGTTGCTAAATTATTGGATAGCAATGTAGCTACTGATGTAGTGCTACTAGATTTTAGTAAAGCATTTGATCATATATCACATTCCTTACTAATAAATAAATTACATCATTTTAAAATTCTACTTTGTTTAGTAAACTGGATATCTGAATGTCTGTATAATCATACTCAATCAGTTAGAATAAATGGAGCTCTTTCAACATCTGGAGCAGTTACAAGTGGGGTTCCACAGGGTTCCATTTTGGGCCTGATTTTGTTTAACTTTTTCATTCATGATATGGTAATAGAATCTAAAAATTACTTATCCAAGTTTGCTGATGATACTAAACTGGGTGGAAGAGTTGATACCATAGAAAAATTTAAAATTCTAGAACAAGACTTGTATACAATTGAACAATGGGCTAAAAAATTAATGTTATTTAACATCAATAAATGCAAGATCTTGCATTTTGGTAAAAATAATACATTACACAACTACTATTTAAATAACCAGTTATTGGAATCATCCAGTTGTGAAAGAGACTTGGGTAGATTAATAAATAATAAACTGACATCAGATGACCATTGTAGTAAAGCAGTTAGATCCGCTAATGTTGTAATAAGACAAATTAAAACAACTTTCATTAGTAAATCAGAACATGATTTGATCCCACTATATAGAGCATATGTCAGACCACACCTGGATTATGGGTCTCCCTTATGGAGTCCTTATACAAAAAATGACATAAATCGCTTGGAACAGATACAAGGAAGATTGACTAAATCTATTCCAAGATTAAAAAATAAGTGTTATGAGACCAGGTTACAACAAACTGGTCTCTACCCCTTAACATTAAGAAGAGAAAGGGGAGATTTACTTCTAATGTATAAATTGGTTCACAATCCTAAGTTACTTAATATATGTGGAATGGAATTTGCAGAAAAAAGAATTGTAGGAAGATTACACTCTAATCAACTAAAAGTAGAATGGGCCAATAACAAAAAATATGATAACCTTTTCAATATAAGGGCAGCAAAATCTTGGAATTCTTTACCACCCACAGTTGTAGATTCAGCTAACTCTGAGATTTTCAAAACTAGTCATGATCTCTGGTTATTGGCCTAATAATAATAATAATAATAATAATAATAATAATAATAATTAACCAAATGTCCTACTATTGAGGAGGACAATCTAGATGAGCCTTGAGCCTTCTTTTGTCCTACTTTATCCAGTAAATCCAGTAAATGTTGCAGTGGGCTCAGAAGATAGGTGATGCTAAACCCAGAGTAAGCTCACGGGAGGAGCAGGTGGTACGAGTAGAACCTGAACTAGTGCAGCTAAGCAGGAAGGTAGAAAAACTTGATGGGTCAGTGCCTGGATGACCTGGAGGTTCACAGAAGGTGAAATACTTCATTTACTGTGGGTCTTCCAGAGAAAGAGAAGGGCATGGATGCAATAATGTTTGTCCAGAAGCTCGGAAAAAAAAATCACAGATTCCTCTCCTAGCAGCCCTTGTTGTATTATGCAATGGGAACACAGAGCTTTGTGACCAATGCATGGGCCAGATGAAAAACCAGGACAAATTATTTTTCAGCTATTGAACTTTCTGGACATGATCTGAGTTCAGAACCAAGTCTGAGATGCCAAAGAGATGTTTTGGGAAAACAAGACTTTTTATCTTCAACGATTTTAGCCTGCAGGTCAGAACGAAGCAGGCAGAGTACTATCTATTTATTTTTATTTATTTATTTCAGTCTTGGAATAAACCTTTGAGTCAGAGACTCATTTGCAGAGGTTCCACGTCATATTAGATAACAGAAGAAAAAAACAATAGTATAATAATACAAACAGTTAAGAGAAAAGTGAATAAAACAAAATACACAACACAGTGAATTATGTCAACAGGGTATCCCATGTACAATGTGACCGCAACTGAGAGCTTTCAAAAAGGGTGACTCAATCATGGCACTTGTGCACAGGGATACCTGGTGGGGGGGGTGACCAGATAGGGGTTTGGCGAATATAGCGATGGGATGTCGCTATATATACACACACAGGGGGTGGGGAGGATGATGCAGTATGACAGGCAGAAGGGGAGGGAGGGAGGGTTTGTAGTGTGTAATGCAGCAGTGGGCTGCCAAGCTGGCAGTGTGGTGTGGTGGGTTGGTTGCAGGCTGAGGGTTGAGAGGATGCCAGATTTGTTTCTGTGCATGCTTGTGGTTTTTGCGCTGGGTCGGGTTTTATTTGTATTTTACTTTTGCACCACCCCCCCTACATGCACCCCCCTGGAGTTGAGAATCCTTAAGTAGAGTGCGGGGCTAACACCCCTCCGCATAAATATAAGAAACCTATATCTTGGGTGCTCTCTTGCTGTTTGCCGTGAGTCTACATCACCAAAATTCATTTTTGGCAATGTAGATGCTCCCAAACGGTGGTCGCTATTCTGCGATCGCCGTTATCATGTGGAACCTGTAAACAGTCAAGCAGGTTTGTACAAACTTGGTGCAGAAATATTAAACAGCCAGACATGGTCATTAAGAACAGTTCTATTGTCAAAGTGCAATAATGAGTTAGGTCAAATAAATTTAGCCTTAGGTACATGAAGTGCTATATTGGATATAAGTTGCTATAGCAGGATATACAATAGATTGCAGAAGGAACAGGGAGTCAAACAGGTTAAAGTTGGGAGGGGGTGATGAAATGGCTAGGGGAGGGAGGCAGAGATAGGAGGAAGATGAAGAAAGGCGAGTGTGATGGATAGGAAAGGGAGGAAACAAGGAAAGGGAAAGTGAAGGGTGGATAATGGCAGATGGAGCACTGAATGAGGATGAGGAGGGTAGGGGGGAGGAGGGTAGAGGGTTAGAGAAATAATACAAACTAAGACCAGCAGATACCAGTCACTAAACAATTGTTATTTGGCCAGAGAGGTGGGGCAGGTGGAAAGTGTCAAGGAGGTGGGGAAAGACCAAAATATATAAGATGGGAAAGGATGGGGGAAAGTAGACAAGGAGAGATAGAAAGAGGTGAATCAAGGTTGCTGAGAGAGGAGGTGAGTTAGGGGGTTACAGTCACAGACACTCACCAGAGTTAGTAGAGACTGAAGCTTTGTTTTAAAAGGGCCAAGTCTGGCTTCTTCAAGTAATTCTTTGCTGAGAGAGTTGAGCCAGATTGATGCACGATATTCAAAAGACCTTTGACCTTGCCAGGTTCTATGGAACTTTGACCTTGTGGAAAGAGACTTTCAGGGTTTGGCCATTTTTACTCCTCGTGCACCTGGACATGGTAGGTTGCTTAAGAAGGTTCCATACTCCGGGGTATGTCCAAGTACTGATTTTTTGGCGAGCAAGCACGTTTGGTACCAAATACAGCATTCTAAGTAAAGTCAACTACTACAAAGAAATAAGGAACAACCTGCATGCTGCACCATAAGATTCTGAGTCTTGCATCCTGCAAAACTAGTGATCCCCACAGACAACAGCTAGAGGCAATATCAGCTGCAGATTCGAAGAATGAGCTGTCCGCACTATACCAAAATCTGTTTCCACCTGGAAAGTGAAAGGCTGGAGACAATCCCTGATGGTCTGAAGGTTACTACCTTCTATTCTGTATGGGGCATTCAGTCAATCATGATGGGTAGGGAGGAGCAGCTTTAGCCATTTCTATGAATCTGTTTGAAATTGTTCTGGCTCTGTCCTAAGGGGCAATTTTTTTTGTGCAAACTAAGATACTTTGCCTTGTACTAGGTTTTGTATGCAGACTGATAACATTGTCCACTGCATTTTAATTTGTTAATTGGAGTCTAGAGGGGTAAGGTTCTTTAATTTAATGTACTGCTTTCTTTGCAAAATGGCATCAGCTGCATGGGAAGCTGCACTTACTTCAGTATGTGTTCACTTTTCATTAGTTATGTATCAGTCTCAGTTACAACACGAATGATCCAGCATTAACCCCTCAGAAGCAGGACATAGGGGGTTTTAAGTGGTATGGCTGGACAAGAATAGCATCCTTATGGACAAATTGTAAGTGTAATTTCTTATACTCCATTTGAAGAACTCTGTATTTTTTCAATACCAGTTCCCAGTTTTGACTACCCTATCCAGGTTTAATAAGGAATGGCTTATGTAGTCAGTCTTTGTGCCTAGCACCTACAGAATAAAGTCTACTGCATGCTAAATTGGGAGTCTGTGACATCAGCTGGACATGCGCTGACTCTTGATAGGAAAATACTGTCTGATTGATCAGAATTCTGAGTTAAAACATCAAGGAATCATTTCTATAGTATCTTCTTTAAACAGAGTGAGCTCCTTACTGCAGCAGTTTAATAAGCTGCACAAAGCAGTGTACTGACATGGTACTACACGAAGTCTGCACCATTTGCAACTGCTAAAATGGAACTTTGGACAGCGATTCTACCTGGATTTCTCTAAAAAGTTATAAAGTTCAATTCAGAATTCATTTTGGGAGAAATTTCCCTAACGAATTCTCTTGAAAACATTAGAAAATGTGTCCAAAGTTTCTTTCAGCTGTACCTGTGGCAGACAGCATGGACTTGACGTGATACCTACTGACATAGAGGTATCAGTTGCAAATCAGTATTTTGGCAACAAAGATTACATTTAATAGGGTTCCATGTTGCTTCCGCAAGCTTTTCAAAAAACATGTTTCAGTAGCTAAAACCAAACTGGATCTACTCATCATACTAGATTTGCAGTTCCTATGATGAAAACGTCCCTTGGACAAAAATCAACATTATACTCTCTTCCGTTGTGTATACAATGCTTTACCTCTGGAGATAACTGCTGTGTGCATTTAATTACCTGTCTTTAAAAAAATGTTAAAGAAACATCTCATAGATGTCAACGTCTGTAAATGTTTGACTGTATAATAATTTGTTTATTTGTATCATCTTTGCAATTTCTTTAATTGTTCTGGTCGTCCATGTAAATGGGTCTTCGGCTCATGGTCTTATCCAGATTTTAAATAAACAAACAAACATATATTTCCAAATTAAAGGATGAAACTAATTTATTCAGGCATAATGAATGTACTGCTCTGTCAGCAGCACTACATTGCACATTCATTATGCCTGAGTGATAACAGAATCAACTTTAGGCAGAAGTGTTGCTAATTATCGTATACCCAACTTATACTTGTTTTTATGTTTCTTTAAACAAAGGCCGTATCATGCCACAAAGATTTTTTTAATAGATTTTAATTAAATATCATTACATTTAAGAAATATCTGCTTTTCCTAATATTGCTTCATACCGACATCCTAGCCCACAGGGACAGTTACTGTTTGGTCCATACCCATGATGCACTGCTCTAGTTTGACTTGAACAAAGGCTTCCAGTTGGATGCCAACTGTCTACCTTTTCCTGTCTACTTCTAGCATGTCTCTACAGTCCCTCAGGTGTTCTTCAGTTTTGCTGGGGCAAATTTCATGTTGATTAATTTTTGGGGGGGACAGAGAGCAGAGATAATGAGTATGCTTTTGAGTTTCTGTGTTGGACTCCATGAAATGCTCCTTTTAAATATAGCGCCCTTAAACCATAACGTTATTCAGCCTAGTGTTCATGAACCTTGTCTAGTACTTCATAAATGGTTAAAGCTAAGGTAACCAAGTACAGTGGCAGCACTGCCATGGATCTGCTTTGAGGGGCTAGAAAGCAGGTTACACAGCAAAGGAATGATATGTATTGAGACCATAGCAGCCTATAATCATCAGTGATGATTACAGGCTGCTATGGTCTCAATAAATGTGATCACACTGGCTGATTTTGCAGGAAAATAATGCCCTCTGTTTTGAAGGAAGCACATCCACACTGAGCCAACTGCACCCCTCTTACTTTACCATTCCAGGCAACATGATAGATGCGATGGTTGGTCCTGTTGGTCTGGTCTGGCAGTCAGGACAGAGCAAGCAGTGGATGGACAGTCGTTTAGGTCAAAGTCAGAAGGGTGGAGATTGGAGGATGGAGTCGTGCTGACTGGCAACTGAGAATGAAAGAACCCAAAGGCAGAAACAAGGACTCAGCGCATCTTTCAGAGTGGGTCACAGCGAAAGTAGGGCAGGCTGCATAGGACCCTTATATCTCATCACTGCTCTTTTGGTTTACTTGTAACAAGAGACATGATGTAACATTTAAGGATGGAAAGTCAGGCTGGGACAGAAGTCAAGGCACTGCCAGCCCAGGAAGGTACAAATCACTTCATTGAAGTGAGTAGTTAAAGCTGGAGACAGGCATGGATGATTGGATCTGTCTGCTGCATAACTACTCACTTCAATGTTGTAAATTTCAGCAGATAGCAGGGCTTCCAAGGACCTGACCCCCCCCCAACCCACTCCTCCCAGCTGAGGTATGGTACACTGGTAGCCTGGCAGCAAAGGTCAGACAGCCATTTGAGGAAAAAAAAAAACAGAAACGAGATAGAGAGCAGGGAGTTGGCAGCACATCAAAAGGATAGTGGCAGCCAGCATAAGCATAGCAGGCCCGCTATGCTTAGACACTTTGGGGATCAGCAACAGATACTTGCTGCCTTTCTTTCATTCCAGACATAACTGAGATCATGAGAAATCCAACATATCCCAGCCAGGTTCTCATCTCCCACCACCTCTATTCTGATCCTTCTCTGAACTCTGACTGATCCTCATTCTTCTTAGTTGTACAGTCCCAGTACGATGATGCGCTCTTTTGCATGGCAACAATTCCACCAGAATTCCAGATCATCACATCTACAGCGAGCTCTGGTTGGTCAGGGAGAATCTCAGAATTAATTCTATGAGGAGAATGGTGAACTCTGTTTACCTTCTGCCACAAATGCTAGGATACAGCTATGAGTAGCACACTGCATCCAGCAATTACAGCAAGAAAGGTTTTCCTATACGGAGGAGGATCAGCCAATATGAGCAGCATGTTCAGCCACCTAGTGATGCATTTTTGTTTGTCAGGCTCCTGACCTTGAAAGCCATTCAGCTGTTTGCTGACATGGCGTCATGCAAATAAAAGGACAAAAGCCCTCTCTGATTGGAGCAACTTTGGTCCTTTGAAGTACATGAAGTTTCCACCTGGCAAGCAGCAAGTGGTGTCACAAGCACAGTGTGTGTTCATTGGTCTAGACTGTTAAGCACCTGCTGTTGTGAACTGCAAGGGACTTGGCAGTAGCATACCCCAGAAATCCCTTTTCACTCATCACAAAATGTTTAGTGCACAGGTGCATCAAAACGTAAAAAGAGAGTTCAACTACCCATTACTGAAAACAGCTTGTATACTTCCATTAAACATGCCCAATATGGGCACCACACAGCCCACTTACATTGTTCACTGGCCTGCAGGTGGCTGCCGTTGCCATTTTCCATCCAGTCTGATGGCCTATGCCAGATCTCAGATGAGAGTGGTGTTGTCCTCCATCTGCCTGGCCACATCCACATGAGGCAGACCTGGCGCCACTTCAGCTTGTCCCTTCCCTCCATCGCTATAATGTCCCTTCTCTGCACTCCAGGCATCTATGGGAGGAAAGACACTGAACTTAGCAAGTTGTGCACACAGATTGAGGTACACAGGAGTGGTATACTGTGTATGACAGATGTACAACCAGACTATATATGAGGCAACACACCACACACAGGTGGACAGTCATACAACTATGATGGTATGTGTGGGGCATACCAGAGACAGCAGTGTGTACCTGAATAGTGGAGCACTGTACATAAAATGAGTGTGCTGTGCTGCAAAAGAGCTGGACACAGCTGTACAAGAGACACAGGACACCGGCAGACCAGCCAGATGTGAGAATGCAGCATATGCCACAGCAGCTCCAAGGCAGAGTGCAATAAGCTGTGTATTGGCCTCAGTGGATGTGTGTTGTGGCCACACACCCAGTGCCCTGCAGACCAGGCATGCAGCACACAGGCCCACACAGGTGTGCAGGACAATGTACATGCAGGGGCCACCCTAGCCAGCAGGAGTGTGTCAGTGCCCCAAGGGTCACGTGAGGGGGCCAGAGCCACAACTGCTGAGGTGCTGCTCTCTCAAACATATGTGCAACCTGCCTTGACATGGACATCCTCTCCGGCCCCCCGGAAAAAACATGCTGCATAGTGTAGACATGCAATACAGAATGTTGACCACACAATTCAGGGTACTAATGTGGATGTCTGCCAAAGAACTGCTCACCTTCCCTCAATGGTCATCTTCCTTCAAAATGGCTGGCCTCCCCCTCCACCTGCCTGGCATCCTGCTGCTCCTGTGCAGTTCTCTCCAGCCCTGGCTGGGTCTTGTTATCTGTGGAGAGGGACAAAGGTGAACGTGATCAAAACCAGGCAGCAGACAACATGGCACAGTACCATGCAACTTCCACACTACACAGTTCTGTACACCAATACTGTGCCACTGCAGACACATGTGCAGAGCAGAGCAGAGATGGACAGGACCATGCATGGGCTTGTTGGACAGGTTTACACAGCCATGCCATGGCACACTGATAGGTGAGACCAGGGACAGGGCACAGAATCAACTCTGCATACCAATATTGTAGCTAGAAACAAGCACTGCATACGCAAGACCCATTTTGTGCCCCTGTGCTGCTTTCCTCACCACCCCTTTCCCACATACCCATACATGTCAACCAAACTCAGTTGAATACATGTACACAATGAGCACAATAATCACACCATCACAACAGTATAGGTGAATATTGTACCATAGGTGTAACCAAACTCAGTGAAAGGTCCTAGATTGTCTCCACCACTCAAATACAATTGTAAAGCATGGATTACTTGACGCATGTGTACCTGCACCCATGCTTCATACCATGGACCAGTGTACATGGAACAGACATGGGCTGTGGAAACATGCTGTTTGGCACATCTAACACCCTGGCTAGGGGTACACACTAAGGTACAGGACATATTTATCCAGCCTGACAAAGTGATTAGTAACATACAGTGATCACATGCCTATGTGGTATCACACACCCTTGGTGGTATGGAAAGCAGCATGATTCCCAGATGCACAGTGATTCCTGTACTGTACAGGGAAATGAAGAAACAGTGGTCCCATAGGACTGCATTGGTTTTACTGGACAATATAGCAAATCAAATCCCAAGGACAAAGTGTAATCAACAAGTACACACAGGTACATTGCTCTTTCCCTCAGTGACAGTAACAAAGCAGTACTATAGCATTGAAACAGTACTGTACCCCAGACACCACTGCAACCATATATACATACATACATCTGACTGTACTCACCTGACCTTGACACAGTGCCACTATCTACTATGGCCTGCAGCTGTTGGAGTCACCTGGGCTCCCTGTGGCTCAGGTCACTGAACCTGTGGTGGCATTGGTCTCCCGTCCCGGCAGTGCCTATCCTATGGGCTAAGTGCCACTCCTTTAATGCCCACACCTCACACCTGATGACCCCCATCCCTCTGCAGCAGCTCCTCTTTGTCTATCACCAACTCAACCATGTTGGTCAACTCAGCAGCCAACTATCTGGTATCCCTCTGCCTGTCCACCATGACCTTGCTTTGCCTGTCTGCCATTATCCTGGATTTGTGCAACTTCCTCTCACTTGCCAAGCCTCTCCCTGGACTTCCACGGCTATATTGAATAGGCCTGGCAGCAGCATTGTATGTTTGATGTTTGCGAAGTTTTGCAATTTGCACAACAATAAGTATGGTTCCAGGTGGGGGTGTGCGATCACATGTGGAAGACAATGTGCTTTCTGGGAGCATGGTGCACATGTGCAGTGGCATAGCACACCATAGTCCACACGCCCATGCAGCAGGATGACATCGGCAGACTCGCGGCCATTGCAGTGCTGCCATAGCACTAGTGCTATTCTAAGCACAGAAATGCAATATTGAAACAGAGCATGCAAATGGACTAATTATGCAGCTCGTGCCCTAAATCTACATTTGTATACCATTACTGGAATGTACTTTGCATGCCTAGTTACACCTGAAACATATAAAAGGAGCAGTCAGTACTACACAGCTTCTTCTACAGAGGTACCATGTGCGGCTAGAAGTATGTGTATTTTGAAATGTCCTAAAACAGGGACGGGGTGTTCATAGCAGTGGGTTTATGATGAATCCAGAACTACTGCATGGTGTTGCACTGTAACAGCATTGCAGCTATTGCAAACTGATGTACCCCGTAACTGACCTGTTTGACAAGTTTATTGGAGCTCTTAAAACATTGTAAAACTGCTCCAACCACCTGCAGAATACTGGTGTCAGTGGTAACTTTTACGTTTAAAGTTTAAAGGCACCAGGGTAACTAGAAATATTATGGGCTGATAGCTCCTGGTATGACACCAAATATAAAATTACAGTGTTTCCCCAGAAGTGCAGTGGAAATGAAAATAATGTTTTATTTTCTGTATTGCGCTTAAAGCGCTTGTACACCTGCATAAATCCCTGAACCCAGTCAGTTCAACTAATAGGGTTGACACCAAAATGCAACTAAAGAGTGTTTTTTTCTGTCTTTAAAGCATTTTACCCTATTTTTTTTTTTTTGAGGCTTTCATATTAGGTAAAGAGCACTGAAACCCAGTGCTATACAAATAATAGTAGCTCTCTTAGCTCTCTGTTCTTCCCCTTTATGTTTGTTTGTGCTAGATTTCGAGCTAAAAGCTAAATGCTTTGCTACTAAATGCCCTTACAAACAGAGGAAATAATTAGGTTAGCTTTTAAACAAAACACTCTGTTTCTTGTAGCTTTGTTATTCGTTTTCAACTAAACACTGCCCAAAACTTAGGCCCTACATACCTAAGCAAGGTGTGGCTCAGCTGCTGCTCCTCTAGAAGCTGTGGGATACTCTCTACCCTAGGAAGCCAGCGATCTCAATCTCATTGTATTTTATGGGATGATCACTGTCAGTCACTAGGAGCTGGCCGGAGCTTAGTGACCAATTATTCAGAATTTGCTCTATTTTTCAGTATTGCATGTTATATTGCAGTTTAAAATGGCTATTATTATAAAAATGGGCAATGTCTTAATATAAAAAGGTCATTCTGACCCTTATGTCTTTGTAGAGCATAGTACTTACACTGTATTTGTTTAGGGGTGGATCATCAGGTGACCAAATTGCCCTATGTAAAGGACATTTCCTAAGATCTATCAGATCAGTTCAGCCAAGGAGACTGTGCCAGGAGGATCTCTGGCTAACACTGAGCTTAAGTGGACAGTGTGAGACTGAATGAATTCCACTCTGTGATTGTTTGATTTAATTTGCTGTGATTTCATTTTGTTTTCTTTTCTTAAAGTTTTATTTTCCATTCTATATTTTGCCAATAAAAGGACTTACTAGCTGGTGTTCTCCAAACTCTACATTTGTGTCTGTGTTATCCATCCCACACCTCATCACAACTGTCTGATTCAGTTCCACCCCCCCTTTTGTCCCTTCCACTATGGAAATGATACAGTTCCACCCTTTAAAAGGATTAGGACCAGGGGGGCTGCTGGCAGAACTGGACATTTTGTCTGTTCTGGAGGTGTGTGTGGAGGGTCCTGAGGAAGCCGTGGGTGTCACTTCTTCACTCACCTTGGTCTGATGGCAGCTGAGAGCATTAAAAACCAGGGGGCAGAGGTAGGAGAAAGACCAGGGCCCGGGATGACAAACTGGTTCTGATGGGTCATTATGATGAATATCAGAATGCAATCACCTGGAAAAAAGCAGCTTTTATGTATAGGGCTATTGCAGCTGGGAAGAACTGACCGGCTCAGCTCTTTCTGGTTGTGGACAGGCTCTTACATCCGGCCTGTCTGGAACCAGTTAGGGCATTTTCAGAGCAAAAGTGTGAGGAGTCCACTAGTTCTTCTCAGACAAGGTGTCCTCCATTACAGCAGGGATTTCTCCAGGTGGATTGTTACAATCCAACAGGGTTGAGCCTTGTGGGGACATTCCTGTTCAGTCTTCCTGGACAGAGAGTTCTGACCTATGATGGTGGAGGGGGTCTGTAGGGTGATCTTGGGGCTGAGACCAACTTTTTGCAGCTTGGAACCTGATCTGACGAGATTACTTGTTGATTGCGTTGGGGTTTCAGGCCCATTTTTCGCTGAAATTGTTAGGCGTTCCTTAGTGACAGGAGTTTTCCCAGAGCCACTTAAAGGAGAAGTCCACCCGAAACTTGAAAAAATATATGTTGAACAGAGTATTTTAATTGGTATGTGAATTTCTAGTGTTTCCTTCCCTCTGACTGGTATTAGGAGTTTTTCCTAAATTAGCCTGCTAGCTTTAGAGTAGTTTTTCGACCCCTGGAGATATCCATATGAAACAGCTTAATTGTATTCCTTTGTCCTACAATGCACCTTGTTTCATGTGATGGTGATGTAGCAGAGACCATAAATCCAGCAGAAAGCATTGCTTTACAATCAGTTCACAACAGTAGAGATGGCTATATTTTAAAATCTGTAGAATTCAACTTGGTGACCACCCTCATCGTAAAGGTCTTACTGTCCTGAAAAACTTTGTTGCTGGTAATTTTTGTGCAGCTTGTAAAGCTTCCAAGCTATTCAGTTTGTTTGGCATGTGTGTGCTGAATGTTGTGTCTCTCTTACATCACTGTCACATGAGACAAGATGCACTGTGGAAACAAGAAATGCAATTAAGCTGTCTAGGATAAAGATCCACAGGGGTCGTAAAACTAGCATAAAGCTAGCAGGATAATTTAGGAAAAACTCCTGTGACCCCCCCTGCAAATGGGGGTTCCCAAAAGTCTTCCAGGAGCTTGCCTGAATGCTCCAAGCCTGGGTGGTGTTTGGCGTCTGAGCTGCTTAACTGTGGTTGCAAGTGAGTGCTATTTGAGCCTCCATGTACTGTCTCTTTAAGAGCTGTCTGCTTGCAGACTTGATTAGTTTGTATGGGGGGACTGTATATTTAATGCTCGAATCCTGCCCGAGATGCGGAGTAATCGCTCCATTTTGCGGTTGCTGAAGGTGCAAAGGGAGTCCATCTGGAAGCTGTAACTGTTTGCCTGTAATCATTTAAAGCATTAGCAAAATTGTAGTTTGTCTAACCTGCCTTTATTGCAGCTGGGACTCTGTGTGTGTTACCTCTCCGTTTTGGACCTAAACTGCTATGCTGGGCCAATTGGGTTAAGGGATCCCTAAAATGGAGCCTGTGGATGAATCAGAACTTGGACTCTTAATTTGAGCCAGCCACAAGGGGATTGTATGGGCAGTGACTCTGGAAAATGTAGTTTTGCCCTTGGTGCCTTTTTCTACCAACAGAGGGAGTCTTATTGTGAGTGACAGCTGAATCAGCCAACCTAATAGTGTGGAGCTAAAGGAAATGCTCTGTTCTGTGACTGGAAAGATCAGATCAGTTGTGGCAGTGAAGAGAGAAGGAGCTGTGTGCTTCTGCGATGTATAGTTTTGTGTGGGAAGTGCGTGTGAGGCCCTGAGTTTCGGTCTGCAGCCTTTGTGAGTGCCAGTTTGGACTGAATCCAAGTTGTGAGGAGGAAGAAGCACTAGAAGTATGAAAACCAGGCTTGCCCTGTAGAAGACTGGAGAAGTTGCTGAATCGCGCGCGGTCTGTCAGGAACTGAAGCTGTTCTGTGTGCTCCCGGGTATTTTGCAGCAATTGCGATTGGGATCGAGGAACAGCCTGCCTGGTATAGTACTTTCCTTTTACATATAAATGTGTGTAGTGCTTGTGGGGAATCACTATTTCAAATCCCCTGTACAGTGACTTGTGTGCTGAAGCTGGAAGTAAACCACAGCTTAATTCGTACTACATCCATTTGCTATCAACTGCAGTGGGGTCCAGTCACAAGGACCTTGTCCTCATGCCCTGCTCTTCTGGCAATCCAGAGGGACATTCTCCGTCCAATACTCAGCTTGAGTGTTGTGAGTACAAATCAGGGTATTCCCCTGCAGCTTGTTATCAATCACAAGTGTGTCATCTAATTCTTGTTGTTTCACTGTTTCATGGACTGAGCCCTCCGGCTCCGGATTACAACTGGGTGTTGTGCATATATTTTCTTCTACAGGGTCTTATCCATCTGCACCTGCTGACCAACCCCAGGCAATGGACCTGGCTAGCTCCCCCTCAACCTGGGTACCCAGAGTGTGACTTTTCAGACCCTGTATGTATGCACAGTACTGTGATTTAATGCTACCAATTAACCTGATTTCCCCCTCCCGTGTTACTGCCCCCTAAATAAATCATATTTGTTGTTGTTACACTATATACTGTCTGTGGTGTTGGTACTTATGGAAACAATATTGTGTTTTGCTGCATATGTTGTTTAATCTTATTTTACAGGGGGTCCTCAGAGACATTCTGCAGAATCAGTCTCGAGGGTAAGTGGTATCTATATGAGTGAACAGTGTGTATACATGGGGTATTGGGGATGTAACTCCGGTGTACTGTGTGAGCCACTAGAGGGAATAAAAGGGTGTCTCAGTGTCCCAGATGGCTGTGAACAAGCTAATCTAACTACTACAAACCCTGACCTCTGGGTGGAAGCACCCTCCATAGGACCTTGGCCCCTCAACCTGTCCATAGTCAAACAGGCAGAGGTAGTAGCCCTTGGGATAGCGCTACCTCTGGGTTACACTCCTAATATCAGACAGAGGGAAGGAAACACTAGAACTTCACATACAAATTAAAACACTCTGCACAACATATATTTTTTCAAGTTTTTGGTGGACTTCTCCTTTAAACAGGCTCTGGCAAAGCTCCAGTTGAAAAAAAAAATATCTTTGGACTCGGACATTTTGCAGATTACTGACCTGTTTCAAATCTTCCCTTTCTAGGCAAGATTCTCGAGAAGGTGGTTGCAGAGCTGCTTGAGATTCTCCTTATGGACTTCCATATTTATGAACCTCTCCAGTCTGGATTTAGGGCTTTGCACAGCACGGAGACCACACTGGTACGGGTGCTGAATAACCTGCTCCGAGTGAGGGACAGGGGAGAGTGATCTATTCTTGTCCTCCTCGATCTCTTGTCAGTATTTGACACTGTGGATCATGGGGTGTTGTTGTACAGGCTGAGGGAGTATGTTGGACTCACTGGCAATGTTCTCAGCTGGTTTGAGTCCTTCTTCCAGGGCAGGACCCAGAGGGTGGTGCCAGGGAATTATTCCTCAAGCCCAGTGGCACTGTCCCGTGGAGTGCCCCAAGATTCTGTCTTCTCTCCCATGTTATTTGCAGTGTATATGCTGCTCTGGGTGAAGTCATAAGGCAGTTTGGGCTTGGATTTCATTGTTACGCTGCTCCACCTGTCTTTCACACTGGGAAGAACAGATGCAGTTGACATGCTGAACAAGTGCTTGTTCGAGATCCGATCTTGGATATCATCAAATAATCTGAGCCTCAACCCAGGGAAGACTGAAGTGCTTTTGGTTGAGCTGGGTTGGAGAGGGGAGTGGAGGCCTCTGGGGAGGTTTTGGGGCTTTATATTGGCACATCCAAATTGGAGACCTCCATCAAGGTGAAAAATGTGGGCATCCTTCTGGACAGTGAGTTGACACTGGGTGCCCAAGTGTTGGCAGTTCTCCAAAATGGATTTTAAATTCTTTGAAATATCACCTGAATAAGATCCTTTGTCCCTCCTGACGATCTGACCACACTGATACATGCATTTGTTACCTCAAGGCTTGATTACTGTAATGAGCTCTACCTCGGGGTCAAAGGGGGTGCACCGCAGTGCATGCAGTTGCTGCAGAATGCTGCAGCATGGCTAATGATGGGTCTTTCGAGATGATGTCATATGTTGTTGGTGTTACACAAACTGCATTGGCTGCCAGTGTGCTGGTGCATCTCCTTTAAAATAGGTCTGCTGACCTATAAGGCCCTGCTTGGCTGAGTTTGGGTTACCTGAGGGAGCTCCTGCATGCCTACAACCCAAGACGCTCTCGCTGGTCAGTGAGGGAGGGTCTCCTGGAGGTCCCCGGGGTGAGACTGAAATTTGGGGGGACCGAACACTGGAGATGGCAGCACCAATCTTCTGGAATACGTTGCCTGGTCACCTGAGGGAGGCCCCCTCCATAGAAAGTTTTAATAGAAAACTTAAAACATTTCTATTTCAGCAAGCCTTTAGGGATTAAATAGAGATGATCATTGTTATCGTTTCAGAACCTAGGGTACATAATATTTATTAGTTTTTATTATATTTATATATTGTTTGGATGTTAGATGTTTGATTGGCTCACAATATGATCTTTTTGATGTTACATGTTGTAGGGGTGCCCTGGGCCTTCGGGGAAGGGTGCCTCAAATAAATAAAATATACTACTACTACTACTTATTTTGTTTCAAGACCCCTTTTTATTCATTCCTAGTTATTATTCCCTACTGTATTGCTTTGGGATACATTTTGCTAAACATTACTGCCTCCAGTGTGATCTGTGTTCACTTTCTGGGACTATAGAGGTACACAATGAGGCAGCCCCTGTAGTCCCTGGACCTCCTGGCCATTCTGGGTTATGCCAGTCAAGCTGCTCCTGCATCCCTTGGTCTGCTGGCTCTATGTTCACTGAAATATTACCTTCTGGAACCAGCAGGCATATTCCACAGTTCAGTGCCATGTTGTGTAGTATGCAACAGACAAAGAACATGGCACAGGCTTTCTGAGGGTTGTATTGTAGGGCACCAGCAGAATAATCAAGGCATCTGAACCACATCTTGAGCATGCCAAAGACACACTCAATGACACTGTGTATCGTGATGAGTGCCACACTGTACCTGTCTCTGCAATGGATGTGGGTCATAGGACAGGTGCTATCAGCCAGGGTCACCAGCAGTATGCACTGTTCCCTGTGTAGAGAAAGGACATTGGTTAGTGACATAAATGGCAGCTATGGTCCTTGGTGGGACCTTGGGTGTATAGTCATCAACTAGGTGCCCACTGGGTATATCCCCACCCTCGAATTTCTGGCACAAGATGGAGTTGTGCCAGATGAAGGACTTATGGGTAGTACTGGGGAACTGTGCCAGGACATTAGGGATGTACCCTGTTTGGCCTTATCCCCTAACTTTGCAGGGCACAGAAACATATTTACCTCCTTGGTTTAATATTGAAAGATATTTGGCCTCTAAGAATCACTGTACCTTAGCATTCCTAGTTTATTCTGCCCTGAAATCGCTGCCTAATTCCCTAAAGGACACCCTGATTGGGTGGTCTATTAAGGCCCTGTATCAATTGCAAAGGCATCTAGATTTAGATTGGCATAAGTCCCTAGAACAACCATTAATGAGGAATCCACAATTTAAAATAGACAATAGGCCTATTTCCTCTTCATATTGGGAGCTCATAGAGTATGCTAAACTCCCGGACATAGCTCCTGAAGGGGACTTACTCTCTTTTTCTCAATTTCAGCAATGTTTCCACACTCAGAAGAAGCACCATTTTAAATATTGCTAAATAACACACCTTTTGGCTCCTTTTCTGATGAGACAAGGAGCATGTACCCCCCCTTGAAAATGGAACCATCTTCCCTTTTCCAAGTAGCTGATCAACCACATTCTGTTTCCATGATATACAAAGCACTGCAGTCCTTGGATCCTCATTTGCCGCAGGGTATATGCTACTATTGGACTCAAAGACTGTCTATTTCTGAAGATGTCAACATATAGAAACAGATTTGGGGTAACATCTGCAGATTTTTTTAAACAGGACAGACTTCGTTTAGTACAATATAACATAATGCATAATTTATATTTCACCCCAGTATGTCTCTATAAAATGGGAAGACTGCCTCCCCTCAGTGTCAACGATGTTTAGAAATAGATGGGAATTTATGCCATATGTTATGGACGTGTCCAAAAGTATATACTTATTGGCAAACAATTAAAAGCTCTATTGATCCAATGTTAGAGTTGTATTCACTTTTCATGCCAGAGATCTGTCTTCTCAATTATTATCCCTCTAATATTCCTAGAACAAAAAGGGCTTACATAACCATGATATCTGCCGTAGCCAAATTAACCATTAAGAGGCACTGGAAGGAAGAATCCTTGCTATCTGTAATAGAATGGCATAAAGAAATTCTATTGGCTCTTCAACTGGAGCGGCACATTGCAACAGTGGCTGACCAACTCACTGGACATCAAAATAAATGGGGTCCCTTAGATGCGTTACTCGCACTTTGGAAATCCTAGAGAGTAGGTCCACTCAACTAAATCAGATTTTTGCAGGGACAGCAAATATCATGAATGGCACCTAGTGGGGGATTTTGAGGGGATTAGTCAATTAGTTTTAGGTATGTTATCTGTAACACAATTTGGTAATCTGTTATTTTCCAGTGTCTGTTCTTATCTTGATTCCTGTCGTAAATGTTATAATGAATAATGAATAAAGCACATTGAATTTAAAAAAAAAAGAGATGTACCCTGTTGCATTGCACCCCACCAGGCAGTTGATGGAGTAGAAGCCCTTTCTATTCACTTAGGCCTCCACCCCATGCCCTGGGGGTGCCCAGATGGTAACATGGGTGCAGTCATTGGTACCCAGTTCAGCCAGGTGATATGCAACCCAATAGAATTGTTGCATGGCTGCTGTTTGCCTTACTGGTGCAGTGGGGAATATGATGAACTCCCCATCATGGGCTAGCAGGGCATTTAGCAACTGGGCCAACAGTCACATGGTGGCAGACTGTGTGATACTGGTGGTGTCACCCACCAGTATCTAGAATATTTCTGTGGTCAGAAAGCACAGTCCTTCTCTCGCCTTGAGCTCAACAGACATTGCATGGCTGTGGTGCGCGTCTGTCTGGAGCTATTCATGAGCATGGGCCTGTTGAGCCTGTACTGACCAATGATTTGTACATCACTAAGGACTTCGAATGTGACTCGTGGACAGTACTGTCTGTTTACAGCATAGCATACAGTGGTATCACCACCTCCCTTTTTCTTCTAGTGATACCCCCTTCCTATTCTCACCGACGTGCCACTGGCACTTACCCACATACAAATGACTGCTTTAAGGGTTTGCTTCTGCTTATTGTGAAGTTAATTTGGTACTAGCAAGATGAGTAGAGCAGCCAATTGAGCTGCCAGTTCTGGGAATGTGAATGGGGAGGTGAAAGTGCCACACAGTGGCCATTTGAAATGGCAGTGCCAGTAATGTGTTAGGGATCATTAAAAGTATCCCCTGAGTGGCTAAGTGAATTGGTAGTGCTAGTAACATGCAAACGGGGTGGGGTAGTGAAAGTAGCCGCATAGTGTCCATTTATACCATAAGGGCTGGTAACGTGCAAGGGAAGGAGTAAAGGAAACTTAGAGAAACCGTTTAAACTAGCAGTGCGAATAGTAAGCAAATGGGATGAGAGAAAGTAACCAGAGTGTTCATTTGAACTGGAAGTGACAGTAATGTGAAAATGAGTGAAAGGTGGTGAATGTGTTAGAGTGGAATTTGAGGCTGGCACTGCCACTAAGCATACAAAGGGAGCAGACAACAGACAGGCATTCTAAGTAAGCAGGGGACAGGACAGAGCCAAACAATGTTATGCCATTGGCTCAGTAAAAATACATTGACAGGAATGACAATTCTTCACAGTGATGCCATGGCTGGCCTCTCTGTAAAGTGTGCATGTGAATGCAAACCTACATAACCCAGGGCCAGCACCACTGACTCTGGAAAAGAGACTCATTTATAGAGGCATCACTGGCACATAGCCTGACACACCTCCACATTCCCTTTCTCACTCTGACACTCCAGATTTGTTTTTTTGTATTCTGCAAGCAGACATAAACAGGGGTATATAGAGGTGAGAATCACATTATATTGCATTGATCAGACTTTTTCCCTTTAGGAATTGTTAGTTTTCTCTGTATGCCCTTTCCCTGAACATGCAATTGTGATCAAAACTAATAGTAATCATCCAAATGTATTCTGTACAATAAAATAGGATTAAGTCCTCTATTACAGAAAACCCTTCAGGCTTGTGGCTTTTTGATCTGGTTAGTCCCCTCAATGGGTTTATTTCCTTGCACACCACACTTAGGCATCATTTATTCTAGACATAAATTGATCAGCCTAGTGACAATCTTATGAACTGTAAAATGAATCCTTTTAAAGGAGAACATTGAGGAGGAACTAAAATAGGGGTTATGGACAAATCACAACATGTCTTTACAAAAGGGGAATTATGCCCGACCATTATTAGCCTTTCATGAGCCAGTCATTAAAAGTATAGATGGGGCAGACATGTGGATGTCATATTTCTGGACTCCATTAAATCCTTTGATATGGTGTCATGTGCAGAATTGAGTAATACATCTGATGAAGTCATGATTAGTTGTTAGATATTAAAAAGGATAAGTGACTGGCTCAGTAATAGAGAACAAATGATGAGAATAAAAGGCTTAGTATTCAAGGATGTGGATCACAGCATTTAGTGCTGAATCTGATAGATACCTAGAGCTATAGCTATATCTGTATTTACTGTATAGCTATATTTTATTTATTTATTTAAAAGTTTTACCAGGAAGGCATATGGAGCAGACTACCACTCGATTCCAGATACATCCTGGGGGGTGTAGGGAATGGGAGGCTACATACACATTCAAAGTACAGACATTTCACAAATATGTACAAAAATTAGCTATATGTAATGATATGTACAGAATAAATACAGAATGCATCACAGCAAGCAACCACAAAATCTGGGTAGACACAGCCACTAAATTGATATGCAGTGCAAATGACAACACTCACAGAGTCAGAGATAAATATTAGGAGTATCCACAGTTGGAGCCAGTTGGAGAGCTAGTACCTGGACTAGTGTGAGTTTAGTCTGCATGAGCAGTTGGCGGAGAAGTGCCCTTTGAGGAGTGAGTTGATATGCTGAGAGGTGGGAGCATGCCAAATGTCCACAGGCAGAGAGTTCCATAGTTTGGGCATGCGAGCTCTGAAGGCCAACTGGCCAGCAGAGGTCGACATGTTAGGGACATGCAGGAGCTGGGAGTCTAAATTCCTGAGTGAGTATGCAGGGGGTGTTTGAGCAGTTAGGGTAGCAATGAGGTAGGAGGGTAGAGACTGGGTCCAGAATCTGGCCATGAGGCTATTGCAGTGTGATTGTCACCTTTTATAGAGCGAGGGGAGGTTAATGGACCGGTAGAGGTCAAAGTGGTGGATGGAGGGTGGAGGGGGAGGGTGTACAGTCCCGGGCGAAGTGACAGAAGGAGTGGAAAAGAGGATCCAGTCTAGCCAGGGTGGACTTAGGTGCGGCACTGTAGACTAAGTCCCATAATCAAAAATAGGGAGAATCATTTTCTGTACAATTGCACTGCAGGCTGGCAGAGGAATTCAGCCACAGTTTTGGAATAAGGCGGCCAGTCTAGGGTAAAGTTTTTTTTGGGTAGCATTGATGTGTGCTGAAAAATCAAGGTGCTGGTCCAGCCAGTCCCCAAGATATCTGAAGGAGGTGCAATTTTCTATTACAGTCTCTTCTAGGGTTTTGAAAGTAGGACTGGCGGAGAGTCAGGAGACTCTCTGCCTCATGCTGAAAGTTAAAGGGACCATTTTTTGGCATTTAAGATAAGTTGATTTGAGTGAAACCAATATTGAATAGCATCGACGTCTTGCTGGAGTCTGGGTGCTACTTCCAGTAGAGAGGGACCTGAAGTATACAGAATTGTATCATCTGCATACATATGAGTGGTTGTGTGTGAGCAGGCTGATGGCAGATTGTTTTGGAAGATGGAAAACAAGATTGGGCCAAGGACAGAGCCTTGGGGGACACCAATGGTGGAGAGGAGGGAGTTGGAAGTGGAGGTCCCAATTCTGGCTGATTGGGACCTGTCAGCCAGGTAAGATTTGAACCAGCTGGTGGCTGCAGTGGACAGCCCTACACTAGAGAGCTTCGACAAGAGAAGGGCATGCGAGACAGTGCTGAAAGCCTTAGCCAAGTTAGCAAAGATGGCAGATGTGATGTGGCCTTTATCTATGCTTGTCAGTATGGAGTCAGTGAGTCTGAGGAGGGAAGTGACAGTGGAGTGGGATTTCTTAAAACCTGATTGGTAAGGAGTAAAGAAGGAACAGGAATCAAAGAAGGAGGAGACTTGCAAGAGGACTAGATGTGCCTGGATTTTAGCAACAATGAGGAGGAGGGAGATTGGGCGGTAGTTACCAGGGGAGGATGGGTCACTGCCTTTAGGGAGGGGGATGACTGTGGCATGCTTCCAATCAGAGGGGATAGTGGAGGTAGTGAAGGAGAGGTTGTAGAGGGAAGCTAGGGGTCTATATAGCAAGTGGCTCACCAAGGATGGTGGTGGGGGCAGTAGGGCAGCTGACACAAAGTGTTAGTGGGGAGATAAATGTCAGAAAATCCTTTTTAGGTGTGCCTTCTGGCTGGAGTCCTAGTAGCGCTGGCCAGACAGAAAATTTAAACTTAGCGCCCAAAAACTCTAAGAGGGATTTCGGCTGTCTTGATGGCATACCAGCAAATATCTATACATTCATGGTAAAATTTTAATGCATTAGTTAGGGTTAAAGCTATCATATTTTATTTTAACCAATCTGTATATGTCCTAACCAATCTATATAAATAACCAATTGTTATGTTGTGTCTGTTTGGAATATCTGCTATATTAGGATGTGTTGATGTGTACTCCAATGTCATTCTGTCACATATGTAATTATTACCAGGACCATCTTGTAATTGAGTTCTTCTCAATGATGTTTCACCTGGCTAAATAAAGATAGACTGATTGATTGATAAAGCAACAAAAGTAAGGAACGGCAGCACAGCAGGTGTGGGGTGTCACTCTGGGTTCTCAAGCCTAACACTCACCCCATTCCATCATTTAATAAGTTGAGATGTGTGCAATGTATGATAATGGAGTGAGCATTAGGTTTGATTACCCCAAGTGACACCTCACAACTGCTGTTCTGCTTACGGGGGGGGGGAGATCTGAGGGTTGGAAACCCTAACATCACATTTTCATACTTTTGTCACTTTAACCCTAACTAGTGTATTAACAATTTTGTTGCCATGAATTTCCTTACTTTTTGAGAAAGTATAATCAAATCATTATTTGGCTATGGGAGAGTAGGGCCCAGTGGGCTCTGTGGTCCCACGCATACATAATTTGTCAGATTGCATAATTTTACCTTTATTTTCCTGTGGGAGTGCAGAGCCCTCTGGGCTCTTCCCTCCCATTCCTCCATAGATGTGCATACATATGTGGCTGTGGCCAACTATATTCTGGGGCAATTCAGAAGAACAGTGGAGGTTAAGTGACTTGCTCAGGGTTACACACTATGCAAGTGGAGGTGGAGAGAATGAAACCTAGGTGTGCTGGATGTTGCTAGTGAATTCACAGTTCCTTAGTGTGCACCTCTCCACTTTAAGGGACAAACTATGTGCAGCTGTTGTCAAGGTTCTGCTTTGCACAAGCCCTCCCTCGATCCATACTCCACTCACTGATGCAAACCACAAATCGAAGCCGCAAAGTGATCAAACTTTAAAAAAAACTTTTAGATCAAACTTCAACCATTTTTTTAAATTTACCAATCAAAGATTATGTTAACTTTGACTTTTTTAAATTTATCTATCGAAGTTTATGTTAACTTCAACCTGTTTTTTGAATTTACTGATCAAAGTTTATCATTCAAACTTCGATGCTATCTCAAAAAACATTATAATTCAAAAACTGTACAATATTGTTTCACCAAACCATCTAAAAGCACAACCTTGGCACAGACCTAATCATCTCTGAAAATTTAATTGAAAAATTCCAGACTGTCTAGGCTGTAGGTGAGAGCAAAAATCCCAATGTTAAGCATAGGAAAAAAAGATTTTTTTTTTTTCTCTTTGTTGACCCTCCGTGTCTTGCAAACCATATACGATTCCATCATGAAACTTTCCACATCTTCAGACTCTGGCAGCCTAACCATACATGCCAAATGTTGTGCTAATTAATTAAATAAAGGCAAAGTTATTTAGATGCAAAAATTTCAACCTTTTTTTAATTTACTGACTGAAGTTTATCGGTCAAAGTTTATCAGTTGAAGTTTAGCATTATCACAAAAAACGTTATTAGTCAAAAACTGTATAATATTTTTTCACCAAACCATCCAGAGGCACACCCTTGGCATAGACCCCATTATCCCTGAAAAGTTCATGGAAAAATTCCAGATTGCCTAGGCTGTAGGTGAGACCAAATATCCCAATGTTATGCATAGGGAAAAATATTGTTTTTTTCTCTTTTTATACCCTTCATATCTTGAAAACTGTACAAGATGCAATCATGAAACTTTCCACATCTTCAGACTCTGTAACTCTTATGCTAATTTATTGAACAAAGGCAAAGTTATTTAGGTACAAACATTTCAACCATGTGTTTGAATTTACCAATCGAAATTTATCGGTCAAATTTCATTGTCATCCCAAAAAAACATTATAATTCAAAAACTGTACAATATTTTTTCACCAATCCATCCAAAGGCACACCCTTGGCACAGAGCCCATCATCCCTGAACATTTCATGTTAACATTCTAGACTGCCTAGGCTGTATGTGAGATTAAAAATCCCAATGTTAAGTACAAGGAAAAAAGTGGGTTTTTTTTTCAGTTTTTTCACCCTCTGTATCTTGAAAACTGTAGAAGACGCCATCACGAAATTTTCCACTTCTTCAGATTGTGGCAGCCTGACCACATATGCCAAAATATGTGCTTATCTGTCAAATGAAGGCAAAGTTATTTAGGTGCAAATATTTTGACCAATTGTTTTGAATTTACCCATGGAAGTTTATCGACTGAAGTTTATCAACTGAAGTTTATCAGTTGAACTTCAAGGTTATCCCAAAAACATTATAAGTAAAAAAAGTACAATATTGTTTCACCAAATGATCTCTTGGAAACACACCTGACTGTAATATGCTGTTGAACAGCCCTGCCAGGGGTTCAGCCAGTTCTGATGCCAATTCCTTCAGAACCCTGGAGCCTATTATCTAGCCTCCTTGATCTTCTTTATCTTTACCTGTTTTTTTTGCTCCACCCCAGTTTCTCCTTGAAGATAATGAAAACCTTTTGTGGTCCACACTGCCTCCCTGACTTTGGCCCTCACTGTCTCCGTGACAACTAAGGGTAAGAACAGGCAGCTACAAGTAACATATTTTGGGGAGATAGGAGGAAGTATTATTTCTCAGAGAGAGTAGTCAGAATTTGGAACTCGATTCCAAGTAATGAGGTGAACTCAGAAAGAATGGAAACATTCAGGAAGAACTATATGTGTATTTACGGGCAGCAAATGTTACATGTTAATACCACTGAAAAGTGTGATGGGGACGGACTCGATAGGCAACAAGACTTCTTCTGTACTAGTTTCCTTTTCCATCTTCTGTTTTATGCTCCTAAAGCTGACTGAATCTCTTTTCATTCTAACTCAACTAAGCCTGTCACCCCATCCCACCATCCCTGAGGCTTACCTACTCCTGCTAAGAATTTTTAAATGATCTTGTGTAGGGAGGTGGGTGTGATCAGGCCTTGTGTAGCACAGTCCAGAATCAGAGAAGGGGCCAGTAGGGGTGTCCAGGCCTGTAGCTGGTCAGGTGATCATCTTGTCAGCCAAAGATTTTCCCTGCTTTTCTTCTAACCCTCATGCTACATGCCACATTAGGACTGCACAGCATGTGCGTGTGGAGGCATGTGTGCTCTGCACGTCTGATGGCTGCCCCTCCCTACTTGCCACTCACACTCCACTGCCACTGCACCTCCAGACAGTGACAGTCCATGAGCAGAGTGATGAGCCCTCGATACCCAGGAGAGGAGAGCTATCCTGGGGATGCTTAATCCACTCTCTCTCTCTCTCCTGTCCCTCATCAATTCAAGTCCATTCCAGAACCCAAGTTAACAGTGTGGTGGGTGGCAGCCCTACCTCTGAGCCACTGGACCAGTGGCTTCCATCCAATTTTTCAAATGTATGGTGAGCTGCCTGGTTTGGAACTGGAGACCATCTTGTGTAAGGGATGTCTGTTCCCTGGCTGAGTTGCTGGTTGGTTCCATTTCCAGGTCACACTCTTGCCTTGCGTGCGGAATTTCTTTGTATTGTGAATTAGGCTAGGAGCTAGGAATCTCAAAATGTGTACATACTCGCAGGCTCTGTAGAGGTGGTTGGTAAATTCTTTTGCCTATTAAAATTAACGAGAAAAGAAGGATAGGAATCCATTTCTACACAGCTGAGAGGCTAATGTTAAATATTAGGCAGCACATCTCTGTAGCAGAGGCTGTGAAGCAATTTATTGCAGTTCATAATTTAGGAATTTCATTATTTTCATTCATTGACCATCAGTTTCAGCATATGTAGGGTCCATATTAATAGCAGTTGCTTTGTTTTCCTGGGCTTGGGCTGAATTAGAAGGAGCTGTGTTGGAAGGAGCTGCCTTGTGGTGCTAATGTATCAGATTAGTGTTAGCTTCATTTTTTACGGTTGCATGGGCAGGGCCCTGCAGATGTTTTGTGAGGGCCAGAAGAGAGAAAAGGGACTGTGGAAGTACATGACTGGATTCATCAGCCATGTACGCCCACAGTCTGCAAATGCACGAGCCTACCGTCAGTGTGACCCTCCTCTCAAGGCTGCACAACCCCCCTTGCAGGGGTACTATTTTTTCTGCCTGTCACTTCCACAGTTGCAGGCAGACAAAAATAGACTGCCATGCCCAAGATGGCCACAGGGAGGGCCTTGCTCAAGAATGATTTTAGTATTGTGATGAATCTGCCTTTGGCACTCAGCAATAAAACCAGTACAGTTTAGTTCCGATGCTACTGATAATGGAAGACCTTAATAACAAAAATCAAACAAAAATGCTAATAAGACAGATTCAATTTATCCTTATGCTTTTGTACAATGCTTTAAAATGTATTGTCTTATTCCTTTCCATGCAGCTCTCCTTGTCTTCCAGCTCCCCCTCCGCCCTCAACGTGATTCTTCAGATCACTTCCATATGGTCCTTCTAAATCTTTTTGCATCTTTTATGCAGTGACACATATGTACATAAATGTATGTTTTATTTGTAATGCTACAACATGCTTCATGTCTCAGATTCACTAATCACCATGCAGACCAAGGAGTCCACCTGCCACAACCCCAGTCACCACTTTGTTTAAAAAGCAAGCACAACAGGATAGACTGACATCAAGTACCCACTCCTTTCAGATAAGGGGAATCAGGCTTTGTAGAGCACTTTGAACATTCTGGTTGCTGCCAAGTTTACAATATTATGCAAGAGTGAAGCATGTGGGTACAGCACTTTAAAATACCTTTGGTAGTACTTATACTTATTGGTTTATATTTAATACTTGATATTTTTTTATTAATCGATATAAGAATGCCCCTTGAAAAAGCTAACTTCCAGAGTGGAACATTGGAGGATTTTTATTAATACAAATATTTGAAAATTTAAGCACTGCAGTGAAAGAGTGATTTTCTTCTATAGAAGAATATAGCAACCCCACTTCCTTTTAAACTTTGCATTTTCTTCAGCACCTCGGGGAAGCTGAGGAGGAACTATTTTAACCATTACCCACAGTAAAAGCTTCCTTTATTTTTAACTTTCACAGATCCTCTAGGAGCATGGACATCATTTAACATTAGCCTCCACCCCATTGAATCTCTTGGTGGTCCTGGTGTATTGTCTAAATTTACCATAGTGAAGTATCACACAGTCTGTGCCCCATACCTCCTGCTGCATTCTCCCACAAACATGATGGAAAACTATGGTGCCATGCTTTAACAAACCTAACCATGCACTTGCAGTGGGTGTCACAGTGCATATTACCATTATCACTATAATCCCACCAGTGCTGATTCATTTCCCCAGGAGACACTCACAAATGGTAGCACCTCCCCCGTACGTATCTCAGTTCTTATTCCCCCATCACACACACACACACCCCACACACACAAACCTGTGGTCCCACTGTTATCAGACTTGCTGACACTGAACATTTAATAAGATATAATAGGGGAAAAATGTGTTTCTCGGATGAAAAACCCTCACCTCATATGCAACACTAAAAGACATTCTAGTTTTACAAGTCCCGGTTTAATGTTGCCAACTCAGTTATTGGGTGGGGGCTGTTCAGTGCTTTTAGGGGTGGAGAGGTTTCTGAAACTGAAGGAGTCTATAGACCCTCTTCTTGGTCTGATACCGATGGAGGTTTAAAAACAGTCGGTTAGCAGCATGCGAGAGACATTAGAGAATATTGGTGCTGATAGTCTCCATCCCAGTTTATGTCAGCAAAACTTTCTTAGCTGGAGGTTGCTCTGTACTTTTTGGGGTGGAGGGGTTTATGAAGGAGTCCACAGCCTCTCCCACTCTGCTATCAGACAACAGTACAGTGTACTATGTCCTGAATCATCTCTTCTACTAACACGTCCCCCCTGTCGTCCCCTTCTCTGATACCAACCCCATTCTTGTTTGAGGGCTGCTCTGTGATTTCAGAGGTGGAGAGGTTTTCAAAGGAATCTACAGCCACTCCACTATCAGTATAGAGTATTGCATTCTGAATCATCACTTCTACCAACAAGTCCCCTTCTGTGTTCCCAACTCCACTCTGCAATTTCAGGGATGGAAGGGTTTCTTATGGAGTCTACAGCCCCTCCGCTATCAGTACAGAGTATTGCTTCCTGAATCATCTCTTCTACCAATGTGTTGTTATCTCTTTTGCCAGTTCTATTAAAGGCTGGGAGCTGCTCTGTGGTTTCAAGGGTGAAGGGGTTTGTAAAGGTGTCTACAGCTCATCCCTGTTTAAAATCCCCTGTTTGACAGATATGAGAGATTACTGCTGCTAATTGTCTCTTTACTCATTCCTCATTCTCAGTTTTATGTTGCCAAAGTTGTAGTTGGGTAAGCTAAACTGCACCTTCAGGGGTGGAGGGGTTTCTGAAGAAGTCTACAGCCCCTCTATTCTTGGTACTGATCATGGTTCAATTTATACGTAGACATTTTGTGAGGGCTAGGTGAGAGAGAAAAGGGACTGTGGAAGCACATGACCATATTCCTCAGCCATGTGCTTCCACAGTGCTGCAGCAAGTTTCTACTAGGCTACCGTCAGTGCACCCCTCCTCTCCCTGGCCACAAAACCCCCCCCCCTCGCGGGGCACTATTTGTTTCTGCTCGCTCATCACTTCTGCAGTTGTGGGTGAACAAAATCAGCCCTCTTTGCCTAAGATGCCTACCACAAGATCATTGTGCATGCACGAGCATCGCACATGTGCACCTCCATCACAGTGTCCATCTCAGGCACGGTGGACTCATTCTTGCATATTTGCAGGGATTATCAGTTACAGTGCATGAGTGAGAACTGAGCAAGTACAGTGCCTGCTGTGGCACAAGCTCCGAGTACTCTTTGACTCAGGCTCACCACTCTGCAGCAGCCGTGTTGGCTCTGACCAGAGTTTGTTTAAAGTATGATGACTCTTTCAGTGTTAGATGCATCAGCAGTTGTTGCAATTTGAGTAATCTATTTGCTGTTCATGATTTTTGCATCTGCTGCTTATTTTTGAACTGCAAGACTCAGATGAGGTCTTGGATAATATGTTTTAAGCTACATTCAGATTTATGTCCTCTGACAATCATTATTTCTCTGGATTCCAAGCCTGCTTTTGTTAACCCATGAACACTGGTGCTTTGTACAGAGTGATTTCTATATTTTTGGAGATAGGCTGACTTCCTAAGATATTCAAGTCATCATAGTTCCAGCCAAGGTAACTGAGTCCCATTGGTACCACACAGGTATTATTTGCAATGTTTTGCCCAGTCTTATGGGGTAAAATGTAAAATCTCAGCAGGTTTGGAGGCTGTTCTGTATATTGTTTTAAAGGATGAACATTAGCATATGGGGGGATATTCACAAGGGTTGGATGCAGATGCAAATGTATGTTACGTCTGCATCCATCCACTTGCATTAAGGCAGCTTGGCTGCTATTTTCAGAAGCTGAGTCTGTTTATGACAAAAAGACACAATCTGCATGCAACAATGGATGCTACTGCATCCAAAATGGACACAACTTGCAACTGCATCCATTCTGAATGCAAACTTCAGATGCTGTTAGGCCTTCTAAAAGATAGTCTAGCAGGCTTCTGCTGCTCATTGTTGAACTGCAAGACTCAGATGAGGACTTGGATAATATGTTTTAAGCAACTGTGGACTTAAATATATAAACAAATACAGAAAAAAAAATATTGAATCAAAATATAAAAATATTCAGTGCCCTCAGCCTCTCCTCATATGCCTTACTCACTGGTGAACGGGCACCCGGTGTAGATGACGACAGCAGGAATGTAAATCCTAGTAAGGATTAGTGATCCTAGGAATGCAAGCTCTTGAGCTGCACTGGCTGCCCCCTTCCTAACATATTTTATATGTTTTATATTTCATTTTAAGTGAGGGCACTGAACATGTGCTCTCTGGAAGACAGGAGAGAGAGAGAGAGAGAGAGAGAGAGAGGACATGATTGGGACCTTCAAGTACTTGAAAGTGATAAATAAGGTTGATAAGGAGAGTCTCTTTAAGCTGAGTGGCAACCCTAACACATGCGGACACAGTCTTAAGCTGGAGGGTAGGAGGTTTAGGAGGGAGGTCAGGAAAACTTCTTCACAGAGAGGGTGGTGAACACTTGGAATGTGCTGCCAGAAGAGGTAATTTCATTGAAGACAGTGGACAGCTTTAAGAAAGACTGGGACAGGCATAGGGGGAGAGTAAGGGTCATGGGTAGGGAGGATGGAAGGAGTGGGGAGGAAGGATAGGGGCATTAGCTCAAGCTATGGATCCTGCAATACGAGCAGACTTGATAGACCAAATGGCCTTCTTCTGCTGGCTTCTTCGTATATTCATATGTATGTAGGCTTGGACGCATGTCTGCTTTACAAAACTGGGGCAGACACATCTTGGACAGATCCTTTAGAAAATCCTGCCCCTAGAGGTTATAGGTAGGGCATACATGAAGCCCCATGTTTGTTTTGCATGTGTTTCACATATTCCTTTATGAGGTTTAGTCAGTTCACTGTAGTTTACAGATGCATATTCTGCTCTCATGTGGTCTGCTGTAATTTCAAAAGAGCCATTTGTGAACTGGATTTGTCTTTCTATCCCACATAAGGCCATGTGAAGCTGAATACCCAGTCAAACATTTTGTACTAAGCCTTTTGATGTTTCAGGAAATACCGTACTTTACTGTATTTGCAGATGATTTCTTTAATTTTTTCACATCTATGTTGGAAACTGGGATGATTTTGTTTGACTTGTCCATCTTTTCTGTATGTTTTTATAATGTGTTGAACTACATTGTTGCTACTTTTAAGTTCAGGTCTTGTGTTTATGTTGAAATTCCTGATGAATGGAGGTGATGCAAAATATATGTTTCTGTCATTTCTTCCCCCATCATCTGTTTATCTCTTGAGATGCACTGACTGCCCCCTTCCTAACCACCCCCTCCTACCCTGTCACCTGGCTTCTCTAGGATTTACATTCCTGCTGTCATCCTCTGCACCTGGACTGTGGGGGCTCCCAGTCACCAGTGTGGGTCTGTGAGGGGTCAGTTGTCATCTTGCCGCTGGGGGTGTTTTCCACCAATTTACTCCCTGAGACCACAGGACGTACAATGGGCACAATGTGCAAGCTCTGCTTCCATGGAGATGCCCCAGGCACCCTGAACATAGGTTCCCTTCTCTCCCCTGGTAACGTCATGTGCGCTGCCATGCAGCTGCCTCTGGGTGGTAGTCAGACAGCGAGCCACAGCAACCTGCCCCCCAAGGGAGGAGTGCAGTTCTACAGATGCTCAATCTTCCTTCACCCAGCCAGCCCCTGAGTGACCCAAATACATTTCTGAACCTGGGTCACAAGGTTGGCAGAATGTGAGGCGCATGGTGCCTTAGCCCTCCACACCACTGGGAAAGCCATGTTGAGTACAATTTTAAAGAGATCATGCTGGAAACAATGTAGCTTTTGTTTTTTGTAGTTTTTAGAAAAGATTTTAAGTATAAATAATTATTCATGAGGCAAACGTACACTCTGATTGACTGGTGTACTGGGCAGTGCATTATGATTAGCTGGTGTACCAGATGTTAAACCTTTAGAAATGCCCGGCACAGATCAGAGAGGTGCACATGTTTAATAAGCTGTCTTTTAAAAACAGAAATTTTTCCCACTGTGTAACATGATTAGACTTATCATTACAATAATGACCTCACAGACAGTCATTTCCTTTTGATTAATGACCGGCTAAGTGGGGTTGGCCCTGGGCTGCACTTCAGCCCACAAGATGGTAGTTAATTGCCACAAAATGACTGGCTGTTCAGTCATTACTGCTGAAATACAGGTCTCTTAGTACAGTATATTGGTTAGTTGGTCTGGTGAAATTTCATAAACATCTTCTTGCATTTGTGTGTGACAAATCCATTTGTTCAGTCTGTTTTCTGACCATTTTCTTTTCTCTTTCGTGTTATCTTCATCTATATTGCTTCAGTATATATTTTTTTGTCCTTTTGTTTTATCTTCAAAGTAGGGTAGATGTTTTTTTTGCTTTCTGTCTTTGCAGGTGGTTACTCCTTGTCCATGAATTGGGATGCAGCATTGCTGCTGAAGACATCAAGGTCTGGAATGTAATTCATTGTTGTGTTATCTGAGGTTGTATTAGATCAGTGTAGCTTATGCACGTTTGGTCTTAATGTGATCTGTTTGAGTACTGTGGTTTGTCATGTGGGAAGTAGTTTTTTATTCCATGTAGCCGGCTCGGACATAGAGTGACCCTGGGATACTGATTTTTGGGTCACTGGATATACTCTATAGCAAGCACCCCTCAGTGAGCAGGGCTATAGAGAACTGTGTCATGCTGTGGGACAGTGTATTTTGTGAAACAGCCTATCAGCTCCTCAGCACCTGTATTATTATCTTATTTTATTTAGTTATACAAGCTTTGAGTACTGTGAGCCCTAGTGAGGTGGTTGCTATACAGCAAAGGTAACCAGGAAGTAGTGGGAGTTGTAGTTCTTGATAAGATCATGAAGAACTACAAAACCTGTGAAGCAGGTTGCTTTTATCTTTTAAAAAGTGATCTGAAGACTGTGCTGGGAATATAAAACGTTCCTTAGGGGAACGTAGCTGTTTAATTTGAATTTAAAAAATTTTAATCCATGTAGCCAGCTCGGACATAGCGTGACCCCGGGATATTGATTTCCAGGTAATTGGATAGATAGCAAGTACCCCTCAGCAAGTGGGGTAAGTGTAGGGTGATGTGCGCTAAGATGAGCATGTGTCTTCCATGTCAGCTGGTACATACGCGGCTGCATGGGCCAGAATACCTACAAGGTGAAAGTCTGACATTGCAAGTGTGTAGTGTATGAAATAGACAGGCTGCTAAAACCAAACTGAACCCTAGTGACCATTTTCAAGAGTTTACAATGACTAGAAGGGTTAAAATAAAATAAAAAAAACTCTTAGGTTTGTTTTAACACTTACAGTAACTAAGGGTGCTTGGTAGTAAACAAAAATTCTTGTAATAAACTAATAACATCTAGAATGTATTGACTCCAAACACTTATGGTTCAACCTTTAATAAGGGCTTACAACATCATGCACAAGGAGACACATCTCTTGGTGTGTGTGTGTATACATGTGTGTGTTTGTTTACTTTGGTACCTCATCCTTTGCCCCCTGGTCCAAAGCTTTCCCTGTGGATCTTATGCAAAAAATGGAAACCATATTAACATCAGAGGGAGTGATCTGCATAAAATGTATAAGTTGTCTAATGTATAAAGTAATGTCTGAAATGTTTGAAGGTGTAGCATTCCAGTGCGAAAAGTGTAAGACCAACATGGAACTCATGGTATCAATTAATACATTTGTTACCAAATTGTTCATGCTTGAACAAAGTCAAATAGAAATGGTCCATAAAACAAAGGTGTTAAATTCCCAAATCCCCAAGGAGCAACAAATATAGAGGCTAAACAAAAAAAAGTATTAGAGAACAGGACAAAGAGGAACAGATGATGAAAGGGAATGGACGATTGTTACTAACAACAGAAAGCATAAAAAAGGCAGAAGGGCCATGGTGTTTGAGACACCGGTGCAGAACAGATTTATACCAGTAAGTAAAGAATTACATGAAACTGAGGTGTTAGAGCAGACTTATCCTATAGATACAGCTATGTCCCCAGTCATCTATTTTCTGCTTTATATCCCTTTCTGCCTTCCCCAGGTAGCACCTGGAAATGATCTTCAGCTCAGTGATCCTTTCCTGGTTGTCAAATGTTTAAATAAATAAAAAAATAAATGTCCCTAATCGAAGTTGAAACAGTAATGGCACCAAAAGAAACACCAAACAAAATGGTAGAAAAAAGAAACAAAGAAACAAGTCACCCAGAACAGGAACAGATTCCCCTACCAGCAAAGAAAACAGTGGGCAGCAGGGAAACTCAGAATATTTATTTATTTATTTATTTATTTGATATATCGGTTTACAACCTTTGAGCCACAGGCTCATTTCCAAAGGTACCTAGTCACATGTAAGACAGAAAGTAATACCGACTGGGTATAACAGTTACATAGAGCATGTGCTACAGACATTTGTCACATACATTATTTACAGTATTTACAGTAAGAACATGTTTTATTTACAATATTTGGATGATTATAATTACATCATCACAGCAGAGAGACATTATTAGCTTGAGACAGCATCTAAACAGAGTAGTCAGTCCTATTCATGGGTTTGGTAATTCTTGACATATGTTGCAATCCATAATGGACTTTGTCAGAGAATTAGAATCAGAAAGGGTAAGAGAGTGAAATGTTAGTTGCAGTTACAGGAGCGGATATTGAAGAGGTGGTTGCAGAGAGTGGTTTTGAAGTGGGCAATCTTGGGTGCACTAGTGACAGTGTTTGGGAGTGAATTAAACCATGTGGGGGCCCTGGAGTGGAAAGATCTCTGGGCAAGGGAGGTTTTTACACTGGGCACAACCAGTGGTGCTTTTCTTGAGTTGCGGATGGAGTTAGTGGGGGTGGCTGGATGAAGAGAGGAGGAGACCCCAGGGGGAGAGAGAGTCCAAGCAGTATTTTCTTGGACAGTATGCAAGTCTGGTAGCAGAGCCTTTCGTCAAGGTTGAGAAGATTGGCAGAGGTATACAGGGAGCAGATGTGAGTCAGCCTCGGTGCACCAGTTAGGAGCCTGCAGGCCTTGTTACGGAGACCTGGATTTTCTGAAGTGTGGCGTTATCTGCTGCCCCATATACAGGGAGCCCATAGTCCACTAGGAACAGTATTGATGAGGTGATGATCAGCCTAAGGGCGTGGGGGGGAAGGTAGTCCCTCTGTCGGTAAATATGGAAATGGAAACACCATATTGCCCTAATCAAACTTCTCATTTCCCCGGCAATGAGCCCATGATAACATCTGTTAGACAAACATATATTTTAGATGATTCTATGACCAAATATATAGACAGATGAATCTGTAATCCTGATAATGCAAACAGGAAGTGCAATAGCTTCAGGGGTGCTTTAATATCAGATATTACATCCATGGCTGATAATATCTTAGCAAATGTGGGTGAAAAACCTTTAGTAAATATTTGTACTAGCACCAACAATATTAATAAACTGACTATCAAAGAAATCAAACAAAAGTATATAGCTCTTAGAAACAAACTACAAGATAAAAATTGTGAGATTCTCTTCTCAGAAATACTGCCAGTTCCAAGGGCTAGCTATAGCAAACATTAAAAAAATTACATCCATTAATGAATGGTTACATAAATGGATGCTACAAGATGGTATCAACTGCATTACCCACTGGGAATCCTTTGTCAATAATTATGGTCTGTTTAGTGGGGACAGACTGCATTTAAGCAGGGGAGGTAATGCAGTGCTTGGCAAAAAGCTGAAAAACATTATTTCCAGATCTTTAAACTAACAAGCCAGAGGATAAGGGGATCATACATAGATACTAAAGGAATCAACAATACAGTGGAAAGTCATCATAAAATGAAGTTAATACATGCATTTAGTTTGAACCTGCTTACAAAAATTCAAACTGGAAGCAATAATGCTCAGAGATGATGTGGACCTAGTAGGGGTCACCAAAACATGGTGGGATGGGGCAAGCCAATGGATCTCAGACATACCAGGGTATCACCTGTTTGCAAACAACAGAACTGAAAAAAAGGGGTGGTGTCTATTTCTATATTAAAGATAATATTAATTGCCAACAAATAACTCTAAATGAAACAATTAAAGTGGACTCTAGTTGGTTACAGCTGCAGTTCCAATATAAGGCTAAAATAGTGGTTGGGATTTTCTACAGACCTCCCAACTCCACAAGGGAATACACAGATAATATTATAACAGAAATAGAATTAGCCTTAGCAATGGATGATATTATAGTTTTGGGTGATTTCAACTATCCTGGTATAAAATGGGATGTACTATCAACAACAAATGAGATGGAATGGATATTTCTAGATTCTATAGTGGGAAATGAACTTGAACAATTAGTTAATGAACCTACTGGAGGAAATAACATTCTAGACCTCATTATAACAAATATAGATAGTAAACTGTCAGATGTGCCCATTACTAGCTCACTTGGAAATTGCAACTACTATATTGTATCCTGTTGTCTAACGACATCTAAGTCCAAACAGACTAACCCACATATATTTAAGAACTATAGGAGTGCTGATTTTAATAATATAAGAAGTAGTCTTGAATCAGTAAACTGGGCTCAGGAGATGCAAAACCTATCAGGAGAAGAAAGCTGGTCTCTCATAAATGGTAGCATTTTTGATCTAGAAACAAATACGTTCCACTCAAGAAAAAAATTAACAAAAAATGGAAGATACCCTTATGTTATACAAAGGATATAAACAAACAAATCAATTGTAAGGAAAAGTGTTTTATAAAGCTAAAAAAAAGAACAAACCAATTCAGCAAGGAACAGCAATAGACATGAATTAAGACCCCTGATGGGAATGATAAAGAAGGAAAAACAGAATATTGAGTTCTGAACTGCCCATACAAACGATAACCAAAAAACTCTCTTAGCATATGTGAACAAATGCAAAAATACCCAAAAGACTGTGAGTCCACTGATTAATAATGGTGGCTTGCTACATGATGATAAGATAGCAGCCAATAATTACTTCTGTTCAATATTTGGTGTACAAGATGTGGTAAAGGATGAATTTATTCCCAAATCAGTAAATAATCAGATAATCACTCCAAATGAAGTATGCAATGCACTAAGTCGAATTTAGGACAACTCTGCTGCAGGCCTTGATCACATCCAGTTGAAATTTCGAAATGAAATGCACCTACTGTCTCCATTCCCACTGTGCATTTTGTTCAATAAAACCATGGAAACAGACAATGTTCCCTTAGATTGGAAGACGGCTATAGTAGTCCCTGTATATAACAAACTCTGGTCAGAGCCAATATGGCTGTGGAGAGCTTTTAGGAGTGTCAAGAGCAGTGAACAGAATATGCTGTACTCTCGCTGCACAGGAGTCAGCCGTAATACTGCAGCGATTACAGTACAGCATATGCGTGATACTTGCACATGTGCAGTTTCCCCAGAGTTAGCCTTGTACAACATGGTGGTGCTGGCATAACTATATATAACAACCCAGTCCCCTCAGGTTACTGGAATCCCATTAGTACTAGTCTTAGGCAGGTAGGAATAAGCAGCTGGTGGGGAGGTCATTAGGGGCTTTCTACATAATGACATCATTGTTTACTCAGCTAGCTTGAGAGAAGGATGATTATGTCATTTAGAACTCTCACAGCAGAATAATCATTTTAGAGTCAATTGCTCTTGGGGAGCTTAGAATGTTCATCAGTAAGTTCAAGTGTAGCAGTTAGACTAGCAGGAAGTCAGCCACTGGGACTCTGTCAAAGGAAGCCATTGTATTTCTCATCCTAGTTTGGTAAACTCTTCAGTTTGCTTGCAGGCCTCTATTTTCCCTCCAGGGGGAGTGAGAGGGAATGCAGTTCTTGCGGATCCAAGGGGTAATCCCTTGAAGTTCCTGAAGTTCACAGCTGTCTAAAGGAAGAACAAAGTAGAATCTGACAGCTACCAGAGAAAGAAAGGTGCCTTTTGTTCTTTCCATGACTAGGAGGAAGAGACAACTAATCTGTGAGTACAGAATTTGAGACTGTTCTCTGGGGAAGTTGTCTGAGGTGTGTGTGCCCTAGATAAGGCTAGATCACATCAGTCAGGACCCCTTTCAACACAAAAGTGTTGAATTTAAAGTTAAAGTTGGGAGTCTTTAGCAATTCATTGGGGATTGGAGAATCATTTGGTGTAACCCTGAAGGAATGGCAGAGGCTGTTTGGAAATGGAAATGTGTGAAAAATGTTTAAAGTGTGTGACACATCCCACAGATACATGCTTTTGAAGTGAGATAGAGATGTTTTTTGTGAAAACAGTACTGCCTAGAAAAGTGTCCTGCAAAAGAGAGTGTGCCTGTATCGCAGTGATAAACATTTGGGGGACCACTCTTGCTTTAAGTAACATCTATAAATAAAGCCATACTGCAAAATCCCAGTTACTGCTTTGGACATTCTGCTTATTGCTTCTAGTGTTAATGTTATTGGATCTCCTCAGCAGTTATATCTAGCATATGCTTAGCATCCTCTCCCCTGGACTTGGTTGTAAATAAAAAGATCCATTTTAGTATGTACCCCCACCTCACATCCTCTAGATAATGAGTCTGGTATACACTCCAACGCTAGGGGTGGTACCATGAATGTAGCTCGGTCAAAAGAAAATTGTATGCCATGTAGTTGTCAGTAGTTCTTTTAAGAGGGGTACCAGCTAGCCAAAGGTGGTGTGGGGGTTACATACATATGCATGATTCTCGTGCATGCACAATTTAAGTCTGCACCACCATGTTGCACATGGTGGCCATCATGTCTGCACATGCAGAAAGGAAAAGTAGTGCACCAGGAAGTGGATATGTTTATGCAGCCTGCAGAGGGGAAGGGCTGCATAAACAGAATCACTTGAAACTATGCTGAAGCACTGGGGCAGAACATCAGACAGCTGTCTTTTTACAAATCTGATGATGGCATAACATCTGTGGAGCTTGGACCACACAACCGTAAAAATCTGACTCAGGAGGAGACTATTAACAAACTAGAGATCTGGTCTCAGATTTGCTCATCATCACTGTCACTTTCTCATTGTTTTCTAAGCAGTAATTTCTGGTAAATGGGCCTTAACCATAGTGATCTCAGTGCTGGTAGGCTACTTCTGGTTTTCACTTGATTGTATTAGGAGAAGGTAGTAGCAGTCTTGTAGTGGTTGTTGCCAGTGGTGGCATGCTCTGAAAAAATGGTCCTCATGCTCATCTGCATATTTTAGAAATGACCCCTTGAGTTAAAGGGGATAGGAATTGATTACTTATGTGCAACTGTTTAAAATGTCTCTATTTTTTATAAAGTATATACTAACCTCTAAAGGATCCCTATTTTAACTGTGCCTGAATAAAAGCTGAAGCTGTCAGTTGTGTTTTGTTTTTGGTTTTAGATTTATAGAACTGTTATTTACTACAACAGCAGATTGGGTACATATGGACACATGTTGATACATGGACATATTAGGATAACAGTATCTCAATTACAAGGAGATCTGTGTTAGGTTTGGGTTTTGCATGTACACATACACTAGTCACTTGTTACAGAATTGCAGACATATCATGTTTAAGATAGTATACGTTTGACTGTTCATGAGTAATATGGACTTATTGTACACTGAGTTTAAAAAATGTATCTGAACAGTAAACTGTGTAACATTTGATTGACAACACTGTGTGAAACAGCTGATGAATGCTTAACCTACAGTAGGGAGGTTGTCTTCTAACCTATTTTTTACTTAACACATACTGTATATATTTTCATATTTATAAGATGTTTAACATTATTTACTTATATTGCTTAAAGAGCTACTGATGCCTCAAATTAAACTTTGAAAAACATAATAATTAGGTAAAATTCTGCTTGTATTCCATATATATTCTAGATTTCTCCTCCCCATTATTTATTATTGAGAAAATGTGCATGAATACATGATTTTATCCCTTGCAGTTACTTTAAAGTTAATCTGCCTCTATAGCTTACTCCCTACTTTAAGTCATACTGCTCTGTTGTGACATCACAATATGTTGCCATGAGAGTAATTGTGATGTCACAAGCAGTGTGTATGACCTCAGGTAGGGAGACAGCAGCAGAAATAAACTCTTCAAGAGCAAAAAGCCTGTTTTCATGCAAATGACCTCCTCAATAAATAAAGGGGATGAGGAATAAAGAACTAATGTGACATACAAGTTGAACATTTTCTAAATATTATGTTTTGTTAGAGTTCTCTTGAAGGTATCAGCTACTCTTTAAGCTTATTTTTCCTTGTTTTTTTTAATCACTGTCATTTACTAATGCTAGCACAGACACAAACAGAGGGTTTTAAAATGAAGCTTCAGTTGGTTTATAGCTTGTGCCAGGGAGCGAACTTTCAAGTCAGTGAAATTTGACCTTGGGATAGCTTTCTTTTGATGGAACGAATTCTGTTTTGGCAAAGTAATTTGCAAAGCTGAGGCTGTTTAGAAGTGCAATAGGAGTTATGCTAAACAAATGTGAATATCTCTAAAAGTATGCAACTTACAGATAATAAACATCATGCAAGTTGTTCAGGACAACAAGACCTTTCAAATGAGCCTATTCATTAAGCTGCATTAATTATATTTTTTAAACTATGGCCATCTGATTACCCTATTTTTCATTTTTCATAGGAGTTATACCAAATAAATATAAATATCTCCAAAAGTGTATGAGTTATGCATAAATCATCAGTATGAAAGTTGTTCAGGACAAAATGACTTTTCAAATAAGTCTATTCATTAAGCTGCACTAATTATATTTTTTTAAAGTATGGCCATCTGATTACCTGAATTTTCATTTTTCATTACAATGTTCACCTTTCGGATGGCTACATTTAAAAAAATCTAATGAATTCAGATTAGTGACTACCCTCATTTGAAAGGTCATTTTTGTACTGAACAACTAACATGTTGGTTGTATGTTGGTAACTTGTATACTGTCTGAGATATTTACATTTGTTTGTAATGACTTCTACTGTGTTCACTCAGAGAGAAAAGAAACAAGCTTGTTTGGAAGACCATATTTTACAAAATATGAAGAATTCAGATTAGTGACTACCCTCATGAGAAAAGTATTTTTGCCTTGAACAACTTTCATGCTGGTTGTTGTTGTTGTGCACCTTGAATAGTTTTAAAGATATTTAGATTTGTTTGGAAGGTGTGCACATTTGCTCTCAGAGAAAAGCAGCTTGGCGTTCTGTGTCAGTCATCCTAATTAATCAGAAAGAAGGGAATATTTCTTTAACTGCCATGGAGGTTTGCAGAATGGAAGGATACAATGAAAACTCCTAAAAGATGTGTTCCATGGAAACACCTTTTTTCAAATGAAAGTAGGTTCTCTGTAGGATCTGCCCACAGCCATAAAAAGGGTAATATGGGTCAAGTTTCCAACTATAGCCCTATAAGCCTTATTTCAATTTGAAGTAAGGTCCTTGAAAGAATAATTAAACAGAAACTGGAAATACAAGTACAAACCAAAGGTCTTGCAGATAGTAAACGACAAGGGTTTAAAAGTGGTAGGTGCTGTACAACTAATCTAATAACTTTCTATAATAAAATCATTTTAAGTCTAGACCAGAATATACTGGACCTAGTAAAACTCATTAATATGGGGACTGATTACAATCTAATTGGTTGGATAAAAAAAAGGCTAAGTGGAAGAGTCCAACAGATGAGACTTAATGGACAACTCTTAAGTGAGGGTGGTGTCAGTAGAGGAGTTCCACTGGGGTCTATTCTTGGACTGGCCCTGTTTGGCATCTTTATTGGCAACATGGACAAGGGTATCAAAAACTATGTATCAAAGTTAGCTGACAACACCAAGCTAGGGGGTGAGTTAAACACATTATCTCAATACCAAACGTTAGTGGAAGACTTTAAAAAGATAACCATGTGGGCAAAAAGGAACAAAATGATCCTTAACCAAGAAAAACATATGATCTTGCACTTTGGGAGATATAACCCATGTTACCCATACATGCTAAATGGTAAACAACTCCAGGTGGTGGAGAAAGAGAGAGATTTGGGTATTATCATTAACAACAAACTAACACAACTGGAACACTGCTATCAAATAACTCAAATTGCAAATAGATTCTTTACAGGTGTCTGGAGAGCCTTTGTCTCTCACTGTGAACAATGTATCATGCCAATATATAGGGGTTATGTACACCCTCATTTAGATTATGCTTTCCCATTTTGGAACCCTTACCTCAGAAGAAATATTGACATGGTAGAAAGGGTTCAACAAAGAACCACAAAAATAATACCACAACTAAAAAAAACTACCAAATACAGATCAACTAAAACCAACGGGGTTAGTCAAATGTGAAGATAGAATAATAATATGGGGTTTGTTACAGTTATTCAAGATCCTCCAGGACCCAGAATTAACATCTATGTGTGGCCTACAATACAACACCAGAACCCAGACTCTTAGGTCACATAATAAGCAACTAGTAGTTGCAAGAGCTAACATGACCAAAAAGAGCAACTTTTTCAATGTAAGGGCAGCATCAGTATGGAATAAACTGCCTAGTGATATAGTGAACTCCAAATCCCTACAAACCTTTAAAACCAAACTGGATAAACACCTCAACTGGGTAAATAATAGAGGAACAGCTGCCCACTAGGAGTGGGCGACTAACAAATGGGCCTACTGCCTTCTCTTGTCTACTAGTACCAAATAATACCAAGTAATAGTTTGCTACTGGGGGATTAAATCATTTAATGCATAGACTGATTGTGCAATATGTTTTTTTTAAGACATAGCAGTAAATAGAATAGTTTATGGGTGGGGATAAACAGTGGTCATTGGGTACAATTGGACCAATGAGCTGGTTGGATTTCTGAAATGGTCTCTGACCCATTTTACAATATGAAACATAATCTGAATCATACCTAAATAAATATTATCTTCCTTTCAAATTCTTCTGAATATGTCAGTTGCTTATTAAGCAAAACATAACAGCATACTTCCCTCTCATTTATCTTGTCAAATGTTTACAAATGGTAAAAACTAAGATTACCACATTTTTGCTTAAAACAGTCTTGAATGTGGGCCACTGTAATTCATGTTTCAGCATTTAGTCATATTGGTTGCTAAAATAAATCACCCTTAGAGAGGCTAGGGAGCAATTTATTATCCTTTATTTAGCAGGACACTGTGCTTAAATCCGCATCTTTAAAATGCAAGTTGGCCTTTGTTTCACATTTTCCTGTCCAGTCCAGTACAACAGAAATATCAATTTGCTTATTCAGATTGCCCATGCAGTAGTTTCTGACCTCACTCTACTTTGCTTTGGAAGGATGCTACATGACCTAAAGGGATCTGAGGCAATTAAAAAAATGATATTCCTTCCTCAGATAAGCTTAGAAGTAATATGCAGTCCGCGATAGCATCACCAGGAATATTCATCACTTGTTTCTGCAGAATACGAGAGAAGGAAAGTGTAAAGAAAAGCTGCTTTGTATTGGGGGCCTTAGGCAAGAAAACCAAAGAGTGCTTGATAAATAGTTTAGTGCTGGATTTTGCAGGCATGTAGATCAAAGCAACATTTCCTTGCAGGATTACATGCATGAATCTTAATCCAAAACTAAATTAGCATTGGCATTGGGGATTAATTAGCATATAAAGAAATCCTTAATTGATAACTGAAGCAAGCTCTGCCTTTTGATAACTTTGAAGCTTGTGCAATGTACACTCCCTCAAACAGCAGCTGAGATCAAAAAGCACAGGTTATGGATTCAAAGAGTAAAATAAGTTGACTTTATAACAAATAAAAAGATAAAATGATTTAATGTGCAGAATTACTTTTCTTTCTCCAAACAACTGAAATTATATGGCTACTTTGTCAATGTGGCAGCTTACTTGTTCAATGCAACTCCTTCTGAAATACATTAATTCACCTATGCTAGCCTTCCCTTTGAATTCAGAATGAATGACAGACGTAATGACCTGTACAGGTTCCATGCAAGCCTACTGGATACTGAGTCACAGTGTGTCAGAGTGAATGTGGTTCAGTGGTACACTTAGCCTTTTACCTCTTGGGCTCATAGATGGTCTGTTTCAAGTAGGATATTGCTTGTTACATTTTTATTGTTTATTTAAAGCAGTAGTATTTGTTAAGTAATGAAAAATTTCATCATATTTTTGTGTTTTTTTTGTTTTGCAAAAATGAATTTTTTTATACCCATAGAGTCATCCTGAATATACTTTTAATTTTCTCAGATATTTTTAAAAAGCTTTTATAGCTATGTTTTTAATTAATGGCTGAGTTAGTCTGGCAGAAATGCATTGGTTCTTGAGCTATCTGCAAAATAGATCCCAAATGATTAAGCTGAGCAAGGTAAGCTTTCAGGCCAACACTGTTATGTGCAGTGTACCGCAGGGTTCTATACTGGGTCTCCTCCTTTTCATGTTCTTCATCAATAATTAGCCCAGGACCTGTTCAACTGATAGTGCCCTGCTTTATGAAGACAATGCCATTGTCTAAGTTCAAGGAAGAAACATCTCTGATATCAATATAACATTCAAGCAAATCTCCCATGCCTGACTAAGGCCATGCTCTTAGGCTCTGCAAACAAAATTAAAAAACATTCACAAGGTATCCGCATCTCTACCATGGATGGTACCTAGCTCTAATCAGTAGATCTCAAGTATCTGGAAGCAATCCTTGATCTTTGCCTCACATTTAAAATCCACCAATGCAACACTGTCATGGTCGTTCATCAAAAACTAGGACAACTCTACTGTATCCTAAGGTTAATCCCAACAGATACCAAAGGCAAGATTGCTCAAAGTAACCTTCTTCCATTGCTAGATTATGGGGCCATTGTAACAGATATCGCCCCAAGTCAGTTTAGGCAAAGAAAGCCCTTTATCACAAGATGAGCAGATTTACCACCTCCCATGGCCCCGGGTCTCACCACTGTGCCAGCCTTATACAGCTTAGTTGGTTGAAGCCAGAGCACATGGCCCAACTCATGCTGGCCATCTTTGTATAGAAGACTCTGCATGGCAACATGTCAATGCATCTAAAAGGGCTGTTCATGCCTGTCAACCACCCTCACTCCTGTTTTGCAGCCAGTAACTTACTTCTGATGCCACTTATGCAAAGAGGGATGAGTCAGAAAGCTTTTAGTTAAAGGGCTGCCTCTCTATGGAACACTATACCTGCCCCCATCAGTAGCCCCCCTCCACTTAGGTTTTCATTCAAAAAAATTGAGTATTTGTTAAACCTCAGTGCCTGCACTTGTTTTTCATAGTTAATCCTTTTACATTACTATCTTAAAAAAATTGACCACTATTGTAAATGTTTTCTTTTTTAACTGTACTGTCCATTGTATATATTGTTGTCTATCATGCTTCTCATGTTTTAGCCATGTTTCTGTTCTTGTAAATTGTAAAATGTCAACCTGTGTCAGTTACTGTATCACCTCAAACCTTTGTACCATGAACTATGATATTATAATAATTATTCTGTTCACCCAGTGCACTTGTAGTACCAGAGTCATGCCTGAAAAAAGACGCCTGGCTCCAGTGCACCTCACAGTATAAATCAATCAATCAATCAATAATAAAAGTTGTTGAACACGGCCACCATTCACAATTTATAAAAATCTTTTTTCCTAAGGTTATCTGTAGAAGGCACACACCAGATTCATGCTGTGACTGTATTAGGATGGTGTTGCCACATGCTTCTGAAGGAAAACAGCATGGTACTGTACCAAGATTTTTTATTTTTTTTGGTGGGCATGACACAGTAGTGGGAGCTTTTAAAACTTTCAAAATCCTGTATCATAGTTCAGGAATGAAAGAAAAAAAAAGGAGAAGGGTTATATGGATGTTTTTTGCCAGAAAAAAACATAATTACTGAAAAAACTACATGGTGACTAACAACTACTGCTGCTTTAAAATGTGTTCACACCATCATCATTCTAAATCTTCTCATTTATTTACTTAAAGAACCCTGGGTATTAGATGAGATAGTTTAGGAAAATATCAGTTTGAGACACATTTCATTTCATATTTGGTATGTTTTCTGTATTTACTGTAGCATTCCTTATTCACACTAATTAGGGATGAATGAATCTGAAAAGGTCCTGACCCTTATTATCAGGACTAGGATCCATATCAGGGTTTTGAGAAGTTCTGACTGATCCTTATTCTAATAAAAACCTTCATAACATTAACAATAATACTTGACAAGAATCACAAAGGCACTAAAATATTGAAAATAAAGTAATTGTTTGTACCCGAGTGTGTTGGCCAGTTTCTGACTCCATTCTATACGCTCATCTGATGGCTATAGGTTACCCACTTGTGTTTCTTATCCTCTGTATGTATGGGGGCATGGTATCACTCCCGCATTCTGTCTTAATAATTATGGATATCCCTAGCCTGTCCCATCTGATGACACCCCCCCAATATGCAGCACACTTTCAGTTACCCTTCCTATCTGCTGACATCCACACTTACCCAGTAAGTATATCCTGCCCCCTCCATCTGTCACCAACCACTCTGCTCCAGTATGCAAACCCCTGCCCCTTCATCTGGCACTATTCACCAAGACCCCATGAATACCCCTACCCCTCTTCCCATTGGTTTATATCCATCATGCCCAAGAATTAATATTTTACCATCTTGTATTACAATAGATACGTCTGCCCCTCCCTTGTCCAAGTATCAAATACTTTGGCCCTTCTCTTACTATCTGGTGATACCCACCATGTACCAATATAATTTTTATCACTGACCCCTCTTTATATCTGTGTTTCCCACCCTGTTCCAGAATGAATATCCCTACCCCCACCTCACATCTGCTGATGCCCAACTTCTCCCAGAATGAACATCCTATTCCCTCCTCCCATATACTACTGTAATACACATACCCCCAACTCTATCCCAGAAAAAAATTGTATACCCCCTCCAATCTGCTTATTCCCACCCACCCACCCTGTCCTGGAAGTACTGAGATCCAGACACCCACACACTCACAAGCCATTGTTCAGACAGCACAAGCATAGAAATGTCTGATTACATATCAACCACTTTATAGTATTCTGCAGTCATCACCAGTGGGATATCCCTCACCCTTCCTGTAGGATGATGCATCAACAAGTGGAATTTGAACTGACCTAGGGGAAGCCCCTTAGTTCACCCCTGAAAACCCCAGTTTTACTTTGTGTACGCGAATGGTTGGCCGTGATCCTAGACTGCTGTCAGATGTTTGGTGATTTGTAAAAATATATCTGCTGTTTTCGTTTTCCCCTAGCCTGCAACAGCATCAATTTCTATTCAGCACATTGAAAATGCATAACATATAGAATAGTGGATGGGTTATCATCCACAGCAGTGCTGTGTTTCCATTGAGGGAGCTGATGACATCATACAGACCTCTAGAGCAAAGCCTGAGAGATCTCTATGATGTCATCAACTCCCGAGATGAAAACACAGCTTTAGTTGTGGATGGTCACCCATCAACTGTTTTACACTGTTTTATATAGTATATGGTTGTCTGCAGTTTTTTTTGTGTGGTTCTTTTTTAGTTTGTAGTTATCTTCTGTGTTCTGTGGTGCTGCTCCCGCTCACTTTAGTTTCTCCTGCTTTCTCGCTTCTCAGTCAGACCGTGTTGATCCAATTAATTTCTGTGTGGCAGTTACATCCCTCTGTGGTCACACTGTTTCTTTTTAAAATGAAAAAAGTAATTACTGTACTTTTGCAACATGGAGCTGTGTGCGGCTCCTTGTGTCTGTCTACACCAGGTGGGTCCACTGCTCAGCGCTCGCTAAATCGCGCTGCCATGTTTTCGCTATTTTTCCCATTGGAACCATGTCGAGTGAGCTGGCAGGACAAGACTGAAAGGTTGTACTATAGATGTGACATTGGAGTAATAGTGCCACAACTTTTTTGATCATTGAACTGTCCTACAACAAGATTTTGAAAGCTATCATTTTCTATGCATAATAAGCCCTTACCATATACTATAGTACCTTTCTCTTTACATGCACTTACTAGCTTCCTAACCATGTGTGGATGGGAACCAACTGCAGTAGCCAAATGATTACTTACAGTAAGGTAGCTTCCACTGAGATTGCTACAACCAGACCAGGCTGGATGCTCCTACAGCATCCAGCCCGTGGTCATCAAATGGGTTTGCTGGTTCAGGTATCCTCCTGTAGCATCCCTGCCACCCTGCATATATGCAGCATGCCTGAAAAGAAGGACCCTCCTGTAGCATCCCTTTCTTAGATCAGGTGGGCATAGATTTTTACTTTACTTGTAGTTATGGACCCTCCTGCAGTGTCCACATCTGTTATGTCTATGCCACAGGGGAGATAAAGGGAGGTGGTAAGACTAAGGCTCAGCATGCTGTGCAGGCTGCTTGCATCAGGACTCCTACCAGGCTGAAAAAATTGTGATAACAGCCTTACCTCCCTGTTTCCACCTTAAAGCTCCTTCCCAACTCCTTAGCCATAATGGATGCCACACCATGAGGTTCCCTTGATCCTTATAGTTGGCATGGTTCCCTTATGCCATTAACACCAGCTGTTCCCTGACCTTTGTTTATTCAGAGCTCTCTCCTTCTGGTTGCAGCACAGGTGGCCTAGCCTCATAAGAGTGCACATTCCCCACTAGGATCTGCAAAATATCATGAGATTTTGGGGCAGCCATCTTGAAGTCACGAGATATCGGCAGCCATTTTAGGGGCATATATTCTGTACTTGCACATGGCCTCCATTCTCATGAGAATGGTGGCCATTTTGAAAAGCAAAAGGTACCTGTGGCTATGTTGCCTAGGACCTGGCTACAGATACATTCAAGTCTCATAATAGGGGACCATTTTACCATGGAATCTTGTGGTGGCCATTTTAGGTGGCAGCTTCTGCATTCCAGCAGGCCTACTTCACCTTATCATTCTGCATGGCACTATGTTCAGCATGTTTGCAAAATGGAGGCAGTTTTCCATGCTCATTCAGTTTTTTGTGCTCTGCCTCTCTCTCATAGGCTTGCAAGAGGTGTCCCCATAATGGCTAAATGTAAGGAATGAGGAACCTCACTGCCAGAGACTCAAGTGGGACAGTGCATCTGGACAGTGTGCACCATCACTAAGGGCAATGGCATGCAAGACAGCAACACCTCCCAGCAAGACAGTGCAGTTATTTTGGACCCACGTCCTACTGCATAAAGGACACCTCTGGCCTTGGACACAGAGCAAGCACAGTTGCTGTTACATTTTCTGGAGGATCTCAAATCCAAGATGCCCCACTCACTAGCACCAGGCAATGGGGGCCCTTCAACTACCTCTGCTCCATCAGCCAGAAAGCCCTGAGGGTCCCAAATAGCTCCCCTCAGACTTGATACTGAGGAAGATGGCTAGGAAACATTGCCAGAAATTTCCCCAGGGAAATATTGATGAGCTTCCCAGGATGGTGAGGGGCATTCTTAACATACCACAGGAAGCTCCTGTCCTTGCTACATCCACTGATCCTCTCCTCCTCTCAGGGGGCCCAGCAGTCTGTCACCACTTTCCTTCTTGTCAGTGATCACTCAAAAGGAGTATATGCTGGAACTAATGAAACTGCCAGAGAGAGAGACACATTGTGAAAAAATTCTACCCAGTTTCCACTGTAAAGGGTGGAAAATTTCTACCCAGTCTCCACTACCAAAAGGGATGCCTGGTTCAGGACTCCAAAGGTGACTCCACCCCATCTTAGCCCTCTTGAGATGCACTACAACACTCATCGAGAGCACTGTGGACTTTTAAAGACCCTTTGGACAAAAAAGTTGAAGAACATTTAAACAAGATTCATGAAGCCACTGGCTTATTGCTCTCTGCAGTCACAGCCATGTGGTTTACTAGTAGAGCTCTGCTCCGGTGGGTGGTGGCCATGGTGCAAAATATCTCAGATGGTTCACACTTTGAGGACACAAGATATTGTGCTCTACGAGATATGAGATACCTTTCAGAAAATTTGTTGGACGCTTTCAGGTTTGGAACAAGGGTCATGGTGCTAGTGAACAGGGCTTGCAGGGCACTCCGGCTAAAATTGTGGCAGGCCAACAATGAGTCAAAGTCAACCCTTATGAAGTTACCCTTCAAAGAAGGCCAGCTTTTTTGGGAGGCTCTGATGCCATTTCTTAAGGATGGTGGGGAGTAAACAGGCATCAGGTGACAAGAATCTCTCTACCTGCCACAAACCAGTCCTTTTCACCCCCGATTCAGGCAGTCCAGGCCAAAGGCACACTTTCAATTCACTCAGGGGTCAAAGCAGTGGTCAGCTGGACTGAAATTCTCCAACAAAGTGGCTTGCAATAAACCATGTTGTGCCAATAATTGCAACTTTGCTCCTACCAGGAACAAACCAGCTTTCCATATCAATCACAAACAATGAGACGAGGCAGGCCCAAGTGAACCATCCACCAGTGACAGGAAGACTTGAACAGTTCACTGCTCAGTGGGCCCAAACAACGATGGACAGAGGGGTCAGGGAGGTTGTGAACCATGGCTATGCATCAGAGTTAGAATGTAAAAACATACCACATTGATGCATATCTTCCTCGATAGTGACATGCCCAGAAAAGAGGTAAGCACTATTCCTGGCTCTTTCCAATTTGATAGCCAGCAACAGTTTTTCACCTGTCCCAATGGAAAAAATGAACCAGGGGGTGTACTCCTTATTCTTCAAGGTTCTCAAAAAGTCAGGCAGTATCTGCCTGGTACTGGACCTAAAATATCTCAACTAGTTCATGACTTACAAAAAGTTCAAAACAGAGACATTACGCTCCACGGTGTCTGTCATTCAACTAGGGGATTTTCTGATGTATACAGATCTCAAGGATGCTTACCTACACAACCCAATTTGGCCCTTGCATCATAAGCATCTTAGATCTGAGGAAGGCAACAATCATTTCCAGTTCAACTGTCTACCATCTGGTTTGGTGTCAGCTCCCAGCATTTTCATAAAGATGCAAGTGGTTCTGGCAGCGGATCTTCACAAGAAGGGAATACATGTCATACCCTATCTGGATGACTGGCTCATGAGAGCCAGGACCCAAGTACAGGCACAGAGAAGTATAGATCTAGTAGTACAATGTCTCCAGAGACATGGATGGATGCTGAACGAGAAGAAGAAGAGTCAACTATTACTTACACAATGCATTTCCCTTCTGGGGTCAACCATAGATACACACCACAACATAGTGACACCGTCAGAGGACAACATTGCCAGTATCATTCCCCATGTATCAGAGATATTACATCAGCTGTACAGACAGGTATGGGACTATCTACATCTCATGGGTCTCATGGCAGTGATGATCGATACATTCCAAAGAGCCAGGCAGTGCATGAGACAGATCCACAGATATCTCTTGGACACCTGAGACCAATCAACCTACAATTTCTGCTACAAGATAAATCCACCAGACCAGATTACCTCAACCCTGGTATGGTGGTCCAACAAGCAGAACTTACAGAGAGGTACGAGTCTGGAGCAACAGTTTTCCAAGACTGTGACAGTGGACGTCAATCACCAGGGATGGGGTGCAATATTTCACTGTCACATGGCTCAGGGCCTTTGGTCACCTGCCGAGACGGGGCTGCCAGTTAATGTACTGGAGATGTGAGCAGTGTACCATGCCCTGTAGTTATTTGCTCTGACTCTCTGGGGTCACTCTGTCCTGATCAGAACAGACAACTAAGTGATGATGGCATACCTCAACAAATTGGGGGGTACATACAGTCACTCAATGACGTGGGAGTCCATGAGCATGCTCAGGTTGGCAGAGCAGAACCTGCAAATCATATCATCTTCTTACCTGGCCAGGAAAGTGAATGCTCAAGCCGATTGGCTCAGCAGGGAAACACTAAATAGGCAGAATGGATGCTTCACCCTGCAGAGTTTCATCTAATCAGTCTAATGTAGGGCCCATTACAAGTGGATCTCATGGCATCCAACATGAACAAACAATGCCCATGTTACCATTCTCATTTCCAGGATCAAGAAGCACAGGAAATATATGTAGAAACACAGAGAATTTGTCAGCAGATAAGGACCACTTGCCCCCAAAGTCTGCCTATTTTTCCCTACCTACTGTATCACCGTAGACTCTATTTGATCTCTGGCTCCTTTTTCCTCACTCCATTTCTTTTCAGTAAGGCCCCCTTATGAATATCCTATGTATTCTTGAACCTCATCACCATTTTCACCCCAACACCTGAGCTGGTAACATAGTAACATAGTAGTTGATGTTGATGGCAGATAAGGATTGCTAGTCCCACCGAGTCTGCCCATACTCCCTGCCTACATCAGTGGCCGTTGACCCTACTTGGTCATTGCCTATCACCTCTCTTCACTCCATCTAGGCTTCCTTTATGTCTATTCCATGCATGTTTGAATCCCTCAACTGTGTTAGCACTCACAACTTCCTGGGATAGGCTATTCCAAGCATACACCACCCTCTCCATGAAGAAAAACTTTCTCACATTTCTCCTTATCCTGCCCCCACTCCAATCTCATATTATTTCCCCTCATCCTTGTACAACTCTTGTACTGAAGGATGTCACTCACTTGCACTTTATTCAAGCCTTTAAAATACTTGAAGGTCTCTATCATATTCCCCCATTCCCTCCTCTCCTCAAGGGTATACATATTGGGGTCTTTTAATCTGTCCTCATATGCTTTCTAATGCAAGTTCTTCACCATATTAGTTGGCATTCTCTGGACTGCCTCCACCCTGTCTATGTCTTTTTTGAAGATGCGGCTTCCAGAACTGAACACCGTATTCCAGATGAGGCCTAGCTAGCATTTTGTACAATGGTATCACCTCCTCCAGTCTTCTGCTATTGATACCCCTTCCTATGCACCGCCAGCATCCAACGTGCCTTCCCCACAGTCTTGTTACACGGTTTGGCCACCTTTAGGTCATCTGAGATGAGTATTCCTAAATCCCTCTGTTCTCTAGTGCTTGTCAGCACCCCCCCCCCCATCCTGTAGCTCTCCCCAGGGTTTCTTCACCCCAGGTGCATGATCCTTCACTTCTTTGAATTAAACTTTCACTGCCACAACTATGACCACTCTTCCGGCCTTCTCAGATTCCTCCTCATTCTTGCGACCCTCTCCAGTGTGTGTACTCTGTTGCAGATCTTGGTATCATCTGTAAAGAGGCAAACCTTCCCCTCCAGCCCTTAAGCAATATCATTGATGAAGTCATTAAAATGACTGGTCTCAGTACCGATCCCTGAGGTACCCCACTGGTCACCCTTCTTTCCTCAGATTTGATCCCATTTACTACCACCCTCTGCTTCCTGTCCCTCAACCAGTTGCTAACCCAGTTTTCCACTTTGTGGCCCACCCCCAGGCTACTTAACTTGTTCACCAGTCTTCAGTGGAGTACACTGCTGAAGGCCTTGCTGAAATCAAGGTAGGCGATATCCACTGCTCCTCCCTGATCCACCTCCTTCGTCACCCAGTCAAAAAAGTCAATCAGATTTGTTTAACATGACCTTCCTGCTGTGAATCCATGCTGCCTTGGATCCTGTGCTCCCATGGTTTCCAAGTGTTCCACAATCCTCTCCTTAAGCAGCGCCTCCATGATCTTACCCACTACTCAGGTGAGGCTGACCGGCCTGTCATTTCATGCTTCCTCCCTACTGTTCCACAAATCCACTACCCTTTTCTGTGAAGAAGTCCTTCCTCACATCTCTCCTGAACCTACCCCCCCAGCTTCACAGTAGGTCCCCTTGTTCTTGTACATCTTTTTTTCTGAAACATACTTCCTTCCTGTACCTTATTTACCCATCTGAGATATTTAAAGGTTTCCTCTTGTCCCCTCTTCTCTCTTCTAGGGCGTACGTACTGAGTTCACTCAGTCTTTGTAGGGCTTGTGATGCAGACCCTGCACCATTTTCATTGCTTTCCTCTGGACCACCTCCACTCTGTCTATATCCTTCCATAGATGTGGCCTCCAGAACTGTACGTAGTATTCTAAGTGAGGTTTTAACAGTGATCTATCAAGAGGCAACACCATCTCCCTCCTTCTGCTGATGATACCTCTCCCTATGCAACCCGGCAATCCCACTTGCCCTCCCAACTGCTTTGTCGCATTGCCTGACCACCTTTAGATCATCAAAGACTATTAGCCTCAGGTCTCTCTCCTTCTTGAAAGTCACCAGTAACACTCCTTCCATTCTGTACTGTGCCCTTGGGTTTCTCTGCCTTAGATGCATTATTTTGCACTTTTTTGCATGAAAACCCAGCTGTCACACTCATGACCATTCCTCAAGTTTTCTCAGGTCTCTCTTCATCCTTTCCACCCTCCGTGGAGTATCAACCCTATTGCAGATTTTGGTGTCATCTGCAAATAGGTAGACCTTCCCCTCCAGATCTTCTGTAATGTCACTTGTTAAGATATTAAAGAGCACTGATCCCTGAGGCACCCCACTAGTCACACTCTGCCACCCCCACTGGGTCATAATGTCACACGCTTAATAGCAAACGACATTATGGCTAAACCGGTGCAGCGTAGTATGCAAGCACTAATGATGCAATACCGTGTATACTGCTGTATGCTGTATTGTACCATTAACACTTTTCAAGGCAGAGAATAAGACCTGTGCTGGGAGCCAATTCCATTGAGCAGCTGCTGTGGCTCACAGGACTGAGCCACAGCAGTAGGGACCCAGGTGCTGCGTCTGGGACGGGGTTTGATTCCCAGTCCCAGAAACTTTTATTTTTTTGATATGTGCATTCCCCTAGTTGAACCCCCAGGTTCAGAATCTTAATTGGGGGGTTAGGGTGCTCTCCCCATAATGGGGTGTGGGACACACAGCCCCACATAAAAGACATGCCTCATGGCGAAATCGCACTATGTTGTGTGATTTTGCCATCGCTGCTCATCTTGCAACATTATGATCCCATGCCCTCTGCTACCTATCTACAAACCAATTTCTTACCCAGTTTACCACCTTTTGACCCACTCCTGGGCTACTCAGCTTGCTTAATAGTATTCTTTGTGGAACTGAGTCTCTTCCAGGGTGAACATATTGAGTTTAGTTAGACCACATCTACTGCTCCACCCTTATCTAAGTCCTTGGTCACCCAATGAAAGAAACCTATCAGATTTGTTAAACATGACCTCCCACCCATGAATCCATATGTCTCAGCTTTTGTAACCCATTTGATTCAAGATATTCCACTATCTTCTCTTTTAGCAGTGATTTTGTTAACTATTCCACCACCAATGTGAGGCTGACTGGACTATAATTGCCAGCCTCCTTTCTGCTACCGCATTTATGTAGTGGAATTACCTCTGCCCTCTTCCAGTCCTCTGGAACCATACATGTTTCTAGTGAGCTGTTGAAAAATACTGTCAAAGGTGCAGTCAGTACCTCCTTTAGCTCCCTCACTATCCTAGGATTAGGACTGGGAGAACTCGGTGAAGTTTTGACCCTTATTAAATAAGAACCAGAACACAGTGAAGTTCTGATTTGTTCCGATTAGTTCTGATTTATTGACAAATATTTGAAAAAATGCAAAAGAATGCATAAAAGTGGCCAAAGTCAGCCACATTTGACACAGAGGCCCAAAGGAAATAATGTAATGGATTATTTGTATAAAAATTAATGTAAAACTGCTAAATGAAAAAGCAATCACTCACTACTAGCCCCTTCATGGCTGACCTGTAATGGTGGCATATCCTGCTCAGGTCTGTGACATGAGTGTGACGATTGTGCTGGGAGAGACAAGCCAAGATGGGGGGAGGGAGAGGGAGGAGACAGAGAGAGAGAGAGAGATACAAATACAGGGTTCGACCTTAACATTGTTATACTAGCCCTGAACCTAGTGCAAATTGGCCAGGGCTAGTGCAGCTAACCCTCTGCTTGTCCGTCTGGACTAGTGCAGGTTTTTCATGGCTGTTAATGATGTTGAAAAAGTCTCTACTTTAGCAGACTGTAGTCCTTTTGCTAATCTCCCTTAGTGTTCCAGGTGGCCTGGTGTGATTAACAGCTCATTAAGAGCTGCAATTATCTGGCAGCTTAAGAGGGGGATCCAACAAAAGACTCCATATGAGTCATTATCACTCAATTGTTAGGACATTCAGCTGGTGTGCATGCTGTGATCAAGGGCACAGTGCTGTTAAGTAACTAGCTTCCAGTTTGCTGAACTAGTGTTTGATTTGTCCCACAATATTAAAACCAGTGTGCCTCATTTCCCTACCTTTTGAGTGCCTGTATCCAACACTGCAGTGACAGAATGCTATCATGTATACACGGTATGCCCAGCCAGGTGGTCTGTCCACTCTATACTTTCTCTGGACAGCACTGCAGACTAGGCTCAGAAGTGGCCACCCATAGACCCATAGCTGCCATTACTGACTGGTGTATGGTTCACAGTTCCTCTTAATGGATCACACCAGTCAATGCTATCAATGCAGTACCACCCAGCATGTAATTTCATCCTAAAAACAATGCTTTGGAGCATGTATGGTACAAAGCAAAATCTTAGTAAAACATATAATTTGAATGGTTTAAATAGGCATTCCTGGTATGCATAGATCACTCTATATAGAAAGAGAGGTAGTGCAGCATCATGCCTGTATACTGCTCCCCTTTAGCTGATGAAAGGACACTGTTATGAAAAATCTGTTTGTTAGGGCAGAGCATGTTAAATATTTTTTGCCTGGTATATATAAACAGACATGTCAAAGTTTCTTACAACCCAGCCCCCCTGTGTTTGTTTAACTCTCTCCAAAGAAATCCTAGAACTGCCCCTGGCTCACTTCACAGTTTAAGAAAACTTCCAGAAGTGCAGTTCTGGTTAATCACAGGGTGGGGTATGAGAGTGTCTTTCTCTGCCTGATTCTGTACATTGCCCTGCAGGTCAGGGTGGGGCTTTGGTGACGTACATGATGATGTTGGCTATTGTGTGTGCAGTGCTAGAGCTGCCTGATTGAACATTTGCTATTATGGTATTCTCTGGTTTGGCGGGAAGGGGGTAAAGAAAGAGGAACATGGTAAAAAAACAAAACAATGGGGGTACACACTGTGTGTGATTGGACTGCAGTCTTTTTTTTTTTTTCGCTGGGGCAGGAAGCAGTGTGGGAGCAGGATAAATATGCAATAATCAGAGTATTTCTTGGCTTGCATTTTTCCTGTATAACCGATCAAAATTGACAATTATTATTGTGGGCTAGTGCAACCATCTGCGGGCTAGTGCAATTTTTAATCAACTTGTCCGGCTGGCTAGTGCAAAAAAAAGTTAAGGTTGACCCCTGTACAAATACCTACACTTTATCCTTAGTATTCTAACCTGTAAAAAAACTAAGATCCCTCTAACTAACATGATGTCCTTTTGATGATTCCTACCCACACCCACAGGCCAGGGACAAATTTACTGTCGTGACTTGTGACTATACACAGCACACCGACACTACAGCAGTCCAGCACCATTTCCTTCCAAGATTACCTGACTGACTCCTACAGTATAGTTACTGTTAATTCACCAAATTCAGCAACTGTTAAGTGTGCCTCAGAATTTGAATTGGAGATGCAGACACATCTGGTGCATAGCCACATGCAGCACAGTCCCACATTGGGGTTGGTTAATGCTTATACGTGATAATGTGACATACTATAAAACTAATGATAATAAGGAGGAATAATGGGGAATGAGTAATGATGGTGATGACACTTGTGTGTAGTTGTACTCTACTTGTGTTGTAGTGCAAACAGCCTGCTTCAAGTCACAGTTAGATTTTATCCCCTGGGTCACTCACAGCCAGCAGCACAAGTGCATCAACTTGTATGTTGTTTGTCTGAACAGTATTTTTTTTGATACTGTATATGAAATCATGAATAAACTTTAACAAGTGATCACGATTGGATGGTACAAGTCAAATATTTATTTTGCCAGCCTGCTGCCTTTGCCCTGTACACACAGCCATATTGAAGCCAGGAAAATAAATTTTATTTGGGATTTTTGGGACTGTTACTTTTATCATGGGCACTACCCCCCCCCCCCCGCAGATGTCTCTCTCTCTCTATTCCCCTTTGAATGTCATAAGTCATAGATTTATTTTGCCACGCTGCTGCCCTTGCCCTGTACACATAGCCACACTGAAGCCAGGAAAAATATGTGGGATTTTCTGTAACTGTAAAATTTTTCTTAGACTCCCAGTAGTCTCTCCCTCTCTCCTCTAGATCAGAAATGGCACAAGTCAAAGATGTTGCTAGCCTGCCCTTTCTCATGTACACACAGCTACACTGTCTGAGGCCAAGAAAGGAAAAAACTTTGATTTGGGATTTTCTGCAACTGTAAAATCTTTCTTGGGCCCCCAGTAGTCTCTCCCTCTCTCCTCTGGATCTGGAATGGTACAATTCAAAGATTTTGCCCACCTGTCCTTGCTCATATATACAGTCACAGAGTACTGCCAAACTGCCTTAGTTTGCATCCCCCGGTAGCCACCCAGGTCACCACTATCTCCCCAGTCCCGACTCCCCAACTCACCTTCACCCACCCCCCAATGGTCGGTTTCTCTCCCCCTCCTTTCTCTCACTCTCTCTAATTTCTTCTCTTCCCTCCCCTCTGGGTCATATATTTCTGGCATTTCTGGGAGGTTTTAGCACTTTTGTTTAGTGACTCTGTCTGCTGGCTGCCTTGCTCTACTGAGCTCAACTCCTCCTCCTCCGGTCTTTCTCACTTGCCTGGGGCCGCGTTGCACACTCAGCACTGTTATATACTGTGAGTGCTTCACCTGACCTTCTGTTGTCTGGCTGGATGCCACTGTCCACCTGTACATGCCGACAGCATCCTCATGGCAACAGACAACAACATCTCAGAAATGGCATCTCCATGGACCTGGAACTGGGCTTCTACATTGAAGTCCATATTTATCTGGGTCCCTGGATTGCGGGTTCAATCTGGGGGTCCACATCTCCTGCAGAACAGTCTGCCCAGCCCTACCTATGATGTACCCTATCTAGTCCCATTGCTTTGTCCACTTTCAGATTAGTGATTCACTTTAGAACTCTCTCCTCTGAAAAAGAACTAGTGTCCACCTCTCTTCCATTAGCGATCCTGTTACTTTTTTGTGGCCCATCTCCTTCTCCCACCTTTCTCAACACTGAACAAAAATATTTGTTCAGAATATCTACCTTTTCCTGGCACCCCCTGCACTATTCCCCTCATCTGACATGCTGTTGGCAACATGGAACTTCAACAGGGCTTATAGTTTTCCACCACCCCTATAATTCCCAAGGCAATGCACAAGATTTGGTCCACAAGTCAAATTGTGGTACTGGTAACCCCAGACTGGCCCAGGAGCTCTTGGTACTCAATCATACAGGCGACGTTCATAGACACACCCTTTCCTCTCCCATCTTGACAGGCTCTTCTGAGCCAGTGGCAGATATTTCGCCACATCCTATCAGCCTCCAGCTTAATGGCCTGGCTACTGAGATGGAGAGATTGCTAGCCCTGGGCTACCATGCAAGGGCGGTGGAGCACCTGTTACAGTCAAGAAAGCAGTCCACAAACAGCACATACCAAAGACACTGGTTGATTTTTAAGAAGTGGTGTATGGAAAAAGGGACATCTCCATCTTCTGTGGGACTTCCACTCATACTGGACTTCTGCTTCCCTCAGGGAACATAATTCAGCTATGTTAGCTATTAGGGGCTGCTTAGCAAGGATAGGTCAGATGGGTGCCCACCCTGATGTTGTTAGACTCTTGCAAGTGTCCACCTGGCTTCTCCATGCATTCAGCTGATTCATGTTTCTTGGCAACATAACCTTTTTCTAGAAACCCTTCAAAAACCCTCTTTTCAGCAGGAATCCCTATATTGGGTTATGCTTAAAACAGCCTTCCTCTTCACCATTTGTTCAGCCAAGCGAATTGGGGAGCTACAAGCCCTGTCTTGCAAGGAACCTTTCTGTTCCATAATAACAGGGTCATCTTGTACCCCATTCCCTCCTTTCTTCCTAAGGTGGCGACAAAGTTCTGTCGTGAGGAGGAAATTTATTTACCTGCTATTGCTGCCAAACAGAGTCTGCCTAATAGCATTACTCGCCCATTAGATGTGGGGCGTCAACTCAGACTTTACCTCTCAGCCATGGAGGATAGTCACAAGTCAGATCAATTATTCACCCTTACAGCAGGCAAGAGAGTGGACCATGCTGCATCTATGGACATGATTGCATGTTGGCTGTGTTCAATGATTGCTGAAGCCTATCAGGGAGGGGAGGTCTTGACCCACCAATAGGAATCAGGCCACATTCTACTTGGACAGTTTCTGCCTCCTGGGCTAAAAGGGGGCATGTTCCATTGCAGGACATTTATTTTGCAACCACCTGGTCTATGCTGCATTCTTTTATGAAACATTACTGACTGGATGTGGCATTGACTGATAGAGCCGCTTTCAACAGGGTAGTCCTTCAGCTTCAAAATCTAGATGGTGGCTGCTGCGACTTGAACGGTGAATGACTTGAATGGTGCTAAACACTAACGAGGGCCAGCCTTTATAGAAACAAACAAAGTCCAGAACAGTTTAGAGCACAAAAAACTGGGTGCAATCAAATAAATCCAAATGACTGCAAAATGAACTTTCAAATACTTATTTACAGCAATATGCTCAAAAATTCAAAACAGCCCAAACTATGGTTCTCTGCCCCTGCGCTTCAGCTATCCCAACCTTCCTTATGGGGTGTGTTCATAGAGAGAGTACCTGCACCTTAAATAGCCACTTCAACATGACATTACATTTTTTGACATTTTTGAATTTCTCATGAGCAGTGACCTTTGACCTCCCAACTTAATTTACAAAAACAGTTCATATAGGTTCTAAAATAAATATATTCTAACTGAATAGCATAAATAAAGAGCAGAACCTATGCATTAGCTATATTGTACACTGTCCGATTACGTTTTTCTTCTTAAACAATTTTCATATTTTATACAAAATAAAATAAAATAAACTGAGATTCATATCTTAGTTTAGTAGTAAAGTACAAACCAAATACCAGAACCTAGCCTAAATTCATACTAGGTGTTTGAAATCATTTAAATTTTATGGTATAAATAACCAGAAGTTAAGTACCATGGGTCCTATTCAACAATGAACAGAGTGGCTACGCCAACGTGTATCTGGGGCACGTAGCCACTCTGAAGCCAATGTGCCCCCACGCAGGATGTACTAATGGGGGGGGTACACAGCTCCAATGCAATCAATCCTCCTGGTCTGGAGACTGTGCCGGGGGAGGGCTAGGGGGGTGTGCCAACACTATGCCCCATGCACAAAGGCGCATAGTGGTTGCTGCGGGGGTGCGGAGGGGGGCACAATGTATCCCAGAGAGAACCATGCCATAAGCCCCCCTATGCACCTCATGCACACATCAAATCTCTGCCCAGACATGGTGGATAGCTCACTAACCCACCGGGACCACTGTGGCCATACCCCCATATGGCCACCTGGTGCCACCTGCCCCAGTACACCATCAATGCACAGCCCCTACCAGGTGCTCCCCATCCAACACATATGCCACACAGGGGCACCAGCCCAAGGATGCTGCCCCCACCCCCTCAAATGGTACCGCCGGCCCTCCCCCACCAGCCTCCCCTCCAGGTATATGGTGGGGTACAGTGCCCCCGCACCGCCATCAGACACCCCCACCATGTCCCTGTGCACTGTTGTGGTGCTGAATTATGGGAGGGTCCACAGCTTTGCCCTCCTTTCACCTCCACAGCCATCGATAGTTGGACATCGTGGGGAGCACTGCCAACCTGCGCCCTCACCCCCGAGTAGGGAGTCCACTGAGTGAACTGGTCCAGGCATCAGATTGGATGCCTGATTAGGTCTGCGACTCCACCCCTGGTCGTGTTGTGGAGTCCTGCATGCTGGGAAGGTGGGGTCATGGACAGGTAGTGGCCTGTGTTGACTTCTGCTGGTGCGCACCTCTCTACAAGAGCAGACCTACATGGGTGGGATACACACCTCCAGTGCATAATTCCTGCCCATTGGTGAATAGGGTCCCATATTTATAAATTAAATGTTTTTGGACCAGATTGTATGAAACTCAACACAGAATGAAAGAAGGGGTCCTTAAGTTGCACGTGACCACCCAAAATATAGTGGCAACATTTCAGCTAAGGGATCCACATGGCATCATCCAAAAAGGCACAAAATGGGGGTCCTGAAAGAAAAGAAGAGACAAATCAATTTCTATAATTTTACCTCTCAATCATGGAGGCTAGTCACAAGTTAGATGGATTGTTCAGCCTTACAGCGGGCAAGAGCGTGGCCCATGGCGCATCTAAGGACACAATTGCATGTTAGCTCCACTCAACAATTGCCGAAGCCTATTGAGGGGAGGGTCTTGACCCACCCTTGGGAATCAGGCCACATTCCACTTGGACAGTTGCCACCTCCTGGGCTGAAAAGGGTCAGGTATCATCGCAGGACATGCATTCTGCAGCCACCTGGTCTATGCTTCATTCTTTTCCTAAACATTACTGACTGGATGTGACATTGGCAGATAGAGCCACTTTCAGCAGGGTAGTCCTTCAGGTTGCAATGGATCCAACCTAGGCCAGTATCTGCATTTTTTTCCCACCTAAATTGGGGTAGCTTGGGCACTGCTACAAAGATCCCACTGAGGATGACTGTAGAGTACTACAGAGGGGGCTGATATGTAATAGTATTTACTCACCCAGTAAAGGTGATTAGATGACCCGAGTTTATAGTACTCCGCAGGTCCTCCCAACGTGGACTGAGGCATGTGGAGGACAGCATGGTGGAGGGCAGGGTGGTATCCTTTTGTGTATGTAAAGTATGGTCCTCACATGTCTGGCTATTCTGAAATGGGTAAGTGGATAAATAAATGCAGGGGAATATTCATTTACACTGCCTGATGCACTATTTATTATCATACTGGGCTCCAACAGGACTTGGCATGCAATACGCTGTGTTGCTGTGGTTGTTTTTCTCTTGCTGTCTGTTTTCCTTGTTCCTTTTCTGCTAGGGAAGATTCATTCTGGAGTTTTCTGGGATGGACTAAGGGGCTGGCCTTTGATCAGTCTGAAGTTCATTGGATTGTGCATTATCCTACAAGATGGACAAGGTATATTCCACTGGTCATGACTGCTGAGTACTAAAAGGGGGCTCATCTAATCACCTTTACCAGCTGAGTAAATACCAGCTATACTGACAGACTATTGCACAAGCTTCATCTGACAAGTTAAAGCTATTGAACTCATCCAGAGAAGAGAACGAAAGAACTGGAGAACATGAGTGGGCCAGTAAAGAAGGATAATTTATTGTAGAATGAATCAACGTCTATCTAAGTTAATGGCTGAAATTGTCTATACTGTGAACCTTATTAAGCTGATCTGTGCAAGCACTTAGAGAAGATGAATCAAAGGTGTGTCAGAGATTTTTTTTTCTGTGTTTGAACGTTTAAAATGTAACCTCCTCTGTCCCCCTGGTGGGGGCTTACCTGTTTGCCTCCTCACTGCCTGACCTAGGATGCCTGCCTGTTGAATGCTCACTCTGGCCCCCAGGACTGTAGTCTGTGGGGTGACCAGAGGTTGAGGAACTTCGAGCTGCCACCTGCTGGAACATGCAAGCTGACACCTTGCACACTGTTTTCGATGCTCAGTATGACTGACCTTCCTCAGAACTGAATCTCACTGCTGCAACCAAGGCTCATACCATGGATCCCTCAAGTGTGCTCCAGACCCACACTTCTTCCACACTGACCCTCTCATGCTGCAAGCATGCACTTGCACACTCGAATCCCTGTGTTAGAGTGTGAAGCCAAAAGCAGCAGTCAGGAAGAAATGAGATCCAGGAGGTGTTTGGTAGATGGGAGAGGGGATTGTGTTTTTTTAATAAATGGAAGAATGATTTTTACTGTACAAGGAAAGCATTGTGAGGAGGATACAGTACTCCAGTAGACAGTATTCTAATCTACCTGAGTCCGACAGACATTGAGAGATCGGGGGGGGGGGGTATGATTTTTGTTGCACCAATGTGCCCAACCTTAAAATTAATATAAAACTGGGGGCCCATACACAGTGACCAGGGGCTGTTACCAGATTCACAATGACCACTTAGTGCCAGACCCTTAACTTGTGTCCCATCATGACATAAGTTTATAGATCTGGTTACATTGCCTTTTTTTGATATGCAGTAAGAGTGCCACCTCACGTGTTCTTAGGATGAGGGAACAGTGACCCAAAGGTGAGCAGCTCTGGTACCCTAAGGATGCAATAGGTGATACTCATATCCAGAAGAGGCTCACCAAGCAGACCCATGAAATTCTTACATATTTTGTGTTTCTTTTTCTAACAGTCACTTTTGTTTTATTTAAAATGTTGATGGTGTAAGCAACCATTGAGAAGCCTGTTACTGTGGCACAGTGCAGCCAGCAAGAAGCATGTTACTGTGGCACAGGCATGAGACAGTCTTACAGAAATAAAGGCGTCTCAAGCGCAAAAAAAGAAAGTAATGTGATTGGTCAGGAGCATCATATGACATTCCTGCACTCTATAAGATGCACAGCAGGCTAAGTCAGAACTCTGTGTATAGCTGTTTATGGTAATAGTGCAACAGGCTGCCTCTTTGCACCTTGGATTTACACTACTGCTGACTGAGACTGTGTATGGGGCCCAACTGGGTCTCTTTCCCATAGACTTCCTCTGTTGGGCTGCTTGTCCACATCTGACATCACAATCCTTGTCTTGTGACATCTTGTTTTTTCCCGCAGGAGCAAACTGTGATGTTGCAAGCAGAGGGTTATGATGTCAGATGTAGACAAGAGTGGCCAGAGAAGCCGAAAAGTCAGTGATCTAGCTTTCTTGTTTAATGTGTGTAGTTAAAAGAAAAAGTGGAACAACATAAGAAAATACCCTCAATATATCTGAAATATGGTACAACTATGTTTCCAAATCCCTTGGCTTTTTAAAATGTGTGCCCATCAGGATCACTCAAATGACATAATACGTATCCTTTCCATTGCAACCATGGGGGAAACTGGAAGGATTGTTACATCTCATGCAATCCCACCCATAATATGCAACACATTCTACACAGTAACAACCATGCCTTATGTTATCAGTCTACTTATCAAACGTCTTATGGGAATACATTTCTATAGTGATCTATGTTATATGTCTTATATGTATATTTAAGGGGAACAGTCAGCACTAAGAGCCCCACACTCAACTGAGGGACTGGTTCCAATTAGCCGTTTTGCATGCAAATAAATAGTTTTATTGTTTATTATATTATTTTAGATTGTATCTAGCTGATTCTGCTGACTCTGATGTTTGCTATAATCAGAAATCCCAGAATCCCTTGCAGCTGACATCAGAGCTGGGAAGATTCAACAGTCTGAAGCAGATGTTAGAGTTTTTATAAACTCTGATCTTTTGCATGGTGGTTGTGCTGTCTTCCTAGGGTTAAGTCCAAGTTCAAGTTTATTGCAGGAAAGCTCCGTTGAGCAAGATCATTCACAAGGAGGTCCTGAGGTATACATACATTACAATGAAGTTCTGTGGCAGACTTACAGACAAATAGTTAAGTGCTTACATCATTAGAACAGAGTTCATAGCAATAAGAGCTAGCATCGTCATACACAATAGGCAAAATGATAACGAGCACCCAAGATGCTCTCGGCTCATGAAGAGCAATTTGTACTATTTGTCAAGACAAAACATTACATTCATTGGAAAATAACAGTAAATTCATAACAATTCAACAAAGATTCCACCTAAAACACTGATAATGGAACGAAATAGAGTTAAAGAAGTGTAAGAATGTAACCTGGGAGGTCAGGGATCACTGGTTTGAGTCCTTAGTAAGGGCAATTCATTAAAGGCAGTTGTAAGTGACTTTTAATTTAGCCAAACTAACCTTTTAAAGAAGTTAACAGGGACAGTACTGGCTAATTTCAAAAATGATTGTAGTTGATTCCAAATAGTTGGCAATGAGCATGAAATAGCACGCTTCCCAAAGGAGGTGCGAGTCCTAGGTATCGCAAGCAGGAGAAACTTGGACTTCCTAGTGAATAGGCACTGCGCCGCTTATAAGTATTAAGGAGTGATAGGTATTATGTAGTTTATTTTGAAGAAGTTTTAATGTCCATGTACCTACGTGGACTGACCATCTAACGGAGAGCGAGGGCCAACCCCACTAAGGTATAAAGATCACAATGGTGGGTTAGAGGGGGGAGTTTGTTATGAATCAGACATGACGGTGATAGAGAACATCTAGTTTTTGGAGATTAGTGGAAGCTGAGGAGTTATAGATTACATCGCCATAATCAAGGAGTGGAGAAAAGTGGCCTGAACCAATCTAGTTCTAATATCAGCAGGAAAGAAAGATCTATTTGAAGAAGAAGCCCAACCTGATTTTTGAGCCTTTGGCCAAATCATCAATATGATCACTAAAAGAAAGCCTGCTATCTAACCAGAAACCGAGATATTTGAATTTTGTAACTATTTCCAGCTGCTCACCTAGGGCAGTATTTATGAAATCTATGGGCAAGTCAGGGCACTAAGTGTGATGTATGGGCGTAGGATCATAGCTTTTGTTTTTTTGACATTAAGGAGTAGCTTTGCATTGATTAAGTTTTTTTCTAATTGCGAGAAGTCGGCTTGAAGGATGTCCCTAGTTGCTTCTAGCGATGGCCCAGAGGTATACAGGATGGTGTCATCTGCAAAGAAATGCAACTGGGACTTTGTAATCTGATGGTTAAGGTTGTTTATATATAAAGAGAAGAGGACGGGACCTAGGATAGATCCCTGTGGGACTCCCCTCGCAGTGGGCAGAGCGGAAGAGAACAAATTTCCTGATTTGACTTTCTGAGTCCTGCCCGATAGATAATTCCTGAACCATAGGGTAGTAGATGGAGTAAAGCCAAGATTGGTAAGGCTGCGAACTAGTAAGTTATGGTCTACTGTATTGAATGCTTTACTTAGATCCAAGAAGACCACACCAGTAGTTTTCTTAGAGTCCAATGCAGATAACCAGTCGTTAGTGACTTTGGCTAGAGCTGTAATGGTACTATGGTTTGGGCAAAAACCAGATTGAAGAGGGTTGAGAATCTGTTGCGTAGCTATGTGGTTTTTCAATTGGTTGTAGATCAATTTTTCAAACGCTTTTGATAGGATTGGTAGTATTGAAATAGGTCTATAGTTGTTAAGATCACAAGGGTCTCCTGATTTGAATAGGGGGAGAATATGGGCGGATTTCCAACACGACGGGACTGTGGCAGTTGAGATGGAGAGATTGAAAATATGGAGTATTGGGGCGGTAAGAAAGGGGTATCCAAGTTTTAGAAATAATGGATCTATATTATCCTCTCCTGTGCTTTTTTTGATATCCAAATTAATAAGTGACTCTTCTACTTCTTTATAGCTAAGGGGGACCAACTGGAATGGGCAGGCTGGTGTGTTCATTGCTGAGTACGTGGTATCAGAATTCCTGATTTGGGAGGCATGTGGGGAAGTATCAAATGCTAGGCTGGCTGCTATGAAGTGGGAATTAAGTTCTTCTAATATTTGTTGAGAACTTTCAATAGATGTACCGTTAATGAGAATCTTTGCTGGAATGGGTGGTGCAGCTGTACGACCCTCAATAGACTTACGAGTCTTCCAAATTTTGAAGGAATTCCCATTAGCCTGCTCGAGGGCAGATACGTAGTAGCTAGATTTAGTATCACGAATGCATTTGACACATGCATTCCTGGCTGCGCGGAAGGCCTGCCAGTCTGTGGGACTCTTAGTACGCCTTGCCTGGGCCCATAGTTTATCATGGTTAGACAGTGCAGCTTTGAGTTCTGGCGTGAACCAAGGGTGAGAATTTTTACGCATACAAACCTTAATTTTAGGAGCATGTCTGTTAACTAAGGCAATCATGTTACAATTACGTACAGTCACAGAGGACTGTACTTAGCCCTTGGAAACTAGCAGGACCAGCAAACATCTGATCGGAGCTCATAAAACCTGTAACTTGCACTGCATGCTATTGAATCCCCTACAGCTGCAGCCCAGCTCTGGCAGCAACCACGGCGGATTTTAGAATTTCTGGTTACACCAAATGTCAGGTTGAGGACAGCAGGATCAGCCAGATAGGATCTACTATACTGCAGTAAACAGTAAGTAGAAAACATATTTTTTGCACTCACACTATAAATTGGGATCAGCCCAACATTTGGGCGTGGGAACTTTCAGTGCTGACTGTTTCCCCTTTAAATGTTCCTTATCAGGGTTCAGTTTAACGTTATTAATGCTACAGTACTCAGGGAGGCAGACTTCCAAGTTGGAGGTGCTGACCTTTTTGATGGTACATTAAACTGAGATCCTTCTACTCATCACGGGTGGCAAGCCTAGTCAAAGTCTATGAAACTATTGTATATGAGAAAATTACCCTAGTGTCCCAATTAAAATGGTCTATAAACGTAAGTGTAAGCATAATTAATTATTCATGAGGCAAATACATGGTCAGATAGGCTGCTGTGCTGGGCTTTAATCCTTTAGAAATGTCTGGTACAGCTCAGAGTGGCACTAAAATATGTGAATTTTATAAAACAAAAGCAGTTTTTCCCTCCTTTCTTATGTGATTAGACTTAGAATCATAATAATTACCTAACAGCCTGTCATTTCCAATGGATTAATGACTGGCTGGGACTGCTTGGTCTTTGGCTGTGGCCTGGGCCACCCCTTCACCCCAGCTGGTCATTAATACCCAGGAAATGACTGACCATTTGGTCATTATTGCTTAAAAGAAGTTTGAGGGCATAAGTCCTTACCCATCTGCCTTTATTACGTCACTGCCCTACAAGTATTAAATGAATGAAACTGGTCACACCAGGCAAGCCAGTTCCCCTGCTGGAGATAAGAAACACAGTGACAGCATGTGCAAGGCGCCTGTGCTCAAGTAACCATAGAAGTAGAAAACAACAAATAAGGAAGCTCACTCAAAGCTTTTATTTAAAACAGTGTGCTGTGTTTTTACTTTGTCATCCAGCTAGGCCACTGTGCTGCTGGTGCCTATAGATACTGCACACTGAGGGGGAAAGTCAATTCTTTTCTACTACGTATTCACTTGTGTGTCCTTTTGTAGAAGGCCGCGACCTGGACAGCCCAACAGAACTTTCATGGAACTGGATTAGGGCACAGGTCACTGAGCTGTAACTTGGAGGGGAAATAGAATTCTGACTACACCAGTTGCCTGGAGGTAGATTTTTCAGTGATAGTTGGCCAGTGGGTGTCAGGCATTTAGGGGAAGGGAAACCAGGCCAAGTAACTAGAGTACAAGAACTATAGAGGAGTACATGTTATTTATTTTTTTATTTATTTGTTTAGCAAAGTGGGTGCACTGATCCCAGGGACTGTTTTCAGACACGACCTGGGCCATTAAGATGGCACATCAAACATGCTACAAGAAACTTATTTAGGTAGGTTCAAGTAGATGAGCACACTAGCAGAAACAGTACGATTAGTGAAAAAATAGTGCATGAAGTGATTAACCATACATACAATTGAAAGTGCAAAGTGCAGGCTTAGAATAAGACATCCAGTACAACATCAATACATTATGCATCTTGATCAAATGTAAATAAAATGATTTATTAAATAATTCTAAAATAAAAACAAAATATATACCAATGTAAATACTATAAATAACTCTAAAACAGCACTAAAACTTCTAAAATAGGGATGGGTGAATTGGTTCGAGAACAACCCAAACCTCCCCGAACTAGCAATATTTTGGGGAGTCGAATGACATCCTAACTTTTTCTGTAGTTTGGATCGGTTTGGAAAACCCTGGTTTTCCTTTTCCCTGGTGTCCAGCAGACTCCTCACCTCCAGTTTTCCTTTTTCCTGGTGTCTAGTGGACCCCCACGCCCAGTTTTAATTTTCCTTGGTGTCTAGCAGGCCCTCATCCCAATCCCCGATCGATCCCCTGTACTAAAAAACAAAACAAAATCATATTGTTCAATAAATTTCCCTGGTGTCTAGTGGCCCCCCCCCATCTCGCCAATCCCCTGTCATAAAAGTGTCCCCATATTCCCTGGTGTCTATCGGACTTCCCAACCCCCCATCTCTACCCCCCCACCCCGAATCAAAGCAGGCAACCGGAACAGCCCTCCTCTCTCTCCACTACGGGTCGGCTGCCAGCCCAATCGTTGACAATGAATGAGTCCATACTTGTACAAGCATGCACCCATTCATTGCCAGCTCCTGTTCATTCCTTGAGGCCTTTGGGTGCAGCTGAGATGAGCAGAGGGCTGTTTTGAACCGTGGGGTGGGGTTGGGGAATGCTGTAACTCCACTACCAGAGACCAAAACTCCCCTCTGCTTATCTCTGCTACACCCAAAGACCTCAAGGAATGAAGGGAGCTGGCTAGCTGTCAATGAATGAGCACGTGCTTATACGAGTATGTGCTCATTCATTGTCAGCTTAGTCGGGCAGGCAGCCTGCCATGGTGGAGAGAGGAGGGCTGTGCCAGTTGCCCGGTTGAGGGTGGGGGGCAGTAGCTGCCAGGGTTGAGGGTCTGCTAGACAGAGAATATGTGGACACTTTCCTTACGACATGGTATTGGTGGGGATAGGAAGGGGGGTCGACCAGACACCAAGGAAATTTATTGAACAATATGCTTTTGTTGTTTTAATTACAGGGGATGGATCAAGGATGGAGGGGTCTGCTAGACACCAGGGAAAACTGGGGACACTTTTTTTATCACAGGGGGTCAGGGATAGGAAGGGGGGTCCACTAGACACCAGGGAAATTGAACAATAGGCTTTTGTTTGTTTTTATTATTACAGGGGGATTGATCCGGGATAGGGGGGCGTTAGACACCAAGGAAAAGTTTATATTTTATTTTTAAATAATGGAGATGCTCAGGGACAGCTACAACAGTTACCCTAATCCTTAAGCATAAAGGTTCTAAAAGATTCGGATAAGGCTCAGATAATCATCCAAACCTTTTGATCCTTATCAGAACCTTTTAGGACCTCCGAACCTTTTGAATTTCACCCATCTCTATTCTAAAATACTGTAAAAGAATTCTTAACACTCTACATTTGTCCTTACCACTTGCTAACAAAAGGACTGCAGCCCACTTCAGAGTTCAGTCTTCACTGGGATGTTGATACTGGCGAAAGTCAGGTCAGGAGACCCCTTGGACTACTGGGACTGTATCCCCCTCCAGAAGGAACACACAAGCTGCAGAAAGGAAAGGGGAGATTTCAAAGGATACTCATCATCGGCTACAGGCTGGTCAGATCACTGGTACACATTACCCCTCTTGGGCTGAAGAAACAGGAACACAGCTGAGGCAGTGAAGATCATTGCCTGCAGGTCTCTCATAGACCACTGGTACTGGTTACCTATCATTAAAGGAGGGGCTTCGCACATCACCATACTGGTCAAGACACAGCAAGGGATCACACAATATGATGCACCCCTCTACTGAATTACCCTCTGGCCACAGCTGGGACCATTCAACACAGTAGTGGGTGTCATCATAGGTTCTTTGTCCCTTCCCCTGACAACACCTCTCCAGTTGGGTACTGCCTGAATACCGAACCTTACCTCCCCAACTGGTGTAGCTGAGAGCTGCCAATGGTAGGGGATGCTGCACTGGACTGACCTGGAGACCTGAAGGAATATGAGACACTGGCTCTCTAAGCTAAGACTATGACACTTGGATTGCTGAAAAAAAGAAGGTAAATTTTACTGAAAAGGTGAAAAAACTTGTACAGCAACAAATGACATAACACACCTTTGTATAAATATGTGAACAAATAAACATGAATTGCAGTTTGAATATACACTTTTTCTTTCTCTTTTCTCAGCAGGGCACACCACCCACTGCACTTTCCCTGGAGACTGCAGGCACTCACCACCCACCAGTCCTCCAGAACACACACTTTTCTCCTGGAGGCTGCAGGCACACACCACCCACCAGCCCTCCAGAACATGAGCTAGTCCCAGGATAAGTGTCCACTCTGGCCATAATCCCTGAGTTTATTTACAGTGTAGCTCTAAGGGCGAACTATGGCTACTAGACCTTATCCCACCTTAGTCAGCCCACTGACCCCTTACACCAGATATCCACCCTGGTATCTATCACACAGTTACTTTTCTTATTTAACTTTATAGCTCTACACAGTTAAAATCATTTAACATGTCTATACACAAACACACTTTAAGCAATCGGGAATAACAGTGGTATGAAACATATCACATTCTAGTACATTAAAAGCTAGGACAATTTCCCCCTCAGTTTTTGAACTGTTCAGTCCTTCAGATGACAAAATCTTTTTAAAATGCAGAGATAAATTTATGTTATTTCAATGTCACTTGACTTTTAAAATAGTCCCCAAATCGCAATAAGTTTTTTTACCATACCATATTCCTTTGGATTTCTGAAGAAATTATTTGATGAAAATTCAGAAGGGTTCTTCTGAGGGCCCTCTGGAGCAAGCAACTTTGTTGATGGGAAATTGGAGAAGTGATGAATTCTTCAGGTTGCAGCTTTTTTCTGTGAGGAAAACTTGGCACAACAGGGTCATCAAACACTTGAAGCAGCAGGCTCTCTATTCCCTGCTCTCACTCACTACCCTAGCTGACCCAACACTGGGATACAGGCGACCCCTAATCCTATTACACTTTAATTAAATAAGGGCTGTCCCCATTAGTCTCTATCACTGCAGGAAGCCTCTTCTGATGGGACACCCACTTGGCCTGGGTCCCTCCTCCTTGGTCGCTCTCCCTGCTTGAACTCCCTGCACACTGGTCATGCAACTACTTTCATGCTCCAAACTCATTTACATATGCTAATTTCTGGGCACTGAGTGGACCCTGACCTATCCAGGGGCTCAGCACCAATCACATTCCTCTCTGCAGTAGCATTAGCCACAATGGAATTCACAGTTTTTAAATCCAACTGCCCCTCTCAACATTCTAAGGCTTTCTTTTTTTTCTTCACTTTGAGTCCCATTTGTGTAAACATTCACTTTCTCATAACAGAATGAGCACTTTCTCCATATTTAAGCATCGTTGCACTATTTTGACTGGAAAGCTAACCTCTCTAGCTCTCTCCTTAATTTTTTCTGTACAAGATGACTCACAGGAAACTTAAGTCGCTAAGTCTTAAACATATTTGTCATTAAACTTTAAAATTATCCACTTCTGAACATTTCTTTCTTCAGTTTCCCTCAGGAACAGCAGTGTCTTCTTTAAGTACACTGACCACAACAGTTTCTTTAGTCAGGAATTAAATATTAATTTTTACCACGCTTAGCTCTATCTCCTATGTAACTGTCTGCATGGATTATGTCTGACCAGAACCCACTCTCCCAAAAAATGTTAGCGACTCCTCTGTTTCTCATATTTTTCACTCAAAGCTACATTTCTGGTATTTAGCACATGTTTCTCTACCAATCTACTAAGTTTGGGGTAAATCTATGGAAAAATGGCTTGGCAGCACAAATTAGAAAAAGCACATGCTTGAAGACAGTGTTTCTGACTGTATGTAACTTTTTGACACAGAGCTCTCCTTTAAACTGCTCTGTTTTTGCTTGTGAACATTTCTTTGTAGTAACTGTATTTTTATTAAATACCCAGGCCTTCCCTCAGCCTCACTATGGCTTTATTTTACTGTAAATATGCATTTTTTGTGTAATTGTGTTTTCAAAACCACGGCTTCCTCAGCAAAAGAGAGCACACATTAACTCTCAAAATGGTTCCCTTGTGAGCTCATTTTCAAAATGCCTTCTTATTTTCAACGTGTGTAACCTCCACAGAGCCCCAACCTTAGACTGTGCCATCTTTATTTTATTCATTTATTTATTTATGTGAGTCAGTCCCTAAATCCATTTCCCTGGCACTTATTGCCTGCACAACTAAGAGGGAAATTCTATCTGGTTGATCCTGCCTGAGAGAGGAGCGCCTTTCCTGCATGTCCCTTTCGCACCATCACAAGGCAATGTGTTGAAGAACAGGCCAAAGTCTGACTCATGACCAAGGTTGTGGTAGAGGAGTGGCAGCCCTGAAGCAAACATGGGGATTCCCTTACTGAGCACACTGTGATCTGCTGTGGAATTGACTCTCGGCTGCTTACACTCCCTACTCCTCTCCTAGGCACGCATGGTGCCCGCAGCCACCACTCTGCATTACTAAAATTACCTCAGAGCAGCTTTCTTTCTTTTAAATGCTGGAATGATTTCTTTACATAAAAAACATTAAATAACTTTAAGGCAATCCAGGCAGACCAAATAAAATCACTGGACCACCACGGCAATGTTACAGTAGCCAGGGCAATCGGGTTACTAGCCCACTGGCCATCAGTGATTAAAACTACCATTTCTTCACTACAATTTCCATTACTTTACAAAAAAAAAGCCCCGAAAATAATTAAAAAATGAGCACAAAGCTACATGTGGTTAAGAAAGCCAGGGCCATGTAGTCCTTTCCATACTCCCCCCAGTGTTGCTTCCTCATAAAACAAATAATAATATGCTCACTCTGACACTCACAGCTATACTATTTAGAATGCTTGTTATGTATTAAGTTCCTATTTTGGTTAGTGATATTGCTTTTTATTTTACTGCACGGGCCACCCTTACCTAGCTGGCAGCTCTTACCTACCCCAGGACTAAATCCCAGGTCCTCACTAACCTGTTTGTTAAATATCCTAAACTAACTATATTTTACTATTATTCTTGGTGGAACAGTTCTACGAGACTGTTACAACAAGGTGAGGTGAGTCACTCCTGCTGTCCATGGCTTGACAGTCATTAATCTATGTCTCTTTCTCTTCACTAGCACTGCTGAATGACTACTGTTTCTTGTCACTGTGTCTCCTTATATGGCCCCTCCAACATTGGAGATGCCTAGTACTTGGCAACATGGGGGGGCAGCCAACTATTCAGCATGAGTTGGCATATTTGAAAAAACTTTACTGGCACTTGGGCTTGAGTCAAGTGTAAGAAAATTGCCTGAGGGTTTGAACTGAACAGAAGGGAAAGATTGCAGTTACAAGAAGAGAAAAAACAAAGCAGGCATTGCTTCCCCGTGGTATCCCCATATTACTAATTCCCTGCCCTTAACTGTACCACTCCCTGCCTGCCACTGTGTTCATGTTCTGGCGCAGAAAATAGGAACTTTACTGGCCCCAGGTCTTTTTACTGGGGAAATACGGGGGTACTGGGGTACTACTGTGGCACCTATTAACTTTAACCCTCCTTGAGCCAGCTATACTTGTGCTCCTGGAGCCCTCAGATGCCTCTTCTCTGATTAAGACACCTTGGGATGTAAACTCTGGGGTACTTACTACACTTTCCTGGTACAATTTCTAACTTTGGTAACCTGGCATGGATCAGGGAGTCCATTGCACAATGTAAATTTAGGCATACTACTGGTAGCAGAATGTGAATCTGTTGATGACATTTCCATTTTGTGACACTGCTTTCTCCAACAAGGCCCTCCTTCACGGGGGTGTGGCTTGGCTCCTAGCATCATGGCCACTTGACTCAAGCGCTCTGCTGACCCAGGGCTTAATTCTTGTTATTTGCACCTTTAAGTTCATATAACCGTCTGGTGTAGCAGAATTATTTATAACCGGAACAGCCAGGAACAACTTGAACTGTTTTGATATTTCCACTTCCCAGGTACGAGGTCACTGGAACTGTTTCGATCTCCCACTCCAGCATGGCACACAGTAGGGGCTCGAAAGTTCCTACGGGCCTCATTACACAGCAGATAAGTGACATGTTTGTGGCTCTTAAGCAGCACATGGCGGAGATAACCCTAGCCTCAAACAACACGACGTTGGCTATTCAACAAATGGATGCCAGGATTTGCAGAATGGAGACACGAGTAACTACCATTACTGATGCCATTGACTCACTTACCACTACCATCTGTGAGCAAGAGAGGGCAAACCAACTGCTCCAAACTAAGCTGGATGATATGGAGAATAGGAGACAGTGTACCAATCTCTGGCTTCTAAGTTTCCCTGAAGGTGCGGAGCGGGGAAACCCTCTGGATTTATTGTACGATGTCCTACCAGAGGTTGTGAGACATGAACTGCCTCCATGCCTGGAGATCAAACAAGCCCACAGGACATTGAACCCAGTACCCAAACGCGGGGAGAAGTCCAGGCCACTTATGGCCAGAATCCTGAATTTTGTGGATAAGGAGTGGATCACTACAAGAGCCTGCAAGCTCTGCACTCTTTTGTGGCAAGGCCACAGAATTTAGATTTTTCAAGATTATGTCCATGAATTGGTGGTTAGGAGGAAGGAATATACTGAAGCCTGCCGATTAATGCATTCTCTGGGGATCGGGTTCTCCCTGCGATACCCTACTACAATGTCAGTGGCTCAGTAGGTAGCACTCGCCTCTAAGGCCGGGAGATCAGAGGGCTGTGGGTTCAGTTCCCACATCTGGCACTTGGGTTAATATCCCAGTACTGACACTGTAGTGCAGCACCAGAGGGGGTGCTGCACTTCTGAGGTGCCGTCTTTCGGAAGAGACGTTAAACCGAGGTCCCATCTGCCTGGATTGGTGGTAGTTCAGGTGGATGTTAAAGATCCCATGGCACTTATTGAAAAGAGTAGGGGAATTTCCCTGGTATCCTGGTCAAATTTCCCTCACTCACTAACAATACCACCAACAGCTTAATCTGGTTCAAGGTCAGTTGGCATTCATCTGTATCCCCTTCCCCTGGGTCGTGCCTGAAAATAGGCAGGATTTGTTTAGTGCACTTACCCAGTCAACAAAAACTAAATAAATAAAATAAATAAAAAAAACAATGTGTTTGAGGTGAATGGAACCTCCATTTCCTTTTCAACTCCAGAAGCTCTTATGGAGTATCTGCATTGCAACTGGCCACCCAATTCCAGAACAGAGCCCTCTTTCTACTGGAACAACATCCCTGACCAAAGTGGAGCCAAAAGTCCATCAATGGGGGCACCTAATATATGTGACAATCCTCAGTAGGGCTTCCATTTTCAAGGGGCAAGTTCAGGCCTTCCAGCCAGATCCCACAAGCGGCAGCAGTCAGGCAGGGATACCAAAAGGAACCACTCTCAGGATTGTGCAGCAGAACCCATCCAGCATCAAGCAACAGCTCTGGAGATGTCAGACACCAGTATCAGTAGGTTTTCCACCCCAAACTGATACGCTTTACTGGCCCCTGCAGAACTGGCTGAACCATTGGAGTTTCGTGACTATCCAGCGGAGGAGATGGTGCTTGAGACCTCTGCTACGGAAGTGGAGCACAATGTTGGACTGTCAAGGAGCCTCTGAGCACAGCCTCCCCTCCATCCCATTGTTCAGTGGATCCTGTGGACCTTGGCCCAGATAAGCAGGCACAGCACTCCCCAACAGCTGCAGAGGATCAGACCTAGATAAGTTTCCTTCTGTTAATTTTCTTATAACCAGGGCATGGGTATGGGCTTAAGGGGGTAGTTCCCAGGAGTTATCAACTTAATAACCAGCAATTAGTAATTGGGAAGTGTTATTTCACCCATTCCCTCTAAACTTAATTAAGGTGTTTCTATTTTGCTTAATGCCCTTGTCCTGCTAAATAAGAAAAAGATCCTGGGACACTAGTCAGTTAAAAATTATCAGTGTTTTTCCAGTTAGCTGGCTTATAATAATAGTAATACTTTATTTATATTGTGCTTTTCAAAAACCAAGGCACCTTAACAATAAAATAAGACAGAATTAATATAAAACCCAATTAAATACAGTATCTCATAAAATTCTAATTACAATAAAATCAAACAGGGTAGGCTAGCTTATATACTACTGGTTGTTTCTGCTTATCTCATTTGTATACTAAATTCTGTCCTAAAGGCTGTATGGGGGAGAGGCTGGCTGAACTAGCGTAGAATGGGATAGCAGCCAACGGATGAGCAGTTGATCGAAGGGTCTAAGCTTAAACCGAGGGCCTGTCCCGTCAGAAGATCTAGATTCTGTTGCTTCTTTATAAGGGCGAGGGTACGTATGTACATTCTAATAATGCAACTCTAGTGCTCTCGAGTTCATGGCAGCATGGCTGTTCCTTCTCAGTTGTGGTAGGAAGCTTCTCACTTCGTCTGGAGCACAGAATGGCTGCCCCATCTGAATCCTCCCTCCTCTTCCTCTCTGCACAGATTAATTGTGGGTACAAGGGTAAGCACGTTGGGTGGCATTAAGGCTAAATGCTGTGTAGGATCTCAACCCAGATGCCTAATACGTTCCCTGTCCCACTAGCACACTCTGTGTGTGACTTTTAGCTCTCTAGGCTATCTGCACCTATAGTGTACACACCTTACATGCCTGGTTCCCCAGGGAAGCAAGGCCCAGATGTAGTCAGCCCACATGCCATTTGTTTAATTCAGGCACCCAATGGAATGAGACCCATGGGACACCGTGGAAGCTCATTTTGGATCACCCTCCAAATGGAAGGGCAGGTTAGGCCTGAGAGGATGCTGCTTCCTCGGCCTGCCACACCTACCTTGGCCACTGCGTGATATTGCTCACTATTTGTAAATAGTTTATCTTTTTTTTAGTGTTTTTTAGATGATACTGTCTATACACCATGTAATGCTGATAGTTGATGGGTCAGTGCATGACCACTTCTTTGCCCCCAACTGTTGTTATATAGCCTCCCTCCCTGGGAAAATACTCGTTCCCCTAGCTCACAAAATACTTCATCTGAATTGCTCAGATGAGCCTCTGCCCTGGTCAGCTGCTCGCCCTTTTCCCCTCCAAGATTTTCCGTTATATCCACGACTATGGATGAGGACTCCTTCATTACTTGGAATGTTAGGGGGCTCAATACTCCTTGAGAAAGGAGGAAGGTGCTGATGCAGCTGAAAAGGGGCGAAGGACCAGGTTGCCTTTTTACAAAAAATAAAACTAACTAGGCAGAACCATGCTACTTGGTGAGAGACTGGGTGGGGAAAGAACTCCACGTTAGTGCCCCCTTGAGGAAAAGAGGGGTGATCATCCTGTTACACAAATCCATTCCATGGTCCATTCTGAAGAGCAATCAGACACACAGGGTAGATGGGTGATTGCACTGCTTGACACCCCAATGGACATATCCTATCGGTAAACATATACAGTATGTCCCAAATGAGGATGACCCCACCTTTTTTCTCAACTTAATGACAAAAATCGAAGCCATGGTAGAAACAGACACTCCCATTATCATGGGGGGTATTTCAAGCTCACAATGGTACCTGTCCTGGACAGGTGTGATCAAGGAAAAGAGACCCACTCTCAAGGGGTGCAGGCCATGCCACGGCTAAGCTTCGGGTATCAGTTGGTTGACATCTGGCACCTCATACACCCTAAAGAGCGCGACTATACATTCCAATCTGGGGTACATAACTTCTGGCTTATCTCACAGTCCCTTACCCAATTTGTCCTAGAATCCAGCATTCTCCCCACCGTCATCTCCAATCATGCCCCAGTTCAACTACTATTATCATGGGGCTCCCCCCTTACCCATTTCCCCACCTGGAGGCTTGACCCACTCCTTATGCAAGACCAAAAATTTGTAGAGTGGGCTAAATCTGAAACAAAGCTGTTTCTACAGGAGCACCCTGTCTCTGATACCTCTACGCAAATTACCTGGGAAGCATACAAAGCTAATATGAGAGGGAAGATTATAGGGTATGCTGCTCACAGAAGAAAAAATAGGGAGGAGGAGCTGATCCAACTTCAGGTGAGCTTGCAACCGCAGAACAAGCTCTTAAGGCTATGTCTCCCCCTCCCCCCCACTCCACCTGTGGTCGGCAGGTCCTCACGATCCATTTGAAACTTAATGAGCTCTTGTCCAGGAAAGCTGATCTGGCTCTCATCTGGGTGCACCATTCAACCTGGGAGGGTGGGGACAAAAGTGAGAAAATATTGGCATATCAACTCCAAAAACAACAAGCAAGCAGGTACATCACAGGGCTTAAAGACTCCTTATCTGGGAAGGTAAGAACCAACCACAGGAGGAAAATGACACCATGGCAACATTTTACTCCCAACTATATACCTCCTCCAGGGCTGAAACTTGGCGGCCCAAAACCCATGAATTCCTAGATGCCATAAGTTTGCCTAAAATATCTCCTATCCAAAGTGCAGCCCTTGAGGTACCTCTCACTCCTGAGGAGATATCTGTTGCCTTGTTGTCTCTCAAAAAAGGAAAAGCTCCTGGGGGTGGGGCTGGTTCTCTGTGGACTTCCTTCAAGCAATAGGACCCTTGATCACCCCCTCACTCTGCCAGGTATTGACTGAATCCAAAGACAAAGGCATACTACTGAGCACTCTTTGAGAGACCGTAATCATTGTTTTTCCCAAGAAGGGGAAAATCCCACTGAAGCGACCAGTAATTGCCTCATCTCCCTGATTAACACGATAGCAAGGTGTGTGCAAGAGCACTAGCTAACAGGATAAACCCTCTATTGCCTACCTTGATTCATCCCTCACAAGTCGGATTTGTAAGAGGCAGATATAGCACTGACCATTTACGAACACTTCTCAATCTCATTTATTTAGCCAAGCAGGTGAACACCCTGGCTGCTGCTCTGGCAATAGACTTTGAGAAGGCGTTAGACTCTGTTGAATGGGATTATCTCCACACTGTCCTTGAACATTTTGGTTTTGGCCCTCACTTTAGATCTGCCATAGTAGCTTTATACATCTCCCCTTTAGCAAAGGTGCCAATCAGTTCCATATTATCAGACCCCTTTCAACTCCATAGGGGTACTAGACAAGGGTGCCTCCTTTCTCCCCTCCTCTTTGTCCTGGCAGTCAAATCCCTGGCAGCAGCAATCCAACAGGACCCACATATTAAAGGGGTATGTCTAAGACAGACACACTACTCTATCTTGATGTACAGAGATGATCTGCTTGTCCCCTTAGGGGACACTTAGGTATCAATCCCCCCACTACTCGCCCTTCTAAAACAATTCACACATATCTCCAGGCTCAAAGTTAATTAAACTAAAACTAAGATCCTCTCCCTTAACCCAAAATGTCAGCCTCAGACTATACCCCAATCTGGGTTCAAATGGTCACAGGATACTATTACATACTTGGGCATCAGAGTTGGGGCAAATACTGGTGAGTGGTGGGACAATAACGTAGGCCCATGATGTCTGAATGCAAAGGGGAGCTGGACCAGTGGACTCATCTACACCTTACCATGGCTGGCAAGATAGTGGCCTTTAAAACGTCTATGGTCTCCAAATTCTTCCACCTAATCTTATATATTCCCTTATACCTACCCCCAAACTGGTATAGAAAAATAGATGGGATGATTGACTCTTTCCTATGGGGTACTAACAGACCTCGTTATAGCAGGAATACACTCAGGTCACAATGGAAACAAGGAGGATGGGGATTACAGTGGATGGAGGGAAATAAAATGGCTTACCATTGTTCTCAAACTCTAAAATGGTTTCAGCCCAAATTGAATGAGTCCTCCCAATGGCTAGAGATTGAGTAAATTATTGGTGACACTCCCTTGCTGTCCTCCCTACTTTGGGCGGATGTCCCCCATGCACTTCACTCTCTTCCAACTTTGGGACCCACAATCAGATATTGGAAGGCATTACACAAAAAATTAGGGACCCCTGCATGACCCCTTCTACACAGTCCCCTTTGGCATAACTCCTCTATCACAATAGGAGATGGTGCTCTGGCCCAAGTGGAACAAGAAGGGCATCCTGTTCATCAGAGACCTTTTGGTCCCTAATTCCAAGGTTGTGGACACTTCATCATTTGCAATATTGGTGGCCCCTACCCAGCTCTGATTTTTGGAAGTATTTACAATTCAGGGACACATTTAAACCCCTCCTTCTGCTGGACAGTGGCTCGGCTGGACCTCCATCCAACTTCACAAGCGTTTATCCAAAAGGACAGCAGAGATAATACATGCTGCAGACAGGGATGCCCTGCCCAACTCAGCTGTCTGCTTCTGACAATCGCAGTACTAATATGAAGAAAAAAAAACTATGAGTGCCAGGGATGAACATCACAGAACAGATTCTCATTAGAGGGTCAGAGAACACCTACAAATTATGTCAGTTGCGGTTTAACATGGCAACGGTTGGCAAAGTGCTGGAGAACATACCCCTTGTGAGTGGAATAAAGACTGCAGGCAGAATGATGAATAAATGCTCTGGGATAGGGTAAGATACCAGCTTCCCTAACAAAACCTACTGTATCTTAAAGTGCAAGAATCCACACACAATGTAAATCACGTCAGGGGCTCTTTAATTACCCCAATGAAAACGTTTACCATTGTCCATCCAGTAAGAAAGCATTTTGTTGAAGGACATGCCTTGCCACAGAGATGCTTTTTCCCCAACATGTGATGAACTTACTGCTGGGCCAAGCAAGAGGGCTGTTGCAATGCCAGTTTTTTATGCCCACACTGTCTAGTTGGAGTAGTTTGATGATGCTGGCTTTTCTTCAATGTTTCACAACATAGTACTTCCACCCAGGAAATTAGGGGCATAATTTGTCAGACAGGGATGTTAAAGGAAAGCAATGTGGTCACATGGTTAGAGTTTAAAAATCTGAAGTAAATTCTGAGAGATTAAAAAAATCCCATCAAAGCTAGTGACTCACTGAGCAAATCAATTGACTTCTGCTGTAGAACAATGAAGAAGTAGGATATGCAGTAAAGCAAAGATGTTGTAGCTCAGTTTTGTTTTCTGTTCTACAATTTAATTCCTCAGGTTAGCAAAACTGAGATGTAATATTGCATTTTCAGTGTGGTTCAGCTTTTTTTTTTACATAAGACCTGGTGGGACTAATGCACTAGTCAGTTAAAAAACTTGCTCAGGATCTCACACAGTTAGTAAGGGGCTCTGGTGGGATTTGAGCATTGGTTCCCAGGTTGTTAAATCTATGCTTTAACCACTGGATCACACTGCCTTCTTACTGGGCTACCTTTGATATGAACTGAAAAAAAATTCAAAATATTTTGAAGCCATTTACACAAGTGAATAGCCCTTGCATGCTCCTCTGTCATGCGGGCACTTTCCAATTTTTTTTCCTTCAAAAGGTCATGTGCATGCAAACGTGGGCCATGCACACACATCAGCATGCACTGCATGGGCAAAAGGGTGAGTGAGAAAGAGGGATTGCTTGCTGGTTTTTAAAACCTAACCAAAACCAGCCAATCAGCACAGCAGCAGCATTATCAATCATGGAGCTGGTGACCCAGATTCCTGGGTTGAGCCTGGAACACTGGAGGGCCTGCAGGGAGAAAGATTAAACATTTCAGAGGATGCTTTCTCCTTCGGGGAGGGAGGGCAGCAGATTCTGCTGTGCTACTGCCACCCGGGGGACCAGACGTGGCAGTGCAACTGGAGGGTGTGTGGACGTGCTGGGAACATCTAAGGTGTAGCAGAAACAGCAAGGAAAGACTTTGACTGGCAGAATGACTTGTCTGGTGCTTTTGTGCCCCATGCCATACCCTACAGAAGCTCCACCAAGGTTGGAAACCAGAAGAAGATTCAAACCTGAAGGCCCCACCAAGGGGGTTAAAAGAAGCCCCAGCTAAGTGGTGTCAGCTTTGAGAGAGATGGAGTCAAAAGAAGCAGTATAAAGAATAAGTAATAATAAAAAAAACTAAAAAAAAAATAAAAAAACTAAAGAGAAGTTAGAAGACACTTGTTTGTTAATTCTGTCACTGGGACCACTCTTACAGTTGCAAGAGTGGTCTCAAGTGCATTCTTAGGATATGAGAACTGTGAACCAAAGGTGAGCGATTCTAATACCCTAAGTAAGACCACTCTTACAACTGTACAAGTTGTATTAGCAAGAGCATTAATGTATTAGTGATTAAGACTGAGCAATAATATAGCAAAATAAACTGCATCAAAATGCCTGTTTCCAGGGCAGCAGTGCGTGAGACAGTCTTCACTGAGTATGAGTGTCTCATGCACAGAGAGAAGGTGTGCTCCGATTGGTCTGGAGTGCTCCCTCGAGCTACAGAGAGTAATCAATAGTCAGCCAAGAGAGCAGACTGAGTTTGCAACAGTGGCCAACCAAATAAAACATTTGCTTTACAATACCTGTACATAAAGCATAGCCACAGGAAAAGGTGAGAATGGGGAGGGGTAGGCTAACACTGGTCTTATACACTGCAGGCTAGATTTCAATCAAAACAAACAGATTTGTCTTCAGCTAAAATTCTCAACATTACTTGAGCTCCACAGTGGTTCATAAATTGCAGAGCAATGGCTTTTTAACTTTAAAATTAAGCTGTTTTGTTAGGCTTTCCCTTTATGCCCTGCAGTACTTCCTTTATTAAAATAGGGCTATGCCTGTGCAGAACTCCTCATTTGCCTTTTTCAGATCTGGAGGTGTATCCTCCCGCTCATTAGATTACATTGTTATAAGCTAGAGAGTAGAGATATGTGACTTTGGCAAACTTCACTTCAAGAATTAATATGAAAGGTTTACCAGTTTCGTGAAGTACTGCCTTTGCAAAATTTGTGGCAGGTGAAATGGCACTTTTTCAAGTGAAGTCATGACAATTTGCCAATGAAGTTGTTACTTTGCAGTGACTTTGCCTGAAAAAGCACCACTTTTACCAGGAAAACTCAATGTGAAGTGGCGACCTGCGACGTTTGTGGGGGAAGTGGGAAATTTGTGAAATGATTCACATAGGAGAATTTTGTCACTTTTCTTGAACTTTACCGATGAACTACAACTTCGCAACATCAATACATCTGAGTCCTTCTCTTGATTAAAGGAGCCAGTTTTAGTTACATTCATATGTTCACACATAATACTAACTGTAAATTTCAGCATAACATGGGGGGGGGGTACATTTTGAAAACTATGGGCCTCCATTTTCGAGATCATTGAAGTCTAGACCTCTGAGAGCAGAGTATTGGGATGGTCAAACTGGTTGGCCTGTGCTCAGTTGTTTCATGGCTGTTCACTAACAACCGTGCTAAGACTACCAGGCCTGCTTCACACATATTTAAAAAAAAAATCTCTACATGTGTCGACCAGCACTTCATTTGTATGAGCTAGAGCAGTGCAGGCTTTTAGGGCAAGCCACTGGCAAAATTAAATGATCATTTCCCACTTCAGTACTGCAATCACTTAATATTCTTCAGCTTCCTTTTCAAAACTGGAAAAGGAAGGACACAGGCTGAAACAGTACATGTGAATTACAGTGATGGGTTTCACTTCTGGGTGTACCACTACAAAATTGCAATATTAAAATTACAGAATTTTCATGTTCCATAATGACATGTTTCAAAAGCAGCAGGTGTTCTTTTAAAATACTTTAGAAAAACACAAAGCCTGCATGAAAGGTCTGATGCTAGCAGTTTTGCCTACTTAGTCATTTTTAATTCCATGCTGTGAAATCCATTAAACAAACAAATAAATTCAAAGTGGCCAACACAAAGCTAACTCACCTTTTCCCCATTAAATTAATATTCTGTTCTTATTTTTATATGTCTTTATTCACCAGATCCCAACATGTCCTCCTTCGGATGCCCCCCTCCCAGCCACATCAATAGCCATCTCCACGATGTACCCCACCTTGGAAACTGCATGACATGCATCCTGGCATGGACTTTTTCCAGGGTTTGCTGAGACTCTCCAGGGACTGGATCTAGGGAGGTGAGTATATTGGTTTGCATGGTGTGGGGCCTGTGCAGGGTTGATTTTTTTCCTGTTTTTCTAAATCCCCAGATAGCATGCACAACTTGTGTGTTTGGGGTGCACCTTGGATGCATGCAGCATGTTCATGCTGGGAGATCAAGTCCCCCCCCGCCAGCAGAAACTGCTGCAGCTATGTATCATGCTGCCTTTCCTCCCTTGGCAAGAAGAAGCTGCCAGCAACTAGCATGCTTTCCCCAGCCAGGCTGCTCAGGCACCAACTCCTGAATTCACTTCCAAACCTGGGTCACCAGTGTGGAAGGGTGAAGCACTCCACTGGGCCACTGAGTGGCCCTTTTCTCATTTATTCTCCTATAATGTTCATCATATTGAAAGAATAAAGGTGACTTGCCAGATCCCACAGTGTGGTGGGTGGCAACTCACTTTGCTGGATGCTTCGGAACATGTACAGCATGTCAGTTCTGCAGAATACATTGTCTTTTCCTTGTCCAGTGTTAACTATTCTATGTACTACTATACTTTGTAAAAGTGGGAAATGCAAAAAGTCCATTAGTACATTTAAACCATCCCCAACAAATTGCTGGTGATCGGTGACAAAATTAACTTCCTTCTTGTAAACACATAGGTTTCTTATGAACAAACTGAAAGGATGAGACTCAGCTACCATATAAGGGGGATTGTTTCTGAATTCAATAACTGTGTGTGCACAAACATCTTTTCACCTCAGTTTTAAATGGCCTACCCTGTAGCTGGTATCGTATGTCCCTTTATATTATGAGACCTATTTTTATGTTGGCTTGCACGCACGTGCAAGCAACATCTTGTGGTAGCATATTTCAGAGGTGTGTCAGTGCTGTGGCGAATGCAGGGGACACTTCAGTGGGTGTGTCCCTCAGCTGCCAATCAGTGAGCATGCTGGTGATGACAGCAGCTTCAAAGAGAGCCAAGCAGTTGAAATGAATCTGCCGCTGCAATCATCAACAGTTTTGTCATTGCAGTGGCACCTAGCTCCCCCGGCAACCTCGACAGCTCCTGCCATGTGCCAACCACTCTGTCCCCGGGCCTTGCTCTATGAGAGCAGCTTGTTTGTTCACTGTGCCTTTCCTGGTGAAACATTTCAATAAATAAATCAGCCCCTGTGCTCCTTTCCAAATTGGCAGCTCCTGGCACCTGCCACACACTCCCCGGAAAGCTGACATTGGGGTGCCCAATCCCCAAGTCGGCATGTACTCCACACCACACTTTGTGGCACACTGGGAGCCCACCCCAGTGTGCCCAGATAATTTTTTATATATTTATTTTCTGATATTGTGATGCCCACTCCCGATGTTGAATGCTCCCCAAACTCACTGTCTTTGCCGATGAGGGTGCCAAATCCCCATCAGCATCATGTTTCTTCTCCCCCCCAAGCTCACTTTCTTTGTCGACTGGGGTGCTCAATCCCCATCGGCATCATTTCCCCCCCTAAGCTCATATGGAACACTGGGAGCCCACCCCAGTGTGCCCAAAAATCACTTTTTTTTAACCTGTAAATTAAGAAAACCATCCCCCAGCATTTTTTTTTAATTTGCAACAAAGAAAACAGTCCCTCATAGTCTTCCACTGCCCCTCCCCATCCCCACCCTCCCACTGAGCACCCACCTCCCCACACACCCCATGCCCCATACTACCTCCAGAGGTTGAGAGCAGTGATCTTCTGTGGAGTGAGACATGTCTGCACTCTTCAAAGCTGACTGACCAACTGAAGAATCAAAGGTAAGCACGTATAGTGGCTGTTAATGGGAGTTTCAACTTATGTTGATATCTCAGCCATTTTTGGGAATTTTGGCCCCACATTTTCAACATGGGGTGCTTGGGACCCCACCTCATGAACATTTCACTATCATTTTATTACTCAATCCCAAAAGGTGATTTTGGGGTCACTGCATGAAATCAGCTTTCAGGACCAATTAACGAAATCCCAGTGCCACTGTTCATGAGGTGGGGGTCCCAGAAAGCCCATGTTGCAAATCCGGTGAAAAAATTCCCAAAAATGACTGCATTATGAGTGCGCATTGCCCAGTTTCTATGCACACTCATAACTTTCCCAATTTTTTATATTTTCACTCCAGATGTTCAACATTGCCATTTTTTCACACCTCCTCATGAACACTATAGCTGCCATTGTTCACATCCTGCCAAAAATGTGTTTTTGAACCTCGGGTGCAGAATGGAGCATCTCGCTGTGCGAAGTCACCTTTTGGGATTAAGTAACAAAATGATAGTGCCACTGTTCATGAGGTGGGGTCCCGAAAAGCCCATGCTGAAAATTTGGAGTGAAAATACTAACAAACGCCAGGGGTGTTAGGGTTTCCAACTGTAACATCCCACCCTGTAGAGACTGACAGACGTTGGGGGTGTGACTTGGGTTTGTTTGCCATAATGCTCATGGCATTCCACCACTCCTGCAGCCATTGATAGGCATCGAGGTGTGCCTTGGGATCTTTGGCCCTAATATTCACCCTATCCATCGCCTGCTACTCCCCGTCTCTTTCCCACCCCCCACCTACCATTCTACCCCCTCTCACCTCCTACCTACCATTCTGCCCCCTCTCCTGCTCCTCTCCTCCTGTCTCCCCTCCCTATCACTCTATCTCTTGTTGCTCCAACACCAGACTACCTAGCACTTATCTTTCTGTTCTTACACTTATGACAATGTCAGATCCTTGATGCCTACCCCTTTTCCCCACCCTCCTCCTCTTATCCCCAACCCCTTGCTCTACTTATGTCACCCCTAGGATGTTTTTCATTTTTATCTGTGTCTTGCAATATATACACCCATATTGTTAATTGTGCATTATTATTTGCCACTGACTGTTTGCTATTGTGCTAGTCTATACACGTGTACTGTCTTTTGCTACTAAGTTAACCTCCTGACCTGTATTGTATCTTACCTCTGCTTGCTTTTATGTTAACCTCCTGACCTTGTATTGTATCTTACCTCTTTTTTACTTGCACCCATTGCTGACGTGGAACCTTTGTAAAAGAACCCTTGGTTCAAAGGTATTTGTAATCCTAGTAATAAATAAATAAAATAAAAATTCTCCTACACTGCACCCATCTCAGCTTATTTCCTTATGGAATGGGGTGAGCTTAAGGGCCGAAGACCTTAAGGCACACTGCGAGACTTGTTGCTGTCTGCAGGGTGGGGTGAGGTGGAATGGCTTAAGCGTTATGGCCGATGACCCAAAGGCACGACCCCATCGCCTTTCAGTCTCTGTGGGGGTGGTGGGGGGTTGACGTTAGTTCAATACTTCACTGCCATTCCTATTATGCATCTCTTTCTAACTCCTGCACTACCAATACCAATGCCAGCAAGCCAACATTTGGCATTGACAAATGCTTGTTTAATTCAAGATCGATGTAATTAGAAGTTACTATTCACTGATTATTTTGTTCATCACTAGAAAGTCACCTCTTAAACATCTCCTTCCAGACTGCAAAAGTTTGATTTGGTCATTCTCCCTTCGTATGTACTGCATAGTTTATTTTGTCAGATATAATTCTAGTTACCCAGCTAGTTAACTTTCAAAGTTCCCGGAATCTTTCTGAAATATTTTTGTTAATATCAACAAAAAGGGAATCTTTGTGAGGTGGGTCAGAGGTATCCACTCCAATCAACCATACCACAATACAGAGTAAAACTGCAATACTTTATGTCATCTCTGATATTTTATAAGAATAGTGCTGAATAATTGGAGCCATAACCATTGGAATTTTTTTTCTAGAGCTGTAGCATCAGGTTGCAAAAAATGTTTAAATCTTCAAACTGTGTTGATTTATTTCTTCGGTCCCAAATGGGACCTTTCCACCAAAAATGAGAGTTCAAGTTTGTATAAGTTCACTAGTAATGAAATAGGAAACTGATACCCCCCACTGTTGTAACCATCGGTCTGCTAATCCCCTTTGCCAGCCACTCAGCTACAGAACCACCACCCCTTCCACATTCCTGTACCCTGTTTCTTTACTCTCGTAAGTACATAAGTAGGTGTGCTTAAGCACAGTATGTCACACATGTTGGAGAGTGCCACTTTTCATGTTACCACTAAATTTAGGACTCTTACGTCTTCATGGTTTCTGAATATTGGCACTACAGTGCCATAATATGCATAAGTTGTGGCCTTTGTCTGGTTTATGTGACACACATACATGTGTACAGCATGTCTATACATTTTTACATTTGGCTTGAACACTTATTATCCTATTGTCACCACATGTGGTATAAACGTGCCATATTATACTGAATTTAGCTTTTCAACAGACTAACACAGTTACTAATATTTTTTTCAAAACATACTGTATACAGTGCTCCCTCGCTATAATGAACAAAATGGGAGCCATAATGTGAATTTGTTATTGCTTCCCATTTGTTACATCGGGTTACACTGAAAAACTAAAGATGACTGCATGTCACTTACCATAGTATTCGTATTTATTGTTCATGGTTATCACATTTTATAACTTTTTACTTAGTTTTACCTGTTACTTACAGATACAGTACTAGCTGGCATAATGAAAGAGGCTGTGAGCCACAGACTCTGCTCCCACTATGGCCATGGTACTGTATTGTGGTGGCAGCAGTTAAAGACCTGAATTTAACTTTATCATCCACCATCCACCATCTACTTACTTATTAAAAATTTGAAACACTTGATTCTTCATTTTCCTTTATGACTGTGACCTCCCCCCAAAAGAGTACTGGAAGTTGGTACAGAGATCACTACTGTGCTACATTTTGGAGAGTGACTGCAAGTGATTTCCACCATGTAGAGTGACTGCTATCATTTTTATGTTGATTACGTGCATGCGCAAGAAACATGTTGCATCAGCTTTCTCCAGAAACAGGTTGTGGAGGCGTGGCACTGTTGTGCCCAATGCCCCCACAGCCTGCAAAGGCTTGTTCCGCTTCCCCCAATGCTGTGGCACGATGCTGCTGACACTAGTTCAGCTAGCGTGCCACAACTTTCTAAAAAATCAGCCGCTGCAATCAGGGGCGGCAACTCATTACGGCGTCAGCCATCCGCTGCAATGAGGGAGCGACCCGTCATTGCAGGGGTGGATGTAGGATCTCTGATATTGTTTGTGAACATGGCGGTGGCTTGCCGCCATATTCACAAACAATATCTACTCCTATGTTTATTTGCCGACGGGAAGCCCACTCCCATTGGCATAATGTACCCCATTTAATTGTGTGCCAACGGGTGCCCAATCCCTATTGGCAGAAAGGAATCCCCTCTCCTTTTGTTGCTTGCCGATGGGGTGCCCAATCCCGTCAGCAGAAAGAAATCCCCTTTTGTTGTTTGCCGACGGGGTGCCCAATCCTCCGTCGGCTACAGCTGTCCCCCCAAAGCCAGACTCTGGTGGCATGCTGGGAGCCCACCCAGCATGCCACATGCCGGAGCCCACCCCAGCATGCCACATGCCCCTGTAATGTTGAAAGCGGTCCCACAATGTTTCTTGTTTTTGTTGTCCCAGAAAGAAAGGAAAGGTCCTCAGAGCCTCCCGCCCCCTCCCACAACCCCACCTCCTCCCACAACCCGCACACACCCACTGTGCACCCAGACTCCCCACACCCTCCTCACCCCGTACTTACCTCAGGAACTTGGCGCGATGATCTTCGGTGGACCAGGAACACGTCTGAACTCTTCAAACCCGACCGCGAACTGAGGAAATGCCGGTAAGCTGTATAATGTAATGAATAGGGTTTTTTCAACTTTAGTGCATATCTCAGGCATTTTTGGGAATTTTTTCACCAAATTTTCAACATGGGGTTTTTGGGACCCCTCCTCATGAATTCTTGAACTGTCATGGCGTTAATCGGCCCCAAAATGTGATTTTGCGGTCACTGCGTGGAATTACCCTTTAGGGCTGATTAATGAAATGACAGTGTCAGTGTTCATGAGGTGGGCTCTCAAAAAACCTATGTTGCAAATTTGGTGGGAAAAATCCCAAAAACGACTGTTTTACAAGAGTGCGTTGCACAGTTGCTACGCGTGCTCGTAACTTCGCGAATCTGCAATATTTTCACACCAGATTTTCAACATTGGCATTTTGTCACACCTCCTTGTGAGCTGTATAGTTGTCATTGTTCAAATCCTGGCCAAAATGTGTTTTCGCACTTCTGGTGCAGAATAGCATGGTCGCTGTGGGAAATCAGTGTTCAGGACAGATTATGAAAATGACAGTGATGCTGTTCATGAGTAGAGGTCCTAACATGCCTATGTTGAAAATTTGGTAACGATACTCCATAAAATGACTGTGTTACGAGTATGCGTTGCGCAGCTGGCACGCACGCTCGTAACTTCACGAATTTATAATATTTTCACTCCAGATTTTCAACATTGCCATTTTCCCAGACCTACTTATGAACAGTACAGCTGTCATTTTTCCCATCCTGGCCAAAATGTGTTTTTGCACTTCAGGCACAGAATAGAGTGGTCGCTGTGGGAAATCAGTGTTCGGGACAGATTAAGAAAATGACAATGATACTGTTCATGAGCAGAGGTCCTAAAATGCCTATGTTGAAAATTTGGTGATGACAGCCCATCAATTGACAGTGTTACAAGTGTGCGTTGCGCACTTTCCACGCACCCTTGTAACTTCGCAGATTTGTAATATTGTCACACCAGATTTTCAACAGTGGCGTTTTTTCACACCTCCTCATAAACAGTACAGCTGTAATTTTTCACATCCAGACTGAAATGTGTTTTCACAGTTCCGGCACAGAATAACATAGTCACTGTGCAAAACCAGTGTTCAGGACAGATTAAGAAAATGATAGTGGCACTGTTCATGAGCAGAGGTCTTAAAATCCCTATGTTGAAAATTTGCAGACGAAACTCCATAACATGACTGTGTTACAAGCGTGCATTGAACTGTTTCCACGCACCCTTATAACTTTGCAAATTTGTAGTATTGTCTCTCCACATTTTCAACAGTGGCATTTTTTCACACCTCCTTATGAACACTACAGCTGTCATTTTTCACATCCTGGCTAAAATATGTTTTTGCACTCCTGTCGGAGAATAGCACGGTCACTCTGGGAAATCAGTGTTTGGGACAGATTAAGATCGATGAGTGAGAGGGGCGAGTGACTGAGCTCAACTGAGCTCTGTTGGGACTGCTGCAGATTTGCTTGTGGGCAGACAAAGGCCCCAACACAAGAGCCCAGTACAAAAGGGCAGCCTGCAGCACTGGGAGAAACACAACAAGAGAGCGACTGAGGGAAGGGGGCTTAGTGAGCTCAACGGAGCTCTATCAGGACTGCTGCAGATTTCTTTGTGGGCAGAAAAAGGCACCAATGCAGGCAGGAGCCCTGTACAAAAGGGCAGCTTGCAGCGCCAAGAGAAACAGAACGAGTGAGTGACAGAGCGGTAGTGAGTAAGCTCAACGGAGCTGTATTGTGAATGCTGCGGATTTATTTGTGGGCAGAAAATGCGGCAACGCAGTCAGGAGCCCAGTACAAAAGGCCAGCTAGCAGCACTGGCAGAAACGGAATGCATGAATGACAGAGTGGGAGTGAGCGAACTCAATGGAGTTGTGTCGGGACTCCTTCAGATTTCTTTCTGGCCAAAAAAAGCCACCAATGCAGGCAGGAGCCCAGTACAAAAGGGCAGCCTGTAGTGCTGGGAGAACCAGAAGGAGTGAGTGAGACAGGGGGAGTGAGCGACCTCGACGGAGCTGTGTCGGGACAGCTGTGGATTTCTTTGTGGGCAGAAAAAGCCACCAACACAGGCAGGAGCCCAGTACAAAAGGGCAGCCTGCAGCACCAGGAGAAACAGAATGAGCGAGCGAGAGGGGGAGAGTGAGACACCTCATTGGAGCTCTGTCGGGACAGCTGCGGATTTCTTCCTCGGCAGAACAAGGTGCCAATGCAGGCAGCAGCCCCGTACAATAGAGCAGCCTGCAGCACCGGGACAAACAGATTGAGCCAGTGACAGAGGTCCACTGAGCAAGCTCAGCAGACCAACGCAATCAACATTCGGCATTGACAAATGCTTATTATTTTTACACTGGCTAGATCAACTCACAAACCTATTTCACAGCAGCTTTCGAAGAGAGGTAGGAATAGGTATCAGCGGGATCAGTAGGCAGTATATTCATCACTCGGTTGAAACTTTAGTTTGACTTTTTTGTTCCTTTTTTTTGTTTCCCAGATACAGTACACAGAAACTTAAGCAAGGAAATGCACCATATCTGTCAATGAAAAAAATGCAAGTCACACAAGCAACTGCTGCAGTTATAACAATGCTGGGATTGGTAAGCAGTTTATTTGACACTGTGACATCCCCGCCAAAGTGAATGGCAGCACTGGGACAGGACCACTGAGTGTATTCACAATAAGTAGTGTTTCACTATAGCAAGGTTTGCTATAGTGAGGGAGCACTGTAGATATCCATGAAATTGCCAGCTTCTGAAATATATTATCTTCAACTGTCCCCTGATGCACACATGGAGGGAATGTATGTTATTGAAATACTTTTTATGTTTGCCCTTGAGCTTGCACAAGGGCATACATATTTCTATGATAGGGGGTTTTGAGAGCCATGTCACTGTCGGTCCAATGCAGGGCAGTCTGCAAGGGGCTCAACAGTGCCAGGCCAGTCATCAGCCAGGCTGATCATTTTTATTTTTATTTTTTATTTACTATGCTTTTTGGCTGCTCTGGACTGTCATGCCACCTGCCCTGGTTACTGCGCCCCTTCACGCTTCCACCTCCTAGATCACCGGAGCTCTCTCGGTCACCCCTGGCTTGCCCCCCAGAGGGTGGGGACAAGGTACCGTCAGGCTTACCAGTGCTGTGAAACTGTGACTAGTCAGGAGAGCCTGGCTAAGAGGCTAATTGAAGCCAGGACAAGGCTTCAAGGAGACAGCTGGAGCAGGATTTTCTCCCTTTAAGCTGAGGCGGGGACGTTCAATAACTATCTGGACTTCAGCAAGGCCTTTGACACTGTGCCACATAGAAGACTATTACACAAACTGGGGAATATGGGTATAAGTAGGACAGTAGTGTGGTGGGTAGGTAACTGGCTGGGTGGCAGGACACAGAGGGTGGTGGTAAATGGCTGTCACTCCACAGAGGGAAGAGTGACCAGTGGGGACCACAGGATCAGTGGAACCGGTCCTATTCAACATCTTCATCAGTGACTAGCAGGACCTAGAAGGCAGAATTTCACTTTTCGCTGATGACACAAAGCTCTGTAACAGAGTAGACACACCAGAGGGTGTAGACAGAATGAGAAGGGACCTGCAGAAACTTGAAGAATGGTCAGGGTTTGGCAGTTGAAATTCAATGCAAAGAAGTGCAATATAATGCATATGGGGCACAAAACCCTGGCACAATATATCAGTTGGGGGTGAGGATATAGCATGCACCAAGCAGGAAAGGGATCTTGGGGTTATCATCTCTGATGACCTCAAGGTAGAAACAGTGTGACAAGGCAGCAGGTAAAGCAAATGGATGCTGGGATGTTAGGTAGGGGCATCACCAGCAGGAAAAGGGAGGTCATAATTCCACTATACAAGACACTAGTGAGGCCCCACCTGGAGTACAGTGTACAGTTCTGGAGACCATACCTACATAAGGACATAGACGGGGAAGAGACGGTTCAGAGAAGGGCAACAAAGATGGTGCATGGATTGTATCACAAGTCCTATGAAGACAGGTTGAAGTAACTGAACATGTACTCCCTGGAGGAGAGGAGGGAGAGAAGGGATTGATAGAGACATACAAGTATCTTACAGGAGGGACAGGGTGCAGGAATACACTATTTTAAGCGAAAAAGATGTTCCAGGACTAGAGGGCATGGGATGAAGTTGGAGGAGGGACGATTCAGAGGAAATGTGAGGAAGAATTTCTTCACAGAACGGGTGGTGGATAAGTGAACACCCTGCCAGAGGAAGTGGTGGGGGCTGAAACAATCATGGGATTTAAGAATGCATGGGATAGACATAAAGGAATTCTGGAGGTCAGGGGTAAGGGGCAACAGACTTCTAGGAAAACAAACTGAACTTACAAGCTCAAATGGGCAGACTGGGTGGGCCATAGGCCCTTATCTGCCGACACTGTCTATGTATCTATGAATGACAGCCAGAGTCCACCCTGCCCCAGAGAGAAACTGGTGTCAGTGCAATGTGATGAACCCAGCCTCCGCTAGGTGTCACTGATGCACCGAACATGCACCACCCTTCCGCCCTGGAGAAGGAGAGCAGTCTAGAGGATGCTCAATCCTTCTCCCCCTGGCTGGCCCTCCAATTACCTGGGTCCATTCCTGAACCCGGGTCGCCGGCATCGCAAGTGGAAATCCAACCGCTGTGCCAGCGGGCCAGCTGCAGCCAGGCTGATAATTTTTTTTATTTTTTTTATTTTAAACTTTGGCAACTGGGAAAGGCACACTGAGCCCGGGCTCATTTTCAGGCATGACCTGGTGATTTGGGGTTGCAGTACAAACAGGGGGAAAAGAACAGATACAGCAATTATAACAAAATCAAGCAAATACAAACAGAGGGAGAGAGTGCAGTTATAACAGAATCAAGTGCTATGGAGCAAGAATAGGATCAAAATCATACATCCAGTAACTACAGCAAATCATCAATAACAAGCAGGGTTGGCAGGTCAACAAATCAAATAATGTGTCAGAAGGAGACTAGGAGGTCATCAGGGGGAAAGGGAGCTGAGGTTGAGGGACTAGGTTGAGGAACTGTGGAAGAGGCAGCGTATGAGCAAGGGGAAAGGAGTGTGTTGAAGCAGATGCTTTAGGGCTGGGAGCACGGGCGAATGGTAAGTGGTTGGGGAGAGCTTATTCTAGAGTGAGGGAAGTCTGTAGGAGAAAGCTGACAGACCAGAAGTTGAGTGGGAGTGAGGCAGGGAGAAAAAGCAGGAGTCCCTGGAGCACAATGGGTAGAAGGAGGGGGCAGCTGTGGAAAAAGGAAGGATAAGGGATAGGAGGGGAGGGTCCCAAACTAGTATCTGGCTTTGAAAGCCAAGCAATGGGTCAGGCAATGATGGAGTAGAGGTGTAATAGTGAGGGAGGCATATAGAGAGCAGTGATGCATTTGGGGAGGGTTAGAAGTAATGTGGCAAAAGGAGTTCAGGAGAGTATCAAGCCTGGACAAGGATGTGATGGGAGCAGTACTGTAGACTATGTCAGTGTAGTCAATTACTGGAAGAATCATTTTCTTGACTAGCTCATGATAGAGAGGGAGGGGCACACTGTCTCTGTTTCAGTACAATATGCCTAATTTAGGACAGAGTTTAGAGCATATGGCAGCAATGTGGGAGGAAAAATTGAGATTGTGTCCAGCCAGACCCCAAGGTATTTAAATGCGGTGACTACTTCAAGGTTGGAGCTATGAGGGATGGAGAACAAAGGGAAGGTCTGGAGCTTATCCAGCTTTTGCCTTGTCCCAAATGTCACAGAGACAGTTTTCTTAGTATTGACTCTAAGATGATTAGCGTGGAACCAGCTGAGGACATTGATGAAATCATGCTGAAGGGGATCCTGGATGTTGGTGGTGGTAGGTCCCAAGGAATATAGGATGGTATCGTCTGCATACATTTGGATGAGGGAGTTAGTGCAGACAGAGGGGAGGTCATTGATGAAAAGGGAGAAAAAGATGATGCCAATCATGGACCCTTGATGGACCCCAGCAAAGATGGGGAGAGAGGGGGTGACAAGATGGAGCTCACTAGGATGGATTGTTGCCTGTCGGAGAGATAGGATCTTAACCAGTTGACAGCGGGGATGGCCAGACTGGCTGAGAGTAGCTTGTTCAGGAGCAGAGAGTGACAGACCAAAACAAATGCTTTGGCCAGGTCATTGTAGATAGCAATGGTGATGTGACCCTGCTCCATTCCCTATTGGACAGCATTTGTGACCCCCAGAAGGGAGGAGATGGTTGAGTAGCATTTATGGAATCCTGATTGATAAGAAGAGAGAAAGAAGAAGCTAGTAATTCAGAGATTCTGGAAAGGACTAAGGACTATTGGAGTTTGGTGAGGGTGGGGAGGAGAGATCTGGGCCAATAATTTCTAGGGCCTGAGGGGTTGCCACCTTTGTGAAGAGAAATAACTTTGGTGACTTTCCAGGCTGATAAGATGGTGCAGAAGGAGAAAGACAGGTTCAGAAGGTGAGCAAGAGGAGCAGTAATAGCTGCAGCAGAGATGCAAAGCAACCTGGCATAAAAACAGTCCAGACTGGATTTGGTAGGGTTAAGGGAAAGCATTGCATGAACTTCTTGTGGTGAGATTGGAGGGAAACTGCAGCCACCAGATGGGGGGGGGGGCAAGGGAGGTATGATCAGGAAGCACACCTGTAGTAAAGAATTTGGTAAAGATAGTGGCAATGGAGGAGAGGTCAGACTCTCTTCTGACACTCTTTTGGTCTTGCTGGGTGGAAACATCATGTAGTTCAAAGCAAAGAGCCACCAGAAACATAGGACAGCTCTTTCCTTTGTTTTGCATAAGCCAACCAGCAAGCAGAGCTGATCAGCATCGTGATCAGTCTGCTGTGCCCCCCCCAGTGTAACAATCCTTCCCATCCTCTGCCAAGTATCCCCACCACATCCTATTGCTTCACCTTCTTAATTTTCTGACACCGGGTTGCCCAATTCCTGGTGCCATCTAGTACCCCCACCCTGCCTATTTTCTCTGTGTGACACTGGGGAGCCCACCCCTGATGCTGCCAAACATAACACTGACACTGGGTGCCAACACCCAGTGTCAGTACATGAAATAAAGAATACTGTCCCTCTCAGTCTTTTTTAATTTTATATATCCTGCAAAAAAGAAACCCTTCCATTGATGTCTGTTGCCATCACTGGCAACCGTGGCCATTACCCTTCTCCACCTGATCTTCCCACTCAGCACCCACCACCCCACACCCCTTGCTTTTAATTGTCCAACATAGAAGTGCCCATCCCTGGTACCAGCTAGTACCCTCCACCCAGCCCATTTTCACTGTGCGACATCAGGGAGCCCACTCCCGGTGCTGCCAAACATAACACTGACACTGGGGTGCCCAATCCCCAGTGTTGGTACCTGAAATAAAAATAACCATCCCTTGTATTCTTTTTTATTGGTACATAGCCTGTAGAAAAGAAAAATTGTTCATCAATGTCTGTTACCACTGCCAGTACACCGCTGCCACTGCCTTCCCCCAGCCAACCCTTCCCACTCAGCATCCATTATTCTAAACACCCCCACCCATTACTTACCCACAGGGGGTCCAGCGCTATAATTCTCTCTGGACTGTAGATACATCTTCACTCTTTAATTCTGGACTGGGAACTGAGGAAATCAGGTATGCAGTTCAATGTATTTCAATGTATTTTGAAGTTGTACTCCTAACTGGGTAATTTTTTAATATATTCCCCAATATCTTCAAGATGGCCTTTTTGGGATCTCACCTCATGAACAAGGGTGTTGAAATTATATACAAATCCACCCTGAAAGGTGATTTTGTGGTCCCTGTACAGAATCACCTTTCAGGCAGGATGTGAAAATTTTCTCTGCCCTTGTTCATGAGGTAGGGTCATAAGAAGGCTATGGTGAAAATCTGGGTAAAAATATAAAAAAAAAACAACAACAACAACAACGTTATTAGTGTACCTTGAAATTTTTCAACACACACTCATAACCTTGCTAATTTTCAATAGTTTGACTCAAAATTTTCAACATAGTCATTTTTCCACACCACCTCATGAACATGACAGTTATCAAGTTTCCAATGCTGGTCAAAATATGTTTTCAGACTTCTGCTGCGAAATGATTTTCAACCAGTACTTTATAATCGACACCTATCATGTTCAGAAGGAGTGGCCATAAAAAGACTACGTTGAAAATTTGTTGTCAAAATGTGAAAAAACAACTAAGTTATGAAGAAATGTTGAATTGTTCCAACGTTTACTCATATAACAATTTTTCCAGATTTTGGCCCCAATGTGTAATATATCCCTTGTGTTACCCCTGCCTCCTGAATATGACAGATGTCATTTTTCAAATCCTTTCCAAAAGTTGTTTTCACAGTCACACTGCAAAATCACCTTTCAGATGTGATTTTTTTAAAATTTTATCTGGCTTGATTATAACATCAGATCAACAAAAAACTGTTGGAAATTTAAAATGTGGGAGCCCACTGACAATTAGATATTGCTTCTCAGCTGGCCTATCTTGGGTAAATACAATTTAAGAAAGTGTAAGAGCAGGGCACCTTTGAAAATGAGATATTGCATCTCATCTGGTCTACCCTGGGTAAATATATACTAAAAATGTATACGAGCAAGACCCGGTACAACAGCAATGCAAGCAGTGAACATTCCGTATTGACAAATGCTTATTTTTAATGGCACTACTTGCTTTTGGACCCCAAATTACTTCTTCCATTTTAAAATAATGCCATCACTCTGCTCTTTCCAAGGTGCATTCCTCCAGCATCCTCATTAATAACTGATGCACAAACTCTAATGGGAGTTGTAGTTTCCCAGTGGATCTTGCATGCCCTGTGTTCATCTGTGAAAAGGATGCCCTTAGGGACCAGTGGGATCCTTATGGCATTTTAGCATTCTAAAATGAAAAAAAAAAAAAGATAACAAGGGCCCTAATCAGTTAGCATTTACAGACAAAAGTTACAGAAACATAGGAGGATGACCATACAGTTGGAAGGTGTGTGCAGTGTTGGGTAAGTTACTTTTTCTATTACTTTCTATTATGTTAGGAAACTTGTTCCAGGAAGCTCTGTGCAGTCACTAGCAAGGATGGAGAAGTACTAGAGAAAGTGATACACCTTACAATTATAGTTACGTATTTCTTTTAATACAAAAACAATATAAAAATAATAAATTATAGCAGATTACATTTTTTGAAAGTAATAGGTTAGTTACTAGTTACTTTCAAATAAATGTAATCAGTTACACTTACATATTTCTTTTGTATAAAAAGACAAAAGTAAATGTTACTGTAAGGTGTATTACATATTCCAGTACTTCTCCATCCTTGCTAGTGACTGCACAGAGATTTCTGGAATAAGTTTTCAAAAGTAATAGAAAGTAATAGAAACAGTAACTTACCCAACACTGGGTGTGTGTGTGTGTGTGTGCGCGTGTGTGTGCGTGTGCATGCACACATGAGCACAGGTGGGGGGAGGGGTTAAAAAGCAGCTCAAACTAGTGAGAAGGGGAAGGGGAGTGCAGCTTCGAGGGCAAGGAGACATTTTTCTCAGACCAGGGCAGACTATAAGGGTATTCCTTGATTCAGCCTGTAAAGTTCTCAGATCTGGACCACATGAGGTTCACACTGTGTAGATCCACCTTCCCATTTACAATGGGTGGTGGTTTAAAATTGTTGGAGGGGTCACCATCTCCTTGTCATGCTGCCACCCATTTGTACTATGCTTAAAACTAGTTGCTATTTGTAGGAGATAGAGGTCCCTCTGTAAAAGAGTTCCGTACAAGCCACAGATGTTTCCTGGTGCAAATTAAATTTGTGATGTCCAGCATACTGGTTAGCGACAGCCACTGAGTTAGAGAATGGCATAGTGGCATTTATTATTCTGTGCTGTGAATTGGTGGTGACCAGGTATCTCCCCTGGAAGTCTCCCTTTGCCCTGTACCTTCATGGCCCAGTTGAGCTAATAAGTTACAGTGTCTGTGGTCAAAAGGCCTTTTTTCCTGCAGTGGAGACTCCCTCATTCCCCAGTTAACCATGTTCTCCAAAGTTCTCCTTCAGTTTAGCCTGACATCCAAGTTATGCTTCTGTGGCTCAATCCAAAGGCCATCCCCCTCCTCGACTAGTTGCAGCACTGTGACCCCTCCTCATGTCCTGCCAGTAATAGTTCTCCAGGCAACGGGTTGCAAGAGGCTGTTTCTGCAACTAGCTTTACAAGTGCGGTCAGTATTTCTCAAAGGCCCTCTAACTCATTTGTATAATGGCACCTGCCCCTTCCCAACATGGTTGTAAACATTTTTGCGACCATGCAGGAAAGGCTTGTAAGCCAATTTTGAGCATAGTTTGAAAGGGTTGCAACATCGAGGGCATGCTAATGTTTATTGTTTTTACCCAGGGCCTCACTGGAAATGAGATTTACAATGTGTTTCAGTGTTGTTGTTTTTTTATCACAGATCCATGTTTTACGGATAAATAAACAAATACAAAAACAAAAAATAGTCTCAGTGACTACTTCCCACCCACCCTTTCAATTCTGTGTGGGACCTTTTCTTTTCTACCATTGTAAGCTGGTTTGAGTTAACAAAATCTCAAAGCTGACATGTGGGCCACCCCAGTGGTGTGGCAGCCAGCAGTGTATCATACTGCTACCTTGGAGACCCCGGTTCATACCAGTCCTAGAATCCCACACTGGGGCTATCTGAGGGAATTGCTGAGGTGAGGCATTTGAGAGGACTACTTCATATATGTTCCCCCTAAGGTACTGCACTGGCTATGAAGAAAGCAGCTCACCCACTTTCTGGCCAAAAGAAGGGGCAGCTATGGCAGTCACAGTTGTTGGGGCTTATAACAGGCAGGGGGTGAGAAAAAAATACAAAACAAAAAGGGGTTTCCTGGTAGATAGCCATAGAAATGACTTACAGGTCAAGACCTAGGTCTTGCTTAGAAATACCACCATGCTTAGAACTAAATTAGTTGAAACTGTTATGACCTTGAAGAGTTCTGTAACTTACATTATGGAAATGAAATTAAGCAATAAGGTATAACAGCACGTGCATTTTTGTGTGATACTGGCACAAGACAGAAAGTGATTTACAAAACAAAGTGAGTGTTTTGCATGCCTGAATAACCCACAACATGGCATGCATTTCAGGAGGATGGAAGTCATGAGGCCAAAAGTTTTGTTTCTCTTAGTTAGGATGTTGATAGGAAGAATACATGAGTTTGGTATCAGATGCTGAGTGCCTTTGTATAACCCAGGGAAGTGCAGTTATTTTGCAGAAACCTATGCCCTGTTGTGGGTTTTTGTGTTTATAAGGTGAAAACACTTTAAAAGAAAAAGACTTTATTTTAATTTATTTAGGCTGTTGCTATGTACATTATGGTAGAGTAGTTAGACACTGGTGTGTATATTAGTGATCAATGAATGGTAAGATGACATGTTTAGACCAGTGAAGTTGCCAGGATTCTGAAGCCCAATTTATAAGTGTCATTATTCCACAATCAACGCACAACCTGATGTACCTTGGGATTATAACATTTTTCCCAGATATTTTATTCTAAAGTCAAGCAATGAAGGTTAGAGTTAAAGGGACACTGTCAACCTGTTTTTCATCATATTACTTCTAGTTAAAAAAACAAAATTTCATGATTGCTTATCTTCTCTAAAATTCATTGATGATGCTGTTTGTCTTGTCTGTCTCCTTGTTTAGTAGAACTGAAATGCATGCTAATGTATATTTCACTGACCTACACAGCCAGTATAGTGTTATGCCTGTGCAACTGTATTAGTTTGGTTTTGGCCATTCACACTCTATTCCAGAGGAATTACCTCCCTGTAGGGGTACGACGGTAAGGAACTCTCGGAGAGGGTTCCATCCCTATAGGGTGCCATGGGACGTTTCCCGTGGCTAAAGGTACCTTAGGAATTCCCCCCAAAAAATGTAGTATCCCCAAAAAGGAGGCAACACGAAGCATAATGCAAGCAGTAACAGTGACGTGGAAGCAGTAACTGTAGCATTAGTAGTAGAGAAGCATAGGTAGTTTGATTCAATGATATGCTCAGTTGTTGTAGTAACAGCCCAGGTTTGCGTAGCATGATACTGATGGCTTGCATTGAGAGAATGGGATCCCCTAAGGAGAGAGGGAACAGCAGGACATCCTCCACCTCCATCCAACAATGGAACCTGCCTAAAGAGACTAGGGAAAACTACTATGCTAACTAAGAGTTATGACCAGAGGCAAAGGAGGAGAGGAAAAAAAAACCCTATGAGGAGGAAATCTCTGGGGATCCAAGGCCTAGGTCACCTTCCCTCCAGGCTTGGGAAAATGTATTTAGTGACGGTGCTGCAGCTGCAATTTGGAAAACCCAATTAAAGGGAGGTGGCAAATATTCCGATTTGGAGGGAAGCTCTCACTCAGACCCTCTAGCAGGAAAGTCGTGGAAGGTTGCGAGAAAACTCTGCAACAATATCTGCATCCAAGGTGCAGGAGGAGAGCAACAACTGCTGAGGCACTCACCTGGCCTGTCCACCCTAAATGAAACCAGGTGAACCAGAGGCAGTCATGGGAAGAATGCAGGGAAAGTGCCTTGCTAGGGAAACCACTAAAGTCAATGGCAAACCATTATAGTGGAACACTAGAGCCAAAGGAGATCCTCGTAACCACCCTTCACTGCTAGTCAAATTCTACACCAGGAGCTGCTGTCACATAGCAGTCAGCTGAAGCCAAGCCCGGGGTGAGGACATTCCTAGCTATGGGCCAGGTGAGAAGGATCCCGCCCCAAGTTGGACATGCTCAATGATGCAGACTAAATGCAGAGGGAGACCGTCGGCTGCAGGAACCCTGCGCCAGCTTAGAATGGCTGGCATGCCCCAGAAATTGATTGAGCTGAAAGCTGGTGAACTGAATGAGCATGGCGTGCTGAGATTGTAATCAGCATGGATTGCTGAGACCTTGCAAGGTCGAATGCAGATTGAGTGCAGCAGCATCCCAGGCTGAAGCCGAAGGGATGGCAGTATGCATGAAGTAATGGATTGCGTAAATAAGGAGTAACAGCTTTGTAAGCAAGTGTAGACCTGCACATAGGTCAGTAAGCAGTAGTCGTGATAGGTAAACCAGCATATCAAACTTGCATAGCAATTAAACAACTAAATTGGGAGCAAGCCAGCCAGACAATACAAAGCCAAATCAAGGTGACAGACTCTGAGGATTTTCGGCGGCGAAGACAGATTTTCAATATCAAGCTATATTAACAGCCTCAGCAGGAGCTAGCTGGCTGACCTCAGGGTTAAAAGTGCAGTAAAACAGGGAGACAATGCTTGAAAGCAGGTGTAGCCAGGCAGTGCAATGAAGCTGCAAGTAGAATGAGAGCAGGAATGAGCAGCACAGCTACAGTCAGAGTAAACTGTGTCAGGTGAAAAGAATTGAGTATGCAACATAAGCAGCTAAGGCTGAGCTGAAACACACAGGTAATGAATGCAGTTGCATTGCAGTAGTTTGAGCATGGTGAGCACAGTGTTAAAACACAGGCACTGGGTACAACAGTAATTAAAGTAAACAGCAGTGGCTGCAATTGTAGGTAACTGAAAGCAGTAGCATGAGCTCTGAGTAGGTTCACAGTAGCAGTGCAAGTAATTTGAGAGTTGCAAATGAAGGCCAGCAGTATGAGTTCTGTAGTAGCAGTATGCTAGGAGTTTAGAAAATAAAAGCCCCCCAAAAAGACTAAACCAAAACACAGCAAAACAGCACAGGGAAAGGCCCTCCAAAAAAGAAACAAAACACACAGGGAAGCACATAGCCGGAGGAATACAAACCAGAAGCAAGAAAACAAACACCAAAGTCCAGCAGACACACATATAAACAGCAGGCTGATGGGGGGGTAGGCCCCAGCCAGCTCAGAGGACAAACCAACATAGCCACCAGCTGCAAAGAAAAATTCTTCACAGAGAGGCTTAGAGAAACTGCTGCTTATATAGCTCAGGAAGTGGGAGTGGCTGGCTGCTTGGCCACTGAACTTCAGGCATAGCCTTACATTTATAAACAACCTTGTTTTGTTTTCAATCCTGGATCTGTTCTTACAGAGTGCGAACTGAGCATAGGAAACAACCTCAAACAGTGCAGTTACTCATGATTCAATGGGCTCCTTTACACCCGATACATCATGAGTGGCTAGACTGTGCTGTGGGTGTTCCCAAGTCCAGGGAAGATGTAGTGGAAGCTGATCAAGAAATGTAAACAAGCATGTTTTTGTGTGGTAACACCAGTGTGGTGGTAGTGTTTTTCACTTTTTTAAAGAAAAACAAAATCAGAACCAAACTACCATCTACATCAGCAATCTTTACAGAATGTTGGCAATCATAAAATGTGCTTTTTAAACTAGGGACACTTTGAGACCTAAGGAGGTTGACAGTGTTCCTTTAAGCATTTCTGACCTATTCTGTTGTGCTGGAATCACATCTGACCAGTCATGTCATTATCTGGTGCACTACCACCTGAAGTACTTGTCCAGTTTTGGAGATCACACCTCAGAACAGACATAGACAGGGTGGAGGTGGTCCAGAGGAGGGCAACTGAAATGGTACAGGGTTTGCATGGGAAGCCCTACAAGGAGATACTGAGGGATCTCAACATATACACTGTGGAAGAGAGTACATACGAACATACGAAATTTGCCAGCAGATAAAGGCCTAGAGGTCTATCAAGTTTGCTCAAATGTGCAGCTATTACCCCTTATTATGCAGTTGCCCCTCCCTTCCACCCTTCCCCTTCCCCTTCATTAACCGTCCCCCTTGTCCTGTCCCATCCCCTTTTGAAGCAGTCCACTGTTCCACTGGATTCCACTTCTGCAGGTAACACATTCCACCCAGCCACCACCCTCTCTGTAAAAAAGTGTCTCCTCATCTCCCTCCTGAACCTTCCTCCCTCCAGTCTCATATCATGGCCCCTGATGTCCCTCCCCTCCCTTACTTTGAACAGCCCCTTTGTACCTGTCTTGTTTATTCCTTTCATGTATTTAAAGGTTTCAATCATGTCCCCTGTCCCTCCTGTCCTCCAGTGAGTACATGTTCAACTCCCTCAACCTCCTCTCGTATGATAAGTCCCCCAGCCCCTTGATCATCTTTGTCGTCCCTGCGCTGCACCCCTCCAGTAACTTAATTTCCCTCTTCAGATATGGGCACCAGTACTGCACGCAGTACTCCAGGTACGGTCTAACTAATGACCTATACAGTGGCAGAATCACCTCCTCCCTCCTCGAGGATATACCCCTTGCAATATAACCCAGCATTTTGTTGGCTTTTGCAGCTGCCTTCCTACATTGCGCCAAGTTGTTCATTGACCCTGTAATGAGCACCCCCAGATCCTTCTCCTCCTCTGCCTGGGCTAGCTGCACTCCTCCCAGCTGGTAACTCCTCCTTGGGTTCTTCATCCCAAAATGCAGCACCTTGCACTTTTTGGCATTAAACCCCAGTTGCCAGGTGTCTGACCAGGTTTCAAGCTTTTCCAGATCATCCTGCAACCCCTGCCATCCCCATAGGTTATCCACCACCGCTCCTACCTTGGTATCATCAGCAAACAGACTGATCTTACTCTTGATGTCCCATGATATGTCTGCAATGAATATCCCAAACAACACTGGTCCCAACACCGAGCCCTGTGGAACACCGCTCGTCACTACCCTTGGGTGTGAGAGCTCCCCACCCACCACCACCCTCTGTTGCCTTCCCTGAAGCCAGTTTCCTACCCATCTCACCAGCTTTGCACCTTCCCCTGTGCCTACTAACTTACTTCCCAGCCTTCCATGTGGCATCGAGTCGAATGCCTTACTGAAGTCCAGTTACAGGACATCCACTGCATGGCCCCTATCCAGTTGCCTAGTTATCCAGTCATAGAACTCCACCAGGTTGGTTTGGCAGGATCTGCCCCATATGAAGCCATGCTGTCTGCTGTCCTGTAGTCCTTTGGCCTCTAGGAGGGCCACCAGCCTCTCCTTCAGGATAGTCTCCATTAGCTTACCCACAAATGGATGTGAGGCTCACTGGTCTGTAGTTTCCCGGTTCATCCTTGGGGCCACTCTTGTGGAGGGGCACCACATAAGCCATCCTCCAGTCCTGAGGTACACACCCCAAATGTAGTGAGGCATTAAATATGTCTGCCAAAGGTCCTGCAAGGACCTCTGCCAGCTTTTTCAGTACCCTGGGGTGGATGTCATCTGGGCCTGGCACCTTGTCCACCCTCAGTGTCTTCAAACCCTCCCGAACTCTGCCCTCCATAACTTCCCCATCTGTCACCCCTTCCCCCCCCGTTTCTGCCATTTCTCCCCTTGGTGTCACCCCCCTCTTCTCTTTAGTAAATACTGAGCAGAAGTACTCATTTAGTACTTCTGCCTTATCGCACCCTGCTTCCACCCAACCCCCCTCCTTCCTAATCCTTACTATGTGGTCCTTACAGCTCCTTTTCTCCCTAATGTGCCTAAAGAAGTCCTTCTCCCTAGACTGAATTATTCACTCACATATGCTTATGACGTATCCAGGGCTTCCGTTAACTCCATTCTGGAAGTTGTTTACTTCCAACAATGAGGTAGAGAGATAGGAGATATAATCAAGACCTATACATACCTCACAGGGTAAACAGGGTGTAGGTGGAGAGTCTTTTTTTCTATATATATATGTATATATATATATATACAGTATATATATTTGTTTGGTCCCCGTCACCTCCTTCTACCAACTGGCGATGGGGACATATATGCATTTTTTTAGATTTTCTCCTCTGAACCCCTCCCCGAGGCCCCAGCACATGGCCATGTGAGTGTGTGGAGGCTCGCTTCACACCCCGTGGTGCCAGCTCAACCCCTTTCACCTCTAGTTACTCTGCCGCCCCCTCTTCACCTACACTACCCACTGGACTGCCACCCAGTGGGAGTGGAACTACGGGGGGGGGCAACCCACTCTCACTACCCTCAGGAGAGGAGAGCTGCCAGCCAGCATGCTCAATCCTCCTCCGCCCTGCCCCCCACACTGATACCCCGAGGACCCGAGTTCGTTTCCAAATCCGGGTTGCTGGTGTTGCATGAGGTCAGGCGTCCACCACCTCAATCCGTTGCTCCACCGGGCCGGCTAAGGTGGAGAGTCTTTCAAATGAGAATAAGCACTAGGACCTTGGGGGCATGTGATAAAGATGGAGGAAGGAACATTCAAGAGAGGTGTGAGGAAATATTTCTTCACTGAAAGGGTGGTAGATGCCCGGACCAGACTGCTAGTAGAAGTGGTGAAAGCTAGAATGGTGGGCAGCTTCAAAGCATGCATGGGATAAACATAGGAGTATATAAGAGTATATAGGAGTATATTAGAAAAGAGGCAGGGAGTGGGGAGGGTTGCTGGAGACCAGTCAGGGTCTGCAGAGGAAGAATAGATAGGGAACGCTTGACAGACTGGGTGGGCCAAGCGGTCCTTTTCTGCTGACAAATTCTATGTTTCTATATTTCTATTTCTTGGCTAATCATACCCACTTTACAATGTACTATTATACACTAGCAAGCAGTTTATGACCATAGTACTCCTAGACTGAATTATTTACTCACATATGCTTATGACGTATCCACGGCTTCCGTTAACTCCATTCTGGAAGTTGTTTACTTCCAACAATGAAGTAAAGAAAACTACAAAAATGGTATACCATCAAAACAGCATTTGAATAATAGTGCAGTGAAATGCGCACCATGGAAATAGCTTGAGTGAAAACAGCTACATGTACAGAATGGCGTGTGGATATTATAGCGCATGACTCGAAACATTTGTTACCTCCCCCCGACTTTCTCCCTCCCAGAGTTGGGAATCATAAATCGCCCCCACCCCGAGTTGCAATCGTAAATCACACCCTCCCCCAAAGCTGAAATCATAAATCAATGCTCTATCAATACTTTTCCCTGTATTTGTGAAGCCTGGTTTTTGATGTCTACATTTTGTGTGTGCTCTTATTGACCATGCTGTGTTTCTTTTAGTTGTGTCGTGGTGCACCCTTCAAAAATATAGACATGCAAGTATTTAGGGACAACGAAAAATTAGGTGTCATCAAATTTTGCAGACATGGAAATAGAAATTTTTTTTTTCCTGAAAGGAAGGAAGGAAGAATATTTTACTTTTAATTTGACATTAACTTCTAAAACGTGATCCCTCTAAGAACATTGACCTCTAGAATTTGTGACCTGGGATGTGTTTTGACTTCCAAAAACCTACAAGCAACACAAAGTTGGATCCACGAAAGTTTTCACGCCTGTTTACATGGCGGCCTTTGCACCACAGCAACCAAAGCATGCTGGTTGCAGTGGTACAAAAGTGGCCATGTGGACACTTACCTGAGTGTGGTAAGTCATCCTGTAATCCTCTCTCCAAGGTGGCATTGTAGTGAGGACATGAGCTGTGCAAGCAGCCGTGTGGACAGTCTGTGCTACTCACTCCAGTGCACACTGACTGATGTTGCTGAGTTTCTGAATGCCCCAAGATTGACTTCCCTTCTCCAGCGTGGCTTGCATCAGCATTGAGAGGAGGCCACGTAAACATGAGCATGATTGTCTCAGGTGGTGTAGAAAAATAGCATGGCACAGCTGCAGATACAGCTCATTGGCCATTAGGGTTGCCACCTTTGGATGAGGCAAAAACCGGATCTTAAGCTCCACCCCTAGCCCCACCCCTTTTCATGACTCTTCATGCATTTCTCCTCCTAAAAAGACAATTGTTATGCCAATAAAAAACAACACTTAAAGCAGCAATTCAACAAAAATCTTAAAACACTGTACTGTACCCGTTAAAGTTACTTTCTTAGTTTCTTTCTAGTTATTTATTTACTTATATATTTATTCATTTATTTATTGACCTTGGTTTACCAGATAAACACACAGATAAAAGAAATCTTATCTACATATATGATGGGGGGGCAAGGGAAATACTGTAAATAGCATACAACAGTAAACATGATATATAATAACACATAATAACGACATTATTTCCTATAATCTGTACTAACTATATTTTTCTGGCTCCATTTCCTTTTTATGTCCACAGTACTATTTCAAAGCCAAATAAATGACCATACTTTTTTCTTGAGGAAAAAAAAATAAACATTTAAACATGCCTAAATTCTTTTAGAGATGAACATGTTTACAAGCAAATGAAAGTGGAAGACAATCAGCTCTGTTACTGTTACAAAAGGTGGGGCAGAGGAAAAGATTAGGTTAAATAGGTGTTAATGGCCATATTTTACATCTCCTTGGTTGACTGGTCTCACAAACAAAGGGCTATATTTACAACAGAACCTGTTGGTAAGCTGGACTTGCAGCTGAAACAATGAATATGACGACAAAATCTGTTTCAAAAATATGTCAGCACTCAAAATTGCTCAAAAACCTGACCAGCACAGAGCAAAACCGGATTACCTGATAGGGACCCTGAAAACCTGATCACCAGGTAAAAAAATCTGACAGGTGGCAACCCTATTGGCCATGTAAACAAACCTTTGACCTCCACTAAAAACAACAACGGAATGTGTGTGTGTGTATGTGTGTCCTGCATTTTACCAGTTCCCCCCAAACAAGAATGAGATACTCTTTATGTTTAACTTTAAAACTCCTAAATGCATTTTAATACCGTTTCTTGAAAATCAAACATATTTTAATTAATTTAGGGACTTTTGGGTCCCATGGATTCAAACTGAATCAGATGTTTAAGCTCTGCATCATAGCAGAGTAACTCCAGCAGCTGAAACACAAGACTCCATGTCTAAGATTTTTTCTGCTCAAATATAAAAACATAAGCATGTCCTTCCAGATAATAACTGCTTAAACAGGGGCTCACATGCCCCCGCACCCCCCCCCCTCGGCATTATTAGTTACATGTGGCTTCTTAGAAGATATTCATTTGTTTTCTTGACCAGGAAAAGCCCACTAAATAGTGATAGCTTGTTTCCAGGTGTGTGTTGGTGGATGGGTTTCATGAACCTGTTTTATTGATGGGTGAATGTTGGCCATCACGCCAGGAAAACTCCAATCCAAAAAAGATAGCACTCCAACTTGTGTGTGGACTCCAGAATAAAGCACGGTACAAAGTAAACTGCACTTCATAAAACTGAACTGCTTGATCCAAAAGAAAGTGCTAGTGCAGATCTTTTGGGATTTGGTATGCATTTCACTGGCAGATGGACAAGCACTGAGGATCCTGCACCATCAGTATGAGACATTTGTATTTGTGTTCACTGCCAAGGAAACTCCTCTACTCCTTTTCAATGAGTGCCATGAGATCTTTATCTTGTGCCTGGACAGTGACCAGAGATGGGCAGAAGAGACTTCAATTTAATGCGTCATTTGAAGGGTAACCTCTCAGCAGTACTACACCCGCTTCGTTCTGTAATTCAGTTTCATTGATGGGTATTACCCCAAGTGCCTGGTGTGGACTAGAACCCACTACCTTTTAATCTTCCAACACCAAAGGTGATCATGCTACCTATTGAGCCACTGGCACTGATATTATTAGATCAGGTATGGCAGTGGCTAAGTTGGTAGCACCTCTCTCCTGTGGACCAGGAAAGTCAGCCAGTCATGGGTTCAAGCCCTGCAAAGGCATCTTGGGCTGATACCTAACACATACTCCACATTGGTGCACTAGGGAGGTATAGCACTGTTGGGAGTTCCAGTCTTTAAATTAGATGTTGTCAAGGTCACTTCTGCCTGTCTTTGATACCTGTCCTCATGGAAGTTAATGATCATCTAATGCTTTTGAACGAGTAGGAGAGTGATCATTAATGCCCAGGCCAACATTTCCTCTTTCAGAAACACAAGTTAAACATAGAAACATAGAATTTGATGGCAGATAAGGACCATCTGGCCCACCTAGTCTGCCCATTTCCCTACCTACTTAAACTCCATATCCTCACTGATCTGCAGCTTATCTTCTCTTTCCTACCACTAGGGTTGTCTTCTGTCTATCCCATGCATTCTTGAACTCACCTATTGTTTAGCCTCTACAACCTCCACTGGGAGGCTGTTCCATGCATCCACTACCCTTTCTGTGAAAAAATACTTCCTCACATTACCCCTGAGTCTCTCCCCCCCCCCTTTAGCCTTATATTGTGATGCCTTGTTGTTGCACATCTCTTTTTCTGAAAGATGCTGCCCTCCTGAACTTGTTGATTCCCTTGAGGTACAATACTTGAATGTCTCTATCATATCCCCCCTCTCCCTCCTTTCCTCCAGGGTATACATATTGAGGTCTTATAGTCTTTCCTCGTATGTTTTCTGGTGCATTCCTTTTGCCATTTTTGTTGCCCTGCTCTGGACTGCATCCATTCTGTCAATGTCTTTCCGGAGATGTGGTCTCCAGAACAGAACACAGTATTCCAGATGTGGCCTGACAAATTGTCTGTACAGTGGCATCACCACCCCCTGATTTCTACTGGTGAGGCCCCTCCATATGCACCCCAGCATCCCTCTGCCCCCCTCCACCTTTTCACATTGCTTGGCCACTTTCAGTTCTTCCATTATGTTTACTCCCTGGTCCCTTTCCAGTTTTTTGTTGTTAGTATCTCCCCCCCCCCCTTTTGTATTTCTCTCCAGGATTCCTGTGGCCCAAGTGCATAACTTTGCACTTTTTCTATTAATTTAAGCTGCCACTCTCTTGACCACTCCTCCAATTTGCCTAGGCCTCTTCTAATTTTTTTCCATCCTTCTGGAGTGTTTACCCTACTGCAGATTTTGGTGTCATCTGCAAAGAGGCTTACTTCCCTTCCAGCCCCTCTGCAATGTCACTAATGAAGACATTGAAGAGGACTGTCCCCAGAAATGAGCCCTGTGGCACCCCACTGGTCACCTCTCTTTCCCAGGATTGAACTCTGCGCACCACCACCCTCTGTGTCCTGTTGCTCAGCCAATTTCTGACCCAGTTTACCACCTTGGGACCTACTCCCAGACTGTGCAACTTGCTTACTATCCTCCTGTGTGGGACGGTATCAAATGCCTTGCTAAATTCTAGGTAGACTATGCCCACCACCCCTCCCTGATCCACCGCCCTGGTTACCCAGTCAAAGAAATCTATCAGATTTGTTTGACAAAATCTCCTTGTGAATCCATGTTGCTTCAGATCTTGTGCCCCACTGGCCTCAGGGTATGCTACAATCATTTCCTTTAACATGGACTGCAGTATTTTCCCCACCATTGAGGTCAAGCTGACCAGCCTGTAATTCCCAGCCTCCACCTTGCTCCCACTTTTGTGTAGTGCTACCACATTCTCCCTCTTCCAGTCCTTTTGTACCACTCCCTCCTCCAGTGATTTGTTAAATAAGGCTGTCAGTGGTGCCCCTAGTACCTCCCTAATTTCTTTCAGTATTCTGGCATGTATCCCATCTGGTCCCATTGCTCTGTCCACTTTTAGTTTCGAGAGTTCCTTTAGGACTTTTTCCTCCGTGAATGGACTAGTGTCAACCTCCCCCACCACAAGTGTTTTTACCCCTAATTATGGTCCATTCTCTTCCCCTTCTTTTGTAAATACTGACTGTGCAGAAGTATTCAATTAGAATTTCAGATTTTTCTAGGTCCCCTTCTGCACACTCTCCCCCCCCCCCCTTATTTAACCTCACAATCCCTTCATTGGTCTTTTTCCTCTCCCTGATATACCTGAAGAAGGTTTTGCCTCCTTCTTTTACTGATTTTTCTATTTTTTCTTCAGTTTGTGCCTTTGCACACCTGACTGATTTCCCCACCTCCTTTTGTTTTGCCTGATACAGTTCCCTGCCTCCCTCCCTCCCTCTGTGTTTTCTTGTATTTTCTGAATGCCTGATTTTTTTTCTCTAACCTTCCCTGCCACTTCTTTTGAAAACTATAATTTTTTTTCTTTCTTTTTAGTTTGTTTACTAGCTTTACTCAGAGGCCTGTTGCTTCTGCTATGGGTAGCTCCTTTACATTTCTTCCACTGTTCCTCTATCCCTTCCCCCTTTGCCAGGATTCTCTGGAAGTGTTCCTCCATTTTTTACAAAGTTAGCCATCTTGAAATCCAGAATCTTTACTTTTGTGTGGCTTGACTCTACTACTGTTTTTACCTTAAACCACACTGTATGGTGATCGCTAGACCTAGATGGCTGCCTACTGATAGATCTGTTATTCTGTCACCATTTGTGAGAACCAGGTCTAGTATTACTCCCTCCCATGTGGGCTCCTTTACCAACTGTCTGAGTTCTAACGAGCATGGCCAAAACCATGATCCCTAAAGATATTGCAGTGTTTTCTGCACACCTCAATGGAGAACTGTGTTGAATCTAGTTCAGTTTTTTTTTTGTAGAAGCTGTGTTTCAAATACTGCCGTTGCCTCAGAGGTTGCCAAGAAAGAGGAATGGTTGGACCACAGTGGGCTCAGGGAGGGTGAGGGTGGTGGAACAGAGGTGCATCCATCCAGTTGTACCTCTCCACAATTCCTATGCCATTCTGGCAAAGTGTGGATCCTCTATGGAGGTAACCGCAGTGGAGACCAAGGAGGATGCTGGGAACCTCCACAAAGGAGACCCACAGGAGGGTGGCAGGGGACCCCACAGGGGAAGGAAACAACTCCTGGTGGGGGACTCCATTGTTAGGAAGGCAGAACTAGGGAGGAAGGGGAGAGGGAGGTAAGGTGCCTGCCTGGCGCCATGGCTTGGAGGGACAGGGAGCGAATTCTCAGGATTGCCGGAGCAGCTGCACAGGGGAGGGAGCTGGATGTCATTGTCCACCTAGGGACAAATGACCTGGCTAAGAAAGGGATTAGAGAAGTGCAGGAAGAGTTTGTGGAATTGGGGAGGGGCCTTAGACAAGTAGCACACGGTAACCTTCTCGGAGGTGCTGCCCATCTATGGCGTAGGAGAGACTAGGGTGTTCCGCACCATGGGATTCAATCAGTGGTTGAAAAACTGGTGTGGAGCTCAGGGATTTGGCTTCATTGGGGACTGGGGGTCCACCTGGAGTGATGCAAGCCTATACTGGCATGATGGGCTGCATCTGTCCAGGAGGGGAACCAGAATCCTAGGTGATAGGTTTAAATGCTTCATTGGCAAGCATTTAAACTAGCCATGGGGGGAGGCACTGGAAAGGAGCAGGGAAATCCTAGCCCCCCCCAAAAAATCACGGTAGTAAGAGTGGTAAACACCAACATAGAGGTGTCGATAGGGAGAAGGGCGGGGTAAATGGAGAAAGTGACAAAGGCAAGAAGGACAGGGATTGGGCAAAAAAGAGTAAGGCCATCAGGAAATGGAGGGTATGAGTACCAATGCCAGTAGTCTAGGCAACAAGCTCCCTGAGCTGGTGGCCTTGATGGAAGAGGGATGCCTGGATATCATAGCAGTCACAGAAACATGGTACACATGAGAACCATGACTGGGATGTTAACATACCAGGGTACATAACCTACAGGAGAGACAGGCAGGGGAGAAGAGGGGGAGGAGTAGCTCTCTATGTAAAGGAAAGGATAAAAGCAACTGAAAAAAGAGTAAACAGGGAGGAGAGGAGGCACTGTGGGTCACCTTGAGACTGGAAAGGGCACCACAATCCGCACAGGGGTTGTGTACAGACCCCCATGTCAGGGGGAAGGAATGGACAAGGATATGATAGAAGGCATTCTTAGAATGGCAGAGAAAGGGGAGATACTGTTGAAGGGAGACCTGAATATGCCAGATGTTAAATGGAGCACATTTGCTGCAGCCACGTCCAAGAGCAGGGCCATTCTTGATGCCCTACAGGTGGCAGGCCTCAGACAGCTAGTTTCAGAACCCACTCATGAGGGAGCAATCTTAGACCTCGTACTCTCAAATGGGGGCAGTGAGAGGATCTCAGATCTAGAAGTGGGTTGCCATCTGGGAACAAGCGACCATCAAACAGTGTGGTTCATGTTAAACTCAGCTACAGAGTCAAGCCGTACAAAAGTGAGGGTACTGGACTTTAGGAGGGCTGACTTTGGCAAGATGGGAGAGTGCCTCAGAAAAGCACTAGCAAACAGGCTAGAAGGAGGTGTGGAGCAACAATGGGGAATCATCAAAACTGCCATCACAGAGGCAACAAGCCTTTGTGTGAAACAAATAAACAAATCAAAACAAAAGAAAAAGCCACTATGGTTCTCAAAAGAGGTGGCTGTGAAAGTCAGGAAGAAAAAGATAGCATTCCGGAAGTATAAGGAAACACAGAAGGAGCAGGACAGAGAGCTGTACCAGTTAAGGGAGAAGGAAGCAGAGTGGGAAGTCAGAATAGCAAAGGCCCAAACTGAGGAAAAGATAGCCAACTCGGTTAAGAAGGGGGATAAAACCTTTAATAGGTACATCAGCGAGCGTAGAAAGACAAAGGGAGGGATAGTGAGGCTGAATAGAATGAACGGTGGGTGGGCAGAGGGGGACAGTGAAAAAGCAGGGATACTGAACAAATATTTCTGCTCAGTATTCACAAAAGAAGAGGGGGAAGTGCCTAATCCAATTAATAGAAGCACTCTTGATAGGGGGATCGATCCCAGTCCTTTCACAGAAGAAAGGGTTCTGCAAGAACTCCTAAAACTGAAGGTGGACAAAGCAGTGGGGCCTGATGGAATTCACCCCAGAATTCTAAAAGAATTAAGGGGGGAACTAGTGAAACCACTGGCTACTCTTTTTAATAAATCATGGGAGGATGGTGTGGTACCTGAGGACTGGAGGAAGGTGGATGTGATTCCCCTTCACAAAAGTGGGACCAAGACAGAGGCAGGAAACTACAGACCTGTCAGTCTGACCTCTGTGGTAGGGAAAGTGATGGAGTCACTTCTGAAGGAAAGAATAGTTGAGTACCTAGATGCTAGTGGGGCACAGGACCCAAGGCAGCATGGGTTCACAGCGGGAAGGTCATGTCAGATGAATCTAATAGATTTCTTTGACTGGGTGACCGAAGTAGTAGACCAGGGAGGGGCTGTGGACATGGCCTACCTAGACTTTAGCAAGGCATTTGACACAGTCCCACACAAAAGATTAATAGTCAAATTAACCAGTCTGGGAGTGGGTCCCAGGGTGGTAGCCTGGGTAAAACATTGGCTGGACAACAGGACACAGAAGGTAATTGTAAATGGAGTCCACTCTGAAGAAAGAGGGGTTACTAGTGGGGTACCGCAGGGTTCAGTATCGGGTCCAGTCCTTTTTAATGTCTTCATAAGTGACATTGCAGAGGGACTGGAAGGAAAAGTATGCCTCTTTGCAGATGACACAAAGATCTACAACAGGGTTGATACACAAGGAGGCATGGAAAGGATGAGAAGGGACTTGGCAAGGTTGGAGGAATGGTCAGAAGTATGGCAGCTAGGACTCAATGCAAAGAAGTGCAAAATAATGCACCTGGGAAACAAGAACCCAGGGGAGGAATACACAATTGGGGGGGAGGTAGTATCAACAACAAAAAAGGAAAGGGACCTGGGGGTAATCATATCAGATGACCTTAAGGTTAGCAAGCAATGTGAGAAGGCAGTAGGGAGGGCTGGGGATATACTGGGATGCACAGGGAGAGGCATCAGCAGCAGAAAACAGGAAGTAGTTATCCCTCTGTACAGACAGTTGGTGAGACCCCATCTGGAGTACTGCGTCCAGTTCTGGAGACCCCATCTCCACAAGGACATAGACAGGATAGAGGCAGTCCAGAGGAGGGCAACTAAAATGGTGCAGGGTCTGCAAGAGAAGCTGTATGAGGAGAGAGACTAAAGGAGCTTAATAAGTATACCCTTGAGGAAAGAAGGGAGAGGGGGGACATGATAGAAACTTTTATGTACCTCAGTGGAATCAACAAAGTCCAAGAGGGTAGCATCTTTCAGAAAAAGAGACGCAAGAACAAGGGGACACAATTTAAAGATAGAGGGGGCAGTACAGGGCAATGTGAGGAAGTATTATTTCACAGAGAGGGTAGTAGATGCATGGAACAGCCTTCCTGAGGAGGTCGTGGGGTCTAAAACCGTGGGAGAATTCAAGAATGCATGGGACAGACATAAGGCAATTCTTGTGGGGGGGTAGGAAGAAATAGGCTGTTGGTTAACTAGGATCTGCGGCCTATCCTGTAGGTAGGGAAATGGGCAGACTAAATGGACCGAGCGGTCCTTATCTGCCATCAAAGTCTATGTTTCTATTGGTTTGCATTTTGTTATTTTTTCAATTCTCGCCTTTTAGAAAACTCAATGGGCATTTCTGACTAACAGCTGGTAGGGACCTTTCAGAACTGTATGATGTAATTTCTGTCCTTCTTAAAGGAGAAGTACAGTCAAAATGTGCAAAAACAAATGTTATTCAGAACAGTTTAATTTGTACACGTACTCCTAATGTGTCCTTCCCTTTGTATGCTGTTAGGAGTTGTTTTTCAAAATTTGCCTGCTAGTTTTATGGCCCCCATGGGGATCTCCATGATCAAATCTTCCATTTCCTACAGTGCCTCCATTCTATGTGGCAGTGGTGCTTCCAGGACCATTAATTCGGTGAGTGAAAGCTGTTGCATCAGTAATCTGCTGTTAGGAACCTAATGCTCTGGCATCAAATAAATAACTCTTTATAATTCAATCTTTTTGTTTTCTACAGAACGTGTCTGCCTCGGTCTACCTAGCACGAGTAAATGTTTTGTTTTTAAAGCTTTTCTTTTCATCAGTAGCTACAAAAAGCACACAGATCACCCCAGGTCATCAACGCTAAAAATAGTGAAGACTCTTGTTTTGTTTCCTTTGCAGAATATCCCACTCAATTATCCCCCAGGTATTTGCTAAACTGTAAATATGGCTTTTAGTGAAAAAGGAAACTTCCTTTAAATCACAGCTCCGCTGCTGTAAAATTCACTCAAAACTAGTACTTGCTGGATCTGTAGTCATGGATGCGTAACTGTCACATGGGGGCACTGTTTGAAAAGAAGAGCAATAAAAAATTCAAACATGGAGATTCCCAGGGGCCATAAAACTAGTAGGCAATTTTAGAAAAAAATCCTAATAGAAAACAAAAGGAAGGGCACACTAGGACTATACTCACAAATCAAAACACTCTGTTCCATATATTAAATTTTTTTTTGTGTATATGTGCAGATTTTGACTATAGTGCTCCTTTAAGCTCTTGTGTTGTCAAAATGCATTTGCATTCCACTATTGAGTTATGTGGTTAAAGGGCTCATGCTACACCATACGTTCTGAAATGGTACTAACCACGAATGTATAAATCAGAAACACCCACAGATTTTACTAAAAGACCAGTGAAGACGAGTCATGTGATGAGGTAGCCCAGAGCAGCAGCTTCTTTCAGAGCTCCATGGTCACTAACTAAAACGCAGTTTTTAAAAATGTCAGATCATTTTAAACTGCATCAACAATTGGATAATTCGTTGCTAAATTCTGCCTGAAATGAAATCTGTATACATTTTCACGAATGGACACTGAGGAACAATGCCAAATGGATTTCTCTCCAGCTATCTCCTCGCATTCCCCGAGCCAACCTTCCAAGAGACAAAAACCTGATTCTCCATTGGAAGGGCTAAATGAACTGGCAGCTATGGAACTAATTGTGCGCAAGTTGGATAGATTTTTCAGTGAGTTGGCTTTAGCCAAAATAACTTTAGGTGTTATGGCCACAGACATTAAAGCAATAAAACAAACAGTTGAAAACTTAACAGGAGTGAGGGACGCAGAGGCGAGGATTAGCTCTGTGGAAGACAGACAGATTAAAGATGAGAAACTCAACACAGAAATAAGGAATAAACTGAACAAACTTGAGGACAGACTGGAGGACCAGGAGAGCCAACTCAGGTGTAACATTATTGTGCTGGTTAGGATCCCAGAGAAAGCAGAGGGACCCAATCTACCTAAATTTGTCCAACAACTACTTGCAGATGTTGCAGGACCGCCTGTAACGGGCCCAGCATATCAACTAGAATACATGCACAGGTCAGCCAAGACCCCAGCCAAGCAGGGGGAAAAGCCAAGAGTTGTAATAGCCTGGCTAGGTAACCTGCAGGACAAGCAACACATCCAGGCACAAGCTCTGCTAAAAGGGGCACTGGAACTCAAAGGTAAGTGGTTCCACATTTACAGCGATGTAACCCCGGCTACTGGAGATAAACAAAGAGCCTACCAAGAGATAAAGAATACCCTGCATAAGGTGCGGATCCCTTTCAGAGTCCTCCATCCAGCTAGGCTAGTTGTTAATTCCCCTGCTGAACCAAGAGAGTTTTAGAATGCAGAGACAGCCAACAGGAAACTGACAAAAATCCTCCCCCAGGTCTTTCCAACAGAGCAGAAAAAGTAAAATTCCACAACACACATTGAGCACACTGTTATGATGACTTTTAGGAAGGAATGGGACACCCCTCTCACCCCTAACCCTGACATAGAATACTGTAGATCTAGAGATGGCAGATGGTACAATCAGACAGTGAAGACATATATACCCCTCTCCAGGTGAACCCCAGCACAAGGAATCCTTGGCCAAGCACCCTGACCTTAAGGACTTAAGGACACACACACACACACACACACACAGACACACACACACACACACACACACACACTGACCGCAATAGTTCACTCATGGCAAGGGGTAAAGGATAACAGGACTTTTCCTCGGGGGAAACAGCCATGCTAAACACCACTTAAAGAAACTAAAGATGGGACTGGCAGATTCCCGTGCCTCACACCTGATCCTTTGTCTAGAGAAAGACCATAAATCAAGCCAGTGCCCAAGCACAGACATTCTACAACCAGATCACCCCTCACCTTCTCAGAGACTGGGACAGCATATTCGCTCTCGCAGCAGCCCCAATATGCAAAATGGGACAGAGTGACCCCACAGCACTCTACTCATCGAAAACTGCAGTCGGCTAAGCAAAGCCTCCGACACTCCGATAGCAGTGATGTCATGGGGACTCTCTTCCAGTGACCGATGTGAGACAGCCCAATGAGGAAATCATCTCCCTGTACTGAACTGATTCCATTCAGATCTCACCCGATCTAAGGGGCTGCTATGCAGATGGCGAAATCCAGATGGCGGAATCTCAACAACTGGAGTGTGAGTAATGCATGGTATGCAAAGCCTGATCTCCAGGGGTAATTATTCCTCCTGTCCAAACCAGAGATGCTATTCCAGATTTATTCTGGCCAGCTCCTAAACCAGAAGGAGGTAATTCACAGCTTCATTAAGTCAGACTGAATGCATGCTTGTATAGTTATTTAACATAGAAGCATAGACTTTGACGGCAGATAAGGACCACTTGGCCCACCCAGTTTGCCCATTTCCCTACCTACTGGATAAGCTGCAGATTCTAGTTAACCAACAGCCTACTTCCTGCCACCCCCCCACTACAATTGCCTTATGTCTGTCCCATACATGTTTGAATTCCCCCACTGTTTTAGACCCAACAACCTCCACAGGAAGGTGGTTCCATGCATCCACCACTCTCTCCATGAAAAAAAATTTCCTCACATTACCCCTGAGCCATCCCCCCTCTTTCTTTAAATTGTGCCCCCTTGTTCTTACACATCTCTTTTTCTGAAAGATGCTACCCTCCTGGACTTTGTTGATTCCCTTCAGGTACTTGAACTTTTCTATCATGTCCCCCCATCCCTCCTTTCATCAAGGGTATACATATTAAGCTCTCTCAGTCTCTCTTCATATGGTTTCTCATGCAGACCCTGCACCATTTTAGTTGCCCTCCTCTGGACTGCTTCCATCCTGTCTATGTCCTTGCATAGATGAGGTCTCCAAAACTGCACACAGTACTCCAGATGGGGTCTCACCAACTGTCTGTACAGAGGGATAACCACTTCCCTTTTTCTACTTGTGATGCCCCTTCCTATGCATTCCAGTATCCGCCTGGCTCTCCTTACTGACTTCTCACATTGCTTACCAACCTTTAGATCATCTGATATGACTAGCCCCAGATCCCTTTCCATTTTTATTGTTGTTAGTACCTCCCCTGCTATTGTGTACTCTTCTCCTGGGTTTTTGTTTCCCAGGTGCATTACCTTGCACTTCTTTGCATTGAATCTAAGTTGCCATATGTCTGACCATTCCTCCAACCTTGCCAAGTCCCTTCTCATCCTTTCTACACCCCTTGTGTATCAACTTTGTTATCAGATCTTTGTGTCATCTGCAAAAGGCATACCTTTCCTCCAGACCTCTGCAATGTCACCTATAAAGATGTTAAAGAGGACTGGACCCAGTACTGAGCCCTGAGGTACTCCACTAGTGACTCCTTCTTCGGAATGTGTTCCATTCACTATTACCTTCTGTGTCCTGTTTTGCAGCCAGTTTGCTACCCAGGTTACCACCCTGGGACCCATTCCCAGGCTGGCTAACTGATTATTAATCTTTGTGTGGGACTGTGTCATATGCCTTGCTTAAAGTCTAGGTAGGCCATATCCACAGTCCCTCCCTGGTCTATTACTTTGGTTACCCAGTCAAAGAAATCTATTAGATTCATCTGACATGACCTTCCTGCTGTAAATCCATGCTGCTTTGGGTCCTGTGTCCCGCTGAGCCTCTAGGTACTCAACAATTTTCTTTTAGAAGTGATTCCATCATTTTCCCTACCACTGAGGTCAAACTTACAGGTCTGTAGTTTCCTGCTTCTGCCTTGCTCCCACTTTGTGAAGGGAATCACATCTGCCCTCCTCCAGTCCTCAGGTACCACCCCATCCTCCCATGATTTGTTCAAAGTGTGGTCAGTGGTGTCACTAGGTCCCCCTTAGTTCTTTTAGGATTCTGGGGTGAATCCTGTCAGGCCCCATTGCTTTGTTCACCTTGAGTTTTAGGAGTTCTTCAGGACTATTTCTTCTGTAAATGGACTGGTGTCAACCCCCTTACCCAGAGTGCTTCTATTGTCTGGTTTAGGTAACTCCTCCTCATCTTCTTTTGTGAATACTGAACAAAAGTATTTATTCAGTATCTCTGCCTTTTCACTGTCTCCCTCTGCCCACCTCCCCTCTCCCTTATTAATCTTCACTATTCCTCTCTTAACCTTTCTATGCTCCCTAATGTGCCTATAAAAGGTTTTATCCCCCTTCTTAACTGAATTGGCTATTTATTCCTCGGTTTGGGCTTTTGCTATTCTGACTGCCTTCCCCAATTCTTTCTGTTTTAATTGATATAGTTCCCTGTCATGCTCCTTCTGTGATTCCTTGTACTTTTTGAAGGCAGCCTTTTTCTCCTTAACCTTCCCTGTCACCTCTTTTGAGAACCATACATTTTGAGTACCAAACACTACTGTTATGGTGGAACTGAACAGACCCCCGACTGGTCTTTCTTCTTTACTTTTTATTTCCGGTCCCCCCTCACTGGGCTGAAACCAAATGGATTGTCTCTGCACACCTGGGGCACCTCCACAGACCCCTGGAGAGCTTACAGGGTCCCCCCCACACCCACACAGAAATCAAAGCATGCTCAGGGAACAGGGTGCTGATGGGGAGGGGGTAGAAAGGGCTCATCCATACCATGAGCAAGCACTATGGAAATGCCTGCCACTACAAGTGGGAAGGGCAGTCTACAACTGCAAACAAGGGATCAGGTCACAGGGATCAAGAGGTAGGTTTATGGGGTGCAGGGCCAAAGTCGAGGGGAAGTGAAGGGGGTACTGGGGACAAGGGGAGAAGACAGAGAGTGAGTTATGTTACATAAAAGAGAACAGAGTAGACTCAGGGAAGGGATGGAACTACAGAGTAGGGAATGGGACAGAGAGGAATAAATTTGACTAGGCTGTGAGAGTTTTGGAGAACACACAAAGGGACAAGGTTGGGGGCTTGCAAACTAAACACTTATGGGAGGGCAAGGTTACAACTGAGGCAGTGGGGCTGCTGGGCTGCAAAGTGGGGGGGAACTTAATGGGTTGGATGTCACAAACACCCAAAAACAAGGTCCTTACCAGAAAGCGATAATCAAGAGATGGGGGCTGCCACAGGCAGAAATACCAAATGCTTCAAAGGACACACTCCAAGACAGCACCTAAGCAGGGGTAATTTGATGAGGTGCCAGCCCATAGCTCTCTGAGCACATGTAGCAGAGTCAGGAGGGAGCTGGGCACACAACTGAGAACAGGGCTACACACAAGCCCTGGGGGGGCATGATTGGACAGGGGAGAGGATGGGGACCCCAACAGTAAAAGATTTGAGAATTGAGATCTGGTAACACAAGCTCGGTGACCAGGGGCAGAAAGTGGCCACAATCATGGGAGCCAGGCATGGACCAAAAGAGATGGGGGCCGACCAGACCAAATGGTCCCCCCACGGGTACGGGGGATGGGGCAGGGAGCCCGGAAAGCCCCAACTACAAGTAGATCTAGGTTACTGATTAGTTTGGTTTGTAGTTCTTGTATTATGTTGTAATGTTTGTCTTAGGGTAGAGGTAATTTCTATGACACGAACACCAGTTGCACGTATCAAGGCGGCATGCGAAGGGAGGGATAAAATGCAGGTATCACCCGAATACAGCCCACACAAAAATATCCAATGCAGGGTCCCGGGATGGTGCAGACTCCTCCCAAGACCACCACGATCACCTTCAAGTGGGCCCAAAACAGGCACCCCACGTGGGGCATACATACCCCACACCTCCTTAGCATATTGACAAGCTCTTACAAATGCCTCATGTGGAATGTGAAGGGGCACAAACTATAGAAAAAAGACACCAGATACTAAGGCATTTAAATTCCTTGTCAACCCAAATAGCCTTTCTGCAAGAAACGCACACTCCTGCCCACCGGGCACAGTTATGGCAGAGAGACTGGGTGGGACAAGTATTCTTAGCTGGGAACAGTAACAGGAGGGCCAGAGTGGCCATATTGATCCATAGGGATATCCCCTTCAACCCAACAGAACAACAACCTGACCTAAATGGGAGGTTCTTGGTAGTCAGAGGGACTATACACACACAGGAATATATGCTGGCGATGGTATATGGTCCAAACAAAGAGGACCCAACCTTTTTTGCAAAAATACTGACCCTCATCTCAACAATGCCACCCACCCCAATCATACTGGTGGGTGACTGGAACCTGGCCCAAGACAACTCACTAGACAAGTCCAGGCCCAAGAAAATAGACCTCTCCCCTGCCCAAAGAGCACACTCCAAGCTCCAAGACTCTTTGGGGGTAGGGAATGTGTGTCGGATACTCCACCTGAACACCAGGGAATGCACCTTCTGGTCAGCAACCCATGATACATCCTCCAGGTTGGACTACTTTCTGGTAAACCAACAAATACTAAAAGTCACAATGAATTGTGAAATCTATCCCATGGTAATCCCAGACCATGCCCAGTGTCCCTAACAGTACTGCCACATTACCAACTGCGCCGCGATAGGATATGGCAGATAAACAATAACCTCTTAACTCATTGCCTCCACAGGAGCTCTCTGAAGTTGCACCACTTGTCTCCTGTATACTGTTAATAGTAAATCCTGGGCCTTTCTAAGAAAAATCAAGCTATAGTCAGCATGCCACAAACAAATCCTAATAGCTCAAGAACCATAAGTGCTAGACACAAAGTATGAGTGGCAAAGTTATTCAGCACAACATTTCCTTTCCAGTGGTGGTATGCAAGGAATAATATGTAATTTTATTTTTTCTATGCTGGTTGAAACAGCAAAAAAAAATTTTTTTCACTAAAACAGGCAACATAAGAAATACACACCATACCATAAACAAATACAAATAACTCCTAAAGTATACTTGATATACACAAAATATCAGTGGCAAAGTTGTTCAGCACAAAATTACCTTTCCAATGGTGCTATGCAGTCAAATATATATTGTATATTTTAATATATAATGTAGCAAAATGTAAGTGACTTCTCCAGACATTGCCAGGGCACACAGGAAGTCAGTAGCTGACTTCTGTAGGCGTCGTCAGGACACACCAGTGTATTTTACTGACGCCTACAGGTGTCTGCTAGGAGGCAATGAGTTAAAAGACCAACACACCCTCACCCGAATAAAAGAAGGCACAGAGCACTTCTGTTCAGAAAATGCTGGTTCCATCCAATCCCAGGCACATCTCTGGGGAGCTTTCAAATGTATCATCCAAGGAGAATTAATCAGATTGGCATCCACCAGGAAAAAAAAGAGGGAAACGGAATGCACCCACTTGCTAACTAAAATAGGTCAACTGGAACTTAATGCAAAAGGCCCACCCAATTCCAGCATAGGGTTACAACTCAACATGGAGAGAACCAAATAAAGGATGCTACTAAAGGAACAAGCAGAATTTACCATCTTTAGATCCAAAACTAGATATGTAGACCAGAGGGAAAAGGCAGGGAAATTACTAGTCCTCCGACTCAAGCAACAGGAAGCCAGCTGAGTAGTCACAACAATAAAGACCCCAACCGGGGAGATCATTACGCACCCCCAAAAGATTGTAGTGGCTTTCATGGACTTTTTTGCAGAGCTACATGCTAAAGATGTGCAGGTCCCTGCCGCAGATATACGCCAATTTCTTGCTAAGGCTCAACTTCCACAGGTACCGAAAGAAATGCTTGAGCAAATGGGGGCCCCCATCACTGCAGGAGAGATCAATAAGGTAATAGCCTCCCTGCAACTGGACAAGGTGCCAGGCCCAGACAGCTACTCAGCTAACCTTTACAAAGCTCTGGGACCACACATTGCTGACCACCTAGTCAACTTTTTAAATGAAGCAGAATCAGTGGGAACCATGGACCCAGGCATACAGGAAGCCCTCATCACCCACCTCCATAAGCTAGACAAAGACTTATCCACCATGGGTAATTACAGACCAGTTTCCTTCCTCAATACGGACCTCAAAATCCTGGCAAAGGTGCTTGCCAACTAACTGCTGGGAATAAGGGCTGCCTAATAGGTCACCAGCAAGTGGGGTTCATGCAGGGCAGGCTGTCTGCTGATCACTTATGGAAATTGGCACACATCTTGGCGGTGACTAGGGACTTTGATATCCTCATGGTATTGCTGTCCCTAGACACCGAAAAGGCATTTGACAGAGTTTCCAGGTCATTCTTGTTTGAAACCCCACAGGGATTTGGACTGCCTGGAGTGTTTGTGGATTGGGTCAGGCTCCTATATTCATGCCCTACACCCAGGATACTCTGCAACAGTATCCTGTCCCCGCCATTCTGGCTACACACAGGCACTAGACAGGGCTGCCCCCTCTCCCTATACCTGTTCAACCTGTACATAGAACCACTGATACAGAAAATCCTAGTGGATGAGGCAATCAGGGGCATTCAGCTGGGGGGGGGTCACAGCTACAAAATCTCCAATTATGCTGATGACATGCTCCTTCACCTGGAGGACCCAGTCTGCTCAATACCCCCCACCCTCTCCCTATTACAGGAATTTGGACGTGTCTCAGGGCACAAACCTTACCTCGCAAAGAGTAGCATGATGCCGTTGAACAGATGCACATTCCACCCCCCCAGAACAGTGGGAGGGAACATGGAACTCATTGTTCATTAAATACCTAGGAATCATTGTATCACAAAGTGACAGAATACGGTGAACACAAAACTTAGATTCCATCAGGGCAAGAATTAAACAGGACCTGGACAGGTGGGCCTCACTTCCCCTAACCCCTGGACATGCAGAAACATCATCAATATGAACATACTGCCATGACTACTACATCCCCTCAGCATGTCTTGCTGTTTTCTTCCAGCTGCCTGGTTTGCTGTGTTGAGATCCTCAATATCCTCCTTTCTCTGGAATGACAAGCCACCCAGGAGAGCATACCAACAATTCATAGCACCAAAGGACATGGGACAGCTTCAGCTCCTGGATTTTAGGCTTTACTACCTCACAGCACATGCAGCCCAATTCCTGTGGTGGAGAACGCATTCCACCTCAGCTAGGAGCCCTGACTACTTTCCGTAGTGGAAGCAGATGGAATTGGATCTCTGCCGGGTGGCAGGAATACAGATTCAAGCTCTTACCAGCATTCCACACAAAGCCCTCCCAGTGGCCCTCAAAACCTCTGCAATAGGGACATCAGTGAAGATTTGTAAACAACTACACACCCTTCTAGACACATGGCCACAACTTGGCCTGGCACAGCCTGTGGTAGGGAACCCGATCTTCAAGATACAGAACAAACCTATCCTTAAAAATTTCCTCAAACATATTGAAGTCCAGAAGCTCTAGGCCTTTCTGGATGGTGACTCACTAACAGCACACCAGACTTTCCAACAGAGGATGCCCCAACTAGAATACCGGCCTTCTCATTATTTCAACTGAGACACTCAATCACCACAACCATGGGCCCCAAACTATGGGACACAGTTCCATTCGACAAATGGGATTAACTTTGTGCCTTATCAAATCAGGGTCATGCAGTCTCCCACCTGTACAAACGCCTCCTATCTCTGAACATAGCCCCTGATACCACCTGCTGAGCCTATTTGGAAAAGGAATTCTCAGAGATGGGGACATGGGAAGCCCAACCGCCCTTTGGAAACAAACACATAAATTACTTCAATTTGACACGCTAAGACTTATGCAATTCAAAATCAACCACAACCTGTACTACACCCCAGTCAAGTTATTCAGGATGGGCAAACTGACCTCCAATTTCTGCTCCCAATGCAAGCGAGACACAGGATCTCTCAAACATATCTTATGGCACTGTCCAAAAGCAAAACCCCTGTGGGAGGAGGTGAGGTCAAGGCTAGACTCTATGTTGGGTCTAGGAGATGCCTTCACACCACAAATCTGCCTACTGGGACTCAACATGGAAGAGGCAGTGGGAGTCAGGAAACACCATATCTCCCTGATCTCAGCTATGGTCAAAAAGTTTATTCTTAAACATTGGACCGATGACCATGTCCCTTCCTTTCAGGAATGGCACAACTCCATCCTGGAAGCATTACTTATTGAAAAGATGATTAGCTATATCTGTAATACCCCCAAACTCTTTTGGAAAAGATGGGGAATGCTTGAGGACCTCCTACTAAATGTCTGAGGGACACAAGGGACTCAATACAAAGGGGGGTGCAAGGAAGCCAAACTCTACCATAGCACTACTCCCAGTTAAGTAGGGTTATCCTGCCTTGGCTACCCAGAACTATTAGGTATGACTAGAGCCATTGTGGACCACCAGACTACAGTGGCTGAGGCCAATATCCTCTCCCCCCCAGTGGGGGGGGGTAGAGGGCATGCGACACCATACCTCAGTAACTTCCACCTGACATTGTTTTGCTGCTTAGCATTGTACTATTTCCAGGGCAACATTAATTGTCATAGATTAGTGTATATTTGTATGGATATGTCTTGTGTGTATTAATTGTATTGTTCAAAAACTCAATAAAGTTTACTATTTCAAAAAAAAAAGAAATAAAAGTCCAGTGAAGATGGAACAAAGAGAAATAATAGAAATGGAACCAAACAACTTCTACAGGAAAAAATGACTTGCAGCTTCAAGTCCATTTTCCTTTAAACCTTGCAATGAAGCATGTACTTCCTAGAAAAAAAGGTATGCTTTAGTCCTGTTCAAATATTTTTTTTAAAATCTAGACATATGAAGGCTGTTTAAAAAAGCATTTAGCAAAAAAAAATAAAAAAAATTAGCCCTTAACAAAACATCAATGCGTTGTAGTTTCTTGAACGCACAGTGAATGATTTTCCCAGCTCTGAAGAATTGATTGAAAGAATAAATTTGAAATAATTATATTAATAAATAGATCAATCAATCAACAAATAAAATCAGCCTGCACTGAACAATAACTTAACCCTCTGTCAATAAGTGTTTTCCTCCCTGAGGCTTTACTTAACCACTATAAGTCTCAGCTGTTGTCCACCTTTATATAATGTAGTGCAGATGGGTACATGTGCGTGATTTAATCAGCTTCTTAATACTGGTCAGTATGAAGGCTTTGTAAGTCACCAATTTGTTGTGAAAGTCTCCTTTATACTGAATTATAACCCACATTCGATGCAGAAATCACTCTGATTATTACAGTAACAAGCCCATAAATAATATATAATCTTACTACCTCACGGGCAACAAGCCAAAAAATACAAAATAATTCTAGAAGGGGATGGAGGAAAAGATTTCCAAAGGGCATTTATCTTCCTGAATGCTTTATAGTGCTAATTAAGAAAAGGTCCACAGTGCTGGAGAATAGTTCCATCTTCACACCTGCTGCAGCAGCTCTCCAAGTATGACTTTTTATTATTCTGAAGCATGCTAGTTATTGCTGTAACAACAAAGGATTATATGCCAGAATTAAGGGGATTAGATGATAGAAATGTACTGTGTTTTTACATTAAATAGCCTCATAAAGGTCAGAATGGGTTGATCTTACTGTAGCTGGCTCACAAGTGGAAAGATTTTCCTGAACTGAGCAATTGTTAGTACACAGGATGAGGTCATTACCAATATGTAGTCTGGGGGAATGTGATGGCTCTATTTGCTAAGTCACCAATTGAATTAAGTTCAGCAAGCACCTAGCTTGAATTACTGATGCACAATATGTGTTGGGTAGGGGTTATAGTGGCTAAGTGTATAAACCACTGTCCTTTCATTGCTGGAGATTGGATTTGAGTCTCCCCTCACCTGAGTCTGGAAGAGAGGCATAAGTTTTGACATGCTTAGGCTTAGTCCACAGTGAACTAAGTTATTTGTATGGCAATGTGGTCTAGTGGCTGGAACCAGGACCTTCAGAAACCAAAAGCTGGAATCTTACCCCAGCAACTAGCTCACTCTGTGACTAAGAACAAGTCACTTGAACAATCTGTGCCTCTGTCCCCACCTGTAAAATTGGGTAGAAGCAGGGTTCCACTGAAAAATGAGATGATGGGACTCAGCTGGAATAGCCTCACTAACTCTATTATGGAAGGAAAAGAGAAAGAAGAATAGAGAGGAGAAAGACAAAGAGAAAGAAAGAGAGAGAAGAGGGATGGATGAGAGGGAGAGGGAATGAGCATAACAGAGAGAAAAAGAGTGAGAGTAAGAATGAGAAAAGAGAGATATGAGAGAGGAGGGGAGAGAGAAAGAGAGAGTGAGTAAGAGATATATGGCTAGAAAGAGGTAGAGGAAAAGAGAGAGTAGGAGGGAGGGCAGGAGGGAGGGAGGAAGGGAAGATGAGAATTTGAATCCCCAGATACAGTTACAGTAGCTACAAGAATCCATCTTTGCTCAAAAGTCCACTATGGCTAAGCAAGAGCATACTGTACATTATTACTCTCTCACAGTGAAATGAGACTCTTTCTAGATGATTATTTAGTATTAAGAACTATTTTATTTTATTTATTTATTTATGTCTTGCAATTCCAATACCTTTGAGTCAGAGACTCATTCACAATGACTCCAAGTCGAGAATACAGGTTATGAGTATAGTGCATGGTACAATAATTGCAGTTACAACAACAGTAAGATTTGAGAATCACAATATAAATACAGAGTGGATGTTAGGTACAAAGATTGCAGTTACACCAAAAGCAACAGTGTGAATCAAATACAAATATGAGGTGAATGCTAGATAACAGTGCTGACATATAATGAGATACAATGGTAGGAAAGTACAGTACAGGCAAGTGCAGGCAATAACGACAGACCAACAATAGCAGGTTGTAGTCTAAGGAGACATAGTCATCAGAGGCAAAGAGGGGCAGGTTTGGGGGGGGGGCAAAGGAAATACAGTCAAGGTTAAGTGCAGTCACAGGAGTTAATTCCTAGGAGGTGCTGCTGAAGCTTAGATTTAAAGGGTCCCAACATTTGTTCAGCCATGACTTCAGAAGGCAGGCTATTTAACCAAACTGTAGCCCTGTACACAAAAGCCTGCTGGCATTGGGATGTCCTGCAGAGCAGGACATTGAAGGAAGTCTTTAGTGGCACTTCTGGTGAACCTGGGAGTGGCTGCACATGAGAGGAGCAACTGCAAGAAGGGTGGGTGAGGCGGAGGGTGATCTTCTTAGCTAGCAGACAGGACTGGTAGGTGAGTCTGCCCTTAAAGTTTAGCCAGTTAGTGTGCGAGTAAAGGTTGTATGTGTGGGTGAATCTATATGGGCTCTGGTTACTAGGCAACATGCTTTGTTGAGGGCAATCTTTATTCTATTGAGGACAGTATCAGTGGCAGAGCCATAGATAACTGTGCCATAATCAATGATTGAAAGGACTGAACTAGTAACGGCCAGCCAGAGGGCGTGGGGTGTCATGCAGTGCCTATGCCTGTACAGTAACCCAATACTGATATTCACTGCCTTACAGACCAGGTTGACATGCTCCTAAAATGATAGGGAGCAGTCGAGGGTAATTCCAAGGTACCTGAAGCTGCTGACTTGTTCCAGCGGCTGGCGGTGGTTGTTGAGGATGTTGAAGCATGCCCCCTTGTGCTCGTTCTGGGTGTTAGCAAATACCATTACTTTAGTCTTTTTATAGTTAATTATGAGTTTGTGATCAGAGAACCATGATTCAACTTCTGCAAAAATTCTATTGGTGGAGCAGTGTAAGGATGTGTAAGGCAGTATTAGGAAGACTATAGTTTAGATTGGCTACAGTGGTACAACAAGAGATAAAGGGGTCTGCATTTATTTTTCACATTTAACCTGTTCAAATATGCCCAAACATATAGCATGATCACTGTATCAGACCTGTACAAAACCTCCATTAGTCCAACGTGTCTTCCCCAGGCCATCACATTTCATGAGACTTAATTTACTACTACCACTTATATTTAACAATTAAGAAAATATGAGTCCAAAGGTCCTTAATTTGTGTTCAATATTTTAAATTTAGGGATGATTTTTATGGCCAGTTGACTAGAGAGACATTGCAACATAAATGGGGGTTTCTATTATTGTTTACATTTAACTAAGAATCAGAAGAAGCCTCTTTGGTTTGCTAAGCAATCCGAGAGGCATTACAGGAGAAAAGCCCAGTCATTTAGGCTACAATAGAAGGAGGAGGACCAGAACATGATGAAGAAGGTTGCATTCAAAGACAAACAAGTGAAGACTAAGGGCACCATAAAGAAAACAAAAGTAAGCCCATGCAGAAATCAGGATAGCTGAAGGAGTGAAAAAGAAATGAAAACCTTTGCAGGTACACAATTGGAAAAGACAGATAAAGGAATAGAGAGAAAATAAAGAAGGACAGAATAAGCATTATGGAGAGTGTGAAAACAGGCAAACATGTTAAATGATTACTTCAGTTCTGTGTTCACAATGAAAATACTGTTCCAACACCAGATAGCAAGATTGGATTCCATGGTGGTGACAGTAATACAGTAGTAGCCACAGACATGGTTAGATATTTCCAGATATTTCACAACATTTCTAAAGAGTTTTCCCTGATGCACCTACTGTGGAAATGGAGAAAGCAAGAGATTTCTCTATAAACATCACAGAAATTTCAGGAACTATCTGACCATGTCTTTGGCTGTGACTGTAGGTTGGAGACAGGGTGTGTAAACAGAAAGAATTCTTAGAGGTCTGCAAGACCTCAATGTGATCAGTTCCCTGGGGACAGTTAGGCTGCACCCAAGGGAATTGAAAGAACTGAGTCAGTCACTGGCAGACCTATTTATACATGTACTGGCTATGAGACAGGTAACCACATAGAGGTAAAAGTGGTCCCCAGGGATAAGACTGGGGATAGTGAAAAAGGTCACGTAAGGTGGAAGGGGATGGCCAACCTAATTTAATATAGAGTATACAATGGTGGGTGAGGTGGTTGCATGCAGGGGTAAAGCAACAGAAGTTGTTAAATGCAATTTCCCATTTCTGTAGCAAAGTGAAGGAGGTACGGGCAAAGACTGGCAAGCCATAGGTTAGCTTAGGTAGGAGTAAACCACGTACAATTGTTATTTGCGTTGAACAGGAGAGGGTAGCACTGGCTCGGTAAGCTATGCCAAGGCTGGCATTAACTGCCTTGCTGATGGTAGATATGTGTGGGAGAATTCAAGGGAGGGATCAAGTGTAACACCAAGATATTTAAAGGGAGTGACGGTGTCCAAAAGGGAGGCAATGTCACAGAGCACTGTTAATGGGGGTGTTAGTGTTTTCTAGCTGGTGGAGGTTTTGAAGAGCATGGCTTGAGATTTACTATGATTCATTTTAATAGTTTATTTTCCTTGAACCAGGATTGGTTGGCCTTAAGATCAGAGGTTAGAGCATTACTGATTTGAATTACATCAGTAGCACTGCTAAGGAACATTAAGTCATCGGCATAAAGGAGAGAGGTGCTATTTTCAAAGCAATAGTGGATTGAGTTTATGTGTAAGAAGAAGAGTAAAGACCCAAGATTTGACCCTTGGGGGACAGCAAGTGAGGAGAGAAGATAATCAGAGAAAGAGGAGCCAATCTTAACTCGTTGCTGTCTGTTGGAGAGTTAGCTAGTGAACTAGGGCACAGCATGTCCAGATATCCCTAAAGTACTTAGTTTATTGTGAAGAATGGAGTGGTTTACCATATTGAAGGCCTTTGTGAGATCTATGAATATAGCTCCAGTGTATTGGCCTTTATCGAGTGAGATGTATACACTGTTTGTTAGGGTGAATAATGCAGTAGTAGTACTGTGGCTTTTGCAAAAGTCATGCTGGGCAGGGCAAAGGAGGTCATATTCATCTAGGTAGGAGTTAAGTTGGGCAGAAACAATTTTCTCAAGCACTTTATTGTGAGAACCAGTAGGATGGCAATAGGCCTGTAATTGGATATTAGTCTGCAGTTTCTTTTTTTGAATACTGGCACAATGTTTTTCCATTTTCCAGATGGACAGAACAACGTTAAAGGAGAAGGAGAGGTTGACAATTCTGCTTAGAGGGAATTGTCAACTCCTGAGCTTCAAGTTTAAGGAGCTTTGGCTCAATGCCATCAGGGCAATTGGATTTGAATTTTGGGGTTTGCTTAAGAAGCTTATATACCTCAGTGGTACTGACCTGTCTAAAGAGGAAAAGGGGGGGGTGCTGCCCAGAGGGAGAGATTGAGGGAGAGGTTGGATTTCCTGGGGGAGTGTTAAAGACTTTAGTGAAAGCAAATAGATCTTTGAATAGTTTGCTAAAGGCATTGGCTGTGATATGGTGGTTGTTGCAGTTGACACCCTCAATCTCAAAATCAGGACGGGTTGGACAGCTGTCATTGCCAAGAGACCATTTGAGGTGGTTCCAGTATTGGTGTGGTTTGTTGTTAGAGAAGCCTGAGTTCAATAAAAGTTATTCTTGCTCTGCCAGATAGCTTGAATACACTTGGTTCTAAGGGTTCTATAGGTGGTCCAGTGTGAGTTGTAGTTGATAGCTCTGAAGGTAGCCCCAACATCTGTCTCAGCAGATTACATGAGGGCACCTACCTAGGCTATGAGGTACATATGCAATTTTCAAGTTCCACTTGATAAATTAGGTTCTCTCAGCAAATACCTAAATGAAAAATTATAAATTTTTACTATTTCTATTCAGAAAAAACTTAATTCTCTTGCCCTTTAAACCCTTCACTCCTATTACATGTAAACCTCATTACAGCATATTTTTCTATTTATCTGTATTACATGCATTCATTGCAAACTTACTAGGTCAGTGCCCTTGTCTACTCTGATATTGAAATATATTAATATGAAAGGTTTAAATGTTGTTAATGTCTTTTAATAATACTTTCATGGAAAGCACATGAACATGCTTGAATTAATTTCTAAAATTTGTCATGAGAAATTGAAAATGTGATATATATATATATATATACAAAAAAACATTTAAAAAATTATGAGGGCAGAATGGAAATGTAGTGTTCATGGTAATCATTTTTGGGACAGTTTGTGAATTATCTCCCTTGATAGGTCTGTGCTACACTCAGCTTCAACCAGCATGGGATATGTGACATGTTAAAACTGATGTATCAAAAATATTGGGGAACTCAACATTTGTTATGGTGGTAATCTATAAATTACAGAGATTACTGTTAGTACTTAAGATTCTTTGAATTTACTTAAAGAAAGTTGTATGAGGACATTGAGATACTTTCCTTCTAGTACCTCTCATGGAAGTACAGAAGAGGATTACTGTGTATTGTAAAAATATGGTTTTGGATACTTATGTACAGTGGAGTTCCCCAGGATGGAACCCTGTTTTAAAGCACTCTGCAGTATGTTGCAGCATACCTACTGAATAAAGCAATGTAATTTAAATGGCAATTAGTCCCTTTTGTCATGCAGGAAACTGTGGCATTCACTTCATCCTGGCAGTGTCACATTTTCCTGAATGATGAAAGGGACTAATTGCCATTGAAATTACATTGCTTTATTCAGTAGGTCTGCTGCAGCAATGCTGCAGAATTGGATTTCATCCTGTGGGGCGCCACTGAATATAAATATATGATTATTTAATCTATAGATCCTCCTCTCTGTAGAAGGTCAGAGGAGCAAAACATTGGGCTTGTGATGAGGATCTTTGCTTGACATAATCCACAAATAAAATCTACTTGAATAAGAAATACTGAGGAGTGGCTGGGACCTATGCTCTTTTTTTGCTTGAACATTCACCTGATCAGTCTCAAGTTACACAGACTTGAATTAACATAGAAGGGGACCCACCCAGAGCTGTCTGCTTTGGATGTCCTGAACAGATACTGTCATCTACTGAAGAAGCTGAGAACAGCACAAAAGTGCAGTTGAAGAAGAAAAAGAAATCCCAGCACAAGCAGTTAAAGCAAGACTGCCCACATCCACCAACTGCAACATACTGCATTGCCTGGCAAAATGGTATTTCAGGGTTGAGTACCAGAATTTCAAGAATCTAATGAACACTTAGACATGGACATTGAAAGGTTAGAGTACTGGACTTTAGTGAAAAAAAGTTCCAGAGCAGGACAATTAATAATTAGACCTCTTCCTGTTCATCCTACCAGCTGCCATGTTCACTTAGCTTAAGAGTTAAGTGGTACCAGATCTGTTAAGTTGATGCAATTATGACCAGCTTAAGAGCACTCTCTTATAGCACTAGAAGCCTAAACCCATTATGATAGTGGATCCCTGTCAATTCCAACAATGCTTCTAAAGAGAGGGAGAGTCAATTGTGGACTTTATCATCATTCTGAAAAAACTTTAGCAAACTTGTGCGAATACAGACAATTTCTAAATGATGCCTTAAGGGACCAGTCTGTCTATGGTCCTCATGGGGACCACTACATGAAATGTCTTCTTATAGAACAAGACCTGACTTTCAAGTCTGCATGCAACATAACATTAGCATGTGAACTTGCCCAGAAAGACACCAGGGAGCTCACAGGTTACGTAGACCCACACTGGGAGGTCATCCACAGAGTCGTCCTTGCCCAACCTCACAGGGGTCAGCCTCAATGAGGGGAAAGCCACACAGCTTCACACTCTCCTCACCAAACTCCTTGGAAACCACTAGCACAAGCCAAGTCTAGGAAATTTTGCTATCAATGTGGAGGAGTCTTCCGGCAAGACAAGTGCTGATTCTGCCAAGAAACATGCTACAACTGCAGAAAAGTGGAACATCTGGAGGGGCCATGTCTAGTTTGCAAAATTATAGGGGTAAGAGTCAAAAGAAAGAAGTGTAAATTCTTGCAGGACTCTGTAGAGGATCTGTTATATTGAATTGGTGCCCACTTTTTGTAACCACAGAGGAAAAAGTAGGGACCATCATCGGCATGCCTACACCAAGCAACAGTACAGAACTTGTTTATTTCTGGGACTGCTGAACTATTTTTGCAGGTCCATGGCAAACCTTCAACTTCTACATGATCTGCTACAGAAGGATACCAGATGGAACTAGTTATCGGAATGTGAGGTAGCATTCCAACCTTGTAAAAATAGCTGCTTGATAGCAAGTGATTAGCCCACGATGACCTTCAAAAGCCCCAAGGCTAGTATGAGACGCATCCCATAATGGAGTGGGCACAGTCATTTCCCATGTTTTTGCATCATATGAACAGCCAATTGCTTTCACATCCAGAGCCATGTCTTCCAACAAAAGAATAACATAATGAAAAAGGAAACACTGAGCATAATGTTTGGCATCTAAAAGCTTAATAAATATTTATGTGTCACACTCTTACATACCAGAAACCCCTTCTGACAATTCTAGGGCTAAAAGAAGCTGTACCAATGCTTGCCACCCCCAGAATGCAGCACTGGGCCTTAATCTTGTTGGCCTGTGAGTACAATATAGAATATTTCAAGTAGCTACTTCTGTCACCTTCTTGGAAGTACTACCTGTGAGAGGCATGGGAGAGCATAGGAGTGCATGCACCAGGAACTTTAACTCATGGCTGAAGAACTGGTGCTGTGAGGAAGGGTTTGGATTCATTGGTGACTGGGGATCCACCTGGAGGGATGGGGGCTTGTTCAAGCCTGACGGCCTGCACCCGTCCTGGAGAGAAATCCAAGCACTCAATAGTAAGTTTAAATGCTACATGGACAAGCATTTAAACTAGCCAAGGAGGGTGACAGACCAGCAAGGAGGGTACTTAATTGCCCACCCCCACAGCTAGCAGTGGAACCAGTGAACAGGAGGAGTGGATATCTCCACAAATCAGTGTGCAAAAGATGGAGATAAGACCCAAGAGGTGGATAGGCAGAAAGAGGGAAATATTTAAAAGGAAGGACAGACAGCAGGGACAACCAGGGATAAATGATAACCAGGGAGGGGGGGGTGGAGTAGAACAGCTAAACAGTCCAGGGAGTTCACATCATGGAAAGCCACGTGTTCCAATGCCAGAAGCCTTAGCAACAAGATGGAGGATCTGGAGGCTGCCATGGTGCAGTCGGACTTGGACATTATGGCCATCACAGAGACCTGGTATAATGATAACCATGACTGGGAGATGGTCATACCCAGCTACAACATATTCAGAAGAGACAGAGCAGGCAGGAAGGGAGGAAGAGTGGCACTTTATGTGAAAGATGGCATAAACGCCACAGAGATCCAGGAGGAGCAAAATGGGGGAGAGATACTGTGGGTTAAGCTGGAAAGGAAAATGGTGTCAGCCATCCACACAGGGGGTGGTCTACAGACCACCAGCCCAGGAGGAAGAAACAGATATTGAGCTGATGCTAGCCATCAAAAGGATGGCAGACAAGGGTGAGGTGGTGCTGGTTGGAGACTTCAATATTCCAGACGTGGACTGGAGCCTCCCAGCAGCTTCATCAACCAGGAGCAGATTTATCCTGAACTCCATTCAAGGTGCCTTCCTCAAGCAACTGGTCATGGAACCAACTTGGCAGAAGGCAATACTGGACCTCATGCTCACAAACGGGGACAGTGTGATGGTGGTAACAGTGGGGAAGCACCTGGGGAACAGCCAAAAAAGATTGCATTCAGGCAATACAAAAAGACGCAGGCAGAAGGGGATAGGGAGAAGTACCAGGAGTAGCAAAGAGAGGCAGGGAGGTCAGTAATGGAAGCCAAAGGTCAGACATAAAAGCACATTGCAAAATCAGTGGGTAGAGGGGACAAAACCTTTTACAGGTACATAAGTGAACAAGCATTTGTCAGTGTCAAATGTTTGCTTGCTGATATTAGCATTGGACATGCAGGAGTTAGACAGATGCAGAATAGGAGTGGCAGTGAAGTATTGAACTCATGCCAATCCCACCTCCACCCTGCAGAGATGGACAGGCATTGGGGTGTGCCTGTGGGTCATTGCCATAATGCTCATGGCATTTCACCTCACCCTATCCTGTAGACACTGACAAGTGTTGAGGTGTGCCTTGGGGTGTTCGGCTTCACAGCCACCCCATTTCATGAGGACATATGCTGAAATGGGTGCAGTACAGGAGAATGGGGTGAAGTCTGGGACAGAAGAGTGCAAGGGTGGGGGTGGAATGGCATGAGCATTACAGCCGGTGATCCAAAGTTACACCTCTGATGCCTGTCAGTCTGTACAGGGTGGGATGTTATGGTTAGAAACCCTAACGCGCCAGGCGTATGTTGGTATTTGCAGTACACATTTTCAACATGGCCTTTTTGTGATCCCCACCTCATGAAAGCATTTGGGACCTCTTCTCATGAACAGTAGCACTGTGATTTTGTTAATGTGTCCCGAAATTCGAGTTCCCACAACAACCGTAACAGTCTGTGCCAGATGTGTGAAAACACTGATCAGGCAGGATGTGAAGAATGACAGCTGTACTGTTCATAGGGAAGTGTGAAGAGATGGCAATGTTGAAAATCTGTAGTGAAAACATTAAAAATGCTTGAAGTTCCGAGAGTACTTGGAAATTGCGCAACACATGCTTGTACCGCAGTCATTTAGTGGAATTATTTCACCAAATTTTCAACATAGGCATTTTAGGACTTCTGCTCATGAACAGTGTCACTGTGATTTTCTTAATCTGTCCGGAATACTGATTTCCCACAAGCATTCATGCTATTCTGCGCCGGGAGTGCGAAAACACATTTTGGTCAGGATGTGAAAAATGACAGCTGTACTGTTCATAAGAAGGTGTGAAAAAATGCCAGTGTTGAAAACCTGTAGTGAAAATATTGCAGATTTGAGAAGTTATGAGCATGCATAGAAACTGCGCAATACATGCTCATAATGCAGTCATTTTTTGGAATTTTTTCACCAAATTTGCAACATAGGCTTTTTGAGAGCCCACCTCATGAACAGTGACACTGTCATTTCTTTAATCAGTCCAGAAAGGTGATTCCACACAGTGATGCAAAATCACCTTTCAGGACCGAATAACGAGATGACAGTGACTGAATTCATGAGGAGGGGTCCCAAGAACCCCATGTTGAAAATTTGGTGCCAAAATTTGAAAAATGGTTGAAATATGCACCAAAGTTGAAAAAAAAAAAACAGTTATTCCATTATACAGCTTACCGGCATTTCTTCAGTTTGTGGTTGGCTTTGAAGAGTGCAGATGTGTTCCCGGTCCACCGAAGATTGTCGCGCCGGGCTCTGGAGGTAAGTATTGGGTGAGGGGGGTGTGTGGAGAGGTAGAGTATGCAACAGGTGGGCACAGGTTGGGGAAGGGGGGCATGGGGCTCAATGAGGGACCGTTTTCATTTTTTATAGCATTTAAAATTAAACAAAGACATCGGGGGACACTTTTGGCATGCTGGGGTGGGCTCCCAGCATGCCACCTGGCTGGGTGTTTGGGGAGGTGGGTACTGGAGCTGATGGGGATTGGGCACCCCCATCAGCCATACAGTGTGGTGGGAGGTGGGGCGCGCATGAGCCGAGGATTGAGCTGCCAGCACATAACAAATGGGGGCGTCATGCCGATGGGGATTGGGCTACCCATTGGCAAATAAATGGGGGATGGGTACATGCCGACAGGGGGATTGGGAACCCTCAAATCAGTTTTCTTCAGGACTGTGAGGCAGGCTGCAAGAATCGCCCACCTGCCACCATGTTAAAAGAAATTTTACACTAGGCAAGGGACCGCCCTGCAATGACGAGTCACTTCCTCATTGCAGCGGCGGATTCCTTTCAAGGTGGTGGTACACTGGCTGAACAAGTGTCAGCAGCAGCATGCCACTGCACTGGGGAAAGCAGGCCAAGCCTCAAAAGGCAGTGGGGGCATTGGCCCCCACAGTGCCCCACCTCCAAAAGCCTGCTTCTCTCCCAAGCTGCGACAAAATGTTTCTTGCACATGAGCACAAGCAAATATAAAAAAGAAGGGCAATGGGAGGGATAGTGAGATTGAAGGGGGAGGATGGGGGCTACATGGAGGATGACAACAGATATTTCTACTCAGTCTTTACTGAGGAAGAGGAGGGTAAAGGGCCTGAAGGGAGTACAAGGGGAGGGAATGGTGCAGAAATGGTCACAAGTCCCTTTACATGGGAAAGGGTCCTAAAGGAACTGGAAGAAATAAGAGTCAATAAAGCAATGGGGCCAGATGGGGTACACCCCAGGGTTCTAAAGGAACTAAGAGAGGTGGTGGCTGCACCCCTGGCAATTCTGTTTAGCCAATCACTGGAAACAGGGGAGAAACCCAAAGACTGGAGGACAGCAGGTACATAGCAGATATAGATGTATAAGATACCTTATACAAAAGCGGGAACAAAGAGGAAGCAGGGAACTACAAACCAGTCAGCCTGACCTCAGTAGTGGGGAAGATCATGGAAGCACTACTGAAGAAGGGATTGGTGGAACATCTGGTTGCCAACGGACTACAGGACCCAAGGCAGCATGGTTTCACCGGGGGTAGGTCATGCCAGACCAGCCTCATTGATTTTTTTCGACTGGGTGACAAGGGAGGTGGATTGGGGAGGGCAGTGGACATGGCCTATCTGGACTTCAGCAAGGCCTTTGACACTGTGCCTCATAGAAGGCAATTAAACAAACTGGGGAACATGGGAGTAGGCAGGACAGTAGTGCAGTGGGTATGTAATTGGCTGGGCGGCAGGGCACAGAGGGTGGTGGTAAATGGCTGTCACTCCACAGAGGGAAGAGTGACCAGTGGGGTACCACAGGGATCATTGCTGGGACCGGTTCTATTCAATGTCTTCATCAGTGACATTGCACAGGACCTAGAAGGCAGAATTTCCCTGTTTGCTGATGACACGAAGCTCTGTAACAGAGTGGACATGCCAGAAGGTGTAGACAGAATGAGGAGGAACCTGCAGAAGCTTGAAGAATGGTCAAGGGTTTGGCAGTTGAAATTCAATGCAAAGAAGTACAACATAATGCATATGGGGCACAAAAACCCTGGAACAACATATCAGTTGTAGGGTGAGGATATAGCATGCACCAAGCAGGAAAGGGACCTTGGGGTTATCATCTTTGATGACCTCAAGGTAGGGAAACAGTGCAACAAGGCAGCAGGTAAAGAAAATAGGATGCTGGGATGCATAGGCAGGGGCATCACCAGCAGGAAAAGGGAGGTCATAATTCCACTATACAAGACACTAGTGAGGCCCCACCCAGAGTACAGTGAGCAGTTCTGGAGACCTTAACTACTTAAGGACATAGGGTAGAGGAGATTCAGAAGAGGGCAGCGAAGATGGTACAGGGATTGCATCACAAGTCCTATGAGGACAGGCTGAAGGACTTGGATATGTACTCCCTGGAGGAGAGGAGGGAGAGAGGGGATATGATAGAGACATACAAGTGCCTTACAGGAAGAAACAGGGTGCAGGAATACACTATTTTCCAGTGAAAAAGATGTTCCAGGACTAAAGGGCATGGGATGAAGTTGGAGGAAGGGAAATTCAGAGGAAAAATGAGGAAGAATTTCTTCACAGAAAGGATGGTGGACAAGTGGAACACCCTGCCAGAGGAAGTGGCGGGGGCTGAGACAATCACAGGATTTAAGAATGCATGGGAAAAACATAAGGAAATTCTGGAGGTCACGGGTAAGGGGCAACAGACTTTTAGAAAAACAAAGTGAACTTACAAGCTCAAATGGGCAGACTGGGTGGGCCATAGGCCCTTATCTGTTGCCAGTGTCTATGTATTTATGTATTGACGATCAAAGCACCATCCAATGCAGATGCACTGTCTCACCTGCCATGCAAAAACAAATAGCAGAAAGAATATGGTGGAAAAATCTTTCAAATCTGCTGTCTTGAGGAGCTATCCACAGCTTGCCATGACATGGGTGGAGAAAACGCAATTGTATCTAGTCATCTCAAAGATTCTGGATCTCACCCTAAATGGATCTAACTCTTTTGCCCTTCTTTGACAAGAGGGATCAGATGTCCACACAACAGGGCTGTGTTCTCTGGGCTGTCAGAGTGGTGATTCCTCAAAATTTCTAGAAGAAACTGCTGAACAATCTCCATGAGAGCCATCCCAAAATTTCACAGATGAAGGCATTGGCCAGGGGATACCTCTGGCTGCGAGGACTGCAGTAGATCACAACATTCAAGAGCTAGTCAGCTCATGTTCACCTTGTGCAGCCATCCACTGTCAACTGGGCAGAGCAGTCCTTCATCCCTGGTCCTGGGCAGCAACACCTTGGGAACAAATCTACACTGATTATGTGGTACCCGACAAGCGTAATTTTCTTGTTGTAATTGATGTGCAAAAAAAAAAAAACAGGTGACCACTACAGAGAAAACAATAAACCTGCTACACTTGTTTGCTCCATATAGGCTGCCTACAGACTTGGTGTTGGACAATGGTCTTGAGTTCTTATCTGAGGAATTCAAGCTCTTCCTGAAAAGAAATAGGGACCATCACATCTTGTCTCCACCATATCACCCAGAGTTAAATGGAGTAGTAGACTGGGCAGTACAAACTTCCAAGAAAGCCTGGATGAAACAAGCCACTGAAGGCATTCATGCAACAACCCAATAGCTTACAAACTTCCTTTTAATATACTACAGCATATCATATATGGTTGCAGAAAGGACATTAGTGGAATTGTTTTTAAAATGCCACCCAAGGACCAAATTGTCTCTTTTTAAACCACACTTGTTCCAGAAAGTGCACAAGCCCCAGCTACAACAACAGAGGTAATACGAGAGAGTTCGACACATGCCTAAAACCTTTCATCCAGAGGAGAATGTAATGGGTCTGAGACATTTGGAGCTAGAAGTGACTTTGAAGTCCAGGGAGAGTGTAAGAAACACAGGGTCCTTTAAACTATGGGGTACATGTAGATCAATGGACCATACATGTCCATGTGGGATCACCTCCTACCATCATGTGTCCCCACACCAGTGTCAGCAGAAAGCCTCTCTTGAGAACAAGAGGATGACAAGGATCTCACTCCTGCCCTGACTCGAATCCTCTCATCAGTTCTGTCAGTAGCTGTTCAGGAAGTACCTGCTGCACCCAGAGTTGCTGCCCCTGATTAAAGGTATCCAACAAGGTAGAGCAAGGCACCACAGAGACTTGATTTGTGAATGAATTATTTCTGGTGCCACTGAACTGAATTGTTCTTAGGTAGATAAAGTCCTAACCAAAGAGGCACAATAATCCCTGGGACTTGTCAGGGACTGAATAGTTTACTTCAGCCTTGAAGGTAGCATATAATTGTTTGTAGACTAGCTTTCTCTAAGGGGGAGGAGCGTAATAGATGTGGTACTAACCTTCAGGTAATAGATGGCAGCCATCCTACTTTGGTCTTGTAGTAAGCAACTTGTCCTTGTAGTTTCCTGTCATGCTAAGTCCAAAACCTTTTAACCTTTGGTCTCTGTATATAGTGTCTTTGTCTTCAGTCTGAATAAAGATGGTAACCTAGTTATGGCTTCAGTTTGGACAGCTGTCCTGGCAGAATGCCGGACAAGTACTTGACACCCAGGATGGCAGTATGTATCATTTGCCTCATGGGGGGACTGGACCACTCTACCTCACTGTACATACTGCATCAGCTGCAGTGGGGGCAGCCCAGACAAATCTACACAATGCAGCGAACAAGGTGTTGATTTTATCAAGGGAGGTGGAGGTAGCACCTGAGTAGACTGTCCCTGTAGTCTGTAAAAGGAAAGACTGATTGTTCCACAGTCTGTTTTCTGATGATTTGGTGGAGGCATCCCATGACTCTATATAGGGCACTTAGCTAGGTGTATCACCTGGATGCTACCTGGGATATGTGCCCCAAGCAGCCAAGCTGCTGGTCTAAGAGGAGACCGAGGTATTTGTAGGAGGAAACTGAGTCTAGGCAGCACCCATCTGGGGTGAGTAAAGTCAGAGTGGGGGTGGTAGAGCTGAGCCATTTCCTGGTGCTGAACTCCATGGAGACTGTTTTCTTTTGGTTCATGATGAGACGGTTATCCAAGAATAATTTTTGTACTGTGGTAAAGTCCTGTTGGAAGTGACCCTCAATGGAGGGAGTAGAGGTGCCATATACATAGATTATGGTATAATCTACATATTGTACATGTGTATGTTGCTGGCAGTGAGAGAGTTGGGCAGACCATTAATGCAGGTAGTGAAGAGCAAGGTCCCCAGGACTGAGCTTTGTGGTACCCCAAGGGTGACTGGTAGGGCAGGGGAGGAACATGGGCCAAGCTTAACAAATTGGGTCCAGTTGGTCAGGTATGATTGGAACCATGCTAGCGCTAAGGGGGAGACACCAAAGTCAACTAGTCTGAGTAGGAGCCGATGGTGATCCACAGGGTCAAAGGTCTTTTCTAGGTATGTAAATATGGCTCCTGTGCACAGTTTCTTGTCCATGTTGATGTATATGAGGTTGGTGACTCTAAGAAGAGACAAGAAGGTTGAGTGGTTGAAGCAAAACCCAGATTGGTAGGGAGTTAAGAAGCCAGTTTGAGCATAGCAGTTCGATAGCTGCCTGCTGATAAACTTGTCAAGGGTTTTGGAGAGTATGGGGAGCAGAGAGATTGGCTGGTAGTTGGAAGGTGAGTCAGCTGGTCCCTCTTTCTAGATCAGAACTACCAATGCATGCTTCCAGCTGTGAGGAAAGGAGCTGTCATATAGTGATCTATTAAGTATATGGGAAATAGGGACAGCTATTGCTAGAGTGCCAATTTTGAGGAATTTGGGTTTAGTGCTCAATGGTTGGATGCTGTGTTTTGTGCCGAAAGCTCTTTGTGAACATCAGCCTCTGAGATTGTCTGCGGGTGGAAGTTGCCACTGATCGGTGTATTGGGTAGTGGAGGGTGGGGGAGGTTAGGGATACAAGCTCCTGGGCCTTCTGTGAAGTATTGGTTGAGGGCGCTGGCAGTTAATTGGGAACCAAGTTGAGTCTGTGCCATGCTGGGGGAGGGTTTAATTAGGCTATTGACCATTTTCCAGAGTTTAGAAGGGTCACGAGCATTGCAAGACAGCTTGCTTTGGAAGTATTTGGCTTTTGCTTGGTGTATGCTCCTGGTGCACTGATTTTGAAGTACGGTGTAGGCTTGCCTGTCCTGCAGTAGCTTGCTTGACCTGCACCTCTGCTTGAAGAGTTCAGTTATGTCTGGTGTGATCCGGGGGAGGAGGTGGCCAAGGACTCTGTGCTGTTTAGTTGGTGCATGGAGGAAAAGTGTGCCAATGCCTCATCCAGCTCAAGGGCTGATAGGACAGGGGACAAGTTGGCTTCCAGGAGATCCTCTGTGAAACTGTCAGGGCAGAATGATTTATATGGGCTTTGATGGATTTAAGTTTCCCTGCACAATATATCGTACAGTGGTCACTGAAAATTTCTGGCAAGGTGCCAAACAATGTTTTTTTTTTGTGGGAAATTCAATGTCCCAGTCTGGATTCAGTAGTGAGAAATCATAAGGGATTTGTTTATTTTGTTTATTTAAAATCTGGAAACGTCCATGGGCGAAAGGCCCATTTACATGGACAACCAGAACAATTAATAAGAATACAATAGGAATAATGCACAGTACATATTACGTCATTCAATAAATATACATCTACAATATAACAAAATCTAGACAGTGAAGCATTTACAGTTACAGTTGGAAAGAAGACAATTTTTCAAACCTCGTTTGAAACTGTAAACAGAATTACTAGCACAGGTAAAGCTGGTGACAATGTGTCAAAAAAGGAGGCAGATTATAAGACTGTGTTCTTTGACCAGTAGTGGTCCTCAGATCCATGACCAGTTGTCGACAAAATTTTTGTTGAACGACCGCACAGCGAAACCGTCATGTCGACCGCATTTGCAGTCAGCATACGGTTTCTCACTGGGACACTTGTTTTCATCAGGGAGCTTCACCCCCCCCACACCCCTCCCCTCACTAAATACTGTATGATCAACTCCAAGTCAGAGCTGATTAGGGAAGGGGGTGCAAGACCCTGAAATACATTGCCGGTGTCCAGCGCTGACACCACAATGACCTGGTGCTGTAGTCACTGTAGTGATGGTAGCTGTCGAAATGTCACTTTCGGCAGTGTATCCCATAGTCTTCATCCTGGGTACAGACGATCGAAAATTTAAAGATGACCTAGTTGAGGCAGTGCTAGTATGTTTTGTGAAATTTAAATGAAATGAATTTGGAACACTATCTAACATTATTTTTTGGTAAGGATTCCCAGATGAAGTAAATACCTCTGATCAAATTGTAACCAACTAACTTGTTTATACAAGTCACAGTGGTGGGTATGGTATGGTAATTGAGTTATAGACCTTGCTATCTGATTTATAAGTGCCTTACAGATGTGGATTTCTGCAGGCAGAAATCCAGTGGAATCACAGTTCTGCTTCCAAAACGCCTGGAAGAATATTGTGGTGAATTCCATGAAATCCCATCAAGTGAACTGCAATTGCTTAAAATAAACCATTAGTTTTAAATCTGAGCCTCACTTTTTTTTTAAATTGTGGAAACATTTTCTGTAGAAACTGAAAACGTTTGACATTTTTTTGTTAAATTCCACAACAGTTGGTGAAATTCCTGTATCTTCTGTGATTTTTCATGGCAGAAAATGCCTATTTTGTCCCAGATGAAATTCTGCGGAATTTCAACAGAATTTAGCAAATTCTGCCTAGTACTGGAAATCATGCCAAACAAATTTAATGTCAGTCCTTGAAGAGGAACGAAAAGACCTGACAAAGTGATTTCTGTAGGTGTTGTATTTCTCTAGACATTTGAAAATGATTCACTTTGGTGACACATAAGAGGTTGTTGCTTAAAATGAAAGGCCGGGGTATTTTGTAAATGTATTACTAGTGGTTGGTAACATCTCTGTGGAAAGTCACAATTGTTACACCTGTACACAAAACTGGTGACAGAACTCAAACTACCGACCAATATCCATCTTTTCCCACTCTCCAAAGTCCTCGAGTGAATTGTAGCAGGCCAACTGATGGAATACCTGACCAAATATAATATTCAGTGCCCCCAGCAGTACAGTTTTAGAAAAGCGTACACTACGACCACTGCTTTACTGGAGTTCACTGACTACATACATAGAGCACTCGACAGCAGCCAGTTAGTGGGGTCTATATTCACTGACCTCACTAAGGCCTTTGATACCATTAATCACCCTTTTCTGCTAGTTGCACTACCACCTCCTGCCCTATCAAATGCAGTATTGAGCTGGTTCAAGAGCTATCTCGGTAATCGCACTCAGAAAGTTAAAATTGATGAAACCCTCTCCTCTAACCTCCCTGTGTACTCTAGTGTTCCCCAAGGATCTATCCTTGGTCCCCTACTCTTCAGTCTATTTCTAAACAACCTCCCCTAAGCCTGCAGCACAAAATTGGTCCTTCACGGTGACAATGCCATTCTCTTTGACTGCCACTCACAGCCCTTTCCTCTTTCAAATGCCATGCAAATCCGACTTTCTGTCATTTGAAAATTGGTTCACCCAACATAAACTTCTCATGAATTACAAAAACATGAAAGTGATGCTCTTCTCAAACCCTCACAACAAACATAAATCCACCTGCCTAAACATTCTTAACAATCTCAACCAGCTCCTCAAACAAGTCCATGAGTTTACATACCTGGGCATCACTCTTGATTGTCCTCTAATTTATGCACTGCACGTTAATAAGATCGCAAAGGAGGTTAACTCCAGAATAGGAATCCTGCATTGGTACAAGCATTGTATGACCCCTTTATAACCCCTGAGGCCCTTCGGCAAGCTGTTGTCAGTTCAATCATTTCCATTCTTGACTATGGATTAGTCATCTACGGTATTGCAATGGATACTACCCTTAATAGTATCACACTCGCGCTAAACAAATCCTGTAGACTGGTTTCTGGTGCCAATGGTCATACACATATATGTAACCTTTATGTGCAGACAAACTGGCTCAACCTTAAGGGCAGGATTACCTACCAAACTTGCCTGTTTACCAAAAAATTAACTTGGCCTAACTCCTCCTGCTACCCTACCTCTCATTAAACTTTCCCATAATTTATACTCCATCTGCAGTGCTTCTAAACAAACATATCGTGTTCCTTTCTGTAGAACCTCACAAGCCCAGAGAACCTTTAGCTATAGGGCTCCAACCTGGCTTAATGCACTCCAGTCTGGTATTGTGAATGAGCTTAAATTAGGCCCTTTCAAGGACAAGCTTCGCAAGCACCTCTCAGCCCTTAGCTGCTGTGACTGTGTCTGCTAAGTAGTTTAACATCATTATTCTTCCTTAGTTCACTCTCCCCCTCCCCTAATCATGTCCCCCTAATTATATATTCCCCCTGACTTCCCTCCCCAGTACTTCCTCTGCCACCCTAGCCCATCCCCTCCCTTGTTAGCACTAATGTAGCCTCCCACTCCTCTCCTTCCCCCTCCTAAGCCTCTGCTTCCCCTTCTCCTGTAATCTCAAATGGCTTTACTTGGACCCCACTTGCTCTCCTTCCCCCCCCACCTAACTCCTAACACGTGCTGGTCTCTTTCTCTCTCACATGACAGCATCCTCACTGACTGCATCGCTTCCCTGTCCTATTTATGCCTACCTTTCTCCATACATCCACCCCTTGCTGGTTTCCTTCTCTCTCACCCGACAAAGTCATCTATGACTGCACTTCTCCTCCACTACTTTTACCAAAACCATAACCCTGGCTAGGTGGTCTCTGTAGCCCCTTCCTGCTATTATCTCCTCCCTTTGTACCCTACCTTGTCATTGCACAGCTTAACATGTTGATACAATATTTTGGGGGGCTCTTACTTGTATAGCTTATGTAAACGTGTTCAATGCCTGCTTTCTTTTTTGCTCTGTGTGCCTGCTTTTTTTGTGCTCTGTATTGTTTACTCCCTTAGGCTTCTGATTGTATGATGTGGAACCTTTGTAAAAGAACCCTTGGTTCAAAGGTATTTTAATCCTAGCTATCAATAAATAAAACAGTTAGATGGCAGTGGACTACTAGTTAGTACTTAGAAGTAATAGACTTTTTTAATGATGTTGGTGTCAAATAATAAGTAAGGTGCTACAAGGATGTATTTCTTCCCCTCCGCCCAACTGGCAACTCTCCCTTGACTTACATGACATTGTTGTATGATGACTGACTACTAGAGATGCAGTGAAGTTTTGCTACACCCATGAAGTTAACTTGAACTTCGAATACACATAACACTATGCGACTTTCCCACTAAAATGTTGAAATTCACCTTTAATGGACTTCGAGTTGTGCACATCGAGTTACCTTCAAGTTACAGTTTGAGAAGGTGAAATTGGTAAGAAACAGCCCACAGATCACATGCCTGACTGTCTGCAGGTCACATGATACAGGCAGGCACTTAATTAGGCAGGAAGTCAGTGAACTAGTTTCACTTTCTCTTGGAGAAGAATCTGGATAGTCAGTGTGTGTGTTTACTGGGTTCTTTATTGCTCCAGTAGCTAGCTAACCCTATCTATTTAGTGATTTTTGTGCTTAAAAGTTTTTGGATTCTTTTAAGTTTTGCAACCACTTTGAGTTGATATGAAACCTTACTTTAGTTTAAACAAGTAGTTTTTTTTAATTACTCATTTTTAATTACTGTAGTTTGCGTACTAGTACTTTTACTAGTAGTTTATTGTTTTAGTTTTGATTGATGTTTAATTTTTGATAATATGGAGAGAGGTGGCAAAAGTGGTGGGCAGCAGGCTCCCCGAATGCGTGATGGCCTGAGGCGACCATTTCACGTCAACCAAGGTACTGTTTCTACCTTGAGTGCTCCCCCACAGCCACTGCCCAACGTTGCAAGTGGCCATGTGGTGCCCAAAGCAGCAGCAGCTGCTGCTTCTTCGGTGATGACTGTTGCAGCCACTGACAGCCCTGCAGCACTGGTGGCTACCAGTGATGAGGGCCCTAAGTAGCAGCAGGAACCACAGCAGCAGCAGCTTGTTGCTCCTCCACCAAGTGCAGCACAGCAGACAACAGTATCTGATGCCCTCCCCCCCACTGCCTGTGCCTGGTCCTCCCCACAGCTCACCCATTTGGGAATTTTTCCTCTCCCTCCCCGGTAACCTGACGGTGGTTAAATGTAAGCTCTGTGAAGTTCTTTTATGTCTTAGTCGCAAGGGCAGCCACTTGGACACAGGTGGGCAGAGAACCCACCTTTTACTGCATCATCGTGTGGAGTGGGATGTGAAGCTACAGGAGCTGCCAGCCATTCCTGCAATGGAAGATGTTGAAGAAGGAATGCATCCACCTGCATGGCATCAGTGATGAATGGGCAGGGCAGCAGAACCAGTGGTGGCTCCCACAGGTGCCCACGAGCGTAACCTATCCCAAATGCCTGCCACACAGGCTGATCTGGCTGTGTTAAGGAGTTAGGTGGAAGCCATACTGAATGTTGTGAAGGGTGCATGCCAGCAGCTGAACCGTATAGAGGGTCAGAATACTGAAATAATCTGCATGTTACGAACTCTTACTGGTAGTCAGCCCCAGCCCCCACAGACCCAGTAAAAAATAATTATTTAACCAAAACTACCCAAAAAAAACCTGTCCTCCACTTTTCCTTTTTTCTTAATCAATATTTTTTTCCTACAGACTAAGTATGTAATGTATGTTCAATTAATGTTACTTCCTGATGTTAATTTTGTCAATCCTGTATTTCTTGATGCTCATAATGCTAAATCCTTACCTCCCTCAAATGCCCCCCCTCACCCCATTAGGCTTTCTGCAATAGAATTTTGTTTGTTCTTACTACTTACTTTATTTTAATTTAAAAAGCCATGTGGTTGCCAACTTTGCAGACACTGTGTGCTTTCATTTAATTTTATTTTAAATGGTAGTTCCTAAATGCCCTTTTCAATACACTTTTATTGCAGCACCACAGTTTCACCTGTAATGAAAGCATGCAGCGTCTGTCATTTTGTAGACTCTATGACATTTAAAAAAGAAAAGAAAGTAAGTAAGAACTCTGAGAAAGTGCCTTTCTTTTGCAGAAAGCATAATAGTGGTGTGATAGATTTTTGAGAGGTGTGATTTAGATTAGAATTAAGACTTTTTTTCCTAACATTTGGTTAATGCAGTAGTGCAATAATCCATTGACAATTTAGACCTATACTTTTGTATTATAGTTTCAATTTGCCCTTTTCTACTTATTGTATGATACCATTCTTTGCACCATTTATTTTATTCTGCATTTCACTATTGTTTTTTACATCTGAAATAATAAAAGTAGTGCTTATTTTAATGTTACTGTGACCTTGTTTTCAGCAGTATTCCCAGCTGTTTTTAAAAAGCTACTGTTCCATACGATCATGGAGCACTGTTTGCTGGATACAACTTCATTCTAGACACAACACAAATTATTTTTAGTAGCTGATGTCCAAAAGCATGTGAAAAGATGATAAAAACATGGTTCACGTGCACGGCGGTAGAGTAAAATAAGCACTGCAATTATTACTTCAGATCTGAAAACAGGCAGTACAGCATACTTAAATAGTGGAAATAAGGGTATCAGTCCTCCGTGTACACAATTTATTGAATAAGGTCCATTGTAACATTCAATAAAAAAGTGTAGGTCAATATTGTAACCGTTTTCTTGCACTACTGCTTTATTTTCATATGAACATATGAAATTTGCCAGAAGAAACAGGCCTTACGGTCTATCAAGTCTGCTCATATGTGCAGCTAGCACCTCTATATTGCTGCTGCCCCACCCGCCAACCCCCACTCACCTCCTGGAACTGCTGCTTGACCTTTACCCAGCCCCCCTTCCGTGCTCTGTCCCATGCCCTTTTGAAACTCCCCACTGTCCTGCAGCATGCCACCACCTCCTCTGGCAGAGAGTTCCATTTTGACACAACCCTCTCCATGAAATAATGCCTTCTCATCTCCCTCCTGAACCTTCCCCCTCCAATCTTAGCCCATGCCCCCTTGTGAGCCTTCTCTTCCTCTGCTTAAACTGCACCTCTACACCAGATTTGTTGATCCCCTCAAGTATTTGAAGGTCTCAGTCCTGTCCCCCCATCCCTTCTCTCCTCCAGGGTGAACAAACTCAAGTGACCCAGCCTTTCCTCATAGGTCCTTCCCTCCATCTCCTGTACCATTTTCGTTGCCCTGCTCTGCACCCCCTCAAGGACATTGACGTCCCTCCTCAGGTAAGGATGCCAATATTGCATGCAGTACTCCAACTGTAGCCTGACCAAGGACCTGTAAGGGGGCAGGATCACCTCCTTGTGCCTGGATGAGAATCCTAGCATGATGCACCCCAGCATCCTATTGGCCCTAGCTACTGCCCTCCTGCATTGAGCAGAGTTATTCATGTTCCCCGTTATTATGACCCCCAGGTCCTTCTCCTCTTCAGTGACCCCTAACTGCATCCCACCCAGCCAATATTCCCTCCTCTGGTTCCTCACCCTGAAGTGCATAATCTTGCACTTCTTTGCTTTAAATCCCAACCGTCACCTCACTGACCACTCCTCAAGCCTGGTGAGGTCACCCTGTAGCCTCTACTACCCCTCTATGTCATCCACTACAGCTCCCATCTTGGTGTCATCCGCAAACAGACTGATGCTGCAATCTGCCCCTTTCGCTATATCCGATATGAACAGTCCAAACAACACCAGCCCCAGCACAGAGCCCTGTGGCACGCCACTATTCACTGCCTTGGGAGATGAGAGTTCTACTCCCACACCACCCATTGTAGTCCGTCTCCAAGCCAATTTCTCTTTTTTTTCAATTTAAACTTTATTAATACATTTCCCAATATAACGGGCAGTTACAGCGAAGCAAAATATGACACAACCACTTGTGAAAATGAAACTGCCCAACCCACTCCCACCCATCCATCCCCCTTACAGCAGCAACTATCTCTGATAACCCCTAAGTACAGTGCTCATTCCCAGAGGACCTGTGAGAAAATTTGAGATATGATGTAATCACAAATGAGACAATGAAATTAGGGAGTGGAGGGGATCCCATATTTTGTTATAAACTGCAAGTCTGTTATGAAGACTTGCAATCGCCTTTTCTGTTCAAAGATTAGCCAGAATTTCATGCAACCACTCTTGGAAAGATGGGGTGGATTTGTCTTTCCAATGACGTAAGATAAGTTTCTTAACAGATAGGGCAATCATGGCAATATGAAATTTCCTAACTTTGACCCTGATAGAGGACATATCCCCTAACAGGCATATATCAGGAATGAAATTCTCCTGAAGGCCCAATAGGGGATCCAGAGACATCTTGATTGAGTTCCATAAAAGGGAAACTTTGGGACAGGACCAGAACATATGAAGAAGTGTTCCTTCTTCCCGCATACACTTAGTGCAAGTACTAGATTTTGAAAAAACCCATTTCTTTAATTTAACAGGAGTACAATACATATTATGTAATATATGATATTGCATGAGACGCAGTCTGTCTTGAGAAACATATTTATGGCAAGATCTCCATAAAGATTGCCAATCCAACTGGTACTGAGTAAGAAGCGAGTTCCAGAATCTATTAGGTCCAAAAGAGTCCCCATATCTTTTATGGAACAACATTCTGTATAGTTTAGATACAGCACCTGAAGAACCAGTAAGTGAGGAAATCTCAGGTATCAGGGCTGAAACCGTCTGGGAAGAGGAAATATTCCCCAAGGCTATTGTGAGTAGGTGTCTTAACTGCATAACTTTGACGTGAGAGGAGACTGGGATGAGAAATTTTTTAGTAATATCACTTGGGGACAACCAGTGCCCCTCATCATCCACCAAAGAGTACAGTTTTCTATCTCCCAATTGAGGCAACCATTTACTGGAAATCTGCTTCTTGTTAATAGTGAAGGATGGGGAGTTCCAAATGGACTGAACCAAATCAGTCTGGGGGGAATAATGTAGAAATGAGCGTAATTGTGCGTATACTCTTAATGAGATACCTACTGTGGGACAATCAACTATACGTACCTGTGATATTTTGAGGTAAAATAGAGTTAGGGGGTCCAGGTTCTTAGCTTTAATTGCGTCTAATTCAATCCTAAGCCATACCGGTTGCTCCTTTTCAGGGCCCGGGGATACCCATCTCAAACATTTTACTAAGTGACTGGCCCAATAATATATAGCCATGTGAGGAATCTGAAGCCCCCTCAAATTTTGGAGCAGCTAGTTTGTAATGGGCCAAACGAGGATATTTATCAGCCCAGATAAATCTAGTGAATATACCATGTAATTTTTTAAACCAGCGTAGAGGGATGAAAGTATTGAGAAGAGATAAGGGGTAAAAATCCTAGGGAAAACATTCATCTTGATTATATTAATCCTGCCCCAAAATGATATGGGAAGTTTAGACCATCTGTCAAGGTCATGAATAATAAGCTGTGAGAGGGAATCGAGGTTATCCTTAAACCATATTAAGGGGTTATGGGATAGCTTAATACCCAAATACCTAAATGATCTAGGAGTCCAGCATAAACCTAAGGGTCTGATATCGTTCTTAAATACCTTGTGGTTTAACGGAAAAAATAAGGATTTACTGGCATTCAGCTTGTAATTAGCTAGCTCGCTAAATCAAGCTATTTCATTAAGAAGGGCTGGTACAGATGATACCAGGTGGGATAGATGTATCAACAAGTCATCTGCATATGCAGTGACTTTAATTTCATGGCGCCCAACCCAAATGCCTTGTATAGAGATACTTTTGAGAATATTTTGAATGAGAGGTTCCAAATATAAATTGAATAACAAAGGTGATAGGGGGCAGCCCTGCCTAGTCCCTGAATGGAGTGGGAAGGAATTAGAGAAAGCCCCATTTGCCGAGATTCTTGCTGTAGGGGTTTTATATAGTGCAACCACCCAGGATATAAATACAGGAGGGAATTTGAAGGCACTCAAAACCTTGAACAAAAGCTCCAGTTTACTCGATCGACGCCTCGGCATCCAGAGAGACCAGGCCTGCGAGGAACTCGGCGTCTCTGGTAGCAGAGAAGACATGAGATAATGTACGGAGGTGGTCAGCTGATGAGCGTCCTTTCATAAATCCTACCTGATTCATGCCTATTAACTCAGGGAGTACAACAGTTAGCCTATTAGCTAAAATCTTTGAAAGAATGTTGATGTCTTGATTTAGGAGAGATATAGGTCTATAACTTTGGACAAGCTCTGGATCTTTGTCTGGTTTGGGAAGAAGTACAGTCAAGGCCTCAAAGAGGTGAGAATCAACCTCTGCTCCAGAAAGAATGTGTTGGAATAATCGATTAAGTACTGGTAGTAAAAGATCTCGAAACATCTTATAAAAAAGGGAAGAGAATCCATCAGGACCGGGAGCTTTATCTGAAGGTAATCCGTTAATGACCTCAGCAATTTCCTCCTGTGATATAAGAGAGACTAGAGAGTCTTTGTGATGTGCTGGGAGGGAGGGCAAATGGGAGTCCATCAGATACTTCTCCACACTCTCAGGACTGGGAGGGTGCTCCACATCACTGTACAGCGTTTTATAGTATAAAGCAAATTCTTGAACTATCTCAGTAGGAGATATTTTCAGAGACCCATCAGCTGACGCCCTAATTGAAGGGATGAATCTCGCAGATTCTTGTTGCTTGATACGGAGTGCCAATAGGCGCCCCGCCTTCTGTCCCTGATCAGTATAACTAGCTCTGGTACATATGATAGCTAATTCTGCCTTTTCCTGGAGCAACTCTAAATATTTATCTCTCAGCAATAGGAGCGTCCTCCTGTCTTCTTCTGGAGTATTAGTCGAAATGTTAATTTCGAGTGCCCGAATTTGGAATAATAATGATAATAGTTCCTTCTCCCTAGCCCTTTTCCTAGTCACCACCATACTAATAAGAATCCCTCTCATGTAGGCCTTAAAGGCCCCCCATATGATATCCGGTTTTACACTGTCTAAAGGGTTGGACAAAAAAAAGGCCTCGATTTGTTCCCTTATGAGCTTGCAGTATTTAGAATCTTTAAGCAGTTGGTCATTAAGTTTCCATCTTGTTTCCCTGTTTGAAAAATCCTGGAATGCCAGTTTAGATAGCACCAATGAATGGTCGGAGACAGGACCAGGTTGGATCGATGAAGTCCTAACCCCAGACAAGACAGTTTGAGAAATAAAGATGTAATCGATGCGGGACTGCGAGCCATGCACCAATGACCTATAGGTAAACTCCTTGGAGTCCGGGTATAAGACGCGCCAGACATCACAGAGCCCGCACTGATCCAATAGAGCCCTCTGGCCTGGAGAACCCCCCCCCCATCCACTACCTGACCTGTCGAGATTAGAATCTACGACTTGATTAAAGTCACCTCCCAAAATAATCCTTATAGGAAACAAAGGCAGGATTACATTTACAAGTCTCATAAAATACCCAGGATCATCCACGTTAGGACCATATATACTGCCAAGTAGCACTGGAACTGACCAGAGAGTACCTTTAACTAAAACAAACCTACCCTCAGGATCCTTGATAACTTGTGTAGAGACAAAGGGAATGCTCCTGTTAATAATAAGCATGACCCCGCAACTATTGGTGGAGCCTTGGGCCTCATACACCATCCCCACCTGTTGTCTCCTCAACTGTAAAGTTTCCACTTTTAATAAATGTGATTCCTGTAAAAAAGTTATCTGTGAGCGTAAAAGGCTCAAATGTTTAAGAACCTGATATTGTTTAGATTTTTTCCTGATCCTTCACGTTCCACATTGCAAAGTCATCTTTAGCCACCTGATAATAACTATTAGGTTTAATAAATTTGGCCCTGCGCTCAGGTGTATATAATACATGTAATCTAACCCTACCAGTTGCTGCTGTAAGGCCTCCCGCCACCCTAACCCCCATCAATAGCCCAATTTAACCCCTGTACACCCCACCCTAACAAAACCTGTACTCTCCCACCCCTCCCAACCTCCCAATCTGTCACAAGCAATGTTTAGCACAGCATTGGGTCATTTCTCCTCTCCCACCCCCCGAATTGTCCTCTGCTGATGAGAACTCACTTATATCTCTAGATACAAATATAAATTACGAGCAGATTTGGCAGGCCCTTAATACCTGAAGAGCGGTCTCGAGCTTCCGGAGCCTATGGACACATGGTAGTGAATCCAATAGGGCTAGGGAAAATGACAGAAGCTATCAAAAACGTGAATATGAACGGTAGCCACATAACACCAGAATCAGAAATAGAAGTTGCCTGTCCTCATTAGAAAACTGCACCAAGACCAGAACCGGAGGGAAAACTAATAATGAGGGATAACCCCAATTGTGAGCTGAGAATGAGAAATGAGAAACTAGATGTCAACTGAAACGAGACCCTGAAAAGAGAAAGTTATGAAATGTGACTACCCAGGGGTTGCCAGCCCCTAACTCCAAAGTACCCCCTGCAAAGCTGGAATAGTACAAAAACTGAGAGAGATCCTTCTCGAATTCGAGACCACCCATGCGTATATTAACTAGGCGAGCCACGCCCTCTTGTGGTTATCTCCCAGACCAATAGGTATGGCAAAAAGGCAATGAAAGCCCGAAACCGCTCCAGCGCCTAACAAACTAAAACATAAAAACTAGTCAAAAAGCCAACAACCCAAAACTTTCCCCCTATATGCAACACCCAACAACTAAATGTGTAATAAACTCCACATTGCACTCCTGAGTGAGCCATCACCAGAACCGGAAAGGGTTTTGCCCTGAAACAAAATTAACACCAGGCAGCCAGGGCATGGAACTGATAACAGCTAGGCCCTATATGGGTAACCCAGATCCAAATAAGAAAACAAACAAGTCTAATCTCAGTTAGTGGAAAATGCTTTCTCCATAAGGAAACTAATAGCAGCTCCAACAGCAGATCTCGATGAATCCCGATACTCCAGAGGCACTCTCAGGTCATCCGGAACAAATTTGGCAGCATAGATTTAAGACTTGACAACGCAGCTTCAGGATCTTCAAAATTAAACCAGGAACCATTTACTGAGAATGTAACCTGGCTGGGTACCCCATCCTGAATTTTAAACCTGCCGCAATAATTTTAGATACAATAGGGTGAAAACGCTTTCCTTCAAACTCGGACAAACCAGGAGGTCTTGTGCAATTCTCAACTTTATGCCTTCTCCCAACGAACTTCTTGTAAGGCCTTGACTTTCTGCAGAAAATGCTGCTTTTCCAAATAATTCAGGAAGCGGCAGATAATGGGGCAGGGAGCATCAGGTGGGGCTTTGGTCGCAGGGACCGATGAGCATGCTCTATCATGTACACTGGACCGAAGGGAGAGGGACCAGCAACCCGGTCCACCAGCTTCTGTACAAAAACTACAGCATGCTGGCCCTCTTCCCCTTCTGGGAGCCCGAGTATTACAACGTTACTTCTGCGGCTACGGCCCTCCAAATCTTCAAGTTTAGCTTCTAAACGAGATAGTTTCTGTCTCGTTGACAGCAGCTCAGGATCTAGGCTTTCCAGCTTCCTCTCCATCGAGACTATTCGAGCAGTATTGTCAGAGACCGTGAGAGAAACTTCACCCAATTTTCTGGAGAGAGATTTCAAATCAGTCGCCATATCTTTCATCTCTTCTCGAAATGGTTTAAATTTTTCCAAGAACCTATTGAGTGTTAAAGGCTCTTGTTCCTCAGCTTGACACGAAGGATCTGGCTTATCTGGGCCACTTGAGGCTCGGGATTTCTTTGAGGCCTTTTCAGGAGTGGCGGGGGGGTATGTTTCTGCAGGGCTTTCTTCATATAAGCCTCCATCTACAGCACTGACACCCAAAAGTTGAGCACAGGATGCTTAAACAATGGAAGAATTCGTAGACAGAGGAATTAGATAGGTTTTAGTGATTAAAAAAGGCAAATTTATATTCGGGAGGCAGGAGCTTAGCGGAGGAGCTTCTACTCAGCACTCTGCATCACGTGGTCCCCTCCAAGCCAATTTCTGATCCAGCCAGCCATCTTAGACCTCACCACTACGTGTTCCAGCTTTGCCCCCAGTCACCCATGATGTACCTAGTCAAAGGTCTTGCTGAACTCCAAATATAGGACATCCACTGCATGGCCCTTGTCCAATTGTTCCCCTTCTTAATGCTGTATTACCTTTTGGTTACTGTTTCGTGTATTACATTTTTGTAGTATACATACACACAACAACAATCACAATACCATTAAATCACCTACCATGCCCCCCAAATGTCCTTTCTTTTATTTCAGTTTAATGTACTTTATTACATTTTCAGTTAAATTCAGAACAAACACAACAGCCCAAAAATATGTACACATAATGGTGGATAACTTCTGGCCTATAGAATAACCAAGGCTAGATCAAGAACAATAGATAGACTGGAGGAAATTATCCAACTTGGTGCTGGTGGGCCTATAACCAGTTCAAAACCAAAGGGTATACCAAGCCCCGCAATAGGCCCCAGATAGTAATAACAAAAACTTAACTACACGTTAAGACTAAACCTACCCTCCAACAACGCTGCCACCCCCCCCCAGTATGTACTGAGAGGATGAAAGAGAAGCACCAGCATGAAAAAAAGGTGACTAGGTTAGGGGAGATTGAGGAAGACAGACTCTGTCAAGGGAATAGCTAGAACAGACATATATGGGGTACCACTAGGAGGGATAGGAACCCTCTGATACCCCAGAGGTAACCTGGCCAGCAATAATAAGTGGAACTAAGGCGAGTAATGGTCCCCATAATGCACTGCAGGCCTGTGCCCCATCATTCCTATGGGTGATATGTTTTTCCAGTTCCAAAGCCTGGAGCAATTCAGCGTGCCACTCCCAAACTGGGAGAGCATGATGATCCACCCAATGGCGAGCAATTACCAGTTTGGCCACAGCAGCAATGAGAGCCACATGCGCTTGGTGAATTTTCAGCATATCCCTTGGAAAAATTCCAAGGAGACATATTTGGGGGTTAAAATAGGGCTGTAATCCCAGGGCTGGATCAAGGGAGTTCTTGATGTTTAGCCAAAAGGAGGCGACCTGTTCACAATCCCAGAATAGGTGCTTAAGTGTTCCATCCTCCTTACCACAGGCCTGGCACAAAGGTGAATCACGTCTCCCCATGTGGCATAACCGAGCAGGGGAAAAATACATATTATGCAGAATTCAAAATTGCAAATACCTCAGCCTGTCTTGCTTTACATATTTGTATAGTCTATGCCAGGCTGTTTGCCAGCCTTTGGCACTCACTGATAGATTAAGATCTTGTTGCCAGTAAAAAGCAAATACCAGATGGACGATGAGGATCCTCAGTCTGGAATAGTCTGTAAAATAGGGATATTGTATGTGGTTGTGTAGCACCATCCAGGAGAAGTTACTTTGCTGGATGGGACAAGGGGAGCCAGGGCTGTGAGCCCATGACGTCCGCAAGTGCTCTTCGCAGCTGAAGTGCCATAAAAGAACCCAGGCCTTTCGAATGAAGTTTGGCCCCTGAAATTAAATGTCCATCTACCAAAAGTGTCAAGATAGGAACCCCCCAGAGATCTGGGCAAAAAGCTGGCACAATGGCATGCCCCGCAATCTTAAAATTGGTATTACCCAACACCGGTTGTTCCAAATCCTTGCATAGGGACATGGATAGGAAGGAACAGATTTGATGCAGTGCCTTAATAGACCACCAGAGAGGAGGTGTCTTAAGTGAGGAAGCGAGATGCGACGGTTTGATGTAGAGGAGACTTTGCAGGTCTAAACCTTGGGACTTGCATAGCTGCTGTTCTAATTGTAGCCAGGGAGGGACATAGCTCTGCACGTAGGCTGTGGCTAGACAAGAACCCCACTTGAAAAGTTCACTAGAGTGAAGAGCGCAATAATACAAGAAAAAATTGGGGAGACATAGGCCCCCCAACTCCCTTGAGTGGGTAAGTTTCAAAAATGCACGGCGAGCAGATTTCCCCTGCCATAAGAAATCAGACAAAACAGACTGTAGCTGTGAGAACCATTGCTTGGTTAGATAGGGGCCTAACATATTCATAGGGTATAGCAGCCACAGTAGAATAATCATTTTGATATTATTGATGCGGCCCCAGAAGGAGAGAGGGAGAAATTTCCAATGTGCTAGATCAGTTTTAATAATAGAGAGGGTTGGTGAAAGATTAAACTTAATGATATGTGAGAGGGTATGAGGCAACTTAACACCTAGGTAGGTGAGAATGGTAGGTTCCCATGCCAGGCCCAGGTCCCTAACCCAGTACTTCTGGACTAGGGGATTGAGGGGCATAACGCAGGACTTTCCTAGGTTAAGTTTATAGCCCAAAACCTGTGAGAAACAGTCTATTATATGGAGAACAGTAGGGATGGAGGACTGCGGGTGCTAAAGATGTAAAAGAAGGTCATCAGCATACGCTGATATAGAGAAAGAGAGTTGTCCCATGTGAATTCCTTGAACATCCTGACATTCCTGTAAGGCACTGAGATTGGGCTCTAAATAAAGATTAAAAAGGAAGGGGGATAGAGGACAGCCTTGCCTGGTGCCATGGGATAGGGGAATTGGGTCAGAGAGGACACCATTGGAATGAACTCTGGCCGTGGGAGAATAATATAATAAACGCAGCCAGTCACAGAAGGTGGGAGGGAAATCAAATCTCTCCAGTACGACAAACTGGAAGGGCCATGAGATCCAATTGAACACTTTTTCAGCATCTAAAGAGACCAGTACTGAAGGAATGGTACTGCATTCTGCCAGGGCTATAAGGTGTAATACTTTACTTGTATGATCGGACGAGACCCTGCCTGCCTCGAAGACTGCCTGTGAAGGACTTAATAAACCTTGCCAAACTTGGTGTACCCGATTGGCTAACACTTTAGCCAGGATCTTAATATCTGAGTTGAGCAAGGAGATAGGGCGATAATTACAGGGTAGAAGTGGGGATTTACCGGGTTTGAGAAGAACCAAAATCCAAGCTTGGGTGAAGGATCGATCTGATAGGCCAGAGGAATGTAATTCATTAAAAAGTTGGGCAAGGAAAGGGGCCAAAATATCCTGGAAATCTGCATAAAATGAAGCATTAAAGCCATCTGGACCCGGAACCTTATGTTTAGGAAGCTGTGCTATCAGCTGTCTGATCTCAGAAACAGAAATCATGGCCCCTAAAAAAGTCTGTTGTTCTAGGGTAAGCATGGGTAATGAAACTGAGTTTAAAAACTGGTTGATGGTGAGTGCTTCAGAGGAGTAAGTGTTCTCTGGCATATAAAGGGATTTGTAGTATTGCTTAAAAATAGCTGCTATCTCACGAGGTTTAGTAACCAGTAGTCCAGAGGGAATGGGCTGCAGGCCCTGGATCATGTTTCTGGCATCCAACTGACATAACCTTAAGGCTAGAAGTTTTCCAGCCTTCTCTCCAGATTCTAAGTAGCGAAATGTGCCACTGCGTCCCAAGTCAGAGCATTGTCTGGTGACGCCAATTGCTGCTGCTGTGTTGTCCTTTTGTTTTAATGTCATAAAAAGTCCCAATGAATTATAAGGCCAGAAATGTGTCACAGTGTCCCAGGTGAGAGCATTGTCTGTGTTAATGCCTCCTACGTCACTGATACATGCTGCCCTTTGTGTTTGCCTTCATACCACAATAATGGGTTATTGTTCATCCCACTGTCATGTTTTTTTCACAGTCGCAGACATTTAATTTGTATTTAATCTTGTTGTGTGTTGTAAGCAGTCCATCATATATTGTTCCTTTTCAGAGAATCATCATAATACATATGGAATGTTTCCACTTCACCGGGTGGGCATGAAGATCACATCCACATGCCAGACATATGTTACCAGTCCGACATCTAATGTGGTACTGTAACATTTAAGTTGTATTCGTGGGGTGGGGGTTACTGCTGTGGTTGACTGAATTATAATAATTTCTGATTACTTTTTTTTTATTCTTAGGTTGTAGGCACACTTGTGTTCCACACGTTTTGGATTGTTGATGTCCTTGGCTGCATGGAAATTGTCAAGCCATGAAAGGTAAGCATTTTTTTTTGGGGAGGGGGCATCATTTGAAAGCAAGTTTCATTAATGTTTTTGTCTTCTTTCCAGGTCTTCTTCATATCCTAACTGTTGTCCATCTTCCAATTGGAAGATACCACCAATGGCAGTCCACAGCACTTCGATGTTACCTGAAAACAGATGAAGAAGAAATTATTAGGATTTCATTTCACTACCACATTCAGTTCCCAGCGTGGCTATTCTGTCTTCTGTTTTATCCAGCTTTAAATACCAAGCTAATAGTAAACCCCTTTAAAAAAAATTAACATGTTTAGTGAGTGACACATACTGGCCCACTGTCTTACATTACATCATGTGTTTTCATGACCAGGATAACACATTGTACACACCTCATGTACTGAAGTACACCTGTCCCATTTGTGATGAAAAATATATTATCTGGCTTGCATGTCACTGCCGTTAAATGATTTACACCGACAGAAAAAAATTTAAAATGAAAAGGAAAGAGGAAATAAGAGTGATACTTACCTGTAGATGTTATCCTTTAGGTGGTGTGAGCACTGTAGTCCTGCAAGTTTACACTGTCTGTAACCTGTGAAAATAAAATGAAAATCAGTTGCTTGTATTTAGTGGCAGTGGCATCTATAAAAAGTTAAAGGAAGGATTCACACCACAGGTCAGATGAAAACCATAGTACATGACATTAGTACATACTTACTATAAAATAATGATACGAAGAAGGGTGGCTGTGGCTGGCTGAGGGATCATAGATTCTGCACAGGTACAATGTCTCTCTTTCTCTCTCTCTCTCTCTCAAGCTTAAGAAGCAGGGTGGCTGTGGCTGGCTGAGGGTTCATAGACTGAGCACAGGTACAATGTCTCTCTCTCTCTCTCTCTCATTGTCAACAAGCAGGGTGGCTGTGGCTGGCTGGGGGTCATAGATTCTGCACAGGTACAATGTCTCTCTCTGGATCTTAAGAAGCAGGGTGGCTGTGGCTGGCTGAGGGTTCATAGATTGGGCACAGGTACAATGTCTCTCTTTCTCTCTCTCTCTCTCTCTCTCTCTCTCTCTATCTCTCACTCTTAAGAAGCAGGGTGGCTATGGCTGGCTGAGGGTTCATAGACTGAGCACAGGTACAATGTCTTTCTCTCTGGATCTTAAGCAGGGTGGCTGTGGCTGGCTGAGGGTTCATAGATTTTGCACAGGTAAATGTCTCTGTCTCTCGCAAGAAGCAGTGTGCCTGGATTGGGTCCTTAACTGTTTTTCAGTGTCTGGAAGATATCTGTCATTCAATCAGTAGGATTTAAGTGGCTACAAGTTGACATTTGTGTTTAGAGGACTGTGGGTGATAATGACTGCACACATTCTGTGAACTGTACTAGCAAAATCAAGAAAGGGGAAGTCAAAATATAATGACATGTCATTATTTGTCAGTTGTCATATGATACTCAAGGCCACTGTTCTAAGTAACTGGAAGAAGTACATGAATGCAAATGTTGTCATTATGCCACCCACCAACATCCTCCTCATAATCATCAGGGAGGAAGCAGCCCTCACAATCATGAATGCTGGAGTTGTACCCACTTGGAAATTCTTTTTCCATGACTGCATCATCAACTTCAATGGTTCACTATTTGACACTGCCACCAGGATGGTCTGCTTCGCCTGCATCATCAGCACAACCATCATCGTGACTGAGTACAAACATAGATGTGGTTGTCCTACTTGGTATGTGACCTTCATTCATTTTGAATTGTAGGTGATAGGTTAGTATGATGGTCATGCACTATGGCCCCGGCAGAATTAAATAACCTCTCCACACTTACACTGGAATGTGGGCAGGGCAGGTACTTCAGTGCTACTGACGTCAGTGCTGGCCATTCATTCACCTTGCCACTTTAGTACACCAAAGGATCACCCAATATTGTCAGATGCCTATTTTCTGTCAAATAGGCCTCAACCATGGTCTGTGGTGCACGCATTCCTGATGACTCAACCACCTGTTCACAAGATTCATCTAGATCACAAATTCCTACTTGGGACAAGGCACCCCAAAGTGGATTAATGGCCAACTGTGCAGCTGACACCACCCCTTGCCCCTCAGCCACCTTACTGGATGTACTCAGTCCACAGTGACCTTCAGTCTTGTTGTGCTGTGGTTTGCAGAACTTTGTTCATGACTTCTGTGCCCCAGGAACCAATTGGACCAGCTGTCTTGTCAGATTTTGAACCTGATCAGGCCCTCCCTCCAATATGGATGCAATGCCACGTTTATAGCATGGGTCCAGCATTGTGGCTATTCCAAATTCTGGAGATTGCTAAATAGTGGTGATGTATCAATTGCTGTCTAATATTGTAATCATGTGTTTCAGTAATGCACAGCTTAACCTGCCTCCGGCCACATAGAGACTAGGCTGCAGATTCAACAAAGTCTTCCTCAGCCCCCAGAGAAGTGGAATGGCTTGACAAATGGATTCAGTGTCACCACTGTCATGCCTGTGTGACATGTTCAGATGGCCTCAAAATTATTACTGAGTCCATGAGTCACCATTGTTCAGTTGCCTTAGACATTGAGGCCCCTGAACACAGCTAGTGTGCATAACTAGGTACTTGGATATTGCTCTGTACTGCTCGTACAATTGCTCTGCCATGTAAAGTATCGAGTTCCATCTCATGACAACTTCAAATTTGGGGCGTTGTGGAGGGAGGCTGTTTTGAATCTGCAGCTGCCTAAGTTGGTCATCGGCCTTTCCAGAGCATGCAACGTGGGCACAGATGCAACATGCAACAGTCAGCATTTGCTTTATTTCTGGGTACTGCAGAAACTCCTGTACCACAAGATTTAAACAGTGGGCCATGCAAGGAACCCTCACAAAGCCACCATTGCTGATACTTTTAACAATGTTTGATCCATTATCACTATCTATGAAGCCAGCATTTAGGGGCAGTGGGTGCAGCCACTCATCAATTTCTATTAATAGCAAGTCTAGCATGTTTTTGCCTGTATGTGACCCTGCTACACTACACATTGCAAGCATGGCATGCTGTCCAATGCCACAAAAACTGTTACCCCCACAGTCTGACTCATTACACTGCTTTCTCATCCCACCATCACAGAAAACCCCAGGTAGCTGACCCAATGTGTAGTAATACACAGATAGGAACTACATGCCATTTTGCCACTTGTCCACATATCCATGCTTTAGTGAATGTAAGGTGATGCAGAATGTTGAAGGGCATGTCTTACAGACTCTGTCACCATCTGATATAACTTGGGGACAGCACAGGTGGAAAAGTATATCCTGCATGGGATCTTCCATTTAGGACATGCGCATGATGCAAGGTGCCAGAATTCCACATTCTTCACAAAGGAGAATGGCAAAAGGTCAGTTGCAAGCATTCCCATTACAGCAGCTTTGAGTTCATGTGCAATCACATGATTTGGTGGGTATATACTATTCCACGCTAAAAGGCTGTGCAACGTGGGCTGCATTGTTTGGTGTTTTGCACATGGCATGCCAAAAGGTTCTCCTCTGTGAATTGACATGGATGGGGTACCTTTGACGCGTGATGGAGGGTGCACAGGTGACAAGCCAATAAATGCTGTTATTTTCCCTGTTTTAAGCATTGGGGTTGATGTAGTAGAATTACTACATGGACCACCACTGCTACTCAGACCACTACTTGAACATTCAAAATCCTCCTCCTCCTCATGCCTGTAGTAATCCTCTGGTGTTATTTCACCACTTTTACCAACATGGCTACTTATACTGAAAGAAGGGGATACCATGCTCATTAAGGTGGATGAGGGTGAACATCCCACTATGGCATTAGCTCCCCTCTGGTGCTGAGTCCACAGTGCCATGTGCCTACTCTTGAGATGAGTATGATGGTCCCCAGTGCCCAGATGGCTACCCTTTTTACCATGCTTCACACATGCTTTGCAAAGCTGGCCACTGTTTCATCACTACCATCTTGTACAAAAAAATCCCAAACTAGGGATTTTGATGCCCTAGTCGTCACATGTCGCTGCTGCTTATGGAACTGCAGTTTTGGTGGCAATGAAATGAGGGGGTGTACTGCATGATTCTGGGTGTTGTGCACACTTGCACTTTGACTGAACACTACAATCTATGACTATTATTTCAGGATCATCAACAGACACAGCTGCATCAGAACTTTGAGGAAGAGGGGAAATTAACTAACAGAATGTTTACAAATAGCTACCTTCACTTTCTTTTTGTCTAGTTCCCAAATGGGGTTGCTAGCATCATCATCATAATCATCATCCACAAATTCCCTTTGGATGTTGTCCTGTGGAGATATTCCAACCACAGCTTCAATATTATCATTCACCTTTTTTTCATCAACATCTGAATGTTTGGATGGCCTAACCTCAAGATCAGTGGAAACATAAGACTGTGAGTCATCATCATGTTCAACTACTGTGGAGAGTGGGACATCAACTACACTCAAGTCTGCAGACTCAACAAAACTTTTCCCACCTGATAACTTTGCCTCAGTTGAACTTGTAGTAATACTCATGCTGTTATCAACCATGCCATCACTAACTTTACCACCAGCATCTCCAACTAGCATTGAAGCAACTGATTTTGCTGTGAAAAACAGAGTCAGACAAATTCCTTTACTTGCAGCAACTAGTACCGTTCTCTTCTGATGTGTACTACCATGGCCACAACCATGACCACTCTTAACACTGCTAGACTTGCTTGCCCCGATGAACCTGCCTCATCATCACAACAACTTCAATTGCTAATAGTCTTCTTGACAGCAGTGCCACAGCCAGAAACAGCTTTGCAGGACTATCTGTTTGCAGGCATTTTTTAAGATTTCACAGAAAATCAACAGCAGCTTTATATTTTTGCAGTTTTGGTGGATGGAAATCAAAAAACTAAAGAGATGCAGCCACACAGGCACAACAAAAGACCTTAACCAGTCTTCAAAATCCAAAAGTTCACAAAAAAATACCTTGTTTTGTTGGGAGGTGGGCAGCAGTAGCTACACACAAGCAGGGAAAAATATTGCAGACAGGCTGAGAAATTCAGAGTACTGCCACAATAAAATGCATGTGAATTGACAGCACGCACACAGATTAAAGGTTAGGCACAGAAACTTTAACTGTTCAGTAAACTATAATGCAGACAGTCTTTTAAATCAACTGAAAAAATGCCCAGCAAACAGAAAAAACTTATAAAAAAATAATTGAAGCTGTACTCTGTGTACCTGAACACACAAATACTAAAACTTTAGCCAACAACAGTTCGAAAGACTCTCTTTCTCACTGTGGTCTGTGAATCTCCCTTCTACACCACGGATAAGCCCCTCCCCCAAAGCATACTTCTATAGAGTCTGTCAGTACTGAGACTGAATGTGCTAAATTAACATTCAATAGTCACACAAAATCAATAAATGCTCGATAATATAAACACACAATCGATATACTACATTTTGACACAAAATGTTGTTGCAAAAATGCTTTTTTAAATGTTTTTAGATGGCTTGATTCTCAGAGCTCTGAGAGCAAACTATCTCCAGCTTTCCATTATACACACTATGCTAAACTAAGGTTGTGCAAGACAATATAGATCCCATGTGACCTTACATCCCATGAATCACTGCAAAATTCACCTTAAAGAGCCCCAAAAAGGCAAAATAATGCAAAGTCCATAGAGAACAATGGGAACTTTGTGTTACTTTGAGATGTGAAGTTATTCACTTCACTTTGCAGAGTATTTTGTGAAATTCGGGTTATATGCAAAATACTACATGGAGCGAAGTTTATGAACTTCGCCCACCTCTACTGACTACTACTGTACACTGTAGAAAAGCAAAAGGTGGCTAAAAATAGCAAGGACCAGAGCCCAAACACAATGAATGAGGTACTCACAGACAGCAGTCAGTTCGCTGCATGATATTCGTAGCTCCACTAATATACATATACTTTGTCCTTGGGTAATTGAATCTCCCCAGTTATGTATTTCCTTGTCACTTTTATCTTAAAAGTGTTTTCTGCCTCTTCTCCAGTAGCTCACGCCTGCTATACTGTATCCCACCCTAAGCAAACTACAGTACCTGAGGATTGGTTCCCTTGAGCTTCCCACTGTTCTCCCACTTCTTGCACCTACTTCATGATCTCAGAGTGCTATAGTACATTAAACCAGCTCCTTACTGCCATGCAATGCCTAAGGTACTCTGCTACACTGACTCAGTTGTCATCTACCTCCACAAAGCCTTGGAATTCGCAAGGGAAACCACAGCACTGACCTTAGTATCATCATTCATAACTTCCATGAAAAAATTCCTGTTGCCCAGTGTACCTTGAAACTATCAAGCAGTTTGAACCCAACCCCACTCACAATTATTCCAGAAACAGTATTACTATAAAACCAGCTCATTATTCACTCCCTGGTGAAAATTATTCATTGATTTCTTCTACCCCTAAATTACAAGAACTATGAACAATGTCTCTATCACTTGTATCTCTGTCTATATCAAGTCTTTCCTGTCCACACTTTCTCAGTTCCACAACCCTCCTCCCTCTTCATCCAGGTTTTCTTCACCTATTACACTAGTGTACTCCATCATCATCATAGCCACAATCAAAAACATCCCTGCCCTAGACTGACTCCCTAATATAATGCATTATCTTTAGTTGCCTTCTCTCCTAAATGCTTTATAACTGTGTTTTTTAAAATTCCTTTATATCCACAGGTATCTTTCAGTGCTTTTTTTTAGATTGGCCACCATTTACTCTTTGTTTCAGAGTCCACGCTTCACCTAAAATGCCTCTCTAGTTATTGCCTCATCAGTAAACTCTCATTTCTTAGCACTGTTTCGTCTTCACCCAACTATCTAGGAATCTTTCCATAACTGCCTTCTGGGCATTTTTAAGTCCAATTACTGGTCTGGCCACAGTATTATGACCACTCACCATTATATATAAATGTCATTGTACACATTTACAACCACATTTAAAACCAGCACCCACAAAATTTGTCTTGACTATCTTCTAAATTTCTCTGGTCTCTTTGGCACCACCCTCTACTGGCAATGCTCATTTTTTACTACAGTACCTGACTCTTGGTTGTCATTTCAGTCAGCTAGGGCTTGGTGAAATATATCTTCCACCAGCAGAATTCTGGTGAAATGTTGATTTCACTTCCGTTAAATGCTGCAAAATGTCCATGAAAATTCCACAAAATGTTGCCAAAATTTTGATTTTGGTTATTTCAGTCTAATTTGAAAACTGTTTGCCAAATTGCACCATATTTGTTATGATGACTTTGCAATACACATACAGAAGTGTACCAAGTTTCATCACTCTATCCTTAAAGATGACTGAGTTACAAGCCTCCAAAGTTTCAGAAATTTTAAAATTAGAGTTAACAACTATGTAAACTAAAAGTGTTTGTCCAAATTGCACTAAATATGGCAAGGCGATTTTATCAGTACCCATACATATGTGTGCCAAGCATCCAATCTTTCACTTTAAAGGTGACTGAGTTATAAACCTCCAAACTTTCAGAAATGTTAAAATTACATTTTGAAGTTAGGTAAACTGATGAATTTTAAGCCCCTATAAGTTTAAAGTTAGAGAAAAGAATATCACCAATGTTGTTAGGTTCACTGACCCTAAATATTAGGCTTTAAGGCAACCCCCATGGTCTAGAATCAGAGCATTATGCTACTATGCTGACGACCTGAGTTCAGAAGCGAGCCTGAGTCATGTCAAGAGGCAGGTCATGGCTAAAATTTACAATTTACATAACCAGTACTTCTCTATTTAGCAGTTTATATGACTCTTCCAAGAAAATATGCATCTAAGTCTCCAATTATCTATCTCCAAAGGTGGCAAAGTTATAAGCATACAAATATTTTCAGAAATGTTAACATGAATATTAAATTGCTAGACTTTGATCCCTTATAACTTCTCCACCCTTCATTCAAATGTTATGAAACTTGATACACTTTTAGGGTCCATACCTCTAGCAGCAACATGGGCCAAGTTATAGTCAATTAAAGAATTTCAGAAAATTCCCCAAAACCTTGTGAAATTGGGCAAAATTTCAAGGAATTTTGTGAAATTTCACAAATTCAGAATTTGCTAATTTTGCCTAGCTCTACAGTCAACCAATGATTTTATGCAAGGATTGTCTAGTAAGATTTACCTCAAGCATGTGCTTTTATCCCTTGTTTTTCATCCCATCCTGCCATCAATTATCTAATCACCCATTTCAACTGCTGGTACCACTTCTACTCCAATAACACCAAACTCTACTTCTCTTCTGATTTCTTGTGTTGCACTTTCTCTGCAGTCCATTGATCTCATTTATTTTAATTCCTAGCCCAAAGTCATTTTTCTCTAATGTAAAATTTCCAAAATTTAAGGGGAATATTCTTTAAAAAGAAGACTAGTATGGAACAGAATTGAATTAGGATTTTGGAACATAGAATCTGTTAGACAAGTGCAAAACAATGGTCCATCCAGTTCATCCCCTGCTTTCACAGCAGTGACATCCATGCTATTAGAAAATTCTGTTGAGAATTGTACGCTTCCCTTGAGTGGTTAAATCTTATATCCAGAATGCTTCTATTCCACTAGAAATGCATCTAATCTAGACTTTTTTTTTAAGTATTCAAACTCCCCACTTTTTGTTGCCTCTTCCAGAGGCTCATTACCTTCATCGTTTTGTACAGCAGCTTTCATACAAAGTATCTCACATTGCTTTGCAAATCTACAAATTAAAAACTGGAAGAGTGGTGACTGCTTATAAGCAAACAGAGCACAATTACAATCCCACTAACATCCCACATATAGTATAACCATCATTAATCACACAAGCAGCAGCTTTACTGCAAGAAGGGATTTTGGTCAGGACACTGAGGAAATCCCCATACATCTGTGAACCATTTTGGGGGTCTCTATACTACCTCTTGTGGGCTACAGTAACACCAGAAATGGGCAGTAGGTTGGAATAAAGCAGACTGTCATTTCTTCTATCAGTTTAATAGGTTCCATTTTTTTTTTACTTTTCACACTCTTGTTAGAAATCTTTCTGATCCAGTTTCATTTTTGATCTGCACATAAACCACATCAGCCAAATACTCTGCCTTTAGCACTGCAGGATTGCCTGCATCAGATCCTATCTTTACTGTATATCTTAAACCCATGATCATGCTATTACATCTTACAGTACATTGACTGCTAATCACAGAAACTCCATAGTTTTCTATCTCCTCCCTGACAAAACATGTGTTTGTTTGAGTTTCTCCCACTCAGATACTGTACTCATCTAAAAGTGCAAGCATGGCCATATCACCTATCATAAAACCCTGATGTATTCCCAAAACACCTCATTCTAAGCCTCTATGTTCACATTAACATTATACACAGTCCTGTCTCTCTTTACCTTTTCTCTTTCAGTCCTCCTTAATTGTCTTCCTCTACTCTTTCAAATCAGGTCTACTATCCATCCCCCCTATACTTTTCATTGCTCTCAGTGACAGGGCTTCCTCCTCTCTTCTGCCACTTTTTCATAAACTTACTCTACCTGTTTAGCCATCTGTAAATCACAAATTTTTCATTAGTCTTTTTTAACTACAATGCATACTGTAGATTCTATTTATTAAAAATGTATTAGAAAGGTAAACTGAGCACATGTGGTCTTGCTTATAAAGTACATCCTGGTTTTATTTCTAATTATTTAAAGCATTTCATGAAACTATGTATAAAATATGTTACTGAAAATAAACTGCACTGCAATTGTATTATTTATTTATTTGAATTTTGTTAACTGGGTAGGCCCACTGAAACCATGCAGTCCCTTTTTCAGTGACAACCAGGAAGCCAAGTTGTGGTACAGTACAACTGAATGATATAGGGCTAATCCAAATGTGCAATGGTAAAACAGATACTTCAAGATATATAGCTTAAGACATCTGTATATTTGCATTGATAATGGAGCTAAATTGTAGCATTTGTGCAAATGCAAGACTTAATGATAAACATATTTGCAAGATACCTATCTCAGAGTAAAATATGCTAAGCATCAGAAAGGCACAGAGAAGGTAGAGCTTACTTAAAGCAAGTGCGGTGGGGGGGAGTTTAAGTTAATAAGAGGTAAGCTCTTTTTGAAAAGTGATAGGATAGGGCAGGAGAGTAAGAAAGGGGGAAAGGAATTCCAGCAGTGGTGGGTGAGAAGGCAAACAAACGCTTACCCGATAGACAATGCGGCTTCTGGATCACTAATAAGGGAAGGGAGGTAGATCTGAGTGTGCGAGGGTATGCTTTGTGGTAAATGAGTCCCCTAAGACAAGGGGGATTAATGAGTTTAACTAGCTTGAATACAAAACATAGCATGTGGAACTGCAACCTTGAGTCATAAATAGGCCATTGAAGAGAATACAGGGTGTCACAGTGATGCTTTTTGGAGTCAGCACCTAGGGCAAATTGCACAATCTCATTGTACAGTTGACATAGCCGGGCAAGGGATGAGAACTGAGCTGAGAGTAAGAGTGGGGCACCATAGAACAAGATAAGGAGACGGGATGTGTAAGCAATCTTTTGACAGGCAGCAGCAGACAATAGGGGGCGGAGGCAGTATAAGAGCCCTAGCATCTGGTTTACCATTTTGGTAAGCTGTGTTACATGATGATTCAGTGAAAAAGAGGCATCATGGTGCATTCCAAGATATTTAAAAGTTTTGACTACTTCTATGGAGTTGCTGGACAGTGAACAGATAAGGAGCGGTTTGATTAATTTAGAAGAGGGGTTGTGGAATATCATACCTTTGGTTTTTTCCATATTCAGAATTAGGTGATTAACAGAGAACCAAGTTTCAAGCATATTGAAGTCAGAATTAAGGCTTTGGTTAAGCCAGTCCATTTGTTGGATGAGTGGTATAAATTGCATCATCAGCATAGAGTTGCACAGATGCACCACTACAGAAGTTTGGGAGCTCATTAATGAAGAGCAAAAATAATATTGGGCCAAGAATCGATCCCTGAGGCTTGTTGTGCAAGATGGGTCTGAAGAAGGAGCACGATCTGGACCATTGTATCCTTTGTGATCTATCAATGAGATAGTCCTTAAACCACATGAGTGCTAGGCAATCTAGGCCAAGTTGATGGAGTTTACCAAGCAGAAGGTGGTGGCTGACTAGATAGAAGACCTTGGTCAGATCAACGAATACTACACCAGTTACTAGGCCTTCATCGCTAGCTTTGAATCAATTGGTGAGAATAACCAACTACCCTGTAAAAATTGCTAAGTATTACTACTGGTACTTATTGAATCTGTATGCAAATAACATTTTGGGTCCCAGATCCCAGGAGTTACACAGCATGAGTGGATCAAAATTCCTACAATAAAGTAACAAGTTACCACCAAAGTTGTATGTACTGTATGTCAATACCACTCAGAACAAAAACTGGCATTATTGGGTATAGTCACTGCCACAGGACAGGAGAGATCAAATAAGTTGGACCTCAAAGTCCCTTCTCGTGCTACCATACTATAACATGTTTTTGGCATTTTCACAGGTTCATTGTGGCAAACGAACACTTTGATAACTGCAGTAGTTTCAACATGAAAAAGAAATGAACCTAAGCTACAACTGCTGAGATAGTTCTGCAAAGGACTTTATTGCAGATTATGTGTTAGAAAAGGGTAGGGGTTAATGTATAATAAGCACATCCTGACATTTCCTTTATGAAAGCTATTATCTACTACTGTTCACTTTCAGGCTACCATGTCAGTCCCATTTTAATTAAATTCCCCACTTTGTCAGTTGTTGTAAAATTAACCCAGGAGTTATAAAAATTCTATCAGCCTGACTGGTTATTGCTGGATCCTGAAGTAATTAGAAGTGTGTGTTATGGCCTTTAACTATGTTTCTTTCCCAAAAGAATAACTGTATTTCAGAACATTTTCAGTTCCATACCTTTTTTAGTTAACATCCTGAATTCCATAACACAAAAGCCATATTTGTTCTTTAAAGGGCATGTTGCCTACTCTCTCTCCTGTGCTTTACAAAGATTGTAATAAAGAGATAATAAAAAGTGACAGTATCTGTTTGCTCAAGCTGATATGAAAATGTATTCTTTCAGTATATTAAATTCTTTAGTCCTGTGCTCCCTTTCAGCACCAAAATAATAAAGTTACATTTTCTTAGAAGTATCATTTCATATATTTCTTTGCAGCAGCAATGGAAGGCTCATTTGTGATCATGTACAGTGCAAACACTGTTCAAAAAGTTTTATTTTCTCTTAAAGATGCAGGCAGGCTGTAGTGTTAAATTTGCTCCCTACCTTTCTTACTATAACAATCCTCTCTCCCACATGGACCAAGCAGGTGCAGCTTACATTTGTCACAAATTAGTAAATCTATCCATAAACTTTATATTACTATTTATTTATCCATCGTGTATAAAGCTTTCATTGCTGACTGATGTGAAGCAACATGACTATATTTTATATAATTACAATTATATAATTACATCAATTAGCATTATTTTGCATGACTGATTGTACCTTCATAAAATGCAAAAAAAACGGGCCCTAGATCAGTTTGTTTCTTTGATTTCAGAGACTGCATTTTCTATGTCTCCACAACAATGTTCTTTGCTTAAATTTAGAGTTTTTTTTCAAGACAGTGTTCCACAGATAGTGCTTCTGATGTAATTCGGTTTTAAAACTTGTACTGAATTTTAAAGCACTTCCTTATACATGTTCAAACAGAGATATAGTTTCCCAACAAATGTGTTTAAAGGTGGCATAACAGCAGTTACCTAAAAAATTGAAGGTATAGATCTAGACCAAAGCCATTATTGGGGTGGTCTAAGTAAATTATAGGTCAATTAGGATAATTGGGTTCACTTTCAAAGGTCAGAAAATGACGCAAGGTGCTTGCACCAGAAAATAAGGATTCAAGGAACAAGCTGCATCAAAACAACTTGTGTGAAGGACTTCTCTCCTCATCCCGGAAGGGAGGGGATCAGAGGATGATGTTAGCCTGGCCCCTAGCAAAGGCTGGGGACTGGCACATTAGCACTGCAAATGGGGGGCTGAGATGGGACAGATGCTTGGCGTGCTGCATGCGGGAGCAGGCACAGTCCCACCACTGGTGTCATTGCACATCACTTCCGCTGCACCAGGGGAGAAAAGGAAGAAAAAGGCTGCCAGCTGGTATGATGAAACCGGTCTCTTGCAGACTCCACACCCTGACAGCTGGACACCTCCGGAGAACTGGATCCTGTCTCAGGGGGGAATAGGGGGGCAAGCCCTGAGGAAAGATCCAGATAAGGTAAATCCCAGTTGACATGGAGGTGATGGGCTGGGGGGACCAGTGGATGGGAGCCAGTCAGGAAGGAGGATAAAGAAATTAACTAAAACAAACAAACAAATAAAATAAAAAACCTTGCGTCAGTTCCTATTTTCTAATGCTGCTGGTGTAAAAAGTGGAACTGCCTGCACCAAAGTGGCTTGCATCAAAAATCTAGGTGTGCCATGTTACAACAGGGCTTTATGTAAAAAAAAAATAATGCACCATCCCCTTTTTTTTCATTCAAATGAGGAAGCTTTTGACACCACTCCAAAGATAGTATGCACCTGTTAGACCAGCCAGAGCTGGTCTGACACTACTATATAAAGGAGAGGGTAAATCCTGTAGAGGTTTGTTTACAGAGTCAATATTCCCTTGCAGGAGTAGTTTAGAGCATTTTGTGCCATTGTCTTGGCCACTTCATCTGCCATGTTTTTGACTCAGCTTGAGTCATTCTTGCCCCATGCACTGTCTTTTTAATGCAGCTTGAATCATTCAGGCTCCAAGCATCACTTTTTTGATGCGGCTTGCATCATTCTTGCTCCAGGCATCAATTGTCTTTTTGTCTCATCTTGAGGCATTCCCACTCCCTGCATCACCTTTTTGACTCAGCTTCAGTCATTCTCACTCCACGGGCAGAATTTTCAAAATGTGGCACAGGGCTTTCATCCAGCCCTGTGCCATGACATTCTGGTTCTGGCGGTGCACTAAACCATTCCTCTGCAACTGCGCCCGATTTTACAATCTTGGTCACAGTTGTGAACATTTTCACAAATTATGGCAGCTTGTGGCAAATATTTGGCACAAGCTCCGTAACACAGGCCCCCATGATTGCTGCAAGTTAGACCAGAAAAGAGGTGGTTTAACTTGTGGCAATTGCCGCATGGGATAGAAAAATCCTGTTAGGTCACCGCAAGCCCCATGTGCCATATCATCAGCGCACCGGAGCTTGTGGCCTTCTAAGGCATTCTAAAATCCTGCCTCATGTATTTTGGACTCAGCTTGTGTTGTTCTCTCCTCATGCATTACATTTTTGACAAAGTGGGCCTCTTGCACTATTTTGGGGACACAGAGAACACTTTTCTTGCAAAATACGGTGCACAGTATTTGGCACACCTGGATTTGATGCAAGATGGTTGTTTGATTCACTTTGCGTTGATCAGGAGGACCTTTGAAAATACATCCCATTCAGTTGATTATGTATTATTACTTTGTTGCCTTTTGCCTTGTACTTTTGTCTCCACTCCCCTTCCCCCTGGGGTCACACCTGGGAAGGAGCATCGTCTCAATGTACAGTACCTTTTCTGGTTATCAATTTTCAAATAAATAGTAAATAAAATTGTATAGCCTAGAGGAAACAGGTATTTTTTGTTACATTTCAACCAAAATAACCACATAGCTAAGATTTAAAAAAAAATGCTGTTCACAAACAACAAAAGTAGAGAAGGCATGTTTCTTTTTTAGTGGCACAACCACTGATATCTTCCAACATCAGTGTTTTGCTACAGTTATTCTGTATATCGTTGTGTATGCTGTATAATGCATTGGTAAAATCAGTGGGATTTACAAAATGTTTCAAACCATTTTATGTTTTATATAACATATAAGAGATGTGCAAAGGTCTGACTCAAAATATGCATTCAAGTGTAAGGAGGCTGGATTATAACTCATGAGTGGCAGGACCAAGTGTGAGTAATGAAAGCACTGCCCCTATTATAAATGGTGATCAGTTGCATATTTTCAATCTGACCATTGCGTATTTTTGTAATGCATCAGTTTACATTTTTAATTCAACTGCTTGCTTCAATGCTGCTCTAGGCAATTGTGATGTCAACAACACTGTGAAAGCTGCTCCCTGACTGGTTCAGTACTCAATTGTGAGGAAACTAAACTTCAAGATATTAATCAAGACAATACTTTTTTTTTATTTATTAAACTGTATGGTAATTTTCTTAATACAACAACAACAGGAGAAAGAAAGAAAGAAAGAAAGAAAGAAAGAAAGAAAGAAAGAAAGAAAGAAAGAAAAAGAAAGAAAGAAAGAAAGAAAGAACCATTAATAAAACATTTCAAACATACAGATCAATAACACACCAAATCTACCCTCCCCAATCCCTGGAGCACACCAACAGATCAAATACACCCAGTGATAACTAATAAAGGTTGTTCAATTCGAAAGCCCAGGATGGTCTCCCAGAAGAAGGGTTTTCCCAACAATCCGAGAGAGTGCATAATCATGGCAATACTAACATAGAGAGCACTGGATAGGCAACTATGCACAACCAGTGTGGTGTGCCACTGAAGGGTTCTGATTCCCTTTGACCTTGAGAGAGAAGCTTAAGAAGTCTGTGGGAATCAGACCCCTAGGTGGCACAGCACGCTGGTTGGGCATAGAGCTGTCCATCCAGTGTTTTTTATAGTGTATGGTGTCCCTATAAACAAACTGGTACCAGGTCAATAAGTCATTTAAATAATGCCACAGTTAAAACCATGTGGCAGAAAGAGTGTGTGGTAAAACAGCTACAGGGTGCAAAATACCTCATAGAAGAAACTGTAAAGGAGCAGTAGTGTACCCTGTAGCTGCTGGCTGGGAGGCAGTGATGCAGAAGATAAGACCTCTACTAGATGGTATTCTTCCAAGCAGCTGCTGTGGCTCAGAGAGCAGAGCTGCTGGCAGTGGAGTGTCTGTGGACTGGGGTTTGAGTCCCAGTCCCAGACTATCTGTGTTTTTTTTTAAGTGTTGTGCTATTCACAGTTTCCCCACTGCCTGTGTTTCTTCCCATCCCATAGTTGCCTCCCCCCCTGGAGGTGGTTATTTTAATATGGGGGGTTCAGGGGCACAGCCCCCCATAACAAGGGGGGTAGGGCCCCCCTCAAAAAGCAATATTTTATGTTTCATGTGTGCTAATATTACATCTCAGTGTTTTAACTGAGTGATGTAAATGTGTCCACTGTATTGACAGCGCGGTATGTTGCTGCATTGTTTTTGACTGTGGCATAATGTTCCCGTGCCAACAAAATAAATACAGTTTTAGCAGTTTTTAATTTTTCAATAGAAAAGACAAATTGATCATTGCCATATCCTTACTAGGGTGAGATGTGTTGTTGCCAATGACCAAGCATCCCTATGTTGATAGCGCAGTCATCTATTAATTGCTAATCAGGTGTGGGAAGGATTTTTTTTTTAAATGGCCGTTTTCCTCACTTAGTGACAGGATGTGGACTCCGAGGGAAAGATTTGATCTGTAGGTTATTTCAAATATTTGATTGAACCTGCATTTCATGTCTATGTAACTGCACTTATCTGGTAGATCCTGAATTTGTTTTTGCGGTATCTGATTGATCCTGATCGAGCAGCGGTTTCGGATGATCGTGCCACTGCCTTGAGCGTTTATTTGGTTGATCCTGACATTTCTGTTGCCAGGTAGGCTCATGGTAAATTTTTCTGTTATGGAATGGTTGAACTGTGGAACAACAAGGTTTTGCATCAGATCGAAATCGATGCAGAACAACATTCCACCATACACAATAACAAGATATCATGATACATGATGTTAGCTACACATGTTTTACTTGTTGTCATGCCATTTTTTATCTCTACTGGTGTTGTATAAATGGAAATAGTAGCAACTTGATATATTGATACACAGTATCAGGTTATCTGACACCAAGCTAGGGCTGGGAGAAATTAGCAAATTCCAATTTCACAGAAGTTTCATAAACTTTAATGGAATTTTCCGAGATTGTTTAATTGATCATAACTCAGTCCCTCTTACAGCTAGAGATCTGATGTTTGGCATGTTTGTTGTTTGGAAGAAACATAGAAACATAGAATTTGATGGCAGATAAGGACCGCTTGACCCACCCAGTCTGCCCATTCCCCTACCTAATGGATAAGCTGCAGATCCTAGTTAACCAGCAGCCTACTTCTTCCTACCCCAACCCCCTAGAATTGCCTTATGACTTTCCCATGCATGCTTGAATTCCACCACTGTTTTTGACTCCACAACCTCCTCCAGAAGGCCGTTCCATGCATCCACAACCCCTCTGTAAAAAAATACTTCCCATTACCTCTGAGCCACCCCTCTATCTTCAAATTGTCCCTTTTGTTGCACACCCTTTTTTTGAAAGATGCTACTCTTTTGGACTTTGTTGATTCCCTTGAGGTACTTGAAAGCTTCTATCATGTCCCCCCTCTCCCTCCTTTCCTCGAGGCTATACATATTTAGCTCCTTAAGTCTCTCTTCATATGTCTTCCGGTGCAGACTCTGCACCATTTTAGTTGCCCTCCTCTGGACAGCATCCATTCTGTCTATGTCTTTGCGGAGATTGGGTCTCCAGAACTGCATGCAGTACTCCAGATGGGGTCTCACCAGCTGTCTGTACAGAGGGATAATAACTTCCTGTTTTCTACTGGTGATGCCTCTCCTTATGCATCCCGGTATCCCCCTAGCCCTCCTTGCTGCCCTCTCACATTACTGGCCCACCTTTAGGTCATCTGGTATGACTACCCCCAGGTCCCTTTCCATTTTGTTGTTGTTAGTATCTCACCCCCATTGTGTGTACTCTTCCCCAGGTTTTGTTTCCCAGGTGCATTACCTTGCACTTCTTAGCATTGAATCTAAGCTGCCATACATTTGACCATTCCTCTAACCTTGCCAAGTCCCTTCTCACCCTTTCCACCCCACCTTGTGCATCAACTCTGCTGCAGATCTTTGTGTCATCTGCAAGAGACATCTTTCCTTCCAGTCCCTCTGCAATGTCGCCGATAAAGACATTGAAGAGGACCCGTCCTAATACTGAACCTCATGTACCCCTACTAGTAACCCCCTTCTTCAGAGGACTCCATTTACTATTACTCTCTGTGTCCTATTCTCCAGCCAATTCTTTACCCAGGCTGTCATCTTGGGACCCACTCTCAGGCTGGCTAACTTGTATATTAATCTTTTGTGTGGGACTGTGTCAAATGCCTTGCTAAAGTCTAGGTAGGCCATGTCCACAGCCCCTCCCTAATCTACTACTTTGGTCACCCAGTCAAAGAAATCTGTCAGATTTGTCTGGCATGACCTTCCTGCTGTGATTCCATGCTGCCTTGGGTCCTGTGCCCCTCTGGCCTCTAGATACTCAACAATTCTTTCCTTCAGAAGTGATTCCATCATTTTCCCTACCACTGAGGTTAAACTAACAGGTCTGTAGTTTTCTGCTTCTGCCTTGCTCCCACTTTTGTGAAGGGGAATCACATCTGCCCTCCTCCAGTCCTCGGGTACCACCCCATCCTCCCATGATTTGTTAAAGAGGTAGTCAGTGGTGTCACTAGTTCTACCCATAGTTCTTTTAGAATTCTGGGATGAATCCCATCATGCCCCATTGCTTTGTCCACCTTCAGTTTTAAGAGTTCTTTCAGAACCCTTTCTTCTGTAAATAGGCTGGTATCAACTTCTGTATCCAGAGTGTTTCTACTGTTTGCTTTAGGTACCTCCCCCTCTTCCTTTGTAAATACTGAGCAAAAATATTGTTTAGTATCTCTGCCTTTTCACAGTCACCCTCTGCCCACCTTCCCTCCCCTTTATTAAGCCCCACTATCCCTCCCTTGGTCTTCCTTCGCTCCCTGATGTACCTATGAAAGGTTTTACCCCCCTTCTTAACTGAGTTGGCTATCTTTTCCTTGGTTTGGGCCTTTGCCGTTCTGACTGCCTTCCCAGCTTCCTTTTGCTTTAACTGATACAGTTCTCTGTTCTGCTCCTTCTGTGATTCCTTGTACTTCCTGAATGCTTTCTTTTTCTCTTGAACCTTCACTGCCACTTCCTTTTAGAACCACAGTGGTTTCTTACATCATTTTATTTTGTTTATTTGCTTCACACAAAGGCTTGTTACCTCTGTGATGACAGTTTTTATTATTCCCCATTGTTCTTCCACCCCTCCTTCCTGCCCAATTGCTAGTGCATTCCTTAGGCACTCAACAATTTTGGCAAAGTCAGCCCTCCTAAAGTCCAGTACTTTTGCCTTTGTATGGCTGTAAAAGAATGTATAGGAATGTATAAGATTTGGTATACATAGCAAAGTAAATACAGTATGTCCTGGAATCTAAGTATGTTGAATAAATGTAGTTTAGTAACCGTAGCAGCTCTATTTAGTCGCTAAAAGAATGCTAAGTTTCATGACATTTGGATGGCAACAGGGAAGTAACAGAGGTAAAAAAAATTGGCAATTTATAATTCATGTGAAACTTTCTGAAAATATTCCTATACTTACAATTAGCCACTTTTGAAGCGAGATAACTGAAATTGTGAATGCATACTTTCTTGGAAAAGTCTTGGAAACTGCTAAATAAGGGGGTAGTTGGTTATGTAATTTATAAGTTACAGGAGTACAAAATTTCACAATTTAATTATCTGTTAAATTGTGTGACAATTCTCAAAATATTTGGATGTGTATAGCTTCTCTGCTATTGCAGGCATACACTCGAGATTTGGTATGCATAGCAAAGTAAATACAGTATGTCCTGGAATCTAAGTATGTTGGATTAATGTAGTTTAGTAACCGTAGCAGCTTTATTTATAGGGCACCCTTCCCCAAAGGCTCAGAGCACTATACAGAATGAAAAACAATAAATAAAAACAATTGAAATAGATAAAATAACTATAGATAACTTCGATAATAAAAGTAAAAAATAAATAAATAAATAAATAAATACGAAAATCTAAGCTAGGAATCAAATTCTTACTCCTCCAAAGTCTGGTTAAACAAAAAAGTTTTAATCCCCTTTTAAAGGCCTCCACCAGGATGGCCTCTCAGTCTCCTCAGCAAGGAGTTCCAAAGCAAATGGCCAGCTACCTCAAATGTACGATTTCCAGAGGATGTAAGCCAGGTGCAAGGGACCAAAAGGAAGCTGTCCTTGGAGGAGTGGAGTGGATGCAAGGACTGGACAAGATGCAGGAGCTCCATCAGGTAGTCAAGGCCCAACCCATGTAGGGCTTTATAGGTCAGAAGACCAATCTTGAAGGTAACTCACCACTCCACAGTCAGCCAGTGTATATCACGCAATACCGGGGTCATATTGCTAGACCTTGGAAGGCTAGTCAGCAACTTGGCAGCTGCATTCTGCAGCTGCTACAAACATTGCAGGATACCTCCACTTACCCTGAGGTAGTATGCATTACAATAATCAAGAGTAGACATCATGAACACATGCACTAGGGTTGGCAGGTCTTCAGGGGAGAGATATGGGGCTTAATCTAGTTAGTATTCCTCAGATGGAAAAAGTCACTCTTGACTATGGCTGACACCTGAGTCTCCAGTGTCAGCCATTTGTCAAAAATGACCTCCAGATCTTTCACCTTAGCAGAGGCCAACAGCCTGAATGACCCAAGCCAAAGGCCTGGCTCTCCCAAGACTAAAAAAGTTCCAGAACTAGTTCTGATGGTCACGGCAATATATACATTTTCAAGTTCAGTCCTTCACTGTGTTGCCTTTCTTGATATGTCCAACAAAACAGACTCTTTATTTCCAAAGAAGGGGGGGGGGGCACAAAAAAGTTCACAAATGTAGACAGGTAATTTCTTATCCAAAATCTTGTTCTTTTATTGTATTTTCAGGCACATATCCTCACTTTTGTGAACTTTTTTTGCACCTCCCCCCTTCTTTGGAAAGAAGGAGTCTGTTCTCCCAAGACTAACTCTGTTTTCTTTTCTGACCTGGCTCAGTCACTAGCACCTCAGTCTTATCCAGGTTAAGCCTCAGACAAGTAGATTCCATCTATTTCTGGATTTCAGCTAAGCACAGATTAAGCACCTCAACAGTGTCCAGTGTCCTGGGTGCAAAGAACATACATAACTAGGTATCATCCGCATAGTAGTGAAAACCCAGATTTTATTGTTGAATGACCCCTCCAAGGGGCAGCATGTACACTGCAAACAGCATGGATGAGAGGAATGAAGCTTGGGGAATGCCATAGGGCAGGAGCATTGGGGATGATGAGAAAGTACACATCACCACTCTATGCATCCTATCCCTGAGATATGACTCAAACCAGCAGATACCAGTGCCAGTAAGTCCAACGTACTCCCTCAGATGATCCAACAACAACCCATGGTCCACAGTGTCAAATACTCAAGAGAGATCAAGAAGAATGGGAATTGACTGTTCAACCCTGTCTCTTGCCCCGAGAAGGTCACTATGCACTCAAACTAATGGCATCTCAGTACTATGCCTCTATCTATAACCAAATTGGAGGGGCTCATAGATGTCATGGACTGAGAGGTGTGCATCAAGCTGCAGTGCCACAACTTTCTCTATAATCCTACCTAAAAAAGGTATGTTAGAGACTGGATGATAGTTCGGTAGAACATCGGGGTCCAAAGTTGGCTTTCTTAGGAGGGTCCAAACCTGCACATCTTTCAATGCTGCTGGATAGAGTCTCTCTGACAAGGAGCACCATACTATTCCAGCAAACACAAACTCCAGAGACCCATGCAGCTCACTAGTAGATGTGTGGGACCTGGTTGTAGTTCACAAAGGTGGGCTGCAGCTCCAAAATCACCTCACAGACCTCATCCACCAAGACTGACTGATACTCCACCCAGGACTGCTGAGTGTATCCATGATATCCCTGCCCAACTCTGCTGGGCCACAACTGGAGAGATCCCAGCCCAAATACAGGGCACTCTGTCCAAGAAGAATCAAGCAAACTCATTCTACTTAATAGGTTAAAGTTTATTGTGGATACTTTCAAAATTACTAATTGGCAAAATGTGCTCAAAAAGTCATGGATGCATAATAGGTAATTCCAGTAGAATTCCACTTGCGGAATTTAACTTTTACAAAGAACTTATTACCACTGAATCACCCTACCTGCACTAGCATCATGGCCCTGCAATGCCCCTCCAACATTCCTGCAACAGTGATGCCCAGCATCATTCTCCATCATGATTAAAGATTACCAGACACTTCTGTCATACCGGCCTAAGTCACAACTACTTGTGAGGCTTGACATCACTTGGTGTCACTGTTTTCAAATTGTAAAAATATACTTTGTTATCTATAGGGCTGTTAAAGAGTCTGCAGGTGACATTGTATGGAAACAATGCTGCTCATGCATGTGCTATCACAAATCAATAAGTCAGTGAGCTCTAGTGGTTAGCTAGTATATTGCAAGAAGACAGGCTAGTGCACACTATGACTATTCTTCATGATTTGTCACTCAAGATAGTGACCTGACCCTTGGCATGACTATACTTTAACTATGGAGCTTCCTATGAATGCTACCTTATTGCCTCTTTTCCCAGCCATTACCTTCCTCTACAATGGCAACTCAAGTGTACACCTGGGCAAAATGTATGGACAAGGCTTTGACAAAAGTGTCACAAAATTCCACGATTTTAAAAAGGCTCATGAAATTCAACTTTACTTACTGATGTTATTTTGGAACCATTGGCAACTTATAACTTGGCCAGCCTTTGAACAAGATATTACACAGCTGACACACACAGACTCTTTTTTTTTTCCATACTGTTTTTTTCTCCTGGCCAGCAGCTCATCTCTCAGAGATATACCCTGCTGACAGGGATATACTCTCGTTAGTCAGAACCCAGCCATCATTCAGTTGGCTACTGTTTTTTTCTCCCACTTTTTTTCTCTCCCACCTCTCCTTGTTGGGCAGTGCCTTTGATAACCTTGTGCAGTAATAGCTTTCCCTGCGATAAGAGCAAGCTCCCAGGCCCAGCCACAGGGGTTGTTGTGTTTGTGGAACTCACCACAAACCATCCCTGACCAAGATGCATTGCTGAGTGGCATCTGTCTCAGCCATGGTCTGCCTCCCAACATGACTTTCTGGGCTTGCTACTGATTCTGGGTCATCAGCATGGCAGTGTGATGCTCTGCTCTGATCCTAGGCCATGTAGGTGGCCTCTAAGCTGAATGTTTAGGGTTAATGATCCTAACAAAATTGGTGATAGTCAGTTCTCTAATTTTAAAGTTATAGAGGTTTAGAATTCTGCAGTTTACATATCTGTAAAATGAAATTTTAAAATTTACATAAGTTTGGAGGCTTATAACGCATTCATCTTTCAAGGCAGGACTGTACCACTTGGTACCCTTCTGTATGGACCTTGGTAAAGTCAACATACCAAATGTGGTGCAATTTGGACAAACACTTTTAGAATAAGACATAAATAATTTAAATAACAATGTTGGTGAAAGTTACACAATTTTTGTGGCAATTTTGCAAAACTTCATGGAAGTAAAATTGAATTGTGCCTGAATTTTGTTAGAAGATAAATTTGGCCCAGCCTTACTCTAAGATTTCATTTAAAAAATAAAAATGCCTAGCCCTGACAGTTTTAAAGCTAGCCCATTTTAAAGAAAGTGACTTTTAAAAAGGTCTAACATTTGAATTGCTAGGATGCAGTATAATACAATTTCTATGTGTCGCATGAGTCAGTACGTCTATACAGGGTAATATCACATGCTGGTACATCAATGGAATTAAAAAAAACATTTTTAACCATTTTTAATTTTTATGTATTTACATATGGAAAATGGAGCAACATGATATATCAGTATATCAACTTCAATGATTCCAACCTTTCATTAAAAAATTTCCTTGCTCCAATGATTCGGAAGTCAGCCTAATTTAAAGAAATTATCTTTCAAATGATCTAATTCTTGAAATGTTAGAGCTGGACACTCAGTTTATTTTAAATGAAAGTTTGGACTCAAGTGAACATGAATGGATCATAAAAATATAGTTTTCATGAGTTGATACTTGATAATATATGCTGATATATTAATTTTTCAATTTCTAAATTAATATTAATACATCATTTCTTACTCTATCATATGGCTCAATACATCTTCTTTGCACTAGCACTAAATATCAATACAATTTATATATATCAGTACACAATGTTATTTCATTATTGTCCATATAATGATATATAATTCAAGTTCAAGTTTACTTTATTTTTTTGACAAAAGTCTTTACAAATATACACTATTTAGTAGAAAAAACATAAATACAAAATGAACTAAAATATTCACTTTTCCATTACTAGGTCACATATATTTTACAAAACAGTACATCCACCAAGAGTTAAGATGAAGAACAGCATTGATGTAAACTGGATGTCCATGGTGTTTAGCCTGGCTACCTACAGTACAAGTCACATTACACTGTTCCTTCAACTCACTGGTGTAGCATTTTTGTGTGTGATTCTACTGCAGTGGCAACTTGAATTGTTGAAGCTATTAATTCTTTTCCAACCATTCTTCACTACCTATTCAACTCACTTGTACCTGTTTAGTGATATGACAGTAGCTGTTTTGCAGTGTTTATGCAATGCATTTTCATGGCATTGTTTATAAATATCACAGCATTCCTTAAGTGCATTGTTTATAAATATCACAGCATTCCTTAAGCGTTGTTTAGTCTGCCTTCTGAAATGAAACTCATAAGCATTCAGCTGAAAATAAAGCTTATAGTCCTAACAGCTAGTTGCAAACCAATACTAAACTTTTACTAATTCATTGAATTAAACACTGCACAGATTAGGAAACTCATTGAACAATGCTACACCAGTGAGTTGAGGGAACAGTTTAAAGTGACTTGTGCTGTAAACCACTATTGACACTAAGCAAGTCTGTAGTCCCCAATCCCAGTTGAAACAAAACAAATGGTGATCTGACCCAAAAGATATATCTCTCAGCTGTCCTTCTCCTATATTAAAATAAACAGTCTTTGTAATAGTTATCATATTTATCCCTAAGACTTTCCCTTCATCCTAACACACATCACTGGGACCTTTAACATACTGTACTTAATTGCTCTTAAAAGTCCTAACACATTTTTAATTTCCTATTTAGAGCCTGATTTCATTAACCTAAGAGATTTTCCAAAGATTCATGTGTATCTGCCAGAAATACATTTATCTGAGTATTATGCTTAGGGCAAACTAACATGACATGTTTAAGGTTTTCTTTGACCATCATTCAACAGTCACAATCTAGCAGTAGGTGCTTATCTCCTATGTATGTTGATTTAAAAAAATAATATTGCTTGATCAATTTTCTGTGTATAGGTGTCAGTGGAAGAGTGACATAATGTTCCATTTTGTGACCTTTTTTATAGAGGCCCATTCTGAAGTCCTTTGGTTTTTAACTTATTTCATATCTAGTTGTTTTGCTTGATCCTGTACTCTTGATTTTAATTCAGTAAATGTCCATATAATAATATATAAAAAAACATGGCAATTGTTTAACAAACTTGTTTTGGAACTCAAACTTTTTTTAGAACTACTGTTTAAAAAATTTTACTGATTTGTGGTTCTTCTTCAACCATTTTAATGAGGACCTTTGCCAGAAAAATACTTCTGACAATTAATCTTAAACCCGTTGTGGGATCACAGATATTTCATCCTTCACTATCACAAACTCTGCTCCTTATTGCTTTCAAATACTTTTCCTTTTAAAGTGTATACACAATAATTTTTATTATTTCAAACTTTTAATATACTTTATCTCAATTTTTAAAATGTTACATAGAATTGACATTGTAAGTAAGTTTTTATCATGTTTCCTTAAGGGAAGCAAGTTAATCTGCATCAGATGTTGAAGGAGAAAAGGAATCCTTGAATGGATGTTGTGGCTAATTGTTTTCTTTCCAAGTTACTCTGGCTCACATATTCAAATGAGTTGCATGGCACAAAATGGAGATGTGTGGTGCATCCTGGAAAATGCATGATGGTGTGATATTCAAAAGAGGGAAATGCATCACACAAGTCTGAATGTGAGATTGTGAAGATACAATGTATACAGCACAAAAAAGGGGGAGGACACCTGACTATGCCACGCATGTGTGTTTTCAGCCAAAATGCATGGTGCATGTGCTGTGCATGCCAAATATGGGCCATACACGTTAGGCATAATAAGGGCAGTCCTATATCAGCAAGACACCCAGAGGTAGGCTGCTGAACTACAGGAACAATGTCTGGGCTTACATTTCACATGACAGCAGTAATGAAGATGTGAGGAGACTGGGGGAACATCAAGGTGGCATAGGAAGGGCCCGTAGGCAGTGTGCCAGACAGACATGGTACTGGCCCCACAACACATATGAACAGCTCAGGGACACAGACAGCATGGGCTGGTACTGGCTCAACAGGACAGTTCTGAGACAGCTCTGTGTGCTATGCCATGATAAGCTCCAGACACCCACACACAGAAGTCATGCAATGACGGTAGAGACCAAGGTCACAGCATTGCTGTGCCTGTTCACCAGGGGCACCTTCCAGATACTGGTGGGAGACACCACTGGCATCACCCAGTCTGCCACATCTTGTCTCCTCATACAGTTCCTCACCATTCTATTGCACCAAGCAAGTGAGTTCATTCAATTCCCTAGCACACCAGAAGAGCGGACAGCAACAATGCAGTACCTTTACAGGGTTACATGCCTACCAGCTGTGCTAGGGGCCATTGGCTGCAGTGGCCATCAGAGCACCACCTGGCAGTGACAAAGATGTCTATGTCAGCAGGAAGGAGCACCACTCCATCATGTGCCAGGTGGTGTGCGATGCCACAGGGTGCATCACATGCATCTGTGCTCAGTATCATGGAAGTGCACATGATGCATTCATCTGGCACCAGTCATCCCTGTACCATCAGTTCATGTCCAGGGAGATACCCAGTGGCCATCTTCTGGGTGAGTGGAAAACAGCCACAAACAAGGTGACCACATGGTATCACGGTGCAGTGATGGCAGCCTTAAAAGTGTCAGCACAGTAGGAAGGAGTGCTGCAATGGCAGACAGCCATGTGACACATGGGATGGGGAGGGAGGCAGGGATAATACCTGAAGAGGACAGACACTAAACAGACATGGAAAACTGGCATGGTAGGGAAAACATGTGTCATCATCCACTAGGCACAAGTTACAGGGGTGGTGCCAGTCATTAGGGGCCTGTGACAATGTGGGAAGGAAGCACAAGGTGACGTACTGGAAGGTGACAGGACTGTGTGGCACATCCAGGCTGAGGATGTGCCATGCCTCACAGATGGAACAGCATGCAGGTTGCAGTGGCAGTGACAGTAGAAATACAACAGCAGGGAAAGGGCCAGATAAGGGAAGATGAGAATATGCAATAGCAACTTTGTGGGTAGGGAAATGAGTGGAAGAGGCTGACCATAAGTAACAGGTCCATGTGGAGTGCTGAATGTCATGGATGTGGATTGCATACTAAGATACAACCTTCCTTTACACAGGAGACAGTGCATACCCCTCTGGCTGTGGATGCTCGCCACAATATTGTGACCCACATCTGAAAGAGAACAGAGATACAATGAGGCACACATGGCTACATAAAACATCATAGAGTGTGTGTCTGACATACTGAAGATGTGCTTCAGATGCCTGGACAGATCTAGTGGTGCCCTACAGTATAGTCCGGACAAGGTCTGTTGCATATTCCTGGCTTGTTGTATGCTACACACAACTTGGCTATAGACCATGGACTTTATCCAGGTCCCAGAGGGTGACAGTGTGGAGTAATTGGAGCCACCAGATAAAGGGAAGCATGTATGGCATGACTGGAGGGATCCAAGATTGGCCATGAGAAGACAGCGACACGGGGGCACCATTGTGCAAGAACATTTCAGATCCTGAAGGTGAGTAATGCATGCAGGTGTGACATTGCTCTCATACACACAGGCATTGTATGTGTGTGCACAGTGTGCTCCACAGTGATGTTGAGTATGTACCAGATGGTCCATTGTGTTGTGCAGACAGGTGTGTGGCAGTTGTATGCATACATGTCCACAGGTAGGACATTTTCAATGACACTCAGAGGTATCGTCAGTGATGTGACATGGGTCAAAGGCTGACCATTGGTACTTACACAGTGGTAAGCAACAGGTGCACTCATCATGCCCATGCCAGTCCCATGACACCATGGCCCACATCAATGTCCCAGATGCCATCCATACAATGTGACAATGCCACAGGGGTTGAGAGGTAGGCAGTGTGGTTCACAGGGTGTGGACATTGCACAACCATAGGCATTGCAGGGCAGATGTAACTCCACCTGCAGCCTGGAGGCATCACAGGCAGTCCATAGAGGTCCTGGACACCTTAGGGTTTGTGCATGAAGCCGCTACAGATGCATACATGGCCTTGACCCACAGATGCAAGCTACACCAATGGGGACCCCTGGGCCACCTTGGGTGAGGCCTCTGCCTCTGAGAGGGTAGACACATGTGACCATGAATGGCTATATGCTGGGCTGGGTGTGGTGAACCAAATACCACAGCCAGGGTGGGTGGGGGTATGATGGCAGGGGATGGGGTGTTAGGGGAATGTGGATGCTGCATGGTGTTTGGGGGTGCTGGAGTTGCTGCAAGGTGTGTGGCATGTGGTACAGCCACCATGGGAAGCTAGTGCTTTAGTGCCTTCCTGTATAGCTGCCACTACATCGGAGAAGCATGCAGTAATGTCCTTGAGTAACAGGCAAATAGTCCCCATGAGCTACACATGGTAGACAGAAGTCCGCTCCTCATGGAGGTAAAACTACAAATGCAACCCCTGCACAGCATCATGGAGTGCCTCCTGGCTCTACACAGAGGCCCTCAGTAGCCTCATGTGTTCTGACAGCTCATTGTCCAGGGCAACGTGTCATGGTATGGGTGGAGGCTGTTGATCCGGGGGGCAGAGGCCTGGTGTGTGACCGCCACAGCATATGACGGCCCCACAGGTGGCCACTGGGGTTGTGAAGAAGAGGCCTGTTCATCTACAATATGCACTGGGGCTGCCTGAACATGCAGCTGGTTAGACTGTGGCTGGTCACTAGTTCCCTGTCACTGGGCAACAGTGCCCAACTGCTGCACCTCTTCAGGCTGCAATACTTTTCCCTCTTCCTGCACTGTGGTCGACTGCAAGTGGTGGCCTTCTTCCTGTGTAGGTGCTGTCCCTGGATGGCTGCTGGTGGCATCTTCAGCTTGTGGGATTAGTCTGGGACACATGAAGCAGTGTCAGGGGTGACACTGTCGACGTACAAGATGTCATCATTGTCAATGTCTGTGGCAAACACATCCACAGTATTGAGGGATGCTTTGGCTGACAGGGAGACAGTCTCATCATCATCACTGCCCAACCCCCCCATGTGTGCCGGTCCACAGCAGTGGGCCCCACACTGGTCATTGCTATGGCCACAGGTACAGAGTCATGCTGTGCAGGCAGCTGTACTTGTGGATCACCACCTGTCCCGAGATGTGATGGTGCTTTGGAAACAAAAGACGAGAGCATGGTTAGGGATGCATGCCCATGCCAACAGTACAGTAACATATACAGGTAGGTGTCCATGCATGTACCAGAAAAACAGGTGAAAGTACACCCAGCCATGACAGTGTGAGCAGGACACTTGCCAGATAAGCTAGGATGCACACAGATGCAGTGTTACCCACAAACATACAGTGGACATTATTGGGTGGCCACACAGTGCTGCACATAATGGATATCATGACACACACACAGACAGAGGAAGCCACATGTATACTCACAGTGCTAGGACGGCTGGCCACTTATCTCAAAGCCCCCACATGGAACACCATACACAGCCATCTGGCTGAAGGTTGTGGCCATGAGTGACTCCTGCGGGATCATCATAGGAGCCCTGGAGGGTCCTCCACCAGTTGCCTGGCGGGAAACATGGGCCTCAGCCAATAGGCTCTTGCAGTGCACCCGGAGGCCACTGACCCATTTCATGCACTCCTGGGGTGCACAGTTGTACTTCCCTTGGGCATTTACAACCTCCGCCACCTCCCTGCAGCTCTGTTCCTCCTACTCCTGTGGTCTCGGACACTTCCGGTAGAGGAGGTCCTCCCTGAGCACCTTGGCCTCTGCAAGGGCCTTGAGCTCATTCTTTGTAAAGTTTGATCATCTCAATCTGTCCAACTCCATACTGGTGCTATGGGAACAAACAGACAGTGACAGGCCCAGTTACAATGACATGGCACTATAAACAAGCACCCTGCACAGAACAAGTACTGCCACAAAACATGACACAAAACCTACCTTCAAGGCTGCAGTACTTCTCGGTCACCTGTGTGGAGTGGTGGAGCAGGCCTGCTTTTATGATAATGTGCATGCAAGTGAGCTGAATACATTCCAGTAATGAGATGTAAATGTGCAATTTGGGCACAGACTGTGCAATGAGGTGATTTGCATATCCTGGCTAAATATTGCAAAGATGTGCGCTGCGCAGTTGGTATGTTATCGTGCTTTTCTGATTGATCTACTGAATGCCATGGCGCATATACACAGGCATCTGTGCAATACACGCCATACATCACTGCTCCCTGCAGAACACACACAGCACCCTTGAGTGACAACAGAAGTGCCCTATCACACAGTTGCAATTATGGTCCGTTCATGCTCAACTGTGTCTGCTGCGCATGGACCTTGCAGTGTGTGGTATGGATGGCTAGTCATGGCAGCAAGTGCCTTCACAATATGGTGGTGCATGGCAGCTGCACATGTGGTGTAGCATGGTGCATGACCTTAGTTTGCCATGTGGCTCAATGCTACTGTGCATGCTCAGTATCACAGCTGTGATACACTATCATGCAAAGTCATGGCGCTAACACTTGCAGCACGCAGCAAACCAAGTATGCCCTATCATGCTATTTATGCGGGAGTGAGCCTGCCAGAATGTGGCCAGAGTTGCATCACAGCAGCAGCAACACAATGGCACATGCTACATGTCAGATGGCACCCCTCCAGCATGCCCAGCAGTGGGAGGAGGTTGATCTGGCTAACCTGGTGGACCTGGTGGTCCCCAGGGAGGGCCAGCTGTTTGGGCTGGAGGAGCTGAACTGGGGCAGGTCAGCCATATGCGCAGAGAGTGCCAGTCACCTCAGCGGGTGTGCTGGTATCACACACACGTGAGCAGTGTCCCACCGATTCAGGGACCTTAGCAGGTTGGACAGGGCATGCCTCGACCACTACTGTGCTATGGTGGAGGAGGGCACAGTGCCACGCCCAGGTATGTACACCATGTGAATGTGTGACATGATGGTTGTTGTTGTATGTCAGGCATTTGTCTGTGCCCAACACTGACCATTGTGGACTGTGGCATACCATCTGTATAGGAACCACAGATGCTGAACACTATGCCAAATAACTTTCCGTTGTGGATGGCACAGACATGCCCCACCCACTATATTATGCAGGGGTACAGAGGTACATGCCCATGTTTGTCATAATGAGGGCATCACCTGCCAACAGAGGCTGACAGGATGCTGAGCAGCACCAATACACAGTCAGCTGGGCAGGGAATGGTGCCATCAGAATCCGGGCACACAATGGGAGATGGTATACAAGCCACAGGAGCTGTGCATTGCACTGGTGTCACCCACTGACATGGCACAATGTGTAGTCATAGTGATGTATGACATGGCTGTTGCGCTTTGTGACATCACATACCATTTCCTTGCCACTGATGTCCTTATTTGTCCATGCATGTGTCTGCCCATGTGTCACAGGCCACACAACAGGACCTGTTACATGGATATGGTGTGTCCTGGCATGCCTGTAAACAACAGTCCCTCTGATGAATACCACATGTCCCAGTGCAACCTAGCCCTCTTTGTGGCCTCTTTAAGGCCTTGCATGCTGGGGCACATAGGTATGTAGCATTGCACAGCACAGTGTGTCACAGTGGATGCCCATTGTGCATCCCCATGATACAGTGTGTTGGTTGCCATGACACGGCAACAGAGTATGCAGGTTCCTGGATGACATATGTGTCCAACAGGTATCCACTGCATCTCCTGCACCCATTCCCTAGTACTGGCATAGTGATATTTACACTGCAACCATGTATCCATCATGTAGTATATGCAGCAGGTCAGGGGTCACAGTGGTGATGGGTACAGGACCGCTGTGGTGTATCCTGCCCCTACATGATACGGTGGACATGCATACCTATACACATGTAGGTGCCTGTTATGGACGTGGTGGCCATCAGGTGCCTTGGGTCATATGGATGGCCCTCCTGCCACAGCTATGCAGTCCTGTGTCTGTCCATGGCATGCCAATGGTTGGCTGTGTACCACCCGTGTAAGCACACCCGCCATGACAGTGCCCCAGCCAGTGTTATCCAGCTGCCATGGCCTAGCATTGGTGTCACATGGCTATGTACATCAATGCCACACAGTCTAGTGTGGGATGCACATGTGACTGTCAATGTGCTGACCAGGGTATCCATAGCAGGCCACACGGTAACACCCACTGGGACTGGTGTCCATCCTATGTGCTGGTTGCCCATGCCGCACAATAGTGGTGCTCCCCAGCCTGGATGACAGCTCTGTTAACAGTCCTCATAAGGCATGGTCCATGGGATGTTGGCTATGTATTGTACATGCACGGCACACAGTCGGGGACTGGGGTAGGGTTTTGCATGCATTACATGGTGCACCCACTGACTACATGTACCATCACCTTTCACTGTACTGTATGTGTATTCTGGTGGAATTGAGGGGCAGTATATAACCCTATATCATGCCTATGTAGTGGTACACTGTATGCCATCCACTGTTGGGGGTTCATACATTCACTAGTGGGTGTACAGTAGATGTCCACAATGCTGCCTCATATTTGGGTGTACTGTGGGGGACATGTGTGGTAATGCATGGCTCTGATTTTGCCTTTGTCATTATGTTCACATTGCTGAAAGAGAGACCAGGAGACAGGCCTGGAAGGATGTCCTCAGGCGTGATCATGAGGGGACACAACAGGACAACCAACATGGTGCAACTAGGGTGTTGCCGCAAGGATCCTCACATGAGTATGTATGTGTGTCTGACAGTGCCATGCCCATTGTGTTCTGCAAAGACACCATGGGTCACCCTCTGTGGCAATTAGTTCACCATGTAAGTTTGCATCCTGCTGTCACACATGGGGTGCTTCCACCCTGTACATCATGGCCATCCACACCCTGTTGTCCACCATGGGGAACCTTGTGAACTAACGTGCTTCCAGTGCTGTGCACAGGCTAGTCCTGACCTGAACCACATGGCCTGTCCAGTGCAGCTGTGTAGCCCATATCTATTTTGGACTGACATCCCCTGTAGGGCTTCACTGCACATGGTGCATGCAGGTATGTTATGTAGACCATGGGCCACACTATGGGTCCCTTTCCTGCAACATGTGGTTAGCACTGGAGCTGTGTACACACCTGCCCATGGATGTGTTGGTATTGTGGTCATGTGGGCCCCACATAGGCCATTGTGGTCTGTGGCATGCAGTTTGTAAATGTCCAGGTGAAAGTCACATCTAACCATTGTGACAGCGGTAGTGTGCTGTTGCTTAGTTCTGCATTGCTTACAGCTTCAGGGGTCTCTGCATAGTCCATTGTGTCATGACACATACACAGATCACTAACTGCATAGTGTACTCCACACACCCATGCACATTTCACATTCTGTGCTGTGTGTCCCCCGTTGTGTGGTCCACATTAATGCAAGTGCCCCTGCACAGCTCTCCAAGCCCCCTATGCTGTCCACCATACGTTCACAGTATGCTACTGTCGTTCAGTGGACATTCCCCTCTCCCTGTATCACCCTCACATGTTGCATGGCTCACATTGTTACAGTGCTGTGCCCTCATACTATGCCACTGTGTTAAGTTGGATGCCTGGTATAATACTGTGTTGTGCCCAGATGTACCACACTGGGATATTGGTATGGCAATTGCCTCCCTTGTGTGTGGAACATTATGTATCCCTACCCAGTGCAGACTCTGCCACACACATGGCAGTGCGGGGTTGCCATGGAAGTCTTGCATAAGACACTGTGGGCGGTGTTGCCATGGCACACACCTATGGCCATGTGTCGCGTGTGCTTGTGGCCATGGCTGTATGTTGATGTTGTCCACTGTTCACCATTGGCTGTTGCCTGGCAGCCCATCCTATTGGCCTACATCATGTCACTGTGTGACATGAGTGACGAACATCAGAGGGTGTGTCCACTTCCTGTTCCTCTGCTACACCACCGCACGTGCGCCTGTCTGTGTACATCCTGCCATTCATTGTGCAGGTTGTAGTTGTGCCAAGCAGTCGTGCCTGCTGATACTGCATTTGGCCTTTGCATTGTCCTCCACCATATACTGTGTGTGACAGGTTGTTGTGTCACCTTGTGTGCCAGCTGTACCCAGTAACAGGTGTTGGGCTCATGGTGCTCTCTCTGTGGCAGGGACATGGGCATCTGCCTTGTTTGTGTGCCGGTCCTCTGTGCTGTGTGGTCTGTGCATAGGTGAGGCCCTGTGGTGCGACACACATGTTTTCATTGGGGGTGGGCTGTCATTTTGGCATGCTTCTATTGCTCAATGGTGCTGGTGATTGGGATCATTCACAAGCCCACAGACTTTTGACATGACCCTGCTACTACTGGATTATGTCCCTGCTCACTGCATGTCCACAGGACTAGTTCAGGGCTGTTCACCCCATAGCTGTGCGCCATCATCCAGTATTCAGCTGGGATACTGGTGCCAGTGTCCACACCTGCATGTTCCTCTGCACACCTGTCCACAGGCCAGCCAGATTATGGGTGATGTGATGGGTTGTGGGGGTGTTGTTGTTTCCACACATGGGTACACGCTGCATGCCTTCCATTGTTGCTTGCATTAGAGGACCACTGTGGACAGTCAGGGACATCAGTGGTGGAGCTTTTGGCACACCTGTACCAAGGGCCAGCCACCTGTGGCCGTCACACACATGCTTCTGTAATTGGACAGTGTGCCGCAGCATCAGATACTGTGCATGCTATATGCAGCCATGTGCATCTCCACAACATTGGCCTGTGCCATGTCAACCGCATGTCCTGTATAGTGCCATTATCTGCTGCCACATCTGTGACCCATGCGTTGTGCTTCGTGGCACACATCTCCAATGAACATCTGTGGACGCTGTTGCAAGCAGCACTTGGACAGGGCCTGTGGACGGCACACACCACATGCACGGCTGTACATTACCACCATTGTTGCAGGAGGGGGCCAGGACTGTCTCTGCATACATGACAGATTACTGACACTGCTGCTGGATTGTGTTTTTCTTTTTCTTCCCATAGGACGTGTCCAGCCAGGAGGAAGAGGAGGCCAGGGATGGATCCAACTGATGGGGGCACCATGCCAGAAGGGGATTGTCCAGGACACAGTGGCTGCCCAACACCCCTGTTTGCAGCAGGAGACTTTAATTAGGACTGTTAGGGTGATTGCCTGGGACATGGCAGCCATTCAAGCACATTTGGGCTCCACACACCGCAGACGGGTGCCACAACTTGCCCCTGTTGGGCTTTGAGTTCCTCCAGCACCATGTGTGCAGTGCTAATTCCTTTCCACACCCCACCCCCACCCCATCCATTGTACATAGTTGTGAACCTACAACCCTTGTTCAGTGTTCCCCCATGCCCTCCCTGTACGTAATTTTATATTTCATTGTATATATTGCTATTGTTGTCATTATTATTTTGCATTGTTCTTCTGTTACTTTTCTGCTGTTCTTACAGTTTGTTTGATATAGATTGTCTTGTTGGTTTTAAATAAATATTTGCATCTTTCATATAGTAGTGTGCAGTGTGTTCTTCCACAGGGATCTTTGCCAGTTGTTTGACACATGTGCCACTCATCCATGAGTCCGCAGGTGGATGGGTGGGTCAGGGTATTCGTATCGCCAAATGCTCCCTGTCCCCTAGGGGGGGCACACTGTGTGTGTCACTGTGTTCACCTACATAAGTTGCATGGTGTGCCTGTGTGACATGTCCATCCTTATATTCTATCCCACTGGTTCACTGTGGTGGCACAGCAGTGTACTGTGAGGGTGTCACTGGCCACAACATGCACCCCCTGTGAACCAATGTGCATGTGTCCTACACTGTTATTGGTCATGCCATGGTGTTAGTGTGGGCCCCATGTGCACCCTCTGGCTACATGCCATTGTAGTGGTGTCCAGGTGACACACTGAGTTATCCATCACACTGGCATGTCCACTGTGGTGCCGCTTGGCATCGGCCTTCACCACTGTCCATTGGTCACAGACACTGTTGTAGTCCCCTAACCATGGCTGTATATGTGTCTGCCATGGGCCATGTGCACTGGTGTCCACATGCCTGTCCATGTCTGTATGGTGCACAGTGCTGGCCACTCACTGCCCTTGCTTGAGGCCTTTCTGGCCACTGTGGTGTGCCACTGTGCCTCCCCTGTCTGCTGGGCTACTGCACTTTTGTGCCAGCGGCATTCTCCCATGCACTCATGCAGTGTGCCACTGCCACTGTTTGTGCATCTGTCCCCGGCCTTTTGTGTGCGGTTCCCCCATATTCAAATGTGGCCTGCTGCATGGCACATCTTCAGTTGCATGATTGCACATTCTCAGGATATTCAGTCGGATCCGAGCAGTTGCTTTTGCTGCCACATTTTCTGAATATCCCACTTTTTTGTGCTGGTGTGTTTTGATGTGCGGCACATTGACTTGTGCAGTGCACCCTGCCATTTTTTTGTCTTTAACTGGATCCAGAAGAGCAATATAAGTACCCATTTTCATGCCTTCTTCTAATAGCAAGGATTCTCTTCATGCATTGCTGCCTGGCAGAGTAACATTTGGGATATACGGCACACAGTATCCAACACAACTAAAAGAAAGTGTTTGATGTAGCCTTACCAACCTAAAAATCATGTCTTAAATTCAGCGCTAATAGAAATGTGGCTAATATTGTATAGTTTGTTTGTTTGTTTATTTGCTTGTTTGTTGTGCTTTCTGGCTTGGTCACATCATCCTCCTTGAATGACGTTTGACTTGTTCAGTTTATTTTTAATAGAGACTCTGGCAGCTTTAATGAAGAAGGGTGACTTTTCATATGGGAGGCAAAAGGTTTGCAACAAGATTTCTTTTACAGCTTCTTGTACTGTATCAAATTCCTCATCAATAACAGTTGGGATTCCCACTCTCCTAATATTTACTAGTGGAATTGCTTCTCCATTAATTCTAATTTCCTCAAAACATTTTCATTCTTTGAGCTTTCAGCTCAAAGTTGTTGTAATCCAAGATCTCAATAAATAAATAAATATAACATTCTCCATAATTCTGCCCTCTGAAGCATTTTCAAGAAATTGCAATTTGTCTTCCATTGTGGTATTTTCTCAGAAATCTCTTTAAGATCATTTTTTTTTTCATTTTAAAGTAGCAGTTTTTGTTAGTTGGAATAGAATTTCAGCATTTTTTTTTTGGGGGGGGGGCATGTTTCTGACATCATTAGATTCATCACCACCGCTGTGTTTTTAATTCACATAGACATTTGTAAGACAGTTTTTAATAATAATTTTTCAATTAATAATTCAAGCCATTAAAGATGGCCACCACTCACAATATTTAATAGTGTCTTCCACTGAAGTTACTGTTTGAATGTACACACTAGATTCATATTGTGGATGTATAAGGATGAAGCTACTGCATGTTTCTGACAGGAAACAGCTTAGCTCCACACCAATATATTTAATTTTTTTCATGGCAGGCATTACAAGAGAACTTAAAAAAAACTTCAAACTTCTGCATCTCAGTTCATTTATATTGATATGTTTGACAGAAATCCATTAGTGCTGGAAAAAAACACTAAATGATGATGAACAAATACTGTTACTTTAACACACCTTTCTGAAGATAATTTGTTTGTGCTGACTGCTTTAAACTGTGATCAAGGCAGTCCATCCATTTCATGAAAGTTTCAGTTAATGAATCAAATGCTTTACCCAACTTTTCCATATTGTATGGAGAAGAACTCCGATGAAAGTCCTGCTGTAATTCTTATGCAATTTCCAACTGTAAAAGAAATCCATAAAAACTAATATGGGACAGGATCAATAAGCATACTTGATTGCAAACAAGGCAAATATAATGACCAGTAAATATTTGACTACATGCCTCTTTTAACACTAATGAGCACATGCTACTGAGTTCTCCATGGTGATGTCTGCTGGCAGCAATTCCTGGTAAATAGCAAGCTGAATGGACAACTGATGAAGAATTGAAGGTTGTGTTTCTTTTGCTCTTTCCTACGGAAGACTAGGATTCCATTTAATTTGATATAGTGCCTTTTTCATCTGCATGTCTCCCAGATCTCAAGAAAGAATTGGGCAAGATACTTGAAGGACAGTGCAGACCTGGCAGCAACCATGTGATCAGTGACAATCTATACACAGCCATGGAGAAGTGCATTGAAACTTGATTTATAGAGTGTGGAAATGTTGGGCACCATTCCAAGTTTACTCCCTATTCTTTTAAAACAATGATCTTAGAGCTTAAACCTCCACCTGGACAGATAACAGAAACAGACAAATGAGTCTCTAAATTACCCTCATACAGTATGTGAGTGCCAACACTTCTAGCAAGGGAGAAGCACCGCCTTCCCCAGTGTTAGTTAAGCAATAACACATGAAAGGGGGTGCATTATGATGGGATAATGGCCCACCTTAGGTGGATTGAAACACAAGGTGAAGACGAGTGCCTCAACCACCCAAGAAGGCATATTAGCCTGCTTGAGTGCCTTATCGCAATTATGGAATGGGTCCTTTTTAGTAAATTGGATGTATTTTTTAAACATATTTTTGTTGAGCTACGTTCACCTGGCTTCTTTTGTTTGGATAACAGCCCAGCTAACAGTACATCTTGGGCAATCAGGAGCCAGCATTCTTTCTACCCATTTCATAATATTGGTTATAAACCCAAACTCCTTGTATGGAGTAGGAACATAAGACATTCTGGCGCAGAAGCAAGTGTATTACTAAACGAGCCATATCGTACTGTAGTAACAGGAGTGCACTCATACCAGACAAAATCGAGGCCACAGACATTAGATTTCAGGGGCTTGGTTTTCAAAGCCTAGTTCTGCTGCATTCCTCTTGAAATGAGACAACACAAAACCTGAGAGGCAAAGGTCATGTAGCATATATTCATACAGTTTGCTTCACATGCATGACACATGCATGATTATACAACGACAGCAGCCAGGATGCAATGCTGTAATGCTGTAGTATATGACAAAATGCTGCAGCAGTACTTTGTGATATGTCACTTACTGTACATTACTGCGTTGCAGAGTGGCCAGTATTCATGGCAACTTGTCTGAAAGTGAAATAACTTTTTAAGTGGTCTACCTTTCAGGCAGAAGCATGTCATGTGTTGCTTGACTGTGCCGCAGCTTGTGGGGGATGTTTGAATATCCAACCTCTAGATTGCCACACAATAATGGGATGCAAAGTCAAGGTAAACAATAGCATATTCAATAGGGTGTGAAAAGGACTTTAACTGGAGGTCTGCGCTGTAGAATCATATCTGTATATTATGCCCCAAGTGACTGTCAATGCTTTGCCAAATCAGGCTCCCATTGTCACATACTTTAAACAAAGGTTGCGAGAGTCTAGAATGACTGTGTTCATAACTTTTTGCAATGTCTTTAATTTTTCATGTACTTTGATCATTCTGCACCAAACCAGAAAGTCACAATGGTGCACTGCAGTACACGACTGAGCACTAAAGGCTGCTGGGAAAGTGCCCCAAAACTGTGAAGTAGATGCTGCCACTACTGCAAATGAAACAGAAGTGGCCATGTATTACAATTCTATTTTAATTTTGTTAATGGGGATGCTAATGTGTGAAATAATAGTTATATCATTTACCTTTGGTGCTGCTTGATCGGGAGCACTGTGGTGACTTCCAGTTTGGCACAGAACTATTAAAAAATGTGGGAAAAAAGAAGACATTGCAAAAAAGTAGGAACACAGCTCTTTTGAAGTACAGCAACATGAAATGTTACAATGGAGGCCTAATATGGCAAAGCATCATAGGTCACTAAAAGCAGTAATATTTGTCAGTTGGCAAAATATGTCATAGTTTTTTTAGCAATATTATGGTTCTGCTGTAAGAAGAGTCATCGTCAGTATATTTTTACTTCTCTAAGATATTTTTTAAACAAATGTTTATAATTAGTGACTGAAGTCACTAAGATGGCCACCATTAGGAATTCTTCTAAACCCCTTCCCCCAAGGTTACTGGTTGACTTAAAGGGACACTGTCAGCCTGTTCTGCATCATATCATTTCTAGTTAAAACCCCACATTTTATGATTGCTTACCTCCTCTAAAATGCATTGATGTTGCTGTTTGTTTTGTCTGTCTCCTTGTTTAGTAGAATTGAAATGCATGCTATTGTACATTTATAAACAACTTTGTTTTGCTTCAGGTTCTGAATCTATTTTCCTTGAATGCTTACTAAATATTAGAAGCCCCCTCACCAAATAGTGCAGTCACTAATGGGGCACTAGCCTTCTAAACTCCCACTGCATCATGAGTGGCTAGACAATATTGGTGCATTCCTAAGTCCAGGAAAGATGCAGTGGGAATTGATCAAGGAATGTAAATAAACCTGTTTTGTGTGGTAACACCAGTATGGGGGGCAGTCTGTTTTTCACTTTTTAAAAGAAAAAAAGAATCAAAATTAAACTACTAGCTACATCAGCAGTTTTAATAGACTGTTAGCAGTCATAAAATCTTTTTTTTAAATAAGGGACACTTTGAGGCCTAAGGGGGTTGACAGTGTTCCTTTAACATACTGCATTAATATCCTGGATACATTACAGGGGTGTCAGCACAGACTTTCTTTTTTTTTTTTGTCCAGCTGCTGATCCTCCTTAATGGAGCTCAGCTCAGCTACACCACACCAACCACCCCCACCATGCCCAGACTTATTCCCCTGGTTGGGCTCACTCCCAAGGACACTATTTGACAAGCCCCAGCTTACCCTCTGGGTCAAGGCAATGGGAGCAGGCCCTCAATGGTGGACACTATTTGGCAATGGGGCTGCGGCAGAGCATGGCTTCATACCTGGGGCTGGCTTTTTCTGAATGCTGCTGTAGTCCCCTTTTGGAGGTGGGACGTGAAATAAAATCAGCAGGACTAACCTGACTTCTGTCCTGCTTCCACTCATCTTGAGTGCCAATCACAATGGGTCCCTCAGCCTCTGCCAGAGGTCACTAATGCGTCGGACATTTTCCCCCCTCTCCCCGCAGAAGGAGAGATGTCCCTTGGATGCTCAATCCATCTCCACCTGGTCAGCCCCCTGACTCCTGGGTCTGTTCCTGAACACAGGATGTTAGCGTCAGAAGCGGATGCCTTGCCGCTGCGCCAGTGGGCCAGCTCCAACACAGATTTTCAATGGTAAACATCACAGCTCTACACTAAAACATGTTATTTATTTATAGTGGGCATAACCAGAAACCTGGAGTTACTAGTAGCCTATCAGGTTAGCCTTAGGAAGGTAGAGAGCTCATTAGGAGCTCTGAGGAGATGACATCATTGTTTACTAAGCTAGGCTGGGCAGAGAATGGATCATGTCATTTAGAATTCTCACAGCAGCATAAGCCACTTTGGAACCAGCTGCTCTGGGGAGTTTTAGAATGTTCAAACAGTAGTGCAGTCAGTCTTAAGTAGAGGTGTGTGAAGTTGTCAAAATTAGCTCCGCGTGAAACTTTGCGGATTCTGAATATTTCGCAAAGTTTTCTACCCTGTGAAATCCCACTTTGAAATGTTTGGGGTGGATTCATGAAACTTCAAAGTCAAAAACTTCAATTTCTATTACAGTCAATGGTACAGGTGTCCCAGATTCATGAAGCTTGAACTTCGCCAGCGAAGTTCAGCAAAATAGTCGAAAGTTTGCAATGAACCATGGGATATTTTATTTATTTTACTTTTTTGAATTTCTCAGATTAAACCTTTGAGAACAGGCTCATTACATAGGTTCCACATCAAACAGCAAGGGTACATACAACAAATTTACAATTTGGTATACAGCAAGTAGGTACAGGGCAGTGGGATTTAAAATGAGATAACATATAGATATGCTTGATAACGGGCAAAACACGAGGTACAAAAAGGGGATGGGAGGGTGTAAGTGGGTGAGGAAAGCACAGGGGAGGAGAGGCAGAGAAGACAACTACAGTGGGGGGGGGGCATGAGAATCAGTCCAGGATGTGGGCCTCGTCAAGGGAGAAAAAAGCTTGTTTAGGATGTCATGTGTAGGTAATGAAGCCAGGCCCAGCCACTGGATGCAGGTACTGGATTTCCAAGATGGCCAAGCATAGGCTGGGATAAAACAAACAGAGGGGTATCAGGAGGAGAGACTTTCCAGAGTGACAGAGTGAGGAGAGAGAACAGGGCATGGGGGAGAAGGGGAGGAAAAATTGGACTTTTCAGGGTGGGGAATGTGTAGGTAGTGGTAGGTGGTGCATGGTGTGAATATAGTAAGGCAGGTCGGAGGCTCTATAGGAAGCAGCCTCAGTGGGCAGTGGCAACCAGAAAAGTTCTAAGGTCATGTTTGAAGGGACCTAATGGAGATTTAGCAGTGATACCAGCAGGTAGGTTGTTAAACCATTTAGGTGCCTGATGGGCAAAAGCTCATTGACCTGGAGAACTGCGACATCTTGTGATCTTGAAGGTTATACTCCCTGAACTTCTAGTTGGGCAGATATGAGGTCACATGTTGCTGAACAGCCAATGAGGAACTAGTTTTCTCATTCTGTGAGTGTAGTGTGTTTGAGACAGACTTAGAGAGCAGAGCTTGTGTTGCAGCTTGGAATCAAATCTAAAAACATTATATGAAAGTGCATTTAGTTTGTCAAATTGCTTTAGAACTGTTACTGTACATGCTTTTTGCACACACAGTGTTTTTTTGTGTTGCTTTTCTCTGTCCTGTATTGTTTATTTGCAGTATTTATTTTTTTGTTAGAAGTTGTGGTTTGGTGGTTTGTGTGGGCCAGGGGAGGGTAGAAGCAGTTTAGAAGGCACAGTTTTCTTCTGAACAAAATCAGTTGGCAAGTGCCCTGTATTTTCTTAATAAAAAAAATCACTCTCCTCCTGACTGTGATTTAACCTGAGTGATTGTTGCATCCCTGCATGCACACCTGTATTTAGGAAAAAAAAATCACTGTTCTCCTTACAGTGACTTAAGCTGAGTGACTGTTGTGTCCCTGCATGCACAACTGTATTTAGGAAAAAAATCACTGTTCTCCAGATAGCAATTTAACTCGAGTAATTGTTGTGTCCCTGTGTGCACACCTGTGTTTAGGAAAAAAAATCACTGTTCTCCAGATAGCGATTTAAGCCGAGTGATTGTTATGTCCCTGCATGTGCTGAAGAATGACTGGGAAGAAAAGGGCAACTAAAGGGAGAGGCCATGAAGTGACCACAAAAAACAATTTTTCAATTTGTGGTTCCTAATACTAATTCTAAGAGCGGTGCAGGAACCATAGAAACATATAGATTTTGATGGCAGATAAGGACCGCTTGGCCCACCCAATCTGCCCATTTCCCTACCTAATGGATAAGCTGCAGATCCTAGCTAACCAGCAGCCTACTTCTTCCTACCCCCACCCCCTAGAATTGCCCTATGACTGTCCCATGCATGCTTGAATTCCACCACTGTTTTTGACTCCACAACCTCCTCCGGAAGGCCGTTCCATGCATCCACAACCCTCTCTGTGAAAAAATACTTCCTTAAATTACCTCTGAGCCGCCCCCCTTCTATCTTCAGATTGTGCCCCCTTGTTCCCCAGAAACATGTATGTGAGCACAGGGACAGCATTTAGATGACTCTGTGGCATGCAGTGGCAGTAGTAGAAAAGTATATGGCCCTGGTGTTGGCTTTCCTGTAGTTAAGTTTTTCTCTGCAGAATCTGTGGCAGACATGTTGATCATGTCTCAGTGTCAAGTGACACAGTGAGAGGAAGCAGCAGCACCACTAGCAAACAAACAACTATGGGCTTGGAGGCTGTTGGTGCTAAAGTGAAATTTGAAAGTGGTGCTGTTGGTGATGGTAGGTTGGAGGCGGAGCCTGATAATGTGTTTTCATGTCCGGTGAGTGAGGGTGAGGTGGTGGTACATGTGGAGCAACAAGAGGACAACAGTCATGAAGAGGAGATGCATGTTACAGAGCCTGTGGCACGTGCTACGGAGGCAGACAGACTTGCTGAGGCTGATGAGACTGCCAGCAGTGCCAGCTTTTTTCCAGACTATGGTGTGTATGATGATGATGTGTCAGATGACATGGATCCCTCATGGGAGCCAGAAAGGAAGGATGTTACAGAGCGTGTCTTTCCTGTTGCCTTAGCTGCTAAAACCACCAAAGAGGAGGTCACCCCAACCACTGTTTCTCTCATTTTTTTTTCCATTCAACTTTTATTGAAGGTTTTACAATAATAAAGGAGTACATCCAGAAAAAAGATGGGTAACAATAAAGATACCAGACATAACAACGAGCAACATCCGGATGCAATCCTTACCCCACCCCCCAAAACCCCCCCTCAGCCCAAACCACCCACCCTATGCACAGCACATAAGCATGAACTAACTAAAGAAAGTTTAGCGAATTACATAGGTACAGAAAAAAAAGTGTATAAGGAACCCCAGACACGGTTAAACTTAGGAAGATTATTCTGCAAATTTGCTATGGTTCTTTCCGTTCTAAGGTTAGCTAGGAATTCTTGCAACCATTCGCTATAGGAAATCTCTACAGTATCCTTCCAATGTTTCAAAATCACTTTTTTGACTGAAGCCGAGATCAGACCCATATGATATTTCCTACTTCGGACGTCAACCGAGGCCATATCCCCCAAAATACATATCTCAGGGGTAAATAAATTTTCCAGACCCAAAAGAGGGTCCAGGTTCCTCTTGATGGACTCCCATAATACAACTATTTTCGGGCAATTCCAAAAAATATGAAGCAGGTCCCCGACCCCTTGCTGACACCTAAAACAGGAAGAGGAAGAAACCATGCCCCGATCCACCAGTTTTAAAGAGTAATAGATATTATGCAATAACTTAAATTGCATTATCCTGAGTCTATCCTGCGACAAAAATTTGTGACACGATCTCCAAATACTAACCTAGTCAAATTTATAATCCGGAATCAGCTGAGACCAATACTGTTTGGGAGAGAGAATAATGGGGTGTAACCAGTTAATCAATGTGTTATATACAGCTGATATAGCGTGAGCTTTTCCAACCATTGGAACCAGCGTACCCTCAAATTCAAATGGATAGCCGCTGAAGGTAAAAGTGCCCAGTTTCCCCATCAACAGATGTTGAAGTTGAAATGCTTTAAATATCAAACCCTGAGGGATTTGAAACTTATTCAAGATACCAATTGATGTGAGTAATTTACCTCCTTCTGCAAACAGATCCTTAATCAATACTTTCCCCAATAATGGTAACCAAGCATCTTTAATGGGTTTACCATCTATTAGGAAATTGGGGTTACCCAATAATGGTTGAGCTGGATCCATAATATGAGAATATTTTAAAAAGGTACATAATTGTACATGAACTTTAACCGATATCTCAATGGGAATTCATAAAGCCACTGGAAGGGCTTTCAATGAACAATATAACAAGGCCCCAGGCCTAAAACCAAAGTCAGTTATCGGGATACCTCTAAACTTAGCCACAATGGTGTATGGCTATTAATCTAGGAGTCATCAGTTTCCTTAAGCCAGCGAAGATACTTAGACGCATGACTGGCCCAATAATATAAAGCAAAATGGGGAAGTCTCAAACCACCAGACAATTTAGGGGCAATCAGTTTATGATAGGACAGTCTAGGTTTCTTATAATTCCAAATGAAATCAGAAATAATTCTATGAACTTTTTTAAGCCATTTTAACGGAAGCCATATATTTAACATATTAATGGGATAAAACAGACGAGGAAAAATGTTCATTTTTACTAAATTAATTTTACCCCAAATAGAAAGAGGGATTATTGCCCATCTCCGAAGATCTGCCTCGACAACTTGCAATACCAGATCTAAATTTCGCTGGACCAGGCGAGAAACGTCCCTGGTTAAAGTAAGACCTAGATACTTGATAGACTCGGCATTCCAAGCCAGCCTGAAAGGGGCGATATCATGTACGTATGTCCTAAAATTTAAAGGGAAAACCACAGATTTACCAATATTAAGCCTATAATTGGCAATAGTACTAAATTTATCAATAGTGTCAAGTAAAATCGGAATAGAGGAGGACGGATATGAAATTTGCAAGAGTAGATCGTCTGCATATGCAAGCGCTTTCAAAGTATGCCCCACACCTGAATACCTGAATCCATTGCTCCAGTTTAATCCATACAATGAGAGGTTCAATGTACAAATTAAAAAGGAGCGGGAAAAAGGACAGCCTTGTCTGGTGCCCAGAAAAGTCTGAATGGAGATGAGGTTACTCCATTGCAAGTAATTCTTGCCGATGGGAATTTATAAATAAGCTTTAATCCAACCAGAGAACTGTTGAGGAAACCAAAACGATCCATAACCTTACAATAGTTACCATATACCCTATCAAAAGCCTTCTCGGCATCCAGAGAAACCAATACCATCGGGTGATCTGAGTCCGGGAGGCCGAGAGATATGAGCCAAAACCCTTAAATGATCGGCAGAGGATCTGCCTTTCATAAATCCAACCTGCTCAGGTCCAATTAAACCAGGGAGGACCTTACTGATCCTATCAGCCAATAATTTAGTAAAAATTTAATATCCTGATTCAGAAGGATATGGGTCTATAACTAGAAACCAGATCCGGAGGCTTACCTGGTTTGGGCAAAAGTACAATTAAAGCCTCAAAAAGAGAAAGATCGGTAGTGACACCATCCAAAATACACTGAAACAACTGTAACAGAGAAGGAATTAATTCCTTGGAAAAAGTTTATAAAAGTTGGCAGAAAAGCCGTCCGGGCCCTGTGTTTTATCCAAGGGAAGGGACTTAATAACCTGATCTATTTCATCTTCTGTGATGGGAGCCAGGAGTTGAATTTGGTCCAATTCACTCAATGAGGGAAGATTTAACTCCCTTAAAAAAGAGCCGATCTTTTCATCTGACGGAGGATCCTTCATAGGTCCATAAATCCCCTTGAAATAACCTACAAATTCCCCAAAAATATCCTCAGGGGAAGTTTTAACTGGGCCCCCCTCTGGCGAGTGAATGGCTGGCACCCACCTGGAGGACTCTAATTGTTTAATTCTCCTGGCTAACAATCGGCCAGCCTTCTCTCCTTGATCCGTAAACATTGCCCCGGTTCTAATAATTGCCCATTCAGCCTGTTCATTTAAAATCCTGAGGTATGAGTCCCTTAACAAAGTTAACTCTTGTCTATAAACATCGGAGGAAGAGGCGGAAAGACCACGCTCTTTATCATGGATCAAAGTAAGTAACTCTGAAATATGATTCAATCTCTCCTTCTTCCTGCGGGAGGCTAGGCCTATCAAAATACCACGAATAAAGGCTTTGAATGCCCCCCATTCAATATCTGGCCTATTAGTGGAATTTTGATTAAAAGAGATAAATTCTGTTATCTGCGAAGAAATGTATTTGACCAGCTTGGGATCTTTTAATATCTGATTATTGATTTTCCATCTATTCCCTGGTTTAGGTAATGATGAAAAAGCAATTAGACACTGATACTATAGAATGATCAGATAACGGCCCAGAGATTATACCAGTGTTTAACACCCCAACCAAAGAGTATTTGAAATTAACACATAATCAATTCTGGATAGGTGTTATGTACCCGAGGTAAAAATAAAACTCCGTGAGCTCAGTGAAAAATTCTCCACACATCACATAGGCCCAGTCCATCCATCATTTCTCTGACTGCCTCTGACCCGGGTTAGACCCCTCCTAACAGGACGGATCTGTCCAGAACCGGATCCATAACAAATTTAAGTCTCCTCCAATTACAATAGGTAAGTTGCACCAGGAAGAGAGTAATTCTGTGATCTGGACAAAAAACACAGGGTATCAATATTGGGACCATAAATTGAACCAAAATAATCTCCAGAGTATGTAGGTGCCTCTAACAAGGCATACCTCCTGCCTGTCCTGAAGTATTTGAATCGGATTGAATGGTACTGATCTCTATCATGACCATCACCTTTACTTTGAGAACTACCTTCGGAGGCAAAAATCTGCCCAATTTGAAGCCTACATAGCTGGTTACTTTCAGAGTTTAATAAGTGGGTCTCTTGCAGAAACATGATATCTGCTTTCACATAGTCAAGGTGTTTTAAAACCTTGTATTGTTTCGATTTATGGTGAAGTCCGTGCACATTCCAACTCACAATATTTATTTGCCTAGCCATAATGTAAAATGATAATAGACTCTAAATAATAAAAAAAAAACATAAGATTGAACCTATATTCTATAATTAAAACAAAAAGTGCTGTGCAAGGGCCCCATCCCCCCTCCCATACCCCAAGACCCACAGATACCCCAAAACAGTAATAAATCCAAATCCCCAGCAACCCCTCCACCCCTAACCCACCCGAACTACCAATGAACATGGTTCCAGCACAATGAGAGTCTCCACCTCCGCCCCTTCCACCCAACCACACCAATACAGGTCAGCACTAAGATAGTTGAATACAAGAATATTCCTACCAACCTTTACCCTTCATCAAACTAAACCTATCTAACCCATCCATAAAGACCTCAGTATACCAATATTCAAAATCAGTAAACTCAAGGAAAAAAAAAAAAAAGAACAGACCCCCAATACCCATTACTTGAATGCCATTGCCTCTTATGAAGTTAACATATTAACAGACTATGCCTATCTCGACCATATACAGCCTTCCCCAATGCCAAAGTCCAGTTCACGTCTGTTGAGGGCGCTGCCCAATCAGGCGCCATCTAGTGTCTCTTAGGCTAGATATGAAGAAGAAAAAAAAATAACTAATGTAATATCGAAATAAGTCTGATATAAGTCCCAACAGCTTAATTAAATCAAAAGCATGCATCAAAACAAGCCCAGATTAAGGCACGCAAACCCCACCCCTAGAAGAGTGTCCGGCAATGTATATAATAAAAAAAAAAAAAAAAAAAAGCGGGCCAAGTAGGTCCAAACATTGATCTCCAGCCTAAAAGAAAGAGAGAAAAAAAAAAATTCGGTTGTCAGGAGAAGCAGCTAGATGCAGGAGGCTCCAGGAACAACAAGCCCACACAGATCTCCCATCGTGGCGGGCCACTCAGATTCCCAACAATAAGGTAAGCTTCAAAACATCATTCACAGTAGAAATTACCCAGCCAGAAAAGACTAAAATCTTCCAACTGGCACAATCAGGGTTCCCAAACAAGTCTGGGAAAAGTTGTTTCAGAGCATGACAGTCTCAAAATTTTCAAAAATGTGCTAAGTTCCATCTGCCAAAACTTGAAACCGTGCAGGATACCTCATTCGAACTTAATGTTGGCAACAATTAATTTAGTAATGATGGGATGGAAGACGCTCTCTTCTGCCGAACAGTAAGCGGCAAGTCTTGAACCACCCTCAGTCCTGCACCTTCCCAGGTCAGCTCTTTTGCTTCTTTCACTTTGTTTAAAAGTGCTGGCGTTCTAAATAGTTAAAGAAGCGTAGAATAAAGAGTACGTGGAGGGCTCCAGCCGAGGCATCGCCTCAATGCACGTGGCTTTTTTCAATAGTATAAGAGTGCCCAAAGGGAGAGGGACCGCTATCTTTTGTACCAGGCAGCTGGGCAAATTTCAAGGGTTCAGTCCCTCCTCCTTCTCTGGAAGACCTATGACCACAACATTGTTGCAACGACTCCGACCTTCAAGGTCCTCGACCTTATTCTCCAATTTTGAGATCCGCTGTTTTATTATTGCTAGGTCGGGTGCCAGCTTCTCATTCCTACGCTCAACTGAGCAGATGCGGGCCTCATTGTCAGCGGTCCGATGAGCCAAATCCTCCAAAGCGCAGGACATATTATTCACTTCACCTGCCAGCTCTTTCATCTCGTCCTTGAAAGGCTGGAATTCTTTAAGAAAGCTTGCCAAGGTAAGCGGCTCCGTGTCGAAGGCGCCGAGAGCTTGTACTGAGGGTTGCTGTGAACTCGAGGCCCTGGCTTTTTTTGAGGCCTTCTCAGGGGTTGTCAGAGGCGTGTGTCTGGGCAGGAGTTCTTTAAATTCTGAGTCCATTTTGTGAATCCGGATGACAGATGAAGTATTCCAACCCACTTCAGTGTACCTAGAATAGTAATTGGATCCTGAAACAGGTAAATTTGCAGGTTGGGTGGACGGAGCTCCAAGAGGCAGCAGCTAACTCATGCTCTGCACCACGTGATCCCCCCTGTTTCTCTCATTTTTCTACATTGCTCCAGCCACCTCACAACATAACAAAGAGCAAATCTTCTCCTTTTCTCTCATAATCGGTGATCTTGGCACCAAGTAAACACAAGGCCCCATAAATCCCTAGTGTGGGATTTTTATGTACTAGACCTGTCTCATGAGACGGTGGCAATTTGCCAGCTGTGTCAAACCCAAGTAAGTTGGGCTAAGAAAGATAGTTATCTCGGCACAGGTGGGCAACACACACACCTTAAAAATAGGCACCCCATTTGGTAGCGTCAACACCAGAAGGCAGCCAGCGCCAGTGGTTCTGGTGCATCTCAATCAGAGGACAATGTAAGCAAAATACACACAGCACCACTACGGGGACATGGAGATGCAGGTGAGGAGGAGGACTTCATTGTTGTACTGAATAAGAAGGATTCTTGCAGTGGGCAATGTAGTGGTCCTAGAATCCGGAGTACCACCCTAACCCAAAATGTGATTGCTACCCCACTAGTTATGAAAAACCAAAAAGCCGCTGAAGTGTGTTGTGCATCTCCACAGGCCATGAGCAGCATTGGCAGTCCCCAGGCAAGAAGCACCCCCTTACTGGCACAATGATGAGGCAAGCTGTTTGGCACACCACCAGGAGCATCACTGGCAGCAGCAGTATCAAGAAAAGTTCAGACAACACTGACTTCCATTTTGGATCGGCAAACAAAATTCATGCCTAATCATGGTACAGCACAGGAGTTGAACGCAGCATGTGCAGAAATTATTGCTCTAGATTTATTGCCAAACTTCTTCATAGAGAATGTGGGATTTAGGCTGTTCATGGCCCGTACCTTGCCAAAATGGCAGGTGCCATCACGTACATTCAAAGCGTGCCATCCCTGAACTGTACAGTACTGTATGTGACATGGTACATCATGCCCTGCAGCATTCCTCAGCACAGTATGTCCATCTAAGCATGGACAGGTGGACCAGTGGGAAAACATCTGGTAGCTCTTACCTGTGTATTAAAGCACACTTGGCACAGGTACCTGGGGTAGCGGCTGATTGGGGGAAAGGTGAGAATTCCACTAGGACAAACTGTGGTAGCAACATGTCTGGTGTAAGGCAGCATGCAACACTGACCATGAACAGTATCCCTGGGTCACACACTGAAGAAAAGATGCTGGAAGTCGTACTAACTGAGACTGTTCAGTGGCTTCACCCCCATGCACTGAAAGCTGGATTCACCAGTGATAATGGCTCAAATGTACAGAAATGCATCACTGATGGGGGATTTGTCAGGGTGCCATGCCTGGCACATTGCCTTAATCTTGTGGTGTAGGCTTTCCTTAACCATCAGGATATAAAATAAGTTTTGGATCTTGCCCGATGCATCTGTGCCCACTTTGCATGTTCAGAAAAAGCATGTGACCATCTCCATGCTCTGCAGGTAAAGAACAAGTTGCCTCAGTACCGTTTAAAGTTTAACGTTGTCACCCAGTGGAACTCCACCTTGTACATGGTGGAGCATCTATACCAGCAGTACAAAGCTATATCAGAGTATCTGCTAATTCATGCAAGTCGTGCCAACAGTGGGGCATCCATGTGTCTCACAACAGAGCTGGGGCACCTAATGGATGGGCTCATCTCAATTCTAGGACCCTTCAAGCATGCAACACAGGCAGTGAGTGGGGATACTGCCTGCATCAGTGAGTCCATTCCTCTGCTATGGGTGCAGAGGCAGACACTGCTGAACATGCAGCAACAGCTGGAGGTAGGTGGTAACAGAGCAATTTGCTCATTAATGGAACACATGCTGTCCACATTAGACTCCAACATCCACATAATGTATCTTATGCAGTCTGAGGAGTTTGGAATTGCAACAGTGCTTGACCCACGTTAAACGTGGGCTGGAAGCCATATTACAAGGCAGGCGTCATGAGTTGCAGAGACTGACAGAACTACTCATTCAGAGGGTAAGTGGTGTGCAGTTGCTACTACGGGCACAGGGGGCAAAGAAAGACGATGGTACTGCAGAGCGATCTGGTGTTACTGCCACCCACTTCTCTTCATCTCAGCCAGGGTGTCAAACTGCAGAAAAACAATGCAAGGTAAAGAAACCTATGCTGAATCCCATTTGGGCCGCCCTCAGTCAGGTGGGAGTCGCAGACATGGAGGAAACTGTGGAGGAGGAGGATGATCACGCTGCACATCTTCGACTGGCAAAACACATGGTAGATGCATATTTTGCAGATACAAAGAACCTCACCATTGGAGATGAGCCACTACTATACTGGGGCACTAAGGCTAATGACTGGCCAGCACTAACAGCGGTTGCACTGAAATATCTTAGCTGCCCATCCTCCAGTGTCAGCGTTGAGCAGGTGTTCAGTTCAGCGGGTGCCATTGTGTATGACAGGCACACAAATCCATCACCTAAAAATGTTGGAATGCTGACATTTATCAAAATGAATGAGGATCACATACAGTACCCTCAAAAACGGTAATGTCCATAGTAACAGTACTGATTGACAATGATGATGATGATGAGGAAAGTGGTTCAGGCAGACTGGGATGTACCTCATCATTATCTCGCAACACTGAAGTGGATGAAGCAGTGATGGAGAAGGAGTTCCCATATGGTGACACTTCCAGTATTGAAGACTGTGAGGGATGCTCCATGGAGGACGTGGAAGAATAATGAACTCTGCTATTTATTTTCTCCTTCTCCTTCCATGTCCCCCTCCCCACCCATCCACAACCATGTACTCCTGGATGTCAACATAATAACAATAATAATGTATCACCTTCAGTGCTGAGATATACATCAACAACTATTAATTAGTGCTGCTTCTTAATTGTGTCAAATTGAACAGCTGTAAACAATGCATTATGCCACTTACGAATTACTGAACAGAACACCCACTCTAGCCAGCAAGAAACACCACAGCCATGCAGCAGTGACCTCGACATCTCATCCTTCTCCTCCTCCTCTTATTATCTCTTGCGTGCACTGTAGATGCCTGGATCTTCCTCCAATACAGGCCAAAACAGCATGGCACAGCACTTCCACCACCAGTGATATCGGTAATCAATATGTACTAGACAGCTGATTGTGATAAAGAGAACCACCTCCTCTACCACCTCTGTATTCCCTTGGCTGCTGAGCTATGTCCTCCTCCTCCTCCTCCTCCTCCTCCTCACTATCACATCAAGTAAGAAACAGCATTGGCTTGGCTACCACTTCCACCACCGTAGTGACTGATGATTCATTGCCACCAATGTGAAACAGAATCACCTCCTGTACCTCCTCAAAACTCTCCTCTTGACAGATTAATCTTGGTCCTCCTCCTCCAACAAGCCACTGACTGAAGTCTGCAAGGCATCATCATGCGAGTGCAACCACACTGCATCAAGGACTTTCTTCAGCTGTTGGTAAGACACCTGCACTGTTTTTCAGACACTGCAGCACTTCTGTAAGCCTACTAGAGGCAGAAAATCAGACCATGATTGATGAGACTCATTGCAGTATTAAAATGTTTTCCTGTAATATGTTCTTTATGCAGGTTTTGCTGGTTCTACTACAGAACACAGACACCAAAACAGAATTGCACAGCCAGCAGTAGTACTCTAACGGTAAGTATCATTGTGATTTAATGTTTTTCCTTTGCTTTAATTTCCTCTCCTTTCTTTTGCTTTCCTTTCTTTTAGTTTTCTTTACTTTACTTTTCTTTCCACGACTTTCATTCACAAAAATCCTTCCTTGTTTTTCAAGTACTCTCTGTGGACTGACATCATTTGCTTGGTGAATCAACATGCACATCATTGCATCAAATTCAGGCACAAGAAATACCTGTAAAGATAATAAAGAATAGCAGTGTCAGTGATTAAGAAATGAAATTCATTTGTCAATTATGGTACAGAAACAAATTGACTCACCACACCCTAAAACAAACCCAAAATACTTACCTTCGAGGGTGAACAATATTGTGTGTGAGTCAGTCAACAGTATCTATGTTGTATCTGTTCAGCAGTATGATGTCATATGCACAAATAACTGAAAATCAATGACAGAGAATTATGAATATATTAGACTTCGAACAGTAGCAATAACTCCCCTCCATTACAATGAAAAGAAAATAAAGGTACTTTACTGTGCAGTATGTCTATATGCCATGATGAAGCCAGGACCACACTGAGCAAGAGGCTGTTTCTCTGACTTTGGAACAACAGCAGCATGCAACAGCATCAAAGCACCCTCTCTATGCTGCAATAGTGTTTCTCTTGCAAACGTCACATATGCTTTGCACCACCTTCTCTGGTGTGTGCGGCAACAGTATTTGACTGAAAAGATGTGTTTTCTGTCTGGGACACAACTTCACATTTCTGGCAAAGTGCTGGTGGTGGTGGTGGCGACAGGGTAGCAGGCCCAAAAATGCTTACTACAATAAATATGTTTATGTTCTTTTGCAAGCTTCACATATGCTTTGCACTGCCTTCTCTGGTGTGTACGGCAACAGTATTTGACGGAAAAGATGCGTTTTCTCTCTGGGGACACAACTTCACATTACTGGCAAACGCAGTAAACATATTAAGTGCTTAAACAGATTTATGTTTAACTTCTCAGTAGAATAGATCATGTTTGTGTTATGGTTTGCACTTCTTTGGGTGGTTGGCAGTTGCACACAACACAACTACCAGTTGCACACCATCACATACCATGGGGACACAATTTATGTAATGTGGCAAATACTTGACATTTGTGGATAAAAGGAGAGAGTACACATGATGAACCAGTGACAAAAATGAAAGGAAGGAATGTGGTTCATCATAAAACTGGAGAAGCAAGGGACATCCACACGAATGAAACAATACTAAAAAGGAGGACAGAGAAAACAGACCTTAAAACAACAGTTTTTTTTTCTTTTTATATTTCTTGGGTGTTTTTTATTTTTAATAGGAGGGGGACTAGAGAGTGGAGAAATTAAGAACACAGATGACAGAATAACTACATATAAACTAAAATAAAAAAAAAAGAACAACTCAGACCACCTCACCAGCACTGCCAGAAGACAAGTCATGCCCGCCACCACCATCACACAGCTTGGATAGAAGAGTGAGGATCCTCTCATGGCTGGACATGACACTGTCAAACAGATCCATCACCTCCTGCCGGAAAGTGTTCAGTTCATGGTGCAGATCATTCACCTCAGCCTACAAAACAACAAGATGGCCATTTGTGGCTGGTGCCATGGGGTCATCACTGCCACTGTCATAATGGTGCTGCTGAGGTATACCAGGAGCACTGCTGCAGTTCACATCATGCCTGCCACACTGTTGCTGACTCCCTGATGGCACTGCAGCAGCAGAGCTGACCTCATGCTGTTCCACATTTCCTCCAGGGCCATCACCACCATTATGTGATGCAGCCACATCACGCTCTTTGGCCCTCCACTCAGTCAGGTGGTGGATGCAGAGGTGTGTCCTCTAGCTGCCAGTCCCAAGATGGCTCCCTTTTCTGCCATGCCTCACACACCACCCACACATCTTGCAGATGGCAAATGTCTCATTTGCAGGGTACATATTGAAGAAATCCCACACCACAGATTGCTGCGGGACTGGGAGAGCACCAGAAGAAGAGGCGGCAGGCTTCTACTGGGGGGGGAACTTGTGGCTGCTGCTGTTGTTCCTGCTCCTGTGGTTTATCTTTTTCTTGCTGCTGCTGCTCTGTAGCATTAAAACTCCCTTTCTAAGCTGGGAGGGGGCACAGACCCTTTTAAAAAAACATGCCTACTAAGGCATGGGTGCCTTACTGGTGCTCCGGCACAACCAGGTCTGGACTCAGCCGAGTCTGGATGCTACCCCTCCATCACAAACAGAAATGTAAAGAAAATGATGGAAAAAAGACAGTAAGAACTCAGAAAAAAGTATACACTAAAAATATGTGTAAGATCAGAAAGTACAAGTACAGTAAAGAAAGATAAGGATTAAAACTAAAAAAGGAGTAAAATTTTCAACTCTCTAAATGAGAATGAGATATATAAAATGTTCTGTCTCCTAGGCTCTTTGAGTCAATCACACTGTCTCCACTCTCCTTCAGCTATACAACTGCCGAAATGAAAATGAAACCTTCACTTCCTGCCTGCCTGGAGTCTCCCATGTGACATGCAGTAAGTGAATCATGTGACAAACTATGTTTTTCATTAACTTCAAAGTTACTAACAAAGTCGAAGTTGCCTTTGAAGTTAACTGGCAAAGTTTTGGAACCAGATTAAGACAATTACATTCAAAGTTACTAAAAAAAGTCAAAGTTAACCAGCGAAGTTTCGGTTTTGCTTCAGAAGAGGCCATTTCATAAAGTTTTTCAAGGTGTAAATTTGTGGCCGTGGGAACTTTGCGATTAATTTAAACTTTGGAACTTCATCTTAAGTGGGAGCCCTAACAGAGAGGAGCTCTGTAGTGAGGTTCCTGCTGGTCAGTCCAGTGACTGAATGGTGAAGGGCCTCAGTCGATTTTCTCACCCTAGTTTGGAGAACAGCATCAGTGCCAATTGAATTGGTGGAGACCTGTCTGAATAGATTGTGTTTCAGTTGTGCCAAGGGGCAATCCCCTGAAGATTCCTCTGTGTATGTAGTTTGGATCTGTGACCGCTACCTGGAAGGAGAGAGGTGTTTTCCTTCAAGTTCTCCATGTCTGTAAAAGAAAGCATCCAATTGTAAGTACAGATTCATAGGACTGTGTATTGGGGGTTGGTCAGAGGAGTATGAACCCACAGATAAGGCTAGAGTGCACCTGTCAGGACCCCTGTTTTACCACAAAAAAATGTGCTGATTGTTTAAAGTTTCAGTTGCCCTTTAGCATTTCGTGGGAAATGAAGGATCCAGTTTTGTGTAACCCAGAAGGAAGAGCAGAGACTGAGCATGGGGTAGGACTGGGCATAACCCCAGTTTGATTCCCCGGTCAGGGCTGATTCACATATGGGCACCAGTTTAAACGGGAAATGTTAGTGGATGTCATTGCTCCAGGATAAATGTTTTTCTTAAAGTGTGTGGTAAATCCCACAAGAATTACACTTTGCCAGGAAGTTGAAAATGTGTGTACTAAAGTGTGTGGCAACACCCACAAGAAATACATTTTTGTTGGAAGAAAAGTCCAGATATTCCTAGTACAGAGGGATGGACAGTTCGAATTGTGTGTGGTAAAAAGTTGTTTGAAATTGCTCTAACAAGTGCTGTTCTGGATGAGAAAAGTCTATTTCTGTGCCTGTACTGTACCAAATATTGGGGGTCTACCCTGTCTGCAATTTGCCAATTTGTTGTTAGAATAAAGCCGTACTTCACACTCCCAATTCCTTGGTGGACATCAGATCTCTACTTCCAGTGTGGATTGTTATTTGGGACCCCTGTTATAGTTTTAGATCTAGCATATGCCCAGTGCCTCTCCCCAGAATCCAGAATAAATACAATTATTTTTTGCCCTAAATCCCAGACCCCTTTAGACTGCTGAGCCAGTAATCACCTCAACGCTAGGGTGATGCCTTTTTGTTTATGCCATCTGGTGGCCTGTTTGCGTTGTTTGTGGCAAAGATAGGGGGATTCCGGTTGCCACACGCTGTTGGTAACTCGGGCATTGGGCTTACACCTATATCTCAGTGCAGGTGTAAATACATAAAAAGAAAAATGGATATAGTGATGTTTTTGCCAGAAATACATTATTACTAAAAAACTATAAAACAAAAATGATTTCTGCTAACAAATATCGTGACTTTAAGCTATTATTATCATTCACAGTTTCTACTGGTTCCCCTTGTATCCCACCCAAGTAATCAGAGCCACCATGGCTACACCGTTCCGCCCGCTGGGAGGGTATTTTTATTATTACTGTAATTATTATTACTATTAATCACAGTCCACTCCTGGTTCCCCTTGTACCCCACCCCAACAACCAGGGCCAACATGGCTGCACCTTTCCCCTTACTGGGAGGTGGGGTGAGGGACAGCCTTCTCAGTCAGCCAGTGCCAGTGCTTTTCCATGGTTGGCCAGCAGAGGGCTCATGAATGTAAGGCAGGCCAGGTTATCTTTCTCTGCAAGCTACAGTATGATCCTCCCCTCTGCCACTTGCCCTGCACCCAGTCAGCCTCTGTGTGGAGTTCAGGGGTGGTAGTGGCCATGCAGCATGCTGTCTATGCACCACTGGGCCTGCCCAGAATGAAACTTCTGTGATTAGTGCAGATCACACTTCTTCAGAAGTGCCTGATGAGAGTTTGATGAGACATCACAAGTACGTCACTGGTCAAAGACGCATCACACTCACAGTTAACTGGCAGCAGCCAACATGGTAGATGTAGTCATCAAAATAAACTATTTGTTTCTTGTGGGTTGGGAAGGTAGTGCAGAACATGAGTGATTGAGGCAGTGCAGGGGGCAAAGCCCCCTGATTCTGTACCTTGTACTGTACACTGCCTCCTCCCTACCATACTCCCTCCTGCCTGTTTTTCTCCTACTCACTGCCATTTCCCACTCCTGCTTCTCTCCATACTTTCACAGGCCTCGCTCACAGGAAGTAGGCTGCTTGGACATCCGACCATGTCCGGCCCTTGTGGGGTTTGCATCCCAGAGGGTTGAAGATCTACCTCTCCCTCTCTCTCTCTCTCTACCACTCTCCCTTCCCTTCCTATTTTCCCTCCACTCTCATTTTTCTTTCCTCCCCACTTCCAATTCCTCCCTCCTGCCGTCTTCTGCTTACTGCTCCAAGTGTTGCCCTGTGCCTTGTGCTAAGCCTTGTGTTATGAATTAGTTATCGTTTATGCTTATGTTTTAGTGCACTAGTCTTCTAACGTACACAATTTTACATATCGTTCAAATGCACTGTATTTAGTTTTATTGAATTCTCTGTATGATTTTTTTTTATTAGAATGTAAATATATCTACTGTTACTTATCCTTTTCCGCCTTCCCCAGGACACATCTGGAAACAAGTTAATTTTAGCTCAATGTGCCTTTCTTGTTGAAACTTTCAAATAAATAAATGAATCACTAAAACAAGATTCTGGGATAAAATCTTGGCAACCATCTGAGGAGAGGCATGTTTGGTACTACTTCTAAACTTTTTTATGATTTTTATGAGTTCTGTGCTACTCATTTAAAGAGGTTGTCTATTTATATCACTGTAACATAAAGCTAGCATAATATGCCTGTTTCCCCTACGGTTACAACATCATGGTGAGGCCACATGTATAAGAAGAATGCAAACAGTCTCAGCATTATGTCATCACGGGTGAATGAAACAGGCAGCTAATAGTAGCCTGGTGATGGAATCTTACGAGTGAATGTTCTGTAAAAGATCAGCCACAATATATGTGTATATGTATTATATGGGGTGTCTCATATTAAAAAGCAGCATCCCTTCATGCTGTTTGGGAAAAAGGACCATGGAAATGAGTGGTTCTTTCAGCCCAGAGCATGAGAGAGGACATTATGTTTCGATAAGAGACAACTCACACAGTCACACTACACATATAAACAGATTATAGTTTACTAAAGTTCCCTAAAGTGATTTATAATATATCTAAGTTCTTTTTTATGGAAAAAAAAAGAATGTGACATACTTCCCCTGCACTGCTTAAGCAGAATCTTCCACATGAAACTCCCGTACGAGCTTCAACCATATGCAGGTTTAGAGGCCTTGCAATTCTTGGTGCCGATTGCCTAAGACAACATATCTGTAAATGATTTATAATTAATTGTAATACAGTACCATTTTATTTTCTTAATTCACCTGTCCCACAAAAGTATCTCAACATGCCTTACATAACATAATTCATAACAGCATTCTTAGCCAGCTAGGATTATTTTTTAAACATTTCATATACTGTACTTGTATAACCTTAAGAGAGTATCTAATTCTAAGTGTTATTAGAGTGTCTTCTCAAGTCCTTTGTGTGCCAGAACGGCTCAGCCTTGCTTAACAGTTCTCTCACCCAAAGTACTCAAGATTGAGAAGGCACTCATAACTATTAAATAGAGAATAATACACAGGAGACTGTGTGTTATCAAGTTTTTTTTACATACCTGAGGTATGTGATGACCCATAAACCTCAAGAATGAAGCTCGAGAGGTTTGTGAGGTCATCACACACTGAAGGAGTGTTAAAAAACTTCAGAAAACACACAGTCACCTATGTTTTATTTTATATAATTGCTGGTGCAAGGAGCCTATGGGGATTTTAACTTTTGTTGCTAGGAGATAGCATAGTTCCCGAGGTGCTGAGATCAGGAGCTGTGGAAACGTTAAGGAGTTAGTAAAATCTTTGATTGTCAGAATCTATTTCCCAGACTTTTGCTGCATGAAATTCTTTAATGTACTTAAAATGCGAGATACGGTACTGTTTAGGAGACTGCATGGTGAAATGTGACAGTGTGTGTGAAAGTGAAATGGAGCAAGCTTGTCCCTGAGGAGCCACTGTAGTGAGCAGTTTTTGCTTAATTTTTTTGGTTAAATAAGAATGGTGTTTTGGGTGCCTTCTGCAAACTGCACAGTTTCCCCGAATGAGAAATTGAGTATGTAACTGTGGTGAGCCACTAAGGGTGAGTAACCGTTACAGTCTCAAGACAGGCAGTCCTGCTCGTGCAAACAGCTAAACACAGATTTATGTGAAAACACCATAATAACCAGGTAACTAGGTAACCCAGTTATTACGGCATTTGAAACATAGAAACATAGACTCTGATGGCAAATAAGGACCACTTGGCTCACCTAGTCTGCCCATTTCCCTACCTATTGGATAAGCTGCAGATCCTAGTTAACCAACAGCCTACTTCTTCCTACCTCCACCAGAATTGCTGTATGTCTGTCCCATGCATTCTTGAATTCCCCAACAGCTTTTGACCCTGCGACCTCCTCAGGAAGGCCGTTCCATGTGTCCATCGCCCTCTCTGTGAAAAAACACTTTCTTACATTGCCCCTGAGCCGTCCCCCCTCTAACTTCAAGTTGTGTCCTCTTGTTCTTGCACATCTCTTTTTTTGAAAGATGCTACCCTCTTGGACTTTGTTGATTCCCTTGAGGTACTTGATCTTTTCTATCTTGTCCCCCCTCTCCCTCTTTTCCTCAAGGGTATACATATTAAGCTCCTTTAGTCTCTCTTTGCATGACTTCTGTTGCAGACCCTGCACCATTTTAGTTGCCCACCTCTGGACTGCCTCCTGTCTATGTTCTTGCGGAGATGGTGTCTCTAGAACTACATGCAGTAATCCAGATAGGGTCTCACCAACTGTCTGTACAGGGGGATAACAACCTTCTGTTTTCTACTAGTGATGCCTCTCCCTATACACCCCAGTATCCCCCCAGACATCCTTACTGCCTTCTCACATTGCTTGCTTACCTTTAGGTCATTTGATATGACTACCTCCAGGTCCCTTTCTATTTGAGTTGTTGTTAATACCTCCCCCCATTGTGTATTCTTCCCCTTGGGTTTTTGTTTCCCAGGTGCATTACTTTGCACTTTTTTACATTGAATCTAAGCTACCACACTTTTGACCCTTCCTGCAACCTTGCCAAGTCCCTTCTCATCCTTTCCACCCCCCCTTGTGTATCAACCCTGTTGCAGATCTTTGTGTCATCTGCAAAGAGGCATACCTTTCCTTCCAGTCCCTCTGCAATGTCACTTATAAAGACATTAAAAATAACTGGATCCAGTACTGAACCTTGTGGTACTCCGCTAGTAACACCCCTTTCTTTTATTTATTTATTTTTTTTTATTTGCTATGCTTTTTGCCTGCCACCGGACATCTTTCTGGCTCTGCTCTGGTCACGGCACTCCACATACCTCCACCACTCATATGCCTGCGCTCTCCCAGTTACCTCTTACTTACCCCCCAGAGGGTGGGGTCACGGCACCATAAGTAAACTGGTGCTGCGATCCTAGTATCTGGTAGGGAGAGCCGGCTGGGTGTCTATTTGTGGCCCAGGGCCATGGCATCATGGAGATGTCAGGTGTAGTGTTTTCTCCCCTTAAGCTGGGGCAGAGATGTGCAATGACATCTTAACATCTGTCCTGCCCCAGAAGTACTTTGTGCGTCTGTGCATAGCATCAACCTGGCCTCCGCCAGGTGTCACTCCTGCACCGATCACAAGGCTACCCTCCCCCCTGGACAAGGAGAGCAGTTCTGGGAACGCTCTATCCTTCTCCCCCCATCCGGCCCTCCGATGATCCGGATCCATTCCTGAAGCCGGGTCGCCAGCATCACAAGTGGAAATCCAACTGCTGCACTGATGGGCTGGCCACTAGTAATCCCCCTTTCTTTGGAGTGGACTCAGTTTACTATTACCCTCTGTGACCTGTTGTCCAGCCTATTTTTCACCCTGGCTACCACCCTGGGACCCACTCCCAGGCTGGCTAATTTGTTTATTAATCTTTTGGATCGAGTCCATATATTAAAGGTGGTCACCAGTAATTATAGAGAATTACTGTATGTAAACACATAGTGGAGTTTGAGAAAATCAGGCGTCACAGTTTTTATATCAGACAGAGAAAATGTAATGGGGAAAAGAAGAAAATAATTAGAGATGGAATAAACAAAGAAAAGGAATTTGTTTTACATAGTATCTTTTTTAAAAATGGTATCCCAAAGTGCTTTACCATGTAGGAGAGTGAGGGAAGGTTAGGGAAGGGAATACTGCTGCTGTTTTCTGTGCACAAGGAGATTGAAAGTCCACAGAGGTAAATTATAGAAAGGGTAAGCACAAAGAGATTTAAGTGACTTTTTCAGGGTTACACAGGGAATGCCAGTTTTGAAATTAAAAGCTGTGTCTCTAGGCTCACAGGTCTATACTTTAACCACTAAACTAACTTGCCTCTAACATGGCTAGTATTGCAGGAAATTGAAGTACAGGACAAATAAAAGAACTAGTATCACCAAAAATATTGGACAGAAACTGCTATTATTTGTTTAAGTAGCCAGTTACTTCTTTTTATTTATGAACATACATACGAAACTGACAGAAGAAAAAGGCCATTTGGTCTATCGTGTCTGCTTGATTTTGCAGCTAGCATCCCTACTCTGCAGCTGCCCTCCCACCCTACTCCTCCCATGACCCTCCTTTTGCCCTATCCCATCGCCTCTTGAAGCATTCCACTGTTTTACAGGCCACCACCTCTGCCAGTAGTGCATTCTACTCTGCTACCACCCTTTCAGTAAAGAAATGCCTCCTCATCTCCCTCCTACATCTTCCACCCTCCAATCTCATGTCATGACCCTGAGTGTCTCTCCCTACTCTCCCCTTGAACAGTCCCTCCATGTCTGTCCTGTTTATTCCTCTCATGTACTTAAAGGTCTCAATCATATCCCCCTGTCCCTCCTCTCCTCCAGAGAGTACATGTTCAACTCCTTCAGTCTAACATCATATGGTAACACCCCCAGACCCACGATCATCTTTATTGCTCTGTGTTGAACCCCTTCCAGCAATCTAATATCCCTCTTTAGGTAAGGGCACCAAAACGGAATGCAATACTCCAGGTGGGGTCTGATCAACGATCTGTATAATGACAGACTCACCTCCCTCCTCCTAGAAGTTATATCCCTTGCAATACAACCAAGCATCTTGTTGGTCACTGCTGCTGCTTTCCTACACTGTGCTGAGCTGCTCATTGCTCATGTAATGAGCACCCTCAGATCATTCTCCTCCTCAGTTACAGTTAGCTGCACCACCCCCCAGATGGTAGCTCCTCTTTGGATTCGTTGCCCTGAAATGCAGCACCTTGCATTTTTTGGCAATAAAACCAAGTTGCCAGGTGTCAGACCATGTCTCCAGCCTTGTTAGATCTTCCTGCAATCCTTACCACACTCCCCCCTTGGCCATTCACCACTGCTCACATCTTGGTGTCATCCACAAATAGACTGATCTTGCTATTTATGCCTACTAAGATGTCTGCAATAAATACCCCAAATAACACAGGCCCCAGCACTGACCCCTGTGGAACCCCACTTGTCACTGCCCTTGGGGTTGATAATTCACCTCCCACCACCACCATCACCACCACACTCTGCTGCCATCCCTGCAGCCAGTTCTCCACCCATCCCACCAATTTTGCCCCATGCCCCTTAGCTTACATGCTAGTTTCCCATGTGGCACCGAGTCGAATGCCTTACTGAAGTCCAGATACAGGACATCCACAGTATGCCTTTGTCCAATTCCCTAGTCATCCAGTCATAGTAGTCCACTAGGTTGGTCTGGCAGGATCTGCCCTTGACAAAGCCATGCTGCTAATTGTCCTGCACCCCACTGACCTCCAGCAGGGTCACCAGCCTCTCCTTCAGGATTGTTTCCATCAGTTTCCAGACTATGGATGTGAGACTCACTGGTCTATAGTTCCCTGGTTCATCTTTGGGACCACTCTTATGGAGTGGAACCACGTGAGCCATCCTCCAGTCCTGAGGTACACACCATAAATCCAGACAGGCATTAAATAGATCTGCCAATGAGCCTGCCAGGACCTCTGCCAACTCCTTCCATACCCTGTGGTGTATGCCATCCGGTCCTGGTACCTTGTCCACCTTCAGTGCCCTTAATCCCTCTAGCACTCTACCTTTTGTGATTTCCCTGTCCATCACCCCTCCTCCCGATCCTATCCTCCCTCCAACCTTAGGTATTCCCTCTCTTTCTTTTTAGTAAAAATCGAGCAGAAGTAGTCGTTAAGTGTGTCTGCTTTTTCATCCCCTTTTTCCACCTATTCCTCCTCCTTCTTAATCCTTACTATTTGGTCCTTACAACCCCTTTTCTCCCTTGATGTACCTGAAGAAGTCTTTTTCCCCCTCTTTAGTTCCCTTCGCCAGCCTGAGCTCCCTTGATGCCTTTGATGCCCTTACTTCCCTGGTCACCTCCTTTGCTTCCTTCAGGTACTCCTCCCTGTCCTCCCCCTCCCTGTTCTCCTGTATCTCCTCTAGACGACTCTTTTCCTCCTCACCCTGCCTATGACTCCCTTGCTCATCCAGCTAGGTTTCTTCACCCGTGCCATTTTACTTCGGGCCTTGCTGCAGGAATTTGTTTCCTCCACTATCCCTATCTTAATGAGTTCCCACCTCTGATTCATGTCCATATTAGGCTGAATTCTGTCCATGAATCCTTGCTCAACTTCACTCATCTTTTTGAAGTCAGCCTTTCTAAAGTCTAGCACCTTTGTGCCAGATGCCCCCCTCTCCCTGCCCAGCTGCAACTGGAACCATATTGTCCGGTGGTCACTCCCTGCCAGTGATTTCTCTACCTTCAGATCCCTCACCCACTCCCCATTAGACAGTATGAGGTTAAGGATATTCCCTTCCCTAGTTGGTTCGCTGACCAACTGCATCAAGAAGTTATCCTGGAAGGCATCCAGCATTATCTGTTCCCTTCTATTTCAAAAGTATTTTCCTTTTTTCATTTACTCATTAGAAGAAGTTCAGCCTGATGGTGTGGGTTTGATTTGAAGAGCAGTGCTTTACCATGATACTGACACATCTAGTTCTAGGTTTTGTTTTTGTTATTATTCTTTGGTAACCATGTAAGGTGCACTAGGCACAAGGGCCAGTTTTCAGGAGTGACCCGGGAGCACTGGGGAAGCTTAGTGACTTGCTCAGAGTCAGACAGTATGCAAGTGGAGGTAGTGCAAATCAAACCCAGGTCTGCTGGATTTACGAAGCTCACTCACAGCTCATTACTCTAACCTCTAGGCTATACTGCCAGCCCTAAGTTTTCTTCATAACTCATCAGCACTGAATTAAATATGAACTATTTTATGTGACTAAATAGTCCGCTATTCAAAGGTAATTAATATGAGGCCTGGTATACTGCGCTAAGTACAGTATGCTATTTTGTCATATGGAAAGATCTAAGGTATTCCACATAGCTATGGGGAATCTCACTACCATGTAACATTCTGCACACTAAACTTCCTCTTTAAGGTATGCAAGTAGAATTGAGTGCAACTAGCTTTTGCAAGTGAGAAGCAACTCTGACTATTGCTTTATTTGGTTTCATTACTAGGCTTTTCTCCAGGGACACTTGCTCCAGCCTATTCCTCATGACCTTGCAATCTGAATGTAACTGATTGGCAGAATGATATGTCTGCGTCAAGCTGTTACTTCCTTTTCCTGAGATAAATGCACTTCAAAGATAGGCTCCTAAGCTGCTTTCATAGATCCCTTTTGCTCTATGACCACTCAGCCAAATTCTTCCCTCAGGCTTGCATCACAATGTGTTAACTTGATTTATCTGTAGGGTCCTCACTATAAAATGAGGTCATAGTCCATTCAAAGTGTTCAATTATGGTTAACTCTCTTAGGTTATGTTATGAAGTTGCAATGCCAACCTCATGCTGTCAAGTGCCATTAAACAACTTTAAATCACTGGTGTGTGCCTGTTATTCCTTGTAAAGTCACATGAAACATTTATTTTACTTCCATACTATTTCAATTTTGCTTTAACCTTTTGCTTAACCCTAGGATCAAACCAAATTAAGCAGATGTAATAATGCACCCAAATTTGGACTAAAACCAAAGCTCCAAGAATACCATTTACATTGTAGGTGCACTACCAGATGAGCTATCAGGATCAGGCAATATTAATAGCCTTTACTTTTTCTTTCTCTCTCTCTCTCTCTCTTTCTCGCTTTCTCTCTTTCTCTCTCTCTCTCTCCCATTCTCCCTTTCCTGCTCTCTCTCTCTCTTTCTCCCTTTCTTTCTTCCTCTCTCTCTTTCTTTCTTTCTTTCTTTCTTTCTTTCTTTCTTTCTTTCTTTCTTTCTTTCTTTCTTTCTTTCTTTCCTTCCTTCCTTCTCTCTCTCTCGCTCTCTGTCTCTCTAACATAGAAGTTGCTAGCAGAATATAGTCTTTTGTCTCATCATGCCTGTCCAGTCCTTCCTATCTAACCTAGAGTTTGAGAGCTATAGTGGCCATTCACTCCCCCTCACCCCTCCCCTTTTGATACTGTCTTTGGCAAGCCCATGTACTGTATCCATCCCACCCATGCTCAGATTTCACTACCAGTTTCACATAGGCCACCTTAAGCAGAGTCTGTCTGCCTTTGCCACAGCAGGGACAAAACAAACTCTGGCCAGAGCCAATAGGGCTGCGGTTGAGGAATTTGGGGTAAAACTATTGAAAATGACCAAGATTATGAGTGACTGGACTCCCACTATAGTCCAGTAAGCCAGGACTTCAGTGAGAAGGTAAGTCCAGGGGAAACCGGGTGACAGGGCTGGGAGGACCAGGCAGAAGGGGGCATACAGTTGCGACCAGAGGATAAAATGTAGAGTTTATGGAAAAAAAAGTGGCATTGCATATGAGCTGGAAGGAACAGTATATCTCTTTGCAGATTACACCAACATCTGCAATAGGAAGGATACTCTGGAGGAGATAGAGAGAATAAGTACTTACCTGAGAAAACTTGAGGAGTGGTCAAGGGTATGTCAGTTGAGTTGAACTGATTGTTAGTAAAAGTACACTACAAAAGGAAAAATGAAGAGTTAGGTAGAGTAGGCAGACTGGATGGTCTAAGAGCCCTTTTCTGCCATCCACATATATATATATATATATATATATATATATATATATATATATATATATATATATATATCTATATATATATGTATCTAAATGGCAGACAATTATGGAATGTGTGCTTCATCAATTACTTAGTGCCTTTGTGCTATAAGAAACACATTTTAGAGTCTATATAAACATCAATGAAACTGGAAGCAACATAAAGAACAGAATATTTAATCCATCCAAGTATGAAAAACTGAAACATATAGGTAGAGTGAATACATACAGACCTGAGAAAACTTGAAAGGTAGTCAAGGTGGCAGCTGGGTTTCAATGTAAAAAAGTGCAACATCATGCAACTAGAGCATAGGAACACAGAGGCAGTGTATAAAATTGGGGAAGTCTTATTGAAGGTCACTAAACAGGAAAGGGACCTTGGGTTAATAATATCTAATGACAGCAAGGTGGCAAATAATGTTTGATTACCTCAAAGAGGTGTGCTGGTGCAACAAGGCAGTAGGCAGAGCCAGTGGGATGGGGTGCAGAGGGAGGGGTATCACCAACAGGAGAGAGGTGGTAACACTGTATTAATCATTGATGAAACCCCAACTGTAGTAATGTGTTCAGCACTGGTGACCACATGTCACGGATGAAATAGACAGAGTAGATGCTGTCCAGAGAAGAACAACTAAAATAGTGCAGTCGCTGCATCACAAGTCTTATGAGATACTGAGGGATCTCAATATGTACACCTAGAAGAGATGAGGGAGAAAGGGCATGATACAGCATGGGAAAATCCCTCTAATATTATTGTATAATATTGGTATTATAAATAAATGGTCTGTGTATGTAATTGTCTCACACAAGTTAACAGTTTGGCTTTTAACCTTCAAGGTGTAAGTGAGGATGTCATTAAACTGACCTTGGAAAAACCTAATTAATGCCTTCCTTCCAGAGGGATAGTTTATGGCCCTCATAACCTGTGCTGCCTTTGAAGTGTTCCACATATATGAATTTGAGGATGTAACAGGAAGAAGAAATCTTGGCTGACTCTTACTGGTTTTCTTACAACTTAGTTACAGATTGTGGGGTTGTAAACCTCAAAGGAAATGTTGATCAAAGACTGTCGTATTTGGGAAATGGCTTTTTGCTGATGTTCACATTATTTAAAATACATCCTTGTAGATAGTTTTAAGAATTATCACTAAGGGATGGTCTAACTGACCTCACAAAAGGGGAGTGGAGATGCCTCCTGAAATGATCCAGCATCTGGGGAATATGTGTCATATTATTCCTGGGCTCAAAGAGAGAAAGATTTCATTGAACTTTTGAAAGCACTAAAAGGGTAACATCTAGAACAAGAAAGACTTCAAGTATTTGTGGTAGGAATTTATATTCTGTAACTTCCCATTGTTTATACAACTGTAAGTTTTGTGATATAATTGTTCTGTGTTTGATTTTGTTTTAAACTTTTTTTAAGTACACATCATTTTCTCTATTATACTGCCTGTGTCTTCTCAGTCCTTTTTGCATGTGATTGCTGAGCCTGTATTATGTCCAGCAGCTGTAGAGCTTGCATGGTGTTACTAAGCTTGCATAAAGGGAAGAAATACCTAGGTCTCATATAGAGTTGTAAGGGTTAATTTTGGAAACCTGACTTGGTGCCCCTGGGCGAAGGATTGTACTGCATTCCCCAAAGATGGTACGTATCCAAGTCTGTAAATTGGGTATGCTAGCATAAGGTTCACAGTTTGAATCCCTCCAGAACTCGAGGCTAATAGGTGATTCGGACCCGAAACACACAGGAGGGTTACCCTGTCTGTCACCTGTTCACACCAGTACACTCTGAGGTTGGAACCATGGGAGCAGAGTGCCAGACCTGCGGAGTGTGTTTGTGACAGATTTGGTTGGCAGTGGTGCAATTTAAAGTATTGGTAAAACAAGCTTTAACAGTTCAGTGTGTCAGCTTAATACTGTACAGCTCATGTGCAAAATAAGGCGGTGATTTATTTTTAAAAAGGAAACAGAACTATATAATTTTGCTTACAGTCAAAGTTCCTATCTGTTTAATTTTTTTTTTTTCGAGTGCAAGTTAGAGTAGCCATAGTTAGTGAAGCAGATGGCTTCGAGCATATGTGGGGAATATGTGACATATTATTCCTGAGCTCAAAGAGAGAAAGATTTCATTGAACTTTTGAAAGCACTAAAAGGGTAACATCTAGAACAAGAAAGACTTCAAGTATTTGTGGTAGGAATTTATATTCTGTAACTTCCCATTGTTTATACAGCAGCGAGCTGGGTGAGCGTGAGCAGGTAGTGGTAAACGGCGCCTTGCGGAGATCTTGCCCGCAGAGACCGCAACGCATCAATCTTGATGTCGGCTGTGTCAGCTGGGAAGGCTGGATATAACATCTTTAATAAATAAAAACGTTCAAACAGGTATTTAAATAATGAAGCTGTGAATGTGAATTGAGATGTATGCTGTTGGGGAAGAACAGTTAGGGTTTAAATGTCCAAAATGTTGTGTGTTGGCAACCCTACCAGTTGAGATTACCCTATTAAAGCAAAGAATACAAGTACAAACTGACATATCCTCACTTGAGCAGTATATTGATACTATGGCTAACAGTATTTCTGAGGAAATTCATTCATATATATGTGAACCATCAAAATTAGAAAAAAATGAGGAAAATGGTAGAAGTTATACTGAGGAATGGAGCCTCGTTCAGAGGAAAGTAAAAAATAACAAAAAAGACAGGAGAAATATAGGGGGTGCATCAGATTTTTTTACACCAAATAGATATAGTGCCCTCCAACCCAAAAATTCTCCTATGAGCAAGAAGGCCCCGGCTATATTAAAAAAACAAGACTTAGTAGTAGGAAATCACCCCAATGGGACAGATAATATAGCAGTTGACATGTGTAATAGTACTGGATTAAATAATGTGGGAACAAAAGATGTGCTGGTTGTTGGGGATTCAATGATAAAATATACAGATTCTGTGATCAGTAAACATAGAAAGGAATATACAACGGTTAGTACACTCCCTGGAACAGGAATTGGAGATATAAAAAGATTACTTCCTGGACTCACTGAAAATGCTATCATACCAGTCACACTCCTCCATGTAGGTGTAAATGATGTTGGCAAAAGGAATATTACAGAGATCCAAAGAGATTTTGAGGAGGTAGGCAAGTCCCTAAAGACCCAGGGGTGTGACCTAATAATTTCCGGAATATTGCCTGTACCAAAAGCAAATGCAGCATTAACAAAATAAATACTTAGGCTAAATGGTTGGATGAAGCGATGGTGTCAGAGAGAAGACTATAAATATATAGATCATTGGCAGGATTTCCAGGGACATTATTTGTTTTCCCAGGATGGGTTACACCTGAATAAACAGGAAAAGTGTATTTTTTCCTACAAATTGAAACAGACAATTGACATACATTTAAACTGAAAATTGGGGGGGGGGGGATCATGAAACTACACATAATATAGTACCCAAAAACAGCCATTCAGAACCCAAAATAAACTTTATTTCATTAAATGCAAGAAGTTTGAATAATAAGTTGGATGAGCTTCAAGTCATCTTACATACTCATGATATGCACATTTGCACAATCACTGAAACATGGTGGAAACCGGAGGATACTTGGGATAGGAACACTCAAGGCTATACCTTATATTATAAGGACAGAAAATTGACAAGAGGTGGGGGGGTAGCCTTATACATATCCGAGGATATTGTATCAGAGGGCTTGGATACCTCAAAATGGGAAAACAGTGAGGTATTATGGGTAAAAATTTCTTTTAGGCAGAATACCAGGCTAAATATTGGGGTAGTTTACAGATCTCCCTCGCCTACCACATTGGAAGATATTACACTGTCCGACTTTGTCAAGCAGTTGGCAAATTCAAATGATGTCATATTATTAAGTGATTTCAACTTACCATGCATAAACTGGAATACCCTGCGAGTAAATACATCTATAGAAGAACATTATTTAGAAATAATTAATCTAGCTGCCTTAGAACAGTATGTCACAACTAATACCAGGGGAAATCACATCTTGGACCTGGTATTGAGTAATGTAAATGATAAGATACAGGACTGTTCAGTTTTGCCACCACTAGGTTCTAGCAACCATTCAATAATTAAGTTTAAGTATATGCAACAGACAAGTGTTACTTTAGGTAAAACTTCCATTTTTAGGTACGATAGAGCAAATTTTGAGGGCATGAGAAGCGATTTGCAAATATGGAACTGGGAGAAAGAATTCAAGAATGCCTCACTTTCTGTCATGTGGGACAAATTACAAATTAAACTGCATGGCCTAGTAAAGACTCATGTTCCATTTTTTAAAAAATAAAAATCATTAAAAAAAAAAAACCTCTCCCTGTATGGATGACATCAAAAATTAAAAAGGAAATAAAGAAAAAAATATATAATGTATAGAACAGCAAAATTAAGCGGTGATGAGGGTAGTTGGGCAAAATATAAAGAATGTTTTAGGGGCACAAAAAAACACATCGAGCAAGCAAAAAGGAATTATGAATATAAACTAGCTACCAAAGTAAAGGATAATTATAAATCATTCTATTCATATATAAATAACAAAAAAGGTAATATAAAAAATATAGGCCCTTTAAGAAATCAAGATGGAACTATCATAATGGACAACCAGTTAATGGCAGAACATTACAATAATTACTTTGCTTCAGTTTTTAACCACCCCACAATTACTACACCTCAATGCAGTATGGTATCTTGTAAGCCAATTATTACCCTAATGGAATGTGATGTGGTAAAAAAATTAAAGTCACTAAACCAGAACAAAGCCCAAGGTCCCGATGAATTGCATCCTAGGGTATTAAAGGAATTAGCAGAGCAACTGGCAGGTCCTATCACCAACCTCTTTCAACAATCCATAAAAGAGGGGGATGTACCAGAAGTATGGAAACAGGCAGTGGTTGTCCCTATACATAAAAAGGGATCTATGCAGAATGTGGAAAATTACAGGCCAATTAGCCTAACTTCAATTTTGGGCAAAGTACTGGAGGGAATTATAAAAGATTATATCATAGACTTCCAACAGCAAACTGGGAAACCGGATAATACACAGCATGATTTTGTAAAGGGCAGATCATGTCAGACAAATCTCCTTGAATTTTATGGTAAAGTAAATAAGGCCTTGGATGATGGGAGTTTAGTGGATGTGATTTTTTTGGACTTCGCCAAGGCCTTTGATAAAGTGCCACATGATAAACTGATTGATGCACTTAGTACATTGGGGATACATTCAGAGATTGTTCACTGGATTAGGTCATGGCTCATGGGCAGACAGCAGAGGGTTTGTACAAAGGGAGAGTACTCAGGATGGACAGATGTGACCAGCAGCATTCCACAGGGCTCTGTGTTGGGTCCCTGTCTGTTCAGCATTTATATCGGGTCTATGCGTTCTGCACCGGATGTATGGCTTTCAAAATTTGCCGATGATACTAGAGTGGGTAAGGTGATAAACGATAAAGAGGATGCAAATTTACTCTAGGCCACCCTACATAACTTGGAAGAATGGGCACAAAAGCAAGGGTCAACTTTCAATGTGACAAAATGTACAGTTATGCATATTGGCAAGAATAATATAATGTTTCAGTATAGGTTGGGTAATGAGTTATTAAGGGTCGTCAGTGAAGCAAGTGACCTGGGAGTTAAAATATGCAATAATTTAAGTTTTAGGCCACATTATAATCAAATAATAAAAAAGGCTAGTAACATACAATATTGCATAAATAAACACATAAAGAGCAATAAAAAAAGAAGTTCTCTTACCACTTTACACATCATTAGTGCATCCTCATATGGAATACTGCACCCAGTTTTGGGCTCCAAGGGGCAGGGGCGATATAAGATCTTTGGAAAGGGTGCAAAGGAGAGCAACACAGAGGATAGCTGGGGTCCAGGGGCAGGAGTATGAACAGAGGCTGTCAGCTTTGGGCCTGTATACTTTGGAGTATCGAAGAATGCGAGGCGATCTATGTTTAATATATAGGGCACTTAATGACCCCACACTCTGGGAACAGCTAAATCTTGTATTAAGGGATCAACCCTATAGTACTAGAGCTCATCCACTGCAGATTAAATCAGATAGGTTTAACACACTCAGGAGGAAGTATTGGTTAACTGTGAGAGTGGTTAAGATCTGGAATAAGCTTCCAATTGAAATAATAGTTAGCAGAATGATGGAATCCTTTAAGATGCAAATTGATCAACATATGATCAAAAATGATATTTTTGGATATACATAAGAAAATGGTGAGTATATGGACTATAGTCTTTTATAAACTCTGTAAACCTATGAAACCTATGAACTACAGCAGGTACACTGCAGACTACTTAAGGCAGTTGTGCCAGGGCAGAGGAGTCCAGTATGAGCGGGAAGCCAACAAGCAGAACCTCATGGAGGCTCTGATGGCACCAGATGCCCAGAGCTCTGAGTCACAGTCTGTGACTAAAAAGAGCCAAACCTTGGGCATGAAGGGGCCAGTGGCAAGTGCAGTGTCCAGATCTGGTGAGGAGAACAGCAGGGCCAGTGCAAGCCAAGGGCCACAGCAGTAGGGGTAGGTCACCAGCATTCTAGAGCCAGAAGCAATCAGGCTACAGATGGAGTTGTGGAGGATGGAGCTGGAGTTTGAACAGAAAAGGTTTGAAGCCAGCAGCAAAGGGAGCTTTAACAGAGGAAACTGGAGATAGAAAGAGAGGAGAAGCGGGAGCAGCTTCAGTGAGCTGCAGAGGAGAAGAGAGAGTCAGAACAGTGAGAGGCTGACCATGAAGAGCATGAGCATCAGAGACAACATGAACTGGACAAGCTATGACTCCAAACCCCAGCACCAGAGCAGGTAAGTGGCCTTGGTTTAACTGGAACTACAGGACTGGGTTGCAAACTAAATTCTAAATTGATAGCTGAATTTAAAGAGGGGGAAGATATGGATGCCTTTTTAAATTCCTTTGAAAAAGTTTGCATTCAGGCAAATATTCCCAAAGGGTCCTGGAGCTTCCAGCTATCCTCGTTACTTACCAGGAAAGCTCGGGCTGCATTGGGTCAAATGGACAATGAGGACAGTAATGATTACAATAAACTAAAAACTGCATTGTTAAAAAAATATGAGCTAACAGCAAAGGCATATAGAGCTAAATTCCATAAGCTCAGGAGAAGCCTTGACATGAGTTATGACAAGCTAGCCATGAAACAACGTCAGTTTTTAAAACGTTGGTGGGAAGTAACTGAAGCAAACTCTGTAGATAAAATTGAAAATGCTGTACTGTTAGAGCATTTTTGGGGGGCATACCTAGCAGAGCTGTAAACTTGGCTGGAGGTCTGAGATCCAAAAACAGTGCAAGAGGCTGCAGAACTCTCAGACCGCTATGCCAGGAGCAGACCTGCTCTGACAGCGAATGGGGCTGGCATGGCAGCACAGAAAGGGAAAAGCACACCTTTAGAGCAGCTAAAATCCTCACTGCCTTCACCAAAACCAGGTAGCCCCAGGTTTCAAAGAAAAGATTAACCTGAGAAAAGAAATGAATGTTGGGTTTGCAAAGAAACTGGACATATTGCCAGACAGTGTCCCAAAAGGACAAATAATGCACAAAGTGGTGGGTTGTTTGTGTGTCCCTAAAAGCATGCTAATAAGCATGAGGGTAACATGCACCCAGTCACTGTGAATGGTGTAGACACAAGGGTTAAGAGACACGGGGGCATCCCTGACTTTGGCAAAAGGGGATCTGGTAGAGCCTGATCAGCTTATACCCAATCAATTTGTGATGGTACAGGGGTTCACTGGTGAGGAGAAAACATTGCCACTCGCTAGTGTTCTTCTAGACTGGGGAGACACAGGAGGAACTGTGCAACAGGTTGCTGTAGCTGAAACTTTAGCAGCTGATGTAATTCTTGGCAACAATCTCAAACAGGGGATGGTGTGTGCAGTTACCCATAGCCAAGTGGCGAGGGAAAATTGTAGTTCCCCGGACCCCATAGAAGCCCTTGTGGAAACCACTGGGAGGCTGATTCCCCAGCCTGGGTCTCCTGATATAGAGACTAATGAAAGGGGGGTAGAAATTTCCCTGGTAGCAGTTAACCAAACAGCTACAGAGGGTTACTCTGAGGATGGAGGGGTGACCCATTGTCAGAGGGTTAGGGGTGACAGTGATCCCAAGTGCCTTGATGCTACAGCTAGGGACCCTAGTTTAGACACTGAAGGGAACCTGTCCCATGCCTTGGGAATGTGTAAGGAGTTTGCAACTGCTCAGAAAAGTGACCCTAGTCTAGAGAAGCTGATGGCTTGGTCAGACTCTGATGGAGCACAGGGAGGTGGCAGGAAATATGTTTTCTGGGACAATGGACTGATGTATACTCAGGATGCTAAGACAGAGGGAGGGGTGACAGGCAGGCAGCTTGTTGTTCCTCAGTGGTACCGTGAGCAGCTGCTCAAGATTGCACACGATATTCCCTTGTCTTGTCATCTGGGAACCACGTGCACTATGCAGTGGTTGACCAAGAATTTCTATTGGCCTAACTTCACCCAGCAGGTGAAGGAGTATTGCAGGTCTTGTCACCGGTGACAAGAAATAGGGAAGGCAGGTAAGAAAACCCAAGCTGCCCTAATTCCATTGCCCATAGTGAAGGAGCCATTCCACAGGGTAGGAATGGATATTTTGGGGCTTTTAAATACCCCTAGCTCCTCTGGGATGAGGTTCATCCTAACTGTGGTGGATTATGCCACCCAGTGTCCAGAAGCAGTCACCCTATCCTCACTGAGGACAGACAAAATGGCAGATGCCTTACTTGGGATTTTCTCCCATGTTGAGTTTCTGCAGGAGGTTATCACTAATTGAGGGGGTTCCTTCATGTCGGACCTGATGAAATATTTGTGGGAGAAGTGTGGGGTGGTGCAGAGATGTACAACACCTTATCACCCACAAACCAATGGACTTGTGGAAAGATTTAACAGTACCCTTAAGTCAATGTTCCAAGCATTTACTGAACAACGTGGGAGGGACTGAGAGAAATACCTTCCCCACCCGTTGTTTGCATACAGGAAGATGTCCCAAGAGTTGACAAGGTTTTCCCCCTTCGAGCTCTTATATGAATGCTGGGTACATGAGGCCCTAGACTTGAGCCGGGAGGACTGGGAAGGCAAGCACACCACCCAGGGAACTCCCATAGTGGATTATGTCCTTAGGTTTAGGGAAAGGCTGAAGGAGTTTATGGGGACAGCCCAGAGCAACCTGGCAGCTGCCCAACAAAAACAAAGAGTGTGGTACAATCACAGAGCCAGAGCTCGCTCATACACGGTGGGTCAGGAAGTCATGGTCCTCAACCCAGTCCAGAAAGATGAGCCGCAGGCAGGACCATGCAAAGTAGTCAGAAAGGTAAATGACGTGAACTACATTACAGAGCTACCTGACAGAAGACATATACAGAGAATGTACCTTGTCAACATGATGAAGCCATATGCTAATAGGGATGACATGGTGTCTGCAGTGTGTAGTCCTGGGAAGGGGATGGACAAAGGAGACCCTCTTCTGGACTTGCTGGAAGAAAGCAAGTAGAGTCCTCTGTGGAGACAATTAAATTGTCACCCCAGTTGGCCCCGAACCAGATCCAGGAAGTAAGGGAGGATTTAGCAGACTTTGCCACACTGTTTAGTGCCAAGCCTGAACTAACCCCCTTAGCGACACACAATGTGGAGACAGGGACGCAGGCGCCCATATGGTGAACAGCATATCGGGTGTCTGAGGCTGTCCAAAAGGACATTAGCAGGGAGGTGGAGGAAATGCCGGATTTAGGGGTAATCCAGAAATCCTACAGCCCCTTGGCCTCGTGCGTGGTCCTTGTTCCAAAGCCAGATGGCTCTAGTCATTTTTGTGTGGACTATTGTTGACTGAATGCAGTCACAAAGTCAGATGCCCATCTAATGCCATGGACGGATAAACTCCTGGACAAGTTGGGAGGGGTGACTTACCTTAAAACTATTGACCTAATAAAGGGGTATTGGCAGGTAGAGTTAACTGCCAGAGCTAGGGAGAGGTCAGCCTTCATCACTCCGATAGGCTTATTTGAATTTAAAGTAATGCCTTTTGGAATGAAGAATGCCCCAGCCACTTTCCAAAGGTTGGTAAACCAGGTGTTAAATGATGCTGAGGAGTACACCATGGTGAACCTGGATGACACTGCCATCTTTAGTGCCAGCTGGGAGGAACACCTGCCCCACCTTAGGGAAGTGCTGGGCAGGATACAGAGGGCTGGGCTCACTGTCAAAGCTGAGAAGTGCCAGGTGGCCATGGCTGAAGTGACATACCTTGGGCATATTGTAGGCTGGGGACAGCTCTGTCCTAACCAAGTAAAAATAGAGGCAATCAAGGCATGGCCCAGACCAGAAATGCAGAAGCAGGTCAGAAGTTTTCTGGGGACAGCAGGGTACTATAAGAAATTTGTACCCAATTACAGTGCCCTGGCCGCACCCCTATCTGAACTTGTAAAGAAAAGGGTGCCTAAGAAAGTTACCTGTGAACCAGCCTGTGAAAACGCCTTTATCAGACTGAAGGAGGCACTGTGCAGTGCTCCTGTATTGACAAGTCTAGACTATAACAGACCCTTTTTAGTCCAGACTGATGCCTCAGATGTGAGTATTGGGACAGTGCCAGACATCCAACCAAGGGAAAGATCACCTCATAGTGTACCTGGTAAAATGTTACTTTCCAGGGAGCAATCTTACTCTACTGAGGAAAAAGAGTGTCTTGCCATGGTGTGGGCCCTAAAGAAGTTAGAGCCATACTGATATGGGCAGCATTATGAGGTACAAACTGACCACAACCCCCTGGTTTGGCTGACACAAATGGGTAAGACATATGGTAGACTATTAAGATGAAGTCTTGCCTTGCAAGGGTATGACATGATGGTCTCCCACAGGGCCGGGCCGCCAATGAAAATGCGGATGGTTTGTCCCGTTGTTTTGAGGTGAAAACTGAATTTGCGGAACTCATCCCATGCAGGAATAGATCCCCCAAAATTCAGTCTAAGGAGGAAGGGTGTCACAGGAAAGAAACTCTAATATTATTGTATAATATTTGTATTATAAACAAATGGTCTGTGTATGTAATTGTCTCACACAAGTTAGCAGTTTGGCTTTTAACCTTCCAGGTGTCAGTGAGAATGTCATTAAACTGACCAGGGAAAAACCTATTTAATGCCTTCTTTCCAGAGGGATAGTTTATGGCCCTCATAACATGTACTGCCTTTGAAGTGTTCCACATATATGAATTTTATGACATAGCAGAAAGAAGAAGTCTTGGCTGACTCTTATTGGTTTTCTCACACCTTAGTGACAAACTGTGGGGTTGTAAACCTCAAAGGAAATGTTGATCAAAGACTGTCATATTTGGGAAATGGCATTTTGCTGATGTTCACATTATTTAAAATACATCCTTGTAGATAATTTTAAGAAGTAACACTGAGGGAGGGTCTAACTGACCTTAGAAAAGGGGATGGGAGATGCCTTCTGAAATGATCCAGCATCTGGTGAATATGTGACATATTATTCCTGGACTCAAAGAGAGAAAGAGTTCTCTGAAATTTTGAAAGCACTAAAAGGGTAACATCCAGAACAAGAAAGACTTAAAGTAATTATTTATTTTTATTTATATTAGAAAAGTCAGATTTACAAACTTTGAGTCATGGACTCATTTACAAGGCACCTCGTCTCAAGGGGGTAGACAGAGTTACATAGTGTGGTTACAACAGTGAGAACAGTACAGGTGAAGAACATTAAACATAGAGTACACATTGGTTACATAATAATGTTACTTATAATAGGTTACAGTCAAATACAAGGTACCCAAGGGTTACATTGGGGGTACAGCCCTGGATATTCCTAGATAATACCTGGAGAGGGTGGAGGTAGGGATGGGGAGTGGGCTGGGAGGGAGGAGGTGAGGATAGGCTGTCCGGAGGACGTTGTCAAGTCAGGGAGGCCTGACAGGAGGATCCCACAGTGGGATTAATTAGGTGCATCTACAGCAATGAGCGTCGAAGAGATGGTTCTGAGATGGTTTGTGGTAGGAGTTCATATTCTATAACTTCCCATTTTTTTATACGACTGTAAGGTTTGTGATATAATTGTTCTGTGTTTGATTTTCCTTGTTTTAAACTTTTTTTTTTAGTAAACATTTTCTTTATTATACTGCCTGTGTCTTCGCAGTCCTTTTGCATGTGATTGCTGAGCCTGTATAAGGTCTGACAGCTGTAGGGCTTGCATGGTGTTACTAAGCTTGCTTAAAGGGAAGAAATACCTACATTTCATATAGAGTTGTAAGGGTTCATTTTGGAAACCTGGCTTGGTGCCCCTGGGCAAAGGATTGTACCACATTCCCCGAAGAGAGTACGTATCCGAGTCTATAAATTGGGTATGCTAGCATAAGGTTCACAGTTTGAATCCCTCCAGAACTTGAGGCTAATAGGTGATTCAGACCTAAAACAGACAGGAGGGTTACCTCGTCTGTCACCTGTTCACACTATTACACTCTGAGGTTGGCACTGTGGGAGCAGAGAGCCTGACCTGCGGAGTGCATTTGTGACAATACAGACCTACAAATACTTCACAGGGGTGAATAAGGTACAGGAGGGGACTAATTTTCAGAAGTGAAGGTGCACAAGAACAGGGCAGCATGCAATGAACCTGGAGGGGGGAAATATAGGAGGGATGTGAGGCAGTACTTCTTCACTGAAAAAGTGGTGGATAGCTGAAACAGTCTTGCAGTGAAGGTGGTGAAGTGAAAACAGTGGTGGGAATCAAGCATACGTGGGATAGGCACAAGGGAATCTTGGTAGGAAAGCAGATGTGGGGGAATAGACAGGATCAGGCATGGTCTATGGTGGCAGTATTGGCAGGTTAAAAAATGGCCAGACTGGGTGGTCCATGTGGTCCTTATCTGCCAACAAATTATATGTGTTTATGTTTCAGTTCACTGTTGAATTATGAGTATATTGACAAGTGTTCCTTTAAAACAGCTGTTGAGGCCTTCTTATGTCATTCCTTCTTTATGTCTTCCCTTGTGCAGGTCTTTCTTTCCACTTCACAGATGACATAGAGACGTACACAGGGCTAGACATGGAGGAAGGGAGACGGGAACTAAGGGAGAATCCAGGCAGGTTGGAGAGCTGGTCAAAGATTAGACAGCTGAACTTCAACACTAAAAAAACTAAAGTAAGGCACATTTGGTAAAGAAACTCAAGTTTCCTGATTTCTTGTAACTTTTCACAACTTTTGCAACAGCAAAATATTTATAGCCATGTATTAACTTGCTGACACTCAGAATAGCTGAACTGTTCATCACCTACAAGCTTACTGTCGCATATCTAAGCATTTTGTTTTGTAGTGTTCTGAATTATCTGACACATTACCTTTACTGCTGATGACCAGCCCCCCCGATGTCCTGTCTGATGATCTTCACCATCCGCTTGATGTTAGCTGGCGAGTCCGGAACATTGACCAGGCCACAAGTAGCTGCCGGCAGCGCCCGCACCCATTCTCCTACCATGGGCAATGCGCAGCCCTCCTTGGGGCCCAAAAAGTACAAATTATTCAAAGGGCTTAAGTGATACCTGAAGTGTCCATAACACAGAGTCATTTCATTGCTACACATCAGGAGATCCAACAGCTCCTCTTACATACTGCAGCATTGCTTCTTTTGCCTTAGAATTTTCGTTTTAGTGTTACATTTTGTGGACAGCAGAAGTTTTGCTGTTGAGCTGGGTCAAAAAAAGGAGTATTTCTCCCGGGTAAATTGCACTAGACATTTAGGCAGGAATGGCACTTAGAATGTAGCCACCAGCACTATCATGTCATTTTTAAATGCAACAAAAATCACTGTCTGCGTATTTGAGTGGCTGAAGAAATATCAGGGTAAATGCAGAATTTTACATTTGTGATGGTCACTGCACTGGTAGACCTCAGGGTTCTTCACTTGGAGTGGTGAAGGGAACTAGCTTACTACCAGTAGCGCCAGCACCACCCTCAACAAGTGAGATGGCGAGGGGCCGCTTGAGGTCCGAATGGGGTTGGGCTGGTGGAATCATCCGACAAGGAGAGGCAGGAGTCGTACACAGAGATTGGATGAAGCAAAGACGTTTATTAGACAGGAGGGGATGGAGGACATGGTCATATAGAAACATACCAACCACAAAAACAGTAGGGAGTATGGACAGCATTATGGATATCTAAACAGTAACAACTAAACTCTAAAATGTCTAAACTCTAGGTTATTCTTCTCTATGGGTGCACCATGGCCTATTGCCATTATACTCCTAAAATTCCTTAGCAGTATCCTGTAAGTACAACTAGTACATAGATGGAAATCAGGTGTTCTTCACTACCCACAATACAATATTTGGTTTTACAATGACCATCCAATTCTCACAAAGTCCTAATGTCTGTCATCTTTGTGTGCACCATCGTTCTTCATTGGTAGCTACAAGGGAAGTAAATCAAAATTGTAGAACCCTAATTACAATTCCCAGCATGGACCTAGTTAAGGCCACTGGGGTGGGGAGAGGTTTGCTAAACAGACCATATGTTTCTTCGGCAAAAGCCCACTCTCTCTCCAAGGCTGCAGGAATAAAGAACCAGAGCAACTGGTTCCTGAAATAACCTACTTATGGGCTGTCGGATTCCCCACTGAAAACAAAGGGTTCCTTGGCCAAAACCCACTTCCGGGTCACCAAGGACGAAGAGAGTTAAGATCTGCGTGGCGAAGAATCCAATGGAGGACTACCATGACCTGACTGATGCTGCAGCACTCCAAGGGCCAGCTAAACTCGGAAGGATCTCTAGGACCAGGAACCAGAAGAATCTGAAGAGATGATGGTTTCTGCAATCTTGTCAACAGAAACTAGAACAAAAACAAAGAAACAGTGGATGCGTCCCGTACTGGGCTTTCAACGGACTCGACTTTCGGCGAACGACCAGGGGATGCAGACCAGGTTCTCCAGGATGAGCACACTCTTCTGAGGAGGGTGACCAACTTCAGGACATCTGGAACAGGAACCATACGAAACGACACTGGCACGGCTGTCGTGATGCGCTTCGGTAGAAGTACCTTCGAGCTGAAAACAAGAAATGGTGGGTACGACTTGTAGGACTGGCAACGGACTCAACTTCGGCAGATGACACAGACGGAAGAGATGATCTGATGGACGATCCCACTTGGGTGAAGAATGCAGAGAAGACATCCTCTTCTGGGTAGAGACTGATTCTGAGTACGTAGTATTACAGACCACACTATGGGACTGCAGTGTGGTAGAAGATTGAGACTGTCCCCATACAGTAGTATCAATGTAGCTGAAAGATGCTTAGGGCAATAGTTCAGATACCCAGGGGCAAATAACCACAATCCATATACAATTCAGTCTTGGTGCTTCTTAGCAAGTTCACAGTCTTTCAAGTACTTTAGCAACAACCATTTGCATGAGCAGTACTTGCGAGCTGAGCATCCTTGGATGGACCCTTGTCCCTGACTGTAGGGCCTTCCCGAATAGGATCTGGCTATCCCTGAACTTTTTGCTATGGATGCCCTAACCACTATACTGTGGGTACCGCTTGCCCTAATCTGCTAGGCTGGGGCTGCCCTTAGTACCACTAGGCTGTCTTGCCCTAATCCGCTAGGCCAGGGCTACCCTTAGTACCACTAGGCTGGCTTGCCCTAATCCGCTAGGCTGGGGCTACCCTCAGTATCACTAGGCTGGCTTGCCCTAATACACTAGGCCGGTAGCTACCCTGGAACCCTGCTTTACCTCGGGCCTAATGCCCTACATTTACCTCGGGCCTGATGCCCTACAATTACCTCGGGCCTGATGCCCTATAATTACCTCAGGCCTGATGCCCTAAGTACAGTGGACCTGGTGCCCTTCGAAATACAGGGCCTGATACCTTCCCTGAAATGGGCCTGGTGCCCTCTCTGAAACTGGGCCTGGTAGCCCTCCCTGACATGGGCCTGGTGGCCCTCCCTGAAATGGGCCTGGTGCCCTCTCTGAAACTGGGCCTAGATTGCCCCTTTAAATCTCGATATGGCCAAGAGTGACAGAGCCCCTTTAAATTCTCAGGCTCCCTGAGAGCTGCTGTCGCTCATTCGGCAGGTTGCCGCCTTTAATCCCGCCTCCCCATGAATATTCAAAGGCCGCTATACAGGCCTCACTTTCTGGCCTCCTTTGACGCTACTACCCCGCCTGGTCATGCCCCTTTTGAATAATGAAATATGGGTCCTTTTGACCAGCTTTCCCTTGCGGTGCTCAGCAGCTCTTCTAAGCACTTTCTGTGCGCTTCTGAAATAAAAAAAAACAATCTCCCTTTACAGGCGGTCAACACACTTCAAGTGCTGCCGCTGACTCACCGCTCCACCATCCTCTGGAGGGTTGCTGCACTGTTGGGAGGCGGGAGGTATGCTGGCAGTGGGAGGGAATGTGCAGGTGGCTGGGAGGATGTAAGGGGGGCCTAAGATGGCCAACAGGATGAGCGGCACGATGCGTCTGGCAGGGCTGCCGATGGGGGACCGAAATAGACTTAAAACAATACTCAGGGGCTAAAATAAGAAAACAACAGGGCTACTCAGCCCAACGCACTGCAAACGGCTGATTTACTGCTTCGTGGTGCCCCAATGGCACCGCGGACCGAAACGGAGCTCTTGGAGGATCTTCACTGACTGGAGCCAAGGCAGGCACACAGACTGGCCCTCGGGAACAGCTTCAACCACCAGGTAAGCGCTTTACTGGTTCCCCTTAACCATCTGCATCCTCTCTGCTCTACAGCCAGCAGGAACTCACCCAGAAAAAACTGTTAAACTTTTAAAAACAAACCCTCAGGTTCCAGAGTGTTTGGACTGGAATGCTGGGCATGAGCAGCTCAGCACAGCATTCCATCCAAGCCATTGTGACATGTGCTGCAATTAAATCTACTTTTTGACAATACTGTAAAGTGCACAGGGCACTTTTCCTTATTATTTTACAGTTTTCCCATTGTAGGGAGGGAAATTCACTTAAGAAGGGCCCCTTTGTCATTGTACCCTGCTGCCCACACCTCTGTGGGCACCCTAGGTACCTGTAAACCCCTAGTTTATTTATTGATTCTAGTTTTTCTGGGATGCCCCAACTTTGGGGCATTACACATTTCTGAAGTACAATGCTCCTTTCTGCCTGGCTACTTGAATTAAGAGATCTTAGTTAGTATCAAGTGCTAGGGTAATGATGATAGTAGCCTTTGGACCAATCAGCAATTGACAGTCATTTGTAACAGTTGTATTCTTTAAATACTTTGTCAGTTTGAGAATGTAGATTATAAGTTTGGGAGAACTGCATGGTTTCAGAATGACTCCTTATAGCAGAGTCCGGGTGAGAAGTCTTCCTTTTCTATATAATAAAGGTTTTAGTCAGAAAGGGTGGATTTGCTTTGGGGAGGCACAATGCAGTTTTTTTTCCCCTGATTTGCTTATTCTGCCTATGTATTTCAGTACCCACCACTCCGTCAGGCCACCATGGTCCCGACTTACCTCCTACTACCCTCACTCCAGTCCTCCGTCCTCACATTGCAACCATCCCTGAGGCAACCCAGTGTAACCCCTCGCTGGGTGGGTCCCTCTCCTCCGAGGGGGAAGGTACTGGTGGGGGTTGCCAGAGCACTCTCTAGTAGGCCCCAGGGTGCTGCTGAGGTGGACATGGCTCCCTCGAGGGCTTTGGTGGCGTCGGAGATCGGCAGCCATCATCTGGCAGATCCTGGGGCTGTTTTCTGCTTTTTTCCTGTAGTTCTCCATTGCGCCACTCATGCAGTACCCCCAGTCACCACTGGGGGTCACTGACGAGTGATGCTTCCCTGCAATCCACCCCAGGTGAGGAGATCAGTCATCTGGACACTCATTCCTCTCCTTCCTCCCAACTGGGTAGCCAGTGCAGCGCGAGGTAAGGCATCCTGTGTCTTAGCCCTCAGCACCACCAGGCCGGCACAATGCAGTTTTAAAGCAAAACAAGTTTACTTATATAGTGCCCAATCCAAGAGGCTCTGGATACTCATAACCCAACAAGTACAGGTGAGGGAAACATTATTATAATTAGACAAAAAGCAGCATTATATAAACAACCCCACTGGTGCAACTGGCCACTAGAGCTCGGTGCCGGCTAGCTGGTGGCTCCTCCTCAGTGGGTGGGGTGGCGGCTCAACTTACTCAAGCCAGGAGACAGGGAAGGACCCTTAGGGGCCAGCTAGTGGGCAGCTCCTCCTCAGTGATGCGGTGGGGTGGCAACTTTACTTACTCAAGCCAGGAGACAGGAAGGGGCCTTCAGGGCCAGAGCAGAATGCAAGGCAGCAACAACTGGGATGAGGGGTGGCAGGCCATGGCATCTGCAGAAGCACCTCTTCTGTTCTTCACCTCCAGTGACCATCTCCTTCTCGATGCCATGATCACAACTGGCACACACACGCAGGTGGCGGCTCTCTCTCTCATGTCATGGGTGGGTTGGCTCACTGGGGCTCCAGGTGGGGGAAATAAAGTAAAAAAAATAAAATTCAAATAAGAAAGATCTGTGCATGCACAGAATAAAAATTAAAATATGAAAGAGCCGTGCATGCATGGTATGGGGGGATAAGAGGATGAGGATTCCTGCACTGTGGGATTGGGCACCCCCCAGTGCCACTGTTACATTTCTGGAGAGGGGAGAGTGGGGTGGGGGGGTGCTGAGAAGGCCGGTCAGGTTGAGGGTTATGTATTTTGGTGAACTGCGAGTCAAAGTAAAAAAAAAAGCATAGTGCAAGCACAGAATGATGCAGCGGAGGTGACTGTTTTTGACACCCCATGGTGTTGTTGGTTCATAAGTGCTTTTTCTCAAAGCAAAAGGTCTGCAGGGCTCTGCCCACCTGCAATCCTAATAAAGGAATGTCTCAGCCAATGAGTGAATCTGTATTTTATTCAAAAAGCCAGTCTGCTTCACACTTTATCATTCCAATATTATAATATAGTGCAACGGCTGAAAAAAAACAGCACCAGCTAAGTAAAATGATGTCTCTTTCTAACAAGAAATTTTGTACATTATATGCTAAACCCAGAGCCACACTGCTCCTCAGGTTGGATTTCAATATTTATGTCACAGAACGATCCTTAAATAACATAGCTGGTGCAGAAATCCTTGTAAAACACAAATATAGAAGGAGTTGTACAGTAGTGTATCTACAGTATATATCACATAGGAAGCTCACAGCAGCCCTCTCAAAGTGCATAAATAATGTGTGCCCCAGTCAGAAGTAAAGTTGTTTGCTTAACATTCAGCGACTGAGACTCCGTGGACTGTAACTTTAGAGGCTGTTAAAAGTTTTTCCACTTCAACAGCTAAGTTCCAACTTTATGCCATTTTTTGAGTGAAAACACTGAGCAGTTGCTGAACTACTGGTACCACAAACATTTTAACAGCCTGTAAACCTACAGCTGTGGGTACTGAACTGTTGGTACAAATAACATGTTGCAGTCTGTGCAGTCTCAGCTGCCATGTTATTGTAAAGCCGGAAATAAATGTGTACAAAGACACAAGATTAATAAGTTTCACAGTGTGACGTAGCTAACAAAGAATACCACACTTTCACTAAGTAAAGAAAAACTTGACATCGTGCGAGATCTGAGCAGTACTACAATCAGGATTCACATCAGAAACTGTTTTGTAGTGTCAATGACAAAGCATGAGTTACCCTAAGGATGCTGTTACCATTTGGAGTCACAGAAATAGCTGAACATGTTCTTTGGTGTCTTTCATGGCACAACATGAAAATGAGACAAAGTAAAAAGCAGTCATGCCTCTCAGAAACCTTGACAGTTTTGATGGACTATGAGAAATAACTACTCGGAGACACTTTACTGTGTGAAGATGACATCTTTCCTTCAGTCTGTAGAGCCGCCTCTATAATTACAACCAACCCAGCATTGCACCTCACTTTCATTCTTGCATCAGTCACCATAGTTTTGATTTTGTCTTTTTTTATCAGGGAGGACCAATTTCTAGGACATGGAAATGAGCAAGGGGAAGGGAGAGAGATTTAGAGAAAGAGAGAAGGAGATGTATCTCACATTCATTCTCATTACGGTCATCATGAGTTTTCTGGAGGACCAATTTCTAGGTCATGGAAATGGGCAAAGGGGGGGGAGGGAGAGAGAGAGAGAGAGAGAGTGAAAGAGAAGGGAGCAAACATTATGACGGCTGCTGGTCAAGAGCGAGGGGTGCGGCAGGCCAGTGCATCCGCAGCAGCACCTCTTCCGTTCTTGTCCTCCTGCAACTGGCTCCTCCTTGATGCCATGATCATGACTGGCACACACACATCGGCGGCGGCTCTCTCTCTCGTGTTGTGAGTCGGTTGCCTCGCTGTGGCTCTGGGTGGGGGAAATACAGTTAAAAAAAATTTAAATAAGAAAGATCTGCCTATGTGCAGAATAAAAATTAAAATAAGAAAGAACCATGCATGCATGGTACAGGGAGGTGGAGGGCGAGAGGATGAGGATTACTGCACTGGGGGTTGGGCACCCCAGTGCCACTTCCATTTCTGGGGTGGGGGTGCTGAGAGGGTGGGTTGGGTTGGGGTTATGTATTTTGCGAAGTGCAAGCCAAAAGAAAAAAAAAAAGCATAGTGCGAGCGCGGAGTAATGCGGTGGAGGTGACTTTTTTTTACACCCTATGGTGTTGTTGGTTCTAGTGTTTTTTCTCAAAGCAAAAGGTCTACATGGCTCTGCCCACCTGCAGCCCTAAAAAAGCTTGTGTTTTTTTAGACAACATAGGTGGGGTAAGTTGTGGTGAAACTTATTTGAACTGGTACTGAATAAAAGGTAAGTCTCAGTCTGAGGCCAGCCATAGTAGCCCTCATTGAGGGGCCATATTACAAGAACTGTGTCTAGCCCTGTAGTTTGGGGGATGGGGGCTAACTGTCTGACCTGGGGCCTCAACTGGTTGATAACTGGAGGCGAGGCCAAGTCAGACTGCTGATATCAGGTTGGTTTCGCCTTGTTATATGCTGTAGGACCAATCTTCCTGCAGGTACTGCCTTAAGCAGAGTCTACCTGCATTTGCCACAGGAGGGACAAAAAATACTTTTGCTTCTTTTTAGAGACAACATATGGGGGTAAGTTGTGGTGAAACTTATTTGAATCAGCATTGAGTGAAAGATAAATCTGCGACCAGCCATGGTAACTCACATTTAGGGACCATAGTATAAAAACTGTGTCTACTGTAGCCCTGTAGTTTGTTAGAGGGGTGCTAATTATCTGGCCTGGGTCCTCAGCTAGTTGATCACTGGAGGTGGGGCCGAGTCAGATTTCTGATACAGTCAGCATTCAGATATCCCTCGCCCTCCGTTCTCAGGTCAGATGACAGATATCTGAGAGAAACAGTTGAGTGCATCATTTTCTGTCTGATGATCAGAAATCATTAACTATTTAGAAATGCAAGTAAAGAGTTTCTAGTGATACTGCAATGCTTTAATGACTCTAAATACTAAGTAAACACATAAAATACTGTTTTAAATGGAAAACGGTCTTTATTTTTTATTTGTATCTGTTTTTACTGTATTTCTTATTTGTTTCATTGTTTTTACTGTATAGTATTGTACAGTAGTACTGTATTTTTACATTTTCCACTTTTTAATCCACCTTTTTAATCAAAACAGCCACAGAACAGGAACACTGAGCAGCACACAAAATATTGTACTGTATGTACAGTACAGTACCTAGAGCAAACCACAATTAGCATTTTAAAGAATTGTGTGCAGCAACTGCCATCATAAGAAATCATGGCATTTTTCAGTTTCATGGAAAACATTCCACCACACCAACACAAAAGCATGGCATTCCCCATACCCCACCACCCACTGGAAAACATGTCATTGTTTCTCACTTTAAAGGACAACATTCCCTCACATGCCCACAGGAAAGAAAGCATGGCATTTTCAGGTTCAGGAAAAACAGTTCACCACACCATCACAAAGGCATGGCACCCCCCACACACACACACAGACACACAAAAGCATGGTAATTTTTTTCAGTGTCAAGAAAAACAGTCGTCCATGCCACCAAGAAACAAGACATTTGCAATGAAAACAGCCCCCACATACCCAGAATAAAGCATGGTATCTTTTTTACTTTCAGGAAAAACATTCCCCCACACTATCACAAAGCATGGCACCCCCCCCCCACACACACACACAGGAAAGCATGTCATTGTTTCTCACTTTAAAAGAACAACATTCCCCCACATGCCCACAGGGAACCATGGCATTTTTTTCAGTTTCAGGAAAACATTCCCCACACTATCACAAAGTATAGCATCCCCACCCCACCCACACATACGTACGTAGAAAGCATGTCATTGTTTCTCACTTTAAAAGGACAACATTCCTTCATCTGCCCACAGGAAAGCATGGCATTTTTTTCTCAGTTTCAGGAAAAACATTCCACCACACCATCACAAAAGCACGGCATTCCCCCTCTCCCACAGTATACTGTAGCATAGAATTTTTTTTTTTCACTTTAAAAGACAACAGTCCCCCACATGCCTAGAATAAAACATGGCATCATTTTAACTTTCAGGAAAAACATTCCACCACACCATCACAAAAGCATAGCATTCCCCCCAAAAGGATACAGATCCTGTAGCATGGCATTATTTTCACTTTAAAAGACAATAGTCCCCTACATGCCCACAAGGAAGCATGGCATCTTTTTACTTTCAGGAAAATCATTCCACCACATCAGCACAAAAGCATGTGCCCCCCCTCTCCCCCCACACCCACACACACAGGAAATGATGGCATTGTTTTTCACTTTAAAGGACAACATCCCTCCACAACCCCACATGAAAGCATGGCATTTTTTTCAGTTTTAAGGAAAACATTCCAACACATCCTCACAAGAAACTATGGCAAACACCACCTGTGAAATCCAGTCCTGAATCCAGTCCTGGGACTTACAAACTGTGCCATAACATCATAATGAAAAATGAAATGCACTGACTCATGGTTTGAGGTGTCTCTCACAATTTTCTGCCTTCGTGATCTTTTTAAAGAATTGCTCGATCACAGTCTTATGTGACTTTTTCTGATCCACCACAGAAGTCTTTGCAATGAGGGCCCGGATGCAGTCAATATCCTTTATGTTGAAGAAATCCATATTCCATTTGGCATATCCCAAGGCAACTTCCAATCCATGACGTGCATCCACTGCTATCCGCGTGACAGGTGGTTCTGTGTCATTGATGCTGTTAGTGTCTTCATCTGAATTTTCTGCTGCATCAGATAGTTACACTATCTGAAGAATTGCCTCATCATCTAATACTGCACAGGTTTCAATATTATCATCAGCCCACAGAATGTCTACCGCATTTACATTTATTGTGTCAGGCAGATAGTCAAGAATGGAGGAGATGGATCGCATCACAGAGTCAGTGGAGTTTCTAGGTTTTTCTTGGGTGGCACTGTTGTCAGCAGGAGGCTGAGCAACAGGGTACAGAATTTCAGTATGTCTCCAGTGATTAACGATTGCTGTTGTGCTCACATTGTGCCAACTGTCCCGTATGAACTACAGGGCCTCCTTGATGTTAGCATCTGGTGGTTTGCCATAATCCGGGCAGTTGACATAGTGCTGCAGTTGCTGTCATTAGTACAGAGCCTTAAAGATATGGATTATGCCAGCATCCAATGGCTGGATTTTAGAGGTAGTGCTTGGAGGGAGGAAATGAAGGGTGACATTATGGTGGCACACTGTGTTGAAGTGTGAAGAAGCATTGTCAAGCAGCAAAATCCCACAACGTCTCTGTAGACACATAAATCAGTTAAAGTCCTTTAGCCATTCTTTGAAAACTGCAGCTGTCATCCAGGCTTTTCTGGTAGTGTACTAGTAGCAGAAACTGTTAGGATCAAAGTCCTTTCCATAACAGCGAGGGCGGTTAAATTTCTCAGTGACCAGTGGCTTACATTTGTCTGTACCACTTGCATTGACACATAGTGCCGCTGTCAATCTATCATTATTTTTCTTTTTTCCCCCAACACTGGGCCTGTTGCCAGTGTAGCACTGGGTTCCATCCGAAAGAACAGACCAAATTCATCCATGTTGTAAATGTCATTAGGGTCATACTCTTTCAAAACTTGTTGCAACTGCAGACTCCCATCAGACACAATTCCTTCATCCACACTTGCAGCCTCACACTGCAGTTTGTAATGCCTAACGTTGTGACACTGTTTAAATCTTTTCAGCCACCCCACTGAATAGGAAAAGGAGTCTGGCACACCCAGACACTGGCCAAGTGATTTTGCTTTGGTTAACAGGACATCATCACTTAAATTCACTTTTTGCATGCTGGCATATGTGAACCATAAAAATAGGGCATCCTCTAGTTGCTTATTCTGATGTTTACTTAACTTAGTGGAGGCATCACAAGATGAACAGACTAAGCACTTGCCCTTGTCTCTCAAAATGTCTGAAATTGTTGATTTTCCAAGTCACAGTTTATGCTCCTTTAAAACATAGGCAACTTTGTCAGACCTTGAGCATTTCGGAATTTTGGTATGGAAAACACAAATGTTGCATTTCACATTTGCTGCAATGGCTGTCCTGACCCCTTTGTTTGCAGGCTGTATCTTACAGTATGTAGTGCACAGATTACTGTAACCACTTCAGCCAATCTGTTAAAAAAAGGTGGCTGTTGTTTACTGTTTTCTTTTCTGTGCCTCCCTCCTCTGCCTTCTGCCCCCCACATTAAACAAATAACTGGTGTTCAACACTCTGTACTCTGCAGTTTATGGCTGCTGTGATTTGTGGCTGCTTCACCTGCTTCAGTCTGTCTACACCATTGGTCGAGGTACTGTACAGTGTATCCAAAATTACAGTGCTGTACTGTACAGGATTTACTGTTTTCTGTACTCAGTTTTAGTACTTTTATTCCATTTCTCTGATCTTCAGGATGGCGTTTTTGATGGCACATGTAGAAAGCTCTTCTGATTTAGCTGGATCCTCCTTGATGTGCTGCTTCCTCTGATTGGTCCGCTGGAAGCGCCTAGAAGACATGCTGAAAAATTGCGATGTTACTCCAATAAAGTCTCGGGAGAGGTCGGTTATCTGAGAGTGCAGACCATGAGCCGCATAGGAGATATCATGCAGGATGGGTGACAGATACGGATAACTCAAGTGATGGATAAGCAGGTGTTAACACAATGGGGGAAGGGGAACATGCAGTCAATGATGGATACATGCATGAGCCGGTTAACTGAGAGTCGGATAAATGAGTGCTGACTGTAGTCTGGTTGTGGCAAGGTGACATGGCAGCCAAGGGACCAATCAGGGACTTGGTAGACCAAAAGGAAGTATCGCCTTAAGCATGCTGCACAGCAAGGATAAAGGAAAGCCAACCCCAATGTGTCCTGCACGTTCATGCCCCAACAAGTGAGTGGAACAGTGAAGGAGTGTAACTGCTGACTGACATCTTATGCATTAGCAGGAGGAAGCAAGGAAGCAGGGCACTCTACTGGTCAACTAAGGTAAGGCTTACCTAAGCCAAGTGCTATTTTAACAGTATATTAGCATGCAGATGGCCTTCTGACTGCAAAAATAGAGGTCCTTAGTAGTATTTTAGCAGTCAGTCAGTTTAGCATTCAGTTTAGCAGTCATTCGGAGATGATTCTAATGCTAAATACTGCTAACCATATTTACTGTTATTAACAGTCATTAGCCATCAGAAGCAGTATAAAGATTCCACAGAACAACACAGTGCAATGCTGGACAGCAACCTAAAATAGTTATTGAAGATCATGACATTAGTGGCACAAAATCTTCCACTGGGCTATAAAACACACACATTTTTGAAAGAACCTTGTTTTCATTAAGCAAACAATTTATTGATAGCCATGTTGAAAAAGTTTCACAGAGCTGGAAAATATCTAACATACTCCATGAGCACCTGTGCAGAATACAACTGAAACATTAGTAAAAGTTGCTGAAATGCTTGTTTAAATATTTTTTCAAATTACATTTTGCTATGCTTAAAAATAATTAATAACCGTTTAAGAGCATATTTTGTTATCTTTAAATGGTTAAATACAAACATTGCAATAAGATTGCACTACTTTATAAAGTTAAACAATACAGGCCAGCCCACAGACACAGTGGTAGTGATAACTTGCAACACTGACAATCTGGGTTCGGTAGTGAACTACAGCCATTGGAAGGCAGGGTGAGGGGGAGTGGAGAAGGATGAGCATCCCAAGGACTTCTCTCCTTCTCCGTGGTGCAAAAGATACTGGCATCCAATCTGGTAGACACTCACTGGCCCCTGGTAATGGCTAGAGGTGCATGGGACCAGTGCTGAGGCACTGGATTGGTGAGGCAGCAGACAACTGCACATCGGGGGTTGGCGCATCCCTGATGTGTGCTGACATCATTGCACGTCCACTTCCAATAGGGGCTGGCAAAAAAGAAGAAAACCCTCCTTCTTGTGTGCAGTATGAAGCTGAGGATGCATCCATGACCCTCTCCTGAACAACACCCAGCCAGCTTGTTGGGGTACTCAGTGGTCTCTCAGTCTCTCCCCTGCCCCTTCCCCCCCCACTGGGAGTTCCACCATTGAGTGGTAAGTCACATGCCACCTTTTGTCTCTCCAGTCCCTTCCTGGCTTCAACACTACTGCAGGAGCAGCTTCACTTAATGGCAACTCCTGCCAACCTCTACTCTCAGCTGGGAGCACTGTAATCAGCTGTGGCTCTTCCATGGCCTCCTCTTTGCTTCAGCCCCTTAGGGTCTAATAAACTCTGTCTCCAGAGTGGTGGTTTGGGAAGCTGGGGGGACGTGCTTCCACTATTGCCTCCTCCACCTTCCACTGGCTCCTTTGTCTCTCTCTCTCTCTCTCCCCCACCTGTGTGAAGTAGGCCACAGCCTGCTCTCAGTACAGGCTGGGAGTTGCAAGTGCCCGCAGGCACTTTCACTGTAGCGTGATCACTCTAAGCGACTGCCTGCAGCAGCAGCCCCAGATTGTCCTCCTTCTACTACTATAACACCCAAAACAATGCAAGACCTCAGGGAGCCCCCACTAGACCCCAGAGAAGGGTACTAGTTTTATTCAAAAGGGAAATGGCCACAGTCACAAGGCACTAGCCCACTAGACCACCAGGGCTACCATTTTATTTAGTGCCCCCCCCCATTGTGTTCCCTGCACAGAATGCTACCAAATGCCTTTCTTGTATTTATCCACAGGCCTGCTAGACCAGGATCCTCCACTAGCCCACCTGGGCTACCAACTACAATACTGGCCACTCAGCCACCCATAAGAGCACAGGGGATTTTGGCTGAGCCCCCTTCCAAACCACATGTCCTTTCCTTTCTGCTTCTACTCCATTTCTGTTGTTTTCTCCAGCTAACCTATTTTCTTTTTTAACATGGGTTTGCTGAACAGCAGCATACATTTGTCAGAAAGCACCACCTGACCATTGATTAAATGCCTGTACCAGTACAGTTAGGGTGATGCTTCCCAGAGTAGAATCCTTGAGCCCAGTGGAACTCATTGTCTGGGCAGCAAGTGTGAACTGAATGGCAGTCATTTGCAATCATTGCTAAGTGGTGCAGAAGGGAAAGATTGACTGATGCAGTGTAATGGTTGCAAGGTATTGTTGTGCATTTGTTGATATGTAAGCCATGATCAGACAATGTGCCTGAACAGCAGTAGTGCTCAGTCTGGGACAGTGCAAAATGGTATAGGCAGTGGGAGTGAGCGAATAGGAGTTCTGAAGCTCAGTTGAGGAGTCAAATATGCCCCTTGCTTCCTCTTATTACTGTCAGCAAGTGTGAAAGTGCAAACTCTTCATGCACTGGTTTTGTGCCTCCCATGGCATGAACTGCAGCCCTAATGAGCAGCAATGTGTAGACGGCTTCCCCTACATGGTCAGTTACAGTGTCTCTATGTTTGTCTCTGTGTCTCAGTTGATCTGTCCAGTAAGGCTGGCTCACTGTCTCCATGACTAGTTAGTTAGTGCCTGTTTCCCAGGCATTTCCCATTTAGTTAGAGTGACAGAACCCCCCCACCATACATTGAACTATGAGACTGGAGCATTACAGTAACCCTACATTAGGCAATTATAGTGTCTTTGTGTTCATCTCTCTGTCACAGTTGATCTGTCTAGTAGGGCTGGCTCACTGTCTCCATGACTGAGAGACTGGGGTATTGCAATCACAAGTCCCAGACCCCGACAACAGCAGCATGCAGCCCACTATGCATATCACACAACAAAGAGTGAGAGAGAAGGGTTCAGATTGACAGCAAGAGGAAACCACATACCTTGTTTTTCCCATAGCGCACAGAGCCCTACACGTCCTGTCATTCAGTGGGGGGGAGAGAGAGAGAGGGAGAGAGACCAGCAGTAACAGCCTGTGTGTGTGTGTGTGTGTGTGTGTGTGTGTGTGTGTGTGTGTGTGTGTGTGTGTGTGTGTGTGAGAGAGAGAGAGAGAGAGAGAGAGAGTTCAGTTACTGTCAGCACGGCATGCTTCCTTTTCTCGCTCTTTCTGTGTCTGTGAGATTGCTGTGTGCACTGTGCAATTAAAGGTTTAATCTACAAAAGACAACAGGTGTGCAGAATAAAATCAATTCAATAAATATAAATGGCAACATGCAATAAATGCATATTCTGTGTCAGTTCGGACAATCCCACGGTGCGCACAGCAGTGCTGCAGCGGGTAGCATCACTGAGCACCCACACTGGAAGTCTTAAAACACAGGGCAAGGGCAGCAGGGTGTGTTTGTCGTAGTCATTTCCATGGTATTCCCCACCACCCACTCCCAAAACATACAGAACATAATGCGAGCTCTCCCAGTGTCAGGGTGTGTTGACACGTGCACACAAAGCTTATCTTTATAAAGTTATATTCTAGGAGCAGCAGGCATCCAACTGCAGCAACTTTTTATGCAGCCATGGTATTTGTGAGCCACAAGCACTGTTTGGCATATCCCAATCCCTCCCAAAGGCCAGCAGAGTTATTGCACATTGCCAGAGTAATCACTCAGGTCAGTGTCACTCACACTTAGTAGCTGTTTGTGGCTGGGAACGTGAAGTCGGGGCAGACGCAGCTCACAGTAAGAAAAAGAGAGAATGGCACAGAGAAAGAGCAAGAAACAAAACTGTACCGCTCTGCAAGTGTACTGTGACAGAGCTCATCCTGGCTGCATCTCTCACAGTTGTGTCAGTAGTGCAGGCATCCAGTGTTGTTTTTTGGGGGGGCGACTACTTTGGGTGGTGGGAGGATACATTCCCGTTTCTTCTGTTTTGACACAATTTAAACATGTTTTTGTAGTACATTTCATATCTTTCAGTGCACCCATGTTATAAGTGCAATAACCCACAACAGGGTATGGGTTTATAGGCATTTAATGTATGCCTGGGATGCTGTGAAGACACTCGGCATGTGGCACCATGCCTCACAATGCACCCCAGGCATGCATTAAATGGCTAAAAACCCACACCTTGTGATGGGTTATTGCTTACTTATTTTACAGTTCTGACAGGACGCAGACACTTCCCCACCAGATATGTGTACTTCTATGCCTAACCTGTCCTTTCTACCATATTTACCCCTTAAGAGCTGTGTATCCTTTGTGACCCCCTCCTTTCTCTTGCTTTTTTTACAGGTGTGGCAGACAACATCCCTTCAAGACTCCTACAACTGGCTCCCTAGTGGTCAGTTAAGACCCCCTACTTAAAGAGGACAGGAATACAGTACCTGAGCATCGTGACTGCAGTGGGAGATGCAGTGGTGGTACAGTTAACCAGAAAAGTCATGTTGTACTGTGAAAATGCAAGTAAGAAACAAAGTCCATGCTCAATGGTTGAAACCCATGTGCTTCTGTTCCATGTGCCGTTGTACTGCTGGTCCTGCACTGGAAGCAGGAAATGGTATGTTAGTGATGTTGTATAATGGTTTGTTGCCATGACACCCAGTATGTGAGCGTGTGCAGTAGTAGGTCATCACCATACAAATGAATGGTGTGTGTGTAGTATTCACGATGTATGTGCTAATGAAGGTGTCCTATTTGTACAACTCGTGTATAGTATACGAAGCATACTGTGGCTGTTTGGCATGGCCCCCAAGTGACAATGAACAAATATAATGTTACTGATGCAGTAGATCTGACCTATGTTGCATCACTACTCATACCTCTCGATGTTCACTGCCCACAGTGGTCTTCATCCATGGCTGCTGCCACTTGCCTGGTGTGAAATATGTAGATGTCATGCAGAATAAATTCAAGGCACACCTAGATTGTTATGTGGTGTAGTGTTGCATGGCAGTCCGCTGCATGTCAGTTCCCACCATGCACTGTGTTTGCAGCATATATCCACAACCATCTGCAAACCAACAGAGCCACGCAGAGTATCTTTCTAGTCAATTCCATAATGCTATTTGCTACTGAGACTAGATGTCCTTATCAAAACAACAAAGTAGCAAAACGAAAGTTTGACAAAATGAAGTACTCCCCTACTCAGGGCACAAAGCCACAACCCAGTGCACAGGGGTCCATCATCCATGCCACTTTGCCATCACAGCTGTTGTCAACATTTATGTCAGTCAGATAGCTGATTACATTAGAGCAAGTCTGATGAAAGTACACAGATGACACTGTTCTATGATGTGAGTTGTAATTCGTCAAAGGTGTGTCATCACGAAAGCATGGACTTGTCAATGGAATTAGTACAGTCTGGTCATTGCGGTCTCTCTCCCCCCCCCACCACCACACACACACACGCACACATACTAATGTAATGGTTCAGGGGGCCATACAATTCCAGGCAGTGCCAGTATGTGGTGTAGTAGGAGACAAGCGACGTGTGTGATGCAGTCTGTAATGCCCTACATGGACATCTATGCATAATAATGATTTTGCCATTCAGAACACCACACAGAACACTGACATTACATTGACATATTTATTTATTTATTTGTTTGTTTGTTTGTCTATTTATTTATTTATGTCTTTGTTTACCGGGTAAGTGCACTGATCCAGAGGACCGTTTTCAGTCACAACCCGGGCCACAGGGTGGCAAGCAACATAGAGAAACACAGCAACACATACAGGGAAACATCAGGCTATACTGTAAATTCACACCTCAGGTACGAGATGGTGTGGAAGAAAAGAAATACAAATAACATAATAGTACAAGGCAATGGCCAGGCACATATAGTGTGAAAAGTGGGCCATAGATAGCAATAGAAATAACATGAGATACAGGAGCCACATTACATATTGCAGGAGAGCATATGTAGCATTATAAATTATAAATATGAAGTGAGACCAGTTTAGTACAGTCATCAGTAAAGTTGTAGGGGTTCATATACAGTAGTTAGAGTCTCACATCAGTTCATGGATTTGAGGTAGTGAGGGAAGGAGGGTTATAGAGAACTACAGTGACGAGGAAGGGGATGAACAGGAGGGCAGGGGAGGAAAGGAGACATGGGCATTAGGGTGCCTTTGTGTTACTTACTGGGTGCAGTGACAGTCAGTGGCTGCTAGAAGCCAGGTTTTCACGGCCTGTTTGAAGGCAAGGTGTGAGGGGGATGTACAGATAAACTGTGGGAGCTTGTTCCATAGAGAGGATGCAGAGACGGAGAAAGCTCTACTTCCCATTGCTGTGGAGACGCAGAGTGTCTCCAATGGGGGGAGTGGGGATGCCCTAAGTGTCCTAGGAGCCACTCTGTCTGTCAAGAGGAGAGAGTAAGGGGATAGGTGTCGGTATCTTAGTGCATTGTCCACTAGACAGCCCATCGCATAGGCAAAGCGACCTTGTACAGAGAGCCAGCCCAGTGACTGGTAAAGAGTGCAGTACTGGGTCTGGTGGGGAGCTTGAAGGACGAAATGACAGATAGAGTTATAGGTAGTGTTTAATGTTGATTTCAAGGTGGGGGATACGAGGGAGTAGACAGGGGAACAGTAGTCAAGTACAGGAAGTAGGTTGCCCTGGGCGATGACAAGGCATGATTCAGCCGATAGAAGGTCAAGTTTTTGGTGGATTCTCTGCACAGCGTAGTTAACATGCTCAGTGAAAGAGAGGGAGGGGTCAAGAGTGACACCTAGGTATTTAAAAGATGGGACGTTCTCAAGAGGGGGGCCTGCTGGGGTGCGTACAAGGAGGGAGGAATCGGATTTGGCAGCTTTGGTGAAGAAAGGCTTGGAACCAAAAAACATGGACTTAGTCTTCTTTTCATTTACTAGCAGCCTGTTTAAAAGGAACCATTTATGAGCAAAGCCATAGTTGTGTGTGAGGATGGAGGAGATGAGATCGATGGATTTATCACTGTGGTAGAGGACCAGGTCGTCTGCATAAAGGAGCGCTTGACAGCTGTGGCTATCCCTCAGAAGTGAATCAATGGAAACGGAGAAGAGCAGGGGTCTGAGTGTGGAACCTTGGGGGACTCGAGTGCGTACAGGGAGGGCAGCAGAGGAGGCATTGTTGATGATGACAGACTGAGATCGACTGGATAGATAGCTGCGGAACCAGGCTGCAGTTCCACCAGAGCAGCCAAAGAGAGACAGGGTTGAGTGGAGGAGGTGGTGGTCAACAAGGTCAAAAGCCTTTGATAGGTCTATGAAGACAGCTCCTGTGGCTTTGCCTTGGTCCATATTTCTCAGCACATGGTCAGAGAAAAGGGCCAAAGCAGAGTAAGTGCTGTGGTGCTTGCAGAAACCATGCTGGAGAGGACAAAAGAGGTTATACTTTTTAAGATGCTCTGAGAACTGGAGGAGCACAACTTTTTCAAGCAGTTTGCTCAGATAAGGGAGTAGAGAGATGGGCCTATAATTATCAGGGGATTGAGGATCACCACTTTTGAAAATGGGCACAACATTTGCATGTTTCCAGGAGTCAGAACCATAGAAGATGTAAGGGTGAGGTTGAAGAGGAAGGTGAGGGGTTTAATCAAAGCGGGGCAGATGAGTTTAAGAAATGCAGGGTATAATCCATCACTGCCAGGGCTGCCTTTGGCAGGGAGAGATTTCAGGAGCTTAATAGTGTCTGTATGTCCAATGACTTTGAAGTGGAAAGGTGGGGGCAGGGTGGTAGCTGAGGAGGAGGATGGGTGGGAGGTGGAAGGTTCAGGGCGGAGGGCACCTGTGGAGGGAGCTTGCTCAGACAGGGGGATAAGTCCTTGAACTTCATGTTGAAGATATTTGCAATCTCAGTAGGGTCTGAAATAGAACCAGAGGGGAATTTAAGCTGCGTTAATTGTCTACTGGACTTGGGGTTAAGGATAGTCCCAATAGAGGCCCAGAACATGCATGGATTGCCAAGGTTGTCTTTCTGTTGATTAATGTGGAATTTGCACTTGAGTGATTTTTTGCAGTCTGTTTGCAGGTATGCGTAGCTGTCTGTAAGCATTCCAGAGAAGGGGAGAGGGTGATGCATTATAGGCTTTCCATTTGTTATCCCGGGCTTTCATTAGCACCAGCAGTTCTTTGGGGAGCCAGCGGGTACAGCCCCCCTTACCCTTCTGGTTGTGATGTGGAAATGGATGTCCTGTAAGTGGGAGAGTTTGGATGTAAGGTAAGTGACCGCTTTGGATAAACTGCTAAGATGGTTGAAGGTTGACCAGTCTATAGCCCTTACTTCAGTAAGGACAGGGCTAGGGTCTGAGCAGTTAAAGTTCCTGAAAGACATGAGTCTGTGGGGGGGGGGGGCGATGGATTTGGTAGATAGTATAGCATAGGTAGGGGTGTGGTCACTTATGGAGTCAGACATAGTGCCTGCTTGGAGGACCGAGTCAGCCCGGTTTGTGATTATCCAGTCAATCAGGGAGTGATTATGTGTACGAGCGTTATGTCTGGTGGGGGAGGAGATAATTTGCTCTAGAGTGTGTACTTTCAGTGCACTAGAGTAGTCCAGTGAATTGTTATCCAGCCAGTTGAGATTGAAATCCCCAAACACAACTGTGTCTCTTAGGGGTGTTGTACTGCCTATGCCATTTAGAAAATTTGATAGACCTTGTACACCTCCTGTGGAGGGGGGGGTCATAGCAACAACCCAAGTAAAGTTTCTTGGATGCACCTAGGATTACCTCCACAAAAAGCCACTCACTTTGAGAGGTGGCAGTGGAGCAGCTGATGATAGTGGCAGTAATGTGGTCTTGCACATACAGTGCCACAACCCTTCCCTTCTTGCGTCCTGGTCTGTCCAGTCATAGGAGTGAATAACCGTCCAGGTTGAATGAGGAGTCAGGGTGGTGGGGTTTCAACCAGGTCTCAGTGAGACCTAGTGCTTGTGGCTTGTAGAGAGATGCCCACGCCTCAAGCTCATGGAACTTTGATGGAAGGCTGCAGATATTCATGTGGGCAACTTTTAGTCCATGGTGTCCTGTCCAGGCGATGTCCGTGTGGTCGATGTAAGTGTTTGTGGGGCTAGGGTTACTCCCTACATCACCAAAGAGGAGAATCAGTGTAAGTAGAGGGCAGATAGGAGGGAGCCAATGGGAGGATGGAAAGGTGAGGAAGTACATAAACCTGCCGAGTTGACGGTGTTCGTACTTAGACAGTAGTGCCAGGAGGGTTGTACTCGTGAGGGTAAGTTCATGTCCATTCACAATGATCGCAGAGTATGGGAGAGGGTGTGAGGATTGGGAGGGGTGTGGTTTTTGCTGCTTCATGGCTAAAATTGATGCACAGGCATCAGTCGTCAGCAGCAGCATGGGCATGGAGACCAGCATAAGGAGCAACACGCAAGTGTTCATTTTAAGAGGTATTCTGGTCACAAAAGAGAAAATTATGTGAGGAGAGGAGAGCTGAGAGGAACCTAGTGAAAAGGGGGAGTAACCCTGTGGTGGCAGGGACTGGTAGGCAGTACCAGGAAAGCCATGGGCAGTAAGCAAACCACTCTAGAGGAGGGATTGTTTAGCAGTTACTGTAAGGGAAAGTGGGTGCTTAATAGTGTATTTTGATGGTGGCCACAGCAATACTGTAAGTCACTTAAGTTGCAGTCCCTGAGATGAGCACCTTAGTGTGTAATTAAGTTAGTACCTTTGACTTTGGGTTGGGTTGAGCTTAGTGCTTTGAGAGCCAATGGATGCAGGGAAACTCTTTCAGGGAGGGGCTTAGGTCTATTTAATAGAGGTCAGGGCCGGGAAGGGCGCGGTGGGACTAAAATATTGCATGCAGTCTAGAGAGCAGGTGCTTGTTTAAATTTGCCACCTGATGCTTGGAGACAGCAGTGAGGACTGAGCTGTAGTTCCCAGTCTTGGCTAGAGCCCCTTGTCCAATCACGGCACTCAGTCTTTATTGGGAACCAATTAGAAAGCTCAGAGTCCACAAATGCAGCCAGTCGAGGAGAAGCCAGTGCCAGGTTGTGAGTTCAGTTCTGAGAATGAGTGAAAAGCATACCTGAGGTTTATCTTGTGGCCAGTGGGCGTAGCGGGGACAGCAGCAGGAGAAGCGCAGCATCTCGAAGAGCTGGGCACAGCCACTTCTGGCTGCAGATGCCCCCAGGGAGCCTCTTTTAGCTGAGGTTTTTCTTGCAGTCGGTGGGCACAGCGATGACGGCGGCAGGAGAAGCGCCGTGTCCCGAGGAGCTGTTCACAGCCGCTTCTGGCTGCAGATGCCCCAAGGGAGCCTCTTTTAGCTGAGATTTTTCTTGTGGACAGTGGGTGTAGTGGGCACGGCAGCAGGAGAAGTGCCACGGCCCAAGGAGCTGGGCACAGCCACTTCTGGCTGCAGATGCCCCCAGGGAGCCTCTTTTAACTGAGGTTTTTCTTTTGGCCAGTGGGTGTGGCAGGGACAGCGGCAGGAGAAGCGCTACATCCCGAGGAGCTGAGCATAAATAGTTGAATGAGTTTCCTCAAAGGAGATTCAAACCCTACACAACATGCACTGTGGACCAACAAGGGTCCATGATGCCAAATGTCCCAGTGTTTGGTTAGCCATGCGATGTTGTGCCCTAGTATACGCTGCATGACCGACAGATGGCTCAGTACCTTGTGCACTAACCTGTTATTCAGAGGCTTGTGTGCACTCTACCATCGCACTGTAGTATGCTGTTCTATTTGTTTATACATTGCTGATGGCTCTACATCTTTTGCTAGTGTAGTCCCCAATCCCCTATGCACAACCATGGCTAGGACCAGCCTGTTATGTGCTTGTTGTAAGCCTGTAGCAGTCATTGCCAGTGCTGAATGGTATTGTACTGTTGGCTGGATACACATTGATAACGTTATAGGTCGAGGGTGTAGCCAGGGGTGGAGGGCACAGTGTGGATAGTCAGTACCGACATGCATGCCCACTTTGTTTATTTCTATCAGTGCAGTGTGTACAAGTCCCAACCACATGCATTTATGCAGTACGTTAGGGTCTGATATCTGCAGTACTCTGTTGCAATGTTTTCCAGCAACACTGTATAACTGCATTTACAGACTTCTACACACAGCTAATACTTGTTTCACCAGACATAAGACACTCCTCAGTGTCACCCAAACATATTTATTGTCCCCAAACAACTCAGGGTACTGCACACCTGGACGTTTGCGCGATTCTGACAGGACACAGACTGTCGGCCTTCATTAGTGACACTCCTGCACGCCAACCATGACATGACATCATGAGACATGCTGTCGGCGAACAGCTGTACAGGATACTGACAGATTAAACACACATCGGCAGCCATAATGGTAACATAGTGTCACACTACTAGATCATGCATCACAGGTCAATGGTGACCTACTAGGTTCTGAGTGTAATTACTGTTATGGACTATATATCACTCAATCTAGTGGTCATTGTTAACAGTCACTCACACTTCCTGTGCCCTTTAATCTATATTGGTTGGTTTGACTCCAACAGTGTGCCCATGCCCAATACAATGTAGGTGAGTGAAGTTTAGCATGTGGGGCCCCTGGGAAGTCCAGGTGAGGGAAGAGAGGGGCCATAGCTAGAAAAGCCTGGTTGGGGGTCTGTTTGATGATTCAGTTGGTTAAATTGGCTCTGGGGAGGTCTTATGTGTGGTCTGTGGGGGGCTGAGTATGGTGGATATTGAATCCTGGTTCAGGGGTTCTAGGAATGGCCTGGATGGGAGAAGAGGGTGCAGGTGGTAGTCTGAGTGGGTGATGAAGGTGCATGTGGGTATCTGATCCCTGTTCGAGGGTCCTAAGGATGGTATGAGTTGAAGAAGTGGTCAGCTGGTAGGCAGGGGTCCTGGAGAGGGGGGCCTGACAAGCCTATCCCCTAGCTAATGGGGAAGGCAAAGGGAAAGGGACACGGTGAGAGGAGAAGGAGGGGGAACAGCTACGGAGAGGAAGAGAGTGGGTTGGAGAGTGGTCTCACTGAACATGAGGAGCCTTAGAAACAAGTCAGCTAAGTTTCAGGCCCTGTTGGCAGAGGGGAGGGTGGACATTGCAGCCATCACAGAAACATGGGCCACCCAGTACCAGGACTGGGGGATGATGGTCCCAGGATATAGGATATTCAGAAAAGATAGGACCAAAGGGAGAGGAGGAGGGGGTGATGATCTATGTATAGAAGGGGATAATGTGTGCAAGGAATTGGGGGGAAGAGGGCAGGACAGAGGCCTTATGGATGCATTTTCAGGACTTAAAAGGCAGGACACTGAGGATGGAGGTAGTTTATAGACCACCAACAAAACTGGAGGACCTGGACTGGGAGTTATCTGAGCAAATCTGAAGGGTCAGCAGGAAGGGGAACATGGTGGTGGTGGGGGACTTCAACCTACCTATAGTGAACTGGAGTACCACAACCAGCAAAAGTGCAAGGAAGCAAGTCCTGTTAGAGGCGTTTCAGGACAGCTTCCTGATGCAGCTGGTCCATGGGCCAACTTGGGTAGAAAATTATCTGTACCTTCTACTGTCAATGGGGAGATAGTAAGGAATCTGGAGGTGGAGGACCCACTGGTGGGCAGCGATCACTACTCGGTGTGGTTCACACTCAACGTGGGGAGGGAAGCCGGGGGTACAAGTAATAAGGTGATTGACTTTAGGTGGGCAGACTTTAAAAAGATGGGGGAAATTCTGGTGGAGCACATGGAGGGGATTCAACCAGGCTGGAACACAAGTCAGAAGTGGGATGTCATAAAAAAGGAGCTAGCGGAGGCTACAGTGGCATGTACTAGAACACAGAGCAAGAAAGGGAGGGCAAGGAAGCCCAGCTGAATGACTCAGGAGGTCAGGAAGGGGGTGAGGGTCAAGATATAGGCATTCCACAGGTTCAAAAAGTCAGGGAGGGGAGAAAACAAGGAGATGTACATGAAGAAATCCAGAGAGGCCACCAAATTAGTCAGAGCAGCCAAGGCTTCCAGGGAACTGAGGCTGGCACAGAGTATTAAAAATGGAGAAAAGGATTTCTTCAGATACATAAGGGAAAGAAGGAACAGCAAGGACCAAATAGTGAGGATAAAAAATGACAGGTGGGTGGGTGGGTGGAGAGAGGGGAGGATCAGGCAGTGGCATTAAATGAATACTTCTGTTCTGTATTCACACAAGAGAAAGGGGGACAGGTACTGCAGGGGAGGGGTGGGGTAGGCGGGGGCTGACAGATATGAGGATTACTGAGAACAGGGTACTGGAAGGACTGAGGGCACTGAGGGTGGGCAAGACACATGGGCCAGACGGCATTCATGCTAGGGTACTCAAGGAGCTAGCTGAGGTCCTGGCAGCGCCACTGTCTGACCTGTTCAACACCTCTCTGGACATGGGATGCATACCACAGGACCAGAGAATGGACCATGTGGTGCCCATCCACAAAGGTGGCCCAAAGGATGAACCGGGAAACCACAGGTCAGTGAGCCTCACATCAATCATGAGGAAGCTCATGGAGACAATCCTGAAAGAGAGGTTGGTGACCCATTTGAATGACAATGGACTTTAGGATGGGCTTCAACATGTTTTTTTCTTGGGCAGATCCTGCCAGACCAACCTCATTGAGTACTATGATTGGATGAAAAGGGAACTAGACAAGGACCATGTAGTGGATGTCCTGTAGTTAGACTTCAGCAAGGCCTTTGACACTCTTCCACATGGGAGGCTAGGGGGAAAGCTGGAATCTATGGGGGTGGGGGCAAAGACGGTAAAATAGATGGAGAATTGGCTAAGGGGTAGGCAGCAGAGGGTGGTAGTGGGAGGGGAACTCTCAGCACCGAGGGCAGTGATTAGCGGGATACTGCAGGGATTGGTGCTGGGCCCGGTATTGGTGCTGGGCCCGGTATTGTTCAGGTTATTCATACCTGATATCTCACATGGGATCCAAAGTAAGATTAGTCTGTTTGCAGATGACACCAAAATGGTGGTTGATGACATTTATTTATTTAATTATTTCTTTCTTTTCATCTAGGATTATAATACCTTTGAGCGCAAAATGCTTTTTCACAAAGGTTCCACGTCAGTAGGTGATGGTAACAAACAGACAAAGGAATACTAAACATAGGTAATCTAAAAAGACAAATGAACAGCTAAAATCCAGGAGAACTAACAGTGGTAGTCTAAATGACACAATAACAACAAATCAAGGAAAATAATAGGTAAACACAGTAATTATACCAGCAATTAAAGAGAGGTGAGGTAAAGAGCAGTTATGGGGGGATAGGAGTGGCAGCCCTGGGCCTTGTCAAGCTAAGCAATAGACAAAAAGGGGTGAGGGTAGTGGAAAAGATAGACCAAAGGGGGAGCTGAAATGGGGCACAGGAAAAAGTTGGGTAGGGACGTGGGGGGGATGAGGGTGGAAGAAGAGGAAGAGGAACCAGAGGAAGATGAAGAGAGGTTGAGGCAGGAGAGAAAACAGAGAGGAGGGGAGGAAGATGTGAGTCTATGGGGGGCATTTGACAAAGGGTAAAATTTTGACAACGGAGGCAGTGACATATGCATGATGAGGGGAGTCACTGGAGGAAGCAGTCACAGAAACTGGTAGATACCAGGTCATGTTTTAGCAGGTGCTTGAATTGGCCAAGTTTAGGCTAAGAATTTCCATCAAAATGCAAGGAATTGAACCAAAGGGGAGCTTTGTAGGAGAAGAATCGCTGACCTTGGGTAGTCCAGCATCTGGGGACATGGAGTAGTTGGTTGGCAGTTGAATGAGTGTGCTTGGAACTGCGTGAACGTGTCAGTAGTGCTGCAGACCCAGGAGGAAGTAGCCCAAAGAGTTCTTTTTTGGCAAGTAAGCATGTTTGATATTTTATCCTACTACTAAGCTGTAGCCAGCCAGTCTGTGCGTAAAGTTCACAGGTATGCGCCAGGTGGTCAGAGCCTGTATGAAGCCTGCATGCGTTATTGAGTGCGACAGTTATCCTTCAAAGTGAGATGGGGGGAAGCCATAAATAATGAAGCCATTGTCTATGCTTGAGAGAGTGGAGCTTTGAATAGCCAATTTGAGGGCTTCAGGAGTTAGATTATGCTTATGCCAATAGAGGAGCCCAATTTTTATATTTACGGCCTGAGCTACATTCTCGATGTGCTGGGCAAAGATAAGATGGCTATCCAAGGTAACCACCAGATATTGGAAATGCTCCACCAGGTCAAGTGGAACACCAAGTTGTTTTTTTAATATTGAGGCAATTGCTTTAAACTTACTGCATGAGGTGCTGAACATCATAACCTTTGTTTCTTAAAGTTTCTGGTCACAGAACCATTTTTCAACTTCCTCAAAACTGAGTTAAAGGTGATATTTGAGAAGAGTGGGGTTAGGTTGGCTTGAGAATATGACATCATCTGCATACAAAATATTCATTGATGGCAAGAGTGCGGCAGGTTATTTATGAAAATATTAAAGAGGAGATGGTGAAGGATGGATCCTTGAGGTACACCAGGGCGTATGTTCCGCTGGTCAGAGGTGACATTGGAGAGTTTTACCATTTGATAGTAATCCTTCAGATAGCTTTTAAACCAATGCATAGAGTCAGTTGAGAACCCTGCTGAGGTTAATTGTTTAAGCAGCAATGCATGGTTCAGCGTATCAAATGCCTTTGTTAAATCTATGAAGGCTGCACCAACAAGACTCCCTTGGTCGAGTGATTGATGAATGAATCCAATGAATTCTAAGAGGGCAGTTGTTGTGCTGTGCCCTTTCCTGAAGTCGTGCTACTGTGGGCACTGGATGGAATATTTTTCAAGGTTGTCAATTAATTGGTTTGCAACTATATGCTCCAGGACTTTTGACGGGGTTGGGGGGAAGGATTGACATTGGTCTGTAATTGGTGTGTAGGGTACGGTACCCAGATTTGTGTACTGGAGTTATCAGAGCAGTTTTCCATCTAAGAGGGATATGAGATTGGCTTAGTGATAGGTTGAAAATCTTAGTGATAGGAGCTAATACTTCATCAAGGGTAAGTGCAATTAACTTTAGTTCAAGGGAGTCTCTACTGTGCTGTGACTTACCCAGGGCCTTGCATAGGTGCCTGTTAACCAAGGAAACTGATACTTTCTTAAAGTAGAAGGGAGGGTTAGTGTTACAACCACAAGGAGGCACATGAAGTGAGTCTTCTTGCTGCATTGTGGATGTAGAGGAGTTTGATTCATCAAAAAAGTCCAGGGGGAGGACACTACTCAGATCAGAAAAAGCACTGTTAAAGATATTTGCAATATTGAGAGGGTCCGTAGTCGGTACTCCATCAATGTTGAGCATTGATGGTGCCACCTATGGGACCTTACCTGTGACATCCTTAATGTTTGACCAAACATTTCTACTATTGCCCCAGGAGTTGGAAAGCATTTCTCTATGGTAGTTGCTTTTCTCCTGCCAGATGATCCAAGTGCACAAATTCCTAGCAGCTTTGTAGGATTGGATATTGGCAGGTTTCCCAGTGTTTTTTGTCTGGTGCCAGAGGTTGTCCCTTAGTTTCATCTTAGTTAATAGCTCGGGTTGTGATCCAGAAGTTAACCATACCACAGACTTTCCTTACTCTCGATGGAGCGTGGATGTCAGATGCAGCATCGAAGCAAGAGATGAAAAGCTTGAGTGCTGTGTTAACATCAGTGATAGAATCAAATTTAGATCAGTCGGTGTTGCTCAGGTGTAGTTTTAGAGGTTCAAGGTGCCCACGTTTGAGAACTAGGCTATAAACCATTTGAGGGGGTGGTTTAGTGAATTAATTTATCCAGGAGCAAGAGATTGGGGAGTGGTCACTTAGAGAGTCAGGGTGTACAACAATATTTGAGATATGATCATGTCGGTTGGTGAGGATCCAGTCGAGAAGGGTGCAAGTTCCCATTCTATAGTTGCACCTAGTATGAGAGTTAACAAGTTGCAATAGGTGTAGAGTAGATAGTCTTTGGCTGAGCCGTTGGCAGGTGAAAGCCAGTTTAGATTACAATCACCCAGAAATATGGTCTCAGAGGTGAGTGGGTTACTATGGATATACTCCAGGAGGCTGTGTATGCCAGCTTCCAGATTGTTTGGTGGCACATATATTGAATACGCTGTCAGCACTTTTTTATGGGCCCTGAGAAGAATTTTAACAGTAAGTGCCTGGGATAGGCAATCGAGGATTGTCACAGGTAAAGCATGCCACAAGAGCATGTCCTTCAGGTAGATAAAGCACCCACCACCACACTTAGATTGCCTGTCCAGCCTGAAGATGTTAAGAACCCCCCGCTTTTTCTTTTTATACTTAATATTATACTTTTTGGAGGAAATTAAGTAAAAAATGACTTGCCAATGTGTATATCTCTACTAAATACAAGAGATATAAAATGCTTAACTTAATAGAAATCAAATTTAAGAGTAAAACATGTTTTTTTGCAGCTTTACCTATGGACAAAGTTACTGTATAATAAAATATCCCCCCCCATTTCTCCAATTTTTCCTTTTAAATTATAATGGTATTCACTATGATGATGGTGTAGTCACTTTAATAATTAAGTTTATAAGGAGGTAATTGTGTACTGGTCTGAACCTCCCCTTAGGAAGACCTGCTTTAGGGTTGAAGCACAGGGCTACTGTTGTGGCTACTCAAACTTGCCAAAATAAATTTGCACTAGAGCACTTTGAAAAAGGAGTTTGTGTGCGGAAAATTTTCTCAAGTATTTATTACACTGGCTGCTTTAATTCCTGCACTGCCACACATCTAGAGCATACTGTACCTTTTTGTTTGTTTTTGCTGTGCACTGGTCAGGCTGCACCTGGAGTACTGCATGCAGTTCTGGTGCCCATACCTGAAGAAGGATGTCAGATTTTTGGAGGGGGTGCAGTATAGAGCAACAAAGATGATCCAAGGTTTGGAGGAAAAGCCCTATGAGGAAAAGCTGAGCAAGCTAGGTATGCACTCCTTGGAGGACAGGAGGGATGGGGAGATATGATTGAGACTTTTAAAGTGATTTACCAAGTTTTGATATATGAACACATGTACTGCATGGTGACTGCATATAGAACTGATTTGCAATGTATTTTGATAGATGCATAGCCTATTTTAGCAAATTAAATCAGGTTTTCACCCTTGCAAACCAGGAAGTGTCATTTTGTGTACTGGAGCCTGTATTTGGTGACCTTTGACACTCATTACCCTTGTGATGTCACCACAGGGAGATCTGTGCTCTGCAATTAAAATGAGTTCTTGGTCACAGCAATTCTGTCTTGATAACAGAGATCTTGGTCACAGCATGCAGCACGACATTGGCAATGTCAAACAGTTCATTTTCAGGGTCCAATGATGAAAGCATTATGTTGTCCTGCACTAACAGTGATCTTTCAGACACTGACATAGTGCCACAATTTGACAGCCACTGCATAGTAGATCCCCACAGGGATGACCATATGACAGCAGCGAGAATGATGTGTGCAGTAGCTCAGGCAGTCACAGCAGTAGTCCCGATCCATTCCAGTACAGCAGCTAGAGCAGACTTAGCAACATGGACTGTTACTATTATATTTTGCTGCTTAGTGCTACGGTTTGGTTCCTGTCATTGATGTCATTTTACTGTGCAAAAATCAAGGTATGGTGTGTGTTCTGTTACTTCTGCCATCGATCTGCCCACACTAATGCTAGTAATAATACCCTGGGTTTTTATATGTCTTTTTTTGTGGAGTGGGGGGATTGCTTTCCGTATGTGAACGAGTTGTTGGCCACTCCCGCTTGACACTGAGAGCACGACTCGATCTGGTGGCATTGCTTGAGCAGGATAAATGGCTCGCATTTTGTCCAAATCCAATTTGTCCAAATTCCTCACCTGGTATTAGTTAGCAGTGACCTCCCGCCAACTGATTTATCAGTCATTCACAGGGTGAAAATTACAAGAAGGCACATTGTACCGCAACCACTCCAAACCCCCCAGCTGCACACATACACTTAGAAAAATGCTGCAGCATAGAACTTTTATTGTCTGTAAATTATTTATACTGTTTGGGTCTGTCTTTGCCCTAGTGCCAACTGGTCTACACTATAGCTTTGTGTTAGCTATAAGCATTCAGGAACTACTGTATACAGACTGCAGCTGTCATTAGTGTCTGCATAAGTATCTGTAGCACCATCATGGTATTGGCTTATTGCCGCTACATGTGTGCCTCCAGGTGCATTATGAATTGAGCAAAAAATGCACAGTACAGTTGGTGATCACCCCCACTCCCCAAGGTTAAAAATGACACTGCCAATACCCTTCTCATGGAGAAAGAGACTGCATTTATGTTTAGATACCCTAAGTACCGTTTGATTGGTCCACTACAAAAAGGATATATCCTTGCTGCAGGTACTCAAGGGTTAGACTGTATTTGAACCACCCTTCCTCACTTATGTCACCATACTTCATTACCACTTTGGTCTGTGTCATGCCGTTTGTATTTTCCCATTTTTTCCATTACAGTGAATCTCTGATGCACATACATAAAGTGTACAGCAAATAAAACAGATGCTGCACTATACTGTCTCCCATGTCATTCTGATGTCATGGTGCATTGTGTAGACTCCCTGCATTCATTGCTGTGTAGCCCATATTTTGGTTCAGACATTATTCCCTAAGTATGCCGAACTGACTAGCACACTTTGCAATATAACACCATAGAAGCCGTACATTGGTACTACAGTGTTGGGAGATGATGGCAACTGCAGTCGCTTCTTTTGCTGATGCTCTGGAGTACATACAATGATGCTACAATCCTAATTATAAATAAGGACTGTCTTTATGTTAAAATGTTAAAAAACTAAGTGTTTAATTTTGAGATACACTGTAAACTATGTACAGTATATAGCTGATTTTATTTCATTCATTTATAAACTTAGCGAGGTGCTGGCAAACTGTAGGAACAATTCAGTGCACCATGCCCCTTTATTCATGCACATCTAAGCATACTTTGGTGATCAGTGTTATGGTGTTTGCATGAGAACACCAAATGAGCCCAAGAAAACACAGCAGCACAGGAAAAAATATAAAATGTCTATAATGATGGTGACAATCAGAAATGCAATAGCAAAGGCAGTTTACTGAAGCAATCGCACTGGAAGCAGCACTTGCCAAAAAGACACAGCTTATTGCACTGTTCTCCTGGGATTAGATTGCGCAGCTCAGTGCTTATACTCTTACTGCACATTACAATTCTGAACTGTTGAAAAAGTCATCCATTTAACACAGACCTCTATGTACCAATACTGAAAAGCTTACTGCAGTTTATAGATCTGCCAAGTTCAAAAGTCATCCTTTTGTGTCCTAATACACTACAGATTACAGCTCCACACAGTTAAAAAGTGTCTTTTTTATACAGACTTGTTGTTATAATTATCTACTTGCAGCACTTATTAAAACTGTAACACTGTACTCGAGCAATGTAAATTGTGATGTTCCTTGAACCGATGGACCTAGGACACAGAGCTTAGTCAGATGAGTAAAATTGAAAATCGGGAGAAATTACCACTTCTGCAATACCAAAAGCAAGTATCCACCTCAGCTGCCAATATAACTAACAGTTTCATTCATCAGTGCTGTAATTTTGGACAGTTCAGTTTTGGATCTACACTCACTGAGGCTGGATCCAGGAAAGATGAATGAACGAGTAGTGAGAAAGGTGCAGTGGGAACACCTTCCCTGTACTGATGTCACTCATGCATGTGGATGCACTGCTCATGTGCGAACTTCAAACAAAGAAAAAAACATGCAGAGACAACTGTGGCAGAAAAATGTTAAACTAAGCATCTGAATATATTTAATACTTAACTTCAGGGCAGCTGAGCTTTGCATAACTCAATGAAGGGAAGGTGATCTGCAAACATGACATCGGGGGAAGCTGGAATTATGCTTTAAGTACTTGAAAGGAATAAACAAGACTCAAACAGAGTGGATCTTCCAATTAAGAAGAGGAAGGGACATGAGAGGGCACAGTCTCAGACTAGAGGGGGAGAAATTCAGGAGGGAGGGAGGTAAGGAGACAGTTCTTCAAGGCAAGGGTGGGCAAGTGGAACACTCTACCACAGGAGGTGGTGGCCGGCTAGATGGTGGGCAGTTACAAGAGGGATGGGACAGGTTGGAGGGAGGGTAAATCTAAGCAGGAGGGTGGGAGGGCAGCTGTGAGATGAGGGGCTAGCTGCACAATCGAGCAGACTCGACAGACTATGAGGCCTATTTCTGCTGGCGTTTTTGTATGTTCATAAGAAGTGTGTAGAGGTGGGTTTTAGATCAAAGTGTCATTGTCCTAGGGGTGTTCAGGTGGGAGAAATGGGGATGAGTGTGGGACCCTTGTATATGAGTCCTATGACTGGTCTGAGTGTAAAATAAGGGAAGAGGTGTGTTCTGGACACTCATCCATGGGTTCCTTACCTGGTCCTGCATGAAGTAGAGGGTAGAGATGAGTTTTGGTCACCTGTCTGGGGGCTCAAGGGCTGGACAGCATGGGAGATGAGTGTGGCGGTTGGTGTCAAATACCCATCTAGGACTTGCAGAGCTATCCTGGTGGGCATAATGAAGGACATGCCAGTCTGAGATTCCAGAGCTGGTGTGGGTGAGGGATAGGAAGGACTAACATGGGAGAGGCCAGCATAGTGGTCTCTTGGTTAGTCAAAGTGTAGGGACATATGGGACATAGCCCTCATCAAAGTCAAATACTAAATTTAGTATTAAAGCAGTCATTAATTTGTCTCTGAAGACTAATTTTAGTCATTTTTAATCATCTTTAATCATTAAAAAGTACAACCTCTACAAATACTAAAATCTAAGAAGTATTCAGCAGACTACTTGTTTAAGAGTAAATTATTACTAAATGAAGTTTAGAAATAGAACTGCAATGCTCTTCAAAGTACAATTGTTTTAATTCTAATGAATCAACTACTGAAGGTTGTTGAGAAAGTTGTGGCACAGCAGCTTGAAGAGCACTTCATGACCTTTGACCTTTGTGAGCTCCTCGAGTTGGGGTTTCGGTCGAGGCATAGCATGGAAACTGCATTAGTTCGGGTGCATAATGACTTCCTCAGAGCTCGAGATTGAGGAGAGGAGACAATTCTCATTCTCCTCAACCTTTCTTCAGCATTTGACATGGTAGACCATTGTGTGTTACTTGACCACCTGAAGGAATTTTGTGGACTCGCCGGCACTGTCAGCGGCTGGTTAGAATCCTATCTCAAAAACAGGATGCAATGGGTAGTGATGGGGAAATTTTCCTTCTCCCCTAGCCACCTGTCGTGTGGAGTACCTCAGGATTTGGTCCTGTCACCAATGCTGTTTGTTCATGTTGCCCTTGGGAGAACTCATTAGGAAATACAGTTTGGGTTTTCTTTGCTATGCTGATGATACCCAACTATATCTTTCCTTTGCCACGGGACATCCAGTGTGGTGGAAAGTGCTGAATAGCTGCCTTGCTGAGATCAATGACTGTATGGCTTCCAGCTGCTTGCAACTGAACCCCAATAAGACAGAGATACTGGTGGTGGAGATGAACAGAGGGCAGTCTTACAGGATTTAGGACACTGTCCTACATGCTGGGCCTTTGGAGATCTTAGGGCTCAGCTCCGGGCAGCATGGGCAGAGATTGCACACCTCAAATTTCATATTGAAGAGGAAATACATTATAAGAACCACCCGCCATTTCCCCAGCATCCAACAGAAAACCTCGACCGCAGAGGGTAGTTGGTCCAGGAGGTTGGCAGGTGGTTAGGAGGAAGCAAATCAGGTGCCCCATCACTCTCTGCTCTCCAACACATTACCTCCAAAACCATATAAACACTACAAACAGGTATCTGCCTCTATCTCTGAAATCAAATAAAGAGGCAGAAGACACTGCAGAGCAGGACACTAGCGCACAGGAGCTAGCACAACAAAACTCACCCAAATCAGGAACCAAAACTAAACAAGCACAAAGGAAATCCAAAAACTTCTGATCATAGGAGACTCCATGATTAGGGAGTTGATACCCATCTCCAGCCAGGGGTGATGGTCAGGACGTCTCCCAGGTACATCAGCATGGAGAGACACTGACCGCAATGCTAAAATTGTTCACAAGGCAGGAGAAAACATTGATGTCCTAGTACACATAGGGACTAATGATCTCGCCAGCCGGTCAGTTGTGGAGACCAAGGAACACCTGACTAGGCTGGGTGACAAACTATCATCTATTTCGTCCGGCATCTCCTTCTCTGAGATCCTGCCAGTCTGGGAGAGGGGAGCAGATGGACGGAAGGTCAGAGAAGGGGAGATAGGGGAGCTAAACACGTGGCTCAAGGACTGGTGCCAGGAAAAAGGACACAGATTTGTAGGGAACTGGCAACAGTTCTGGGAGCGAAAGTTCTTTAAATTTGATGGACTGCATCTGACTAAAGAGGGAGTCAGTGCATTGGGGCAGAAGTTTGACATCTTTGCAGAATATTTAAACTAACAAATGGGGAATGGGCACAAGAAGAACACCCTCCCCTCAGCTAGTGGTCAAACAGGAATTCAGCATGTTTGCCGTTCATTTGCATCACCAGGTAGGAAAAAAGGTTTGTCTCCCCATAAGATGCACAGGGGTAATGCCAAACTTCACCCAACAACTAACACACCAAAATCTGGCCAATGGAAAATCATGTACACAGATGCTCACAGCCTGGGAAATAAGATCCCAGACCTGCAGGCAATAATGTCAGAGGCTAAACTGGACATAGTAGCAATTAGTGAGACGTGGTTTACCAGTAACCACACTTGGGAGACTTCAGTACCTGGCTATGTATTGTTCAGAAGAGACCGAGGTGCAAAAAGGGGGAGGAGGTGGCCCTGTATGTTAATGAAAATATCAAAGCTACAGAAATTCAGAATACACATAAGGAGCCAGAAGAACTGTGGGTCACCCTGGAAACAGGAAATGGGACAGCCATAAGAACTGGGGTTGTCTACAGGCCCCCAGACCAGAGGGAGGACATAGATACATTACTGTTAGAAGATATACAAAACATAACAGCTAAAGGAGGTTCTGATAATGGAGACTTCAACATGCCAGATACAGATTGGTCAATACCAGCAGGAACATCTGCCAGAACTAGACCCATAGTGGATTCCCTGCAGGGAGGGCCTCAAACAACTGGTACAGCAACCCACAAGAGACAGGGCTATCCTAGATCTAGTACTGACTAACAAAGAAGGGATCACAGATCTCCATGTAGAAGGTCACCTGGGGCCAGTGACCATCACATGGTATGGTTCAGTTGGCTACTACATCTAAATCATCCCATTCCAAGGCAAAATATGGGACTTCAGAGGAGCTGACTTTGATAAGATGGCCTCAGAGTTAAGCTAGCCCTGGCAAAAAGAAACACAGGTGAGGGGTACAGGCAAAGTGGGCAAGCATTAAGGATGCAATACTTGAAGCAACATCCCATTGTGTTAGACAGAAAAGGAAGTACAAAAGAAGAAGGAAACCACTTTGGTTCTCAAATACAGTAGCAGAAAAGGTCAGAGCCAAAAGGCTGGCCTTCAGGAAATATAAGGGAACACAGTGGGATGAAGATAGGGAGGCATACCAAACTGCCCTAAGGGAAAGCAGTAAGGCAGGCAAAGTCCCAAACTGAGGAAACACTAGCACGAACAGTAAAAGAAGGTGACAAGACTTTCTATAGATACATTAGTGAAAGGAGAAAGTCCAGAGGGGGTATTGCTAAGCTTAATGGAGAAAAAGGGAGCATGTGAGGAGGAGGACCCTGTAAAGGCATCTATCCTAAAGAGATACCTTTGCTCAGTATTTACTGAAGAGAAGGTAGGACAGGGCCCACAGCTCAGCATCATGGACACAGGGGGAGGGAGGTGAGCACTACTCCTTCACAAAAGAAAGGGTCCTACAAGAGCTTGCTAAGCTCAGGGTGGATAAGGCAATGGGACCTGATGGCATACATCCCAGGGTACTTAAGGAGCTAAAGAGGAACTAGCAGAGCCAATGCAGAATTGTTTAGTGAGTCTCTGAGCACAGGAGAGGTCCCAGAAGACTGGAGAAGGGCTCATGTGATCCGGCTCCACAAGAGTGGTAGCAGGGAGGAGGCGGGGAACTACAGACCGGTCAGTCTTACCTCAGTAGTGGGCAAGATTATGGAGGCACTCCTAAGGAAAGGATAGTGCAACACCTGGAATCCATGAAGCACAGATCCAAGACAGCATGGGTTTACAAAGGAAGGTCCTGTCAAACTAATCTCATAGATTTCTTTGACTGGGTAACCAGAGTGGTGGACCAAGGGGGAGCAGTTGATGTCGCTACCTTGACTTCAGCAAAGCTTTTGACACTGTTCCACATAGAAGATTGATAAATAAGCTGGGTAGGCTCGGGGTGGGTCAGAAGTTGGTCAACTGGGTGGCAAACTGGTTGACGGGCAGAAAACAGAGAGTGGTGGTAAATGGTATACAGTCAGAAGAGATGCAAGTCACAAGTGGGGTACCTCAGGGATCAGTCCTGGGGCCAGTCTCTTCAACATCTTCATTAGTGACCTTGCAGATGGACTAGAGGTAGAGCTTGTCTGTTTGCAGATGACACTAAGATCTGCAACAGAGTAGATGATCCAGATGGGGTGGGCAGAATGAGAAGAGATCTGGATAAACTAGCAGAATGGTCAGAAGAGTGGCAACTGGGATTTAATGCAAAGAAGTGCAAAATCATGCACATAGGGAAGAGAAACCCTGAAGCCACCTATAGGCTGGGAGGGGAGTTGCTAGCAGTCACAAAGGAAGAAAGAGACTTGGGCATCATCATCACTGATGACCTAAAATCATCCAAGCAGACCTCTAAAGCAGTAGGTAAGGCTAGGGGGGTGTTAGGGTGTATTAGTAGGGGTATCACAAGTCGTAAGAGGGAGGTAATAATCCCTCTGTACAAGACACTGGTTAGGCCCCATCTGGAGTACTGCGTGCAGTATTGGAGGCCACACCTTCACAAGGACATTAACCAAATTGAGGCAGTCCAGAGAAGAGCAACCAAAATGGTGCAGGGACTGCATCAGAAGACATATGAGGACAGATTAACGGAGCTCAATATGTATACCCTTGAGCAAAGGAGGGAGAGAGGTGATATGATCGAGTATTCAAACACCTTAAGGGCATAAACAAGGTGAAAGAGTCTAACATGTTTAAATATAAGAAAAATAGCAGGACAAGAGGGACACAGCATGAGATTAGAAGGAGGCCGATTAAGGGGAATGTGAGGAATTCTTTTCACAGAAAGGGTGGTGGATGCATGGAATGGCTTACCACAAGAAGTGGTGGCTATGAATACAGTGCAGGGCTTCAAACAGGCATGGGATAGGCATAAGGGAGCAATACAAATGACTATGAATAGATAGGTCACTGACAGAGCAAAGGCCGAAGGCACATTTATAAGGTAGAAAAAGAAATGGGCAGACTGGATGGGCCTTGCGGTCCTTATCTGCCGTCAACTTCTATGTTTCTATGTTTCTATGCTATGATGGCCTCTGGCGCAGCAACAGGGTTGTTTCTGGGATCAGTGCCATTGAAGGCCTCCTCTAGGGTGTGTGATCTCGGTGAGACTTTTGACAGTAGATTGACATTTGAAGCTCAGGTGTCATCCATTGTCTGGACCAACTTTTACCATCTTAGAAATATCAGCAGGATCAAGCCTGGGTCAATGTCAACTCGCTCCCTACTCAATTAGCTCCTGCACTACATGCTCCTTGCAGTTTCGCTCCCATTACAGTTACCATAAGCAACATACAAAAGACGGATGAATTTCTCTGTAATACTGTCAGTGCTTCACTACATGCTCCTTGTAGTTTCGCTCCTGTTACAGTTACCATAGTATACAAATACATAAGCAACATACAAAAGTAACTGCATGGATGTATTTCTTTGTAATACTGTCAGTGCTTCATTAATTAATTATTCCTGTCCATTGCTATCAATCACTGTCAATCATTGCTGGCTATCATTAGCAATCATCAATCAGCAAAACGTACAAAAACGGTTACTGCAGCGCATGATCGCTGTTAGCTTTTTAAAATGGAAGGGTGGTTCATCCTGAAGGAGTGTAGCAAGAGAAAGCTAGTGGACTGTAATAACTTTATTTACACATACCATAAATGTGGATATAACGGCAAATCTATATGGCAATGCGAACTCCGCAGTAAAGAAAGATAAGTGATGTGATGCTAGGGTGCATACAGTAAGCTACGACAACCCTGACATAATTGCCACCTTTAGCCAGCACTCCCAAGCTCCAGACCCAACTGCTGTTGAGAGAGTCGAGGCAGTAAACATTGCAAAAAGAAAGAGCTGCTATGACACAGGACACAACAGCGCAGTGTTAATGCACTCTAAGTAACATGTTTCATTAGCAGCACAGGGATGCTTAGTGGATAAAAACATAAAACGAACAATTCAGCGGGTCAGAGTACATGGTGCACCACCAAATCCATGAAATTTAGCTGAACTTTAATTGCCTGACTACTACACCACATTCAAAACTAGTCAAGGTGATGAAGTTAATTTCTTGCTCCACGATAGTGGCCCTGGGACTGAGTGCATACTTGGTTTTGGTACAGAATCTAATCTGTAGTATCTGGAGCACTGTGATCAATGGTTTGCTGATGGCACATTCAGCATTGCCCCCCCACCTTTTTTATCAAATGTCCGTCTTACTGGGCGAGCGCTTTCAAAGTTTGCAACCAGCAATATATGCGCTCTTGCCTGGCAAGAGGATAGAGTATTATGAGAAAGTATTAACTGCAGTCAAAGAAATCAACCCACATCTCAATCCTACAGTGATAATGACAGACTTTGAAAAGGCAACTGTTCAGGCTTTGACCAATGTATTCCCCAAAGCACGGCAAGTGGGGTGTTTTTTCCACTTTGCACAGTGTGTGTATCGCAAACTACAAACAGAGGGACTGGTCAACAAATACTCGCAAGATAGCGAGTTTAGTCTAAAATGTAGATATCTTCCTGCACTTGCCTTTCATCCACCCGACCAGGTAGTGTCACGGTTCGAGGAGATTACAGACGAATCTGTAAATATATTTCCTCCTGAGCTTGAACTGCTAATTAACTACTCTATTTTTAGGATACCTGGGTCGGGTGTAGGAACAGACGTGGCACAGGCAGAAGGCAACCACAGTATGCTGTCCATCTGTGGAGCCATTCTGACACTGTGATTCAAAAAAGAGCCAGAACGAATAATGCCGTAGAAGCATTCCACAGAGGAATGCAATCCATTCTTAGCATGCATCACCCTTCCATATGGAAATTCACTGAGGGACTGAAGGGAATCCAAAGAAAGAGGGAAGCTGAAATAGAGCAGCTTATTACTGGGCATTCGAGGACTACACACAAGAGAAAATACAAGGACAGTGCCATCAGGTTAGAACTAATACTACAGAAAAGTGAGGAGCGCTCAAATGAAGAGTTACTGAGAGGAGTAGCCCACTGCTTCCAGTATTAAATGTCGAATAATTAACAAACATTGCTTTTACATTTTTAAAATAAAGCTTACATTTTTAACTGAAATGGAAGAGGTGGGAGTTGCAGTGGCACAGTCAAGACTCACACAAACTATCCGGTCTTGTCACCATGGTAACCATGCAGTCTCACACAACTCACCACGCAGAGTAATGCAGGTAAATGATTTTGCTTTGTTTTTCCATATTGTGAGGTAAATGATTTTGCTTTGTTCGTCGCTATTGGGAGTGAAAAGACGTAGAGCGAGAGGTGATAGGGAGCGAAAAGTACAGGCATGTATTGTTGGGAGTGGATTTTCAGGGGGAGAATTGTTGGGAGCGAATTGATGTGCTCATGGACCTACCCACCTTGGTACATACCTTCATAATGTCTAGGCTTGATTACTGTAATGTGCTCTACTTTGAGGTCTCTGGAGATACCCTCCACAGGCTGCAGCTAGTGCAGAATGCATCTACCAGGTTGCTGACAGGGCAGTTTAAATACTGCCACATCACCCCTGTGCTGCGTGAACTGCACTGGCTGATGGTCAGGTGGTGGATCCTGTTCAAGGTGGGCTTGCTCACCTTTAAGGCCCTACATGGGCTGGGCCCTGGATACTTGTCTGACCTTCTGACACCTGTGACCTCAGTCCTCCCCTCTGTTCTTCCTCTAGGTGTCTTCTTGCAAGTCCCGGGATGAGGCTAAAAACTGCTGGCAACAGAGCATTTAGGGTTGCTGGCCCAGTCCTATGGAATTTGCTGCCTCCATCTGTAAGGGAGGCCTCTTCAGTTGAAGTGTTCAAGGCCTGCCTCAAGACCTCCCTGTTCAGTCAGGCCTGTCTACTAGCATATATCGCTGGGATAACGCTTGTTAATGACTGATGCTATTTCTAATTGTGGTTTATAATGCCTGGTTAATTTATTAATGTTTTATTTATGTATGTTTTTAATTTTTATGAATAGTTTGTGATTTTGTGTATGGTGCCCAGACCCTCTGTTATTAGGGGCTTGAAAAATAAAACTTGCCTTGCCTTGACTTGCCATAAATGAAGATTACAGTCAGTTGAGTAGTTCAAGGATTTGAAGCCAAACAAGGTTGGGTGCATTACCATGCATTTCAGTTCTACTGAGCAAGAAGGCATATAAAACAACCAGCAACATCAGTGAATGTTAGAGAAGGTAAGCAATCATAAAATGTGTTTTTACCTAGAAATAATATGATGAAGAAAAAAAAAGGTTGACAGTGTCCTTTTAAAAGTTTACTGAACTACATTTTCTAGAAGTATACACAGTGAACTACATTTTTCAGAACCACTTCCTCTCCCTGACTAGACTGACAGACTGTTAATCTCCATTTTGAAGATGCATCAAGCTGGTGTTGCCATCAGGTAAGTATTTATGTTTAAATAGAAAAGTGCATCATTTTAACTCCTTGAAATGTTTAATATAGTAAGGGAATTATTACTCAGGTTTTATTGTTTTCTAATGCATTTTTAATTGTAAATATTTTGTTATGAAGAAATGTTCTCTGCTCTGAACTCATGTGGCTAAAAACTTTTGAAAAGCCTTTAAAATACATAGTTTTTGTAATTAAATCACTCCTTAAAGTGGCTAGTGTGCATTGTGCCTCTAGATTACCTAGTATTCATGGTATTTTTACTGATTTAGTTACTTTTCAAGTTGTAATTTTTTTGGGTGGGGGCAGGGGAGTTACCTAGCAGCAGGAAGATTGCATGAATGAGCAAATTCAGAATGTATTCTCTGGGTGTACAGTATATTCATTCAGTAGCCTATTTATATTTACAGAGAAAAGACTACAGGTTTTAATCTGAGAAAATCTGACCTGCAGATTAATTAAGAAAAAATATATTTACTGCATATATTTGAGTGTTTGAATGTGTGTGGGGGAGCTAAGCTTTTTGTATTTGATTAAAATATTTGCATGTGTTAATCCATTATATTAAATAGCAATGATGGGATCCTTGTGCTTTGTTTTCTGTTCCTAAAGCTGCTGACTGTAGTTTATGAAAATATCTCCTTATATACTTCTGGAGGACTTTATATTTGCTTGGATCCTATTTGTTCATAAACTGATTCATGCAGAATGCATCAACCAGGTTGCTGACAGGGCATTCTAAATACTGCCACATCACCCCTGTGCTGCGTGAACTGCACTGGCTGATGGTCAGGTGGTGGATCCTGTTCAAGGTGGACTTGCTCACCTTTAAGGCCCTACATGAGCCGGGCCCTGGATACTTGTCTGACCTTCTGACACCTGTGACCTCAGTCCTCCCCTCTGTTCTTCCTCTAGGTGCCTTCTTGCAAGTCCCAGGATAAGGCTAAAAACTGCTGGCAACAGAGCAGGTGGAAAAACTGTGCTTTTGCGTTTAATATTGTATTTGAATAAAACTTTAGCACATGTAAATCCATTACATTAAATTAAATAGTAATGCAGGGATCAGTGTACTTTTTTTTGCTGAGGACTACTGATTATGAAAATTTTTTTGTGTGTATTTATGGAATAATTTTTTGTGTAATTTTCCTGTTTCTGAAAAGCATGCCTTTTTTAACTGATTCTTTGAATCTATGTAGCTGTTTATTTAAAGGTGCTCATGAATTTATATTGTGTATGTTAGTGTCTCGCATTTTGTCTATACTATGTTAATAAGTATGGGGTCCATGGTTGTGGAAGGGTGATCTGGGGAGGGGGGTTCTAGTTGCAGTAAGGGTGATCTGGGGAAGTTCTGCTCTGGAGGGAGGGTGCATCCAGCTCCATGGAAGGGTGGTTTTCTGGGTGTCCATCTCCAGGAAGGGTACTCAATTTGGGGGGGGTACTGGTCTATGAGTGGGAATGAACATGGCATTAAGCTGCAGGGAGGGTTATCTAATAGGGTAGGCTGGTCCAGGGCATTAAAGGGTGAGTCAGCAGCAGGGAGGGTGGCTGGGGGGAGGGGGCTAGTTCGGGGATGGAAGTGAGGTCCAGCTGCAGGGTGGGTGGTCAGACGGTGAGGCTGGTATGGAGCTCGTGGCGTGTCCAGCTGTGGGTAGAGTGGTTGGCTTGGGGTGTGCTGGTCCATGGGCTTGGGGAGACAGCTGCAGAGAAGTGGTGTGTTGCAGAGGAGGCTTGGGGGGTGCTCCATCTACGTGGAGGTTCTATTATGGCATGTAGTTGGAGGCTGGTCCAGATGCAGGGAGAGTGGTTGGCTGGGGAAGAGGTTGGTCTGGAGGCTGCGTGGTGCTCTAGCTCTAGCGAGGTTGCTCATCATGAGAGAGGCTGGGGGTAGAAAGGGTTGTCCAGCTGCATGGAGGATAGTCTGGTGCCTGGAAGGGTGATCTAACAGAGAGGAGGTTGGTTGGCTGTTGGGGAGGAGGCCGATCTGAGCACTGTATGGTGGAAGTGGTGGTCAGACTGGAATTGTTAGGATATATAACCAGAATTATTAGGATATATCAGGGGAAACCTTGACTTTTTGGGATGAACTATTGACTACCAACAGTCAAAACAACTGTCAATCACTAGTTAATCCATTAGGATCAATATTTTCTCTCTCTCTAGCCCTCAACTGGTAAGGCTAGTACTGTTGGCCTCATGATGTGCCATGTATACTCCCCTCATCACAGTGTCATGTGCACTGCTCCCACCTCACTGTTCTAGACACACTTCTTTTTTTTTTCTGTTTATGCTCCTCCTTGTGGAGCAGGACATCCAATCTTTGGCTGCCGGCACCTGCACCCCTGAACCAGGTCTGGCTCATGGATACTTTGCCCCATGCTCACAGGGGTCGGCTGCACCCCTGGCAAGGTGCATGTCATGTCCAGGGGTGCAGGGAATAGCCATTAGCCACCAAGATCGCTCTGATATTTTCCACCTATTTTTGTCCCCAGGAAGCTGGACATGCAATGGCATTGAGCACATCCATGCTGATGCCTGCCATGCTCCCCCCTCTCTATGCTTGCAGCTGTAGTGTGGCTGGCCTCCACCAGTCTCCACTGCAGCATGGTGCATGCTCAAGCCCACCCCAGAGGAAGGAGAGCAGTTGTGGGATGCTCAATTCTTCCTCTCCCCTGCCAGCCTCCAGCGGCCCGAGTCCATTCCCAAACCCAGGACACTGGTGTGGGGCGAGTTGTGGCATCCAGCGCCTTAACCCTCAGCACCACCAGGCTGGTTCTACACACACTTCTGCCATGGTACTGTGCCGTGTACACTGCCATCACAGTGCATGTCCACATGCATTGCCAACTCTGCATCTTGGGCACTGCAGGCACTGCAGTGCAGCATGCAACACCACGTGCACTGCCACCACCTCACTGTTACACTACATCCACTGCACTGTGTCACATGCACCATGATCTCTTTGTGGTGCTATGTGCCCTGCTGACTCCATGTTGTGTCACTTGCTCTGCCAACACCACACAGTAACTCATGTATTGTCATCACTGCATTGCCACATGCACTGCCAACTCTGTTGTGCCATATACACTGTCATCACCACACAGTGCCATTTGCACAACTGCCAGCTTGCTGTTCTATGCACAGTTCCACCACTTGCTGTACCACATGCACTGCTGATTCGACACTGAGCCATTTGCACTGCTATCATTATTTGGTGTCATGTGTGCTGCCAACTCCACTGGAACTGTCCTGCTGTTGACCATTGCTGTGCCTTTGCTCGTTGGCACTGGGCTGGAGGCTGGGCATCTGTGGCATCAGTTATTTTCTTCCATCCACCCTTGAAGCCCCGAGTATTGATACTTGCCCTGTAGGTCAAGTAGTATCCATGGGCAGCAGAAGTAATGCCTATTTTAAATTATTGAATCAAAATGAAGGCCAACACTTTAAGGCTATGGCCTGGCTAGTCCCCAACCAGTTCACAATGATACCCAGTTTCAACCCAGTCTTAAAGCTAGGAGGTCATGTGTCATTCCCAATGTCATATCCTGAGTCAGTGACCATAGTTGGATTTGAACTAGAGATCACCAGGCTTGTGTATGTAACATCTATGTTCTCCCTGTAGCTCTTGTACTTCTCTGGAGCTCTATCTGTACTCTTGCTTTTCTTTTTTCCTTATAATAATCCTCCCCCCCCTTTATTTCTACAGGTCTCAGAGGACATTGGCCATGGTCTGACACGACACAGACTACCTACATATTAGAAAAGTATTGTTTATGTTTAACCTTCCCTGTTGGCCCCATTTTGTTCTTGAAGTCATATGGATCCTTTGTGACCACATGGATGTTCTTCTTGTACAGGAACAATTGGACATCACTCCCAAGACACCCATCCCAGGCTCCCCAGGACCCAAGTAAGAAATCTCTTATCTATGCTAGTTAGGCAAGCTGTAATGATGCAGTGTCAACTGTGCCTTGCCTGTCTTCTGCACCCTTTGCATTGCCTATGCCCATGACCCACACATCATGTTCATCAATTTGCAGTGGAACATCAGGAATCAAAATGCCAGAACCAGCAGGAATTCAACAAGCAGATCAGGCACCCATTAGCCCCAACAGTTCAAGTCCTGTCTGCTAGTCGATTCCCTGGCCAGTAATCCCAACCCCTCCTCGCCCACCCGGCTCAGTCGCACATAGTCTGGACCAGCATTCCAGTTGCTGAAACATGGGACCTGTGAGCATAGCTGGGCCACCATTTGTAAAACAGTTGGGTTACAAAGCAATGCCCCCCTCCCTTCCTTGTAACGTACAGCAGCCTCCATTAAAGTGATTAAAATGAGGTGCCTGATATTTTGTCGCTTACCCACAATGCCACCCTTTCCTCCCACTACACAGTTCACTTGAAACATCTAGCTTTACCACTAATGCAGCTCCTCATTTATTCATAATGTCTTGAGGCTGTTGTTCATTGCCAAGCCACCCCCCCACACACATTTCAATTGCAGCCTGTCTGCCATAGTAGCCAGTGGTTGTTGGTCACCCTCTTGAACGTGCTTCATTTGAGAGGATTTTATTCCCTGTGGACATTGGAGACATGGTTTGCACTATATTTTAAGCTGAACTAAATCACCTGCAAGACCAGAGAAAAACAAGCCATGATGGGACCTAGATGGTGTATGTTTGAGCTGGTGCGAAACCTAGCATGCATTGGACTGCCCCCCACCCACAAAAAATGTGTCCAAACTCCACAAAGAGGCATCTTTTACCAGCTCATGGATTATTAGCCAGCACAACAGAGTATGTTTACATGGGCCCACTTTCCTTTTTCTCTCTTTCCTTACCTTAATGTTCTTCACTGACCCCTGATTTCTGCACCTCCTCTTGACCATTTCTACATCTCTCTCTCTCTCTCTCTTCCTTATCTCTTGCTTTCAAAGTAAATAGGAAATGTCTGTTCCCCACAGGCTTTAGACCCCTTTAAAAGAAGTGGGGTGGAACTTAGGAAAAATACAGTAAGGCACTTTGCAGCCTGTGGTTTTAAATCATCCCTTCACCTCAGGGGTCAGAAATGAAACTGGCCCACTAGTCAAATGCTGACAGATTTTGTGTATGGCTACTAAGATTTTTCATTAACTAGCTCTGCAGATTTGTACTGGAGAAGGTGCCATTTCAAGAAGAACACCAGCTAGGTCAGTGGAAAAGTCTGTAGGACTAGTGGATGTTCCTAGCCACTAGTCCTGGCATTTTCTTGCTCCCAACTGGGAGCTTTAACTAGCTGTGAGTGTGGCTATCTCTCTGCCTCTTGCTGCCTCCCAAGCCCACAAAATTGCTGCCAGAGTGGGGTTCAGGAAGGTGGATGGAGGTGCTCCTACCATGGCCTCCTCCACCTCCCACCCTATCATGGCCTCCTCCACCTCCCACTGAGCTTATGTCTCCCCTTCTCCCACCCACATGGAGCAGGCCACAGTCTGAGATTCATATGAGCTGGGAATAACAAGTGCCTGCAGGCACTTTTACTTTTAGCACAGTGGCGCTATAGGGATGGCTGCTGCAGCAGCCCAAGCTTGTCTTCCTCCATTGCTCTCCTTCTTGCTCTCAACCAGAAAATCAGGGCCCAAGGAGCCCCCTAAACCTCAAGGAGGGGTTCTTAATTTGATTAACATCATTGGCCGCTGGTCTCCCGGGAACTAGCCCACCTGCGCTACCAGTTCTAGGAAGCAGGTCTCCTAGGGCATCCTTAGCTCACAGGACAATCAGTGCTAACTTTATTTTTTAAAAGGCAACATAGTGCTGTGGTTTAGGGAACTATGCTGCAAACCTGGACACCTGTGTTTGAATCTCACGGCCTCCACTTAAACACTGTGTAACCCTGAGCAGTCACTTAATTTCCTTGTTCTCCCAGGTGGCACCTGGAATCAAGTTTTGACTTAGTGTGCCTGTCCTGGTTAAACAATTTCCCCTTTCCCTATTTCCTTAAAACTGGGATATAGTGCAAAAGAGGCTCCCCTAGCCCACCTTGGCTACCACTCTAAAATACTGGCCACCTGACCATCCAGAGCACTAAGGGATTTTAGCTGAGTGCTTCCCAAACAGCACTTTCTTTACTCTGTCTATCTTTATTATATTTCATTTCTAGTCTGTTTTCCTACTCTGACCCAGCTATAACTTTTAATTCTAAATTTTCCCTTTTCCTTACTTCTATGCTGTTCTATGTCTCTTGTATCTCGAGTCTCTCTGTGTCTGCTCTTGCTACTGTATTTTCTCAATGATAACGCAATTTTCTTAATTTTACATATGAACATTTGAAATTGCCTGCAGAAAAAGGTCCACAGGCCTATCAAGTCTGCCCGATTGTGCAGCTCTTAGTTTCATATCACTACAGCTGCCCCACCCCACCCAAACCCCTCCCTTCCTCCTCTTTCCTGGTCCTTACCCTTTTGTGTTCTTGTCTGTACTAACCCTGCCTTTACTCTGTCCCAATACCACTTAAAGCAGTCCACTGTTCTTTGAGCAATTAATTCCTCCGCCAGTGAGTTTCAACCCACCACCACTCTCTCTGTGAAGCAGTGCCCTTCGTTTCCCTCCTAAACCTTCCCCTTCCAACTTCAGACTGTGCCACCTAGTGACCCTTCTCCCCTTAAATGGAACACTCCTCCCTCCTTGACTGTTTATGTCTTTCAAGATCTCTATCATGTCCCCTCTTTCCCTTCTCTCTTCTAGTGAGTATATGTTGAGCTCCTTCAACCTTTCCTCGTACGGCAACTACCCTAGTCTCATGATCATTTTTATAGCCCTAAGCTGCACCACTTCCAGTAATTTCCCATCCTTTTTGAGGTATGGGCAATAGAACTTTACACAGTATTCCAAGTGTGGCCTCACCACTGATCTATACAATGGCAGGTTAACCTCCCCCTTTCTAGAGGTGATCCCTCTGGCAATGCACCCCAGTATCCTATTTGCCCTTGCTGCCTCCCTCCTACGCTGTGCTGATACATTCATGTCCCCTGTAACTATTACCCCCAGGTCACTTTCCTCCTCTAAAGCTGTTACCTGCGCTCCCCCCAGCCAGTAGCTGTTCCTGGGATTTCTGGCTCCGAGGTGCATGACCTTGCACTTCTTAGCATTAAACCCCAACTGCCACTCCCTAGACCAGTGTTCGAGTTTAGCTAGATCCTCTCTGAGTGCCTGACTCCCTTCCTCATTGTCCACTTTCCAAAAATCTTAGAGTCATCCACAAATAGGCTGATCTTACTCTTGACCCCCTCTGCAATGTCTTCAATAAAGACTTTGTACAAAACAGGGCCTGGTACTGAACCCTGTGGTACCCCACTCGTTACTGGCCTTGGCTTGGATGTCACCCCCCCTTACAACTACACTCTGTTTTCTGCCCTGCAGCCCACTGTCCACCCACCCCATCCCACCATTTCCCCCAGCCCCGTGTCCCACAGCTTGCTCATTAACCTCCTGTGTGGCAGCAAGTTGAAAGCCTTGCTGAAGTCCAGATTCAGGACATCCACAGCATGGTCTTTGTCAACCGCCCTAGTGACTCAGTCGAAGAAGCTGATAAGGTTAGTTTGGCAAGATCTTTCCGTGACAAACCCATGCTGTCTCTCATCCTGCAGACCATTGCTATCAAGAAAAGTTATCAATCTCTCCTTCAGAGTGGTCTCCATCAACTTCCCCACTATGGATGTCAAGGTCACCAGTCTGTAGTTGCCCAGTTGGTCCTTGGGTCCACTCTTGTGAAGGGGCACCACATGTGTCATCTTCCAGTCCTTGGGTACATTCCCTGTCTCTAAGGAGATGTTGAACAGGTCTGTCAGAGGGCCTGCTAACACCTCTGCCAGTTCCCCCTTTTCCACTTTGGTACTGAGCTATCCCTTTCTTTCGTGAAAACCCAGCAGAAATACTCATTGAGTGCCTCTGCCTAATCTTCTCCTTGTTCTACCCATCCTCCCTCCCTCTCTCTTGATTCTAACAATGTCATCCCTACAACTCCTCTTCTCCCTTATGTATTTAAAGAACCCCTTATCCCCCATCTCTGATCCCCTGAGCCAACTTCAGGTCATTTGCTGCCTTGGCTGCCCTGACTGACCCAGTCACCTCCCTAGATGCCTTTGTGAACACCTGTCTATCCTCCTCATGCCCCAATTTGAACTTAATGAAGGCCAATCTTTTCTTCCTCACCTTGCCCTCCACTTTCTTGCTGAGCCAGCTAGGTTTTTTTGACCTGTACTGCTTTTAGTTAACTATTTTACTGGTCTGACAGGATGCTGACTCCTTCTTTCCCCATTAGATAAGTTTCATTTTATGCCTAACTTTTCCTTTCCACTCTATTTACTCTCTAAGAACTGTGGATCCTGATCCTTTGTGACCCCCTTTCCTGTATTTTATTTTACAGGTCCCATGCACATCATCCCTTACAAACCCCTACATCTGGCTCCCTAGCACTCAGGTAAGAGACTCTCGATTTATACCTATACTTGTTGGGTTGACTGTAATGGTGTGGCAACACTCTTTACAGTCCTTCAGTATGCAGCGCAGGCCTCAGAACTGGCCAAAGTACTCCATGTGTGAGCACAGCTCAGTGAGATGGCTGGATGGGCTGAGTCTGGGAGGAAGGTGCTGCAGCATGCAGTGCGGGCCTCAGCCTTTATTTATGTAGTTAGTTTTTGTTTACAGAGAGAGAGAACTAGGCAATGCTGCCTACTTTCAGCCTCGGGTGGGGGGGCAATACAGATGGAGACCAACTGAAATTGAAGAAGATTAAGCTGTTGGTGTTTTTTTTTGTTTGTTTGTTTAGTGAATGGGGGAAATTTGGCCAGGACACAGGGGGAATTTCCCCAACACTTTTTTTTTTGAGAAGTGCAGAGAGTAAGCATACAAAGCAACAGCAGAGGGGCGACAAAATAAGACATGATGAGAGTGGTGCAGTGCAATGGCTGTGGGGCAGCAGTCTTCTGGGAGACAACTTGGAGGCTCGAAGCTGCCCTATTTGAAGGCACCGCTCTGGTCTGAGGGAGGAGGTTGCTTGTCTCCAGGCTGACTTGGATAGGATTCTTGAAACCTCCTCCTCCACACAGGGACCACCAAGGCCACTGCCGCTACCTCAGAGGTTGCCAAGAAAGAGGAGCAGTTGGACCAAGGTGGGCTCAGGGAGGGAGAGGGTAGTGGAACAGAGGTGTATTCCTCCTGTTGTACCTCTCCACAATCCATTCATTGTTCTGGTGGACAGTGGTTCCTCTATTGAGGCACCTGCAGTGGAGACCAAAGAGGATGCTGGGAACCTCCACAAAGGAGACCTACAGGAGGCTGGCAAGGGATCCCACAGGGGAAGAAAACAACTCCTAGTGGGGGACTCAGTCATTAGGGGGGTAGAACTGGGGGAGGAAGGGGAGAGGGAGGTAAGGTGCCTACCTGGCACCATGGCTTGGAGGGACAGGGAGCGAATCCTCAGGACCGCAGGAGCAGCTGCATGAGGGAGGGAGCTGGATGTCATTGTCCACCTAGGGACTAATGACCTGGCTGAGCATGGGGTCAGAGCAGTGCAAGAGGAGTTTGAAGAGTTGGGGAGGGGCCTTAGAACAGCAGCACATACAGTTACCTTCTCAGAGGTGCTGCCTGTCTATGGCAAGTGTATGCTAGGGTACTCTGCACCATGGGATTCAATGAATGGTTGAAAAACTGGTGCAGAGCTCAGGGTTTTGGCTTCATTGGGGACTAGGGGTCCACCTTGAGGGATGCAGGCCTATACTGGCATGATGGTCTGCATCTGTCCAGGAGGGGAACCAGGATCCTAGGTGATAGGTTTAAATGCCTCATTGGCAAGCATTTGAACTAGCCAAGGGGAGAGGCACTGAAAAGGAACAGGGAAAATCCAGCCTCCCCCCACAAAGCACAGTAGTTAGAGAGGTAAACACCAAGGTAGAGAAGTCAAAATGGAGCAGGGTAGGGTAAATACAGAAAAAGGTAGTAAGGAGAGGGATGGGGCTAAAAAGGGGTAAGGCCATCAAAAACTGGAGGGTGATGAGTACCAATGCCCATAGTCTGTGTAATAAGCTCCCTGAACTAGTGGCCTTGATGGAAGAGGGACACCTGGATATTGTGGCAGTCACAGAAACTTTGTACACTGAGAACCACGAATGGGATGTCAACCTACCAGGGTACACAAGCTGTAGGAGGGACAGGGAGGGTAAAAGAGGAGGAGTAGCTCTCTGTGTAGAGGAAAGGATCAAAGTAATGGAACTAAAGGATAAACATTGAGTAGAGGAGGCACTGTGGGTCACCCTGGAGACAGGATATGACACCACAATCCACACAGGGGTTGTATACAGACCTACATACCAGACTGAAGGCTCGCACTCAATCATAAAGTCAGAAACCAAAAGATACAAGTAAAAATATTTTATTCTCACCACAATGGAATGGAAAATACAAAAACACACCTACAGCCTGGAAAAATCACCCAACGGCGTTTTGTACCCAAACTGGTGCTTTTTCAGGGGTAACATTTCAAACAAACAGTGTTGTTTAAATAGTAATGCATTTAATAGATAACAGGTTAGCCAAATTAATTATTGGTTTGAACCATCATTCTAATTCAGTATCTGATTGCTAATAAATATCCAACACAACACTTTAAAGGACCAATATATAAATATCTAGTGAGGACCACATGCTGAAACACCTAACATTCATGATTCTAATTAAGTGTTTAATCATTTTTGAAGCACAGTTCTTTTAAGCTGATAAAGGCAACTAAATAAGTTCCCATCATCATAATCACTCTTATTTTGTTTCTTGTGATTTCATTCCTTCTATTTTTCCTTTTTGCTTTCAGTAGGTCTTCTGTAACCTTTTTAAGATCGTTTGTCGTTCATTTCTTTGGTTCTTGGGATTTCATAAATCAAAACAGGTGAAACAATACAAATAGAAACCACAAATAAGTTAAAAGTTCTTAATTTACATCAAATAAACCATAATTATTGTTACATCTCATCAGTGACAATCTATTCACTGAGGTACAACCTTTACAGGGTATGTTGTATACAGACCCACATCTCAGAGGGAGGCAGTGGACAAGGAAATGATAGAAGGCATCCTTAGAATGACAGAGAAAGCGGAGATATTATTGATGGGGGACCTGAATATGCCAGTTGTTAACTGGAGCACCTTTGCTGCAGCCACATCCAAGAGCAGGGTTATTCTTGATGCCCTGAAAGGGGCATGCCTCAAACAGTTAGTGGTGGAACCCACTCGGGAAGGAGCAATCTTAGACCTGGTACTGTTAAATGGGGATGGAGAAAATATGCAAAAATGGCCACGTTAAGCCACTAAGTTCAAAACACCATTGAAATACATTGAACCACATACCAATTTCTTCAGTTCATGGTCTGACTGTGAAGAGTGAAGTTGTGTCTGCGGTACAGAGAGGATTACAGCATTGGACCCCCGATGGGTAAGTAAGGGCTTGGGGGGGTGCAGGTGGTGGGTACTGAGTGGGAAGGTTGGTTGGGGGACAGAAACAACTGCAAAAGACATTGATGGATGTTTTTCTTTTTACAGGGTAAAAAAAAAACCAAAAGAAGGATTCTGGATCATGACACTAAGGGATTGGGCACCCCAGTGTCACTTTTATATTTCGAGGGTGGGTGGGCGCTGAGAGGGAAAGTTGGGTGGGGGAATATTAAAACAAACATGGAGGAGTCCTGATCACAAAGCTGGAGGATTGGGAGCAACCAGTGCCTCTCTTATTTTTCTGGAGGGTTGGGTGGGGGGATATCTATAATTAAAAAAAAAAATCTGCAGAGTCCTGATCTCAACACTGGGGGATGTGGCACCCCCATTGTAACTCTTATGTTTCTTGGGGTGGTGTGTGGTGGGGTGATGGGTGCTGAGAGGGAGGATCAAGTGGGGGAATATAAAAAAAAAAACACAGAGGAATCCTGATCCTAACACTGGAGGATTGGGCACTCCCAGTGTCACTTTTATGTTTCTGGGGGTGGGGTGGAGTTGTGGGTGCTGAGAGGGAGGGTTGGGTGGAGGGGATATCTATAATTAAAAAAAAATTGTGGTCACAGCAGAACACTCCACCACATCCAAGATGACTGCCACACTGTACTGTGCATGCGTGACTACTAGCACATGCGCAGTAGAGTGCGGCAGCCATCTTGGACGTGGCAGAGTATGCCGTGTTCTGCAGTGACCACCGACAGAGTACAAAATAGTGCAGAGTAACTGCTAATGGAGACAGTGAGTGGAGTGCTTCATGGATGTGGAGGTGACTGTTTTGCAACTCCAACATGTTGTTCGATCGGAAGGAATGTGTTGAGTCCTTTTTTGATAGCAAGAGTTATGTAGGAGTATGCCCACTGTAGCCTTAAAAAGGAAAGCTAGGAACACCATATGAGGGGTAAGGGTACATAAGTATTTCCATGTAACACAGGGAGTGTAGAAGCTGGGAATTCTAGGAGTGGTGCAGTGCAGTGACTGTAGGGTGGAAGTCTTCAGAGAAGCCTTCTGAAGACTGTGCTGCTGCCCCATCTGTGTGCACCTCTATGAGTTTATGGAGGAGTTCACTAGACTCCAGGCTGAGTTGGCTGGGATTCGGGGGAACCTCTTCCACCTCTCAGGGGTCACCAAGTCTGACACTGTGTCCCCTGATTACACCAGGGAGGAGGACCAGCTGGAAGGGTGGGGGTGGTGACTCAGAGGCACATTACTCATCCGGTACCATTATACAATTCCTATGGTGCTCTGGTGAGGTGGAACTGCAAGGAGGAGGCACCCATGGTATTGGCCGGGGATGATGTGAGGGTTCTCCAGAGTGCAGATCCCAAGGACAGAAGAAGAGAACCCCAGAGGAGGATGAAGTAACTTCCAGTGGGGGACTCTATTGTGAGTGGTAATGATTTGGGAATAGGAAAGTGGGAGAGGAAGGTTAGGTGCCACTGCTTGGTAAGATGGGAAACTGATCCAGATGATTCATAGGGCAGTAGGACAGTAGGCTGAACTGGATGTCATTTTCCACTTGGGGACTAATGACCTGGCTAAAGATGGGGCTGGGATAGGGCAGGGGGAGTTCAAAGAGCTGGGGAGGGGTCTTAGGTAGTTTGCTCAGTGACTTTCACTGAGGTGCTGCCTGTCTGTTTCGGCAGGATAGGGATCTCCACACCAACTTCTTCAACTCATGGTTAAAGGAATGGTGCAGAGAGGAGGGCTTCAGTTACACTGGGGACAGAAGATCCACTTGGAGAGATAAGGCTTTTACAGGGGTGATGGCCTGCATCTATCTGTGAGGGGAACTGCAGTCCTCAGTGGATGGTTTAGATGTTACTTTGATGAACATTTAAACTTGTTAAGTGGGGTGGTGGAAGAAATTAGGGAAGCAGTAACTGCCCCCAACAGGCTGAAGTACAAGATAGGGAGAACCAGAGTGGAATGGAATCCCATAGGGTGGAAATTAATAAAGGAGGCTGGGCAGCAGAAATGAAAGGAATGGGAATGGATGCATTAAAAAGAGAAGGGGGAAGGAGAGAGGGCAAAAAGGAAAGAAGAGAGGTAACCAGCAGAGTGATAACAAAACCTGGAGTGCCATGTGTGTGAATGCTATTAGTCTAGGAAATAAAATACCAGACATACCGGCCATAATGGCAGAAGATGACCTGGATGCTCTGGCCATTACTGAATCATGGTGTACTGAAAACAATGACTGGGACAGGTCCTTACCAGGCTATACTTTGTTTCATTAAGAGACGGGGTGGGAAGGAAAAGGAAGAGGGTGGTGCTCTATGTGAGAGAAGACATAAAAGAAATTGAAATACAGGAAATACGGGGGGGCAGAGGTGCTGTGGGTCATTAGAGAGAGGGAATGGGGCCTCTATTTGAATTGATATGATCTACAGATGTCCAGCACAGGGGAGAGGAGTTAGATAAGTTACTGCTGGAAACCATTGGCAAGATAACAGAAAAGAGAGAGGTGCTGCAGGTTTGGGACTTCAGCCTTCTGGATGTAGACTGGAACCTCCCATTAAGGCTTTTGATGCTGTTCCACATAGGAGGTTAGTAAGAAAGCTGGGCAGCTTAGGGATGAGTACAAAGGTCATAAACTGGGTAAGAAATTGGTTAGATGATAGGCAGCAGAGGGTGCTGGTAAATGCAGTTCACACATAGGAAGGGAGAGCGATCAGCGGGGTGCCTCAGGGTTTAGTGCTGAGACCTGTCCTAATGTTTTTATAAGTGACATTGCAGGGAAGCTGGAAAGGAAGGTCTGCGTCTTTGAAGATGACACTAAAATCTGCAAAAGGGTAGACACTCCAGCGTGTGTGGAAAGGACAAGCAGAGACCTGAAAATATATTGAAGAGAGGTCAAAGGTACAGCAGCTGGGTTTCAATGTGAAGCAGTGCAAAGTAATGCATTTGGGACACAGAAACCCAGGAGCAGAGTACAAAATGTGAGTAGTGGTACTGATGACCACCAAGCAGGAAAAAGACCTGGGAGTAATCATATCAGATAACCTAAGGGGGACCAGGCAGTGTGACAAGGTGGTTAGGGGGGTAGTGCGATACTAGGGTGCATAAGGAGAGATATCACTAGGAGAGAGGGAGGTGGTATTGCCTCTGTATAGCTCAGTAGTAAAACTCCTCCTAGAGTACTATGTCCAGTTCTGGAGACCACATCTCTGGAAGGACATAGACAGAGTAGAGACGGTCCAGAGTAGGGCAACTAACATGGTTCAGGTTCTGCACCAGAAGTCCTATGAAGAGATACTTAAGGACCTAAATATGTACACCCTGGAAGAGAAGAGGGAGAGGGGGGAATATGATAGAGACCTTTAAATACTTCACGGGAGTAAATAAGGTACAGGAGAGATGTAATTTTCAGACAAAAAGGTGCTCAAAGACAAGGAGGCATGATAATAAGCTAGAGGGGGATAGATTCAGGAGAGATATGAGGAAGTACTTCTTCACAAAAGGAGTGGTGGATTCCTGGAATAGACTTCCAGCAGAGGTGGTGGGGCAAAAAGAGTGGTGGGGTTCAAGAATTCATGGGATGGGCATAAGGAAATCTTAGAGAAGGGGAAGGGTGACTGAAGGGTGAATGGGCTGGAGATCAAGTAGGACCTGTAGTGATACTATAGACAGGGAAAAATGGGTAGACTTGGTGGACCAAGCAATCCTTATCCGTCGGCAAATTCTATTTCTAAGTTTCACATCTTTCAGTAGCTTATTCCATCCTTCCATCATCCTCTGTATGAAAAAATGCTTCCTGGTATTGCTCTTAAATTTGCCTGCCGCCAATTTCATGGAATTCCCCACTTTTCTCCTTTTTTTACCTCTTGGAGGTATTTGTATATTTCACTCATGTCAACTGTCACTCTTCTCATGGTCTCCCTTCTTCTTTCTTTCTTTCTTTCTTTCTTTCTTTCTTTCTTTCTTTCTTTCTTTCTTTTTGTCTTCTTTCTTCCTCCCTCTCCTCTTCTTTCTTTCTTTCCTTCTTTCTTTCTCTTTCCTTCCTGCCTTCCTCCCTCCCTCTTTCTTTCCTTCCTGTCTTCCTCCTTCCTCCTTCCTTCTTTCTTTCTTTCTTTATTTCTTTCTGTCTGTTTTTCTTTCTTTCTTTCCCTTCCTTCCTTCTTGCCTGCCTCCCTCCCTCTTTCTTTTTTTCTATCTTTCTTCAACTACAATATTTTTCTAAATAAGGAGGAGGCTTTGCACAGTATCAGCCACAGATATGCATTCAAAACATAAACTGTAGTGACAAAGAAGTAATGAAACCTTGACAACTTGTCTTAGTCCTCTGCCACCACACCACAGAAACAAGCCTTTACAAAATCTCAAGGGAAAATAACCCAAATCAGGGGCATGTGTATAACAATAGTAATATCAGCTCCAGAAGCTGCTACAGTATTTGGCTTAGTGTTAAAAATATTTTCTGAAGGATAACTAGACTTCAATAATAATACTTAGCATTATTTTATGATTTGAACTCAGCCTCTTCTATGACAGAACTGCTAGTGTTAATTCTGAAGCAAAATCAGCGATATTCCTGAAAATGAGGGACAGAAAGATATGAACCTACTGTAGCTGCATGTCAAAGTCCAGCTTTCCCATTGCCACTTACTTTATCATATTACAAACAACTTCCTACCACCAAAATATTAATGCAGTAAACTGTGTTGTAGGCTCTCGGTTGAGTACAGCAATATTTGTGCATGCATCCTAAATTGCATACAAAAAATAAATTTTGGGGAGATGCAGAGCCTAATACTGCCATTGGGGATGGACGTGCTTCCCTAGAGCGCCTCTCCTGAAAGCATAAATGAACTTATTTTTTTAGGTAATTACGGTATTTATTTTATTTCACGTCATCTCTGGGAGACTTCCTTCTGCCACGCATGTATGGACTCAAGTTTTCCTGCTTTTGGACATGGTGCTACTGAAAAGATCAGCTGCAGAGGGTAGCAGTAAGAAGCAGCAGCAAGCTTCAGGGTTGAGAGGCACAGAGAATGCCAGAAACATGGCAGCAAGCAGCAGGGAAGAGGCCACACCAATGGATGTGCTGAGAGCCCTACAATCCATAGAAACTTGAGTAACAGCCCTCATTCAGAAAGCTACAGATTGCAGTTCAAGGCTGCTACTTTGTGAAAACTAGATACGTGCGATGATGGAGGAGGTGAAGGAAGCAACTGTTGTGTCCGTTAAAGCCTCCTCAGTGACAACTGGACTAATAAAAGATAGGTGTACAATCTGAAACTGCCTGGGAGAGATTAGAAAATCAAATTAGAGTGGGCAATGTTCATATGCTGGGACTGCCTGATTCTGCAGAAAGTGATGACCCCAAATCCTTCATAAGTAATTGGTAGGATATTGAAATGGGACTAGACCCAGTGCTGCAAGTGAAAAGGGCTGCCATGTTACCTCCCAGGGAAAACTAGACTCTCCAAACATGCCATTGACCATATTTACAATATTAGCAGGATATGGGAGTGACTCAATTTCTGCGTCTGTGTTGTGGGCTACCTTGAAAGAGTAGCAATGGCTAAAAAGGAAGCCAATGAGGGTGACCAGATCCACACTGGGGGGGGGGGAACAGAAGAGGAGGGAAGGTATGTGGGGAGGCATTGCAGCAGAAAGCTGCTGAGCTGGCCGTGTAGTGTGGTGGTGAGAGTGGTTGGCTACAGTTTAGAGGGTGCAGGGTTCAGGTCTGGGAAGGTCTGAGTGTTTTTTGTCATTGTGGTGGTTTTTATTTATTTTTTTACAAGTCCCCCAACATGCACCCCAGGTTGAGAATCTTTAGTTTGGGGGTTAGGGGGTACAGGGGCACAGCCCCTGCATAAATAGAGATCCATGTCGGTGCCATTAGTTTACGCGTGAGTGTACATCGCTGTTTTCATTTTTATCGTTGTACACTCACCCTAACGGCGATTGCCATTATGACATAGAACAGAGTTTTGAGACTTGCTCGAGACATAAATCCTCTGATGGACTCCCCTCCACCCTTAAGGCACTGGTCATCCACCTACTCAATCCAATATCTAGCAAAGCTTCATATCATTTACGCAGGGAAGCAATACCCTTCAGTGATCCCCAAGAAGCTGGTAAACTGGTTCAGAAAATAAAGGTGGACTTTGTGGATGTGAAAATCTCACAGCTGTGGGAAAAGCTTGGTGTAAGTGGGTTGCCACTTGTGGAACCACTCTTTCTTCCACAGCTAAAACTCGGCACAAGTGTGTTGCCACTTTCAGAACCACACTTTATTTCACAGCTAAAAGTCGGCACAAGTGGGCTGCCAATTGTGGCACTACACTTTCTTCTGCAGCTAAAACTCGGTGCAAGTGGGTTGCCACTTGTGGAACCACACTTTCTTCCATAGCTAATACTCGGTGCAAGTGGGTTACCACTTGTGGAGCCACACATTCTTCCACAGCTAAAACTTGGTGCAAGTGTGTTGCCACTTGTGGAACCACACTTTCTTTCACAGCTAAAACTCAACACAAGTGGACTGCCAATTGTACACTGTTAGGAACACAGAACTGGATAAGCTCAAATTGTTGTACCATGCAATAGGGCGGTATGCCATGAGGGCAGCCCTTAAAAAACACCACTGCAGAGTACTCCAAACCCTAAACTGACCTACTGTCAATGGAAGGCTGGAGTTCTCCACGCTATCCCTAGCCTTTAAGCTAATGAGCAATACATCTAAACCAGACAGGTGCCCCCTCAGAACATCCAATTGAACGCTCCCCAAGCCCCAAAAGTTAGGACACTATCAGGTAAAAGGTCCTTTGCCACATTAATTCAGACCATACTGAATGCTCTTCCCAACAATATACAAGACAGCTCCTCACTTGAGGGCTTCAAAAAAGGCCTAAATGTGCACTTATTAGAACAAGCTCCTACAACTGTTACCATTGACAGGCTCTTTGACAGAGCAGAGATCAAACTTCAAAAATATTAATTCTGTGTAATTTTACAGGGAACCTAACCAAAATACCAGATGCAATATGTTGCTGTATGTGAAAAACTCCCTAAATGAACAAGAAAAATATAGTTATTATGTCCTACACAAAGAGTGTATTTAATATTGTAGAGTATTGAATGTATATCATTACCGCTATGCATCCATGTAGCTAATCTTGAGCATTGAACAGTCCTGTCCAATTCCACTGCTTTACTGTATGTATCCTGTATGTGAAATAATTCTGTAATTAACCATGGGTCACCCCTGAAAAAGGGACTCCCAAGGCCCAGTGGGCTTACCAAGTCAACACAATTCAAATAAAAATAAAATAAAGTTTGCAGTATGTGAATGAAAGTGACTACAGGATACTCAGATCTAACCATATGGCCTGGCAGCTCAGCTGATAGAGCACTGTAGAATAGTATCCTGAGGGACTAGGTTCAGTACCCTGCATTTTTTCCTCTGCAGCCTTTCTGATTGGATCCTGGTCCTTCCAAGGAGCTAACCCGGTGTGCAGGTTGTAGCAGGGGCATGCTTGGGATGTACTAGAGGAAAGGCCACAATCTGTGGCATGTTTAAGGCCTCCAACACCATTGGGGCAACTTTAAGTACACATTATTTAGCTTATGCAGTATTTCATATGTTAACATAGTAACAATGCAATTTAAGTTGGTAATTATAAGTCCATCATTTCTATCACCTTGCTTCATAAGCAGGGATGAAGAACTCCTGTATAAACATTTACTATTTCATAGGGATTTCATACTCTGTCTACTACTCAGGGTACCTTATGATTCCCATGGTAAGCAGAAATTTGTGCAGACTTAATTTGAAGACCTGCACTGTCTTTACATCAACTGTCTCCATTGGTACTCTGCTCCATAGGTTCACCACCCTCTGGAAAAATGTTCTCCTAATGTAATCTTGAATTTAACACCAATGAGCCAGGGCATGCCCCCCACATCATACTTAAGGATCACAGATCTAACATATCTATATGTTTGGTCTTGTCAATAACCTTGAGGATGTGGATGATTGGGATCATATCCCTTTCAGCCTCCTTTTCCCTAAGACGAATGCATTAAATGACACCGGCTCCCTTGTAACTTTTGACAACCATACCGCTTATCATTTTGGTGACCCTGTGTTATACCCTCATCTGCCTCAATGTCCATTTTATGTTTGCTTGCAAAGTATGCAAACATATTGGTATGTTTCTGGACTGAGAGGGCTTTTGGAGGTGCGCCCCCTCCTCTGCCCATCACAGCTTCAGAATAATAAATCTACTCCCTAATTCTGACTACTATCCCTCTTTCTCCTCCTTTGTCTTTGAAGTCTTTGCTCAATCAAAAGGTTGGAAAATGCAAGCTGAAAGGTTTTCTTGTCTAACTTCTAATTCCTGCTTGAAACCTGTCTTGTGCTTTTGATTCCACTGATATGCTGTTACTCTGAGGCACTGTGACAGGGCTGTGACAGGGTAGTGAACTGGGCAGTGGTTTGTGAAACACTCACAAAGATAATACTCTGGATATCAGATTAAATTAAATGAAAACTACTTTACTATCGCTAACACAAAAAAACAAAGAGCTTGTATTCAGCTTTACAAAAAGGTTCTTGCAGTTCAGTCTCTTGTTGCTCCCCATAAAATAAAATAAAGCCTCATTTCCCCCCTTCTTCTCCCTCACCCTTTATCGGGCTATGGGGTTATTTGTTAACTCTCCTGTTGAGGGATAGCCAACAAGTAAAGCATGCAGTGTGGTGAGGTTTTAAAAGGCCAATTTTAAAGCAAGAGGGATTTGGTAACAATTCCCCCCCCCCAGCCCCTGTCAAAACCTATGTTTCCAGTGTTGGGTATGCCTCCCTGATGACAACACCAACACAGTGACCTACCGCGATATCGAAAAAATCGACAGTTCACTGATGGTTCACTATGTTGGTGCACCTGGAACAGGGGCACAGTGTCTCCCAGTCCTGCACCCCCTCCCCATATCAACTCCGACTTGGAGTTGATAATCTAAAGTACGGGAGATGCAGGGGGGGCAAAGACCCTTGCGTAGGTGGTTTTGGGGGCAAAGCCCCCTGACAGAAAAACAGGACCAGGAGACATTCAGGATTTATGTAAGCCTCAACTTATAGTCGATATAAATCCCGTCGCTGTGATGCTGGTCGACAAAAGTGTTGGTGAACCGGCATCATAGAACCCCAGTGTTGCAGGTTCCAAAGTGGTCCAGGGGTGAAAGGAGCATGACAGTCATACACTTCATCACAAACATTGTCAGCTTTTAATATTTATTTTTGATCCTATGACAGCAGTGTGCCTGTTAAGAATTACATGCATGCTAACTATATCTAGGCTGCCCATTTTACCTTATTAATTAGCTTATTGTTATTTTTCAAGCAAAATGTGATTTTACTTGGCCAGAGCTTGTTATCTCATAGTTCATCTGAAGTTCAGTCCATCAAATGCATCTGCACATTCTTGAGGACAAACTGGAGTGTGTACCGGTGTTACCGGAGACACCGAGGAGATCCGATTACCCAGATGTAAGGATCAGAAGGATGCTGGTAACTCAGCGAAGTTTCAGAGTGGTGCAGATCGAACTTTGCACCCACAGGACTTGTTATTGAAGACACAAAAAGGATGGGTAAAACATTGGGAACTGCACGGAAAGCATCTTCAAAAAATACAGCCTTAGATGCTAAGGAGCAGGACCGATTGCCGGAGACTACTTTACAGGCCGCAGGATGGGTACGTACTCAGAACGGTTGGTCACCAGATCCCACTGATGACAAAGTTAGTGAGCACAATTCTATGCAATTTACTGAAACTTGGGAAATGATACAGAAAGAGGTGAAGGAAGCAACTGTTGTGGCTGTTAAAGCCTCCGCAGTGATGACTGGACTAATAAAAGATAGGTGTACAATCTGAAACTGCCTGGAGATATTGGAAAATCAAATTAGGGTGGGCAATGTTCACAGACATTATTTTTTTACAGGACACCAGAATAAAACTTTTCAAGAGACAGCAAAATGTACACCCAAATGGCACCAGGGGGTCACGTTTTGGTTGCAAGGTCAAGACCGATGTGACGGATTAGGAATTTTGTTCTCTAATATAGACTTAAAGGTCACCAGATTGGTAGAGCTGGAGCCAGGGAGAGCCCTCATTTTAGATGTGTCCTACAGACAACAAAGATTGTGTCTGATAAATATATATTCACTACAAGGAAAAGCTTTATGGGTTGTCCTTTTTCAGAAAATTCAACCCTTTTTGTGTACAGCCAGGATGGTAATATGGGGGGTTATTTCAATTGTAGTATACAAAAGGAGGATAGAGGTCTACAAACCAGTAAAATGTTCTGTGATTCCAATGCTTTGAAAGATATTACTACAGCTGCTAAACTGAAGGATGCATATCGTTCTTTACATAGTATTGGGGGTTTTACATTTTGTAAGGATCTGCAAAACACAAGAATAGATTATATTTGGGTCTCTCAATCTGTAGAGGTTAAACCGTCAATGGTTAAAGACCTGGCCTTTTCACGTCATTCTGCAGTATATATTGACTGTTGTTGGAATCTAGAACAGTTACATGAGAAACCATCATGGAAGTTAAATGTTTCCTTATTAGATCACGAAGACGTGGTTTTTGGTTTTATAAATTTATGGGAAGCATGGCTCTCAGTCCAGTGTATGTATGATACCTTACAAGAATGATGGATAGATATCAAAAAGGATGTGATGCTTTATTTTCAGCACTTAGCAGGGAAGCGAAATAGAGATAGATATTTTCTTTATTGGTAGTATAGAAGGCAACTGCATAGATTGATCTCTTTGGCTGATACAACTGGACAAGACTTTAGCTCACAAATACACCAAGTAAAACTATATATGTATCAATTTCAGTATGACAGAGCCAAAACTTTGAAATAAGAATTGAGGTTTGGTACTGTTAGTAAAAGACAGACTTTTGTTCCTTTCAAAAGATAGTCATAATGTGACCAACAAAAAACTATTACAGAGTTGATGGATGGGAATGGTGTGTTACATAAAGATAAACATTCCATCCTGGAAATTATAAATAAGTATATCATTGATAGTTTTGGCACAGAACCTGTAACACACAATACAGATGACTTTATTAGATCTTTGGAGAAAAAACATTTCCAAGGATTTAGAGTTGCAACTGGTTGGGTTAATCACGGAGGAGGAGGTTCAAGCTGTCATAAAGGCAGCAAAGAGTAATTCTACTCCTGGAATGGATGGCATTCCTGTGGAATTTTATAAGTTCTTTGGTGACATTTTATGTAAAGATTTGGCTAAACTGTTTAATGAGTTGTTACTCTCCTCGGAGATCTCTGCTGATTTTGTAGAAGCTGAATTGATTCTTTTGTTTAAAAAAGGGGATAGGTCACAATTGTTGAATTGGAGACATATTTGTTTATTGAATTCAGATTTAAAATTTCTAAGTACGATTTTGTCAAATTGTTTGGCTAAATGTGCAGATAGTTTAATTAGTAAGGAACAGGGCTGTGCTATCCCTCAAAGAGGGATTCAAGGCAACTTGATTCAATTAAGGGAATTATTCTGTAGGAATATTACAGGGGAGCCTTGTTTAGTTCTAAGCCTTGATCAAAGGAAAACTTTTGATTCCCTTTCTCAAGATTATTTATTTTTGGTTTTACAGCAGTATGGTGTTCCTTTGATTTATATTTCTTGGATAAAGATTTTATATAGAGCAGCTTCTATGAGTCCGAGGGTGAATGGGTGGTGGGGAAATAGAGTAAAAGTTTGTCCAGGAGTAAAGCAGGGATGTCCCATGAGTCCTTTGTTATATGTATTCGGTATTTACTCTTTGTTGCAATATATTAAGAATGATCCTGAGCTACAAGGGGTGATTCTCCCAGTTTCTTTCCCTCCTTTAAAAATATTAGCCTATGCAGATGATGTGGTGTTGATAGTACAAGCAACCACTGAGGAAAGTGTAGTACAAGCATGGATTCAGGACTTTTCAGAAGCCTCTGGATCTTGCATTAATACTGATAAATGTATAGGGTATCAGCTGGGTGGTGATCAGTTGTTTCACAGGCAGTATGCGGGAATAAACCTGACTAGTGACCCTTTAATGATTTTGGGGCTTCAGTTTGGGTCTGACAATGCAGCTTTATTAAACTGGGAGATGAAACAACCGAAGGAGGAAACTGCCTTGGTAAGATGGGTTCAGAGCCCGCTGTCTAAGCAGAAATGTATCTTTTTGATTAAGACTTTACTAGTACCGATTTTACTTTATGTTAGTTATATTTACCCCCATCCAAAAGCAATTCATACTTGACTATTTTGTTTGTTTTTTCGAGCTTTGTGGGGGAGCAGATTGAACCATATCAAAAGGAATGTGACATACCGAAGTCTGAAAGAAGGAGGGATAGGAATGGTTCATCCTATTGCATTCTATTATAGTATATTCCTTTACTATAATGTTATTGAACCTGAGTTGAAAAGGAATAGAGACCGGTATGTGTTATTATTGAAATGGATTGGGCCTTGTATCAGAGCATGGGAACAGAAGAAAGGTAGACTATTAAGTAATGTCCAAGTTATTCCGAAGGAAGTTAAGGAACTATTTCAGCTGGTCATAATGTGGAAAGTAGACTATGATATAGAAAAGCTGAAAAAGCAGGCAGCTATTTAAGACAAGTTGGTACATCCACAATGTTTGGAAAGAATAGTTTTACCATATTGTAGTCCTCAAAATAGTTTGGAAATGTTTCAGCAGTTATTAAATAAGAGGCTGCCAGTCTTTTTATGGGATGTCCTTTGGTTAACTACTCATGAGAAACTAAATGTGTAAAGTAACAATAAGCACAAAGCATTACAGGAGAGGTATTGTTTGAGGCAGAACTGTAATCATATTTTAGAAACGCAAGCACTTGTATTCCTGGAATGTGATTATGCTTCTCAGTTTTGGTATTTTATTGCACAGTCATGGGGGATCCAGCAGTTTAGATTTATTACATATCAGGAATTGATTTATGGGGTTTGGACCCTGGTTTGGCAGCAATTTTCAAGGGATACTTTACAGGTATTATTTGCTTTTTTGAAGTATTACCCATGGTAGGCTAGATGTAAATGGGTCCTGCAGCAGCATTTTGTACCTTATGAAGTTTTATTAAAAACGCTTCAAGAAGAACTCAGGAAAGTGTATGAAAGAGGTTTAAGTTACTGTTCAAAAAGTCAAATGAGGCAATTATGGAGAAACTGTGAATTTCTGTTTTGAAATGTGTCACATGTACTATGGTCAGGATTAACTTATTGTGTCCTTTTCCTAGACAGGTAGACATTTGTTTTGTTTTGATATCTGTAATGAGTTTTCTTTGAGTTCATTTGTCTATGATTCTGTTTAGTGTCAGTACATGACTGAAAGGACTGTGAAGTATTGATATGCTTATGAATTATTATTTCCTTTTCCCCCACAAAATTCCCCTACTCTTCTGTAGGGGTCCCTACACTGTTGGGCTCGATGCCAAGATGGTGACGATACCAACGGAGGTGCATACTGCACCACCAGGAGCTGGGGAGATGGCCTCCTCCCCAGTCTCAGTCCATCCAGAGGCTGAAGAAACTTTTGGGAAAGAGATTCTCTAGACTGAGAATGTGGTCATTGAGCCAGACAAACTCATTACTGTTTTCCATGACCACCACTGGATCATGCATAACATTTGGATGAAAGGTGCTTGCAGGACGAACTACTAACGATAAGGTAGAACTTACTTTTGTTGATTGCAGATGAGGATCAACTGCCAGTTACCAGAGTGAATTTACCACCTGTGGTTTCCCATGATCGGATGGGGATGGCAGGCCACAAATTTTGACCCCTACTGACTGTGCCAGTTGTATTACCTTACCCTCCTGTCCTGCTTATTCCCCACAACAAACTACAAAGAAAGACTCCTGTCAGATATCCCATATCCGACAGCTTGTAGATAAGGTAGATTTTTATGTTTGCTTCCACGTATGCACAAGAAACATTTTGTCACAGCTTAGGAGAGAAGCGGGGTTTTGGAGGTACGGCACTGTGGGGCCAATGGTCCCATTGCCTTTTGAGGCTTGGCCCACTTTCCCCAATGCAGTAGCATGCTGCTGCTGACACTAGTTCAGCCAGCATGCCACCACCTTGAAACAAGTCCACCGCTGCAATGAGGGAGCGACCCGTCATTGCAGGGTGGTACCTTGCCGTCCCCGACCCAGATCATTTGCTGACAGGGTTTCCCACTCCCCATCAGCATACTGTAACTCCCTCCCCCATTTGTTGTGTGCCAAGGGGGTACCCAATTCCCCTTGGCATCATGCACTCCCAACAGTCTTTCTTTGCCGATGGGGGGGCCCAATCCTCATCGGCTTCAGTCCTCCCCCTTCCCAGTTCAATTTGCCAATGGGGGAGCCCACTCCCTGTCAGCATAATGTCCCCTCCAATTTGTTGTGTGCCAAGGAGGGTTCACAGTTCTCCTTGGCTCTCCCCCCTGGTATGTGCTGACGGGGGTGCCCAATCCTCCGTCAGCTACAGCCCCCCAAAAAAACACTCAGGTGGCATGCTGGGAGCCCACCCCAGCATGCCAAATGTCCCTGTAAAAAAAAAAAGTCCTGCAATTTTTTTTTAAACCTGTAAAACAGAAAACGGTCCCTCGTTGAGTCTGGTGGCCCCTCCCCCAGCCCGCGCCCACCATCTATGCACCCTGCCTCACCCACACCCCCCTCACCCCATACTTACCTTCAAAGCCCGTGCAACTATTTTCAGTGGACCAGGAACACATCTGCTCTCTTCAAAGCCGACCACAAACTGAAAAAATGCTGATAAGCTGAATAATGGCATAAATAGGGTTTTTTCAACTTTGGTGCATATCTCAGGCATTTTGGGAATTTTGGCACCAGATTTTCAACATGGGGTTATTGTGACCCCTCCTCATGAATTCAGCCACTGTCATGGCATTATTCAGTCGCGAAAGGTGATTTCACTGTCACTACGTGGAATCACCTTTCAGGCTGACAATAACGACAGTGCCAGTGTTCATGGGGTGGGCTCTCAAAAAGCCTATGTTGCAAATTTTGTGGAAAAATTTTAAAAATGACTGTTTTCTAGCGATGCATTGTGCAGTTTCATGCGTACTTTCATTTTGTCATAAATTTGGAATATTTTCAATCCAGATTTTCAACATTGGCATTTTGCCACACCCCCTTATGAACAGTACAGCTGTCAGTTTTTAATATCCTGCCCAAAATATGCATTTGATCATGTGGTGCACAATAGTATGGTCGCTGTGGGAAATTAATGATTTGGAAAGATTACATAGTGACAGTGTTCATGAGCAGAGGTCACAAAATGCCTATGTTGAAAATTTGGTGAAATAATTCCACTATAATTACTGGTGACCCCCTTTTACACATGGAGCAGAGCCACATTTCAAATGCCGTAATAACAGGTAGAACCAGTTATTACAGTGTTCAGAAAGCACCTTACTTGCACTGTCCTCGTGACTGCCAGTTTCATTTCTTTGCTGCGTAGCGTGACCGAGTGGTATTCCTTAAAAAAAAAAAAAACAACTGAAAATGTAGATAGACGCGAACCCTTTTCCAAAAACCTTGTCCATTGTAGCAATTAGCTTAGTTTTTACTTACTTATTTTGTCTTAAAGTCACTGAGTAAAGACTGAGGAGAGCGAGTGACTCAGTGGCTTCAGAAAACGACATTGAAGCGTAAGAGAGTGTTTCTATGGCTAACGCTTGAATCTCATCTTCTGAAGCTGCCGAGTCACTTGCTCTCCTCAGTCTGTACTCGGCAGCTTTAACACAAAATAAATTCTAAAACTAAGTTAACTAAAATCCTTGCACCAGCAAGTTATAAAAAATAATGACTATGCCGAGTGTGCGTTATGCTTTTTTTTTTTACTCCCCCTCATTGCGTGATGACCAGGTAAAGTTCTCGAGCTTCACTCTTGAGGTTTGCAGGGTCATCATGCAACTCGGGTGTGTAAAAAAAAAAATAACTCACACTCGCATAGCCATTATTTTCTATAAATGACTGAGGTACAAGCATGTGTTGAGCAATCTCCACGTATGCTCAGAGCTTCGAGCATTTTGTATATATTCGCTACAGATTTTCAACATTGCCATCTCTTCACACCTCCCTATGAATGGTACAGCTGTCATTCTTCACATCCTGCCTGATCTGTGTTTTTGCATAAGTGGCACAGAATGGCATGGTCGCTGTGGGAGCTTGATGTTTGGGACATGTTAACAAAATCACATTACTACTGTTCATGAGAAGAGGTCCAAAATGCTTTCGTGAGGTGAGGGTCACAAATAGGCCATGTTGAGAATTTGTAGTGCAAATACCAACACACGCCCGGGGCGTTAGGGTTTCTAACAATAATGCCACACCCTGTACAGACTGACAGGCATCAGAGGTGTAACTTAGGATCACCGGCTGTAATGCTCATGCCTTCCAACCCCCACCCAGAAACCAGTGACAGGCATTGAGGTGTGCCTTGCACTCTTCAGCCCCAGACTTCACCCCATTCTCCTATACTGCACCCATTTCAGCATATATCCTTATGAAATGGGGTGACTGTGATGCCAAGCACCCCAAGGCACACCTCAACACTTGCCGGTGTCTACAGCATAGAGTGAGGTGAAATGCCATGAGCATTATGGGCAATGGCCCACAGGCACACCCCAATGCCTGTCCATCTCTGCAGGGTGGAGGTAGGATTGGTGTGAGTTCAGTACTTCACTGCCACTCCTATTCTGCATCTGTCTAACTCCTGCATGTCCAATGCTAATATCAGCAAGTAAACATTCAGCATTGACAAATGCTTGTTTGCAGATGGCTGACTGCCTGCCATCAAATGAGAACTCTGGCTCTTGCATTTCTCCTGCCTTTTAAGGGCAGCAAAGGAGTATGCCAGCGAGTGGTTCTGTCCTTCCTTTGGCTTGCATCCTACCACAGGAGGGTCAGGAAGGGATCCCATTGGCTGGACCATCACATACAGCTGGGAGTATTGCCACAAGCATACAGTCTAGTGTGACTGATGGAGAGCTCTGGGACTGCAAGAATGTTTTGGGAGCACCATTGGCTATGCATGAAATATCAGTGGAGTGGCAGGAGCCCTCCTTGACAATGATTACTCCACACACCCCACAGTTTGAAACCACTGACTTATTGGACATTTGCAGGCAAGCGCAGGGGGCTGCATCTGATCCAAAAGACATAACTGATTGTGCCTCGGCTGCCATTTTTCTTGAGTTAGGTATATTTACAAAGCAGGAAATTTGTTGCCCTGCCAGAATACCTCTGCTTTAGTACCATGCATTTCTATTCCCATCATGGGAAGGGAATCAGATGACTGTCTTACTCCAGGACTTTTGGCACAGCAGGTGGGAGTTTCTGGATCCCTGAGGCCTGGAATTTCACCAACAATGCCCACTACACAAGCCTCCTCAGTGGCATGGTCAGCTGAGTGGGACCTCTTGGCTGCTGGGTGGAAACGGGCACCAGATGGGATCACCTGGGTCCCAGAGCAGAACCCCATATGCCCTACAAGTACTGCCCTTCTTAAACCAGGATTCCAAGATTGTGCTAACAGTTCACAAATTTTGGACAGTGCTCATGTCAGGATGTCTGCTTGGATGCCTGCTAAGCCCCTTGGAGTGCATGTTATCCCTGGATCTGGGACTCAGAATCCTAATGGTACACCAGACCAGATCAGGGGGATATCCTCTCCTTCTGGCTGTAATAAATTGTGCCCCTCTCTTAAGAAGATGGCAGACTTATTTTCCACTGCTCAGGAACCCATTATGCGCAGGAATGTTGTCCGCTTGTGATATAGAGGGTGTCTAGATTACCCCCTTGATTTGACTTATGCTATTAAAAAGCTACTGAAAGAATCTCTTGGTTATTTGGCTATAGACCCATATGCAGTGATACACACTGAGGTGGAGAAAACATTTGATATTAGTTTTTATACATCTGTCATCTTAGATAGATTCTGGTTGAAATATGACAAGATTAAAAATTCCCCCTGTGGACCCCCTTTCTCGCTATCTCATTGTCTAAACCCACAGATAAGATGGTGACTTTTTTTATTTCACAATGAATGTGTCAATATTTTGAATGTTCTATATTGTGTTTAAAAGAGGTGCAAGGTGCTTGACTACCCAGCTCCTGTTATAGATTCCTAACAGGTATGGACCAGGAGCTGGAAAATTAAAGTCCAGCTGCCCCAGTTGGCATCTGGCATTGAACATATGCTGGGGAGTTTTTACATTGGGAGGGATAAAGGAATCTGCTTCTACTCCAGGCAGCTGAAAATGTGTCATAAGTGCGGAGCTCGAACCCATTTCAGCTCCACTTGTGGTGCTGCCTGATGCTCAGGATATTTGGAATATGGGCATCTCCTTTGAGAGTACCCCAACACTTACACATGTAATTTGTGTGAGACACAGAGCCACTCATTTCAGGATTGATGCTGGGCTTCTCATAATCACAGCGATGGCCTAAACCAGGCTGCTATTATAGCACAGGATCAAACCCAGGAGGCACCAGAACACCTCCTTACCCCATCTGCTGACCTGCCTCCTTACCTGCTGATGTTCTTCCTGATGTCCCACCCCCCTCCATTAGTTGAAGAGGTTCGATGTGCTGACTTGACTCAGTCAGCAGGAGACTCTCCAACCTGCATGGTCACAGACTTTGTTGAATCCTCTGGCCCCCAGGAGATCCTCCTCATGTCCCCTGTGCCCTTGCCAGTCTTATCTGCACTGCCACAGGAGGACATTTTTCAGGTCCCTGCAAAGAAATGTGGGAGGCAGTGCAAGGGTAAAGGCAAACATTTTGTGTCCTCCTGCACTCCATTACATAATTTATTTTCTGCCCTGGCCTCCCGTTCAGGGTGGAGAGATACGGAGGATGAGGGTGGTATATCTGACATATCCATAGCCTCCTCTATGAAGGACACAGTCAGAATATGAAGACTCCCAGGGCCCCCAAAAAGTGAGACTGGTGTGTGGGCACACACGTTTCCAAATGGCAGCACTGGGTGTTAAACCCCCATGACTTGTCGGCTCACTATGCTGCTCCTATCCTTTTTATCACTTAATGTAAACAGCATTAAGTCTTACAAAAAGAGAATGGTTACTTTTTCCCTCATGAATACTTTAATGAGTACTGTTATTTATTTTTTTCAAGACATGTCTCAAGACTGTTTATGAATTTGAGTCAGTACGAAAATTGTGGATGCGAGATCCCTCTTACTTGTCTCAAGGCTTGGACAAGTGTGATGGCCTAGGAGTGCTCATTCTAGGATTCAACTGTCAGCTCCACAGATTGGTAGACCTCATCCCAGGTAGAGGTCTACTACTGGATCTGAATTTGGGGCCTGTTTCTCTTAGATTGATCTATGTGTATGCCCCACAATCCAAAGCAGAGAGGGTTCAGCTCTTCACCTTGGTGTAGCCTTATCTTTTTATATCTTGCTTAGTGGTTCTGGGGAGTGATTTTAACTGTGGCCTTGGATGTAGAGATTGGGGAGGCCACATTACAAAGATTTTCTGTGATTCCAGTTTTTTGAGTTCTATGATGAAACAGACCATACTTCATGATAGTCTGGATTCCTTGGCAGGTCCTCCTAAACCCACTTTTACTAAAGGTCCCCTCACTACAAGAACTGATTATTTCTTCGTGTCACCAGACTTTCAGGATATGAAGTCGCGAGTCATCCCAGTGGCCCTGTTATGCACCTGTGCTGTGGACTACAATATGTCCATATGACACCATCCATGAAAACTAAATACTGCCATGGTGGGAGAGAAGGCATGTGTTGCAGGATGAATGAATGCATTTTATGCACAATGAATCCTAGAGGTGGACTACAATAATTTAGTGACGCGATGGTTGGACTTGAAAAGGACTTTTCAGTCATTTTTCAGTACCCACACTCAGCGTCTGTCCAATGGAGTGTATCTACAGTACTTGTGGTACAGGCTTCAAAAATTAATTTCCCAACCAGCCTGGTGGCACTAAAGGCTGAGGCATCAGCCTTACCTTGTGCCACATCAGTGACCTGGGTTTAGGAATGAGCCTGGGGAGCTGGGGTCTGTCAGGGAGGAGAGGACTGAGTGTACGATGGACTGCTCTCCTCTCTTGGGGGGAGGGTCTGCATCCAGTGATGCTAGTGGCACACAGTGGAGACTGGGTGCACTGCAGTTGAGGACCTTGAGAAGGGGGAATGACGTAAGGCGGCCATCCAGCAGGCATGGACAGGAACACGCATGTCACATGCTGGATGGCATTGCATGTCCTATGTCTGAGGGGGGCACGAAAAACAGAAAACCCCAGCTGCCAGGGAGGCAATGGTAGAACCCCAGTGTCTGAGCCCACACACCCAGTGCTGGCCCAATCCCAACTTGACTCTCTGTGGTCCCCACCTCCTTCTGTAAAGACCGGCAAGAAAGGATTCAGGCGGGCAGTGGAGGAGAGGTCAATCAGGTCCATCCGAGAGATGTCTCGACCAGGCTGCAGACCAGGATGATAAATAAAAGTAAAAAAAAAATATTTCCCTTACCCATGACACTGGAGTTGATAATTTGGCAGGAAATGAGATTATAAAATCCTGCATGTTGCATCCCAGTATGATAGGGCAACATCGTTGGCTCAGGAAGAAAAATTTGGTATCCAGGGCCGGCGTCCAGCCCTGGATTACTTTAAAGCATTTGGGCCTCAACTTAACCTTTATCATATGTGGGCCCTTCGCTCCATGGAAGCAGATGCCCCTATGTCTAACTCTGCTGAACTAGTCTATAGTGCAGTCTTATGTATGTGCCAAATTTATCAAGGAAGGGTGTTCCTTCACCCCCTTTTTGTCATTACCACCCTTAAATGTCCCCCTGTTTATCTCCACAGGAAGGCAACATTTTAACTCTCCCAATTATGGTGTAGAAAGTGAGGGAGACCATTATGTGCCTGCCCAATCATGTAACACCAGGACCTGATGGCCCTCTTTCAGAATTTTATAAATTATTTATTGATCATTTGGCACCTACTCTGCAGGTGTATTTTACACAGCTACAGGGTTTCATAACTTCAGATCCCAACACAGGTGATGTCTATTTAATTTTCTTATTTAAAAAAAGTGATTGCATGCTATTGAAAAACTGGAGACCCCTGCACCTTACGAACACAATCCATAAAATTCTGGCCAAAATCCTAACCAAATGTCTAGCTGTGGCAGCTACTATGTTTGTTTCTAGTGTCGAGTGCTGTGCAGTTCTGAAATGCCATATCTCAGACAATCTTACAATGTGATGCAAAGTTTTCTATTGCAGCACTAGTGGGATTGCAAGTGGGTAAGTCCTTTCCCTTGACCAAGAAAAGGCCTACGATAGGGTGAATTTGCCTTTTCTCTTTGCTGTTCTACATCAGTATGGCATCCCAATTCTTTTTATTCACTGGATATGTACACTGTGCTCCAGCACCACTTTGCTCCCCCTGGTGAATTCCTGTGTGAGGTCTTCACTGAAACAGACCATGGGAATTAGGCAAGGATGCCAGCTGAGCCCGTTGTTGTATGCATTTTATATTGATCCCTTTTTGTAGTCAATACAGGCATCTACTGCACTTTGACGTTTACAGCTTTGGCCGGACACCCTTGTACTTTGGGTTTTGGTGTATGCTGATGATGTGTGCATGTTCTTGGTGGATACTGCCTCGGGGGGTGGGTCTTTAGTGATCACCTTCTCCTGGCAGTCTGGGTCCAAAATTAATTTAGCAAAAAGCAAGGCCATCCCTTTGGGAGAGTTGATCCTGTCACAGCAGTCCAGCTGCGCTGGCATCCTAGTCTGTATGAACCTGTCAAATTATTGGGTTTTTATTTTAATCACAAGGAAGGGGGGTCTATAATTGGACACTCTGGCTTAGATATGTGGAAGGCATTTTAGCCCAATGGAAGCTGAGGTCTTTGGTTAAGTTTAAGAGGGTAAATTTTATTAAACCATTAATGTTGCCATGCTTCACCCACCTGAGATATGTTTACCCAACCCTCCATAGCTTGAAGTCAAGCTGTATAGTATATTTTTTCAAGGTTTGTGGGGCTCATGACTCAGTCCTATCCCATGTAACGTTATCTACTTGTCCAACCCAAAGGGCAAGCTACATATGGTGAACCCTATAGTTTTCTATTTTTGTATCTTCTTTTCCTGTAACTTAGCCCCAGTCTTTGGGGCAGACAAAACTGTGGATTCCCTTATTTGAAGAGTGGCTAGTCCCCTTTATGACATATTGGAACACCCATAAGGGACAACCTCTAGGCCATTATTGTGCCCTTTGGGTTCCATAGTATGTGTTGGCTGCCATCAACAAATTGTTTCAGTCATGAGTATACCACACTGAGTGTACCATCCACCTGAAAAAGTCCCTTTACCAAGTAATAGTGGACAATGCTTTCATGTCACCAGTAGTTTTGACATTTTGTTCCCCTGGGGCTTGTGTGTTATCTCAATTAATGAACCCATCGATTCCATTTTACATGTGGGATATTGTGTGGTTCAGCCTACATGGCAAAATGGCAGTCAGGGGATTCCCATAAACATAAGGCAGTTTTTGAAAGAATGTGCCCTAGATCTACATATGTGGATCTCTTTGAAACACAATCCCACTTCCTCTTTTGAGTGTCCATGCAGCCAAGACCTTTGAAGGAATCTTAGCTTTGAATTGCTCAACCCCATGTTTTTTACTGTCACTTATGAGATTGTGGTCTTTGGCCTGTATCCAAGGTCATGATCAGTATTCACCCTTCAGGTCTGTTTTGCCACTTGTAAATATTTGTTATGGCAAGCCAGATGTGCTTTTACATTACAACAGAAGAACATACAACTACAAATTGTGCACATATGTATATGTCAAGTTGAAATCATTCTATGCTATGGATAGGGCTTAATTTTCTGCACCAACTTTTCATGTGGCTTGGTAGAGCTTTCATGCTGCTTTTTGATAGTTGCATATTTTCTTGGGTGCAGTGTATACAGCGGGCATTACAGCTTGCTACATCCCATCTGAATGACCCATGTGTGGAATTTCCTTGCTTTTCCAACCCAGTGGTGTTGGTTGGGTTGCCTCCAGAGCATCACTGGGCTACCATTCACTATCATTGTTCTTTAATGGGTACTCCTATAAGGCTTTGGCTGGGGTATGAACAGTACTGGAAACACAAGATCGGCCTTTCCTCCCTCCCTCTTGTTTTTTTTGGTTTTTTTTGCTGAGATGTTTCCTCAGAATCATGCCTGGTTATGGTATGCCAAATTGGCAAAGCCCTCACCAGGAATGTTTCTTATTCCCTTTTTTTTATTTCTCCTTTTGCACAGGTTTTTAAATGGGTTTGTTACCATATTCTTTTGGGAGGACTCCTATAGAGTCAGTCTTTTCCAGTTTCAGTAATAAGCCCTTGGACACTTGGACATATGCAGGATTGTATGTGCCCTTTATCCGCAGCTTAGCTGACAGGTTGTCAAAGCACTGACTGCTATAATTGTTTTGTGTTTCTTGCAACATAATATACAATGAATTTACCCTTTTATATTGTTTTTTTTTTCTGTTTATCATTTCCTTTGCATGCATTTATATGATCTTGGTTAATTTTGGGAATATGATTACTATCTGTACCTGTGTTGTTTGATTTTTTTTTAATAAAATTCCCCTACTCTTTTTGAAAAGTGCCATGGGATCTTTAACATCCACTTGAACAGCCTCCAGAACAGGCAGATGGGACCTCAGTTTAATGTCTCATCTGAAAGACAGCACCTCAGGAGTGCAGCATCCCCCTCAAGATGCACTACAGTGTCTGTATTGGAATTTTACCCCAAGTGCCTGGTGTGGGGATAGAACCCACAACCTTTCAATCTTCCAGCATCAGAGGCAAGTGTGCAACCTGCTGATCCACTGACACTGAACATGGTAATATGTTTCAAATTGCAAAACAATCATGAGAACATGTAAAATTATTGCTTTGAAAATTGTAACTGTGATTTGAGGCATGCTTATCAGTGTTGACCCCCTTGTGATGTACTCCGGCATTTTGGCAGCCTTCTTGAGAGTGGCTGCACACTGCTTTCTCTTGGCAGTGGTTGCAAACTGCTTGGCATAGTCTGGCCCTTGTCTGTTATGATCTGCAGGTCCTTATCCTCCATCACTGCAACAAGAGGAGCCCCACACAATGTATATGTCTATCTGTGTGTTTCTTCCCAAAGTGCAGCACCTTGCATTTGTCTGTAAAGCATCTGAGACTCCAGGAGTCTGACCAATCAAAATGCCTATTCAGGTCTTCCTGAAGTTTGCCCCTGTCCTGCAAGCAGTCTAATCTATCTTACTTGATGTCATCAGCAAATGTAAACAACCTGCTAGAGACCCCAGCCTCAAGATTATTGATAAAAATGTTGAAAAGCAGTGGCCCCATCACTGATCCTTAAGTGATGATGCTGAGTACTCCTCTCCTCATGGAGTAGTGTCCCTTCATCACAACCCTCTGCTTCTTGTCCCAGAAGCCAGTTAGCAATCCACTTTATGTATAGCTTGTGTATATTGCATAGGTGTACTTTGCCCAGAAGTCTGACCTCTGTCTCTTGGTCTTCATTGGTTCTTGTTCTTGTCTTCAAACAACAGCATATGCATTTACTTGTGACTTCTTAACTGGCTGCTTTATAAATGATTATGATGTCACTTGTAGACAAGCAGCAAAAGAAGATGAGAACAAGTAACAGAAAATCTTGTTTTCTTGCAAAAGTCTTTAGTAATAAAGAACAAAGGGAAAGTAAATGCATGCAATTTCTAAATTATAAGCTGAGGCTAATACAGTACAAAACAACACCCTCCCATCTAAAGTCAGTAAAGGAAAACTTTCAAATTCTCAGTTTATAAATGTGGAATTCAAGAATGTTTTCCATATCTGTTAGTCTTGTAGTATTTATTACTTTTTACAATCTCAGTTCCTAATAACAGTGTGCCTGTACTCTGTTCCATGCGATTCTGCATTTGTTTGATGATGAGGTTCTGTGTTTGTTTAATGTTTGATAAACTTACAAACACGCTGCTGCTGCCAGCAGGCAAAATGAGAGACTAAACCTCAGTGGTCTAGATTGCATGAATATGTTAAAACAGACAAAATAAGTCACCTTTTGAAACTGTTCTCAGTTAAAATTCTTCTGTCATTTCCTGAAACCCTGGTTACATAATTTATTGTTGCACATCAGCTTATTTGCCTTTTAGTTTCTGTCATTTCCCTGAAAAATGCTGAGTATTTAAAGATTTGTTTAAATCTGTACTGTGAGCATTCTTCATTTCACTGCCTCCTGTTATGAAATATGCATTAGTAGCCCCTTACCTATACAGTAGATCAAGGTTGTTTCAGCTCCCTGGAGATAAAAGGAAACACTTTCCATAATTAGCACCAAGGAACTGACAGGCTGGTACAAAATTCTGTATGCATTATTAAATGAGAAGGATACCAAAAAGAAGATCATTAGGGGAAACAGCAAGTCCTACTGAAAATGCATGCATGTAGTAATTAGCTGTTGTGGGAGTTGTGCTCTGCCCACCCCCAAACCTGGGTTTGATTCGTCTTTAAACACAGAAACTTGTCTCCTCTTTATTTAATAAGTGCAGACTCAAACCAGACAGCACCTAACTTCTTTAGTAAAAGACAAGCAGTAATAGTCATTCACATGCATCCTGTTGCATAGACAGTGTAACTTTAAGAAGGGAATCCTGCATATTATGAAGTACCTTATTACAGATGGGCAAAGTGGCTCCAATTCACTCCACGAAGCGAATCGTGAAGCGAAAGTGGATTCACAGAGTGCTCCGCACTGCGAAGCGGAGTACTTCACGCTATGATGGGTAATGCGAAGTCCATTGAAAACAATGACTTTGCATTACTCTGCCTTCCTAAACCACTACTCCACCAACTCTTAAGGTGAAGTACATTGAGAACAATGTACTACGCCTCACTTCACCTGGTTTTTAAGCTCGAAAGGTGAATTTTGCAGTGATTCATGGGATTTCAGGTCACATGGGCTCTATATTATTCTGCACAGCCTCAGTTTGGGGTAATGTGTGTAGGAAGCTGTAGGGAACAGTCTGCTCTGAGAGCTCATTCTGACTCAAACCTTCTAAAACCTGTTAAAAAAAGCCTTTTTGAGTCATTTTTTTTGTTCAAACTTTAGTTCATCGATTCTAGGAAACCCTCCTGTGCTCATATCATTGAGTGTTTATTGTTTGTACATGGATTTTGAATGCTAATGTACAACATTGAGTCTGTGTAGTAAGAGACAGTGAAAGTATGCTTTGGGGGAGGGGCATATCTGTAGTGTAGGTTGATTAACTTGGAGAAAAAGACAGTTATTTCTGTTTTGGTGATATTTTTCTTGTATAACTGTGTTAATGTACAAACTAATGTTTTCAATAATTCTTGCCATTTTTTTGCTGATTGTTGTGGTGCAGCAGTGCATAATTTTAGTTTGCTTAAAATACGTGGTTATATTACTGAAGTTTTCAATGCGCTACACATTACTTAGTCTGTGTGTGAGTATGTGTGTGATGCGTGTCATCAAATCAGACACCTTTTATTGTGCCACATAGTCATTTCAGCAATGTGAACCTGCTATCCACTGCAGCTGTATAATTTTTGTACTTCTTTGTGGTATCTTTACTGGTGCTAGTACTAGTAACTGTTACTGCAACAGTGCAGTACACTCCCCCCCCCCCGTGGCCCACCCCAACCGGCAAAGGTATTCTTTTCCAGATTTGAATTTCTGATGGTGAGCACTGGTTAGGTGTTGTGCCTTTGTGTCTGCATCTCTTCAGTGCACAACAAAATCTTAATCTGTCTGTGCATTTGCATCTCTTTAGCGGCCCAGCCTCCATCTGTAACTTAAGTCACAGTTGTTTCTTTGGCTGCCCTTCAGAGTATTGGACTGGTGTGGTGCATAATTCTGCATGAACATTGTATTCATTAATATGAGTTTTTAAGTCAGGACTATCATCACGTTCACAAGTCACTCGTGATACAAATCACATTCCTTATCATCACGGTCACAAATGCAGTCACATATCATGATTCATGATCACTTCATGAATCACAACATTAATTTTTTTACTAGTTACTTGCAGGTCACATGGGCTCTAGATTGTTCTGCACAGCCTCAGTTCTGGCCTGGGTAGTGTGTGTGTAGTGGTAGCTGGAGATTGTTTGCTTTCAGAGCTCTGCAAAACCTCTAAAAGCTGTTTAAAATGCATTTTTGAGTCTTTTTTTTTTTTTGCTCAAAATTTAGTATATCGATTGTAGGAAACCCTTCTGTGCTCATATCGAATGTATATTGTTGTGTGGATTTTGAATGTTAATTTAGAACAGTCAGTCTGTGTACTGTGAAGTGTGCTTTGGGGGAGGAGCGTATCTGTGGTGTAGGTACATTAACTGGAAGAACAAGCTCTGGCAGAGCCACTATGACTGTGAATGCATTAACTAGATAAGGGTGTTTCATGGGCTTAAGCATACACATTTATTTATTTAAAAAATATCAGATTTACAAACCTTTGAGTCAGAGACTTATTTACAAAGGCACCTCATTGAAACTAATACAAAGACAGCACAGTTAACAGGTCCAAAAACAATGGCTCGGACAGCAGACAGTTATAACAACCATTCACTGGAGATACATGGGTAGCAGTAGATAAACAGATTACATAGCTTAGGCACATAGGCACCCCATCAAGAAGACCAACACAGTTCAAACAATATACAATAGCTAAAGCAAATAGACATCAGGAGTCAAAGAGAAGCCCAGAGTGTTCACATGAAGGTTGTTGCATACACCAACTGAATCAAAGTATAGTACATTGAGAAAGGGCATATTTAAGCAATAAGGTGTGACAGGGTGTGTGTTAGCATGTAATAATATCACTCCTGGGGTGGGTTGAAGCATGAGGCGAAGCCGAGTATTTGTTTATTTGCACATATTTATTTGATCCACTGGATCAGCAATTTGGCACAAGCTGTGCCCAGTGCAGATTTTACAGCACTGGTCCTGGTCTTGTGATCTGGGTTTTACCCATACCACACTGCATATGGCTTAGTGATATACTGTACAGATGGCTGCAGAGTCTAACCCCTTGCAGGTTGAAGTTTCAGAAAACCATTATGCTACAAATATCAAAATTCACTCCCCCCCTCACCCCCAGCCACAATTAATTCTGTACCAAAGTCATGCTTAAAAACTGGTGCCTCTACATCCATGCCACTAAGCTTTTAATGCCAATACGCTTTGTCTGCTGCTGTGAGTTAAACTCTTTATTTAAAAACATTTTGTTAAGAAATTTTTGTTTTAGTATGTCCATGGTCAGGAAAAATTAATTTGTAAAAAAAAACAAAATCCCCATTTATCAGTTCATCAAATCACAATACAGCATGTTATGAATTTTTCAGATTCTAAGTACATCATACACTACCTACTTACCACATAAAAACTCAACTATATTAAGAAAATAATTCTAGGCACTTTTTTTTTTACCAGGAGAGACACACTAAGCTGAAAGCTTGTTTACAGGTGTGACCTGAGAGCTCAAGGAAGTTAAGTGATTTGTGCAGGGTCACATAGTATGCAAGAGGGGGCTATGGGAGTCAAACCCAGGTCTCCAGGTTTGTAGCTCAGAGCCTTAAACCACTGCCTACTTAACCATTTACAACACAGCTATTTAGTAGCTGTTGTCTTTTTTTTGAAAGTTTATTACAAATTTTTTAAACATTGTAAAGACAGAACCATACAAGGTAAATCATTACATCAGTTACAGGAGCATGATATAATGGTACTATCCCCACCTCCCTTCCTCCATTTACTAACCCTCCCTCCTCCCTCCTCCCTACGGTCCTAATATGCTTAATTTCCAAGCATATTGTTGATATCAAGAAACAGAATTAAAGTGAGTACAAAGTGTGAAAAGGGGCCCATATTTTCCGATATTTAGGCAATCTATTATACAGACTTGCAATCATTTGTTCCATTCTGAGATTTGATAATAACTCATTTAACCATTCAGAATATGTGATGAGTGTATCTTCTTTCCAGTATTTTAAAACAAGTTTTTTGACCGACAGTGAAATCATTGACATATAATATTTACTGTTTTGTACTTCTATTCAGGAATAATCCACCAATACACAAATTTCCAGCAGGAAACACCCCGATAGTCCCAACATTGGATCTGCTTTGTTTTGAATACTGGTCCATAAAGGAGCTACCTTGGGGCAATCCCAGAAAATATGGAGAAGGTTACCTTCACCCAGGGAGCATCGTGAACATTGACTAGAAGGAAGTAAGCCCCATTTGGCAAGTTTTTGAGGGGAATAATATAGGTTGTGCAAAATGTGAAATTGCATAAGGCAGAGCCTGTCTTGTGTCACATATTTGTGACAGCACTGCCATAGGGTGGGCCATGCTATGATGTGTTGGGGAAGTAACTGAGACCACTATTCTGAGGGACCAAAGCAGTCTGTAAAATGCCAGTCATATAAAGCTATGTATAATTTAAATACCGCTCTGGTTGAATTTGCTAACGGCTTCAGAGTTTCTTGCAAGTTATGTTTCAAGTCTGGTGGAGGAACATTTCCCAACACTTTGAGGATGAGATGTCGTAGTAGGAAAACCTTGAAGCACTACCATTTTGGGATGTTGAATTTGGTTAGAATCTCTTCACTGGAACACCAGGTACCATTCTCTGTCACTAACTGGGATATCCTACCTGCACCCAGCTGAGGTAGCCAGTTAGCTGTTAACCTCTTGTTATTAATTAGAAACACTGGGTTATTGCATATGGATTGTGAAAGATCTGTGTGGTGTTTGTATTTTAAAAATATGCATAGCTGGGTATGGATCTTCAGAGAAACTGCGATCATTGTTGATTTTAGGCAGGAGGGTAAGAGTGACAGTTTTAACTGTAGCAATATATCAGGGGCAAGGTTACAAGAATGCATAACAGCTAGCTCAATTTTTAACCAGAGCGGGGAAGAGGCCAGAGGGTGGTCTGAGAACCATTTTAAATATTTGGCGGCATGACTGTCCCAATAATAGAGTTTTAAGTGGGGCAGGCGTAATCCCCCCTTTAATTTTGTGGCTGCTAACGTATGGTAGGACAGTCTCAGATGTTTTCCTGACCAGATAAATTTAGTAATGAGTTTGGGTGCTTTAGTGAAACATTTTCCAGGTAAAAATATATTTAGCATATTCAAAGGGTAAAATAACCGGGGAAAATATTAATTTTAATTAGGTTTTTCCTGCCATATATGGATATAGGGAGTTTCACCCATCGGTCTAAATCACAGCTAATCGTGTGTAGTAAAGAGTCAAGATTTTTCTTTATGGTAAGAGCTGTGTTCCTGGTGAGATCAATTCCTAAATATTTGAGAGATCTGGTGACTAGGAAAGACCTAGGGAACTGACCAAGCTCTTGATTACTTTATAGTTAAGGAGAAAAATTATTGATTTATCTATATTAAGTTTGTAATTTGACAGCTAACTATAGTCATCAATGACGCTAAGCATAGCATGAATAGACATTTCTGGATGGGATATTTGTAATAAAAGGTCATCCGCATATGCAGAGACCTTTATTTCAGAGTAGTAGCTGTTGTCTTTCAGAAACCCCAGTTAGCTAACTCTTCCCTGGACTTGGAAGGGAGAAGCCCGAGAGGCCGGGGGGGGCAGCAAGGTTGGCTCCCAGGATGGGGACTGACCAAAGAAGTAGACACAAAAGTCCACTAGGCCTATTCTGCTGGCATTTTTGTATGTTAGTATGCTTACTATACCTACACCATGAACCATAAAACAATATGACTGCCATAACTAGGGAGGCAGTATAGCACAGTCATTTAAGGCTCTTCTCTGCAAATCTGGAGATCTAGGTTTGAATCTTGCAGCCCCCACACAATGTGGAGTATCTTTTTAAGAAAGTATAAAATACTGTGAAATGATTTTAAAGCAATGCACATGCTGAATCCTACTGCCACATTCAAAACACAATAACCTCCCAATTTACCACATATAAACTCAACTATATTAAAAAAATAATTCTAGGCACTTTTTTTTTTACCAGGAGAGACACACTAAGCTGAAAGCTGGTTTACAGATGTGACCTGGGAGCACAAGCAAGTTAAGTGATTTGCGTAGGGTCACACAGTATGCAAGTGGGGGCTGTGGGAGTCAAACCCAGGTCCCCAGGTTTGTAGCTCAGAGCCTTAAACCACTGCCTACTTAACCATTTACAAGATGGTTACACTTATATATAATACATACTTCTCAAACTTGAAAGAAAAAATACACTTTATCATCAAAGGGTGTATTTACCAAGTACTGTGCCCATGTTTAAACTAATTTGACCCCCCCAAAAAAATGTGCCCTGACATGAAGCTGCATGTTTAACTGTAAAGACAATTAAAAATTGTATTTCTAAATGCATTGCTAACACCAATGCTTCATGATTAAAACTATATCAACCCTCCCTTGATAGATTGCATTCTGGGAAGATTGCCTTAGCAAGGTGCTTTAAAAAAAAACAGAAAAAACAGGTTTAATGGAGTGAAAGCTGACATCCTATTTCTAGTGTCCATGAAAAAAGAAAAAGTATTTAAGATTTTTTTATGTCAGCTTTGATCAGAATAGCTTTTAAAATCACCAATTGTTTTGTTGTTCAATGTTTTCTAATATATCTCAAACTTAAAAGAAAAAACACACTTTATCATCAAAGTCTGTTTTCAGCTTCCTACCATGCACTTCATTTGTAAAAAAAAAAATGATCTTGTCACACACCACAGTCAGCACTAAGTACTAACAGAATGCTGATACCTACATTTACAATTTAGCAAATATTTGAAATCAAAGATTCTATATGTAACCTACAGTAAGTCAAACAGAAATTAGACACAAATGCCTACCTATTTGCAAGTAAAGCAAATGTGGTTATTATCATTCAGTAGTAAACACCTATAGTCACTGCCAAGATTCACATTGCTAGACTCTGGGTAAGTATGACAAGTGTCAGTGGCTCAGTAGGTAGCACATTCGCCTCTGAGGCCAGGAGATCAGAGGGCTGTGGGTTCAGTTCCCATATCTGGCACTTGGGTTAATATCCCAGTACTGACACTGTAGTGCATCATGAGAGGGGTGCTACACTTCTGAGGTGCCGTCTTTCGGATGAGACGTTAAACTGAGGTCCCATCTGCCTGGATTGGTGGTAGTTCAGGTGGATATTAAAGATCCCATGGCACTTATCAAAAAGAGTAGGAAAATTTCCCCGGTGTCCTGGCCAAATTTCTCTCATTCACTGAAAATACCACCAACAGCTTAATGTGGTTCAAGGTCAGTTGTCCTTCATCTGTATCCTCCCTCCCCCGGGTCATGCCTGAAAATAGGCAGGATTTGTTTAGTGCAGTTACCCGGTCAACAAAAAGCTAAATAAAATAAAATAAATAAATACTGGTACCTTATCCAGTCATGTTCTGTTTGGGGTATGTGTGTGTGTGCGTGTGTCAATGCTTTCAACATTTTGAAACTACTAAAGGCAAATTATATATAAACTATATATATATATATATATATATATATATAATATTTAAGAAAAACATGTGGCTCTTACTGTAAATTAGAATGTGTTTCTGGGTCTCCTTCTGAGGCCCCAGGCGGCTTTGATAATCATTTGTTCCAAAGGATTTTTAAGTCAATTTGAAGGCATTAAAAATCTTCTGTTCTGTTCTGTACTGTTCTTCACTGCACAGGCATGTCTGTGTCCCAAACTAATGTATCTTGTTACAGCATGCTACAGCTATCTCATGCCCCTCCCACATGAATCAGAAAAAGTTTGGGGTGGAGGAGGAGGTGGATCTTATTCAAAAAAAAAAAAACTAATGCTGCCTCCCACTACTCAGGTTCCAGTCCTTGTACCACCCATTTAAGAAAGAAAATGGTACCCTGCAAGCATTGACTAACATGAAAGCCTATTTATTTAAGAGTGGAAAGCATTGCTTGGAGGAGGGTAAGGCAGAGGAGACTATTTACACCTTCAGTCAGTTCCTCGGAAAGAAAACATGACATCACTCCTTTTGTACATGCAATACTCCTGTAGGCTCTGCCCACAGTTGTAAAAAGGCAGTCTTTCTGTTTTGGTTATATTTTTCTTGTATAACTGTACACACAGTAATATTTTCAGTAATTCTTAAAATGATTTTGCTGATTGTTGTAGGGCAGCAGTGTATAATTTGTCTGTTTAAAACATTTGGTTATATTGTGTGTGATGCGTGCCATTAACTCAGACACCTTTCATTGTTCCACAGAGTAATTACAGCAGTATGAACCTGCTATCCACCGCATCTGCATGAATTTTTTGTACTGCTTTGTGGTATCTTTACTGTTAGTGGATTGTTACTGCCATGCACTAATCCCCCTATTGGTAAAATGTGTTCCTTTCCAGATTTGGATTTGTGACTTGTGAGCATTGGTTAGGTGTTGTTGTCCCTTTTGGTATGCATCCATTGAGTGCACAGCACAATCTTAATCTGTCTGTGCATTTGCAGTGCACCATTAATTCTGGGAGACTGCATTTTTTGTTATGCTCTTATTTCACTTTGTCAGCACTGGGGAATTTTCTGGACACAAGACGGTAGCATTTTGGGGATGCACATTAATTCTGGTGACTCTGTGTGTGACCACTGTGTGCATGACTGACTGCGCCTTTAATTCTGGGACACTTTGCATTTCATGTTACATTCTCGTTTTACTTTGTCAGCATGTGTGAATTTTCTGGACACAAGACAGTTGCATTGTGGGATGCATAATAATTCTGGTGACTGTGTATGAGTACTGGGCACATGACTGAGTGCACCATTAATTCTGGGGAACTTTACATTTCATGTTACTGCATGCTTTCATTTCACCTTGTTACCACTTGCCAATTTTCTGGACACAACAGAGATGCATTTTGGGGATGCAGAAAAAATCTGGAGGCTCTGACCACTGCGCGCATGACTGAGTGCACAATTAATTCTGGGACACTTTGCATTTCATGTTACACTCTCATTTCACTTTTTTAGCATGTGTGAATTTTCTGGACACAAGGTAGTTGCATTGTGGGGATGCACAATAATTCTGGGGACTGTGTGTGAGTACTGCATGCATGACTGAGTACGCCATTAATTCTGGGGGACTTTGCATTTCATGTTATGCTCTCATTTCACTTTACAACTTGTCAATTTTCTGGACACAAGACAGATGCATTTTGGAGATGCACAATAATTCTGGGGACTGTGTGTGAGTACTGTGCGCATGACTGAGTGTGCCATTAATTCTGGGATGCTTAGCATTTCATGTTACACTCTCAGTTCACTTCATCAGCACTGGGGAATTTTATGGACACAAGACAGTTGCATTTTGGGATTGGGAATTCTGGTGAGTGGTAAATATTTTTGGAGCCTCAGTAATGTTTACTTTCTGTCATGCTATCATGAAGTATTTGTCAAAAAGCAGGACTGAGCACTGCAATTATACTGTGCTAAACTACATGTGTGCAGTCCGTCTTCTTTCTTGTGTCTGCAGACACTGTGCAACATCAAGTTGCAAACGTATATATATATATATATATATATGTATATATATATATATGCTGATGCTGACTTGTTGCACTGTTCATGATGATGGTATAAAGAATAAAGATAAGAATATATATTGTATATTTTATTTGTACCATCAATGGCAGCAAAGTCATATGATATGTTTTCAGAGGTCTTGGGCCAGTGTGCACCTCAATCACTTGTCACACAGACACAGTGCACACATGACTTTGCGGGGATAATAGCACAAAAAAAATGCTTTTAAACAAACCATACCCAACAGACATAAAATATTGCTTAGGCACCCAAAATATTTTATGGTGCTCAGACATGTTCAAGTCAGAATATATAACAGGTCCTGCAGTCCACTGCCACCACACTGTGCTACCACTGGCACAGTGTCGTGTTAGGGTGTTCAACAACTTGCTGCAAATCTGACACTGCCAGTGTAAACTAGAAAGACATATTCCAGAACAAATAATGAAAAGAAGGAATGTGGTAGTACAGTGTGGTGGCAGTGAACTGGACCTTATATATTTTCTGACTTTATAATGTCTGTACATCATGAAATAGTTTGGGTACATCAGCAATACTTCATGTCGGTTAGACACGGTTTGTTGAAAAGCAGGATTTTTGGTTGCTATGATCACCTAACAAAATATACATTACATATTGTTTTCTTTATTCTTTATACCATAAACACAGCAAAAAGTCAGACAGAAATCAGCATATATATGTTTGCAAGAAGCTGGACAGTGTCTGCAGTACATACACAGACAGGAAAGAAGACTGACTGCACACATGCAGTTTAGCACAGTATACGTGCACTGCTCAGTCTGCTTTTCCACAAATACTCAGCGACAGAAAGTAAACATTAATGAGGCACCAAAACAGTGCACACACACACACACACACTTAACAGAAGGAAGGGGGGCCAGAATACAAAGTGTCATGCATATGGAAGACAACAAAAAAGTGGCATAATTACATACAAGGGTCGGGGATGATGGAGGAATACATTTTATAACACAGCAAGGAAGATGTGTGTGTGGGGCACATGGAAAAAAAAAACTAATGTGGGATCTCATGGTGATTCAGCAGCAGTTCAAGCATGGACACAATATGCAACTGATGTCCCTCTATGTGATCCAGCTGCTGCTCGACAGCGCTCACCCTTTCATTGTTCTCCTCAATAGCACTCCAGAGAACTGTCAAGTCAGCCTGCGTTACATGCAGTTTTCTAACGTCCAGACATTCTACAGGCTGGGCTGACCTGCTGGTGGTGGTGGTTGTGGGGGTGCTGGTGGAGCAGCAGGTGCTGCTCTGGCCCTCCTCTTCTAGGGCTGCCACCACACACAGCTGTACCCTCTGCCACAGAAGGGCCAGCAGGTGCAGGCATGGCCTTTTCTGTGACAGCCTGCCACTCCAACTGGTGGTGATTGAGCATATGGGTGCACTGGCTCCCAGTCCCCAGGTGAGTCCCCTGGGGGCCATGGCACACCTCCACCTCATCTAGGTGGCACCTGACCACACTGCTGTCCCTCCTGACACAGTCAAATAACTGCCAAACAATGGAGGTGCAGGGAGGACTGGGCACAGATGGGGAGGGCCAGATAAACTGGCAGCCAGCTGGTCATGGTGCTCAGCAGGGATGGGAACCACACCTGGGCCTGGGGGCACAGGCACATCCTGCTCCAGAGGACCTGGTGCTGGAGCTGGTGCTGGACGTGGTGGTGGTGGTTCAACTGCCTCAGAGTCAGGAGGTGGTACTGGGCCTGCTTCTAGGGGAGCACTCAGAATTTTTGATCAGTCCAACAGAAACCGGCAGCCATGCCTCCCACGCATGTGCTTGGTACAATGCCTACCAGTACCATGCTCTCCCAGAGCTCCCCCCACCCCAGACATTCCCAAACCCTGGTCCATCTCTCCTACTGTGCTCCCTCAGTCGGAGCAATGACTACTCACACTGTCACACAACACACACACAGTCACACAGACACAGACAAACAACTAACTACTTATAAAGGTAAGAAAAATAAATTTACAGAAAGAACAAATTAAGTAAAAAAGAGTACAGAGGGTCTTCTTCCTACACTTCCCACCCCCACAAACCATCACCGACTGCCACCCACACTGCCACTGCCAGTCATACATCCCCCATCTCCATCACATATCTCCCTGCAGTCATGTGCCACCATCAACCTCCATGCTGGATCACATTCCTAACTTTTCCAACCCTTCTCACCCTGGCCATCCCATGTACTACCTGCACTATAACTAGGCGGCAGCTATCCTTGACAATAAAGCAATGATCTTTTGCTCTCCTCAGAGTCTTTGCCATACTCCTACTAATTTCAGGAAATGTTCATCCTAACCTGGGTCCCATCTCGCCCAGCCCAAGCCTATCACACCACGGGCTTAGAATAGCTGCAATGAACATTTGCAGCTTAACCAAAAAGACAGCAAGTCTCCATTGCTGGATACTGCAACATCAACCAGATGTGCGAACCCTCACAGAAACCTGGCACTCCAAAAAAATACCTGACTCTTTGGTTGCCCTCCCTGGCTTCACCCTTCACAGTAGACCCCGGAGTCAATTGAAAAACCAATTATGACTGACTTACCACATATTATGACTGATTTTTCCAACTAGTTTGAAATTTGTGACTTCAACTAACTAAAGAAAATCCAACCAATTTTTTCAACTTTCACCATCATTGCATTTTATTATGTAGTATTTTGTAACTTTAACTTCATATCTTGTGCCACATTACACCACTAAGGGATAATTAACAGACAGTTAATCACTAGTCATGCCTCATTGCTTAATAAATCGCACTTTGGTTTACATCCGATTCTGTACATACATCACAACCACTCACAGGGGTCAACCTTAATCTTTTTTTGAATTAGCCAGCAAAGGTGATTCAAAATTGCAGTAGCCCATAAATGGCTGCAGTAGCCCATAATTATAATGGCAAATTTTTATCATTTATACAGGAAAAAATTCAAGCCAAGAAATACTCTTATTATTGCACATTCATCATGTTTGCCTATTCCTTTCTGCCTCATCTGCAAAAAAAATAAATAAAGGCTGCAATGCCATCACATACAGTGAATCCCACATTGTTTTATACCACAGCCTTCTAACTTCCTCTTTCTTCACAACTCCAACCCCCCCCAAACCAGAGGACATCACAACAGCAGATGTTCAGTGAAGCAGACATAGGTCTGCACACACAACAGCTGACACCATCATGCACCACACCACACTCTCACCGCCATCTACAAGGCAATGAACAGAGCCTGGCAGAGAAAGACATGCTGCTCAGCCGCCACCCTATGCTCAACTGGAGACATGCACGTCTGGAAGTTTTTTTACAGTGATCCAGGAGCACATCTAAGATTTCTTTGGATAGGGACTTCACAAACCTAAGGGATTTGAGAAATAGAAAACTATGGCATTTTTATATTTAAAAGCATTGATTTTACTGTGCTCTGCCCCAACAAAAATACATTTTTCTTTAAGTGTCCTTTCATTCTTTTATCAGTCCAGGGGAAACAGTGCATAGGCATGATGCTATACTGCCTCAATTTCTATATAGGATGATCTATGCACCTCAGGAATGTCGATTTTACTCTTTCAAACTAAATATTTTATTAAGGCTTTTGTGGGACACCAGACATGATCTTAAGCTGTGTTTAGTTAGGTGGCATAAGAGTGGGAATGTAGGGTGGGACTGTCTGGATGGTGTTAACATACTAACATACTAAGAAGCCAGCAGAGTAGTCCCTATAGTCTAGTGAGTCTGCTCGGGGATCAGTGCCCATTTAGGGCACCATTTTTGGCCCCCCTCCCCAAGGTGCCACCCCCCTTCCCCTGCCTTGGTGACCCCCCGATGCTGATCCTGTTTAGATGCACCCTCTCCCTATACCTGCCCCAGCCTCTCTTGAACCCCTCCACAGTATCCACAACCACCAGTGTTGGCTGGCTTGGTCCATTTAGAAGAGCTGAGGACCTCCTGCACTTTCAAGCATTGGCAGCTATGGATCTGTGGATGGTCACTTCAGAGTCTGGCCTGCAGTGGTGTCAAGGGAAAGAACAGAGTTAAGAGATTTGGATGGGAAACTGGGGAAAGCTATGGTGAGGCTGTGATAAAACCCACCACCTGCAGGGCAAACCCTGTATACAACTTGGCATTTGTCACTGAAATATTGGATACAGGCACTCAAAGTGTAGGAAAATGAGGGGCACTGGTATTATTATGGGACAAATTGTCAGACAGACACACATGAGGACAAAAACCTGCTAAACAGAGACTTTTTTTTAACTTCACTAACAGCCATGAAAACATGCACCAGTCAAGACAGACAAGTAGAGTTAACAGAATCAATGCAAAAAAGTGCAAAATAATGCACCTGGGTAGAGGGAACCCTGAGGAGAGCTACAGGTTGGAGAGGGTGAGCCGACTGTCACCAAGGAGGAAAGGGACCCAAGGGTTATCATCTCTGATAACCTTAAGGTATCAAAGCAGTGCACAAAGGCAGCAGGGAGGGCCAGTGGCATGCTGGGATGCATAGGCAGGGGTATCACTAACAGGAGGTGGGAGGTGGTGATGTCATTGTATAAAACATTGGTAAGGCTTCACCTGGAATATCGCATGCCATTCTGGAGGCCACACCTGTGCAAGGACATAAAAAAGGTGGAGCCTATCCAGAGAAGGGCAACAAAGATGGTGCAGGGCTTGCACCACAAAACATATGAGCAGAGACTAAGGGACTTCAACATGTACTCACTGGAGGAAAGGAGAGCGCAGGGGGACATTATTGAAACTTTCAAGTACCTCAAGGGCATTAATAAGGTACATGTGGGGGACCTTTTCCAATGTAGAAAAAGTACTAGAACAAGGGGGCACAATATAAAACTGGAGAGGGTAGATTAAGAAGTAATGTGAGGAAGATGTTCTACACAGAAAGTGTAGTTGAAGCTTGGAATAGTCTGCCACAGGAGGTCATAGGGGACGCAAAGTGGAGGGGTTTAAGCATGCCAGGGACAGTCACAAGGGAACCTTGAGAGGGAGGGAGTGATGAAGACATTGATCACATATGGTCAGTGGCCACATACAATGTATAGGGCCTACAAGCAGACAAGATACATAGATACATAGACAGTGTCGGCAGATAAGGGCCTATGGCCCACCTAGTCTGCCCATTTGAGCTTGTAAGTTCAGTTTGTTTTCCTAGAAGTCTATTTCCCCTTACCCCTGACCTCTAGAATTCTTTTATGTCTATCCCATGCATTCTTAAATCCCGTGATTGTTTCAGCCCCCACCACTTCCTCTGGCAGGGTGTTCCACTTGTCCACCACCCGTTCTGTGAAGAAATTCTTTCTCATGTTTCCTCTGAATCGTCCTCCCTCCAACTTCATCCCATGCCCTCTAGTCCTGGAACATCTTTTTCGCTTAAAATAGTGTTTTCCTGCACCCTGTTCCTCCCTGTAAGATACTTGTATGTCTCTATCATATCCCTCTCTCCCTCCTCTCCTCCAGGGAGTACATGTTCAGTTCCTTCAACCTGTCTTCATAGGACTTGTAATGCAACCCATGCACCATCTTTGTTGCCCTCCTCTGAACCTTCTCTACCCTGTCTAGGTCCTTCATTAGGTATGGTCTCCAGAACTGTACACTGTACCCAGGTGGGCCTCACTAGTGTCTTGTATAGCGGAATTATGACCTCCCTTTCCTGCTGGTGATGCCCCTGCCTATACATCCCAGCATCCTATTTGCTTTACCTGATGCCTTGTCACACTGTTTCTACCTTGAGGTCATCAGAGATGACAACCCCAAGATCCCTTTCCTGCTTGGTGCATGCTATATCCTCACCCCAACTGATATATTGTGCCAGGGTTTTTGTGCCCCATATGCATTATCTTGCACTTCTTTGCATTGAATTTCAACTGCAAACCCTTGACCATTCTTCAAGTTTCTGCAGGTCCCTTCTCATTCTGTCTACACCCTCTGGTGTGTCTACTCTGTTACAGAGCTTTGTGTCATCAGCGAACAGTGAAATTCTGCTTCTAGATCCTGTGCAATGTCACTGATGAAGATGTTGAATAGGACCGGTCCCAGCACTGATCTCTGTGGTACCCCACTGGTCACTCTTCCCTCTGTGGAGTGACAGACATTTACCACCACCCTCTGTGTCCTGCCACCCAGCCAGTTACCTACCCACCACACTACTGTCCTGCCCACACCCATATTCCCCAGTTTGTGTAATAGTCTTCTATGTGGCACAGTGTCAAAGGCCTTGCTGAAGTCCAGATAGGCCATGTCCACTGCCCTCCCCTGATCCACCTCCCTAGTCACCCAGTCAAAAAATTCAATGAGGTTGGTCTGACATGACCTCCCCCTGGTGAAACCATGCTGCCTTGATGGGCCTAGTGACTAGCGGTCTTAATCTGCCAACAGTTTCTATGTAACTGCATTAGCCCTGCTCAACTTGCACTAGGATTTGGGTTTGTAAAACTATGTTAAGATCGACCCCCCCCCCCGCACTCACTGTGAAAGTTCATCCAGGATACGAACAGAATGTGTGTGCAAAAGGGGAAAAATCTTGTTGCAGTTTTGCTGCCCAGGTATATTTTCAGCAGAGTGGCACACAACATAACTGAAGAGGGAGTAGACCAGGACGGGCCGATGGAAGACTGACACCAACAGAAAAAGAAAAACAGCACTTGTGCCATGTACCTTAAGCACTTTTACTATAAGAAGGGTGTTCAAAATCAATTCACAATAACAACAGTTCTATTCTATTTCTACCACTGACGGAAACCTGGGTCAGCAGTAAAGGAGTTCTTTTATTTCATTTCTATGGAATCTGAAAAAATATGACATGGGGAATCAGTCAGGGAGAGGACTAGGAGACTCAAGGTGGGATGCTCATGCACTGTCTTGACTAAATAGGAGATGGGGTAGACTGAAGTTTTCATATTTTTTGCCACAGCTACAGATAAGCTGCCTGAGCTCCCTCTCATACACTTCACAGTGTAGTACACACTTTGTTTTTCCTTCTTCTCTGCCTGCGATTCTAACCTGTAAAAAAAAAAAAGGCACTGCAGCACTTTTATAGTTTAGACATCAGCAAAGGTTTACTGTTTTAGAAATTACACTGTGGGGCTAGTCCAGTCAGTGGATCAAAGTTTGTTTACTGCCACCTGTGAAACCAGGGTTGCAGACAGACTCTCTAAATTCCAAATACTGGATCAAGATGGGGCCCTGAGCAATTCAGAGATGAGGAACTGAGTAATGGCTTGTCAAACAAAATGGCATAATGCCAACAAAATCATGGTATTGACACAGTCATGGACAAATGCAGATGGGGAATCTCATGAAAAGGGGGAAAACATTGGCATCCATAGATAACGAGAAAAGGTATAGCCCTAAACGTTGTCCCTGAACATTTTCTAAGAATTTCTTTAATGAAACTGGAGGCACCATTAACCAGGGAACAGACAAAGGAAGTAAAGGAGTATTTTACTCACATTTCTTTGCATAATTTACTCCCACTTTCCGATTTTAGTTTTCCCACCTTGTACATTTAAAATCTGGTACACATGCACAGAATTTTCAGTACCATGTAATGCAAGAAGAGCAGACATACTGTATCACAGAGTGGAAGCAGTGGTATGGACACAGAAAAGAGCATCAGTTTCAACTTAGTGTACACTCACTAGAGTAGAAAATGTCAGGAGTTGCTCACTGGTTGGCCAGTGGCCAGAAAGGTTGTTTTGAAGGAGAAAAATATCTTGACAAGTACTGGGTAGCAGGGTGAAGTATTGTAGACCCCATGTCACTATTAGGCAAAAACCACCAGTAGCTGGCTGCAGTGCTGAGTACCAAATGGGTTTGAGATTTGGTTTATTGGGGGTTGGGCACACTTGAGACTGGGCAGTAGATGGCATACTACTATTCAGATGAAATTACTACCAGATCATAAACGGTAGCAGCAAATACTTCAGTCCTTAAAATTATCTGGACCCCTGCCATGCCATTAACTGTACTGTACTGCACATTTGTAATGATGACACAGTAACTGTATCCTAGAAACCCAAGGCTCTCTGCATAGCTTTCAATTATTATCAGCTACATCCTCAGACCGAAGTTTAATAATTAACTGATTGCAATCTACAGCACCCCACCAATAGTGCAACTTTCAAAAGTGAAAATAATTGAAGTGGTATCCTTCAGAAATGAACAGAGCAAATATTTTCTGCTGGAGTGTCAGATGGGGAACCCGGTAATGTGTCACAGGATATTCCAAAATTAGCTAAGACCTTGCATGGATGGTCTGACTGTATGGCCTTGAATTACCATGGTCCATTTCTACGTAGGCACTACAATATTTTTTATTTATTTTGCCAGGAAATTGTCAATATACTGTAACCAATACAAACTCATCAATCTGGAGTTTATTGAATGAAGCCCCTTGCTTGAGCCCACAAGGAGAGGCACAGTGGTAACTGCAACATCCACAACAAGGAACAACCAGGTTACACTCCTATAAAACAAAGTGCTTGTAAACTCATTACTGCAGCCAGATTAACACCAACATCAGTGCCACAGCCAGAATTCCCTGGATACATCCAAAATCACTCTATCACTAGCAGTGCCCCAATAGAATGCATCCAAGAAACCCTTCTCCCCAATTCATCCTTAGGCCACTGTTCCTGACCCTCACCTACTTCAGTCAGCTCCCATCCCCCATCTGGCAACAAGCATGCCATCGGCAGCTCATCCGCCCACCACGTCCCACAGTGCCAGCCTGACTAGCCCTGATTCCAAATCATTGAGTTGTACCTCAGTGCACTAAAAGTGCAGACGTCTGTCTGTGCATGACCACTCAGTTGTGCTCACTCCTCAGGCCAGGCCCAGACCATGCTCCGCCACCGCCGCCCCCAGTGTTCCAACATTCTCCATCACTTTCGGTCAGCCATCAATTGATCCGTTGTCTGTTCTCCAGCTGTCCCGGTTAAGGGACTTAACTATAGTAGTGGAGACACAGAAACCCCACATATTTGTGTAAACCCTAACCATCGTCCCAGTGAATACTCCGGCACTCCTCCCAACTTCATCCATTTTCTACTACCCAACTCACTATCAGCTCTCATGTGCAGCACTCACAACTCCTCTTGCTCCTCCCTCTTTCTCACACTCTACTGGAGGAGGTTGTGATTGGCGCCAAGAGGAGCCAGCGACTCAGAGGCACTATTCAGTTGCTGCCTTGGTTGTTATTGGTTAAGGTTGTGAGGGGAGAAAAAGTGGGTCTGGAAGTGGCGAGGTGCTGAAGGAAGGGGGGAGAGACTGTCAGGGCAAGCCTGATACAAGTACGGGCTCGGCATTACAGTCAACGTAAGAAAAATGCAACTCCACTCAATTGTGACTGCAACTCAGGGCAATTGCAGCTAATTACGACTGTCTTGAATTGTGGCTCACCATTCCAACTGCCGAAAGTGGTTCTGGGGTCTACTTCACAGAGCCGACAGAGTGAGCAAACGTGGTGGGGGTGTGCTGTGTACGTTCGTGTCTCCATGATATGCCATGCCATTCCTATACCTCCATTAGACCATGGTGCCCAAGTCTTATCATGAAAACTTAGTCCAGATCCTTCCAGAGCCCCTGTAATTCTTACTGTCACATATGTCCCCCCAAGAAATCAAGCTTCTGCTATACAATCCCTTGCTAACTACATCTCCAGCTTCCCACCCAAAACGGAACACATCATGATTGGAGACTTTAATGTGAACTGGCTTGCCAGTTCAGCTTTCCACGCCAAGCACACCTTCGCTGCACTGAACCTGACCCAGCTGGTCAGCCAACCTACTAAAGTGAACCCCACTAATGGCTCTAGCACCCTGATTGACCTTCTCTTCACCAACCGTCCCCACATAATCTCTAACCTGGTGGTCTTTCTGGACTCCCTAAGCGATCACTCACCCATCCTCTTTTCCTGGTCATGTCTTCAGCAGAAACCCAAACCAAACTATTTTGCCCGGCATTGTCTGTGACCCAGAGGTCTCACAAAACTAAGAAAATACTTAACTCAATGGGACTGGTCCCCCATCTCCCGGGCCCCTACTATAGATGAAGCCCTTGATTATTTCATCTGTTCTTTTAATAAAGCATGTGACATCTATGCCCCACTAGTAAAAGCGCAATCCAAGAAATGTAATGCCCCCTGGGTCACGCCTGCACTGCTCCAACAGCTAAAGCATAGAGATGATCTCTTGCATAAAACAGTAACATCTGGTATGCAGGTGGACAGGCAAGTCTTTAAAGTAGCTCTTAACAGATGCACTTGGGCCATAAAACAGGCCAAATCGGGCTACTACAAAACAACCCTTGCCTCCTCCTGGGGGAATGCTCAGTTGTTCTGGGACAATATCAAGGAACTCAATGGCAAATCCTGGCTCCTCCCCACTAACTGTAAAAATGTCCCTACCATCGACCCACTGGCCATGGCCAACTGTCTCTGACCTTAGTGCAGTACTCCCAAATAACTTCTTCGACCCCACTCCTGCAACCCCACCCCCTAACACCCAGCATCCCCCCCTTCCATCTCAGGGTGATCTCTATGAATGAGGTGAGGTCTTATCTCATTAAAGCACTCAGTGGCTCTTGCTATTGCAAAGATTCTTTTGATATGAGAATCCTACATCTAGTACTAGATACAGTCCTCTCCCCACTGACTGACCTCATTAACTGCTCCCTAAGTCTGGGGCAGTTCCCAGTAGCCTGGAAGACTACCACAGTCACCCCAATATTGAAGAATGGTGACAGCACCTTCCCCAATAACTACCATCCCAAATCCATGCTCCCACCACTCTTGAAAGCCCTTGAAAAAATTATTGCCATCCAGCTCACTGAGTACCTGTTTGCTCATAATCTACTTTGCAGGGAGCAGCATGGCTTCAGATCTGGGCACAGTACAACTACGGCTCTCGATGAGTTCTCTAATTTTATTCACTTTTCCCTGAATAGAAAACACAGAGCTGGAGTTGTCTTCATTGACCTGTCAAAGGCCTTTGATACAGTCTCCCACCCCTTACTCTTAAGCACACTCTACCACATAGTTCTGTCCAAAGGACCCGTCTCCTGGTTTACCAGTTTCTTCACAGCTAGATCACAATGTGACAAAATAAACAACACCCTCTCAACCACCTTGCCAGTCCACTCTTGGGTTCCCCAGGGATCCATCCTCAGCCCTCTGTTATTTAGCATCTACCTAAACACTTTGCCCAATTCCTGCTTCAGCAACCTAGTACCCTATGCGGATTATACTGTTCTTTTTGCTTCACACCCAGATCACAAAGTATTGCAGGCATCCCTCCAACACACATTTAACCAGATTGAAAACTGGTTCACAGACCAAAGACTTGTGGTCAATGTAAAAAAGACAAAGACCATGCTCTTTGCCCACCGACAGAATAAGGTCAAGAATGAGCAGCTAACCATCCTCTCCCACTCTCTCCTTCCTCTAGAACAGGTCCATACATATAAATACTTGGGCCTTACATTTGATTCCAGCCTCTCCTTTCATTCACACATTGACACTCTATCATCAGCCATAAATGTCTGTATAGGCCTATTGTATCGGCACAAGGATTGCCTACCTCTGGAAGCCCTTAATCTAGCTGTCACCTCCTCAGTCCTCTCCCTAGTTGATTATAGTCTCACTATCTACTCGGCTGCTGACCACACAGCCCTTAACAAAATCCACCTGACCATAAACAAAGAATGCAGACTCCTCTCTGGGTCAGACAAGTGTACCCATACTTGTACCCTATATGCCCTGACAAATCTTTTCACCCTGGATGAAAGGCTATTTTATCAAACATGTCTCCTCACAAAGAAAATACACCTGGGACTTACCCCCTTGGGGGTTTCTGCCTCTCTCCTATCCTCCCACACCTCAGTGAACACCTGCACTGCCAACTGACTGGTGTGGTCCATCCCGAGAGTTAGAACCTCCTTAGCCCAAAGGTCATTCCCACACAGGGCCCCAGCCTGGTGCAACAAACTCCCCTCCAACATCTCCTCCATCTCTAAATTTGGTCCTTTCAAGTCAGCCCTCAAAGATCAAATTATCGCTTCACAGTACTGCCAATGTACCAGCTAGTGCTGGGTCATCTATCTATCATCTTACGGGACCACCCCGCCACTGAGCTCCTACCGCTAGGGCTACCAAACATTACCTATTAACAATGCCTCCTTTGGCTGCACTCACAAGATATCTGTCTAATTCTCTACTTCTCTGTAAATATCAAACCAGTTACTTCCTCCCTCTATCAGCAAACATATTGTTCTCTTGAAAACTGTAAAATACAGCTCTCTGTAACACATTCAATGCAATGTATAGGTGATCTTGATTCTGCAATATTGTATAACTGAAAAAACTGTAACCTTTAGCTGCCATTCTATGTCTATATGTATTAAGTGTTTATGTTTGTTTTTTCTGACGCGGAGCCTTTGTAAATGAGTCCCTGACTCAAAGGTTGTAATCCTAAAGTCTGTTGAATAAATAAATAGAAAAGGCAAAAAAAATGTAGCTTTTAAAAAAGCTTTTGGGTCCAAATCAAAGTTTAAATCTCCTCCTCGCTCTGATCTCCAAGTCTCAGTAGTGACAAAACAACACACTCCTCTATCTCCATCTCTGTCTGCACAGGAGAAAGTGAAAGTGTCTGCTTGTATGACTCACTTCCTTCCTTTTCCTGCCTGGGTATAGCTAAAGAGCAGGGCGAAGTCCATTGAAAACAATGACTTCACCTTGTCATTCTGCCTTAATGCAAAGTGGTAATGACAAGGCAACGTGGGCGCACATGCCCTCCACGTATGAAGTGGTAATCTGATGTCCACTTTACGTTCTCTTCGCTGGTGGAATTTAAATTTGCTGCATCTCTATACCTTATAGAATATGGTTACTGGTTTAGTGGAAATCTATACAGCCACCATCTGCATTGTACTATATTTGTGACATCAAAACTATGGTACAATGACTTTCAGAAGTTATTATACTACAGAGGGCATGGCTAACCATCGGTCGAGAAAGACACTTGGGAGACAGTTGAGAGCTCTTGTCTCCGACTGTCATAAAACAATCCTTTTTCTATAAAATCAAAAGTAAATTTCACCAGACCTTACCTATTTGATTGTGATGCTGCAATGATAGTTATGGGGAAATCTTGGTACCAGTAATCACTCAGTACAGACACTGTAAGCTGAAACAAGTAGCAGGTGGCGTATGTAATCCAGAGGAGCAGGCTAGTGAGCAGGCCCCAATGAATTACATTATGAACATTAACAATTCTCTCCAGGTTATGAGCTTCTCACTTCAGGTCATTGAAAGGAGGTCTGAAGATGCCTCTTGCTGAATGCAATGAGTTGAGCAGTCCATGGTATTCTGCTCAGACAAAGCCAATGTAGACTTGGCTCACATAGAGAAAGACATGGCAGCTACCACAAGTGCCATCAGCAAGATTACTTTACTGCACAAGAGACCTGGAAACTGCTGAAATAGCACTCATAGACTACAGTCAGCAGCTAGTCAGATCACCTGAGAATTACAAAGGTATAGACCTAGTGACCTTCTTAGAGACATGGCTGCCACAAGCTTGGCAATGGGAGCACTCCTAAACACATGGATTCACTGACTGTGCATACAGTGTTAATCCTCAGAAAGTCCCAATGATCGAGCATCAACCACATATGATCCTCATTGTTCTGATGTTGGCCAACCTGAGGAATAAAATATTAACCATAGCCCACCAAACATGGGAAATCATGGCTGAGAAAGTCATAGTTCACTTGTTTCTGAACTTCTCCTTCTCCTCCCATTTATGACAGAAAGATTTAGAGGGCACTAAAGACTAGAGATGCAGCAAAGTTTAAATTTGCTGGTGTAATGAACGCAAAGTGGCCAACTTCAAGTTTGTGGATCACTGTGAAATTCCCATAAAGAAGTTGAAACTCACCTTAATGTACTTTGCGTTGGCCACTTTGCGTTCACTTCAAGTTGTAGCCAGAGAAGGCAAAGCTGGTAATAAACAGGACACTGGTCACATGCCTGATTGTCGCTGCAGGTCTGCAGGTCTCATGTTTCAGGGAGAAACCTAAATAGGCAGGAAGTGAGTGTTTTACTTCCACTTTCTATGGTAGAAAGAGTTGTGCACATCTCTGGTCTGTTTAGAGCAGTTTGTGTGTGGGAACTGTTGGCGATTGCAAATTGAAAAACGTGCTTGATTTTGCTTCTTTCAGTTTAAACCTTTTTAGATTTAGTTTGTTAATTAGTGTAGGATATTTAAGTTAATTTTACAGTCTTTTTTTTGGTTTAAGAAAGGTTTTTTGTGAGTACTTTGTACTAGTTTTTTTTTTTGGTGATGGATCATTGGCATGGCAGGAAAAGTGGTAACCAGCGGGGGCCACAGATGTGGTGCAGCCTTGTCCACCCAGTTATGTTAAATAAGGTTAGTTTTGTGCCCTCAAGTGCAGACACAGCCAGCTCTGCAGCAGCCACGGTCTGCCAGCAGGAGCAGCAGCTGGAGGAGCAGCAGCATCAAACACAGCAGGTTGTTGCTCCTCCACCACCACCAGCCACAGCACAGCAGGTGGCCAGTGGTTCCCCCTCCACTGCCTGTACTGGGCCTTGCATGGAGCTCTCCCAGTTGGGAGTTTTTCACATGTCTTTCTGGGGACCCCACTGTTGAGTAGTGCAAAATTGTGCCAGGTGCTTGCCATCTTGGGCCCAAGGGTGGGCACCTTGGCACTGATAGTCAGCAAACCCATCTAGCTATCCACCACCAGGTCGGATGGGAGGCCAAGCTGCAGGAGTTAGCAGCCACTCCTGCAGCAGTGGCCAAAGCATCTCATCTGCTGCATGTCAGTGGTGGTGCAGAGAAATGCAGGCAGCAGAGGTGGAGGTTCTTGCACTTCACCCAGAGAAGATGACCCACAGTGTCCTGTGACCATGGTGGATCTGGCTGTGTTGTGGGTGGAGGTCGATGCCATGCAAATGGTGGTGGGGGTGGCCATGTAGTGTCTCTTTCATAGCAAGGAGCAGAATGGGGAGATAATTGGCTTGCTGTGTAATATCAGTGGTGGTCAGCAACCACCCCCACAGGCCCCTTAAAAAATTATTTTGTATGTCAATTTAAACCCCCCAAGCAGCTCCTCTGGTTTAATTTTTTTTTCTTCCTAATTAATATTTTCATTTTGATGCGCACTAAGTTTGTAATTTATGTTCAGGTAATGTTTTATTTTCAATTTGTATTACGTATTAATTAAAGGCATTGATTACTTATGCGCAGTGGTTTGAACTATCTCTATTTTCATAAATTATATTCATTCCTGTAAAGGATCCATATCTAACTGTGCCTGAATAAAAGCTGAAGCTGTCAGTTGTGTTTTGTGTTGTTTTCTTTGTATGGACAACATTCTGTGCAGTTCCTTTGATAGAATCAAAAATTTGGAGTCTTGAGTATGTCACTTCATAGTTTCAGAACCATGGGCACTGTTCTGATAAGTCCATGGTCACATGTCTAAAACCCTTACGTGACATAGTCAAAACTCCAAATTATTGGTTCCATGAAAGCAACTGCAAAGAATGCTGTCCATACGAAGAAAACAACACAAAACACAACTGACAGCTTCAGCTTTAATTCAGGCACAGTTAAATATGGATCCTTTAGAGGTGCAAATATAATTTATGAAAATAGAGACATTACAAGCAGCTGCATTTAATTAATCAGTTCCTGTCCCCTTTAATTAACTTTATGTCATACATGACTGATGGCATGCAAAATGGCGGACACTGCGTACTTTTATTACAGGTGAAACTCTTGTGCCAATACGCATGCTGCAATAAAAGTGTTTTGAAGATGGCTTTTGGCCTGCACAATTGCAACTACATTGAAAGTATGCATTGTCTGCACAGTTGGCAACCACATGACTTATTATTACATAAAATTAAGTAATGATAAGTAACAAAAAAATAATTATTATTATTGCAGAAAGCATAATGGAGTGGGGTGGTTAAACATTTTGGGGAGGTGGTGAATTGCATTTACCATTATGAGGGTAAAGAAGAATCGAGTTTAAGAAAAACAAGTTTACAAAATCCCCCCCAAGAAATAAATATCTGCTTTTATTTATTTTCTTAAGCCCTATTTATGTTTATTACATACTAGTATGGCATTTATGTTCAGTTCATGTTTTCTTTGTGATGTTAATTTTGTTAATCCTGCATTTGTTTAGCCTCAGAATGGTAAATCTGATTCCCCACCTCCCCCTAAGCTCCCCCCAGGCCATTATGCTTTCAGCAATAACACTTTTTAAGTTCATACTCATTACCATATTTTATGTAGTAAGTCTTGTGGCTGCCAAGTTTGCGAACACACTGGACACTGCATGTTTGTCTGTAATTAAATCTTGGGTCTCCAAAATGCCATCTGCAAGACACTTGTATTGCAGCATGCATTGTGGCCTGACAGTTTCACCGGTAATGAAAGCATGCAGTGTCCATCATTTTCATGACCATCTGTCATGTAAAAAGTAAAGTAAATTAAATAACAACCATGAAAATACTTGTTCCTTTTCTGAACATGTAGTTAAAGCACCAGGGCAAAATTCACAATACCATAACACCACCTAGCATGCCCCCCCAACAATGTGCTATTTTGTGTTCGAATGTCCCTATTTTTTCATGAAAAGCTCAGATGAAAATTAATACCAGTGCAGAAATGCATCACAGTGTGTTAAATGACATCATTGCATTGTGACGACACTTGCTGCTGCTGCTGGTGGTTTTGGTCCTTTTTTTTCATTTCATGAAATGTCTCGATGAAGAATAATCACATGAAAAACTGTTCAGAAAGTCACAAGTATTTCTTGATGCACTGCTAAAAGCATGCACCTAGAGCCAGAACTCTGCATAAGTGTCCCCACTCCCAAGTGAGAAAATAGCTTGCTGGCACCTACTGCTGCTGTTGTTGTCCATCTGTTTTCTGCTGCTGCTGATGTACAGTGTGGTGCTAAATGATGATAGCCACAGATGACCATGGGGTTGAACTATAATTTGATGTTCTGGGAAATTCTTCTACTGCACTGACTGAAACATACTGCGCTATGTGTGTGTATTCATACTAACACCGCTAAGTTAGTGTATGTGTCACTGTCATGTTTTTCCAGAGACGCTGCCATTTAATTTGTATTGACTCTTGTTTTTTGTAAATACTGAGCAGTCCCTCATGTTGTTCCTTTGCAGGGAATCATATTCATACATATTAAACAATTCTCAATAATATTTTTGTCTTCTTCTCAGGTCTTCAGTGTATCCAAACTGTTGTTCATCTTCAGATTTGAACATACCGCCAGTCCACAATACCTCGATGATACCTGCAAACAGATGAAAAAGAAATTATTCTGAGTTCATTCCAGTACCCCATTCAGTATCAGTACCCCATGGAGTTGTTCTTGTCTTTCTTTATCTCCATCATCTGGTCTGTATGTCACCGCTGTTAAATACTTTAGAACGGCAGAAAACAAAGGAAACAAAAAAAAAGGGAAAGCAGCCCTCACAATCCTCAATACCAGAGTTGTACCCACTTGGAAATATTTTTTCCATGACTGCGTCAGCAACCTCAGTGGTACGCTGTTTTACTCTGCACCAGGATGGTCTGCTTCACCTGCATTATTCAGCATCACCATCACTGTGGCTGGGTACAAATATAGATGTGATTGTCCTGCTTGGTATGTTGGATAAAAAAAGTTAAAGTTGTGTGATTCATGGTCATGAAAATGAACATCATGATTTGTCTCATGACTTGTGAAGTTGTGATCATGACATGACAATGAGCACAACGTTTAAAGTGAAATATGCACCACACTGGTACTCTGAACACTACATGAACATTCAAAGTTATCCTCCTCGTGCCTGTGGCAAACTAGCAATCCTCTGGTATTAATTTACAACTTTTACCTACATGACTATTTGCTGTTACTTGAGGACTGGCTGGCAGAGTTTATTTCAGATACACACAGAATTTATTTCACACACCACTTATGCTAAGGTCTCATGACTCGTGATCATGACATTACATGACTCAGTCATGAAGAACTTCCCAGAACTGTATAATGTTCGCGCCAAGATAACATCTATTGGATTAAATAGGTCTGGCTTCCAGTGAGGGCAAAGATTCAAGTAGGGCATCCTACAGAATGTGAACACAAATAGTAGCATCATACTAGACCTAGGACCTTGAGTGATGTGACATGATAACTGGGTGTACCCCAGTCCTGATTCGTGATGAAACCGAAGATTTAAAAAAAACAAACAATGTTGGACTAAAAAGGTTAAAGTTATATGATTCGTGATTGTGAAGATAAAGAACGTGATTTGTCTCATGACTTGTGATTGTGACATGACAATGAGTATAATGTTTGAAGTGAAATATGCACCACACTGGTACTCTGAACACTACTTGAACATTCAAAGTCATCCTCCTCTTGCCTGTGGTAAACCTGCGGTGTTAATTCGCAGCCTTTACTTTCATGGCTACTTGCTATTACTTGTGGACTGGCTGGCAGATTTTATTTCAGACAGACACACACAATTTATTTCACACACCACCTACGCTAAGGGTGACGCCGCAGGCATTGCTGGTACCCAGACAGATTCAGGGACCCTGCCTGACCTAACCCTCTCTGACACAGTACTTTTTCCCTTCAAGGATTTTTTTTTTTATTTATTCCACGTGATGTAACAGAATGCCCTGCCCACAGACTCAAAGCTTATACCTCACTGACTTATGTGGCTTATACACCACAGTCAGAAACATCTTTGCCTAACCGTGTCTTTGCGTGCATTTTGTTAGATTGTACAGAGTCACCAAGAAAATAAATATGTTTCTTGCAAACAGTTATTTTTTCTAATTTTGTGGGTTGCTAACAAATTCAGCTTGGATGCTGTCCTGTGGAGAACATGTTCCAAGTCCAACCACAGCCTCAGTATGATCATCCACGATTTTTTCTTCAACATTTGAATCATTGGATGGCCCAGGGATAGTCTCAACAGCACTGGAAACATGAGATTGTGATTATGAGTCATCATCAGGATCAGAATCATGTTCAACTACTGTGGGGATGGGGATGACGAGTGTGACATCAACTACACTCTGACTCACATCTTTGGACTCCACTATATTTTGGCAACCTGTTAACTTATCACAGGTTGAACTTGGGGCAATACTCATGCCAACACCAACTTCACTACCACCACCAGCGGGGACAACAGCATCTCCAACCATCATTGAAGCAACTGATTGCACCAACTATGCTCTTATGCAGCATACTACCACACATATGCCCACAGCCACTCTTGCCACTGGCAGCAGTGCCATGGCTGGAAACATCATTGCATGCACATCTTTTTGTGGGCATTTTTTGGGATTACACAGAAAATTAACAACACATTTAGATTTATGAACTTTGTATTGGATGGGAAGCCAAACAACAACTGTGGCTCACAGATGGAGATTGTGCCCTAAACAGATGCAGATGCAGAGATAGATGGGGACTGATCACTCAAGATGCAGCTGCACAGGCACAACAACACCTTAACCAGTGGTCACAAATCCAAAACTGGGCAAATAATACTTTCTTTTGTTGGGGGGGGGGTGGCAGCTACAGTACCAGTCTGCTTCCTAGCTAGAATGAAGCAGTAAAAAATATTGCAGATGGATAAGACATTCAGAGTGCTGCAATTATGGTGTGGCACTATAAAATGTGTCTGACTTGATGACACGCACACACATGCACTAAAGGTAATGTGCAAAAAATGTAACAGTCCAGTACACTACAAACAAATCTTTTAAACTGACTAAAAAAGGCACAGCACCACAGCAAACAGCAAAACGTAATATAAACTTTCTACAAGTATTACTGTGTGTACATGAATACATAAATACTAACACACTAGCTACCCAACAATGGTTAGAAAGATTGCCTTTCTCACTCTGAATCTCCCTTCACCACAGACCCACCCCTCCCCCGAAGCACACTTCTCCAATGTTTGTCAGTACACAGACTGAGTGTTCTAAATTAACATTCAAAATGCACACAAAAACAACAAACACAGGAGGGTTTCCTACAATCTATGTACTAAATTTTGACCAAAATAATTGGATGAAAGTGATTTTTTAAAGTTTTTTTGATGGTTTGATTGTTAGACATCTGAAAGCAAACTGTCTCCAGCTTTCCACTACACACACTACACAGAACTGAGGTTGTGCAAGACAATATAGAAGCCATGTGACCTGCCATCCTATGCATCAATGCAAAATTCACCTCACATAGTAATAAACAGGTGAAGCAAAGTGAAGTACATTCAAATCAATAGCACTTTGCATTAACATTAAGGGGAATGCTGCATTACCAGGCAAAGTAATACATTGTGCATTGAAAACAATACACTTCATGTTCAAATATAAAGGTGGAGTATTCCGCTTCGCATTGCGGAGCACTACGCAGATTAAGGAACAATACGCAAAGTGCTCTGCATAGCAAAGCGGGAGCACTTCGCCCACCTCTACTAAAGACAGACTTCAAGCACTGAAAATTCCCTTTGCATTACTTCTTCCAGCATGGCTATGGGTAGAGGTGAGGGATATGTGTAAAACAACCCCCAATAAGCCAACAAATTGATAAACTGGAGGCAGAAAGGCACTAATTAGAATTAGGGCGATCTTTAGAAAGGAGTTCAGATTCTTAAGGTACTTTACACTCTGTTTGTGGGCTATCCTGCTCATAAGTTACTATACTTTGCAAAAGTGGGCAAGTGGGTGCTCGGATCTAGGAGAAGTTTAATTTTAATCATGGCGGGAGGTCATGGCACCCAGATTGAACTGCACTCCATATGTGCAGGAACCTTACCTTGAGTCATTACAAAATGTTCTTGGTCTGTTTTGCTTGCAGTATTTTCATTAATTGTATGAACAAAGCCTTCTCTCAACTGGGTTATTAACTCACTTGCTATTTCTTCATACACATCACATGATAAATTCGTGGATTTCTTTTTTACTTGCTGTAAACATTTTTTTTAAAGTGCTATACATACAACCACACTGATTTACTTCATACTTCAGCTTCCGAAAGTGCAAAGTTAAGTATCGGTACACTCAAGCCACAAATTTGCAGTTTCCTCAGCGGCTTTCAACATAGTTAATTGGTGGCTTCAGCAATATTTTTAAACTATAGACTATATAAATAGGATAAGGGTAACCAAACAGAACTTGGCATGTGTTTCCATCTTGGGGTTGAGATGACAACATGAGCCTTAAGAGCTTCCATATGCTGTCATCTGAACACCGAGATGGAAATAAAGCCTTATTGTGTATGGTTGCCCATACAGTATTGTATATGTGCTGTACAAATTTTGGATTTGTACACACGCACACACACACACACACACACACACAAAAAGGTGCTGGTGGTGCTCAGGTAGACTTCTCAGTTCTTCACTCTGAGAGGTGGATGTAACTGTCTTACTAACAGCACCAGTGTCACACCCCAGAAGGTGTTGAGGCAGAATGACTCTATAGGTTCCTAGGTGGGTGGATAGAGGCACCTGACAAGGAGAGGCAGGAGTCATACACAGAGATCTGATAAAACAAATAAGTTTATTAGACAGGAGGGGAAGGAGGACATGGTCATGTGGGAAACTTCCAACAGTGAGGATGACAAGGATTAAGGACAGCATTATAATTATCTAAGCAGTAATCACATATAGCTATAAAATAAACTCTAAAACATTCTGTGAGCTCCAAATACTATACAAATAGCTGTAAAGGCTATGTCAAAACTATACAGGCTGTATGAGTACTCTATGAGCTGTCTACCCCAACCCTTTGGTATACCTCTGCCCACTTTGGGCTACCTTTGGAGTACTCCAGACACAAGAACTTTTGCAGTCAGATATCGTAGGACTCTAAAATGACACAATTTATAGTTTGTGCACAGCTATTAAAGTCTCTGTTCATATGAGGGATTAGCTGTGCAGGAAGGAAGGTGAAACAAAGGAAGATTATTCAAAAGGGTAACAAGCAGGCTAGCCAGCCGGTTTGACTGAAGAGAACTTCTGTGGGACTAAAGGGATGTGGAGAGGTTTTTTAAACAGGCCATGGGTCCATGAGCTACACCCACCTCTCCTGTGTTGCTGGAAGCTGAGAACAAACACAAAGAATTCCTCGGCTAAAAGCCCACTGGTGGGCCGACGAAATGAAGAACAAATGCAAGGATCCTGCCACAGTCCTCTGGCGGACAGCGGGGATGAGACAACAGATGCAGACTACACTCCCACAGTCCACTGGTGGAATACCAGGTGTGAAAGATGCAGAAGACAGTGGGAGGAACCCATGGAAATTGAGAACCAGAATAAGGATGTCTTTAGACCTTGAGAGGATGACAGAGTTCTGGGCACCAAGGCCGATGAGCCAAGGATAAACATAAAACAATAAATGGGACATTGGTCTGGAGAAATTGGAACAGAAGATCTTGAAGAAATGGTGATGAAGAAGGAAAACAAGAAATCAGACAGCAGAATCTACACTGGGTTGGGCTGAACACTGGGATTAGCGGAAAACAACAAACATGATGTTGATTCAAGAACTGGAACAGATGAATCTGCATGGGGCCAGGCTGTAAACTGGGACTAGTGGAAAACAACAAACATGACGTTGTAGTTGTACGGCCATGGATAAGGCTCTTTGGGAGTACTGCTGTAGGCTGGATCTGGAATACATTTTACTGAACGCCCTTTCCAGGCTTGCTGAAGACTGATTTAGGAATTCACTTGCTGAATGCCCTTCCAAGGCTGCTGAAGACCGATTCCGGAATTCACTTAGTACAAAATGCTGACACATTGTGTTGTAACTGCCACATGGGGCAATTACTCAATTTGGAAAACTTGCAGGGATTTAAATAAATGTCACAGTTTGAACAGTTAGGATCAACATCACAGTTCCAGCAGTTATGCTCAATATCACAGTTTCAACAGTTATGCGCAGTATCATGGTTCCAATGGTTAGGGTCAATATCACAGTCTCTGAATGTCCAGACCACAGTACATGAGTATATATCTGGCTAATTCACTATGGGCACTTCCTTAGTGGAGGCCCTTTTCTGGCTGTGGGCTTAACTGCAGTGGGGTCCGTCTAACTTTTTTTTATTTAACCAGGAGAGACACATTAAACTGAAAGCTTATTTACAGGTGCAACCTGGGAGCACAAGGAAGTTAAGTGACTTGCTAAGGGTCACACAGTATGCAAGTGGGGCCTGTGGGATTCAAACCCAGATCTATAGGTTTGCAGCTCAAAACCTTAACTGAATCAGACTTCCCTTGGCTGAGTCCCTATTGGAGCACGCGGCTCACTATACTGGGGCCCCTTTAACTAGAGAACAAGTTGACCCCATAGGAGACAAAATGCTGTGCCCCTCTTACTTTAAGGCTGATTGCTGGACCCTCTCTGTGGGGTACACAATAGCTGGATAAATGCTCACCGGGCTCCTTTAAACTGTGGGCCTACTGTTGCCCCTTTAAACTGTGTGCCTTTTGCAGCCCCGTTAAATCTTCCCTTAGGCCAGAACACAGCCTTTCTGCCACTTTTTTTTAAACTCTCTGGTGGCCAGCACTTTGCCTTTAGTGCTACTGCTGACTCATCGCCCTGACCCGGGGTGAAAGATGCTGACAAGGGAAGCTGGGAGGTGTTGCTGTAGAGGGAGGGCTTTTGCAGTGTGGCAGGCACTATGGCAGATGACTGGGAGCCTTGTCGGACCTCGTGACACCCAATGGTCCTTGTGCTCTCTCTCTCCGTCTCTCTCTCTCTTTCGGAGGATGTGACTCTTCTATGCCACTGATGAGGGACAAAAATGTTTACTTTTATTTAAAATAACAAATGGAGCACAACAGAGCCCACACCGTGCTCCAGAGACATCACTTCTTTTGAGACTCGCCGTAACAATGGACCGCCAGTACACTGGACCACTACACTAACGAGATCCAACGGTTGCCAGGAGGAACAAGAGGTGGATCACAGGTAAGCCTTTTCCTATGCTTCTCTACTTGTGTCCCCTCTCTACCTCACATTCTGGATGGCTGATGTCTTTTACTCTTTGGAGTGTCTGAGAGCATGCCCTTTAAGACGGTGACCACCCAATCCCTTTCCTGATCACCACTCAACTGACTGTGCAGCCAGCATGTGAGACATCATGTTCCTGACAATACTGGATGCCCTCCAACAGTCCAGCATGAGTTGGACCTCAAGAGATACTCCCCTGGCTCGCGATGCTTCCTGCAGAGGGGAGGTTTCAGAACGGAGCAGGCGGCCAGGGGACAGCAAAACCAAAACTTTTTTTTTTTCCACAAAAGCTGCTGTCTGGCAAGGGGGAACACACTAACGGGGGAACTTTCATAACACCCCAATGCTGCCCTACACTGCCCAATGAGGGGCACCTATTTATTTAATTTAATTTCTGTTGTGCCTCCAACTTTGGAGTACTAAACACACATACAAACACACACATGGTATCTCTCCCTCTCTCTCACTCTCTCTCTCTCTCTCTCTGTCTCTCTCAGAGACCAGACTTGGTTGAGCTGCTATGTTGCTGTCTAGCAGGGCTCCAGATAAGCTATGTACAGCCCTGAAATACATCTCTGAAGAGGGCATTAATTAGCTCATTTTCATTTGATTTGCATACTAATTGCATCTGGTCTTGTGTGCACACCACCTTGTTTTTGTTCCCACACCAATTATGTCTACTATCAGGAGTTCCGCTCTGCCATTTTGTAGATTAACCTGTGGCTTCCATTCTCCTGATTGGCTGACCTAGTCCAGAAAGTGTATATGCATGCATGCAGCATATTGTTCCTTTTCTGTGCCCCCCCATCACCAGGGAGGTAACTTGATTGGTGGTTCAGTGGTCGGCGTTGAGTGTTAGGGAGAGTGCGGGAGTGGTGTGCACATTATGGAATACCACAGGTGAGCAGACATGCATCTGGGAGAATGAGACTGCAATTTCAAATGGCTGCAGTTACACAAAAATAAACAATGGATGTCAGTCTGAGGTAAGTGCATGAGGCAGCAAAGCACAGCAAAGATTTTTCATCATCCCGATCATCTCCATTCCACAACACTTGTCCTCTGTGGTGGTTGTTGTCAATGAGTGACTGCTGGCTTGTTGTTCTTCAACTTGACTGCATTTAGCATACCATGTGGCTGTTTAATCTGTGGACTTGGCTTTTATGTTGGTAATGGCCGAGTTTTTCCTGTGAGAGGACAGCCACGCTATATTTAAAGAGTGTGTGTGTGGGGGTCAGAATCACACTTATTATTTCCTTTGAAATGGATTGTATTTACTATGGTTAAAAATGCCTGCAAAAAATAATGTTTTTGAATAGAACTGCATTGAATATTTATTTATTTAGTTTTTGTTTATGGATTGGTGTGCTAGACAAATACAGTGCCTATTTTCAGACACAACTTGGTAGAAGTACAAACAATAAATAAACATTGGTACAAAGGCACACATGTGCAAAGACCAATCTTACACATATCAGCAAAGGGCAGATAATAAATTGGGACACTTGGTACCTTGCAAGAGCAAGTTAACTTTCACTGTTCTTTGTGCACACACCATACGCATAATCGGTAACAGGATTTGTATGGTGTGTGCACGGAGAACAACAGTGAATTGATGGACCACAGCTGTGATTGTGAACATTAGTCAAACCCATTTTGTATAGTGTAATGCTTTGTGGTTTAGATTTATATTTTGTACAGACGCTGGAGGAGGTTTGTTGACTGCAACTGAAGCAGAAAATAAAGATTATGATTTTCCATTTTGAGCTGAGAGACAGCAGAGGTTTATGCAGACTGGCTTATATTTTTGCCAACAAGACTGATCTGGTAGCATGTGTGAGGCAGTTGTGGGCCATGCTACCAGAATGGGGAGAGGGGGTCAATGCTGCCTGTTTCTACTATTCAGATTGCCCACCGTACCTAGTCAAGTAGCTTCATTATTCATGCATGCAACATGCATAGTAAGCAGTAAGGCACTTGAGGGTGTGGGTAGTTATGTGATAAGTACACTCAGGTGCTGAGGGCTCTTGCCGTAAATGCCTCAAACCTTACAATGCACCTGGAAGTGAGTTTATCACATAACTATCCACATCCGGTTGTTTCCTGTGGGTTACTATGCATGCTGAATGTTTGCATATTGAAGCTGCTAAACTGGGTATGGCAGCAGCAGCTGTCTGCATGGAGCTCCTGGTCCCTGCATTCTGGCAGCGTGGCCCACAGCCACCGCACACATGTCACTTCAGGTACTATTGCAATATACCACAAAGACAAGATATTCAATTTGCTACTACTGGTGCGTTTTTAATATTAACTTGAAAAAACGAAATTGTTTTCAAAAATGTGCTCATCACTCCATGTCATTGAGCCATTTGTACTCGTCAGAATTTGGCTTTACTTACCTCAGTTTCAAAATGCAGAGTACAGTAGTCATCCCCCCAAAAAATCTTATCTGGAGTCCTGCTCCCTAGTATGTAAACAAAAATATATTAAAAGTTGAATTCACATTCTTTGTGTGAAGCAGAGGTACTGTACCTCTCACGATCAGCTGCAAGGAAGGAATAGATGTGACACAGAAAATTCTAATGAGTGACTGATTCCTAACAGTAACCATATGCTGCAAGATACTTTATCATAGAATGAAGAATTCTTAAAAGGACAACTGGCCCTACTTCACAGGCACCCAGAGCCTTCTGAGTGTAGCAGGCCCAAGAGTTCCTCTCAGAAGGCTCTTGGTGGTTGCTGAGTTGGAGATATAAGGCCACCATGTGGCTCAAGCATGGGCTGAACACCCTAGATAAAGGGGAAAAATATATGTAGAAAGAATTACAAAAGCAATGCAATTTGCAGCATTTGTCTTCCCTTTTCAACTGTTTGCAGGAATTTATTTTTCTCACGTGGCCAAAAAATGACATGGTGCAAACACAATTATAAAAAAAAACCACACTGCCAGAAATTTGATAAAAATAAAAAAAATACTAAATACCCTTTCAAAATTCAGCCCTGAATGAACAGTACAGCTAAAATTGACCAACTGCATAAAACCTCATGTAATTGTGAGCTGTTATGTGGTTAAGTACTTTATTTTTAATTGAAAATAAATCAGACAAAAAGTAGGATACCAAAGAGACCTGATTTTGACCACTGTCTGTGAAGTATGAAACCAATTGGGTTCCTTTGCTGTAAGACCCTGATGAGAATGCTGGAATAACATAGCATACATTGTTTCAGAAGTGTCAGTCTTGCACTAGTAGAGCCCTTCCCCTGCTGTTTTAAAGCTCATTTGAACAGATTTTCCCCTTCTGTGCTGCAGTAAGGTAGAACAATAGAATGACAACCTGCTAGTTATGCTCAGTGAGAAATATAGCTACTTTGCTCACAGTTCAAGAGCTTTAACACCTGTAGTAGGCAGAATGATTTTCTGACTATAAAAAAAAAAAATCTAATTCATGATTGGTTTTTCCAAAGAGACAACCACTTGGATTCTGCAAGAAGTGCAATTACATAGAAACATAGACTTTGACGGCAGATGAGGACTGCTTGGCCCACCTAGTCTGTCCATTTCCCTACCTACAGGATAGGCCGCAGATCCTAGTTAACCAACAGCCTATTTCTTCCTACCCCCCACAAGAATTGCCTTATGTCTGTCCCATGCATTCTTGAATTCTCCCACAGTTCTAGACCCCACAACCTCCTCAGAAAGGCTGTTCCATGCATCCACTACTCTCTGTGAAAAAATACTTCTCACATTGCCCTGGAACCACCCTCCATCTTTTAAATTGTGTCTCCTTGTTCTTGCACGTCTCTTTTTCTGAAAGATGCTACCCTCTTGGACTTTGTTGATTCCACTGAGGTACTTAAAAGTTTCTATCATGTCCCCTCCTCTCCCTTCTTTCCTCAAGGGTATACATATTAAGCTCCTTTAGTCTCTCCTCATATGGCTTCTCTTGCAGACACTGCACCATTTTAGTTGCCCTCCTCTGGATTGCATCTATCCTGTCTATGTCCTTGTGGAGGTGGGGTCTCCAGAACTGGACGCAGTACTCCAGATGGGGTCTCACCAACTGTCTGTACAGAGGGATAACAACTTCCTGTTTTCTGCTGGTAATGCCTCTCCCTATGCATCCCAGTAGACCCTCAGCCCTCCCTACTGCCTTCTCACATTGCTTGCTAACCTTAAGGTCATCTGATATGATTACCCCCAGGTCCCTTTCCTTTTCTGTTGTTGTTACTACCTCCCCCCCAACCATTGTGTAATCTTCCCCTGGGTTCTTGTTTCCCAGGTGCATTATTTTGCACTTCTTTGCATTGAATCCTAGCTGCCATACTTCTGACCATTCCTCCAACCTTGCCAAGTCCCTTCTCATCCTTTCCACTCCTCCTTGTGTATCAACCCTGTTGCAGATCTTTGTGTCATCTGCAAAGAGGCATACTTTTCCTTCCAGTCCCTCTGCAATGTCACTTATGAAGACATTAAAAAGGACAGGACCCAGTACTGAACCCTGCGGTACCCCACTAGTAACCCCTCTTTCTTCAGAGTGGACTCCATTTACAATTACCTTCTGTGTCCTGTTGTCCAGCCAATGTTTTACCCAGGCTACCACTTTGGGACCCACTCCCAGGCTGGTTAATTTGACTATTAATCTTTTGTGTGGGACTGTGTCAAATGCCTTGTTAAAGTCTAGGTAGGCCATGTCCACAGCCCCTCCCTGGTCTACTACTTTGGTCACCCAGTCAAAGAAATATATTAGATTCATCTGACATGACCTTCCCGCTGTGAACCCATGCTGCCTTGGGTCCTGTGCCCCACTGGCCTCTAGGTACTCAACAATTCTTTCCTTCAGAAGTGACTCCATCACTTTCCCTACCACAGAGGTCAAACTGACAGGTCTGTAGTTTCCTGCCTCTGTCTTGGTCCCACTTTTGTGAAGGGGAATCACATCCACCTTCCTCCAGTCCTCGGGTACCACACCATCCTCCCATGATTTATTAAAAAGAGTAGTCAGTGGTTTCACTAGTTCCCCCCTTAATTCTTTTAGAATTCTGGGGTGAATTCCATCAGGCCCCATTGCTTTGTCCACCTTCAGTTTTAGGAGTTCTTGCAGAACCCTTTCTTCTATGAAAGGGCTGGGATCGACCCCCCTATCAAGAGTGCTTCTGTTAATTGGATTAGGCACTTCCCCCTCCTCTTTTGTGAATACTGAGCAGAAATATTCGTTCAGTATCCCTGCTTTTTCACTGTCCCCCTCTGCCCACCCACCATTCATTCTATTCAGCCTCACTATCCCTCTCTGATGTACCTATAAAAGGTTTTATCCCCCCTTCTTAACCGAGTTGGCTATCTTTTCCTCAGTTTGGGCCTTTGCTATTCTGACCTCCCTCCCTGCTTCCTTCTGCCTTAACTGGTACAGCTGTCTGTTCTGCTCCTTCTGTGTTTCCTTATACTTCCTGAATGCTATCTTTTTCTCCCTGACTTTCCCAGCCACCTCTTTTGAGAACCATAATGGCTTTTTCTTTCATTTTGAGTTGTTTATTTGCTTCACACAAAGGCTTGTTGCCTTTGTGATGGCAGTTTGATGATTCCCATTGTTGGCCACACCTCCTTCTAGCCTGTTTGCTAGTGATTTTCTGAGCACTCTCCCATCTTGCCAAAGTCAGCCCTCCTGAAGTCCAGTACCCTCACTTTTGTATGGCTTGACTCTGTAGCTGAGTTTAACGTGAACCACACTGTTTGATGGTCAGTTGTTCCCAGATGGCAACCCACTTCTAGATCTGAGATCCTCTGACTGCCCCCATTTGAGAGTATGAGGTCTAAGATTGCTCCCTCAAGAGTAGGTTCCAAAACTAGCTGCCTGAGGCCTGCCACCTGTAAGGCATCAAGAATGGCCCTGCTCTTGGATGTGGCTGCAGCAAATGTGCTCCAGTTAACATCTGGCATATTCAGGTCTCCCATCAACAGTATCTCCCCTTTCTCTGCCATCCTAAGAAGGCCTTCTATCATATCCTTGTCCATTCCCTCCCCCTGACATGAGGGTCTATACACAACCCCTGTGCGGACTGTGGTGCCCTTTCCAGTCTCCAAGGTGACCCACAGTGCCTCCTCTCCTCCCTGTTTACTCTTTTGTTCAGTTGCTTTTATCCCTTCCTTTACATAGAGAGCTACTCCTCCCCTTCTTCTCCCCTTGGACACTATGCTCAGTTTCTGTAGAAACTGCCACAGTGGGTCAGATGCAATATAATAGGATGGATTTCCAAAAGTCTTGACAAAGGGGCAAGTCCCTATTTTGAGTTGCAACTATGACAAAATAAATTGTCCAAAACCTTTGCATGCCATTTTCAAATGTTTTGATGCACTTGTGATGGTTTCCTCATTTTGTGGCAGCTTGCATCAAAAAATAGTGAAAGCATGATTTGTTGTTTGCAATTTGTGGCAATTGTAACAAGAATTTAGACTATAAGTTGACGTGCTCTAACATTTTTCTGCAGTTTGTGTAACTGCACCAAAACGATGCTGCAAATCATGAATGCATCTGTAAAAATACAGCGCAGTATGTAAGAATCCAGTTTTTGCTTGTCTTCTCTCTGGATCAACCGGTTCTATGTCATAATAGTGAATGCAATACGATGATCGCTCTTATGGTGAGTATATATCAACGAAAAGCAAATTGGTGATATACACTTGCTGGCAACCCATCATCCGGCAAAAAAATAAGTGTTTTTGCAGGGGGGGAGCTGCACCCCCCCTCGTGTGGTGCTTTGCCCCCCACACCCCCTTGATTTTAGATTCTTAACTCAAGGGGTTGCATGTAGAGGAGGTGGACACAGTCCACATAAAAAATAAATTAAGTCCCGCAGCCTCAGACAGCAGCCAAATTCCTACCCTCCTGGACCCCAGCTCCGAACCCAGTACCTGCTGCACTGGAACTAGCCTCCCTCACCACCGCACCACATGGCTGGCTCGGTGACAGCAGGCATACTACAGCATAATAACCCTCTTCCCTATCCATTCCCTTCCCCTCGCTATCCTCCCTTTCTGGTTGCCCCCTCCTCTACCCTCGCAATAGCAGTGAGTCGCTACCCTTGCGAGTCGCCTATCATCATAGCATCGAATATGAGTCACTGTTTTGACAGTCACCCACATTCAGTATCTATTTATAACAGAATAACGGGTCAACCACCTGTTTTTTATTTATGCCTAGCATGTCTTTACATCTCTGTCAGAGTATTACTGGTCTTCACTGCCTGAAGATCACATCAAAGAGCAAGTCTTCATGCAGCTGTATCATTTCCTTAAGAAACAAACTAGTGGACATGAAGGGTTAAGACAGCTCAGAAAACCTTATGATGAGCTAGATGTATCTATTAATTTCAAACATTAAACCACCAAAAACATACCGAGTTGATAACAGCTCATTTTCAGCTGCATCCTGGGGAAGGAAGAAAATATAGTAAACTAACAGGCTAAAAAGTACATTTACAGAATTAAAAAATAAGTAAATGCTAACCAATATAGTGCACCAACAAAGGAGTCAGGCACAATACATACAGATGATCATATTAATATTCACTGCAGTCTAAAATAGCACAAGGTGTCTATGTTACGAAAAAAATACAATTAGATAGTAACAGAAAACAATCCTAACCAGGGTGCAACATGTGAGGGGACAGAACAAAATAGGGCCTAAAGTAAATTGTGGGAGAGGGAGGAGGAGGAGGCAGCTAAAGTTAAAGGTCAGGGACATTTGCAGGAGGGAGATATAGTCACAAAGAAGAAATTTAAGGAAGAAGATGGAAAAAACAGAACGGATAGACAGGGGGAGAGGGGACCAGAGTGTAGGGAAACGGTATGAGAAGGCAGTTTGGCCTGTAATAGGTTTCCAGTGGAAGATGGAAAGGGAATGGTAAACAGTACTACAGGGAGGGTAGGAGGTAAGTGAGGAGGAGAATAGAAGAGCGATATGGTAGGGAGGGAGAGAGCCAAACCAGAATTTCAATATTCTGTAAAGGAGTAACAATGGACAAAGTACCTGGCATCAAGAGAAGGAAAGAAGGGAAAAAGAAGAATAAAGAGAGCAATGGTGTGTATGAGGGAGACAGAATAAATCACCTATGTTGATATATATTTAGAAAATAGGTGATGCAGTCCTAGCAGTCTGATTGGTTGACAGCATTACCTGACTGTCCAGTTATTACAGTTAGAGCATGCCTGGACAGTTAAGAACTAAAGTGATTTTTGTTAGTTATTTGTCTGTTTATTTGAAATTAGTCAAATCGGGTTCACCCAGGGTAACCCCATGAGCTGCAGTATTTAGCTTTTACAGGGGTCCCAGAGAAGAGTGCAGCAGTCAACAGGTTAACACAACCCTGCAGGAATTCTACTTGGTAAGGGACAGAACTAGGTGGATTGCCCATCAAGTCAGTCTCCCACATCAGCGGGACAGTTGCACTCCATGCTGCAGAATGTATTTGTCCAGCTTGTTTTTGAATATTGTTAAAGAGTGACTGACGCCTCATAGAAAACTTTAAAAAACATAATAATTAGACACAATTCTGCTTGCATTCCATTTATATTCTGTATATTTCTCCCCCCATTATTTATTTTTTTATCATAGAAGATTTTATTAAGATTTTCAAGTTTTTGCATCAGACTTCCATATTCATTTCTCTCATACATGTAGAAAGATCCTCAAGATCCATAGGCTTACAATACACTGTACGTTACAAGAGGCTAGACACATATAATCAGAATATATACATGAATATGTATGTATATATATATATATAGCTCATCTTTCCTAATTGTAGCTACTCATTTACTAATAGGGTAGCTGGGGTATGTAAATAGGTCTATCTAAGAACCAGTAGGAGGAGGGTTACACAGAGGGGGAGGGATTTTACACAGTGGTGAGTTAAAATAAGAGTCCTACTTTTTATGGAAGTAAACCAGTTGACCTCAATGAGCATAGGTCAGCCTTTCCAGCAATGCTAGTTTAGCTATAGCTGAGTGCCATAATCCTATGCTTGGACTGTTGACTTGTCTCCATCGCATTAAGAGGAGTTGCTTGGCTTCTAATAGGGCCAACATGACCCACTCTTGGAGGGCCTTTGGCAACATAGGAAGGATAGACATATACCCCAGCAATAGTTTAGGGTCTAGGTGGAGATTTCTTATACCCAAGACTAAACAGCAATCTCATCTAATTGCATCCCGGAAAGCAGAGAGTTGTGAACATTCCCACAGTATGTGAAAAAGGTGGACTCCAGGTTGTTGGCATCTCCGACAGTTGGAATGTGGCAATAGTCCTGCCGAACACAAAAAGGCCGGAGTTCTGTACCAGCACAGCAAAATTTTTAGCTGTATTAATTGGCTTTTAGAATCTTTATACAACTTATGCACATTTTGAAGGCACCCGGCCCATGTAGTGCTAGGTATAGCTATACCCATTTCAGCTTCCCATCGGATTCTGCAGTGTTCTGTGGGGTCAGATTGAGAGTCTCTCCCTATGGCGTAGAATTTACCTATATGACCACATGAGGAGGTTTCCTTATGTAGAGTGGTAAGCCACTTCCATTTATTATCTGGTTGTTTTCAGGCAGAGAAGGTATAGATAAGGCTACGTATTTGGAGATATCACCAGAAATCAGTGTTTGGAAGATTAAATTTATTCTTTAACTGGGCAAAGGACAATAGTGTATTTGAGCCAGGCATCATGAGGTCCATCACATAGTGGATGCCCTTATGCTCCCAAGCAGGCCAATTAAGAGGTTGCCCTTCTAATGTAATAAAGATGTTGTGCCATAGCCCTGCCTAAGCCAGGAGTGGGGCCCATGCATTCTTGGGGGTATGGGAGAGAGTCATAATGCAACGTCAGACATACCAGAAGTGACACATGACCGGAGAGAGGCCCTTTCCTGTATGGCCACTGGAGCTCAGCAAGGATCTAAGTGGGGTTGGGGCCGCCATGTCTGTTTCAAGGCCAACCCACACTGGACAAGATGTGTTAGGTGGTATGAACCACTTTGTTATTTGTGCAGCAGTACATGCTAGGTGATAGTTCTGAAACCAAGGGGCCCCAAGGCCTCCTTTAGTCCAATGTGCCCTCAGCTTGTTTTTCCCCCATCTACATGCCTTCTTCTCCCATACTAGAGTGGATACCATCTTCTCTAGGGAAGCAAAAAGTTTGGGAGAGATTCGTATTGGAAGATTATTGAATAAATATAAGACCCTCGGGAGCAATAGCATTCGTACCGAAGCCATTCCACCCATCAGAGATAAGTGCAATTTTTACCATCACTCCATTTCTACATTAAATTGTTTTAACAGAGGAGAAAAATTAGTTGATTCAAAATTTGATCCCCAAGTAGGAAAAACCTTGCGGAGCCCATCTGAGTTCTGTGCCATGAAGGCATTCCTGTAGGCAGAGTGAATTAAATGGGGCCAAGACAGTCTTCTGTTGCTTAACCTGTAAGCCTGATAATGCTGCAAAGCTTTTAAGGTCTGAGATGGCTATTGGTAATGAATCTTGGGGATGAGATAGGGTAAGTAGCAGATCATCTGCATAAGCTGCCACAGTATAGGATTTACTGTGTACCAATATGCCTGTAAGCCCCTCTGTAGAGTCAAGAGCATGGAGTAGGGGGTCCAGGGCAATTAAAAAAAGAAGGGGGGATAGGGGACAGCCTTGTCGGGTGCCCCTGTATAATGGAAAGAGGAAGAGTTGGTGGAGTTAGTAAGAATCTTGGCCTTTGGGGAATTATAAAGGGTCGAGACCCATAAGCAGAATTGGGGACCAAATCCATGTATATGAAGAACTTCATGGAGATAATTCCACTCTACAGAATCAAAAGCCTTTGCAAAATCATTAGCTAGGGCAGCCATAGTGGGTTTTAGCTCTATTTGCCAGCCACTTCAAATTCAACAGCTATCTGGTATTGTCAGAGCCCACCTTTCCAGGCATAAAACCAACTTGTGATGGATGGATAATAAAGTCAAGGATATTTCGCAATCTGGTAGCCAATATTTTAGCCAGGATCTTTGTGTCCACTGGCAGTAATGATATGGGGCAAAAATTAGAGCAATTCTGGGTGGTTGTCAGATTTTTTAGGTATTACTATAATTAAAGCCTCATTCATTGTGGTGGGAAGGGAGCTGGAAGAGTGGGCACATTGCAGAGCGAGTAATAAAGGGGTCACAATTTCCTGATCCAGGGCTTGATATAGCTTGGCGGTCATTCCATCTGGCCCTGGGGCTTTCCCTTTGGTCATGCGAGAGAGGGCCTATCGTACCTCAATCTCTGAGATAGGGCGGTCTAAAAGGTCAACTTACTCCTGAGATAATGAGGGTATTGTGAAACCTTGGCAAAACTGATGCAGTTTATGTGAAAGCTGTTCCCTTGTGTCTATGGATATAGATTGATATATGGTCTGATAGTAATTTTTCATGGTCTCGTTAATACCAGTCGAATTGCTAACCAAGGAACCTGTGGGAGTGCGGAGGGCATGTATCTTTGAAGAGGCTTGCTGCTTCAGTAATTGGTAGGCAAGGAGCTTCCCCCCTTTGTCCCCTCCTTCCCAATATTGATGCTTGGCACTAAGCAAAGTCCATTCTGCCTTCTGATGTAAGAATGAGTTTATACAATATTTAAGCCCTACAATACTCCTCGTCAATGAGGGATCTCTAGTAGCAGTGGTCTGGGAGGCTTTAAAACGGCCCTCTAGGGTAGTGAGTTCTGATTGTAGCAGCTCTATCTCTTTTTTCAGGTTTTATTCCAGTTCACAGCAAAAACAATGATATGGCCTCTTAGAGGGGCTTTAAATGCCTCCCAGATCGTACTAGCCTAGACTTCTCCAGCCTTGTTGAAGGTAAAATATTCCCGAGTTGCTTTCTGCATCTCTTGTTGAAATTCAGGATCTTTAACTAAAACAGAGTTACATCTCCATCTTGTACCAGTGTTTCAACTCTCAGGGGCAGAATAAGTAAGCGATACCGGTGCATGGTCTGATATAATTATATTGCCTATGTCATTATTCGAGATGGCACTTAAAGCTGGCTGGTTAGCTAACCAATAGTCAATGCGACTATAGGCATCATGCGGAGAGGAGTAGTACATGTAGTCACAACCCGATGGGTAATCACGCCTCCAGACGTCCACTAAGCCCCACTCTGTTATAATTTCTTGCAAAGCAGCGTATGCCTTCATGTGGGTTTGAGGGGTAGTACAGGATTTATCCAAAATAGTCTGGTACTAGGTTAAAATCTCCTGCTATTATCAAGGGAATAGTGGAGTCGGACATGCTAGCCCAGCAATAGTTTAGCTCAAATTTGGAAAAAACTCTGCTTGGTCCACATTCGGGTCATAAACGTTGCATACTATCAATTTGTCCAGGCCAGATTTTACTAACATACTAAAATGCCAGCAGAATAGGCCTAACGGTCTTTCGCGTCTGCTCGTTTGGTCAGCCCCCATCCTGGGAGCTGACCTTGCTGCCCCCCTCGCCTTCTCTGGCTTCTCCCTTCCCAGTTCTGCATATTCTCGCTGCATTGGATTCTGCTTCCAGAACCCTTCCTGTACCTGTCCCACTCCTCTTGAACCCTCCACTGTCTCTGCCTCCACCAGCCCCTAGGCAGCGATTCCATGGCTCCACCACCCTCTCAGTGAAGTAGCACCTCCTCCTTTCTCCCCTGAATCTTCCCCCCTCCAGCTTCCACCCATGCCCTCTAGTGGCCCCCTCCTCCTTCCTTCGAAGCACCCTGACTGTTCCTCCCCTATTTACCCCCTTCATGTACCTGAGGACCTCTATCATGTCCCTCCGGTCCCTTCTCTCTTCCAATGTGTACATATTTAGCTCTTCGAGCCTCTCATCATAGGTCCTGTCCCACAAGCCCCAAATCATTTTGGTTGCCCTCCTCTGGACCCTCTCTAGGAGTTTAATGTCCTCTTTAAGTGTGGCCTCCAAAACTGCACGCAGTACTCGAGGTGTGGCCTCACCAAGCAGTTATACAAAGAGAGTATCACTTCCCTCCTTCTGGAGGTGATCCCCCTAGCGATGCATCCCAGCATCCTGTTGGCCTTGGCTGCTGCCCTCCTACAAGTCTCCGAGTTGTTCATCTTGACATCCACCACCACCCCAGGTCCCTCTCAGCTATCGAGACCTGTAGCATTTCCCCCCCCAGGGTGTACGCTTGGCCCGGGTTTTTTAGTTTAACTATTACCCACCTCCCCTGTTTGTCAGAACGAGACTCCTCCATTACCCAAGTACTCGATCTCTGAATTAAAATAGCTGCTCCCCTTGATTTAGAAGATGCTGAGCTAGCATGTATAGTGTCAACCCATGATTTCTTGAGCCAAGGAATGGATTTATTCAGGAGATGTGTCTCCTACAAAAGAGCTATGTCTGTGTGTATGGAGCGCAAATGCTGATGCACCTTGGTTCTTTTTATAGGGTGCTTAAGGCCCTTTACGTTCCATGACATTAGACGCAGACCCTGTACAATAGCTGGGGGCATAGTAATGAATATGTCAGGAACCTATGAACTTCCTGCAATATGTCTGAAAGGGTTAGACTCCAATATCCTATTTGAAAGCTACTACCTAAGAAAACCTACTGTGACCTGTTATCAAGTATCTAGAGGATACAACACTCTGAAACACAAGAGAGATTATTAATTGGCAATGACAGCCGCAGGAAGTGTATATGTTAACAATGGTATCTAACACCAACTGGAACTGTACACTAATAAATACAGAAAGCCTGTGCTACTCAGGCTTAAGTACACAATGCTATAGCTAAAGAGCGATTAAACGCTAACTGCTACAGACGTTTCAGGGAAGAGGATAAACAAAAACAGTATTCTCAGCTCCACTTTCGCCTGTGCTCAGGGGTTATCAAGGAGAGTCACAGCTCAAACTGGGTTTATCCGTACTCATCCGAGGAATAATTCCCAAGGGAAAGTATAATCCGGGGGGAATTAATGGTGAAAATAAAGGGGAAGGGAATAGTAGGGAAACTACCCTAATCAAAAACATAAGGGCCAAGCCCTCTATAGAATTTGCCCATACAGTGCAGGTTCATTACTAATCTAAACATCGAACTATAAAGATTCAGCAACTCCAACATTGTTTAACTTCCCAGTTACCAGACTAAGAAGGTGGTGGTGTGGTGGGGGGGAGATCATGGGAAGGAGAGACCCTTCTTCGTCAGGGCAATATATCTCAGGGAGATTCAACAGCCACAGAGAAAGGAAAACTCTGCTGTATCTCTATACTATCGTTAAACAAAGCAAGTGAGACATCATACTGTGAGGTATTGCAAACTGCAGTCAGTACAGTCGAAATTCAGCCAGGGGATTCTCCATCATGAGTCCTTGCTTGCTGGGAGCAGCTACTAAAAACAGGAACTTCTTCGGAAGCTACTGCTGCTGCATATGATTTAATCCCTGGTTTAAGCTGCTGGAAATGTCCACCACTTCCAAAAGAGAAGCTTCTGGGATGTCGGCCCAGTCCATGTGATTCCCTTGACTAGATGAGGAAGGCTCTGTTATATCCGCAAGACAATCTGAGCAGGACTCCAAGGGCTCATCTCTAGGCATCTTCACTTGTGGGGCTGTTTTCTGCAGCTCGGGGGATAGTTGTTGGCCGCTTCTAGATCGCTGTCGCTGTCTTGAAGTCGAGCTAGTGTTCAGATCTGCTCCCATAGCACATTGGCCTTCTGGATTCCATGGCTGGTGATTTCTATTCCTAGTTCTGGCATCAGGGGGTTCCCATAGTCTTCTGAGGGATGAAGTTTGAAGGGGTAGGTTGGGCCAAAACTTAGAGGCCCATCTTTCAATCTCCTCAGGAGTATCCGCTAGCAATTCTCTCCCTTCTTCAGAGACCAACAATCTGGTAAGACCCTTGAATCTATACTGAAAATTATGGGCTGGCAGTACTTTCTTAATAGGGCCATAAGCTCTTCGCTTGTTCACTGTCTCCTGTGCAAAGTCTCTATATATAGAAATCAGTGCTCCTTGCCATCGAATTTCACCCAGATCTCGAGCAGCACTTAGAATATGTTCCTTTGTAGAATATCTCAAAAAATATGCCACGATTGGCCTTGGAGCTAGTTGCTGTTTCTCTTTCCTTCCAACGATCCGATGAGCTTGTTCAATTTCAGCTGGGCCTCTCCAGCGCTCACCTAGCATCTTAGGGAGCATCTCACTGAGAAACTTTTCCATGGATGTTCCCTCAGAGCCCTCAGGAACTACAACAATTCAGAAGTTGTTACATCTCCCCGTTTTCCTGATCTTCTACTCTGGTAAGCAATGTTTCCAACTGTAGATCTTGCATTCGCACTTTCTGTATAAGTTTAACTTGCTGCATTTCCAGAGTTTCCACCCTTTGCTCTGCTACATTTAACTGATCTTGTACCACACGTACCTCTGCAGTGGTATTTGTTAGTGTAGTATTGATGGTGTCGACTCGCAGCAAAACCGTCTCCAGCATACGGTTAATATACGTTAGCGATTCAGTAACTGATGGCAATTGCACACTGCATCTTTGTATTGAGAGATTATAGGCAAAGAAACCTCAGTTGCCAACTTATTTGGGGTTGATTGGGCTGGCAGGGATGTTGATGCAGACTCCATCTGTAGGCTGTATGGAGCAAATACACCGTGAGTCTCGAGGATTAGGCCTGCAACTTCTGTGGCCTAGCTGAGCAGCACCACTCTCGGATAACCGGTGTAATTTAACAGCTTTACTATACAGTTCTATCAGAAGAAAACACACTAGATGATTCAGAGCAGTTTCCCAAACAAGTATTTAGCAACAAAAGAAGATTTACATCCCCGGATTAGACCGACTCGCCACGGGTTTTTCCTCAGAGAGGAAGGAGCCCAAGAATAGTGCTGCCATTCCCTTGGTGGTAAAGCCACGCCCTCCATTATTTATTAATGAGGAAATGTGCATGAATATATAATCTTTATCCCTTAGAGTTCATCTGCATCTGTAGCTTACTCCCTACTCCATGTCATAATCCTCTGTTGTGATATCACAATCTGTTGCCATGAGAGTAGCTGTGATGTCACATGTAGTGCATTATGTCCTCAGGTAGAGAGAAAGTAACAGGAATAGATGAACTCTACAGGAGCAAAGATCCTATTTTCATGCAGATGACCTCAGTAACAAATAATGGGATGGAGCAATACTGGACTAATGTGAAATGCAAGCTGAACTATGTCTAAATATTATGTTTTGTTAAAGTTCTCTCGAAAGTATCAGCTGCTCTTTAAGGTTTCACTCTGTATTATTGTTTGTGGTAGGCTATTCCATAACCTACCTTCCCTTTGTGTAAATGACTTCATGCTCTCATTCTGTGTTGCATTTTCTAATTTAGTTTGTTGGTTATGTGATAGTAAGCCAATTTTTTTTAAACTTTCTTCATTCACCCCCAGGGTCAGGGCATCTCTCGGAGGTGGTCTTTTGGCTTGATTCATCTACTCCCCTGCCTGAAGCCTCCTCTCCTCCAGTACCCTCCAACTGGACTTTCCAGCGCCCAGGATCACTGCCCAGGGGAGGGCCCACCTCTCCTATCAGGCAGCCTTCTCTGAGAATTAGAGGGTCTGTCCGGTGAAGGGCAAGGCCATCCATTGAAGAGTTTGCCCAGTGCTGGGGATGTGGGCACAGTCCACTGTACCCCTCATCACCTCCCTAGACCAAGGGAGGGTTTTTCACTTTTACAGGTTGCCCCCATAGCTTGGACATGCCATGGTGCCTGGGGCACTTTGTGTGCTGACGTCCGCTGCAGCTGTGCTCCTCCTGTGTGCACTGCAAGCTCTTGTGGTGCCCCTGACTTCCATTAGGGGCCACTCAGGAGTAGTACATACCCCAGAACCCTCCCTGAGAAGGGAGAGCAGTCCTCCAGATGCTCAATCCCTTCCCTCCCCTGCCGACCCCCAGCGGTGCAAGTTCATTCCCGAACCTGAAATGCTGGTGTGGCATGAGATGTGGCATCCAGCTCCTCAACCCTCAGTGCCACTGGGCCAATTGTAAGTCAGATTTTATTGTCTGATGTTCAGTACCCATCTGTAACCTTAGATCTTTGTCATTCATTATTATATACATCTGCAATAAGGCCCCTTTTGTGCATCTTTTTTCTAAACTGTATAATACCAAGTGAACTAACCTTTCTTCATATGACTCATGTTGTAATCCTGAAATTATTTTGGCTATCCTGTGTTGAACCTTCTTGATATTATTGATGTCTCTATTAAGACGAGGGCTCCTCAACTGTTAACAGTCATCTAGGTGCAGTCTGCTATACAATTTGTACAGAAAGATAATGCAATGTTCATTTTTACTTATAAAGACTTCTTTAATACAGTTTGGTATTCTGTTTGATGTTTGGACCAGTTTTGTGTAATATGCACTGAATTTCATATCTTTATTTATTAATATTCCAAGGTAATTTTTCTGATTCTATTATCTTTGTAATGTTATTTATATAGTAGTGTTGTTTATTATAATTTCCTAGGTGTATTGTGACACATTTGAATTTCCTAGGTGTATTGTGACACATTTGTCTACATTAAACAACATTTTGTTGTTTATAGCCCATTGTTCAATTTTTTTCAGGTTATTTGCTAGTTTGTTCCTATTTTCTGGTGCATTTATGGAGCCTCCCAGTTCTACGTCATCTGCAAACTTTACTACCCAGCTGTTCTAGGCCCCTATGTAAGTCACTTACGATTACTGAAATAAGAGCAGGACGCAGCACCAATTGCTGCAGCACTCCTGTAGTCATGTCTCCCTCCTCTGATAGAACTCCCTTTATTCTGGCCCTCTGCATCCTACCACATAACCAAATGGTTACATGCAGGTGAAAATATACAGTAGGTGGCAAAACACAAACTAATGGTAAATTGAGTGTTGAAGTAAACATCTATCTGTATCTATAGATATATACAGTATATGCTCCTATAATTAAATTTGAGTACAGTGCTCAGTGCTAAAGCCCTAACTTTGCAGCTTAATAACTTTGGCGGCATTCAACAGAATAGCCCCAAAATATGCATGTATGGTCAAGCTGGTGTAATTTCAAAATGTGAAAAGTTTTGTGATGGCACCTTGTGCAGTTTATGAGATTTGGATACCCCTTATTTTGTTAAAGGGTCACTTTTTTCTATACTTAACATGGGTTTTTTGGCTCTCCTGTACAGCCATGACAGTAGCTAACTTTTCCACAAAACTTTCAGGGCCTATGCCAAGGTAATGCCTTTCAAAGGGTTCATGAAAAAATATTAAGCAGTTCCAGGATTATAAGCATTTAAAGTTTGACTTTGGATAACCCTCTGATATGAACCATGTTTTTGGTTTGCATCACTTAGGCGTCGCAAACCGAAAACGCTCCTCATGAGCCTAAATTTATTTTTTGGTTTGTGACCGTGGACATCTTGTTATTTCATTTTGGTTGCCATAAGATTATGAAAACACATATAAATTGACACTTTAAGAAAAACAGAAACATGAATCTTGCCAAATGGAATCTCCTAAGGAAGATTCAGATTTTTTTCTTAAACGTGCCAGAAATAGTATTTTTTTGACTCTGGGATTGGCCTTCTCTGATTTTCAGTTTGTCAGACTATTTTGCTAACTAACAATTTTGTTGTGAGACTCAAATTTTTGTATGAACCGAAAGGTTTGGCTTACAAACAAAAAAATGTTGGTATAAACTGAAAATGTTGGTTTGTGAACTGAATATTTCGGTTCAAACTGAAAATTCAGGTTACACATTTCCAGAGCTATAAGGATTTAAAGTTTGGTTTTGGATAACCTTCTGATATAATCCAACGAAAATCTGGTTTGTGAAAGTGTTTTTGGTTCACATCCCTTAGGTATCACAAACCAAAAATGCTCCTCATAAACTAATTTTTTTTGTTCTTGATAGCTGCCATCTTATTTCTTCACTTTGATTACCACAAAAATATAAAAACACTTATAAATGGACACAAAAAAAAAGTGAATCTTGCCAAACGGGACCTCCAAAGTAAGATTCTGATTCTTGTTTTTTACAAAATGTGCCACAAACATCATTTTTGTTTTACTTTAGGATTTGCCTTATCTGCTTTTCTGCTCATCAGACGTTTTTGGTTTGAATTGTAACATTTTCAATTAAGAAACCAACGATTTAGTTCATGAACTAAAAAATATAGTTTGAAACACAAATGTTGGTTCATGAATTGAAAAGTGAAAAGGCTTAGTAAAGGGGAGGGGAATGTGAGCAGAGGGTGACAGTGAAAATGCAGGGATACTGAATGAGTATTTCTGCTCAGTATTCACAAAGGAAAAGGAGGGGGAAGTACCTAAATGAAACAAAAGAAACACTCTGAATGGGGGGGGTCAATACCAGTTCATTTACAGAAGAAAGGGTTCTAAAAGAGATAATAAAATACCTCATACAGCAGCACCTCTGTAGGGGGGTTATTATTCTTTAAACGTGTGGTACACCACGCTTAGACTGTCTGAAACTGTATTTAATACTTAATTCACTGCCTACTACTGCAATGTGCTTTGTTTTTTCTGGTGTGCTCTGTCTATGCTGCCTTGTAACTCGGAAGGGGGAGAGAACACAAGCTAGAATTACTGGGAATTCTGAGCTGCTTAGCGATAACATTAGACTACTGAATTAGAAGCCTATTTTTTATTTTTCACCAGCTTACCTTTTCTGTTGTTTTGTGCCTTGATATCCCCTTCATGGCTGCTACAATCGGGATATTATTCCCGTGCATGCACAGAATGATCCCAGGTCTCCCGCTGCATATTCAATTTATTTCCTTTGTCTCCACTCCTCTTTTAGGCCTCCGGTAGCCCTCCCAACTCCCCAGTCACACAAGGATCCCTCCTGCAAGCTCCCTCCTGGAGCGGACATCTCGGAGCTGCATTGAGGTAATAGACTACCTCATACAGCAGCACCTCTTTGAAGGGGATTAGCCCATCGACACGCTGTCCACCTCAGCCACCCACCCACCCAGGGGCGTCCCTTGATTTATAGGCCCTGCCTCATGACATCACTTCCTGCTGTCTGAATTACTAAGTCCCCATTTCTCCATTTGCAGGTTATACCTGCCAGCCACTAGAGGGATCCTGAGATCCTACCACAAGTACCTCTATTCAGATAGCCTCCTCCCTTCTTCCTGTATCTCTTCTAACTACCTATTCCACTTCTCTTCTCTTCAGCTTACATCTACCCTGCCCACACCTCCTCCCACACCCAGCCCTTTAGCTACCCCACTCTCAGACCTCTTGCCATCACCACCAAGCCCACACTGAGTGACCACTAGGAGTCACTATTTTGCACCCCATTTCGGGCCCAAACCTAGTCTGCTTCTGGCCCCCAGAACATGGAGCATGGCTCTCACCCAGGTCCCTTTTCCATCTGCCCTGAGTGAGTCCTGAACCTGGTACCCTGTCCACCAGAGTCCGTGTCACTACTACTGATCCAAAGTGGCATCCACGCTTGCTGGAGGGCAACAAAACTATTTCTACCTACCTCCCCTGCTGCTACCACTGGCGATATGCTAGCCCACCTCTTACTAAAATGCCGACCTCTCATCCTTACCCTGATACCACTGTCCCACCTACCTGACACCACCCCAGGCTCACTGGCACTAGCTCCCTCTCTTGTTCCGGAGTTAGTTCAATCCCACCCTACACTCACCATGTGCCCTAACCCACAACACCCTCCCCCTAGTCACCTCCCAGCTGGTTCCCCAGGCTCCCACTGGAGGCTTATCGTTCTCACGTTTCCAGCCTCGATAACCCTGCCCACCCCCTGTGCCCAGAAGCTCCCCTCCTCTCCTCCACATGCCTATCGAAAGCTCACCCTCCACCATCCCCTGGCCAGGGCGGTGGTCATTCTACTACTCCTGACAGGCAATATACATCCCAACCCAGGCCCAGCCCACACTAGCCCACCAGCAGGGTCACCTGAGCTCTGCATCGCATCTATGAATATATGCAGCCTTCTGAAAAAAATTTGATTCCATCCAATGCTGGGTCATGTTGCATAGACCAGATGTCATAACGCTGGTGGAAACCTGGCTATCAAAATCCACTCCAGACTCCTTTGTCTTCCTCCCAGGTTACTCCCTTTACCGGGAGGATCGTGTAGGTAGATGGGGGGGCTGTGCAATCTATACCAGGGACTCTCTCACTGGACAAGCACTCCCTACCCCAGCTCTCATATACGGGACTCAGGCCCTAACCCTCAAACTGACCCCAGACCCCTCCAGGGGTCCCCTCTATCTCACCACTGCCTACATTCCCCCAATAAACCAAACCGTGCCACTGGTTTCGTTAACAGATTATCTTACAACCCTATATCACACAGCTGACCAAATCCTTGTGGGTGACCTGAATGTTAACTGGCTCAGCACATCCTCCGCCACCACCCGTGACTCTTTTGCAGCCATAGACATGACTCAACTAATTTTCCCAACCCAGCAGAGTAAACACAAAGAGAGGTACCAGCACCCTTCTAGATGTGGTCATCACCAACAGCCCTAAACAAATCCATGATACCCAGGTCCTTCCTGACTCATTTAGTGACCTCACCACTATCTTTTTCCATTGGGCAACCTCCACACCCAAACCCATGGCCCTTTCCACTCTACGTCGGTGCCTCAGACCAGGTGGACTAAAAGGCCTTAAGCAACTTCTTGCCCAAATTAACTGGTCTACCATACACTATGCCCCTGATATAGATACTGCTCTAACCTTCTTTTCCCAAACCTTCAACAAAGCCTGTGACATTTTCGCACCCCTAATGGAAGTCCGAACCAAAGTACATAATGCACCCTTGGTTACCCCTGCCCTGCTTCAACTGCTCAAGCACAGGAATAACCTATGGTACCTGGCCTCAGAAACAGGCTGGTTGGGGGACAAACAGGCATACAATGCCACAAGAAACAAATGCACCTGGGCCGTCAGAAAAGCAAAGGCCGATCACTATCAGGCTGCGCTCACCTCCTCCTGGGGGAGTGCAAGAACATTCTGGGACAACATCAGACAACTAAATGGGAGCGTGCGTTCCCCCCCAGATCACCATTGATGGCTCTATCTCCACTGACCCAGTCCGCATAGCCAACTTCCTCAACTCATCCTTCATGGACCTTAGTTCAGTCCTCCCTAGCGATTTCTTTGACCCTCCCCCCTCCCTACCTGCCCAAGTCATCCAACATCCTAGTTTCCACTTGCGCAGGGTAACTGCCCAGGAAGTCAGACCACACCTGATTAAAGCACTAAAGAGCAATAGTACTGGCAGCGACTCCCTGGACCCCAGTATCCTCCGCTGGGTTCTGGATCAGGTCCTTGCTCCACTCACTGGCCTTCTCAATAAATCCCTCTGCCTGGGGCAATTCCCTTCGGCCTGGAAAACTGCCACAGTTATACCCATACACAAAGGAGGTGACAGGTCCACAGCCGGGAATTACCGGCCCATCTCCATTCTCCCACCCCTCTCCAAAGCCCTAGAAAAACTGGTGGCTACTCAAATTATGGATTACCTGACCAAACACAATATCCTCTGCCCAGAACAGCACAGTTTCCATGCAGGTCACAGTATAGGCACTGCCCTCATAGAGTTTTCAAATTTTCTACACTCCTCCCTGGACTCTGGCTCACTAGCCAGGGCAGTGTTCATTGACCTCTCAAAGGCATTCAACACTGTCTCCCACCCCCTCCTGCTGGATGCCCTCAGCCACACCGGCTTCACCACTGGGCCAGTCTCCTGGTGCTCCAGCTACCTGTCTGCCCACTCTCAGCATGTTAAAATCAATGGGACCCTTTCCAATACATGTCCTATCTGCTCAGGTGTTCCCCAGGGCTCCATCCTAAGACCCCTACTCTTCTCACTGTACCTCAACACCCTGCCCAATGCATGCACTGGTAAAATTTTGCTGTATGCAGATGATGCCGTCATCTTTGCCACCCACTGAAACCCCATCTCCCTACAGGACATCTTGCAACTATCCTTTAATGATGCTGAAACCTGGTTTAAAGAGCATAGACTTGTAATCAATCTCAAAAAAGCAAAAACTATGCTCTTTGCCCATCCCCAAAACAAAGCCAGTAACTTCCCACTCCACATCCTCCCTAGTTCCAAGCATCCTCTAGAACAAGTCCACTCGTACAAGTACCTTGGGGTCTCCTTTGACTCAGCCATCACATACCATGACCACATTGATGTTCTTGCCTCAGCTACCAATGTTCGGCTAGGTATCCTATACTGCTACAAAAACTGCCTCCCCCCGATGCCCTCCAACTAGTGGTCACATCCTCAATAATGTCTCTTGTGGACTATGGCTCGCCAGTTTTTGTGCGGGAGACTCAACCTCTCAGTAAACTTACCACCATGAATAAGCCCTGTAGGCTAATAGAGCCCCTAGCCTAACACATACCTGCCAGCTATATGACATGGCAATGCTGCTTAACCTGGACGAACAACTCAGATACCAAACCTGCCTCATAATGAAAAAAACTCTCCTTGGACTATCCCCGCCCGGGCTGACAGCCTCCATCCACCTAGCACAACCCTTAGTTCAAACTCGAACCTCCTGCAAGGCCACTCTACTAGTCCCTAGGTCCAGGACCACATATGGACAAAGGTCCTTCTGTTACAGAGCTCCTTCCTGGTATAACACACTCCCTACCTCCATCTCTGATACCCTCAAGATCTCCTGCTTCAAAACTTCACTCCGGAGTCAGCTATTTAACACGCATAGCTGTGCTTGTCTCTAAGGTGATCTAGCTCACTATGAACTGACAAAGCTCACTGAGTGGCTCCTCACCCAAACCAATCACCAACCACGTCCCATAGCCCTCTGAACTTTTTACCTCCTGCAGTCTCGTCACACTACCGTGTGTATGCTTATATCAATGTATGTTTAATCTGTTAATCTGTAACCAAATAACTGTAAAAGCTTGTGAATGCAAAACCTGTAACCTATATGATGTAACAAAGAAATAACTGCATGTGACTGCCACAGCTGTAACCGCAATGATGTAACAAATGTTGTAATGTATTTGTCCTCTTTGTGATGAAATACCTTTGGAAATGAGCCTCTGGCTCAAAAGTTGTAAACTGATGTACAAATAAATAAATAAAATAAAAATGCAAAGACTACAGAAATTGACGAGAGAGAGAGAGAGAGAGAGAGTGGGCATGCAGAGAGATTAAGGGCAGGAATGTTAAGTGACTTGTTCAGAATTATGCAGTGTGGAAGTGTCTGTTTGCTCTGGGGTCCTGTAACCTTCCCAGCAGATCTGATGGGATAATGGTGTCTAGCTGGTCTCTTACTTGCTCTGGGGTCCAGTAACCTTCCCAGCAGATCTGCTGGGATAATGGTGTCTGAATTGTCTTTTATTTGCTGTGGGGGACTGTAACCTTCCTAGGATTTTGACTGTGGGGCATTAGCTCCCCCCCCCACTTTACCTCTGGTGACGCCCCAATAAGCCATAACAAAGTTGAGATTTTTCCCATTGGATAACACTGCGGCACCCACAGTGCCTTTCGGTGCCCGTATCTCAGAAAGAATGCAAGATATGGATTTTTTGCTCCAGGTAGCTTAGTTCATTTTTAGGTGAACTAAGCATATGTGGAGGTTTCGAAGTCTTGATTACAGCTGCAGTGGAATTTTTTTCATAGCTGATACGGTTACTGAGATATTTGTAAATTAGTGTCACAAGGGTTCCTTTCCAGCCCTATAGGGCTACTTTTTTTTTCAGTTTAAAGTTTTATTCAGTTTTACACACATACATAGAGAAGATCTACTGTAACATGTAAATATGTAATACAGTACACATATATAGGAATTAGATCAACTCTCCCACCCTCCCATAACCTCCCATTCACACAGAGTTCAGCAATCTAATATAAAGCTATCTATCAGCAAAGAAAGATTATTAGATTTTCTGAAGAGAATACAAAGCAACAAGAGGGCCCCATACCTTATTAAATTTCTGAGATTGATTAGGTAGACTGGCAATTGTCTTTTCCACTCTAAGGTTGGCCAACAATTCCTGCAACCATTCACTATAAGAAATATCCTTCGCATCCTTCCAGTGCTTCAAAACCAGTTTTTTAGCTGACATGGCCATGAGGGTAATATAGTACTTTCTGTTAGTGACCCTCACAGTGGAAAGATCCCCCAATATACAAATTTTGGCAGTAAATAAGTCTGATAAACCCAACTTTCTGTATAATAGCACTCCATAGGGGTGCTATTTTGGGGCATGTTCAGAAGATATGCAATAGGTTACCCTCTCCTTGTAGGCATTGAGTGCATGTGGGTGAGGAGAGAAGCCCCAGTTTAGCCATCTTCTGAGGTGAGTAGTAAAGATTATGCAGAAGCTTAAATTGTGTTAGGCGAAGTCTATCCTGTATAACAAATTTATAACAATTCTGCCACAGGACTGGCCAGAGAAGATCTTGATTGGGGAAATGTATATTCCAAAAATGAGTTGGACCAAAACTGTCAGGCCAGTTCCAGTTGTGTATTAGACCATACATTTTGGAAACAGAATGGGAGAGGCCCGCAAAAGAAATTAACTCCGGTAAGCAGGAAAAGTTAGGAGTTAAGGGAGGGGTTGTTCCAAAAAATGTTATAAGTAAATGTCGTAGGTGCAATATTTTAAAAACAGCAGAATTCAGGATATGGGCCTTAATTAGGAGTTCCGATGAGGTTAACCATGAGCCATCAGATTTCAGGAAAAAAGTAAGGGGAAAGCCCCCTAATTGAGTGATCCAGTTCCTTTGGAGAGGCTTACCATCAATAGTGAGATTAGGGTTCCCCCCACCAATGCTGAGATAGAGCAATAACATGTTTATACTTCAAAAAAGGACAAAGTTGGGCATGAATTCTAATGGAAAGAGCAATGGTGTTACTTCTTATGCTACAGGGTAGAGATTTTAGATTAACATGCAAAAGCGCGGCAGGGGATAGTCCATGTTTTTGTATTAAGGCACATTCAATTTTTAACCATATGGGTGTAAAGGGATACAGTAAAGAGGACTGGTCTGGCATTAGCTAGCTTAGGTATTTGTTGGCATGGCTGGCCCAGCAGTAAATCCAAGATGTGGTAAACATAATCCTCCTTTCAGTTTCAGCGCCGAAAGTTTATCGTAAGCTATTCGGGGTTTCTTGCTGGCCCATATAAAATCAGAAAATAACTAATGTGTTTTTTTGAACCATGCAAAGGTAACCAAACATTTGAAAGGTTTATTGGATAAAATAATTGTGGGAAAACATTTATTTGAATTATATTAATTTTTCCCCAAAGAGAAAGGGGAAGTAATGCCCATCTCTTTAAGTCCTGTCTAATAGTATGTATTAATGGATCTAGATTCAGTTTTATAAATTTGTTTGGGTCTCTGGACAGGTTAATTCCCAGATATCTCAAGGAATTGGTCTGCCAGGAGAACTCTGCCCTCGAGGCCACTGATTTCATTGCTTTAAGATTCAGGAGACAAACCACTGTCTTGTCACTATTTAATTTATAATTGGACATAAAACTAAATTCTTCTAAAATATTGAGTAGGGCTGGTATTGATATGTTAGAATGAGATAAATGGAGGAGCAAATCATCAGCATAGGCTGAAACTTTAACAATTTGTTGCTGGATACTTACACCCTGGATGGTCGGATCCACTGTGATCTTTCGGATTGGGGTTCTAAGTAAATGTTAAACAACAGGGGGGATAAGGGACATCCTTGTCTAGTTCCAGCATGTAATGTGAAAGAATCAGTCATTAACCCATTACATATAACTCGTGCCACTGGGGATTTATACAAAGTTCTAATCCATTTTATGAACAGAGGGGGAAATCCGAATGCCACCAATGCTTGAAACAAAAAGTTCCAATCAACCCTGTCGAACAGCTTCTCCGCATCCAGGGAAATCAGCACAGTGGGGAAATCAGAGTCCCAGGAAGCAGAGAAGATGTGCGAAAGGATTCTAAGATGGTCAGTCGATGATCTGCCTCTCATGAAACCCACTTGCTCTGGTCCTATTATATCTGACATAATAGGACTCAACCGATCTGCAAGAAGTTTCGTTAAAATTTTGAAGTCCTGATTCAGAAGTGAAATTGGTCTGTAACACTGAACTCTATTGGGGGTTTACCCTCCTTGATTATCAGAGTGATTAAGGCTTCAAATAGAGAACTATCTGAGCTCTGTCCAGAAAGGATATGTTGGAATAAAGACAGAAGGAGAGGTGCTAATTGTTGGGCAAAGCATTTATAAAAGTTCGAGGAAAATCCATCCGGACCGGGTGTTTTGTTTGAGGGCAAATCTTTAATAACCCTAATTATCTCTCCAATAGTAATAGGGGTTATCAGAAAATCTTTCTGCGATTCAGAAAGCGAGGGTAGCAAAGAACTGGCCAAGTAGGCCTCGAATTGCGAAAAGGGCGGGAGGTTATCCTGGGACTATATCATTTTGCATAGTAACTCTGAAATTCTGAGGCTATTTCAGATGGTGAGGTCTTTAAGGTATATTCATTTTGGGAATATACTGCCACCACCAATTTATGAGATTCAACCTGTTTAAGTTTAAGGGCCAGAAGCTGACCCGCTTTTTCTCCTTGGTCTAGATGAAAAGCCTTGGTTTTCAAAATGGTAAATTCAGCTTTCTCCCTTAATAAATTCAAATATGAATCTTTTAGTTTCACCAGGTTTACCCTGATCTGGTCCGGTGTTTGAGGGGATAAATTATGTTCTATAACTCGAATTTGGTATAGTAAAGATTTAAGCTGCTCATCCTGGGTTCTTTTTCTCTTGGCAGCCAATCCAATCAACAAACCTCTAAGACAGGCTTTAAGGGAGCACCATTCAATATCTGGTTTTCCCATGGAATTAATATTAATATCAATAAAGACAGAAATATGATTAGATATGTATTCTACATGCTCTGAATTCTTAAACATCAGATTATTAACCTTCCATCATCCCTTTACTATGATAAATGGGGTAAAGGAGATCAAACAAGATACTGGGGAATGATCAGAAAGTGAGCCCGAGAGTATGGCTGAATCCAACAGTTCAGGAATTAGGGATTGTGAAACAAGTAGGTAATCAATGCGAGAGGATGAATGATGAACCAGAGAGGTATAAGTAAATTCTCTATCCGAGGGGTGAAGGAGGCACCAAATATCTGTCAATCCGACACTGTCCAATAAGTCTCGGAGTGCCCTTTGTGCGGGAGAAAGTCCTTTATGTAATCTGCCTGAATGATCTATATATGGGTCAAATACGAGATTAAGGTCCCCACCTATAATAAAAGGGATGGATAAAAATGGCATACGAACTGTAAGAAAATGCATAAAAAAGCTAGGTGTGTCAGTATTCGGACCATAGACACTACCTAAGATTACCTCTCTGGTGTAAAGTACTCCCTTTACTAAAATATATCGTCCTTCTGGGTCTGTTATAATTTGGCTTGAGGAGAAGGGAATAGACCTCCGGATAAGGATCACTACCCTACGGCTTTGAGTGTTACCCTCTGCTGCAAAATACTGACCCATTTGCTGTCTACGTACAGTAATTGAACAGCTACAGAAAGAAGTAAATGGGATTCTTGCACAAATACAATATCAGCTGCTAAAAGGTTAAGGTGTTTAAGAATCTGATACTGCTTAACTTTATGTCTCGCCCCTCGTACATTCCAGGAAATTATTTTCAATGCTCTAGCCATAACATATCATCAACTGAGTGAGGTATGAAATAGGAGCCAAATATCTCTTCCAGTAAGCTGTCTTTGTGTGATCAATACCACCCCTTCCCCCCCTCTTACCCAAAGTGACCGGAACCAATACTCATTAAACTGTAAAAATTTGGAAACTTTTTCCCAACCCACTCTCCCAGTCATAATACTGCAATTTGCTTTCTGCATCATACCCCATAACAAATTCCCTACACTCTAGCCATCCTAAAAGGTTTTGTCAATATGAAAAATTAAAAACAATAATTTTAAAATATCTACAGACATATAACTGTCGAAATGTAACAATTAGATTGAGGCAGGTAGAAATGTGAAACCTGCATTACTATAAAACAAACCCCCAATCTATTAACAATTATGGTTCAGAACTATACCATGAAAGAAAGAAAAAAAAGAAAAAAACCCAACAAACTAACAAGACAGAAGCTATAATAAGCCCATAGCATATGAAACAGTCTATATTAATAGGATACAGAAATGGTTCCTTACCTACTGCATATCTCTGAGGGTGGTTCTCAGTCCATAAGATGAAAGAAAAAAGTTAATATATATGAAAAAGATCCAAAACTGAGTAATTCTATCATAACTTCTTGTTTGCAAAAATTAAAAAGATTCACAAATAAGATTTTCAATAGAGTATCCTACTAATTGTCCACCTCTTCTGGGACTGAAAATTACATAATATTTAACCAAAATTGGATCCCACCGTATTATTCTTCTCTCTTTTTTTTTAATAAAGGAAAAGGAATTCCAACTAAACACTTCTGATTAACAGTTAGCAATCATTTGCTATAAAAGCAAGTTTTATGTCCATGAATGTCCAGCCTCGTGTAGACATAAAAAATGCAAAACCAAATTAAGAACAGACAGCTGTATCAGCCATAAGCAAGCTGGGTATCCACATCCACTAGTCGTAGCCCTGCCGATTTAAGCATGAAGTGCACCTCCTATGTTCAATGGTGCAAATCCTTTACCGAAAAGCTGAAGAAACACACACATCTCTAGCTAGAGCAAGTTCCAGAGACTGGTCTTAAATCCCTGTCAATCGGGAGATCCTCAGGGGGAACAAGGAAATGATCTGAAGCCCAGTAGCATAGGCAAATTAAATTAAAGCCCCAATCTTCGTAGGGGCTACTAGCAGGTACTGACAAAAAACATTAGCCCAAGGAGGTCATCTCTCTCCCAATTCCTGCACAGCCTCTATCCCAAACAATCAGCTCTGAATCACAATCAAGTGTTTTTAGATAGATCGGGGAAGGCAGACTTCAATTGGGTCGATGCTTCTTCGGGATCATCAAAGTCCGTCCAGGTTCCTACAGTCTGAACATGTAACTTTGCCAGATATGCCATCCAGAATCTGATACCTGCAACTATCAATTTGGCAACCAGGGGGTGAAAAGCCGTTCTTTTGAGATGTATTGATGCCGGGAGATCCTGGGCTATCCTGAGATGTTTCCCCTCCCTAGTGACTTCCTGGAGTTCTTCAATCTTACTCAGAAAATGCTGTTTCTCTGAAAAATTGAGAAAGCAAAAGATAAGAGTTCGTGGAGAGGATCCAGGAGCTGTCTTCGGGCGTAGGGCTCTATGCGCCCTTTCAACGATATATTTGTCACCAAAGGGAGAGGGACCGACTAGCTTCTCCACTAATTTTTTGACAAACAAGATGGCATTATGCCCTTCTTCCCCTTCGGGAAGACCGATTACGACAACATTATTTCTCCTGCTTTGCCTTTCTAGGTCTTCGATTTTCAGCTCCATATTAGCAAGACGTTGCCTGACTGCAGTTAGCTTGGGATCAATCTTATCTTGACGTTTTTCAAGCGAGAAGAGTCTGGCCATATTATCCGATGATTTTTGTGCCACTTCGTCTAACTTACTAGCAAGCAAGTTAAAGTCATCTGTCAGCTTATGTAAATCATCCCTGAACTGCTTAAATTCTTCCAAGAACTGTTGCAGGGTGAGTGGTTCACTGTCTATGGAGGTGGAACTGGAACTGAGAGCAAAAGAAGAATCAGAGGCCTGTGGCTTCTTAGGGGACTTCTTGGGCGTTATAGGGGGCATGCATTTCAGTAAGACTTTTTTCCTGTCCACCTCCATTCTGAGCCCTGTATTTTATCACAGGCTGTTCCCACAGTATTCTGGTACCTTACTGCATGTGTTGCGATGATAAAATTGCAAAATAGATCAGCTTCAATCAGCAATACTGAACTGGGTGGCTGGAGCTCCACAGGGCAGCTGTTACTCAGCACAGTGCATTGCCGGAAGTCCCCTATAGGGCTACTGTATGGTTCCGTTGTTATGTGTAAGTGGGAGCACTGGGCCCAGAGGGCCTGCACTTCCACAGATGCATATAATTATGTAAAAATTGGAAGCTTGAAGGGAGTGCGTTACCTTACACTTTCTCAAAAAGTAAGGAAATTCATTGCAAAAATCTTTGTTATTACATCATTTTTTTTTATTGTTAACTCTTTTTCTCTCCAGTCTTGGGTAGTGGGGCCATCTCACAGGTATCCAGTCTTTCATCCTGCCCACCTGTGGACCCTTGGACTGTGCCTCCTCTCCCCCCCCACAGAAGGCACACCTGGTTTCACCCGCCTGTGGAGGGTAGCTCTACGCCTCTTGGGCTATCTTAGAATACAGACTCCAACTGCAAGTGGGCCCCGGAGGGAGGAACTGGAAGGCCAGCTAAGGAGAACCCAGTGGAGGGCATGGGGGACTGGTGCAGTCACTTGCCCCAATGAGCTGGGTTTTTTCTTTGTTCTCCCTCCCCCTGCATAGGCATGCCCCAATGCATTGGTGCATGGCAATCTTGCCAGCATTGGCCACGTGATTATGTGCAGCCTAGTGCTCTACAATGCCCCCGATCTCCACAAGGGGCTGTCGGAGCACTGGGCTCCCTGATACCCTCCCCCCAGGATAGGAGAGCAGCCCAATGGGTGCTGAATCCAATCCCTTCCCTGCCAACCCCTGGCACTGAAGCTCGCTCCCAAACTCAGGTCTCTGGTGTGGCATGAGGTGTGGCATCCAGCGCCTCAACCCTCAGCACCACCGGGCCAGATGTTAATGCATCATTTAGGGTTGGAGAGACAAAAGTAGGGAAATGAGACATTAGGGTTGAGCCCCCTAACCCCCCCTTTCTACCACCCCACCCCCATCCTCCACACACCAATAGGTGTCAGGGTGTGCCATGGGGTCATTAGGCCTAACTCTCACCCCGTTCTCCTATGCTGTACCATGTCAACCTGTTTACACATGGAATGTGGTGAGAGTTGATCCCAATGACCCCATGGCACACCCTGAGACCTCTTGGTGTGTAGAGGATGGGGGGTGTAGTGGTAGGGTGAGTGGGTTAGGAGCTCAACACCGGCGTCTCATTTCCCTACTTTTGTTGCTTCAACACTAACTGATGCATTAACAAAGTGTTTTGTGATGAATATATATACAGTATATATATATAGTTCAATGTCAAAATTGCAAAATCGTGTGGAGGTAATAGGACTGTAAATAATAGCGCATACATAAACGCACGTGATACATTAGCCCTACCTGTTCATGTCATGGTAGTAAATAGCGTATAGCCACCAGCGCTGACCTTCTTGCTGTGTCTTTTCCTCTTTCTCTCTCCCCCCGCAGCTTATGTAACATTTTAGTATAGGATTAAAACAAATAATAATACTAATAATGAGTCAAAATCACATTCAGGTTAGTTTTATGTAAGTGCACTGTAGTGTTTGAGAGGGCCTCCTACATTGTCTCAGTAGTCTTGAACAACACCACCCCACTCCTGTCCCTTATTTACACATTGAGCCCCCACCTCTGTGATCCATTTTATAGTACTGTATTTAATGGGGTCAGACTGCAGTAGTTGTTGGCTCCAAGCACAGTCCCATCTGTCCCCAAGTAGCAACTTTTCTTTTTTGGTTTTCTTTTAGCAAATTTTTTTTTTAAATTGAGGTGGTGATCAGTAACTTGATAGTGTGTGCGGCATGTTGCGGGTTGCGATTGGGACTTTTGTTAGTAGACAGCATGCTGATTGTGTTGGGCAGGGCACGGTGTGTGAGGAATGGCAGCAGCAGTTATAAGGAGAAGGTAAGGTTAAAAAAATGGGAAATTTGATGGCACATAAAGAGAAACTGTTTTGCGAGGCTGAGTTTGGGGAAGCGGCACTGTCTCCCAAGTTCCCACACTGGCTCCTCACAGTTACAGTCCCATCTGTCCTCCTTCTGTTTGTGGAAAACGGAACACAAACAGGTACCTACCTTCTCCATTTCCCCATCACGGGAATGAACATGGCATTAATGGTCAGGTCTATGTCCACTGCCCATGGCATAGAATGAACTTCAAAAAAATATAATTAGTGACAGTGCACCCAACAACAGAAACATTATTTAATACCATAACAGGAAGGGATAGCACTAATGTTGCAAGCGTTTATATGTATGTGCCTTTATTTTCCGCGCTATTAATGTCACACGATTATGACTGGATCCATATATATATATATATATATATATAGATATATATAGATATAGATATATACAGATATATAGGTGATATGACAATACCTGAGTGAAGATATCATATTTATCGTCACGAGAGGCCAATGATATCATGATATCTCACGAGTAGTGAAGCCACGAGTGAGATATCTTGATGTCTTTGGCCTAGAGTGAAGATAAATATGATATTGTCACTCAGTCCATGTCATGTTCTGTTTATACAAACATATGTTTGGGGATTGGGGCCTCTTACAATACAGTGTCCTATATATATGCCTAACAGATGAGATGTTACTTGAAAGAAAAATATGTGGTCGATCCTGTCAGTTTAAAGTTTTGTACACATCTTTATTTTTATGCTGTTGATCTTGCCATTATTTTTAAATAAATACAAATTTTAAAGCATATCTGGTTGATCCTGCCACTCTGTGTTTTGATAACTGTCAGCAGTACTTTCACTTTCCTCCTTAAAATGTAGCATGACTGAGCGTATAAACTAAGACAGAGAATGAACTCCCTGTGAGTTACACTGCAGCAGTCAGTGTTTCAAACATACTGTAAACTGTTTTTTGCCCTAACATTTCCTTCATTCTTATGGAAGAAGCTGCCGACAGTACTGTGAGTGAGGAGAGTGAGCGAGGTGGTAGCTTCAGAACAGCAGAAAGAAACAGGAGCGAGCGCTGCTATAGTAACGCTCGCTCCTGTTTTCCTTTGGCTGTTCTGAAGCACCAACTCACTCACTCTCCTCACTCACAGTACTGTTGGCAGCTTCTTCCATAAGAATGAAGGAAATGTTAGGCCAAAAAACAGTTTACAGTAAGTTTGAAAGATTGACTGCTGCAGTGTAAATCATTGGAAGTTCATTATCTGTCTTAGGTTTATACGGTCAGTTGCTATAGTAATGCCCACTGACGTTTTATTCGGCTGTTCTGAAACTGATCACTTGGTCATTCTCCTGGCTTTCAGTATTGTCGGCAGCTTTTTGGAAAAAAAAGGAAGATAGGTTTTAGGGACAAAAAGCAGTTTGAAGTACTATTGAAAGACTGCCTGCTACACTGTAAATGTCTGGGAGTTCATTCTGTGTCTTAGTTTATATGCTCGGTCACGTTACATTTCAAGAGGGAAAGTGAAAGTATTATTTACAATTACTGAAGCACAGAGTGGCAGGATCAACCAGATATGCTTTAAATTGTTATGTATTTAAAAATAATTGGAGGATAAACGAGATGTTAGGGGTGTGTGCGTGTGTGTCGGGGAAACAGCATTAGGTTCTAGAGAGGTAGGACTACAATGAAAAGTGTGGTTGCACTTTTGTTTGGATGACATATAGGAACATAGAGATATCTCCATGATGTATAGGAACATGGAGATATCAATGATAGCTTCACTGGGTGCCTGAGATACAAGTTTTATCTACATAAGTATCTCCAAACCTATGTTGCATAAATATATATATATATACACACATACATATATGTGTGTATATATATATATATATATATATATATATATATATATACATTGCAAAAACTTTGTTAATGCATCAGTTAGGTTGTCAGCACAGTGACAAAGTATGGAAATGTGATGTTAGGGTTATCATCCCTACCACCCCCCCATCTCTCTACCTCCACTTCCTTCAATATCATCAGATAGGTGTGCCATGGAGTCGTCCAACTCTCACCCCATTCCATGTGTAAACAAGCTGACATGCTACAATATAGGAGAGTGGGGTGAGAGTTAGGCCTGTTGACCCCATGGCACATCCTGCCATCTCTTGGTATTTGTAGGGTAGAGGGGTTGGGGGTGGGGTTGTAGGGATGGGAACCCTAACATCACATTTCCATACTTTTGTCAATGTGCTAGCAACCCTAACTGATGCATTAAAAAGGTTTTTTGCAATGAATTTCCTTTATTTTTGAGAAAGTGTAATGTAACTGGTAACTGGTATGTGTTTGTGCAAGCATGGGCCCAAAGCCTTGCGCTCCCTTCATGTTGCCCATTTCTTGTGTAATGGTATACATATGTGGGGGCGTGGATCTTCTGCACCCTACGCTCCCACTTATACTTAAATACGGAGCCATACAGCAGCCCCATAGTACTGAAAATGAACCCTCGTAACACGTATTTGGCAATATCTCAGTAACCATAGCAACTATATAAAAAATTCCACTGCAGTTGTAATCATGACTTCGAAACCTCTAGATGAGCTTAGTTCACCCAAAGGTGAACTAAGCTCTGGGTAGCGAAAAATCTGTATCTCGTGGATCAGTGGGTGCTGCAATATTATCCCATAGGAAATTTCTCAGCTTTGGAACGCTGTAACTATAGGCCTGTTGAATGTTTTGGGACCAAATCATGAAAAGGCACATCTTTGGGGCCAGAGCTTGCCACCCTGCAAATGTCAGCCCAAAATCACAATCCACCTTGGCATAATAAAATGACATGAAAAATAACACATGGGACAATGTTTTTAAGCATTGTTTTCGTGACAACTTTAATGTGTTCGTGGCACCCACATTCCTTCTATTGAAATGTTTTCAAGCACAAAAATATGTTGCTGAGCTACTTTTTTTTGTGCAAGGTTATTACTGCGCACACACAAAAAATGTTTTTATGAAAACAAAATGCAAAATGGTGGAAAAATGTTGAAAAACATATTTACAGGCTACCTGTACAAAAACTGATGCCAGGGTCGTGTCCCTCAGGGCCCAATTAGACAAATAAAAGTATTGGTGTTTAGCAAGAGGCAGTAGTTTTCAATTTTTTGTCTCTTGATAACTGAAAACAAGATGGTGGCAGCACAGAAACAAAAATCTGGAGGATGAAAACAAAAAAGTGATCTCGAAAGTTTTCTCAGTGCACATATAAATTTTGCCATAAGCTAAGGTAGGACAAGAAAAACTTGAATAACTTTTGAATGGATTAATATTTTTTCACCAAATCTTCAAACGGCACCACCTTGACCCAGACCACATATACAAATGCACATTTGAAGCCAGACACACACACTGTTCACTCTCTGAAGCCTGACAAAGAATTGCACAAAAGTTGAGGATTTTTCACATTTTTGACACTCTGCATCTCCACAACTGTACATCCGATCAGAATGACACTTTCCAGCTCCTGAGATCTATGGTTGGACACTGCATATGCAAAATGTCAGGCAAATCGGACAAAAGGGTTGCAAAGTTATAAAAGTGCAAACTTTGGGGCTTAACATAGAAGTGGCCTGCCAACCCTAACTATACCTACACATTATAGTGGTGCTGTAGCGCCAGTATACTTAGGTTTGAGTAGGCACTTTAATGTTAAACCCCAAATTTTGCACATTAATAACTTTGCAACCATTCAATGGATTTTCATGAAATCTGGAATGCACAGTCTTGTATGGTAGATCTCTTGATCTGCCAGTTGCATTTTGGTTGGATGTATGATTTTTGTGTAGAGAAGCACTGAAAAATGCATTTTTCTCACCACTTTTGACACGTTTTGCTCATCACGCTAAGACCACACCATTTGGTGTTTTTGTCTGAAATTTGGAATGCAGAAAAAGTTTGGGTCAAACAAGAATACAGCATTGGTTTGGCAAAAAAATATTAATCCATTCCAAAGTTATTTATTTTTAATGTTTGGATTCTGAGCATGCTCAGTTCACTCAAAGATTTATATGTATGTTTTGTGAAAGGGGATTGGGCTCATGGTCAAGGATTTTGTTAGCTCACAAAAGGGGATTTAAAAAATCTCAGTCCATCATAACAAATTCCTCGTCCGCGAGCCTCCATCTTGTTTTCATTTTTTCCCCCAAACAAAATGTCATAGCTTCCTCCATGGGTAACTTCTTGTTGCAATAAGGCATGGGTTTTGTTCAGGGTGATGCCCTCTACAAATCTATACCTTTGTTTTACTTCATTTTGTCCAAAAAATGGCCATTTCAAATTTTGAAATTCTTTGTCCGTGACTCACTTCCAATCTCTTTTCACAAGCTGACAAAATACCAGTCCTCCAGTCGATCCCCTTTTGTGAGGTAGCAAAATCCTCGATTGTCACTTTGTGACCAGATAGACCATCTCACAGATCAGGATTGACTGATGGTCAAGGATTTTGCTGCCTCATGAAAGGGGATTGGTTTGAGGACTGGGATTTTGTCAGCTTATGAAAGGGGATTGAATTTTTGAATCTTCTTTCATGAGCTGACAAAATACCAGTCCACTAGCTGACAAAATCCAAGCCCACGAGCAAGCCCCTTTTATGAGGTAGCAAAATCCTTGACTGTCACTTTGTGACCAGATGGCCCTTCTCACGGATGAGGATTTACTCACAGTCAATGATTTCACTGCCTTACGAAAGGGTATCAGCTGGCGGACTGGGATTTTGTCAACTCATGATAAGGGATTGGGTTTTCAAATCCCCTTCATGAGCTAACAAAACTTAGTTCATGAAGTTGACAAAATCCCTTGTTCAAGCCAGCAATCCCCTTTCGTGAGGTAACAAAATCCTGGATCCTGGACTCTCACTTTGTGATCAGATGACCAAAATCTGACGGTCAAGGATTTCTCAGGGATGGCAATTTTGACAGTTGGAAAATGGGGACTGATCTCACGGTCGGGAATTTTGCTACCTCACGAACTAGGAATTTTTAAACTTTTAAAAACTTTCCTACTACATTGTAAATTAACGGTTTGGTCTTTTGACTTGAAATTTGCAGGGTATTAAGGAGATGCCCTAGAGTTATGAATTATGCTATTTAGGTGTTGAAATGTCAATCAGTTCCATAGATATGTTATCACAAATTTGACATTTTTCCCCATAGGATAACATTGTGGCATCCATAGCAACCTTTGGCGCTTGTATCTCAAAAACAAAGTGAGATATGGATTTTTAGCTACCCCACAGCTTAGTTCACCATGATCTAAGCTGCCAAAACAAGTTTGAAGGTTATAGATTACATCTGTAGTGGAATGCTTTTCCTACTTGCTGCGGTTATGGAGATATTGTCAAATTATTGTCACAAGGGTACCAAGGGCGCCTTTTCAGCACTTTTTGGTGCCCGTATCTAGTAAAAAATGTGAGATACATATATCATTAACTGATCTCGCATAGAAGTCTCACTGTCATGATTACAATGACACTTGAATTTTTTTCATAGCTGCTGTGGTTGCTGAGATATTGGCAAATTGGACTGGTAGTATAGCCTAGAGGTAAGAGGAGCAAGGTGTGAATGAGCTTGATACATCCAGCAGACCAGACCTGAGTTTGATTCTGACAACCTCCACTTGCATACTGTGTGACTCTAAGTAAGTCACTTAACCACCCAGTACTCCCAGGTCACCCCTGAAAACAGGCACTTGTGCCCATACCTCTCAACTGTCCCTGATTTTCAGGGACATCCCTGATTTTGCCTCAAAATTTTACTATGCCCCTTCTAAAATTTGTGCTTGTGTGGCTAAACAGTGGAAATTGTAAGCACAAAATAATGTCAAGCATTAAAGTTGCAGACTTGTTCTGCCTTAGAAAATGCATTTTGCCCTAAGCCCCATATTCTACCAGCTTTCTGGGTGGATATCTCTAATTTTGAAGATGTGCCCCTGATTTTAGTCCTTTGTCCCTGATTTTTTTAAGCCTTGTCCCTGATTTATGAGGCAGGAGGTTGAGGGGTATGCTTGTGCCTAGTGGGCCTTACCCGGTTACCAAAGACTAAAATAAAATAAATAAATAAAGATTAGTGTTACAAGTGTTCCTTTCCCTATAGGGCTGTATTACTCTGTAGTTCTACGTACGTGGGAACACAGAGCCCGGAGGGTCCACACTCCCACAAATGCATATCATTATGCAGAAATGGGCAGCTTGGTGGGGCCCCGTACTCCCACTAACAAATGCTATTTACTGGTTATATTACACTTTTTCAAAAAGTAAAGAAATTCATTGCAAATAAATTTTTTCATGCATCAGTTAGGGATAAACTTACAAAAGTGCGGTAATGAGATGTTAGGGTAGAGCCCCTAACTCCCCTACCCCCACCCCATCCTCCACAGACTGACAGATCCCAGGGTGTGCCATGGGGTCGTGAGGCCTAACTCTCACCCTATTCTCCTTTACTGTAGCATGTCAACCTGTGTACACATGGGATGGGCTAAGAGTTGGGCCTTGTGATCCCATGGCACACCCCGTGTCTGTCAGTCTATGGAGGATGGGTGTTTGGGTGTGGGTGGGGTTATGGGTCACCCAACATCTCATTTTCCCAATTTTGTCAGTTTAACCCTATCTGTTGCATTAATGAAGTTTTTTGCAATGAATATACACACATATATATATATATATATATATCATAGGGGTGTGGTTGCGCCTCTATAGTTAGGGTTGAGTAGGCAGTTCAATGTTAAGTCTAAATTTTGCACCTTAATAGCATTGCAACCATTCAACGGATTTGCATTAAATTTGGTGTGCACTGTTCTTCTGCAAATTTTTCATGAATTGTCCTCGCCACCCTGCACCCACACCATTTTGGATTTTTAATTTGAAATTTTCAGGGTAGAAAGAGTGTATCCTAAGGAACAAGCCAGTGTTGGTTTGGTGAAAAAAATATTAATCTGATCCAACGTTATTCAATTTAGAAAATTCTGGTTCTGAGCATGCTCGGTTCAGTCTTCTGGATAGATGCACAGCTGCAAACAAGGATTTCGGCTCATGAACTGGGATTTTGACATCTCGCAAATGGGGATTCATTAAATCCCCGTTCATGAGAAAAATATCCCCACTCGTGAGCTGCCATCTTGTTTTCACTTTTTACCCAAAACAAAATGTTGGTTCTTGCCTTATGGATGTATTCTGTGACAACAAATGTATGGATTTTGTTTAGGATGACATCATCTACAAATCCAGGTGGTTGGTTTCCATCAGAGTATTAAAAAAGGCCTCTTTTTTGCAATGGGAAATCCCCATTCATCACTCGCTTCCGATGCCCGTTCTTGAGGTGTCAAAATCCCTGTTCATTAGCTGATTGCCTTTCATGGGCTGTCAAAGTCCCTGTTCATGAGATAAGGACCAGATGGCCCTATCTCATGAATGGGGATCGTCTGATGAACTGGGATTTTGACACTTCACGACTGGGGATTCAGCTGATGAACTGGGATTTTGACACTTCATAAACGGGGATTATACAAACAAAATCCCCATTTGTCAGGTGTCAGAATCCCTGTTCGTCACCTGATCCCCATTCATAAGGTGTCAAAATTCCCATTTGTGAGATGAAGACCAGATGGTCTGAAATGGCCATCTGGTCATGAGATGAAGACCAGATGGCCAGATAGGGGCATCTGTTCCACATCCCACCTCACAAACGGGGATCGGGTGACAAACAGGGATTCACAATGGTGGATTTCCTCTTGCAAAAAATGTCCCCAGTACTTATTATTTAAATGCCGACATCGGGGTACCAGATTCCCATGTCGGCATGTATTCCCCCACCACTAATATGGCATACTTGGAACCCACCCCAGTGTGCCAAATATATTTTGATATATATATATATATATATATATATATGTATATATATATATATATATATATATATATATATATATTATATGAACAAAAAACTCCATTTAATGCATCAGTTAGGGTTGTTCCACAGTGAAAAAGCGAGGAAATTTGGTCTTGAGGTTTGAAAGCCCCCTTGACTAGGCACCCCTCAACTGGCATCGGGGTGCGCATTGTGGTTGTTGGCCCTAACTCTTACCACATCACATGTGTAAAGAAGCAGAGGTATAGGAGAATGGGGTGAGAGTTAGAACTGACAACCCCAACATGCATCTCGATGCCGGTTGGGGTGGGCTGGGGGTCAAGGGGCTTTCAACCCTAAGGCCAAATTTCTCACCTTTTGCTGTGGAACAACCTTAACTGATGCATTAAACAGAGTTTTTTGCCTCTAATTTTCCTTCTTTTTGAGAATGAGGATGATAAATAGAGAATGGAATGCAGTGGTGGGAGCCCGGGGCCCTTTGGGCCCCACGCTCCCGCCACATGATGTCTTGTTACATAGTAACAGGAACTGCAAAGCAAGTGCAAGCAGCAATGGTAATGCACATGGCAAAGCAAACATAAATGATAAAGCAAACATTAATAGAAACGCAAGTGTAAAGTGACGCTGAAGCAAACAGTTACGTAAACAGAGACATCAAACAGAAATGCATACAGAAAGCAACTGGTAACACACACATTCATGGTACCGCAATTGTAAATGCAAATGGTAACAGTAACAGCAACAATAACACCAAAGTAAACAGAAACGCAAGCACGTATGAAAATGCAAACCGTAACGCACACACTCACAGAACCACAAATATTTTTAGAGCGCCTCTTTGCATTACCGCTCATAATGCAGACAGTCGGGTGGCTGGCCGTGGAGGTGAGAGGAGGTTGTGCCAGTCGCTATTGGTGAAGGTGGGGTGCTGTGGGCTTTGGATGGATGGGTGGAAGCCACTAGACTACCAGGTATAATATGAAATCATTATTTCATTATGCTGGGGCTGTTAGACTACCAGGGATATAAACATTTACATATAATAAGATAATACAGCTTGGGGCCACTAGACTACCAGGATCTAAAAAAACAGGGGTGGGGGCACTAGACTACCAGGGCACTACTTAGTTGATATATTTTGTTGGGGGGCCACTAGACTTCCAGGGATATAAATATTTTATTAGGGAGGGGGGCACTAGACTACCAGGAATAGTTATAACATTATTTTGGGCATGCAGATTGGGCAGAACAAAGCCCCCTGGGTAAAATGCACCCTCATATTACAGTCTAGGGCACCCTTGGGCTGAGAAAATCTATTTTTAAATCTGGCCATCTCGTTCCTCGCTCGCGATGCACAATTGCAATCAAAGATTCTCGCGATCAAAGAATTTGCAGGCTCATGATCAAAAAAAATTGCACGCTCATGATCAAAGAATAAAAAATGTCAAAACACAAATTTTTGACCGATTTGAAGTGAAACAACGCCATGGTTTGATAGAACTGACCCTCCTGAGCAAAGCCAACCCTAATTTGTGTCCCTAGCCCACCCTTGAGCTGAGATATTTGTGTTTTTAGGTCACGATGCAAGATCACGATCAAAGATTCTCGCGATCAAAGAATTCGTCGGCTTGCGATCAAAGATAGTTAGCGAGCCGCAAACAAAGAATTTAAAAGCTAACAACTCTATTTTTGGACTTATTTGGATGAAACCAAAGCCATGGCTCGATAGATCGGGGTCCGCTGAGTAAAACCCATCGAAGTTTTACTTCAGAAGTGACTCCTGAGCTGAGATATTTGTGTTTGTGCAATCGGAAAACTGAAAACAAGATGGCAGACCTCGCGGTCAAAGAATTTTTGAAATTTCTCAGGATCAAAGATTCTTGAACCATGAGGCTGAAAATTCTTTCACCGCCAGGTGGGATGAGATGGCCAGAACCCCAATTCTTTGATCACAAGATATACATATAAATTTCCCCATTGACTTATAATGGGAACTTAAAAGTGCCATAACATTTGAATGCCTTAATATTTTTTCACCAAACAAAAGCGGCATGTTCGGACACCAAATCCCTTTCAAACGAGCCATCTCACAGAGTGGCATGCCACACAATGGCCTTGCAGGACCACATTAAGAATGCCAAAAGGTGCCTCCAAAAATGGATAATTTTGCATTTTTCAGCGCTTTCGTACACGAAGACCGACACTCCAACAGAAACACAATTTGGCAAATCAAGAGATCTAGTGCACCCCATTGCTTGAACCAAATTTAACATCCAAACATTTGACTTTAGTATGTAACTGGCCACTCAACCCTAACTATAGTGGCATGACCAAGCCACTATAATATATACAGTATATAGAGATATATATATATATATAGATACATACATACTTTTTTTTTAATGCTCCAATACCAGGATACCCACTCCCAGTGTTAGATGATGCTCCCCCTTCAAGCTCATAGTTTTCAATTGCTGAAACGAGGTACCCAATCACTATGTCGGCATGTATGTAACCCCCCACTAATATGGCACACTGGGAGCCCACCCCAGTGTGCCCAAAAATGTATTATTTAAAAAATATCTGTAAATAAAGAAAACCGTCCCCCAGTGTCTTTAATTTTTTTTAACTTGCAAAAACAAAATTGTCCCTCATCATCTCACCAGTCCCCCTCCTCATCCCCAACCTCCCACTGAGCACCCACCTCCCCGCACCCCACCTTGCTCATACTCACCTCCAGAGGTCAGGAGCAGAGATCGGCCTCGACTACTTGAAAGAGCTTCTGATTCCTTACAGCCCCTTGCGACAGCTCCGTTCAGCCAATGAGGGATTGCTAGAGGTTCCGAGGGTTATACTGAAGTCTTCTGGGGCTAGGGCCTTTGTGTTTGCGGCCCCAACCCTCTGGAACTCTCTGCCTCACCGGCTTAGGGAATGCATGACTGTGGAATCCTTTAAGCAGGATTTTAAGACTTTTTTGTGGAGCAAGGCTTTCGTGGATTGATGCTGCTGTGAATGTTGATTTTATATGTACATTTTGATTTCATGATTCATCTGTACAGTGCCTTGGTGCTTGAAAGGCGCTAAATAAATAAAGTTTTATTATTATTATTATTATCTTCTCTGGACCGAGACATGCCTGCATTCTTCAAAGCTGAACCGCAAACTGAAGAATCAAAGATAAGCACCGTACAATGTCAGTCACTGGGGGTTCCAACTTAGGTTAATATCTCAGCCATTTTTAGGAATTTTGACCCCACATTTTCAACATGGGATTCTTGGTACCCCATCTCATGAACACTGTCACTGTCATTTCCTTACTTGGTCCCAAAAGGTGATTTCGCAGTCGCTGTGTGGAATCACTATTCAGGACTGATTAATGAAACAACAGTGCCACTGTTCATGAGGTGGTTTCCCAAAAAGACCATATTGCAAATTTGGTGCAAAAATGCCAAAAAATGACCACATTATGAGAGTGCATTGTGCAGTTTCTATGCAAGCTCGTAACTTCACCAATTTATCTTATTCTCACCCCAGATGTTTAACATTGCCATTTTCCACACCACCTCATGAATAGTACAGCTGTCATTTTTCAGATCCTACTAAACATGTTTTTTCTGCAGCTGTGGTGCAAAAATAATGTTACAGTTGAGTGGAATTACATTTTGATGGGGATTTGACAGTTTTCTGTACTGGGTACATGTGGTGAGGTGCTAAGAAGGTTATGTTGCATAGAGATGCAGCGAATTTAAATTCCACTGGCAAAGTAAACGCGAAGTGGCACTTCGTGTTGCCACTCCGCTACTTGGAGTGGGCAATGCAAAGTGCTTACTCCGCCTTGTCATTACCACTTCACGTTAAGACAGAATGGCAATGCGAAGTATGGTGAAGTCATTGTTTTTAATGGACTTCGCGTTCCTCATTATGATTCTAAGTGATTCACTTGGTGTTTCAGATTTGGCAGCCCCCCTCACACATCACATGGCTTGTAGTACTGTAAGTCACATGCTCTTTAGCTAGGCAGAAAGAAAGTGAGTCATACAAGCAGGCACTTTTACTTTCTCCTGTGCAGATGGAGATAGAGAGTAGTGTGTTTTGTGACTGCTGATACTTTGAGATCAGAGCAAGGAGGAGATTTAAACTTTGATTTAGTCCCAACAGCTTTTTTAAAAGCTACATTTTTTTGTCTTTTCTGTACTCTTTTTTACTTAATTTGTTCTCTCTGTAAATTTTATTTTTCTTTCCTTTATAAGTATTTAGTTGTTTGTCTGTGTGTGTTTGACTGTGTGTGTGTGTGTGTTGTGTGACAGTGTGAGTACTAATTGCTCAGACTGAGGGAGCTCAGTAGGAGAGATGGACCAGGGTGAGGGAATGTCTGGGGAGGCAGCTCTGGGAGAGTGTGGTAGTGGTAAGCATCGCACCATACGCATGTGTGGAGGGCAGGGGCACCCATTCCTGTTGAACCACTCAAAACTTGTAAGTGCCCCTCCCCAAAGCAGGACCAGCACTGCCTCCTGTCCTGACTCTGAGGCAGTTGAACCACCACCACTAAGTCCAGCACCAGGTCTTCTGGAGCAGGATGTGCCTGTTCCCCCAGGCCCAGATGTGGATCCCATCCCTGTTCAGCACCATGACCAGCCGGCTACCAATTCATCTGGCCATCCCCTGCCTGTGTATGGTCCTCCCCACACCTCCATTGTTTGGCAGTTTTTTGACTGTGTTGGAGGGACAGCAGTGTGGTCAAGTGCCACCTATGTGAGGTGGAGGTGCACCGTGGCCCCCAGGGGACTCACGTGGGGACTGGGAGCCAGCACACCCATATGGTCAATCACCAGCAGTTGGAGTGGCAGGCTGCCACAGAATGGACCATGCTTGCACCTGCTGGCCATTCTGTAGCAGAGGGTGCAGCTGTGCATTGTGGCATCTGTAAGAAGAGGAGGGCCACAGCAGCACCTGCTGCTCCACCAGCAGCCCCACCACCACCTCCACCACCAGCAGGTCAGCCTGTAGAATGTGTGGATCCCAGAGATCTGTATGTAACACAGGCTGACTTGAGAGTTCTCTTGAGTGCTGTTGAGGAGAACAATGAGAGAGTGAATGCTGTGGAGCAGTGGCTGGATCACACAGAGGGACATCAGTTGCAGATTATGTCTATGCTGGAACTGCTGCTGGATCACCATGGGATCCCACGTTTTTTTTCCTCACACCATGTGCTCCCCAAACCTTCCTTGCTGTGTTATAAAATGTATTCCTCCACCATCCCCAAACCTTGTATGTAATTATGCCCTTTTTTTGTTGTCTTCCGTGTGCATGACTTTGAATTCTGAGCAGTGCAAGTATACTGTGCTAAACTGCATGTGTGCAATCAGTCTTCTTTCCAGTCTGCATATGTACTGCAGACACTGTCCAACTCCCTGACTTAAAAACAAACATTAATGAGTACAATGATGGGATGGTGAGTCATGGAGAGATACTACAAAACAGGCTTACAATTCATCCAAGTAACTATTAAAAAAAATTAATGTTGTGAATTGTGACATGATCGTGAATCATGATTTGTGACTGCATTTGTGACCATGATAATGAAGAATGTGATTTGGTGTCAAAGGTGTGAGATAACCAGTATGAAACTGTATTGGGAACGCAAATGCCTGTGGCTGTACTTCCCTGATGAGCTGTAGCTTAAAACTCCCAGACTTAAAAACATGTATCAATGAGTACAATGGTGGGGTGGTGAAGCCTAGAGAGATACTACAAAACAGGCTTACAATACATCCAAGTAACTAGAAAAAAAATTAATGTTGTGATTCGTAACATGATTGTGAATCATGATTTGTGACTGTATTTGTGACCGTGATGATGAAGAACATGATTTGTATCACGAGTGACTCGTGATGATGGTCCTGACTTAAAAACACATAGCACAACACCTGTCCAGTACTCTGAAGGGAAGCCAAAGAAACAACTGTGACTTAAGTTACAGATGAAGACTGGGCACTAAAGAGATGCAAATGCACAGACAGATTAAGATTGCACTGTGCACCGAAGAGATGCAGACACAAAGGCACAACACCTAACCAGTGCTCACCATCAGAAATTCAAATCTGGAAAAGAATACCTTTGCCGTTTGGGGCGGCCGGGGGGGGGCAGTGTACTGCACTGCTGCAGTAACAGTCACTAGTACTAGTACCAGTAAAGATACTACAAAGAAGTACAAAAATCACACAGCTGCAGTGGATAGCAGCTTCACATTGCTGATATTATTATGTAGCACAATAAAAGGTGTCTGATTTGATGACACGCGTCACATACATACTCACACACACACTAAGTAATGTATAGCAAATTGAAAACTGCAGTAATATAACCACATATTTTAAACAAACTAAAATTATGCACTGCGGCAGTAACAGTCACTAATACTAGTACCAGCAAAGATACCACAAAGAAGTACAAAAATCACACAGCTGCAGTGGATAGCAGGTTCACATTGCTGAAATTATTATGTGGCACAATAAAAGGTGTCTAATTTGATGACACGCATCACACACATACTCACACATACTAAGTAATGCATAGCAAATTGAAAACTTCAGTAATATAACCACATATTTTAAACAAAATAAAATTATGCACTGCTGCATCACAAAAATCAGCAAAAAATGGCAAGAAATATTGAAAATATTACTGTGTGTACATTAACACAATTATACAAGAAAAATATCACAAACACAGAAAGCACTGTCTTTTTCTCCAAGTTAATCTACCTACACCACAGATAAGCCCCTCCCTCAAAGCACACTTACACTGCCTCTGAGTACACAAACTGAATGTTGTACATTAACATTCAAAATCCATACATAAACAATAAACGCTCAATGATATGAGCACAGGAGGGTTTCCTATAATCGATGAACTAAAGTTTCAGCAAACAAAATGACTCAAAAAGGCTTTTTTAACAGCTTTTAGAAGGTTTGAATCGCAGAGAGCTCTCACAGCAGATATTTTCCTACAGCTTCCTACACACACTACCCCAAACTGAGGTTGTGCTGAACAATCTAGAGTCCATGTGACCTGAAATCCCATGAATCACTGCAAAATTCGCCTTTGGAGTTTAAAAACAAGGCGAAGTGAGGTGAAGTACATTGTTTTCAATGTACTTCGCCTTAAGAATTGGTTGAGTAGTGGTTTGGGATGGCGGAGTAACATGAAGTCATTGTTTTCAATGGACTTTGCATTACCCATTATAACGAGAAGTACTCCGCTTTGTGTTGCGGAGCACTCCGCGAATTCACCTTCACTCCGTGAATCACTTTTCACGGAGTGAATTGGGGCCACTTTGCCCATCACTAATGTTGCACATTTGGGGTGAAAAATATTTGAGATGGCACAGTTATGACTATTTGTTGCAATTTCACTACCCCTGCTCATAACTTAATGGTGGAAATGCAGGGGCCAGAGACCCCTATGTTTCCACAGCTACATACATATGTGCATCTGTGGAGGGATGGGAGTGCGGGGTTCTGACATAGAAACACTGTTGTACTATGTGAATGGAGAGATGGGAATGCAGAGTCTGAAGGACCCTGTACTCCCACTGTGACATATGGGTACTGTTGTACTATCTGGGATGGAGGGATGGGAGTGCAGGATCTGAAAGACCTGTGCTTCCACCATGACATATAGATGCTGTTGTACTGTCTGGATGGAGGGATGGGAGCACAGGGTCCTAGGGACCCTGCGCTCCAACAGTAAAATGAGGATACAATTATACTAGCTGAAAAAGAAGGGAAAGTCTTTGCAAAAAACTTTGTTAATGCATCAGTTAGGGTGAATATCACAGCAACAAAAGCAAGGAAATGAGGTGTTAAGGTTTCCATCCCTAAACGCCCCAACCCCATGGTTCCCATCCCTACCACTCCACACCACTGTCCACCCTCCACATACCAACAGGCGTCAGGGTGTGCCATTGGATTGTTAGGCCTAACTCTCACCCCATTGTCCTACAGTATACTGTAGCATGTCAGCTTGTTTACACATGAAATTGGGTGAGAGTTGGGCCTGATGATCCAATGGCACACTCTGACACCTGTTGGTGTGTGCAGGATGGGGGTTGGGGTGGGGTGATAAGGGTGAGAAACTTGGGGGTGGGGTATTAGGGTTGGAAACCATAATGCCTCATTTCCCTGCTTTTGGTGCTGTGGTATTCACCCTAACTGATGCATTAATGAAGTTTTTTGCAAAGAATATATATATAATAGTCATTTCAAAAAACATTGTTAATGCATCAGTTAGGGTTCTTACTAAAGTGACAAAAGCAGCTAAATGTGGTGTTAAGGTTTCTAACACTAATGCCCCACCCCCACCCTGCAGACACTAACAAGTGTCGGGGGTGTGCCTTGGGGTCATTGGCCCTAACACTCACCCCATTCCAGCTGTAAATAAGCTGAGATGGACACAGTATAGGAGAATGGGGTGAGCATTAGGGCTGATGACCCCAAGGCACACCCCACAACAGCTGTCAGTGCCTGCAGGCTGGGGGTGAGGTGTTAGGGTTGGAAACCCTAACACAACATTTCCCTGCTTTTGTCTCTTTAGGAAGAACCCTAACTGATCTATTAGGAACGTTCTTTACAATGAATTTCCTTACTTTTTCAGATAGTATAATCATATCCTTATTTGTCTGTGGGACCACAGGGCCCTCATGGCCCTGCGCTCCTGTCCCTCCATAGATGTGCATATGTATGTAGGTGTGGAACCCCAGGGCCCTCTGGCCCTGCACTTCCATTTATAGGGCAACAGTGACCAAATTATCAGCATAGCCATCTTATTACCCTCACCTCATGTACCCTCTTACAGAAAAATTGTCCAATCCATTACAAAACATAATTCTGCTCAACTGCAAAGCCATTCCTTGCCACAGGTGCAAAAACACATTTTGGGCAGGATTTGAGAAATGACAGATGTCACATACATGAGGTGGGGTAATAAGAAGGCTATGTTGAAAATCTCAGGTAAAAATATTTAACATTTCTGAAATTATGAGTGGGCATAGCAAAGTTGCAATGAAATGTCATAACTTTGGCATTTTTTCATATCTGGACCCCGAATTTTTAACATAGTCATCTTATGACCCCACCTCATAAACCCCATAGGTGAAAATGTTAAACTCCATGCAAAGATGCCATTCTGCACCACAGGTGCAAAATGACATTTTGGGCAGGATGTGAAAAATGACAGTTGTACTGTTTATGAGGTGGTATGAAAAAATTGCTATGTTGAAAAGTTGACATCAAAATATTGAGAATTACCTAAGTTATATTTGTGCGTAGAAAAATTTTGATGAACGCATATAACTCGGGCATTGTTAGGAACTTTTTCACCAAATTTTCCACATGGCCTTTTTGAGATGCCACCTCATGAACACTGGTGGTGAAATGTTGTTATTTTGGCCCGAAAGGTGATTTCACGCAGCAACCACAAAATTACCTTCCAGGTACAATTAACAAGATGACAGTCACAGTGTCCATGCCCCAAAAAGGCCATGTTAAAAATGTGGTGCAAAAAGTCCAAAAAAATAGCAAAGTTATCAGCATAAGTTGAAAGCGCCATTGAAATACGTTATATGACATTTACCTTCATTGATCAGTTCATGGTTCAGCTTTGAAAAGTGCAGAAGTGTCCCGATCCACAGACAATGACATCTAATGACCTCCAGTGTTAAGTATGGGCAAGGGTGAGTGGGGTGGTGGGTGTTCAGTGGGTGGGTCGGGATGGGGAGGGAATAGTAGGGATGATGAGGGACTGTTTTCTTTTTTGCAGGTTTAAAAAAAGATGTCGGAGGACTTTTTCCTTTTTTACAGGTTTGAAAAAATACATATATTGAGACACTGGGAATGGACTCCCCAGTGTCCCACACTGCTCGGGAGGTGGGAATACATATTTCTGGACACCGAGAGTGGGATTCCCAGTGCCCCACACTGTCAGTGGGCTTCTAGTGCCAACTTGGGGATTGGGCCCCCCCAATGTTGGCAACAGTAGGGTATGTCATGGGACTGTTTTCTATTTTTACAGATAAAAATGAAGTACATATATCGCAACACTAGGACTGGGATCCCCAATGTCCCACACTGCTCGTGGGGGGAATTACATACCTCTGGACACTGGGAGTGGCTCCCCAGTGTCCCACAGTGGTGCAGGGTCTTCTACTGCTGACACGAGAACTGGGCACCCCAGTGTTGGCAAATGTATATGAGCATGCCTCAGCTCCCTTCTCCTTAGAGGCTGTAAAACAAGAGGAACTACTTGAATTAGGTAAACACCAATAGATGTTTACCAAAATGGGGGCTGAGGAGTCACATTCTGGGGTCTGTTTGGCCATAAAATGCCCAGAAAAGTTTTTTTCCCATGACTGCATTTGTGCTGCAAATTGCGGTGGCTATTCTGCGAAAAACCCTTCCTTGTTTTCGAGAAACAATAAGTGTTTACTGCAATTTGTGTCACAAACTCCCCCTGCTATAGTGAAACACTGCTGCAATTTGTGGCACAAATATAGCCATGGACAAAATACACATATGCCTGAGCATTTTGGAGCAAACTGAACCCAGAAAATGATTATTCGGGCCCTGATTAGGTAAACACAACTGTTGCTGTTTACCTACTCCAAGTAGTTTTTGTATTATTCTAATTTGTTTGCCTCACTAATTAAAAATGAGATGGCAGAATCTAGACACTACATTCTGCATTTGTGACAGTAGATATCCCTTCATGGCAGCAAACCAGTACTTTTGCATGGCACATTTAACTTTTCCCATAGGAAATAATAGGAAACTTTAAACTTTAATAACGTTTGAATGGATTAATACTTTTTCACCAAACATTCAAAAGGCATATCTGTGACTCAATCCCCATATACTGTACACATTTCAGACCAAACCCCCAAGCTGTTTCTGAGAAATGGTGTGACAAAGGATTTGTACAAAAATGGTAATTTTCACATTTTATGATACTCTGTGTCTCTACAAACTAGCATCTGACTGGAACAAAACTTGCCACATCAAGAGATCTCTGGTCCTCGATGGTGCATGCACAATTTCATGCAAATCAGTTAAATGGTTGCAACGTTATTAAAGTGCAAAATTTGGGATTTAACATAGAAGTGACTGTTGAACCCTAACTATAGTGGCACTTCATATATATATATATATATATATATATATATATATATGTATGTATGTATGTATCATGTATCTTCATTGCAAAAAACACTTCATAAATGCATCAGTTAGGGTTGATAGTACAGCGACAAAAGTTTGGAAATTCAATGTTAGGGTTACCACCCCTACTGCCCCACACCCACCCCCCTCACTCACCACACACCACCTGATGTCAGGGTGTGCCATGGGGTCATCAGGCCTAACTCTCACCCCATTCCATGTGTAAACAAGCTGACTGGGTACAGTATAGGAGAATGCGGTGAGAGTTAGGTCTGATGACCTCATAGCACACAAATGCACATCTTGTGTGCGATTTATACAATAGGGGTTTTCAGAACTTTTTCTTTTATTTCAATTTATCTTGTGAAATAAACAAAGAAGATACAGGACAAAAAAGGAAAATTCTGCTAAAACAAGTTGAAACACTGTCTTGCCATTTGGCATGAAGCAGGCTGTATTCCTTGGTAGTTGAGGTATTCGTGGATGTGGCAGGTTTTGCTCTCTTTTGGCTACTTTTCCAGTATGAAACTCAGGCTGCTGTTTGCTTGCTTTGGGGATTTCATAGAGTGCAGAAGATGAAAGTGAAAGAGGGACCTACAGGTGCAGGTGTGACAGGTGAGCTACATTCTTGTCATTAACTTCATGAAAGCAGTTCTAACACATAGGCAGAATCTGAGTGTTGCTGGTCGGGATGCAGTGAATTTAAATTCCACCAGCAAAGTGCCAGCGAAGTGGACAAATTCACCTGGCAGAGGAATTTGCAAAATGTTTCCACCTAAGGCGGAATTTCACTTTCCACGAGTGAAATTCTGCCTTCTGTGGGGTGACATTTCTCCACAAAAGGTGGAATTTCACCTCGGAAGGCAGAATTTCATGGTGAATGGTAAAATTTCATCACAGAAGATAAAATTTCGCCGTTCCGCTGGGTGAAATTTTGCCAAGCCGCCAGGCAAAATTTCACATTTCGCTCCGCAAAATGGGTGGAATTTCACAGATTACTCCATAAAGCAAATTTCACTCACTTCGCCCATCCCTAGTTACTGGGTGACATCGGCACAGTTGAAATAAATGCTGATTACCTCATTGAGAAAGCTCCCATCCCTGTTGTATAAATTCCAATCTAGTGTGACATATGCACAGTGCTGATATCTACACGTGACCTTTACATTGTGTGTATAAATGTAAGCTTTTGTCACAGTGTAGATATCAGTACTGCGTGTTCTTGCAGGGTGGAACTATATGTTCTTATTCCACTGCATATCACTTCACCCCTACTGTATAAATATCTATTATACTGGCACGGTTGTGCCAGTATAGTTGGGGGTGAAACTGCACTTCTATGTTAAAGTTCAAATTTTGAACCTCAATAACCTTGGAATCATTCGATGGATTTGCATGAAATGTGGCATGGATAATCTTTATTGGTAGGTCTACTCACCTGCCAAATTATGTGGGAATCTGTTGAGTGGTTTCTGGGATAAAAAGATTTGAAAAAATAGAGACATCTGGGTTTTTTAGCATTTCTTTGACATCCTGGATCTCAGAAACAGCTTCAGGTTTTGTCTGAAATTTTCAGGGAAGAAATCTGTGGGCCACAGATGTGCCTTTTGAAGGTTTGGTGAAAAAATATCAATCCGTTCAAAAGTTATAACATTTTAAATTTTCCCATTATTTTCTATGAGATAATTTATATCTCATGCACAAAAAATATATTTTTCGCACAATAAGAGTACTTTGCACAAAATACCAGCTTTTCTTTTGCAAAGAAGGCTGTTATTTTGCTCAAAGTTTAAAGTTGTTCGATCTATTGAGCTGTGTTGAGCCTGCCTTCTTGTTTGTCGTTTAGTGAGGATCTTGAAGTACAGAACGTTTAAAAAAGAAAACCCAAATCAGAACACAGCTAAAGAGGACCGCTTCAGGTGTAATCTGATGTTTTTGTTTTGTTTTAAGCTGGCCCCAAACAAGTTTTTTTTTTTGGGTGCTAGCTTACAGATACTGGCTTGTAGCCCGTTCTCCGTATGAGAAGAATGGTATTTTTTTACTTCTGCAGCCACAGCTGGAACTCATGCTGCCAGCTGCAGAGTCAAGGAAGACCTGCTTTGTTCGCACCAACATGGGATGTCCAATCCCTATGTCAGTATGTATCTCCCCCCCCCCCACAAACACACTTATTTAGCACACTGGGAGCCTACCCCAGTGTGCTCTACATTATTTTTAACCCTGTAAAATAAACAAAACAGACCACCCAATATTTTTTCTTCGATGCAGAATCCTGCATCAAAATTTGTAATAATTTTGATGCAAGATCCTACATCGAACTATTCTCCCCTTATTCCTATTTTTTGCATGGACATCAGGGTGCCCAATCTACATGTCTGTGTGTATTCCTCCCCCCCCTCCCCAGTATTGTGGCACACTGGGAGCCCATCCCAGAGTGCCTAGATAAATGGTGTTTTTTTTTAAACTTTCCAACACTGGGATTCCCACTTCCAGTGTTGGATGCCCCCCAGCCCACTTTTATTGCCAACAGGGGTGCCCAATCCCCCTGTCAGCACCATGATTCTCCCCAACTCATGTGGCAGACTTGAAGCCCACCTCAGTGTACCCAAATTCATTTTTTTTATAGGTTTACCTGTAAATAAAGAAAACCATCCCCCAACATCTTTTTTTTTACCTGCAGAAAAGGAAACAGTCCCTCATTGTCTCCCCTCTCCAACCTCCCCACCCTCCCTCTGCGCATCTACCTCACCTAACCCCCCCCACCCCATACTTACTTCCAGAGGTCAGGAGCAGCGATCTTCTCTGGACTGGGAACACACCTGCACCCTTCAAAGCTGAACAGTGATCTGAGGAATAATGGTAATGGGGGTTTCAACTTATGTTAATATCTTGGCCAATTTTTAGGAATTTTGGCCCCAAATTTTCAACATGGGGTTCCTGGGACCTCACCTCGTGAACACTGATACTGTCATTTCATTTTTCAGTCCCAAAGAGTGATTTCTCAGTTGCTGCATGGAATCACCTTTTGGGACCGATTAATGAAAGGACAGTGCCACTGATCATGAGGTGGGGTCCCAAAAAGGTCATGATGCAAATCTGGTGAACAAATTCCTAAAAATGACTGCGTTATAAGCAAGCATTGCACAGTTTCTACCCACACTTGTACCTTTTCCAATTTTTAATATTTTCACTTTGGATTTTCAACATTGCCATTTTTTCACATCTTCTTATGAACAGTACAGCTGTCATTTTTCACATACTGCCCGGAACATGTTTTCACACCTGTGGTGCAGAATGGCATGGTTGCTGTGCAAAATCAACTTTTGGGATGGATTAACAAAATCGCAGTTGCACTGTTCATGAGAGGAGGGTCCAAGAAGCCCATGTTTAAAACTGAGTGAAACAATTCCAAAGAATGACCGCGTTATGAGTGTGCATTGAGCAGTTTCTATGCACGCTCTTAACTTCACTAATTTTTCATATTTTCACTCCAGATTTTTAACATTACCATTTTTCCACACCACCTCATGGAGAGAATAGCTGTAATTTTTCAAATCCTGCCAAAAATGTTTAACCCACACCTGTGGTGCAAAACAATATTTCAGGTGTGCGGAATTACATTTCAGCTGGGATTTGAAGCTTTTCTGTAATGGGTACAAGTGGTGAGGTGAAAAGATTATGTTGAACATTTGGGGTGAAAATTATTTAAGATGGCACAGTCATGACTATTTGTTGCAATTTTGCTATGCCTGCTTGTAACTTTATGTGTGGAAGCGCAGGGGCCACAGATCCCTCTGTTTCTACAGCTACATACATATGTGCATCTGTGGAGGGATTGGATATGGATACTGTTGTGTTATCTTGATGGAGGGATGGGAGCGCAGGGCTCTTTGGACCCTGCACTCCCACCATGAGATATGGAAACTGTTGTACTCTCTCGATGGAGGGATGGGAGCGCAGGGTCCAAAGGACCTTGCGCTACCACTGTGACATATAGATACTATTGTGCTATCTTGATGGAGTGACCCTGCACTCCCATCATGAGATATAGACACTGTTGTACTATCTCAATAGAGGAATGGGATTGCAGGGTCCAAAGGACCCTGCACTCCCACAGTAAAATGAGAATACTATTATTCTACCTCAAAAAGTAAGGAAATTGGTTGCAAAAACATTGTTAATGCATCCATTAGGGTGAATACTATGACAATGAAAGCAGGGAAATGGGATGTTAGGGTTTCCAGCCCTAACATACCACCCTCAGGGTTCTCACTGCACCACCCCACCTCCATCCCCCCACCCTCCACACATCAAAAGGCATCGGGGTGTGCCATGAGGTCATCAGGCCTAACTCTCACCCTATTGTCCTGTACTGTAGTGTGTGAGGTTCTTTACACATGGAATGGGGTGAGAGTTAGGCCTAATGACACCATGGCACACCCCAATGCCTGCTGGTATGTGGAGGGTGAGAGGATGGGGGTGGAGTGGTGAAGTGGGAATCCTGAGAGTGGGGTGTTTAGGTTGGAAACCCTAATGCCTCATTTCCCTGCTTTTGTTGCTATGGTATTCATTCTAACTGATGCATTAATGAAGTTTTTGCAACTAAGATATATATATATTATATGGGCACGCCACTATAGTTAGGGTGAAACTGTACTTCTATGTTAAAGTCCAAACTTTGAGTCTTGATAACTTTGGAGTCACTCAATGGTTTCTGAGATATAAAGTGTTGAAAAAACAGAAAAATCGGGATTTTTTGACATTTCTTTCTACAGCTGCATCTAAAAAATGACTTTATGTTGTGGGCTGAAAATATCAGGGTAGAAAGTTTTTGGGTCACAGATGTGCCTTTTGAAGGTTTGGTCAAAAAATATTAATCTGTTCAAAAGTTAAGACATTTTCTATTCTTCCATTATTTCCTATGGGAAAATGTATATGTCAGGCACGAAAAATACTGTTTTTCACACAGTAAGAGTATTGTACGAAAAATAGCAAACTTATTTTTGAACATTAGGACTATTGTACGAAAAATACCAGCTTCTTTTCACAAAGAATGCTGGTACTTTTTCGCACAGTTCAAAGTCCTGTGATCGACTGAGCTGTGTTGTGGCTACCATCTTCTTTGCCCGCTTAGCGAGAAAGTTGAAGTCCCGAAACTTTTTAATAAAAAACAATCAGAAAACAGCTAAAGAGGACCCCTGTAGGTGTATTCTGATTTTCTTTGTGCTTTAAGCTGGACCAAAACATTTTTTTTTCAGGATTCAGCTTATACAGGGAATGGCTTGTAAGCCATTCTCTATATGAGAAGACCGGTGTTTTTTTGACTTCTGCAGCTGCAGCTGGAACTCATGCTGTCAGCTGCAGAGTCAGGAGGGCATGCTTTTTCCCACTGACCCGGGGGTGTCCAATCCCTGTGTCGGTATGTATTCCCCTCAAACTCACACACATTTGGCTCACTGGGAGCCCATCCCAGTGTGCTGGACATTATTTAAAAGCCTGTAAAAAAGGAAACTGTCCCCTAATGTCTTTTCTTTGATGCAGAATCCTGTATCAAAATTTGCGATCATTTCGATGCAGGATCCTGCATCAGACTAGTCTGCCCCCTGCACTGACACCGGGGTGCCCAATCCCCCATGTGGATGTGTATCCCCCCCAGTATGGTGACACACTGAGGAGCCCACCCCAGTGTGCCTATATATATATATATATATATATATATATACACATATATGTAATAGATAACTCACTCAAGGGTGTGCGGTCGCGCTCTGATATACACACGCCTTGGTGTGCATTGTGATGCACAAGGCCACAGGCCGAGCGCATTCAACCACCCAAGGCGTGCGTATATCAGAGTGCGACTGCACACCCTAGAGTGGGTTATCTATCTGATAAAATGGCCACACATTTTTTGGGGGGTGGGTGGAAAAGTAATCCCTCTCTCCAGCTGCTAAATGATATGCTGACAGAAGTTTTGTATGTATTTCATTTCTGTTATAGTAGGTGGTGTTTGTAGGGAGAGGAAGGCGAACATGATTGGGGAGCAGTTTACTGTAATTGCTAAAATGCAGTTGGTAAATGATATGCTGGCAGAGGATTTAACTAATCTTGTCTGTGTACAAAAAAGTGAGAACTTAGTTTTTTAAGTAGTTTGCTCTTAATTTCTGTGAAAAAAATCTCCATTTGTAGGGAGAGTTGAGCGATCATGGAGCACTTTCACTTTTCCTTGCTGAACTATAGCGTGACCGAGCGGTGCGCCAGGCGGAAAGTGACAACCTGTTACAAGTTCAAAGTAAGTCTTTCTGTGTTTAAAAAAGATGAAAAGTGTGTCCCTCCTGTTAGGTTGTGTTAGGTTTGAGTAACAGAAGGGAACGTCTGAACTCTTCAAAGCCAAACTATGTACTGAAGAATCAAGGTAAGTGCCGTATAATAACTGTCAATGGCATTTTGAACTTATGTTGATATCTCAGCCATTTTTTCAGTATTTTTTCACCAAAGCTTCAACATGGACTTCTTGGGACCCCACCTCATGAACACTGTCACTGTTGTTTCGTTAATCGGACCTGTAATGTGATTTCACGGTCACTGTGCAAAATCACTTATTGGGACCAAGTAATGAAATGACAGTGCCAGTGTTCATGAGGTGGGGGTCCCAAAAAGCTCATGTTGAAAATCTGGTGCAAAAATACCAATAAATGCCCCAAATATGCGCAGTCATTAAGCATTTTCTACACAGAGTCATAACTTCGGTAATTTTTATATTTTGAATCAAAATTCTCAACATCGCCATTTTTTTGCACCACATGATGAACAGTACAGCTGTCATTTTTCATATCCTGCCCAAAACATGTTTTCTCACCTGTGGTGCAGAATAGTGCAGTCTTACTGCAAAATCTCTTTTCTGGACTGAATAATGAAATGACAGTGCCAGTGTTCCTGAGGTGGGGTCCCAAAAAGCCCATGTTGAAACTCTGGTGCAAAAATGCCAAAAAACACCTGAGTTACATGCGGTCATTGAAATTTTTCTATGCATGAGTGTAACTTTGGAAATTTTTAATATTTTCACTCCAAATTTCCGACATAACCAGTTTTCCACACCACCTCATGCACAGTATAGCTGTCATTTCTCAAATACTACCCCAAATGTGTTTCTGCACCTGTGGCGTGTAATGGTATTTTGCCACAGATTGCAAAGTTTTCACCTATGGGATTTAAGAGGTGAGGCAATAAGAAGACTGTGTTGAAAATGTGGGGTCAAATTGTGGAACAATGCAAAGTTATAACCATTCATTTCAACTTCAGTATGGCTGCTCGTAACTGCAGAAATTTTCAATATTCGGACCCCAAATTAATGACATAGCCTTCTTATTATCCCACCTCATGTACAGTATGTCACAGCTGTAATTTTTCAAATCCTACCCCAAATGAGTTTTTGCAGCTGTGGCGCAGAACAGCATAGCAGTTGCCCAGAATAATGCGTTGGTGAGGATTTGAAAATGTTCCATACTAGGTACATGTCCTGGGGTAATCAGATGGCTATAGCAATAATTTGATCCGGCATCTATGGAGGGAGGGGTGCGCAGGGTCCAAAGGACCCTGTGCTCCCAAAATAAAATAACGAAAATCATGGGGCATGGGGCCCTAGAAACATAGAAACAGAATTTGATGGCAGATAAGGACCACTTTGGCCCACCTAGTCTGCCCATTTTCCTACCTAATGGATAAACTGCAGATCCTAGTTAATCAACAGCCTACTTCCTCTTACCCCCAACTAGGACTGCCTTATGTCTGTCCCATGCATTCTTGAAGAGCCCTGCACTCCAAAAGGGAGATGAAGGTTAATTACAGTCTCTCTACCCTTATGAATAGATGGGAGTGCAAGGCCCAGAGGACCCTGCACTTCCATGAATAACTATGGCTATGGTAATACTTTTACAAAAAGTAAGTTAATTCATTAGTTAGGGTTCATATTACAGTGACAAAAGTATGTAAATGTGGTGTTAGTGTTCCCAACCCTAATACCCCATCCCATCCCACAACAAAGCCAACCCCCCCACCCTACTTCACCCTCCACACATCAACAGTTAGTGTGTGTGTGTCTTGGAGTCATCGACACTAACACTTGCCCCTTTCTCCAATGCTGTACCATCTCAACTTCCTTACACATGGAATGGGGTGAGTGCTAGGGTCAACAAATCCAAGACAAATCCCCAATGCCTGTCAGTGTATGGAGGGCGGGGTGGCAGGCATGGTTGGGGGGTGGTATGGGGTGTTAGGATTGGTAACTCTAACACCAAATTTTCCATACTTAGGTTGCTGGAATATGCACCCTAACTTATGTGTTAACTGTTTTTTGCAATGAAGATATATATATATATATATATATATTGGTGCAGTAGCGCCTCTATAGTTAGGGTTGAGTAGGGTGTTTAAAGTAAAACCTCTAACTTTGCACATTAATATCTTTGACACTGTTCCATGAAATTAGCTGAAACTGTGCATGTGTTGTCTAAGAGGCAAGGTCTTGATCCATGGTTCCTGAGATCCGCACAATGTATGTCAATTTTCAAAAAGACTAACTTATTTCCTATACTTAACATGTTTTTTTTTTGCTCTTGCCAACAGCCTACATAGAATTGAATTTTTTTTCTCAAACTTGCAGGGGACATGTGTCATGTCCTAATGAAGTGTCTTTGATAGGTCTGGTAAAATTAAAATATTAAAGGGTTACGGAGTTTTAAAGGCTTTAAAATTTCATGTCTTTCGACCTGCACATGCACAGTAGGGTTTTTGAGATAATGTATTGGTGCGAAATGAAAAATTTGATGTTGTGAAATGAAAAATATGGTGTTGCAAAATGAAAAATTTGATGTCTGAAGTTACAAATTTGATGTCCCAAATTTAAAAATTTGCTGTTGTGGATGTCCTTTTTGATTTCTCACCACTCCTTGGCATTTTTTTTTGTAATTACTATTTCTACCTCTGTCCTAGCCTGGCACCCCCGACCCATTAGGGGAGACACAACATCCCATTGCCTTCCACCCTACCCAACACAGCCCTAGATCCCCATGGAGCTGCAGCTATACCCCTGGGCGTGAATGAGGTGAGGGCCAACTGCCCCAAAACTTACATATCGTCAGTCCAGGGCTCACTGAGCAGGTGGAGACAAATTGTGGGCACATCCCAGTCTCCTCATTTCCCCAGCGGTGGCAGGCTCTTTTTCCATTTTCTCCCTCTCCATACAGTATGTAGATCCCTGACGTCAAGGCACTAGGTGCCGACGTCCATGCTATAAAGTGGCCAGCCATCCATGTAGGGCTTGCAGTCTCCACTCGGAGTCAGGCAAGTGTGTAGGCAGTGGTCTGTACCCTCACTGGAGATGGTGAGCTGTCATCAGATGCTCCAGCCTATCTCACCCCTGCTGACCCACCAGTGACCCGAGTCCACTCCTGAACCAGGGTCACCGGCGTGGAGCGAGGTGTGGCATCCAGTGCCTCAACCCTCAGCGACATCGGGCTGGCTCTCCTTCACATTTTTTTGTGACATGACAACTGCTATCTTGTTATTTCTCCTTTGGATTCTCTAAGCTCTGGTCTACTATCCTTTCTTACTGTTCAGTCTGCCTCCTTTGCACTCCTCTCTCAAAACCCTCCTCTAGGACTTCTCAGCTAATTCCTGCAATTACCTCCAACCCCTTCTAATCCTACCCATCTCTCAATTGTCTGTTCATATTATTCATTGTCCCTTGTGTCCTCATTCCATAACTATATCCCCTAGCTGTTATTGTAATTGGACAGCTGCATTGGCATAATTGATACTATTCCTATCACATGGTGTGGCTATATAAATTATATATTTTTTGTAACTAGTTATACCATTGTACCTCTGCATAATTCTATGCTTTTTTATATATATGTGAACTCTTATTAATATACTGTATTAGTGTTTTGCACTGTTTATATTTCCTTTTCCTCTGAATAATGTAAAGGGATTATATGCATCTATAGATGGATGGGAGTGCTGGCAAATGAGGATTTGAGTATACTATCTCAAAAAGTAAAGAAATTAATTGCAAAAAACTTTGTTAATGTTCCAGTTAGGGTTAAAGCCACAAAAGTGGGGAAATATGGCATTAGGGTTTTAAACCCTAACACACCATCCCTACCCTGCAGGTAGCAACATGATTACAGTTTGCACTGTCCCGCATATTCACAAATTAGGTGTGGGTGTGCCTCAGGATTGTCAGCCCCTAATGCTCACCCCATTCTCATGTACTCCACACATCTCAGCTTCTTTTAATGATGGAATGGGGTTAGCATTTGGGCTGACAACCTTAAGTCACACCCCACACCTGAAGATGCAGGAGAGGGCAAACTGTAATGATTTCCCCTGTTGCTGCCTGCAGGTTGGGGATGGGGTGGTAGGGTTGGAAACCCTAACATCACATTTCCCTACTTTTGTGGCTTTAACCCTAACTGGTGCAATAATCAAGTTTTTTTTGCAAGTGCTGCTAAGGCCTGGATTAACACGTTGTCCTTCTACACACTCCTTTTTGGTGAGCCTCCATTACTAGATTTTTATATGTTATCATCCCCAAGGGTGTCCCATATCAGGACCAGCAACAGTGACTGCCTAACTTCAAGATCTGGGCATAGCTTAGGCATGACATGGGCAAAACTGGAATGGTCCAAAAGGCTACCTGGAATTTTCCAGATGTAGTCTCCACCATGCTGGATACTTGGCCACCTTCTAATTTCTGTAAATATTTGTAATTATCATTTATGTTCTATTTAAATGGGGTATTTGCGGCATTGCAAATAAATGTACAATATCAACAGCGAGCTAGTGAATCAAATTGAAGAGGAATACTGATGAAGGTGTCAGCCTGGACCTTTCCCTATTAATTTTGCAGGTGGGCCACTGTATCAACTTTACAGGAAGGCCCCCTGTACCTCAATCCAGATCTGGATATGGGGCCCAAAAGTAGCAGCAACCATGGCTGGATTTTTTGCCTTTATTAATTCATCTCTCTGTCCCTCTTCAGATACCACAGCACACTGATGCATCTGCAGCACCTCTGTAGTGGATGATTAGAGACCTCCTTGGCACACCACAGGGGCCTTTGCTACAGTGGACAACAGTATCCCCCTCCTCTTAGCCAGAAAGCACTGTCACCATCAGCAGTCTCAGCCCTGGGACACCAGAAGGCCTGGGCTCATTTCCAAAGTCAGGATTCCCACATAGTAGTATGACACATCATCAGGGAAGCCCTATTAAACATTTTTAAACCAGGATTGTCAACATGCATACACTTGGTGCTCCTTTTTTTTTATTATTATCATTGTATTTCTGGTAGTTCTGTTGTTTGCACTCTGTACTCACACACATCCTGCCTTCCTCATCCGCCATGAACTGGATCCTGACACAATCAAGACTTCCCTCTGCTATAGAAATGCCTGGAACAATACTTTCAGTGGATATGCAGTTTTGTGTGTTAGTAATTTAATTATATGCATGGAGATACTGTCAGGTCCTGTGGGGCTTAGTTTTTTCTGTACTAATTTTATTTATAATGCCTTCTTCAGTTATTAAAGGTAATTGAGAGTTATTCATTTCCTAGCCATAACCTGCTCTTGTGAAGTTTAAATCTTTGTTGAATACTGAACAAAAATATTGATTAAAAATATTTGCCATTTCACTTGGGGTAATAATTTGTTTACCCTCTATGGTTATAGGGCATACATTTGTTTTTAATTAATTAACATAGCTGTAAAATTACTTTAAGTTATTTTTTATACAATTTGTTGCCATTTGATATTTCATATATTGTTTTGCGTGTTGAGTTTTAGTTTCACATTTTTATAGTGCCTCTTTATATTTCAACCAGAGAGTAGAGTCCTTTGTTTTGAGAAATTGTATGCACAATCTTTTCTTTAATTTTATTAAGTTAAGTATCTCCTTATTCATCCATTTTGGTTTTATTCCCTTGGCATGATATTTTTTGACCTTTTATGTATTTTTGACATATGGATAACATTAATAGTTTCCCACATGGTATTTATACTAGAACCCTGTAGTTTTGTTTGACAGTTGAGTTGATTGATATCATGAAGTATCCCATTCACATCAGCTGTCTTATGCAGAAATAATTGTCTACACCATTTAAACAAGACTGTGTTATGGTCATTGTCTCTTAGTGGTACATCAACTATGATTTTGTAGCTGTGGATTATATTATGCCTGGTAAGTTGTTGCCTCTTGTTGGGCCCTGCACATGTTGAAATAAATTTACAGCTCTGCATGTATCTAAAACTCTTTACTAGAACCTGTTTTGGCTTCAAGCAAGACCCAATCTATGTCACCATAATTTAGGTCCCCTAAGAACACAGCATTTCCATACCCCATGACCTTTTCTAGTTCTTTATTTATATTTTCATTCAATAATATATTAGCATTATGTTTTTTAAATTTATTTTATTTTGTTGAGTTCTTGGATTACACCCATGAGTGGTTGCTCATTTATGGGTTCCACATCAGTTACAAGGACAAAGGTACATCAAAACATTACTACATGTTTTAGACAGGGTAACAGTAAGATACAGTAATACATTAATACATTTTTAGACAGAGTTCCTATAATGAACACACCAAATTTAGGATCATAGGCAGCAAGTAATTTGCCTGAGTCAAAGTTAGGGTACCCTACTGGGTTGAATGAGAGGAGATACTAATAGCAGGATAGTGGTAAGGGTGCTAGAGGGTGGGTAGGGAGTGCGGGGAGTATACAGAATAGGTGGGGTAGAGGTAGCAGAGGTTGTGAGGTAGGGTGGTGACCTGAAGTGCTAAGGATAGATCATATCAGATGAGTAGGTTTGATGTGAGATACAAGTGCTAGGGTGCCCTTGAGGCACAGGAGGAGTGTTAGTGGAGGCAGCCACAGCTGTTGGTTGAGATAAGGTGCTGTTATAGTTTGTATTTGAAAACACCAATAGCTGCATCACTTGAAATATCAGGTGGTAAGGCATTGATCCAATGAGGAGCACGGTAACAGAATGCATGTTGAGACAAGGCAGTGCAGAGTTTAGGAATTTTGTAGATCTGAGTGGCAGAGTTCCTTGTGAAACTGGAGCTTGAGTGCATGGTTAGGAGTTTCTGGACCCTTGATGGTAGTAGATTGAGAGAGCATTTATTGGCAAGGAGGCAAGATTAGTATCTTTATCTTTCCTTTAGTTGGAGCCAAATGGCCTGTGAATAGAGGTCACAGGTGTGCATGAGTCTTGCAGCACCTCTGAGAAGGTGACATTCCGTATTAAGCACAATGGAATGCACTGTAAGGCAGTGTTGGTTGCCGATCCATAGATAGCCAATCCATAATTGACAAGGGAGACTATTGAGCTGTTGATGGCCAGATGCAATGCTTCATAGGTTTAGCAGTGCTTGTGGTAGTAAAGAATCCCTTTTCTTGTATTGATAACCTTTGCAGTGTTATCAATGTGTTGGACATAAGACAGAGTGGAGTCTATTGTAATACCCAAAGTATCTGAAAAACTGGACGTGCTCCAGGGTGTCACCACTTTCATTTCTGATCACAAGGGGTAATGCTTTGAACTTATTCTGGGTGCTGGAGTACAAGATTGTCTTTATTTTTTGCAGTTCATGATTCGTCTATGTTCCTTAAACCATTTCTCTGCAGATGAGAATCCCCTTTGGAGTTCTGCTGTTAGTTGTTCTGGATGGGAGTTTCTAGTGAAGATAACTGCATTGTCTGCATAAGGGAGCATCCAGGTCGGACAGGAGGCTGGTAGTTGGTTTAGGAAAAGACTAAAATAGTAGGGGCCCCAAAATTGACTCCTGTGGGACCCTGGAGTTGACAGGTCTGCTAACAGAGGTGGTGTCTCCTAGCCTGACCTTTTGCGATCGGTTGTGAAGGTAGCTGTTGAACCATGAAATGGATTCTGGAGACAGCCCAATAGCAGACAACTGATTCAGAAGGAGCTCATGGTGCACCATATCAAAAGCTTTTGATAGATCAATAAATGTTGCTCCTACCAGAAGGCCTTGCTCTAGGGAGTGGTGGAAGTAACCTGTAAATTCCAGAAATGCTGTGATGGTACTGTGACCTGGTCAAAAGCCATGTTGTTCAGGACAGAGGAGTTGGTATTGGTTCAGATACTCAACAAGCTGATCTGCTACAATCTGCTTTATAGCTTTGGGGGAGTATGGAGATAGATCTGTAGCTGTGTAGAGTCGGATCACCTCCTTTGTGCATAGGGGTTACTGTTGCCAATTTCCATCACAGGGGGAACTTGGAGTGGTAGAGGGAGAGGTTGATAATCTTAGTGAGGGGGCCAGGGACTTTCTCCAGTGCCATTCTGTTGAACTTAAGGTCCAGGTTATCTCCACTGTGTCTTGACTTTCCCAGAGCTTGCACAAAGTACTTTCTTGTTTCAGATTAAGAGATTACCTTGAAACAGAAGAGCTGTCTGTTGGAGGGTGGTTGCTGGACTGTGTTAGGGTCAGCCATGATTAAGGGATTAAAGTAGTCTGCTGGTAGTACACTGCTGTGGTACATGAATTCATCATTAAGTGCACTGGCAATTCACTGTTGGTTCAAGGATAGTGCATCATCAGTCATGAGCATTGATGGGTCATTTTTTGGGTTCTTTGCCGGTGAAATCATTGAGATCATCTCAAAATGACTTGTTGTTGTTCGAGGAGATGGAGAGGGCTTCCTTGTAGAATGCACTTTTTGGATGTCAGATGGCTTTTGTGCACTTATTTCGGGCTTGTTTGTATCTTTGGATGTTAGTGGTGGTTCCTGGTACCGTGCGCTCTTGTAATCTGCCAGAAGAGATCTCTGGCATTGAGCTGATCTAGTAGGTCCAGGGTGATCCACGGATTGCAAGGCCCTTTTATTTTCTTTGTCTTTATGGGGTATGCTTGTAACAGATGGTGCTGAATGTGTTTATGAAGTGTTCAAGGGTCATGTCTATGTCATTGACTTCATTGAGGTCAGTCCAATCAATGCCCTTAAACTCCATTTTTAGCAGTGCAAGGTGACCTTTTAGTAGAACACAGTTTGTAATCATTCTGGTAGGTGGCTTGCTGTAGTTGTAGGACCAAGTACAGGCAACAAGACAGTGGTCTCTCAGTGTAACAGGGAGAAGAGCAGCATTGGTGATGCGGGCAGATCGACTGGTGAGAACCCAGTCCTGGAGGGTGCTGGTCCCAGTTTTGTAGTTATGTGGTTGATAGCAGAGGCCAATGATTTTGCATTTAGTAGTCTGTGGTATTAACTGTAGCTATAATGTTTCAGTACTTCATTAGAGTTCCTTGATTTTTTCAAAGATATTTAGTATGCATAATTCATTAGAAGCATATACTGCAATGCCAATTTATTTTCTATACTTGTGGTCTAATTTGAATAATTGATACCTGTTTGGATCCTTGTCCCAAGTGTCACACTGACTCTGGCAGATTTCTGTCATAAATATTAAGTCTAAGGGCTCAATTTTCAAAAGCAAATGTTTGACACAAGGTGCCTGCACCAAATGGTTATGATGCAAGTGGCACCTTCATCAAAGTTTGCAGTAATCCCAATTTTTGGATGCAGGCTACATGAAAATCGGAATGCCGTACACTAAAGCCACCCTGCCACCACCACTGCAGCCAAAGTGCCTGTGTGCCAGATTGCAAGGGGGTTTGCACCACAATGGAGCTGCACTATCCCCTTATTTGCTATTTTTAGAAGCCCCTCCATGGATCCGGCCCAGTGATGCAGAGGGTTGAGGCGCTGGGCAGCTTACATTACACTACGCTGGTGACCCGGGTTCGGGAATGACCTTGGGTCACCGGGGTGCTGGTGGGGGGGAAAGCAGGATTGAGCATGCCAGAAGACAGCTCTCCTCTCCTGAGGGTGGGTTGGTAACCCCCCCAGAGTTCTGCTCCCACCAGCTGGAGGTCTGGTGGTTAGCGTAGGCATAGAGGGGGAGGCAAAGTATTGGGAGGTGGAAGTGGCTGAGCTGGCACCACAGGATGTGAAACATGCCTCCACATGTTTGCACAGCCATGTGCCAGGGTCTCAGAGAGGTCAGGGAAGAAAATCGATAAAAAAAAATACATATGTGTCCCCATCACCAGTTGATGGGAGGAGGTGACAGGGATCAAAAAGTTAAATAACAAAAAAAAAAGAAGTCCCGCCATGGTTGCAACAGGAGGCTTCCCTTAGAGCAGCCAGAAGATGGTCTAAGGGCCATGTGCTACTACCGGGCAGGGCGGCTGCTAGAAGGAGACCAGGAGCAGAAGGAGCACTGTGATGGGGGCGCAGCAGAAATGTGTGGGTGATGAGGTGGCATTCTGTGGGAGGAGCCCTGTGCTACTACAGACAACCATCTGGCCTGGGTACATATGGCTGGCAGGAAGGGACCAGGACCTGGCCTCAGGGGGATACAGCTCTGGCACCTGCCCCATAGATGCCATGGACCCCAACACCATTGGTGGGCAGCAGTGGCTGCAGGTTGTGGGGTGCAAGTGGTGAATGGGAACAGACCCTGGGCACCACGGCAGTCACCTGGTACTGGGCACCCTACATGGAGGCAGGCTGCTGCCCACCTATGGTATTGGGGTCATTGGCACTTACAGAGCAGGTGCCAGGGGTGCATCCCCCTGAGGCCAGGTCCCGGTCCCTCCCTTCCAGCCTCCTGAACCTGGACCAATCAGCTGTCTGCAGTTGTGCAGGGAACACCGAAGGGTGCCACCTTATCACCCGCACATTGCTGTCATGCTCCCATCACTCACTAGGCCACCCCCTATGCTCCTTTTGTCCCTGGTCCCCTCCAAGCAGGCATATTCACCCCCCCCACCTTTGCAGCCCATCTAGTGTTGCACCTGGTGGGGGAGTTTGACAGATCCCTCCATCAAACCCCGTAGGTGCACCAAATCTATGGCTATGGCAACTTGCGGGTCTCTGGCACAAGGACCCCCAGTTTTATAAAATTGGGTGCATGGTTCCTGATGCACCCAGAGTTTGCCACAGTCCTTGATTGCCATAACTTGCACTGATCTAAGGGCTCTTTTAAAATTGAGCCTCAGTTATTTCCTTGTTTCTGTTAAACTGGTTAGTCCACTTAGTTTGCCAGTATTAGGACACCTGGAATTTCTGATGAAACATTTGATGGAACTTTTCTGTAAGCTGAAACTTTTAAAGTGGGTTTGGATTGCCTGCAATATGCCACTCCCCTTAACATTCTCAGTTTAAATTATTTTTTTCTATTGTTGAGTTAAATAGAGCACCTAATTTTTCTGCGCCACAAGGTTCAGGTGAAGGCCATTTTTAGCATACAGATGTCTTTTTCCAACAAATGACTCCCACAGATTCATGTAAATTATACTTTCTCTATTATACCAATGTTGTAACCTTGAACTGATTCTAGAGATAGTATTTTTTTTCTGGGTGGCCTGGCATACCGAAAGTATTCCTGAGATAATAGCAGTAGCTCCTGAGATTTTTATTTCTTTCCCTTCTTCAATAATCTCTTCACAAATATATTTTTTGTGGTTCTGTCCTATATTATTTATGCCCACATGGACTGCTACCATTTTATGTGACCTCAAGTTACTTAGCAGGGCAAGGAGGCTTTTTTTTGAATCAGTAATTTTTGCTCCTGGGGAAACAAGACACCATCTTATTAAGTTTATCCTTACTGCAGATTGCTGTGTCACTTCTGCTTATTATAGACTCGCCAGTCACTGAAATCTGTTTTGGGCCTTCTGAAGGGTCTGGGTTTAAATCAATAATATTTGCTAGGCTCTCGGATGATGTTTCTCCCTCTGCTAGGACTGAAAATCTACAGGATGGGGGATTTCCTTACTGTTTGCAAGTGCTTTTTTTCCTTTTTTAATTTTTTTGTGGTACTGTACTTGGAACCATTCTTCACTAGGGCTCCCTGATTCTGTTCTTCCCTTCTTGTTGGATCTTTCTTCCTTATCGTTGCTGTCTATGGTACTCTGTTCCTCTCTCCATCTCTTTTTTTGTCACAATGCTATCAGCAGCAATTTGTTCTATATTTGCAATGATATCACCCGTTTCCAAACTTTTCACAAAATGTTTGAGCTTATTAATTTCTGTGGCATTTGCCAGTTCAATTTTTAGATCCCTCAATTCCACAGACATTTAAAGATAAACAGTACACTTATTGCAGGTAGAGTTTTCTTGGTCTATTATAGGGGGGTTTACAACATGCATCTGGCAACTAGAGCATTTTAGAATTGGGCCTTCTTTTTCTAGCAATACTAATATGTCCCCAGCAGTATCCATTGTCAATTATCAGATTCAATACTGCAAATTGGGATTGATGTATAGTGGCTGGCCTCCTTCCTGACTGATGTCTAGCTACGCAGATACATCTCTCCAGCAGTGAACTTAAATGCCAGAAGGAGCAGAAGTACCATGCAGTGGACTTCCGGTCTAGTAGTCCCAATAAAACTACTGAAAGCTATTAAAAATTGGTTTGATTTCTACCACATGTGGTGGTCTACAGCATGGTCATTGGGGTGGTGGCCAAATCACAACCCAGACACTCTTACCTGGCTTGAGCCCTGTCTTCTATTGTGGAGGACTGTCCTTAGACCACCTCTGTTCCAGAAACCCTCAGTATGGCAACTGTCACTTGGACCACACTTGATCTTGTGCAGCCCGATTTTGTGTTTTTTGTTTAAAAATGCATTAGAAGCAGGTCTCACACATGCAGTTAATAAAAAATATAAGCACTTTGCAATGGTGCTCACTCACTCAGTTGGTCTAGCTGGGCAGGAGAACTGTATTGACTGTTCAAATGTTGTAGCTTTCAAAATGTAGTTTCAAGCATTATAAAAATATCACAGTTGTTGTTCTGTCTAAGAATAAACATATTCCTTTCTAGTTTCTTATGCAGTTATCATTACAATATGCCCATATTCACAGGAAATGAAATTTGATAAAATACCTGCATTATTGTTGGACATACATTTTTGTGCATATTTACGTTTTCCAAATACATTTCACTTTATTTGTTTTTCAGTTTTGAATTGGTTCTCAGTATTATATGCATTCTCTGTCACTCACTGTATACTGAAATTCATTTGAATTTTGAATTGACCGGTGAGAACATGAATGTCATACCACTCGGGGTACTAATGAAATGTCAGTCATGGCAAACTTTGCCACCTGAAGAAGCATCCTGTGTGAGGTGATTTGTAAGAGAGCTTGCCTGGTTCACAACATACTGAATTAGTCTACTAAATTGCCATTGGACCTGACCTGGTGTGTGCACAGCTTCTTTTTCTGTTCCATTATCATTTTGCTTCTGCACTAGAGCACCTTTATGGGCAGCCGTGTGCTCCCCTCCGTTGCCTCACCTATTCTGTGAGGGATGCAGGAAGCACACCTCTGGGGAGAGAGAGAGAGAATGACCTTGGGACTGCTGCTTCACCTCCCACAGCAGCTGGCTAAGACTAAGTGTCTGGGACGGGAACCCTTGGTCCCCTGTGCCAAAGGTGGGCATCTTAACTGCTAGGTGGCTGGAGAGAACATGATGCTTTTTTTATAGATGAGTCCTGGGGCAAGATGGTATGTGCCTATATTATACAAACAATTACAAAATGATCACCAAAACATTGTTTAATGAGCTAGCTGTGCCAAAAAGTAACCAGAAAATGATATTCAGTTTTAGAAGTAGTCAAGTGTTACTTTTTATTTCTATTTACTTTTTATTTCTAAAGTATTTTTCTTTTTTCCATTTGCTCTTTGGACGCTATTTTGCCTGACAGCATTAAGTGCTATATGAAGAGCAGTACTTTGCCTGCATGCTGACATACTCAGTTCTGCTTCTCGTAATACCTCAGCTGCATCGTGATCTCAGTAATTGTAACATCACAAGTGGCTGATCTGGTAGCTTGTGACTGGCATTTCTTTGCCAGTTGTGGTGTGAGTCAGTGGGGTAATAGGGCTGATGATGTATGAGGAGGAAGATAACTAGCGATGTCTGCCTCCAGGTAGAATACAATTACACATTACACCTTGTACTCTCAGGTAAAAAAATTTCTAATTAGCAAAAGAGAAAATGTAAAATACTTCAGATATAAGAAGTAATAGTTCACTACTTTAGAAAATAATGTTAATTCCTTACAGTACACTAGGGCCGGGATATCAGAAGGGTGTTTTGTCATTGCTAAACAGATTGGCAACTTGTTAATGGCACTCAGCATCTCCAAAGCAGAGGAGAAACTCAAAGCACCACACTGAATGCCATGATTAATGACTGAGCCACTAACCCATTTATGACTGGCCCTACACCATGCTGGTGTGCAAAGTAAAGCAGCTGATAGTGCCTTGCATACAGGTGCACTGGCATGTTGATAAATTTGAAGGGTGGTAACTAGCTGTTAGTGCCTTGCTAATTACTGCCTCCCCAAACCAGTTCTTATGGCCTGCATCCCCTAACCCCTGCCCCCCCTGCCAGTCACCCAGCCATTTGTAGCTCTTTACTGCCCTGGTGTCCAGTGGTCCCCCTGCCCCCGATCACCCTGCTGGTATTTGTACAGTACTTTCCTGGTGTCCAGTGGTCCCCTATCCCCCATCACCCTGCTAGTATAAGTAAATTAATTCCCTGGTTTCACTGGTTCCTCCCACCACCCCCATCACTGTGTCAGTATTAGTAAATTATTTCTCTGGTGTCTGGTGGTCTCTCACCACCCCAATTGCCCAGCTGTGTAATTATGTACCTGTTCCTCATGTCCAGTGATCACCCCGCACCCATAGAAATGTTGCCTCCACCCTGACAGCCCCGTCCCCACCACTGCTACCCCCAGCTCCCCCACCTGCTGTAGGTGCCCCTCTGATGGTGACTGGCACAGTCCCTCCACCCACCTCCATGGCTGGCCTCTGTCCAAATGACAAGTCACAATCGTGAGCCTACTGTAGAAATGCAGTACTAAACTGTTATATTGTGAGTACTAATGGCCCCAAGGAATGCATGCAAGTGATGGGTACTGGTACACATTCTGGGTGCACTGAAAAATTAGAATAATTTTGGAAGCCCAAACACTACCCAGATCTGAGTTTTATTAAAGTTTACAGGGTGTGCTGTCTCTCCACTTCCTGTCTGCTAGTAGCCATCTCTGATACTACTGGTAACCATCCCTCTTACAGTCCTGATATAATAGTGAAATCTATTCCTGGCAGTCTAGTGGTCCCCCATCCTCTCTTGGTCCTGATATAATAGAAAAATCTATGCCTGATATTCTGGGATTCCCCCTCCTTCTCCTGGTTCTAATATAATAGTGCATTCTTTTGCTGTAGAGTCTAACAATCCATGTTTCTTCTTCCAACCTCAGTATAATAACAAAATCTACCCTGGCTGCCAACACTAGGTCACAACAGTGCTGTCAAGAACAGCACTGTCATGAACAGCACAGTATAAACAGCACTCTCAACAACAGCGCTACTACAAAATGGCAAGGCAAGGCTAAGTTTATTTAAAAAGACACCCATCCCAGAGGCTCTGGACACTGAACATATCAAAGCTTCATTATATAAATCATAAACATACATAGTCAGCATACTCTAAACATAAAATACAATGTTTCCAGCAATTTAAAACAAGATTACATAAATACTGCCTGCAAAAGCAATAACTAAACTCAAAATAGCCAAGGGTTACACTTAAACCTAAAATTCTAAAACTAGGTGATGGCTATAAAACACAGTCCGGGAACTGCCACTTGGAAAAACAGCACCAATGATAGCGATCAGAAAACACACCGATGACTGCTACCATTGAAAAACAACAAACACTACATTTTATTTTTCGAGGGGCTTTGTCCCCACATCCCTGGTTAATTTTATAACAAACCCCGAGGGGATGCAGATCTTGTGGAAATTTAGTAACTTGGGCGGGTTCATTTGTTGTAGGGGCATATAAAAAAAACTAACACACTTCGGGTGGAAGGAAGGTGAAAAAGGCATGACTCAGGAGACCAGGAACAGAACCGCAGTCTCCTACTCTCTGCTGCCCGAGCTGTTTCTCCCATTGTCCTCTCCACTGTGGGAGCAGCTTGGTCAGCTTTTGCATTTTTTACTCCCTTATCCACTTCTACTTGAGACATTGCCAGGATAGCTACAGGGGTAGCAGTATTTAACACTAGCTATACACCCCTGTTGCTATTTAGGTATTCACAGTTCCTGCAGCGCGGTTAAGATGTTGTTCAGGAAGCGCTGTTCTATCAAGGTACCCTGGCTGCCTTGGCATCTCCCTTTCATCTCCCATTCTTAATATAATAGTAAACTCTATCCCTGTCAGTCTAGCAGTCCTCATCACGCTCCTGGTCCCAATACAGTAATAAAATGTATCCCTGGCAGTCTAATGGTCCCATTTCTCTCTCTGTACCAGGTGAATATAGTGCAGACAAAAACTGTGCATGCAATAATGCACTGTAGAAAGTGTGAATGGCTCTACAGTGACAGGGGTTGTTTCAGTGTACAGTAAGAACCACTACCCCTGTTGCTGATGGCTGCCATGATGCAATATGAAGGATGCCTAGGTTTGCTGGCAAAGGCACCTAGCTTCACCTGAGCTCTTTTCTTCTAGGTTTGCTTGTAAGGACAGAGCTAGGAACAAAGTTATCAAAGCAAGGAAAAAGATTATGGCTTCTTTTTGCTAGGCAGACTTACTGTGTGTTATTATTTTCTTTTGTGCTCACAAGGATTAAAATGGTATAAATAGGGACTAATGATCTTGCCAGCCGGTCAGTTGTGGAGACCAAGGAACACCTGACCAGGCTGGGAGACAAACTGTCATCCATTTCATCCAGAATCTCCTTCTCTGAGATCCTGCTGGTCTGGGAGAGGGAGGCAGATGGACGGAAGTCATAGAAGAGGAGATAGAGGAGCTAAACATGTGGCTAAAGGGCTGGTGCCAGGAAAAATGACACACATTTGTAGGTTACTGGCAACAGTTTAGGGACTGAAAGTTCTTTAAATTTGATGGAATGTATTTGACTTAGGAGGGAGTCAGTGCATTAGGGCAGAAGTTTGATGTCTTTGCAGAATATTTAAATTAGCCAATGGGGAGAGGAGTGCAGCACCTGATACATCGAACGGGAAGAACACCCCTTCCCCCTCAGCTAGTGATCAAACAGGAGTTCAGCATGTTTGTAGTTCATTTGCATCACCAGGTAAGGAAAAAGGTCTGGCTCTCCATACGACATGCAGGGGAAACGCCGGACCTCGCCCAACAACTACTGCACCAAAATCTGGCTGATGGAAAATCATGTACACAAATGTCCACAGTCTGGGAAACAAGATCCCAGAACTGCAGGCAACAATGACAGAGTCTAAACTGGACCTAGTAGCCATTAGTAAGACATGGTTCACCAGTAACCACACTTGGGAGACTTCAGTTCCCGGCTGTGTACTATTCAGAAGAGATCAAGGTGCAAAGGGGGGGGGTAGCCCTTCATGTCAATGAAAATATCAAAGCTACAGAAATTCAGAATACACATAAGGAGACAGAAGAACTGTGGGTCACCCTGGAAACAGGAAATGGGACAGCCATATGAACTGGGGTTGTCTACAGGCCTCCAGACCATGGGGAGGACATAGACACATTACTGTTAGAGGCTATACAAAACATGACAGCTAAAAGGGAGGTTCTGATAATGGGAGACTTCAACATGCCAGATACAGATTGATCAATACCAGGAGAAACATCCACCAGAACTAGACACATAGTGGATTCCCTGCAGGGGGAGGGCCTCAAACAACTGGTACAACAACTCACAAAAGACAGGGCTAGCCTAGATCTAGTACTGACTAATGGGGAAAGGATCACAGATCTCCAGACAGAAGGTCACCTGGGGGCCAGTGACCATCACATGGTATGGTTCAATTTGGCCACTAGAACTAAATCATCCCATTCCAAGGCAAAAATATGGGACTTCAGAGGAGCTGACTTTAATAAGATGGCCAGCAGCATTAAGCTAGTCCTGGCAATAAGAAATGCAGGTGAGGGGGGTACAGGCAAAGTGGGCAAGCATTAAGGATGCAATACTTGAAGCAATATCCCATTGTGTTAGGGAGAAAGGCAGGAGCAAAAGAAGGAGCAAACCACTTTGGTTCTCAGAAACAGTAGCAGAAAGGTCAGAGCCAAAAGGTTGGCCTTCAGGAAATATAAGGAAATGCAGCGGGACGAAGCTAGGGAGGCATACCAAACTTCCCTAGGGAAAGCAGAAAAGGCAGTAAGGCAGACAAAGGTCCAAACCAAGGAAACACTAGCACGAACGGTAAAAGAAGGGGACACGACTTTCTATAGATACATTAGTGAAAGGAGAAAGTCCAGCTGGGTATTGCTAAGATCAAAGGGGATAAGGGGAAGAGTGTGGAGGAGGACTAAGGAAAAGCATCTATCCTAAATGGATACTTTTGCTCTGTATTTACTGAGTAGAAGGTAGGGCAGGGACCCCTGCTTAGCACCATGGACACGGGGGAGGGAGGTGTGCACAAGTCCCTTCACAAAAGAAAGGGTCCTACAAGAGCTTGCTAAGCTCAGGGTGGACAAGGCAATGGAACCTGATAGCATACATCCCAGGGTACTAAAGGAGCTAGTGGTGAAACTAGTAGAGCCAGTATCAGAACTGTTTAGTGAGTCTCTGAGCACAGGAGAGGTCCCAGAAGACTGGAGAAGAGCTCATGTGATCCCGCTCCACAAGAGTGGTAGCAGGAAGGAGGCAGGGAACTACAGACCAGCCAGTCTTACCTCAGTAGTGGGCAAGATTACGGAGGCACTCCTTAAAGAAAGGATAGTGCAACACCTGGAATCCATAGGAGCACAGGATCCAAGACAGCATGGGTTTACAACATGAAGGTTCTGTCAAACTAATCTCATAGATTTCTTTGACTGGGTAGCTATAGTGGTGGACTAAGGGGGTGCAGTTGATGTCACCTACCTTGACTTCAGCAAAACTTTCAATACTGTTCCACATAGAATATTGATTAATAAGCTGGGTAGACTCAGGGTGGGTCAGAATTTGGTTAACTGGGTGGCAAACTGGTTGGTGGGCAGAACACAGAGAGTGGTGGTAAACGGTATACAGTTAGAAGAGATGCAAGTCACAAGTGGGGTACCTCAGGGTTCAGTCATGGGGCTATTCCTCTTCAATATCTTCATTAGTGATAGTGCAGATGGATTGGAGAGTAAGGTTTGTCTGTTTGCAGATGACACCAAGATGGACAGAATGAGAAGAGATCTGGATAAACTGGCAACATGGTCATAAGAGTGGTAACTGGCGTTTAATGCAAAGAAGTGCAAGATCATGCACATATGGAAGAGAAACCATGAAGTCACCAATAGGTTGGGAGGGGAGTTGCTGGCAATCACAAGGGAAGAAAAAGACTTAGACATCGTCATCACAGATGATCTGAAATCATCCAAGCAGACCACTAAAACAGTAGGCAAGGCTAGGGGGATGTTGGGGTGTATTAGTAGGGGTATCACAACTCATAAGAGGGAGGTAATAATCCCTCTTTACAAGATACTGGTTAGGCCCCATCTGGAGTACTGCGTGCAGTACTGCAGGCCGCGCTTGCACAAGGACATTAACAAAATGGAGGCAGTCCAGAGAAGGGCAACCAAAATGGTGCAGGGACTGCATCAGAAAACATATGAGGACAGATTAACGGAGCTCAATATGTATACCCTAGAGCAAAGGAGGGAGAGAGGTGATATGATCAAAACATTCAAACATCTTAAGGGCATTAACAAGGTGAAAGAGTTTAACATGTTTCAATATAAGAAAAATAGCAGGACAAGAGGGCACAGCATGAGATTAGAGGGAGGCTGATTAAGGGGTAATGTGAGGAAGTTATTTTTTACAGAAAGGGTGGTTGATGCATGGAACATCCTACCTCAGGAAGAGGTGGATATGAATACAATGCAGGACTTCAAACAGGCATAGGATAGGCATAAGGGAGCAATACAGGTGAGTATGAATCGATAGGCCATTGACAGAGTAAAGGCCTATGGCACATTCATAAGGTAGAAAAAATGGGCAGACTAGATGGACCTTGCGTTCTTTATCTGCCACCAACTTTATGTTTCTATGTTGCTGGGGTGGTGCTTGGCTGAGACACCACCATGGTGGAGTGGCTAGAGCACCTGCCTCTGGCAGCATTGGGGACCTCGATCTGCACTTCAATTCTCCCCAAGTCCCGCTGTAATGTGGCTTTTATTTTTTTGGTAAAAAAAACATTTTTCTCCACTCTGAGGTTTCTTCTTTCCCCAAAGTCCATGCCCCCCCACCCACTGGAGTTGATTATTATAAGTCTGGGGGGTGAAGTGGTGAAGCCCCCCCCCGCAAAAAATAGAAAGACAGTTGCTTTATTCACAACGGAGTGTGCTCTTGTTTCAGTGGGGATTTTGTCCCAATGCTGTTAGAGTGTACACCGTTGTGTCTGCACCATTGTTTGTACGCATGGTTTTCTCCATGACATTATGACCCCGTGCCTTCCCTCTTCTAGCTTTGATACAACAGTGATATGTATTCCTGGTAGTCTAGCAGTCCCCATTCCCTTTCCCAGTCCTGAGATAATAGTAAAAACTATCTCAGGTGGTTCAGCAGTCCTTCTCTCTCCCAGTCCTAATATGATAGTGAAATCTATGCCTGGAAGTCTAGCAGTCCTTGTTCTCAGTCCCATTCCCCATATAATAGTCAACTCTATCCCTGACAATCTAACAGTCACCCTTCCCTCTTGGTCCTGATATAATAAAAAAATCTATTCCAGGTAGTCAAGGGGTCCACTCTCCCTCTCCTAGTCCTAATATAATAGTAAATTATATCCCTGGTAGAGTCTAGCAATATCACTCCCACTCCCAGCCCAATATAATAGTAAAGCCTACCCTGGGTGCCTGGGCATCCCCATATTTAGGCATCCCCCTTTCCTCTCCCAGCCTCTACATAATATTAGAATCTATCCCTGGTAGTCGCAGTTCTCCTCACTCTCCTGGACCCAATATAATATTGAAATCTATCCCTGGAAGTGTAGTGGTTCCAGTTTTATCTCAATTTCTAATATGACCATAAAATGTATCCCTGGTAGTTTAGCAGTGCTCGTTTCATCTTCCAGTTCTGATATAATAGTAAAATATTTCTATAGGGGTTTAGTGGTCCTTCTCTCTCTCTCAGTCCTGATATAATAGTGAAATCTTTCTCTGGTTGTCTAGCAGTCCTTCTCCCTCTCTCAGTCCTGATATAAAAGTAAAATCTAACCCTGGTAGTCTAACAGTACCCATTTCATCTCCCAGTCTTGATATAATAGAATAGAAAAATCTATGCCAGGTAATCTACAGTAGCAGTTAGATCTTCATCTCTTTGTCATGATGTAATAATAAAATCTAGCCCTTGTAATCTAGCAGGTTACTTCTCCCTCTCCCAGTTCTGATCAAGTAGTAAAATCTATCCTTGGTGATCTAGGGGTCGACTTCCCTCTCCCAGCCTGGATATAACAGTTAAATCTACCCCAACAGTCTTCCACTTCCCTCGCCTAGCTTCAATATAACTGTAACATTTATCCCTAGTAGTCTTGCAGTCCATTTCACATCTCCCAGTCCCAATATAATAGTAAAATCTAACCTTGACCTTCTGGTGGTCCGTCTTATTCTCCCAGTCCCAATATAATATAATATTATACAAATATTGACCAAAGGTGAGGGAAATAGTAGGAAAATATTGACCATGAGGGAATAACCATTGTCTGACAATAGTTCAGCTTTGGGCAATATGATGATCAGAAGCCAATAATTCATCCTGAGGGGTCTATATGTTTCCACTGTATGCTGACATAAATCCGGTCAATATTTGTTTTATAAAATCTTACCTGAGTTAAAACTATTGGACTGGGCAATAGCTTAAAAACCTATTGCCCAGTTCTAATGAATTATTGCCTGGTCCTAATGAACTACTGTCTAGTTCTTTGCTTTGAACAAGATAATAGTTCAAAAGCTTTGTGTATCACATGACTGGCTCTGGTTCAATTAGAGACCAGGATTTTTTTAAGGTTTAATGTAAAGATCTATCCCTGGTAATTTAGCAGTCCCTGTTACTTCTCCCAGTCCTGATGTAATAGTGAAATCTATCCTTGTGGTCTAGCATCCCCCATTTCCTTTCCTAGTCCTGATATAATAGTAAAATCTACTCCAGTAGTCTAACATTCCCTGTTCCCTCTCCCAATCCTGATATAATAGTAAAATCTATCCCTTTTAGTCTAGCAGTCCTTCTTCTTCCAGTCCTGCTATAATAGTAAAATCTTTCCTGGGAGTCTTGCAGTCCACATTCCCTCTTCTAGTCCAGATAAAATAGTGAAATCTTTCCATAGAAGTCTAGCATCTAGCAGTCCTCCTTTCCTTTTTCCAGTTCAGGAAAAATAAATATCTGTATTGGTCAAGTGGTTCCTTCATCCACTACTGACCCTGGTTTTAGCCTCAGTTACTGCAATAGAAGCCATATTCCCCCCAGTTGCCACATGTGGTGTCCGGTGGCCCCAATCCTCACCACCCCGAGGGAGTTGTCAGCACAAGCCTTCTCTCACATCAACAGCTGATTGCCATCTACCACACATACATATTGCATCTCTGTACAAGCATGTACACTTTAGAGATAAATTAACTGGGGGATGGCTTTTAGCAATAAAGTAGACACAACACATATGGCAACTTGGAGGGGATATGGCTTTTATTGCAGTAACTGGGACTACAGCTGGGATTGGTAGCGGGAGGGGGACCACTTGACCAACATAAATATTTGTCTCATTTTTCCAGGACTGGGAAAAGGAACGGGAGACTGCTAGATGTTAGACAACCAAGGAAAGATTTCACTATTATATTAGGAAAGGGAGATGGAAAGGTGAATGCAAGACTACCAGGAAAAGATTTAACCTCAACCCCAATGACACATCTTCTGCTCCTCAAACTATCCTTTTTGCTATCCCTGCTTGCTGTTCCATTGGCCAGAACAGGCTCAGATCTGATGTTATTTACTGCCTCAGACCCATCCCTCTGGAACAAGCTGCTACAAGAGCTACAAATTTGCTCCTTCCTAGTTATGTTTAAGACAGCTCTAAAGGCCGATTGACTAAGGTTCATCCAATGTGTGGATGCAACCACTGATACGTTTTCCTGCTCTACCCTGTATATTGGCTTCATGCCAGGTAGTTTATATTCCACCTCTACTTTTCTACTTGCCTCCTGGTTTGTACCATTGTACTGTATGTAATAAATCCTTGTAACTTATCATGTTTCACCTTTGTGTATGCAATTACCTCCAGTGTTCAATGTTTCTTGGCAATTGGTATGTACCCTGTGCAATATTATCCTTGATGTTTTACTACTGTATATCATGTTATTCTGAATCAGCTTTCTCATAGGTATGTAATGTACAGTAGCTTGACTGGAATTAACTCCAGGTCACCCTTGAAAATGAGACGTCTTGTCTTAGTGGACCTAGCCAGTTAACAAAATTCAAACAAATAAATACTTTCTGAAAACTATTTTACAAGTACTATATCTCTTTACATGCTGGAATACAATATTCATGAATGGCAGACAGTGGGTGGCCGTGGAGGTACAGTAAGTGGAGGGCTATGCAAACTGCCATCACTGCAGGGGTAGAGGGAGAGGGGGAGAGAGGTATTCTTATATTATAGAAACTAGGACGGAGATTAGAAGAAGGAGTTGGGGGGAGGCAGGAGGCTAGATCACCATGGATATTTATCTTTTCATTGTATCAGTACTGGAAGAGGAAGAGGAACTGATAGACTAAGAGGCATATATTTTACTATTATATTGTGACTGAAAACATAGAAACATAGACTTTGGTGGCAGATAAGGACCGCTTGGCCCACCTAGTCTGCCTATTTCCCTACCTACAGGATATCCACAGATCCTAGTTAACCAACAGCCTATTTCTTCCTACCCCCCCCACAAGAATTGCCTTATGTCTGTCCCATGCATTCTTGAATTCTCCCACAGAGGCAGGGAGAGACCACTAGATGACCAGGGGTAGTTTTTACTGTTATATCAGGATCAGGTAAGGGAGTAGTGCCAAGGATGTCTTTTTTGTTCATTGGCACAAGGCATGCCTGCTTGGGGTCAGTGGGGTGCAGGACTGCACAGCATAGGAGAGATAGCTCTCCACACTATCTTTGCAGCAAATGCTTGCATTTCAGTAGTTACTGAGTCATTAATAGGATGTAAATATCCTTTTAACACCTTGCATGGGTACAGAGGCCATTTGCATGGGGATAGTCAAATAAAGCCACTTATTTGAAAAACCCAAACAGGCCTGACATGCCCTAACTAGTTTTGCTCCTCAACAGCCATTGCATTTTCTATAGACATATACAGTACCTTGATGTAGTCAGCAGGGGGGTTGCTTTTTGTCAAATGCAGCTGTTAATGGCTTACTTTGGGCTACATTCTTTTGGGCTATGTTTGGGCACTCATCATGCTTAGGAGTTCTTCAGGTATACCACTGGTAGGGCCTTGCAGTAATTTGTGCTCACAAATCAGGATATGGACTTTGAATGACAAAAATGCGTACTTTCACATATAGGCCAACACTGAATGAAAAACACTATACAGAAAGCACTGTATAATCCTCTAATGAATTAATTTACAGTATTCTAAGCAAGGTAATTTTGTCTGACTGGTGCTATGCTAGTAGGCAGATTTACAGTACTCTGGGTCCTACTTTAGAAACATTTATGACTGATGCAGTTTTGCCACTTGTTACATCTGAGCTTGAAAACAGGCCCCTCTAAACAGTCGCACATTGTCAAAGTTGCTATGTTTGCAACACATGCAATCACAAACATGATGGAAGTACAGTACCAAGTGCACAAACTGTTTTTTTTCAGGGGGTATTGAACACTCCCTTCACATCCGTTGTGAGTCACAGAATGCTATAATAGAAAGCTATATTCAGTACTAGATCTATACTGCTATTGGTCAAACTAATGAAAATGCTTCAAAGGTAATTACATTCTCCAGAGTTCTGTAGGCACTCACCATTAATCTGCCATGGCATATAATAGAAATAAAGGTACCATTATTACCAAAATAGTATTTCTGCAGACTGCTGATGATTAAAATGTCATTTTCCATCAAAAACTTTAAACAGGCAAGGCTAAAATCTTAAAAGAAAATTGTTCTTTGACAAATGAGAATGGAATATTTTATTCAGTTGGGCAGTTTGGTATTTAAGTCGTGGTAGAATTTTGATAACAACAGCCTAAGTAAAGGTCAAAAAAGGTTTTAAACACCACAGTGCATCATATCTTTCCAGAAAACCAGAGCATTAACCTCATGCTTTTTCATCATTTTCTATCTTGCTTGACTATGTTTTTAGAAACATATCCTTTTTCTGAATACCCATTCCGTTTGGTTCCCCTTGCATCAATTCACTTTTAGCCGGAGGCCTCTGACAGAATTTTCTTTAATTTTCATGTTCTTGTCAGTTTAAGAAAAAGTGTTGGGGATCAGGAAATGCTAAGGTATTTGATTTGATCATCTCAGAGGTGTAGTCTGAAGGTCAGGAAGAGGATTTGGCTAATCAGTAAGATAATTCTCCTTTAGTTTCCTGGTGGTGCATCTCAGTTCCATCCTACTGTTCCTTCTGCTGACACTACTACCTGTCAATTTATTCGAAGTCATTAAATGCAGTGGCTTCTTCGAGTTGAAGACTTCAGAGAGAACTAAGGCATGGCCAAATCCTTAGACATGAACCTAATTATTAGATTGCCAGGTCTACCTCCCAATGCTCAAAGGAAAGTCATGGGAGGACAAATGATGGCAAGTCAAGGCAAGGCAAACTTTATTTTTAAGGCACCCAGTCCAAAACATAGGAAAAACAAATGTGTCAGCAGAAAAGAACCAGTAGGCCTATCTAGTTAGCTGTGTTTTCCCTGCCTGACATCACACCCTGGATTCCATCTGTTCGCAGGTGTCTCTCCCTCCTCCCTTACCTCTGTTAATAACAGATTTTATAGATCATGGATCCCAAAGTATCTGGGCACTGTACAAATTAGCATAGTAAGCCTATTTTAGGAAAAACAGTTATCAAATTATGACTGAAACAATACATTAACAGTAATTAAAGCTTAGATTAAAAAGCTGAATTTTAAAACAGATTCTAAACTATCATATGAGGGGGCTCCATGTATATGAGATGGCAAAGCTTTGAAAATCAAGGGTGCTGCCACCCCAAAAGCACAGTCTTCAGATGGTTTAGACAAGACTGGAGAACAAACAGAAGACCCACCTTGGTGGAGCCAAGAGAGTGGATGGGGCGTATACAGTTAACAGTACTTTGAGGTAGCCAGTGCCCAAACTATGCATGCCTTTCCAAGTTAACAAGCATCTTAAAGGTTATGTGCAAATGAACTGTCAGCCATTGCAGATCATCATGGTGGTACACGAGGCTTTTGGATTTAAAGATTGTTTATTCTGTCTGGTATATAATTTCATACATACAGTATACTTTATTCGCCTATTATAATATACCAGGGAGCATCTTTTTCAATTGCACTTGTGTTTTTGGAGTTATGCAGTGTATTTTGAAAACTTGTCAATGAAGTCTGCATAAAAAGCTTTCATTAGAATTTTATTACTTCATAGTGTGCTTACTATGACATCATAGTGCATACTATGACAACAGACCATGATGTTATACATGCACAATAATCATGAGGTCTGTTGGGGGCAACCAGACATTTTTGAAACAGACAGTGGATTAAGTATTCGTTATTGTGAAATAATTAAATAAAGATGGCAACAGGGCAAAGTCATACAATTAGGAAACATTAACATTAACTCAATTTTCTGAAAACATAATCTTTATTTAGTAGATAGCATGATAATAGTCCTTAAGCCACTTTATTAAGATGGGTAATACCACACTAATGCTACTGAGTTTCATCTCCTTTGGTCACTTCAGACTGTAAATGAAGATTATTAATAAGAAGGAATAAAATGGGAATCACAGTGAGAGGGAACTGCATTACTCTTCACTAAAGTTATTAATGCACATGGAAATTGCAACAGCCCTGTGGGGCATTATCTTTAATCATCATCATAATAATGTTTGTTTATTGGAAATAGGATAATGTAAAAAAAACCATTGAGCCATGACTTATTTACAGTCTTGTTCCCACTTGACATATACAGTAATAAAATGTTACCACAATACAGCATAGTATATATAAATACAATTACTCATTATAAGTACTCATTGCATTATGCATTTTGCAATATGTTTCCCCTCTGTATTCTTTGCACTATTTATGAATGTATGTACTTGCTCCTCTTCTAGCTAATGTCCCCCTTCGCCCATGTCACAACTGGAACTGAACCTCCCAGGCTCTGCCTGCTCAAATGGAAAATATTTGTTCTAAGTATATCAATAAATTAATAAATCAGAATGATGTACAAGTCCACCAAAGGGAGTCAGAATAAACAAATTATCTGGTTATTCCATTTTGCGGCTGAAGACTCTTAACTACATGTAGTGTGATATACAATAGGATATACTATGGGTAGACACATTTTCCTGGGTCTTAGTGACCTCCCAAAACACAGTCAGGAGCCAGGCAAATAATGGAGGCTCTATTGCTATGTTCACAAGACATGCATTAAAGTAATATCTCCAGGTCTGCTACTGCTTTGGGTATACTGGGTAATAAACTACTAGTACAATAGCAACTGAAACATGGATTCCCTTTAGGAAGCACAGTTACAGTCAGGCCAGTACCTGGTTCTTGTTATATGATGCAATGTTACTTCTGAAACATTAATGCACCAAGAAAATGGGATTTTCTATGTTTTAGGGTGATGCATATCTAATCCTAATCTGTAAACTGCTATTTGTTGGGTAAACTGGAACAGGATTTTCAGATTATGTAACGTCCCATGGTCAGACAGGCACCAGAGAGTACAAATACTGTAGCTTTAACTGTGGTAGAGTATGGGCAATTTCTTGTTATTCTGATTGACTGCTCGAATTCTTATAGATACTGCAAATTAATGTCTTGGAGATAGACGGTAGAGTGACCGTGAGGGGCCACAATTCAGAGCTGAGAGAGTTTATTATTGGGGGTGCCACAGGCCTTGTTTTTAGAGTGACATGTTATGTGTAGTGCTTACATTGTAATTACAAGCTTGGTTTTCTGGCAGTGCAATAAAATACAGACCAGGGAACAGATCCAGGAGGTTTATCGGACACAACTCAAAATTCTTTACATTATTTAGCAGTGGTTGCATAGGCAAATAGAATCTTAGAAATGTTCTGTAGTATAGAGAATAAATTGTCAGAAAATTGAATTACAAACCATCATTTACTGAATACTATAGATTTCTAAGCATGGCTGTCGTATGCTGTGTGGCACTATGTTTACAGAGAAATCTGCTTGGCAATTATCTGTTAGAAATACTTGGCTCTGGCAATAATGATGATTTCTTTCTTAGGGTTAGTTCTCTAGATATGGAGAATAACACTTTAGATAGTATTGTTTTCTATCATATGCTGTAAAGTACATTCATGTCTTGTCTGAAGAAAAGTAGGAGGGACTGGGAGTCATGTATTGGAGTTAACCAAGCATGCAATGCCATATAATAATTTTTTCTCACCTTTGAGCTAATGTGTTATTAATTGAGATGTTAACAAAATATACTTACTGTATATAGAGTTTAAATTCATTTTTAAAATCACAGCAATGTAATTTTCCTAGTTTTGCTTATAATTACACTGTAAGCTATGTATGAACTCCCCTCCTAGATGCAGTCACTAGTTTTGAAAACAATTCTGTCTGGACAAAAGACCATAATATTAAAATGTATATTTAATATCGCCCCCTAAGAACACCTAATTTGTGAGAGGATTTGTTCTGGAACTGTCTGCAGTTTTGTTTTTAGTCACGCAGGACACATATAAGTTTCTTAGTAAAAATAGCTCAAGCTTTTCCTTTACAGTCTCTTGTTTAAAAGGGTTCATACAATTTTGTAAATGAACATTATATGCGACATCCAAGAATTGCCAAAATAGATATTTATTTACGATGAAACAATGAAAATTACCAAAAATAGTTGTGCTTTTCCTATGTAAATGTTTTCTGTATTGTCAGATGTGGATATGTTCTCTCTTTTGTAAACTATAAACTTTAATAAAATTTGAACCGAAAAAAAAGTTATGCTTTTAGATAATTATACAATAAACAGTGCCTATACAGTATATATGAACATATGAACTATGCAAGCAGCTATCTTGTTTACTCGTAATGTGGTTGTCTCAGTGATTACTGTGGCACCCTCCCTCTCCCAGTTAGGAGTTCCCCCACCCCAATAGGAGTTCCCCCCCATGTTTCCACTTTTAATTGCAACCCTCCTCTACTTTGTCCCAACACTTTTCAAAGCTGTTCACTGTCTTTAGGGATACCACCTTATCTGGCAACTCATTCCACTTAGCCATCACCCTCAGTGATAACTGCCTCCTCATTTCCCTCTTGAATTATAATTCCACCAGCCTGAGGCAGTGTCCTCTAGTGGTTTTGTTACTGCTAGGGGAATGCCTGGCAGTGGAAAGCTTTAAGACTGCCTTAACAACCTGTTTATTTGAACTTGCTTTTGGTGCTGTCCTGTAATGGATTTTTCATTATTGAGTTATGTTAGATATTGAATAATGTATTTTAGCATTTTATGGTTTTAATTGTTCTTTCTGTACAGTGCTCTGATACTCTGTGAAGAGCGCTAAATAAATAAAGTTCATTATTATTACTATTATTATTATTATTAAGGCTGCAGAAACCCTCAGATTTCACCTTGTTTTTACCACTGAGGTATTTAAATGTTTCTGTCATGTCTCCCCACTCCCTCTTGTCCTCTAGAGAGTACATGTTGAGTTCTCTGAGTCTCTGTTAATTTGTCCTACCCACTGACCCTGAATCATTTTAGTTGCCTTCCTGTGGACCGTTTCAAGAAGACTGATGTATTTTCTTCGGTATGGGCACCAGTACTGCATACTGTACTCTAGATGTGGATGCACCAGCAATCTGTACAGTTGCAGGTTTCTCCAGCTTCCTACACAGCTGTAACCCTCCTCACTGAACCCCTCTCTCAGCCAAATGTTGAAGTCTGCAATCCTCCTTTTCCTGACAGTACCAGTGCTGGGTACTGGCAGCACTTCAAAGAAGGCCACAGATCTAGACACAGCCCTGCATATTTTTCTTGCCTCCTTAAATCCTTTTTATTCCACCCCCACCTCACATCTGGCAAGGTTGCTCATCCCTAGGTGGACAATTACATGAGGTTCCCCCTTTCTCTGTGTATGTCTACCTATTAGTAGGCCTACCTGTTCTGCTGTCACCCCTGGCATACACAGTACCTTTCTGCAGGTGTCCTGATTCTCCTGAATCCCCCCCTTACCACTTTTATAATGTAATTTCCCAAAATCACTACTCTCCCCCATCAGCTTCCCTTGTGCCCACCCCCCCTCCAGGTGTCTCTTTCCCTCCCTCCCTTCCTCCCTCCCTCCCAGTGGAGGCTTTTGCCCTGCGGGGGCCCCATGCAAAGCTCGATGCCGGGGCCCTTAACAGACAGTGTTACCTGAAGGGGTGGAGGGGCAGCAGAGCTCTTCCCTCTCAGCCATAGGGTTAAATCACCACCACTCTCCTTTTTTTTCTCCTCTCCCTTGTCTTAGTTAGTTTGTCATCTGACATAGCTGCAGTGGTACATCCAGACAGGGGTTAAATTGGGCAGGAGCCCACAAGAACTCAGTTCCACCACCTCTTAAAAAACTGTACGACCGTTCCACCAGCTCTGCCATCTTTCTCCATTGACTACTACTATAGGACAGTTCCACCACCTAGAAATGACAATTCCATGACCCTAGAAATATAGACGTGAAAGTTTCCCTACCTAAACGGTTCCAATTTAACCACAGCAACCAGATCAAAGCAAGATCTGCCATAGAGAGGTTTCTGCAGATAACATACACACAGTACTCACTGTCATATCATCCCAGACGAGTCAGGGGGCACCTCAGTTGGCTATCTTGATGGATGCAGAAAAAAATAATAGGGTAAATGGCAATTTTTAAAACAAATGCTGGAGAGCTTTCAAATCCCCAAATGTATACAGTAGGCCTCATTTTGGCCCTTTATGGATGACCAGAAGTGGTAGCTAGTTAGACTGAACAGTATTAGTTCTGGCAGGCAGATTTGCTCTGTCATGGGGTATGAAGCAGGAGTGCATCCTTCTCTCATTCATATAAAAAACATGCTGAGCCTGCAACCACTAGGAACAGTTCACATTCCCTCTGCCACATGCCTTTTAAGTTATTTTGTGTTGTGATCATGCTATGGAGTTATTTTCATTCCATGACTTTGACAGCAAGCAAAATGCTATTTTTTAAAAGTCATTCAACTTCTATGTTCTGTTTGAGGATCAGAAATATATATTGTTCCACTGTATTTATTTATTCAATATTGTGATGACATGCATCAGAAGAATCAGAAATATTCATTAATTATTTGACCTAGCTGCCTCAGCATCATTAGCACATCAGCGGCAGGGATTATGGGGACAGTGGGTCAGCAACAGCAAAGTACAGAACAGCTGTCAGTAGTCAGTGCATCCAGGACAGCAGGAAGTGGAGCCCTTACAAATGCTATCACACAACCATAACCCCACCCTGAGAGAATGTATCACTAGCCTTTTACCAGATGACAGCATTCAATAACAAGGATAAAGACTAATGATAAACCCTCTGCTCTGTAACTTTCAGGAGCAGATAACACACATACAGAAAATAGCTTATACAGTATCTGTAAATGAAGTGCTCTCAGTTCTTTTTAACCATGTATGTTTACTTACAAAACCGTAATGTACAGAATCAATTAAGCTAATATATTTCCAGAAGTTGTAGGTTATTGGTTTCACATGCAGTACATCAGCTGCCCTTTCAGGGCACCCTTTCCTCTGTCAGCATGCAATATATTAGCCGATGCAATCATTCAAACAAAAAAAAAAAAACAGTTCTGTGTAGCGAGACATCAGACATATGAGAGTCAGGAGAGCAGGATGATGCCAAGCTTTAAGGCTGAAGAAAATGGTGGGTAGTCCAGTTGCTCTCATAATATTTTTTCTTGCAGCTGGTTGCCAGTCTGTACTCAGTCTGTACTCAGGTCAGGACAGCAGGTCTAGGGGACCCCCTTTGATGACTTTGGGCCCCATGCAAATGCATGGGTTGCATGTACCTAACACCTCTACTGCTCCTTCCCTCTGTTCACTACCCCTCCCTTCCTTCTTGCCTTCTCCTGAGACTCCTTCCACCTTCCTGTCAGCCTTCCTCCCTATCTTTATGTTGAGTTAGAACAACTATTTCAAAGCAATAGAAAGAAAAATTAATAAATGCAAAAGATTTCAGTTTACTTTTTGTTAGAGAATCAAGCCACTTAAATTGTTCAAAATATTGAATAACTAGATATAATCTTATATACCCATAGTGATAGGAGGTTCAAAGACCTGCAAAAAGAAAAGCAAAGGGAAATAAATCAGAATAAACCTTAATAATAATTTATTAACCAATTAAACAAGCAATTAATTCATGAAATTTAACACCTGATACTATAAAATGTAAATATCTTTAAAAGATACTTAATATTGTGAGATATCAGAACGTGGTCCTCAAAAAGTCTGGATATACAAGATGGAGACTCTCATAGCATGGAAAACACAGCCACATTCTTGTCTTATTTTAGTTACTTTTCTAAAAAAACAGTTCTTTCATTTCTTTTCTTTTCTTCTGGAAGATTCTTCACTAGAATGCAAAATTCTTTAGTGGTTAGCATGGCCTGTCTGATGTGCTCCTGCTGATGGACTTGCAGAGTCTGGAGATGTGGCATGCTGCCGAAAGTTTTACAGCAAAAGTGATGTCACACCTTCATGACATTACAACCAGCAAATTCAGTGATACTGATTGGACATTTGCCAATCTCATGCATGTCTTACCCCTCCCTTAATTCTCTACTCATTGGAGATGTTTTTATATCTTTGTTTATTTTAAACTCAAAATCTTAATTCATGCATACCTTTTGACATAATAGTGACACATTTGATTAAATGACAGCTGTGTATCAGTTACAATACAAGGAAGAGCTGGCAGTGTCTCTCTTGACTTTATACCTTGCATAGTTTTTACACAATACATTTCTTGTGATAACTTCATTTGTATTCATAGTTGAGCCTGGAAATATGACATATTGGCCCAGATATTCAAACTGCGCTAGGCTGTGGCGCAAGCCTGGGCGCAGCACAACTTGGCTGCGCTGGGGCATTGACTGGGTGATATTCAATGGAGCTGCACCATGGTGCAGCATCGTTGAATATTGCACCCTGGCCACCTGCAGGGTGCATGGTGCAGCGGCACTGCACCAGCACAAGTGTCCAGAGTGGAGCAGGGGGATGCGCTAGTGCAAGTTCCATTGCACTATGCGCAGCAACCGTGATATTCAAAAGTGCATATGCAAATGGGGCCATAATGTATGCAAGGCACAAATGGGGCCATTTGCATGTCATTATGGCCCCATTTGCATGCATGTGCGCCTATCCCCGGCAACTTGCACCTGGTGCCCTGCCAGGCTGCAGCCATCAGGGACCAATGCCCCCTGCACAGCATGGCAATGTGCCCTACAGCCCAATCGCGAGCTTCAGTAAATATAAATCACGTCCAATATCCCTGGTGGTCCAGTGGACCGCTGTCAGCCCGATCAGGGGCATTTGTAAAATAAAATAAAGTCCTATATCCCTGGTGGTCCAGTGGACTGCTCGCAGCCTGATCGCAGGCTTCAGTATAAAGAAAATAAAGTAAAATATCCCTGGTGGTCCAGTGGACCACTCGCAGTCCAATCGCAGGCATTTGTATTAAAAATAAATGACGTCCAATATCCCTGGTGGTCCAGTGGTACCCCCCTCCCCACCTGCCCACAGAGCCCCACCGCCCTGCTCCCCCCCGGTCAGTGGCAGGTGGCTGCACCCCACCCACCTGCCACCCGCTGCCCACTGACTGACACGGTAGGTAGGGCTGTACACCCATTGGTCCACAGCATGAGCCAATAGGTGCAGCCATACCGTACTACACATTCCAGATATGTGAATCCATTCACATATCTGGAATGTGTAGTATGGTATGGGCTGCACACCCATTGGCTCATGCTGTGGACCAATGGGCATACAGCCCTACCTACGGTGTCAGTCGGTGGACGGTGGGGCGGCAGGTGGGTGGGGTGCTGCCGCCCACTGCTGACCAGGGGAGCGGGGTGGTGGGGCTCAGTGGGTGAGAGGGGAAGGGGGGTACTGCTGGACCACCAGGGATATTGGACGCCACTTGTTTTTAATACAAATGCCTGTGATTGGACTGCGAGTGGTCCACTGGACCACCAAGGATATCTGACTTTATTTTATTTATAATTAAGCCCACGAACAGGCTGTGAGTGGTCCACTGAACCACCAGGGATATCTGACTTTATTTTATTTATACTTAAGCCCGCGATCGGGCTGCGAGCAGTCCACTGGACCACCAGGGATATCTGACTTTATTTTATTTATACTTAAGCCCATGATTGGGCTGATAGCGGTCCACTGGACCACCAGGGATATAGGAATTTATTTTATTTTACAAATGCCCACGATCGGGCTGACAGCAGTCCACTCGACCACCAGGGATATAGGACCTCTTTTATTTTAACTGTAGCCCGTGATCGGGCTGCAAGCAGTCCACTGGACCACCAGGGATTTTGGAGGATCATTTTTGTATGTATGCCCGTGATTGGGCATGGGGTGGCGCCACCAGGTGCAGCCGGAGATCAGGTGGCCACCCACAGGTGGCAGCTGCTGTGTTGCGCCCTGTAATATGGCAGCTCACCTGTGGGTGGCCAGCCGTTGTTCCTGTTTTTTTTGGCTCATCTGTGTGCGATGCAAGTAGGGGTTGTGCATGCATAGACTCAGCACATCCTGGGCTGAATATCGGGATGTGCAGAGTATGCATGGGCACCCCCCCCCCACCTGCACCACATACATTACTGATGTGCTCCGACGCATCGGGATTTGTGCCAGGCACAATCCCCATTTGATTATCGCGTCGGGGTGCAACCCTTTTGAATATCTGGGCCATTGTTTGCAATATAATTATATATCAAGTCTGTTAGTATCATAAGTAGTTTGCTCACAATTTGAAATTAAAAGCTCTGGCAGCATTAAGACATCATTTTTTTTTGTCATAGTGTGTAGTGCCTATTTTTTCAGGAATGCAAGCTCACATAAATTATGTTACAGTTTAACTGTGCAACAAACTTCTTACATCTTTGTGCAAACTTATTTTTGAACAAAAGTTGCATTTTCAGAGTCCTGTTGAATTACCAGTTCAGAAAAGTCCAAGAATAGCTTATTTAACATTTATAAAACAGGTATGAGCATTTTCCTTCTATAACTTCTTTTTTTATAATTATAAAAACATTATTTAATTTTTTTAATTCCTGGTAACAACCTCTTCAAACCTGTGTTTGTCTTATTCTCGCAGCATTTTTCCCTTTTAAACCATACAATGAAAACTTTTTTGTGTTAGTATTCTTTCTAGGGCTGTTTTAAAAGTCCTTGGCTGTTTTTCAGCTAAGAGGTATGTGACCTCTGACTCTTTTAGCCTACTGATATGGGGTGTTCAAGAAAAACAAACTGCTCTTTTACCCATTTTTTTCTTAAGTTGAACAAGTTTATTTTCCTTGCTCATTTATTAAGAAGTCTATTTTCAAATAAATATACATATTCATCTTGATCCACAGCACCCAGTATCCTTTCAGATAACAAAAATAAACCAGCCATAAAATAGTAAACTAGAAAAACCTTTCTATACCATAACAAAGATACAGACCCTAAAGGAGGATCTGGAAAAACTTCAGAGATGGTCCAGGATTTGGTACCTTGGTTTCAATGCTGAGAAATACAAAGAAATGCATGTTGAAGCCAAGAATCCTAGAATGGAGTATTACCTAGGAGGGGCCCTGGTATCTATGACAGAGGAGGAGAAGGATCTGGGAGTGATGATCACTAGTGAATCGAAACACTCCATGCAGTGCAGGAATGCATCAGCAAGGGCAAATATGATGTTGTAATAAATAGTAAGGGGGATAAGCTGTAGGTGAAAGGAGTTTACTGCCCTTGTACAGATCATTGGTGAGGCTACATCTAGAGCATGGAGTACAATACTGATGCACACACCTTAAAAATACACTAACTTGGAGACAACCCAGAGGAAGGCAACGAAGATGATTGTGTGTCAGTAGGATAAAACAAATGAGGAGAGTTTGGGGACCTTGAACATGTACTCCCTGGAGGAGAGGCTGGAGTGAGGACATATGATTGAGACATTCAAGTACTTAAAAGGGAGAAATAGGGTGGAAGAGAAGGGTATCTTTAACCTAAGTAGCAACCAAAACATGAGAGGTCACAGTCTTAAGTTGGGGTAGAGGTTTAGGAGGGAGGTTAGAAAGCACCTCTTCCCAGAGAGGGTGGTAGCCAGTTGGAATGTGCTGCCAGAAGAAGTGATCTCCTTGAAAATGGTGGACAGCTTTAAAAGTGGCAGAGATAGACTTAAGGGGAAAGTAAGATTCATGGGGGGTGGATGGAAACGATTGGAGGATTGGGGAGGGGGGCAGGATCAGTAGCTTATGCTATGGACCCTGCAATACAAGCAGACTCGATAGACCAAATGACCTTATTCTGCTGGCTTCTTCATATGTTTGTATGATGTGAAAATAAGCCAGTTTGCTATGACAAATCTGTATATGACATAAACAGTCATTAGTATGATATACTATGAATGGAAATACTGTCATTGTCTTTCTTACATTGGTGCATTAAATATATCTTTTTGTAATTCTTGTAGAAAGATACAGAAGAGATTATAAATTTAGAGCAGAGCATAACCAGAATGAATCACAAACTTAGCAGACCAAGATGCACGTAAAAAAAAAAAATAATGGCTAGGTCTGCATTCTTTGAAAAAGAGAAGATTATGGGGACTCACTGAGATATACAATATTTTCTGAGAAAATGAAAGGATAGAGGCCAGTAAGCTCTTTGAGATGACATTCAAACTAAAAATAAGGGAGCAGGAATCTGAGCCACAGTGAAAGAAGTTGTTAAAATTATGTCAATTAGAATGGAATGAATTGGCCAGGGTAGCATCAGAACAAAGCAGTATCAATGAAGAAGTTGGAACAGTTTCAAAAAAAAGTTATAGTGCAGAGCTCCAGTGTTTCTTTTAACTCAGATGGGAAAATGGATATTAGAGATAGTCAAACAGTGGAATGGCCAATGCATTCACTCTCTGTCAAATAGCTGTACTATCGATATACACCATGGGCTGGATATTCAAACTGTGCCATTCTGTGGCGCAAGCCCTTGCGCTGCTCAAAATAGTTGCGCTGGGGTGTGGCCGGGGCAATATTCAACGGAGATGCGCTATTGAGCAACTCCTTTGAATATCACCCCCCAGCCACAGCCACTGTGCATGGTGCAGTGGAACTTTCGCCACCGCAAGTGGTCAGAGTGGAGCATTCAAGATGCGGTGGTGCAAGTTCCATAGCCGATGTGCAAATTCTGATATTCAAAGGTGACATGCAAATGGGGCCATAAGTCATGCAAGGATGCAGGTGGGGCCATTTGCATCTACTATAGCCCCATTTGCATGCCATTAGCATGTAGGTGCACCGATCCGGCGACTTGCCCTGGCGCCTGCCAGACAGCAGCCATCGAGACCGGCCCTGCAGCCGATCGTGGGCAAAATCATAGTAATCCCTCCCCAACTGGCCCGATCGCGGGCATAACTGTAGTAATCCCCACCCCCGACTGGCCTGATAGCGGGCATAACTGTAGTAATCCCTACCCCCCAGCTGGCCCAATCGTTGGGCAAACGTAGTAACTCCACCACCCCCACTAGCCTGATCGTGGGCAAACCAGTAGTAATGCCCACCCCACTAGCCCGATCGGCGGGCAGAACAAGTTCAACCCCCAAGAACAATATCCATGGTTGTCCAGTGGACGCAAAGCCCGATCGTGGGCATTAAGTCAATCCCCAGGTCCAGTACCCTTGGATCTGGTGGCTCCCCACCCACCACCCACAGAGCCCCCACCACCCTGCTCCCTCGTCAACCAGCGGCAAAGCACCCACCCGCCTGCCACCCCACCGCCCGCCGACCCGACTTCTTGGTAGGGCTGCCGCCCAGTGGTTCAGAGCAAGAGCCAATGGTGTGCAGCCCATACATAAAGGCAGTCAGATATGTGAATGAATTCATTCACATATCTGGTCTCTCTATATGCTCACATACCCATTAGCTCTTGCTCTGAACCAATGAGCATGCAATCCACCAAGCAATCGTGGCAGCTAAGGCAGGCAGGTAAGAGCGGCGATGGGAGGAGTGGAGTGGTGGGGCTCCATGAAACCAGGGGTCACTGGGCTCTGGGGTGCCAGGCCTGAGAGATTACGACTCTGTGCCTACAGCCAGCGGTCACTGAGCTCCAGAGATAATATTCTTAGAAACTGAGCTCTGTTCTACCCAGAGAATAGCTAGTGAAAGTGATTATTAATTTGCCAGCGATCAGGCAGCAAGTGGGAGTCTGATTTTGCAAATGGTCGAACAGTCGATACAGTTTTCTGTCGGGCAGTCGGGGGTGCTAATATGCCTGCAATTGGGCTGCAGGGGCACAGGAAGAAGTGGAGGGCCACCCACAGGTGGCAGCTGCTGTGTTGCACCCTGCAGTGCAACAGCTCACCTGTGGGTGGCCCTCGACTTACTCCTTTTTTTTTTGCTCAAAGTCATGCAGGCGCAGGTTGGGGGTTGCGCCTGCACAACTCTGCACAGTCTGGCTGAATATCGGGCTGTGCAGTTTATGCATGGTTCCTCCTCCTCCTCCGGTTGAGCATGCCTTCATTAGCATTGCACTGTTACTCAGCATGACTCGGGGGGCACAACTGCCTCCTGCTGAATATGGCAGAATGGCACAATTTCGGACTTGTACAGGCGCAACACTATTGTGCATGGCACAACCCTTTTGAATATCCAGCCCCATATGTGTGTAGAAGTACAGTTACTGTGCCTTTTATGGTTCTAGGAGTACATTCTCAAGTTTATGGTTCCAGGATTATATCATCAAGGTATTTGTGGTAGAGAACTGTGATGTGAAGCAAAACAGTTCTGGCACACAAAGGACTTCAGAGGAAAATATTATAACCATAAGAAATACTGAAATTGTACCTATTGGTCATGTGTGAAGTTGGACAACTTTGCTTTGTGGATTAATTCACAAATTTGCCTCATTTTGCAAATTAATCCATCATGCAAAGTCACAACTTAGTGGAAAAGTGAAGACTCTGCAAAACACAGAGTCCCAGATATTCAAAAGGGTTGCAACAGCGCAAGTCTGAAAATGCGCCATTGTGCGATATTCAGGGGGAGACAGCTGCGCCCCCCCCAAATTGCAATGCATAAGAGTGCAATGGTAATGATTGCATGTACACAACGAGAGGAGGAACCACGAATAAATGGCGCGATACGATATTCAACAGCATGCGCCATGCGCAGTAGGGGAGCAAACAGAAGTTGCGCGATAGTTGAAATGATCTAAAATAAAAAGGAACAAGAGATAGGCACAAGAAAGCTACAGGAAAGCCACATGTGGGAGTGAGCTAACTGCAAGCAGGCACACAGTAGCTGTGAGCAGGACAGGGCAGGAGCAGGAGAGAGCACCTAGAAGCCACCAGGAACAGGGAAGGAGTGGGGAGCCTGTGCAACTATGCAGGAGGAAAGTGGGAAGTGCCACATAGGACTGAGGGCACGGACAGTGGGCAGTATGTCCAATACTGGGAGGTGTTCCCGGTGCAGGGGGACTAGCAGTAAGGACAGCAGGTGGAACAGTAATACAGCTGCCGGGGGGATAACACAAGCCAGGGACATGGCAAGTGCCACCATTCAGATGGAGGCAGTAATGAGGGGTGTGAGAAGGCAGGCAGCAGGGGGGCGCAGCCGTGGAAGGGCCCGTCGGTGGTATGCCCCCAACAGGCAGTACTGAGTCCGCACCAGCTTCGAGCTGTACAGTGACACTGAGATCGTGGGCTGGTACCGCCTGAACCGGGCAATCCTGAGGCACCTCTGTGAGCTGTGCAGTGATGTGATGCAGGCACCTACACGACGGAGCCATGCTTTGTCAGTGGAGACCAAAGTGACAGCTGTCATGTGCCTGCTCACCACGGGTACCTTCCAGAGACCAACAGGGGACATGGCAGGCATAACCCAGTCAGCCGCGTCATGCCTACTCACCCAATTCCTCAGCGCACTGCTGCCACATGCTGTGGTGTACATCCGTTTCCCCAGCACACTGGCGGAGCGCACGGCACACATACAGGAGTTCCACAGGGTAGCATGTATGCCTGGCATGCTCGTGGCCATTGACTGCACCCATGTGGCCATCCACATGCCACCTGGCCCCGAAGGGGAAGCATACATAAATCGGAAGGGGTATGCAAGCATCAACAGCCAGGTGGTGTGCGATGCCAGGGGGCACATAACCAATGTCTGTGCCATGCACCCTGGGGGAGCACATGATGCCTTCATCTGGCACCAGTCTGCACTGTGCCACAGGTTCGAGAGTGGGGACATCCCCATTGGCCACCTAGTGGGTGAGTATGCAAATCACGCAGAAAGACATGGATCTTGGGAGGGGCATAGTCAGAGGTGACATGGTTACTGGCCTAGATGGCCCATGGCAGGGCGACGCTGAACACCAAACTAATATCCACCCTCTACACACAGGTGACAGTGAATACCCACCCCGTCCCTGGATGCTCACACCATACCGGAGGCCCGTGACCCCATCGCAGCAACGCTACAATGAGGCACATGCTACCACACCCAATGTCATCGAGCGGGTGTTCGGGATGTTGAAGGCACGTTTCCGTTGCCTGGACACATCTGGCGGTGCCCTTCAGTACAGCCCCCTCAAAGGCCTGCAGGCTATTCCTGGCCTGTTGCATCCTGCACAACATGGCCAATGACTGTGGGATAGCTGTACAGGTCAAAGAGGGGGACAGTGATGGGGACGATGAGGACGCCGGTGCAGATGGTGATGGGCAGTCCCCCCTTGGTCGAAGGGACCCCCGACTGATCCGGATGGCACAGCTGCACTGGGACACCATCACAGAGGTGCACTTCAACCAACCCAGGTAAGTCATGGGGCCATGTGCAACCACCAATGGCAAGGGCACAACTCACAAACACGCATGGAAAAACCCCAGGGGTGCATGTCGTAAAGGAAATTGGCTGAGCATGGAATTGCACATGCCATCAGGGATGGGCAAGGTCTAACATGGCACACAGTCACACACACCCCCCACAAGACATGCACAAAGGGTAGGAGGCACACCGACCCCAACCGCCACCCCTAGACACACACACATCCACAGACCACCACGCCCAGTGCCTGTCATTGTCCATGTGTCAGACACTGGGCACCATTGCACAGTGGCAGACAGCACAACGCAGTCACATCATGCACACACCACAGCGGCCAGCAGCCGGGAGGGTGTGCAAATGTAACGTGTGTGTGTGTGTGCAGGGCCGGGTACCCCACCCGTGCATTGCACGTTGAACAACACACTGCACACAGGGCAGCGTCAGACAGTAGCCTTGGTGGGAGACAGGTCAGTCATGTGCCACAGTGCCACGGCCACCATGGATGCAAGGCAGCCATGCCGAGACCCACCAGCAGTGACAAGCTGACCAATGGCCTCATGAAGTGGCACCGACGGTCCCCCAGGGGTTCCGCTGTGTGAGCGCGACCATTCTCGAGCAGGGGTCTGCAGCTCACCGAACATGCCTGCGCCAGGCATGCTCAGGATGCCCACAGCTGAGCCCGGTGTCGACAAAGAGTGTGTTGCACAACACCAGGAACAGGGGTGGACATTGCACTGTGCGGTGTCTGTGATGCATGGGCAAATAACTGTGTGCCCACTGTGGCCATGAGAGCTGTGATTGCCTGTGTCAGCCTGTCAATGGCGGCGGTCACATCCTCCCGCAGCTGGTCCATCCCTGCCAGGAGCAGACTGGTGTCCCTGTTGTGCCACTCCTCTGCTTGGCGTAGGGCCACACTGAGTGCATCCACCGCCGTCACAAACCACAACTGCTGATCAACTGAATCATGGAGTATGCGGGTGTGCTCATCTAAGAGGTCATCTGCCTGATCGGCATGCTGTCCCTCACGGTGTTCATGACCCTGATGGGCAGCACCACTTGAGGGTGGGCGCTACAGACCAGGGCCATGCCTGGGCATGTCCACAGGCAGTGCACTGACGCCACCCCCCAACACTGTCCCCCCATGACCATTGGCCGACTGCTGACACTGCCCCTCTGGCTGCCGCTCTCCAGGGCTCAATGGTGCCACCGTAGCAACCGCAACAGCCCTACTGTCCTGGACACACACCAGTGCTGCCCCACTGGTGCAGACAGGCACAGGCTGGGAATGTAATGTCACGCAGGCCTCCATGGTGGCACCACCCATGGCTATGCCCATGCTGTAACCTGCTGTGCGGCCATCCTGTGGCCCACATGTAAGACTGTCCATGATGTGAGCTCCATCATCATCAGTGACAGATCTGGCACCTGTCTAAGTCTCAGCATGCTGGCATCCATGGATGCTGGCATGCTGGGACATGGGCATTGCCTCCTCCACACCTGCTCCACCAACATCAGTCTGGACAGCCAGGCAGGCCCACTGTCATCCTGACCCTCAGACACCTGTGGAGGTGGATGGGCCCTCCTCTGTGTCCAGGGTATCGCCCTCAGTGGATGAGCCCACCACTGCTGACCCATGTAGATGCTCGGGAGCTGTAAGGGAACACAGTAGCATTAATGTATCTGCCCTGCCCTGTGTCACCCACCCCAGTGACAGATCAGGACCTACCATGCAGTGACGGGCTACCACCTGTCTGGAATCCACCACCTAGAACACCCTCGATGGCACAACACCACATGCTGCCAGCAACCCACTCTTTTTGTGGGGTTAGGCATTGCATGGCCGGCTGTCCCCAACCGGTCACAGCCCGTGCTGCCCTGATGGCAGCCACCTTATCTTTAATCCTCCTCCTGTCCATGCCCACCTTCTTCTTGCACTCCTGCATGGACCGCTGGTGGCTGCCATGCTGGTTCACAGCACGTGCCACCTCTCCCCATGCAGCAGCATGGGCCTGTGGTGTTCCCCACTGTCCGCTGAGCAGTGGCTCCTGATCAGGGTAGGCCTCAAACAGGGCATCTGTTTCTGCCTTGGTGAAGTTTGGCCTCCTCTTCCTCCCACATCTCTGTTCCTCCTCCTCCACCTCACGATTGCTCATCATTGATCCTGTGGGAATGACAGGTGTTACCTCTGACTGTGCAGTCCCATGCATCTCCCACACACCACAGTCCACACTCCCAAACAGCATGCAACTCACCACAATAGACTGCAATACCAGACTATGGCCTTTGCAGCCCAATGTTGCATTTATATAGTGCAACGCATGCAAATGAGGCGAGGTGCAATTTTAAGTGGATGCTAATGCAGTATCTGCGCCATTGAATAGCTGATGAGCTGATTTGCATATGTCAGCTGAATATCGCTCTGTTGCACCTTGCGTAATTGTGTTGAACGTGCTCAGGCAAGGGCGCATTTCTGTGACGCGTGCAGTGGACACCGAATGGTGCATGCCCGTGGTGCCGACACTGATGCCTGCCATGCTGCTGACGTGCTGTGCACGGGAGGCAGTGCAGGGCATGGCCACCATTGTGCCAGTGGTGCTACTGCACTGGTCACATGTATGGCTCTCTAGCACTGGGGCGCCATAGGCACCAAGGAGCCAGAGCGCGGTAGGCCACTACAGGAAGTGCCACATAGGCACTGTACCACGCTAAACACGGTGAGTATCAAACACGCTGTGGCGGTCCGTGCGCGAGAGACCCCTGACCCTGTGTCGACCTTTGTCCCTAGGCACCATGCGTCCGCATGGGTGTACCTCTATCGCGCTGTTCAGTGACAGCGCAATGGGGAATGGCAGTGCAGTACCGCACAGCATCCGCACGTGGTGGACGTGCGCTACAGAGCGCCATTTTGATACTGAATGCTTGGAGGATGACATGGAGACAGGCACCAATTTGGAGCCAGGTCGAACTGGCCAACCTAGTGTCCCTGGTGGCGCCCCATGCTGCTGCTCTATTTGGGGAGGCACCCCTGGACAGGGCCAGGAGTGCCATGTGGGAGGAGGTGGCGGTGGCCCTGGAGGAGGCAATGGGCATACAGCACATGGCACAGCAGTGCAGGCACCGCTATGGGGACCTGCATTGTAGGGACCCAGACAAGCTTGCCCGCCTGTGGTCACGCGCCAGGAGAGGTGCGGTTCCATGGCTAGGTAGGTGCCCCATCTATACACTGTTTACGTCCATACGGGTATCGCGGTGGATTGTGTCCAGCACACTGGGGGCCATCCAGTGTGGGCTGTGATGGTGGTATAGGGGTGGGGAGCAGATGGGTATGGCTATGTGGGATCGCACACACCCGGGGTTGGGGGGACTTTGCTACCAGATTGTACTGATGTTCCTCTCTCCATGTTTGCACCCTAGGCCCCGCCGGCATGCCAGGGAGGGGAGGCTGCAGTGTGAGGCACATCATGCTGCAAGGGCGGCCATACAAGACCAGTGCAGGGACCAGCCTGATCATGGTGAGTGCCTTACAACCAGGATTTTTTTTGCATGCTGTGTAACAGGGCAGGCAGCGGGGCATGGCCACCATCCATTGACACCACTGCCATGCACGCAACATGGTACAGTCAACACTGTCCAGTGGCACTGCATGTCTGGGAGTGCGTCAATAGTGGTCCATGCGTGCACCGGGTACATGGCTGTGCCAGTGCCTTGGCACCGCATTGCCATGTCAGTGTACAGCCACGGTGGTGCTGTGCAGGACTTGGGCAGTGGGTGTGTGCAGTGGTCCGCATGGCTATGTGCACCTGGGTGGGCAGGTCTTGTGGACACGATCACTGTGGGTGGTCGCACACCATCACAGAGGCATGTCCCATGGCCATATGCCATGCACAGTGGGTGGGCTGCAGGGGGCTGTGCATTCACACCTATTGACTCTGCTCCCTTATCCTAGGTGGATGGCAGTTGCAGACCATCGAGCGGACGCTGCAGGACATACTGCAGGTGGACAGGGCCTCTCTTGAGATTTTGCAACAGATAGACCATCTGGGAGTCCGAAGGAGGCATGGTGGGAGGCGCCATTCATAGCGGGGAGCGGGGCTCCCACTGAACAGGTTTCACCCCACAATTTCCCCTACCCCCTTGGACCCACCCTCACACCCTCCTTCCCTCTACCATTTGTTCACCCCTGCCCCTTACCCACCCCACCTGGTTTGTGGCCCTCCCCCCAACCTTTTGTACATATATGTAAATAGTTGTTTTTGATCTTTTAAAATACATTTGCTTTGTTATGCCTACTGTGGTGGTCTCTGATTTGTAGCGGGCTAAAGATGCTCAGCTGCAGTGGTGTGTATGGCATCAGGGGTGGTGCAGTCATGGGCATGTGTGTGTGTCCATAGGGGGAAGTGACTATGGTGTGGGAGTAGCTATCAGTCACTGTCTGTGGTTTGTGTGTTGTTCCCTGTGCACTGGATGACTGTGTGCAGTGGTCCACGGTGCATGCACTGTGTCCATGGTGCACCTGTCAGACCATCCATGGCCTGTGCAGCTGACACCCTTGCATGTCTGTGACCTGCATGGTCCGTTGGCATGTCAGTGGTGGCTGTCCATGCTGGACAGCCACTGTACCCGGCACAATGTTGGGTTGCCTCCTGTCACTGGTGTGGTGCATGTCTGCCTCGGGTGGCACTGTGGCCTCCGCTGTTGTTGTCCCACCTCCATGCTGTCGCTGGTGTGTGTCACAGGGGATGTGCACCACTGTCTGTCACTTGTGCTCTGGACGCATGCTCGTAGCGTACAGCTCCATGGTGCCTGCACAGGGTGGCTGGCACTCCTGTGCCATGGAGGGGTTCTGGCTGTGTGTACATGGTTTCTGTGGCCACATGCTGGGGGCTTGGTTGCCCCGCTACTGTGTCCCTGTGTTGGTGTGCCCTTGGGTGTGGGTGGGTCTTTGTCCATGCACTGTGTTGCATCCTGTGAGGCGCATGCTGCCATGCACCACTGTAGGTGTCTGCGCTGGCTGTTGTGGCCAGTGCTGGGTTGGGGTGTGTCCTTGGGAGGGTGTGCAGGGTGCTGTACCACTGGTGGTGGGGTCCGGGGCATGCCCTGTCACGAGTGGGGTACCTCGTGTGCCGGTGAATGGTTGGTCTCTCAGCTGTACCTCAGGGGGGACGTGCATGGTGGCACTGTGTATGCAGTCGTTGCATCACTGTGTGCTGCCACCCACTGACAGGTGCTCATGGTGGGGCTGCCTTTCATGGTTCTGTGGTGCACAGGGTTGCATTGTCACAGTGGGGGTGGTGGCATGCATAAGGTGTCCTGCACTGGTGGACACTGCTCCTGGGCAGGGTGTCTGTTGATCATGGTGCAGGGTGTGCTCTGCATTGGTGGGATGGTGTGGCACGGGATGGTCGGACCTCCTTGTGTGCCGGTCACAGCTTGCCACGGGGTGTGCTGGGGCACCATGCCCCAGCTGTGGGTTTGTTGCTGGTAACCATGGGCCAGTGGTTATTTCAGCTGTCCCCCAGTTGTGCAGTGCATGGAGTGTAGGGGGCAATGTCTGTTCTGTTGTGTGGTCCTCTGCCCATCTGTGGCATGGGTGGTGGGCCCCTGCATCCTGTCCCTGCGCATCCCTGATTGTGCTGTTGCGCTGCTGCCCTGCTCCACTCAGCATCCCTAGTTGTGCTATTGTGCATCTGAACTGCGCCACTGCATATTCCTGGTTGCGCTATGGCGCAGGTGGTGCGATATTCAGTCGTGTGCCACAGGCGTATCTTGACCTGCACAGTTTTTGAATATCGCGCTTATTGTGCATGGGCACAGTGGACTTGCGCTTGCTCCTGCTGTTGCGCACTTTTTTGGTGCAGTTTGAATATCTGAGCCAAAGTCTCAACCTCGCTAGTGAAGTTAGGCACAGAGGCAAAATCTCACAAACCTGTAAACTTGCGACTTTGCCGGTGAAGTTTGGTACAGAGGCGAAGTTTGCAATGTACTATGGGATTGGAGGTCACATGTTGCTGAAACAACCTGTATACCACATGGAGGAGGTTGTCTCAGTGCAGTGTTGTGAAGAGAGAGAGTAAAGAGAACTTGGTGTGCTTATCAGAGCAAGAAAAATCTTTAAATTCATTTAAAAAAACAAGCTTTTTTATCCAAATTGCTCCCAAATTGTTGTAGAGGGCATTGTGCTCCTAGATTTGTGTTTTTTGGTCATTTTATCTGTGATTATTTACTTTAAAGTGAAGGTTTCTGATTTGGCAGTCTGTTAAGCAGTGGTGTGGTGGAGGGTAGGCACTGTAAGCAGCAAGGTAGCAATGCAGCCCAGAAAGATCCAGAGCTTTTTTTGTGAGCAGATGTATGCTGTACTTTTGTTTTCTCAGTCTTTCTTGTTATTTTTGTATCTGTAGAGTAATTTCTTATTTTTATTTCTGTCATTAGGTTGGTGTGTTTAAGTGAGCCATTTTGTCACTGTGGGCCCGATTCCAAGACAGTCATGCCAGGTGTAAATGCAGTACACCAGTCCTGATAGGGCAAATCGCAAGTTACACCTGCAATTTGTGACATGCATGATTCCAAAAGAACACGTATACAGCAACCCCCAACTGCTACGACAAACTCTAGTTACACCCCAGTTATGCCAAAGAATGCCTACACCACAGCATAATATGGCTTACGACATGTGTAACATACCAGCACCACAGAACTGCTATTCCAGAACAGGTGGCGTAATGAACCATGCCAGAGGATGTTAATGTAAGTTAGAACAAGGAAAAGCTGTCCTAACCAAAGCACAGGCCATAGAACCCCCCCCCCACAAAGCCAGACTGCAGCATAACCCCAACCAGTACGCCTTGAATGTGAAACTAATGAGCATACAGTGGAACACCCAAGAAAACATGTCCTAGGAAGCCCAGGACACAGTGAAATAGGTAGCAGCATGGCCAGACAGGCCAATAGAAAGTGAAATACACACCTGGTGCAACATATACCATAGCATGTAGCACAATAGCCAAACACAGACTGTGGGACAGGACATCGCACTATGGAACAGAGAAGTGATGGGACAAAGAGTAGGGAACAGTGCCATGTGCTGTCGGACAGTCGAGAAGTATGTACTGCTGACAGTATTGCGAGTTGCGACATACGTACTGCTACGCCGCTTTTGTGAGTTATGTCATGTCTTGCAGGCATACCTTGTGACATGCATAATTCTGCATTTTACATTGTTTCTGGTGATTCTCTTGGAATATGGCGCAGCTTGCATGTCAGGGATTTTGGAGTAACTTTATGCACTGGGGTACTTTGCACCTTGCTCTCATTGCTGTCTTGGAATCAGGCCCCATGTTCTGTAGCAGTTTTAGCGATTTTCTAGTTATATTTTCCTTAAAGTGACAGTGTTCCATCACTGTGTGTCATACTAATTAACCTGTTACCCCTTTCACTGTAATCCCCATGCTCTTTAAAAAAAAAATATTCTGTCACTGTGTGTTATTACCCCTTACCCTTGTCGTTGTAACCCCTGTACTGTTTAAAAAAATCAGTTCTGTGACTGCGTGTTATATTAATGTCCCCTGTTACCCCTTGTCATCCCTGTGCTGTTTAAAAAAAAATGTTCTGTCACTGTTTGTTACACTATTTACCCCTGCTGTTACCCTCTGTCATTGTAATCCCTGTTCAGTTTTAAAAAAAAAAATCAAGTTACAATTAGCACAGAATAATGACCAGGAAGAGAAGCTCAAAGAAAGGGAGAGGTGCCATGAAGGCAGCAAAGAAGAATTCCAAATCTGTGAGGCAAAATAGTGTTGTTGTTAGAAAAATTATCTCTGCAGGTATGGCAGCATGTTCTGTGGGCTCCGGGGATGGTAGTAGTGAAGGAGCAGTTGGTGGCGGTGGCATTAGTGTAGCCAAATTTTTCTGTGCCACATCTGTGGCAGCCATGATGCTGGGGGATGTGGGAGGTGACAGGTGAAGCAGCAGCATCAGAAAGCAAGGAACAGTGGTTAAGCAGGAGGAGGAGGAGGAGGTTGCTGCTGTCCCTGTGGCTGGTGGTGGTGGTGGTGCTGAGCTTGATAGTGTGGAGCCAGTGGTTGAAGTGGGAGAGCTAGTAAATGTGGGTCAGATTCCTGATGATGAGAAGGTCAGAGAGCCTGGAGATGGTAAGGTTGAGGAGGACAGACCTGTGGAGAAGGAGGACAGCAGTGGCTGTTCTGATGATGATGCGTTGGATCCCCTATGAGAGCTTGAAAACAAAAGCATAAGGGTGGTGATGCAGATGGTGCAGGCCATGTTGTGTGCACTAGTGATCCAACTACCAAAGCACCCCCCAATATTCTTGAGGCTCTCAAATCATCCAAAAAGCACACATTTCCACCCCTTTTCCTCAACTGTCCCACTCCCAGCACCATGGTAAAACAAGGGTAACGAAATCCTTAGTTTGGGAATTCAATATACTTGACCCAGCTGATGAAACAGTCTCTATATGTCAGCTGTGTCAAGCACAAGTTAGTAGGGATAAAAAGAGCAGTCGCCTAGGCACTGGTGGGCAATGCACACACCTGAAAAAGAGGTACGTGTTATGCTGACGTCAACACCAGAAGGAAGCCAGTGCTTGGAGTTCCTGTCCCTCATCATCGTCATTAGTTAAGGCAAACTGAAGTGACAGGGAAATAGACCAGGCAGACTGAGGGGCAAGTGAGGAGGACTACAAAGAGGAGGAGGAGGAGGATTCTGTGAGTCTGCCTAGTAGTGGGCATAGCAGCAATGGTGGTGGGTTGAGTAGTATCACCCAGAGTCAGGAAATCACAGTAATGCCATTGCAGAAACCCCCCAAAATGAAATTTTGAAATTTCATAAAATAGAATGTAGTTGCATATGAACATGTATGGGAAATTTTATTGTGTATCTTTGTATCCTTTTTTGTATTTGCATCTTAACGCATTGTTGGATATTGAAATGTTGTGTATTGTGTATATTTTGTATTTATTTGAGTAATGTCATATGTTATATGTTTAGATGTAATTAAGTGAAATATAAACAGGACTATCTTGAGAACAGGATTGTATAATCCTAATGATTTTTGTTCTGTCCTTTTGTCTCCCTGCAGGTTTCACCATTCACAACAGCTGTTCCTACACCATCTCAGTGGCATGCACAAGTCAGTGAACAGCTGTAACATAACTCTAATTATCATTATGAATTTATTTTTTTTCTCTCATTTTATTTGTATTAGAAAGATTGATTTATAGTACAAAATTATGTGGCTAACCGCTTATATGGATTCATAATTTGGTGTTAATATGTTTAATGTTTTTCACAAAAAATGGTTTAAGTTGCTTTTTTTAATAAAAAAGTCAGGGTTATTTTTTGGCTAGTATGACAAAACTGAATTGCTTTGGATTAATTGCAGACCACTGTGAGAAAGGTGTTTGTTCTGAAACACAGAGCTTGCTGCAAGTCACAGTCCTGTAAAGAATGAGACACCAGACATTCACAGCATGTGTCATGTTGGCCATGGAAACACTCTTTCCACAGATATATGCAGTAAAGAATACAAGTGATGCCCCATTTCAACCAATAAGGTTGCACCCCAAAATTAATTGGCATCATTCAGAAGGTTCAATAACACTGAAAATCCCAGTGAGAAATATTTAAAATCAGAATGAATGTGATAAGTTTGATAGTAACACAATAGTGTTCAGTAGTACTTTTGTAGGCAGCAAGTTTAATTTGTCCTCATCTCTCTCTCAGTCACATGGTGGTTGACTCCTGTCCTTGGCCTCCCAAAGGATCAAAGGTCTTCATTACTCAGAAATACATTAAAATGCTTTTCTTTCTTTCCTTTTGTCTCCCTGCAGGTTTCACCATTCACAATGATGACTGCCAAAGGCAGATACAAGGCTGGACAGCCAGAGAGGAGTTACACAATGTCTTCCTACACCATCTCAGTGGCACACACCACAGCACAGCCAGCAGCATTAATGTAACAGTAAGTATCATTATCATTTTCTTTAATTTTTTCCTTTTATTTTTGGTTTTCCTTTTTAACAGGTACACAGTGTGCTAGGATAGCACATCAGTTGGGCTAATCAATTTGGGCAAGGTAATTTGAGGGAGTGAACTTGAGTGACAGCAACCTGGGCCACCACCACACCACAGCAACCATACAATATGGGCGACAACATTGATTAAGTGATCCCCAATGGCAAAGTGGAGCATGGTGTTAGAATCCTAAAAACAAGAGGGTGCAGGGGTTGCATGGGGCAAAGCCCCGCTACAAAAAGAGAGACATGCACCATTGATGGGATGCACCTGTTGTTGTTTCAATGTGCAACAGGTGCAAGTGGTAGCATAAAAGGGTGCATGTATGTGGAGGTAGTCAGATGCTGTAAGTGATCAGTATGTGGAAGTCATACCTGTCATGCTGAGATGTCTGTGGAGTTTCTTAGAAGCCAGTGCAGTATGCTGTTGGTGGAGTATGGTGACTACATCTACTGCTGTAATTTAGTAGCTGTATAGTGCCTTGCTGTAGTGTACAGTTTCCCAAATGATGGTCATTGTAATGGATTCGCTCAAATTGTGCTCACTCAAAAAAAGTTGCCCAAATTACATGGAGCTGTGTGCTGCAGTGGCCAAAGGGAGGCTAAATAATTTCTCATGTTTATTCACAGGTGACAGATATAGTAGGACAGGGAGTCAACAACGGTTATACTGGGCAGCCACCACAGTGGCTGAGAGAGGCAAAAGAATTTCCCTTTTTTCTTCACAGGTGACAGATGGAGTAGTAAGTTGAGGAGTCAACAATGGCTATACTGTGCTGCCACCACCACAGTGGGTACTTATTTGGGCAGAGTCTAAATAATCTGTTCTTGTCTTCTTAGGTCTCCTGTCTTGTGCTGCTGTCTACTGCTCCAGCAATCAAGCCATTGCCATGTTCTCCACCCAGACAACATTGCAAGAGACAGCTGCTGAAAATTATCTGAAATCAGAGAAACAGCAACAGAGCTGGCCCAGTGGCGCTAAGGGGGTTGAGGCGCTGGATGCCACACCTCGTGCCACACTGGCGACCTGTGTTCGGGAATGGACTCGGGCTGTGGGGGGCTGGCAGGAAGAAGGAGTATCCTGTGACAGCTCTCCTTCCTTCAGGGTGGGTGTGGGATATGCGCTGCACTGCAGCGACACCCAGTGGAGGCTGGGTGTTTGGCAAGCTGCTGGCATCCACATGGGATGGAGAGTCAGCGGACATCTGCACATCAGCATATTGACGTCATCACATGTCCAGCTCTTCAGGGGTCAAAACTGGAAAAAAATCAAGTGTCTTTCCACCTCTATGATGCCCTCTGGGGCTTCAATTAGCCTCTATCGCCGGATTCCCCAACTAGATATTGGTTTCATGGGCTAGATAGAGAAGCAGTTCCTTGGCCCCGCCCTCAAGGGGGAAAGCCAGGGATGACCAGGGGATCAAGGCAATAGGCAGACGATGGAAGATTGGGGCCATGACCAGGGCCAAAATTTAGTGGAGAGCCCTGCAAAAAAAAAAAAAAAAAAAAAAAGAGAAAAAGCAACAGCAACAGAAAACATTTAGTCTGACATGAAAAACTGTTCAGAATTACCCCCCCCCCCAAAAAAAATCCTACTTACCTTCCTGAGGTTGAAAAAATTGATGAATCCCAAAAAAAGGTACAGGTTGGACCTCTGCAACAACATGATTTCATAACCCTAGTGATAATATCTGAACATAGAAAAACAGGAAGAAAAAAATGGTTAGGAATAAAGTGGTTACTACAACTCAACCCCCGCCCATCAAAAAAAAAGAAATCAAATACTTACCTTTGCTGCTACTGTAGGTCACAAAGCAATTGATTAAAGAGAACAGCAGACTTCATCTTTATCCATCAAAGTACTGGAATGGCCTGTCAATGTCTTCCCAGTTTGCTTATCTTTTTTGGCATAAATTGAACTGTACATATGGAAGGGGTCAATGAACAGGTTCAAACAGATCCTCCAGATGGCTACAGCAAAGAAATCAAATTTCTTCAGGAGCTCATTTTTATTATTTAGCTTTTAGAGAATTTCCAGAAGGGAAAAATGATTTGTACTTGGCAGGCACTTGTGTGTGTTGAAGTGCTTGACAACACAGATTGTCCCAGAGGGTGACTTAAACAGTGTAGTAGCAGCAGTACTTTATTACCTGCATTATTGATTTCTGGGGAAAGCAGAAGTCATGTGTATTGTGGTTAACGCACAACTAACACAAAATTCAAAAAGAACAGTGTTGGGGCAGTGCCACACATAGCACAGTACCAGGTGGCAGCAGTAGCTGAGAACAATTTTAGTGATAGCATAAGGACTGTACAGTTGCACAAGAAGGACAATAGAGTTGAAATCAGATTTTTTAGTCATATTTTCCTTAAAGTGACGGTTTTCTGTCACCTGCTGTTATACAAGAAGGGATTAACCCATGACAAAATATGGGTTTACTGAGCATTAATCCATGCCTGGGGGGGCTTTGGAGTCATGAGGCAAAGCCGAGTGACTTCAACCACCCAAGTGTGGATTAATGCTCAGTAAACCCATAACCTGGAGTGGGTTAATCCTCTTATAACATGGCAATGTTATGTTAGAGATTTACCTAAAGAAATAGTAAAATAAAGCCCTGTGAACATGCAACTGGGGGTATATTAGGGACTAATCAATGGTCAGGTGACCTGTTTGGAAGAATCAGAAGACGGTATTTTAGGAACCCATTTTATAATTAATATTAAGAACCTCTATTGCATGACTGCTAAATTCACAGATTTTAAACACTTCTTTTCTCACTTATGTTTCCATGTTTAAGTAAGCCATTTTGTCAGTGTCTTTCTGTAGCAGTTTTAGTGATTTACAGTGTTACTGAGTATTCCGTTTGATGCCACTTAATTTTTGGGTGCAACCCTGTTTATTGAATCTTCTGTTTCACATCACTTACTCACGAATCACACCACTTAATTTTTGGGTGCAACCCAAAAGGCAGATAGACAAGGCAGAAATACTGAACAAATACTTCTGTTCAGTATTCTTTGAGGAAGGAGAGGGTCAAAGACCACAGCTGGGGAGCAGAAGCAATCCGGGGGGTAGACGTGAACACCAGTCCACTCACAATGGAGAGAGTTCTGGAGGAACTCACAAAGCTGAAGGTGGATAAAACCATGGGGTCAGATGACATACACGGAAGGATATTAAGGGAATTGTGGAGGGAACTAGCAGTGCCTCAGGCCACCCTGTTCACAGAGTCACTCAACACAGGCATAGTTCCAGAGGATTGAAAGAGGGCGCATGTAGTCCCACTGCACAAAAGTGGCAGTAGGGTGGAAGTGGGGAACTACAGGCCAGTCTGCCTCACCTCAGTGGTGGGAAAGATAATTTTATTTATTTAAAATTGGTGACCGGGAAAGGCACACTGAGTTGAGGCTCGTTTCCAGGTGCAACCTAGGTAAGAGTAACATTGTGGTAGAATTAAAGTTACAAAACAAATTACATTATAGAGAATTTGCAGAGATATGCTGAGGCACATGTGGCAACAGTACAAGTTTCATTGCAGCAATTTACAGATATAAACAAGAGTTAAAATGGTTTAGGCCCAATGCTGCATAGGAGAAGTACAATCAAAGGCAAAAAAAAATATATATATATATATATATATATATAGCATAACTAAAGCTTGACCTGAAACACCTTGAGACAATTTGAGGTCACTTAGGGAAACCGGAGCAAACAGGGGCAGAGAATGGGAGTCAGGTGGTAACCAACTTAGGCCAACAGGGACCTGAGGTCAGAGTGGGAAGGGCACAAGAGGACATGATGAAGGTGAGGGGAGACAAGTGCATGGAGTTTGGAGGGAGATGCAGTGGTTAGAAGCACTGGGGGCACTGAAGAGGCAGAAGGAGTCAGAGGAGACTTTTGTGGGACAAGAGAGGGGAAGCAAGACAAAGTTCAGAAGGTAGATTATTCCACAGGAGAAGGAGGTGGAACGAGAAGGCGGACTGACTTGCTGATGAGTGAGGACAAGGGATGGAGAAAGTGCGCATGTCTCTGTGGCAAAGTGAGTAGGCTGTGGATTCAGCAGGAGTGAGATGTGAAGAGAGATAGGGAGTAAGGGAGCTGAACTAGTATTTTGCAATAAGGGAGGCACAGTGGATAGTTCCACTGTGAGACAATGGGGTAAGAGAGAGGGGAGCATTAAGGAGACAATGTTGAGTAAGGGAAGGGGAGGCAGTGGCAAAGCAGTAGAAGGAGTTGATAAGAGTGTCCAATTTGGAGAGGGAAGAGGTGGGGGGGTGCCATAGACAACATCAGCATAATCTAGCACAGGCAAAACTGTCTTAAGTACTAGTTCATGTCTAGTGGGGAGAGGAAGGCTGGCTTTGTGGTGATAGAGGACTGTGAGTTTGGGCCATAGTTTGAAGCAGATGGCATCGATGTGTGTAGAGAAATTGAGGTGGCTGTCCAGCCAGACACCCAGGAATTTGAAAGCAGAATCCTTCTCTATGGCAAGCCGTCCAAGATGGTGATCACTGGGGGGGAGGTCAGCGAGGGAGGCCAGCTTCTGCCTGGAGCCAAAAAACATAGTCACTGTCTTTTTGGTGATTTGTTTTAACTGATTTGATTGGAACCAAGCATGTACTCTGTTGAAGTCATTTTGGAGGTTGGGAAGGACACTGTTATGGGAAGGACCAGAGGAAATAATTAAGGATTTCATCTGCATACATGTACATGTAAGAGGAATGATAGACTGAGGAAAGTTCATCTATAAAAAGAGAGCAAAGAATGGGGCCAAGGATGGAGCTTTGGGGGACCCTGGACAGTATAGGGAGAGGAAAGGAGTAGAGACACCATCACCTATTTGTACTGACTGATGTCTATTGCGGAGGTAGGAGTAGAATCAGTCAACTGTGGGGACCACAAGACCAATAGAAGAAAGTTTTTGAAGAAGGAGTGGGTGAGATATGGAGTCAAATGCTTTAGCCAAATCAATTAACACAGCAGCAGTGATTTGCCTTTGGTCCATCACGATGAAGATAGAGTCACTGACCCACAACAGAGAGGCGATAGTGAAGTGTTGTTTCTGGAAACCTGATTGCACAGGTGATAGAGAGTTATTAGAAGACAGAAAGTCAGAGAGCTTTGCCAGAACAAGGGATTCCTGGACTTTGGCAAGGGAGGGGAGGAGAGAGACAGGCCTGTAATTTCCCAAGGATGTGGGGTCACCACCCTTGTGAGGGGGTAGGACTTTGACAGATTTCTAGGCTTAGGGAATGGTGGCAAAGGTGAGAGATAGATTTAGCATATGTGTCAAGGGGGTGATTACAGTGGATGTGGACATATGAGACAGTCTAGGGTGAAGACTGTCTGGGCATGTCTTAGAGGGATTGAGTGATTTGAGCATGTTATAAACTTCAGGAGAGGTGAAGAGAGGGAAGAAGAAACCAGCAGAGGGGGAGGGAGATTTAGGAGGATAGGCAGACATGACTGGTGCAGAGTGAGAGGGGGAGTCGGGCAGGGCACAGGAGATAAAAAAGCTTACTCAAGATGTTGGCTACAGCGTCAGGGTCTGAAACAGGGGATCCATCGATTTTGAGGAATGGGCAAGCTTGCTGGGAAGGGGGATCCAGGAGGGAGTGGATCATTCTCCAGAAGGAAGCTGGGGAGGATTGGCTCAGCTCAAGCTGGGATTTGAAATAGGAGGCCTTAGATAGATGAATAGCCTTGGTGTACCGACACAAAGTGATAAGGTCAGAAGAATAAGGGATGCTAGCTGTACAATCGAGCAGACTTGATAGACCTCTAGGCCTTTATCTGCTAGCAAATTTTGTATATTCATAATCCAAGTGTGGTGGTGACGTTTAACCCTGGCTTTTCTAAGGGGATCGTGATGGTCCCAGCTGAGGTTGAAAATGTATAGGAAGTGGGATAAGGCAAGGTCCACATCTGGAGCACTAAAGACTGGTAACTAGTCTGCATTTAGGAGATTGTGCTGCAGGGCGGTGACATCCAGGGAGTGGAGGGGCAGGTCCATATGAATTTAAGAGGGAAGTGGGGAGTGTGAATTTTGCAGATACAATGGGTGACACAGTGATTGCTTAAAGCATCAGAAAGGATGCCTGAAGCAGAGATGTGGGGGGGTGGGAAGATAAAATCCAGTCGAGGAGTGAGTGGTTTTGGGACAGAGGGTTTAGATGGGTAGGTTCCTGAATCAGTTGGGAGAGGTTGAGGGCTTCAATTGTTAGGGGTGGTAGGCTAAGCTGTAGAGGAGAGCCAGTCACAACTTGAAATCACCTAAGAGCAGGAGCTCTCCATTGATGGCTATAGTGGTGATTGAGGAGATGACCTTGATGATGGAGTTTGGTGGGGCTCTGGGTGGGGCATATAGGGCATCAACATAGAGGGGGGAAGAGGATGGAAGGGATAAGTGGACCATGATGAGTTCTTGGGAGGGGGGGCTGAATTCATTTAGGATTATAGTGCTGGAGATGGATTGCCTAATGTATAGAGCTACTCCACCGCCTTGCTTGCCTCTATCCTGCTGGAAAAGGTTAAAGTCAGGCATGGTGGGGAAGGAGTTAGGGATTTTAGCAGAGAACCAGGTTTCTGAGACACATAGTATGTCGGGACGATATTGGGTACACCATACATTGAGGTCATCAATTATGGGGAGGAGGCTTCTGGTGTTAAGATGGAAAATACACTGACCTTTAGGTAGGGAGAGCATGACCTGAGATGGGGACAATCCCGTGAAGGTAGTGGTCAAGGTAGCAGGGGTTGGGGCAGGGGGCCGTGATTGGGTTGAATGATGCCTGCGAGAGGAGGGAGGAGGAGGGAGAGAGGTAGGATTGGGGGGTTATTTTGATCTGCCTGAACATTGTGTAGATGGTGGGACAGAGAGGTTTAGGCAGTAGTAGAGAGCCTCGAGGTTCAGGAGGCAGGAGGAGAGCAAGGAAGAGTGAATGATGGGGCAGAAAGGGGGAAAGAGAGGGGAATGGCTAGGACTCTGGGACTGGCCATGAGGAGGTGGGAGGGTTGGGCAGCTGTTTATGGGGGCAAGGGAAGGGTGAGCAGGTGTGATGAGACTCATCAGGGCAGCTTGTTGAGGGGGGAGGTAAGAGAGAGGGGTTGTGGGGGTGTAGGGAGGTGTATAAATAGTAGAAATAGGAAGGTGGTCAGTGTAGAGAGGTGGAGCGACATGGTCATGAGAGTGGGTCACCACAGATTAGGTGGATGGATGAAATGGGCATTACCAAGAGGAGATACAGTGGTAAGCAGTAGACAGGGATGGAGTAGCAGAAACATATAAGGACTATGTTGCAGGGAAAGTATGTAGGCAACTTCAGTATGAGGTGTGGTAAGGAGAGAGATTTTGACTGAAGCTAGGGGTGGAGTTCAGCTGCATAGCAATTGGTTGATCTGCACTTGCTGGAAGGAGTCAGAGGTGCAGTGAGTGGATTTAAAGAGTGATGGGGCGGGAGAAAATGTGAGCAGGGAAGAGGGTGGGGTAAGAAAAACAGGTGGAAAGAAACAGAAAGTGCACACAAAATCTTTTGGCAGGCTAGGAAATTGCTAAATTCCTTACAGCTCAATCAGGAGCCAGTCAGGCGGAACACTCACAAAAAGAGGCCAATCAGGAAGCTGTTAAAGAAGAGCGTCAAGAGTTTGAAAGTGTCCCAGGGATCAGGTCGTACCTGAGGGTTGGCTTGCATTGTTGAGTTGAAGCAGGCAGCAGCTGCAGGGAAGCCGCACTGCAAGGGCTCCCAGTCAGGGAGCTCAGGCTGTAAAAATGAGAAGGAGAAAAAGAGATGTTAGGCAGATAAGGCATGTAAAAGGGGTGGGGTAGTGAGTGAAAGGACAGCAAAGGAGTGGAGTCATTTGGGGAAGAATTAACTCTAAGCGAGGGGCAGGGAACAAAGGTGGTAGTTGTTGGTAACAGGAGAATCTGAGGAGTTTTGAGGGGCAGGGTGATTTAGTGCCAAGTTTGGGGGTATGGGACTGAGGGAAAGGGAAGAAGATTGAATGGGAGAAAGAGAGGCTGCCAGCAATAATACAAAAAACAGGACTAAATAGCACATGCAGCATAAAACTGCAAATTTCAAATGCTGGATTTAGTAGTGCAAGCAATATTTAACAGATTTTTAAATGCAGGAATAAAATTAACTAGATTTAGTAGCACAAGCAGATTTAACAGGCACTTAAGATGCAGAAATAAGTTAACTGGATTTAGTAGCACAAACAGATTTAATACATTTAAAATGCAGGAATACAGTTAAATGACAAAGTCTTGATCAGCAGAGATTAATAAACTAAAAATCAGCTTGGACTGCAACTAAATAAATTTCATCTGCAGTGATCAGCTAATACAGCAGGATTTGAGGCAGCTATTTAACATTAATAACAGCAGCAGTTACATCTTTGACTGAAAATTTGAGCAGGGAAGAGGGTGAGAGTAAGAAAAACAGGTGGAAAGAAATAGAAATTGCACAAAATATATTTCAGTAGGCTAGGAAATTGCTGGATTCCTTATAGCTCAATCAGGACTCAATCAGGAGGAGCACTCACAAAAAGAAACCAATTGGGAAGCTGCTGAAGGAGAGCACCAAGAGTCTGAAAGTGTTGCAGGGCTTAGGTCATGCCTGAGAGTTAGCTTGCGGCATGGAGGCAAGGTAGGCGGCAGCTGTAGGGAAGCCAAGCTGCAGGAGCAGCACTCCCAGTCAGGAGGCTTGGGCTGAGGTTTGGCTTGTGGTGTGGAAGCGAGGTGGGCTTCAGCTGCAGGGAAACTGCACCACATGGGAAGTGCTCCCGATCATGGGGCTCTGGCTATATTGGGAGACACTGCTTAAAGAAAGGATAGTGGCACAGCTGGAATCCATTGGTGCCCAAAATCTGAGGCAGCATGGATTCACACCAGGAAAGTACTGTCAAATGAATCTGGTAGATTTTTTTTAGTGGGTGACTAGGGAAGTGAATCAGGGAGGGGCTATAGATTTTGCCTACCTAGATTTCAGCAAAGCCTTCAATACTGTTCCACACAGATGGCTGGTTAACAAGATGAATAGTCTGGGCATGGGGCATGAGGCGATACATTAGGTTAGAAACTGACTGACAGACAGAAAGCCGAGGGTGGTGGTAAATGGTATCCAATCCAGGAAGAGAGGGGTGACCAGTGGAATGCCAGAAGGATCAGTACTAGGACCAGTCCTTTTTAATATCTTCATTAGTGATATTGCAGAGGGGCTGGAAGGAAAGGTCTTCCTATTTGTAGATGACACCAAGATCTGCAACACGGTGGATACTCCAGAAGGGGTGCAGAAAATGAAGAGGGACCTGGAGAAGCTTGAAAGATGATCAGAGGTGTGGTAACTGAGATTCAGTGCAAATAAGTGCAAGATAATGCACCTGGGTAGGGGGAACCCTGGGAAGAGCTACAGGATGGGGGGAGGTGCTGACTGTCACTAAAGAGGAAAGGGACCTAGGGGCTATCATATCTGATGATCTTACAGTATCAAAGCACTGTGCAAAGGCTGCAGGGAGGGCCAGTGGCATGCTGGGGTGCATAGGCAGAGGTAGTACTAGTAGGAGGTGAGAGGTGGTGATGCCATTGTATAAAACAAAACACTAGTAAGGCCTCACCTGGAGTACTGTGTGCAGTCCTGGAGACCACACATGCATAAGGATATAAACAAGGTGAAGGCTATCCAGAGAAGGGCAACAAAGATGGTGCATGGTTTGCACCACAAAACATATGAGAAGAGACTAAGAGACCTCAATATGTACTCACTGGAGGAGAGGAAAGAAAAGGGCTACATGATAGAAACTTTTAAGTACCTCAAGGGCATAAACAAGGTGCAGGTGGGAGATCTTTTCCAGTGTAGAAAAGATACCAGAATGATGAGGCACGATCTGAAATTGGAGAGCGGTAGATTAAGACATTGCAAACAAAGAGTGTGGTGAATGCTTGAAATAGTCTGCCACAAGAGGTGGTAGGGGCAAGCATAGTGGAGGGGTTTAAACATGCCTGGAACAAGCACAAGAGAACCTTGAGTGGGAAGGGAGTGATGAAAAGCCATTGACCACTCAGAGTGAGTGAATGCATAAATGTATAGGGCCTACGGGCAGACTGGATGGGCCTAGCGATCCTTATCTGCTGACAATTTCTGTGTTTCTATGTAACCCTGTTTGTTGATATGGGGCTTCACTTCATTGTTTTGCAAAGATTTCTTAGTCATTTTTTTCTTAAAAATGATGCTGTTCTGTTACTTTTTGTTATACTTAATTTTAAATTACCCCTGCTGGCTGAATGCTGAATTCCCAGATTTTTGAACATTTCTTTTCTCAGTTGTAGTTTCAATGTCATTGAATCTTTTGATTCAGAGTTGCAGAGGCACCAGCAGCAGTTTATTTTCAGCTTTACTGATTTTGGGTTTGGGGGAACAATTTCCAGAAGTGAGAAACTTGTATCTTGTGCTTGGCAATTGTGTATACTAAAGTGCTTGACAACACAGACTGTCTGAGAGGGTGAATTACACAGCATAGTAGCAGAGGCAGCAGCGGTTTATTACCAGCATTACTGATTTTGGGTTTGAGGGAACAATTTCCAGAAGTGAGACATTCATATGTTATGCTTGGCAGTTGTGTGTACTACAGTGCTTGAGATTTGGATACTTGAGACAAATCATGGGAGAAAAGAAGTAATGTGTATTGTGATTAAGGCACAACTAACACAAAATGCATAAAGAGCAGTGTTGGGGCAGTGGCTCAGCACAGTGCCATGTGGCAGTGGCAGTACTACTAACTGCAGCCTCCGGACATATTTATTCTGGTAGTTGATAAAAATTTCAGGAAAGATAGTGAGAAACAGAAAGAAAGGAAAGGGTGATGTATTGGAGACACAGCATCATGACATGAAATATAGATAGGAGATAACATTTTTTGAGTGTTTTTTTAAGATAGAACTGAAGAAGATAGTATAGAAATACAGACAGTTCAGCAGTAATAGAAATAAAGAAATACAAACAGACAAAAGAGAAATAAGGAGGACAGCTGAACAGCTTTGTTTCCTTTTTAAGTTTTCTTAATTTTTGTTTTAATTTTTATAATTTAAGACAGAGTAAAAGACAAAGTTAAAAGAAAATAGCAAGATTGGAGGGCTGTGGCCTGGGGATAGAGAGTGCACTGCCATGTCTGACTTCTGCCAAACCCTCCATAATTGCAGGCTGGTTGTGGAGCACCACCTCCAGCATCTCCTTCAGCCCCGCAACTTGACAGGCAGCTCCCCTACCTCCCTGGAACTGTTCCACTTCACCATGGGTGGATGTGGGAGGAGGATCTGAGGCCGATTTCTCAGGTGGTGCCCCCCTCACTACACCACCCGAGGTCAACTGCAGGTCTATGTTGCAATCTGCTCCATCTGCCCCTCCTGCACCTGCCCACCACCACATCTCTTTATGCTCCCCTTGCCAGAGTAAGTACTAGGGGTGGCACCACCTACAGCCCTCTCACCACCTGTCTGCCTCACATCTGCCTCACATGTTCCTCCCATTCCTTAAGGTACCTCCCTTGAAGATATGTGTGCTGCCCATCTGTCCCCAGATGACTCCCCATTTCTCACACCGAGCAACAGTGTGGCAAAATCTGCAAATCACCACACTGTTGTCAGTAGGTTAAATTCAAAAAAGTTCCACACAAGGTACTTTGGCTGCTGCTGATGAGGGGAGGAGAGAGATGATCCTGGTTGTGGGTCCTCCTCCTTGGAGTGCACAGGTACAGGTGGTGGTCATGGTGGTTGCACAACTGGTGGTGATGCTGGTGCCTCTGCCTCATCTCCTTGCTGAGGCTGGCGCTCCAATTCCTGCACTGTGTGTGTGTGTGGGGGGTGCTACTGCTGTCTTCTCCTGCTACTGCCATGGGCCAGGTGCTATTCAGCAAAACTCATGTCTCTCCTTTGCTGCCTTCCCTCCCCACAACCACTCTTTGTTCTAGGTTCATTCTAATTTGAAATGAACAAAAAAGAGTAAAAAGAGTGAAAAAACACACTAAAAGAGGTAAAAAAAGTAATTGAAACAAGTGTTCAATATACACAAAATAACAGGTAAACAACAACTAAACAAAGACTCACTGACTATAAAGTAAATATAATATATAGAACAGGCAAAACAAAGGTGAAAAAGTTTTTTTTTCTCTTTTTTGTGTAACAAAAATTGCATATCTGTCTCCTTTCACTCCAAACTCAGACAGCAAAGTGAAACTAAGAATGAGTCACACTATATTGAACAGTAGCATGTGACCTGCAGGAGTTGTTTCCACATGACCGCAAGCAATTGTTTACATGAAGTAGCCACATTTTGAACGAACCTCACCTGTCTTTACCAGCGAAGCTACTGGTGAAGTCACTGGTAAAGTTAACATACTTTGCCTTCCCGTCTTAATGGCAATGTTACCACGAAGTCACCAGCAAAGCCACATTGGCAAATTCACAAGCTGATAGCAAAATTTGTGGATTGCTCCATGGAGGTGGAGTTGGTAATTTGGCCGGAAATTCACTATCAAATTAAAACTTTGCAGCATCTCTAGTACCTATAATATAAACATATTCTAACTCATTGTGAATATTTTTTTTTAAATGGAACCTCCTGTGTGAGAAAATGGACTATGCCAGCAAAATTTGGAAATTCAGAATTTTAGCATGAAGCAGCCTCTTACGGTTCTAAGAGTACCTGCAATGTTTAGAAATAAATAATCTTGATTGGCTCAGAATTATATCATGATTAATAATGTAAACATCAACAGATGGGATAAATTGGAATCTTACAATTTAGGAGAGAGAGAAAGAAATACATTTTTATGTTGGAGGTTTTTATCTAATTTTGAGGTTTACTGTAGTAGTTGTGCAGTTTATGGATGTGACAGCCAGGATGAAGCACATAAATGCTGCAGAATGTCACAGAATGCTGCAGTTTACTGCAGGGACCATTGTAAGTCAATGACAATTAAGCCCTTTTGTCATTCAGGATTTTGTGACACGTCATTACTGCAAGTTACTGCTCTTCATCGTGGCTGACTCCACTTTGCAATGCAGATCTCTGGAATTATATTTATATTTACTGCAAATAATTCAATTCATATCTAAGTTAGGGTTTATTGCCAAAACAGCAAAAGTAAGTAAATGTAATATTAGGGACTTTTGAAACCTTAACTATGCCCACCCCATGCACCACCCTGTGAAATCCACCAAACTGATTGGGAAAGCACATCATAAATAATTAGCATAGTATGAGAAATACAGTTACAGCTCATTACGAACACTGCAATCAGATGTTCTGCAGGTGCATCTACTGATCGGGCAGATGGGTACCACTGGAGGGGTTGTGCACCTGCAGCTGGTTTATTGACTGACTGTACAGGCAGGAGGGGTGTACCCATGACAGGGATGGTACACTGTGGGTCTGCATGCAGTGGAAAAGTTAGGGTTCCAAGAAACCATAACAACGTATTTCCTTGCTTATGTTGTTTGGGCAATAAATCCTAACTTAGGTATGAATATAATTATTTGCAGTACATTTTCTGTCTTTTAAAAATAGATAGCAATGTCGGCCCTGCACAGAGCAGGAGGTATGTCATGGCTGCCTCTCACTAAGCAGCTGTATGCTGATGCACACTATACCACATCTATAGCTTGCTTTACAGTTGCCCCTGTGGGCCATTCACAAAGCACCTGCAAGGTGATGTGCTGTGCACCACACCGGAAGTGCCCCATCCCCTCATTTTGGTTTCTGAGACATGCTTCTGAACGTAATCATTTTATTTCTTTTGCACATAACTTGTCCATTTTTGGACATTTTGGTACCACATTTTTAGGGTTCCAAAGCTGCCATCCCACCACATGACTACATATGTTGCACCTTATAAGTGTGACTTGGAATATGTTTTGGAAGGTTAAAAAGATACTGACAACCCTTTCTGCATCATATTATTTCTAGTTGGAAACCCATATTTTACAATTGCACGCCTTCTCAAAAATTCATTGATGTTGCTGGTTGTTTTAGCTGCTTTTTTTTTAAGTACAGCTGACTTGCATGCTAATGATGTAGTTATGCCCAACCTTTTTTGTTTCATATCCTTGATCTACTACTACTGCATACTTCCTGAACATTAAGAACACCAACAAAAAGTGCAGTCACTGATGATGCAATAGACTCTTCTCCTTCCATTGCAACATAAGTGGCTAGATCATGTTGGGTGGTGTCAGTCTAGGAAAGATGGAGGGAGAGGTGTTATAGGACTATAAACAAACATGCTTTTGTGTGGTAACACCAGTGTGGTGGGCAGTCTATATTTTGGTTTAAAAGGAAAAAAAGTGATCAAAATCAAACTACCAGCTACATCATCAGTCTCTACAGAATGTGACCAATCATATCATGTGTTTTCTAAAGTCATTTACGGCCTTAGTGGCTTGATAAGATCCCTTTGACCCCCAAAACACATTTTTTCCTGTCATTTTCTTCTCTCCCCAGCTGGCCCCTATACCCCAGACCCCCCCGACCCATCACGTGACATCTCTCAGGCTTAGCCCCATGGTAAGGAGGCAGATAGCCTGGCCCAATCCGTCCTTCTAGGATCCACATCAGGGTCATTAGTGCAGGACCTGCAAGGGGTCAGGTAATCAGCCTGCCAGCCAGGGATATTTTCCACCTGATTTTTTTTCCCTTGCAGTGGAGAGGCCTGCAATGCTGCCATTGGTGTCACTACACATGCATCTGTATGTAGGCTATCAGATGGCTGCCATTTCTCCACCCCCCCCCAGTTGTAATCCTGGGATTCTGCTCCCCCAGCCATCACTAGGGACCAGGCTATTGCTGGGTGCCACACCACCCCCCACCCCGGAGGAGAACAGTGCACTGGATGCTCAGTCCTCCCCACCAGCTGACCTTCTGATGATGCAGGCTCAGGGCATGAACCCAGTTCACTGGCGTCATGAGTGGTAGCTCTGCCTCTGCATTGATGGGCCAGCCTGGATCCCAAAACACATTTTGTGTCAGATTTACAAGGTGTCACTTAGGTGGTCAGCAGGAAGTAGTTGGGACTTTGGCAGTTTTAAAATATTTGATCAAAAGCACCAACAACAGGAATGTTATGAGCAAAAGAAAAAGGCAGGGAATGAAATTAAGTCCATAATTGTCATGGCCACATCCCTCACTACGCACATACCTGTACATATGATGCCATATGACTGCCACTCCTCTGCCCCCATAAGCTGTGCACTCTTGTGGACTCAGATTTTTCACTTGTGTTTATTTCGGTTATAACCTGACCATTTTTGTTATTTTGGACCCACATGTGCAGCGTGGCCAAGCCACCACAACCCTCACAACTACTTAAATGGCACCATGTAAATCTGACCCAAAATGCGTCTTAGTATTCAACCCTCTAAAACATATTTTGGGGTGGAATTTCAAGATGCTTCTTACTGTATGTGGTCATGACTCATGAGGTGGGGGTCGTGACTAGGCCATCCTAAAAAGTTGGGTCAAAAATGGGCAAAAATGGTAAGAATATGGAAAGAAGAATAAAGGGGACAAAATCTAAGTGCAATACTCATATTTCAGGACTTCGTTTATTTCTCGTTTTTTATGGCTGCATAGCGAGATCGATGCTGATGTGTAATGAAAGGAAGAGGAGAAGGGGGGGGGTCCTGGGGGTGTGACCCTATACTGACTGCATAGCAGTTTGTGCGCTCTATGCTCTACCAAGTGAGTGGAGTTGAATCAGGGTATCTGTTCCCCACCCCCTCTGCAGCTCTCTGACCGATGTCTCCTCTATCTCTGTCTCTCTCTCTTTCTCTCTCTTGTTCAGTTCCTCATCCCTGCACTTCTTTTTTTTCTTACTCTAACTGATAATTAAGAACCCCTCTCTTTCTCTCTGTCTGTTCCCTGCCCCGTGTGCAGTTCTCTGACTGGATGATCTAGTAGAGACTGAGTTTTCTGGTTTAGTTCCATTTTCTGTTTGTTTATATTGCATGTAGAGGGAGAGACTTCTAAATCTTGCAGTGTAGTTCTGAATGGATGGGGAGAGAGAGAGAGGGAGCGCATCAGAGCAGATTGCTGAATTGAGCAGGGAAGGGAGAGCACTGGAGCAGAGCAGTCTTGGAGTGAGGAACATAATGCACTAATGATCAGAGATAAATGCTGCAAAGGAGGAAGAAGAGCTTTGAAATGGAGAGGAAAGTACATACTAAGTGTAGCAGTTGACACCATAGTACTGTTGAACACAGTCAGGGCTATTATCATGGCAGCGGAATTTTCTACAGAAACTACACAATTCTTGTCCCACCCCAGAAGTCATGTCTGACCATGGAAGTTACTGTCAGGTCTGTCACCATGAGCATACAGCTTACAAAAGCTGTTTAACCTGCTACCTGCCACAAAAAAAAAAAACCTTCTGGGATCTTCTGTTTCACCCGGCCACCTGCCAGAAGCTATCCTGGGTTGTGCTGTGACCCACCATACACCCCCCCCCCCCCACTGGCTGTGCGGAGACTACTGCTTGCATTGTACAGTATATTTACCATCACGGTGATTCTGAGCCTCCCCTATTGTTGTGTGGCCCAATAAACTCATGTATGTGGGTGCTAGGGTACCACCCTGGTCCCCCAAATGTCTGTGACACTGGGTGCCCAAATCCCAATGTTACCCTGTACCTGTAAATAAAAAGGTCCCTTGTAGTCTTCTATTATTAAATGTAAAAAAGCAGAAAAAGGTCCATCAGAGTCTACTGCTAGTCACATAACTCCTCAGCCCACCCCACCCGACCCCCCACTCAGCACCACCACCCACACCCCACCACACCATCACTCACATAGAAATGGTCCAGCTAGCTTTTCCACTGAACATGTCCTTCTTCTTCAATGCTGACCTGGGACTGAAGAAACAAGGTAAGTGCAGTCAACATTATTTTCAATGTGTTTTGAACTTTTACTTATAACTTTGTCATTTTTTATATTTTTTCACTAAATGTTCGACATATATAACATAGAAACATAGAATATGAAGGCAGACAAGGGCTGCTGGGCCCACCTGGTCTGCCCATTTCTTTTTTAGATCTTTGTTTATTGCCACAGACCAAACTTGACCTACAGCACCATCTCTTCCCCGCCCTTCCTTACCCCTATGATTCCCTTGTGCCTGTGCCAGACATTTTTGATTACCACCACTGTTTTCACCTCCAATACCTCTGCTGGAAGGCTGTTCCAGGCATCCCCCGCACTTTCTGTGAAGAAGTACTTACATCCCCTTCTGAATTTACCCCTTCCAATTTTGTAGCGTGCCCCCTTGTTCTGGAGCACTTTTTTCTCTGAAAAATACCTCCCTCTTGTACCTTATTTACCCTGTGAGGTATTTAAAAGTCTCTGTCATATCCCTCCTCCCTCATCTCCTCCAAGATGTACATATTTAGCTCCTTTAACCTCTCCTTTTAGGGCTTTTGATGCAGACCCTGCATCATTTTGGTAGCCCTCCGCTGGACTGCCTGCACTCTGTCTATGTCCTGCCTAAGATGTGGTCTCCAGAACTGGACACAGTACTCAAGGTGAGGTCTTACCAGTGATCTGTGTAGGAGCAACACCACCTCCCTTTTCCCACTGGTGATACACCTTCCGATGCACCCTAGTATCCCACTAGCCCTCCTGACTGCCTTGTCACACTGCCAGGCCACTTTTCAGTTGTCTGAAATGATTACCCCTAGATCAACATGTCCTTTTTCTGGATTCAACCTCAGGAACTAGGCTGGTCAAATTATTTAAATCTGGCCCAAAACGTAATTTCACAGCCACTCCACTAAATCAGCTTTTGGGTGGGATTTGAACATTTTCACCTACTGGGTTCGTGAGATGGGGTCATAAGAAGGCTATGTGGAAAATCAGGGGTACAAATATTAAAAAAACAACAAAGTTATGAGTGTACTTTGAACTTTTTCAATGTGCACTCAAACTTTGATAATTTTCAATATTTTGACACCACATTTTTAACACAGCCATTTTTTCACACCACCTCATGAACATGACAGCTGTCATTTTTCAAATCCTGATCAAAATGGGAGTTTGCACTTGTGGCACAAAATTACATTTTGTCCAGTATTTTATTAAATGACACCTGCCATGTTCAGAAGGAGAGGTCATAAAAAGAGTCTGTTGAAGTTTGGGGTCAAAATGTCACAAAAAAATTATGAAATAAAGTTGTTTGCAGAGATTTCCATTGACTAAGTGGGGACCATGTTGAGCACATTGCCTTCCTATGCCAGTGACCTGAGTTCAAGTGTGAGCTCAAAGAGCCGCTATATGAGAATATGGAGTGGGGACCTGTGTGATACATTATTTATCTATACAAGTGCTGTCGGACTTTAGGTGACCTCATGAGTTATGTAAACAGCATGAGTATAGATGAACCATTTATCACACAATGTCCCCTCTGCATATTTCATTAATGCTAGGATAGAACCATTTGTGATGGATTATTTTGTAAGACTTTTATAAAATAATTTTTATAAAAGTTTGTGGGTTTACTTTGCTGGATAAGCAGCAACATGCCAGCATTTTATCTTCTTCTTCAATTGCACCCTCTGTGGCTCTCCAATTGGGTTCTCTCTCTCTCTTTCTCTGTTCCCCACCCCTACACATCTTTTCTTCTTTAATTGCATTGTGAATCTGTTCCCCATCCCCTCTGCAGCTTTCCAATTGGGCACTTCCTCTGTGTATCTCTCTTTCTCTCTTTCTCTCTCTATCTCACACACTCACTTGCTCACTCTGTCTATTCCCCAACCCCACACTTCTTGTTTTCTTCTGTCTGCAGCTCTGTGATCGAGTGCTTCCTCTGTGTCTCTCTCTCTCTTTTGCTCTCAATCTGTTCCCCGCCCCATTTCTTTTCATTTTCAATTGCATTGTGCATCTGTTCCCTGCCCTCTCTGCGGCTTTAAGATCAGGAGCTTCTTTTGTCTCTCTTCCTCTGTCTCAGTCTGTTCCCCATCCCCTCTGCAGCTCTCTGATTGGTCACTTCCGCTGTCTCTCTGTATCTTGCTCGCAGTCTGTTCCCTGTCCCTACGATTCTTTTCTTCTTCACTTGCGCCCTCTGTGGCTCTCTAATCAGGTGCTTATTCTGTCTCTCTCTCTCTCTCTCTCTCTGTCACTTGCTCTCAGTCTGTTCCTTGTCCCCACACTTCTATTCTTCTTCAATTGCATTGTGCACCTGTTCTCTTCCCCATCTGCAGTTCTCCAATCAGGTGCCTCTTATATCTCTCTCTTGCTCTCAGTGTGTTCCCTGCCACCTCTCCACCACCACTGCAAGGCCCATGTTTCAGTGCAGCAATAGGTTTGAGTGCAGGCTTGACAGCAGCATTGCAGGTATTAGTTTTGGTGGAGTTTAGTCACCATGAGATGGGTTGGAGACAGTAGCAGGATGATGGAAAACAGAGCAGAGGATCCAGTTCAGCAGGCCCCACCACAACAAAGTGCAGTCACACTGTTTTTTTAATTTTTTTTTATTAATTTAATCCCCTTGTCAGCGGCAGCACAGAGAGTGGGCAAAGCAGCACTGATTGCTGCAGAGGTGAGAGGCAGAGAGGGGGAAGAGTCAGCAATATTGGACCAGTCAATCAATCAGTCAATCTTTATTTAACCAGGTGAGCATCATTGAGAAGAACTCATTTACAAGATGATCCTCGGCATTCACATATATGGTTACAAGGCACTAATGTATACAGTGTTACAACAAATGGGAGTAGAAACAATACAGTAATGCAAAAATATATGATAGGCACAAGGCAGAAATATATACAGAGTTACAACAAATTGGAGTTCATACCATGTAGTAATGTAAGCGTAAACAATGAGAGATTGCACATGTCTTTAGAAGAAAGTAGAATACATATTATGATACAAGAACCTATGTACATTAGCTGCGACAGGACCCTATACAGCAAGATAGGGTAAGGACAGAGAGGAGTATAAGGAGGAAGGGGGCAAAGCCAGAGGGCAGAGAGCAACCAGGGGAAGAAAGAGGGAGGTAAGAGTGATACGTTTAGGGACAGTCAGGCCCCACCAGACCATATACAGCAACCTTCTCCCAGCCAGACCAAAGAAAGAGCGAGAGAGAGAGACATGGTCTGGATGGTGAGTTGACAGCAGCACCACTGGGCAGATGCTGACTGACATTTCTCTCTGAACTATTTTTGTTTTGTTTACTTTTGTAAAGTTTTGCACTGGATGGTGCCACAAGCAGGCCACAGGACCACCATACCCGTTGGTGGGAGGGGGCAGGGCAGAAGACTGCATGGGGCCGGGCAAGCCCTGACTCACAGAGCTACTAGATCATGGATAGCACTCCAGTTGGGAGCAGGAGGCATGGCAGGCTGTAGAAGGAAATGCATAGTATGGACAAGTCAGGCTAGCAACCCAGTTAGCTACACAGTAGCCCAGAAAGGAAACAGGCCTCACAGCAAGGCTAGTGCACATAAATAAAGAGAACTCACTTACATTGACCTCCAGCCAAGAAGAGAGGAAGTAGACAGGCCCCACATCCGAGGAGCTAGTAAATAAAATATCAGACTCTGCAGTCAGGAGCAGGGAAAAGAGAAAAACTGTATTTATTTCTACTTGGCATGGTGACATGGCATTCAGGCACAAAACAGCAACTGAACACTGCATTTTTACAGTGGAGCAAACCTGGATACATTACTATGAAAACATCATCTTTGTTGTTCCTAGACTCCCTCTCATTTTCCTGCTGTTCCTTCCTGCTCAAGTTATAATTCTCTGTTTGTGAGGTCATAACCTGTGGCTGAGGAAATTATTTTGATCTCAAAAACAAAGGATAATGACTTCAACAGAAGGAATAGCAGGAAAACTACAGTACCTTAAGTCTGTGACACAAAGATCCTGTTTTCATGCAAATGTCCTCACTAATAAAGAATATGGACACATAAAGACAAAAGGCTTGATTCTCAAAGGACCTTAGAGTAACACAAGCTGCAGCACAGGGCAGCATGTGGCAATGCTTGGTATGCCACGGACCCTGCACCAGGTTCTTTATTGGGAAGGGTCCCATTGGCAAAGTCCCCACTGTTTGTAGCAGCTGGGCTATATGCCAAACAGACAGTGCACCCAAGGGATTTGCTGCAAGCTGTAGGGTGGTCATGTGGCACTCCTGCAAGGGTAGAAATGGGTAGTTGGCAACTGAACGCACACAGAGATAGAATATCTGTGCAGTATGAGGTCAAATGGTACAGCATACAGGGGACTCGTACATTGCTGACGTATGTCTCACAAATACAGGTGTTTTATATATATATATATATATATATATATATATTCTATGCAACAAACTTCTTTAATGCATCATTTAGGGTTACAAAAGTCAGGAAATGAGACATTTAGGTTGCCCCATCCCCCCATGGACCCACCCATCATCCCGAGATTGTCAGCTGAAGAGGTGTGTCATTGGGGTTGTGAAGCCTAAATGTCACCCCATTCCATCTGTAATCATATTCACAAGCCACAGTAAAGAGGAGTGGGGTGACATTTGGGCCTCACAACACCCAATGACTTACCAAATCTTCCAATCGAGGATGATGAAATATCATTCCTGACTTTTGTGTTTTAGCCCTAAATGATGCATTAACAAAGTTTTTTGCATAGAATGTTCTTACTTTTTGAGAAAGAATAGAAAAGTACAAAGTTGCACAAGTTAGTGGGAGTGCAGCCCTTCGGGCCCCGTGCTATCACCAACTTGCAAATTCCTGCCTAAGATAAGAGTACAAGTACTGAATATCATACATATTGCTGGCTGCGCATATTGTTGGTAGTGTGGGGCCCACCACCTTGAAAGAAAGCAAAGTGTCAGTCATCAGAGTTGCATAAATCAACACCTGTTTACATGTCAGACACCTAACCACTACAAATTACCTCCATGGCAGTAATGCTAGGCACCCTATAAATGTGAAGCCAGTACCACAATGCAAAACACCATATGCAAAACATAAAGTGTGTCAAGCAATATGGATGCAGCAAATGAATTTTCCAACACCTAAACACCATAATTCACATGGACAGCACATCCCCTCAACACGCTCCAAATTTCAATGTAAAAGATCAAACCGTTTCCGAGATATAAAATGTGAATGTTTCAGGTTTTCATTCATCACACTGGCAGAATTCCACACTTTTTAACATTTTACACACCTAATGACTGAAGAGTACATCCATGGCAGCAAGGCTAGCTACCCTAATAATTTAAAGCCACTACCACCATGGAAAAAGCTGTCTGCAAAATGTAAACTGCATAACGCAATATTTCCACAAAAAATGTATTGTCTGACACCTAAGCACTATAATTCACATCTACAGGACATGCCGTCAACACCCTCCAAATTTCAAGCTAAAAGACCAAACCATTTCCAAGATATTTAATGTGAAAATTTTTATAAATTGTGATATCTGGGCCCTCCAAATCTGCTCATCTAGTTCCTCCCTCGTGAACAAAGATCGCGATCAAAGAATTTGCAGGCTCACGATCAAAGAATTTTCAGGCTCACGATCAAAGAATAAAAAATGTTAAAACAATTTTTAGAGAAAAATACATGTAACCACAGCCATGACTCGACAGAACAAAGGCCTCTGAGCAGATCCCATCCTAGTTTGCCTTTAGACGTGACCTCTTTGCTGAGAAAATTTAATTTTTCATGTGGCCATCTAGTCACGCCCTTGCGATCAAAGATCGCGGTCAAAGAATCTCAAGATCAAAGAATTTGCAGGCTTGAGATCAAGGAATTTTCAGGGTCACGATCAAACAATAAAAAATGTGAAAAGTCAATTCTTAGGCAGAAATGCATGAAACCACAGCCATGCCTTGGTAGAACGAAGCCCCCTGAGCAAAACCCACCCTCATTTGACTTAATAAGCCAACCCTGATCTGAGAAAATAGATTTTTTAAGTGGCCATCTAGTCACACCCTCGCAATCAAAGATCGCGGTCAAAGAATCTCGCGATCAAAGAATTTGCAGGTTCACGATCAAAGATCATTAGCGAGCCACGATTCAAATTCATCCCCATTCAAACTCGCTCCCAACAATACGCTCCCAATCCCTATCCATGCATAAGTGACAGTTGAATCAATTGGCTTACAGAAGCACTGTAATTGCCTAATCTGTAGTTGTAGGAGTACTTTTTCACTCAGATGCAGGATCCTCTGCTGCTGGTGGCTGTTTGGAGCACATTTTTGCTCCGGTTTTAAACTGCTAGCTGTGACTTTACTCTGCACTCCTCTGTGCGGCTTTATTCTGCAGCTTCTCTGTGTTCGTTAGAGTGGGAGCAGAGGGTTTTCTGTTCAGGAACTTAGCCAGTCCGATTGATGCTTTCCTCCTTGGGAGCACTTTTTAGCTCTGATGCAGGATCCTATGCTGCTATTGGCTCTTCGGAGCAGGCTTTTGCTCCAGTTGTAACCTGCTGGCTGTGGCATTACTTTGCAGCTCCTCCATGTTGTCGGCATTTGGTAAGAAGGGGTCTTGTTCAGGGGCTAAGCCGTTCGATTGCTGGGCTCTTTCCTCCTTGTGAGCACTTTTTAGCTCTGATGCAAGATCCTCTGCTGCTAGTGGCTGTTCGGAGCATGTTTTTGCTCTGGTTTTAAAATTTGCAGCTCCTCCATTCATCGCCGTGGGGCTAAGAGGGGGGGTCCTGTTCAGGGATTAAGCCACCGATCAGGAAACTGCCACTACTCATATTCATTGTGGAGCAAATTCGAAGGGAGTGGGTATGTAAGGAGCAAAATGACGTGGGAGCTTACTGTCGGGAGCGGATTTACGCGGAGCAAATTCTCGGGAGCGTATTGTCGTGCTCTCGTCACAATCTAAGAATTCCTTGCAATCAAAGATTCTTAGATCACAAGCCTGTAAATTCTTTGATTGTGAGGCAGGACTAGATGGGCAAAACCCCATTCTTCTTTCACAAAATAACCATATAAATATTCCCATTGACTTATAATGGGAAATTAAAGGTTTAATAACTTTTGAATGGATTAATATTTTTTCACCAAACAAAAAGTGGAATATCCCTTGACCCACGCTCTTTCAGAAGGGCCAAGTCACAGAGCAGCACGCCACATGACAGCTGTGCAGCGCCATGGAAAATATCCGAAAAACTTCCCACATAACTGGCGAAAAGTGCATTTTTCAGCATTTTGGTGTGCAACAACTGTAAGTCTGACCGAAATGGAATTTGGCAAATCAAGAAATCTATGATGCCTCACTGCACGTACCAAATTTCATGCAAATCTGTTGAAAGTGTCCAAAGTTATTAACATGCAAAATTTTGACTTTAACATAGAAGTGGCTTCTAACCCTAAATGTAGGGGCGCGACGGTGCCCCCATAATATATTTCATGTCTGAGCACATTGACATGACACAGTAAAGGAGAACAGGGTGAGATTTAGGCATCATGACCCCAATGACATACCCCGGCATCTGTCAAACTGTGGAGGATCAGGTTGGCATGTGTGAGGGGGGTTAGGGGTTCAACCCCAATGTCTCATTTAGTGACTTTTTTTGTTTTAACCCTAAATGAAGCAATAACGCAGTTTACTGCATAGAATTCCCTTACTTTTGGAAAAAGTGTAATATGATTAGTAAAAAACTCATACTGGTGGGAGTGCGGGGCCCAGCTCCCACCAAGTTGTCAATTTTAACATAACAATATGCATCTGGGCCCACACTCCCACTTCCACAAAGCTACGGAGCCATGCAGCGGCGCTACAGGGCACCAAACCCTTGTAACAGTAATTTGCAAATATCTTGGGAACCGTAAGGGCCGGAAAAAAAATTCTAGCATCATTGTAATCGTGACAGTGAGTATTTCTCGCATCATCTGAAAGACTGTACCCAATATCTCACATTATTTACAAGATATGGGCATAGAAAAGCACTGAACCGGCACTCTTTCTACCCTTATGACACTAATTTCACAATGTCTCATGAACCGTGCAACATACAAACAAAATTCCCCTGCAGACTTACTCTACGATTTCAAATCTTTTTCCAGTGGCTAGATCACCTAAAGGTGATCTAAGCCACCTATAGTGTAAAGTCTGTATCTCGTTTCGTTTCCGAGATAACGACACTGAAAGTCATGACACAGACTGCAATGTAATCCTATGGGGAAAATGTCAATTATGTCATTGAATATCTCTGCAACAAATTATTTCCCCAACACCTAAACAGCATAGTTCACATCTGTATGACATCTCCTCAACACCCTGCAAATTTCAAGTAAAAAGACCAAACTATGACTGAGATATGGTCATCCCAATTTGGGCTATCTGGTCTTTCCAAGGGCCATCTTGTCTTTCTCATTAACATTCAAAAAATACATATAAATTTTCCCATAGAATATAATGGAAATTTCAAATTGTGGTAACTTTTGAAAGATTAATATTTTTTCACCAAACAAAAAGCAGCATGTTTGGCCACTGAAGCTCTTTCAAACAAGCCATGCTGTAGAGTGGACTACATGACGGACGCGCAGCGCCATGGAAAATATCCCAAAAACTATCTTCAAAACTGGATAATTTTGTATTTTTCAGTTTTTACATGCACAAAGACCATAAGTCCAATTGAAACAAAACTTAGCAAATCAAGAGATCTGCCATGCTCCACCATGCATACCAAAGTTCATGCAAATCCGTTGAATGGGTCCAAAGTTATTAACGCCCAAAATTTTGACTTTAACATAGTAGTGTCTTCATAACCCTAAATATAGTGGTGTGACTCCGCCACTATAATATGTATAGCTATACATATATATATATCACCTATATTAGTATGTACCACACCTGCATAGTCTGAAGCAGGCATACATACTGTCAGCTTGGCATTGTTGGACCTGGATAAGGGAAGGGGTGAAGCAGACCGCACTGTAACTGTGATGCCACATCACAGCCTGGCTACCCTGGTACCATAGAGTACATTGGGGGGTACACAAATATACCCATCCCAGGGAGCACCCATCCAGCACAGGGAGGGCTCTGTGGGTGGTGCATGACCTCTTTGACCAACCTGGTTGGTCTAGCAGGTGTTTGTTTCTGATGGCACCATGCCCATACATGAATACCAGGAAAGGGGATGTGGCAGCAGCGCCCCAGCACAAAGCTCCCTGCACTGTGCTGCACCCCTTTTTGTGTCACAAGAGCAGTGTAAGACCTCTTTGGTGCATGCGGCCTGCAGATGTCACAGGCTACATTTGAAAACTGCTCTCAGTGCAATTGCAGATGCAAGATGGCCCTTGCATCATTCAGTGTGACGTACGCCCCTTGCGTCATTCAGAACACTTTGAGAACTAGGTCCAGACTATTAAAGTGAGGAAAGGGATAAAGTCCTAGTTTATGTGTGGATACAAATTGCTAACCTGGGGCATCATAGATTTTCTATTTCACAGTTTTGTTTTTGCTCTCATATCACTAAATCCAGTGGGCAATATAAACAAGTATTTGTCAATGCCGAATGTTGTCTCGCTGGCTTTGGCATTGGTAGTACAGGAGTTAGAGATGCATAATAGGAATGGCAGTGAAGTATTGAAAAGACACCAAACTCACCCCCACCCTGAAGAGACACATTTTCAACATAGACATTTTGGGACCTCCCCTCATGAACAGTGGCACTGTGATTTTGTTAATCTGTCCCAAAAGTTGATTTCCCACAGTGACCACGCCATTCTGCGCCACAGGTGCGAAAACACATTTTGGGCAGGATGTGAAAAATGACAACTGTACTGTTCATAAGGAGGTGTGAAAAATGCCAGTGTTGAACTCTGGCATGAAAATATTGCAAATCTGTGAAGTTACAAGGGTGCGTGGAAACTGCACAACGCATGCTTGTAACACAGTCATTTTACGGACTTTCATCACCAAATTTTCAACATACATATTGTAGGACCTCTGCTTATGAACAGTGTCACTGTCATTTACTCAGACTCTCCCAAAAACTGATTTTGCACAGCGACTGCGCTATTCCGCTCCGGAAGTACGAAAACACATTTTGGCCAGGATATGTAACATGACAGATGTACTGTACATAAGGAGGTGTAGAAAAATGCCAATGTTGAAAATCTGGAGTGAAAATATTACAAATTCATGAAGGTACGAGCGTGCGTGGAAACTGTGCAATGCACACTTGTGAAACAGTCATTTTTTGGATTATTTTTACCAAATTTGCAACATAGGGTTTTTGAGAGCCCACCTCGTGAACAGTGGCACTGTCACTTTGTTAATCGGTCCTGAAAAGTGATTCTGTGCAGTGACCAAGAAATCACCTTTTGGGACCGAATAACAAAATGACAGTAACTGAACTCATGAGGAGGGGCCCAATAACCGAATGTTGAAAATTTGGTGCAAAAATTTCAAAAAATGCCCGAGATATGCACCAAAGTTGAAAAAAACCCTATTTTATGCCGTTATACAGCTTACTGGCATTTCTTCAGTTTGCGGTCGGCTTTGAAGGGTGCAGACCTGTTCCTGGTCCACCGACGATCATCGCTCTGGACTCTGGAGGTACGTATGGGGTGAGGTGTGTGTGGGAAGGCAGGTGTGCAGAGGGTGGGCACGGTTGGGGAGGAGCAGGACAGACTGCGTAGGACTGTTTTCTTTATTACAGGTTAAAAAAAAACATCGTAGGACTTTTTTTTTTTTTGCAGGCATTTGGCACACTGGGGTGGGCTCCCAGTGTGCCACAAGAGTGTTTGGTGGGTGTAGCTGACGGGATTGGGCACCCCATCGGCACATACCAGGGGGGCTAGAGCCGAGGGGAATTTGGCAACCCCCTCAACACACAACAAATTGGGGTGAGCATTATGCCGACAGGGAGTGGGCTCCCCGTCAGCACATGAACTGGGTCAGGGCATATTGACAGGGGGATTGGGCAGCCCTGAAGCCGGCATTGTGGCATGTGGTGGCGGCAGTCACTGCAGCCATGTTTACTAGAATGCTTCACCAGAAAAGGCATGTCGGGAGGTGCCGCTGCGTGACGAGTTTAGCTGTCATTGCTTGGACCTTTTCCTAGATGTGCTCACTATATTATGCGTTGCCAGTGTGGCGCCTGCATGCTACCTTATTGGGGAATGAGAGACGCACCTACTGATGCGTGCCCTGCATTCACCCACAGTGACCGCACCTCCAAGTCTGCTACTATTGCAATATGTTGGCGTGTAAGCCAACCATAAAAAGGGATGTGTAGCACCCACCCCAAACACCGCTAATATGTATAATGTCCATCAGGTATGCATGCCCCATACATTAACTTTATATCCCTTATCAAGTTAATGCATTAGCATCCATAGTGACTATGACCAGACTGGGGCTGGGAGAACTCCGAGAAGTTCTGACCCTTATTAAATAAGAACTGAAACATGAGAGTATTCTGATTAGTCCTGATTAGTTATGATTAGTTCTGATTTTTCATAACAATTTCAATAGATGTCTTAAAATGCATATGAGGGAATAAATTCTCTGTAGTATTCAACACAGTGGGGCAAAGGGAATACTTTAAATAATTATTTGTATGAAAAATAAAGTAGAACTGCAAATGTAAAAGAGAGTTGGGTCAACAACAACACATGTAGCACAGTCAACAGCATACAGTAAGTTCTTTTGTGGCCTCCCTTGACATACCTGCCTGGGCCAGTTTCACCATGCCAGTTTGACAGCAATCCTGTTGACCAGCTTTACAGCGACTGTGCAAATGCCAACCCCAATCATGGTCCACATTGTGCCATTGGCAATAGCAGTGTGTTCTCCCTGCACACACCCTCCCCATGAAGGGGGCTTCACCCCTCGCAACCCCCCCGACTTTAATATAATCATCTCCATGGTGGAGGTGTTCAGGGAGAGGATGCAAGACCTGAGAAGCTGCACTAGGGTCCTGTCTCACTGTAGCGGTACCATTACAGCGATCCACAGTGACCTGTCATTTTGTCACTGAAAACTAGAGGTTGCTGTAAAGGTTTCACTGAAGCAACAGCATACCACCTGGGCCTAGCACAGCAGCACATAATACACTCTCTTTGATTTGTCTCACTGATCTCTCTCTCTCAGTTCTCTCAGTGTATCCCACCCACTCTCTCCCGGCCCCCCCCACCGTGCTGTCGCTGAGTGTTTTTTAGTATGTGTATATCGAGGAATCCCTTTCACTCCTTACACTGTTTCACTGTTTCAGTCTTTTTCTCTCTGCAGCTAATTTCTTTTCATTGTGATGGGCCATCATTGTGTCTATACAGTAACTAAGTAGTGCTGATCACTCAGATGAAACAGGCACTCAGAAGTCCAGTGTAGCTTTGCAGTATTTCTCTCCCTCTTTAGATCTCTCTCTCTCTTTCTGTTTCTACCCTGATCTATTTGTCTATCTAGTCTTGCATTGTCTGTTGATCTATTCTCTCTTATATGTTTTTCAATTCCCCTGCCTCCCTCCCCCTCTCTCAGTCACAATCTCTCTTTAAAATGTTTAAAATCCCACTTTCCCATCATCTTTCTCACTCTGTCAGTCCCTCCTTATCTCACACTGCCTATGTCTCAACTGATCTCCACAAGACAAGCCAGCATGTTGAGCCAGATCACATGAAGATTCACTGAGAAATGCCGACAGAGAGGAATGACTCACAAGACTTGCAATACAGCAGACCTAGCTAGAGTATATCTTCAACAATGAGATGCCCCCTCCATGCAAGGCCAGGTGCAACAGCAAAAAAGTCACATCAGGTGACCTCCTCCAGTTCCTGCCTCCACCCACCCAATCATGTAACTCATTCATGAGGATAGTGAGAGGGAATGCAGCAGCAAAGTGCATAAAAAAATACTGTAAGTGAAAAATGCAGCTCACTCATAGACAGGGAGCTGAACTCCGGCATCTGTGTTCCTGTTGATCGAAGTCCGTGAGTGAGTCCTGGATCCAAAGGAGGGGATCAGTTTGTCACGAACTGTCCACCCACCCACCCCTAACAAGTACTACCTTCAATGTGATCTACACTGATAGTCACCAAGCTTGACCCAAGAAGTCAGTTGTACCAGCCACTCCACCACTTGTTACAGCCAATCACTCACACTATTTGAGTCACAAAGCACTCCTAGCCATTGCCAAAGAGATTAGTGATAGTGAACCATGAAATGCTGACCCATGTAGCCGGCCCAGTGATGCTGAAGGTTGAGGAACTGGACGCCACACTTTGTGCCACACTGGCAACCTGGATTCGGGAATGAGCCCTGGCCATCTGGGGTCAGCAGGGGCGAGAGAGGATTGAGTATCCAGAGGACTGCTATCCTCTCTCTGGGAGGAAGGGATCATTGTCCCATCTGTTGGCTGCCCTCTGGTGGGGGCTGGGGGGTGGCACAGGCTGAGAGGGCAAGCATCTAGCGATTGTGGCATGTACATGCCCCCACACGTGTGTGTCTGTGCATTAAGAAGGAGGAGGGGGCAGGAAAAACAGAAAACAGTGGCCAGAGGTTTCATGAAGCCTCACCCTCATCCCATTGGTCTGCCACCTTCCCGGATTTGGACTGTGCTCCGGGGAGGAGGGAAGCTCCCTTCCCGGCCCCACCATAGGGGGGCAAGCCATTGGGGGTCTTGGTGTTGGTTAGCAGGGGACAGATGATTTGGGGCTGAGTTCCTGCTCCTGGTGTGCAGGGTGCAAAAAATGTATAAAAAGAAAAGAAAAGCTGACCCACGTTAAGGACCTCAGGGTTAACCTACTGCCAGTGTCCAAGTCACAGTTTAAAGGGCCTTCTTCTCTTGGGGAAATGTCTTAGGTTTGCCTCTTCAAAAAACAACTTCTTGGGCCAGCCCGGTGGCACTGAGGGCTGAGGCCCTGGACGCCTTACCTCGCGCCAAGCCGGCGACCCATGTTCGGGAATGAGCATGGACCGCAGGGGGTCAGCTGGGGAAGAGAAGGATTGAGCGCCCGACGGCTGCTCTCCTTCTCTGGGGGGGTCAACCTGCAAGCTCTCGCCGCAATACGACCTCCTGAGGGAGCTCGGGAGGTAGGTGCGGTAGAGGGAGGTAGCAGTGTGGGTTCCGGGACAGACACTGGCAGAGGGGCGGAGCAGGAGGTGCGTCTCATCGTGCCTCCTTGCCCATTGACCCTCATTGCACGCCAGCGCTGGGGGAAGAAATAAAGAGGAAAACACCCTCTCCTCGCCTAGGTGATGACTCCTCACTGCATGCCATTGGATAATCAGGGCAGACTCCACTGCACAGTGTTCACAATCAATGGTCGGGGGGAGTAGAGGGCTCCCTCCACCCCACCGGGGGGGTAGTCCTGTAATCAAAGGATATATATGGACCAAGGTGCTTTAGGGGCAGACTCCAGTGTGAAGAAGGATAGCGCAACAAAGGAAGTCCGATTGAGTGGTGAGAAGGGGCAGTAGGAGGGATAAATACTACGTAAAAAAAAACAAAAAAAAACACTTCTTTTTAAATGGTGTTTAGCCCTGCGCCATGGCTGTCAGACTGCCTCAGCTTCATGTCTGTTCCACCACCTCAGCCTCAACTTCTCCCCCCCCCCTCCTAATGTAGGAATACCCTGGCTGCTTGTGCAACAGAATGCATTCCCAGATGGAAATTTGGAAATGCTGGACTCCTGCACCCTTGAATTACACATGCCAACAATGGAGGCAGGAGGTGGAGAAAATGATAAGGTAAGCCTTCAGTCCCTGACTCCTTAATCCTGGCTGCAATTTTTTGGTGCTCTCATTAGACTACTAGAGAAACCTGGAGACATGGGTTTGAATCCCACAGGCACCACTTTATATTGTGTGACCCTGAGCATGTCACTTAGCTTCCTAGTGCTCCCAGGATGCACCTGGAAATGAGTTTCAGCACAATGTGCCATTCCTGGCCACAAACTGTAAAAAAAAAAGGTAAAATAAATAAATAAATAAGGGCTTGGAACTGGACTCTTGTGGCTGAGTCCTTATTTATCTGAGTTCTGGAGTAAGGATTAGATCTGGGGGGTTCTGATTAAGAACTGTCTGCACACCCCTAGACCAAAGCTTGTTTGTGTACTTGTAGCCAGAGAAACACACTGAGGGACATTGAGGATCCATAATGAGGGATCATTGTTGAGTACTGACTTGGGGAAGACAGGTAGTGTGGGTGCAAGAGGATGTAGGACAGATTTTGTTTTACTACTTGGAGGGCTGCATGGAGGTACCAGCAGTGGGGCTGAGCACCTGCCTCTGGAGAATTAAGAAACTGGGCGGTATGGAGGGGGGCACCAGTGGCAGGGTTGGGCACCTGCTGCTGGGCTATTTAAACAACAGGAGGGAATAAGCAGCAGGGTTGGGTACCTACCATTGAGTTATTTAAACATCAGTGGGGCAGCTTTGTGGGTGGGGGATACTGGTGGCAGGGTTGGGCAACCAAAGCTATGTTATGCAATCATCATGCAGTAGTGCTGGAGGAGGGATACTGACTGCATCGCTGGGCCTGCTGCTGAGTTATTTAAACATTGAGTAGAAAGGAGAACCAGTGGGGGAGGCTGGGCAACTGTCACAGGGTTATTTAAATATAGGGCGGGTGGGAGGGGAATCAGTTGCAGAACTGGGCACCCACTAGTACTGCTGTATTGATTAATTATTGCATGTGGGGGGGGGGTCAACAGCAGGCTTAGACACCTGCTGCCGGTGATGTATCCATTTACTATGTTGGCCAGTGCTGTAATTACAGATCATGCGAGTGGGAGGGGTTACTGGCTGTGGGGTTGAGCACCCACTTTTGCTGTCTGTTGAGAGTGGGCATGTGGCCATTCTTATGACAAGCAAGAATTCCACAAATGTGTAATGTAAACATATTTTAGAGTGAGGAAAATTGAAGCTCCCGTTGACTCAAAAAAACATGGTATGAAAAAATGCTCTGCACATGAGCAAACACTGGATTTTCTTTTGTTAATAATTTAAAAGCTAAACATTTCTGGTAAAACCACCTATCAAAGAATTATCCTTGGATCAAATGGTAACAAAGTTGAAAGTTTCAGGTTTCAACTGATAGCCATGTTTGGGCTGTCAGGGGAGGGAGCACAAAATGCCTTAAAAAGATATTTTTTGTACTTCCCTCATTATCCACCTTTTAAATCTCTTAACATCATTTCAAAATGACCAACATCCAGAGGTCAAGGCACCCCATATGCATATGTCAAATTTCAGTCTATGTTGTCCAAGGTTGGCTGCATTATTAAGATGCAAAATTAGGGGTATAATATTTGGGAAGCCCTTATTACTCACTGTCTATCTCTTTTTTATCTTGTAATCCCATCGTTCTGATGTCATGAATTTATAAAACTTGCTTACGTTCGTCAGACCAGTGGGATTACAACAGAGAACACAAGCAGCTGACAATAATCTAATTACAGAATGGCGCTCATGTTTGCATGCGCCTACTTTAAACAAACATTCCTTAGCGGCAGTTTAAATAAAATCTTTATTTTTAATGCCCACCTCCAGATTTCTTACTCTGTGTCTCACGATGTGTCTGCTATCTCCTCGGATGTTGTTTCCCACATCTCCTCAAGATGACGTTGATGACGTTACCCAGAGTTCAGCAAGCACATGATCACGATTGGCTAACCGTATTTTATTCCAGAACTGCTTCTGTTTAATGTATTCAATAAAGCAATCAGTTTCCTTTTTCATCTGTGGATTATTTTATCTAAACTAGAAGTTAGTAGTTATTAAGTTTCATTTTTTTTGTGTGTTGGCGGTTGTTGTTCATAAATAAACGAAGACAGCAATCATCCCAATTGTATCTTGCTTGGCTCGGAAAGGTAAGAGACGAACGTGATTGTAGCAGTGGTACTTAATCATTAATAGGGACAGCTATTCTCGATATTTGCTTTTCCCCAGACACTATAAATGCCTGAGGATCACTTTGTTAACCGTGGTGCAATCACCTCTCGAAGTTGCCATACCAACCGTAAACCTCTCGGACTGCACTCTCAGCATTTACATGGTCTGCATGGCAACTGCTTGAGGTGATTACACTGCGGTTAACAACCGATCCTCAGGTATTGTCCTCTATTTGATACACAGTAGAACTCCATTTGTAACCCTAATTATTGGGGCACTACCTTGCCCCTGTAATGGGTCAAGCAGACAAGAGGCACATGTTGACAGTGTCACCTACATAGCAGTCAGACAGAATCAGGACAGATGAATGGCTTTTGGGACATGAAGGAAAATGCTTGTGGACAGTAGAAGAGTGGCAGCTGGGCAATAAGTGTAAAAACACATATCATTCACTCAGTATTGGAATTCAGGATAAATGGCTATACTTACAGACAGGGTGATACTGTATATAAATGGAACATGCACAACATAGATGATAATCACTATGCCAGCTGTTCATTTTTAGAGCATGTCACATTCTTCTGTTGCTTAGGCTGAAACTCTTTTGCCATTCACTTAACACTGTGGTTTTAACTTATGGCTTCTTTCTCTTTGTTGTTAATATTCTTTTTTCCTCATTTTCACTGATGGAGCTATTTTACTTAACAACAACACTGGTAAGATGCTTTTTCCATTTTAGATGTATTTAAATATTGGGAGTAGTCTACTGTATCCTACCTTTTTGCAGATTGAGTCATTTTTTCAGATTCTGAGGGGCTGCCAGGAAGGTACCCGGTTAGAATAGCATTACCAGAATAGCTCAGCACTATACAGCGCTAGTCTGGTAAGTGCTCACATGGATGGCTAACAGGGATTTGCAGTGCTTGCTATAAGTATGCCCCTGGTCGCTGTCCACAATCTGGAAGAGAGCCAGTAGCTGGCTGAACTGCACCTGTGGTGTGGAGGGCTCAGGCATAAAGCAGTTCAGCTACCAGCAATGGAGACTTGGATTCTAATCGTGGGCTCTTGAATCTTGGCAGCAGCAGGACTTGAGTTATATTCGCAGGTCCGTAGAAACACTTTTCCACAGCCCCACACATTTTAACTCTCCCCACAATCTGCCCCCGAGTGGAGAATCTATAATGGGGGTGCAGGGGCAAAGCCCACTGCAAAAAATAAATTGGCACCTTTTCTGCTGCGTGTGTAACCTTCCCCCACCAGCCCCCCCTTTGTTTAACTAGCAGGACTGCTCCTCTCACCACATGGCACCAATGAGAGGGATGGGGGTTGTCACTATGAACAGTTCTGTTAACCAATACTTCTACTTCATAGCCTGCCATCCTCAGACAGGCAAACCAAGTGTGGCAACTACCTGGCTCACACCTGGGGGGACCATTTATCATGGCCATCAACCTGGGTCCCTGGGAGAAAACATTTGCTCAGAATTATGCTAGGTTTGTACTTCTGGTCAGGGGCACCCAAGAAAATCCAGACACAGTGGAAGCAATAACAGTACTGTCCGAACCAGGTTGGGATTCTAGAGTGTGGCTTTTATTCACATACACAGAGAATAATACCAAGCAAAGATGGAAGCAAAGATGGACCCCTGAGAGGGCTACTCCCACTGGTGATGCAGATTACTGAGATACGGAGCACACACACAGTGAACCCTCAGGTTCTGAATGGAACTTGGCACACACAGCCCAAACTGGTACACTTCCCTTGACTAGGCACCCTCGGCCAGTACTAGGAGACTTTCCCATATTTCATGAGGAATTACTGGTGGCACCCTCGGACACCAATGAGCACACTCAGGCTCACAGAAAATCCAAAATTCCACGTCTGGGTATTTTCTTCGGGCACTGGCCAAGTGCACTGAGAGAAAATAATGGTGCCCAAATGGAACCCAGAGAGGTAAACATGGTTACTTCAGATGAGGGGTCTCCCACTTTTTGCTTCCAAATTTATACTCAGCCATTCATCTGGTTAATAACACCTTTCTCAGAAAATGTGTAGATGCTGTCTTGAAATTTCTTTCACATTTAACATATTGCTTTCTCACACCTCTGAGGTGTCATGAAATTAAAAGTTCTGTAATTGGCAATGTCTTTACACTAGACCCCCACTTTAGCAGATGCTTTTAAATCAGACACAAACTAAAAGTTCTGTACTTGGCAAGTCTCTCTCTCTGGACCCCATAGTAGGCAGACACTTTTAGCAGAAACAGTCTTAAAAGTTCTGTACTTGGCTAATCTCTCTCCGGACTCCATAGTAGGCAGACACTTTTATCAGAAACAGTCTTGGTGTCAGGGTCCCTTTGTCAGAGAAAAACTCATCACAGGAACTCAGGTGCCCCAGAGCTTTTTCCACACAAAAGTCTTGGGTACTCATAGAACAGACGAATCTCAGACAGCTTCAACACAGTCCAGGCTGGACCAGGGGATTGCCCCTGAATCCTGGAATTCTGCCCCCATCCCTTCGGGGATGGGGCACTGGAAACCCCTCTAGGAACGGTCTCTATCACTTCACTCACTGGTCTTCTATGTTCTTCTTCTAGGGTGAGAACAAACTACCCAGTCTACAGTGGTAGCTCTCTGTCAGCTAAACCTGAGAACTACTTACTGCAGCACTCCTCACTCTACAGACTACTCCACAGAACTACTCACTCTAACTCAACATTCTAATGCTAACCCCTGCAGCTAGCATTCCATTGTGGCTTATGTTGCTGCAACAATTCTAAGGTGACATCATCACTCCAGCTCAGCTAAGACTGAAAACAGTGTGTGACAATGTGAAACCCATTTAACTGGCATTTTGCAAGTGGCCTCTCCCTGCCTGCCACTGACTCTAAATGGGATTCTAGTAACCCATTTGAATAAGGGGGTTACACTGCGTACCTTGCATGCACTATTTCGACTGGCACAGTTTGGACCCAGTGTCTTGTAGGAACTAAAGATGCATTATAGTAAACTAGCTGCTACATTTGGCATCAACCAGATAGCAAGTCCATCTATCTGCTATGTGCAAAAAAAGATCTGTTAGCAGCCTGCCCACCGGCGCAGTGGTTGGATTTCTGTCTGCAACAATGGTGACCTGGGTTTGGGAGTGGACTCGGGTCACTGGAGGGCCAGCCAGGGGAGTTGGTTTGAGCATCCCATGACTGCTCACCTTCTCAAGGGGAGGGAAGGGAATTAGCCTGGCATAGGCCAACCCCTTGTGGAGGTCAGAGGCTCAGCATCACATCAGGCTCCTCAGGATTTGATTGGCTCTGGATGAAGGTAGGGGGTTTTACAAATCTCTGAGGCAGCGAAGGGGAGGATGTTGCAGAAGTCGGTGCTTGTGCCTTGACATAGTAGGCATTCATGATGTCCACACAGAAAAGCATGGACAATGCCCTCCAGCTCCAAAGGAGATGGAGCCCTGAAGCATGCCCTCAATGTGCTGCCACCTGCCTGGTCACCCTCCAATCAATTGAACCAGAAGTATCGGGGTGCCTGGGGCCCCACCTTTTCCCCACCCGGGGGGGGACCATGGCTCTGTGGGTGAAGAGGGTGGATCAAGATAAGGTGGACAGCAGAGGGATGACTCTGTGTGTTCCTGAGGAAGTCAGAGCTGGGGGGATGTAAGGGGGAAAGAGAAGGGGAAAAATAAAAAGATCTGTTAGGGTACTTGAATACAATGATTTCTATCTGATTTTCACTTCTATATGGCATTACAGAAGTAAATAATTTAAGTATAATGTTAGTTTGAGTACTAAAATCATGTAATACTGTTTGCAAAGTACATGTACGAGCAGCTGAGAAACAACACTCAGAGTCTTCAATGCAGCAGGCATGGGTGGATTCTATGGAAGGAACTCAGTAAGTAGCTTCCACATTCAAGGAATTGCTTTGAAAGCCTGAACAGTGTTAGCTTCCACAATCCCACCAGGTAGGCTATTCCACACATAAACCACCCTCTGCAAAAGTAATGCTTTCAAATGGTTCTCCTTATCCCTCCTCAGTTTTAGTGCATGCTCAGTAGTTCTGTGTTCGCATAGTGTACCAGCTGAAACATCTCTGCATACTCCATCTTGCCTATCCAATTTAGTTTTTGGAAAGCTGTGACCATGTCACCTCTCAGATGTCTATTTTTCAAGGCTAAATACTTTGATTATGTCCAATCTATCTTTGTAGCAATTGCTTCCTAAGCCACTAATCAACATGGTGACCTTGTACTGGAGTCTCTTGATCTCTTCAGTGTCCATGCCTTACAGTGGTGACCACAAATGTACACAATACTCCAAGTGTGCTATAATAACCAAGACCATATACTGTACTATTGTACAGTGGGTGGCTCACCTCCCTTGACCTGCCCCTTACCCTGAACTGTGTTTACTTTCTTTGCAGTGGAAGCCACTGCCTGTCTTGCTTTAACTTGCTGTCTGCATTTACCCCTAGATCTTTTTCCTCGGTGGTGCCATCCACAGTAGCACACTGAGTTTATGTGTGATGCTGATTCTTGCCACTAGGTGTTTACTGTGCACTTTATCCACATTTACCTAAGCCAACATTTCTCAGCTCATGCCCCTAATGCATGCAGTTCCTCCTCCAGTGTATCCCCTCCTTTGCTGTGTCCATGTTTCTGACAATTTACAGCAAACTTCAGCAACAAGCTGCTTACCCCCTCCTCCAGGTCGTTAATAATAATGTTAAACAGTGATGGAGCCAGCACGGACCCTTGGGGTGCTTCACTTAGCACATCTCTCCACTCTGATGGATGACCTTGCACCACCACACTCTGCTTCCTACCTGTCAGACAAATTGTTATCCACCTCCTGTGTGCTTTGTGAATCCATATATTGCTACTTTCTCCACATGGACTCTGTGTGGTACAGCATCAAAGGCCTTGTTGAAGTCCAAATAAACAACTTCCACCTCATGGTTGTTATCCACCTAACTAATAACCTCCTTGAGGAAGGCAATTGGATTGCTTTGTCAGGATCTACATTTTGACAAATCATGCTGGGCTAGAGAACATACCTTTCTAACACACACACACACACAAAATCAGAGAGCTCTATGCCTGTCTTCTCAATTTTTAGTAAACAGTTTTGTTCATAGTAACTGCCACCTTATGATAACATAACCAACGTTTCATGGAATGTTCCCCTTTATCAAGATATGGTGATCATCTGATAGAAAGATAATTAAAAACTAACATAAATAAAGATAATTTCAGTAATGCCTCTAAACATTGTTAATTCATATGCAATCCCTCCAGCATATCTGTAACGCTAATGACATCCACCACTGTGATCAAATGTTATATAATTCCTTTACTAAATGGAAAGAAAATAATTTAGAAATGTCATTGGCCTAGGTAAACTAGGCTCTGCATTCTGTCTATACTCTACTTTCATTACTCTGTTGCCAGAATCCTTCTGCTCATTATATGCCCTCCTTTTCTCATTAACGTCCCCTAATGTTCTTTGGACAACCACTGAGGCATCCAACTAGCCCTCTTGCCCTTGTTGACAATGGAGACACTTCTAATTACTGCCACAATTCTATTTTACATCAGAGACCTCAGACTTGCCATTAGATCTTCCAGTCAATGGTGTAGTCCTCAAGTTAGCTGAACAATCTTCCTTAGCTTATCAGAATCAGCTGTTCTAGCAGGCCCAGTAGTGCTGAGGGTCGAGGCACTGGACACCACACCTCACACAATGCCGATGACCCAGGGTCAGGAGTGATCTCGGGTTGCCAGGGGTCGGCAGGGGAGGGAGAGGATCAAGTGTCCGATGGACTGCTCTTCTCTCTCGGGGAGGAGAGGGTTGTCATCCAGCTCCTTGTCTGCCCCCTAATGGAGGCTGTAGGGCAGCATCAGAGGTTGGGAGACACATAAGCATGGAAATGTAATGTGCACATGCTTCCACACATACACATTCACGCTGCAAGGGGGAGAGGGTGTACAGGGAGAAAAATGGAAAAATAAGGAAAAAGGCAATATGGAAAAAAAGAGAAAAAAGAATCAGCTATTCTGAAGTTCAGTGTCATGATCTTATTTCTAGTGAAATTGCTCCTCTATCACCTTTAATTTAATCCTATTGTAGTCATCGTAACCCGCAAGCTGTGCAACCTTTATTACTCTTACCATGTTATCCCCGGTACTTCAATAGCAGATCAAGAATGGCATCCCCTCTTGTCCCATGAAGAACTAGTCCTTCCTGACTGACAAAAAACCTCACCCTGCTTTCCCTTGGGAATTTTCCACCTGCCAGTTAATGTCAGACAGATTTCAGCAAAGATGCAAAGTTTTAAATATGCTATTACTACAAAGCATGCTGGTAAAACTCAACGAGATCTGGTTGTGGTCAACATTTCATTCTTAAAGTACTGTATGTTGCTTAAGAGTGCATTGGGCTCTGTAGATAGGTCACTCAGTCTGTACTGTGGTACACAAAGTGCAGATGGACAGACACACTAATTTGCCATCGCCCACTCTCAGAGCAAAAGGAAAACTCAGCAAAGATTAAGTACCAAGAATGTTTTAGGTGACTCAATAAATGTTACAATTTTGAGAGTAGAGATTTTAATATGGCCCACAGTTTTTCATTAACTAAAACAGATTATGTATTTTCCTGCAGCCTGTTAGTGGGGTTGCAGGATAACCACTCATGTCACTGTTGGTGACCAGGGTTCAGGAATGAGCCCAGGACATTGGACACCAACAAAAGGAGGAGGGCTGAGCAGCCCAGAGGATGATCTCATCCTACAGGAAGATCCCCACTGTGCTACTGCCACATGGATAACCACAAGTGGCAGTGCAGTTGTGGGAGGGAGGACACTGGCTGGTGCCATGTACAGTCTTGGATCTGTATGAACATGAGCACATAGGGCCCTCGCTTCCTCTGTCTGATGGCTAGAGCAACAAACAAGTGGTAATACCCTGAAGTGTGCCACATGGTGACTGATGCTCTTGGGCCCTGCCCTCCTAACTGGTCACTCCATCCACCAAACAAGAGGGTCATGGGCAGCTGAACAACCCCCATGGAAACTACCAAAGCACAGGAGCTGCACTGTCAGGTTGTAGGTAAGTGCCAGGGAAAAGATGGGATGGGGTTGGGAGTCATGTCAGAAGGGGACAACATCCATGACAGGGAATGAAAAGTAATAATGTAAAAAAGATAACCTGTTTTCTCTGGAGAAACAACTTCTTCAGAGACCAAAAGCTCTAGCTGGCCCATTCTACAGATGTGTGCCTAATGTGGAAAGCGAAATGAGTCCAACACTTAATTCAAGATGTCAATCTTGTTCCTGTGCAACACTCTCATTACTTATTACTCAAGATGCAGATAATCAAAATCATTTTTTTTACAAGATAAAGACTGCCCACCCTGAGAACATTAGGCTCAGAGCTGATCAGTAATTATCCAGATTCACCTCTATAAACCAAAAACTCTGTATCCACCAGTATCCAGTGAATATTATCCAAATATCTTCTGTACCTTAGGGCTCCATCTACTAAGGAGGGAGTCAGTGCATTGGGGCAGAAGTTTGACGTCTTTGCAGAATATTTAAACTAGAAAATGGGGAGAGGGGTGCAGCACCCCATACGTCAAATGGGAAGAACACCCCCTCAGCTAGTGGTCAAACAAGGATTCAGCATGTTTGCAGTTCTTTTGCATCACCAAGTAAGAAAAAAGGTCCATCTCCCCATACGACACACAGGAGAAATGCCAAACCTCACCCAACAACTAACACACCAAAATCTGGCCAATGGAAAATCATGTACACAAATGCTCACAGCATGGGAAATAAGATCCCAGACCTGCAGGCAATAATTTCAGAGGCTAAACTGGACATAGTAGCAATTAGTGCGATGTGGTTTACCAGTAACCACACTTGGGAGACTTCAGTACCTGGCTATGTACTGTTCAGAAGAGACCAAGGTACAAAAAGGGGGGGTGGAGTGGCCCTGTATGTCAAAGAAAACATCAAAGCTACAGAAATTCAGAATACACATAAGAAGCCAGAAGAACTGTGGGTCACCCTGGAAACAGGAAATAGGACAGCCATAAGAACTGGGGTTGTCTACAGGCCCCCAGACCAGGGGGAGGACATAGACACATTACTGTTCGAAGATATACAAAACAAACAACTAAAGGGGAGGTTCTGATAATGGGAGACTTCAACATGCCGGATACAGACTGGTCTATACCAGCAGGAACATCTGCCAGAAATAAACACATAGTGAATTCCCTGTGGGGGGAGGGCCTCAAACAACTGGTACAACAACCCACAAGAGACAGGGCTATCCTAGATCTAGTACTGACTAACAGGGAAGGGATCACAGATCTCCAGGTAGAAAGTCACCTGGGGGGCAGTGACCATCACATGGTATGGTTCAATTTGACCATTACATCTAAATCATCCCATTCCAAGGCAAAAATATGGGACTTCAGAGGAGCAGACTTTGATAAGATGGCCATCAGAGTTAAGTTAGCCCTGGCAAAAAGAAGCACAGGGAAAGGGGATACAGGCAAAGTGGGCAAGCATTAAGGATGCAATACTTGAAGCAACATCCCATTGTGTTAGACAGAAAAGAAAGTGCAAAAGAAGAAGGAAACCACTTTGGTTCTCAAATACAGTAGCAGAAAAGGTCAGAGCCAAAAGGCTGGCCTTCAGGAAATATAAGGAACACAGTGGATGAAGATAGGAGGCATACCAAACTGCCCTAATGGAAGCAGGGAAGGCAGTAAGGCAGGCAAAGTCTCAAACTGAGGAAACACTAGCATGAACAGTAAAAAGGTGACAAAACTTTCTATAGATACATTAGTGAAAGGAGAAAGTCCAGAGTGGGTATTGCTAAGCTCAAAGGAGAAAGGGGCATGTGAGGAGGAGGACCCTGTAAAGCATCTATCCTAAATAGATACTTTTGCTCAGTATTTACTGAAGAGAAGGTAGGGCAGGGCCCACAGCTCAGCACCATGGACACAGGGGGGAGGGAGGTGAGCACTACTCCCTTAACAAAAGAAAGGGTCCTACAAGAGCTCGCTAAGCTCAAGGTGGACAAGGCAATGGGGCCTGATGGCATACATCCCAGGGTACTTAAGGAGCTAAGGGTGGAACTAGCAGAGCCATTAACAGAACTGTTTAGTGAGTCTCTAAGCACAGGAGAGGTCCCAGAAGACTGGAGAAGGTCTCATGTGATACCGCTCCACAAGAGTGGTAGCAGGGAGGAGGCAGGGAACTACAGACCAGTCAGTCTTACCTCAGTAGTGGGCAAGATTATGAGGCACTCCTTAGGAAAGATAGTGCAACACCTGGAATCCATAGGGGCACAGGATCCAAGACAGCATGGGTTTACAAAAGGAAGGTCCTGTGAAACTAATCTCATAGATTTCTTTGACTGGGTAACCAGAGTGGTGGACCAAGGGGAGCAGTTGATGTCACCTACCTTGACTTCAGCAAAGCTTCACACTGTTCCACATAGAAGATTGATAAATAAGCTGGGTAGGCTTGGGGTGGGTCAGAAGTTGGTCAACTGGGTGGCAAACTGGTTGACAGGCAGAAAACAGAGAGTGGTGGTAAATGGTATACAGTCAGAAGAGATGCAGATCACAAGTGGGGTACCTCAGGGATCAGTCCTGGGGCCAGTCCTCTTCAATATCTTCATTAGTGACATTGCAGATGGACTAGAGGGTAAGGTTTGTCTGTTTACAGATGACACCAAGATCTGCAACAGAGTAGATGATCCAGATGGGGTGGGCAGAATGAGAAGAGATCTTCATAAACTAGTAAAATGGTCAGAAGGGTGGCATCTGGGATTTAATGCAAAGAAGTGCAAGATCATGCACATAGGGAAGAGAAACCCTGAAGCCACCTATAGGCTGGGAGGGGAGTTGCTGGCAATCACAAAGGAAGAAAGAGACTTAAGCACCATCATCACCGATGGCCTGAAATCATCCAAGCAGACCTCTAAAGCAGTAGGTAAGGCTAGGGGGATGTTAGGGTGTATCAGTAGGGGTATCACAAGTCATAAGAGGGAGGTAAGAATCCCTCTTTACAAGACACTGGTTAGGCCCCATCTGGAGTACTGCGTGCAGTACTGGAGGCCACACCTTCTCAAGGACATTAACCAAATTGAAGCAGTCCAGAGAAGGGCAACCAAAATAGTGCTGGGAATGAATCAGAAGACACATGAGGACAAATTAACGGAGCTCAATATGTATACCCTTGAGCAAAGGAGGGAGAGAGGTGATATGATCGAAACATTCAAACACCTTAAGGGCATTAACAAAGTGAAAGAGTCTAACAAGTTTAAATATAAGAAAAATAGCAGGACAAGAGGACACAGCATGAGACTAGAGGGAGGCCGATTAAGGGGGAATGTGAGGAAATTCTTTTTCACAGAAAGGGTGGTGGATGCATGGAATGGCCTACCTCAGGAAGTGGTGGCTATGAATACAGTGCAGGGCTTCAAACAGGCATGGGATAGGCATAAGGGAGCAATATAGATGAGTATGAATAGATAGGCCACTGACAGAGCAAAGGCCGATGACACATTTACAAGGTAGAAAAAGAAATGGACAGACTGGATGGGCCTTGCGGTCCTTATCTGCCGTCAACTTCTATGTTTCTATGTTTCTATAACAATGGCAATATGCACCTGTGTGCACCAGTCCAGTGCCGAGCTGCACTGCAGTTGACCAATGCCATCAAATAGTCTGCATCCACATCAACAAAAGGAATGTAGAAGCAGGATGCGTGAATGGTAGCATACAAAGAGACGAATGCAAGAGGCATGGAATGTGCACGGTCAGAGAGACACTCCCACTCCACTACCCCGGCCCACCTTAACCATATATGGGCAAAGGCCAGCCCTTGCATATACAGTACATGGTAGTACAGATTGTGAATCACAGTCAAAAGCATAACATGATGTGGAACAGTACCACTACAGTGCATGTCATACCTGGATAACACAGAGGCCTATGTGAAGTAGGCCCCTACCAGAGGCTGTCACTGAGCCTTCCCTGCAATGTACTCCAAGTCCCTGTTGTTGGCCTTTGAAAATGGACATAGACTAAAGACTGGTGAAACTGGGGAACTTCACATCATGAGATACTGTACAGTGTGTTCCCAACTTTGCATCAACTAAGGTCATACTTCACATTATTTTCCGCTGGTGAAGTGACCACCTTTGCCCAATGAAACTTCTCGGCACTTTGCCAGTGAAAGCAATGGCAAGCTGCCAATACATGTAGTTTAGCCAGGTGAAGTAGCATTTTGGTGATGAAAACTACATTAATTCTTTTTTTGTTAAATATGTATTTTGTATCTGTAATCCACTCCATACCCACTGAGCAAATTTTCCCAGCCTGCCCACCCAGACCTATAAAAATGGAATATCCCACCTGCCACCCTCTAGTTACCACTAGAGGTGGGTGAAGTGACAAAAATTCACTACAAGGAGTAATCCACGAATTTCACCCATTTCGTGTAACGAAATGTGAAACTTCACCTGTGGAATGGTGAGATTTCATCTGCAGAAAGGCGAAATTTCAAATGTAAGGCGAGATCTAAAAAGAAATACCCTAACAGCTCCAATAAACGACTTAATGCTACGGTGGCTTGACTTTAATCATTGTCTAACTCAGGATTGTTCCATTTTCTCCTGGTTTATTTTGTCCAGGAGACTAAGTGCTTGAGAACCAGTTTTGACGATGCTTAGCCACACATTGCACAGCCTTTATACAGTTTAGCATTCACTTCCAGCCGGTTGTGAATATGAAAGGCTGTACATCGTGGTTGGCACTAATAATATTATTCCTGACATAAATGTGCCCCTTGCCTTTATTTCATTAGAACCATGGTAACTTTATCAAATTTTAAAAGTCAAAGAAAAATGGCCAGCCACGCCTTTCAGTTTTTCAACAACTTTTTCTTTTTATTTTCTTTTTTCTTTTATTCTTTACAATAGATCCAGTGTGACCCAAAAACTTTCATTATATTCAGTTTTTGGGTCACACTGGATCTATTGTAAAGAATAAAAGAAAAAAGAAAATAAAAAGAAATAGTTGTTGAAAAACTGAAAGGTGTGGCTGACCATTTTTCTTTGACTTTTGGATTATATCCGCCTACCAGCCCCCGAATAACAAAAACTTTACTGGGAGGGAACCCACATTTCCTGGATTTTTTACTTTATCAAATGTTCCCATATTTCTTTACTTCTCCATAATATTGGATTTGTATTACTACATCTGGCAAGTTTTTTTGATTTTTTCTCTCATTCTATGTTACATTCTTGATAGATGCTTTGATTATAGCTCCAGGCTCTACTCATTTTCTTTTTTGTTTTCCTGCAAAATCTTATTTGCTCTAATATTTAATTCCCATACTGTATTCTGGCAACATATACTGTTAAGTACTCTATTACTGTACCTTCTGAATTCTATACAATGAAACAATACAGCATTCCCCTTGCTTATTATATCTCTCTTATGCCATATTATCCTAATGTCCTTCTTCCTTTTTTTTTCCACACTATATTCACAATATTATTATATACACCAGCTATGTTTGTGGCACTGTAGCAAAGATACTTAATTGTTTTTCTTTCTACACTCTATTTTTACTCAAGCCCTACTACTCAAAGGGGTCTCTTGTTATACCCTCTTCTCTATTTATGGGGCTTGCTGGATCTATTTATTAGGCTCAATTACCCCATATACCTATTTGTTGGGCAATTCTGAGTAAAAGGTATTATAATACACTTCTAGATTTTCCTTTGACTTCAATTAGTTCCGAAGCCAGATCTATTCTATATACTACCAGTTCCTTATCTGGCCTTAGGTGTGGGAACCTTGTATTTTACTCTCTTTAATTAGATTTTTAAATGTTGACCCCTGCAGCTATATTCCTTGTCAAATCATGGCATTTTAGTCTGAACTTATTTTAACAGCTTGCCAAGTGTAGTTTTACTTATTTCTTTCCAACATACAAGCTGTACCATTAAGCATCCAGTTCCCCTGAACTAATCCGGTAAGGTAACACTGTTTTTTCTTCGAGCAACTCCAGACTTCTTGCTATAAGAAGCTGGCACCTTCATTAACATTGTTGTTACTTGTCTCAATATTAATGTTCTGGTATATTGTTTCTTTTTTACTCTTTCTATACTGTATTAGCTTCTATATGAAGCTTAGGATATTACAGCTCCCTGCTTAATAGGGTACAGCTAATTTCTGATCTAGCTTGTTCAATATTATTGTTCCTGTAGTATTAATTGGTTTCGATCTTAATATCTGACCAACGTGTTGGTCCTTTCTGGTCATCCCCGACTTTTGGACACCCCAAATTGTGGTGAGAAAGTCCTCCAGCTGGTTAGCTGACTCTTATCTTGCTGCTCCCTTAGAGGTATTATTAGTTTGATTAGCGTATAAGGGTGTTAATTGTTGTGATTGTTCTATAATGTGTTTCCCTTATTTCTCTACTTACTTCCTTTGCATAAAGATATCTGTGCTAACTATACTCTTTATACTATATTTTGTCAACATGAAAGAGCCTGCCTCTCTTTTTATTTACACAGTTGTTCTTTTTTATTTCTTCACCCATCCTCTACTTTATTACTACGTTCCTCACTATTCCAATAATTGTCCCTTTTTCTTAGTAACAATACTATGAACAATTTATTATCATATACTTGGAATGTGAAGGGACTCAATTCTCCCTGTAAGCAAAAGCAAATACTCTATTATCTTAGAAAACATAAAGCTAATATTGCTTTCCTTCAGGAAACTAAATTGCTTGCAGAGGATGTAACTAGACTTAAAAAAGACTGGGTCGGTCAAATTTACGATTCATCTTTTACCTCAGAAAAAAGAGGAGTTGCTATGCTTATTCACAAAAATCTTAAATGGTCTCTCATAAACTCCATCTCTGATGTAGAAGGCAGATAGGTAATCATTAAACTAAATACCCCTTCTGGTCCCCTTATGCTTGTTAATGCCTATGGACCTAATGCTGACTCCCCAGAGTTCTCCCATAACCTAGCACAAAAGATATTCTCCAACAATGCAGACAACTCCCCAATAATCCTGGGGGGGGATCTTAACCTCGCATTAGAACCTAATATGGGCAGAAGTAACTCCTCTACAGATTCCCACCCTAGAGGTATCAAAGCCCTTTCTTTACTTATGAAAGATTTGGGTCTTTCCAATGTTTGGTGGCTCTTTCATCCTCGGGACTGAGATTTTACCTTTTATTCCTCACTACATAAGACATACAGTCGAATCAACAAATGGTTAGCTTCTCATGCCATAGTTGAGAAAATTATTGATATATCTATTTTGCCTATTGTAATCTCAGACCATTCCCCAGTTAAGTTATAGCTCTTATGGGGCCCCCACAATCAAAATCTCCTTTTTGGCATCTCCTCCTTAAATATCCTGATTTCATTCTGATGGTTAAATCCTAGATTAAATAATTTCTTTCCCATAATAACCCATCTGACACCTCTATGAGCTCTCTATGAGAGGCACTTAAGGCCATGATACGTGGGAAAATAATCAGCTACACTTACTACGGTAAAAAATTAAGAGAACAACAACTAGCAGATCTTGAAAAGTCCCTTAAATCTGAAGAAACTCAGTATTTTAATTCTAATCTGCACAACCCTACCTTTAAACTCCATCTCGAAATCCTTCAATTAAGAATTAAAATAAACGAACTACTCTCTCACAAGACAGAGTTAGCTCTATTTAAACTGAAACACAGATATTAGGAGCAAGGAGACAAAAATGGGAAACTCCTTTCTTATCAACTTAAAGTTCTACAGATGGAATGACATATTTCAAGTCTTAGAGACCATCAAGTTACATTACATACAAATAGTTCTTCTATGAATCATATTATGGAATCTTTCTATCAGCCACTATATTCCAATCAAAACCCCACCCCTACCTCACTTATACAGCAGTTTCTAAATAGCCTACATTTACCCCATCTTTCTACTTCTGAAATGAATGCCCTAGATGAATCTTTCTTTCTGGTAGAAGTCCAGCATGCTTTATCTTCCCTGAAGTCTGTTAAATCCCCTGGAGGAGATGGCTTTTCCGTAGATTTTTATAAATCACTTTCTGACATTGTTTGCTCAATCCTTTTTAAAGTCTTTCAAGAAGCCACTGATATAGGCAAACTCCCCTCAACCTGTACCAAAGCAATTATAACCTTAATCCCCAAGAAAGACAAAGATCCCGCACTTCCTGCAACCTACAGGCCAATTTCTTTATTAAACACTGACAGCAAGATATTTGCTAAATTGCTATCATCTCACCTTGAACCTCTGATTCCCATACTATCCTACTGTTCACAAGCTGGGTTTATTAAGAATAGATCAGGTGCAGACCATTTACGCTTTCTTTTTCAACTTAATCTATAAAGCCAAATCTCTTAAATCTCCTGCAGCGGCAATAGCTATTGATTTTGAAAAGGCTTTTGACTCCTTAAATTGGAACTATCTTTTTCAAGTTTTAACTTGTTTTGGTTTCTCTCACACATTTTGTTCCAGGATTAAATTATTATATACTTCACCTACTGCAAGAGTACTCACTAACTCCATTCTTTCCCCCTTCTTTCAACTGGAAAGAGGAACCAGACAAGGCTGCCCTCTGTCACCTTTTCTGTTTATATTAGCTTTGGAACCCCTGTCTGCCAGCCTACATCATTCTGTTGATATCAAAGGCATTTCTATTGGCAGCTCTAGATACATTTCTCTTTCTTACGTGGATGACCTCTTAATTTGTATTAGAAAATTTAAATGAAGCTGGCCCCTTTTTAGTCAAGTTACTTAATAACTTGACCTGTATTTCAGGACTTTCTTTAAACTATGGTAAATAATAAGTTTTACCTCTTAATGACTTTTGCAAACCTTTTATGACTCTTCCTCTTGGCTTTCGTTGGTCACCACAAGGTAGAACCTATCTTGGAATTAAAATAACCTGTAATTTTGGGAAAATGTGAGATGTTAATTTTAATCCATTAATTGACAGCTTTCGTACTACACTAGACAGATGGAAACTTCTTAATCTCTCTTTTATGGGGAAAATTGCTGCAATTAAGATTTCTCTCTCTCCTAAGATTCTTTATCTATTTGCCAATATTCCTTTAATCTTGCCTGTTAGTTTCTTAGACAAAATCAATAAACTGGCAATTTTATATGGGATGGTAAACCTCCGAGGTTTAGTCGAGCCAATCTCTGTACTCATTGGAAAAAGGGAGGCTTTAGACTCCCCTGGCTCTCTGCTTATTTCTGGGCCTCTCGGGCTGCCCAAACCATCAAGTGGTTTCACAAGCCATCCCTTCATACCCTGCTTTGGGTTACAATGGAATCGGCATCTTGTCCTGATGGAGTTCCCACCTCTTTTATTTTTAATCCCCTTCCTTCCAAACTGAAATCACATCCCACTATTTCTTCCTCCATTTTCTATTGGAAACTAATTCATAAATTCTTAAAATCTAACCCTATACATTGATTCTACTCCCCTCTTTGGGGTAACCCTTTATTTGTTGTACAGAACAAAGCAATTTTCTGTCACTCTTAGAGAAGTAAAGGTATCTTATTCTTAGGGGATATCTTAGACCAGAACTCTCTAACTCTTAAAACCTTCTCAGACCTTCAGAATATCTGGAATCTTCCCAAACAAGACTTCAGGATGTATCTCCAGATTCAAACTGCTTATAATTATTTTTCCTGTTATGTTCAGAGGCTTACATTACAGGACCACTACATTTCGCACTGGATTAACTTATCTGCAAAATGGAATAGCTCCATTTACAAAGATATTATAGATAATTTACCTGATCAAACCATCTCTGATTAAAATAAATGGAGGGCCCTTCTTAATTATAATATCACCGATACACAATGGTGTAACGGCTGGTGTCTTTCTCATAACACCTTTCTAGACGCACGTAGCTCCTTAATACAAATTAAAATTTTACATTCTTGGTATAGAACCCCTTCTGTATTACATCATATGGGGTTATTAAACAACAACCATTGCTGGCGATGCAACATGCCTAATGGTGACATTTTTCGCATCCTATGGTCATGTACCACTATCAATAAACTTTGGCACAAGGTTCACTTATTTGCCTCCAGAGTTATTAAACAAAAAATCCCTCTAGACCCTAAATTCTTCTTGCTAGGTATATTTGCCTCAAACAATGTTACCCTTTCACATGCACATTTCAGATGGCTTAACATACTTTTCCTTATTATTAAATGTTTGATTCTTATGAATTGGAGATCTACCCATGTTTCTTCCCTTTTGGATATTCTCCAAAACCTATCTCAGTACGCATCACTAGATTGACTTCCCCATCTTACTCATGACTGGCTCCCTGTATATGATAGATGTTGGCGGACTATTTCACATATATTGATTCTTCCAATACTTCTAAACCATAAAACAAGACTATTCAGCCTTTCTAGTAGTTTAGGAGATATAAAGTATTCATTCACAGATATCTTTATCCTTTAGCTCCTTTCTCTTGTCTTCCTCTTACTCCTCCCCCTTTTCTCTTTCTGTTATTTCCCTCCTCTTTTCTATACACCCCTTTTCTTTTTATCTCATATCCTCCTACTATGATACTCAACTGTAACTCCTTTTGTACTGTTTTTTCGCAAACATAATTAGGCTCAACCTTAATTATTGATGATCATCATCTTTTATATATAATGAATATTTTTATTATGTACAAACTTTTATATATTGTGTATATATTTTTTTCTTACATTACTGTCTTACAACCCTATTTGCTCTCTCCTGGTTGTAGTCTATATCTAGTCTAAATAATGTGTTCTTCCTTTTTATTGCATGTAGACTGCTTTATATATTTTGTTTTATATCACATACGGAGGATACTTTAAATATTTGTTTTGCTTGTCTGCATATCTACTCAAATCTTCTTAATAAAAAGATAAAGTACAAAAGAAAGTCGAAATTTCACTTTCCAGGGCAAAATGTTGCCTTCCAAGGTGAAATTTAGCTTTTACTCAGGCAAACTTTTGCCTTGTCAAAAATGGGCTAAAATGGGAGAAATCTGTGGATTACTCTATACAGTGAAATTTCCCACTTTGCCGGTGAATTTTAAATTCACTGCATCTCTTGTTACCACTATAGATGCAGTGAAATTAAAAATTCGTCGGCGAAGTCATGGTGAAGTGGCCAATTTCACTGCTTGGAATAATTCATGAATTTCTCCCATTTTAGCCCATTTTCACCAAGGCAAAATTTCACCTGCAGAAGGTAAAATGTTGCCTGCATAAAAGCAAAATTTCACCTTGGAAGGTGAAATTTCACCTTGGAAAGAAAAATTTCACCTTACAATGCAAAATGTTGCCTTTCTGCAGGTGAAATTTTGCATTTTGCCATGATAAAAGGGTGAAATTTGTGGATTACTCTGTGTAGCGACTTTTTGTCACTTTGCCCACCTCTAGTTACCACCTCTTTCTCTTCCCCACCCATAGTCCTGGTGAAGCTTACTATAAAACTCATTTTACAGCCTAAGACAATTTTACCTTATCAGACTATGAGGTCTGACCTAAGATGGAACCAGCATTGCCTAAGGCCACTATGCTAACTGCGACAGCAAGGTGAGCCACACAGGCTTGGGATCTACTGGACATCTTGAGTGACTGACTGAATGAGAGCTTAGCTGAACCTGTGTGATATGCCAGAGAAAACAACTGGCAGAGAAGAGCTGAGGGAGCCATGAGAAGCATGACATCAGACTGCAGAACATAGGGGGTACAACCAGCCAAGACTGCAGCCAGAGATGGAGTCCTGCAAGCCTTGGGGTACCCTTTCTTTATTTTATTTTATGAAACTCTAAGATTACAAATACCTTTGAGCAGGAACTGCTCATTTACATAGGTTCCACGTCAAAGGATGTAGGATAACATACATACAAAGGTCAACAATGGTTACAGTCTTAAAAACACAAAGATGTCTAAGCATTTGTTATACAGCCAAAAATGGAGAGAGACAACATAAGCCAGCTTCAGACAAGTTTCAGGGTGAACAGTATATAGTTTGCATAGGGTAGAAGGGAGTCAGGAAGAAGTAGGCAGGCTAAAGGGCCATTGTTGGCGGGTAGAGGTGGGTGGCAAAAGTGCAAGGTGGATGGGCTGGAGGGCTCCATATCTGAAAGTGCCATTAGAGAGGGAAGGGGGTGGGTGAGGCAGTGTGGTATGGGGGGTAAAGGGTGAGAGTGGGGGAAACTGGTGCCAAAAAAGTGGCACTCTAAGGGAGGTTACAGGTCACCTTCAACTAGGGTAAAATGAGGAGGCAGTTACTTAGGAGAGGCAGTCACATTGAGTGGTAGAGGCAAGGAATAGTCAGAGTTGCCTTTTAAAGGGACCAAGCATCACAGTTGTAAGTGTTTCTTTGTTAAGGATATTGTACCACTGAGGAGCCCTGTGCATGAATGACCTCTGACCCATTGTGGTCCAGCATCTGGGGGCCTGGAAGGTTTGATATAGAGAACTGTGTGTAAGCTGGGTACTGCTGTTGGCAGTAAGGAGCTTTGCCACTCCTGATGGCATGAGCCCGAGGAGAACTTTTCTGGTTAACAAGCAGGTCTGGTATTGTATTCTACTAAGGAGTGGTAGCCATCCAGCCCTTGAGTAACCAAATAGGGCCATTGGGTCATGCAACAAAACCCTTGCAAATCAGTTCTACAAGAACCAAGTAGTGTGCCTGGGTAGTATCTGGTGAGCTTAGATACTGGCAGATACCACCGTTATGATCTTCTATATCAAATATTGATGATATCCGACCATGGATTGTATCTCCTCAGATTCCATGAATGAATTTGATCAGAAATATAGATCTGATAGAGCCAGAAGATCTGACAATAAGATCACAACAGATCACAACTATCCTAGGGTCAGATACAAAAATCTGATGCCTGTATCCAGTCATCCTACCCATCCAACCTCAGACCATGGGTGTAGCCAGGCATACTCCAAACACTGCAAGGTGTGCTATTTTATTTAAGGAGAGTAGCAAATGGGTTCTGAACTGCTTCCTTTTCCATGAAAGCTAACAAAGAAAATGTTAAACCTTTCTGTAATTTTATTCATAGGAGTCAAAACTAGGAGGACTGGTCACTAACACTGTCTTTGCATCCCATGGACAATACCACTTTACAGGATCTGGGCTGGTATGTGGGTGTCTTAGGCAGCAATGTATGGCATTTGTATTTACCCACGCATGGCAACAACCATTGTCATGAGAGACAAAAGTTGCATTTATTGTGCCAAATGACACAACAAACACGGTCCTGGTGTACATTTGCATATTGTCTGGCTACACCCCTGCCTCAGACATCCCAAATCCTACTGGGGATCCAAAATACTGACTTGGGGTTGAGCACTGAGATTGTTTTTCTGACAGGTTTTTATTTGTTTGTTTGTTTGCTTAAAAGCATTGGCCAGGAAGGCACACTGAGCTATGCAGCTCATTTCCAGGTGCCTCCTGGTGAAAGGGGATAAGGTAGTAATACAAATACACAAGCTAATGCAGCAACTGTAACAATACAGTAGCACCATGAGCTGTACAGACCACAGCCAAAATGATGTGAGGGAGATATGTAGGTGTCTGAGGGAGCCATGTTTGGTATCTGTACTTATCAGTATATGGGGGCAACAAATAGTGCAACAGTATACAAACAACTTTTGCCAAATAGTGATACCTTGGGCAACAAACATGGTCATGGTGTACACATTTTTTTTGTCTTGGTACACCTCTGCTTCCCTTGAAATAAAAGGTGACAAAGCCAAACTAGCACAAGCCATAAACCCTCACTGGAGGTGTCCTTCATCTACCTGGGAAGGAACTGCACTTATCTTCCTCCAGCATAAACTGAATCTGTGCATGGGACACAAATCTGGTTAAAGCAAGCAGTAATTGCACTGGTAAACATTATTATAGCTGCAGTAGGCAGAGCCTGCAGACGTTTTGCATGTACAAAAGGAGTGATGTCATGTTTTATGACCGTGGAACTGACTTGAAGGTGTAAATAGTCTCCTCCATCTTACCCTCCTCCAAGAAAGGTTTTCCACCCTCAAATAAATATGCTTTCATGTTAGTCAATGGTTGCAGGGTACTATTTTCTTTCTTAAATGGGCAGTACAAGAACTGGAACCTGAGAAGTGGGAGGCAGCATTCATTTTTTGAGGGGCGTAAGATCCACCCCCACCTCCACCCAAGAAGCTCCTAAAGATCCACCCCCACCTTTTTTTATTCATGTGGGGGGGGGCATGAGGTGGATATCATGTTGGAACAAGACACATTAGTTTGGGACCTGGAGCAAGCAACAGAACAAGTCTGTGGAGTGATTGAGTTGTGGATCCCCTGCAGTTTATTAAGGACTAGAAGAACAGAAGATACTTAAAGCCTTCAAATTGACTTAAAAACCCTTGGAACAAATGATTATCAGAGTCACCTGGGGACTCAGAATGAAAGATTAATTAAGGACTGCCTGAAACTACAACTCCCAGGGAAAACAATAGACACAGCATTCTGATTCAAGGTGAAAGAGCCACAAGCTTTCTTAAACATTTACATACTAAAAACATAAAGTTCAGGTTTTGGGATTAACAATATTTGTTTACTATGTGTGTGTATATATATATATATATATATATATATATATATATATATATAGTTTGTCTGTTTAGTAGTTTCAAAACTTTGAAAGCATTGGTGTTAGTAATGCATTTAGAAATACATTTTTTAATTGTCTTTACAGTTAAACATGCATACTAGGTTTCAAACTAGGTACTAGAATGGAAGAAGGCACTCAGGCCCATTTTATCATTCCCCGCAATGTGGGCTCATTTATATCCTAAAGCATATTAACTTGACTAATTCTCTTTTGAATTGTTCTAAGCTACTACTACTGACAATATACTCTGGTAAAACATTTCATATTCTAGCAGTTCTCTGGACAAAGGAAAAATATCTGAAATTATTTTTAACCATTTCCAGTTTTATTTGTAACCTATGTCTTCTAAGTCCTTCTGGTTTCTTCACAAATTATATTCCTAATCCTTCCATTAGTTCAGGATCTTTCATAATTTTAAAGAACTGTAATAAGTCCCCTCTTTTTCTTCCATCCTCTAATTTAAGTAATTTTAATCTTTCCAGTCTTTCCTCATACACTCCACTTTCCTCAGTCTTTCTCATCCTAGTGAATGTCCTTTGGACTCTTTTCAACCTATTTATTTCACCTTTTGCATATGGACTCCACACCAGTGATCCATAATCCATATAGGGCCTTACATACGCCCTATACAATGGCACCAGACATTGTTTAGATCTATTTATAAAACGTTTTCTGATTTTTTTATCATATAATTTGTTCTCCTTATAACCTCTGACCTTTGTGCCTTAAAAGCCAATTCATCGTCTATTATTATCCCACAATCTTTTTCCTTATGTGTTACTTCCATCCTAGTGTCGTTCAAGAGTACACATGTTTGGGGTTCTTGTTCCCCATATGCATCACTTTACACTTTTCTATACTTAGTGGCAATTTATTGTTGTTTGCCCATATCTCAATTTGTTTTAAATCAGCCTCCATCTGTTTGATTTCTTCCTTGGAGCCCATCTGCCCCCCCCCCCCAGTTTCAGATCATCTGCAAATTTTACTAATAGATTATGTATACCTTGTTGGATGTCTCCCATATATAGGGAGAACAGTGTGGGGCCCAAGACAGACCCCTGGGGAACCTCACACGTGACCCCAACCTCCTCTGACAATACACCTCTTAATCTCACAACTTGTTTCCTATCTGTCAACCAATTTTGCACCCACTTTATCAATCTACTGTCAATTCCCATATTTACCATTTTAACAATTAATTGATGATGTGAGTCCTTGTCGAATGCCTTCTGAAAGTCAAGATAGAGGACATCAATGTTTTTTTCTTTGTTAATTAATTTATTTATATAGTCATAGAAAATTAATTGATTGGTCAGGCATGACCTATTTCTTTTAAACCCGTGCTGGCTGACGTCTTTCACTTTTAAAGCTATTAAGACCTCCTCTAACTTTTCCTTTAGCACTCTCTCTGCCACCTTACTGATTGGTCTGTAATTTGTCATGAAGGTATTTAATCCCTTTTTTTTATATATAGGTATTACTATTGCATTTCTCAAATCTGCTGGTATCTCTCCTGTACTAAAAGATAGACTAATCATGTTTGCCAGAGGAGGTGCTATCTGCTTGCTGACTTCTTTTAATAACCTTGGATGCAGTGAGTCTGGACCTTAAGATGTATAAGGTTTTAATCCTTTCAGTATGTTCTCTATATCTTCCTTATTTACTTCCAAAGCTAATTCTTGTTTAAAATTATCTTTTAGCTGGATCTCTTCATTAACCTTATCATCATATACAGAACAGAAGTATTGGTTAAAATGTTCTACCATTATTGGTACCTCAGTTACTTCTCTCCCATTGATGTCTAGGGATCCTAATTGTCTAACTATGTACTTGTTATTATGTAGTTTTATGTGAGGGCACATTTTTGGGGGGAGGGGTTCAAATTATTTTAACCATGGGCACAGTACTTGGTTAACACAAACTTTGATGATAAAGTGTATTTTTCCTTTTAAGTTTGAGAAGTATGTATTATATATAAGTGTAGCAGTGTTGTAATTGAGTTTATATGTGGCAAGTAGGTAGAGGATACTGTTTTGAATGTGGCAGTAGGACAGATTTGTTAGGATAAATGTATGCTGTCTTGCAAATAAGAAAAAATTACAAGGTATGCATTTTGCAAAACAGTGATCCCAGTGTTTTGTTTCTGCCTAGGCTGTGAGAGGATTTGTTTTCTAACTTTGCCTGCTTTCCCTGGGTGTTTTATGACCTCTGGAGGCTGCCATTCAGGTTTGTTTTATTGCATCTTGTCCAGGATAGTCTTCCCAGAGTGCCCTTTGGTTTGATGTCTAATAGTCCCTACAGCAGTCCAGTGTCTTGGAAATCAGCAATAATACCATCTAGTCCTCCCCTAGAAATGACCCAAGAATTTAATAAATATTTTTGCTCAGTCTTTAACCCTATGCTAGATACAAAAATAGACACAGAGTGTGTAATAAATAGAGTTGACTATGATATGCCTGAAATAAGTAAACTGGAAATAAAAAAAACAAACTAGATGCAATTAAAATAAACAAATCCCCAGGTCCCAATAATCTTCACCCACGGTTGTTGAAAGGAATAGCATCCTGATTGATTGATCCATTACACACATTAACTTGTCCATAACTTCTGGATTAATACCATGTGATTAGAAGTCTGCACTGATAACACCAGGACATAAAAAGGGCAACAAAAGTGTAACATCAAATTATAGGCCTATTAGCCTGACTAGTATTTTGGGTAAAGTATTTGAGGATATGTTAAAAACTAGAATAGAAGATGACCTAATTCTAAAACATCTTGTGGACCCAAACCAGCATGGCTTCAAAAAGAAAAGATCTTGCCTAACTAGTAATTTAGTATTTTATGAGAGAGTAAGCAGTCTCCTTCATGAAAAAGTACCAGTGGCTATAGTATATCTAGACTTGGGTAAGGCATTTGACAAAGTGCCACATCATACCCTGATAAATAAAATGAAATCATTTGGTATGCATCCCATGTTGGTTAATTGGGTAAAAGAGTGGTTAAGACACCGTACACAAGTAGTACGTATACGAGGACATACCTTGTCTACAGGTACAGTTACCAGTGGAGTGCCACAGGGATCTGTCCTGGGACCCATTCTGTTTAATATCTTTGTGTCAGATATGACAGTTAACCTTAAGAACATGGCTATAAAGTTTGCAGATGACACAGAGATTGCAGCCAAGGTGGGTACACCAGATGAAATAGTGGACTTTATTAATGACCTTCAGGAACTCAAATACCGGTCTAATCAAAACGATATGGACTTTAACACTAAGAAATGTGTTATTATGCATTTGGGTGATAACATTCCTAATGTGCAATATAGGTTGAAAGGTTCAGAACTGACATCAGTAAAAGAGGAAAAAGATCTGGGTTTAATCATTAATGCAGACCTTGCATTTTCTCCACACTGCAATTATATTAAGAAACAAGCAAATAAAATAATAGGCTGCATACAAAGATCTTTTGTTTCAAGAAATAGGGCATGCATTCTCCCATTATATAGAGCATATGTGTGTCCCCACCTAGATTATTGTTCTCCACTATGGAGTTCCTACCTCAGATGTGACATTAATGCACTAGAGGGTGTGCAATGTAGGATTACTAAGATGATAGATGGGTTACAGGATAAAGACTATGGCGAACAACTCAGGGAGCTGGGGTTGTATTCGCTAGAGACCAAAAGAACCAGGGGGGACCTGCTACTGATGTTTAATATAATAAAGGACAATGAGCTTATGGCTCAACTGGGAATGACACTGAATACAAGAGAATGCAACCTTAGCAATCAGTAGTCCATAGATAAAATGATGCATCTTAATGTAGAGAACAGGGACTGCATCTGCAGAACAGGGGTTAGCCATGCCATGCAAGTATAGGCCAACTGAGTCATTATGTTTGGTCTGATTGGCCTCAATATGAATAATGAAATGTGCATTCCTAAATGATTCTGATGGTGGGGTTCCAGGGTTCTGAATCAGTCTGTTTCTATTGCTATGAGTATATGATCATTACACAAAACCTTTATTGCTTACCATTCCTTCCATTAAAATTGACACTTCCATATCTTTTCCTAATAATGTGTCTGCCTTCCTTAGAACAGAAAATAAAACAAATCTTACTAGTTAAAAAGCATTGTGTTGTTTCTCCATGTATCCTTCACAATTCAACACAATCTCACTAACTTCATTATGTAGCCTTGGTGGATCTGACCAGATTTTGTTTTTATACATGTAGACACTCTTTAGGACACTAGGGGTGGGATATTCAGACTGCACCAAAAAAATGTGCAATAGTGGAAGCAGGTGCAAGAGCGGTGCGCCAATGCTCAACGTGCACGATATTCAAACCAAGCACAGGCCAAGGTGCTCCTGCGCAACCCCAGCTAAATATCAAGCCGATGTTCCATGGCACAACCAGGGATGTGCAGTGGAGCAGGGCTGATGTGCAGTAGCACATCCAGGGATGCGCAGGGACAAGGACAGGAAGCAGGGGTGCAATAGCCATTGATGCACCATGAGTGGAGGAGCATGCACCAGGCCAGCCAGACTAACTCCCCCCAAGGTCCCCCTAGAGCTGCATATCCAGAGGTGAGCTGAATGGACCACCAGCCCATGAACCCCAGCACCGATCCAACAGCAGACGTGGGTCAGCTGTCCACACCCGCAGGACAAGGTGCCCCGGCACATTCCCCCAGCAAACAGTGACTGCAACACAAGGAGGGCCAGGACCCTCCCATGCCACAGCACCACACCAATGCTGACCACCCCCTGTATAGTGATCCCAAGACACCCAGCCCAGAAGCATTACCAAACAGTGCATGGCACCGAAGGTATGCCACCACCACCATGACAATGCAACCCTGTGCCCCATGGTGCCATGCATGACAGCCCCACCATGATCTTCCCACATGTAGGTGACACCAGCCACTGATGCCACTGCAGCATACACAATGCCTCCTGCATGGCCCCCACAGTGGCACAGCAAAGAGACCGACCATGCATCAGCACCCAAGGGACCCTGCATGTGACAAGGTCCACCCTGGATGCCACCACCAGCAGGATGGCACCCTGCATACCCACCCATGAACACACCCAGTCCCAGCACTGGCCCCACCAGACAACATAGCAGCCCACTGTGGTGCATGAAGGCATGCACCACACAGGATGCAACACAGGGCATGGACAAATCCCCCACCCAGTCCCAAGGGTACCCCATCACAGAGCCACACATAGTGGGGCAACAGATGCCACTGTCACAAGTCCAATGGTGCTGTGTACCCACAGCCTGCACACCACCATGGTGCTGGTGAGCTAGCCATGTGGTGCATGCACCATGAACCTGTCCACCACCAGCTTGCAGCTGGAGCACATGTGACAGACAGCAGACCACAGGCACCACCCCAGACACCTTCGACAGCATCGATGGGGACAACAACAGCACCACCCACAGTGTCACCAGAGGCAGACATGCAATAGTCCTGGAGTCAGGATGTCAGCTGCCAGGGTGCCATGCCCAGAGGGTGGCTGGCATGGACTGCCACCAATGTCATGCCAGCAGACATGCATGCAGTGGAGGGGTCAGCATGACCTTGCATACCACAGACACGCAAGGGGCACAGCCACGCACGCCAGGCACACACTGCCAGGGGTGACTGGGACACAGCGCATGCACCAGAGACCACTGCATACAGGTGTACAGTGCACAGGGCACAACACACATACCACAGACAGGGACCATGGCCCACCCCCGGTCCCTGATATGGTTGTTGGGGGTATCCCCGCAGGACATTCACCCAAGACCTGGAGGTTTTAGTGGGAAGTGTGGTGCATTGGGGGTATCCTACAATTAAGAAGCCTGACATATTTAATAATTTCTACATTTTATTTTTTAAAGTGCAATACAGCTGAAATCATTGGCTGGATTTCATTCGGCATGACTACAAATCAAAGTCCATACTCTTTGCATCACATTCCTTGGCAAGTCTTTGGTTTGACTGGACAAGGGAAGGTGCCCAGGAGGGAGGTGTCAGTCTGCAGCATGTGCCTAACATCAGCTGTCTTGATCTGGCCTTGTGTAAGGTGGCTTGTGAATGCAGATTTGATTGCCAGTTGCTATTGTTCAGTAAAGGATTGCTGGCAATGTGGGGACCTTATAGGTGGAGTGTGTGCCCCCATCATCTCTTGGCTTCTGCGGATGTCCTGTGAGCTAAGTCCCCTTCTTGTTCTTGTTGCAATACAGGTACCTGGTGAAAGAGATGGCTCTTTTTCTGGTTCATCCATGGTGATTGAACTGCTCTCCAGAGTCTGTGATGGAGCACCTGCATGTGGGCTGATGGTGGTGCATGGGACCTTTGTGGTTAACTGGCATATTTGTTGGCTCACTCTGATGCTCTCCTCTTTGCTGCCCATCAGGCAATAGTACGCATCTGCTGTTGTGGCTCGGTGGCTTATGTCTGATGCAAGCTCATGTCTACCCTCAGGGTGAATGCTGTGGAACTGTGGAAAGAAAGAAAGAAAGAAAGTAAGATACATACTTTGGGCCCATGGGTAACAACTAAGCCAATGGAAGTCTCCAACATGGGGGGGCATCAGGTAGGTCAGTGCCATCACCCTTGTGAGTTTGGGACTGATATCCCATAAAGAAATGGCCAAAGCAGGCCCTGGAAGTTTTAGGGGGAGATGCCAGCAGGTGTCCTCAGGCTTGGAAGCACCTTCCCTGGATAAAACATATGCTTTGGTACCCTGGGTAAAAACTAAGCATGTGGAAGTCCCTGCCCTGGCAGTGCATCAGGAAGGTGAGGGCCATGACCCCTGGGTGTCTGGGAGTGTTAGACCCAAGGGAAGTGTTAGCAGGATCTTGAAGTTTTAGGGGGTTGGGGTACCAGGCCACCCCAGCCAGATAGCACCTTCCCTGGGTAAGATATATGCTTTGGTACACTTGGTAAAAACTGAGCCTGTGGAAGTCCCTACCCTGGCAGGGCATTGGGGAGATGAGGGCCATTACCCCTGGGTGTCTGGGAGTGCTAGACCCAAGGGAAGTGTTAACAGCAGGCCCTGGAAGTTTCAGGGTGCATGCCAGCAGGTGTCCCCAGGCTGACAGCACTGAGTACTGGTGAATCCTGGCAGGAGCTGAAGTCCCTGGGAGAAAGTGTGACCAGATGTCCCTGAGTCCTGGTGGGATGAGATGTCCCTGAGAGATGGTATGACTAGATGGCGCTGATGTCTAGTGGAACCAGATAGCCCTGGGAGCAAGTGGGACCAGATAGCCCCACCTGTAGCTGGCTGGGCTTTCTCTAAATAACTGTGATCAGGCTTAATAGTCACTCTAGGGGAGTTTCTAAAAGGCTTAGCCAGGCTGTGATGCAGGTTGCTTGGCATGGCTTGATGCAGAGCCTGGCAGGCTGATTCTGGAAGTAACCAGGGTACATGCCAGCAGTTCTCCCCAGCCAGAGAGCACTGTCCCTGGGTAAGAGATATGCTTTGGGACCCTGGGTAACAACCAAGCCTGTGGAAGTCCTTGACCTGGAAGAGCATCAGGGAGGTGAGGGTCATTACCCCTGGGTGCCTGGGAGTGCTAGACCCAAGGAAAGTGTTACCAGCAGGCCCTGGAAGTTTTAGGGAGCATGCCTGCTGGTGTCCCCAGGCTTGGATGCACATTCCCTGGGAAGGCATATGCTTTGGGACCCTAGGTAAAAACTAATCCTGTGGAAGTCCTTGCCCTGACAGAGCATCAGGAAGGGGAGGGCCATTACCCCTGGGTGTCTTGGACTGTTAGACCCAAAGGAAGTGTTAACAGCAGGACCTTGATGTTTTAGGGGGTTGGGGTACCAGGCCACCCTAGCCAGATAGCCCCTTCCCTGGGTAAGACATATGTCTTGGCACCCTGGGTAAAAACCAAGCCTGTGGAAATCTCTGCCCTAGCAGGGCATCAGGGAGGTGAGGGCCATTACCCTTGGGAGTCTGGGAGTGCTAGGCCCAAGAAAGGTGTTTACAGCTGGACCTGGAAGTTTTAGGGGGACATGCAGAATTGGAAGCACATTCCCTGGGGAAGGCATATGCTTTGGGACCCTGGGTAAAAACTAATCCTGTGGAAGTCTCTACCCTGGCAGAGCATTGGGGAGGTGTGGGCCATTACCCTGGGAGTCTGGGAGTGCTTGGCCCAAGGGGAGTGTTAACAGCTGGCCCTGGAAGATTTAGGGGAACATGCCAGCATGTGTCCCCAGGCTTGGAAGCACATTCCCTGGGTAAGGTATATGCTTTGAGACCCTTGATAAAACCTAATATTTTTGAAGTCCCTATCCTGGGAGGGCATCATGGAGGTCATGGCCCTTAGCCTTGTGAATATTGACTTCTAGCCCTTAGGAAAGTGGCAAAAGCAGGCCCTGGAAGTTTGAGGGGGTGAGGGTACCAGGTCTCTCCAGACAGAGTGCACTTTCCCTAGGTAAGGTATATGCTTTGGGACCCTGGGGAATAACCAAGCCTGAGGAAGTATGTACCCTGGGAGAGCATCAGGGACATCAGGGACATCACCCCTGTGAGTTTGGGATTTCTAGCCCTGAGGGAAGTGGTTGAATCTGGGCCTGGAAGCTTTAGGGGGACAGGCTATCAATTCTACCCAGGCTGAGTGTGGAGTTTGGAGGCATACTTACATTTGTTACAGTACTCTTCCACCACAGAGTCATGGAGAAGTGTTTGATTCTGAGTATGGCTGCATGCCTCTTCACCACTTTTGTGATGGTAGAACATGTCAGGTTTGATCCATCTGTCTCGATGAGCACAGGGGCATTAAGTCCAGTAGCTGATGGTCTCAGTTTAGGGAGCAGCCACCTTGTGTGGTGTGCATAGAGCTGAAGTAGCTTGTATAGCTCTTCTTCTAGCACCAGTCTAGCTGGTCCATGTGTTGCAATGGTTTTGTGAAGAAAAATGGTGAAGACATAACTGTCTTCACTATCAATGACCAGTCTCTCTGCATTCTTCAAGTCACCTGAGACATATTTCGGATGGCAGCAGAGTGCTGGGCATTGTGGAGGGCCAAGCTGAAGATGAGGTGATTTCTAGCCAGGCAGTGATCTTGGTTTCTAAGTGTCTTGGCTCTGGATAAACTGTTAATTATCCTGACTGCCTCCTTGGCAGCAGAGGTGTGCTCATACAGGGTTTCTGTCTCTGGTGGTATCCACATTTGTGAGTCCCTTAACCAGATTTTGTGGCACCTCTTCATGGCAGAGGTACTGAGGCCAGCTCTCCAGAAAGGAATTACCTTGATGAGCATGTCAAGTTCAGCCTGATGAGTCCTGGCAAACCTATTCAAATCTAAGAGTTTCAGGAAGTGAAGGAGGCTGTTTATATAACACTTGATAGTGCCTGGCTTAAAACCTGAGGCTTCAGCCTCTGGAATCCAAGTATCTCTTACAAATGCCCTGGAACCCAGCAGGAATGTGAGTGAAAGGGCTGGGTCAATAGAGTTCCACAGGCAGGTCAGCATCTGCTGGTGAGCGGTTGCTGCATCTTGGTCTTTCTTTCCTCCCTCCAAGGTCTGCAGCAAAACTCTATAGAGACTTAGCAGTTGAGGACTCTCTGTCTCTGACTCTGTAGGTGGGCTAGGAGACTGAGTATGTGGCAAATCCAGAGATTGAAAATATAGAGTCTGGGTGTCTCTGATACTTGGTTGGGCTTTAAAGATGGTCAGAGTACATTTGTGAACCTTCCAAAAGTGCTGACTTAGATCTCTTACAATGGCAAAACAGTCTGGCTGCTGGCATTTGTAAAAGCATTTCCTGCAGGAAGTTGGGTCAGGAGTGACTGCCTCCCAAAGTATTGTGCCTTTCCCAGTGTCATGCGGTGTACTTCCCGGAGCTGCCTCGGTAGATGCGTAATTTTCTTACCACAGATTGAGCAGGTACACAAGGGTCTCACTGTCTTGCTTGTTATCCCCAGAGAAGCATCAGTAAAAGAGGGTCACAATTTTAGTAGTGCTGAACATTATCCCTGGTAGTGTGAGACTGTTAGACCCAATGGAAGTGTAACAGCAGGCCCCGGAAGTTTAAGGAAGCATGCCTGCTGGTGTCCCCAGGCTTGAAAGCACATTCCCAAGAGAAGGCATATGCTTGGGGACCCTGGGTAAAAACTAATCTTGTGAAAGTCCCTAGCCTGGCAGGGCATCAGGGAGGTGTGGGCCATTACCCCTGGAAGTCTGGAAGTACTAGGCCCAAGTGGAGTGTTACCAGCAGCCCCTGGAAGTTTTAGGGGATGGGGGTACCATGCCTGCCAAGCCAGAGGGCACTTTCACTGGGTAAGAGATGTGGTTTGGTACCCTGGGTAACAACCAAGCCTGTAGAAGTCCCTGCCCTGGCAGGCCATCATGGAGGTGAGGGCCATTAACCCTGGGAGTGTGTGACTGCAAGACCCAAGGGAGGTGTAAGGAGCAAGATCTGGAAGTTTTAGGGGATGGTGGAACCACGGCTGCCCAGCCAGAGAGCACTTTCCCTGGGTAAGAGATATGCTTTGGTACCCTGGGAAACAACCAAGCCTCTGGAAGTCCCTGCCCTGGGAGGCCATCAGGGAGGTGAGGACCATTACCACAGGGCATCTGGTAGTACTAGCCCAAAGGGGAGTTTAAGGAGCAGGACCTGGAAGTTTTAGGGGTTGGGGGTACAATGCCTGCCCAGCCAGAGAGCACTTTCACTGGGTAAGAGATATGCTATGGTACCCTGGGAAACAACCAAGCCTGTGGAAGTCCCTGCCTGGCAGGCCATCAGGGAGGTGAGGGCCATTAACACTGGGAGTGTAGAACTGTTAGACCCAAGGGAAGTGCAAGGAGCAGGATCTGAAAGTTTTAGGGGATGGTGGAACCAGGGCAGCCAAGCCATAGAGCACTTTCCCTGGGTAAGAGATATGCTTTGGTACCCTAGGTAACAACCAAGCCTGTGGAAGTCCCTGCCATGGTAGATGATCAGGGAGGTGAGGACAATTACCACAGGGTGTCTGGGAGAAATAGACCAAAGGGAAGTGTAAGGAGCAGGACCTGGAAATTTTAGGGGTTGGGGGTACAATGCCTGCCAAAGCCAGAGAGCATTTTCACTGGGTAAGAGATATGCTTTGGGACCCTGGGTAACAAACAAGCATGTGGAAGTCCCTGTCCTGGCAGGCCAGCAAGAAGGTGAGGGCCATTACCCTTGGGTGTCTGTGAGTGCTAGACCCAAGAGAAATGTAAGGAGCAGGACCTGAAAGTTTTAGTGGGTGAGGGTACCATGCCTGCCCAGCCAGAGAGCACTTTCACTGTGTAAGAGATATGGTTTGGGACCCTGGGTAACAACCAAGCCTGTGGAAATCCATGTCCTGGCAGGCCATCAGGGAGGTGAGGGCCATTAACCCTAGGAGTGTGGGACTGTTAGACCCAAGGGAAGTGTAACGAGCAGGACCTGGAAGTCCTAAGGGGTGAGGGTATCATTCCTCCACAGCCAGAGAGCACTTTCGCTGGGTAAGAGATATGCTTTAGTACCCTAGGTAACAACCAAGCCTGTGGAAGTCCCCACCCCGGCAGGCCATCAGGGAGGTGAGAGCCATTAACCCTGGGAGTGTAGAACTGTTAGACCCAAGGGAAGTGCAAGGAGCAGGATCTGAAAGTTTTAGGGGATGGTGGAACCAGGGCAGCCAAGCCATAGAGCACTTTCCCTGGGTAAGAGATATGCTTTGGTACCCTAGGTAACAACCAAGCCTCTGGAAGTCCCTGCCATGGTAGATGATCAGGGAGGTGAGGACAATTACCACAGGGTGTCTGGGAGAAATAGACCAAAGGGAAGTGTAAGGAGCAGGACCTGGAAATTTTAGGGTTGGGGACAATGCCTGCCAAAGCCAGAGAGCATTTTCACTGGGTAAGAGATATGCTTTGGGGACCCTGGGTAACAAACAAGCATGTGGAAGTCCCTGTCCTGGCAGGCCAGCAAGAAGGTGAGGGCCATTACCCTTGGGTGTCTGTGAGTGCTAGACCCAAGAGAAATGTAAGGAGCAGGACCTGAAAGTTTTAGGGGGTGAGGGTACCATGCCTGCCCAGCCAGAGAGCACTTTCACTGTGTAAGAGATATGGTTTGGGACCCTGGGTAACAACCAAGCCTGTGGAAATCCATGTCCTGGCAGGCCATCAGGGAGGTGAGGGCCATTAACCCTAGGAGTGTGGGACTGTTAGACCCAAGGGAAGTGTAAGGAGCAAGACCTGGAAGTCTGAAGGGGGTGGGGGTATCATTTCTCCCCAGCCAGAGAGCACTTTCCATGGGTAAGAGATATGCTTTTACCCTGGGTAACAACCAAGCCTGTGTAAGTCCCTACCATGCCAGCCCATCAGGGAGGTGATAGCCATTAACCCTGGGAGTGTGGGACTGTAAGACCAAAGGGAGGTGTAAGGAGCAGGACCTGGAAGTCTTAAGGGGTGATGGTATCATTCCTCCACAGCCAGAGAGCACTTTCCCTAGGTAGAAGATATGCTGTGGAACCCTGCGTAACAACCAAGCCTGTCAAAATCCCTGCCCTGGCAGGCCATCAGGGAAGTGAGGGCCATTAAACCTGGGAGTGTGGGACTGTTAGACCCAAGGGAAGTTTAAGGAGCAGGATCTGGAAGTTTTAGGGTATGGTGGAACCAGGGCTGCACAGCCAGAGAGCACTTTCCTGTGTAAGAGATATGCTTTGGTACCATGGATAACAACCAAGCCGGTGGAAGTCCCTGCCATGGCAGGCCATCAGTGAGGTGAGGACCATTACCAAAGGGTGTCTGGGAGTACTAGACCCAAGGGAAGTGTACGGAGCAGGACCTGGAAGTTTTAGGGGTTGGGGGTACAATACCTGCCCAGGCAGAGATCACTTTCACTGGGTAAGAGATATGCTTTGGTGCCCTGGGTAACAAACAAGCCTGTGGAAGTCCCTGCCTTGGCAGGCCATCAGGGAGGTGAGGGCCATTAGCCCTGGGTGTCTGGGAGTGCTAGACCCAAGTGAGGTGTTAACAGCAGGCTCCGGAAATTTTAGGGGCATGCCAGCAGCTGTCCCCAGGCTGACAGCACTGAGTCCTGGTGGAATTCTAGTAGGAGCTGAAGTCCCTAGGAGAAAGTGTGACCAGACATCCCTTGGTCCTGGTGGGACCAGATGGTATGACTAGATGGCCCTTGGAGTTGTTAAACCAGATGGCCCTGATGGCTGTTGGCTGTGATTTCTCTAAATAGTTGTGGTTGGGCATAATAGTCACTCTATGGGAGTTTATTGAAGGCCGAGCCAGGCTGTGATGGTACTTGTTGGGCATGGCTTGATGCTGAGCCTGGCAGGCTGATTCTGGAAGTCACCAGGGTACATGCCAGCAGTTCACCCCAGGTAGAGAGCACTTCCTCTGGGTAAGATATATGCTTTGGGACCCTGGGTAACAACTAAGCCTGTGGAAGTCCCTGCCATGGCAGGCCATCATGGAGGTGAGGGCAATTACTCCGAGGTGTCTGGAAGTGCTAGACCCATGGGAAGTGTTAACAGCAAGTTCTGGAAATTATAGGGGGTCGGGGTATCATTCCTCCCCTCCAGAGAGCCTTTCCCTGGGTAAGAGATATGCTTTGGTACCATGGGTAACAACCAAGCCTGGGGAAGTCCATGTCCTGGCAGGCCATCAGGGAGGTAGGGACATTAACCCAGGTAGTGTGGGACTGATAGACCCAAAGGGAAGTGTAAGGAGCAGGACCTGGAAGTTTTGAGGGTGGGGATCGTTCTCCCAACCAAAGAGCACTTTCCTGGGTAAGAGATATGTGCTGGTACCTTGGGTAACAACCAAGAATGTAGAAGTCCCTGCCCTGGCAGGCCATCAGGGAGGTGAGGGCCATTAACCCCAGGAGTGTGGGACTGTTAGAGCCAAGGGAAGTGTAAGGAGCAGGATCTGGAAGTTTTAGGGGATGGTGGAACCAGGGTTGCCCAGCCAGAGGGCACTTTCCCTGTGTAAAAGATATGCTTTGGTGCCCTAGGTAACAACCAAGCCTGTGGAAGTCCCTGCCATGGCAGACCATCAGGAAGGTGAGGACCATTACCAGTGGGTGTCTGGGAGTGCTAGATCCATGGGAAGTGTTAACTGCAGACCCTGGAAATTGTAGGGGGTGGGGGTATCATTCCTCCCCAGCCAGAGAGAACTTTCCTTGGGAAAGAGATATGATTGGGTACCCTGGGTAGCAACCAAGATTGTGAAAGTCCCTGCTCTGTCAGGCCATCAGGGAGGTGAGTAACATTACCCTGGGTGTCTGGGACTGCTAGACCCAAGGGAAGAGTAAGGAGCAGGACCCGGACATTTTAGGAGGTGGGGGTACCATGCCTTCCCAGCCAGATGGCACTTTCATTGGGTAAGAGATATCATTTGGGACTCTTTGTAAAAACCAGGCCTGTGGAAGACCATGTCCTGGCAGGGTATCAGGGAGGTGAGAACCATTACCACAGGGTGTCTGGGAGTACTAGACCCAAGGGGAGTATAAGGAGCAGGACCTGGATGTTTTAGGGGATTGGGGTAAAATGCCTGCCCAGCCAGAGAGCACTTTCACTGTGTAAGAGATATGCTTTGGGACCCTACTTAACAAACAAGCCTGTGAAAGTCCCTGCATTGGCAGAACATCAGCGAGGTGAGGGCCATTAACCCTGGGAGTGTGGGATTGTCAGCCACAAGGGAAGTGTATGGAGCAGGACCTGGAAGTCTTAAATGGTGGGGGAATTATTCCTCCCTAGCCAGAGAGCACTTTCCCTGGGTAGGAGATATGCTTTGGTAACCTGGGTAGCAACCAAGCCTGTGAAAGTTCCTGCCCTGGCAGGCCATCAGGAAGGTGAGGGCCATTAACCCTGGGAGTGTGGGAATGTTAGATCAAAGGGAAGTGTAAGGAGCAGGATCTGGAAGTTTTGGAGGAATGGTGGAACCAGGACAGCCCAGCCAGAGAGCACTTTCCCAGAGTAAGAGATATGCTCTGGTACCCTGGGTAACAACCAAGCCTGTGGAAGTCCTTGCCTGGCAGGTCATCAGGGAGGTGAGGGCCATTAACCCTGGGAGTGTGGGCTGTTATACCCAAGGGAACTGTAAGGAACAGAACTTGGAAGTCTTAAGGGGTGAGGGTATCATTCCTCCACAAGCAGAGAGCACTTTCCCTGTGTAGAAGATATGCTTTGATACCCTGGGCAACAACTAAGCCTATGGAAGTCCCTTCCCTAGCAGGCCATCAAGGAGGTAAGGGCCATTAACCCTGGTAGTGTGGGACTGTTAGACCCAAGGGAACTGTAAGGAGCAGGATCTGGAAATTTTAGGGGATGGTTGAACCAGAGCTGCCCAGCCAGAGAGCACTTTCCCTGTGTATGATATATGCTTTGGTACCATGGTTAACAACCAAGCCTGTGGATGTCCCTGCCATGGCCAGCCATCAGGGAGAGAAGGACCATTACCACAGGGTGTCTGGGAATACTAGACCCAAGAGAAGTGTACAGAGCAGGAACTGGAAGTTTTAGGGAGTGGGGGTACAATGCCTGCCCAGCCAGAGAGCACTTTCACAGGGTATGAGATATGCTTTGGTACCCTGGTTATCAAACCAGCCTGTGGAAGTCCTTGAACTGGCAGGCCATCAGGGAAGTGAGGGCCATTACCCGTGGGTGTCTGGGAATGCTAGACCCAAGGGAGGTGTTAAAAGCAGGCCCTGGAAATTTTAGGGGCATGCCAGCAGCTGTCCCCAGGCAGAGAGCACTGAGTCCTGGTGGAATTTTAGTAGGAGCTGAAGTCCTAGGAGAAAGTGTGACCAGATATCCCTCCCTGGGTCCTGGTGGGACCAGATGTTCCTGAGAGATGGTATGACTAGACGGCACTGGGAGTTGTTGAACCAGATGGCCCTGATGGCTGTTGGCTGTGATTTCTCTAAATAGTTGTGGTTGGGCATAATAGTCACTCTAGGGGAGTTTGTTGAAGGCCGAGCAGGCTGTGATGGCACTTGCTGAGCATGGCTTGATGCTGAGCCTGGCAGGCTGATTCTGGAAGTCACCAGGGTACATGCCAGCAGTTCACCCCAGGTAGAGAGCACTTCCTCTGGGTAAGATATATGCATTGGGACCCTGGGTAACAACTAAGCCTGTGGAAGTCCCTGCCATGGCAGGCCATCATGGAGGTGAGGGCAATTACTCTGAGGTGTCTGGGAGTGCTAGACCCATGGGAAGTGTTAACAGCAAGTCCTGGAAATTATAGGGGTTGGGGGTATCATTCCTCCCCTCCAGAGAGCTTTCCCTGGGTATGAGATATGCTTTGGTACCATGGGTAACAACCAAGCCTGGGGAAGTCCATGTCCTGGCAGGCCATCAGGGAGGTAGGGACATTAACCCTGGTAGTGTGGGACTGATAGACCCAAATGGAAGTGTAAGGAGCAGGACCTGGAAGTTTTGAGGGGTGGGGGTATCGTTCCTCCCCAACCAAAGAGCACTTTCCCTGGGTAAGAGATTTGTGTTGGTACCTTGGGTAACAACCAAGAATGTGGAAGTCCCTGCCCTGGCAGGCCTTCAGGGAGGTGAGGGCCATTAACCCCAGGAGTGTGGGACTGTTAGAGCAAAGGGAAGTGTAAGGAGCAGGATCTGGAAGTTTTAGGGGATGGTGGAACCAGGGTTGCCCAGCCAGAGGGCACTTTCCCTGTGTAAGAGATATGCGCTGGTGCCCTAGGTAACAACCAAGCCTGTGGAAGTCCCTGCCATGGCAGACCATCAGGAAGGTGAGGACCATTACCAGCGGGTATCTGGGAGTGCTAGATCCATGGGAAGTGTTAACAGCAGGCCCTGGAAATTGTAGGGGTTGGGGGTATCATTCCTCCCCAACCAGAGAGAACTTTCCCTGGGAAAGAGATATGATTGGGTACCCTGGGTAGCAACCAAGCCTGTGAAAGTCCCTGCTCTGTCAGGGCATCAGGGAGGTGAGCAACATTACCCTGGGTGTCTGGGACTGCTAGACCCAGGGGAAGAGTAAGGAGCAGGACCTGGACATTTAGGGGGTGGGGGTACCATGCCTTCCCAGCCAGATGGCACTTTCATTGGGTAAGAGATATCATTTGGGACCCTTTGTAAAAACCAAGCCTGTGGAAGACCATGTCCTGGCAGGGCATCAGGGAGGTGAGAACCATTACCACAGGGTGTCTGGGAGTACTAGACCCAAGGGGAGTATAAGGAGCAGGACCTGGATGTTTTAGGGGATGGGGGTAAAATGCCTGCCCAGCCAGAGAGCACTTTCACTGGGTAAGAGATATGCTTTGGGACCCTGCTTAACAAACAAGCCTGTGAAAGTCCCTGCGCTGGCAGAACATCAGCGAGGTGAGGGCCATTAACCCTGGGAGTGTGGGATATCAGCCACAAGGGAAGTGTACGGAGCAGGATCTGGAAGTCTTAAATGGTGGGGGAATCATTCCTCCCTAGCCAGAGAGCACTTTCCCTGGGTAGGAGATATGCTTTGATACCCTGGGCAACAACTAAGCCTATGGAAGTCCCTTCCCTAGCAGGCCATCAAGGAGGTAAGGGCCATTAACCCTGGTAGTGTGGGACTGTTCGACCCAAGGGAACTGTAAGGAGCAGGATCTGGAAGTTTTAGGGGATGGTTGAACCAGAGCTGCCCAGCCAGAGAGCACTTTCCCTGTGTATGATATCTGCTTTGGTACCATGGTTAACAACCAAGCCTGTGGATGTCCCTGCCATGGCCAGCCATCAGGGAGAGAAGGACCATTACCTCAGGGTGTCTGGGAGTACTAGACCCAAGAGAAGTTTACGGGGCAGGAACTGGAAGTTTTAGGGAGTGGGGGTACAATGCCTGCCCAGCCAGAGAGCACTTTCACAGGGTAAGAGATATGCTTTGGTATCCTGGGTATCAAACCAGCCTGTGGAAGCCCTTGAACTGGCAGGCCATCAGGGAAGTGAGGGCCATTACCTGTGGGTGTCTGGGAATGCTAGACCCAAGGGAGGTGTTAAAAGCAGGCCCTTGAAGTTTTAGGGGCATGCCAGCAGCTGTCTCCAGGCTGAGAGAACTGAGTCCTGGTGGAATTCTAGTGGGAGCTGAAGTCCCTGGAAGAAAGTTGGGCCAGACATCCCTGGGTCCTGGTTGAACCAGATGTTCCTGAGAGATGGTATGACTAGACGGCCCTGGGAGTTGTTAAACCAGATGGTCCTGATGGCTGTTGGCTGCGATTTCTCTAAATAGTTGTGGTTGGGTTTAATAGTCACTCTAGGGGAGTTTGCTGAAGGCCTAGACAGGCTGTGATGGCACTTGCTGGCCATGGCTTGATGCTGGGCCTCGCAGGCTGATTCTGGAAGTCACCAGGGTACATGCCAGCAGTTCTTCCCAGGCAGACAGCACTTTCCCTGGATAAGATATATGCTTTTGGACCCTGGGTAACAACTAAGCCTGTGGAAGTCCCTGCCATGGCAGGCCATCATGGAGGTGAGGGCCATTACTCCTGGGTGTCTTGGAGTGCTAGACCCATGGGAAGTGTTAACAGCAGGTCCTGGAAATTTTAGGGGTGGGGGTATCATTCCTCCCCACCAGAGAGCCTTTCCCAGGTTAAGAGATATGCTTTGGTACCCTGGGTAACAACCAAGCCTGGGGAAGTCCCTGTCCTGGCAGGCCATCAGGGAAGTGAGGGCCATTAACCCTGGTAGTTTGGGACTGTTAGACTGAAGGGAAGTGTAAGGAGCAGGACCTGGAAGTTTTGAGGGGTGTGGGTATCATTCCTCCCCAGCCAGAGAGCACTTTCCCTGGGAGCGAGATATGCGTTGGTACCCTCGGTAACAACCTAGAATGTGGAAGTCCCTGCCCTGGCAGGTCATCAGGGAGGTGAGGGCCATTATCCCTGGGAGTGTGTGACTGTTAGACCCTAGGGAAGTGTAAGGAGCTGGATCTGGAAGATTTAGGGGATGGTGGAACCTGGGCTGCACAGCCAGAGAGCACTTTCCCTGGGTAAGAGAGATTCTTTGGTGGCCTGGGTTACAACCAAGCCTGTGGAAGTCCCTGCCATGGCAGGCCATCAGGGAGATGAGGACCATTACCCATGGGTGTCTATGAGTGCTAGACGCATGGGAAGTGTTACAGCAGCCCCTGAAAATTGTAGGGGGTGTGGGTATCTTTACTCCCCAGCCAGAGAGAACTTTTACTTGGAAAGAGATATGATTGGATACCCTGGGTAACAACCAAGCCTGTGAAAGTACCTGCTCTGTCAGGCCATCAGAGAGGTGAGTAACATTACCCCAGGTGTCTGGGATTGCTAGACCCAAGGGAAGTGTAATGAGCAGGACCTGGAAGTTTTAGGGGTTGGGGGTACCATGCCTTCCCAGCCAGATGGCACCTTCTCTGGGTAAGAGATATCATTTGGGACCCTGGTTAAAAACCAAGCCTGTGGAAGTCTATGTCCTAGCAGGCCATCAGGGAGGTGAGAACCATTACCACAGGGTGTCTGGGAGTATTAGACCCAAGGGGAGTATAAGATGCAGGACCTGGATGTTTTAGCGGATGGGGGTACAATTCCTGCCAAGCCAGAGAGCTCTTTCACTGGGTAAGAGATATGCTTTGGGACCCTGGGTAACAAACAACCCCGTGAAAGTCCTTGCCCAGGCAGACCATCTGCGAGGTGAGGGCCATTAACCCTGGAAGTGTGGGACTGTTAACCAGAAGGGAAGTGTTAGGAGCAGGGCCTGGAAGTCTTAAATGGTGAGGGAATCATTCTTCCCTAGCCAGAGAGCACTTTCCTTGGGTAGGAGATATGCTTTGGCACCCTGGGTAACAACCAAGCCTATGGAAGTCCCTACCCTGGCAGGCTATGAGGGAGGTTAGGGCCATTGACCCTGGGAGTGTGGCAATGTTAGATCCAATGGAAGTGTAAGGAGCAGGATCTGGAAGTTTTAGAGGAATATTGGAACCAGGGCAGGCCAGCCAGAGAGCACTTTCCCAGAGTAAGAAATATGCTTTGGTACCCTGGGTAACAACCATGCCTGTGGAAGTCCTGTCCTGGCAGGTCATCAGGGAGGTGAGGGCCATTAATCCTGGGAGTGTGGGCTGTTAGACCCAAGGGAAGTATAAGGAGCAGGATCTGGAAGTTTTAGGGGATGGTGGAACCAGGGCTGCCCAGCCAGAGAACACTTTCCCTGTGTATGAGATATGCTTTGGTACCATGGTTAACAACTAAGCCTGTGGAAGTCTTTGCCATGGCAGGCCATCAGGGAGGTAAGAACCATTACAACAGGGTGTCTGGGAGTACTAGACCCAAGGGAAGTGTACGGAGCAGGGCCTGGAAGTTTTAGGGGGTGGGGGTACAATGCCAGCCCAACCAGAGAGCACTTTCCCTGTGTAAGAGATATGCTTTGGTACCATGGCTTACAACCAAACCAGTGAAAGTTCCTGCCATGGCAGGCCATCAGGGAGGTGAGAACCATTACCACAGGGTGTCTGGGGTACTAGACCCAAAAGAAGTGTACGGAGCGGGACCTGGAAAAATTAGAGGGTGGGGATACAATGCCTGTCCAGCTGGAGAGCACTTTCACTATGTAACAGATATGCTTTGGTACCTCGGGTATCAAACAAGCCTGTGGAAGTCTCTGCCCCAGCAGGCCATTAGGGAAGTGAGGGCCATTACCCCTGGGTGTCTGAGAATGCTACACCCAAGGGAGGTGTTAACAGCAGGCCCTGGAAGTTTTAGGGGCATGCCAGCAGCTCTCCCCAGGCTGACAGCACTGAATCCTGGTGGAATTCTAGTGGGAGCTGAAGGCTATAGGGGAAAGTGTGACCAGATGTCCCTGGGTCCTGGTGGGACCAGATGTTCCTTAGAGATGGTATGACTAGACAGCCCTGGGGGTTGTTAAACCAGATATCTTTGATTGCTTTTGGCTGGGATTTCTCTAAATAATTGTGGTTGGGCTTAATAGTCACTCTAGGGGAGCTTGTTGAAGGCCTAGCCAGGCAGTGATGGGACTTGCCAGGCAAGGCTTGAGGCTGAGCCCATCAGTCTGATTCTGGAAGTCACCAGGGTGCATGCCAGCAGTTCTCCCAAGGCAGAGAGCACTTTCCCTGGGTAAAATATATGCTATGGGACCCTCGGTAACAACTAAGCCTGTGGAAGTCCCTGCCATGGCAGGCCATCATGGAGGTGAGGGCCATTTCTCCTGGGTGTCTGGGAGTGCTAGACCCATGGGAAGTGTTAACAGCAGGCCCTGGAAATTTTAGGGGGTCGGGGTATCATTCCTCCCCACCAGAGAACTTTTCCCTGGGTAAGAGATATGCTTTGGTACCCTGGGTAACAACAAAGTCTGGGGAAGTCCCTGCCCTGGCAGCCCATCGGGGAGGCGAGGGCCATTAACCCTGTTAGTGTGGGACTGTTAGATCAAATGGAAGTGTAAGGAGCAGGATCTGGAAGTCTTAAGGGGTGAGGGTATCATTCCTCCCCAGCCAGAGAACACTTTGCCCGGGTAATAGATATGCTTTGGTACCATGGGTATCAACCCAGCTTTCGGAAGTCCCTGCACTGGCAGGCCATCAGGGAGGTGTGGGCGATTAACCTTGGGAGTTGGGGAATGTTAGTTCCAAGCGAAGTGTATGGTGCAGGATCTGGAAGTTTTAAGGGATGGTGGAACCAGGGCTGCTCAGCCACAGAGCACTTTCCTTGGAAAAGAGATATGCTTTGGTGCCCAGTGTAACAACCAAGCCTGTGGATGTCCCTGCCATGGCAGGCCATCAGAAAGGTGAGGACCATTACTGATGGGTGACTGGGAGTGCTAGACCCATGGTAAGTATTAACAGCAGGCCCTGGAAATTTTGTATGGGGTGGGGGAATCATTCCTCCCCAGCAAGAGAGAACTTTCCGTTGGAAAGAGATATGATTGGGTACCCTGGGTAACAACCAAGCCTGTGAAAGTCCCTGCTCTGTCAGGCCATCAGGGAGGTGGGTAACATTACTCCAGGTGTATGGGATTGCTAGACCCAAGGGAAGTGTAAGGAGCAGCACCTGGACATTTTAGGGGTTGGGGGTACCATGCCTTCCCAGCCAGATGGCATTTTCACTTTGTAAGAGTTATCATTTGGGACCCTGGGTAAAAACCAAGCCTGTGGAAGTTCATGACCTGGCAGGCCATCAGGGAGGTGAGAACCATTACCACAGGGTGTCTGGGAGTACTCAACCCAAGGGGAGTATAAGGAGCAGGACCTGGATGTTTTAGGGGATAGGGATACAATGCCTGCCCAGCCAGAGAGCACTTTCACTGGGTAAGAGATATGCTTTGGGTCCCTTTGTAACAAACAAGCCTGTGAAAGTCCCTGCCCTGGCAGAACATCTGTGAGGTGAGGGTCATTAACCATGGGAGTGTGGGACTGTGAGCCAGAAGGGAAGTGTAAGGAGCAGGACCTGGAAGTCTAAAATGGTAAGGGAATCATTCCTTCCTAGCCAGAGAGCACTTTCCCTGGGTAGGAGATATGCTTTGGCACCCTGGGTAAAAACCAAGCCTGTGGAAGTTCCTTCCCTAGCAGGCCATCAGGGAGGTGAGGGCCATTAACCCTGGAAGTGTGGGACTGTTAGAACCAAGGGAACTGTAAGGAGCAGGATCTGGAAGTTTTAGGGGATGGTTGAACCTGAGCTGACTAGCCAGAGAGCACTTTCCCTGTGTATGATATATGCTTTGGTAACATGGTTAACAACCAAGTCTGTGGAAGTCCCTGCCATGGCAGGCCATCATGGAGAGAAGGACCATTACCACAGGGTGTCTGGGAGTTCTAGACCCAAGAGAAGTGTACGGGGCAGGAACTGGAAGTTTTAGGGAGTGGGGGTACAATGCCTGCCCAGCAAGAGAGCACTTTCACTGGGTAAGAGATATTTTTTGGTACCCTGGGTATCAAACAAGCCTGTGGAAGTCCCTGAACTAGCAAGCCATCAGGGAAGTGAGGGCCATTACCTCTGGGTGTCTGGGAATGCTACACCAAAGGGAGGTGTTAAAAGCTGGCCCTGGAAGTTTTAGGAGCATGCCAGCAGCTGCCCCTGGGCTAAGAGCACTGAGTCCTGGTGGAATTCTAGTGGGAGCTGAAGTCCCTGGAAGAAAGTGGGACCAGATGTCCCTGAGAGATGGTATGACTAGACAGCCCTTGGGGTAGTTAAACCAGATGGCCCTGATGGCTGTTGGCTGGGATTTCTCTAAATAGTTGTGGTTGGGCTTAATAGTCACTCTAGGGGAGTTTGCTGAAGGCCTAGACAGGCTGTGATGGCACTTGCTGGGCATGGTTTGATGCTGAGCCCATCAGTCTGATTCTGGAAGTCACCAGGGTGCATGCCAGCTGTTCCCCCAAGGCAGAGAGCACTTTCCCTGGGTAAGATATATGCTTTGGGACCCTGGGAAACAACCAAGCCTGGGAAAGTCCCTGCTCTGCCAGGCCATCAGGGAGGTGAGTAACATTACTCTGGGTGTCTGGGAGTGCTAGACCCAAGGGAAGTGTAAGAAGCAACACCTGGACATTTTAGGGGGTGGTGGTACCATGCCTTCCCAGCCAGATGGCATTTTCAATGGGTAAGAGGTATCATTTGAGACCCTGGGTAAAAACCAAGCATGTGGAAGTCCATGCCCTGGCAGGCCATCAGGGAGGTGAGAACCATTACCACAGGGTGTCTGGGAGTACTATACCCAAGGGGAGTGTAAGGAGCAGGACCGGGATGTTTTAGGGGATGGGGGTACAATGCCTGCCCAGCCAGAGAGCACTTTCACTGTGTAAGAGATATGCTTTGGGACCCTCTGTAACAAACAAGCCTGTGAAAGTCCCTGCGCTGGCAGACCATCTGCGAGGTGAGGGCCATTAACCCTGGGAGTGTGGGACTGTGAGCCAGAAGAGAAGTGTAAGGAGCAGGACCTGGAAGTCTTAAATGGTAAGGGAATCATTCCTCCCTAGCCAGAGAGCACTTTCCCTGGGTAGGAGATATGCTTTGGCACCCTGGGTAACAACCAAGCCTGTGGAAGTCCGTGCCCTGGCAGGCCATCAAGAAGGTGAGGGCCATTAATCCTGGGATTGTGGGAATGTTAGATCCAAGGGAAGTGTAAGGAGCAGGATCTTGAAGTTTTAGGGGAATGGTGGAACCAGGGCAGCCCAGCCAGAAAGCACTTTCCCAGAGTAAGAAATATGCTTTGGTACCCTGGGTAATAACCAAGCCTGTGGAAGTCCTTGCCAGGCAGGTCATCAGGGAGGTGAGGGCCATTTACCCTGGGAGTGTGGGCTGTTAGACCCAAGGGAAGTGTATGGAGCAGGACCTGGAAGTCTTAAGGGGTGATGGTATCATTCCTCCACAGCCAGAGAGCACTTTCCCTGTGTAGAATATATGCTTTGATACCTTGGGCAACAACTAAGCCTGTGGAAGTCCCTTCCCTAGCAGGCAATCAGGGAGGTGAGGAACCTTAACCCTGGTAGTGTGGGATTGTTATACCCAAGGGAACTGTAAGGAGCAGGATCTGGAAGGTTTAGGGGATGGTGGAACCAGGGATGCCCCGCCAGAGAGCACTTTCCCTGTGTATGAAATATGCTTTGGTACCATGGTTAACAACCAAGCCTGTGGAAGTCCCTGCCATGGCAGGCCATCAGGGAGGTAAGGACCATTACCAAAGGGTGTCTGGGAGTACTAGTCCCAAGGGAAGTGTACGGAGCAGGACCTGGAAGTTTTAGGGGGTGGGGGTACAATGCCTGCCCAGCCAGAGAGCACTTTCCCTGTGAAAGAGATATGCTTTGGTACCATGGGTAACAACCAAACCTGGGGAATTCCCTGTCCTGGCAGTCCATCAGGGAGGTGAGGGCCATTAACCCAGGTAGTGTGGGACTGTTATACTGAAGGGAAGTGTAAGGAGCAGGACATGAATGTCTTAAGGGGTGGGGGTATTATTCCTCCAAAGCCAGAGAACACTCTCCCTGGGTAAGAGATATGCGATGGAACCCTGGGTAACAACCAAAAATGTGGAAGTCCCTGCCCTGGCAGGCCATCAGGGATGTGAGGGCCATTAACCGTGAGAGTGTGTGACTGTTAGACCCAAGGGAAGTGTAAGGAGCAGGATCTGGAAGATTTAGGGGATGGTGGAACGAGGGCTGCCAAGCCAGAGAGCACTTTCTCTGAGTAAGAGAGATGCTTTGGTGCTCTGGGTAACAACCAAGCCTGTGGAAGTCCCTGCGATGGCAGGCCATCAGGGAGGTGAGGACCATTACCCATGGGTGTCTGGGAGTGCTAGACACATGGGAAATGTTAGCAGCAGGCTCTGGAAATTGTAGGGGGTGTGGGTATCATTCCTCCCCAGCCAGAGAGAACGTTTCCTCAGAAAGAGATATGATTGGGTACCCTGGGTAACAACCAAGCCTGTGAAAGTCCCTGCTCTGTCAGGCCACCAGGGAGGTGAGTAACATTACCACTGGGTGTCTGAAATTGCTAGACCCAACGGAAGTGTAAGAAGGAGGACCTGGATGTTTTAGGGGGTGGGGGTACCATGCCTTCCCAGTCAGATGGTACTTTCACTGGGTAAGAGATATATTTTGGTACCCTGGATAAAAACCAAGCTTGTGGAAGTCCATTCCCTGGCAGGCCATCAGGGATGTGAGAACCATTACCACTGGGTGTCTGGGAGTACTAGATCCAAGGGGAGTATAAGGAGCAGGACCTGGAAGTTTTAGGGGGTGGGAGTACAATGCCTGCCCAGCCTGAGAGCACTTTCACTGGCTAAGGGATATGCTTTGGGACCCTGGGTAACAAACAAGCCTGTGAAAGTCCCTGCCTTGGCAGACCATCAGCAAGGTGAGGGCCTTTAACACTGGGAGTGTGGGACTGTAAGTCACAAGGGAAGTGTAAGGGCAGGACCTGGAAGTCTTAAATGGTGGGGGAATCATTCCTCCCTAGCCAGAGAGCACTTTCCCTGGGTAGGAGATACGCTTTGGTACCCAGGGTAACAACCAAGACTGTGGAAGTCCCTGCCCTGGCTGGCCATCAGGAAGGTGAGGGCCATTAACCCTAGGAGTGAAGCAATGTTAGGTCTAAAGGAATTGTAAGGTGCAGGATCTGGAAGTTTTAGGGGAATGATGGAACCAGGGCAGCCCAGCCAGAGCGCACTTTTCCAGAGTAAGAGATATGCTTTGGTACCCTGGGTAACAACCAAGCCTGTGGAAGTCATGGCCTGGCAGGCCATCATGGAGGGAAGGGCCATTAACCCTGGGAGTTGGGGTTGTTAGACCCAAGGGAAGTGTAAGGAGCAGGACCTGGAAGTCATAAGGTGTGAGGGTATCATTCCTCCACAGCCAGAGAGCACTTTCCCTAGGTAGAATATATGCTTTGGTACCCAGGGTAACAACCAATCCTGTGGAGGTCCCTTCCCTGACAGGCCATCAGGGAGGTGAGGGCCATTAACTCTGGGAGTGTGGGACTGTTAGACCCAATTGAAGTGTAAGGAGCAGGATCTGGAAGTTTTAGGGGATGGTGCAACCAGGGCTGCCCAAGCAGAGAGCATGTTCCCTGGCTAAGATATATGCTTTGGTACCCTGGGTAACAACCAAGCCTGTGGACATTCCTGCCATGGCAGGCCATCAGGGAGGTGAGGACCATTACCACAGGGTGTCTGGGAGTACTACACCCAAGGGAAGTGTAAGATGCAGGACCTGGAAGTTTTAGGGGGTGGGGGCACAATGCCTGCCCAGCCAGAGTGCACTTTCACTGGGTAAGAGATATGCTTTGGTACCCTGGGAAACAACATAGCCTGTGGAAGTCCCTGCCGTGGCAGGCCATCTGGGAGGTGAGGCCCATTACCTCTGTGTGTTTAGGAGTGCTAGACCCAAAGGGAGGTGTTAAAAGCAGGCACTGGAAGTTTTAGGGGCATGCCAGCAGCTGCCCCAGGCTGGGAGCTCTGAGTCCTGGTGGAATCAGAGGGAGTGGAAGTCCCTGGGAGAAAGTGTGACCAGATATCCCTGAGTCCTGGTGGGACCAGATGTTCCTGAGAGATGGTATGACTAAATGGCCCTGGGGGCTTGTTAAACCAGATGGCCCTGATCGCTGTTGGCTGTGATTTCTCTAAATAGCTGTGGTTGGGCTTAATAGTCACTCTATGGGAGTCTGTTGAAGGCCTAGCCAGGCTGTGATGGCACCTGCTGAGCATGGCTTGAAGAAGAGCATGGCAGGCTGATTCTAGAAGTCACCAGGCTACATGCACGCAGTTCTCCCCAGGCAGAGAGCACTTTCCCTGGGTAAGATATATGCTTTGGAATCCTGGGTAACAAATAAGCCTGTGGAAGTCCCTGCCATGGCAAGCCATAATGGAGATGATGGCCATTACTCCTGGGTGTCTGGGACTGCTAGACCCATGGGACATGTTAACAGCAGGTCCTGGAAATTTTAGGGGTTGGGGGTATCATTCCTCCCCACCAGAGAGCCTTTCCTAGAGTAAGAGATATTCTATGGTACCTTGGGTAACAACCAAGCCTGAGGAAGTCCCAGCCCTGGCAGGCAATCAGGGAGGTGAGGGCCATTAACCCTGGTAGTGTGGGACTGTTACACCTAAGGAAAGTGTAAGGAGCAGGACCTGGAAGTCTTAAAGGGTGGGGGTATCATTCCTCCCCAGCCAGAGAGCACTTTAACTGTGTAAGAGATATGCTTTGGTACCCTGGGAAACAACCAAGAATGTAGAAGTCCTTGTCCTGGCAGGCCATCAGGGAGGGGAGGACCATTAACCCTGGGAGTGTGGGACTGTTAAACCCAAGGGAAGTGTAAGGAGCAGGATCTGAAAGTTTTATGAGATGGTGGAACCAGGGCTGCCCAGACAGCACTTTCCCTGGGTAAAAGATATGCTTGGTTGCCCTGGGCAACAACCAGGCCGGTGGAAGTCCCTGCCATGACAGGCCATCAGGAAGGTGAGCACCATTACCACTGAGTGTCTGGGAGTACTAGACCCAAGGGAAGTGTAAGAAGCAATACCTGGAAGTTTTAGGATGTGGGGGTACAATGCTTGCCCAGCCAGAGAGCACTTTCACTGTGTAAGAGATATGTTTTGGGACCATTGGTAACAAACAAACCTGTGGAAGTTCCTTCCTGGGAGGCCTTGAAGAAGGTGAGGCCATTACCCTGGCTGTCGGAATCGCTAGACCCAAGGAAAGGCAAGAGCAGGACCTGGAAGTTTTTGGGGTGGTGGTACCATGCCTGTTGAACCAGAGGGCACTTTCACTGGGTAAGAGATATGGTTTGGGACCCTGGTTAACAACCAAACCTGTGGAAGTCCCTGCCCTGGCAGGCTTCAGTGAGCTGAGGGCCATTAACCCTGAGAGTGTGGAACTGTTAGACCCAAGAGAAGTGTATGGAGCAGGACCTAGAATTCTTAAGGGGTGGGGGTATCACTCCTCCCTAGCCAGAGAGCATTTTTCCTGGGTAAGAGATATGCTTTGGTAACCTGGGAAACAACCAAGCCTGTGGAAGCCCCACCCTGGCAGGCCATCAGAGATTTGAGCACCATTAACCCTGGGAGTGTGGGACTGTTAGACCCAAGAGAAGTGTAAGGAGCAGGATCTGGAAGTTTTAGGGGATGGTGGAACCAGGCCTGCACAGCCAGAAAGCACTTTCCCAGGGTAAGAGATATGCTTTGGTACCCTGGGTAGCAACCAAGCCTGTGGAAGTCCCTGCTCTGGCAGGCCATCAGGGAGTTGAGAACCACTACTCCTGGGTGTCTGGGAGTGCTCTACCAATTGAAAGTGTTAACAGCAGGCCTTGCAAATTGTAGGGGTTGGGGGTATCATTCCTGCCCAGCCAGAGAGCAGTTTCTCTGTGAAAGAGATATGATTGGGTATCCTGGGTAACAACCAAGCCTGTGGAAATCCATGCCCTGGCAGGCCATCAAGGAGGTGAGGGCCATTAACCCTACGAAAGTGGAACTGTTAGACCCAACGGAAGTGAAAGGAGCAAGACCTGGAAGTCTTATGGGGTGGGGGTATCATCTCTCTCCAGCCAGAAAGCACTTTCCATGGGTAAGAGATATGCTTTTACCCTGCGTAACAACCAATCCAGAGGAAGTCCCTGCAGTGCCAGGTAATCAGGGAGGTGAGGGCCATTAATCCTGGGAGTGTGGGACTGTTAGACCCATGGGAAATGTAAGGAGCAGGACCTGGAAGTCTTAAGTGGTGAGGGGATCATTCCTCCCCAGCCAGAGAGCACTTTCCCTATGTAGAAGATATGCCTTGTTCCTCTGCGTAACAACCAAGCCTGTAGAAGTCCCTGCCCTGGCAGGCCATCAGGGAGGTGAGCACCATTACCATAGGGTATCTGGGAGTGCTAGACCCAAGGGAAGTGTAAGGAGCAAGACCTGGAAGTCTGATGGTGTGGGGGTATCATTATTCCCCAGCCAGAGAGCACTTTCCCAGGGTAAGAGATATGCTTTGGTACCCTGGGTAACAACCAAGCCTGTGGACATTCCTGCCATGGCAGGCCATCAGGGAGGTGAGGACCATTACCACAGGGTGTCTGGGAGTACTACACCCAAGGGAAGTGTAAGAAGCAGGACTGGAAGTTTTAGGGGGTGGGGGCACAATGCCTGCACAGCCAGAGAGCACTTTCACTGGGTAAGAGATATGCTTTGGTACCCTGGGAAACAACATAGCCTGTGGAAGTCCCTGCCCTGGCAGGCCATCTGGGAGGTGAGGCCCATTACCTCTGTGTGTCTGGGAGTGCTAGACCCAAAGGGAGGTGTTAAAAGCAGGCACTGGAAGTTTTAGTGGCATGCCAGCAGCTGCCCCAGGCTGGGAGCTCTGAGTCCTGGTGGAATCCTAGAGGGAGTGGAAGTCCCTGGGAGAAAGTGTGACCAGATATTGCTGAGTCCTGGTGGGACCAGATGTTCCTGAGAGATGGTATGACTAGATGGCCCTGGGGGCTTGTTAAACCAGATGGCCCTGATCGCTGTTGGCTGTGATTTCTCAAAATAGCTGTGGTTGGGCTTAATAGTCACTCTATGGGAGTCTGTTGAAGGCCTAGCCAGGCTGTGATGGCACCTGCTGAGCATGGCTTGAAGATGAGCATGGTAGGCTGATTCTAGAAGTCACCAGGGTACATGCACGCAGTTCTCCCCAGGCAGAGAGCACTTTTCTTGGTAAGATATATGCTTTGGGATCCTGGGTAACAACTAAGCCTGTGGAAGTCCCTGCCATGGCAGGCCATAATGGAGGTGACGGCCATTACTCCTGGGTGTCTGGGACTGCTAGACCCATGAGACGTGTTAACAGCAGGTCCTGGAAATTTTAGGGGGTGGGGGTATCATTCCTCCCCACCAGAGAGCCTTTCCTAGAGTAAGAGATATTCTATGGTACCTTGGGTAACAACCTAGCCTGAGGAAGTCCCTGCCCTGGCAGGCCATCAGGGAGGTGAGGGCCATTAACCCTGGTAGTGTGGGACTGTTACACTTAAGGAAAGTGTAAGGAGCAGGACCTGGAAGTCTTAAAGGGTGGGGGTATCATTCCTCCCCAGCCAGAGAGCACTTTAACTGTGTAAGAGATATGCTTTGGTATCCTGGGAAACAACCAAGAGTGTGGAAGTCCTTGTCCTGGCAGGCCATAAGGGAGGGGAGGACCATTAACCCTGGGAGTGTGGGACTGTTAAACCCAAGGGAAGTGTAAGGAGCAGGATCTGAAAGTTTTATGAGATGGTGGAAAAAGGGCTGCCCAGACAGCACTTTCCCTGGGTAAAAGATATGCTTGGGTGCCCTGGGCAACAACCAAGCCGGTGGAAGTCCCTGCCATGGCAGGCCATCAGGAAGGTGAGCACCATTACCACTGGGTATCTGGGAGTACTAGACCCAAGGGAAGTGTAAGAAGCAATACCTGGAAGTTTTAGGGTGTGGGGGTACAATGCCTGCCCAGCCAGAGAGCACTTTCACTGTGTAAGAGATATGTTTTGGGACCATTGGTAACAAACAAACCTGTGGAAGTTCCTTCCCTGGGAGGCCTTGAAGAAGGTGAGGGCCATTACCCCTGGGTGTCTGGGACTGCTAGACCCAAGGAAAGTGTAAGGAGCAGGACCTGGAAGTTTTTGGGGTGGTGGTACCATGCCTGTTGAACCAGAGGGCACTTTCACTGGGTAAGAGATATGGTTTGGGACCCTGGTTAACAACCAAACCTGTGGAAGTCCCTGCCCTGGCAGGCTTCAGCAAGCTGAGGGCCATTAACCCTGAGAGTGTGGAACTGTTAGACCCAAGAGAAGTGTAAGGAGCAGGACCTAGAATTCTTAAGGCGTGGGGGTATCACTCCTCCCTAGCCAGAGAGCATTTTTCCTGGGTAAGAGATATGCTTTGGTAACCTGGGAAACAACCAAGCCTGTGGAAGCCCCACCCTGGCAGGCCATCAGAGATTTGAGCACCATTAACCCTGGGAGTGTGGGACTGTTAGACCCAAGAGAAGTGTAAGGAGCAGGATCTGGAAGTTTTAGGGGATGGTGGAACCAGGCCTGCACAGCCAGAAAGCACTTTCCCAGGGTAAGAGATATGCTTTGGTACCCTGGGTAGCAACCAAGCCTGTGGAAGTCCCTGCTCTGGCAGGCCATCGGGGAGTTGAGAACCATTACCCCTGGGTGTCTGGGAGTGCTCTACCCATTGAAAGTGTTAACAGCAGGCCTTGCAAATTGTAGGGGTTGGGGGTATCGTTCCTGCCCAGCCAGAGAGCAGTTTCCCTGTGAAAGAGATATGATTGGGTACTCTGGGTAACAACCAAGCCTGTGGAAGTCCATGCCCTGGCAGGCCATCAGGGACATGAGAACCATTATCACAGGGTGTCTGGGGGTACTTGACCCAAGGGGAGTATAAGAAGCAGGACCTGGAAGTTTAGGGGTGGGTCTTTACTGGCTCTGCCCAGCCAGAGAGCACATTCACTGTGTGAAGATTGTGGTTTGGGGACCCTGAACAAACTAGCCTGTGGAAATCCATGCCCTGGCAGGCCATCAGGGAGGTGAGGTCCATTAACCCTAGGAGAGTGGGACTGTTAGACCCAACGGAAGTGAAAGGAGCAAGACCTGGAGTCTTCACGGGTGTGGGGGCATCTACCTTCCAGCCAGAAAGCACTTTCCATGGGTGAGATATGCTTTACCCTGGGTAACAACCAATCCAGAGGAAGTCCCTGCAGTGCCAGGTAATCAGGGAGGTGAGGGCCATTATCCTGGGAGTGTGGGACTGTTAGACCCATGGGAAATGTGGTGAGCAGGACCTGAAGTCTTAAGTGGTGAGGGGATCATTCCTCCCCATGCCAGAGAGCACTTTCCTAGGGTAGAAGATATGCCTTGTTCCTCTGTGTAACAACCAAGCCTGTGGAAGTCCCTGCCCTGGCAGGCCATCAGGGAGGTGAGGACCTTTACCATAGGGTATCTGGGAGTGCTAGACACAAGGGAAGTGTAAGGAGCAAGACCTGGAAGTCTTATGGTGTGGGGGTATCATTATTCCCCAGCCAGAGAGCACTTTCCATGGGTAAGAAATATGCTTTTCTACCCTGGGTAACAACCAAGCCTGTGGAAGTCCTTGCCCTGTCAGGCTATCACAGAGGTGAGAATCATTAACTCTGGGAGTGTGGGACTGTTTAACCCTAGGGAAATACAATTAACAGGATCTGGAAGTTTTAGAGGATGATGGAACTAGAGCAGCCCAGCCAGAGAGCACTTTCCCTGGGTAAGAGATATGCTATGGTACCGTGGGTAACAACCAAGCCTGTGGAAGTCCCTGCTCTGGCAGGCTATCAAGAAGGTGAGAGCCATTACCCCTGGGTGTCTGGGAGTGCTAGACCCAAGGAAAGTGTAAGGAGCAGGACCTGGAAGTTTTAGGGGGTGGGGGTACCATGCCTGCCCAGCAAGAGAGCACTTTCCCTGTGTAAGAGATATGCTTTTGGACCCTGGGTAACATCTAAGCCTGTGGAAGTCCCTGCCCTGGCAGGTCATCAGGGAGGTGAGGGACATTACCCTGGGTGTCTGGGAGTGCAAGACCCTTGGGAAGTGTAAACACCAGGACCTGGAAATGTTAAGGGGTGGGGGTATCATTCCTCCACAGCCAGAGAGCACTTTCCCTGGGTAAGAGATATGCTATGGTACCATGGATAACAATCAACCCCGTGAAAGTCTATGCCATGGCAGGCCATCTGGGAGGTGAGAGCCATTAACTCTGGGAGTGTGGGACTGTTAGACCCAAGGGAAGTGTAAGGAGCAGGACCTGGAAGTCTTAAGGGGTCAGGGTATCATTCTTCCACAGCCAGAGAGCTCTTTCCCTGGGTAAGAGATATGCTTTGGTACCCTGGGTAACAACAAAGCCTGTGAAAGTCCCCACCCTGGCAGGCCATCAAGGAGGTGACGGCCATTAATCCTGGGAGTGTGGGACTATTAGATCCAAGGGAAGTGTAAGGAGCAGGATCTGGAAGTTTTAAGGGATGGTGGAACCAGGTCAGCCCACTCAGAGAGCACTTTCCCAGGGTAAGAGATATGCTTTGGTACCCTGGTTAACAACCAAGCCTGTGGAAGTCCCTGTCATGGCAGGTGATCAGGGAGGTGAGGACCATTACCACAGGGTGTCTGGGAGTACTAGACCCAATGGAAGTGTAAGGAGGAGGACCCTGGAATTTTAGGGTGTGGGGTACAATGCCTGCCTGGCCAGAGAGCACTTTCACTGTGTAAGAGATAATGCTTTGTACCATTGGTAACAACCTAGCCTGTGGGAAGTCCCTGCCCTGGCAGACCATCAGAGAGGTGAGGGCCATTACCTCTGCTGTCTGGGAGTGCACATACCCAAGAGAGGTGCTTAAAAAAGCAGATGCTAGAAGGTTTAGGGGCATGCCAGCAGCTGTCCCCAGGCTGAGAGCACTGAGTCCTGGTGGAATCCTAGTGGGAGTTGAAGTCCCTGGGAGAAAGTGTGAGAAGATGTCCCTGGGTCCTGGTGGGACCAGATGTTCCTGAGAGATGGTATGACTAGATGGCCCTGGGGGCTTGATAAACCAGAAGGCCCTGATGGCTGTTGGCTGTGATTTCTCTAAATAGTTGTGGTTGGGCTTAATAGTCACTCTATGGGAGTTTGTTGAAGGCCTAGCCAGCCTGTGATGGCACCTGCTGAGCATGGCTTGATGCTGAGCATGGCAAGCTGATTCTTGAAGTCACCAGGGTACATGCCAGCAGTTCTCCCCAGGCAGACAGCACTTTCCCTGGGTAAGAGATATGCTTTGGGATCCTGGGTAACAACTAAGCCTGTGGAAGTCACTGCCCTGGCAGGCCATCAGGGAGCTGAGGGCCATTAACCTTGAGAGTGTGGGACTGTTAGACCCTTAGGAAGTGTAAGGAGCAGGACCTGGAAGTATTAAGAGGTGGGGTATCATTCCTCCACACAGCCAGAGAGCACTTTCCTGGTCAGAAGTTATGCTCTTTAGTACCCTGCGTAACAACCAAGCCTGTGGGGTCCCTGCCCTGGCAGGCCATCTGGAGGTGAGGGCCATTAACTCTGTTAGTGTGGGACTGCTTGGGCCCAAGGCAAGCAGAAAGCAACAGGATCTGGAGTTTTGGGGATGGTGGAGCCAGGGCTGCTCAGCCAGAGAGCACTTTCCCTGAGTAAGACATGCTGGTATCCTGGGTAACAACCAGCATCTGAGTCCTTGCTGTGGCAGGCCATCAGGAGGGAGTGCCATTACCGTGGTCTGTGAACTGACCCAAAGGAAGTGTTTGGGCAGGACCTGGAAGTTTTGGGGGTGGTGCAATGCCTGCCAGCAAGTGAGCACTTTCCTGGGTAAGAGATATGTTGGTACCTGGGTATCAAACAAGCTTGTGGAAGTCCCTGGCAGGCCATCAGGGAGTGAGGGCCATTACCCCTGTGTCTTGGAAGTGCGACTCATGGAGGGGTAACAGTGGCCCTGGTTTTAGGGAATGCCGGCAGCTGTCCCCAGCTGAGGAGGACTGAGTCCTGTTGAACTAGTGGGAGCTGAACCATGGAGAAAGTTGAGTAGATGTCTGTGTTGTGTGACCTGATGTTCCTGAGAGATGGTATGACTAGAGGGCCCCGGGGTTGGTGACCAGAACCCTGATGGTGTTGGCTGGGATTTAAATAGTTGTGTTTGGGCTATGTCACCTATGGAGTTTGTTAATGTCAGCAGTTGTGATGGACTTGTGGCATGGCTTATGCCGATCCTGGCTGATTCTGGCCCAGGGTGCAGCAGTTCCAGGTAGAGAGCACTTTCTGAGTAAGATATATGCTTGGGATCCTGGGAAACTAAGCCTGTGGAAGTCCCTGCCATGGCAGGCCATCATGGTGGGAGGGCCACCCTGGGTGTCTGGGAGCAGACCCAAGGGAAGTGTTAACAGCAGATCCTGTGTTTTAGGGGTGGGGTATGGCTGTTCTCACCAAAGAGCCTTCCATGGTAAGATATGCTTTGGTACCCTGGTAACTATAAAGCCTGGGAAGTCCCTGTCCTGGCAGGCCATCAGGAGGTGAGGCCATTAACCCAGAGTGTCTGTTAGGACCAAATGAAAGTGTTAGGAGAACTGAAGTCTTAAGGGTGGGGCATCACCTTCCCAGCCAGAGAGCACTTCCCAGGTAAGAGTTGTTTTGTACCCTGTAACAACCTAGCCTGTGGAGTCCTGCTTGGCAGGCCATCAGGAGTGAGGGCCATTAATCCTGGAGTGTGGGAATGTTAGACCTAAGGCAAGTGTGTATCATGATCGTTGAGAACCATTACCCTGGGTGTCTGGGGAGTGCTCACCCATTGAAAGTGTTAACAGCAGGCCCTGCAAATTGTAGGGGTGGGGTACTGCTCCCCGCCCAGCCAGAGAGCAGTTTCCCTGTGAAAGAGATATGATTGGGTACCCTGGGCAACAAACTGCCTGTGGGAAGTCCATGCCCTGGCAGGCCATCAGGACATGAGAACCATTATCACAGGGTGTCTGGGGGTACTTGACCCAAGGGGAGTATAAGAAGCAGGACCTGGAAGTTTTAGGGGGTGGGTCTACTGTGCCTGCCCAGCCAGAGAGCACATTCACTGTGTAAGAGTTGTGGTTTGGGACCCTGGGAAACAACCAAGCCTGTGGAAATCCATGCCCTGGCAGGCCATCAGGGAGGTGAGGTCCATTAACCCTAGGAGAGTGGGACTGTTAGACCCAACGGAAGTGAAAGGAGCAAGACCTGGAAGTCTTATGGGGTGGGGGTATCATCTCTCTCCAGCCAGAAAGCACTTTCCATGGGTAAGAGATATGCTTTTACCCTGGGTAACAACCAATCCAGAGGAAGTCCCTGCAGTGCCAGGTAATCAGGGAGGTGAGGGCCATTAATCCTGGGAGTGTGGGACTGTTAGACCCATGGGAAATGTAAGGAGCAGGACCTGGAAGTCTTAAGTGGTGAGGGGATCATTCCTCCCCAGCCAGAGAGCACTTTCCCTAGGTAGAAGATATGCCTTGTTCCTCTGTGTAACAACCAAGCCTGTGGAAGTCCCTGCCCTGGCAGGCCATCAGGGAGGTGAGGACCTTTACCATAGGGTATCTGGGAGTGCTAGACACAAGGGAAGTGTAAGGAGCAAGACCTGGAAGTCTTATGGGTGGGGTCATCACTATTCCCCAGCCAGAGAGCACTTTCCATGGGTAAGAAATATGCTTTGTCACCCTGGCAACAAACTAAGCCTGTGGGAAGTCCCTCGCCCTGTCAGTGCTATCAGGGAGGTGAGAATCATTAACTCTGAGAGTGTGGGACTGTTTAACCCTAGGAAGATACAACTAACAGGATCTGGAAGTTTTAGAGGATGATGGAACTAGAGCAGCCCAGCCAGAGAGCACTTTCCCTGGGTAAGAGATATGCTATGGTACCGTGGGTAACAACCAAGCCTGTGGAAGTCCCTGCTCTGGCAGGCTATCAAGAAGGTGAGAGCCATTACCCCTGGGTGTCTGGGAGTGCTAGACCCAAGGAAAGTGTAAGGAGCAGGACCTGGAAGTTTTAGGGGGTGGGGGTACCATGCCTGCCCAGCAAGAGAGCACTTTCCCTGTGTAAGAGATATGCTTTTGGACCCTGGGTAACATCTAAGCCTGTGGAAGTCCCTGCCCTGGCAGGTCATCAGGGAGGTGAGGGACATTACCCTGGGTGTCTGGGAGTGCAAGACCCTTGGGAAGTGTAAACACCAGGACCTGAAATGTTAAGGGGTGGGGTATCTATCCTCCACAGCCGGAGAGCACTTTCCTGGCTAGAGATATGCTATGGTACCATGTGGATAACAATCAACCCTGTGAAAGTCTATGCCATGGCAGGCCATCTGGGAGGTGAGAGCTATTAACTCTGGGAGGTGGACTGTTAGACCCAAGGGAAGTGTAAGGAGCAGGACCTGGAAGTCTTAAGGGTCAGGGTATCATTCTTCCACAGCCAGAGAGCACTTCCCTGGGTAGAGATATGCTTTGGTACCTGGGTAACAACAAAGCCTGTGAAAGTCCCCACCTGGCAGGCCATCAAGGAGGTGGCGGCCATTAATCCTGGAATTGTGGGACTGTTGGATCCCAAGGAGCGTGTACTAGCAGGATCTGGAAGTCTTTAAGGGATGGTGGAACCAGGTCAGCCCACTCAGAGAGCACTTTCCCAGGGTAAGAGATATGCTTTGGTACCCTGGTTAACAACCAAGCCTGTGGAAGTCCCTGTCATGGCAGGTGATCAGGGAGGTGAGGACCATTACCACAGGGTGTCTGGGAGTACTAGACCCAATGGAAGTGTAAGGAGGAGGACCTGGAAATTTTAGGGTGTGGGGGTACAATGCCTGCCCAGCCAGAGAGCACTTTCACTGTGTAAGAGATATGCTTTGGTACCATTGGTAACAACCTAGCCTGTGGAAGTCCCTGCCCTGGCAGACCATCAGAGAGGTGAGGGCCATTACCTCTGCGTGTCTGGGAGTGCAATACCCAAGAGAGGTGTTAAAAGCAGATGCTAGAAGGTTTAGGGGCATGCCAGCAGCTGTCCCCAGGCTGAGAGCACTGAGTCCTGGTGGAATCCTAGTGGGAGTTGAAGTCCCTGGGAGAAAGTGTGAGAAGATGTCCCTGGTTCCTGGTGGGACCAGATGTTCCTGAGAGATGGTAGACTAGATGGCCCTGGGGCTTGTTAAACCAGAAGGCCCTGATGGCTGTTGGCTGTGATTTCCTAAATAGTTGTGTTGGGGCTTAATTAGTCACTCTATGGGAGTTTGTTGAAGGCCCAGCTCAGCCTGTGATGGCACCTGCTGAGCATGGCTTGATGCTGAGCATGGCAAGCTGATTCTGAAGTCACCAGGGTACATGCCAGCAGTTCTCCCCAGGCAGACAGCACTTTCCCTGGGTAAGAGATATGCTTTGGGATCCTGGGTAACAACTAAGCCTGTGGAAGTCACTGCCCTGGCAGGCCATCAGGGAGCTGAGGGCCATTAACCTTGAGAGTGTGGGACTGTTAGACCCTAGGAAGTGTAAGGAGCAGGACCTGGAAGTATTAAGGGGTGGGGGTATCATTCCTCCACAGCCAGAGAGCACTTTCCCTATGCAGAAGTTATGCTTTTAGTACCCTGCGTAACAACCAAGCCTGTGGAAGTCCCTGCCCTGGCAGGCCATCTGGGAGGTGAGGGCCATTAACTCTGTTAGTGTGGGACTGTTAGACCCAAGGCAAGTGAAAGCAACAGGATCTGGAAGTTTTAGGGGATGGTGGAACCAGGGCTGCTCAGCCAGAGAGCACTTTCCCTGAGTAAGAGATATGCTTTGGTATAATGGCTAACAACCAAACCAGTGGAAGTCCCTGCCATGGCAGGCCATCAGGGAGGTGAGGACCATTACCACAGGGTGTCTGGGAGTACTAGACCCAAAAGAAGTGTTTGGAGCAGGACCTGGAAGATTTAGAGGGTGGGGGTACAATGCCTGCCAGCAAGAGAGCACTTTCACTGGGTAAGAGATATGCTTTGGTATCCTGGGTATCAAACAAGCCTGTGGAAGTCCCTGCCCTGGCAGGCCATCAGGGAAGTGAGTGCCATTACCCCTGGGTGTCTGGGAATGCTAGACCCAAGGGAGGTGTGAACAGCAGGCCTTGGATGTTTTAGGGGAATGCCGGCAGCTGTCCCCAGGCTGAGAGCACTGAGTCCTGTTGGAATCCTAGTGGGAGCTGAAATCCATGGGAGAAAGTGTGACCAGATGTTCCTGGGTCCTGGTGGGACCAGAAGTTCCTGAAAGATGGTATGACTAGACAGCCCTGGGGGTTGTTAAACCAGAAATCCTTGATGGCTTTTGGCTGGGATTTCTCCTAAATATTTGTGGTTGGGCTTAATAGTCACTCTAGGGGAGTTTGTTGAAGGCTTAGCCAGGATGTGATGGCACTTGCTGTGCATGGCTTTATGCTGAGCCCATCAGGCTGATTCTGGATGCCACCAGGGTACATGCCAGAAGTTCCCCCCAGGTAGAGAGCACTTTCCCTGAGTAAGATATATGCTTTGGGATCCTGGGAAAAAACTAAGCCTGTGGAAGTCCCTACCATGGCAGGCCATCATGGAGGTGAGGGCCATTACTCCTGGGTGTCTGGGAGTGCTAGACCCAAGGGAAGTGTTAACAGCAGATCCTGTAAATTTTAGGGGTTGGGGTATCATTGCTCCCCACCAAAGAGCCTTTCCTATGGTAAGAGATATGCTTTGGTACCCTGGTTAACGACAAAGCCTGGGGAAGTCCCTGTCCTGGCAGGCCATCAGGGAGGTGAGGGCCATTAACCCAGGTAGTGTCGGACTGTTAGACCAAATGAAAGTGTTAGGAGCAGGACCTGGAAGTCTTAAGGGGTGGGGGCATCATTCCTCCCCAGCCAGAGAGCACTTTCCCAGGGTAAGAGTTATGCTTTGGTACCCTGGGTAACAACCTAGCCTGTGGAAGTCCCTGCCCTGGCAGGCCATCAGGGAGGTGAGGGCCATTAACCCTGGGAGTGTGGGAATGTTAGACCCAAGGCAAGTGTAAGGAGCATGATCTGGAAGTTTTAGGGAATAGTGGAACCAGGGCTGCTCAGCCAGAGAGCACTTTCCCAGTGTAAGAGATATGCTTTGGTACCATGGCTAACAACCAAACAAGTGGATGTCCCTACCATGGCAGGCCATCAGGGAGGTGAGGACCATTACCACAGGGTGTCTGGGAGTACTAGACCCAAAAGAAGTGTATGGAGCAGGACCTGGATGTTTTAGAGGGTGGGGGTACAATGCCTGCCCAGCAAGAGGGCACTTTCACTGGGTAAGATATATGCTTTGGTACTCTGGGTATCAAACAAGCCTGTGGAAGTCCCTGCCCTTGCAGGCCATCAGAGAAGTGAGTGCCATTACCCCTGGGTGTCTGGGAATGCTAGACCCAATGGAGGTGTTAACAGCAGGCCCTTGAAGTTTTAGGGGAATGCCAGCAGCTGTCTCCAGGTTGAGAGCACTGAATCTTGGTGGAATTCTAGTGGGAGCTGAAGTCCCTGGGAGAAAGTGTGACCAGATGTTCCTGGGTTCTGGTGGGACCAGATGTTTCTGAGAGATGGCATGACTAGACAGCCCTGGGGGTTGTTAAACCAGATATCCTTGATGGCTGTTGGCTGGGATTTCTCTAAATAGTTGAGGTTGGGCTTAATAGTCACTCTAGGGGAGTTTATTGAAGGCCTAGCCAGGATGTGATGGCACTTGCTGGGCATGGCTTGATGCTGAGCCCATCAGGCTGATTCTGGAAGTCACCAGGGTACATGCCAGTAGTTCCCCCCAGGCAGAGAGCACTTTCCCTGAGTAAGATATATGCTTCGGGACCCTGGGAAACAACTAAGCCTGTGGAAGTCCCTGCCATGGCAGGCCACCATGGAGGTGAGGGCCATTACTCCTGGGTGTCTGGGAGTGCTAGACCCATGGGAAGTGTTAACAGTAGGTCCTGGAAATTTTAGGGGGTGGGGGTATCATTCCTCCCCACCAGACAGCCTTTCCCTGGGTAAGAGATATGCTTTGGTAACCTGGGTAACAACAAAGCCTGGAGAAGTCCCTGCCCTGCCAGGCCATCAGGGAAGTGAGGGCCATTAACCCTGGTAGTGTGGGACTGTTAGACAAAATGAAAGTGTAAGGAGCAGGACCTGGAAATCTTAAGGGGTGGAGGCATCATTCCTCCCCAGCCAGAGAGCACTTTCACTGGGTAAGAGTTATGCTTTGGTACCCTGGGTAACAACCTAGCCTGTGGAGGACTCTGCCCTGGCAGGCCATCAGGAAGGTGAGGAGGTGTCTGGGAGTGGTAGACCAATGGGAAGTGTTAACGGCAGGCCCTTGAAATTGTAGGGGGTGGGGGTATCATTCCTCCTGAGCCAGAGAGCACTTTCAATGGGAAAGTGATATGACTGGGTACCCTGGGTAACAAACCAACCTGTGAAAGTCCCTGTTCTGTCAGGCCATCAGGGAGGTGAGGACCATTACCACAGGGTGTCTGGGAGGACTAGATCCAAGGGAAGTGTTAGTGGCCGGAACTGGAAGTTTAAGGGAATTGGGGGTACAATGCCTGCCCAGCCAGAGAGCACTTTCACTGGGTAAGAGATATGCCTTGGTACCACGGGTAGCAAAAACTTCCGTGGAAGTCCCTGCCCTGGCAGGCCATCAGGGATTTGAGGGCCATGACCCCTGTTTGTCTGGGAATGCTAGACCCAAGGGAGGTGTTAAAAGCAGGCCCTGGAAGTTTTATGGGCATGCCAGCAGCTGTCCCCTGGCTGAGAGTTCTGAGTCCTGCTGGAATCCTAGTGGGAGCTGAAGTCCCTGGGAGAAAGTGTGACCAGATGTCCCTGGGTTCTGATAGGACCAGATGTTCCTGAGAGATGGTGTGACTAAATGTCCCCGGGGCTGGTAAGACAAGTTGGCCCTGACGGCGGTTGGCGGATATTTCTCTAAATAGTTGAGGTTGGGCTTAATAGTCACTCTAGGGGAGTTTGTTGATGGTCTAGCCAGGCTGTGCTGGCACTTGCTGGGCATGGCTTGATGCGGAGCCTGGCAGACTAATTCTGGAAGTCGCCAAGGTATAAGCCATCAGTTCTCCCCAAGCAGAGAGCACTTTCCTTGGGTAAGAGATATGCTTTGGGACCCTGGGTAACAACTAAGTCTGTGGAAGTCCTCGCCCTGGCAGGCCATCAGGGAGGTGAGGGCCATTACCCCTGGGTGTCTGGGAGTGCTAGACCCATGAGAATTGTTAACAGCAGTCTCTGGAAATTTTAGGGCATGGGGGTATCATTCCACCTCAGCCAGAGAGAACTTTTCCTGCGTAATAGATATGCTTTGGTACCCTGGATAAGATCTAAGCCTGTGGAAGGCACTGCCCTGGCAGGCCATCAGGGAGGTGAGGACCATTAAATCTGGGAATGTGGGACTGTTAGACCCAAGTGAAGTGTAAGGTGCAGGACCTGAAAGTCTTAAGGGCCGGGGGTATCATTCCTTCCCAGCCAGAGAGCACTTTCCCTGGGTAAGAGATATGCTTTTCTACCCTGGGTAACAACAAAGCCTGTGGAAGTCCTTGCCCTGTCAGGTCATCAGAGAGGTGAGGACCATTACCCTGGGAGTGTGGGACTGTTAGACCCAAGAGAAGTTTAAGTAACAGGATCTGGAAGTTTTAGAGGATGGTGGAACTAGAGCAGCCCAGCCAGAGAGCACTTCCCTGGGTAAGAGATATGCTTTGGTATCCTGGGTAACAACCAAGCCTGTAGAAGTCCCTGCCCTAGCAGACCATCAGGGAGATGAGGGACATTACCCCTGGGTGTCTGGGAGTGCAAGATAATTGGGAAGTGTTAACAGAAGGACCTAGAAGTCTTAAGGGGTCAGGGTATCATTCCTCCACAGCCAGAGAGCTCTTTCCCTGGGTAAGAGATATATTTGGTACCCTGGGTAACAACCAAGCCTGTGGAAGTCCCCACCCTGGCAGGACATCAGGGAGGTAAGGGCCATTAACCCTGGGAGTGTGGGACTGTGAGACCCAAGGGAAGTGTAAGGAGCAGGATATGGAAGTTTTAGGGGATGGTGGAACCAGGGCAGGCCAGCCAGAGAGCACTTTCCCAAGGTAAGAGATATGCTTTGGTACCCTGGGTAACAACCAAGTCTGTGGAAGTCCCTGCCATGGCAGGCGATCAGGGAGGCGAAGACCATTACCACAGGGTGTCTGGGAGTACTAGACCCAAGGGAAGTGTAAGGAGCAGGACCTGGAAATTTTAGGGGGTGGGGGTACAATGCCTGCCCAGCCAGAGAGCATTTTCACTGAGTAAGAACTATGCTTTGGGACCCTGGGTAACAAACAAGCATGAGGAAGTCCCTACCCTGGCAGGCCAACAAGAAGGTGAGGGCCATTACCCTAGGGTGTCTGTGAGTGCTAGACCCAAGGGAAGTGTAAGGAGCAGGACTTGAAAGTTTTAGGGGGTGGGGCTACCATGCCTGCCCAGCCAGAGGGCACTTTCACTGTGTAAAAGATATGGTTTGGAACCCTGGCTAACAACCAAGCCTCTAGAAGTCCATGCCCTGGCAGGCTATCAGAGAGTTGAGGGCCATTAACTGTAGGAGTGTGGGATGGTTAGACCCAAGGGACGTGTAAGGAGCAAGACCTGGAAGTCTTAAGGTGTGGGGGTGTCATTCCTCCCCAGCCAGAGAGCACTTTCCTTGGGTAAGAGATAAGCTTTTCTACCCTGGGTAAGAACCAAGCCTGTGGAAGTCCTTGCCCTATCAGGCCATCCGGAAGGTGAGGACCATTAATTCTGGGAGTGTGGGACTGTTTGACCCTAGGGAAGTATAAGTAACAGGATGTGGAAGTTTTAGAGGGTGGAACCAGATCAGCCCAGCCAGAGAGCACTTTCCCTGGATAAGAGATATGCTTTGGTACACTGGGTAATAACCATGCCTGTGGAACTCCCTGCTCTGGCAGGTCATCAAGAAGGTGAGAGCCATTCCCCTGGCTGTCTGGGAGTGCTAGACCCAAGGAAAGTGTAAGGAGCAGGACCTGGAAGTTTTAGGGGGTAGGGGTACCATGCCTGCACAGCAAGAGAGCACTTTCCCTGTGTAAGAGATATGCTTTGGAACCCTGGGTAACATCTAAGCCTGCCGAAGTCCCTGCCATGGCAGGCCATTAGAGAGGTGAGGGACATTACCCCTGGGTGTCTGGGAGTGCAAGACCCTTGGGAAGTGTTAGCAGCAGGACCTGGGAATGTTAAGGGGTGTGGGTATCATTCCTCCACAGCCAGAGAGCACTTTCCCTGGGTAAGAGATATGCTATGTTACCCTGGATAACAATCAAGCCTGTGAAAGTCCCTGCTCTGGCAGGCCATCAGGGAGGTGAAGGCCATTAACCCTGGGAGTGTGGGATGGTTAGACCCAAGGGAAGTGTAAGGAACAGGATCTGGAAGTTTTAGGGGATGGTGGAACCAGGGCAGCCCAGCCAGAGAGCACTTTCCCAGGGTAAAAGATATGCTTTCATACCCTGTGTAACAACCAAGCCTGTGGAAGTCCCTGCCATGGCAGATGATCAGGGAGGTGAGGACCATTACCACAGGGTGTCTGGGAGTACTAGACCTAAGGAAAGTGTAAGGAGCAGGACCTGGAAATTTTAGGAGTTGGGGGTACAATGCCTGCCCAGCCAGAGAGCATTTTCCCTGGTAAGCGATATGCTTTGGGACCCTGGGTAACATCTAAGCCTGCAGAAGTCCCTGCCATGGCAGGCCATTAGGGAGGTGAGGGACATTACCCATGGGTGTCTGGGAGTGCAAGACCCTTGGGAAGTGTTAACAGCAGGACCTGGGAATGTTAAGGGGCAGGGGTATCATTCCTCCATGGCCAGGGAAAAACTTTCCCTGGGTAGAGATATGCTATGTTACCCTGGATAACAATCAAGCCTGTGAAAGTCCCGGCTCTGGCAGGCCATCAGGGAGGTGAAGGCCATTAACCCTGGGAGTGTGGGACTGTTAGACCCAAGGGAAGTGTAAGGAACAGGATCTGGAAGTTTTAGGGGATGGTGGAACCAGGGCAGCCCAGCCAGAGAGCACTTTCCCAGGGTAAGAGATATGCTTTCGTACCCTGTGTAACAACCAAGCCTGTGGAAGTCCCTGCCATGGCAGACGATCAGGGAGGTGAGGACCATTTCCAGAGGGTGTCTGGAAGTACTAGACCTAAGGGAAGTGTACGGAGCAGGACCTGGAAATTTTAGGGGTTGGGAGTACAATGCCTGCCCAGCCAGAGAGCATTTTCACTGGGTAAGCGATATGCTTTGGGACCCTGGGTAACAAACAATCATGAGGAAATCCCTGCCCTGACAGGCCAGCAAGAAGGTGAGGGCCATTACCCTAGGGTGTCTGTGAGTGCTAGACCCAAGGGAAGTGTAAGGAGCAGGACCTGAAAGTTTTAGGGGGTGGGGCTACCATGCCTGCCCAGCCAGAGAGCACTTTCACTGTGTAAGAGATATGGTTTGGGACCCTGAGTAACAACCAAGTCTGTGGAAGTCCACACCCTGGCAGGCCATCAGAGAGGTGAGGGCCATTAACGCTAGGAGTGTGGGACTGTTAGACCCAAGGGAAGTGTAAGGAGCAAGACCTGGAAGTCTTAAGGTGTGGAGGTATCATTCCTCCCCAGCTAGAGAGCACTTTCCATGGGTGAGAGATATGCTTTTACCCTGGGTAACAACCAAGCCTGAGAAAGTCCCTGAACCGCCAGACCATCAGGGACATGAGCGCCCTTAACCCTGTAAGTGTGGGACTGTTAGACCCAAGGGAAGTGTAAGGAGCAGGACCTGGAAGTCTTAAGTGGTGGGGGTTTCATTCCTCCCTTGTCAGGGAGCACTTTCCCTAGGTAGAAGACATGCCTTGGTACCCTGCATAACAACCAAGCCTGTGGAAGTCCCTGCCCTGGCAGGCCATCAAGGAGGTGAGGGCCGTTAACACTGGGAGTGTGGAACTGTTACTCCCAAGGGAAGTGTAAGGAGCAGGATCTGAAAGTTTTAGGGGATGGTGGAACCAGGGCTGCCCTGCCAGAGAGCTCTTTCCCTGTGTAAGAGATATGCTTTGGTACCCTAGGTAACAACCAAGCCTGTGGAGGTCCCTGCCATGGCAGGCCATTATGGAGGTGAGGACCGTTACCACAGGGTGACTGGGAGTACTAGACCCAAAGGGAGTGTACAGAGCAGGACCTGGAAGTTTTAAGGGGTGGGAGTACAGTGCCTGCCCAGCCAGAGAGCACTTTCACTGAGTAAGAGATATGCTTTGGTACCCTGGGTAACAAACAAGCTTGTGGAAGTCCCTGCCCTGGCATGCCTTCGGGGAGGCAAGGGCCATTACCCCTGGGTGTCTGGGAATGCTAGACCCAAGGGAGGGTCCTAGAAGCAGCAGGACCTAGAAGTTTTAGGGGCATGCCAGCAGCTGTCCCCACGCTGAGAGCACTTTCCCTGAGTAAGAGATATGCTCTGGTAAACTGGGTAACTACCAAGCCTGTGGCAGTCCCTGCCATGGCAGGTGATCAGGGAGGTGAGAACCATTACCATAGGGTGTCTGAGAGTTCTAGACCAAAGGGAAGTGTAAGGAGCAGGATCTGGAAATTTTAGGGGGTGGGGTTACAATGCCTGCCCAGCTAGAGAGCATTTTCACTGGGTAAGAGATATGCTTTGGGACCCTGGGTAACAACCTAGCCTGTGGAAGTCCCTGCTCTGGCAGGCCATCAAGAAGGTAAGAGCCATTACCCCTAGGTTTCTGGGAGTGCTAGAACCAAGGAAAGTGTAAGGAGCAGGACCTGGAAGTTTTAGTGGGTGTGGCTACCATGCCTGCCCAGCCAGTGGGCACTTTCACTGTGTAAGAGATATGGTTTGGGACTCTGGGTAACAACCAAGCCTGTGGAAGTCCATGCCCTGGCCTGCCATCAGGGAGGTGAGGGCCATTAACCCTAGGAGTGTGGGACTGTTAGACCCAAGGGAAGTGTAAGGAGCAAGACCTGGAAGTCTTAAGGGGTGGAGGTATCATTTCTCCCCAGCCAGAGAGCACTTTCCATGAGTAAGAGTTATGCTTTTACCCTGGGTAACAACCAAGCCTGAGGAAGTCCCTGCCCTCCAGGCCAACAGGAAGCTGAGGGCCATTAACCCTGGGTGTCTGGGAGTGCAAGACCTTTGGGAAGTGTTAACAGCAGGACCTGTTAATGTTAAGGGTGGGGTATCATTCCTCCACAGCCAGAGAGCACTTTCCGTAGGTAAGAGATATGCTATGGTACCCTGGGTAACAACCAAGCCTGTGGAAGTCCCTGCCCTGGCAGGCCATCAGGGAGGTGAGGGCCATTAACACTGGGAGTGTGGGACTGCTGGACCCAAGGGAAGTGTAAGGAGCAGGACCTGGAAGTCTTAAGTGGTGGGGGTATCATTCCTCCCCTGCCAGAGAGTACTTTCCCTAGGTAGAAGATATGCCTTGGTACCCTAGGTAACAACCAAGCCTGTGGAAGTCCCTGCCCTGGCAAGCCATCAGGGAGGTGAGGGCCATTAACCCTGGGAGTGTGGAACTGTTACACCCAAGGGAAGTGTAAGGAGCAGGATCTGAAAGTTTTAGGAGATGGTGAAACCAGGGCTGCCCAACCAGAAATAACTTTCCCCTGGGTAAGAGATATGCTTTGGTACCCTGGGTAACAACCAAGACTGTGGAAGTCCTGCCATGTCAGGCGATCAGGGAGGTGAGGACTCTTACCACAGGGTGTCTGGGAGTGCTAGACCCAAGGGAAGTGTAAGGAACAGGACCTGCAAATTTTAGGGGTTGGGGGTACAATGCCTGCCCAGCCAGAGAGCATTTTCACTGGGTAAGAGATATGTTTTGCTACCCTTGGTAACAAACAAGCCAGTGGAAATCCCTGCTCTGGCAGGCCATCAAGAAGGTGAGGGCCATTACCCCAGGGTCTCTGGGAGGGCTAGGCCCAAGGAAAGTGTAAGAAGCAGGACCTGGAAGTTTTAGGAGGTGGAGGTACCATGCCTGTTCAACCAGAGGGCACTTTCACTGGGTAAGAGATATTTTTTGGGACCCTGGGTAAAGAACAAGCCTGTGGAAGGCCATGCCCTGGCAGAGCCATCAGGGAGGTGAGAACCATTAACCCCTGGCAGTGTGGGGCTGTTAGGCCCAAGTGAAGTGGAAAGAGCTGGAGCTGGAAGTTTTAGACTGTGGGTGTACCAGGTCTCCGCAGCCAGACTGCACCTTCCCTGGGTAAGACATATGCTTTGAGTATCTGGGTAACAATTAAGTCTGTAGAAGTCCCTGCCCTGACCTGGCATCAGGGAGGTGTGGGCCATTACCCCTGGGAGTCTGGGAGTGCTAGGCCCAGGAGGATTGTTAATAGCAGGCCCTGTAAGGTCTAGGGGGACATGCCAGCATGTTTCTCCAGGCTTGGAAGCACATTCCCTGGGTAAGGCATATGCTTTGGGACCCTGGGTGAAAACTAGTCCTGTGGAATTCCCTTCCCTAGTAGGGCATCAGGTAGGTAGGGGCCATTAACACTGGGAGTGTGGGACTGTTAGACCCAAGGGAAGTGTTAATGGCATGCCCTGGAAGTTTTTGGGGGTGGGGTTACAAGGCCTGCCCAGCCAGAGAGTACTTTTCCTGGGTAAGAGATATGCTTTGGGACCCTGGGTAACGACAAGGCCTGTGGAAGTCCCTACCCTGGCAGTGCATCAGGGAGGTGTGGGCCATTACCCCTGGGAGTCTGGGAGTGCAAGGCCCAAAGGGAGTGTTAACAGCAGGCCCTAGACATTTTAGGGGGTAAGTGTACCAGGTCTCCCCAGGCTGAGAGCACTTTCTCTGGGTGTGGTTTATGCTTTGGGACCCTGGGTTAGAACTAAGCCTGTGGAAGTCCCTTCCCTATGAGATAATCTTGGAGGTCAGAGCCATCACCCCTGTGATGTTGGAATTCCTAGCTCTTAGGGAAATTCTAAAAGCAGGCCATGGAAATTTTAAAAGATTGGGGTTACAGGTCTTCCCAGGCTCAGTGCATTTGGCCTGCATAAGGTATATGCTCTGGGACCCAGCGTAACTTCTTAACCTGTAGAAATCTCTACCCTTTGATAACATCATGCAAGTTAAAACTGCCTTACCTGTTGCGGCTTGCCATGTACCTAGTATTTTATGTTCTGATTCCATGCTGACTGTGTAGCAAGTTGAGCGCTTGGTTCCCAGAAAAACCTCCAGCATCTGTGTTACTGTGCTGCTTTACTGCCGGTGCAGAATGTCAGCTGCTGATCAGTGAGCCCCTAGTCTTGCAGCTGCTGATTCTGTGACTGTTTTATACCTGGTGGGGTGGCGTGAAGGGATGGGGTGGTCCAGCATCTCTTCCCAGGCTCAATGCACTGAATGCTGGGTAAACAGTGAACGTCATCCCCCAAGGGAAGTATCATTGAAGTCAGGGCTATCATCCCTGTGAGACTGTTAATACTAGCCCTCAAGGAAGTGGTTTATCCCAGAGCCTGGAAGTCAGAGGGGCTCTGGACAAAATGGTTCCAATAGAGGTGACCTAGATGGTGGGTGCCAATGTCTCTGAATCAGGTGCCCAGAGAGGCCAACCTTCTTGGGACCCCATGTCCTTGTATCATAGTCTATGCACCTGTGGCAAAGAACTTCAATCCAGATTTTTCACTTTAAAAAGGGGTACCAAGTACTTTTTTTTTTGTGCCCAAGACCTTGAAGGCCCTGGCCCTCACCCACACCAGTGGAGGGGCCTTGGCATACACAACCATGACCAGGCCGGCACCACCCCCAGACGCCCTACACACCATTGCAGCAAGGCACCAGATGCCTGCTGCAAATCAGAGACCACCACAGTTGTAGTATGAAACATATCTATATTTCCAAAGGTAACATATTCAATGAGAACTATATACAATACTATATACCAAGTGGGGATGGGGAGGTACAAGGCTACAACTTGGGGGGAGATGGGCAGAGGGCAAAGGGAACAGCAAGGAGGGGGACAAAGGGGTGTGAGGGACAGTCCAGGGAGGGGAAGGAACAGCGTGGGCACCGCAGGCCCTACTGGCAGCCCCTCTTGTCCCTGCGCTCCCTGTGGTGACTTCTGTACCACCGCTGGTCACTCCGCTCCCTGCCCTGCAGCAGCTCCAGTATGGCCTGGGTAACCTGCAGTATCTCCTGAATGTGACACTCCAGGGTCTTCCAGCATTGTCCACCTAGGACAAGGGAGCAGAGTCAGTATGTGTGACTGGCCAGACACTTGCAGCCCGCCCAATGTGCATGGCATGCAGCTGTGGTCTGCACCCCTGTGATGGCATGCGACCACCCACAGTGGGTGCACCCACATGACCCGCCTACCCTGGCACCCATAGCCATGCAAACCACTGAACACCCCCACCGCCCATGCACTGCATGGCACCAACGTGGTCGTACAGTGTCATGGCTATGCAGTGTGATGGCAGTGGCGCAGCCAGGTGCCCAGTGCATGCACAGCCCACCTGCAACACCCACCCACACATGCAGTCCCACAGGATGGTGCAGAGTGCACTGTGGGGCATGCACGGCAGTGGGGCCATGCCCCACCACCACCCCTGCAACTCACCATACACAGATGTAAGAGGAAACACGACACTCACCTGCATCCCGGTAGGCAGGGCACTGCTGACCCCTGGCACCACCACTGTGCTCTGGCTGCAAGGTCACTCCTCTGGTTCCAGCCTGCCATCCCTGCTCATGGGCCAACCAGGCCCTATGGCAATCCTCCAGTCCTAGAGTGAAAACATGGAGAGGGTAATATCAGTACAGGCCAGTAACATACCCCCCCCTTGCTGTATGCGTGCCCACAGAGTCCAGCTATGACACGATGGTGCAGGGTGTACACGTGGCACCTCCAACACCGGCAACACAAGTACAGCCCCCCATGGCATGGCCTGACAACCACTGCGATACCAGGACAGACAGATACTACCAGTGTTGTGAAGGAGCACATACCTGGCCATGGCACGGCGCCCCACTGGGCATGTGCCTACAGTCACCCTAGGCAGTTGGGGTCCCACCGCTGGAGGTCCCCACAGTGGTGGCAACACTGCTTGGCGGTCCTGCTGCACCCCTTGGCCTCCTCCGGGCCCTCTGCCACCTCCTGCCACACTGCTGTCCGTGGCCTCAGGAGGGGTACCTGGCCAAAGAGGGCACCTGCATGGGGCTCCACTAATGCCACCAAGTTGGCCAGCTCAATCACCGTCCACAAGGGTGCTCTGGTTCATGGCATAGTGCTGTAGCTGGAGGCCACAAAATGGCACCCTGTAGTGCACGTGCCCCACATGTGGAAGCAGCGCAGTACTGCGCTGCCAGTCACTATCGCGCTGGCACCAGACTGCACAATAGGGGTGCAGCCATGCATATGCATGGCACCTAGAGGGCAAAGGTCAGTTGCAGGGTCAAGGGTCTGTCCATGCATGGAGCACCACAGCGCTATTGGGAAGCCCTGCATGTAGCACATTAAGGAGTATGTGTGGCGCGTACGGTGGCCTACGGCCGGCTGTGGCACCGTTGCCCACTGCACACCATGTCACGTGCGCCCCTCTGAGCATATAGCGCACTTGCACCACAGGCACAGTGGTGGCCGTGCCCTGTACTGCCTCCCGCGCACAGCACATCAGCAGCGCTGCTAGCATCGGCGTCAGCACCACGGGTATGCATGGTGTGGTGCCGATTGCACACATCTTAGTGGTGCACCATAGCCTGAGCATGCTCAACACCATTGTGCAAGGTGCAACAGCGTGATATTCAGCCAGGATATGCAAATCAGCTCATGAGCCATTCCATGGCGCATCCACTGCATTAGCATCCCATTACAGTTGCGCCTGCCCTCATTTGCATGCGTTGCGCTATAAATATGTGACCTGAGGCTGAATAGGCCATGGATCGGTACTGGAGTCCTTTGAGGTAGGTTGCATGCTGTAGGGACATGGGGACAGTGGTCTGGGAGGGCTGTATGGAACTGCATGGTCCAAGGTAACACCTGTCCATTCCCCAGGCACGAGCATGACTGAGCGAGAGGATGAAGAGGAGCAGGGAAGGGTGTGAAGGAAGAGGCCCAACTTTACCAAGACAGAATCTGATGTTCTGTTCAAGGCATACCTCGACAGGGAGCCACTGCTTAGCAGACAGCGGGGAACACCACAGGCCCGTGCTGTGGTGTGAGGTGAGGTGGCACGTGCCGTCAACCAGCAGGGCAGCCACCAGTGGTCCGTGCAGGAGTGCAAGAAGAAGATTGGCATGGACAGGAGGAGGAGGATTAAAGATAAGGTGGTCACCATCAGGGTGGCACATGCTGCCACCGGTGGGGGCCAGCAGGACATACCCCACCTGATGCCACGGGAGGAGCAGGTGGCCAGCAGCATGCTGCGTAGTGCCGTCGAGGGTGTTCCTGGCAGTGGCTTCCAGACAGGTGGCAGTCCATCACTACATGGTAGGTCCAGTGCTGGCAGTGTGTGGGTGGTAGGGGGGCAGACCCCAGGGCCAGGCGGAGTCACTGACAATACTGTGTTCCTTTACAGCTCCTGAGCATCTGCATGGGGCAGCGGTGGTGGGTGTGTCTGCCAACGGGGAGGCCCTGGACACGGTGGAGCATCCATCCAACTCCACAGGTGTCCGAGGGACTGACTGTCTGCAGCCCTGCATGTCTGTCCAGACTGATGCTGGTGGTGCAGGTGCGGACATGGCCCTGTCTGTGTCCCAGCGTGACACCGCCCTCGGTGTCCAGTGTGCTGGAACACAGATCGGGGCCGGCTTCCAGCACTGATGATGACGTGACACATGTCCTGGACAGTGATATATGTGGGACTCAGGATGGTCCCACGGATGGCATCCGCCCAGGCGGTTCCACGGGTAGTGCTGGCATGGCTGCCTGCACAACAGCCCATTCCCAGTCTGCATCTGCATGCTCCAGTGGGACAGCACTGGCATGCAGATAGGGTGGTGGGGCTGTTGCTGCTGCTGCGGCCACACCAGTGTTGTCTGGTGATTGGCAGCTGGAGGGGCAGTGGCAGCAGATGGCCAATGTCAACGTGGGGCCAGAGGTGGGGGGCGGTGGCAGTGCACCACATGTGAATGTACCCCATACTGGCAATGCTGTGCAGCACCCACCATCGAGGGGTGCTGGGCAGCAGAGCCAGGAACACCATGGGGGACAGCATGCTGGACATGCAGACGAGCACTTGGACGACCACAGCCATCTTCTCCAGGGCTCAGTAGATCAGCAGATGTGACTTGTGGCAGCGGTGGATGTGCTCAGTGCAGTTCTGTGCAAGACAGAGTAGCAGCGCATTAGGGACCACACCTTGCTCCTGGCAGAGCTGGCCCGGCAGCAGGCGGATGTGACCGCTGCCATTGACAGGCAGACCACTGCAATGGTGACTGTTGTGGCTACACTGGCCAACAGGTTGGGTGCCCAGCTGCCGTACACCCCACAGAGTGCTACGTCCACCCCCTGCTCCCGGCGCCATGTAACCCCTGCTAAGTCAATGCTGGGTTCGGCTGTGGGCATACCTAGCACGCCTGGTGTGGGCATGTTTGGTGGCCTGCAGACCCCTGCATGGACATGGTTGTGTTCACACAGCGTCACCCCAGGGGCCCATCGGTGCCACCTCATGAGGCCACTGGTCAGCCTGGCACGGCTGGCAGGTCTCAGCGGGGCTGCCCACACATCTGTGGCAGCTGTGGTACTGTGCTGCATGACTGACCCATCCCCTTCCATGGCCACTGTCTGCCGCTGCCCCCTGTGTGCACTGTGGTGTCTTTGTGCATGCATGGCAAGCCCAGCCCACACATGATCCCCTGTACACCTCCTGGCTGCTGGCCACTGTAGCGTGTGCATGATGATGCCTGCGTAGCGCTGTCTGCCACTGTGCAAAGTTGCTCAGTGTCTGAGGCACACACAGTGCCAGCCACTGGGCATGGTTGTGTGTAGTCCTATGTGGGTGTGGGGGAACCTGTTGGGGTGAGCGTGCCTGTTGCCCTTTGGGCATGTGTTGTGGTGTGTGTGCATGTCATGTGTAGCCCTGCCCATCCCTGCCTTTGTGTGCAGTCTCCCACCCATTCCCATGCCCCTGTTGCCATCCACCCCTGGTGTCCACCCTGCCTGTCTGTGGACTGTGCCCTTGCTCTTGGTGGTTGCACATGGCCCCATTTTCTACTTGTGTTGTCCAAAGTGCTCCTCTGCGATGGTGTCCCGGTGCTGCTGTGCCATCCCGGCCAGCCGGGGGTCCCTTCGCCAAGGGGGTGGCTACCCTACACCAGCTGGACCGGTGTTCTCTTCGTCCCCACTGCTGTCCCCTTCCTCAATCTCAATGGCTATCCCACAGTTGGTGGCCATGTTGTGCAGGATACAGCAGGCCAGGAATAGCCCGCAGGCCTTTGAGGGGCTGTACTGTAGGGCACCACCTGACGTGTGCAGGCAATGGAAGCGTGCCTTCACAGCCTGAACATCCGCTCGATGACATTCTGTGTTGTGACGTGTACCTCACTGTACTGTTGCTGTGCTGGGGTCATGGAGTGCCAGTATGGTATGAGCAGCCAGGGCCATAGCAGGTAACCACTGTCACCTGTGTGTAGAGGGGAGTCATTAGCATGGTGGTCTGTGTCACTGTGCCATGGGCCATCATGGCCATTTCCCATGGCACCCCTGCCAATGCCCCACACCCCCTCCACATCTGCACCCATCATCCAGCGTTCTATGCATACTCACCTACCAGATGGCCAGTGGGGATGTCCCCACTCTCGAACCTATGGCACAGTGAATACTGGTGCCAGATGAAGGCATCGTGTGCTCCTCCAGGGTGAATGGCACAGACATTGATTATGCACCCCCTGGCATCGCACACTGCCTGGCAGTTGACATTTGGGTAGCACTTGCAATTTATGTATGCCACCCCCTCCGGGCCAGGTGGCATGTAGATTCCTACATGGGTGCAGTTTATGTCCCCGAGCATGCCAGGCAACCATGCTACCCTGTGGAACTCCTGTATGTGTGCTGTGTGCTCCACCTGTGTGCTGGGGAAATGGATGTACTCCACAGCATGTAGCAGCAGTGCACTGAGGAATTGTGTGAGTAGGCATGATGCGCTGACTGGGTTATGCCTGTCGTGTCCCCTGTTGGTCTCTGGAAGGTACCCGTGGTGAGCAGGCACATGATGGCTGTGACCTTCGTCTCCACAGACAGCACATGGCTTCGTCATGTGGGTGCCTGCATCTCATCACTGCACAGCTCACAGAGTTGCCTCAGAATCACCCAGTTCAGGCAGTACTGGCCCACAATCTCAGTGTCACTGTACTGTTCGAAGGTGGTGCGGGCTCGGTGCAGCCTGTTCTGGGCGTACCACCAATGGGCCCTTCGACAGCCATGCCTCCTTGCTGCCTGCCTTCTCACACCCCTCATTACTGCCTCCTTCTGGAAGGTGGCACTGGCCATGTTTCTGGCTGGTGTCCCCCCTAGGGGGCTGTCTACCTGGTCGCCCCCGCTGTGTGTTGCTGGTGCTGCCCCATGCACCGGGCTCACCTCTGGCTGTTCACCTCTGTGTGCCCTTCCTCTTGCCACTGCCCTCCATCCACTGTGGCACTCTCAGGCCCTCTCACACACACACACACACACACACACACACACACCACAGCACACACTCCTTCTCTCACTCAGGCACACCTCCGTTGGGCCCTATCCACCTCCTGGCCACACCTGCCCCTTGCTTCCTGTCTTACCTCCCTGCCACTCTGTCTCCACACACCCATCTATGGCTCCTCTGTGGTGCATTCATCCTCCCCTCTCTTGCTTCCTTTTATTTTGGATCATTTCCACTGCTGCGCAACTTCCGCTTGCTCCGCTAATGCGCACGTCGCCTACTGATGATTATTGCACTGTGCACATTATTCCTGGTTCTGCCCCCTGCAGTTGCACATGCATTCATTTCAGTTGTGCTATGGTGCATTGCATGTTGTGCTGCACTGCCGCTCCTGCTGAATATCGCACCATGGCGCATTTCTGCTCTTGTGTGGGCACATCCCTATTGCGCATGGCGCATCTGCTCTGAATATCCCACCCTAGGTATTATTTACAAGAGTATTCCTGACTAACTATAATTGTACATAAAGTCAATCTAAGAACAAAACTATATGCTGTATGAAGTTTCACATGTTAAAAACAGAATGGGTGGGATATTCAAATAGGTTGTACCTGGTGCAACAGGGTGTGCCATGTCAACCTCCCAATGCACCCCAGAGCAATATTCAAAGGAGTAAGGTGTGCGGCGCAACCCCCAATGCGCCAGGGTGCATTGGTAATGTATGCGGCACAGATGCAGGGAGCATGTCCATGCACATGCAGCACATACCAATATTCAGCCCGGGATGTATGGTGCATATGCTGGTGCAACCCCTTCATGCACTGCACACTGGTGCTCAAAGCTGAGCCGCAAATCACAGGCTCAAATGCTGGCCATCCACAGGCAGGTGGTTGTAGTGCAAGGTGCAACACAACAGCCGCCAGCCTTGGGTGGCCACCCGCCCAGCAGGTACACCATCCACAAGCACCCTGACCCCCTGGTAGTCTAGGTCCCCCCCACCCCACATGTCCTATCGCAGGCATCTGTAAATAGTACAATAATACCTGGTGGTCTAGCAGTCCTCCATATGCCCGATTGCAGGCTGTAGTAGTTGGTAAGGAAATCCCTGGTGGTCTAGCAGTAACCCCCTCCCCATACACCCAATCGTGGGCTGTTGTGGAAATACAGAATTACCTGGTGGTCCCAGTGGTACCCCCCCTTCCCCACTCACCCACAGAGGTCCCCTGGACACCCAGTACCCCCTGTCATCGGCGGTTGGCAGCACCCTGCCCGCATGGACAAGGACAGTTACTTAAATCATGCCTCTACTGCTGTAACCTCAGAAAAAAAATCAGCTCTTGTGGCATTAAGGGTCCTGGATTCATCACTGTCATGTGGGACAGGATGCATTGTAGGAAAAAGGAGAGCCATAAAAAAATGTGAACATGGAGATCTCCAGGGACTATAAAACTAGCAGGCAAAAAAAAAAAAAATTACCTCCTCACAGCAAACAAAGGGAAAGACAAAATAGGATTATACCCACAAATCAAAACACTTAGCATAACATCTTTATTTGTAAATTTTGACTTTAGTCCCCCTTTAACACAGAGACAATATATGGTGTGTGATATAGATAGCCAGCTGATACACAACCTTGCAGTATCTTAAGTTTTGAATCACTGTTAATTTACCATATAACTTACAGTAATCTTGTCATCCCACTGACAAATTGTAAATAAAACTATGTTTCCTTTTAATTTTTGTAATCATTAAGTAGTTCTGTCACACTATATTTTAAGAAATGTATCCCAAAGTACTCCAAAAGAAACTCATCACAGTGCTCATAACAAGCATTTGTCAATGCCGAATGTTTGCTTGCTGATATTAGCATTGGAAGTGCAGGAGTTAGACAGATGCAGAATAGAAATGGCAGTGAAGTACTGAACTCTCACCAACCTCACCTCCACCCTGCAGAGATGGATGGGCATTGGGGTGTGCTTTTGGTTTGTCACCCATAATGCTCATGCCATGTCACCTCACCCTATCCTGCAGACACCGACAAGTGTTGAGGTGTGCCTTGGGGTGTTCGTGTTTACAGTCACCCCATTCCATAAGGACATATGCTGAAATGGGTGCAATATAGGAGAATGGGTTGAACTCTGGGTCCGAAGAGTCCAAGGCACACCTCGATGCCTGTCAATGGCTACAGGATGGGAGTGGGGGTGGAATGGCATGAGCATTATGGCCGGCAATCCAAAGGCACACCCCTAACTCCTGTCAGTCTGTAGAGGGTGGGACGTATGGTTAGAAACCCTAACGCCCTGGGCATTTGTTGGTATCTGCACTACAAATTTTCAACATGGCCCTTTTGTGACCCCACCTCATGAAAGCATTTGGAACCTTTGCTCATGAACAGTGGCACTGTGATTTTGTGAATCTGTCTCGAATGTTGATTTTCCACAGTGACCGCGCCATTCTGTGCCAGATGATGTGTGAAAACAGTTCGGGCAGGATGCAAAAAATAACAGCTGTACCATTCATAGGGAGATGTAAAGATATGGAAATGTTGAAAATCTGGAGTGAAAATATTATAAGTGCTCGGACTTACAAGCGTAAGTGGAAACTGCTCAATGCACACTCATAGCACAGTCATTTAGTGGAATTATTTCACCAAATTCTCAACATAGGCTTTTTATGACCTCTGCTCATAAACAGTGTCACTATGATTTTCTTAATCTGTCCCGAACATTGATTTCCCACAGCAACCACACCATTGTGCGCCAGATGTACGAAAACACATTTCAGGCAGGATGTGAAAAATGACAGCTGCAATGTTCATAAGGAGTTGTGCAAAAACGACAATGTTGAAAATCTTGAGTGAAAATATTATAGCTTCTTGAAGTTACATGTGTGCATGAAAACTGTGCAATGCATGCTCATTACATAATCATTTTATAGACTTTTGTCACCAAATTTTCAACATAGGCATTTTGGGACCTCCGCTTATGAACAGTTTCACTGTGATTTTCTTAATCTGTCCTGAACACTGATTTCCCACAGTGACTGAACTATTGTGTGCCAGATGTGCAAAAACACATTTCGGCCAGGATGTGAAAAATGACAGCTATACTGTTCATAAGGAGGTGTGAAAAAATGTAAATGTTGAAAATCTGGAGTGAAAATATTACAAATTTGTGAAGTTATGAGTGTGCGAGGAAATTGCGTAATGCACAGTCATAACACAGTCATTTATTGGAATTTTTTCACCAGATTTGCAACATAGGCTTCTTGGGAGCCCACCTCATGAACAGTGAAACTGCAATTTCATTAATCGGTCGCAAAGGGTGATTCCACGCAGTGACTGCAAAATCATCTTTCAGGACCGAATAACCAGATGACAGTGATTGAATTCATGAGGTGGAGTCCCAAGAACCCTATGTTGAAAATGTGACGCCAAAATTCACAAAAATGGCTAAGATATCCACCTAAGTTGAAAAAAAAAACATTTATGCCATTATACAGCTTACCGGCATTTCTTCAATTCATGGTCGGCTTTGAAGAGTGCAGACGTGTTCCTGTTCCACAGAAGATCATTGTGCCGGGCTCTGGAGGTAAGTATGGGGAGAGGAAGGTGTGGGGAGGTCAGGTGTGCAGAGGGTGGGTGCTGGTTGACAGAGGGGGTACTGGAAACAATGAGGGACCTTTTTTTTTTCTTTTATAGATAAAAAAATAAATAAATAACATCACGGAAAGTTTTTCCTTTACAGGTTTGTTTTTGGTATACTGGGGTGGGCTCCCTGTGTGCCACCTGTATTTGTTGGAGAGGGGGACTGAAGCTGATGGGGATTGGGCCCACTATTGGCACAGAAAATGGGTCTGTGTTTGGGGGGATGCATGATGTCAAGGGGGATTGAGCACCCCCTCGGCATATAAAACTATTACATGGGGGACATTATGTCAATTTGGATTGGGCTTCCCTGTCGGCAAATGAACTGGGGAGGGGGCATGATGACAGGGGGATTGGGCACCCATTGGCTTCCATGGGGACTGTGAGAAGCAGCCGGTGACAGCCACTGCCATGTTTATTGAAATGGGACACCAGACAAGGCAATCTGTGATTTGCCACTGGAATCAGGGACCACCTCAGCAGCAAAAACAGCTGATTGTTAAATGACAGTGCATGCCCTGATTGCCATGGCAAATTAAAGTTGATGGCACACTGCAATACTGGTGTCATCGACAGCATGCTCCTCTACTGGTGCCACAGAGACCAGCCCCAAAAAGCACTGCCAGCAGTGGCCACAACACTGCCACACCTCCCCAACCCACTACTCCAGCAAGCTGCCACACAAGCAAACATAAAAATATGACATCCCTGCTGGGATGAAATGACTCATTGAAATAGGTGAGAAACAATACCAGACACCTGGTTTCGCAAGAGGACCACTTATCATCTTTTTCTTAGTAACGTGAGTTCACCTTGCCTGTTCTCTTGTTGGAAAAAGGTTTTACTGACCTTTCTCTGCAGTACACCTCTTGCCGTCTCCCATGTGTTCTTGACGTTCCACAAGAGATTGAATTTTCTTAGGAAATGAATCATTGTTTTAATTTTCAACATGCCAGCCATCATATTTGTTTTACTGTTGCTTTCTTGTCAATCAGTCTTCCATCTGTACTGTTTGGGGTCACATATCTGCAGTACCTAATTCAGACCAGTGCTCAAAGGGAACTCATTCTTAAGAAACGGAGCCTTTTGAATCCCAATATGATTAATTTGGAGAGCTTGCATCTCTCCCATGGTTTTACAGAACTGTGTTATCTCAGTCTAGCATAATTTTATAGGCAGCAGAGCCAGGAAGTTAGGGTCATAGAGCAGACCCCCTGACTGTAGAGTTGGGGGCAGCCAATGCATTCAGAACCCTTATACTGTATTTCTTCAGTCTATTAAGACACATTCATTTAAAAGAGAAGGGGCAGATTAAAATTCTGAGAACAACAGGCAGGCTGCTTTTAAACAATCTGCATTCATTTTGCTGAGAGAAACCTGACATCAGGAAGTATACTTTTGGGGAAAAAAAACAAAACTTTGTATTACATTTTGATTTACTATGAGTGGGTTATGATCTGTAGTTCTTTAAGCTTTCTTGCCCCTCTCACAACTCTCTAAAAGTTGTCTTCTGCTTTCATGCTCAATAAAGTTCTGTGAATAAACTAAGAATTATTTTTGAATATTTATGAATTATTTGGGTTTATAAATAGCTAGGCCAAGTTAAATGTAATATATTCAAAAAGTCAATTTTTTTCAGTGACCTAGGCTGAGGTTTCACAATATTTTGCTTTTTAGCGTAGGCAATTCTGACCCCCCCCCCCGCACACTCATTTTGGTACACTATTCTGCCACTGTATCTATACAGCCACTCTCATTTATATAAAACATTTTTTTACATGCATGGTACATGTACTAGTGTGGAAGCAACATCTTAGCTGTGGGATTTGGAAAATAAGTGATTTTTTTTAACTTAATCTATAATTAGTTAAAAGAAATTTTCCCACCATTGCCTCCTACTATGTAAAAAGTGTTGTGTGGATTAGGCAAGATTCTGTGAAGATATCACAGTTCATTCCACTGGGGCCTAATTTACAAAAAAGAATTCAGACTTGCTTGTCATACTGCTTGCTTCTTGTTCAGATGGCTGTTTCAAATGGCTTTGTTTATTAAAAAAGAAATGTACCACGGCCACCACCAGAAAGCATAAAATCCACAAGCTGGAGCATTCTTCCTGCTGTCTCTAAAGAGGCATTTATTTTACAAAGTGGAGAAACTATAACTTGCTTCCAGCAGTCCCAGGTTTCCAGTTACCTTGGTAGTGCAGCTGCTAGTGTAGCAGAATGGTATTCTGAGTGGCCTGGGTTCAAATCCCAGCTTAAGCACTTATTTCTTTCACTCTTTTGTTTGTTTGTGATCCATATATATGCACTATGCACCCTTGTAAATAAAAAAAAAAATAATTAATTTGTGCAATGACAGGATTTCCAGCTGGTAGTACAGATGAATGGTGTTCTGAGCAGTATGGATTCAAATCCTTTGCTAAAACACATTTCTTTCACTCGTCAATTGTCAATCCAGTCAATATATAAGCACATTACACCTTATGAATGAAAAAAGGCATTTTATTGCAGGCAGTGATTAACACTGTAGCAGTTACACTGAAAATGATGTGCATATCTGGATCATTTTTAAAACCATACCTGGATGTCCTATTTGTAGAAAATCTCAGTCTGATGACACGAGTATACATAATAGTCATACGTTTGTTTAGTTTACTGCATTCTATAGCACAACTCCATTTTCTCTGTATCACTTGTGAAGCAGTGAAGTGAAGCAGTTGTCTGCATTTAGACTGCGGTTGAACTGTGAGCATGGTAAGAAACCAAGGAAGCAGTTGGCTAAATAAAAGGATCTATACTCTCAAGTCATGTTGCATTAGCATCCCAGAGTGTGGGTGCAGCAGAGTAAGTAGTGTGGCATCATTTCTGCATGGCGTCAGTATCTGCAAAGGAGACAGCAGGCCTCAAGACACTCTTCCCACTGGCTAAGGTAAACAACCCTTGAGGTAAGGTACCAAGGATTGCTTCTTGTAAACTGCTGTCTATGAAAAACTATTGGTGCTTGGTGGCATAGAAAGGAGAGTTTTCACAGGACATTAGACAACAAAGACTAGGCTTTCAAGCATAGTAGTGTAGCCCAGCAGGTGAATCACCAGACTGTACAACCACCCTATTTAGGGTAAAGTGATATGGGAACATTTTGAAGTAAAAAAGGATAGCACACAACAACAGGAGCGGTGAGTGGTATTGTCAAGTGGTATTGCAGGACCACCATCTTCAAAGAATCTATCTGGAGAAGGGAATGCTGCCAGGTCTGTGCACACTTGGGGGTTCACTCTGCACAGCTGCTCTCCTTGAAGCATTAGCTGAACTTCTGGAAGGGAGTAGGCAGCTGCACCCCATGGTGCCAGTGACAATTGCCTCTCTTCCTACAGGGGCTTCAAGAGTCAGGGAAGGGAGGTTTCCTATGTTGTAGTTGTCACAGCGAGGAGGATGGGCAGAGGTGGGAAAGCCACTTATAGCTCCCTCTATTCCAGCCAAGATATACATCAATGGCAAGGTTATTGAAAGCAAAAATCTTATCCTCAAAAAAGCTTAATTCCCACTTTGCTACTGCTGGTCTAGCCTTCCACGCCTCCCCATATGCAGGCCTTGCAAATTGTCAGGCTAAAACCACCACAAAAGTCTCAAATTCGCCACATCCCTTCCATCTGCTCCCAATCACCTATAGAGCAGTTGAAGACTTGCTTATCAACCTAGACACCAAGAAAAGTACCAGGGATGACGGGTTAGAACCATTTTTCATAAAACTGGGCTACTACCATCTCACAGCCCCCATACTCCATATCTTCAATCTCTCTATTGCCACTGCCACAGTTCCGTCCTGCTGGAAATCTGCATATATTCTAACCCTATTCAAATCAGGTGATGCATGCAACTTAAATAATTATAGTCCCATCTCTATCCTAACCCATCTCTCCAAAATCTTTGAAAAAGTGATTTATGCCTAACTAAAATAACATATCAAAACGTTCTCCCTTCTTAACCCTGCCCAATCTGGCTTCCATCCTAACCATAGTACTATCACCGCCCTTGCTAAAGTCACTAATGACTGGGTCTCAGCCTTGGACTCCAAGAAGATCACTGGTGCCGTCTTCTTAGACCTCAGTAAGGCTTTTGACAGTGTTGACAACAACTTAGTTGTCAGCAGCCTTTCTAACCTAGGTGCCACCTCTTCCACTGCCCAGTGGTTTTCCAGTTATTTATCAGGAAGGTCCCAGAAAGTTAAGGCTGATGTCTTGCTCTTAGCTTCCCTCCTGATCATTAGGGGAGTCCCACAAGGCTCCATTTTAGGCCCCATCCTATTCTCTCTCTGCATCAATAATCTCAATTCCAACATAACAAAATCCACTTTGCATTTCTTTGCTGATGATATTGTCCTGTATAACTCAAGTTCAACTCTGTCTGAAGTAAGAGATGTGCTTCAAGCTGACTTTGCACAGCTTGAACAGAACCTTATTAATGCAAAACTTCTTTTGAATGCCAAAAAAAACAAGACCATGATCTTCACTCTCGGTATGACTTATACCATCTCACAAGGCCCTCTTAATGACTTTATTGTCAACTCCTTAGGTGACTCCCTTGAGATTGTCTCCAAATTCAAATATCTAGGCATACGGTTAGATAACAAACTCACCTTTAATGACCATATTGATAACTTGACCAGCAGGTTAAAATCCAGAATAGTTTTTTTCTTTAGAAACAGGGCCCTTTTCCCTCTTGAAATCAGATCCAGGTGTGTTCAAGCCACCTTACTCCCTTTACCTGGCTATGGCGACATAATCTACAATTCTACCTCTGCCCTAAACCTGAACCAATTGGACATCCTCTACCATTGTGCCCTATGATTTATTATTAATTCCCCTACTTGAACCCACCATTGTGAACTGTATGCAGCTGTCAGTTGTACGTCGCTCACTACTAGGTGATTGCTTCACTTTGGCACCTGGACTCTTAAAATCCTCCTGAACAAGTTGCCTAGTTACTTAACATCCCTCTTTCATATCTCCTATAGTTTGTGTTCTCTCAGGAAGTCCGACTTTCTCCTCTTAGATGTACCTAGGACTCGTACCTCCTTTGGCAAACGTGCCATCTCCTACGCATTTCCAACTATCTGGAACAAGCTCCAATCTGTGCTGAAGCTCACTAGTACTGTCTCTATCAATCTCTTTAAATCCTTGGTTGTGACTAAACTAAAAAAAATACTTGTAGCTGTTCCTAACCCCCTATTTCACTCCCACTCTTGAATCTATAACTCACTTCCCACCTCACTCCTTCTTTCTCTTTATCTAAATTACCTCTTCCTTACCCTCTCCCCACTCCTTCTTACCCCCATCTTTACCTTTAATAACTAGCCATTCCTATCCTCCTTTCCCCCTCCCAGTTCATCATCTTTCCTCACCTCCCCCTTGCACCTAATTCCTACTCCCCACCACTTTATGCTTCCTTATGCTCTTTTCCTATTTTGTCCGTACATTTTAACCTTGAATGATGTCTGCAAGTTACGATTGCAAATCTGTACCTTTTATGTTTTTGAGCACTGTGTACCTTATACTATTAACCTCGAAAGATGTCTACAAGTCATGCTTATATATCTGTACCTTTTATGTTTATGTTTTTAAGCACTATGTACCTTTACTTTGTCCCAGGACCTTATGTATGTAATTTCCCCTGTTTGTAAACGTTCCCCAGGATTTCCTTGTGAATGAGCTTGCTCAATGTAGTTTTCCTGCAATAAACTTGAACTTGAACTTGAAAATTGGACCCTGAATGTGTACAGCAAAAGCAAAACATGCTGTACCCTCTGACCATGATTCAGGTGATTCAGACTCTCCGGCAAATAAACTGGAGTTTCTCCTTCAAATTCAGGGTGGGGACCAGGAAGTCACGGACAATGTCATTCATGCTGATGGGGTACTCAAGGGCCTAAGGGCTCTGAAAGTGGATAAATCCCCAGGGCCAGATGGTGTGCATCCAAGATCCTAAGGGAACTAGCAGTGGCTCTTGCAGATCCCCTGGCAGTCTTGTTTATTATCTCTCTGCAATCAAGGATCTTGCCCAGGATTGAAGAATGGCTCATGTGGTGCCGCTCCAGAAAAGTGGGTTCAAGGATGAAACAGGGAACTGCAGGCCAGTCATCATGACCTCAATAGTGGGCAAGCCAATGGAGACCATCTGGAAAGATACTGGTGAGCTTTCTGGAGAATATGGGATCCAGGACATGAGGCAGCATGGGTTTGTGTCATGGAGGTCCTGCCAGACAAACTTAATTGACTTCTTTCACTGGCTCACCATAACAGTGGACAAGAGCTAAGCAGATAACATCCTGTATATGGACTTCAGCAAGTTCTTCAACTCTGTACCTCACAGTGGGTCCAGCTGTAGGTAGAGTGGCTGGCTGGGAGAGTGTTGGTCCAGGGGCTTGTGGGGACAGATGCAGAGATGTGGTCTGTTGGAAGGGAGGCTTTGGGGGGTGCTCCAGCTACATGAAGGTTGTATGGCATGTAGTTGGAGGCTGGTCCAGATGCAGGTAGGGTGGTCGTCTTGGGAAGAGGTGGGTCTGGAGGCTGTGTGGTGCTCTAGCTCCAGTGAGGTTGCTCATTATGGGAGAGGCTGGGACTAGAAGGGTTGTCCAGCTGCATGGAGGATAGTCTGGTGCCTGGAAGGGTGATCTAGCAGAGAGGAGGGTGGTTGGCTGTTGTTGGGTGTGGGGAGGCTGATCCGAGCACTGGATGGTGGAGGTGGTGGTTGGATCAGAATTGTTAGGATATATAATAGGAAACCTTGACTTTCTGGGATGAACTATTGGCTACCAATATTCATAACTACTGTCAGTCAGTAGTTCATTCATTAGGGTCAATATTTTCTCTCTGTAGCCCTCAACTGGTAAGGCTAGTACTGCTGGCTCTGTGCTGTGCCATATGCACTCCCCTCATCACAGTGTCATGTGCACTGCTACCACCTCGCTGTTCCACACACACTTCTGCCACTGCACTGTGCCATGTGCACTGCCATCACAGTGCATTTCCATGTGCACTGCCAACTCTGCATCATGTGCACTGCAGACACTGCAGTGCAGCATGTACTACCACTTGCTTTGCCACCACCTCACTGTTCCATATACACACCTTAAATTTAGAGAAATGCAGGATCATGCATCTTGGTAAGAATAATATTAAAGCCTGCTACTTTATAAACAACTTTCAGATCCCAGCGTCTGATATTGAGAATTATAAAATGGGTTGAGAATTCTCTGGGTCCTGACCGGCTGAGAGGTATGTTTGGCCGTGTCCTTATCAGCAAATATTTTACCAACCGGTACCTCTTCATCCACTCAGGACTCACTACACCACAAATCATGCTGCCAGCCTCCCAACTTCCTCGATCTCCGAAGCTGAGCTGGCACCCCTAGGACACAATCTGCTACTGCAGCCACAGTCTAGACTCCACAACACCACCGGAAGTTATCAACCCATTTACTTTAATTTAACCATAAAAATAAAGTATAACCTGTTAGGCTGTTTCTTTCTTTTCAAAAGACCTGTCCCCAATCAAGCCAGTGTCTCATGTTCTGCCACAATGCAACGTTTCAACCATATCAAAAATGGACTCGAGCAGAGGTCCTCTGCTGTATCAATCCTAAGCTGCGCGGTATTAACAGAAGCTATGAAATAAAAAATAAGAGTCAGCTTTCCTTTTTAAAAATAAAGACCTGCTGTCTTTTCAAAACTGGAGCTATCAGTTCGGCAAACGGCTACTAAAGAAAAGCACTACGTACGGCAGCCGATGTCAGACATACTCGGTCCCGTTCAGTCTCGCTGCGAACTCTCTCGCGCAACAAGTAAACACTGGCAAAGTGTCAAATAAAAAAATATATATTAAAGTAAACCTAGTCTATGGGATTCTAAGTCTGTGTGTGTGTCAGGTGTGGGCACACAGTTGCTCCTGCACAAAATCACATCATTTGCAACAAACCACCTCCTTGCTCTTAAATGTCTCTTGTAATAAAACTGCGATAGCTATGTTCCTCTCACTAAAAGCAGCTGGAATATTTAAAATACATGGGGGGGTTACAGGTTCAAAACACTACGATAGGGAGACACGACATGAGGTACTCTCACTGTACTGTTGTAGGGCAAAAGCGCCCTCTCGTGCCTTCATATAATTGTACAGGGAACTATTTTAATTACTGCCCTTAAAAAGCTCCTTTTTAAAAAAAACATCCAATTTTGTTTCTCTCTCACTTTTTTTATTACTGCTGGGACCCATTTTTTAAGTGCAATAACCCACTCTGAGGTGTGGGTTATCTCCTGATAAGAGCATGCCCAGGTGCATAAGGCACTCGGCGCAAGCACCTCATGCCTAACAACGCACCTGGGCCTCCTCTTATCAGGAGATAATCCACACCTTGTTGTGTGTTATTGCTTGTATATCTCAGTGTTTTGGTTAATTCTACCTTAACAACACTAGATCAATGTAAATCCACAGTAAGTAGGGCAAGCAAAATATTGAACTGCATACTTAGAAATATTAAAAGTAAAGACAAAAAAGTAATTCTTCCTTCATATATTTCACTTGTTCGACCACACCTGGAACATTGTGTCTAGTTTTGGGCTCCACATAAAGTGAAAGAAATAAATATGTTGGAGAAGGTACAGAGAAAGGCAACAAAGTGTATCAAACAGGTTAAAAATATGAACTATACTGACAGATTAACATCACTTGAGCTATACAGCTTGCAATATAGAAGAATTACAGGTGATCTATGTCTTGTATACAAAGCAATAAATACACCTGACCTCAGAGAACTACTTGGCCTTAATTTGGTCACTACTAGAAGTAGCAGGTTTCATCAATGTCAATTAAAAGATGAAATATTCAAAACAAATGTTAGAAAATATTGGTTTAACCACAGAGTTGTTTCAATTTGGAACAAACTTCCAGATAAGTTGTGATGCATATAACTATTGATAGTTTTAAGTCCTCATTAGACAGAGTAATGGGTAATAAGAAATTTGTAATTTCTCAGGGTCGAGTCTTATATGGCCTGCACAGGCTGCAACTTGTAACCACTATGAAACTATCGCCACTGCACTATGTCATGTGCACCACCATCTCTGTGTGGTGCCATGTGCCTAGCTGGCTCCATGCTGTGCCACGTGCTCTGCCAGCACCACACAGTGACTCATGTATTGTCATCACTGTATTGCCACATGCACTGCCAACTCAGTTGTGCCATGTACACTGTCATCACCACGCATCACTATGCACAATTCCACCACTTGCTGTACCACATGCACTGCTGATTCTACACTGAGCCATTTGCACTGCTATCATTATTTGGTGTCATGTGCGCTGCCGACTCCGCTGCAATTGTGCCTGGTGTTGATCATTGCTGTACCCTTGCTCATTGGCCCCGGGCTGGAGGCTGGAGCATCTGTGGCATCAGCTATTTTCATCCACCCACCCTTGAAGGCCCAATTATTGATACATGCTCTGTAGGTCAGGTAGTATCCATGGGCAGAAGAATTAAGGCATATTATGTTAAAATTATTGAATTATGAATAAATGAAGGTGTACACTTTAAGGCTATGGCCTGGCTAGTCCCCTGATCAGTTCACAATGATACCCAGTTTCAACCCTGTTTTAAAGCTGGGGGGTCATGTGTCATTCCTAATCTCATATCCTGAGCCAGTGACCGTGGTGGGATTTGAACTAGGGATCACTAGGCTTGTGTATGTAATATCTATGTTCTCCCTGTAGCTCTTGTACTTTTCTGGAACTCTATCTGTACTCTTGCTTTTCTTTTTTTCCTTATAATAATCCTTTTTTTCCTTTATTTCTACAGGTCTCAGAGAGATCCCAATCTGATAGGACACAGACTACCTACATATCAGATAAGTATTGTTTATGTTTAACCTTCCCTGTTGGTTACATTTTGTTCTTGAAGCACTATGGATCTTTTGTGACTCCATGGATATTCTTTTTTTACAGGTACAATTGGACATCACTCCAAGACGTCCATCCCAAGCTCCCAAGGACCCAGGTAAGAGATCTCTTATCTATGTTAGGTAGGTAAGTTGTAATGATGCAGCCTCAACTGTGCCTTGCCTGCCTACTGCACCCTTTGCATTGCCTATGCCCGTGACCCACACATCATGTTAATGCATTTGCAGCTGAACATCAGGAATCAAAATTTCAGGACCAGCAGGAATGCAAAAAGCAGAATACGGGTGTATTCAGGTTCCCACATGGCATTTCCTAACCCTGCATGATGAAATGTTTTGAACTAAAGCAGATCTGTCAGTTTAAGGGGCTTTCCTTCACAGTGCCAACATAAAAGTGTGGGGACAGCCCTGAGTAAGTTATTAAAGATGTTATGTCTTCGCCTCCCTCCCAGGTTTAGCTCATCTTCCAAGGTTCAGAAGGTCTGGCATTTGTTATTGATAAAAGCTAGCAGAAGCTGATTTTCCACCATGGGCAGAGGTAGCCCCTTGAGGTAAAATGTGGGCTGGGTAGTAGGAAAGCTTTTTCCATGAGCATTTTGAAGAACAGGATGGCATGATGCCAGGAGGCTGAGATTCCCACTGGAAGAGGTGCTTGGTGTTGCTGCTCCAGGAACACTCAGGTGGTTAAGTAGGATAACACGCTGATAGTGACCCCTTGTTTATGCTGGAATGATGCCTCCGAGAGCATTTACAGGCTATGGGCCAAGCCTGGGCTGGCACCTGGTTCCAGGGCAACAACACAGAACTTGTCCAGCAGGAAAGAGGTTGGCCTCTAAGGGCAGGATTGGGAGGAGTACAGCTGTTGCTGGCATGCGGGGGCAGATTAGGTAGTATCAGGGAGAGCAGACTCAGCCTAAAGTATGCCAGGTGCATTGGGAGAGGCTGAGGGGCAGGTGCAACAAGAAAGCAGAGTTATCGTGAGTGAGAGATAGACTGCTGCTGTATCTCTGACTGTGAGGGAAATACAGCAGGAAGTGCAAGTTACTTTATCACAACAGCTGGGCAAGGAATGCACAGAATTAGTATAATCATTGTATTTAATATTATCCTGGTGTCTATACATACATGCTGTCACTTTTCAAACAGGGATCTCCATCCGTGATCCTGAGGGAGGGAGGGAGGCAAGCAAGCAGGTGTCTCATGGACTTTATCCAGGATTCACAACCCACACATCAGCTTGTGTCATCTGTAGGACCACACAACTGGAAGAAATATCAAAAAGGCAGGAATTGCAATTCAATCAGTCCATGTAAGGGCTCACAACACACATCATGCTACAGATAAGTAGGTCTTCCGGTTCTTATTGCAATCCACAACATGTCACCGCGCTAAATGTACTTGCACCTCGAATAACTATGGGGAGTTGCCATTCTAGATTTCTTTCTAGCTCTGTGTAATCTGCCATGTGGCAGGGTAGGTTACAATAATAGCTCTTAAAAATTATGCTCTTATTTCACTGCACATGCATGCTGTTTATTTACAGCAGAGCATGTGCATGTGGTCAGTGGGTGTGACAGCATACATAGGATTGGTGGGTGTGACGGCATGCATGGGGGTATAGAATCATGAGGTGTGACAGCAGGCCTGGTGTTATGTGGTTAGTTGGTATGACAGCATGCCTGGGGGGCATGGAGTTGTGAGGTGTGATAGCATGCATGGTGGTATAGGTCATTCAGTTTGGCAGGGTGTATGGGGGTTGATGTGTGTGATAGTGTATGTGGTCATTGAGTGTGACAGAGTGAATGGGGGCACATGGTCAGTTGATGGATGTGACAGCATTCATGAAAGTATGGAAACATGAGTTGTGACAGCGTACATGGGGTATGGGATTGGTGGTTGTGACAGCATGCATGGGAGTATGGGACTGTGAGGTGTGACAGCATACATGATGTTATAGGGTCTGTTGGTGTGATGACTTGCATGGGGTTGGTGGATGTGACAGTGTAAGGGGGGGGGACATTGGGTCATGATTTCTAACAATTCTTTCCCCACCTGCAGCAAAACAGAGGATACCATGCTAAGGAAAGTCACTTCTCAGCTGAGCTGCTGTGTTCATTCTGTTGCACGAAGATGCCATTGGAGCAACCAATGGTGGCAGTGCTGTGATGGACTGAAACTGTCTGCACTCCCAGGAAGACACTTTCCCTTACTTCAAGGAACAGGTCGGATTGGGGCCATTTATTTTATTATTTTCATTTTTGTAGGGAGAAGGAGTGTCCCACAAGGTCCTTTTGTGAGAGAATTCCTGCACTGAGGCCACACCATACGGCACCATGTTGTGAGGCTAGGAGGAAATTGTGTAGCATAGATTAGGGACATAACTGGTGCATAGATAACTTTGGTGGGATTTCCAGTGTACAGCTGGTGATTAGCTGATGTTGGATGGCACCTACATTAAGATGTGCAGATGTCTGATCTTGTTGGATGTGCCTTAATTATGTTTTTGTATCACTCCACTGGCAGGTTTTTCCCTACAATGTGATCAGTGTGATACTAGTGACCCACACAGGCCATTGTGATACTATGCTGCCTGACCACTGTGCTACCACCAGCATAAGGCATGGAATGAGACCATTGTATTACCACTGCGAGTATACCCATTGTGCTACCACTGACACATGGTACCACATTGGTCGCAATGGTAGTGCAACGGAACTGAAAAAATCTATTGTGATACCAACTGCAGTGGTATGACACTGATATTTGCCATTGTTCTACCATTGCACAAGTGTTTGCCACTATGCTACCACTGTGTGTCAATGGTACCACAGTGAATACAATGGCATCACACTGGAACTGGAACAAAACCACTGTGATACTAACAAACAGTGGTATCACAATGGTGCACGTTGTTACCAGTATGGTACTAGCAGGGTATCCCATGAGGTGGGTGCATGAGAAAGGGCACCATCCATAACGGCAACTCCTTCCCGGCGCAATCCCTCATGGCGATGGGAGGGTAGCGTGACCAGATGAGGGGGTGGGCAAACCGGGTGACAGGATGTTGCTATGTGTACATGCACGAGGGGGGGAGTGAGTATGGTGAGCATGGTCTGGGAGGGGGCGGAGGGACTGTAGGGGGTAGCGCTGAGGTGGATGGCCGAGCTGCGTCGTGGCATCGGGGGTTGGCTAGTGGTTGGGGTGGGTGAGGTAACGGGTTCAGGTCAGGTCGCTGGTCCGATTTTATTGTGCCCAGCCCGAACCTTTTTTTTTTATGCTTTCACCCCCGACATGCACCCGCTGGAGTTGAGAATCCTTAAGTAGGGGGGCGGGGGTGGGGTGCAGCCCCCTTCACACAAAGCATTAAAAAACTCTCCTGGCGCCGTTGTCCTGTGCGCCGGCGTTGTCAGAGTGCAAAATATGTTTTCAGCACTCTAACTGCGCGATAATGGTGATCACCTTTAGGCATTCGCTGTTATCACCTAGACCCTACCAGCAGAGGTGGTGTTACCAGTGAACTGCCACTGTCTGTATGGTATCACAATGGTTACAATAGTATCACAATGGAACTGAAACAAATCCACTGTGATACCATTTATGAAACCCACAATGGTAGTACAGTGGAAATCACAGTGGTAGTATAACGGTAAAGAACAGGTATTACAATGGTATTCCAAATACATTTTTTGTAAGGGTATGCCTATAGTTTCAATAATTATTTTTCTTACATTACATGGCTGTATCATTGAAAAATCAGGACCCCTTATTTGGTGTAAACTTAAAATTAACTGAATTAAGTTTCATTTATAAAATGGGATAGCCCAATCAATGCCAGTCTCTGTCACCTACACATCCACATAGGACCATGAAGGGTAACTAGGTGCCTTACGCTGCCCACCAGACCTCATGTCACATCAGGAGGGATGGGGATACCCTCATGCCATGATGGGATATCCACTGCTTTGAGGGGCACATACAGCAGGATGCCTACAAGCAATAGCCAGCCCCCATGCACTGGCACTGTATACAGGCCATATGCATACTGGTGCTTACCAAAAACTCTGTCCCTGTGAGCCGCACCTAGGCTAGCTGGCAAGCACAGCTGGAGCACAGCATGCAGATTATAGCTGTGCGAATTGCATATATGGCCCTATATAAATACTAATCGAGTACTACAATACTACTACTTTACCACTGTTGCAAAGTTTTGGGCATAATGGGTGATGGAAACATAGAAACATAGACTTTGACGGTAGATAAGGAATGCTTGGCCCACCTAGTCTGCCCATTTCCCCTACCTACAGGATGAGCTGCAGATCCTAGTTAACCAACAGCTTATTTCTTCCTACCCCCCACAAAAATTGCCTAATGTCTGTCCCATGTATTCTTGAATTCTCCCACAGTTTTAGACCCCACCGCCTCCTCAGGAAGGCTGTTCCATGCGTCCACCACTCTCACTGCGAAAAAATACTTCCTCACATTGCCCCTGAACCGCCCCCTCTATCTTCAAATTGTGTCCCCTTGTTCTTGCACATCTCTTTTTCTGAAATATGCTACCCTCTTGGACTTTGTCGATTCCACTGAGGTACTTAAAAGTTTCCATCATGTCCCCCCTCTCCCTCTTTTCCTCAAGGGTACACATATTACGCTCCTTTAGCCTCTCCTCGTATGGCTTCTCTTGCAGACCCTGCACCATTTTAGTTGCCCTCCTCTGGGACTGCCTCTATCCTGTCTGTGTCTTTGTGGAGATGGGGTCTCCAGAACTGGATGCAGTACTCCAGATGGGGTCTCGCCAACTGTCTGCAGAGAGGGTGTTTTCTGCTGGTGATGCCTCTCCCTATACATCCCAGTATCCCCCCAGCCCTTCCTTCTGCCTTCTCACATTGCTTGATGACCTTAAGGTCATCTGATATGATTACCCCCAGGTCCTTTTCCATTTTTGTTGTTGTTACTACCTCCCCCCCCCAACGTGTAATCTTCCCCTGGGTTTTTGTTTCCCAGGTCATTATTTTGCACTTCTTTGCACTGAATCCAAGCTGCCATACTTCTGACCATTCCTCCAACCTTGCCAAGTCCCTTTTCATCCTTTCCTCCCCTCCTTGTGTATCAACCCCAATGCAGATCGTTGTGTCATCTGCCAAGAGGCATACTTTTCCTTCCAGTCCCTCTGCAATGTCATTTATAAAGACATTGAAAAAGACTGGACCCAGGACTGAACCCTGTGGTACCCCACTAGTAACCCCTCTTTCTTCAGAGTGGATTCCATTTACAATTACCTTCTGTGTCCTGTTGTCCAGCCAATGTTTTACCCAGGCTACCACCCTGGGACCCACTCCCAGGTTGGTTAATTTGACTGTTAATCTTTTGTGTGGGACTGTGTCAAATGCTTTGCTAAAGTCTAGGTAGGCCATGTCCACAGCCCCTCCCTGGTCTACTACTTTGGTCACCCAGTTAAAGAAATCAATTAGATTCATCTGACATGACCTTCCCACTGTGAACCATGCTGCCTTGGGTCCTGTGCCCCACTGGCCTCTTGGTACTCAACAATTCTTTCTTTCAGAAGTGATTCCATCACTTTTCCTACCACAGAGGTCAAACTGACAGGTCTGTAGTTTTCTGCCTCTGTCTTGGTCCCACTTTTGTGAAGGGGAATCGCATCCGCCTTCCTCCAGTCCACAGGTTCCACACCATCCTTCCATGATTTGTTAAACAGGGTAGTCAGTGGTTTCACTAGTTCTCCCCTTAATTCTTCTAGAATTCTGGGGTGAATTCTGTCAGGCCCCATTGCTTTGTCCACCTTCAGTTTTAGGAGTTCTTTCAGAACCCTTTCTTCTGTGAAAGGACTGGGATTGAGCCCCTATCCAGAGTGCTTCTGTTACTTGGATTAGGCACCTCCCACCTCTCCTTTTTTGTGAAAACTGAGCAGAAACATTCATTCAGTATCCCTGCTTTTTCATTGTCTCTCTCTGCCCAACCACTGTCCATTCTATTCAGCCTCACTATCCCTCCCTTTGTCTTTCTGTGCTCCCTGATGTACATATAAAAGGTTTTATCCCCCTTCTTAACCGAGTTGGCTATCTTTTCCTCAGTTTGGGCATTTGCTATTCTGACTTCTCTCCCTGCTTCCTTCTGCCTTAACTGGTACAGCTCTCTGTCCTGCTTCTTCTGTGTTTCCTTATACTTCCTGAATGCAATCTTTTTCTCCCTGACCTTCCCCGCCACCTCTTTTGAGAACCGTAGTGGCTTTTTCTTTCATTTTGATTTGTTTATTTGCTTCACACAAAGGCTTGTTGCCTCTGTGATGGGAGATTTGATGTTTCCCCATTGTTGTTCCACCCCTTCTTCTAGCCTGTTTGCTAGTGCTTTTCTAAGGCACTCTCCCATCTTGCCAAAGTCAGCCTTCCTGAAGTCCAGTGCCTTCACTTTTGTATGGCTTGACTCTGTAGCTGAGTTTATCGTGAACCACACTGCTTGATGGTCACTTGTTCCTAGATGGCTACCTATTTCTAGATCTGAGATCCTTTCACTGTCTCAATTTGAAAGTATGAGGTCTAAGATTGCTCCCTCATGAGTGGGTTCCAAAACTAGCTGTCTGAGGCATGCCACCTGTAGGGCATCGAGAATGGCCCTGCTCTTGTATGTGGCTGCAGAAAATGTGCTCCAGTTAACATCTGGCATATTCAGGTCTCCCATCAACAGTATCACCCCTTTCTCTGCCATCCTAAGAATGCCTTCTATTATATCCTTGTCCATTCCATTCCTTGTCCAGTCCATTTAATAACATTAAATATCTATCTCATATATGGTATACTTTTGGCTACCAAAGGGCACCTACAGAGACAACTGAAATAAGTTAGCAATCACTTATTAAATATGGGTAATGTAGTAATTTTAGGCACTAATAAATGGCTAGACTATTCTGCATGTTGGTATCTTGAGTTAGATAAGGGGGGGGTAGTGGATTTTTTTTTATTTTTCTCTGGAATGTAGGTTTCATGATACAAAAAAAAGTGGTTCCAGATGTACCAGACCAGTCCAAAAAAAAGTTGTGGTGCAAAAATATAAAACAGAAAAGAATATGTTTGTGGTTGGATTTCGAGATATTTCAATATGAAGTTATGGTTGAGATGGCCAAGAAAAACTTTAAAAATAGGTTTTTACTTACTTTAATAGATGGTTTGTGAACTTAAATGCTCAAGTTGGAAGGTGAAAGGGCTACAGGATAGGGTTGAACAAAAAAAAAATATTTAACTATTTAGATAAAATTGGAACTAATTGTACCCTTTTGCAGGAGACACATCTTCGGCAGAGCGAATTTCAGTTCCTAGCAAGGAAATGGGAGATGGATATTAATGCCACATATAAGAGAAATTCATGGGGAGGGGGGGTCTATTTTTTTTTTCAAAAGAACGTTAAATTGTAAAATAACCCAGCATAGTGTTGAATACATACGGTGGGTAATTCTTATACTATTTGCAATATTTGTGGCCCTAATGTGATCTCACCATCCTTTTTTAAGGACCTATTTCTTGAAATCTCAAAATTCCCGGCTCCCTATATTATTGGGGGTGATTATAATTTAGTATTAGAACCTGAAAAAGATAAATCTGGAATTCTCTCTGATAGAATTTTCTCAGCAGCTATAGAGATCAAACAGTTTATAAATGAACTCAATCTTGTTGAGGTATGGCATGCACTGAATCCTGAAATGTGACAATGCTGCTATTTCTCATCAGCTCATCAAACATACTTCAGGAATGATTTCTTTCTGTTATCTAAAGCTTCACTTTATCAGCTTACTGGCATTAAATACTATAATATTATTATGTCAGATCATGCTCCCATTCAAATATCCTTACAATATAAATATCGTGCTATGACTTCTTATTTCAAGTTAAAACCTATGATTCTAAAAGACCAAACTTTCTGTGAGACACTTACAAATGATATACACACATATTTTATTCAGAACACAGCTAGGGAGACTTATTATGGGATCACATGGGAATCCTTCAAAGCTGTTGTATGGGGCTTAATTACATCATTTACAATAAGGAGAAATAAAAAGAAACAAAAAAGTTATCTGAACTACAAATTCAAATAAATAAAGTAGAAAGAGAGCATATGCTGACTAATGACATGAATAAATTGCAAGATCTACTGATCCCAAAAGAACAGCATAATAGCTTAATAACAGAAGAAGCTGAGCATCAACTTTTGTACACCAAGACCAGTTACTACTTAATGGGAGATAAATCTGATAAGCTTATGTCATGGCAGCTAAAAACTCAACAACAAAGTAATCTAATAATTAATATTCAGGATAAGAATGGTCAAATAATCAGCAGCCTTCAAGAAATACATTCAGGCCCAGATATTCAGAAATGCACCAAAGCCCAGCTCAAGTCTGGCACAGCACAAATCCAATGCACCATGGTGCAACTGGAACCATATTCAGAGGTTGCACAGGCTGAACTGCGCCAGGGCAATGTGGCTGAATATGGCAGAGGTGCGCCATGGCGCAAACAGGGTTGCACCATGGCGCACACAGAGATGCTCCAGCGCACCCGTGGCAGCAGAGCCAAATGGGGGGGCAGGGCACAGAGAACAGACCCAGGGACAGAGCCATGGCAGCACAGTGACAGATCACAGGAGGCCACTACTGGCACCTCCTGTCACCTGCTATCCATGCCACTGTTGTGTTCTGGGGTCCAGTGTCGGGGTGCCTGTGTGTGTGCCCTGCTGTGCCCTGCTGGTAGAGACCTCCTATGGCCTGTCACTGTGCTGCAGTGGGCACTGTACAGGACAGGTTGCAGGCAGCATGGCTGACCACATGGGACAGGCTGCACAATGTCAGGCAGAGGACCCCAACACAGTGCATGGACAGTACCTGACCAATGACCATGACCATGAACCATCACCATGCACACACTCACCACTTACCACCGGCCCATGGGCACCCCAATGCACAGCCACTGACCCAGGAGATGGACACCACCACAGTAGGACAAACCATGGCACACAGCAGGGAACCACAGAAGCACAGCACGTGCCCTCTCACATGCACACAACATGGACAGACACTGGGCCACTGCAGCATGGCACCTCATGCCACCTGTAAAGCAGACATAGACACAGGTGGGTATGCCAGACAACATATATGTATGGAACAACTATGTACAGAAACAGCAGGGGCTTGGGGAGTGTGGAGACAGCTAGGGAAGGGGACTGGGAACAGGGACCATTCAGTGGGAGGGGGACTGTAGGGAAAGACCCAACAGGGCTAACAGGGGACATAGGGGCAACCCTAGTGATGGCTCCAGCAGGCCGCCCTGGCATGCCATCCCTCACTCCTCTCCACTGCCCACATGCCCTGCATGGCTGCCACCACCCCAAGTATGCCCGAGACCACGAGCAAGTCTGCTGCATGAGCTGACTCAGCATCTGGTGTGGCAGTGTCCGCACTGGATGCTGGACACCTATAGCAAGGGTCAAGACAGGTGCCAAGGGCAATTTCCCGAGGAACCATGCCCACCCACAGTGCACATGTGCACAATCGGAAACATGCCATCATGCGTGAAGTGCACTTTGCTGGCCCTGCGCAGCTTGCACTGTGCCGATACATTATGCTGTTTGGTGGCTTGCGCGATTGACACCATGTCAGTGCAGTGCGCATGCGCACTGCAGACCCATGCACCACGCATGCGTGGGCACTGAGCCGCCACTTGCCCTGGTGCAATACCATTGCACATGATGTAATATCTTGATATTCAGACACTGCATGCAAAGGAGCTCATCAGCAAATGCATGGTGCAGTGGGGAGCATTACCATTGTGCACAACACCATTTGCATGCATTGCGCCACAGCACAGGCCATGTACCGGTATTGTACCCTTGATAGGTGTGGTGGATGCTGCAGCAGCACACTGGGGGCTGACAGCACTACAGGGTGGGATGGACCAGGGTGCTGCTGCCAGAGCCTCTGTGGGTATGCACTGTCACTTGTGTGGAGCATGCCATGGTTAGCCTTCTACTATGCTGTGCTGTGCCCCTTACCTGTCCCTAGCACCCATGCCACCATGCACACCCTGCCCACCCCATCCCCAGGACTGCATTACCCATTGCACCCTGCCCATGCCACACACACCCACTTGGTGGCCTGTGGGGCTGTCCCCATGTTCTTATCTGTAGCAAGGTGCAGGGCTGTGCCAGTTGTGTGGTGCTGGTATTGATGTGTGCCCCATGGCATCGCATACCATCTGGAAGGTGATGCTTGTGCACCCCTTCCTGTTGATATGCGCCACTCCCACAGGGCCAGGTGGCATGTGGATGTCCATGTGGGTGCAGACACAGCCCCCACTCATGCCAGGCATGTATGCCACTCTCTGGCTGTCCTGCATCAGTGCTGTACACTCTGCCTGTGTGCTGGGGTGACAGCTGCAGTCCACAGCACGTGGCAGCACAGCCATGGGGACCTGTGTGGGGTGGCAGGCCATGACCACCTGGGTGATGCCCGTGGTGTCCCCTGTTTTTCCTTGGCCGGTGCCTGTGGTGAGCAGGTACATGCTGGCGGTCACTGTCATCTCCACGAACATGGTGTGGCTTCATCTGGTGGGTGTCTGCAGCTCCACTCTGCGCAGCTCACAGGGCTTCCTCAGCATGGCCCTGTTCAGGTGGTGCTGGCCCATGATCTCGGTATCACTCTGGTTCCCAACGGTGCTGCGGGCATGTACTGCCTGTGTCGGGCATGCCACCACCGGGCCCTTCGTTGGCCACTAAGCTGATCCTCCTACTGCCTCACACCCCTCATTATCGTCCCCATCAGGACGGGTGCATTCTCCATGTCTCCTGCTGTCCACTGTCCCCCTGGGCAGTTGGCTACTGGCTCTGTGCCACTCTGGTACACAGGCTTTGTGTCTGTATGTGTGTGTGTCCCTCTCTCTCTCTCTGTCCCTCTATCCCTCTCCCATGCCACCTCTCTATCCCTCTTCCTCTGTGTCTGGTCATGTGCCTGTCTGTCTCTCTGTGTCTCTCCCTCTTACTCCCACTCTTGGCGCAACTGCTGTCTGTGTGTTTGCACCCTGTTTTACTAGGAACAAGTCTGCTTGGAGCAACTTTGATTTGCTCCACACTAGTGCCATGGGGTCACAGTTGAATATGCCGCTGTGCTGGATATTCATGGGACCGCTCCCTGCACTTGCACCTACATATATTATAGTTGTGCATTAGTGCACTGGATTTCATGCTGCGCAATGGCTCCTGCTGAATATGGCTCCTTGGCACAATTCCACACTTGCGCAGGTGCAACTCAGTTGTGCCATGCACAGCTGCTCTGAATATCTGGGCCTCAGTCTTTATGCAATATTACCAAACTTTATATACTTCTGAATGTACAGACACACAAGACTATATAAATCAATTCTGCACAGACTTAACCTTCCCTACTGCCTCTATAGAGAATAAACAAAAAATGGAGCAGCCGATTACAAATGATGATGGAAACTATTAAGATGTAACCACCAGGAAAGGCGCCAGGCCTTGGTGAGCTTTCTATAGATTTTGATAAAAAATTCTCTTCTGTCTTGGCCTCCCCATTTGAAAAACATATTTCATTATATATTTCAGAATAACACTTTAGTTCCCTCATTCAAAGAGGCCAACATATTATGTCCCCCTCCCCCCAAAAAAAATTAAAATTCATTATTAAGTGCTTCTTACAGGTCAATTTCTTTGGTGAATACTGATGTAAAGATCTTGGCTAAAGTTCTGGCCACCAGACTGGAGAAAATGTTGCCATCAGTCATACACGTAGGCCAGAATGGTTTTACTAAAGGACGCTCCATCACATCTACTATTAGATGCCTGATTACTGTATTAGATTCATGTAAGGATACAAATTTGTCTACTCTACTTCTAGACACAGAAAAGGCTTTTGATTACCTCGAATGGACATTTATACATGCCATAATACATAAATACGGGTTTGGCTCTAATTTTAGTAGGTGGATGCATATACTGTACTCCAGTCTGGTGGCCAGAGTCAAAACCAACCAGGAGATATCCTCCTCTATAACTTTACAATGAGGAACAAGGCAGGGGTGCCCCCTTTCACCACTGATATTTGCTATAGCTATTGGACGATTGGCAATGGCCATAAGAAACTCTGCACAAGTTAAAGGACTAATCATCAATGGAACAGAACATAAGATCAGTCTTTATGCAGATGACACGTTAATATATACATACAAAACTTGAATCATAGGTTCTCATTTGTATCCAACATAATTTTACAGTATGGACTAGCATCTGGTTACAAAGTAAATTGGGCCAAGACAGAGGTGTCAGAGACAGAAAAGCATTCTGACCAGTTTTATCCACCTCCGCAGGTAAACATATGGGTAGTAACAGATATTAATTATCTTGGTATTAAAATTGATAATAAGCTTGACAATTTACAAGAACTGACTCTCGAGCCACTAGTGCAAGAAACTAAGAATATATTAGAAAGATGGGGAAAAATTTCCACTCACACTGATTGGAAGAGCACATGCAATCAAAATGATTATTCTTCCTAAATTCTTGCACACGATTCAAAATATACCTATAATCTTAAAAGAAAATTTTTTTCATGGATTAGAGACTCTCATTAAAAAATATCTATGGAAAGGGAAGAACCCCCCCAGCTCAAAATTGAAAAATTATGTGCACCCATTTTAGAGGGAGGGCTTGCCCTACCATGCTTTAAAGCATATTACTATGCTTCAAATATAGCAACTGTCTATAAATGGTTCATTGAAGATCCAGTGACATATTTGGTCCATATGGAGACAGCCAGATTCCATACAATAAAATAAAGAATTGCTAATATATCAGAGCACAAATGAATAAACTAAAAAGTCTGGCTCTGTGCACTAGAACACTATACATATTTGGCATAAAGTATTTTTAAAAAAAGCTCAACCAATAGGTTTTTCATATCACTCTCCTGTATATTTAAACCCTTATTTTTTACCCTGTATGACGGACCCAGTATTCAAAAGGTGGTACTTTAAGGGGCTCAGTGAAATTGGACATTTCTTCAAGAGCACTAAGTCAGTGCCAGCAAGAACAGTGCAGGCAACAATCACACCTGAAAATGCAGCCAGTTTTCTTTTGCAGGGGACTTCACCCTACACCCCCATGCAGGGGCTCTGTCCCTGCACTCCATACTAAAATATCAACTCTGGGGGAGTGGATCTGGAAAGGAAGAATTGAGGGGCCATGGAATACTCGTTTCCTTGGCCCTTGTAAATAAAAGAAGTATCAATCGACAAAAGTGAGCGAGACTAGGATTAGAACCCTGGTCTCCACTCCCACCCCGCTGAGCTGCTCCATGACTCAGCCCTCCACACCATGGGAGCAGCTTGGCCAGCCTTCCAAATTTTTCATCCCTTGTCTTGTAGCAGCTCCACAGACAGAGACCTAGGGAGCGCCTACTGCAAGTGCTGTAAATCCCCTCTAGCTGTCCATGGCAGCTCTGTTCAGAGTAGTGCTGTCATTCCGCGCACTATTCTGGTAGCATTATTCTGACCGGGTATGTCTTCAAGGATGGGCAAATAAGTGAATTTGAATCATTACGTTTTCAACACGACTTATCAAAGAACCAGTTTTACGCTTTTCTACAATTAAGAGACTACATTGTTAAGAACCAAGACAAAACAGCAAATATAATGTTACAACAACTTGAGTAAGTGTTAACTGTTCCTCTACAAAAAAAGATAAGTTCTCAGATATACAGAATCATTCAAATAAATGAGAGATGGGCCATTTTAATGTTTGCTTACACGCATGTGCGCCACTTATGCACAAGAAACATCTTGAGACAGTACGACATTTTAGAGGTGTGTGAGTTTCTGCCCAATGCAGTTGATGTTTATGGGGCTCATCCCTCAGGCACCAATGAATTGATGAGCTGTCTATGACAGCAGTTTGAGAGAAGCAGTCTTCACTTGAAAGAAAAGTGTTGCTCCAATCAGGGATGGTTACGAGTTGATGCTTTATGGGGCTTGTCCCTCAGGCACCAATGAATTGTTGAGCTGTCTATGCAGCAGTTTGAGAGAGAGGACTGCACTTGAAAGAAATTTGCCACTGCAATGAGGGACAGTTTCCTCATTGCAGTGGAACCTTCCCCCTCCCTCACAACCAGGCATGCAGACATGCCTTCTCTCTGTTGTCAGCAGCTGACAAGAATCCGGCCATGTGCCTTACAGTGCACAGTAATGCACATGGCCAGTGTTACGTTTTTTTGTTGGCTTCTGCCGCCGAGCACCTTATTTGTTCGGTGTGCCCTTCCTGGTGATCCATTTCAATAAATAAATGAGCCATGGCATGGCCTTCCACATTGGCAACTCCTTCTATCTGCCACACACTGCCCGGAAAGCCAACATCGGGATGCCCAATCCCTGTGTTGGCATGTATCCCTCCTCTCCTCATTAATGTGACACACTGGGAGCCCATCCCAATGTGCCAAAATAATTTTTTATTTATGTTTCCCACACCGGGATGCCCATTCCCTGTGTCAGATGACCCCCCACCCCCCAAATATTTCGGTGTCGACATCTGGGTGCCCAATCCCATGTTGGTATGCCCTCCTCACACACACACACACACACACACTATTGTGGCACACTGGGAGCCCACCTCAGTGTGCCTAGATATTTTTTGTAACCTGTAAAATAAAGAAGACCGTCCCCGAAGTCTTTTTTCCCCCTGTAAAAAAGAAAATGGTCACTCATTGTCTCCCCATTCTCCCCTCCCCAACCCCCACCATCCCTCTGCAAACCCTCCTCCTCACACCCCCCCTTATCCCATAGTTACCTCCGGAGGTGGGGAGTGCTGATTTTCTATGGACTGGGACATGTCTGCACTCTTCAAAGTCGACTGGCAAACTGAAGGAATGACGATAAGCTGTATAATGGGAGTCGATTGGGGGGGGGTTCCACTTAGGTTGATATCTCAGCCATTTTTAGGAATTTTGGCCCCAAATTTTCAACCTGTTATTGGGACCCCACCTCATGAACACTGCCACTGTCATTTGGTTACTTGGTCCCGAAAGGTGATTTTGCAGTTGCTGCATGGAATCACTTTTCTGGACCAGTTAACGAAACAGCAGTGCCACTGTTGATGAGGTGGGGTCCCAAAAAACGCATGTTGCAAATTTGGTGAAAAAATTCCCCAAAATGACTGCGTTACAAGTGTGCGATGCACAGTTGCTATGTATGTTCATAACTTCACCAATTTTTAATATTTTCACTCCAGATTGTCAACATTGCCATTTTTTCACACCTCTTTATGAACAGTTCAGCTGTCATTTTTCACATTCTACCCAAAATGTGTTTTCATACCTGTGATGCCGAATGGCACAGTCGCTATGCGAAATCACCTTTTGGGATTGAGTGATGAAATGATAGTGCCACTGTTCATGAGATGGGTCCCAAAAAGCCCATGTTGAAAATTTGGAGTGAAACTACAAGCAAACACCAGGGGTGTTAGGGTTTCCAACCATAACGCCCCACCCTGTAAAGATTGACAGGTGTCAGGGGTGTGACTTGGAGTCATCGACCATAATGCTCATACCATTCCACCCCATCCCCACCCTGCAGCCAGTGACAGGCATTGAAATGTGTCTTGGGGTCTTGGGCCCTAACATTTACCTCCTTTTCCTCTACTGCACCCATCTCAACTTTTTTCCTTATAGAATGGGGTGAGCCTATGGGCCGAAGACCCCAAGGCACACCGTAACACCAGTCGGTGTCTGCAGGGTACAGTGAGGTGGAATGGTGTGAGCGTTATGGTCGACGACCCAAAGACACATCCCCAAATGCCTGTCAGTCTTTGCAGGGTGGGGGTGGGGTTTGGCGTTAGTTTAATACTTCACTGCCATTCCTATTATGCATATTTCTAACTCCTGCACTACCAATGCCAATACCAGCAAGAAAATATTTGGCATTGACAAATGCTTGTCCTTCTTAAACAAAATTGGGAACAGAAAATTAATAAAAATATCTCAGAAAACCTATGGAAAAATTTGTTAAGAGTAATGACTGGGCTCTTAAATCAGCAAAAATGATACAAATACAGTTCAATATTATACATCGAGTTTACTATATGCCTAACTAGTTATATATGATGAACACATCTATTTCATCACAATGCCCAAAATGTGATGAAATAGAAGTGACATTGGAACACATGCTGATTTTATGCCCAAGGTTAAATGATTGGTTGCAAATCTTTCTAACCTTTTAATTAAAAGCTATAGGCCGCAGACCAAATAAAGATCCATTTTGGATGCTTTTACGGGTGGGAGGCCCAATCCTGAATATTGCATACCACACATGTAGTTTTATAAATATGGCAATCATTACAGCTTTTAAATGAATATTAATTAAATGGAAAGATGAGGACTCTCTAGTCTTTCTAGGATCGCTAAATGCCATGCAAATGATACATAGAATCGAAAGAGTCCATTATACCACCACTAAACAAATGAATAAATATAATAAGGTATGGAAAACCTTTATAGATACATTGAAAACAGATACCCTCTTTGATAATAAATAAATAAATAAATTCAAAAATAAAGTGTTAATAGACCTTAGCAATCTGGTCAAGCATATCACTGAGAATAACAATGAGGATGTGTCTCTTATGAAGTTTAAATTTTGGAGCATCTGAATGAACCCCGACCCCTTAAGTGAGTTAACTAATGCAATGACTATACGAATAATGTGTGATGATAACTACTGTTTCATGGCTGCAAAGCACAATTACATGCTCTCTGTATGAAACTTGACCAAAATAATAAGCTTTTTCTTTTTACATTTTATTCTAAGAAGGACCAACTGTAGATACAAAACTAAGCAGCTAAGCAGTGTATTACCTAAAACAATGTCTGGAACCTGGTACTGAACTACTGTACCAATGTATGTCTGTCTTTTATACTGCAATAAAATAAAAAGACTGACCTGAAACACTTGGCACATTGCAGGAAGGCAGCAGCCAAAGCAAATCAGATGCTGGGCTGCGTAGCCAATGGAAATACCAGCAGGAAGGCAGAAGTCATTCTGCCACTGTACCGATCGCTAGTGAGACCACACCTAGAGTACAGTGAGCAGCATTGGTGCCCTTATTTTAAGAAGGATATCAATTTTCTGGAGTTGACCCAGAGATGAGCAACCAAGATGATCCAGATCCAGCAAGGCAACAGCCATGAGGACAGATTTAGGAGGCTCAACATGCACTCTGTTGAGGACAGAAGAGAGGGCATGATTGAGACCTTTATGTACCTTATGGGATAAACAAGGGAGCACTGAGAACCTCTTTAGCTTCAGTGGAAACAAGACCAGTGGGGTAACAGCCTAAAGCTGGTGGGGGAAGCTTCAGGAGGGAGATGAGGAGGCACTTTTTCACCGAGAGGTGGTGGCTAAGTGGAATCAGTTGTCAGAAGAGGTGGTATCCCTAAAAATGGTGGACAGCTTCAAGAGAGGTTAGGACAGGGTGAGGGGGAAAGTTGCAAGTGGGGGGGGGATTTGACATGGGTCAAGGGAGATATGGGAAGGGGGCAATTCCCTCTGCAAACTCAGTGGAAACTGCACATTCAGGCTAACTAGACAGACTGTAAGGCCTTTATCTGCTGGCATATTTGTATGTCCATATGATTGCCTTCACCTCTCATGGGAGACCACCAAGGTTCTAGGTGGAAGGTTTTAAAAGCTCATATACAAACTTTTAAACTAGCCAAGGGGGGAGCTGGTTGCAAAGAAGAAGGAACCAACCCAGCCAAAGTGGGAAAAGATTGCCTCCCCAGGACTAGTTACCACAAAGGTGGGTAACATGGGGCGGGGGGGGGCTAAGGCCAGCAAGATCATGGTGGGTGTAGTATAGAATCAAGAAGGTAGTCAGAAAGTAGCAGATCAAAAAGTTAGAAGGAAGACCCCAGATGGAGATGAAAACCAGATAGAAAGAGGAGGGGGCAGCAGGGGAGCTGAAGGGTTGTGTGTGCAAACGCCAGGTATCTGGGTAACAACATTTTTGACCTGGAAACTCTAATGGTGGAAGTGAACTAGATATGCAGAGATCACAGAGACGTGGCCCACAAGGCACCATGACTGGGACATGGCCATCCCAGGATATTCTGTGTTCAGTACATACAGCAGAAGAAAGAAGGGGGACATGGCACTGCATGTTAAAAATGGAATAACAGCCATGGTAATCAAAGCAGAGGATGCTGGGAGGAAAATAGAATTGGGCATACAACTAGAAAGAGGGGGTGGAAAAACAAAAGAGTAAGGGTGGTGTACAGGCCATCATCACAGGGAGAGGAGACAGACAAAGCATTAGGAAAAACAAATAGGAAGGGCCACTGCTTTGGGACTTCAATATGCCTGAAATGGACTGATGACATGCACAACCACAGTGGTGTCCGCCGGGAGTCAGACAATGCTGGATTATTTCCAGGGGCCTTTTTGGGTCAGCTAATAGCTAATAGAGCAGTGCAGTGCTGGATCTGTAACTGACTAATAGTGACAGCATTGGAGAGATCATTGTAAGGGAACCTCTGAGGAACAGCCATTATTGGATAGTGTGGGTCCACTTCAGGACTAGGTGAAGAAGGACCACATAGGAACAAGGGTGCTGGACTTCAGAGGTGTGGACTTTCAGGCCATAAAGGATCTGCTCAAGGACAAACTGGGAGGGGAAAGGCTGAAGGGGGATGCAACAGAAATGGGGTACAAGCAAGGAAGGAATATTGCAGGTGTTTGGTCTATTCATCAGGGAGGATAGCAAGACCAAACAGAAAAGGAAACCTCTGTGGTTCTTAAGGGAGTTGGAGGCTGCACTAAGGGGAAAATATACCTTCTCCCTTCACCTTGGAATCACCTTGAAGCACTCAGAGGCCTCCATACTCCGCCCTTATCCCTCTTCTACCTATTCCCCTCTCCTGTCCACACAAGTATTTCATATGCACCCTCAAACTCCTGGTCTCCTTGTTGCTTATAGTAGCAAGTGACTGAGTTTACAGCAAGTGTACTCACCATTCTCTGCGATGTGTGCTTCAAGCTGGAGATGGGGGGGGGGGCATTTCATGGGGCGGCCAGCCCCGGCTTAAGTGAATAGGATCCCAAAAGAACAACACTCAACAACTGAGGAGCTGTGGTTAAATTTGTTTAATTTTTACACTAGTATATGTAGCAAGAATCCAACCAATGCAGCTCATAATCCAAATTTAAAAACACAGAGGGCCCAAACAGATGCCCGGCACTTTGGTCATAAGAGTTTCATCGGGGGTGATGCTTCATTGTTTATGTCTATGTCCTTACTTCTGTCCCCTGAGTCCCACCCACCACCCCCATGCCAGCATTGCCAATGAAAGAGCAACTCAAGCAGGAACCTCATCAGGTCAGGAAAGAAAGTGGCAATGTACGACAGCACCACTCACAACAGAACAGGACTGGAGCAAAGCAAACAGCATGGGATGGTTTGTGGGAAAGGGCAGGTGGGGAGAACTCAGAGAACTACTTTACTGAAGTGTCTAGAGGAGAGGGGCTATGCTAGTGCAAACCATCTAGGACTTGAAGCAAGTTGGAGGAAGGAAGAGCTAGAACTAAGGATTACTGTAGGTGTTAGCTTAAAAAAAACATGTTTTCTGAAGTTACCCAGTGGACCCATACTTTGTGCAATTAGACTTTTGGTCATTATTGATCGGGGTCCACCAAGCTGCATTAGGTCTGGGGAAGGGGGGTTCTGTTTTCCAGCAAATTAGTCTGTCCAACCCTACTCCTAACCACCATATCCTCTCTTGCCTCCTCTGGTGAGTTGCTCATCCTAGTTGACTTCAATCTCAATTGGTTGTCCCTCTCCCTTTGCAAATTATGCCAAAACATAAAGTCTGTCCAACTCTCACACCTAATCCTTGATCCCACTCTACACAATCACAGATCTCTCAACCATTGCCTCCTGGGCTGGGTCCCATTCTTGCATCCCATTACACAGTGGATATTGGTCCCCTCCCTGATGTCCACAGTGACCACCATATGGTCTACTATGTGTGAAGATACACCATCCCAAAGCTCCCCCCAAATTCATACAGATCTGATCCCTCCAATCTCTGGACCTGTCCTCCATTCATGCTGATCTGGCAGCTACCAGTTGGTGCCTCAATGTCAGCTTTCTCTCTGATGTCTGGCAAAAGGCAAAGACTAGCTAGGGTCACCCCCACTCCCTCCCCATCCTTCCATACCCTTGATGGCATTTCAATTGAGCATATTTCATGCTTTAAGTACCTTGGGGTTTGGCTGGATCGTCACCAAGATTTCTTGGTTCATGTGGCTGCCATCCACCAGACATTTCATCCCAAACAGGGTGCACTTTACAGGAATAAAATGAGTATCCAACTTCCTGCCCATAGAGAGATCGTCTTGAAGATGATTCTCCCTATCTTCAACTACACTGGCACTGTTTATGGTACTGCTTCCAAATCCACCATAGCCAGACTGGACACACTATTTCACTCCTTTGGCATCCTGTGCTGTATTTTGCCACCCTACAATTGCCTCCCCCTACTTCCCTGCCCCAAATCATTTCCCCCTGTCCCCTAGTTTCCTCCATCCTTAGCCTTTGATTTTCCCAAGAACTCACCATTGCTGCCTTTCCTCCTCCCACTCCTTTCTCTACCTTGACACCAGGCACCTCACTCATTGCATTACTTTTATCTCTAAATTTTAGCTTGGCTCTCTCCCACTTACCTTTTCTCTCTCCTCAATCCCCCCACCCCCCCCAGTGTCCTTCTCCCTTTGCAGCTCTGGCCCTCACTATCTTGTGCTCCTCACTGTAAAATCCCCTGCTGGCCAAGTTGTGTTGTTCTTCTTCAAACTATAAGGCTCTTTTCCCATTATCATTCATACTGCTCCTTCTTCCCACTCACTAAACTCTCTCCTCTGTGATTTCACTACTTATTCCTCCATTTGTCTATGATCCTGTGCTGTATTTTGCCACCCTACAATTGCCTCCCCCTACTTCCCTGCCCCAAATCATTTCCCCCTGTCTCCTAGTTTCCTCCATCCTTCCCTGTTGAATGAAGTACCAACAGTGCCTCATTCATTTTACAAATTGCTGCCATCTGCACTTTCACACTGTACCTAGCAGTGCCTTGTTCATACTCCTATTGTGTTCCAGTTTGCACATGTAACTTATTGCTCTTCAGATGCTCTGCTTGACTCATCTTGTTAATTTTGTTGTTACATAATTGTTTAACTTAGATTTTTAATTTGTGTAACTGACTGCTGTAACTTATTGCTGAAATCTTCTCATTTGCCCCTCCACCCAGGTCACATTTGGAAACAAGCCATTTCAACTCAGTAAGTCTTTTCTGGTAAAAAATTTGAAACAAATAGATTAAATAAATAAGAAAAGGGGTGATGACAGGGAGGTTTACCTTCAGAAACTGAATGAGGTGGGTGTGGCAAGAGCATAAACACAGGCAGAGGAAAGGATTACTGAGGAGTATGGGAGGGGAGAAAATGCATTCTTTAGTTACATCAGTAAGAAAAGGAAGACAAAAGGGGGTAGTGAGACTAAGTAGCAGGTCAGATTGGGTGAAGACGGACAAGGAAAGGCAGGAATACTAAACAAATACTTTTGCTCAGAATTTACAGTGGATAAAGGGGGCATTGTCAGAGGGAGCATACAAGGGTAAGGGGGAGGTAGGCATGGAAATGGACACTACACCATTTTCTGAACAGACTGAAAGGGTTAAGGAAGTTAAGGGTTGAAAAGGAAATGGGCCCTCTGAAATCTGGAGTGGTCCCAGAGGACTGGATAAGGGAGGATATTGTCCCCCAGCACAGGTACAGCAGAACAGAAAAGTCAGGGAAATAAAGGCCAGTGAACCTAACCTCTGTGGTGGGAAAACTGATAGAGACCCTCATTAGTAGAATTCTTGGACTCTAATCGATTACAGGATAATAAAATACATGGATTCACCAGGGGGAAGTCATGCCAGATGAATGAACTAAAATGTTTTTACTAGGTGACAAGGGAGGTAGGTAGGGGGTGAGCTGTTGACATGGCCTTTTTGGACTTCAGTAAGGCTTTTGACACAATGCAGCATGGGAGGTTACTACAGAAGCTACAAAGAATGTAGTGGAGAGGCAAAATAACTCAGTAGGTGGGAAATTTATTCAGGAACAGAAAGAACAGGGTAGTACTAAATGAGTAATTCTCAGGGGAAATGGGGGTCTTGACAGGAGCACCCCAAGGGTTGGTACTGGGCTCCATACTTTTCAATATATTCACTATAGTCACCTGTAGGTGGGAATAACAGGAAAAGCCTGCCCATTTGCAGAGGACTCCATATCTGCAATAGAGTGTGCATAATAAAGGGAGTGGAGACTATGAGGAGGGACTTGGAAAGGCTAGAAGATTGATGCAGAATTTGGCAGCTGCAATTCAATGCCAAGATGTTCAACATCATGCTCATCGGACACAAAACCCCCTGAGCAGAGTACAGGATTGGAGAGGTTATCGTGGCGTATATCTCAGAGAAAAAGTACCTTGGGGGTTATCATTATGGACAACCTAAAAGTTGCAGCCCAGTGTCCAAGGGTGAGGGAATGCAAATAGGATGATGGGATTCATAGGGGGGTGGGATACCAAGCAGAGGGATGGAGGGAGATTATACTTCCTCTGTACAAGTCATTGGTTCACCCCCACCTGAGCGCTGTGTTCAGTTCTACAGCCCTCATCTTAGAAAGGACATCAACAAGGTGGAGACTGTGCAGAGGAGGACAACCAAGATGATACAGAAGCAAGAAGGGAAGCCTTATAAGGAAAGGCTGAAGGGACTCAACATGTACCCCTTAGAGAACAGGAGAGTTAGAAGACAATATTGAAACCTTTAAATACAGCCAGGGATAAATGGGATGGGTGGAGTGTGGTGATCCTTTTAGGCTGAGCACAATTGTGGTTACAAGAGGAAACACAATAAAGTTAGTGGGGAGAAGTTTCAAGAGGGTCGTGAGGATGGTATCCTGAGAAGTGGATGACTCAGTTTGAGTGACTCAATATGAGTGACTCAGATTGATCACCTCTCTTAACAGTGACTGCTGTATAATAGCGACTATAATGTCAGTGAATGGATGCAGCAAGGGTGACTTGTGCTGGGGGTAGTATTACATAAATTGTGGTGTTTAGTGCAGTCTCAGAGTTAGATACATATAGTTCTGGGGGGAAGCCCCCCAATAGGGGGTTGTGGGTGGCAAAGTCCCCCGCATAAAATATGTTTTAAATATAATGTCCACTTGCCCGTGGATGTCTGATTTTGCTGCCATTTTATCATTTTAGCAACTGTGTTTTATGCCTTATGTAAATATCTTGTATGCATTGTCTAGCTTGCATAAATATATTGCTTGCATTCTTCTGTGCCACCTTGGTGGCCCGGGTCGTACCTGAAAAAGGTGTACTGGATCAGTGCACTTACCCGGTAATCAAAGTAATAAATAAATAAAATGCTGGTTAATCTGTTGTGTTTTGTCTTCGTTTGCTGGCTTGTGGGTTTGTGGTGCTGTGTTGGCCACATTCAGAGTGTGGTCTCATCATGGTGTAATGGGTAGAGTGGGGTGTTACGTAGGTAGGGCATGAGTGTGTTGAGGTTCATGCTGTGGGTTCAAGACTTGCAGTTGCCGTATCCAGTGAATTAATCACCATGTCGAGAGTAGCAGTCACCATTTCCAGTGAATTAATCGCCGTGGATGTTGAGTGTGTTAATGGGGTGGGTGTTGTGTGTAGGTGAAAGAATGTGTGTGTGTTGTGTTGGTTTTATTTTATTTTGCAGGTTCGGCCTGGTGTGTGTAGTTTTCTGTAATGAGTTTAATCGTTTCAGGTGTGGGTTGTCTGGAATTCAGGGTGGATTAGTGTAGTGGTTGATTAGTGTTGTTTAAATTGAGTTTGATTATGGGGTGTTCTAGTGGCATTTGTGAGTTGGTAGGTGATTTTCAAAGATGGCTGTGCAGTTTATTCAAAGTCAGGAAGGTAGACCACTGCTGTTGAATGGCAGCTATCAGAGGGGTAAGGAAGTGTCTGAGAAAGTGTATTGGAGGTGTGCCGAGTACCTTGTATTGATTATTATTTGTAGTGGTCTTTAGTCTGTTTTTTTTTTTTGCTCCTAAAGTCTCTGTGTGGATGTTCATTGTAATTGGTATGGGCTGTAGTTGTAGTAGCTACTGTGTGTTAGTGTATGTGTCCAGTGCTGTTTTATTTTCACTGTTTTGACACGGAACTGGTGAGAATGCATTTTTGCATGGAAAGGGTGATGGACAGATGCACAAGTTACCTAGGGAGGATGTGGGGGCAGATACAGTAATGGGATTCAAGTATGTGTAGAACAGGCATATAGGTATCATTATTAGGAAGAATCACATGGAGAGGATGGTGGAAGCTGTGAGCCTCATAAAATCCTTTTTGGTAGGGTTAAGGCAGACCAGATGGACATTGTGGTCCATTTCAGCTGTCAAAAATCTATGTTTCTATATTACTTAAACATCACCTATGCAACATTCTTAAAAACATTTTTTTAAAGCAGCACTTAAACTGCACATTAAATACAAAAACAGAAAGGAGCTGATTAAATAAAGTAAGCCCTGGCAGACTGTTTCACAAGTGTAGGACGTACACAGCAAAAGAGCAATTCCTCACTCTAGTCGTAAACTTGAGAACAATCCGCAGACCTCATTCCAGAGACTGAGACTGTACGGTGGCTGGGGATCCCAAAGATGAGCAAATGTCAATCCACTGGATATCCTGTACATCAGAAAATGTACATTGAAATTGATGTGAAACCTTATTGAAAACCAATGTATACCTTTCTGCACCAGACTGATGTGGTGAAAATGACTCATACCACACAGACTGTACTGTAAGCCTAATAGTTGCATTTCACATTGACTAAAGGTGTTAGATCAAATTCATTGGGTAGTATAGCAATTAAAATTACAGTCATATAATTATAATATATGTGTACGTTCTTCATGCTTCACATGTAATGCCGCTCCACAAAAGCGGTCCCAAGGATGACCCAGGGAATTATAGACCAGTCAGTCTGACATCCATTGCGGGCAAGCTCATAGAGACCATACTAAAGGAAAGGTTGGCAGAATATCTAGAGGAACACCATCTCCAGGATGTGAGGCAGCATGGGCTCATGGGGGGAGATCATGTCAAACAAATCTGATTGACTTCTTTGACTGTGTCACTAAGACAGTAGACATGGGCCAAACGGTAGACATCCTCTATTTTGATTTCAGCAAGGCCTTTGACTCTGTGCCCCACAAATGGTTGATCAGGAAGTTGGTGGATCTCAGGGTTGGGCATAAGATGGTCAGATGGGTGGAAAACTGGCTGATGGACAGAACTCAGAGGGTGGTTGTGGGGGAGAGTTATCTGGCACAAGACATGTAACCAGTGAGGTCCTGCAGGGCTCAGTATTATTCAATGTCTTCATCAGTGACATTGGAGATGGCATTAAAGGCAAAATGTGCCTATTTGCAGATGACACCAATGTCTGTGGAAGAGTGGACACAGCTGAAGGGATACAGGACCTACACGAAGATCAGGAAAAGCTAGGGAGGTGGTCCAGGATCTGGCAGCTTGGCTTCAATGCCAAGAAATGCAAAGTTATGCATATTGGAGCCAAGAATCCTAGGACAGAGTATTACCTAGGTGGAGTCTGAGTATCTGCATCAAAGGAGGAGAAGGACCTGGGAGTGAAGATCACTAGTGACCTGAAGCACTCCATGCAGTGCACAAAAGCAGCAGCAAAGGCAAAAGAGATGCTGGGATGCATATCTAAGGGATCAGTAGAAGGAGAAAGAGGAGGTTATACTGCCCTTGTACAGATCACTGGTAAGGCCACATCTAGAGTATGGAGTTCAGTACTGGTGCCCACACCTCAAAAAGGACATTAACCTGCTGGAGAAGGTCCAGAGGATGGCTACAAAGATGATAGCTAGTCGGCAGGGTAAGGCATACAAGGAGAGGTAGAGGGCACTGAACATGCACTCCCTGGAAGACAGGAGAGAGAGAGAGAGGGGGGACATGATAGAGACCTTCAAGTACTTGAAAAGGATAAATAAGTTTGATAAGGAGAGTCTCTTTAAGCTGAGTGGCAACCACAACATGAGGGGACACAGTCTTAAGCTAGAGGGTGGGAGGTTTAGGAGGGAGGTCAGGAAGCACTTCTTCACAGAGATGGTGGTGGACACTTGGAATGCGCTGCCAGAAGAGGTCATCTTGTTGAAGACAGTGGGCAGCTTTAAGAGAGGCCGGGACAGGTATAGGGTGTGGGCAAGGGTCATGGGTAGGGAGGATGGAAGGAGTGGGGAGAGGGGAGAGGGACAGTAGCTCAAGCTGTGGACCCTGCAACATGAGCAGACTTGATAGACCAAATGGTCTTCTTCTGCTGACTTCTTCATATGTTCATATATTCATATGAGCACACTCAGTGAGGAGAAGCAGGAATGCTTGCCAGTATCCAGAACTTATTCAATGCAATCATCCTACTACAGGTGATTCATTATTATGACTGAGCTCCTAATGGTTTTCACACAAATGCTGTGCATACATTCAGCTATTTGTCTGACAATTCACATAATGTGCTACTTCCCAATAGTCACTGGGGTGTTTGGAAATATCTAATACAAGTATTTCTGTCATTTTGGTGATTCACTCCTTGTGCCAAGATAAAACATGCCAGTGTTTTAGTGATACACTGCATATGGAGAATATTTATGCATACATGACAAGCTTATTTGATTATGTGTTATATAAACCATGTTTGTGTAGTTTGTCTACAAAACCAAAGAAATAGCTTCTTTTTCTGTAGCCACTTTCCCACTTGTTGTGAGCCAAGTGTGTTTTTTTAAACTGTAGGAAGACAAAGTGGGCTTGTAGTCTGAGCATTGAAGCCATAAATTTGAATCCCATCTTAGCCCCTGTCTCACTGTGTAACCTTAAAGACCTCTGAAAATATAGAAAATCTATATTCACTGCTGTTGTGTATTTACAATAAATTATCTCTATGCACTGAAGAATACCGTCACTACATGTCAAGATACACAGTACATGGAGCTCAATTTCCACTTATTCTGTGTGTCAATTGGACATTTGTGGATACACTAACACCCCTCCCATGCTGCATTTCCCCCAATGTCCTGATTGCATGAACTTATGCAGCTGTGCATCAAGTTAAAGCCTAGGGAGGGGAGTGGTTTTGTCAGTGATGGGCTGGCAAAGCACAACATGCATGATGACTTTTGCACTCTGCCAGCCTAATGTCAGGATGGGCAGTTTATTACACCAGCCAGAGGGCTGCTGTAATAGGTGAGATCCCCTATGACAGCAATCTGTAGGAGTTATTTGTGCCCCACTGCCATGTGCCCCAGCCTTCCTCCTTGTTGCAGTGGGCTGTTAAGATGATGGCTGCAGAGCACAGATCACTTACACACACACACACACACACACACACACACACACACACACACACACACACACACATATGCAATAAATAAATAAAGCAGCTGTGCCTACAGGGAAATGGCAGTCCGTATGTGGATGGTTATATTCCATAATCCCCTGTTCCCATGGATCAGGGGATCTACTGTACTCTGGGACCAGCTGTGGCTTCCAGTTGGAAGTCTAGCATCAAGCCCAGGTCCATTCTCCCTCAGCTGGCCCATACCTTTATAGGAAGCTACACATCTGTGTATTGGGCCAATCAGAAATAGTGAATCTTAACCTTTTGTGTCCAGTTGGTACCGGGTGCATGGTGCACAGTTGCATGGCTTGGTACGTACCTTTTTCACAGCACACCAAGCACTTTCTCACATAGAGATCAATATTCTTAGTTTAAAAGAATTATGCTGAAGTGTACCACAAAATTATGTTTTTGTCACTGCTGTCTCTGTCCTGAGTGCTCAAGAGCCACATCATCCCATGGGAAACAGCATGATGTCATTTTAGTCCTAGCGCCGTTTTCCTCCTGCTCTAAACAGGTACTGTAGATTGAGAAATATGAACCCAGTCACTATGGGTTTATATCTTGTGATTTTTTTGAAAGAAAAACTTTTCACAAAGGAGGTGGCAGAAATAATAGAAACTAAGAATAGAAATTACGTCAAAGTATTGGGGTCCCTGAGTGATCAGATAGGCCTTTTGGCACAACCCCAAGGCATACGTCTCAACCTCCCTCATCACAAATCAGGGACAAGGCTTAAAATGATCAGGGACAAATGACCAAAATCAGGGACACATCTGAGAAAATAGTAATATTAGTTCCAGAAGCTGTGTACAACGTGCTTATTAGTGTGGATAACATTTTCTTAATGAGAACTAGACTGTAACACCAATGGCTGGCATTATTTTGTGATTCAAATCCCTACTCCTCAGTGACAGAAATGCCAAATTTAGAAGGGACAGAAGAGATTCTGAGGCAAAATCAGGGACATCCCTGAAAATCAGGAACAGTTGAGAAGTATGCCCCAAGGAGTCTGAGGAACTTTTTTTCCACTCAAGCACAGTTTATATTGCTTGTACATGCTACTATTTTAAAAAAAAAACAATCTGTTTTCTAAATTTCTAACAATCTTTAAGGAACATATTTCTGACATTCTTGTGTTTTCTTTTATTTCTATTTTAGTATGTTTCACCAGGAAAAGCACACTGAGCCAAAGGTCACATCTATCGGTGTCCCCGGAGCCCAGGAAAGTAAAGGTACTTGCTCGGGGTCACAGAGTATGTAGCTAGAGACTGTGGGTTTCAAGCCAAAGTCCTCTAGTCCTCTAGGTCTCCAGGTTCACAAACTGGGGCTCTAACCTGTAAGATATATTGCCTCAACAAGATATTGCATCTCAGACAGGTTCTCCTGGGTAAACAAACAACAAAATCACAAACATGCGAGACTGACAGTGTTTCAGAAACAGAATGCAGATGTATGGCTAATTTATAAAACTGATGGTTTAAAAAAATAAACAAATGTATAATTGAATAGTAGTGTGGAGGCATCATGTTGGTAAGATGACACCAAAATAATGTTCCCCTTTCATTTATTGAGCAGGCTCCCAAAATGTAGTTACTATAGGCATTGCACTATTTTTTTCAATGTAAAAAAAAAAATCTTTTGTTTTTAAAAAATAGAGACTTGCATTCTGTGTTAAAGATAAGTCTACCCCCCCCATTTTAAATGTAAAGGGGGCTGCAGTTTTTCAATGCATGGGTTGTCTGTGTACCTTTAATACAGTAATCTGAGCAATCAAACAAGGACACTTAATTCACGATTAAAATTAAAAAAAAATAACCCCATGCCTATGGTATTTTCCAAGGCATGTTGAATATTAAAGCAAATGTGGTGGGAGTACAAAAACATGCTACTTTACATGGTTCAGTTTTCTTTAAAAATAAAGTGCGTGACATAAAATGAGGATTTTATTGTTTAAATGATAGCGATCTTCCTGATATTCAGAAAGAGTCACACACCGGCTGGTACATATTTCTTCAAGCTGTAAATTGTTATCGCTCTACAGAGGGCAACTGGTGCTACTCAGCTACTGTTCAGAATCAGCTTCATGTTGTGAATAGTAATTTGACACTTCAGTGGGATTATAATTGCAAGTACTTGTCTGCTGATTGACGCAGACACTCCAGAAAAGAATACTGATTGCATAAATGAATATTAGGGCATGTTATTTACTTTATATCAAAGCACCACTGAACAGCGGTGGGCTTTTATTTTTACTGTCACTGAATACATTTTCTACTGTGCTAGATGTGTCCATAGGGCAGGAGACAGGTTGCCCTGAGGGCCCCGTGAACTAAATTCTTTCAAAGAAAGCTGTAAAAAATGTAAAAGATTAATGAGTTATTGAAAGAGATACTGTTTGATATAATTTGCACAAGGCCACTCTAAAGCTAAAATGTGCAGTTTGCATAGATTTTTTGCAGCCCTATAGGAGCAACGGTTTATACTGTGGCAAACCATCTTACTTCTGGAGTGCTTTACAGTACTTTCTAAGAAACCAACTGTTTTGATATTTATTTCAAAATGTTTTACCTGGAAAGTCATTTTGAGCTGGTATCAGCTCATTTCTAGATGCATCCTGGGGGGAGGAGGAAGAGAGGAGATAACAACAGATACAAAGTACAGGTACATTATATAAAATAATACAGTAATATGGAAATAAATATCAAAACATACAATTTCAAGAACACTAAAGAATACATTGCCAAACAGTAAATTACCATACAGAAAATTGAGGAATGGACAAAAGAACATTGCACAGTAAGCAACACAGCGAATTAAGGAACAGAGAGAAATGACTGATACTAGGGGAGCTGGGAATGCTGGTGCTAGTGCTGGGTGTTGCAGGGGGATAGGAGTTCACCCAATATCAGAAGCAACTGCAGGAGTGAATAGGAACTGACAGAAGAGAGACTTTAGAGCAGGAAAGGAAGGAGCAAAGCAAATGGAAGGTGGAGGAGAGACATAGTTTAGGGAAGTAGAATGAGAAGGTACTGTATCTTGGCCAGCAGTAAATTTCATTTGAGGGAGATCAAGAGAATGAGATTAATCATTGCAAAGGGAGTAGGAGGAAGAAGAGGGAGAAAAAGAGAGAAGCAGGTTATGAAGCGAGTGAGAGTCAAACCAATATTTTGAGATAAAGGAAGCACAGTCGGTAAGGCACCTTGCATCAAGAGCGACGCGGGAGAGGGAAGAGTACATAATACAGTGGTGTGTACGTAGGGGTTTTTCAAGGTCAAAGCAACAGGAGTGAAAGAGAGAGCCAGTTTTGCTAAAGTGGACACTGGAGCAACACTAAAAACAATGTGCCCGATTCATGAAGGTTGGTGCAGGGTTTGCATCAAGCCCTGTATCAAAACCGTTTTTTTGGTGTAGCTGTGCCAAACACATTGTCGCAACTTGCATCTGATTCAAGAAGATTTAATGGATTTGTAACACTTTTCCCACTTTATGGCAGCTTATGCCAAATATTTGGTACAAGTCCCATAAAAAGGGTCCCAAGACTGCTGCAAGTTAGACCAGCAAAAAGCAGGTCTAACTGGCGACAACTGGCACTGGGGATTGAGAATCCCAGTTGAGGACTGGGTAACGCTGCAAGCCCCGTGCGCTGTATGTTTGCCGCACCCAGGGCTTGTGGCATTCCTGACATGTTTGTGAATTGGTCCCCAATGTCTCTGTAGTCAAAAAATGAGAACAATCATCTTATTTATTTATTTCATCCTTCAGACTACACCTTTGAGCACAAGTGCTCATTTGCAAAAGTTCCACATCTGAGTCAAGAAGATGATTATAAAACAATAATTTTGAGTGTATTATAATTAGTAATACAGTAACAGTTAAAACTTGGCCTTTTCAAATCCAAGTTGCATCAAAACCTTTGTCACTCTTAATCAATGTGACTGCCTCTGCTAGCTCTTCCATTCCATGCCCCCTCATTCTATACCTGCTCCACTCTACCCTGTCACGTCTCCTTCTTCTGCCTCTGGTTCTTTCACTACTCTGCTGTCTTCCCCCTCTGTGTAACCCCCACTTCTCCTGTCTCTCCCTTCCCCCTTTGTCTTCCCTGCTTCTGCTCTCCCTCCCAGCACTCCTGCCTCACCCCCTCTCACCCTCTCTCCTGTTTCCCTTTTTACTCTTTTTCTCCTGACAAGGCCAGATTCTGGTTGTTCTCATTCCCTACCACAGTTTTACACTTTTTGTCATTGAATTTCTCTTGTTTATTCAAATTTACCCTCGTGTTATTGTTCACTGCTCTATGTAGGTCTTTGCTTGCTTTTTATTCTGAATCAAATGTGATCGTTCATGTCATTTTGTTTCCTTGTAAGTTGTACTTCGACATGGAACCTTTGTAAAAAGAGCCCTGGGCTCAAAGATATTGTAATTCTGAGAAATAAATAAATAAACGGTAGCTCACATGGAGTGTACTCAGCAGTAAAAAACAGAAACTTATGTAGAGCATTGTCAACATAGCATATGAAAGGTGCATTAACTAGAAAACAGCAGCTACATAGCATAATCAGCAGTGAGCATTGGAGGCCCTAGGTAACTGTGTGCACACAGTTCATAGTAAGTAGGAAGAGAGAATGAGCCAAGGAGACCTAATTAGCTATGACACTTGCATTTGGTACTTTTTGTGTGTTCTGTTCTCAGTGCTTTTTTGAATTGGGAAATTTTAGGAAGTCCTACTAGGGTTTCAGTCAAGTTGTTAAACCATTTAGATGCTCTTACTGAAAAGGAGCACTTGCCAAGGCAAGATTTATACAAAGATATCTCTAGGGCATTTCTAGACATAGTCCTGGTAGTGAATTGGTTGTTAATGGGGTGGAAAAAGTTAGGAATCGCTAGTGGGATAAGGCCCAATAATGCTTTTTTTATGTGCAAACAGATCTGATATCTCAGCCTTTAACGTAGGAGGAGCCAGTTAGTCAGGGTATAAAGGGAGCAGCTATGTGCAAGCATGTCAGCCCCAAGTGCAAAGCGACAAGCCTTATAAAGCACTACCCTAACTCTGTTAAGTATGGAGTCACTAACTGCTGCATTGACAGGGAGGCCATAGTCCAGAATTAGTAGGACTATGCATGAAACTACAAGAGGCCTTGCTTCAGTCGTGAGGTTCAGGTGATTCCTGAACAGTTTATCTAGCTTTCTGTTCACTAGGCTAGCAATGTCATACATGTGTGGAAAGAAAGATAAAATGTCATCCAGGGTAATGTCTAAATATTTGAAAGATTTGACTCATCCCAATTTATCTCCTTTATCATTTATGATGATCTTAGTGAAGATTGCACTGTGTGCTGGAAGTGGAATGCTTCTCTTAGTTCTGTATAGCACTGCAAGCTTGGGTGGAGCTTCTTGTGGATAGCATCCACATGAACAGAAAAATCAAGGTGACAATCCAGCCAAACCCCAAAGTACTTGAAGGAGGAGACATATTCAAATAGTTAAGTGAATAAAACACTCTAGCAAGCCTCTGCCTGATGCCAAAGGTCATACAGAATGTTTCTTAACTTTGAGGGATAACTGATTTTCTTTGAACTACAGCAAGATATTGTTAAAGTCCAGCTGGAGCTGGGGCTCAGGGTCAAGATGTCACGCACAAAAACAGAGTGATCGAAAACCGCTAAACAACAATGCCGAAACCGAAGATAGTGCTCAGCAAAACAGTGAGCACTACCTTTGATGAACTCAATACAGCACAGAACAAACACACTGTATGTTTGTAGGGGTCTCTGTCCCCCACACCCCCTGTTAAGGAGAGCTGTGCCCTCCAAACCCCCCAAAATTTAAATAACTAACTCCAGGGGGATTAAACATGTGGATGGGGGTGGGATTCATGAGAAGGGGAAGGGGACACAACACAAAAAAAGTATATGGGACACAAAAAGCAGAGGACAGGAAATTGAATCCCCGAACACCAACACCCAACTGCCCTCCTCGCCTGTGGCTCTAACCTCTAAGCACAGCAGCTGCTTGGCAGCACACTGCCAACCAGATCCTTTCACCTCTTTCCCTAAAAGCAACATAGCTACAAGGATAGCGGTAATTTACCTTTTCTATACCCCCCCTGTAGCTATGATGCTTTTAGCTGTTTTCACCGTGCTGTCTTTCCTGTGTGATTTTTCATTCTACATTTTGACCTGGTACCTAGCTGGGTCATGAGATCAGGGACAGAGGAGCGACAGCAAAAGAGTACTGTATCATCTGCATACATATGAATGGACACAGAGGAGCAGGCATTGGGAGTGGGGGGAAAGGGAGTCTCCATTACGGACAGCTTGCAACCTGCCCTCAAGGTAGGCGTCGAACCACTCAGCTGAGGAAGCTGAGAGTCCAGCTGCCTTAAGCTTGTCCAAGGGAATGAGACAGGTGACAGTGTCAAAAGCTTTGGCTAGGTTGACAAAAATGGCGGTAGTGACAAGGTCCTGATCCATGCCAGGCAGGATAGTATCAGTAAGGCAGAGGAGAGAGGTGGGAGTGGAGTGTGACTTTCTAAAGCCAGACTGGAAAGGAGCAAAGAAGGAGGCTGAATCAAGAAAAGGGGACAGTTGGGAGAGAACAGTGTTCCTGGAGTTTAACCAAAGTGTGAAGGAGAGAGACATGATGGAAATAACTAAAGGAAGAGAGATCAGCCAACAACACCTTCTCTACCACCCTGCCGGTGTGCTCTGAGGTCCGATAGGGCTCCATCTTGGGTCCTCTGCTCTTTAACATTTATCTTAATGCCCTGCCCAACTTCTGCACTGGGAGTGTATTCCTTTATGCAGATGATGCAGTTCTTTATGCCTCCCACCCTGACCCCTCTACTCTCCAGTAATCCCTCCAAGACTCCAATCAAATTGAAAACTGGTTTACTGACCAGTCTAGTTGTCAACATCTAAAAAACTAAAACCATGCTCTTTGCACACTGCCAAAACAGGGCTAAGGACTACCACTTGAAGATCCTGTCCAGCTCACTCCTCCCACTGGACCAGGTCCATACCTACAAATACCTGGGACTCACCTTTGACACCACCCTCTTGTTCCACACGCACATCAACATACTCTCCTCCACCACCAATGCCTGCATCAGCCTCCTATATTGGCATAGGGACTACCTGCCACCAGAAGCCCTCTGGCTGGCAGTCACATCCTCAGTTCTGTCTCTTGTGGAATACGGCTTACAATATACGTTGCTTCTGATGCCACTGTGCTAAACAAAATTCAACTGGCAATCAATAAAGCATTTTGGCTCCTGCCCAGTGCAGACAAATGAATGCATACCTGCACCCTCTACTCCCTCACCAATGTTCTCATGCTAGAGGAATGACTTCAGTATCAGACATGCCTCCTCACCAAAAAAATCCACCTGGGCATGACCCCCGCTGGGGTTACGACATTCCTTCTCTCGGCCACCTTCCCTGTGGCCACTCACACTGCCACCAAGAACGTTTGGAAGGTACCCAGGGTCAGGACCACATTAGTGCAAAGATCCTTCCTCTTCAGAGATCCCTCCTGGTACAATACCCTCCCCCCTGCTATCTCCTCCATATCCAAATTAGGCCCCTTTGAGGCTGCTCTAAAAACCTATATTCTGTCTTCTCGCAACTGCCAGTGTGCTCGCTAAGCCTAGTCCCAGGCCCTACTGCAGCATCTGAGGTTGAACTTGGCCTCCCACTTACAATGTCTACCCTGAGGCAGCACCCGCTGTACCTCTTCCGAAGCCTACTGGCCATATGTTTAACTAATTATTATCTTAGCTTATACCTGTGTTAGAAATGCTTGACAATGCCTCCCCTGAGGTAGCACCCTGTTATATGAATGTAACACTGTGTTTCAACCACTACTCTTAGCTCCCACACATATAGGACAAGTATCTTTACTGGTCATCTGTATACTCACTTGTAAGACAACTACCTGTAATCATCTTTTACAAAAATGATCCTGTTTTAACCTGTTGTTGATACTGTTCTTTACTTTGTACTTGATGTGGAGCCTTTGGAAATGAGTCTATGATGCAAAGGGTTGTAATTTCTATGCTCTTAAATAAATAAATAAATAAGAAGGAGAAAGATAGTAGCCAACTTCCAATAGTTAGGGACACAGTATAAGGAGAGAGAGCGGTTGAAGAGGTAGGAATTACTTAGGAAAATAGCATGTGCGAGAGAAACAGGAGTTTAGGGTTAAGACCATCATGACTCCCACCCTTGTGAAGATTTAGAACCAATAGGGCTTTAAAGGCATCCCAAAGCCGACCCGGTGGCGCTGAGGGTTGGTAGCTAGGCATGCACACCTAGTACCAGCGGCGACCGGGTTCGAGAGCGGACTCGGGCCTCTTCGGAGGTCGGCCGGGGAGGGAGGATTGAGCGGCTCCAACGGATGCTCTCTCTCAGGGGTGGGTTACTAAGAGCGACGCGCTCTGCACTCCTTCCATAGCCTGTGGAAGCACCGGCAGAGGAAGGGGTGGGCGGCTCAGCTAGCCGAGTCAGGGAGGGATGTCTCGGGCGCGCGAGGTCTGCGTGCGTAAGCACGCTTACCACTCGGGATGTACGTCCTTAGCGCAAGGCGCCCCTGAGGGGGTGGGAGACACTGGGGAGAAAACCGTGGAAATGGCCTCCCGCAGCCCTAGATGAAGTCCGCCCTAAGTCCGCACGGACCACCGATAGGACAGACCCCAATGTGCAAAGAAGAGGAGGTTAGGCACTCTAGGGGCAGATCCCTGAAGGTAGGTACCGGGGGAACATGAGCGGACGGAAGGAGGGAGCACCGGAGGCAGTAAGGAGGGATAAAGATGAAAATAAAAAAAAAAAAGCATCACCCAGGTAATGGGTGAAAAAAGATAAAAGGGAGGAGAGGGAGGTGAAAAATTATTTGAATGATGAGGCAACTGCAGTGGGGTCAGAGATAGGAGTATCGCCCATCTTGAGAAAAGGGGACTGGGGCAGAGGGGGAGAAAAGTGCATGAATTACCTTCCAGAACTTAAAGAGGTGATTAAGGTTGTTCTGGAATGTGGATGCTAAGTGTTCAGACTTCACAAGCCTAGTAGCTTTAGGACAGGCAATACAAAGAGTCCGGTAATTAGTCAGGTCAGAAGTGGAGTCAGAGGATTTTCAGGTCCTCCAGGCAAGATCACGTGCACAATAACAAGCCAGCAACTCAGCAGAGATCCATGGGAGGTGTGAACCTTGGACCCCAGTTCTTCTAAGGGGGGGGATGATGATCCTAGACCAACAAAAATTTAGAGGTGAAGAATTTGAGAACATTGTCCACATTGCCAGCAGTACAAATAGGGAACCAGTCAATGGTTACCACATCAGCATGAAGGCAGGACAAACCCAGTGAATGGAAGGACCAGAACTAGATAAATTTGTGGGGAGTTTTGGGACGATGAATCTAACGCACACAGTATACCACATGGTGGTCACTGAGGGCATTGGGAAGGGTGCTAGCATTCACAATTCAATACCTCAGCCATTACCTTGTTTCTCTAAAGTATTGTGGTATACTATAGACATTCAAGAGATCATTAGTTCATGGATTTTGTCATAGTGAGCCTCCCCCAAGCCACAGTAAAGATCCTGAGCCTCCCACAAATACTGAAACAATCTTGAGCCTCATCATAGAAAATAGAATACTTTCCACAGTGCACCAAAAATAAACTGGAACTCTTTTGAGTAGTTAGCTCTCATTTTATTCAGCTTATTGTAATCCCACTCACTTGTAACCCCCCTCCCCAGCTTACTTGCCCCACTACTTTGACTCACAAACCATTGTTTCCCCTTATTGCAGTACCTTCACGGGTCAGACTATTTTCTCTGTCAGCTTCCCTTGTTCTGGAATAGCCTTCCTACCCACCACTGCCTCTCCCCCTCTTACCCTACTCTTAAGCAACTTCTCAGGTATTCTTGTGCTCCCTCCTGCTCTTGCTCCTACTATCTCTCTGCTTCACCCTTGTATCTGGGCTATTCTGCCACCAGTCTAATTGGTCAATGTTAGCTCTCATTGTTTGTTCATTATTCATATTCATTTGATCTGTTGCTCATTTTGTATTGCTGGACTGTTTTGCAGTTTCCTATTGAACTGTATTCACTTCTTGCTTTTCCCTGGGTATACCTGGAATGAGCCTTGACTCAATCTGCCTTTCCTGGTCACTGATTTGTAAATAAATACATAGATTCTCCTATAATTATACTCTTTCAGTTTGCCTAATCCCTTCATGTAAAATATTGAAAACTCTAAATTTATATACAGTATCTAAATTTATATACAGTATTTTTTTTCAGTTTTGCTTGAGCCTCCCCTGGAACATGATGCAGCCTCCCCTGTGAGTCTGGCCTTACCATTTAAGAAACTCTGCAATAGACTGATGAGTGAAGGATAAGATCATTAGTTTCAGTGGAACTGCACCTGTACTGTCCAATTTATGGGTTGGTTGAAATAGCTAGGATACAAGGACAAAATCAATATAGCACTGATTCATGGTGGCACATCCACTCATTACTCTCATAATGTTATTTAAACGATCAGAGTATTTAGGTCTTTTTTATCACACTTTGCTTACTCAGCTGCTTTTGTGGCTCCAGGTTGTCCATATTCACCTCACCTCTCTTTTTAACAACTCAAGTTGGAGTTTTTTCCACTCACCGGGCTGGTGTCCAGACCCTGACTCCACTGACACCTTCTTGCACTGGGAACTTGGCTACTGATCCAGCCATCCATGCCTGCCAAGCTCCCTCAAATTGCTCCACAAGGTAGAATTCCTTTATTCCTGCATGGCTACTGCAGTCAGGAGGTGGAGAGGAGCCAATGGCAATAGCTTACAGGGGACAAGATGAGACATTTTTACATCTGCAGGGTGTGAGAGGGGATTGGCATGGTCAATCATTGTGCACCATTGAGGTATGTCTTGTTACCTGTTGTGGTCAACCCTCTGCTCTGTATTCCATGTGCAGGCTTATGGTCTCCTGTGAGGGTGCAGGCAATGCGAGGCTACTCAGCCTGTGAAAGGCTTCTCTGCTCCCAAAGGTCTTTCTCACTGAGCAGCACATTATGCCACCACTCCCTGGAGAAGTGTGTCCAAATGCTCTCCCTGCTGGTCTCTACTCTTGATATCCTGGGACCAGGGTGAAACCCCAAGTTGTCAATATGCCAGAGCAGTCCCTCAGTGCCACAGAACCAGACAAATATCAACTTTTTGTTTTGACTAACAGGGGCCACTCAAATGTCCTTCAGTACACTTGAGATACTCCCCAAATGTCTTCTGGAGGATCCAGATTCACACTTAGACACAACTGCATTGCTCAACTTCCTACTGTTGGAGCTCTCAGATCTTACCCCATCCAGTGGGATTCCGCTAACCCTGATGTGGGGTAACCAATATCCAGAGATGCAAGGAGGAGACTTGAGGTGCGGGATGTCTTAGCTCAATACAGTTAGAAGCAGGCTCAGTAGAGGAGTTGTCAACTGCTCGGTGGCAGTACTCCCTTTCCACTTTTCCCCTACCCGCGGTGTTCTGAGCTTGGAGTATGAACTTGGAATGCCTGTATTACAAATGGTCCCCTGCAGTTGGAGCTCAGGATTTATATTTAAAAAGAGCAGAAAGTTGGAGGCCACCTGACAACAGTCCTTAAAGGGGACTAATTTAGGCAGCTTTGCCAAGCATGCATTAAATCTTCCTTTCTGCATCTGTAAATTTAAGATAACTTCCCCTTTCTAACTTACGCCATTTTTGCATATCAAAAGTAATATAATATCAGCTTTTCACTAGCTTCAGCTGAACACAAGTCTCTCCGAAGCTCTAACAGGAAGTCATGTGACAGGACTCTGTGACATCATTGTATGGAGGATTTCTGGCTGTAATCAGTGTTACCTCCTGGAAAGAATGTGTGCTGCTCCTACTTTCTCTGTTGCTTTGTCCATACAAATGGAACAGTAAGAGCATGCTGTGTTTATGTAGTCTTTTTTTTTGCTTTTTAGTACTGAGACATATAAGCTGAATTTTATGGGTTATAATGTTGTATCTGTTATAATACTGTAGAAAGTATTCCAGAGGATGTCTGTGTAATGGTAGTCAACAGTCTGCAGGGATGGGTATCTAGCTTATGATGCTGTACTGACTGTGTAATAGGATGCTAGTGTGTTAGTTAAGCAATATACTATGACAGGGAGTGGGTATATTGGTGGATTTACCACGCCTGGTGTGGTTCAGTCACAAGGTGCAGCCGAGTGACTTAACCACACCAGAAGTGATAAATCCACCCATATACCCACTCCCTATCATGGTACATTACCATTACACAATGTTTAACTTTTTTTTTGTTTTTATAGTGCTATAAAACTTTTACAGTGGGTATACTGGAGGATTTATCACAGTTATGTGATGTGTTTTGACCAAAGAGGTTACAGGATTTTCATACCCCATTGTATAATTTTCATTATAACATGGGTTGACAGGAACGTGTAACCTGACTGGGTGAGTCACTTTGAGATGCCGTGGATTAAGTTAGCATTAATCCATGGTCCCACAGAGTGACTCAGGAGATCCTCTGCTGGCTCTTGTGAAGATTGCAAAGCAAACAGTAGTGACAGCCATTTGCAATCACAAGTTAGCAATCAGCAGTGTGGTATAAACAGACATTTGTGAGCATAATGTTGACTGTTGGCTCATTTGTACAGTCACCATGTATTGTGTCAGGTGACAGACTACATACAAAGGTCCCCCCATCCCACTTCCTGTCTCCCCTGTATGTGGTCCACAGAGAGTGAGTGAGTGAGTGAGGCAAACACAGAACATCACAGTGATAGCAGATGTGCCACACATTGCGAGTGTGCCTAAGAGAGACAGAGAGAGAGAGAGAGAGAGAGAGAGAGAGACAGAGACAGAGTGCGGCACCTGCACAGTTAATGCACATGGTATGCAACCACTACATACACAATGTATCACAGAGAAAGTATCCCGCTGTTGGCAGTAGGGAGCCGGCTCCTAGATGTCCTGTTTCTGCCCCACCCCCTAGCGGTGCAAGATAGTTGGCTTCTGTGTCAAGGAACCCCCGTACTTGGTGGGGGGAGATTCACTCAGAGCCAGCGCCCAGATGTCCCATTGCCATTGTCCCCCAACCCCCAGTGGTGCCTATCATCCTGATGATGTGTCACAAAGCTGCTTCAGTGGAGGCAGGTTCCCCCTCTAGCGAGTGTGAAATCAAGCAGCACATTGCCAGCAATCCCCCATAGTCACCTCGTGTTTATCCGCTGCTGTGTCTTTGCTGGTGAGAAGCTTCAAGGTTCAGCTGATATCTGTCCGCTGATCTGTGTCTTTGCAGAATCCACCACGTCCCATGTACATTTCACTGATCAGAGACACAGTGACAGTGACAGGGGGAGAGAAGCACCAAGAGAAAGTCCATGCTGGACAGAGAGAGAGAGAGAGAGAGAGAGAGAGAGAGAGAGAGTTCTGGTGATTGTGCTGTAGTGTCCTCTCTCTCTTGTTCTGTATGCCTGATAAGTGGGGAGTTCAGAGAGTCTGGTCATGTGTGTCCTTCAGCCCCCTCCAATAGATTCTAGCATCACAGTGATATGGGGACAGAAGTAGTCAGAGAGAGAGTCTGAGCAGGTGCGTTGTTTAGCAGAGAGAGAGAAAGTTTTGATGACAGTGTGCTATTGCGTCCACTCTCTCTCTCTGTGCCTGGCAATTTTCTATTCGGTGTTCCAGGAGTGTGCTCATGTGTACAGGACAGTACATGGAGGACCCACAGGACACAGAGAGATGACAGAGCGGAGAGAGTCACACACAGGTAAAGCTCATTGCTGTGCATCCCCCCCCCCCCACCAACATGTGGTCGATCACTGCAAAACCGGAGAGAGAGCGAGAGAGAGAGAGAGAGAGACAGATGGAAACACACACACAGAAGGAGCAAGTGACAGCATCATCCGTCTCTCTCTCTCTCTCTCTCTCTCTCTCTCAGTGAACAATTGGTAAAGTGGTTTCTGTGACAGGGCTCCTCCTACTGTTTCGTGTCTGTGTTCTCTCTCCGGGATCAGTTGACTCCATTGCAATATGTGTTTCACACCCTCCCCAGTGAGAAAATGGCAAAGGGTTTCATAAAACTGCTTGTTCATGCCAACTGCAGAAGTGGTGGAGTGTCATATTCATTTGTCTGCCTGTATCATTTGGGGCGGAGGGGGCAATGTAAACCTCATAGCCAAGGTAGCACAGGATATCATGCACAAGAAATGTCACACATCATGTCAGTACTCTATGTGTGACATTTCTATGTGCATAACAGCAATGTAGGATGCATTATTCAAGAGGTACTATCTTGCAAGGTGGCAGGATACAGTACCTTTTTTGGTCTTTAAACATGGAAAAACACCCTTTCTGTGTGTTTTCCCATGTTTTGCACATGACCCTTGTTATAAGTGCAATAAGCCACTCCAGGGTACGCGGTTACCAGAGATTAATCAACACCCCGGGTGCTGTAAGGACACTCAGCCTAGCGCCTCAAGCTTCACAATGCACCCTGGGTGTTGCTTAATCCCCAATGACCACATACCCTGTCAAGGGTTATTGCTTATGTAACAGTTCACAGTGTGACTTTTTGACAATCAGTGTGATTGTTGTCAGCAACAGTACACTTGGTGGGTTGTAGATGTTATGATGCTTTACTCAGTGTTTCATAGGAGGTAACCATTTTATGGTTACAGTTTTCAGTCATAGGTGGGTGGTCAGTCATAGTGGCAAACATTTCCTACATCAGGGCTGTCATGTTACTGGCAACACAGCCAATGCGTAAGGTCTACAAGCAGAGTTTGCAGACCTCTGCTATGGCATTAACCCCATGATTTCCTGAAAGTAATCTATGCAGAAACCCTGTCTGGGAGAAGCTGATTACTTCATGCCTAGAACATCAGCAGCAGATGCTAGCTAGCATGGATTAGCTTGATTTCACATTTCTGGCTATGTTGGGATTTAAATCTGTGATTCAGCTGATTTCACTGTTTGTACTTTTGGTTTTTGTGGTATTCTAACCTAGGACATAGGCATAGTGGGGATGAGTCCTGGGTGCCCCCATCTGGTTTCCATTATGCTTTCATAAAAATATTTTTGCACACCAGGACTAAATAATGAGATTTCTTTTTTGAACCCCCCCCTTCCAAAATTCTGGCTATGCCCCTGTGGGATTCTTCTGATTTCACAGTTATGTGCACTTGGCTTTAGTGAGATTCTAACCTAACATTCATCTGTTTCAGTTTTGTGCTTGTGGTTGTGTTGGGTTTTTAGTAGAAACACAGTGAGAGAAACTGGTTTAGAAACATGCGTTTCTTTAGGCCCTGGACTCATGTCTGTATAAGCTGTCCTCCTGGACTGCCATATTCTGACAGGACATATGAGCTACTGGAAACAAAACTGTTCAACAAATATTCAGGTGCGCCCAGGAACATTGGTGGTGCTTGAGCAAGATAGCCAACTCTCAAATTTAAATGAAAGAAAAAAGCTGTATAAGTGAACTTTTTCACTCTGACATGAAAAATGTGATTTACTATATAAAAATAGAAAAGAAGTAATCAAGATTTATTTAACTCTTACATGTCAACTAGCTTAAAAAGATTTTTTATGACTTTTTCTTATAAATTCTTTAATGAATTTTTGTATTAATTGATTGTATGACATTTGGGTGCACTGTTTCTTTAAGTAATTATGTTTAAATATTCATTATGTGTGAGCTCTTTAGATCCACCCCAAAGGAAGGCTCGCTTGAGGGTTGTCGAGCAGGGCTTGGTCTCCTCTGGCACCCTGCTGAAATAAATGTGCACTTACTTTTCACCAGAAAAATATTTGTGTGCTGAGCTTTTTTTTCTTTTGGAAACAAAACTGGTTGGTGCTGGTGATGCACCCAGCCTACGGCAAAGGTTTCTGGGGCTGGGGCTGTAGTTGAGTGAGCCAGTTGTGCTCATTGACTGGTCTTTAGTCTAGGCAGAGTGCAGTGCATAGCTGCTACTGCTGTCCCTGGGAAGATGCATCCAGAGTCCCATGAACCACACCAGTCCTACCCACCCTTGTAGCAAGACTTGCAAGCATGAGGCCAAGGAAATTTGCTCCCACCATAGGATGTTGCTACATGCAGCCAAATTCACACAATGAAGTACACACACAGCAGGGGAGGGAGGAAGCAAGGGAGAAACAGAAAAAAAGGTTTATTTATATAATGGCGTAGGCTCCCTGTGCTGCCCTTGAGTCAGGGTGCACGCCTATGAGGAATGTCCATCTTCCTGGGTCAACTGACACAGTGGGTGAACCTATGGAGGATCTCCAAGGCTCCAAGGTGGGGGCCAGGAATGGCGGTAGTCCAGAATGAGTTGTATCACAAAGCTATATCCTGTATAAACACTGATAGAGAAAACAGATCTATTGAAAAAGTAAGTTATTGAAGGGCCTGCCCAGTGGTTTGGTGGTAACTCTAATACCCGCCATGTCAGCAACCCAGGATTGGGAGAGATCTTGGGTTGCTGGGAGCTGGCCAGGGGGGAGGGGAGAGGATGAAGTGTCTGGACTGTTCTCCTTTCCTGGGGGGCTTGCCGTATCTGTTGAATGACTGCTACCAGGTGGAAGCCTGGTGGCAGTGCAGGTCTTTGAGCAGTAAGGAATGGAGGGTTCTGCAGGACTATGCAATGTGCATGTACCTCCACACACACATGTTTATATGGATGTCCCAGCAATGGGATTGGGGAGAAAAAGTAGGTGGAAAATATGACAAGGCAAGTGTTTATGGTGCACAGCACACTTAACCCTCACCTGCCTCACTACCAGGGTGAATTCACCAGCTACACTGGATCTGGACTTGGTGCAGACTGCCCTGCCTGTGCTGATCCTGCTGGGGGGGGGGGCTATCGATGGGGGTTATGGCTAGCAAGGTAAAACAGGGGAAGGTGTTGAACAATGGTGGTCAGTGCAGCAGGGCAGATGGGAGCTAAAGCTTACCTTGGCCAGGGAGTACAAACAGATTATGGAAAAAATAAAGTAAGCTATTGTTCTGATAGAAGGTGTAGAAACACTGCATGCAGTATACATGAACCAGCTAGCTAAGACACAAGGACAAAAAGCTGTTTATGGGTGATGGTGATGTTCCAAAAATCCATAGCCTATGTGCTCAGAGAGATAGCACCTCCCACTGAGGATACAGTCTGCATACCTTGGGATACACAGCACCACAGGGAAGAACAGTAGGGAAGCCGGAGTTAGACAGTAACTCCACTAGAAGCTGGGATGACAGTGATGCCTGCAGGGGGTGGGTAGTACTAACAATAAAAGAAATACATGAACTGATAACTGTAGTGAACTGGGTACACAAGATGCATTGCAATGGTGTACCATCATACATAGATGATAATTATTTTATTGTGAAATGATCTTTGCTGCAAACAGGGTGAATTCACCAGCTGCACTGGATTTGGATTTGGTGGAGACTACCCTGCCTGTGCTGACCCTGCTGACAGGGGCAGACAGTTAAAAAAGAATGCACAGATCACCTTCTCCCTCTCTTCTGGCCTTCCTGAAGCCTACTTCCTCTTATTGCCTACAACCTGGTTCCCTCCTGTCATGCTCTACCTCTGCCTTGTGCAGGCAGGGTTCTCAGCATACTGGAGGGGTCAGACCCCAGCAGACCCCTCTCTCCCCCTCCTCCCTCTTACTTCCCATCCTCCTCAACCCAACTCTCTGCTCCAATTCTCCTGCCATCCCAGTCCCCTTGCAGGGTTTCTCTTCATCCTGAAGGGCTGGGATTCGTCCTCTCTTCTCTTTCACCTTCACCCTCTCTTCTTGCCTTTCTTAAGCCTACTCCCCTTCACTGTCTACAACCTACTTCCCTCCTGTCATGCTCTACCTCTGCCTTGTGCAGGTAGGGTTCTCAGCATACTGGTGGGGTCAGGCCCAAGCAGACCACTCTTCTCCTCCCTCTTCCTTCCCCATCTCTTTCCATTCCTCCTTCCTTTACACTTTGTTCTCTGCCAACCTACATATATGCCTCTCACCTTCTTCCCCTCCTCACCTCCCCCTTCCCCCTCCATTTCTTAGCCCTAGTTATGACTTACCCTGATCTCTGTTGCACTTGTAGACAATTTGCAGTTCTGATGTACCTTAGCCAACTTGCACTATCTGTGTTACTCCTCACTAACTTGCCCTAGATCAAACTACTAGAATTCTATTCAGCCATTGTCTAACTACACAGTTATGTGTCACTTAGTGTTTGCCTTTAAATGTCATTTTGTGCTATTGAATCTATCTAGTTCAAAACTGTTAGCATTGTATCTATCTAGTTCACAACTGTTAGCATTCCACTATTTCGTTGCTTCTGTACAGTCTACTCACTTGTATTTGAATGTAATCAATTATAAATCTTATGTTGTGAACCAAATCTCTGTATAATTGTTCCTCATGTTCCCCTGCCCCCCCAGGTCACACCGGGAGATGAGCAATCTGTTGCTCAGCGTGCCTTCCTGGTGAAACATTTCAATAAATAAATAAAGAGATAAAAATATTTAGATACATTTTTGTGCCATTGTCTCTGTTTCTACTTCCGGGAGGCATTGTGCTCATTGCATGTACATTACAATAAACATAGGACTGTGCTATATATTACAACAATTAAGAGCCATAAATGAAGGGAAAACAGGCACATGATATGTGCAATAATTCCTTTCACATCTATATATATATGTACACATGTGACATTTAGGAATAACATTTCTGTACTGTAATAGTGATGGCAGCAGCTGTCAGCATGTCTGAGCTGTCTGCTCTATTTCTGTGAAAGTATACTGGCCTACATATGTATTGTGTCAGTTAGGCACAGTAGTAGGGGCTTTATTAGTGAATGCAGGGTTTTTATTTTATGCCATCACTTAGGAATTATGATGCTGTAACAGACTGAAGCACTCATTTGCAGACCAACACTTTGCCTCTCACAAAACACTGTCAGGCAGCTCCCCTGCATTTCATTCTGTCAGGATGCTGCATTAACTGTCCCCAGCCGGCTACTTACTGTGCAACTAACAATGAGAACATCAGCAAGGTGCTGGGAAGTCAGCCATGCAGCTTTCAGTGCAATGCCAGCAGCACTCAGGAACAGAAGTAGGCTCCAGATATGAATAATGATTTCATGAAAACGGAGCCTCGTTTCACTGTATACATACATGCAGCATGTAAAACTGAGCATAGGGCTACAAACAGAAAGACATTTAGAAAGAACTCACAGAGGCTGAATTAGTCCTTATTAATGCCTGGTCAGATTTTTTACAGCTATACTTCCTTTACCTTCCCTCCCTTTGGTCACAGCTGCTTTGCCCGTAACATTCCTGCTGGGGAGATGGCCAATGTCTTTGCACTGGACATCAAGACTGCTTTAACCTGTCAGAGGGTGATCACCTGGTGGTGAATCAGCCATACCTCCCTTTCCCGAGCCTGAGTATGTAGGTAAGGTCTGTGACATGCTCACAGCTCCTCACATGGTGAACCAACCAATCTTCCCTCCTAGAGCTGGAGAGGATAACCCTTATTTCATTCCTTCATTCATTCATTCTCAGATTACAATACCTTTGAGCACATAACAGCTCTTTTACAAAGGTTCTACATCAGTGGGAAGGGTGGCAGACATACAACGGATAGTATTACATAACATTTTGGCAAGAAAGTATTTAAAATGACAATATGGCAGAAGACACCAGGAGGAAGGACTGCTGTGTGACTGGACTTCTCTACTGGGACTAAACAAGTAGAACTCTTGCACTTGGACCTTTAATTTGGGGTAAAAAAACAAACTAACAAACAAAACAAAAAAAAAGTGTGTGTCTGAGTTAACTGAACTGAATGGTTATCTGAACAGTTATCTAGGTGTAAATCTCAGGTGATTGAAAGGACTTGATAGCTGTGCAGTTTAAATTACTTGTAGAAAGATCTAGTAAGTAGGGGGAGTGGCTTAGCTAGAAGGAAGCTAAATTTAAAGACTGCCTTAGAAAGATTCTTCTAGTAGCTTGGCAGAAGACAGCAGGAGGAAGGACTGCTGTGTGACTGGTCTTCTCTACTGGGACTATATTGCCCTCCACCCTCCCACCCAAAGCTAGTTCTACTTTTATAGGCACAGGATTTGACTGACAACAGGAACTTCCTGTTTGGGAGCAGGAAGTGACTGATCACAGAGCCACCAAGGACCTACCATCCTAGAAGGGCAAGATTAGCTCTCCGGCCCCCTCTAGCTGCTGGAGGTCTGCCTCTGAGCAAGTAAGCGGTCTACTGTGAAATATAGGATATTCTTGTCTCAGAACAGGACAATCAGGAGCTTAAAGGGCACACAGGCAGAAAGTAAGTAGAGAGAGAAGAGAAGAAAAAAAACAGAGGAAAGAGTAAGGATTCCAAACAGTTAAGGGGCCAGAAATAAGACATGATGGGAGTGGTGCACTGCAGTGGCTGTGGAGCAGTAGTCTTCCAGAAGACGTTCTGGAGGATGCAGTGTTGTCCCATCTGCAGGCACCTCCATGGGCTGAGGGAGGGGGTTGTTCATCTCCAGGCTGAGTTGGCCAGGATTTGTGGGACCTCCTCTTCCATCCAGGGACCACCAATGCCACTGCCGTTGCCTCAGAGGTTGCCAAGAAAGAGGAGTGGTTGGGCCACAGTGGGCTCAGGGAGGGTGAGGGTGGTGGAAAAGAGGTGCATCCCTCCAGTTGTACCTCTCCACAATTCCTATACCATTCTGGCAAAGTGGGGTTCCCCTATGGAGGCACCCACAGAGGAGACCAAGGAGGATGCTGGGAACCTCCACAAAGGACACCCACAGGAGGGTGGCAGGGGACCTCACAGGGGAAGGAAACAACTCCTGATGGGGGACTCCATTGTTAGGAAAGTAGAACTGGGGGAGGAAGGGGAGAGGGAGGTAAGGTGCCTGCCTGGCGCCATGGCTTGGAGGGACAGGGAGCGAATCCTCAGGATTGCTGGAGCAGCAGCACAGGGGAGGGAGCTGGATGTCATTGTCCACCTAGGGACAAATGACCTGGCTAAGAAAGGGATTATAGAAGTGCAGGAAGAGTTTGTGGAATTGGGAAGGGGCCTTAGACAAGTAGCATGCATGGTAACCTTCTCAGAGGTGCTGCCCATCTATGGCGTAGGAGAGGCTAGGGTGTTCTGCACCATGGGATTCAATCAGTGGTTGAAAAACTGGTGCGGAGCTCAGGGATTTGGCTTCATTGGGGACTGGGGGTCCACCTGAAGTGATGCAAGCCTATACTGGCATGATGGGCTGCATCTGTCCAGGAGGGGAACCAGGATCCTAGGTGATTGGTTTAAATGCTTCATTGGAAAGAACCAGGATCCTAGGTGATTGGTTTAAATGCTTCATTGGCAAGAACCAGGATCCTAGGTGATTGGTTTAAATGCTTCATTGGCAAGAACCAGGATCCTATGTGATTGGTTTAAATGCTTCATTGGCAAGAACCAGGATCCTAGGTGATTGGTTTAAATGCTTCATTGGCAAGCATTTAAACTCGCCAAGGGGGGAGGCATTGGAAAGGAGCAGGGAAATCCTAGCTCCCCCCCAAAAAATCACAATAGTAAGTGCGGTAAACACCAATATAGAGGTGTCGATAGGGAGAAGGGCAGGGGTAAATGGGGAAAGTGACAAAGGCAAGAAGGACAGGGATGGGGAAAAGGAGTAAGGCCATGAGGAAATGGAGGGTAATGAGTACCAATGCCCGTAGTCTGGGCAACAAGCTCCCTGAGCTGGTGGCCTTGATGGAAGAGGGATGCCTGGATATCATAGCAGTCACAGAAACATGGTACACAGAGAACCATGACAGGGATGTTAACATACCAGGTACATAATCTACAGGAGAGACAGGCAGGGGAGAAGAGGGGGAGGAGTAGCTCTCTATGTAAAGGAAGGGATAAAAGCAACTGAACAAAAGAGTAAACAGGGAGGAGAGGAGGCACTGTGGGTCACCTTGAAGACTGGAAAGGGCACCACAATCCACACAGGGGTTGTGTACAGACTCCCATGCCAGGGGGAGGGAAGGGACAAGGATATTATAGAAGGCATTCTTAGGATGACAGAGAAAGGGGAGATACTGTTGATGGGGGACCTGAATATGCCAGATGTTAACTGGAGCACATTTGCTAAAGCCACATCCAAGAGCAGGGCCATTCTCGATGCCCTACAGGTGGCAGGCCTCAGACAGCTAGTTTTGGAACCCACTTGTGAGGGAGCAATCTTAGACCTCGTAGTCTCAAAGGGGAGCAGTGAGAGGATCTCAGATCTAGAAGTGGGTTGCCATCTGGGAACAAGTGACCATCAAACAGTGTGGTTCACTTTAAACTCAGCTACAGAGTCAAGCCATACAAAAGTGAGGGTACTGGACTTCAGGAGGGCTGACTTTGGCAAGAAGGGAGAGTGCCTCAGAAAAGCACTAGCAAACAGGCTAGAAGGACGGGGTGCAGCAACAATGGGGAATCATCAAAACTGCCATCACAGAAGCAACAAGCCTTTGTGTGAAGTAAATAAACAAATCAAAATGAAAGAAAAAAACACTATAGTTCTCAAAAGAGGTGGCTGGGAAAGTGAGGGAGAAAAAGATAGCATTCTGGAAGTATAAGGAAACACAGAAGGAGCAGGACAGGGAGCTGTACCAGTTAAGGCAGAAGGAAGCAGGGAGGGAAGTCAGAATAGCAAAGGCCCAAACTGAGGAAAAGATAGCCAACTTGGTTAAGAAGTGGGATAAAACCTTTTATAGGTACATCAGTGAGCATAGAAAGACAAAGGGAGGGATAGTGAGGCTGAATAGAATGAACGGCGAGTGGGCAGAGGGGGACAGTGAAAAAGCAGGGATACTGAACAAATATTTCTGCTCAGTATTCACAAAAGAGGAGGGGGGCATGCCTAATCCAATTAACAGAAGCACTCTTGATAGGGGGTCAATCCCAGTCCTTTCACAGAAGAAAGGGTTCTGCAAGAACTCCTAAAACTGAAGGTGGACAAAGCAATGGGGCCTGATGGAATTCACCCCAGAATTCTAAAAGAATTAAGGGGGGACTAGTGAAACCACTGGCTACTCTTTTTAATAAATCATGGGAGGATGGTGTTGTACCCGAGGACTGGTGGAAGACGAATGTGATTCCTCTTCACAAATGTGGGACCAAGACAGAGGCAGGAAATTACAGAACTGTCAGTTTGACCTCTGTGGTAGGGAAAGTGATGGAGTCACTTCTGAAGGAAAGAACTGTTGAATACCTAGAGGCCAGTGGGGCACAGGATCCAAGGCAGCATGGGTTCACAGCAGGAAGGTCATGTCAGATGAATCTAATAGATTTCTTTGACTGGGTGATCAAAGTAGTAGACCAGGGAGGGGCTGTGGACATGGCCTACCTAGACTTTAGCAAGACATTTGACACAGCCCCACACAAAAGATTAATAGTCAATTTAACCTGCCTGGGAGTGGGTCCCAGAGTAGTAGCCTGGGTAAAATATTGGCTGGAGAACAGGACACAGAAGGTAATTGTAAATGAAGTCCACTCTGAAGTAAGAGGTGTTACTAGTGGGGTGCCGCAGGGTTCAGTGCTGGGTCCAACCCTTTTTAATGTCTTTATAAGTGACATTCAGAGGGACTGGAAGGAAAAGTATGCCTCTTTGCAGATGACACAAAGATCTGCAACAGGGTTGATACACAAGGAGATGTGGAAAGGATGAGAAGGGAGTTGGCATGGTTGGAGGAATGGTCAGAAGTATGGCAGCTAGGATTCAATGCAAAGAAGGCAAAATAATGCACCTGGGAAACAAGAACCCAGGGGAAGAATACACAATGGGGGGAGGTAGTAACAACAACAAAAAGGAAAGGGACCTGGGGTTAATCATATCAGATGACCTTAAGGTTAGCAAGCAATGTGAGAAAGCGGTAGGGAGGGCTGGGGGTATACTGGGATGCATAGGGAGAGGTATCACCTGCAGAAAACAGGAAGTTGTTATCCCGCTGTACAGACAGTTGGTGAGACCCCATCTGGAGTACTGCAGTCCAGTTCTGAGACCCCATCTCTGCAAGGACATAGACAGGATAGAGGCAGTCCAGAGGAGGGCAACTAAAATGGTGCAGGGTCTGCAAGAGAAGCCATACGAGGAGAGACTTAAGGAGCTTAATATGTATACCCTTGAGGAAAGAAGGGAGAGGGAGGACATGATAGAAACTTTTAAGTACCTAAGTGAAATCAACAAAGTCCAAGAGGGTAGCATCTTTTAGATAAAGAGACGTGCAAGAACAAGGGGACACAATTTAAAGATAGAGGGGAGGTGGTTCAGGGGCAATGTGAGGAAGTATTTTTTGACAGAGAGGGTAGTGGATGCATGGAACAGCCTTTCTGAGGAGGTTGTGGGGTCTAAAACTGTGGGAGAATTCAAGAATGCAGGGACAGACATAAGGCAATTCTTGTGGGGGGTAGGAAGAAATAGGCTGTTGGTTAACTAGGATCTGTGGCCTATCCTGTAGATAGGGAAATGGGCAGACTAGATGGGCCAAGCGGTCCTTATCTGATGTCAAAGTCTATGTTTCTATGTTTCTAATATTGTAACTAAAATGAAAACTATGAATCAGTAGGAAATCAAAAATAACCTAATAAAAGGAGGCAGCCCAAGGTGCTTTGTCAAATAGGTATAGGTAGATTTGGGTGAACAAAAGTTCCGTTAAGTGAAGATAAACAGTGGAAAGAAGGTGGAGGGTGAGAGGTTTAAGGTGAAAGAAGGATCGGGGAAGGAGGCAGGAAATAGGGTAGAGTGGTTAGGGTGAAAGTGATCATTGCAGAGAAAGGGGGAAAGTAGGTATACAAGGATGTGTCAGTACTGCTGAGGTAATGCCATGTCAGTTGAAACAGTCACAGGAACTGTTAGCTGTAAGATGCTGATGAAGAGTGTCTTTAAATGGTCCCAGTTTTGGTAAGGAAGAGATATCATTGGGCAACGCGTTAAACCATAGTGGTGCTCTATATGCAAACGATCATTGCCCTTGTGTAGTCTGGCATCTTGGGACAGAGAAGAGTTGGTTGACTGAGCTATGTGTGTACTGGGAGCTGCAAGAGGGGTTGAGTAAGTTTGTAACACTAGAAGTCAGGAGCCTGTGAAGTGCCTTTTTAGTTAGCAAGCAGGTTTGATAGTGAATCCTCCCATTTGGCTGAAGCCAACCTGTTTGTGCATACAGTTCACATGTGTGGGTAAGGCGTGCTACTCCAGTAAGAAGTCAGCATGCTTTATTGAGTGCTCCTGATTTTCTGCGGAGGGTAGTGGTGGAAGTTGAGTCATAGATAACCAGACCATAGTCAATAATCCATTTGGACATCTTTGTCTGAATGTCTGAACAATTTTTGTCTTTTGGATGAGACGTTAAACCGAGGTCCCATCTGCCTGGATTGGTGGTATTTCAGGTGGACGTTAAAAGATCCCATGGCACTTATCGAAAAGAGTAGGGGAATTTCTCCAGTGTCCTGGCCAAATTTCCCTCATTCACTCAAAATATCACCAACAGTTTAATCTGGTTCAAGGTCAATTGGCATTCATCTGTATCCCCCTCCCGTGCCTGAAAATAGGTAGGATTTGTCTAGTGCACTTACCCGGTCAACAAAAACTAAATAAATAAATAAAATAAATAAACAATGGCTACTATTGAGCTATAGATGACTAGTATAAGGGCTTCAGGCATTAGATTGTGTTTACGTCTATGGAGTAACCCTATCTTGATACTGGCAGACCTGGCAACATTCTCAACATGCTGGGCATATGATAGTGAGCTCTCCACAAATAACCGTAGATACTTGAAATGTTGAATTTGTTCAGGCTGGATGCCAGAGGAGTTCCTAATGGTTAGGGCACTGGATCTGTGTTTGCTGTGGACACTGCTGAACAACATGACTTTTATTTTTTTTGTAGTTCAGAATCAGCTTGTGTTTCCTTAACCAGTCCTCCACTTCCTCAAAGTTGATTTAAAGTTGGTGTTCCAGTGGTTCAGGGTCAGTGTTGCTAGTGTATATGACCACGTCATCAGCATAGAGGAGGCTCTGCTGGTAACAGAAGTGAGGAAGATTGTTATGAAAGATGCTAAAGAGAAGTGGACTCAGTATAGAGCCCTGTGGTACTCCAGAGCATACATGTTGATGGTCAGAGGTGACATTAGCTATCTTCACCCATTGGGAACAGCCTACAAGATAACTTTTGAATCAGGACACAGTAGCTGAAATGTTTTCATGCTGCACACATAAAACTACCCAAGTGATATGAGTGCTGCAAGTATGATTTAAATGTTAAAGTGGAACAGATTGCATGCATATGGCATGCGTGCAGCAAGCAAGTGTGGAAATCATGATTTTTATGTTAAATTGGGAAAGACTGCATGCATGTAGTATGCTTGCAACAAGCAAGTGGTCACTGATAACTGCACACATAAACATTAAGTGACTTGCTCAGAATCACACCATACACAAGTGGGGGTTGATGAGATTCAAATCCAGGTCCTCATGCTTCCAAGTCTCCTAGCTTGCAGTTCAGTGTCTATAACCACTAAGCCAAACTGTTTGCACACATATGGTTCACTTGTACTTCAATACATACTGTATCTGAATACATCTGCACACATGCGGAATGCTTGTAGCCACTGTTATGCTTTTCAGTTTCTCTCCCTCATCTCAGTTTCACAGTTGAACTGTAGCACACATACCAATGGAAACACATGTGGTTTTTCCCACCCCAATACACAAACTTACCCAAAAACCACTTAACAACTTCTGTCTGGCCTGTACTCCTACTGTTTTCTCTCCATAGTTTTGAATGCTTCCACGCAAACAGACTTTAAGGTGCAAACACAAAAGTAGCAATAAATTGGCACACACATACACACACACACACGCACACACACGCACCCACATGGCCAGTCCCCTCCAATGGACACACACTGTAGCGAGTATGGCCATGCTGCTACAGACAACCCACCAAGTATAGATAGAAGTAAAAAGTTTCTTACTTGAGTACTAGGGAGCCAGAGGCAGGAGTCTTTAAGAGATGATGCCCATGGCGCAGAGTGCTGGGGCGTGCCACCTTGAAATCAATGGAGTTATTTTTTATTACTGTTTTATACATTATGATGGTGAGTTGGAGAATAATGAAGGCCACTGTTTTACTAACAAGGTCCTTGTTAGTCGAGTGGTGGCCTTCATTAATCTCCAACTCTCCATCAATAATGTATAAAATAGTAATTAAAAATACCCCCATTCGTTTCAATGGTGCACACCCCTGCATTCTCCTTTACCCTTTGTCATAATATGCCTGAGTGTGGGGATGTGGAGGTCAGCTTCATGGGGGGGGCATAAGCCTGACTATAGTGGGGCTCCAATAGTCTGTGCATACCATACCGCTCAACTGTCTGTGAATGGAAGGGACAGCTTGAGAATGTCTGTAACATCTCTAAAAGGTACAATGTATTTGTTTTGACCAAAACATGATATGCAAATCAGGAAATATTCAAATGTATCAGATTCATCTGTATATACCCTGGATCAGTGCATCAGACTTGGGCTTAAACCCACCCAGTTACTAACCAATTTATTTCCTGGCTGAAGTTCTGCCCCCCCCCCAAGATCTCTGTCCCAATTTTTCTCCCTGACTCCATTCCATTCAGTACCCATCCCCTATGGGTCATGAAGCTGCCTAAAGATGAAGAAAAGTGAAAAACACATCAATATTTCAGTCCTTCCCCAATCCCCCTGTAAAAAAAGTATTTCCTCTAACTTACCCGGCCATATGGCCAGAACCTGCAGCCTGGCATAGTGTGCCACCAGCATAGTTTTCAGTCTGCTCCCTCGCTGTCCTTCTGCCAGAAGTTGAATGTTAGAAATGACCATCACAGGTCCCCATTGTGGTCTACAACAAAGTTGCCTCACCAAACGATCCCACCTAATCTGGGTTGCTTGCTTCTTGCTTGGTTGCTGCTGCTGCTGCACTGCACTGATCAGGCCTATGAAGGTCACCCACACTGCTGTCACCACTGCTGCTAAGCCTATGCCTATCTTGCTGCCATGGTGGGCTGTGCTGTTTTTACAAGGCAAGTCTAGTAGAGTAAGTAGGTAGCCTAGTCTTGAATTAGCTTCTAGCTCACCCTCTGCCCCTTCAGCCACTAGGGGAGATGAAGACTCACTTAGAGCAGATCAACAAAAATATGCTGCCACAATATTGCTATTGAGAGTTCTTGGCTGGAGCTCATCCACATCACATGTGATTGTGCCACCACTAATAGGTTGAGAGAGTGAACAACACAATACAGTCTCAGTCAAATCTGGAGAGTACCTGCAGCTTGAACACACACAGGCCAGGTGGGCACTTATTGTGCAAAAGATTAAATCCAAATTTAAAGCCATTATTGCCACACCAAAACAACAACCTTGGCACAAATGGGAGGCAACTGCCTCCTCTGCCCTACCTAAATGACACCCCTGCTTAATGGTAGAAATTCATTCTCAGGTTCTAATGCATTGGTTTCCATTGTGTTCTGAAGTACTGTTTCTCCATGTTTCATGATGTGTCCTGATCATCATGTGGGTTAGTGTCCCTCATTGTCCCTCAGTTTGAGAGTTCATGTCCCTCATTTCGGTGAGAAAATGAGAGGTATGGTCCATGCTTCCAAGACCCTACTCAGCACAAAGAGTGCTGAGCATGGCCATAGTGTACAGTATATGCTCAATACAGAATAACAAAGGGAAAGTAAGTGAGGTGAAACAGTCATGGAGAAACACATTTTTAGCATTAAATATGCATAAGGGATTTGCATGGTCCAAAACAAAAAATGATAGGCTTCACAACACAGAGGCCCCTCTTCATACATCTGGAATGGGGGACGTTGGCTGGCTATATCCTAGGCAATTAATGCAGTAAGTAAACACTACTTTACAAATTAATGGCAATTTAATGACAACAATTAAAAGCCATTAAACAACTTGCAAATGGATCAGAATTAATGAGTTTACCTAATTTTTATAGGAATTCAAATAAAAATGTATTTTAATGGCTCTTATTGCTAGCAGTAGTATAAGAAATAGAAACTGATGTGTAAATAGTTGAGATTTGCACCAGCTTAGCTACTGCACACATGGCAAGCGTGCAGCATGTGAACCTAATTTGATGTTTAAATGATGTTCCCACCAGCTTAACTGCTGCACTCATGTTAAGCATGCAACATGCAAAACTGATGTAATTTTTCAATGTTCACACCAGCTTACCTGATGCACACATGTCAAGCTTGCAGCATGCAAACCTGATTTGCTTTTTAGACCTGATTCGCTTAGGATCACTTTGTGTATGCGAACTGCATGCAAACATTGCACAATTAAACATGTGGTATTCATTCTGCATGTACACAGCACACCTATATTTCTGTAAGGGAACTTATGTGACAGCTTACAGCTCTGCACGTGGTAAATCAGTTCTTCCTCAGAACCTAAGCAGATCACATCTGTGACATGCTCATTCGCCTCAAGGTGCATCAAACACCTCATACTCTGCAGACCCTGAGTAGGTCAGTTCTGTGATATGCTCACAGCTCCTTATTAGACCAGTGCTGGAGTCAGGGAACAAAAATCAGTCCTGCATCTCCCACATGCAGTGCCATTGAGTGGGGATAGGATACATGGTGTTGAAGAAAGAGATTTAATGACTTGGTTTAAAAACTGCTCCTTTTCATTATCAGACACATAAAGCATTGAAGTGAGATCCTGCAAGTAAAACAGCATGAGTAGTATCAGCAAAGGTAACAAAGGGGATGGAGTGTCTGTGCCCAGCAAAGAAATCAAAAAAATCCCAGAGCAGCTTGCCTATTAAAGGTACCACAGGGACCAAAGAATCTCTTCTTAGTATCAAGATGGCCTTAAAATGTAGATTGCACTATACATTACTTACCAAATTGCTATTGGACCCTCCAGAAATATCCTTCATATTGGAATTTCCTTAATGAGCAGTGTCATTAAAATGCAGGTTTTACTGTATAGTATATACTATACAGTACATACTATATACAGTATAGCAATTCAGGGGCAGAAAGGACTTTGAGCCCAAAATGTCCCCTCCTCACACTTCACAAGCTGGGATAAATAAATATATTTTCCAAGTGTAAACTCATATATAGGGATTTCTACACACACACACACACACACACACACACACACACACACACACACGCACATGGTGTCCCGCGATTTAGGCAACTCAAATTGAGCAACTCTGTTTGAGCACCTGTAAGAATAGCAACCGTGACAGAATAGCCAGGGTAGGGAATAGCGAGTAAATTGGGAGAGAAAAACAAGGCCTAGTTAGCTAGGTGAAGTTAGAGATGGGCGAAATTGGTAAATTTTGTTCAGTGAAACATTTTGTGAAATTTGTGCATTTCAAGAAATTTTTCATGGGTGCATAATGCAGAATTTTGCCTGCTGAGTGTGAAATTCTCATGCAAAATGGTGAAATTTCACCACTTTTGGGTGAAATTCCACCAGTTTCAGGTGAAATTTTGCATTTTGTGGGCAGAATTTCACACCCACAAAATATTTTGTGGAACGGCTGAATTCCGCAAAATGTTTTGCATGGCAAAATTGCCAATTTTCTGTGAATTTCACCTGTGAAATTTAATTTCCTCACATCTCTAGGTGAGATTATGAGGATTTGTTGGAGGAGGCAGTTTCGAGCTACTCATCTGGCATGGTGGCTACAGTCACCGTCTGTGATGCGGGTGGACTTGGGTTTGGGACTGGGTATGGGTTTGAACAATTTTTTGTAATTTGTTTGTGGGATGATTGTGTAATGGATTTATTTATTATCCTCAAGGTATGTCCTGTTCCCCTGTCATTGTCCCCCCGCCGGCCGGTTGACCCACAGTCTTCTTCCCTTCCTGACTTTTGTCTCCCCCAAGCTGCATCCCCCCTCATGTTTCTCCCCCTCCCGAATGTGCCCCTTGAGTTGTTTATATAAAAATAGGGGGTTGTGGGGGACTATCTAAAGTTATAAATATCATCCTGCCCCGCATAAAATGTTGCAATCCGTAGCTGTTTTTGTAGTCACTGGAGTGTAGATCATCATTTTTGGTATTTGGCAATGTACACTCACTGTTGTGGCAGTTGCAGTTTTGCAGTCGTTCATGTCTCATGGAACCCACAAACACAGACATATTACATGGATGGGTCCCTACTTCTGTGGCAAATACCATCATATATTTCCCTGTATATCATATACTGCATCAGTTAAGTAATAGGTACGCTGTGTATGACAAGGCCACATAACACCAACTGTAACAATACCATACTACATATCGAATAATGGCTGAGGAGGTGGTTATAACGAGAATTTTTGACACCCCCAAGGTGTGGGATGCCATATAAACCCAGAAAGCAAAGCTCAAGGGGTTTGTACAGGCATCCCACACCGAGGGGGTGTCTAAAATTCGAGTTTCACATGCCTCCCCAGCTTTTATTTTATATACTTTCTGGGGATCAGTTTTTTGCCTCAGCAGTTATATAAAATAAAGAGATTCCCGTGGCACCATGCACTTGGTCACCTTTGACGTGATCCGCAGCTCATGCTAAAAATCTCCTCGTGGTAAAAAATCTCATAATTTAGCCACTTTGGGAAGCGCTCCTTTGGCAGTTTTTTTTGTTCATAGTTTAAATTAACTTACTGCCAATTCCAAATGGTGTCAAACTGCGACATGCTGTGCAGTGAAGAGGACTGGAAGAGCAGTTTCTGTGCATGCTCAGACCCGTTATAACCCATGGGTTATGACGAGGAAATTATAACCTGCTTTCCCTATGGGAAAAAGCACTCCCCAGTTATTATATTGTAATTAACACTCTGTTGCAACAGTAACAGACATATATAGCACATATACACAGACCCTATTGACTACCTATTACAACTGTGTAACTATACGAATACACCATTATTAACCTTTGCTGTGCCATGGACTGATAAATCAGTTCAGATTTCCAGCACATTCAAATTCTGCCAACAGCCCAAGGGTTAATACAACTGGATACAACCCACATCATATATGTACCTCAACTACCAATATAATGTCCACATTAGCCCATTATAACAACCAATCAACCAAATACCACCTATAAAATAACACATCACCAGCACTCCCACAGATATGAATTTTGAACAAGAAACAAAAAGGTGGTGAACAAACAAACAACAGCAGAAAAACAAGACTTCATAAAGCACCAAGACAACAAAAACATAGTTAAAAAGATTAATTTTGACATGAAAATAATAAAAACCTACCTGACAAAAGTAGTGTAAGTGAAGATCAGGACATCATTCAAATATCTGCAATAGTATTGGGCAAATACTGTATATGGCTAACTTCATCTATGCACGGAAGAAAACTGATGGAACTGAGTATGAACCTGCAACCTCACTGGGGAGTCTGATCTGGTATTTCATCTCTGAAGACCACCCATACACCATTAACCAATCAAAAGACACCCCTTTCAAAGAAGCCATACATACAATGGGGCCTATGCACAATGGGGCGTAAACTATGCCCAAAAATGTCGTAAGTGCAGTGCGCAGGTATGCACCATGCAGAACACCCCCACTAGATGGGATGCATGAATGGCCATGTGCACCATGCGGACATAAGGGGCATTGTACAGGAAGACATGTAGAACCCTGCACAGCACATGGAGGAGGGCCCGCGCTATGTGGCCCTGCCCCATGACCCCACCATATATGGACCTGCTCCCCGCCCCGCACAGTGTCACAGAAGTGCATAGTATTCAAGAAATAGATTCAGATAGGATGGTTGAGTCAGACAGTGGCATGGACAGGTTAAGCCAGACCCTGGCGCAGCCTGAACATGGTGGTGGTGTGGCCGGACAAAGCCATGGATAGGTGCAGGGGTGGGTCGGTGCCTGCCTCCATGCACCAAACTTCAGTGGTGCCCAGGTAGCGTCCATGGTGTCAGATATATGAACACACTACCAGCAACTGTATGGGGCACAGTAACTCACCACACTGGCAGAAGTGAAGGCACCACTGTGGCTTGAAATAAAGAGTGCTGTGAATGCTGCAGGACCAGAAGCATGGACCCTCATGGCGATCAAGCACAAATTGTGTGACATGCGGGCCGTGGTGATGAAGAAGAAGGTCATGGTGGCCACGTGGGCATGCCAGGACACTGGCGGTGGGCCACCCATGGTGGACAGCCAGCTGATGCCGATGAAGTGCATGGTGGCAGACACCCACACGGATGTCAGTGTCCATGCAGACGTGAAAGGCATGGACACCAGGGATGGTATGTACTGGTATGTACCTACGGACATGGGCACCCATGCACTGTGGCAACATGCAGGTACTAACTACCATGTGTTTCCCTCACAGCACAGCCCACAGACAGTCACAAGACACAGGCGATGGACACACCAAGTCAGGACAACACACAAGGGAGGCCTGTGGATGAGGATACCAGGCACACTGTGTACAGCACAGGTACATCACCATGCCACATGCACAAATGTCATTGCCACCACATGGCATGTACACAGCCTGAATAACGGCCCCCTCTCCCCCACAGATGCAGAGCCAGACACAAACATGCAGATAAGGACAGACATGGATGCAGACAGCAACACAGAGGCAGCTGTGGAGTGCACCCAGGAAGCCGGCATGGACCGAGACTGCTGCAGTGACAGCAGTGTGCAAAGACATGACCCAGGGAGCCTTGCACTACAGGGGCACCATGGTGCTGGCAATGAGACAGCACAACCAGTGCATGAAATGTGCCTGCCAGACACCACGGAGAATGCACACCATGAACAGCTGCACTCCGATGACAGTCCCTACGAAGGGCCATCTTAGCATGCACCCAGGTGTAGGCATGCAAACTGCATGACTGCTGATCTGGTGGACAGATGCCATGAGCTGTGCCAGCTGGAGGATGAGCATCTTGCAGAACAGTACTGCAACACCGATGCCACAGTGGCTCTCACTGGTGAGGTCTATGCCATGCGACGGGAATCCACCATATCCCAGACAAACTCAAGTGGCTTGTCAGCTAGAATGCTAGAGGGAATGTGTACCACAGCAACCGTCCCGGTCGAGAACACAACAAGGCAGCCTCTGACAAGGCCAGCCCACAATATGACACCATGGCACACCTGTCCAATGCAGACAGCACACAGGTGCCCGATACACAGGACTCAGCCACAGGGTCTGCACACCCCAACAGAGCATACTGTGTGGGTGAGCATGGCTGGGATACATGGGGTGTCAGGACCACCACAGAGAAACAGGCAGGAGGCCATGGCGGTGTGGCCATGGACAACACACTGGATGGTGATATGTAGTGGGCACTGGGTGGTAGGTGGGGTCGCAGCAGCACCAGATCACATGCCACTACCTGAAGAACAGGCACATGCATTTCCGTCCACCTGCAGGCAAAGCCCTCTGACCCCCAGGGTCACTGAACATGTGGATGACGCTGTTCCCACAGTAACACAGTTGCGCCTCTAGCTGCATGGATGTTCCCCATCTCGGCACAGCACGCAAACCTAACACAACACTGCAGGCCTGAACTATCCCATGGTCCCCCTATGTACAGCACAAGCACAGCTCATCTCACCCCTCTTATGTACAGCACAAGCACAATCCACCCCCCCTTACTGATGTACAGCACTGGCACTGCCCACCCCCCCACACTGATGTTCAGCACTGGCACAGCCCCCCATCACACACTGTGTCATATTGCATGACCCATTCCCACCACACCCCACATGAATACCCATGCCATTCGGTGCATGCACCATGGGCACAGCCCCCACTGCACCTGATGCCAGCACACAATGTGGCTGCTGGGCAGACACAGCAATGCACACCCAAGGGCCATGGCAACACGGAGGTGCCCTCCCTGGGTAATGGTGGGCATGCCACAGGAGTACCCTTGGGAACCATCCATCTAGGTACCACTCCACCGGGTGGAGATGCAGGAACATGCCACCATGGATGTGCCTGCCTGGCCATGGTAGCATGCCTGCCATGGACAGACAGGCCCCACAGTACCCACCCCCTTGGACAGGTGCACTCAGAGTGTGCCAACATTATCATGCCCCCGACATCCACCCCACATGTCGCACATACATGAGGCCCGACAGTGACACACACAGCATGCCTGGTCCCCGTTGCATGTGTGACTGACATGCGCACATGGTGTCAACGCATGTACACACAACATCCACCACCCATGCCCCCAGTGATGCCAGTACTAATGCTGGAAAGTGCCCTGCACCAGGGCCGCATGGCCACCGACTGTCTCAGGACCATGGCACACCTTGATGACCACCTCACCGGCATGTTCATCCAGGTGCTGCTACCCTGGTATGGGTACATTACGATGCAGGACCATGTTGTGCAGTATGGCACAGACTGTGAACACCCTGCAGGCCTTTCCCGGGGACAGCATGATGGTCCCCTAGTATGGTCCAGGCCCCTGTATTGCATCATCAATAGGCCGATGATCTGCCTCCTCTGCAGCACTAGTGGGCACCAGGATCAGTGTCATTAGGTATGTCCACAGGTGGTATCCACCGTCACCTATGAAGAGGAAAAGCAGCAGAAGTGTCACACCTGTGCTGGCATGGTACATGTCAGAGTTCAGAGATACTGTGATGCAGCGGTACTCACCTAACAGCCAGCCACTGATGCACCCTGCACATAGCATGGCACCCAGCTGGAATACACCCAGTATGTAGGCATCATGGCATGATCCTGGGTACTTCATGCACACATTTGTGAACGTGCCAGACACATCACAAATGACCTGACAATTCACACTGTGGAACCCCTTCCTATTCCCGTACGCCTTCTCATCCATCACTGGCGTCAGTATGGCGATATGTGTGCAGTCAATCACAATGCAGACATTGGGCATACCATGCATGTCATAAAAGGCCTGCTTCATCACCCGTATGTCATTGGTTGTCGGGAAACATATGTGTGCCTAAACGTGTGCTAGCAAGGTGTTTATGACCTGTGTCATGGCGTGAGACACAGAGGACTGGCAGATGTCCACAGTATTGCCAGTGATCCTCTGGAAAAACCCTGTAACATAGTACGCAAGGGTGCACAACATTTTTGTCTGCACTGACACTACCTGGGACTGTTGTGTCCACAGGGCAATGTCATCGTGGACTGTGTTGCACAGATGGTCGATCATGGTCCATGGCAATCAGAACCTCTTGATGCAATGTATCTCACGCAGTGTTGTGGCATCAAAGCATGATCTGAACACCCATGGCTATGGACAAGCACACTGATGCTGCATCAGCTCCTTGTAGAGCAGGTGCATGTTCAGCGGCATTCTGGGACACATCCTGATCTGCTGTTCTGTTTCTGGTCTACCACATCCCCACCAGGTGTGATGGCTTTAAGACGCCACCTACATCTGTGTGTCGCTTTAAGGGGGTATGGCATTCAGCACATGTGTGGTGCCCTGAAATGGGCAGTGTACACATACAGGTACAGGTGCTGCCCTGTGTGGTGCATTCCCCATATTCCTGCACTGTGGATATGGTATTGAGTGATGTGCACAGGCTGGAGCACTACCCGCAGCATCTTTCACATGTCTTGGAGGCAAATTACTTTGATTCTGTAGGCTACAGCACCCTCTGGGTGGTGCAGGGCCATGACTGGGTGAGTACCGTTCCAACTGTAACTGCCTGGAGGCAGTGCGGGGTGTGACTGATGTGCAGTATCCTAACTTATCTGAGTCATTTATGTCCCCTCACAAGACCAGCAGGGCCATCCCCAGTGGCTGGAACTCCCCATTGTGGAGCAGCTGGACGGTGCACCTGTGATGGCATTGACACCGACGTGGAGGAGGAGGCATTGGCAGCTGCCATTTCCATGGTACCTTTCAAGGAAGGTGTTGAACGGTATTGTCATTACCAGAGGGACTACACCCACCTGTGGTGGGTCACCGTCCCTTCTATGATGAGTGTATGCCATGTGGTGGTCCTAGCTGTGATTCGGGTACTGTTTATTCTTGCACTTGTGTGTGTCTGCTTTGTCCAAACACCACAGTGTGACATGCACATGTCCAGGTGGGGTTCTGTGTTATGGCCCATGGATTCTACCTTGGCTCTGGACTGGTATTGCATACCCAATAGGCATGTGCTGTTGCTGTTGGTTTCCCTGCCTGTGCTGGTTCCACAGGGGATACCTGGCACAGCATGCATGCCGGAGCTTGGCAAGCCTGCCCTGTTTTACTTGTGCTATCACTGTATGATCATGCCATGCAATCTAAAGATGCCGGTTCACTGCATGGCCTGATGCAGTGGCTATGCATGGCCCTGCCAGTCCTCCACACACACACAGCGTGGCATGCCTGTGTCGCATGGTTGATGTGATGGCCGTGTCCCTCAGGCATGTGCCTTGTGCCCACCTGTGTCTGGCAGTGGCCCCGACACTGACTGGGGGGGTGCTAGTGTGGCTACTGCCACGTACAGGTGGCAATGGTCTTTCAGTCTTGCATGGGCCATACAACCTGACATTACTGTATCTGTTCTCTCCACAGCGCTACAAAGGGCCACTGAGACACATGTTGCTGACCTGCATGGGGAGGTTGCCTGAAGTTATGACCAACCTCAGCTCCAGCAGTGAGGAGAAGTGGCCGTGGGGACTGCCTTGGGCCAGATGCAGTGAAGGAGAGGAGGGTGAGACCAGCAACATTGGCGCCATCCCCACACAGTGACTGCCCCTTCCCATGTGCATTAGTGTTCAGCTGCTGAGATCTGCCTTGCATTCACATGCCCTGAATAAAGTCACTTTAATATGCTGATTGGTGTGGTTACTTTGTCCAGGGTCTGCGTTGGTGGGATGGGGTGTGCTCTTTTCATGTGGTTGGGGGTTGCAGTGGGTGGCTCAGGCCTGGGGGGCATGGGTGCCTGGGCTCGTGTGCTGCATGTGCAGCATCTGTGTGGCTCATGGTCCACCATGCAGGCCAGGATGGGTGCAGTGTCCATGCCGGGGGGGGCAGCTAGCTCCATTGCGATGTGCTACACCCCAGGCTGCTGGCCCCAGGTGGTGTGCAGTGTGGTGATGCAATGCCATGGACGCCCGCTGTTGGGCCACATGATTTGGCCACCTGGCATTCACACCTGCCCATGCCATGCCTGATATGGCCAAATGCGGTGTCACGAGGATGTTGCGCCAGCGGCGGTGTGACTGTTGCACATCACTGGCTGAATTCCACCAGGGGCATGGCCAGAATCACGTCCATGTGCCTCACCGCTGTTGGTGGTGCCCATCCCTGCATGGCACACATGCCTGTTCAGCAGGTGCCATGTGGCCTGCCAGCTCCACAGCTGGGGGCATGTTGCCATGTTGGCATTGGCAGCCTGGGTTACTGACCTGCCATGGCACCAGCCATGTGTTGCACAGCATGCAGTAGCACGGGGTTTGCCGTGTCACTGGTGGGGGCTATTGGTGGCCATTTTCTGCCTCTGAAATGCCCTGTGCCAGCCTTCCAGTGGCTCTGGCTTGCTGTGCTGGCCCTTTTCACAGCCCTCTCCATTGCGTATGTGTACACATCTTGCGCCATGTGCCTGAGTGTCATACACAGTGTCGTGCATGTGAGTAGTGGTCACAGGTGTGCTGCATTACATGGCCATGCCCCCGGATACATGCCATGCACTGGGGCTGCATAGCTACACATGGCTGGCCTATACAGTCACCTACACATGCTTCATACATTCCCCGCATGGGTGACGTGTGTGCTGCATGCATGTAGACATCTCCGCGCATTTCTTACATGCCATACACATGGTACATTGGCATTGTGCATAGGACCTAATGATAGCCAAACAGAAATACCTAAAAAAAAATAGGCAAAGGTAACCACTCTAACCAGGCAGACCCACTAACAGCAACAGAAATAGAAATACTCTACACCACAGGTATCATAGGGCTCCATAATCCAGATGCATTGCTTTACATATTATTCTGTAATACTGGAATCTAATTTGCATCAAGAACCACAGAGCAGTGTAACCTACAAGGGGGGGACATCAAGCTGGCAACAGACACAGACAGCAGAATATTCCAATGATATACTGAGCTTCAAACAAAGACAAGAACAGAAACACAGCCGGCCCATTGGCACTGAGTGTTGAGGTGCTGGATGCTACACCTCACCCCACACCAGCGACCCAGGTTTGGGAATGAGCCCAGGGTACCAGGGATTAGCAGAGGAGGGAAGAGATTGAACATCTGAAGGACTGCCCTCTCTTCCAGGGGAGGGATGGGGAGAACAATCACTCGAGGAGCAACCTCTGGCAGCGGCTGGAGATAGCTGAAAGCAGCGTTGTGGCCCATGCCTGGGGTGGAGCCATGGCAGTACATTGCCTTGACAGTCGGGCTCCACAGGGGACTTACTAAAGAAATACCCCTTCCTCCCACCAATAGGTGATGGTGCCACCCACCCAAGGACCACACTCCTGGTAGTTGGGGGTGGCTCTCTCCTTGGCCTGTCTCCTCCCTGGCCCAGTACTCAACCCTATAAGAAAGAGACCTTGGGTGGGGGCTGCCCTTCCCCAGAGGGTAGAACTGGGGGTTGCCCGGTGTCAGGGAGGAGGGGAGATGAGTCGGGTCATGCAAGGGAGGTAGAATCTGTGAAATGGGCGGTCACTGGAGAGAGTTCGGTGGGGCACAAGGAAAGGGAGAAAAAATAAAATTCAAAAAAAAAAAAGAACAGAAACAGAAACAGACCCAAAAACATCAGGCAAATTAAGCCATAACTATACCATAGTCAAATGCAACTTGAAAGAGGCACAGCTGCAGCCCTCAAACTATATAAAACCCATAGACCATCACAAATGGCAACTAAAAGTGTACCCTTCTCTTTGGCTCCCAACATCAATCACATGCCTGACTCCCTCGGGTTTTGCAACATTAAGACAGGAGAGAACAACATATAGAACACACTAAAAGCAACAAACATTTGTCAATGTTGAATGTTCACCGCTGGTATTGCTGTTGTACTAAGTCATGCTTATACATTTTTACTGCAGTATATACAATATTAATGCAGACTAGAGCAGATAAGATGCAATGTCTCATTTTCAGTGGTGTCCTGCATTTACTCATTGTTAGATTGTAATTACCCAGGATAGGGCAGCTGAGAGGCAATATTTGCTTTTAAGTGAGCGCCCACATTTTGACCCCAGATGTCCTCCTGTCTTTTTATGATTTGATGTTATGATCAAGGCAGGTGGAATTTTTAAAATCCCATCCAAATAGTGATTTTGATGTGTGACTGTGGAAACAAGTTTTGAATGGGATTTGAAAAAGGACACCTGCCTCATTCAGGAGATGGGGTAACACAAGGGATATGTTGAACATTAGGGGCCAAAATCTGCAAAAAATAGAGTTATGGTGAATGTTGGAGCAATTTGTTTCCTCCTAACTTAGTTGGTTTTAGTCATTCTTACCCTAAATTTTCCACATAACCTTTTTATGACCACTTCTTCTAAGCATGACAGGAGTCATTTATAAAACAGTGTCTGAAACGTCATTTTGCACCATAAGGTTAAAACACATTTTGGGTAGGGTTTGAGAAATGACAGCTGTCACATTCATGAGTTAGTGTGAAAACATGGCTATGTTGAATTGTTGGAGTCAAAATATAAAAAAGTTCCACAGCTATGAGCGTCCATTGAAAAATTGCAATGTAGGCTCATAACTGTGTTGTTCTCTCATATTTATACCCTAGATTTTCAACATAGACTTCTTAAGACCCTGCAAAGCCTTCTTATGAGCCCACATCATGAGCAAGGGTGGAGAAAATGTTCAAATCCTGCCAAAAAGGTGATTTTGCACCATAGGTGTGAAAACACATTTTGGCCAGGATTTCAATAATGACAGCTATCACATTCATGAGGTGCTGTGAAGAAAGAGGTTTTTGAAAATTTGGAGTAAAAATATTGAATATTACATAAGTTATGAGCCTGCAGTTGTAAATTTCAACAAAAAGCTCACATCTTTGTTGTTTTTCAATATTTTTACCCCAAAGTGTCAACATAGCCTTCTTATGACCCCACCTCATGAACAAAAGCAGAGAAAAAGTTCAACTCCTGCCTGAAAGGTAATTTTTGTGCACTGAACAAGGGCAGAGAAAATTTCCATCTCCTGCCTGAAAGGTGATTTTTGTGCGGTGACTGTGAAATCACTTTTCAGAACAAATTTACTGAATTTCACTGCCATTGTTCACGAGGTGGGGTCCCAAAACAGCATGTTGAAACTTTGGGGCAAAAATATTAAAAAATGACAAAGTTATGACAACAAGTTCAAAACTCCATTGAAATACATTGAACTGCATTCCTGATTTCCTCAGTTCATGGTCTGGCGTTGAATAGGGAAGATGTGTCTGCAGTCTAAAGAGGATTACAGCAGTGGACCCCCAGTAGGTAACTAAGGGCTTAGGTGTGTGTAGGGTGGGTGGGTGTTGAGTGGAAGGGTTGGGTGGAGGGACAGTAATGGCAGTGGCAGCAACAGACATCAATGGACAGTTTTATTTTCAAAGGGTATAGAAAAAAAGAACTATGATGGACAGTTTTCTTTATTTTAGATGGCAACACTGGGGATTGGGCAACCCCGCTATCAGCATTATGTTTGGCAGCACTGGGGGTGATCTTCCCATTGTTGCAGAAGCAAAACTGGCAGGTTGGAATGTAGCAGCCAACACATGGGTCTGGGCTCCCCATGCCAGAATATTTACATGCATGAGTTGGGCTTTAGGGGGAGGGGCAGTTACAGTGGCAGCAGCAACAACAGACATCAATGGACAGTTTTCTATTTTACAGGGTATAATTAAAAAAAATTACAAGGGACAGTTTTCAGCAGGCTGATCATGACAGCTCAGCTGTGCTTGCTGGACAACATTATGTAGCTCAAAGGAAAGAGTCACCCTATGCATGGGTCGACTCTGTCCTTTGAACTACATGACGTTTCCACCCAGCAAGCCAGAATGGTGTCATGATCAGCCTTGCTGATGATTGGTGTGACACTGATGAGCCCTTTTCAGAGCACTCTGCATTGGACTGACATCATCACACCTCTAAAAACCCACTCTCCTAACAAAATGTTTGCAGCATGGGTGTGCACGATGAATATAATAAAACAAAATGCTGGACTTCCTGAGGACAAAACAAATCACTAACAACAGCATTAGGAAAGCTTCAGTACAAACCCTGGTCAACTACAGTATCCAACAATAAAAACTATACAAATCTCAGGCCACTGCAGCCTACAACCCATTAAGAATTACTCTTCAATTTCAGAAGAAAAGCAGTAGTACATATCAACTGTTCTCTGTCAAGAAATACATCCATCTACTAACATCAAACCAAACCTCTACAGATCACCCCTTCGACCACAAAAAAAATGAAAATATAGAAATCACAAGTAGTGGCACAGGACTAATACCCTCTTGGGATGAACTCTGAAACACAAATACCCTCATAAAATAAGCAGAAGAATTGCCACAATGGAAGCAAGAAAACAGGAAATAGCAAAGCTCCCTCCCAGAAAGCATGTCCCCAGCTGTGCTCTCTCCCGGAAAGCACATCCCCAGCTATGCACTCTCCTGGAAGGCACATTCCCAGCTATGGCAGACACCAAAATATAGATCTCCCAATTGGGGACTGACCAGTAGACCCCCCCAACCAGGGACTGACCAACACCCCCCATTCAGCTGTGTTTGCTGGATGGCGCTATGTAGATCAAAGGAAAGAACAACCCTATAATTGGGTAGGCTCTGTCCTTTGAACTACATGAAGTTTCCACCCAGCAAGCCAGAATGGTGTCATGATCAGCCTTGCTGATGATTGGTGTGACACTGACAAGCCCCTTGCAGAGTACTCTGCATTGGACTGACAGCATCACACCTCTAAAAACCCATTCTCCTAACAAAATGTTTGCAGCATGTGCCCACATAGCGAACATAATAAATCAAAATGCTGGACTTTTTGAGGACAAAATAAATCACTAACCACAGCACTAGTAAAGCCTCAATACAAACTCTGATCAACTACAGTATACCACCAATAGAAACTGCACAAATGTCAGGCCAATGCAGCCTACAACCCATCAATAATTACTCTTCATTTTTAGAAGAAAAACAAAAGTACATATCAACTGTTCTCTGTTAAGGAATAAATCCACCTACCAATATCAAACCAAGCCTCTACAGACCACCCCCTCGACCACAGCAAACTGCAAATGCAGAAATCACAAGTAGTGGCACAGGACTAACACCATCCTGGGATGAACTCTGGAACACAAATACCCTCATAAAACAAGCAAGACAACTGCCACAGTGGAAGCAAGAAAACAGAAAATAGCAAAGCTCCCTCTTAGAAAGCACATCCCAGCTATGCTCCCTCCTGGAAAGCACATCCCCAGCTATGGCAGACACCAAAATGTTGATACCCCAACCGGGGAGTGACCAGTAGACCCCCCAACCAGGGACTGACTAACACCCCCCCAAAACTCCATAAACAAGCACCTGAGACCTCTGAAGCAACAAGAGCAGCTAACAGCTGGTGTACCCATATTACACAATTACATTATCTCACGCAACTGGGTGACTGCCACCACTGCTGATACTACTGCTCCCAATCCTAGATGAGCCACCACTGCCACTACCACTGATTCTGCTGCTCTAGAATATCACACTTGTGCTTCCTATACAACACAATACACCACCATAGGCACACCAACCTGTATACACTAGCTAATGAAGTACCCTTCCTCTAGCAGCCGCTGATGCTGATTAGCACATCTGCAATGGCAGCATGCCCAATGATGTCACCATTGGGACATCCAATGACAAGGCACAAACACAACTGGGCTCAGGACTTGCTCCTCTCTCCCATTAGCACTCCAGTTGCACAGCATATCAATCACCATGGCACCCTCAATGAGGAAAGGCAGCAAGATCAACAAGGAACCCCAGCAGCACACCACAGACCAACAGTGTATAGACAGCTGTCCTGCAATATAGAAATTACAGAGGGGAACTTTTTCTGCCACTATGTAACTACTAATTTTAGCACCAATTAACCATAAACCTCATATTCCACTATTAAAATATGGAATAAGTACTGTATTAACATAGTAATATTACATATAACAACCATATTAACATGTTACTACAACATGTAACAGACAGAATAATAAACCCACAGTACAACATCTAATAGCACAAGAAAAACACCCTTTCACACATGGGTAGGGAGGATGGGAGGAGTGGGGAGGGAGGGCAGAGACATTGCCTCAAGCTGTGGACCCTGCAATACGAGCAGACTTGATAGACCAAATGGCCTTCTTCTGCTGCCTTCTTCGTATGTTCATATGTTCATAATAAACACATGAATACAACCTTATTACAACATGTAATACACACGTGAATAACAAATATATCACACACACATATGCAACCAATCAACAATTATCAACAACCAGTCAACCCCTATAAAAGAAACCACCACCCTCAGCACATTAGATTACAAACCACTTGAAGACTAAATAAAAGACAAGAATACAAACCTGGCGAGACAGCAATTCATCAAGGAGCAGAACAACAAGAACACTGCTAAAAAGACTAGATTCAACATCAAAATCATCAGGACTTACCTGGCAAAGGTAGAACAGCATGACACACTGGGTATACCTGCAAATTAATTAGACCATCACTTAGAAAGCTTCATATTTACACATAAGAAAAATGATGGGATCAAATATGAACCAGCAACACTATAGGGAATTCTAGGCAGTTTAGACAGAATAGTTCCAAAATGAAAACTACCCATTCTCCATATAGGTTCTATGTCAATTCAGCAAAGACACTACAGCGACAGCAATTTCAGGGAAGTCATTTCAGCTAATGCAATTACAGCACCCATACAATATGGATGCACCCCCCCCCCCCCACTAAGATAACCAACTCCAAGGTCATAGCACCTTGGGGATGAGGGAATGCATTATTCGCTGTTTTTGGTATTCACCCATATGTACAGGTGCTGTAATTGCATTCACTGAAATGACTTAGCTGAAATTGCTTGTTGCTATAATGTCTTCACTGAATTGATGTGCTACTCTCCATATGTACTGACCAAATACACAGTATTAAAACAGACAGTAAAAAATAGGCTAGGAAAACAAATATACCTAAAAAGGAAGGAAAAGGCAACCATTCCAACCAAGCTGAAGCACTAACATCTACTGAAATAGACCTTCTGTGGCACACAGGTACAATTGAAATGCATAACCCCACTGCACTGCTACGTATGCTGTTTTTTTAACATTGGAATTCACTATGCACTCAGAACCATGGAATAGTACCATCTCAAATGGGGGTTATTACACAAGCAACAGATGTGCAAGGCACAAAATATCTGCAGCACAGTGAATGACAGACCAAAACCAAGGCAGGCATAAATCCCAGAGGTATCAGACTAATAAAACCAAAACTACCACAACACTACAAACCCTGACTGAGATACAGTAGCTGCATATGAAAAATACTCCACAAAGAATCTCTTTTTTACTTCACCCCTAACTTACACAACAAACCAGAGTCTCTGTCATCCAGGAATAAGAAGATCATGGAAAACAACATGAGAAATATCCTAAAAAATGATCAGACAGCTGGACTACCATAGGAAAAGTGCATCACCAGTCATAGCACCAGGAAAGCCTCCATCAAATACTAGTGAACCCAAATGGATCTATGCGATAACGGCGACTGCCGATGGGCGATTGCCGTCAGGGCGATGGTGCATCACCCAAAAATATTTCGTTGTGCTCCCCAGCGACAGCAAAATGGTGCTGGTGAGTTGGGATTTATGAAGTATGCATGGGCTGCATCCCCGCACCTCTACTTTAGGATTCTCAACTGGGGGTACATGAGGGAGTACAAACACGGGAAAAATAAAATTCAGTCCAGTTGCAACAAAAAGTACCTGTGCCCGGACCCGAACCCAGCACCATTCCTGACGCAGCCCTGAACCCACCCATCACAAGCAGTTCGGCAGCTTGTCATGGTGTCAACCCCTAAAACACCTCCATTCCCTCCCACCCCACGCTTGGTGTGCTCCCCCCCCCCCATGCGCATAGGCATGTAGCAACAGGATGTTGATATTTCGGGCAGTCCCTCATCCAGTCACACACCTTCCCCAGTTGACCTGATGACAGGCACCGTGATTGAGTTGCCCTTTTGGTAGGCGCCCAATCACAGTCGCAAAAGTCACACGTTACCAACTGAAATATGCCACCCACAGAAATAGCATAGATTTATGTAACAGGCATCTAGAAACATAGAAACATAGACTTTGACAGCAGATAAGGACTGCTTGGCCCACCCAGTCTGCCCATTTCCCTACCTATTGAATAAGCTGCAGTTCCTAGTTAACCAACAGTCTACTTCTTCCTAACCCCCACCAGAATTGCCTTATATCTGTCCCATGCATTCTTAAATTCCCCCACTGTCTTTGACCCCACAATCTCCCCAGGAAAGCCATTCCATGTGTCCACCACCCTCTCCATGAAAAAATATTTCCTCACATTGCCCCTGAGCCATCCCTCTCTATCATTAAATCATACCCCCTTGTTCTTGCACACCTCATTTTCTGAAAGATGCTACCCTTTTGGACTTTGTTGATTCCCTTGAGGTACTTGAAAGTTTCTATCATGCCCCTTCCCCCCCTTTTCCTCGAGGCTATACATATTAAGCTCCTTTTGTCTCTCTTCATATGGCTTCTGCTGCAGACCCTGCATCATTTTAGTTGTCCTCTTCTGGACTGCCTTCATCCTGTCTATGTCTTTGCGGAGATGGGGTCTCCAGAACTGCACACAGTACTCCAGATGGGGTCTCACCAACTGACTGTACAGAGAGATAACAACTTCCTGTTTTCTACTGGTGATGCCTCTCCCTATACATCCCAGCATTCCCCAAGTGCTCCTTACTGCCTTCTCATATTGCTTGCCTGCCTTTACCCCCCAGAGGTCCCTTTCCATTTTTGTTGTTCTTAGTACCCCCTCCCCCCATTATGTACTCTTCCCCTGGGTTTTTGTTTCCCAGTTGCATTACTTTGCACTTCTTTGCACTGCATTTAAGCTGCCATACTTTTGACCATTCTTCCAACCTTGCTAAGTCCCTTCTCATCCTTTCCACCACTCCCTTGTGTATCAACTCTGTTGCAGATCTTTGTGTCGTCTGCAAAGAGGCATACTTTTCCTTCCAGTCCCTCTGCAATGTCACTTATAAAGACATTAAAAAGGACTGGTCCCAGTACTGAACCCTGTGGTACCCCGTTAGTAACCCCCCTTTCTTTGGAGTGGACTCCATTTACTATTACCCTCTGTGTTCTGTTGGCCAGTCAATTGTTTGCCCAAGCTACCACCCTCTGACCCACTCCCAGGCTGACTAACTTGTTTATTAATATTTTGTGTGGGACTGTGTCAAATGCCTTGCCTAAGTCTTGGTAGGCCATGTCCACAGCCCTTTCCTGGTCTACTACTCTGGTCACCCAGTCAAAGAAATCTATTAGATTCATCTTACATGACTTTCCCACTGTGAATCCATGCTGCTTTGGGTCCTGTGCCTCATTGGCCTCTATGTACTCAACAATTCTTTCTTTCAGAAGTGAGTTCATCATTTTTCCTACCACTGAGGTCAAACTAACAGGTCTGTAGTTTCCTGCCTCTGCTTTGCTCACACTTTTGTGAAGGAGAATCACATCCGCCCTCCTCTAGTTCTTAGGTACCACACCATCCTCCCATGATTTATTAAAAAGGGTAGTCAGTGGTGTCATTAGTTCTCTCCTTAGTTCTTTAAGAATTCTGGAGTGAATCCCATCAGGTTCCATTGCTTTATCCACCTTCAGTTTCAGGAGTTCTTTCAGAACCATTTCTTCTTTGAATGGACTGATATCTATACTCCTATCCAGAGTGCTTCTATTGATTGGATTATGTTCCTCCCCCTCCTCTTCTTTTCTGAATACTGAGCAGAAGTTTTCATTCAGTATCTCTGCTTTTTCACTGTCACCCTTTTCCCACCAACCCTCCCATTTATTAAGCCTCACTATCCCTCCCTTGGTCTTTCTTCGCTCCCTAATGTACATATAAAATGTTTTATCCTCCTTCTTAACCAAGTTGGCTATCTTTTCCTCAGTTTAGGCCTTTGCTATTCTGACTGCCTTCCTCGCTTCCTTCTGCTTTAACTGGTACAGTTCTCTGTCCTGCTTCTTCTGTGTTTTCTTATACTTCTTGAATGCTGTCTTTTTCTCCCTAACCTTCTCCGCCACCTCTTTTGAGAACTATAGTGTTTTTTTCCTTTGTTTTGATTTATTTGCTTCACACAAAGGCTTGTTGCCTCTGTGATGGCAGTGCTGATGTTTCCCTATTGTTCCTCCATCCCTCCTTCTTGCCCATTTGCTAGTGCTTTTCTGAGGCAATCTCCTATTTTGCCAAAGTCAGCCCTTCTAAAGTCCAGTACCCACACATTCATATGGCTTGACTCTACAGCTGTGTTTATCTTGAACCACTTGTTCCCAGATGGCTACTCACTTCTAAATCTGAGATCCTCTGTCCATCCCATTTGAAAGTACCAGGTCTAAGACTACTCCCTCCTGAGTGGGTTCCAGCACTAGCTGTCTGAGGCATGGGGCATCAGGAATGACCCTGCTCTTGGATGTGGCTGCAGCAAAGGTGCTCCAGTTAACATCTTGCATATTCAGGTCCCCAGTCAACAATATCTCCACTTGTTCTGCCATCTTAAGGATGCCTTTTATCATTTCCTTGTCTGTTTCCTCCCCCTGGGATGGGGGTCTGTACAAAACCCCCATGAGGATTGTGGTGCCATTTTTTGTTTCCAGGATGACCTACACTGCCTCCACTCCTCCCTGTTTGCCCTTCAGCTCTGTTGCTTTGATCCCTTCCCTTACATAGAGAGCTCCTCTTTCTCCTCTTCTTCTACCCTCCCTGTCCCTCCTGTAGATTGTGTACCTTGGTATGTTGACATCCCAGTCATGGTTCTCTGTGTACCATGTTTCTGTGACTGCCACAATATTCAGGCTTCCCTCTTTCATCAAGGCCACTAGTTCAGGAAGCTTGTTACCCAGACTATGGGCATTGGTACTCACTGCCCTCCATTTTCTGATGGTCTTACCCCTTTTAACCCCATCCCTGTCTTTACTGCCTTTGCTTTTTTCTCCATTTACCCCTGCCCTTCTCCCTATCGACATCTCTATTTTGGTGTTTACCTTGCTAACTACCCTGTTTTACTGGGGGCTGTGATATTCCTGCTCCTTTTCAGTGCTTCCCCCCTTGGCTAGTTTAAATGCTTATGAATGAAGCATTTAAACCTATCACCTAGGATCCTGGTTCCCCTCCTGGACAGATGCAGACCATCATGCCAGTGTAGACCTGTATCCCTCCAGATGGACCCCAGTCCCCAATGAAGCCAAAAGCCTGAGTTCTGTACCAGTTTTTGCAACCACCGATTGAATCCCATGTTGTGGAGCACCCTAGCCTCACCCATGCCATAGACAGGCAGCACCTCCAAGAAGGTTACCGTGCTTGCTACTTGTCTAAGGCCCCTCCCCAACTCCACAATCTCCCCCTGCACTACTCTGATCCCATTCCCAGCCAGGTCATTTGTCCCTAGGTGGACAATGACATCCAGCTCCATCCTCCGTGCAGCTGCTCCCACGATCCTGAGGATTCGCTCCCTGTCCCTCCAAGCCATGGTGCTGGGCAGGCACCTTACCTCACTCTCCCCTCTCCCCTCTCTCCCCCAGTTCTATCCCCTTAACAATTGAATCCCCCACCAGGAGTTGTTTCCTTCCCCTGTGGGGTCCTGTGCCACCCTCCTGTGGGTCTCCTTTGTGGAGGTTCCCAGCATCCTATTTGGTCTCCACTGTGGGTGCCTCCATAGAGGAACCACACTCTACCAGAAGGGTGTATGAACTGTTGAGAGGTACAGCTGGAGGGATGCACCTCTGTTCCACCACTCTCACTCTCCCTGAGCCCAATATGGTCCAGCCACTCCTTTTTCTTGGCAACCTCTGTGGCAGCAGCCCTGGTGGCCCTTGAGTGGGAGACAAGATCCCCCAAATCCTGGCCAACTCAGCCTGGAGACAAGCAACCTCCTCCCTCAGCCCAGAGAGGTGCCTGAAGATGGGACAACAATGCATCCTCCAGAATATCTCCTGGAAGACTGCCACTTCACAGCCACTGCACTGCACCACTCCCATCATGTCTTATTTGTGGCCCCTCAACTGTTGTTTTGTATGCTTACTCTTTCCTCTCTCTGTTTTCTTTTTTTATTTGTTTACTTTTTCTCCCTACTTTCCTACTGTCTCTGTGCCCTTACAGCTCCTGGCTTCCTGTTCTGGGACAGAAAGTTCCTCTATTCCTCAGTAGTCTCCTTCTTACTTGCTCAGAGACAGACCTCCTGTAGCTAACCCTTTTTTTCCTTCTCCTTCTCTCCCTGACTTTCTCTCCTTCTGTAGTGACTTACAGCTTCACTCTCTTCCTCTTGTATGTGCCTTTGTGGACCTAGTTGCTAGCTACACCCTGTGTAATTCTGCCTATATACCATCTAGCCTATTGCTTTTGCTTTGCTGCCTAACTGTTTCTGTGTCTTTAAATTGGTGTGACCTGGCCTTCCACTATAAAAGTAGATCACCCGGGGGTGGTTGGGGAATGAGGTTGGGTGGGGGGGTTGTTCCTTTGCTACTCGGTGTCTAAAAAAAACAATCAACAATCTGGAAAAAAAGACTTTCTGTAATCTACAGGGCAAAACACAGCTCTAGTTTAAGGAAGCTGGTAGCAGCTCTCCCTCTCTCAGCTTCTACAGCAAACAGAGTCCACAGTCAACTCCTGTTTGTAGTCCATTGTTCCTCAATCCTTCTTCAGCTCCTCCCCTTATCAGACACCTCTTTCACAGAGTTTCAGTAACAGCTCTAGTCACAAATGACTGCAAATATTCTCCCAGCTAGATTATCTCACTGGCAAATCAAAGTTACACTAAGTAAAGACAACCCCAAAAACAGAGAACCAAAACATTGACTTCTACTTACTATTAGAGGCCCCTGAGTTAAGAATTCAATTCAACGTACTCAGTAAATCATCTCCTTGCTGTAGGGTATCTACTCTCCCTCTCTCTCTCTCTCTCAGCTTCTGCAGCAAAACCTGGATAAACAGAGAGTGATTACATCTATTTATCTGAGTCACTGGGTGGATAAATTTATTTACCTAGACAGTGACTACGTCACCCTCCGTTTATCCACACAGTGACTATATCATCCCCCCCCTCCACTTGCCCACCGGCACTACTTTTCCAGCCCTCAACCACTTTCACTTTCCGCTCCATACCATACCTCACAAAACTGCCTTCCACATCAATTATTTACACAAAACTTCTCATGTCTGACAAACTGCAACACAGTCACATTATAACACTTTTCTCTCTTCTTCTTCTTGGGCAACTGCAATGACAATAAAAAAGGCAAGCATGTTTTTTTTTCCCCCAGTGCCTCCAACTTGGACTCCAGCCACACTACTTACACACTACACAAATCTCAGGAACTCACAGGAACATAACAGAACCACTGTAATCTAAGCCATCATCACTATTTTAGAATGCTCCTGATTTCTCAAATTGGCCTAAATGCTGACATACCGTAAGAAACATTTTCCACATTGAACTCTGGGCTGCTAATCCCTATATGTGAACCCCCCCAATGGTTCATCTCTTAGTTACTGGCATCCTCTGCTCCCTGTTCAACCTGCATTCCGGTTCCAACTCCACGTACAAATTATATTTGCCTTCTCTTTCTTTCAAAAGAGAAGGTGTGCTATTAGAGTGCTTGCAGTTTATCTGTGGGCTGTCTGGTACAGTCCTCAGTTGGTTTCGATCTTTCCTCGAGGGTAGGACTCAGAGGTGGTGTCTGGGATTTTTTCCTCTGCATCATTCCCCCTATCCTGTGGGGTACTGCAGGGATCCATTTTGGCACCCATGTTGTTTGTGGTGTACTTGCTGCCATTGGGAGCGATTATTAGGTGGTACAGTTTGAGTTTTCACTGCTATGCAGATAATACTCAACTGTACATGTCCTTTGTGACTGGCCAAGATGCTGCCTTTTCAGTCTTTAACAATTTTCTGGCCGAAATCCAGGACTGGATGAATATGAGTTGGCTGAGGTTGAATCCAGAGAAAACGGAGGTATTGGTTGTAGACCTAGGTTGCTGGGAGGTGGGTTTGTTGGCAGGATCACCTTTGGGTTTATGGCTTAGGGGTGCTCAGCTAACTACCTCAGACTGGGTGCAGAACCTGGGCGTTGTGTTTGATGACTGTTTGACACTTAAATCTCAGATGTCGGCAGTTGTCAAAGCCTGTTTTTACCATCTAAAGAACATCGCCCGGGTGAAGCACCTGGTTCCTCCTGATGATCTTCCTACTTTGGTCCACGCCTTCGTTACCTCCCGACTTGACTACTGCAAAGCCCTTTATCTTGGGTGACCAGGGGTTGATATTCACCACTTGCAGCTAGTGAAGAATGCAGCAGCCAGGCTATTGACTGGTTCCTCTAGGTCCAGTCATATAACGCCTGTGCTCTGCGGACTGCACTAGCTGCAAATATGCTGGTGAATCACCTTCAGGGTCGATTTGCTGACCTATAAGGCCCTACACGATCAGGGACTTGGCTACCTGAAAGATCTCCTTTGTCCCTACTGTCCTTCCCACTCTCTCCAATCAACTGATGAGGGATTGCTAGAAATTCCCAGGGTTCGCTTAAAGACCTCTGGGGACAGATCTTTCAATTTTATGGCCTCAGCCCTGTGGAATTCTCTACCTCATCAGGTGAGAGATTGCCCGACTGTCCAAAGCTTTAAGGGGGCATTAAAAACATATCTTTTTAGCCTTGCATACAATAATTTTGAAATGTTGCTGCTTTGGATTAATTGTAATATTGCTTTAATTATTTATTGATCTTATTATGTTATGTATAGGCGCCTTGGGTTTGGAAAGGCGCCTTTTATAAATAAAGTTTTATTTGATTTGATTTGATTTGAAAAATGAACTCTTTCTCCAGAATTCCAGACAGTTAGCTGCTCCCTTCATCTTTCACTTTTGCTACCCTCTGAACTCCGTTAGCTGCTCCGTTCATCTGTCACTTTCGCAGCACTCCGAACTTTGGAATGCAACTCGATGACCCACTCCTTAATCTTCAACCAATTTCTCCAGTGGGGAACAGCAAAATAATTTCTTGTCAGAAACAAAAAACCCTATCCAGCAAACTAACAAACACTGCACCCTAAACACTGAACCCTCGCTAAGTACAACCGCCATTTTTTTAAACATAGTTTTGAAATGCCAAGCGCTACACCAATCAGGAGCTACATTGGCACATCCACATGCCCACATCCTTAGCAACTGTCTTCACAACAAAAGCGCAACACAACTAGTACAGAAAATAAACCCTTAAACTTTAAATAACCAGATACACTATAAATATTATGACCTATTGTTGCATAAAATCAAATATGTGGAGTGTCAGTGTGTGATATTGCATTTATCTTGTATAGTTGCCAGTGACCTCTTGTAACTCTCACTTGTGGCTTTGCCACTCGTGAGGTTACTTGAGGTCACTGGCAACTGTACAAGATAAATGCAATATGCCAGCCTGCCGGTGTAATGGCAAGGCGACTGATGCAATGCTGAAATCCTGGGTTCAGGAATGGACCTAGAAGTTGGAGGGACAGCCGAGGGGAGAAGGATCGAGCACCCGAGGGGCAGCTCTCCTTCTCTGGGGGAGCGGAGTGCGGGTGAGCACGTGGCGCAACAGTGACCCCTGGCAGAGGCCAGGGGATCCTTGCTGACTGGCACCTGGTACTGTCTGAGTTGGAACAGACATCAGGTTCATCCCAAGGATGTCATTGTTTGTCCCACCTCCAGGGTTTCAGCGAGCATCCACAAATTCTGGCTCCAGCCATGATGCCCTGTTTGTTTTTTGTTTGTTTATTCGCTTGACGAGTTAGCACTCTAGAACAAAAGTTCTGTTTATACGTGCGACTCACAATAAACATAATTAAACAATATACATACAATTAAACATAAGGCCAAAATAGACACAATGAATAATAATAATGTACATGGCATTGACTAAAGCAATCAAATTTAACAAGACCCTCAAAATAATCCAATAACAGTTTCTTAAAGGAAAAACAAACATTTGATTGTTCATGTACACCAAATGGGAGATTATTCCAGATAAATGGACCAAGACACATAAAAGTCCTCTGACCACTAGCAGTCCACAGTAAGGGTATTTTCAAGGATCTATTATCAACCCTATTTCTTGAAAAGAAACCTGAGTTATATGATTGTAAATGTCTATACAAACTTAAAGGCCCACCAGTTTTCAAGATTTTAAATATAACATTTGTCATCTGAAACAGAAAATTTAAATGAATTGCCAACCATCCTATAGAATTTAAGACTACACAAAGTTGTGTTGAACGGGGAACCATTAAAGCAAATTTCCCAATTAGTTGAAGGAGTGCAGATTGTTTTGTCATTACCCTAGCTGAGGCACAATCAGTAATCAAAGTGGCATAATTTATTATAGGAGCCAAACATTGTCTAGATATTGCTATTCTGGTTTCAGCAGTTAGAAAAGCACGTAATCTGCACAATAATGAAATCCTAGAATGAATTAGAGAACTAATATTATCAAAATGACTATCAAAATTTAGAATAAAATCTGAGGCCGGCCCGCCGGTGCAGCGGTAGGGTTACCGCTCGCGGCGCCAGTGACCCGGGTTTGGGAACGGACTCGGGGAACTGGAGGGCCGACCGGGGGGAGGAGGATCGAGCACCCAGAGGCTGCTCACCTCCTCCAGGTGGGGTGGGATGCGGGTCCCACTGCGATACCACCACCTGGGTGACCACAGGTGGTGGTGCAGCAAGGACTGCATGAAGCAGGGAGGGAGGACGTCCGCTGGGAGCCGGAGTGTTAGCACGCTGTGACGTGCGTCGCTCTTAGGCTCTCCTAGCATGCAGGCATCCTATGGGAATGGGCGGAAAGAGGAAAATACCCTCCGGTGCTCCCTGTAGATGGAGCTTCAGGCCCCGATCCCAAGGCCCCTGCCAGCACGGATGACGGATCCCTGACGAAACTCAGTCGCTCGGGGCGGTGGAAAGGGGAGACCCGCCTCGTACCCACCTGGGGGTCAAACCAAGGCAGCGTGGGGGGATGACTGCACCCAATACCGACAGACGAGCAGGGACGCACAAGGCCGTAGGAGACTCCCAAAGGTATGGATGCACCGGGGTGAGAAGGGGGCGTAAAAAAAGAAAGTATAAAAAAAAAATAATAAATTTAGAATAGAATCTAATGCAACACCTCTGTTTAAATTGCCCCTGTTGCCCACCAGGGTGGGTTCCGCTCCCATGATCCCACCCTGGGGTGTAAGCCAGGCAAGTTCCCAAACTGACCATTGGGAGGGGGTGCCCCACCCGGTGGCCCTGCTCGGGGTGGATAAGCCTGGGTATGGTGGGGGCATTGGGCCTGGCAGGAGCCAAGCTGGGTCAAGACAGAAAAAAAGATAAATGCAATATAAAACAGTGACCCCCACATATCCCTTGTATATTGGCACAGAAACCTGCAGTCCATCAACAACTATTTAACCCTCTGCGAGGACAAACAAAACTAATCTCCAGCATCCTTTTAAAACAAATAACACAAGACAATAAAACAGCAACAAAGTACTGCTTGAGACACATTGTGGATGCCACAAACTAAAATACTGTATGTAACAGCCTAAACCTAGACTGGAAAGATGAGCCAAACCATGGTTGACACAATCATCAAAAATACAGCAGCAGCAGTGGAAAACACCAGTAGACCCAGCCACATGGAAAGACCCTTGCAAAACATCAACACACACAGTCCATTGGCAGACCAAACTGAGCAGCCCGACTGGCATCTGTGACCACAGCTGCAGCAAACAAACTTAACATGAGTAAGCAGCAGGCACTAAATCCCACACCCAGTGCCCATAATGCTGCAACACTGAGTAAACCCCCAGCAATCCCTGGCTACAACATAATGTTAGCACATGGTATAGCAGCTTCATCCCTGTTGCCTGCTCCTTCAATGCGCCATGAGGACTCCAACCTCACTGACACTGCAGCAGCTGGTAAGCCCTCAGCAACCTCTACCTTGCAGAACCCACCACCACATGGTAAAATGGCCTCATCACAGCCATCTAATCCCCCAGCACAAACTGACCTGAACACAGCAGCTGGTAAGGCAGTTGGTAAATCTCCAGCAATCCCTACCTGGAATGCAGGACCTCCAGCCCTGCTCACTGAGCTCACAACACACCACAGGGATGCTGACATGGGAACGCAAACTGCTGACACACGCTCAGTATATACCCTGGCTTTACCCTACATGCAGATGTCAGTCCTGACACCACAGAGCAAGAAGCACACTGTGGCAGCAAATGCACTTGAACAAGAGCTATATGCACAGCATAAGTGCACTCACTGTATCAGCCATGCTCCACACTACCAACTCTGATAACTATGGCAACAGAACCTAGAGCACATATAATGGCTCACACAGCCCTCTACAAATGCCAGTGGCTGCAGCTCCAGCCTACATACAGACCTCTACCACACTGGATCTGACAGAAAATTCCCAAGCCAGCATTACCTTCTTTGGCAGTAGCTTCACAGACAGCACTATAACAGATAACATTGCCATTAATATTTGTAATACAGAGCCAGCTAAACAGAAATACAAAACAAACATAAATCCCACAGACTGAATGACCACATGTGCAATGGACAACTTAATGAACTTATGACTACTATGAACCCTGACCTATGCTATGGACCTTGGCAGTCCCTAATCTCTTGATAGTATAGCTCAAAGTGACGTTAACTATTGAGCCATGATCAGTGAAATATAGACTAAGTATACCTGTGCAAAAAGCTCAAAGTGAAATTATCTATTGAACCTTGCCCAGGGAATATTTCACTGAGTGTACCTGTATCATAATAAAAGTACTGCATACTACACATGTCTCTGTCCCTCTTTATTTATTACATAAAATAAAAGATGGACATGTCATGGCCCGACTGAAAAAACACACAAATATAAATAAGGGTGTCAAGGGACATGCCATTGCACGGCTGACATATATATATATATATATACAGTATATATATATATATAAGGCACATGCCATGGCCTCACTGAAATTATACAGGCACTAGTATATTAGGGTTGAATAAGCACTTCTATGTTAAACTCAATATTTTGCACCTTAATAACTTTGCCCCCTTTCCACTGATTTACATGAAATTTGGAATGCTTTGCTTCTGGGCCAGAAACTCTTAATTCAGTACATTTCATGTAGATGGGTTTAGGGGAGGCAAAGCTACAGAGGTGCAAGAACCCCCAAAAGTCTTCGTTTTTGAAAATTTTTAAGACTTTGTTTGCCACCCGATAACTAAAATAATAGGAGGCTTTGAAACTTGAAACTTTCAGGTTTGATAGAGGTTGGTCCAAGGTGCCAGCCTGAGACCCCTCACCTGAAGCAGCAGCTCCACATTATTCAGGGGTCGAGAGTTCATCCCGGTACAGCCCGCCCCTGCACCGCCAGAAGCCATCATCAGCCTGAGAGCCCTCACCCAAAGCAGCAGCTCCACATTATTCGGGGCTTGAGAGGGCATCCCTTTACAGCCTGCATCGCCAGGAGCCATCGCCAGCTGAAAGCCCTCACCTGAAGCAGCAGCTCTACATTATTTGGGGGTCGAGACGCATCCCTGTACAGCCCTCCCCCGCACCACGAGGAGCCATCGCCAGCCCGAGAGCCCTCCCTGAAGTAGGAGGTATGCAGTAATGGCCACGGATGACTTTTGCTGCAGTTGGATGATTTTGGGGCCAGTCTGTATTTGAAATTCAGCAGGGACTTAAAGTCAGTGCAATATTTCAGATAGGTTTTTGCTGCAGGAAAAAATACCACCTTTTATTTGATTGAACAGAGCAACATTTTGTATTATTTTCATTTACTTTAAGGAGCTACTGTTGTTAAAAGGCATAATTTAACTCTGGTTTTATGCTGCAGAGAAAGTAAAAAAAAACTTTTATTTGTTGAACAGAGCAGCATTTTGTATTATATTCATTTAAGGAACTACTGTTGTTTAAAAGGCATAATTTAACTCCTTTACTGCCTCTCTCACTGAAAGTAATTCTTAGCTTTAACTTAGCTCAGACTATGCTACTAAACTGTATTTAGCTTGTATCCTCCCTCCCCATTCAGCCAGCCCCCTTCCCCTTACCTGTATTAAATTCTCTCTCCTTTCTCTATTCATCCCACAGCTCCACATTTTCGGGGATCAAGTGGGCATCCCTGTAAAGCCATCCCCCACACTGCCAGGAGCCATTGCCAGCCCAAGAGCCCTCACCCAAAGCAGCAGGTACACAGTAACAGCAGTGGGTGACTTGCTGCAGTTGGATTTACCCCGCCAACACTATGTGTCGGCTACCCCATCGTCCCCGCTAGTACCCTTGGCGATCCTCTACCTATATAGAGGTGGTCATGTGATTTTTAACCAATCAGTCCATTTCTCTGCCTGCAGGTTATCTGAACTTGCCACTAGGTGCTGCTAACACCCTCAGCAAAACAATTTTCTGCATCTTCTCATTCAGATGTCTCTCCTCAATTTCTTTTCCATGCTTCTTCCTCTTCTAATCCTCTCCTCCTTGGCCCCTCTGCTGTCCTTCCCACCCTCCTCTCAGCCAATTAAGTAGAAATGCCTACCTACACCCCACTCCCCTTTTACCTCTGGTACCTCCCTAACCATCACATACTGGGGACCGCCTCTACAATCTCCGGTTGTGGGCCCCAACATCCTCTCGCCATCATTTTTTCTGGGGCAGAAAACCCTTCACTCCTCTATGGATATATCATTTGTGACCATCAAGCTTTCAACTAACCAGCCATGGAAGCCCCTGTGGTCAAGGCCCCTAGCCAAACTGCTGACCTGTCACCTTCTCCTGCTATCAGGGAATGTTGAGCTGCACCCTGGTCCTCCCCCCCTCAATTCTACATCCTCCCAACCCTCCAAGCTCCCCAGGGGGCTGCAACTGATGCACCTGAACATATGTAGCCTATTACTCAAATTGCCCATGTTACAACCAGCCATTATCTTGCTTCGCCCTGACGTCCTGATCATATCTGAATCATGGTTAAAACCTCATAACTGGAACTCTGAAATTATGATCCCTGGCTACTCAGTCATCAGTCACAACCATCCAGGTTGCAAAAAGAGGTGGTGGAGTTGCCATGTATATTGCAGCTGAGACGCAGTTCTCAAGCATTGCCTTGCCACCCTCCACAACATCCATAGATACGCTCCTAATAAAACTAACCCTCCCTCATAATGCTCATATATGAACCTGCTCTGTGTGTATATATATATATATATATATATATATAACACACACACACACACACATATACAGTATATACAGAGCAGGTTCATACTGTGGACCTGATACCAACCTGTCTTCCATAATGGACCACCTTGGATGCCTAAAAACACTAGCTGCAGGGGGTGAGCTCCACATACTTGGGGACTTCAATCTAAATTGGCTCTCCAGGACCATCTACAAAGTCTGTAACAAAGTCAGTGCCCTAAACCTCACCCAAATGATCTCTGAGCTCTCCTGCCTAAACCACAAATCACTAAACCACTCCCTTATTGACTGGTCCCTTATCTCCCAGCCTCGCTGGATCCTTGAAGCAGGCCTGCTCCCTGACTCCCTTAGTGACCACACTTAATTTACATGATCAAGAAGATCTTTAAGCCTAAAACACCACCAACTCAATCATCCTTACCAGATCTTACAAAGCCCTAAATATCGATACTCTTCTACAAGACCTTGCTGACACTGACTGGTCCTTTGTCTACCATGCAAATTCCCCAGACACTGCCCTACAGGGTTTCAAATCTAGGTTCCTTGCCATCTTGAACCCCCACATCCCTATCAGATGAGGCAAGGTGTGGGGCACACACCTCCCCTGGATCTCAGCTGAGATCATCACTTGCCTCAAAGACTGTGACCTGGCATGGAAAGTTTTTAAGGTATTTGGGTTGCCACAAGACCATCTGAAGTACCCCACTCTGCTCAACACTTGCACAAGATTAATCCGGCAGGCAAAGGCTAAGTACTTCAACACAGCATTCCATGCCAACATAAACCATCCTGCTAGATTCTGGAGGGACCTCAAATCACTTCTCGACCCCCCTTCAAAGCCTCCAATGCTGTCCCTAAATATAGGCTCATCCATAGTAAACGACTTCCCTACTGTAGCCACAGACTTCAATTCTTATTTCGTTAACTGCACTGCTTCTTTGCTATCCTCTTCCCCAGCCCCCATCTGCTCCCACTCTCCTCAAGTCCGCCCTAGACCCCACATCTACCCACACCTTCTCCCTTTGCCCAGTTGCTCCACTGGAGCTGTACAATGCCCTCATCACACTCAACCCAACCAAGGGTTGATATCCCACAGGCCACAATGCTAAAATGTCACACCTATCGGCCCCTGCCATTGCCACCCCCCAGTTGTGATCTTCAGCCTGTCTTTCTTGGAAGCCTAATTACCAGCAGCATGGAAACATGCCATGGTCATTCCCTTATCTAAGGGTGGTGACCCATCCTCCCCCAGAAACTAGAGACCATTTTCCCTTTTACCTATCTTAGCCAAGCTCCAAGAAAAACTTGTACTCTCTCACCTTTCTACCTTCCTTGACTCATCTTCCTTCTATACCACCTTCCAGTCTGGTTTCACAAAATCCAACTCCACCACCACCTCCCTTCTACAGCTCATGGATTCCATCCTCATGGCTATGGATAAAGGGTTCATCACCTCAGCTATCCTTGTCAGCCTAGTGAAGGCATTTGACACAGTATCCCATCTCCTCTTCCTGGCTAAGCTTGCCAGTGCAGGCCTCTCCCTTTCGGCCACTGCCTGGTTCTATGCCTACCTGGTTGGCCAGATGCAATTGGTCAGGATTGGCAACACTACCTCCAACCCCCTCCCCATCTCCTCAGTGGTTCTGCAGGGCTCTGTTCTGAGGCCTCTCCTATTCTCCATTTTTCTCAATGACCTACCCTTCACCTGCATCCACACCTCCATTCACAAGTATGCAGATGACACAGTGCTGTACACATCAGGCCCATCTGCTGGGGATGTGGTGACCAGACTGCAACAGGATTTCAACAGTGTCCAGCTTTGGTTTCGCTCAAACCAGCTCTACCTCAATGCCAAGAAAACCATCTCCATGACCTTCGGCACAAGGCAGAGACTAGCTTGGCTCACCTCCCCACATTTTTCCACACCCTGGATGGGACTTCTTTGGAGGCTTGTCCTTCCTTCAGATACCTTGGGGTCTGGCTTGACCAGCACCTTGATTTTTCTGTACACACTGATGAGATCGAACAAAATTCACCCTAGACTGGTTGCCTTCTACTGCAATCATGACTGCATCCCGTTGCCGGCTTGCAGAGCCATAGTACAGAAAATGACACTGCCAATTTTTGACTATGGTGACGTAGTCTACAGTGCCGCACCCAAGTCCTCCTGACCAGACTGGACCCCTTTTTCCACTCTTTTGTTTCTTTGCTCTTGACTGTCCTTGCTCCACCCATCACTGTACCCTCTACCAAACATTAGGCCTACCCTCCCTTCAGGACCATAGATCTTCACACTGTGCTCACTTCACTGCCAAGTACTGGACTGATGCCTTAACCCCCTACCTCTCCTCGGCCCTGACCACTCACTCCCCCACAGTATACGAGCTCAGGAGAACAGATTCTAGACTCCTTTATATTCCTCAAAAGATCCTCCTCATCAGGCCAGGCAGCTTTTAGCTACCGCATGCCCAAGATTTGGAACTCCCTTCCTCCACACATTCGGCAGTCCTCACCCTCACCACACCTAAATGATCTCTTGTCGGCACATTTCACCCCCTCCTGCTCATGTTCCTAACTACATTCTCAGCACTACGACAACTAACCCCCCCCCCACAGATCACTCTGTACAACTTCTGAACCTCCCTTTACTCAGTTTTTGTTCTCTTTGCCTCCTTCCCTGTCTGGAATCTCAGCCATGGCTGGGCTGATCTGCAGTTCCTCACCCCACATCATTATTTTACTTCAGCGCTAGGACAACTACCCCCCCGATCCCTCTGAACAACTTCTGAACCTCCCTTCACTCAGTTGTAAACCCCCCCGGTTTACTCTGACAACTTCTGAACCCCTCTTTACCCAGTTTTATTATCCCTATGCCTCCTTCCCTGTCTGGAACCACAGTCATGGCTACATCGGTTTTGGGATACCAAAGTAATGTAAGGAAATGTTGTGGCAATTATGATGAAGGAATAGTTTGCATATTGTATATTTAAGGCAGATTTTTATGGGTGGAATAATTGCCTTATAATATTTAAGTACTTCTCAAATAAGTGGCTGACTGTAGAAATATGATTTACTTTTTATCTGTTAATGTGTTTTAGCACAAGTACATACAAGCTAAGAAGAACTGGTGTTTAAATCCCAAGCAGAGATAACCTTCCAGCATTATCAATATTTAATATTTAATCCAGGAGTTTAATTCAATAGTTTGATTACCAGAATGGATTAATTTGAACCTATTGTAGCTGGGACCACTAAGAGGTATCAATGTAGATATCGAACAATTAGCCAGTAAATGAGGTGATTCTGAGAACCGATCTGAAGTATATTGCAGAAATCATTAAAAACCTGATGTGTCACAGGGCATTTTGGGTCCTTGGGAATTGATGATACACTTAGCCCCTAATCTCCAACCTTTTTAGTGTGCTTAGTACGTGGTATAACTTCTTGGTAAATAGCCCGTAGCAAAGGAGTACTCTCTGAATATTCTTTAAAGCCTTAGGTAAAGATTACCTAATTACCTAATTTAGAAGGAATTTCAGTCTTGGCAAGTAGGAGCAAAAGCAGGGACATGACCTAATACTTACCGACACTAGAGCAGTAGATATGAACTGATTTTGGCTCCCTTCCATATTAGGTGTTCAGAATTTTAGAGACCCAATTAGTCTGCGGTGGTCTACTTCAGCCTAGTTTCACTAGGCAGATGTTGGGAAACATATTTTCGGAGTATTAACTGACCCATAGTCGGCAGAAGTGCTGGTGGAGTCCTTGCACAGTGTAAAACTAAAACAGGACTGGGATTACCCCAATGGGAAGCAGAAAAGTTTTTGTCGTCTGGCAAAATGAGTGTCCTAGGAATGCTCTTTGAAAGGTTGGCTTTACCATTATGCTTAAGACCATGAGAAACACCTATGTTGGGAAGAGGATGATGAGGGAGTGGGTCATTTTATCCAGAGTAACCTTAGGTATTTCTGTTTCACACAGGTTATGTATTCTAGGTCTAGTTTAATATCTCATAGCTCTGAATATTGAATATCAGTACAAAAGGATATTTGACACATATGAGTATCATAAGTTAAAGCAGATATGCTAGTTTAAACTTTGAGCTGTGATGTCTTATTCAGTGTTTGTATTATCATTTTGAAGGTATAAGTACAGAAGGGGTACCCCCTCTATTTTTTCTATTTTTTGTATTTTATTTTTAGAATTTGTGCAGGATGTTTATTCATATATGACTCCTTTAAGAGAATGAAAATTTATTAATGTACTGTATTTTAACTTTTGCAAGTATTTTAATGACATGACCTGTCAAACAATAAAAGCAACTGCTACCACACGTATATATAATAAGGGATATGCCATGGCCTGACTGAAAGATACACATATATATAAATAAGTGACATGCCATGGCCCAACTGCAAATATCAATATTTCTCCCAACTGCAGTTTGAACTTATGACATAACGAGTTGTAGAGCCATGAGTGATGTCAAAGGACAAACTGCACAAGGGGAAATATCACTGATTTCTCCAGTTGAGCCATGGCATATTTATTTATTGCAGATTTCGAAAATCCCTTTGAGTCTGAGACTCATTTACAAAGGCTCCACATCACAAAAAGTAGAACATTATTACAGTGATCACAAACTCAAGAGCAGGAATCAGACAGGCATATTACAGACAGTACAATAATAAAGGCTAACAGAGCCTAAGGTATATTAGGATAGGTTTAAGTAGCTTAGTATATAGGCTCTAGATTAGATTTGAACAGCCAGCTCTGGCAGGGGCAAGAAATAAGGGTGGGGAGAGGGAGGGGGGAAGCCGGCTGGAGGCCGTTGTCAGGGAAGGGAGGAGACAGAGGAGGGGTCAGAGACAGTCACAGGGGTGAGAGGATGGGAGATGGGATCTGAGAGCAGTTTTGAAGGGGCCAATTCTGTATTCATTAGTGAGGGTACAGGGCAGGCTATTCATCTAGGAGGGGGTCCTGTAGCTGAAGGACCTTTGGAATTGTGAGGTTCGGCACCTGAGGAAATAGGAGCTGCTTGCCAGAGCTACAGGTGTTTCTAAGAGTCGGGGCCAGTTGGATTATAGTGGTGAGGCCAGAGGGGGTGGAGTCCAAGGGCAATCTTTTTGGCCATAAGGCATGTGTGGAACTGGATTCTATTATCGAGGTTCAAGCAGTTGGTGGAGTTATCTAGGGAGCAAGTATGGATGAGCTGATCACAGCCAAGGAAGAGATGGCATGCTTTGCTCAAGGAGAGATGGAGTCTGCCTAGGGCCGAGGTGTTTGCAGCTCCATATATAAGAATACCATAGTCAAGGAGAGAGAGGACAGCAGAGGAGACAGTGATCTTAAGAGCTTCAGGACTAAGGCAGTGTTTGAAGTGATACAGAATACCAAGTCAGACATTAAGGGCAGAGGGCAGATGATGGATGTGCTGGTGGAAGTTAAGGGACAGGTCTAGGGTGATGCCCAGATATTTAAAAGTATCCAGTTGCTCAAGGGGGATCCAATTGGCAGTTAGAATTTGGGAGCAGAGCTCCTTCCGGGAGTTCAGCGGGTGTGAGAAGAACATAACTGTTGTCTTCTTGTAGTTTAGAATAAGACGCTGCATGGAGAACCATTTTTTGGCATCAGAGAAAGAGGACTGGAGAAAGTTGTGAAGTTGAGTAGGGTCTGGGTTGGAAGAATTTAAGACCACATCATTCACATACATTAGTAGATTGCCTGAGCAGGACGAGTGGAGGGAGTTAAGGAAGATACTGAAAAGCAGGGGGCCGAGAATGGACCCCTGCAGAACACCAGAGTGGACTGGTAATCTGCTAGATATGGTGGTACCAATTTTGGCCTGTTGGTACCAGTCTGACAGGTAGTCAGTGAACCAGTCGATGGCGTCCTGGGAGAAGCTGATGTTGGAGAGTGTGTTTAGTAGGAAGGAGTGGTTGACAGTGTTAAACGCCTTAGCGAGGTCAATAAAGACCGCACCCAAGATATTGCCTCTGTCTAAGGCAGAGTGGACGTGTGTGGTGAACTCCAGGAGGGCTGTCGTAGTACTGTACCCTTTGTGAAAGCCACGTTGCTGTTTACAGAGTAGGTCGTGATTGTTAAGGTGATCAGTGAGCTAGACGGAGACAATACGCTCTAGCGCCTTCAAAGGGGTGGGAGGATGGAGATGGGGTGGTAGTTGTTGGTGGAGGTACGGTCACCACATTTAAAAATGGGGGTAATGGAGGCAGATTTCCATTGGGAGGGGAATTTCCCTTGACAGAGGGAGCGGTTGAGAATTTGGGTGAGGGGATGGAGAACCTCATGTAAAGTGAGCCAGAGGAGTCTCGGGTCTAAGGAGTCACTACTGTAATGGAAATGGTTTAAGGCTTTTTCCAGGTAAGATTTGGCTGACTCTGGGCAGATACAATGAAGGTAGAAAGGAGGGGTTGCAGGAGGGATCTGTGAGTTGAAGTGAGAGGGTGGGTCAAAGAAGTTAGGAGGGATGACATGGCTAAGATTAGTGAAAGCCTGGTTAAAAGCTATGGCAATATGCGATGGGTCAGAAGACAGGCATCCATTGACCACTATCTGATTGGGGGGGGGATTATGAACCTTGCCACAGATATCCTTCATATTATTCCAGAATTTGTGCCCTGAGCCCCAGGCAGAGATTAGGGAGGATTTGTAATACTCTGCCTTAGCTTGACGTAGTGCCCAGGTGCATTTATTCTGGGCCTCACTGTATCTCTGTCTATCCAATGGCAGGCCAGACTCATTTGAGAGGTACCATAGAGAATCACAGGTCCACATCAGTGCCAGTAGGTGGCTAGTGATCCACGGTGCAGGGTTGCCTTTGACCACCCTTTTAGAGAGTGGAGTAACAGAGTCACAGATAGCATTGAAGGTTTGAGTGTAAAGGTCGAAAGCATGGTTAGGGTCAAGGGTATTCATTATGTGGGACCAGTCCAGTGAGTGGAGGTAGGATTTCAGGATAGCAAGTTTTCCAGGACCAAGTTTGCACTGTAGCATTATTTTAGAAGGGTTCTTTGGAGCTTTCCAGAACCAGGAGCAGAGTACCGGGAAGGGGTCACTAAGAGCATTTGGAAGCATGGTAGTGCTAGTGATCTTCTGGGGACGGTTTGTGAAGACCAGATCAAGTAGGGAGGAAGACCCGTTGCATTGGTTCAGGCATTTGGGGGTGGGGACGACCTGTGTCAGGTCTTGGGCAGTTGCAGCATCGATGAGCAGGGCGGCAGTCTTAGCCAGTTGATATTGAAATCCCCAAGAGAAATTATTTCATTTTGTGCTGAGAGGGTGGCAAGGTAGGACAAGACAAAGTGGAAGGCTACATTCTGATCCCTGGTGGAATCTATACTGCTGTGATGTGAAGGGGGGTTTGGGAGTGTCCTAGGGTAGGTCTGAGTGTAAGGGCTTGAGGGTCAGGTATCAGCAGGGAGGAGGGAAGTATTTGACCACGCAGAGTATCCTTGATGTATAAAGTGCAGCCTTCCCTTCTTTTACCCTGGTGGTCGGCCCAATAGAGGTTGTACCCGGAGAGAGAGTTACCGTCGAGTCTGGGATATGAGGGGAGAGCCAGATCTCACACACTGCAATGACATTCATGTGATGTTGTAGGACCCATCCCTGGTAGGAATCCCACTTTTTTAATAAGCTGCAGACATTAATGGCGGCAATGCGTAGTCCGGTGGCAGGGTGGTTCATGGGTGTGGAGGTAGCGATCGGTCCCGGGTAAGGGTGAATACTGCCTGACATAAGGAGGAGAAGAAGGAGGGACCTGAGGAATGAATGCAAGGCCATCTTTTTGATATAGCGAGATTTGCATTTGAGGGACCCATGGGTGCTTGAGCATGTTGGAATGGGGAGGGTAAGTATGTGGGGGGGGGTGCCAGGAAGAGAGGTAGTGGAAAGGGGAAGGAGGTCTGAGGTTCCAGAGGAGGTGGCTGGCAGGGGCTGAGAGGAAAACAAAGGGTGGGGCTGGGACAGTGGTCATTGCTGATGATCGTAGTGAAGGTGGGTAGGTAGTAGGCACTTTCTGGAGAGGAAGATGGAAGCAGAGCATAGAGGTTGCCTAGGCAAAGGAGACTCATCGGAGGTGCTAGTTGGACAGGTGGGGAGAACAGTAAAGCAGTCAAGCAGATGTCAGAGGCATAGGGAGGTTGATACTTGGGGATAATGGGTGGAGGATCAGCACTGGGAACAGCAGAGCGGTCAGCGTTGGGAGTATCAGGAGCATGGTAAAATAAGTTAAGGGGGAAATCAGGTGAAATGTTTGCAGGAGAAGAAGCTGAGCTGCCTCTAGTGGTGAGCTAGGATAGGCTGCTAATGGGGAAGCGGGCTGATTGGTTCTGCAGCCCTATAAAAGACACTGCTCACCAAGGGTGGTGACTGGGGAGGTGGGGAGCCAACGCCCTGCGTCAGCAGGGACAATCTACGGCTATCCTACGATCTTTCAGCCTAGCATTCTCTGCTATGCATCCCGTACCTGTGATGCTTGTTTTCAAGGGGTGGGGAAGGCAACCGTATGCTACCCTCATGACCTCTGTGGTCGGACCCTCGTTGGATCTGCAGGTATCTGTGAAAATAGGAGACGCAGGTAAGGTACTTATAGAGCAGAGGAAGACCAAGGGGGAAGGGAGGCCAACTGAAGGAATGGGCCTGCTTTAGCACAGGAAATTTACACAGTATGCATAGTACAACATTACTTGCAATAACTAAGTTAAATTCTACTATTGTACCCTAGTAAGGCTGGTGAGAACCCCTTACAGGCAGAGCTGAAAGCGTACAAGAAATTACTAGTACAAACAGTTCAAGATTACTTGCAATAACTAACTTATTTAAAGAACCCTTGTAAAGCTGGTGAGAACCCCTTACAGCAGAGCTGAAAGTGTACTTAGAATTCTATCTGAACTGCTCTGCCAACAATTATTAAATTAAGGTAGCAATCAGAAACAAAATTTCAATTTTAAAATGTTTTGGTGCCAAAAATGTTGTTTGTTTTCGGGGGGTGGGGAAGGGCGACCGTCTGCTGCCTTCACGATCTCCATGGTCAGACCCTCGTTGGATTTGCAGGTATCTGCGATGCTTGTTTTCGGGGGTGGGGAGGGCAACCGTCTGCTGCCCTCACGATCTCTATGGTCAGACCATCATTGGATTCGCAGGTATCTGTGATGCTTGTTTTCAGGGGTGGGGGAGGGTGACCGTCTGCTACCCTCATGACCTCCATGGTCGGACCATCGTTGGATCCGTAGGTATCTGCGATGCTTGTTTTCAGGAGCTGGGGGAGGGCAACCATCTACTGTCCTCACGACCTCAGTGGTTGGATCCTCATTGGATCCGCAGGTGTCTGCGATGCTTCTTTTCGGGGGGGTGGGGGAGGACGACTGTCTGCTGCCCTCACGACCTGCGTGGTTGGACCCTCGTTGGATCTGCAGGTATTTGCGATGCTTGTTTTCTGGGGGGTGGAGGAGGACAACCGTCTGCTACCCTCATGACCTCCATGGTCGGACCCTCGTTGGATCCGTAGGTATCTGCGATGCTTGTTTTCAGGGGTTGGGGGAGGGCAACCATCTACTGCCCTCATGACCTCTGTGTTCGGACCCTCATTGGATCCACAGGTATCTGCGATGCTTGTTTTCAGGGGTTGGGGGAGGGTGACCGTCTGCTGCCCTCACAGCCTCCATGGTCGGCCCCTCATTGGATCCACAGGTATTTGTGATGCTTATTTTCGGGGAGTGGTGGAAGGTGACCGTCTGCTGCCCTCACGACCTCCGTGGTCGGACCCTCGTTGGATCTGCAGGTATTTATGAAATGCTCTAACTGGTTTTCTTTACTTTTTTGATGGTTGTATCTCCATTTTTTTCTTTTGTCATTTTTCAGATGATGCAGCTTTCTTTTAGGATGACCGAGTGGGTCTTTTTTCTTTTTCTTTCTTTCTTTTTTTTTTTTTCAGGTGACGCTTTTGTGTATTTCAGTGTATCATCATGTTGTGTTGTTGATGCATAACTGAAGGGGCAGGGAGAGGTAGGGGACTGAGTGGGTATAGCCAAAGGAGAGGCCAGAGAGTTGCTGTTGGAGTGTTTTCTTTCTTTTAGGTTTACAATAGGCCAGGCTGAAAACCTCAGGTGATTGTTCATTCGAGATAGCTGGCCCAGTCCTGTGGAAATCGCTCCCCAGATTTCTCAGGGAGACCTCGTCAGTGGAGGCATTTAAGAGGGGTCTGAAAACCTACCTTTTTTAAGAAAGCATATTTGGAAAACTGCTGTTTATTTTAATGTGACTTTATTTATTATTTTATCATTCATTTATTATATTTTTTTTATTGAATATACTTTATTGAATAATTCAAAAAAGATAACACATTCAACAATAAAAACAACAAGACAAAAAACAAAAAAAAAAAACAACAGAAAACACCAATACAGATCAAACAATGTTCAAGGTATTATTGTATTATTTATATACCCTGTAAGTTTTTTTGTGTTACTCTGCTTGTGATTTTTTTTAAGGCACCCAGAGCCCCTGGGATTGGGCACCACATAAATAAATATGTACTTACTTACAAGATTTGCTGATTTAAAACTGGGGAGAAAGTGAAAGTGTGTGTGCATCAGGGAGGAAATGAAAATGGTTGGTGAAAGCCGGCATGCAACTGAGCAGCTGAGTTTTTATTGTGCTGCACACACTGCTGGCTGCAACCAATCACTACCTACTGTGTGGATAAATTCTGGCATTGGAGACCTAGACTGAGGAAAAATGTGATATTCTCATTATAGGTCTGACCACCCTCTAAATATCAAAAATAATTGACAGAATTTATCCACACATGCACTGCAATATATAATTATACAGGTGTATACAGTATTAGGGTTGAGTATTCCCTTTAATGTTAAATGCCAGTTTGTGCACTATCATTTACTCTGCTCCTGGTCAAAAGATTTACATGAAATTTAAACAGCACATAGTTGGTGCCGGGTTCCTGGATCCTGAAAAAGTTTGTGGCAATTGGTTCACTGGGGATAACATTACAGAGGTGCAAAAATCGTACAAATGACTATAATTAAGACCTTTTTCTGCTCACCTATAACTAAAACATAGGATAAGTTAAAACCTTAAAGTTGCAGTTTTGACAAATTTTGCCCCATGGTGAGTGCTTTCGTGGTTTATATCTTCCAAACATGAGTAGTTTTTGAAATATTTAAAGAGCTAATGTACTGCCTAAAACTAATATTAGTTTTTAAAAGCTGTCAACCATTACCTTTTATATCTGAGGTACTTTTTCTTTTCTTTTCCCTTTGGGTAATTAGAAGATTGTTTACCAGATGTTAGTAGGTGTGATGTGTGGGACAGCACTCTGTCTAGCAGCTGGCATATCTATCTGTATTACCCTCCCCCCACTACATAATCAGCATTGTGACCTCACTGACTGTGACATCACCACTGTTTTGGAACAGCCATTCAGTTGCTGGCAGGTTAGTAACTTGTGAAGTCAGTCAGTGAGATCACAAGGCTTATGATGTAGTGGGGAAGGGGGATAAACATACACTACCTGTCAAAAGTTTTAGAACACCCCCATTTTTCCAGTTTTTATTGAAATTTACGCAGGTTAATGTCTCAATGTACTCTGAAATTAAAGCATAGAACAAATAAACAATTGGAGATAAAAAAGAAATCATAGAATCATTTTGTTTAACAAAATTTAATCTAAATTTTGACTCATCAAAGTAGCCACCTTTTGCAGATATACTGTAACCGCCGAACACACTCGTGGCATTCTTCCTACAATGGACATCAAATATTGTTCGGGAAGTTCTTCCCAACACTGTTGCAGAAGTTCCCACAAATGTGTTGCACTTGTAGGTTGCTTTGCTTTCACCCTTCTGTCCAGTTCATCCCAAACCAACTCAATGGGGTTTAAGTCTGGAGACTGTGCTGGCCATTCCATGATTTGAAGCCTACCGTCTTGTTCTTTTCCTCGAAGGTAGTTCTGACATAGCCTGGAGGTATGTTTTGGGTCATTATCTTGCTGTAGGATGAACCCCTGACCAACTAGACTTAGACCAGAGGGTATTGCATGATGCTGCAAAATGCTGTGGTAGCCCTTTTGGTTCAGGGTGCCAGTAACTCTGTGCTGTTGTCCTGTGAGCCACCTATCACGCAAGCTGTTGACTCTCAGAAACTTGTCTTCTGATTCTGTTGTGGCTTTGGGTCTGCCAGACCTCTTCCTGTCAGAGTTTCCTCCAGTTTCCAAGTGCCTTTTGATGGTGTAGGAAACTGTACTCACTGACACCTTGGCTTTCTTTGCAATTTCTCTACAGCAGTTTTTGCTAACCTAAACTTTTTTTTTAACCTCTAGCAGTTTACCGCTTACCTTTGTACCATTTCAGGTTATTCACTGGACTTGAATTGCTTAAATTTCAATAAAAAATGGAAAAATGGGGGTGTTCTAAAACTTTTGACCGGTGGTGTAGATATGTCAGCTGCCAGGCTGAGAGCTTTTCCACACATCCAGCACAATATTACCACATACAAGACTCTCTAATAAGCAATGGGAAAAAGAAAAAAAACTTCAGAAATAAAGTCACAACTGACTACTTCCTAAAATTTGTATTGTTTTCTTGTCTCCCTGTTTCAGTTCCACTAGCTCTTTAAGAGAAACGAGCATGTGTGGTTAGCAAAATAACTGCTCTTAGGATATTGAATTTTTATCACATTTCTCAGTTTAGTTTAGTAATTTTACATGAAAGCTTCCATTTTGGGGAGCAGGGATGCCCCCCTCCATCTCGGAAGCTCCAACTATATAGTGCTTCAAAACATCCTTAAGGAACCACCTTGTTAACACCGGAAGCGGTAATTGCCACTAGTCAAGGCCGTACTCAATACTTATGATAAAGCTTACTACTAAGCTGCTTAAGGACAACATAACTCTGGTATTGTTTGCATCAATCCTACCTGTACCAGCTTGTTTGTATCTATGTACTTATTGCTGTCTTAAGTTACTATTATACTGTGTTATACTGTTATACTGTGTATTTTCATTTGTCTTACTGTGACAAGGTACCTTTGTAAATGAGCCTATGGCTCAAAGTTTTTCCAAACTGCTGTCTAAATAAAATAAAAAATAAAATATAGAGACTGCAAACAGCATCCATATATCTTTCAATGGTGTTCGTTCAGCAGGGGTGGGGCTATGCATTGGTGAGTAGCTCTGCCCCTGCTGAATGGAGCTGTGCTTGATTTTTTTTTGTTATGGCCATTCAGCAACCATTAGCCACATCAGTGGCCTAATTGCTTTAAACTGGACACCAGCATGCCCAATCCCCGGTGCCAGCTAAATAGTGAATTATAGTATTCCAGCTCTGGGGCTGCCCACTCCCAGTGCTGGTTCATTACCCCCATTATGATTCCTCCACTACCCGCCCACCAAGCCAACATCCTGACAACAAGGTGTCCAATTTCTGGTGTCTGTTCAGACCGCCCCTCCCTTGAGCCAACAGTCTGACACCAGGGTGCCCACCACCAGTGCTGACAAACATCGAGCTGATATTGAGGTGCCCAATCCCCACTGTTGATACCAGTAATAAAAAAAAACCCTCTACATCTTTTTCTTTATTTTAACCTATAAAAAGGAAAATGGTCCATTGTTGTCTGTTGAGCCACCATTCCAAGCCCCACCCACCCCAACCCCAACTCAGCCACTATCACCACTCACCCATTCATACATCTCACTCACTTAAATTCGGTCCACTATCATGGATCCAGTCTCTGAGCTGAAGATATCCTCCTCCTGGAAACACAACTGCGAAATGAGGAAATAAGGTTAAATGTGGATACTGTATTTTCAATGCATTTTGAAATTTTACTAATAACTTGGTAATTTTTTTTTTAATATTTTTCTCCCAAATTTTTAACATGGTCTTTTTGGGAACCTACCTCATAAACAAGGTAGGGGACATTTTTCAAATCTGGTCTGAAAGATGGCTTTGCAGTTGCTCCATGAAATCATCTTTCAGGCAGGATTTGAAATTGTTCACCTACCGGGTTCATGAGGTGGGGTCATAAGAAGATTATGTTGAAAATGTGGGGTAAAAAAAAAATATAGATATATATATAAAATGTTATGAACGTACATTGAAATATTTCAACACTCACTCATAACTTTGGTAAATTTCAATATTTTGACCCCAAATTTTCAGCACAGCCATTTCTTCATGAATGCAGCAGGTGTTCTTTTTGAAATCCTGGCCAAAATGTGTTTTCATAATTGTGGTTTGAAATGATATTTCAGCCAGTATTTGAAAATGTTCACCTACTAGGCTCATGAAAGGGGTCATACACAGACTATGTTGAAAATTTGGGATCAACATATTAAAAAACAACAATGTTATGAGGTACATTGTATAGAGAATAATGCATATGTAACTGCGTGTTATGATTTTGTTTATGCACTCGAGATATGAGATGATGCATAAACCTTGAGAGTGAAGATCAAGAGGTTCATGCAGTCATCACACATTGAAGGTGTTTAAAAAACCTAATAGGTACACAGTTACACATGTTTTATTTTTTATAATAACTGGTGCTAGGTGTTTACTGACTGCAAACATGTTAACACTAAGCCAAAATGTGGGCAAGCATGGTGCTAGCCAGCTATGCTGCTCGCAAAGGACTCCTTTGCTCTTGGTCCTTTTTAAAACTGCAGTGGATGGAGCCCTGCAGACCTCTTGTGACAAGAAAAGGAGCCCATGTCACCAGATTCCAAATGAGCAACACAGGATTTAGGGCTGCAGCACTGTCACTCCACTGCCAGTTGCACTAGTCTACTCTCTCCATTGACTGTAGTGGTACAGCACTATTTGTCCCACGGAGATCACAGTGGAACATTGCACACTCTGCTGTTTCCATGATGGCCACCAAATAATACTGCACATACATGACAATTAGTGCATGCGCTGCACATTGCAGAGGCCATCTTGGTCATTGTGAACTGTACTGTGTTCTGCCATGACCACTTATTTCTTAATTTTGAAATAATACATACCCCCCCAACCTGATCCTCCATCTCAGTACCCACCACCCTTATAAACATAATAGTGACACTGGGGTGCCCAATTTCTCAGTGTCCTGATCAGAAATCCTTGTACTCCCCCTGTCCACTACCATGCATGCACGATTATTTGTGATTTATTTTTTTAAAATATATATGTATGTCATTCCATTCCCCCCCACCTGACCCTTCCTCTCAGGACCCACCACCTCACTCCACCCCCAGAAACATAACAATGACACTGGGGGGTGCTCAATCCCCCAGTCTCAAAATCATATGTATCCATACTTTTTTTCTCCCCCCACCTGACCCTCCCTCTCAACACCCACCACCCTGCCCACCTCCAGAAACATAACACTGACACTGACACTAGGGGTACCCAATCCCCTAGTGTTGTGAATAGGAATCCTCTATCTTTTTTCTCTTAATCTGGAAAAAAGGAAGCCATCCATCAATGTTTTTGCAACCGTTATTGACACCACACAACCTCCCACCCAGCACCCATCACTCCACACCTCCCCAAGTCCTTACTTACCCACTGGGAAGTCCAGGGCTGTAATCTTGTCTGGACCACAGACACATCTTCACTTTTCACAGCCAGACTGTGAACTGAGGAAACAGATATGCAGTTCAATATATTGCAATGAAGTTTTGAACTTAGTGCCATAACTTGGCAATTGTTGCATATTTTGGCCTCAAATTTTCCACATGCCATATTTGGAACCCCATCTCATGAACAATGGCACTGTCATTAGGCAGATCTGTCCCAAAAGGTGATGTCATGATCCCTGCATGAAATCACCTTTCAGGCAGGAGTTGAACATTTTCTTTGTCCTTGTTCATGAGGTGGGTTCATAAGAAGGCTATGTTGAACATTTGGTATAAAAATATTGAAAAACAACAAAGAGCCTACATTTTCTTTTGCGAACACCGGCCCGTAACTTTGGTAATTTTTAATGTTTGTCCCCCAAATTCACAGCATTGCCATATCTTTACAGTACCTCATAAGTGTGACAGCTGTCATTTTTCAAATCCTGGCCAAAATGTGTTTTTGCATCCAGAAAGGTGATTTTGCAGTTCCTGTGCAAAATTCCTTTAGGCCAGGAGTTGAACATTTTCTCTGCCCTTCTTTATGAGGCAGGGTCTTAACAAGGCTAGTTTGTAACTTTTGTGTAAACATATTAAAAATCTAAATTTCCATATTTTTACCCCAACAACCTCACCTGCAGCCCTATAGGCTCTGGTCAGAGTTTGTTTTTTCAATTATCTATGGAGTGCTGTACATGATCGGATCCGATAAGAAAATCTTTTCCTACTTTTCCTCAGCACAGTAAGTAAAAGTAAACTGTCTGTGCTCTTTTATGTGATGACTACTGGTTTGAAAATCAGCATTCAATATGTTTCCCACTATAGCAGTAAAGTAACAGTAAGTAGATTTTGAGACATAGAAACATAGAAATTGTTGGACGATAAGGACCGTTAGGCCCATCCAGTCTGCCCATAGGCCCTATACATTGCATGTGGCCACTGACCCTATGTGATCAATGGCTTTTCATCACTCCTTCCCCTCTCAAGCTTCCCTTGTGCCTGTCCCAGCCATGCTTAAACCCCTCCACTGTGCTTTCCCCCACTACCTCCTGTGGCATACTATTCCAAGTGTCGAATACCCTTTCTGTGCTGAAAATCTTCCTCACATTACCTCTTAATCTATCCCCTTCCAATCTCATATTGTGCCCCCTTGTTCTAGTACTTTTTCTACCTTGGAAAAGGTCCCCCACCTGCACCTTGTTTCTGTTCTTGAGGTACTTGAAAGTTTCAATCATGCCCCCCCCCGCTGTCTCCTTTCCTCCAGTGAGAACATACTGAGGTCCCTTGGTCTCTCCTCATATGTTTTGTGGTGCAAGCCCTGCACCATCTTTGTTGCCCTTCTCTGGATAGTCTCTACCTTATCAATGTCCTTGTGCAGGTGTGGCCTCCAAAACTGCATGCAGTACTCCAGGTGAGGCCTTACCAATGTTTTATACAATGGCATCACCACCTCCCACCTCCTGCTGGTGATACCCCTGCCTATGTAACCCAGCATGCCACTGGTCCTCCCTGCTGCTGTGCACTGCTTTGATACTTTAAGGTCATCAGGGATGATAACCCTTAGGTCCCTTTCCTCTTTGGTGACAGTCAGCTCCTCCCCCCCAACCTGTAGCTCTCCCCAGGGTTCCCAGAGACAGTGGAGTGTGAGCCTGAAAAAGCCGCAATAACTTGGTGTGATATCACACTGGGTAATTACAGCTTTTGAAAACTTTCTACAACAAGTTGATATAGGGGGTCACCACTTATTATAACTTTTAAATGCTCACTCATAACTTCAATAATTTTCTTTTTTTTTCAGCAAATTTTCAACATAGTCTTTTTTTTCACCACATTATGAATGTGACAGGTGTCATTTTTCAAATCCTGGCCAAAATGTGCTTCCGCACTTGTGGTGCAACATTTTTGTTTTTTTACTGTTTTACTGTTTTATAATTAGTATCTGCCACATGTGCATACAATAAATAAAGACTCTGCAGTCTTTGTTTGGTAGACATGTTTATTAATGGGAGATATGGATGCTCATAAATAATTTTATGTTGTAAACCTATTTTTGCGGGTCACACCTAACCCGCTAACATAGTCATTTTTTTTTAAAGCACACAATTCAAGTTTTACAGTAATTTATTTCAATATTAAGTGGTTCTTCTGGATTTATTTTCACTTCAGGTGGGTCCAAAAGGAGCTCTTAACCAATGGTCAAGCAGCTTGAGCAATGCCTAATGACATCACAATGACCTCTGCTGGACTCAAAACAGAGCACTGAAGTCAAACAAAAAGAGTTAAGTCTTAAAAGCACTAATATGAAAACTTTGGCATTTAAAATATGTATGCTCAGTTTTAAAAGAGCAGCTAGATCAGTGCACATTGCACCAATCCTCACCTGTGGCAAACACCATGTGCATCAGGGATTCTGCTCTGTATTTTAGTTGAGCAGTGGTCCCTGCACCAAAGTCCCCCAAGTTGTCACAGGCAGAGTGTTGCACCAAAGAGTTGATGTACCAGAGGAGTTTTACAGAGGGTGCCATTGCCCCCTGCCCGGAGCAAACCCATCCCCAGATCCATAAAGTTTTGGGGGGTAAGGAAACCTGCAACCAACAGGTTATAGTACAAATGGCCCTTTTGTAGGGTGCCAGTGGACGGTGTGTACCACAGTATGGTGTGCCTGGGTATGAGGGTGGCACTGAGCAGATGTGTCAAGTACAGCCCACAGAGCTGCACACAGGGTAATCCCAAGCATGAAGGCATCAACCATGACCTGCACCCCCTGGTGTTCTCAGCTCTGCTGGCTGTCCCATAGCTGTCATACTCCTGACAAGCAGGGACTGCCCCTGTCTGCATGGTATGTGCTGCAGGATCATGGCAGGTATGTACCCACTGGCAGCATGGATTTTGCAGCAAAATATGCTCTTGTGGCGCAGCCCTCCATGTGCCAGCATACCGCATCTTTGGGTGCTATAGTAGGAATGGCAGGTTGTTGGGCACCCCTATAGGCAGGTGACATACATGACTGTGGGAGATGGACTGGTAAAAATCTTCTACTGGTGTTGTACACTATGCACCCACCCTCTCATCCAACATGTCATTGACACTGTTCTGACTAGGCAGGGTACAGTGGAAAGGATGGAGCTTCCCCACCTCTGTATCTGTGGCACCAGGTCCGTTGCTAGTCCGTCTCCCATAGTCATGTATGTCACCTACCTATAGGGGTGCCCACCAACCTGCTCATCCTACTACAGCACCTGAAGATGTGGTATGCTGGCACAATGAGGGCCATGCCACAGGGAGCATGTTCTGCTGCCAGAGCTGTGCTGCCAGTGGGCACGTGCCTGCCATAACTCAACACTGCATACCTTGCAGCCAGGGACAGTCTCTGCTTGTTGAGGAGTATGACAGCTATGGGACAGTTGGCAAGGCTGAGAACACCAGGGACCCAGGTCATGGTAGATGCCTTCACACTCAGGATTACCCTGTCTGCAGCTCCATGGGCCTGTCCTTATCACAACTGCCTGGTGCCATCCTGCTATCCTGGCACACCATGCCATGGCACACACTGTCCTCTAAGGTCTTTCAAAAAGACTGTTAGTACTGTACCTTGTGGGTTGAAGGGTTCATTCCCCCCAGCACAGTCCCAATATGCAGTGCAAGGGCTGTTAGAACAGCTCATGGCTGGTCTAACCACTGCCGTGACTTGCGGCTACGGCGGGCCTTTCAAAATTAGAAATTAGGAGATGCTGCAGCCCTGCCATGGCACAAGCCCCCTTATGACCTGGCACACCACCACTTCTGGTGCAGGGGTGGTGCAAAACTGGTTCAGTGCACAGCTCCTGATTTTGACGCAGCCTGCATTTGAAAATCATGATTGCTGCAGCATGTGGTGCAAGGTACCGTATGTGTAAATTCCTTTTGGCGCAGGCACCTTCCATCATATTTTGCCATTTGAAAATTGGACCCATTGTATAAATTGGACACACAAGGGCCACCCTTAGAATATGACTTTTATTATAACTTGTGAGGGGGCAGGACTTTTGTAACTCACTCTTGGCTCTGCCACTCATGAGCTATGGCCTGCCCCTTCACTCATGAAAATTAATGGCATATTCTGAATAAGGATATTGTGTACCCCAAAGATAAAAAGTCACAAACAGCAAGGTTATTTTTGCTTGTCAGGAAACTACAATGAGAATATCATGATATTCTCACTCTATGGGGATGACAAAGCAAATATTGTCACTACACTGTAGGTCCTTCATAACAAAAGCCTGACAGCATTTCATTCCAGTACTTGATTGTTCCCAGTGTTTACCCACTTCAGAGCAACAGCCGCAGGATGACTTTTTGTAGGGCGACAGCACAATGCCAACAGTGATCGTAGTGCCAGGCATTGTGCTGCCCGACCTCAAGTGAGTGAAACGCAGCAGGGCATGGCAGTGGTCTTTGCAGGTGGCTGTGCCCTGTCACCCCCCAAAAACTTCTGATAATCACCTCCATGGTGGAGGTGTATTGGGGAAGGGAGTGCAACACCTGTGCAGTGCCATTACTGCAGAGCACACCAACAACCAGTTCACCACTGTGACAAGTGAACTGGCTACATCACCCTGATGCTGTTGCTCCATCAACGGGATACCTGTTCCCAGAAAGTTCCATCTACAGAACTTGAACTCAGTCCCAAACAGGAGTTGCACAACAGCTGGGGTGCTTACGATACAGAAAGTCCAGTGTAGAGAAGAGAAAATCAGGCACTCACCCTCTGATGAATTATATACACCACTTTGCTGATTTAGTGCAATTCGGTTTATTCGGTGCTCACAGTAAAAACCATTTATACGCCTGACTTTTTTCAGATAAGCTCCTTTCTCAAAGGGATACACAACAATGTGACATCGCACCATATGTAATGGTAATGACATCATAATCCTACGACTCAGTAACAAGTGAATTAAACGTAATCAAATAAAAAAACATAAATATCTACATAAAAGACAAACAATAATAAAACATGAGTTAAAATAGATTACTGGCTTGATATGGACCATATGACTAGTATTACTTAACACATACTGTAGTTATAGGCTTGTAATTGTTAGGATGGCTACCACATGCCAGACATCATTAATATAGCAGCAAGTGACTAATGCTATTCAGGTAAACATAAAGCGCTGTTATGGTAGACCAAGTCCGTTCCACAGGAATGCAGCTATCTTTTTTTCTGCTATGGCTTAGCAAAATGCAGGAGGAAACCCCAGAAAACAGAAAGGGGGAGAAGAGGGAGAATTGGGAAGGAGGAAGAAAGCTGAAATGCAAATAGACACGAGAAGCAAGGAAAGAAAGTGTAGTCAAAACAGGAATATATTTGGGATCCTTCCTGGTGCAAACCACCTTCAAAGAACAAGACAGAGGGAAAAAAGAAGAGCTCAATAAGTAGATAGCTATACATGTACACAGTGCAACCAGAACTTCTTGAGACATAAATCTACAGTGATGGCCAATGTGAATCAGGGGCGTGTAAAATATGTCGTCCAGATTTTAAACCTAATTTTTTTAGGAAGAGGTCCAGATCAAAAGCATTGTTCAGTCCATGGTGCTTACATGCATCCAAGCTATAGATCCAGAAAGCCTCCTGTTTCAGTAATAGATTGTCAGCATCTCCACCTCATGGGTTGTGACTGACTTTGTCTATAGCTCCAAAGACAAATACAGAACTATAACTTCAACTTTCTTCAGACAGCTACACATCCAGCTATTTTACCACACAAACCCCTGCCGTTGCATAAATCAAATACAGCAGAATAAAAAGATGCGTGATATTTGACTTATGGTCCCTGACCCACGAGACTTCACTTGTGGCTTCACCACTCATGATCTCATGAGATCACTCATAAAAAAATAGGTATACTTTTACTAGTCCCATGCCATATTCCAAACATATTTATTTATTTATTTTATTTATTTCGTTTTTGTTAACCGGGTAGGTGCACTAGCCATAAAATGACTATTTTCAGGCATGACCTGGGAGAGTACAACAAAAGGAGAACAGTTGAACAACAGCAACATGGGTACAATAATACAAATAGAGGAACAGTACAGCAGTGCTACAAAAACACAATGGGTAGAAACAACAAAAAATAATGGCAAGCATTATACAGATAATGGCAGTAAGATATATAATAAGTGCAGAAACCATGGACCCGACCTGTGGAGTGAAAGGATTAATAAGATAGTAAGGTTATATAGAGAGAAATGTGAGGAATGTTCAAACATAACAAGAAAGACTGACAGAAGGAAGGTCAGGGGTGGTAATTGGCAAAACAACAGTGGATGGTCAGCAACAAGGTTCAAGAAGGAAGAGAGCTAGTAGTCAAGAAGTTATTTACAAAGAGAAGGAAAAATATGGGGAGGAGAAGAGAAGACAGTCTTGGAGCTGGATTTGAGCAGGGGTGACATTACTGGTAAGTCTCAGGAGTTTCAGGTTGGGTCAAAGCATGTACAAGCATCAGCTAAGGATAGATAACGACAATATTCACTTTTAAATCCAAAGTGAGACTAAGACATCCAGAGGTTGAGTGGAAGAGCATTCCATAGCCTGGGAGCAGAGAATTGGAAGGTCCCTGTGCCTTTAGTCGTCCGACATCTCGGAACATAGAGCAAGGATTTGTCAGCTGATCGCAGGCCATGGGAGGATGGTTGAGGGACCAGCAACACCGCCAGCTGGGATGTTTTTTTTTCCCGGATAATCCAGTCTATTAGTGATCCAAGGTAGTATTGTCTACTGGCAGAGGGTGAGAGCCAATTCAGATCCTTATAAAGAAGGCAGTGATGTTTGAGTCGAGGCAACGAAGAGGCAAATCGGCATATATTGTCATAAGTTACGTCCCACTTTAGTAGGGAGGTTTTATGGGCAGAGGTAAGAATAGAGGCCCCATAAGTAAGGGTTGGGAGCAGAATACCTCAGGCAATTGCTAATTTGGCCGAGGTTGTAAGCATGTAGCTCGTTTTGTAAGCTACTCCTAGTTTTGAGTTTACAGCTTTGCACGAGGACTGAATGTGAAGATTAAAATCCAGGGACTGGTCCAGGAGGATCCCAAGGTACTTGAAGGAAGTAACATTTTCAAGTGGAAATCCTCCTGGGTGAAAACCTCAACAAACTAGAACAGGTCTTAATCTTTGATGCAGAACCTGGAGCATGGCTTCGTTTTCTTTTCATTTAGTGCAAGCTACGGTCTAGTAGCCAGTCTAAGACCTTATTGAAGTCTGAAGTAAGTGATGTGTTTTGCAGGCAATACTAGAAGAACTAGTGTAGATGATCAGGTCATCAGCATAGAGAATAGCTGAGCAGGATTCCAGGACCTCAGCTGCATTGTTGATAAAAATTGAGAACAGAAGGGGCCTAAGGATAGAGCCCTGGGGGACCCTAAGGTTGATAGTAGACGTGTTGGACAGGGGAGAGTTAAATTTGACAGCTTGCAACCTGTTTGACAGGTAGCTACAGAACCAGTCCACAACAGGGGTAGAGAAATGGAATTTATGGAGAGTGGAGAGAAGCAGGGGATGGTCTACAAGGTCGAAAGCCTTAGTGAGGTCAATAAAGATGGCACCTGTGAGTTTTCCAGAGTCCATGTTGGACAGAATATCAGTAGTTAGTTGAAGAAGAGCTGTGGGCGGGGTTTGTGTCAAAACCCCAACTTTTGGCAGGTTATAGTTATAATTGTAATTCTAAGATTGTATGCACCCTCCCAATCCTAGGGTCCAATTATTCTTTTTTTTTTTACAACTTCCTTTCTGCTCCATTGCCGGAGAACTCTGTCTGACAACCTACTGCCACTCCACAGGCTTTGCCTCCCACCATGACCTCCTTCGCCTTCTCGCCCAACCTGATGGACCCCCCCCCGGCCCTGAGCCCCTCTGAGGCAGGGTTGCCCTATCCTCCCAGGAGGCTCTATCTAAGTCTAGTGAGCCAAACTGGGTGATCGGGGATGGAGGGGAAGATATTCCGGTGCTGTGAATGTGGCCTGCGGTGGATGGAGGTGCCATCGCCTATCTCCAGGATGGGGATTTTCTTTCTTCTTACCCCCTGAGTGCAGCCGTGCAATGATGTCAGCATGTGGCTACCCTGTAAACATCTGCCGTGAGTGCCCTGATTCTGTTCCCATGCTATTAGTACCTCTGGCCACCACCGGGGGTTTCTACTGTGCCAGGAATCCCTGGATCCCTCCCCAGGGAGAGGAGAGCTGTCCTACGGATGCTCGCTCCTTCTCTCTCCCCTGCCGACCCCAGCACCCGGGCTCATTCCCGAACCTGGGTCACTGGCATGGCGTGAGGTGTGGCATCCAGCACCTCAATCCTCAGTGCCACCAGGCTGGCTCCTAGGATCTAAATAACTGCCAGTTTTTCAGATCACAGATCTAGCAGTTTCTGCTCTATTTAGTGTTGACATTACATTAAATATCCCAAATTAAGGCCTCACTTGAGCATAGATAATGAAAAAAATGTTTATTGATTTTAAACCTGAAACATTCAGGTTCATGATATATTGATCTGCAAAAGGGCATTACATTTGTTTTGTGCTGAAAAAATGGCATTTTGTTTCTATCATGGAGTGCATGTATGCACAAACCAAAAAAGGCAAGAAAAAATGCATGAAAAAACATTAGCATTTTTTTATTCATGATTGACTTAACAGGACATCAATCAAGAATGAAAAAAAAAGGCTCATATTCTTTTTAAGCCATGCTGCTGGACCCCACACATCCTTGTAGTTTTTGATTCTACCCACTCTTGCATTTTCTCTCACCCATCCTCCTGACTGCAATACTGCCCCACCTCTCCTTGGAGCATGTTTCTCCTTATAGCACCCCAACAGAGAATGGAAACTCAGCACACACTGACAGCACTAAATGAGTAATGTAATGAGACTCACTCATACAGGAATACCGCTCTGACCCCAGTCTGTGATGGATCCCTCAGTGCTGTATACCTGTGCCACTATATCTTTGCTGGTGTCGCCTTTGATGAACCAGGGAGATCAAATATGAATGAGTACAAGGGAAAGTGTTGAAGGAACTCCTATTGGAAAAGTTATGAGGATCTCAACTCCTAATGGGGTTCATAAGGAAACCAACCAGAAATGCACTGCACACAATGATTAACATGAAAATAATGTGCAAATTAGAGAATACAAAGCAGGGGAGTGGGGGAGGAAAAGCGATAGGAAAAATAATAGTAAACATTCCCCTACTGTCAAGCTGCGTTTCAGTTGCTTATCCAGGCATAGTTTGGAATTATTGAATATAAATGCCCCAGTATTACTCTAGTGCAAAATGTGCAACCTGCCCCCACAATGAATACAATACTTGGTCCAGCAGTATTGTTGGACACTCCCCACTCCCCACTGGTACCAGTAATTGTACTGAGATCTTATGGAGCTCCCTTGTGCTCCTTTGGGTTTTCATCCATCAAAACCATGTAGACCAGCAGATGTTGCGTGTAGTTAGCTGGTGTTGGTGCACTCAAAAAATTAAACCATACCCTTCATTTTCTTAAAATGAACACCAAATGAACTCCATTTGTGTATTTGTACTTTTGGCTGGAAGGTATAGTCCATTAAATGTTTTCCAAAAATTAAATTAACAATGAAAGGGTATGCTGCAGTGGCATGGCCCTGTGTTACTCATGATTCCCCAGTCCTACAGGATCACCCTAAGCACATAGCACAGTCCCTCCTCTCCCGGGTTTGACTTGTCTCTTGATTGTAGGCATCTGGGGCGACATACAAAGATGCTCTCCACTGGGTCAATCAGGCTTCCCCTCCTCTCTGAAGGAAGCTGATGTGTCTCAGAAGTTAAATATACATCTTCAGTCTGTGGAGCCCAGCCATGTCAGAATGGTATATCAAATCCTGGCACCCAGTCCCCAAGTGTACTTCGACAACCAGTACCTGGTAGTAGTGTTGGATGGTTGTCTCTTCAAACACAGAGCTGCTCTCTCAAATGGATTTATGCTCTTTAGTCCTTCTGAGTGCTGGGTAAGTGCTCACAGGGTAGCTTACCCTTGCTAACACCTTTCCTGACTTCCATTTTCAGTCTCTTAATTCATGCTGTACAAGCATATGATCGCTCCTTTTTATGTTTGCTTGCAAAGCATGCAAACATATTGGTATCAGTCTGATGTGAAAGGGCTTTTTAGGGCATGCTCTCCTCCACTTATCAAAGTTTGAGAATACCAACACTCCTCCCTAATTCAGCCCACTCTCTGCCTTTCTTCTCCTTTTTATTTGAAGTCCTTGCCCAATCACAAGGCAGGAAAATGCAAGCTTGAAGGTGCTAGTGTAACTCCAACACACAACACATACCAGAAAGTAAATCACCCACCAGTTCTGGTTGCATAGGGCTAGAATCCAACCACAACAACAAAAAGCCTCACAACTCATCTCATAGGTCATAGTTTATATTCAAGCATCACATAAAAAAGCATATTTGGTGCAACCACTGCAGTCCATCACTAAAAACTCGATGGCGTTTCACTCCCTTCTCCTGGAGCTTTATCAAGGGTAATAACATACAACTAAAAACATGCTAAAACAGTGTGTCCTCGGTGATGTCATTCTTTCTTTTGCAGGCAGAGCCAGAGGAGACCAGGTCAAAAAAGCTATGATTAATCAACTGAGCAACAAGAAAATGAAACAGAAAGTAAAGGCAGATGGGGACCAAAGATCCATCTAGTCTTCCCTGAGTGCTACCCCCCAATTAGAATTTCTTAGAGACAATCCCCTTATGCCTATCCCAAGCAGATTTGAATTGCCCTACTGCTTTGGAGTCAATGACTTCTGCAGGTAGGCTATTCCATGGAGCCACCACCCTTTCCATAAAAAAGAAATTATGCATGTTACCCTGGAACCTTCCTCCCCTTAATTTCATTTCATGACCCCTTGTCCTTGTGGAGCTATTGATCAGAAAGAGTTCCTGGGTAGTGACTCTGTTTATGCCCTTCAGGAACTTGAATGTCTCTATCATGTCACCCCTATCTCTGCGTTGCTCCAGTGAGTACATGTTGAGTTGCTGTAATCTGCTTTTGTATGGCAATTCATGGAGCCCTTGTGCCATTTTTGTTGCCCTCCTCTGTACCGTCTCTAGTCTAGCCATGTCCTTCCTGAGATAAGGCCACTAGAACTGTATGCAGTACTCAAGGTGGGGCCTTACTAGGGACTTGTATAGAGGCATGATCATGTCCCTCTTTCTACTTGTGATGCCCCTTCCTATGCATCCCAGCATTTTGATGGCTTTTTGTGCCACTTTTTCACATTGTCTGCCCACTTTTAAGTCATCAAAGATGATGACACCAAGATCCCACTCCTGTTTGGTGGCTGTTAGCTGCTCCCCTCCCAGATAGTAGACCGCCCCTGGGTTGCTCCTGCCCAAATGCATCACTGCATTTTTTTGCATTAAAGTTTATATGTCACATGTTGGACCATTTTTCTAGCTTGAGCAGGTCACTTTTCATTTGTTCCACTCCCTGAGCAGTGTCCACTCTGTTGCCGATCTTTGTGTAGTCTGCAAACAGACTCACCTTCCCGTCCAGCCCTTCAGTGATGTCACTTATGAAAATACGGAAGAGTAAAGGACCCAGGATGAACCCCTGTGGCACTTCACTGGTCACCCCCTTATCCCCTGATGCTGCCCCATTGACCATCACCGACTGGTTCCTCTGACTAAGCCAGCTCCTAACCGATGATACCACTTCCTGTTCCACTCCTGTATGCTCAAACTTATTTAGTAGCCTTCTGTGTGGGACTGAGTTGAAGGCTTTGCTAAAGTTGAGGTAGATAACATCCACAGCTTCCCCCTGGTCCACTATCTGAGCAACAGAGTCAAAAAACTCAATCAGATTTGTCTGGCAGGACCTTCCTGCCATGAAGCTATGTAACCTTGGCCATGTAACCTTACACCACAAAAAGCAGTACATGAATATTTATTGTTTTAAAACCATTTGTTTAATAAATAATTATGTTTTCATTTATAAATAGGTTTACAGATAACTTTCTGCAATTTTTAAATACTTTAACTATATAATACATCAAATGGCTTAATGGTTAGGTACTTAATACATTCCAACTTTAAAATAGCACTGTTAAAATAGCTTAAATTGCAGTTTTAGCTGTTTAACTTTTCTGGTTAAAACTTAACTGTTCATAACTGTTGAAGTTTTTAGTTATTCTGTTTCTGAACTGCATCATTTGGAACTATGTGCATTCATATCTTACTTTTGCAGTTACTTTGTATATCATTTTCTTTCTTTATTGTGGATATTGAACACACACACATAGTTTCCAATTATCATGGTGCATGTTGTTACTTGTTGTCTTGTCGACGTGAGTGACGTGGTGCCCTGTGTTGTTGTTACCACTGGTTGGTCATCTCTGTGGTTGGGGATACTGCTTCCTGTTGCACTGTCATTTCCTGTCATCTGACGGAGGTTCGACACTGAACACCACTACCTAATGCAGCATGCCTGGTGTGGAGTTGATGTGGATTTCTGGCAGAGTGGGGATTTCAGGCACTTTTTGCATCTAGGAGGTCTCTGTTTACTGACTTGGTGAGGTATGTTTCTTTTCTTGCTGAGTGCTGGATAATACCATGCTCCATGTGTTGCAATCTGTTAGGGAGGGTGCCCAGTAACTATGTAGGGAGGTTACTGCTCTGTGGCCTTTGGTAGCTGTTGTCTACCGTGCTTGCAGTCCTACATGTAACAGCATTTGTATGGTAGTTACTCTCAGACTATGGTTGGTGTAAATAGTGGGCAGGGTTGCTGCTTTACAAACTTCACAAGCATTGTCACCAGGTAGTTATGCCCATGGGCTCGAGGGTGTACCATGTCTGCTCCTCGGCTAAGGGCTTTGACAGCTTTATTCTGAGATGTAAATACAGGCTTGGTGCACCAAGAGGCAGTTTTGAAATATATTTTTTTAATGCACTTACTGGGCATAGTGGGTGTCCAGGTAGGGAAAACATGCACCCATGGAGGTTATCTCAGCCTCTTTTAAGAACCTTGTTGTGATTTTTTTGTTTTTTCATTGAAGGCCATTGTCAGTTACTCTTGTCTGGTGGGGTCTGTTCTCACTTCAGAGAAGTCCAGTGTTAGCTGCCACTGACCCTCACAGCTACACCTGGCAAAGTGATGCTGAATTTCCAGCCAGATGCAGCATACTAGGCCTTCAAGGGTTTTGGTGCTGAGTGCTTGTGGCTGCTGTAGCTGCTCAAGTTCCATTTGGGACATGGCTGAATGATGTTGCATACTGTCCCTGCCTTGCCTTCGGAGATTCCTGGTGTTGGCAATAAAGATGTTGTTTGTAGATTGAAAGTCAGCTTTGTTCATTAAGTTCATGTTTCAGCTGATAGGGGGCTCATTTAGAAATCTGTGATGCCCACCCTCAGCCCAATGTAGCTGCTGATACTATAAAGCTTGCCAGTGAACTTTCTCACGGAGCCATAAAATTGACAGTGGATATTATTTAATTCAGTTGTTGTGATAGTCTGGAAGTTGATTTGTTGATTTTTTTCTCTGAGACGGTATAAGAAACCTTTGACTGCTCAGGAGGTGGCTCTTTTTGTTGTGGGTTCATTTCATTCTCTATCAAGATTGTCCAGTTTCTGAGGTACCAGTTCTAGATGTCTTTTTTTTCTTTCTTCTTTTGAGGTGTTGATGTTTGCTGTTGGTTGTCAGATTCTTCTGTTTGTTCCCTAAACCACTTTGTGAGGTCTGTGATCTTGAACAGTTGAAAGTTTATTTGTGGTATTTCTGACATTTTCTGCTGTCTTCCTCAGTGTGTCAGATTTACAGATGTAATGATATTGTGGAGATTCTATGTTTTGTGATTAGGCTTTTGGGGTGCCAGGAACAGATCTATGTGGCTGTACTGGGATAACCTCATAGGTCTAGTCCTGAATTAGCCAATCAGCATTTAGGATTTTTCATTGCCATTTTATAATAATATTTACAGTGTGTGCCTGACACTTAATAATACATCCTTTCTAGTTTCAACAAACATAATTCCTGCTCAGTTGTATTATACAATGGCAAGAAAGAATGCTGGGCTCTGATTGGTCAGTCTTGGACTGGACCCATGATGTTATTCCAGCATAACATCACGGATCTAGTCCCAGCACACATATGAGTGCATCAGATGTTTTTTTTTTTAAATCACACCATGAAATTTAAGCCGTCAGCATGATTGGCTTCATTGTTCCCGGTCAGCAGCCATCAGTCATCAGTAACCCCTCTCAGCAGCACACTAAGAAGTGACCCAAATTGTTAGCAAATTTAGAGCAGCTCAGCAAGAAGATGCTGAAAAACAGAAAGAAATGTAAATTGAGCTAGATGTTCCCAACAGAGCCGTCACTGCCACTGGCTTCACCTCTACCAACCACCCCCAACCACACTGAGCTGAGTATGCACTTCAGACTTTCCCAGAGACTGTTTTGTTTATTTTTTTTATTCTCCGGATACGAACCACATCCCAACTTAACAAGAGAATAACACATAGACCATAACTATCACTGTGACCTTCAAACTGCGGATGAGGGTGGGCAGCTTCAAACAACTTCACCCGGTCCCTGAGCAGGCAGCGGGACTGGGTCAATTAAACTCGAGGAAAGATTTGTGTGTGTATGTAGGGGGGTAGGGGGTGGGGATAAAAGAAGCCAATAGTAGTTAAAAAAAAAAAAAAGGCAGCACAAGTTATTTGAGACTGTCCTGTTCTCCACAGACAAGACTCCCAGCTTCCAACTGTAAAAGCTGAGCTTACACTCATCAGCATGGCAGTCCGTTAATCCACACTGACTGAGTCGGCACGTGAGCGCATCTCTTCATATCTGCTTCAGTCAGCACAACTCTCTGCTGGGTGCCACCAGCCACTTCAGTCCCCGGCTGTCCCACTCAGTCAGTATAACTCCCTTCCAGGCTTGAAATGTCTAAATAAAACAAAAAAAAAAAGCACTGAAACACAACAACCAAAATGTTCTTCTGGAACTCACTGATGGGTGCCAATCCTTCCTTACCAGACTTCAAATGTATAATATATAAAAAAAACTGAAAACAAGTTCTTCCAGCCATACTTTTTACTATGGGGGGGAGAAGGGGGGTTGAGCTGTGACAGCTCACTCCTGGAGAGTGGCAGAGGCTTCATGATGCTACACAACATTATTGAGCAGCACCACCTACTGGTCAATACTGAAATGTACTTTTTTTTAAATATTTATATTTCTACCTCTAAAAATGAACTGAAATGGTATTTTTAAATGTATTTTTTTCATCTTTTTTCTGCTTTTCATACAAATAAGCCATTATATAATAGGAATAATGTACTCCAGAGTGTGTGTCGTGCTGGAATAATGTCACTTCTTGGGTGCTGGACACACTCTACCTGCAGCCTTGTGCCAAACCAACCAAGGCATGATGTTATCCCAGCACGACATACACCCCCTGTTGTGCATTGTTCCTTTATTATATAATAAAATGTAGCCCAGTAAGTTGCTGTAACCAAGATGTAGTATTTGTATTTTGTATTTGGTATTTGCATTGATTTCGTTTATCAGGAAAACAATTACAAGGAGATCCTGGTTAGGACAGGTAACATTATAATAGATAAGAAAGCAAACAACATAGTACAGGGATCAAAATGAGCAAATACAGAACATTGGAAATCAGGATAACATGAAAGAATGGACTCTAGGTATCAATTATGCAGTGGCAAGAAAGGTGATGAAGGCTTACAGAAGATGCAAGTACAAGTTTTAACAGTTCAGGTAATTTAGTGACATTTGCAATTGTCTAGACAGTTTTGACCAAGTAAAACCTTTAAGGAGTTAGAGGCTGACTGGAGAACTCAGTTTAAGTGATTCTTGCAATTTGTTCTGGAGTGTGGGGGCAAGCAAACTGAAATGCATTTTTCCAAAACTAGTATTAGCAGTACTACATCGTACTACAAGCAAATGCATGAATGAATACAAACATCTTTCTCTGTAAAGTAAGCACAGCCAGATATGGAGGGATGTGCATATTATCCAAAGAATAGCATTCAGCTGAGCTGGCTGCTGTAACAAACAGTAATTATTTACATCATACTACAGGTGGTAGAATAATTTTAGGCAGGTGCTGACTAGCAGTAGTAGTAGCAAGTAATATTCTGCCATCTGGATCATGTAGAAGCTGCTGTTGGCAGAAAATGCTTTGGACTCTAGAGTCACAGATTTTTCTTCTGTGCTAAGTGTGTTTTTCAAGTAATCCTGGACTGACCTTACTTGTTGCAACTCATCATGCTTCATTCACTTAATAAAGGCCCAATTGACAAAAGAATTTTACCACAAGTACAATGGGAGAAACTTTTGAGTACAGTGCCTCTGAGTCAGTATGCTTTACATTCATTCAGGAAAGATATTTGAAATAAAAAAATTGGAATATGGACTTTCAGCAATGTCAAACATTTAGCATTTTCTGGTGGCAAAGAGGAGGTATCCCGTTAATACAGTGAGTATTTAACAGCGACTCAAAAAGGACAAAATCAAAATAGTGATTGTTGAATGGGCTATATGCTTTTTATAGCACATCATTAGGTGAGCACTTTTGAAGCACCTTTTAAATGAATGCAGTATAGTGGGAGTAGTAGTGGGATACAGCCTATGGGGGAGTTGTTTGGGTATCCAGTTTCCAGCTGGCCATCTGGTATAGTGGCTAAAGCCACTGCCTGTTTTGTAGAACACTATAGTGTTATGCACAGTTTTAGTTTTTGTTTTTTTGGAATGGCTGTCTTTGTTAGTCATGATTAATGATTCACCGTTTTGACATAGAACCCAAACAGGATCTTCTTGTCAGTAATGACATTATCAGCTGAGCTGAAAAATTGTTCTGAAAAGTCAACCTACCCAGAGAATATGTCATGGGCAATATAGCATGAGAAAAAATGCTATTCAGAAATCATGACTGATTTGACAGCTACAGGGATATCATAATGCAAGTCAGTTACTGCTACCCCTGTAGCTGTTGTCAGAGGGGAGGAAGTAGACAAGTAACTAACAGCGTGGTGCCTCTCCAAGCTGATCCCATGGTGGAGAAGGGTAAGGTATGAACAGCTAGTGCAATAGAGATCCAGAGACCAGAGTTATGTTCCCAGTCTCCCTATTGTTACATTTTCCATTCCCCTCCCAAGTTTTATTTTTTCTGTGTTGTCCCCTCACTGATGTAACCTGCCCCCCCAAGTTTCTCCCCATCCTTGAGTTTCACCCCCATCACCCCCCATTTGTGGAGTTGATTATATTAATTTTGGGTGGTGAGGGTGGCAGAGCCCCCCACAAAAACTCAATGTACTTGATATTTGTTAGCCATGGTAGCGGTCAGTGTGCTTTTGGACCACTAGCATTGGTGCTATTGTTGCCGATGGTGTTTTTGTTTGGTGCTGTTTCTGACAGCGTCCTTTTTCCTGCGCTGTTTTTGACCAAGCTGTCCTTGACTTCATTGTTTTCACCTAGTGCCAAAGACACTAAATGGAGGACAGCTCATGGACTTCATTAAAATTTGTACTATAGCAGGCCAAATATTTGGGGCTATGCATGACGGTGCAAGAACTATGTGTCAAAGGCGTATATCCCGCCTGTGCAACTCTGCACCTGTGGACGGATGCACACCTGGTGGCATTCACAACTGCTGGCCACTTGTCCATGGCCCCACACCTCCGGTGCATGGGTATGCACAGGTTCACATGGGGTGGACAGGGGTGCCCAGCCTGGATCTCTTAGTGGATCCCTTACACAGTGAGGGGTGCACTGACTGCATTCTCCTGTGGATGTCCACATGGCCAGTGGCCATGGAGGTGTGAGGTAGGCTGTGCCGCCAGCTGTACCATGCCCCTGGACTGATGTGGCAGTGTAATGAGGGTGGAGGGGTGAACACTGATCACCACACCATGCCTAGTGGGGGCAGAGATCTGGGGTTGAGGGAGAGGCAGGCAGGTGGTGCAGTATGAAGGGGTCTGCAGTCCAGGGGCTGGTGCCCCCATGTGTGTGCGTGGGGGGTCAGCATACACGGGGAGGGTGGGGGCACAGCTGGGTTCTGGGGTGGGTAGACCTGAGTGGCCTGTAGCAACATGTGCTGGGATCCTGTTATTGAGGGACAGAGGCATGGGGCATGTAGGGGGCTTACGGTAGGATTCTTCCTGGTGTAACCCCACACTCTCCTCTGCACCCCTGTGGGCAGCACTACACATGCATAGCGCATAGTGCTGGCATGCTCCCGATCATCCCCTATGCATTGAGGTCTCATGGGTGGGGAATCAGTTGTGTAGGTGCTGTGTGACCCATATAGTGCATCCCACATGGGGGGTTCATTGGGTGTGGAGTGTCTCCGTGCTGCACATATGTGGCATAGAGGCACTCCACACCTTCATGCATAGACCACACTATTTGTATTTCCAGTACTGTACTATATTTCAAAGGATCAGCATTACAATTGATATTGTGTTCTGGCAGTCACATCTCAACAATGGTCTGTGCTGTGTTAGAAGAAGTGGATGAAGAAGCTACAATGACACTGTGCAAATGGCTCCTGAGACCTGAAGATAAACTGTGTGACTGTGGGCCAGTGTAACATACAATACAGTACATAGTAACATAATAATTAATGGCAGATAAGGACCGCTAGGCCCACCTAGTCTGCCCATATATCCTATCTGGATAGTGGCTGTTGATTCTACTCAGTTATTTGTTTTAGCCTCTCCTCCCCACCTCTAGGGTTCCCTTATGCCTACCCCATGCATGTTTGAATCCCCCCGTGCTAGCCACCACCACTTCATGAGGTAGGCTATTCTATGAATCCACCACCCTTTCCATGAAGAAAAACTTCCTGACATTTCTCTTTATCCTGCTCCCCTCCAATCTCATATCATGCCCCCTTGTTCTTGTGCGAGTGCTACTTTTGATGGTTGCAAAGAAGATCTTGCTGCCATGATGATGAGGAAGAGGAAGGGAAAATGCTGGAAGATCAGAGCAGGGGCTGCCTGATGCTATGCTGTGTTGTAAAGAAGATTCTGGATCTGATAGTGGAAGTCTCTTTCCTTTTAAGATTGCTTGAAAGGACAAAGCAGAGAACCTTACCTGAGCAAGGGAAACGGATTAAGACTTCTTTTGGCTAAGCAGATTTACTGTGTGTTGTTATTTTTATTTTATACTCAGAGGGATTGCTACTGTTTGTTGCTAACATTTCATTGCTTTATTTTTCTCTGATTCCAATTGTTGTTGCTGGTATACCATCTTCTGCATTATTACAAGGTGTGCCTACAGGTGTGTGCTAACAGATTACTGCTGTAATCTTCTAATTCAAATTGTTTTTTGCAAGGTATATCTTCTGTTACTGCTTTATTTTTCTCTGTAGCAAAATGTTTCTTACAGGGTATATCTTCTCTGAAATTATTATAGATGGTGCTTTACAGGTTTTACAGTTTTATCTAACATTAGGATAAGTTTTCAGGGTTACTGCATTTGTTGTTGACTGATTGTTTCTGCTCTTACCTCCTTGTTCTTTCATCTGTGGTTCTTCTTTTTCGGCAGGGGAAGGGCCCAGCCACCCACCCTCCCCAACCACCCCACACTACACTCCTTTTATAGGTACCACAGTTGTGACATTTCCTGTGGCAAAGCAGGAAGGGGCAGATTAGTGGGGCATCCAAGAGTGAGCTCATTTACAGGGGCACTAGTAATTTAACTTGTTATAACAAGTTATACAAAACAAAACACAAAATCAAACCATTACTTGCATTTTCTTCCTTCTAATTACTTTGACCAGGTTATAAACCCAGCAACTTATCTGGAATGGATATCATTAACTGCAGGTACTGCAGAACACTTTTCAGAAGGACAGTCTTACAGGATTTAGGACACCGTCCTACATGCTGGGTCATTGAAGATCTTAGGGCTCAGCTCCGGGCAGCATGGGCAGAGATTGCACACCTCAAATTTCATATTCAACAAGAAATACATTATAAGAACCACCCACCATTTCCCCAACATCCAACAGAAGAACCTCAACCGCAGAGGGTAGTTGGTCCAGGAGGTTGGCAGGTGGTTAGGAGGGGCAAATCGGGTGCCCCATCACTCAGGTCAGAGAAGAGGAGATAGGGGAGCTAAACACGTGGCTCAAGGGCTGGTGCCAGGATAAAGGACACAGATTTGTAGGGAACTGGCAACAGTTCTGGGAGCAAAAGTTCTTTAAATTTGATGGACTGCATATGACTAAGGAGGGAGTCAGTGCATTGGGGCAGAAGTTTGATGTATTTGCAGAATATTTAAACTAGCAAATGGGGAGAGGGGTGCAGCACCTCATATGTCGAATGGGAAGAACACCCCTCCCCCTCTGCTAGTGGTCAAACAGGGATTCAGCGTGTTTGCAGTTCATTTGCATCACCAGGTAAGAAGAAAGGTCCGTCTCCCCATACAACACACAGGGGAAATGCCAAACCTCACCCAACGACTAACACACCGAAATCTGCCAATGGAAAATCATGTACACAAATGCTCACAGCCTGGGAAATAAGATCCCAGACCTGCAGGCAATAATGTCAGAGGCTAAACTGGACATAGTAGCAATTAGTGAGATGTGGTTTACCAGTAACCACATTTGGGTGACTTCAGTACCTGGCTATGTACTGTTCAGAAGAGACCGAGGTGCAAAAAGGTGGGGTGGAGAGGCCCTGTATGTCAATGAAAATATCAAAGCTACAGAAATTCAGAATACACATAAGAAGCCAGAAGAACTGTGGGTCACCCTGGACACAGGAAATGGGACAGCCATAAGAACTGGGGTTGTCTACAGGCCCCCAGGCCAGGAGGAGGACATAGACACATTACTGTTAGAAGATATACAAAACATGACAGCTAAAGCAGAGGTTCTGATAATGGGAGACTTCAACATGCCGAATACAGATTGGTCAATACCGGCAGGAACATCTGCCAAAACTAGACACATGGTGGATTCCTGCAGGGGAGGGCCTCAAACAACTAGTACAACAACCCACAAGAGACAGGGCTATCCTAGATCTAGTACTGACTAACAGGAAGGGATCACAGATCTCCAGGTGAGAAGGTCACCTGGGGCCAGTGACCATCACATGGTATGGTTCAGTTTGGCCACTACATCTAAATCATCCCATTCCAAGGCAAAATATGGGACTTCAGAGGAGCTGACTTTGATAAGATGGCCAACAGAGTTAAGCTAGCCCTGGCAAAAGAAACACAGGTGAGGGGTACAGGCAAAGTGGGCAAGCATTAAGGATGCAATACTTGAAGCAACATCCCATTGTGTTAGACAGAAAGGAAGTACAAAGAAGGAGGAAACCACTTTGGTTCTCAAATACAGTAGCAGAAAAGGTCAGAGCCAAAAGGATGGCCTTCAGGAAATATAAGGGAACACAGTGGGATGAAGATAGGGAGGTATACCAAACTGCCCTAAGGGAAGCAGGGAAGGCAGTAAGGCAGACAAAGTCCCAAACTGAGGAAACACTAGCACGGACAGTAAAAGAAGGTGACAAGACTTTCTACAGATACGTTAGTGAAAGGAGAAAGTCCAGAGGGGGTATTGCTAAGCTCAAAGGAGAAAAGGGGGCATGTGAGGAGGAGGAGGACCCTGTAAAAGCATCTATCCTAAATAGATACTTTTGCTCAATATTTACTGAAGAGAAGGTAAGGCAGGGCCCACAGCTCAGCACCATGGACACAGGGGGTAGGGAGGTGAACACTACTCCCTTCACAAAAGAAAGGGTCCTACAAGAGCTCGCTAAGCTCAGGGTGGACAAGGCAATGAGACCTGATGGCATACATCCCAGGGTACTTAAGGAGCTAAGGGTGGAACTAGCAGAGCCATTAGCAGAACTGTTTAGTGAGTTTCTGAGCACAGGAGAGGTCCCAGAAGACTGGAGAAGGGCTCATGTGATCCCACTCCACAAGAGTGGCAGCAGAGAGGAGGCAGGGAACTACAGACCAGTCAGTCTTACCTCAGTAGTGGGCAAGATTATGAAAGCACTCCTTAAGGAAAGGATAGTGCAACACCTGGAATCCATAGGGGCACAGGATCCAATACAGCATGGGTTTACAAAAGGAAAGTCCTGTCAAACTAATCTCATAGATTTCTTTTACTGGGTAACCAGAGTGGTGGACCAAGGGGGAGCAGTTGATGTCGCCTACCTTGACTTTAGCAAAGCTTTCAACACTGTTCCACATAGAAGATTGATAAATAAGCTGGGTAGGCTCGGGGTGGGTCAGAAGTTGGTCAATTGGGTGGCAAACTGGTTGACAGGCAGAAAACAAAGAGTGGTGCTAAATGGTATACAGTCAGAAGAGATGCAAGTCACAAGTGGGGTACCTCAGGGATCAGTCCTGGGGCCAGTCCTCTTCAATATCTTCATTAGTGACATTGCAGATGGACTAGAGGGTAAGGCTTGTCTGTTTGCAGATGACACCAAGATCTGCAACAGAGTAGATGATCCAGATGGGGTGTGCAGAATGAGAAGAGATCTGGATAAACTAGCAAAATGGTCAGAAGAGTGGCAATTGGGATATAATGCAAAGAAGTGCAAGATCATGCACATAGGGAAGAGAAACCCTGAAGCCACCTATAGGCTGGGAGGGGAGTTGCTGGCAGTCACAAAGGAAGAAAGAGACTTGGGCATCATCATCACCAATGACCTAAAATCATCCAAGCAGACCTCTAAAGCAGTAGGTAAGGCTAGAGGGATGTTAGGGTGTATTAGTAGGGGTATCACAAGTCGTAAGAGGGAGATAATAATCCTCTTTACAAGACATTGGTTAGGCCCCATCTGGAGTACTCCGTGCAGTACTGGAGGCCACACCTTCAAAAGGACATTAACCAAATTGAGGCAGTCCAGAGAAGGGCAACCAAAATGGTGCAGGGACTGCATCAGAAGACATATGAGGACAAATTAGCGGAACTCAATACGTATACCCTTGAGCAAAGGAGGGAGAGAGGTGATATGATCGAAACATTCAAATACCTTAAGGGCATTAACAAGGTGAAAGAGTCTTACATGTTTAAATATAAAAAAAATAGCAGGACAAGAGGATACAGCATGAGATTAGAGGGAGGCCAATTAAGGGGAAACGTGAGGAAATTCTTTTTCACAGAAAGAGTGGTGGATGCATGGAACAGCCTACCTCAGGAAGTGGTGGCTATGAATACAGTGCAGGGCTTCAAACAGGCATGGGATAGGCATATGGGAGCAATACAGATGAGTATGAATAGATAGACCACTGACAGAGCAAAGGCCGATGGCACATTTATAAGGTAGAAAAAGAAATGGGCAGACTGGATGGGCCTTGCGGTCCTTATCTGCCATCAACCTCTATGTTTCTATTTTTCTAAGTCATCCACAAAATGGCAACCAAAGGGGAAATACTGCTGCTAGGGGACTTCAATCTACCAGATGTAGATTGAAGTACCCAGACAGCAAGTACGTCCAAAAGCAAGAACATGCTGACCTCACTGCAGGGGGCAGGCCTAAGACAGCTTGTGGCTGAACCCACCCATGAAGGGGCTATACTAGACCTGGTGCTCACCAATAGGGAGAGGGTTCAGGAGGTTAAGGTAGACTGCCATATAGGAACCACCACAGGACAGTGTAGTTCAATGTAACCACAATGGAGGAGGCAAACCACACTAAAGTCAAAGCCCTGGACTTCAAGACAGCCAACTTCAGTAACATGGTAGAATGTCTTAGAGGAGACCTGGCAAAAGATGACTGGGGGGGAGTGGAAAAGCAGTGATCTATCCTCAAAGGGGCCATAACAGAAGTAACAAACTTCAGCGTGAAACAGCAAAGCAAAAGTAAGCGAAAGAAATAACTGCTTTGGTTCTCGAGGGAAGTGACCAGGAAAGGGAGGGGTGAAAGAAAAGCATTCAGGAGATACAAAGAAACACAGAGGGAAGAGGACAGGGAGCAGTATCTGGAGAAACAGAGGGAGGCAGGGAAGATGGTCAGAAGCAAAAAGGCACAAGCAGAAGAAAATATAGTAAAAGCTGTAAAGATGGGACATGAGACCTTCTTCAGATATATCAGCGAGAGAAAAAAAGAGAGGGGTGGGATTGTCAGGATAAAGGAGGAGGGAGGAGGGTGTACAGAGGAGGACTTAGAAAAGGCAACTATACTGAAAAAATACTTTTGTTCAGTTTTTATGAGGGAAGGGGAAAGTGAAGGAACACAACTCAGCCAAAAAAGCGGACAGAAAGGGGAGGTTGACACTACTCCATTCACAGTAGTGAGTCCTGCAGGAACTCAGGAACCTGAAAGCAGATAAGGCACTGGGTCTGGATGGGATTCACCACAGAATATTAAAAGAGCTCAGAGAGGTACTGGCAGCCCCACTGACCACCTATTTAACAGATCACTAGAGACAGGGGAAGTCCCAGAATACTGGAGGAGGGCAAATGTGGTCCCACTCCACAAAAGTGGGAGCCGAAAGGAGGCTGGAAGCTACAGATTGGTTAGCCTGACCATGGTGGGGAAGAGACACTGTTAAAGGAGAGGATTGTGTCATTCCTTGAAGCTAGTAGAGCACAGGTTTCAAGGCAGCATGGATTCACAATGGGAAGGTCATGTCAAACAAACCTAATAGATTTCTTTGACTGGGTGACCAGGGAGGTAGATCAGGGAATGGCAGTGGATGTGGCCTACTTAAACTTCAGCAAGGTCTTTGATACTGTCCTACATAGAAGGTTGGAAAACAAATTAGGAAGCATGGGGATCTGCTCCAAGGTGGTAAACTGAGTCAGAAATTGGTTAAAGGGCAGGACACAGAGGGTGCCTGTAAATGGAGCTCAATCTGAGGAAAGGGTAGTGACCAGCAGGAAGCCACAGGGATCTGTCCTGGGACCAGTCTTCTTCAATGTCTTTATAAGTGACATTGCAGTGGGGCAGGAAGGGGAAGTATGTCTTTTTGCAGATGACACCAAGATCTGCATCAGGGTTGAAATTTCAGAGGTGACAGAAACAGTGAGGAATGATCTGACCAGGTTGAAGGAGTGGTCAGAAATATGGAAACTTAGATTTAATGTCATGAAGTGCAAAGTCATGCACTTGGGGAGCAGAAACTTGCATATGCAAGATGGGGGTGGTACTGGCAGCCAACAGGTAGGATCAGGACCTGGGGATACTCATATCAGATGACAAAAAGGCAACCAAGCAGTGTGAGAAGGCTGTGGGTAAAGCCAGTAGGATGTTGGGGTGCATTGGGAGAGGTATTAGCAGCAGAAAGAAGGTGGGGGCTATGCCACTGTACAGATCGCTGATGAGACCTCAGCTGGAGTACTGTGTCCAGTTCTGGAGACCACATCTCTGGAAGGACATCGACAGACTGAAGACAGCCCAGAGGAGGGCTACAAAGATGGTGCAGGGCATGCATGAAAAGCCTTATGCAGAAAGGCTGGGTGAACTCAATATGTATTCCCTGGAAGAGAGGAGAGAAAGGGGGGACATGATAAAAACATTCAAGTACCTCAGGGGTATAAACAAGGTACAAGAGGGCATCATCTTTCAAAACAGAAGATGTGCAAGAACTAAGGGTCACTAAATGAAGTTGGGGGGACGTTCTGAGGCAACATGAGACAGTACTTTTTCACTGAAAGAGTGGTGGATGCTTGGAACAGCCTACCAAAGGAGGTGGTGTGGGGCAAAAACATTTGGGAATTTAAGACTGCATGGGATAAATATAAGGGTACCCTATGGACAGGAAAAAAAGTGTGAGCTACAGACCAACTAGGATCTGTGGTTAGAAACAGGTAGGCAAAATGGGCAGACTGGCTGAGCCACATGGTCATATCTGCCATCAACTTCTATGTTTCTATGATTCTGTAATCCTTGCCATGATAGCATGCACTCCATCAATTATTTATTTTCTTATTATGGCAAAAAAAGTGTCATCATCACTCAGCAGTTGCTTTGATTTGTATGGTGGGTTCACGATCATATATTTGATGTAGTAGTCAGGCTGAAGCACTATACATGGTTTTTCATCTTCATCAACTTTTTTTAGCATGTGTTGAATCAGATTTTTTTATATTCTGGTAGGCAACCTGTTAGTATCAGCAGTGGCAGAATGTGGGATGGATTTGTCCAGATTCTCTAAATTGTCACTAATCAGATACAATGGGAAATTTCACATTTTTATAATGGTATCACCAGGCCTAGACTTGTGTTTGCACTAACCTCTGGTTATTTGCTCAAATGGCTGGAGGAATGAAATTACAGACCCAAACATTGCCCCATGAAGTGGAGTGGTATAAATATCTGCATTACCAGTTTTGTTTTCCAACATGCACAATTGTGCAGCTTTCTTTTGTTACAGCAGCCATTGGAACATAAGAAAAGTCACATTCCAGCTGGTAAATGACTTGAACCAGTCTGTGCAAAGATCATTTGTTCTCCTCCTGTATTTTTTTGAAATAAGGTATGAGCTTTGCTACAGTGGTTGAAATGAGTGGAGATTATTTTAGCACTGCTAACAAGAGCCTTAATCACCCTGTTATAAAGAAAACTGTGAACTATTAAGTTCAAACAATGAACAAAGCAGCAGATGTGAACAAACCTCTCACTCCTCCAAGGTCTTTCTTATGTGTGACCCATTATACGCATCTATAAGGCCTACTGACAGTGCCTGTGATGTGAACCATTGCTGTCTTGGTTGTTGGAGCTCCTTAGTAATATTGTATGAATTGTGGTCAGATTGAAAATAAAACATTTCTAAACAGCAAACTGCATTTCAATGCCCCCAAAATTATGGTTAAAATATGACAAATGTGCTGTGAAAGATCTGAATGGTTCAGATTGAAGGCTTGACCAAATACTTGTTGTGAGAAGCATCACCCTCCCAATGGCATTGGTCAAAACACATCTCAGTTTTTACATACAACATCATTGAGATCTGGAATCCCTCTTGAGGAGAAGTATTTTCTCAATGGTGTATAATATTAAGGTTCAAGGTGTCCCAGGAAAACCCCTCTCATATTATTATTGTATGATATCTGTATTATAAATACATGGTCTGTGTATAACCATTTCAGTGTGGGAGGAACTTGGCCTAACATCAAAGTGTCAGGCTGAAACCAGGAGGTAATTAAAAAGACCAGAGAGACCTGATTAAAGGTTTCCTGTTTTTGTCTTAATTAGAACCTTTGAGGCATTTTTCCAGCATATAGGGCTCATAAAGTTTTATGATTCCTGTAGGAAGAATTGTGAGATACCATAAAGTCATAACATTCTCTCAGATCTGCCTTGGGAGCAGGAACCACAACAAAATCAAAGGGAAATGCTTAATTAAAGAGTCATATTTAGGAAATGTTTTTTTTCTTCTGATGTCACATCATTTAACAGACCTCCTAGTAGGAAATTATGTTAGAATTAATTCTAAAAGGAGGAGGAGCTAGTTGATTCACCAAAAAGGGGATGGGGAGATAAGAGTTAAAAATGTTTCAGTGTATCTGAAATGTGTGATATCATCTTGGGCTCTGATGAAACAAAGTTCTCTCTAACTTAAAGAGCACTTAGAAAGGTAACAGTTAGAAAGCAATTACGTCTCTTGTGGTAGGAGTGTTTGTTCTAAAACTTCTTTTTTGTTTTATAAGATTGTAAGCTGTATGATATATTGTTCTGTATTTTATCTTACTTGTTTTACAATTTTTTAGTAAAGAACATTTTCTTTGAAAGACTGCCTGGGTGTCTGTCAGTTGTTTTTACATGTGACGTATAGGTGGTTAAGTCTGACAACTGTTCAACAGCTTGATGGTGTTACTGAGCTTGGAAAAGAAGTTACGAATATACCTAAGGTTTCTTACAGAGTTTTAAGGGTTCATTTTGGAGACCTGGCTTGGTGCCCCGGCGAAAGATTGTACTGCAGTCCCGAAGAGGGTACATATCTGACCCTGTACATCGGGTATGCTAGCATAAGGTTCACAGTTTGAATCCCTCCAGAACTCAAGGATAAAGGTGATTCAGACCCAAAGCAGACAGGAGGGTTATCCTGTCTGTTACCTGTTCGCACTATTGCACTCTGAGGTTGGCACTGTGGGAGCAGAGGGCCTGACCTGCAGAGTGCTTTTGTGACACAAGGTATTCAAGCAACCACCTGAACCTTACAAGGAAGAATGTTAGATAGCAAATACTTATTTTTAGAACAAAAAAGTACTAATCCTCTTTTTTATGTGATTTATGTGATTTTTAGATGAATGAATTTTGATGAAGTTATGAATCTCTTGTCTCTCCATAGACAATGTGTTAAAATGCTGTTTGGGTTTAAAGTGATAAAATCATGTGCAAGGAAGTGTGTTTAAATGTAATAGACTGTTTTGCACTTGGAGTAGTTTTTTTGTATTGTTAGATATTTTTGTAATCTAAGATGTTTTTTGATGCATTTTGGTTTGTAATGTTTAATATTGCATGTGTATAGTGTTTTCTTGAATGTAATGAACTTCAGCCTCTCCTTTCAGGGTGTGTGGCTACAATCGTGTTTTAATGAACTAACCTAAACTACACTAAACTAAATGTTCTACCATGTTATGTGGCATCAAGTCAATGGCTATATCTCAGAAATTTTCTTTGTTGTTTTAACAGCAAGAGCATATGTTGAGGGATATTTGGCTTTACCATCATATGTTTCTGAGATGGTAAACTGCTTCCTTGAAGGAGGTGGGGGGGGTCTTTTGAATACATTACCACTATCAGTAGCACTAGGGACTATTCAAATGGAAGGAAGGGCTGGAGGTGGTGTTGTATTGTGCAGGGGCTGTTATTGCTGTCATCAATTGAAGTTACCCTGAGTGTATTAAGCTATGAATCATCACTGTCACTTTCTCTTCTATTCTCAAAAATGGATTTCTTATTAATATTATGATATCTGTCTCGGTGCCTTTTCAGTGCTGAAGTTCCCAGAGCTCCCCTCTTTTCACCCAGGTGGCTTTGCTGTTTACAAATAGAATATGTTGCCACCAACTCATTAAAAGCGCAAATAGAAAAACATGACCAAATAAAAGATAATGGCCCAGATATTCAAAGGGGTTGAGCCTGGCACAGCGGAGTTGCGCTGGTGCAACCCTGCATTGCGCCCTGGTGGGATATTGAGAAGGCTGCCTGGCGCAGTGCAAATCCCGATGTGCCAGGGCGGAATGATAATGTATGTGGTGCAGATGCAAGGGGTGTGCCCATGCACATGCAGCACATCCCGATATTCAGCCTGGGATGTGCGGCACACATACCGGTTCACCCCTGCACTGTGCCGCATTGGGGGGTTCTCAAAGTTGAGCCCCTGCAGAGTAGGAGCAACTCCTGGCCACCCACAGGTGGGCTGCTGAATGGAATGGTGCAACACAACAGCCCCTGACTGTGGGTGGCCACCCGCCCACCAAGCACACCGTCACGAAGCACCCACATAACCCTGGTGGTCTAGTGGCACCTCCTTCCCTCCCATGTCCCTGATCATGGGTATCTGATGTGTATGAACATCCCTGATAATCCAGTGGAACCCCCCCTCCCATAGCCGCAAATGCAGTAAATGTAAAATGAAACATGCCCTGGCAGTCTAGTGGTACCCCCCCCTGCTTCTGCCTCTGATCGCTGGTATCGGACATTCAGATCAATCCCTGGCAGTCAAGTGGTGCCCTGCTCCCACTCTTGACCCCAATTGTCAGTATCAGACTCCCAGAGAAATCCCTGGTAGTCTAGTGGAACAGACCCAACCCCTTCCATTGCCGTGATCGCAGTACATCTCCATATTCTAAATCCCTGGTGATCTAGTGGCACCCCCCAACCCTGCCACCCACACAGAACCCCTTGCCCACCCAGCTACCCCCCCAGTCATCGGTGGGTGGCCACAACCAGCCTGCATACTGCCTCGCCACCCGCCGAATGACAGGTATATTATGGGCATGCAGGGCATACTGTACTAGACAGTCCCAAATATGTGAATGAAGTCATTCACATTTCGGAACTGTCTAGTACAGTATGCCCTCTAACCATTGGTCCACACTGTGGACCAATGAGCTTACAGCCCATACTGTACCTGTCATTTGGAGGGCGGCAGGGCAGTATGTGGATGAGTTGCAGTCCCCTGCCGATGACGAGGGAGTAGCGGGTTGGGCAAGGGGTTATGTGTGGGTTGGAAAGGGTGAGGTGCCACTGGATTACCAGGATTTAGAATAGGAGATGTGCTGTGATCACGGCTGCAGGGCGGGGTAACCCGGACACCCACTGTGCTGGGTCATTCTGTGCAGGAGTAAGTGCAGTGCTGGGCTGCCTGCACGACTTGCTCTAAATGGGGCCATAATGACAATTCGCCTTGCATATATTATGGCCTCATTTGCATGCACCCTGCTATATATCACAGGTGATGCACCTAGCACAACTGCACTTACGCTGGTGCATCCCCATTCTCTCTATCTGTGGCTTGCGTCAGTGCAGTGTCACTGCTCCATGCGCAGTATGTGCTCTGCCCCTGCCATATTCAATGGTGCTGCACCATGGTGCATCCCCATTGAATATCACCTGGACCTGGCCCTGGTGCAGCACAGTTGCGCTGCGCCCAGACTTGTGCCACTGCCTGGTGTAGTCTGAATATCTCAGCCAATATCTTTAGGTTTTTTTTTGTGTGAGGTAGGCACTGCAGATCAGTCTCTTTCAAGAGTTTTGTTTTTACAGGATTTGTATTGAGCTTGTGGTTCTTTTAACATGGGTGTCAGCAGGCATACTTAGTGTACTTTGCTGAGTACAGTAAAATCTGGAAAATCCAGTGGCATCATGAGCCTCAGGCCAGAGCAACAAACGCAAACAGAGCCTGATGTACATGAAGAACTGTTGGATGCTTTGGTGTGAGTTTGTGAATGGTCATTTGAAGATGTGTGGGTGGTTGTATGAGTAACCTGACTGAGTATGTATGCAGGAGTGCTGGTGTGAACTTCTGTAGAGCTGATTACCTTGATGTGGCACAGAGGTTTATCAGAATGTATTCTAAACATTGTAACTAATAAACTGCCAATGTCTGCCTGCTTGGTAGTGTGTGTTATATAAAATGCTGTGACTCTGTAAAACTATTGGTTTACTACATGTTGTTGACCGAAATGGGGGTTGGGCAATGTTTGTTTGGTGGGGCACCACACCTATTGATTTGTGTATACAGGCAGGGACAGATTAAGGTAACCTGGGGCCCTAGGCCCAAGAGAAATCTGGGGCCCCCCTCACTGCACCCATGCCCCTTCACCACCACTGTGCCCCTTGCCATAACCACACCTCTTGGCCATTGCATATCAGGTCTGAAACTAAAATGTTCTTACTGTCCCTAAAAAGTGGCATACAACATAACCTAAAATGCTTCTAAATTTATGAAACTAATAATATCAGTGTGGGAAAATAACAGTAGTATGAGTTTTGATCATTTAGAGAAAATAATTACTAATTTGGCCTGATAAAAATAATTTTTTGGGTGTGAAATGTCATGATTTGCTCATTTCTAAAACCCCCCAACACACATGTGTGCTCTCACAGTCTGGGGATTATCATTTTGTCATGTCAGGTAGTATGAACCAGGACATGGGAGTTTTGTTTTGTAAGGTATAGATCCATCTCTAAAAGGGGCTATGTCCTGGGTGGTGTAGGAGTTAAACTGATGGTTTACTAGAGGAGTCATGCACTTTAGAGGATTATGTTGCAAAGTTAGTGATTGTTGGAGGAAATCATTTCCAGGATCAACCATTTCTTGATAAGTAAGCCAGGTTCAATGAATGGCAAGATTTACTGAAGGGAATCTGGAAATATGTTCATTTGTTCACCCTGAAAACAAAGCTATATCAAGGTCAGAACTTCAATATAAGTGAGATGAGGGAATAAAAAAAAAAAAGGTAAAATGTTTAAGTGTACCATTAAAACACGTTGTCAATTTCTTAAATTTAGGAGTGAGATTAAATATGAACATACAAACATACTAAATTGCCGGCAGAAAAAGGCCCACAGGTCTATTAAGTCTGCCCTATTGAGCAGCTCTTAGTTTCACATTACTACAGCTGACGCAGCCCCACCCAAACCTCTCCCTTCCTCCCCTTTCCTGGTCTTTCCCCCTTTGTGTTCTTGTCTGTACTAATCCTGCCCTTGACTCTATCCCAACTCTGCTTAAAGCTACCCACTACCCTCAGTTGGATTAACTCCAACAGCAGTGAATTCCATTTCTCCACCACTATCTCCATAAAGTAGTGCCTCCTCATCTCCCTCCTGAACCTTCCCCCTTCCAACTTCAGACTGTTCCCCCTAGTGACCCTTTTCCCCTTTAAGCAAACAATCCTCCCTCTCTGAGTTTGTTTGTGCCTTTCAAGTAGTTAAAGGTCTCTATCATGTCCCCTCTTTCCCTTGTCTCTTCCAGAGAATACATGTTGAACTCCCTCAATCTTTCCTCATATGGCAACACCCCCAGTCCCATGGTCATTTCTGTAGCCCTGTGCTGTACCCCCTCCAGTAATCTCACATCCTTTTTGAGGTATGGGCACCAGTACTGTACACAGTACTCCAAGTGGGGCCTCACCAGTGATCTATACAAGGGCAGGGTGACCTCCTACTTTCTAGAGGTGATCCCTCTGGCAATGCACCCCAGCATCCTATTTGTCCTTGCTGCTGCTCTCCTACACTGTGCTGATATCTTAAGGTACCCTGTGACTATTACCCTGAGGTCCCTTTCCTCCTCTGAAGCTGTTACCTGAACACACCCCCAGCCAGTAGCTGGTCCTGGGATTTCTTGCTCCGAAGTGCATGACCTTGCACTTCTTAGAATTAAACCCCAACTGCCACTCCCTAGACCAGTGTTCGAGTTTAGCTAGATCCTCCCTGAGTGACTGCCTCCCTTCCTCATTGTCCACTTTTGCACAAATCTTAGTGTCATCTGCAAACAGGCTGATCTTACTCTTGACCCCTCTGCAATGTCTCCAATGAAGACATTGAACAAAACAGGGCCCAGCACTATCCCTATGGCACCCCACTCATTACTGGCCTTGGCTTGGATGTCTCCCCCCTTAAAATTACCCTCTGTTGTCTGCCCTGCAACAAGCTCTCAACCCACCCCACCAGTTTCTCCCCCCCCCATGTCCCTCAGCTTGCTCATTAACCTCCCATGGGGCACTGAGTCAAAAGCCTTGCTGAAGTCCAGGTACAGGACATCCACAGCATGGCCTTTGTCAACCACCCTAGTGACCCAGTCAAAGAAGTCAATCAGGTTAGTTTGGTATGATCTTTCTGAGACAAATCCATGCTGTCTTTCATCCTGTAGACCATTACTATCAAGAAAGGTTGTCAACCTCTCTTTTAGAATGGTCTCCATCAACTTCCCCTCTATGGAAGTCGAGTTTACTGGTCTGTAGTTGCCCAGTTAGTCCTTGGGTCCACTCTTGTTATGGGGCACCATGTGAGCCATCCTCCAGTCCCTGGGTACCTTCCCCATCTTCAAGGAGGTGTTGAAGAGATCTGTCAGAAGGCCTGCCAACACCTCCTCCAGTTTCTTCATAGAAACATATAAACATAGAATTTGACGGCACAGAAGGACCGCTTGGCCCACCCAGTCTGCCCATTTCCCTACCTAATGGATAAGCTGCAGATCCTAGTTAACCAGCAGCCTACTTCTTCCTACCCCAACCCCCTAGAATTGCCTTATGACTGTCCCATGCATGCTTGAATTCCACCACTGTTTTTGACTCCATAACCTCCTCCAGAAGGCCGTTCCATGCATCCACAACCCTCTCTGTGAAAAAATACTTCCTTAAATTACCTCTGAGCCCCCAGATTCAAATTGTCCCCTTGTTCTTGCACACCTCTTTTGAAAGATGCTACCCTCTTGGACTTTGTTGATTCCCTTGAGGTACTTGAAAATTTCTATCATGTCCCTCCTCTCCCTCCTTTCCTCGAGGCTATACATATTAAGCTCCTTAAGTCTCTCTTCATATGTCGTCCGGTGCTGACCCTGCACCATTTTAGTTGCCCTCCTCTGGACAGCTTCCATCTTGTCTATGTCTTTGCAGAGATTGGGTCTCCAGAACTGCACGCAGTACTCCAGATGGGGTCTGACCAGCTGTCTGTACAGAGGATAATAACTTCCTGTTTTCTACTGGTGATGCCTCTCCCTTTGCATCCCAGTATCCCCCCAACCCTCCTTGCTGCCCTCTCACATTGCTTGCCCACCTTTAGATCATCTGATATGACTACCCCAGGTCCCTTACCATTTTGTTGTTGCTAGTATCTCACCCCCATTGTGTACTCCTCCCTGGGTTTTGTTTCCCAGGTGCATTACCTTGCACTTCTTAGCATCGAATCTAAGCTGCCATACATTTGACCATTCCTCTAACCTTGCCACGTCCCTTCTCATCCTTTCCACCCCACCTTGTGCATCAACTTTGTTGCAGATCTTTGTGTCATCTGCAAAGAGACATACTTTTCCTTCCAGTCCCTCTGCAATGTTGCTTATAAAGACATTGAAGAGGACCGGTCCTAATACTGAACCCTGTGGTACCCTTCAGGACCCTTGGGTGTACACCATCTGGTCCTGGTGCCTTGTCCACCCACAAGGCTTTAAGGCCCTTCAGACTCTATCCTCTTGGATGACTCCATCTGTTTTCTCTGTCCCCCTTCACTCTTGCCCCCTTTCCCCTGTGGTATTGGGTCATCCCTTTCTATTGTGAACACCTAGCAGAAGTACTGATTGAGTGCCTCTGCCTGTTTTTCCCCTTGTTCCACTCATCCCCCATCCCTCTTTATTCTAACAATATCATCTCTACAACCCCTCTTCTCCCTTATGTATTTACAGAACCATTTTCCCCCCTCTCTGATCCCCTGAGCCAACTTCAGTTCCTTTGCTGCCTTGGCTGCCCTGACTGACCTGGTCACCTCCCTAGATGCCTTTGCGAACACCTCTCTATCCTTCTCATGCATGATTTTTTGAACTTAATGGAGAAGACTCCTGTATATCTATGATTTGGATATGTCTGGTGTATTTTTTATACATTACATCAATTACTGTACGTATGTCAATAAGAGATCAGTCATTTCTTCTGTTGCAACACATATCTAGAGTCTGAGGCTCTGACACAAGGTTGTGTCAAGCAAGCCTCCATTTACATGCAAATCAGTCACTTGTAATGCAACCCCTCCCATTCCTTGATGTCACTGCAGCAACAATGCAGAAGAAAACGTAAGGGTATCAATGCTGTCTATCCTTATTTTATTTTAATTTAGAATGGCTTAAGACAGTTCTGTCATGCAACTCACACAGAGAGTAGTACTTGTAGCCTTAATATGTGTAGAGCAAATAATGCATCTAATAGTATTGCATTTGCAGGAAACAAAATCTGTTTCTTTGTACTGCTCATTTCTCACTGTAAGACAGTTGTAACATGTTGTGGAGAGGAGTAGACTGAATCAGTTAATCAATCAAGCAAGCAAACAATCTTTATTTAACCATGTGAACACCCTTGAGAAGATTAATTTACAAGGTGGGCCTGGGCAGGTTCCCAAAGGATCACACAAGACTGAGTTCCTCCTTTGCACAAATGATACACACCCCCTTTCAGCAGCTTCAAAGTGGAGAACTAGATCACTTACTTTAGAGTATTGTTTTATATTTCAAATGCTCCTTAAATCTAGTTTCTGACTGGAAATACCAAGAGAAAACATGCATATGACATGGGAGGAGTGAGCTAAGCAAATACAGAGCATTACAAACACTGAGACTGATTAGTTTCTTTGCCTACAACAGCTGAGGTGTAGCATCTGATTTGTGAGGGACATCCTACTTCAAATACTGGCATTACAAAGCGGGATGAGGTGGCTGCCACAGCTTGTCCTCAGTACCTTCAAAGTGAAGTGCTGTAGCTCTCACATCACTGCTAATGATTTATAATAGGAATGGGGGTCACTTTTAAAGTCATGGACCTGAGGTGCCATCACAGTTCCCAAGGAGGTTAGGGAACTTGTTAAGGGTTACAGAGTAAGGGACTCTAGTAGGATTTGAACCTGAGTTTCCCAGTTCTTGTGCCTGTGTTTTAACTTCTAGATCACCCTTCTTCCATATGCTGCAGCTGATGCTTCCTTGGTAACCTATTCCCTGTTATAGCTGAACCTTTCATTGCCTTACAGCAGCCATCCAATCACTGACTGCCTAGTTACAAAGGGAAAGGGACATATTTGCAAGATTGTTTCTCACTGCTGATGTCAATTAAAACAGAGAATGCTAACACAAATAGAAAATAATACAACAGCTGTATAATACCATTCAAAACTCTTTTTGTACTCAGAGTCATTTATTGGGTAAACTTTTTGCTAATGTAAACAGTAATGCAACACATAGAGGCAGTTCTGTATATGAATACTGCATATACATGTCAAATCAGTGCTGCATCATACTCACATGGTCAGACTCCCTATTAGAACTGCACTTCAACATGAGCACAACACTTAAAGGGTTCTTCTATTACTCAAGTGGGGAACCAAACATTGTGGGTTTGGTTTGCTGGTGGAACTGCATTAAGTGCAGCACCATTATCTGTTGCTCTGATGACACCATCCTCCAGCAACATTGATGGTAAAATGGAGGACAAACACATTGACAACTTCTGGGGCTGTATATTTTTATTTACAACCTAGATTTGGATAGCAATAGAACTGCAGGCAACTGGAGGAGGCACACAACAGATGCACATAAGGAGTTAGGAAAATATTGGTGTGAAACTATGGGAGACTTCCCCTTTAATGAAGGCCAGTCTTTTTTCCCTTATCTTCCACTCCACTTCCTTGCTGAGCCAGCTAGGTTTTTTGGACCTGAACTGCTTACTCTGAAATTTGGCACACATGTTCGTGGCCTCAGTCATCCCCTTCCTAATGATTGCCCACTTCTGTTCAGCATCCATCACTCAGTTAATTTTAGTTAAATACCCCTCTAAGATGCTGCCCATTCTGGCAAAATCTGCCTTCCTGAAGTCCAACACTCTTGTCCTGGTTTTAGCCGACCTTCTCCCTGTGTTGAGGAGGAACCACACTGAGTGGTGGTCGCTTCCTGCTAGAGGGTCCTGTACTACCACATCCTGGACTTGATCACCATTTGTTAGCACCAAATCCAGTATGTTCCCCTCTCTAGTAGGTTCCATCACCCCTTGCACTAGGTGGCATGCACATTGTATTACACTGTTAGTCATTTATAAAGCATACGCATTGCATTGCACTGTTAATCATTTATATTTAAGAGTGAGACTTGATTGAAAGTGGGATTCCAAATAGGGGTGGGAGACAAAGCAAAGCAAAGCAAATTAGCCTATTCACACTTTAAAGTTAGCCTGGCTTGGGCCTCTGAAACTATCAGCTGCACTTAACACCTAATCAGAGAGACGAGAGTCATGTCACAGTTCAACTTATGTCTTGTTCAGATTACTCTGTGGCTGAGTCCTTTACAAAATAACAAAATATGAAGCCCAGGGATTATATAATAAATATATATTGGGGTTTGCTGGGGGACCCCTGACAGGAAGGAGCCCTAGGCCTGTGCCTTTGTTGCCTATTCCTTAATCCAGCCCTGTATACAGGGGAGGGCAACAGTTCTGTCAGCTGTCAATTAAAAGTTTAAAATTCTTGGCTACACCCCTCATTCTTTGTATCCTGCCTCAAACCCACTGTCTTCCTCCTCCTCCACAATAATAGCATATCTTTTCACTTCTTTCTCATCTGAAATTTCATACAAAAGAGCCAGCAGAGGATGGCCATTAGGTCTGTCGAGTCTGCTCAAATTGCAGGGTCCTCAGCTTACTCTACTGACCCTGCCCACCCCTGGTCCCCCATTTCACCCTATCTGCTACCCCCAGGTCCCATGGTTTCCTTTTATGCCTATCCTAAGCCCTTTTAAAGCTGCTCACTGTCTTCATTGAGACCACTTCCTCCAGCTGCATATCCCAATGGGCCACCACCCTCTCTGTAAAGAAATGCTTCCTAACATCTCTCTTAAATCTCCCCCTTCCAGCTTTAGACTGTGTCCTTTCATGGTGTGGCTTAAAGAGACCCTCCCAATCCACCCTATTTATCCCCTTCAAGTATTTCAAAGTCTCTATCATATCTCCTCTCTCCCTCCTTTCCTCCAGGGAGTACCTCCTCAGAGCCTCTAGCTTCCTCTCATAATACATACCCTGCTGACCCACAATTATCTTAGTTGCCCTCCTCTGGACCTTCTCCAGAAGGTTAATGTTCTTTTTAAGGTATGAACACCAGTATCTTATTCCATAATCTAGATGCGGTCTCACTAGTGACTTGTACAGCATAACTTCCTTCTGCCTACTGCTGAGTGTCATGCCTATACACCCAGCATCCTGTTTGCATTTGCTGCTTTCTTTTTGCACTATGTGGAGTGCTTTGGGTTGCTAGTTATCATCACTCACAGATCCTCTGTTGCTGCTACCCACCCCCACCCCCAGATAATACTCAGTATTTGAGTTCCTGGCTCCAACATGCATAACTTTGCATTTCTTGGCATTGAAGCCAATTTGCCAGATCCCTGATATTCTCTCAAGTTCTCTGAGGTTCTCTAGCAGATCTTGTATCTCTTCCACTGTGTCCACCCTCCCATAGGGTTTGGAATCATCTGTAAATAGGCACACTTTGCTGTTAATGCCCTCTGCAATGTAACTGATGAAGACATTGAACAACACTGGCTCCAGCACCAAGCCCTGTGGAAACCCGCTGGTGACTTCTCTGGTGCTGAAAAACTCTCCCCTTACCATCACTCTCTGAGTCCTGTCCCTCAGCCAGGTTTCTACCAACCTGGTCATTTTCTCCCTACCCCAAGATCCGCCAGTTTCCTGATCAATCTCTTGTGGGGTAGAGAGTTGAAGGCCTTGCTGAAATCTAGGTAAAGGATGTCCACCGCCTAGCCCCAGTCTACTGCCCTGGTGACCCAGTCAAAGAAGTTGATCAGATTTGCTTGGCATGATCTTCCTCCCACAAATCCATGCTGCCTCTCATCCTGGAGACCATGCTTCTCCATATACCTTACTAACTGCTCCTTAAGTATGGTCTCCATGAGTTCACACACCATTGAGGTCAGACTGACCAGCCTGTAGTTCCCTGGATCATCCCTGGGACCATGCTTGTGGAGAGGCATCATTTGTGCCATTCGTGAGTCCTGCAGCACCATGCCCAACTCCAGGGAACTATTGAAGAGATCCACTGGCAACCCCACAAGCTTCCCTCCCAGCTCACTTAGTACCTTTGGGTTATGCCATCTGGTCCCGGTAATTTGTCTACCTTAAGTACTAGCAGCCCATCTCTCACTCTATCCTCCTCTATCACTTCATTTGTGTCCCCTTTCCCCCCTCTCCCCTTCTCCTCTTCACCTATCTGATGGCACTGGTCCACCTTTTTCCCTAGTGAAGTTGGAGCAGATGTATTCATTCAATACCTCTACCGAATTACCATTCTCCTCCATCCATCCTTCCTTCCCCTTTCCTAAGCCTAACTGTCCTTCTCTTCTTGTCCCTCTTCTTGCTTATATGTAACAAAAGAGAGCCTTCTCCCCTCTCCTTGATCCATTCATTAGCCTGCTGCACTACCTTGCATGCCACCTTGGCAAACTTCAGGTAGTTTTCGTTATCCACCCCACTCTTGGTCTTCCTGTATCTCCTGTAGGCTGATCTCTTGTCCCTCACTGCCCAGGCAAACTCAGCTCCCTGTCTCTTTTTTCTCCTCCTGGTTGGGTGGTCACCTTTCTCCCTCTACTGGACTGTACCCAAACCCACAGTGTTTCACTCCCCTTCAGTCTCCTCTCTTGTGCATGTTATCCCCTCTCTGATATAAGCTGCCACCCTTCCCCTTTGCCTATCACCCTGTCTCATCTGTATAGCTTGTATCCTGGGATTGAGAGGTCCCAGTCATGGTGTGGTTGACCTAGGTCTCAGTACTTGCTGCTGTGTCTACCTTCCCCTCTGCTAAGAGCACCTGCATGTCTGCCATCTTGTTACCGAGACTATGAGCATTGAATGACACTACCCTCCACCTCAACTCTATGCCTCTTTCCCTTCCTTCTGTTCTTTTCCTGACCTGCCTGCATCCTGTGCTCTCTCCCTCACCCCCTGCACTGAACTGCTCCCCTTCCCCTCCACACCCACCCTCCTGATTACTAGTGCTGGTGTGATGGTGCTGGTGTGATTGACAGCCTTGTCCTGGAGTCTCTGGGCCTGCTGGTCCAACCCTACCCCAGCAGTTTAAAATGAGCTTGTTGGCTATGTACTCCCCCAGTTTATCTCTGAGTACTTTTGTGCTCATCCCCTTATTATCTACTATGCCCTGTGCCCGATTCCTGTCTTTATCATCTTTACCCTCATCCGGCGCAGAGGATTCTAATGTTGACTGTGAGTGATTGACAGTAGCATAGCATGCAATTGTTCCAAACCTGAGAGTGCCTCTGCAGGTAGTGCCAACCAACCCCTTAATTTGAATACCAGGCCTATTGTGTCTGCTATTCTTAAATTTATTATTCTTTTAACTAAACATGTGCTAGTCATTCTTTTTTTTTAATTCAGCTTTTTCTCACCCATTCCACCAACAATTGACCCAATATCACCCCTCCAGCCCCCTCATCTACATTCTCAATGGACTTTGCTGGTTCTGCACTACTTATGCAGGACCACAATGACAGTGGTGGTTGGTGGCCTGCCAGGTTGGATGTGTGTGGGCCTGAAGGGGATGCCAGTACATTGGTGGACCAGGGCTTTTTCCTCCAGCTCCTGTTTATTTCTCCCAGTTGGTGCTGACATTCAATGACACAGACACATACACACATAGCCACACACATACACACACACACACACACACACACACACACACACACACATATGCATGCCTAGCATACAATGTCTGGTCCTCTCTTCTCCTATATGCTCCAGCTCCACTGCCCCCCCGAGCCTTCACCAAATGGCAATCAAGCAACAGAACAAAGCATCTCCCCTTCTGAGGGAGGAGAGCTGATCTTAGAATGCTCAGTCCTCCCTCCCTCCCTGGCTGGTCCCTGATCAACCTGAGTCCATTCTGAACACCGGTTGATGGCTTGGTGAGCAGTACTACTGCTAATGTGCTTCTGCTATGCATTCTGATCATTTGCTTTGCATTTTAAAGGCAGGTGCTGCATATGAGCTTGAGAGGTATGTTAGTATATACTACCAGTATAAATGAAATAAAGTATATTTAAATGATCTTTAATCAGTTATAGTATTACAAAAACATTGCATTCTAAAACATGAGGGACGAATAACAATAGCAGAAGAAAATGTAGCATTGGGCTTTTCTGGTCTCCCCTTTTAAGTACATTTTGTAGGCATAGAAACATCAAGTTTCTATTTGCATAAAGCAAGCAATTCACTGCAGGGATTGCAATTCCACTGTGAAAAGTAGTACTGCAGGAGAAGCACATAATTTATGTCAGCAGTGCACATGGGAGCTACAGGCATGAATAAACTACAGGTACAGCCAGGATTGACGCAAATATATTTGAATACTGAATAAGGGCCTCATTCCTTTTTGCTGAGTTATTTTTGCAGGGAAAGTCATGCATAGCATAATATACTTGTTTTTCCCTGACAGACAATTTCCATGATGTTCAGGTTCATTGGTATCTGATGTATAAATTTGGTTGCTACTGTCTAGCATAACCAGTCCTGAATTTCACATCACATCAGTGCGAATTCATGTAATCACATGCAGTATTATGCCATGTATGTGATTATAGACTGCATCGTGTGCTGTAGTTCAAAGCTGCAAAACCATAGCATAAAAAGCTTCATTAATGAAGCTACATAACTCTAGGTACTAGACCACAGCATGCAACTGTCAAGAACTGGGTTCATCGACCTCACTTGTTTTCCTAATCTGTTATTCCTGAATTGGTCTGTATTCATTGTATTGTAATTCTAAGGAAATGTCCCCAGAATTATCCAACTACTGGAGTTGTCTTATACATCACAATTCCTTCCTTCATCTGAACAAACAAGACAGAAGTGCTTGGAGGAAATGGTCAAAGCCATGTATTTATCAACAGACAGAACTGGTAAACTGATTTTATATATATATACACACATATATACATATATGTGTATATATATCTACACACCCACACACACCCACACACACACACACACACACACACACACACACACACATATATATAGATATTATGGTTTCGACTGAAGATATCATATTTATTCATGAAAGGCTTAGGTGATATCGTGATATCTCACGAGTGGCGTGCCACGAGTGAGATATCATGATATCACTGGCCTCGAGGAAGATAAATATGATATCTTCAGTCAGGCCATGTCATATTCTGTTTATACAATGTATGCTTGGCCCCCACCCCCCAATACAACTCACCACATGCCCCTCTCAATGAATGGGTGATATAAAGGTGATGGCCCTAGCAATACAAACCCACTTACAGAAAAGCTGTCAAAACAGCAGATGTCATTTATTGTTTAAAAAATATCTGGTGGATCCTGTTATTTATGGTTAGTTTTAAAAAGTCTTATCTGGTTTATCCTGCCATGCTCCCCCCCAACAGAGCTCCACATGCCTTCCCCCACCCCCAACATAACAGATTACATAGGGTTTTTAAATATTTGGTTGATCCTGTCAATTTAAATTACCAAAATATCTGGTTGATCCTGCCATTATTGTGGCAGAAAAGTGATTTTTTTTGCTCTATCTGTTGATCCACGACTTGATGACGTCGCGTACCTATCTATGGACATCGATTATTGCTGTCGAGCGCTCGAGGCACTGAGAACCTTGGTTTATTTTGCAGCTTGCTGGAAAGCTTGCCACTGCACAGAGTGCAGTGAGTGACCGTAGCCAGCAGTAGCGAAGCGCGAGTGTCTGCCAGGCAACAGACGCCGCGCTCCTTTACTGCTGAAAAGCTGCCGTCGGCCTGTCAGGCTGTACCTGTGCAGTCGGAAGTTTTTTCCAACAAAATACTTACAAATAAGCATAAGAAGAGGGTTTCTCAGTTACTGAACCCGGGCTCCTCGTAAAACATTTGGCAATGTGCCAGTTGTCAGTGTGTATAGCGCCGCCACGCTTAAATTGCAGGAAAGTGAAAGTGCTCAGAGTGGCAGGATCAACCAGATAAGTTATTTAAATTTTTTTACTTAATTTTTTTAAGTATGGTAGGAATAAAGATATGAGTGAGGTATGTGGTGGTGGGGGGGCAGGTTGTATAGGCACAGCAGCACAGCAGCTTGTCATTTGTAGGTGTAGTGAAGATTGAAAGTGAAATGATTTCACTTTCAGAATGACGTATAGGAGTGTGAAGATATCTCCATGACGTATAGGAACATGGAGATATCAATGTTATCTTCACTGCCTAGCTCAGATATCATGTTTTACACTTCTATTTATTCGGACACATACATTGTATAAATATATATATACACAGTGGCATCCTCCAGGATGAAACACAATTCTGCAGTATTTTGCAGCACTCTGCAGAATGCTGCAGAAGGCCTACTGAATAAAGCAATGTAATTTCAATGGTAATAAGTCCCCTTTGTCATTCAGGAAAATGTGACCCTGCCAGGATGAAGTGAATGCCAGTTTTCTGCATGATAAAGGGGACTAATTGCCACTGAAATTACATTACTTTATACAGTAGGTCTGCTGCAGCATACTGCAGAGTGTGTTAAAAGTGTGTTTCATCCTGGGGGATGCCACTATAACTCTCTCTCTCTCTCTCTCTCTATATATATATATATATATATATATATATATATGTGTGTGTTGGATGTGACATGTGCAGCAAGGTAGTCATAGCTAATTATTTTGATAATTGTATTTAACAATCCATATAGGCCTTCCACTCCCCTTTTGAAGGGGCCAACTTACTAGGTATGACCTCATGAGGGTCTCTAGCTTGAGAGATAAGGGATGGCTTTTTTGGACACCAGTCCAGAATGCACCATACACCATCAGAGGGTGCTGTGGGCTGAAGTCTGAGAGTTAACCTTCCCCTGTGGCTGGCACCCCTCTGGTACTAGCTGCCAAGGCCTCACCTCTCCCCAGCCTCAGGGTAATTCGCCTGATAAGCTTGAGATACCTTGTTAATCCCTCTGTACAGTCCTGTTAGACTATCATGCCACTCTGCCATGCTTGCATGACTATGACAACTTGCCTGTCTAATCACATACTACTAACACTCCACTGGAGGAGGCAAAAAACTGGAAAACCCAATGGGGGAAAGAAATGGTAACATTTCTTCTCAACCCTAAAGTGATCCCCCATAGTGGGACAATGGGTTCCCTACCTCACGACTCCTCATTCCTGCTTTTTTGAGGGGAAGGACTGTGAGGGTATCTGCTAGAGTGAGAGAAGCTAGAAAGAAGGCAGAGCCTTTGCTACACCAGCTTTTTTTTTTCAATTTAAACTTTATTGATTTTTTCAACAAAGGCATTACTACAGAAAGCCATATAAATATGATATCCAGTCAGCAGACATCCCGCAAGACAGGACTCCCCCCCAGATAAAAAGAACTGAAGACAAAGGCCACATCTAAAGCATTTCTGAAACAAATTAGGAATGTACATAAAATAAAAACACTGAAATCATAGAGTCCATCATGTGCAGAGCAATGTTTCTTTTCTGGGGAGGTCTATAAAGGCCAACATGAAAAGTGCAACTATAATAAAAGACCTATAATGAACCCTTACTTCAGGTAAGTAAATAAGACAAAAAACCATGAAGTAAGCTACAATATAAACTTACAGCTGACTGGAAAAAATATGCCACAAACAGTAAAGATCCATAAAAACCCAAAGAAGTAACCATAAACCAAAAATAAATCAACTGTTATTGTGACAGAAAATGGGTAAGACAGACCGCAATCAACTAAACCTGATAAGTAAAAAACATTCAGTAATAAAACAGTGTAATGGGAAAGGATGGAGCAGAGGTTCCCTAGCACAGCATCTACCTGGTAAATAGGAAGGGGGAGGGAAAATCTAAGGGGGAAATCTAGTCTATTCAGCTTTAACTCAGACAGGGGCATGATGGGTCCCTCCTTAAATATGGTTCCCAAACCTGGTCAACTAAAGCCGCTTTCCCTGCAGCTCTATAGGAAAGGTGCTCAAAGCTAGCTAACTTATGGAGACCATTGCCCCAATCTGTTATACAGGGAACCAGCTTAGAACGCTAATTGCTAAAAAGGAGACCTTCGGCTTCTGTAATAGTAGCCATAAACCACAAGGAGAAGGGTATGCTCTGGACAGGGAGTCTGTTGCTGTTACCGAGGACTAGTAAGGAGGAATCTAAAGGGACTCCACATTGAAGTACAGTGGAAAGCCTTGCACAAATCGATACCCACCAATTATTTATTTATTGTTCATTTATTTATTGTTATTCAGATTAACGCCTTTGAGCCAATGGCTCTTTTGCAAAGATTCCACGTCAAAATTTTAAGGTTAGATAAAAATATGAATCTGTAAACAATTGAGGGAATACTTAATAAAAAGATACAAAAAATAGTGGGGTTCACAGACAACAATATACCAAAAATAACAGTGTGTTGATAGATGAGGCTTTGTCAGCAGAATGGAAAAATTACAATAATAAAATGTAGCTATCAAGTCTGAGTGAAACACAGGGCAGGGAAAAGCAGAAACATGAAGGAGGCAAAAGACCAGAGAGAGGAGAGGGAAGAGGCAGAAATAGCAGGAGGGGAAGAGAGGGGGGACTAAGTTCTAATGACTCAGGAGAAAAAGGAAAAAAGAAGAAAACAGTGATGTAGAGTGGGGCAGGGAGTATAGGGTTGAGGGGGACAAAGGCAGAAGAGGTAGTCAGTTAGAAAGAAAGTTGCAGAAAGAGAGAGGTGAGATGGAAACAAAGTGCAAAGTGAACTAGGGTGGGGAGGGTGGGAGGAAGAGCAGGATGGCCCAATGGAAACAATGGCAGCTGCAGCTATTGGTAAGGTGGAGCAGTAGCTTGCGTTTGAAATAGCCAAGCTTATTCTCTGCAGAGACATCCGGTGGGAGACCATTCAGTACTGAAGGAGCCCTAGCATAGAAGGACTGCTGTGCTTGAGAGGTTCGACAGATGGGAACCATAAAGGAGGTTTTGTTAGAGCTGTGGGTGCTATGTGTATGGGTGGTGGCCACAGTGTGGGTCTTTAATGATGGGGGTGTGAGGCGAAGGCAGATTTTTTTAGCTAGGAGGCAAGTCTGGTGGGCAATTTGTCCTTGGAGGTGGAGCCAGTTTGAAAGTTTATAAAGATCACAGGTGTGGGTTCTTTTATCGGCACCCATGACAAGACAGCAACACTTGTTCAGAGCAATTTTAATTCTTTTTAAGCAGGTAGAGGTGGCAGACCTGTAAAAGGTGAGCCCATAATCAATGACCGACAGGACAGAGCTGGTTATGGCAGTGCGCATTGCTTCAGGTGTGAGGCAGTAAAAATGGTGATAGAGAGTCCCAATTTTGGTGTTTATGGTTTTGGAGATGTTATTGATGTGTGAGTTTTAGGAGAGAGAGCTGTCAAGTGTGATACCCAGGTATCTGAACTTGGGGACAAGTTCAAGTGGATATGGACTTTGTTGAGTGTGGTGAGGTTGTAGGCTTTATGTTTGCTGTGGGGGGTATGGAACAACATGGCTTTGGTTTTTCTGTGGTTCAACAGCAGTTTGTGTTGTTCAAATCAGGTTTCGACAAGGCTAAAGTTGGTCTGAAGGTCCTTTGAGAGGAGGTCAGGGTCAGTGTGGGAGGAGAAAAGGACTGCATCATCAGCATAGAGTATCATGTTGTTGGGACAAGCTAACGGGAGGGTATTGAACAGACTGAAGGGCAGAGGCCCAAGAATAGACCCTCGGGGTACCCCTGTACATACAGAGAGGCTGTCAAATAGGGAGCCACCTTTCTTAATTCGTTGGCTCCTGCCTGTCAGGTAGCTTGAAAACTGGTGGGAGACTTTGGGAGAGAAATCAAGAGCAGGGAGCAAGCTCAGCAGTAGGTGGTGATTAATGGTGTCAAACGCCTTGGTCAAGTCCACAAACACTGCACCAAGCATTTGTCCCGAGTCTAAGGCTTTTTGAATGTGGATTGCAAATTCGAGCAAGGCAGTAGTAGTGCTGTGGGCTTTCCTAAAGCCATGCTGCTGAGAGCACTGGATTGTAGTTTAGAGGGCAATTGGACAGTTGGTCTGCCACAACGCATTCAAGCACCTGTGAGAGTGGGGGGAGGATTGAGATGGGGTGGTAGTTGTTAAGAAGGGATCTGTCACCACTTTTGTGCACAGGTATGACAACAGCAGATTTCCAGATTTGTGGGAAATTTCTGAGGGTGAGCGAGATGTTTAGGAGTTTGGTGAGGGGGGATAGGACGGCTTCTAGTGAGAGGGAGAGGAGTTTTAGATCCAGGGTGTTACTGCTAGTTCTCAATTTTACTAGCACCTTCCAGAGGTAGTTTCTAGATTCGGCCAGAATGACTCGTTTGAAGTAGAAGGGAGGTACAATTTGTGGCGGTGGAAAATTGGGTGTTGCCAGGCGGGTGGGGCTAGTTAGGAAGTCGGGGGCAGAATGCTGCTAAGGACTGTGAATGAGACATTGAAGATGTCAGCGATTAATTTAGGGTCTTGAATAGTGGTGCTGTTGACTTTAAGCATTGATGGAAAAGATTTATTTGGTTTACTGGTGAGGTTTTTGATGTCCAAAAAATGTTTACTGCTTCCCCAGGAATTTGTGAATTCCTGTTTGTAGTAGTCTTGTTTGGCTTTCCAAATAGCACGAGTGCACTCATTTTGGGCAGCTGTTTATTGTTGCATATCAACAATGCGACCTGATGCACTAGCATGGTGCCAGAGGGTGTCCCAATCCTTCAGCATAGAAATTAGGGCAGGGGTGATCCAGGAGTTCAAGGCACCTCTCTGTTTTGATTTTTTATGGGGTGCAAACTTGTCACAGACTTCACTAAATCAGTCAATGAAGTTGTTAAGGGCTCGGTCAATGCAGGTCATAGAGTCCAGTGGGGACCAGTCAAGGTGCATTAGAGAGGCTAGGAATTGTGGGAGCATTCCTTTTGGACACTTTGGTAGGAAAGTTTAGGCTTAGATCTGGGTGCCTTATTGGTCCATTGGCAGATGACTGGGGAATGATCACTGAAGGAATCTGGTAAAGCTCTAGAATCAGTGATTCTGGAGGGATGTGTAGTAAGTATCAGGTCCAGTAGGGAGCTACAATTGGTTCTGCAATTGATGCGGGTGGGAGAGAGAACCATTTGGGCAATGTCAATTGTGGCAAAAGCATCTTTGTAAGGTTCTGCCTCAGGGGCAGTCCAGTTCACGTTAAAGTCCCCCATTAAAACCATTCCAGTACAATGGGGAAGGTTGTCCAGGTAATCTGTAATAATTTGGAGACCAGAGGCCTGGTCATGTGGGGAATATATACAGATTTTAAAGTGAGGGATTTCCCATGTTGGCCTAGAAATACTTTGATTGCAAGCATTTGGGCACTACTGCCATGGGGTGGTAGTGAAAGGACAATGCCTTTCAATGTATCTTTTAGGTAGATGGCACAGCCTCCACCCCATTTACCAATACGGTCCAGATGAAAAAGAACATACCTGGGGATTGTTATCACATTGTTCGGGACCTTAGGGGAGAGCCAGGTTTCATTAAGAGTTAATATATGAGGTTTATGCTGTGCCACCCAAACTTGCAGATCATCCAGTTTGGGTAGTAGGCCACGGATATTAACGGAGGCTGTAGTTTATAGTGTTGGGGGTTTGAAGCTGTGAGAGGACCAGGGTTGGCAAGGCCAATTAGCCAATTTAGGACATGACCAAAGAATATGTAAGAGATTAACATTCTGGTGATGGCACCTCCAGCATTCTAAATTAGGTACTGATTTCATCTTACATAACAAATCCGGAGTTCTATACCATAAATGCAATGTTTTCCATTGCATCAGCCTCCCTTTAAGGTCTTGGCAAGCCTCAGACACATTTTTCCAGCAGTAAGCCCAGTCCTCTTACGATATTGGGAAACTAAGCTGTTTCTCCCAGTGAAGTTTTAAGCTGAAGGTTGAAGAAGCTCACACCTGCAGAAGCCCTTTATAAAATACGTCCCAACTTAGGGGGTCTGAAAGCCAATTTACCCCCTCCAGCTTTACCCACAATATCATCCCAAATCTCTAAAAGATGGAGCCGGAGCTGAGAGCCTATATACGAGGAAATCAAATGGCGAAGTGGGAGATACTTCCAGAGGTGAGACTGCAGCAAGGAAGCCTGAGCCTTAATATCTGCAAAGTCCTTGAACTGGCCCATCGCACAATGAAACAGATCCACTACCCTTGTCAACCCGCCAGTGACCCATTGGGGCCAACAAAAGGGAACTCCACCAAATCGAAATTTAGGATTGTTCCAAAGAAGCCAATGAGAAAAGGAGACCTGCCACTTCAGGGACGTTAACTTAGTAACCCCAGCTCAAATGCCCAAAACATATTCATGTAATGGATAATCTTTCTGAATCATTAAAGGATTCCACAGAACCAATTCAGGAGCCACCCCAGAAAATAGTTGTTCCGCTAGAGTGAGCAACTGGGACGAGTTCCGGCACTGCTCAGTATAGAGTCACATCCAGATATGTCTAAGCCAGAAAGCTAGATAATAACTTTTAAACTATGGTACCTAGAGACCACCCTTATCCAGAAGGGCCATCAGCTGAAACAGGGAAATTTGTGACTTCTAACCCTCCCACAGAAACCCCCTAATGTGCTTATCCGATGACTTCCAAAGAGAGTCAGGAATAGGCAAAACCAAATACCTAAGAATGTATAGTACCCAAGGGAGAACCATCATTTGGAGATTTGGAGCCTTCCCCCAAAAGGATAGACGAAGGTGCCTCTAATGCTCAAAATCTTCCCTTAAGGACTTCAACAACGGGGAGAAGTTTAACTGAACCCAAGCTCTCCAATCAGGGGAAATTGTCATACCCAGATATTTAAGCATGTGTTTCACCCATGAGAGCCCCAAACCCTCTAGAGAAACTGATTTGCAAAGCACATTTAACGGCAAAGCCTCCATTTTACCCCAATTATTCTGAATCCCAGACAGTATTGCAAAGTGATTCAAGAGAGCTATCAGAGCAGGGATAGACTGAGCTGGATCTCAGAGGGTGAGGAGAATATCATCAACAAATAACATAAGTTTAAATTCTTACTCCCCCAATGTTAACCCATAAATGTCAGGGCTTTCACGTAGCTTTTGTGCCAAGGGTTCAATAGCTAAGACAAAACGTACAGGGGAAAAGGGACACCCTTGTCTAGTGTCCCTGGCCAGGGGGAATATGGCAGAAGCTTTCCCATTCATCACCACTGAGGCCTTTGGCGCAGAATATAAAGTCTTAAACCATTGAATAAAACTGTTGCCAATCCTTAATGCCTGAAGGGTGGAAAACAGGTATGGCCACTCAAGGGAGTCAAATGCCTTCTCCGTATCCAGTGTCACTGATGCTACCGGATCTGGAGAAGCACTCGCAACCCACAACAAATTCACCAGCCTCCATATGTGATCCGACTCATCCATCCCTGCTGCAAAGCCAACTTGGTTGGCATGCACAACAGAAGGTAATACCTTCTTCAACCTCAGAGCCAGTATCTTGGCCAAGATTTTATATTCAGCAATCAACAGAGTGATGGGGTGGTAACTAGCACACTCAAAGGTGTCTTACCCCTTTTTTGGAAGCACTGAGATACATGCCTCAGTCATCGATTCAGGCAAGGATACAGAATCCGAAGCTTCCCTAAAGGTGGTAACAAGCAATGAGCAGAGCAGATCTTGGAAGTGCTTATAAAATTCTATGGGCAGGCCAGCAGGGCCAGGAGCCTTGACACTAGAGATCTGCTGCATAGCAGCAGCTACCTCCTGAGTGGTAATAGGAACATCAAAACCATTCACCTGCTCCTCAAACAGTCTGGGAAGCGTAACCGATCCCAGAAAAGAGGCAATAGCCTCATTTGTTGTGCTGCCTGATGCAAGTCTAGATGAATAAAGCCTCCAGTAGTAATTAGAAAATGCATCATTAATTGCTCCTGGTGTGGTGGAAATGGACTTCCCTTCACGAATTCCAGGAATCTTCAACTCCTCTAAAAGTTATTTCAATCGATATGAAAGAAGGTGGCCCACCTTCTCTCCCCTCGCAGAATGCATGGCGCACCCTACTAAGAGAAAATTCTGCCCTTTGTGAGTTTAAAATATTCAAGCAATATTGAACATTTCTCATGGAATGTAAAAATTCTGGGGATTGCTCCCCCACCTTATGCCTCTGTTATAGGTCTGCCAGTTGCCTTTCGAGGGCCTGGTAATCTGCTTATTTGGCCTTCTGCATAGAGGCATATGCAATTACTCGCCCATGTACATATGCCTTCAAGGCCTCCCAAGACCAATGTGCCGCAGTCTCATTTGGAAAGTTAGAATCTAAATAAACCTATATCTCTTGCCTCAGCCACTGCACAAACTTAACATAATTACAAAGGCTAACATTAAACCTCCACCTCCTTACCGGCTTTTCAGGGATTCAGGGATCAAAGCTCAAAGTGACTGGGGAATGAACAGAAATGAGGATTGGCTCTATGGTGGACAGGATAAATCCTTGAGCCACAAACCCTGAGGCTAGGATCATATCAATCCTACTGTAAGACCTATGTGGAGCAGGGTAAAATGTGTAGTCATGACCAGAGGAGTGCTCCAATCACCACACATCATACAATCCATGCTCCTGCATTAGGAGCTTTAAAGCATTGCCACCAACTGAAGACAAAGATTAAGGTGACCCACTACTGTTGCACATTGGGTCCAGCACTTGATTCATATTACCACCCAATAGGACTGGTGCAGGACCCAGATCAAGCAACCCCTGAGTAACAGCATAGAAGAAATGAGGGTTGTGGTCATTTTGCCCATACAAGGAGACTATAATCAATGGCTTCCCATCCAACATACCGCTGACTAATAACCAAAGGTCCTCCCTATCCTTACATACCTGATCTGCCACCCAATTAAGAGCCTTGTGGCAAAGTATTGCCACCCTCACTTTTTAGAACAGAAAGAAGCAGCATAGACCAGTACCCCCCCCCCCACAATGTGCTTCAGCTTGTCCACCTCTTTCTGCACAAGGTGGGTTTCTTGCAGGAACATTATTTGTCCCTTTAATGACTTTAAATGAGTAACAACCCCCCTTCTCTTGACAGGGCTATTAAGCCCAAGAGCATTCCAAGTGATTGCTTTGTAAGCCATTACGCAAAAGAAGACAAATACTGCCTCCTCCCCCACCCCCTCCTACACGGTGACCTAACCCCATAGCCATCTGTCTTGCCACATCAGACCAGATAAAACTATGTACAACAAAAAAATATGAACAAGAAGAAGAACTGGAACCTCATAACAAGCAAATAATTTACAATGACAAATGAAGAAAGTTTTCCCAAAATAGGCAGGAAATACATGGTGGCCACTGAGTCTCTGCCTAAACTAAAGCATAAAAGAAAAATAAAGCTCCCCCCTCAGGCAGCCCTTGTAACCGATCACACAGGCAAGGACCCTTATTTGCCAAACAGAGAAACACTCACTTTATACAGAGTCACTTGTATGAACAAAAGAAAGCCACATTGGGAATCGAAGGGGCAGCAATATCAAGCCCTGTCCCAGCCCTAAGAGACATGGCACAGAAGGCTGACAAAATAAAACCACAGTATCCCTCCAGGGAAACACAAACTGGCTAGCCCAGAAAAAACTCTCCAGGTCTGTGGACTGTATAACTAACAGGGCCATAATAAGAGGGGAGCCCAAAGGAAGTGAGAAAAAATCTCCACAACAGCCATGCAGCCACCCCCCCTCCCACTAATAACAATCAGTCTCCTGTGCAACCAAGACAAAGGAGGGATTTAAAAACAATATGAAATAAAATAAAATGCAATCCTTAGATGGCTCCATAATGGAGTGGCAAGCCATATCCGCTCCCTCACTTCCACAGAAAAGAATGGGGATGGGGAGTATCATGAGGACACGGCATGGGAGGAACATCGGATTGAGGGAGGAGATGGGGAGGGGGTGTGGGGGCAAAATTAACTGGAGGCCTGGCACTGAAGGGAAGGCTCAGTTCAGGAGGAAGGAGCCAACTCACAGCATTGCAGAAGGGCCAGGTAATAAGTTTACAGTGCTAGTGACACTGGGTGAAGAGGAAGGGATGAAGGATCTCTAGGAGGGGGCAGGAGAGGGAAAGTGGGGGAATGCACAAGGGACTGTGGTCGGTCAGAGGAGGGTGGAAGGGGTGAAGGGGAGGGGCACAGCTGGAACGATGGTCGAAAGGAGCAGGGACACAGAGGAGAGGAACTGGGCAGATAGAGAGAATGACAAAGGCATAGCAGAGGATGGGGGGGCAAGGGTTGAAGGGAAGCATGTGGAGGATAGTGAGAGAATAGTGAGGGGAAGGGGATGGGTCAGGTGTGGAGGGAGCAGCAGGGGGAAGGGTGGAGCTATGAATGTGGTGGACTCAAGGGATAGGTACTGAGGTATTAGGGTGGGGCGGAGATGAGTAATGAAGAGGGGGGTGTACTGCTGCTGGGGGATTTCATACTAAAAGGGATCAGATGGGACAGTAAGGGGGAAAGGCAAGTTATATGTGGGTGGAGTCCATACCTGCGTTAATGGCTGACAGGGTGGGACAGTCGATTCTTAAGTGCGTAAAGAGGGGTAGGAAGAAACCGCATCTTGTGGTGCATGTGGGTACAAATGACCTGACAGGGGAGATGGTGGAAGTAGTAAGGGAGAGGTTTGAGGAACTGGGACGGCTGTGTGAGGAGTTGGGGAATCAATGGCATTCTCAGAGGTGCTCCCAGTGCCCTGCGCAAGTACAGCAAGGAAAGGGAATGGGGAGTTCAACACGTGGCTAGGGGAATGGTGTCTATCCATGGGGTACAGGTTGGTGGGTTGCTGGGGCAGAACCTATGACAATAATGATCTATATGCAGGGGACAGGCTACACTTGAGGGGTATGGTGAAGGGGGTATTAAAGCAGAAGATGGGGGTTACATATCAGCAAAGGTAGATTTAAACTAGGTGGGGGCGTAGTGAGTGGACAGCTGGTAGGCAGAGATCCCATGGAGAGGAATCAAATGAGCTTACCCCCCAAGGAGAAGGAATCAGGGTAATGGCACTGGGAGAGATTAGGAGTGGAGAAAAGCAGGGAGGGGTAGGGAAGGAAACATGGTGGAGGGTGATCTCACTGAATGCAAGAAGCCTAGGTAACAAGTTGGCTGAGTTGCACGCCCTCTTTGCAGTACAGAGGGTAGACTTTGCAGCCATCACAGAAACGTGTGCCACCCAGTACCAGGACTGGGAAATGGTCATTCCAGGGTATAAGATATTCAGGAAGGATAGGGATAAAGGGAAAGGTGGGGGCAAGGCAATCTATGTACAGGAGGGGATGAAGTGTATAAGGGAGGAGAAACATAGAATTTGATGGCAGATAAGGACCTCTTGGCCCACCTAGTCTGCCCATTTCCCTACCTGATGGATACATTGCAAATTCTAGTTAATCAACAGCTTACTTCATCCTATCCTCCACTAGAATTGCCTTATGTCTGTCGCATGCATTTTTGAATTCTCCCACTGTTCCTGACTCCACAACCTCCTCAGGAAGGCTGTTCCATGCATCCACAACCCTCTCTGTGAAAAAATACTTTCAAGCATTACCTCTGAGCCATTCCCCCTCTATCTTCAAATTGTTCCCCCTTGTTCTTGCACATCTCTTTTTCTGAAAGATGCTACCCTCTTGTACCTTGTTAATTCCCTTGATATACTTGAAAGTTTCTGTCATGTCCCCCCTCTCCCTCCTTTCTTCAAGGGTATACATATTAAGTTGCTTTAGTCTCCCCTCGTATGTCTTCTGGTGTAGACCCTGCACCATTTTGGTTGCCCTCCTCTGAATAGCCCCCACTCTGTCTGTGTCTTTGCAGAGATGGGGTCTCCAGAATTGCACGCAGTACTCCAGATGGGGTCTCACCAACTGTCTGTACAGAAGGATAACAACTTTCTGTTTTCTACTGTTGATGCCTCCCCCTATGCATCCCAAGATCCCCCCTACCCTCCTTACTGCCTTCTCACATTGCTTGCCCACCTTTAGGTCATCTGATATACAGTAATTACTCCTAGGTCTCTTTCGATTTTTGTTGTTGTTATTGTCTCACCCTCATTGTGTACTCTTCCCTTGGGTTTTTGTTTCCCAGATGCATTACCTTGCACTTCTTTGCACTGAATCTGAGCTGCCATATATTTGACCATTCCTCCAACCTTGGTGGAAGAAGGCAGAACAGAGGCCCTATGGATGCAGTTTCAAGGCCCGAAAGGTAGGACACTGAGGATGGGAGTATTATACAGACCACCAGCTCAAGGAGATGACCAGGATAAAGAGTTAGCTAAGCAAACTAGAAGGGTCTGTATGAAAGGGAACACAGTGGTGGTGGGGGAATTCAACCTACTTGGGGTGCAGTGGAACACCCCAGCTACCATGAGTGCGAAGGAGCAGGTCATATTAGAAGCATTTCAGGACAGCTTCCTGGTGCAGTTGGTCCATGAGCTGACTAGATTGGAAAGCACTTTAGACCTGGTACTATCAAATGGGGAGGCTGTAAGGGATGTGGGAGTAGAGGACTCTCTGGCTGGGAGTGACCACCGCTTGGTGTGGTTCATGCTCAATATGGGTAGGGAAATGGGGGGTATGGGAACCAGGATGATTGAATTTAAGGGGGTGGACTTTAAATTTTGGGTAGGCATCTAGCAGGAATTCAACTAAACATGGATGCTAGTCAAAAGTGGGACATTATTAAAAAAGGGCTGGTAGAGGCTACTGGAACATGTACAAGGGCAAGAAGTAAAAAGGGAAGGGCAAAGAAGCCCAGCTGGTTGACTCAAGAGGTCATGGTAGGGGTGAAAGCCAAGAGAAAAGCATTTCAGAGACTCAAGAAATTGGGAGGGGAAGATGACAAGGATGCGTATACGAAGAGGTCCAGGGAGGTTACCAGACTAGTCAGAGCGGCCAAGGCTTCAAGAGAGCTGAGACTGGCACAGGGTATTAAGGATGGAGAAAAGGACTTCTTCAGATACATAAGCTAGAGAAGGAAGAACAAAGACCAAATTGTGAGGATTAGGAAGGATGGAGGGTGGGTGGAGAAGGGAGTGGATCAGGCAGAGGCACTAAATGAATACTTCTTTTCTGTATTCACAAAGGAGAAAGGGGGGCAGATACCACAAGGGAGGGGTGGAGTGGGCTGTGGGGGGGTGGAATGACTGATATAGGGATTACAGAGACAGGGGCCTAGAAGGATTAAAGGCACTAAGGCTGGATAAGGCACCGGGACCAGACAGGATTCACCCTAGAGTACTTAAGGAACTAGCAGAGATCCTGGCAGGACCACAGCTGACCTGTTCAATACCTCCCTGGACACAGGATGCATACCACAGGACTGTAGGATGGCCCATGTGGTGCCCATTCACAAAAGTGGCCCTAAGGATGATCCGGGCAACTACAGAGCAGTGAGTCTTACGTCAATTGTGGGTAAACTCATGGAGATGATCCTAAAAGAAAAGCTGGTGGCCTTTTTGGAGGATAATGGACTCCAGGATGGTCAACAGCATGGGTTTGTCTTGTGCGGATCCTGCCAGACAAACTTAATTGAGTACTATGACTGGGTGACCAGGAAACTGGACAAGGGCCATGCGGTGGATGTCCTGTATTTAGACTTCAGCAAGGCCTTTGATTCCGTGCCACATGGGAGGCTGAGGGGGAAGCTGGAGTATATAGGGGTGGGAACAAGAATGGTCAAATGGATCCATAACTAGCTTAATAGAAGGCAGCAAAGGGTGGTAGTGTGGGGGGGAGGAACTCCCGAGGGAGATGATGAATGGGGTACCACAGGCACAGGAATAGGTACTGGGACTGGTGCCATTTGGGATATTCATAGCTGATATCTCAGTCGGGATCCAGAATAGGATCAGCCTGTTTGCAGATGATACAAAGATGGACGCTGTGGTAGATGGCATTGAGGGTTGGAGGGGGCTGCAGGAAGACCTGATCAAACTACAGGAATGGTCAGAAACATGGCAGTTGGGGTTCAATGCCAAGAAGTGCAAGGTACTGCACTTTGGGGCTAGGAACCAGGGGAGGAAGTATCAGCTAGGAGGGGTACAGTTGGAAAGCACTGAGGAGGAAAGAGATCTAGGGGTGCTTATAACGGGGAGTACGAACAACTCATCTCAGTGCAGGAAGGTGGCAGCAGAAGCCAACAAGATGCTGGGCAGTATAGTGAGGGCAAACTCCTCCAGAAATAGGGAGGTGATTCTTCCCCTGTGCAGGTCGCTGGTCAGGCCGCACTTGTAGTACTGCTTGCAGTACTGGCACCAGTTCCTGAAGAAGGATGTCAGATTGTAGGAGGGGGTGCAGTGTAGGGTGACAAAGATGATCCAGGGATTGGAGGGAAAGTCCTACGAGGATAGGCTGGGTGAGCTGAACATGTACTCCCTGGAGGAGAGAAGAGATAGGGGGGATATGATCGAAACCTTTAAATACTTAAAGGGGACAAATAAGACTGATACAGAAGGGATTTTCCAGATTAGAAGAAGGAGGCATATGAGAGGGCACCAGCTGAGACTGGAGGGGGGAAGATTCAGGAGGGAAATCAGGAAACATTTTTTCACAGAACGGGTGGTAGACAAATAGAATGCTCTCTGCCCGAGGAGGTGGCATCCTGTAGAGCAGTGGGTGGTTTTAAAGGGATGGGACAGAGTGGGGGGTGAAGAGGATAGGGAGGGGTGGGCAGCTGCAAGTTGAGGGCTAGCTGCACAATCAAGCAGACTCAATAGACCTTGAGGCCTGTTTCTGCTGGCATTTTCATATATTCGTATGTTTGTATTACAAGCTCCAAATATAAGTTGTAACTGAAATCCACCCCCAACTCATCCCACTATTAAATAGTTGGAAAATATATTGAGACACAGAAGTACAAAAGAATATGCAGAACCATTACAGTGTATCTGAGCCTAACACTATTACTCCTCTCCCAAGGAGCTGTACGGGATGCATAGAAAAAGAACCCCCCCACCAGCACCAAAGCACCCCAAACACAAGTGTTAGCGAAAAGCAGGAGCTCAGAAGGAAGGACCCAATAGCAAAGTCTCATCGTCCCCAGCTGACATTATCTAAATGACTAAGTCCGTTAAAAAAAAAAGGATAGAATCAAGCAGGTGCCAAAGAAATCTCCATGGCCTCAGATGATGAAGAATCCAGAAGAGACCCTGGCCCCACCTCCTTAGTGTTGAGGTCCTCCAATCCTGCAGCTTCAGACAAGACAGACGATGACCCTGGAGGAGGTAGTGAATGCAGCAGAGAAGCATGCTGGGGCTTAGGAGAATAATGTGACCCGGGATACGTGGTTGAACTGGACAGTTTATTCAGGAAAGGATTCCGATCCAATGTAGGTTTCTGCTCCGGAGCAACATTCTTGATTGGAGAAGGATTGTGAGTTGAACCAGAGTCCTTTTTCAGAGCAGAATTCAGAGGTGATCCAGATAAGCCAGCAGAAGGGTTCTAGTGCAGAATAAATCATTGAGTGTCCATTGGGGAGGTAAACGACTTTGATGTAGATCCTGCGAACACCTGGAGAGTTGCTGAAGAGGTTAGGAAGCATTTCAGTCATTGCTGTGTGGCGAAGTCCCGAACATATCAAAAGATTTGCAGCAGTCAGTAACATACTTATGGTAGTTTGTCATGATTTTTAAGCTAGTGCACTGCCACATTCTTTCTTTTGCTTGGCTTTAAGCAAAATAAGCTCCCTGTCCTAGTAGTGGAACAAACAGAAGATGAGTGGGCGAGGACGAAAAGATGGGGAAGGTGGACACGGGTCAGATAGAACCCTGTGCACCCAATCATTCTCAATGGGCATATCTCAGTAGTGATCTAGGAGCTTGGGCAACATTCTTTGGAGGAATTTGACTGCATTTTGGCCATCACTCACCTCCAGGACGCCCAGGAGCAGCAAATTATTCCAGCGACTCCTGGTCTACTGGTCGTCCAACTTGTCCCACATCAACTGAAGTTCTCTCTCCATAGTGGCTAGCCAGTGGTCTGTAGGGTGAACCCAGTCCTCCAAGAGACCCACTTTCTCTTCAACTTCTGTGATTCTAGAGCCCAGATTATCTAGTGCACCCTTAACCGCTTCCAGGACAATGTTCATTCTAGAAAGCTGAGCTGTTATGTTACTCATGAACAGCTTGATTTCTGTCAGCTCTTGAAGTACCAGCTGAGAGATCAGCTCAGAAGAAGCAGCTGCCATGTTTGCCTCCGGGACTTCAGGCCCTTCCAGCAGCTCCTCCATTTTCAGTTTTTTTGGTAAATTAACCTCGCTTAATACTTCAAAATCCAGCTTCCTGACATCTGGGGGAGGAGGATGATAAGACATAGTCTCCTTGTTAGGCAGGGAAGAAAGAAGATCACCACCGATACCAAAATTCAAAGGCAGAGCTCAAGAGCGAAGCTCCTCTCAGCTCAGCTGCATCATGTGACCCCCTTGCTACACCAGTTTAAATCAAACATGCTCTTCCCCTCCAGCAGGTAGTAGCTCCTGCCCCCTAGGAACCCTGACTATCTACCTGACCCTGCCTCTAGTGGGTGGAAACTAACCCCCCCCCATTACCTGCTCAGGTGTCATCTGGGGGTGTACCCACAGACAAACCTTGCCTGCTGCCATACCTTGCAGGTTCCTCCATTGTCTTGTAGGTCACAACCCCTTCCTTCACCTGAACAAACAAGACAGACAACATGCTTGGAGGAAATAGCCACAGCCATGTACTTATTTAATAGCCAATTAGAATTGGTAAACTGATGAGATATATATAGCAATCAATCTGGCGTGACGTGCACAAAAAGGTAATCAAAGATCTCATTTTGATAATCATATCAAGCAGCCTATAAAGGCCCTCTACTCCACTTCCCATTGGAGGGAGCTGACATACTCATACATGTGATATGTCCAACTTGCTTAAGAGGGAGATCTGGGTCAAATTAGGAGGGAGATTGGCCTGCTAGTAGGGAGATGCCGTAACGTCATGAGTTTGTCCTTAAATGGCACCAAAAAAATATGAAAAAAGTCATTACAAAAATTTAATGTATTTCATTTTGTCAAGAATAAGCACTAAAAAGAATAAACAACTAGTTATATAAAGTTATCATATACATCGTTCATCACTGATTTAATTTTTATGTGTCTTTATCTGCCCATAAAACATGGATATTTTGGACATAATTTTACTTAAGCAGGAGATTTAGTTTCCCAGGAGGGAGGGAGGGAGGGAGAGAGTTCGGTCAAAAAAACAGGAGTCTCCTGTGAAAAGAGGGCGATATCACATGTATGCATACTGGGTATGAAACTGTGAGGGACTCTGCCTCTGAAGTATAAGGGATGGCTTTCCGTGGGTCTTGAATGCACCCTCCCCCCCCAGAGGGGGCCACCGACATTGGGCTGAAGCCCAAGAGTTATCCTTCACCTTTGACTGGCACCCCTCTGGTACCAGCTGCCAAAGGCCTCATCTCTCACCAGCCTTGGGGTTATTCACCTGATAAGGTGAAAGATACCCTGTTAACCCCTCTCTGAAATCCTACAAGACTACCATGCTGCCATACGATGAGTATCCGGAAATTGCTAGGTTCTTCGACGAACAACGATGCACATCCCCCACCAAGCACATCACGCCATAGCTTCTGCCAAAACATGTAGTAGGTCTACTAAAAACCTGTCATTCCCTAAATCTGACAAGTGTATGCCATCTGGCTAGAGCTTCCTGTGATTGTTTCACTTAAACTGCAGACAACACCTTAGCCTACTTCCTACCCCAGCCCCACACAGTACCCAATTCCTATTCCCCATACCTCACCTCCCATACCACCCCTCTGTTCCCACCCCTATTGACTTCTCATGTACTTGGTCTCCTGGCATCCCTAGTGCACTTTTACACTGTACTCACCTCTCCCTACCACTCCATACTATCCTCCCCAACTACACCTATTCCCACCTCTATTACCTGACAATTTGCCGCCTTGGCACAGTTTCTCTTCCCTTCTTCCTCAGCCTCTTGTTCAAGGCATACTTTGGCTAATGCCATTTGTCCACTTATTTTATCATTTTGTTTGACAAGGCGCTACGGCCACACTACTCCTTTTTACAGATATTTATTATAGTTATTCATTTTTTTTGTTAGTTCCTTGTTCAGATCAATAATCTAATGTAACTATCAACTGTTCTTTTGCCTCTATGACATATGCATTGTTGCTTGTCTTACCTGTAACATGCTCTCTTTGTAAGTGTATTATGACATGAAACCTGTGTAAAAGAGCCACCAGCTCAAAGGTGTTAATCTGAAATTTAAATAAATAAATAAATAAATAGAGAATCTTTCACATACAGCTTCGGAACATTTGCCACAATCCCATCATGCTTCTACACAAGTCCACCAATGGAGTACATAATACTCCACATGGCCATGTTTGTCAACCAACTCACCCTCACAACTGCGTTGGGATTCTGAGCTTGGCACCAATGCTGCTATTGTATCACGTGTGACAATTTGATTAGCATCGGCGGCCATTCACAATGCAAAATGACTAAGTCCTCTCTCATCATTCGCTGCAGCTCCACTGACTTCAGCATCCCCAAATCATTTCCTCACAGGTGGACAATCAGTGTATCTGGGGAGAGTGCCATTGAGCTTTGGCTGTAATTCATGGGAGCAAATCCCCCACTTCACACTCCTCCGGCCCATCCAATGGACTCACACACGCCAAGTATCCATGAAGAGATTCCTGCCCCCTTGGAACTGTCATGCTCTCACAACTGCCCAGTGCACAAAAGAGAGACTTTAGATGCATACTTTTCCCCCAGGAGTTATGGCTTGCCAAAAAACAGAAACAGTTTAAAACAATTTCGGTCACACATAATTTTCAAAAGCTTGGGACTTCCACCATCCTAGGTCCTGAATCTGTGCATCTGTTCAGCCCTCAACTCTAGCATGTGAGGCAGCACCTATGCAAAATGAGTGAGTGTTGTACTCCTGAGAATCAACCCCAGTGCCTGCAGGGCTTTGCTGAGCAGATGTCGAAACTGGAATACCATAAGGGGAGAGCTGCCTGTTTGATGGAAAAATGCCAACCCCCCCCTTCATTTAACTGCTGGAGGTAAGGCAAAGCCCATCCAATGGATGTCCCATTGAACCCTTGTTGGAGGATCAAAGACTGCTCCAGCAGCCCCTGGCCTCCACCATTCATCTTTACATGTTGTAAGTGAAGAAAAACCCTTCAGGTGTCACTGTCACATCATCCTCGCCCAGTCATCGCACACCGAATGAAAAGCACTCATTTATTGTGCACAGTGGTCAGTGTCTGTCTTGTCCACAAAGAGAATATCATCCATATAGTGATTCAGTTCAGCCCTTTCTGCTAACCTTGCAGTAGCCCAATGCAGGAAGGTGCTGAATTGCTTGAAAATTAGGCACGCCATGGCATACCCCATGTCCTGTGAATTTCATAATCAGCAGATCCCTGTCATGTTGGTGCACTGGTAACAGGCAGAAGTCTGATTCAATGTCTGACTTGCTCAGTTAGGTACCCTTCCCCCTCAGCACCTCGATGGCTGTGTCGAAGAGCACATATGATACTGCCATATTAGCCATATCAATGTGATGGTTGACAGAGTCACTTTCTGGGTATGATGGGTGACTGATTATTCTGAATTCACCCAGTGCCTTCTTTGGCACCAGCCCTGTCAACAGTACTTGGGTGTTGGAGCATGGAGGGCACATAACAGGCCACTAACCCTACCTACCTACACTAGTTCCTTTGCCAGCTTGGCCCTAACTATGTCCGAGTGGTCCATGGCAGATTTTAGGCTCTCCATCTTGCAAGATTTGTGTGGACTCTTATCTGGGATCCTAAAACACTGCAAAAAACCCTCTGCCAGTGATTGTGCACACTGTATGGTAAGATAACCCACCAGCCACCGTTCAATGCACTCCATCCTTATGGGGTTGGGGACTTACCTTTCCACTTCCAAAAGGGCTGTGGGCTGCTCCCTTTTGTTCACCGAATGAATGGATGGTTCCACCCACAGGTGAAGCACTCACGTCTGTATCAACACCACTCTGTATTACATGTCCCATGGTTGTAATGATAACATTGTCCCCACTTTCCCCATCCCCTCTTCCTGCTGCAAACTTTTTTTGAGAGGACTGGGCCTAACTCAACAGGAAGTCACTCTTGAAATGCTGGACCCACCCACCAGCCTCAGTGACCATAACAGTGGGAGGTAAAACAGCCCCAGGACTTACTTGGATTGCTCTGCTTCTTCCTGCAGAACTCCTTTTTGTAGTCTAGCCTGTCCTACCCCCCCCCTTTGTTAGCATACATTTCATGATGCAATAGTAATAGCGCCACAGCCCTTGTGATTTTTATGGGCACAACTAAGTCAACAAGACTGCATAAATTAAAAAACCTGCTGCCCAATTTTCCCATGTGTGTTGTATGACAACCTTCCTATGACGCTCCACCCCCATCTACCTTCTTCTTCTTTTTACCCACCTCAGGCTCATTGGACCAGTCGAGCAATGAAAAAACTTCAACAAACTCGCCACTCACAGTTTGCTGGCACATCTTCTCACAGAAATGCAACCCAATGAGCTCCTCAATAGTCACATATATCCCATGCACCAGCTGCACTGTCAGCTGCTGTGCTGGTCCCCCACCCACCAGCTGCCCTACCCCCTGCCCCTTACTACCCAAGGTTGTCTTTGGCTGCTTCTCCTCTTGGTCAGCCAACAGCACCAGCACTGTCCAATTTCACCTCGAAGCTCAGAGGGGGAACAGGAGCATGCACTGGCTAAGGAAGCGAAACCATCTCCCTTGGCTGTGAGGGGTTGCTGGGTTGCAGTACAGGGGGTCATGGAAAAGGGCTGGGACCCACTGTCTTCAGTTCTGGCAGCACACTAACAGGGCAGAACTTGGAGGGGAGGAGCTGGCATCAAGCCCAAAGGAGCAGAAAGTGGCAGCGGTATGGGCAGTGGCATTGGCTGTGGACATGGTAGTAGGAGTGGAGGGGTTGGTATAGGACCCAATGAATAGGGCATTGGGACCAGCAAGGACAAGAGTGCTGGCAATGGACCTGGCAGCAGCTTGAAATGGACTGGGAGTGGTAGGTGTGTAAATGGGATAGGAACTGGACCCAGTTTGGGCTGTGGAACTGACCAACAGTTGGGGTTCTGGTGTCACTGGCTGTGGCATCTCCTGAGCACCTGTTGGCACTGTACCCTTATGAGGCTTCCATGGCTTCTTGTGTGTGGGCATCATGGGCCCAGGCATGGGACCCCCAAAAGTTTTCCTCAACAATTCCTGTAACTCATCATCAGACATATTCCCAAAATCAGGAAATGCAGGAGCTTGAGGATCCTTTCTGGCCTTCCGTGACATGCCTCACCTGCCCATTGGTGGTGGCACTGGCACCTGGTCTTATTGGCCTGTTGGCACCAGAATCAGTGGCTCAGGCCATGGTAATGGCACTCCTGTTGGTCCTGCTGGCTCAGGTTCACCTGGGTTGCTGAATACTGCTTCCCACCATGCACTTCCCTTAGCCCGTACCATTGCCGCCAACTGCTGCTCGAATACCTCACCTGTGCCATCATTGGTTCTTGAGCTCAAATGATAGGAACACACACCCATGCACATGACAAGCATCACCTGCTGTTTTAGCCTTCACCGCAACTGCACAAAGTACACTGTAGGAAGGCTTGAATTAGTACTGGCACCCACTGCCCCTGCTGTAACTCACTTCTGAGCCTTTGTCTTTTTTTCTTTTGTACCTAGCTATTACCTTATTCCCTACCCCCTGACCCTGCCTTCTTACTGATCCATGCAATAACCTTACTGTACAACCTCACCCAATTCTATCTTACTATCTTCTCCTGATATTTTTGTCTGTGTTGCCTGGAATTAATTTATCCAGTTCCATCATGAAATAAGCACTGTATTTAATCACTGTATTTAATGGATATGTCCTGACATCTACACTTTATTGGAGAACAGTTCCCCTAATATTTTAACAATACAAAAAAAATTAATCAGGACATAAAATATCAAATCTAAAACAAGAAACGCATTAAATGTGCTTTCAGACTGGCAAATGAGGGTCCACTTCATTAGTTCTGTTTTGTATATTGGTTTTGAAAGGCACTATAAAAATAAAGTTGATTTGATTTGATTTATACTGTAGTTCATGAATAGTAATGTTGCCATTTTCAAAGATTTTCCCTGGTGTTTCAAATTCCCATTTTTCTAATACACCTGAAAAAGTTTTCAGGGCTGTTTACTGCCACAAGTATATGCTTAAATATATGGAAGCATTGTTGTAATAATGATTTATTCTATTATGCCGTGTCTAGCTAAAAATATATACAGGACAGCAGTGAGGAAATTAACTCCCACAATTGCAGCTGTTGGCATCATTCAGGGCACTTTACGTACATGTCTGTCTATCTTTGGTTATTCTGTTTCTTTTATATTAACATCCTTGTCATTCCGCATGTACTTTTGAATTGTTTGAATCGCTTTCCATCAAGTGTTATTTTTTACTGAGATTTTTCCATTATTTTTGTCCTGAGCCAACCAACTTTGAAACGGCAACTTCGAAAGCAGATATGAACAAAAGATGCATGGCAAACCCTATATTTCTTTCTTTTCCTAGATTCACAACCATATTCTACATCTATCAAAATGTTTTATGAAAAGGACAGGGGATTGAAATGGGTTTATGCATAAAAACATGCAAATATTCTGCTATTTTTTGGGAATGTTAGTTCAACAGAATGTCATAGTATTAGTAATTTGCTCTATATTTTTGCATTAGTGGAAAACATGAAGCAACCATGATGCCAAATGATGTGTCCTTGTTACACTTTTCTTTTACACTCATATTGACACTGCAATAATGAAATTATAACTACATAAAACAATCTGACCCCTTATGGATTTGTTCCATAAAGAGGTATTAAGTCTCACCATGTAGCTTAAAAACTAGCATGGCAACCCATGTTTTTCATTGAGGATTTTAAATGATTAGTTCACCATCATGTACTGGGCAAAAAACTATGAATTTGACATGAGCTTGCTGAAACACCAGGGAACGTCTTTAAACTGCTTGAATAATGGCTTCTACCACTTCACTGCTAACTATTCTCCACTAGTATTCAAGCAGCAATGCTGTCACCCAACCCCTGTTGTGGCTTAAAGGCTGTTTTGTGCTTGATAAGCGATGATTTGCCTGTATTGTACTCAGTTTCATTCTGAAAGAGCTGCATGTTATATATGTGTCCTGACATATACACTATATTGTAGAAACAGTGCTTGCAATTTTTAACAATGATTGATATATTATTGTTGTGCGGAAGCACCACTATACTTAAGGTTGAACAGGGGTTTCTATGTTAAACTTCAAACTTTGCACTTTAATATCTTTGCAACTGTCTACAGATTTGCATGAAATTTTGCACACACAGTCTCAAGGGATAAATCTCTTGACATGCCAAGTTTCGTTCTGGTTGGATGTGCAGATTCTGATATCTTGATAGTGAAAAAAGTTTAAAAATCACTGTTTTTTGCTTTTTTTGTAATTGTCTAGTGCCCAGATGGTTAGAAATTTTTTTTCTGAAAATTTCAGGGTAGAAAGGGCTTGGCCCATGGATGGGCCTTTAGCTGGTTTGGTGAAAAAATATTAGTCCACTCCAAAGTTATTACATTTTACATTTTCGGTTCTGAGTATGTTCAGTACAGTCTTTTGGATAGCTACTTGAAGTGATAAAAAAATATGATCCATACAAAAAAGGATCCTCTACCACAAGGGGGTAATTCTTTTTCATGAGAAAAAATTGTTTTTTTGTATGGCTGCATTTTGTTTCCATTTTTCTCAAAAAAAAGTCAAATCCCACAAAAATGACATCCTGCACACACACACCAACACATGCATCTTGCTAAGTGGGACCCTGTGAGGTGGATTCTGCACTGGACAAATGACTCAGAAATGTATTTTTTAACACTTAAAAATCCTTTTTTGTGAGCTGATTTTCTTTTTTCATATGGGCATAGAAAAAAAAATTGTCCATACAAAAAAGGATGGCTTCATATGAAAACAGAATTTGGACTTCATTTTTTTCTGATTCTTTGTTGTATGATGGCATTCTTTTTTTGCATGAATGAAAAAGCATATGAAAAAGGATGCCTTCATATGACAAAAGAATGGAAAAAAATTAAATCCAAATTCTTTTTTCATATGAAGGCATCCTTTTTTTGTATGCATTTTCGTTCATACAAAAAAGGATGCCCTTATATGTAGACTTAGTTTGTTTCCAGATTATTTTTTTGTACGAAGGAACCTTTTTCATATGCTTTTTTCATTAATACAAAAAAAGAATACCCTCATGTAAAAGAAGAATTTGGAACTTACAGTAGTGGCCACAGACATTGCCAGCTATTTCCAGATATTTCACAAAATTTCTAAAGAGTTTCTCTCTGCTGCCCCTACTGTGGAAATGGAGAAAGCATGAGATATTTCTGGAAATATGACAGAAATTTTGGGAAATAGCTGGCAGTGTCTGTGGCTGCTACTGTAGTTTTTTGACATTCTTTTTTCATATGAAGGCATCCTTTTTCGTATGCTTTTATCATTCATATGAAAAAAGAATGCCGGGATACAAAATAAAACCAAAAAAAAATTTGGACATAGGATTTTTCCTATTCTTTTTTTTGTATGAAGGCATCCTTTTTTGTACGGCATGTTTTATTTATATGAAAAAAGAATGCCCTCAAACAAAAACAGATTTCAGATTTTGTTTTTTCCCCACATTTGAACTTCAACAAGCCATCCTACATTTGAACTTCAACAAGCCGTAGCTTCCTCAATATATGGACTGAATGGACAATCTATATATCAAAACAAAGGCTGTAATGAATACTACAAGAATAATACATAATTCCTCTAAAGGAATTTAGGGCCCACACAAAAAACATAAAAATTAAAAAATGAAATATCTCATAGGATAACACTGGAACTTTAACAAGCCATAACTCCCTCAATATTTGGACTTAAGGGACAATCCATATGTCAAAACAAAGGTCTTAATGATTACTGCAAGAATAATACATACCTCCCCCCAATATTTAGGGGCAAATTAAAAAAAAACACTGAAAGAATTAAAAGTTCCAGAGGGTAACATTGAAACTCCAACAAGCCACAACTCCCTCAGCATTTGGACTTAAGGGACAATGTGTATATCAAAACAAAGGTCTCAATCAGTACTACAAGAATAACACATATCCGCCCCCAAACATTTAGGAGCAATATGAAAAATATAAAATGAAAATTCCTTCATAGGATAAGATTGGCAAGGCAAGGCAAATTTTATTTTAAAAAGATGCCCATCCCGGAGGCTCTGGGTGCCGTACATCAATCAAATAAAAACAACACAACACAATAACAATCAATAAAATATACAACTCCAAACAATTAAAGCATAATTTACTACACAATTTGTTTCATTCTCTAAAACTTAAATAAACCTTAAAAAGTAGACAATATAAACTTTAAAACATAGTCAAGGAATGCCTGATCATATAAAAATGTCTTGAGTTGGGCCTTAAAAACCTCAATGGACGGGGCCTCCCTAACAACTAAAGGAAGCGAATTCCACAGGACGGGAGCAGCGACACTAAATGCTCTGTCGCCTGCAGTTCTTAATCTTGTCCTGAGAATCACAAGGAGGCCCCAAGAAGAGGAACGCAGGGAACGGACTGAGACAGAAGGTGTAAGAAGGTCATTCAGGAAGCCAGGGCCCCAGTGTCAATTTGTCTGCTGTAATTATGCTGTTGCAACAAAATGGAGTTCAACAAGCCATAACTCCCTCAAGTTTTGGACTTAAGGGCCAATCTACTGTATATATCAAACCAAAGGTCTTAATGAGTACTACAAGAATAACACACAAAACATTTAGGGGCAATAGAAAAAAATAAACAAATGAAAATTCCCAGAGGTTAACATAAAAAAAGACAAGCCATAACTCCCTCAGTATATAGACTTAAGGAACAATGTGTATATCAAAACATAGATCTTCATGAGTACTACAGGAACAACATCAACACTACCTCCTGCCCAGTCCCCTGTCCACTTCTTCTGTCCCCTACTCCTCCTCTCCACCTGCCCTCTGTCCAGTATACCCACACTACCTCTAGCCCATTTTCCTGAACCCTTCCTCCCACCTCCCACTCCCCCCACCTACCTTTACTGCCAAACCCCAAATTGTCTCTCTGCACTTAACTTCTCTCAGATGGCTGCACATTGCATACCTCCACTGGGAAATTGACAATGCTACCAGCTGCTTCATTCATGTCTTGACTTGTGTAAACTGTAAATGTATTTGCTACCCCTTCCTATGTAAACTGTATGTTAGTAATACAACCCCAGTGTCAATTTGTCTGCTGTAATTATGCTGTTGCAACAAAATGTATCTCTTTAAGTGTTAACGAGGATCCTTTGTAAACGAGCTCTTAGCTCAAAGGTTTGTAATTCCGAGTTCTAATAAATAAATAAATACATAAATAACATATACCACCCCTCCAAAAAAAACACATTATGGGACAATATAAAAAATTAAAAAATGCAAATTCCTATGGGTTAACATTGGACCTTCAACAAGCCATAACTCCATCAATATTTGGACTTACTGGACAATGCATACCTTAAAACAAAGGTATTAATGAGACCTACAAGACTAACACCTATTCCCCCCAATCAAGTAGGGGCAATAGTAAAAAAGATACAAATTTCCCAAGGATAACATTAGAACTTCAACAAGCCATAACTTTCAGTATTTGGACTTAAGGGACAATCTATTTATCAAAACAAAGGTCTTAATGAGTACTACAAGAATAACACATACACCCCCCCAAACATTTAGGGGCAATAGAAAAAAATCATAAAAAATGCAAATTCCCTTAGGATAACATTGGAACTTTAACAAGCCATACAATGATGGACAAAAACTGCTGTTTTGGTAGAAATGGAAATGGTCCCACAAGCAAATAATACTGTCTCAAAATGTAAGGAAATTCATTGCAAAAAGTTTTGTTAATGAACTAGTTAGGGTTAAACTGACAAAAGTAGGGAAATGTGGTGTTAGGGTTGCTAACTCTAACACCCCACCCCAACATGCAGGCAGCAACAGGAAAAATAATCACGTGTTGACCGCTCATGCATCTTTGCAAATCAGGCATGGTGTGTGCCTTGGGGTTGTCAACCCTAATACTTACCCAGTTCTCATATACTGTACACATCTCAGCTTATTAACTGATGGAATGGGGTGAGCATTAGGTTTGACAACCCCAAGGCACATGACTTGCCTGATTTGAGGAGATGCAGGAGAGGTAAAAGCATGATTGTTTTTCCTATTGCTGCCTGCAAGGGTGGGGTGTTTGGGTTGACAACCCTAATACCACGTTTCCCTACTTTTGTTGGTTTAACCCTAACTAGTGCATCAACAAAGTTGTTTGCAATTTAAACCAGAAACAAGTAAATTATATCACAAATTGGACAATGAGGCATGTCGATTTTAGAGAGCCATAACTCTCGATGACAATCTCTAGGCTTCTGACCTAGCTGATGGATAAGGGAGGGTGCAGTTGGGTCCATGAAGTTGGCATTTGGCACCATTATGAGCCAGTCAGATTGCCCTGGCAGCTGAAGAAACTCCTGCTCATATGGGTCCTCTAGCTTGAAGTGCTTTTGTTTGTAAAGCCCATCCAGCAAACCCATGAAGCAGCTTAGCCTCACCAGACCAGGGGAAAGATGCATGCCAGATTGTTATGAGGTTCAAAGGGCATTCCAACCCCCTGCTGCTCTCAGGGTTGGCATGAAAAAACATCCCCAGTGTATTTTATGTATTTATTTATTTATTCAAATGTTTCACTTGGAAGGCACACTGAGCAACAAGTCGCTCGCATCCCAGTACGACCTGGGGGAAGGGCTACAATAGGAATGAGACATTAAACATTCAAGTTACAAGATCGACATTAACATACAGTTGTAGGCAGGTGTTAACAAACAGTGTTACAACAGAGTTGTATATAACATGTAGAAAGAGTGGACAATAATACGTGCTGAGTTAATAAGTAAATGAGTGCTTACATGAAAAAAAGTGGGAAGGGAGGGGGGGGAATTGGGGGGAGAGGGAAGAGTTGTGTCCCTGGAGACCCCCCCCGAGGATGTGAGGAACCCTGTAAGGGGACTGGTGGGACCAGAGAGAAGGGGATAAGGAATGTCCCAGAGAGACCCCTTTAGGATGGTGGGAGAAGGGAGTAGATCAGAGATACAAGCCCCTTGGGGGTAGGAGAGGGACCCATGCAGAGCATTTAAGGTCCTTTACAGTCTGTGAGAGATCAAGGGAGGCCAGTAAGGGGGAGCAATTTGGGGGAAGGAGGGCTAGAGATTTGGTGGGTGGGTGTGCACAGGGTAAAGTGAAGGTGAGGGTAGAGAGGTAGGGGTTGTCCAGGGCTTAGAGGAAGGAGTTGAGGACGGACATGGCAGGAACACCTAGGTGCAAGGTAATTATTGAGAGAAGAGCTGATGGAGTAGGCAGAGGATGAGTGCCAGATTTGAGAAGGGATGGAATTCCATATTTTTGGGAGGTGGTGAGAGTAACCGGATTAGCCAATTTAGGTGGATCTGCGGGGAACAACCAGGGTATGGGAGTCGGTTGATCTAAGGGAATGGGAGGGTGGGGGGTTGTTATAAAGGAGGAGGTGAGGTAGGAAGGGAGCTCACCCAACCAATGCTTGGAGGTGAATTTAGCGCAGTGGGAGAGTCAACCATTTGTGAGAGAGGGGAAGGATAGGGCATGATAAAGATCGCAGTGATGGGTGCGAGGGGGGACATCCAGGGCAAAGCGGCAGAAGGAATTGAAGAGGGTGTCCAGTCTGGCCATAGAGGACATAGAGGCAGCACCATCGACTACATCACAGTAGTCGAAAATGGGCAGTATCATCTTCCGAACAAGTTCACACCTAGCCATAGGAGGGATGCAACTACAGTTCCTGAACAGGGCACCAAGCTTGGGGTGCAGTTTTTTCTGTATGGCATCAATATGTCCAGAGAAGTTTAGGTGTTGGTCCAACCAAACACCTAAGTACCTGAAGGAGGATGAGTCTTCATGTAAAGTCCCATCAAGGGTGTGGAAAGTGGGTAGGGAGGGAAGCCTAGAGAGTCTCTGCCTTGTGTCAAAGGTCATGGAGACACTCTTATTGGCATTGAGGAAAGGTTGATGGTTAGCAAACCAGAGCTAAACCTTGTTGAAGTCTTGCTGTAAGCTGGTTGTAACCTCATCAGGACAGGAGCCAGATGCATACAGGACTGTATCATTGGCATACATATGTATAGTGGAGGATGGGAAACAAACAGAGGGAATGTCATTTAAGAAGATGGAGAATAGGAGGGGCCCTAATACTGAGCCCTGGGGGACTCCAGTGCTAATTGGGAGGGGAGGGGAAGTGGCGTCCGAGATCTTAACTGATTGGCTTCTGCCAAAAAGGTAGGCCTTGAACCAGTTTCTGGCGGAGGGAGATAGGCCAGCTGCTGGGAGTGAGTCAAGGAGAAGGGAGTGAGAGATGGTGTCGAAGGCCTTGGCCAGGTTGACAGAAATGGCAGAGGTAATTTGGCCATTGTCCATCCCAGTTAGGATGGAGTCTGTGAGCCGTAGGAGAGAGGTGGTGGTAGAGTGTTTTTTACTGAAACCAGACTGGAAAGGGGTGAAAAAGGAAGTGTCAGCTAGAAAAGAGGTGAGTTGGGAGAGGTCAATGTGTTCTTGAAGCTTGGCAAGGGTAGGGAGGAGAGAAATGGGGTGATAGTTGCCAGGGGATGAGCAGTCACCCCCTTTGGGTAGAGGGAGGACCACATCATGTTTCCATGAAGAGGGGACTGAGGCAGTAGAGAATGAGAGATTTAAGATTATTGGGAGGGGCTAGGCAATGGCTGAAGTGGAGAGGGAGAGGAGTTTTGGGGCAAGGCCATCAGGGGAGGCACCTTTAGAGGGATTGATGGTGAGGAGGGCACTTAGGGCACCATTTGGAGTTACAGTAGTGAAAGAGAAGGGAAGGTGTGAGGGTGGTGGAGGGGGCACACCGGTAGAGGGTGGGACAGGGGAAGGGTAGGAGGGAAGGGATTTCAGAAGCTCAGTGGCACAGGAGGTATAGTAGGAGTTAAATTCTGCAGCTACAGCTGGTGGGTCAAACACTAGTGAGCTATTTACTTTAAGTACCATGGGTGGTGGGCTAGATGAGTAGGTAAATAGCATGTGGATTACCTTCCAGAACTCTGAAGGGGAATTTATGTTGGTGATGAAGACAGATTTGAAATATTCGGATTTGGCTAACCTTGCAGCCCTGGTGCAAGCGTTTCTGAGCATGCGGTAGTTCAACAAGGTCACTAGGATGCTAAGTAGCTTTATGACACTTCCAGGCTTGATCTCTATCCCTGAGACAGGCCAGAAGTTCAGGGGTTATCCACGGTAAGTGGTTACCTCTGACTCTGGTTTATTTGAGTGGGGCAAAGACGTTCCAGTTTACAAGAAAGACTTCTTTGAAGTAGGCAAGGGCCTTATCAACTGAGGAGAAGGAGGTTAGGGGGGACCAGTCAGAAGTGGCAAGGTTACTCAAGAGAGGTTCAAGGTCAAGAGACTTGAAAGAGTGTAGTTTTATGGTTTTGTGTGGTGATTTAGTTCTGTGGATTTTCCTAACTATGAATATTGGGTTATGGTCACTGAGAACATCTGGGAGGATGCCAGAGGTGATGACACTATGGAGGTGGGAGGTGAGTCAAGTAGGGAGTGTTGTTGTGTCTTGTGGTTTGGGCAAGTGGGTTCAGAGATCAGTTGGGAGTGGTTTAGGTCTCCAATTTCATTTTTAGTTTTGTTAGTTTTAGGTGACAACCAATTTATATTGAAGTCACCTAGGATGAATAATTCCTCAGAGCGAGCAAGGGAAGTGATGGAGGTTAAGAGGTCTAGCGTGACCGAAGGATGGACATTTGGGTGGCAGTATACGCTGGCTATGAAGATTGGGAGAGTGAAGGGGAGAGTCACATGGATAGCTAGGGCATCATGGGTCTCAGGATTGGAAGATGAGTAGATGATGTAATACTGGATGGAAGCTAGGAGATAAATGGTCACACCACCACCTCTGCCAGCATGGTCCTGCCTTAGCAGTTAATAGCCAGGAATGGAGACTGAGTGGTCAGGGATAGTGCTCTTTAGCCAAGTTTCTGAGATGATTAGAATGTCTGATTTTAGAGTGCACACCATGGTCTGAATCTGGTCAATTTTCTTGCAACAAGCTGCTGGTGTTTAGATGTAGGATCTTTAAGCCCTTTGGGAGGGCTGAGAGAAGACAGCAGGGGGAGGTAGTAGAGGAGGAAGCGCCAGAGCAGCAAGAGGCAATAGGGCCTGAGTTGGGGTGGATATCCAAGTCGGACAGCAAGAGGAGGGTGAGTATGAAGATGTGGAGCTTAGAGGATTTTGAAGGGGCTGTCGAGGAGAGTGGGAGTTTTGAGGAAAAGGGTGTGGATGAGTGAGGAAGAAGAAGGTGGAGAACCGCAGTGAAGATGATCACTGTTATCAAAGCTGCATGAGGAATAGTGGTAGAGTGAGACCATATTTGAAATGGGGAGGAGGGAGTGATAGCATGGATTTGGGTAGGGGATTGGAGATAGTAACTGATGGGGTTGGGAGAATTATTAGGAATAGGTGAGTAGGGAGCAAGTGGAGGTGGTAAAGAGAGGGATATGAGCAGAACAAGGGGAGAGAGGACAGTAGAGGATGCATTTTTCATAAAGCAGAGAAATTAGTGAATAATTGATTTAGGAACAGGAAGAATTTGTAAACAGGGAGCACGGAGGAGAGGGTTGGTCAGATGTAGGGGGAGCTGTAGTTTAGGAAGGTATCTATATGAACAACAGGCAGGGATCACTTTAGATAAAGATTATTTACCTCTGGTGGTAGTACAGTATAACTTGCTAATGGGAAAATGGACACTTAAGAAAACCATAGCCACTGCCGCAAAACCACTAATTTTGTACAATCCTTTCTTTAGCTGCCTGTGCACAGTACAACAGAATGAAAGGTGTCATGAATGACTTGACCTTAAAATTCCAGCCATCTTAGCGTCCAATGACCCACTGCTAATTTTTTTGTCTTATTTATGATCCCCTAAGCCCTCAGCTGGCCACTTCTTTGGGCAACCTAGGCCTACCGCCACCATGTCCCTTCACCATCTGCCACCACCGTGAGTGCTGAGACCCCAGGTAACCCAAAGTATACCTTCGTTGGGAGGATCTCTCCCTGTGGGGGACAACTGGGAGAGGAGATTCGCTTGTAGGCATTCTGCATATCTCGGGCATGGCACGGGTTGGCACAGACACCTTCGGGCTACTGTGGCAAGTGGGGACCAGGCACCATCCTCTGGTCGGCTGAGTGGCTGATTTTCCGGTTTTCTCCCCACCTACCCACCACCCTAGAAGTGGTCCAGCCACTGTTGCATCCTAGGGGCAGGGGTGTTCAGCGGCGCATCAAGGCTACACGTTGCCAAAAATACCAACCACTATCCACCACCAGGAGCTGACAAACTATGATCCAGGACCTGCTCCCCCTCCCCAGGAGGGAAGCATCTGAAGGATGCTCTCAGCTCCCTTCTTGCTGGATTCCACTCCTGACATCCGGGCTCTGAGCAGTAACCCGGGTTGCCAGTGTACCAAGTGAACATCCTTTGCTCAGCTCCATGGAGCCGGCTACCCACTGCTATTTAATCAGTCTTCTAGCATGATATTCTTGACTGAAACCTGAACCGAGAAGGCACAATTAATTTAAATGACACACCAATCTGACAGTTGCCCTTTGATGAGCAGCTGATAGTGACTGAATTTTAGCATCTGCTCACTAATTCCTGACTTACTTCTAAGTGTAAATTGTACTTGTTTAATTTGTACACTTACTATGTACTTACTATATTACTGTACATATATATATATATATATATATATATATATATTTGTTGCTTTGCTTTCACGGTGTGTCAGGCTACTGAAAATGTGTTTTTACATACTTATCCTTGCTCCCTCTTGTACTTTTGTCTCCACCATGTTTACACCATGGCCTATTTATGATATGTTTCAACTGTATTCCTATGCTCTGTATGCTGTACTTGTACCTGCAGTTTTGTTCTTGTTGTAACCTCCCGGGTCATGACTGAAAATAGTCAGTTTATGGCTAGCTCACCTACCTGATTAACAGAAACTAACTAAATAAATAAAAAGTCCATATTTATTCCACCTTCCAACTGGAGTGTTCTCAAAGGATCCAGACATTGATGCAAGCCAGACTGAAACATGGACAAAACAGCCACCCTCAAAACTACTGAAGAAAACTTGCTATTCCCTGAAGTCCTGCCTAAACTCTAAAATTACAAAGGCACAACAGAAACATGATATATCTTCAGTTCCTGCTCGATGTAAAAAAGAGGTGCCTGCACCAGAGGAGGGGCAAAAGTTCAGGGCGATCCCGATTACCTGTCATGTGGCCAGCTCGGCATGCTGCTGACTGCACAGCTGCTGTGTGAACAAAGAAACTACAACTGAGCCTCATTGTCCCCGCCTCATTTTTCCAGGTAGGAACTCTCTCTGTAGTTACGGCATTTTCATTTAAAATAATTTTTTCTTTTGTTTTGAGCTGTCACGTTTAGAGTGGTGGGGGGGGGTGTTCCCAACTGCAATTAATGTTACACCCTTCCCTACCATGCAGCAGGGAGCAATCTGGTCAGATCACTTGGTCACTTGTTGCAAGATGTAGGAATACAGCAACTGACCAATTCCAGCAGCACAGCGCTGCCTCACTGTTGGCCAAAGACGTTACCCCATAAGCTGTTTGCACATCCCTATCAGCATACCTAGACCTGGAGAAAACCCATCCAACTGTACCCAGCAATGAAACTAACTGTGGTCCTTCTTCTCTTCTGGTGTCTTCTGGCAAACTGAAGAGGTTGGCTGAAGCTAGGCTGCTGGGGGGCAGAAGCTATCTGCTGGAGACAGAAAGAAGCTGGAAAGAAGGCAGAAACCTCACTACACCAGTTTAAATCAACAGTACTCCTCCCCTGCAGCAGGTAGTAGCTCCTGCCCCACTGAAACCCTTCCTACTTGCCTGACCCTGACTCTAGTGGACAGAATCTACCCCCTTGCCTGCTCAGGTGTCATCTGGGGGTGTGCCCATAGACAAGCCTCGTCTGCTGCCATACCTTGCAGGTTCCTCCATTATGTGGACTGCCATGTTTGTGTACAGCTCTGCTGAAAATGTTTCTGTTTTTAAATGAAAATCCATGGCATAGCTTGGTCTATCTATATATGTCTTGAATAATAATGGTGAAAGCTGAACAATTAATTTAACTGAAACTGAACTGAACTGAAACTGCTAAATCTAACCTGAACAGGAGCAAAGCAAATGCCATTCTGTTGACTCAAACTTGTCATATTCAGTTTGTTTTCTTTACAGATGCTTGTTCAAGAAGAAATAAACAGCATTTTAAAAAAGACAGCTTTATACAATAGCGCACCACTCTACTGTTAACTGTATTAGGCATGTCTGAGAAACGAACACTCAGCACAGCAGTGAATTACACAGTGCACTGACCTGATGAATAATTAATTAAAACTTATAACTGACTGCATAACACTGATGGCTCCATATCCAAATATTTAGCACCAAGTAACAGGTTTAGTGCCATGCCAACTGTGCCTTATGTGCTGGACATGCAATTAGCATCTTGGGTACCCCTGAAAAAGAGGTTACAACCTTGAAGCACTGGGGCTTGTCTTTGGATATATGTTATTTACACTATGGTGATTTATTGCACTCAGAAAAAGCACTTTATTAGATCTGGAGTGCCTTTTTTTTTTGTTTATGTGGCCATAATTAAAGATACAATGAGCATGGTGCTAAAGTTTGTGCACGAGTGCTAATGATTACCAAACTTGCATGCAAATGAGGGATGTTGCCCCATTGCACACACCACACACTGGTAATATTTGAATAGACTGAATGGTTTGGGAAGTGCTACCAGGCTGCTTACACAGAGAAGTTTAATGCTTCCAAACCCTTATTTTACAAAACTACCCCCCTGCAAGCATATCTCATGCTGATTTAAACAAGCATTTGTCAATGCTGAATGTTTGCCACTGGTATTGCTGTTGTACCGGGTCTTGCTGGGCACATTTGTGCTATATATTTACCCAGGATAGAGCAGATGACATGCAATGTCTCATTTTCTGTGGTGTCCTTCTTTAACAGATTGTTAGATTGTAATTATGAACATAGGAAATTTGCCAACAGATAAAGGCCTGGAGGACTGTCAAGTTTGTTCGAATGTGCAGCTAGCACCCCTTATTCTGCAGCTGCCCCTACCTTCCACCCTTCCCCTTCCCGTTCATTGACCCTCCCCCTTGCCCTGTCCCAGCTCCTTTTGAAGCAGTCCACTGTTCTACTGGATACCACTTCTGCCAGTAATGCATTCCACCCAGCTACCACCCTGTGTAAAAATGTGTCTCTTCTTCTCCCGCCTGAACCTTCCTTCCTCCATTCTCATATCATGGCCCCGGGTGTCCCTCCCCTCCCTTACTTTGAACAGCCCCTCTGTACCTGTCTTGTTTAATCCTTTCATGTACTTGAAGGTTTCAATCATGTCCCCCCGTCCCTCCTCTCCTCCAGCGAGTACATATTCAACTCCCTCATCCTCCTCTCACATGATAAGTCCCTCAGCCCCTTGATCATCTTTGTTGCCCTGTGCTGCACCCCCTCCAGTAACTTAATGCCTCTCTTCAGGTACGGGTGACAGTACTGCACGCAGTACTCCAGGTGTGGTCTAACTAATGACCTATACAGTGGCAGAATCACCTCCTCCCTCCTCTAGGATATACCCCTTGCAATACAACCCAGCATTTTATTGGCCTTTGCAGCTGCCTTCCTACATTGTGCCAAGTTGTTCACTGACCCTATAATGAGCATCACCAGATCCTTCTCCTTCTCTGTCTGGGCTAGCTGCACTCCCTCAGCTGGTTATTTCTCCTTGGGTTCTTCACTCCAAAATGTAGCACCTTGCACTTTTTGGCATTAAACCTCAGTTGCCAGGTGTCTGACCAGGTTTCCAGTTTTGCCAGATCATCTTGCAACCCCTGCCATCCCCCTAGGTCATCCACCACTGCTCCCATCTTGGTATCATCAGCAAACAGACTGATCTTGCTCTTGATGTCCAATGATATGTCTGCAATGAATATCCCAAACAACACTAGTCCCAACACTGAGCCCTATGGAACACCGCTGATCACTACCCTTGGGCATGAGAACTCCCCACACACCACCACCCCCTGTTGCCTTCCCTGAAGCCAGTTCCCTACCCATCTCACCAGCTTTGCACCTGCCCCTGTGCCTTCTAACTGACTTACCAGCCTCCCATGTGGTACTGAGTCAAATGCCTTACTGAAGTCCAGATACAGGACATCCACTGCATGGCCCCTGTCCAATTGCCTACTTACCCAGTCATATAACTCCACCAGGTTGTTTGGCAGGATCTGCCACATATGAAGCCATGCTGTCTGCTGTCCTGTAGTCCTTTGACCTCCAGGAGGGCAACCAGCCTCTCCTTCAGGATAGTCTCCGTCAGCTTACCCACGATGGATGTGAGGCTCACCGGTCTGTAGTTCCCCGGTTCATCCTTGGGGCCACTCTTGTGGAGGGACACCGCATGAGCCATCCTCCAATCCTGAGGTACACACCCTGAGTGTAGTGAGGCATTAAATAGGTCTGCCAAAGGTCCCGTGAGGACCTCTGCCAGCTCCCTCAGTACCCTGGGGTGGATGCCATCTGGTCCTGGTGCCTTGTCCACCCTCAGTGCCTTCAAACCCTCCAGAACTCTGCCCTCCATGATTTCCCTGTCTGTCACCCCATCTCCCCTGTTTTGGCCATTCTCTCCCCTTGGGTATCACCCCCCTCTTCTTCTTAGTAAATACTGAGCAGAAGTAATCATTTAGCACTTCTGTCTTATCGCACCCTGCTTCCACCCAACCCCCTCCTTCCTAACCCTTACTATGTGGTCTTTACAGTTCCTTTTCTCCCTGATGTACCTAAAGAAGTCCTTCTCCCCCTTCTTAATGCCTTGTGCCAGCCTGAGCTCCATAGATGCCTTGGCTCTCCTTACTACCCTTGTCACCTCCTTTGATTCCTTCAGGTACTCCTCCCTGTCCTCCCCCCTCCCTGTTTTCTTGTACCTCCTAAAGGCAGCTCTTTTCCTCCTTACCTTTTCCATGACCTTCTTGCTCACCCAGCTTGGTTTCTTAGCCCTAGCCTTCTTGCTCTGGGCCTTGCTGCAGGTTCTGGTTGCTTTTACTATCCCCAGATTTATGAGCTCCCACCTCTGGTTAGTGCCCATACTAGGTTGAATTCTGGCCAGTTACCCTTTTACCACTTCCCCCATCCTCCCAAAGTTGGCCATCCTGAAGTCCAGCACTCCTGTGCCAGATTCCACTCCTTCCTTACCCATAACCAATGTGAGCCATACTGAGTGGTGGTCACTCCCTGGCAGTGATTCTTCCACCCTAATTTCCATCACAAACTCCCCATTTGCCATCACAAGGTCAAGGGTATTCCCTAACCTGGTTTGTTCACTGACCATTTGCATCAGGAAGCTGTCCTGGAAGGTATCCAGCAGTACCTGCTCCGTTCTATTCCGGGTTATTGGGGTACTCCAGTCCACTCCTGGCATGTTGAAGTCCCCCACAATCACCACACTACCCTTCTCGCAGGTCCTCCTTATCTGTCCCGCTAGTTCCCTGTCTAACTCCTCCATCTAAGAGGGCAGCCTGTAAACCACTCCCATTCCGATAGTCCTATTCTTGGAATCCTGGATTTCCACCCAAAGTGACTTTGTACTACCCTCCTCCCCTTCTTCCCTTACACACTTAAGTCCTTCCTTCACATATAGTGCCACCCCCTCCTTTCCCAGTCACCCTATCCCTACAAAATAACCTGTACCCTGGTACAAACAGGTCCCAGTTATTGTATTGGGTGGCCCATGTTTCTGTGATGGCTGCAATGTCCACCTCTCCCTCTGCCATGAGCACCTGTAACTCTGCAGTTTTCCTCCCAAGGCTTCTAGCATAAAAGTTGACCACCTTCCACTCCTCCCCCTCCCATCCTGCCCTCCTTTACTAGCATCACCAATAGTACTTGCCATGTGTCCTTTGTCACTGTTATGGGGGTTAAGCTTACATGTCTTCCCAACCTGTGGTATCTGCATGTCTCTTGCACACTTGCCACCCCCTGTTCCTAGTTTAAATTCCCAACTTCCTCTATGTACTCCTCCACCCTCTGTTTCAACACTTTCTTTCCCTCCTTGATTAAGTGTAGTCTGCTTTGGCATAAAGACTACTGTCCTCCCGTGTCCCTCCCCACCCCTCACCCACCAGCCCATACCCTTTTGCATGACACCAGGTTCTTAGCCATCAGTTAAATTCCTCTATTCTTAGTTTTCTTGTTGTGCTTACTTTGGGCACTGGAAATATCTCTGAAAAAGTTACTGATCTTCCTGCCCCATCACATAATTGTCCTAGTTCCTCAAACCTCCTCTGGACTATATCTACCATCTTGCCAGCCAGATCATTCATCCTAAGATGTATAATTAAATGAGGTTTGTCCCTACCCCTTCTAGCGCATTTCAGAACAGATTGTCCCACCCTTTCCGCTGTCATTCCTGGCATGGCCTCCACCCAAATGCGACTATGCCTTTCCCCTTTGCTACCCCACCTGACTCCTCTTAGTACTGAGTCCCCCAGCATTAAGATTCCATCTCTGTTACTCCCTGCTTGCTTCCATTCCTCTCCATCTCTCATTCCCGGCTCCTCTTCTTCCTCCTGCACAGTATTTCCCTCCTTCTGCCCCTGTTGTAATTCCCCCAGCAGAACTTCCCCCTGCTCCAGTTTGGTCCAGGCATTTATCAGTTACTTCTCCAATTTCATCACCTCCCTCCTCCTCCTCCTTCCCCTCAAGCACTGCAAAACAATTTTCTGAAGACCCTTCACCAATGCCCACTTCCTCTCTCCTCATAGTAACCTGTTCCCTCCTTTCTTCTCCATGGCTGTTGCCACTTCTCCTCCTCCCCTCACAAGTCCCTATCTCCTCCTTCCGTTTGTCTTTTGTCTCCTGACCTGGTTTCCCCGGAGTCTGTTTTTCCTGGCTTGGGCCCCTTTGTCTCTGCTTCCCTTCTTCTGACCTTCTCCTCACCACTGTTGGCTCAAATTGCCTTCCCTTATCTCCCCTTCTCCCTCCAGTACTGGGCTATAACTGCCTCCAGTCTGCCTTGCCTGTCTTAGTTCCTCCTGCAGACTCTCAATCTCCTTTCTAAGTTTCTCTGTGTGATTGCACACTAAACATCACCCCACCCTCCAGGCAATTTTTAGAAAGACTGGTGCACCACAGTTGTTTCAGCCTATCACCCTACCCATTGCTCTCGTTGCCCACCAGTGACCTCCCACCCTTCCAGATGAAAGATACCAAACACTCCCCCAAGTCTCCCCTCTCTCCCCTCTATCAGCGCAAAACATTCTTCTCCTTTTCTTAATTTCACTTACCCCCTTTGTCATATACTTCTAGATAGATTGAACAACTGGTTTTTACATTCCTATCCCTCCTGTCCACACCCAAAAAGAGACTTTAAGCAACTATTACACAACCTTCTTCAAACCCGTACTCCTCCTTTCTACAATGCAAATACCAATGCAAACAAGTAACAATGAAAGCTTCTTGTTTTGCAGTTACTTCCTTTCCACTGAGATAGCAGTCATGTCTTCACTCACTGCTGTTCCTTTCCTGGATGTCTGCTTCTGCTATGACAGGTGCATGTCCTTTGCCCTTTTGGGGAAGTGATGTCAGAACCCCCGGTATAAAGGAAATCACAGACCGGGGTGGGTGGGGTGAGGGGCAGGAGGGTGGGACCAGCCTGTGCCTTCCAGAAACAATCTGAGATGAGGTCTCTGGTCAGACCCCACTATGCACCAAACTTTGCAGCTAGTGAAGCCAGCAAAAAACAATCACAATTCCACTCAAAGCACAAAAAATACGTTTTATACCAAAAGAAACAGGTCTCCAGTTCAAGCAGCTTCACCAACAACACACCAAAATAGGCTTGAAATTAGAAGATATAGGTTTCCAATTCAAAGAAACAGCCTCAATAAAATCACACCAAATAGGTTTGAAATCAGAAGAAAGCAGAAGAAATAGGCCTCCAATGTAAAGGAATGACAGCCCCCACTCAAAGCACACCAAAATAGATTTAAAAGTTTCAACAGATCCAAAATAGTTCCCTGCTAGCCCCTTTTAAGAAGTAAGACAAACTCAGCCTGCTACACAGTGAAACATCAAAACAAATGCACAACAAAATAGGTTTCAAAATCCCAACAGTTCCAAAACAATACGCTTCTAGCCCCTTAAAAGCAGAAAGAAAGAAAATAACATTCTACCAAGTAAAATCCACAAGAAACAATGTAAAACAGCAAGAAGAAGCTACTGTACTGGAATTGATCTGGTCCCTTCCCCTTCTAGTTACTAATACCCAAGATAGGGCAGTTAAGAGGCAATATCTGCTTTTAAGTGAGCACCCACATTTTGACCTAAAATGTCCAACAGTCTTTTTATGACCTGACGTTATGATCAAGAGTATATTTTTAAAATCCCGTCCGAAAGGTGATTTCACTGTGCTACTGTCAGTTGTGTAGTGCTAAATTTAGAAGTGAGGGGTCTCAGTCTGACCATGAACAACCCCCACCCCAACCAAATGGCCAATGGTCTGGGGGCTGCCTAGGCCCCCAGAAGCTATCAGGTTTCAGATGCATTCTAGTGCATTTTGAGGGTCATTGTGACACTATTTGACTGCTTTGAAAGCCTTGTTTAACTTGTTACAAATAACCAATATCACTATCAAAATAACCAGCTTTTTATTTTCTTTAAAAATAATTGTCAAAATTAAAACAACTGATCAATATCAAGGAGCCGAAACTGCATATATTTCTAATCCAGAAAATTCAGCCATGAAATGTTCACATTGGCAACATTATTGCACATAGGATTTACAAATACTGCTAATAAAATACAAGATAAGGGACCAGACCATTTTGGAGATAAGATAGGCTGTCACCATTTATTAATATTTTGTCTGTCACTGTGTCTCTTCTCTCATGTAAAACTGTGGCCACTAGCTAGCAGGTGTCAGTGTGGCTCAATTGGTAGCAGACCCCTTTCTGGATCAGATGGTTGTGAGTTTTAATCCTACACTGGGGTTGGGCTCATACCATAAATGTTGTGGAGAGAGAGAGAGAGAGAGAGAGAGAGATCATTAAACGGTGAGAGTCCAACAAACAGATATAATGACAGATAGTTACCTGCAGTTTGGTTTTCCACTTTAGTTCCAGTTGTGTCTCCTACCCTCTGTCTGGTGCAATGCCACCTTCACCACTCCTCAATGCCTCCCACAATGCAACAAACCACCAGTAGCTAGAGGGCGAGGCAGAGAGACAGATGGATTTTTAATTTAGTATAACACCCTTTCTGAGCCTGTCCCAAAGACTGAAACATTCCATATTTTATATCTTGAGGGAGTCACCTAGCACCCTGTCAACTAAACACCTCCCCCTCCAAAGCTAAACTTGCACCCAGGACATCCACTACCTTTTTAATTCCAACAAGAAAAGAAAAGGTTTACACAAACATATTAAACTCTGGCCAGACAATATACTACATGCAAATTCCCCATGATTAGGTTTGTCAGAGGAGGAAATCTGGAGAGAAAGAAGAGCATGTACTCCTCAAGCTAGACCATAGGCCCTTTGCTCCAAGTCCCCCACCCAAGCCACACAAGCAGGCCCTGTGCTCCAAACAGACACACCCAAGCCAGACCAAGAAGTCCACCACTCCCCCCCAACCAAACCACACTAACAGGCTGTGCAGTCCCAAGTCAGCTCTTCTGGCTGCTGAATTCAGGGTTGGGGGGGAGAGTGAGGTTGGAGCGAGGTTAGAGCAAACCAGTTTCCAAATACAATCTGAGACAAGGATGATAAACATGATGCAAACAAAAAGATTAGAAAACAAGGTGTTGCACAACAGATTATTAAAAGTACATAAATCAGATAATATTTGGACAACTTCTCTTTTTAAACACTCTTAAAGAGTTAGAGCCCAATTCTCAAAAAGGGCTAGGATTGGCACAAGCTGCAGCAAACAGCAGCTTGCACCGAGGCCCAGTGTGCCAGAGACCCTGCACCAGATTCTGGTACAAGAGGGGTCCCAGCACCTAAGTCTCCACACTTGCAGCAACCCCTCCCATGTGGCAAACACCCGATGCATGGGAAGGCTCAGCTACAGGTCCCTTTAGGCAAACGTAAGTGGTCCCGCCCATCCCCAGTCCCCAAGTACAGTAAATAAACCCCTTCACTGGTGGTCTAGTGTCCCCCACCCACTCCCTGAACCCCAGTGCTGCCCCTATTATTTAATTAATAAAATGTCCCCCTCCCAGATCCCCACTACAGCTGTAATCATTAATTAATATGTCTCTGGTACCTGATGCTGCCGTTCTCAATAAATAATGTAATGCCCCCCTCCCTGATCTCCAATGCTGCCACAATTATTATTTAATATAATGCCCCCCTCCCATCCTGATGCTGCCCCTTTTAATGGTTTATAACATATCCCTCTTGTGGTGGTATAGTGGTCCCCACCCCCACCCGAGCAGTTAGTGCCCCACCGCCTCCTCTTCCTTTAACAGAGCGGCACCAACACAGCCCTTTTCTCACCTCCGTGGCTGGCACCGGCAGAACTGTCATTTGAGTGCTGTACTGTACTGTGCATGCAGTGCACGTGCACAGTACAGTACAGCACTCAAATGACTGGACATTTGGCGCCAGCTACGGAGGTGAGAGGAGGGTTCTGACAGTGCCAGCTCTGTTACGGGAAGGGGTGGGTGGACTACCTGCTGAGGTGTGGGGGTGGGGGGCCCTCTACCACCACAAGAGATGATATGATATAAACTACTAAAAGGGCAGCATCGAGGATTGGGTGAGGGGGCATTATATTAATTAACAAGTATGGCATCATTGGGGGATTGGGGCTACGTAAAGCTTATGGCTGGATCAGGGATTGGAGGGCAATATAATAAGTATGACTGAAGCAGCATCGGGGATTGGGGTGGGGGGGTATTACATTATTTAATGAGTATGGCAGTATCAGGGATCAGGGTGGGGAGGGCTACTAGACTACCAGGGACACACTCATTATTATTATTACAATCGCATCAAGAAGGGGGGTGGCTACATCTACAGGGGTGCATTTTAACTACTTTCATATTGTCAGGGACAGCCGGGCACATTGCTGCACATCAGCAACTCTCCCAGAGGAGAGTTTTCTGACTACCCTTAGCCCAGCCATGGCTGGTCTAAGGGTACTTAGAAATTCTTCCTCTGGAGGAGATCTGAGAATACCAACTTCAGGGAAGTGGCAGCTTGCATCTGCCACATGGCCCCTAGCACCAAGTCACAGCACAGTTTTGGGTACAGGAACGGTGCAAGCCCCATTTGGGGCAGGCAGCCTGCCATTGACACAGCCTGCCTTGTGAATGGCTCAGGGGGCAGTTTTTTTTTTCCATAAAGGTGTTTATTCTCCTTGGGGGGCTCCAGCTGCCATCTACCAACCTAACGGATCCCTGGGGTAGTTCAAGAGCTTGTAACACTGTACGTGTCCCAGCAGACCACCCAGAGCAGGCATGGAGGCATCATCCGGCTGTGGCCTCAGACTTTTTTTCTGGTTTTCTTTCCCCAGTTATCTGGGGCCCCAGCCAGAGAGGCGCATTCATGTGGAGCTGCACGTGTGCCTTCTTGCTCCGGTAATGGCCCCTTCCCCCCACCCCATTGGCCTAGCACCCCTAGCTCCATTGACTGCACTGCCCCCTGACCTCCACCGCGAGGCAGCCAAGTGCCAAGGAAGCTCAGGTCCCCTCCCCGGAGAGGATATCTGCCTGTCGGCAGCTCATCCTGCACTGCACCCTTCCCCCTGTGCCAACCTCCGACGGCCTGTGCTCGATCCCAAACATGGGTCGCCAGTGTGGTGAGAGGTAAGGCATCCAATGCCTCAGCCCTTTGTACCACAGGGCTGGCTCACAGGGGGCAGTGTTCAACACAAGGTGCCACTTGTGCCATTTATGTTGGGCTCAGGTACCTTGCGTCACACTTGGGGCTTTGAGAATCAGGCCCTTAGATTCAGATCAAGATGGTCTAGCTTTTGAAGTTAAATGCTGGAGGTGGAGGACTTGGAGCAATGAGTGTGCTGGACAGCCTTGGGCATTCCTAAAGCCATCAGGTCCTTTGCTCCATTTCCCACTCCCCTCCATCACTACAAGAAACAGTACTCTTAGTTTGGGTAGAAGCTAATGTAGTGCTGCTGCAGTACTGTTGGATACATGCACATGGTCCCTGACAGTAGGGTGTAGGGATAGGATGGATGTAAGTATGGCTGTATTCCAGCTCATGACTAAGCATGAGCCTATCTTGTGCCTTGCATGGCTCACTTTGATGATGTCCCAGTGCCCTGTAGTCCTGACGCTTGAGCAGGGAGACCCTCTGCATATAGCCAATTGCATGATGGATGACTGGACCTAGCAGCAGGAGAGGTATTATCAATCAAAACAGCTAATGTCCAACAACAACAGGGCATTCCAACAATACAAACAAAATCACCAAGGAAAATGCAGCTCCTTACAAACTACAAGACATCTGACATAGAGTACATTAAACACAGACAATCACAAGAAAAATTACTGGAAATGTTCCTGCAAGCAGCATGGCAATCAATCAATCAATCAATCCATCAAAATCTTTATTTAGCCAGGTGAACACAGTTGAGCAATGCTCATTTTCGAGGTGGACCTGGATTTGTAGTGAGTAACAGAATACAGCAAAATACAGTATATACAATAAGTACAGCATAGAACATTGACAGTAAGATATGTAAGGGTCAGATGATACAGTAAAATTTCAACATAAACAAAGATAAGGTATATAGTATTATACAGTAATCAAAAGTAAAAAAAATCAAGAACACATGGGTATATTAGTCAAAGTTTTTAGGCTGAAGTTGGCAGCAGGAGAAGGGTAGGGGTATAGAAGGCAGGTGATAGAGGCAGGAAGGCAAAATGTTGTGGGACAGCCACAGAGGGTGTGGAGATAGAGGATAGATATCTCAAATCGTAGAGAAAAGTTTGAGCTGGAATGCAAAGTCATGTCCGGGGTTGGGGGAGGAGGGGGAGAAGGAAAGGGCCAATTATCTGAAGTGACCAAGCCCTAGACAGCAGTGGCTCAGAGAGCAATAGGTCCTTTTTGAGGGTCATAAGTCAGGGGAAATGGCACAAGATTCCTTAATTTGACTTGGAATAGTGATTTAAATCCTATTAAGCTGATATGGTGAGTTCGTTTCAAACACATATCACCGCAGTAACATTGCTTGCTTAAAACAAAACTGAAGAAATATCAATATTAACCCTTTAGTACCTTCTCTCCAACAGCAAACACGGATGCGCTTGGCACAAATGGGATTTTTAAAGAAAGAATCATGTTTCAGAATTAGTTATTAATTTGCATCAGTGGAACCAAACACTCCAGTTGTTGTCATTTCATCATGTCAGCCCAGGCCATCACTGCATCACCCACAGTTCCCAAGTTAGACAATCCTGTGCTTCACTCCAGCCTGCCACCAGCCCAAGGCTAACCAGCATGCCATTCACTCAAAGCCTAGACTTCTGGCTTTTGGAGCAAAGGGCATGCTGGTCTGACTTGGGGAGTGAAGGGCCTTGCAGGTCAGAGGAGGGAATCAGTAGAGAAAGAAGAGCATGTACTCCCCAAGCTAGACCACAGGCCCTTTACTCCAAATTCTCCCCTCCCAAGCCACACAAGCAGGCCCTTTGCACCAAATGCCCCACCTCAAGCCAGACCAAGAAGCCCATAACTCCACCCCCTCCCCAACCAAACCACACTAGCAGGCTGTGCAGTCTCAAGTCAGTTCTTCTAGCTGTTGAACTGATGGGCTGGGGGTTAGGGTTGGAGCAAACCAGTTTCCAAATACAAACTGAGACAAGGATGATAAATAGGATGCAAACAAAAAAAATTAGGAAACAAAGTGTTGCAGTACAAACTATTAAAAGCATATGCTTCAGACAATATTTGGACAACATATCACTTTTTAAACAATCTTAACGAGTTAACTGAGTCTGCTGGTCAGGTTTGGGCATTCCCCAAGCCAGATCACAAAATGTCCAGTGATAGCACACTCACTAAAAACTATACAGACTGCAGAATAAGTGAGGCATTTTTTTAATTGACCAGCAGAGTATTTTCTGTTCCTCAGTGTAGAAGCAATGCTAACAGTAGCAATTACAGCAGTCTGCTCACCCTAGGCTTGAACTGTGGCCTCATCGTTTCAGTTCTAACGAGCCTTCATCATTTGCAACCTTTCAGGGAGAGCCCCAAGCCTGACCAGCAGGTCCTTTGCTCCAGTCCCCTTCCTCTCGATCACCACAAGAAGCAGTACCCTTAGTTTGGAACCAGAGTGGGACATATCAGTTTATAAGCTGCTGGTCAGCTTGGCCCCTAGATTTTAAAACTTGGTAGCCAGATCAATATTTTTTAACGTCCATCATTTTTAAAGATTCAAAAATTACTTCCATGGGCAGGTAGCCAGTTGGCTGGTAACTTTTGAAATCAGGTAGCCAAACCATTTTTTTTAGTGACCATTGAATGCCTGATTTATCCCAACTTGTCTGGAACACACACTGCTGTGTACTCTTCAATCAAAAACACTTCCAAGACTACAGACCCCTTCCCCCAAAAGCTCCATTTTAAGCTGAACTATTAATCTCTACCCCCACGACCATGCAAGGTCCACATACATTTTAACACCCCCAAATATAATTTTTAAATCTCAATCCCCACCCCCCCCCAGACACAATACTATTTAAGAACCAACACCCCTTCCCCGGCTCTTGAAGTGAAGGGCCATGGTTGATGGGAGGCTTGTAGTGAAGGGCCAGTTGCCCTGGCTTGGTTGCTCCTCAAGACAGACCAACAGACCATTCACTCCAAAATAACCCCCAAAGCCACACCAGTAGTCCTTTCACTCCAAGTACCCCCCAGTCACACTAGTAGGCCCTTCACTCCACCCCTCAATCAACCAGGAGGTCCATCAATCCAATCACCCCCCCTGCCACACTCACAGGCCAGATCCCAAAATCAAACCAGCAAGCCTCAAGCTCCAGTCCCCCTCCCATGCACATACACACACACACACACACACACACCACCAGCAGGCACCATTACTTCCACAACACCCCCCACAACACAAACCCCCAGCAACACCAGTAAGCCCTTTACTCCAGACTCCCTCCGCCAAGGCAAACCAATAGGCACATTGCTCCACTTCTTTCACAAGCCACACCAACAGGCCAGATTCCCAGGCTGGACCAGCTCTTTTCGCTTCATGCCACCCAAGTAGACCCTTCATTCCACATTCCCCCCCAACCATCAAGGAGGCCCATCGATCCAAGTCCCCCAAAGCCACATTCAGGCTGGATCCCAAAGCCAGACCAGCAGGCCTTGCTTCAGCTCCAAGCCCCCCCAGCACACAATGTTAACAGGCACCATTACTTCAACAATGCCCCTCCCCCACAACACATACATCCAGATATGCCAGTATGCCCTTCACTCCAAACCCTCCTTTGCTGCTAAAGTCCTCCAGGTATTTATGTTATCTTTAATTGGCAATCATTGATGGACTGGTTGGCTAGTATTCCTTCCTCTTTAGTAGGATTGCATGTCATATGACCTTACCAGGCAAGCGCCTCACACTAAAAAAATGACCAGGTTACCCTGAGCTGTTTGTGTAATTCCTACTGCTATCATGCTTCTGCATACTATTTATTTACCATGTTGCACATTGCTTATTACTCACTGCACTACCATGTATGGCCTGTTCCATTACTAAAAGTGTTAACCCTGCTCCATATTACCTGCTACCATCAACCATCCCACCTCTTGCCCTCCCCTCTCCAATTCCATGGTTTCAACCTGTAGAGACCCTCCTCATTTACCCTAACTGGTTGAATTCATGCCAATGTTCATCGTATCAAGTTTGTATTAAACCTACTCTCCCCCATGTTATTTAACTACTGTATGTATATTCACTGACATACTAAACCATCCTTCATGTTACCAAATATGCAATGATGGTTGAACAAGTCCTCCTGATGTAACTGATCTGTCCACCTTATTTTCTTGCTACTTTTTGTACACACAACAACTGATTCAACTCTGCCAAAATAACTTCGCTCCTTGTTGCTTTTTGTCCAGCTGTGACTCACTCTTATCTAGACATATTGAAGCCTATGTACTGCACCTACTACTTGTTTTTTGTTGTAAATGTACTAATGTGTCTTTGTACTGTACCTACTGCTTAAACGAGCTGTAAATTGTAATTATTATTATGCTTTATATATTCTACCTTGATGTATAATATTTCTTGACTGTCTTACAATGGCCTAGGTCCACCTTGGAAATTAATTCTTCTCAATGGTGTTTCACCTGGCTAAATAAAGATCTTTGATTTGATTTGTTATTCCCTGCATTACCATGTATGGCCTGCTCCAGTGCTGAAGGGGACTAGCTGACCATGCCCCTCAATTTATTAGCTCTGAGCTCACTCTCAGCTGATGGTCTTGCTCTGCACCCTAGTCCACATCTTGAGTGTGTAAAGTCTGAATGAGGTCCTTTCTTTCTGGCCCATAGTGGGAATGTCCTTACTCCAGGTGGCGCTTTAGCCATTTGTGTGCAGCAGTGCCTCTTGATGTAGAATTTATGATGCAGCAGCTGAGCCATCACTAAATAAAATAGCCAAAGCCCAGACGGAAGGGAGTCTTGGCCTTGGATCCCCAGATATTTCCTCCTCAAAGGGTCTTTTTCTCTCCTGCATGCCACAGATCATAATACTTAGTTAGTTTTAGTAATATTCTTAGCTTACTTAGGTAGGTTCTGCTGTTGGATGGAGATGGATGGTGGCCCTACTAACAATTCCCTCTCTCCTTAGGAAGCCTCTTGCTGTCATCAGCACAAGCCATATTATTGGAGCTATCCTACTAACTTGTGCATCTCTCTTATATTTCATTAAGCTGCCTATTGCTGTCAGTCTGCTTCTCTACCTCCTAGTCATTGATCGCTTCTACAATTCTTTTGGAGTTCCTTCCTAAGGTACATTTAGCCAAGGGACCCTTCCCATAGCACATTTAGTGGGGTAACCCTGTTACAGGGTTCCTTGCCTTCAGTACCTCCACAGGGTGGTAATTCCTAAAGGAATGGGGAGTGTGAACAGCCACAACATTGTTATACAGTTGCACAAGCATAACATTATTCTGGTTGCGTAGGCCCACTCCTTCTGAGCATGACAGGTGTCATTTATAAAACAATGGCTGAAATGTCATTTTGCGACACAAGTGTTAAAACACATTTTGGATAGGGTTTGAGAAATAACAGCTGTCACGTTTAAGTTGGTGTGAAAAAATGGCAATGTTGAAAAGTTGGGATCAAAATATTGAAAATTACCACAGTTACAAGTGTACATTTAAAAACTGCAATGTAGAAACATAGAAACACAGAAACATAGAAGTTGACAGCAGATAAGGACTGTGTGGCCCATCCAGTCTGCCCATTGTGCCTACCTATTTCAAAAACACCACTGATCCTAGTTGATCTGCAGCTCACCCTTTTTTTCCTGTCTCTAGGGTACCTCATGTCTATCCCATGCATTCTTGAATTACCTATCTGTGTTTGCCCGTAGACTTATAAATGTGTTGTTTTCTCATATTTGTACCCCATATTTTCAACATAGCCTTCTTATGACCCCACATATCCTTCTTATGATGCCACCTCATGAACAACAGCAGAGAAAATGTCCAAACCCTGCCCAAAAGGTGATTTTGCGCCACAAGTGCGAAAACACATTTTGACCAGAATTGGAAAAATAACAGTTGTCACATTCATGAGGAGCTGTGAAGAAATGGCTATGTTGAAAATTTGGGGTAAAAATATTGAAAATTACCAAAGTTACGAGCCTGCATTCATAAATACTAACATAGGCTCATAACTTTGTTGTTTTTTAATCTTTTTACCCCAAATTTTCAACATGACCTTCTTATGACAGTTATGATAATTACATAATTATACCTAAAGTGATATTTAATGTCTAAAAATTGTAACAATAGAAAAACTAAACACATTGTTATGACCCACAATATATCAGCTACAAGATCATTTGATGGATAGGGAATTTTATTGCAAGAAGGTGCAAGGAACAGAGTCGGAAGTAACCAAATTTGTGGAATGGCTGAACAGAAATGATAGGAATTTACATTTTACATTTAAGAGTAGTGATACTGAAATTGAGTTCTTAGATCTGACTCTTACAAAGGGTAATGAGAATCAGATTGAGATCAGAGGATTTAGAAAAGAAACAGCCACTAACAATTACCTGTTAGCCACTAGCTCACACCCTAAGTCCTTAAAAAATTCTATCCCTTATAGTTAGTTTCTCAGACTGCAGAAAAACTGCAGTGATTTGGACACCTTTGCAATACTGGCTGAGGAACTGAGAGAAAGATTTCTAAACAGGGGTTACAAAACTGAACTATTGAATGAAGTTTTAAGCAAAGCCAAGAACATGAATAGAAATGAGTTATTAGTCCCGAAAATGAAAACAAAGGACAGAGACAGTAATGTCATATGCTTTGTCACTGACTATAACTCGCAAGCAGGTGAGCTAGGGAATATTGTGACTAAATACTGACCTATCCTATTAAATGATCCCCTACTATCAGGTAAAATTGGAAGTAAACCAAGAATCACCTTTTCAAAAGGAAAAAACTTGAGAGATGAATTGGTGCACAGCCAATTCCAGATGGATGAAACAAAAATCAAACATGGCTACCTACCAAACCCACTGGTTTGTTTAAATGTGGGAATTGTAATGTTTGTAATGACTGCCAACAAGGAAAAACTTTCAAGGCACCAACAAATCAAAGACTAGTGCACATAAGACAAGTCATATCCTGTGTCACTATGTTCATAGTGTATGCTCTTTGGTGCCCTTGTGAAAAATTATATATGGGCAGAACTTTAAGACCTTTAAAAACCAGGATACAGGAACACATCAGGGACATTGGGAACATAGATCTAACAAGTCCAGTAGCCGTTAATTTTTTTGATTCATGTAATAGTGATTCTTCAGGCTTAAGATTCACTGGCTTGGAACAAGTACACATCAGAATAAGAAGAGGTGAGCGTTTGAACAGACTAGAACAAAAGTAAATGTTCTGGATCTATGTATTAAAGGCTTTAACTTGGATGGTCTAAATAGAGACTGGAACCGAAAGCCTTATTTATAAAAACAGGTGTTCCTTTCCTTCCCCATTACCACTTCCCTTCCCCAACCCCCACCCCTTTACTGTTCTTTTGCTCTTTTCTATTTTGAAAATTGCACTTTGTGTAAAGCTAATTTAATATTATGATGTACAAAGGATTAAAACTGGAGTTGGTTCATAAGTGTTTTTTTTAAGATACTAATGATGGTAAAAGATCTAATTAATTTCTTTTTTCTCTCTTGTATCCTCTCTAATAGGTGATTTGTGAGCACAGTCAATCCTGCTTTCCCTGTGTGACCTTGCTAATTACATGGCATGGACCAATGGATTCTGTTCCTGATCCCTTCCTTTCTATCTTCCAGATAAAAGACAGAGATAAACACAAGGGTCCAGATATTCAGACTGCGCCAGGCTGTGGCGCAAGCCTTGGTGCAGCGCAACTTGGCTGCGCAGGGACGTTGACGGGGTGATATTCAACGGAGCTGCACCATGGCACAGCATCGTTGAATATTGCACCCTGGCAACCCGCAGTGTGCATGGCACAGTGGCACTGCACCAGCTAAAGTGGCCAGAGTGGAGCAGGGGGATGCTCTAGCACAAGTTCCATTGCACTAGGCACAACAACAGCGATATTCAAAAGTGCACATGCAAATAGGGCCATAATGTATGCAAGGTGCAAATGGGGCCATTTGCATGTCATTATGATTCCATTTGCATGCAGGTGTGCCGATCCCCGGCGACTTGCACCTGGTGCCCTGCCAGGCTGCAGCCGTCAGGGACCGACGCCCCCTGCACATCACGGCAAAGTGCCCCAATGACCGATCGTGGGCATGTGTAAATTTTAAAACATGTCCAATATCCCTGGTGGTCCAGTGGACTGCTCGCAGCCCGATCCTGGGCATATGTTGTAATAAAATGTGTCCAATATCCCTGGTGGTCCAGTCGACCACTTGCAGCCTGATCACAGGCGTCAGTAAAGAACTAATGCCACACCAATCCAACCCTGGTGGTCTAGTGGTACCCCCTCCCACCCGCCCTCTGAGCCCCACTGCCCTCGCTCCCGCCGGGTCAGCGGCGGCGGTGGCAGCCCCACCCACTCTACCCCGCTGCCCACCAACTGACACTGTACATTAGGGCTGTATGCCCATTGGTCTACAGTGTGAGCCAATGGACATGCAGCCTGTACTGTACTACACAGTCCAGATATGTGAATGGATCCTCGAGGGAAACATAGCCTTGCTGTGGATGGTCGCCCATCCACTGTTTTATATAGTATATGGTTAGGGCTTATTTCTTTTTTTATATTGCTGGTTACCTCATGTATTTTTTTTATTTGGTGTTCCTGCTCCCATTCTATATCTTGCCGCTGCCTGCCACTGGTTTCTGCTTCACTACGCTCCCGCTGGCTGGGGCTTTTCTCCACTCACGCTCACTCTTTCTGACAGTGGCACTGTTTAATTTTAAAAAATAAACAAATAAAAATTGTTTCATGACACATAGCCATCTAAGGCTATTTGTGTCAGAAGCAGGAGGATCCACGGTTCTGCCGCTCCGCGCCCACTTAATCGCGCTGCCATGTTTTTACTTTTTTTTTTCTCTGAAGCAGCCAGACGAGTCAGCCAATCAGGAGGTAGGACAAGGCTGAAAAGTTGTTGTACAATCGATGTGACATCAAAACGATAGTACAACAACTTTTCTGACCTTTGAACTGTCCTACAACAAGATTTGAAAAGCCACTGATTTCAATGTGCAATAAGCCCTTACCATATACTATAATGTGTTTAGTTTTTCTATTGTTACTATTTTAAGACATTAAATATCACTTTTGGTATTATAATATGATTGGATATTAATGTGTGATGTCACTGATTTTGAATTGTGAATGGTATAAAAGGAAGAACTAGTTGTTGTAATGATTATCCTCCTGATGAAGCCATAATTGACAAAGCACCAGGGAGTTTGTTAATGTGACTACTGTGTTTGTACTGAAGACCTCCTGCAGTATTTTTTTGAATTAAACCTGATATATTTTGCACCAGCAAAACAGGAGTATGGTATTGTTTGCAGTACCTTCACTGGAAGTCTAAATAACCAGGCTCTAGAGTGCAGGTGATTTTGGTTGTTTCTTAGTGTTTTGGGGCACACAACCCTCACCTGCACTGTGCCCTTGCTCAGTAGTACGGAGTTCTTTTTTGTGAGTGTACACTGTCATGACCAGCCTGGCTGATGACTGCTGTGAAACTGACAAGCCACTTGCAGACTGCTCTGCATTGGACTGACAGTGTCACACATCTCAAAACTCACTCTGGTAGCATAACGTTCACTGCACATGCAGAACCTGTCATGCCCTCAAAACATTTTTGCAGCAATCCCATTTCTGATTAAAGTGTTATTTTTCTTAAGCAGTGCATCTGTTTGATCTTGTCATGGTCCGGACATCAGATAATGTCTTTCTATCTGTCTGGAATGCTGCTCTCATACTGCAGATAGACCCATAAATACTAGGCCCATAAATACAAGACACTTTACACGTCACCAGCAATATACACTTGTATACACACACAATACACATCATTAAGAATTTAATACAGGTGTGCGAAAAACAACTTCTGCCAGCAGAATTTCTGCAGAAGTCAGATTTTCGCTTCTGCAAAAGCGTGGAAATCAAATTAGCAACTTTCATGGAAATTCTGATTTAGAATGGTGGAATAAATGTATAAATTGCAGATTATTGTATTAAACTGCAGAGAAAAATGTCTGCAGAACTGATTACTGAACTGTGAAATAATTACTGTATATGTACTGAGGAATAATTCATTAAACTGCAGAAAAAAATTCCTCAAAACTCTTATTCCACAATTCATGTGTTTTGCTCCTCAGTTCAGCGAAAAAATTATGTGGAACAGAGTGAAAATCTGCCAAACACATTCAAAAGATTCCACTCTCACCAATGGCGGAAGTTCGGAAAATTTCATGAAATTTCCGAATTTTCACAAAAGTTTTGTGAAAGCAGAATTCATAACTTTTGTCCACCTCTAGAATTTAATTTATTAAAAATATCAAATGCAGAGACAAGGGATAAACATTTCATTAAGCTATGGCTGACCAAAACAAGAATGAAGAAATTACAAGAATCCTTTGTTTTATTTTGTTTTATTAAGTATTTTGTTCACATGAAAAGTGTACCAACCATACAAAGCTTATTTTCAGGTATGACAAGGGAAAGTATTGGACTACAAAAAAATATTTATTTTATTTATTTATGCATATGATAACTGAGTAAGTGCACTGGTCCCAGGGACTGTTTTCAGGCATGAACCAGGCCATTTAGATGGCACATAGAGTAAACAACTTTCACACACTTTAGCAATAACAATGAAACAACTGACAGTTCAGCAGGAAATTAACAATAAATAACAATATAGTTAATACTGGTTCAATGTACATTGGCATTGGAATACAGTACAAAATTCTAATTGAGTAATAATGGAAGGACATTTACATGGTGGGGACATTTTGACAATTTACATCAACCATAGAGACAACTACTGTAAAGTACAGGACACAGGACTGAAAACATATCAAGTACAGCACAATAATGTACTGTATAATAAGAAAATAAAAGGAGAATGACATTGCACTGCAGCTAGGATGCAGCAGTGGTCAAGGTGCAATACATACATCTTCTCACAAAGACATAAAAAAGATAACGTATGTGCATATGCAACATTTACTGTAAGCAGGTATTTTCCAAGTTCATTCCTGAAGAGCAAAATGAGAGGAGATATTGTACAATCACACAAGGACATGTTGTAGTTCCAGTAAATGTATGTATGTGTGTATGTATGTATGTATGCATGTATTTATCTATTATTTTTTAACTAGGTGGGTAGACTAGTCTCTGGGACCATTTTCAGATACAGACCTGGCCATCAAGATGGAATATATCATCATGGATACACAACATTATAAGGAATAGAAACAAAATATACAAAAACATGACAAGTAATGCAGAATGCTGTAAGGTTACACAGATATAGAGCACCTAAAATTGTAATACAAAAAAAAAACAAATAAACAAGATGCTTCAATAACAAATGGAGCAAGTTCCAGCTATACAAAGCACAAATAAAATTACAGGAGTAACAACATAGGAATAAATCCATCTTATTAAATAATATGAGCAAGACTGACTGGAGCGGAATTCAATATAAGATACCATACCATGCACTATGGAAAGAAGAGAAATGTTGTGGATGATCCAGAAAGTAAGAAGTTACCACAGCTCACCTTCCTCTGGGTCACTTACAGGCAGAGGTGGGTTGGAGGGTGCTTTGAAAGTGTGCTTTGAAGAGAGAGAGGCTGTATCTAGGTAGTGGAGGGAGGCTGGCAGACTATTCCAAAGCTAGGGGGAAGCTATGTAGAAGGCCCTTTCTCCCATACAAGTGGCAACCTGGGGAATGGTCAAGGACAAAGTGCGAGGAGGATCTGTTGTCATGAGCAACAGTTTTGTGATTAAGGAATGCTGATAGTGAATAGTTCTCTCTTTCCCTGAGAGATTTATCAACAAGGCATCCCAGGAGATAGTCCTGGTGGACCTGTGGGGAGAGCCAGTCCACCATCTGATAGAGGGAGAGAGCAATGATGGGTGTTGTAAGGGGCCAGCAAGGCAAATATACAGATGCTGCTGTAGTCAGCTGAGATTGGAGAGGTTGTGACTAGAAGTTTGGTAGAAAACAGGTGAGCAGTAATTTAGGAATGGGAGAAGCATACCCTTGGCTATGGCAAACCATGCTTCAGGGGTCATGAGGTTCTTTAACCTCAAACAGACCCCTAGCTGCTGATTAATCCACTTCACTGTTACCTCTATGTGGATCAAGAATGTTAGGTAGGGGTCCAATGTTACTGCAAGGTATTTAAATGCCATTACCTGCTGAAGGGAGGGCCCCATTGTGTTTTTGAATATTCAGGGGATAAGGAGTACTGGGTCTATTGTCCAGTTAGTGCACTTAGGTTCAGACCTGGAAAACACCGCTTTTGATTTTTTGGTATTTTCAAGTAGTCTGAAGTGATCCACCTTTGAATGGCATTGAACTCCTTGGAGAGGGAAGTGGATAGCTCAGTTGGATTTCTTTTTGTTTTTCATTCAGGTTTTTCTTGTGGGGTTGGTGTGGGTGGGGTCTCTGCCCTGTCCCCACCTCCTCTCACCCAGTGTATCATACTCTCACTTATGACCTTTACGAACAAGCAAATTGGCTTCAACTCCAAGCTCGCATTGAATATCAAGCCTGCCTTCCAGCTAAGAAGGCAGATCATGGTCTCCTACCATGAGGTTCCCTTCAGCTTTTCAGTCCCTTCTTGGGCACTGGGAGCATATGAAGTTCTGTGAGCCAAACTTTTACTGTCCCTCGATGTTGAACCTCACTCCAACACCGATCCATTGCAGTTAGAGCTGCTAATTTATTTAATTCCCTTCCTCCTGAGATTGCGATGACTGCAACCTTGGGACCATTTAAGCAGAAGCTACGCCAATTCCTAGTTTCCAGAGCATCTTGTGACTACTATACCTTATCTCTGCTGACAGCAAAATGCACTGGAACCTCCATCTTTTACCATTTGCCCCAGTATAGCCCTATCCTGTTGCTGCGCTATTCCACTCACAGCACTTCCTCCCTCATCCCTTTCCCATTCCTGCCCTCTTTTCATCCTACCTCATCCCCCTTCCTTTACCCCTTCACTCCCCCTTCCCCCCTCTCTCCTCTGTTTCCTCACCTTGTTCTCTCCTCTACCCTAGCCCTCGTGGGACTTTTTCTGCTTAAGCTTCATTGTGGAATCTCCCACCTTGCTATTATTTTGCTCCTTCCACCCCAATTCACCCCCACTTCTCTCCTTGTGATCCCTTTCACCCATCTTCAGACAAGGCTACTGGCTGCACTTGACACAATATTTATCTTGCCGTATTGTTCTTTTGTTTATGTAATTACTTTCCTCATGTTGTACTACTTACTGAAACCATTGTAATTTGCTATTCTTGTGACCTGATGTGGAACCTCTGTAAAAGAGCCCTTGGCTCAAAGGTGTTTCTGATTTGTTAAATAAATAAATATAAAACCAGCAGCTATTGGAGGTTATTTCATCTGCAGCTTAGGTACCATTTGGGAGCTGAAGTCCTGATGTTTTTTTTCCATAATATTTTTTATTTATTCAGAATTAAAAGTACAATACAATATGTGTGATCAAACAATAAAACACCAAACACAAACTACTTATTCTTAAATGGAGCAGAATCACTACCAGTCAGATAAAACTGAACAGCAGTCCTAATGTTTATAACATGAGGTACAGCTATGGATGATGGTGTCACAAACAGGGTAGAGAATCTAGACATGAAATGAAAACAAAAATAACAAGTCAAAAACATGTAGAAGCCAAAAGAAAAAAAAGGTATGATGGAAATCTCATCTTCCATATAAGGGAGCATATTTTTCAAAGTCTAAAACTATTCTAAAGAATAAATGGTTGTATAAATTTACTGCAGCTGGGTCTCATGATGGTTAATACATTTTCAATGTTTGCAGGATTTCTGTGCCCAGTAAGCATATCTTGTGGTAGCTTTGGTTCATTAGCCAAGTCAAAGATGCTTTACAAATTGGGACATACAGCTGTAGATGGAAGAACTTATTCACCCACATCTAACATCTGCATTCCTGCCTAAAACAGTTAACCCCTCACCATCCTGTTCTGCTTAGCATTCTGCCCACCCCTACAAAAAAAAAGAATACATCTAAAAACCTATATATTTTTTTAAACTAAAACATGGATCTTGAATATTGTATATTTATGGGAGGGTGAAGCCCAAGGTTCGATGTGAGAGAATAGCTCCTCCCACATACCAAATAAAAGCAGCATCTTCCACACAGCCCATGCTTAGTGGGCCCTATGCACATATGGGTGGGATGTAAGCACCAGAGGTGCATATCCCACCCACAAAGGGCCGCACCTGTGGACAGGTGTGCACCCAGGGGTATGCACCACCAATGTGCACCTGTCCATGGCCCTGCCCCCCCCACATGCAGGAGCGCAGAGGACAGATACGCCAAGCGGGCACACATCCATTGGGATGTCCACCTCGGTCCATGAATGGATCCCTTGCACCCATGGGTGTAGATGAATGGCTGCAGGTGTGCTGTGTGCTGTAGTCCAGAGGCAGGCATGTACCCAGTTGGCCAGGCCCGGGACAAATGTTCATGGTGGTGGGGGCATGCTTACAGCAGTGGTGACCCTTGTGTACTGTTCACCCCCTGTGCCCAGCATTCCGCACCTCTGGAAATGGTGCGGAGTGTGGGCATGCCCCCCCCCGCCAGCCCCAACCACATTGCCCTCCGTGCGGTCTAGCGGGGGGACTGCCTGCCTCCTAGGAGAATCTAGCAGCTGGCCACATGAGGGATGCAATGGGTTTAGAGTGGTTATGCAGGATGGATATGTGGCATGTAGCCACTCCTCACCATAGTGCATAGGGCCCAGGGTGTTTTGTCACACTCTGAGCTTCTGTGTGGTCTGTATGACTGTGCCTCCCTCTGTTTTCCTGCTTCTTGCTGTTCTGCTTTCATCCAGCTCCCTCCTCTTCTCCCTTCTGTGCCTTGTTTTGCTCCATACATGTTTTCTCCCCCTGTTCCATCTTATTGTTGTGTGTTTTTGTGCTCCCTCCCACTTGCTCTCTGCTGCACTTGTCTTTCACTTTCTCCAGCTTTCTCCTCGCTTTGCTCTGCTCATCCAGTTCTCCCCTTCCACTCTTTGTTCCACTGGCTTTCGTTTTGCCTGCTCTGCAGTTTCTGGGTTTGTCAGCTTCCATCCTTTACCTAACCATGCCTGGTTCTTCCAACTCTACGCTTGCTCTGTGGTGTGCTTCCCTTCCCCTCGTTCCTGTTGTCTGTCTCCATTGTTTTCTTGAGTTCTCCCCTTCCCTGCCATTTTCTTTCCCTTCTCCTGCCTTTCAGTGGTTCTCTGCCTCTCTCCCCCCTTTGCTCTCTGTTCGTGCTGTTGGCTGCAGCTTCCATAGTTTGCTCACCTGGTGCTTTGAATCCTTCTTGTCTACATCTTGCCTGCTCTCCCTGTTGCTCCTCTCCATCTGTGTGTTTTGCCTTGCTTCTCTTTTGGGGCTTTTTTCTCCTAGGAGCCACCACTCTATTCCTGTACAGTGCTACCAGGTTGTAAAGTACTCCAGTTATACCTGGTCTTAAAGCCATACTACCGATTTTATTGTGCTCATACCTCTGAGCCTTTCTGTTGGTGTTTCTGCTTCTTGTCCAAAAGTACCATATGTTTCCATCTCTGCTGTGCTGTAACATTTTGTTTCCTTGCCCCTGTTCCCCTTCCTGCTAATTTAGTTCTGCCCTGATTTTTCTCCTTCTACTAAGCAGCAGCCAGCTGTTCTTTCCTTGCGCATCCCTCACCTGCAGTTTTTCAGTCTCTGTCTATAACTCATACCTGTTGAGGTATTCGAGTGTAGGTAGGCTTGCCCTGTCTACCAGAGATGTGAATCTGTTGCTAGTCATTCCACATAACCCTAATTCTGCATCATCTTGGTTCAGTAGATCCTATTGTTCAAGACTTGGGTTCACCTTCACTGGCTGAAAGTTTGATTCTATGAACCTTCTAACCCATCTGCAAGGCATCTCATTGGAACTGGGCCCCTCAGTCAGTGTTCACTGACTGGTCCTAGCAGCTTGGGGTTAGTCTCCTTCTCTTCAGTGCAATATGCAGCATGTATTAGCATCTTGTCATCTTCAATGCCTACCGACTGTCTGCATACAAACCCGGAAGAAGGTCCTACAAGGTCTCCTCGGACTTCGTCCCACTCTCAGTGCAATACACAGCACATATTAGCATCTTGACATCTTCTACAGTATGCCTACTGACTCTCTGCATGCAAACCCAATGAAGGTCTTGCAAGGTCTACTCTGACTTCATCTTGCTCACAGTACAATACATAGTGGCCCAGATATTCAAACTGCGCTCAAAATGAGCGCAACAGCAGGAGCAAGCACAAACTAGTTGCACAAATGCGCAACAGGTGCAATATTCAAACATGGAGCAGAACAAATTGCGCAAGCAACCAACGTCTGAATATCGCACATACTGCGCCATAGTACAACCAGGAAGGAGAAGCTGAGCCGAAATGTTGCGCTATGGCGCAACCAGGGCAGCCCAGCTGAGCATTCCAGAGGTGCCATAGCGCAAGCAGAGCCCCCAGAGCAATGGAACTGCACTATCCAGGAGGCAGGCTGGGGCCCGCCAGCCATGCCACACATGGGCACAGGAACACACTGCAGAACCCACACCACCTGCACACCCAAGCACAGCATCACTGGGGTGTGATGGATGATCTACTGGCCCATGGGGACAAGCCAACAAAGCATAGCGAGCCATGACACCCAGCACAACCACTGGAAAGCTGAGAGTGCCACACACAGGGGTTGACAACCACAGTGCACATCAGCCCTCTGACGCATTGCAGCATACCCTGCACTGTGACCCCAAGACACCATCTATGTGCAGTGACTGGCACTGCAGGAAACCATGCATCCCCCAGCACACGCCAACCCTGTGCAGCACAGAAGCCTTGCAAGCCAGACACACCTTGTGCACCCAGCAGTGGGTGGCAGCAGACGGTAAGACCAACAGAAAGTCACTGCCATGCTGGAGATACCTCCCCATGCACACACATGCACACACACACACACACACACATATACCCAGGACCATACCACCCCAGATGGCATGTACACCCTGCAACTGAGCACCCATAGCCAGCGTGCAATCAGAGACCAACACATTATTCAGATCAAAATAGAAATGTGTATTGAGATAAACAACAGAACAATAAAAACTATTTACAAGGGGGGGATGGGTACAAGGTAGGGGTGTTCAAGGGGTAGGGATGACAAACTTGGAGAGGGAAGGCAGGATGGTAGGGATAGGAGAAGTGGGAAGGGTAAGATAAGTTATGGGCCCGCCGGCAGCCCGTCTTCTGGCTGGTGTCGGCCCGTCCCATGCCGCCTCCTCCGAAGGCCATGTCTGTGTATGGAATGCAGGATGGCCTGGTTGTCTGCCAGCAGCTGTCTCAGGCCCCAGACATCCCTCCCAATGCGCAGGAGAATCTCGAGGCCTAGGAAAATGGGAACACAGTCAATGGCTGTGACCGACCACAACCCTGAACACCACCCAACCTGCAAGCCATATAGCCCAATGTCCCGCACCTGTGATGGCATGTACCCACCCACAGTGAACATGCACATGGCCATCACAATCAGGCGCCACCAGCTATGTGCACCACTGCACACACACACTGCCCATGTCCATCACAGCACAAACAAGGCTGGCAAGTGACGTGACAACGTGGTGCGATGCCAGTTACCCAGCTATGTGCCCAGTGCATGCCTGGACCACCAGTGACACATACACAGACATGCTGTGATACTGGACAGTGATGCATGTCACCTGTGTCATGCATACAGACATAGATACATAGACAGTGTCAGCAGATAAGGGCCTATGGCCAACCCAGTCTGTCCATTTGAGCATGTAAGTTCACTTTGTTTACCTAGGAGTCTGTTGCCCCTTACCCCTAACCTCCAGAATTCCGTTATGTCTATCCCGTGCATTCTGAAATCCCATGATTGTTTCAGCCCCCACCACTTCCTCTGGCAGGGTGTTCCACTTGTTCACCACCCGTTCTGTGAAGAAATTCCTTCTCATGTTTCCTCTGAATCGTCCTCCCTCCAACTACATCCCATGCCCTGTAGTCCTGGAACATCTTTTTCACTTCAAAATAGTGTTTCCCTGCACCCTGTTCCACCCTGTAAGATACTTGTATGTCTCTATCATATCCCCTCTCTCCCTCCTCTCCTCCAGGGAGTACATGTTCAGTTCCTTCAACCTGTCTCCATAGGACTTGTGATGCAAGCCATGCACCATCTTTGTTGCCCTCCTCTGAACCTTCTCTGCCCACTCTACGCCCCACGTAGGTATGGTCTCCAGAAATGTACACTGTACTCCAGGTGGGGCCTCACTAGTGTCTTGTATAGTGGAATTATGACCTCCCCTTTCCTGCATGGTTGTATTGTGCAGGGCTACTGGTCTCCCCCCCCCCAGCATGCAATAGCATTGATGAAGTCATGATACTCACACTGCTCAAGCAGCTCTGTCTGCCGCTGTTGCTGTTGCTGCTGCTGCTGCTGCTGCCGCTGCTGCTGCTGTTGGGGTGCAACCCCTGCTGGCACCAGGTCCCTGGCATGGCCCTCATCAACCTGGGCCCGCATCCTCACATCCCGGCCTGTGGGAGACATATGTTGAGACAAACATCAGTGTGACTCAAAAGCAGACTGCCCCCTGCCCCAGTGAGAGTGCCTGCCCACACAGCCATACCCATTCATCTCACAGCTGCACACACTGACACAGCCAACCATGGCCGAGCCATCACCTATGCACAGCCACCAAAACACACACACACCCTACAGATAATACAGGTGCATAGATGGTACACCCACCTGGCCTAGGCACCACGCCCCGCCTGGCACATGACCGCAGCCTCGCCAAGACGTCCGGCTCCCTCCGGCGGAGGTCACTGTACCGGTGCCGGCACTGCTCAGCAGACCGGCACTGTCCAGTGACCCCCACCAGGTCAGTGGCCACTTGCTGCCACACTTGAGTTCTTGCAATGGTGAGGGGCACCTCACCACAAAGTGCCCCATAGTAGGGCTCTACTAGGGCCACCAGGTTGGCCACTTCAAGTTGGCTCCAGGACACCGCCCTCCTCCTAGCCATGGTACCAACTTTACAGCAGACAATATGGCGCCCCGCTGCGCCGTAACCCCACGTGGAGATGTTGCACAATAGACCACCACAGGCTCCAATCGCGCTGTTCAAACAGCGCCGTCCCTTCACATAGCGCTGTCACCAGACAGCGCAATAGGGACGTACACATGGCAGGCGAACAGTGCCAGGGGGCAAAGGTCATACACAAGGTCATGGGCAATGACGCAAGGCTACGCACAGCGCCATCTGATGTATAGGCATCCTGCATGACCGACCAGCTGCGTACCAGTGCCACAGTGGACTATTGCGCAGTAGTGCCACAGCGCCATATAGTGCCCATTGCTGTAGCGCCACTGGCACAATGGTGGCCATGGCCTGAATTTCCGATTGCGCTTCAGCACGTCAGCAGCATGACAGACACCTGCGTAAGCTATCTGGGCATGCACAATGCAGTGTACCCCATGTCACAGATCTGCACCATTGGCTCAGCCGACTCATCCGTATTGCGCAAAGCGCAGATTCGCGATATTCAGCCGACACATTCAAATCATCTGATCAGCCATTCAAAGGCGCAGTGGCGCTATTTGCATGTCATTATAGTTGCTTCACTCCTAATTTGCATTTATTGCACTATAAATGTGCGACATTGGGCTGCGCTGGCCAGATTCGGTTACTGCAGGTGAGAGGTAAGTTGCATGCTGTGTGATGTTCTGGACAATGGTCATGGGAAAATGCTGTAGACTGCACAGTGACAGGTGTCCACTTACACCCATACAGATCGCCATGACCGAGCAGAGTCATTGTGAGGGTGAGGACGGTGGGCGTAGGAGGAGGCCCAACTTTACAGCAGCAGCAGAGACGGAGGCTCTCTTCCAGGCCTACCTGGATGAGGAGCCAGTGCTGAGTGGACAGAGGGGCACCCCTCAGTCCCGTGCGGCTGCATGGGAGGGGGTAGCTCGGGCCGTTAACCTGCACGGAAGCCACCAGTGCTCCGTGCAGGAATGCAAGAAAAAGATGGGGACAGACCGCAGGAGGTTGAAGGAGAAGGTGGTAGCCTTCAGGGCGGCACGTGCTGGCACTGGCGGGGGCCCGCCAGTGGTGTTGCAGCTGACCCCAACTGAGGAGACACTGGTCACAGCCATGCAGCCGAGCACCACTGAGGGCGCACCAGGCGGAGGATTCCAGACAGGTGGAAGCCCATCACTGCACGGTATGACATGGTGGTGGTGTTTGGGGGGGGCAGTTGTTCACATGCACTCACATGTACTCTCTTTCTGTTACAGATCCTGTTCATCTTCAGGAGACGGTGGTGGCGGGTCCAGACAGTGATGCTGACCTGCTGGACATGGAGGAGGGTCCATCCACCTCCACCACCAGCCAGCAGGCACTGCAGCAGCATGCACGCTGGGCCGCAAACTCTGGTGTCAGTGATATGGGTGCGGGGGGTGCACAGCCTGTGTCTCAGCAGTCTGGCATGCAAGCATGCCAGCACGCTGTGACCATGGCAGTAGCACGTACCTGCACCATTGATGATAGAAGGCCTGCAATGGGTAGTGATGGTTGTGTGTCCCATGACGGACACACGGCAGGCCAGCACGTGCCCCTGGGCCTGTCTGGTTCCAACTTGTGTACCAGCATGCTGGCACATTCCCAGGCTGTGCCTGTCAGCACCCGTGGGGCAGCACCGGTGGCTGTGCAGGTGTCTTGCACTGTTGCCAGCACAGCGGTGGAACGAGTGGACCCGGGGGCACAGCGGTTGAAGGGGCAGCAGCAGCAGCAGTCGCCCACCAGGTCTGGGGGTACAGTGTCAAGCAGTGGCACATGTCCGCCGCCCTTGGATCCGCCCATTCCTGGTCCTGGCGAACAGCGCCACCCTCAAGGGTGTTGTGCATCAGGACCGCCCACACCCTGGGGGTCAGGATGCCGTTGGGCACAGTACCATTGGACGTAGCACACCCGCCTGCTGCAGGAATCAGTACAGCTGCAGAGGCGGGTTGCAAGGTCTGTGGAGGCACTGTCTGTGTCCGTGAAGCGGCACAGCAGGGAGTGTGCTCGGAACCGAGCTGAGCTGGTCCGTATGCGGACGGATGTGACCGCCGACATTGACAGGCTGACCCAGGCAGTGGTCTCTGTCGTGGACGCATTGGGCACACAGTCAGGTGCCCCTGTACCGCACACCCCACACAGTACACTCTCCACTCCCCGTTCCCGGCGTCGTGCAACACCAGGCCTGTCGATGCCGGGTTCTGCTGTGGGCATCCTGAGCACCCCTGGTGCAGATTTGTTCGGCATGCTGCAGACCCCTGTGCGGGCAAGGTCGCGTTGCGCAGTGGGACCCCTGGTGGTGCAACAGTGCCACCCCATGTGGCCCCTGCTCAGCCTGCCCATGCTGTTGGGTCATGGCAGGGCCACCCACGCATCCGCGGTGGCCGTGGGACAGTGCTACATGACTGAGCTATCTCCCAGTGCGGGCCCTGTCTGGTGCTGCCATGTGTGCAATGTGTGTCATGGTGGGCAGTGCACTGCTGGGTGCTCTGCTCACCACGCCGACACACGGACCACCTGCACACCCTCCCAACTGCTGTCCACAGGTGCGTGTGCATGATGATGCCTGCATTGCACTGTACACCAAGGTGCAAGGGTGCCCAGGTTCTGAGACATGTACTTGGACAGTACGGGTGGTGGGGGTGGTCGGTGGTGCTGTGTGTTAGCAATGTCGGTTCTGCAGTGCTGTGCATCTGCCCATGTACGCTCTGTGCTTGGTGTGTCCATATGAGTGCTCACCCCTCCCTGATGCTGTGTTTGTATGCCTGGACCGTTCCACTCCCCTGACCGTCATGCACCCCTGGTGTGTTCCCCTGTGTGCCTGTGGTTTGTGCATGGACAGTGTTGGTTGCACATGTCCCCTTGACTTACCTGTGTTGTGCGTAGTGCTCCTCTGTGATGGTGTTCCGGTGCAGCTGGGCCTGCCGGATCAGTCGGGGGTCCCTCCGTCCTAGGGGGGCTGCTCATCACCATCATCACTGGCTCCACTGGCGTCCCCATCGCTGTCCCCCTGTTCGACCTGTACAACTATCCCATGGTCTTTGGCCATGTTGTGCAGGATGCAACAGGCCAGGAATATCCCACAGGCCTTTTGGGGGCTGTACTGTAGGGCACCGCCGGAGGTGTCTAGGCATCGGAAGCGTGCCTTGAGCATCCCAAACACCCACTCTATGATGTTGCGTGTTGCGGCATGTGCCTCATTATAGCATAGCTGCGCTGGGGTCATGGGGCGCTGGTATGGTGTGAGCAGCCAGGGATGGAGTGGGTATCCGCAGTCACCTGTGTGGAGATAGTGGAGATCAGTGTCATGTTCAGGTCCATATTGGCCATCTCCCTGTGTGCCACTACCATGGCACCTGTGGCATTCCCACCCTTGCCCAGAGTTTGCATTCCATACATGTGTACTCACCCACTAGATGTCCTGTGGAGATGTCCCCACTCTCGAATTGATGGCACAGTGCAGACTGATACCAGATGAAGGCATCATGTGCTCTGCCAGGGTGTGTGGCACAGACATTGATTATGTGCCCAGTGGCATCACACACCACCTGGCAGTTGACACTAGGGAATCCCTTTCTGTTCCGATATGCGTGGCCATCGGGGCCAGGTGGCGTGCGGATGGCCACATGGGTGCAGTCTATGGCCCCTAGCACGCCAGGCATACGTGCTACCCTGTGGAACTCCTGCATGTTTGCTGTATGCTCTGCCGCGGTGCTGGGGAAATGGATGTACTCCGCAGCATGTGGCAGCAGTGTGCTGAGGAAATGGGTGAGGATGCATGACGTGGCCGACTGTGTGATGCCTGTGGTGTCCCCTGTCAGCCTCTGGAAGGTGCCCGTGGTGAGCAGGCACATGCAGGCTGTCACCTTGGTCTCCACCGACAGAGCGTGACTCCGTCGTGAGGGTGCCTGCATCACATCACTGCACAGCTCACAGAGCCATCTCAGTATTGCCCTGTTCAGGTGGTACCGCCCACCATCTCTACATCTGTGTACAGCTCAAAGCTGATGCGGCACGGTACCACCTGTCGGGCGTATTGCTGACGGGCCCTTCCACGGCCACGCCCCCTGCAGCATGCATTCTCACCCCTCATTACGGCTTCCATGTGGAAACTGGCACTGTCCATCTCCTGGCTTATGCCCCCGGCTGGTGTTGCTGTGTTACCCCACTGTCCTGACTGCTACTTCCACTGCACCGGCACCCCTCTGGCCTCTACAGACTATGGGACACACTTTCCTTGCCTGCCCTTTGCTGTCTGTCTGTCTGTTTCTGTCTCTCTCTCTCTCCCCACTTGGCAGCCTGGTAGCGTTCTTGCGCCGCTTCCTTGAGCCTTTTTATTTTGGCTCATTTCCGCTAGTGCGCAATTTCCGGCTGTGCCGCTATTGCGCATTGCGCAAGTCTTTGAATATCGCATTGCGGTCTTTATGCATGGATCCGCCCCCTTCGGTTGCGCATGCCTTCATTTTCATTGCGCTGTTGCTCAGCATGTTTTCGGGGGTGCAACTGCCTCCTTCTGAATATCGCAAAATGGCGCAGTTTTGGACTTGCGCATGCGCAACCCTTTTGAATATCTGGGCCAGTGTGTATTGGCATCTTGGTATCTTCTATGCCTACCGACTCTCTGCATTCAAACCCAAAGAAAGTCCTGCAAGGTCTCCTCAGACTTCTTCACACTCCTAGCATAATACACAAAACATATTGGCATCTTGGCATCTTCTACATCTACCCACTCCATGCTAGTGTGTGTGGAGAGGGACACATAACAGAGGGAGACAGGAAGTAAACCTTAGACTCCGGAAACTGTTCGAGAAAGAAGCAGGGAAGTAACTGGTTTTCTGCAGATTGATATCCTTACTCTGAAGGGCAGCAGCTGTTTGTGTTTCTGAATAGCACAGTTTGTAGTGTTGGAGACTGAAACAGAGGATCATGAAGTTGGAGAAAACAGAAGGGAAGTAGACGCCTTTTAACAGACAGCAGTGAACATGGCAGCAACAAAAGAGCTAGAACTACTGAAAAATGAAGTTATGTGCCCCATCTGTGTGGATTATTTAATGATCCTGGTTTGAAGACTTTTTTATGGGAAACTGCATTTTTAGAACATTGACTGAAATGACTGTTTTGATCCAGCTGTATTTTTTAATGATTTTTATTGTTTTGATCTGTTATTTATGTACTGCGCCTTGGCAATTGAAAGGTGCTCTAGAAATAAAAATTATTATTATTATTATCATAGATTGTGGGCAAACTTTTGCAGAGCCTATATCACAAAATACTGAGAGTACGTAGATGGAAATGTCTTCTGTGGTGAATGCTATGATGTGTTAGAGCAGAACATACTCCGAACAAACAGGAAACTTGCAGTGATAGTGGAGATTGTTAAACATCTTACTGGAAATAAAGAGAAGCCCGAAAAGAGCAACACCTGTGAACAGTAGTCACTGGGATGAGCTTGTGAGGAATCAGATAAACATAAACCTGTCCATGCAGCCTATGAAAAGTCTCCTGTACATGAATGCCACAGTACTGTTGCCAAGGTGGAGGCCCTGAAGGTACTAGAAACCTTTGAAGATGTTGCTTCTGAGTTTTCTGAAGAGGAATGGAAGATGTTAAGCAAACAGGAAAAGGAGCTGTACAAGGAAGTGATGGTGCAGAACTATGAAACCATTGTTTCAGTAGTCCCTTTGCAGTAATAAGAAGAGGTAAAGAAATTGGACCAAGTGAAGGAGAATTGATGGCTGATACCTGTTGTACATAGGATGTTGTTTGCCTCCTTACACATCTAGGCAATCAACCAGAGAAAAGCAAACTGATGAGTTAAAGTAAAAAGACACTGGGGCTATGCTATAAAGAGTCTGATTACTGGGGGTAGTATTGCCTCAAGAGGCACTGTTACGCATTTTGAATTTTCTGTCTACTGATGTTATCTCTGAAACTTCATGGAATAATATTGAGAGAAGCCTCAGAAGATTTCTTATAATGGTGCATTGAGTACATTTGGAATATCTGGCCAATTGGGACACTAATTATGACCTTGACTCTGCAACCTTCCTTTTTTAGTCACTTATTTTGTCATTTTATCACAGATCTAGTGCTATATGGAGAAATAAAACGGTTGTGTCCTCCACGGTGTCTTGACAAGAAGGAGTCTGAGTTTTTATATTGAGCTGTGTAGGTTTGCAAGTGACTATTATAAGCAGAGTACACTTATTTATAGTGCTATTATTATTGTGTATGGTGTACTATTGTGCTTCTTTCTTGAGGGCACATTATTGTTATAATATAACTATTACATGTGCCCAATGTTGAACTTTTACTTCGGATTTTTATTATTTAGGAATTATTATAGTTGGTTACCTTTAAATGTAATTCAAGTATTAAAAGACATTCCCTTGAGAGAATGAACTTTTGATAAAGCAGCTGATAGGATAATAGAAGGGCTAATGGCCCCAGGTGGGGCTGGATTGGGAGCCATGTTTTAACTCAGTGGAGGGTAAGTGAGCCAGACAGTGAAGTGAAATGCTTGGTTGTTTGAGGGCTGATGGCTATTTACAGTTATCTGATGTGGAAACTATCCTTTTCTGGCATGTAATTCCCACCATACCTGGCGATAAACAGAGGCAAGGAGTATTATTCATGGCTGGAAGTGCCGATATGTTCATCAAGAAGGCTAGGTATAACTGGCATTAAGGTTATTCCTAATGAGATTTATGACAAAAAGTATGCAAGTATTGTATAAGACACACAGTAGTGTCTTCGTGAGTTGATGCCCGGTTCAGAAGGAAACCCGAAGTTAAGTGGGTGTATTTTTTTGTATGCCCACAGTAGGACCCATTAGAGGACAAGGGTGTCCGAAAATGAAGCTAATTGTGTGTGCACAGGAAAGCACACAGGGTATACAGTGTCCCTTATAAGGTTTTATTTGTTGCTGGCATATATTTCCTCCTAGACTGATGAGATGTGGAGGCTCGGAGCCAGTGAATGTTGCAGATTGCCTTTGAAATTTTCCAAAAATTGTGGGTATTACTGGTAATACGGGTTGGTCTAGTTCGGGTATAGTGACTGCCTTACTGCTATTAATCCCCAAGCAGAAGTATCTTTGCAGATTGGCAATGTACCTGAACTGGGCAGGTATGGAATGTTAGATTTAGCACCTATTGGGAGTCCGCAAGTCAGTCTTTATGGCATTAATTTTTAGTTTTTTCTTAATTCCTAGAACTGTACTGGTTAAGAATGATAGCTGTGAGATATAGGTTGCTATAAAAATGCTATAATAATAAATAACTGTAGGTAGCATATTTTAAAGTTTATGGTAATTATAATGTGTTGGTTTAACCAACAAAGTTAATACAGTGGAACCATGAATTTGATATGAATGTAAAATATTAGCACTTGTGTAAATTGCAAGTCCCTATAGCTGTCATAAGCTTTTATGAACTCATTTTATTGAATGATATTTGTATGAAGTATGTATTCTTATCTGTTGGATATGTATATACACTGGCCCAGATATTCAAACTGCACCCAAAAAGTGCGCAACAGCAGGAGCAAGCGCAAGTCCACTGAGCCCATGTGCAAGAAGCATGATATTCAAAAACTGAGCAGGTCAAGATGCACCTGCAGCACACGACTGAATATCATGACACCTGTGCCATAGCGCAACCAGGGATGCTCAGTGGAGCAGGGCAGCAGTGCAATAGCACAACCAGGGATGTGCAGGGACAGGATGCAGGGGCCCACCACCCATGCCACAGATGGGCAGAGAGCACACAGCAGAACAGACATCGCCCCCCACACCCCATTTACTGCACAACTGGTGGAGAGCTGGAATAACCACCGGCCCATGGATACCAGCAACAAACTCACAGTCAGGGCATGGTGCCCCAGCACACCCCCTGGCAAGCTGTGACTGGTACACAAGGAGGGCCGGCCACCCCGTGCCACACTATCCCACCAATGCAGAGCACACCCTGCACCGTGATCCCCAGACACCCTGCCCAGGAGCAGTGTCCACCAGTGCAGGACACCCCATGCATGCCACTACCCCCACTGTGACAATGCAACCCTGTGCACCACAGAACCATGCAAGGCAGCCCCACCACGAGCACCCGTCAGTGGGTGGCAGCACACAGCGATGCAACAACTGCATACACAGTGCCACCATGCATGTGGCCCCCCCAAGGTACAGCTGAGAGAACGACCATGCGTCGGCACATGAGGTACCCCACATGTGACAGGGCATGCCCCGGACCCCACCACCAGTGGTACATCACCCTGCACACCCTCCCAAGGACACACCCTGACCCAGCACTGGCCACAACAGCCAGCGCAGGCATCCACAGTGGTGCATGAAAGCATGTGCCACACAGGATGCAACACAGTGCATGGACAAACACCCACTCATACCCAAGGGCACACCAACACAGGGACACTGTAGTGGGGCAACCAAGTCCCCAGCGTGTGGCCATGGAAACTGTGTACACACGACCAGCACCCCTCCATAGCACAGAAGTGCCAGCCACCCTGTGCAGGCACCATGGAGCTGTACACCACCATCATGCGCCCAGAGCACAAGTGACAGACAGTGGTGCACATCCCCTATGACACACACAAGTGACAGCATGGAGGTGGGACAACAACAGCAGAGGCCACAGTGTCACCTGAGGCAGACATGCATCACACTAGTGACAGGAGGCAACCCATAATTGTGCTGGGTACAGTGGCTGTCCAGCATGGACAGCCACCACTGACATGCCAGCGGACCGTGCAGGTCACAGACATGCAAGGGTGTCAGCTGCACAGGCCATGGACGGTCTGACAGGTGTGCCATAGACACAGAACATGCACCGTGGACCACTGCACACAGTCATCCAGTACACAGGGAACAACACACACACACCACAGACAGTGACTGATAGCTACTCCCACACCATAGTCTCTTCCCCATGGACACACACACACGCACATGACTGCACCACCCCTGCCGCCATGCACACCACTGCAGCTGAGCACCTATAGCCCGCTGCAAATCAGAGACCACCACAGTAGGCATATCAAAGCAAATGTATTGTAAAACATCAAACAAAACTATATACAGACATTTACAAAAGGTTGAGGGAAGGGCCACAAACAAGGTGGGGATGGTAAGGGGCAGGGGTGAACAAATGGTAGAGGGAAGGAGGGGTGTGAGGGTGGGTCCAGGGGGGTAGGGGAAATCATGAGCATTAGAATGCTCAGCGGGAGCCCCGCTCCCTGCTCTGGCTGCGCCTCCCGCCGTGCCTCTTTCATACTCCCAGATGGTCTGTTCTTTTGAGGATCTCCAGGGAGGCCCTGGCAACCTGCAGGATCTCCCGCAGCATCTCTCTTATTGCCTGCAGCGGCCATCTACCTAGGACAAGGGAGCAGAGTCAATAGGTGTGAATGCACAGCCCCATGCAGCCCACCCACTGTGCATGGCATACGGCTATGGGACATGCCTCTGTGATGGTATGTGACCTCCCACAGTGATTGTGTCCACAAGACCTGCCGGGCACACAGCCATGCGGACCGCTGCACACACCCACCGGCCAAGTCCCACACAGCACCACCCTGGCTGTACAGTGACATGTCTATGCGATACAAAGGCAGTGGCACATCCATGTACCCGGTGCATGCATGGACCACCATTGATGCACTCGCAGACATGCAGTGCCACTGGACAGTGCTGACTGTAACGAGTTGCATACATGGCAGTGGTGTCAATGGATGGTGGCCATGCCCAGCTGCCCGCCCTGTTACACAGCATGGAAAAGTTATCACGGATGCAAGGCACTCACCATCATCAGGCTGGTCCCTGTACCGGTCTGATCTGGCTGCCCTTTCCGCATGCTGTGGCTCACAGCGCAGCCTCCCCTCCCTGGCATGCCGGCACTCCTCTGAGCCTAGGGTGCAAACATGGAGAGAGGAACATCAGTACAATCTGGTAGCAAAGTCCCCCCGCCCCCATGTGTGTGCAATCCCACACAGCCATACCCATCTGCCCCCACCCCATACCACCACCACGGCCCACACTGGATGGCCCCCCCATGTGCTGGATACATGCCACCGTGATACCCGTATGGACCTTATCAGTGTATGGATGGGGCACCTACCTGGCCGTGGCACCCTGCCCCTCTTGGCATGTGCCCACAGGCAGCCAAGCCTGTCCGGGTCCCGGTGCTGCAGGTCCTCATAGCAGTGCCTGCACTGCTCCGCTGTCCACTCCATGCCAGTGGCCTCCTCCAGGGCCACTGCCACCTCCTCCCATATGGCACTCCTAGCCCTGTCCAGGGGTGCCTCTCCAAATAGGGCAGCAGCATGGGGCTCCACCAACTGCACCAGATTGGTCAGTTCCATCTGGCTCCAGATCAGTGCCCGTCTCCATGCCATCCTGCAATGTTTCAGTATCAAAATGGTGCTCTGTAGTGCACATTCACCACATGCGGATGCTGCACGGTACTGCTCTGCCATTTCCCTTCGCACTGTCACCGAACAGTGCAATAGAGGTGCACCCATGCGGACGCATGGTGCCTGGGCCAAAGGTCGGCACAGGGTCAGGGGTCTCTCGTGCATGGACTGCCACAGTGCAATTGGTACTCAGCACGTGTAGCATGGTAGGGCACCTGTGTGGCACTTCCTGTAGCGGCCTACCGCACTGTGGCCCCAGTGCGCCTATGGCACCCCAGTGCCAGAGCACCATACATGTGAACAGCGCAGTAGCACCACTGGCACAATGGTGGCCGTGCCCTGCTTTGCCTCCCGCACACAGCACGTCAGCAGCAGTGCAGACATCTGCATCAGCACCCCGGGCATGCGCTGTTCAGTGTCCACTGCGCATGTCACAGAAATGTGCCCTTGCCTGAGCACGTTCAACACAATTGCACAAGGCGCAACAGCGCGATATTCAGCCGGCATATGCAAATCAGCTAATCAGCTATTCAGTGGCGCAGAGACCGCATTAGCATCCACTTAAAATTGCGCCTTGCCTCATTTGCATGTGTTACGCTATATAAATGCGACATTGGGCTGCAGTGGCCATAGTCTGTTATTGCAGTCTATTGTGGTGAGTTGCATGCTGTTTGGGAGTGTGGACTGTGGTGTGTGGGACATGCATGGGACTGCACAGTCACAGGTAACACCTGTCATTCCTACAGGATCAAGAATGGGCGATCGTGAGGTGGAGGAAGAGGAACAGAGACGTGGGAGGAAGAGGAGGCCTAACTTCACCAAGGCAGAAACAGATGCCCTGTTTGAGGCCTACCTTGACCAGGAGCCGCTGCTCAGCGAACAGCAGGGAACACCACAGACCCGTGCTGCTGCATGGGGAGAGGTGGCGCTGCCATCAACCTGCATGGCAGCCACCAGCGGTCCGTGCAGGAGTGCAAGAAGAAGGTGGGCACGGACAGGAGGAGGATTAAGGACAAGGTGGCTGTCATCAGGCTAGCACAGGCTGTGACCGTTGGGGGACAGCCGGCAGTGCAATGCCTGATCCCACAAGAAGAGCGGGTTGCTGGCAACATGTGGTGTTGTGCCATCAAGGGTGTTCCAGGTGGTGGATTCCAGATGGGTGGTAGCCCATCACTGCATGGTAGGTCCTGATCTGTCACTGGGGGGGGGGACAGGGTAGGGCAGATACATTAATGCTACTGTGTTCCCTTACAGCTCCTGAGCATCTACATGGGTCAGCGGTGGTGGGCTTGTCCACTGAGGGTGATACCATGGACATAGAGGAGGGCCCGTCCAACTCCACAGGTGTCCGAGGGTCAGGGCGACAGTAGGCCCACCTGGCTGTCTGAACTGATGTTGGTGGAGCAGGTGCGGTGGAGACCCTGCCCGTGTCCCAGCGTGCCAGCGTCCATGGATGCCAGCATGCTGAGACTCAGACTGGTGCCAGATCCATCACTGATGATGATGGAGCTCACTTCATGGACAGTGATTCGTGTGGCCACAGGATGGCCACACAGCAAGTAACAGCACGGGCATGGCCATGGGTGGTGCCACCGTGGAGGCCTGCATGACATCACAGTCCCAGCCTATGTCTGTCTGCACAACTGGGGCAGCACTGGTGTGTGTCCAGGACAGTGGGGCTGTTGTGGCTGCTGCAGTGGCACTGTTGAGCCCTGGAGAATGACAGCTGGAGGGGCAGTGTCAGCAGTTGGCCAATGGCCATGGGGGTGCAGTGTCGGGGGGCGGCGTCAGTGCACCACCTGTGGACATGCCCAAGCATGGTGCTGGTGTGCAGCGTCCACCCTCAAGGGATGCTGCCCATCAGGGCCATGAACACCGTGAGGGACAGCATGCCGATCAGGCAGATGACCTCTTAGATGAGCACACTCGCATATTCCAAGATTCAGTAGATCAGCAGTTGCGGCTTTTGATGGCGGTGGATGCACTCAGTGTGGCCCTGCGCCAGGCAGAGGAGCAGTGCAGCAGGGACACCGGTCTGCTCCTGGCAGGGATGGACCAGATGCGGGAGGATGTGACCACTGCCATTGACAGGCTGACACAGACAATCACAGCTGCCGTGGCCACAGTGGGCACACAGTTATTTGCCCATGCTTCGCAGACACCGCGCAGTGCAATGTCCGCCCCCCATTTCCGGCATCATGTGACAACCTCCTTGTCGACACCGGGTTCAGCGGTGGGCATGCCGAGCATGCCTGGCGCAGGCATGTTCAGTGTGCTGCAGATCCCTGCTCGAGCACGGTTGCGTTCACGCAGCGGAACCCCTGGGGGACCGTCAGTGCCACCCCATGAGGCCATTGGTCAGCCTGTCACTGCTGGCGGGTCTTGGTGGGGCTGACCATGCATCCGTGGTGGCTGTGGCACTGTGGTGCATGACTGACCTGTCTCCTACCAAGGCTGCTGTCTGACACTGCCCCGTGTGCAGTGTGTTGTTCAATGTGCAATGCATGGGTGGGGTACCCGGCCCTGCACACACACACACACACACGTTCCATCTGCACGCCCTCCCGGCTGCTGTCCACTGTGGCGTGTGCATGATGATGCCTGCGTTGCGCTGTCCGCCACTGTGCAATGGTGTCCATCATCTGACACACGCACAATGACAGGCACTGGGCGTGGTGGTCTGTGGACGTGTGTGTGGCTAGGGGTGGCGGTTGGGGTCGGTGTGCCTCCTACCCTTTGTGCATGTCTTGTGGGGTGTGAGTGTGTGTGTGTGCGTGTGTGTGACTGCATGCCGTGTTAGACCTTGCCCATCCCTGACAGCGTGTGCAGTTCCATGCTCGGCCAATGCCCTTTACGACATGCACCCCTGGGGTTTGTCCATGCATGTTTTCGGGTTGTGCCCTTGCCATTGGTGATTGCACATGGCCCCATGACTTACCTGGGTTGGTTGAAGTGCTCCTCTGTGATGGTGTCCCGTGCAGCTGGCGCCCATCCAGATCAGTCAGGTCTCTTCGACCAAGGGGCTGCCCATCACCATCTTCACCAGCGTCCTCATCATCCCCATCGCTGTCCCCTCTCAACCTGTAACGGGTTATCCCACAGTCATTGGCCATGTTGTGCAGGATGCAACAGGCCAGGAATAGCCTGCAGGCCTTTGAGGGGCTGTACTGTAGGGCACCACCAGATGTGTCCAGGCAACAGAAACGTGCCTTCAGCATCCCGAACACCCGCTCGATGACATTGCATGTAGTGGCATGTGCCTCATTGTAGCATTGCTGCAATGGGGTCGTGGGCCGCCGGTATGGTGTGAGCAGCCAGGGATGGAGTGGGTATCCACAGTCACCTGTGTGTAGAGGGTGGATATTTGTTTGGTGAACAGTGTCACCCTGCCATGGGCCATCTAGGCCAGTAATCATGTCACCTATGACTATGCCCCTCCCAGGCTCCATGTCTTTCTGTGTGATTTGCATACTCACCCACTAGGTGGCCAGTGGGGATGTCCCCACTCTCAAACCTGTGGCACAGTGCAGACTGGTGCCAGATGAAGGCATCATGTGCTCCCTGAGGGTGCGTGGCACAGACATTGATTATGCGCCCCCTGGCATTGCACACCACCTGGCAGTTGATGTTTGCATACCCCTTCCAATTTATGTATGTGGCCCCTTCAGGGCCAGGTAGCGTGCGGATGGCCACATAGGTGCAGTCTATTGCCCCTAGCATGTCAGGCATACGTGCTACTCTGTGGAACTCCTGTATGTTTGCTGTGTGCTCTGCCAGTGTGCTGGGGAAACGGATGTACTCCGAGGCATGTGGCAGCAGTGTGCTGAGGAATTGGGTGAGAAGGCGTGATACGGCCAACTGGGTTACGCCTGTCATGTCCCCTGTTGGTCTCTGGAAGGTAACCGTGGTGAGCAGGCACATGACAGCTGTCACATTGGTCTCCACTGACAGAGCATGGCTCCGTTGTGTGGTGGGTGCCTGCATAACATCACTGCACAGCTCACAGAGCCACCTCAGGATCGCCTGGTTCAGGTGATACCGGCCCACGATCTCAGTGTCAGTGTACAGCTCGAAGCTGGTGCAGACTCGGTACTGCCTGTTGGGGACATACCGCCGACGGGCCCTTCCACGGCCGCGCCTCCCTGCTGCCTGCCTTCTAACCCCCTCATTACTGCCTCCATCTGGATGGTGGCACTGGCCATGTCCCTGGCTTGTGTTACCCAACTGGCATCTGTTTTACCGTTCCCCCCGCTGTCCTTACTGCTACTCCCCCTGCACCGGGAACACCTCCCAGCAATGGCCGTACTGCCCACTGTCCATGCCCTCAGTGCTGTGTGGCACTTCCCCCTTTTGTCCTGCGCAGTGACACAGGCTCCCCACTCCTTCCCTGTTCCTGGTGGTTCCAGGTGCTCTGTCCTGCTCCTGCCCTGTCCTGCTCACAGTTGCTGTGTGCCTGCTTGCAGTTCTCCCACATGTGGCTTCCCTGTAGCGTTCTTGCACCTCTCTCTTGTTCCTTTTTATTTTGGATCATTTCCGCTATCGCGCAACTTCCGCTTGCTCCCCTATTGCGCATGGTGCATGTTGTTGAATATCGCACTGCGCCATTTATTCATGGTTCCTCCCCCTTCAGTTGCGCATGCATTCATTACCATTGCGCTCTTGAGCATTGTGATTTGGGGGGCGCGTCTGCCTCCTGCTGAATATCGCACAATTGTGCATTTTCGGACTTGCGCTGGCGCATCCCTGTTGTGCATAGTGCAACCCTTTTGAATATCTGGGCCACTGTGTTTCCTCTGAAATATTGTAATGGCTTTTCAGACGAACAATAAATTTGACTTGACATTCCCTGCCTACAAACACTGAAGAAGTTCCTGCAGGGTCTCCTTGGACTTCTTCCCCTCAATGCAGTACAGAGCCACATATTAGCATCATGGCATCTTCACTGCCTACCAACTCTCCGCCTACAGTCCAAAGAACAGAACCCATGTTTGGCTATTACAACCTTAGACAGTATTGCTATAAAAGAGGTAGACCATTACAAATATTTAGGTCTCTGGTAAGACTGTAACCTGAGTTGGTCTTTCCACACAAACAACATGTTAGCGGTAATGAATAGGAAGCTGGGGGCCCTTTATAGATTTAAAATGTACATGGCTAGGGATATTCGCTTAAATGTAGTAAATTCATTTTTAATGCCTGTCTTGGACTATGAGGACTTCTTATATGGTGGGGCTCTGGGCTCCTTGTTGAGCAGAGTGTACCTTATGTTCCACAGAATGGCCTGCATTGTCTTGGAGATGCCCTGTAGAACCCATAGGTGCACATTGTATAACAATCTAAACTGGTCAAAACCCCATGTCCATAGAAGTTTACATCTCCTTCAATTTATGTTCAAAATCTGTAAAAACTGGGTCCCCACTTACATTCTTGACCTATTCTCACTCAGATGTATGAAAGATAATTTATTTAAGATTGGCTCAGGGTATACAATATTCCACTGTCACTGTTGTCACTATTGATAAGGAGCAAAAATGCATATGCCCATAGTTGCTCCTATGTGGTTATGTAATAGTTCAGTTTTATGCCGTCTTGCATATGTTTATCAATACCTCTTTTTAAGGCCACACTGTTGCTACTGAGGACCAGACTGTCTGGTAAACTATTCCATGTTCACCACTCTTTCAGTAAAGAAAAACATCCTTTTATTTGCTCTAAAACTGTTACCCTGTACTTGTAGTGAATGCCCCCTGGTGTGTGAACTGTGATTTTTAAATCTGATACCCAGTTCCTCTTTTAAAGTGTTATTTTTAATGATGTTGTAGTACAGCAATAGGTCCCCTCTTACTGTCCTGTCTTCCAAGGCGTACCAACCTAATGTATCGATTCTTTCTTTATATGTAAGGTTTTTAACATTAGATACTATTCTTTTCATACCACGCTGTACTCTTTCTATCCTTGCAATGTCACCCCTTTTGTGTGGGTTCCATCATTGACTACAGTAGTCTAACTGAGGTCTAACTTAAGATCTGTAAAGGGGTAACAACACCTCAGCCCTCCTACTTTTAATGTTTCTATGTATTGAACCTGCCACTCTATTTGCTTTAGAGATTGCATTAGTACATAGTGTGCCGAAGTCCAGATTACTGTCAATGAGCACACAAGTCTCTATCACTAGTAGAGTGTTTAAGTATAGTATTGCTGAGTGTATACTGTACATGTTTGTTATTTTTCCCTAGATGTAAGACACAGCACTTGTCAGTGTTGAATGTAATATACCACTCATATGCCCAGTGGGTTATTAAATTTAAGTTGTGTTGAATAGAATTAATGTTCTTCTGTGTTTCACAGGGTCCACCTAACTTGGTATCATCCGCGTATTTAATCAGTTTGTTTTGAAGATTGCCCCCGAGGTCGGCTATGAATAGAAGGAACAGCACAGGGCCCAATACAGATCCCTGTGGCACTTCGCTGGCCACCATCCCTTCTCAGACAGCCAATTGCATATCCAGTTTATTAAGTACAAATCTATGTTTAATTACCTTAGTTTATGGGGTATGGCCTAATGTGGGACGGTGTCAAATGCTCTGGAAACATCTAACAGTATGACATCTGTCAATCAATCAATATCTTTATTTAGCCAGGTGGAACATCATTAAGCAAGGCTCATTTACAAGATGGACCTGGAGTAAATACATAACAACAAGAAGCGGACATCAATTAGTAATAGGCATGAGTACATTGGCATAAAGCTTTCAGTTTATGCAAAAAACGTAACATGGTTTGGTAAGGCAGGATCATGGTAGACATTAGTAAAGCACATAAGCAGCGTATGTTATAGGCATAATACAATGGTAGGCAGTATCCAGCTAAATATAAATTCTTTACAAGGTAAATACATGAATAACAATGATAGGCTACTTTCATATTGACCAAAAAAGTCTGATCAGGCAAAGCATTACATAGCATATATGTAGATTGTGCAGCAAAGACATTACAAACACAGGGTGTACAAAGGACAGAGAATGTAGGCAAGGGTTAGTATAGGGAATGATTACGCAGGACAGGGTGGGGAGAGGCGAAGGAGCTTACAGAGTGACATGGGTTTACACTAACAAGGTGACGGAGGGAGGGAGGGTATAGAAGCATATAGGTAAGGGGAGGCAGTCAGGGGAATAAGTAAAGTCAGAACTAGGGGATGTCAATGGTGAAAACAGTTGCAGGTCTCTGGAAAGGATCATTGGACAAGACTTTTGAAGTCAGCCAGTGGCATAAGTCCAACGAATTGAAGTATTTTTTGCTCTGTGTTCCAGAGGACAGGTGGGGTATGGCTTATCGCCACACAACCAAAACATGTTCTAGCTTTTGGAATGGAAAGGGAGATGTGAGACTGGCTTTGTAGTAGGTAGCTGCCAGGCTCACAGATGGGTAGGCAATTCTTGATGTATTGAGGCAGCTTATTAGCGATGGCCCTAAAGGTCCAGAGCACAGTGTTCTTATGACACCTGAGGCATAACGAGCCCCAACCTACCCATTTGTATAGAGTACAGTGATGTGTTGAATAGGTGGCTCCAGTGATGAACCTAAGTGCCCGGTGATACAGAGTGTCAAGTTTGTCGAGTGCTGCACTAGACCTATGCCTGTAAAACAGGTTCACATAGTCAAGGAAGGGCAGGAACATTGTTTGAACCAACCTTAATTTCTTCTTATACATGTATGTTAACAGATGCCTGATTCAGAAGAAGATCCCAAACCTCTGTTTAAGCTTTTTAGAGATTTCTTCAATGTGGTCTTTGAATGAAAGTTTGGGGTCAATCCACACCCCCAGGTACTTGAATGATTTGAAGTTGTCCAGCGGTTCACTGAATAAGGCAAGGATTTGTGGGACTGTCCCCACAGTGTGGGGATTGGAGGAGTTCACTGTTGAAGAGAAGATCATGGCCTTCATTTTCTTAGCATTTAACAGAAGTTTAGAGTAAAGAAGATTCTTGTGAAGGAGGTTAAATTCTGTTTGTAGGATGCTACACATTTGTTCCAGGGTAGGTCTGGCTACACACAACATGGTATCATCAGCGAAGAGGTGGATAGTGGCTGACTTGATTCCAGAATTTAGATCATTTATGTAGATGGCAAATAAGAGTGGGTCCAAGATGGACCCTTGGGGTACCCCTCTTGGAAGAGTTTTGATGGGGGAGAGGTACCCCCCAGCCTTGACCTGATGATGTAATTCTGAGAGGTAGATGGTGAACCACTCAAGGGCCAGGTTGTGAACATCAATATTCCTTAGGGCAGCCAAGAGCAAGGGTGGTCCACCATGCCGAAAGCTTTGCTAAGGTCAAGAAATAGTGAGCACACGTTGCTGGTATGCCCTTGTCTAAAAGTTTACTAACTGGGTCATAAAAATAGACTAAGTTAGTAAGACATGAACAGCCTACCATGAACCCATGTTGCGTAATATCCCCCATGTTGGCTGATTTAATGTGTTCATTTATTTTATCTTTGATGATAGATTTGAATATTTTACCTGGAACTGATGTCAGGCTAATGGGCCTAAAATTTCTAATGTTGTTTTTTGGACCCTTTTTATGTATCAAGGTTATCTTGGCAGTTTTCCAATCTGCTGATATGTCGCCTGTTCTCAGAAACTTATTAAACAATATCTCCAAGGGAACACAGATGGTATTATTTAATAATAAAAGCATTTGGGGAGTAATATTATCCAGGTCGGGGGCCCCATACTTCTTTAGTTGTTCAATTTTCTTTATTATGTCATTCCTTCTACATACTGGATCCTTTTCATAGTTGGTTTGCTTTATCTCAGGGTTACTGGGTTCAGTAGAGACTGACCAGAAATATTTATTGAAAATATTTGCCATACTTTCGGGTTCAGATATGATTTCATTATTCTCTGTAATTGCAGTTAACACTGTGTTAGATTTCTTAAGTGAGTTGATATACCCGTAAAATTGTTTACTGTTGCCCTAGTTTGCAGTCTGAGCCAGCTTCAATTCCATTCTTTTTTTGGACCTGTTTATAGCATTTTTACACCATTTTTGTCTTTCTAAAAATGGTTCCAATTATGTGTTGTTTTGTTATGTTTGTATATCGCATATGAACTTTTTTTGGTTTAATCAGTTTAGTAATTTTCTTACTTAACCATTTTGGCTTAATTCCCTTCTTATTATATTTTTTATATGCTTTATGTGTTTGTTGCATGTGTTCAGTATCATTTCTTTAATGATTTGCCAACATTCTTCTCCATTTTTATTATTAAGCAAATTGTGCCAGTCTATAGTACTAATGTCATGGTTCATTAGCTCTTTATTAGCTGATTTATATAGAAAAATCTCAGTGAGTTCCTTCAGTCTTTCATGTGAGTATTGTATATTAAATGTCACACAACTATGGTCACTGTCTCCCAGTGGAGGGGTTACTATACAGTCTTTGATATTTATACTTTCTGATGTTATGACCAGGTCCAAGATGCTGTTTTCATGTGTCGGTTCTTTAACATGTCGAGTCAAATTTTGTTCATTACAAACCTGAAGAAATGACTTACTATCCATGCTTCTGGCAGTATTAGAAGACCAGTTTATGTCACTTAGGTTAAATTCGCCATTTAGAATCAGTGGGCCTAGGTCTGTGGCTGTATTTATCTCTTCTAGGAGTTTAGTGTGAACATCTTCTCTCATGTTTGGGGGTCTATAACAAAGCCCAATTATACCAGTTGTTTTTGAGTTTGGATTTAGACGTACTCATAAAGTTTCTGTCTCTACACCATGCTTTTTTATCATAGGTGTTACATCTATTATTGTGATTTATTTATACAGATTCCAATACCACCACCCTTTCTATTGTTCATATCTAGCGTGAACAAATTATAAACTTGCAGATCACAGTCCCAGTTGTCAGTACTTTTCCACTTTGTCTCTGTGACCAATATTATATCAGTACTGCAATTCATATCTAATAGGGCTTGAAGGTCACTCATTTTATTTGTCATATTTCTGGCATTACACAGTAAGCATTTCAGTTCATCTTCAGTGTGATAATTCCCAGTGTTCTTTAATCTATTACCGGTAATATTTGTAACTTCTGTCTTTCTGGCTGTTGGGAGTACCATGACTCCCTGCGTGTCTAGTTTAAAGGAAGAACCTCCATATGCATTTTAATCAGTTTTGCTAATATATAGGTCTCTTTATCATTCAAATGTAGGCTGTCCTTTTTAAAAAGATGAGATTTATTTTCAAAATGTGACCATGAATCAATGAATCTAATATTTTCTCCTGTTGTCCAGTTTTTCAGTTGTGTGTTAATTCTAAAAAATGATATAATTTTTTTCTTGTCTTGCGCTTAATATGGGCAATATACCTGAAATGATTACCTCTATTGCCTAACTGCTTTAGTTCTTTAGCAACATCTACGATCTCAGAAAAGATATTATTTTCATGACTGTATCCCATATCATTTGACCCCACATGTAGAGTAATTACTGGAGTTGATTCATTGGATTTAAGTACATCAGGTGCCCTTAAGGCAATATCTTTAACTTTTGCGCCTGGGTAGCATAACACCATTCGTTGTAGTTTTTTCCCTTCACATATTACTGTGTCACACTTCCTGATTATCAAGTCTCCCATGACTATCATTTCCCTAGTGCCTGGGTGGGTCTGTCAGCCTCATAGTTTTCCATTTCAGTGCTGGTTAAGATTTCAAACCTGTTATGTGTAGGTAACTTATTTACCTCAGCCCTTCTTCTTTTTTTTGCAACTTCACCTGGTTTAACCTTATATCATGCATCTTAGTCACTAATGTGCTCTCCTTCCTTTCCTTTTTTGGTTGTCTTAAGTCGGTTTCTAAATTATTACTTTCCTGATCATCTGATCTTACCCTTTTGTTTTTCAATGCCTGCTTATTGCAGATCTGAATCTCACTCTCTAGCTCATTTAGTCTAGTCTGAAACATTGAATATGCCTTATAGTTGATACATGTAAATGATTTAGTATTCTGATTAGGTGTGGATTCTGCATACATTTTGCATTTTTGACATTGCATCAGGGTTCCTTCCTGACACGGTATTTGAAGCAGTTCCTCTGCAGGGTCTGCCTGTCTGTTCATTTTATATACTTTACTTTTTACCTTTCTTATGCTGATTGGGAACTGTAGCTGTTGACTATTGGGTGTCCCTTATAATGTCTACCCACCTTCCTGTCTTCTCCGGCTGGCGCCGGCAGACACTGCTTGCCTCTACCTGCATCACCCCCATGAAAGCATGCCTCCACTTACTAGGGGAAGGGATTTATAGGGGAATGACTGGAAGTGATGTCAGGAGCACTTCCGGTACAGCTTGTTCAGCAAAGTCCTTCTAAAATGTAAAAATATTTCCTAAAAGTTGTAATATTGCCCCTTTGCAAGAGTTTACTACAGCTAAATAAGCACTCCCAGTGTCTAGTAATGTGGAAAACGTAGATGACTGTGATCTGTTCCACCAAGCACTGGTGTACTAGCACACTCAGCAGATGAGACAATTAAGCCCTCATTCAGGCATAAAAAAACATTTAAAATGCAAATAACTGCAGTGACTCCCAAACAGTGCCTATAAGACACACTGTCAAATGTAATATGAATGTTGGTAGATCATCTGTTCCTTACAGAAAAGCCACTGTGTGGAACCAAATCTCATTAAACTTACGTGGGTCTGGTCAACCTATTTTCCTATCTGATTTGAATAATTGGTGCTTGACTTGGTTAAGTAGTTCTTCCCACTGTAATCAATGTGATGCTTGTTAATTCATGACTGTTCATGTCCCCAGACACTCTGTATGTGTAATTTATAATGTTTGATGTATGTATCATACATGGTAACTTAACAGCTCGAAATGAGATTGGCAGTGAGTAAGAACAATAAAAGCTTCTATGCCTATGTAAATAGACAGAGAGGAGGAAGTAGTATGGTTGGCCCATTAACAGTTAATGGAGAGGTGTTGTCAGATCCACTGGAAATGGTGAATGAATTTGCCAAGTGTTTTGGTTCTGTACATAATAACAACAGTAATAGGATGGGAATTGGGGTGGGGAGTTGTGGTAAACTTGATCCAAAGGAAATAATAACAGAAGAGAAGGTAATGAAAAAGATTATGGGACTGATGGTGGATAAGGCAGCGGGACCAGATGAGATCCACCCTTATATGTTGAAGGAGTTGAAAAATGAGTTGGTAACAGTTATTACATTGATGGGACAGAGGTCACTTGCCGAGGGTGTGGTGCCTGAGGAGTGGAGATCATATGTGGTTCTGATATATAAAAAGGGGAAAAGGGATCAGGTGGTGAATTATTGACCAGTGAGCCTGACATCAGTGGTGGGGAAAATAATTGAGGGTATCCTTGGTGAAACTATAAAGGGCATCATGATAAGTAAGGGGAAGGTAGATAAGTATCAATATGGATTTGTCTCTGGCAGGTCATGTGAGACAAATCTGATCACCTTCTATGAGCATATAAATAAAAGGCTGGATGAGGGGAAGAGTGTGGACATGGTATTGCTGGACTTTAGTCAAACTTTTGATACTGTCCCCCACTGTAAGATTGTTGAGAAACTAATTAGTTTGGAAATTGATTCCTGCATTGTAAAATGGGTGGATCAGTGGCTAAATAATAGGAAGCAACAGGTTAGGATCTGGGGTTGCCTGTTGGAACCTCAGGGGATGGGGAGTGGTGTGCCTCATGGGTCGGTACTAGGACCATTGCTATTTAGCATATTTATAAGTGATTTGGATATAGATAGTGGGAATAAGATGGTGAAATTTGCTGATGATATGAAAATAGGAGGGGGTAGTGGATACATTTGATGATAGGTTAACTTTTGGAAGAGATTTAATAAAAATTTTGGAATGGGCAGAAGTAAATGGAATGAACTTTAATAATGATGAATGTGTCATAATGCATTTGGGAAGGAAAAAATGTGCAACAGAATTATCATATGAAGGATATAAAACTGAAGATATCTACATGCGAGAGAGATCTGGGAATCTATATCCAGAATGACTTAAAAAATAGCATTCACAGTAGAAATGTATCAAACAAAGCCATGTATTTAGTAAACAGTATAATACAGGGTTTTCATTCTAGAAGTAGAGAGGTGCTGATGCTGCTGTACAGGACTCTGGTTAGGCCCTTATTGGATTATTGTTCCACTGTATGGAGTCCTTTGCTAGTGAAAGATGTAAAGATGGCGGAAAGGCCACAACGGTCCTACACAAAATTGATATCAGGTTGTGAAGGCTTAAATTATGAGGATAGATTAGAGCAATAGTTCTTAGACTTTGTTACAGTGAGCCTCCCCAAATCCATGGAAAAGATTTTGAGCCTCCCCCACAAACTGAAATAATCTTGGGCCTCCCCAAAGAAAAATAACATACTGTACTTTACGCGCAGTACACCATTAGTAAATTGAAACCCCTTTCAATACTTGGCTCACATTCAGTTCTTTGTCTTATACTAACATGGAACCTTTGAAAAAGAGCTTCTGTGCTCAAAGGTGTTATCTGAATAACAAATAAATAAAATAAATATTATTATTAAGCTTATTGTAAACCAAAGACAAGGCGCTGCGTCAGCATGTGGTCTAAAAGCAAAACAAAATGGTTATATTAAATGCACGCTGAAAATAGAAAATAGAGTTAAAAATCTACGTTTCAACCTTAGGTCTTCTTCAGGAAACATCTAAAGAGAAAAAAAAACAAGTTAGTGTAGAGGAGAGGTAAAATAGAGATATATATGTGGAGAAAGAAGAAGGGGGAGGCAAAGGGAGAAGAAGTGATAAATGATAAGATTAAGAGAGAATCTGTGAAACAAAAAGGTGATGGTGGGAAAGATAAAACATAATGGGAGAGAAAGAGTTGGGGAAGATCCCAGGTAGAGACTGATTAACAGGGCCTTGTAAGAAGGCTGAAAGGTGACAAATGTGTGAGAAGGAGACAGAAATGGAGACACAAGGTGAAAATGAAAAATAAATCAGTACAAAAACAAATTGACTTTAGGGAAAAAAAGGGGAGGCTGAAAGATGTTAGTGGAAAATAAGTCTATCATTTAAACCAGAGGGCTGCTGGGAGCATAGTGATGATCAGCTTGGCTTCCATGTTTTTTCTATGGTTAGGATCCTGAAGCCCTGCTGAAGGACACAAACAGAAAGGTCATTGACATTGTGGTCCCTGGAGAAAAAGTGGGATACAATGGGTTTAGCAGTTTCACCATTCCTGACCGCTCTGTAATGTTCCTGAAGCGGTCAGCAAGATGCCTACCAGTTTCTCGATGTAAATAGCTGAACACCTCCTGCAAAGAATACAGTACACTACATTAGTGGAGGTGCATGAGAACTCCTTGGTGATGTGAAAAACACCTGTAGGCCCCCGAATCTCAGTTACACTGGAAATAAATTTGCAGGTGTAGCAGCGAGCCCTGTTGCAAGATTTGGTACCTGGGGGGGAGGAACTGTTAGGGGTGGGTAGGCTGCTTTTTACCAGGGGATTGTGCAGGTTAGGTGGCCGGCAGTAGGAGGCAATAGGTGGTTCTGTAAAGGAAGCACCAATGTTAGGATCAGTTTGCAAAATGGGAAGTTACTAGTGATGATCCTGTAAGAGAAGGTGTGCTCTGATGGAAAGGAAGAACTAATGGAATTGCCGTTGTTCTTGTGTGACAGTATTCCTCCCATGGGGTCCAGGTTACGGGCATGTTACTGACCCAGGAGAGTGCTCTGTCCACTGTGCTTTTAGGGTATCCCTGTTGATAAAAAACTATGCATTATTTGGGTCTGCTCAGCAAAATCATCCTCTCACTGCATAACCTGTAAGTCTAAGAAACTGTGAATAAGGCAGGCCATTCTTGACATGTTTAGGATGGAAGGAGCTATGGAGGAGGAAACTGTGAGAGTCAGTGGGTTTGTAATAGACTGATGTCTTCAGACCAGTGTTCTGGACTGAGAGCTGGATATCCAGGAAAGGCAGTGTAGAAGGATACTTCAACCGTGTACTGAAGGGAAGGATGAGCCATGGTGAACTTGTCAAGGAAGACTTGGAGGGTCTCCTGGAGCAGGAGGTGGCCCCCACACAGTCATCAATGTAGCGCTTAGAGTTCAGGCACAGTCCCTGTGAATGAGAGAAAAAAACATTCCTCCACCCAACCCAACAAACAGATTAGCAAAGCTGGGACCCATCTTGGTACCCATGGCAACTCCACTGACCTGCTGAAAAAAACCTGTTATTAAAAGAAAAAGCATTGAGTGTTAGAACCAGTTCTGCCAGACGAGTTAGTGTGTGTGTGAGTGGGTGGCTGCTGGACTTCCCGCTTGTTCAAGAAATGCTGCAAAGCTGTCAGACCATAATCATGGGGGATCACTGTGTAAAGAGATTTGATGTCCATGGTGAAGATGAGCTGATGAGAGTCACTGAATCTGAACCTGTCAAATAACTGGAGAGCATGGTTAGTGTCTTTAACATAGGAGGGCAGGGACTCAACAATGGGTCTCATGAGGCCATCCAAAAATGCGGAGATGTGGGATGTGGGGCAGGAGCAGGCAGACACTATGGGACGACCCGGGTTACCTGTTTTGTGGATTTGGGGAAGAAGATAAAACCTAGATGTCTGGGGATTCTGGACTATGAGTCTCTTAGCAGAAGCAGGGAGCTCATTGTTTTCAATAGCAGAGGTGATGGTGGTGGTGACCTCCGTCTGATAGTCAGCAGTGGGGTCCTGTGGAAGAGAAGAATAAAACCTGGTGTCAGAGAGTTGCTGTGTGGCTTCCGTGATGTATAGCTCCTTTTGCCAGACCACAACATCACCTCCCTTATCAGCTGGTTTAATAACAATGTCATTCCTACATTGTAGAGATCTGAGGGCTGCAAGCTCACCAGGTGTCAGGTTGGAATGGTTGTGCCTGCAATGAAGATTAAAGTTAGTGGTGTTTTCCATGCATTGGTTAACAAAATAATCAACAGCAGCAAACGTCCTGGAGGGGTGTCCATGCACTTGCGGGATTGATGTCATTGATAGTTCTGGTGATACCATCATCATCTGTGGGAAGAGGAGTCATATTAGAAAAATGAGCTGCAAAGCGTACTTTCGATAGAAGCACTGCAGATCAACTTGAACCTGGGGTGCATCAAGATATCTGGGTGTGGGCACAAAGAGACCTTTGCTAAGGAGTGAGTGCTCATCTTGTGTCAGGGAAGGTCTGGAGGAATACAAATTACCAAATTGTTAGGTTGTGTCTGACTCGAGGGCTCATGCTGGTTGTTGATCTGCTGGGTGAGAGACTGGAGTTTTGCAGCTTTGGTATCCTTGAGAAACTGAAAGAGAGTGGAGTTAAGGTTTTGGATGCAGTGCTTAATAAAAGGAAGGTTATGTGGAGCCGTTCGCTGCAGGAAATCCTTTTGCCTTTGAATGGTTTTGTCCACAGAGATCAGCTGTGTCTCCAGGGACCACAATGTCAATGACCTTTCTGTTTGTGTCCTTCAGCAGGGCTTCCGGGATCCTAACCATAGAAAAAAACATGGAAGCCAAGCTGATCAACCGCCTTGGCTCCCAGCAGCCCTCTGGTTTAAATGATAGACTTATTTTCCACTAACATCTTTCAGCCTCCCCTTTTGTTCCCTAAAGTCAATTTGTTTTTGTAATGATTTATTTTTCATTTTCACCTTGTGTCTCCATTTCTGTCTCCTTCTCACACATTTGTCACCTTTCAGCCTTCTTACAAGGCCCTGTTAATCAGTCTCTACCTGGGATCTTCCCCAGCTCTTTCTCTCCCATTATGTTTTATCTTTCCCACCATCACCTTTTTGTTTCACAGATTCTCTCTTAATCTTATCATTTATCACTTCTTCTCCCTTGGCCTCCCCCTTCTTCTTTCTCCACATATATATCTCTCTCATTTTACCTCTCCTCTACACTAACTTGTTTTTTTTTCTCTTTTAGATATTTCCTGAAGAAGACCTAAGGTTGAAACGTAGATTTTTAACTCTATTTTCTATTTTCAGCGTGCATTTAATATAACCATTTTGTTTTGCTTTTATTGTAAACCTCCCCCCCCCAACAGGCCAGCCTACGTGCTCCACTATTTTCATTCTTGAACCATTGTTACCCCTTGTTGCAGTACCTTCATGGGTCAGACTACTTCCTCTGTTTCCTCTCTATATGAAACATAGAAACATAGAAACATAGAATTTGATGGCAGATAAGGACTGCTTGGCCCACCTAGTCTGCCCATTTTCCTACCTAACAGATAAGCTGCAGATCCTAGTTAACCAACAGCTTACTTCTACCGCCCTAGGACTGCCTTATGCCTGTCCCATGCATTCTTGAAGTCCCCACTGTTCTTGACTCCACGACCTCCTCAGGGAGGCTGTTCCATGCATCCACAACCCTCTCAGTGAAAAATACTTCCTCACATTACCCCTGAGCTGTCCCCCCTCTATCTTCAAATTGTGCCCCCTTGTTCTTGCACATCTCTTTTCTGGAAGATGCTACCCTCTTGGACTTTGTTAATTCCCTTGAGGTACTTGAAAGTTTCTATCATGTCCCTCTCTCCCTCCTTTCCTCCAGAGTATACATATTAAGCTCCTTTAGTCTTTCTTCGTATGTCTTCTGGTGCAGACCCTGCACCATTTTGGTTGCCTTCCTCTGAACAGCCTCCACTCTGTCTATGTCTTTGCGGAGATGGGGTCTCCAGAACTGCACACAGTATTCCAGATGGGGTCTCACCAACTGTCTGTACAGAGGGATAACAACTTCCTGTTTTCTACTATTGATGCCTCTTCCTATGCATCCCAGCATTCCCCCAGCCTTCCTTACTGCCTTCTCGCATTGCTTGCCCACCTTTAGGTCATCTGATATAATAACCCCCAGGTCCTTTTCTATTTTTACTGTTTTCAGTATCTCACCACCCATTGTGTATGCTTCCCCTGGGTTTTTGTTTCCCATGTGCATTACCTTGCACATCTTTGCATTGAATCTGAGCTGCCATACATTTGACCATTCCTCCAACCTTGCCAAGTCCCTTTTCATCCTTTCCACTCCATCTGGTGTATCAACCCTGTTGCAGATCTTTGTGTCATCTGCAAAGAAACATACTTTTCCTTTCAGTTCCTCTGCAATATCACTTATAAAGACATTAAAAAGGACCGGTCCAAGTACTGAACCCTGCGGTACCCCACTAGTAACCCTCCTTTCTTCACTGTGTACTCCATTTACTACTACCCTTTGTGTCCTGTTGTCTAGCCAATTTTTTATCCAGGCTACCACCTGGGGACCCATTCCAAGGCTGGCTATCTTGTGTATTAATCTTTTGTGTGGGACTGTATCAAATGCCTTGCTAAAATCTAGATAGGCCATGTCCACAGCCCCTCCCTAGTCTACTACTTTGGTCACCCAGTCAAAGAAATCTATTAGATTTGTCTGACACGACTTTCCCATCATGAATCCATGCTGCCTTGGGTCCTGTGCCCCACTGGCCTCTAGATACTCAACAATTATTTCCTTCAGAAGTGATTCCATCATTTTCCCTACCACTGAGGTCAAGCTAACTGGTCTGTAGTTTCCTGCCTCTGTCCTGCTCCCACTTTTGTGAAGAGGAATCACATCTGCCCTCCTCCAGTCCTTGGGTACCACCCCATCCTCCCATGATTTGTTAAAGAGAGTAGTCAGCGATGTCACTAGTTCTACCTTAGTTCTTTTAGAATTCTTGGGTGAATCCTATCAGGCCCCATTGCTTTGTCCACCTTCAATTTTATTAGTTCTTTCAGAACCCTTTCTTCTGTAAATGGACTGATATCGACCCCCGTCTTCAGAGTGTTTCTCTTGTTTGGTTTAGGTAACTCCCCCTCCTCTTCCTTTGTGAATACTGAGCAGAAATATTCATTCAGTATCCCTGCTTTTTCACTGTCACCCTCTACCCACATTCCCTCCCCTTTACTAAGCTTCTGTATCCCTTCTTTGGTCTTTCTTCGCTCCCTAATGTACCTATAAAAGGTCTTATCCCCCTTCTTAACAGAACTGGCTATCCTTTCCTCAGTTTGGGCCTTTGCTATTCTGACTGCCTTCCAAGCCTCTTTCTGCTTTAACTGATAAAGTTCTCTGTCCTGCTCCTTCTGTGTTTCCTTATATTTCCTGAATGCTGTCCTTTTCCTTAACCTTCCTGCCACCTCTTTTGTGAACCATAGCATTTTTTCCTTCGTTGTGTTTTATTGATTTGCTTTACACAAAGGCTTGTTGCTTCTGTGATGGCTGTTTTGATCACTCCCCATTGTTCCTCCACCCCTCCTTCTTGCCTGCTTGCTAGTGCTTTTCTGAGGCACTCTCTCATTTTCCCAAAGTAAGCCCTCCAAAAGTCTAGTACTCTTGCTTCTGTATGGCTTGAGTGTATGGCTGTGTTTATCGTGAACCACAGTGTTTGGTGGTCGCTTGTTCCCAGATGGCTACCCACTTCTAAATCTGAGATTCTTTCTCCATCCCCATTTGAAAGTACCACATCTAAGATTGCTCCCTCCCAAGTGGGTTCTGATACTAGCTGTCTGAGGCATGCCCCCTGTAGGGCATCAAGAATGACCCTGCTCTTGGATGTGCCTGCAGCAAGGTGCTCAGTTAACATCTGGCATATTCAGGTCCCCATCAGCAATATCTCCCTTTTCTGACATTCTAGAAAGCCTTCTATCATTTCCTTGTCCATTCCTTCCCCCTGAGATGGGGGTCTGTATACAACCCCCATGTGGATTGTGGTGCCATTTCCTGTCTCCGGGGTCACCCAAAGTGCCTCATCTGCTCCCTGTTTACTCTTTAGTTCTGTTGCTTTGATCCCTTCCTTTACATAGAGAGCTACTCCTCCTCCTCTTTTACCCTCCCTGTCACTCCTGTAGATTGTATATCCTGGTATGTTGACATCCCAGTCATGGTTCTCTTGTACCATGTTTCTGTGACTGCCACAATATCCAGGCAACCCTCTTCCATCAAGGCCACTAGTTCAGGGAGCTTGTTACACAGACTACGGGCATTGGTACTCATCACCCTCCACTTTTTGATAGCCTTACCCCTTTTTAGCCCCATTTCTGTCCTTACTGCCTTTGCCTTTTTTTACATTTAAATCTGTTCTGCTCCCTAATAACTTCTGTACCTTGGTGTTTATCTCCCTAATCACCATGTTTTGTGGGGGGAGGCTTGGATTTCCCTGCTTCTTTTCGGTGCCTCTCCCCTTGGCTAGTTTAAATGCTTGACAATGAAGCATTCAAACCTCTCACCTAGGATCCTGGTTCCCCCCCTGGACAGATGCAGACCATTGCATGAAATAACCTTCCTACATACTTTGCCGCTCCACCTCCTTTCCTGCTCCTTAACAACTTCTCTGGGATTACTTTGCTTCTTTCTGCAATTGCTCTTAGTACTTCTATACTCAACCCTTGTATTTGGGCTGTTCTACCATCAATCTACAAATTTATCAATTACCACCACTCATTATATGTTTATTGTTCATATTTGTTTGCACTATTGTTACTGTGTATTTCTTGATTGTTTTGCAGTTATCTTTTGAAATGTATTCATTCCCTACCCTTCCCCGGGTACACCTGAAATGAGCCTTGGCTCATTCACTCTCCCTTGTCACCTATTAGTAAATAAATACATACAATTTGCCTACTATTATCCTATTTCAGTTTGCTTCATCTCTTCACACAAAATATATAAAACTCAAAATGTAAATACAGTACTTTTTCAGACTTGCTTGAGCCTCCCCTGGAACAGGTTGGGGCCTCCCAAGGGAGGCTGGCCTCACCATTTGAGAACCCCTGGATTAGAGCGATTGGGTTTGTGGTCCTTGAGAGATAAGAGAGCTAGGGGGGATTTACTGTTTCTGTACAAAGGTTTAAAAGATGAGAGTATGAGCATGGAGATGGGACTGGAATTTAAAGATCAAGTGGACCAGTTGAGGGGACATGATAGGATGCTTCAAAGGATGCTGAGAACGAGGAGCACTTGGATGACAGTGGGCTCAGGGAGGGTTAGAGCAGTCAGGCAGAGGCACATCCCAGATCCTATTCCTCTCAAGAACTCATATGCCACACTGGCAAATGAGGACAACCAAATAGAGGTACCCAGAGAAGTGGAAGGAAAGGATGTGGAGGTTAGCCAAGGAGGTGACCTCAGTGGGGAAGCAGTGGACCCCAGAGGAGGAGGAAGCAAATCCTGGTGGGGACTCCATCGTAAGAGGGATCCAGCTAGGAACACAGGAGGGGAGGACAGGAGGTGAGGTGCCTACCAGGTGCCATGGCATGGAGGATGGAAGGAAGATACTGGGATCACCGGGAAAGCAAGATGGAGGGTGAGCTGGATGTCATTATCCACCTAGGTACTAATGACTTGGCAAATGGGAGCCAAAGGAAGTTCAGGAAGAGTTTAGGAAACTGGGAGGGTCTCAAACAAGTAGCTACTTCTGTCACTTTCTCAGAAGTACTACCTGTGAGAGGCAAGGAAGAGCATAGGAGTGCATGCACCTGGAACTTAACTCATGGTTGAAGAACTGGTGCTGTGAGGAAGGGTTTGATTCATTGGTGACTGGGGACCCACCAGGAGGGATGGAGGTTTGTTCAAGCCTGATGGCCTGCATCCATTCTGGAGGGAATCCAACACTCAATGATAAGTTTAAATGCTACATTGACAAGCATTTAAACTAGCAAAGGGGTGGCAGGCCAGCAAGGAAGGTACCTACTTGCTCACCCCCACAGCTAGCAGTGGAACCAGTGAACCAGAGGAGTGGCTATCTCTGCAAAGCAGTGTGCAAAAGATGGAGATTAGTGTCCAAAGGTGGATAAGCAGAAAAGGGGCAAAATTCAGCAGAAGGGCAGACAGCAAGGAGAACCAGGGATAAATGACAACCAAGGAAGGGCTGGAGTAGAACAGTGAAGCAGTCTAGGAGGTCAAATCATGGAAAGACATGTGTGCAAATGTCAGGAGCCTTAGCAACAAGATGGAAGATCTGGAGGCTGTCATGGTACAGTCAGACCTGGACATTGTGGCCATCACTGAAACCTGGTGTAATGATAACCATGACTGGGAGATGGCCATACCTGGCTACAACATATTCAGAAGAGACAGAGCAGGCAGGAAGGGAGGAGGAGGCACTGTATGTGAAAATGACATAAGGCCACACAGATCCAGGAGGAACAAATGGGGAGAGATACTGTGGGTTAAGCTGGAAAGGAAACTGGGGACAGCCATCCGCACAGGTGTGGTCTATAGACCACCAGCCCAGGAGGAAGAAACAGATAGGGAGCTGATGCTAGCCATCCAAAGGATGGCAGACAAGGTGAGGTAGTACTGGTTGAGACTTCAATATTCCAGATGTGGACTGGAGCATCCCAGCAGCAGCATCAACTAGGAGCAGATTTATCCTGGACTCCTTCAGGGTGCCTTCCTCAAGCAACTGGTCATGGAACCAACTTGGCAGAAGGCAATACTGGACCTTGTGCTCACAAACAGGGACAGTGTGATGGGGTAACAGTGGGAGAGCACCTGGGTAACAGTGACCACTAGTCATTTGGTTTGAAATCACAGAAAGAGCAGAACCAAACCACACAAAAACACGTATCCTGGATTTTAGGGGGCAGACTTTGGGAAAATGGGAGATACTTGAAAGAGGCATTAAGGGAATGGGACCGGAATCAGGGGTTGAGGAACAGTGGGCAGTATTTAAAATGGGGATTATAAGAACAACAGAATTATGCATTAAGCAGGTTAGCAAAAGGAAGAGGAGACCATTAAGGTTTTCCAAAGAGGTAGCAAAGAAAGTGAAAGCCAAAAAGATTGCATTCAGGCAATACAAAAAGACACAGGCAGAAGGGGATAGGGAGAAGTACCAGGAGAAACAAAGGGAGGCAGGGAAGTCCGTAAGGGAAGCCAAAGCTCAGACAGAAGAACACATTGCAAAATCAGTGGGTAAAGGGGACAAAACCTTTTACAGGTACATAAGTGAAAAAAGAAAGACAAAGGGAGGGATAGTGAGACAGAAGGGGGAGGATGGGAGCCGCGTGGAGGATGACAACAGTAAAGCTGACATATTGAACGGGTATTTCTGCTCAGTCTTTACTAAGGAAGAGGGGGTAATGGGTCTGAAGGGAGTACAAGGGTGAGAATGGTGCAGAAATGGACACAGTCCCTTTACTAGAAAGGGTCCTGAAGGAACTGGAAATAATAAGAGTTGATAAAGCAATGGGGCTAGATGGGGTGCACCCAGGGTCCTTAAAGAACTAAGAGAGGTGGTGGCTGAACCTCTGGCTATCCTGTTTAGCCAATCACTGGAAACAGGGGAGGTACCCAAAGACTGGAGGACAGCAGATGTAGTCCCCTTATACAAAAGTGGGAACAAAGAGGAAGCAGGGAACTACAGACCAGTCAGCCTCACCTCGGTAGTGGGAAAGAACATGGAAGCACTACTGAAGGAGAGATTGGTGGAACATCTGGTTGTCAATGGACTACAGGACCCAAGGCAGCATGGTTTCACCAGGGGGGAGGTCATGTCAGACCAACCTCATTGAATTTTTTTGACTGGGTGACTAGGGAGGTGGATCAGGGGAGGGCAGTGGACATGGCCTATCTGGACTTCAGCAAGGCCTTTGACACTGTGCAACATAGAAGACTATTACACAAACTGGGGAATATGAGTGTGGGCAGGACAGTAGTGTTGTGGGTAGGTAACTGGCTGGGTGGCAGGACACAGAGGGTGGTGGTAAATGGCTGTCACTCCACAGAGGAAAGAGTGACCAGTGGGGTACCACAGGGATCAGTGCTGGGACCGGTCCTATTCAACATCTTCATCAGTGACATTGCACAGGATCTAGAAGGCAGAATTTCACTGTTCGCTGATGACACAAAGCTCTGTAACAGAGTAGACACACCAGAGGGTGTAGACAGAATGAGAAGGGACCTGCAGAAACTTGAAGAATGGTCAAGGGTTTGGCAGTTGAAATTCAATGCAAAGAAGTGCAAGATAATGCATATGGGGCACAAAAACCTGGCACAATATATCAGTTGGGGGTGAGGATATGGCATGCACCAAGCAGGAAAGGGATCTTGGGGTTGTCATCTCTGATGACCTCAGTAGAAACAGTGTGACAAGGCATCAGGTAAAGCAAATAGGATGCTGGGATGTATAGGCAGGGCATCACCAGCAGGAAAAGGAGTCATAATTCCGCTATACAAGACACTAGTGAGGCCCCACCTGGAGTACAGTGTACAGTTCTGGAGACCATACCTACGTGAGGACATAGACAGGGTAGAGAAGGTTCAGAGGAGGGCAACAAAGATGGTGCATGGATTGCATCACAAGTCCTATGAAGACAGGTTGAAGGAACTGAACATGTACTCCTGGAGGAGAGGAGGAGAGAGGGATATGATAGAGACATACAAGTATCTTACAGGGAGGAACAGGTGCAGGAAAACACTATTTTAAGCGAAAAAGATGTTTCAGGACTAGAGGGCATGGGATGAAGTTGGAGGAGGACGATTCAGAGGAAACATGAGAAAGAATTTCTTCACAGAATGGGTGGTGGATAAGTGGAACACCCTGCCAGAGGAAGTGGTGGGGGTTGAAACAATCACGGGATTTAAGAATGCATGGGATAGACATAAAGGAATTCTAGAGGTCAGGGGTAAGGGGAAATAGACTTCTAGGAAAACAAACTGAACTTACAAGCTCAAATGGGCAGACTGGGTGGGCCATAGGCCCTTATCTGCCGACACTGTCTATGTATCTATGTATAGGCAGTTGAAGGAAACAGTATGTAGGACAGAAATAAGAAGAAATAGATTTAAATGTAGGGCAATAAAGATGTGGAACAGATAATCTCAGGTGGCAGTGGATGCTGAGAATGTGGAAATGTTTAAGGATAGATTGGATAAGTATTTTACTGAAGTTGGAGATTTGTGTTACCACCACTAAATTGTGGGGAAAGCTTATATGGGCTTTGCCTTCTTGTCTTTCCTTTATTCCAGTATGAAATCCAGTATGAAATGTCTGCCTTGTTTTAATGCTTGGGACTTCATTGAAAATGAGCTAAGCTCAATTAAAAGGCACTTCCCTTACTCTGATGAATAAAAAAGATTTACTACTACTGCTAGTACTACAAACCCTGAGGAAGGTCCTTCACAGTCTCCTTGAACTTCTTCCCAATTTTCTCCAGCTTGTAAATGAGCTTCCAAATCAAACTACTCCTATAAGGATTACACCTTTCCCTGCCTCATGGCTAAACTGAAAAAACGTGTTATCCAACACTCGGCTTCTACCTGCAAACAGGATTTGTATGATTTCTTCCTAGCTTCCAAGTCTCAACCTGATCAAGGTCCTGGTCCAATCTGGCCCATTCCTCAATCAGAAGCTGCTCCTTTGTCTGAAATTTGAGACTTTGTGGCTCAGCTCGCTTCTTCAGTTTCTGACTTCCAGTCCCATATGTTGGCTATCGAAGCTCACTTCCAGGTTCAGCCTACTTCAGCCTTCAGATCATCAGCTTCTGCTGTTCTTCTATCTACCAACCATGTTCCTGACATCCCTACTCCTCCAAGTACTATTCCAACCATCAGTACTGCTTCCACCTCAGAACCTCCACCACTCCAGAACTCAGATATCACATCTCCCTTGCCTTCTCCACTTATTTATCCTATTCAACTTATTCCAGGTCACCTCTGCAGGGCCATTATTGATGGGAAGGATGTTAACCAGATTTCCTTGCTTATCTCTTCTCATGAGTCTATTAAAAACAGAATTATATCCTATGGTGATTGTCATATTGAAGTTTAAAGATGCCAGACTTCTGAAGAAATTGACTGTGCCTAAATTCATCCTAGCAGTCAGCCTCTATTGCAATGTGATGTGATCTGTACTGCATTTCTGTTGAGACATGAGAAATTGGATTCCTAACTATATCTCTTAGTTGATTTAAACATCGGATATGGAGGAACCCATTTCTGTGATTACCATTGATCTTTCTCCTCTAAAGCTGCAGCAGGATTGGCACATTACAGTACGAAATTAAATTGGGCAGTTCTCGACAATGAGCTCTTTTATTTATTTATTGGAATGTTTTACCAGGAAGGCACACTAAACAGCATGTTTCTTGTCTTCCGGTGTGACTGGGATGGGGGGGGGGTCACAATTGGATGAAGAATTAGACATACAATTTAACATTTATCATATCCAAAAAAATTAAACATTCAATTACATTTGTGACAAGATATACAGTCAAAACATATCATAAATACTCATATAGTTGCATTTGTAACATAACATGTAATTAAATATATCATACCTGTGGAATATGCATTTAATTACAAGTGGCATATCTGAGGAACATAGTACAGAAATTTAATGTAGCCTTGGAGTCAACTTCTTGCAGGAATGGATCATGGTTAAGAGGCTGATTATTTAGCAATTATTGAATAAATGAGGTCAAGTGGGGGGACATCAAGGAGGGTAGAGGGGTAGGTAGATAGGGGGAAACAAGCTGGGGAAGGAGAGGATAAAGATGGGGGGAACATTACTGTAGAAAAGTGAGCGCAAAAAAAAAATCAGTAATGATGGGCAAGTTAACACAGTGCCAGTGCAATCTGACGGCACCTCAGACAGAGCAAAATGTGCAAATTATTAACTCAATTGAACTAACTCCTTTCATTAAGTGCAGGGAGGTAGCGAGGGGGGCAGGAGAGAGGTGGGGGTAAAGGATAGGGAATGGACGAACGAGTCATACAAGACTGGAACCGGCCCCTTCAGAGTGCAGAGATAGCTGTCAATGGTGGAATGAGGCAAGGACTTAAAGTAAGGGACAGGAGCGAGAAGGAAGGACAAGTTGGGTAGAGATAGTAGAGGAGTTGGTAAAGGGAAGGAGGAGGGGTGGGATAAACTTGCCTAAGACTAGGCCTCTTCAGGATGCTGATGACTGTGCCAGAGAGCAGAGTCAAGTGAGGACAATTTAGGTAGAGAGGATGGAAGGGAAGGGCAAGGGAAGGAAGAGTCATTTCCCAGTGCTGGGCCCCTCCAGGAAGCTGAAAACCCTGCCAAGGGGCAGAACTAGGTGAGGACAAGTTGGGAAGAGAGAAAAGAAAGGATGAAAGGAAAGGAGAGACGAGGAGGGAAAGAAGAAGCTTGCCTAAGACTAGGCCACTCCAGGATGCTGAGAACACTGCCAGAGCACAGAATCAGATGTGGACCTCCATTTCTCTGGACAACACACTTACTCCTGCTCCCTATGTGTCTCCTTTTCCCATTTTGCTTCCCTTTGGCCTCTAACAGTATCTAAATCAAGCTCAACTTCTTCTCCTTTGCTAAGGCTAACACAGACCATCTCCAATATTCCACATCCTCATGCCTGATGGGACATTTGAGGCAGGTCTATTAAATACATTGGAGGCAACCCAGTTTACAACAACTTTAATTAGACAGGCTGTCCTGGATCTGGCTGCACATACCTTCACATCTGCAGCTTCTGTGGCAATGCCCATGCTTGTTATACAGTATTTGCCCGAAAGCTCCCCGACCTCCTCAGTGACAATTCACTCATCCATCTGCTCTTATCAACTTATAGACTTTATCCAGTATTCTAGCTTCTCATCCTTCTTCGCCAGTTTTGCAGCATATCCTTTCCAGCTTTTCTCATGGTTCCATACAGGCATCTCAGTGCTCCCCTCTGATACCTTCCAATGTCTTAATCTTCAATCTACAATGAAGGAGCCTCTTTAGTCCAACAGCTCTTACAAAAAGAACTTTGAAAGGGATTCCTACTGGGACTATTTCAGCACCAGCCATTCTCTACCTATCAAATCAATCCCTTAGGTATTGCCACTAGAACTTTTCCAACAAGAAGCATCTTATTGTGGATTTATCTGCACCTCAGCCCTCATCCACCTCTAGCATCAATCAATTGATTCCCTCTGAAGAATAGTCTCTATTCTGTGCTCATATTGACCATATGATAGTAATTATCAAACACTTTGGCTCTGACTCCTGGATCTCCAAAGTTGATATCACGTATGCATTTAAGTTGTTATCCATTCATCCATCTCACTGGCATCTATATGATATGTTTTTGGATGACCACTACTGTTTTGCAGTTCATCTGACCTTCAAATGCAAAAGCAGTACAAAGCTTTTTGATATGTTCTCTGAAGTGCTGTGTTGGGCTTTACTTAATATTTGCCTCCAGCCAGCATCTGTTAAATGACTTTCTCCTGATAGATCCGACAAATTCTTCTTCCATGGCAGGCATTACCGCTCTTGTTCAGCTGTTCCAAGAGCTATCACTTCCTCTGTCTGAAGAGAAAACCTCAGGTACAGTGACATTCTTCAAATTCTTTGGCATTGTATTGGATACAGAATGCATGGAAGCCAGGTTATCTCTTGATAAACTTTACAGGATACAAGCTTTAGTGGAGTCCTTTTTGACCCGATCCTCTTGCATGAAACAAGAACTTCTTTCCCTCCTGGGATACCTCAGCTTTGCAATGCAGCTAATTCCTCAAAATCAATCCTTCATTTCCCACCTCCTGACATTGGCATTATTGGTTTCTGAATTGCACCATCATATCCAAATCACAGTTGTTGCAAAATCCAGTCTAGCTATGTGGTCCCATTTTTTTGCCTACTAGAATGGCTGTTCAATGTTCTACAAAGACCCTTCTTCTGACTTACACCCCAGAAAATACACCAATGCATCTCCAACACATGACTATGCTGCTATATTTGAGGAGTTCTGAATAGCTGCTCCATGGCCTCCAGACATTACGTCTCTTTGAGATTTTTCAACAGCTTTGAGATGTACCTAATAGTAGTTGCTGCCTTTGTATGGGGATATCACTGGTCCCTCCAGATAGTCTCCATTTTTTCTGAAAATCAACCCACAGTGGACACTATTAACAAGGGCAGGTTTTTGTCCCATTCAATCATGCTGTTCATGCACAGGCTGACTTGGCTTTCTCTCTGTCGCAGTTTTACACTGCATTGTTTTTACATTCCAGGCTATGCAAAAGAAGCAGTGGATTAATTATTTTGATTCCAGATTCAGACTTTACATCATCTCCATCCTTCGGCAGACCCAGTCATGACTCCACCTCCTTCATTCAGCGACCTCATAATGGCTTAGAATTTTATCGCTGGCAAGTCAACGCCATCATATGGGCCACCATAGCTCCAGCCAGCTGAGCTACTTATACTACAGCTTTGAAAAAGCATTCATCCTTCTGCACACATCAGTCCCCCCAGAGTACTTCTGTTCATGTCGAACATGTTCTTGCATGCTTACTTTTTACCATCAAGACTTGAAATCATCATGCAGGACTATCAAGCAATACCTATCAGGTATCCAGTTCTCTTGCTCACAGTCCACTCTATCCTCTCCTTCACTATTTTCTGATTTCTCAGTTAATCTTCTTCTACTTGGTATCCAAAAAGCATCAAGCACCAGAACTCCTCATCATCTCCCTATCAATGACGTTATTATGAGAAACCTCTTGGACTTACTGAAGGTAGTTGCTTTCAGTTCTACATTGAATATCACCATTGCTTCAACTATTTGTCTAGCCTTCTATGGAGTCCTGCATCCTGGAGAATTCACAGTCACATCATCTTCCTATTCTACTTTCCTTAAGGTCTCCAATTTACAGAAATAAACCGATCATTATATCATGTCACTTCCTTCCTCAAAGACTGACAGATCTCATAGAGAAGTTCAAAAAACCTATTACCCAACCTACAGTATAATAACTGATGTCTAGTATCTTATTTTGACAAACTCATGCTCTTCCACTCATGCTCAGATTCATCACACCCTCTTCTGACCTCTGATAACCAAGCAGCTATGACAACAAAATGGTTTCTGGAACACAGCAGAACTCATCTGTAATGACTTGGGCTCAATCCTTATTCCTTTTCAGGATATTCTTTTTGTATTGCATCAGCTTCTTCAGCATCAAAGAATAACATTCCTGCCCACATCTTCACGAGACTTGGAAGATGAACTTCATCAGTCTTTGAATCATGCATCCCTAATACAGAAGCAGAAATCAGACAAGCATTCAGGATTGTCTCTTCTTATTTTGCCCATAGGATGGGCATGTCAGTAGCCATGGATCCTCAGAGGTTTCCTCCACAGGGTGATTTTCCTCTTCTGCATGCTACGGGTCACACTCCCCATGAGTTGAAGGAGGTAATCTTTTTGGTCCCTCTATTCCCTACATGCTGCCCAGTTTCCCTACCAAGGGTGGGAATAGAGAAAGGCCAGAACTTAAACAGTATACACAAGCACTATTACTATTCACCACACATTGAAATGGGAGGGCTGAAGCCCAAGGTTCAACGTGGGGGAATAGCTCCTCCAACATACCAAATAAAAGCAGCCTCTCTTATACAACCCACACTTAACATGCTTCATCATGCCCACCATCCTCCTCCTCCTCCAGCACTCTATTCAGTCATGGTGCTTGGACCTCTATTCCATTCTCGCTGCCCAGCTTCACTACCAAGGGTGGGAATGGAGAAAGACCAAAACTTAAACAGTATACTCAAGCATTATTACTATTCACAACACATTGAACCTGAGGTACAGTAATGTTTTATACCTGGTATTACAATTATGGTCACAAGTGGTCAGAAAACACTGCAGTTGTAGCAGAAATGCATGTCACTCACAATAACTGCCCAGAGAAATGTCAGGACCTACCCAAAAATGAAGAGATTTAGTTGTTTTTTGTGTTTTATTCGATAGAGCTTTTTCTCGTGTTTGGGGCAACCCCCCAGCCCCATCAGTGACCTTCTCAAGGACTTACAAGTTATCCACCACTTAATTAAGACCACTGTTTGGTGGATGGCTAGTCATGTTGGTCATGCAAGACCCTGTGGGAGGTGCCAACTCAGCCAGCCAGCATTTTCCTTCTAGACTCCTGGGTTTCTCCCCTGGGTGCTAGCATGCAATAAAGTAGATATGCATGCTTGAAGATGGGCCTGGTAAGGAGCCCACCCCCTTTTGGAGCTCCCAAAAGTGTTTCCAACTGATCTCCAGCAGTCAGAAATCATGTCGTGGTGAGCAGCATTCCCCTGCCTGGAGGAAAGAAAGATGTCCTAGGGACAATGGACCCCCCCCCACTGGCCAGCACTCAGTGACCTGCACTCATTCCAGAATGCTGTTCTCAGTCAACACAAAAGGTAGCACCACCATGGCACTGATGGTCTGACTGTAGCTTTATTTGTTTAACTTTTAATGCTTTTTACACAAGGCAGAGAATTTTGGAAAACCATTCTTTTGAGACTGTAGAAACTCAGGCGTTTTGGGAACTGTAGGGAAGCAAGATTTCTTTTTATGATAAGGGGGGGAGGCACACTTTGAGTTGGCTAAACTGTCTGCAGTTGCTGTAGCTCAGGTACCACTGCTAGAGATGCCACCAGTGTTGTCTATGCTAGAGAAGCCATCAGTCCATTATTGCAAACATGATTTATCTTACTATTTTTATGTCAACAGAAGCTTTATACAGAGAGCTGTCTCTAAATATTTGCCATGGCCAAGTTGGTTTGACACAGACTGCAACTTTCAGCATGTACAGAACAGGCAGCTACAGGAGCTGAAATCTACAACATTTCTTGGGCTCATTTAGCCAGTAGGAGCACTAGGATGAACAACTTAAACCCTTTGTTTAATCCATAAAATATCTATCATAGATGACTAGCTGGAACTTCTGCACAAAGTAACATCCACCATAGGCAGCTTGATAGTTAGCAGTGTCAGTGGCTAAGTGATTTGCACACTCACCTCTGGACATCGGAGACTGAGAGACAGGAAGGTTATGGGTTCTAGTCCCACACCAGGAACGTAGACTAGTACCCAGTACTGATAGAATAGTAAAGCACCAGAACTGCACTATTGAGGTGATGACCTTTGGATAAGACATTAAACTGGGGTTCCCTTCTTTCCACAGCACTTATAAAAGGAGCATTTTCCTGACCAACATTCTCCTGTCAATAAAACAGATCCATGTAACCCATCACTCAGGACATGCCTGGAAATGAGCTGTCACTGCTCAGTGTGACTTTCCTGGTTAAATTACAAACAGCTGAAAATAAATTAGAGAGATAGACAGACAGACAGACAGACAGATAGATTGATAGATAGATGGATGGATGAATGGATGGATGCATACATACATTCATTCCCATTGCATAGGTATACCCTTGCTGGAGCCTGCAGCTAGGGTGAGCAAGTGATGAGGAAAAGAAATATAACAGCAACATTTACAAAAAGACAGAGAAAGCTGGATATCATCTGTATACAAATCATATCACCATCAGTGTAGCGTAACTAAAAGTGGCATATATGGAACATAAAAGAGGGCCTTGCAGTACTCCAGCAGAAAAATTATACAGCAGGGTAAAAAGAAGTGCCTTGCATTCCATTAAAAAGAACTGAAAGCTAGTCCAGAAATGGAAAGTAATATATCAAGTAAGGCAGTAAAATTGATGGTTTTAATGGCCAGAGATAGATCCAGTAAGGTCAATACTGACATAAGACATTAACTTCCAGCAGTCAAGCAAATCATTGACAGACTTAAATGGGGACATTTTGTTAAAGTGAGCTAATTTTAAATCTGGGTTGCTAACAATCAGATTCTCTTCCAGTACATAAAACAAGATATACTAGAGGTGGAGGCCTTGCCTTCAAGTGTCATGGAAAAGAAGGTGGGCAAATTGGAACAGGATAGCTATTGTGCATAGCTGTTAACTCTCCAGATGAAGGATGAGTTCCCTCTGTAAACACTTTGGGAACCACAAAATGGAGCAGACTAGATAGATGGTGAGGCCTTCATCTGCTGGCATGTTTGTACTTTCATATAAGTGAATGTGAAAATTGAAACTCTGGTTCAGCTTCCATTCAGACTTCCTGGGCTCAATGTTCAAAGTTCCTACTGAAGCTGCATAAGCTGTGCTGAACACTTGGTTGTGGCAAACTCTGGTGTGCCAGGGACCCTGCACCAAATTTGTAAGAATGGGGGTCCTGGTGCCAAAGTCCCCGAGGTTGCTTCCCATGTTCCTTTGCACCAAACAGATGGTGCACTGGAGAGGATTGATGAAGGCAATGGTCCACCCCTGACATGTGAAGTTCCAGCCCGCCACATCCACTACTGTGCTTCCAGATCAAGGAAGAGAGTCATGTTCAGAATGTAATATATACATGGATATGTATGGTAGCATATACATGGATATATATGGTAGGAAGTCTAAGGAACATCATTAGGGTTGTAGTTTATGCATATGGATATTTGTAGTCCCAAGATATAAGTTCCTGTCATGCCCACTGTGTTTTTCTTTGTGTATGTGCACTGATGTTTGTCCACTATCCCTGAGAAGAATAAAGATGGCCACTGAACATATGTGCTGTAACTGAGTCTGTCTGTAAGGGCACCAAGATTTACTACACTGGACCATGTAGTATGCTATATGCACAATATATTGGTAACAGCACCCACAGAGTAAGAGCATCTGCCAATTCTGGACCAAGTTCTGACCAGCCTGCAATGGTATGGACTGAGCATAAAGCTAGCCAAATGCCAATTTCTACAAAATTCTGTTGAGTACCTCTGTCATCAGATGAATGCACGAGGCCTACACCCAACAGAGAGCAACATGGATGCTATAGCCAAGGCACCTGCCCCAACAAATGTGACAGAGTTAATATAATATTTTAGGACTCTTGAACTACTATGGACAGTTCCTTGTCCAATTATCCACATTGTTGCAACCACTCCATGACTTGCTACAGAAAGAAGCTCAATGAAATGGTCACCACAATGTGAGGAAACATTCCAGGCTTGCAAGAAATGTCTTCTAAGCAGCAAATGGTTAGCGCACTATGACTCCACCAAATCTCTGAGGCTAGCATGCAGTGCATCACCATATTGAGTAGGGGCTGTCATCTCTCATGCTACCTTCCTGGGTGGAACACCCAATCACTTTTGCTTCCAGGACCTTGTCCCCAAGTGAAAGAAATTATGCACAGATCGAGAAAGAAGCTTTAAGCATAATTGTCGGTGTTAAGAAGTTCCATAAGTACTTGTATGTATTTAAATTCACTTTGCTTACAGATCACAAGCCTCTACTGGCAATTCTGGGGCCAAAGGCCACAATATCAACTCTCTCAGCACTCAGAATGCAGCGATGGGCCCTGATTTTGTTGACTTATGATTATGACATCGAATACAGATGTTCTCATGATCACACAAATGCAGATGCATTGTTGAGACTGCCATGTAAAGATGCTACAGAGAAGGAAGATGATAGGGCAGTAATCCATCTTTCACAGCTTGAGGAATTATATATTGTTTCACAGGATGTCACAGCAGAGACATGGCAAGATCCTGTCCTCTCTAAGGTCCTAGATTTCACCCTAAATGGTTGGCCCAACTTCACGAGTGACCCAACTCTCTGACCTTTCTTAGACAAAAAGAGCCAGTTGTCCACAGAGTAAGGCTGTGTTCTGTGGGGAGCTCAAGTTGAGATACCTCCAAAGTTCAGCAAGAGATTACTTTCTGACTTACATGACAGTCATCCTGAAATCTCTTGAATGAAGGTGTTGGCCAGAGGATACCTCTGGTGGCCAGGACTTGTCCAAGATATCCAATGTCTTATCAACTAAAGAGTGCTATGTGTGGCTGTCCACAACCAACTGCCAAGTGCACCCCATGGTCCTGGGCTACCACACCATGGGCAAGCAACTATGTTGTCTATGCTGGTGTGGACAAACAGAATTTCTTAGTAGTAATTGATATCCACTCCAAAAGGCTGGAAGTGCTGCCCACACAAGTCACGACTACTGAAAAGACTGTAAACCTACGGAGACAACTTTTTGCCTCTGATGGCCTACCAAGGGAGTTAGTGTCAGATAATGGTCCCCAGTTTTCTTCCCATGATTTCAAACTGTTCTTAAAGCAGAATGGCATCCAACATATTTTGACTCCACCTTACCAACCAGCATCCAATGGTGCAGCCAAAAGAGCCATACAAACATTTAAAAAAGCTTGGAATAAACCAGATTCACAGCAACTACCTACAGCTCAAAGGTTGGCTCATTTCCTGTTTGCTTACAGAAACACTCCTCACATAGTCACAGACAGAACACCTGCTGAACTGCTTCTCAAACATCAGCCTCATACCTGGTTGTCATAGCTGAATCCAGGAGCAATTCCTGGTCCAGTTGCTAGCACAACAGTGTCAGCTCTGAAGGAGACTGTATGCCATGGGAGCTGAGGCGAAGCTCTCACCTGTAGGACTCACTACATGCTTCATTTTTATTTATTACAGGCATACCACTGGTTCTTATACTGTAGTGAGTCTTTCCAGTTAATCTTGTGTGTCCTTCAGTTAGCCACTGTGTTGCCCTGGTGTGTTTGTCCTTCACAGGAGGAAGGCTGCGTTGGTGAGATTGGGAGAGACGAGAGGGCCCTTCGGGAATGCCTCAGCTAGGAGTGACAATGCAGAGAAAACAATGCCCACAAAAACTACAGAGGATTGCTGGGCTACCAGTGTGGATCTCTGTTCCTATCCCTCATCCTACCCCTGTTTTTGGAAATGCTGCAAGTAGCAGTGTATAGTGGCATGAGAGGGGAAACGGCGTAAAGCCTGGAACCATCTGAGAACAAAAAGGGTTTAAGAAAGTTGGGAAAACTGGAGAAATTAAACTTTAGGGAGATGGCATGATAAAGGATTGTATAAAATAATTTAACTAATTTAATTAATCAAGGGATAGAGACAAAGTGAAGGACAATTAGAATAACACACTAAGATGGCCGCTATAGTTTGGGTAGTGTGTGTATTCTTTCCTAGAACTTAGAGCAGCTACATTAGAGATTTAAACCTCCTTAGAGTTGTTTTATTCAAATATTTTACATCCACTGAGTGTTTTTAGTTTTTTTTTTACTTAAGTCATACTTTTTAAAAAAGGACAATCTTTGGTGCCATTAGGTAAATTCTCTTTGGTGAGTGGCTCCTTAACCCCACATGTGTAGTGCTTTAAGAACACATGTGTGGCATCCTGCAAACTCAGAGTGCCTTTTGCACTGGGTGTGTACACACCAGAGTATCTCAAGAGCAGTTCCAGGACCAACGCAACCCCTTTTTATAAAAGTTAAGGAGTAAAAAGCATTGTAAAATAGCATTTCCTGGTTTGAGATAGACCGCAGGAGAATGCCCAGTGTATTAAATTGCAGCAAACCTTGAATTTTCAAAGTTACTATGAGTAAAGAAATGCATCTGTCTCTGTAAGTAATACACTCTATAAGTACTCTTTGAATTTATAGTTAAGCTAGTGAAACTATTATGTAGTTGTAGTAATAGACTACTAGAATTGTTGGTTGTGGCATTAAAGTCACAAGTGGGTGGGATATAAACCTAAGGGAGTGATTGGAAACTACTGACCTTAAATTATTCTCCTTCTTTTAATATTAGAGGGAGTTTTCTTGTTTAGTAAGCAATACTGATTGGGTGACGTTAGCACAGGTCCCATTTATTTTAGTCACTTACTACATAATAGGACAAATATATAATTTATTTATCTCTCCTTCCTTTCTCTCCTAGGGCTAATTTTGGGCTACCTCTTAAGGATAGAGTTAGAGGGCATAGTGAACCTAAAGAAGCCTCTGGAAGTATTGCTGTTTAACCCTTGCCATAAAATATAACCTATATATGTGGAGGAAAAGGGAGAAAAAGGAAAAAAACTTTCTGTCTGGTTTGGAATACTCCTTCAGTGGATGGTGGGTTTGTCAAGCTTCAGAACCAAGGCATGGAACAATATTTTTGACTGTGCTTTAAAGTGACTATTGATTAAGGCTGTGGAAAGACAATTTGTGCTATTAACTTCTGCACACAAGGGAAATTTGTGTCTGTGCTGTCATCATTTCCCTTTCCTTTTCTAATAAGCTAACCAGGATCACTAGGTTAGAAAGCATGAATTGGACTAGAATTGTGGTCTGCACTTGTATAACATAATCTCCTTCAGCTGTGAATTCTTTTTTTTTTTTTTTTTTTGAGGCTCAGTGAATAACAATGAATACAAGGGCTGCTAAAAAGAAGAAAAATGCAAATCCTGCTTGTTATAAAAAGAGAAAGAAAATAGTACCAGTTAACATGAAGGGGAATACAAGAAAATCTGAAAGGAAAATCACTAGTTATATTCTAGCGCCAGGAAGCCAGTCAAATCTAGTGGGAAATAAGGAGCTTCTGAGGACTGAGAGTGCCCCTATTATTCCTTTAAGCTCGTCCCCAATAAAAAGAAGCACAGGGAAAGTCTTAGATGAGCACCCTTTCATGAAAACAATTAGAAGTTTAGGAAAGGAAAGTTGCCAGTAAAAGAACTAAGAAGGTGTCACACACATGATTTAATAGAAAAGATGGTGGTGCATGATACACAAATGGGAAAAAGTAAAACAAAGGGTCTAGCCCCCAGGAAGAATTTGCCAGTGGAGGGCAAGTAGATTGTAACAACAAAGAAGGGGAACATATGAAAGATATTTCCCATCAATGCCCTAGTGGATCTTTTTTGGGAGAATTTGAAGCTTTCCTCACCCCATACATACTGAGACCTAAATTAGACCCCCCAGAGGATTTTCCTCCTGACATTCCACATATAATTCAGGACAAGAGCCTAGAATTTATTGAAAGAGGGGAATTGTCCATAGGTGACACAACAGGGAAAGATTATAGAATTACTAGGTGAAATTAGAAATGAAATTGCATTGAATAATGAACTGTTAATACATTTTATGACCATGATGAATACCTATATAGGTAAGGACAGAGTGACAAATTTGGGAAATCAGGGTTTAACAGATGATTTTAAGAAGTTTTAAGAAGTTAGAAAAGAAGCAGGGAAAACATAACACAGAGACAATAAAGTAATCAACAGAGGAAATAGGAAAGAAAGTGTAGAAACATAAGCTCTACTTTTAGATACCAGCAAGGTAAGAAAGAAAAAATACTGGGCAGAGAACAATTAAGGACTAAGGGAAAGCATAGAAGAAAAGGATTAATAACTCCTAAAAAGAAAGAAACCACCACAGGAAAATCTGGCTACAGGAAAACAGGGACAATACAGTAGATGTTGACTCTGGGAAATAATTAATGTAGTGGAGAAAGGACAAACAAAAAAATATAGAGTGATAATAGACATTTTGATACAATGGACACCAATAAATAGGCTGGAAAGGGACAAAGGAAGTATGAAAAGGCATTCTCCTGGTTTGGAGGAAAAAAAGAAAAGCAAATTAAAAAAGTTGAGATACTTCCAATGGTATTTTTGGGAGGGATTCCTAAAACCAAAAATGAAAACTACATGATACTAAAATTGACAGTATATAATATCTGCAAAGGTATTCTAGGAAATAAGATCTCTTGGAATGACCTAAGCTCAATGTACCAGTACCATGGAAGGAGAGAGAGAAAGGTTGGATATGTTTGGTACTGAAGAATAAAAATATTAGGAAAAGAATTCTGGAAACTAAAGAACAACTTAAGGAATGGGGTATAAAGGCAGATATAACATTCCCATTCTGTAAGGAAGGAGTGGAAGAAGCAGCAGCCTTAGGATTCCCAAAGGAAAAATCAAAGGTACAAAAGACTGGAGGGAATAAAGTACAGCAGAGAATTTCAAACTATATAAAACATATAGTACCAGAAAATACCTTAGTACAGGAAGAAGTATATGGAAAAATGATTAGAGGGAAACAACAAAGAGGATTAAAGATCAATAGTAGCATTATACTAGAAGAGACTCAGTGCCTAGATTTGACAGAGCTGGATTCAGCGCACTCGGAGGAAAAAGGAAATGGCAATGGAAATGAAGAATAACTTAGTATGGTTATGGAGGAAATGGATCAAACAATATGACTTTCTGATGTTAAACTGGAAGGGATAGAAACCTGCTTAAAAGCCCTCAGTTGGAATATTGCGGGTGCTTTAGGTAAATTTAGAGATAGTGGAGTGGTAAAATTCTTACAGCAAGTGCATATAATTATGCTGCAGGAAACCTGGATAGATAAAATGGAGGGGGGATTCTTCGAAGGATATCAAGGGTGGCACATTAGAGCTGTGGAAAAAGCTAAATGTGGAAGACCAGCAGGGGAATTAGTACCTTTATTAAAGTAAATGGTGAATTATCATGTAAGTGTATATGGAATGACACAAGATATTGTATTCATCCCTGGAAATCCTGATAAAACTAAAGGTGGAATGTATATTAATCAATGTGTATTTCTCACCAGATACCAAAGCATCTCCCATAGAAGCCATCTTAGATGCATTCTCAGGAGTAGTGGAAGAACTCCAAAACAGATATATAGGTAAATTATTCCTGATTGCAGGTGTTTGCAATGTAAAAGTGGGAAAAGAATTGGAAGAAAAAGGTGTTCAGCAGAATTTGGAGGACATTTTTTCAGTTCCACTAAGAAACTCAATGGATCAAAAAATAAATAAATTAGGGGGGAAAGTTTTACAGGTATTAAACAATTTGAATTTATGCATTTTGAATGGGAGATGCTATGGTGACAAAATGGGAAAAGGGACATTTGTATACAAACAAGGTATAAGTGTACTAGACGATGCCCTTGTAGATGTATATTATTATAATAGGATATACAGAATGGATGTGTTGGATAATTGGGATAGTGATCATAGACCAATTAAAATATGGATACAAAGTAATATGACACAAACGGGAAATTAATCTAATAAAAAATGGAGAAATAAGAATATGGAAATTGGAAATAAACAGTTAAAATGGCAAAATGTTAGTCAAGAACATCTGGGTAATCTTATTAAATCTGAGGAGGTAGAGGCAATGAAATAACAATGCAAGGTACAATTAAATGAAAACTTGTATGGAAAATTGAATGGAAAGACCATACATAAATGTTTGTTTAGGTATTAAAATACCAAACAAAGAATATTGAAAGAACTAAAGAAACAACAAAATACAACATATAAAAAGAAAAACATCCAAGTAGCAGATTGGTTTGATGAGGAATGTTATAAACAAAGAAAATTAATACAAAAAGTAAGAAGGAGGGTGGTTAAATATAACGACTTAGAGAACCGTAAGGCTTTAATGAATTAAAAACTGAATATAAAACATTATTGACTGAAAAGAAGAAACAGCACCAAAAAGAGCTATGGAACAAATTACAGTGCTCCATTAGAGAGAAAGATGGATGTACATTCTGGAAATTAGTGGCCATGGGCACTAAGAATAGTAGTTTGGATGTGCTGGCAGTTATACCACCAGAACAATGGATAAAGTATTATGAGAACATGTTTGGCAGAGAAATAATATATCCTCAAGAGGAGATAATAATAAAAATAACAATAATAAAATGTATTTGTTATAGCGCCTTTCATATAACCAAAGCGCTGTACATCAAGATAAAACCAAATACAATAAATACAACAAAATCAAGAAAATCTAGAGCAGGCTTTCCCCCACAAAAAGGTCTGAAGTGCCTGCTTGAAACACCCCACTGTCCTGCACTCCCAAAGCTGACATGGCAGAGGATTCCAGAGGGCAGGTGCCACAAAACCAAAAGCACGCGAACCAGATGACTTTAAACTTACCCTCGGAATCTCCAGCAACCCCTCGTCAGCTGAGCAGAGCTGTAGCAGAGGGGTGTAAGGGACCAGGAGCTCTTTCAATTAATCAGGGCCCTGTCCATGTAGGGCTTTGTAAGTCAATAGACCTATCTTTAAGGTGATCCGCCACTGAATAGACAGCCAGTGCAGACCGTGCAGCACAGGGGTAATGTGCGTTCTTCTAGATGCCCCAGTCAACAAACATGCTGCAGTGTTCTGCACTAGCTGCAAGTGGCAGATATCAGCCCCAGGAAGCCCTAAGTACAGGGAGTTGCAGTAATCAAGGCACGATGTCACAAAGTGTGGACCAAAACAGGTAGGTCGCTAGATGGAGCAAGGTGCTTAATCCTAGCAATGTTCCTAAGATGGTAAAAGGCTAGCTTGATGACTGTCGACACCTGATAACGAAGGGTCAGACCATCGTCAAGCACCATTCCCAGGTTACGCACCTGTTCAGAAGTAAGAATCTTGGTTCCCCCAGGACTAAACTGGGGGAAGCTCAGTTCTCAACCCCTCTGTCCTACGACCCAGGTCCACTACCAACACCTTAGTTTTTCCTGGGTTCAGCTTTAAACCACTGGTATTCATCCAATCTTGGATTTCAACAAGGCAGCTGTTCAATACTGAGATAGCATTAACCTGATCAGGGGCAAAAGACAGGTAGAGCTGGGTATCATCACTATAGCAGTGAAACCTCAGCCCATACCATCTTACAATGTCTCTGAGGGGCAGCATATATACTGCGAATAACATGGGGGATAGCATCGAGCCCTGAGGTACCCCGTAAGGCAGAGAGAAAACCCTGGAAGAAAATATACCCAAGACAACTCTTTGCATTCTACCAGCGAGGAAAGATGTAAATCATCTGAGAACTGTACCAGACAGCCCACAGATGGACCTCAGATGCTCAAGCAGGACCCCATGATCCACAGTATCAAAAGCCGATGATAAATCAAGGAGAACCAAGATGGAATGATGTCTCCGATCTCTCGCCATCAGGAGATCATTGAGCACCTGAACCAGAGCAGTCTCAGTACTATGCCTCTTCCAAAAACCCGATTGGAGAGGTTTGTATAAATTATAGATGGTTAAATGGTTATCCAGTTGAGCTGCCACAACTTTCTCAATAACCTTCCCCACAAAAGGGAGGTTAGAGATAGGCCTTTAGTTTGCTAGGTTCTCTGGGTCTAAAGAAGCTTTCTTCAGGAAGGGTATCACCACCCCCTCCTTCAGGGAGCTAGGGAACTCACCCAACTCCAGAGAGCACCAGACAATCCGAGCTAAGACCGGGCCAATTATATTACTACAACCCAAAATCAGGGAATTAGGGCCCAGGTCTAAACTATAGCAGGTGGGATGCATCGCCTGGACAATCCTCATAATATCTTTGAACTCCAGCAGATCAAAGGTACTCCAGGAAACTCCCATTTCTGCAACAAGGTACCGATCAACCGCATCTCCAATAGAGTGAAATTGGTGGCATTCCTGCCTGATGTCAGCCACCTTATTCGCAAAGAAGCATGCAATCTCATCACAATCACTTTGTGAAAAAGCTCGACAGAACTGCTGACAGGCTGGGTTGCACAGTCTGTCAAAAATTCTGAAGAGTTGAGCCAGTCGGTTCCGTGTGACAGCTATTTCTCTGGACAGGAATTCTGCCTTCTTACGGGAAATTTCTGTTTGATAGAAATTATAGTGTTCTAACAAAATAAGGTGGTCGGCATCTAAGGTTGTCCTCCGCCAATGACGCGGTAACCTACGCCCCTGTCTCCACAACTCCCTTAGAGTCCCATCAAACCAAGGGGCCCTAGGGCAATGCGGCAGGGGGCAGACACGGACAGAAGCAATCAGATCGAGATCTGAAGAAACGGCCCTATTGTAGGCAGTAACTAACTGCTCAGGATCTGTGCTAGTCTCACCCAATAATGAGAGATTAATTACCGCCAACAGGTTTTCACGGACCACATCCCGCAAAGGGCGATAACTGACCATCTCCACAGGAGCCAACCTACCCAGGGTGGCCAAAAAATTTAACCCAACAGAGTAGTGGTCGGACCAACCAACTGGTTCCACCACCAAGTTGGAGGCCTTGATCCCCAGGAGGAAGACCAAATCAAGAGAGTGACCACCCTTGTAAGTAGCTGAGGAAACAACCTGTGTGAAGCCTAGACATGCCATCAACTGGAGGAAGTGTTGACCAAAAAGTGAGGATTTGTCATCGACCCAGGCATTGAAATCACCCAGAACCATCAGTCTGGGTGACTCCAACGCCTTGTCGATGGCGAAGTCTGCTAGTTCCTGCAGGAACTGCTTCTCATCACCTGGTGGATGGTAGATGAGAGCTATCCTGCACCACACACCAGCTACCACGGTACACTCAAAAGACCTGGTCTCCTCAACAGGTACACTAGTTAGGCCCAATTTGGTCTTAAAACAGATGCAACACCCCCCCCGTGGTCCAATCTCGGGCGATGTAAAACAGAGTACCCGGCAGGAACAGCTGCCTCTAAAATAGGGGCAGCATTCTCATCCAACCAGTTCTTGGTAATGCAAACCAGATCTGCCTTACCAACAAAATCTGCAATAAGGCCAGCCTTGTTGCAGACAGATCTGGTGTTGCATAACAGTGCCCGAGCTGGACGAGATTGGCGAGCTGTCCCAACTACTTGCCCTCCCAAATCAGAAGTGCTCTTGGGTATGGGAACTAGAACTGAATTTCCCCCATTCTAGGTACCATTTTGCCCCAGGGCATCTTCTGGCCCTAACCACCCCTATGGTGGAGCTCTGCTCATTCGGTTTCTGCCATCCACAACCCCCACCCACCCCCAACTCTCTCCCCCTGTGAGCAATCCCCAGTGGTCAACAGCGCTGATAGGTAAAAGCAGGCGGGGAGAGAGGAAAATGGGTGGAGGGTGCGGAAAGCGGAAGCCGAATAGCACAGAACAGGGGGGGGCAAGCAGGCACATTCTACTAATAATTAAAACACCATAGTAGGGGAAAAACATAAAACCCCAGAAACCCAAATTCAAAGCAGAACAGCAGACAATTAAAAGCCCCAAAACAATTAAACTTATACAATAATCCTTGCTCTAACAGAATATATTAAACTACCCTCCTCCCACTAAAAGATGACTTATAACCCAAGAATAATAAAATCCCCTCTCACAGGACATGAAACAAACAAAAAAAATAAATTATCCCCCTTCCACAGCCCTCACGCAGCCGAGGAAGAGAAAAAATAAAAAACATACAATAACACAATCCCATCTCACAGGATTTGAAAAATGTACACAAAAATAAATCCCCCCCCCCCCACAGCCCTCTCACAGCTGAGGAGGAAGGAAAATGATCAGACAACCATTAAAATAATCATAAACATCAAAAAATGTGAAAAATAAAATAAAGGCACCCTGGTCCTCACACCACCAGGAAACCAAAACAAATTTAAAAAGTCTGGGGAAAAGTCATTAGTCAGTAGGAGGAGGCATAGGAAAATTTTTAAATAGTATAAATCCCAGCCCAACTGAAAATTTTAAGTAGTCCAACACAGATAAAATCCAAAATCCAGCAACAGAAATTTCATTGAACACCGAATTAAGGCTTCCCAGGAGTAGCAACCCACAGTCTCAGTATGGATCCAAAAACAGACATAGAGTCTCCAAAAGAGCCAGAAATATAAGCAGGCCAAATCACTGAGAGTGGGGGCTCTCCCCCACCCACTCCTCCAAACTGCCTAATCAGGTATTATTTTTACCACCAGGACCTGCAGCTACCAATACCCCAAAGCCAAACCACTAGGACCGACCCTGAGATAACATAGGGGCCCCCCTAGTCCCTAACTCCCCAAGAAGAAGTGTGGTAGCTCCTGCTCAGTCCCAAGTGGCCCCCAAGATAACCCAGGCATGGGGCGGCAGAGCCACCCACAACCAAACACTGCTAAGGCTCAGCTTCTGAACTCCAAACTCAGGAGACAATTAAAAAAATTATGCAAGAAAAAAAGGGGGGCTCTGCTCAATGAATCAGACCCCTCACTCATGCAACTCCAAGAAAGTCCACAGCAATCCCTCAGACCAATATCCAAAGATGTTACACTACAGGAAATCCTAGTTCCAGGTCTTCCTTGTCCATCACAACAAAATAAATCCCAGACCAACAGGTTTAGGTCATAAATATCCAAAGGCTGAAGCACCAGGACAACCCGGAAAGAAGTTTGCCAGTTTCTGGTGCAAATCCAAAAGAACACCCTGGAAAAAACAGTCTTCTTCTCCGACTCTCCAACTCCAGCCATGGGCCAGCTATGATCCAAAACTATCCTTCCACAAGCGCCAGCAACAGACACACAAACAGATGCCACGGTCAGACACCCGCTGCAGAAGCAGCAGCAAGCGGGAGCAAGTCCAAATCCAAACGACCCAACCAAGGCTCCACCACCAGAGAGAATGCAAAGAAAAACACCTGGGCAATAGCAGCAGCAGCCAAAACAATGACTGCCGCCAGAAGCCAAAGCAGGTACACGCACAGCGAAAAAGCTAAAAACACAAACGAATGGAGCAAAACAAAATGAAATAAATGAAAACAAAGCAGGGCAGCAAACAAGTAAAACGGGCTAGCCCAGCATGACCACCATCTTGAACTTCATAGAAAATATAATCAACGTATGGGGAGAGACCACGTGATGCCTCTGACCGGGTAGCAGTGCTTCATTGCGCTCCTGTTGCCTTCCCTGATAAACTCACTTTAACTTCACCAAATTACATGACCTGATCACCTAAAGTGCTAAACTTAATCTGTAGAATGAGTGTGAATGCAAACATCACCAATCTGAAGACTTACAAGGGGTATGGAAGCAGAAATGCATTTGGCGCTTCCTCGCCATACTCCTTCCACTACACCGGAGAAGGTTTCAAAAAAGCCAAAGGCTCAAGCAACACAATCTGCCAGATGCACCTCTACATCTTTGGATCAATCCCTCCTCACTGTCGATAGATTTCAGGATGAATTTGGCCCCTTCAGGGACGAGGTCAGATTTTTAACAGAGGAGGTAAAAGGGATATCATGTAAGATTGAAGAGCCCTCACAAAAGACAGGGGATTGTGAAGCAAGAATTATATTCTTAGAGAAAAAAATGGAGAAAGTGGCTACAGCTATAGCAATCACCCAACAGAGAATTGCAAAAATGGAAGCTAAAATTGAGGCTTTAGAGGGCCGTAGTCACTGTAATAACATTGTTATTATAGGCCTTCCTGAAAGAGAAGAAGGCTCTCATCCAGTACAATTTGCGCAATGGCTGGTGGCAAAGATTGCAGGCCCATCACCTTTCGGATCGGAGTATATTATCGAGAGGGCCCATTGTGCTTTCAGGTCTTTACCCCCATCATACTTACATTCCTGAATTACCAGGAAAGGCAACACCTACTTTTAAAGGTAAAAGAATTAAAAGAGGTTCTATGGAAGGGTTTGGCAATCCGCATCATGCAAGACTTGCCACCGTCACTATGACAGAAAAGGGCAGAATATCACGGAGTAGTTACTAAGCTCCTTGCTGGGAATATTCATTTTAGAATGCTCTACCCTGCAAATCTACAGGTCTCACTGGATGACAAATGGATACCCCTAGAAGATCCACAAACCACTGCAAAAGTACTCAAGACAAGGCTGCCCGATCTCTTTCAAGACAGTTGATGATTTCCACCCTGGCTTTGTATTTTGAGAGTGATCTGTTTATTATGAGAGAGTATAAATGTGCTAATCATGGAGAAGATTTGGATTTACACCTTCAACACGGAGAGATTTTTCATTTAAGATTTCTGGTCAGCACACCAAAATGGAGCTAATCCCTTCAAGCAAGACATGGTTGGGATCAGTAAAGTATTCAAGTATGAATAACTTCGACCACGGAGAGACTGTAAGTTGACTTTTTACTTTGTAGTTCTTTAATACTCCCTTTCCAAATTGATTGTGGGGGACTTAAATACTGGATAAGTAAATCCTGCTTTATGTTTTTTTTTTCTTGTTTTGTTCATCTGGGGCTCATTTCTTAATCCCCTTTTTTTGTTTGTTTTGGTTTTTGAGTTTTGTTTTGCTTGTTGATTTTGCTGGCCCGATTTTTGACTGTAAGATAGAGGTTTATTTCAGGGTACTCGATTAAGAAGACTTGTATAGAAAGGTAGCCGTTGGGCTAGTCACTTATAGATTTAATTATAGGGGTCTGCTCATTTAACAGCATGAATAACTAATGTTTGAAAGAGTGGGATATAGATTATGAATCTGGGAGAATCAGCTGTGTAGACAGCAGCCTTCATTACGAGTCTCAACAAGACCATGAGGGGGAGACAGTGTTACTAAAAATAGCATGCTAGGCCTCTTCTGTATTTATGTGGGGGCTGGTTCTGTTTAGGTGAAGGGTTAGGAATTTAGCTATATCGATAGGCCTTACACTCATATGTCTCCTTTAATATCTCTTCTGCATTCTAGCTATTCGACATGATAGTAAATGGTCCCATGTGCTTTTTATTTATTTATTTTTACAGGAGTGTCTACAAGTGGGGGATAAGATATTCTAGCTGTGGAGGTGAGTTTTGAGGGGAGGGAAAGCGGGAAGGAGGAGGGAAGCAACTACGTGGCAGTCATCATGTACTATGAAGAGTAGGGTGGGGAGGGGGATAATATAAGTTTTTCTTTTCTGGTTTGTAAATACTCAGGGATTCTATTTAGTATTGAGAAAGGGATCTGGGGGAGTGGTATGGGGGTTAAAGGTAATTGGAGAAGGAGGGAGTGTAGCCCGGCTTGGCACTGGGGGATCTATGGTGAATTTATTAAAGGGCAACTCTTGTATTTTCTGAATGGATACCACTTTAAATCTGTATGATGGGTCATAAAAAGTTTATCTCATGGAATGTAAGGGGCCTACTGTCCAAATCTAAATGTTACCAGATTTTGAAGCATATTTAGGTTCTTAAGGGGGATATCGCCTTTCTCCACGAGACTCACCTTCTGGATTCGAAGGGTGACCTTCCTCGGAGACAATATGTGGGTCATGTTTTTAGTGCTGGGAGCAGTACACAAAGTAGGGGAGTTGCCATTCTGGTGGCCCAGAGCATCACATTCATTACCAAGGAAATTCTCAGAGATCCGCAGGGTAGATATATTATTGTTAAAGGAATTATGGATAGAACTACAATTGTACTAGCAGCCATATATGGTCCAAATGTAGACTCTCCTTCCTTTTTCTCAAACTTGCTGCAAATCCTGGCACCATTCTCTTCCTTGCCATGCATACTGGGAGGGGACTGGAACCTTCCATGTTCCCAAGATTTAGGTAAGTCAGGTGTGAAGAAGCAAGGCCTCTCTCCTGCACAGAGATCCATTAGGGACCTAACTGATAATCTGGGTTTATGTGACCCCTGGAGAATCCTCTACCCCTCAGTGAAAGAGTTTACTTTTAGGTCCAGCATCCATGGATCCTTTTCTAGGATCGACTACTTTTTAATAAGTCACTCCTTATTAAGTGGTCCAAGAGCTGCAGATATAGTTCCAGGCATAATCTCTGACCACGCGGCTGTGAGCTGTGACCTAACCTTATTATTAAATGATTCTCATGACTCTTTGTGGAAATTGAACAATCAACTCCTAAAAGAGGAAAAAATTATCAAAATTATAGATCAAGAAATTGAGAAGTACACACATAAAAATTTGTCCTCCACTATGAGACCTGACTTGGAATGGGGAGCCCTAAAGTGTGTTTTGAGGGGTACTTTCATTAAATTAGCTTCACAATGAAAAAGGGATAGAGACCACAAAGCTGTCACCTTACTTGCCAAAATCCGGAGGCTGGAGGCTTCCATGTCTTCTACAGTCACAGACTCAGATATGATGTTATTGCTTAGATACCAAGACCAATATAGTGCCCTTCTCAGAGAAAAAGCAGAATATGCTATATTAAAAACTGGGGTAAGATACATGGATCAAGGGGAAAAGGCAGGATGTTTGCTTGCCTTATGGCTGAGGAAGGTAGAAGCCTCTAGAATAGTAAAATCTATCAAATCTCAAGATCAGGATAGTCTTAGACTTACCCCTAGGGAAATCACTGCAGAATTTGCTACATTTTACAAAGCTTTATATTCCCCATGTCCAATCTTCCAGGTTCCTCTTGGGTGAAAGAATACCTCCTCCCTCTGAATCTTCCCACTTTGGACCTGGAACAGCAAGATCTATTAGTTACCCCCATCTCAGAAGCTGAGATTCTGGTAGCTATCACATCACTAGTGGCCAATAAAGCCCCAGGCCCGTACGGATACTCCCCTAATTTCTATAAAATATTTAGTAAACAATTAGCTCCATGGTTACATTGGTTGTATGTGTGGATATTAGACAAGAATACTATTGATAATACCCTGCTGAAAGCTTTAATTATTGTTTTACATAAACCAGATAAGGACCCTGAATTACTAAGTAGTTATTGTCCAATTTCACTCTTAAATTGTGACATTAAGATCCTAGCAAAGGTTCTTGCCAGTCGGCTGAAGGTGGTGCTCCCCAACATCATTCATGTGGATCAGGTGGGGTTCATGGAAGGGATCACTTTCGTAAGATGGCGCATATCTTCTTCACATCGGGGGAGTTGGAAGTCCCAGCTGGCTTGCTTTCTCTCGATGTGGAGAAGGCATTTGACTGAGTAGACTGGCAATTTCTATTTTTGACCATGGGAAAATTTGGATTTCCCTCAAAATTCATTAGCTGGATCGCCTCTTTGTATGGTGTTCCCCAGGCAAGAATTTATTGTAATGGTGAACTCTCTGACAAATTTTTCCTACACTCTGGTACCAGGCAGGGATGTCCCACTTTCTTCTTTATTGTTTACCATCTATTTAGAACTGTTATTATGTTCTTTGAGATCTCATGAAGGAGTTCAAGGTATACCCATAGGTAATCACGCTTTTAAACTTTCAGCATATGCAGATGATGTGCTTCTACATCTGAGTCATCCTGCCAGTTCATTTCATAATGTGATGTCTCTTATTATGGACTTTGGTTTGATGTGTAACTATAAAATTAACCTGAATAAAACCACTGTTTTTCCCCTTAACCAAAGACTCATGAAAAACACAATATCTCCATTGGGTTTCCAGTGGAATTCTAAATTACTGAAATATCTGGGTTTAATACTCTCCAGGAGAGATAAATTGATGAGAAAGTGGAATTTTGATATGTTACTAGATATTATTCAACAGGACCTTAAAAGGTGGCAAACCCTTCCTATATCACTATGGGGATGTATTAACATTATAAAAATGAGCATACTTCCCAGACTTTTCCATCCAATTAGCATATTACATTCTTGGCTACCCTTAGCTTGGTTTAAAAGAGTGCATGCTCTTATATCTTCATTTATATGGCAAGGGAAATATCCTAGAAGGGCTTATTTGAAGTTAGCAGCATCACAACACTCTGGGGGTCTAAAATTACCTCATTTTGGACTGTATTGTTGGGCTAGCCAGGCTGCCAAATACATAAAATGGTTCATTCCTTCAGAGGGGCTTCCCTCATTTCCCTATATTCCAGAATGGCTGACGCTGGAATTGGATCTGATAACTAGCACAACAATTTCCCTAGAAGCCCTTCTATATATCCCAGTACAAGCTCTTCCCCCCAAATTGAAGAGGACACCTATATCTTCTTCATTTGAATCCACAACCAGTTGTGTGCCTTCCTCAAATTTAGAAATACAAGGGACCTAGGGCAACTGGTAGTAGCCAACCCTAATCTAAGACTGGGGGGTAAGATTATATCTCCAGCTTGGTTCCCTCATATTAATTCCCTAAAAGTAAAAGACTTTTTTGTTGTGGAGAGAACATGCTTGGATTCTGGGACAATAATGTCTACATATAATTTGGATAGTAGGAATATCTTTAAGGTGTTTCAATTACGTCACTTGCTAATACAGCATTTTTCAAACTTGAAAGAACCAGAACTGGGCCAGAACTGGGTTAAGTCTCTGATTCCCTTGAGTGGGAAGCCCCACTCGATCTCTTTATTATATGCTCTTCTTCGGGAAAATGTACTAGATGCATCTTCGCATGTCCCTAAATACTGGGCTGCCCAGTTCCCTTTTATTTCAGAGAACAATACCTTAATTTGGTTAAGTCTACATCAATATATCTCCCAGGACAGATTGAAGCTTACCCAATACCAGTTTCTAAATAACATGCATTGGACTCCCAGTAAACTCAAACTCTTGGGTAGGTCTCAGGATGATCTCTGCCCAAGATATCACAGACAAATCGGAGACCAAATGCACATTTTCTGGAAGCGTTACACAGGTAAAGATTTGTGACTCATGATCAAGTCTCAAGTAGACCCCTTGCTAGGGCTTGAAGATTTGTTTATACCAGAGATTTGCATCTTGGGAGATTTCTCCCATATACCGTTCAGGATCCGTAGATTTCACATGGCTATGATATCCCTTACTGTAAAGAAACTGGTCCTACACCATTGGTTGGATGGCCACACTATTACATACAATGAATGGCTGAGTGATCTTTTTAATCTCTGGGCTGAGCAATTTAAGGCTAGTCTTAGAAATCATATACCCCATTACAAGAAAATCTGGGAGGGTTTGCATATGTTATTTCTCCTTCAGATTGGTGTGCCTGCATAGTAGATAAGTTGTGGCTTGTACAAATAATTACAATTCATCTGTAGAGTTAGTTGCCTATGTTATTTATTTATTGTAAAAAAAAATTGAACGTGATATCCTTGTTGTGGTTTTATTGTTAACTAATTTTTCAGGATTGTAATGCGAAGCTCAGGTGGGTGGAGTCGGGGGGAGGGACCTTAACAAGGCCTCCTTTCTTGTCATGATTCTATTTGCACTGTTATTGTTTACAGTTTCATGTTAAGGTTATATGTTAAAACTTGAATAAAGATTGAATTTCAAAAAAAAAAAAAAACAATCAACATAAATGAAAAAGGATGGTTAGAATTTACCAAAGAGGAAATAGTGGAGGCAATAAAAACACAAAAGACAAATAAGGCTGCCGGCTCAGACAATGTTGGAGCAGAATTATACCACACTGACCTAGAATGGTGGGCTGATATCCTATTACATTTATACAATAATATAATAAGATTTAGGACATTACCAAAAAAATGGAAGGAGGGAATATTAGTACCCATATATAAAAAGGGAGCAACAGAGAGTGTAGAAAATTATCGTCCGATAATATTGTTAAATGTTAATCAAAAAATATTCTCCAGATTGGTTTTAAAAATATTACTGTTTTGGATAGAAGATAAGATCCTCTCTGAAGCATGAGCTGGGTTTCATAAGGGAAGATTGACTGTAGAGCAAGGCTTAATTTTAAGACATATAGCAAAAAAAAATATGTAATTATGAAAAATACAAAGATCTGCACAGCCTTTACTGATATTAAGGCTGCCTTCAATTCTATAAATCATAGAATGCTTTGGAATATTCTGATAAATAAAGGTATATGCAGGAAGCTGCTTGATATAATTAGATTATTGTATACAGATAATGTGATTATGGTAAAATATGACAGAGAAGGTAACTTAACTAACAAAATAAAAGTGGATAAGGGTGTTAAACAGAGTTGCATACTGGCCCCCTCTCTTTTCAATTATATATTGAAAAAATGGTGGAAGAACTAAAGAAGGTGAAAAAATTCCCTCCAAAATAGATGGGGCAAGTATGCAACTCCTATCATGCACAGATGATGTGATTCTATTATCACAAACTAAAATAGGGTTGAATAGGGCAATAGTGAAGACAAATGAGATTCTAGAAGGTTTGGACATGAGAATAAATCAAGAAAAAACTAAAATAATAATCTTTGGGAAAAAAAAACAAAACAACATAGTAACTGGAAGATTGGTGAACTGAAGATTGAGGAAGTAGAAAGTTTCTGTTATCTTGGAGTTATGTTTTCCCAAAATTTAAAGTGGAAACCCCACATAGAAATGATATATAATAAGGCAGTGAAGGCATTGAATGGTATTAGGTATTTTGCCAACACAATAGCTGGCAATTCATTTATTGCACAATATAGATGCCTGAGAGCAAAGGTTGAGGCCCAAATGACTTATGCAGCTGAAGTATGGGGAATAATACATAGTAATAATTTGAAAGAACTTGAAATTGCCAAAAATAATTATTTAAAGAATCTACTAGGACTTCCTGGATGTGCATTGGCAGCTGGAATGAGATTAGAAACTGGGACACTATCACTTTATATGGAAATAATTAAAAAAGCAGTAATATTTTGGAAAACCCTGGTTATTTCGTCAGAGGAAGGAATAACTAAAAAGTGTTGGTCGGAAGCAAAGACCAGATAGGATGGAAGACTCCTGACCTGGTTTGGGGTATTAAACCAAGTATTAAATAAAAATGGAATGGAGTATAATTATATGTTAAGTGAGGCAGTAAACCCTAGTAGATTTGTCAGTGAAGCAATACTGAGGATAGAGGATAATGCAAAAAGTATAGACTTTAATTTATTAAGGGAGTCATGGGAGAATGACCCCTTAAAATATTTAAAATATAAATTTGAAATAGAAAAATACCTAGTCAAATGTGAGTATACAAAACAAAGAAAGGCTCTGACAAGACTGAGGTTTGGGATATTTATTAATTGGTATAAGAAAAAATACAATACTATTCCTGAGGTCTGCATGGGATGTGAAGAGGCAACAATATGTACTATGCATCTCCTATTTGATTGTAAAGCATTTACTCAGAAAAGAAATCCATATATCAATCAACAGTTTGATGTGGGGAGATTAAAGAATAACCAGGAGAAATTATTGATGGTTTTAAATAGCAAACACACAAAACAGTTATTTCGTAATTGCAAGTTTTGCACAGAAAATTGCTAGTAAATTAAAATGGAATGTGTAATTAGAGTTTATTTAAGATGAAGAGTTGACTGAAATATGGTTTTTATTGTATATATTGTACAACTTTTTTGTAACTTGTTATTTTTTTGTATGTGATGAATATTTTTTATATACATACTTACAATAAAATGAAACTGAAACTGAAAACATAGCTGAAACTGGACTTGGCCAACACTGTCACAAAGCATCAACTACCACAGCAAAAGGGTCATTACAAGTCAGCCAAGCCAGTACGAATTTTTCATCCTGGGGAGAGGGTAATGGTTCGAGACTATAGACATCCCAAGATTTTTTGGAGTCCTGGGGTGGTGATTGAAACACGTGGACCTTTAACTTATGCAGTTCATGATGGACATCAACATGTTCATATACATGTGGATCACCAGCTGCATACCAAGGTTCCAGCAAATGAAGCAGAAAACGTCACTTCAGATGAGGATAGTGACACAGAGGACTTTGCTCCTGCCTGGGAAGTTCCACCATGGCCAGTGCCAAATACTAAAGAAACACCTGTTTCACAAGCAGCAGTTGTTCCAGCTTGCAGATATCCCATTAGACACCAAAGACCACCACAAAGACTTGACCTTTAAAGTTATGTGCTGAACTTGTACCTCTGTGCAACTGAATTCTTACTTGTACTGTTACTTAGTGACAAGTTCTACTCAAGGGGCAGAATAATCCACTGAACTCGTTTCTGGGTACTGAATAGTCTACTTTGGTCTGGAAGTTAGGAAATTTTATTATTGAAGTACTTTAGACAAGTTTCTGTCTAATGGAGATGAGTGTAGTATATACATGGATATGTATGGTAGTATATAAATGGATATATAGATATATGGTAGGAAGTCTAAGGAATGCCATTAGGGTTGTAGTTTATGCATATGGATATTTGTAGTCCTAAGATATAAATTCCTGTCATGCCCAGTGTGTTTTTCTTTGTGCATGTGCACTGATGTGTGTCCACTATCTCTGAGAAAAATAAAAATGTCCACTGAACATATATGCTATAACTGAGTCTTTGTGAGGGCACCAAGACACAGAACCAAAACGAGAATTATAAGTCAGTGAAAAAATTCTGTGACCCATCCAGGGAACTTTGGGAAGCACCTAGCAGTCTCATGCAGTAGACATCAAGCAAATAGCATGTTAACATGACACCAGTGCAAGATGACTAGCAAGTATCCCTGGAGACAGGCTTGCCCCACCTGTTGGCTCTGTAGGGTCAGAGGGCTCAGTCAGGTTTTTTGGAGCCATGGTGTGACATGTAGGGCCTCCTGTCCCCCTGCCATAGCAGCATGCACAGCACATGGTCATGAGCATCCATGCCTGTGCTGCTGGAGTCCACTCAGTGCACATGTCTGGCATGTGGTATCTGTACAGAATAGGATGACCCACTGGCACACATGCTGGTGCACACAGCTGAAATATTGTGGTGGCATTATGGTAGTATGAGCAGTACCCCACAGATGTTGCTGTGGCCTATGTGTGGCACTGGGAGCTTGTGGACATAAGTCAGGTGCTATGCACCCCCATCCATGCCCTCCGATTACAGCATGATTGACACTGACACACTGTACCAATCAGAGGTCCAGGAATACAGACCCGAGATAAGCATGTTTGTGGGTACACAGTGTATAAGGGCACAGGGATATAACCCAGATGTGTGAACACCTTACAGCCATAGGCACTACTACCCCAGAGTACCAAACTTGCCATCCATAGTTTAACAGCTGTATGGCTGTAGGAGGCAGATGTTGTGTGTGAGTGTCTGCTGGTACATGTACCATGGCTGTAGCATCATGGATGCAGGCAATGAATTGGGCACAAACTACCTCTGCACTATAGGCATGTAATACCAGGATCACTGCATAGGATGTGGAACTGCATACATGCCCCCTGTGTTGTGCATTAGTCATACCCTTACACAAGGTATAGTCTGCCCCCATAAGTGCACATACAGCAATCAATGATGCCATCACTGACAACACACCCTCCATATTATAATTTCAATTTCATTAGTATCTGCATGGTTCTGTAATGCCTCTGCTGATATCTCATCATATAGTTACTACTCTACTTACTAGTGTCACGACCTTCATTTAGTACTTCACATTGAATTGTACTGTATTAGCTTGCTGTAGTCTGGCTACCTATTTCATTGCAGGGTCATTCCTTAAATTTCTCAGCTTGACACTCAGTTATATGTATCTCGCTGTACTAAGGTTCATACGAAGGTAGATAAGGTGCAAGGGGACTTGAAGGTCCATAGTGGCACCTTTGTTGTAGTTATAGTAACCTATATCAAAACCAGAGAGGAAAAGATTGTCCGAATGGCATTTAAACTCTGATTTAGTTTTACTAACAATGACCTCAACTGGCAGTTTTTTCCACAGATTGAGTATTCTTTGTGTGTAGAAGAATTTACAACTTGTGTGATTAAACCTTTTCCTTGAGATCTGAAGTGGATGTCCTCTGGTATTGTGGAAGTCATTTTTGAACTCAAAACCCAATTCAGTAAATAAGTATGGATCTTGGATAATATCATACATAAAACTGAGATCACCCCTAAGGTGACGGGTAGCCAAGGACATGAGATTTAATACCTGCATTCTGTTTATGTACAGCACATGATGTAAGCCAGATATGTTTTTCGTATATTTCCTTTGAATCTTTTCTAAAGTAGCAATGTCACTTTTTTTGTACAGAAACCACAACTTTGAGGCATATTCCAGATGAAGTCTGGCACAGACCCTGAAAAGTGATGACATAACCTTGGGATCTCTGTACTTAATATGTCTTTTTACAGACTAAATAACACAATTTGTCTTATATATAGCTTTTTTTATTTGTTTGCTTTACCAAAGAGATAAATACACCCAAGTCTCTTTCATTAGTGGTGGTTAGTAGTTGGGAACCATTTAAAAAATGAACTGCCAATGGATTACTAGTCCCCAAATGCATAACCTTGCACTTTGATGCATTCAATTTCCTGCCCCATTCTGAAATCCAGTGTATAATTGTATCAAGATCCCTGTTGGATAAGTGAGATATTTTCCATACTTTTGCAAGGGCCACCAATTTTAACATCATCTGCGTTTTTAATTGCTAAAGAGCTACAATTGTTAGTCAATTCAAAGATAAATACTTGGAATAAACAGAGACCCAACACTGAACCCTGTGGAACACCACTAGTGACTAAACCTACCTTGGACAAATGTCCAGTTATATGTACCCTTTGGACCTATGGGAGAGCCAGTTCTCTATCCACTTAATTATATTTTTAATAATTCCTGTTGAAAGAAGTTTGGTCACTAGTGCACTATGTGGCATAACATCAAATGCTTTACTGAAATTGATGTAAATAATGTAAAACAGGGTTTTATTGTCCAATTGGGAACTAACTTGTTCATAGAAGCACATGAGGTTACTAAGACAGCTTCTCCCCTTCTTAAATCCATGTTGGTCGGGGTCTATAGCATTAAGAATAGGGGATGATTAAGTCCTTTATTGTGCTCTCTAAAAGTTTACAAATGCTTGAGGGCAGGCTAATGGGCCTGTAATTCTCCCAGTTGGTTTTGGGACCCTTTTTATGTATGGGTATTACATGTGCCAGTTTTCATTTTAAGGGGACAAAATGAGCATAAAGGCATCCTTCAAAGAGAAGTCTCAGTGGGTGCGAAAGATCATTGGCCAAGAGATACAAAAGATGGTCAGCAATGTCATCTGGTCCAGGGCTTATATTACCTTTAAGGTTCAAACGTTTGGTTTGAAGTACTTGTTCAGAGTTATCTCATCATCAGTACACTCATTGGACCCTCTATCTTATGGTATCTGATAATTTAATATTTAGTAAGGTATCAAATTTATTATGTAAATGCAAATTGAACACACTAGTATTACATCCCTTTTTAAAGGCCCTTTTACTTTGGACCTCGTACCAAAGATCATCTGGATCTTCACAATGATCATCCTCTCTCCCACAGTTTTTATGACAAATATCCCTAGTAGCTTTGGTACTTGTTACAACAGTAAGGGAAGACACAGTGGCAACATGATTTGAGACATTGCAATCTGCTTTACTAGAGACTGGTGTCAGAGGGGTCTCAGTACTTCTCTGATTTGATACGATTATTGAAGGGGCTTGGACCTTAGTATAATTAAGAACTTTGAATATCAGTGGTATATCTTTTTGGCTTTGTTCTACTACCAAGAATCTGCTATTAAACAAGGAAATTTCTTCAGACATTTGTTTATTTTGAATACAACTAGCACATATAAATTCCTAAGTAGAACTGGAATCTGCCCATTAGATACATAAGGCATCTTGTGCATTGTAACCCAACCATACCCTCTACTGTCATGATTGTATCTGCCATTTGTGCTGAAATTGAGTACAAATACCTAGGTTCAAAGTCCGATATTCGGCAGGTAATTATAAGCAGTAGCTCGAAGCAATAGGGGATAGTGCAATCACCAGCCTACCTTATTCTTTTTGAAAGGGAGATGTATTTTCTCACACTGCCATGCTGTCCCCGCTGAACATGCTAAACATGCATGGGCCAAGTTTGTCTCTGCACATGCCAAGCATGCCCTGCTCACAGCAGACTGGCTAAAATAGGGAGCTGTGACCGGATCTATTGCAGGGGTCACACACCAAGCACCTAGTGCTTTTGTAGCTAAATATTTCATGTTAGCTTTAAAATAGTCCAGACAGGTGAAATCCTCTCATGCGAGGATCTGGCATGCCAGTAGACATTGTGCCCAAACAAAACACTCTGTTTTACACAGAATTACACACCACCATCTGGACTCGTAGTTCACACTGTGAGCGAGTGAACTTCAGCTCCTCTGCCTGCTTCCTGATTCTGGTGGCAGGGATCCAAACACACCAAGCAGTGAGTACTACACAGAATTATGTGCAGGTAAAACACTGCTGTAAAAATACAGCACACAGTTAGAAAATGGTAAAGGGTTTCTCTACAGTCAAGGTCCCCTTCCTTCTAAGCATAAAACACTCACCAGCTCACAGCAGGCTGGCTAAAATAGAGAGTTGTGACCCGGAAGTATTGCAGAGATCACACACACCAAGCACCTAGTGCTTTTGTAGCTAAAAAACTCATGTTAGCTTTAAAATAGTCCAGATGGGTGAAATCCTGTCATGCAAGGATCTGGCATGCCAGTAGACATTGTACCCAAACAAAACAGTTTTATGCAGAATGACACGCCACTGTCTGGACTTGTAGTTCACACTGTGAGTGAGTGAACTTCAGCCCCTCTGCCTGCTTCTTGATTCTGGTGGCAGGGCTCCAGTTTACACTAAGCAGTGAGCACTACTCAAAATTATGGGCAGGTAAAATGTTGCTGTAAAAACAGTACACAGATAGAAAACGGTAAAGGGATCCTCTACAGTCAAAGTCCCCTTCCATCTAACCATAAAAACATTGCTGTGGGGCACTTCATATACATATCTGCTGCATGCCTACTGCCCATCCCTTCCAACTGTTTCCTATGTGCCCACGGTTCCCAGCTCGCTGCCCAAGCCCAACAGTTGTCTGTCATTGCTGGTGGTGGCACACAGGGCATTAGACCAGATCTAGCTAGCCTAACTCTAACAGACTGTGTGGCTTTTTTGGGGGTTAAAAAATAACGACTTAGGAGATGCTACAGTCTCAGTGTGGCACAAGCCCCCTTCTGCTGTGGCACAATCGTGCATCCACTGCAAGCACTGTATAAACCCGGCTGGTGCAGGTGGTCCCCCTACTGGCATGAGTTGCGATAGAAAATTGAGAATGACACAAGGCGCAGCGCAGTGAGCCTCTTGCATCATATCTCTTTGATATATGCACCTTGTGTCATTCCCAGTGCCTTGAAAATTGATCCCTCTGTCTATGGTTTGGCTTTGACACTTCAGCCAAAGACAGTTTAGGTCCATGGTATGGGAATCTAGCTGGCTAAAAACAGGGGTAAGAGGCAATCCTTCAGTACCCCTCACCCACTCCAGTCAGTCCCAACCTCTTCCACTTTACCCAGTTCCTTCAGTCAGTTTACATAGAAATATAGAAATTTGTCAGCAGAAAAGGGCCTTCGGCCCACCTAGTCTGCCTTGATACCGCCAATAACTGTGCTCTTTTATGCTCAGCTTGTTTTAGGTTGTTCCCCTCCTCTCCTTGTCAGTAGTCCCCTGTGCCTATCCCAAGCATTTTTAAATCCATTTATTGTTTTTGCCACTACCACCTCTGCTGGCAGGCTATTCCACTTGTCCACCACTCTCTCCATGAAGAAGTACTTCCTCACATTTCCGCGAATTCCCCTCCTGTCAATTTCATTCTGTGGCCCCTCTTCCTCATGCAATGTTTTCTCTGAAAAATGTTATTCTCCTGTACCTTATTTCTCCCTGTGAGGTACTTAAAAGTTTTAGTCATATCCAATTCTCCCTCCTCTCCTCCAGGGAGTACATATTCAATTCCTTCAGCCTAGCCTCATAGGGTTTGTTATGTACTGTAGCCCCTGCATCATTCTGGTCACCCTCCTCTGAACTGCCTCCACCTTATCATTGTCCTTACATAGGTGGGGCCTCCAGAACTGGACACAGTACTTCAGATGTGGCCTCACTAACATCCTGTACAGTGGAGTTATTACCTCTCTTTTTCTGCTCATGATCCCCCTGTCTATGCATCCCAGCATTCTGCTAGCCTTTCCTGCTGCCTTGTTACACTGTCTCCCAACCTTGAGATAGTCGAAGATGATCACCACCAAGTCTCGCTCCTGTTTGGAGCATTCAGTTTCCTCCCCTGCCAGATGATATGATGCTCCTGGGTTTTTGTCCACCATGTGCATTATCTTGCACTTTTTAGTGGTGAACCTTAGTTGCCACTCCCTTGACCACTCCTCCAACTTTTTGAGGTTCTCCTTCATTCTTTCTACCCCTCCAGGTGTGTCCACCCTGTTGCAAAGTTTAGTAACAGTGAACAAGCATCTAGACCCTCTGCAATGTCACTGATAAAGACATTAAAGAGGACTGAGCCCAGTACTGACCCCTGCAGTACCCTACTGGTCACCTTACCCTCTTCAACGTGAATGCCATTTACCACCACCCTCTGTGTCCAATTATCTAGCCAACTTTTCACCCACTTGACCACCTTCATTCCTACTCCCCTATTCCACAGCTTTTTTATCACTCTACGATGTGGCATGGTGTCAATGGCCTTACTGAAATCCAGGCAGGCCACATCCACTGCCTCTCCTTGACCTAATTCCCTGGTTACCCATGATCAAAAGATTCAGTGAGGTTAGTCTGGCATGACCTCCCTTCCCCTCTGTGATCTCATGCAGCCTTTTTTCCTGAAGACCGTTGACAGCCAGGTATTCCACAGTTCTTTCTTTCAATAGTGTTTCCATGATTTTCCCCACTACTAAGGTCAGGCTGACCCGCCTATAGTTTCCTGCCTCCTCCTTGTTACCACTTTAGTGCAGAGAGACCACATCAGCCCTCCTCCAGTCCCTGGGAACCTCCCCTGTTTCTAAAGACGGCTTGTACAGGGAAGTCAATGGTTCTACTGACACTTTCCTTAGTTCTTTTAGAATCCTGGGGCGCATCCCATCCGGTCCCATTGCCTTATCAGCTCTCAGTTTTGCCAGTTCCCTGAGTACCTCCTCCTTTGAAAAATGTCCAGTGTCCTTCTCCGTGCCCACTCTTCCCAAAGCCCATGTCAGTGTTGGAATTACAGGGGAGCTTACCAGGGCTCACCCCACTCAGCTCTGAACTGAACCCTGGTAGCTAACACATCACTGCCATTGACTTGTAATGGGAAGGGTGGCTTAATTTAAAGATAGTGCCCCTATAGGCCCCCCTAGCTCCCAAAGCTCAAAAAGTATAATTCCGACACTGCTGGCTCACTCCCTGGTCCCTCCACTGTAAACATATTAACATACTAATTGCCAGCAGATTAGGCCTTACGGTCTATCGAGTCTGCTCGAACCTCAGATCCCTAGTTGGGTGCCGAGGCCCTCTCCTCCCCTGTGTTCCAGAAACCCCTATCATCCATCCCCACCCCCCGGGCCAGGCCATCATCTGATACATCCGCTTTCTGTGTCTGTCCCACCCTGTCTTGAAGTCCTCTACTGTGGATCTCTGAACCAGCTCAAAAGGCAGCGCATTCCAAGGGTCCACCACCCTCTCAGTGAAAAACCTCCTCCTCTTTTCCCCCCTCACCCTTCTACCTTCCAACTTCAAACCATGCCCTCTGGTGATACCTCCCTGCTTTAGTCTAAAGATCCCCTCCATGTTTACCCTATTTATTCCCTTGAGGTACTTGAAGACCTCAATCATGCCCCCCCATCTCTCCTCTCCTCCAATGAAAACAGGCAGAGTTCCTCAAGTCTGTCCTCATACGTCAAATCCCCTAGTCCTCGTATCATCCTAGTTGCCCTCCTCTGTCCAGGAACTGTATGTCCCTCTTCAAGTGTGGTCTCCAGTACTGTACACAGTACTCAAGGTGTGGTCTAACCAGTCCATTGTACAGCAGCAGAATCACTTCCCTGATCCTAGAGGTGATCCCCCTTATGATGCATCCCAACATCCTGTTTGCCATGCTAGCCGCTCTCCTGCACTGCTCAGAGTTATTCATACATGCATCCACCATGACCCCTAGGTCTTTTTCCTCTGTTGAGGCCTCCAGCGCCTCCCCTCCCAGGGTGTACCTGTGTTTAGGGTTTCCCCACCCAAGATGTAACACCTTGCACTTGGTGATATTGAAATTTAATTTCCATGTGTGAGCCCAGCTTTAAAGGGTATCCAGGTCCCCTTGCAGTGCCAACCTCCCCTCTTCCCCCTCAACTACTGCTCCCATCTTGGAGTCATCAGCGAAGAGGCTCATTTCACACCCTATATCCTCCCTGATGTCTGATATGTATGCATTAAACAGGATCAGACCCAGGACCAAGCCCTGCGGTACCCCACTACCGACCTCTCTAGGATTCAAGAGCTCCCCATTGACCACTACTCTCTGGGTGCATCCAGCTAGCCAGTTTTCAATCCATCTGACCATCAACCCCGTCAGTTTCTCCACCAGACCATTGTGGGGGACAGAGTCAAACGCCTTGCTGAAGTCCAAGAATAATACATCCACAGGCTTTCCTCTGTCCAGTTCTGATGTTACCCATTCATAGAACTCTACAAGATTGGTTTGACATGATCTACCTGGCACAAACCCATGTTGCCAACTATCCAGACCTCCCACTTCCTCCAAGTACACTCCCAATCGTTCCTTTAGTATACTCTCCATTAATTTTCCCACCACCGAGGTCAAACTGATGGGTCTATAGTTACCTTGTACTTCCCTTGACCCCCCTTTATGGATTGGCACCACATGTGCCTCTCACCAATCCCTAGGTACCCTCCCTGTCTCAAGCGACCTGTTGAAGAGCTCCACCAGGGGTGCAGCCAGTATGTCCGCCATTTCCCATAGTACTCTCAGATGAATGCCATCTGGCCCAGGAGATTTATTTTCTCTAGGGCCTTGAGGGCTAACCACACCCTTTCAGTGGAGATAGCATCATCTGTACCCTCCACCTTACTGGCCTTTTTATTCTTATCCTGATGTGACACCCCTGGGGTACCTCTCCCTCCTTCTTGCTCCATTTCTGTTGCTTCCCTGATCCCACTCACTACCGCTTCTATTCCCATTGTGCCTTGCTTTGTAGATATCCCATCCCCCTCCCAAACATTGAGCAGAAATATTTGTTCAGTATATTTGCTTCCTGCTGGTCATCCTCTATACTACTCCCATTTCCCCCTTTCAGCCGCACAATCCTCCCTCTTACCTTCCTTTTTTGGCTGATATATCTGTAAAAAGTTTTGTCTCCCTTTGTCACTGAGTTTGCTATATGTTTCAAAAAAACAACTCAGCCATCACCTGGTACAGTAACAGGAGCCGGAATTTTGTTTTTATAAAGCAAATGTCTGTGGAGGGGGAGGAGGGTGGAATGTGAGTGGGGTGAGAAAGGGGCGTGATAGGATTAACCCTGGCCACCTGCTAAGGGCTAGAGTGTTATTTATTTAATTATTTAGCCAAAGGTTGAAGTGTTTTGAAGTGGCTCAAAAGTTAGGTTGGGCTAAATCAAAGGTAAATGAGTAATATGACACATTTGCCAAATACAGATGCAACATCAGCTAATCCTTAATCAAGATGTGTTGTTTTAATACAGAAATGGTGGATGCCTGTTTAAATGCACATAGAAACATACCTAATTGTGGAAGTAAATTAACAAGCACTGCAGCTGTGCCAACAGCAACATGGAACAAATTCAGAACTGGCACAGGACAAACACATTTTTATACTAGATCAACCCCTTTAATCAACTTAGAATCTAATATCTTCTTGAGCAAGTGAAAAGAAAGAGGAAATATTATTAAAACTATGGAGAGCAGAACAATTAAAAATACAGGTCCCAGAACTGAGCACTCTTGTACAAAGCCTTCTCATCCAAACTAATTAATCTAAACAGAGACACATTCTGCAAAATTTATCAGGTTTACTACCCTGCTCCACACAGGCAGGGTGATTACTTGGTAGATTAATCACAATGTCAGAAATAAAATTAAAAAAGCACCTAAAACTATGGTTACTGTATCTCACGCAACACTACTCAGCATTATATACTGTACAGTAGAAGCATTGTTTACTGGAGGTCAACCACTCTGTAAAGTCAGCTAGCACATGTTAAAAATTATTATACGACAGGTATCTATTGTAAGCCAGTCAGAACACAGGAAAACTGATATGTAATACCCCACAAACTACTACATTCACATTTTAGACATGCCCACAATAGGTTATCCACATTTCAAACATGCCCACAGTAAGTTATTAATGTTTCAGACATACCCACAGTAGTTTATCCATGTAGTCCACAGAAAAAGCGGGGGAAAGGCACATTCCACTTTACCTACCACAGAACTTTCAAAATCCTGGGTTCAGAACTCCTAGGCATATAATAGTAATTGCATTCAGTTAGCTGGAATATACCAGGAATAACCCTTCTCTATAGTTGATTAAATGCCTCGGCCTTTGGCTTCAGCATTTAATCACCCACATCAGCCAGTTATTCCATCTTATAAAATGGGCACAAAATTTCACAAATGCTGATTGGCTGAAAGCCTTTCTCAATGGTATCCTTATAGAGCCATAATAGAAACTGGCATTAATTCTGCCAGGCTAGCCCTCTAAGAGCACTGCATCAGTATGCTATCCTGAAGGCAATTTTGTGCCAGCCTCCCCTAACCAGCAACCCGTGGTATAGCTGCAGCAGAAGAGAATTTTCCAGCTGACTGTGATCATGTAACAATGCCAAAAGTCACTCTCTCTGCCCAACCAGGTGCCAATTTACCAGCAAAAGCACCCCAATGTCATGATGCAGAGTTCTAAAATGAAAATCTGACCTTTATTTTCTTTTCTTTAGGCAACAGGTTGTTCTCCGGAAGTCATCCACAGCTGTCCCACTAATCCTGTTTCCTGCAGCTCCATAATGTGCCCACTAGTGCTGCCCATTACACAGTTAAGCAGTCTCTGGTCCTAGCTCTCTTCCTCAGCCCCCCACTGCACTGCCCCGTACTGTAGACCCCCCACCCCATATAACCAGAAATGCTGTCCTCATCACCTGCTTCCTATTACATGGGCTGGAGTTTCTGTTTTAAAAAACTAGGTCATTGTGACAGACAAGGTAAAACAAAAAGCTGCTCTGAGTTACAGCGGAGGCAAAGGGACATGCTTGTAAAGAGCCTCAGTCACTCTAACAGCATGACAGTCACAGGAAAAGGAAAAGAAAAAGAATGACAGTAAAATTTAAATACTGTGTGCCTCTCTGAAGGGAGTTAACCTGAGCACTATGTCTTTTGCTTGTGTGTGTGTGTGTGTGTGTGTGTGTGTGTATGTGTGTGTGTGTGTGGTGGGGGAGGATCTACTTCACAAACAGCCTTGATCCCTCTAACAGCATGACAGCCATAGAAAAAAAAATGTAAATACTGCATACATCTCTGGAAGGAGCTAACCTGACCACTATGTATTTTGGGGGGTGTGATGGGGGTGGGGCAGCCCTCTCCTGTCCAGCTAGCCAATATGAAATACAAGGCAGTACAGTAATAGAACTATTTTTCCTATTACCACTATTAAAAAGCTTCTTTTTTTAATGTTGGAAATTTCCTTTCTTTTTTTTTTTTTTTAATATTTACTGGGGGGGCATTTTATAAGTGCAATAAGACACTCCGAGGTGTGGGTTATGGCCTGATAAGAGCACTTCCCAGGTGATAAAGGCACTCGGTGCAAGCACCTTGTGCCTCATAATGCACCTGGGATGTGCTCTTATCAGGCCATAACCCACACCTTGTTGTGTCTTATTGCTGGCATATACTCCAGCTAACTGAATGTTATCACTTAAACATACAAAGGCTTAATTTCAGATTTATGTCTAATCACATAGTATTGGACAGCATAAAAAGTCACTTAATGAGAACTACAACAGACTTACAGTTTTATAATGTAACAAAATATTTTGTACTACTGACAGATGCATCCTAAGATGAATTATGAGCAATGCGTTTGCAAGATGGTGGACCAGCAGCATAGGCTTCTAGGACTGCTGGAATGAAAAAGGAAAACCTTAACTGGCATGTTTGGGTTTTCACTCCTGTATCTATAAAATGAAAGTTGTTGCTATGCATACTATTATGGCAAACCCCCATGCAATCCCTGACAGATACATGCACACACACACACACACACACACACACACACACACCCACCACCAACAACAACAACCATACCTCTCAAGCTCTCAGCATTGAAAATGGAAAGGCAAGGCAAGGCACATTTTATTTAAAAGAGACACCATCCTGGAGGCTCTGGGCACTGTACATCAATCAATAAATACAGTGCATAAATAAAATACAATGTTCTAAACAGAATAAAACAAGATTTTCTATACAATAACTCCCCTCAATTTCAGCTGCCTTTAGAATCTCTAAAACTAAAATATCGGATTTATCTTAATTAAGAAAGACAGGTAAGGGACTAAATAACAGTCCGGGAAGGCCTGACTGTACAAAAAGGCCTTGAGGTGGGCCTTAAAAACCTCAACAAATGTGGCCTCCCTAACAGCTAAAGGAAGTGAATTCCACAGGATGGGAGCAGCAACACTGAATGCTCTGTCACCAGCAGTTCTTAACCTCATCCTGGGAATCGCTGGGAGGCCCCTAGAGGAAGAGTAGAGGGTGCGAACCGAGACAGCAGGTGCAAGAAGGTCCTTCAGGTAGCCAGGGCCCAGGCTGTGTAGGGCCTTAAAGGTGAGCAAACCCACTTTAAAGAGGACCCTCCACCTTACCGGTAGCCAGTGCAGTTGACACAGCACCGGGGTGATATGACAGTATTTTGACTGCCCTGTCAGCAGCCTTCCTGTTTGGCAGTAGGAAGGGAAGGATCATAGAGAAACATTGGTTTTGTCAACCCTAAAGGAAAAAAGTAGCTCACTCTTCCCTCCTAGCTGCTGGTGGTCTGACGCTGATCAAGGAAGAAGGAGGCTACTGAAGAATATAGGAAGTTGTTGTCCCAGAACAGGAAGGGTGAGAGCTGTAAGGAGAGGAAAGAGTAAGCATACAGAGAAACAGGAGATGGGACACAAAATAAGACATGATAGGAGTGGTGCAGTGCAATAGCTTCGGGGCGGCAGTGTTCTGGGAGACATTCTGGAGGCTGTGATGCTGTCCTATTTGCATGCACCTCTCTGGTCTGAGGGAGGAGGTTGCCCATCTCCAGGCTGACCTGGCTAGGATCCGTGAAACCTCCTCCTCCACCCAGGGATCACCAGGGCCAATGCCACTACCTTAGAGGTTGCCAAGAAAGAGGAGAGGCTGGAGAGGGTGTTGGAACAGAGTTGTATCCCTCCAGCTGTACCTCTCCACAATTCATTCGCTCTTCTGGTGGATAGTGGTTCCTCTATGGAGGCACCTGCAGTGGAGACCAAGGACGATGCTGGGAACCTTCACAAAGGAGACCCACAGGAGGGTGGCATGAGACCCCACAGGGGAAGGAAACAACTCCTGGTGGGGGACTCAATCATCGGGGGATAGAAATGGGGGAGGAAGGGGAGAGAGAGGTAAGAAGTCACCTTGGCGCCATGGCTTGGAGGGAGAGGAAACGAATCCTCAGAATCACGGGAGCAGCTACACGAGGGAGGGAGCTGGATGTCATTGTCCACCTAGGGACAAATGACCTGGCTAGGAATGGGATCAGAGCAGTGCAAGAGGAGTTTGTAGAGTTGGGGAAGGGCCTTAGACAAGTAATGCATACAGTAACCTTCTCAGAGGTGCTGCCTGTCTATGGCAAGGGTAATGTTAGGGTACTCCTCACCAGGGAATTCAAAGAATGGTTGAAAAACTGGTGTGGAGCTCAGGGTTTTGGCTTCATTGGGGACTGGGGAGCCACCTGGAGGAATGCAGACCTATACTAGTGCGATGGTCTGCATCTGTCCGAGGGACCAGGATCTAAGTTGAGGAAGTTTTAAATGCTTCATTGGTAAGCATTTAAACTAGCCAAGGGGAGGTACTGAAAAGGAGCAGGAAATCAGCCTCCCTCACAAACACGGTAATTAGTGAGGTAAACACCAAGGTAGAGAATTCATTAGGGAGCAGGACAGAGGTAAATGTAAAAAAAAAGCAAAGGCAGTAAGGACAGAAATGGGGCTAAAAGGAGTAAGGCCATCAAAAAGTGAAGGGTGATGAGTGCCAACGCCCGTAGTCTGTGTAACAAGCTCCCTGAACTAGTGGCCTTGATGGAAGAGGGTTGCCTGGATATTGTGGCAGTCACAGAAACATGGTACACAGAGAACCATGACTGGGATGTCAACATACCAGGATACACAATCTACAGGAGGGACAGGGAGGGTAAAGAGGAGGAGGAGAGTAGCTCTCATGTAAAGGAAGGATCAAAGCAACAGAACTAAAGAGTAAACAGGGAGCAGATGAGACACTCTGGGTCACCCCTGGAGACAGGAAATGGCACCACAATCCACAAGGGGGTTGTATACAGACCCCCATCTCAGGGGGGGGGAATGGACAAGGAAATGATAGAAGGCTTCCTTAGAATGGCAGAAAAGGGAGATATTGTTGATGGGGGACCTGAATATGCCAGATGTTAACTGGAGCACCTTTGCTGCAGGCACATCCAAGAGCAGGGTCATTCTTGATGCCCTTCAGGGAGCATGCCTCAGACAGCTAGTATTGGAACCCACTCAGGAGGGAGCAATCTTAGACCTGGTACTCTCAAATGGGGATGGAGAAAGAATCTCAGAATTAGAAGTGGGTAGTCATCTGGGAAAAAGCGACCACCAAACAGTGTGGTTCACGATAAACACAGCCATACAAAAGCAAGAGTACTGGACTTTAGGAGGGCTGACTTTGGGAAAATGAGAGAGTGCCTCAGAAAATCACTAGCAAACAGGCAAGAAGGAGGGGGTGGAAGAACAATGGGGAGTAATCAAAACAGCCATCACAGAGGCAGCAAGCCTTTGTGTAAGCAAGTCAACAAAACACAACAAAGGAAAAAAATGCTATGGTTCTCAAAAGAGGTGGAAGGGAAGGTTAAGAAGAAAAGGAGAGCATTCAAGAAATATAAGGAAACACAGAAGAAGCAGGACAGAGAACTTTATCAGTTAAAGCAGAAAGAGGCTGGGAAGGCAGTCAGAATAGCAAAGGCCCAAACCGAGGAAAGGATAGCCAACTCTGTTAAGAAGGGGGCTAAGACCTTTTATAGGTACATTAGGGAGCGAAGAAAGACCAAAGAAGGGATACTGAAGGCTTAATAAATGGGAAGGAATGTGGTAGAGGTGAAAGTGAAAAAGCAGGATACTGAATGAATATTTCTGCTCAGTATTCACAAAGGAAGAGGAGGGGACCCATAAACCAAACAAGAGAAACACTCTGAGGTTGAGGTCAATACCAGTCCATTTACAGAAGAATGGGTTCTGAAAGAACTAATAAAATTGAAGGTGGACAAAGCAATGGGGCCTGATGGGCTTCACCCAAGAATTCTAAAAGAACTAAGAGTAGAACTAGTGACACCGCTGACTACTCTCTTTAACAAATCATGGGAGGATGGGGTGGTACCTGAGGACTGGAGGAGGGCAGATGTGATTCCTCTTCACAAAAGTGGAAGGAGGACAGAGGCAGGAAACTACAGACCAGTTAGTTTGACCTCAGTGGTAGGGAAAATGATGGAATCACTTCTGAAGGAAAGAATTGCTGAGTACCTAGAGGCCAGTGGGGCACAGGACCCAAGGCAGCATGGATTCACGATGGGAAGGTCATGTCAGACGAATCTTATAGATTTCTTTGACTGGATGACCAAAGTAGTAGACAAGGGAGGGGCTGTGGACATGGCTTGCCTAGATTTTAGCAAGACATTTTATACAGTCCCACACAAAAGATTAATACGCAAGTTAGCCAGCCTTGGAGTGGGTCCCAAGGTGGTAGTCTGGATAAAAAACTGGCTAGACAACAGGACGCAAAGGGTAGTAGTAAATGGAGTCTACAGTGAAGAAAGGAGGGTTACTAGTGGGGTGCCACAGGGTTCAGCACTGGGACCAGTCCTTTTTAATGTCTTTATAAGTGACATTGCAGAGGAATTGGAAGGAAAAGTATGTCTCTTTGCAGATGACACAAAGATCTGCAACAGGGTTGATACACCAGATGGAGTGGAAAGGATGAGAAGGGAATTGGCAAGGTTGGAGGAATGGTGAAATGTATGGTAGCTCAGATTCAATGCAAAGAAGTGCAAGGTAATGCACCTGGGAAACAAAAACCAAGGGGAAGAGTACACAATGGGGGTGAGATACTGACAACAGTAAAAATAGAAAGGGACCTGGGGGTAATTATATCAGATGACCTAAAGGTGGGCAAGCAATGTGAGAAGGCAGTAAGGAAAGCTGGGGGGATACTGGGATGCATAGGGAGAGGCATCTAAAGTAGAAAACAGGAAGTTGTTATCCCTCTGTAAAGATAGTTGGTAAGACCCCATCTGGAGTACTGTGTGAAGTTCTGGAGACCCCATCTCCTCAAAGACATAGAGTGGAGGCTGTCCAGAGAAGGGCAACCAAAATGGTACAGAGTCTGCACCAGAAGACATACGAAGAAAGACTAAAGGAGCTTAATATGTATACCCTTGAGGAAAGAAGGGAGAGAGGGGACATGATAGAAACTTTCAGGTACCTCAAGGGAATCAACAAAGTCCAAGAGGGTGGCATCTTTCAGAAAAAGAGATGTGCAAGAACAAGGGGGCACAATTTGAAGATAGAGGGGGGATGGCTCAGAGGTAATGTGAGGAAGTATTTTTTCACAGAGAGGGTTGTGGATGCATGGAGCAGCCTCCCTGAGGAGGTCGTGGAGTCAAGAAAAGTGGGGGAATTCAAGAATGCATGGGACAGATATAAGGCAGTCCTAGTGGGGGGTAGGAGGAAGTAAGCTGTTGGTTAACTAGGATCTACAGCTTATCTGTTAGGTAGGAAAATGGGCAGACTAGGTGGGCCAAGTGGTCCTTATCTGCCTTCAAATTCTATGTTTCTATGTTCTGCACCTGCTGCAGTCAGCGCAGGGTACCCCCAGAGACCCCGAGATAGAGTGCATTACAGTAGTCAAGCCTGGACGTCACGAAGGCATGTACCAAAGTGGGGAGGTCCAGTGGCGGAACTAGGGGCTTTATTCTGGCGATATTCCTCAGATGATAGAAACTGGTACAGACAACGGACGCCACCTGAAACTCAAGTGTCAGCCCGCTGTCAAGAATAACACCAAGATTACGCACCCTAGAGGAGGCCTTCAATGGTATAGATCCAAGCCAAAGACCTGTCTCTGCACCAAAGACCAACCTATCACACCTCCTGTTCAACTCCACCACCATTACCTCCGTCTTACTGGGGTTCAGTCACAACCAGCTGGAGGCCATCCAGTTCTTGATTTCAGCTAGGCAGCTGTTTAGCACTTCTACTGCGCAAGATGTTCCATGGCAAAGGAGAGGTACAGCTGGGTATCATCAGCATAGCAATGAAAACCCAGACTGTACTTCCTAATGATCTCTCCCAGGGGTAGCATGTACATGGTAAACAACATCAGCAAAAAAGACCGAACCCTGGGGAACTCTGCACAACAGGTTGACAGGGGAGGAGGAGGAGAAATTCCCCATCATTACCCTCTGCCTTCTGTTGGATAAAAAAGACAAACCAATGGATAACAGTGCCAGCGAGTCCACAGAATTCCCCAAGGTGGTTAAGTAACACTCGATGGTCCACCGTGTCAAAAGCTGAGGAGAGATCGAGGAGAACAAGAACTGTCCTCTCCCCTGATTTCTTGCCCTAAGGAGGTCATTATGCACACAAACTAGCGCAGTTTCTGTGCTATGCCTTGCAAGAAACCCAGACTGCAGAGGCTCATACAGATCATGGGCCGTGAGATGCTCCTCAAGCTGAAGCGCCACCACCTTCTCAACAATCTTACCTAAAAATGGGAGATTGGAGATAGGACGATAATTTGCCTTGACGTCAGGGTCCAATGATGTTTTTTTCAGAAGTGGTCTCACCAATGCCTCCTCCAAGACATCAGGGAAGACCCCCTCTGACAAGGAGCACTGGACAATCAAGGCAAACACCGGGCCAACAGAGTCGATGCATCTTATTAATAAATGAGTTGGCACCGGGCCCAGTTCACAAAAGTTGTACTGCAGCTTGGAAGCAATCTCACTGACCTCAACCACCTCCACCAGTCTAAACTCTCCCCAACCAGGCGGAGTGCTCTTCGGTCGCATATGGAGACCACTGTCGGCCAAATTCTGGTCCACTGGTGGAACCTCCCACCTGATGGCAGACACCCTGTCCGAGAAGAACCGAGCAAACTCCTCGCATAATACGCTTGACAAGGCTACCTTCGGCTGTAGACAGGAAGGATGAAGAAATCTGTCCACAGTCTGAAAGAGCACAGTTGGTCAGTTCTTCCCAGTGGCAATTTCCCTGGACAGGAGTTCTGCCTTCTTATGGTTTATTGCCCCCTGGTATGCACAATAATGCACACGCAGGGCCAGTTTGTCAACCTCCAGGCCAGACTTCCGCCAGCAGCACTCTAATCTCCGACCCAAGATCTTCATCACCTTGAGCTTCCAGTCATACCAAGGGGACCTCAAGTGAGAAGACCTGGGTCATACACGGACTGGTGCGAGGGACTCAAGTGCACCAGAAAATGCCTTATTATAGGCGTCAACTGCTCCACACACACCCCCAATGCATGCACTGTCCACACTAGATCAGAAAGACAACAAAATCATAGCACTGGCCTTCAAAAATCTTAGCAAATGGCCAGAATGTGTAGCACTTTCTTATATTAAACAATAACATGCCTACAAATAGTGGGTCCCATATTGTTAGTGATAAGGAAATGTTTCTATCAGCTTAGTGCAATGATTTAATAGTTTGTGTGTCCAGAAATAGCTCTAACATTATAAGGAACATCAGTAAGCCTATGTGGAGCATGGGTAAATTTGAGTGCGAAAATCATAGTGCTATGCAAAATTCATAGCAGTTGAGATGTATGCCAAAAACAACAACTGTAAATACACCACACAAATGAGAGATACAAGTTAGGTAAAGGCATGTACATTGTGAATATACATATAGAAGATAAATAATGGCCTGACTCAAAATATGAAATTCATCTCCCTCAATAAAGGGGCCGAGACTGTAACTCATGAGTGGCAAAGCCACACATGAGTTACGAATGGCAAAGCCTCACATGAGTTATGAAAGTTCTGCCCCTTTTTAAACAGAGATAAATTGTAAATTCTGAGTCAAGCAATTGTGTATTTGATTTAGACAACATTAGTTTAAAAGTTGTACTTTTTAACTCAGGTGCTTTTGTAAAGATTTAACTGTTTTGCTTTTAATTTAGTAGTTGACTTCAAGGCAGGATAATGTTATTGTGAATGCTGCTCTCTGATTGGTTCTTATGTTGTGGATAGCCATAGGAACATATCTAACTTCTAGGTTAGACACTGTGTGATACACAAATGTATCAGGGCAAATGTACGACCACTGGTGTATAAATACTCATAACTAAGGGTTACTGACCAAAACAAGGGAGAAGAGTGTCAGAGCCATCAGATTATAACAATTACTGATGTACAACAAGATGTGCACAGAGTCATATACATGTGCAGGATAATGTTAGGAAACAAAGGAGGATGCTGCCCTGCAGAGAGTGAAACTAAAGCAGGCCGAAGAGAAGCATGGTCCAAAAAAATATCTATATAAACTGACTAGTGACACATGAACTCAAAGTATACTTTATTTATTTATTTTCAAAGTTTTACCAGAACAGCATGCAAAACTGGTAATTGTTTCCGGATGCTTCCTGAGGGAGGGGGGAGTAGGAACAAGTTATAGTACAGTGATAAACTCCATCTGTCATTAATACATTTATTTATTGATTGATTGATGTACTGTATTTATTTCAAAAGTCAACCTACAGTAAAGCAAAGAAATCTATGCTGTGATGCTGTGATACTGTTTTTATTCAGAGAGAGAATTGGAAAGCCCATGATCCAGGCTCATTTGCAAAGTCAATCCAACAAGGTGCAGGCACATCAATGTTACATGCATACAACAGATAAAATCTGATTTTTTTTTCCAGTAACAGTTAAAGACTGGCAACAGATACAGTAACAATCCAAAGCATTCAGGTACAGTATAAAAACCACTGGTAACATAGTATGTCATATTATGACATAATGTCAATATAACATTGTACACTGAGTCATGTGTAGGACAAAACATACATACATACATAGACAGTGTCGGCAGAGAAGGGCCTATGGCCCACCCAGTCTGCCCATTTGAGCTTGTAAGTTCAGTTTATGTTTTCCTAGACGTCTGTTGCACCTTACCCCTGACCTCCAGAATTCCTTTATGTCTATCCCATGCATTCTTAAATCCTGTGATTGTTTCAGCTCCCACCACTTCCTCTGGCAGGGTGTTCCACTTGTCCACTACTCGTTCTGTGAAGAAATTCTTCCTCACGTTTCCTCTGAATCATCCTCCTTCCAACTTCATCCCATGCCCTCTAGTCCTGGAACATCTTTTTCGCTTAAAAATAGTGTATTCCTGCACCCTGTTCCTCCCTTTAAGATACTTGTATGTCTCTATCATATCCCCTCTCTCCCTCCTCTCCTCCAGGGAGTACATGTTCAGTTCCTTCAACCTGTCCTCATAGGACTTGTGATGCAATCCATGCACCATCTTTGTTGCCTTCCTCTGAACCTTTTCTATCCTGTCTATGTTCTTACGTAGGTAAGGTCTCCAGAACTGTACACTGTACTCCAGGTGGGGCCTCACTAGTGTCTTGTATAGTGGAATTATGACCTCCCTTTTCCTGCTGGTGATGCCTACCTATGCATCCCAGCATCCTATTTGCTTCCTGCTGCCTTGTCACACTGTTCCCTACCTTGAGGTCATCAAGAGATGATAACCCCAAGATCCCTTTCCTGCTTGGTGCATGCTATATCCTCACCCCCAAACTGATCTATTGTGCCAAGGTTTTGTACCCCATATGCATTATCTTGCACTTCTTTGCATTGAATTTCAACTGCCAAACCCTGACCATTCTTCAAGTTTCTGCAGGTCCCTTCTCATTCTGTCTACACCCTCAGGTGTGTCTACTCTGTTACAGAGCTTTGTGTCATTAGCGAACAGTGAAATTCTGCCTTCTAGGTCCTGCGCAATGTCACTGATGAAGATGTTGAATAGGACCGGTCCCAGCACTGATCCCTGTGGTACCCCACTGGTCACTCTTCCCTCTGTGGAGTGACAGCCATTTACCACCAGCCTCTGTGTCCTGCCACCCAGCCAGTTACCTACCCATCACACTACTGTCCTGCCCACACCCATATTCTCCAGTTTGTGTAATAGTTTTCTATGTGGCACAGTGTCAAAACATGTCTGTGACTTCTGTTTCCAGCCTTTGCAGAGTATGTGAGAGGCTATTTACACCACACACTTACTCTTGCTTCAAGCGGAACCAGTCTAAACTCTTTCCTAGTGATTTGCATATACTTCTCATGATGCTTTGTATTATGGATATATGTGTAATTTTACATTTCTTTTGAATCTGGCTTTATTGCTAATGTCCTTTCCAGGTAATCCTTTCTTCAGTACTTTTGTGCAGAGGTTCTTTGATTTTTAGATTACTTTCCTATTTTGGGCTCCACCAGAGCCCAAACCAGTAAGACAAAAATAAAACTGGTTCATCATTTGCTTGGGCTGTTATAGATGAATCATACTGCTGAGTCTTGTATAGGACAAAACATGTTTCTGCATCTTTTGTTTTTAGCCTTTGTTGAGTCAGTGAGAGGCTATTTGGTACCATATGCTCTTGCTTAAAGTGGAACCAGTCTAAACTCTTTCATAATGATTTGCATGTGCTTCCCATGATGCTTATTGTAAGTACTTATCTGATAATACCTAGGCATAGTCTATAAGGCCTTTGGGTGAATGGTGCCTGGGCTTGGTTAGTATTGGAGGTAATAAAAAAGTGGTGTGGTGCCACTCCCTATGGGGATCCTTTTGACAGATGGTTGTCAGGATACTACCCCTCAGGAAATTTATGCAACCCCCACGCTCATGATGGGAACCCTTATGATTATACACAACCTTCAACTTATGCTCTGTGCACACAAACACAACAATATGCAAAACACAATGCGCAGGATTCACAAAGCAGATGCACTGGGTGCAAATGAGATGTGCCGTCCCCAAACAGTGGGATTCACAGAAGGATGCACAACAAGATGCACTGTGCGCATCCCCACTGTGAATACCACTGAAGTACCATGGCACAACCTGAGATGCTCCAACACAACCAGAATGCACAGAAGCACCCCGGACAAAACAACACTGAATAAGGAGCAAGTCAGCAAGGGACACAGGAGCAACAGAGGGAGACTGCAGTGGCACAAAGGATGCAGGGAGACAGACTGGTAGGGACTGGCCAGAGTGCCAAAGGGCCGGAGAGTGGCCAAAGCAGATAAAGTGCACAGACAGAGCACATGCGGTGACACCTGGAAGCACCAGACAAGCACCCAACACAGGGGCCCAACAGGCACAGATGCCATGCACAGGGGTGCCTGGTAAGGTGGGCCACAGCAGCAGAGGGTGCCATACATGTCCTGGTGCACAGAAACACAGCAGGGTGGACAAGGGAGCTGCCACACAGGTGTATACAGGTGGACAGGCACAATGACATACAGGCCAAAGGCCATGTCCTGCACAGGTGCATAGGCAATGGGGACCACAAAAAGAGCAGTACAACAACTGGGAACAAGTACAACAGAAGCAACCAGCATGCACCACTCACAGAATAGGGGCACTGTGAAAGGCAGCATGGTGACATGCCAACCAACAGGCCAGACGCAACAAGGAGGGTGCACACTGAAGCAGGCATGAAAGATGGACAGGGCTCATGGGTGTGCAGTACCACAGGTGTACACATGTGAAAGGGAATAAAGGTACAGTGGAAACCAGCAAGCACAACAGAGCACATGCACAAGGTACAATGAATGACCACAGACACCATTAGCAATATAAAACTCTTTAGTAAAATATGAACAGTAACACATGAAACTGTACAATATCAAACAACAGTAGGATCAAGGAAAGTGTGGTGTGGAAATCAGAATGGAAACATATCAAACAGTATACAGGAAGGTGATGGTATGGTGGTGGTGGGGGTACAGAGGACTGCAACAGACAATGGGGATGGGCATGGAAGGTGGGGGTAAAACAACAAAGTGGCTATGCACAGGTGTCCCAGTGTTCTAGCATGCTGGATGGGCCCCAGCATGGTGGCCACCCCACCATCCCCTGGTACTCAGCACCCAAACAAGTAATGTTATGACCTGCAGGAGCTGCCCCTGCCACCTGTAGAGTGGCTCAATAGTCCTTCTGAGCACCCTTCTGAGCCGCAACCCTGCCAGCTGCTCAGCGAGTCTTCTCCTCCACCGCCCTGGCACACCATGATGTGCCCTCCATGGACCTACCATGGGGACACAGACAACAGGTACTAAGTGCCATGGTCCACACCTGCCCCCCCCTTGCCCACCACATGAGTGTGCAGGAGGCAGCCACCACAGCATTGGCTGACAGCCCGCCAGGTACACTGCACGCCAGCAACAGGCTGGCACACAGTGAGACACTGTGACCGTGTAATGGTAGTCAGACAGCACAAGGCCCACATATGCATGTAGAGGTAGACGCAGAGGGGCACACAGCCAACCCATGTCCCACACAGCATGTGCAGATGCCAGCAGGTTGCACAAGCATGCAGGCTCCTTCTGAACACCAGTGGAGCACCACAGTGTGCCCCTGGTCCACAGAAGATGTGCTCAAGGTGGATGGACACACAGGAGCCATGTGCACTGTGGCCCTAGCACACATTGCCATGGCCACACCCCATGCGTGTGTGCAATGTGCATCACATGGACATGCACATGTGGCCAGCAATGGCCTGCAATGGGCACCACCCCCACCCATGAACACACAGAGGATGCACAAGAATAATACTCACCTGCACCTGCACGACCTGGTCCCTGGCCTCCACCACTGGCCCTAGTGAGCCTGGCCTCCACCACCACTGTCAGCCTCCACCTGTCTGCCAGCTCTGTGAGTGAAACACAAGTAAAGAGCACCGTGAGTTGATGGCAGATGTGTACCACCCCCCCCGTCCCACAGCAACAACACTGGTGCCAGCATGCAGTGATGGACTGACCCCCACAGTGTCTCAATGAAGATACCTTAGACAGCGTGCAGTAATACACAGCACCCCAGCCCATGCCCACTGTGGTTGTGTGCAGATGGGCATGTGCCATGCCAATGGCTGAACCACAATGTGGCTGCTACAGTGCCCATGCACCCCCAATCGTACACCATGCTTCACATGGCTACACACAGCAGCGATGTCTGCACCCCACATGCCGCAGGGGCATGGCATGCTACACCTGTGTGTGTGGGGGGGAGTGGGAGGCATTGTGTCAGTGCACACTGCCCCCCTGAAACAAACCCCTGCCTGCTTGTGTTGCTGTATGCTGTTGTGACTTACCTGAGCATGGCACTGCACCCTTGCATGCCTTATCATGGAGGCTCTGGAGTCTGTCCAGGTCCCAGTGCTGCAGATTCCCATAGTGGTGCCTGCATTACTCCCCTGTGGGTTCCACCCTGGTCCTGCATACCTGGTGCTCCACCATTCTCATCCACACTGCTGAGCATGGCTCAGTGAGGTCCTCTGTGCCAAACAGTTAGCCCTCCAGAGGCATAACCAGTGCCACAAGGTTCACCAGCTCAACCTATCCCCAGTTCATGGCCCTGGTCCCTGCTGTCTGAGCACATGGCATGGTTCTTATATGTTTCTTCTGAGCAGGTGTGCACAGATCAGGCTGCTGGTGTGCAATGGCCCATTCATACCACATGCATGAGAGGCCATAGTGCGCTGGACCATGCATCACGGTGTTGTGGTGTGGCAATGCACGATTGCCACCCATTGTGATCACTGCACATGCACAGTGTGCACTGCACAGGTGGGAGACCAGGGTCAGTGGTCATGACAGGGTCACGCATGTGCGTTCTGCATGTATTCGTCATATTGTGAATGGCAAACAATGCCACTCACAGTGCACTGTGGTTGCGCACACTGCTAGTGTTGCACCATGCAGTATGGGTGTGCATTGATGTTATGTCACACCGAAGCACAATACATGCACTCAATGAGTCATGCAGCACTGCAACAATGGCGCATGGGGACCTGGATGTGCTGCTATCGATCATGCAATCGGTACCACTGGACTGTGTGCACTGTGCCTGGCATGTCACTGAGTCTGCATCATGCATGTGCGGGGATGTGCCGTGATACTTGCGCTGCATTCAGAAAATGCCTCCAAGTTGACTGTGGATGCACAGGGAATGCACCATAGGGGGATGAGCTCAACTCATCAGTGGTGCATTGCTGATTGAGATGAGCTGGGGGCATTTATGCAATTCACATACAATGCTCCCAAATCAGATCATTGCCAAATTCAGAGGCATCTTACCTGTTTAGCATCTCATTACAGATGCTCCAAATTCCATTTGCGTGCTCTGAGCTATAAATGCTCCTGAATGCACCTCCAAACTCCTCAGGTGGCCGACAGGAATTGCATCCTTGAAGGTAGGTCGGTTTGCATTCTACTATTTACAGCTTGTCAGCACAATGTGACAGTGGGGATTTGAGGGCATACAGGCATACCCCTCAACTGTCCCTGATTGTCAGGCATGTCCCTGGATTTGCCTCCACAAATGTCCACAGTTCCTTCTAAAAGTGGGAGTTCTGTTGCAAAAGAGTAAGGAGTCAAAGCATAACATAATGCCAGACTTTTCTGTTACAGTCTAGGTCCCCCTTCAGAGAATACCTTTCACACCAAGCCAAACAATATGGCAGGATTATTGAGCTACTGTTAACATTGTTTAGATTGTGTCCCTGACATTGGCCACTTGTCCTTGATTTTTTTAAGCCTTGTCCTTGATGTGCAAGGCAGGAGGTTGAGAGGTATGCATACAGGGTGCTGTGTCTCTGCAGCAGCCAGCCACTCTGCTGGCACACATCCACATTTGCCTGTACTGTGCTAATGCTTGCATATTGTCACTCACAGGAACCACAATGTCCGGACAGGATAGAGCTGCTGGATGGAGACATCCAAATTTTACAGTGGATGAGGACAGGGCATTGCTAGAGACCTATCTCATAAGGTAGGACATCGGGCTGGCAGGGGTGGCAGCCACCAGCAGAGAGATGAGGGCTGGGAGGCATTGGCCAGGCAAGTGAATGCCCATGGAAGACATAACAACACCACAGGATTACAGGAAGTGCTTCAATGATGAGAAGAGGAGGGACATGGAGAAAATGGCCAACATCAAGGCCTCCCTGGCTAGGACAGGGGGTGGGCCGCAGACAGGTGTGTGACTCACACCCAAGGAGGAGTTGCTGGTGGCCAGCATGGGATGGACGGATGTGCTGGGAGTTCTGGGAGGGGGCTTCCAGACAGGTGGCAGTCCATTGCAACACTGTCAGTGTACATGTACCAAGATCTGTGCCTGTCCGTGTGTGTGTGTGCCAGGGGTGCCCTGACTAGCCCCACTGTGGGATGCTAGGCAACCATGTGTCAGTGTGCACAGATCATCTCACTGTATGCCCCATCCATCTACTGTGTATTGCAGATGCATGACATGCCACCTCTGTGCATCCCGGGGGCTCAACCATGGTCGATGGGGGTGGTTATCTGGGATGGAATACCAGTGGGTGGTGTCCAGGGTGTTGGGCCAGACACACACATGTCCATGAGCACCTGTATAGGCCTCAGTGCATGCCTGCATTTGCCGATGCATGGTCGCATCAGTAGCCCCATGGATGGCAGTCCCCTGTATGGCATGTCATCTGCACTTATGGCACACTTGCATGTCCCCCTGTACATGCCTGTCTGAATACACGAGTCACACATGTCAGTAACCATGTTTCCTTTCTCTCTTACAGCTCCATCAGACTTCATGAGTGCTGCCATGGCTGGTGGACCACACAATGACCTGGCGAGGGAGGAGGATGGGCCATCACACTGGGCCACAATCAGGGCTGTGGCCGATGCCATGTCGGGCCCTTCGAATGCCACCGCAGCCCAGGATGCAGTGCTGGTTGTTGCAGGGATGTCAAACCCCTCCATGACTGGTGCCATGACTGGGGGCCAGGATTGCTCATGGCTGTTCAGTATACTGGGTTTGGCTGATGATGACCCAGAGGACAGGGTGGATATTGCAGATGACCTGCTGGTGCTGGCATCCAGTACGCAGGAGGCATACAATGATGATGATCCAGACACCACACAGATCTGGGGTGACATGGCCAACAGCAGGCTGGCTGAGGCACAGGTGCAAGCACGGGTGGCACCATGTGGCATCGGTGGTCCTAGGGGCCCTGTGTATCATGCTGCTGTGGGGACAGGGACCGCTGGTACTGTTCAGCAGGGCACTGTGGTGCAGCAATGGACAGCAGGGGACCATGATGCAAGTGGCCTCAAATGCACAGTGGTTGCCCACACCCAGTTCCTGCCTATACAGCAGCCTGATGTGGTGCGTCCACCTACGGTGAATGCAGCGAAGTAGGATGGGGCTCCACCTGCCCATTGGCACCATCCCTGTGATGCATACCCTGCTGATGAGGTTGAGGGCTATGCATGCCTCCTGCAGGACACTGTGGAGGGGCAGGCGTCCCTAAGGGTGGACCTCAGGGGCATTCAGATGCAGCTGGCCATGAAGCATGAGTCGCTGGCTGCATGGCATGCCCAGGTGTTGGCAGAGGCTCACCAAACTGCGGGTGGGCACGACCTCTGCCCTGAAGAATATTGTGCTCACTGTCAAGGCAGTGAGTGCAAACAGTGTGCCACATGGCCACCAGGCTGCCAGCTGCACCCCCAGGAGTGCCTTACACACCACCAGGTCACAGAGTCAGGTGAACCCATTGCTGCTGATGCTGTCACCACACATGGCCATCCCCAACACCCCTGGATCCAACCTGGGTCTCAGGGACATCACACCAGTGAGCACACATTCACGGTCTTGCTGCAGTACTCCTCCAGGGGTGGTGGACACCCCCCATGGCCTGTGGCACTGACTCAGTGACCACCAGTCATGGGCATGACCACCACATGTCTGTGGCAACTGTACTGCCTCCCACTGAGACCTCAGTTGACAGCCCCCATGGCCCCTGTTACCAGCACCCATAGCAGCACACACACCAGGCTGACAGTGCTTCGGGAGGTGTGGGTGGCACGTGCCTGCCCTGTTATGATGCCTGTGGGGATCACCTGTGTGTTGCACCATGCATGGCCGGGGGCACCGTTGTTGTGTTATGTGGCATGGGTGTGATTAGTGTGGCCCTGTGTCTGCTGTGCATGTGTGCCAGTGGATGTACACTGATACATGCCATCCCCAAAACAGACACCATGTCCCTTCTGGCCATGAGTGTCCTGCTGTGCGTGTGTCTGTGCATTGCTGTCACCCCTCACAGGTGTGCTACATGACAGCTGTGTTGCTGTCATCTGCCCTGTGGTGTGGGTGTGGGTGTGTGGGTTTGGGTGAATGGGTGTGTGCTGGTGTGTGTGTAGGTGTGGGTGTGGGTGTGTGGGGGGGATGCCGTGTTTGTCCCACTTGTGTTACTCACCTGCAGTCTCCAAAGTGCTCTTCCATGATGGTGTCCCTGTTCTGCAAGGACCTGGCAACCAGGCATGGTTCCCTACAGGCCAGTGGCTGTTTAACATCTCCACTATGGGGTCCCTGCTCTGCTGCATCCTCCTCTTCTCCCTCCTCCTCCTCCTCCTCCCCAGAACTGTTGCCCTCCTCTGCCTGGACAGCTATTCCACAGTCAATGGCCATGTTGTGCAGCATACAACAGGCCAGGAATATGCCACAGGCCTTCTCTGGGCTATTTTGTAGGGCACCACCTGACCTATCCAGGCACCTAAAGTGAGCTTCAGCATGCCGAAGACATGCTCAATGACGATGCATGTAGCGATGTGTGCTGCGTTGTACAGTTCCTCACCTCTGTGCCTGGTTGGCAGAAGGGTGTAAGGAGCCAGGGTCAGAGAGGGCATGCTGCATCACCTGTGGGGGCCAAAAGCAGTCTGTTACAAGCCCGCATACATGTGCATTGTGTACCACAGCTCCCCCACCAATCCACCATGGTGCACTGGTGCGGCTACTGCCTGTTCTTCCCTATCCCTGTGGCCCACCTCCCGGTGCATCTCCTTCCCCCACAGTGGGTCAGTGCGTTCATGCACTCACCAAGGTCTGCATGCCCTGGCTGCTATGAGCTGCCCTGTACCCGCCTGTGCACATTAACATGGCTGCCCACACCTGTCCCATTCAACATTCTCTGTTCTCCATTGCCCAACAGTCGCCCGTGCCTGGGTGCGTATGGTGCATTCTGCCCTGCCACATGTGCCTGCTGTTGCACATCACCTTGGCCCCAGTGCTGTGCTGTACTGCTTCACTGTCTTCCATGATGCGTGCACCACCCCATTGGTGTGCCCACCTCCAATATCCCACCTGGGCACTTCTCCCTGTGCAGGCCTGCTGGGGCCCATCCACACCTGCTCTACTTCCCGTCATTTGTTGTGCCATGGTATCCTGTTTGTGGGCATGTATGCATGCCCCACTCACCCACTAGGTGGCTGCTGGGTATGTCCCTGGTCTCAAACCGGTGGCACAGGGTGGATTGGTAGGATATGAAGGCATCTTGTGTACTCTCAGGGTTTGTGATGCAGACATTGCTGATACACCCTGTCGCATTGCACACCACCTGGTAGTTGACGGAGTGGAACCACATGTTGTTCATGTACGGCATGGCCTCTTCACTAGGTGGTGCAAGGATTGCCACATGGGTGCAGTCAATGGCCCCTATCATGTCTGGAATGCATGCCATCCTGTGGAACTGTTACTTAGCTTCTGTCCACTCTGTCTGTGTGCTTGGGAATCAGATGTATTCCGAACCATGTGGGAGCAGTGCGGTGAGGAACTGTGTGAAGAGACGGGACATGGACAGCTGGAATATGCCAGTGGTGTCTCCAGCTGGCCTCTGGAACATTCCAGTGGTGAGCAGACACATTGCTGTTGTCACCTTGGTCTCCACTGATATGACATGACCCTTTCTAGTGGGTGCCTGCATTTCATCATGGCACAGCTCACAGAGCTGCTTCAGAATTGCCCTGTTCAGGTGGTATCAGCAGACTGTTTGTGTGTCTGTCAGTTGTTCGAACATTAGTCTGACATGATACTTCCACGGGGCAGGCTGCCTACATTACCTTCTGCTGCCACGCTGTTGGTTTGCATGTCTCCTCATCCCCATTATCATTCCCACCATCAGGAATGGTGTACCATCCATCTCTGTAACCTTTGTTTTGCTGCTGGTGTTCTGCCTGCTGCTGCTGCTGCTGCTATGCTTCAGTCTGCCTGCTGGGGGCCTGCACTTAAGTCTACATCTTTTATACTTATTTTCTTATGGCACATTTTGTGGATGCGCTGTGAATGCGCTGCGTTTCCGCATTCATTTTCCTTTGTGAATGGCTCTGCACTGTGTATGCAGCTGCACGCCCACTCCAGATACACTGCATATCATTATTTTCACCCTCTGGTGCATCCTGTGTGGTGCAGTGCATCAGGGATATGCCAGAGCATCTCTACCCTATATGAATGATGCCATTGTGCATTTCCACGATGCCCAGCGCATCTGCTTTGTGAATCCTGCCTAATAAGTTTAATTTTAAAAACAAGGAATATTTATTAGGGGGACAGGAACAAGCTCTGGATGAGGGAATAGAATGGTTTAAATTCAGTGAAAAAGTTCTGAGATCACTTCCCAAATCCCAAATCCCACCACCCTCTCTTGCGTACCCACACAGAATTTACTGTTTCTCCCTACTGGTGCACCAATACCCCAAAGTCCCTTGGAAGCTCCTAGTGTAGTCCATTAATTGTGTGCACACAGTGGGCAGTTGCAGGCCTGATGTTGGACTATGGTGTGGTACTGATTGAAGGCTGGTGATTGGGTATCCTAAACAAATTATTCAACACAAATGCTAGCTTTTCCTGGATGTTGCACTTCTATAAATAAGTTTTGAATAATAATTGCACAGAAATGCCTAGCAATTACTCTTATCTGCTACTGACTAGCAAAATAATTGGAGGGGTATTGACCCAGTACTGACAACCTTAGCAGACTCAGCAGGCTTGCTCTGTCAGGAGGTCTCTCTCTGGGTTGCAAATGCAGGCTATGGTACAGGTGTTGAGGAACCAACATGTTTACAGGTGGTGAGGGGTTCAGGCTGTACTGGTCTCCTATGTTCTTTCCACCCCAGAAGGGACTTGCCTTCATCCTCCCCAAGGAGTAGGGCCCCAGGTGATTTAGACCCTTAGTCGGGACAAGTCCTGATAGCTCACAAAGCCCAGGGCAGGAGCTTTGGTGTTGTTCCTGGAGAAAACAGAAATCTTTTTGCAAAGATTCTTTAAACAACTTTCTTCCAACCTTGTGACTGATCACTGATTTTTCTCACTGATCTTTCTTCTTGTGTGTTACAGACAAATCTGCTCTAGTGCACATCTCTCTCCTTTGTGCAGAAATCCAGAGATCAAATATCAGTGGCTAGCACCTCATGCATTATTAATTATGCTGAGTCCCTGGCTCTCAGTGGCTGCCAGTTCCAGGGAAAAGCATGCATACAAGTCCTGAGCCAGCTTTCAATTTAACTGTTTGGCAGAGCTGAGCTAGCCTCCAAATTCACTTCAGTATTACAAGGACAGAACAAACTGAAACCTTAGTCAGTCTGCTGCTAGCTGTTTCTGCAAAGCTAAACGCATGAATAGCCAACATTCCCAGCCAGGCTGTGTGTCCTCTGACTCCCTCTTCAGTAGTTTTGGAGCTGGGAAGACTACAAACATAGCTACATTTCAAGTCTTTCACTTTATCTTCTATTTAAAGATGTTTCTGTTCCTTGGTGTGGCTTCTAGCCATTAAGATTAATGCCTTCCAGTCCCTCCTGCATCTGTTGGGACTGGGGGTGAATTGGTGGCAGGGGAGTGCTGTTGAGTGTCTCCCAAAGTTCATCCCAGGGAGGAGTGGTTTTGTACTTTATATAGCTTTGATAGCTGCTTGACAATGAGCAACTTCCTTGCTGTGCTCTCCCCAACCATGAAGGCAATCCAGGGGCCAGTTGAGTGTAGAGAGGTGGTAGGATGCCAATCATGGTGAGAAGGGTGCTGAAAGAGCCTGCACAGCTCAGGAGGGACCACCAGGGCCAATGCCACTACCTCAGAGGTTGCCAAGAAAGAGGAGAGGCTGGACCAGGGTGGGCTCAAGGAAGGAAAGGGTGGTGGAACAGAGTTGCATCCCTCCAGCTGTACCTCTCCACAATTCATTCGCTCTTCTGGTGGATAGTGGTTCCTCTATGGAGGCACCTGCAGTGGAGACCAAGGAGGATGCTGGGAACCTTCACAAGGAGACCCACAGGAGGTGGCATGGGACCCACAGGGTAAGGAACAACTCCTGGTGGGGGACTCAATCATTAGGGGGTAGAAATGGGTGAGGAAGGGAGAGGAAGTAAGGTGCCTTCCTGGCACCACGGCTTGAGGGGCAGGAAGGAATCTTCAGGATCGTGGGAGGAGCTGCAAGAGGGAGGGAGCTGGATGTCATTGTCCACCTAGGGACAAATGACCTGGCTAGGAATGGGATCAGAGCAGTGCAAGAGGAGTTTGAAGAGTTGGGAAGGGGCCTTAGACAAGTAGCGCATACGGTAACCTTCTCGGAGGTGCTGCCTGTCTGTGGCAAGGGAGATGCTAGGGCACCAGGGAATTCAATGAGTGGTTGAAAAACTGGTGTGGAGCTCAGGGTTTTGGCTTCATTGGGGACTGGGGAGCCACCTGGAGGGATGCAGACCTATGCTGATGCGATGGTCTGCATCTGTCCGGGGGGGGGGACCAGGATCCTAGGTGAGTGGTTTAAATGCTTCGTTGGCAAGCATTTAAACTAGCTAAGGGGGAGGCACTGAAAAGGAGCAGGGGAAATCTGAGCTTCCCCCCACAAAACATGGTGATTAGTGAGGCAAACACCAAGGTACAGAAGTTATTAGGGAGCAGAACAGATTTAAATGTAAAAAAAGGCAAAGGCAGTAAGGATAGAAATGGGGCTAAAAGGGGTAAGGCTATCAAAAAGTGGAGGGTGATGAGTACCAATGCCCATAGTCTGTGTATCAAGCTCCCTGAACTAGTGGCCTTGATGGAAGAGGGTTGCCTGGATATTGTGGCAGTCACAGAAACATGGTACACAGAGAACCATGACTGGGATGTCAACATACCAGGATACACAATCTACAGGAGGGACAGGGAGGGTAAAAGGAGAGGAGGAGTAGCTCTCTATGTAAAGGAAGGGATCAAAGCAACAGAACTAAAGAGTAAACAGGGAGCAGATGAGGCACTTTGGGTCACCCTGGAGACAGGAAATGGCACCACAATCCGCATGGGGGTTGTATACAGACCCCCATCTCAGGGGAGGGAATGGACAAGGAAATGACAGAAGGCTTTCTTAGAATGGCAGAAAAAGGGAGATATTGTTGGTGGGGACCTGAATATGCCAGATGTTAACTGGAGCACCTTTGCTGCAGGCACATCCAAGAGCAGGGCCATTCTTGATGCCCTACAGGAGAATGCCTCAGACAGCTAGTATTGGAACCCACTCGGGAGGAGCAGTCTTAGACCTGGTACTCTCAAATGGGGATGGAGAAAGAATCTCAGATTTAGAAGTGGGTAGCCATCTGAGACAAGCGACCACCAAACAGTGTGGTTCACGATAAACACAGCCTACAATCAAGCCATACAAAAGCAAGAGTACTGGACTTTAGGAAGGCTGACTTTGGGAAAATGAGAGTGTGCCTCAGAAAAGCACTAGCAAACAGGCAAGAAGGAGGGGTGGAGGAACAATGGGGAGTGATCAAAACAGCCATCACAGAGGCAACAAGCCTTTGTGTAAAGCAAATCAATAAAACACAACGAAGGAAAAAAACGCTATGGTTCTCAAAAGAGGTGGCAGAGAAGGTTAAGGAGAAAAGGCCAGCATTCAGGAAATATAAGGAAACACAGAAGGAGCAGGACAGAGAACTTTATCAGTTAAAGCAGAAAGAGGCTGGGAAGGCAGTCAGAATAACAAAGGCCCAAACCGAGGAAAGGATAGCCAATTCTGTTAAGAAGGGGGATAAGACCTTTTATAGGTACATTAGGGAGCGAAGAAAGACCAAAGGAGGGATACTGAAGCTTAATAAAGGGAAGGGAATGTGGGTAGAGGGTGACAGTGAAAAAGCTGGGATACTGAACGAATATTTCTGCTCAGTATTCATAAAGGAAGAGGAGGGGGAGTTACCTAAACCAAACAAGAGAAACACTCTGAAGACAGGGGTCGATACCAGTCCATTTACAGAAGAAAGGGTTCTGAAAGAACTAATAAAATTGAAGGTGGACAAAGCAATGGGGCCTGATAGGATTCACCCAAGAATTCTAAAAGAACTAAGGGTAGAACTAGTGACACTGCTGACTACTCTCTTTAACAAATCATAGGAGGATGGGGTGGTACCCGAGGACTGGAGGAGGGCAGATGTGATTCCTCTTCACAAAAGTGGGAGCAGGACAGAGGCAGGACACTACAGACCAGTTAGTTTGACCTCAGTGGTAGGGAAAATGTTGGAATCACTTCTGAAGGAAAGAATTGTTGAGTACCTAGAGGCCAGTGGGGCAGAGGACCCAAAGCAGCATGGATTCACGATGGGAAGGTCGTGTCAGATGAATCTAATAGATTTCTTTGACTGGGTGACCAAAGTAGTAGACCAGGGAGGGGCTGGACATGGCCTACCTAGATTTTAGCAGGCATTTGATACAGTCCCACACAAAGATTAATTCACAAGATAGCCAGCCTTGGGTGGGTCCCAGGTGGTAGCCTGGATAAAAAATTGGCTAGACAACAGGACGCAAAGGGTAGTAGTAAATGGAGTCCACAGTGAAGAAAGGAGGGTTACTAGGGGGTACCGCAGGGTTCAGTACTGGGACCGGTCCTTTTTAATGTCTTTATAAGTGACATTGCAGAGGAACTGGAAGGAAAAATATGTCTCTTTGCAGATGACACAAAGATCTGCAACAGGGTTGATACACCAGATGGAGTGGAAAGGATGAGAAGGGACTTGGAAAGGTTGGAGGAATGGTCAAATGTATGGCAGCTCAGATTCAATGCAAAGAAGTGCAAGGTAATGCACATGGGAAACAAAAACCCAGGGGAAGCATACACAATGGGGGGTGAGATACTGACAACAGTAAAAATAGAAAGGGACCTGGGGGTAATTATATCAGATGACCTAAAGGTGGGCAAGCAATGTGAGAAGGCAGTAAGGAAGGCTGGGGGTATACTGGGATGCATAGGAAGAGGCATCAATAGTAGAAAACAGGAAGTTGTTATCCCTCTGTACAGACAGTTGGTGAGACCCCATCTGGAGTACTGTGTGCAGTTCTGGAGACCCCATCTCCACAAAGACATAGACAGAGTGGAGACTGTCCAGAGGAGGGCAACCAAAATGGTGCAGGGTCTGCACCAGAAGACATATGAAGAAAGACTAAAGGAGCTTAATATGTATACCCTTGAGGAAAGAAGGGAGAGAGGGGACATGATAGAAACTTTCAAGTACCTCAAGGGAATTAACAAAGTCCAAGAGGGTAGCATCTTCCAGAAAAACAGATGTGCAAGAACAAGGGGGCACAATTTGAAGATAGAAGGGGGACGGCTCAGAGGTAATGTGAGGAAGTATTTTTTCACTGAGAGGGTTGTGGATGCATGGAACAGCCTCCCTGAGGAGGTTGTGGAGTTAAGAACAGTGGGGGACTTCAAGAATGCATGGGACAGGCATAGGACAGTCCTAGTTGGGGTTAGGAGGAAGTAAGTTGTTGGTTAACTAGGATCTGCAGCTTATCTGTTAGGTAGGAAAATGGGCAGACTAGGTGGGCCAAGTGGTCCTTATCTGCCATCAAATTCTGTGTTTCTATGTTTCTACAGCAAATGACAGTGTCCAGTCCTCCCTGGGTCCTGCAACTGCAGTCTTGATCAGGGCAAGGGGGAAAGAACAGTACAAGGGAAAAGGCAGCAGCAGTGCTCCAACAAGAATAAAACATACAACACCTTTTAGGAGGGGATTACATCTGCATTATGGGGGGAAAGCGTATTTAGTAAAACTGACCATGTTAGGGAATGAATCCTTGACTATAAGCCAGATATTGCAGCAATTACCGAATCACCGCTCAGTAGTAAAATAATAGATTCCCAAACTGCAATAGAAAATTACCAAACTTTCTAGAAAGACAGAAATAGAAAAGGTGTCATGTTTTTGCTTTCCAATAAGTAGAGACTTGTAATAACTAAAATTGAGGACAGCATGAAACCTGAGGACCCGTAAGTATTGTTTGGAGTGTCTGCAGCACCACACTATAAGCCCATCTTATTGGCAGGAGTATATCACCCACCTATAGCAAACCCCTGAGGTTTTGAGAGTTTACAAGACTTTCTTTTTAGATTTAGAGAGAAATATGAAATATTCAGGATACATGACTTTAACATAGACTGGCATATCTGCATTTAATAGAACTGAAGGAAAGTTTGGGCTTATCTCAGTCAGTTCAAGATTCAACCAGAATTAATGCAAGAAACTCCAAAGCTTCAAATGCTCTGTTTTTGATTTTTACCAACTCCCCTCACTTCTACACATCTGAAGGAGTTCTCCCAGATGTGTTTTCTGAATATCAGGTAATCTTTGCATTAAAAGAAAAACTTCAGAGGCAAAATAAGGAAAGAACTATTAAAGTGGAGATGTTTTAAAAATGTTGGCTATATTGCGTTTATAGTGGATATTGAGGGGCTGGCATGGGACAGGATTGTTTTAATTCCCACAGTTGAAGATGCATGGATGTTCTTTGCCAAAGTTTATGGAAGTCTGTGATAGACATTTGACTATCAGAAGTAAAAAAAAAATTAAAAGTAATAATGCTAACTGTTATCATAGTGCTTTAAAAAATTATGATAAAGAGGGATAAGACATGGATTAGAACTTAAAATTACAAAGTGATTGGGATAATTAGAGACATGCACATAATAAATATACTTAGTAAATATAAATATATGTCCACATTGCTATATGTTTGTGTTTTAGAGTAACTTAAGGTAGTAAGACCATGGAACTGTCTTGTAAACAGGGTGGTAAAATCCCAATGGCATGTTTCCTGTATAAAAATAAAGTTTTAAAAGTTTTATCTGTCATTTATCTATCTAAGTTAGCAAAGCAAAAATATTATAAACAAAAGTTTGATGGCAGTTTCAGACATGATCACAAAGATTTTTGGAAAACAATGACAGGTCTGATAAAAACAAAGGACAGTAGTATAATGAATACTTTTGTAATTGATGGACAAGTCACACCCCTGGGCAAAGACATAGTCACAAAATGTAATAATTATTTTGCAAGGATGGCTCTGGACGCCTTGGGGAATAAAATATCTGCTTTTAGTTGTGGAACAAATGGTGCTATGTGACAAGGGTGACTGCAGGACGGCAACCAGCGGAAGGGCGCAAAACCTCCGGGGTGACTGAAAAACAGTTTGTTATTTAATGCAGGGGGCACCACCCCTCATGGGGGGCTTCACCCCCACACCCCCCTTACTTAGGATTCCTACTCTGGGGGAGCACATCTCGGAGAAAGAGGGGAAATCCCAGGTCACTCATATTGTCGGCGCTGTTGTGCTGTCTCCCTTACGACCAGTTGCTGACATTCAGTCGCCCACATCACAGGCTACTGGAACAAATTATCAGCCACCTTCTAAAAGTCAGATTTTGACTCAGCCACAATTTGAATTTATTAGTATAGAGGCAGGCAAGGTTAGGGATGTGTTATTGAAACTGAATACTTCTAAAACCCTGGGGCTAGCCTAGACAATATTCCCATGCAGCTGTTAAAATATGCAGCTCCCAGGGTTCCTTGTCTATTAACATATGTATTTAATTTGTCTCTTAAAATGGGAGACTTCCCAGAAGCCTGGAAAAGTGTGAAAGTCATACCAATTTTCAAATCCAGCTCTAAATCAGAAATTGAAAATTACAGACCTATATCACTGCTCCTGCAGGTGTCCAAAATTTATGAAAATTTGGTTAGTAAACAACTTAAACATTTTTGGACACTCACAAGAAATGAAATTATTTTCAATCTGGTTTTAGATACAACCATAGCATATTATCAGCACTGACAAAGGTTGATGAAATGAGGTTCAGTTCAGTCTGGATGGCAGGTCATTGGTAGGGGCAATTTTTGTTGATTTGTCAAAAGGTCTTGACATTCTTGACCATGATGTCCTCTGGTCTAGGCTGACCTCCACAGGACTAAATAATACCAGTTTAAAGTGGTTTGATTTCTACCAAAAGGCATCAACAAAAGGTGTTTTTTAGGGGATTTTGAATCAGGATCGATTCCAATAACAGTTGGTGTCCCACAAGGTTCAATTCTAGGACCACTTTTGTTCAATGTCTATATGAATGATATTAGTTTTAGTGAACCAACAATCAAATACCACCTTTATGCAGATGATACCATCATATCTACAAATGGAGATACAGTTGAACAGAAACAGTTCAAACTCCAGAAAGTTGTGACCAGCTGCAGTATTTTTTTCAAGGAACATAAATTAGTACTTAATTCAAAAAACAAACAAACAAACAAACAAAAAAACCTTTAAAACTCTTTTTTAGTAGGAACCCAAAAATGGGGCTAATGAAACTTTTAAAATTGTTACACTTGAGGGAACGGTCTTGCAGCAAGCCAGATCATACAAATATTTAGGAATGTGGCTGGACAAAAAATTAAAATGGAATATGTGCATATTTATAAAATTGTCAGTAATATTAGATGGAGGTTGGGCATGTTATGCAGGTTGAAATCTTTTTTCTAGGGTGATTAGAAGATATATTGCAAATGTAATGGTGCTATCAGTTTTGGATAATGGTGATATGTTTTATGTTGGGGCATCAGACAGGGAGCTGGCAAGTGTGCATGTTATATACAACAGACTTGCCTGCTTTATTCTAGATGCCTCTCATGATACGCACCACTGTAACTTATGTGTGGACCTGAGCTGGCTAGAACTGAGTGATTGTAGAAGTATTCACATTCTAACACTTATGTTTAAGTGCCATAAAAGGAAATTCCCACAAAATATTATGGAAAAATATTGCAAAACGGCCACAGAAGGGTTATCTAAGAACAGATAAGGGTTTGGGATTTATGGTACCTAAATGTAACCTATAGGTGGGAAGGGCTTCCTTGTATTATTTGGGAATGACATTATGGAACACTATTCCTTAAACCCTAAGACCAGAGGATGGGAATCCCCGCTTAGGGGAAATAAAAAAATGGTTTATACAACAATATATTACACCCTTACTTTGTTGCCAGTAGCTGGATATTGGTCGGTATTTTCAGCATCATCTATAGATTTCATGGTATTTTGTGTCCCATATATGTATAGTCATGGTGTATTGTTTATATGTATATGTATTCATTGTTATTATCTTTATCTTTATTTTTATTTTGAAACTAACTGACTAGTGCTGTGTGGAATTTGCAAATTGCAGAGGAAAGAAAGTCTGTGGAATTTACAAAATTCTGGCAAAATTCCACCAGAATTCGCCAGAAAAGGAATGGTAAAATTCCACAGCAGAAAGTACTTATGGAATGATTTTCAGTAGAAAAAAATGCTGTTCTGTGGAATAGTATTCACAGATCTCAATATTTTTCTCAGAAACTGTTGCAGAATAATTTTCGGCTAAAAAAAACTGTTACGTGGAATATTATTCCGCAGATCACTGTAGGCATAATTCCACAGAAGAACCAGTAAAATTCCAACAGAAAAATGGTAATTCTGTACTAATTTTGCTGGTGGAATTCTGCATTCTGCACAGCACTATAATTGACCAGTGCAATGTTGATATCATACTGGGAAATATAGAGAAGGGCAAAAGTTGTGATTTCTGCTTTAGTGGAACTTCCGCAAAATTTCACAACTTTTGCAGAAGTTAACAAACTTCCATCTGTGGCTGATCGTAAATCTTCAAAATATGTTGGGTGAATGTTCGCCCTGTTTTGCTCACATACTTGACAGTAAAAAACAAAAAACACACTTTCCCTGGTGTCCAGTGCCCCCCTCCCCACCCCAAAGCCCTGCCCGAAATAGCAATAAAATTCTCTGGTGGCTAGCAGTCACTTTCCCCACCCGATCAGCTGCCCCATATATAACAAATAATTCCCTGGAGGCTAGCGGTCCCTCCCCCACTTCATCATCTGCCCCATATATAACAAATAGTTCCCTGGTGGCTAGTATACCATCCCCCACCCTTAATTCCCAAATTTTTGTAGCACCCCTCTTGTATCACTAAAAGTCATCTAAATACATTTTCTGTCTGTTTAGGGATATATCTCCAGGCTCTGCTGTGCACAGGTCAATTTCTGTAGTGTTCATGTATTGACTTGGATGTAATTGCAGAAAAAAGTGTCTGGAATGAGAAAGCACTTGTGGTCAAGTCCTTTGCCTTCCAGCAATGCAGATCTAAATAGGGAAGAGGAGTGATGGTCTGGGTATATTTGCCACCCATGGGAACCTTTTATTCCATCTAAGCCTGTTACAATGCCTGATGTGATGAGGTAGCCCCATACATATTTGTACTGTTCAGATATGGTATATACACATGGGTTGTGTTTCAGAATTAAGCCACTGGCCCTTTAAGGATCCTATGGAAAAAAACATGGGGAATTATTTTTTCCAACTAAGTGCTGGGCCTGGCTCTCAGACAGGCTTACATATCAAAGGACTGGAAACTAGGAACTGGCTTAAATGAATCATTTAACACATTTTTTTGTGTTTGAATGTCCAGACCTTACAACCAGGAGAATAGTGACATAACATCTGGGGTTCTTGGTACTGTATGTTGTGGGTTTCCTGAGATCAAAGGTCAGGAATGTCTTTTACCAGAAACTGTTCAGCAGGGGAGCAACATGCTAAACTAAGTTGTTAGACCACAGTATAGGGGAGGGGTAGTTTTCTGGTATTTTATACTCTGGAGAAAGTAAGGTGGAGTGAGGGAGGGAGACCCCTCCAGGAAAAAGGCTGAACTGCTGAAACATCCCAGCCTAAATAACTGACCAATCAAAAGGGTAGGCTAGAGTGACATCACTTGAGATATAATTTTATTATTTTCTTTTTATTTATTTAGTTTTTGTTGACGGGGTAAGTGCACTAGACAAATCCTGCCTATTTTCAGGCATGACCCGGGGGAGGGGGATACAGATGAATGCCAAGTAGCCTTGAACCAGATTAAGCTGTTGGAATAAAAAAGGAATACAGTCAGAAAACTGTGCTTTTTTGCTTTTTGGTATAATTTTGCCTAGTATTAGCTTTGGGTAGTTTTGTTAAAAAAAAACAACTACTGATTAGTGAGGAGAACTTTGCTTCACTGAAGAACGAGAGAAAATCTTTTGGGAAAGGAGTTTTTCTCTGACAAACCCTGAATTTTGCTGAGGAAGAAAATTCAGAGACTGTCTTATCATCTTGCTGAACTTTTTGAGAACTCTTTTCAGAAAACATGAAGATGTTTTCTGGCAGATGGGGCTGTTCATACCTTGGACTCCAAACATCAATAATGTAGAAAATATTAGCATTCATAGTGTGTAGGTTTATTGTTAAATTTCACATTTTTTAACATTGTTGTCTAATTGTGTAGAATATTTTTAATGTGTTATGTTATGATTTTCTTATCAACTCTGCCTGGGTCTAATTTGTGTGGTATAACATTTTAAGGGAAAAGGTTTTGTCATACTGATGCCTCATTTTAGTCGGACCACTTGACTACTTAGTTCCAAATTTTAGAAAAAAGGCTCCCTGTAGAGAGAGAGAGAGGAAGCTCTCCTTCTTTATAGTCAAAGTCATGGGGTTCATCAAGGGGGGTCTCCCTGGCGTAGGGGATCCAGCTGTGCCTAAGGGTGCTGCATGCCACCCATTAATGCATCTTGCATGGGGGGTGCAATGGGTGTGGATTGGCTATGCCCCACAGATACGCATCATGTAGCCACTCCACCCATTAGTGCATAGGGCCCATTATGAGGGTTTGATTATTTAAAAATATTGGGTACATCATCTGATCATACACAATCCTTGTCCCACCAGTATAGATGTTTCCCATTGAGTATAGGCCACCTCTAAATGTTCATGTTGCATTAACAAACTCAAGTTCAGGGTAATGTTGGTAGCATTACAAGATTAGTGGAGATCACTGACATTATAGGTAACATTGGTGGAGCTCTGAAGGGTAGCATCATAACTTTTGATATACTATAGCCATACTTTAAACACATAGGTCCAGATATTCAAAAGGGATGCACCAGCACAAGTCCAAAAATGCGCCATTCTGCAATATTCAGCGGGAGTCAGATGCACCCCCCAAATCACAATGTGCAAGACTGCAATGATAATGAATGCATGTGCAACTGAAGGGGGAGGAACCATGCATAAATGGTGCAGTGTGATATTCAACAACATGTGCCATGCGCAATAGGGGAGCAAACAGAAGTTGCGCTATAGCGGAAATTATCCAAAATAAAAAGGAACAAGAGAGAGGCGCAAGAACGCTACAAGGAAGCCACATGTTGGTGAACTGCAGGCAGCCACACAGGTACACAGAAACTGGGAGCAGGACAGGGCAGGAGCAGGACAGAGCACCTGGAACCACCAGGAACAGGGAAGGTATGGGGAGCCTGTTTCACAGTGCAGGACAAAAGGGGGAAGTGCCACACAGCACTGAGGGCACAGATAGTGGGCAGTACGGCCACTACAGGGAGGTGTTCCCGGTGCAGGGGGAGTAGCAGCAAGGACAGCAGGGGGAATGGAGAAACAGCTGCTGGGGGGGTAACACAAGCCAGGGAAATGGCCAGTGCCACCATCCAGATGGAGGCAGTTATGAGGGGGGTGAGAAGGCAGGAAGCAGGGGGGCCCGCCTGTGGAAGGGCCCGTCGGCGGTATGCCCCCAACAGGCAGTACCGAGCCCACACCAGCTTTGAGCTGTACACTGATACTGAGATAGTGGGCTGGTACCGCCTGAACTGGGTGATCCTGAGGTGGCTCTGTGAGCTGTGCAGTGATGTGATGCAGGCACCCACACGACGGAGCCATGCTCTGTCAGTGGAGACCAAAGTGACAGCTGTCATGTGCCTGCTTGCCATGTGTACCTTGCAGAGACCAACAGGGGACACAACAGGCATAACCCAGTCGACCGCGTCATGCCTCCTCACCCAATTCCTCAGCGCACTGCTGCCACATGCTGCGGAGTACATCCATTTCCCCAGCACACCAGCGGAGTGCACAGCAAACATACAGGAGCTCCACAGGGTAGCACGTATGCCTGGCATGCTCAGGGCAATAGACTGCACCCATGTGGCCATCCGCACACCACCTTGCCCTGAAGGGGCCGCATACATGAATCGGAAGGGGTATGCAAGCATCAACTGCCAGGTGGTGTGCGATGCCAGGGGGCGCATAATCAATGTCTGTGCTATGCACCCTGGGCGAGCACATGATGCCTTCATCTGGCACCAGTCCACACTGTGCCACAGGTTTGAGAGTGGGGACATCCCCACTGGCCATCTAGTGGGTGAGTTTGCAAATTACGCAGAAAGACATGGAGCTTGGGAGGGGCATAGTCAGAGGTGACATGGGTATTGGCCTAGATGGCCCAAGGCAGGGCGACGCTGATCACCAAACTAATGTCCACCCTCTACACACAGATGACAGTGGATACCCATTCCGTCCCTGGCTGCTCACACCATAGCAGTGGCCTGCGACCCCATCACAGCAACGCTACAATGAGGCACACGCCACCACACGCAATGTCATCGAGCGGGTGTTCAGGATGCTGAAGGCACATTTCCATTGCCTGGACACGTCTGGCAGTGCCTACAGTACAGCTCCTCAAAGGTCTGTGGGCTATTCCTGGCCTGTTGCATCCTGCACAACATGGCCAACGACTGTGGGATAGCCGTACAGATCGAAGAGGGGAACAGCGATGGGGACGATGAGGATGCTGGTAAAGATGGTGATGGGCAGTCCCCCTTGGTTGAAGGAACCCCCAACTGATCTGGATGGCACAGCTGCACCGGGACACCATCACAGAGGAGCACTTCAACCAACCCAGGTAAGTGATGGGGCCATGTGCAACCACCAGTGGCAAGGGCACAACCCACAAACACACATGGACAAACCCCAGGGGTACATGTCATTAAGGGAATTGGCCGAGCATGGAACCACACACACCATCAGGGATGGGCAAGGTCTAACATGGCACGCAGTCACACACACACACACACACCACAAAACATGCACAAAGGGTAGGAGGCACACCAACCCCAACCGCCACCCCTAGCCACACACACGTCCACAGACCACCACGCCCAGTGCCTGTCATTGTGCATGTGTCAGACGCTGGACACCATTGCACAGTGGCGGACAGTGCAATGCAGGCATAATCATGCACACGCCACAGCGAACAGCAGCCAGCAGGGTGTGCAGATGGGACGAGTGTGTGTGTGTGTGTGCAGGGCTGGGTATCCCACCTGTGCATTGCATGTTGAACAGCACAATGCACGCAGGGCAGCATCAGACAGTAGCCATGGTGGGAGACAGGTCAGTCACGCACCACAGTGCCATGGCCACCACGGATGCATGGGCGGCCCCGCTGAGACCCGCCAGCAGTGACAGGCTGACCAATGGCCTCATGGGGTGGCACCGATGGTCCCCAAGGGGTTCTGCTGCGTGAACACAACCATGTTCGCGCAGGGGTCTGCAGCACACTGAACATGCCTGCACCAGGCTTGCTCAGGATGCCCGCAGCTGAACCCGGTGTCGACAAGGTGGGTGTCGCATGACACTGGGAACAGGGTGTGGACATTGCACTGCACGGTGTCTGCGACGCATTGGTAAATTACTGTGTGCCCGCTGTGGCCATGGCAGCTGTGATTGTCTGGTCAGCCTGTCAATAGCAGTGGTCACATCCTCCTGCATCCGGTCCATCCCTGCCAGGAGCAGAAGCGGTGTCTCTGCTGCGCTGTTCCTCTGCCTGGCACAGAGCCGCACTGAGTGCATCCACCGCCGTCACAAGCCGCAACTGCTGATCGACTGATTCTTGGAGTATGCGGGTGTGCTCTTCTAAGAGGTCATATGCCTGATCGGCATGCTGTCCCTCACGGTGTTCATTGCCCTGATAGGCAGCACCCCTTGAGGGTGGGCGCTGCACACCAGGGCCAGGCCTGGACATGTTCACAGGCAGTAGACTTACGCCACCCCCTGACACTGTACTCCCATGGCCATTAGCTGATTGCTGACACTGCCCCTCTGGCTGCTGCTCTCCCAGGGCTCAACAGTGCCGCCGCAGTGGCCGCAACAGCCCCACTGTCCTGGACATGCACCAGTGCTGCCCCACTGGTGCAGACAGGCACAGGCTGGGACTGTGATGTCACACAGGCCTCCAAGGCAGCACCACCCATGGCCATGCCCGTGATGTAACCTGCTGTGTGGCCATCCTGTGGCCCACATGTATCACTGTCCATGAAATGAGCTCCATCATCATCAGTGACGTGTTCTGGCACCAGCCCAAGTCTCAGCATGCCGGTATCCATGGATACCAGCATGCTGGGACACAGGCAGGGCCTCCTCTGCACCTTCTTCACCAACATCAGTCCGGATGGCCAGGCGGGCCCACTGTCGCCCTGACCCTCGGATGCCTGTGGAGGTGGATGGGCCCTCATCTAAGTCCATGGTATCACCTTCAGTGGACAAGCTCACCACCGCTGACCCATGTAGATGCTCAGGAGCTGTAAGGGAACACATTAGCATTAATGTATCTGCCCTACCCTGTCTCCCCCCATTGACAGATCAGGACCTACCTTGCAGTGATGGGCTACCACCCATCTGGAATCCACCACCAGGAACACCCTTGATGGCAAACACCGCATGCTGCCAGCAACCCACTCTTCTCTTGGGGTCAAGCGTTGCACGGCTGGCTGTCCCCCACCGGTCACAGCCCGTGCTGCCCTGATGGCAGCCACCTTGTCCTTAATCCTCCACCTGTCCATGCCCATCTTCTTTTTGCACTCCTGCACAGACCGCTGGTGGCTGCTATGCAGGTTGATGGCATGCTCCACCTCTTCCCATGCAGCAGCATGGGCCTGTGGTGTTCCCCGCCGTCTGCTGAGCAGCGGCTCCTGGTCAAGGTAGGCCTCAAACAGGGCATCTGTTTCTGCCTTTGTGAAGTTAGGCCTCTTCTTCCTCCTACATCTCTGTTCCTCTTCCTCCACCTCACGATCGCTCATTCTTCATCCTGTGAGAATGACAGGTGTTATCTGTGACTGTGCAGTCCAATGCATGTCCCACACACCACAGTCCACACTCCCAAACAGCATGCAACTTACCACAATAGACTGCAATAACAGACTATGGCCACTGCAGCCCAATGTCACATTTTTATAGCTCAACGCATGCAAATGAGGCAAGGCACAATTATAAGTGGATGCAAATGCAGTATCTGCGCCACTGAATGGCTGATTAGCTGATTTGCATATGCCGGCTGAATATCGCACTGTTCCGCTTTGCGCAATTGTGTTGAACGTGTTCAGGCAAGGGCACATTTCTGTGACATGCGCAGTAGACACCAAATGGTGCATGCCCGGGGTGATGACGCTGACGCCTGCCGTGCTGCTGAAGTGCTGTGCGCAGGAGGCAATGCAGGGCATGGCCACCATTGTGCCAGTGGTGCTACTGCACTGTTCACATGTATGATGCTCTGGTACTGGGGCACCGTAGGTGCACTGGGGCCACAACACGGTAGGCTGCTACAGGAAGTGGCACACAGGCACCCTACCGCACTACATGAGGTGAGTACAAATCGCGCTGTGGCAGGCTGTGCGCAAGAGATCCTGACCCTGTGCCAACCTTTGCCCCCTAGGCGCCATGCGACTGCATGGGTGCACCTCTATCATGCTGTTCGGTGACAGCACAATGTGGAATGACAGCGCAGTACCACACAGTATCTGCGCGTAGCGAACGTGCGCTACAGAGTGCCATTTTGATACCAAAACTAGACAGGATGGCAAGGAGAAGGGTGCCCATCTGGAGCCAACTTGAACTGGCCAATCTGATCCAGTTGGTGGAGCCCAATGCCGCTGCCCTATTTGGGGAGGCACCCCTGGAAAGGGCCAGGAGTGTGGTGTGGGAGGAGGTGGCGGTGGCCCTGGAGGAGGCCACAGGAATGGAGATGACAGCAGAGCAGTGCAGGCACTGCTATGGTGAACTGCAGCGGTGGGACCCAGACAGGCTTGCCCGCCTGTGGGCACATGCCAGGAGGGACACGGTGCCATGACCAGGTAGGTGCCCCATCCACACACTGTTAATGTCCATACGGGTATCATGGTGGCATGTGTCCAGCACATGGGGGAGCCGTCCAGTGTTGGCCGTGGTTGCGGTATCGAGGTGGGGGGTGGATGGGTATGGCTGTGTGGGATTGCACACACATGGGGGGGACTTTGCTACCGGATTGTACTGATGTTCCTCTCTCCATGTTTGCACCCTAGGCCCAGAGGAGCGCCGGCAGGCAAGGGAGAGGAGGCAGCGCCAAGATGACCAGCAGGCCGGGAGGGATGCTGGATCAGACAGGCGCAGGGACCAGCCTGATGATGGTGAGTGCCTTACATCCATGATTACTATTGCATGCTGTGTAACAGGGTGGGCAGCAGGGCATGGCCACCATCCATTGACACCACTGCCATGCACACAACTTGTTACAGTCAGCACTGTCCAGTGGCACTGCATGTCTGGGAGTGTGTCAATGGTGGTCCATGCATGCACAGGGTACATGGCTGTGCTACTGCCTTTGCACCGCATAGCCATGTCACTGTACAGCCACAATGGTGCTGTGCGGGACTTGGGTGGTGGGTGTGTGCAGTGGTCTGCACGTCTGTGTGTGCCTGGGTAGGCAGGTCATGTGGACACGATCACTGTGGGTGGCGCACCATCACAGGGCGTGTCCCTGGCGGCTGTAATGCACAATGGTGGGCTGCAGGGGATGGACATTTACTCTTATTGACTCTGCTCCCTTGTCCTAGGTGGACGGCGGCTGATGTGGCTGGAAAGGGCCATGCAGGAGCTCCTTCAGATAACAAGGGCATCATTGGAATTACTCCAGAGATTGGACCAGCATGGTGTCCGGCGGAAGCGGCGGACCAGGAGGCAACACAGGAGCGGGGAGCAGGGTGGCCACTAAGCCCTCCATGCCCCAAGATTCACCCTACCCCCTGGACCCACCCTCACACCCCTTCTTCCCTCTCCCATTTGTTCACCCCTGCCCCTTACCCACCCCCACCTGGTATGTGGCCCTCACCCCCCCTTATGTATATACTTGTATATAGTTGTTTGTACCTTAATATAATACATATGTTTTGTTATGCCTACTGTGGTGGTCTATGATTTGCAGCAGGCTACAGGTGCTCAGCTGCAGTGATGTGCATGGTGTCAGGGTTGTTGCAGGCATGGGCATGTGCGTGTGTGTCCAGAGGGGAACCGCCTATGGTGTGGGTGGGGGAATCAGTCACTGTATGTGGTTTGTATGTTGTTCTCTGTGTACTGGTTGCCTATGCAGTGGTCCACGGAGCATGCTCTGTGTCCATGGCACCCCTGTCAGACAGTTGATGGGCTGTGCAGCTGACACCCCTTGCATGTCTGTGATATGCACCATCTGCTGGCATGTCAGTTGTGACTGTACATGCTGGACAACCACTGTACCCAGCACAATGCCAGGTTGCTTCCTGTCACCAGTGTGGTGTCCGTCTGCCTCGGGTGGCACTGTGGCCTCCGCTGTTGTTGTCCCATCTCCATGCTGTCACTTGTGTCTGTTGCAGGGGATGTGCTCCACTGTCTGTCACTTGTGCTCCAGCCGCATGCTGGTGGCATACAGCTTCATGGTGCCTGCGCAGGGTGGCTGGCACACCTGTGCCATGTAGGGGTGCTGGCTGTGTGTACACGGCTGCTGTGGCCACACACCAGTGGCTTGGTTGACCAGCTACTGTGTCCCTGTGTTGGTGTGCCCTTGGGTATGGGTGGGTGTTTGTCCATGCACTGTGTTGCATCCTGTGTGGCGCATGCGTCCATGCAACACTGTGTGTGTCTGTGCTGGCTGTTGTGGCCAGTGCTGGGATGGGATGTGTCCTTGAGAGGGTGTTCAGGGTGCTGTACCGCTGGTGGTGGGGTCTGGGGCATGCCCTGTCGCATGTGGGGTACCTCATGTGCCGACGCATGGTCGGTCTCTCAGATGTACCTCGGGGGGGACGTGCAGGGTGGCACTGTGTATGCAGTTGTTGCATCACTGTCTGCTGCTGCCCACTACAGGGTGTTCATGGTGGGGCTGCCTTGCATCGCTCTGTGGTGCACAGGGTTGCATTGTCACAGTGGGGGTGGTGGTATGCATGGGGTGTCCTGCACTGTTGGGTGCTACTCCTGGCCAGGGTTAATGGAGATCATGGTGCAGGGTGTGCTCTGCATTGGTGGGATGGTATGGCATGGGGTGGCCGGCCCTATTTGTTTGCTGGTCACAGCTTACCATGGGGTGTGCTGGGGCACCATGTCCCAGCTGTAGGTTGGTTGCTGGTATCCATGGGCCAGTGGTTATTCCAGCTCTCCACTGGTTGTGCAGTGCATGGGGTGTGGGGGGAAATGTCTGTTCTGCTGTGTGCTCCTCTGCCCATCTGTGGCATCGGTGGTGGGCCCCTGCATACTGCCCCTGCGCATCCCTGGTTGTGCTGTTGCACTGCTGCCCTGCTTCACGGGGCATCCCTGGCTGCACTATGGCGCATCTGGGCTGCTCCACTGAGCATCCCTGGTTGCGCTATGGCACATCTGAACTGCACAACTGCACATCCCTGGTTTCGCTATGGCACAGGTGGCGTGATATTCAGTCATGTGCCGCAGGTGCATCTTGACCTGCGCAGTTTTTGAATATCGCGCTTCTTGCGCATGGGCGCAGTGGATTTGTGCTTGCTCCTGCTGTTGTGCACTTTTTGGGTGCAGTTTGAATATCTGGGCCATAGGCTGCAACTGCAATTTGGGTACAATGAATTGCATATTGGTCACATGTTCAATGTTGTTAATTACATTATACTTTAAAAATAGTAAAGGTTTGTCTTTCCAGGAAACTAAAAATTGGAATAGATTAAATGAAGTAGGAAGCCACACTTTTAATGTGTTAAGGTTGCCAAATATTACAGTTCAAACAGTAGAACAGTAGAGTGGGTTGTAACTTTGGAAACAAAAATAAATGCTCAATTTCAAATTCATGTCCAAATTACTCATTTTAGAGTTAAAAAGAACAGCAAAACAGGTGTAAACCAGGGACATCTGTGCACTGTGAAATGGACAGAGTGGGTAAGTGGGGTCTCAGATACTACAATTAAAATTCCTGTTAGAGTTGCAGACAGGATACAAAGGGACCATCTGTATAAGGAAAAATGAGAACAAGACACGTGCCTAATTTAATAAAAATAAAGACTGAAAAAGCATGAGTTTCCACAGTTATGAATACAAATGTGAGAGCTTTAGTTACAAAAATTGATGATTTAAATGAAGTTTTAAGGCAAGACAAATTTTTTTCTACAGTGCTGAATCCTTGGGGCTCTGGGCACCTTACATAAAAGCATTTAAAATCATGACAAATAATGTAAAACATGTAAATCTATAAATAACAACAACAGATCTGTAAATATTTAAAACAATAAATAATATTTTAAGATAACTAGGAAGAATAATATAAATAATGCTGGTCAACCACTTTCATCAGGGAAAGCCAGACAGACTAAATTAGCCTTTACACCCTTTTTAAAGGACTTGACTGTCGGGGCCTCCCTGACAGAAGCTGGGAGGGAGTTTCACAGAGCCAGACCGGCAACACTAAAGGCACGGTTGCCGACGTTTTTAGTCTGACCCTAGGAACAACAAGGAGGCTTCTAGGCCCCAAGACACAATCAGGTACAAATAACTATTATTACTGAGACAAGGGACCCTATTTTACAAGGTTGATGCAGGGCTTATGTCAAGTCCTGCGTCAATCATAATGTTTGCCACAGCTGCGCCAAGAGTTTGCCTCAACTTGTGCCAAATTTTAGTACATTTAGTGCAGTTGCAACATTTTACTCAATTTACAGCAGCTTATGCCAAAGCTTTGGTACAAGCCCTGTAAATTGGGTCCCCCATGGATGCAAAGGTAGACTGGGAGGAGCTTGCCTAGCTCCCTGCATCCAGTGCAAGGGAAATGTGGCAGGGCTTTTGCAGCAGGTGGCTGGTAAAGTTGCACTTGCCGCAGTGTTTGACACAAGTTGCCACTTGCATTAACCTCTCTGCCACAAATCCCTTGTGGCAATCTAAACACTTTATAAAATCAGGCCCATGGTGTGCCTCCCATGTGCCTGATGAGGCAGTTGCAGTAAATGGATATCAGGTGGAAAGGAAGGACAAGATGGAAAAAAGGGTGGAGGGATTGTATGTTATGTCCAAGAAGGATTAAATTATCAAAAGTTGGTTGAACTGGAACAAGTGAGGCGTGAGGCTTTATGGATGGGAGTTTAAAATACCCAGGTTACCTAGAAATTGCAGGCCTTTTTAGTGGGAGGCCTTTACCACCCCCCTTCAAGTAATAACTTGAGTATGATTAAAGGTGACTCACAAAGAAACACTGCAGCTTGCTCCTGTCCCCACATAACTTATAATGCTGCTGCAGGAGTCTGGGGCTGCAGTGAGTTTAATTTTTAATCCACCGTTTTTGTTTCTACAAACTGCCAAAATATTTTTCCAAACACGGAAATGTCGTGCAGTTCCTTACTGAGCAGGTGCAAAGAGTGATGGGTATTATACCCATTTACTGACATTGATACCACCACTGCTTCTATTATAGTAGTAGTGGTGGTACTTTATTATGCTTATTTTATGACTCTAAGGGGGTCTTGATACATGTAATGTAACTTACAGCAATACATGGACAGGCTGTTGCTGTAAGTAACATTACAGATATTAAGACCCCTTTAAAAGCCATAAAATAAGCATAATAAAGTACTGCCACTGCTGCTATAATAAGAGCAGTGGCGATATCGATGTCACTAAATGGGTGTAATACACATGACTCTTTGAGCCTGCTCAATTGGGAACCACGAGGAGCTTCCGTGTTCAGCCGAATGTTTCGGCAGTTTGTAGAAAAAAAAAAGTGGATTAAAAATTAAGATCACTGCAGCCCCAGACTCCAGCAGCAGCATTGTGAGGTATGTGGGGATGGAAGCAGGTTGCAGTGTTTCTTTGTGGGTCACCTTTAAACATCTAAATTGATGTATTGCTAGAATTTGTGAAAAACATTATACTAGTGGTATAGTTCTTTTCAGGGATGCAAATAATTTACCCATATCAAAAAATAATACAAGGGAGAACTTTAAACAATTGGTTAAAGAAGGAACATGGGGGAAAACTTCTTGGATGTAGTGGTATTAACAATCAAGTATTGCACCTCGTATTTGATTATCTGATCATAGTGTAGTACTGATGACATCACACCATAAAGGGTGTAAAAAACAAAGAGAAAAGAGACAGGTGATTCAGAGCAAAAAATGGTCCGGAGGTGAAATGAAGTAAATAGGATGGATAAAAGAATGAAGAAATGTATTATGTTTAAAAAGTAAACAGTTTACAAAAGTCTGACCTAGAGAAATGGTGGTCCAAAAGGAAAACACATTTTGTAATGTAGTAAATCTGGGGATTAAGTTAGTAGATGGGCTGAAAAATGTGGGTTTGAAGGTACTGATAAAAGTATTAAGTTTGTACAGGAGCTGAACAAAACATTATGTGAGGTAAGTAAAGGTCTTGAACCCTTAGAGAAAATAGAAAGGAAACAATGGGAAGTGCCTGAAAAATGCCTTGTTACTGTGGATGAAATAGCAAAAGCTCTGAAATAAATAAGGCAGTAGGCCCAGATGCAATACTAAATTGGATTTTGAGTGAGGGAGCAGACTTAATTGTACACTGGGTATGCAATATATTTAACAAATGTATTTTGTTATGAAAATTACCAAATCAATGGAAACAGGTGCGAGTCCTACCCTTACCCAAAGTGGCTGTACCACTGGATGTAACAAAATATTTCAGACCCATTTCTTTAACATTTGTTGTTTCTAAAACATGTGAGGAATTTATTACAAGGTGAGTGTCAGAACTTATCTCAAACGAAATTGATAAAAATCAGTTTGGATAAAGGGGAGTTCGACAACTTTGGCACTTATGAACTTTTTAGAATTGTGTAAGAAATCTTGGGAAGAAGGAGAGATGATGAGGATGGTACTAGTTGATTATAGAAGGGCTTTTGATTTGATAGACCATAAAACCTCAATTAAAAAATTGCAGAAGGTAGGCATTCCAGCTTGTATTGTGAGGTGGATTTATGATTTATTTACAGGGCAGGCCTCAGTGGATTGAAAAGGATGGGTTTCAATCAGAGGTGGAGGATATGTGTGGTGGAGTACCACAAGGAACAAAGTTAGGACATTTATTGTTCCTAATAATGATAAATGATTTAAAAGTTGAGAGCCTGTGTATCAAGTATGTGGATGATACCACTGTGGTTGACAGGTTCAGTGAAATAAGTTAGAGTATTATGCAGAATGACCTAAAAAAAATTGAACAGTGGTCTAAACTAAATTTGATGCAGCTAAATACAGATAAAACTCAAGAAATTAGATTTGGAAAAACTAATAAATTGGTGTTGCCTCCATCCCCTCATCTTTCAGTGGGGCTGAAATTAAGATGGTCGAAAGTGTAAAATCTTTGGGAATTACTATTCAACATAATTTTGGATGCAAAGAACAAGTGGAGGGGATGTTAACAAAAAGGAAATTCAAGAGTATATTTCTTGACTATGTTAAAAAGGCCAGTGTTATTCAGTAAGATTTGCTACATATTTACTGTACTGTGATTAGACCAATACTTAAACATGGTTCCTCAGTATGGGATGCAGGGCTTAAAAAATAGAAAGCAAACAGCTAGTAAGAATACAAAAAGGTCATTACGAATAATTTTAGGGACTGAGGCCTCATATAAGGATGCTTTAAAAATGTGTATTTTGACATGGTTAGATGAAAAGAGAAAAGAAATGGCCAAGAAATTGTGGGTGTCCAGGATGTGTGTGCTTGGGGAAGGGCACTGACAATAATGGCGACCCTCTCCGCAGCACATTGTAGTGACGGCACACAGGGGATACAGTGGCCAGATGCAGGTGTGGTCGACTATAGTGACATCCTGTCACTATAGGTACACGTGTGTCGGGGGTGGGAGAGGGCATGCACAGTGAGGGATTTGGGGGGTGGTGCCACGGTCGGTTGCTGTGCTGACCCTGTGGTGTGATGGGTGGATCGCTGGCATCGGTCGACAGGGTTTGGGTCCGGGTGCTGGTGTGCTTTTGTTACGCCCAACCCAAACTTTTTTTTTTTAATGTTTTCACCCCTCCGACATGCACCCCCCTGGAGTTGAGAATCCTTTAGTAGTGGGGTGCATAGGGTGAAGCCCCCTGCCTGAGGGGTGGGGGGCACAGCACCTCCACAGAAAACATTAAAAACTAAGTCCCCGGTGCCCTTTTGCTGTGCTCCAGGGTGTCAGAATGCTAAAATAAATTTTCAGCACTCTTGACTTCTGCATAATGGTGATTGCCTTTAGGCTTTCACCATTATGACATGGAACTGAAATTGTTTATGGAGATTTGTGATCCCCAGCAAAAGTTGCACCTTTGTTACCACCAAAGCAGGTGGCCGTGTACGGTCTAAGGATATGGTGAAAACCAATTTTTAGAACAAAGAAGTATAAATCATCTTTTTTTATGCATTTTTTAGATGAATGAATTTTAATTACTGTGCCCTGTTTGTGTGAGTGGAAAATATTGATTGATGTTATGAAGAAGTTTTATGTATTGTATGTTTATTAGTATGAATAGGCCTCTTTGTATTTTGGTAATAGGTTACATTTTTTTATTGATTTTTTTTGTATGTATCTCTTTTGCCATGTTGATTGTTTTTCTCAATTGTATGTAACTGCAGCCCCCCCTCCCCCTTGAGGTTTTTGGCTGCAATGTGTCTTGAATAAACTAAATTGTACAATGGTGTGTGAAAATCCTGTAACCTCATTGGTCAAAACATGTCACATGACTGTGGGTAAATCCTGCATAATCAACAGCTGAGGAATGGCATTTATAAAAAACATAATTAAACACATTTTAAATTTATTTTACACATGGATCCATTGTATAATCGCAATAAGGCACTCCAAGGTGTGAGTTATTGGGTGATTTACCCACTTCTTGTGTGGTTAAGTCACTCTGCTGCGCCTCATGACACACCATACAGTGCATGGGTAAATCCCCAATAACCCATACCCTGTTGTTCCTTATTGCTTACTAGATTGCCACTGCTCATAATACAGCTGCAAAAATAAAGAGATACCAAAGTTTTTCATCATGTCCAATGCAAACGAGTTTAAAGCAAACCAGTCAAAATCAAACAAGCTTTTGAGTTCTTAAAAGTCCCTTGCAGTATTATTCTCAGCTTGCAGTCCTTGAGGTAGATAAATGAATATAAAGTCCAATGTCCATCACTTCAAATAATTAAAACAAAAGCTGCATTGTCCTGAAGATTCTTTGGATCCTACAGGTGCTCTGTTTCTTCACTGATCTGGTTACTCTTTCAGCAGCTCCTACTCCCTGGAGCTCAGGCTCTGCTGGCTCCTCATAGCAGTCCACGACAAACCAGGAGTTCAAATAACCTCACCTTCACCATTCCATGTTGCAGGACTACCCAAGGTCAATGATCCTTCAAATTCCGGCCCTCATCCTGGTTCAACTCACTGCCACCAGAAGTTATCAACAAAACAACCCTTGGGCGCCTTTAAGCTCAGACTTCATCAACACTTCGTCATCTGTGCCTCATGTGACTGCTACTCCTAGCTGATTAATTCCCCCACCCTTCTGCCTTCCCCTCACTCCTCCACTAATCTCTCCCTCTCTTCTCCCCTAACCCCTCCACTCACCTCTCACTGACCCTGCTCAATGCTCAGTTTCCTCTCCCTCTCCCTCTTTTCTCTCATCACTACTCTCCTGGCCTAGCCTTCCCTTATTCAGATTATTACCACCATGAAACTATATTTTAAGTGTTCATTAAGTGTTTTCTTATTTGTGATGTTCTGTAATTGACAAAGCCTTCTGGCTGCGTTTATGCTAATTTCTTTTGTATACAATCTCTGCATTTTCTTTTGTTCATGTAAACTGACATGGAACCTTTGTAAAAGAGCCTTGGTTCAAAGGTGTATAGAATACCTTGATAAATAAAATAAATAAATAAACAGCTCATTAGCTGGTTGGCTTTTTTTTTCCAAACCTTGAAAAAGAGGAAAGATACTCATAAAAACACATATGGTAGTACAGGCTGCAATGAGCAGTTCCCTTTAAGTGGTTTCATCTGATTTACATGCAGCCATTTTTCCACTGGCTTCTTTTTGTCTGTGATTCGAACCTTTATCACAGCAGGGGACACAGACCAAAGTCATGATCCTGTCTCCTAACAGATACCTAGACTTTCGCATTAAAATGTTTTGTACATTCTGGGCTTTCCCGAGACTGGAGGACACAAATTTGTTAATGGCTTGCAGATTATCTTTCAGAACAGACAGATATTTGTCTAACTCCAATTTATCACAGGTGGCAGTTCCCAACCCTTCATACCAAAGATGTGCAGGTGTCCTAATGTGTCTCCCCTTCATTACCTCAAACAGGGTGAGTCCAGCTGAAGTGTTTGGAGTTGTCCTTATTGCTATGAGCACTAGGGGCAACATGAAATCCTGATCTTTCCCATTAATATCTGTATACTTCCTTAACATAATTTTTTATAGTTCTGCTTGCTCTCTCCACCTGGCCAGATGACTGAGGATGGTATGGGATATGATATTTCCCATTTAACCCCTAAAAGAACCAAACAAGTCTGCATAACCTGACCTATAAAATGAGTCCCTTGGTCTGACTCAAAAGTGCCTGGGAGCCCCCTAGTCTGAGTAGATTCCTCAGTCATTCGTTATCTTGTCTCAAAAAAAAAAAAACAGAACCTAAAGAAAAGGAGGGATACTTAATCACACAAATGTTAGAATAAAGTGCAACTGATTTACATGTCCTGAAATCAAAGTGGTGAAGCAAAATGCAACATCCTGTCCTAAAGCTGATCTCCTCTTTGCAATTCTGTAAACAAGCTTACTGAGGCCAAAATGCACCTCAAGGTCAGTTTCCTGTGCTCCAGACTGACATACACACACACACACACATATAATATATATATATATATATATATATACTGTATATATATATATATATATATATATATTCTACATACACACATATATATACACATATATAAGTTGCAAAAAACGTCATTAATGCTCCAGTTAGGGTTAAAGTGACCAAAGCTGGGAAATGAGGTGTTAGGGTTTCCCTAACACCCTACCCTCCCAAACTAGGCAGGAGAGCAAGTGTAGGGTGTGCCTTGGGTTTCTCAAGCCTAACACTCACCTCATTCCATATGTGAATAAGGTCAGATTTGTAGATTTTATGAGAATGGGGTGCATGTTAGGATTGAGAAGCCCAAGGCTCATGCAGTTAGTTACCTGGACCCCCTCCATGCTGTTCTCCATCCTTGGGTTTTTGATTCTAATGTGCATAATCTTGCACTTCTTTGCACTGAAGCTAAGTTACCAAATCCTGGACCACCTTTCCAGCTTTTTCAAATCTTCCCTTAGGTCCTGTACCCCTTTTGCCATGTTCACCTTCCCACAGTGCTTGGTGTTAGCCGCGATTAGGTAAATTTTGCCCTTAATGCAATCCTAGTTATCATTGATGAAGACATTAAAAAGTAACAGTCCAAGTACCAAGCCCTGTGGGACACCAGTGATGACCTCCCTGGTGCTAGAGAGCTCACCTCCCACTACCACACTCTGGGTCCTGCCCCTCAGCCAGTTTTCCACTCACCCTGTCAACTTCTCACCAACTCCTAGGTCTGCTAACATCCTGATCAACCTCTTGCTGGGTACAGAACCAAAGGCTTTGCTGAAGTCCAGGCAAAGAATGTCCATCACTTGGCCGCTGCTCACTGTTTTAGTGAACCAGTCAAAGAAGTAAATCAGATTTTACACATTCTCCCTTCCATAAATTCATGTTGCCACTTATCCTGGAGGTCATTCTGTTCCAGATATTTTATTAACCTTTTCTTAAGTATGGTCTCCATAAGTCTGCACATTATTGAGGTCAGACTGACCAGTCTATAGTTCCCCTGGTTGTCCCTGGAACTACATGTGCCATTCTCCAGTCCTGTGGTACCACTCCTGATTCCAGAGAACTACTGAGCAGGCCAGCCAAGGGACCTACAAGCTCCTCTGCCAGCTCCCTCAGCACCCTTGGGTGTATGCCATCTGTGACTGTGGATTTATCTGCTGTTAATGCTAGCAACCTTTTCTTCACCCTATCCACTTCCCTATCACTTCTATCAAAACATCTGTGCTCTCTCCACCTCCTCCATCTCCTCTCCTTCCCCCTAGTCCATTTCTCTCCCTGGTGAAGACTGAACAGAAGTACTCATTCAGTATTTCTGCTTTGCCCCCATTCTCCTCTACCCACCCAGCTCCTTTCCTGAGCCTAACAATCCCATCTTCCTTGTCCCTTTTCTCACTAATATAGTGGAAAAAGCCTTTTCACCCTTTTTAATTCCCTCAGCTAGCTGCAGTTCCTTCTGAGCTTTATCCCACTAGACTACTCTACTTGCTACACTAGCCATCTTCAGGCAGTCCTCCTGGTTCTCCTCCCTCTGGGTCCTCCTGAGCATCTTCTAGACTGGCTTCTTATCCCTTACTGCCTGGGTGACCTCTATGCTAAACCATCTGGGTGCTCTGGCCCTTGTGTTTTCCCCTTGAGCCTAGCACACCCCTTTGTGGCTACCCTTTCTCCCTCTTTGATGATGAACTACCTTTAGTCCACCCCCATGTCCTCTCGGATCTTGCCAGGTGACTCTTTAGCGGCTCACCCATCTTTCTGAAGTCTGCCTTTCAAAAATCCAGGATTTTTGACTTAGTGGGAGCCTTTTCCCTGCCCATGCCCAGCCAGAACCACACTGTGATGGTCACTCCCAGGCAGGGGTTCCTTGACCTTTATATCCTGAACATTATCCCCATGTGACAGCACCAAATCAATGATTTCCCCCTCACTGGTGAGTTCTGTGACACCCTACATCAGGAATCCACTTTGCAGTGCATCTAGGATCACTTGAAACCTGGTGCAGATCATGGCCAGTACCCTTCAATCCACCTTGGGAAGGTTAATGTCTCCCACTATTACCACCTTCCCCTTCCCTCCAGCAGTCTTTATTTAAAAATGTGGTTCCCTGTCTCTTCCTTCTCCTCCTCCTGGTTTGATGGTCTCTAAACCACTCTCAACCTCACCTTCTTCTCTCTAATCAACAGTAATTGAATCCACATTGCTTCTACCCTCCCCTTTTTGGACTCCTCCCTTGTAAAATTGATACCCTCTATGATGTACACTGTCATCCCTCCCCCTTTTCCCAGCTCCCTGTCCCACCTGTATAATTTAAACTCAGGGACTGAGATGTCACAATCATGGGTCAGTCTGTCTCATGTCTCCATGACCATTGCAATGTCTACTCCCCTCTCCGCTATCAATGCCTGCAGGTCATCCATCTTTTTTTCCAAGACTTTGTGCATTCAGGGACACCACCTTCCACCTAGAGTCTGAGCCTTCATCTCTTCCAGCTCGTCTGCCTTTCTCATTTTTCCCCATTGCCTGTGCCCCTGCCCCCCCATTGCTAACCCTCTCGCTCCTCCTCCTCCACTACCCCTAAGTCTCCCTATACTGGTGGGGGGGGGGTTGCTGACCTCATCATCCTCCCAGAGACTTTGGGCCTGTAGGCCCACTAGCCCCCCCCAGTAGATTAAATTAAGTTATTGATTTCTATACCCCCCAACTTGTCCCTGAGGAATCCTGACCCCCTCTACTGAGGTGTAGTCTGTCTAGTGCAGAAAGTGTTTTATCTGTCCAGGTCTCCCCCCAGCCACCAATACAGTCATACCCTTCCTTCTTGTACCACTCCAACAGCCAGTCACTGAACTCCGCTATAATTTTCTTCCTGACCATGCTGGGTCTCAGTACTGGCAATACCTCAGAGATTGCAAGAAATATAGATTACTTCTCTGTAGGTTTTCCTCACTACCCTGAACATTTACTGTACTACCCCTACCTCTTCCCCGACTAGGTCATTGGTACCTAGGTGTATAAACATGTGCGGTTCCCCCAGCTCTCCACACCTACTCCCCAGTCTTTGGGCACACCCTTTCTGTCATCATCCCCAGCATGAAGACTACCTTCCTTCCTGTATTTGGGTCCCCCTTCTTTCGCCAGTGAATATCCTTAGCTACTGAGTCCCCCAGGATTACACCTTTCCACCTTCCACTGCATTCCAGTCTCCCTCTTTTTTTTGTCTGTCTGCCTTATTAGCTCTCCCCTACCTATGTGCTCCCCCTCTGTCATGGGAACCATACCCCCCTTAGTCTCCACAACCTCTGCCTGACTTGACCTCATCTCCACCCCTGCTTGCCACTTATGCCTGTACATTCAAACATTTATACTTGTACACAATTTGGTTGACCATAAATACTTTAAAACTCATTTTAAACACCTGACCAGTACTGCTAGAGACATCAACACAGTTTTCATTAGTTATAAATGCTAGTGATGGTCTTGGAGACCCTCTGTAGTCATTTATCTGTCCAAAAAATGTATTTTATGATTTGTACAAGCAATGCATCCCTGCTAGGAGATGGAGCTCTGACCCATCCCCACCCAGACTGAATTCAGAGACTTAGTCAGCATACCTGCTGCATCCCTGCTAGGAGATGGAGTTCCAACACACCCCACCTACACTGAATTCAGGGACTTAGTCAGCATACCTACTGCATTCCTGCTAGGAGATGGAGCTCCAACCCGCCCCCACCCAAACTGATTGCAGGGACTTAGTCAGCATACCTGCTGAATCCCTGCTAGAGACAGGCTTCAACCTGCCCCACTGACCCAGATTTGGGGACTTATTCAGCAAACCTGCTGCACCCAGCTAGGAGATGGAGCTCTGACCCCACCCCACCCCGACTGTGAGATTCAGTGGACCCCCAGAGCCCTTTTACCAGCCCAGCAGCTGCTACTTTAAAAATTGGTGCCATTTTAGCCATGGGCTTGGAAGCTGCCAACAAGAGACTGATGTTACCTGTTAGCTTTTACTGATCCAGACCAGAAACTAATATCAACCCTGCTCACTTTAGTGATTATTTAGGTTTTTTTTTTTACTTCTTTTTCCCCTGCTCCCATCACTTGCAGTTTACATTTGTGGTCTGATTTTGTGGCCCCCCCAACCCCGCATCTATTAAATATGCAGTAGCTCTGCCCAACCGAACAGCAATTGGTGTTAACTGTATCAGGCTCTTCTGAAGTGAAGGCAGGCCCCACAGTCTGCAGAGAGGATCGTAACGAAAAAAAAAAGTCCTGTTGTCTGGTTTCCAAGGTTGCAGTCCCTTCTTAGGTAAATAACCCCGCCAACAGTTTTGACTGAGTAGCTGACAACTTAGGGCGTGATTCTAGAAGTATGGTGCAAGTCACCGTCAAAGGCGACTTGTGCCAAACGCTGTTGCTACATGGACCCTGCTCTGTATTCTAGAAGGGGCAGGGTCTCCGTGGCTAAGTCCCATGACTTGCAAAATGTGGAGGGTATGCCAAACTAAGGCGTACCTGAGGGGCATGTCTGAAAGTCGCCTTCCCAGCGAGCACGAGGTGCCCCAAGGCTCTGCAGGGCACCTGTATCCCCAACCCCAATTCCCCAAACCTATCGGTGCCTCACAGGCCAGCACACACCCCAGCCCCCAAACACCCAAACACCCAAACAGGAAAAGCCCCTCAGGGCTGCCCACACACCCCATGCACCCAATCACCCAATCCCACACCGCTAAAAGCCCTGCAGGGCAGCTCTGTCCCCCCCACCCGTGGCCAGACCCCGAGACACAGTGCCACAAATGGCACTTAACAATGCACACATAACCCTGGCAGTCTAGTGGCCCCAACCCCCCCACTCAGCAGTGCCAGTCCACTCTGTACCCCCCACCAGTCCCCAGCTGGCGGCTGGCACAGCCCACCTCTCACCTCCATAAGCCAGCCACTGACTGACTTCTGTAGGAGCACTTACAATATAGATGAACTCAATGAATAAATGAGTACATTCATTCTGTGATCGCATCTATACAGTCAGTACACCTACAGAACTCAGTCGATGGCTAATATGAAAATGAGGTAAAACTGTCTCACAAACAACTGGTGGGTTGAGAAATACAGGAGTGGACTGGCACTGCTGAAGTGAAACTGAAAAGGGCCACTGACTAACAAGTTATATGTGCGTATTGAAAGTACCATTTGCGGCACTGTGTCTGAGGGCTGTACCAAATGGTGAAACTGCCCTGTGAGCCTTTGAAATGTGAGATCAAGGCATGGGGTGTGTGGAACAACCCTGTGGGACATGTGCTATTCGGGGGTTTTAGGAGCCATGGTGCAGAAATGCCCAGCTGGGCACCTATGGTATGGGGGAGAAGGGGACTGGGGGGTTGTGAGATGCCCTGTGGGACACCAATGGAGATGTTCTTGACATGGGGGGCACATGGCTTGGGAGCTGGTCTGCTGATGGGTCTACAGAACTCCTGGAGGGCATATCTACCATTACGCCAGCTAAATGCTGGTTTAACTTACACTGATGGTTCTCCTCGGGGGGTTCTTGTAGAATCCCGACACTAGGGACTTAGTTGCTGCCCTTCCAGAATATGGTGCAACTGCTGCCGTAAACCCCCTAGCACCATGCTGTAGGGAGTTTAGGGTGTAAGTGCTAGCATGAAGTTCTCTTTGGCGCAAGTGGCCTGTGGCATGTCGCAGGCCACTTTGTAGAATATTGTATGTTGCAACTGCTGGGGTAACTTGCTACTTGCACCATTCTTTTGGGTGCAAGTCAGGTTACGCCAGTTGTAGCTCTTCTAGAATTGGGCCCATAGTCAGTTAACTCACAGGGGGCCTCTCAGTGGGTTCACAGCCCTACTGTGCTATTTCTATGAATTTCAGTTGGTGAACATTCCCCTCTCCTTTCTGCTCATACATCTTGAACTATCCTTCTGAATGGGTTGCTGATGCATGTGGCTGACTCTTAATAAAGTGGTGTAGTAACAACAAATTTCCTACAAACTGTAGGATCACTGTTTCCCCATAACTAGACACACAACTGTCAGCTCTTCCCTCTTTCCAGCTTTAAGTCTAATGATGGCACTGGGAATTATTATTGCAGCCCTGTACATTTTTGTGGTCTTGGGCTCCAACCACTTGGTAATCTGTCTTCGCCAGGACCCTGAACAGCTAGTGGATGTCCCTCACCACAATGCCCTGATGTGTATCCTCTAACAGGGATCAACATTTCCCTCATTAACATGCAGGGTCTGAAACAAAAGGGCAACTTTTACGATATGATGCTCTTTATCAGTGACCACAGGAAGAAGCCCCCTCCCCCTATGTCATGGTCATTGGTCAAATTCATGACTAACCTAAAACTACTACTTGAAGGTGACATCGAGGTGCACTGTGCACATTACCTCCTCTAGACAGTTCACTTGGTTCAACTCTAAAGGGTTAAGAGTAGCCCCTATGAACATCAATAGCCTCATGCCAAAGTTTCACGAACTGGAAGCCTGGATTGGTCTGTACTCCCCATATATTGTTGCTATCTCACAGACCTGGCTGATGCACTAGATCATGATGTAGAGCTGAAAGGTTTCAAGATTTCCAGGCAGGATAGACTTGGGAAAAAGGTTGGAGGAGAACTGTTCTATGTAAGATCCTCCTTAAATGCATCCTGGGTGACAGCTCCAGCCGTAAGAAACACCAGCTGTGAAGCTGTATTCACAACATTGATTTTAGGAAGAACCAAACCTCTGACAATTGGATGTGTGTAGAACTCCACTAAAGCCCCTCACATTAAACTATCTAAATCCCACCTAGCCTTTAAACTGGGTCTCCATGCCCACCTGACTGACTTTAATGGCTGCTTCTGTGCTGTAACTTAAGACTGACTCCCAGTAGCATTCCTTACCTACATGGCACTTACTGTTTCCCTCCACTATATAAAATCTGCATGTTCCCACTCCCTCCACAAAATCATTAGTTAAAACTGTTATTTAGTCTTTGGCAGTTGTCATATGTCCTTAATTATTATCATTGTTTCATCCAGTGCAAGTAGCTAATGTAAGGGTATTTGTTTAATCTCAGTTTCCACAGAAATATGTCTTGCTTTTGTCAGCAACCTGCAAATTTGTTTTGTTCCCTCTTCATGCTGCTCCATGAACAACTGTCACTAATGCTTGTACATTCTTTGTACCTTGCTTATGAGACCTTATGGTTTTAACATAATGGTTATGATTTTTTTTTATAATTTTCCCAGTCCTCTTGTTTACATGATTTCTTTGCTTTAATCCAAGCTTTGTTTCTAATGTTTTTAAACTTTCTCAAATCATTTGAAAAACAATTAGCATTGTTTTGTTTCAATTGCCTGTATTTACTAGGGGCGTGTTTATTACATACCCTTATGAACTTTTGCTGAAAAAAGTCCCAGGCATCATCCACCGTAGGTATAAGAAGTAAACAATCTCATTCTATACTACCCACATCCTGCATAAAATCAAAATAATCAACATGTTTAAAGCTACACCAAGGAAATTTGTTTAGTACATATTTGTCTTCAAAACCTATTTCTAGTACAGAACATAAATTGATGGTCAGATATGGCATCTGGTAACAATCCACTTGAGAGGATGTTCCCTACTGAATTAGTAAAAATTAGGTCAGAAGTTGTAGACAGCTCAGGAGTTGCCAAATTTATTCTAGTATAGTCCCACATCAACTGAACTAAACCTAGATTCACCTGAAAGTCCACCAAAGGATGAGAATCCCTAATATAATGCCAATTAGTATTGAAATCCCCTGCCATAAGGATTTCATGTGAATCATTTAACTCTTGTAAAAAATCCTGAAGATAGTCAAAATCTGCTAAATCAGATTTAGGGGGACTACAAACATCCAAAAATAACATATTTTTTGGTAAGGGATACACAATTCTAAGGAACATTTGCAGATGCCCTAAGTGACCACTCACCCATTTTTGCAATATGGAAAAATAATTTTCAAACTCCCCCACCTAGAATTTGCTGGACCTGGAATTTCTCAAATTTTGATATTGCATCCTTCTTAGATGCATTAATCAAGGTAAATTGGAATTACATCAAATAAGCCTCTAATCCAGACATGGCCCTAGACTTCTTTATAAATAACTTCCTATCTGCAGCAAATAAGCATGCCCCACTGAAAAAGCTCAGGGTAAAGGGTCGGGATGCTAGGTGGTTATCCTGGGATCTGAAAAAACTCATGCGTGAAAGAGACAGAGCATGGGGGAACTTTAAACCAACAAATCTACCCAAGGCCTGGCAGAACTACAAGAACTACGAAATAATTGCAAGAGAGAGAGAGAGAGAGAGAGAGAGAGATAAAAACTGCCAAAAGACAATACATCAGAAATCTCCAGAAAAGAAATCTCTCTGACTGAAGAAAATTCTGGTAACAAATCAACACCCTCATTAAGGGTAGCCTAGACTGTCTGACAGTTCAGTGGTTTACTGACTACCTTCAGGGAAGGTCCCAATTTGTCAGATGGCAGGACGCCCAATATCTCAATTGCCCAATTCTTGATACGGTCCCCCAGGGGTTCATCTTGTGGCCATTATTGTTCTCTATATTCATAAATGACATGCTGAATCACTGTGGTAAAGTGAACATCATCCTATATGCAGATGATGCCGTGCTATATAGGACCTCCAAGGAAACTGACTCCTTGAACAGTTCTTTGACTAATGACCTGCAACTCCTTGAGGTTTGGTTGATTAGCAATAAACTTGTGTTGAATGAGAAAAAAAACAAGGCTGTACTGTTTGGCCCTCCAAGTCTGGAACCTGACAGAGCTTCAATCCTGACTCCCTGCCTCTCGAATGGCACAAAGATTGAGGTAGATAAAACAATAAAGTACCTAGGCATTACCCTAGACCATAACTGCACTTTCAAGACACATATTGAACAACTGAAAAAGACTGTGCAATCAGAAATGTGGTCTATTGTAACACCCTAGCCCTCTCCTCACTCAAGACTCCCGGCTAAGGATAGCATCTGACACCCTACTATCAATCCTGCTGCATGGGGCACAAGATCGACACATGGTAAAAGGTGGGGAAATGCAAAAACTGAGTACCCTATATCACAGGGTGAGCCAGTTTGCTATAGGGGCTCAATCTCAGGAGTATCATTGCCAGGTGCTCCAAGCCCTGTCCTGGCCAACATTGGAAGGGCAACTTTTGTACCCATCTTTATTCCTGACATACAAGCTCAGGTTGGACAATGCCCCCCAAGTCTGGCCGAAATATCTGCCAAACATAATAGCAAGCTTCTCAGATCCTCAAGCCTTCAGTTCCTCCATGTCCCTAATGTCAGGTCATCACAGGGAATGAGATCACTCTCAGTAAGCATCCAGCCTCTCTGTAACGCACTTCCTGCAAATGTCCAGGCTTGTAATTCTCCCAGAGGGTTCAAAAAGGGGCTTAAGGCTCACCTGACAGAGCTCAACCAATGCGCTTGCTACTGTTGAAATATTGTAAGTCCTGATTGCAAACTGTACTTGCCTGTAACCCTGAATGTCTCCTGTCAAACTAATATATGCTGAGTGTTATTTAGTGTCGAAATGTAAATAGTAATAGTAATATGGACATTATTATGTGAGAAGTTCAATATTTCCATCCTCTGTAATACTGAATGCTCCATAGTGTGCAAACATATGGACTGTCTGCCTGTATAGTGTGTAAACCTAAGGAACATTTTATCTGTAATTAATTCTGGGTCACCTCTGAAAAAGAGACTGTCATGGTCTCAGTGGGCCTAACCAGTTACCAAAATTAAAATAAATAAAATATCACATGCAAATGTTTTAATATCTGGTTCTTGGTGATTATCAGGTCTGCACTTACTGTAACTTCTGGCCCAATTAACACTAACAAGACTGTTATGTTTATACCTGTATTATGGGTCATGGAAAACTTTATGCTAATTGCCTATGAGTTAAAAGAGTTTACATGTTGCTAAACAAAGAAGTTCTTCCTTGAGTTGATGGAAATCTAGGTATCTGGGTCCAGTTCTTAGTCACAATTGCTGGTGTCAAGTGCTCAGTGTGACCACTAAAAGTTATCTATGACTTTGCATCCCAGTCTAGCTATGCTCACCAAGAGTTGCAATCCCTTCCTAAGTTGCTATAAATGGCATTTAGTTATTTAAAAGTTTCACCAGGAAAGGCATACTGAGCAAATGATGCTCATTTTCAGATGCACCCTAGGGTAGAGACGAACGGGGATACACAGTACGTACAAGCAGCACCACGTCAGGTACAATGTAATAAAATGGATAAGCAATTAAAACAGCAACATAATGACAAAGTAGGATAGACAGTCATAACAAACAACAGAATTAGTGCTGGTAACATAAAATGAACAAATAAACAAAATTAATAACACAGCTTAAGTGTTAACTTCCAAAATGACTAGAGAGGCATTTAATAAGATGGAGGAAATTAAGTACATTTGCAGGATGGAGAAAAAAGGTCCTTAAGAAGGGAGGAGATGACCTGGGGGGAGGCAGAGTGATGGATGGGCAGGGGGAGGGAGTTCCATGTTTTAGGAAAGTGGTTGGAGAAAGCAGCCTGGCCTGCAAAGGTGGACCTGAGTGGGATTGTTAGGGTATGATAGTCATGGTTTCTAAGGGAGTGGGAAGAAAGAGATTTAAGAGAAATAGAGGAGGAGAGGTAAGGGAGGAGAGAGTGAAACCAGAATTTAGCAAGAAAGCTTGCACGGTGGATATGGCATCTGTCCGCTGGGGGGGAAAGGAGAGAGACTAATATAGGGTGCAGTGATGGGTACGGGGAGGGCAGTCAAGAGTGAAACAGCAGAAGGAGTGGAAAAGAGAGTCCAGTCTGGTAAGGGAAGATTTGGAAGTGGCACTGTAGGCTACATCTCTGTAGTCAAAAATAGGTAGGATCATTTTCTGGACGAGAGCCCTGTGAATGGGCAGTGGGATGCTACCACAATTTCTGTATAGGGCACCCAGTTTGGGGTGCAGTTTTTTGTGGCTAGCATCAATGTGTTTAGAAAAGGTAAGGTTCTGGTCAAGCCAGACCCCAAGGTACCTAAAGGAGGAGTTGTCCTCAAGTACATCTAGGGTGTGGAAAGAGGGGAATGATTGGAGCCAAGACCATCTCTGCCTCATGAAGAAGGTCATTGAGACTGTCTTCTTGGCATTTAGGAATAACTGGTTTGAGTAAAACCAGTGCTAAACTTTGCCAAAATCATACCGGACACTTGACTCTACAATAGCAGGGGAGAGGACAGAAGTATACAGGACAGTGTTGTCTGCATACATGCAGAATGCAGTGAGTGGATAGGCAGTAGGAAGGTTGTTTAGGAAAATGGAGAAAAGCAATGGGCCCAACACAGAACCCTGAGGGACACCAGTGTTGTTGGGGGGGGAGTAGTATCACGTATCTCAATGAATACAGTTCTTCCCACAAGGTAAGAGTAGAACCAACTGGTAGCTGCAGTTGAGAGCCAGGAAATTTAGAGTATATCAAGCAGGAGGGGGTGGGAAACTGTGTCGAAAGCCTTGGCCAGCTCGACAAAGATAGCAGAGGTGATCAGGCCTTGATCCATACCAGTGAGTATGGAATGAGTAAGCCTGAGAAGGAAGAAGGTTGTAGAGTGGTCTTTCCAGAAACCTGACTGGTATGGGGTGAAGAATGAAGAGGAGTTTAGGTAGGAAGAGAGTTGGTACAGCATCAAGTGCTCCTGAAGCTTGGCAAGAATGGGGAGCAAGGAGATGGTTCAGTTGTTCCCAGGGGAGGAGAGGTCACCACCTTTAGCAAGAGGGATAACAGTTGCATGTTTCCAGGCAGATGGGACAGATGCAAGAGATAAAGTGACATTTAATAGTGAAGATGGGGGTAGCAATAGCAGGCTCAGACAGGTGTATAACGTTGGCATCAAGACTAGCAGGGCACTTACCTTTAGAGGGGATAAGGGCAAGAGGAGCTTTTAGGATATCTACTGAAGATACAGGGCAGAAGGAGATAGAGGGGATGAGTGGCAGGTTGATATAGAGGGTTTAAGGGGGAAGTGGAGAAGGGGAAGGGAAGAAGAGAAAGGAGGAAGCACAGGAAGTGAAGTAAGTGTTAAATTCTGTAGCTACAGGGAGGGGTTAGGAGAGGGAGACAGCGCCCACTTTGAGGACTGGCACTGGGGGTTGGGATGGAGGGGAGAACAAGGATTGAATCACCTTCCAGAATTTGAATGGGTAGTTGATCTTTGAATTAAAAGTGGCTGTGAAGTACTTGACATTGGCCAGTCTAATTGCCCTGGTGCAGGCATTAATCAGAGTGCGATACATCAGGAAGGCAGTTTGGGAGCTAGAGGATTTGTGTAGCTTCCACACTTGATCTCTGGCATGTATAACCATGCAGGACAGAGGACAGGGGCAGCCAAGTAAATGATGGGCAGGGCCATTCACAAGTGCATGGCTACTCTTGCAAACCTTTTAAGAGCTTTTTCTGCCCCCCCCCCACCATGGTTATCACCTGTTAAACCAGGCTGCAACTAGTGGTGGGCAAAAAGGCCTCAATTCGCTCCGTGAAGTGATTCGCAGAGCCAAGGTGAATTTGCAGAGTACTCCACAACGTGAAGTGGAGAAATTTGCATTATAATGAGTAATGCAAAGTCCATTGAGAACAATGACTTCGTGTTACTCCACCTTCCCAGATCACTACTCCACCAATTTTAAAGGTGACGTGCATTAGAACAATGTACTTTGCCTTGTTTTTAAGCTCCGAAGGCAAATTTTGCAGTGATTCATGGGATTTCAGGTTACATAGGCTCTATATTGACCTGAACAGCCTCAGTTTGGGGTAGTGTGTGTAGGAAGCTGTAGGAGACAATGTGCTGTGAGAGCTGTCTGCGATTCAAAACTTTAAAAGCTGTTAAAAAAGCCTTTTTGAGTAATTTCTTTTGCTCAAACTTTAGTTCATCGATTGTAGGAAACCCTCCTGTGCTCATATCATCGAGTGTTTTTGTTTGTGTGTGGATTTTGAATGTTAATGTACAACATTGAGTCTGTGTAGTAAGAAACAGTGAATGTGTGCTTTGGGGAAGGGGCGTATCTGTGGTGTAGGTAGATTTAAGTTGGAGAAATAGGGAGTTCTTTGTTTTTTGGTTATATTGTTGTTATATAACTGACTGTGTCAATGTACACACAGTAATATTGTCAGTAATTGTTGAACTTTTTTTGCTGATTGTGTGTTGTGTGGATCTGGTACAGCCGTTCATAATTTCAGGTTGTTTACAATACATGGTATATTACTGAACTTTTCAATTTTCTACACATTACCTGTAGACAAATTGTGTGTGTGTGTGAGTGTGTGTGTGGTGCGTGACATCAAATAATACACCTTTTATTGTACCACAGTGTAATTGCAGGTGCAGCAGTGTGAACCTGCTATCCACTGCAGCTGTGTGATTTTGTACTGCCATTGTGGTATCTTTTCTTTGTTTTGCTGAATTTGTTTAGAATATTGTTGTTGATCCCCCAAAATGCCCACAAAGAGACATGCAAAGAAAGCTGGCTCTCACCATGGCTCTGCTGCCAGTGATAAGATTGTCTGTGGGCATGATAGTACGCTGACGCAGAAGTGCATTGCTGATGTGAGGAAAGGTATTTCTCCTACAATGTTTTTTACAGCCCAATCAGTAGCTTCACTCATAGTTGGAGGAGATGATGTTGTCCCAGCCAGTGGTGTTAGTGCAGTTGCTGGTGGTGGTATTAGTATTGCTGCCTCAAGTTCCACTTCTGACCAGGGTACCACGTCTAAAAATATAGTGGAGTGTGAAGCAGTGCAAATGAGTGGCAGCGTAGATATGTCATACTTCCTAGTAACATCCCAGTAACTGAACATGAGGATTCTGATAATCATGTCAACAATAACATACAATGTGACATTTCTTCTACCGCGGTTCAGGTCACACATTTTCCATGCAGTGATTCACAGTGTGGTGAAAAAATATCAGGTGATGGACATGGTGGTGTTGATGATGATGATGAATCTGATGATGATATTGCTGTGGTTGCAACATGCAGTCCACATGCCAGCATCCAAGCAGAATATGGGGAGGTGGGTGATGTTGATGAATATGCTGATGATGTAATTGACCCCAGTTGGGAACTGGAGAAAAAGAAATTCAAGGTGGCTGTGTCTGGGTCTGTTTGCATTAACCCCCCCCCCAGGAAAAACTTGTGATTTACCAGTTTCAGTTGATGATGATGATGATGATGATGATGATGACCCAATAATAATGATAGGTGGGGGGGAGGTCACTTGATGGCAGCCTAATGAACAGCAGCTAGCTCCCTTCATTCCATATTCCTCCCAACTATTTCCCCTGCAAACTACCTCTTCTAACCTGAATTTCACCTGGAAAATAGGTTCTACTTTACCTCTACAGCACAAAGAAAGAGAGAGTTCTCAGAGATATGGAGGCATTTATATGCAAGGCACCTCCGCGGCACTCACCTCCTCCTACTCGGGAGAAAGACAAGGCCACAAAATGGCCTAAACAACAGCCGGCCTCTGGCAGCAAGTCTTCAGCGGGATCATCAGCCCTCTGGAAATTATGCAGCCGCTTCAGAGCTCTATTGTGGCTATCTCTGAAGAATTGCATCAGGTGCACTCCTCAATGGACTCACTAGTGATATGAGTTTCTGATTCAGAGGCACGTCTTACTTCTTTAGAAAAAAGAGTAGATAAAGTTGACTTGGATCATAACAATGTGGCGAAATGGCTTAAAAAAATGGAGGAGAAGCTGGAGGATCTTGAGGGCAGAAGCCAGTGAAATAGCCTGCTGATTCTCGGGATCCCTTAAAGGGAAGAAGGCAGCTCTCCAATTCTATTTTTACGGAAACTTTGTGAAAAATTAGCTGGTCCCTCACCAAATGGCACTACCTACACTATTGAGAGAGCAAACAGAGCACTACATCCAATGCCATCCCCCGGTTCACCTCCTAGGCCACTAATTTTTAAACTACTGAATTTCCTTGACAAGCAATACATATTAACCCAAATTAAAATGCTGCAAGAGGTGTAATGGGAGGGTCAGAAAATATGTGTCACCCAAGATTTACCTCAATCAGTGAGAGCAAGGAGACAGGAGATACATCCCATCATTTCTAAATTGATTGAGGCTGGCAAGCAGTTTCGGGTTTGATACCCAGCCATTCTGCAGGTGAGAATGAATGAGCAATGGCATGTCTTTGACACCCAAGATCAAGCACAACTTGAACTTAAGAAGCTATTGCCTTATCTGTTCAAGTGAATGAGCCACCTTGTTGAATGTTAAACTGATTTTCTAGGCCTGCTGGCTTAGCACAACTTTGAGAACTGCGTGCTGTTTTGGAACCCCCTACCGGTCATGGTAGATATCTGAGACCACTTGAGACAGGGACTTTTTTCCCATACAGACATCCAATATGCCCAGAGTCCTGGAGAGATAAGACTGTGTTGTTGGTTAAGTTTGGGGAATTCACCAGCATGTGCCTAAACATCTGGACATAATCTGGGACCTACACTTGTTGATTTCATATTCATTCTCTCCCACTCAAAATCTGGACAAAAGGTTCCTACACGCCCTTTCTTACCCCATTGGTGGACCTTTAATCATGCTGTCGCCCTTCATATGAAGATGCTTATGGATGGTTAATGTTTGTTTTCACTTTAATTGAACAAAACGTTAGGACCGTGTAACTGGAAATCATATGTCTATTGCAATTCCTTTTCTTTTTTTATCTCTAGTTTCTATCTTTTCTAAACATGTTTGATTTTATTTTTGCCATTCTGTAGCACTACATGGTTGCCAAGCATCAAACATTTGCATTAAGCTTTCTTATTTGAGGTTAGCAAAGATACCACTTAGACAAGTTTATTCCTGGGTGGATCAATGCCTAATAATTTTAAGCATCTATACCTTGTTGATTCAATAATGTTTAATTACTGTATAATATGTTCTGGGGGGGGATGTTGGGGAATAGGGAGCAGGGAATGCTGTATCGCAGGGGTGCAAATTAACATCACCTGGCAGTATAGTTACAGTGGCTGTTACAGAGAAGTTGATGGTACCGCAGAATTCCCCGCGGTACCACAGTAAAATTACCATGATTTACCACGGTACTGAGGTAAAATCCCATTGAATAACATTGGGTTTTTTACCGTGGTACCGTGGTAAGTTGCAGTAATGTTTACCACATTAGCAGGAATTACCGCGGTACTGTCAACTTTTCTGTAACAACCACTTAGTGCGGTTGGTAGAACTGGGGGTATCTGTTTAATATTATTTTATTTGTGAATTGAAGATAAATCGGGGTGTTTAATAATTGGATGGGGAAACTTAGTGTAATTATGGGGGGAATGTGCCAAATTTTCTTCTCTTACACGGTAGCTGGCTAACTGTCATTTGCTCAGAGAAAAGTCTCTCAGCTGATTCTTTTTTGGTATTATCCCATTCTGTCAATGCCATAATGAGGGGTCCATAATATATTACAACTTGGAATGTCTGAGGCACCAGAGATAGGTGCAAGTGACAAATAATTTTAAGACACTTATCTCACCTCTATGTGGGAATTGCATGCCTACAAGAAGTACATCTAAAGAGAGAGGATATTTCTCTACTTTGTAGGAATTGGGTAGGGCAAGCTTATGACACTGGGATATCTACTAGTCGATGAGGAGTTGCCATTCTAATTACTAGAACAGTCCCTTTCAAACTGGTCCAAGAAATATGGGAAGTAAAATGTAGATATGTTTTACTGCTTGGTGAACTTCAGTCCCAAATGGTCTTGATAGGGTCTATTTATGGCCCCAACATAGATTCACCCCGGTTTTTCTTACATCTTCTCAACCTGATTGCCTCCTTTATGCATGAGGCTATTTTCCTGGGTGGGGACTGGAACTTAATGCCCCAACTCCAATTAGACTGGTCTGATGCCAAGAGAGCTGGACTTTCTCCAGCAAAAAGGGCACTGAAAGATCTTATGAATGGAGCGGGGTTGGTGGATATATGGAGAATATTACACCCCACAGAAAAATCCTGCACATTTTTTTCTTCTCCCCCCCCACACCTGCTCCAGGCTTGATTACTTTTTGATTAGTTCCTTTCTCCTTCCAGAAATAATTGACAGCCAGATACATGCCCGAGTGATCTCAGATCACTTGCCGGTTTCCCTTTCTTACCTACTTGCCCCTGGTATATGAAGGGACTCCTTGTGGCACCTAAATGATCAATTGCTCAAATCACCATCTACTCTATTGCATGTTAAGGTCTTTGTTTCTCAATTTCTTCAAACTAATAAAGGTTTGGTTGCAAGGCTTGATATTGTATGGGAGGCCCTCAAATGTGCATTGAGTGGCGAATGTATTTGCCTTGCTTCCAAAAGAGCCCGACAGTTTAAAGCTAAACAAGATGAGTTGCTGTTTGACATTAAGTTCACCAAAATAAATATTAGTCGCTTCTCCCTTGAGGAGGACTGGGTCAAATTGCATACTTTAAATGCCCAATTTTATGATCTTATGTCTCAGAAAGAGGAATTAGCACTGAAGAGAACTAAACTTAAATATTTAGAGTCAGGTGAAAGGGCAGGTAAGTTGCTCACTATTCGAATTAAATAGGCAGAAATGAACCGTTGCATACCTACTGTAGTTTGCAGGCAACTAACACTGGTCCCGTAACTACCCATCCCCAACAAATTGCTGCTATTTTCAAATCCTACGGTATTTTCAAGATCTATACTTTGTCCCTAAAGAAGATGTTGTTACTCAGAAAGACATAAACAATTATTTAGACCTAAGTGATCTACTGAAACTTTCTCCTGTTGTGACAACTCCCTTGGGTATACCAATTCAAACCACGGAAGTGGAGCATGCAATCCGTCAACTTCCCATAGATAAATCCCCAGGACCTGATGGTCTTACCAATGACTTATTTAAGTCTTGCTCTGAAGATGTAACCCCTTTCCTGACTGAAGTATATAACTATTGGTTTATTGATGGATTTTCAGAGCAACACTTTCAAGAAGCTATTATTACCCTCATATCTAAGCCTGGTAGAGACCCCCAACACCCAGAAAACAATTGTCCTATATCACTTTTAAATTCCGATGTTAAGATATTGGAAAAAGTCCTCACCAATAGGTTAGGTCCCCTTATGAGCGTCTTAATCAACCATGAACAAGCTGGGTTTATGGCTGGTAGATTTTCCTGTGACCATATTCGTCATTTGCTACACTTACTTTCCCTGTCTAACCATTTAGATGCCCCTACTGCTTTGATTTCATTAGATGCCGAAAAGGCCTTTGACTGAGTCTCCTGGGACTTTTTGTTCATAGTCTTAGACAGATTTGGTCTCCCTAATAGTTTTATTAGTTGGGTCCAACTTCTTTACAATGCACCTACAGCCCATATCTGGTGCAATGGTCTATTATCTGATTCCCTCCCATTACGACATGGCACCATGCAAGGTTGTCCCCTATCCCCACTACTGTTCAATTTATATTTAGAACCTTTCATCAGGAAATTAATTTCTTCCCAAACCTTCAAGGTATACAGATTGGTGATCATCGTCATCTTATTTCTGCTTATGCAGATTACTTACTACTACACTTAGAAAATCCGTCCTATGGTGTCCCTGCCCTGCTTAGTGAGATTGACCTCTTTTCTAGAGTTTCTTTTTACAAGCTGAATCCTTCCAAAACAAAAGTTTTCCCCATGAACAAGAAATCTTTACCCACCAATACTGAGGGAACAAATCTGGTGTGGGAATCAAAGTCCCTAACATACTTCGGCCTGAAGATTTTTAGAGACATTCCACGTATAATAAAATAAAATTTCTCAGTGTTAATGGCGACCCTCAAGACAGATTTGACAAGGTGGGGCTCTTTACCAATCTCATTATGGGGTAGAATAGCCTCCATTAAAATGAATGTTTTACCTCACATTCTTTACCCTCTAAATATGTTGAGCATCTTCCTTCCAAAGCACTGGTTTGTCAACCTACAAACTCTCATTAATCAATACTTATGGAAGGAAAAGAAGGTCAGATGAGCATATTTAGGCTTACTGCACCAAAGCTCCAAGGATGCCTTTCTCTCCCATCCTTTTTCACCTACTATTGTGCCACGCATATAAGCAAGCTTGTACACTGGATTTTGACACCTGCCCAAAGGATTCCTGGTTCTCTCAAACCCTTTTGGCTGGACATTGAGACAGTTTTAGCAAATACCTATCACTGCAATTTAACTGCATTGTTATACTCTCCCCCCCTTGGTTATGACCTAAGGCTCTGAGAAACACACCAATTGGTTGGTCTCTTAAGGTGTTATTCCAGATGCAAAAGCATTGGAATGTTAGCTGGTATAAATCATCAGAACAGCTCCTACTTGGTAATCCAAATTTTCAAATTGCTCAGGCCCCCATCTCCTCTCTTTTTTGGGTCCCTTTGCAGAATTTGAAATTGGGTGACTTGGTGCCTGGAGGTAAAACCCTCCCCCTCTTACAATTTTGTCATGATTTTAAAATGAAGGATATACATCCTTTTAAATACTGTCAAATTCAACAGGTCATCCTGTCTTACTTTAGAAAAAACACTCACATTCCTTCCCCTACTACTGAACTATACCCAGTATTATTGGTGGCAAATCAACCACACGCAATATCTATGGTATACAAGGAATTGCAAACCTTGATCATTGTTTACCTAAAGGTGTCTGCTATTACTGGGTGAATAAGTTATCTTTAACAGCGGAAGTACCATTTTGGCACTGTCTCTGGTGCAACATATATAAATTCATCAAACAAGATAGACTTTGGTTGGTGCAATACAATGTGATACATAATCTATATTTCTCCCCTAATAGGCTGTATAAAATGGGAAGGCTTCCATCTCCTCTGTGTCAAAGATGTACTGAATCTCCGGGTGACCTTTATCACATGTTATGGTCCTGCCCTAAAGTTTCAACTTTTTGGCAGAGTACTCAAAATACATTAGATCCACTACTTGGCTTGCAATCTTTATTTACTCCTGAAATTTGTCTTCTTAATAGCTTCCCCCCAGGGACCATTCCACGCAGAAAAGCCCACATAGCTCTTATCTCAGCAGTGGCTAAACTAATTATTATGAGATACTGGAAAGACAATACATTGCCATCAGTGTTAGAGTGGCATAGAGAGGGGTTATTAGTTCTACAACTTGAAAAACATATAGCCATGTTAACCAATAGAGATCAGGTCTATCTAGACAGAAAGGGTCCATTGGAAGCCTTACTCACAGTTTGGAAACCATAGATCACCCCAGACTTATTATGAGTGTATACACAGCTTCTGATGTAACTATAATTTACCTACTTTGGCACGGGGTTGGTTTTGTGGGAGGGATAATCGTTAGGGTGGGTTATCGGGTAGTATTGTAATCATTTTGTCCTGGTGTAATTAGATTGAGGATTGGACTCCACAAACATTCTTATTATTCATGTGTACCACTTCCAGTCATTACAAGATACCTATGGATGTATTATATTATGACTAAACTTGAATAAAGTATATTAAATGAAAAAAAAAATAATGATAGGTAGTCGTGGTGGTCAGTTGCAGTCCAAGTGTGTTCTGCCCGAAAAATCACGTAGCACACCCCCCACTTCATGGCTTAAAAGAACGGAGTCCAATAAGCAACATCAGGGACTTGTTAAAAGCAGAGCATCACAATCCCTTGTTTGGGATGTTTTTTGTGCAAGATGCAAATGATGAGTCAGTTGCAATCTGCCAGGTTTGCTATGTGTGTGTGTGAGCTGAGGTAAAAAGGGGAGCCATCTGGGCACAGGAGGACAGCATACGCATCTTAAGAATAGGCACATGGCCCTGTGGACCCAGAACAAGATGGCAGCTAATACCACAGCGGGGTGTTCACCCTCGTCATCAACCATAACGAGCATGTTATCCTCTTCCATGACTGTTAAATCCAGTAGGAAATTAAAATGTGCAGTAGTGATGAAATAAGAGCAGAGGATTACTACAGGTATGGTGAGGCGGAGAAGCATAATGATTTTGAAATTTTATCCAGTGCTGGTGAGAGTAGCAGTTTTGGTGGTGGTGGTGGTGAATGCAGTATGTCTAGTGCAAGTGGTACATCAACCCCGGTTGGTAAATGTGGCAAAATAACTGCATTTGTGGGTTTGTCATCATCAACTGTGCAAACGTCTTTATCAAACAGTCACACTCTACCCCCTGCCATTCACAGAGCAGAACCATTTGTCATCACACCCCATGCAAAACATTTAAGTCAGTCCACGTTACAGAGTGTTTTTGTGCATAACCTGAAGTACCCACCCAATCATACAGTGTCACGTGAACTTAATGCTGCTGTAGCTGAAATGCCGGCAACTGATCTTTTGCCCTTCTCCTTTGTGGAGAATTCTGGGTTCCGGTGGTTTGCTGCATATGCCTGTCCAAAATGGAAAGTCCCATCCAGGGCATTCTTTTCAATCCATGCTGTCCCTGAGTTGGGCCGTACTGTGTCCAACTCAGTAAAACATGCCCTTCAACATTCCTCCTCTCCATTCATCCATTTAAGTATGGATATGTGGACAAGTGGCAAAACAGAGGGGAGTTCATATTTGTGTATAACTGCACACTGGGCGCAGGTGCCGAGTAGTTGTTTGTGATGTTGGTAGTGTGAATGATCAGTGCAGTAAGGTGGAGTGTCATGGTAGCAATCTTCTAGGAATTCAACAACATGCAGCCATTACTATGTGCAATATGACCTGTTCACACACTGGTGAAAACATGCTGGACGTGGTACTGACTGAAACTGACAAGTGGCTGACCCCCCTGTCCCTGAGAGCTGGGTTCATAGCAAGTGACAATGGATCAAATGTGGTGAAATGCATCATGAATGGTGGCTTTTTTCGTGTTCCATGCATGGCTCGTTGTTTAAATCCCATGGTGCAGGAGTTTCTGCAGCACCCTGATGTAAAGGAAATGCTGACAGTTGCATGCCATATCTGTTCTCACTTTTCATTATCTGAAAAGGCCCGTGACCAACTTTAGAGGTTGCAGATGCGAAGCAGCCTCCCTCATCACCGCTTAAAGCTGGAAGTTGTCACCCGGTGGAACTCCACTTCATACATGGCAGAGAGGTTGTATGAACAATACAAAGCCATCTCAGAATATCTTGTGATGCACACTAGCCATGACAGTTCTGGGGCCTCCATGTCTACGACAACTGAACAGTGGTTCCTAATGGACTCTGTAATAACAATTTTGTGGCCTTTTGAACATGCCACACAGGCAGTGAGTGGCAAGTCTGCCTCCATTAGCCAATCAATTCCACTGCTGCAGGTGCTGAGGCAGACATTGATGAATGTACAGCATGGCCTTGCTGTTGCTGGAGACAGTGCTAGCAGTATGTTGCTGAAACACATGCTGATAGTATTCATTCAGAATCATCACATTTTGAGCATTCAGCGTAGTGACAACTTTGCCATAGCAACAATGCTGGACCCATGATACAAATGTGGAATTGCCTCAGTACTGGAGGGATGGCCTGAACAGGTAAAAAATGTCAGTGGGCAACTGGTGCGCTTGGTTCACAGGCCACAGAAGTCACGTGCCAAGGTCAGCAAACCTCAGCAGCATAATCAGACTGAAGGTGCAACTGGAGGAGTATCAAGCATATCCTGTAAGGCAAAGGGGACTGCAGTTCCAGGTGGTCTGTCATCCAAAGTGGTTGGCATCAACCTACTTTGGGAGGCTTTGTCCCAAGTGGGGATTTGTGAAATAAATGATTATGGAGAACAGGATGATGCATCAGCCACTGGACTTAGTGCAACACAGAGAATGGTTGAGTCATATTTGTCTGAAAACAGGCATCTGTCAATAACTGATGATCCTCTTTTGTAATGGAGTGGAAAGTCAGTGAATGGCCAGAGCTGACAGCAGTGGCACTGAAGTAACTCACGTGCCCACCCTCCAGTGTAAGTGTCGAGAGGGTATTCAACTCAGCAAGTGCAATAGTTAGGGATCGTCGGACAAACCTCTCTCCTGCAAATGTTAATTTGCTAACATTTATAAAAATGAAAGAAAGGCACATACCAGCACAGACTACAACCTCAGTATTCGTACCCCAGCCTAGTCATGGTGGTTTTGGTGATGTAGAAATGGACCATCCTGGTGGCACTGGCAGTGGCAGCAGGAAATGGTCTACCACTGATGTAGATGATAACACAATGGAGAAAGAATTTCTCACTGGTTAGACTTCAGACATAGATGACTGTAAGGGCAGCTTTCTTTATGAGGATGATGATGAGGTTAATGTGACAGGATTTAACTGAAGTTGTTAAAAGGCAGTGACATTTGCTGTATGATACATGTTTTCTTTTTCATGACTTTGTGTGCCCCCCACCGGACCACCACCAGGACCACTGTTAGCCACTGTCACCAATGAGAATTACTTTGTGTGCCCCCCTGGACCACCACCACCACCAGGACCAATGTTGGCCACTGCCACCACAGAGAATGACTTAGTGTGCCTCCCCTGTACCACGACCACAGGACTGATGTTAGCCACTGCCACCACAGAGAATGACTTAGTGTGCCCCTGGACCACCACCACCACCAGGACCAATGTTAGCCACTGCCACCACAGAGAATGACTGAGTGTGCCCACCCTGGACCACCACCACCAGGACTGATATTAGCCACTGCCACCACAGAGAATGACTTAGTGTGCCCCCTGGGCAACCACCACTAGGACCAATGTTAGCCACTGCCACCACAGAGAATGACTTTGTGTGCCCCCCTGGACCACCACCACCAGGATCAATGTTAGCCACTGCCACCACGGAGAATGACTTTGTGGGCCCCCTGGACCACCACCACCATGACTGATGTTAGCCACTGCCACCCCAAAGAATGACTTAGTGTGCCCCCTTGGCCACCACCACCAGGACTGATGTTAGCCACTGCCACCACAGAGAATGACTTAGTGTGCCCCCCCGGACCACCACCACCACCAGGACCAATGTTAGCCACTGCAACCACAGAGAATGACTTAGTGTGCCCCCCGGACCACCACCACCAGGACCGATGTTAGCCACTGCCACCACAGAGAACGACTTAGTGTGCCCCCCTGAACAACCACCACCAGGACCGATGTTGGCCACTGCAACTACAGAGAATGCCTTTGTGTGCCCCCCAGACCACCACCACCAGGACTGATGTTAGCCACTGCCACCACAGAGAATGACTTAGTGTGCCCCCCTGGACCACCACCACCAGGACTGATGTTAGTCACTGTCACCACAGAGAATGAGTTAGCGTGACCCCCGGACCACCACCACCAGGACTGATGTTAGCCACTGTCACCACAGAGAATGCCTTAGTGTGCCCCCCTGGAACACCACCACCACCACCACTGTTAGCCACTGCCACCTCCACCAGATGCAGGAAGATGTCACAGGGAATATCATCATGTGCCGCAGCTATCACCACCAGCACCCACCACCAGTGTCATTCAGACAATGTTTTCCCACTACGTTGACCTTGCCAAGGCAGAGGGAGTCAAACAGGAGACCACATCCATCAGCCACAGGCACAAGGCTTCTTAATATTTAAACTATAAAGTGAGTATGTGTACTAATGTTTTTTATGCTATTCAACTTCCCTTAGCTGTATGTTTTGTTTTCTGTTGCTTTTCTGAGGTGCAGTGGTCAAACACATATGGTAAACTTATTTTGTTTTTTATAGGTTAACAAAAAACAACTCTTCTTGGTTGAAAGTCAGTATCAATGGTACTGCAGCAGTACCATACAAAGGAATCTATTGAATATCCATTTCAAATCCATACTATATATATATATATTTTATTTCATCTGTTCAATTTTTTTTTAAAAGAGTGCAACAATTCCGACTGAGGAGGATTCGTAAACTAGGTGACGTGTATGTCTCCAAAACTATTTCTGCAAGATATCATGCACTGTATTATGAACTTGCAGCTGTGTAGCCATGACAGTGTTGAAAAAGTTGCACACAGGTTGTGTTACTTGACAAGATGTGGTTTTGAAATGTTACTTGAGTTGAAATTGAGAACCAGGGACACTGGCACAGTATATTTGTTCCACAGCCTGGTACTAAATTAAATTGTGATTGATCTACTGATTGCAGTGTGACAGCTTACTATCTGTGTTAATAATCCAGATCCCCATGGAACAGCCATGGCTTAAACATAATGTGTTACTGCTGCAATCAAGTTGTAATAAAGTCCTTCATTTCTTTCTTTAGGAAACTTCCAGATGCTTTGTTGTAGCATAGTTGCCTTATCTAAAGAAGCTCTTCAACATCAGGCACCCCACCCCCCGGGCTGGGGCAGACATGCAACATGCAGAAGTCATTTCAGTCGATGACCATGACCATCATTACCAACCAGACTCGAGAAGGATACAGATGAAATCTGTGAAGAAGTAACCAAATAAGAAACCATTAATGAGACCTACCTGCAACTATGCTTCCTCCCCCTCTCCCAAAAAAAATACTTACCTTCATTGGCTTGAGAGTTATCCATTTCCAATTTCAATGCAAAAAGTTCTCATCAAGCACTGGAATGTGCACACCAACAGTATCTGCGACCTGTGATACAAAACAATAGAATGAGTACATGTCTATATATGTCAACCCCCCACCTACAAAATACCAATAAATATCTACATATACACTACCGGTCAAAAGCTTTAGAACACCCCCATTTTTCCAGTTTTTATTGAAATTTAAGCAATTCAAGTCCAGTGAATAACCTGAAATGGTACAAAGGTAAGTGGTAAACTGCTAGAGGTTAAAAAAAAAAGTTTAGGTTAGCAAAAACTGCTTTCGAGAAATTGCAAAGAAAGCCAAAGTGTCAGTGAGTACAGTTTCCTACACCATCAAAAGGCACTTGGAAACTGGAGGAAACTCTGACAGGAAGAGGTCTGGCAGACCCAAAGCCACAACAGAATCAGAAGACAAGTTTCTGAGAGTCAACAGCTTGCATGATAGGCGGCTCACAGGACAACAGCACAGAGTGACTGGCACCCTGAACCAAATGGGCTACCACAGCATTTTGCAGCGCCATACAATACCCTCTGTCTATGCCTAGTTGGTCAGGGGTTCATCCACAGCAAGATAATGACCCAAAACATACCTCCAGGCTATGTCAGAACTACCTTGAGGAAAAGAACAAGACAGTAGGCTTCAAATCATGGAATGGCCAGCACAGTCTCCAGACTTAAACCCCATCGAGCTGGTTTGGGATGAACTGGAAAGAAGGGTGACAGCAAAGCAACCTACAAGTGCAACACATTTGTGGGAACTTCTGCAACAGTGTTGGGAAGAACTTCCCGAACAATATTTGATGTCCATTGTTGGAAGAATGCCACGAGTGTGTTCGGCGGTTACAGTATATCTGCAAAAGGTGGCTACTTTGATGAGTCAAAAATTTAGATTAAATTTTGTTAAACAAAATTATTCTATGATTTCTTTTTTATCTCCAATTGTTTATTTGTTCTATGCTTTAATTTCAGAGTACATTGAGACATTAACCTGCGTAAATTTCAATAAAAACTGGAAAAATGGGGGTGTTCTGAAACTTTTGACCGGTAGTGTGTATGTATGTATATATATATATATATATATATATATATATAATATCTATATCTATAATCAACTCACCGAGGCTACTATTAGTGTACAGACAAAGTGCACGCTTCCATCCAGTTGAGATAATCGCATCGCATTTGCGGAAATCACAGCACACATTGGACCAGCAAAAGTTCACTCACGGTCATCATTTCTGACAGGAATTTGTATGTGGTGTAACGCTCACATTTCACTTTGTTACCACTTGTCAATTTTCTGGACACAAGACGGATGCATTTTGGGGATGCAGAAAAAATCTGGGGACTCTGTGTGAGTAATGTGCGCATGACTGAGTGCGCCATTAATTCTGGGACACTTTGCATTTCATGTTATGCTCTCATTTCACTTTGTTACCACTTGTCAATTTTCTGGACACAAGACAGATGCATTTTGGGGATGCAGAAGAAATCTGGAGACTCTGTGTGAATACTGAGCACATGACTGAGTGCTCCATTAATTATGGGGAACTTTCCATGTGGTGTAATGCTCCCATTTCACTTTGCTACCACTTGTCAATTTTCAGGACACAAGACAGGTGCATTTTGGGGATGCAGAAAAAATCTTGGGACTCTATGCGAGTACTATGCGCATGACTGAGTGTGCAATTAGTTCTGGGACACTTTGCATTTCATTTTATGCTCTCATTTCACTTCATTACCACTTGTCAATTTTCTGGACACAAGACAGATGCATTTTGGGGATCCAGAAAAAATCTGAAGACTTTGTGTGAGTACTGTGCGCATGACTGAGTGTGCCATTAATTATAGGGGACTTTGCATGTGGTGTAATGCTCCCATTTCACTTCGTTACCACTTGTAAATTTTCTGGACACAAGACAGATGCATTTTGGGGACACAGAATAAAGCTGGGGACTCTGTGTGAGTACTGTGCACATGACTGAGTGCACCACTAATTATGGGGGACTTTGCATGTGGTGTAACGCCCCCATTTCACTTTGTTACCACTTATCAATTTTCTGGATACAAGATAGATGTATTTTGGGGATGCAGAAAAAATCTGGGGACTCTTTGTGAGTACTGCACGCATGACTGAGTGTGCCATTAATTATGGGACACTTTGCATTTCATGTTATGCTCTCATTTCACTTCATTACCACTTGTCAATTTTCTGGACACAAGACAGTTGCATTTTGGGGATGTACAATAATTATGGGGACTGTGTGTGAGTACTGCGTGCATGACTGAGTGTGCCATTAATTCTGGGGGACTTAGCATTTCATGTTACACTCTCATTTCACTTTGCCATCACTGGGGAATTTTCTGGACACAAGACAGTTGAATTTTGGGATTGGGAATTCTGGTGAGTCTGGTAAATATTTTTGGTGCCTCAGTAATGTTTACTTTCTGTCATGCTATTGTGAAGTATTTATCAAAAAGCAGGACTGAGCACTGCAATTATACTGTGCTAAACTACATGTATGCAGTCCATCTTCTTTCCTGTGTGTGCAGACACTGTCCAGCATCAAGTTGCAAACATATATATATATATATATATGCTGATGCTGACTTGTTGCACTGTTCATGCTGATGGTATAAAGAATAAAGATAAGATTATATATCGTATATTTTATTTGTACCACCAATGGCAGCAAAGTCATATGATATGTTTTCAGAGGTCTTGGGCCAGTGTGCACCTCAATCACTTGTCACACAGACACAGTACACACATGACTTTGCAGGGATAATAGCACAAAAAAACATGTTTTTAAACAAACCATACCCAACAGACATAAAATATTGCTGAGGTACCCAAAATATTTCATGGTGTACACAGACATGTTCAGGTTAGAATATATAACAGGTCCTGCAGTCCACTGCCACCACACTGTGCTACCACTAGCACCGTGTCATGTTATGGTGTACATCAACTTGCTGAAAAACTGACACTGCCAGTATAAACTAGAAAGACATATTCCAGAACAAATAATGAAAAGGAGGAATGTGGTAGTACAGTGTGGTGGCAGTGAACTGGACCTCATATATTTTCTGACTTTATAATGTCTGTACGCCATGAAATATTTTGGGTGCATCAGCAATACTTCATGTCTGTTAGATAAGGTTTGTTAAAAAGCAGGATTTTTGGTTGCTATGATCTGCTAACAAAATATGTTACATATTCTTATCTTTATTCTTTATACCACAAACACCTCAACAAGTCAGACACCAATCAGCATATATATGTTTGCAAGAAGCTGAACAGTGTCTGCAGTATACACACACAAAGGAAAGAAGACTGACTGTACACATGCAGTTTAGCACAGTATACTTGCACTGCTCAGTCTCCTTTTCCACAAACACTCTGCGACAGAAAGTAAACACTAATGAGGCACCAAAACAGCACACACACACACACACACACACACACACTACAGAAGGAAGAGGGGCCAGAATATAAAGTGCCACGCATACAGAAGACAACAAAAAAAGGGCATAATTACATACAAGGGTCAGGGATGGTGGAGGAATACATTTTATAACACAGCAAGGAAGGTGTGGGGGGGCTCATGGTGTGAAGAAAAAAACTAATGTGGGATCCCATGGTGATCCAGCAGCAGTTCCATCATGGACATAATTTGCAACTGATGTCCCTCTATGTGATCCAACCGCTGCTCAACAGCACTCACCCTCTCATTGTTCTCCTTGACAGCACTCCAGAGAACTGCCAAGTCAGCCTGCATTACACGCAGTTCTCTGGGGTCCACACATTCTACAAGATGACCTGCTGGTGGTGGTGGGGGTGCTGGTGGAGCAGCAGGTGCTGCTCTGGCCCTCCTCTTCTTAGGGCTGCCGCCATGCACAGCTGCACCCTCTACCACAGAAGGACCAGCAGGTGCAGACATGGCCCATTCTGTGGGAGTCTGCCACTCCAACTGGTGATGATTGAGCATATGGGTGCGCTGACCCCCAGTCCCCAGGTGAGTCCCCCAGGGACCACGGTGTACCTCCATCTCACACAGGCGGCACCTGATAACACTGCTGTCTCCCTGATACAGTCAAAAAACTGCCAAACAATGGAGGTGCAGGGAGGACCAGACACAGGCATGGGAGGGCCAGATGAACTGGCAGCCAACTGGTCACGGTGTTCAGCAGGGATGGGATCCACACCTGGGCCCGGGGGCACAGGCACATCCTGCTCCAGAGGACCTGGTGCTGGTGCTGGAACTGGAGCTGGAGCTGGTGCTGGAAGTGGTGGTGGTGGTTCAACTGCCTCAGAGTCAGGAGGTGGTGCTGGTCCTGTTTCCGGGGTGGGACACTTAGAATTTTCGATCGGTCCAACAGGAACCGGTGGCCATGCCCCCCATGCATGTGCACGGTATGATGCCTACCAGTACCACGTTCTCCCAGAGCTGCCCCCACCCCAGACATTCCCTCACCCTGGTCCATCTCTCCTACTGCACTCCTGCAGTCTGAGCAATGACTACTCACACTGTCACACAACACACACACAGTCACACAGACACAGACAAGCAACTAACTATTTATAAAGGTAAGAAAAATAAATTTACAGAAAGAACAAATTAAGTGAAAAAGAGTACAGAAAAGACAAAAAAATGTAGCGTTTAAAAAGCTGTTGGGTCTAAATCAAAATTTAAATCTCCTCCTTGCTCTGATCTCCAAGTCTCAGCAGTGGCAAAACAACACACTCTTCTCTCTCTGTCTGCTCAGGAGAAAGTGAATGTGCCTGCTTGTATGACTCACTTCCTTCCTGCCTGGCTAAAGAGCATGTGACTTACAGTACTGTAAGCCATGTGATGTGTGGGGGGGCTGTCAAATCTGAAACACAAAGTGGATCACTTAGAATCATAATGAGGAATGCGAAGTCCATTGAAAACAATGACTTCACCATACTTTGCGTTGCCATTCTGCCTTAACGCGAAGTGGTAATGACAAGGCAGAGTGAGTACTTTGTATTGCCCACTACGTGGAGCGGAGTGGCAACGCAAAGTGCCCACTTTGCGTTCACTTCACCAGCATAATTTAAATTCGCTGCATCTCTAGCTGCAACAAGCAGCAGTGTTTGGGGGGACCACCACTCAAATGGATGAGGTGATGCTATGGAGCTGTGGAAGGGGGTGGTACCACTAAACACAAGGAACTTACCTTACCTGGGGAAAAAGATATGCTGGGAAGGTAGGAACCACTGGGCCACCAGGGTCTGTCTGTTACTGGGTTAGTGATGTGGATACTTCTGGACAGGATACCCATGTCCACTGGACTACACAAGCTTGCAGCATGGCATGTGCCATGTGCTTATCAAAATGTTTTACTGCAGACTTGTTGCAAATGCATCAGTCCAGTAAGTTACAGGAAGCAAACCCTGTTTTCATCTTCCATATCTAAATCTACAATTTGCATTGTGCCCTTGTGACAGATGTCACTCCTCCCCATGTGACTAGTGCTGACTTTTGTGTATAGAGTCAATTTGTGGTGGCACAATGGGGCATATAATTTTCCTCCATTATGTGCCATGACCCTAAGAGACTGCAAGTGGCACCCTTGGCTTTTAATACTTTATTGTTATCTGTTTAAGCAATAAGGCATGACAGGGTGTGTATTATTGTGTAATAACGTCATGCCTCGGGTGGTTGAAACTTGTGGCCACAGGCCGAGTGCATTCAACTCCCAAGGCATTGTATTATTACACATTAGAAAATGGCAAGAATTAATTCTCAATCATCATTGGCTAACATGGCCTCCAAGCTGGACATTTATTTCTCAATAGATGCCCAGCTAAAAATAAGTACCAGCCCACCATGTGCCACCTCACCACAAACCCTTGTACAGGGGTGCCCAACCTGGTTTGTCATTGGCTGAAATCACTTGATTGAATTTGAAATCCCTGCCATGTTTTTCTTTCGCTTAGCGAGAGCTACTGGCCCCCCCCCCACTACTTCAGTATCAGCTTCCATTAAGTAAAAACCTTAATAAAAATAAAAAAAAAACACACTGCAGTTATTCTATGAGCAGGAAGAGTGACAAAATAGGCTTTTTCTCACAGCCACACTCCCCCGACTGCAGTTTCATAATGCCACGCTCAATAGAAAATAAAACAAAGCCATCACTCTGAACAGCTTCTCGGTGAGAAACACAATTCTGACACTTCTATTGTGCCTCCTCAGACATCGAAACTCCCTCACAGCACAATGCCTGCACAGTTTAGCACAATGCCCACACAGTTAATCAATGGATTTAAAATAAATAACTTACCTCAGGAATGTCGCTCGTGCCAGATACACTTCTAGCCACCTCCTTTCAGATCCCATGCTTACCAGATGCAGTTTCCAACTGCAAACAAATAAAAAAAAAAAAAGATCTTGCAAAAAGGGTAGAGAACTTAAAAACGATGCCCAGAGACTGCTAGGGGAATTTTTACTACACAAAAATGTTGTTGTTCAGGTGCATGTGTGTCTCTCTTGGGGGGGGGAGGTGATAGCTGTGGGGAGGAGCAACAGGAGCTGGAGCAGCCTTAAAAAATATGGACTACTTTTTCAATACTTTTGTTTCTGCTAATTCTATTCATTTTTTTATAATCATTTCCTCTCTTCTTTTACCACTTGATTAACACTTACTAAGAAAGCCATTTTCTAAGTGCAATAATACCCTCCAGGGTGGGCATTATTGGGAAATACTGGCTCTTCCAGGGGCTATAAGGCCCTGGGCAGTCCGGTATTTCCCAATAATGCCCAACCTATTGGGTATTATTGCTTACATAACACACATCCCTGCAGTGCCTTATTGCTATTATTACAGATCGAGGGAGCACTCTCACCAATTGAAGCACTCCTTTCCCCTGTGCATGAGACACTCTTATTCTGCGAAGAGCATTTCACGCACAGATGCCCTGGAAATGGGCTCATTCCAGGAACAGTTTTTTTTTTTTAAATATAGTATTGATGGCCAGCCTGTTGGCGCAGCGGTCGGGATTCTGCTTGCAACGCTGATGACCTGAGTTCGGGAACGGATCCGGGTCATCAGAGGGCCTGCCGGGAAAGAAGGATCGAGCATCCCTGGACTGCTGTCCTTCTCCATGGGGAGGGGGGACTGAGTGTTTGGTGTAGTGGCAACACCCGGTGGAGGCCGGGTGTTCCACTGTGCACCAACGCCAAATAGGACCACCAGGGGCGGGGCGGACACTGGCATCATTGCACTCCCCCACCCCTGCCTATAGGGGGAAAAACCACTGTGACCCTAGCCATCTCCATGAAGGCCTACCCCCCAGGCCTCGAATAGCCTCCACCACCGGCTCCTCAACTAGTTACTAGTATCTCGGCGCTGAAAGGGCCACAGCACTGAGACCCTCGCCCTCTGGGGGCAAGCCGGGGTGACTGGGGAGTGCTGGCAATAGGTGGAGGTGGAGGCGAGGGGGTCCATGACCAGGACAGACACTGACAGCTCAGAGGCACACGAAAAGTAATAAATAAATAAAAATATATAGTATTGATTGCTTTTGATTAATAATGTAGTAATACATCCCCTGTCACCACTCATTCCTGTATTAGAGTGGTTTCACTTGTTCTTCAACTTGTTCCAGAATAGCTCAGCTTTACTTCGCTGTTCTCGCTCCAGCCAAAACTGGAAACCACTCTTACAGAGCAACAAGTGGCTCTGGGGGAAGTATTAACATATATACAATGGCTTATTTGTTAATTAAAAAAAGAAGGAAAAAAAACACATTTTTATCTATTTTTTCTTTGATTTTTTGTGGGTGTAGGCATATGTTTTTTTAGAAAAAGTTCAGAATATTCGTTATGAACATACGAACATAAGAAGAAGCCAGCAGAAGAAAGCCATTTGGTCTATCAAGTCTGCTCATATTATAGTGTCCACTGCTTGAGCTATTGTCCCTGCCCTCCCTCCTCCCCACTCCTCCCATCCTCCCTACCCGTGATCCTTACCTTCCCCCATGCCTATCCAAGCCTCTCTTAAAGTTGCCCACTGTCTTCAATGAGATGACCTCTTCTGGCAGAGCATTCGAAGTGTCCACCACCCTCTCTGTGAAGAAATGCTTCGTGACCTCCTTCCTAAACCTCCCACCCTCCAGCTTAAGACTGTGCCCCCTCATGTTACAGTTGCCACTCAGTTTAAAGAGACTCTCCTTATCCACCTTATTTATCTCTTTCAAGTACTTGAAGGTCCCAATCATGTTCCCGCTCTCCCTCCTGTCTTCCATGGAGTACCTGTTCAGTGCCCTCAACCTCTCCTCATGTGAATTACCCTATTAACCTGCTATTATCTTTGTAACCCTTCTCTGGACCTTCTCCAGCAGATTAATGTCCTTTTTGAGGTGTGGGCACCAGTACTGAACTCAATACTCTAGATGCGGCCTTACCAGTGACCCATACAAGGGCAGTATAACTTCCTCTATCCTACTACTGATCCCCCTAGATATGCATCCCAGCATCTTGTTTGTCTTTGCTGCTGCTTTCTTGCACTGCATGGAGTGCTTCAGGTCACTAGTGATCATCACTTCTAGGTCTTTCTCCTCCTCTGATGCAAATACTCAGACTCCACCCAGGTAGTACTCTGTCCAGGGATTCTTGGCTCCAATATGCATAATTTTGCATTTCTTGGCATTGAAGCCAAGCTGCCAAATCCTGGACCACCTCCCCAGCTTTTACAGATCTTCCTGTAGGTCCTGTGTCCCTTTTGCTGTGTCCACTCTCCAGCAGAGCTTGGTGTCAACTGTGAATAGACACATTTTACCCTTAATGCCATCCCCAATGTCATGGATGAAGACATTAAACAACACCGGCCTGAGCACCGAGCCCTGCAGAACCCCACTGGTTACCTCTCTGATGCCAGATAACTCTCCCCCCACAACCACCCTCAGTCAGTTTTCCACCCATCTGGCCATCTTTTCACCAACCCCCAAGATCCAACAACTTCCTGATCAACCTTTTGTGGGGCACAGAGTCATAGGCCTTGCTGAAATCAAGATAGACAATGTCTACCACTTGGCCCCTGTCTACTGTCTTAGTGACACAGTAAAAAGAAGTCAATCAGATTCATTTGACACAATCCCCCCCCCCCCCATGAACCCATGCTGCCTTGCATCCTGGAGACCATGCTTCTCTAGATATTCCACCAGCCTTTTCTTTAGTATGGTCTCCATGAGATTACCCACAAAGGATGTCAGACTGACTCAAGGTGGAGCTACTGCCAGAATGATCATGTCTGCTGAGCCTCCCAAGCTTTTTCTTGTTTTCCTGCTGTGTGTTGTGTGATATTAGTCTGCCCTCTGCCCTTCCCGGCTCCTGCTCTACAGTATGTTGTGTGATATCGGTCTGCCCTCTGCCCTTCCTGGCTGTTGCCTTCCAACTACTAGTGGAGAGTGCTTGAATGGGACTGTGCTTCACATTTCCATTTCTTATTTTAAATTCATTGCTTTTTTCTGTGGTTGACAAGCCATTCGCCCAGTGTACAACGCGACTGTAAAGTGTGGACCCACTGACAGAATCTCTGCACCGATGGAAATGGAGAATATTAAGTTACAGAGGTGAGTTTTATTGGAGGCAACTAGTTGCTAAAAACAAATAAATACCCTGTTTTTTGCTTCAGATACTGCCACTGCCTGCAGCTTTTCAGCAAACTGGCCAAGCCAGCACATGCTGATACTGAAAGCCTTTAGCCACAGGCAGCGGTGCGCTGTAGAAAAACATTTTTTAAAAAGAAACTGTCTAGTTTCTTCACTGTAGGAGTGAGAGACTAGGAGGAGCATGTGACTGTGTGGTGGCTTGCTCATTCTAAAAAAAGAAAGAGATGAGAGGTGGAATATATGTGTGTGTGTGGGGGGCTGCAGGTCATAGTGAAGATGTTTTTAGCAGCAGTAATCTGTAGAGCGGTGGGATGACTTCTCACTGCGTTATGCGGTCATGTGTGTGCCTGGACTTCATATAGTGATGTTATAGTGAACTAACATCACTGTTCCAGGCACCCACTGACCAATCAGATGGCAGGAAATGTCCTTGCCATTGTATAAATTGTATTACTGAAGCCTTTTGGACCATATTTAAAGGTCGCAAGAGGTGAAGGAGGGAAGCAGCAAAACACAAAACCTTTTGTTTTTACCACAGATAACAAGGCACAGCATTACATTTAAATGCCCATTACTTATCATCTCCCCTGCAGGCATGCCAGTTTATGAATGGAATGACATCTCAAGGGCACTTGCGACTAGTCAAATGGGAAAGTAGACCCTTTTTGTGACCCACCACCTTGTTCAAGATTTGGGTAAATCTAAGGAAAAGAGCACAAATTGTTTCCTTCCAAAATCTTAAGAATAAAAGCCTTCAGTTTCTCAGTGGCCCTCACAAAGTCCACTCAACTGAGTTGAGATCTGTTGCAGGACAATGGGTGTAGAGTACCCAAATGAATGCGCACTGGGATGCAGTGCTCAAAGAACCAACAAAGTTATCTTTTGAGAAAGGATTGCGGTCAGTCCGAAACATGGCAGGCTGGACGTTTTTATTCTGTCATGGTTTAATAAAATAATTTATTTAATTTGTATGTCCCTCTTATGAGTTTTTGCATGTGCCAGAACCTTTTTGTTGTTCACTCTTCCCACAATGGGTGTAGAGTCTAGCAGTGCTGGATTTGGGCCATCCTTCTCAGTGTTAGAAAGTCTCAAAACTGGGCAAGGAGAAAGCAGGCAGAAAAAAAACCTTCCCCAAATACATCTGTTCCACTCTACCATACTTTTACCCTAACCAAACACATGTGTAATAGGCTTTTCACTGCTGTCTTCATTTTTGATTGTTTAGATGTTTCTCAGACTTAAACACAAGTCATACATCTTTCTTCAGATTTTTGAGCATGAAGGTCATTGCAGAACAAGGATATACTTCTACAGAAAGGTGTATGTTGGTGTGTGTGTGTGGGAAGGGTTATTAGCATTTGTCCTTCAAGCTCTGCTTCAAGTGCTACACTTGGTTAATCGAGAAATCCCTTAATCTGTCATATATGGATGGAATCCTAGTAAATGAATAAAACTTTAAGCCCCATTAACGAGGGATAATTTATTCTGTTCTTGGTTTTTAGTTGCGATAGCAATTAGAAATATAATCTCTATAAATGCATGAAAATAAATCTTAAATTAACGTGAAATGCTGTATTAAGTGTTAATTACATTTTGCAAAGAAGCTAGTTGCATTCTTCTCATACGCATCACTTACTGCTAGTCTGCATATCACTGATTCAGTAATTTTTAACATAGATATGACTGGAATGAGTGAGAGCTACCCAGTGAATGTGTTGCATCCCAAATGGAGTACAGTTGCACTCACAACCTTTTCAGTGTGGGAGCAAAGTACTCTGATTATTACAATGTGATTGAGTGGCATGAACTACAGACCAACACTGAAGAGTTTAATGGTTTATTCAGTTTTGAAAAAACTACAGGAAAAATATTTCATTTATGCATCAAAAGATGTACAGTAGGTAAAGAGGTGGACACTACAAACAATGTTTACAAATCTATGATATATGGTTAGTGTGATGCATGTTTTGTACATGGATTTCCATCCTAACTAAACAGCTGTTGTACCACAGTTCAAAGGACATAGAATGCTGTAGTATCCTTCTGTGGTGCAACAGCATTTTTAATTTGACTGGAAACGTGTGCCACCTTCCATTCTACTTTCATCTCCCCCATACACAGACTGCAGACCGGCCCCCTAATATAACATCTTCTGTTTCATCATTGTTTTAAAAAACAGAAACCTACCCTAACCCAGGTCGGTTTTCAGCAGCTGGGTGAAGATTGGTTTGAAAAAAAAAATACAAAATTAAAATGAATATTTCTTGGGAAGAAACAAGCATCACTGTTCCAATTTATGTTTTGAACATTATACTATGAGAAATGACACGAGCAATGTTTCACAACTCAGCTGTGTTTCCATCTTGGGGTTATGATGACATCAAAGTCCTCCTGAGCCTGGTATCCAGTAAACAAGGCGACCACAACTGAGCACTTACAAAAACAGCAACTCAGTTACGGCGCCTGAGTTCAGGGCTACCTGGAAGGGTAGCAACTGGATACCTGGGTGGGCGAGGTAGGGTGATGGGACGTACGCTCATATACGTGCACATGCGCAGGGGTGGAGAGGAAGGGAAGGGGAGGGAAGGTATGTGGGAGGAAGTGTGGTGGGCAGCTGCCGAGCTTGTCCATTACTGTGGTGGGGATGGTGGTCAGTTGGGAGGTGCAGGGTTCGGGTCTGGCATGGCATGATTCTTTTTTTGCTGGTAGGCAGCTTATTTTTTTTGTAAGTATTTCACCCCCCCATCATGCACCCCCTGGAGTTGAGAATTCCTTAGTAGGGAGGTGCGGGCAAGCCCCCCATGTGGGTGGGTGTGGGGGTGCAACCCCATGCATTGAAAGGAAACCTGTAGATCTTGGGCATTCTCTTCTCATTCGTCATGAGCGTGCATCACCGAAATTCATTTCCGGCAATGTACACTCATCCTAATGGCAATCGCTATTTCATGATCACCATTATGTCATAGAACCCTTGAGCTTTACCCTTGAGGCTCCATTGATGTTATTTAAATCCCTCAATTGAAACATAGAGTTGCTGAGCATGGTTGCCTATGGCATTATTTTCTATATTATATACAAAATTGGTCACACTTAAGGAAATTATATAATGCCAAGGAGTGAAATGCAAGTTTATTTATTTATTTATTTGCTTTTGGTAACCAGATAAGTGCACTAGGCATAGCAGTGCCTATTTTCAGTCACGACCCAGGGGGGTATAATAACAAACTGTTTGAAGCAGTACAACAACTATTAATACAGAGGGTACAGGTACAAATACAATTATCAGTGAGATAGAAATACAATTGGGACAAAAGCAAGAGAGATGCAAGTGTGAGTTCAACAGTATTCAGGACACAAAATATGAGAGATATCATTACAAACATTTTACAAAATACAGTAAAAGTGCATTTAAACATTGCCTTAAGTAGGAACACAATAGAGTCAAATTGTGAGCAATCACAGGACTAAAGGTCCTAAGAAGTGCAAGAGTTCTAGTTTAGAGAAAAGATTCATGAGTGAGACCAGGGTATATGTGCCATACCGTCGACCAGAAAGGCATGCATATAGAGGGGGAGAAGTAGGAAATTAAGAGAGAGGAGTGGAGGTGGGAGGGTGTGTGAGCCTAGGAAAAGCAAGGGCAAGGCTAGAAAGAAAGAATGCAGGAAGCCAGGTTGAGAGAAAGATGGAGGAGAGAAGGGCAGCAGTAGGTAGATACATGGTGGCCAGGAGTTAGAAGTTGAAGGGTCTAAGGTGGGTGAAAGCATGTGCAGAGGGTTGAGATGACTGTGGTGCAGCCTCTTAAAACAGGCATGTGTCAGAGCAAGATGAATGTCTTGGGGAAAGGAGTTCCAATATTTAGGTGTCACACATGAGAAAGCCCTCACACCCATGGCGGTTTTACATCTTGGAATGTGGAGGGAAACTAGATCGGTGGATCTATGCCCATAGGAGATGGTATGAGTGCCCAGCATGCAGGCAAGGGATTGAGGGAGACCTGATCTGGCAATACCATCAATGAGAGATCCAAGGGACTTGAGCCGATAGACAGTAGGGGACAGCCATTTTAGATCAGTATAAAGTTGTCAGTGGTGCTTGTAATGAGGGGATGCAGAGGCATAGTGGCAGATATTATTATAGGTGGTATCCCACTTGTGAAGAGTAGTTTTTGATGCTCCTAGGTAGGTGACTGTACCATAGGCTAGTGCTGGGAGCAGAATGCCTTGAGCAATAGCAAGTCTAGCTGATGGGGTGAGGGCATAACTGGTCTGGTATGCACTTCCAAGCTTGGCATTAAACGACTTACAGGTAGCAGTAACATGCTGATCAAAGTCCAGAGATTCATCAAGCAAAATGCTGAGGTACTTGAAAGAGTTAGTGTTGGCCAATGGTGAGCCATCAGTGCATAAGATATTGAGAGGGTTCTGGTTTGTTTTGAATCTGGCATGGGAGCCAAAAAGCATGGATTGTGTTTTGCCCGCATTAAGAACGAGGTTGTTATCTATTATCCAGGATTGAATGTGGAGAAAGTCTGAGGACAGAGAGTGATTTATGTCCGAGATGTTCCTAGCACTGGAATAAAGAACTAGGTCATCTGCGTACAGCAGCAATGAACAATCTGGAGAGAGCAAGGGGAGTGGGTCCCAGGGTGGTAGCCTGGGTAAAACATTGGCTGGACAACAGGACACAGAAGGTAATTGTAAACCGGATTCCACTCTAAAGAAAGGGGGGTTACTAGTAGGGTACCGCAGGGTTCAGTACTGGGTCCAGTCCTTTTTAATGTCTTTCTAAGGGACATTGCAGAGGGACTGGAAGGAAAAATATGCCTCTTTGCAGATGACACAAAGATCTGCAACAGGGTTGATACACAAGGAGGCGTGGAAAGGATGACAAGGGACTTGGCAAGGTTGGAGGAATGGGCAGAAGTATGGCACCTTGGATTCAATGCAAAGAAGTACAAAATAATGCACCTGGGAAACAAAAATCCAGGGGAAGAGTATACAATTGGGGGTTGGGTAGTAACAACAACAAAAATGGAAAGGGACCTGGGGGTAATCATATCAGATGATCTTAAGGTTGGCAAGCAATGTGAGAAGGCAGTAGAGAGGGCTGGGGAGATACAGGGATGTATAGGGAGAGGCATCACCAGCAAAAAACAGGAAGTTGTCGTCCCTCTGTACAGACAGTTGGTGAGAACCGATCTGGAGTACTGTGTCCAGTTCTGGAGACCCCATCTCTGCAAGGACATAGACAGGATGGAGGCAGTCCAGAGGAGGGCAACTAAAATGGTGCAGAGTCTGCAAGAGAAGCCATATGAGGAGAGACTAAAGGAGCTTAATATGTATACTCTTGATGAAAGGAGGGAGAGTGAGGACATGATATAAACTTTTAAGTACCTCAGTGGAATCACCAAGGTTCAAGAGGGTAGTATCTTTCAGAAAAAGAGATGTGCAAGAACAAGGGGACACAATTTGAAGATAGAGGGGGGACGGCTCAGAGACAATGTGAGGAAGTATTTTTTCACAGAGAGGGTGGTGAATGCATGGAACAGCCTTTCTGAGGAGGTTGTGGGGTCTCAAACTGTGGGAGAATTCAAGAATGCAAGGGACAGACATAAAGCAATTCTTCTGGGGGGTAGGAAGAAATAGGCTGTTGATTAACTAGGATCTGCAGCTTATCCTGTAGGTAGGGAAATGGGCAGACTAGGTGGGCCAAGCAGTACTTATCTGCCATCAAAATCTATGTTTCTATGAGGTCATTAACGAAGATGGAAAAAAGTAGGGGGCCCAGGATGGATCCTTGTGGAGCACCAATATGTATGGTGGAGGGATCAGACAGGACAGAATTGTAATACATAGCCCTGGCACCTGTATAACAGTTGGATGCTACATCTAATTCTGCCCAAAGATTTAAGTCTCAAAGGCAGGCACCACATAGTTCATGCAGGGCCCCACAGGGCTGTGAGCCAAGCAATTTAGGACTCGTGCACACTTGCATAGGGCCCTTAAGGCCTACATGCAGAAAGTTAGGACTCCTGTTTCTTGAAGGCCAAAGTATGAAATGACACTTCACATAGTTATTCACCCGCAATGCACCTACTTCACCCGGCGAAGTCTACACACAGTGGCACTTTGCTGCCAGAAGTGCTAGCAAAATGCTCAATGCATCATCTTCATAAGGTGAAGAAGCACTTTGCTAGTGAAGAACTACACAAACTGTCCCACTGTTGCTTAAAAAAAATTTCAAGAGCTACCCCCCACCCACAGTGTTACCATCCCTCACTCCCTGCCCACCTTCCAGATTTGTAAACATAATTTAATATTATCCTGCTACCCACTAGCACCACCACCGCCCCTGTCCCCAACCCATCCCCAACCCTGACAGTCTTGAAAAAGTTCCTTATATAAAACTTTTCAGACAGTGCAAGAAAATCCCCTCCCTCACCTGTACATAATCAAGTAACCACACTCCATCACAGATCCAGCTCCCTATTTCAGGTGATAGCCCACACCTACCTCCTTTTAGCACCCAACCTCCCTCCAGCCCAAGACTCCAATGTTAAAGGATATGTCAGGGAAAAATTTGAAAATCAAAAAGAGTGCAGTCCTTTGGTTAAGTGGTTTGCTCTCTTCACTATCATTCATTACATAACTGAATGAAGGATGTGGTCCCAGACTATAGTAACATTTGATTAGCTGAATTTTTATATTGCCCAAATACTGTGGGGTCAACAAGGATACAACACTCTAATCAAACACTGTTATCACAGTTTCTGCCAGTGATATGCTACAGAATACTACAGGAGAACAATGTAATCAAAAGGCAATTAGATACTGGATGAAAAAAAAAAAACTAGCATCCTGATTGCCTAGAACATGCTGCCACCCAAGCTGTTATTTCTCAATAACTGCTCGCTGAAAAACAAGTTCCAATTGCAGTAACCTATGACTAACACTATCCTTGGGCACCCAAAATCAAAATCTGCCATTTCCCCCTGCTCGCTTACCCAGACTAACTTCTCTACACACTATCGCAGCACAGTCCAAAATAAATGCATGCCAATACTAAACATTTGTTTTTCCTTCTTAATATCTTAAATTCCCTTACTGAGCATGGTCACGGTCCCTCTCAAGATACTTGTACACCAAGTTCCAGACTTGCGCGGCACCACATTTCAAGCTCAACAAAAGGAAAAATAAACAGGTACCTGTCTTGAAATACCTATAATCAGGCAATACGAAATAAAATAAAGACGTCTCATCTCTTTTCCGTGTCTGACTGATGAACAAGAGAGAGACACAAATTGAGGCGACAAGGTCAAGAAGCAGCTCTCCTATCTCACTGTGTATAAAAAGAAAGCAAGAGCACGAGCTCATGGCACACATACAAACACGGCAGTGCCGTCTTGTGGTCATTCCACTACTGCAAGGATTACTTTACTAAAAGTTACTTTTATTTTGTTTTTTTTATATAATTTTTATATACAAATATTTATTGTTATATATTTTTCCAAAACATTACAGTTATAGCCCATTATCCAAGTGTAATAATACCTTCCAGGCTGGGCATTATGGGATATAATGGACCTTCCAGGGGCTATAAGGCCCTCCACCTGCAGCATTGGGCCTCATTACACCCCTGGGTGGTCCGTTATGTCTCAATAAAGCCCATCCTGTCAGGTATTATTACTTACTTACTCCAGTTTTTCATGCAGTAAAGAGTGACATGCTTATCACAGAGTGTTACATCTGGCTGACTCTGCTAAGCCAGTTGAAGCAAAGCCCGTCCTTGTATATAAGTGCTAATACAGAGCAAAATCAGTATCTAAGATCTACATCTTGAACCTCTTTATATGTCCCAAGATGTAAAACTAGCTTTGGGGATAGAACATTATCAGTCTCAGTTCCTAAAACATGGAACAGAATATCTAAACAGTTAAAAGTGTTTGTATTACTGCCTTTAGAATGTTTTAGAGCATCTTTGGCTAGCTTATGCAATAAGCATTGTAATTGCTACGGATGATTATTATTACTGTCATATAATTAACTTTTTATGAATGATTATTGTATTTTATATGCAAATTTATGATGTTTGTATTGTATGTCAGTATTGTATTTGTTGTATGTTATGTTAATCATTGGATGCAATTGAAAAAGAGATAACTAATCTCAATTTGCTATCCAATTAAGTTGAAGTTGAAGTTAATATAGGAAAAAAAGTGAATGACATGGAATATTGCTGTTTTGTGCTCTCAGTGTTTCTCTTTTTCTATTAATTTCACAAAATTAGGAAAACATTCTCATTAGGTACTAGTTCTTGGGAGTTGAGTAAAATGTACTTCATTATAAACAGTGTAACCCCTAGGTGGTGTTATCCTATGGGCTACTACCCCTGCCTGTGTGACTAAAGCATAGATCGAGGGGCCTGAGCTCAGTGAATGGGTGCTTCCACCAGGAGGAATGGTTTTGGGGTAGCGTAACTGCTGTTGGTATAGCCCTCTGGGATACTATAACCACCCATTAACCCTTCTAGTGGCCAAATAGTTCAGCAATAAAACATTCATATTTGCCACAAGACAATAATGATATGCTCACACCCCCTGCACTTACCACCAGGGCTGGATCTTCTGCAATTGCCCTGGAGACCCCCTGAAAAATAAGATCAGTGATACAATAATACAATAGCAGTACTGTATCCCCACCAGTAAGGTACACACTAGCCAGGTTAAACGTGAAAAAAACACAATCTGATTTATTCAGGGGGGATGTGAACAAGGGTGGGGCATAAATCTAGCAAGTGATTGGCAGATCTGACTAACTTCCAGCTGAATGAGCATGCACACTGAGTCCCTTTGACACAATCCTTACAACCCTGGGTACTCTGTATGGGAAACGAGAGAGCCTGAAGCATTGCCCGGGGTAGGCCGGCATTGCAGCTGTTATTGGGGCCCTTAGGAAAGAAAACAATTAGCATGCACTCAACCGAAATATTTGTAATCCGAAGCTGGATGGCTCAGTCTGTTGCAATAAATACAGAAACAAGAAAACCAGATGAAGACACAAATGATTGCAGCTTTGTTGCAGGGAGCTACCCTGTTTGTACTGATGCTACCAAGACCAGGATGCAGGACAGATGAAATGAAGACCTCAGGATGTTGTACTGGATTGGCAGGGGAAGCAGGGCCTACACGACTCACCATGGTGGTGGATACCTGTTTGGTGGTGTTGAGCAGGGGGCTGAATCCCTGAGTGGGTTTTTCGCCAGAAATGTCTGAATCGTGGACAGCAGCGGCCTAGGCTGAGGTGGCAGGGCCCAGGCAGAGCAGACAGTTCAGATACAGTCTGTGATAAGTGCTGGAACAGTTTCCAGCTGGCATAACAGAACTTATGGTGAGGAACCAAATCGCGACCCACTCAACACATTCAGCACACCTATAACACAAGTAACTTGCCACAATTCGGATAAAGTCCATTTGCAAATCGCAGCTTCTTCTGCGCAAACCTTTTGATCTGAGGTTCATTTTGGTACCGGGTGGGCGGATCGCTTATTGAGCAAGTCTTTGGTCCACTCTCAAATAGCAACAACACACTTTCTCTCTTCAGACATAGATCTCATTCAGGTAATCAGATAAATCTGACTTTCACACTCAAGGCAGTTCTTCACACTGGGAGATGTGACAGGAAGGCCAGCAAAGCCTTCCCACTGATTCTCCCATGCTCCTACTCAAGAGCAGCTTCTCGATGACTCAAGCTCTTCACTCTCCAAACTCCAACTCACAACTGACACACTGCTTCAGGCAGTTCTGGGCTTTCCCAGTAATCCAAAAGGTTCAGTTGGCTGAGGGAACTGTCTGTCACAGTAAGAGCTCCCCCTCCAGATCCAGTTAGGTGCCAAACTTTAACAACTACAATTCCTACAGAATTTCACTCCCACAAGACCTCTGGGGACAGTTTCCATTTTAGGTTCCCTGAGGTTTGATTGGTCCAACACTGGCAGTCCAGAACCAGGATGGTGGCTCTCACACAAATTTCAAACTGCAATGGAAGGCAGGTTGGACAAACTCCTATATTATTATTATTATAGCAGATAAACAGTAAATAATCACTTTTCTTAACAGGGCTCCCTCTGTGCAAATAGCGACTGCAGACTGGAGCAAAAACATGGATTGTCTGGCTGGTTGTGAGCCTTAACTCACTCAGACCAACCCAGACTAATTTTCTAACACAGCATAATGGTTCTCTTAAAGAGACAGGCATGGAGGCTAAGTAGAGCATTCTCATGCAGGCAATTAAACTGCTGGATACAGAACACCATTCCTGACAGTAGGCATTAGGCAAGCCCAGGAAGACATTATAGGAACCCTTATTTGTAGGGGGGTTACACTCTTCCTTGCCTGGAAAAAACTTGGCTTCCGCTTCAAGTCTATACTATACTATAATATTCTATATGGAAAATATTATAAGACAAGATACATACATGTTTCGTTAGGTATACCATACAGAAAGAAAGCTGATGCATCAGTAAAGCAAATGGCATTAAGCACTACTATACTTTCTTAGGACAATAACAGTTTTCAGCAATGATACCGTTTCTATACCTTGTCATACACGTAAACATTTTTAAAATGATGCAAACAGATAACCACATTACTCTGATCATTCGGGTCTGTACTATTTATTGTACTTTGATTAACATGGTTGGGGGTCCATCCCTATCAGCTACATGGAGGCTGCATGGGGCAGGGGCACCAGGGTTTGTTGGGTGGACAATCAACTTGGAAGTAGTGGAATAGCTCAATTTGGGAAGAAAGCTTTCAGATATGTAGACTCCTTTATACACAACATGCAAGGAAAGATCCACAGGCCACCCTGGGGAGTCATAACTGAGGCGTATCATTGGCTTGGTGGCTCTTCCAGACTTTCTTGGAAGAATAGACACAGGCTCAGTGTTTTCAACATCTGCATTGGACTCTGCTCCTGTAGAGAGGGATACCACTGCACTGGTTGTTGGTTCTTGATTAGAAGCACTGTTGGCTCCTTGCTCTGTTAACTCTGGTTCAGCAACATTACTCTCAGTACTGGGATCCGAATAAAGCCTATATTCATCATCCAGGGGGAATTCCATGGAATTAAAGTAATGTAACACTTGGTCAACACTCTCAACATCATCCAATCCTTTACTGCCATTTGCCATAGCAGGTTCTGGATTATTACTTTCCCACAGTGCTGTATATTCTGGTATGTCACCAGGAAGGCTTTCAGTTGCAGGCTCTCTTTCTTGTAATTCAAATAACTCTACAAGACACAAAGAGTCAACTACCTCGGAAGGCACACTTTGCACCTCACTTTCAGGGGGCACAGGGTTTGTGGAGAAGGCTGGAGGGTTAGGCATTCCTGAAGGTCCAGCTTCATCTCCAAAACTGCACATGGGATTACCTTGAAACAACTGACTCAGTTCATAAGATGGGTAATAGGATGCTTCACTCTCACTATCATCAGACTCAGACTGGCAATCAGTGTCATTTTGGGCCTGCCTGGGGGGAGGCCTTGAATCCTTGGCAACTGGAGAAGAGGTAGTTTGTCTTTTTTTGGCTGCAGCTCTAGTTACAGGCCGGGTAGAGGCAGTGTCATGAGGGACAGAGTCTATGATTACTTGACCAATGGGCAGCAAATGATTCCAGCGCATTGTCTTGACAGCTCGTGGGTTGTTCTCCGGGCGCACTTTGTAGATTGGTAGATCTTCCAGTTTACTGACAACAACATAGGAAGGTGATGCCACCTATCTGCAATTTTATGCTTTCCATGTAGTCCCAAATTTTGCAACAGAACCCGGTTTCCAGGTAGCAGTTCCTGAGCTTTGACATGCCGGTCATGTCTTTCTTTATTTGCCAAGTTTCTCTTTTCAGCCATGGTTTGTGCCAGTTGGTGGGCATGGTTTAACTGGACCTTTAACTTGTGAACATATTATAGATAGTTTTCAACTTTGACTCCATCTGGGGACACCCCAAAGCAAATGTCTACTGGCAACCAGGCTTCTCAACCAAACTTCAGGCAGTAAGGGGGAAACCCAGCGGCATAACTTTTGGTGCAATTATAGGTGTGTTCCAAGGTACTGATCTGTTGGCTCCATCTGAACTTGTCCCAGGGATGAAGTGTACCTAACATGTCAAGTAGGGTTCTGTTAAACCTTGCAGGCTGTGGGTCCCCTTGGGGGGTGATAGGGGGTAGTTTGGGACTTTTATACTCCCCAGAGCGAGAGCATTTCCTTGATCAGGTGGCTTTCAAAGTCTCTCCCCTGATCAGAGTGAATTCTCTGAGGTGCGCCATAATGGACAAAGAACTTCTCAACTAAGACCTTGGCCACTGTAGATGCTTTCCAGTCCTTAGTTGGGTAAGCTTCGGCATAACATGTGAAATGGTCAGTCACCACTAACACATTTCCAACATTCTTCTGGTTGGGTTCCAGACACAAGAAGTCAATACACACCAGCTCTATGGGCACACTGGTTGAGATATTGACCAAGGCCACAGCCCTCGGGCACAGCTTTTCTTTGGAGACAACGTCTGCAAGTCCTGATATGGGCATCAATGTCAGCCCCATCTTCAGCAAATAGAATCAAGCACGGATCACATCTGTGGTTCAGTCACAACACAATTGTCCCATCTGGTCATGGAGGGCCCGTAGTACCAAGTGTTTGAAAGCTGAAGGTAATACCAGTTGCTGCTTGTCAAGTTGACCTTGTCTGTTTATGGTTTCTCTGTAAAGTAGCTGGTTATGCAATTTAAGTCTGAGGCCCTCTTTAAACATCAATGCAGTCCATAGATCTGAGGAACGAAGTTTGGATTCATCCTTTCCAGCACGTAGGGCATCAAGCACAGGCATAATCATGGGGTCTTGGGCCTGGGACCACTGTATGTTATCAGGAGTAAGTTGAGGCAATGTGCTGATGTCCAAGGCTGCGAGATGGAAGTAGGCTGCTGGAACACAATTGTCAGGAAGTCCTAAGCAATCCACTAGGCAGTCAACTGTCTCAGAAGAGGGATGCTCATCTTTGTCAAACTTTTGGCAGAGAGCTTTGACAGATTGTTCAGACATTCTCACCCAATTTGTATTAGAGTTGGGCCTTCTGAAAAAGGTGTCAGCATAAGTGTGGTTCAGGCCCAGTCGATACTCCACTGAATAGTTGTAAGTGGAATGTGCAGATAACCAGCGATGCCCTGTGGAGTCCAATTTAGCTGAAGTCTGGACATAAGTGAGGGGGTTATTGTCAGTTTTGACCAGAATCTTGGCACCATAAAAGATATTCATGGAATTTATTTTTTTTTTGTTGTTAGTTGTTTAACCAGGACTAGTACACTAAGCTGAAAGCTTTCTTACAGGTGCAATCTGGGAGCACAGGGAAGTTAAGTGACTTGCTCAGGGTCACACAGTCTGCAAGTGGAAGCTGTGGGATTCAAACCCAGGTCTGGTCTGCTGGATGTCACCAGATTTGCAGTTCAGAGCCTTAAACCACTGCGCTAAACTGCCTCCCTAATTGGCATTGGTCCACCATTGCCCATTTTAGTGCAAGAAATTCAAGCTTGTGTACCAGATAATTTCTTTCAGACGGGGTCAGGCTCCGACTGGTGAATGCCACTGGACGTAAACCTTCCTCATACTCTTGATACAGAATGGCACTAAGTCCCTTCAAGCTGGTGTCCATGTGTAACACATAGGGTCAGGTGGGGTCAGCATAGGGAAGCACACAGGCATGGGTGAGTTGGTGAATGATATCACAGAAAGCAGCTTCATACTCAGAAGTCCACCTGGCTCCAAACGGTTCATGGATCCTACAGTAAACCTTGTCTTCCTCCTTAACTGTGCTTTTTTAACACTTTTTGTTTGTAGGGGGATAGCCTTGAGTTAGATTGAGCAAAGGGCGAATTACTTTGGAATAGTCTTTTATGAACCGATGGTAGTAACTGCAGAGCCCCAAGAATCTTTGCAATTCTTTTAAGTTATTAGGCTGAGGCCAGGTGGTCAAAGATTCCATTTTGCTCAGGTTGGTCTGAATCCCATCAGCTGACACTATGTGACCAACATATTTCACAGATGCTTGAAAGAACTGACACTTGTCTGTTGATAGCTTTAGTCGAAAGTCCTCAAGTCTGTCAAGAACTTTGAACAAGCGAGCTTCATGTTCCTCCAGTGTCCGGCCGAACACAATGACGTCATCAGGATACACAAGGCATTCTAATAAGTTCATGACTCCCACTGCTTGTTCCATCAGCTGCTGGAAAGTGGTGGGCATACCCAAAATACCTTGAGGCATATTGTAGAAACTCATAGAAACCAAGGGGGCAGAAGAGGGCTGTTTTTTCACAGTCCTCCTGGGCCATCAGGATTTGAGAGTACCCGCTCTGGAGGTGGACTTCTGAGAACCACTGGCTTCTGTTGAGGCAGTTGAGGGCATCCTGGGTGCAGGGCATGGTGTACTGGCCTGGGAAAGTTCTCTGATTTGATGTCCGGTAGTCCACACACATCCTCACCGATCCATTCTTCTTCCGGACTACAACAATCGGAGAGGCATAAGGGCTTCAAGACTCTTGAATTTTTCCTGTGGCCAGAATTTCCTAAAGATGACATCTAACATCATCGATGCTGGCAGGTGCAAGGCGACAGGACCTCTCTCTGAACGGCCTCTTGTCATGAAGTCGGATGTAGTGTTCAGCCCCTGTGACACAACCTACATCCCACTCTTTCAAGGAGAACACTTGGCTTCTCTGAGCCAAATTCTGGCTGATCCTAACTTTCTATTCTGCAGGAAGGGGAGATTCTCCAAAGTCAAACAGGTCAGGAGTCACCTCATTGTTCTCCCAAGGGCACTTCTTGTTGGGCAGCACGGCAGTATCAGCACAATATACCGAGGTCAGGGTGCACCCTCAATTCACCCGAACTTCTCGATCTGACACGTTCTGAACTTGCACCACTACCTGCCGAGCATAGGCATGAGCCCAGGCAGGTAGGATGCTAGGCTTGGCCAATAGTCCCTTAGGCAGCTTCCCTCTTCCAAGGCATCTAACATAAGAATTTTATTCTTAACATCAGTCTTCATGTGCACCTCACCACTGATGGTGCACTGATCATTGGGCAGTAATACTAGGGGGTCAGGATCCTTCTTCCAGACCACCCCCACAGGTTCATTCTTCTCAATCTCCTGTGTTTGCATCTGTAAGTCATAGGCTAACTGTACTAGGACCAGAATGTGCATGGCCCATCCAGTTCATTTGGCTTGCTTCTCTTGACAAAGTTGAGCTAACCGCCTGAACATATGGGTATTCATACCAATTAGTAGAGGGACACCGTCATACAGTCCAGTTGGTGGGCACACCATGGCCAGCATCTCCACTTGCTCATCCACTCATACAGCAGTAGGGAAGGACAACCAAACTTGTACATACCCTAGATAGGGATAGGATTTCTCATTCAACCCCCATACATGCAGACATTCGAGGGGCTGGAGTGGAAGGTCAGGTAAGTGCTGGTCATACCAATCATGAAAAATAATGGTGACTTGCGAGCCACTGTCCAACATATAAGAAATAATACCCAACAGGGTGAGCGGTATTATGCTATACCAGACTGCCCCAGGGCGTAATGAGGCCCGACACCACAGACGTCGGGCCTTATAGCCCCTGGAAGGTCTGGTATAGCACAATACCACCCACCCTGGAGGGTATTATTGCACTTAGAAAATGGGCACTGTGAAAAAAAATTAAGTTTAATAAAAAATGTTAATTAGAAATTATGTTAAAGTCAGTTTTGTTATGAAATAGTTCCTCTGCCTGCATTAGAATGTGTTTTTATACTGTCTGCATACTCTTGGTATTGACGCTAGAGGGCACTGTAGCTCTTATTGTGAAAGCATGATTCACTCACACCCCATCGTTCCCTGTTATACAAAAAAGTATTCAGAGCATTTTCTTATAAGATGAGGCTTGCTGTTATTTTTATACTTAATCACAACAGCAAGATCCCACCCGCCTGCAGGTGCAAACGTGTGCGTTGACTTGCTAGTTCACTACACAGGTTGGAGTGCACCAGAAGGAGAGGCCTGGATTAGAAAAAATGTTAAGGTACCAGTTGTGCAGAATATGAAAGTAAATTACACGTGTTACTCTGTGTTTATTATTTGTCTTACTCTTGGGTTCAGCGGTGCTGGAGGCAGGGTGAGCTGGATGAAGCTTTCGGCTGGCTCAGTACTTTTAGTAGTGATGCTGTGTTTTACACAACAACGATGCTGTACAACTTTTTTAGCACCATTTTTTAAACTTCACCCCCAGTCTCTTGTTATGGTTGTTCAGTGACAAACTCAGTTTTCTGCTCTTTCTGTTGACTCTCCCCCGCTGGAGTTGCTGGCTGTTACATGCAGCCTTCCACATTAAAGTAGGAAGTGCACACTGGGAGGTACGTTGTGGCATGGGAGCTCTGGAAGTGTTTCAGATCTGACAGTATCCATTTTTGTTAACTTGTTTAGCACTTCCTCTTTAGTGGTGGTTCGCCATCAGGGATTTCTGTGGTCGAGATGGAGTTACAGCGGGAAGCGGGAAGGTGAATGTAGTATTTGTTTAAACAGGAAGCGTGTTTTTTTGTTATTTTGGTTACATTTGTAAAACGAAACCAAGACACAAGGCTCGCAGGCTAAATCAGTTTTGTTTTGCTGTTTTTTATTTATTTATGCATTGAACCCATTTTGTAACTGTCACCCCCCCTCCCCCGAGTGTCAGTGCCAGCTCAATGGGTGTCTGTATGTAGAAACGGGAACAGATTGGAGCAGATTGCACTGCATGTGGCACTACACAGATGGACTGCATCTGATCCATTAAGGATATGAATTTTCTTTCATAAAAAAAGAAAGAATAAAAATTGCTTGCCTTGTTTCTGTGATTTTTCTAAGTGGGGATACAGTGAACAAGAGCTGGACTGGCTCCGATTATCCTTGCCTGTAATCACTTTGGGGGGGTTGCTAGTTCACATTGCTGGAGCACAGACCAAGTGTGATGATAGAAGGTAACTGACTTTTCTTAGTCTGTTTCTGTTAGGACTCGGGAGCCCTTACTGTAGTGGGGAGCTGATGTGCTCCATAGAAGATGTCACGGTGCTGTTCCTGAATTGGTCGTACTGTATAATCGGACAATAAGGGTTGCATTCATTACATAGGGAGTTCCGATACACAGGGGTTAGATCGGAGCCCTACAGTGACATTTGCTGTACTTGGAGTGATAGTACTACTTTGAAACAGCAGGCAGCTATTTCTTTTTGTTGTTATTTTTCTTTCAGTTAGGCAGCCTTAGAAAACTGAGACAGAATGAGGTGGGTAGCTGACAACTCGCTCGCTTAGCGAAATAAAACAAACGGTGGCATTTTAAAACTGAAAATTCTATGTGCACAGTAATATTAGAAGGTAATCAGGCATCTAGAGACTGGGACTCTTTATTTCCCAGTCTCTGTTGCCTGATGCCGGACCATCCGATTGATGGCATTAGCCAATCAGCAGCAAGAATTCACCCTACCCATTTTCTAAAGTGTGAGTGGAGATGCCATTGACTGTCACTATAGTCTCCATGGAGGGGCCCACCATCTCAGACTAGTCCGGGGAGGCTGGTTTGGTAGACTATCCCACAGCAGTTTTGGAGGAGTAAGATTTCTTTGGTGGGCCTGGCTGGGGCTTTATATTGCTCTGATGAACCAAGTTTAACAGTCTGGCCGTGACCCTCCTCAGGTTTTCCGGAAAGGTGCAGCCCCGTTGGGTATGTCCGTCTTCTCCACACAGGTAACAGAATACCTGTTCCCTAGAATCACTGGAGTGGCTAGGTTCTCCCTGACCCTTCTGCCCATTGGAAGAAGGAGTTCCATTGTCTTCCTTTGACTTGGACTTGGGTCCCCTGTCTTCGCTACCTCCCCAGTGGACAGAAGTCCGGGTGGCGTGTATGCGTTCTCCCACTAGGGCTCTCAGCTCTCTCATTTCTTCTATTAGCCTGGACTCAACCTGGGGTTCAGGAGCAATGGCATGGACCCCCACACCCCCAGGAGAACCCTCACTTCTAGTCTCAGTTGGCAATGTACAAGGGTGGAAGCTTCTGGCCACTTCAGATGCAGTTTGCTGACTGACTCGCATCTCCTTTACTTCTTTAAGCAGTTCTCTAACTTGTTGGATTTAAGTAGATTCCTCCCTTTCCTTGGACCGATCTAAGACTTGGCTGGGGTGGACAACCAGAGCATAGGGCTCCTATCCCTCCTCGTCATTCTCAGCCTCACTAATCTCTTTCATTAGCCAGCAATATTTTGGGGGTTAGTCTTCCTGTTCTGATATTTCAATTTCGGCATGAGCACACTAGAATACCGGGCAGATTTGAGAATATGCTCCAGCCTGACTCGGTTCAGTTCACTAGCAGAGAACCCCCCCCTTTTTTCTATGGGCCCTCTGCAAGGCCCATTCAATTCGAGTGACAAAAGCAGACAGTTTCTCATTTTTCCATTGCTTAGCAGACTTGAATTTCCACATTAAGTCCTCCCCAAATTCTGTGCTGCCAAACACCTCTTCTAAGGCAGAGAGGTACTCAGCTGTGGTAGTTTCTGGGTTGGTGGATTGGAGAAATCAAACTGCTTCCAGTGCAGGGCCCCTTAGACTTTCCATAAGTCTTTTTCTCTTCTCCCCCTCTGAACATTGCCACTCTTGGACCAGTGGAATAGCATAGTCCATCCATGTTTCTAAGTCATCCTCCCCCACTGGCACGGGAACTGCACCAGAGAACAGTCTGAGCTGGCGATAGGAGTCCAGGTGTACAGATGGTATCACAATGGGGCAGGTTACAACAGGGGATGCTCTGGGGGTAGACAAAGAGGCCGGAGGAGACTGTAGGGGAGTGGTCTCCTCCGAAATATCCAACATCTTTAACAATTCTTTTGCTGTCCAGCCTTCAATAGTCAAAAGCCTTAACAGCTTGTCCTTGAACCCTTCCACCCTCAGGGACCCCCCCCCCCGAGGGGAAGATGGATCACTATGCAAATGAATAACTCTACACCCATTCTGGGACCCTTCGGGCATGATAACAGGGGGTACCTTTTCAGGGTCTATAGGGAGACTGTAAGAGAGGAAGGCCACCAAGGTTTGATCAAACAGATCTGAGTCCCACCCCATACTTCAACCTTTCCCAGACATTAAATCTTCCCAACAGTTTCTTCAGTCATGCCATTAGTGGTCCCTATGGGGATATCAAGTAGCAAAATGGCATGTCGGGGATCTATCCCCTCAGCCTCACTCCACCCCTTCATGTGGTGCACAAACAGCTTGTGGGGAGCAATCTTCCACTTGAGCATAGTGAGCTCCTCCATTTTAGTTTCCACCTCAATTTTTCACTTGGCTGTAGTTCCTATTTTTAGCCCACAATCCTCAGCAGTGCATCCAAGATGTAACCCCTAGGTGGTGCTATCCTATGGGCTACTATCCCTGCCTGTATGACTAAGCACAGGTTGAGGGACCTGAGCTTGGTGAACAGGTGCCTCCACCCAGAGGAATGGTTTTGGGGTAGCGTAACTGCTGTTGGTATAGCCCTCTGGGGTGCTATAACCACCCAGCAGCCCTTCTAGTGGCCAAATAGTTCAGCATCAAAACATTCACATTTACCATATAACAGTAACGATATGCTCACACCCGCTGCTCTTACCATCAGGGCTGGATTTTCTGCAATTGCCCTGGAGAACCCCTGGACAATAAGACCAATGAAACAACAATACAATAGCAGTACTGTATTCCAACCAATAAGGTACACACTAGCCAGGTTAAACGTGAAGAAACCATAATCTGATTTATTCAGGGCAATGTGAACAAGGGTGGGGCATAAATCTAGCAAGTGATTGGCAGATCTGATTAAATTCTGGCTGAATGAGTATGCACAGTGAGTCCCTTTGACACAGTCCTCACAACCCTGGGTACTCTGTATGGAAAACAGGAGAGCCTGAAGCGTTACCCGGGGTAGGCCAGCATTGTAGCTGTTGTCGGGGCTCTTAGGAAAGAAAACAATTTGCATGCACGCAACCAAAACATTTGTAATCTGGAGCCGGATGACTCAGTCTGTTGCAATAAACCCAGAAACAAGAAAATCAGATGACCACACAAATGATTGCAGCTTTGTGGCAGGGAGCTACCCTGTTTGTACTGATGCTACCCAGATCAGGTTGCAGGACAAACAAAATGAAGACCTCAGGATGTTGTACTGGATTGCCAAGGAAGCAGGGCCTACATGACTCACCATGGTGGCGGCTACCTGTTTAGTGGCATTGAGCAGTGCCGAATCCTGAGTGGGTCTCACCAGAAATGTCTCTGAATCACAGGCAGCAGCGGCCTAGGCTGAGGTAGCAGGGCCCAGGCAGAGAAGACAGTTCAGATAAAGTCTGTGATGAATGCTGGAACCGCTTCCAGCTGGTGTAACAAAACTCGTGGTGGGGAACCAACTCGAGACCCACACAGCACATTCGGCACATCTATAACATTTAAAGCAACTTGCCACAGTTCGGATAAAGTCCATTTGCAAATTGCAGCTTCTTCTGCGCAAACCTTTTGATCTGAGGCTCACTTTGGTACTGGTCGGGCTGATCGCTTCTTGAGCAAGTCTTCGGTCCACTCTCAAATAACAGCAACAGACTTTCTCTCTTCAGACACAGGTCTCAATCAGGTAATCAGATAAATCTGACTTTCACACTCAAGGCAGTTTTTCACACTGGAAGACATGGCAGGTAGGCCAGCAGAGCCTTTCCACCGATTCTCCCATGCTCCTACTCAGGAGCAGCTGCTCGATGACTTGAGCTGTTCAGTCTCCAAACTCCAACTCACAATTGACACACTGCTTAAGGCAGTTCTGGGCTTTCCCAGTAGTCCAAAAGGTTCAGTTGGCTGAGGGAACTGTATGTCACAGTAAAGGCCCCCCCTACAGGTTCATTTAGGCTCCAAACCTTAAAAACTACAATTCCTACAGAATTTCACTCCCACAAAACCTCTGAGGACAGTCTCCATTTTAGGTCCCCTGAGGTTTGATTGGTCCAACAATGTCAGTCCAGAACCAGGATGGTGGCTCTCATACAAAAGTTCAAGCTGCAATGGAAGGCAGGTTGAACAAACTCCTATATTGTTATTATAGCAGATGAACAGCAAATAATCACTTTTCCTAACAGGGCTCAATCTGCACAAATAGCGACTGCAGACTGGAGCAAAAATATGGACTGTCTGGCTGGTTGCAAGCGTTAACTCACTCGAACCAACCCAAACTAATTTTCTAACACAGCATAATGGTTCTCTTAAAGAGACAGTCACAAAGGGTTAGTATAGCACTCTCATGCCGGCAATTAAACTTTTGGACACAGAACACCATTCCTGATAGTGGGCATTAGGCAAGCCCAGGAAGACATTATAGGAGCCCCTATTTGTAGAGGGTTACAACAGAAATTCCTAATATTAACCTACAGTATAAGAAGGTTGTGCTATATAGAACCCCTTCTCAGCCCCTTCTGTGCCCCACAGAATAAGGGTGGTGAAGTTTTGATACAGAAAGTACAAAGAAGAGCAACAAAGCAAATAGGAGCTGTACAGCACAGGGGTTATGGTGACTGACTAAGGGATTTGGGAATGTACTCAATGGAGTACAGATGGATGTGGTGACATGCTTAGTTTACAGTGCCTCTAAAGACAGATATAAATGGGAAACTATTGGTTTGACATTGCAGAGTGGTAAGAGATGTACTCATACATATGGGCTGAAAATTAAGGGAGAGGTAAAGAGAACAACCAGAAGACATAAGTGGTTTACTCAGAGGGTGGTGGCAGTCTGGTATGCTTTACCAGAGGTTATAGTCACAAGTAAAACCATAGCTATGTTCAAACAATCGTTGGAGCAATACATGGGAAATAAAAAATATGAATATCATCACTAATCAGTGGTGAGCTTATTAATGGGTCATCTGACCTCCTCGCTCAAATAAACCTATGAAACCTACAGTATATAGCGAAATATATTTACAATGTATTGATCATGGATAACAAAGCTGAGATGCAGAATCTCATTTTCAGTGGGATACTGCTTCTACACAATTTGACACCCGTAAGCACCTGAACTGAGGACGATCAAGTGATCTGCTTAAGTTCATATAGAAAGGCAGCAGCCATGGATGGATTTGAACTTGTGATATCAGTTCAATGCTCTAACCATTAGATCACACAACCTTCTAGGCATGGAGCTTGACAGTAGACCTAAGATCTGAAAACTGGTTGACTTCCCCTTACTCAGCCTTCACTTTAAGCAGCAGTGTACATCACGGTGAAAATTTTGACCTATATATTATTATTCCATGTTAGATTGTCCCTTACCTTCTGCCTTGTAGAATACCTCTTACTGCCAAATTTGGACCTGCTTCAGCACTTTTTTACATTTAAATATCAAAACGAGCACTCCTTTTAATACAGCTCGTGCCAGCTTTTCATCAGTATTCTTAGCTGGTTTTGTACACCTACCGTCCCGTGACATCAGGGAGCAGTGTCTGCTGCATGCTAGTTTATTTTAGTCAGATGCTCTATTAGTCGGTGTTCACAAACAACAGAGAATACTGATGAAAACCTGGTCCAAGCCATATTAAAAGGAGTGCTCCGTTTATTATTTCAATGGTATAGAAAAAATGATAAAGCAAGCTCAAAATGGGGGAAAAGGATTATCATGCAAGACAGAAGATAAGGAACAACTTAAAATAGAATAAAAGATAATGGGCCAGATATTCAAAACTTTGTGCCGGGCAAAAACCATTTGCACAGGTTTAGTACGGGATTAGTGCGGGTCTGCTATATTCAAAAGGCCAAATAGCGTGGGCAAACTGCATTAGCGCCGGGCAAAATCATAATGTATGCAAGGGGCAAACTGACATGAATACAGGCGCAATGCTGTGCAAAGTGGTTTTGCATGACTTAGCGTGACACTTAGCACGGTGCACATTACCACCCAGGAAAAGCTTGTCTTAACCCCAGACAATCAGCTTTGTGCGACACTATGGCTTTGCACGATGTTTGCGCAGGTTTTGCGTGGGTTTTGCGCAACCCTAACAAATAAATATGACACATAGACAAAGCCAAACATAGAGGAAGCTTGCTGCTAACTGATGGCATCACAATGATGCCATCATCTGCCACCAGTCCCAGCCATGCTAGGCAGTAAGTGGTGACCCTGCGCCAGTGGACAGCATGGCAGTGTGCCATACAGCACACACCTGTGGACCACACTCTGTGGACACCAACAGATGCCAGCACACATGCAGCACTGTGGGCATGGAGGATGTTGAGGAGAGTGTATGGGTGGCCAGGCCGTACCACAGACCAGGTGGCCACAAGGCTGGGACACATCATGCAGTGCACATGGGGCCAGTATTGAGAGTGCCCCAACACCAGTGTGCCTTCGGATAATATATGCCCCCTGGCCACATACCGCACAAGCTGTACAACTGCCACAGTACACAAAGCCGACATGTATATGTCACTGTGAGCATCCCATGCCAGAGGTGCAGCATCTGTGGGTCACACAACAGCGTAACAGTAATGTCCACTGTCAGTAAACACCTGCAGGTTGGGCCTCTCACTGTGTATAGTGCAGTCATCATCATTGCGCTACACACCATAGGCATTGCTGTGTCCACACACTACTGGCCCCTTTGCTACTGTAGTGTCTGCTGTGCACTGTAGCATGACCTACAGTGTGACAGTTGCATGCAACACCACCACCATCTGTGCCTATGCTGTGTTGTCCCAGTACAGCTGCAGGCAGCAGCGCATGTGGAAGTAGTGCTCAAAACTGTATAATATTCCCCAGGCTGTTTGCGCAGTGCTAACACATTTGCATGGGTTTAGCGCAGGGCTAAACAGTTAGCCCGGCACAAACTGCATGCAAATCAGGGCATAATGAGATGCTAATCTGGATGTTTGCCCACAGACTACCTAAGTAGGCTCATTTGCATGTCACTTTTGAATATGACAAAGTTTGCTTCGGGCAAAGCGTGTTTGCACCAGGCTAACGGTTTGCCCTGCACTAAAACTCCGCGAACATGCTAGCGCTTCGCGCAACAGTTCGGGGAATATTTACAGTTTTGCACACTGTACTTTCACATACGCTGCTGCCTGCAGTTGTACTGGGTCCACGCATTTGCTGGCACACACATTGGCCACATAGTTCACCTCTACCTACCTTCACATCACTGTGCACTGTGTTGCTGTTGTGGTTTGCACTTCCTGGTTGCCATATTCAGAGCTGTCTTATTCCAGGGCTAAGTTTGCCCTGCACTCCCAGCCCAGTTTGCCCGGCCTCAATCCTATGCTATATTCAGAAGCTGTTTGCCCTGGGCTATTCCTTTTGAATATGGCTTGCTTTGTGCTCTGGGCTAAGTTTGCTCACCAGGCAGTGCTAATTTAGCCCTGGGGCAAAGTTTTGAATATCTGACCCAATAGATCTAAATTTTCACTGCTAACATGCACTACTGCTTTAAGCTTCCAGGAAGAATAACATACTGTAACTGGGTGCAGCTTTTAATTCACTGGGGGATGGAGACTCATGAGGAGTGTGTCTCATAGCAGAATAAGTGTGCCTGGAAGGAACAGATAGAGTGTAGATCACCACACTGTAGGTTCTCAGAGGTTTCCACAACTGGTGGAACAGAGAGGTGGACCAAGGGGGAGCAGTTCATGTCGCCTACCTTGACTTCAGCAAAGCTTTCAATACTGTTCCACACAGAAGATTGATTAATAAGCTGGGTCGGCTTGGGGTGGGTCAGAAGTTGGTCAGCTGGGTGGCAAACTGATTGGGGGGCAGAAAACAGAGAGTGGTGGTAAACAGTATACAGTCAGAAGAGATGCAAGTCACAAGTGGGGTACCTCATGGATCAGTCCTGGGGCCAGTCCTCTTCAATATCTTCATCAGTGATATTGCAGATGGACTGGAGGGTAAGGTTTGTCTGTTTGCAGATGACACCAAGATCTGTAACAGAGTAGATGATCCTGATGGGGTGGGCAGAATGAGAAGAGATCTGAATAAACTGGCAAAATGGTCGGAAGTGTGGAAAGTGGGGTTTAATGCAAAGAAGTGCAAGATCATGCACATAGGGAAGAGAAACCCTGAAGCCACCTATAGGTTGGGACAGGAGTTGCTGGCAATCACAAGGGAAGAAAGAGACTTGGGCATCATCATGACAGATGACCTGAAATCATCCAAGCAGACCATTAAAGCAGTAGATAAGGTTAAGGGGATGTTTGGGTGTATTACTAGGGGTATCACAAGTTGTAAAAGGGAGGTAATAATCCCTCTTTACAAGACACTGGTTAGGCCCCATCTGGAGTACTGCATGCAGTACTGGATGCCACACCTGCACAAGGACATTAACAAAATGGAAGTAGTCCAGAGAAGGGCAACCAAAATGGTGCAGGGACTACATCAGAAAATGTATGAAGACAGATTAATGGAGCTCACTATGTATACCCTCGAGCAAAGGAGGGAGAGAGGTGATATGATCGAAACATTCAAACATCTTAAGGGCATTAACAAGGTGAAAGAGTCTAACATGTTTCAATATAAGAAAAATAGCAGGACAAGAGGACACAGCATGAGATTAGAGGGAGGCTGATTAAGGGGGAATGTGAGGAAGTTCTTTTTCACAGAAAGGGTAGTAGATGCATGGAATGGCCTACCTCAGGAAGTGGTGGGTATGAACACAGTGCAAGACTTCAAACAGGCATGGGATAGGCATAAGGGAGCAATAAAGATGAGTATGACTAGATAGGCCATTGACAGAGTACAGGCCTATGGCACATTCATAAAGTACAAAAAATGGGCAGACTGGATGGGCCTTGCGGTCCTTATCTGTCGTCAACTTCTATGTTTCTGTGTAATTGTTCCTCTCCATAGTGCCAATTTCCATAAAATTTATCAGGACCAGGTCCCATTCAAAAATGGCTACAGTTATTTCTAATAGAATGGAAAAAAGACTGGCAGAGATACAATACCAGTTATAAACAAGCATTTGTCAATGCCGAATGTTGTCATGCTGGCATTGGCAGTGGTGGAGCTGGAGACGCATAGTGCTGTGATTTTGTTAATGTGTCCCAAAAGGTGATTTTAGACAGCGAGGACGCCATTGTGCGCCACAGCTGTGGAAACGCATTTTAGGCAGGCTGTGAAAAATGGCAGCTGGACTGTTGATAAGGAGATATGCACAAATGCCAGTGGTGAAAATGTGGCATGAAAATATTGCAGATTGGACGAAGTTACAAGGGTGCGTGGAAACTGTGCAATGCACAGTTGTAGCACAGTCATTGTATGGACTTTTGACACCAAATTTTCAACATAGGCATTTTAGGACCTCTGCTCATGAATAGTGTCACCGTCATTTGCTCAAACTGTCCGGAAAACTGATTTCGCACAGCGGCCATGCAATTCTGCACCGGACATGCGAAAATACATTTCAGCCAGCTGTACTGTTCATGAGGAGGTATTGAAAAATGCCAATGATGAACTGCTAGAGTGAAACTATTACAAATTCACGAAGTCATGAGCGTGCGTGCAAAGTGCGCAATGCACACTCGTAAACACTCATTTTATTGACTTTCATCCCCAAATTTTCAACATAGGCATTTTAGGACATCTGCTAATGAACAGTGTCACTGCCATTTTCATAATGTGTCTCGAACACAGGCTTTCCACAGTGACCGCGCTATTGTGCACTGGAACTGCGAAAACAGATTTTGGTCAGGATGTGAAAAATGACAGCTGTACTGTTCATTAGGAGGTAAGAACAATGGCACTGTTGAAAATCTGGAGTGAAAATATAAGTTTCGTGAACTTACGAGCGCGCATGCGCAACCCACAATGCACGCCAGTATCAAGTCATTTTATGGAATATTGTACCAAATTTTCAACACAGGCATTTTAGGACCTCTGCTCATGAACAGTGTCACTGTCATTTTCGTAATGTGTCCCAAACAGTGATTTAGCATAGCAACTGCACTATTCTGCGCTGTAAGTGCGAAACACATTTGGCCATGATGTGAAAATAACAGTTGTATGGTTCACAAGAAGGTGTGGTAAAATACCAATGTTGAGAATCTGAAGTGAAAATATTGCAAAATTCGTTAACTTACGAGGTGTGTAGCAACTACTGGCGCACACTAAATAAAACAGTCATTTTGTATTTTTCCACCAAATTTGCAACATAGGTTTTTTGAGAGCCCCCCTCATGAACAGTGGCACTGTCATTTCATTACTCAGCCCCGAAAGGTGATTCCATGCAGTGACTGTGAAATCACCTTCCGGGACCGAATAACGCCATGACAGTGCAAGAATTCATGAGCAGGGGTCCCAAAACCCCATGTTAAAAATTTGGGGCCAAAATTCACAACAATGCCTGAGATATGCAGCAAAGTTGAAAAAACCCTATTTATTCCATCATACAGCTTACCGGCATTTCCTCAGTTCGCGGTCAGCTTTGAAGAGTGCAGACGTGTTCCTGGTCCACCGAAGATCGTCGCCCCGGACTCCGCAGGTAAGTATGTGGTGGGGGTGTGTGAGGAGGCAGGGTGTGCAGAGGGTGGGTGCGGGTGGGGGCAGGGAGACTCGAGGGACCGTTTTCGTTTTACAGGTAAAAAAAAAACATCAGGACAGTTTTTTGTTTCAGGGGATTTGGCACACTGGGGTGAGCTCCCAGCATGCCGCCCTAAATGTTTGGGGGGTCTGTAGCCAACAGAGGATTGGGCACCCTTGTCCAGCATACCACAAGGGGATGTTATGCGACGAGGATTAGGCACCCCGTCGGCTTTTCACAAAGCGCTGGGGGTAGAGCTGAGGAGTAGTGGGCACCCCTCGCATTTAACAATGGGAGGAGGTGATTTATGCCGATAAGAGTGGACTCCCCATCGGCACATACAGAGGGTGGGGTAAACCGACATGGGATTAGGCACCCCCAAAGTCGGCAGTTTGGCGGCCACTGTGCCGCCATGATCAGAATGTCGGTGAGCACATCCAGTGAAGGTCCGCTGAGTCTGACAAGCTTTGCTTGGATTGCAGCGGACCTTTTCTTAGATGTGCTTGCCACATTATGTATGCATGGTGTGGGGCTGGCATGCAGACTGATTGGGGAATGAGGGACGCACCTACTGGTGTGTGCCCTGCATTCACCCAACAGCGACCGCGCCTCCAAAGCTGCTCTACTGCAAGATGTTGGCTGCAGAAGTGCACCAACATAAAAAGAATATAATTTGGTATTCAGTTCAAAATGAAGAATTATTTTATCAGTAAAAGGAACAAAAACAAGTTCAGCATATACTTTGTACTTTGTCACCCTTGACAAAGTGCACACTATATGCACAGAACTTTGAGTGGTTGCTGGGGCCCTGCTCTCTGGGCCATTTTTGTCTTTTGCTAATAAATGATTTTATGTACGTTGAGCTAAAGACTAAATTGTACTCTTTTCTTTTTATGACTGGTGTTGTGTCTATACCAGACACTTTTCAGTTCTAGGTTTGTTTTTCCTATGAGCACCATGACATGGTAAGGTTCCATTTCATTCCACTGGCAATCATTTCTCATAAATTTTGAAAGTGGCAATTATCTGGATAGCAGGAGGGGAACATGATCACCCTTGGTCCTTTTTGGCTAACATTTCCTTTGTTCTTTCTACAGTACTTCTGTTAGGGGCTGCCCACAGCTCAACATGTTAAAAACAACCCTCAGTGCCCTAAGATGACTGCAGACATTTTCTGGTCCTCTACTTCACAGCAGCAGAAGGGAAATAACAACACTTTTTTGTTTGCCTGATAAAGCTTCTATTGTGAAGTCTTCTTGTTGCTCCCACCAGAAACCTTGGAAATCTTTAACAAATAAAAAAAGATCAAAATGTGATAGAAACCCTCCTGCTGTTATTTTATTATGCTGCATGTGGTTTCTTTGACTTATAGCATATGTGACATTGTGATAATTAGACAGTGCTCTGCTTGGCTACACTATACACAGAACCATGAATTATGAATAATTTTAGATCATTTCATATTGCAGAATGTCCTTGAAGCATAGTGCACTGTCTTCAGTTCAAACAAAAAAACAAAGGGATCTGGCAGTACAACATTGCTGTACTCATTTGTATCTTCAAGTTTCATGAACTTGGGCAGAGGTGCAAAAATGTTCTATAAGTTTTTTAATGACTTATTTCCTTCTAACGTCTTCACAAGTATTTTAAGATGAGTGGAGTTTCTCAGTTTAAGAATGGAATTAGGAGTTCTGAAAAACTGCTTGCAGCACTGTCAAAGCAAAGACATGTTGAGGTATGACAGAAAAGGTTATAAAAATGTTGCCTTTTATTACCAGCGTACTATAGCAAAGTGTACATGTCATATGAGCTCAATCAGTATTGCCTTTCAGGGTGTTAAGGGCTGGCTGCTGTTACTCACATTTTGGCAGTAGGATGATTGTGAGTGACACCAGCTAAGTACTGTTGTGTGCCCAGATGCCGATCATTAGGTAGCCCAGCCCCTTTTGAGACCGCATCACAATATCCCATATTATAGCTCTTAGCAGAGAGTACTATGGAAAGGTCAGTCAGATCAGCAGATTTATTAGCAAGTGGAAAAACTCCAATCCTAGCAATTAGGTTTCGGCACAACACAAGCAGTTCTCAAGAGGGAGTCTATATTCACCTGCTGTTTCTTGCACAACATCCTAATTATTCAACATTCTATTTGGGGGGTACAGCATGTTGCACATGTTTGTATCTCTGCCTTAATCTGTCTTTAGTTACCTCCTAAGTATTGGAACTATATTATTTGACCAATGTGATCACAGGACATCCCTGTAAGTGAATATAAGTGCAATTATTTCTTCATGATAAAATACACTGCAACCCACTTATAATGGACTTAACCATGCATGCACGGCTCGTCCGTTATAACTGGGTGTCCAGTATATATTGCAAAACACTATTTTTTTAAGTTTAGGTTTTATTAATGTGTACCAAATTTCCTTCCCCATCAATGTAAACTAAGTAAATGAACTATTTTTTGCATTTCTCATGCATGCCCCCCCAACCATGAGTGTACATCTACAAAATGAAATCAAAAACCTTTTTTGTATTACTTTTATATGTAAAATCTATGGGAAGCTTAGCATTTGTACTACTTCAGTGGAATGCTTCTTTTCAATGTATTATAAATTATTGTATCACTCATGTGTGTTGAATGTTATACATTACAGTCACTTTAAAGTGGGATTTTAAAAAGTTGCACAGGTGAAGGCAATGCATGCCCGCTCAAGAAGACAAGCTCTTTGGTCAAAGTACTGGGGCTTTGTGTCCTCCATACTAGTTGTTTAAATAATTAAATATTTTTCTCAGCATTGGAACCCTGGTGTACCTTCTATCCTGAGTGCAAAGTCTGTGCTTTTGTTTGGACTTCTTGGGATTAACCACCCGAACATGCACCACCACATCTATCAAGGATACTCTGCAACCTGTGTCTGTTTGTACATGTTCATGTCACTGCCTTAATCTGTCCTTACTTACTTCCTAAGTGGATCCAATATTGGAAGGAGCAGGAGTGGAGCAGCAGGATGTTTCGATCATATCACCTCTTTCCCTCACCTGAATGCTCCAGAGTTCCAGTCTCTAATTAAAGTAAGGCCTATGAGACTAACTGCTCTTTGAGATCTACAAAAGATGAACAATATGGAGCGATATGGAGCTGGTACTCCTTTTATTGTGACCATTGACTATTAGAATTGCCCTTCTTAAAAGTGAAAAATTTAGAATATTTGTTTTGGTTACTATAAATGTTGGATGTTTTGTAATTGTTTTACTCCATCTAATTTGTCTAAAGGTCTTCTTATGCCAGCCTGGTGGCACTGAGGACTGAGGCGCTGGACACCTTACCTTGCGCTACGCTGGTGACCTGGGTTCAGTAGTGACCTCGGGTCCTTGGGGTTCTGGCATGGTGGGGAGGGTGGAAGCAGGACTGAGCACTGGCTCTCCTCTCCTGAGATGAGGGTCACCCGCCCATAGTCCCACCGTCACCAGATGGAGTTTCTGTGTGACAGGTGCAGGTGGTAACAGCATGACAGGTAGGGTGGGGCATCCCATAGTGTGTGGCATGCGCATGCCTCCACACACATATGTGACACCAGTGTGATACCAGGATGCACTGGGTTGGGAACAAAATCTGAAATATGCACAAAATTAATTACAGAAAAAAAAATTAAAAAAATAAAGATCTTCTTAAAAGTGCAAAATTAACCAGCAAAATGTAATGATTCAATTAGATTTAAAAAATCTCAGACCCTAGAGTGGCAATCTTTTATGGGCAATTTTAGACTTATATGAACCTTGGTGTACTGTTTAGTGGATCTTCAGTGCTACTAACATGGTGTCTGGCATAATCTAAAATCTCCTCCAATTCCTTGCCCTCGGGGGTGGATAGTGTGTGACTGTGACTCCTTTGGATCTGGAAGTAACCCAGAAATAAGAGAGGGCTCTTCCAATAAACTCCTTAGTTTTGAGCATAGAATACATAGTATGTTAAAATTTGGTGATGATTTTTAGCCAATGGTGTCTGAATGCTTTGTTAGGTTAGGATCAAGTGCAACTTGTCATCTGAACAGCAAATCAGTACTGATTTTGTTTCTTTTCTGCAAAGTTTAGATTGTCAATGACTGTTACAGGACATAATTGTTCTATTTTGCCTAAAAGGAATTCTCAGCTAGTGCTAAGTGAGATAGTACAAGGGTCTAGTTCTGATTAGTACCACTGGAAAAGGGTTGAGATACTTACTGGAACTCTAGCTGACAGATAGCTGGTGGCTTTATTTGGTGGAACCCTTTCACAGTGTGTAACTACAGTACGGCTAGGATCCCAGCAGATAATTTCAGAAAAGTGTTTGTCATTTGATCAAAGGGAGTGTTTCTGGAATAGCTAGTAGGCGACTGTTATTTTTTTGGTAATAGCCAGAACTGAAAGAGGGCTCCTCGAATAAACTCCTTAGTTTTAAGCATAAAATGGCCGTCAGGCCAGGAGAGACAGCCATCAAGGTATGGGAAAGCCGCGACCAATCGGAAGGCGAGCGCTACCTCAGCCTTGCTTCCGATTGGTCCTCCTTCTTCATTGACTTCTGCTCAAGCTTGCACTTCCAAATACTGTCCGGGAATAGTGGGTTTTACCTTAATTTTTCCCAAAAGGAGCTGTTTTTACCAAATTGTTTAAAATTCTAGGATTTAAGCTGTTTTCTTGTAAATGCCTAAGTGATACAGTCCTTTGGTGGGTTCTGGTGGGCCCAGGCTGGGCGTGCCCCCCCAGTCTTTTGTTGTGCAAAACTTTTTAGCACCTCATTGCAGAATCGTTTTATTACTGCAATTGTGCTTTCCCTGACTGTCCTCTCCTCTGTCTCCTCCACTTTGCTTGACCCACTGCCCTCGAGGCACCCAGTAAAAGCGCGGGAGCTCAGACCCTGCGAAGGCGGGCAGCGACATGAGGCTGAAAAGAGAACCAGGAGGCTGGGAGAGACAGCCAGCAAGGTACGGGAAAGCCGCAAAATTTTTGCCCACCCCTCCTCCCCCCTCTTGGGTGTTTCCTTTATACACACCTTCCCGCCTAACTTCCTATCTCCGCCCATAGCCAAATTCTAGCCAATAATCTGAAACAGTCCCCACTGCCTTCACTATTATTAACCCTTAGTTACCGTAATCATGTTGATGCTTCTCCTACTGCTTCTTTCTCTCTCACCTATAATATATCTTGAGGATGATACCTTTCCAGTCCATGCCCTTTTGAATAATGTGGCTTGCCAGGGTGACCTCCTGTCTCACCTCCAGTGGATGCCTATCAATTCCTCAACTATGCACTACCGTTGCTTCATTGTAATCCATGGGGTAGCCCTCAAAAAGGGTCACAACCACTCATATATCTCTTACGCCCCATGCTCATATCTTGGCTCTGTAGTGCCCCCTTGTACCTGTCCATCAAGTTGGTACTCTGTGAAAAGTTATTAAACCTTAACCCATCCTGGACCGTCTCTAAAGATTGGACCCCGAGCAAGAAGAGAAAACCCTCTTTTTGGTCCCTCATGCTATCACTTGAAGCCCTTATTAAACTATTACTCTTTTTGCTGATCTGCGCTGGCAATGTTGAAATCAATCCAGGACCCCCAGAAGGCTTTACCTCCCCATCAGATCTAGCCTCCATTAAAGGCTTAAGCTTCCTTCACATCAACGCATGCAGCCTCCTAAAAAAGATCTCATTAATCCAGGCCTGGGTCACCCACACCCTGCCAGACCTTCTGGTAATTTCTGAGACATGGCTTAAACCTGCTACACATGACAGGGAAATAAATCTACCCAACTACCAGCTATTCAGATCGGACCACCTGACAAGGGGCGGTGGAGTAGATATCTATGTTAAATCAAATATTTCTGCATCTTGCCTTAGTGTAACATCAGTGCCCAAAGAATTCGAATTGTTATCCCTTAAAATAGCTCTCCCCAATATGACAGCTTTTCAATTGGTTGGTTGCTACAGGCCCCCCTCTGCCGGCCTTCAACTCCTAAACCACTTGGGAAATATAACTAAACTGGGCCCCGAGGACACCATCATTTTAGGTGATCTGAACTTAAACTGGCTCTCCAATGCATCTGCACCCCTAGTATCTTTTTGTGACACATATGGATTCACTCAATTAATAAATGAACCGACAAGAATTAACTCAAAAAACAAAAGTAACAGCACCCTACTTGACATTATGTTGGTAAACAAACCGCACCTGTTTTCACATGCTGGTGTGCTTTTCTGTGATATAAGCGATCACTGTCTTATTGCAGGGATAAGATCATCAGTCAAGCCATCCAACCCTAGAAATTCCTCACAAGAAGGTCTAAAAACCTTAACATCGAAGGATATCTCCATGACCTATATCATTCTTTACGCTGGCAAGAATTCTAGCACACAGCTTCTGTGGAAACAGCACTCAAGGTGCTAAATGACATTATCATAGGCGCCCTCAATACTCATGCACCTTTCACTAACGTTAGAATAAAAAGCAAATCCTGCCGCTGGTTTTCTGCCGAGCTTTAATTTGCATTGCTTGCTAGAGATAAACTCTGGAAAAGGGCTAGAAAGACCAAGGATCCGTTTGACTTGCTTCAGTTCAGAAAAGCCAGAAACAGCTGCACCAAAAAAGTGAGAGAAGCCAAAGCTGCCTTCTATACAGCCGAGCTTGATGCCTCCTACCTTAACCCAGCCAGATTCTGGGGCACCATCAAGGGGATCCTAGGGCAGGATTCCAGTACTTCCTTCCATCCCAGTGCACCTAACAATGTTGTTATCACTGACAAGCGTGAAATCTTAGATGCATTCAATAATCATTTCACTACGGCTGGCCTAGCTTTTGACTCCTCCCCAGCAAATCTATTACGGTCACAACTTAAATTCCAGTCTATTGATGGCCAGAAGGCTGCCTCTTCATTCTCCTTCAAGCCCATTTTATTAAAACAAGTGGAAGACCTACTGCTACATCTAGACACCAAGAAAAGTGCAGGTGCAGACTCTCTGGACCCCTACTTTTTAAAAATTGCTCTACATGCCATTGCAGTTCCCCTAACTCATCTTTTTAATCTGTCCTTATCCACTGGTTCTGTTCCTACATTGTAGAAAAACAGCACATGTGTTCCCTCCTCAAATCAGGGGACCCCATGGATCTCAACAATTATAGACCATATCCATCCTACCTGTGCTGTCTAAAATGTTAGAAAAACTGGTGAGTATCCAACTAAGAGACTACCTCGATGCTAATAATCTCCTTAACCTGCTCAATCTGGGTTTAGGACCAGACACAATACCATTTCTGCATTAGCAAAAGTAACAAATGATTGGCAAATTGAGTTAGACAAAAAAGCAGCATCTGTGCTGTATTCTAGACCTAAGTAAAGCCTTTGATACAGTGGATCATGAGCTGCTAATTTCCTCACTGCACTCCTTAGGCCTGGATTCAACCTCTCTTGGGTGGTTCAGATGTTACCTCACTGATAGAATACAGCAGGTGAAAAATGAAGGTGTCCTATCCTCCTCAAAACCACTTCTAAGGGGAGTACCGCAAGGATCCATCCTGGGCCCTATCCTTTTTGCTATCTATATCAATAACATTGATTCCAACCTCACTGTTGCCAATGTTCATCTTTTTGCTGATGATACTGTCTTATATGTTAGTAACCCCTCACCATCAAAGGCCTGTGAGTTATTACAATCAGAATTCTCCCTGCTGCAACATCAACTACTTGAAAAGAAACTACTATTAAATGCCAAGAAAACAAAGGCTATATTCTTTTCCACCAATATATATTCTACCACTCTCTCATCAAACATTCTTCCCCAACTATCCACCATCCTTGGAGAAAATCTTGATTATGTGGATAAATTCAAATATCTAGGGGTATGGATTGATAACAGACTTGATTACACTCAACATGTTGAGGAGCTCCTAAAAAAACTCAGACAGAGGCTCGGCCTATTCTTCAGAATCAAACATTATCTAACCAAAGAGTCTAAACAGAGACTAATACAGGCATCATTTCTATCTCTCATTGATTATGCAGATTTCCTATATGGCCACTGTACTATGTCCTATTTAAGTAAATTGGATACCTTGTACCACAGAGCTCTAAGATTCATCACAGATCTTCCTTTCAACACTCATCACTGCTCTCTCTATAATGCTGTTGGCTGGACATCCTTACACCTTAGGAGGAATAAAAATGCTGCATTATGGATTTACAAAGCTCTGTCAAACAAACTTCCATCTTGTATTTCGGATTGCTTTACTCTGGCTACACCTAGATCATATGCCCTAAGAAGCAATAACCTTATCACCTCGAAGATACCTAAAGTCTGTACCCGGCATGGGAGATCTGCAATCAGCTACTTCTTAGCATCTACCTGGAATTCTCTGCAGAAGACCCTAAAGTTGAACACCTTCATTCCTATAGCATCCTTTAAAAAGCTCTTCATAAGTCTCTCTTCTGAGATATGCAACTGCTTTCACTAAGCCTAGTCCCTTCTTACCCTTTACCCTCCCTTTTTTCTTTCTATCTCAGTTTATATACTTTTTCTAAACTTAGCTACAATATACCCTACAATCCACTGCCATTCCCTTTTTTATCCCCCCATATCTACTTGCTCAAGTATCTATCCAATTACAACACACCTGACCAGTTTCACATTCCCAATTCCTTACAGTCATTTGGGTCAAACCTGTCTGAATTATTTTGTTTTGTGGTCCAAAATCATTAGCTACCTTGCTTGTATATACGTTTTTTATTACTGTACCTGTTTATTTATATTTAAGTCCTTGTCTCTTTCTCTGTACTTGTTTATGTATGCTACTGTACTTTATTTTGATCTTGACCTATCAGGTCCATCTTGTAAATGAGCTTCGCTCAATGATGTCCACCTGAATAAATAAAGATTTTGATTTGATTTGATTTGATTTGAATGTTTAGCATGATAAATTGTGCAGGTGTCTTTTAGCCTATTGAATCAGAATGCTGGGTTAGAACAGGACCAAGTGCTACCTGGCACCTGGACAGCAGAGGAGTACTGATTTAGATTCCCTCCTATAACAGTTAGGTGGTCAGGAACTAGTAAAGACCTGATTGGCCTAACTGGCCTAAAAGAAAATCTTGCCCAGTTCTTTTTGAGATAGTAGCAGGGTCCGATTATTTCTTGTACCACCTAAAACGGGGTTGGGAGACTTACTGGAGTTCTAGCTAATCAACAGCTGATGGCTTTATTTTGGTGGAGCCCTTGCACAGTCCATGATTACAATATGGCTAGGATCCTCCTAGAAGATTTCAGAAAAATGTTCATTGCGTGATCAAAGTGAGAAGTCTTGGGAATACCTGTCTGAAAATTTGGTTTTCCATGTTTGCCCTAAAATGCTAGCCTTGTTTATGTATGCAATAAAAAAAGGGGTGAGTTTTACTTTTTGACATATGTTTGTCATATGTTTTGTAATAATGCCATATTAGATATGACTGATTTACTTCTGTATATATATTATTCCCGAAGCTAACAGGAATACCATCAAGATAAGAGGAGATCCATGCTGTTCTAAAAATGGACAGAATATATTTTTGTTTTATATTTGTTTTAGTTGTCCTGAAAGTACACAAAATGCTTTGCTAAGTTAGTTTATTTGGAGCTACTTTGTAATATGATACAGTTGAACTTGTTCGGTAATTTCCAACATACAGCTATGTTAGTCTCCTGTCTGAGATGCACATTACTTTAATGTGTAATTTGGATATAATTTCTCTGAGGATTCTAAATGTTTTTAGAGTATCTCTGTAATGTCTGTAATGGTTTGAAAGTGAACAAGCTAATACAGTTCTATTACTACTACTTCCTAAGAGTTAAAACTATATTCATTGATCAAAAAGATCACATGCCATCCTTGTAAATGAGTATAAAAGCAATTATTTCTTCTGGTGAAATACAATGCAACCCAATTATAACAGATTTAACCATGCACACATAGTTTGTCCATTATACCCCCTAGTCCCCCAGGGCTGATTCTCTGTATATTGATGCCATTTCTTCAAAACTGCACAAAACTAATAATATAATTTACACAGATTGCATCATAATGTACAGTAGTTCAGATTCGGTGGCAGCCATCAACCAGTCATTGAACCGAGAGTTTCATGAACTGGAGCACTGGTTAAACAAACTCCAACTGTCATTAAATTGCAAAAAATTAAAAGGATGCTCCTTGGTTCGAAACCCTAGACTAAATAAAGAAGATGAATTAATAGTAATAAGACAACTCAGGCACCAAACTTGAACAGGTTAGCCAGTTTAAATATTTTTGCATACTCTTAGATTCGAACCTAACATACTCCAGTCACATGGGTACTATAACTAGACAGGGTAAATCAAAAATTGGGAGTATTATTTAAATTGCAACATTCTTTGACTTTACAAACAAGGATTGCCATAGCAAAGAGCATCGTATTACCTAATCTGAGCTACAATTCCTTTTTATTCACAGATTTAACCAAACAAAATTTAACCATTTTGACATCAACTTTTCATAGGCTGGGCTAGCAGTTTAGCACGCTGATTTTTGTTTGTTGTTTGTTCGGTTTTATTTTAGTGTTTAGTTGTTTCTGCCTCACTCCATTTTATTTTGTTTATTTTGCCTACTTTGCTTTACTTTAATTTACATTTTTAGTCCAAGAGTGCTGTTTAATAGCCCAGAGGGTAAAAGCTTAAAAAAGCCCTGAGACACTCTTTACTGTTGGACTTGTTCCTAATCTCAATCTCGGGGGGTTGAGGAAATGTCCCCACTTAGCCCCTTACCTGCATTGCTGGTGCTGGTGGATGGCTTTGCTGGACGAGAACTGGTGGCAGTTGTCCGCTGATCTGAGTAGCACGGAGCATGGAGTTGACCACTCTGCTGTGCTGAATTCCACATTGAGAGCATAGCACTGGCCGTGGAAGGAACAAGGAGCCTGTGCAATTTGCTGCCTGGGAACCAGGGATGTTTGGTCCAAGGGAGTCTCTCTGCAGGGGGACCCATTTGGAAACTGTATGCTGGCTGCTGGTTCCGGACTGCCATTCTTTCACTGCTCTTTCCTGGACTGTTAAACTGTGGCAGCTCTTGGTTTTCTGAGCCAGTCTGTGAACCCCCTCGAAGATGAGCTAGAATATTTTGCCTTGTGATCCAGCCTGAATCCAGGGGTCATTTGCTGGGGTCTCAGCTATGATGGGGGAGTTGGGCCTGGTGTCCTCGGAGGATGGGCACTGTGTTCCCAGGGATTCCTAGGCTTGGGTGGCCGGACTGGAAGGCCTGCTCACCCTGAGCTGGCCATGGGTGGTGTCTCTGGCAGCTTCTCAGGGAATGGCTGGATAAGCAATCTGTGTTCGGGGACTCCTGTAGCTGGATGTCGGAGTGCAATCCTGGAGCTGGAAAGAGCACTGACTGTGGTGGATGTTTTGAACTATCTCTACTTCCCCAAGGACCAGCAGCAGTGAGAGTCTTTTATTTTTTTTGGTCTATTTAATCATTATTTTCTCAAACTGTTATTATTCTATCCTATGTGAGAGATAGGCAGGAAGATTAATCCTCTTTTTCTGGTGGGTTGAGAGCTCACCAGAAGGGTCACTAATATTCATTGCGAAAGACTTTGGGCTAGCTATTTGACATCTTCTTGCTCTGAGACATAATTTGTTCTGGACTTTAATTTTATTATAATTTGTTTAATGTAATTTTAACTCTGTGTATGGGTGTATGGGTGTGTATAGTGAGTCTGTATATTGTAAAAGGTTGTGTACATGGTAAGTGAGTCATATTTTCGGTTTAAATTTTAAGGGGTGGGTAGGGTTTTTGTTGTAAGGTAGTCATATTATTTGTTCGTTACTCCTCAAGTGAGAGTTGTGGGTGTGTCAAACTGTTTTGTTAATTTTTTAGAGTTTTTGCTTTCAATGTTTTGTGTATACTTTTGTTGGGGTTTTCCTTGTACTAGTCTGGCATGTTTTTTGTCTACAACAGTTTTATGTGTTGGAGGCCTGCCCCCCCGCCATTGTGCGTTACCCATCCTCTGCCATCTGCGCCCTCCACCCTTCCCCCCTTACACAGATTGTTTCCTCTGCTACTCACAAACACGGTCTCTCTCTTGACTTGGTTTTCCTCCTGGGGATCAAAGCCTTCATTTTGGGGGTGGAACCTTTCCGATGGTCCGATCACTACACTTTGGGATTACATTTTTGCACCTCCCTTCATAGGCCTGCCCCTGTGGAGATGGTCAGATGCCGCTGTTTACGGGATGTGAATCCTGAAGGCCTACCGGTGGTACTTGACTTATCAGAGTTTCCAGTGGCAAGCGGGAGCCCAGAGGCCTTGGTTCTGGCCTATAATAAGACCAATACTACAGCTCTGGACTCTCTCACTCCTGTCTGTGTTTGTCCTCTCTCCCCTTCACCCTCTGTCTCCTTGGTTCGATGGGACCTTGAGGGAGATGCAGCAACTTGGACAAAGGTTTGAGCATTGCTGGTGGAAATCCACCCTGGAGGCTGACCATCTTAGATTGCTAAAATATTACCAAGTCTATCAATCAACAATCTCCCATAAGAAGGCAGAGTTCCTGTCTGGGGAGATTGCTGCTGCTCAGAATCGACTGTCTCAGCTCTTTCAAACTGTGGACAGGCTGTGCAACCTGGCCTGTCTGCAGTCTTGAAGAGCCTTTTCACAATCAGAGTGTGATGAACTTTCTCGGTTCTTTGCAGATAAGGTAGCTGACATCAGGGCAGAGATCTAACCAGCACACTCTATGGGGGATGCTATTGATTGGTGCTCAGTCACTCCCCCAGTTTTTCCCTGCAGTACCTTTGACCAGCTGGAGCTCATGGATGTCATGTGGATTGCCCATGGTATGTACACTATGTGCTGCAGTTTGGATCCAGGCCCAACATCCCTGATTATGGGTTGTTGTGACATCATTGGCCCGGTCCTGGCATGGATAGTCTGGTGCTCCCTTGAGTTGGGTGAGTTTCCTAGCTCCCTGAAGGAGGCGGTGGTGACACCCCTCCTGAAGAAAGTTTCTCTGGACCCAGACTGCCTTGTCAACTACAGACCTATCTCTAACCTCCCCTTCATGGGGAAGGTGATTGAGAAAGTAGTGGCCATACAGTTGGAGAACCGTTTGACTATCCATAGCATCTACGAACCTCTCCAATCCGGTTTTCGTAAGAGGTACAGTACTGAGACTGTGCTGGTTCAGGTGCTCAGTGATCTCCTGATGGCAAGAGATCAAAAAAGTCATTCCATCCTGGTAATCCTAGATCTCTCTTCAGTATTTGACACCATGGACCATGGGGTGCTGCTTGAGCACCTGAGTTTCATCTGTGGCCTGTCTGGTACAGTCCTCAGATGGTTTAAGTCCTTCCTCATTGGCAGAACTCAGAGGGTGGTGTTGAGGATTCATTCCTATGATCCCCTGTCTCTGTCATGTGGGGTCTCTCATAGTTTGGTGCTGTCCCCCATGTTGTTCATGGTGTACATGCTGCCTCTCGGAGACATCGTAAGACTGTATGGGCTGAGATTTCACTGCTGTGCTGATGATACCTATATAACTATTATAAATAATAACTATTTATTAAAGACAGAAGTGAATAAAAGATTTAAAGCTTCGTGTTTTGCTTTTACTCAGTAGGGCATGTGAGTAAAAACCTAACTACTTACATTGGTTCCATGAAGTCCTTGATGCTTTTCTGGGTAGTTTTGATACCAGCATATTTCTGCCATGTCTTCTCAGTTGCTACAATGATTGACAAGCTGGGGATCAGGTCTTCAAGCTGCTCCATAGCAGAGTGCAGGGCAGGGCAGCTCTCGCATCCAACCGAGTGGAGTGGCATGTTAGGTTTGGCCTCCTTGCCTTCCAAGTCAGATGTCTGCAGCACAGCCATTGCAGATGTTGTCTACTTTCAGCTTCTTCTCATCCTCCAATTGGTCACTCAGATGGCACAGGCTGTCAAACTCCTCTCCAGTAAGACCAGAGGGGATTTTGTCATCTTCATCATTCACAAAACTCTGTTCAGCAGCTGATTCTGTCACAAAGCTGGCTCTGCAGAAATGTTTCACAAATATCTCTTGAGGGACATTGTCCAAAGCTTCTTTCATTAGGCAAATGGCATGTAATAGGAAGATGGTTATATGAAAACAGCTGCTATAAAGTTCTATGCTCCATCAAGCTACTCTATCACCTGAGCCTAAGGCACATACTTAGTGTCTTTTCAATGAATAAATGATCCTCATGTCAAGAGGCTGACTTAGACATGTGGTGTTCAGGGGAAGGAAAACCAGCTTAATTTTGCAGAGCCAATGAACTGGGGGTGGTCACCAAAGTTATCCAACAGGAAGACAATTTTATGGACCACAGTTTGTGATCCCATGCATAGACCCAATCGATGAAGATCTCACCTGTCATCCAAGTGCTATAGTAGCAGCTGTAAACCACATGAAGATGCTTAATGCCTCTGAAGCATCTGAGCTCTGCAGACTTTCCTGCAACAATGAGATCCATATTTTTTGTACCTGACATGGTTTGTGCAGAACAGTACTGATGGGTGCTCTTTGATTTTCTTCTGGCCTATCAGTGCTTCTGATTTGAAAGTTAGGGCATCACTTCCAGTGCTCCAGAACAAAAAGCCGGTCACATCACAGTTAAAAATGTCCACAGGCTGAAAATAGCAAGGATTCCAGGGAGCAGTTCAGAGACCCACACCTCTGCACTGGCAGAACCTGCACTTTGTTTTTCACATTATGGGCATGCTTGTAGGAAATGTTGTGTCTGACTTTCCACTTGTGCAGCCACTGCTTGGAAAGAGTAAAATCAGGTTTTACAATTGCAGTTGTAATCTGCGATGCTTTCTCCATTAGTAGGGGGCCTCTTACCATCACATCCCTCCCACTTGCATTAACAAACCAGAGGATTACGGCATCCTCCACCTCCCCCTCTTTTCCATCTCTCTTTTGTTTGTGGTTTGGATTTTGGATGAGATGTCATTTGCCAAGCAAATGCTGTTTTTTTTTAACAGGTCAAATGAGGCAGCTTTGGCTACCACAGGGTTCAGTATTAGGACCGGTCCTCTTCAATGTCTTTATAAGCGACATTGCAGAGGGACTGGAAGGAAAAGTATGTCTCTTTGCAGATGACACAATGATCTGCAACAGAGTTGATGCACAAGGTGCGGTGGAAAGGATGAAAAGGGACTTGGCAAGGTTAGAGGAATGGTCAAATGTATGGCAGCTTAGATTCAATGCTAAGAAGTGCAAGGTAATGCACCTGGGAAACAAAAACCAAGGGGAAGAGTACACAATGGGGGGTGAGATACTAACAACAACAAAAATGGAAAGGGACCTGGGGGTAGTCATATCAGATGACCTATAGGTGGGCAAGCAATGTGAGAGGGCAGCAAGGAGGGCTGGGGGATACTGGGATGCATAGGGAGAGGCATCACCAGTAGAAAACAGGAAGTTATTATCCCTCTGTACAGACAGCTGGTCAGACCCCATCTGAAGTACTGTGTGCAGTTCTGGAGACCCAGTCTTCGCAAAGACATAGACAGAATGGAAGCTGTCCAGAGGAGGGCAACTAAAATGGTGCAGGGTCTGCACCGGAAGACATATGAAGAGAGACTTAAGGAGCTTAATAAGGAGGGAGAGGGGGACATGATAGAAACTTTCAAGTACCTCAAGGGAATCAACAAAGTCCAAGAGGGTAGCATCTTTCAAAAAAGAGGTGTGCAAGAACAAGGGGGCACAATTTGAAGATAGAGGGGCGGCTCAGAGGTAATTTAAGGAAGTATTTTTTCACAGAGAGGGTTGTGGATGCATGGAACGGCCTTCTGGAGGAAGTCATGGAGTCAAAAACAGTGGTGGAATTCAAGCATGCATGGGACAGTCATAAGGCAATTCTAGGGGTTGGGGGTAGAAAGAAGTAGGCTGCTGGTTAACGAGGATCTGCAGCTTATCCAGTAGGCAGGGAAATGGGCAGACTGGGTGGGCCAAGCTGTCCTTATCTGCCATCAAATTCTATGTTTCTATGTTTCTATCCAAAAATGCGAAGCAAGATCTTGCATACTCATCTTAGGCATCCCATCAATCTCATTTAAGATCTGCACCTTCTAAAACAGAGTTAAGGTGATACTTTTGGCAGTCATGCCTCAAAACTACTGACACCATCTAACTTTAATCAGAACCTGTAGAACTTATATGGCCAGTCAAATGCCCGGTTTTCACTTCTCTCTTTGCAGTGCATCAACCCATACATTCCTGTTGATGCATTGCAGTCTCCTTTGTGGACACTCACCACATCGGGTTAACCGTCGCTCTGCTTCCATTTCTGCAGCGGTCAAATTGTGGTGACATGTAGTGCATTAAGCGCATCATCCAGCGGTATAAACTGTTGATGCGCTCGATCCACTATGGTCCAGTATTTCTGAGCATAGATGGATGCTCAGGCCACCTAGCATGGACACTCCTCTTGGTGCCATCCATGGCACTAGACCATAAGGAGGTGTAAACCCATTTTTGCTGACTTACAGCAGAGCACAGCAGAATGGCAGCGGAGCATAAGGAAGGTGCCCCCACAGTGTAAACAGGGCTAAACATAGCTGAGCACTATAGCAATCAGCAAGCAACCAATAAGATGACACCAATGCTACAAACTAACCTGAGGGGCAGTTGGCCAAGGTGTCAGAAAAAGCTGAGAGACCAGGTGAGATTGCTCTTGAACATCCACTATAGGCCAACTACAACATCCACTATAATGGTGTTAACTTGTATTGCTGTCAACAGGAAGGGTTTTGGAAATAGAGTTTTATCATCTAGAAGCAGATGTCCATTATAACTGTGTCTGCTATAAGTGGGGTAGACTGCGATAAAAATATGAAAATTTGAAATCTACTCAGTGCCTCCACTCCTCAGCCACCCTTTCTTCCTTCATTCCCTATCTTCTTCACATCTGTTGATGGCCATCCTTTCAGTTCCTCCACTTCCCATATCCAGAACAGCCTACTACTTATTCACCTCAATCAAACTGTTTCTGATACCCTTCTCCTCACATCAAAGCATCTTCATTCTTGCTTGATGATTCTCTGCTCATCTGAGTCTCTCTATCAAAGCAGGTTATGTCAATTTATAAAATGGGTAGGGAAATTACTGTGTCCTGATTGATCAGCTGCTGTGCAATGTCAGAGGACTTTCACACTGGTTAAAAAAAAGTGCTTGTAATCAGGACAAAACACACTAACGTATCAATGCCTTTGTAAAAATTCCTGACTGCCATTAAAAACGTGGTCACAACCTTCACTCTAATTTAAAAAAGTCTGCTAGGCCCAAAAAATGAAACTCCCTCCAAGATATAAACAAATTATAATTAAATGGTGTTTTCCTTTATAATCCCCTTTTTTATAAACATACATCAAATAAAAAATGTAATACTGCTCATAAGTATACTTTTCTGAGCTTCATTCCTGACCATCAGAAGTCCTAATTCTATGCTTACCTGCTGCCAAGGAAATCAGTATCCCTGGTGGTCTAGTGTACCCACCAGTCCCCACCACTGGAGGCAAAATCCCACCCCCCATTCCAAACCCAAGAGCGGGCCACTGGCACAGCCCTCCTCTCTCATCCATGGCTAGCAGCCCACTGAGCTATTAATGAATGAGCGTGAGCTTGTACAAGTGCTTGCTCATTCATTAGCATCCAGTGAACTGCCGCCATGGAGGAGAAAGGAGGCTATGCTGCTGGCCTACTCTCGGGTTTGGGATGGGGGGGACTTTGCCTCCAGGGGTGGGGGGTACACTTGACCACCAGGGATGCTGATTTTAATTCAGGGATTGGGGAAATGGAGGGAGGGTCATTAGACCACCAGGGAGAATTTTTTTTTTAATAGTAACTTACTGTATATGGTGGTTGGTGGGGGATCAGGATGGGGTTACTGATAGGTCTAAGGGCATGTTGCCCTTGACTTGCTGGGTGGGTAATCGGGTGGGGGGAGGGACTGCTAGCCACCAGAAATTACTGAACTTGGGCAGCTGGGCTTTTTTTTTTTTAATAGGGCAGGTGATCGGATGGTGGGAGGGACTGCTAGCCACCAGGGATTACATGGGCAGCTGGGCTTTTTTTTTTAACTGGGCAGGTGATTGGATGGCGGGAGGGACCGCTAGTTTGGGCAAGGCTTGAGGAGGGGGCAGCTCTGGGCACCACATACAGAACTTTTTTTCCCTTTTTCCACCTCTAGGTGGGCAGAAACAGGCAAAATTTCACCCAAAAACTTTAGGAAGTTTCCCAGTCTGTAGCAGGTGGAAATTTGGAAACTTCCGTGAAAGTTGCGAAACTTTGCAAAAGTTCCGCTGCCGCAGAAAAAGCTGCTTTTGCACAGCACTACTCCTGGCCAATCAGAGCACTCCTTTCCTCTGCAAGTGATACAGCCTTATTCCGTGAAGAGTGTTTCACATGCAGATACCCTGGAAATGGGCACATTCTGGGACAGTTTAAAAAAAAAATTAGAATTGATCAAGCTCAATCAATAATATATTAATACCACCATGGAGACCACTCTTACAGTTGTAAGGGTGCTCTGGTCTCACTTACATTCATAGGATATTAGAACTGCTCACATTCAGTTTACGATTCACATACCCTAGGAATCCATGTGAGACCACTCTTACAATCGTAAGAGTAGTTTCCATGGTGGTATTAACATAAACAAGTGTAATTTTCAACTCATTATGAATTATTAGTAGCATTTGATCAACAATCTGATATATTGTATATTGTTATCTGCTGTTTCGGGCTTTGCTTTTTGGACATGATCACCATTTTAATTGTTGGTTTACTCTTTATTCCGTCCTGATATGCACTGCTGAGAGAGAATGGAAGAACGTGGACAGGCCTTCTAAGAGGAACTGAAAGAAAAGGAAGCCCTTCTGAGAGGCACTGAGAAAACAGGATAGCCCAATGAAGGGTAAAAATTATTTTGAATTTTTTCATTTGCAAGTCTTCGGTTTGGAGTTGGCAGATGACCTTGCAAGAAGAAATCCCATTTAACCCTAACCAGAAAGGTTAGCCTGCATGGGGTGAGATGTTATAGCTATTTTATTTTCAGTCTGTGTATTTCTCTCTTTTCCACTACTATTCACAAATTATTTTACATCTTCTTTCTGGTTTCCTTGCAGTAAAGTGACTGAGTAGGCTTCTGTATTCAGAGAAGGGAAGTTGGGACAGTGAGTGGGGAGGTACTGAACCCTTTGGCAAACATGTTAACAGTTTGTTTGAATAATGCTGATATCCTGACACTGTGCTGAGTCAAGCATTTCAGTTTTTTTTATTAAGCAGCTCTTAATCACAACAGCCCCTGCCTCAGGGTACAATTGCTCTTTGGGGGGGGCATAGGAAGATGTTACCCAAGTCAATACCAGTACACTTTTTTCCTTTCTCATACTGTACATTTCCTTCCTGTCACAGCTTTTCAATTTGGCATCACATACCATTCAGTCTATCAGTTATGACACCTTGTTTCTCTTCCCTGAAACATTAACTTGCTTGGAAGACCACCAGGGCTGTAGGTAATCCATTCTTTTCTGGGATGGATACATATAATAATAAGATGGTTATGTCTCGCCCATCAGCCTTAGGGATGTTGGTTATACAATTACAGAGCCAGGCCCCTGAAGCTGATAGTGCCAGGACATCTGGGACTCTCACTCCAAGGTGCAGAGAAAGAACTATGAGAAGTTGAATTCCTAGAGGTGTTGACCCAGTCATAATGTATGTACTGAATATGAATATTTAAGTTTCTTACATTGGAGTGGCTGCAAAATGATATTATTGATGGTAGAGAAAAACATGTAAGAAAGATGGTATCATAACAAGCACATACTATAAGTGTTTTTTGAGCAGCACAAGCATTTGGACATTAATCTAAAGCTTACATCCAGGAAACTCTAGCTCCTCCATCCAGATTGTATTCCCTCTTCACAAGCTAGCGATATTATAAAGGGATGATATTTTTTTCAAGTGACTGATTTGCACATTCAGACCTCTTCATTCCTTTTTTATATATGTGCAGGAAGAGGGTCATCCTCCCTCCTGGTGCAACAATCCAGATTGGCTCAGGACCTGAGGACACCTGAGGATGGGAGCATGTTAGAAGAATCATGGGGCCTGCTTCTGCTTCCAGTTTTCCATTTTCTGTCCCCATCCCTGCACTGGGGCATGCAAGCTGCAGGTGCATACGTGGAGGTATGCACACACCCATGGAATCCCACAGTTCCCTCCTTGCCATCCTCAGACCCGCATTACCACCACAAATCCATCTGGTGACAGTCATTCAGCAGAAAAGGCAGTCCTCTCTTCCTGTGAAAGGAGAGCAGTCCAGTCAATAATAAAAAATACCTCTCACACAGTTTGCAAAGGGTGCCAACAGACAACATAGACACGTGTTTCGTCCCACCAGGACTCATCAGAGGCCTTTCGGCACCATGCATTTCTGCTTAAAGTTGAACCAGCATAATATTCTGTGGTGATTTACATATGTAGCCCATGATGCCTTGCATTGTGGGGGCATATGTGATTTTGTATTTCTTTGAAACTTGGCTTCCCGGCCAAATGTCCTTTGGGGTAATCATTGCCTCAGTCCTTGCACACAGAGCTTTTTTTGTCTTTTAAATTATTTTTTGTTTTAATTGGGTTCACCACAACATAACCCAGACAGACCATCTTAGGGTAGCGGGTTCATTCCACTGGGGTGTCAAACAGAGGAGGCATACTAATGAGTCCTAGTAGGACGAAACACGTGTCTATGTCTTCTTTTGGCACCCTTTGCAAACTGTGTGAGAGGCCTTTTGGCACCATGCATTTCTACTTAAAGTTGAACCAGCATAATATTCTGTGGTGATTTGCATATGTAGCCCATGATGCCTTGCATTGTGGGGGCATGTGTGATTTTGTATTTGTTTTAAACTTGGCTTCCTGGCCAAATGCCCTTTGGGGTAACCACTGCCTCAGTGCTTGCACACAAAGGTTTTTTGTCTAGTATAACTGTAGTTGCTTAAATTGCAGAATGGTAATTCTAGCAAGTGAGATTTTTTTTTAAACTTGAGCATATCTATTTCCCTCTGACCTCCATGACCTCTTAGTGTGAGAAGATTGTGAGGTTGTGAATTATGCAACTCAAATTAACAAACACCACTACAAGCTGTAGTGGCAGAGATCAGAAAGCGTGATACATGTAAAAGAAAAAGTAAAACCTGATTAATTATATTTACTGCTCAACATATATAGTCCATTGTAATTACTTATGTGCTCTTGCTTGTTTGTGTAATGAAATTACAGTTTGGTAAAGAAATAAGATTAGTGACAAGAGTGGGGAATCCAATCCCTTAATAGATATACAGAATGAGGTTATGATGCAAGGTAAAAAAATAACTATAGAAAAGGTAAAAAGAGTTTGGACTGTGTACATCAATCACATAACCAAACTTTAATTTCCTTATAATACCACTAGGAGAACATGCAGACAGAACTGGAATGTAAAGGAATGCTGGACTATATCAGTCCATTGTAGCAAAGCAAGGCTAAAACACAGTGGTGCGTGTGTCTGTGTCTGTGTGTGTGTGTGTATTTTAAAACCTAGGAGGAAACAACATGGCAGTGATTGATTATGCACAGCACTGTTAACCCTTATTATCAACAGACAGAGCTGAATGTTATGCAAAGGAATTCTGGACTAATGACTGATATGTGACTCTGGCAAAGTAAGAGAGGTGTTGCAACTGCAAAGGAAATGCACTTTGTTTTTGGTTTTTTGGGAAGGGACTTTGTTATCTGGCATAGTTATCTGGTGTAGGAGACTGTGCTGCAAGTCCAACATGTTCTTCAGTGGTAAAGAATGCTTTGAAGTAATGCTGAGTCAGTTTTTGAAGCAAGATGTCTGCAAGTCTCCACCCACTGCCGCCATAAAAATGATACTTTTCAAGTATTTTTCAATGAAAAAAATCTGTGTCTATATACTGACATATAGACCCCTGCTTACTTAACGTCAAACATAGAGAAGAAGGCAAAAGCCTGTGAACTGGCCCCCTTTGCACTAACTTGCTTGCTTTAACATGCAGTTGGCTCCTCTCCACTCCAGAGCAAATGTTGTGCTACTACATTTTAATGGACTCTGCTAAACTTCTAAAACTGGACATGTGAGGTGTCTGACCTTGATCTCCACTTAACTGCCTACTTTTTGTTTTTGTTAATTTGTTTATGCTCCTCCAGTACAGGCTCTAGTATCCTGGTCTGACCCTCCCTCCCGTCACCCAGCATTCCAGATACTTTAGCTCAGCCTCCATTCTTATCCTATAGCTGTCCACCTGTGGTAGGACTGATAGGCCCCCTCTTAACTACCACAGAGTGGAGCCAGTTCCTGGAAGGTGGGCCCTTCAGCCAGTGCCATGCTTATGAAAGATCAGACCTCTCATCATTACTCTAAAAAAAAGAAAAAAGAAAAACTTACCCTCAGGTACTGCAACTCCAGCAGATGTTCAGCAGGGGTATGAACCAAGGACACTTCATCCAATTATCCGTTGGAGCCCTGTACTGGCTAAGGCACATACTGCTTTCTGCTGCCAGCTCTGTCTACACTCTTACATGTATTGAAACTGCAAGCTTACTGTGAAAGGAGGTCACAGCTCCCATTGTGCCAGCCATCCTGTTGTAGAGATTCCTCTCTCCCTGTTGCTGGATGTTGATACCCCCCCTCCAGTTTAGGGCTCTGTCTGTGTTGTCACATAAAGGTTTTTCCTGGTGTTTTGAATTCCCATTTTTCGGATTTACCAAAAAAAGGTTTTCAAGGAGATTTACTGGCACAAGTACATTCAAATATATGGTAGCATTATCAGAAAAATGATTTGTTGCAGAACCAGCTAAGGATATACTGCATGCAGGATGGCAGCAAGGAAATTAGCTCCCACAATTGCAGCCATTGGCAGCATTCAAATGGTACTTTTCATATGTCTCTCTGCCTCTGGCTACTCTTTTTCTATTATATCAATGGCCTTGTCATTCTGCATGTACTTTTGAATTGTTTGAAAAGCATTCGGGCAAGTGTTTTTTCTTTGAGATTTTTCAATCATTTTTGTACAGGGATGCCCATTTCTGAAACCACAAGTTTGGAAAGCAGATATGTAAGTAATAAGACACTACAGGGTGTATGTTAGACACTTTACCGCACGGCTAGGATGTGTAGTGAGGCACGTGGTCACAGGTCGAGAGCACCTAGCCTCCTAGTCATGTGTTAAAGTGTCTAACACACATCCTGGAGTGGCTTATTACACTTATAAAATGGCTTGTGAATTTTTGGAATACAAATAATTACTCTACAAATGTTTTATTTCAATAAAATTTCATTTATTTGCTGAAATAACACTATGTTGGAAAAAGTAGTTCCATTTTATAGTTAACAGTAACCTTTTTTGTATTTTATTGTAGTACTTAAATTGAATTTCATTGCAGTGCTGAAATATTTTAGACTTTGCTTTAAGAAAATAGGATTAAAGATAACAGTGGTATACTGCTGAATAGTACTTTTGAACAGCAAACGTGTAAACAACATGTAAAATTTTTATTTATAACAGTTTTAAAACGGTGGTATAGATTTCATTTCTAAGGCTTTTAAAACTATCATTTTTTTTTTTTCAAATCAACAGCAAATGATTTTATTTATATGGTAGCAGATTCATTTGCCAAAGTACACTGGGCTGTTAAAAGTGAGATGGCACTGCTGCATTGTAATTCCCTCAAATTGCAGGTTTGGGTTGTTGCCTGCTGTTACTGCAGTGACGCTCAGCATTTCTTCTCTACTGATTGAACCTCTGAGCTTCTCTTGCTGGTGTTCACACTGAATGCTGGTGGGAGGGTTTTCCTGTTCAGTTATTTTGGTAGTTGGTTTGTTGTTGATGTTGTCAAGGAAATTACTCAATTTCCTGTGTTTGGGATCCTTGCGAGCACAGTTCGTTATTTGGAGCTATGAGGCAGAACTTCTTCTGCTTGGGATATGGTGTTTCTGCTTCTTTTTTTGGGGCCAGGATGTCAGACCATTTTTTCCTGTCATCAGTTCTGGGTCTCCGGTAACTTTGGAGACTCAATTCATTGCGATGTCCAGTTATTGTCATTATTTCCAGCTCTAAAACCCAGTATTCGACAGGAGCCGGACTGCTGTTGCACAGAGACAATGATTTGTATAGTGCTGGCTGAGGCCAGCTTCTTCACTTAAATGGGACATCATTGTGACAAGGTATTTGAGCCCCATCAGCTCACATGAATATCCTACTGGCTGTTGATTTAACTTTTCTTGGGGCAATCTGCAAGGGTGCAGGTACAGTGCTTTGGGTTCAGCTAGCAGCTTGCCAATGTACTTTTTAACTGTCAACAGGGCACAGGTGATTGCTAGGTTGTGAGTACATGTAGCCCCTGTGTCCTTGTTTGCCATTTTCCAGTTGGTTAACATGGTTTTTAGTGTGTTCATTAAAGTTGAGCATCACATATTCAAGGTCATTCTCATCAATTCTAATTGTGAAGTTTTCAGGTTTTAGTCACCGTAGTCCCTCTCTGCCACGCCTGGCCATGTGGATTTGAATGTCTGTCCACACTTTTTGAACTAAGTCACGTGCAGTCAGGGCATAAAGTGCTGTTGAATTTCTCAATTTGTGTAAGTCAGCATCAGTGAATGGGTTGTGGTGCTGTGAAGTGTCTTTTTGTGCACTCCTGTATGCCTTCATCTTAGCAGTAAACATTGCTTTGCTTGATTTAAATTCATTATCCATTATTATATTCATGGAGCGGCCCACAGCTGCGGAACCCAGGTTCCTATTTAACGTGGCGCATAGACTGCAGAAGCAGGAGATGGCATACTCCTACCCTGCAGTCATATGTGCCTCAATGTAAAACTTCTGGAATATGCCATTGAACTCTGATTTGGATGAGGTTTTCCAATTAATTGTGGCACTTGTTGCCACTGACCAATCACCTATGACTCTGAGTGCCCAAGCAGTAGCTCCTATGGTATTTTTCTCATTTTTCTCTAGCTCTAAGTTGTCTAGCTGCATCTCTGTTAGATTTTCAAAGTGCATACTCACTCTTGCTTCCAGGGCAGAAGGTTGGCAGCACAGAATCTCAGGCTGAATTTCTACTATTTGTTTGTCTACAGGCTCATTTAAAGGCTGGAGGAACAGCATGAGATCTTCCTCAGAGAAACTTATTTCAAAACTGGTGTCAGACGTTGTGTTCAGATATTTCCCACTTCTGACTATATTTAGTATTGGTTTCTCAGTGGTGGCACAAACAAGATGGCTGAGTTTATTTTCTCAGCGTTCTATGTGGACACTTCTCTAGGATCAGTACCCAGCTGGCATAGCCTGGTCTTGTTTGTGTGTGTTAGAAACTTTAACATACTGTCGATACCCAATGAGACAGCTTGAAATTCTCAAGCCATTTCATAAAACAAAATGAAGCTTGGCAACCCCTATATTTCTTTCTTTTACTGTATTCACAAGCATATTCTACATGTATAAAAAATGTTCTACGAACATGACACGGGATTGGAATGGTTTTACGCATAAAAACTTACAAATATTTTCCCAATTTTTTGGGGGGGGGTGTTAGTTTAAGAGCGTGTCATAGTGTTAGTAATTTAGTCTTTATTTTTGTTTTTGTGAAAAAACTGAAACAAACATAATGACAAAGGATATCTCCTTATTTCATCTTTTCTTTCACACTCATGTTGACACCTAAAACATTTATGTTACAGTATAGCTACATAAAATAGTCTAACCCCTTACAGATTTTTCCATGAAGAAGGATTATGTCTTATGATAACCATGTTAATTAAAAACAAGCATGGCAACTCATATTTTTTATTGTGGATTTTAAAATGTTTAAATTCCTATCATGTACTTGGTAAAAAAGTATGTATTTGATATGGGGTTTCTGAAACAGAGAATGTCCTTAAAAGAGCTTGAACTGTTGGTGTAAGGGCATGACCTATGGGAATAAGCCTACTGAAGAGTTCCCTTGAGGGGAACCCTCCAGTTGCTCTCCCAGCCTTGGACCCTTCTGCTGCTCTCCTGGCCTTGGCCTCTGTCAGTTCAGTTGTTTTTTCTGGTGGGCTACACATGGCTGGCATACTAGGCAACAGATTTACTAGGTGCCTTCTCAACTGCCATCAGGCAACACCCTCTCCTTCTCTTCTCCTGAAGAACTCAGTAGACAGTCTGCAGCCTACTAGCTGAAATTCTCCCCTCCCCCCACGTTCTGTCTCTATACAGAACACTCCTTTTCCTGGGCTATTAACCCTTGCCATAATTCTATATTGGGGTGGGAGTTACATGTAAATCTTATTAAACATTCCAAACTTATCTGTGACTGAGGTTTGCTTAGGGTAACTTTTAATGAACCAGGCTGATCATAACCCAGACACCTACTAACTGTGTTAGGGAAGCTTCTCTTTTAGCATGCGGATAAAGTTTTGGCCTTTTAAAATTTTCAGCCCTGTAGGGAGGGATCAAATCTAACTGGGATAAATTTATCATTTGAAATGCAGTTCATGTGTAATTCTGTGATGGCCCAATAGGTGGCTGTGATTAGTATTGGCTTGTGTTGCCTTGTACACAATATACTTTATGCTAGCAATAACACATGACAGGGTGTGGATTATGACTGATCACTGATGTTTTGTGAGGCATGAAGCTGCAGACTGAGTGCCTTTAACCACCACGAAGTGCAGTAATTTACTGTAACCCTCACAAAGGTGCAGCTTACTTGTCGAGCTCAAGGTGGTTCCTGACCATCACTAAACAGGTAAGGAACCTTGGAATTGTTATATCTGATGACCTCAAAGTGGCAGGGCCATGTGACAAAGCAGTGGGGAGGGCCAGTGGGATGCTGGGAAGCATAATGAGAGGTATCACTAACAGGAGAAGCAAGGTGGTGTTACCACTGTATCATTCACTAGTGAGACTCCAGCTGGATTATTGTGTCCAGTTCTGGAGGCCGCACCTCAGAAAAGATGCAGACAAGGTGGAGGCAATCCAGAATAGAGCAACTAAAATGGTGCAGGGGTTGCATCAAAAGCCTTATGAGGAGAGACTGAGGGATCTCAACAGGTACACCCTAGAAGAGGGTAGAGAGAGAGGGGACAGAATAGAGATCTTCAAGTACCTCATGGGGATAAACAAGGCACAAGAGAGGAGTCTCTTTCAAATGAGAAAGAGCACCTGAACTAAAGGGCATGCAATGAAGCTAGAAGGGCAAGTTTAAGAGGGATGTGAGGAAATACTTATTCACTGAAAGAGTGCTGGACACCTGGAACAGACTGCCAGCAAAAGTGCTTGAGGCAAGAACAGTAAGGGGCCTCAAGCATGCATGGGCTAGACATAGAGGAATATGAGTAAATAGACAGGGAGGAAGGAGGGAGGGTCACCTGAGACCAGTTAGAGTCTGCAGGGAAATACTAGGCAGGGACTATCTGGGCTGACTGGTTGGGTCAAGTGGTCCTTTTCTGCGACAAACTCTATGTTTCTATGAACAATCTGTGATCAGTATACAATACGTTGAATCCAAGATGGTTTTCAGTACTGGACCTGAGAATTGGGTGCTATCAGATACCCATGGCAAAGTCAGACCAGGAAAAAAACAACTTTCCTCTGTCTGTTGGGTTTTGATGAATTCTTCTGAATGTCCCAAAGGATATTGAGTGCACCAGCCTGTTTCCAGAGACTCACAGAGCAAGTTGTGGGTGATGCGAATCTGCATGAGTGTCGTGTCTAGCTTGATGATGATCCTATTATTTGGAAAATCCCTGGAAAAACAACAGACTCACTTATTCAAAGTGTTGGACTGATTTAAGGAGTGTGGATTTAAATTATGTGTGGGCAAGCGTCAATTTTCTATAAGTTCAGTAAAGTTTGTGGGACACGTTGTTTCTCAAGAAGGAGTTTACACTGATCTTGACAAAGTACAAGGTTGGACTACTGTACCAGGCCATAACCCACTCAACTGAAAGAATTACAAAGATTTTTGTGGTTCTGTGGATACTATAGGAGGTACATCAAAGATTGTAGCAGAATTGTTCAACTCCTGTTTGATTTAATGCAAGGGTATCCACCAGCAAATAAAGACACAAAGCATCAGGAAATGAGCCTATTTATAAACATTATTACTGAATCAGTTAATCACCTGGATCTAGGTAGGATGCCAAATGAGACAGCACTTTTTGCAGATGTTATCCAACAATACAGAAGTGCACCTGTGTTACAATATGCAGACCCAAACTAACCATACACCTTGCATATGGATGCAAGTATTCAAGGATTTGGAGCAGTGTTTTATGAGTCATATCCAGAGGGCCAAAGCCCATGGCCTTTGCAAGTAAAAGTTTGAAGCCATCTGAATGCAACTATCCAGTTCTCAAGAAATAACTTTTGGTGATGAACTGGGCAATCATTGACTGGTTTCATGAGTATTTGTATGGTGCCCACATCACAGTATGAACTGATAGTAATCCTTTAACTTATGTCAAAACAACTCCCAAGATGACGCGGCTGGCTGTCTGTGGCTTTTTGCATTATCCACATATGATTACTCTGCATAGTATTGCCCTGGACAGAAAAACATTGATGCTGCTGCTCTGATGAGACACCAAGATGTTGATGCCCAAAATGAGGACTCAGTCAGAATTCCTGAGGCAACTGTGCAAGCCTTTTGCAAAATAGGATTATCAGAAATCAATAAAGTTCTGGGGTCTGGTTCAGGTCTAGAACTTTGAAAACAGCTCTAGGGTTCTATTCTTCATTAGAAAATGGATTGGAAAATTCCCAGTCTCTGATTTGCTGTGCACCCCACCAAGGGGTTAGAGCTGGGCAGAATTTGCTCATTCCGCTTTTGTGGAACGTTCATGATATTTCATAAATCCCATGAAATCTTCTGAACTTCTACCACTGATAAAGTGAAACCAGACTGTTCTGAATGTGTCTAGCAAATTTTCACCCTGTTCTGCAGAATTTTCTGACTGAACTGCAGAATAATATACAGGAACTGCAGACTGTGAGTACTCCCCATAAAGTTTCTGATCAGTATTTTGGCAATGCTGTTCCCAGTCATAAGTGAGAGTATTTTCCGGGAATAGTGGTGTGTGGAAAAAACTGCCTCCTCCAGAAAGTCTCCTCTTTTGCAATTTAATCCTTTAGTAGAGCAGTATCTGCTTGATAATATTCGTGGAACTTTAGTGGTTAGAGCACAGTTCCAGCTGGTAACTTTCTCCAGTTGGGTGAGAGCGAACTGTTGATATTATTACTTTAGCAGTGACTGAAATTGGACTAAACTTTGTTTCTCATATTAATCCATAATATAGTTGGACTTTGCTCCTGAGAAGGAGCTGCAGTCATACAGATTTTGTCCATGGCACTGTGCATTGATCTCTCCTGGGAATTGAATTCAGGCTCTGTTTAATTGTTTTTAGAAGGGTGGGAGGATTTGGGAGGGAATTGGTTGGTTTGGGTGATGGTGTGTATGTATGTGTGTGTGAGTGTGTCTATGGTTAAGTTATTTATGTATCAAGATGAATGTGGGGTGTGTTTGTTTTGTTTGAGAACCCAGTAAGAGTATTATTAGGTGTGGGATAGCTGGGTTTATTAAGGTAATAATACTTAGGGTGTGATGGTTGTATTGGAATGTACCAGAGCCTGGGACCCATACATTTAACATACTGTGCATCCCAGCTTTGTGACCTCCATTCCTTCGCTGACCTCCCTGTTTCTACCACTGTGGTTAGACACCGCAGGGTGGTCGGCATTACAAGGGAATGTGCAGGCAGCAGGGTGCAGTGGGCTTGGTGGAGGTGAAAGGTATTGGGGTGGTTAGGAGCAGGAGATGCCCTGGGATTAGATGGACCCTAGAGAGAGGCCATACATATTTGGTGTCTGTCCCCAGGGTTCCCACCAGACCAAGAGGGGAGATAGCTGGGGGGCCTACAGCATCTACCAGTCCCCTCTGGGCCATGCTATGCAATGCCAGATCAATAAGGACCAAGACTGCAATTATGGTGGACTTGATTTTCTCATTCATTCTGGCGTGCATTACAAAGACCTGGTTGGGATATGACACTGGGCCAGTTTTGGAGGCGGCCATCCACGCTGGGTACTCCACTGTGCACTGCCTGAGGAGGGAATGCAAAGTTGGGGGTGCGGCCATCTGTTTTAGATCCAGCCTCGGCTTCACCGTGCACCCAGTGGAGTTGGTCAGGTCTTTTGCGTGTGTGACAGTGCATAGGGGTTGAGGTGCAGGTTGCAGGATTCTCCTTATTTATCACCCTCCGGGGTTGGGGGGAGATTTCCTGCAGGTCAGGGACTTCATCGTCGATGAGGTGTTGGAGTCCTCCAGATGGCTGATTCTGGGGAATTTCAATGCCTTGGTCGACAATGAATCCTTGCAGTTTGGTTATGACCTCCTCCAGTTAATGTCATCACTGGTCCTGTCACAATTAGTTACTTCTGCGACCCATGACCACAGCCACATGATGGACCTGGTGTTCTCACTGGGGTTCAAGGTGGCTACACTCGAGATTGATCAGGTCATTTAGTCTTATCACTGCACAGTGAAGTTCATGTTTGGGGCCCTTCCCCAAAGGCCACTCCCTGTTGAAATTAGCTATCACCTTTTTTTTTTTTAATTATCTTTTTAATCGCCTAGGAGCCTGGCAGGCAGCTCTGGTCCCCCCCTGCTCTTCATTCCCTGCCCAGCTTCCCCTATATCCCCCACGAGTTTCCCCTCATGACAGGGCTGAAGCAAAGGGTGCTGGCTTTCCCCCAACCCCCAGAGCAAAATCCAGATAGATGGGGAAGCTGGGACAGGTGCAGGAGAGCCATTATGGAACCTGTCAGCTTCATTTTCCTCCAGTTTTTCCCCTCCTCCTCCCTGCCGACGGCACACATTGGCAACATGCCTCTTGACTCACATCTCCCCTAGCCACTACCAGAGGGAGATCAATGAGCAGGATGGCAAACCCTCCGACCCCAAGAGAGGACAGCAGTCCTCTAGATACTCAATCTTCTCACTCTTCTGCCAACACCCAGCTGCCCTGGCTAGTTTCTGAACCTGGGTCCCCAGCGTGGTGCGAGGTGTGTGGCATACAGCACCTCAACCCTCAATGCCACTGGGATGGCTATAGCTATCACCCTTTGAGGGGTTTGGTTCCAGAGGGACCACTGGTGGTAGCTGATTTATCTAGTGTAGATGCTGCATGTGCAATTGTCACTGGTGAGGCAGTGGCCGCCTATAGCAAGGTGGTATCCGAGGCACTCAGTGCCACTGCACCAGCCTGTACACAACCCAGATCTTCTAACTTGAGATTGCCTTGGTTTGATAGGGATCTCAAGGTGAAGATCAGGGTCAGAAGTTGGGGTGTTGCTGGCAGAGAACCCGATTGGAGGAGACAGACTGTCCTTGCTTGCTCAGCGGCAATCAACCAAAAGAAGTTAGATTTCCTGTCCAGGGAGATTGCTGCAGAGAGGAACAGACCATCTCAGCTTTTTTGGACATTTATAGGCCATGACTACTTTTTAACACCCTAGTTTCCCATTTGCATTTTATACCCTGGTGCCACTAGGAGTCGCTGTGGTGCTCTCTACAATCCCTCTCACTGACTGCTTTCTCTTAACCCTATCCTTGAACTCGCCTCCCTCTTTCACTTCTTGCTGCCTCATATCCCCTATTATTGCCCTGTGTTAATGTCCCAGCCCCTAGTCAGCCTTGAATCTATAACCTTCTGCATTGGAGGTGATCACCTTAACCACTACGCTATTGTAGCGGCCACAATTACTAAGACCTACCTTTTATCATTATCCTTATTTGATTTTATTTTTTCTAGCTTTTCTACAGCCCTTGCCCCCCACAGTTAATTTGGTCCCTATCTTCTATATTACTGCTCCTGGCCACTATTTCCCCACTCACTTGTATTTTTGCCCCAAGCCTTTTCCACCTCATCTCAAACTCCCTTGCAATAATCACCCCTGTACACACACCTCTCTCTCACATCCTCCAATATGCCCCCCATTCCATCACCTCACTCACCCTTCTACTCCTCTTTCTAATACCTGTCTGATACAATGCCACCCCTAGTCTCATACACCGTGGTCAATACTCTCTTAATGTTTCCTCACATGATACCATATCCCAAGCTCCCATCCCCACAAGAAAAGACAGTACCATTATAACCCAATGCAGCCATTCCAGCCAATACTGGATATTTATGCATCCTTTTCCCCAGTTTATCATCCCACCCCTTTTTTATACTAATCATAAACAACCTACCTGCTGTACGAATAACTAGGGGATAAAATACCTTAAACCCTACCTCTACAGAATTGCACTGCTCCTGCTTCTCATCTCTGGCAATATCCACCCAAACCCTGGAGCTATGCAAGACATGAAAGGGAGCACCAAAATGTCTAGGTACTTAAAACTATCCTCCATAAATATTCGAAATGTCCTGCCAAAAATAAATGACCTAAAAGTCTGGGTTGCGCAGCATAACCCTGATGTGATAACCCTAAATGAAACATGGCTCTCAGCTAAAGTGTGTGACTCTGCAGTAACAATAAATGGGTATATGCTTTTCCGGTTGGATAGGCTTGGTAAAAGGAGTGGGGGGTGTGCTATCTACTTAAAGGACTTCCTTAAAGGACAAGCACTTCCCCATATTTCCCCAGTTAACCATTACCAAATGCTTGGAATTAAAATTGTCCTTGGAATACAGGGAATTCTCTATGTGTTTTCTATCTACATCCCCACACATACCAATACTTTGGTATCAATATGGTACTGGACCACCTGGAAAACCTACCTCACCATGCAGAGGTAGCTGTTATGGAGACTTTAATGTCAACTGGTTGGCTGAAGAAGCTACCACTTTTAAAGATGCCATTGCTGTGCACAACATATACCAACTAGTTGTTACCCCTACAAGAATAAATCAGAGGACCGGGAATAACACCCTTCTGGACCTAATTCTAACCACTCAGCCTAAAAAGCACACTAGCACCATGGTTCTCCCTGACTCTATGAGTGACCACTCTCCTGTCATCACCCACTGGTCTAACAAAACCCCCAACCCCTCCCACCCCCGCTAAAGTCACTTATCAGCGCACTCTAAATAAAAAGGCAACTGGATCAATTTTGTGCCTACCTGGCACAATACAACTGGTCACTGTTGAGCTCGTCTAGTAGTGTTGATCAAGCACTAATCTACCTTATCACACACTTTATTAAAGCCTGTGATATCTTTGCCCTGGTGCGTAAAGTAAAAACCAGTGGTGTAACTAACCCCTGGATCACTGCAGACTTATTATGCAAGATGAAAGCCAGGGACAATGTTTGATATCTCTCTTGCACCACTGGAAAACTGGTTGATATGCAGCATTACAGAGCCACCAGAAATGTATGCCCCTGAGAGATCCATAGGGCAAAAATTGCCCACTTTCAAAATGAGATCACCAGTTCCTGGGGAAATAGCTGTAATTTCTGGCAAAAGGTCAAGGAACTCACTGGCCAGCCAAATAAGTCATCTCCCACCATATTGGTGGTAAATGATACTCCTGTACAGGAACCTAGAGCAATCACTGATGCTTTTAATAGAGTTTTTTTCATTTATTGAAATGTTTCACCTTTCATGGATCTCAGTCAGGTGCTCCCCCCCAACTTCTTCGAAGAATCTGACACAAAGGGCCTTTCAGATACCGGCCCCTTGCACATCCCCCCATTTTACTTCAGGAGGATTACAATTCCTGAGGCTAAAAAATACCTCCAAAAGGAGCTGGGCTAGCTTAGATTTAGCAGCGACTCACTTGATATGAAGCTTCTTAATCTTTCTTTTGATGTAATGTTAAAACCTTTGACCACCATCCTCAATCTGTCACTGTCCCTAAGGCAATTCCCACAACAATGGAAGGCAGCAGTTGTCACACCTGTGTACAAAAGTGGGGACAGAACCTTGCACTCAAACTACTGCCCTATTTTGATTCTTCCACCTCTATCCAAAGTCCTGGAGCAAACAGTCACCAACCAGTTGACTGAGTTCCTAAATACATACAATATCCAGTGCCCCCAGCAACACAGTTTCAGAAAGGCTCATAGCACCACCATAGCCCTCCTGGAATACTCAGACTATATACACCAATCCCTTGACCATGGGTTTCTGGTAGGATCAATCCAGATCGACCTTACTAAGGCATTCAGTACTGTTAATAATTTCCTCCTTCTGCACTCCCTTCCTGCCCTTGGCCTCTCCAATGCAGTGACTACTTGGTTTAGTAGCTACCTTGAAAATAGGACACAGCAGGTAAAAATAGGGAATTCCCTCTCATACAATCTTCCAGTTCGATTGAGAGTTCCACAAGGCTCCATCTCAGAACCCCTGCTCTTTAGCCTATTTCTTAAGAATCTACCCAAAGCATGTGACAGCAACATGGTTCTCTATGTGGATGATGCTGTGCTTCTTACAAGCCACACTGACCCCTCTCCTCTCACTAATGAGCTCCAAAACAGCTTCACTAAGGTTGAATTATGGTTTGCAGGCCATAAGTTGCTAATGAACTGCAAAAAGATTAAAATGATGCTCTTTGCCAGCGACCACAATAAATTCAGGTTGGCTTCCCTAACAATCCAGAACAACCAAATCCAGCCTCTCAAGGTGGTGCATGAATTTAAGTACCTCAGAATCACACTAGATAGCTCATTGCCATACACCCAACATATCAATTAAATTGCCAAGGTGGTTAACAGCAGACTTGGGGTTCTGTACAGGCATAGGCATTGTCTTACGCCGGCATCTCGTAAACTAGCAGTAACTAGCTGAGTCCTGTCCCTTATCAATTATGGCTTGGTCATCTACAGTGTTGCCACTGAAATTGCCCTCCAGCGTCAAGCAGTCACACTAAATAAAGCCTGCAGGCTTGTAGCTGATGTGGAGAAACAAACCCATACCTGTGACTTTTACTTGCAATCCAAATGGCTCAATCTGCAGGGAAGGATCGCTTATCAAACCTGCCTACTTGCCAAACAAATATGCCTCTCCAAAACTCCACCAGCTACCCAATCCCTGCTCCTTCCATCGGCTAACCAACAGTCCACACGTTGTATGAACAACCAGACTATTCTCATCCCTCATTGTTGGACCTCGTAAGCCCAGTGCACTTTCTGCTATAGGGCACCATTCTGGCTAAATGGCTTATTGGTAGCAGTCATCTCTGAAACTAAGCAAAGTGCTTTTAAATCTATGCTCTACCTACTCCTCACAGTGCAAAGTAAATGTGACTGTGTGCACTAGATCCCAGTGCCACACCCATGGCCCATTTGGCCCTCGCAAAACTACAGCCCCCCCACACTCTTGCCTCTCTACTCTATCCTCTTTGTTGCTTAGCCTTCGTACCTTCTCCCACCCCTTGTTGCTCCCACCCCTCTCTCCTTTCCATTTTGACCCCCTCTCCCCTTCCTCCATTTTTCACCCATTTTTAATCCCTGCTCTTCCTCAAAATTGACAATGTCTATTATGGACGGCACTTCTGTAAGATGATTATGTTTGTTCTTACACTTGCCTAATGTAACTTTATGTATTAGACACTGCTGTCTTTACACTGTATTATACAATGGGGTATGAAAATTCTGTAACCTCATTGGTCAAAACACATCACATGACTGTGGTATATCCTGTAATAACCCACGGCTGAGAAATGGCATTTATAAAAAAACATACTTAAACACATTTAAAATTTATTTTACATATGGGTCCATTGTATAATAGCAATAAGATACTCCAGGATGTGGGTTATTGCGGGATTTACCCACTTCTTGTGTGGTTAAGTCACTCGGCTGCACCTCGTGACACACCACACAAGGCATGGGTAAATCCCCAAATAACCCACACCCTGTCATGCCTTATTGCTTAATTACCTCATTGTTGTTTACTTGATCAATGTATGTTTACCTTGTCTGGCTCTTGATGTGGAACCTTTGTAAAATAACCCCTGGTTTAAAGGTATTTGTAATCCTAGTTATTAATAAATAAATAAATTCTAATTCAGAATTTCAACAAAATGTACCAAAGTGCATTCTGAACTTCACAAAAGCAAATTTCCGACTTTTGCCAAAATTCCACCTGTGGACTTTTAATTTTGCACAGCCCTACTTGGGGTACATTTTTGTGCCAGCAGAGACCAGGTGAAAACAAGACCCAGTGCTAACTTGCTTTACCATACAGAAGATCCCTTTTCCACATAAAATTTTACAACTGTGCCAATGTCCTTCATTTTTTCTCCTGCTTAGCGAGAGTGACCTACTAAGTAAGCCACTCCTCCCTACAACTCCGGTACCATCTATTCACACAGTATGCTTAAAAAAATGATATTGCTTTATTTTTGTTTTCCAGAGTTTGGGACCCAACTACATAGCTGCTGTCTGATTGCGCCTACCCCACTACTCTGAAACAGGTTCTGTGCCATTCTAATTATGGCACTGAGCCACTCACTGCTGCATTCTGAGAGATGCACCTCTGACTACCACTTTGACCATGAATCTCAAAAACTCCATAAAAAAAAAAGACAACATTCTAATATTCAAACTGGACTTCCACTCAGGGCTGGGAACCAGAATTGTAGTTGGAGTGGGGGGAGAGCACACTGCTTACAGCCTCCAAACATTAAGATATATAACACAGACCTGTACTACCAGTCCCAGTAGTGGAAGGACCACTTTGCAGAAAATGTTTTTTTATTGATTTATGTGTATTTTTAACTTGTTTGTGATTTTTAAACATTTTCTAGAAAAACAATTTTTTCTAAGCACAATAACACCCACCAGGATGGGCGATATGGGTTATTTTGATTCTTCCAGGGATTATGAGGCCCTATCTGCCTGTGGTGTCGGGCCTCATTACACCCCGGGCAGACCAGTGTAGTCCAATACCACCCACTCTGTTGGGTATTATTACTAGCTTACAACTCAATCTTTTTTGTGTATCACACTGAGTAGAAAGAACAGCTAAAGATACTAACTAGAGAAAAAAACATAAATGACAATCCTGCCATCTCAGCACAGCATTAATACTGCTTCACTGCACATGCAGAAGAGAAACACATTGTGCTGTTCAAATGCAAATGCCAAGTGTCACAGTTCCATGTATTTGGCACATCTGCATATGACCAGCACATTTTCATATTGTCTGAACATGCTTTGATGTAATTCTCAATAATTAGTTTGTTTTCTAGGCTGGCATCTCCTGTTTTTGAAATGTCTGAACAAAAAAATCGTTTTATTTAGTATTTAGAATCTGCAATATTAAGAGTGCATGGGTGTTGCAGTTCTAAATTAGAACTCAAACCCCTTGATTCTAAAAGGGTTCTCATCTGTTTAAAACTAGTTCTGACAACCCTAGTGCAAAACATATGACACTGACGAGCATCCATCTCTTGCCAATCCAAATGGCATTGTCGACAGCTTGGGTGCCACTACTAAATGTTTGCCTGCAGTCTTTTGTAGTTTCACATTTCTTGACATATCTTTATTGCCACATTTGAACCAAAAGTATCTACAGAGAAAAGAGTGTTGGGATCTGTGATTTGGAGGCATCATATCTGTGCTTCAGACAGGGAATGAGCTGAACAAGAAACCATAGTCTTTTGTTGTTTAGTCTTTCTTGACATATCTTTATTGCCACATCTGAACCAAAAAGATCCACAGAGAAAAGAGTGTTGAGGTCTGTGATTTGGAGGCATCATATCTGTGCTTCAGACAGGGAATGAGCTGAACAAATAACCATAGTCGTTTGCTGCTTAGAGAATGGCAAATGTTAAAAATATGTGATAGACTGTTGTACAGAGAATTTTAAGGAACTGATGGGCACAAAAAACATTACTGTTGTTGCCTGTTAAATTCTGTAAGCGTGTGCTGACAGCTTTGCATGATGAAATGGGACATTTGGGTCTAGAACACACTCTAGATCTGATTAGATCCTGATTCTACTGGACCAGAATGGGGACAGAATTTAAAAGTACTGTCAACAATGCATCTGTTGCATCCAAAGGAAGACATTGCCAAACTGTGCAGTGCCACTTATCAGTATCACAACCTGTGCTACAATGGAACTTGTTAGTACTGATTTACTTGGTCTTCAACCTGACAGTAAAAATGTACCCAGTGTGATAGTTGTGACAGATTATTTCTCGCAATGTGTGCAAGCATTTCTGACAAAGACCAAACAATGTCAACAAGAGTTGAAGTCCTAATGGAGAAGCTCATTATTCACTGTGGCATCACAAAGAATCCATTCATATCAAGGCAGAGACTTTGAAAGTAAACTACTGAAAGTACTCTGGTTTTTGTGTGGCATTTGCAAATTCAGAATGACTCCATATGATCTGCAAGGTGATCCACAACAAGAATGGTTTAATTGGACCTAATAAAGTATAACTGTAACCCTAGACCCTAATCTAAAGTCAAAGTGGGGTCAACAAATAAGTACCCTTGTGCACACATACAATTGTACAAAAAGTGATGCAACTGGCTAGTCACCTTACTATCTCGTGTTTGGAAGAGAATCTAGATTGCCTGTGGACATTTGTTTTGGAGTTTCTGCTGAAGAAGCACATCTTGAAACTTATCTACAATATGTGCAAAGACTGTGCACATGAAGTTGCCTCAGAAACCTCTAGGAAAAGGAACCAAGCCAACAAAATGAGATATGATAAGAAAGTGAGAGCCCAAGGGCTGTTGTTATCATATCTGATTACCTTAAAGTGGAAGGGCAGTGACGTCCAGTTCCGCCCCTACGTACGATGGCAGCATAGTTTCAAGCTCCACACTAACTCCCGAACAAATACCCTCCATTAAACACTTTACACAATCCTAAAACTAAAACTTAATGACTTTGAAAGGTAGCGGAGGGTTTTCAGTACCTGAACTGGTGTTTTTCTTGAATGGTGAGCAGAAATGGAGAGCGATGCAGAGCGATCGGAATCGGAGGCCTTGGGCTTGGAATACGTGCAAGAAGCTAAAGTTGGGGGCCAGGGTAGAATCTTACAGAAAGGCTGATGCTCAGCAGTGAAACCCAAACCAAAAAAAGTGAAGCTTGATCTTATTTATAAAGAACGTCTCTCATTTAGGGCTGAAGTTAAACAGCTCTATGGGGAGTTCAGAAAGGATGTGATGTTATTGAAGCAGTGGGCTGATGATATGGACAGGTAACTAATGGCCACTGAAAACTGGGTGGGTGACCTGGAACTTCAGTATCAGCAATTACAATGGCAACATGAAGCTTTGGAGGCTAGACAAGAGGATGTTGAAAATAGGGCTAGAAGGGAGAACATTTGTATCTACTGTATACCAGAAAATGCAGAGGGCCCAAACATTAAGGACTTTGTAGATAATCTATCACACAATACCTTGGAACTGCCAGAAGGGTTTCAACTTCACCTTGAGAGAGTACGCTGAGCCCTAGCCCCAAAGCCTTCAGACCCTGTGGCTCCTCCCAGGTCTATCATAGCTCGCTTTAATAGCTTTTCTGCCATAGAGCAGATTCTGCTGATGGCATGGTGAAAACAGAAGATTTATTTCAGACAGAAGCATTTCTATCTAGAACATGATTATGCTCCAAAAACCATGAGACTACGCAGGGGCTACCTTCCACTGCTACCAGTAATCAAAGCTGCGGGCCATACATTTTCAACTCCTCACCCAGCCCGCTTAATTGTTCACTTTCCAAATGGCAAAAAAGAATATTCCACAGCACAGGAAGCTAAACAAGATCTCACCAAGATGGGCCTTCATTTCCCTGAATGCTCAGGCAGAGTAGCGGAGTCTACTGCCAGGCTGCCATGATGGCAAATGGTTCATACAGCTATGAAGGCACGGAAGAATAACAACACCAATGATGCAAAGACCACTCTGGCCACATTTTATCACTCAGAAACCATTACCAGGACTGATCAGACCTGAGAGAGATTCTGATAGAGAGACGCTATAATAATAGGTTAGTGGGTGGGTGGGGGTGAGGGGTAATCCCCTAGGCCCTTCTTCCTCTAACTACACTGACTCTAGGCCCAAACTACTACCATCATTTATTTTTGTGCACTATTAAAGATGCATGGGTCATTTGCCGAGGTGGTGTTGGGAGTAGGTGCCACCCCCCCCCCCCATGGCTTACTGATTAATGGATATTGCATGAGATTAATGCTGTATTTTGCATAATTATGTTCCCAACAGGTTTAGTCAAACTAATTTGAACTTTTATGCTGGACTGCATCACACAAACTGTTAGAGGGACTACTACACTGGTTTTAATTTAAAAACCCCTATAATGGGGGTGGAGACACATACTAGGTTGCTGATATGAGTGGTTGCATGAGATGTGGGGCATTTAAATTCCTTCCTTTCCAAATGTATTGTTCTCTCCTATTTTGACTTTATGTTGGAGCTTGCATTTGCTCCCAGGAGGCCTCAGGCATTTTTGATCTGTATCAATCCTCAGTTGCCTTGGACTCTGGTTTTGTGCCGATTGACGACATAGGATATATAGGGAGGAAGAGATTATCCTCCCCCACCTTGGAAGTACTAGTTAGTACTATATTTTTTTGTTTAATAACCCACACTAGTAAACAGTTACAATATGGTTATGGTGTTATGCCTAGTTGGGCAAAAGGTTATATATGTAGTTGTATACTTGTATATTGATGTAAAATAGGTACACTGCTCAGACAATGCATTCTTTAGTTGGACCCAGAATCAAATCTCTTCCTTGCCATCTCATCCCTGTTAATAACTCAAATATGGTGGAAACATTACTGTTGACCAGGGTTGGGGAAATGGCTTTTGAGAAAGCAGATTGATAACCAGCGATGGGGAAAGGGTGGTGTTTTCAGCAGAAACATTGGATTTTTTGATATTTCTCTTAAGGATGGATAGTTCACCTTGTAAAGTGCTTTCGATTAATATTAATGGAATTAACAGCCCAGTTAAGTGATCTAGGTTGCTTCAATATATTAAGAGACAGGCCCCAGATATTATATATATTCAGAAAACTAATCTAACCCAGTCAGAACACATGAAGTTGGGAGCTGAGGGAAGGTTTAAGATATATTCAGCCTCCAGTAAAACTGACCTTAGATGGGGTGTAGCCATATTAATCCCTGCTACCATACCATTAGAGGTGGGAGTCGAATATGCTGATCCTGCTGGTTACTATGTTATAGTCCAGGGAAAACATTTTGGTCAAGATATAACCCTTGCTAATGCTTATCTCCCTCCTGCATCTCCCCAGCTGACGGTTAGTCAAGTTCTAAATAAAATCACTGAGCTACAGAAGGGGATATTGCGTATGGGAGAATATTTTAATATCACATTTAATCCCAAAATATACACTTCTAATCCTGTTTCTCACAGAAGATCTCCAGCTCAGAGGTGGCTGTCCTTCCAGATCAAGGCCTTGGGATTTTTAGATGTTTGGAGGCATTTCTATTCCACAGCAGGAGGCTTTACATACGACTCTTCACATTTTAAAACCTCGTCTAGAATAGATTATTTTTTTATTTTAGTGGAATACACTGATGTGCTCAGAGATCTCTCACTAAATGCTAGATTTCTGTCAGACCATACCCCATTACTGCTTAAAATAGATTTAGGGAAACCACGTCGACACATGGTTTGGAGACTTAATTTATCTTTGCTTAAAGAGTAGGAATTTAAAGATTTTTTGCAAACCAGGATCCCACAGATTATTCTCAAAAACACTTCACCTGATACTCCGGCAGCCCTGGTATGGGACATACTTAAGATGGTAATTCGGGTGGAATTGACTGCTTATAATGCATGAAAGCAAAAATGGAGAGAACGTAGATACAGGCTCCAAGCTTGCTTGACATATCTTCAACAAGGCCAGGGACGGAGTGATACTTCTAAGGAGCAGGAAATTAGACAACTTTAAGGGGACCTTCAAGCTATAATTGATTATCAAGTGCAAGCTAAACTACAACAATTAAAGATAGATTATTAGGAAGTCAGACCTAGAGGGGCACGTAACTTGGTCAGGAGACCCAGGGGTGCTAGGCAGGTGGCCACAATAACAAAATTAAAAGACGCAGTATCTGGGATACAGAAGGGCACTGCTCCAGAAATTCTTTCTATATCAATCAATCAATCAATCAAGTCTTTATTTATCCAGATGAACACCATTGAGCAGGCTCATTTGCAAGGTGGACCTCTGCTACACAAGGTCAAGAATAACACTTTAATGTACAGATAGTAAATAGACATAATTATACAGAAATAGAAAAAAAATACACAGAGCAATAACAAGTATTTCAGGTATAGGGTTAATAAGGTTAGAGAGAATGGCATGAGAAGGGGAATTAAACATTCTGAAACAGACAGCATATTAAAACATTTTCAAATAGCACAGCACATCATTGGTCAGGACATATACAAACTTAAGGGGCAGATATGGAGGGAAGGGGTACAAGACTGCAGCTGTTCTAGGAGAGGTGCTATGGTAAAACATATATTTTAGGAGTCTGAGGGTAAGAAATGTAGTGGATTAGCAGAAAAAAGGGGGGTATAGATGGGGACAATCAAGGGGCCAGGTTAGGTGGAGATGTAGTGGGCAGGTAAGCAGTAGGCACCCTAGCACGCTAAGCCTGCTGGAAACAGCTGCATAGCTCCTTAACAGCATTGGCACACAAGGTCTTGAAGGGGTAAGACTAACAGGGAGACTCTTTTTTTTTTTTTTTTCTATTTTTTTTTTTATACTTTCTCTTTATGCCCCTTCTCGCTGTACTGGATTCCTTTCTTCGGGGATCCCTAGGCTGTGTAATCCCATAGTCCAGCCCCAGGTACCTCCCTCCGGGTGCTGGTTAGCCTTTCCCCATCCTGCCTCGGTTTACCCCGGAGGAGGGGGACCACTAGTCCCCCTCTCACACCTCAAGTATGTGGCGGAAGGCATCACCAGCCCCATCTATGGAGCCTGGCTAAGGGTTATCTCGGGACAGCCCGGGTCCCGTCTACAGGTGCCCAGCACAGCGTTTTTCCATTTTCCTGGTCCCAGCCCACAGGACGCCTGCACGCAAGGGAGGCCATGGAGTGACACACGTTGCGACGTGCTACCACTCAGGCTCCCAGCAGAAGTCCTCCCTCCCCTTATATGCTGTCTCACTGCACCTCCACCCATGGTCACCCAGGTGGCGGTATCACAGTGGAACATGCATCCCACCCCACCCGGAGGTGGAGAGCAGCCCCTGGGTGCTCAGTCTTCCTCCCCCGAGCCGGCCCTCCAGCCGCCCGAGTCCGTACCCGAACCCAGGTCACTGGCGCCACAAGCGATAGCCCTACCGCTGCGCTGGTGAGCTGGCCCAGGGAGACTGAGTTTCATAGAGTTCTGTAGTTTGTTCCACAGTGAGGGTAACACAAAGCCTATGGCCACTCTCCCAAAGCGTGTATTGGCCCTAGGTACCTTCAATAGAAGCGAGAATAGCTTCTCAGTGCATAGTTGCCTACCACGTATAATGGCAAACAGTCAGAAATGTATTGGGGTAATTTGTTGGTAATAGCTCTGTAAGTCCAGAGAGCCGCATTTCTATTCCTTCTGTGCTGAAGGGAGGTCCACCGCACAGCTGCATATAAGGAGCAGTGGTGGGTGGTGATAGGTAGGCCAGTTATGAATCTCAAGGCTCTGTGGTATAAGGTGTACAGTTTAGTAAGACAGGAGGCATTACACTGACTATAAATGAAATCAGCATAATCAATTAGGCATATAAATGTGGATTGAACTAATTGCATCTTGGCATCTTTGGTTAGGAGACGGTTTATTATAAAGAAGAGACCAAGCCTCTGCCTCAACTTTTTCAGCAGATTCTCAACATGCTCCATGAAGGAGAGTCTGTGGACTAGCCAGACCCCTAGGTACTTGAATTTCGTAACAAATTCCAAACTCTCTCATAGCAGTGTTTATGAGAGGTAAGCAGCTAGAGTTAGCAGGGTTCGCCAAATGAGTAGCCAGAGAGAACAGCATAGCTTTTGTTTTTTTGGCATTGAGTAAGAGTTTTTTATTCAGGATCTGATTCTGCAACAAGTTGAATTCTGTTTGTAATCTCCACAGGCGGCTTCAGGAGTTGTACGGCTTAGGTACAACACCGTATCATCAGCAAAAAGGTGAATATTGGCCTCCTTGATGCCAACATCAATATTGTTTATATAAATGGCAAACAATAGAGGCCCCAGGATGGATCCCTGTGGAATGCCTCTTTTTAGTGGTTTGAGTGGAGAGAGCTCCCCTTCGGCCTTGACCTGTGGAAGCCTATCTGTAAGGTAATTATTGAACCAGCACAGAGAGGTCGGGTCCAGACCTATCAGTTTTAGGGTGGAAAGAAGCAGGCAGTGGCCGACAGTGTCAAAGGCCTTGCTAAGGTCCAGGAACACGGCACATGCACATTTTTTGTTTTCCAGCTCTAGTTGCCAGTCATCAGTCACTTTGGCCAGAGCCATAATGGTACTGTGCTTGGCTCTGAAACCAGACTGCATAGGGTTTAGAAGGTTTTTCTTACCTAGGTAGGTTCTCAACTGAGCATTCACAATTGTTTCCAGCAGTTTAGACAATATTAGTAGGAAACATATTGGCCTGTAATTATTTAGGTTGCATGGATCCCCTGATTTAAACAGATGAATGATGTGGGCAATTTTCCATAGGTATGGAAGAGTCCCCTGGGACAAGGACAAGTTAAATAGGTGTGTGATCGGTACAGCTAGGACGTGGTATGCAATCTTTAAGAAGCAGGGGTTGAGAGAGTGAGCACCAGCATTTTTCTTGGAGTCCAACTGTAGAAGGAGGTCTTTGGCCTCTCTCAATGAAGCAGAAAGGAATTAGAGGACCGCATTAGTGGTGCTAGGTTCAGGAATCTGTGCACTAACCTGAGAAGGTAACACAGATGCTGGTGAATTGTCGAATGCCAGGCCTGCCGTAGCAAAGTGTTTGTTGATGGCCTGGAGAATCTCCTTGCTATCATTGATAGTAACATTGTCTGAGATTATTTTCGAGGGAAGTACATTTCCAGCTGTATGACCAGACAGCTCTTTGATTGTGGACCAAAATTTAGCTGGGCACCTTGAGGCAGAGTCTATTTCAGAATTGAGGCAGTATATTTCAGAGTTATCATAGGGAGTTATACTCCAACATAACTCTTCCTCCAGAATACAAGATGCAACAATTCCTCTCCCCCTTGCATTTTCCCAAGTTAACCCCTCTGCAGCAGGACATAATTAAGGCCCCAGTATCAGAGATGGAATTCAAGCAGGCAATCAGACAGGCCAAGACCCTCAAATCCCTGGGTCCTGATGGTTTTCCTCAGGAATGGTACAAAGCCCTCCTCCCCTTACTTCTTGATTTGATGAGACAGACATTTAATGAACTACAGTTAGGAAATCCCCCTCCAGTTTCATGGGCATAAGTGGTGATTTCAACAATCCCTAAACCTGGTAGAGACCCTAGTCACCTGGAATCATTTAGGCCCATTTCTATTTTAAATTGTGGGCCCAGAGACTTGAAGATATGCTACCTGATTTAATCTGTCAGGACCAAACTGGCTTCTTAAAGAATAGACAAACTTCAGATAATACACTTAGAATCATACACCTTTTGTCCTATGTCTCCAGGTCCTCACTCCCTGTGGTAGTGGCTAGTCTAGATGCTTACAAGGCATTCGATCGGGTGCTTTGGACTTATCTCTGGCAGGTATTGGGAGCATTTGGATTTCCAGAAGAATTTGTTAAATGGCTTAGTAATCTTTATGCTAACCCTAGGGCCTATATCAGGGTTAATGGGTCTCTGTCCTCCCCAGTTGATCTGAAATGAGGAATTAGACAGGGTTGTCCCTTGTCGCCACTGTTATTTTCTCTTTATATAGAGCCTTTTGCCATGGCAATAAGATTCTCCAGAGAAGTACATGGAGTGGTAGTGGGAGGAGACTCACCCTACATATCACTTTATGCAGATGATGTGTTATTGACCTTGACAGACCCTGAGATATAATTGCAAGGAACTTGGCAGAATTTGGAAAGGTTTGCCTCAGTATCTGGCTATATTAACTCCTTGAAGACAGAGGTTCTTGCCTTAAATTTCACCCCCCCCAACTTAAACAAAGCCTGCCCCTTAAATGGTGAACCACAAAATTAAAATATCTGGGTATTCATCTACCATTATATATTTCTAATGCTACTTAAGTAAATTACAAGCCCATGACACAGGTTCTAGAGGCAGACATACATAGATGGTCTTTGATGAAGCTCCCCTTTTATTTGAGATTGCTACTGTACAATCTAATGTTCTACCTCGATTATTGTACTTATTTCAAACAATTCCTATCCTTCCCTCCAAAATGTATTTTGACTCCTGGAATAAGCTATTATCTAGGTTTGTGTGGGATGGGCATAGGCCACGGGTTCGCTGGTCCTTGCTACAACTGCCAAAACACAAATGAGGCCTAAATGTCCCGGATTTAAATAATTATGCAATGTCAGTCCAAATAACCCAAATTCTCACCTGGGTGAACCCCTGCCTTCAGCCTCCTTGGAAGAAAATAGAATGTTTTCTTAATGACATGCATGACCCAAAAAAGGTGATTTTGGCCCCTCTTTATGACTTACCGGCATTGGCAGATTTTGATATAGGAGCCAAACAGGTCCTGCAAAGCTGGTATAAATTTAGAGCTGTACCTGCCATAGAACCTGTGTTTTATTTTTTGCAATTATGTTTTGCTGAAACAGATTTCCTACCTACTCAATTTGATCTAACATTTCGCACTTGGCATAGGAAGGGTATCACATTTATTTTTCAATTTTTGGATCCACATGGGGTGGCTCCATTTGCTTAGCTTCAAAGGGAATGTAACTTATCAAATTTGGACCATTATAGGTACCTACAGGTACAGGATTTTCTTTTACATAACGGCCCTTTGAGGAATTGTCTCCCTACTCCCATGCCTCTATTCCACCAACTAGTTATTAATGCAATTTGTGGCTGTATCCAGTTACATTTGATTGGCTAGATGTATAGAGGAATCAGGGACATTATCTCTGATTCATCTGAGTTGGTTATGGAGGCATGGAACAGGGAGCTTTCTTCTCGGAGTGACTTACGACCTCTGGGATAAATATACCCGCCCCTCATAAGGGATTTCTTTGGTTCCTTATTGGAGAAAATTTGCATGGAAATCACAAATTAGATAATTTAATACACCAGCTAAACTGGCTAAGATTTTTCCTGTACTAGAAACATAGAAACATAGAATTTGATGGCAGATAAGGACTGCTTGGCCCACCTAGACTGCCCATTTCCCTACCTAATGGATAAGCAGCAGATCCTAGTTAACCAACAGCCTACTTCCTCCTGCCCCCACTAGAATTGCCTTATGTCTGTCCCATGCATTCTTGAGTTCCCCCACTGTTTTTTGACTCTACTACCTCCTCAGGAAGGCTGTTTCATGTATCAACAACCATCTCTGTGAAGAAATACTTCCTCACATTACCTCTGAGCCGTCCCCCCTCTATCTTCAAATTGTGTCCTCTTGTTTTTGCACATCTCTTTTTCTGAAATATGCTACCCTTTTAGACTGTTGATTCCCTTGAGGTATTTGAAAGTTTCTATCATGTCTCCCTCTCCCTCCTTTCCTTGAGGATATACATCTTTAATTCCTTTAGTCTTTCTTCATATGTCTTCTGATGCAGACCTTGCATCATTTTGGTTGCCCTCCTTTGGACAGCCTCCATCGTGTCTATGTCTTTGTGGAGATGGGGTCTCCAGAACTGTACACACTACTCCAGATGTGGTCTTACCAACTGTCTGTACAGAGGGCCAACAACTTCCTGTTTTCTACTGGTGATGCCGCTCCCTATGCATCCCAATATCCCCCCAGCTCTCCTTACTGGCTTCTCACATTGCTGGCCCACCTTTAGGTTGTCTGATATGACTACCCCAGGTTCCTTTCCATTTTTGTTGTTGTCAATATCTCACCCCCATTGTATACTCTTCCCCTGGGTTTTTGTTTCCCATACATTTGATCATTCCTCCAACCTTGCCAAGTCCCTTTTCATCCTTTCCACCCCACCTTGTGTATCAACCCTGTTGTAGTTCTTTGCGTCATCGGTAAAGAGACATACGTTCCCTTCCAGTCTCTCCGCAATGTCACTTTTAAAGGCATTAAAAAGGACCGGCCCTGGTAGTGAACCCTGCGGTACCCCACTAGTAACCCTCCTTTCTTCACTGTGTACTCCATTTACTATTACCCTCTGTGTCCTGTTGTCCAACCAGTGTTTTACCTAGGCTACCACCCTGGGACCCACTCCCAGGCTGGCTAATTTGTTTATTAATCTTTTGAGCAGGACTGTGTTAAATGCCTTGCTAAACTCTAGGTAGGCCATGTCCACAGCCCCTCCCTGGTCTACTGCTTAGGTCATCCAGTCAAAGAAATCAATTAGATTTGATTGACATGACATTCCCACTGTGAATTCATGCTGCCTTGGGTTCTGTGCCCCACTGGCCACTAGGTACTCAACAATTCTTTCCTTCAGAAGTGATTCCATCATTTTCCCTACCACTGAGGTCAAACTGACAGGTCTGTAGTTTTCTGCCTCTGTCTTGCTCCCACTTTTGTGAAGGGGAATCACATCTGCCCTCCCCCAGTCCTCAGGTACCACACCATCCTCCCATGATTTATTAAAAAGGGTAGTCAGTGGTGTTACTAGTTCTTCTCTTAGTTCTTTTAGAGTTCTGGGGTGAATCCCATCAGGCCCCATTGCTTTATCCACCTTCAGTTTTAAGAGTTCTTTCAGAACCCTTTCTTCTGTGAAAGGACTAATATCAACCCCCTATCCAGAGTGCTTCTATTGACCAGATTAGGTATTTCCCCCTGCTTTTCCATTGTGAATACTGAGCAGAAGTATGTATTCAGTATCCCTGCTTTTTCACTGTCACTCTCTGCCCAACCACCTTCCTCTTTGTTCAGCCTCAGTATCCCTACCTTAGTCTTTCTTTGTTCCCTAATGTACCTATAAAAGGTTTTATCCCACTTCTTAACCAAGTTGGCTATCTTTTTCCTCAGTTTGGGCCTTTGCTAGTCTGACTGCCTTACCCGCTTCCTTCTACTTTAACTGGTACAGTTCTCTGTCCTGCTCCTTCTGTGTTTCCTTATACTTCCTGAATGCTGTCTTTTTCTCCCTTACCTTCCATGCCACTTCTTTTGAGAACCATAGTGTTTTTTTCTTTCATTTTGATTTGTTTATTTGCTTCATACAAAGGCTTGTTGCCTCTGTGATGGTGGTTTTGATGTTTCCCCATTGTTGCTCCACCCCACCTTCTTGCCTGTTTGCTAGTGCTTTTCTGAGGCACTCTCCCATTTTGACAAAATCATCCCTCCTGAAGTCCAGTACCTTCACTTTTGTGTGGCTTGACTCTACAGCTAAGTTTATTATGAACCACACTGTTTGGTGGTTGCTTGTTCCCAGATGGCTACCCACTTCAAGATCAGAGATCCTCTCTCCATCCCCATTTGAAAGTTCCAGGTCTAAGATTGCTTTCTCTCAAGTGGGTTCCAAAACTAGCTGTCTGAGGCATGCCCCCTGTAGGGCATCAAGAATGGCCCTGCTCTTGGATATGGCTGCAGCAAAGGTGCTCCAGTCCACATCTGGCATATTCAGGTCCCCCATCAGCAATATCTCCCCTTTCTCTGCCATCCCAAGGATGCCTTCTATCATTTCCTTGTTCATTTCTTCCCCCTGAGATGGGGGTCTGTATACAACCCCTGTGAAGACTGTGGAGCCATTTCCAGTCTCCAGGGTGACCCGCAGTGCCTCCTCTCCTCCCTGTTTACCCTTTAGTTCTGTTGCTTTGATCTTGTCCCTTACATAGAGAGCTACTCCTCCTCCTCTTCTTCTTCCCTCCCTGTCCCTCCTATAGATTGTGTACCCTGGTATGTTGACATCCCAGTCATGGTTCTCTGTGTACCTTGTTTCTGTGACTGCCACAATATTCAGGCATCCCTCTTCCATAAAGGCCACCATTTCAGGGAGCTGTTTTCCTAGACTACAGGCATTGGTACTCATTACCCTCCATTTTTTTTTGGATTTATGTCTTTTTGTCCCATCCCTGTCCCTACTGCCTTTGTCTTTTTCTCCATTTACCCCTTCCCTTCTCCTTATCAACTGCTCTATTTTGGTGTTTACCTCACTAATTACCCTGATATTTGGGGGGGGGAGCTAGGATTTCCCTTCTCCTCTTCAGTGCCTCCCCTCTTGGCTAGTTCAAATGCTTGCCATTGAAGCATTTAAACCTATCACCTAAGATCCTGGTTCTCCTCCAGGATAGATGCAGACCATCATGCCTGTATAGGCCTGCATCCCTCCAGCAGGAGCCCCAGTCCCCAATGAAGCCAAATCCCTGAGCTCTGCACCAGCTTTTCATCCAGTCATTGAATCCCATGGTGTAGAGTGCCCTAGCCTCATCCATGCCATAGACAGGTAGCATTTCTGAGAAAGTTACCATGTGTGCTACTTATCTAAGGCACCTCCCCAACTCCACAAACTCCTGTTGCACTGCTCTGATCCCATTCTCAGCCAGGTCATTCATCCCTAGGTGGATAATGACATCCAGCTCCTTCCCCCTTGCTGCTGTTCCCATGTTCCTGAGGATTCATTTCCTGTCCCTCCAAGCCTTGGCACTGGGCAGGCACCTTACCTCCCTTTCTTCTCACCTCCCTCCCCCAGTTCTACTCCCCTAACAATTGAGTCCTCGACCAGGAGTTGTTTCCTTCCCCTGTGGGGTCCTGGGCCACCCACCTGTGGGTCTCCATTGTGAAGGTTCCCAGCATCCTCCTTGGTCTCCATTGCAGGTGACTCCATAGAGGAACCTTGCTTCGCCAGTGTGGCTAGTGAATTGTGGAGAGGCACAATCAGAGGGATGCACCTCTGTTCCATTACCCACACCCTCCCTGAGCCAACCGTGGTCCAACCATTCCTCTTTCTTGGCAATCTCTGAGGTAGTGGCAGTGACCTGGGTGGTTCCTGGGTGGAGGAGCAGGTTTACTGAATCCTTGTCAGGTCAGCATGGAGACGAACAACCTCCTTCCTCAGACCAGTGAGGTGCCTGCAAATAGGGCAGCAACACAGTCTCCAGAATGTCTCCTGGAAGACTGCTGCTCCACAGCCAGTGCCTTGCACCACTCCCCACATGTCTGTGTCTGTTCCAGTTACAGATGCTTTTTTGTTCTTGTTTTAGTGTGTGCAAGCCTGTGAGTGTCTCTACCCCCTATTCAGTGTGCTGTGCCTTTAAGGATACGAACAGGTGTATGTTGTTAGCAGTTTTGGGGAAGTGATGTCAGAGCTCCTGCTATAAAGGAAGTTATGCCTTTGGGGTTGGTGGGGTGAGGGGAAGGGTGGGTGTGAGTAAACCTATGCCATCCAGAAACAATCACCTACAACTCTTACTCTCCACCCTGGGGAGTGCCTTCCTTCCTTTCAGACGCCTATTTCACAAAGGCTAAATTATAGGTCTAGTCACAACTGACTGCAAATATCTCCCAGCTACAGTTCCTCCCTGGCAAATTAAAGTTAAAACTAAGAAAAGTCCACCCCAAAAACATAATCAATACTAGTTACTTACACAGGTCCAAAAAGTAATAATTCACTTCAGTGTAGTCTAGAAAATAACTTCCTTGATTCAAGGAAGCTGTGGCTGCTTTTTCACTCTCCCTGCCTCAGTCTCAGCAGCTGACTGCTGGAGACAATGTGGGGAATGGAAGGCTGATCAGGTACATATTTTTTGAGGGTATAGCAAATTACAAACATTTTGGCAGCAAGTTGAGCAATCTTTACAGATGATGTTTACTCCAGATTTAGTACTAAGTCCACAACTTGCTCTCCTGTCAATCCCCCCAGAAGGGCTCAAAATACGAAAAAGGTCACTTATATTTACCTTTTTCCTTTTGGCAAAGAAGACTATTACTGAGCTATGGAGACAGGTTAGATCCCCTGTGGTGGATACCTGGCATGATTTGATAGTAGAATGTTATTTTTTAGAATGTATGATTGCAGGGGCTATGGGGCACAAAGAACAGTTTGAAATAAAGTTGAGGGCTTGGGCCCTTTTTCAATCAACAAGAAACCCCGCATTTGTTCCATGATGGAGTCCCAATTTCTGGATGCTAGGAGATGGAAAAGGCATCATAAGAGAGGACTCTTTTCTTTAGATAGAGGGGCAATGGATAGATACAGGAGGAAGAGGCAGTTGAAGATATTTACTAGGGTTAAGCATGTGAAATACTGTGAACTCTGTTAAATGTGATGAAGACACTACTAATACTGCTATTGTACTACTGCTTATGGAATGATTTGCTACGATGGATATTTATGAATCTCATCTATAATGTATCTGCTGTGTATTGTTCCTCCTATGAAAATAAAAGAAAAAATTATGTATGTAAAAAAAAAAGTGGCAGTGCAATGTTACAAAGCAGTGGATAGGGCCAGTGTGATGCTGGGATGCATAGCGAGAGGTATCCCCAGCTGGAAGAGGGAGGTGGCGTAGCCACTGTACTTCTTCCTTATGAAGCCCAACCTGTAGTACTGAGTCCAGTTCTGAAGGCCACACCTCAGAAAGGACACAGATAGTGGGGAGGCAATCCAGAGAAGGAAACTTAAATGGGGAATAGGTTGCACCAAAAGCCCTACCAAGAGAGACTGAGGAGATCTCAACATCTACACCCTGGAAGAAAGGAGAGTAAGAGGCGACAAAAGGGTACAAGAAGTAAGTCTCTTCTATACAAGAAAGAACACTGGGACAAGAGGGCATGTAATAAAGCTGGAGGGGGAGGTTTAGTAGGAATGTGAGGATGTACTGCTTCACTGAAAGAGTGGTGGATGTCTGGAACAGACTGCCTGCTGAAGTTGTGGAAACAAAAATGGTAGGGGGCTTCAAGCATGCCTAGGATAGACATAGGGGAATATTAGTAAACAGGCAGGCAGGAAGTAGGGTCACTGGGTACCAGATAGGGACTGCACAGACAGAAAAGTCAGGGACCATCTGGGCAGACTGGGTGGGTCAAGCAGTCCTATTCTGCTAACGAATTCTATGTTTCTATGTTTCTAAAACAGTCAAAATGTTTGAAGTAAGCAGTTCAAGCTTTTACCTTATGCTGACAAGTGGGACTTGTAAACTGAGCAGGTGGGTTCAGCATTCTTGAGGGGACCCTGCTTTGGGACAACAAAATGCACAAAAGGGGAGAGAGAAGAATAGACCAAGTTGTGACTGCAACTCATCATTATAATTGAAAAACGTCTCTTGAATACACTGTGATGCATTTTCTGATATTTTGTATGACAGACAATTGCATAAAACAAAATTGAATTGTATTGTACTGGAAGTGGCTGCAGAAGACTGTATATTCAGTATATGAAGACTAGGACTAAGGGCAGAGCAAAAGGTACTCAGAGTTTCATTCTGGAAGCCCTAGCTTCAACTCAAGTTAGTTACACTTACTGACAAGTTGAAGGATGCCCGGTTCTCTTTCTGACATCCTTCTAATGAATTCAGATGACTATAGGTTGCATTTTATTGTCTTGAAAAAAAAGCAGAATGTATTTTAATTGCCTGCCAAGGGAAACAATATGTTAATGACAATAATGTAGATAAAGTTTCAAAAGCAGTTACAGATGAGATGCATCTATGTACTTATATGCTTTACAGCTGGAGTAACTTCTATATCGTTCCAGAGGTTCCTTGCTGTCAATGATACTAATTTATCACAGATTCTCATCACACAGAGGCCCCAAGAGCAATAATATCTTGCTTTTGTGGTGGTTCCTTGGTACAACTAAGTATTAAAAAAGTATATAGTTTAACAGTACAAGCAGGTGCTAGTTGCTAAAGGGTGCACAAATGCAAGTTACTTTACAACACAAAAATATTCATGGCAATTGTGGAGAACAATTACTCGTACAAGTAGGGGATGAAAGACACTGCCCTAACTGGACTGGAATGTATACTTTGGCTAAAGTGCACATTGTTGTCTGAGATGCACATGCTATGTACACCTCAACTGCACCTTATACTCACTGCACAACTACTATGCGCCTCAATAGCATCATAAAAATTTGTAGTTTTACTAATATACACATCATCTGCCCCTTACAAACTTAAAGAGCTAGTGTAATGCCTAAAACTAGTATTAGTTTTTAAAAGCAGTCAGCCATTATGTTTTATATCTAAGGTACTTTTTTTCCCATTTGTTTTTTTTTTTTGAAATTCTCTTTTTATTAATTTTCAACTGTACATACAATAGTTTAAACAGTAACTTCTGAACGTAGTACATACATTCCATAAATTCCAAATTGAAAATACTATGTTACTGGGCAAAGAAAGAAAATAAAGTAAAGATACCAACAGAAATCAGAAAAACAGTGACTGGATAACCCAAATCAACTGTCCCCACCTCCCCCCTCCCCAATGAGGGCGTCACCACTGAGGAGAGAGATATAGTGAACTGACTGTAGTAGCTAGGTGTCCCCAGGATACTCGATCTAAAAAAGCGTCCGGGAACCTATTAACATCAAAATCCAGAGTGAGAGGTTGCAAGATTATCACCAGAGGGACAGCCAGGAGAGCTGGAAAAATTTCAGATCATGAAGACTGTGATCCCTCACTCGGATTCATTATATGTCGAGGAATCCCGATCAGTGAAGGTACAGGGCAAATAGTTTGCCCCATTTCTTCTGAAAGGCCATTGGGGAAGATCTGAAATTAGCAATCAGTTTCTCAACTTTGAAACACTGGGACATTTCTTCCACCCAGTCCAGATAGGAAATCTCAAGACTGTCTGTCCAGTGTTGGAGGACCAGTCTTTTAACCGCCATAGCAATGAGTGCTATATGGTACTTCCTTTCCTTGATCCTGATACCTGTGTAGTCTCCTATGATACAGGTCTCTAGTGTGAGATGATTTTCTAAACCTAACATGGGATCTAAGTTATCTGCAATTGTCTTCCAGAGAGGAGCCACTTTAGGGCAGTGCCAGAAAATATGGGGAAGGTCTCCCTGCTCTTCTCCGCATCTGAAACATTTTGAAGGAGTAGAGGGGTCAAATTTTGATTTTCGCATTGATGTGAAATACATGTTGTTGATTATGAAATACTGGATCATCCTATTCCTATCTAGAGTATTGTAGATATACAGGTCCTTCCAGATTTGTCCCCATGAAGCAGGAACCAGAGGAAGTTAATTCCCTAGGCTTTGGAATCAGTTAGAGGAGTCGGGTGGGCAAGTTTCAGGAGGTAGTTGTACAGCTTAGACACCCCGTGGGGTTTAATTGCACAGCCCTTAACTTCCTCTAGTAGTGGTTTAATGGTTGAGGGAGGTACTGCTATTCGAACTCTTTGTCCACCAGGTGCTTTAATTGGTATATTTTAAACAGGGCATTAGTGGGAATGTTCAAGACAAGTAGTAGGTCCGTAATTGGGCCTTGCTTACCTTGCACATAAAAATCTTCCACAGAGAGCTCCTGAATTGGAGGTAACCATTTAGGAACTAGCATTTTGTCCCCGATCCTGATATTAGGGTTACCCATCAATGGTTGGCCAGGGTCCTTATTGTAACGGATTCTGGTGGAGGAGAAAAGTTGGTTAAGCACCTTAACTGTGACACCCACTGGGGAGTCTTGGATCTCTCGGGGGAGAGATGCGAAACCACAATAAAAAAGGCTGGAGGGATTCATATTATGGCGAATGATAAGATCAAGATCCAGATCTAGCCATGTAGGGAGGTAAGCATCTTTCAAGTCCCCTAGCCATTTCCCTGCTTTGATAAGGTGACTAGACCAGTAGTAGAATTCGAAATTCGGCAATCTGAGACCCCCCATTTCCTTGGGGAGGCACAGTTTGTCGAAGGCCCGCCTCGGAGATTTATGATTCCAAATAAAATCAGTTAATGTCGAATTAATTTTTTTGAAAAAGGACCTGGTAGCCAGATGTCTAGAGATTCAGGGGTAAAAGAGCGGGAAGGATGTTCATTTTGATGATGCTAATTCGGGCCCCACTGGTAATGGCAGTTTCCCCTATCTTTGCAAATCAGACTTAATTCTTTCTAATAAGTCCTCTAGGTTAAGCTTCCTGATTAGAGAAGGGTCGTGCCAGGTAAACACGAGATATTTCAAGTGAGATGGGGTCCACTTCATGCCTAGATGGGATACGGAAGCCCGGGTAAGGTGTACATTAAGTGGGAAGATCTCAGTCTTTGCTAGATTAAGTTTATAGTTGGATAACTCTCTGAATTGTGTAATTAACTTCATTACCACTTGTAGGGAATCAGCCGTGTTAGCTAATTGTAGCAGAATATCATCCGCATAGACTGAAATCTTGGAGGTTTGGCTGAGGACAGGGCATCCTTGGATCCCTGGGGCCGCTTTGAGACTGATCAGTAATGGCTCTAAGTAGAAGTTAAATAGGAACAGGGATAGGGGGCAGCCTTGACGGGTTCCAGAGTGGAGCTGTATGGGGGGTGAGAGGATCCCATTGCAATAAACCTTTGCCGTGGGGGTCCTATATAGAGCTCTGATCCACCCTATGAACTCCCTCAGAAAGCCGAACCTGGACATGGTATACCATAGAAATTCCCAATTAACTCCGTCGAACGCTTTCTCTGCGTCCAGGGCTACCAATGCCATAGGAACCCGAGAATTTTGAGCTGCCCTGAACACGTGAGAGAGCGACCTAATATGATCCATCACTGACCTCCCTTGTACAAATCCTACTTGCTCAGTACTCAATAATGGGGTCCACACTTGTTTGATACGGGAGGCTAGAATCTTGGACAGGATTTTAATATCACAGTTAAGAAGCGAGATTGGTCTGTAATTGGCTGGGTTCTGGGAGGGTTCAGCCGTCTTAGGGATCAATATAATAATGGCCTCCAGTAGGGAGGGATCCAGGGTATCTGCTGACAGTAAGTAGTTGTATAGATCCAGAGCAGGGAGCCAACTCCAGGAAGGCCTTGTAGAAATTGGCTGGGAACCCATCCGGCCAGGGGCTTTATCTGACGGTAGACTTTGAATAGCCTGTTCCACCTCCTCTTGGGAAAGAGGTGAGAGAGAAAGGCCACCTGATCCTCCAAGAGACGAGGAGTGCCAGTGACTGAAAAAACCCTCTAGTCCTGAGTGGAGAGAAGGAGGTGCCTTCGGACAGTATAGATTTTGGTAATAATCTTTAAAGATTGCTGCTATATCTCTGGGCTCTGTTTTGATGGATCCTCCTTGGTCTTCTAGAGCGGAATCAGCCTAGAATTCTCCACTTCTTTCAGTTTTAGTGCTAGGAGTCTACTCGGTTTTTCTCCCTGATCCAGATATCTAGCCTTAGTTTTCAATAAAGCAAACTCCGTCTTCTCTCGGATCAAACCTTCATATTCATTTTTAAGTTTGTGGAGGTGTTCTAAGCCATTCAACGAGCTAGAAGTGACCAACATATTCTCTGCTGTTTTAATTTGGTTTGAGAGACGGATAAGATTCTGCGACCTGATTTTCTTTCTCCTAGAGGAAATCTTGATAAGTTCCCCTCTCAAGGAGCATTTTAAAGAGCACCAGAGAATATCCATCCTGGTCACTGAGCTTCGATTAGTTTCCAGATAGTTTTTAATAAAGAATCTAATCTGAGTGAGAGAGTGTTCTTCTTTTAATAGCTGGGTATTGAGTTTCCAGACCGTGTCACGGGAAGTTATGGACTGAGGAGAGAATTTAAACCAGACTAGCGCATGGTCCGAAATTACTATGGGTTCGATACCTGCCGTGAAGACCTTAGTCATGAGAGAGGTGGATATTAGAAAGTAGTCTAGTCGTGACCAGGAATTATGGAGGGGAGAGAAAAAGGTATAGCTTTTGTTGAGAGGGTGGAGAGTTCTCCAGGGGTCCACCAGACCCAGCATGTTACCCATATCCTTCATCGCCAATTGCAGTGGAAGCAGTGGTCTCGGTGGTCTAAAAGTTTTATCCAGCTCCTGAGTTGGAGCTACGTTCCAATCCCCTCCTAGGATCAAAGGGGTGGGTAGAAGGGAGCTAAGTTTGTCAACTAACTGCATAATAAAGGTCACATTCCCTCCAACTGGGCCATAAACCGAGCCTAAAACAATAGGGGAATTATAGAGGGATCCAGACACCAATATATATCTACCTTCTGAGTCCCTGACAACCTTCGCCGGATTGAAAGGTATGCTTTTCCTTATCATAACAGCTACCCCTCTGGCTTCCGATGAGTCTTCTGCCACAAAAACTTGGGAGAAACCTCTGACTCGTAACATATTACTTTCAGCTACAGTAATGTGGGTTTCCTGCAGACATAATATGTCGGCACCCAGTATCGAGCAATTAATCAAAATGCGGGCCCTTTTCTTGGCATCTCTGATCCCTCTCACATTCCAGCTAATCATTTTAACAGTGCTACCAGCCATATTTTAGGACAAAGTGCAATACGACACCCGTTAATCCTAGCAATCTCCTCTCGCATCTTACAGTGGTGACACCCTCAAGCCCCCCCCAATACACCCCAACATTTCTCTCCTAATTAAAAGTAAAAGCTCAGAATTAATAACATTGATAAGCTGCTCACCTCTAAAATTAAACTTCAGGTCGAAACAGTCTGCAAAATTAAGTGGCAGCTCCCCCAAACAATTATTATTATTCCTGTGATCAGAATCCCTGCCCCCTCCCCATAACCTTATCCATGAACGTTAGTAAACGACAGTCCAAATATGAACACTCCAACCATCAGCAGTAACATGAACAACATCCCCATCCCCAACCTCCCCCGCCCCATTACCAAACATACACTATTTACACAACCCCACAGATCTACTGTCACAGCATCAGACACAGTTCTGGTTGCTCTCATACCCCTCCCTCCCAGGGTACCCTTTCTAACCCTTATAATAAAAGGAACCCCACAACCACGAAACCAGAGACAGTAGCCCACCACATCTGTAGTCCGACAGTAAAAAAAAACAGTTCCTAACAGCGAGGCATCTAACGAGTACCCAATAGCTCCCTATTTGGTCGCAAGGCATGGCACAGTTACGACCTGCCTATAAGCCCCCCGCTCCCCCTTCCATTGTAAAAGCCCTGCCTCTGTGGGCTAAATGACTGAAATCGCCCCCTATCACCAGAAGGAAGAAAAAAGGCAATGAACAGCCTTACCTGGGGCAGTTCCAGTGTCCTAGTCCTCTCAGTCCAATCTCTATAGGGACCTGGAAATGAAGGGGGAAATCGCGTGGGGACCGAAATGCCGACGGACCAAAACGGTCCGACCGCAAATAGGTCCTCCGGAAACCGCACCCCTCCATTTAGTTCCTACTGATACATCGAGAGGCTAGGACACGAGGGAAGCAAGAGGTAGGCCGACTAGGCCTCGCGGCCTACAACCACCAACTCCAGCACCACGCGGGTCCCGGAGAAGTCCCCCACTGAAAGCAGAGGTGATCAACCCCAGGATTACCTGCACCTCGGGAGAGCTTAGCGACTACACAGTGAGTACCAAAATTGGGCCAATCTAGCCCAGAGCTTGCAAAAAGGAACAGAAAATTAACTTTAAAAGTCCTGATTACAGCTGGTAGTCCATTTCTTCTGTATTCCTAGTTCAGCTTGGGCACAGTCATTTGATTGGAAGTCCCTTGAATAGATCAGGCAGCAACTTGGATAGGTCAGCTAGGGCTTCTTCTGGGGTATCATAGGAATGCCAGGAGTTTTCAGCTTGTACAGACAGCTTTGCAGGGTAGATCATGCGGAAGGGCTTTCCAGCAGCTATCAATTTGCTTACTATTGGGTGGAAGGCAGCACGTTTCAGACGAATCTCTCTGGGTAAATCCTGGGTAATCCTCAGCTTGGCTCCATTCCATAGGACTGCTTCCAGCTGTTTAACTTTGTCTAGGACGTGTTGTCTGTCCAGGTAGCTTAGGAACTTGATAATCAGAGGTCTGGGGGGGTGCTTGGGGGAGGTCTGGGTCGAAGAGATCTGTGAGCTCGCTCCACGATATTGTTGGTGGACAGGAGAAGGACCCATGACCTTGTTTAAGAATTGCTGGACAAACTTGACAGTGTCTCCCCCTTCTTCCAGTTCTGGAAGACCCAAAATCAGGACGTTGTTTCTTCTGCTGCGCCCCTCCAGGTCTTCAGATTTTAGTTGTAATTTTGTATTTGCTGGCGAAGTCTGACTATCTCAGGGTCTATTTTCTGTTGCCATCTTTCCACTGAACTTATTCTGGATTCTGAGTCTCCCATCCTTCTTGAGAGGTCTGTGTAATCTTGCCTCATAGATTTAATTTCATTGGAGATCTCTTGCAGGGTATCCTTAAAGGTGATAACTCCTCCAAAAGTGCTCCTCCGTCAAGGTAGTACCTCCTGCAACATTAAGACCTCCAGTAGATGAAGTTTTGCTGGCTAAGGAAGGGTTGCAACCAGAGTTTTTAGCTTTCTTTGAGGCTTTCTCTGGGGTTGTAGGTGGGGTGTGCCTGACTCCTGAGGCCTTCATTTCTCCATCTAACATTGTGATGTTCCAGCAGGCAATATACACCTCCGATTTATTCCAATGTCGATTCCTGGAGTAGCAATGATGTTTAGACAGCGTTTGGTGGTAGATTGGTGGTTTTGGCTTGTCAAAAGATAAAGTTTAAGAGGGGAGAACCGGGAGCTCCAAAGCAGGCAGCCACTCAGCATCACTGCATCACGTGACCTCCCCCATTTGGTTAATTAGAAGATTCTTTACCTGATGTTAGTAGGTGTGATGTGTGGAACAGTACTCTACTCTGCCTGGCAGCTGACATATCTGGCTCTGTGCCTCCATTACATATTCAGCATTGTGACCTCACTGACTGTGACATCACCTATGTTTAGGAACAGCCACTTAGTAGCTGTCAGGTCAGTCACCTGCGATGTCACTGTCAGTGAGATCACAATGCTGATGATGTAATGGGGGAGGGAAGATAGAGCTGTATATATCAGCTACCAGACTGCGAGCTGTTCCGCACATCCAACACAATATTATCACACAGAAAACTTTCTAATGGGCAAAAGGAAAAAGAACAATACTTCAGAAATAAAAAGTTGCAACTGACTACTTAAAATTTGTATCATTTTCCTGTCTCTTTTGGTTCTACTAGTTCTTTAATATTTTGCAGTGTACACCTCAACTGTACCTTACAAATGTAACATTTAACTTTATACACATCATCTGCGCCTTACAAAATTAACTTTAGCTGTATATATACTGTAACCACACTTCAGCTTCTACCTTGCATTACTGAGCTTTCTGGTCTTGTAGGGACATCACTGGCACTTTTGATTTCTGACCAAGCTTGCAGTACTTCCTGGTTACTGGTAGTTTGATATAAAGCAGCAGTTGAAACTCTGTTTAATTGGGCAGTGCTTGCAAAATAACTGATCTTTTTTTCTTTATTCAGAATGAGACAATTCCTTGCTTATAATAAAAGTTGTTCATATTTCAGAAAGTGGCAAGATCTGACCAGAGTGTACAAGTTCTTTTATGTGTGTATTTCTTCTGTATATTTGAGTGTGATTATAGAGGCCTGTTACTCCATAGTGCTTTCCCTGTGTGTTGTGTAAGGTTCACTGTTTCTAGTGACAAATGCATAAATGTAAGCCCCCCCAAACAGGCTTACCTTATGGAGCCTTTTACTCTGCTGCTCCCCTTCATTGTTTCAGGGTCAGACAGTGGCACTGGTGGGATTCGGACTCATGCAGTCCATGGGAGGTCCTCGCGGCTCTGACTGCTTCATCATGGTGTCTGGCCTTTGGTGTCATGGGCATGGCACCATGTGTGTGTTTCCATCCCTCTGGGTGCGAGTCAAGGTGGTATTCAGTCCCAGAGAATTGCCATGGCAATGGGACTGCAAACTGCAAGTAGAAATGGTGGCCACACTACGGGGCATGCACAACTGCTGGGAGGAAAGAAAGGAAAAAAAGAAAACTCAACAGAGTGGCTGCCCTGGGTCCCGGGTATAATTTTCTGGCTGGGACAGGCTCGGGACCATCTTAAGGCACTTAAGGAAATCTGAATAAATAAAATAAAGTTTGTCAATAGTTTTTGGTGGTCCGCACTATTGGGCATGCACGGCCACCTGTGAGGGAGATTTTAAAGGAGCAGTAGCTCCTATTTGGGACTGTAGTCTTCAGTGGCAGTTGGCGCTGTGTTAGAAGCTTGTAAATGGGTAGTGGGGACTCCGGGTTCCAGAAGTCTCCAAGGGGAACAGTTGGGTTACCGCCTAGGAGTCAGGTCCCTGATTGGACCTGTGGATTTGTGGCACCTTGAGTGAGAGTAAATATAAGGGGGTGATTTGGTGCTCTAGGGAGATTCACCAGGGGGGAGAGAGAAGAAAGAGAAGGTTGGAGCAGGGCTGATTGCCCGTTCGGCCATGCGGTCGGTGTTTGTTTTTTAATTGGGCCGAAAAGTGAGTTAGGCAGCAGGGTGTGGTGGTAGCCATTTGATGTGAGCCCTGTTCAGGGTTAGCCAGCCAGTTTGGTCCCTTGAAAGGGAGAAGAGGAAATGTTTTGCTGCCATCAAGGGAGTTCCAAGACTGGAACTGAGACATGAGGTAAGGGGGTATAGTGGGGGTCCAGGGGTCCTGGACAAGCCTCTGGTCCTAGTCTGCCCCTCTGGCTGGAACTTTTTATTCCTGGGCTCTGTGCCCTAAGAGGAGTGGATGAAGAGGGTGGTTTTCTGTAGTCGGCCACCCCCTGGAGGTCCATTTTCTGCCTTGGGAACTTTTAATAGGATTTTGAGGAAAGGAAAATGGCGTGCTGCCTGGTGTTTTCAAGGGCCAGATTTGGACACAAGTTTTGCTGCCTGCATTTGGTCTTTAGCTACCTAAGCTATAGGTAGCCACCTGAACTAACTTACTCACATTTGTGACCTCTGGGGTTCAGAACACCAGTAGCTTCAGTGTAGCCTGCACAGTCATAAGCAACTGAACTGTATTTTATTGCTCCATGGAGTAACTGTCCCTGTTTTATTCAACTGTTCATTAAATGAGAGCCCCTGTTTTCTGCAGTTTGGTGTTTGCCTCTTACTTCCTGAAAGAACTGTTTGCTGCTAAAAGAAGTTTGCCTCCACAGTCAGTTCCACTGTATCCCAGGGTTGATCCCAAAGAACCAGACCAACGTGGGCATTGTCGAGAGACTTGCCTGGTGAAGACTACAAAGGCCATCCAGTGAAGTGGGCAAGGCCAGGCTGGTGAAGAGTCAGCAGTCTTCATCTCTCTCCAGCGATCCAGTTCGCCAACTAGGATGACCGAGGGCACCCCTCTGATGGAGCTCATCCATCACCAGCGCCACCAGTGGAATCAAGGTACTGTTTTTTCCTGTGATTAGTTTTGGACTTCATTTACTTGGGTTGTATAGTGCCCCCCTCCCACAAGTTACCATCTGGATACCCCTAGACAATGGGGGGAGGGGCCTACATAAAGAAATATCCTTCAAATGCTGTTCCTGTAGGTACTGCTCCTTTCATTAATTTTATGCTGAAATTCCAAGGTCCTTCATCTATTCCTGTAATGAGGCTGGGGGTGGTGAGGAGGTAGGAAATTGCCTACTTGTTAATACTTTTTGAAGTTCAACTTAAAAAAAAAAAGCATAGAGTACTGTATTTACGTTTCTCTTTTTAAAATATCTCTGCCCAGTACTTGAAGTTTATTTTTTATAGCTACACTGGCCATTTTGATGTGTGCACCTGAACTACACCTCTTGATTACACTTCTGATTTAGGTGTACACCTCAGTGAGGTGTACACAAGGCCCCTGGAGTTCTGTGATTCCGTGGCCACGAAATTTTCTGCAGAATTTACATCATGCCACAGACTATATAGTGCTGCAGAATTCATTGTTCTTGGTGAATTTTCATTCTTACAGTTTTTCCATAGTTCATGTCTCCCTTACCCATCTCATTTATCCTGAAGCCCCTCCTCTATGCTCAGCATGTGATGTTATCAGTGGCAGCACATCATATTTTAGCCAATGGCAGAACTGCATTCTGCCACAGAAATGAATCAATCATGCCACAGAAAACAGAAAATACTGCTGCAGAAGCCTAGGAGCCCTGTCACAGAAATCAGGACAAAGTGCCACAGAACACCAGGAAACTGGGTGTACCTAAGTAATAGTTTCAAGATGAATGTCAGCTATAGCTCCTGGCTACATCTCAAGTTGAGGTGTGCTTGAGTAACATTTTTGAAATGCACATTAACTACACCTCTTGCCTATACCTCAGGGCAAAGTGCACACCACACTGAGGTGTACCTAATTAGCATTTTTAGATGCATCTCATCTGTACCTAAATTTCACTGGAAGTGCACTGCTGTTGAACCTTACATGCACCTCTCCGACAGCAATACAACCAAGGTGCACACCTCGAGCTCTGTGGAGGTGTACACTTTATTTAAACCTTAGCTGTACATCAGGCACACCTAAGTTGGGTAAGGGTGATGTTAAGAGTCACACTTTTATACACACATGCACTGCTGAGAGCTGAAAGGGAGGTGGATGGTAGTTTACCATAAAAACTGGTAAATAGAATTGCTGCATGACATTTGGGAGTGCCAGAGAAATGCATAGGCCACCTTTTGTGTGCAAAATGTCATAACATCTAGTTTTTTTCTATAACTGACCACTGGCTGTTAGGTATTGTGATGATCACAGGGCATCCGGGCAAGTTAAACACTTCAAAACAGAATTCAATGAATTAATTCTCCATGTAAAGCATCTTTAATCCAGATGTAGGTCGTTATTTGATAAATACTGAACTCACTGGTTGCTCCCAGGAGAAGACACAGCTGAGCCACCCCAGAACTTCAGATACTACAGGACCCCATAAGGGGACCTTGGTTAATTCACAACATCATTTGCTGTCACAGTTTATCAGTAACTTTCTTGCTGATGGATACTTGCATACTTTACCTTGCCAGTGGCAATTATAACAATACTACATGTGGACCCTCTCCTCCAGTCACAAACCAGAGTTAAAACAGTTTATTCCACAGCAAACTCAAAAATGTAATTTTACATGCAATAAAATGACTGCAGAGAGCTGAGAACAATCATTTTATTGTCATTAAAATAATAGTAGTGATATCATCATCTTACCTTACAGCAAAAAAACCAAAGGGATGCTGTTCAGGCCTAAAAACCTTGGACCTAATAGATCAAATACACTAAACCTCTCTCTATTGTCCTGGGAAAAGGTGGTGGTAGCTGATTCACCAACATACCTAGGTCTCACCATGGACCAGGAAGTCAACTTCAAGGCCCACATAGATCAGCTATCTAAAACACTGAACCAAAGGATTGGTCTCTTGTACCGACTCAGCCCCTACCTTACCCTGGGGTCATGTGCCAAGATTGCCCTTGCTACCCTGCTACCCAAACTACTCTATAGCTCCCCTGTGCACCTCTCTGTTAAAAGCACTGAGATGAGTAAACTTAGGACCCTGTACAACAGGATCGGCAAATTTGCTGTAGGGGCACCCCAAAGAGAACACCACTGTCATGTCTGCAAGCCCTAAACTGGCCCACCCTGGAAGGCAGACTACATTATCCATCTTTATGCCTAGCCTATAAACTCACACTGACTACTGCTCCACCTAGTCTGGCAGAGTTACTTCAACCTGAAATGAATAGCAGGACATTAAGGTCCTCAAACAGACAGCTTCTCAATGTTCCCCGGATGCAGTCCTCTCAAGGGTCCAGGGCCTTCTCGTCCCTCATTCCTCCCTTATGGAACATGCTTCCACCTAAACTCCAGGTATGTGAATCACTCGGGGGCTTCAAAAAGGGACTTAAAACACACTGCTGGAATTAAACCAATGCACTTGTACTCATTGAATTTCACCTTAGATTCCTGTTGTTTGCACGATTTCTGAGTATGATTGATGACCTTACCTAATGTGTACAACAAGAACTAATAATAGTCCCCTTTATGTAGTCTGTCCAGCAAATGTTTGCCTCTTCTCATGGACTGTAATTAACTGTATGTTGATGAATCTAATGTAGAAGTTATATCCTGTTGTACTATCTGCAATTAATCCCGGGTCTCCCCTGAAAAAGGGATTATTACTGGTCTCAGCAGGCCTACCCAGTTACCAACATTTAAATAAATAAATCATCTTACCTTATATTCTGATTGGTTTGTACTCTCAGTGACAACTGAAAGAAAATGAAGTGCAGGGAGGAGGGGAGGACTGGAGTTACCATTAACTTCAAAAGAAAACCTAGGGACAAAAAAGCTGTACCACTAGCTTTTCTAAAACACATGAAATATAACTGTGATGATTTACTAGTTGGCTTATACTTTATTCCCTCAGCAATCCCATTATCACCTCATATCGTGAGTCAACTAACAGATTAGTGTTTAAATAATGTATGGCAGGATGCCCTGACACAACCCTTACTGGCTTCCACTTGAGAGAGAGTTCCACCTTCTGAGGACCAGCCCTCAGTTAAGGGGCCTGCTGGGGTGTTTGCAATCTCCAAGCTTGCTTGCTGCCTCCAAGGATGACAATAAATTTGTAACACCAGTGACTATGGAGGGGTACTCATAACTTCAGTCTGTAGCTTATTGTCCTGCTAGTCTCTCAGGATGGTTCCTCGCAGCACTAGATGACTGCTGTTTTCTTTTCCCTCAGTAGAGATGATGGACCCAGGTACATACACCTGGCTGGGTGACCCAATTCATTGCTCTCCCAAAGGGCTGCTGGCTTTTGGCTTTTGCCACTTCACACCAGAGCAGCTTCTAACTCAGGAAAAATGGGAACGCTTTGGCTCACTAGCAGCCTACAGTGCAGACTCACAGACTTGCATTGTTAGCTCCTCTGGAGCCTATCTCACTGAACTGAATGCTCTAGAAAATGGCTCCACCCCCTTTTATTTGTTTGTTTATTTATTTATTTAGTTTTTGTTGACCGGGTAAGCGCACTAGACAAATCCTGCCTATTTTCAGGCACGACCCGGGGGAGGTGGATACAGATGAATGGCAACTGATCTTGAACCAGATTAAGCTGTTGGTGGTATTTTTAGTGAATGAGGGAAATTTGGCCAGGACACCAGGGAAATTCCCCTACTGAGCGGCTGTATTGTGGCCAGTAGTGGGACGAGCCATTGCCAAGATGGCCACTCAGAGTAGGCTGCTGAAGGAGGAACATGTTTGTGTACTGGGAGCTTTGGCCTCTATTCCCACGGTCGGTAAGACGGAGGCCGTTTTTTCTAATACTTTGGATGCTGATTCGGACATGGAATTCCATGATGCGGTGGTCCATTGGGAAGATTCAAATATGAATAAACAAGAAGAGGAGTTCTCGCAGCTGGTTAAAGCCGGGAAACATGAATACGGACTTATGGAAATAAGGAACAAGCCCAGTCTGGGAGCTGAAAATCTGGCTACACACCCATCTTGTGACATTGCCCTTTCTAACAGCAATGCGAATGTTATTTCAGAGAACTTTAACAGACTAACCTCTAAGAGGGGCTCCGTGGAGCACGGTGAGTCTTTTCGGCTTGTTTTTGAAAAACTGCAACCCGATAATGGGGTAGAGAATACGACGTCTGATGTTTCTGTCCCGACAGGTGAATGTGCACAGCAACCAGGTACTTTTTATTTATTAAAGCAAACTCCGAGAATATTGGAAGCAGGGGAGAAGCAAGAAGTGGGCTTACCCGATGTCTCTTTGAACCAACAGTTTCCTACAGAGTTTGCATCGCCATCTCTCCAACAGGAGGAACTCTGTGTTGACAGCTGTAATACTAGCCCTGTCAAGCCGCTGGTTGCAACGCTAGATTCCGAAGGCCCCGTAGGACGCGATCACATTCCTCACAACCTCACTTCCATGTCAGGTGTTTCCATCGGAGTACCTGCTTCTGTTCAGGCTGGCAGTAAAATTGCGCAGGTTAGCGACTGCCTACAGCCTAACGCATTGTTGGATGCTGCACTACTTGAAAGCTCCCTCACAGTGAACCAACAAACATTACAGCAAGCACTGCCTGTATTTGATCAGACTGAGTCAGCTCCATCGGATAAAGCAACGGGGTTTGTTTTTAAAAATCCTATAACTGTGGAATCCCAAACACAGCCTAATGTGATTTATCAGTCTTCGGCTATTTCTCAAACTGGGGTCACTGAATTTTTCTTTCCTAACTCTAAACTACCTCAATTGAAAACTGAGGTCCTTACACCAGTTTTGACAGAACATTCGGTGTTATCTGAAGAAAAGGCTCAGGATCCTTGGTCTCCTGGCAAAGCCCTTGAGGGGGCTGGCTGGAAGCAGGCTTCAACAGGCATCTGGAAGCCAGATCCGACTTGGGATGCAGATTTTACTCTTTCACAGCATTCCCCTGAGTGGAAACCAGACTGTCAGCAGAAAGAGTTGAAGGAAGGCTTATATGGGGAAAAGAACTTTTCAGAGACATTGAATAAATCTATGGTAGCACAAGCATCCATAGCCTCCTCTCCAAATCCAGGCTTGGTAAAGCCTCTTCAGGAACATATTTCCTCCTCACAATTACCCTCCTTGATAAACCCTGTTCAGCAGAAACCTCTCATGTCTGACTTATTTTCCGATTCAAAGAAGGAAGCAGCGCCTCGACGAAATGCTGTCAGGATTCGCTACAAAGGGGGCTTAGAGGACAGACCAGATAGATATTATGTGGGAAAAACTTTGCTAAAAGACTCTTTACACTTTACTCCGAAAGATGTATATGCTTTTATTAATATCTCTGGGGAGGATAATTTTGATATCAGTTTTTGGACACCACATGCGTTGGACTTATTTTGGGATAGGTATAGTCAAGTAAAGTTTTCTCCCACATGGGCTCCCTTTCTGGTTATACCTTTATCTAAACCTTTAATAAAATATGTTACAGTCATGTTTAGAAATGAGGGGGTTCATGTGGAAGATATTTCCTTTTGGTTGTCTCTGAAATGTGAAGTTTTGAGTGGGCCTGATCCCATCCTGGATTCTGAACAATTTTGGACGGGGGGTTGGAAATATAAAATTAAACTGAGGCAATCTGAGACAGGAGTAATGCATATTCCTAATTCGTTTCTGTTGGGAAAAGATAGGAGTGTTTGTTTTTATAGCAGACAGCCACGTGCTTGCTACAAATGTGGGGCTAAGACACATCTTTCTAGCGTTTGCGACCAGCCGCGTTACGATAACTGCGGGGAGATTGTGCATTTAACTATGTTCTGTCATAATCAGTCTAGATGTGAGCTTTGTGACGAATTTGGTCATACGTTTCATGTCTGTCCTTGGGCTGCTAAAAATAAAACAACCTGCTTGAATTCAGATCTGCTAATTCAGAAGGCTCAGGACGCAGTAAGCTCCTCCACTTCTGTTTTACAATCCCCTTTACCTTTTTCTTCCTCTAAAAAAGCGGGAAACCCCGGTACGGAGCTTTCCACAGACAAGCCCCTAAAGGAACTGAACTGGATTGCACAAACTGTTTTAGACATTGTGGAGGAAAAAAAACCTTGTATGGGCCCACCTGACCCTTTGGAGTTCCCTCCAGTGTGTTATACTGAGAGACCCATGGAGGCAGTTGGAGAAGTATCTAAGGTCTCAGGTCCTTGGTCATCCCTGCCACAACGTAGATCTTCTAGAAATTTACCTTCTAAAACTCCTCCTACTGTCCCTACTGTAGAAACAAGTAATGCCTATGCTGCCTTGTTTACCCCATGGGGGGACACAGAGATGGAATTGGGAGATTCTGACTCTCAGAAATCTTCTCTATCCACTAGGTCACAACCGGTGGATAATTATAAAGAAAAGAAAAGGAAAAAAAGAAAAAATTAGAGGGCCTGTTCATATTTCTATAACTGATGATGTGGTGGTCTTGGGGTTCTTTAAATACTCATAGTCTACTAAATGTGGTAAAGCGGCAAGCCCTTTTCCATGATATACGGAACCGACATTTATTTGTGTGTTTTTTACAAGAAACATGGATGCACTCTGTAGAACAACTGTCTTCTTTTAAACGGGATTGGGTTTGGGGACCTTCTTTTTGGTCCTTTGGAACAGATACAGCAGATGGTATAAGAATCTTATTTAACTCCTACTCCTTTAAACTGCATACTCTAACTTTTCTCATTCCAGGGAGAGTAATGATATTAGATGGAAAATGGCACAATACGTGCTATCGCTTTATTAATATTTATAACCCTCAGACAAAAGCCGGTAGAGTATCTTGTCTAAAAGCTATCCAACCTTTTCTGGTGACATCAGTCAAAATGCTTTGGGGAGGTGACTTTAATTGTACAATCTTGGATTCACCTAACAAAAAAAAGAAAATTTATTGTGAGTCGCATGCACTAGCCAACATTATTAAAACAGCTGGTTTACTTAATTGTATTTCATTTTCTTCACAAAGCCCTCAATATTCCTTTACAAAGGGAAAATTATTTTCTTTAATTGATTATATGTTTGTCTCCCCTACTGTGCACATTAATGCGTTTGAGATGATTCCGTGTGAATTCTCGGATCATTCTCTTCTTCTATGTAATTTTCAGGTGTTAGGTCCCCCTGAGTATAGACAGATTAGGTGGAAGTTGAATACTGCTATGCTAAGCTTACCTTACATACAGTCTGGGGTGAAACATATTTTAACTGCTAGATTATCAGTGGCCTTTCTTTATGAGGATTTAGGGGACTGGTGGATAGAGACCAAGACAGATTTATGTAATTGGTTTAAAAGACAAGGGGTAAGAAACAAAAATCACAATTTTTTAAAATATTTGTCCCTTAGGCAACAACTTCAGAAACTCACAACACTCGCATATGCCTCTCATTATGATTATTCTGATCAAACTGCTAATTTAAAAGAGAACATGAGGGTTTTTCAGTATGATAGAGCAAAAACCTTACAGGCCATTCTTTCTAACAGTACAAAAAAATCTCCTATGGGAGATCCCTTTGAGGCCTGTAAACATTTGAGGGATTCCTCTAATATGGATTTCTCTAAAAAAGCCTGATGATTCCATAGCTACTACAGTTGCACAGCTCAGGGAATTGATTATTGAGTATTTTCGAACAATGGAACCCCCCCTTCCTATTTCTGAGGCAGCAATACTTTCCTACTAAAGAACAACTAGTGTTCCCCCTCGGTTGTCAGAAGCTTCTACATTATTGGAGCCAATCACACAAGAAGAAATTCTAAATGTAATAAGGAAATTAAAATTGAATATTTCACCAGGAAAGGAAGGTCTTTCTAACAATTTGTATAAAGTTTTTTTGGTTGAGTTGAGTCAATGCTTGTTTATTCTGTTCCAGCGTTTTATAAAAAATGCGGTGTTTTTCCCCTCTTTTTCTGAAGGGTTGGTAATTTATCTGTTTAAATCGGGTGATAAACAAAACATTAAGAATTGGCGGCCTATTACCCTGCTAAATTTGGATTATAAAATTTTTACTAGCATTTTGAACAATAGGTTAAAAAATTACGCTAGATGGGTAATCTCCCCCTACCAATTTAGTGGGATACCGGATAGACGAATTCAGACGGCATTAATGGTCATATGTGAGGTCATTGAACACCTATCTGATATTGGTATCACAAATTGTATGGTTGTTGCTGATTTAGAAAAAGCTTTTGATAGGGTATATTTGCCTTATATGTTTTTAACTCTGGAACATTATGGAGTTCCGCTGCAAATAGTTAATTTAATTAAGAAATTATATGACCATAATATTGTGTTCCCATTTTTGAAAGGCCATACGGCTGAAAGTTTTTGTTTACGTACAGGAGTGCACAAAGGCTGTCCCCTTAGCCCTCTTCTTTATATTTTTTCATTGGACCCCCTATTACGCAGCTTAGTCACTACCCCTTTATGGTTGGGAATCTCTGATAACTCATCCAAGGACCACCAACTTTTAGTGCAGGCTTATGCAGACGATTTGATTATATACTTCTCTGATCACTCTTCCGTGCACATTTTTTTGAAAGCCTTTGATATTTTTTCAAGGGTTTCAAATGCTAAAATAAATTTGCATAAAACAAAAGGGTTATTCATTGGAGCATCAGGTCCCACTGAGGTGGTACAAGAGGGTATTCACGTCTCCAGAAATCCACTTAAGATTTTGGGTACCAATTTGGCCCTCAGAATATGCCCGTGGAAAATTGGGATTCAGTTCTCCAAGTAGTGGAGACTAAGGTAAATAGATGGAAACAGTGGAAATTGTCAAAATTGAAACGTATACAAATAATTAAACAGTTTCTCTTACCATGTGTGCAATACATGGCTATGATTTTCCCGCTACAGGTGCATTTAGAAACTAGATTGTACTGTTTATTTTTTCAAATGCTTTGGGGTAACCACTTAAATCCAGTAAAAAGATGTTATACTTATTTAGGTGAAAAAGTAGGAGGACTCGGGATGGTAGATCCTGTGGTTTTTGTACACTCTTTATTTATTATGTGTTCAGTCAAAAGTGGTTTCCGTTTGGAAACAGGGATTGGGGATAAATGGGTTTCCAAGTCTCTGGGCAAATATTTTAGGAATTGGTGCTCTCTGGCTCCGAAATTGAACCCACATATTCACCTCCCACAGTATTTTAGGCGACTGCACAAAAACTATATAAATGGAAAATAAAAAAAGATACAATTTTGAGTAATAATATGAAAGGATTTTACCAAGTAATAATGACAAATTTACTCCCCCAAGAGCCGAGTTTCAAGAATTGCCCTTCTGTCTTTATCTCTAAAGTATTGGCCCAGTTAAATAATCACAGATTGCCTCGATTACAATGGGAGACACAATGGCTGATATTTTATTGTCGTCTGAATGTTCGGGGCAATGCTAAATATAAGGCTATTGAGGAAAGGAAGTGCCCATACTTAGGGTGTATAAATATTGAGGAATCAATGGAACATTTCCTTCTTCATTGTTCTTATGCTAGGGGTTTGTGGGCTTTTTTGGCGAAATTATGAGGTTTTAAGTGGCTTAATTTTTTATCCTATGATTTCCTGGTTTTAGGATGTTATCCAGTGACTTTTTCTTATTTTCATGAGGAGACATTGATGTTATTTTTTTGTTGCTTACGATACTATTTATGGCAAGCTAGGTGTCAGTGGGTTATATATCAAAAAAAAATGTCATATATTTGTTTTAGTATTTTGGTCTCAAATGAACTTTCAAAGATTTATTCTCAGGATGCACAAAGGATAGCTCCTGCAAAACTCTTACAATGGTGGAAAGGGTTTCTTCACTTTATTAAGTATAAGTAATGTATGATTTTGCTTGATGGGTTTTGTTTCTTGAATTTGTATAACTGATTACTTTACTGTGTTGTTTTGTTATGTTTTCTTTTTCAATAAAAACTCCCCTACTCTTTTTGATAAGTGCCATGGGATCTTTAACATCCATCTGAACTACCACCAATCCAGGCAGATGGGACCTCGGTTTAACGTCTCATCCGAAAGACGGCACCTCAGAAGTGCAGCACCCCTCTCAAGCTGCACTACAGTGTCAGTACTGGGATATTAACCCAAGTGCCAGATGTGGGAATTGAACCCACAGCCCTCTGATCTCCCGGCCTCAGAGGCGAGTGTGCTACCTACTGAGCCACTGACACTGACAAACCTATGGGCAAATGTTTTATCTCATACCGAGTCATGATGTCACACGCTTAGAAGCGTACGGCATTATGACAAAACCTGGACCTGTGCGCTCCCTGAGTTGGACCCCCTGGAGTTGTGAATCTTTAGTGGGGCATCCAGAGGTGTGGGGGTTGGAGACCCCCACAGAACAAAGACATGATGCCTCATGGCATTAATTGCCCAGTACAATAGTGCCAGGTGGCATTATGTCTTGCGACATAATGACCCCGTGCCAATTTATCTTGATGGAGTCAGAGGGAGCAAACCACACCATTAAGCCACAACTGGTATGGTGGATACATTGCCATGTAAGTCAGGGGGAACAGGCTGGTCCATTGGCATAGTGCTAGGGCTTCTACTCTTAATACTGGCAACATGGGTTTGCACACCATGCCTGGATGATCTGAGAACCAGAAGGGGAGAGGGATTGAGCACCCCGGAGGACATTCTCCATTTCTGGGAAGAGCTGGAAACTAGCTCTGCCATGTGGTGAATACTGGTGGAAATGCAGGTGCAGCAGAAGGGGACAACAAACAACTGTGGCCTCCATGTGGCGACATGCGAGCTTCATTCATGTGCACACATTAAAACCCTTAATAAGCAGTCATCTACAGGGGAGGGACAAAACAGAGACAAATGACTGGACCTGCAGTGTGACTCCTAGTACATTCTTGGGGTCTTGAGCTACCCACTACACCTTCACTACCCTTATGTGCTCCAGTGAGGAGGGGACCTGCCCTGATATGGCTCTGTCCTGGGGGCAAGTTGGAGGCTGGTAAATTGGGGATGTAGGTGGGTGGGCAATGGAGCTGGAAATGGTCACCTGGGCAGATGTAAGCAAGATTCAAGATGCAAAAACTATGAATTAATAAAAAAGAGGGGGGACAACTGAAAATAGGTACATATGAGCTGGCAAGTTCTTTTAAACTTGCATGCTGAAAGTGCAAACTAAAACATCAATTCATAGTAGTTTTTCTTCCTTTTTTCAAAGGTAGCAATGTAGTTCAGTGCCTGTAGTGGACACTTTGCATATGCTGAGAAGAAGACAAAGCAATTATTTTCTGTTTCACAGGACTGTATTTATTTTTGCAGCTATTATTTTGTACATGGACTCATAATCCATATACTGTAGCACAAGCTCCAGAATATGATGACCTTTGTCCATGCAATATTTTACATTTTTTTAACACTACATTGTTTCAATAACTGAGATCCACAGCCATAACACGATCTATAAATACTGCAGTAGGGGACAATAACAACATAATGCAATGTAATGCAACTGCACATTGGAGCCAAGAATCCTAGGATGGAGTATTACCTGGGTGGAGTCCAGGTATCTACATCAGAGGAGGAAAAGGACCTGGGAGTGATGATCACTAGTGACCTGAAGCACTCCATGCAGTGCAAGAAAGCAGCAGCAAGGGCAAACAAGATGTTGGGATGCATAACAAGGAGTATCAGGAGTAGGAGAGAGGAGGTTATACTGCCCTTGTGCAGGTCACTGGTGAGGCCACATCTAGAGTATGAAGTTCAGTACTGGTGCCCACACCTCAAAAAGGACATTAACCTTCTGGAGAAGATCCAGAGGAGGGCTACAAAGATGATAGCAGGTCAGCAGGGTAAGGCATATGAGGAGAGGTTGAGGGCACTGAACATGTACTCCCCAGAGGAAAGGAGAGAGCTAGAAAGGGGATATGATTGAGACCTTCAAGTACTAGAAAGGGATAAAACAGATGGATAAGGAGTGCTTCTTTAAGCTAAGTAGTAGCCATAACATGAGGGGGCACAATCTTAAGCTGGAGGGAGGAGGTTTAGGAGGGAGGTCAGCAAACACTTCTTCACAGAGAGGGTGGTGGACACTTGGAATGCACTGCTGGAAGAGGTGATCTCATTGAAGACAGTGGGCAGCTTCAAGAGAGGCTGGGACAGGCATAGGGGGATGGTAAAGATCATGGGTAGGGAGGATAGGAGGAGTGGGGGGGCAGAGACAGAAGCTCAAGCTGTGGACCCTGCAATATGAGCAGACTAGATAGACCAGAAGACCTTCTTCTGCTGGCTTCTTCGTATGCTTGTATGTTTGTAAACACTGTTAACATCTCTGTTGCATTTTCGTGTTACTCGCCATCATCTTGTTTCCTTTTCTCCTCATGTTATCACTTCATATTTGTTTATCCCATCATCCTTGTCGGGCTTTGCTATCCCCCTTCCCCCACCCCCTTCCCTGATCCTCCATCCCCTTGTTCTGTTTTGTCTCTCACTTTACCAGTCATACATGCACTCCTTCTTGGTATTATCACATTTAGCACCCTTCTTCACCAAGCAGGATTTTATATTATTGCTGCCAGCAGTGTTATTTCTATTTTGATGCCAATACACACACATTACAAATAATTATTTCAGTATGAATTTGAATGATTCCCATCCCATTGATATGTACTTATAGTGTTCTGTGAACATATATTGTTATTACCTTTTCTATACAAACTGTATTGCTTTTTAATATATGGATACCTTATATCAATAGTTCTTAGACTTTGTCACAGTGAGCCTCCCCTAATCCATGGAAAAGATTTTGAGTCTCCCCCAAAAACTGAAATAATCTTGGGCCTCCCCAAAGAAAAATAACATTCTGTACTTTGTGCGGTACACCATGAATAAATTGAAACCCCTTTGAGTACTTGGCTCACATTCAGTTCTTATACTGATGTGGAACCTTTGAAAAAAAGCTATGCTCCAAGGTGCTAAATGAATAACAAATAAACAAATATCATTATTCAGCGTATTGTAAACCCCCCTCCACAGGCCAGCCTACTTGCTCCACTATTTTCATTCTTGAATCATAGTTACCCCTTGTTGCAGTATCTTCATGGATCAGACTACTTGCTCTGTTCCCTCTCTATATGAAATCATCTTCCTACATACTTTGCCTCTCCCCCTCCTTCCCTGCTCCAAAGCAACTTCTCTGGGATTACTTTGCTCCTTCCTGCTATTGCTCTTAGCACTTCTATACTCAACCCTTGTATTTGGGCTGTTCTGCCATCAGTCTACAAATTGATCAATTACCAGCGCTCATTATTAGTTTATTGTGCGTATTTGATTGCACTATTGTTCATTGTATATTTTCTGATTGTTTTGCAGTTACCTTTTGAAATGTATTCACTCCCTACAATTCCACGGGTACACCTGAAATGAGCCTTGGCTCATTCACTTTCCCTTGTCACCTATTAGTAAATAAATACATAAAATTCACCTACTATTATCCTATTTCAGTTTGCTTCATCTCTTCACACAAAATACATAAAACTCAAAATTTAAATACAGTACTTTTTCAGACTTGCTTGAGTCTCCCCTGGAATAGGTTGGGGCCTCGCCTCACCATTTGAGAACCCCTGCCTTATATAATATACTCATAAAGCATACAAAAAACAACTTGATAAAATGGTAATACCATCGCAGTGTTAATACTACTGTCAATCAATGAATAATAGTACTGTCAATCAATGATAATACTATCATTCCACAGCTGATCTATAGTATTACCACTGGTACCAAACAGTCAATCAAAACAGTCAAAACAATGCGTCCTCTATGTGATATGTGATTGGCCGCTATCTGTCAGTGGGCGGGCAGAACAGTCTGAAAAATATGACTGTGGCCCCTCTCTTAGGGAGAGTGCATCGCATCCTGATAGCGTCCTCCACATTCCCCTTGTTCCATTCAGAAAATGGAATTATGTAGCTGCCCTGCATTACCAAAACAAACAAAAAGTAAGACACTCCAATATACATAAAACAAAAACTTTCAAGCTGAAACCTTGCAGTGTGGGGGGCACCTTTAACCAGACACTGCAGTGGTTGGCCAGGACCAGAAAGTTGCAGTGGCCAACTGCCTGTTACAAAATGGCACAAAAATGATTTTCTCTGATCCATATATTAAAAATAGAGTAATGGACAGGTTACTTTTCATTACCAGTGAGTGAAACCATCTTGAGGTTTTGGACACAGGAACCTCTTGAGCTTCACTCTTGAGGTTCCTATGTGTCCAGAACCTCTCGATGGTATTACTCATAGATAATGAATAGTAACCTATCCATTATTCTATTTATATTTTATTATTATAAATGTCCCCCACTTTGCTGCTATCATTTGAGGCTTGGTTGGTTTTAATTATCCCCTAGGGGACTGACGGCACCAGCTATACTTATAACTATATCTGCAAAGTCGAACCCATTCTGCAAAGTTACTATTGTTCTTATTGGTTGCATTATAGTGCTGGTACTTTTCCTTCCATCCATCTGATGTGGTTAGACAGAGTGGTATTTATGACATGCATTTATGAAATCAACAATATATTTTTTTTCTGCATCAATATTGGCAATCTGTTATTGGTGAAGCTAATGCCTCTTTCACATTTGTTTGTGATGGGTGATTTTGCAGTTCCCCTTCCATTTCCTGTAGTAGGCACAGCTTCACCAATATTTGGCACCGACAGACAGACATAGCTTCCCCAATATTTTAATCCTCTTCTGTATTATGTAATTATGCCTAAACAATAAACCTGGGATACTATGGGTATCATAGATCAGTTGCTAATGAATACAGCAAAGAACAATCAGTGTTTGTTTAATCTACTTTTTAATTGTCTTTCTAATTGTTAACTTGTAGAATGACATTCACTTGTATGTTGCCATTTAAACTGCCTGAGTTACTGAGCTAGCAGCACCCCCTGAGGAAGAGGTTTGTACCTCAAAGCACTGGGGCTCATTGTTTGATGGTCCAGTTTTATTATATTTGCTACTATCTGTTTATTTTCCAGATGCACTGTCCAATTTAGCCATTATAATAATACATCGGTTTCGAAGAAGCAGGAGTGCTTGTCATGTGTTTCTATGGAGTTGTGGTATAGGGAGACTGGACACCACTCAAAGTCCTGGCTAACTCTTTTTAACATTCAGCCCTCAGTAAAAATTAACTTTGACTCCTGTGCAGTGACATAGATGCTACTTCTGGCACTGGTGTAAAGAAGAAGGTTATTCCTTCTGCAAATGATTAGACTCCCTTTCGCATACCTCTCACTCCACTCCCTCACAAGTCAAAGATCAACTGCCCAAATCAGGGGTGCCATCTTTAAAAAATGGTACTATCACAACAGCCCAGGATAGGGTCATTAGAACAAGTGGCCTTTGCAGCATCTTCTGAAGCAGAACTCAAGTAGACTGGTGCTTTTCTATCTGGCATAATTGTAGGCCTAAACTCTCAACTGTTCAGTGACAGAATCCCCAATTTTAAATAGAAGCAAAGAAAAATATCATTGTTGTTGTATAGGTCCTTACAACAAAAGATCCAGGAAAAAAGATGATGTGATACCTTTTATTGGACCAACATAGATGTTACAAAAAAGCACAAGTACTTAAGCTTTATGACTGCACAGAGTCCTTCATCAGAAAATAATGTCAGTTACTTTGGAAGAATACATTCTATTAAAGACTAGATCATACATAAAAAAACAGACAAAAAAGTTGTAATGAATTCCATTGACCTAAAAATCACATTTAAGTCAGCTTAAAACCATATAGAAAACACAGGCTGACTGATATCAAGGAAAGGCATTTCAAGGTTAAATATCATAGAATAGATAACTCCCTTCTGAAAAGAACTCATACAACATACTTGAGGTTCATTTTAAACTATGCATGCATGTGTCTGAGTATACATAAGGAAATTAATCCTATTGACCTAAGCTTGCATTTAAAAATCAACCTAAAAAAAGAATAAGGAAAACAAGCAGAGTCCCATCCAAAGAAAAGCATTTCAAGGTCAAAGTTGCAGAATGAATAACTCTTTATCTGGGAGAAAACACAGAACACACTAAATTCAATTAAGACCTTACATGTCTGTGTTAGTGCATACATTTGGAAATAACTGTGAATTTAACCCCAAGTTAACATATGTTAAGAAATCATAGTATATAGTGTTAAAAAGTATTTTAGATAAGAAATTAGCTTTATGTACGGCAATTAGTGAGTTTAAAGATAAATACAAAGAAGCAAAGGAAATTCTTGAGGCCAAATCAAACACATCCTTGAAGACAAAAGCAGGTAGAGTTGAGGTTTGCACCCCGCCTTCTTGATTGTTTTCACAAGTTTTTGTTCTTTCCAGAAGAAAATACCCCTTTTGTAAAGAAAGAACACTTGCTATTTTCTGTACACTTAGAGTGCTGTGTATGAGCAGTCATAAATATTGCTGCCACCATCATCCTAAGGCATGGAACAGGTAGGGGAGGAGATGGACATCTGAACAGTAGAAAGGGCAGTGGAGGCCAGATTTACAGTATGTATTTAGAATTTTAGTGTACAAAATATGACTAGTGTTCTTTGAAAAATAAATTATGTGCTGACAGGCAAATACCCACAGACACATAATTAGAATGTGAAGGGTGCACAATCACCTTAAAAGGTTAGAAAACTCCCTTCATCAGGCTGCTGTTTGGATGACCATTCTTTTTTGTTTGTTTAGTTTCTTTGCCTTTTAGTCCTACACAGTGGTTAAATTGGAAATGTTTCAGAGGTGGAACTGTAATCTTTGCATTTGTTGGAGGTGGAACTGTCAACAATAGGAGGTGGCACTCTCTAATAGTATTCAATGGGGAAAGGTATCAGTGGAGGTAGAACTGGGATATGGTGAATTCCTGCCAAATTTAACTTCTGGTCCTACATCAAAACCCTATGTAATTAACAATTTGGCTCATTTGTTATTTACTATATAAATGTTGCCATGTCAGACCCACCCACTTCATTACCTGGGATCAACACACTCCCCCATTATCCTCATGGTTTATCCTACAGGACAAGACTCACACAGACAAGCAAACAATATTACACTATATCCAGCTTATGAGGAAGGCAGTACTGGCTCTTGATAAAATAATAATAATAATTATTATCCATTTCAATAATCCTATTATTTTATTTTTAGCCACTGCCTCTTTTAAATGTTTTTTTTTTTTGCAAATGGACACCAGCTGACATTTCAAAGCACTAGCAACAGTGGCTAATTACTAGGGCTGGGTGGACTGTTCCACAGCAAATCCCCCCCCCCTTGAGATTCCACAATCACCACCTCAACAGCACTGGACACTAGTACTATTGCGCAAACACTAACAGGGAGACAAATACAGTAAATGTTTTAATGGCAGAACCCTTTGAAATAAGAACTTTGGAATGGATGCCCTTAGGACTGCAGAAACAATTGCCATCCTCTTTGCCTCTGACCACTATCAGCATGGCCATGGGTTCAGACAGTGGCACAACAACCAATATGACTCAAAAGCCTGTAAAAGGAACCAGAAAGGTCTATGGGACACAGGAAGACTTATTCAATACAGAAATGAGTTTTATAGCCCATCTGTGATTGAGTGGCAGGCCTCTAGCACTACTGTGTGTGCCTGACAGCTCCATGGGCAAATCAAGAGCTGGATTTCACCAAACAGCAGAGTCTGTTCAGGAATCTTTACATCGGCATGTGGGTGCTGTAGGAGTCAGACTGCAATGAACTGCAGCTGATAGCTGAAAGTCACAGACCTCACATCTACCAGAGCCAAGCAGTTTTTCTGCTACCACATAAGTGGAGGTAACCACATCTACTAGCCAGACATCTCCAAGAAGACTTCCTGTCCTTGACTCAATGGTCTTTCTGATAATCTCAAATAAATAAATTAAAATAAGTACTGCTCCTATCTTGCACTTGCTACCAAAACAGGAGTTTAATATGATGCAGTCACTCTATAATAAGATGCTAAGGTTCATTCTAAGGTGGTTAAGGTGCAAGGGGGCTTTTGGACCCATAGATGCACCTATTCAAATATAATATCCTATACCAGTATTGTTAACAAGGTACTTATCAAGAAGGTTTTTAAATATAACCTTATTCTCACTAGAAATAATGTCAGCTGGGAGTTTATTCCATGGGGTGACAATTATCTAGGTAGAGATATACTTTCGGGAGGTATGATGGAATTTTGCCCTAACAATTTGAAAAGGGTGACCTCTAGTATTATAAATATTCTTTTTAAAAGCAAAACCCATTTGATAAGGTAAGATAGCCCACTTTACCACCATGTCCCACCCTAGGAGGCACCACAGTGATGTGCAAGCATCCCTATAATGTCTTTCACTTGACCATCAGCTCTAGTACCAACTACTGTGCCATGTTTTCAAACTAATGCATGACCCTCCATCTGGGAAATTGCCTGTCTACTTAAACCCAAGGGGACAGGCAGAGTGCTCAGGACCTCTAGCGGAAACTTACTGGAAGTACCTAGGACAAGGACAACAGTGAGTAGCAGATCCTTCGCCCACTCTGCACCCTTGTTCTGGAATAAGCTCCCCACTGTTCTGCAGTCAGGTCCTTGCACTCTTTCTGCACAGGGCTCCAAGAACACCTGTTAAATAGTAACAAGTGCATCTGCACCTGAATAGAGGCTAGGCTGAACAAGAATATTGCAGGGACAACAGTTGCTTCAAACTGCTCTGAATATTTGTGTCTGGTCTTAACCCCTCTCAAGGCACTTCTCATCTGTGTATCTATCAATGTTATGTATTTACTGCCCTGTACTAAATTACTCCCCACTAGTGTCCAGTCATTATGTGTTATGTCCTGTACGACTTGAATCATCTACCTATGAATGTATCATTGTATGATTTTCTACTCACTGTATGTACTGTCACATGATTCTATATGTAACTAACTCTGGGTCGTCCCTGAAAAAGTGATCCTCAGGTCTCAGTGGGCTTACCCAGTTAACAAAATTGAATAAATAAAATAAACCACATGCTTTTAAAATGTGGATTGAGAGATCAATGAAAAAAGTCATGAGAGGTGTTTACGAGGGGAAAACCACCCTATAATTAATCCCAGTGCACTTGGTGAGATGCTTGCTGCATCACAGTACAAACCTGCAACAGTGAGCAGTTCTGTGTTTGGGAAATTACCCAGCCAGTCCTACTGCCAGGTATTGGCTGTCACAGCACACTAGGGACTGGATGCCAGGACATAGTCTAATGGTCTGACATGATTGTGTTTCATAGCCTGAAGCTGCACCTGTGATTTCAGAAGGAAGATCATCTGCTACATGCAGAGAGGAGGAGAGGCCTGATCAAACATGCAGAGGCAGTTTTATACACCAAAGGCCTAAGACTGAGGGTTACACTGAACCAGTCAGGAGGAGGAACTCACTGCTATGACTTCAGACCCTGCACGCTGAGTGAGATCCTGCTGGTCTGGTGAAACCATCAGTAACTCAGGGCTTTTTCCCTGAAGCAACACCACTACCATTGTTTGTAATAGGGGAAACCAGTACAAACATCTACTTCAGAATCAGACTAACCCACCTGGATACCTGGAACTGTCCACATGGGCCCCCTTCTGTTGGGTACCTGGCCACCTTCTAAATTCTGAAAATCTTTGCATTTAACATAATTTTTTTAATTTAATGGGATATTTGCACTACTGTAAGTAAATGTAAGATGCACAAACAACTAGTGTATCAAATTTAGAAGGAATATTGATATGTGTGTCACCCCGGGAACTCTCCTGTTAATTTTCTAGGTGGGCCCCTGTACCCCATTCCATCCCTGCCCCACTTTGGGTTTAAGTTTGTTTCTGAGTTTGAAACACACAGTGCCTGTAGTTTCCAAAGTGTTACAGCATGTACTACACAACCAAATCATCAAAATCTTGAACAAACCCTTGTTGATCGACAAATACTAATCAGGTTTTAGAACAGGCCACAGTACAGTCACAAATGCTGTTCAAATATCTGATTATATGAATGTGGACATAGACCAGGGAGAAAATATATTGGCACCATGTTCATTGACCTGTCGAAGGCCTTTGACACAGTAGACAGCGGAACACTGGTGACCTGGACTGGAATTTTAAAACATGGTGCAGGGCTTGCATCCGGCCTTGTGGCTATGACACTTAGGTTTTTGCAGTGTGACAAACTCTCTCACCCCAACTGCACCTGATTTTACAATCTTAGGTGCAGTTGCGACAGTTTCTATGATTTAAGTCTGCCGTCTCCAAATATCTCGCACTAGTTCCATTAAAAAGGCCCTCGTGATTATTGCAAGTTAGGCCACAAAAAGTTGGTCTGACTTGCGGCAATTGCCACATGGGATAGAAAATCCCGATCACCAGTCAGGAGAATGCCACAAGCCCTACGTGTCATATGCTTGGCGCACCAGAGGCTTGCGTCATTCTCAGAGCTTTGAAAATCCAGCCCCAGACTAGTTATGCTGCACGTTAGCACAGAGGTACCCAACTGGTTTGGCAGCAATCTAACTAACTTCAAACCTAGCTTCAGAATATATCACCGAGTCTGCCCCCCCCTCCCAGTAATTAAAGGTAGACCATACTGTTCAGTACTTATCCGCTTACTGTCCTCTTTACATATAAGAGTCCTGGGTCAGTACATTGGGGTGGAGGGTGAAATAGCAGCTGTACATGGATGATACTGTATTCTGTGCCTCAGGAGTCAGTGTAGACCAATCTCTAAAAAGAATTTCATGACCTGCAAGGGGAATGCAAACCTCTCTTCTCAACTCAGTGCTGTCTTTAAATGTAGGGATGACCAAAGCTATGGTATTTGTGTCTGCTCCACAACTGACTCTGCCCTTTTGGCCATTTTTACCACAGACAGGCCCCACCCAAGAGGTGGTTTGAATGCAAATATTTTTATGTCTGGGTGAACTCACTACTCCAAGGGAACACCCATGTTGACAAATCCATCAAAAGCCTATGCCAGAAGACTGACTTCCTGTTCTGAAACAAATCCTTGCTACCCCAGGACTGCACAAAGAGAATAATCCAATGTATGATATTCCCTTTTTTAGGTTACGCAGATATCTTCCTTCGTGGTTCCTCCAAGTCCAGTTTGACCAAATTAGATGTGCTTTACAATAGGCTAGCCAGGTTGATACTCTGACTGCCCTTACACCACTCACCAATAGGTGCTAAACTGGGTGACAGGGGGGAACTGCACTTCATCCTTTTCTCCATGAAATGCATCAAAGGCAGTGTCCCCCTTTTTTTTCACTAAAGGCTTTCCCACAAGTCATGTCCTAGATCCCTGGGCTCCACTGGATCACTCGAGCTGATGGTTCTGCACATAAACATGACTTCTGGTTCTCTCACCTTCAGTCAGAGATGCCCAACTGGGGAACTCCCTGACAGAATCCCTACATCTGGTGAACTGTCTCTTGTACTCTAGTAAAAAAAGTTCCAGAATGGTTCTTTGCAGTCTCCACTGTGCATAAACCTTTCTGCCATCATTACAAGTGTGCATAACATAGGTAGCAACAACCATGAGCGTCCATCCCTATAACCCTCCCTTCATTGGACCTTACCTTGCACTTGAAACTTTGTCATACCTATACGAACATATAATGCTTTGCATGTTTATATTTTGTACACTGTATCTAGTACTATTTATATCTATAAAATGTTTGCTTTTCACCAGGTGCCCGATATTCAAAAGTTCATTCTGGCACAAAAGGGTGTTTGCCCGTACAAACCAGGTTTTGCGCCAAAGCACAATATTCAAAAAGGTTAGTTGCACAAGCAAACAGGGTTAGCACCCATGCAAAACATAATGTATGCAGGTGGACAAAGGGAGGGGCAGGGACAGGAATATCCGGGCAACCCCATATTCAGCGCATATGCTCTACACAAAAGGGGTTACTGCAGTCGTTTTGCACAGCACAAATACCGTCAAACAAAACCTTGACTTATTCCGGGCTGCCCAAGTGGCTGCTGAAGTTTCTGCAGCCAGCAACCAAGTTAGCCAGTGGGGGAACACCCTTGCCTACCAGTGGTCTATAGATGGTCTCCCCCGCAGAGCACCTTCCTGGCACCCATGTAGGTAAGCCCTAGTGTGTACTGGTCCCCCTTCCCACCAATCGCCAGCCCATATAGTAAATTGTGAATCCCTCATGCCTAGCTGTCCCCCACTCACTCTGATCGCCAGCCCATATATGACATTGATAATCCCTGGTGCCTAACAGTTCCTACTTCCTTCCAAACGCCAGCCTGTATAGTAAATTATGACTCCCCGGTACCTAGTTGTTTCCCCTCCCTCCAAATGTCAGCTTGTATAATAAATTGTGATTCCCTGGTGTCTATAGCTGCCTCCCCACCCCACCGAATGCCAGCCCATATGAATTAATTGATAATCCCTGGTGCCAAACATTCCCCCCCCAGGACCTGATCCTTGACCCATAAAATACACTGGCTCCCTGGTGGTTAGTGGCCCCCCAGTACCCAATCCCCAACCTCATACAAGAAACCAGCTTCCAGGTGGCTAGGGTTGCCCCCCACCCTCTGATTGTTGTCAAGTATAGAATAAGAGATGTTCCTAGTGTCCAGTGGTTTCACCCTGTCCCAGATCCCTGACCCCATCACAAACAACACATTCCCTGTTGTCCTGTGGTCCCACCCTGTCCCAGACCCCTGACCCTATCACATACATCACATTCCCTGTTGTCCAGTGGTTCCCCCTCCCCTCTCCGGTCACTGGTCCATGGCTCAGAACAAGGACAACACCCTCTCTAGTATATGAGAACTGTGCTTATAATGCTAGTTGCAGTGCACAGAACATCCCAAAATATACCCTGGTGTTCCTCGGTAACCCCTCTCAATCAACTTTCCCCCTGTGTCACTTATGTAATCCCTTGCATCTAGCAGCCACCCACCATGTCACTGACCACCCACCCTGCCACCCCCCCCCTTACCTGAATCATTGGTGCCATGGGAGCCCATATGGTCTGGCACAGCCATTCTCAGCCAGCCACTGTATGCAAAGCCAGAGAGAGCATGTCCCATGTAATGTACACGGCATGTGTCCTGTACTGTACAGTTGCAGTGCAGTCCTATACAGTAGAAGACACACATCCCCTGCATTGCATAGGATGCATGCTCTCTGGCTTTGCATATGGCAGCTATCTGAGAAAATGTGAGGAGGGCTGCAATGATTGCTGTATGGACTCCTACATGACATGACGATTCAGGCAAGGGAGGATGCCAGGGTGGGTGGCCAGGGTTGGTGGTGGGTGCCATGGTGCGGGGGGTGCTAGATGCCAGGGATTACATATGTGACACAGGGGGAATGAATGTTGATTAGGGGAGTACCATGGGACACCAGAGAATATTTTGGGGTGCCCTGTGCAGTGCAACTGGCATTCCGAAGCACCACTCTCGTATCATGGGAGGGCACTGTCCTTGTTCTTGGCTGGGGATCGGTGACTGGAGGGGATCACTGGATATCAGGGACATCTCTTACCCTACACAGGACAGCAATTGGAGGGTGGGGGAACCCTAGCCACCAGGAAGCTGGTTTCTTGTACGGGGCCGGAGACTGAGTACCAGAGGGACCGCTGGACACCAGAGAGCCAGCTTATTTCACAGGTGGAGATCAGCTACTGGGGGGAACATTCGGCACCAGTGAGTAACAGTTGACTATACAGGCTAGCGTTCAGTGGGAGGGAGGACAGCTATGCACCAGAAATTATCACTTTACTGTACAGGCTGGCAATTGGGTGGGGGGACCGCTAAGCACCAGGGAGTTACAATTTACTATACAGGCTGGTACTCAGAGGGAGGGGGGACTACTAGGCACCATGGGTTATCAATGTTCTATACAGGCTGGTGTTTAGTGGGAGGGGAAACTAGGCACCAGGGATTATCACTTTACTATACGGACTGGTACTTGAAGGGAGGCGGGGACCACTAAGCACCAGGGAATTACATACATCTATGGGACAGAGCAATTGGAGTGGGGGTGGTGCCATGCAAACCTGCCACTGCTACCCATGCAAATGTGCCCATAATGGGAATGGGAATGTAAATGGCCCCTTAGTGCCTTGCATGCCCAGTGGGCTCATTTGAATGGGTCCCTCTGAAAATCACAGATAGCGCTCTGCATTATCCACTCTGGCAGCATTATTTCCTGCACAGCGGAGATCCATGCTGGGGAAACACTTCTTAACTTAGCGCTGCACCAGCATGGCCCTCATTCAGTCAGATATCACTGGTGAGCTATCCAGCTGAATATAGCAGTCTTGGAATCTTGGGCATGTGCAAATCACAGCGCAAAACTTTGTAGTCTGCCTTTTCCCTTTTTGAATATCGGTCACCAGAAGTTTTGCCTTAACAGGACACAACTGTAAACAAACTCTGCTTAATATTTTTTTATCCTGGAATTGAATAGAATAGATTTTAATTGTAAAGTAGACAAGCACTGGATAATCACACGCTGTGAAGCACAGGTAGATCCCATGTATAATTAAAGGTATATATACTGGTACCAGTGGGCACATAGTACAACTGGACAGAAGTACTGCCTGTGGGAGTACGGCTATTGTCAATTTAGGCTGGATCTAGCAGGACACCAGAAGACTGACTAGCACTAATCTGCTACCTCATTAACCTAAAGTCTTCTTCTCTTATGACTTGATCTTGTTTTCCAATAAAGCCCTTGTTTATTTGTTCATATTTACTGACTGGGTTATGTCATTCATAGAGTACAAGAATCCTGTTCTGTGTGGAATTTTTTTACACTGTACTGGTTCAAATGAGGGATGATTCCATGGGGAGGTGAGTAGCTACTGCGTCCCAGAGGATTGTTCCATACTTACAGCAGGCCCACTTTAACCTTTCTCTAGATGGAACCACTACACATTTATTTAAATCTTGGATACAACCCCCCAATCAGGAGTTTAATGACCCAGGCCCCCAATCCGTGTTTGAGACCACAAGGCAGGCTAGTAAACAACATCATCTGTGACTAGCGGGGAATACTTTTGTTATCAGAATTTGGACAAGCATAGCTAAAAAAAATAAAAAACATTAACATGCACATAAATACATTTTGATTGCAAGATCATTAGTGCTCAATCTAATTTTTGTAGGAAAGACTTGTCAGGAAATGTGTCTGGTATAAAAAAAATGCATATCTACTCATGCCAATGTTAGCCTATAATTATATTTAGGGTTTCCGGTTTTAGGTGTTGATTTTTCAACTTTCTCAATAGCTTTTCAAGTTGTAAAATTCTGTGTTTTCTAGCGTAAATAAATAAGTCTTAACACATTTCCAGTAGTTATCAGTGTGTATTGTAATACATTTTTGTTTTTTAATTTTTTTTTAAAAGTCATTGTGTACATTGCTGTTCCAGTTCAACAAATTGCAAAAATAATTAGAATTGCACATAACCCCATCAGTAGCACCATGTCCCATATTATTAGCACCAACCACTCCTCTCCACAGAAGGAGCCCCTGACTCGGGCATGCAATTCCACTGGGGGTGCAGTGCGGCGCTTCTCTACAGCCACCCGCCTTGTGCTCCAGCAGCCAGCCGACTCATCAAGGTACAGTCTTTCCCTGCAAGCACCACTCCTTTCGAATCTGGCACTACCCAACCACTACTCTGATTGGCCAGTTTTCTCCTCTGCTCCCTCACGGATTGGCTCTCCTGGCAAACATTTGTCATGCTCTCTTTTTTTTTCCCTATCACTATAAATTTGAAACAGATGTTTTCCAAATGCTTTGTTTCATTTGAAAGGTGGTATGAAGGCACTTTCTGGAACATCAGACATCTAAAAAGGTAACCCTTCCCTCACTGTGCACACAAATTCCAACTCTGTACAAATGCCTGCACCTATGAGGACCACAGCATAACAGTAACATGGGAGAATCCCTTCTCTTCCGCATCCTAGCAAATGGAGCACACCAGTGATATGCCAGTAATGGAGATGTTAAAGGACCCACAGCTGATCTGCAGTTAGGCTGTGGGACAAGTGTTGGTCTTTTAGTAGGTGACATGTCAGAATAAGCTCACGTGGGTCCACAGTTTTTAGCAATGACTGTCAGTGGGATTCAAGTCCCTACTTGGATCTCCTATTCAGAAGGGTACAGCTAGACTGTTGAGGATGGGGACCGTTTGTCTAGAGTTCAGAGAGCAGACTATTATCCACTGGGGGCTGTTGCAGTGTGATGATGGTGTGTACGAGAGCACTGCAGGTGTATGTATTTCGGTGTTTATCGGTTTTAACCGAAATTGCAAAAAACACGTTGGTGGTATTTTATCGGTGATTATCGGTTAAAACCGGAAACCCTAATTATATTATACAATGGCAGGAAAGAATACCTGGACTCTGATTGGTCAGTGTGTGCCTGGGACAGTGATGTGTCAGTATAGCATCACTGCCTGAAGTCCAGGCACACACATGACTGTATGACAATGTCATGAATCATGCCTCTCCTCTAGAAGTTACCACCATTCTAAGCTGCCACTGTAAAGGAATTCAGCTCCCCTCGATGATGTCACCCCCCCAAACATCAGTTCCATCAGTAAGTGAAGCGTTTCACAATGATAATTTTAAAATGCAGGCTTTGCACATACAGAAAAAATTGAATTTTTATGGCAGCTTTTTTCCAGCAAACTGAGTGGCTTCAGCAAACCACATAGACTGTAACTGCTGGTTGCACAGTTCACTGTCACCACTCACTTCCCAAGAAAAAAGTTGCCATGACAATTCAGTATATTTTCTGTTTGACAAGATGCACACATCCTCCATCACTGCTCTCCTCCTAAGTAAATTGAAGCTGTAGCTCTAATTGGTTTTGTCTCGCTACTGACAACAATTGTCTCAGCCACCACGGTTCTTGCGATTGGTTCAGTGGCCACACACCTCAGCTAACATAATAAATGGCTGAACTTGTTACACAAGATGTATTGATGAAATAAAAATTCCAGACCAAGCATACATAATACTCCTGAGACAGACAAGCGCATACATAGACCTGTGCATGGGGATAGAAAAAACCCTGTGGAATGAGATACACAACATAGTACAAACTGGGAGCATCACCTAGTGGGAAAAATGCAAAGTGCAGACTTTTATTGCCAAAGATGTTCTTACACAGACCAAAAATGAAGGAAAAACTTATTTAGAAGATTTCTTTTATTTTTTTTCTCTATAACCGAGTAATTATATAACAGCAATAATGTAATCCAAGGTGTGGGTTGTGCTGGGATGTCATTTCTTGGGTGTTGAATGCACTTGGCCTGAGGCCTCATGCCAACCACCTGAAGTGCAATATTATTCCAGCACGCCACACACCCTGTCATGCATTATTGCTTAAATATAACATTATAACATTCAAATTTCTGATTAGGTTTAAAATGCTGTACTAGGCTTTAGGGATGGATTGACAGTCCCCCTTTGATGTGAATTATTATAATAATCATATTATGGTGTCCACGCTAACATTTTGAATTTGAAAACTGTTTAAAACAGAATCTATACCCCACTGACTGGTAACTATGAATCATCCCTCTGACTTAATCACCAGAACTCTTGTTGTCAGTTTTGCAAAGAAAATACATATGCGTTCTTTTTTAACCACTTCCCCCAAATTTAAACGGTTGAACATATAATAAAAATCCATTTATTACTGTTTAATGCCAGGCAGTAAAGTTTTGTAGAGCACAGACAGCTTCATTATGTTCAGTTAAATCTTGTTGGCAGCTGTGTGGAGAAGAGGGTATAAACAGAATTTAATAGGTGGCGCTGGAAAACTACCCTGAAAATCCAGTTACTCCTAGATGTCACCCTTTGTATATTCTCCTTATGCACTCATAAAGCTTGGCTGTTCCCAAACTGTTTATAGTCACATGAAATACAGTTTTTTTCATTATTGCATGTCTTGTTTTATTTCACTGTGTGCAAAAAATCAAAATACAGTGCTAAATTCAGTATCTGAATCCCTTCTATGTCCTATTTTAGGAAGGTGATTATTGGCAGGGAGCCAGCTGTGTAACTGACCAGTTAATGTAATTTCTTGCTCGAAATGAAACTGTTGAAACTGACATGCAGCAGCAGTTGATGGCTTGGTTGACCTCGATAATCAAATTATTCATTAGGACTGAGATCCTTCAGACAGCCAGTGCTCTGCCTGTTGCTTTTCACTTTCAGCCTCATAGTAAAGACACCAGACTTGAAGTAGTGCAGAATTTAAAGAGCAGGTCTTGCTCTTCTGATTTTCTGGTCCCCCAAACATAAATGACATCTCACCTGGCCCAGAGTTGAGTATCTTTAAATCCATTTGTTTAATCCATGTTCAAAAGTTATTTCACTTGTAAATAACTCCCTGGCAGATACAGGGAAAAACAGAGTCACTTCCTGAACCTGCCGACACGCCACACACAAGCACATGCAGACCCATTTTGTGATGTAAGAAACTGAAGGCTGTGTGTGCGCGCTCCTTTGATTTCAATGGGGGTGTTTTTTTCTATGCATTTTAATAGCATTTATAGTTGAGATTTTAACATATCAAAGTGACTGCTCAACTAACAGGGACTCTGTTAGACAAGTGTTCACTTTGATTTGTTAAAATCTCAACTATAAATGCTATTAAAGTGCATAGAAAAAACACCCCCATTGAAATCAATGGAGTGCGCACATGCAGCCTTTGTATTCTAACATCACAAAATGGGGCTGCATGTGCCTGCATGGGGGCATGTCAGCAGGTTCAGGAAGTGGCTCTGTTTTTCCCTGTATCTGCCAGGGAGTTATTTACAAGTGAAATAACTTTTGAACTTGGATGAAACAAATGGATTTAAAGATACTCATCAACTCTGGGCCAGGTGAGATATAATTTATGTTTGGGGGAACATATTTCATAAAAAACTTCAATTCAATTGGATTCATGTCCCTGTGTCATGATTAGTGTTTCCTGAAAATACCATGCTGTTTGGTTTTGTGGTTTTCTTTAAATCAGCATCTGTTAATGTGGTCCGCAGTAACTGAAAACAGTGAAGAAACAGTGAAGACTTTTCTGTCCCAATCAGTGAGCAATGACATCGTTTTTGTCTAGCCTGCTGCTTCAGCGATTAAGTCTCTGATTGACTGAAGAGCCTGTTGCAGTTCCCAGTCAGAACAGTCTGTAGAGCTAATTGTTTTCACTCAAAGTTTGTTACTAACCCATCTGGTTTGTGTTCAGACAGATTAGTTTAATATCCATCATCCTGTTCTAATATAAAGTTGATCATTTGGGGTTCAGTGCTGAATGTCTGTGAGAAATTACTTTGTCTGTATCACAGCTGTCAGTTCTTTGCCATCAAAATTTTGCATTCTATTCTGGCTATATACAGTAACACAGGGTTGTTTAATGGATATAAAATAAATCGCAATTTTGTTAATTCATAGAAGCAGTGTTTTTATGTCAGATTGACAAACATGTGCCTGCCACACTCTGCTTTTTTCAGGAGCATGTACTGTATTAACTCATAAAATTCAGTTCTTTGAGGGTTTCTGTGTGAAAATACATCATGTATGTGTATAACTAGAAATACTATATGGCATCCAGAAGCCTCTGTCTCCTGCCTCTCAACTGAAGCTACTGCACCCTACTTCTCTCCGTCCCCCACCCCCACAGTAGTCAGGGCCAATGCACTCTTTGGCCCCCTGTTCCTGTCTCCACAGACAGGGCTGCTGTGCTCTGCTAAGCCCTAGAATCCTAGGCAGGGACACTGGTTTACTGGGATTGAGAAAGGGCATATTCCATTTTGCGCATTGTAAAAAACGGTATTGTCACCGGTGTCTGCTAAGCCAAAATCCACTTTTACCAGTGTTTGGTTTTGTGTACTTTATTTAACAATTTCTAACTCTGCTAACATGCATTTTAGCAATTTTGACCTCCACTATTACACATCCTTCCATCCTTGTACCAATTTAAAGTTATTTTAGGTACAAGATGGATGGCAGCAGCAACACTGCAGCCCCCATCCCTAAGGTGTAATGGAAGCAGCACTACGGCCCCATCCCTCAGGTGCGATGGCAGCACCAACAGCACTATGAGCTCCCTCCATCAGGTGTGAGAGAAGTAGCAGCACTGTGGCCCCCATCCCTTAGGTGTGATGGCAGCAGTACTACATTCACCATTCCTCAGGTGTGATGGCAGTATCAGCACTATGGCCCCCATCCCTCAGATGGGACAGCAGCAGTATTAAATTCCCCATCCACCAGTGGTGATGGCAGAAGCACTACAGCCCCAACCCCTTTGGTGTGATGGCAGTAGAAACAATGCAGTCCACACCCCTCTTGGGTGATGGCAGTAGTGACAGCACTATGATCCCCTTTCTTCAGCACCCATACCCCACATGCACAAGTTATAAATGACTTGCTCTCTTTGCTTGTTAGAACTCAGATGTGAATTAATCTGAGCCATCACCACTAAGGTGGACCACCTTTGTTTTTTCCTATCTATAATTTAACTGCCTGAATTGGATTTCTGCCTGTGACACTGCTTACCAGGGTTAGGGAACAGACTTGGGTGTTGGAGGGCCAGCTGGTGGGTGAAGGCTTGAATGTCCAACAACCTCTCACCTTCTACTTGGAGGGAGGGTGGGTTCATGGCTCAGCATTTGCTGGCACCTGGTGGAGGCCAGAGGCATGACAACATGTCAGCCCTCGCTGCAGGAGGGAGTGTGACAGACGTCGGCTTGTGCCTTGACATCATGTGGCCTGCCACGCTCTCAAGAAAATGGGAAAACACCCACTGCCCAACCGAAGGACAGCTGTTGGTCCCTTCAGAAGCCAGAAGCCCCAGGCATGTGTCTGTTCTGACCCCTGCCATGCCCAGGATACATAGAAAGCTCTTTAGGGCAATTCTCTTCCCCTGGTAGCCTGCCACAGGGGAAGGGGCCCACTCAATGAAGGGTTACTTTGGGTTACCTGGTAGCACAGTAGTAAGGGGCAGTGGATGGTGGTTGGGACTTAGCAGCGATGGTAGGGTGCCTTGGCAGGCTTGAAGGAGTGAATTGTCAGAGGGTAGGAGGAGCAGAAAGAAAAACTGCTTGAATTTGCTTCTTTGAAATAAAGTGTCTTCACCTAAAAAATCCACAAGTGATTATGGAAGACAGTCAAATGGATTTATGCATCTCCCAGACATGTGGATGCTCTTTTTTTTTTACTTGGTGTCCATGAAAAGGGTGTCTTCCAGTTTTCATGTCTTTGTTCAGATGTGAATTGAGCACTACTCTGCCCACCAGCATCATACAGCCCCTGGGGTCTTTTTTTATTTAGTTGTTTAAACAGGTATAGCACACTAAGCTGAAAGCTTTTTTACAGGAGCGACCTGGGAGCACAAGGAGATTATGTGACTTGCTCAGGGTCATACAGTAGGCAAATGGAAGCTGTGGGATTCAAACCCAGGTCTGGTCTACTGGATGTCACCAGATTTGCAGCTCAGAGCCTTAGACCACTGTGCTATACTGCCTGTCTGACCGTCTGTACATCGACTGTGCTTTCAAAATCCACTGGCCAAACATAAGTACTCTTAAATACTTAACATTTGCTTTTTGTTGAAGCAGTCTATCAGAAAACTTTTTGTTGTCACAGAGACTGAAACAGCAGGTGGGAGAAAAGATGCAAATTATCCAATTCACCTAAATGGGGTGCTAACTGTGAAGTCTTTCCATAAGTAGTAAGGCAGTTTCTTCTTTGTTAACATACTTTCATTCAGACTAGTTTTCATTCAAACAACTGAGGATTGTGGATGGTCATACTAATTATAAACTTGAATAAGCTAGTTGGTAATGATCCTGCATTTAGCAATCTACAACCTATATGCTTATATGCAAAGAATACAATAAACACCTGACTAAGATCTAAAAACAAGCTTATAAAACACGTAAAATGTATCTGAACATTTATCTTTACCTTTCCAAAATCATTGCGGCCCAAGTAAAACTCATGTAATTTACATGGTACCCTGACTACTATTCTATGATGTAGTAAACATATATTGGTATTTTTTTTTAATATTCTTTGTAAAGCAGGTAAGGCCCACTAGGCAGGACTGTCTGTTTTCAGGAGCAACCTAGAAGCACTGGGGAGGTTAAGTGACTTGCTTGGAGTCACACAGCATGCAAGTGGAGGTTATGGGAATCAAACCCAAGTCTGCTGGATGTACCCAGTTCATTCACTGCTTGTTACTCTAACCACTAGGCATGGGTGGTTAAACCAAATGGCTGATTACAACAAAGCAGTGAGGGTGATTTCCTAACTGACTCTATATGCAGCAAAGCAGAAAGAATGCAAAGCACAGCAGCATTCATTTTAAGATGCTGAAATCTGGGTCGGCCCACTGGCACTGCGATAGCACTATTGCTTGCAATGCCAGTGACCCAGGGTCAGAAGCGAACTCGGGTTGCTAGAGGTCTGGCCAGGGAAGTAGGATCGAGCACCTGGGGGACTGCTCTACTCCTAATGAGAGGGTGGGCTGCAGGTCCTGCTGCTTTACCACCATCTGTGTGACCACAGGTGGTGATGCAATGGTGCTGCAGAGTGATCAGGAGGGGAGGATGTAGCCAGGATCTGTAGCAATGGCATGTCTCTATGTGACCTACCTCCTTGGATCTCCTCTAGTGCCAGCACCCTCAGGGACAGAGACCAGAAAACCAGGAACAATCACCCCACATTGACCACTGGCAGAAGGGACACAGGTGCCCCAGACTTCATAACCAGGCTCCATGAGGGACCCACTGAGCTGCCTGACACACACTAAGGGAGTGTGGTGGGGTGACCTGGGGTCCCTTCCCTTCCCATCTGGGGGGGTACAATCCAAGCAGGATAAGGGCAGGACCACAGGAGCACCTCAGCATTACCTGGGGGTGAAGCTAATGGATACCCAGCCTGGGGATCTCTGAAAAGTGGAGACTGATGCTGTGAGAAGGGGACATAGAAAGAGAAAATAAAAAAAAATAAAACAAAATGCTGAAATCTTAGAGATTCTGTGCAGTGACATGCAATTTCTGCTAGGCACTGGTACAACAATTCAAAATCCGCAAACCAGGCGGGATTCTATGATTGTTACTGGTGTTACTAGTAAAAATGGAAAACCAGGGTCCCTGATCCTAGAGCCTCTGCCTCTACAGTTGTGGCTGCTGTACCATGCTACCTCAGGCCACCAAAGGGGATGTTTTTGCTGCACCATGCTACCCACTTCCATTGTCCCAAATGGGTAGGGCCACTGCACCACATGCACCCCTTCTCAAAGTTAGGGCTGCTGTATCCTGATGCTGCACTGTGTCCTCCACCACAGTCAAGGCTTCTGCACCATTGTATCTTCTGTACCCTATGATCACTGTGCTCTGCTGCACCACAGAGTCTCTTGCCTCCACAGTTAGGGTTGTTGCACCATGCTGCTCCCTGCCACCCAAGTCAGATCCTTTGGTACACTGCCCAAAGTGCTCAAAAGAAAGAAAAAAAAAACTTTCCTCTTATGTTATAGGGTGGGGAACAGAGGGTAGCAGGGTACAGCAGCCCTAACTGTTTGGATAGGAGACAGGGGTGGCATCAGGGCAAAGCAGCTTAAACTGTGGGACAGGGTGCAGCAAACACACCTGTTTGGGACAAGAGACATGGGCAGCAGGGTGTAGCAAAGGATCTGACTCTGGTGGCAGGGGCAACAGGGAGAAACTGCCCCAACTGTGGTGGCAGGGGACAGGGTGCAGCACATGCCATGCCTTGGCAAGTGGTAGCATGAAGCAGCAGCCCTAACTGTGGAGGGATGGGGATCTAGGGCACAGCAGGCCACAGCAGCCTTGACTTTGTAGACAGGTACAGGGTGCAGCAGGCTTGGATGTGGTGGCAGAGACAGAGAGAAGCATGGTGCAGATGCCTCGATTGTGTGGCAGGACACAGAGGAGCATCAGGGTATGGCAGCCCTGATTGTGGGACAGGGTATGTGTGGTGCAGCAGCCTTGTCCATTTGTGGCAATTGAAGTGGGTAGCAGGTGCAGCAAAATACCTCACCTCTGGTGGTGGGGACAGCATTGTGCAACAGCCCCAGCTGTGAATGCAGGGTACCTAGATCTCTAGGGCTTAGCAGAGCAAAGCAGCCCTGTCTGTGGAGACAGGAAAGGGGGGGGCAACAGGGTGCATTGGCCCTGACTGTGGGGGTGGGGGACAGAGGGAAGCAGGGTGCAGCAGACTCAACTGTTTGTGCAGGAGGCAGCAGGGTGCAGCAGCCTTGACTGTATGGAGAAGACAGTGGGCAATTGGGTGCAGCAGCCTCAGATGGGGGCAGAAGACAGGGAGCTTACAGGACAGGGGAAAGGGAGAAGCAGAGAGCTGCTGCCTCAACTGTCAGACAGGAGACAGGGGCATCAGGATGCCATATAGTATTTTTTAGTTATACACATACATTATGTATTTTCACACAGAAACCCTCAAAGAACTGAATTTTATGAGTTCATACAGTACATGTTCCAGAAATAGCAGAGTGTGGCAGACATGTTTGTCAATCTGACATAAAAACAAAATTGTTCTCACATGAACCTATTTATGGAGGCTACATCAAAGACACACTGCTTCTATGAAATACAATTTAGATTTATTTTATATCCATTAAACAACCCTGTGTTATATAGCCAGAATAGAATGAAGAGTTTTGATGACAAAGAACTAATAACTGTGATACAGACAAGGTAATTTATCATATTCATTCATACTGCTTCAGTTCAGCATTGAACCCCAAATGATCAACTTTTTATGAGAACAGAATGATAGCTTTTAAGTTATCATTCTAAACATAAACCAGATGGGTTACTAACAAACTTTGAGTGAAAAAAAAAAGACTCTACAGACTGCTCTGACTGGGAACTGCAACAGCTTCTTCAGTCAATCAGAGACTTAATTGCTGAAGCAACAGGCTAGACAAAAACGATGTCATCGCTCACTGATAGGGACAGAAAAATCTTCAGTGTTTCTTCAGTTTTCAGTTACTGCAGAGCACATTAACAGATGCTGATTTAAAGAAAACCACAAAACCAAACAGCATGATATTTTCAGGAAACACTACTCATGACACAGGGCTGTGAATTCAAGTGAATTCAAGCTTTTTATGAAACATATTCATTTGATCTTTAAGAAACTTTTGCCTAGCAGAGGCCACCCACACTGATATACATTGTCACTACCTGTATGATGTGGCAGCCTCATACCGCCTCAGTTTTCTGCTGGAGACAAGCTCAGAGATGTACCATACTAACAGGAATGGGAGATTAGAACTCTGACCAGGTTGACAAGGAAGGCTGTGGTTTCAGTAAGAAAAGCCCATTGGGAAGGTTGTAGAAAAGGAAAAGATCAAACATGCAGTGATGGGTCTGTCTCCCAGGGTATGCCACCTGAAACAGAGAAGGCGTAGGTGACACAGTGTGCTGTGGCTCTATGTAATACATCCCCTTGAAAATCTGCTGTTACTAGTGCGTAATCAAACTAGCAGCACAATGAAAAATGTTTTCCCAAAAATCCAGTTTCAGCTAGTTAATAAAAATGTTATTATAACAGTCAAATTTATTTTTCTAGGTACATCCTATGCTGCACACTATGGGCAGGATTCACAAAACAGATGTGCTGGGTGCAAATGAGGTGTTCCGTCGCAACAGGGAAATGCATGTTGGTGCCTTTCACAGACAGCACAGATGCCCTGGTGCAACCCAGATGTGCTGCACCACACAGGATGTGCCAGAGGCCAAAATTAATTATTTCTGATGCATCTGGAGGAGGAGTGCAACTGCATATACAGTGCAGAGCCATTCACAGAGCAACATGAATCTGCAAATATGGAGCAATCACAGTGCAAGTACCAAATGTGCTGTTTGGAGATAAGTATAAAAGAAATAGACTTAAGTGCAAGTCCCCAGCAGGCTGACCACAGGATAGCAGCAGCAAGCAGGAGTACAGCAGCAGCTGAACACAAACATGGATGGAGCACCTTTCCTGATGGTGGGAATGTTAATGGGGATGAGGAGACTGGCAAACCAGCAACGTGGCGGTGGAAGGCACCGTAGGTGTCCAGTCATGCAGCGGTATCATGCCAGACTACTGTTTGAACAGCTGACGGACACTGAAATGGTCTGCTGATACTGCCTGAACAGGGCTATTCTGAGGCAGCTCTGTGAGCTGTGCCATGGCAAAATGCAGGCACCCACTGGAAGGGGTCATGTCATATCAATGGAGACCAAGATGACAACAGCAATGTGCCTGTTCACCACACGAACCTTCCAGAGGCCAGTTGGGGACACCACTGGCATAACCCAGCCATCCACGTACCATCTCCTCACACAGTTCCTCACCGTACTGCTCCCACATGCTTCAGAATTCATCCCCTTCACAAGCACACAGGCAGAGTGGACAGAAGCCATGCAGCAGTTCCACAGAATGGCACGCATGCAAGGCATCATAGGGGCCATTGACTGCACCCATGTGGCAATCTGTGCACCACCTGGCAAGAATAACATGACATATATCAACTGCCAGGTGGTGTGCAGTGCCACTGGGCACATCAGCAATGTCTGTGCCACATGCCCTGGGAGTACACACGATGCCTTCATATGGCACCAGTCCACCCTGTGCCACCTGTTTGAGACAGGGAACATACCCAGTGGCCATCTATTAGGTGGGTGGGGCATGCAGAAATGCTCATGAACAGGGTACCATGGCATAACAAGTGGTGGGAGGGAGAGGAGGTGTGCAAGGATCATGGCAGGGACTGTGCAGGGGAGTTGCACAGGTGGGACAATGGAGGTGGGCACAATGAGGGAACTGCAAACGCAGCAAGGAGGACAGTGCAGCAGAACAGTGCAGCATGGGAGGCGGGTTGCAGCACAACACCAGGGATGAGTGGCAGAGCAGAACACACCACATGCAGTCATGCATGGGCAACCACTGGGCAGTGGCGGGCAAGCAATGCCAAATGGAATAGGTGTGGGCAGTCAAGGCTGCATGCACGGGCAGGTACAGGCAGATGTGTGCAGCCAGGACAGGCCATTGCAGGTGTGAGGGGGGATGTAGACAGCCTGAGAGGGTCGCCATGGGGACAGGGGTGGACATTCAGCAGACACAGTACTGAGCCATGGTGCATGTGGGGCTGGAGGACACAATGCAGAGGTATGCAGTGGTGTAACAGACTACTTTTGCCCCCCCCCCACAGATTATTCAGCATACCTCCTCTGACCCTGGCTACTCACACCCTTCTGCAGACCTGGCATGGAGGCAGAAAAGTGCTACAATGAGGCACACATTGCTATGTGTGCCATCATTGAGCATGTCTTCAGCATGCTGAAGATATGCTTTAGGTATCTGGATAGGTTGGGTGGTGCCTTACAATATAGCCCAGAGAAGGCCTGTGGCATATTCCTGGACTTTTGCATGCTGCACAACATGGCCATTGACCGTGGAATAGATGTCCAGGACGAGAAGGGTGACAGTTCTGGGAAGGAGGAGGAGGAGGGGGGAACAAAGATGCAGCATGCCAGGGGTAGCATGATGGACTGACACTGGCCTGCATAGACACATGCCTGGTTGCCAGGTCCTGGCAGCACAGGGACACCATCGTCGGAAGAACACGTCAGGGTCCGCAGGTGAGTAACACAGGTGGGTTGTACATGGCAGCCCCCCAAACCCACACACACACACACATACAGTACACACCCACACCCACACAGCCACACACACCCAAACACCCACAACCACACCACTGGGCAGTCGATGGCAACACTGCCACTGTGTAGCACAACTGTGAAGGTTGACAACTCTGTACACACACAAGCACAGCAGGACTCATGTGTCTAGGGGGCACGGTATATGTACTGGGGATGGCATGGATCAGTGTACTGCTGTCAGCACACATGCACAGCAGACACAGGACCACACTCATCATGCCCACACTATGCAGCACAACAACGGCGCACCTGGACATGCACGTGGAAACTCACAGGTGTCTCACACACAGGCAACGTACTGGGCAGGCGAATGCCATTCATGCCACCCCAGGCACTGGTAGACTGATGTGTAGGCAACAATGGGTGAAGGCAACAGGGGCCATGTGAGCTGTCATCCAGGCATCAGTGGGAAGGTACCACAGCCACCACTGGCCACAGGAGTGGTAGCCAACAACCCTGGAGGGGTACTGCAGCAAGACCGTGAATGGGCGCTCACTAGTGTGTTGTCTCCGTGATCCATGTTGGATACGGGGTTGATGGGGATGGTGAGGTGTGGTGACGGCATCAGCAGCAATGAGTCCACCTGATGCTGTGACCTGGATGTCTATGAGGCACTCCCAGGGATTTGGCTGGAGGCCCAGCATTTGAACATGCCGCCTCAGCAGCATGTGCAATCCGCTCCAGAGCTGCGGTCATGCCCACCTGTAGTAGGCAAGCCTCTGCCAACATCTGGATGTGCCACACAGCTGATGACTCCTGTTCTATGGCCAGCAGTGTCTGAAGGCCTCTGAGCTCAGCCTGTAGGGATGCCTGTCCCTCCACAGTGTCCCGCAGGAGGTGTACATAGCCTTCAACTTCATCGGCAGGTGATGGCTTACAGGGACGTTGCCGACAGGCAGGTTGGATGCTGGCCTGCTGCGGCAGATCCACTGTAGGTGGATGCATCACATCAGGCCACTGAATGGGTGAGGATTTGGCTTGGGCAACTGCTGCATGTCCAGGGATGGCTGCATCACGGTACTCCTCCGCCTACGGTGGCACCACAATGCCCTGCTGACCCATGCTGGCAGTCCCTGGCACCACAGCAGCACCAGGCACAGAGCCCATAGCAACCACTATCATAGATGGCTGTGCAGGCCCTACTGGTGTGCCAGGGGCTGCAAGACCACCAACGACTGATGGTGCCACCTGTGTATGCACCTGTGCGTCATTCACTCCACTGTTGGCCATGTCCCCTCAAAGTTGAGTGGAGTCTGAATCATCATCAGCATCACTGCACGCCCCCTGCATAAAAGGTGGCAGTACCATCAGGGCATCTGCAAGGTCCACCCTGTCCCCTGGGTCATCTTCAGCTATACCTAGAAAGCTGACCAGCCATGAGCAGTCCCAATCACCAGTCATAGCACCAGTCACCATGGGGTCAGACGGCCCTGCAACCACTGGTGCTGCATCCGGGATGCTATGGCATTTGAAGGGCCCAGCACAGCATCATCCACAGCCCCAGCTGCATCCCAGTGTAATGGCCCAGCAACATCCACTGCAAGGCCATCCTGGGGTGCCCCAGCCACTGCAGTACCAGTGAGGTGTGATGGAGCTGTAACAGAAAGAAGGGATACATGGTTACAGGCATGTGTGACAGTTGTGTTCAGACAGGCATGTACAGGTGGTCATGCACATGTGCCAGTAGTGTGCCTGACATGCCATACGGGTGACAGTCGACAATGATTCCGCTGATGTGGCCAGGCACCGGCTACAGCAGGACTGCACCGGTGCCTGTACTTGCCCCCTTGGACTTGTGTGTGACTGGCACAACACCCTGGCCACCACCCACAGGGATGACATCACTGGTGTGCAGCGGACCCACACACCATGAATGCCCCCACCCCAACTGCACATGGCCAGCCTGTCATACGAATGCACAACACAGTGCACGGATGTATCGTACAGAACCATGGTTGGTGCACACAGGCACATGGTCAAATAGTGACCCACAGTGGGGCTGTTGGGGCACCCATGGTACACACACAGGGACAGGCACATTTCCCCGGCATGCATACTCATGGTGCTGTGATGGATTACCCCTTGTCTGGAAGCCCCCTCCTGAAACACCTTGCACAGCTGCCCATCCCATGCTGTCCACCAGCAGCTCCTCCGTGGGTGTGAGGTGCACACCTGTCTGCAGCCCACAGCCTGTCCCACTCAAGGAGGCTTCAATGTGTACCACCTTCTCCTTGGCTCACCTCTTTTCATCATTCAGGTACTTTCTGCACTCCTGGGGTGTCCTCTTGAACTTCCCAATGGCATTGACATACCTTGCCACAGCCTTCTAGTCCTCATCCCACAGCTTGTGGCCGCCACCCCTGCTAGCCAGGATGTCCTTGCGGATGAGGTAGGCCTCAATCAGTGCCCTGTCCTCGTCAGTGGTGAAATTGGGACCAATGCATCCCACAGCTGTGTCCTTTCTGGACATAGTGGTTTCTGTGGGTGAGAATATGCGGGCATTAGCACACGCCTGTTACTATGTATGTGTGCAGGCATGGTGTCTGGCTGCTGCAGGGTCACAGCACCCTGTCTGCATACCTCTCACCAACTTGCTGTGCATATCTGGAACAGGACATAGGTTGGTCAGGGACAGCTGGCCAATGTCAGGTACAGATATGTAGCACTGGTACACATAGCTAACATGTCCTGCACATGTGTCTGGCATTGTTTGCCATGTACCACCAGATGGTGGTCTGGCCTGCAACACACATGTCTGATTCTGCTGTACCATGCTCTTTGACACAGCAGCAATAGCCTTCCCCCCCACGCCAAACCTAGTTGGAACAGTGGGACACTGTGGAGCACTCTCAGGGACATGCCTGTTGACCAGAAACAGTTGATGGTTATGGCTGTATGCCCTAATACACACACTGTCATTTTGTGCTGCCACACTGACTATGGGACAATGTAAACAGACTTACCTTCAAGGATGCAATTCCTCTCAGTCACCTGAACTCTGCAGAGGTGCATTCAGGAGCATTTATGGCTCAGGGCATGCAAATGAGATTGGGAGCATCTGTAATAAGATGCTAAACAAGTGAGATGCCCCTGACTCTGGCAATGAGCTGATTTGGGAGCAATGTCTGTGAATTACATAATTGCCCCCAGTTCATCCCAATCAGCAAAGCACAACTGCTGCATTGAGCACATCCCCCTGTGTTGCATTTCTGGCACATGCCTGTCAAACATAGGGCATTTCCTAAATACAACACAAATGTCACAGCACAATTCTCCGTATGTGCGATGACGGGTTAGTGGCATGACAAGCATAGCGCAACTGGTCTGGTGTTCCTGACCACGCGATTGTCTGCAGGTGAGCATCCATATCCACTTGTGTGATGGCCACTGCACCGCCTGTCTTGTAGTGTGCATGTTTTGTGCTGCGGCATGACATTGCTTCAGTGTGCACCTGTGGATCACAGAACAACACCGGCAGTGTGCGTGGCAACACTGCACTGTGTGTGGCATTGCTTTCCACTCACAATATGGCATATCTGGGGGTGTGGCCTAACCAGTGAGCGGAATGGCAGCTTAATTTTGGAGCTGCTGCATACTGAAGATTTAATCCGAAATTGCCTGTACCTGGGATGGAAAAAGACCGTAAAATACAATAATAGAGAATACAGCTAGGCTCTAGGTGTGTAATTTTACCTTTCAGTGGTGAAACAGCAGAGATTCAATGAGGGGAGCCCTTTCAACATTTATGGCCTGCAGCATGGCAGAGGTGCCCGGCCCAGTGCTTGACCTCGTGTATTTTAATGCCCTCTTTGAGAAGTTCTTACATCGCATGGATGAGGTGACCGAAGCTTCTCACCATGCAACGGAGGCTATTCAAAATCTAACCGGGCATATAATAAAAATAGAACAGCAGTTGCTGACACAGGATTCGGAGATTGAAGAGATCAGAGGGATGCAGAGGGACCAACAAAGTAAAATAAATGCACTTCTGGCCAAAGTTGATGATTTAGAAAACCGACGCCGAAGAAATAATTTTTAGTGTTAGCATTCCCAGAGGGAGTGGAAAAGTGCGATACCATTAAGTTTCTCCAACAAGCTTTTCCTGAAATCCTGGGCTTACAGGTAGATTTCTGACTGGAGATAGAACATGCGCACAGAACTCTCACTCAAATGCCAGCTAAAGGGGGCAAGCCTAGGGCTATCTGACTTAAACTAGTAATGTATAACACACAGCAGGCACTGTTACAGTGGGCCAGGGAAGTGGGTCGCTTAAGCTGGCAGGGACATACAATTTCAATATATCAGGACTTCTCAAGGGATCTATCAAATAAAAGGCATGAATACACTCTGTTGCACCACAAGATGCAAAAATGGGCATCCAATATTCTTGAAGGTATCCATCTATGATGCGTATATTGCATAATAGGATTCCACTTTCATTTGAGACACCAGTAGCCCTGGAAGAGTTTCTGATGAGGCACCCGGGCAAGTCCCCTAAACCTCCCACTTGCCCAGATCCCCCTGAACCAGAAGGAATGTTGACAGATCCTGAAATGCAACCTGAGGCCCTAAATAGGCTTCCTTGTTGCAGCAGAAAAAGAATGGCAAGAGATAGCCACAGGCGTAGAGAGCACCCCCATATCAGAACCAGCCTTTACTCCGAGTTGGCAGATCGGGAGAAACAGCATGATGTGAGTACAGCCTTAGTGCGATACATGACCCGGAACTCATACGAGGTGTTGAGATCCCCCTCGCCTTCCTCCAGAGATCCTTTAAGTGAAGAGACTCCCCCGGTGGGAGCAGCTCCCCAGACCAACAGGACCATAGCGAAACATAGAAACATAGACTTTGACGGCAGATAAGGACCACTTGGCCCATTTAGTCTGCCCATTTCCCTACCTACAGGATAGGCTGCAGATCCTAGTTAACCAACAGCCTATTTCTTCCTACCCCCCACAAGAGACTGAGAAGGATTTCCAATGCGGAGGTGACATGGACCCACAGAAGGAGCAGTGTTCCTCAGGTGCAGCACCCGAAGACCGCGAAGGCAACCAGGCCGCCGAAGCAGCATCAACGAGTGATCAGAGGCCGGAATTCGATGAAGCAGCCTCCTGAGCTTTTTTAGATAAGTAACAATTATGTATTCAGGCTGTGTGAGGCAGGGGGTTTCTATTCTGTAGTGTTACTGCCCTGCTGCTGGGATGATTTTGAAATCAGCTTTTTGGGCTTAGAGATCACGAGACATTGGGACACATGCCTCTCCAGGGTATACTGATCTCTAGGCCATAGTTAGTATCCCATGTGCAGTTACCCGGGAGAGGAGATGCTGGGGCAGAGGGCAAGAGATAAGGGCTGGAATAATTGAGAGAAGCTTCTCTGGCCTTGGTAACGTGTATGGGATGCACATCGCAAAGTTTATGTAGGGTGGATGTGGTCTTTGGCTATGTGCTAGACTCGATCCTGTTTATTCTGGGTTGGGAATTTTCAACCAGAGGGGGATGCCTAGGAATGTGTTTTCTGTTGGGGGCTCTGGGCTATTAATGATGTGAAGGGATGGTCGCCTTGGGGGTGCTGGTTTTATGACAAACGGAGCCTAATGGTAGTTTACCCATGGGAATAAGTGCTCCCCTTTTCTTTTACAGTGGCACCTTGCATCCTGGGGGTACAGGAAGGGTTTTAGCCACAAAGAGCTCATAGCCCAAGCTTCCCCCTATATTGATATACGCCCAGAATCAATTTTCTGTTTACTAAATGGTCAATACATTACAAAATGTATTCAGAATGATGCAGGTTGATGCATATTATTTTTGCATGCAGCCCCCCCCCCCACCTCCCACCAGTTGCTATACCTTTTGGGAAACAAAAGACAGATCGGTCGGGCTATGTCCTGACTGCCACGTCCTCAGGAACCAATCTGCAGATCTGGACTTTCCAAGGGTGGCAAGGGATCATATACACAGGATGGCTCCAATGGAGCACGGAAGTGCATTATGTAAATATGTTTAACTGTTGGTTGTTGTGTGTGTTTGTGTTTCGGATTAAAAGGTGGCATACGTTTAAAGTGCAATTAAGTGAAACCTGGTTGCCAAGAGATGATAGGGGAAAGATTCTAAGCAAAGGTAGACTGGTTATACATGGCAGGGTTGTCCTAGAACGCCTTCTACATCTGGAGCAAAAATCTGGGATAGGACAAGTTTATTCAAATGTTTCAGAACGGTGCCCTCCCTCCTTCACTGGTGGTTTATATTTATTTTATACCCCACTACCCCCCGAGGGCTACGATTATGGCTGAATTAACCTGTATCACTTGGAATGTGAGGGGGTTGAACACGCCGGTGAAGAGGAAGTAGGTACTGTCATAGCTGAAAAAGATTAAGACCCAAGTTGCTTTCTTGCAGGAGATGAAACTTGATGGAAAGGGCCATGGGCTCCTTAAGAGGGACTGGTTGGGAGTAGAAGTTCATGCCTCAGCCTCGATGAAAAAGCATGGTGTAGCTATTTTAATACATAAACAGTTACACTGGTCTCTCATCACATCCAGGGCCGATCCACAGGGCAGATGGGTAATTGGTATTTTTCAGACCCCTACAGGGCCTATTTTGTTGGGGAATATCTATGGGCCAAATGAAGATGATGCAGCTTTCTTCCATCAGACCTCTCAAACCCTCCTTGATATGAATAAAAACAGCATGTCTGCCATTTTTGAAGGGGATTTTAATTTAGTGCTTAACCCCATGATAGATAAAACCACAATAAAAAAAGGGATTGTACATGGGAAAGGAAGGAGAGCCCTGCTGAACTGGATGAGTGACCAAGGACTGACAGATGTATGGCGTGTACTGAATCCCAGGGGGAGGGATTATTCTTTTTATTCTCCAGTACATGGTTCTTATAGCCGTATCGATTTTCTGTTAACATCACCCCAGATTATGCAGGCAGCTACAGAGTCCAGTATATTCACCATAGTAACCTCGGACCATGCTCCAGTTCAACTGACTATTCTATGGGGCCCACATATTCCTACCTCCACTTCTTGGAGATTAGATCCCCTGCTAACAAAAGATACGGAGTTTTTAGAATGGGCCAAAGTGGAGGCATGGATGTTTTTTCAAGATAACCCAGCACAGGACACCACAGCCGGGGTCAGATGGGAGGCATTTAAAGCTACCATTAGAGGCAGGATCATTGCCTATGCAGGAGCTAGAAAGAGAGGCAGGGAGCAAAAACTGAAAGACTTTGAGGATGAGCTTAAAGTAGCACAGCAGTAGCATAAGGAACAAAGAGGGAAAGCCGGACATGATTCTCTTTGTAGGAAGGTAGTTGGTCTCAAGATGGAAATAAACTCTCTTTTATCAAGGAAAGCTGAACTCTCCATCTTGAGACTGAAACACAAATATTGGGAAGGGGGAGAAAAAGGGGGGAAGGTCTTAGCTTATAGGTTAAAGAAACAGCAAATGGACCGTTACATAGCTGGGCTGAGAGATACTACAGGAGTAATGCACACTAAAAGTAAGGAATTAAATGCGGTTATGGCAGAATACTATCAATCTTTGTATGCCTCTTCCAGACAGGCAGACCCCCAAGCAGTCCACGCTTTTCTTCACTCACTACACATTCCCACTATAACCCTACAGCAGGCTGAACAACTAGATGCCCCATTAACCATAGATGAAGTAAAGAAGGCCTTGCTTTCTCTTAAACCAGGAAAAGCTCGGGTGGGGACAGTTATTCAGTGGAGTTTTGGCAGGCCTTAACTGACATTATTGCTCCAGCTCGTCAACAAACTTATGTCGAAGTGAAAGTGCAAGGGATCTTACCTCCCATATTAAGAGAGGCGGTTATTACAGTGCTGCCCAAGAAAGGGAAAGACCCTACATCCTCGGGTAGCTACCACCCAATCTCACTCCTTAATATGGACAGTAGAATATTTACTAAAGCCATAGCGCTAAGATTAGGACCCCTGTTACCGCAGCTTATACACCCTTCTCAAGTTGGCTTTGTCCCCGGTAGATACAGTGCAGACCATCTTAGGACCCTGATTAATTTAACCCTTATCGCCTCTCAATTGTTAACCCCGGCAGCTGCTGTAGTTATAGATTTCAAAAAGGCGTTCAACTCCTTGGAGTGGGATTATCTCCATGCGGTTTTGGTGAAACTGGGAATAGGCCCTCGCTTCGTTCATGGGTAACAGCTCTATATATTTCCCCATTGGCCCGATTACTAATTCAACTTTATCCCCGCCTTTCAAGTTGGCCCGTGGCACTAGACAAGGTTGCCCTCTGTCTTCCCTCCTATTTGTGCTGGCTGTGGAACCTTCAGCTGCTACTCTTAGAGATAACAAGACTATCAAGGGGATCCCTGTTGACAGCAGGGAATATACTACCCTTCTCTATGCAGACGACCTTCTGGTCCTTGCAGCAGATGTGACTGAGGCACTAACCTCTATACTTAATAGCTTACTCCACTTTAGAGGACTCTCAGGCCTTCAGCTTAATACCACCAAAATGGAAGTCCTCCCTCTTAACCCTAGGTGCCAACCGACAGTACTGGTAATACCAGTCTGAAATGGTCGGGGGAAAGTATCATATATCTAGGTATTCGATTCTCTGCCAAGCTCTCTAAATTATGAGGATACAATCTCCATCCCCTCCTAGTGGACCTACAGGAGGATATGTCCAAATGAACTAAACTCCATTTAACCCTAGCAGGCAAAATAGCTGCGATTAAGATGATCTTAGCCCCTAAAATTTTTTATCTCCTGGAAAATATTCCCCTTTCCTTACCACAGAGCTGGACCCAGAAGATAGATAAGGTAGTCAGTAGATTTTTATGGGAAGGGAAACCCCCCAGGTATAGTAGGAACAAACTTAGGGCACATTGGTGCTTAGGTAGGTGGTGTCTTCCCTGGTTCGAAGGTTACAAGTGGGCCTTTCATATGGGGCAATCCCTATGCTGGCTGGGTATAGGAACCACTCCCCAACCTCAATGGGTCGATATAGAACAGACTGTAAGTCAAAAGATCTCCTTGTCACTTCTGGTCTATAATAACCACCCAACAAACCTTAAAACGCATCTCACGATAGGAGCCTCCTTACAATGCTGGGTAAAAATAAGGAGGACGTTGAAAATGGACTTGGCACCAATCAAATTAACTCCACTGGGGAGGAACGAGAACCTGTGTATAGATAAAGACCTGTGTATTGGAATGGGTGGGCAGACAAGGGCATCGCCAAGTTGGAAGATATACTTGTTCCATCCTCTATGGCAATAGACTCTTTTGCCAACCTGCAGGCCAGATGGTCAATTCCGGCTTCTGATTTCTGGAAATACCTACAAATACGTAGTACATCTCAGAAATATATGACCCATGTAGCAAAAAGGGACACACAGAATGTACCCTTTTGGTTAACAAAAGAAAGGGGGCTGGCTAGCTTAATATATGGTGTCCTCTGGGACACATTGCCCAGCCAAACTGAGAAGTCTAAGCAGAGGTGGGAGGGGGCTTTACAACTTGAGTTTATGGACCTACAGTGGAAAGAATGCTGGAAAGGGGCCCAAAAATATTTTACAGATGCAAGGAGCAGATTAATACAAAATAAAATTCTCCATTCATGGTACCGTACACTGGTGGTACTACATAAGGCAGGGGTACTAAGCTCCAATTTATGTTGGAGGTGTAACTCCCACCCTGGAGACTTGCTCCATATCCTCTGGTCCTGTCCTCTAATACAACAGGTATGAGATAATGTATGCGAGATAGGGGCTAAAGTCCTGAAGAAATACATTCCTCGATCCCGTCCCCTACTTCTCCTGGGTATGAAATCAGAAGCTCCCCATCTTTGAGAGCTAGAATATCATTGGCTAGCCCTATGGGTCATGCAAGCAAAGTGGCTCCTCGTATGTAGATGGAGAACTACAGTGGTTCCTAGTGTACAAGAGCGTCTCACCTCCATGGTTCATATTGCCAGTATGGACAAACTCTCCCACCTGATAAATAATTCCCTAGGAATCTATGAAAAATGTTGGACCCCCTTTACCAGATATGACACTCCCAAAACTGGAGTGGGTTAAAAAACTTTATAACCAGGATTTCTGCTAGGTAACAGGACTATGTAAATGGATTTATCACACTCGTTTATCCATGAATGTATGAATACGTTGTATTGTACTGCCTCCCTTAAATATAAATAAGTGCACTTAATAGTATATAGAATAGTGGTTCTTTGTGTTTTTTTTTTTACCTAGGGTGTCAGAAGCCTAGACAACACCCGAAGTCACAAAGAGTCCCACGATGTAGAAATATGGAGCTTGGAAGCCTTGCCTCTCCAACACCTTAAAGTTAAGAGTTGTAGGTATCGGGGTAAGTACCTGTTAATTGCTAACAGCTATCCTTCATATGCTCTGATGTCGAGTTGTCTATGTAACCAACAACTCTATAACAGTTCTCTTTTTTGGAATAAGTGTTTTCACTATTGTAAGAAAAAGAATATGACGATAAAAAACAAGCATTTGTCAATGCCGAATGTTTGCTTGCTGGCATTGGCAGTGGTAGTGTAGAAGTTACAGAGCTGCGTAATAGGAATGGCAGTGAAGTACTGAACTGAAGCCAACCCCACCACCACCCTGCAGAGAGTGACAGGCATTGGGGTGTGCCTTTGGGTCATCAGGCATAACGGCAACGCCATTTTACCACACCCCACCCTGCAGACACTAACAAGTGTCACGGTGTTCGTTGGGGTCTTTGGCCCTTAGGCGCACCCCATTCCATTAGGAAATATGGTGAGATGGGTGCAATATAGGAGAATGGGGTGAACTTTGGGGCCGAAGAGTCCAAGGCATACCTCGATGCCTCTCACTGGCTGCAGGGTGTGGAATGGTATGAGCATTACAGGCAAGAATCCCAAGTCACACCCCTGATGCCTGTCATTCTCTACAGGGTTGGGCGTTATGGTTGGAAACCCTAATATCTCAGGCATTCGTTGGTATTTTCACTCCAAATTTTCAACATGTTTTTTGTGACCCCACCTCATGAACAAGGGAATATCAGTTTGTTAGCCGAAAGCTGCTTATGCACAGCGACTACGGCAATTAGCACCACAGGTGCAAAAACATTCCGAACAGGATGTAAAAAATGACAGCTGTACTGTTCATGGGGAGCTGTAAAAAATGGCAATGTTGCAAATCTGCAGTAAAAATATTTTTAAAAAATGGTGAAGTCACGAGCGTACATAGAAACTGTGCAACGCACACCCGTAATATAATTAGGTTGGGGATTTTTACAGCAGATTGTCAACTCAGGCATTTTGGTGCCTCCGATCATGAACAGTGTCACTGTGATTTTCTTTATCTGTCCCAAACAATGATTTCCCACAGCGACCACGCATCTCTGGCTGAAAGTGTGAAAACACACTTCAGCCATGTTGTGAAAAATGACAGCTGTACTGTTCATAAGGAAGTGTGGAAAAATGCCACTGGTGAAAATCTGGACTGAAAATATTACAAAGTCATGAACTTACGAGGGTGCATGGAAACTGCGCAATGCTCACTCGTAACACAGTCATTTTATGGACTTTTGTCACCAAATTTTCAACATAGCCATTTTAAGACCTCTGCTCATGAACAGTGTAACTGTGATTTTCTTAATCTGTCCCAAACATTGCTTTTGCACACCAACAGCACCATTGTGCGCTACATGTGTGAAAACACATTTTGGGCGACATATGAAAAATGGCAGCTGTACTGTTCATAAGGAAGTGTAATAAAATGGCAATGTTGAAAATCTGGAGTGAAAATATTAAATTCGCAAACTTACGAGCATGCATAGGAACTGCGTAACGCACGCTCATAAAACAGTCATTTTTAGGAATTTTTTCACCAAATTTTCAACATAGCCATTTTAAGACCTCTGCTCATGAACAGTGTCACTGTGATTTTCTTAATGTGTCCCATACATTGATTTCACACATCGACTGCGCCATTGTGCGCTACATGGGCGGAAACACGTTTTGGGTGAGATGTGAAAAATGACAGCTGTACTACTCATAAGAAGGTGTGGTAAAATGGCAATGTTGAAAATCTGGAGTGAAAATATTGAAAATTTGCGAGCTTACGAGCCTGCGTAGGAACTGCGCAACGCACGCTCATAAAACAGTCATTTTTTGGAATTTTTCCACCAAATTTTCAAAATAGACTTCTTGAGAGCCCACCTTATGAACGCTGGCAGTGTCGTTTCATTAATCATGCCCGAAAGGTGATTTTGCGCAGTGACTGCGAAATCACCCTTTGGGCCCGAATAACGCCATGACAGTGACATCATTCATGAGAAGGGGTCCCAAAAACCCCATGTTGAAAATTTGGTGCAAAAATTCAAAAAAATGCCTGAGATATGCAACAAAGTTGAAAAAACCCTATCTATCCCATTATACAGCTTACCGGTATTTCCTCAGTTTGCGGTTGGCTTCGAAGAGTGCAGACGTGTTCCCGGTCCACCAAAGATCGTTGCGCCGAGCTCCGGAGGTAAGTATGGGGTGAGGGGGGTGTGGGGAGGCAAGGTGCGCAGTGGGTGGGTGCGGGTTGTGGGGGCCGGAGACTGTATGGGACCGTTTTCTTGACAGGTATTTAAAAAACAAAAGACGCTGGGACATTTGCCACGCTGGGGTGGGCTCCCAGCATGGCAGAAGGATGGCTGGGGGGCGTGGAGCCAACGGGGGATTGGGTACCCCCGTCGGCCATGGCATCTGTTACCACGCTGGTGTGGGCTCCCAGCATGGCACCCTGTACTGGGGAGACAGTGAATCTGACAGGGGATTAGGCACCCGTCAGCTATACCATTGAGTTGCCATGCTGGGGTGGGCACCAGCGTGGCATTTGAAGCTTTGTGGGGGCCTTGGCACGGTCGTGAGGGGATTGGGCACCTCCGTCGGCTATACAGTGTGTGCGTGGGGGGGCAGTACGCAGTATGCGTGCGTGTGTTTCTGTGTGTGTGTGTTTGTGTGTGTGTAGGGGGAGCTGCGCATGAGCAGGCGATATCTTATCGCTGCTCACTGAAGCGTAGCTCCCCCTTTCAACTGTATGCCACTGCATTTTGGAGCTTGTCATAGACAGCTCCAGCATGCATTGGCGGACAGGCGCCGCGCCAGCCAACACTCTGACTGAATTGGAAGAGGGAGTGACACACCTCTGAAAACTCGGATGATGGCACTATGTTTCTTGCACATGCGTGCAAGCAAACATAGTTAAACAGCAAAAAGGAAAAACAATATGGCATATCTGCCTGGAACCTGCATGCACAACCCAGCTGTGACCCATATCCTTGTGTTTTCCCGCCCATGCGTGATGCTGTGGCATGTGCGGTGATGTGTTGTTGGCAGCAATTAAGCATTGAAACACCGCAGTACTGTGCTGCATGTTGCATGACGGCCATACATGGTGCACGATGGCCAATCACGCATGTGGCACGAATGTGCCATTGCACACCAGCAGCCTGATCTGTGCACACCTAACAAGTGGACACTGGGAGGGAACATGCCACATGTGCAGAGAACAGGGCCAAGGGCCTTGAACTGGGAGGAAGTTGAGCTCCTCAACTTTGTGGCACTGGTGCTGCAGGTGGAGGGACAGCTATTTCAGTCAGATGACCTCACTGAGCCCCACTCAGTGGTGTGGACCAGGATAGCAGAGTGGATGGTGCACCAGACAGTGGTTTCCCACACTGGAATGCAGGCACCAATATGGTGATCTGCAGTGCAGGGATCCAGACAGGCTCAGGAGCCTCCAGGAATGTGAACACAGGGGTGCAGTGCCACATCCAGGTAAGTAACAGTACACTGCAGATACACTGGCAGGCTGGGGTATGTGTCCGTGTGGGGGCTGACACACTGCACACCACCACACACACACACACACACACACACACACACACACACACACGTGGACTTCAGGGCACACTCAGCGTGTCATGTGCTGGCATGACCACTGGGGGTAGTCATGAGCAGTATGGTGCATGAGTGGGGGGTGCATGGCCACTGTGGCATGCATGGTGTGGTACAGCCGTTGACATGGCACATGTCCAGCTCCACACACACATGGTGGGCACAGACTGGGGAGCTGTGTGTTGCTGCACGCTGTCAGGGGTGCCTTCACTGGGGCACTGTGGGGGTGTTACTATCACTGCATGCTGGCACTGGTGTAGCTGCTGGGGGCTGGGGGAGAATTGACACACCTCCTATCTCCTCCCAGAGCTCTCTACTTTTGTTCCTCTTACAGGGCCGGAAGACACATGGAGGGCCATGGCTACAGTGGAGGCCAGGCATGATAGGGCCAGTGTTGGAGCCCATAGACAGGAACGTGCTGGTACATGTGAGTGTCTTTCTTGTGCATTCTCTGTGTATTCGGGGGGGTGGTGCCCTCTGCAGGCCATTGTTGGTCTCTTCTGCATGTCTTTGTACTGCTGGATGCATGCACACATGGGGTGTGGGCATGACGGCATGTGCTTGGGCCACATTGCACCTGTCCCCTGTATGTCCGTCCACCTTGTGTGCATCTCATGTGGACTGAGGGCACATTGTGGTGCTCCAGTAGTGTTTGGACAGGGCCTGCACACCTGTGCAGCCTGCTGGCATCTGCACATGCTGTGTGGGACATGGCTGCATGCCCCTCTGCGCCTACCTCTACATTCACACGTGGGTCATGTGCTGTCTGGGTACCATTGCACAGTCACAGTGTCGCACTGTGTGCCAGCCTATTGCTGGCATATGGTGTGCCTGGCAGGCTGTCAGCCATTTATGTGGTGGATGCCTCCCACACAGCTGCATGGTGGGAAGGGGGGGCCAGTGTGGAACATGGCACTTACTACCTGTTGTCTGTGTCCCCATTGTATGCCCACAGGTTGTACAGCCAGCTGTGCACAGTTGACAGAGGCATCAGGGTGTTCTGCAGCTTGCAGGGATGCAGCTCAAGAGGGCAATGAGAAGAATATTATGCCCACTCTACAGGTGCCAAGGACAGCTCCTGTAGGCACTGACCATGCTGGTCAGGGTGCTGAGTGCCAGGGGTCGTAGGGGTGGCTGCCGTGCTGTGGCCCATCCTGCACATTGAGGACATGGACTTTTGTACATAGCCCCTAGTTGGTCTTCCCTGCATTCCTAGCCCATTCACATTGTCTGTTCCTCTCTCCTGTTCCCCCATACCCATACCAGCACCCTCCTGTTCAACTTTGTTGTTCCTCCTGTTCAGATCCCCACACCTCACCTTCCCTGTTCCTATAGCCTGTTGTTCTTGTATATAGTTATTGTTGTTCTGTTGCTTTTTACTAAACCTTTTTCTGCTGTAACAGGTGTCTGTGGTTATTCAGTGTACCTTGTTCATGTGCAGGGACACTGGTTTACCGTGATTGAGAAAGAGCAAATTCCATTTTGCACATTGGAAAAAATGGTATTGTCACCGGTGTCTGCCAAGTCAAAATCCATTTTTTCAGGTGTTTTGTTTTGGGTACTTTATTTAACAAATTTTTGCTCTGCTACCATGCATATTAGCAATTTTGGCGTCCACTATTGTACATACATCCATCCTTGCACCAATTTTGTTATTTTGATAGGTACATCATATCACTTATTCAGTAATGAATAAAATGAAATACAGAGAACAGCTGCATTAAATAAAATAGTGTTTATAAAAAATGTGCAGAAAGGAGTAAAAATATAAATACAAAAACATCCATACAGTAAAATATGCAAAAGTATTAAGAAAAAAGCATAAAATGATGCAGGTGTAAAATACGAGATATGACAAGACATGCAGAGCAAAGGTTCCTTTACATATAGCATAGATCAAAGTACAAAGTCTTGGTACCAGTGTCATAGAGGGGCATAAGTCTGGTTGGGGGGCTTTGGGAAAATATCCCTGCCTAACAGGGAATTACCATGGCATTGCTCAGTAGAGAACCCACTGAAAATGGGTGACTGGGCAGGGAACATTCATTAAACCATGGATTTGGTTGCATGAGTGACTATCCTGTATGTTCACATCCTCACAATCACAGCTTGCCATCAACACCCACACCTACTTACTTGAAGTGTGATGCAGAGGGACAAGCATGAGGTGCTGGTAGCAGTGCTGGCAGGTGGTTCAACATCAGTAGGAATCTGCAGCAGCGCACAGGCATGATGTTCATGAAGACTTCACCTTCCGACTCCCAGCAAGATGGCAACAGCAGGTTTTCATCTATTTTCCAGGATAGACAGCAGCAGTAAGTGCAGCCACCACCCCAGCAGTGTGACGGCAGCATGTATAGTAAGTGCAGCCCCCACCCCGAAGGTGTGACGGCAGCACGTGCAGGCCCTACCCCACAGGTGTGATGGCAGCATGTGCAGCACTGCAGCCCCCATGACTCAGGAGTGACAGCAGCAAGTGCAGCCCCCACCCTGCAGGTGTGATGCCAGCAAGTGAAGCCCCCACCCTGCAGGTGCGACGGCAGCAAGTGCAGCACATGCACCCCCCACCCCTCAGGAGTGACAGCAGCATGTGCAGCACTGGAGCCCCAAACCCTGAGTGATGGCAGCATGTGCAGCACTGCAGCCCCAAACCCTCAGGAGTGACGGCAGCAAGTGCTGCCCCCACCTCACAGGTGTGATGGCAGCAAGTGCAGCACATGAAGGCCCCACCCCTCAGGAGTGACAGCAGTAAGTGCAGCCCCCACCCTTCGGGTGTGACGGCAGCATGTGCAGCACTGCAACCCCCACCCCTCAGGAGTGACAGCAGCAAGTGCAGCACCCACCCCGCAGGTGTGATGGCAGCAAGTGCAGCCCCCACCCCGCAGGTGTGACAGCAGCAAGTGCAGCACATGCACCCCCCACCCCTCAAGAGTGACAGCAGCATGTGCAGCACTGCAGCCCCCACCCCTCAGGAGTGATGGCAGCAAGTGCAGCCTCCACCCCGCAGGTGTGATGGCAGCAAGTGCAGCACATGAAGGCCCCACCCCTCAGGAGTGACAGCAGTAAGTGCAGCCCCCACCCCTCAGGTGTGACGGCAGCATGTGCAGCACTGCAGCCCTCACCCCTCAGGAGTGATGGCAGCACTGCAGCCCCCACCCCTCAGGAGTGACAGCAGCAAGTGCAGCACCCACCCCGCAGGTGTGATGGCAGCAAGTGCAGCCCCCACCCCGCAGGTGTGACGGCAGCAAGTGCAGCACATGCACCCCCCACCCCTCAAGAGTGACAGCATCATGTGCAGCACTGCAGCCCCCACCCCTCAGGAGTGATGGCAGCAAGTGAAGCCTCCACCCTGCAGGTGTGATGGCAGCAAGTGCAGCCCCCACCCCGCAGGTATGATGGCAGCACATGCAACACTGCAGCCCCCACCCCTCAGGAGTGACGGTAGCAAGTGCAGCCCCCACCCCGCAGGCGTGATGGCAGCATGTGCAGCACTGCAGCCCCCACCCATCAGGAGTGATGGCAGCAGAGGTAGAATGATGGTACTCATCCAATGCCATGTACCAAAGCTTGACAGAGCTCAGACGTGAATTAAGCCGAACCACCAGATGCCAAGGTGGACTCCGCCGGTTCAGTCCCTAACATCTAGCTGCTTGGATTGCTTTATTTATATGTAAGCAAAGGGCATCCAATTAAAACAAAAATCCACAATGATTAATGAGGATTGAGGATGCTAATGGAGAGATCAGCAATCTGTACTGAAGAATAAACCAATCAGGAATTGCACCAACAGTTAATTGGGCACTTTCTAACTTGGCCCTTATGAAAATGGAGCCTCTTAGTTTTCAAGTCGGAGCTCAACTGATGAAAGGTGTTCTACCAGCAGAGGTAAAGCCATAACCACTGTGCAGCTCATGGCTTCATCTCTCCTATCCCCTCTGCAGTCAACAGAAATAAATCTATCTTTGCGCTCAATCACCAATTTGAGTGATCACTCAGTGCAAAGACTATTTTTAATATAGTGCCTGCGGGGGGGGAGGGGACCACAGAGGTGAAGCCCTGACTGCACAGTGGTCAGGGCTTCACCTCTGCTCATAATTCACCTTTAAGAACTTATTTATTTATTTATTTATTTGTACATCAGTTTGCAAACCTTTGAGCCATGGGCTCATTTACCAAAGGTACCTCGTCACAAAAAATGACAAACACAGTACAACAGTATGTTACAACCATATGATATACAACAAGTTGGTTCAAACAGGTATGTTTCAACAATGGGGTATACATTAAATTATTAAAGCCAGGCTGTCTTCTATTATTGGGTGCAGCCACTCAGGTGGCTTTGTCATAGCATTTGAGCAAGACCAAACTTAGTAACAGTTACAGCTTCGAGTATTAAATAGGTGATTTCGAAGGGAGGTTTTGAAACTGGAGATCATGGGAACATCAGAGATAGAGGGGGGAAGCGTGTTGAACCAGGATGGGACTCTGTAGCACTAGGCCCTTTGACCGTGTGAGGTCCTAGCCCTGGGAATTGACAGGGTGGTTTTGCTGGAGGTTCGAGTTTGTACTAGGGATTTTGCGTGGTGGATGGAGGCTGACAAACCTGGTGGGGATAGACCAAGGAGAGGTTTTTTTGTTATGATACAGGTTTGATATCTGAGACATTCATCTAGGTCAAGCAGCATGGCCTTTGCATATAGCTGGCAAGTGTGCATTAACCTAGGGACCCCTGAAATTTGCCTACAAGCCTTGTTTAGTGTAATGCGAATTTTGTTGAGGGCGGTCTGATCTGCAGCACCATACACCGGCAGCCCATGATCCACAAGGGACAGTATAGATGATGTGACCGCGAGTCGGAGGGCCTCGGGGGGGGGGAGACAGTTTTTGTACCAGTATAGGATGCCTAACCGAATATTTGAAGCTGAGGCAAGGGCAGAGATGTGATCATGGAAGGAGAGAGCAGGGTCAAAGTAGATCCCAAGGTACTTATATGAGTAGACTTGTTCGAGTGGAAACTTGGTGCTAGAGAGGATATGGAGTTTGAAATTGCTGGATTTGTTTTGTGGGTGGGTGAAGATCATGGTTTTTGTTTTTTTGAGATTTATCACCAGTCTTTGCTCCTTGAACCAGCCTTCGGCATCATTATATGATCTTTGCAAGGAGTCCTGGAGGGCGATAGGGTTACGATCAGAGGCAAAGATGATGGCATCATCTGCATACTGCAAAATATTTCCAGTACAGGAACCTGGTAGGGTGTTGAGGTATAGTGAGAAGAGTAAGGGTCCAAGGATGGAGCCCTGGGGAACACCAGAGCAGATGGGACAGGTGTCGGAGTGAGTCCCGCTAATTTTAACACATTGGGAGCAGGCTGACAGATAGCTGGCACACCAGGAAACAGGCCCAGTGGCAAATCCAGAGTGACTGAGGACATCCAGTAGGAGGGGATGGGAGACAGTGTCGAAGGCTTTTGATAAGTCTACAAACACTGCACCAGCCAGAGAGCCCGAGTCCAGTGAAGTGTGGAGAAAATTTGAGAACTCTAGGAGGGCAGTACTGGTGCTATGGCCTGCACGGAAACCATGCTGTTCAGGGCAGAGAATGTTGTATTTGGTAAGGTAATCCGTGATTTGAGTGTCCACCACTTTTTCTAGGGCTTTGGAGAGCAGTGAGAGAATGGAGATAGGTCGGTAGTTTCCGGCTAGGGACCTGTCTCCACCTTTGTGAATGGGTGTGACTGTGGCAATTTTCTAAGCCGAAGGAAATTGCCCCAGACAGAGGGATTTATTAAAGAGGCTGGTGATTGGGACGAGGACCAGATCCAATACCCGGCGAAGGATACAGGGATCCAGGGTGTCACTGCCAGTACTATTGCTCTTAAGGGCATTGATTAGGTGAGGTCTGAGTTCTTGGGCAGAGATGCGGCGTAGCTGGAAGTAAGGGCATGTAAGGACTGGGGCAGGTGAGGGGGAGGGTCAAAAAAATCACTAGAGAGGACTGGGCTAAGATCTGTGAAAGTATTGAGGCAGTTAGATATAAGGGCTGGGTCAGTGGAGATAGTACAATTGATATTGATCTGGGATGGTGTGGGGGGAGCGTGTGCTCCCATTTAACTGTTTGATATTGTCCCAGAAGGTTCTGTCATTCCCCCAGGAGGAGGTGAGTGAGGACTGATAGTGATCAGTCTTGGCCTTTCTGATGGCCCAGGTACACTTGTTTCTAGCAGCAGCATATGCCTGTCTGTCGCTGGACAGGCCAGTTTCAATAGCCAGGTGCCATAAATTATCCCTGTGCTTAAGTTGTTGGAGCAGGGCAGGGGTCACCCAGGGAGCATTCTGCACTTTGGAACGGAGGGCTGTCAGAGGTGCGAAGATGTCGCAGGCTTTATTGAAGGCTTGGGTAAAGAAAGTTAGTGCCGTATTGATGTCAGGGGCATACTGTATAGGAGACCAATCAATTTGGGAACGAAGTTCCTTGAGGTTTTTCAGACCACCAGGTTTCAGGCACCGCCGTAGGGTGGACTGTGCTATGGGTTTGGATACTGAGGTAGTCCAGTGAAAAAGTATGGGGGAGTGATCGCTAAGTGAGTCAGGAAGGACTTGGATATCGGAGATCCGTTTCGGGTGATTGGAGAGGACAACATCGAGTAGAGTACTGGTGCCCCTCTTTGGATTAAATCTAGTGGGATGGGTAACTGAGTTGAGTCATATCAGATGCTGCAAAGGAGCATGGGTAGAAGAGGAAGAGGGCTAAGCCAATTAATGTTTAGATCACCCACTAGTATTTGGTCAGAGGAGTGGTGTAGCAAAGTAAGGTATTCCGTTAGCGAGGCCAGTGCCAGTGTTTGATTTTTAGGGGGTATGTATGCTGTAGTTAGATAGAGTGGGCCCCTTGAGGGGTCTGGAGTCAGTTTCAGGGTTAAAGACTGCGCCCCAAAATTGAGGGCAGGTGCTGGGAGGGCTAGTCCAGTGAGGGAATCTTTGGTGTAGATAGCAAAACCCCCACCCCGTCTTCCAGCCCGATCCTCGCGGTAGAGGGAGTAACCTGGGAGGGAGACAAAGGAGTCTGGGGTGGATTTTGACAGCCAGGTCTCAACCAGGGTGATGACATCAGGTTTATGGAATGTGACCCAGTATTGGAATGAGTCAAATTTTTTCAAGAGGCTACAGATATTCATTGAGGCAATGCGAAGCCCGGGAGAACCTGTAGCTGAGCTGTTGTTATCAATTCTCTGTAATTCCCCAACACTTTCAACAATATTCCAATAGACATTCCTGCAAAATCCAAACTTAAAGGTGGTAAGATTATTATTAACATGCAGTTAGACAGTTTAAATCAACTTTTCTTTGTTTACCCCCTAGGTAAACCAAGGAGGAAAATCTGAAGTTTCGACAGTTTTGAAGGGCACAGACCTGACATGGTTTATTCAGTTTGATGTGGCTTAATAAAGTTATTTTGTCTGACTGTGTCTCTATTATTATTATTATTTATTCTACGTGCTCACACAGACTGAGGTACACACACACACACACAGACTCAATCAACAAACCAATGGAGTGTGGCACGGACCCGGCAGACAGGCACACATGTTGGAAAAAATGGTTCTGTGCGGCTCTGCCAGTCCACCCCTCCCTCTGAGGCCAGAACCATTTTTCCCAGCATGTGAACCAGTCCACCCAGCCTGCCTATCTGCCGACCATCAAACAACACCCACTGGAGCATGGCACGGACCCACCAGATTGGCATACATGTTGGAAAAAAATGGTTCTGTGCCACCCTGCCAGTCCACCCGTCCCTCCGAGGCCAGAACCATTTTTTTCCAGCATGTGAACCAGTCTGCCCAGCCCGGCCCTCTGCCAACCATCAAACAACAACCACTGGAGCATGGCACAGATCCTGCAGACTGGCGTACATGCTGGAGAAAATAAAGTTCTGTGCCACTCTGCCCTGTGCACCCCTCCCTCTGAGGCCAGAACCATTTCTATCAGTATGTGAACCAGTCCGCCTCAGCCTGGCCCTCTGCCGACCATCAAAGAACAACCACTGGAGAGGCACAGACCCAGCAGATTGGTGTACATGCTGAGAAAAATGGTTCTGTGCCACTCTGCCCGTCCACCCCTCCCTCCGAGGCCAGAACCATTTTTTTCAGCATGCGAACCATTCCACCCAGCCAGGCCTCTGCCAACCATCAAACAACACCCACTGGAGCATGGCACAGACCCAGCAGAGTGGTGTACATGCTGGGAAAAAATGGTTCTGTGCCACTCTGCCTGTCCACCCCTTCCTCCGAGGCCAGAACCATTTTCTTCAGCATGTGAACCATTCCGCCCAGCCTGGCCCTCTGCCGACCATCAAACAACAACCACTGGAGCATGGCACGGACCCAGCAGATTGGCGTACATGCTGTAAAAAAATGGTTCTGTGCCACTCTGCCCATCCATCCCTCCCTCCGAGGCCAGAACCATTTTTTTCTGCATCTGTGTAATTTCAAAACCATTATTCATTTGTAGTGTTACAAATAAATAACTTACCAGACTATGGCAGGCACAAAGAATGGTAGTAGTCCCATGACAGCAGGTGGCAAGGCAGGTCTGGTGCAGCACAAGGAAACAGAAAGTGCAGGCCAGCAGCACGAGGAAGCTAGTGGAGCATGTTAGCAGCACAAAGCTGGCAGGTCAATTAATCAGGGTTTCATCACTTTTCCCACCCGGATGGATCAACACTGCAACTCTCCCCACCCTGATGGACCAACATGGATGCCTCCCCATTGACCTGCATGCCAACTCTCCCCACCCCAACATGCAAACCTTACATGGGCACTCTCCCCACACAGGCAGACCATACACAGTGACTCTCCCCACCCATATGGACCTGAACTCCTACTCTCCCAACCAGTAACTGTATCCCCACCATGGCCACTTTCTCCATCCAGACAGATCCACATGGGCTGGCCACTCTTCACCACCCCTACGGAGCAGTACGGCCACTTTCTGCCCACTCAGATGGACCAGCACAGCCCCTCTCTCCCCTGGTTGGGCTGGCATGGCTACTCTCCCTATAGTGGCAGATTTTGAACAGAGTAGGTGCATCCCAAATAGACACAGCCCCCAACTCTACTGCCAGTATCCCCACCCTACCAGAGCTAGTGTCTCCACACCAACACTGTCAGCATCCGCATCCCACATTGCTAATATCCCCACCCCACTCAACCCAACCAGTGTCCCACCAACATTACACGGCCAGTAACCCCACTCTGCACCACCACAGATAAGTGTCCCCACACTAACAGGGAGGCAGTATAGTAGCACAGTGGTTTAGGCTCTAACCTGCAAATCTGGAGACCTGGGTTTGAATCCCACAGCCCCCACTTGCAATACTGTGTGACCCTGAGCAATTCACTTAGCTTCCCTGTGCTCCCAGGTTGCACCTGTAAAAAAGCTTTCACCTAGTTAAACAACTGAAAAAAAAAAATGCCCGATATCCACATCCCACACCACCACGACCAGTCCCCACTACACTGTTTGTATCCACACTCCCACCCGGATGGACCCGCACAGCCCCTCTCCCCACACAGGACTGGCATGGCCACTCTACCCACAGTGCCATTTTTTGTGCAATTCATGTTACGATAGGTACATCCCAAATAAGTCCTAACACCACCATGATCAGTGTCCCCACCCTATGCCAGTATTCCCACCCAGTGTCTCCACTCTACTGCTAGTATCCCCACCCCTCCTTAACATTACATGACCAGCACCCACCTGCGCCACCATGACCAGTGTCCCCACACCAGCACAGCTAGTATTACCACATCAATACTGCCAGTATCCCCCCACCCCGCTATGACAACTGTCTTGATACTATCACAAGCAACCAGTGTCCCCACCCTTTTGCAGGCATCCCCACCCATGACCCGCCCCACTGCCAGTATCTACACCATGCTCCAACACCCCCACCCGCACCTCAAAAGCCAGTGTACCAACACGAATATGACCAGTATCCCCATCCCACGCCACCATGATCAGTCGTCACCCCTCTGTCTGTATCCACCCCCCCAGAACCAGTCCCCACCCTATTGCCAGCATCCCTACACCATCACTACCAGTGTAAACACAGTCCACCAGTAACCTCACCCCACAAACACAAAAAAAGTGACCGACTCCCCCCCTATCAGCAAAGGAAAGGTCAGTGGTGGTGTTTTCATGTGGCAGTTCCACAAAATTAGGGAGCACAACCCCCAGCTCAGGAATGGACAGCATCGTGACACCAAACACACACTTGATCTGGCATCCCAATGCAGCCAGGAAGGTCAGCGGAGGAGGGGCCCAGCAAGCCCAAGCGGGAAGTTTAGTAAATTGGGACAGCAAACACCATGGTGGGGAGCAGAGAGACAAAGCATCCATTCACCTTCACCCCCCAAAAACCATTTTTGACTAAAGATCCCTGTCCTAGCCTTTGTTTAAAGTTTTTTGCACCAACTGTGCAGTGGAGAAAAAGCGAGCAGCAACAAAACAATGGCACCAGTACTGCGGTAGCCAGGGAGGGTCAGCGGGAGGGAGGGGGTTCAGCAAGCCCAAGCGGGAAAGTTTCGTAAATCTTTGGTACAGCAAACACCATGGTAGGGAGCAGAGAGATAACCAGTCCATTCACCTTCACCCCCCAAAAAAAACACTTTGGACTAAAGATTCCTGTCCTAGCCTTTGTATAAAGTTTTTTGCACCAATTGTGCTGTGGAGAAAAAGTGAGCAGCAACAAAACAGTGGCACCAGTACTGCGGTAGCCAAGAGGGTCAGCGGGAGGGAGGGTCATCAGCACCAAGGAGCCAGAGGAGCGGAGTCTGTAAGAGGAAGGGACTCCTCGGAAAGTCCAGGGACCAGCAAGCACAAGCAGGAAAGCTTAGGGACAGCATGGTGGGGAGCAGAGAGAGACAACGCATCTATTCACGGGCCCCCCACCTTACCTACCTAACAGTTAAAAAATGAGCATGGCATGGAGAGCAGAATTCCGTAGAAGTGTGAAACTTACCATAGTTTTTAGCAGGAATGAGTCCAAAGTAGATATGTTTCAGCACAGGCACAGTTTCAGCAAAGATGAAGGAACACTCGCTACCCAGCTAGAAGGCAAAGATGAAGGCACACTCGCTACCCAGCTATTTAAAGCACTGTGCTCGTGGAGACAACGAGAACAAAAGCTGTTTCTGTTTTGATGCCATTTTCCCGCTAGCCAATTAGAATTCCGCTTTTCCGTCCATGTCACCGCATATGCAGTAAACCAGTGTCCCTGTGCATGTGCTCTGTTTTGGTTGCTGCTGTCCACTGTCCCTTTTTTCCCATCCACACGTGTGCACCTGTGGTACTGTGCACATATGCATCCTGTCCCCCTGTCATGGTAGACTCACTGGACACCCTTCTTGTTGCCTGTGGCATGTGGGTGGCCACTGGGGCATGATGCCTTTCTCAGTTTCCCTGCTCTGTGTGTGGTGCGTGTGGGCTGCTTCTGTTGCGCTGGTGCCCTGTTGTTGTGCCCTCTACTTATGGTTCACATTGCTTGTGGGCATGTTGCACTTGTGATTAGCATGGCCTTCAGCCTGTCCACCTATGTGCATCTGTGTGGCATCTCCATTGTCCACACCACTGGGTACCTGTGTACCTGGCCATGTACCTCAACCTCTGCCATGCTGCATGGTGCCCCTCTGCAGCTGTGGTATACCTTAACAGGCATCTCTGGGCATGGCATCTGTGCCTGTTGGTCTCCTGTGTGGGGTGTGTCTGGTGCTTCCAGGTATTTCTGTGAGTGCTCTGTCTGTGCACCTCTTCTGCGGTGGCCGCTCTCGTGACCTTTGGCAGTCTGTTCAGTCCCTGCCAGTGTGTTCCCCTGCATCCTTTGTGCCACTGCTGTTTCCCCCCATCAGTCCTTTGTCCCTTGCTTACTTGCTCCATGTTCACTGTTGTGATGCCCAGGTGCTTTTGCACATCCCTGTAGAGCTGGGGCATCTCAGTTTGCACTGTGCCACATCTGTGTGATTCACAGTGGGGATTCGCACAGTGCATCTTGTGGCTTATCCTTCTGTGAATCGCACTGACTGTGAAGAGCGCATCTCATTTGCGCCCAGTGCATCTGCTTTGTGAATCCTGCTCTATGAGGTTTTTTTTATTCTCTGGATCCTAACACTTGCCAGGTCTGCAATGCTGTTTGCAAACCAAGTGTGGAGGCCATTTTGTTCTTAAGAAAAAATAAATTAAAGCATTTATAAAATACTCACATGTTGGTGGAATCTGAAAATTTGATCATCAAATAAACTGTAAGATTCCAGGAATATTTTATAGTGAAAAATATGCAGGGTCAAACTTTAGCCCAATTTTGTCATTTCCCTCCATTGTGTCACACCTTTGGGAGAATTCCCCAAAAGCACTTGTCTGCAGAGTGGAAGGAAGACCAGACAGCAGAGAATAAGAAAACTCGTATGACAGCAGGCATTAAAGGATAGCCAGCTTGTTGACAGGACACCAGATCCAGACTGTAAGTATGGACTGAATGCATGTGGCAGCAGATCATGTGGCAGCTGTTAAAACTGAACACAAACAAGTCACAGAAATAGTCATGCCATGGATAGTATGTCCATGCACAGGACCAGGAGGATCTTTGTTGTGTTTTTTATAAGAAGAAGAAATACAAGATGCCAACCTTTCAGAAAGACATTGCTGAGACTTTCTGCAGTCCTTCTGTACAGTCCAAATAGAAGTGTAAGGCTCTCCGTACTTCAAAAGCATGCAGGATAACTTCTCCAACATTCTGAGGGAAAGGAAAATAATACAGAAAAGTGAACAGTGTGGTTCACTGTGAACTCAGACACCACCTTGGGACGGAACCGAGGATGGGTAAGTGGTAAAACCCCATTATGGTGAAACACAAGGTATAGAGGTTCAGTAACCAAGGCCTGCAGCTTGGAAATTCTTCTAGTTGAGGTGATTGTCACCAGAAACAGTGTTTTCCAAGAAAGAAAACATGTAAGTGGCAGCAGATTCAAAAGGAGCCTGTGTAATAGACTCCAGAAAACAGCTAAGGTGCTACACCGGCACCACCCTACAGAACAGGAGATGAAGATGCAGAAGTACTTTCGGGAACTCATGCCTTCCCCTTCAAAATAATCAATGCATCATTGATATATCTGTCCCAGAAAAAAAATCTGGGACATATGTAGATTCAGGTCCATCCTGTATACCATGGTCCCCTTCCATCAACCCAAAAATAGATTGGTGTAGGTGGGGGTCATCGTGGTCCCCATGGCAATACCAAAGGTTTGTAACTGGAAATCCCTGTCAAATTTGAAGTAATTAGTGGTTAGACTATTTTTTTCAAGCACCTCCCATTTGAATTCACAATTTATTTCTTTTATACTTTCATTCTTTTACATTTATCACCTTTTTTATATCACTTATTAGTTACAAAATGTGCAATTTGTATTTTATTCACATTTCATCACTTTAAGTAGACAGTCGAGCTATTCACACATCCCTGCTTATTGTAAAAGATCACTATGTCTTTAAGAATATATGGCATTTAACCAGCAGTGAGGTGTGTATTACCCGCACCCCGATGAAGACTCGTGTTAGAGTCAAAGTGGCAGGGTAAAGTGCTACCTACTCTTGAGCACATTAAATCTTTTAAACTGATTTGTTTGGCTCCATTATTTTGTATTATGCCAGCATTAATGTCTCATTCTTCTGGAGTACACTACTTTTCTGTGTTTGTTTGGTGCCTTGTCGTGTTGCACTATTTCCTCTAGTAGTGCATGGTAACCCTGTGTTTCTGCTGTTCTTCTTAACCATCCTGAGTTCTCTTCTACCCTCCCTTAGTTCTCCAAAACCTCACTGAGTTCTCCTTAACCTCACTGAGGTCTCCTTAACCTCATTCAGTTCTCCTTAACCTCACTGAGGTCTCCTTAACCCCACTGAATTCTCCTTAACCTCACTGGGGTCTCCTTAACCTCATTGAGTTCTCCTTAACCTCCCTGGGTTCTCCTTAACCTCCCTGAGTGCTTCTTAACCTCCCTGAGTTCTCTTTAACCTCCTTGAGTTCTCCTTAACCTCATTGTGTTCTCCTTAACCTCACTGAGTTCTCCTTAACCACCCTGAGTTCTCCTTAACCTCACTAAGGTCTCCTTAACCTCACTGAGATCTCCATAACCACCCTAGGTTCTCCTTAACCTCACTGAGGTCTCCTTAAGCACAGTGAGCTCTCTTTAACCTCTTTGAGTTCTCCTTTAACCACCCTGATATCTCCTTAACCTCCCTAACATCTTAACCACTGAGTTCTCCTTAACATCCCTAAGTTTTCCTTAATCACCCTGAGTTGTCCTTAACCTCCTGAAGGTCTCTTTATCCACTATGACTTCTTCTTAACTTCCCCAAGTTGTCCTTAACCTCCCTGAGTTCTCCTTAACCACCTTGAGTTCTTCTTAACTACCTGGAATTTTCTTTCAGCTCCCTCTATTCACTTTATCCTTTGAGTTCTCTTTAGCCTTCCTGAGTTTTTCTTAACCTCTAAGTGCTCTTTAACTACCCTGCATTCTTCTTGATCACCCTGAGTTCCATTTAACATCTCTGAATTCTCCATAACCCCCTGAGTGCTCTTTAGCAACTGTGCATGCCTAACTGCTGCTATTGTACAACTGTTTGTGGCTTGTAGTTCATTTTAGTTGCCATTGATTGTAGCTTGTGGTGTGTGCGTGTGTGTGTGTGTGTGTGTGTGTGTGTGTGTGTGTGTGTGTGTGTGTACATGCCTACCAGAGCTCTTGCACACTGTACTATAATTATTAAAGTGTTTTTCTAGTATCCATGAAAACAAATCTAATATTCAGACACAATATAGTTTCTATTTCATTAACTCTTTTTATGTAGCTCACCTCATTCATTATTACAAAATACTTTTACATGAAAACAGGATCTTTCTGTCACAGACATAATCTCAAACTATTGCTTTTCTACCCACTGACCTCACAATCCTCTGTGCATGAGATCAGAATAAGTTCCACAGCAACAGATGCATAGACAAATAGACATTGTGAGCAGATAAAGGCCATCTGCCCCATCCAGTGAGCACATCTTATCTCACTGCACTTCTCTGACCCTAGCGGCAATCCCAGCCCTTATTTCTTTCCTCCTCCTCTTCAACTAAACCCATATTCCTTGCCCATCCCTGATTGAAACTACTTACTGATTTGGCCCTTATCACTCCTTCCAGTAACCCATTACACTTGTCCATCTCTCTTGCAGTAAGAAAGTGTTTACAAACATCATTCCTGAATCTCCCACTTCCTAGTTTAAGAATGTTCTCTCTTGTCCCTGTATTTGAGCTCAGGGAAAAAGTTATTTGGTATTCATCCTGTTTATCTCATGCAGGTATTTAAATGTTTCTATCATATCACCCTTTTCCCTTCTCTTCATGTAGGTTTACATGTCCAAGTCCTCATGATGTCACAAACATATAATTATGACTTCAGCGATGGAGGAAAGCAGGACCTGTTTTCATACAAATGCCCTTAGTAATAAAGAACAAGAGGTCCTCAATACAGAAAATTAATTAAATATTAGTTGAATCATGTTTATGTATTACATGTCAAAAAGTTGTACTGGATATTGGAAAAGCTCCTAAGCAACAGTGAGTAAGGGTTGGTACACAGATGTACTATGCAGATTCACATTTAGAAAAGACATGAAACTTTTGACCTGTCCACGATTACGGTTCAAATCATAGAAGTCATAGGGACTTCTTGAAATGGCAGGCACCTCCTGTGATAGTGTGATGCACCTTGTCAGCTGCCTAACAGCTGTAAGCCATTGTAGAATGGTAAGTGTTTTATTAGTTACAGCTGCAAACCTGGCATCCTTGGCAACAGCTGAAATACATCTTCAATGCAAAAACAAATTTAATTACACTTACTCAGGCTTACTTAATGTGCTAGAAGTTCAGACAACATATTTTCTACATCCTTTTCCTGGCTGTCCTTTTGCAACAGATTGAAAGGAAGAGGAGGATAGTAACATTGCCATTCATTTTGTAAGCCAACATCTCAGGTCCTTGCATGCTGTAAATGTGTTGTAAAATCCCTCTGAGCATATTAGCTAAGGATGTAAAAGATAGACCACTGTACAATCTGCTAGGATACCTAATGGCTTGGACATTAAAACTACTGAATTTGAATGGTTTAGCCCAGATAATGGCTTCAGAGCATGTATTATCCATGCTGCATATAGTAACATAAAAACAGCAAATTACACATACTCTTTAATGTGAACCATCTTAGGTAGAATGGGTAAATCACCATGACGGTACTCTGACTGGCTTAGCCTTAGGCAGGGATGAATGGTGCCAAAAGGCCACACAAATAATCTGCAAAGGATGAAAACAGCAGACTACAGTCACGTGTTCCATTCTAGCTAAAACTTATCAGTGTGTCATTGTTGTGCATCAGCCTGGAAGAACGGAGAGCTACCTTAATGATATCAGTGGTTCAAGCCGTGGTGATCCCAAAACAGGAAAGTAATTTAAAGGAAAAGTACCTCAGAGCAAAAGTACTGAGGCAAGGGTTGCCCTGGGAAGGTATACTGTTAGAACAGTGACTGAATTTTATCGCTGCAATTAGGGTGCCATAATAAGGGTGACGAAGACAGGGGTGTTCTTGATTTTAGATCACCCCTCAGTCATGCCACCCTTTTTGCCCACACAATTTCTACCCCCTCCAGGGCATGCCCACCCTGGAGGAGGCTATATTTAGTTGTGGGTGGTGTGGGGGACAAAGCCTCCCACATTAGGTGGTGTGGGGGGTGAAAGCCTACTATTTCCCAGGATGGGGCTTTGGTGCTCTCTGTCCCAAGAGCTGCAATGCCTGGTGCAGAAATGACAGGTGGCATATTGCCTGCACCCATATCGGTGTCAACAAAATGACTGTTGCACCAATATGGGTGAACCTCCTTGCAGGGCAGTGGCTTTATAGTTGAGTTTCAAAGAAATACAGAATTACACATATCCCCTAATGCTCAGCATCATGGGAAGCATGAGGTTCTTGCCCTGGTTTGGTGCTTGAACACTTGCTTTCATGGGAGCAGGACTTAAATATTTGTTGTTTTCAGCTTGGGAGCCTGAATGTCCACTCTGCTTGGAGGGAGTGGCATACAAATGCTTTATGTCAGCAGTTCTGGTGCTTTGGGAGGGAGAGAGAGATATGCTGCTGTTACTGTGTGGTTCAGGGGTGTGATACAAGTAGCTGGGTCTCTTGAATGGTAGTAATGGGCAGTGAGAGAATTCAACCCTGGACCTTGTAAAGCCTTTTTTGTCAGGTAATAAAAAAGACAAAATTGTAGAAATATGGTTTATTTTGTACTGTTTGTTGTATTGTGTGTGGGGTGGGGTGTGGATGGTAGGTGTTTGTTTAAAGCTGTAAATGTTTTTTTTTTTTCAATAATTGCAAGTGATGAGGTTAGATTTTTGCCTGACAAAAATGTTTGCCAGAATCTTTAAACCTTTTCTGACAGGCATTGTTACCTGAGTGTGCTGCAACCTGGTTGCCCAAGGAAGTGCATAACCATGGGTTTCTTTTCCTGAACCACATGTCTTCAGAACCTTCTCAGCCAATCAGGACACAAGAAATTCCCTACCCATTTAACAATTTGTATTTTTTTTAATATAGGCTTTTTTATTTCCAGTGCTCTTTAAGAGTAACCCTTGCATCAGCTCTTTTGTCCCAAGAGTCTTGCTTTCATATAACTTTCCGGTTTTAGGTTAACTGTGGCCCAAACCACTAATATCACCAGGCTCACCCCCCCCCCAGGCTGTTGAAAAACAACGGCACACTCCTGAATCCCAAGAAGTACAACATAGGTCTGTGAGGTGCTGTTTTAAGCTTTTGCAGATTGTTTATGAGGCTTCTCAGCACCATACAGTCCTGCTTAAAGAGCACCAACTAACCATATTTAAATAAAAATCCCCAAGCCTCCCTGTGTCAGCTTACCTATGAAGGAATTAAACAGCCCTTAGTTCAGAGTTTTTTATCTTCAAGTTTTTCTAGGGCAAGGGATTGAAAATCCTTGCATCTAGGAGCTGGCTGCCAGATCTCTTCCTCCCTCCTGGTGCATTTAGACTTAGAGGTCCACTGAGATCAAATCAATACCACTGCTCAACCAAAAAGAACCTTTTTAGTTGAGCAGCGGCATTGTTTTGACCCCAGTGGACCCCTACAATGTATAAAAGGCCCTTGAAAACCAGCCCCATTGGGATCAAAAGAGCACACCACTGTTCTCTACAAACTCATATGTCAGGAAACATCTGAGCACAGGGTTGGTGCCCAAGTCTAAATGTACCAGGAAGTGGAAAGGATCTAGTGGCCAGTTCCTTAATGTGAGGATTTTCAACCTAGGAGGTTAAAAATTCTGAAACAAGGACTGTTTAAGTCCTTCATAAGTAAGCTAACACTGGAGGCTAGGTGATAACACCAAACAGATGCTTTTTAAAGTCAAGCTAAACACATTTCCTTTATTGTGATTTTCATATGCTTCCCATGATGCTTTGCATTAGGAGAATGTATAATTTCATATTTCATTGAAACTTGGCTTACACATGAATGCTCTTCCAGGGTAACGCTTACCTAAGTGCTTTAGCACTAATGTTCAAGTTATTTAACATACTGTATTAACATAATAATTTAATGTCAGAAGGGACTCTAGGACCATCATGTCCACCCACCTGCTTCATAAGCAGGTATGAATAAGTATGCTGTGCAGCATGTGCTAACTTAAATGGTATCCATCTGTAATTCAATCAAAATTATCCAAAACCGAATTGATAGTGTCTGCACAACATTAATTCTAATATCATGCAAACTAGGATGTAATGGAAAAAAGAACACAGAAAGGCATTAGCCAAACAGCAGTTTGACAGCAACCAAGACTACGGATAGTGTTACATACAAATATAATAAAATGCATCAATGTAAAACTAAAATTAAATTTGTTTTCTGGATTATCATGCTTCTAGTATTCCCTATGCCATATATGCTTAGCTTTGGCCTTTCTAGCTGCATTTTCCTGTGCCCATTTTGGTCCGAGCCACCAACTCCAGGAACCATTATCTTGCAGTCATGACCTCGAGTTATTACAGGTACCAGTAAAAGGTTTGGAAAATTAATAAAACGGTTTGCAAAAAAAAGCGCAATCCGTCAAATGTAAAATCATACTTAAATGAAAGTTAAGCCTCCAGTAAAATAACACTAAATCCAATGCATATTAAATCTCCTTTATATTTGATGAAAATATTCTCTGGCCCGGTGCCAGACACAGAACAATGGGTTAATCATCTCCCTTCCTTTATATTTTGATGATGGAATTAATAAATTGCTCTTACAGCCCCAGTAATAAATTTATCAATTGCATACAAAATTAGTTCTGACAGGCACTAACCTTTCTGTGATTCAGATTCTAATTGGTTGCTATAGACACCGAAGATGACAGCTTCTTTCAGCAACATAATGAACTCCATTGCATTCTGTAGTAGTATGTTGACATAAGTCCAGAGCCACTTTCTTCCCCCCTTCCCACAAGCATAAGCCCAAAGAGTAAAAATGAATAATTAAGATACCGGTATCAAGCACATTTCTTTGTTGTGTATCCATGTGTTGAAGCATAACACAATAAAACATGATTTGATTCTCTCCTCCAGTTCTGTGTTATCCCCCCTCTAATTCTAATCAATCAATCTGACATTCATCAATGCCATGTCTTCTGGGGGTCTGACTTTAAAGCAAATATGAGTAGCAATCACTTACAGGTAGGTGTTGATGTCCAGGGATTAGACATCATGGATAATCAAAATTTCTGTTCTAATTTGTGTGGCTCCTGGTTGTTCACTGAGAATGATGAGTGGCTTTGGGAGTTTCAGGTTTCCAGTTTTTCTGGTAGCTTAAGTGATAAAGCAGTGGAATGCATTTGGGGCAGGCCTAGATTCATATCTCAGTGAAAGCACTTTACTTCCTTCTTATTTCTAAATGGTAATTTAAATTTACAGTAGGTGCATTGTGCCTCTTGTTAATAGAATGTTAATAATAATAAGCTTTATTTACAAAGCGCCTTTCAGGTATCAAGGCGCTGAACAAAAAATAATCAGATAAAGCAATAAAATACACAGTAATCAGATAATGAAATAAATAACAATTGTCAGTATGGGTATACTGTTCTCATTTGTATGACTCTGGGTTGTGCATGGAGAAAGATGAATGTCTTTGAGAAGCTTTCATTTCCAGTTGTTCTGGTAGCTTGACTGGTAGAACATAACAGTATTCTGAGGAAGCATAGGTTCAAATCCCAGCTAGGGTACTTAACTTCTTTCTTATTTCAAAATGAGATTTCAAATATATGAGCATTGCACTACTTATATAGAAAATGCTAATTACATTGTTTTTTCTGCAGACTGTGCATTGAGAAAGATGAGTTTCTTTAAGAAGTTCCAAGTTTGTTGTGTAACTCTAGAGTGTGCATTGAGAAAGACAAGTGTCTTTAAGAAGTTCCAGGTTTCTTGTGTTACTCAAGATTGGTAGGTAGGAAGAAATAGGCTGTTGGTTAACTAGGATCTGCAGCTTATCCTGTAGGTAGGGAAATGGGCAGACTAGGTGGGCCAAGCGGTCCTTATCTGCCATCAGAGTCTATGTTTCTACAGATTGGGCATTGAGAAAGACGAGTGTCTTTAAGAAGTTCCAGGTTTTTTGTACAACTCTAGATTGTGCATTAACAAATATGAGTGTCTTTAAGAAGTTCCAGGTTTCCAGCTATTTTTGTAACATGACTGGTAAAGCAATACAACAGTATTCTGTGTAGTCCTGGGTTTTAAGCCCCAGCTAGGGTACTTCATTTCTTTTTTATTTCTAAATTGTATCTCAAAAATATGCACATCACACCCCTTGAAAAACAATGTAATTCTAATTCGTGTACCTCTGGGTTTGGCGTTTTAAATAATAACTGTCTAAGGACCGTGTAAGTTTTCTGTTGTTCCGGTAGCTTAACTGCTAGAGCAGTAGAAAGGTATTCTGCAAGCTTGGGTGCAAATCCCAGCTAACACACATTATTTCTTTCTAATTTCTAAATTGTATTTCAAAGTATGCACTTTCCACCGCCTTCTTAATAGAATGTGATTATGAAATTAATGATTATCTCACTTTGCATATATCTGCATTATCCAATTATTTGGATCTAAGAAAGGTGCTCTATAAATAACATTCCCATGCCTTGACAACATCTCCATGCCTTGTCTTCTAAGTAGTGCTGTACATGGGGTCCCTGCCAAGTGTGTTTTTGTATCAGCATTCAATTTTAGTTGCCTAATATTCATTAAAGGTGCCTTTCATTCCATCTTCGGTTCAGGCTAATTGTTGTACATTGAATCCTATACACAACTCTTAAATACCCATCATCAATGAAGGGCAACAAAACAGATCTCCAAAGATTGTAAGTAGCCCTCACCTACTACAAAGCATGAGACAAGTTGGCCATTGCAACATTAGTTAGGCTTTCAGTTGGGGCCCATACATTTGGCTTGGCTTTGGGAATTCGACTGAACCACTTCAACTCATTATGTAATAATGGCATGTGGTAAAGCAGATTAGAAACAGGGCGTAGAAAAAGCCTTAAGGTTCAATATTAATATCTCTAGTTGATTTCTGGCAGGTGCTTTTGGTGTGCATCTGCTGTGGACTGCAATTTGTGGTATTGTGACAAAGTCTACAAAACCCATCAAGAGTGGCATGACCAGCAGCCTAGTGTGAGCTACAGTAATAGTTTCTATTCATCTCTGGCCTCAATGAATATAGCCCCTGTAGGCTCAGCTTCAACTTCATGCCAGTTACTATATTCTTTCTGGTCCACTGACTTTCAAATTACATAATACCCACTTAGAAAAACAAGCTATGCATCACAAAAAGAAACAAAAAAAGTAAAAAGACCTTAAACATAGGGTGTTGCATTGCCCTTCACTATACTTTCTATCTGTGGATAAATATTTTTGTGTTCTATTTGTTTCTTTTTTATATTAATCTTTTTTTTGTAACTTGAACTAACTGTACAGTAGTTTGAATACAGACACTGCCAGCAAAATTTGTTGTAGTTAACTACTGACTAGAGGTCAGATTGGAGAATTCTGTGTGCGTGGCTGGTCAGGTCACTCGTTCTGCCACTGTTCCTTTACAAAGGGTGGGATGATGAGTATCTTGTAAGTGACACCTACTCTGTGTGCTCAGTGGTGCTCCTGATCACACTAAGCTTGTTGACAATGACAATGTATAAGTCACTGAAGTGTCTTCAGGAGGAGGAGTTTTCATCACTACTGCTAAGAGTGGTGAACTGGACTGTGGGGCCATTGACAAGAGTCTTGGGAGACTTGCCACCAGGAGGCGCAGTGGAAGGTGTGGGAATAGTAGCAGATGTCTCTTGTTGGACATGTGAATAATCAAATGGATAGTTAAAGTTGATCACTGGTAAGTTGAGTTTAAGAGAGGCTAAGAATTTAAGATTCTCAGGATCTAGCAATGAGAGATGTGATGAGGCACGTTCCCAGTTACACTAAGTAACTTTTCAAGTTTAACCAATGTTGGAGGGCATTCAATAAAATTTAAAGCAAATGCAGCCAGTGCAGGTCAGATGACTTGCCTGTCTTGCCAGGATTCGAATGGATCACTATTCTGCTAGTTAGTAGCAATGTTACTTAAGGCTGCATAAAGTGCTCTGTTAACAGATCTGATCCTTCCTCCAAAATGTCTGAGCAGCACCGGCATGCAGTACTGAAGAGCCCTCAAATGTCCTTGGTTGTCTCAGGGTCATCTCTAACTAAGCTTTTTTTCTTCCATGTCATGCTGATGCCTGGCTCTGGAAACAAGCAAAGTCAGCAGTAGAGGAGGAGCAGTATGACCAGGAGTGTGTGTATGCACATTTTTCCAATTTCTTTAGGCTGTCTTTGCTGCTCCATTATAAATGTCAGCAACACTTTCTGTTTGATATACTATATGTGCCCTGGGGAATGAACAAATCTCTTTATATTTGGGATCCCGTAGTGTTGCCATACCATGTAGCATATGCGATCAAATGCTGTCAATCCTGTTTGCAGGTTGCGTCAAAAGCATCTCTTCCAGTTTTTTAATGAATATTACATCTTGTTACTGTGATGATTCAGAAGCATAGTGTTGTCACCATGTGCTCCTTTAATACCATCATCATCACTGTCATTTTCACCCCCCAGTACTGGTATGGCTACCAACACTGCCAGTCTTGTTTTGTTGGGCTGCTGTAGAAAATTGTAAATAATGAAATATAAAGAGTTCAAGTAGGCTCACCATATCTATGACCATGCTAAGGGTTACTGATTCAGCACTGACATCTTTAGTGGCCTGTTCGTATGATAGCATAAGTGGAACACACTTTTGCAGAACACACCACTGTACCCATGACAGATATCCATGATAGGACACATCTTCAAATCCTACAGTCCGGAACACTGGTTTCTGTTCTACAAATCATTCTGGCATACAAAACATAAAGTTCAGCCTTGTAGAAATGTCTTTCATTAAGCAATGCTGAGTAATGTTGTGTTTCAGCTTGTAACGGCAAAGTAGCCCAGTGCATTTGGGGGGAGCGATGAAAAGACCCGATGATGCCTGTACAGTGTCATGTGTTTCTTTTAACTGTGCAGGTTGTCAAGCACATGATTCATCAGTAGATTTAGTGTGTGCACAAAACAAATACATAGGGGAAATCTCTATCTTTCATCACCTTCAGCATGTTATTGCCACTGCCCATCATGCAGATTCTCCCCCTCTTATCCAAAGGGTATATCCAGATGTCTAACAGTGACTGGATGAACTTTAGAATGTTTTCCCTACTGTGCTTCTCCTCCATGACCAACACTTTCAGTAAAACAGTTCTTTATTGGTGTACCTCTGTGAGAGAGTCTTGCATAGTATATAATTACTGAATGATCAAGATACGGTCAGTCTTGATTTGGACTCAACCCAATGGGCATTAAAACTTGGGAAACTTTGGTTTGGATTAGTGCTCCAGCTATCACTAGTGAAATGCACATAACCCCCCCCCACACACACACACACAACCACCACCATCTGTATGTGCACTGCCTCCTACATACGGGGAGAAAATGCCTGGAAATTTTGAACCATAATGGAATTTTGTATTTGAGCTTTACTTCACGCAGCAGTCTTCAAACACCATTTGGAATGGCTGAAAATCGAGGGCCTTCATCTCCCCCAATGAGCTGTATCATTCAGACAGAACTTGAGTGAGTAGGTGGGTGGTAGTTTAGTGCAGGCACGTAATGATTCTGGCAGTGTAGTTTGTTTTGATGGTGGCGGTTGGAGTGGTGCATTTGAAGCAGCATCAGTACCTGGGGATGACTAAGGTGGCCACTGTGGCTGCCATGTTTGTTGCATTACTAGAACAAATTGTCTAATTCCACCACTTCCCATATGCAAGTGTCCCTACTCCTGCTGTTGCTGTTGGCCCTTTTTAGGGCTGCAGTGGGCGGATCCCTGCAGACCTCTTGCTATGAGAAAAGCACTCCCACATTGTGCGTGAATGAACAACATGATGAAGTGACAAAAGTCGCCTCTGCATCTTTGGAACACTCCATGCTCACACTACTATTTTTTTTCCCGGTGGTTAGTGACCTCTGAACTACATAACCCCCCATCCGACCCTCCCACTCAGCACCCACCACCCCATACACACACCCCTCCCCCAGCAACAAAATAGTGACACTGAGGGGTGCCCAATCCCCCAGTGTCTTGATCACAACTCCTCTCGCTGCCCCTTCCCCCCTTGTCCACTACCGTGCATGCGTGGTACTTTCTGCTCTTTTTTTTAATATTTGATTTACTACCCCCACTCGACCCTCCCTATCAGCACCCACCACCCCCCTCCCCCTTCAAAAAAATTTAACAGTAACACTGGGGGGTGCCCAATTCTCCAGTGCAGGAATCCATATTTGTTTCTTTTTTTTCCCTGTAAAAATAAAATGCCCATCGATGCCTTTTGCATCATTACACGGACCACACCTGACCCTCCCACTCAGTACTGACCACCCCACACCCTCTCCAAGCACTAACTTACCAATCAGGGATCCAGCACCGTAATCCTCACTGAACCGTAGAGACATCCTCACTCTTCACAGCCAGACCACGAATTGAAGAAACAGGTATGCGGTTTAATGTTTTTCAATGAGGTCTTGAACTTAGTTGCATAACTTGGGCATTTTTGCATATTTGTGGCCTTAATTTTCAACATGTCTTAATTGGGAACATACCTCTTGAACAATTGCACTGGCATTAGGTAGATCTGTCCCGAAAGGGGATTTTATGGTCCCTGCACAAAATCACCTTCCGGGCAGGAATTTAAAATTTTCTCTGCCCTTGTTCATGAGGTGGGGTCATAGGAAGACTATGTTGAACATTTGGTGTAAAAATATTAAAGAGCTGCTGACGCCTTAAAAAACTTTGAAAAACATAATAATCAGGTGCAATTCAGTTTCCATTGCATATATGTTCTAAAGATTCCTCCTCCTCAGTATTTATTACTAAGGACATTTATATGAATGCATGATCTTTATCCCTCAGGGTTCATCTTCCTCTACAGCTGACTCCCTACTTCAAGTCATAATCCTCTGTTGTGACATCACAGTTTGTTGCCATAAGAGTAACTGTGATATCACAAGCAGTTCATTATGACCTCAGGTAGAGAGAGACAGCAACAGGAATAGACAAACTCTTCAGAAGCAAAGATCCTGTTTTCATGCTAATGATCTCAGTAATAAATAATAGGAAGGGGTACAGAACTAATGTGAAATACAACCTGGACTGCATCTAAATATTATGTTTTAGTAAACTTCTTTAGAAGGTGTCAGCTGCTCTTTAAAACACAATGCAGTTATGAGCCTACATTGAATTTTGCGAATGGAGGCTCGTAACTTGGGCAATTTTAAATATTTTTAGCCCAAATTTACAATATAGCCATATCTGTACAGCACCTCATGAATGTGACAGCTGATGATTTTCAACTCCTGCTCAAAATTTGTTTCTGCATCCTGAAAGTTGATTTCACAGTCCCTGTGCAAAATCACCTTTAGGCCAGACGTTGAATATTATCTCTGCACTTCTTCATGAGGCAGCGTCATAACAAGGCTATGTTGAAAATTTGGTGTCAAAATATTACAAAACAAACTTTCAATATTTTACCCCAAATTCCTCATTTGCAGCCCTATTGGCTCCAGCCAGAGTGTGTTACCAGAGTGGTGACTAAGAATGGATGTGGCTGTTAGGCAGATGCCATGTTAATGTTTTAAATGACTAGCCATAACACTGGCTTCCAATATTTGAGTAGACTAAATCTGACTGATCTTTTTACCACACTAATTGCAACGCACTTTCAGTGGATTTATATAATCTTCTGTAAAATGCTCCCACACTGCAGAATATTTCTTTTGGTGCTTTTTCACTATATGAGTGGACTGTTGAGGAGGCTTCATGAAGAATTGGGTGGCAACCATGAGATGATTATTTTTTCCCACGTCTGTGGTATGATGTCACTGAGGATGGTTAGGCAGGGCAGCAGCAGGTGGTACAAGTACTGCTGGGCTGATCATGGTGGGGGGGCATGGAGCTGGTGTGCTGGTCTTTCGATTTCCATGCCAGAGAAACCTATTCTCTTGCTTTTCTCTTTTTCATTATCTCTTTTCATTTTTGCCGTCTCCTTCCATGATGGCCTCCACTCCTGAGCGACACACTCATCATTACCGCTATTCAGTGATGTAACCCACAGCAGACTTTAAGCTGCTCTTGTTCTTAATCTTCCTCTTCTGTATCTACTGCCTCATGCTTTTACTCCTCTTCTTTCACTTTTTCATCGCCCTGCCCCTCATCTCCTTGCATGAATTGTCTGCCTTCCCCTGTCCTTTCTCCTACTCATGAGCTCCCTCATCCACTAACTCTTCATTCTCATGCCCTTGCTCTGGCAGTTCCCTTCTGTGTCCAAGTCACTGGCGTTCTCCATAAGCTGCTTTGGTGGTGGTGCTATTGGCTTGCTTCTGTAGAACTGTAGGATTGGTACAGTATAGCTTGTTCTATCCCAGCCGTGCCCCATCCTTCAATGAACTACTGTACTTTTTTCCCTGGTGACAAGAGAACCATGGTGCCCATGTCAGACCTAGACTTATTGTCACCTTCCTTATGGGATGACTAAGCAGCAGCACTATGTTGTGAGGTACTGCTTCTGATGTATGATTTTTGAGTCCGTGACATTATATACTGCTGTAAGGTGAGCTAGCCAATGCCCACATCCATGCTTAGGTGGCTGTGTTGGCAACGTTTGTCTTTCTGTTCATACAAGATGGACAGAGGCAGGCTTACCTTTACAAATCTGGATGGAGCTATTCTATCCCAGATAAGGGAATTGGAAGCACAGGAAGGAGGAAGAGAGGGAGAACACTGTGGTCCTGGATAGCTCGGTGCAGTTTATCACTAGATGCGCTGAGCAACTGGCTGGGAGAGCTGCTTTCAGTGGAAGTGGGACCAGTGAACTTCTGGAGACTAATGAACCATGTTTTTTGGCTGTACTGTTGTATGTACAGTCTTAGTCCTGCTGTCATGTGTAGCCCTGCCCCACCACTCCAACTCTCAGCCTTTGTCCTAGCTCATTCACCCCCATCATTTGCAGAAGTGGTACTTGTTGAACCTGGCATGGTAGAACCATTCCTTCCTCCCCCCATCCCTTTCTACTCCAGTGTTTTTCATTGTGGTTTCTACATGATATGAGAGCAGATACCACCCCAACACACACACACACACACACACACACACACAGTCTCCAGTTGAACATACTCTCCTTCTCACCCTCGTTGAGAGAATTTGTGTTTCACAGCAGCAGCCTAGATTACACTCCCAAACAAAAACAAAATTGGTTTCTGTGCCCCAATCCCCACCACCAGCAGTCAAATTAAATAACTGTATCAAAAGAAGAATGTCTCTGACACCAGACAGACTTTCTGATAAATTGTCAATCTTTTATTTTTATCCCTAAAGTGATTTGGCCATCAGATCCAAAAATCCCAATATTTCCCAACATTGTGTTGCCTCATAAAGCAACTTTATCAAGAGTAGTGGTCCTGTTAATTAATAAAAACATTTTCTCAGTATAAGCTATTCAAAGCCACTCAATGCATAGCTTGCAGTAACTAAATCAGCACAGACTGCTTTTTAAACAATTTATAACATTCATTTACATCAGCTACTGCTAAACTATTTTCTAAAATAACACATTCAGATTTTCTGATTTGGTGGTCAGAACAGATGACTATTGTATGTGGATAAAAATCAAAGCAGGACAATTTATTACTAAAGTCATGGCCCTACCTGGCAATAACAATGAATCTAAATGAGACTGAGGAGAGGAACCTTTTCATAAATCCTTCAAACTCCTCCCTGCACCTTTCCCAGTCTGCTACTTTCACTCCGTCCTGCCCTGTTGCAGGACCTGCAGCTGCCAGTGCAGTTTCACACTAAACATACTCTCATCTCTGCAGTGTGAGCTCACTAGCCTGTCTGTCTGAAACAACAGAGCAATATAGTGAGATTTTGCTAACTGAAATGATAAAAAAATGCATAATTGTCTGATCATTTTGAAAATTTTCTGATAAAAAATCACCCTGTGAGAAGGAACTATAAATGGAATTAAAATTTGCATGGCACAAAATGTTCTCGATCTCCAGCATCGCTAACTGGTTGTTTCAAGTCATGCGGTTTGACAACCTTTTGGAGAAGCTCATTGGCTGCTCCCTGTAAAATGTGCTGCATCATGACATCAGTGTGCTGAAATGCCAAAGGGAAACTGTGTTCCTTTGAAACTGCTTTGCTGATATCCAAAAGGACAGGTTTTGGGATGGTCACCAAATATAAATTCAGCATTGGCTCATCCCCACTCAGTGCCATCCAGCTTACCCTCTCTGTTCCCGCAGCCTCAGCCTATAAAAACAGCAAGCTCCCAAACCTCCACCCACCCACCTACTGTAACCTACATGTCTTGTAATACTAATCCCTCTCGCACATCAAGCCCCATATTTATATGGCCAGGAACACAAAACGGAGTCAGTAGTCTGTAATCCAGTTTCCACCAGCACCCAGTTCTTAATCCGTGGGGGGGGGCATCATCCCCATGATGGGTAGTTGGCTATTAATATGAGTAATCCTATTTCAAGGCTAGCTCAGTGGCTACTGAGGGAGAGCACAAAGGTCAGAGTTCAACTGAGGAGGGACAATGATTGTCAGATCACTGTATTACAGTTGCTACAGGATTACTTACATCGGTAGCTGTCCACCCTCATTAGGATCATGCCCACCTCATGATTAAAGAGACTACTGGCCCAGTGTTGGTCTCCTGAGCCTTAAAAGTATGGGGTTTGCAGTGGGGCAGGGAAGGGGTTACTAGTAAAACAATGTAAAGTATCAGGTGTGTGATGGTAGGTATGGAGCCAGGAGCACTAACTGCTTTTATAGGCTGGGACTGAGGGAGTGGAGGGACACTGGGCTCATCTACACCCTACCAACAGCTGGATAAGACCTTCTCATGAATATCCTGGCACTAGAGATGTTGCAAAATTAAATTTCACTGACAAAATTGCAGCAAAATTGGCAATGTCACTGTGCAAAATGTCACCACAATTTCACAACCTGCATATCCCATTCCTATTATGTAAAGCTGTCCCTGGTGTCCAGTGGTCCCCCCACCCCCCCCAGCCACTCACCAGTCCAAATTATTCTCCCTGGTGTCTAGTGGTCCCCCAGCAGATCACCAGCCGTAACTGAATAAAGCCCCTCCCCCCAGTTACCCTGGCCCCCTCATATCCTTTCAAAAAAAAAAAAAATGAAACCCACACACCCTGGTGTCTAGTGGTTCCCCTTCCCGCACGGCCACTCACTGACCCAAATTATTCTCCCTGGTGTCTAGTGAACCCGCCACCGGCAGATCACTGGCTGTAATTGAAAAGCCCCTCCCCCAGTTACCCTGGCTCCCTCATTTCCATTTATTAAAAATGAATCAATCAAACCCACACTCACTGGTGTCTAGTGGACCCCCACCCTGTCGTCATGAGCTAGTGCCCACCACACTCCCCCAGTGACCCAATCAGGCCACCAGCACAGCTCTCCACTCACCTCCGACGTGAACAGCCCGACTGAGTTCTCCAATGAATGAGCGCGTGCTTGTACAAGCACATTCTCATTCATTAAAACACTCAGTCAAGCTGCCGGCCATGGATGTGAGTGAAGGGCCAGCCGGTGGTTTCTTCGGGGCACGGGTGGTGCTAGTCTACAATGACAGGGTGGTCTACTAGACACCAGGGAGTGTGGTTTTATTTTTTTTTTTAATAAAAGAAAATGAGGGGGCTAGGTAACTGGGGGCTTTATTAATTACAGCCAGTGATCAGCTACACACCAGGGAGAATAATTTGGGCTGGTGAGCCATTGCTTGGGGGGATTCACCAGACACCAGAGGTGTGGGTTTCACTTTTATTTCTTTTTTTAAAAAGGACATGAGGGGCCAGGGTAACTTCGGGGGCTTTATATTCAATTACGACCGGTGATCAGCTGGGGAGGACTACTAGACACCAGGGAGAATAATTTGGGCCAGTGAGTGGCCAGGGGTGTGGGGGACCACTAGACATCAGGGAGAACTTTGGCCACATTAATTTTGCCCACAGGAGGTGAAATTTCACCCGTGAGTGACAAATTTTGCCAGTTTACGGCCAAAATGTCACTCTCTCCGAGGGTGAAATTTCGCATTTCACCCTGCGAAATATTTTGCAAAATACCCAAATTACGTGAAATATTTCATAGAGCAAAATGTTTCAGTTTCACACAGCACTACCCAACACCCAAATGACTGCAACATAATCAGTACCGAAACAGTGTACTGAATGTCATGAAATGTGTAACATTTGACACTTGTTTTCTAAGTATGTTTCAATCCCTTCTTCTCAGCCTTTACCAGCCCAAGGCCTTGAATCTCAGATCCTTTTCTAAATTCCTGTCTCAGAGGTCACTTGAATGGCCCTGTTAATGTGGCTATGAATCATTTTATATGTGACATCCGTAGCCTAGGCATGGTGAAAAATACACTTCAAAGCAAGGGAAAGTGAAAAAAGATGCACATGGCTATGTGTGGTTGGAAAATAGAACTAACAATTATTTCTGGCATGGACAGGTATCAGGAGTGAGGTGAGCCTCTTTGCAGATGACTCAAAACTGGGGGTGGTGGTGGATGGGGAGGAGGGGAGGGTGGCCCTACATGGGGACCTGGAGGCTCTGGAAACATGGTTTAGAAAGTGGAAGCTGAGGTTCAATGCAGGGAAATGCAAGGTACCGCACCTGGGGGGCCAGAATCTCAGGCCAAGTGTACACCCTGGCGGGGGAAATGCTATAAGTCTCGATGGCTGAGAGGGACCTGGGGGTGGTGGTGGATGTCAAGATGAACAACTCGGAGACTTGTAGGAGGGCAGCAGCCAAGGCCAACAGGATGCTGGGATGCATCGATCGGGGATCACCTCCAGAAGGAGGGAAGTGATACTCCCTCTGTATAACTGCATGGTGAGGCCGCACCTCGAGTACTGCGTGCAGTTTTGGAAGCCACACTTAAAGAGGGACATTAAACTCCTGGAGAAGGTCCAGAGGAGGGCAACCAAAATGATTCGGGGTCTGGGGGACAGAACCTATGGGGAGAGGCTTGAAGTGCTAAATATGTACACATTGGAAGAGAGAAGGGACCGGGGTGACATGATAGAGGTCTTCAGGTACATGAAGGGGATAAATAGGGGAGGAGCAGTCAGGGTCCTTTGAAGGAAAGAGGAGGGGGCAACTAGATGGCATGGGTGGAAGCTGGAGGGGGGGGAGATTCAGGGGAGAAAGGAGGAGGTGCTACTTCAGTGAGAGGGTGTTGGAGCCATGGAATGCACTGCCCAGGGGGCTGGTGTAGGCAGAGACGGTGGAGGGGTTCAAGACGGGGTGGGACAGGTACAGGGGAAGGGTTCTGGAAGCAAAATCCAATGCAGCGAGAATATCTGGAACTGGGAAGGGAGAAGCCAGAGAAGGCGAGGGGGGGCAGCAAGTTCAGCTCCCAGGGTGGGAGCTGACCAAATGAGCAGACACGAAAGACTGTTAGGCCTATTCTGCTGGCATTTTAGTATGTTAGTATATTGATGAAAGAAAATAAAATCTGTAACAACATTTTCAGCTACTGAATGGATGAGTGGATCTGAAAAACTCAGAGCATTTTTATCAGGGTCTGGATTTTGATCCGTGACCAGGTTATTTCTGAATTCAAATGATCACAAAATATAAAATGATCACAAAACACACATATTAAGTAAAATGTGAAAAAAGGATTGTCTATCTACTGTACATGTCTGTCTTTTTTACTCTATTCAGTGTATTTGCAGCTCTATCGGCTTCTTTTCTGTGCTCCTGGGGTTCCACTGTTACTCTTTCACTTACTGAGGGGGCATGGTGTCTGTTAGCCCTTTCCTGAACAAGCCACTGGGGCATAGAGTAAAGTGTTTTGTGTAAATCCTGGCAGAGGGTATGTCATTTTGGTCCCCTCTCCCCCTCTGCCTGCTAAGAATCCTTTACTGTTGGTTTATAGTCTCAGACAAGTTGACTTTCTCCTTTTACTCTGATCATATCACTTTGGAAAGACTGAACAGAAGGACTACTATAGTCTCTCACAGTGGGCTGGGATTTAACACCCTTGTGAGGGACAGCTATCTTGACATTTCTGCATGTATTAGATGCTCACAAGCAGCTATATATGGCACAGCATAGTGGCACTGATCAGGGGGTCAAAGGGCATGCCTGCACGTCTAAGCAAGCACTGATTGAGGGTATAGGGTATAAGAATTCTCAAATGCTACAAGAATGGAAGGCACCTCAATCGGTGCCAAACATTTGTTACCATTTGAGGCAGGCATGTCCTGAGGAGACCACATGTGTCTATGGATAAGGTGGATTGCTCACCAGATGGCTCCGCAACAGTAACATCCTCAATCAATGTCCACCTGCAGATCCCCAGCCATGAGGTGATAACAATTCTGGCCTCTGGTCTTAGAGAAAAAAGTCACACTGCACATGGTTTCAAACAGTCATTGTTTACTGACAAGTCAGTAGTTAGATGTGGGAACACAATCCCAAGATGTGGGAACACACCCTCCAATGGTAGCACTGCAGGGCCATTGCCAGGATTTTTCCTGGGGGGGGGGTTTATGCAGTCTGCAACCTCTTATTTTTTTTTTATATTTTCATTTTTCTGTTTTGTTCCCTATCCCCTTCCCCTCCCCCCAGGGCCATGGCGTACACATGCATGTATGCATATGGAGGCACACGCCAGGATCCGGTGGCCTCTTCCACCCCTCCTGACTTCTTTCACTGCTTGTACTGCCTACTCACCCACCAGCTCTCCACCCGGTGGGAGCGACACTATGGATGGGTGGGCAGCCACCCCTTTGGAGGGGAGAGCCATGGCTCAATCCCGCTCCAGCCCTCCCCCACAAGTCGGCACCCAGGTGACCCAAGGTTGTTCCCAAACCAGGTGTAGAGTGAGGTAAGGCACCAGCACCTCAGCCTTCTGCACTACCGGGCCAGCTTGCAGTCTGCAACCTTTTAAAAAAAGCTGTGGGTCTTAGGGCCACCAGGACCTCAGAAGTCATGGGTTCCTAGATGCTCTGTGGTGCATTTTGTGGCTTATTGTGAAGCTACAGAAGTCATATCTGAGATCTCCTACACCCCTTACTCTAAGCAAAATTATTATCTGGCTGGCTGCAGGGTGAATACATATACTGTATGTATTCAGTACTGGAGCACAGCAAGATGCTGCTACTATAATATATCTAAGGCATTGTCTCACATATATTATCAGTTTTAATATCTGCAGCTGTATCTACTGGTGTGTAGGTAAGGGGTCTGGGGATGCCAGGCCCCCAAAAGCTCTGGGGTGCTAGATGCTCTGTGGCTCATTGTGTGGCTTATTTTAAATCAAAACAACTCATCTGTGAGCTCCCCTCCACCTCCTGCTCTAAGGACAATTATTACTATCTGTGTGGCACACATTGAGTGTGTGTATGTGTGTGTGTGTCTGTGTATGTATACATCTATGCACTGAACCTCAGTGTGGAGTCTGTAGATGGTTTTGGCTGGGTATTATACACTACTAACTTACTGCAGTGCTGGCTTGCTTCTAGGGCAGGGGTCTGGGGCTGATAAGCTCCCAGAAACCATGGGCTATGGTATGCTCTGTTGTGGTTTATTTTAAGTCTATATAACTCATATCTGAGCTCCCTCTACCCCTTACTGTAACCCTCACCCTCCCCAACTCAATATATCATTTAAGCAATTGAGTCAGTGCAACATGGCCTACAGCAAGGTTAGCAGGATGCTGGGATGTATTGATAGGGGTATTGATAGCAGAAAAAAGGAGGTAATACTTCCCTTCTACAGATCCCTGGTGAGGCCTCACCTAGAGTACTGTGCCCAGTTCTGGAGTCCTCACCTCAGAAAGGATAAGGATAGGTTGGAGACAGTGCAACACAGAGTAACTAAAATGATTCAGGGACAGCAAGGCAGATCCTATGAGGAGCGCCTCAAGGCACTAAATATGTACTCACTGGAGACCAGAAGGGAGAAGGGAGATGTGATAGAGACCTTCAAGTTCCTTAAAGGAATTAAAGTGAACTGCGGGATATTGTTTATAAAGCCTGTGTACCAATTTACGGTCACATGGACTCGAATGGAAATTAACAGGAGGTAGGTTCAGGAGAGATGTGAGGAAGTACTACTTTATGGAAAGGGTAGTAGAACTTTGGAACAGTCTTATAGTGGTTACCGGGGCAACAGGACCAAGGAGGAGAATAGAGAAAGGATGGGGAGGGTTAGTACCCTGGAGAAATGGTAGGTTCCAGGGACTTGGGCAGATTGGGTGTACCTCTGTCTTTTTCTGCTTTCACTGTCTATGTTTCTATGTTTCTATACCAGGCACCCTGCATGGAAAAAAATCTGTAACATAATTCTTAGTTCAGTATTGGGTACTACACTTGTTGCCCCCACTCCATTCTCCGATGTGGTAGGCATGACAAAGGAGGGAAAGGTAATTTGACAGTGGTGGGGATTCCCAGTGCAAGTTACCATCTTCTAAATGCCTACCCTCACCCCACCCCCACCATGCTTCCAAAAGCATAGTGGGTATTTTCATATCACTAAACTGTAGCAACAAATATCATTCTACTGACACATGTGGTCATCTGGAGAAAACGCTTCTCACAACTTATTTGTTTTAACAGCGTCTGACACAAATGACACAGACAAAAGTGGATCTGAATGTCAAGAAAAATGGGACCACAGTGAAGGCCTCTCTGAACAGCACAATTAGTGAAGTGGCAGTGTAAATCCCAGACAGACCCTTCCAAACACTTGCATTGCCTCTCCACTGTGGTACCTCTTTTGCTTAACTTATGAAAAGTTAAAATAGGCATATGAAACCTGACAACTTTGTGAAGAGGAGGATTTAAGTAATTTATTTCTAAATCTTCAGCCCACCCACCGAACAGCTCCCTTGCTCAACTGCACAGCCTATCCCTTGATATGCACTTATTAAGGGACACATCTTCGGCAATAGTGGCCAGCAAAATTTACCTGCTGGTGACTGATAATATTATAAGTCGAGGTCCTCTACTTCTATTTTGCTGTCCTGCAGATGTCATCTCTAATCCTGCCACCATGCTCCATCTTTCTCGAGTGTTAGCTGACAGTGTGAATTGTGGGCAGCGACCGCGCTGTATTCCAGTCACATTCACGATGCTGACGTGAGCTCAAGTTGGCCAGCCAGTCATAGGGGGACGGTGCGGAGGAAGACTCATAAAGCAGGTCCAGTCATCTTACTGGCACTGAGGGAGCTGATTGGTAGCAGATGGGACGGGCATCCATGCAGAGAAAAAGTGCTGGGGTTCATTATGTGTGCCTAAGCACTCTGCAACAGTCACAAAATAAACAGAAGTAATGAAAAAAATGTTACAAATTATGAAAAAAGGGTGGAGTTTCAAAAGGGGGGTTCTTTCGAAACATACGAACCCTCCTGGCAACGGCTGTGCACTGTTCTTGCAAGTTCAAACCTGACCCAAAACACTAGTCAGAGCCGCAAGGTCCCATGACAATGGCTGTGCCCTCAACTCACAACAGAAAGTCACATGACCCCTCCTGTTCCTTATATTCCACATACACCAATGGGTGGGGTTATACCTAAGGTCAGAGCCTCATCTACTCTGCAGCTTTATAAGATTTCCCACTAGGCTATCAGCTTTACGGTTACTGCGTGTTTCACACTTTTGGGATACCATGGTGCCTGAACAGCTAGAGAAGCAGGAGGCATCCGCTTTTGTAGGGACAACACTTTTGGGACTTCAGTTTGCTAGTGGGTATCCATGGGTTCCTTGGCCATGAGAGCAGCTGCTCCATGCCAGGCCAGTCTCCTCTTTTGAGCCCAGAGGTCACCCCCGGTTCTGGCTGCTCCATATCTCAGCTTTTCCTATTCACCAGATACAAACATATGAAATTGCCAGCAGAAGCAGGCCTCGTGGTCTATCGAATCTGCTCAAGTGTGCAGCTAGCCCCTCATCTCACAACTGCCCCTCCCACCCCCCTTCCCAGTATCCCTTACCCTATCCCAACCCCTCTTGACACTGCCCATTGTCTTACAGGACACTATCTCATCTGGTAAGGTGTTCCATTTGTCCACCACTCTTTCCATGAAAAAATGTCTCCTCATCTCCCTCTTGAATCTTCTCCCCTCCAATCTCAATCCATGCCATCTCGTGTCCCTGCCCCTTCTCATCTGAAAAATCCCTTCTGTGTTGGTCTTGTTTATCCCCTTCCGATACTTAAAGGTCTTGATCACTTCCTCCCATCCCTCCTCTCCTCCAGTGAATACATATTCAGCTCTCCCAGCTTGTCCTTGTAGGGCTTGCACTCCAATCCCTGGATCATCTTTGTGGCTCTTCACTGCACCCTCTCCAACAATCTGATGTCCTTCTTCAGGAATGGGTGGCAGTATTGAACACAGTACTCCAGGTGGGGCCTAACCAATGACCTATACAGGGACAGGATAACCTCTCTCCTTCTGGAGGAGAGCCCTCTTGCAATACACCCTAGTAATTTGTTAGCTTTTGCTGCTGCCTTCTTGCACTGAGCAGAGTTGTTCATGCTCTCTGTAATGATCACTCCTAGGTCCTTCTCCTCTATGGAACTCCCGAACTGTACCCCATTCGAGTGATAATCCCTCCCCTGGTTCCTCATTCCAAAGTGCAGAACCTTGCACTTCTTGGCATTGATCTCCAACTGCCATGTTCCCGCCCACTCCTGCAGCTTAGCCAGGTCCTCCTGTAACCCCTTCTACCCCTCCGTGTCATTAACCACAGCTCCCATCTTGGTATCATCTGCAAACTGACTGATATTGCTCTGGATATAATGTGAGATATCTACAATAAAAATCCCAAACAGCACCAGTCCCCAGTACCGATCCCTGTGGTACTCCACTTGTCACCGCTGTCGGTGATGAGAGGTTCCCTCCACCACCACCCTTTGCTGCCTTCCCTTTTGCCAGTTTGTGATCCATTTCACCATTTTTGGTACCGCCCCAACATACTCCAGGTTCACCCCCAACCTCCCATGCAGCACTGAATCAAAGGCCTTGCTGAAGTACAAATACCGGACATCCACTGCATGGCCCTTATCCAATTCCCGCATCACCCAGTCATAGTACTCAACAAGATTTGTCTGGCCAGATCTGCCCACTATCAATCTGTGCTGTTGACCATCCTGGAGATCAGTTTCCTCCAAGAAGCTCACTAGCCTCTCTTTTAGTATGGTCTCTATGAGCTTTCCCCATGATCGATGTGAGACTCACTGGTCTATAGTTTCCTGGTTCATCCTTTGGGCTACTGTTGTGGATGGGCACCACAGGGGTCATTCTCCAGTGCTGTGGTGCACATCCTGTATCCAGAGAGGTATTGAACAGGTCAGCCAGTGGCTCCACCAGGACCTCTGCCAACTCCCTTAGTACTCTAGGGTGAATGCCATCAGGTCCAGGTGCTTTGTCCATCCTTAATGCCATCAACCCATCTAGTACCCTGCTCTCTGTAATCCCTGCATCTCTCATCCCCTTTCCCCCATCCACCCCCCCTTGCCTGGGATATTTGCCCCCCCTTCTCCTGCATGAATACAGAGCCGAAGTATTCGTTCAGTGCCTCTGCCTGCTCCGGTCCCTTCTCTATTCACCCACCATCCTTCTTAATCCTCACCAGCTAATCCTTGCTTTTTCTTCTCTCTCTGATGTAGCGGAAGAAGTCTATTCTCCACTTTTGATTCCCTGTGCCAGTCTCAGCTTCCTGGATGCCTTGGCCACCCTGACCAGTCTGATAACCTCCCTGGAATTACCCATGTACGTATCCTTATCTCCACCTCTCCATGATTTCCTGTACTTTTGAAACGCTGCCCTCTTGGCCCTCACCCCTTCCATAACCTCCTGTGTCAACCAACTGGGTTTATTTACCCTTCCATTCTTGCTTTTCTTTCTACTGCAAGACTCTGTTGCTTCCACCAGCCCCTGCTTTATAATGTCCCGTTTCTGGTCTGCATTGATGTGTGGTTGCATTCCTGTCAGGTGTCTGCCCAAAATGTCCCCATCTTTTTAAAGTCCGCCCCCCTAAACTCAATCACCCTTGTATCCATGCCCCCTGTTTCCCTCCCCATGTTGAGCATGAACCACACTGAATAGTGGTCACCCAGCCAGTGGTTCCTCCACTTCTAGATTCCTTACAACTTCCTCGTTATCCAGTACAAGGTCCAGAATCCTTTCTAACTGAATCAGCCACTGGACCAGCTATGTCAGAAAGCTGTCTTGAAATGTTTCTAGCAGAACCCACTCCCTTGCACTCATGGATGATGGGGTTCCCCACTCTACCCCCTGTAGGTTGAAGTCCCCCACCACTACTGTGCTCCACTTCCTTCAGACCCTTCTAATTTGTTTAGCTAATTCCCTGTCCAGGTCAATCACCTGATCTGGTGGCCTGTACACCACACCCATCCTCAGTGTCCTATTCTTTGCATCTTGGAACTGCATCCATAGTGCTTCTGTCCTCCCCTTTCTCCATTACGGACTTTATCCCCTCCCTAACATAGACCTCCACCCCCCATTCCCCTTAGCCCTATCTTTTCTGAATAACCTGAACCCTGGGATCATCATATCCCAGTCCTGGTACTGGGTGGCCTACATTTCTATGATGGCCTCAATGTCCAACCCTTCCACTGCCAAGAGAGCCTGTAACTCTACTATTCTGTTTCTTAGGCTTCTTGCATTCAGTGAGATCACCCTCCAGCCTGTCTCCTCCCCTTCACTACCCCTATTCCTTCCCCAGTTATCCCTCCCTCTGCTGCTTTCCTAGTGCCTTTACCCATAACTGGGGGGGGTGAACTCACTAGGCTCCCCTTTCTGGGCCCTTTTCCTATCAGCAGTCCCCTCGCCACCCTCCCCTCTTAGTTTAAATCCACCTTTGTTGATATATACCCATCTATTCCCCATTTTAGTACTCCCTTCCCCTCTTTGCTCAAATGTAACCTGTCCCATGCATATATGTCACTATTGCCCCAGGTCCTGCCCCAGTCTGACACTAATCCATACTCCCTGATATGGCACCATTTCCTCAGCCACTCATTTAACTCCTCTATCCTTTTTTTCCTCACTGTACTTGCATATGATACCAGAAGTACCTCAGAGAATGTCACCGACTCTCCCACCTCCTCACACTGCCCACCCAACTCCTTAAATCTCCCCTTTACCACCTCTACCAACTCCCCCGCCAAGTTATTTGTACCCACGTGCATCACTATGTGAGGTTTCTCCCTATCCCTTGGTGCACACTTGAGAAGTGCCTACCCCACCCTGCCCACGGTCAATCCCAGAATAGCCTGGACCCAGATATGACTGTGCTTTTCTCCCCTTCTGCTCCATCTGACCCCTTTCAGTATAGAATTTCCCAGCACTAGTATCCCCCATCTTCTTGTCCCATTCCTCCTCCTCTTGTTTCTGCTGTCCACATTTCCAGAGTCCACACTGCCCTGTTCCTTATTACCTCTATCCGCACCATTTGTGACTCATACATCTTCCCCCCCCCGTTTCCACCTCTCCCTCTGGCTTTACCCTGCTCTACCACTCCCCTGTTCTCCCTTTCCCAGCCTGACTCCTGACTTCTGGGCCTTCACTACTCTTCTTCTCCCCTCCCCCATGGTCTCCGACACCTCCACTATCACCTCCGATGCCAACACTGCAAACCTATTACACTACCCCGCGGTGGTACTTATCTCCTCCTTACCCCGGCCCTGTGCCTTCCCTCCACTTTACTGCCCTTCTGCCCTCCTCACCAGGGGCAGCTAAAGCAGGTGGGGGGGGCGGACCGTCCACAGATCCCCCACTCCTATTCCTGGGTGTGCCATGTATGTATGTATATTGGCTCCCCCACTTTTTTGACATTATGTATTTTTTTTATTAATGTATTTTATTAATGCATACATGACCTGTGTATATTACTCTCAATCAATATATGCAGCACAGAAATTGAAATTTGAGTTGTGCGGTACCATCAGCTGCTTATGCACACTAATCGTATATCGATATTATGACAGTAATACAATCCATGCAGTTTATCTGCCTGCCAGGTTACTATGTAAGTTTGAATATAGAATTTGTTTATTGCTTCTCCAGTATTACTATGGTGACAGCTGCAATCTTCAAGTAATAGTGGGGACCAATAAATTAATTCTTCATTCTAGTCAAAGAAATATCTGCACACAGCAGCAACTAGTTAGAGCAGGAACACAGCATACTGGCAATTAAACTGAGTTGGTTGGCAAGTAATATAAGTGTCAGACCTTAGAATGACTGAGGTAATAAATTCATGGTCATATCCTGCCTTTTTTACACAAAAGTATGATCTGTTCGGCATCTGTTGCCTATTAAGAGTGGTGTTGTTTCGATTTGTGTTTGCTGCATAATATTTTTAATTATTTGTGGGTAATTGAAGTTCCAAATTCTGCGTGACTCAGGTAAATTGTTGAATCCTGCCATTTTCCACAATAGTGTTTTGTACTGCCACTGCTGCCTATTAATTCAGAGTGGTTTGGATTAAATTTGCTGGCTAACTAAATTTTTTTTCTTTGTGGGTAATCGAAGTACCAGATCCTAGGCTGAGTGACTAAGATAAATTGTCGAATCCAGCCATTTTCCATAACAGTCTGATCTGTACTGCAGATCATACTGTTGTGGAACACAGGTGGATTTGACAACTGACCTGTCGCTCATCTGCTGCTTATTAAATAAGAGTAGCCTTGATTTGTGTTTGCTGCCTAGTATCATTTTTTTTATTTGCAGGTGTGTGTACACAGTGGCTTCATGTGGCCTTGGGACTTTCTCTTATTATTTTAAGCCCTCGCCCCTTCCACGTAGTGTGTTTCATGCTCAGAGCATGCTTAGCTGTAACAGGAGCTCATTTGTGTGACTTGATGATCTTGTAATGTTTATGAACTATAACCTATCCACTGTGGATGTTTTGGTGGGGTTACTGCAGCAAACAACTCCATCTGACCCACTGCTGAAGGACTAAAATTTAATAATTATTGGTGGTCCTGGCAGTTGACAAGCAAGTGTGTTTGCTAACAGATATGTGTCAGTGCCACTCTGGAGTGAGAGGGGCTACCTTTTTGAAAATTAAGGAAAACATAATCTGACACTATTGCTGGTTTTGAAGCACCCTCTATCTTCCATCTTCCTCTTGAGGCACACTATGTTCATTGATGCCAACCGATGCAATGTTTCTTCCTGTGTGGCAGCAGCTTGTAAATGATGATTGTGGTGAGTATGGGTAGGGTGACCAGGAGTCTAGGACAGACATTAAGAACCCAGTTTTGACATGAATACTGTCCAGAGTTTTCTACCATCACTGTACATGTATCTATGAGTTTACTGTTTCCACTGTGGTGTACTTCAAAAAAAAATCTGAGATGAAGACAGTTTGCAACTTTTTAACTGTGTCTGTTATATATGCCCATAAAATGTTAAAAGCTCCTCCTGCACTCTGGCTGTGGTGCATGGTATCTGGTAGGAGTTTTTTTCTTCAAACACTGATGGAGTTAGGAAGCTTGTGATTCGTTTCTTAATGTCATTGCCCATTTTCTTGTCTCTTCAGTGCCCTTGTGCTCTCCACCCTTCCCCCTTTCATTGATCGGCTTCATGTTGGTCAAGCCCACTGACCACCTGCACCCAATCTGGTATGTGATCTGGTCTCAGAATTTAGGTACTGTATCTTTAAATTAAAAGATGGGCGGGAGGGAGGGAGGAGTGTGTATTAAGAAATGCATTGGATCTGAGACATTGTTGAAGCTTGGCAGTTAGTCTTCTGCACACCTACTATAAAAACACTCAACTTGGCATGGCTGGCATTGCTGGTCTCTCCTGGTACAAGAGTAATGTAAGCAATATCAGTTAACTGCTGCAGGGGGATCATATGAAATAGCATCTGTGCACGCTGTTTACAAGAAGAAATGTACTGCACAGTACCATTCAGGGTAATGACTCGAATTAGATTATTTAAGAACAATTCTTGACATAACATAGTTTATTTTTATGAAGTAAACACTGTGAAAGATTAAAAATATGGCACCAAAACACTTTACAAAGGATAACATTTTCTGAGTGCTTGGGCAGCCCCCAGACTCCCTGCCATTTCAGTGAAGATCCTTTGGCCCCCCCCACATTGAACCTAGTTGAATGGCCCCTGCTCCTCACCCCCACCCCCCCTACATCCTCACAGGATTTAGCCCTGCTGTTCCTCCTCTGCTTCTCCCAGCTACTTCTCTCTGGGGTCCCTCCTGCCCCAGCTCCCCCTTCCTCACCCTCTCCAGCTCCCTCCAGAGCCCCCGGGTACCTCCTCTTCCAGTCTCCTCAGCCTGTAACAAAGTGGACAACTTCCCAATTTCCATAGTATATTCATCCAAACAGCCACCCCACAACCATTGCATCCCACTATCCTCCCTATGCCTGCCCCCCTCACTACATGGTGTCCACCATTCATCCACTTTTCCAATGTCTCCCACCAACCTTATTCATGCCCTTCACCCCATTGCTATCCCTACTAATGCCCCATTTTCCTTCCCTCCACAATTTCAGTGTGACTCCCTGCAAATGCCCCATTTTCTTTCACTCCATTATTCACACTTAACTTAAACGTAACATTAATTCCTTATCACACAATCTGTACAGCAATAGCTGGATACCATATGTGACCCTACTAGCTTGCTTCTGAGTCCTTCTTTACCCCATTCTCCCTAGCTTGCTAGCTCAGAAACTCTAGTTAACACATTTATGCATGACCTTGCCAGTTTGACTTTAGACTTTCAACTTTAAAATATGCAGTTACCCTTCCTTACCCCAAGCTTGTCAGTTTGACTTTCAAACATGCAGCTTTAAAACTTTAAACTTTAAAATCCAACTAGTAAAAGCTTGAGTGTCTGAACTTTTCACAACCTTACTATTAGCTTTAAGAGTTAGTTCATATAGGCAGTTTGCAGCTTCCCATGCTCCTCCCTCACAGCCTCCAAGCCCAAGCCCCAGTGTCCAGTGTTTAAGCAACAGTCCTCCAGTTAATGAAAGATTTGAGCTACTCCCAAACCAACAGCAAACTCATAAAAATTCAGTTACAGAGTTAAACTCACCCTCCTACCTCTCCCCACAACCAGCAGAATGAATGGTGTGCTTGGCACATCATGACAGCATATACTCCAGCCTGCCTACTGATGACAGCTGGCAATTGCCTCAGTTCCTCTGCCACAGGCAGCTACTCCAGTATCCATCAAAGCCAAAGATCCCTGTCACACAGTGTAGACATATCGCCTACATTAGTCAACAGTCTTGGCTCTCTTACCAGATTTCTCATCAGCAGCAGTTCAGCTGGCAAAATCACTAGGGCACAAAACTGAAAATGCACCACGAAGGTGACCCTCTCTACTCTGGGGAACCCCTCCTGCTCTACAGGGCTGCCAGAACCTACCCTTGAGGGGAAGCACCTCAGGGTCCCCACACTCTCCCAGTGTGTCCACTCACATGATCCCTAGAATTAACATCAATCTACACTAAATGCACCAGATCCCTTCCCCAGGATCTCCACTGCTGTCTTGGGCCTTTATCTGGAAGCAGTCAGGTGACTGGGTGTCAAGTTTATCTTGTCTCAGAATCTGGATCCATCAACATCTGTGAGTTCCTTGCCACCTCAGGGCAATGCTCGACATCAAGGGCAACCTGACACCCTTCTCTCTGTTACTAAGCTATGTCCACTGGTCTAAGTCAAGGGCACAACTAGAGATTAGGCCCTGGATCTGGCAATCTGGTACCCAACCCCTGCCCCTAGAAGCAGGAGGGGTTGTTTCATAAAGAAACTGGGCTGGACTTTCACAGGGAAGGATGATGATGCACGGGCCCATTTTGTATTTATTTATTTATTTCAAAAGTTGTACCAAGAAAGACATACTGAGCTGATAACAGCTTGTTTCCAAATGCTGTACATTAATAAGGAGCATAGTACAATACATTACAGTACAAATGTGCAAACTAATAATTAGAGAAGGGTACAACAAGTTTCTTATGATAGATAAAAACTGAGTTTAGAAAGACTTAGTGGAATAACACCATCAGGGCATGATGAATTGGGGGATCAAAAGTAAAACAGGGCTGGGGCAGTAAGTAGAGAAAGTTGGGGGCATCTAAGATATTGAGTCAGATACAGTTGTGGGTGAGAGTTGTAAAGTCATGCAGAAGAGACTTAAGGGAGACAGGAGAAGAGGCAGAGGTCGGGGCCTGATAATATTTATGGCCCTGTCAGTGAACTCCAATTTGTGCAAAGACTCTTACACCTTATTTTCAAAGGCATGCTGTTTCTTTAAGGTAGTTTCCATGTTTTCAAAAGCTTGCATAAAAAAATGATGCAAATGGAGCCATATTTGCTGTTGAGACAACTGCGTCCAAAAGTTCATAGATAGTTTAACATTTGGGTGTAACAGCCTAATTGCACCCAGAAGGTGTCGCAGTTCATCTGCAGTGTTTTAAAAATCCCACTGTGTCTGTGCTTTACTATAGTCAAGGCAGTCTGGATAACTAAAGAGAATACTAAACCTTTTAACTACTGTACTTTCAGGGAATGCTAATAAAACAACCATCCTGTTGTTTCCAATTAACCACTAACAGGCACAGTAATAACCTTATGAAAACACAGTTTATAAAGAAGGTATACAGACATCCACAGAAAGCAGTGCTTCTGAACTTTCATAAAGAGGTAACCGAAACATGTCTGCTAGAAGACAAAAAGAGGAGAAACCCAGTGACTTCGTAGAAAAACCACTATCCAGAAATAACCACAGTGTGGAAAGACTGAATCTTATTAGTTTCACTGAGGTCCGTGAACTCACTTTTCTTATTTTTCCATATATTAATCAGGATGGCAGATATTCAACCAATGCATTACATTACAGTGAAAATTAAGTGTTAAAAAAATTCATTAATTTGTTGTCCAAATGTTAAAATTATACTTTAAACTCAGAATGTAGTGTTTAGTAATACCTTTTATTAAATAGAAAAAATATTTAAAAAAAAACACACAAGCCATTATTGGTACCAACGCAGGTCCCTGTTTCAGGTACAATGGGAACTAACCAGTATTTCAATGTTTATACACATCAATTCTATTAATCAAAGCCAGTTTAGAAATAACCATAGTGCAGATAGAATGAGTCTTGTTAGTTATACTGAGATCTGTGAACCTGTTTTTCTTATTCTTCCGCATGTTAATCAGGATGGAAGATATTCAACCAATGCATTACAACATTACAGTGAAAATCAATAATTTAGTACATTGTTAATTTGTTGTCCAAATGGTAAAATTACATGTTAAACTCAGAATGGAGTGTTTACATGATATTTTTATTAGATTAGAAAATAAATCTTTTGGAAAAAAAAAACACACAAACCATTGGGACTAACACAGGTGCCTGTTTCAGGTTCAATAGATACTAACTAGCAATTCAGAATTTATACACATAATCTGTATTAATCAAATCCAGTTTAACAGACATAAAACAAACTGTCTCACTCGAGGAGGAATTCACCATTGTCTGGTGCCATAGCAATCCCTCTGATCCTTTGTGAGTGGTAGGCACACTCTCATGCCATCGGTTTGGTATGCAAGGCTGCTACAGTAGCGACTGTGTTTGATTCAAATGGAGATCAGTGGCACTCAGAGCAGGAAACCTGGCAGAAAAATATGTCTGCCTTAGCTGAGAATTAAGCTGGCACTCTTAGGGTTCTGTAGCCATGGATCCCCCAGCCTTAGTATAGAAGTTGTGCCAGCTGAGGGCTAGTGGAGAACAAACCTGGGTGATTGCAAGGGTAGAAGGCATAGCTAGGTAGGTAGGAATACAAAGAAAACTAACAAAAAAATGTTATGGTGCTTTTGGTTCTCTGAGTTGTCCACATAAATCTGTTTGAAGATATGCATTGGGACTAGAGCCATAAGGAATTTTCAAATTCTGCTTCTGCAGAAATTCTGTAGAACTTAAGAAATTGTGCCTACTTCCATTAAATTCCATCAGGAGCAGAATGAACAAATTCTGAAAGTGGCAGAATAACTGCCGAGTCATATTTTGCAAGTTATGTAAACTGCAGGTTAATTTTCCACAAACTGGAAAATATTATTCAGTGGTTTATGTGATCTACAGAATATTATTACATGGTTTACAAATAAGTCCTTTTCAGAATTCAGCAGAATTAGAAAGCATTCTGGAAGGGGAATTGCCATTCTGTACAAATTGGGCCAGTGAAATTCCACATTCCTTACAGTGCAAGTTGGAACAATCAAATAAGTATAGATGTAGGCTCAGAAACGTCTGATTTTTTTAAAAATCGTTCATTACTGAAAATGTAATGGTTACACATCCAATACATAAGCATACTAATGAGAAGCTTTTGGGGGTACAATACAGCATTCCAGCCCCAACATTCCAGTGCTTAAGTAGTGACCCTTGCTCATGCCCAGAACTTAGGTCTGATACTAAGTAACTAGATTTATATGGTAACCCATATTACAACAAGAACAACTTTAAACAAAGCCATATACTGTATGGGTATGATTTTCCAAGGAACCCTCTGTTGTTGAAGGAAAGAAGGGAAGGCTCCTTTCTCATTAAACTATTGAGTGTTTATTAACTCATAAGTTGCTGAAGGAGCTGAATCCCCCTGCCATTCACATCACCAGCCACGCAAAGCAGAAAGAGTACCTTTGGAGAGTTCTCTGCCACAGTTGACCCACCCCACCATGTGTAAGTTTGCTCCTAACAGATTACATAAATTAAATTAAATCTCCTGCTTGCAGCTTTTATCTTTTATGTGTTTTTTATATCAACGAATGAAGTCCATGTTTGTCTCCTTGGCATTAATTTATAGGAATGTGTAATACATAAACAAGACTGAATGTTACATGTGCTGCTAGTTCATGTTGTAAGTACATATGCTCACTCCACTTTCTTTACCAGTTACAGATTGCATGGAAACTTAATCACAGATAATTGACTGTAAATTTAAATGCTCAGTGAGTTTGTTGGATCAACAAATATCATAAAATAAGTTTAGTTGCATTCAAAATGAACGATACAAAAATGTAATATGATTAGATTACAGACTAGATAGTCTGGGATTCAGTATAATCCATTTTTGCTAGCCTTTGCATAGTTTTATTAATACATTGCCTTATGATTTACTAAGCTCAGTGCAGGAACAGTCAATGCAAATAGTACAGTTTAACCCAACCAAGAAGTCTGATAGATCAACAACAGGCACATTCTTTAAACTATAGGTATTATTAGCTTCTGTAACTTAAATTCATGTAATTTTGTTTCCTAATTCAATACACAGTTCTGGATTCTGTACTGGTGAGTGAGAAAAAGCCTCTAGCAAAAAAATGATCAGGTAACTCGAAAGTGCATTGGAGTTTACAAACCCCAGAACTGTTAGTACTGTGTGCCACCGGTATTTGACCATCTCTAAGCACAAGTTAACAAATTTCCTTATGAACTATGTGTATGTGAGGTAAACATATGAAATATTCAACATTTAATAGCAAAAATATGTCTGAGGTTATCAATTGGAATGCTTTGTTTAAATCAGTTTAATTTCCTTAATTCTAGCTATACTTTTCTACTGCAACTTGTTTTTTTTATTTTTAATGCATTTTATCCAAACAATTAAACTTTCTGACAATGGAGAAGGAGGGAGATGATGATTATGTCATATTTTTCTTGCTATTATTTTAAAGTAGCATTTTTGTAAAATTGACAATAATAACTTTATGAACTACAAGACTTTTCTCATTCTGTCCTTTGTCTTGCAACACATTAATTATAAAAATAATGAAGTCTTCTGTCAATCTATGTGCACCATAGCCAGTTGCATTGGTGTTGGCACAAATAGCTTGGTAGAGCCACATCCCCCCACTGCAACATTTTAGCCAGGGTTGCACCTCTGGAACTGTGTGAATTTCCTCCTTTCATCATGGCGTGTTTTATGAGTGTTCAGCTATTAGTTCTACCATACTGACTCTGTCAGAAATCTAGCCAACAACTCCACCCATCTTCTTTTCACTACATATAAACCTTGGGTGTGTAATTCTAATAGTTTCCTATAGATTTTACCTATCTAGAGAAATTTTCCTGGCATACTACCACCCCTTCCCCCCACTTGCCACATAACATCTTCACAGATGTGTCAACGAGGAGCGGGAGATCTGCATCGACCCAAGGTCCTAATCAGTGCCTCAGCTGTAAATATCTCCAGAAGTGTTCCTTTGGGAATTGTGCTCTCTGCCTGAGTTCCTGGAAGCTGCACATCACTCAAGTGTGAGTATCAAAGAGATCTTACACTTAATATAAACATGCAGACTATGCAAAGTTTAATTTCATAACTGTGTTCAGTGCTATTGCTAGAGTAGCTTTATTTTGCAGGGTTGCTTTGTGCTATAGTTAAATCTTACAACTTCAACCTATCTGGGTGAACACTACGAGGGAGTTTTTATTCCTGTTTTCTTTGCTATAGTTTAGCCTACAGCTACACCTTATCTGAGTGAATACTATGAGTTAAATTAGCTGTTTATTTAGTGCAGGTCTTTAATGGGATGGAGTTCAGAGGGGAGGCAGTCAGTTGTGGTGGCTCTGGGATGATGTTCTCTAGGGATATGCTCTGGAGGAGGGGTACTGCCCCCTCTGCAGGACCTTGGTGGAGCTCCATGCTCAGCTGGTGGCAGCAAGGGTAGAAATATAAGGGTAGAGCTATATGACTTGGCTAAGCTGCTCAACCTGGATGAACGGCTCAGATACCAAACCTGCCTCCTAACTAAAAAAACACTCCTAGGTCTATCCCCACCTGGTCTGACAGCCTCCATCCACCTAGCTTGACCCTTAGTCCAAACAAGTAGCTCCTCCAAGGCCACCCTGTCTATCCTGAGAACCAGGACCACCCATGGTCAACGGTCCTTCTATTACAGAGCCCCCACCTGGTACAATACTCTCCCCAGCTCCATCACCGATACCTGTTCAATCTCCAGCTTCAAAACCGCACTTCGAAGTCAACTGTTTACACAGAGCTGTGCTTGTCCCCGGTCATAGGTGTTGAGGCCTTGTACCTGACAAAACTCTCTGAGTAGCTTCACAATCAACAACTGACAAAACTCACTAAGTGGCTCGCCCTCCTCTCATTTTCTACCCCGTCTCTTAGCCACCTGTTTTTACTGTTCGAGCAGCCCTGCTCATGACTTGTTGTCTGCCTAACCAATGTATGCTTACCTCTCAATCCTATCTGAATAACTGCATTTACCTGTAAATACCTAAACTGTTACACTGTTATTGTAACAAAGTAACTACAGCATATATCTGCCTAAACTGTTGCCTGCTATGATGTAATCAAAAAAAAAAATGCTGTTTTCTACAATGTTGTAATGAAATGTTGTTTGTGTTTGTCCTCTTTGTGATGAGGTACCTTTGGAAATGAGCCTCTGGCTCAAAGGTTGTAAACTGATGTATAAATAAATAAATAAATAGATAAAAATATCCTAGCTGTGTCACCAGCTCAGCAGATGCCCACACTCCACACCAAACACCCCACTCTCACAAAGACAAGTTCAGGGGGCTGGAGAGTGGTGGGGAGGTGGAGATGGAGGGGCAGGAGTAGTGATAAGGAGGTTAACCATCCCTCCACTATCTAGATGGTGAATTACTTCCCACTCCTGGAGCAGGTTCAGTCACCCAACTCAGCTGGGGGGAAATCCCAGTCAGTCAATGGGAATGGGCAGGAAAACGTGATGGCACCCAATTGGAGCAAGTCTATCAGGAGAGTCTTAGTGGTTACAGACTCAATGACTGGGGGGTAGAGGTGATGGTAGTTGGATGAGATGAGACTGACCCAGTGCCTTCCTGGGGCATTGGCCATATGGGATTTAAATAGGCTAGGAAAGATGGTGGATAGGGGGTTCTGGTACACCTTGGTACCAAAGATCTGGCAAAAAAGTCAATGGAGATGATGAATTGGATCTTCCATAGACTTGAGGACATATCAGCAGCAAACTCAGCCTCTCTTGCCTTTTCTGAGGTCTTCTCTGTGTGGGGAAGGAAGGGGAAGCAGGATAGGATAAGGAGTGATATAATAGAGGAGTTTAACAGATGCCTTAAGGAATGGTGTCAGGAAAAAGAGTACCACTTTTTGGGGATTGGGGGGACTTCTGGGATGGAGACTCTTCAAGGGTGATGGATTATTCCTGACAAGAGAGGGGGGCCTGCACACTGGGGCAGAACTTTGATGTCTATATCAGACATTTAAACTAACTGCAGAGGAGACTGAGTCTAAGGCACCATGGTGGCAGGTGAGAGAAAGGGGATCCTAGCTAGTACTCCCCCTCATCTGGGGGCTTGTGGTACAGCAGGTACAAAGAGAGCTATGGCCCTTACTAGACTAAGTGAAGGGACATTGGAGAGGGGAAATGCAAAGCGTGAATGCACTGAGAAAAACAAGGGGATGAGAGGACAAGGGTAGTAGCAAAGGTAACAAAGTAGGATCATGGGAAAGATGGAAGGAGGTTCACCTTAATGCAAGGAACCTAGGTAACAAAATCATTGAGCTCCAGGTACTGATGGCATACACTGAGGTGGACCTTGTGGCCATCACACAAATGTTGGCTTTAGATAATGACAGCTGGGAACTAAAAGTCCCTAAGTACTTAATGTTCCAGAGGGGAAGACGAACACATAGAATAGGTGAAGTAATCCTTTTTATCAAGGAGGATAATCGATGTGGCAAAAGATGGGTGCATCATGGGGAGTAATGGGGAGACAAAGTCACTGTGGGTGCAACTCATGGAAGCTTCAGGCAAGAAATTGTGCTTGGGGTAAATCTGCAGACCTCCAGGAAAACAGAGAAAAAGGACCAAGAACTCAGGGAAGAACTTGCAATTGGCATCGTAAAGGGGGAAGTAGTGATGGTGAGTGAGCTGAACTTGCCACACAACAATTGTTATGTTCCAGTGGCCAGGAGCACCAGATGGCAGGCCTTATTGGACACATTCCAAGACTGTCTACTAGCACAACTGGTTAAGGAATACACAAAGCAGAACACAATTCTCGATTTGGTGCTCACCAACTCAGGGGTGATAAGAACTGTTGGAGTAAGGGAGCCAGTGGAGAACAATAACCATGACTCTGTTTGGTGGTCCAAGAACAGGTATGCTCAGCAGTGTGGGTCCTGGTGCTGAGAATGGGTAGCAAGCCCCACTCCAGTCAATCAGTCCAAACAATTTAAAGCACTTACTGGTCAGGTCATCAAAGATCACAGGAACAAACTAGAAAAACCACCTGGGAGACCAGTTGTGTCTGGGATGGGGTCCCTGACCGACAACTTAAACAAATTTCTTGATTTCCACTTTAAAACATGTCTTATAAATCTAAATAGTATAGCAGTGTAGCACAGTGGGTTAAGGCTCTGAGCTGCAGATCTGGAGAACTGGATTTGAATCCCACAGCCGCCTAGGTGCATACTGTGTTATCCTGAGCAAGTCACTTAACTTCCTTGTGCTCCCAGGTCACATCTGGAAACAGATTCCAAAAGAGATATACTGCAAATCAACAAGATGGGGGGGGGTGCATGAAAAAAGGTGAGCCAAACATGATGCAAACAGTCCAGAAAAGGTCAGCACTCCAAAATTAGAATGTGCACACTCTGGCAGAATTTCTTTGCAAAATTTATTTAAATAACAGCATAACAACCTGCCAGTGTAGTGACAATGCTCACTGGCCACAAAGTACCCTGGCACTTTGGGTCTTCACTGACCCTTCATCAGTGGGTGTGGCTATTAGGAGCATTTCGGAACATTTTTATAATGTGCTCAAATAACAGGGGACTCTATTCAAATTGATTAATCAATCGCCAAGCCCATTAAGAAACATTTAAACAAAAGGGATAAAAATATAAAAATAAAAAACAGATACCACTTTGAAATGAAACAGCTGAAAATGCAGGAAAAACAGACAATTACTGATTACTGTCCTCTATGAAATTCTTAAGTCTCCATGGGTAATCTCATGGGAAATAAACTCATGGGAGGCACAGAGGAGGGGGATACATCTTCTAATGATTGCAAAAGTGTTTTTTTTATTTGGGGAATATACTACAAAAAGGATTGAATTAACATACACGATTACTACACTTGAGGAATATCTGGATATGAAACAAGCCCCTAGAGGACTTCGTATTAACATCGCACCCTCAAGTGGGTTAAAAGATTTTCCCTACTAGGAAATTTGGTTGGAGGCAGCCTGCCTGTGTTCCAAAATGTTTGTGGAACTCCTATTAAGGTACAAGAACTACAGGCTGCAGGCTTTAGAAACAGAGCTACAGAAAGCCAAAGTGGCCACAGAGACCTTTAAGAGGAGAGATCTCTTTAAGGACTTCGAACTGAGATTAAGTAACTTGCTGGATAAATACAAAAAGGAGATCATAAAACGCAAGCAGAATAAACTGAAAAGAGATAGTGATGACTACAGCAAGGGGCATATTCTGAAGTGGCCAAAGAATTGTTCCAAAAGCAGAGGCAGAAGTAGAAGTAGGGTTCACTTTTCAAAGGACCAGGCAAATTCGCGGGGCCCTAGAAAGGATTCTGACAGTCAACATACAGATGAAACTGCTGGATTTAGCTTGAATAGGAGTGAAGAATCTAGTAATATAGGACAAACATCTGGTTTGGGGAGAGCACAAGGACATGGGTGCCAAGGGTGTTTATTTATACAGAAAAGGCAACCTGAAAACAGCTCAGGACCCAAACATAAGAACAGACGAACACAGAGGGCGAAGAGAGGAGGAAGGAGATGAGTAGGAGAGGCCCCTATGCTCAAGGAAGAAGACACTCTACAGGTAATAAACTTATCTTCTATTGTACTAACTGCTTCACAAAAAGGTATACTGAGCAGGGGCCTCTCGTACATCCCCACCCCCACAGTAAATAAATTTCAAATTGCTGTTGATCTCAGGAAGTTTTTTTATAAAACTAAGCTTGAAACGTTTTTTTGAAAATAAAAGAACTGACATGGGGTTTCTAACTGGAACAGTCATGAAAGCTAATGTTAGCTGGGGAACTTCATTTAATGCAATGGGACATCGGAATGAATACCATGATTTTGATTTGGACAATATTCCTGAGGATTCCCTGAGGGACATGCTAGAGATGGCAGGTGAATAAGGTGAAGAACCTGCAATTTTAAATGATTTGGGACCTTCAAGAAAGACACTATTTAATGGTATATCTACTTTCTGTCACTCTTTTACAAATGTCTCTATTTTAGCATATGAGAAAATAGTGACCATTCAGGTGAATAATATTCTTAACAATTTAGATCCCCCAAAGCACCACAATATTGCCAGGAAAGAGAGAGAAGCTCTAAAGGAATTATCTGAGAATGAAAATTTGGTAATAAAACCATCCGATAAAGGGGGTAATATTATGGTGCTGGATAGGGAACGTTATGTTTCAAAGACTATGGACTTGCTGCAAGATATAAACAATTACCAATAATTGCAGTGTAATCCAATGTTTACATACAATAAAAAAATTGCATGACATTTTTATGACAGCCATTTCCAGAAATGATATCACAGAAGATGAATACAAATACATTTGGTGGGAACATTCAATAGTGCCAGGATTTTATGTATTACCAAAAATCCATAAGAGTTTGGAGAATCCTCCTGGGAGGCCTATCGTTTCTGAGTATAGCTCTCTGACAGAAAACTTAGGGCACTTTGTGGATCACTATTTGCAACAAAGTGTGGTTAAACTTCCAACTTACCTGAAGGACACCAGCAACATTCTAAGAAAAAGGTATCAGCTTGTGTGGGATTGTGACCTTACATGGTTAAGTATAAATGTAGAATCTATGTACACCTCGATTAGACACCAGCAAGGGGTGGATGCCTGTAGGTTTTTCTTAGAAAATGCAGAAGACAGTAGGGAAATTCCAATAGATTTCGTAATAACAGTTTTGGAATTCATTTTAAAACATAATTTTTTTGAATTCAATGGAGAGTTTTTTTCTCCAACGGTGTGGCACAACAATGGGTGCCTGTATGGCACCCAGTTATGCAAATATTTTCTTAGGGAGATGGGAATTCTTGAAAATTTTCAGCAAAGAAAATAATCCATTTCTAGGCCACATTAAATGCTGGTACCAATATATAGATGACTGTCTGTGTATCTGGTAGGGGGACAGATCCAAAATAGGTGAATTCATGGAGTGGCTTAATATGAATGATTACAACTTGAAATTCACGTATAAGTCAGATGAAAAATCAATTGACTTTTTGGATTTAAAGTTGGAAGGGAATGCGTGACTAAAAGTAACCACTAGTTCCTTTAGAAAGCAAACAGCCATGGTTACTATTCTTAAAGCCAACAGTGCACATCCTAGAAAATTGAACAATTCAATACCATACAGTCAAATGATTAGATTAAGATGAAACTGCTCTACTGTAGAAACATTTGAAAAACAGGCTGCAGAATTAGAACAGAGATTCTTACAAAGAGTGTATAGTATGACTGTTTTAAAGGAAGCAAAAAGCAAAGCCTTGATGAAAGATAGAGATGAGCTAGTGAATCAAAACTCACTTAGAATAGAAGCACAGGAGGTCAACAAAGTGGTGACTTTTGTCACTGAATTTAATAGCATTGCGGTGAAAGTTGGTAGTGTAATCTACAATAATTGGAATATATTATCAGGTGACAGTAGAGTCCTACATGCAGTAGGAGACAGGCCCAGAATAATTTTCAGAAAGGCCACTACCATTAAAGAAAGATTAGTCCAAAGTAGATTGCAGCCAGTTAAAACACAGACAACGGCAATGATGTTGCTACCAAAATGAGCTGGGGGCTTCTTTAAGTGCCAAAGATGCAATATTTGTGAGCTTACATTACAAGAAAGTAGATTTCAGCATCCATTAGCTAATATCTCAGTAAGAGTTGAAGAGACAATAACATGTGATACCCAGTTTGTGATTTATGCACTGTGGTGTGAATGTAATAAAATGTATGTTGGCTGTACAACTAGAGTGCTAAAACTAAGGATCCAAGAACATATTAGATCCATTAGGAATGCCAGACAAGATACCCCTGTGGGTATTTACTTTCAGAAACATCATAATAGTGATCCAGTAGGCTTGAGGTTCATGGGCTTGGAATACATTCCACCAATGAAAAAGGGTGGAAACTGACCTAATCAGCTCCTTAAATGGGAGAGCTACTGGATCTTCACACTACAAAGTGTAAAACCATTTGGTCTGAATGAGTACTGGGACCTGAAACATTATCTTCTAGAATGAGCATTGTACTAGGATTTCCTCCCTTTGGTGACATGTCTTTCTTCTTTTTACGTTCATTCCCAACCCCACCACACACACACACACACTCACTCTCCTTCCTTGATCCGAACCGGCTTCCTTCTTCAAGTCCCTTGTATATTTATTTTTATGTTTATTTTTCATTTTCATCTTGATTTTTTCTTCTTTGAATATGTAATTGAAATGCCTTGAGTTAGAGTTAAACATTAATGGTAAATAACATAGCTCAAAGTGTTGTATTAAGTCACTAAGATGTATATTTGATTTTTTCTGTGTTTGTTTATTTTTCAGGAACTAGTATCCAGTTTCTTACTCTTGCTCTCTCTTTTACCTACTGATGGTGTCTGTGAGTACAAATGTGCTTGGACTCAATATCACAAACACCCTTCTCACTTTGATTCCTGTGGTAGTTGCCCTAATAAAGCAAGGTGCTGTGATATTAATGAGAATGTTGAAATATGTTCTGATATATAAATTAGGGTTATCTACCTCCCATGAGTTTATTTCCTATGAGATTACCCATGGAGACTTAGGAATTTCATAGAGGACAGTAATCAGTAATTGTCTGTTTTTCCTGCATTTTCAGCTGTTTCATTTCAAAGTGGTGTCTGTTTTTTATTTTTATATTTTCATCCTTTTTGTTTAAATGTTTCTTAATGGGCTTGGTGATTGATTAATGAATTTGAATAGAGTCACCTGTTAATTGAGCAAATTATAAAATGTTCTGAAATGCTTCTAATAGCCACGCCTCTTGATGAAGGGTCAGTGAAGACCGGAAGCGCCGGGGTACTTTGTGGCCAGTGAGCATTGTCACTACACTGGTGGGTTATTATGCTGTTATTTAAATAAATTTTGCCAGATTGTGGACATTCTAATCTTGGAATGCTGACCTTTTCTGGACTGTTCACTTCTGGAAACAAGCTTTGGCTTAGTGTGCTACTTCTGGTTAAACAATGTTCCCTTTCCTTTTCCCCCTAAATTCATATCTGAGAGATAAGAAGGATTTACTTGATACATTTCAGGAATTTAACTGGGATCCTGGCTATATCTGGTGTGGCACTGATATTGAAGTTCTACTAAAGACCTGGTTATTAGGGCCTGAAGAAACTTTCTAGCAAAACTGCATGAAACGGACATCCCTATACCATTCATTGTAGATGCTCTTCAGTTCGTGTACACACACAACTACTTCAAATTCAATAACAAGTACTATCTACAACTACAAGGTACTGAAATGGGGTGGCAATGATCCCCAGCTATGCCAACATTTTATGAGGGATGTAGGAAGAAACAGACATCCTTAATGAGGTAAACAACCCTTTTTTTTTTCAAATACATATACAAATGGCATTGCTTTATTGACAACGCCATCTGTATATGGGATGGCTAAGAAGAAAAGACTGGAGAATTTCTAGCATGGGTTAATGCAAACAATCTAAACTTACATTTTACATACAAAATGCACAAAGAAAGAATTGACTCTTTAATGTCACTTTATTTTCAGAAGCAAATAGGGTACACACCATGACATTTAGAAAGTCCACTGCCACTAACAGCCTTTTGGAAGCAGACAGCTCACATCCAAAACATTTTGTAAACTCCATACAGTTTAATCAGTTCTTAAGGATCTGAAGAAATTGTTCTAAAAATAAAGACTTAGAGAAACAAACAAAGGATCTCTACCAAAGGTTTCTAAATAGAGGCTATGAAATCACAGTTTTGGATACTGCACTTGAAAAGGTAGAAGGTTTAGACAGGGCAAACGTACTCCAAACTAAAAAAGAACAAAACTGGAGAAAGAGAGCAGGTTACCTTTGTAACTTGGTACAATAGGGCTGTTGGCCAAATTGGTAATATTATCAAGAAATTCTAGCCCATACTTTTGAATGATTCCAGTCTGGCACAGGAAATTCAAAATAGCCCAGAATTACATGTTCCAGAGCAGAGAATCTTAAAGACAAACTAGTGCACAGTAGATTTACACCATGTACACCACAGGCAACATTTAGACAATGGTTACCTCCCCCCCAAGGGAATGTTTAAATGCGGAAATGTAATGTGTGCCATCTAGGTTTTCAACGTAATATGTTTGCTCTTGAAAATTACAATAAGACTGTCAATATCAGAAGCTTTCTCAACTGCAGCAGCAGTTATGTTGTCTATGGAATTTGGTGCCCATGTTAACTTCTGTATGGGGGCAAAACAATAAGACCCTTGAAACAGAGAATCCAGCAACAGGTCCATAATATTAGAGCAGAACTGTTTAATAAACCACTGCTTAGACATTATATGGACTTCCATGGAAGTAATCCTAATGGCACCAAATTCATGGCAGTTGAACATGTACCCAGGAACCCCAGGGGAGGAGACAGAGACAACAAACTTTTGCAATGAGAGAACTTCTGGATTTTTCACTTAGGGTGTTTGCACTCCAGAGGCCTAAATTCTGAATGGGACCTAAACCCTTTTCAAAGAAATAATGAACGTAATCATATTAAGTACAGTCTAATTTAGTTTCCTTCCTCTCCCTTCTGTTCTAGGCAAACCATGCCATTTGGCCATTGAAGTTTTGGCATTTGTGGATGCTCTGGAAATTCAAACCACAGAATCCCTTTGGGTGATCACATGACCAGATCTCTGATACTATGCACCTTTATGTATACACCCTCTTTCAACGTAACCATTGTAAGAGACTTTAATCTTGTGGCTAGAGTTTAACAATAGCCACAAAAAATGCAATTTATCATGGATCAGATTAAATTATAAAATGTTACAGCAAATCAGCTGGTTAAATTTATGCTTGAATTATGCATATACATAATGCTGTTCTTACATTAATTTTCTATTATTCATTGTATAAATTTTTGTAAAAATGTTGAACTGAACATTTTAGGTTATAATCCCCTTAGAGACACTGTTTTTCTTAAACGCTGTTATATATTATTATAGGTAATTAACAATGGGTGGCAGTACAACGCTGATTAAAACCATGTATAAAAGGGGATTGTAAAGCCACTATCACAACACTCTCTCAGTAAGACCTATGGTCGAAGTGCTGGGGTGGTGCGGCTAATTGTAGCTAGGCACTGTTGTTGATTTACACTTCAGCTCTGGAATAAATTCTGTTTACTTTGCAACTTTGCGCCTGTGATCTTTGATGACCTAACGTATATAACTTTTACCAGTGAGTGCTTGAATTGTTTGGAATTACATAACTCTGTTTTGTCTGAACTGGTCCTTGGGCCCAGTTAACCGCAATCGAGAGTGGAAGTCCTTGATTTTTGAAGGATGGACATCAATAAGCTTAGACAGCTGGTCAGGGATAAGTTAGTAAGGGTAGATAACATAGGTGGGGTGGAAGAGAGATGGTAGGAAATTAAGCTGGCCATTCTAGAGGCATCTAAGGCATGCATGAAAAGAGTAACCAAAAAGAATAGGTTCAAGAGACAGTTATGGTTCTCAGCAAAGGGCTTAGGAAAGCAGTAAGGACCAATAAAAAGTCATTCTTAATTCTGGTTGCATCACTAGCATAATGATGGTTTCACTTAGCAGCTCTGTTCAACCTTAATTAAAATCTTCTTGCATCCTAGCCTAAGTATTCACCGACCTGTCTAAAAAACTAATCATTAATGAGCAAAATGAACCATCAATGAGTTCCTGATGTTGATGAAACAATGTCTTAAAGATGCTCATGAAAGCAGGGCTCTATGTGATGAGGGTGACTCAAAAAGAGCACCGACAAAAACAGAAAGTGCAACATTGTCAAATGTCAAAATGGTGAGGTGCATTACAGCAACTGACAGAAACAGCAACAACAGGCCACTGTTTCTATGGGGGAGCATGATGTTTGGTGAATGTTTATGGGGGGGGCTTTGCCCTCAGCACTCACAATACTAAAATAATCATTGCTGGGGGAGGGTGACTATTGGGGACAGGGGAAAACTTGGGAACAGATGTACTGAGGGAGAAACACAAGTCAGCAGGGGAAGAACACTGGGGGGGGTAACCTGTGGGTGAGGCAACAAAGTCAGGAGGGTGGGGAATGGGTATTGAAGCCCCAGAAAAAAAAGAAATTAAACCACAAAAGAAAAAAATAACAGTATCTCCCACAGCCAGCCCCAAACCCTGATCCACAAGTCATAGAGGAGATGTCTGTATCCACTGTACCTGACAGCCAGCTCACAACTGGCCTGACATGCACAGCCCTATCTACCGATGGAACAAGCACTCTCTACCAAAACAAAATTGCTAAACCTACCATGTGCTATTAAGAGCACATAGCCCATTTTGCACTTGCTATTTTTATGTCACCCAAATTGAGTTGCCAAAACTGACTCACTGTATTCACGAGATACTGAAAGGAGCAATGTTGAGCAGAGATGGAGCAGGGGTTGAGCAGCAGGTGCTCATCCTCTAGGGCCACAACATTGTCCCCTCCTGACAGTGGTCATGAAGACAAGGAGGGATTGTACATGATCACCTCAAGAAAACTTTGTGCAGAAGTTAAAAGTATTGGAGCGGCCCTGCTAAAATTCAAATCTACAGTCATAGATGGCCACAAGGACTTATATTTTACGGGTAAAAGGTCCCTGACAATTAAGTCATGCCTGATGGAATACTCCACAACTGCAGACATCCAGACTGAGGCACTACTTGATCGTCACTGACATGAACTGGAATTGGATCACAAAGTCATGGATTTGGAAAATCGGCACTGCCAAAACAATATAAAGATTCATGGCATTCCCAAGAAGTCTGAGTTGGGTGACACAAATACATTTATTAATGGTCTGATAAAAGATCTTCTAGGGCTAGATGCTTTCTCGGACCTTAAGATCAAAAGAGAACACCACACACTGGTGCTCCTTCAGAATTACCCTAAAGCACACCCCACATCCTTAATCATAACTTTTCTGAACTACAGTATAAAAATGCAAGTGCTACATGTTGAATGGGTAGGAAGGAAATTCTGTTTGGTGACTGTACACTAGAGGTGTGTGAAAAAAAGCTTTCGCTGGTGGAATTTCTGTGAAAGTCAGACTTTCACTTCCACAAAGGTTCAGAAATCAAATTGGCAACATTCACAAAAAATTCCAGTTTATAATGGAAGAATAAATGTATGAATTGTGGATTATTGTATTAAACTATGGAAAAAATTCTGCAGAACTGATCACTGTCAGTTGTCAGCTCTGTTGACTTTTTCTGCAGTTTAATACAGTAATCCACAATTCATACATTTATTCTGCAATTCAGTGAGTCACTGAACTGCGGTATGAACATATGAATTGTGGATTAATATATTAAACTGTGGGGAAAAAAGTTTGCAGAACTGATCACTGAACTGCGGAATAATTACATGTGTTGCAGAATAATCCATTAAACTGTGGAATAAAATTCCTCAGAATTGTTACTCTGCAGTTGATTTATATTATTCCGCAGTTCAGCCAAAAGTTCCATTGAACTGGATGAAAATCCGCCTAACACATTCAGAAGATTATGATCTCACCAATGGCAGAAGTTTGGAAAATTTCATGAAATTGTTGAAATTTCGATAAACTTCCATGAAAGTGGAATTCACAACTTTTGCCCAGCTGTACTCTAAGCTTTTCTTTGAATATGATGTTGCGCAACTACGATGCAAAAATGGCACCAGGTTTCAGCTATACAAAAAGAGCTGAAAGCAAAAAATATTTGAGCACACCTTTAATACCCAGCCTGCCTGCAAGTCTGCTCTGATACAGATCCAGGCTATTTGAGAACTTAATGGGTGCAGCACCCTTTCTCCTCAAACAAGAGATCAAACTGTAAGAGATGATTAAACACTTACAGTTTCAACACTTGGGAGGACACAGATAGCAGCCAGTAAAATATACTAAAGGGAACTCCCCATCTTCCACCACGTCTCCATGGGAGGCCTTGAAAGCGTGAAGAAAACAAGATCCACTCCCAGGCATTTGTACCCAGGACACATTGGTGGCAGGACTGCACACTTCCTTTCAAACTAAGTAAACTTTATTGAAAAAGGGCAGACAAGATACATAATACCACAAACAGTCCGGCAGAGTATGTATATAGAACCAAGTCAGTATCAGACAGACAGACTGCAAAACAAAATCACTATTATGATAAGTAGGATAAGACAAAACAGTCCAATATTCAATCCAGTAGTCTTGTCCTCCTTCCCTAAGCCCACAAAAAATGTCTTCCTCCCTCCCCCATCCCCCAGAGACAGAACTAACTAAGGAATTATCCCAAACAGAAACAAATGGGGCATATGAATAGAGGGAAAAAAAGGAAAAGGGGCACCCAAGTCCCAACTCAGTGGGAGGTATCGCCTCCACAGTACCTCTAGAGGTGAAATTAAGGTAAACAAAGCATGACCACAGGGAATCCAGTGCCGAGCCTCTCCCACCCGATAAAATATGGAAGACTGTAGGAGCTGACCATCACCCACCCCTGAGTTTCAACAACATGTAAAGAGGCTCCCAGACCTGCTCGTACCACCCCTTAGAATCTGTCATGTTTGCAATAATACATTCTGCCTGTAGAGCAAAAAGGATTTCCTGGTACCATTCCCGATAATTGGGAGTGGCGTTATCACACCAGTGCTGAAGAACCACTTTCTTGGCACAGGCCGAGATGAGGGCAATGTGAGGTATTTGATTACCAATTAATTTTCCACCATAATTGCCTAGGATGCAAATCTCCAGTGTAAAAGCCTGATCAAGTCCCAAATAGAGGATCCAAGCATGGCCTGAATTCCTTCCAAAAGGGGGCCACCCTTTCACAGGTCCAGAAAATATGGTATAGGGACCCAGTACTTTTCTGACACCCAGTGTATAAATCCGAGACCAACTTACTCATCCTATGAAGCCTAACTGGGATATAATATAGGTTGTGTAAAATCTGAAATTGCATGAAGCAGTATTGGTCCCACTTAATATGTTGGTAACTAGCCTTCCATATGCTGAGCCAATCCCGGGTGCAGCCCAGGGAGGGAAGAGCCTGATCCTGGGAGTAAAAAAACCTGAACTTTGTCTCCATGAGGACCTCCCACAACTTTGCATGATAGAAGGCTATAGCATGAGATTTGGGGGCAGCCTACATTAAGGTTAGGAACTTGTCTCCAGACAAGCTGGACCAAGCACCAGAATCAAAGTGCTGAAGTAACATATGCCTGATCTGAAAGAACTTGAAACAGATTGTCGGGGACCATGCACATTTCTGATAGGCCTCCATGAAGGTAAGGATGTTACCTTCATGTACCAAAAATTCAACCAAGAAGGTCTACAGAAAAGGCCAGGCTGACAGAGTCAACAGTGTCCCAGCTATTTTCAGATTGGGGTTCCCTCGAATTGTTTGAGTGATGTCAACATGGAGATTTAGGCCTAGCAAAGAAGAACCTTTAAACCACCAGCCTCCATAGACCTCATAAGTTTAATGAGGGCTCTCTGAGGAGGTTTACCATGCCACAGGAACTTGGAGAAAAGTCTATTAATGTTGAGAAACCATGTCTTAGGTAGAGCCGGGTTAAGCATAATGAGGGGGTGTGACACTCAGACAGCTGGTTCTGATTAATCTATGATTTTTTAATATAAAAATGTGTTATTGAGTGTCTCTCATGAGAAATGCTGAAACAGCCTGTGGAATGACCCCCCCCCCCAGGTTTCAGCTATAAGGTTTTACCTGGAAGGCCAGGAGATAATTACAGGCTAGAAGAGGCCTAAATTAAACTTCTCCTGTTTATCTAGCTTAATAGTAGCTTGCCAGCTGCTAGGATGGGAAATCATAAACTTTTATAACGTTTAGAGGAAGACAGCAGGTTATGACGCTTTAGTGCGAAGTCATAAAAGATTCTTTGATGTGTCCTGGGAAGAAGAGCTACTTGAGATCAAAGAGGGGATGTTATTTAAAGAAAGTCATGTGGGGAGATGAGTTTTAATGATATCACCTTTATTAATTTACCTCCTGCTGGATAGACATCCTGATTGTATAATTTTTAATAAACAGAGGAGGTGCTGGATGACACCATGGAGAAGGCAGGCTCAAGACAATGTTTTAATTATGCTGTGAGTGACCTGTAAAGACACACATGTTTGGACTCTCTTGACAACAACATCTGTCTATCAGCACCATTAGAAGATATACATTTGATATATAAGTCTAATTGTCTGGTGGTAGGAATTTTGCACTTTTTTTAGCCATTGTTCTTTTAAATGATTGCATGTTTTTGTGATATATGGTTCTGTATTTACATTTTAAATTTTTTTATCTATTTTTAAGTAAACCCCTACTTTAGAGATTACTTGGTGTGCCTTTGAAATTCTTTTTCTTGACAAGTGAAGCATACATGGTTAAAGTTGACACTATACAAAGCTTACTGGTTTTACCAAACTGGGAAGAGGTAAGAGTTTGTTCTGAGGTCTTTAATAGAGTTTTAAGGGTTCATTTTGTATGCTTGGTTATGTGCCTGTAGGCAAAAGATGTCTGCCCCCCCCTCAAAGAGCAGAATTATCTGAGCCTGTACATTGGGTGCGCTAGCAAGAGGTTCACAGTTTGAATCCCTCCAGAACTTGAGACCAAACTTTGATTTGAACCCACAAAACAGACAGAAGGGTTACCCTGTTCTGTTAACTGTTCACAAGACTGCGCTCATAGGTTGGCACTGTGGGAGCAGAGGGCCCGACCTGCTGAGTGGGTTTGTGACAGATTGGTTGGCCGTGGTGCAATCATTTTGGAATTACAAGCTTTTATTGTTCAGTGTATCAGCTTGAGACCGTCAGCGCACTTGCAAAGAAAGAAAAAGGCAGTGATTTATTTTTTTAAAAATGAGACAGAACTATATCACTTGGTGTACAGTCAACTTCCTACCCATTTTATTTTTTTTTCTAAAGTGCAAGACAGAGTAGCCAGAGTTAGGGAAGAAGATGGGTTCCAACTACAGCAGGCACACTGTAGACTACGTAAAGCAGTTGTGCGGGGACAGAGGAGCCCCGTTCAAGGTGAAAGTCACCAAATAGAACCTCGTGGATGCCATGATGGTAGCAGATACCCAGAGCATCGAGTTACAGACAGCGACTGAAAAGGACCAAACCTTGAGTGTGGCAGGGCTAGCAGCCAGTGCAGTGTCCAGATCTGATGAGGAGGGCAACAGGGCCACTGTCATTGAAGGGCCACAGCAGCATGGAAAGGTCACCAGTATCCTGGATCCAGAAATACTCAGACTGCATATTGAGTTGCACAGAATGGAGCTCGACTTCCAGAGAGAGAGAGAGGGACCATGAACAGCAGGAGGTGGACCATGAGGCAGATCGAGAACACTGAGAGGCAGAGTGAGAACAGAGAGACGCTGACCGTGAGGAGCATGAGCGCCAGAGGTAACATGAACTGGAGATGCTACGACTCCAACCAGTGGTACCAGAGCAGGTAAGTGGCTTGGGTTTAACTGGGACTACAGGATTGGGTTACAAATTGAATTCCAAATTCACAGCCAAATTTAAAGAGGGGGAAGATATGGATGCCTTTTTAAATTCTTTTGAAAAAGTTTCTATTCAGGCTAAAATTCCTAGGGAGTCCTGGAGCTTCCAGCTATCCCCGCTACTTGCCAGGAAAGCTCGGGATGCATTGGGTTAAATGGACAATGAGGACAGTGATGATTACAGCAAACTTAAAGCTGTACTGTTAAATAAATTAGAATTAACTGCTGAATCATACAGAGCTAAATTCCATAAGCTCAGGAGAACCCCTGACATGAGCTATGAGGAGCTAACCACAAAACAATGACAGTTTTTAAAATATTGGTGGGAAGGAACTGAAGCAAACTCTGTTGATAAAACTGAAAATGCGATTTTGTTAGAACAGTTTTTCTGGGCATTCCCAACAGAGCTGAAGACCTGGCTGGAAGACCAAGATCCTGAAACAGTGCAAGAGGCTGCTGAACTCTTGGACCCCTATGCCAAGAGCAGATCTGCTCTGAGAGCAAATGGGGCGGGCGTGGTAGCACAGAAAGGGAAAAGTGCGCCTTCAGGGCAGCTAAAACCCTTACTACCTTCACTGAAACCTGTTAGCCCCAGGTTTCAGAGAAAAGATTTCTCTGAGAAAAGGAATGAATGTTGGTTGTGTAGAGCAACTGGGCATATTGCCAGACAGTGTCCCAAACAGATGAGCAATAATACACAAGGCGGTGCTAGGAAGGAAGTGGGTTGTTTGTGTGTCCCTGTGAGCATGCCAGTGAACATGAGGGAACAATGTTCCCAGTCATGGTGAATGGTGTACAGACTCAAGGGTTAAGGGACACAAGGGCATCCTTGACCTTGGTAAAGGGGGATCTAGTACAGCCTGGTCAGCTTATACCCAATAAATACATCATTGTACAGGACTTTACTGGTGAGGCGAAAGCATTGCCCCTCACTAGGGTTCTCCTAGATGGGGGTGAAACAGGCAGAACTGTGCAACAGGTGACTGTAGCCAAAACCTTAGCAGTGGATGTGATCCTGGGCAACAATCTCAAACAAGGGATGGTGTGTGCAGTTACCCGTATCCAGGGCCTCGATTTTTCTGTGGCACATCGGTGCAAAGTTCAGCATCAGGGTTCTCATTGGCCGCAGAACTTCTGTGGTGCTCGACACCAATTTCTGCTGCAATTCTGCGGCACATTTTTACCCTTAATTTTTTCCTTTTTTTTGTTTTTGTTTTGCCACATTTGACACAATGCACGCTCGTCACACAGTTATTTTCGGGCTTTTGTCACCAAATTTTCAACATAGCCAGTTTAAGACCTCTGCTCATGAACAGTGTCACTGTGATTTCCTTAATCTGTCCCGAACATTGGTTTTGCACACCGACCGTGCCATTGTGTGCTACATGTGTGAAAACACATTTTGGGTGAGATGTGGAAAATGACAGTTGTACTGTTTATAAGGAGGTGTGGTAAAATGGCAATGCTGAAAATCTGAAGTGAAAATATTAAAAATGCTCGTGCGTAGGAACTGCGCAACACACGCTCATAGAACAGTCATTTTGGGGAGTATTTTCACCAAATTTTCAACATAGGGTTTTTGGGGGCCTACCTCATGACATGTGACAATGTCATTTCATTAATCAGTCCCGAAAGGTGGATCCGTACAGTGAACGCTAAATCACCTTTCGGGACCAAATAACAAAATGACAGTGTCAAAGTTCATGCGGTGGGGCCTCAAAAAACTCATGCTGAAAATTTGGTGCAAAAATTCCCAGAAATGGCTGAGATATGCACTAAAGTTGAAACAATCCATTTATGCCATTATACAGCTTACTGGTATTTCTTCAGTTCACGGTCCGCTTCAAAGAGTGCAGACGTGTTCCTGGTCCACTGAAGATTGTCACACTGGGCTCCAGAGGTACATATGGATTCAGGTTGGGGGTGTGGGGAGGTGAGGCATGCAGAGGGTGGTCGCAGGTTGGGGAAGGGGTAAAAGAACCAATTAGGGAAGTTTTTTTTAAGGTCTTTTTAATTTTTTTCAGACAACAGGGGACTTTTGCCATGCTGGGGTGGGCTCCCAGCATGGCACCAGGCAGCTTGGGGGGTCAGTGAAGCCAATGGGGGATTGGGCACCCCGTCAGCAAACTACACTTTTGCCATGCTGTGGTGGGCTCCCAGTGTGGCATACAGACATTTGGGGGGACAGTGAAGCCAACGGGGGATTGGGCACCCCATCAGCAAATTACACTTTTGCCACACTGGGGCGGGCTCCCATTGTGGCATACAGACATTTGGGGGAGCAGTGAAGCCGATGGGGGATTGGGCACCCCCATCAGCAAATTACACTTTTGCCACACTGGAGTGGGTGCCCAGAGTGGCATATGACATTTTTTGTTGGAGGGAGTGAGCAGCAAAGCTGACAGAGGATTCAGCACCCCCCGTCGGCAAAGCACATTTGTTCCACAGCCAGCTGCGAATTCTATGGGTGATGGCAAATTCCATGGATAATTCTGCGGTTTGCCACAGCTGCAGAATCATGGAAAACTCAGGGCCCTGCCCGTAGCCAAGTGGTAAGGGAAAATTGTAATTTGCTGAACCCCGCAGAAGCCATTGTGGAAACCACTGAGAGGCTGGTTCCCTAGCCTACGTCTCCAGATGGGGAGACAAATGAAAAAGGGGTAGAAATTTCCCCAGTAACAGTTAACCACACAGCCATGGAGGGTTACTCTGAAGAGGAAGGGGTGACTCATTGTCTGAGGGTTAGGATTGACAGTGATCCTGAGTGCCCTGACACTAGTGCTAGGGACCCTAGTTTAGCGACTGTAGGGGACCTGTCCCATGCCTTAGGAATGTGTGTGTGGGATTTGCAGGTACTCAGAGAAGTGACCATAGTCTAGAGAAGCTGAGGACTTGGGCAAACTCTGACGGGACACAGGGAGGTGATGGCAGACATAAGGTTTATTGGGAAAATGGACTGATGTATACTCAGGCTGTGAAGACAAAGGGAGGGGTGCTAGGCAGGCAGCTTGTCATTCCCCAGGGTTATCATGAGCAGTTGCTCAAGATTGCACATGATATTTCCTTGTCTGGTCACCTGGGAATCATGCACACTATGCAGTAGTTGGCCCAGAATTTCTATTGACCTAACTTCACCCAGTAGGTGAAGGAGTAGTGCAGGTCTTATCACCGGTGCCAAGCAATAGGGATGGTTGGCAAGAAAACCCAAGCTGCCCTGATTCCATTGCCCATAGTGGAGGAGCCATTCCAGAGGGTGGGAATGGATATTGTGGGGCCTTTAAATACCCCAGCTCCTCAGGGAAGAGATTCATCCTGACCATAGTGGATTATGCCACCCGGTACCCAGAGGCAGTCTCCCTATCCTCACTACGGACAGACAAAGTGGCAGATGCCTTACTTGGGATTTTCTCCCGTGTTGGGTTTCCACAGGAGGTTATCACCAATCGAAGGTGTTCCTTCATGTCTGACCTGATGAAATGTTTATGGGAGAAGTGTGGGGTGGTGCAGAGATGCACGACACCATATAACCCACAAGCCAAATGGGCTTGTGGAAAGATTCAATGGTACCCTGAAGTCAGTGCTCCAGGCGTTTGCTGAACAGCATGGGAGGGACTGGGAGAAATACCTTCCCCACCTGTTGTTTGCATACAGGGAGGTGCCCCAAGAGTCAACAGGATTTTCCCCCTTTGAATTCTTATATGGACACTGGGTACGTGGGTCCCTAGACTTGATCCAGGAGGACTAGGAAGGCAAGCACCCCACCCAGGGAACTAACACAGTGGATTATGTCCTTAAGATTAGGAAGAGGCTGAAGGAGCTTATTGGGACAGCCCAGAGCAACCTGGCAGCTGCCCAACAGAAACAAAAAGTGTGGTATGACTGCAGAGCCAGAGCTCGCTTGTACATGGTGGGTCAGGAAGTCATGGTCCTTATTCTGGTCCAGAAAGAGAAGCTGCAGGCTTAGTGGGCAGGACCATACAAAGTGGTTAGGAAGGTAAATGACGTGAACTATATTGTACAGTCACCTGACTGAAGACAGACATAAAGGATGTACCATGTCAACATGATGAAGCCATATGCAAATAGAGCTGACATGGTGTTTGCAGTGTGTAGTCCTGGGGAGGGGACAGATGAAGGCAATGCCCTTCTGGACTTGCTGGAAGAAAGTAAGCAGGAGTCCTCTGTGGAGGCAGTAAAATTGTCTCCCCAGCTGGCACCTGACCAGATTCAGAAAGTAAGGGAAGATTTAGCAGACTTTGCCCCATTGTTTAGCACCAAGCCTGGAGTAACCCCCTTAGTGACACATGATGTGGAGACAAGGACACAGACGCCCATACGGCAAACAGTATATCAAGTGTCAGAGGCTGTCCAAAAGGACATTAGGAGGGAAGAGGAGCAGATGCTGGATTTAGGAGTAATCCAGAGATTCCACAGCCCCGGGCCTCACCCGTAGTCCTTGTGCCCAAGTCAGATGGCTCTACTCATTTCTGTGTGGACTATCGTGGACTGAATGCAGTCATGAACTCAGATGCCCACCTGATGCCCTGGATGGACAAACTCCTGGACAAGTTGGGAGGCGACCTACCTTACAACCATTGACCTGACCTAGGGGTATTTGCAGGTAGAGTTGACCAACAGAGCTAGGGAGAGGTCAGCCTTCACCACTCCAATAGGCTTATTTGAATTTAAAGCAATGCCTTTCAGAATGAAGAATGCCCTGGCCACTTTCCAAAGCTTGGTGAACCAGGTGTTAAATGGTGTCGAGGAGTATGCCATGACATACCTGGATGACATTGCCATCTTTAGTGCCAGCTGGGAGGAACACCTGTCCCACTTTAGGGAAGTACTGGGAAGGATACAGAGGGCCAGGTTCACTGTCAAAGCTGGGAAATGCAGGGTGGCCATGGGGGAGGTGGCATACCTTGGGCATGTGGTAGGCCGAGGACAGTTCCATCCTAACCAAATAAAGATAGAGGTAATCTGGGCATGACCCAGACCAGAAACACAGAAGCAGGTCAGGAGTTTCCTCAGGACAGCAGGGTACTATAGAAAATTTGTACCCAATTACAGTGCCCTGGTTGCCCCCCATCTGACCAGATAAGGAAAAGAATGCCAAAGAAAATTACCTGGGGATCAGCCTGTAAAGAAGCCTTTACCAGACTGAAGGAGGCACTGTGCAGTCCTTCTGTTTTGACAAGTCCTGACTATAGCAGACCCTTTATAGTTCAGACTGACACCTCAGATGTGGGTATTGGGGTAGTACTGAGTCAGACATTCAGCCAAGGGAGGGATCACCCAATAGCATACCTGAGTAAAAAGTTACTTCTCAGGGAGCAGGCATACTCCACGGTGGAAAAGGAGTATCTTGCCATAGTGTGGTCCCTAAAGAAATTAGAGCCATACTTGTATGGGCAGCATTTTGTGGTACAGACTGACTACAACCCCCGTGGTCTGGCTGTCGCAGATGGGAAAAAACAATGGTAGATTGCTAAGATGGAGTCTTGCTTTGCAAGCGTATGATATGACAATATTACATAGGGCTGGAGCCAAAAATCAGAACTCCGGTGGGCTGTCTCATGTCTACGAGGAGTGAACTGATTTGGGAAACTCACCCCATGCAGTGGATAGAGCCCCCAAATTCAGTCTGGGTGGGGAGGAATTGTGACACTCAGACAGCTGGTTCTGATTAATCTATGATTTTTGTATATAAAAATGTGTTATTGAGTGTCTCTCATGAGACATGCTGAAACAGCCTGTGGAATGACACCCCCCCAAGGTTTCAGTTGCAAGGTGTTACCTGGAAGGCCAGGAGATAATTACAGGCTTTAAGAGGCCTAAATTAAACATCTCCTGTGTATCTAGCTTAATAGTAGTTTGCCAGCTGCTAGGATGGGAAATCATAAACTTTTATAATGTTTAGAGGAAGAGAGCAGGTTATGACGCTGTAGTGCGAAGTCATAAAATATTCTTTGATGTGTCCTGGGAAGAAGAGCTACTCGAGATCAAAGAAGGGATGTTATTTAAAGAAAGTCATGTGGGGACATGAGTTTTGCTGAGATCGCCTTTATTAATTTACCTCCTGCTGGATAGACATCCTGATTGTATAATGTTTAATAAACAGAGGAGGAGCTGGGTGACATCATGGAGAAGGCAGGCTCAAGACAGTGTTTTAATTATGATGTGAGTGACTTGTAACAACACACATGTTTGGACTCTCTTGATAACAACATCTGTCTATCAGCACTATCAGAAGAGATACATGAGATATATAAATCTAAATGTCTGGTGATAGGAATTTTGCACTTTTTTTAACCTATGTTCTTTTAAATGATTGTATGTTTTTGTGATATATGGTTCTGTATTTACATTTTACATTTTTTATCCATTTTTAAGTAAACATCTACTTTAGAGACTACTTGGTGTACCTTTGAAATTCTTTTTCCGACAAGTGAAGCATACATGGTTAAAGCTGACATTGTACAAAGCTTACTGGTTTTACCAAACTGGGAAAAGGTAAGAGTTTATTCTGAGGTCTTTAATAGAGTTTTAAGGGTTCATTTTGTATGCCTGGTTAGGTGCCCGTAGGCAAAAGATATCTGCTTCCCCCCCGAAGAGCAGAATTAACTGAGCCTGTACATTGGGTATGCTAGCAAGAGGTTCACAGTATGAATCCCTCCTGAACCTGAGGCCAAAGTTTGATTTGAACCCACAAAACAGACAGGAGGGTTACCCTGTTCTGTTAACTGTTCACAAGACTGCGCTCATAGGTTGGCACTGTGGGAGCAGAGGGCCTGACCTGCTGAGTGGGTTTGTGATAGGGGGTAGAAAAGGTGCGGGACAACAATTTAAGAATGTTCAAGTGGACCCACAGTGACATGGGCAATAAAGACCAATGGTCCAGGTCAACTTGAAGTTGGGCAAGGATGTGATCCAAATTGTATTTCTTCAATTTAAGTGGGTTTGCACTGAAGTATATCCCAAGATATCTGAGCTTGTTCCTGACCCAGACAAGGTCTAGGTGCTCCACACTCACTGGAGTAGCAACCTCATTCAGGGACATAATCTCTGTTTTGGAGTGATTCAACTTGTAGACAGAAATTGTACTGGGTGATAATGTCCAAGACAGCAGGTAGTGAGGTAGCTGGGGACATTATGTGCAAAAGAATATCATCTGCATAAATGGACAGTTTATAATAACCTGGTCCTAAAGGAATACCATGTACCTGAGGAGATAAATTAATATTTATCAGGGGTTCAAGATATAAATTAAATAATAATGGGGAGAACAGGCAGCTCTGTCATGTACCTTGTTGTAAGGAAAAGGAGTCAGATAAGACCACATTACATAGAATGTGTGCAGATGGGCTTTCTCCACATCCAGAGAGGCCAGAACTGATGGAGTGGGGAAGTCCCTGAATGCGGAGATAAGATGCAAACGTTTCCTAAGATGGTCCGCAGACAATCTACTGGGAACAAATCCCATCTGCTCCCTGCTGAGGAGACAGTCCCAGATCAAGTTAAGCCTAGTGGCCAAAATTTTTGCTAGGATCTTCAAATCCACATTGATCAGGGAGATAGGTCTATAGTTGGAAACCAATAAGGGATCCCAGCCCAGCTTGGGAAGAATGACTATGGTGGTGGCTGTAAGGGAGTAGTCTGAAAGGCCGTGAGAAAAACATACTGGAAAATCTTGAGCAGATATGGTGCTATCAACTCTTTAAACGTTTTATAAAAATTTGAAGAAAAAACATCTAAACGGGGAGCCTTGTCAGGGGTTAGAGAATCCATCATGTTACAAACTTCTGATAGGGTCAAAGGGGCTTTTAACAATTCCACCTGAGCTTCTCCCAGCAAAAGCAACTCCAGGTCCTGGAAGAAAGCATCAAACTGGAAAAGATCAACGGGGTCCTGAGGGGCAGCATATAAAGAGGTATAGAACACCTGAAATTGAGAAACAATATCCTTAGGCAAAGTAACAAACTGATCAGATTCCGACCGGAGAGAGGGAACTATCCTGTCAGCTTTTTAAGTGTGCAAACGCAAAGCAAGAAGCTTGCTGATCTTCTCCCCTTGATCAAAATATTTAACTTTGGTCCACAATACAAGATACTCAGTCTTTTCCCCTAATAGTAAGTTATAGTGGGCTCGAAGCACTTCAAGATGTTCCCAGTTGGACTGTGGGGAGACCTCCGAGAGATTCTACTCCACTGCTCTAATCTGCAGCAAGAAAGAAGAGGTGGTTTGGGAAAGGTCTCTCTTCCTCCTTGTGGCCAGGTGAATAAGTTCATCCCAGAGAGTGCATTTAAAGGCACCCCAGAGAGTAGTGAGCTTAGATATCATGGGGGAGTAGGAGTCAAAGAAGGAAGAGATAAAATTTTGTATCTTTTCGACCACATCTGGGAGTTTTAGCAGTTGGTTATTAAGGTGCCATGTTTTGTCTTGGACAGCAGGTGGAGCAAGACTGACCTGTAGCAAGGCTGGGTGATGGTCGGAGACGACCTTGGCACAATAATGACACAAAACAATACCCGATAAGGCTTCTATACTTCAAAGGAAAAAATCAATACAGGAAAAAGAATTATGCAGAACTGACTGAAAAGAGTACTCCCTGGTATCTGGATATAGAGTCCTCCAGGGGTCCACCAACCTCAGAGAATCCATTAGGTCTCGTGGGGCCAGTTGGCTCAGGGTAAGTGCTTGACCATGTCTCATGGACCTATCCAGCACATTGCCGAAGACAACATTCCAATCCCCAGCGAGAATCATTGGAAAAGAGGCCCGGGGGATAATATGGAAATCATTTGGGGAAAAAAGGGAAAGGTCATCCGCATTAGGGCCGTAAACTGAAACCAGTATCACCTCTAGATACCCCAGCAGGGGTCTAATAAAAATGTATCAGCCCTGAGGGTCACTGACCTCCTGAAGAAGCTGGAATGAGATGACCCAAGACACTATTATCGCGACCCCTCTCTTGCGAGAATCAGTCCCTGAGCCAAAAACCCACCCAGCCCAGGTATGCCGTAATGTCAGAACCTGAACTGGGGGAAGGTGGGTTTCCTGAAGAAAAGCCATGTCTACCTGTAGTTTATGGAGGTACAATAGAATCTTAGAGCGTTTAGTTGGAGACTGGGTGCCCTTTACATTCCAGGAACAATATCTAAGATTGTGAGCCATTTTTTTAACAGAACAGGTAAATGAATTGGAGAGAAGAAACTACACATCCCTATATACAATATACAGTATCCTAGAAAAGGTCCCAATAAGTGACAACCAGTCTCTGGAGGACCCCATCCCTTCCCACTCCTCCACCCCATCACACCAACAAAGCAACAACAGAACAAACAACTCAACCATATCCCAACCCATCCACCCCTCAAGAGAACCACCCCCACAACATTGTACCTTCTTAAATTGGCCAATTAATTGGTGCACAACACTCTCACCCATCACAGCACCATACCCCTCCACCCAGCCACCCTTCCCCCATCCACCAAGCTATCCTATACAGAACTTTTAACTATTCTATAGTATTAACAGCAGTTAACAGTTAGCAAAGTGAAAACATTTCTAAGCCCTGCTTAGGATGAAGAAAATAATTAACATTAAACTTTGTTATGAAAATCTACTAAAGTCACCAGAATATATATGTAACCCCTAGGGGGAGCTATCCCAAGGGCTACTACTCCTGACTGCTCTAATGTTAACAGGTTGAGGGGCCTGGATCTGATGGCGGGTGCCTGCACCCAGAGGTCGGGGTTGGAACAGTCTAATATGACTTGGTTACAGCCCTCTGGGTCACTGCAACCCCCATTTCTCCCCACTAGTCGCCCACACAAGTCAACCTCAGTACCCTTTCCATATGCACTTATCCCCCGCTTTAGTTCAATCAGCTTGACTCTGGGGATCCCCTGTAAAGTAAGATGCAGTTATACAATAACCACTGTATAGTAATTCAACATAGGCACACAGTTCAGTTAGTATACCTCTGCAAAACAACCAATCTGATTTATTTAGGGGGAGATAAGAAGGACTAGGGGAGATCAGGTTAATTAGCTTACCACTCTAATACATATACATATATATATCAATTCTGCTTAAAGTTGGACCAGCATAACATACTGTGGTGATTTGCATATGCAGCCCATGATGCTTTGCATTGTGTGGGCATGTGTGATTTTGTATTTTATATATATATATCTACGGCACTGTACACAGGCCAAACTTATAAGTCACTGTCTCTGGGTACCCAGGCCATAGAAGGCTAGCCTCTTGATGCAGCTGGTTGGGGCCCTGAGGCAGAAAACAAGCACTTGATTCCTAAGAGGATTAAGTAGAGCCAGCAAGCTCAGTTCGTATAGCCAATAAAGCAGCCAGACAAATCTTGTCCTCACTATGAACATCTGACAGGGAGCTATCCTGATTTGATACTCACGACTCCAGCCGAAAGAGTGCTCTCACACCACTCGCAGGATTGAGCCTGGAATTCAGACACTTCTCCACACATTTATATGAAGAGCAGAGGGGTACCATACCAGGCAGCTGCTGTATAGTCCCGATCGCTTTCACTGCAAAACACCGGGCCCAACGACGCAGCTTCACTTGTCCTGACAGATCTAGTGCGACTGAAGCAGATTCTCCAGTCCTCTACAGGGTGAGCTTGGTAGGTAGCTGTGCACTTGCATAGCCTCCTCTGACTGTGGCCTAGTGGATTTAGTCCAAGCTGTACAGCAATACAACCTCCTGACTCTGGCCTTCCAAACGTGCTTCCCGAGCAAAAACTCAATGCCGCAAGACCCCAGAGCTCCTTCCTCACTCTCAGCCACAATGACTCTGACTCTGGGCAGTTTTGGCAGGGAACTCAGTTCTGGCACCACCCAATCCCATTGGTGGGATGCAGATGCCAGTTACTCACTACTGCCCTCACTGGTGCAAACAAGATGCCATAGTCCAGAACTTCACTTCCCAGAATTACGAGCTCATTCCCCATTAGTCAGCCAGCTCCATTGAGAGTCCTGATTCTGGTTGGTCACTACTTACTCCATTTTAGATACTCCCTTGCTTCTATTGGACCCCTCAAACTGTCCTGGTCCAAAATGGAGGGGCACAGCATACAGAGTCCCAGCTGCAACAAAGACAGGTTAAACAAACTGCATTTTCACAATTACTCCAAATGATTGCAGGCAAACAGTTACATCTTTCGAGTGGGCTCCCCTTACGCTTTCAGCGACGGCAAACAGGGGCAATTACATTACAGCTGGTGCAGGACTCAAGCAGGGAAACACACAGTCCCCCTCATAAGCAATGATTATGTCTGCAAGCAGACTGCTCTTAAAGAGACAGTACGTGGAGGCTCTACAAGCACTCACAGAGCCATTCAAACTGCTTAAGCGCCGAATGCCAACCACCAGGGGGACACTTAGGCAGCTCCTAGAAGGCTTTTAGGAACCCCTATTTGTAGGGGGTTACATATAATAGTGTGCCTTGAGAGTCTGTGATAGTGCAGAATATAGTGAAAAACAATGACACTAGCAAACAGCCAAAAGGAGCACGTTGACACAAGGCGTAATGATCCTTATAATAACGAATCCAGGATGAAAAAACTCTACTGGTTCCAGCACAAAAAAAAGGGGGGGACAGGTGAAATAACCCTCGAAAATTAATCTGGTGACAGGGCTTATCGCGATCCCAAACCATCAGATAAACCAGGCAGGTATGATGCATGCTAAGTTACCATGGTCTCAGAGTACCGGTGGAGCTCCCTGTCTGATTTAAAAAAAAGGAAATGAAGAGGAAAGACCACTTGCCTGGGAGCCCAGGGTTAAATGCTCATCCAAGAAAATCCACTGAAGTTCTGGTGCAAATAATCCAGTGCAGGAGAATGGATCCAAGCTAACACCACTCAGGTCACCAGGGGTGGGAGAAGAAACATTGCAGGGAAGTCTGAGGTCTCCTAAGTAAAACTGAATGGGGAAAGCAATCTTAGAAAATGTGGTAGTACAAAAACACTCCAGAACAAAAATAAAAGTTCTCAATGTTCCAGGAACCAACAGCCAATGATGAAAAAGAAATCACTCCATGTCTGCAACAGTCAAACCTCAAGACCAGGGCAGCCAACCGGAGAAAGGAGCACTGATCCAAACACAGTCCTCAAAACTGAAGAAGACCACACCAGCCAATACGAAAAAAGCATGCAAGCATGGGGAGAAAGGGCTGCTGTTTGTCAACCATCAGTGAAGATCACCGGGAACAGATCTAGAGAGGGCAGCTGCAACTGACATGTCCAAATGTAGAAGAGCAGTTCATCCTAGAAGTGGATTGGGAGCAGTCAGGTGCGAGGAAGAAGAAACAAAGTATAGGCCAAATCCACCAGGCACAACAGAATTAAACTAATAGAGTCCAAGGGGAACTTCTGAGCAAGCAGAGTAGTAAAATCAGAGCTCACCTCAGAAAGTTTGCAGCCCTTAGCCCATGGCAGCACTCTGCAGTCCAGCCAAATGATAAAACCAACCGAAGCAAACATAACATCCCGATCAGTGATACAGACTCATCCAATCTGCTGTCTCACTGATTCTTGAAGAGCTCCAGAAACAATCCCATGAGTGGCGGACCTCACCTCCTCTAAGATATGCCATTTACCATCAGTGGCAAACTGGAGGCAAGCAGGGTATAGCATTTTTAACTTAATCCCGGCAGCAATTAGTTTGACAACGATTGGGTGAAAGGCGGTCCTCTTTTGTCTGATCCCCACTGGGAGGTCCTGTGTAATCCTCAGCTTAGTACCCTCCCAGAGGATTTCTTTCAGGTCCTGGGTTTTTTAAAGACTAAACTGTTTGTCCAGGTAATTCAAAACTTTCAACAAAAAGGGGTGGAGGGGAGATCCAGTTGGAGGTTTGGGGCACAGGGAGAGGTGCACCCGCTCTATGATGTAAATAGGGCCAGTTGGAGAGGGACCAGCTACTCTCTCCAGGAACTTCTGTGCAAACTGAGTTGGAGTGGACTCCTTCTCTCCCTCTGGGAGGCCAAAAATTATCAGATTGTTGCAAGGACTTCTCCCTTCCAGGTCCTTGATCTTAGTCTCAAGTTTAGAAATCCTATGCCGCATATGGTTGCTTTCCAATTCGGATCAGTCTCTCCATGTCTCTAGTGAGTGGATCCAGGCTTTGGCATTGCCAACGCATCTGCCCAGATCCCCTGTGTCTGTTTTGAGTGATTTCAGCTGGTTAGCGAGCTCTTAGATGGCATTTTGTAATGGCTTGAACTCTAGAAGAAAACTCTCGTCAGACAGCAGAGTGGAAGTATTGTAGCAGTGGAGGACCATCCAGGGCCTGAGCTTTGGGCCTACGGCTGCTTCATCTGTTTGTCCGACATCTGCAGTGAGGTATGTTTCAGGGCTGCTTGTCGCATCTCCGCCTCTGACATTCTTGTAGATATTGAGTCAAAATTTCACCAATTTGCTCCCAGAAGGCTATGGAAGACACTTGCACAGGCAGGTAGACAAGAAGCACAAAGTTTTGTTAGAAAACCGAAGACATAGGGTGGAGGAGAGAGGAACGCCAAAGGAGAGCTGTTATCTAGATTAGAGCATCACATGACTCCAGGACTGGGGCAGGTTGTGTACCAAATTCCATTTAAAATGTTATTCAGTCACTGTCTTTTCTCCACACTCTTTGGTCACTTGGTTCTGGATGGGGGGGGCTTGTACTAAGGGCAAATGCTTACAACTGCTTACATGATGTTTCAAGCTGCTCATGGTTACAGGCAGGAAGGGGGTTCTTTTTTCAGTCGTTCAACTGAGATGTGAAAAATATGTTCTTTCACTGCTGGAGGATGGGCAGAACTCTTACTCCAACCATGGGGGGGGAGCGGTGGGAGGGGGACAGACCAGGACATTAGTTATGGTTGCTTGACTGCTGGGTTGGGTCCTTGTGACAGTTCTGTGGCTGCTGTGGGTGGCTTCTCCTTGCAGTGTGTTTCTGTCCCCCAAGACAGGTGCGCCTGAACCTTTACAGATATTAAAACAGCATGCCTATACCACCATGATGTGGTGGTTAATTAGATTTATTTGCAACACTAAGCATGACTACAGTATGCTCATAATGGGTATTATACAGTGACATGGGGTGGGACTGTGTGCCTTCTCCTTTTCCTGCCAAGTCCCTAGTAGGCGAACTGTGTGGATTAGCTCTCAGAATGAGAGCTGACATTGCTCTCTCTTGACTGCTGCAAGCTCTGGGGCATTTATTTATTTATTAGAATTCCAGATATATAACTTTGAACTAGTGGCTCTTTTACAAAGGTTCCACGTCAGTATACAAAGATTGGGAGTAAAAAGTAGGGAGTAGGCAAGCAGTTGGAATACAAAATTCAATACAGGATAAACATAAAAAGCTGAGAGCTAGCGGTAGTGTAATTAATAGTTAGAACAACAATACCAAGCATACATTTATGAATGATGAATTACAGCAAACAATATTTATGTAATTGTAATGCAGCCAGAAGAGCATTGTCAAAGGGAAAGGGAGAGTGGAAATTGAGTTGCCACAGGCTAGGATTGGAGGATATAGCAGGGTAAGCTTGGCCTGTGGGAGAGCTGAGGGGGGAGAAGGTGAAAGAAAAGGGGAAGTAAAATCTGCAAGAAGGGGAAGGGAGGAGTAGCCAGCTGTGACAGGGAGAGTAGGAAAATGGGAAGAGAGAGTGGGCATAGAAGGGTAACTGGGAGGGATGTAGAAAGAGAGGGAAGGGGTGGAAGACAAGGATCAGGAGACTTGTGCAACAGCAGGTGGGGCGAGCAGATAGAAAAGGAAGAGGGAAAGGGAGGTGAAGGTGGGTAAGAGAGAGAAAATGGGCATTGGACCAGGAATATGGAGAGAGGCAGGGATAAGGAGGGGTGGGAGGGAGTGGTGGGGTGATAGCTGAGGGGTATAGTAGAGGTGGGGAAAACAGGAGCGACTGGCAAGGGAATTAAGAGAAACAGTCACAGATCACCCTGGATACAAGCGTTTGATGTAGCTTGTGTTTGAACAAGCTGAGGGTGTCTAAGTTGGTGAGTTCACTGCACAGGGAGTTAAACATCTTAGGGGCTCTACCTGCAAAAAAACACTGGTCTTGGGAGGTGCAACAGTGGGGGACAGATAGCACATAGTTGTCAGAGCTTCTTGTGTTATGGGAGCAGTTGGCTGGGCTTAGGAGAGGCTGTACCCCTGGGGGCATGAGTCTCATCAATGACTTTTTTACTGATAGACAGGTTTCATATGTGATCTTTCCCTGCAGTTTCAGCAGTTTGACTGTTCGTAGAGGTTGCAGGTATGTGTATGGTGGGCAGCTCCAGTAAGGAGTCTGCAGGCCTTATTCAGCACTGTAATAATTTGCCATAGTGCTGTAGCTGTGGCTGCTCCGTAGATAACAAGTTCATAATCAATGATAGAGACAATAGAGATGTGTATTGCTAGCTTAAGGGCATCAGGGATCAGGCAGTGTCTATGTTTGTAGAGAAGGCCAATACAGATATTTACGGATTTCGCAACCAAATTGATATGGCTGGAGAAGGACAGCATAGTGTCCAGGGTCACACCAAGGTGTTTGAAAGTTTGCGTCTGGTTCAGGGTCACACTCAAGCTATTTTTGATAGCTAACTGTTGGGTTTAGCCATGGAATAGCATAGTCTTTGTTTTTTTTGTAATTTAGCACTAGTTTCTGTGAGGTCTCAACTTGCATGAAACTTTCCTGCAGTTGTTTCTCCAAGGGAGGAGTCAGAATTTTTAGAGAAAATCGCTGCATCATCGGCATGCAGGATAATGTTTTCATCACAGGCAGAAGGGAGTTTGTTCAGGAAGATGCTGAAAGAAGGAGCCCCAAAATTGACCCTTGGGGAACACCAGCCTGGACAGGCAGTTTGGAGGAGAGGGTGTCACCGATCTTAACTTGTTGTGACCGGTTGGAGAAATAACTGTTGAACCATTTTAGGGTATCATAAGAAAGCCCTAAGTTGCCAAGTTGTTCAAGTAGTAATGGATGGTTAACTGTATCAAAGGCCTTCAAGAGGTCTATAAAGGTGGCACCAGCAAGTTGTCCTTGGTCTAGCGCTAGGTAAATGTGAGCCACAAATTCAAGGAGGGCAGAGGTGGTGCTATGGCCTTTGTGAAAGCCCTGTTGCTGTGTACATTGCAGGGCGTATTTCTCCATGTACTCCACCAATTGGTCTGCAACAATTTTTTCAATTGCTTTGGATAGAGATGGTAGGATGGAGATGGGCCTGTAGTTACCGTGTATTGCCCTATCCACAGACTTGTGTAATGGGGTCAACAGGGTGGACTTCCACTTGAGTGGGACTGGGATAGCATAAGGGACCAGTTTATAATCTTGGGAAGGGGGTGCAGGACATCGTCAAGGGTGAGGATGATGAACTTCAAGTCAAGTGTGTCCCCACTTGATCTGGTTTTTCCAAGCACCTTGAGGAGGTATTTCTTGGCATCCCTTTCAGTAACTGCCTTAAAACAGAATTGTGGATGATTTGTATCCTGAGTCCATTGATACTGGGAGGCTGTGGTAAGGTTAGTGTCAAAGATGTTAGTGGGAAGCACATGACTGATGTTGGTGAATGCCTGATTGAAAGTATTGGCAATTGTGGTGGGGTCCAGGGTGTTGCTGCTGACAACTTTCAGCATATTAGGTGTTGCTTTGGTCTCTTTCCCTATAACTTCAGAAAGGCTTTTCCAGAATTTCCTTCCATCTGACCAGTAGTTTGATAGGATGCTCCTATAATAGCTTGCTTTTTCTGAGCGAATAGCTCTGGTACAGGCTTTCCTGGTGGCCCTATATGCCTGAGTATCTGCCTGACTTCCAGAGGCTCTAGCTCGAGCCCATAGAAGGTCCCATGCTTTCAGTTGGTCTAGGAATTTGCCTGTAATCCAGGGATTGTCAAGGTCTTTAATTTTGCATTTCTTAAAGGGGACATGAATATCACACGCTGCATTGAACTTTGAGATAAAGTATTGTAGAGCAGCATCCACATCAGGGGCAGTGTCAATCGGACACCAGTCTTGTTGTTGCAGTAGTGCCTTAAGTGGTGCAAGTTGACTGTTGACAGTTTTTGCGGGGGATTTAGTGAATTTATTTGACCATAGGCACTGGCCTGTGGAATGGTCACCAGGGAGGACTGTAGTGTGGACAATATGATCAGGGTGATTTGAGAGTACCCATTCCAATAAGATACTAGTCCCGGTCCTATAGTTGATCCTAGTGGGTGAAGTAGCTAGTCGGGTAAAGTTTTCTACTGCCAAGGCATCCTTGTAGTTGCACGCACTGGGGGCAAGCCAGTTAACATTGAAATCCCCAAGCAGCATAACTTCCGAGTTAAGCTTTAAGCTACTGATGCAGGTAAGGAATGGGTTCAGGCTTGCTGTCATCAGTTTGGGTGGGATATATACAAAACCTATCATCAGATCTTTGTTATGGGCCCCTAGGATGACCTTGGTAGCAAGGACCTGAAGCTCATCACCAGTAATGGGTAAGGTCAGGGCATGCCCTATCAGTGAATCTTTTAGATATAGGGCACAGCTGCCCACTTTTTACAGCTGCGGGCATAGCTTAACAGGTGTTTTGCATTCAGAAAAGGGCTGATGTCATCTTTGCTACCAAATAACATGACAGACCAAACAACATGATAGAGTAATAAAATTGATTCTTTCACCGAAGCCTCATTACTACTCTGCATGTGTGTGTATAGAAAGGTTTAGAGTACCATTTTTCCTCTGGCTTGAGGAGTTAATTGAACCCACAGAAAGTTAACTCATTATCTTCTGGCAGTTATTCTGTGGCAGATTACCAATGGATAGTACAGACATCATAGAAAGCTATTGTAATTAGAATGGGTTAAACATTTCCTGGAGCTTTCTGCATAACAAATAAGCTCCCTTGTTTCCCTAAGCCCCTATGGACACAACACCTCATTAAGCCATTTGACACCACCATCCTAACAGAAGTCAGTCTGCTACTTTGCAGGACATTGGACAGCAAAAGTGCTAACTTCATTCTCAGGCAGGCAGTTCTGGGCTACTGTTTATGTTGTGGACTTCGTCATCGACATGGTGCTGGAATCCCCCAGATGGAAAATTCTGGGGGATTTCAATGTCTGGGTCTATGATGAACTCTCGCAATTTGGTCAAAATCTCCTCCAGTTAATGACAATGCTGGGCCTGACACAGGTTGTTACCTACTCTACCCATATAGGAGGTCACTCATTGGCTCTTCTATTCCTCCTGGGTGTGGAGATCACTGATTTGGGGGTGGAACCAGTCAGTTGGTCTGACCATCGCATCATAGGGTTCAGTTTTGGGGCTCCCCCAAATGGACCTACCCCTGTGGAGATGGTTTGGTACTGCCCTTTGAGGGAAGTTACCCCAGATGGTCTGTCAGAGGTGCTGGACCTATCGGGATTGTTGGAGGATAGCACAAGTCCTTGAGATCTGGTACTTACCTATAATAAGGCAGTGGGAGATGCCAGGGACTTGATTGCTCCTGTTCACGTTCGACCACTTACTCTTCACCCAAGGTCCCCTTGGTTGATGGATCCTTGAAAGAGTTGAGATGTAGTGGTCAAAGGCTGGAGAGAGCATGATGGAAGTCCAGCCTGGATGCTGACAGGCTTAGATTGATGCAGTATTATGATAGCTATCAATCAGAAATCACCCATAAGATGGCAGAGTTCCTGTTCAGGGAGATTTCTGCAGCGCATAATCGACCGGCTCAGCTCTTTCGTACTGTGGACAGATTGTGCAATCCAATCTGTCTGCAGTCTGGAAGAGTTTTTTCCACAAGTTAAGTGTGATGAGCTTGCTTGGTTTTTCACTGATAAGGTTGCCAGCATCAGGTCCGGAATCGGCCTGGCTCCTTCCATGAGTGGTTGTGGAGGTTGATGGGAAGTGGTGAACACCCGGTCAATCTGGACGGATTTCGGCCGACTGGAATTTATAGACATTGTAAAGATTGTCCAGACTTTGTGTCCAACCTGTTGTAGTTTGGATCCGGGCCCTACCCCCCTTTTGGTGGGGTGCATAGATGCTATCTGCCTGATCCTTGCTGAAATTGTATGGAGATTCTTGGAGAGGGGAACCTTTCTGGATCCCTTAAAAGAGGCAGTCATTAGACCACTCTTGAAAAAACCCTCCTTGGACCCCATCGATCCAGCTCACTACTGACCTGTCTCTAACCTTCCCTTTGTGGGGAAGGTTATTGAGAAGGTGGTTCCATTACAACTTGGCAATCACCTAGAAACTCACAGTGTCTATGAAGCTCTCCAATCTGGATTTAGGAAGAGGCATAGCACGGAGACTACCTCTGTCTGGGTATTAAAAGATCTCCTGATGGCGAGAGATCAAAAGGCTCGTACCATCTTGGTCCTTCTTGATCTCTCTGTGGCTTTTGACACTGTGGACCATGGGGTCCTTTTGGAGACCCTGCGGGTCCTTTGCGGCCTGTCGGGTGCAGTCCTCAAACGGTTTTGATCTTTCCTAACAGGCAGGTCTCAGAAGGTGGTCACTGGAAATTATTCCCCTGATACCCTCCCCCTGTCCTGTGGGGTAACGCAGGGCTACATATTGGCTCCCATGTTGTTCGCAGTGTATATGCTGCATTTAGGAGATATCATTCGGCGACACGGCTTGAGTTTCACTGCTATGCAGATGATACTCAGCTGTATATGTCTTTTATGCCCGAACAGGTTGATGCAGTTTCTGTGCTAAGCAGCTGCCTCTCTGAGATCAAAGACTGGATGAGTTTGAGTTAGCTGAGATTAAATCTGGATAAGACTGAGGTGTTGGTTGTGGAACCAGGTAATCCAGGGGTAGGTTGTGGTGCTGGGAACATTTCGGGCCTTTGGCTTGATGGTGCCCAGTTCATTACCTCAGATCGGGTGCATAACCTGGGTGTTGTTTTTGATGATGGCTTGACCTTGAAGTGCCAGGTGTCAGCTGTGGTCAAATCCTCATTTTACCACCTGAGGAACATTGCCCGGGTGAAACACCTGATCCCTCCGGATGATCTTCCAACACTGGTCCACACTTTCATTACCACCTGTCTAGACTACTGCAATACCCTCTACCTAGGGCTATCTGGGGTTGATATCTGCCACTTGCAGCTGGTGCAAAATGCTGTGGCTAGACTACTGACTGGTACCCCTAGGTCCAGTCATATTACTCCAGTTCTGCGTGAAATGCACCGGCTGCCAGTTCAGTGGAGGATCACCTATAAGGTAGGCTTGCTTATCTTTAAAGCCCTACATGAATAGGGACCCAACTACGTAAAAGATCTCTTTGTTCCCTATGCCCCAAATCGTCCCCTCCAATCCGCCAATGAGGGATTGCTAGAGATTTCCAGGGTTCATCTTAAGACATCTGACGCACGTGCTTTTTCGTTTGTGGCACCGACCCTGTGGAATTCTCTACCTCATCAGTTAAGAGAATGCCTGACCATAAAAAATGTTAAAACAATGTTGAAAGCTTACTTGTTTTCATTAGCCTTCCCTGATTAATTATATTATATGATTATTTTAATATTTTTATATTGTGTTTTAATGTATTTATGGTTTGTGAAGTGCCTTGGTTTCGAAAGGCGCTATATAAAGAAAGATTGACTTGATTTGATTTGATATTCTATTGAACATTCTTAACCTGCAATTTGTGACTATAGGTGTTTACAACTGAATGATAGTAACCACATTTGCTTCACTTGCAAATAGGTAGGCATTTGTGTGTCTACTTTTTGTTTGACTTACTGTAGGTTACACATAGAATCTGATAAGTTTATAACATGCTGTATTGTGAGTCAACGAACTGATAAATGGAGATTTTGGTTTATTTTACAAATTCATTTTTCCTGACAATGGATATACTGAAACAAATATTTCTCAAAACAATTTTTAAAAATAAGGAGTTCAGTAGTAATTTTGTTGATATGGTGTAAGAGCTGCTTCCTGGAAAATTACCTGGTGGAGGGGGGGGCTGCCACAAGCAGAATGGGACTTCATGGATGTTGAGCTCATGGCAGCAGAAGAGTCATGTTGGCAATAAAAGCTGGTGTGGATGTAGAGGCACCAATATTTAAGCATGATTTTTCTAGAGGATTAATTGTGACTGGGGGGTGAGGGAGTGAGTCTTAATATTTTTAGCATAATCATTTTCTGAAACTTCTGCCTTCAATGGTTTAGACTCTGCATCCATCTGTACAGTATATCACTAAACCACATGCAGTGGGGTGTGGGTAAAACCCAGATCACCACACCCGGACCAGAACTGTAAAATCTGGACTGGGCACAGCTTGTGTGAATATTGCCGAGCCACTCACTCCAGATAATCTGGTCTGGTTTTTACCTATCTGGTCTGGTCCTGATGATTTCATCTTTAACCATGCCAAGGAAGTGTTGAAAAATAGACTTCCAGGAGTGAACCAGGTATGTAAAAGTCAGACTGAACAATGCAGCCAGAGTGACCGGACCAGCAATATTTGTGCAAGTTGCACCCAGTGTGGCCAGTTTGGATTTTTACAGAACTGCTGTTGTTCAGGTCTGTCAGTTCAGTTTTTAATCAGTCAGTCTTTATTTTATACTGAAAGGTATGTGAGCAAACATAGCCATTTACACAAACATCAAGTTTAGCATAAAAAGAGAACAGAACACCAGCTCAAACAATTACATAATGAAATACAGTATAAACAGGTCTAACATAAACAGGTCTTATACAGAGATCTTGAGGGATAAACAGAAGAAAGGGGAAGCAAATAAATAACAGTGACAAATTTACAGCATGGGATATAGTTGGAGGTACAGTTCAGGAACATGAACAGTTGGGTGATGTGTCGAAAAGAAGATGTGCAAGTCCTGTAACACTCAAATCCTGTATGCTGACTAGCATTCCCACTGTGTGATTTCTCATGGCCCCAAACACCAGGCCAAGGATTGTGCACCTTGCCAATCCTTCAACCAGGCCACACAGATTAGGCACCAGAAAAAGCATGAAGCCCACTTGCTGGAGAAGTGCCTAGCTTTGATGGAAAAGGAGCTGCAGAATCTGCAGAAAAAATCTTCTCCAATGCTGGAATCCAAAAAGAAAAAAAAGGACAAGGAGGGGCACCAATACCGGGATAGGTCCCCCACCACTTGGTGGTGACCATCGGGCACCACAGACACCAGAGGGGGCATCCACTTCAGTAAGTACCCCTATTGCCAGGTCTTCTACCGCTCTGGTGGATCAGACCAGGGCCTCCCTGCCTGCTTTACTCACGGTGCAACTGGGCCTCTTCTTGGATGATTGAACCCCTATTGAACTCCTTAGGCCCACATCTTCTTCAGGGTCTGTCGTCAGCAGCCAGATCAATAAATTGCTGTCCAGCCCCACTGAGGAGTGCATGGTCACAGCTTGTAAACTGCACTGCAGCTCCGCTGTTGTCTGCATGGTCCAGGCCAATACATCGGACATTAGCTCTTCTGATATTTGCACTGCCTCGGCTGATAAGTAGCTCCCTGGTTCCTCTGGGGACCACACAGCTGGGTCTCTCCTGTTGGGGTTGCAGCATACCCCCAAAGTCAAGTTGAGCCAGCTGCTGGACATGCATGTCTTTTGAATGTTCCTCACTCCCACTGACATAACCAGGCCCTCCGGGTGTGCCTGCCTGAGGTAGGCACTAATCTGGAGGTTCCCCCTCCTTTGCCGGGACAGTCTCTTCCTGATTCTTCCACTGGGCCTGTTGTTAATTCCTCTGGGGACCTTCCATCAAGATCTCCTCAGCCCACATCCCCTTGGACAACCAAATTCCACCATCTTGGACTTTTTCTCCCCAGATAACAGTGGGTCTTCTGTCAGGTTCTACTCACACCCTGACACCAAGTGACCCTTTGTCATGTAACCCTGTGCTGGGTCAGGGTATATCTGGCACTCCGGCCATTCCTCAAATGCTGGACAGCCTTCCATCAGGTCCCCAGGCACAGAATCTTCCAGTGCCAGACATTCTTGTACCTGATCCAGTGCCAGCCCCTTTGAATGTCTCTATGGGGCTGATGCCTGGTCCTTCTGGACCTCCTGCTGGGCCTTCAGCCCCACCTCCTGCTGGGCCTTCAGCTCTGCCTCCAGCTGGTCCTATGGGCAATGTTCCAGGCTATCTGCCCCCACAATACCCAATGTACCCTTCGCTGGGGTATCCAACACCTGGTCATCAACCCCATTATGTACTGGGGTACCAGACCTCAGGGTATGTCTAATCAAGCATATGCTTCTTCGGGCTTTCCCTACTCCTATCAGACACATGGATATCCTCAATATCAGATGCCGGGCTATCCACCATACCAGCCTCCTCCTCCTCCTCCATCACCTCCTCCTCAGCCTCAGGCTCTGCCTCCACCGCAGCCTCAGGCTGATATCTAGGCAATGTTTTAGATCATGATTTAGGAGGAGAGGACTCAATGAGCCTTGGAGATTGACCATTGGAAACCAGTGGTGGCCTCTACTCCTGCCTTCTTTCTGTCCCCTAGATAAGCCTCTCCTGTGGATTCCCACCTTTCTGGAAAAGGCTCCTTTAGACTCCAGGTCAGAGATAAAAAAACAGGACACACCTCTAAAAAGGGTTCAGTCTCCCATCAGGCACGTTTTGGGCTCTGACTTGTCCTCCAGCTCTGGTATGCATACACCTATAGAGCCTCAGCCTAAGGATTCCTCGAAGTCCTCTCCAGAGGACCCTTTCTTTGCAGAATTCCTCATAACTATACAAAATGCCTGTGGCTGGGCTTTCCAGGAACAGGATCCAAAATGGAAAACACTTGCGGAGCATCTAGACATGGCTGACACAGCTCCTATGCCCATACTGCCTTGGACTGGGCCCCAAGAAGACCGAACGTCCACTATCTGGCACAAGCCTTCCTCCATTCTGGCTGTCTTAAAAAACACAGACAGGATGTACCACCCACCAGATGGGGTCACACACATTACTGACCATCCTAATGCAGACTCGGTTGTTGTTGCACCTGCCCACGACTGATCCTCTAACCTAACATTTGAGCATGTCTCTTCCTGATAAGGAGTGTAAACAGCTGTACAATTTCAGTCGCAAGATCCATTCCTCTTCTACATGCACCCTCAGGTCCCTTAATTATGTGGCTTATGTGGTTTCCTATCAGAAATCTTCCCTGGCCTCACTGTCTGCATTAGGTGAATTCATGGCTCAGAATTACTAGCCTGGCACAAGACATCCAGAACTCCATCCTGGATGCCCCTGTCAGGGTATCTGTGTTACTCGAAGGTGACACTAAGAAAGGATATTATCACTGAAATGTAGAACCAAGATAAATCCATCCACGATGTCCGCTTCATGTACCGAGAGGGTTACAAAGGCAAACAGTCTTTTCTTTAGCAACAGTGATGCCAGACCAAAGAGGCCCCTGCCAAAGACCAGGCCAAATGCTGGTATCCATTATCAGGAACCCTTATTCCCACTGCCAAGTCCCAGAAGCCCCCCAGATGAGCTGGTGACTCCTTTACCTTGGCCTCCTGATATGTGGGGGACACCCCACCTCCTACAGATCCTCTAGGGGAACCAGTGGGGAGGAGAAGATTTGCCCTCCACCTTCTGGGGTTGCAGAACATAACCACAGACTCTTGAGTTCTTCAGTTAATAGCAAGAGGTCACACCATAGAATTCCTAGACAGATCTCTGGACAACCCCCCAAGCCTCTCCCATTATTCTCCAAGGCACCTATCTCTGATGGGGGGATGAGATCCAGGCTCTTCTACAAAAGTCAGCCATAGAGCCTGTGGATCTGGCACAGATAGGAAGGGTACTACTTTCTGTTCTTCCTAGTGCCTAGTGCCCAAAAAGAAAGGTGACCTAAGACCCATCTTGGACCTCAGCATGCTCAACCTGTACATCAAGAACAAGAGGTTCTGCATGCTCACCATCCAGGGACTTCTACCCCTGCTCCACAAGAGCCATTGGCTTTGTGTGCTGGACATGCAGGATGCTTACCTGCACATCCCTGTCTTCCAGGCTTACCGTCACTTTCTGCAGTTTGCCTTCAGGCAGAACATTACCAGTTCATGTCTCTCCCTTTTGGCCTATCCTCAGCACTTTGGGTTTTTACCAAGTGTCTAGCAGTGGTAGCTGCAGCCCTATGCCTCAGAGGGATTCAATTGTGCCTGTATCAGGATGATTGGCTTCTATCAGACCCATCATAAAGCAATCTGAGGGAGTCACTCTCCTTCACCCTGGACCGCTTTTCCAGACTTGGAATAACAGTTAACTATCCCATGTCCCACCTCTCCCCTCCCACTGCCTTCAATTCATCTGGGGTGGTGCTGGATACAGTCCAGGGCAGGACCTTCCTCCCATCGGACAGAGTGGAGACCCTGCATGAACAGGCCAGATTAGTAGCCAACTCAAGCTGGACCATAGCCTGGTCAATCCTCCTTCTTCTCAGGATGATGGCAGCTGTGATCCCTACAGTTCCTCTAGCCAGACTGCATATGAGGTTGACCCAATGTACTCTTCATGTCCAATGGGATCAGTGGCTGGACAACCTTGACCACAGAGTCCTAGTGTCTGAGTACATGAAGAAGGATCTTCTTTGGTGGCAGGATTTGTACAATCTCTCCAAGGGGTTCCCACTTCAACACCCTGCTCCTACCATGACCCTTACAATGGATGCTTCATGTCAAGGCTGGGGAGCCCACCTAGGAGACAATCAGACTCAGGGAACATGGACTCATCTGGAAGCATCTCTACACATCAATGTGCTAGAAATGAGGGCAGTATTGTATGCCCTCCAGGTCTTCCACCCTCTTCTATGTCTGGGGACACTCCTGATTCAGACCGACAATATGTCTGTGGTTTGGTACCTGAAAAAACAGGAAAACAGGGAGGCACTTGCTCATATCCTCCATGGTGGGAGGCAATGCGAGAGTCATATTGGGCAGTCCAGCATGACCTCTGCCTGACTGCTGTTCATGTGCCGGGCATCAGCAACATCCTGGCAGACAGTCTCAGTCACACCACTGTCAGGACTCATGAGTGGGAGCTAAATCAAGAGGTGGTTGAAGGCTTATTCGACCTGTGTGGTTGGGCAGAGATAGACCTCTTCATCTCCCCATCCATCACAAAACTGCCCAATTGTTGCTGGCTCGTTCCTGGGCATGATGTTTTCTGGTGAGATGCACTGTCTCTGTGCTGGACAAGGAGGTTCTTATATGCCTTTCCTCCCTTCCCAGTGCTTCAGAGAGTTCTCCTGAAGCTACAGGTTTAAGGGGCTTATGTGATTCTAATAGTCCCTCTTTGGCCTCATCAGATTTGGTTCCCTCTGCTTCAACAGCTATCGATGGAACCCTCAGTACCTCTGCCTCTCCACCATGATCTTCTGATTCAGGAGCAGGGCAGACTAGTGCATCTAGGCCTCAAATCCCTCCACCTGCATGCATGGCACCTTTGGACACATGTGGAATAACTCCCATTGTTATTTTTTTACAAAAATTGTCAACTGTGCAGAAGCATTTGTTAAAAATTAATTATAATAGCAAGACTTTTTAAAATGTTATTTGACTTACCATACTCACGCCTGGACTTCCGTCCTTCACACCACTGTCTTTGGGGGTTCAAGGGGAGAAAACGGGGGCAAAATCTTACAACCCCAGCCCCCCCGAGCACGATGAAGCCAGGGTGGGGTGGCCTTGAATAGCCCAGGTGGACGGAGTAGAAGGGGGTATGAGGTACCCTCCAAAAGCCGTGGGAGCCGAGCAAGTGCAAAAACCAAAAAAAAAGTGTAGTTCAACTCCTCCATATCATCAAAAACCACATCAGGAAGGTGTCTGTTCTGGAAATGTGGATCTAGCAATGTTGCTAACAGATACTCTTTGCTCCGTGTTATGGCTGATAATTTCTCATCATTGCTAAGTCTGATAAGCATGTAATTGACTAGGAATTGGTTAAGAAACATAGAAACATAGAAATTGTTAGCAGATAAGGGCCACTAGGCCCATCCAGTCTGCTTATAGGCCCTATACATGTTTGCATCCACTCACTCTAAGTGGTCAGTGGCTTTTCATCATTCCCTTCCCACCCAAGGTTTCCCTGTACTCATCCCAGGCATGTTTAAACCCCTCCACTGTGCTTTCCCCTACTACCTCTTGTGGCAGACTATTCCAAGCATTCACCACCCTCTCCGTGTGGAAAAACATCCTCACATTACCTCTTAATCTCCCCCCCCTCCAATTTCATATCGTGCCCTCTTGTTCTGGTATCTTTTCTACACTGGAAAAGATCTCCCAATTGCACCTTATTTATGCCCTTGAAGTACTTAAAAGTTTCTATCATGTTGCCATTTTCTCTCCTCTCATCCAGTGAGTACATATTAAGGTCTCTTAGTCTCTCCTCATACATTTTGTGGTGAAAACCATGCACCATCCTTGTCACCCTTCTCTGGACAGCTGGCACCATGTTTAAGTCCTTACACATGTGTGGTCTCCAGTACCATACACAGCACTTCAGGTGAGGCCTTACTAGTGTTTTATACAATGTCATCACCACTTCCTGCCTCCTACTAGCAATACCTCTGCCTATGCACCCCAGCATGCCACTGGCCCTCCCTGCAGCCTTTGCACACTGCTTTGATACCTTCAGGTCATCAGATATGATAACGCCTAAGTCCCTCTCCTCTTTGGTGATGGTCAGTACCTCCCACCATCCTGTACATCTCCCCTGGGTTCCTCCTACCCAGGTGTATTATCTTGCACTTTTTTGCACTGAACCTCAGTTGCCACACCTCCTACCATCTTTCAAGCTTCTCCAGGTCCCTCTTCATTATCTGCACCCCTTCTGGAGTATCCACCCTGTTGCAGATCTTGGTGACATCTGCAAATAGGCAGACGTTTCCTTCCAGCCCCTCTGCAATGTCGCTAATGAAGACATTGAACAGGACTGGCCCCAGTACTGATCCTTGTGCACTCCGCTGGTCACCCCTCTCTCCTCAGATTGGATCCCATTTACCAACACCCTCTCCCTTCTGTCGGTCAACCAGTTTCTAACATGCTTTATCACCTTATGCCCAATGCCCAGACTACTCATCTCATTAGCCAGCTTTCTATGTGGGACAGTATCAAAGGCTTTGCTGAAATCCAGGTAGATGATGTCTACGGTCCTGCCCTGATTCACTTCCCTAGTCACCCAATCAATAAAATCTATCAGATTCATTTGATAATGTCTTCCTGATGTGAATCCGTGCTGTCTCAGATCCTGGTCACCAATGGATTACAGGTGTGCCACTATCCTTTCTTTCAGCAGTATCTCCATGACCTTCCCCACCACTGAGGTGAGGCTGACTGGCCTGTAGTTCCCCACTTCCACCCTACTGCCACTTTTGTGCAGTTGGACTACATGCGCCCTCCTCCAGTCCTCTGGAACCATGCCTCTGTTGAGTGACTCTGTGAACAGGGTGGCCAGAGGTGCTGCTAGTTCCCTCCATAGCTCCCTTAATATCCTCGGGTGTATGTCATCTGGCCCCTTGGCTTTATCCATCTGTAGCTTTGTGAGTTCTTCCAGAACTCTCTCCACTGTGAATCAACTGGTGTAGATTCCCCCCCCCCCCGATTGCCTCTGCTCCCCAACTGTGGTCCTTGACCCTCTCCCTCCTCAGTGAACACAGTACAGAAGCATTTGTTCAGTATTTATGCCTTGTCTAGATCCCCCTCCTAACACTCTCCCTCCTCCCCTTTCAGCCTCACAATCCCCCCGCCCCGTTTTTTCTTCTATTGCTGATGTACCAATAGAATGTCTTGTTCCCTTTTTTCACAGACTGCACTAAATCCTGCTGTGTCTGTGCCTTGGCTTTCCTAACAGCGTTCCCTGCCTCTCTGAGACATTCAAGGTACACCTCCCTGTCCTCCTTCCTTTGGGTCCCCTTATACTTCCTGAAACTTGCTCTTTTAGCCCTTACTTTGTCTCCCACCTCTTAAGAAAACTATAGTGTTTTTTATCCTTCTTTTTACTTTGGCCACTATCCTATTGCATTGGATAGTTACCTCCAGAATGGCTCCTTTTAGTCTTCCCCACTATTCCTCCAACCCCTCCATTACCTCTACCTTCTCCAGGGCTGCTTTAAAACATCTACCCATTTCACTGAAATCCACCCTCCTGAAATCTAATACTTTTGCTTTTGTGTGGCTTAATTGAGTCCCTGTGTCCATGTCAAGCTACACAATGTGGTGGTTGCTCGATCCCAGCTGCCCTTCCACCTGGATTCTTTTGACTCTGTTCCCATTGGTCCATACCAGGTCTAGAATTGATTTGTCCTTGGTTGGCTCATGCATCAGCTGTCTGAGTCCAGCTCCCTGCAGGGATTCCAGAATGGCCATGCTTCTGGCTGAAGCAGCTGCCGGTATCCTGTGAGCTCGGCGACCGCGATTGGGCACCTACCAAGATGGAGACTCAATCACGGCACCTCACATCATAGTGCTGAGGGAGGGAGACTGGATAGGGGTGTGCACGTATATAGTGACATCCTGTTGCTACATATATATGTGCATGGGGGAAGCTAGCACACTGAGCATGGAGTAGGAGGGGAGGGAGGGATTGTGAGGGATGGCGCCATGGTGAGCTGCTGAGCTGCTCCTGTGGCATGGCGGGTGGACTCAGGGATGGGGTCTGAATGGTGCTGGGTTCGGGTCTGGGCACAGGTGCCTTTTGTTGCACCCTGCCCAAATATTTTTTTTTCGGGTTTTGCACCTCCCTGACATGCACCCCCCTGGAGTTGAGAATCCCACATCCCCCAGCATTTACAGTTGAAATCTAAACCCCCGGTACCTCTTCGCTGTGCGCCAGGGACTACATTGCCAAAAAATGTTTTTCAGCAATTTCCATTCGCCCTAATGGCGATCGCTATTCTGCGATTGCCATTATCACAGAGATCCGCAGCTGCCAGGGTGGTCCAATCCACAACTGGCATATTGAAATCTCCCATCAACAGAATTTTGCCTTTAGCTGCCATGTTGTGAATTTCCTCCACTAGTACCATTTCCCTTTCCTCCCTTTGTGCTGGAGGTCCATAGATCACCCCTGTACGTATTGCTATGCCATTTCTTAGTTCAAGGGTGACCCACACTGCCTTGGTCTCCCCCTGCCTTTCCTGTACATCTGTAGCCTTTATGGCTTCTCTGTCATACAGGGCCATCCTCCTCCCTTTTTATCTTCCCTGTCCCGTCTGAACAATTTATAGCCTGGTACATTGACATCCCAGCTGTGAGTAGCAGAATACCATGTCTCTGTTATTGCTGCTATGTCAAGGTCTGCATCTGTCATCAAGGCTTGCAGGTCTGGAACCTTGATTCGTATCTTAGTTGCTTCCCATTTTCTCCAACCTTTTTTTGAGAAGTAGAATGAGTGGAATAACTTAATTAAGGGTTGCCTTTTCTACACTGACCTCTTTTGTAGCACTCATGAATGGTTTCAGAATGTGACACAACTGTTCCAGCAAAGACCATTGAGTAGAATGGAGTACAGTGCCCTCCCCGATATCATTGTACATGACATACTCAATGACAGCTACCTTTTGTTCAAGGATGCGTTCAATAATAAAGTAAGTTGAATTCCAACTTGTTGCTACATCCTGAACAAGCTGGAGATGAGGAAGACCTTTGTCCTTCTGGATATCAGCAAGGATGTCATGGGCTTTTACTGAATGGTTGAAGTGGCCACACACTTTACGCACAGTACCCACAGTGGTTGATACTTGCCGCTCATTATTCAGGAAGCTTCGAATGGTTAGGTTAAGACAATGGGGAAAACAACGTATATGTACATAGTTGACATCGTGAAGTGCTGAACCATTGTCAGCAACAACAAAAAAAAACTTTCAAACCTTGCGAAGTGACCCAAGCAGTAAGTAGTATTTCCAGTTCTTGCTGAATGTACTGTGCTCTGTGTGTGTGTGTGTGTGTGTGTGTGTATGTACATATGTATGTTGAAAGTGACACACGTGGAAAACTGCCATTTTCTGAAGCGTGACAGTTTTTTTGAGCTCTGAGAGGTAGTAGTGGTAGTGATAGTACTGGTTAAAGTGGTAGCAGACAGGCTAGTAGTACATGAAGATGATGATGAGTTGCCCTCAAAACTGACCCAGTGTGCAGAAAGAGAAAGATAGGCAGTGGTTTGGCTGCTGCTCCACATATCAGTAGTGAAGTGAACTACCTCAGCATCCGGAGAGCATGCCTTACTTGAATTACTAAGCTGTCATACATCCTGGACACAGCAGTTACTGAGAAGTATTTTCTACTTGCCATTAAATATCATGGCTCTAAGTATTCCATAAGCCTTACGAAACCCACATCTTCCTCAATAGAGTATGGCTGTAAATCAAGTACAATCATTTCTGCTATTTTATGATTTATTGCCAGTGCTGTGGAATGGTTTTGTGAATATTCAGACATTCTTTCAAAAACTTCTTTTAACTTCAACTGCCTCTTAATGGGGTGGGGGGGGGGTAAAGTTGCATTTGGCTGGGGGTGTTATACAACTACATGCCATGCCTGGTAAAACAGAGGACTTTACAAAGTTATTGTGACCGTAGCCATGAGGAGAAAGTGGACTTTTTGATCTTGCCTGGTGCTTGTCTCCCACTGTTTCAGAAGAATGTTCCTGTTCATCAAGATCTCTACTAGATTTTCAACCACCAATGTTAGACTGTTTCTTTGAACCATATACAACAATAGGGTGAATTCGTGAAAGATGTCACATCATTCTTGTGGTTCCAAGATGCCTTTTATTTTTTCCCCTACTAACACATCTGTTGCAATGCACACATATAGCTTGGCAAGCATCCATGGGATTTATGTAAAAATGATTCCAAACAGTAGAGGTGGACTGTATGTCTAGTAATGACCTCAGTAGGACTAGGAGTTGAGTGGCAGGGTTTATGTGGGGAAGGCATATCAGTGGAAGATTCAGGTTCATCAGATAAGACAATCATAGAATCCTCTGCAGCACCATTGCTGTCATCATCATCACTACAGTCAGACTCTGTTTCACTTTGTGTGGCTTGTGCCTTCCGACTTTTCCTTTTTCCCTTTTGACACTCTACTACTGTCATTATATTTATCCACATTGTCACTGTCAGAACCAGAATGAGACATAGAGGTAAAGTCACAAGCTCATCGTCATCGACAGTCTTATAATGACCATGGTCATCACCATCATCATTATCGGACTCAGTAGCGCTAACATTTGCAGTCACAGACTGAGTTATTCGATATGCATGTGTTGCATATCGAACAACTCCACTGCGAGTTGTACCTGTAAGTGCTTTAACTTTATGTACAATTGGAATTGGAATACTTTTTGTTTTTGCACTTTTTTTCTCAGACGACTTGCTATTGCCACTATCTTTCATCACTTTGTCGGATGTACTATTGAGCCCTTCTGACATAGACAGTCCACCAACCCTTGCTGGGTTTTCAGTATTTTGAGAGTTAGCCTGCACATCGATAGTAATAGCATTTAGTTCAGCCCCTTCAACAGACTGTGGTGCTTGTTGTTGTACTTTACTTTTTGGGCCACTTCTTTCTATGCTCTTGAATAAACTTTTTTTACATTGATTACTTCCTTTGCCCACGGCTTTTGCTTTACTATTTTCTGGAGTACTCGTAATGCCAGTCTGTCACTTGTTCAGGGTCAAAAAGTGGTTATTGTTTTTTTTTTCTTTATTCCACGTGATGTGATGGAATGCCCTGCCCACTGAGCCAAAGCTTATACCCCACTGAGTGAGCACAGGGAGGAAGATGACAAATGACTGACTTCTTGTGGGGGAAGGGTCACAAAGACAGTATGCAACAAGTGGCACTGGTGCACTGATGACTGGCTGGCAGATTTTATTTTGCACACAAAATTTATTTCACACATCACCTACGCTAAGGGTGATGCTGCAAACACAGCTGCTAGTATACCCACAGAGATTATGGGGGACCCTGCCTGGCCTAACCCTCTCTGACACAGTACTTTTTCCCTTCAAGGATTTATTTTATTATTTTTTTTCTTTATTCCACGTGATGTGATGAAATGCACTGCCCACTGAGCCAAAGCTTATAGCCCACTGAGTGAACACAGGGAAGAAGTTGACAGATGACTGACTTCTTGGAGGGGTGGGGGGTCACACAGACAGTATGCAAGAAGTGGCACTGGTGCACTGATGACTGGCTGGCAGTCTTGGCAGATTTTATTTCACACACCACCTGCACTAAGGGTGGTTCTGCAGGCACTGCTGCTAGTATTACCACAAAGATTCTGGGGGACCCTGCCTGGCCTAACCCTCTCTGACACAGGAGGGGAGGTCATACAGACAGTATGCAAGAAGTGGCACTTGTGTACTGATGACTGGCTGGCAGATTTTATACACACAGCACTCTAGTTCTCATAAGTTGCGCTCAGTCCCTCTCTCCAAGTTCCATCCTGGCCCATCATTCAATGTTCGTATAGAAATATAGAAGTTGATGGCAGAAGGAGAATTCTAGGTCCATCTAGTCTGCTCATTGTTTTCAACCTATTTGACACTCTAGTTGCCCTTTCTAGTCAGGGCTCCCTTGTGTCTATTCCATGCATTCTTGAATCCCCCCACAGTGTTGACTCACACAACCTCTTGGGCAGGCTGTTCAGGCATCCACCACTCTTTCTGTGAAGAAAAACTTCCTCTCGTTGGTAGAGAACCTCCCTCCTTGCAGCCTGAGGTCATGTCCCCTGGTTCTGAAGCCCTTCTTGAAGTGAAAAAGTTTTGTTGCCTGTACCTTGTTAATGCCTTTTATGTACTTGAGTGTTTCAATCACGTCCCCTCTCTCTCTTCTCTGCTCCAGGGATTACATATTCAGTTCCCTAAGTCTTTCTTTGTAGGACATGTACTGCAGACCCTGAATCATTTTTGTCACCTTTCTCTGTACTGTTTCCACCCGGTCAATGTCCTTCCTGAGGTGAGGCTTCCAGAACTGGACTGCAGATTCCAGGCGAGGCCTGACCAGTGATCTATACAGTGGTAGTACCACCTCTCTCCTCCTGCTCATGATTCCCCTCCCAATACAGCCCAGCATTCTGTTGGCCTTCAATGTTGCCTTCTCATACTGCTTACTAACCTTCAAGTCATCTGAGATTATGATTCCCAGATCTTGTTCCTGGTTTCATGAAGATCCCCTGTCCAAGTCACCTTTCCCATAAATTGTACTCCCAAGTCCAGTCCCCACCCCAATTCCCAACTCTGCTTCAAGTCCCACACCCAGTCCTTGCCAGCAATCCGCTCCCGAGTCCCCAACTCCCAGTCTCTAGCTCCCCACCCCCAACGTCCCCAAGTTTCCAATCTCTTCCTCCCTTAAGTTGTTCTTTTAGTTTAAAAAATTCTGCTTTTGTTTTTTTATTTGGAAGTGGCAGACTAACAGTGGATGTCTTCACTTGCACAAGGAGCAAAAGAAATGTAAGCAGCACAAGCACAGAAGAAAATAATTAATTTGGTGATCCACAACGCAAGGAGCAGCCAAAAGAAGCTGCTGCTCCTTCTCTGTCATCCTGATTTCTCTGCATAGCTCTAAGGTGGACCATGTGGGTTGCTAGAGCAGCAACCCAGTCAGGTGCCACCATAGAGAGCTGGACAGCTTGGCCAACCAGTGAGGGACTAGAGTATTGTCTCTGGTCCCTCCTGTGGGTTCCTCCCACTCTGGCACTTCTCACGCTGCAGTTCCCATGATAGGAGCTGTCCAAACTGATCTGAATAGTCAAAAGTGTTTCAGAAGCTGTTCATTTCCAACTCTTCAGCATGTTCGGGTTGGTTCATATTTTTGATGAACTGGTTCGCCCATCCCAAGTCAGGATGAGAAGCTGATGTCGTGAAATGGCAGTTCATTGGTGCCACAAAACCTCCACAGAAATTATAAACCACCACCACAGAAGTTCTGAAGCAAATGGTAATCCTACTGCAGAACTTGGTCCCAAAGTGTCTCAGAAAAATTGGGGCCTTGTTCTGGGGATCAGAGCACTTTGTTTGACTACTTCTCTTGGAGGAGTAGCACTCTTCCTAGGAGCTGGGAGGGAGGGAGGACCTCATGGTCTCACTTCGTGGGGAAGGGGAGCATCCAGAACATGAATGGCAGCTTTACAGTGATAGATTCAGCCAGCAGGACTTCAATACCTGACAGCACTATAGGCATGGAAGAGGACTGATGGGGGGGGGGGGCATGGGCCTACCCACTTCTTGCAAGATATGCAATGCCTTAGGGATTTGGCAGGTCTCAATTTATTGAATGTCACAAGGGAAACTCCAAATGGGAGGGTCACATTGGGGCACTGGGGGAGCTATGGAACTGTTGGGGGATCCTGATACCAACAGTCGAGCACATCAGTCAGCATTTACATTGGCTACTGTTCTGCACCCCTCTGCTCTCTTTCTCTTCTCTCTCTCTCTCTTTTCAGGTTCAAACTCGCAGCAAACTTCCTGTGACTGGGCTGGAGCAGGAAGCCCTTTTCTGCGTTTAGTGGTTGCTTCTCACCTATTGTATGCACCAGCATCCTTTGCAATGGAGATGTAATGCCTGGCTTGGGACTTCCTGACAGGGAGGATGCCCTCAAGCGAGGAGCTCATTACTCATGGCACCCACCACCACTAACCACTAACATAGTGGTGGTGGCAATATGCAACACCTTGTAACAATATGGATTTTTAGCTACACTTTTTCTCAGTTATCGTTTGACTGTTGATACCTATAGCTATCCTTGCCGGTTACAGGAGTGACTTTTGATAAACTTGGTTACAGCAGCATACCTGTCCATGTTCAAAAACAGCCTACCTTTAGAAGGGTGACTATTTAATTAGTTTTTGATAACTGGGTGGGTGTGTTAGGCACTAGCTGTGACTATTTTCAGACACAACCCGGGAGGTTACAAAGTTACAGTGTTACATCAAAGTAATACAGTTTCAGATTAGAAGCATCAACACAGTACAGTACATACAATAGTATAGCAAAGTAAGGTATACAAATTAACAATTACATTTGGTCATAGGCAAAAACTGATATCACAAAAATTGTGCGGCAGGATTTAAAAAACAAATGGTAATACAAAGCAATAGGCAGACACAGTAATTAAGGCAAGTGCTATAACAGAGTGGAGCCCAGATTTCTTTTCAGACTTCTAGCAAGAGAGACTCCAGTCTAACATAAGGTAGTCACGTATAACATCAGAGGGATAAACAATCCAGTCAAAAGGGCTAAACTTCTTAGAGATTTTAACAGAGATAAAACCCACATGGCCATTGCATTTGACCCAGGCTGAGCAACAAAAGCTTAGCTAAAACCCCAATGGATGGAGAGAGTTTATGCTTCCACTTTCAAACTTCAATCCCGCAAGAGAAGGGTAATTCACAGTGATGTGCCCCTGCAGGTATTGGAGGTTACATAGGATCCAGAAGGAAGATATTAATTTGAATTGCTTGTACCAAGACATACCATGTACTTTACTTAAATATATATGCTCCTAATGTGCAAATGGACTGCATGGCCTTCTTCAAAAAATGGCTAAGGTTATGAGCCGTGATCAGTTATAAATAACTGGAGGGGACTTTAATTCTGCCGTCCCAGTCCACTGGATTGCCAAGGGCAGGGGATACATTGGGATGCATTCTCTGATAAGCTGTTAAATAGAATGACCAGTGAATTAACCCTTGCAGAAGTTTGGAGATATTTGGACCCTACAGAAAGAGGGTATACCTGTTATTCCCCATGTCAGAACTCATACTATAGGGTCAATCACTTTTTCATTTCCACCAATTGACTTCATGGTGTTGTATCCTGTAAAACAGGTAGCTCAGTCCTATCGAACCAGTCTCTGGTGACACTGGAGCTGGAGCTGGTTTCCATACCCTGAAACACAACCTAGTGGTTGAATGCCAGTCTATTAAATGATCAGGGCTACAAATACTATATGGAGCAGGTCACTTCTGCATATTGGAGGGATCACCAATCAGGTGGATGTGCCAACCTGTACAACATGGAACTGCTTTAAGGCTTTGGTTAGGGAGAATCTATCAAATACATATCCAAATTAAAGAAAGAAAGAACTCAGAAATGCCTCGATTTGGAAAGGGACATTTCTAAATTGGAGCTGGAACACCAGAGCAACCTAAATGATGGGGTAAAGAAACACCTCAAGGAAAAAAGTTCCAAACTGAACACAATGATTGATGAAGTAGTGGGAAGGAATCTGTTTTGCCAGGCAATGGTATTATGAGCAGGGTAACAGGGCAGAGCACCTTCTGACCCTACAACTCAGAAAGCAAGCCACCAACAAAGCAGTGCTGTACTGCGGCACCCAGAAGGGGTAGGGGGATACACAGCTGATCCAAGATTTATTCTAATGAAGTTTGGCACCTTTAGCAAACACTTTATACAGCCGAGGCATCCTCATTTTTTGTTGCATTAGAGTACCAGAACTGTTGGAGACAGCTGTAAAAGACATTTACAGTCCTAAAACAGGAGAGGAAGTTCAGGAGAGGATCAAGAGTCTTTAAAGTATGAAATCTCCAAGCCTTGCTGGCTTGCTGGCTGAATGGTACAAGCACTATTCACCCCAGATGGTTCCTTGCCTTACATAGGTGTTTAATGAGATCTTAGAGGCGGAGGAGCTCCCTTTTCATGGAATCAAGCCCAGATCATTGTTTTGCCAAAAGCTGGGAAAGATCCTAAAGAGTGCAACTTGTACCACCCATTTCTTTACTATGCAGTAATTTGAAATTATGTTTTTATTTATTTTATTGAATTTTGCTGACCTGGTAGGCCCACTGGGACTAGAAGTCCATTTTCAGAGGTTACTGGGTGGGGGGATACAGATGGTAAGCAACTGGGATTGAACCAGATTAAGCTGTTGGTGGTATTTTTAGTGAATTACTTACTAGAATATTGGTAACTGGACTACAAAATCACATACAGTCCATAATCCACCCAGACCAGACAGGTTTCATTAGGGGATGGTTCCTACAGGTCAACATTAAGTGGCAACTAAACATCTTTTCCTTCTAGATGAAAGCCAGAACTACTCAAGTGGCCATCTCTATGGCTGCAGAGAAGGCTTTTGACAGGGTGAATTGGAATTTTTTAAATTACTTTCTGCAACCCTTCCAATTTGGCCCCAAATTTCTCCATACCATTGGCACCCTTTATACCTCTTCAGGAGGCACTGTCAAAGTGAATGGATTTAATCTAGACATATTTGTGCTGGGTAGGGGAACCTGCCAGGGCTTCCCCCTCTCCTCTCTCCTGTTAGCCGTTACCTTTTAATCCTTAGCCATAGCTGTCCAACATGACCCTCAAATGAAGGGCATATGGTTGGGGCAAGAAGAGCATAAAGTACACCTTTATGCTGATGATTCCATCTTCTTTTTTTTCATCAAGCTTTTTCTCCTGCATGCGGCTACCGGCAGACTTTTCAGCCCTGTCCCTGCCTCCTGCAGCATGCACTCACCACCCTGACTCATCTCATCTGAAGTATTCCCCCACGGAGTGCCCACTGTGATGAGGCCAGGAAGGGGAGGGCCTTCACCCCCCCATTCAAAGACTATCATCCAGAATTCAGGTCAGCGGTCAGGAAGCGATGTGAGAGTGGGGACAGGCAGGGCTTCATTAAGCCAGTGCCTGCCACTCTTTTCCATTTTTCTTCCTGATCCCCATCCATGGCGACACATAAGCTTGTGTGTGAGGAGATGCACACAGGCTACAGAACCGCAGCCCCTCCCTACTACATCACTTATACTCTGGTGCTTGCACCCACCCTCCACCAGATGGCAGCCAAAGAGTGAGACAACATCCCTCCCCACCAAGGGGGAGGAGGGCAGTCCATCAGATTCTCAATTCCCCTCCCAGCCTACCCCCAGTGCCCTGAGCTCATTCCTGAACTTGGGTGGCCGGCGTGGGAACAGATACAGCATATTAGGTGCTTCTGCTCTCTTCCCCACTTGGCTGGCTGGGTCCATCTGCATTTTGTCAGATGCTGAAACCTCTGTGCCAGCACCTCTAGAAATATTAGCCTTATTTGGAAAACCACCTGGATGTAAGTTGAACTACTGTACACCAAGTCAGAGGTCCAGTTAATTAATGGAAGATGTGAGGTGAATTTTAAAGAAAGTTGTTTCTCTTCTCCTGGGCAAAGAATAACCAAATAAGACACTTAGAGGTTCAAATCATGCATCAAATCTCAAAACTATTTTGCATAAACTATTGGTATGCAGGAAGATATGGCTCGATGGAAACATCTACCCCATCTCTCCTGGGCCACATAAATACCCTAAAAATAAACCTTCTACCATGATTTTTGCTCATCTTCCAGACACTCTCAGTCCCTAACTCAGAAATTGTGGACTAGAGTTCAGAGAGACATTAACAAATTTATATAAGCAGGCCATAAACTTTGTATAAAAAATGGAATCTTAATAATGCCCAGAGAGAAAGGGGGCCTGGCCATGCCAGATTTAAAACTCTTTTATCTAGCAGCTCAGACAGCTTATCTGGCTATGTGGGCCAAACAGAGACATGCCTCTAGATGATACATTATGGAAGATAAGCAGCAACTTTCCATTGCCCTGTTTGCCTACCATTAATCAAATATCAGTACAGATTAGAGGGAAGCTCGCCAACCCCTGGGTCTCACATTTGCTGGGGATTTTAGAAAAAGTCAGAAAGTATTTGACAATAGCACCAGAGACCAGCTTGTTCTCACTAATCAGGTACTCAGAGGCCTTTGCCCAACTGGGCCACGACCTGGGCTTTAAACTTTGGGAGAAACAGGGCCTCGTGAGGTTCTCACAGTGCATCTCAGGATCTCAGGTTAGAAGTTTTCAAAATTTAGAGCAACAGTTTCACCCTCCTCCATACTGAATTCTTTTGGTTCCCACAAGTCAGGCATTTCATTCAAATAGGGGACAATCTGAAGACACTAACCAGGGATTAGAATACATTAGAGTACTTCTTTTTCTGTAGAGTTACCCTAAAAACTCGCTTTAGATATATTTCAGAGCTCTACAATTAATACAAAAAAGGTGTCACTGGCCCCACTGAGAGCATCTGACAGAAATAGGTGGGGGAGAGTAGGGTGCCCCTTGACAATGAGGTATGGAATAAGTCCTGACAAATGGGGTGGCGGGTCACCTCATCATCCTCTTGGAGGAAATTTTGATGGAAAGTTTACATTCTTTTTTTTAATACACTGACTGTCACTAAGCATCTCAATTGCAACCACCTATTCTGGAGACACTGTGGGCACAGAGGGTTGCCCATTCATATCATCTGGACTGCCCCAGGTTGGTGATCTTCTGGGAAAAGGGACATACCTCAATCCAAATGGTTTTAGGCAAGTCATTTCCTTACACTTTTCAGACTGTGGTCCTGGAAATACTTCCAAATCTCATAAGGGATAAACATCTGAGAAAGCACTTTCAGATATTAATTTTGGTTGCTTTGAACTGTATTACACTTAGGTGGTTGACAGATGCTGTTCCACAAGTCTCTACTTGGAAGTCAAAATTGGAAGAAGTTCAGGAATGGAATGCATTACAACTGACCTGCAACTTCTCGGAGACCAGTTTCAAAACATTTGGCATCCATGAGGGGCATGTTTACCTTGCCATCATTGGACAATGAGGGCTCAGTTACAGGAACTGTTTTCATGTGGCCAACTACCCATATTCCAGAACACCTTTTATGGATTGGGCTTAGGGGGCCCTTGGACTTCAGTGGGGGAGTTCAGGTTCCTACAACCCAAGTCTAAGCCTCCATCCCTTTACTCAGAATTATGGACTCATATACGTAGTCTCCTCCCATTTCCAACTATGTATCCTGTTTAATCACGTCTCAAAACAACACAATCAACTAACATTCTCTATGATGGTATTGCTGCATTGTTTAGTTATAGATCCAGTTGACCTCTATTTTTTTGTACATTCTTTTTCATGCACTGGGGACCAGGGCATCTCTCAGGAGTACTCTCACAGCCATGACCTCTACTGCCTGCCTGAAACTACCTTCTTCCAGGAGTACAATGGCTGAGCACCCACTCGCTGAACCCATGACCCATGCAGCCCCCCAGATCACCCCCCGAGGGGCCAGCCTCACTTACCTGGTGGCCTTTCTGGGGTTAGAGGGACAGTTCTGGGCCAGGTTGAGGGTCTCGGAAGAGACAGTGGAAGGCTGATCTGGCACTGGGATGTGGGTTTTGGATCCTGGGGTCTCCATTGCCTCCCTGAGTCCTCCAGGGATTTTTGTGCTTGTGTTTCCCCCAGAGCATGACTGTGCAATGACGTCCGCGTACTTGCGTGTTGATGTCCACTGTTGATCCGCCCCCTATTGCAGCATCCCTCTCTGCAGGACCCCTGATCTCCATTGGGGGCCACTGGGGAGCAACGCAAACCTACTACCCACTCCAGGAGGGGAGACCAGTCCTCCGGTTGCTCTATCCCCTCCCTCACCTGCCAACCCCCAATGACCCAAGTCCATTCCTGAACCTGGGTCACTGATGTGGAGCGAAGTGTGGCATCCAGCGCCTCAACTCTCAGCACCACCATCCGGCCCAGTTTACCTCTTAAGTGGTGAGGTTCTGTTTGTATGAAATTGCAGACATTTGGAGCACTCTATCATGTAATGTCAATTCATGAACACTGCTCAATAAAACTGGGTTACAAAAAAAGAAAAAGGCCTTCTACAAATATAAAGAAAAGCAAGGGGAGAAAGAATGGCAATAATATTTACTGAAAAACAGGGAGACAAACAAGGCAGTTAGGGAGGCAAAAGCAGACACAGAGTTGTGTATTGCAGTGGGGGTCAAGAGTGAAGACAAAATGTTCTTCAGATATAACTGGGAACATGGAAGAAACAAGGGGGAATCCTATGGCTAGCTAAGGGGGGGTAGGGTGATAGAGGAGGACGGACAAGGCCGTTGACCATAATGATAACTTTTTCCCAGTTTTCACTAGGGAAGATGGTGGGCCCTTGCCAGCGGGTGACATCAAAATGACCACTACATCAGCCCTGGAGGTGAGGCAGCCAATATTTACTAATGAAATGGTCCTGAAAGGGCAGCCAGCCCTAAAGATAGATAAGGCCCTTGGGCCAGATGGGTTGAATCAGAGGATACTCAGGGAATTGGCAGCAGAACTGGCTGAACCCTTGGTAGGTCTATTCAACAGCTCACTAAGGACAGGTGTAGTTTCCAAGGACTGGAGGGAGGCAGATTGAATTCTGCTCCATAAGGGGGTGGACAAGTACCAAGCAGGGAACTGTAGACCTATCAGTAGGGATGTAAGTTTGTCATGGCAGTCATATATGTCATTGATTCCATGACGTTTGATCTTTATTGAGGACTTCCGTGACTTTCATTAGTGTCATCAGAATGTAGCAATGATGACAGTGCCACAACATTTATTACTGTTTACTAATGATTTCATGAACATACAATGAGTCATTAAAACCTCGTCCATGACAAACTTACATCCCTACCTAGGCTATCAGTAATATCTCTATTGTAGGAAAGCTGATGGAGTCACTGGTCAAAGAGGACCTTGTGGACTTTTTGGAGATCAGCAGTCTCCCAGAAAGTAAACAGCACACATTTGTGGCAGGGAGTTTTTTTCAAAACATTTTAACAGTTTTCTTTGGGTGATGAGGGAATTAGATAGGAGCTGTGCTGGGAATCTGCTCTGCTTCGACATCAACAAGGTTTTCAACTTGGTGCCTCAGAGATACTTGTTGAAGAAGATGGAGGATCTAAGTGCTACTAAGGTCATAGTAAACTGGATATGTAACTGGCTAAAGGGGAGACAGCAGAGGGCTGTGGTCAACTGGGTTAAATTAGAAGAGTGGGGGGGTCATGAAAAGGGTACCACAAGTCCTGGATCAAGTCCTCTTCAACATGTTCATCAGTGATACTGGTGAGGGAATGTGGGGCAGGTTGTGGTTTTCACAGATACCACTAAGCTGTGTGGGAGGGTGGATAGTGACAAGGGAATAGAGGAAATGCAGAAAGACTTACAAAAGCTAGAGTGGTGGTCTAGGGTGTGTCAGTTGAAATTCAATGCCAAAATGTGCAAGGTAATGCACCTAGGGAACAAGAACTCCCAGAGGGAGTATTGTATGGGATGATGAGACTTAGTACTATGACTGAGGAATGAGACTTTGGAGTAATTATCAATGACTCCCTAGAACAATTGAGCCAGTGCAACAAGGCATATAGCAAATCAAATAGGATGCTGGTATGAATCTGGAGTGGTATTGATAGCAGAAAGGAAGAGGTAATATTTCCACTACAGTATATAGATCCTTGGTGAGGCCACACCTGTAGTATTGTGCCGAGTTCTGGAGCCCTCACCTGAGAAGGATAAGTGTAGGCTGGAGACAGTGCAGCACAGGGTAACAAAAATTATTCAAGACCAACAGGGAAGGTCCTATGAGGAGCATCTTAAGACACTGGACAGATAGACTGGAGATCAGAAGGAAGAGGGGAGATATGATAGAGATGTTCAAATTCCTAAGCAAGCAATAATACTTGACAGGGAGGGTGGTATTGGGCAATACCGGACTGCCCAGGAGTGTAATGAGGCCCAACAATGCAGGCGGAGGGCCTTATAGCTCCTCGAAGGTCCAATATTGCCCATACTGCCCACCCTGGAGGTTATTATTGTGCTTAGAAAATGGGGACTGTATCACATTTATTTTCAAAAATATATATCTTTTTAAGTTTAAATGATAAATCTCTTGTGATTATTTTTTTAATAAAGTAGTCCTTCTGCCTGTTTTTTTTTTCCCTCTACTGTCTTTTGAGCAGGTTGTCATGGTTACACCCCCCCCCTTGCCATGGCCCCCCCACACATACACACTTTTACTGTTTTTTTATTTCATTGGAGGCTTTTGTTTTTTTTTTGGTTATGAATCCTGGAATTGAGGAGCTGTGTTGGTGGGCAGTGAAGTGAGCAGAAGTTCAGGGAGCAAGTGTGTGAAGAAGATAATGGGACAGGAGACTCGGGGAAACAGATCACTGCCACTGGGCCTGGAAGAAACGCCTGCAGAGAAACAGTTTCTTTCTCACTTACTACATATGCACCAGAATTAAGAGAAACACTTTTTTATGTTCCTTTTTGTTTTAAATGATGGACTGTTGTGACTAAGCTGGGTTGTGGGGGGTCGTGCATTGAGAGTGGAGGTCGGCGCCACGGGAGTGCGAGAAGGAGGAAAAGAACTGTGCGGGACCGTGACAGAAATAATTTGATAGTAAGAAGACTGGCAGGGTGGGTGAAAGGTGGTGAGCTTCTGTGAGTGTAAAGAATGGAAAGAAAACAAAAATAGCAACTAAATTAAAATAACAGTGTTGTGTGAGATGAGGAGATTAATGTCTCTCCAAGCGAGAGAGAAAATGGCAACAATTTTAACAGGATACTTTTAGCCAATTTGGCAGCAGGCTGGGCGAGAAGATATATTTCAGTGGGTAAGGGGGCAGTACAGGCTGGTACTTTTTGCTAACAGGGCTCTTACTGTTAGTTAATGTACCCCTGGTAACCAATTAGATTCTTTGAATTTCTTAGCCCATTTTCTAAAAGGAATTAACAAGGTTAACTGCGGGGAACCCTTTAGCTTCAATACTAGCTTGCGGTCATGTGGCCATGAGAGAAAACTAAAGGATAGAGATTCAGAAGGATGTGAGAAAGTACTATTTAACAGATAGGGTGGTGGAGTCGTAGAACACTCTGCTGGCTGAGGTGGCAGATGCAAAAACTGTTAGTAGTTTCTATGACAGGGTTGGGTTAAGACCCTGTCCCATGTGTTATTCAGACAGAGTTAAAAGAAAAGATCTATTATTCTCCTCTCCTATTCTGACACATGTCTGTCTCATGCCTGTCTGATTGCACAAACAAATTTTCCCTGTGGAGCCTCATAACTGGACACTCTGATGGTCCCTCAATTTCCCCCTGTAATCTCCCTTCCTTCGCTTTCTCTCTCTCTTTCTTTCTCTCTATCTCTCCAATTGCTTCTCTGTGGTTAAAACAAATTATATGTAAATCTATATGTGAAACTGGGATCCATTGGTTTACAAATAAATGTATATAATTGTATTACTGAAATGATTGCAGAAAGCTATTTGGGTTTCTTAAAAAAAATGGCAATCTGAAATACAGAAGGTTAAACTTGAACTGTAGTGTGACCTCCACAAGCTTATTAACAGAATTCTCAGCATGAAATCAGCCATGGGACATGATGTCTTAATTGGCTGAATCCATTAAGAAGTCTAATGTACTCTTTAGGATGGCACAGAAAGGTCAGTGAAAAAAGTATTTTCACATTTTGTGAAAAACAGGAGATGGGGCATACAAGAACAGGATGCAGAGGTTAAACTGCCAGGCAAAGACATCTCATATAAAGAGCAATGTTTTGTTTGGAGTGAGAGAGAGTTGGAAAAGAGACTCTCAGATGAAGGACTGTGTTTGTTGCTTGCACTGCCTTTAAGAAGAGCTATCCTGTACAATTTTATTTTTCTTTATTTTATTGTTAATAATAAAGAAAATGATACTTGTGAATTGTATACTTCCTCCTGGTCTGCCTATGCTTCCTGACTTATGTTTCTATGACAGTTTCATGCATGGTTGTGACAGAATGAAGGGTATAGTGATACTCAGGGTGGCATAATCAGGGAGGAACAATTGGGGGGAGGATGGGGAGGGCTTGGACCCAAGAGAGGCAGTAGGTCCCAGGGTTCAATAGGGAACACAGGCAGACTGAACTGACCATTGGTCTTTTTCTACCATTATCTATCACTTGGCTTATATTGCCAGTACATTGATTTGCCTCCAATGAATACCCTAAGATTGTTCAACAAAGGAGTTTCATGCAGGTGTGGGGCACATTTGCCTTTCAGTGCTTTATTAACCTCTGTCCACCTTGCCCTCACATATATTAGAATGGGTTAGGAGCAAAACTTCACTGTAATCAGAGTTTGGTTTCCCCTCACTTCCTGAACTGACCAAAGAGATCCAATGGACAACCTCCTCCATGTTGTTCTCCCTCAGGCAATCACAACTTAGCTGACTCCACAGGCAAGATGGTATCATTTGTGCCATGGGAACAAACCCCACCTTTATCCTGTGATGCCATTAAATATAATGTCACAAATTTATGCCTTTGTCCCTCCAAGCAGAAATCCCTAACTAGGTTGTCAAATAGGGCAAATAAGCTCCTCAGAGTGTAAACTGGGAGATGCCACCACAGATACAAATATTATGTGACATCTTTTTTAGTGCCTGCAGTTTGCCCCAGAGTGACAACCCCAAGTTCTTAAATATATGTTCTTCCACCTTGCCAGATCTACTTTTACAGATTGCATCAGGATACTGATATTGGCATCCAGCACCTAGCTTATTTTGGTGTAAGAGTAATGTCCAAGTACTTGAATCCCAGAGGAGCACGGTTCCATCCCATCCAGGACCAAAATATGAATGCACTACGGAGCTAATGTGCTGGATGCAGCATTGAAAAAATGCACAATGACACACAAACAGGTCCCAAAGAATTTATTTCAATCCCAAATAAATTGCAAAAAATAGCAAACAACACACAGTGAAGCATGAGTGAGATGCTAAACCATTACCCAGGTACCCTGATGCTTCACCCAATTGGGGTTTCCTCATGGCCCCCGAGATCATTTTTACCACTCTGCATCCAACACATTAGCTCCTAAAGTGCAGTCATTTTTTGGTCCTGTTTGTGATTACTGACAGTTCAGCATGACCCATGACCTACACCCTGCCCAGCACCAGTGAGCGCATTACACCTTTAGACAGTCATGCAGTTCCATCCCATCTACTGCACAACACCTGGAAGGAATTTGTCTTTCAGCCCCCTAATTAGTCTTCCCCATAATTATATAGGCCTGAATGCTTCACAAATCAATTTTCCCTTAGAAGAGTCTACCATGCATATGTCACTGTGAGCAGAATGTCGCTGAAAAGAGCATTATTTTGTATATCTTGTCCCCAAACTGTGGGCCCAGGTAAGAACATTCTCCCTCAGCTTTTGAGCAATGGGTTCCATAGCTAACACAAATTACTCCACAGTTAGGGGCAACTTTGCCAGGTACCCCTGCCTAGTGGGAATGGGGCTGATGTCCATGCTTTAGTAATAACTAAGGTCATTGATCATGACACTGGGGGAATGGGCATCCCCAGTGTCACTCTTGTGTTTTTGGGGCTGGGGTGGATATCTGTAATTTAAAAAAAAATCATACGTCACAGTGTAATGCAGCTCATTCTACACATCCAAGATGGCTGCTGCACTGGACTGAGCATGTGCAACTATTAGCGCATGCACATTGGAGTGCAGTGGCCATCTTGGATGTGGCGGAGTGTGTTGTGTTCTGCAGTGACTGCTGACAGAGTAAAAAATAGTGCAGTGCAACTGCAAATGGAAAGAGTGAATGGAGTGCTTCACGCATGCGGAGGTGACTGTGTTGCAACTCCAGCATGTTGTTTGGTTGGAAGGAATGTGCCGAGTCTTTTTTTTTATAGCAAGAGGTATTTATTTATTTATTTGCTTTTGGTAACTGGGTGGGTGCACTAGACACAGAGATGCCTATTTTCAGGCACGACCCAGGAGGATACAGTTGAGTACAGATCACACCATGTGACACAGCACATGGAAAATGAGTAACACAGTAGGAAGGGGTAAAATACAATCACCTTTGAGATTGAGAGAAATACAGTATTTAAACAAAATTAGGATATAAGTAACACAGTTTGGACAAATTCAAAAGAATATATCTATATATATATATATATATATATATATAAGAGAGAGAGAGAGAGAGAGAGAGAGAGAGACAAATGCAAACAAATGAGTAACACAGTGCAATAATAAAATGACTAAAATGTTATACGCATCTGCAGGGCTATGCTCACTTTAGCCCTAAAAAGGAAAGCTAGGGACACCATATGAGGGGTAAGGGTACATAAGTATTTCCATGTAACACAAGTAGTATAGAAGCTCAGGATCATAGGAGCAGCTGCGAGGGAGAGGGAGCTGGACTTCTTTGTCCACCTAGGTACAAATGACCTAGCTGGGAATGGGAATAGAGCAGTGCAGGAGGAGTTTGTGGAATTGAGGAGGGGCCTTAGAGAAGTAGCACACACGGTAACCTTCTCTGAGGTGCTGCCTATCTATGGCATGCGTAAGGCTAGGGTACTTCGCACCTTGGGATTAAATGAATGGTTGAAATGCTGGTGCCAACAATAGGGTTTTGGCTTCATTGGGGACTGGGGGTCCACCTGGAGGGATACAGGCCTATACTGGCGAGATGATCTGCATCTGTCCAACAGGTGAACCAGAATCCTAGGCGATAGGTTTAAGTGCTTCATTGGCAAGCTTTTAAACTAGCCAAGGAGCGTTGAAAAGGAGCTGGGAATTCCCAGCCTCCCCCCACAAAACAGTGTAGTTAGCGAGGGAAGCACCAAGGTAGAGAGGTCAATAGGGAGCAGGGCAGGGAAAAATAGAGAAAGAGGCAAAGGCAGTAATTACAAGGATGAGCCTAAAAGGGGCAAGGCCACCAACAAGTGGAGGGCGATGAGTACCAATGGCTGTAGTCTTGGTAACAAGCTTCCTGAAAAAGTGGCCTTGATGGAAAAGGAATGCCTGGATATTGTGGCCATCACAGAAACATGTTACACAGAGAACCATGACTAGGATGTCAACATACCAGGGTACACAGTCTACAGGAGGGATAGGAGGGTAAAAGAGGAGGAGGAGTAACTATCTGCGTAAGGGAAGAGATCAAGGCACCAGAACTAAAAGGTAAACAGGAAGGAGTGGAGGCACTGTGGGTCACCCTGGAGACAGGAAATGGCACCACAATCTGCATGAGGGTTGTATACAGACCCCCATTTCAGGGGGAATAAATGGACAAGGAAATGATAGGAGGCATACTTAGAATGGCAGAAAAAGGGGAAGTATTGCTGATGGGGGACCTAAATATGCTGGATGTTAACTGGAGCACATTTGCTGTAGCCACATCCAAGAGCAAGGTCATTCTTTGATGCCCTACAGGGGGCATGCCTTAGATAGCTAGTGTTGGAACCCACTCGGGAGGGTGCAATCTTAGACCTGGTACTCTCAAATGGGGACAGTGAAAGGATCTTGGATTTAGAAGTGAGTAGCCATCTAGGAACAAGTGACCACCAAACTGTGGTTCATGATAAATACAGCCATGGAGTCAAGCCATACAAAAGTGAGGGTACCGGATGTTAGGAGGGCTGACTTTGGCAAAATGGGAGAGCACCTAAGAAGTGCACTAGCAAATAGGCAGGAAGGAGGGGTGGAGGAACAATGGGGATGAATCAAAAATGCCAACCAAGAAGCAACAAGCCTTTGTGTGAAGCAAATAAAACAAAATGAAGGAAATGAAAACACTATGGTTCTCAAAAGAGTGGCAGAGAAGGTTAGGGAGAAAGAGATAGCATTCAAGAAGCATAAGAAATCACAAAAGGAGCAGGACAGAGAAACTGTATCAGTTAAAGCAGAAGGAAGTAGGAAATGCAGTCATAATAGCAAAGGCCCAAACTGAGGAAAAGATAGTCAACTCAGTTAAGAAGGGGGATAAAACCTTTTATAGGTACATTAGTGAGTGAAGAAAGACCAAGGGAGGGATAGTGAGGCTTAATAAAGGGGAGGGTGAGTGGGCAGAGGGTGACAGTGAAAAGGCAGAGACACTGAACAAATACTTTTGTTCAGGATTCACAAAAGAAGAGGAGGAGGAATAGGTACCCAAACCAAACAACAGAAACACTCTGGATAGGAGGATCAATACCAGTCCATTCACAAAAGAAAGGGTTCTGAAAGAACTCTTAAAACTTAAGGTGGACAAGGCAATGGGGCCTGATGGGATTCACCCCAGAATTCTAAAAGAACTAAGGGGAGAACTAGTGGCATCACTGACTACTCTTTTTACCAAATCATGAGAGGATGGTGTGGTACCTGAGTACTGGAGGAGGGCAGATGTGATTCCCTTTCACAAAAATGAGAGCAAGACACAGGTAGACAACTACAGACCTATTAGTTTGACCTCAGTGGTTGTGAAAATGATGGAATCACTTCTAAAAGAAAGAATTGTTGAGTACCTAGAGGCCAGTGGGAAACAGGACCCAAGGCAGCATGGATTCACAGTGGGAAGGTCATGTCAGACGAATCTAATAGATTTATTTGACTGGGTGACCAAAGTAGTGGACCAGGGTGGGGCTGTGGACGTGGCCTACCTAGACTTTAGCAAGGCATTTGACACAGTTCCACCCAAAAGATTAATAAACAAGCTAGCCAGCCTGGGAGTGGGTCCCAGGGTGGTGGCCTGAGTAAAGAATTGGCTGGACAACAGGATAGAGAAGGTAATAGTAAACGGAGTACACTCCAAAAAAAGGGGGTTACTTGCAGGGTACTGCAGGGTTCAGTACTGGGGCAAGTCCTCTTCAATGTCTTTATAAGTGACATTGAAGAGGGACTGGATGGAAAAGTATGCCTTTTTGAAGATGACACTAAGATCTGCAACAGGGCCGATACACAAAGTAGGGTGGAAAGATGAGAAGGGACTTGGCAAGGTTAGTGAAATGGTCAGAAGTATGGCAGCTTAGATACAATGCAAAGAAGTGCAAAGTAATGCATCTGGGAGTCAAAAACCCAGGGGAAGAGTACACAATAGGTTGGCTACTAACAACAACAAAAATGGAAAGGGACCTGGGGGCAGTCATGTCAGATGACCTAAAGGTAGGCAAGCAATGTGAGAAGGCAGTAAGGAGGGCTTGGGGGATACTGGGATGCATAGGGAGAGGCATCACCAGTAGAAAACAGGAAGTTGTGATCCCTCTATCCAGACTATATACTTCTGTTATCCAGAGGCTCACTATCCCGACATCCAGTTCCCCGACCAGCATCCCCCTATAGATGAGGAATCCCAATGGTAATTAACCCAACAGTATTCCACCCGACAGCGTAAGGTGGCAGATGTGATGGAATGCTACCTCACCTCTTCTGCTATTCATGAAAGGATAGCTGGATGGGGTGCTGGCTAAGCTGCTCTGGTGGTGTGGAAGGGTGAACCACTGGTAGCTTGTTCAGTGGCTGTGTGGGGCCCCGGTTCTGGTCCAGTTTACATCGTTTTACAGACTTCACCCCCCCCCATAACTAATATAACTTTTTCTTCAGGGTCCGCTCCCCCTTGGAGTTAGATATTTTAGTTACGGAGGGTATGGGGGTGAAGCCCCCAAAAAGAGAGGTGTGGAGGCCAAAGTCCCACGCATTGTTACATTTATTCCTTGTGTGATGCCTGATATTGTACTGCTGGGCATCTGATCGGATCAGGGCTGTAAATTTTGGCACTGTAAACTCGGTATCCAGAGTGTCAGGGTACCAAGTTTCGGGTTTACATAATATATCCATACAGACAGTTGGTGAGACCCCATGTGGAGTACTGCGTGCAGTTCTGGAGACCCCGTCTCCGCAAGGATATAGACAGGATGGAAGCAGTCCAGAGGAGGGCAACTAAAATGGTGTAGGGTCTGCACCAGAAATCATATGAAGAGAGACTAAAGGAGCTTAATATGTATACCCTCGAAGAAAGGAGGGAGAATGGGGACATGATAGAAACTTTCATTTACCTCAAGGGAATCAACAAAGCCCAAGATGGGAGCATCTTTCAGAAAAAGAGTTGTGGAAGAACAAGGGGGCACAGTTTGAAGATAGAAGGGTGACAGCTCAGGGGCAACATGAGGAAGTATTTTTTCACAGAGAGGGTGGTGGACATATGGAACAGCTTTCCTGAGGAGGTTGTGAGGTCAAAAACAGTGGGGGAATTCAAGAATGCATGTGACAGAAATAAGACAATTATAGTGGGGTGTAGGAGAAAGTAGACTGTTGGTTGACTAGGATCTGCAGCTTATTCAATAGGTAGGAAAATGGGCAGACTAGGTGGGCCAAGTGGTCCCTATCTGCCTTCAAAGTCTATTTTTCTATGTTTCTATATTTTTAAGATGGGAATGCTAGGAGTGATGCAGTGCAATGACTGTGGGGTGGAAGTTTTCAGAGAAACCTTCTGGTGACTGTGCTGCTGCCTCATCTGCATGCACCTCTATGAGTTGAGGGAGGATGTCACTAGACTCCAGGCTGAGTTGGCTGAGATTTGGTGCACCTTTTCCCCCAACTTAGTGTCCCCAAGTCTGACACTGCTTCCCCAGCGTATGCCAGGGAGGAGGAACAGCTGGACAACAGTGGGATCTGGAAGGGTGGGGTGGGGAGGTAAGAGGCACATTACTCATATGGTACCACTATACAATTCCTACAGAGCTCTGGTGAGGTAGCACTGCAAGGAGGAGGTACCCGGGGTAGTGGATGGGAAGGATTTGATGTTTCTCTGGAGCAAAGATCCCAAGGAGGGAAGAAGAGAACCCTAGAGGAGAAGGAAGCAACTTCTGGTGGGGGACTCTGTTGTGAGTGGAAAAGATTTGGGAATTGGAAAGGTGGAGAGGGAGGTTAGGTGCCACAGCCTGATCCAGAGGATTGATAGGGCAGTAGGACAGTAGGCTGAGTTGGATGTCATTGTCCACCTAGGGACTAATGACCTGGCTAAAGATGGGTCTAGGATATTGCAAAGGGAGTTTAAGGAGCTAGGGAGGGGTCTTAGGTAGTTTGCCCCGTGACTTTCATGGAGGTGCTGACTGTCTATTTCGGTGGGAGGAGAGGGATCTCCACACCAATGTCTTCAACTCATGGTTAAAGGAATGGTACAGAGAGGAGGGGTTCAGTTACGCTGGAGACAGAGGATCCACATGGAGAGATAAGGGCCTTTACAGGGGTGATGGCCTGCATCTATCTGTGAGGGGAACCGCAGTCCTCAGTGGATGGTTTAGATGTTACTTTGATGAACATTTAAACTTGTTAAGAGGGATGATGGAAGAAATCAGGGAAGAAGTAACTGCCCCTCAACAGGCTGAAGTAGAAAGTAGGAAAACCAGAGGGGAATGGAATTCAAGTTCAAGTTTACTGTGAAGGGAATCCCCTAAGGTGGAAATTAATAAAGGAAGCTGGGCAGCAGAAAAGAAGGGTGATGGGAATGAAAGAATTAAAAACAGAAGGGGAAAGGAGAGAGGGCAAAAAGAAAAGAAGAGGGGTAACGAGCAGAGTGATAACAAAATCTGGAATGACATGTGTGAATGCCATTAGTCTAGGAAATATAATTCTGGACATACCGGCCATAATGGCAGAGGCCGACCTGGATACTGCAGCCATTACCAAGTGATGATGCACTGAAAACAATGAATGGGACAGGTCCTTACCAGGATATACTCTGTTCAGGAGAGACAGGGTGGGAAGCAAAAGGGAGGGGGTGGTGCTTAATGTGAGAGACGACATAAAAGAAATGGAGATACAGGTAATACAGGGGGGAGCAGAGGTGCTGTGGGTCACCCTAGAGAGAGGAAGGGAATGGAGCCTTTATTGGAACTGATGTGATCTACAGATGTCCAGCACAGGGCAAGGAGTTAGCTAAGTTACTGCTGGAAGCTATTGGAAAGATAACAGAAAAGAGAGAGGTGCTGCAGGTGGGGGGGACTTCAGCCTTCTGGATGTAGACTGGAACCTCACAGCTGTGGCTTCAGTTAGAAGCAGAGACATCCTGGACTCCCTGAAGGGGGTGTTCTCAGACAACTAGTCAGTGAACTCACTTGTGATGAGACAATATTGGACCTGGCACTCACTGACATGGACAGTGTGTAACAGATATCAAGGTAGGAGGCCACTTGGGGAACTGTGATCACCATACAGTGTGGTTCAATATAAGAACTGCTGCAGAGTTGAACCACACAAGAGTGAAGGTCCTGGATTTCAGGAGGGCAGATTTTAAAATGCTGAGTGACTGCCTGAGGGATGACCTGGCAGTGAGGGATGACCTGGGTGGGATGAAGGAAAGGTGGGTGAAGCTAAAAATGGCCATGGGGAGGCAACAAAGCTCTGCAACAAGCAAGTGAGCAAAAGCAAGAGGGAAAAGAGACCTCTATGGTTCTTGAAAGAGGTGGGGGAAAAGGTAAAGACTAAAACGGTAGCACTCAGAAGGTATAAGAAGATGCAGAGTGAGGAGGATAGGGAGGTGTATAGGGAAAGCAAAGGGAAGCAGGGGAAGGAGTAAGGAGTGCAAAAGTGCAAACTGAAGAAAGAATAGTGCAGGACATAACAGAAATGGGCAAGATATTTTTTAAATACATAAGTGAAAAGAGAAAGACCAGGTGTGGGATTGCAAGGTTACCAAACAATCAATCTTTTTTTTTTTTTACCAGGTGAAACACCATTGAGTAAAATTCATTTACAAGGTGGACCTAGGTGTGATCACAAAAACTTAACAAGGGAATAATAAGGCATACATAGGATAGTACAGGACATGATACCGGTAGAAAAAAAAGGTGCATCAAGGTAAATGTAATATATACAGGTAGAATAAAGGTGCATCAAGGTAAACATAATACATACAGCATACAATATTCAACATTCCTATACAAAATATATGTACAGATGTCTGTATTTACATGCTGGCACAAGGTACTCTAATCCCAGGAGTAAAGATAGAGTACAATAGGTGTTTCTGTTAGGTGTGAGAGTCAGAAACCAGAAGATAGGGATACAGGTCATCACTGAAAGCAGTTACAAGATTCAGTGAAGGAATGAGGCAGCAAGGTTTTAAAGGTGATCAGTTTGACAGGGGTTGCCAGTTTTAAGGTCTTTTAGATGCTGTTCCAGAGCACAGGCAGGGCATGACTTATAGCAGCCATAGCAAAGTGGGTTCTTACTCTGGGAACAACTAAGGTGATGTAAGAGAGGCTTCTAAGGGGATAGTTCCTTGCAGTGCAGGCAGGCAGACACTCAGAGGTATACTGGGGCAGCTTGTTAATTATTGCTTGATATGTCCAGGTGATTGCATTTTTCTGTCTAAGTTTAAGGGGTAACCATCTGAGTTTGGAATATAGGGAGCAGTGATGGGTGGAGTATGGAGTGCCGGTAATAAATATTAAAGTGCGGTGGTAAAGAGTACCAAGCTTGGCTAGGGCAGTAGTAGGGCCTTGTCCATAGATGAAGTCAGCATAATCAAGTAATGGAAGAAAGGTAGACTGAACCAGACAAGTTTTAGTCTCTTGCATGAGTAGGTGCCTGATGCAGAAGCCTTTGTTTCAGTTTTTTCGCTAGTTTATTGATATGGTCAGTGAAAGCCAGCTTTTGATCAACCCAGAAGGTCAGATATTTGAATTTGTTTACAAATTCCAAATTTTCTCCCAGAAGTGTAATAGTCTGAAGTCCAGGGCAGTAGCTAGAAGGTTTAGCTGAGGGTGAAAGAAGCATTGTCTTGTTTTTTTTTTTCTTGGCATTTAGTAGAAGCTTTAGATGCAGGAGGTTCTGCTGTAGCAGGTTAAAGTCTAGTTGTAAGTCTTTGCAGGCAAGCTCTGGGGTAGGCCTGTCAATGTACAGAACCATGTCATCAGCAGATAGATGGATATTAGTGAATTTCATACCATAATTTAAATTATTAATATAGATCGCAAATAATAAAGGGCCAAAAATGGATCCTTGTGGAACACCTCTCATTAGAGTTTTTAGTGGAGAGAAGACCCCAACTGCTTTAATTTGCTGATGACGGCAAGTAAGATAGCTAGAGAACCAGTTCAGCACTTGGGAATACAGTCCAACGTTTTGTAGGGACAGCAGAAGCAGGTCATGATCCACAGTGTCACAGTTATAAGGGAAGAAGGGGGGGCTGTGCAGAGGGGAACCAGGAAAAGGCAGACATCCTGAACAAATACTTTTGTTCAGTATTCACAGAGGAAGAAGAAGGGGAGGGGCCACAAAAAAGTAACAGAAGCATTGGAAGGAGAGGTGGACACAATTCAGTTTTCAGAGCAGACTGTCTTAAAGGGACTTGCTAATCTGAAAGTGGACAAAGCAATGGGGCCAGATGGGATGCATCTAAGGGCATTGAGGGAGCTCATCGGGTACTGGCTGTGCCTCTTACTGTCCTTTTTAACAACTCATTGGAAACAAAAGTCAGTCTGGAGGACTGGAGGAGAGCAGATGTAGTCCCACTTCACAAATGTGGAAGCAAGTAAGAGGCTGACAGTTATAGGCCAGTCAGCCTGTGTAAAGTTAATGGAGTCACTACTGAAGGAAAGGACTGTAGAATGTCTTGAATCCAGTGGGTTACAAGACCCGAGCAGCATGATTTCCTGGGGGCCATGTCGAACAAATCTGATAGATTTCTTTGACTGGGTAATTATGGAATTAGATCAAGGTAAAGTGCAGAGTGTGGTCTACCTAGATTTCAGTAAGACATTTAATGCTGGTCCACATAGGAGGCTAGTAAGAAAGCTGGGAAGCTTAGGAGTGGGTCCAAAGGTCATAAACTGGCAAGAAATTGGCTAGGAGATAGGCAGCAGAGGGGGTTGGTAAAAGGAGTTCACTCTTAGGAAGGGATAGTGACCAGTAGGGATACCTCAGGGTTCAGTGTTGGGACTAGTCTTCTTTAATGTTTTTATCTTTTATCATTTATCTTTCTTTCAAAGTTTAGGAGTTATCTGGCTTAATGTTCTACCTCGCATTTTATTTTTCTTACAGACTCTTCCTTTATATCCCGGTGCTTCTTATATCAGGGGTTGGCACCGGATGCTATTGCATTTTCTTTGTGGATAGGATGGCAGCCTCGTATATATTTGACAGTTTGCAATTACCTATTTTGCGATGTGGGCTAAATTTCCCTAATCTTTGATGTTACGCATTGGCATCCCAGTTACAGATGATTTGTTATTGGCTTTCTAACTCTTATTGAGCTTATTGGAAGGATATGGAGTTCACTATCAATGATTTGCATTATGTGAGCTGTGTTCTTTTTTCTTATCCCCTGGGTTATTTACCCTTTCTAAATGTTTCTGGTATACTAGCGTCACTCTTAACGTTTGACATTATATATAGCATCATATACCATTTGTGCAGTCTTTTTATTTAAAAGCACTTGCCTGGGATTGTCATAATCCTTTGAATAAATCTGGTACTATTTTATAGTGCTGGGCCCAGTTCTGTATACTATATTATCACCAGGTCTTTGATAAGAGGGTAATTTGGCTTTTTTTCAGACCTCACTAGGGCCTATAATTTGCTGCAGTCTGAGTATTATCGTTACTTGCAGTTTCACAATTATATTCAAGCTCTACCTTTAGCTTCTCAGGACCTCCCAAGTACTTTTCCTCAGATTTCCACTTTAATTATAGCCCATCAACGAGTGTGCCACAATCCCATTTAATTGGTATGATGTATTCAATTCTTCACTCCCCTTCCCCAGATTCTACTTTTGTACTTGCTCGTTGGAATGCTAATCTTAATATGACTTATGCTCATGAGGACTGGGAAAAATATTCTTTGCTTACATATAAATTGACAGTGTCACATCTGAAACAGTATGCATGGCAGTGCCATAAGCGTTTTTTTGGACCCTTCTTAGTTCTTTCCAATGAAATAATACTCACTCAAATTCTTGTTGGAGAGGGTGTGGGGAACCCTTAGTGAACCACACCCATATTTTATGGTCCTGTCCACTCCTCCAGCCTTACTGGGATGATATAGGCCAGGTGGCTATTTCTTTGTTAGATTTTTATTATCCTTTACCTCCTTTGTTACTACTATTACATCTTATTACTGAGGTTCTATTTATATGGGGCAGGCAACTTTGATTATTGTTAATTCTTTTGGTATGTGCTAAGAAGTTTATTATTACATTGTGGTTGACGCCCCATTTGCCACAGTTTCAGCAATGGTCACAGTTGGTAGATTCAATATATCATTATGAGAAATGCACTTACCGCTATTTGAACAATTATTAACTTTTCAGGTTGTTTGGCAACGTTAGGTTATGTACAAATTACAGACAGATCCTGTTTTTGTTCCTTGATGTGTAGTCTCCTTTTTTTGTTGTTGTGGAAGCTGATACAATTGTTCATGTCAGTTTTATTACCAGTGGTGGATCCTGTCCTATCTTAAGAGATTATTGAGGACTTTGTCAGTATTAAAGCTTTATTGTGGTCCCCTAGTCTAGAGTAAATTAATTTTGTATCCTCTATTTATTACTTATTTAGTAGCTATATTTGGTGATACTTGTTTTGTACAGAGATTAAAACCGGTGCGTGTGTATATTGAATTCAATCTTACTTCATATTTCTGTATGAAAATAGTTTGTGAATTTGTATTTTTGCTTCAATTGGTTTAATAAAGATACTATTATAGTAAAAAAAACCTTATCCTGACATTATGATTGGTCTAAGGAACTAGTGCCCACTCAAGGTGTGAGATCAGATGAAAGGCTTGCATGTAGTTCGGTGGCCAAGCAGTCAGCGACTCCCACTTCCTGAGCTGTATAAGCTGTTCCTCTAAGCCTCATTATGAAGCATTTTTTTTTTGCAGCCAGAGGCTATGTTGGTTTGTCCTCTGAGCTGGCTGGGGCCTACCTCCCGGCCCCCCAGCCTGCTGTTTCTGTGTGTCTCTGCTGGACATCGGTGTTTGTTTTCCTGCTTCTGGTTTGTATCTTTCCTCTGGCTGCACCATTCCCTGTGTTTTTGTTTCTTATGTTTGGGCCTTTCCCCTTTTTCTGTTTTGCTGTGTTTTGGTTTTGTCTTTTTTGGGGGGCTTTGTTTTCTAAGCTCCTAGCATATTGCTACTACAGAGCTCATACTGCTTGCTTTCAGTTACAATTCTCAAATTACTTGCACTGCAACTGCAAACCTACTCAGAGCTCATGCTACTGCTTTCAGTTACCTACAATTGCAGCCACTGATGTTTACTTTACTTACTATTGTACCCAGTGCTTGTGTTTTTTATACTATGCTCACCACGCTCAAACTACTGCAATGCAACTGCTATTATTATCTGTGGGTTTCAGCTCAACCATAGCTGCTCCATATTGCATACTTAATTCTTTTCACCTGACACAGTTTACTCTGACCCTAGTTGTGCTGCTCATTCCTGTTCTCATTCTGCCTGAGCTTCATTGCTACACCTGCTTCAAATCATTTGTCTCCATATTTCATTGCAGTTACAACTCTGAGGTCAGCCAACTAAGCTCCTTGCCTCACTGCCTAAAATCCTCAGAGTGGTTGTCACCTTGATTTGGCTAGTCAAGTCTGGCTGGATTGCCCCCAAATCAGTGCTGTTTAATTGCTATACAGTATGTTATGCAGGTCCACCTATCACTACTACTGCTTACTGACCTATCAAATCCACACTTGCTTATGCAACTGTTGCTCCTTGCTTACACAAACCATTGCTTCATGCCTACTACCATCCCCTCAGCTTCAGCCTGGGATTCTGCTGCACTCAATCTGCATTTGACCTTGTAAGGTCTCAGCACTCAATGCTCATTATGATCTCAGCATGCCATGCTTATTCAGCTCACCTGCTTTTCCACTCTCAATTAATTTCTGGGGCATGCCAGCCATTCTATTCTGGTGCAGGGTTCCTGCAGCCGATGGTCTATCTCTGCTTTAGTCCGCATCTTGAGCGTGTCCAACTTGGGGGTAGGATCCTTCTCACCTGGCCCATAGCTGGGAATGTTCTCGCCCTGGGCTTGGCTTTAGCTGCCTACTACATGACAGCAGCTCCTGGTGTAGAATTTAAGACTAGTGGTGAAGGGTGGTTATGATAATCTTCTTTGGCTCTAGTGTTCCACTATAACAGTTGGCCATTGACTTTAGTGGTTTCCCTAGCGAGGCACCTTCAACGCATCCTCCCTATGACTGCCTCTGGTTCACCTGGTTTGATTTAGGGCAGGTAGGCCAGGTGAGTGCCTCAGTAGTTGTTGCTCTCCTTCTGTGCCTTAGATGCATGTACTGTTGCAGAGTTTTCTCGCAACCTTCCATGGTGTTCCCACTAGAGGGTTTGAGTGAGAGCCTTCCTCCAAACTGGAATATTTTCCACCTCCCTTAAATTGGGTTTTCCAAATTGCAGCTGCAGAGCTGTCACTAAATAAACTATCCCAAGCATGGAGGGAAGGTGACCTAGGCCTTAGATCCCCAGAGATTTCCTCCTCATAGAGTTTTTTTTCTCTCCTCCATTGCCTCAGGTCATAACACTTAGTTAGCTTAGTTGTTTCCCCTAGTTTCTTTAGGTAGGTTCTGTTGTTGGATGGAGGTGGAGGATGTCCTTCCATTCCCTCTCTCCTTAGAGGATCCCCTACTTTCAAAGCAAACCATCAGTATCATGCTACGCAAACCTGGGCAGTCTTTATGACAACTGAACATCTCATTGCATTATCAAACTGCCTATACTTCTCTACTACTACGTTACAGTTATTACTCCTATGTCACAGTTACTGCTTGCCCATATGCTTCATGTTGCCTCCTTTTGGGGATGATACTACTTTTTTGGGGGGATTCCTAAGGTACCTTTATCCATGGGAACTATCCCATTGCACCTCTAGGGGTGGAACCCTCTCTGAGGGTTCCTTGCCTTCATACCCCTACAGGGTGGTAATTCCTCTGGAATAGAGACTGTGAATGGCCAAAGCCAAACTAACACAGTTGCACAATCATAACACTATACTGGCTGCATAGCTCAGTGAAATGAAAGGCTTGCCTGTAGTTCCGTGGCCAAGCAGCCATCCACTCCCACTTCCTGAGCTATATAAGCAGTTCCTCTAAGCCTCACTGTGAAGCATTTTTTCTTTGCCCCACCATCCTCCTCTCTTCCTCCAGTGGCAGCACTCTCTCCTTAGGGGGATTCCTAAGGTACCTTTAGCCACGGAAACCATCCCGGTGCACCTCTAGGGGTGGAACCCTCTCTGATGGTTCCTTGCCTTCGTACCCCTACAGGGTGGTAATTCCTCTGGAATAGAGATTGCGAACGGCCAAAACCAAATTAACACAGTTGTAGAAGCATAACACTATATTAACTGCATAGGTCAGTGAACTAAGGTATAAAAGGTCAAGCATTCTTTTGGGTGAAGAAGTACCAAAAAGAGAAGAATACTGAAGATTTGCAACCTGCCTGACTTGGTCTCCTGAAAATAAGGGTGAGTTGGCCTCATCTGGGGACCAATATTCAAAACTTAGCCCGTGGGCAAAATTAGAACTGATGGGCATGTATAAACAGCCTGGAACCATTTGCTCACTGTATTCAAAGGAATAGCCAGGGGGCTAAATCAGTGGAATATATCATGCAAATGAAGGCGTGCAAACAGGGCTGAGAGTGCAGTGCAAAAGTAGCCCAGAAAATAAGACAGCTCTGAATATAGCAACCAGGCAGTGCAAACTGCAGGAGCAGCCCAGTGCATACAGAGGTGGAGTAAGGCACAGTTGCAGTAGATGGCCAATGTGACTGCTAGCAAAGAATTGGTGCATGACAACTGCAAACAACATTGCAGGCCAAATACAGCAGAACCATGCCATGGTTCTGACAGATTTGCCCAGGGCAAACTTGTTAGCCCAACACTAACATGTTTGCCTGGTGCAAAACTTTGCTATATTCAAAGCTCTTATGCAAATTAACCTACTTAGGAAATCAGAGGGCAAACAGCCACATTAGCATCTCATTATGGCCTGCTTTGCATGCATTACCATGTAGATTGCCTGGCACTATTTCATGGTGCACACTGCTACACCTGTTTGTCTGACTGGAACTTTAGGTTGGTGGCCGCAGGCTGAGTTTTTGCACAGCACTACCTGTATGTCAGTCTGGAACAACTGGATGGTAGCTGCAGGCAGGGTTTGGACACAGCAGAACAGACTGTTGTGGCCCAGGAGACAAGCACCACAGGAATTGGTGATTGTACTGCATGCCATAAACATATTGTTATTCCTGCTACAGTGTATATCAGATGGTACAGTACCATAGGTTCTGGTATTGTGAGGGACACTCAATGCCTACAGTGTATCAGGCAACAATGACTGCAGCTATCCACACAGTGACATGCACAGCTGGCAGGGGTGTTCTGATAGTCGACACCACAGTCATACTGTCCTGTGACCAACATATGCTGTGCCAGTGGCATGGCATTCCCACACTAACATACACATGGCTAGCCATGTGTGATGGGGAGCCTGGACAGGGAGGCGGTATGTACCTCGGGGGGGCAGACACATACCATCATACAGGCACACTGATGTGAGGGGCATTCCTGTCACTGGCACATGTGCACTGTGTGGATGGCCCCAGCCATGTGGCAGTACCTACTATGTGATGCAGCCTGGCCGCCTGGCCACTCTCCCCTCAGTACCCTCTATTTCCCCAGTGCTGCATGTGTGTGCTGAATTGCGGTGGTGTACCCTATGGGGAATGGATGTGTGTGCTGCATGGATGCACTGACAAGGTGTCCACTGGGTGCTGGGGCACCCACAAATACCTGGCAGGGTTAGGATCAGTGCAAGATGATGGCGATGTGGGTGGTGCCATCTTTGTGCAGCATGTCTCTTCCATAGCATATGGAGTGGCCCAGGGTAGCTATCTGCCCTCTCTGCCTCCTCACTGGCTGCAGTCATCAAGTGCACCATGATGCTGTTGTTGCTTATGGCCATGTTGCCTGTTGCTGCTGTGTCCACTCCCCCTATCCTTATTTTGGCCAGAGTTAAGACTACCTTTTTCTGGGCAGTAATTTGTGCTGCGCAAAGTGTTGGGCAAAGTTGAGCAAACACACTTTGCGCAGCACTAATGCACTGAATATAGTATAGCAACTGTATTCATATACACGCCCCTTCTCTTTGCACAGTGCATACATTATAATTTTGCCAGGTGCTAATACAGTTTGATTGCGCTATTTGGTCTTTTGAATATAGGGGACCTGTGCAAATCTGGCTCTCACGGTTTGCGCCCAGTGCAAAGTTTTGAATATCTGACCCCTGATCTTTCATGTTAGATTGCTGTTATTATTTCTTTGTGTTTTTAGAGATAATAAATACAATCTTATTTTTTAGGAAACACGAGCATATCCAGTTCAGCTTTCTTTTGAAATCTGTGCAGAACCCAATATTTGTAATGTTTTGAAAATCAACAACTGCAAGCACCCTGTCCTAAAGTCTTAAGGCTTATGAGGTAAAGCACAAATCGGTACTTTAGACAGACCTTATTTGAACAATAGGGAGCATATGGAATGCCCTATACAACCAGTGAAGGCTATTAAAGCAACAAATAAATGTAACTTTGAGAGGGAGAAAAAGATATGTGGCCCCTGAAAGAACAGATAGAGGAATAATACAGTAGGAAGAGAGCAGGTAGGTGGTGCTGACAGTTAACTTGTAAGAGACGAGATCCTTATGCTAACTAGTGACAATTTCCTATTTATAGGATTTATGTTCTTAGCCCTCTGTTCCTGATGTCCCCCTGCCTCCTGTTCAGTATTACTAACGGGCAGTATTACAGGGACCCTTGCACCCTTTTGAAAGATCAGCATACCCGTTTCCACTTTTTAATTTATTTGTTTATTTATTTATGCTAGCTGGGGTTTTATGCTTTATCTCCCCCCTTTTGCCCCACTGTCCTGCTTCCTAGCACTTTCAGAGTGTATTGTACAATGCAACCTCAGTTGTGACGCACATGGGCAGAAGTAATCTCCAACAGCCCTATGAGTTCTGCTAGTGGAAGGGAGCCAAAAAGCCAGGAACCCAGCAGATGGATATTATGACACATGTAACACACTACTTAGTCAGCAGCATATAGTGATCCCTTCATGGCCTCCCTTACTGACACACCTGCTTGGGCCCTTGTGAGTGCTGAAAGAGAGTGGGAGAGAGACAGAGAGGCAGACAGACAGAGATATAGAGAGAGCTCAATCTATTTTAATGTTGGATATTTGGATTTAGAGTAGTCAAGCCTTCTTTTTTGGAACCCAGAGTACAAAAGACTCTAATGATTTGGTGCTCAGAAAGAGTGAGAGAGAGGAGGAGAAACATAGCCTTTGATAGCAGATAAGGACTGACAGGTCCATCTAGTCTGCCCATTTCCCTACCTACAGGACAGGCCGCAGATCCTAGTTAACCAACAGCCTATTTCTTCCTACCCCCCACAAGAATTGTCTTATGTCTGTCCCATGCATTCTTGAATTCTCCCAAAGTTTTAGACCCCATAACCTCCTCAGGGAGGCTGTTCCATGCATTCACTACCCTCTCTGTGAAAAAATACTTCCTCACATTGCCCCTGAACCCCCCCCCATCTTTAAATTGTGTCCCCTTGTTCTTGCACATCTCTTTTTCTGAAAGATGCTACCCTCTTGGACTTTGTTGATTCCACTGAGGTACTTAAAAGTTTCTATCATGTCCCCCCTCTCCCTTCTTTCCTCAAGGGTATACATATTAAGCTCCTTAAGTATCTCCTCGTATGTCTTCTCTTGCAGACCCTGCACCATTTTAGTTGCCCTCCTCTGGACTGCCTCTATCCTGTCTATGTCCTTGAGGAGATGGGGTCTCCAGAACTGGACACAGTACTCCAGATGGGGTCTCACCAACTGTCTGTACAGTGGGATAACAACATCCTGTTTTCTGCTGGTGATGCCTCTCCCTATCCATCCCAGTATACCCCCAGCCCTCCCTACTGCCTTCACACATTGCTTGCTAACATTAAGGTCAACTGATATGATTACCCCCAGGGTCCCTTTCCTTTTTTGTTGCTGTTACTACCTCCCCCCCATAGTGTATTCTTCCCCTAGGTTCTTGTTTCCCAGGTGCATTATTTTACACTTCTATGCATTGAATCCTAGCTGCCATACTTCTGACCATTCCTACAACCTTGCCAAGTCCTTTCTCATCCTTTCCATGCCTCCTTGTGTATCAACCCTGTTGCAGATCTTTGTGTCATCTGCAAAGAAGCATACTTTTCCTTCCAGTCCCTCTGCAATGTCACTTATAAAGACATTAAAAAGGACTGGACCCAGCACTGAACCCTGCGGTACCACACTAGTAACCCCTCTTTCTTCAGAGTGGACTCCATTTCCAATTACCTTCTGTGTGTCCTGTTATCCAGCCAATGTTTCACCCAGGCTACTACCCTGGGACTCACTCCCAGGCTGGTCAATTTGACTACTGATCTTTTGTGTGGGACTGTGTCAAATGCCTTGCTAAAGTCTAGGTAGGCCATGTCCACAGCCCCTCCCTGATCTACTACTTTGGTCACCCAGTCAAAGAAATACATTAGATTCGTCTGGCATGACCTCCCCACTGTGAACCCATGCTGCCTTGGGTCCTGTGCCCCACTGGCCTCTAGGTACTCAACAAATCTTTCCTTCAGAAGTGACTCCATCACTGTCCCTACCACAGAGGTCAAACTGACAGGTCTGTAGTTTCCTGCCTCTGTCTTGGTCCCACTTTTGTGAAGAGGAATCACATCCACCTTTCTCCAGTCCTCGGTACCACACCATCCTCCCATGATTTATGAAAAGAGTAGCCAGTGGTTTCACTAGTTCCCCTTAATTCTTTTAGAATTCTGGGGTGAATTCCATCAGGCCCCATTGCTTTGCCCACCTTCAGTTTTAGGAGTTCTTGCAGAACCCTTTCTTCTGTGAAAGGACTGGGATTGACCCCCTATCAAGAGTGTTTCTGTTAATTGGATTAGGCACTTCCCCCTCCTCTTTTGTGAATACTGAGCAGAAATATTTGTTCAGTATCTCTGCTTTTTCACTGTCCCCCTCTGCCCACCCACCATTCATTCTATTCAGCCTCACTATCCCTCTCTTTGTCTTTCTACGCTCGCTGATGTACCTATAAAAGGTTTTATCCCCCTTCTTAACTGAGTTGGCTATCTTTTCCTCAGTTTGGGCCTTTGCTATTCTGACTTCCCTCCCTGCTTCCTTCTGCCTTAACTGGTACAGCTCTCTGTCCTGCTCCTTCTGTTTCCTTATACTTCCAAAATGTTATCTTTTTCTCCCTGACTTTCCCAGCCACCTCTTTTGAGAACCATAGCGGATTTTTCTTTCATTTTGATTTGTTTATTTGCTTCACACAAAGGCTTGTTGACTCTGTAATAGCAGTTTTGATGATTCCCCATTGTTGTTCCACCTCTCCTTCTAGCCTGTTTGCTAGTGCTTTTCTGAGGCACTCTCCCATCTTGCCAAAGTCAGCCCTCCTGAAGTCCAGAACCCTCACTTTTGTATGGCTTGACTCTGTAGCCGAGTTTAATGTGAACCACACTGTTTGATATTTACTTGTTCCCAGATGGCAAACCACTTCTAGGTCTGAGATCCTCTCACTGCCCCCATTTGAGAGTACGAGGTCTAAGGTTGCTCCCTCATGAGTGGGTTCCGAAACTAGCTGTCTGAGGCCTGCCACCTGTAGGGCATTGAGAATGGCCCTGCTCTTGGATGTGGCTGCAGCAAAAGTGCTCCAGTTAACATCTGGCATATTCAGGTCTCCCATCAACAGTATCTCCCCTTTCTCTGCCATTCTAAGAATGCCTTCTATCATATCCTTGTCCATTACCTCCCCCTGACATGGGGGTCTGTACACAATCCCTGTGCGGATTGTGGTGCCCTTTCCAGTCTCCAAGGTGACCCACAGTGCCTCCTCTCCTCCCTGTTTTCTCTTTTGTTCAATTGCTTTTATCCCTTCCTTTACATAGAGAGCTACTCCTTCCCCTCTTCTCCCCTGCCTGTCTCTCCTGTAGGTTATGTGCCTTGGTATGTTAACATCCCAGTCGTGGTTCTCTGTGTACTGTGTTTCTGTGACTGCTACAATATCCAGGCATCCCTCTTTCATCAAGGCCACCAGCTCAGGGAGCTTGTTGCCCAGACTATGGGCATTAGTACTCATTACCCTCCATTTCCTGATGGCCTCACTCCTTTTTGCACCATCCCTGTCCTTCTTGCCTTTGTCACTTTCCCCATTTACCCCTGCCCTTCTCCCTATTGACACCTCTATGTTGGTGTTTACCGCACTTACTACCGTGATTTTTTTGGGGGACTAGGATTTCCCTGCTCCTTTCCAGTGCCTCCCCCTTGTCTAGTTTAAATGCTTGCCAATGAATCATTTAAACCTATCACCTAGGATCCTGGCTCCCCTCCTGAACAGATGCAGCCCATTATGCCAGTATAGGCTTGCATCACTCCAGGCGGACCCCCAGTCCCTAATGAAGCCAAATCCCTGAGCTCTGCACCAGTTTTTCAACCACTGATTGAATCCCATGGTGCAGAACACCCTAGCCTCTCCTACGCCATAGATGGGCAGCACCTCCGAGAAGGTTACCGTGCATGCTACTTGTCTAAGGCCCCTCCCCAATTCTACAAACTCTTTCTGCACTTCTCTCATCCCTTTCTTAGCCAGGTCATTTGTCCCTAGGTGGACAATGACATTCAGCTCCCTCCCCTGTGCAGCTGCTCTGGCAATCCTGAGGATTCGTTCCCTGTCCCTCCAAGCCATGGTGCCAGGCAGGCACCTTACCTCCCTCTCCCCTTCCTCCCCCAGTTCTACCTTCCTAACAATGAAGTCCCCCACCAGGAGTTGTTTCCTTCCCCTGTGGGGTCCCCTGCCACCTTCCTGTGGGTCCCCTTTATGGAGGTTCCCAGCATCCTCCTTGGTCTTCACTGTGGGTGCTTCCATAGAGGAACCACACTTTATATAGTCCCAGTAGAGAAGTCCAGTCACACAGCAGTCCTTCCTCCTGGTGTCTTCTGCCAAGCTACTAGCAGAATCTTTCTAAGGCAGTCTTTAAATTTGGCTTCCTTCTAGCTAAGCCACTCCCCCACTTACTAGATCTTTATACAAGGAATTTAAACTGCACAGCTATCAAGTCCTTTCAATCACCTGAGATTTACACCTAGATAACTGTTCAGATAACCATTCAGTTCAGTTAACTCAGACAAACACACACTTTATTTTTTTGTTTTGTTTGTTTTTGGTTTTTTTTTACCCTAAATTAAAGGTCCAAGTACAAGAGTTCTACTTCTTTAGTCCCAGTAGAGAAGTACAGTCACACAGCATTCCTTCCTCTTGATGTCTTCTGCCAGGGGGAGGGGAGAGAGAAAGATAAAGCAGATGGAGAGAAAGATGAAAGTACCAAGCAGCCAAGATATTTTGTTTATAATAGTAAGTCTGGGGAGGGTGATGATTTATTTATTTTGCAGGGAGTGCCAGAGGAGACCAGGTCAAAAAAGCTATGAATAATTGCCAGACTTGCTAACATCTAGAACACTTGCATGAGACAATGACTTCTCATCTCTCTTCTGACCCCCCCCCTCCGTAATTGTGACTAGGGGAATGTCTGTACCGTCTATCAAGATAATCATGACTCTGCTATGTATGAATGTGTTTACCATCCTGACCTGCAATGATGTACCTCAGTGTATTCCATTATAACTTAAGCACTTTGAACCCCCGTTGTACCAAGGGACCCTTATAAAAGCAAAATATTGCTTCTCATGGGAGCATCTGCCTGATGAGAATTTCAAACTAGAAAAGAATATGACTGGGATATTCAAAGGGGTTGCGCCTGGCACAACAGAGTTACACCGGCGCAATCCCACATTGTGCCCTCTGGCAGGATATTGAGAAGGCTGCCTGATGCAGTGCAAATCCCGATGCGATGGGGTGCAATATAATTGTATGCAGCGCAGATGCAGGGGGCATGGCCATGCATATGCAGCACATCCCGATATTCCACCCAGGATGTGCGGTGCATTTGTCAGCACAACCCTGCATTTAACCACATAGAGGGGCTCAAAGTTGAGCCCGTGAAACAGTGGAACATCTCCTGGCCACCCACAGGCAGGCTGCTGTATTGCAGGGTGCAACCCAGCAGCCGCCAGCCATGGGTGACCACCTGCCCACCCAGAACACCGTCATGAAGCACCCACATAACTCTGGTAGTCTGGTGGTATCCCTCCTCCTGTGTCCCCGATCAGCGCAGTATAGAAATTTATGACCCCTGGTAGTTGGTGGTACCCCCTCCCTCCCATTGCCACAATCATGGTAAAGGTCCACATAACACTTCCCTGATGATCCAGTGGCACCCTCCACCCTTTCTACCCACACAGAACCCCATGCCACCCCCGCTTCCCCCCGTCATCAGCGGGTGGCTGCAACCTGCCTGCATACTGCCTGGCAGCCCGCCGAATGACAGGTACAATATGGGCTCTAAGCCCATTGGTCGACGGTGTGGACCAATGGACTTGCAGGGTATACTGCACTAGACAATCCCATATATGTGAATGGAGTCATTCACATGTTTGGATCTGTCTAGTGCAGTGTGCCCTGCAAGCCCATTGGTCCACACTGTGGACCAATGGGCTTACAGTCCATACTGTACCTGTCATTCGGCAGGTGGCCAGGTTGTATGTAGGTGATTTGCAGCTGCCCACCGATCACAGGGAAGGGGAGCGAGGGGAGAATGGGGTTCTGTGTGGGTGGGAGCGTGCCACTGGATCACTAGGGAAGTGTCATACAGAGCCGTACCACGATTGTGGCAATGGGGGGTAGGAGGGTACCACTAGACTATCGGGGCCTAATGAAATCTTCTTTTACCACCAATCAGGGACACGAGATGGAGGGGAGTACCATTAGACTTCCTGGGCATGAATAAATCTTCATGTACCACTGATCAGGGACATGGGAGGGGGGTACCATTAGACTACCAGGGCTTAATGAAACTTCTTTTACCGCCGACTGGGGACACAGGATGGAGGGGGTACCGCTAGACTAGCAGGGGATTGTTGTCCTATGGTTTTACCATGATCACAGCTACGGGGCCGGGGATGTCCTGGGCCCCCCACTGTGCACAGGTCATTCTGTGCAGGGTGCCAAGCCCACTTCACCGGGCTGCCCAACGCAAGGCATGCAACTGGGGCCATACTGACCTGCAAATGGCCCCAATTGCGTCTTGCATATATTATGGCCTCATTTGCATGCCCTCTGCTGAATATCGTAGGTGATGCACCCAGCACAACTGCCTTTGCGCTGGCACATCCCAGTGCTCCCTATCTGTGGCTTGTGCTGGCACAGTGCCACTGCACCATGCACAGTATGTACACTGACCTTACCATATTCAACGGTGCTGCACCATGGTGCATCACTGTTGAATATCACCTGATCCTAGCCCCGGCTCAGCCCAGTTGTGCTGTGCCCAGGCTTGTGCCACTGGCCGGCACAGTCTGAATATCTGGGCCTATATATATTCTTAGACAGAACAACCACTTGTATCTTTCATAGTATCTTCCGACCATTTCCAAAAACAATCTTTTATGATATTTTATATTACTTGATAATATATTTTAACATCTTTAACATTTGAACTGTTAATCATAGAAACAACTTGGAATCTGTTCAACATACTATATATTGATCCTAACAATACTGTTCTACTGTAACACTACATGTCTATACTCATTGATATAATATGTTGTTAAAAATAAGAGGACATGAACCATTTTAGTTTTTTTATATCGACATGTAACATTTTTTTCTTAGCGATATATTTTCTTAGCTGACGTCAAGCTTTCATGTGAAGAAAAATTAAGTTTCTACCACTGACAGTTCCAAAGTTATTTATCTCTGGAACTGTTGGAGCTTGAAACTCTTTTTTTTAAATGAAAGACTGGTGACCAGTCATTAAGAATGAGCTTGGATGATACTGTTATTATGTGTTGATATTATTCTATATGTATCAATACTATCTGACCCTGCTTTTTCGGTATATTATTGATACAGGATTTTTAGTTGTGGCAAAAACAAAAAATGGCAAATACATAGGCCCAGATATTCAAACTGCGCCATTCTGAGGCGCAAGCCCTTGCGCTGCTCAAAATAGTTGCGCAGGGGTGTGGCCGGGGCGATATTCAAAGGAGTTGAGCTATTGAGCAACTCCTTTGAATATCACCCCCCAGCCACAGCCACTGTGCATGGCGCAGTGGAACTTGCGCCACCACAAGTTGTCAGAGTTGAGCATTAAACTTGCGGTGGCACAAGTACCATTGCGCCATGCGCAAATTTCCGATATTCAAAAGGTGACATGCAAATGGGGCCATAATTCATGCAAGGTGCAGGGGGGGCCATTTGCATCTATTCTCTTCATTTGCATGCCATTAGCATGTAGATTAGCGATCCCGAGGGCTTGCGCCTGGCCGCCCTGCCAGGCAGCAGCCGTCGAGGACCGATGCACCCTGCGCTATCGCGGGCGAGTATGTATGAATACACTCCCCACAATCTCCCGCTGCCTGATCGCGGGCGGTATGTATGAATACACTCCCCCACAATCTCTCGATGCCCGATCGCGGGCAGTATGTATGAATACACCCCACAATCTCCCGATGCCCGATCGCCGGCAGTATGTATGAATACACTTCCCCAAACAGCTCCGATGCCCGATCGCGGGCAGAGCGTGAAACAACCCCCAGTGCCCGATCGCGGGCAGAATGTAAAAGCCCCCAACCCGAATATCTCTCTGGTGGTCCAGTGGACTGTAATGCCCGATCGCGGGCAGAATGTCAGATACAACCCCCAAACATCTCCCTGGTGGCTAGTGTCCCCCACCCACCCACCCATGAAGCCCCTCCACCCGCTCCACCCGGCGGCGGCGGGCGGCAGCATCCACCGCCTGCCGCCCGCAGCCGCTGACTGACTGTCGGTAGGGCTGCCGCCCATTGGTGCAGAGCTAGAGCCAATGGGCGTGCAGCCCATAACGTATGACAGTCCAGATTTGTGAATGATGTTCATTCACAAATCTGGACTGTCATTCTGGATAGCTTCTGCGCCCATTGGTTCTGGCTCTGCACCAATAGTGTGCAACCTACCGAACAGTCAGTCGGTGGCGGCGGGCGGCAGGCTGGTGGGATGCTGCCGCTGCCGGGGAGCGGGTGGAGGGGCTTCGTGGTGGGTGGATGGGGTGGGGGACACTAGACACCAGGGAGATGTTTGGGGGTTGTAATCGACATTCTGCCCGCGATCGGGCATTACGGTCCACTGGACCACTAGGGAGATATTCGGGTTGGGGGCTTTTTACATTCTGCCCGCGATCGGGCACGGGGGTTGTTTCACGCTCTGCCCGCGATCAGGCATCGGAGCTGTTTGGTGGGGGGAGTATTCATACATACTGCCCGCGATCGGGCATCGGGAGATTGTGGGGGAAGTGTATTCATACATACTGCCCGCGATCGGGCATTGTGGAGCTGTTTGGGGAGGTGTTGGATACATACTGCCGCGATCGGGCATCGGGAGATGTTTGGGGGTGTCTGATACATACTGCCCACGATCGGGCTGGTGGGGGGGCATAGGATTGAGTTGGGGCCAGCCACGTGGGTGGCAGCTGCTGTGTTGCACCCTGCAATACAGCAGCTCACCTGTGGGTGGCCCTCAACTGATCCTTTTTTTGCCTCAAAGTTGTGCAGGCGCAGGTTGGGGTTGCGCATGCAGAACTCTGCACAACCCGACTGAATATCGGGTTGGCGTAGTTTATGCATGATCCTCCTCCTGTTGAGCATGCATTCATTTGCATTGCGCTGTTGCTCAACCTGTTTTCAGTGGCACAACTGCTCCTCGCTGAATATCGCAGAATGGCGCAATCTAAGACTTGCGTGACAGCAAGAACTCCTACGCATGGCGCAACCCTTTTGAATATCTGGGCCATAGTGTTGATACTTTATTTTGCAATGATAGTCTGTCGATACTATTTTTTTTATTGATACATAAACTTACATGACAATTGTAAAAAAATTAATAAAAACATTTTGCAAATTTTTCTGAATTCTGCTATTACTACACAATATTTGATTAGTAACTGTGTAGTTTTTAACTTAATTTTCATTCCTCTTATATGTGGTAATATGTTCCCCGGAAAGCGAAGCTGAGCTGTTCTGGCTCAAGCTGAAGGCAAATGAAATGACTTATTTTCAGCAAGGAGTGGCTCCAGGGGATGTATTAATATATTATTGACCAAAAGTGATCAATAATATATTGAAGAAAAAAAAACTTCCCAGAACATGCCCATTTCCAGGGTATCGGCACGTGAGATGCTCTTCACAGAATTAGAGTGCCTCACGCGCAAGGGAAAGGAGTGCTCTGATTGGTCAGGAGTGCCCCCTCGATCTATAATCAACTTAATTGAGTGATGAACATTTAAATCTCCCTCCTAGCAATACAAAATGATCCTTTCTTTTGCAGAATTTGCCTGCAAAATCATCAGAAGATAATAAATCTTTGCTCAGTCACATAAGGTGTGGCAGAACAATGCACTGAAGCCCTTTTTTCCAATGAGTGATCACATCAGTTCTATTAATTCCCCCATCACCCCCACCACTGGTTCAGTGAGTGAGAAACCTGAGGCCACTCATGAACTGAGCTTTCTGTGTGGCAGTATAGTAAAACACAGAAACATAGATTTTGTCAGCAGAAAAGGACCTTTAGGCCCATCCAGTCAGCCCCTTATCCCTGCCTATTTCACCACCACTAGTTGGTCATAGGTGTCACCTCCTCCCCATTCCTCTACCTAATATGCCCCTGTGCCCATCCCACACATGCTTGAAGCTCCCTACAGTCTTTGCTCCCACAACTTCCTCTGGTAGGCTGTTCTAGTCATCCACCAACTTTTCCGTGAAGAAATATTTTCACACATCTCTGCTACACTTCCCCCTCTCAGCTTCATTATTGAAACATAGATACACAAAAATATAGATGCATTATAAAAGGAAAAAAGAAAGTGATTACAGATGGGGGTTCCTTAAATTAACAGCTCCTACTCTGATGTTTTGTGAAGTATTGTTCTTTTACAGAGCTTTTTCTCCTGTAGGTCTCTTGTCTCTTGTCTTACAGGCTGTGTCCTGCAACCTCCCATTCCCATCAACCACCAACCTGCAGCTGCCCCTTGTCCTCTCCCCCTGTGGCAGGGAGGCCAAGGGAGAGACATCCTCCCATGCCCAAAAAGTATCTTGTAGCAGGCTGTGGGATCATGGCATGGGACCTGGATGTACCAACTGCCATCTGGATGGAAACTGGGATTTTACCCCAGGTTTAATTCCCAGAATTACCTACCCCTCCAGGTACCTGAGCAGCCTTCATCAGCCTCATGCATGCATAATATACCCCAGTGGAAGAAAGAAGCTACCTTGGTCTGTGACAGGGGTCACTGTGGTGCCAAAATCCACTGCCTGCCCTTCCAGGCTGAGATGTACTGCCATCACCAGCTGCCTGAATTTTAGCCTGCCCCTGACGCAAGGACTCAAGCGACCCAAGTCTGCTCCTGAATCTGGGGTGCCTGCAATACACTGCCACTTGGCCATCAGGGGCATGGTTGCTTTCTTAACATTTCCCACATCCCTTTCAATAAATAAGCCTAATAATTTGGGGAATGCATTTGTGTCGATATGAGAAAGGGCATTTTTTTCTTTCCAGGGCCTTTTGTATCACCACACACATTTCATAAATCAAGCTCCCTGTATTTCATGGAAGACCCCTGTTGCTGCTTTATTTCTGTGTGGCTAGACAGTACCCCCTTTATAAAAGCCGAGAATGTAAACTGACATGAGAAAAAGAACACAACTTCCCTGAAGCTTGTCTACCCTGACTACATTATCTTGTTTTGTTTTTTTAGACTTTATTTATGCCCCCTTTATCTCTGGCCCCATAGATCTTTCTCCAGTGAGCACACACACTGGATCAGCTTTCTTCCTCTCCACTTGAGGTCCTCCAACTAGACCCCCTTCCCAGGGAAGCTCTCCTCTTACATTCACGACCTGCCCAACACCCCCAGCTCTGAGTCCCCCGAAGTGGGACCGCCACTCATCCGGCACTCTATCTACAAACTGATAGGCAACTGAGGTGATGGTGAGAGTGGGAGCCAGTCAGAAGGATCTGGCATTGAGTGTGGGTGCCATCCATGTGTTCCACTTTCTCCTGTCCAGGTGCCAGGGTGTTCCCCTTTTTAGTCACAGAAGTGTGGATGTGCAATGATGACAGTGAGTGGAGGGCAAGCTCCAGAAACCCTACCACAAATGTCTGCCATCACCTCTCCCCATTCCTGTTCCCCACTGGTGTAGTGCACTTGGTCGCCACTGGGGGCTGCTACTTCACAGGGAAACCCCAACAACCCTCCCTAGGAGAGGAGAGTAGTTCTCTGGATGCTCAATACTTTGTCTCCCCGGCCGTCCCCCAGGAACCTGAGTCTGTTCCCGAATCCATGTCACCAGTGTGGCGCGAGGTGTGGCATCCAGCGCCTCAACCCTAAGCGCCACTGGGCCGGCCCATTATCTTGCTTTAGCTAGTTCAAACACTTCCATGCTATTACATGTTGCTAGGTCTCCAGTAATTCTACAGCAAGGAGCCATCTCCCATCTAGTTATAATTTACAACATCGCTTGTGGATATTGCAGGCAGCATACAGTATGTCTCTCTATTTGAAAATGGTGGAATCCAAAAGCAAATAAAAATGGCACAATCATGACATTTTTGTATTAGGTCTTTATTTATTTGTTTATGTATTTATTTTTATGCAGTATATCCCAACTGAGATACATAATTTTGTTCATACTACAATGGATTCTGCCTTTTCCCTGTCTTACAACTGGGTAGACTAAATTACATGGACGTCAAGTGGTTTGCTCAAGGTCACAAAGTGAGACAGTGGTTGTGACAGGATTCAAACATGAGATCTTCTGGGTAACAGTTCTGAGGTCTCACCACAGGACCACCCTGCATTATAACTCTTGGAATTTCAGGAAAAAAATGACATTGCGGCCCAGCCTGGTGGTTCTAAGGATAGTGCATTGCTCCACCACCATACAGGAAATCCAGGTGCTGTATGAAACTTTAGTCCCACTCCCTCAACAGGTCAGTGGAGTCTCAGACACAATACAGAGACATAGAAACACAGAGTAAGACAGCCAGAGGGCTGGTACTGCCGCAAAAACATGACAAGTGTGCACACAAGGTGCAGTGCTCTCTGGTCTCAGAAAAATGAAACGGCTGAAAATTAAACTGCAGAATGAGACCTTTAGTTATATTATAAAAGAAAACCACAAAAGACAGGTGGCAGGACCTTCTTGAAGCACAAAGCACCCAACATATCATGGGGCTCTTATGGTTTTTACTTGGAGTAGGGATCACTAGCAAAAGCATTAGAGCCACATGAAAATAGTACGGTGTTTTTTACAGTTACACAATTAAACTTACTTGTTTTATTATAAAAATAAAAGCCTCATTTTGCAGTTCAGTTTTTGGCTTTTTCATTTGCCTGGCTCTCATGTACACTGTACCCTGTGTGTATATCATTTCTTTATTCTCTTTATTTGACATTTCACACACCAGGACTGCCATTTGGAGGAGTAGTGCTTATTTTTCAAGTGGGTCCTGTAGGAACCTGTTACAGTGGGCGCCACATTAGGCAGATGTGGTTACTGTGGACAATCGCTTTCTGCAGACAAAACCCAGACGCCCAAACCAATATACACAGTTGCAATGTTAAAACACACTGATAATGTGGACTATGCATACCACCCACAACAGACAGGAAAATAAGATAACAGCACCTTTTTTTTTTTTACTGCACATGACATGAGAAGCAATTAATCATGTGAAGACATGTGTAAAGTGGGCTTATATAAATGTGATTGCGGTCATTAACAATGTTGTCGGCCGGCCCGGTGGCACAGAGAGTTGAGGCACTAGACACCACACCTCAGGCTACGCCGGTGACCCAAGTTCAGCAGTGAGCTCAGGCACTGGTGGGTCAGCATGGGTGGGTTGAGAACGGAAGTGCCCTAGTGGTGCTTTTCTCCTCAGGAGAATGGGTTGGGTCAGCTCAGCATGTCGGCAACCCCGGTGGAGACCAGGGGACGTTGCAGCAAGCCGGGCAGCACGAGATCGGCATGGCCAATGCCAGCAGGGTTGCTGTGCACCAAAGCATAGGGGCATGCCCATGCAGGGGTGGGTGAACCAGCACAGAACAAGGAAAAGACCGAGTCATGGGACAGGTGACAGCACCTGTCCCCCACACCCTCCACAGGGTTCTCCTCGGCTGGCCTTCCAGTTCCTCCCTCTGGGCCCACCTGCAGCCGGAGTCTGACTTACAAGAAAGCCCAAAGAGGCAAGTGCTACCCTCCCCGGGTGGGTGAAACTGGGGGTGCTGGCTGCAGGGGGGGAGAGAGGAGGCACAGACTGAGTGATCCACAGACAGGCAGGATAAAAGACCCGATGCCTGAGAGAAGGTCCCATGAGCTGTGACTGGAGCAAAATAGATTAAAAACATAAATTAACTAAAAAATGCTGTTGTCACACTATTCACACTCTTACCTTGTCTTTTTCATAGTCACTGCTGACTCTGCTTTGTAATGGCTTCTTCTCATTGTCCCAGGATCCCCCTTTTAAGGAAAGTGGAGCTGTTATGACAGATTGAAACACTGCCTAAGTGTAGTGTGAGAGACATTGTTCAGCGACTTGGAATCCCAAAATCTACAGTGTCTGATTTGCTAAAACAGAGTGAAAGCATTCTTGATCAGTGGCATACAAATCAGAATCCAGACAGAAAACGTAAAAGAGACAGTAAGGACCAAGAAATTGAGGACACCCATTTAATTTGGTTTACAGATGTCTGGAGCTGGGATGCCATTGTCAGTGGCCCTCTGCTGATAGAGAAGGCCAAGCAGCTAGCTGTGGCTCTAAAGTTTTAAAAGTTTTAACCACCAGCACCTCACAAAGTGAAGTTAAATAAAGTTTTAAAACACCCGCACCTCTCCCCACCACCGCACGCCCCACACCCTAAGCCATTCAAAGCCCAGAAGAAATAACGGCTAACACAAAACAAAGCACAGTAATGAAACACACTGAAACACTGAAGCACTACAAAAAGAACATACAAAGCAAACAGAAAAAAGGCAGTACAGTATAGAATTATGGTGTGCATTTACACCGATCACTTAGCTATCGTCTTGCAATAGCATTAAGTAATAATGCAACCTGAAATCAAGCTGTGATCTCCCATTTTAGTACAGCTGGCAATGGTGGACAGCAGTTTCAGTGGACATTATACTTTCGCATGTAACAGTCTGCCCTAAGGGGCATACACTGTACATCCGCACGGCAGATATTTAGCAATTTTCAAGTTCTAGTAAGTAGAAAGCTAAAATGTACAGACAGATTGAATAAAGAAACTCACAAGTCAAATATACTAACAAATGTATAAGCTACTGGTAATCCTGATAGCAGGTTCTTTTGGAATGCATCCAGAACCAAGTTGATTAGCAGAGAGCAACTGGCATACTCAGTTATGACATGGAGAAATAGTAGAAAGGGGTTGAGTGTGCATGAACAGATTGGATTGGATGTGTAAAAGCCAGCTAGTTATTTGAACATGCACATGGTTTATAGAGATGCTGCTACAAGTCATGATAAAGCAATGGGGCCAGATGGGGTGCACCCCAGGGTCCTTAAAGAACTAAGAGAGGTGGTGGCTGAACCTCTGGCTATCCTGTTCAGCCAATCACTGGAAACAGGGAAGGTACCCAAAGACTGGAGGACAGCAGATGTAGTCCCCTTATACAAAAGTGGGAACAAAGAGGAAGCAGGGAACTACAGACCAGTCAGCCTCACCTCGGTAGTGGGAAAGATCATGGAAGCACTACTGAAGGAGAGATTGGTGGAACATCTGGTTGTCAATGGACTACAGGACCCAAGGCAGCATGGTTTCACCAGGGAGGTCAGTCAGACCAACCTCATTGAATTTTTGACTGGGTGACTAGGGAGGTGGATCAGGGAGGGCAGTGGACATGGCCTATCTGGACTTCAGCAAGGCCTTTGACACTGTGCCACATAGAAGACTATTACACAAACTGGGGAATATGGGTGTGGGCAGGACAGTAGTGTGGTGGGTAGGTAACTGGCTGGGTGGCAGGACACAGAGGGTGGTGGTAAATGGCTGTCACTCCACAGAGGGAAAGAGTAACCAGTGGGGTACCACAGGGATCAGTGCTGGGACCGGTCCTATTCAACATCTTCATCAGTGACATTGCACAGGATCTAGAAGGCAGAATTTCACTGTTCGCTGATGACACAAAGCTCTGTAACAGAGTAGACACACCAGAAGGACCTGCAGAAACTTGAAGAATGGTCAAGGGTTTGGCAGTTGAAATTCAATGCAAAAGTGCAAGATAATGCATATGGGTCACAAAACCCTGGCACAATATATCAGTTGGGGGTGAGGATATAGCATGCACAAGCAGGAAAGGGATCTTGGGGTTGTCATCTCTGATGACCTCAAGGTAGGAAACAGTGTGACAAGGCATCAGGTAAAGCAAATAGGATGCTGGGATGTATAGGCAGGGCATCACCAGCAGGAAAAGGGAGGTCATAATTCCGCTATACAAGACACTAGTGAGGCCCCACCTGGAGTGCAGTGTACAGTTCTGGAGACCATACCTACGTAAGGACATAGACAGGGTAGAGAAGGTTCAGAGGAGGGCAACAAAGATGGTGCATGGGATTGCATCACAAGTCCTATGAAGACAGGTTGAAGGAACTGAACATGTACTCCCTGGAGGAGAGGAGGAGAGAGGGATATGATAGAGACATACAAGTATCTTACAGGGAGGAACAGGGTGCAGGAAAACACTATTTTTAAGCAAAAAGATGTTTCAGGACTAGAGGCATGGGATGAAGTTGGAGGAGGACGATTCAGAGGAAACATGAGAAAGAATTTCTTCACAGAACGGGTGGTGGACAAGTGGAACACCCTGCCAGAGGAAGTGGTGGGAGCTGAAACAATCACGGGATTTAAGAATGCATGGGATAGACATAAAGGAATTCTAGAGGGCAGGGGTAAGGAGAAACAGACTTCTAGGAAAACAAACTGAACTTACAAGCTCAAATGGGCAGACTAGGTGGGCCATAGGCCCTTATCTGCCGACACTGTCTATGTATCTATGTATCTATGTATCTATGTTAAATGCACTCATACTGTGGATTTCTATGACACTGTGTGATAGCACATGCCAAGTGGCAGGTGCACCTGTTCTGAAACATAAAAACATAAATTTTGTTAGCAGAAAAGGACCCTTAGATCCATCCAGTCTGCCCCTTGTCCCTGCTTATCCCGTCACCACTGACCCAAGTTGGTTATAGGTGTCACTCCCTGCCGCTATTCCTCTTCCGAATGTGCCTATCCTACACATGCTTGAAGCTCCCCACAGTCTTAGCCCTCACTACCTCATCTTATAGGCTGCTCCAGTCATGCACTGCCCTTTTCATGAAGACGTGTTTCTGCACATCTCTCCTAAACATTCCCCCATTTAGCATCATTGCATGCCCCCTTGTTCTAGTACTTTACTCTGAAACAGTCCATCCACTTGCACCTTGTTCAGTTCTGTGAGGTATTTGTCGGTTTCAATCATGTCCCCTCTCACTCTCCTCTCTCCTAAGGAGTACATGTTGAGTTCCTGCTGCCTTTCTTCATATGACTTCTCATATGACCCCCTCACCATTTTACAAATATGCAAAGAAGCCAGCAGAAGTCCATTTGTTCTATCTAGTCTGGTCATGTTACTGTGTCCACAGCTTGACCTACTGACCCTGCCGCCCTCACTTCTCCAATCCTTCCATCCTCCCCACCCATGAACTTTACCTTTTGGTTGACCTCCTCTTACTGAAGTCTTTCCAGCCAACATATTTACATAGAGATGTATAAGAGGTTCTTGGTTTTGGAAGGAGGTAGTGTTGAGATGGTCTAACAAGGAGTCCTCAGAGAAAGTTAGGAAATAAACCTTACAAGCATATGTACACCTGTTCACTCCATTTGAACTCATGCTGACTGTCAAGTCAGAGAAGGCTGAGGTTTGGTCTAGAGATCACAGTGGTGAATATTTCAGTCACAACCAAGGGCAAGTCTGTATGTTATTGAGTGCCACAGTAATCTTGTAGAGCAAGGAATCATTTGCTGACCTTTAAAACTCTCTCCTGTATTCCAGGGCATGGAGCAGAGAATGCTTTATCAGCAGCTTTCTGATGCTTGTGATAAGGAAAAGTAGGTCTGATTTTGGAAAAGAAGTACGTGCTGTTGATTTGAGCTTTCGGTCATTCTGGTGATCCGTTCATTAAAGGATAGTTTGGAGCCGAGTGGTAAACCCAGGTACTTGAAGCAAATGTATGTTCTCTTAATGAGCTCCTGATTTTGGAACAATGTGAAGGGTGAAGGGGACAGAAGAGCTGTAACTGAAATGCACTGTTTTAATATACACACTACAGACATAGCATGTTCAGATTCTGGGGGAGAGTTGAAGAATGTCTGCTGCATTAGCAACTCCTGGGCCAGTTAATGGCATTTATTTACAGCATGGTCAACCACATACCATTGGCTATGACCTCACCTTAATATTGCTGCAATGATGGGTGACCTCCTTCTTAGACAGGAGGGCTGGGACAATAGGTAAAACATGGAAAACAAACAGACGTGTCTAATGACAGCCTTGCCCCTACCTCTTGTTCATGCCTAAAGGCCACTTACACTTTGAAGATTCCCCCTTTAGTCACTGTAAAACATTTATTTATTTATTTATTTATTTAGTTTTTGTTAGTCAGGAAGGTACACTAGACAGCATAGCCGCCTATTTTCAGGAACAACCCGGGAGATTACAACTAAGCTTATGTGGATAATAATAGATACAAGAAAACATCATGGGAACAAGTAGAAGTCAGACATAGTACACTTACAGAAAATTTTCAGCAATGACAGTACATTTGCAGGAAACTATATGTAGTAACAAAACAGAAATATAAGTGCAAATAACTAATTGTCATAAGTCATACAACTAGTGAGTAAGTGCTACAAGAGAGGAAACAGCAAAATTTCCAGGCAGGTTTGACAGTAGTAGAGATTGGAACCAGTAGGCAACTAGGAGGAACCAGTACAGGAGTGGGTGGATAGAGAACAGGAGCAGGGTTCAGAGCTTAGAAGAGCCATATGAAGTTCATGTTTGAAGCTGTGTGGACAAGAGGAGATTCTTAGACTCAGTGGAAAAGAGTTCCATAGTTTAGGAGCCCAGCTAGAGAAAGAATTCTCCCCCATTTTGATTTTACATCTCGGTTGTACAAGAAGGGATTTGTCAGCTGATCTCAGTGTGTAGGCAGAGGTCACAGGTTTGAGCAGTAGAGCCAATTTGTCAGGTATCTGGGAGGATAGCATATTATTTTTAAATCAGTACACTGCTGGAAGGCTGAGGGGGTAAACCATCCCAGACTGGAGTATAGTGTGCATCAGTGAGTAAGTCTAAGTCTGGGTAAAGACAGAGTAAAATAGCAAATGCTGTTGTAGCAGACATCCCACTTTTGGAGGAGCCCTCCAGTAGTTGTTGGAAAGGCTATTAACCCATATGCCAATTTGGGTCTCAGGATCCCCTGTGCAATGGCCATCCTCACCGTGGATGTTAGGCTATGTCTCACCTTATATGCCAGCCCAAGTTGAATACTGACGGATTTAATGACTGAGGCTAGGTGCAGGTCAAGATCCAAGGTGGGATCAAGGGTTACTCCTAGGTATTTAAAAGAAGTAACTGTGTTAAGGGGAGAGCCATCAAGTGCTCTGATACTTGATGGTTGGGTGCAGGACCAAATTTTTGAACCTGAACCGAAGAGCATAGTCACTGTTTTACTTTTATTTAAGACAAGCTTGTTTTGCAATAACCAGCTCTGACAGGTATTGAAGTTACTATTGAGATTCAGGTTAATATCTGAGAGGTTTGAGGAGGATGAGTAAAGAACAAGATTGCTGGCATATAGCAGACCTGAGCAAGCACCAGTGAGTGGTGGGACATCGTTTATGAAGACTGTAAACAGGAGAGGACCAAGAATCGAACCCTGGGGCACTCCAATCCAAGTAGGAGCAAGAGGGGACTTAGCATTTCTGATCTGGACAAATTGTTGACTCTTCAAAAGATAATTTTGGAACCAGGCAGTGACAGAGGTAGAGAAGCCTAGGGATGACAACTTTGACAGGAGCAGCGGGTGGTCAACTAAATCAAATGCTTTTGTAAGATCAACAAAAGTAGCCCCAGTGAAAGAGCCTTTGTCCATAGTGAGTCTGACATCATTTGTAAACTGTATGAGAGCAGTGGATGTACTGTGCCCACTTCGGAAACCATGTTGGTCAGGGGTAAGGAGTTTGAAGGAGTAGAGGTAATCGGAGACCTGGTTAGCAAAAATTTTCTCCAGTATTTTAGAGAGGGTGGAGGGGATGGCAATAGGGCAGTAGTTATCCAGGTTAGTGGTGTCCCTCTTTTTGTAGACCGGTACAAATCGAGCAATCTTCCAGAGGGAAGGGACATGTCCTGTAAGATGAGACAGGTTGAAAAGTCTAGTCACTGGAGAGACTATAAACGGTGCAACGGTTCTTAGAAATTTTGGTAAGAGTCCATCTGCCCCTGTTGATCCAGCAGGAGAGATGGACTTAAGTAAGCGTAAGATTTCATTTTCAGAGACTGGGCGATGGGTTGGAAGGTTTAAGGTTATCCTGCAGAGTGACAGATAAAGGCCAAGGAGGTACAGTATAGGAGGAGAGGTCAGTGAATCTACAGTTAGGAGCCTCAGCGATAGTGAGCAGGTTATTACAATTATAACCATCCACAACCATATCAGAGATGGTATTGCACTTGTTTTTCCCCATTATGGTGTTAACATGACTCCAAAAACCATAAGAGTCACTGACAGCGGTACTAAGGAGCTGACAGTAGTAATTGCCCTTAGCAGATCTGATGGAAACCTGACATAGGTTTTCGAGTCTTTTGTACTCTGCCCAGTCTGATGGGGACTGGGTTAGCTTAGCTTTGTTCCAGCTTTATCCCTCTTTTTGAGAGAGGACAGGAGTGAAGAATTTAACCAGCGGATAGCAGATCCCTGGATACGGCACCTTTTTACTGGGATATATTTGTCTTGAAAGTTCAAAAGCATGGTAAGGAGGTATTGAGCAGCACATTCCATATTAAAAGTATTATATAGAGGTGCCCAATCAGTGTTCTGTAGCTCCAAGATTAGGGCTCTCTTATCCATTTTTGAAAAATCTCTGAAAATAATTTCTCTGGGGGGGGTGGTTTAGGGGCCCTAGCCTTTCAAACACAGTAAACTGGGGAGTGGTCATTGATTGAGTCTGGTAAAACTCCAACAGCACTGATCTTCTCAGGCCTGTTGGAGATGACCCAGTCAAGAAGAGACTGTAGACTGCTATTACAGTAATAGCCTGTCTGGTCAGGATAGTGACCAATTGAGACAAGAGTAATCTGTTGAGTTCAGCAGCATAGAGATTAGAGTTTTTCCCTAGCCAATCCAGGTTGAGGTCCTCCATAACAATGAGCTCTTGTCTACTCTTTAGTGAGGAAAGATGGTCAGTTAACTTAGTCAGACCTGTTAGTCCATTTTAAGGAGGGTTATAGATACACACTGCAATTAGCTTCTTAGTGAGACCTAAGGTAATAACTGTATGAATAGTTTCACAGAGACAGGTAGTGTTGGCCTGGAGGAATGTACTGTCAAGGTCCTGTCTGGTATAAAACAAAACACCACCACCCTTTTTAGCATTTGGACGATCACATCTGTGAAGTTTATATCCATTGATCCTATACAATGAATCTGGTATATGGGGTTTTAACCAAGTCTTGGCTAGACCAAAGATGTTTGGGGAGTTGTGAGCAATTCATATCAGATTGCTTCTTTGTGGTGATAGCAGGCCCTTCCCGAGCATCTGTTGAATCAGGAGATTTTGGAGTTGGAATCCCTCAGTTGAAGGATAGTCAGGGTCCAGACTGAACTAAGGCTTTGGTAGGCCTGAAGGAGTGCGGTGCCAGGGGTACAGGGGAACAAACAAAAGCCCTTCTGAAAAGTTGAGGTTTTAAGTGTTGGTACAAGTACATCCCTGGCAAGTATCCAGAAAATGTAAGATATACATTTAGAAAGAAGTATAGGCTTCATTCTCAGCGAGTTAACTACAACAGCAGAACTGGGTGAGCTGGTGGCATCTACAAAATTCAAAGTGGAGAGAGAGAGAGAGAGAGAGAGAGTGTTCTGCTTTAACACAATGTTTTAGCTGAAGTACAGAAACCCAAACCACTCAATTAACCCATTCAGGGTCCCATAGTGAGCTAGTTGACATAATGGGATTTAATCCTGGCTTTCCTGTTTCCCAAGCCAGTGCTCTAACTACTAGACCACACAGCCTCCCCTAATATTTCATGCAGTGGAAGGCTTCATTAGATACAATCTCAGAATGGGGCAACATGATTAAAAAGAAATATTTAGCAGCATAGATTAATATTTATGTTTTAAATGCAAAATTACAGCGGGATTTGAGATGTTAACTGGTATTTATGTGGAGACAATCAAAACCTGTTATGTTAGTCAGAACCCTTGACACAGGCAGGAAGTGTCTGATTTAATGACCTGGCAAATATTACCCAATGCTAATCTGTTCCTACTTCACACAAGGCTCCCTCATTTGCATTATTCATTTGCAAGAATTATGTGATATTAATATTAGCAACAACCTTGCATCATCATTCGTTTCCATTTCTGAAAATGCTGGGCTGTGCTTAAAGTCTAAATAAATCTTCAGTCTTAAACAGTTAAAATTCTAAAGCCAGCAGCTATTACCCTTGGTTGCTATAGTAACTGCCAAGTCCTAATCATACATGAATTGCCAGCTGCAGAAGTGTTTAGTGGTATTGAAAAGTGATTTATAGTGCTGCAGATAACACCTTGTCCTAAAGATGTAAAAATCATTTAACCATTTAAGAATTACATTAATGCTGAAACTCCTGAAATTGGTTCTGCCTTGAAAAAGAACCTGAAGATCTATTCAGAGGCCGAGAGTTATAGAATCTCTCTGTTATCCAGCTTAGTTGGAATTCATGATTACAGAACCAAAATGGGTTTATTGAACATAACAACTTAATATTCACTCTTCAAAATGGTTGCTTTCTGGGAAGGGAGTACACAGAAAAGTATGTCAGCAGTATACAACTGCTCAACAAGAAGAGGGAGTAAAGATTTACACCCCAGCCTCTTGATCTGACTACTCTAGGGACTGCAAACAATCATTTGTATGTTATAGTGAGGCACATACATACATACACAGTTAATCCATTGCACTGCTAAAACAACCCTTCTGCATGATTTCAATTTCTTCCTTCGCTGGGTAATAAGCAAACACGGTACTTTTAAAAATGCAACCATGTTTGCTTTACTTCCCATCTCTGAACCTTCCTCCCACCATTCCTAGCACCATTTCCAGGAAATAAGGCTGAGAAACCAGATACATTCATTAATTACTCCACTAAGTAGAACAACTAAACAAGCCAGCAATCAATGCACAGTGTGGGGGTCATGAGCCAACAAAAGCACATACTATAGCTTATGATATGACAGGGCTCTGTTTTCATTACCAGTGGCTGATTTATAGAATGTTGTTTTCATTATTCCCTTTGACCCAACCACACAGGTATGGTTTTGCAATTTTTTATAATCTCACCATCCTCCCTAACTCATATTCTACAGAGATGAAAAATGCTGAAACACCACAGGATTATTAAAACACATTTTCAGTTTGTCAGTTTAGCAACTCCCACAATATACTCATACTGTGAAGGTCATGAAAAACAGTCTAAGTGCTGACAAGGGAGCAAGGGAAAAGGCAATGAGTTCAACAAGGTTGCAGAGGCAAGAATTCATCATGAGCACCATTATAACACCATTTTTACAATGCAGTTATTAGCCTCTGAACATGTATATCTGTGCATAGTTGAGTTATTTGCTAGCATATGGCTTAGCTCTTGCATATCTAAATATTCTTGATTATAGTTCTTAATTTTTGAAGATTGGCTTTTTAATTGAGACCTTCAATCCCTATATAGACCTCCACTTATTCCTTGTTTAATAGTCACATTTAATCCTTAGGCTGCCAACAGAATTAGAACGTATTGGAGTTCTGTATAAATATATCAGTCCATGGCCCCCCCAAGGGCTAATGATTGCTCACCTTCTGTAGAATGTGCCGATTTAGTGGGTTACAATTTATCTGTTCCCTGTTCTTTAATAAATGTGAAAAGCAGAACTAACCACCATATTGGTGCTGCCACAAAAATCCTTGTATGTTTACAGCTTTTTACATACTGTACTTCTCTCATCATTCTCCTAGATCATTGGGAACACCCTTTCACAGTCTAATTATTCATGATGAACTGAAAAGGCAACTACTTGTCATGAGTGGCTAGACTGTGTGGGGACATTTCTAAAATTAAGAAATGACATGATGACGCCAACAGGGGATCAAGAACTTTGAACAAAGCAAGTGGGGGTATGATTGCACACCCTTTTTTTGTTTGCTAAGAAAAAGGAAGCAGGTAAAATAAAGCTACAGCAACAGATTCTACTGAAGGTGCACAGTAATAAAATATGTTTTTAAAACAAACAAAAAAAAGAGGTTGCCAGCATTCCCTTCAGATTGCCCTGATAGATGCCAGGATCAAGTCATGGCTAAAGCTTCAACCAAGCAATGACCAGCAAGTGAACAAAATCAAGAGGAAAAATAGACCACTAAAATTCTCAGAAAAAGTGACAAAAAAGGTAACAGCCAAGAGGCTAGCATTCAGAAGGTATAAGGAGATGCACAAGGAGGAGGACAGACAAGTGTATCAGGGGAACAGAGGAATCAGGGAGGGCAGTAAGGAGCACAAAGATGCACATGGAAGGGAGAATACCCTGGGCTGTAATGAAAGAGGACAAGACAATTTTACGTTTGTCCTTGCACTTGCACAAAAGTGACCACACTGGTATGATAGTGGGTTTTGAGAGGTGTGTCACTGCTGGTCCAATGCAGGGCAGTCTGCAAGATGTTCAACAGTGTCAGACCACTGCTGATTAGCCAGGCTGATCATGACACTGTTCTTGTCTTTCTGGGCAGAAACTTCATGTAGTTCAAAGAAAAGAGCCACTTGAATCATAGGGCAGCTGTTTTCTTTGATCTACATACATCCCCAGCAAGCAGAGCTGATCAATGTCATGATCAGCCTGCTGTGGCCCTCCTCTCCAACATAAAAACAATCCCTTCTAATACCAGAATGCCCAATCCCTGATGCTGCTACTGTAGTACCCCCACTCATACATTTTCATTGTGTGACACAAAGGCACCCACCCCTGGTGCCACCAAACATAACACTGACACTGGGATGCCCAATCCCCATTGTTAGTACCTGAAATAAAGAAAACCATCCCTCAGTCCCTCCCACCCTTTCCTTCTTAATTTTCTGACACTGGGGTGCCCAATCCCTGGTGCTGGCTACTACTCCCACCTCACCTGTTTTAACTGTGCTACACTGGGGAGTCCAGCCCTGGTGCTGCCAAACATAAGAAAACCATCCCTCACTCCCTCCCGTCCCCCTTCCTTGTTAATTTTATGACACCGGGACACTCAATCCCTGGTGCAGCTACTGGGGGCATGTCAAGTCATCCTAGCCATCTCACTGTGTGACAACTCACCCCAGACTCTTAGCTTTGGTGTGAATTGCCATACTGCTCAATTCAGAATTGTCCAGGGATGAATTGAGCAGGGTGCCGATTCACACCAGAGCAAAACATTTATGGTGAGTTGTCACGCAGTGACATGACCAGCACGAGTTGTCATGTAGCCACATCTACTACCCCCACCCCACCCATTTTCACTGTGTGACAGTGGGGAGCCCACCCCAATGTTGCCAAACATAACACTAACAGTGGGCACCCAGGCCCCAGTGTTGGTACTTGAAATAAAGAAAACTATCCCTCATAGTCTTTTATTTTTATTTCTAAATACCATGTAGAAAAGAAAATCATCTATCGATGTCTGTTGCAGCCGCTGGCCCACTGCCACCATTACCCTCTCTCCATCCAACCCTCCCATGCTGCATCAACCACCCCACACCCCTACCATCCCACACTTACCTACCAGGGATCCAGCACTGTAATCCTCTCTGGACTGGAGACATGGCTTCACTGTTCAGTGCCAGACTGGGAACTGAGGAAATCATGCATGTGGTTCAATGTATGTTAATGGATTTTGAACTTGCTCTCATAACTTGGCAATTTTGAGTATGTTTTCTCCAAATTTTCAACAAGGCCTTTTGAGGACCCTACTTAATAAAACAATGGCAGTAAAGTATGCAGATTCATTACAAAAGGTGATGTTCCATTAGCTGCATGAAATCACTTTTCTGGCAGGATTTTAAAATTGCATCCACCCTTGTTCATGAGGTGGGGTCATAAGAATTTTTTGAGGGGAAATAAAGTTATGAGCATACATTGAAGATTTTCAAAGCCATTCATAACTGTGGTAACTATCAGTATTTTGACCCCAAATTGTCAACATAGCAATTTTTCACATTGCCTCGTGAATGTGACAATGGTCATTTTTCAAATCCTGGCTAAAACATGTTTACACACTTGTGGTGCAAAATCATCTTTTGGGCAGAAATTGAAAGATTTCTCTGCCCTTGTCCATGAGGTGGGGTCATAAGAAGGCTATGTGGGGTCCTAAGAAGGCTATGCTGAAAAGTTGGCATAAAAATATTAAAAAACAAGTTATGAGTGTACTTTGATATTTTTCAAAGCATGCTCGTAACCTCTGTAATTTTCAATATTTTGACCCCACATTTTCAACATAGCCATTTTTTCACATGACCTCATGAATGTAACAGCTGTGACTTTTCAAATCCTGGCCAAAATGTGTTTTTGCACTTGTAGTGCAAGGTCACCTTTTCAAGCAGGATTTGAAATTTTTTCCACAATTGTTCATGATGTGGAGTCACATGTTGAAAATTTGAAGGAAAAATATTTAAAAAAAAACAAAGTTATGAGTATACATTGAAATTTATCAATGCACACTTGAAACTTTGGTAATGTTCAATAATTTGATTCCAATTTTCAGCATAGCCATTTTTTCATATCACCTCAGGAATGTGACAGCTGTCATTTTCAAATCCAGGCCAAGATATGTTTTCACACTTATGATGCAAAATGATATTTAGGCTGCTATTTTATAAATGGCAATTGACATGTTCAGTAGGAGTGGTCAGAAAGACTGTTGAAAATTTGGGGTCAAAATTTGAAAAAAACTAAGTTATAAAGTAATGTTGAATTGTTCCTATGATTACTCATAACTGTATTTTTGCACATTTTGGCCACTAATGTTCATCAAATCCCTTGTGTTTCCCCACCTCCTGAACATGGCAAATGTCATTTTTCAACTCCCCTTGTTGGAACAAAGGCTTATAAAGTCACTTTTTATAATGATGCACTTAGAGTCACCTCAGGCCTTACTCAAAATTTTTATAAATTACCAAAAATAATAAATATTTGCATGTGATATTATTCTATGCTCTCCAGATTCAAAAATGACAGTAAAAAACACTGTTGTCACACTTTGGATTATATAAGAGATAAATATATTTTATTTACATATGTACAAGTTTTAAATATTTATAACTAGCATAAATATCAAGCATGATAAAAATAATGTTAACATAAACTGTAATGTAAACAAAACAACAGGTTTTATAAAATTAAGTAAATTAAATAAAACAAACAAAACAAATTTTGGCAAGAAACAATGTAAATAAGCAATATTTAGCATAATAAATGACAGATTACACTATTTCTTTGGCATACTTATAAATAGCATGACTTTTTTTACTATGAGAACTTGCAAGTCATTACACTAGTGTTTTAGATTATCTTGGCATAATAATTGTTTAGACTTTATAGTATATAACAGTTATTTTTTTTTACATTTAAATTCTAGTTTAATCATATACCCAAGATTTTGGAGCTAAAGTGCACTAAGTTACCACCCCAGATAGACAAATAAGTACTAAAAGTAGGATAAAGGAATGCGTATGTTTTAGTTATCTGTAGATGTGTTTTTTTACTTTTTAACTTTTAAAGTGAGGATCGAGTAACCAAACGTGGGGGAGGCTGCGCTATCTACACCAGGAGCTCCCTCACTGGTCTCGCCTTCCCTGCACCGGTCCTTGTAAATGGGGCCCAAGCCCTCACCATTAAGCTTACCCTGGACCCAGCCAGATCCCCCCTTTACCTCACCACTGCCTATATACTGCCCAGGTTCAAAAACCCAGCTCTATTATCCCTCACTGACTACCTTGCCACCCTTCCCACAATGCTGACAAAATCATAGTTGGGGACCTCAATGTGAACTGGCTTTGTCCCTCATCCTCCCCCACTCGGGACTCCTTCTCAGCCTGGATCTAACCCAACTAGTCTCCCAACTCATTAATGTGAACCCCAAGAGAGGTACTAGCACTCTTCGATGTCATCATCACCAACTGCCCCCTAAAATCCTGGACATCCAAGTCCTCCCTGATTCACTCAGTGACCACTCCCCTCTGCTCTTCCGGCTGGTTGGCCACCCTACCCGACCCACTGCACAGCGCGTTCCCCACCGGTGTTTCAGACCTTATGGCCTAAAAAACCTTAAACAGTACCTTGAACTGCAAGACTGGTCCCCGATTCTCCATGCACCTGACATAGATACCGCTCTTGCCTTCTTTACCTCCACCTTTAATAAAGCCTGCGATCTCTTTGCTCCCCTCTCTGCCATCCACCCCAAAAGACCTAACCTGCCCTGGATTACCCCTGCACTCTCACTGCTGCTCAGGCACAGGGACAACCTTTGGTACCATGCCATAGAAACTAGGCGCCCAGCTGACAGACAGGCCTACAGTGCTGCACGGAATAAGTGTACATGGGCAATCAGGAAAGCCAAGGCCGACCACTATCAGGCCACCCTCACTGCCTCCTGGGAGCACCCTTGCACTCTCTGGGATAAGGTCAAACAACTGAATGGGAACACCCGCCTCCTTCCCCATCCCAGATTACCACCAACAACACCACCATCACAGACCCCACTGACATTGCAAACCTCCTCAACACAGCCTTTACAGACCTTAGCCCTATCCTCCCAGTAACTTCTTTGATCAGCCACCCCCCCATCCTACCCCTGCCCTCCATCGCCCTTGCTTCCACCTTCATAGGGTTACTACCCAGGAAGCCAGACTGCACCTGACCCGTGCACTAAAAGGCAACAGTCCCAGTGACATCTCCCTGGATCACAAAATTCTCCGGTTGGTCCTGGATCAAGTCCTCACCCCACTCACCTGCCTTCTTAACAAATCCCTCTGCCTGGGACAATTCCCCTCCTCATCGAAAACTGCAACGGTTACTCCAATCCATAAAGGGGGTGACAGGTCCTTAGCTGGGAACTATCGACCGATCTCCATTCTCCCACCCCTTTCCAAGGCACTGGAAAAACTAGTTGCTGCACAAATAACTGAATACCTGACCAAATACAACATACTCTGCCCTGAACAGCACGGTTTCCACGCAGGGACACAGTACTAGCACTGTTCTTATTAATTCGGGTTTCCTTCCTTCACTGCTCACTGGATACTGGTTTCTAGCGGGCCGTGTTCCTTGACCTATCAAAGGCCTTTGACACGGTCTCCCACCCCCTACTACTGGAAGCCCTCTGTCACGCTGGTTTTGCCTCTGGACCACTTGCCTGGTGCTCCAGCTACCTTTCTGCCCGCTCCCAACGAGTCAAAATTGGTGGGACTCTTTCTGACCCACGTTCGATCCTCTCAGGGGTTCCACAGGGCTCCATCCTGGGGCCCCTTCTCTTCTTGCTATACCTTAACACCCTGCCCAGTGCGTGCCCTGGGAAAATTCTGCTGTACGCAGATGATAGGGTCCTCTTTGCCACTGACCGTAACCCCACTTCCCTCCAGGTCTCCCTACAAAGGGCATATGACGGCGCTGAAACTTGGCTTAAAGAGCATAGATTGGTCATAAACCTTAAAAAATCTAAAACCATGCTCTTCGCCCACCCTCAAAACAAATCATCCAACTCCCTCTCCTATCCTCTCCAGCTCTAAACTACAACTGGAGCAAGTCCAATCCTATAAGTATCTAGGGATCTTATTTGACTCAGCCCTCTCCTACCATACCCACATCGACACACTCGCTTCTGTAACCAATATCCGACTCGGTATCCTGTACCGCTACAAAAACTGTCTCCCCGCCGACGCCCTCCAGCTTGCAGTTACATCCTCCACACTATCCCTGGTGGACTATGGGCTACCTGTCTATGGTGCTGCCAACATGACGGCCCTCAACAAAATCCGCCTCCTCCTAAATAAGGCTTGCAGGCTAATCTCTGGGGCCCTAAGAGCTCCGCATACCTGCCAACTCATGACCTTGCAACAATGCTTGACCTCAGCGAGCGCCTGCTTTGCCAAACGTGCCTCATTTAAAAAACCTACTAGGACTTTCTCCTCCCGGGCTGACTTCCTCCCTCCTCCCAGCACAGCCCCTAGTCAGCACCGGACCTTCTGTAAAGCCACCTTCCTGGTTCCTCGTGCTAGGACCTCACTTGGACAGAGATCTTTCTGCCATAGAGCCCCTGCTTGGTACAACACTCTTCCTCGGGCCATCACTGAAATCCCCACCATCTCCACTTTCAAAATGCCCTCAAAGCGAGCTATTCAGCAAGCGCTGCTGCCCCTGCCTAACGGATGCTCAAACCCCCTCTTCACTGACAATGCCCTCTGGGCAGCTCCGCCCCCTCACTTCCCTATTTCTAACAACTTCACTACTGCCACGATTCCCACTGCCTACTGTATCACTACTGTCTAGAACGAACCACGTTGCACTCCTTATGCTGCTTATGCTTACTTATTTACTACCCTGTTCCATACGGATCATACCTCCGTTCTGTACTACTCTTGTCTCAGGCCCTACGCTTCTTGTAATCTGTTATCATATGACCGGTGTGACTACTTTATCGATTTACCTGTACTGTTCCTGTCTCATGCCTTACATTCCTTGTAATCTGACACAGTAGACCTGTTTGGCTGTTATCACACTTCCATGACATACCATTATGCTGCTAAACCCTGTTATTCTCCTGTTGTCAATAATACCATATTTTGCTCTGTATTACACTACCAATGTTTGCTGTAACCATGTGCCATTTATCCATGTCTGTTTATACTCATGCTCTTCTTTTGTATGTACCCTGCTTTCTGTATTATCTGTATTATCTACCATTGTTGACGAGGTACCTTTGGAAATGAGCCCCTGGCTCAAAGGTTGTAAACTGATTGCATTATAAATAAATAAAATAAAGTCTTGGTAAAAACTTTTGGTTTTGGATGACAAATGTCCTTGGTGGTGATTGGCTATAGTCTGCTGTCTTTTTCCCTTGAACCTGGAACTGTAAAGTCTTTTGATATCAATGAAGCAACGCAGGCTGGATCCTTTTTGCTTGACATTACAAATCATTAAAAGTCACTTTAGGATTTAGTGGGAAAAATGAGACAAGATAGTTTAGCACAGTCGTAGAAAGATTTTTCCCTGTGGACAGCAATGTTGTTTTGGGTAACTGGACTCTGTGACTTTTTTGTTTTAGTTCATTTCTGCTTTTGAACCTGCAACTTTGGTCTTATTGCTATTTAACAGCACTGCAGGCTTGCTGGCTGGTAAATTTAAAAGTTAGTCTCTTGTTTAGGCTTTTAATAGAAATTTTAAAACATTACTTTTAGTCCTAATCCTTAGTATACAAAACATAGGCCTTGCTTAATTTAATATTGGAAGAAAGTCCTTTCTGTAACAGTCAGTTTTAGCAGCTGGTTTAGCACACCCTTGCGGTGGCAATGTCAAAGCCCAAATAATGTTTCAAGCAGGTGTAGCTTTAGGCTTTTGGCCTAGTACAAGTCCAAGCTCATCTAAAATTGTTAGAACATTTAACACAGGTCTTTACACACCAACAAATTAAGCAGTTTTGGGCCGGCTCTGTCAGCATCCCATTTATGTCCTATTTGCTGGGCGACATCACCATTAAGTTATGATTGGTCTGAGTACTTTTTGTGGGTGTTACTGTTAGCACCCCCTAAGCCATTTTGTATCAATATGACCTTATCTTTAAAAACTATTTTTGATATAAAACAACTTTTTTTCTTGCATCTATGTGCACTTTTATACATATATCAAATTTACTTTTTTAGATGCAACTAAAGGAGAGGATTTATTTGAGACCAAACATGATGGGGTCAATTTTAATATAAAATCTATAATTTATAAAAGCATTATAAAACTTTTTTTATAGATATCTAAAAGTATTTACAGATTTTAGAAATACATTTTTTTCTGTTTAAAATGATGTTGGTTTGGCACACCTACTTTTATTAGAACTGTATAAATTTAATAACACTTTTTTAAGACAGATATCTTTTTTGTTTGAGGTAAATAAACCATAACTTCATGCTGCTTTCCAGAGGCTTATAATCCACCTGACTAGTTGTTTCTATTAGATAAACACTTTACTCTCATTTCATTGAAGAAGTGACAAGATGAGCTTACTATAGACACCAAACTTGTTAATATATTTTAAACAGTTGTGGGGCTACAGATTTGTATAAATGGCTCACAATACACTTTGTTGATGGTTTAAAACTTACTCACTGGGCAGGTACATGCGTTTCCAATAACCTGTATAATTTTGAAATGTATCAGAGTTTTTGTATATTTCTTTATAAATAAAAGTTTTACTTTCTTAAAGCCAGTCTGAATCTATGTTAACCTTTAAGATTTGTTCTGGCTGGTAGTGAAAAACAAGATTGTAAATTATGTCAAGTTTTAAGCTCTTTTGCTACTAATTGGAAGAGGCCATTTCATTTAAAAAACTATCCCTGTAACAACTTTTTTTCTTGGGGTTGACCATGTATGCTGTATTCCCTTTTTATGGCATCATTCCTCCATTTCAGTATTCAAGCCTTAAGCAGCATTGCCCTTGTTTTAAAGTTTATTTAGACATTAATTTGACCAGAAACATTTATAGGACTTAATAATTAAGCCAATATAAGGATTTAGAATAACAATTAAGAATATAATAATATTATAATAAAAGGTATTTATTTTATTTATTCAATCTTGAATTACAATACCTAATAATATACCTAACAATAAAATATTTAAATCAAATTAGTTTTGTTTTTACATTTCCCCCTTTTGAATTAAAATGCACCCCAAAAAATGCATTTTGTAATTTAAAAGAATAATTTTACTATATATGGGTATATAGTTTTAAGCATTGCAGAGAAAACAAAATAAAAAAGACAAAGTTGTGTCATGCTGTGGTAACTTATGACATTATTAGCACATAACATCATTACATATGACATTATAGGATGTGACGTTACTAGATGACATAATTGGAGATGTACTATTTTGCATAGATAGGTGTACAGTACTACATGAACTAACATGATTACAACTATGTACACTTTTAAAATAACATTTTTTACATTGTTTTGAATATCTTAAATACAACACTTTTTTTGTTTAGTAACTTTATAAATTAGTGTTACAATTAACATTTTAGCTAGACTCTAAACCCTGATCATCCCTTTTAGATTCATTTAGAAAATGTTTTCCATGTTTTGTTGCATTTATGATATTGCCATAATTGATTAATATTAACCCATTTAGGTACTACCTATCCAGTGCTTTTTTGCTTTAGTTTAATTTGGTAGGCTACAGGTGAGATTTTGTCAGTGATCACAAAGGTGTCCTCGCCAACTGGGAAGAAACTTTTTGACCTTGGCTTTATCTCTACTGTAGTTAAACACATTATCACCAATTTGATACTCTTTTGGACTAATTTTTTTTTTTGTCATAATATGACTTAGAAGCCTTAGCACTCTTTTTTAAGTTTTTTTTGAACAAATGTGAACATTTTTTCAAATGCTGTTTTAAATGGGTTACGTATTTATGTGCTGTAGTGGTATGTGCTGAATTTACATTTCCTGTGGTATACAGGAGATGTAAAGTTAACACCATTTTTTTTTGTCATCATTTTAAAAGGAGGAACACCTGTAGACTTATTAGGAATAGCCTGTATGGCCAGTAATACCAGTGGTAACTTTACATTTATCTTTTCCTGAAGAACTAATATATTTCTTCACTATATACACAATTGTTTGATTAGCACATTCCACCTGTCCAGATGACTGTGGATAGTGAGACACATGTAGTGTTTTTTGTACTTTTAGAATTTTTTACATGTGTTCTATTACTTTTTCTGTGAAATGAGGACCTTTGTTAGGTTTTACTCTTAATGGCAATTTTCATTGACTAAACACGTGGTTTACTAATAAGAAAGCAATGGTTTTGGCAGTGTTGTTTGGAACAGGTATACACGCGACCCATATTGTGAACAGACAAATAACTGTCAAAAGGTATTGGTTACCCCTTGAAGATCTGGTAACAGGGCCAATCCAGTTAATCTGGATGTCTGACCAAGGCATAGCGATGCCTTTTGACTGTAGTGGTGCTCTATGTCTGGGAGTAGCTGGTTGGAACTTGCAACAGGTTATACACCCTCGTATGCACCCTGCAATATCATCATACACGTAGGACCAGTAGGCTATCTGTTTTAAGGTTTTATACATTTTTCTATCCACCCTATGTGCATCTGATGGTTTATCATGGGCATGCTGTAACATAATTTCCCTGTATCCTAACGGAACCACCCATTGGACCTCATGTGTGTTTTTGCCAGTTTTTACCAAGAGATAATTTTTTAATTGGAATTTATCCTTTTGGTAATACATGGCTCTCAGGTCCCAGTTATTCTGTAGGTTATTGTTAGTAATCATGTTTTTAGTGAGATTTGTGATGAAACAATAACATTTTCCTATCACTTTGTCCTCTTGTTGCATTTTTACTAAATTAAAGTCAGGTTGTTTACCCTGCAAGTGTAGAATCATATTTTTTTGTTTTTGCTGCTTTTGTCTGTGGGTAACCACATCCAGCTTAGCTTGGATAGGTGGGACAAAGTTACATTTTTTTTACTTAAAGCACTCTCTCTAGCCAGAGCATTTACTAGGTCATTTTTTGTTTTGTTTTATTTTTGAACTCTGGATTGTCCTTTTACCTTTTTCCAATAAACAACCAGCTTATGTTCCTTAACTAACTGATCTATGGCTAGGATAAGGTCTGCATGCATTACCTTACTGCCTCTTGAATTGATCATACCATTTACCTTTTACCCTGGTAAATGTGTAAGGAAGTCCTGCCTAACATAATTAGAGTCAGTACAAATTACAATGTTTTGTAACTTATGTTGTACTGCAGTTTGTACCACTAAATAGGTGGCTGCCAATTTTGCATATTGATTAGACTTAGGACCGAGCTTGTGCTTAATAGGAGTACATGGTACATTATTTTGCCCTACCATTCTTAAACCAGAACATTGGTCTTTACTTTGCCTGAAAGAACAACTATCAACATAGGCTCTAGGCAAATTTTTACACATATTTTTATCATAGTGGTGGTGCCTGTTATGTTGGTGCACCATATTTAACTCAGGAGATTTTTTTTATTTAGTTAGTTTTTGTTGATCGGGTAAGTGCATTAGACAAATTCTGCCTATTTTCAGGCACGACCCAGGGGAGGTAGGGAGAGATAGGTCAGTGTCTTGTACTGGAAGTTTATCTATAGTACAATTATGCATTTCCAGGTCTGGTAACTGGCACGGGGTCAAAATGTCACACAGCAGAATGCCGTGCAACCTAATAGTGTTGCACGATTTCATGATTACTTTTGTTCTGTGGAGGAGTCTGCCCCCACACCCCTGTTATGGGGGGCTGCACCCCTGGACCCTCCCCACTAAGGATTCCAACTCTGGGGGGTCCAACTTGGACAGCACACAGGTCCGGGATATGCCATAATGCCATACACTATTAAGCGTACAACATTATGATCCAGTATGCTGCTAACCCTTGAGCTACTGTATTTCTTTTGTTTTTTGCATACCTAACCTTTAGGGGTAGGCCCTGGAGTGCTATGGTCCAGGCCACAATTTTGTTGCTAGACACATTACCATCCTTAAGCTTCTGGCTCCCCAGAAGAGTAAGGGGTTGGTGACCAGTCTGTATAACAATTTTATTACTACAAATGTAAGTTTTTAACCATTGTACTGCCCATACGGTGGGAAACAATGCTTTTTTCACAATCTGAGAACTTTTTTTTAACATCACTCAAGGTTTTACTTGCATAAGCAATAACATTTGTCTGAATCATGTTTCTGATATAACACTGCACTGACGCTGCTACTAGTATGTCCTACCTCTAGATAAAAATTCTTATCTATTTGTGGGTAAGCAAGACATGGTGCTTGACTCAGACTATCTTTTAAAGCTTGCATGGCTGTCTCTTGCTTTCCCCCCACACCCAGTGTTCTGACTTTATTTAGCAGCTGGGTGAGAGGATAGGCAATTTTTGCATAGTTCTGGATAAACTGTCTTGAGTAGTTACAGATTCTTAGGAAACTATGTAACTCTTTTAAAGTTTGGGTGGACCAATTTTTTGGATGGCTTCAACTTTGGTAACCTGAGGATGAAGCCCATTAGGACCAACTTTATGCCCAAGATAGTTTACCCTATCTTTGAACCATTGCCCCTATGGTAAGGACAACTAGGCACCAGTGGCTTTTAGCTGGTTTAACACATAGGTGATCTCAGCTAGGTGTTTCTCAAAAGTGTTGCTTTTGATTAGTACATTATTTACATAAACTAGATTTCCTTTGCTTTCCGCATCAGGCTTGGTCGTGTGCAGAAAGATATTGAAATCTGCTGGTGAATTTAAGTACCCAAAAGGACACCTATTTTATGTGTATTGTCTCCTTCCAAAGGTAAAAGCCAGTTTATATTTTATCTTTTGGGTCTACTTTTAATGTCCAGAATCCATTTGCTATATCTAGTGTAGTGAAATATTTGGCACCTTGAACTTTGGCCAAACTTTGGTCCAAATATGTCATGGTCCAACGAGATAAAGGCACCTGTTGGTTTAACTTTTTATAGTGAGTCTTCACTTTTTTCTGGGTTTTAGTACAGGCAAAATGGGGGAATTATAAATAAGAGTTTAACTGTCTCATAATTCCTCTCTTTATTAAGGTATTTAGTATCTCTTTTATATGTTCATAAGATGCTAGAGGTATTTTGTACTGGCGAACAAAAACTGGACCTTTACTAGGGTCGGTAGGTACCCTGGTAACATGGAGGTCACTTACCCCATAATCCTGAGCATCTTTTGCAAACATTTTCTTAAACTGAAGAAACATCTTACAAACTTTTTTTTAATTCCATTTTAAAATTACAATTTTGTATTGCTTGCTCAATTTGTTCTTTAAAATTTGGGAAAGGTAAATTTTTACCTATTTTTACCTAATTTTTTATTATCTCAAAAACATTTTTAGCATTAATTACGTGAACCTTTTTAAATTGTTTTGTTTTGTTAACCATAGTGGACAGAACAAGGCAATCATTTTTTAACTTTGCATGCCTGGATTTCTTTTTTATTTACTGGACAAATCTCTTGTAAAGAAATTAAACCATTTGGTATGGACCTGATTATTTTATCTGTGTCATCCTGAAAAATGTCTTTTGGTAACTCCCCAATCACTGGAACAGTTAACTTTAAATCATAAAATGATTTTTTTTATTGCTACCCCTAACTCGCAGCTAGCTGTTATGATGATAGGCTCTACTGTTGGGTTATGTACTAAGAGATGCATTACTCTGCTGCTCATGTCCAAGCAAGATATGGAGTGAATTATTAAACCCATTTTACTAAGTTGCTTGTCAAGCACAAAGAGTGCAGTTTTCTTAGGCATTTTTTTGGCCCTTTTTTTACATTAACCCTAAGAGAGAAATCCTTGACATTACTTGGGAATTCTTGTAGTGAACTCATTTGCCACCTGACACACTTGAGGACTACTTTCTCCAGACGTTAAGGCCTGTGGTGTCACTTTTATTGGGTAAGGGTCCCCTTTATTTGACCAAAGAACATCATTGGCTAGGTCAACATACACACCCAGTTGTACAAGGATATTTAGCCCCAAGTACATGGGGAATTTTAGGCTTTGTACTACCTTTACAGGGTGTTGTATTTTTTTTTTTTTTTGCCCTATTTGGAGGTACAAAGTACAGATCCCTACGCTTTTTATGCTAGTGGTCTGATATGGGACATTTTTTAACCACTTTTGTTTTTTATTTTTTACACGTTAAACTAGGCCTTCACCTCTTTAACATCTTGTAAAACAGTTTACTAGTTAAACAGTTCTCATAACTGAAGCATAACACAGAATTTACTGTCTGCAAATTATTTGCTTTGATGGGCACCTTTCACCTGCTTTTGTCCAACCTTGTATTGCAGAGTAAGGACCCTTGACTTAGTGGCCGTGTTTTATTTTTACCATCCCCAGAGAGTGTTGGGTACTCTGAATCTAATGGGCTGTATTTTCAAAGCCCTGATGCAAGCTACGACAATGACAGCTTATGTTGAGCGCAATTGTGTCTGGGACCCTACACATGAATTTCTATTCCACAGGGTCCCGGCGCCAAAGTCCAGCAGCATACGGCAAAGGTGGTGCTATGTCAAATGGATGGTGCACCCACCCGGAATGGTGCAATGACAGCAGGGTGTCTGTGGCACCCACAGATGGGGACATGATGCAGACTAGAGCCCTCCTCACATCCATACCTCCCCAGGCCCCCCTGATATGGCAACCAGCACAGCCCTCCTCACTCCACCATGGCCGGCCTTTGAATGCACTGTCAGTGTGTGTACTGTATACTGTATACAGTACACACACTGACAGTTCATTAGGTGGCTGGCCATGGTGGGGTGAGGAAGGCTGTGCCAGTCCCCGAATCTGTGGTGTGGATGGGGGGTGTGGGGTTGTGGGCACTATGTGCTGAGTGGGGGGGCACCAGGGGGATTACATCCAGCACATGGACAGTCAGGGTGGGGGGCCACTGGATCTCCAGGGAGCACCCATCATGAATGGATTCAGCAGGCCACACAGTGGTGTATACTGGACTACCCTCCCAAGAGCTGTCTAAGTACCATTAGACCAGCCCTTTGCTGGTCTAAGGGTACTTGGCACTTAGTTCCTGGGGAAATCTTTGAAATTACGGATATGAGGGCTGTAGCAGTCTGGATCTGCTGCAAGCCCCCTGGCGCCATGCCACAGCCACTTTCATGGTGCAAGGTGGGTGTTGACCCACATTGGTGTAGGCAGCCTGCTGAGTGATGCAGGCTGTCTTTGAAAATAGCACTTGGTGTAGCCCTTGGTGCAAGGTGCCTCTTGCATCAGACCTGTTTAATGCAAGCACCTTGCGTCAGTCTAAGGCCTTTGAAAATCCAGCCCCATGTCTTTGTGTCAACTGCAGAACATTTTTTTGAGATAGCAGGGTCCACTTTCTTGGTGAAGAAAGTGAGGGCTCTTTCATTAAACTCAGACTTTACCACATCATGCTTTGACAGACAAACCACGTGGGCTCTACTTTTTTAAGGAGCCAAATTTTTAGGATCACCTATACAGACACACTAGGTACATTAGAATGTACAAAATGTAATTTAATTGTTGCATCCTTTTTTCAAGATAACATGATTTTGATTGTTTAGCAACCTTAAGACTCTTTCCAAATGGAAAGGCCAGTTTACCTGTGCCCACAGTATTCCATGGAAATCGTCAATGATAGGCCAAAATCTTTTTAGGAGGTCATTTTTAATCAAGAAATCATCTCCAGTCTTATCAGTGATACACACCGACCGGGTGGTTGACTTTCATCTTGCCAAACCTCAATTTAGCCACACTTTACATAGGGCCTGTTGAGCCCCCCTCCATAACCTACTACTTGTAAGCCATCAGAGAGGGTTCTTAACACCTTAGAGTCACCTATTGCATCAATCAGTTTGTCATAAAAGCTTTTAGACATTAATTTAACTTTTGCTTTAGAGTCAACTAAAGCTTTATGACTTAGGCTGTTTTTAATGTTGATGTCAAAGTAAAACCTATCTACCCCCCCTTTAGGGATTAAGTTTCCCAGGTAGAATTTTCTTTTTTTAAGTCCTGACAACATGGCAGATTTACTATGACACTCTACACTGCCTGCGGTAGTAGCTTGGGATACCTTTAGAGTAAGGTTAGGGTTTGCATTAACACTCTCATTTTCCATTTTTATAGTAGTTTTATTACCATTGTCAGCAATTGCAATTTTATTAACCTGGCAGCATTAGGAAGGACAGAAGGCTCTAGTCACTGGCCATTATTATTGGTTCCATTGTTAAGTGAGGTTGCAGATGGGTTATGCACAGGTGCAGGAAACCCAGAAGGCAGAGGGGGAGGGTGGACCAAATGCTGGAGCAGCAATTTTAAGTCTCCCATCTCCTCCTTTATTTTTTCTATTTCCTCCATGACTGGGGAACCAGGTCAAGGTTTGTCTTGGAACCTGTAACCATTTTGCTAATCGTTCTAGTTTTGACGTCCCCTATTGGCACCTCTACCACCCCTATAATTACTGTTGTATCCTCTTCCATTCCCTTGGCTGTGTCCTCTACCAGGATTACAACCTCCATAGGAGGGTCCTTGGTTTTGGTATGGCTGAGGTTGTGAGAATTACTGAGGGTTTTGCTAGAACTGTGACTTAGGGCCAGGTGGTGGAACCACCGCAGGGAAAGCTTGGGCAGGGTTGGTATGTTGGGTTGCTATTGCAGGGTTAGGCACAGCCTTAAGCTGCTCTACAGCTTTTTCTGATTGAGTGTTGTTACCTTTTTTTTTTGTTTCATGTTTTTGGGGGTACATAGCTCACCCCCTTCCATAGCCAAAGTATCAGAGGTAGTTACTTTAGACACTTGGACCTTGGGATTGGGACCCCCTCCCTTTTTCTGTGGAGGAGGGTCATCGCCTCTTTCTTCCGTTACTTCCTCCTGCAACCTTAGATAACCTGCTTTATCTTCCTATAGACACTTCTATGTATGTAAATACCGTGTAATCTGTACAATATCTGTATAATTCTATGTACATATGAACTTCTTTTTCTTCCTCTCTGTAAAGAGTATTATCTGTATTGCCTTGTAAATACCTGTGTTGACCTGTATATACAATTGTTCATGCTCCACCCAGGTTCATCTTGCAAATGAGCTTCTGCTCAACGATGAACGCCTGGTTAAATAAAGACTTGATTGATTGATTGATTGATTGATTGAGAGTCCCAGATGTGTTTTGCCTGTCTGGCAATTTAGTGAATGTCCCTGGGCCTCCTGTTAAGCTCAAGTGCCAATTGTGTCCTGATAGCAGGGGGTAAACCTTGGTAATATGCATTTTGGAAGTCATCTAAATCACTGTTTGAGTGATCTTTTGTTCTAAAGTGTACATCCTTTAACCTACAATAATAGTCCCTAGGACTTTGATCAGCCCCACACCACATTTGGTAGCCTGCATGTCTGGCTGCCCTCTTAGTGTGATATTTACCAAACTCCTTTTTTAGGAATTTATACCATTTTTTTAGGTTTGTTCCTACTTTCTTTAGACATTTTTGACCACTCTGCTTGATGATCGTTAATAGACCACCTAATCATAAAATGTTGTTTTCCCTTATTAGTTATGCACAAAGATTCAAAACACTTTTAGTTTTTGAATATGCTGCTCAATGCCTCATTTTGCAGATTGAGAATAATACCTCCCACCTACCAGTTTCAAAGCTTGTGTAAGAGTTTTTGATTTTAAATACCCCTGTTCCCTTTCAGAAATCTTTTTTCTGGACCCATCAGATGAGTCACCTTTAGAATCAGAGCTTTCTTTTTGCTTAATTTTATATCTTTTTTTATGCTTATCACATAGTTCCTCTTCTGAACAGGATTATTCATTTTCAGGGGAGGAGTCATTTGGGCCAGATTTTTTAGATGCGTTTATTCTTACATAAATTTTACTTTCACTTTTGTTATTACCTTTTTGGGACTGTAAATCCTGACTTTTTTTCCTAGTTTATAGAGGTTTTGCTCCAAAAGGGTACACCACTCTTCATTGGCTATCCTCCTTTTTTGTTGTGCACTGATCTCGCTATCTTTAAGTGTGTTTTTTTTTTTGCACTATTTCTTGTTTTAATTATTTTTTAACACTAGAATGAACAGGTGAGAGTGGTTGGCAAGGGACTGTTTTATTTGTGGGTCCTGCACCGTGGAAATCCAAAGAAGGACAAGCCTCTTGTTCATTACCCTGGGGTATATACCCTAGGGGTAAACAGCTTATGCTTCTTTGTTTTGAGGTTTCCTCTTTTTATTTGGCTGAGAGGTGTCTTTTCCTGTCTGCCCACTGTTTCTTGTCACTTTTATATTGCTCCCTTACATCATTATACATATGTACCATTTTAGTTAGCTCCTTGTTAACCTGTTTATTAGCATACTCTAATTTTTTTCTTTCTAAAGCTGTGCCTCGTTCTTTGAGCTTCTCATTAGTCTTAAATATTTTGGCCTTATCTGCCATAGCAGCTGCCATGTCTTAAGTTCTTGTTACTAAACTTTAACAATTACCATGAAATGTCAAAAACCTTTTATCCAACACAATTTAAACAAAGAACCAAATCTTTTTTGAGATACTTTAAAAGTCCTTTTCCTTGCAGTTTTGCTGCCAGATAATTACTTTGTTTGGTCTTTTTCTCGCTATCTAGGGGTCATTTTATTTTTAAATCCTTGAGAAACAAGAACAGAAAAATATTACTTATTTTATTTAGTAACTTGCAAACAATAACAGTAATAATATTTATTTTTATACAACCTAAGTGTGGGCTGTTATTTACCAACAATCATCCTGGACAAGCCCCCAAAGATGTCAGAACAAATGCTTATAATATCACTTTTTATAATGATGCACTTAAAGCCACCTCAGGCCTTACCCAAAAATTATTTTATAAATGATCAAAAATAATAAATATTTGCTTGTGATATTACTCTATGCTCTTCAGATTCATAAATGATGGTGAAAAACACTGTTGTCACACTTTGGATTATATAAGAGATAAATATATTGTATTCACATATGTACAATCCTAAATATTCGTAACTAGCATAAATATCAAGCATGATAAAAATAATGTAAACATAAACTGTAATGTAAACAAAACAATAGGTTTTAGAAAATTAAGTAAATCAAACAAAACAAATTTTAGCAATAAGCAATGTAAATAAATAAATAAGTAATATTCAGCATAATAAATGACAGATTACACTATTTTTTTAGCATACTTATAAATAGCATGACCTTTTCTTTTTACTATGAGAACTTGCAAGTCATTACACTAGTGTTTCAGATTTTCTTGGTATACTCATTGTTTAGACTTTATAGTATGTAAAAGTTTTTGGTTTTTTTACATCTAAATCCTAGTTTAACCATATACCAAAGATTTTGGAGCTAAAGTGCAATACGTTACCACCCCAGATAGCCAAATAAGTACTAAAAGTAGGATAAAGGAATACTTATGTTTTAGTTATCTGTAGATGCGGCCTTCTACTTTTTAACCAAGCACTGGATTACTTCTGCAGTATTTTTACTAAAGCCTGTGACATCTTTGCTCCTTACAAAACAAAGAAAGCCAGAGGAATCCCCAAACCCCTGGCTGTCCAGCCCTCTAATTGAATGCATGTGACTCAGAGATCACCTGTGGCATAGGATCAAAGCCACTGGGAATCTAGCTGACTCCCAAGCATATAAGGCAGCTAGAAATACCTGCACAAAACTCATACGTCTGGCGAAAGCAGCTTATTACAATGACCTCCTAGGAAAGACCTGGGGTAGAGGGAGGGAGTTCTGGGACTCTGTAAAATCTCTCATGGGTACAGCCTCAAGGGCCCCACTGGACCTTATAGTTACCACCTCTGGTACATTGCAAGACCCAAAGGAAATTGCTGATGCTTTTAATGTTCCATTCACGGACCTCAGCAATGTGTTGCCCCCTGAATACCTGAATCACACCCTTGCAGGCCAGCAGCACAACCTCAACACTCCATCACCACAGGATAATGTTACCCCACCATTCTACTTCAGGCAAATCTCCACAGGTGAGACTGTCAAATATATCAAATGGGTCCTTGGTAAGACCAGGATGGGAAGTGACACGATCGATATGAAGATGGTAGCACTCACATTAAACGAACTTGTGGCACCACTCACCAAGGTATTTAATGCCTCTCTAAGATCTGGCATCTTCCCTGACAGGTGGAAGGAGGCTCTAGTCACACCTATTTTTAATTCAGGAGACAGAGCTAATTTAGCAAACTTCTGGCCCATCTCGATTTTACCCCCCCTCTCCAAAGCACTTGAAAGGGTGGTCTAAGAACAACTGAGTACCTAGAAAAGCATAGCCTTCTCTGCTTGCAACAACATGGATTCCGACAAAACCACTCCACTGTCACCATGCTAGTAGAGTACACCACTCAGCTTTATGGGGCCCTGGATAAAGGGATGGTGGTGGGGTCTATCTTCATAGACCTCACCAAGGCCTTTGACACAGTCAATCACCAACTGCTACTGAAATGTCTCCTCTCTACAGGATTGTCAATGGAATCTGTGGCCTGGTTCCATAGCTACCTAACCCATAGATCTCAATGGGTCAGGATTGGCAATATAATCTCTGAGCCCAGGGAAGTAAACCTAGGGGTCCCGCAAGGTTCTATCCTCAGTCCTCTCTTATTCAACCTCTTCATAAATGACACATCTTCTACCTGTCCTGCACACACTCCGTACTCTATGCAGATGATGTAGTTATCTCCGTCCCAGGGAAAGACCTGGGATCAATTAGAGCTGAACTTCAGCACAATTTTTGTGCATTGGAATCCTGGTTCACCCGAAATAAACTGCTACTCAACTACAAAAAGACAAAAAGCATGCTCTTCAGCACCCCACAGAGCAAGATTTGAGGGTCCTCACTGCATATACTTAGTAGCGAAGGAGAAGTACTAGACCAAGTCAGTACATTCAAGTACTTAGGGATTCACCTTGATGACACCCTCACCTTCACTGCCCATGCTGAGCAACTGGTAAAGTTCACCAACATGAAGCTTGGCATCCTGTACAGACATTGCACCTCAATGACACCGGCTGCTCTGAAACTTGTTACGTGCAGTTCAGTTCTCTCATCTGTGGATTATGGTCTTGTCATATATGGGGCAGGTGCAGACACGGTGCTTAAAAGGGTCAAAACCATCTTCAACAAGGCCTGCCACCTGGTCCTGGGAGTACACAAAATGACTCACTCTTGTGACCTATACAAGTAAACTGGCTGGCTCCCACTCCACCACAGACTCCAATACCAGGCCTGCCTCCTTGCAAATAAGTCCCTGATGGGGTCCATGCCTACAGCTACTTCAGCCCTCTTTGAGCCTGCACAACCATCTAAATGCACAAGGAGTGCCTCTAGGACTGTTCTAACTGTTCCCTTCAAATGAACCACCCTTGGCCAAAGATCCCTCTCTTACTGTGGGCCTAAATGGTTCAATGATCTGCCTGCAGACATTGCTAACTCCCCCAGACTTGGCTACTTTAAAAATGGGCTTCGATCTTTTCTTGCCAGAAAATCTGACTGCCAGTGTTTCTGTTAACCCATGGCCTCTGAAGGTGGTTCTCACACCCGTCAAACACTACCCTCTCTCACTCCCACCCTCCTGTTCCACAACTGTCCTCTTCCCCCTCCCACCTCCCACTGCCTACTACCGTCCCCTTGACAAAGCCTCACCTTGGCTGCTAAAACATGCATTTCTGCAGACTTGGAGCACCCCATCTGAACTGTAACATGATTGTTAAACACAGTACTGCACTTAATTAGTGCTGCATTAATATGTTTCTCTGGAAGTGTGGTCCTGTTTCTCCTTACTTCTTGTACCCTGCTTAATGTTGTAACTGCACACTAATACCACTTGTTAGTTGATGTCTTTCTGTTCTGCAATGTTTCATAACCTGTAAATGTTTTGTATTCCTTGTTGACTTGGAGCCTTTGTAAACGAGTCCCCGGCTCAAAGGTATTAATCCAAATTTGAAATAAATAAATAAATAAACTTTTAAAGTCTTGGTGAAAACTTTTGGTTTTGTATGACAAATGTTCTTGGTGGTGAGCTTGGCTTTAGTCTGCTGTCTTTTTCCCTTGAACCTGGAAGTGTAGAGTCTTTTGGCATCAATGAAGCAATGCAGGCTGGATCCTTCTTGCTTGACGTCACAATTCATCAAAAGTCACTTTAGGGTTTAATGGGAACAATCAGACAACAAGATTTTAGCAGTTTAGCACAGTCTGTAGAAAGATCTCTCCCTGTGGACAGCAATGCTGTTTTGGGTAACTGGACTCTGTGATTCTTTTTTGTTTTAGTTCATTTCTGCTTTTGAACCTGCAGCTCTGGATTCATTGCTATTTAACAGCACTGCAGGCTTGCTGGCTGGTAAATTTTAAAGTCAGTCTCTTGTTCAGGCTTTTAACAGAAATTCCAAAACATTACTTTTAGTCCAAATCCTCAGTATGCAAAACATAGGCCTTGCTTAATCTAATACTGGAAGAAAGTCCTTTCTGTAACAGTCAGTTTTAGCAGCTGGTTTAGCACCCTCTTGAGGTGGCAATGTCAAAGCCCAAATAATGTTACAAGCAGGTGTGGTTTCAGGCTTTTGGCCTAGTACAAGTCCAAGCTCATCCAAAATTGACAGGACATTCAACACAGGTCGCTACACACCAAATAATTAAGCAGTTTTGGGCCGGCTTTGCCAGTATCCCTTTTATGTCCCATTTGCTGGGCGACATCACCATCAGGTTATGATTGGTCTGAGTACTTTTTGAGGGTGTTACTGTTAGCCCCTCCTAAGCCTTTTTTTTATCAGTGTGACCTCATGTTCAAAAACTATTTTTGATATAAAACAACTTTTCTTTCTTGCATCTTTGTGCACTTTTGTACATATATAAAATTCACATTTTTAGATGCAACTAAAGGAGAGGATTCATTTGAGACCAAACATGATGGTGTCAATTTTAATATAAAATCTATAATTTATAAAAGCATTATAAAAATGTTTTTCTTTATAGATATTTAAACGTATTTAAGATTTTAGAAGTGCATTTGTTCCTGTTTAAAATGATGTTAGTTTGGCACACCTACTATCATTAGAACTGTATACATTTAATAAAACTTCTTTAAGACAGGGATCTTCTTAGTTTGAGGTAAATGAACCATGACTTCATGTTGCTATCCAGAGGCTTATAATCCACCTGACTAGTTGTTTCTATTAGATAAACACTTTACTCTCATTCCATTGAAGAGGTGGCAAGGTTAGCTTACTACAGACACCAAACTTGTTAATATATTTTAAACAGTTTTGGGGGCTACAGATTTGTGTAAATAGCTCACAATACACTTTGTTGATGGTTTAAAACTTACTCACAGGGCAGGTGCATGTATTTGCAATAACTTGTATAATTTTGAAATGTATCAGAGTTTTTGCATATTTTTTATAAATAAAAGTCTTACTTTCTTAAAGCCAGTTTGAATCTATGTTAACCTCTAAGATTTGCTCTGGCTGGTACCAAAAAACAAGATTGTAAATGATGTCAAGTTTCAAGCTCTTCTACTACTAATTGGAAGAGGCCATTTCATTTAAACAGACTATCCCTGAAACAACCTTTTTTTTCCTTGGGGTTGACCATGTATGCTGTATTCCCTTTTTATGGCATCATTCCTTCAGTTCAGTATTTAAGCCTTAAGTAGCATTGCCTTTGTTTTAAAGTTCATTTAGACATTAATTTGACCAGAAACATTTACAGGACTTAATAATTAAGCCAATATAAGGATATAGAATAACAATTAAGAATATAATAATATTATAATAAAATATTTTAATCAAATTAGTTCTGTTCCCATATCCCCTGAAACTTGATTTTGCAGTCACACCTCAAAATCACCTTTTGGATGAGATAAAAAAAAATCCACCTCTTGATCATAATGTCAAGTCATTAAACAACTGGAAATTTGAGGTCAACATGTGGGCACCCACTGGAAATTAGATATTGCCTCTCAGCTGACCTATCTTTGGTAAATACAATCTAAAAATGTGTTAAAGCAGGGCATATTTGAAAATGAGATAATGCATCTCTTCTGGTCTTTCCTGGGTACATATGTAGTAAAAATGTGTACAAGCTGGGGATGGGGAAGTATGGGGACTGGAGGGTTATATAAAATGTTATGTATCCTGGATTTGGTTGTTCTCTCCTTTTCTTAACTGTACTTCTGGGATTGATATGCTATGTATATTCTGTTACTTTATCTTTCAATAAAGTTTATTTAATTTGAAAAACAAATGTGTACAAGCAAGACCCAGTACAACAGCAATTCAATCAGTGAACATTTGGCATTAATAAATGCTTTTTAACCATGTAAGTGAAAAGAGGAAGTGCAGGGGTGGGATAGCAAGGTTAAAAATAGATGGGGGAAGGGACTTTGCAGATGGGGACCAGGAAAAGGCAAACATCCAGAACAAATAGTTTTGTATAGTGTTCACAGAGAAGGGAGAGTAGAAGGGTCACAAAAAAGTAATAGGAGTATTGGAGGGAGGGACAGATGTGGACACTAGTCTACTCTCTGAGAAAGTGGGCAATGCAATGGGTTAGACAGTGTACATCTAAAGGTATTGAGGGAGCTCAGGAAGGTACTGGCTGCACCTCTGACATTACTATTTAACAGCTCATTGGAAACAGGCTTGGTTGTGGAGGACTGGAGGAGGGCAGATATAGACCCACTACACAAAAGTGGTAGCACAGAAAAGTTGACAATTATAGGCCAGTTAGCCTGACATCAGTGGTGAGAAAGTTAATGGAATCACTGTTGAGGAAAGGATTGTGGAAGAATGCACTTAGGCACAGAAATCCAGCGGTGGAGTACAAAATGGGTGGGGTGGTACAGATGACCACCAAACAGGAAAGAGATCTGGGGGTAATCATATTGGATGACATTAAGGTGTTCAGAAAGTGCAACAAGGCAATTGGGAGGTCTAGTGGGATGCTGAGGTGCATAGGAGGGGTATCAACAGCAGAAAGATGGAGGATGTGCTGCCTTTGTATAGATCACAGGTAACATCTCATCTAGGGTTCTGTGTTCAATTCTGTAAACCACATCTCTGTAAGGACATAGACAGAGTGGAGGCAGTCCATAGAAGGGAAACTAAAATAGTGCAGGGTCTGCTTCAGAAGCCCTACGAGGAGAGACTTAAGGACCTGAATATGTACAGTACACACTGGAAGAGAGGAGGGTGGGGTGATATGATATAGACCTGTAAATATTGTATAGCAGGTTATATTAGCTTTCTGTTTATATTAGCTTAAAGCAAAGAACTGCTAATATAAACAGACTGCTAATATAATCTGCCATACTAACTGTACTCCAGCAGTAAGAACTGAGCGCTAAATATATCAGGAGCTAATATGTACAACTGGAGTCATCACGCTAAATATATCAGGCACTAATATTAACTGCTATACAGTACCTATAGAGGGTAAATAAGTACAGGAGGAAAGTATTTGTCAAAAAAAAAGGTGCTCAAGAACAAGGGGACAGGATATGAAGCCGGAGGAGGGTACATTTAGGACAGATGGGAGGAAGTACTTCTTCACAGAAAGAGTGGTGGATTCCTGGAACAGCCTTCCAGTGGAGGTGGTGGGGGTGCAAACAGAGGAGGAGTTCAAGAATACATACAATAGGCACAAGGTAATCTTTGGGGAAAGGAAGCGGTGGAGGGATAATGGACTGGAGATCAAGTAGGATCTTCAGTGATACTGTAGACATGCAAAAAAATGGGCAGATTAAATGCCCAAAGTGGTCCTTAGCTGCCAATAAATTCTATGTTCTATGTTTCTATGACTTTGGGTGAGTCAGCTCAGTTGCGAGATTTCAGCAATCTCCACCAGAAAATCACTGTACATGAAATAAAATGATTTATGCAACATATGTAGCCAAATAAACAGTGGCATAAATCAATGTATTTTCATAACCATGGGATAAATATTTTTAGGTCCATTTATCCCACACACTGACATCAATCTCTGACCATTTATCCCACATACAGATATCAGTCAAAGACCTGAACCCTAATTTGCATAAAGCGTGCCCTTTCTTTTTCTTCCACAATTAAATCATGCCATCTCGTGCCATCTCTCGCACATGGCATGACACACAAAGATGTTCTCACAGTCCATGAGCTGACCATAACAACAAGCTCAGTACATCGGAAAACTACCATGTAGTCTCAATCGACATCATTTTAAAATAATTCTTTAACAAATACCCCGACTACTATAATGAATCAAAATGAAAAATACATTTAAAAAAAAAACACAGAATGGCAGTGTCACAAGACAACAGCTTTGACCTCGAACTGCAGGACATAATAACTCAATTTGAAATAGACGTCGATCTTCTAGAAGAGCCACAGCAGGAGCAGTTACCTTCAAATCCAAGTACAGCCTTCAATTTTATCATGGCAATCACAAGTACGCCTCAGAAAAAAAAAACAGCACCACAATCTCTTTAAGTAGCCCTTCTCAAAGGTGCAAAATACTGGTTAGTTCTGAAAATAAAAATAGCCAGCCTCAAACTGTTACCCACGAAACCAAAAATAACCAAAAAACAGTAGCAACTGAGAAGCGCTCTACAGCACCAGTCACTACATTCCTTCATATTACAACTGAGCAACAAGAAATGCCAAGCACCAGCAAGGAACTCCATAACATTGGCAAAAAGGAAAAAAATCCTCTAATAACCATAGACGTAACAGCAATCTCAGAATTCATCCAAAATGTCAAAAACAGCAACACGCTTAAAAAGACAAACATAAACTTGAATCTTGTCAAAGCCTACATCCAGCAGAACTTCAATATCACCACAGACCTGCACAAACTCATCCCATCAATTTTAAATAGTCTTCTGTGCCACTTTATGCATGCAAAAGGGAAAGACAACTCATCCTATGAGCCACTAACATGCAGAGCTATTTTTCAAAGCACAGAAAGGCACTTGAAAGAAAACTACCCACTCTCCACATCAACTGCACTAGAATTTGAAACTGCCAGACAAGTACTAAAATCCAAGCAGAAATAGTTAAAGATCCTTGGAAAAGGGTGCAAGCCAAAAGCTGCTGATCAACTTACAGATCAAATAACTGATGAACTATATACCAAAAAACAACTTGGTACCTACACCCTGACTCTCTAACGAACACCATGTGGCTTACCATCAGTCTCTACTTTGGACTTTGAGGCAACACAGAAATGCATTCCCTCTGTTGGGGAGACATACAATTAAAGCAAGATGAAAATGGGAAAAAATTCCTAGAATACAACCACAAATGCCAAACAAAAACCAGAACTGGTGCAAATCCAAAAGACTACAGAAAGCTAAAACCAAGAGCATATGAAATTCCAGAAAACCTGCTCAGATACCCAGTAGCAAACTTTGAGATCTACAAATCAAAAAGGCCAGAAAAAAAACTTTACAACCTGATTCTCCTTTCTTCCTTCCTCTCAGCAAACACCTCAGTACAGCAGCAAAAAGCCGGCACCGGGTACAAAAATCAACCCACTGGCATAAATAAACTGTCCACCATAGTAAAAACCATGATTGCTGCAGCCAGTGTTGAAAACAGCAAAAGACTGACCAACCACTCAGCTCGAAAGCACCTAGTGCAAAAGTTATGTGACAGTGGAGTAGCGGCTACTGAGATAATCCAAATATCTGGACATAAACAGCTACAAAGTCTCAATGTGTATGCAAAAATAAATGAAAGCAAACAACTCCAAATCTGCAAGCCACTAAGTGGAATGACAACTGATACCACCTTTACACCACCAGTGAAGAAACCTAAGTAGCCTCCCACTCCACCTAAATATGAACAACTGCTAGGAGCCTGTTTTGACAGGACAAATATAATAGTGAAGAACATTACCTTCAACATCATACAAGGTAAGCATCATCCCACATAACACTTTCCCAATATTTACCCATCCACCCACCAAACACCCAACCCACAATCACACAATCCCCAAAACATACTTACCTTCCACCCACCCACACCAATACCCCCACACTTTATTTTTCAACCACATTACAACTATATTTCCAACAAAGACAACTAAATATTTTTTCCTCATTCTCCCCCACAGGAAACAAGTGATACATACTGAAAAGAAGACCCCACGTCATTGAATCTGATACTGACTCCAACTAATGGGTGCCACACATGAAAAACCATCAAAAGACTTCATACCCAAAAGGAAACAAAAAAAGTGATAATCACAACTTCTTGAACAAGAAAACAACTTGCACAGCCAAAGACTGAGCATACCAAAAAGCCACAGACCCACTGAACTTTTTGCATTTTGAAATAAAAAAACAAACAGTGATGGACACATGCCAGAAAAATTATCTTGCACTTAAGAACAGAACAAATATTGCTAAGTAGTATACCTTCATTGAAATCCAAAACTGATGTTGCCATAATAAAAACAAGCATTTGTCAATGCCGAATGTTGTCTTGCTGGTGTTGGCATTGGTAGTGCAGGAGTTAAGAGAGATGCATAATAGGAATAGCAGTGAAGTGTAGAACCGAAGTCAACCCCACCTCACCATGCAGAGTGACAGATATTGGGATGTGCCTTTGGGTTGCTGGCCATAACGCTCATGCTATTTCACCTTACCCTGCCCTGCAGAGTCTGACAAGTGTCACGTTGTGCCTTGGGGTCATCTGGCGTTATGCTCACCCCATTTCATAAGTATGTACATTGAGATGGGTACAGCATTGGGGAATGGGTTGAACGTTGGGTCTGAAGAGTCCAAGGCACACCTTGATGCCTGTCCATGGCTGCAGGGTGGGGGTGGAGGACCAGTGGTGTGAGCAGTACAGCAGACAATCCAAAGACACACCGCTGATGCCTGTTAGTCTGTACAGGGTGGGACATAATGGTTAGAAACCATAACGCCCTGGGCATGTGTTGGTATTTGCACTCCAAATTTTAAAACATGGCCTTTTTGTGACCCCACCTCATGAAAGCATTTGGGACCTCTGCTCATGAACAGTGTCCCTGTGATTTTGTTAATCTGTCTCGAACATTGGTTTTCCACAGTGACTATGCTATTCTGTACCACATTAAAATGTCAGCTGCACTATTGATAAGGAGGTGTGAAGAGATGGCAATGTTGAAAATCTGGAGTGAAAATATTAAACATTCTCGAAGTTACGAGCATGTGTGAAAACTGTGCATTGCACGCTTGTAACTGTCATTTACTGGAATTATTTCAACAAATTTTTAACATAGCCATTTTGGGACCTCTGCTCATGAACAGTGGTACTACAATTATCTTAATCTGTCCTGAACGTTGATGTTCCACAGCGACCGTGCAATTGTGCGCCACATGTATGAAACTACATTTCCGACATTATGTGACATTAACAACTGTACTGTTCATAAGAAGGTGTGTAAAAACAACAATGTTAAAAATCTGGAGTGAAAATATTACAAATTCTTGAAGTTATAACTGTGCATAAACACTGTGCAACGTACTCTTGTAACAGTCATTTTATGGAGTTTTTTCACCAAATTTTCAACATAGGCATTTTGGGACCTCTGCTCATGAACAATTTTACTATGATTATCTTACTCTGTTCTGAACACTGTTTTCCTACAGCGAATGTGCCATTGTGCGCCGGATGTGTGAAATCACAGTTCGGGTAGGATGTAGAAAATGAAAGCTGTACTATTCATAAGGAGGAGGAGTGAAAAAATGGCAATGGTGAAAATCTGGAGTAAAAATATTACACATTTGCAAAGTTATGAGAGTGTGTGGAAACTGCACAATGCACACTTGTAACACAGTCATTTGATGGATGTTTGTCACCTAATTTTCAACATAGGCATTTTAGGACCTCTGCTCATGAACGGAGTCACTGTGATTTTCTTAATCTGTCCCAAACACTGATTTCCCACAGCAACCACACTATTCTGGGCTGGAAATGCAAAAACACAGTTTGGCAGCATTGTGAAAAATGAAAGCTGTACGGTTCATAAGGATGTATGAAAAAATGCCAATGTTGAAAATCTGGAGTGAAAATATTACACATTTGCTAAGTTACGAGGGTGTGTGGAAACTGCGCAATTCATGCTCATAGCAAAGCCATTTAATGGGCTTTTGTCACCAAATTTTCAACATAGACATTTTAGAACCTCTGCTCATGAACAGTGTCACTGTGATTTTCTTAATCTGTCCCGAACACTGATTTCCCACAGTGGCTGCATTATTCTGCACCAGAAGTGCGAAAACACATTTCAGTCAGGATGTGAAAAATGATATCTGTACTGTTCATAAGAAGGTGTGGATAAATGCCAATGTTGGCAATCTGGAATTTTTTTTCCACCAAATTTGCAACATTGGCTTTTTGAGAGCCCACCTCATGAACAGTGGCACTGCTGTTTTATTAATCAGTCCTGAAAGGTGATTTTAAGCAGTGACTGCAAAATCACCTTTCAGGACTAAATAACACCATGACAGTGACTGAATTCATGAGGAGGGGTCCCAATAATCCCATGTTAAAAATTTGGTGCCAAAATGCCCGCGATATGCACCAAAGTTGAAAAAACCCTATTTACGCCATTATACAGCTTACCGGCATTTCTTCAGTTCACGGTCAGCTTTGAAGAGTTCAGACATGTTCCCAATCCACCAAAGATCATTGTGCTGGGCTCTGGAGGTAAGTATGGGGTGAGGGTGTGTGTCTGGGGAGGTGGGGTATGCAGTGGGTGGGCGCGGATTGGGGGAAGGAGACGCAGACAGCGAGGGACCGTTTTCTACTTTACAGGGTTAAAGAAAAAAGAACATTACGGGAAGGTTTTTTCTTTCAACAGGTACTTTTGGCACACTGGGGTGGGCTTCCAGCATGCTACCTGCATGTTTTGGGGTGGGGGTGACTGGAGCCGATAGAGATTGGGCACCCCTTTGGCAAATAAAAGGTGTTGGGGGTGTGATGCCGAGGGGGTTTGGGTACCCCCCTCAGCAAATAACTGGCACAACATGATGTCAATGGGGACTGGGCTCCCCATCAGCAAATGAACTCAGGAGGGGGGCATGATGATGCTGACAGGAGGATTGGGCACCCCTGATGCTGGCTTTTCTGGAGACTGTGGGAGGCGGACGGCACAGCCACCACCATGTCTGATTAAAATGTTACACCAGGAAAGGCATGCCCTGCAATGAGGTGGAGCTCCCTCATTGCAGCGGCTAAAATGTTTTAAGTTGTTGGCACTCTTTTGCACTGCTGTCATAGACAGCATGAAGTCTAATTCGTGCCACGATGCTCAGCCCCAAAAAGCAGTGGCGCCACTGGCCACAACATGACCACACCACCAAAACCTGCTATTCTAAAGTTACCACAACATGTTTCTTGTGCAGGCGCATGACAACATAAAAATGATGTTCTGTCTAACAAAAAAGCATTTTAAACTGCTGCATTATAATAAAAGATGTCACTTTTTTTAACAAAGGTGTACTACATAACAAACAAACGCTGATACCTCTTCTGAGTAGACATAATAAAGTTCTGTTTACAGAAATGTTCCTATCTGTAGCCATGACAATAAACTGTTTCTATAGTTACAACTTTCTATTACTGTGCATTACATAGCTATTCACCTTACTAGACTTCTATAAAACTTAGCATCTACTGTTTGTGAAATATATTTAGCAATGTATTTTAGCACTGTTTAGCAATCTGATTTTCTTTTGTATAATTACAGTCATCACACCACAGCATTACTACTATAGAAATGCAAAATCACACACGCCCCCACAATGTAAAGAGTCATGGGCTGTATATGCAAATCACCACAGAATATTATGCTGGTTCAACTTTAAGTAGAAATGCATGGTGCCGAAAGGCCTCTCACACAGTTTGCAAATAACTGTCAGAAAAGCATCTCTGCAGAAATATAAAGTAAAAGCATGTTTTTCTACTTTCATTTAGCATAAAAAGGTATACAATTTACCAGAAAGGCATTGCAGTACAAAATATAACTTACTTTAACCTGTTTAACAAATGCAATAGTTGTACCAATACTAAAGGTGAAGCATGAAAGCATACACATCTACCTTTCCTGTACTGCACAATTCAATAAATAGTTTGTTTCTGCAATTACCTGTTCATGTCTTCATTGCAGCTCCTTCTATGCATACCACTTTTCAGACACCAGGGGACTCAAACCCATGACATTTGCAAACTGCCATTTCCATAACTGAAGTTACCCACTCAAAAATGTCACACATAAAACAGAAAACGTACCCCCCCACCCAACACATAATAAATAAAACAACCCAAAAAATACAACAATCTTCGAGCTCTTTGGGCCCCATACCACATCAATAGCCATAACGTACCATGCTCTTCTTTCTGATCTTCAGGCTCTTCATTCCCCAGATCCATGGAAACATCCCCTCCAAGAAAGAAAAACACTATAAAACAAAAAACAAGCCCCAATCCACATTGATACCCTCAACAAAACACACTCTAGTCTCCATTCTTCATGCTCTTCACACCCCAAATCCATCAAAATATCAAAAAAAAAAGACAAAAAACAATTGTTTCTAATCCAAAAAGTATCTTCAGGCTCTTCATGCCCCACAGCCTCTACCTTCCCAAATACAGCTGCTCCATCACTCTCCTCAATATTCATCTCCCCCCTCAGAAAACAAAGCCAACCCACACCGCTACACTGACTTCACCGTAAAAAGTAGCTGACATCCAAATGCTGTCACACGGCCACTCCGACAGTACACTCCCCTTCCATAAGCCACGCTCCAGCCACTAACTCCACCATGGTTCTTCTTGAACACTCGACCTGCTCCACTCACAAACTGCGCCACTACTCCAAAACCACACCCTCAACAAACCAGCCAATCACAAGCATTTTCCCATGATACATCGACCAACAGAAAGCACCACACACTTTCATTCACAAAACTCACAACCAATCGCATCCCATACACCACCATGCATAACCAATCACCATTCACATGCAGCCAAACCACACATACAGTAAAACGCAACCCCACCCAAAAAAAATGAATCACAAATAGTCCCACATAAAAATTAAAAATAAACAAAGTTACAAACAGTATAAAATAAGCTACGATGTTGCATAAATCGCACATGTGCTGGCCATTCATGGGATACATGATTTATTTAAACTCACAGTCTGTGACCTCGGTACCTCACTCGTGGCTCTGCCACTCGTGAGGTTAGCCAAGGTCATAGACTGCTCATTTAAATAAGTCATGTACCCCATGAATGACCAGCACATATCCCCTATTTAACAGAATAGGAAAGACTGACACACAGAAGAGTAGCAAAATGGGCAAGAAATGAATGAGTGTATCAACAGAGTGGGCAAGACCATGATTAATGGCAGATGGCTGCAGTTGGCATGGTGGCAAAGAATGGGCAGAAGCATGGATCTATAACTTCAGTGGCAATGACAACCCCTTGTAAAGCAGATAAATCACTACTGATAATCGCTGATGAGTACTAAGTAGCACATACAGTACTGTATTGTATGATATAGATACCATGAGTACATTTCTTATTCCCAGAGATAGCCACTATCTTCAGTGTTCAAGGATATAGCCAGCATCATCATTCCTTATAAATAACAGATACACACCACTGGTAATGGAATCAGTCACTGGGCATTGCGGTGCTTCTAGGGAATGGCTCATGGAGCCAAGCATGATTGAAAAACATAAAGAAAACAATGGCAACAGGGACAAAAGGAAACTTATTATGCTGGGAGATTCCATGATCTGCAGAGTGGAATCACACATAAATTCAAATGGTGGTACCAGGGTCACTGTCATGTGTCTCCCAGACATCTGCAAAAAGTGACACAAAACACATCAAACAGATTGTGTGAAGGGAGGATGGAACAAAACACAGTCATTCACCTAGGGACCAATGGCTTGTCCAATCAATCAGTTGCGGAGACAAAGGAACACATTGTACAACTTGCTAACAGAATATCCTTTCTTTCATCCACACTGGCATTCTCGGAGGTGCTTCCAGTCTGGGGGTGGGGTGGAAGCACCAAGAGGGTCAGAGAGGAGAACATACATGAGTTTATCTTATGGCTGAGGGAATGTTGCCAAGAAAACAGCTACCATCTCATCAGCAACTTGCAGTCCTTCTAGCAAAGGGGCTTCTTTCAGTATGATGGTCTCCACCTGACCAAGGAAGGGGTGAGGGTGCTTGGTCAAAAATGTGATTTGTACACGGTCCATTTAAACTGAAGGCTGGGGAGGTGGTGATGACACTTACCGAGGCGAAGGGTAAGAAGGTCACTACCCCCTCCCGACAGCAGCAAATGATATGGTAACTACTCCAAAGCATTATAATGCTATACAAATTAAGGAAAACTCTTGTCAATAACTGCGGTGAAACTCTTCAACAAAAGTTTTTGTCTGAAACCACAGGTACAGATCCAAGGAGTTCTGGCAGGGGTACAAACGAGGGGTGGAGTCCTTTCCAACAAAACTTTTCATCAAAAACCACAGGTGCAGGCTGAAAGAGCCCCATAAATCTTTTGTCCAGAACTACAGGTGCAGACCAAAGGACATCCATTAAGGGTACTAAAGAGGCATGGCAAAGCAAAAGGAAATCTACTTGTGCTAAGATTGGGGGTAGAACATGGAGGGCAATGGCATTAAACACCAGAAGCCTGATGAGCAAAATTCCTGACCTCATGGCCATTATGGCAGAAGCTGAACTCGACTTAGTGGCTGTGATGGAAACCTGGTTTACAGAGAACCATGGTTGGGACATCGCTATCCCAGGCTACCACCTGTACAGAAGAGACAGAAAGGGTAGGAGAGGGGTGGAGTAGCATTATATGTCCCAGAGGAAATCAAGGCTACAGAGATTCTGAATTCTGGATGAGATTGAAGCACTATGGGTAACAGCTGAGACAGGATTAGGGGCAGCCATTAGGATAGGAGTCATCTACAGGCTGCTGTCACAAAGGGATATTGGGGACAAGGAAATGATGGAGACATTCCACAAAATGACAGAAAAGGGTGGTAAAATAGTAGGGGATTTTAACTTGCCAGACATAGACTGGGAATCTTGTACAGCATCTTCGTCAAGAACAAGGGACTTTGTAATGGCCCTAAAGGGTGCAGGGCTGAGTCGGCTTGTGGAAACTCCTACCAGAGGTGAAGCTGTCCTCGACTTGGTTTTAACTAATAGTGACAGGGTAAAGGAGGTAGAGGTGGGGTGCCACTTAGGAAATAACCACCACATGGTGGGATTTAAAGTAAACACTAGTGAAGACATTAGTCATTCCAAGATCAGGGGTTTAAATGTCAGAAAAGCAGACTTTCAGAAGATGAGAAATAGCCTGGCAGAGAGTGTTAGATACAGGGAAGAGAAAGGGGTAGACAAAATGTGGGAGTATCTCAAAGGAGCAGTCACAGAGGTAACTGAACAGCATGTCAGGAGGACAAGAAAGGCAAATAAGAAAAGGAAACCCCTCTGATTCTCCAGGGATGTGGCTACAATAGTAAGGGAGAAAAATAATGCATACACAAAGTTTAGGGTGTCAATGAAAGATGAAGATAAGGAAACCTTTAAGGTAGCACAGACAGAAACTGCTAAAGCAATAAGGAAGGCTAAAGCCCTGACTGAACTAAGGATTTTGCAGGGGACAAAGAAGGGAGATAAAGTCTTCTTTAGGTACATAAGAGAAATGAGGAAAACCAAGGGAGGGATGGTTAGACTAGCAGATACTGGAGGGAAACTGGTAGAAAAAGATTGTGGGAAAGCAGAAGTCTTAAACTAGTACTTCTATTCTGTGTTCACCAAAGAGAATGCAGGGGATGGGCCTAGCCTGCAAAGCAGCAAGACCTAGGGACCGGAGGCTGATACAAGCCCCTTCATAGAGGGTCAAGTCTTGGAAGATTTAAATAAACTAAGGTGAACAAGGCCATGGAACTGGATGGGATTCACCCTAGAGTTCTCAGGGAGCTGGGGATTGTACTAGCAGAACCCCTAGCAGAACTATTCACCAAATCACTAGAGAGTGGGACTGTACCGTACGGAGGATTGGAAAAGGGCACTAGTGGTCCCGCTCCACAAAGCAAGGACCAGGGAGGAGGCTGGCAATTACTGTCCAGTAAGTCTCACATCAGTGGTAGGGAAGCTGATGGAGACACTATTCAAATCATAATGTATCTGGAATCCAGTGGGCAGCAAGACCCAAAACAGCATGGGTTCATGGCAGGTAGGTCTTGCAAACTAACCTGGTTGACTTCTTTGACTATGCTGCAAGGATAGTAGATCAGGGAGAGGCGGTAGATGTCATCTATCTGGAGTTTAGCAACGTCATTGACTCTGTTCCACACAGAAGGCTGGTAAGGAAGTTAGACCACATGGGGTGGGCAGGGGGTGGTTGAGTGGGTGAGTAGCTGGCTGAGAGGAAGAACACAAAGGGTTCAGGTAAATGGGGCATTTTCAGCTGAGAGGCAGATGACCAGCGGGGAACCACAGGGTTTGGTACTGGGTCCCCTACTATTCAATGTGTTCATAGCAGACATTGCAAATGGGCTGGAAGGTAAAGTGTTTGTTTGCTGATGACACCAAGATTTGCAACAGAGTGGACTCCCCTGAGAGTGTGAGGAGTTTGACTTCAGACTTGAAGAAACAGGAGGAGTGGTCGGAAACATGGCAGCTGAAATTCAATGCCAAAAATTGCAAAGTCTTGCACTTAGGCAGAACCAATCCTGAAGAGATTACTACCTGGGAAGAGAGAAGCTAGCCTCCATCAGACAGGAGAGGGACCTAAGGGTCATTATATCAGAAGACTTGAAAGTGGGTAAACAGTGCAAAAAGGTGGCACTAATGCCAAGTGGCATGCTGGGCTACATCAGGAGGGGAATCATGAGTCACAGGAGGGACGTGGTGTTACCACTCTACAGGGCGCTGGTGCACCCCCACTTGGAGTACTGTGTACAGTACTGGAGATTGCACCTCAAAAGGGGCATAGACAGAATTGAGAAGGTGCAGAGGAGGGCCATGAAAATGATTCAAGGACTGCACCATATGGCATACCAGGACAGGCTAAGATAGCTCAACATGTACTCCCTGGAACAGAGGAGGGAAAGGGATGACATGATTGAGGCTTTTAAATATATGAGGGTACTGGTGTGTGAAGTTTGTAAAATTCGCTCCATGTAAAATTTTGCAGAGTTTGACTATTCTGCAAAGTTTTCTGCCCTGTGAAGTCCCACTTCGAAGTGTATATTTTGCAGATTTGTGAAATGTTGAAGTAAAAAATTTTGATTCCTTTTACAGTCAATGGTAGAGGTGTCCCAGATCCACAAAGCTGGAACTTCGCTGTTGAAGTTCAGCACAAGAGTTGAAGTTTGCAATGAACCATGAGATATGAGGTCACATGTTGCTGAACAGCCAATGAGAAGCTAGTTTTGTCATTCTATGAGTGTAGTGTGTTTGAAAGAGACTTAAAGAGCAGAGCTTGTGCTGCAGCTTAGAGTCAAATCTAAAACATTATATAAAAGAGCATTTTGTTTGTCAAATTGCTTCAGAATTGTTGCTGTGAGTGCTCTTTGCACACATGGTGATTTTTGTGTTGATTTTCTCTGTCCTGTATTGTTTATTTGAAGTATTTAATTTTCTGTTAGAAGTTGTGGTTTGGTGGCTTGTGCGGGCCTGGGGAGGGTAGGAGCAGTTTAGAAGGCACAGTTGTCTTCCGAACAAAATCAGTGGGAACATGCCCTGTCCTTTCTTAAGAAAAGAAATCACTGTCCTCCTGATGGTAATTTAACCAGAGTGATTTTTGTGTGACTGCTTGCACAACTGTATTTAGGAAAAAAAAAATCACTGTTCTCCAGACAGCAATTTAACCCGAGTAATTGCTGTGTCCCTGTGTACACACCTGTATTTAAGAAAAAAATCACTGTTCTCCAGACAGCGATTTAATCCAAGTGATTGTTGTGTCCCTGTGTACACACCTGTATTTAGGAAAATACATCAATGTTCTCCAGATAGCAATTTAATCTGAGTGATTGATGTGTGCCTGCATGTGCTGAAGAATGACTGGGAAGAAAAGGGCAACTAAAGGGAGAGGCCGTGGAGTGGCCACAAAGAACATTTCCCAATTTGTGGTTCCTAATCCTAAGCCTAATAGTGGTACAGGAACCAGAAACATGCCTGTGAGAGCACAGGGACAGCATTCAGAGGACTCTGTGGCAGGAAGTAGCAGTAGTAGCAAAATATATGGCCCTGGTGTTGGCTTTTTGCAGTTAAGTTTTCTCTGCAGAATCTGTGGCATGGCAGACATGTTGACGGATGTCTCAGTGTCAAGTGACACAGTGAGAAGAAGCAGCAGCAGCACCACCAGCAAACAAACAGCTGTGGGCTTGGTGTCTGTTAGTACTGAAGAGCAATTTGAAAGTAGTGGTGTTGGTGATGGTAGGTTGGAGGCGGAGCCTACTATTGTGTTTCCATGTCCAGTGAGTGAGGGTGAGGTGGTGTTACATGTGGAGCAACATGAGGACTACAGTCATGAAGAGAAGGTGCATGTTACAGAGCCTGTGGCACTTGCTACTGAGGCAGACAGATACACTGAGGCTGATGACACTGCCATCTTTTTTCCAGACTATGATGTGGATGATAATGATGATGCGTCAGATGACATGGATCCCTCATGGGAGCCACAAAAGAAAAGGGCAAAACAGGGTGTCACAGAACATGTCTTTCCTGTTGCCTTAACTGCTAAAACCACCACGGAGAAGAACCATTGTTTCTTCCATTTCTACATTGTTCTAGTCACCCCACAGCATAACAAGGAGCAAATCTTCTCCTTTTCTACCATAATCACAGTCATCTTGGCACCAAGTAAATACAAGGCTCCATAAGTCCTTAGTGTGGGATTTTTATGTACTGGAGCCATCTGACGAGATAGTGGCAATTTGCCAACTGTGTCAAACCTGATTAAGTCGAGGTTAGAAGGGTAGTCACCTTGGCACAGGTGGGCAACACATACACCTTAAAAACAGGCACCCAATTTGGTGGCTTCGACACCAGAAGGCGGTCAGCACAAGTGATTCTGATACATCCCAACCAGAGGGCAATGTAAGCAAAATACACCCAGCACCACTACAGGGACATGGAGGTGCAGGTGAGGAGGAGGACATTGTTGTGGTACTGGATGATGGAGATTTTGGAAGTGGGAAAAATAGTGGTCCTAGCATCTGGAGTACCACCCCAACCCAAAATGTGATTGCTACCCCAGTTATGAAAAACCAAAAAGCTGCTGAGGTGTGTCGTGCATCGCCACAGGCCATAAGTATCATTGGCAGTCCCAAGGCAAGAAGCACCTCCTTACTGGCACAATGACAAGGCAAGCTGTTTGGCACACCACCAGGTGCATCACTGATGGCGTCAGTATCAAGAAAACTTCAGCCGATGCTGACTTCCATTTTGGATTGGCAAACACAATTCACACCTAATCATGATACAGCGTGGGAGTTGAATGCAGCATGTGCAGAAATGATTGCTCTGGATTTGTTACCATACTCCTTTGTAGAGAATGTGGGATTTAGCCAGTTCGTGGCCCATGCCTTGCCAAAATGGCAGGTGCCATCACGTACATACTTTTCAAAGCATGCCATCTCTGAACTGTACAGTACTGTATGTGACATGGTACATCATGCCCTGTAGCATTCCTCAGCACAGTATGTCCATCTGAGCATGGACATGTGGACCAGTGGGAAAACATCTGGTAGCTCTTACCTGTGCATTACAGCACACTGGGCATAGGTACCTGGGGTAGCGGCTGATTGGGGTATAGGCAGGATTTGCACAAGGACAAACTGTGGTGGTAGCAACATGCCTGGTGTTAGCAGGGGTCAACCGTAACTTTTTTTTGCACTAGCCAGATGGACAAGTTGATTAAAAATTTCATTAACCCACAGATGGTTGCACTAGCCCACAATAATAATGGTCAGTTTTGATCGGTTATACAGGAAAAATGCAAGCCAAGAAATACTTCGATTATTGCATATTTATCCTGCTCCCACATTGCTTCCTGCCACAGCAAAAAAAGACTGCAATACAATCACATGCAGTGTGTACTCGCATTGTTTTTTACCATGTGCCCCATGCTTCCTCTTTCTTCACCCCCTCCATGCCAGACTAAAGAATACCATAATAGAATATGTTTAATCAAGCAGTTCTAGCTCTGCACACACAATAACCAACATCATCGTGCACCTCACCACAGTCCCACCCTGACCTGCAGGGCAATGTACAGGATCAAGCAGAGAAAGACAGTCATCCCCCACCCTGTGATTAACCAGACCTGCACTTCTGGAAGTTTTCTTACACCTCAAAGTGAGCCAGGGGAAGTTTTAGGATTTCTTTTGCGAGAGTTAAACAAACACAGGGGGCTTGGGATGTAAGAAACGTTGACATATTTGTTTATATATACCAGGCACAAAGGTACTAATATAATATGCTTTGTCCTAACAAAAACAGATTTTTCATAATGGTATCCTTTCATCAGTCAAAGGGGAGCGGTATACAGGCATGATGCTATACTACCTTTCTTTCTATATAGGATGATCTATGCATACCAGGAATACCTATTTTAACCTTTCAAATTATATATTTTACTAAGGTTTTGCTTTGTATCATACATGCACCAAAGCATTGTTTTTAGGATGGAAAGACATGCTGGATGGTACTGCATGGATGGCATTGACTGGTGTAATCCATTAAGAGAAGCTGTGAGCCCTATACCAGTCAGTAATGGCAACTATGAGTCTATGGATGGCCACTTCATAGTCTAGTCTGCAGTGGTATCCAGAGAAAGGATAGAGTGGACAGACCACCTGGCTGGGCAGACTGTGTATACATCATAGCATTCTACCACTGCTGTGTTTGATACAGACACTCAAAAGGTTGGAAAATGAGGCACACTGGTCTTAATATTGTGGAACAAACCAAAGACAAGTTCAGCAAACTGGAAGCTGGTGACTTAACCACTCTACCCTTGATCACAGCATGCACACTAGCTGAATGTCCTAACTATTGAGTGATAATAATGACTCACATCAAGCCTTTTGTTGGATCCCCCTCTTGAACTGCCAGATAATGGCAGCTCTTAATGAGCTGTAAATCACACCAGGCCACCTGGAACACTGAGGGATATTAGCAAAAGGACTATAGCCTGCTAAAGCAGGGACTTTTTCAACTTCATTAACAGCCATGAAAAACCTGAACTGGTCAAGACAGACAAGTAGAGGGTTAGCTGCACTAGCCCTGGCCAATTTGCACTAGGTTCAAGGCTAGTAAAACAATGTTAAGGTTGAATACCCTGTGTTAGGCAGAATGCAACACTGACTGACATGAAGAGTATCACCAGGTCACACACTGGAGAAAAGATGCTGGAAGTCGTACTAACCAAGATTGATCAGTTGCTCCACCCGCATGCACTGAAAGCTGGATTCATCACCAGTGATAATGGCTCAAATGCGTGGAAATGCATCACTGATGGGGATTTGTCAGGGTGTCATACCTGGCACATTGCCTTAACCTTGTGGTCCAGGCTTTCATTAATCATCCAGATATAAAAGGAGTTTTGACTCTTGCCCGACGCATCTGTGCCCACTTTGCACATTCAGCAAAAGCATGTGACCATCACCGTGATCTGCAGGTAAAGAACATGCTGCCTCAGCACCATTTAAAGTTTGATGTTGTCATCTGGTGGAACTCCACCTTGTACATGGTGGAGCATCTATACCAGCAGTACAAGGCTATATCTGAGTAACTGCTAATTCATGAAAGTTGTGACAACAGTTGGGCATCCATGTGTCTCAGAGCAGTGGTGCCTAATGGATGGGCTCATCTTGATTCTGACACCCTTCGAGCATACAACACAGGCAGTGAGTGGGGACACTGTCTGCATCAGTGAGTCCATTCCTGTGCTATGGGTGCTGAGGCAGACACTGCTGAACATGCAGCAACAGCTAGAGGCAGATGGTGACAGAGTAATTTGCTCATTAATGGAACACATGCTGTCCACATTAGACTCCAACACCCACATAAAGTATATTATGCAGTCTGAGGAGCTTGTAATTGCAACAGTGCTTGACCCATGTTATAAACGTGGGATGGCAGCCATATTACAAGGTGGGCATCATGAGTTGCAGAGACTGACAGAACTACTCACTCAGAGTGTAAGTGGTGCATAGTTGCTACTATGGGCACAGGGGTCAAAGAAAGATGATTGTATTGCACAGTGAGCCAGTGTTACTGCCACCCACTTTTCTTCATCTCAATCAGGGTGTCAAACTGCAACAAAGCAATGTAAGGTAAAGGAACCTATGCTGAATCCTATTTGGGCCACCTTCAGTCAGGTGGGAGTCACAGACATAGAGGAAACTGAGGAAGAAGAGGAGGATGATCACGCTGCACGTCTTCGACTGGCAAAATGCATGGTAGATGTATATTTCGCAGATACAAAGAACCTCACCATTGGCAATGAGCCACTACTATACCGGGGCACTAAGGCTAATGACTGGCCAGCACTAACAGTGGTTGCACTGAAATATCTTAGCTGCCCATCCTCCAGTGTCAGCGTTGAGCGGGTGTTCAGTTCAGTGGGTGCCATTATGCGTGACAGGCACACAAATCTATCTCCTAAAAATGTTGGCATGCTGACATTTATCAAAATGAATGAGGCGTACATACCCTCAAAAAGAGTAATGTCCCTACCGATTGACAGTGATGATGATGAGGAAGGTACTTTTGGCAGACCGGGACATACCTCATCATTATCCCTCAACACTGAAGTGGATGAAGCAGTGATGGAGAGGGAGTTCCCGTATGGTGACACTTACAGTACTGAAGACTGTGAGGGATGCTTCGTGGAGGAAGTGGGAGTATAATGAACTCTATTTATTTTCTCCTTCTCCCTCCACGTCCTCACCCATCCACAACCATGTACTCCTGGATGTCAACTTAGTTACAATAATAATGTATCACATTCAGTGCTGAGATGTACATAAACAACTATTAATTAGTGTTGCTTCTTAATTGCGTCAAATTGAACAGCTGCAAACAATGCACTATGACACTTTACAAATTACTGAACAGAACACCTGCTATAGCCAGCAAGACACACCACAGCCATGCAGCAGTGACTTCAACACCTTAACCTTCTCCTCCTCCTACTATCTCTTGTGTGTAGATGCCGTGGATCCTCCTCCAACACAGGTCAAAACAGCATGGTACAGCACTTCCACCACCAGTGGTATCTGCATGTAGTAGGCAGCCAATTGTGATAAGAGAACCACCTCCTCTACCAACTCTGTACTCCCTGGGCTGCTTTAGCTATGTCCTCCTCCTCACAATCACATCAAGTAAGAAACAGCTTTGGCTTGGCTACCATTTCCACCACCATATGACTGATGATTCATTGCCACCAATGTAATAAACAGAAGTGCCTCCTGTACCTCCTCAAAACTCTCCTCTTGACAGGTTCATCTTGAGCCTTCTCCTCCATCAAGCCACTGACTGAAGTCTACAAGGCATCATGATGCATTACCACACTGCATCAAGGACTTTCTTCAGCTGTTAGTAAGACACCTGCCCTGTTTTTCAGACACTGCAGCACTTCTATAAGCCTACTACAGGCAGAAAATCAGATCATGATTGATGAGACTCATTGCAGCATTAAAATGTTTTAATGTAATGTCTTCTTCATGCAGGTTTTGCTGGTTCTACCACAGAACAAAGACACCAAAACAGAGTTGCACAGCCAGCAGTAGTAATTTAACTGTAAGTATCATTGTGATGTAATGGTTTCCTTTACTTTGCTTTGATTTCCTCTCCTTTCTTTTGCTTTCCTTTCCTTTCCATTTCTTTACTTTGCTTTACTTTTCTTTCCATGACTTTCATTCACAAAAATCTTTTCTTGTTTTCCAGATGCTCTCTGTGGACTGACATTTGTTTGGTGAATCAAACACATCATTGCAACAAATTCATGCACAAGGAATACCTGTAAGGATAACGAAGAACAGCAGAGTCAGTGATTAAGAAATGAAATTAATTTATCAATTATGGTACAGAAACAAGTCGATACCCCCCCCCAAAAAAAAACAAAAATGCTTACCTTCATGGTTGGACAATGTTGTGTATGAGTCAGACAACAGCATCTATGTTGTAGCTGTCCAGCAGTATGATGTCATCTATCTGCATTCAGCACAAATAACTTAAAATCAATGAAAGAGAAGTACAACTATATTAGACTTCGAACAGTAGCAATAACCGCCCCTCCCTTTCAATGAAAACAAAACAAAGATACTTACCTGTGCACTATGTCTATGTGCTATCATGAACCCTCAATGAGCAATCCCCCCCCCCCCAACAAACAAAAAAATACTTACCTTCATGGTTGGCCAATGTTGGGCATGATTCAGACGACGGCATCTATGTTGTAGCTGTCCAACAGTATAATGTGATATGCACAAATAACTGAAAATAAATGACAGAGAATTACGAATAAATTAGATGTCGAACAGTAGCAATAACCCCCCTCCATTACAATGAAAAGAAAACAAAGGTACTTAACCTGTGCAGTATGTCTATATGCCATCATGAATCCAGGACCACAATGAGCAAGAGGCTGTTTCTCTGACTTTGGAACAACAGCAGCATGCAGCAGCAGCATCAAAGCACCATCTCATGCCTTCTCTGGTGTGTGCGCCAATGGTATTTGACTGAAAGGAAGCATCTTATCTCTGGGGACACAACTTCACATTTCTGGAAAAGTGCTGGCGGTGGTGGTGGAGTGGCAGGCCCAAAAATGCTTAGTACGATAAATATGTTTAGGTTCTCTTGCAAGCTTCACATACGCTTTGTACCCCTTCTCTGATGTGTGAGGCAATAGTATTTGACTGAAAGGATACTTTTTCTCTATGAGGACACAACTTCACTTTTCTGGAAAAGTGGTGGTGGAGTGGCAGGCCCAAAAATGCTTAGTACAATAAATATGTTTATGTTCTCTTGCAAGCTTCACATACACTTTGCACCGCCTTCTCAGGTGTGAGCGGCAACAGTCATTTTGACTGAAAGGATGTGCTTTCTTTCTAAGGACACAACTTCTCATTTCTGGAAAAGTGCTGGTGGTGGTGGTGGTGGGATGGCAGGCCCAAAAATGCTTAGTACGATAAATATGTTTAGGTTCTGTTGCAAGCTTCACATATGCTTTCCACCGCCTTCTCAGATGTGTGTGGCAACAGTATTTCAGTGAAGGGAAGCAATTAATGTCTGGAGACACAACTTTACATTTCTGGCAAATGCAGTAAACATGTTAAGTGCATAAAACAGATTTATGTTTAACTTCTCAGTAGAATAGCTCATGTTTGTGTTATGGTTTGCACTTCTTTGGGTGGTTGGCGGTTGCATACAAAACAACTACCAGTTACGCACCATCACATACCATGGGTAAACAATTTATGTAATGTGGCAAATACTTGACATTTGTGAATAGGAGTAGGGAGTACACATAATGAACCAGTGACAAAAATGAAAGGAAGGAATGTGGTTCATTATGTGTAAAAAGGATAAAAAAATAACAGAACTGGACAAGCAAGGGACATCCATACAAACAAAACAATGTTAAAAAAGAGGACAGAGAAAAAAAAGACTATAAAACAACACAGATTTTTTTTTACTTTTTATATTTTTAGGGTGTTTTTTTATTTTTAATAGGGGGGACTAGAGAGTGAAGAAATGAAGAACACAGATGACAAAATAACTACATATAAAATAAAATGTTTCTCAGACCACCCCACCAATACTGCCAGAAGATGAGTCATGCCCACCACCACCACCACACAGCTCAGATAGGACTGTGAGGCTCCTCTCATGGCTGGACATGACACTGTCCAGCTGATCCATCACTTTCTACCAGAAGGTGTCAGATTCTTGCCACAGATCATTCACCTTGGCCCATAAAATTACCAGATGACCATTTGTGGCAGGTGCCATGTGGTTATCATTACTGCCACTGCCAGAACGGTGGTGCTGAGGTACATAAGAAGTACTGCTGTGGTCCATCACATGCCTGCCATGCTGTCACTGACTTGCTGGTGCTACAGCAGCACCACCTACCTCATGCTGCTCCACATTTACCCCAGGGCCATCACCACCACCATCACGTGATGCAGCCACATCATGCTCCTTGGTCCTCCACTCAGTGATGTTGTGGATGTGAAGGTGTGTCCTCTGGCTGCCGGTCCCAAGATAGCTCCCTGTTTCACCACGCCTCACACACCACCCACACACCTTGTAGATGGCCACTGTCTCATCTGCAGGTTGCATGTCAAAAAAATCTCACACGACAGAGCGCTGCGGGATTGGGGGAGCACCAGAAGAGGAGGCGGCAGGCTGCTGCTTGGGGGGGGGAGGAACTTCTGGCTGCTACTGCTGCTGATGATCTTTTTCTTGTTTCTGCTGCTCTGCAGCAGCAGAACTCCCTTCCTGAGCTGGGGGAGGTGCCACAGTCCCTTTGGAAAAAATATGCCTGCTAAGGCATGGGCTCCTTACTGGTGCTCCAGTCTGGACTCAGCCGACTCCTGATGCTGACCCTCCATCACAAACAGAAATGTAAATAAAATGAAAGAAAAAGACTAATAACTCAGAAAAAATAAGTATACACTAAAAAAAATTTATAAAATCAGAAAGTACAGTAAAGAAAGATAAGGATTAAAACTAAAAATGGAGTAAAATATTCAACTCTAAACTCTAAAGAATCAGTTATATAAAATGCTCTGTCTACTCTCCTCTAAGTCAGTCAGACTGTGTCCACTCTCCTTCAGCTACAACTGCCAAAATGAAAGTGAAGCATTCACTTTCTGCCTGCTTGGACTCTCCCATGTGACACTCAGTAAGTAAAACGTGTGACAAACCATGTTTTTCATTAACTTCGAAGTTACTAAACAAAGTTGAAGTTGCCTTCAAAGTTAGCAGGCGAAGTTTTGGCACCAGATTAAGACAATTACCTTCAAAGTTACTATAAAGTCGAAGTTAACTGACAAAATTTCCCAGTGAAGTTTTAGCTCCAGAGGTGTCATTTAAGTTATTGTTTTTTTGCGGGGTGAATTTGGTGACTTCATGGGAACTTTGCCGGCTTGTATAAATAAGGTTAATGTTCAGGAGCTTTTCCAATTGAAAGAGAGCAGGAGAATAAGAGGGCATGACATGAGGCTGAACAGAGGGAGATTCAGGAGTAATACAAGGAAGTTCTTTACAGAGAGGGTGGTGGACCCATGGAATAGCCTACTCAAAGAGGTAATAGGGGCCAAAATGGTAGGCGAGTTCAAGACCGCATGGGAGAGACATAAAGGTAGCATATGAAAAGGCAAAGGAGAGGATGGGGAATAGCACCAGGAAGGTTCTTGGGCAGGCGAGATGGACCTTGCGGCCCCCTTCTGACATCACTTTCTATGTTTCTGTCCCTAATCCAGTCAATATAAATACAATGTAGTTAGCCAGTTTCACCCTCCACAGCATCACACAGTTCTAAAAACTAGTGGCAGTGTATTATCAAAACAGGGCAGTGTAATAATCATGCAGTCACCGACGTGGAGTGAGCTGGCAAGGTTACTGCATGAAACACACACTTGAAACAACTGCAGAAAATGTGGGTTTCTGCCCACCAAGCAAGGGTTTATATATACATGTTAGCACATGCGCTTTAATAGAGCATACACAAATCACATATGCTAATTAACTTCCTTGCATCTCCCTTCTCAATTGAACTCCCCACCCCACAAAGTAAGATATTTAAAGTTCTATGTAGCTCAAAGTTTTTGTGATTCTATATAGTCATGATGCCAGGTGGGCCTTCGGATCTCCGCCCACTGACACGGTTGATTCTCGGTCTGGAGCTGGTGCCAGTAACTTGGTCCCTACTACTCAGGGGTGAGGCCAACACCACTTGCTCACTTTGTGACTGCCCTGGCACCGCTTGTGGATGGACCTCCATTGCAGGCACCTCGGAGATCCCATCGTCCTCCATACTGTTGTCTTACTCACTTCCCTCCTCCTCTTCTTGGTTGTGTTAGTTTTATGGGCCACAGGAGTGGCGAGGTTCAGGGGTTAACAAAAGCTTTCTCCTATTTCTGTGATACAATTTCCTATTTGCTTGGACTATATAGAAATGTGGCACTTCAGTATGGTGTTCCCCAACTGCAGGGGGCCAGGTATTCTCAGGTGTTCGCAGGTAAACAGGCTGTCCCAGCTGTAAGGCTGGGAGTGGTGAGGCATGTAACTTGTAATAAGATTTTGGTTTTTCTTGAGCCCTTTGCAATGTAGCTTGCACCTCAACTTCTGGTACTTTTGGTTTAAGTAGCTCAGATCTGGTAGGCATTAAAGTTCTGGTTCTGCAGCCCATAAGCAGCTGTGCTGGAGATCCTAGCCCCTCCAGTGGGGTATTTCTCAATTCCAAAAGCACTAAGTATGGGTCTTGATGGTCTACTTGTACTTTCTTTAACAGTCTCTTTATTGTTTGAATGGTCCATTCTATGATGCCATTACTCTGAGGGTAACTTAGTGAAGACATTACATGTTTAAACCCATACCTTCGTTGAAAGTCTCTGAATTCAATACAGGCAAATTGTGGACGGTTATCTGTTACAAGTATTTCTGGAATACCATGTATTGCATATTGTGATTTAAATATGGTTAATCACCATTCTGCTTGTAGTATTTTGCAACTTGGATATCTCAGTGTATTTGGAGTAGTAATCAACCATTGCCAGATAATTTTCCCTTTCAGATTCAAATAGGTCAGCCCCAACCTTTTGCCAAGGTCTGTTTGGTATCTCATGTGGCTGCATCGGTTCTCTGGCTTGTGCTTTCCTGAATTGATGGCAAATTCCACACTAGGCCACCATGTCACTAATCTGACTGTTCATTCCTGGCCAGAATAAAAGATCTCTGGCCCTGCACTTGCATTTTTCAATGCCCAAGTGGCTACTGTGTAATCTGCTTAACATGTCTGATCTCAGTGACGTGGGGACTATCAGTCTCTCCCCTTCAGCAAAAGTCATTTTCTATCATGATTTCATCTCTGAACTGCCAGCAGTGCCTTATCTTGGGGTGCATTGATGTTTTCTCCTAGGGCCACCCATTCAAAACAGTGTCTCTTTACTTGACCAGTGCTGAATCATTATCCGTCTCTCGCTGAAACAATTTCAGTTTTTCATCACTGATTGGCATACAGACCACTGTGTGAACCTCTTATTTGTCTAATTCAGTTTCTGGCACAGAATTTTCTCCCACAGCCCTATTCAGGGCATCTGCTACATGAAGTTCTTTTCCTGCTTTGTATTGTACTCGTAAATCATACCTTTGCAGTTTTAGCATCATGCATTGAATTCTCGGTGGGGCTATGGCCAGTGTTTTTTTTGAAAAGGCTTTCTAGGAGCTTGTGGTTCAATTCAACATGGACCTGGGGTCTGCCATAAATATATTGGTGGAACTTTGAACAACCAAACACAATAGCTAGCATTTCCTTCTCAGTTTGTGCATAATTTCTCTCAGCTGTATTAAGTGATCTGGAAGCAAAAGCAACAGCCCTGCCTTTCTGCAGCAGACAGGCACCCAGCCCTTCAAAGGATGCATCAACAGATAGTTTAACAGGTTTCCTTAGATCATAGTAGGCCAGCACCGGGGTTAGTAATAACTGTTTTCAGTTCTTGAAATTCCTGTTGGTGGTGCTCCTCACAGTGCCATGCTGTTTCTTTCTCTAGTGACTATCTCAACGGCTTATTTACATGTTGATACTGTAGGTTTGGAATAAATTTTGCCAGGTAGTTTACTATGCCTATAAATCTCTGTAAGTCAGTCTTATTTTGGGGAACAGGTATCTGGGTAATTGCTTTAATTTTCTCAGGGTCTGCCAACAACCCTTTGTTACTTAACTTGTGTCCAATATATTGGACCTCTGACATTTTGATTTTGGATTTCTTTAGATTTAGAGACACATGATTATCTCTGGCTCTTTGGAGAACGTGCCATAGCCTGTCATTGTACTGTTGTACATTAGCTCCCCATATTAGTATGTCATCCATAATGACCTCTGTGCCCTCGAGCCCTTCAAAAATGTGTGAAATTTTCTTTTGGAAGCCTTCTTGTGCTGAGCAAATCCCAAAGAGTAGACGCTTGAACTTGTACCTCCCAAAAGGTGTATTAAAAGTCATTAGATCAGAGCTGGGCCCATCCAGTTTAATCTGCCAGACGGCATGCCCTGCATCTAACACTGTCAATACTTTGGCCCCTGCTAGCCGGGCTGCAACCTCTTCACCCGTTTTATCAGGTAATGTTCCCTTTTAATTGCTCTATTTAGATTCCTGGGATCTATACAAATTCATACTTTGTTTAGTTTTTCTACAGCCACCATCGAGTTGACCCAGTTCATGGGGTTCTCCACATTCTCAATAACCCCCAATCTTTCCATATTCTCTAGCTCAGTTTTCACTTTATCTTGTAATGCAAAAGGTATTTGCTTAGGTGGGTGGATCACAGGGCTGACTGTTTTATATATTTTAATGTGCTATTCACCTTCTAAGCATCCCAGTTCCTGAAATACATCAGCAAATTCAGCCAGTATTCCTTCTGTAGTTCCTCTGCACTACGATTTGCAGCATCTACTGAAAATAGTTTCTTTACAAGCTTATTTTCCAAGCAAGCAGACAAGCCAAACACTGGGGTCACGTTTGCATTAACCATTTGAAATGGCAGCAGGTAATGCTTTTGCTTAAAACACGTTAGTAACATAATTTTGCCTTTTATATCCAGTTTATACCCAGAATAGGAAACCAATCTAGCTGATGGCCTTTGAATAGCTTCTCCAGACAATGTCTTATACATATGAAAAGGCGTCACACTACACTGTGCTCCTGTGTCTAGCTTGAGCATCACCATTTTCCCATTTATACTCAAATTTACTTTCCAATCAGTCTCTGGCTTATAGGTAGTCACAGTTTCAATGCTGAAAGTACTTTCATTCTGCTGAGCATCTTCTCTAACAACATGGCTCTCACTGCTTTTGCCCACACGACATACCCTAGCAAAGTGATTTTTTCCTGGGACACAATTTACAAAACTGTCCATATGCTGGGCAATTATTTATCTCATGCTCACAACTACACTTTTCACATTTGATTATATTCACCAGAGGTGCATAACTCCCCTTGCTCACATTGGCACTTGCTTTGACTCTCTCTTCCTGAACAACTGATACTTGCACTGTGCTTATATCCTGAGCATTCCCACTTAAGCATTTTATCTGCATTTCACTCCTTTCAACGGCCCCGCACATATCTGTGACATCATCTAATGTTAAGTCCACTTTTCTCAGCAGTCTGTGTCACACATGCTCACTCTGTATACCACATACAATTCTATCTCTGGTCAATGGCTCAGTTAAATCTCCAAATTCACAAGATTTAGCCTTTAGCCTCAGTTCAGTTACATAGGAATCACTGGACTCACCCAGATTCTGGTACCTCATATTGAACAAAAGTCTTTCATAAGTCACATTCTTTCTTGGGTTACAATACCTCTCAAATTGTCCCATAATTTTATTCAGCTGCCTCTTCTCTATCTCGTTTTCCCAAATGAAAGTATTGAATACCTCTAATGCATCAGGGCCTGCCACGTGCAAGAAGGTCATAGCCTGGATTTTCTGGGATTTTTCAGTAAGTCCACTGGCAACTGAGAAAATTTCAAATTGCTGCTTAAATCTCCTCCAGTTTTCAGATGCATTTCCATGTAACCATGAGTGGTGGGAGGCTGCAGGCAGTCCATTCTGACACCATGTAATAATCATGTAGACACCAACGCTGAGTGAACTGGTAAGTTTACTGTATGAAACACACACTTGAAACAACTGCAGAAAGTGCAGTCTTCTGCCCACCAAACAAGGGTTTATATTTACATGTTAGCGCATGCAAAATAGTAAAGCATACGCGAATTGCGTTTGCTAATTAACTTCCTTACAGGCAGCCTAAGATAAGGAGATCTCAGGACTGCTGCCAGCTACAGCTATGCACCCTACCTCATTTAAAAGAGTTTTGCATGAGCTTGCAAACTACATGGCAAACAGTTCATAGATGTTATCAGTTAATGTCTCTAAGCAGCGAGATCCACCTCCTCCACTAAAAAGTGCCCTCGCCAGCAACTGGAAGAGATGATGTGCTTGTAATACATAGTTTTTGGCTGCATCAGAGACCCCATTACTTATTATTTGCTAGTTAATTTGCTTAAATGTAGATTAGCTAAGTTTATCAAAATACAATATGTAATCTACAGCTTCTTACTCTGAGACCTCAATGTAAACAAAATGCTGTCTCAGTAAATTATAACACATATCGTCTATTAGAAAGTTATACCTCTTCCATCTCCCTTCTTGACTCCCATCTCTTTTGTCTCTGTCAGAAACTGTCAACCCTCTTTCCTCATTATAGCTCCATGATCTGCAAGTCTGCATGCTTTCATCCCCTTTATTTTCTAGCTTCCATCCCTACCCTGACCCCACTTCTGGTAAAACCTTATCCATGTCTTTAGCTCTTTTCACCTTAAGTGCTGCATCTCTCTTCTCTATGGTATTTCGTTAACCTTGCAACTGCTTACTCCTCCATTTATACTCCCCACTCCTCCAGCTCTAGACTTTTACTGTTCCCACACATCCTCTCCTTTGGTGAGAAATCCTTCATCATTCTAGTACCAATCAGATCACTAACTAGTTTCATTTCATCTTCTAAAGAATTGAAGAATCACTTCTTAACATTGAAAAACTGTATGTGTTCTGCCTGGGTTCCATTGTATCCAGTAGTGGGCAAAGTGAGGAAAATTAGCTTTGCAGAGTAATCCGTGAAATTCTGCCTATTTCACGGAGCGAAATGCAAAATTTTGCCCAATGGAACAGCAAAATTTCACCTTCTGCAACAAACTTTCACCTTCTGTGGTGAAATTCCACCTTGCATGGTGAAATTTCACTCACGGAAGGCAAAATGTCACCCACAGAAGGCAAAATTTTGCCTGGGCAAAATTCCACCTAATGCGGAAAATTTCATGAATTACTTCCACACGGCACATTTGGCCACTTTGCCACTACTTTGCCAGCAGAAATTAAATTCACTGCATCTCTAGTCGTATCTTAAAATTACATCTTTTTTTCTATGTGCTTAAATTTTTTGGTTATATTGTATTGTGTATGTTTCTGCCTGCATTCAGTTTTATGCTATGATTATGTCTTACTTATGCATTGTAGTTTCTATTTATGTTGTACCTTATCCATATGTATACTGTACTGTTCTATTCTGTACTTTTGTGCACTGGATTGTACCTTTAAAAGACACCTTTAGTACCAGTGTACTGTGTCTTACTTGGTCAACAAAATAAAAACAAACAAACCAATGAACAAACTCTAAAGAAGTCTTCCCCTCAACTGCTCAGATCTCCCTTTCCCTTCATATTTATTTGTAATTTTGACCTGGATAGACACATACTATAATTTAGTGATACCTTCATTAACATTTATAACTGCAAACTGTTATGAATTTTTCTTGGGACTCATAAATTTCCAGTACCACAATTTTCCTGCAACAGTATATATATGTTTATTCCCTTATCAATGATTTTATCCTGTTCTACCATCATTAAATGTTCATATGATATCATTTCCATCATTACATGTACATGTGATATTATTTTGTAAATACGATCTCTGATTTTCTGTAACTCTCCTTTACTAACATATCAGTATACTTTATGATGAACCCTCAACCTACGCTGTACAGTATTATGCCTTTAAAGATGATACTTAGAAATAGTTGATTAATATTAATCACTTCCCTCTGCCATGTTTGCCTGCATTGTAGCAGAACAGCAATCAGCAGACAGATGGAGCCAGGAGGCAAAAAGCCAGACCTGTGACAGGGAGTGTAAAACTGAAACAGGATAACACCCAAAACTATGAGGAGAACATTGCATTCCAAAGTCTCCTCATGGAATACAACAAGTTATTGGATTGTCATATGGTATATTTTCTGCAAGGACACAGGAAGATGCTACAATGGATCTTGCTTTGTGTGTCTGTAACCGAATTCTGTCAGCTACTTTAGAGCTCATCCAAGGGGAAATCATCAAAATGGGGAATGTCTCAAAGAAGCCCTGGTAGGGGGGGAGGAAGAAGGGGGAGAATGCAGAGAAACAATGGGCCAACCTTAAGCGAGCCATAGCACAGGCAACAAGCCTTTGTGTTAGGCAAATATGCAAAATAAAGAGAAAGGAAAAAAAACACTATGATTCTCAAAGGACATGGCCGGAAAGGGAAAAGAGAACAGGCTAGCTTTCAGGAGGTACAAGGAAACACAGAGGGGGGAAGACCGGGAACTGTGTCTGGAAAAGCAGAGGGAGGTGGGGAAAGCAGTCAGGAGTGCAAAGGCACAAACTTATGAAAAATAGCACTGGCAATTAAAAAAAGGAGATAAAACCTTTTCCACATACATTAGTGATAGAAAGAATAGGGGTGGGATTGTGAGGTAAAAAGGCAGGAAGGGGGTGTGTGCAGAGGGACCTAGAAAAAGCAACAATCCTGAACAAATATTTTTGTTCAGTATTTACAGAAGAAGGGGAAAGAGAAGGACCACTATTGGGGGATAGAAGCACCAGTGGGAGAGAGGTGGACACCAGCCCATTTCCAGAGGAAAGAGTCCTAAAGAAATTAGAGAATCTGAAAGGGGACAGAGCTGGATGGGATACATACCAGAATATTAAAAGAACTTAGAGAGGTGCTTGCAGCACCACTAACAGCCCTATTCAACAAATCAATAGAGACAAGGTGGTTCCAGGGGACTGAAGGAGGGCAAATTTAGTCCATCTCCACAAAAGTTGAAATAGGGAGGAGGCTGGCAGCTACAGGCCAGTCAGCTTGACATCAGTGGTGGGGAAATTAATGGAGTCACCACTAAAGGAAAGGAGGTGGAAGACTAGGTTTGCTGACAAAGGCCCTAGCTTCACCTGAGCTTTTTTCTTCTAGGTCCGCTTGTAAGGACAGAGCAAGGAACAATATTATCAGAGCAATGAAAAAGATTAAGGCTTATTTTGGTTATGCAGATTTACTGTGTGTTACTATTTTTGTTTGTGCTCACAGGTTTTGTTACTGTTTTTTGCTTACATTTTACTGCTTTATTGTTCTCTGATTCAAATTGGTGTTGCAGGGTATACTTTCTGCTGCATTATTACAGGGTGCGTCTACAGGTTTGTTACTGTTTTGTGCTTATAAATTGCTGCTGTAATCTTCTCTGATTCAAATTGTAGCAAAGTGTTTTTTGCAGGGTATATCTTGTGTGAAATTGTTACAGGTGGTGTTTACAGGTTTTACAGTTTTATCTATCATAAGGCTACGCTTTCAGGGCTACTGCATTTGTTGCTGGTTGATTGTTTCTGCTCTTACTTCCTTGTTTCTTTTGTCCATGGTTCTTCTTTTTCAGCAGGGGAAGGGCCCAACCACTCACCCCCATCCCCAACCACCCCATGCTACACTCCTTTTATAGAGTAGCACAGTCGTGACATTTCCTGTAGCAAAGCAGGAAGGGAAGGATCAGAGGGGTATCCACACAGTGACCTCACTTACTGGGGCACAAGTAATTTAACTTGTGATAAGAAGTTATACAAAAACAAACAAAACAAACAAAAAAATATATATATATACATAAAAGAATCAAACTTTTGCTTTCATTTTCCTTCTAATTACTCAGACCAGGTTATAAACTCAGCAACTAAACCGGAATGGATATTAATTGCAGGTACTGCAGGACACTTTTCAAAATGGTAGTTATACAGGATTTAGGACACTGTCCTACATGCTGGACCATTGGAGATCTAAGGGCTCAGCTCCAGGCAACATGGGCAGAGATTGCATGCCTCAAATCACATTTTCAGGAGGAAATACATTACAAGGACCACCCGCCATTTTCCCAACATCCAACTGAAGCACCTCGATCGCAGAGGGCAGTTGGTCTGGGAGGTTGGCAGGTGGTTAGGAGGAGCAAATTGGGTACCCCATCACTCAATGCTCACTAACATATCACCTCCACAAACCATATAAAAACTACAAACAGGTATCTATTGAAATTTGAATTTATGATCTTAAACTGTTCAGCACCTTGATACACTGAAATATGCTTTATAAATAAAATTATTATTATTATTTATTTATTATCTATGTCTCTATCGACAAAATCAAACCAAGAGGCAGAGGATACTACAGAGCAGGACATTGCATCACAGGAGCTAGTGCTACAAAACTCACCCAAAACAGGGACCAAAACAAAACAAGAAAAAAGGAAATCCAAAACACTCCTGATCATAGGAGACTCCATGATTTGGGGAGTTGATAACTTCCTCTGGCTGGGGGTAATGGTCAGATGTCTCCCAGGTACATCTGCGAAAACATCAATATCCTGGTACTCATAGGGACTAATTATCTCGACAGCTGGTCAGTTGTGGAAACCAAGGAACACCTGACCAGGCTGGGAGACAAACTGTCATCCATTTCATCTGACATCTCCTTCTCTTAGACCCTGCTGGTCTGGGAGAGGGGGGCAAATGGATGGAAGGTCAGAGAAGGGGAGACAGGGGAGCTAAACATATGGCTCAAAGGCTGGTGCCAGGAAAAAGGACACAAATTTGTAGGTGACTGGCAACAGTTTTGGGAGAGAAAGTTCTTTAAATTTGATGGACTGCATCTGACTAAGGAGGGAGTCAGTACATGGGGGCAGAAGTTTGAGGTCTTTGCAGAATATTTAAACTAGCAAATGGGGAGAGGGGTGCAACACCCAATACATCGAACAGGAAGAACACCCTTCCCCCCTCAGCTAGTGACCAAACAGGAGTTCAGCATGTTTGTAATTCATTTGCATCACCAGGTAAGGAAAAAGGTCTAGCTCCTCATATGATGCGAAGGGGAAACACCAGACCTTGCCCAATAACTATTGCACCAAAATCTGGCCAATGGAAAATCATGTACACAAATGCCTGCAGTCTGGGAAACAAGATCCTAGACCTGCAGACAACAATGACAGAGGCTAAACTGGACATAGTAGCTATTAACCAGACATGGTTCACCATTAACCACACTTGGGAGACTTCAGTACCTGGCTATGTACTGTTCAGAGAAGACTGAGGTACAGGGGGGGGACCTTTATGTCAATGAAAATATCAATGCTACAGAAATTCAGAATACACATAAAGAGCCAGAAGAACTGTGGATCATCCTGGAAACAGGAAATGGGGCAGCCATACAAACTGGGATTGTCTACAGGCCTCCAGACCAGGGGGAGGACATAGACACATTACTGTTAGAAGATACATGAAAAATGACAGCTAAAAGGGAGGTTCTGATAATTGGAGACTTCAACATACAGATTGGTCAATACTAGCAGGAACATCCATCAGAACTAGACACATAGTGGGTTCCCTGTAGGAGAGGGCCTCAAACAACAACTGGTACAACAACCCACAACCTGCAAGAGACAGGGCTATCCTAGATCTAGTACTAAGTAATGGGGAAAGGATCACAGATTTCCAGGTAGAAGGTCACTTAGGAGCCAGTGACCATCACATGATATGGTTCAGTTTGGCAACTAGAACTAAATACCCTTCCCAAGTACTCCCTCCTGGAGCGAACAACACGCGGGCTCTAGGAGGTAATAAACTACCTCCAACTGTAGCACCCTTGTGAGGGGGGATAGCCCGTCGACACACTGTGCGCGTCAACTGCCCCACCCACCCTGGCTCGGCATTTCCTATATAGGCGCTGTCTAGTGACATCACATCCTGTTGGTCGTTTTACTAAGTACCCACTTCTCCATTTGCAGGTTATACCTGCTAGCCACTAGAGGGACCCTCTGATCTTTCCACCTCAGTCTCTCCACCTGAATTCCCCTCCCACTTCCTGTAACCTCTCTACCGGATAAGGCTACTTCTCTCCCTACTCCCACCTCTGCCTCTGCCCACACCTCACCCTCACCCAGCCATCTGGCTAGCCCTACTCACTACTCCTGCCCTATCACCTGACCCACACCCAGCCTGCCACTAACCCCAGTGACCACTAGGAGTCGCTATTTCAACCCTGTTTTCTGGCCCAAACCCAGCCCGCTTTAAGGGGAAAGGGGAAATTGTTTAACCAGGAAAGGCACACTAAGCCAGAGCTTGTTTCCAGGTGTGACCTGGGAGCACAAGGAAGTTAAGTGACTTGCTCAGGGTCACACAGTATGCAAGTGGAAGCTGTGGGATTCAAACCCAGGTCTGGTCTGCTGGATGTCACCAGATTTGCAGCTCAGAGCCTTAGACTGCTGCGCTATACTGCCTCATAAGTCACCTAGAACCTGAATCCCTGTTCTCAACCAGGTCCTATCCCAACTGCCCTGCCAGGGTCTTGAACCTTGTACCCTGTCCACCAGAGTCCATGACAGTACCACTACTCCAAAGTGGTATCTATGCTTTCTGAGGGGCTATCAAGATACTTGAAACTCACCACCCTGCTTTTACCAGGGTATTATGATTGGGCACCTCATCCTCAAATCTGGTAAAATGCCCCCATCATTAACCCTTGTACTTCTGATCTCCTCCATTTTACTATCCCTTCCCATTTTAACTCCCCTTCTAAGTGGCTACCCTGCACCCCCCCCACCGGCTATTCTGACTCATCCTACAAATGCCCCCTGTAAGTCCACTGCATCCCTCCCAGCTATCTCCTGGTCCCATTTCCCCACGCCCCCCTCCTCCTTGGTCTATTCCTTTGGCTGCCTTCTGGCCTCTCTCTCCCACTCCAGTACCCACTCCCTCCACACAGCTCCCCCACTGCTGCTTCCAACCAACGCATGGCTAAATCCTGGTCTCTCCATGTGCTACGCTGCCACCTAACCATTGCCCTACTCATTCTGGCTGCAGGGAATATACACCTTAACCCCGGCCCAACCCCAACCTCAGGCCCTGACCACCCCATACCAAACCCCTCAGCCAAGGCAAACACCGACACTCATTCTGGCTACCTTCCTCGAGGCTTACACCTTCTCCATCTAAATATTCATAGCCTAGCCCCTAAGCTTGATCAGCTCCAGGTCCTAGCCGCCCACCATGCCCTGACATAATCATCCTATCTGAGACCTGGCTAAACCCTAGCCTACCAGATAATACCATCGCTATTCCAGGGTTCACAATCACACAGCAAGACCGGCCCTCCAGAGGTGGAGGGGTGGATATCTATATCAGATCAGCCCTACACTTCACTGTCTCTCTCACAAAAACTGAACCCAAAACTTATGAGCTTCTTATGGTAAAACTGTCCCCTCCCTCCTCATTACCTATCTTTGTGGCTGGTATTTATTGCTGCCCAGGCACGCCAACCACAATAGTCACCGACCTTCTGTGCCAGCTCTCATGTCTTGCCCAGTCGGGTGAACTATATGTCATGGGTGACTTTAACCACAACTGGCTAGCATCCACTTTTAACAAAACCCAAACTGAGTTAACTGCTCTCAACCTCAGCCAAACCATTACGGAACCCACACGCTTAAATCATAAGTCCGGTAGTCACTCACTCCTAGACTGGCCACTTACATCCCACCCACACCACATCATCAGCTCAGGCCTCTTCCCTGATTCCATTAGTGACCACCACCTAATCTACTTGGTCAGCAAAATCCACAGAGTTAAATCCCCTCCAAATTTATATTGCGATGGTCATACAAATCCCTCAACCTCTCCCCCTTCTTGGAAGATCTATCTCACTCTAATTGGGTCCCGAGCTCAAGCTGCTGTAACATGGATTCGGCCCTTATGCACTTTCAGAACACCTTCCTCACCGCCTGGGACAAACACACCCCCTGCGCCTAGCTAGAGTCCGTGGGTCTCACCTACCCTGGATATCCCCTGAGCTGATAGCTTGCCAACAAGCCCGTGACAAGGCCTGGCGAAACTACAAATCCACGATCCTCCCAGGTGACTATATCACCTACCGCATGCTCCACAACAAGTGCACAAAGGCCATCCGCTTAGCTAAGGCTGAATATTTTAATAACACCCTAAATGCAAATCTTGGGAGACCTTCCAAATTCTGGAAAGTCATTAACTCCCTTTTCTACCCCCAAACAGCAAGCCCCCCACCTCTTCTCCTCACCCAAGGGACTCTCCTCTCCGACCCCCTGAAGGTAGCCTCTGAGTTTAATTCCTATTTCACTACTTGCATCCTGGCCCTCCTAGACTCCCTACCTCCTGCAACCATACCCTCTCCTCAGACATCTATCCCCCTACTATCTGGTAAGAACCCCTTTTCCTTCAGACACATCTCCCCAACCGAAACTCTAGATGCCCTTCACTCCCTAAACCCCTCCAAAGGCAAATCCCCTGATGGTCTCAATAACAAACTCCTCTTCCTATCTGCCCCCACCATCATTACTCCCCTCGCGGCCCTACTAAATCTTTCTTTCATTACGAGCCACTCCCTCAGAATGGAAGCATGCCACTGTCCTACCCCTCCCAAAAGGTGGTGATCCTATCCGCAACTAACTACCGCCTCATCTCCTCCCCCGCCTCGCCAAACTCCAGGAACACCTAGTGCTATCCCAACTCTCCCACTTTCTCTCAAAAACTAACTTCTTCACCCTTTTTCAGTCCGGTTTCAGAAAACACCACACTACCACCTCCTCCGTACTAAGACTCACTGACTCCATCCTCACTGGGATGGATAAAGGGCAAATCACTGCCACTATTTTCATTGACCTAGCAAAAGCCTTTGACACGATATCCCATTCTCTCCTACTATCCTGCCTATCAAGGCTTGGGTTAGCAGGATCCACCACAAACTGGTTCAGCGCCTACCTACTAAATAGAACCCAATCCACTAAAATAGCTGACCACACCTCCCCCCCCCATCACCACCGGCGTTCCTCAAGGCTCAGTTCTTGGCCCCATCCTCTTCTCCATCCTGCTAAATGATCTGCAAAACTCTTGCTCCTCTACCATAATCCACATGTATGCAGACGACATGGTCCTCTTCACCTCCGGCTGGATCCACGAAGAAGTCACCTCCAAACTTCAAACCGATTTCAACAAAATCCAACACTGGTTCAATATTAACCTGCTCTCCCTAAATGCCAAGAAAACCGTCTCTATGTCTTTCGGCACTAGACAGCGTCTATCCAAGCTCACCTCTCCTCTGAGCTTCCATATCCTAAATAACACCATTCTTGATGAAGTGCCCTCCTTCAGGTATCTAGGGGTTTGGCTTGATCGCCACCTCTCCTTTTCCACACATGTGGATGCCATCATTTCAAAACTGCGCTCAAAACTTGGTGCCCTCTATAGAAACCACACTAGTCTCCCGCTACCTGTCAGACGTGAATTAGTCCAGAAATTGATTCTACCCTCCTTCGATTACTGTGATGTAGTTTACAGCTCCATCACTAAGACCACCCTAGCCAGACTTGACCCCCTCTTTAATGCTTTCTGCTGCTTTGCCCTTGATGCCCCCCCACTCACATCACTGCGTGCTCTACTGTTCCCTGGCTCTGCCATCCCTGAGTAAGCGGCGCCTAATTCATAGTGTTAAATTCGCTTCCAACTTCTGTCTTGGCTCCCTCCCTCCCTACCTCGTATCCTCCCTATCTTCCCCACCTACCCCCACCCACATCCTCAGGTCTACTGACGCTAGGCTATTAGTCATCCCTCACTGAAGGACCACCGCTGGCCAATCAACCTTCTCCTACCTCTTCCCTAAACTCTGGAATGACCTGCCGGCCCAGATCCACCATTCTTCATCTAAACACTCCCTATCCTATGCCCTCTCTAACTTCCTTGCACCAAATTGCAACTGCCCCAACTTCCCCCCCTCTGATAGCTTCTCTTCCCCCATTCTCCCTTGCGCCTGACCAGCTGCTCAGCTATCGCCCAATTGTCTGGCTTATACACTGCCCTACGCACTTACACTGTCACTCTTACTCACTCTTATTCACTCTTAACATCTCCCTTCCCTTCCCCCTCCCTCCCACATAAACTACACTCTTCAGCCTCCCTCACAGCTACTAACTCCCCTCTCCTTCCCCCCACTGCACCTAAACCACCTCCTTCACACCTAGTGTTTACTAGTCTACTCCTCTACCCCCTATCTTTGCTCTCCATCTCCTACTGTCAACTTGGTGCATCTCGCTTCAGCTCATGTTCTGTTACTGGTACTCAAGTTCTGTTCTGGCACTTATGTAATCATGTGTTGCCCTCGATGTGTACACATGATATGTATACCCTGTCCTTGTAGATCATGCTCTGTACTGTTCTCCTTATGTAACAAGTTCAAATGTAATCCCACCCAACTATGTACATTATCTGTATTGCTCTACTTCTAAATTCAACTTGTGTATGTATACCTGCCTCCACCGTAACCCTTCCCCCCAGGTTGCACCATGAGACGAGTATCATTTTGCTAAGTGTGCCTTTCCTGGTGAAACATTTTCAATAAATAAAATATGATATTTCAGAAGAGCTGACTTTAATAAGATGGCCAACAGAGTTAAGCTAGCCTTGGCAAGAACAACAACACAGGTGAGGGGGTACAGGCAAAGTGGGCAAGCATTAAGGATAAAATACTTGAAGCAACATGCCATTGTGTTAGGGAGAAAAGCAAGAGCAAAAGAAGGAGAAAACCACTTTGGTTCTCAATAACAGTAGCAGAAAAGATCAGAGCCAAAAGGCTGGCCTTCAGGAAATATAAGGCAATGCAGTGGGACAAAGAGAGGGAGGCATACCAAACTTCCCTAAGGGAAGCAGGGAAAGCAGTAAGGCGGGCAAAGGCCCAGATTGAGGAAACACTAGCATGACCAGTAAACCAAGGGGACAAGACTTTCTATAGATACATTAGTGAAAGGAGAAAGTCCAGAGGGGGTATTGATAAGATCAAAGGGGATAAGGGGGAGTGTGTGGAGGAGGACCAAGGAAAAGCATCTATCCTAAATAGATACTTCTGCTCAGTATTTACTGAGGAGAAGGTAGGGCAGGGCACCCAGTGCAGCACCATGGACACAGAGGGAGGGAGGTATGCACAAGTCCCTTCACATCAAGATGGTGATTTTACTCCTGAGATTAGAACTAACCTTGCAGTCAGACAGGGATGCCTACTGGCCCTATACTTTTTAATATATACACAAATTTTATATATATATATATATATATATATATATATATATATATCATATTATACAACAACTAGAAGATCCAAATTTCCATTCCTCTTTGGTTAAAGGCAGTGGAGTCTCACTGCTGACTTTTACTGACTATCTTGTCCTCTTGTTGACATCCTTTTTAGGACTACAATGTAAGGTTTTCACCTTTTCTGCACTATGTCACAAAAATAAGTTAGTTATTAATATAAATAAAATCAAAATGCTCATTTTTGGGAACAAGCAGAAAAAAACTCTGTCTCTCTTTATTGATAATACTAAGGTTGAAACAGTTAAATCATATCCCTATCTAGGTGTTCAATGGAACAAAAGAGTAAACAGGGAGGACAGGAGGCACTGTGGGTTACCTCAGAGACTGGAAATGGCACCACAATCCACACAGGGGTTGTATACAGACCCCCATCTCAGGGAGAGGAAATGGACAAGGATATGATAGATGTCATCCTTAGAATGGCAGGAAAAAAGGAGATACTGTCGATGGGGGACCTGAATATGCCATATGTTAACTGGAACACCTTTGCTGCAGCCACATCCAAGAGCAGGGCCATTCTCAATGCCCTACAGGGGGCATACCTCAGACAGCTAGTGTTGGAACCCACTCGGGAGGGAGCAATATTAGACCTCATACTCTCAAATGGGGACAGTGAGAAGATCTCAGATCTAGAAGTGGGTAGCCATCTGGGAACAAGTGACCACCAAACAGTGTGGTTCATGATAAACTCAGCTGCAGAGTGAAGCCATACAAAAGTGAGGGTACTGGACTTCAGGAGGGCTGACTTTGGCAAGATGGGAGAATGCCTTAGAAAAGCTCTAGCAAACAGGCAAGAAGGAGGGGTGGAGCAACAATGGGGAAACATCAAAACTGCCCTCACAGAGGCAACAAGCCTTTGTGTGAAGCAAATAAACAAATCAAAACAAAAAAAAGCCACTATGGTTCTCAAAAGAGATGGTGGGGAAGGTTAGGGAGAAAAAGATAGCATTTAGGAAGTATAAGAAAACACAGAAGGAGCAGGACAGAGAACTATAAAGGTTAAGGCAGAATGAAGCAGGGAAGGCAGTCAGAATAGCAAGGGCCCAAACTGAGGAAAAGATAGCCAACTCAGTTAAGAAGGGGGATAAAACCTTTTATAGGTACATTAGGGAGAGTAGAAAGGCAAAGAGAGGGATAGTGAGGCTGAATAGAATGGATGGTGGGTGGGCATAGAGGGACAGTGAAAAAGCAGAGACACTGAATGAATACTTCTGCTTAATATTCACAAAAGAGGAGGAGGAGAGGTACCTAATGCAATTAACAGAAGCACTCTGGATGGGGGGGGAGGTCAATCCCAGTCCTTTCACAGAAGAAAGGGTTCTGAAAGAACTCCTAAAACTGAAGGTGGACAAAGCAATGGGGCCTGACAAGATTCACCCAAGAATTCTAAAAGAATTAAGAGGAGAACTAGTGACACCACTGACTACAGTTTTTAACAAATCATGGGAGGATGGCGTGGTACCTGAGGACTGGAGGAGGGTGGATGTGATTCCTCTTCAAAAGTGGGAGCAAGACAGAGGCAGAAAACTACAGACCTGTCAGTTTGACCTCTGTGGTAGGGAAAGAGATGGAATTACTTCTGAAGGAAAAAATTGTTGAGTACCTAGAGCCTGATGGGGCACAGGACCCAAGGCAGCAAGGGTTCACAGGGGTACGGTCATGTCAGATGAATCTAATTGATTTCTTTGACTGGGTGACCAAAGTTGTAGACCGGGGGGAGGGCTGTGGACATGGCCTACCTAGACGTTAGCAAGGCATTTGACACAGTCCCACACAAAAGATTAGTAAACAAATTAGCCAGCCTGAGAGTGGGTCTCAGGGTGGTAGCCTGGGTAAAGCATTGGCTGGACAACAGGACACAGAATGTAATAGTAAATGGAGTCCACTCTGAAGAAAGGAGGGGTTACTACTGGGGTACTGCAGGGTTCAGTACTGGGTCCAGTCCTTTTTAATGTCTTTATAAGTGACATTGCAGAGGGACTGGAAGGAAAAGTATGCCTCTTTGCAGATGACACAAAGATCTGCAACAGGGTTGATACACAAGAAGTCATGGAAAGGATGAGAAGGGACTTGGCAAGGCTGGAGGAATGGTCAGAAGTATGGCAGCTTGGATTCAATGCAAAGAAGTGCAAAATAATGCACCTGGGAAATGAAAAACCAGGGGAAGAGTCCACAATGGGGAGGGGGATAGTAACAATGACAAAAATGGAAAGGAACCTGGGGTAATCATATCAGATGACCTTAAGGTTGGAAGCAATATGAGAAGGCAATAAGGAGGGCTGGGGGGATACTGGGATGTATAGGTAGAGGCATCACCAGCAGAAAACAGGAAGTTGTTATCCCACTGTACAGACAGTTGGTGAGACCCCATCTGGACTACTGCATCCAGTTCTGGGGACCCCATTTCCACAAGGACATAGACAGGATGGAGGCGGTCAGAGGAGGCAACTAAATGGTGCAGGGTCTGCAAGAGAAGCCATCGAGGAGAGACTAAAGGAGCTTATTACGTATACCCTTGAGGAAAGGAGGGAGATGGGGGACATGATAGAAACTTTTAAGTACCTCAGTGGAATCAACAAAGTCCAAGAGGGTTGCATCTTTCAGAAAAAGAGATGTGCAAGAACAAGGGGACACAATTTGAAGACAGAGGGAGGACGGCTCAAGGGCAATGTGAGGAAGTATTTTTTCACAGGGAGGGTGGTGGACTCATGAAACAGCCTTCCTGAGTAGGTTGTGGGGTCTAAAACTGTGGGAGAATTCAAGAATGCATGGGACAGACATAAGGCAATTCTTGTGGGGGGTAGGAAGAAATAGGCTGTTGGTTAACTAGGATCTGCAGCTTATCCAGTAGGTAGGGAAATGGGCAGTCTAGGTCGGCCAAGCAGTCCTTATCTGCCATCAAAGTCTATGTTTCTATGTTTCCATGCTTCATTTTTCACAGTGTACTAAATGGACAATACAACAAGATTTTGTTAAATAGAAAGCAATAGTAGCATTTAATGCCTTTAAGAGGTTTACATCACAAATGGGCAATGGTTTGATTAGGGGACTGCTTACGGTAACTGAGGCTAAAATACGAGCCAGCATATTATACACTTTCGAGATACGGGCTCCATCAAGTTCATTAGAAATACAACTTAATAAATTGTTTAGATTTATACTAAAAGTCCCCCAATCTGTTCTGGCCCCAATACTTAAAGCAGAACTGGGGTAGCTCCCTCTTGAAGCATACATAATAGAAAAGAAACTACTATTTGCTTTGAAATTATTTCTCTATCCAGAATCTAGACTGCCTACGATGTGTCTAGAGGAAAAGATAGACTATATGTAAAAGGTTTTCGGTCCCCAGCTATTGAGTGCATAACCGGATATCTTTATCCGCTATGCCTTGGTCATTTATTATATCAGATTTACATTAGACCTTTCAATGAGATAACTGCTCAAGTTAAGGAGAGAATTATAGATAATTATAAGGCTAAAGACATTGAGCAGATTAAGGTGTATTAAAATTTTATCTGGTATAAAAAATTGAAGTCAGGGCACAATCTGGAACCCTATTTGACATTTATGGAGTATCCAGATATAAGAAGGACAATATCAAAGATTCAGAATGGAACTCTATAAATGTCAATATGTTTACTACTCCCAGAGAAGACCAGGTCTGGAAAGCGATAAATGTAAGTGCAATGTGAGTACAGTGGATGATCTGAAGCATGTAACTTTGATCTGTCCACTATACGAGAAGCATAGACAATTCTGGTTGGGACCCATATTAATAAACCTTGGTTTCCCCATGGACCAGATTGTAAGTAAGTTGTTCAATTCTAATGATAAGCAAATATTGTAAAGACTAGCACATTTTGTTATCTCTACAAGATTGTAAGTCATAAATTTTAGACCTGATGTAACTAAGATTATATCAAGGTATATATATATATATATATATATATATATATATATATATATACTGTGCATTTTACAAGTATGAACACACTTTGTACAACTGCTATTTTACAAATGTTTTTATTGTAATGGCCTTGTGCTGATCAAATAAAGAAATTGATTGATTGATTGATAAAAATTCCTTTCACAAAAGAAAGAGTCATACAAGAGCTTGCTAAGCTCAGGGTGGGCAAGGCAATAGAAACTGGTGGCATACATCCCAGGGTACTAAAAGAGCTAAGGGTGGAACTAGCAGAGCCATTATCAGAACTGTTTAGTGAGTCTGAGCACAGGAGAGATCCCAGAAGACTGGAGAAGGGCTCATGAGATCCCACTCCACAAGAGTGGCAGCAGAGAAGAGGCAGGGAACTACAGACCAGCCAGTCTTACCTCAGTAGTGGGCAAGATTACAGAGGCACTCCTTAAAGAAAGGATAGTGCAACACCTGGAATCCATAGGAGCACAGGATCCAAGACAGCATGGGTTTACAACAGGAAGGTCCTGTCAAACTAATCTCATAGATTTCTTTGACTGGGTAACCAGAGTGGTGGACAAAGGGGGTGCAGTAGATGTCGCCTACCTTGACTTCAGCAAAACTTTTGATATGTTTCCACATAGAAGATTGATTAATAAGCTGGGTAGGCTCAGGGTAGGTAAGAAGTTGATCAACTGGGTGGGAAACTGGTTGGTGGGCAGAAAACAGAGAGTGGTGATAAATAGTATATAGTCAGAAGAGATGCAAGCCACAAGTGGGGTACTTCAGGGATCAGTCCTGGGGCCAGTCCTCTTCAATATCTTCATCAGTGACGTTGCAGATGGACTGGAGGGTAAGGTTTGCCTGTTTGCAGATGACACCAAGATCTGCAAAAGAGTAGATGATCCAGATGGGGGTGGGCAGAATGAGATAAGATCTGGATAAACTGGCAAAATGGTTGGAAGAGTGGCAACTGGGGTTTAATGCAAAAAAGTGCAAGATCATGCACAGAGAAGAGAAACCATTGAAGCTTCCTATAGGTTGGGAGGGTAGTTACTGGCAATCACAAGGGAAGAAAGAGACTTGGGCATCATCATCACAGATGACCTGAAATCATCCAAGTAGACCACTAAAGGAGTAGGTAAGGCCAGAGGGATGTTGAGGTGTATCAGTAGGGGTATCACAAGTCATAAGAGGGAGGTAATAATCCCTCTTTACAAGACACTGGTTAGGCCCCATCTGGAATACTGCGTGCAGTACTGGAGGCCACACCTGCACAAGAACATTAACAAAATGGAGGCAGTCCAGAGAAGGGCAACCAAAATAGTGCAAGGACTGCATCAGAAAACATATGAGGACAGATTAATGGAGCTCAATATGTATACCCTAGAACAAAGGAGGGAGAGAGGTGATATGATCAAAACATTCAAACAACTTAAGGGCATTAACATGGCGAAAGAGTCTAACATGTTTCAATATAAGAAAAATAGCAGGGCAAGAGGACACAGCATGACATTAGAGGGAGGCTGATTAAGGGGTAATGCGAGGATGTTTTTGTTCTCACAGAAAGCATGGTCGATGCACGGAATGGCCTACCTCAGGAAGTGGTGGATAAATACAGTGCAGGGCTTCAGACAGGCATGGGATAGGCATAAGGGAGCAATACAGATGAGTATGAATAGATAGGCCATTGACAGAGTAAAGGTCTATGGCACATTCATAAGGTAGAAAAAATGGGCTGACCGGATCGGCCTTGTGGTCCTTATCTGCCAATAACTTCTATGTTTCAATGTTTCTATGGATAGTGATATTTCTTGAATCTAGTGATGCACAGGATCCAAGGCAGCATGGATTCACAGTTGGAAGGTCTTGTCAAACAAATCTGATAAATTTCTTTGACTGGGTGACCAGGGAGTTAGATAGGGGAGGGGCCGTGGATGTGGCCTACCTAGATTTCAGCAAGGCCTTCAACATCGTCCCACATAGGAGGTTCATAAATAAGTTAGGCAGGCTGGGAGTGGGCCCCAAGGTGGTAAATTGGGTCAGAAACTGGTTGAGTGACTGGACACAGATGGTGGTGGTAAATGGCAAATGGCATTCAACCAAGGAGAGGGGGTGACCAGCGGGGTGCCACAAGGATCCATGCTGGGGCCAGTATTCTAATATCTTCATAAGCAACACTGCAGAGGGGCTGGATTGGAAGGTATGCCTCTTTTCAGATGACACTAACTTCTGCAACAGGGTTGACATCCTGGGGGAGGATGAGAAAGGTACTAAACATGCCTGAGGAGTGGTCGAGAGTGTAGCAGCTAAGATTCAATGCAATGAATTGCAAAATCATGCACTTGGGGCACAGAAATCAAAGGGAGGAGTACAAGATGGGGGGTACTGACAGCCACTGGTCAAAAAATGGGCCTGGGGTAATCATATCTGATGACCCAAGGGTAACCAAACAATGTGAGAAGGCTGTGGGGAGAGCCAGTGGGATGCTAGGGTGCATAGGGAGAGATATCACTAGCAGAAAAAAGGAGGTGATTATGCCATTATATATCTCACTAGTGAGTCCTCATCTGGAGTACTGTGTCCAGTTCTGGAGGCTGCATCTCTGGAAGGGCATAGACAAAATAGAGGCAGTTCAGAGAAGGGCAACAAAAATGGTGGAAGGGCTGCACCATAAGTTGCATGAGTAAAGAGTAGAGGACCTCCATATGCATTCCTTGGAGGAGAGGAGAGAGAGGGGGCATATGATAGAGGCATTCAAGTAAATCAGGGGTATAAACAAGGTACAGGAGGGTAGCAATTTTCAGAAAAGAAGGTGTACAAGAACAAGGGGGCATGACATGAGGCTAGAGGGGCGGTAGACTCGGAGCAACGTGAGGAAATACTTTTTCACAGAAAGATTAGTGGATGCTTGGAACAGCCTCCTTGCAAAGATTATGGGGCGAAAACAGTAGGCGAATTCAAGAATGAATGGGATAAATGTAAGAGTACTCTAGCAATAGGAAAGAGAGGATAAGCTGCAGATCAACTAGGGTCTGCAGTAATGCATTAGGTAGGGAAAAGGGTCAGACTAGGTGCACAACACGGTCCTTATCCGCTGTCACCTTCTGTGTAGCTGTGTATCATGTGCAGTATTAATGCAGTCAAAATCTGCACAATTTTTATATGCAAGACACTATAACATAGAAACAATTTGAGTCAGGAGGTAGGAAACCTACTGATGACTCATCACATAGTGGTACCTTCGGATGTATTCATCACCCACATGAATACCCAGTAGTTTTTTAAACATATCCATAGTACCCTTGTAACCACTGCTTCTGGTAGTAAGTTCCATATGTTCACCACCCTCTGGCTAAACCACTGTCTTGTCCTCTCTGTATTATAGTATTCACCTCTCAATCTAAGTCCATTTGATCTTATTACTTTAGTACTTGTGCTCCTAACCAACTCTGTGCTTTCCCAGAGTAACTCATTATTAAGTACACTAAATACCAAGCACAAATCAACCCTAAGTCTCCTGTATTCCAAGGAATAAATTCCCGACCCCTTCAGCCTTTCACCATATGGTTTATGCTTTAAATATTTTTATTTTCTTTGTCATCTTTCTTTGCACCTTCTCCACTGGCATAATATTCCCTACACCTTGTGGGGCACAGTAGGTTGCACAGTATTCCAGATGAGGTCTGACCAAGGATGAAAACAGCAGAACAACCACCCTTGCACTATAATAGACATTTTATTGTATTTTCATCTATTTTACTGTATAGGATGCTTGGTATCCATTTGTTCCTATCTGGTGTTACAGGGCTGTATTATTTTGTGACGGTACTGATCAGCCTACTAAGTGCATGTAATACTGCACATGGGCATGTAGCAGAGGGGAACAGTCAAATATAACAACACAGTAGCCAGTTCTGAATTCCAGATAGGAAGGTTGATTAACAGCTGCTACTTCCCAGGAAGGCAGCACAGCAGGTGTGCAAATTACCCATGGGTCCTGAGTCCCATCTCACGGAGGTAGTGATGAAAAATGGTTCAGAACCCTGCCAAGAGCCTATAATTGAAACAGACCTTGAGAACACTTTAAAGCCTTTCACATGGATCAAGGAAGGGAACATCTGCTGGAGCTCAACTAAGAGTGGTTGGGGGGGGAGGCAGGATGGTTCAACATCTGTAAAGTGACAACATCCAATGCAGACAGCATACAAGGCATACAAATTGCCTACATTTCCCAACTCAGGGATGGGGATAAAAATGGTAGAAGCCCCAAATCAGGATTTTGAACTAGGACTAGATTACATTTTAAACTGAATGAGGATTTAGAAAGTACAAAACTGACAGGTATCAACACAGTCCTTGCCCCCACCCCATGGTCCAAAGAAACAAAACACAAAACAAAAAAAAACAAGCTGCAGTAATTCCAGCTATAACAGCAAACTACGGTATTCTGTTTCAGCTATTGCTCGAAAGTTCATAGGTAGACCTTGATGGGATCAGGTAAGTGGTCAAATTATATGATTTTTTAATAATGTAGAGTTTTATATTGATGAGATGTACAGTACTTTTTGTATCATGATATTATACAGTCAATCAAAACTTATATATATTCATAACATGGGTAGCCAGAGGGAATTTTCTGATTGGCACAATAGCATCACCTGACTTTGCGAATATGCACATTATTGGCACAGTTAGGGTGAAGAGGTCCCCCACATCTGAGATCCCTCGGCAGACCTGGACTTATGTAGGAGAACATAATGTAATTTTGCAAAGGCAGCCATTTGCAATTGTTGCTAGGGGACTCCCAGTATTACTGCACAAGAATCAGATACCTTTGCAAAATTTTGTTTCCCTACAGAATAACTGCAGGTGTAGTGGCATTTCAGAGAGGGGTCTCCCTGGGGAGAAGGAGTGCTGAGTTTCATGCACTGAGTAGAGAGAAAAAGTGCTCCTGAGAGTGACAGAGAGCAGCAGCTTACTCCAGAGACAGAGAGAGAGCGAGAGAACGAGAAAGAGACAGAGAGACGGAGCACAGCACGAAGATCATTCACTGAGCTGATAATTGAGTGCTGCAGTCTGTTTATCTCACTTCAGGCATGGGGAGGCTGCTGTTTAGTTGCCAATGTGAGAGTAAGATGTAGTGTCGTCTTTGTGTGTGTGTGTGTGTGTGTGTGTGTGTGTGTGTGTGTGTGTACAGTTTCTCCCTGCCTCTGACTGCCGGCACCGTCCCTCTTTGTCAGCAAGTGTGCTTCTCTGTCATGCAGTTTCTGCTATTGGTAAGTGCCATTCCCGGCCACACATTGCATCTCTGCCAGACACCAGGAGCAGTTAGCAGTCCTCCCACAACCCACCCACATGCTGTCCCTTCCCTGTCCTGCGATTACTGCCAGCATGGCAACCCTGCTCACTACTTCCCATCCTCCATTCAGCAACGGCATAAAAGTGCAAGCTGTTACCCTATGTTCTGCATCTCTCTCAGTGACAGGGAGTTGCAGACAGCCAAGTGAGGATGTTGGCACTGTGCACCAGCAACCAGAGACAGAGAGATGTGCTGTCCTACACTCGGGACCTGAGTGGTGAGTGTAGTGGCATGGGGTAACCCGCTGTATTTTGTGTTTTATTTCTGCCTGTATTCACTTACTTCAGCAGAGAGACTGCCCATATACCCTTACTTCAGCAGCGAGAGAGAGAGAGTGAGTGAGTGACCCTATTCTCTGTTCCCCTCGTCCCGAGCAAATACAGGCAGCAGTGTCTTCTCTCCTCTCTCTCTCTCACAGCTGCTGTCCTCTCTATGCTGCTGTGTGGCCCATTTTCACTGTCTCTCTCTCTCTCTCTCTCTCTCTCCATCTCTGCCTCTGTCTCTCTCTCTCACTCTGTGGTGTGTGTCACGCTCCTCCGGTGTTCATGGGTGCAAATCTGAGAGTGAATTAAGAGAGAGACCTTGCCTGTTCACTGTTCCTATTCTCCCCTCCCTAAGCAAATGCACACAGCAACCTCTCTCTTCTTTCTTGGCTGCTGTCCTCTCTGTGCTGCTGTGTGCCCAATTTTCACTCTCTCTCTCTCTCTTTTTCGTGCATGGTGTGGCGTCCCTGTCACTGTGTGCCTCCCTGGAGCCCCAGCTTGCAGATCTCAGTGCAGAGAGAGAGAGAGAGAGAAAGAGAGAGATGCAGCACAGACAGCGATGGACAATGAGTGGCACAGAGATAGCCCAAGAGAGTGACAACCAATGTAGGGACTTACATGCTCAGCACCTGTAGAGAGACACATCAGAATTCCTGCACCGTGTAACTCCTGTGACATGGATTGCAAGTGGGGCAGATCGCACCTTTTGTTGTCACCCTTTGTGGGGTGGGGCGTGGGCACAGAGAATGGTGGCTGTGTTCATGGTGAGAAGGAGCAAGAGAGAGACACAGAGAGACATAGACAGTGAAGAAGAGGGCACTAATACCATTGTGTGGAACTCTGTTATGCACATCAAATGTCAGAAATCATGCCAGCACTGTATTTCTGGCATTTGTTTGTGCATAAATCCACTGAGAAAAGCATTATTATTTGAGGACTCTTACTGTGCTGCAGGATACAATCCTTTTTTTTTCTTTAAACAGCAAAACAACACCTTTTATGATATTTTGTTTGTTGTTTAAAGATAACCCATGTTATAAGTGCATCAACGCACTCCAGGGGTGTGCTGATAATGTGGATTAACTCACACCCCAGGAGCTGTAAGGGCACTCGGCCTGCAGCCTTGTTCCTCACAATGCCCCAGAGGTGTGCATTAATCCACATTATCAGCACATCCTGTCATGCATTAATGCTTACCTATATGGCAAAAATGAACAAAACTGCGGAAGACATACAAAGATATGATTTTAAACTAGTATTACAAATATCCTATTAGGGTTAGTATCAGCTAATATCAGTTAGTACATTAGCAATAACCTATGAAAGGGTGTGGAGTTATAGGCATTTAATCCATGCCTGGGATGCATTGTGAGGCATGAAGCCGCAGGCCGAGTGTTCTCACAGCACCCCAGGTGTGGATTAAATGCCTATAACCCCACACCCTGAAGTGGGTTATTGCACTTGTAACATGGGTTACATGAAGGACACAAATAATGCTCAGAAAGGATGATTTTAAGGCTAGAAAATAATTTTTTTCTTGTGTATCCTTCCATCTGAAAAAATAGTTCCTTGCTTCCTGGAGTATATGAGTAAACGTATTTACATTGTAATGACGTAAATACTTTAATACTTTTTAGTGTTCAAAACACAGGGCAACAAAGTAACACATCTCCTTTCCTAAAATAATCAATAAAACAAGTTAGAACATCTGCTTTACTTGCTCTTTACCATGTATGAGGATACATTACTTCTGTGACTTGCAAGCACTGCATTATAGGCATGTAAATAATATGGGCTATGCAGTAGCTCCATCATTCTCTGAGAAATAAACTTCTGAACAGTAGCGCATATGGTAAGCCTGCTGTGGATTACACAGTTCTGTGGGAAACTTGTTCTATTTTTAATCAATACCAGAATAACTGTGTAACAGTTTTCCTAACATATTCACTTGTTTCCTAGAGTATACTAGTTCACTTCCTTCCTGGAGTATATGATTAGACTGTTGTTTATTTATATTGTAATGACATAAATACTTTTATACTTCTTTTACTGTTCAAAACTCAGGACAACAAAGTTACACATCTTTCCTAAAGTAATCAATATAACATTAAAACATCTGTTTTACTTGCTTTTGCCATGTATGAGAATATATTACTTCAGTGACTTGCAAGCACTGCATTATGGGTACCATATGTCAATAATATGGGTTATGCAGTAGCTCTATCATTCTCTGAGAAATAAACTTCTGAACAGTAGCTCATATGGTAAGCTTGCTGTGGGCTACACAATTCTGTGGGACATTTGTTCTCTTTTTAATCAATACCAGAATAACTAACACTTTTCCTGACATATTCACTTGCTTCCTGGAGTATATGAGTAGAGTGTTGTTTATTTATATTGTAATGATGTAAATACTTTCATACTACCTTTTACTGTTCAAAACACAGGAGATGAAAGTAACAGCTCCTTGACTAAAGTCATAAATAACATGATAGAACATATTTTTATCATGTATAAGAATACATTACATCCATGAGTTGCAAAAATGCAGTAACTCTGTCATTCTCTGAGAAATAAACTTCTGAACAGTACCTCATATGAAAAAGTGCTACACAGTAGTTATTTGGGGAGATCTGTTTGTAATTAATAGTCATATTCTTTGCATTCAACTGATCCTCCAATACTTTTACAGCTCAGGCTGTAGTTTTCACATGTTTTTGTCATCCTTGGCCTTACTGTGTTGTGATTTTGCATGTGTGGTATTAAATGGCTGCCAGTTACTGTTCACATTCTGGCCAGATAACAGGATCTGGTATGCTCAGGTATACTACACAGGGTTGCTTTACCCTAACTGTGTGGGTACAGGCATTTAATCAACAGTCAGTTGGTGCTTCCTGACCAATTAAACTTCTTGCTCAGCCAGCCCATGTTATAAATACAGATACTCATGGTCTATATAAAAGAGCTCTTTAGGGCTAAATAGAGTAAGCCTTTTTAAACAGCATTGTTTTAAGTTCATTTTGAAACATAGAAAGAGCTGGGGAATCCTGGACAAAGAGGGATAGATAATTTCAAAGTTGAAGGTCATAGATGTAAAAACCATGGGCTCCTCTAGTTTTCAGTGTGGCCTGAGATGCAATAAATTAATTTTATAAAATGGGGTGTGGTCAGTGCTGTCTCCTCATTGGTCAGGACCCCTTCACATGGTAATATTTTAACCTAGCATATACTCGTGCTCAGAAGACATGCTAGGAATAAATTAGTGGAGATTATAAAGCTAATTAAATATTAATGAGTTTGTTATGCTCTCTGGTTACTGGATCAATCATTAATGGTCAAATAATGACTGATCTAGCTGTGACACTGTCAAGAGCATCCACCTCACATAACCACACTGTATTACAGCACGTCACTGGAACCACACACACAGATGGTTTTGCCTGTCGCTCAAGTTCATGGTGACAGCTTTGCACAGTAGAAAATAAACAGGAACCAGTGTGACTGGCAACCACACCAGAAACCCAGTTAAGTGAAAAAACAAATTTCTGCATAAAACAACAATGTCAACCAATGAGACATGCTTTGCCCTGGTTACTGATGTGACACTAGAGGTATTTATTGACTCTATAAGGGAAGAGAACAAATGGAATGACAGTGATGACAAGATCCTGTCAGAAACAGTCAGGCACTATTATCATAAGTTTATCACAATTGGACAAGCTCACAGGAGGTATTGTGGAAAGCATTGGATTTGTAGTAGTTCCCCAGAATAATATCAGTGTGTCAGTAGTAACACAAAGTCTGTCAGAGCCTGGTGTGGGTGTCACAGCATACACAGAGAAGGAAAGAGAGAGGGAATCTACTGACACTGTACATGACCCTCCAATCGCAGTATTTGCACCAAATGGTGCAAGTGACACATTAGTGACAGAAAGCCTGTCAGTACCTGCTGTGGAGGTCACAAAGGACAGATACATGGAAACACAGACTGAAGGCAATCACATGACAAAAAGTCATGACTATGAGACATAACACCATTTAACAGTACACAGTGATGTAAGTGTGAGTGTTCTGACAGAAAGCCAAATTATGTCAGAAGCAATTCAACATGTCACTGCACACCGGAATCAGGCTGTCAGATAAATAGCACAGATGAAAGACAAAGGCACACTATTTTAGAGCTAGTTACAGATTACAGCAGTAAAGTAAGCACTCTAAAGACTGAAATAGTTGCACCTGTGGCAAGCTTGGACGTCAGTGTAGAGACACTTGTGGATGACACATGCATAGCATCCAATGAGAAAAAGAAACATGACACACCTAAGAGTAGTATGTAAAGACACTGCCTATCAAGCAATGTAAATCCTGAACAAACAGAAACTGAAAGAAATGAAATAACAACACAAACACAAAGTGGGTCATAAGACTGTTTCAGAACTGGCTCACTGAAAACACCAAAAAGACCCTGTTTTTGAAATGTTGCCAGAATCAGCACTTAACAACTGGTTTTGAGAGTTCTATGCAACAGTTTGGAATACACAAGGGGAAATGTACTGTACTCCAAGCAACGTTTTGTACCTGTAAGATCTGGTATAAACTGACACTGAAATGGGCCACCACATTCAAGAAACCTGAACATCATATCTAACCCAGCATACACGTCTTTGAACAACATTTTTATCCCAGTCCTTAAAAAAACTAAAAAAAAAAAGCAAAGGACAAAGCACTCACTCACCACCAATAAATGCACGTGACTTACAAAAACTAAGACAAAGCTCTACAATGGACACTAACACCCCAGGAGTATTTTCAACAAAGTGTGGTTTGTTGTGCAACTGCATTTTGCACACATGGGTTGAGAAGGACGAAAAGAGTTACTAGCAGAAGCATTTGAAACAAAAAATTGATGAAGACAGCAGGGAATATGCCAGTCTCACATTCAACAACAAAAAAAAAAACTATGCTGACATTTTTGAAACCTGACATCACATGTACAGGGGTGCAATGTACTCTGTACTACACTCTCTGCACTGTCCTATACAGTCCTCAATAAATATTTGTCCAAACTACCTACTTCACCATGCTGCTTCTATCTAAGACCCAAGGCACTAAAAATACATGAGGCTGACAAATATGCAGTATGGTACGACAATGTCCCAGTGGGTAAAAAAAAAATTGGCTCATGATGAAAACATGGAGGATGGGTGCCATCCTGTCAGAAAGATACACCAGCCATTCAATCCGGTCCACAGCAATACAGCTATTGTTAAATGCTGGCCTAGGAAGTTGTAAAATAATGAGTGTCACTGGGCACAAAAATGAGGGTTCCTTGAAAGACTACTGGGCACCAACACTGAAACAACAGAAATCGTGGAGTGAAATCATTGCCAGTGGAAAAGAGTGTAGCAGTTCAGCATCAGCCAATGTGCCACACAGAGCTGAAAATCCTCACAGTAGACAAGCGAGGAAAGAAATACATCATTCCAGAATGAAACACAACAAGGAAGTAGCAGCCACCATGGAAATGCACAGAAAGAAACAAAAATAGAGTGCATAACTACAGAAAATACATAGCAAGAATATATAAAAGGTACTGAGGACAGACTATTTCTGAATTGCTGCTGTTATTTTGTTGGCAGTGTTTCATTCAGTTTCACAAATAATTCATAAATGTAATGAAATAGAAGCTGTGTATCTATAATGGGTAAACTGCAAAAAAATAAAACAATTATCTTTCATGTTTGATTGTTCTGCAGGTACAGTTTCGGATGTGTTTTTTAATATGCAAGTGAAATAAAAAAAATGTTAACTACATCCTGAAAAACAAATTTCTGCGGTGCTTCAGAATTTGTAAGCATTGTTGACTTTGTTAGGCACAGAAAGACAGTAAAAAAATGTTTTGATGTTCACAGTTTAGAATACTGTACCTGTTGGTTTTGTGTTTAAAAAAAGTTGCGTAACTTCACATTTTACAGTACCTGTTTTTTTGGTGGCATGCTATCTGTTTGAAATGCTGTTTTTAATTGAATTGATGTACTTATCTTTTCTTTTAATTCTCTGGTAACCAGGTAAGGCCCACTAGACACAAGTGTTTGTTTTCAGGGGTGACCTGGAAGCGCTGAGGTGGTTACTATAAGTAACTTGTTCAATGTCACAAAGTATGCAAGTGGAGGTTGTGGGAATCAAACCCAGGTCTGGAGGATGTACCAAGGTCATTCATGGCTCATTACTTTAACCTGTAGCCTATACTGCCATGTAAACAGAGCAGAAGTAGTGCTCTTATATCCCTGAGTAAAAATAGAAAAACGGTTCAATAAAGATGTATTTGACATCCTGTGCAGACTAACCTCTTAATGGCAGCCATGGTAGCATCATTGGTTCTCAAGACTTTCTCCCGAACAGTAAAAAAAAAAAATAAATAAATAAATAAAAAATAAGGCCCTCAAATCAGACAAAATGCAGTCACTGAACTGCAGCTAGTTTGTCCCCAATAGCAAAAATTAAAAAAAAATAAAATACATGCAAACATTTATTATATGAGGTAAAATCCACTGGTATGGTTGCCTGAGTGAGACTGAAAATCTGCTGACATCATGTGACCACACTATTTCAAAGCAGCTCAGTGGACATACAAAGAGGTCATCATGATGTGACCTAATGATGTGCACCCTATGTCCAACATCAGAAAGGTTGTGCACCCACTCTCCTAGCTCTAGAAAGAAAAACAAGAAAACTAATTATTATTATTTATTTATTCAGTTTTTGTTGACCGGGTAAGTGCACTAGACAAATTCTGCCTATTTTCAGGCATGACCCAGGGAAGGGGGATACAGATGCATGCCAACTGACCTTGAACCAGATTAAGGTGTTGGTGCTATTTTTTTAGTGAATGGGGGAAATTTGGACAGGGCGTCAGGGAAAATCCCCTACTGGTCTGTAGGGGAGCTGTTGTCCATTGTCGGGATGGCCACTCGGAGTGGAGCACTGGAGGGTGCAGACGCTATAGAGATGGGAGAGAAGGCCTCCTCTCCTATCTTGAACTTGCCAGAGGCTGAACGTTTAGAAGAAGAAGCTCAAATTTTGGAGGACTCTGCAGAGGACATTGTTGATGTCTATATTTCTACAGAGGATCTAAGCGCAAATCCTGAAAATGAGGAGGTGATGGACTTACCAGCTACTAAGGTGTAGAAACAGCAGGCTATTATGTTTACTGAAATCAGAGAAAGAAAGGCATTGGAAGGAGAATGAGTACATTGCAGTGCAACTAGCCAAGTTGCAACTGGGTTTTCCCCCTGTCATAGTCAGAACTCGGACTGTCAAAGGCCAGGATGACGCAGCAGCATCAAATGCCCCGACAGAGTGGGGTGAGTCCTTGTTAATTACTGACTCTGGTTTGAAAGGCTGCAATGTGCCGGCTGGTAGTAATAGCATCGTGACTGATGCGTGCCTAAAGCAACAGGATAATGAAAAAAGGTTACAGGGGAAAACAAAGAGGGATTCCCTCTTTCAGAAATGAAGGACTTGCAAAAGGGTCTCTCAAGTGCAGAGGATCCAAACAGAAAATGCATGGCTCTGATAACATTGCAAAAAATGTCTGGGTTTGTTTTTAAACAGCCTGAGGGGTTTGCCAGTAAAACAGATAAATTGGATACTGTGAAATATCAAAGTACAGGAAATATGCAGGATGGTTTAACATGTTTCACTTTCAAAGGGGGGAATGAAAGAACTGGAAGAACTGATGAAGTTAAAGATAAGAGGGTTGCGATTACACTAGCCAAAAGAAATATTGGTGTTATTCCTAACGTATTCAAAAAGAAGTAACACAGCCCTTGCAGGCAGTGCCCCTCTCTCTCTCTCTCTCCTGTGATGCTTGGTCCCCTCATAAGGCCCTTGTGGAGGCTGGATGGAAACAGTCACCTGGGAGAGCTTGGCTTCCTGACCCTACCTGGGACACTGCATTTAATTTTTCTCAGGCTTCTCCTGAGTGGATACCAAAATTGGCCGGACAGCTTGAAGAGCACTCTATAGACAGCTCTCTGAAGGTGGGTAAACATGTACCAGCTTTTTCAGAATCTAATTTAAGTTCTAAAAATTCAGAGGAAAAAAAAAAGGACATTCAAAGCCCTTATATAACTCTCAACCTACATGGAACAAGAAAACTATGCCTGATCAAGAGACTGGTGTCATGCAGGACACAGACTCGGTTAAAAAAACCTTTTATCTGAACTTTTTGCCAAAGTGAAAAAAAAAAGCAGCACCCAGGAGGAAAGCGGTGCACATTAGATATAAGTAGGGGGGCTGAAAGACAGACCAGACAGATATCATGTTGGAAAGATACTGTTAAAGGATTCATTACATTTTACTCCAAGGGAAGTCTATGCATTTATTAATATATTGGGGGAAGACAATTTTGATGTCAGTTTTCATTCTGCATATGCCCTGGATTTATTCTGGGAAAGGTATGGGCATGTAAAGTTCTCCCTTACATGGACCCCCTTTGTTGTTATACCATTGATTAAACCACTGATTAAATATGTGACGGTGATATTTAGGAATGAGGAGGTCCACACAGAGGATATAACATATTGTTTGGCACAGAAATGCAACATTCTTAGTGAGCCTGAAGCAATTTTGGACAGTGAATTATTTTGGACTGAAGATTAGAAGTATAAAGTTAAATTAAGACAACATGAAAAAGGTATTGAGCATCTCTCAAACTCTTTTATGTTGGGAAGAGACTGAGGGGTTTGTTTTTATGCTGGGCAACCTAGGGCATGCTACAAATGCAGCTCTAGGACCTATTTATCCAGTACATGTGACAGGCCTAGATGTGACAACTGCAGAGGGATAGGCCATACCACCATGCATTGTGCAAACCACACTAGATGTGATTTATGCAAGGAGTATGGTCATGTGTTTGGGGAATGGCAGTGGATGGTGCAGAATAAAGCATCCTGTGTTAGCCCTGAATTGCTTATCCAACAAGCACAGGATACGGCCGCTGCACAACCCTCAGATGCTGGAGCATCTGCCCAGGACCCTTCCCCCACCCTTCCTATGCCAAAGGTAGAGGATCTAATAGTTCTTTCAGAAGACGCCCCTGCTCCATCAGGATCACAAAGGTCTGAGTCTGGAATGGCTCTAGACTTGGGGATTTTTATACTAGTTTGCTAAGAAGATTCAGTAGGCTCAGAGAGTGGGAAACCAGTCCTACCTGCTCAGTCACCTTTACCATGTACAAGGTCCACCAGAAATGTGAGGGCCAAATCTCCTCCAGCCCCACCCCCTTGAAAACTACCAACTCATATGCTGCCTTTTTTTCAACTTGGGGGGATTCTGACATGGAGGTAGGGGACTCGGACTCTCAAAAATCCCCTTCGGAGTATCATGCTCAAAATTTAGAGCTGAGTACATATAAAGGGAAAAAGAAAAGAAAAAATAGTCACAATAGACTGTCTTTCTTTAAACTTGAATGGCTTCTTATAAAATAGAGTCTGTTAACATTTATAGTTTGTTGAATGCAATCAAAAGACAAGCTGTATTTCAATATGTACATTGGAAGCAACTGGACATATGGTTTGTGCAAGAGACCTGGATGCATTCTGATGAACAAATGTGGATGTTTAAAATGGAATGGATATGGGGACCTTCTTATTGGTCATTTGGAATGGATAAAGCAGATAGGGTGGGAATTTTGTTTAATTCTTATTCTTTCAGATTACACAAACTGGTTGATCTAATTCCAGGCAAGGTTTTAATCTTGGACAGTTTATGGGGTGACATGGATTGTCGTTTCATAAACATTTATAATTCAAAAGTCAAAGCGGAAAAAGTAAGCCACATAAAACCCATTCAACCTTTCTTAGAGACCACTTATAAAGTATTTTTTGCAGAGATTTTAATTGTAGTGTTTTAAAAAAAATAAAACAGAAAAGAGATGATGGCAAGAAAATTTATTGTGCTTCAAATGCTTTAACACAAATGGTCGATACAGCTGGCTTGATAGACTGTCACACATATCACAAACAAGGCCCCAAGTTTACTTATATGTGGAATTCCTGTAAGACAACAATTGAGTATGTTTATTTCCCCCTACTTACCCGAAGGTTCTTTATACTGTACATAGATCCTGTAGAATTTTCTGGTCACCTTTTTTTAAGTTTACATTTAGATCATGTGGTTGGCAAACCCATAAGGGACTGCAGGTGGAAACTCAATACCTCAGTGTTAGCAGAACCAAAAGTTAAACTGAGCATTGGCAACTTCCTTGCAGCCAGATTGTCAGGGGAATTTTTGTACTCAGATATAGGGGAATGGTGACTTGACACAAAGCAGGATATTAAAACTCAGTTAAAGAATTACGGGAGGAAAATAGGGAATAATAACTTTTTAAAATATCTGTCTTTAAGAAGACATTTGCAAACATTATATATCCTAGCTTACCACTCAAAAAATGATCATACCACTCAGATTAATGAAATCAAAGAGCATATGAAAATAGATCAGTAGGACAGGGCTAAAACAATTCAAGCAATGTTGTATAATGGGACAACCCCCCAAAAAAAACTATTGGGGATCCTTTTTAGGCATGCAAAAAATCAAAGACGTTATGACTTTTGAATTTTTAGTTTCCCAAAATGGGCACAGAGTCAGCTCAATAGAAGGGATAGCAGAATTGATAAAACAACATTATAAATCACTTGAACCTCAACAACCAATTTGATGAGCAAGAGAAAAAGGACTTTCTGCAGACTGTAAAAGTCCCAGAATTCCCAGAAGAAATTTGCAAACTGTAGGCTCCAATAATGGCACAGGAAATAGAAGGCAATAAAGGCTCTCAAAAATTAGACATCACCAGGTTTGGATGGTATTTCAAATACATTCTATAAAACTTTTAGCAAGGAACTAGCTGTTTAGAAAAGGTATACCTTCATTTTTTTCTACAAACTCCATACCTTTTTTTTTTTTTTTTTTTTTACACACACAGAGGGCTTGCTTATCTATCTTCATAAAAAAGGAGACAAATCTAGCTTTTCTAACTGGAGGCCAATTGTGTTGTTGAACGCGGACTACAAAATTTTAGCTCACATTTTTAATAATCGTTTGAAGCAATATGCTTCGCTAGTAATTTCACCACAGCAGTTTTGCAGGCTTTCAGATAGAAAAATGCAGCATGCGCTTATGATTATTAGAGATGTAATAGAACATCTCAACTTATCAGGGGTTACAGGATGCCTGGTGTTGGCTGATCAGGAAAAAGCCTTCGATAGATTTTATCATCCTTTTTTTATATGCAGTACTTGAATTGTATTTTATTCCTTCAAAGGTTATAGAACAGTTTAAATCTTTATATTATTCCTTCACTGTGAGACCTTTGATTAAAGGACAGGTCAGATCTGGGTTTGAAGTCCCTTTGGGGGATAGGCAGAGATGCCCATTAAGTCCACTTATATATATTTTCTCTTTGGACCCATTATTACACATAATTACTCACCAACCTAAGTGGCAGAGTTTGTCAGGTTCCAGCATACAAAATAGCCTACATGTTCAGGCATATGCAGATGATATTTGTTTTTTTAATAGTCATGAACAGAACAGGTTATTTTTGCAGGAAATTCCCAAGACATGGGAAAGTTTCCAATTCCAAATTAAATTACAATAAGAGTAGAGAACTTTTTTTAGGGGCGGGTCATACAGCCTCAGTTGATGTGGCAGGTATAAATATCTCTGTGGAACCAATAGAGATTTTAGGAATACTGTATGGACCACAAAATCTTCCTGAAGATAACTGGAATAAATCCGTTCAAAAATAGACCTAAAAATTCAAAGATAGAAACTCTGGAAGTTATCAAAACTTAAAAGAACAGCAACCCTTAAACAATTTATAATACCTACCCTGCAATATGTTGCAATGATTCTTCCCCTAGCCACACATTGCAAAACCAAATTATATAGTTTAATTTTTTCAGATGTTATGGGGAAATAAACTGAATCCTGTAAAAAGATGTTTCACATACCAAGACAAAACTGAGGGTGGTCTAGGAATGATAGACCCAGTGGTCTTTTTGCATGTCTTATTTTTTCTACAGACAGTACAGAATGGTTTAACTAGTACAGGAATAATCCAAAATGCTTGGATAAGATTAACTTTAGGGAGATATTTTCAAGTATGGAGTGAAGCTGCTCCTAAACTAAATCATCATATACATGTACCAATTTATTTAAAACCGGCAGCACAAATATTATATAAATGATATGTCACAAAATCATCTATACAAAATGGTTCTAGTAAATGGCTATATCGAGAGATTATGGCTAAAGTATATCCCTTAGAACCTAGTTTTAAGAATTGTCCCTCAGTTGACAACCCATTAATTCTCAAACAACTTACACACCCCAGGATACCCAAAAAAATGTGGGAGAATTTATGGCTTACAATACTAGGGGAAACGCTAAGCACAAGGTCCTGGAAGAATGAAATTGCCCCTACATGGAGTGCATAAATAAAACAAACCATGGAACATTTTCCTTTTAGAATGTTCATATGTCATGGCACTATGGGATTACTTAGCTGTTAAATGGAATATGAAGTGGCTTAAGCACCTGACCTATGAGACAATAGTGTTAGGGAAATATGATCTAAGGTTCAAGAATTTTCATCCGGATACATTACTGGTGTTTTTCTGTTGCATTCAATATTATTTATAGCAGGTTAGATGCCAATGGGTTTTATACTGAAAGAAAATGTCATTTGAAAGTCTTGGCCTTCTAGTTTCACAGGAATTGGAGAAACTTTATGCTAAGGATGTATCGATTTACTCATCACATAAGGTGTTACAATGGTGGAAAGGGTTTAACTATTTTATTAAATATAAATAATAGGGATGTATAGAAAGTAGCTGAATATGTAAACTGGTTATAACAAAAGGTAAAAACTTGATTGTATGTGAATGTAGGATGCAATATTGTATGATTACCATGGATTCACTAATGTACACGATGTAACCACAGAAACTGTTATATGTGTCTTTACAATTAAATCTCCCCTACTCTGCCAGCAGAGGGCCTTGCTTTCTGTGAGTGAGTTGAAGATGAACACTCTGGGAGAACCTGTGAACAAGATGGATGTCAAAGAGGCAGAGGAGAAGGCCTCCTCCTCTGATCTCTCTAACCAAGAGGCCGTCGACCTAACAATGGTTGCTGCAAAATTCTCAGACAATGATACTGCTACTGACAGTTTCTTCTTTTCAGAAGAGATCTGGGATGAAACCCTCTATGCTAAACACAGTAAGGTGACTGCACAAAACTCTTCAGAAACTGTTAAACAAATTGTGACTCAAAAATTGCATTTAACTAGACTACAAAAACTGCAAGCTGAAAAGTTGAAATATTTATCTAAAGCTAAAGAATTTGAGGCAGAATTTGAAATTCTTAGTAGGCAATTTGTGGCCGATTCATCTGAAAAGCCTGTCAAAGAACAGATGAGTCAGCCTACAACCAACACCCTAACTTCAAAGCTTGCTGATGCACCTCTTGCTGCTCACAGTACTGGCTCACCGGGTGGAAAGATTGTTGCAGTTGGCAGTGAAAATGGCTCACCTTCCATGTGCCCAAAGCCACCTTGCCCAGTTTCTAATACAGCTCTGCAGGTTCCAAAAAAACAATGCTTAGGTCCAGGCAGATAAGCTTCTGCTTCTCGGCCTGCCACTGAACAAACTAATGAGAACATTTTCACCTTTCTGAACATGAAGTCTTACCCTGGCTGGAGTAGAAATGCTCAAAATTCATCTTTGTCCACAGCATAACAAACTGCCCCATGGAACTCTGCGGTTAGGGAAGGGAACTGGTCCCTTGTCCATGCCTTGGAGGATGCAGGCTGGATTCAGGGGCTTCCTGGAAACTGGAGTCCGGATCCTCTGGATCCTTCATTTCAACAGATGTCTGCTGCTGTCCCAAGTACTGTGGCCACCAACACTGGACTGGACCTGAGCTTCAACATACCCCAGGGTAATACTCCTGACATTTCTGTTATTACTGTTTGTAATACTGATTCATCCTTACAGGTTGATAGTAATGTGACACAAATGACTGTTTCTGTACCTGAACTAAATGCTCCCCCCCTGATAACACTCCCCCAGTTAGTGATCAAACTGAGGAAGAACCAATAAGGTTGGGCCCCTCTGATGCACTACACCAAAATCCTCAAGGTAGACTTGACCCCATGTTTAAATATTCTGATCTGTTTTGTAATGAAGGTGAACCAGCCCCCAGATGTAATGCTGTCTGGCTACTTTATAAAGGAGGTTTAGAGTCCACTCCTGATAGACTTCATGTAGTGAGAGTGTTATAAAAAGGTTCCATGAATTTTTTTCGTCAAAAATTTTCGCTCTCATAAACCTGGGGAATTCAAATTTTGATGTTAGTTTTAAAAATGTTTCCAGTTTAGATTGATTTTGGGCACAATATCAGGCAGTAAAAAACAACCCTGTTTGGATCCCCTTTCAAGCAATCCCCCTTGACAAAACCCCTGGCCAAGAACATCACTGTAATGTTTAAACATGAAGGGATAAACGTAGAAGATATTCTCTTCTGGTTACAACAAAGATGTCAAGTCCTGGGAAGACCTACCTCAAATTTAAACAGTGAGCAGATCTGGGTTGAGGACTGAAGGGTTCAGATTAAACTATATTCTACCAATTCTGGGCCAGTTCATTTCCCCAGCTCATTTTTTTTGAGTAAGGATCGAGGTTCCATTTTTTATATAGAGCAACCATGCTTTTGCTTTAAATGTAGATCTCGTTTGCACCTCAGCTCAGCATGTGACACCTCGCACTGTAGGCATTGCTTGGAATATGGCCGTTTAGCCTCTGCCTGTTTGAATCTAAGTGTAATCTTTGCAAGCTCACTGGCCATGTGTATAGGTGCTGCCTATGGGCCTCTCATAACTGGGAGGATTGTTCTTCCTATGAAGGGCTTATTAATGTAGCACAATAGGCCAGAAGGGTGGCAGAGCAAAGTTTAAGGGCAACACAAGAAACTTTAAAGGCTTGTGATCCCCTGCCTTTACACACATGATGATTCTACTGACCCTAGTCCCCAGAATATGGAACAGATCTTACAACCCCAGATCAACCTGTCTGCTATGGCTGAAGTAACTACATCCTCCCCACTCCCTGCTTCAGTTCATGTAGAAAGCACTGATATCGCTGAAATGCCCCCCCCCCACCTGCAGGGAAGGAAAGACCCTTTAAATTGGTCAACCAAAGGAAAAGAACTAGGCTGGGCAAAACTGTACCTAAAAAGTGTGATGAGGTAGGGTCTCAACAAGTTACAGAGCCTCATTCCTGGAAAACAGGGAATAAATATGCTGCACTAAACTTGGAAGGGATAGACAGGGAATCTGATGAGGAAGAAACTGACACCTCCTCCATTGCTTCTACCACAGGCATAGAAAAGGGAGGGGGAGAGGATTCCACAGCTAAAAGAACAAGGCAGAGACGGACATCCAGAACGCCCTAAGTATTTCATCTGGTTTTCTTACTACAGACTTTTTCACTTTCTTCTCATGCATAGCCTAACCATATCCACTCTTAATATCCATAGTATTAAAAGTGATCGAAAACAAGTGGGGCTTTCTATACTCTACGACAAAATAATAGTGACATACTATGTAAACAAGATACCAGCCTCAAAGTCCAAATTGAACTCCAGCAGGCATCTAAGGCCTGGTCATTAGGACCCTCCTTTTGGTCTATTGGGCTTAACACTTGTGATGGTGTAGGCATATTGTTGAATAACCCTCTTCTTAAAGTGTCTAGGTTAGTGGACATACACCCCAGTAGAGCCTTTCTTTTAGACATCTCCCTTTGTTCAGAATGATTCTGACTTATAGCTACCTATTCCCCCCAAGACAAAAGCACAAAGGGTTACTTTATTTAAAGAAATCCAGCCCTTCCTCCATATATCTTGCTTAATAGTGTGGTTTGGTGACTTTAATTGATGCCTAAGACAGTCTGACAGGGTATACAAACTGACAAACTGTTCTGCAACTCTGTTGCTCTGAAGCAGGTATTAAGTACTGCAGGATTGATTGATGCATATCGAAAATTGCATCCCTCAGGAGGTTATACATACTTTCGAGGTATTCTTAAAACATGAATAGACTTTATATTCATTTCCTCAGTCCAAAAAATCTTAGATATCAGCACTCTTCGATGTGAATTTTCAGACCATATGGAAATTAAAACAAAAGTCTCTTGGGATTTGGCTCCAAGCTATAAGAAAACTACTGTAAATGGAGACTAAATGAGTCACTACTGAATAACCCCAAAATACAGAACATATGGAGGAAGGCATGGCTTGCCAGGCTTTCAGTGGGTGAGCTCTATGAAAACATTTCTGATTGGTGGGAGGACACAAAAGCATCCTGGCGGGGTTTGTTTCAGAATAGGGTGAATTATATAGCAAATAGAGACTACTTACACTACTTACAGTTGAGGAATCAGTTACAATGCTTAATTTCACAAGCTGAGCTAACACATTATGATTTTGGCCCTCAGATTAGTAACATTAAGAAACAAATGACAGATTTGCAATACAACCTTTCCAAATCCCTTGACCAGGAACTGTGATTTGGCACATATATACAGAAAGGCTCCTTTGATCCATATAAAGAATGCAGGGCTAGAATTGATAGTAGGATTATCTCAGAGCTGCAGACACACAGGTCACATGGTGACATCACCACAACAGATACTTCAGGTAGTCGAAAACCATATAGAGGATCTCTTTAGGGAAGACCCCAAGAACTTGGAAGCCAAGGATTATCTAAAATCCTTAGGCTTGCCACAAGTCACAGAAGAAAATGCAAAAGACCTGGTCCAAGAAATTCCTACTGAGGAGGTGGGTCAGACCATCACACAGCTAACCTCTGGAATTGCCCCAGGGTCAGATGGGCTAGGGTCAGTCCTGTACAAAGTGTTCTGTGCAGAGATGGCCCTAGCCTTATCCATCCTTTAACTATATGTTAGACACTGCAAACTATACTACCTCTATGTGGGAGTCAGTTTTAGTTCTCTTACATAAGAAAGGCCCCAGATCCAACATAGGAAACTAGCGCCACTCAACTTGCTCAATACTGACCTTAAGATCTTGAGCAAAATGTTATTGTCCAGATTACTAATGGTTTCAGATTAATTTATTAATCTCCCCCAAACCTGTGCTGTTCATGGCAGAAAACAGCAGGATAATTTAGTTATATTGAGAGAGCTTTTCCCCCCAAGGAGAATAGGAGGGTTGCAGAGTTATATTATAGGGCTTGAGCAAGAAAAAGATTTTGACAGATCATCACTTAAGTTTTTGTTTTCTTCTTTATTAGCTTTTGGAATCACCAAGGTATTTGTTAATTGGATTTCTTACATGTACAAAAGTGCTCTTATTATACCTAACATTAATGGATGGTATGATAGGAAAATTAAAATTGGTAGAACTGTCAGGCAGGGCTGCCTCATAGCCCCCTCCTTTATGTTTTTGGAATTGATGTGATTATTTGCCTTTTAATTTCCAACAGAGTAATACAAGGGATCACAGCTTCATCATAGTCCTCCAGTATTAAAGTTTTAGCCTTTGCGGATGATTTAGTCCTTATGCTTGCCCCTTCCTCCTCTGAAACATCTCTGGCTGCCTCACTACAGGTTTGTACAGCAATTTCTGGGTCAAAGGTCAATTTAGAGAAAAGTAAGGGGGTCACCCTGGGTTTATCACTAGTACCCCCATCTTGGTTCTATGCAGGAATTAAGGTTTCTCAGGATCCCATCACAATGTTGGGAATAGAGTTTGGTCCTGGTAATATAGCCTCTCAAAACTGGGAAAAAGAATTGGCTTGGGCAAACCAACTAGTTAGCGGGTGGAAAGGACAGCAACTCTCCAAGAAGCGAAGGGTGGTTCTTATTAAAACTCTTCTAGTTCCAGTCTTCCTGTATCTCTATTATATCTATTCCCTTCCCCCCCCAGAACCTGTTAACTATTCTGTATAGTGTTTTTTTCCAAGCATTTTGGGGGTCTAAGCTCAACCGAGTGAAATGAGAGTTTACTTATCGGACCTTTCTGGAGGGGGGATTGAATATGATACACCCTATGGCCTTCTGCTTTAGCATTTTTTTATGTTATAACATAGGAATATCCTTGATACCTGGGGAGAAAGTGTGGAAACCTTTAGTAAATAGATGGCTACATCCATGCTTGCCATTATGGGTGTCAGGGAAATCACGTTTTTTGGGTAGAAATATGACTGTTCCACTGTTTGGCCTGGATGGTCTTAAGAATGCAATAAAATGGGGTCTGACCCCTGATCAGTTACAGACAATAGATAAGAATCTATTTATAAAATGATTGTACAGAAAGAATATTAGACGGCAATAGAATTCCCACTTTGTCAGGCAGATCAGATCAAAGATGTCCATAAGCACCTAACTAACCCTAGGATCCCCCTGTTTGCATGGGACTGTATCTGGCTTAGTAACTATGGTAAACTTAGTGTCAAATGTAACAACAAGCATAAACAACTTTCGAAGAGATACTTCCCCAGGGCCTCTTGTATTCAAATTCTCGAGACACAACAACACTTATTTTTGGAATGCCCCACATGAAAGATTTTGGGGTTCTTTTGGCTGATAAATGGAAGGAGCCACTCTTTTTATGTTTGCAGTATCCAGTGTTGGTATATGGGCCCCTAGCTGGACCATGGTGTAAATATCATACGGATACAGTGTATGTAGTGTTTGCAATCATTAGGTTGTTTTTTTTTGGTATATATTTTCTTCCCCTTGGCACAGGTTGGCATGTCATCCTGACCAACCCCCGGCCCAGAACCTGATATTAGGCCACCTCCTCGATTCCCCCACTGATTATCCCCTGTGGTGGGGTGGCAAGGAGCTACCCACAGCTCAACTCGCCAAGTTGGATTCAGATGAGGAGGCACCATTTGAGTTAGGCTGCAGAAGTCAGAAGATCATGCTGCCTGATATGTACCACTTTTTTCTCCGGTTTTCACCCCCTGTGGAGTGCGGGCATGCAATGATGTCTGGGCACAACGAGACGATGTCTGCTGTACTCTGCCCCTTGCTGGCACTGCTCTGGAAGTGCCCTCGGTTGTCACATGGGGCCACTACAGAGCAGTGGCTACCTGGATCCTTCCCCTGGGATAGGAGAGCAGTCCTCCAGATGCTCAATCCTATCCCTCCCCTGCCAACCCTGGTGGCCTGGGCTCACATCTGAACCTGGGTCACCAGCGTGGCATGAGGTGTGGCATCCAGTGCCTCAACCCTCAGCACCACCAGGCCATCTAATCAGTAAGTATTTTACCTGGCAGGCCTGATGTATGTGGATACTCCAGCAAAGATGGGTGTCTCACTTAGAACTATATTTAAACATACAGAAGTCTGTACAGAGAACATAGATGAAAACCGCGTTACTACTGAGAAAGTGAGACATCTTTGGATCAACTGTGATAAATGATTGATATAAAAATACTTTTGCACTATGTTTTAGATTAATCATTGAAAATGTTTTTTTCCACCTTTTTTGTTTTGAAACATGAAATATTTGTATTTGTATTTATAGTAATTATTTGTACTTATACTATATGATGTTTAATTTTGATTATTATTATTATATTATTATTTGTTCACAATTGTAACGAAGTCCACCTTTTCAATAAAAATACCCCTACTCTATCTGAGATGTGCCATGGACTCTAACATCCTCTTGAACTACCACCAGAACAAGCAAATGGGACCTCGGTTTAATGTCTCATCCAAAAGATGGTACCTCAGTTTGGCCTCCTGGTCCACTCTCCCTATATTACTCAGTGGAGACTGGAACCTAGTTTTCTATAATACACTGGAGAGGTCCAAATCCAGACATTCTCCCCCTACTCCTGCTCAATTAGTCCTAAAGGACTTTATGAATACTATGGGATTTGTTGACCCCTGGAGGACCCTTTTTCCTTCAGCAAGAGATTACTCATTTCATTCCCTGCCCCATAATACATTCTCAAGGATTGACTACTTTTTGTTGGGGATTGAGCAACTAATGAGGGTACAAAGCTGTGTCTCTCTCTCCAAAGTGATCTCTGATCACCATCCAACCCTTCTGCAATGGTCCCTGCCTGCCTCAGTTGAACAAGACAACGTTTGGAGGTTCAGCACTCAACTACTGAAATACCAGAATCTGGTAGATCACCTTCAAAAGTATATAGAAAATTTTCATGAATATAATGCTCCCTCTATGCAGAAACTTGATGTATTATGGGGAGCTTTGAAGAGTTCATTAAGAGGAGAAATTATTTATTTGGCTTCCATTAGGAAAAAGGAAATCTCATCAGAATCCTCTATGTTACTACAGCAAATTAGAGCCTTAGAACAATCCCTATCTTCTCAATCTCACACTACGGAATTAAAAAATTAGAAAGCCTTCGGTACCGATATAACATTCTTCTTAGTGATAAAGTTGAACATGTCCATTTTAAATCAAAAATTACCTACTTTGATCAAGGAGACAAAGCAGGAACACTATTAGCTCTAATGCTCAGGGCATAAACAACAGATAGGATTGTGTCAACCATTCGAGATACAGCAGGCAGCCTCCACACCTCTCCCAGAGAGATTGTCTCCTGCTTCAAATCTTATTACCAATCTCTTTACTCACATTCCCCTTTACCTTTCAATAGTACCACATTAGACCATTTTCTACAAGATATAAATCTCCCATACCTGACCCAACACCAAATTGCACTTCTACAAGCCCCCTTGAAATTAGAGGAGGTACATGAGGCAATTGATGCACTCCCTTTAGACAAAGCGCCGGGCCCCGATGGTTACACATCAAATTTTTATAATGTTTTTAAATCTCAGTTTGGAACAACTCTGCTTGATCCTTATGATTATATCTACAGACACGGCCTTTCTGATCTTAGCCTTACTGCGCCTATCATTGTTGTGCTTCCTAAACTGGGTAAAGACCCTACATTGCTGCCGAATTACCACCCAATATCACTTATAAATGCAGACCTGAAAATTCTAGCAAAAATTCTGGTTAATAGAATGGCCAAGGTTTGGTGTACTCTACTAAGCCCTGAACAAGTTGGTTTTGTGGCTGGACGCTTATCAGCGGACCATCTGCGCAAACATTCCCACCTCATTTCTGCGACCAGGGACTCCCATACTCCTGTGGCTCTGGTATCCCTGGATGCAGAAAAGGCTTTAAATTGGGTGTCATGGTACTATTTGTTTAATTTACTCCCAAGATACCATATTCCTACACAGTTTTTACAGTGGATAAAAATTCTTTATTTACTTCCCTCAGCTCGCGCATTATGTAATGGAGTCCTTTCCCCACCTTTTCCCCTACAGCAGGGCACGCAACAAGGCTGCCCCTTCTCTCCTTATTTGTTTAACTTATTTTTAGAACCACTTATCAGGAAATTTAGCACCTCCACAATGATATCTGGAATCCTGATCAATCATTCCCAATATAAATTATCGGTGTATGCCGACGATATTATGCTTCACATTACTCATCCATCTAAATCTATACCCGCTACCCCAAGTATTATTCAAGAATTTGGGTGTCTCTGCAATTATAAATTGAACCTAACCCAAACAGAAGTAATGCCCTTAAATAATCAAGCGTTAAGAGCAGATATTGAACATCTTGGACTCTCCTGGGTGAGGGATAAAATAAAATATTTGGGCATATATTTATCTCAATCTAGTTCTAAAATGAAACACTACAATTTGGATCAGTTACTTACACATATTAGGACAGATTTAAATCATTGGATGCTACTCCCTATTTCTCTTTGGGGACGTATCAACATAGTTAAAATGAATGTCCTGCCCCATTTGTTATACCCCCTTCAAATGCTTAATAATTTCTTCCCCAAATCCTGGTTCAATCATGTGCAGAGTATTATTTCCAAATTTATCTGGAAATATAAGCCTTCTCGAAGGGCAATTACTAAACTACAGAGGCCTAAAGAACAGGGAGGGTTACAAGTCCCCATCATCTACCTCTACTACCTCTCGATTAATTGCTTAGTAGTTTCACAATGGCTGAAGCCCATGGAAGACCCCACATTGTGGTTACAAATAGAAAAATCAATTTGTAATCTAATGGGAGTAGATATTAAGAGCCTTCCTTATCTATCCCTTAGTAAAGTCCCTACACAGTATAAATCTTCGCCCATTATGGCCTCTCTTCGAATTCATATGCAGATGAATAAAACTTTTGGGTACCTGATAGAAAAGGACTCTTCTCAACCTATCTTGAGGAACCCCAATTTTAAAATTGGGGGTAAAGTTATTACACTGTCCTTCTGGCCAGGCAGGCTTGGAGAAGCAGTAATAGATCTAACCGAAAATCATAAATTGCTGGCCTTTTCAGTTATAAGTATGAAATACAATCTGCCAATTTCTTTCTGCTTTAAATATTTCCAAATCTCTCATGCATTAATACAGCACCTTGGTAGAGGCCCTGTCCTTGGTTCACTTTCCATGAGGCCTTCCCATTATGTTGCTTTTTACTATAAGGAGCTTCAGGCACAACTCAGAGAGTTAGAAGGCTCCCCTTGTTATGTATGGGATAGGACTCTTCTCCCAACTCCCACGGCCCCGGGCCAATGGCCACAAATTTGGAAAAGGCTGTATAAAGATGTTAGGTGGGACTGCTATAAATTACTTCAATTTTATGTATCGCCTGACTTATATTCAACCCCTATAAAGCTTAATAAAATGGGGAACCTTCCAACAGACATGTGTATTAGGTGTGGGTCCCAGAGAAGTACACTTCTTCATATTATTTGGGAATGAGATAAGGTAACTCCCTTTTGGGACAATATTTGATCAAAACTCGACCCCCTCCTGGGTTTACAGAACACCTTTCAAGATATTTGTATCTTGGGGGACTCAGGAGAAACTCTAGTAGGAAATCAAAGGAAGCATATAACCTTGCTATCCCTTTGTGCTAAGAAAATTATACTACGCCATTGGTTAGATCAACAAACTCCTATGTATACAGAGTGGCATAAAGAAATTATTTTCACTCTACAAGCTGAATATCTCCTTACGAGTACCTCTAAGCATAGCAATAAATATCAGAAGGTATGGGCCCCCTTACACACCTTACTATCCATTTAGTGTTATTTTGGATTTTACTTGGATCTGACATAGCACTGCTGATGTTAATGATTAATCTTCCATCCCCTTTTTCCTTTCTACGTGTACTATTCCCAGTTTTATACAGTGTATGTTGTGGCTTCTTTTCTCTTTTTTACCTTAGTGGTGACATGGGAGGGGTGGGTTAGGGGGACAGGGTGTTAAATACTATTTTCTATGTATACTCTTTCTGTATTTAGCTAGTTTTGTTAAATATTCTAAATATTGCTCCTGATATTCAATTTTGGGTATTGATGTTGGGTGAAACAACATAAAGGTGTTTTCTCTGTAGTAATCTACACCCTTGAGTATCACAGGAGTTTACAGAACCATAATGACTTGTTATGTACTACTGCTGATTATTAAGCTGTCTGTACAAGTTTGAATTGGTTTACAGAATGTAAATGTAATAGTAAATCTAAAATGCAATAACTTTTATTAAATTACAAAAGATGGGTCACGTGATGGCAGCCTGAAAAGCGGCAGCAGCCCTCCACAGCTCCGTGACTCTGCCACATAATACAGCCTTTTAGAACGATTCCTTAACTAGATTTGGCCACAACTCTGTGATATTTCTCTGGGCAAATACCTGAGGCAACTGTAAATGATCGAGAAATGGAGGTATATATGATAAAAGCGCCTCCACGGCACTCACACCTGCCTTCCCCAGAGAAAGATAAGGCTGCAAAGCGTCTGAAGCAACAGACAGCGGGCTCTAGTAAAACAGGTACCATCCAGGGTGCTCTTTCGGAGGAACGGTTCCTAGAGGTAATGCAGCCTCTGCAGGAGAAGATCGCCGGGATATACGAAGATCTCCAGCAGGTCAAGACATCTGTGCAGTCTGACAATTCGAGTATCGGACTCAGAAGTAAAGTTAGTGTCATTAGAGAAGAAGCATGACAGGAGTGAGCTGACTATGTCTCTTCACAGAAAGAGAATAAAAAAAATGGAGGAGAAAATCGAGGACCTGGAGGGCAGAAGCAGACGAAATAATCTGCTAGTAATTGGAATTCCTGAAAAGGAAGAGGGCGATGCCCCTATTCTTTTCCTTCAGAAGCTGTGTGAGCGAATTGCCAGTCCATCCCCGAATGGAGCTGCTTATATTATAGAGAGGGCGCATCGGGCCCTTCGACCTCCTCCACAGCCTGGTTCCCCACCTAGGCCACTTATCTGTAAAATGCTCAATTATTTGGACAAACAACATGTCTTGGTGAAGGTGCGTGGGCTACAAGAAGTACGGTGGAAGGGGCATAAAATTCGGACTATGCAAGACTTGCCATAATCAGTCCGGATAAAACAGCAGGGAATGCATCCCATTGTTGTGAAGCTTATTGCAGCAGGTACCCCATTTCAAATGAAATACCCGGTGGTTCTTCAGGTGAAGGTTGGAGAAAAATGGGTAGCCTTTGATTCGCAAGAGCAAGCACAGCAGGAGCTGAAAAATTTCTTCCCGGACCTTTTCAAGTGAGAGAACTTAAAGGGTTTTGTGTACAAGTGTAGCCAGCACAGTGCTTTTGAGTCGGGATTTGAAAAGCAGTGTCGGAGTTGGACAAGGACAGCATCTTTGTGATCAGAGACTGAGTTTTTGTAGAGCCCTTCGTGGAGAGCTGGTGGAGAGTTAACTTCGTCTTCTCGTTTCTTTTTTGGACTCGTAACTAACTTTTTTTTCCTTCCCATGCACAGACTGTGGAGATGTGATAGTTACAGTGATTCTCTGCTATGGGTGACATTTGAAGGGCACTTGTAGCAGCACACTGGACATGTCTGATACTAGTAGGAGAGTGGGTCAGACCGATTATTGAATTTCCCTTTTTTTTTTCCCCCCAGACTAAGGCTGTGCAGCCCCCCAAGCCAGTTACACTCTGGTGATTAAGTGCCAATGTTGCGGTTAAGCGCATCTTATTGTGTTGGTTTTTTTCTTTGTCCTCTAGAATGGAGGGAAAGGCTGGGGGATGCTTAACTGGAAGACCGAATTCTTTTTGTCGTTGTTATGTCAAATCATGACATTTACAGTAAGGTCTTAATTAGTTAATGAGTTCTACGTGTGTAATAACGAAATGATTAGTACAGTTGGAATCTCAGATAGCGCATACTACTGTCGGGTGTGTGGCGGGGGCGGGGAGGTGACGGAGGAGGAGGGATAGGAGGGTAGCTGCTGCAATTCAGTTGCTGCGTTGGGACATCACTCACCTGAGAGTGAATTGTGATGCGGTTATTAGAACTGGGGGTGGTACTGAGTAGAATGTTGTTAGGGGTTTGTAGGTATGATGGGGGGATAGAGCAATGGGGGGTTAAGATAGATAAGTTTCCTTTTGTAGTAGTGAGGGGGGATTGGGGAGGGTTAACCAGGCGTGTTACTTTAAGGTCTCAACTGTGTATTTTCATCGGTGCTCAGTCAAAATGGATGGGATCGCAGTTTCCAAAATGACCCACAGTATTTCCAGTTTTGTTCAAGAAATTCATATATGGCAAATTACTATAAGGTTGTAAGCTGGAATGTCAAGGGGGTGCATGACAGGTGCAAGAGGCAGGTGGTTCTTAAGCATCTTCACCATTTACAAACTGAGATTGCCTGTCTCCAGGAGACACACCTCCGAAGGCAAGATGTCAATTTATTTCTCAAAGCGTGGGTGGGACAAGTTTATGGAGCCGGGAAATCCATGGCTAGTGGGGGAGTTGCGATACTAATAAGGAAAAGAATCCCATTTAAGTTGGATAAGGAATTATGTGATCCAGAGGGCAGATACATAATAATAAGAGGGTCCCTGGAAGGGTGGCAGATTATCCTAGGCTCTGTGTATGGCCCTAATTCCGAGTCTCCCTACTTTTTTACCAAGCTTTTAGATCTTTTGGTCACTGATCCACCTACTTTGAGTATAATTGGTGGAGACTGGAATGTGGCACCCTCCACAGACATAGATAGGTCTGATTCCCAGAAACGGGGTCTGTCACCCTTGCAGAGGGCGCTGCGTGACCTCATGTTGGCTGCCGATCTTCTGGATGTGTGGAGGGTTCTCCATTACGGAGAACGCCAATATACTTACTTCTGGCCCCCTCCATAAATCCTTTTCCCGTATTGATTTTTTCTTGATAAGCGCCTTTGCTCTACCTGGAGTAAAGGGTGCGGATATACATGCAAGGGTCATTTCTGACCACGCTCCTATTTCCCTTACATACTTCCTGGGATCGAGTATCCGAAGGGACTTCTTCTGGAAATTAAATAACCAGTTGCTTCAAAGGCCAGAATCTCTTCAACATATTAAAAAGTTTTTGGTTAATTTTCTATTGGATAATAAAAGGTCTATAACTAGGACCACATGATCTGGGTAGCGTTAAAGTGTTCCCTTAGGGGTGAATGCATTAGGTTGTCGGCAACGAGATGCCGACAATTTAGGGATAAGATGGCAAGCTTGCTTTCACGGATCCGGGCTATGGAATCTACCCTATCCCGCCCGGCATTCTCCAGATAAGGAATGGGTTGCCTTGCACCAGTTGCAGAGTCAGTACTCTGATCTGATATACCAAAAAACAGAGCTCGCCTTGAGATGTACTAGGATGAAGTACCTAGATGCTGGTGACAGGGCCGGTAAATTACTGGCCATCCAGCTCAGGCAAGCTGCAGCATCGTGAGCTATTCCCTGCATTAGGTCTGTTCCCACTAACAGTTTAGTGACTTTGCCCCAGGAGGTGTCCGAGGCTCTGCACTCTTACTATCAAGGGCTGTATTCTGAAATCCAGGAGGGTAGGCCTGTATCCCGGGATATATTTGAGTACTTGGAAGCCACGGACCTTCCTAAGTTAAAGGCCACTGAAGGGGAACACCTTGTGAATCTAGTCACACTGCAGGAAGTCACAGGAGAAATTGATCAGCTTGTACCAGATAAATCCCCCGGCCCGGATGGCCTTTCTAATAACCTATATAAAAGCTGCTCACAAGAGCTTGCTCCCCTTTTAGTTGAAGTCTATAATTATTGGTTTGACAAGGGGATGTCTGAGTCCAATTTCCTTATTGCGATAATCACCCTTATACATAAGCCTGGGAAGGATCCCACATATCCCAAAAGTTATAGGCCTATTTCCTTAATTAATACGGACATCAAAATTTTAGCCAAGATTCTGGCCATGAGACTGGGTGTGCTGCTTCCCACGCTCGTTAGTAGAGAGCAGATAGATTTTATGAAGGGCAGGTCCTCAGTGGACCATACACATAAATTAATGTATATCTTCTCGGCATCCAAGGATTCAAATATTTCCTCAGTTTTGATATCCTTGGATGCCGAGAAGGAATTTGACCAAGTCTCTTGGGATTTTCTTTTTGAAACCCTCGCCTACATGGGTATTCCCTCTAATTTTCTTAGGTGGATTAAATTGCTATATACAACCCCGTCAGCACAAATTTGGACTAATGGGACAATGTCAGCTCCTTTTCTACTTCAGAGAGGGACAAGTCAAGGTTGTCCCCTCTCCCCATTATTATTTAATCTTTATCTAGAGCCCTTGATCAAGAGATTGCTAACCTCACCCAAACTTGAGGGTGTGGCAATAGGGACACAAAGATACTCCCTTTTGGCATATGCAGACGACCTTCTTTTACATCTTCATTACCCGGAAGTGGGCATCCCAGTGCTCCTGGTCGAGATAGAGTGATTTTCCTTAGTCTCCCACTATAAACTTAATGAATCCAAGACCAAAGTTTTTCCCCTAAATAACAATACACCACGTTCCGTGCTTGGCAATACTAACTTGGTATGGGAACCTAAATTCCTTATGTACCTTGGGATTAAGATTGCCAGGGAGATCCTTACTATGTTTAGGCTTAATCTCACAGATTTGCTGCATGTAATTAAATTAGACCTAGACAGATGGGGAGATCTTTCTTTTTCTCTATGGGGAAGAATAAATATTATAAGGATGGATGTTTTGCCCCCAATATTATATCCCTTAGGAATGCTGGGTCTGTTTATCCCTAAAAAATGGTTTGGAAAATTAAATCAAATACTTACTGCTTTCCTTTGGACAGGTAAGAGTGTTAGACGATCCTATCTTAAACTTTCGGCACTCAAGGAGTGGGGGGGGGTTTAGCAGCCCCTTCTTTTTTCTCGTATTATGGTGCTCAACATTTGGCGAGGATGTCATATTGGACTAGAGAGGTATTGGGAGATGAGAGGCAAGAGTATGTACCTTTATGGCTAGACATCGAACAATACCTAGCAGCCCAGTGTGGCTGCTCTCTCCCCACCCTGTTATACACCATTCCAAAAGCAATCCCAAGCCTCTTTGGAATATACCACTAGATTGGTCCATTAAGGCCTGGCATCAACTGCAAATTAATTTATCCCACATCGGGCATGCTTCCTTGGAGCAGCCGATTATGAGGAATCGTCATTTTCTAATTGGTCGGAAGCCCATTCCCCCGGGTTTCTTACCTTTGCCCTATACCGCTACACTTAAGGACATATATGAGGAAGGCCGAGTAATTTCGTTTGATCTCTTTAGAACTAGGTTTAAGGTGCCTGTCACAGCTTTCTTCAAGTATGAACAACTCAAGAGGGCTGTCCTTACTTACTTGGGATCAGGGACAGCAAGTCAAGGGTCAACAGAAGTTCTTAATATACTTCTGAGAGCATCGAAGGAACCCCATGCTGTGTCAGCAGTCTACAAAGCAATCCAGAGATTGGATTTGAGGTTGCCACAGGGAGTGTGTTATTATTGGCTGCAGATATTTTCCCTTAGGGATGAACCACATTTCTGGACTGCAATCTGGCAGAACTTATACAGATTTCTCAAGCAGGACAGATTGAGGCTGATGCAATTTAATCTTATGCATAATTTATATTTTACGCCATACAAGCTATACAAATTGGGGAATAGGTCTACCCCTGATTGCCCAAGATGTGTTGGTCATACTGGGACATTGTATCACATGTTATGGGCTTGTTCTACGGTCCAGAGATTTTGGTCGGCTATTATGAGTAAGCTTGATCCCTTGCTGGGTTTGGACCCGCATATTAACCCTGAGATTTGTATATTAAATTTATTCCCGGAGGGCATTCCCAATGTTAGGAAAGCGCATTTGGCTTTGATCTCAGCAATAGCTAAATTAATTATCCTGAGGCACTGGACCGAGGAATCAGCCCTTTCAGTTATTGAATGGCACAAAGAAATGCTGTTTGCCCTTCAGCTAGAGAAGCATATTTTAGCCATGAATAATAGATTGAAGATCTATCAGAGCAGATGGGGTCCCTTGGATGCTATACTTACTTTATGGAAGCCATGATAGCGCTTAGTGTGGAAAATTTTGTTTCTGTTATCGATTGATGACTGAACATGATCATGCCTGGTGGGGAGGGGTGAGGGTGGAGGGTGGGTGGGTTTTGGGGTGGATACATGGGTAAATGTAACCTGACTATTGTTCTTTTCTCATGGTTTTCTCTGAGGGGGGATTATTACTGTTTGTCTAATTGTTTCCTATATAGATGTTGAAGTTTATGATATACCAATAAAGTATATTGAAATATAAAAAAAAATTACAAAAGATGGTACCTCAGGAGTGTAGCACCCCCCTCATGCTGCACTACTGTGTCAGTACTGGGATTTAACCCAAGTGCCTGATGTGGAGATAGAGCCCACAACCTTTTGATCTCCCGGCCTCAGAGGCGAGTGTGCTACCTGCTGAGCCACTGACATATGTAACTAGTAAGCGAAATTGAAAAATCTGATTATTGCAACACAGAATTAGCCTTATAATAGCAATAATGACCTCACTGGCAGTCGTTTCCTGAGAATTAACAACCACCAGTTCGGTCATTATTGCTCAAGTACAACCAAACGGGGTCAAAAAGCTCCATATGCTAGTATATATCCTCAGGGCCAAAGGGTAACAATGAAGATCAAACGAAACAGCAACATCAAAGAGAAATCATGCATATTTAAAAAAAAAAACACAAGACTCCCTCCATCACCGCAATGTTGTTCAAGAATAACGAACCATAAAGGGAATCCATTCAACAACTATGAAAACACATACTCAAAATTCCAAAAACAAAAAGGCACAGTGCTGCTCACACAAGAAAACCATTTTCAAACACTAAATAAAAAATGCAAAATATATTTCAAAACTATGATTCTACACAACAGAAACATGTATATATACACACACACACACACATCACTAAACCATCAGCAAAACTTCTACAAACATTGCTCTAAAAACTAATAAAATATCCACTTACCTATCTAGCATACAGAAAGAAACACAGGCAGTTGAAACTCTCTGCTTGAACCTAATCAACTGTGAAGCAGCACATGACATCTATTCAACAGCCTAGGCTTCCATGTCTGGCTCAGATCACATGGAAAGTACAAAAGTTAAACAACAGGAACACTTATTAAAAGCAACAGGACCAAGTATAGCCATGCAAATAAATGTAACTGCACCCAACTAGTGCAGTTTACCAGCAGCAGCATAATCCCTGCTGCATATCTCATTTATGCTAATGTCGTAAAGCCAACCATTTAAAGATGCAGCACCAAATTAAAATACTACTACACTGCTTAAAACCTAACATTGCTAAACATTTTACAGTGACATGAGGCATGATGATGTGTGTGTGTGTGGGGGGGGGATTATGCTAGGTCATTTTACCTTGGGGTGCTTGAAGTCTCCAACCCACCACTTGGTACATTATTGAAATGCTATGCCTGCAGTTCAATGGGCTGGAGCAACCTGCCATGCCCCTTGCCTGAACTATTTAAGTTAATTCACTAAAAAAAAAAAAATCTTCATCTCAGCTGGAGGCTCTGCCGGGGCTCTGTCCCCCACTTTCAGAGTGTTTGTCTCCCTCCTCTTGTGCTTTTGGAATTTCTGCTTGGTTTGTGCTGGACTTTCTACTGCTTTGTGTTTCTCCTGCTTTTCTAGGTCAGTATTTTGCTCTTGCCTCTGGCTGCTGCTTGTGCTTCTCTCTGTTTGTTTTCATGCACTCCATTCTCTTGTGCTTGTGTTTCTTCTGGTTGTTTCTTTTTGGGATTTCTAGTGTTCTGTGTCCCCTGTGTCAGCAATATTCAGAAGGACCTTCTGGATGTTGCAGTACTGCCCCATATGCAGGTACCTCTCTGGGCTGAGGGCAGAGGTCAACAGTTTCCAGACTGAGCTGGCTAGGTTACAGGAGGCCTTCACACTCACCCAGAGGCCACCTTGTCAGATTCCACTTCCTTATGGGTTGTCTCACAGAGAGAGTGGATGGATTATGGTGGGCTCAGGGAGGGTGGAGGGGACAGGCACATCCCCAACCACTGGAGCTACAAAACTCATACACCATCCAAGCAGAATGGGAAGGTCCCATAGAACCTCCCAACATAATCAACAGGAAGGATGAGCAGGTCCTCTGTGATGGAACCCCAAGGGTAGGCAGCAGGGGACCCCAGGAGAAGGAGGAAGCAAATCATGTTTGGGGACTCCATTGTAAAAGGAATAGAGTTGGGGATAGGCAGTGGGGGGGAAGGGAGGTAGTGTGCCAACCTGGAGGCACAGCTCAGAGGGAGAGGGATGGATCCTAGGGATTGCCAGGGCAGTAGTTAAGAGGGAGGAGTAGGAGGTCATTGTCCACATGGGAATAAATGATCTAGCGGAGAAAACAGTGGACATAAGAAAAGTGAAGGAGGACTTTAGGAACCAAGGAAGGGGCCTTAAGCAGGTAGCATGCTCCGTAGCTTTCTTGGAGGTATTGCCTGTCTATGGTAAGGGGGAAGGAAAGGATATCTGCACCAGGGAATTCAATGTATGGTTGAAAGATTGGTGTGGACAGGAGGGCTTCAGCTACATTGGAGACTGGGGCCCCACCTGGCTTACATCCATCTAAGGGGTTACCAAGATACTGGGTGAAAAGTTTAAATGTTTTATCTGTAACCATTTAAACTAGCCGAGAGGGAGGAGGAAGCAGGCAGGGATACCATATCACCGCCCCCCCCCCCCAGGAAGGAGCAGTTACAAAAGAGGATACTAAGGTCAAAAGACCACCTAGAAAACAGAAATCCTACATAGGTAACATGGGGGAGAAAACAGATAATGGGATAAAATGCAAAAAGAGGATGGAGAGGAATGGGGGGGGGGGGCAAAACGTGGAAAGCATTATGTACAAAAGCCCATAGCCTGGGAAACAAAATCCCAGACCTGGAGGCATTAATGGTGCGAGTGGACCTGGACATAATGGCTGTTACAGAAACATGGTACACAGAAAACCATGAATGATACATAGCCATACCAGTATACGCACTTTTCAGAAAAGACAGGGAAGAAAGAAAGGGAGGAGGGGTGGCAATGTATATGAGGGAGAGAATCAAAGCAACTGAGGTTCAGGTGCCGTGGTAGGTCTGCCCCCCCCCCCAGCATGAGAGGAAAGCTTGAGAGGGACTCTGTTCCATTTTCTCTTATTTACCCACTTTAAAGGTCTGTTGCAACAGCATCCTTTTCATATTCTATCCTTTTCTATTCTGTCCTGTAGGCTGGCCACCTACACTCCTCTCTTATTTTCCATTTCTTCTTTCTGTCCCTCTGACTTTGTCTCCCTGCCATTGGGACGTTCTCAGCATGATTTAAATTGTGCTTAAATTAGCTGGTTCTCTAGCCTGAACAGTTTCTATCAGCCAGTAAATAAAACTGATTGGAGCTGGCCCGCCTGCCGGCACAGCGGTTGGATTTCCGCTTGCAGTGCCGGTGACCCGGGTTTAGGAATGGACTCAGGTTGTCAGAGGGTCAGCCGGGAGGAGAAGGATTGAGTGTCCCATGACTGCTCTCCTTCTCCGGAGGGAGGGGGAGGGATGCCATTGGTGCATGGGGGGCACCTGGCAGAGGCCAGGGGCGCCACAGCAACCAATGCCAGCAAGGTTCCAAGGGGGAGGGATGGATGCTGGGGTCATTGCATGTTCCAACCCCCCTTTGGGGGAAAAAATCAAGCCTGCCTCTGCTGCCTAAATAAAGCCCACCCCTCAGCTGCAATCAGCTCCCCAGGCTGACTCCTGCCCTATCCTGTTGTTCACGGCACCCTAAGGCTGCGGGTGACATATCTTTGCCCTGGGGGGAAATCCAGGGGGTCCCGGGAGAGCAGCTTATGTGGGGATGCCACAGCTGAGGGGTCTGTGACCGGGCGGATGCCCAGCAAGTGGAGTGGGCACAAAAAGACTAAATTAAAAAAAAAAAAAAAAAAAAAAGTTGATGGGAGCTGTCATTCCAGCATATCTTAGATATATTCTCTGGTAACCTAGGTTACTCCAGCATAAAGCTGTGAGGTGCCTTAGCACTGTGGAGTTTCGGTCTTGAAGTTGCAGCCCTGTGCTTAGCGCTATATCCCTGAAATCCTCCTCTTCCTGTCACAAAGTAAATCGGCATTTGTTATGCCTTTTTGGTTCTAAGAGGTCACCAGTATTAGGCTTTTGGAAGGTTGCTAGGTTGCGGCCCATACCCACGTTAATCCTCAGAATTACTACGAGGAACTGATAAATAAAATAAATAAATATAAAATAAATGTAAGGAAATGAAAGAAAGAGGCAGAAGCCACATTCAGGGTTTGGCATTTTAGAACTGAGTGACAGCTCTGCCTGTGGTGTCAAACGTGCACTCTGGATCCTGCCGAGCTGAGCTGTAAGCTAAGAGAAGCGGGCAGTCACACAGAGCTTTTCTGCATTATTAAACACTGGTTTTGTATGTTTTGTGCTCTGTGTCCGCTCCGCTCCTCCTCTATGCCTAAAGAGTGATTTAGCGCTACTCTCAAGGGTGTGCTCTAAAGGTTTGAGAGATAAAAGAAAGGAGCTACCCTGAGCTGTACACTTAATAAAAACTCTGGTGCTTATTTATTTATTTATTGAATTTTGTTGACCGGGTAGGCCCACTGGGCCCCAGAGGTCCCTTTTTCAGGGGCGACCCGGGGGGGGGTAAAAAATAACATACAGGTAAACAGAACAGTAAAAGCAGGTAAGCAGAGCTGTAAAAATAACATACAGGTAAACAGACAGTACAAGTAGGTAAGCAGAGCTGTAAACTTGCGTAAATACCAAATGGTTTAACAGTGATAACACACATAAGGCAAATTCCATACTGTATAACTGTGAAAGACTTAATGGCATTTACAATACGGAAGGTGAAGAGGGAGGAGGGGCCGTGGCATAAGGTCAGTTCCTTATGCATTGGCAAGTGCTCCTGGCGAGTAGGTGTGCTTTGAGCTTAGACTGGAAGCAGGGGCTCGACCCTGCCTCCCGTACCTCCAGTGGGAGTTTGTTCCAGTGGGAAGGTGCAGTAAAAGCAAAGGACCTGGACCCAGCTTTAGTCTTTGTTTTGGGGACCACAAGGAGGTTTTGTCCTGAGGAATGGAGACTCCTCAGGTTGGTTTTGACACTAACTAGTCCTTTGAGACTAGGGGGAGGTAAGGGCCCCAGAAGCTTAAAAGCGAGACATAGTGTGGGGTAGATGAGGCGGGCTTCCAATGACAGCCAGCTGAGCTTGGATTGAGCCTCGCAGTGGTGTGTCCTAGGCTGTGATAATGTTGCAAATTGGACAATCTTATTGTATAAGGTCTGGAGCCTGCCAAGTTCCGTAGAGGCCACGCCTTGAAGAACAGGTGCCGCATAAGTGAGCTTGGGGAGAAGGACACTAGTTGCAATGGCATCTCTGGCTTCAGGGATAATCTGGTCCTTTATTCTCTAGAGGATACCGAGTTTTCCATGTATGGCTTTGGTGAGTTGGTCAACATGATTTTTTAGGGTGAAGCCTTGGTCCAAGGTTAGCCCTAGGTATTTAGTGGAGGTAACCACCTCAAGTTTATCACCCCCTCTGGACTGCAGCTGAAGGAGCAGCGACCTCTCGGTTCCCAAGGATCTGGGCCCGAACAACATCACTTTAGTTTTACTGGTATTTAATACCATTTTATTCCAAGTGAGCCAGTCCTCCATCTGAAGAATGTCCTCTTGGAGGGCATTCCCCAGTTCTCCTAAGTTAGGGGAGGCTCGGAAAATGACAGCATCGTCCTCATTTCTCTGCAGTCTTTCCCCGCACAGTCTCCTGTTTCCAGTACTTGGTGGCTCCCAAGGTTAGCTCTCTAAGACTAGTTATCCATGCTCAACCTCCCCCTTGTATGCCTCTGTACACATTTTTTCTCCTTCTCCTTGTTGTAGAAGAAACGTAATGAAGCCCTAGCCCTGCTAAAATTATGCTGATTAATCACACAGGGGTTCTAAGGAGCTTACCTTAGTGATGGTCTGTAGGTCTTTTCCTTAGGGGCCAGAGCCCCATACTGTTGACATTTTTATGGGGACAAACTCTCAATCTTTGCTAAGTGGGTGGGGCCACAGAGAATACTGTAATAATGGAATTATTTAAATGCATGATAAAATGATATTGCCAGTAAAATATTAGAGGATTATTAATTCCTGTGTTTTTCTTTGTTCTATTTTTAATTTTTCTTGATGTTTTAGTTTAGGAACTTTTTTGTATTAGACTAGGAGGTGGGGTCTACTACCATATGACTTTTTCTGGTATAAAAAAAAATCAGTCCTTTGGACAGAGGGCAGATCAGTTCAGCCTGAGTGCAGGTTGAGGACACACAGAGAGAGTGCAACTGAAGCTCTGAGTCCTAGCTGTGTAATTTAAACTTCTGTAATTTTTTTTTTTTTTTTTAAGTCTTATTAATAAAATCACACATTGATGTGTTTGTACCTTACTCCTGTTGTTGGTGTTTCCTTCTCCCACACACCCACTACCACAGGGTTGCAGGAGGGAGCAGAGGCACTGTGGGTCACCCTACAGACAGGAAATGGAACCAGCATTAGAACAGGGGTGATCTATAGACCTCTGGTGCAGGGGGAAGAGTCAGATGAAACGGTAGTGGAGGCCATCCACAAAATGCAGCCAAAGGTGAAATACCACTACTAGGGGACATCAACCTACCAGATATAGACTGGAGCACCCAGATGGTGAGCACAGCCTAAAGCAGGAACATACTGACTGCACTGCAGGTGGCACATCTAAGATAGCTTGTATCTGAACCCAACCAGAAGGGGACTGTACTAGACCAGGTTCTCACCAATGGGGACAGGGTTAAGAATGTTAACATACAGTAGGCAGCCATATAGGAACCAGTTACCACAGGGGAGGCGGCTAACCACACCAAAGTCAAGGTTCTGGATTTCAAGAGGCCAACTTTGACAAAATGGCAAAATGTCTCAGGGGAGCCCTGGCAAAAGAAGACAGGGATGGGGGATGTGGAAACGTATTGTTCTATTCTCAGGAGGGCCATAAGAGAAGCAACTAACCTCTGTATTAAACAGCAAAGCAAAAATAAGCAAAAGAAATGACCACTTTGGTTCTCAAGAGAAGTGGCCAGGAAAGTGAGGGATAAAAGAAAATCCTTCAGGAGCTATAAAGAAACAGAGGGACGAGGACAGGGATCAGTATCTAGAGAAGCACAAGGAGGCAGGGAGGGCAGTCAGAAGTGCAAAGGTGCGAACAAAAGAAAATATAACACAGGCTGTAAAGACCTTCTTCAGATATTTGTGCTGACCTTCCTGACATTGAGCAAAGATGGCAAAAGGTTGGTTTCCTGATTCCAGGTAAAAATCAGGTGGTGGCAAAGGATTAGAAGTCCCTGACAGAGAACTGTCCTGTAAGCAAGGGGCCCAAGGGGCAGTTTTTGCCACAGTTGGTAATAGTGGTGTGGGATATCTGTCACAACAGGTAATAGTGATGTGGGATCTCTATCACAACTGGTGGCAGTGCGGTGCAGATCCGTGCACAGATTTAAAGCCATGCAGGACGGTGCCTATGGTGCCTATGGCTGAGAGAGATCCCACACCACTGTTACCAGTTGTGTCAAAAACTGCCCCTTGGGCCCCTTGCTTACAGGGCAGTTCTCTTGCAGAAATAGAAAAATTGCCTTTTTAAATAAACAAGCAGTCATTGGTTCTATCAAAAATGGATTCTTTTCTAGAAGAACTACAAGTATTTACAAACAGCATATGTTTTCAGTCAGACAAAAGGATTACCAGCTTAATGAGAAATAGAAAATAAAGCAAGTTACACAGACAGATGTATAGAAACATCTGAACTTTCCTCACCTAAAACTATAAATCTACTGCTAGCTGTAGAAGACACTTTCCCTAAACTGTACTTCTACCTGCAGTAGGGCTTCCCTTTCATCCGTTGTTGAGTTTTCCCTAGACAGCACGAGAGTGCTGGCTTTCAGCACCCCAATTTATACCCTTTTTGGCTGTGGGAAGTGGCCTCACCCCTTTGAGTGACAGTTCACCACTGTCCCCCCACCCCCCGTGTGTGTGTGTGTGTGAGAGATCATCTGAGCCAGATGGCCTATTTCACACCTAGAATACCCTTTGTCAAAGTTTACAACATTGTTTTGCAGGAAGTCTGAGGTGTTCAAAAATGCACACTCACATCTGCCAGGATCTGCAGCTTAGATGAGCATATGGGAACTTTACACTGATCCAATATTTCCCATAAGACTTGCCTGGACATGCGACCTGAAAGCCATGTTTGATTCCACTTTCAAATAACAGAACTTATAACAGAAACATAACTACAATGTCAAAACAAATTAATAGATCAATCTGGTCATATGTCCGTCACATGTCCCCTCCCCCCCAGGAAATGAAGGTGTGTCTCTTTTGGGCCACCCCCAAGAGACACCGCTGTTCAAATAGGGACTGGGGAGTGCCTAAAGCAACATGTCACACACTTAGCCCACCTTGACAGTCCTCCGGTTTGCCTGTGAACATGTCCCCAAATTCTCACAGCACCCCTTTCATCTCCTCTGCCTGGCTGGTGTCAGCTGCCCTGAGAGGGTGAGGGTATCCACTGAGGATCCCTCCCACACCTCCCCAAGGAGGTCCACTAGGGGATCAGCCTCATTTTCCTCTTCTGGCGAGCTGCACACAGTAAGGACCATTTTCACCCTATCATAGTAGGGCTTCATCTTGTTCACATAATATATCCCATGCCTGTACCTTCTGTCAGGCAGCCCTACTACATAGTTAACCTCACTCACCTTACTGATTATGGAGAATAGTCCCTCCCATGCGGTCTGCAGTTTATTGTGTTGGACTGTGACAAATACCATCACTCGCTGTCCAACTTCGTACTCCTGGGCTCTGGCCTCACAGTCATACCAGGTTTTCTGCCACTGTTGTGCAGTGACTAAGTGCTTCTGGGTGAGCCCCATGAGCTCCTTAAACTGGGTCATGAAGTTCAGGACATACTCCACAACAGATTCCCCTTGGGAGGCAAGGTCATCTTCCCATTCATCCCAGACTAAATCTAGGGGGCCTCTCACCCTGTGACCAAAGAGGAGTTTGAAGGGTGAGAAACCTGTGGACTCCTGTGGGACTTCCCTGTATGCAAACAGGAGGTGGGGCAAATGTTTGTCACAATCCCTCTTGTGCTGGTCAGCAAATATCCTGAGCATAGTTTCGAGGGTTTCATTGAACCTCTCGACCAGGCCATTTATATCAGGGTGATAGGGTGAGGTACGGAGCTGTTTTACCCCGCACTTTTCCCACAGACTAGTCATTAAGGATGACATGAAATTCGTCCCCTGGCCTGACAATCTCCTTTGGAAATCCCACTTGGCTAAGATTCCCAGGAGCTCATCTGCCACATTTTCCACCTCAATGAAGGACATGGGCACTGCCTCCAAGTACCTGGTCATGTAGTCCATGATGACCAGTATATATCCTTTGCCCATGTGACTTGGGTTGCTCAGGAGCCCCACTATGTCCATGGCTGCCCTCTTAAAGGGTTCATCAACAATAGACATGGGCACCAAAACCACCTTAGCCTTGTCCCGTACTTTTCCCACCCTCTGGCACTGTGGACAAGTCTGACTGTAGTTTGCCATGTCTGTGTATATGCTTAGCCAAGAGAAGTTGCTGGCTAGCCATCTTTTGGTGCAGTTAATACCCAGGTGGCCTGAAAAAGGGATGTCATGGGCCAAGGCCAAAAGCTGCTTGTGGTAGTCTCGGGGGACTACCAGCTGCTGGAGTACACCTTCCTTTAGCCTCCCCTCTGTGCACACTCCCTGTACAATAGCCTATTCTCCCATTAAACTGACTTTTTGCTCCCTTAGTCCTCTACACTATCTGCTATCTCTCTGTTTTTGGAGGGTAGGATCAGCCAGCTGAGCCCTGCCCAGCAACTCCCGCCTGACCCTCCCCAACTAGCCTTCACAAGGAAATTTGCCCCAGGTGGGGACCTCCTCTGGTTGTAGCTGGGGATCAGGGCTACAACTTCTAGCTAGACCCTCACCCGCACTAGCCGCTTCCTCAGCTGCTGAGGGAGGAGTTAGAGCAGTTTGTGTTGCCCCCTCCTCGCCCTCAGAAACTTGCCCTTTTGCCTGGCTATCAGTAGTAACACATACTAGGTTTTCCCAGTGGTCAGAATCATTCCCCATGATCACATCCACAGGGAGATCAGGTGCAACTCCTACCTCCCGTACCTCATGGCCACCTTCCCAGCTCAAGAAGATCTTTGCTATTGTCACTTGGACCACTAGACCCATGACTCCCCAAATCTTGGAAAATTGCCCTGGCAGAATCTGCTCCACCTGGATCAGATCCTGCCTTACCATGGAGATGGAGGCACCAGTGTCCCTCAGTGCCCGTGTTACTGTCCCATTGACTAGAATAGGTAGCATATGCATGAAGGAGTTTGGTGGCACTACAGTGTGTGTGCAGCCTACCAGCTACCCAGTACTGTCTTCGTCACCCCTTCCCCCAGGCTTTTGCCCTGTGCTCCTCTTTTTAGGGCAGTCTTAGAATAGATGGCCCACTTTCTGGCAAATCTAGCATTCCTTTGCCCCCAGCCTCTTCTCCCCCTTAAACCTGGTGGGTTCTGTTTTGGGCTTGGGTGCAGGCTGGTTCACTTTAGACTGCCCTCTCTGGGTCCCTTTAAAACCATGTGCTGCCCCACCCACATTGTTCTTACACTGCATGTATGGTCTACTGGTGACAGACAAATCAGAAATATCTGCTGCCTCCTTCATGGAGTTGCATGCCCGGTCCAGTAGCCATATGCAGAGGTCATCAGGTACAATTTTAAGGAATTTTATCTTATAATTAAATCTTTTATTTGCTCTATAGTCCTAGCTTTAGTCACATCCACCCAGAGGTCTAGATAGGCACACATTTGGACATGCAGTTCTACATAGCTATTTCCTGATCCCTCAGAAGTCAGTTCAGACTATTTCAATAGCAACCTTTTTATTTATCATAGTCCATACAGTCATTTTTATTCATTCTAGCCAATGCATGCAAAGCATGACCAGTAAGCAATGGCATAAGGTGACTCATCTATGAAGCCCTCTCCAATTTAAAGTGCACACATACCTTCTCAAATTATTTGAAAAACAAATCCAGATCATCCGGCCTGTCAGCACAGTGGCAAGGCATCCACTTGCAGTGCCAGCATCCCAAGTTCGGTGATGGACTCAGAAGTCAGAGGATCAGCCGGGGGGATAAGGATTGAGCATCTCCAGGACTGCTTTCCTTCTCTGGGGGGAGGGAGGGAGAAAGAGTGTCTGGCGTTATGCGGACCTCTGGCAGAGTCTGGGGGGAACTGCCACTTCCAGCACCTCACACAAGAGGGGCAGAGTGGATGCTGGCATCATTGCACATCCCCTCCCCCAGGGATCTCAGCATACCAGAAGAAAATTCTGGCTCCTTTCATGATGGCCTCCACTGTTGTTCCTGCTGTGACTAATACCCACCGGGGGGTGCCGCTCCCATGGTCCCACCCTGGGGGTAAGCCAGAGCAAGAGACCATGTTCCTTGGGGAAGGGGAACTCTCCCAGTGGTTCTGCCCAGGAGGGTAAGCTTGGGCATGGGGGGGATGGTGAGCGGGGTGGGGTACTGAACCCTCCAGCTTGGGGGAATGGAGTCCAGAGCACAAAAAACCAACATAAAACAACAAATCCAGATCATCCCCCTCCTGGTATTGTGGAAACATTTTAGAATTAATTGTGGCTTCGTATGTTGGACTCCTACGCCATTACTTAAGGTTTGCTGTGGTGCTTGCTGGTGCAGTTTCACCATCTCTTTCGCGTGCTGTCATTCTCTTGCTCTGCTCATTCCTTCTCTCTTTCTGCCTGCTTCAGGATTTCATGGTGGTGAGCCTTTCCTCTTTCCTCACCCTCCAGCCTTGCCCTCTGCAGGTCAGCCTCCTTCAGCACAAGCTCCATCCTCTGGATCCTAAGCTGAGTTTGAGCCCCTGCTGCGCCAGCTCTCAGCTCATGTTCGGGCTGTACTACTTCATCAGTCCGTGGCTTGAAGTGCCTCTCTGGCCCAGTCACTGTGACCAGTCTCGCTACCGTGGTCACCTTCCTCAGCAACCCCCTGCTGCACAGGTGTTTGGTCATGCACCTCCGGGACTGTCTTCCCCCCTTGCATTCGATTCTGTACCAACAGGGCTTTCATGAGTTCATTCTTTGTCAGGCCCTCATAGACAATACCCCATCTGCGCACAGCTCACGAAGCTGCTGTACATTAAATATGCCATAGATTGAGGAGCTCATCTTTTCTAACTATACTGCACTAAGCTGTCTAGAAACAAACAAAAAAAACAGTAGTAAACAATGAAACCTTTTGTATATCCTGTTTCATTACTGTTAAGGTATATTTCTGCTGGCATTCTGCCATGCCATGTGCTTGGTAAGGCTTTTACTTCTCTCACAGAGTTCCTTCCTCCCAGGAAAGCACACTGTGCCCAACTTCTGGCTTTAAATCTGTGCACTGATCTGTACTACACTGACACCAATTATGACAGAGATTCCACACCACTGTTACCAGTTGTGACAAAACCTGCCCCTTGTGCACCTCACTTAAAAGGCAGTTCTCTGTCAGGGACTTCTAATCCTTTGCCACCACCTGATGTTTGCCTGGAAACAGGAAACCACCCTTTTGCCCTCTTTGCTCAAGGTCAGAATCCGCACAATAACTGTTGGTAGAGTGCCCTTAGGAGATGGACTGCAAACAGAGTCCAGCAGAAATAGCAAAATTACCTTCTTAAATGAACAAGCAATCACTGGTTCTATCAAAAATGGATTCTTCACTGGCCCTGTGGCACTGAGGGTTGAGGTGCTGGATGCCACATCTCACGCCATGCTGGCGACCTGGGTTCAGAAATGGACTCGGGATGCCATGAGCTGGCAGGGGAAGGAGAGGATTGAGCATCCGTGGGACTGCTTTCATCTACTGGGGTCGGTAGTGGGGTAGCATCACTCGGCAGCAGCCCCCGGTGGAGACCGGGAGCACTGCATGAGTGATGCAACAGGGAACCGCCAGAAAAATGGAAATGGCAACATGACCGGCCGATGATGGCTGCCAGTCCTCCAACACCACCGAAGCCCCCAAGGAGCCCCCGGGACCAAGTAGTTGCACTGGCCCCTCTACTAGTGCCTTCCCCCTCAGAAGAGAGGGACCCATCTGGCGAAGGGTTATGTGGGTTACCCCGGGGATGGCTGCCATATGAGGTAGGAGGCTCGAGTGGGGTGAAAGTGGGTCGGGGACCTTGGTGGCTCGAAAGAGTGGAGGGTTGTGGAGCATGGAGGGGGAGAATGGATTCTTCACTAGAAGAACTGTAAGTATTTACAAACAGGATATATTTACAGTTAGACAAAAGGATTACCAGTTTATTAAGAAATAGAAAATAAGGCAAGTTACACAGGCAGTTAATGTATAGAAAATTCTGAACTTTCCTCATATAAAACTACAATATTTACCTACTGATAGCTATAGAAGTCACTTTCTCTAAGCTGTATGTCTACCTGCAGTAGAGCTCCCCTTTCATCTATTGTTAAGTGTTCCAGAGGGAGATCATGAGTGCTGGGTTTCAGTACCCCAATTTATACCCTTTTTGGCTGTGGGAAGTGACCTCATCCCTTTCAGTGACCATTCCCCACTGTCCCCCAACCCCCATGAGAGTGTGTGTGTGTGTGTGTGTGTGTGTATAAAACACCATCTAATCCAGCTAACCTATTTCACACCTAGAACATCCTTTGTCCATCTTTACAGCCTTGTTTTACAGGATGTCTGAGCTGTTCAAAATTGCAAATAAAAGAACTTATAACAGAAACATAACTAACAAAAAAAATTAATAGGTTAGTCTTGTTATGTCTGTCTGTCTCATGTACACAGACCACAGATCTGTGCAGTACTTCTTGTGCTTGCACAGTTTGCTTGTCTGGCCATGAGCCACATCATCTTCTCTACCCCCAGGCATGCAAATCTCAACATCACTGGTGTATGCACTGTACATACACAGAAGTCCAAAGTGATGGGGTTAATGAACTCATTCACATGTCCATGCTGGATGAACCTGGCTCTTGAAACCACCTCCTGCAATGGCACTCACCTCCATCTGATGCAAGGTGGAGATCATCATCTCCTCTGTAGGGGCCAGGGGCACAGCACTGTTTGGGCCATCACCTGAGGTTTCTGCAGGCCTTGGCGAAGACCTCCTTAATTAATCTCTTGAGGTCTGTTAGCCCATTCTTCACCTCCTTTAGGGATCTGCTTCTACACAGATGGCACTCTTGGCATCTGGAATCTCAGCCCAGGCAGTCAGTGTCTTGGTCCTCATCCCATCTCCTCTGGCCAAGCTCTCCCAGGTCACATAGACTTGGGCTAGGGCCAGGACTTCCTCATCAGAAAATGTCCTTTTCCTCTGCCTCTCTGCTTCATCCATTGTACCTGTTGGAAATGGGGAGGACAAACAGCACTGAGCATTGTATACACACAGTAGAGCACATAATAAACACACAGTGGCAAACAGGCCCCAATGACCCCTGTCTGAGACACATGTGTTCCTGTATGGTCGGGACCAACACACAGCTAACTGCCTGCTTAATGCAGCTCTTGACCTTGTGAAGATACAGTAATAGTCTAGTCGTGATACAGCGTAAACATAGTGCTATGATCACCCATATCACTACTGCAGGTCATTCTACAGTACACTTACCTCTATCAGCTGCAGTACCTCTGTGGAATCTGTGTGGTGCCCTTTGCTCCTTTTATATGCTCATAGTACAATTAGGCATTCAAATAAATGAATACATTCCAGTAATGACATGCAAATGTGAAATGTGCCCTCAGACTGTAAAATTATCTTATCTGAATATACTGTTTGAATAATGTAGGTTTGTCCCAAGTGCTAACATAGTAGCACTAGCACTGAAGAAGTGCTAGCACCACATCCCCCATGTGGCACAGACATGATACCACACATCGTGGTTCATGTCATGATGCTGTAACGGCATGCATGCTATGAATTCATGCTATGTCATTGCACATGTGCAGCATGGTACAGCGTATGTGCACCATGTACACATGTGACTCAGTTCCTGTCACATGCAGATGGCCTCACCTACCACTGGAAACATGCATAACACTGTGCTAATTATGTTACGCAAACAACTACTCACACCTATAGAGTCAGAAATGTGTCACTAGCTTGGTGTGAGGGCTGGCAAGAGGGCACAGTAACCATGGCAGACAGTAGAAGCAGGGAAGTTCAACAGAGGGACACCCGGGGTCAGCCACAGAGCTGGCCAACCTTGTGGACCTGGTGGTCAACACGGAGACCCAGCTTCTGGGTGAGGGGGCAGAAGCATCAGATAGGCCCATGTGTAAATCTTGGCCTCTGTGGGGAAGTGCTTGGCATGGTGCCCTGGAGTAGTGAGAACAGAGGACCAGTACAAGCACAGGTTCAATGACCTATCCCATAGGGAACCAAGGTGCATGCAGAAACTCTGGGTGATACTAGAGAGTGGTACTGTGCCACAGCCAGGTGAGCACAGACAGCTATATGTATGGTTGCTGTTGTCTCTTGTATGCAGTACTGTTTCCATGATACTGTACTTCTGGGTTACTGTTTCTGAGGGAATGTGCAATGTACATGTGTGTCCCTGCTGTGTCCACTCTGCCCTATGGAACCTGCTCTGCTGTATAGCCATGTATAACAAATATACGTGTATGGGACCACTGCCCCAATAGATGCCAACAGTATGCTGTATAATACAGGACCCACTGTGGCTCTCACAGCCATGCACTTGCCATAGCACCAAGGGTGTGTGCTACCACAGCGACATGTGCTCACTGTCCGTCAATGGGTGCTGTATCAGGTTGGATGACTTTGTTATGTGATGTGGCCTATTTGTAGCTAGGGTGTCAGGTGAACCAAACAGTAATTCACAGAGGCCGCTGTCTGTTCCATGTGCACTGTACATGTTATGTAGCATGGGTACTGTAATAATATATGTTAGTGGAAACTTAATCAAGAATGTAGATGAACTAGGGAACCAGTTGGGGGAACTCTACACATATAAGTTTAGAAGTCTCTGTTTAGAAGAGATAGGGCAGGTAGAAAGAGGGAGGTGGGGTAGTCTAGCCCTATACATGAGGGACAGTACACAAGCTTCAATGTTGCAGGAGGAGCAAGGAGAAACAGAGATACTATGGGTCAACCTGGAGAAGTGGTCAGGTGCCATATAGTGATGGGCAAAGTGGCTCCAATTCGCTCTGTGAAGTGATTTACGGAATGAAGGCAAATTTGCAGAGTGTCTCCACAACGCGAAGCAGAGTATCATGTTATAATGGGTAACTCGAAGTCCATTGAAAACAATGACTTTGCGTTACTCCAAATTCCACTTAGCCTCACTTCACCTTGTTTTTAAGCTCCAAAGGCAAATTTTGCAGTGATTCATGGGATTTCAGGTCACATGGGCTCTAGATTGTTCTGCACAGCCTCAGTTTGGGGTAGTGTGTGTAGGAAGCTGTAGAAAACAATCTGCTGTGAGAGCTTTCTTCGATTCAAACCTTCAAAAAGCTGTTAAAAAAACCTTTTTGAATAATTTTGTTTGCTGAAACTTAAGTTCATCGATTATAGGAAACCCTCCTGTGTTCATATCATCGAGTGTTTATTGTTTGTGTATGGATTTTGAATGTTACTGTACAACATTCAGTCTATGTACTGAGAGACAGTGGAAGTGTGCTTTGGGGGAGGGGCGTATCTGTGGTGTAGGTAGATTAACTTGGAGGAAAAAAACAGTGCTTTCTGTTTTGGTGATATTTTTCTTGTATAACTGTGTTAATGTACACAGTAATATTTTCAATATTTCTTGCCATTTTTTTGCTGATTGTTGTGGTGCAGCAGTGCATAATTTTAGTTTGTTTAAAATATGTAGTTATATTACTGAAGTTTTAATTTGCTATGCATTACTCAGTGTGTGTGTGTGTGTGTGTGTATGTGTGTGATGCGTGTCATCAAATCAGACACCTTTTTTTTTTTTTAAATTCCTATTTATGCTCTTCTGGACGGCCGCCCCATTCAACTGACTCTCGCCGGCGCTTAACTTATACCCGGCATGGGAGCAGAGCCTGCGGGGAGTCTGTCACCATCCTGCTTGCTGCCAGCTTTTTTGCCTCCGTTTTTTTGCCCAGGAGCAGGAACGCATGCGTGTGGAGGCACACATGCACCTACAGCCCCAGTTACAACCCCTATCCCCCACCCCATGGCCTAATGCCCAGCCCCCTCTAAGCCCGTGCAGCTCCTAGCCTCCACTAGGGGTCACCATTGGCCGAGGGATGCCTCATCACCTCCCCAGAGAGGACAGCCTGCCTGTTGGTAGCTCTATCCAGCTCCACCCCCCCCCACTGCCAACCTCCGATGACCCGGGCTCATTCCCGAACCCGGGTCGCCAGCGTGCTGCGAGGTAGAGCACCTCAGCCTTCAGCACCACTGGTCCGGCCAAATCAGACACCTTTTATTGTGCCACATAATAATTTCAGCAATGTGAAGTTGCTATCCACTGCAGCTGTGTGATTTTTTGATTTTTGTACTTCTTTGTGGTATCTTTGCTGGTACTAGCACTAGTGACTGTTACTGCAGCAGTACAATACACTGCCCCCCCCCCCGCAGCCCGCCCCAACCGGCAAAGGTATTCTTTTCCAGATTTGAATTTCTGATGGTGAGCACTGGTTAGGTGTTGTGCATTTGTGTCTTCATCTCTTCAGTGCACAGTGCAATCTTAATCTGTCTGTGCATTTGCATCTCCTTAGGGCCCAATCTCCATCTGTAACTTAAGTCACAGTTGTTTCTTTGGCTTCCCTTCAGAGTACTGGACAGGTGTGGTGCTTAATTCTGCATGAACATTGTACTCATTAATATGTGTTTTTAAGTCAGGACCCTCATCACGAGTCACTCATGATACAAATCATGTTTTTCATCATCACGGTCACAAATGCAGTCACAAATCATGATTCACGATCATTCACGTTATGAATCACAACATTAATTTTTTTCTAGTTACTTAGATGTGTTGTAAGCCTGTTTTGTAGTATGTCTCCAGGCTTCACCACCCCACTATTGTACTCATTGATACGTGTTTTTAAGTCTGGGAGTTTTAAGCTACAGCTCACCAGGGCCCGAGGAAGTACAGCCATAGGCATTCACATTTCTTCGTCATCACGGTCACAAATCACGATTTATTATCACGTCACGAATCACAACATTAATTTTTTTTAATAGTTACTTGGATGTATTGTAAGCCCATTTTATAGTATCTCTCCATGCTTCACCACCCCACCATTGTACTCATTAATGTTTGTTTTTAAGTCAGGGAGTTGGACAGTGTCTGCAGTACATACAGAGACTGGAAAGAAAACTGACTGCACACATGCAGTTTAGCACAGTATACTTGCACTGCTCAGAATACAAAGTGTCATGCATACGGAAGACAACAAAAAAGGGCATAATTACATACAAGGGTCAGGGATGGTGGAGGAATACATTTTATAACACAGCAAGGAAGGTGTGGGGGGGCACATGGTGTGAGGAAAACACACTAATGTGGGATCCCATGGTGATCCAGCAGCAGTTCCAGCATGGACATAATTTGCAACTGATGTCCATCTATGTGATGCAGCCACTGCTCCACAGCACTCACCCTTTTGTTGTTCTCCTCGACAGTACTCCAGAGAACTGCCAAGTCAACCTGTGTTACACGCAGTTCTCTGGGTCCACACGTTCTACAGGCTGACCTGCTGGTGGTGGTGGTGGAGGTGGGGGTGCTGGTAGAGCAGCAGGTGCTGCTGTGGGCCTCCTCTTCTTAGGGATGCCACAATGCACAGCTGCACTCTCTGCCACAGAATGGCCAGCAGGTGCAGGCATGGTCTGTTCTGTGACAGCCTGCCACTCCAACTGCTGGTGATTGAGCATATGGGTGTGCTGGCCCCCAGTCCCCATGTGAGTCCCCCGGGGGCCACAGTGCACCTCCACCTCACATAGGTGGCACTTGACCACACTGCTGTCCCCCCCCGATACAGTCAAAAAACTGCCAAACAACAGAGGTGTGGGGAGAACCAGGCACAGGTAGGGAATGGCCAGATGAACTGGCAGCCGGCTGGTCACGATGCTGAACAGGGATGAGATCCACACCTGGGCCTGGGGGGACAGGCACATCCTGCTCTAGAAGACCTGGTGCTGGAATTGGTGATGGTGGTGGTGGTGGTTCAACTGCCTCAGAGTCAGGATAGGAGGTGGTGCTGGTCCTGCTTCTGGTGGGGGGCACTCACAACTTTTGAGAAGTCCATCAGGAATGAGCACCCATGCCCTCCACACATGCACACGGTACGATCCTTACCACTACCACGCTCTCCCAGAGCTGCCCCCGCCCCCGACATTCCCTCACTCTGGTCCATCTCTCCTACTGAGCTCCCTCAGTCCGAGCAATCACTACTCACATTGTCACACAACACACACACACACACAGTCACACAGACAAACAACTAACTACTTATAAAGGTGAGAAAAATAAAATTAACAGAAAGAATAAATTAAGTAAAAAAGAGTACAGAAAAGACAAAAAAAGGTAGCTTTTAAAAAAGCTGTTGGGTCTAAATCAAAGTTTAAATCTCCTCGCTCTGATCTAAAAGTATCAGCAGTCACAAAACACACTACTCTCCATCTGCACAGGAGAAAGTAAAAGTGTCTGCTTGTATGACTCACTTTCTTCCTGCCTAGTTAAAGAGCATGTGACTTACAGTACTGTAAGCCATGTGATGTGTGGGGGGGCTGCTAAATCTGAAACACCAAGTGGATCACTTAGAATCATAATGAGGAACTCAAATTCCATTAAAAATCAATCACTACGCCTTACTTCACATTGCCATTCCGCCTTAACGTGAAGTGGTAATGACAAGGCAGAGTGAGCCCTTTGCATTGCCCGCTATGCTCAATGCAAAGTGCCCACTTCGCATTCACTTCACCGGTGGAATTTAAATTTGCTGCATCTCTAGTGCCATAATGCATACAGGTGTGACTTATAGGCCTCCAATGCAGGAGGAAGAAATGAAGACAGAGAGCTAATGCGGGCAATACAAAGGATGGCTCAAAAGGTGGAATTGCTGCAGGTGGGGGACTTCAGTCTCCCTAATGTAGATTGGAGTCTCCAAGCAGTGGCACCAACCAGAAACAGGGACATACTGGACTCCTTGCAGGGGAAGTTCCTTGAACAACTTGTATGGGAACCAACTTGAGCGAGGGTAATACTGGACCTGGTTCTAACCAACAGGGGTAGCGTCACTGATGTCACGATGAGGGACAATCTTGGGTCCAGCAACCATCACACAGTGTGGTTCAAAATAAGAACTGGGGCAGAGATGAGTCACACAAGGACAAGGGTTATGGACTTCTGGACTGCAGAGTTTAATCAAATAAGGTAAATCCTTAAGAATGCCCCAGTAGGCACTGAGAAAACGGAAGGAGTTGCAGAGCAATGGGCAGTGATCAGAGGGGCAATTGAAAGAGCCATGGAACTCTGCATAATTCAGGTCAGCAAAGGTAAGAAAAGAAAGAGGCTGCTTTGGTTCTCCAAGGAGGTAGCGAGATCAGTAAGAAAAAAAATAGCCTTCTGGAAGTACAAAATCACACAGAAGGAGGAGGACAGAATGAAATACAAGGAGAAACAAAGGGTGGAAGGGCAGATAATTAGGAAGGCGAAGGTGGATACCAAGGAATGGATAGCCAAGTCAATAAAGAAGGAGGATAAAACATGCTTTAGATACTGTACATCAGTGAGAAAGAGAAGTCCAGGGCAGGAATAGTGAGACTGGTAAGGAAAGGGTAGTTACAGCAGTAGGGGTTAGCTAGAATGCAGATATACTAAACAAGTACTTCTGTTCTGTTTTCATGGAAGAGGGGGAAGGAAATGGTCCAGTGTTACAAAAAAAAGGCACAAAGGGTCAGGAGGTGGACACTGGTCAATTCATAGAGGAAAGTGTCCTTAAAGAACGGCCCAAGGTATGGGTAGACAAGGCAATTGGTCCAGATGCAGTTCATCCTTGGGTGCCAAGGGAACTCATGAAAGTGCTGGCGGCATCTTTAGCATCATTGTTCAACCTGTCATTGGACACTGGTGAGGATCTGGGGGACTGGTGGAGGGCAGATGTGGTGCCTCTCCACATGAGTGGTAGTAGGGAAGAGATGGGAAATTACTGACCAGTCAGCCTGGCCTTGGTGGCAGGAAAGGTAATGGAGTCACTCCTTAAAGAGAGATTTGTGGAATACCTTGCAGCCAGCTGCCTACATCACCAGAGATAACTTGGATTCACAGAGGGGAAGTTCTGCCAGACAAACCTGAGTTTTCCATTTGGGTGACAAGAGTGGTGGACCAGCGAGGGGCAGTGGACGTTGCCTACCTGGACATCAGCAAGGCTTTCCACACCATCTCTCACAAAAGACTGGTAAACCAACTGAGCAGTCTGGGAGTGGGTCCTAAAATAGTGAGATGGGTGGAGAGTTGGCTTACTGATAGAAGCCAGAGGTGGCAGTAGATGGGGTTCACTCGGGGGAGAGCAGGGTGGTAAGTGGGGTGCTACAGGGTCAGTATTGGACCCCATCCTTATTAATATCTATATTGGAGACATTGCAGTAGGTTTGGAAGTGAAGTTATGCCTATTTGCAGATTACACAAAAATCTGCAATAGGGTGGACACACCATGCGGGGTGGAAAGGATAAAGGATGACCTAGGAAAGTTAGAGGACTGGTCGAGAACTTGGCAATTAAGATTCAATGCAAAGAGGTGCAGAATCATGGACTTATGGCATAAAAACCAATTGGCCATGTATGAACAGGAGGGAAGTACTCAAATTAACAGGGCAGGAGAGGGACCTGGGAGTTATCATTTCAGATGACCTAAAAGTGGTGAAACAATGCGATAAGGCAGTGGAAAAAGCAAACCATATGTTGGACTGTATAGGAAGTGGTATAACTAGTAGGCAGAGGGAGGTGATACTGCTCCTATCTAAATCACTGGTGAGACCCCACTTTGAGTACAGTATACAGTTCTGGAGGATATAAACAGGATGGAAAGGGTACAATGGAGGGAAACCAAAATGCTGCATGGCCTATATCACGAGCCCTATGAGGAAAGGCTGAGGGATTTAGATCTGAACTTTCTGAAGAACAGAAGAGAGAGAGAGAGAGAGAGATGGGAGACATGACTGAGACATTCAAATACCTAAAGGGAATAAACAATGTACAGGAAGGGAGAATCTTTCAAAGAAAAATGTCCAAAAACTAGAGGTCACAACATGAATTTGGAGGAGAGAAGGACCAGGGGTAACTTGATTTATTCATGGAAAGGGTAGTGGACTTCTGGAACAGCCTCCCAGTGGAGGTGGTAGGGGCTAGAATGGTAACATGATTTAAGAAAGCATGGGATAGACACATGGGTATCATTTAAACTGGTAAGGAAGGTAAACCGGAGCCAAAACAAGGGCTGGAGATGCTATTAGTAGGGGAAGAGGGCAGGTGGGTAGAGGTTGGAGACCATGTAGGGTCTGCAGCTTTATATTAGGCAGGGAAAAATGACCAGACTGAATGGGCCTAGCAGTCCTTATCTGCCATCAACCTCTATGTTTCTATATTCCTGTAAGTGGGGAGTATAGGAAGTAGAGGTTTAGTAGGTGTGTGAGTAGAGTACAGTGAGGGGAGATGATGCAATCTGATACAGCAGTCCTGTGTGTGTTCAGACTAAACTGAAGATGCAATTAAACTTAATTGTTTATCTTGATTACTGTGTGGTTCACTGTCTAAAATCTACTTGTCGAGGAGTTTATAAGAGTCTGTGAAACATGGTGGAAGTGATCAGATTTTCTATGTTGTGAAAAAGAACTGAGGACCCTGTAAAAGATGTACAAGCAGTATAAGAGAGCCAAGGTCATAAAAGCTGTGAATACTATTCAAAGTAAAAGCTAGACTATGAATATTTTTGGTGTAAAAGGCAAGATGGAGCATGGACTGCAACCTCCACAAAGGTTGGAGAAAATATAGCACAGGCTTAAAGGAGGTGGAATGAAGAGTTTAATGTGTATGTGGACATTACTATGGAAGAGAAAGATGAAAGTAAAGTTATTTTATATAATAGGGGTTTGCTGATAACTCATACAATAAAAAGGCAGATCAGCACTCAAAAGCAAATCGCTCATATTGACGTGTACACAGTGGAAAAAGCAGCAGGCTATCACTACTGTGATTTCATATCGGCTGTTATCACCACTGTGTACACGTCATTAACAAAACACTGCCGAACACCACGGGAAAACCTAAACAGAAAAGAACACCCCATGGAACAGCTAAAACATTAAACAAGAAAAACATAACTTTAAGAAAAGGTGAACCCCTATTATATAAAATGGATACGTGATGGGCAGTCAAACAGTAGCAGATTTATCAGTACTCCTGGCAAGTGAGCTTGGAGTTCTCACTCGTAGCTCCACTTTACGGAGCCACTCATGATAACCCCAAGCTCACTTGCCAGTTGTACTGATAAATACACTATTGTATGACTGCCCATCATGTATCCCCTTATTATCTTACTGGAGAAAAGATGTGAGAAGTGTGTGAAGCACTAAATACAAATGTACCCCAGGGTCAGAACACTCTGGAACAAAAAATGGTGAACTCTGATAGATATTGTAATCCACAAAAGAATGAGACAGTAGAAAGATTTAAGTTATTCACAAGAAACCAGGAGTCAGGAGAAAATATGGACAACCGTGTTAAAGATTTGAGAATGTTGGCTGCAAGTTGCGATTTTGGGGATATTGAAGAGTCTCTCATAAGAGACTATGGCTCCACTATGCCAGGGCACCGGCGGTAGTGTGCCTAGTCATCACAGCACCAATCACAGATTCACCTACCTCACTTTTTGCAGGAAGCTGTGCCCCCCAACCCCCTTAATAATTATTTTAACTCCGGGGGGTAGACTTCAGGGAGGGGGTGGCGAAAGCAGAAATCAGCACTGTGGTGCCCCGGTGCTATAATGCAAGCGAAGGAGAGACTACATGGTATGCAAGTCAGAGATTCACATTTAGAGGAACATTTATCTAGGGAAGGAGATTTGATCCTTGACAAAAGTTTGTAGATATGAAGAGTGCAGAATTGTCAAGGGAAAGAATCCAAACCACAGAAGGGCACAAAACTGAGCAAGGACATGTGGCAAAGCAGAGAGAGAGAAGCACACTTTAAAGGGACCCCTTTATCTGACTACTGCATACGTGCCCCCCAGGGACCAAAAGCAGGCCATTGCCTCTCTTACAGAATTCCTTTCCTCACTACCTCCTTCCGCTGATCAAATTCTAGTGGGTGACTTAAATGTCAACTGGCTCAGCCCCAGGAGTGTAGCCAGAAATTTCCATTTTGTACACAGTCTCCAACAGTTACACCCCCCCCCAATTAAAAAATGTACACATCCCTTCCAAATGGCACCCCCTTCCAAACAAGTCAGATTGTTGTCAGATGATTTCTCTAATCTCTAAAGAGGTTATTCATGTATCAGACCCTCCTCAGTGGCCTACACTAACCCAAATACTACAGATTAGAATGACAATATTAACAGAGTGGCTTATGGTTTGTGACAGGCACTCAACAAAACTGTACACAAACGTGTACAGTGAGTATGCCTGTCTACACCCTTGCTCAGCCCCTCCTCCTCCTCCTCTACCCGAGACTCCTTTTCTGCAATAGACCTAACGCAACTAGTTACCCACCCTACCAGGACTAACCCCAAGAGAGGCTCCAGTACTGCTTGATGTGGTACTCACCAACCGCCTCTAATCGGATCCCCAATGTACAAGTCCTCCCAGACTCTCTCAGTGATCACTCCCCATTCTATTCCACTGGTCATCCTCAGTCCCTAAACCCATAGCACAGTCCACATGCCGGCGTGTCTAATACCTGTGGACTGATAAAACTTAAGAACTTCTGTCCCAAATTGACTGGTCTCCTATACAGGCAACTCCTGACATCGACACAGCCTCTCCTTTACCCGAACTTTTAATAATGCCTGTGATATCTTTGCCCCAATGTTGACCCGCCGCTCTAAAGGCAGAATGCCCTAGCAACCCCAGCTTTGATCCACCAACTCAAACATAGGGACAACCTATGGCACCGTGCCATTGAGACTGGCCGGCCCAGTGACAGGCAGTTATATGCTGCTGCCCGAAACAAGTGCACTCGGGCCATCAGAAAGGCCAAGTCTGAGCACTATCGGTCCTCACTCACTGCCTCATGGGGGAACCCCAGAACCTTCTGGGATAACATTAAACAGTTAAATGGGAGTGCACACTACCCCCACCCACCCAGATCAACATTAATGGCGTGATCTCCTCAGACCCAGCCCTCATAGCCAACCACCTCAACTCCTCATTCACTGACCTTAGCCCTATCCTCCCTACAAATTTTTTTGACCCTCCTCCCCCAGCACCTGCCATAAATCTTTCTCGCCCTTATTTTCTCCTCTGCCGTGTTTCTGCCCAAGAACTTAGGCCGCACCTTGTCACTGCCCTCAAGAGTAATAGTACAGGCAGTGACACCCTGGATCCGTGTATCCTACAGCTGGTCTTAGACACAGTCCTTACTCCGATCACGTGCCTCATCAACCACTCTCTTTGCCTGGGGAAGGTTCCAACTGCCTGGAAAGTCACCACTGTCACCCCTATCTTTAAAGGTGGTGATAGGACTGTGGCTGGAAACTATCGGCCAATCTCCATTCTCTCTCCTCTCTCCAAGGCCTTGGAAAAAGTGGTGGCCTCTCAAATCTCTGACTACCTCTCCACTCCACAATGTCCTATGTCCTGAGCAGCATGGCTTCTGAGCAGGCCACAGTACCAACACAAGCCCTCCTAGAGTTCTCCAACTTTCTCCACACCTCCTTAGACACTGGTTCTCTGGCTGGTGCGGTCTTCAATGACCTCTCTAAAGCTTTCGACACTGTCTCCCACCCTCCTTCTTGATGCCCTTAGTCTCTGGTTTTGCTGTTGGGCCTATCTCCTGGTGCACCAGTTATCTGTCTGACCGCTCACAGTGTGTAAAAATTAATGGGACCTACTCAGACATCTGTCCCATCTTTTCTGGGGTTCCCCAGGGCTCCATTCTGGGCCCTTACTATTCTCCCTTTACCTTAACACCCTTCCACGCCTTGCTCGGGAACATTCTATTGTACGCTGATGATGCAGCCATCTTTGCCTCAAGTCGTAATCCCTATTGCCCTCCAGGACTCGCTGCAGAAGTCCTTCGCTGAAGCTTAGGGATGGTTCAAGGAACATAGATTGGTGATAAATCTTAAAAAAACAAAAACCATGTTCTTCACTCATCCTCAAAACAAGTCCTGCAACTTCAAACTCCTCATTCACTCTGGGTCCTCTTTCCCATTCGAACATGTTTGCTCCTATAAATATCTAGGGATCCATTTTGACCCCTCCCTCTCCTTCCATGGACACATCGCTGCCCTAGCCACTGCCACTAATATCCGATTGGGCATCTTACATCGGTATAAGCACTGCCTCCCCCCGGAGGCTCTTCGACTCGCAGTCACCTCCTCTATCCTGTCCCTAGTGGACTATGGACTGCTGGTGTATGGTGCTGCTGATCAGACCGCACTCCATAAAATTCGCACTACTCTGAATAAGGCCTGCAGGTTAATACTGGGGCACCTAGGCTAACACACACCTGTCTACTGTATGCTAAAGCGTTGGTACTTGATCTTGACGAGCACCTCAAATATCTGACCTGTACACTTACAAAAAAGACCCTCCTTGGGCTATCCTCGCCAGGATTGACCACCACCATCGCTTCTGTCCCACTAGTTCATACTGACCTCTGGGAAAACCTCTTGTTATCCCTAGAGCTAGGACCTCTCACGGCCAAAGAGCCTTCGGCTTTAGGTTCCCCTCCTGGTTCAGCACACTGCCCCCCTCCATCTCCGAAGCTCCAACTATATCGTGCTTCAAAACTTCCTTATGTAACCACCTTATTAACACCCGAAGCTGTAATTGCCACTAGTCAAAGCCGTACTCAATACTTATGACAAAGCTTACTACTAAGCTGCTAAGGACAACATAACTCTGGTATTGTTTGCATCAATCCTACCTGTACCAGCTTGTTTGTATCTATGTCTTAAGTTACTGTTATACTGTGTTGTACTGTTATACTGTGTATTTTCGTTTGTCTTACTGTGACAAGGTACCTTTGTAAATGAGCCTATGGCTCAAAGGTTTTCCAAACTGCTGTTTAAATAAATAAATAAATAAACATGCAGAAGTCTGCGCAGGCCTAGACATTTTGATATCATGTAATTTAAAAACATGAGAAAAATAAGGAAAAGTGCACAGCTTACAGGCAAAAGGGCAAAAACTATGGAAAATTGAATCACTTTGTAGTTAAATGCCTAATTAGGTGCAAGGAAAGAAAGCCTATGGTGTATGGTGTAAGAGAAGAAAACTCCGATGAAGGGTTTAGTGCAGATATTATGTGGATGTCAGTGGAGCCAGAAAAGCAACCTGTAAACACAATACAGTGCAGAAAGTTAGAATATACAGTAAAAAACAGTTGATTGCAACAATATTGATTACCAATGCACTGATAAAATTTCAGTTGGACTGTGGTGTAAGTTGTGATGTTGTTCCATGCAGTTTGGTGAATTCTGAAATACCAATAATGAAGACAAGACAAATGCTAACGATGAACAATAATGCAACAATAAAGTCAGTCAGTATATGCAAGCTAAAACTGAGAAATCCTAAAAATAACAGACTGTATTGAGTAGAATTTGTGGTGGTGCAAGAAGGGCAAACCTCTCTGTTGGGTAATAGTGCAATACAGGCAATGGAACTGATAAAGGTTTGGTATAAGAACATTTTAAGTGTGAGTCCATCAGAGACAGTGCAAGGAAAAGGAGAAAATGAACCTTGGGATTTAGAGAAAATAACTGAGACATATCAAGACCTCTTCCAGGGAGATGTTTGCTTAGAAGGGAAAGTATAAGTTGAAAGTGGATACATCTGTAGAAGCAGTAAAGCTACCAAAAGGAGAGTACCAGTTGCTTTGGTAAAACCATTAAAGCAATAGCTGCAGAGTCTGCAAGATAGAGGTATCATTGTTCCTCTACAGTGTAGCACAGACAGGATAAGCAGTATGGTGGTTGTGAAAAAACTGTCTGGAAAGCTATGCATTTGCATAAATCCAAAACCACTTAAAGCACTAAAGCAAAGTCATTAGGGTCACTACCTTTGGATGAGGTAAAAACCGGATGCTAAACCACACCCCAAACTCTGTCTCTGGCTCCACCCCCTTTTTAAGACTGGCGAGTTTATCGCTCCTCCTCCAAAGCCATTTGTAATGCTGGGATAGACATTACTAGTGATGATAGGAAATCATTTTTATACTGTTATTTGATTTATTTATTCAGTTATTTATTTTTATTCTTTGGCAACCAGGTTAACTCCCATAGACCACATAGCCCATTTTACAGGGGTGACCCAGGAGCACAGGAAGATTAAATGACTTGCTCAGGGTCACGCAGTAAGTAAGTGGAGTCTGTGGGAATCAAACTCAGGTCTGCTGGATTTGCCAAGCTCATCCACAGCTTATTGCTCAGCCCTCTGTTAAACACTCTCTCATTTTCCTTTCCATGTCAGTCATGTATTCCGATGAGTTGACCAATTTTCGATAACTTAATTATCGATGTTTGTGGTACCTTTAATACTGCACTGTATTCCCCTTTACCTCAGCAGCAACTGCTGTTTCTTTTTGTATTTCTAAGACATTCCCCAGTTTCAGGCACACCATTCCATGCTGTTTATCTGAATGACCTGTAAAAGTGTAGCTAATATCATAGAATGTTCAGGTAATACAAAAAATTAGAGCAAATGTGGTGATAAAGGCAATAAAAGTTAGATTATTAATTTAACAAAAATGGGTCTAAAACATACAAAAATATAGGACAAACAAAAAGAAACACTTGACAGCACATAAAGGTGTTAAAGCTGTTTCCTGTCATAGCAGTAAAATTCAGAGTGGAAAAGATTAGGTTAATTTACTGCTAATGATCCTAATGGCCATGCTTTACACCTCTCAGACAGTCTGGTTTTACAAACAAAGGCAGGTCTGAATGACTGACCTCAGAACTTCTTTGTAACCTGGACATGCAATGCAGCCAAAACAGTGAATGATTTGACACATTAGTTTTAAGAGTATATGAGTACTCAGAATGGCCCAAAAACCGGACTGCATTTAATAAAAACCAGATGACTGGATAAGGACCCTAAAAACCGGATTATCTGGTCAAAAACCGGATAGGTGGCAACCGTAAAAGTCATTTTCCACTTCTGACCATTGATAATGTATTGCCAGATTTGTCAAAAGCAAAAGTTTTCACTGCGTGTGATGTGACAAATGGGTTTTGGCATGTGGAGCTGGAAGAGGAGTCAAGCAATCTGACCACAGTTCAAACATCCTTTGAGAGGTATTGGTGGCTCAGAGTAACAGTGGGGATTAGTCCAGCTCCAGAAGGGATGCAGCAAAGGAAAAGTCAGGCCTTAGAGGGGCTGTCGGGGATCACAACAATAGCAGATGTACTGATTGTGGACGAAGGAGACAGTCTAGTGTAGGCAACCAGAGACCATGATGATAAACTGATACAGTTCCTGGAATGGGGCTGGAGTGAAAATATTAAGCTAAACAAAGACAGATTGAAACTGAAGCTGAAAGAGGACACCTGCTTACATCAGAGGGCCTGACGGTGGACCCTGAAAAAGTGAGGGTCAAAACTGAAATGCCAAGGCCTGAAGATGTGAAGGGAGTACAGAGGTTTATTGGCATGGTGCACTATCTAGTAAAGTTCTGTTAGCATTTGTCAGAAAAGTGTGAAATATTGAGATAGTTGACTCACAAGGACACTCTATGGGAATGGATGGATATGCAGGAGGATGCTTTTAAGCAAATAAAAGAGTTAATTGGAAAATTGCCAGTGTTAATATACTATGACCCAGAAAAAAAGTCTTACTTTGCAGTGGGATGCATCAGAGTCAGGACTGGGGGCAGCACTGATACAGGAGGGGCAGCCTGTTGTTTTAGTGAGCAGAGCATCAAAGGGACACTGTCAACTTTTGTGTACAATTCCTGGTCATCTGTGACCAGTTTCCCTTCAGGTACAGCCTCTGCCAACAAAGTCTATAGAATGGCATAACATATAAAATAAATCAGCATTTGTACCTTTTTAGCATTTTCCCTTCTTATGTTTGGTCTGAGTAGTCCATGCAAATTCTGCTGCCACCTGTAGCAGATATCACTACCACAAACATGCGTCTCTAATGGTGCCATCATTGAACCACAACTCCTGCATAAAGCATAACATTATTTTCTATGTGCACAGCTAACAAAGGATGGTATTTAATGGAGTTTTTAAATCCTAAATAAGAGTAACCCCTAAGAAAAATGAGCACTGACAGTGATGATATTTAACTCTGAAAAACTGAGCAGAGATCCTGTGCTTATGCATCATGGAAGTGGTCAGAAAAAAAGCAGGGCGAGGGAATATAGGAAATTCAGTGGGTAGTCGTATTTAGAGCTAATACCCTTTCATTAAAAATAAAAAATACATTACAACAGCATTGTTAACCTCTGTTAATATCTCTGAACAGAACAATAAAGTATTAGGCACAGGAACACTGTTGTTTACAAGGACTGTCACTTTAAATACATGAATTGGGCTGATGGTCATTGCCAGACAGCCTATTTGTTTATCTCAATATGTTAGCTATGTAAACTGCTTTAAAAGCAAGTCAGACCCTTTCTCCTATGTCTGACTGGCATATGTAGTAGTAGTAACATTTTTATTCAACTGAAATACATATCATTGAAAAGGTACAACTCAACTGAGACAAGCTCATTTCCAGCGAGGGCCTAAATACATCAATTTTAAAATATATTGTCTACAGCATCACTTTTCTCCTTTGCTCCCACACCCAGTACTCATCAGACACCTTGTCTAAACTCCAAGATTCTGTTTCTGAAATTAGCAAAAAACTGTCAGCTAGGATCTTTTAAGGATGTTATCAAACACAAGTCAATGTCAAGAAATTTGCAGCTGCTTACTATTTTCAGAAGTGCTTTTCCTCAAATGTTGTATTTTTGACTAGTGAGATTATTTTGATGTATGCTTATCTATGTCAGTGTACAGTACGCACACATACTGCAATATCAGTATAGGTCAACATTTATAAATACATAATGTAGCAAAATACCTTGACATAAATCCATTTATTCCATGTTCTGTGTCATGGTTATGCACATGTTGAATTATTATTTTTTTCTGAAGCTTTCAAACTATTTTACTCTCACATCTGTTATCTATGATAGTTTGTCTGAATAAATGACAACTGGGTATGACTATTTTCTTTCCTAGTAAATGTTTAATGGCCTTGCTGGCATACAGCTCCATGTATTACTCCCTTTCTTCCACCTAAGATACTGTTTATGTCTGAGAGAGCTAGATTGGGACAGCAGGTTTTCACTCCCAGCTGTTCCCTCTGTGAGCAGTTTCCTTACAAATGTGTTTGGTATCTGTCAGCACTCACCAGCAGAATGAAACAAATTCTAGCAAGAGCCCATACGGCTGCAGCCAAGGTATGGCAGAACACGGCACTGTCTGCCATGTCCAAGATGACTACTAGAGTTTTCTGCGCGTGCTCAAAGACTTGCCCATGTGCACTGAACTCCAGCAGCATGGCAGAAGAGTCTGCCATGTCCAAGATGGCCACCACAGTTCCCTGCACATGCGCATGACTTGTGTATGTGCACTGGGCTCCATCGGCCATCTTGGATACAGTGGACTGTGCTGCCATGCTGCTAGAGTTCAGTGCACATGCACGGGTTGTAGCACATGTGCAAAAAACTCTGGTGGCTATCTTGGACATGGTGAACAGTGCCGTGCTCCGCCGGTACCAATGGCCAAAATAGTGTGGTGGATGTGTAGTGATTGCCATTCACGTCCGCTATTTAAAAAGTCCATTCAGTATAAGGTAGGCTCCCTTTTCTCTACAGTGATTGTAAGACATCTGCAGGGCTTCGCCCACTGCAACCGTAAAAACTAGAATCTGAGATCGTAGCCAAGGCCTGTGATATTGACTGATTTCTCAGCTTGGCTCTAGGGGTGCAAATGAAAGAGTTCAAGATAATTTCTTAGGCTTTATGCTCAAGACAGTGTGATTCGGTGATGATACCCAGTTATAATATGGATTGAAAATATCCTGAATGCTGACTGGTGTAGAACCCATTTCAGCCATGATTTTATCCCGGCACAACATCATCGGTGAAACCAGTGCACACCAAACTGCTCACTTACCAATCTGGAGTCATTCTGCTTTTTCTGATCACTTGATGCTCACAGTTGCCATGGCTGCCTTAGCCCATGCTAGTACAAGACCTTCATGAACTTGTATTTTCCCTGCTGCTGCCCCTAATAAACAGCTGCTGTCACCGGCTTAAGCTTTCTCACATCTTCCTCTTTTCAGTCCTCCTGCCCACAGCTTCAACAATACCAGACCCCAGATCAGCTTTGTTTGCCAGTCCACCAAAGTCTCTGCTGCATGCCAATAACAACAAAGAAATCAGTGCTGCCACTGCACAGCACTCTAGATCAAAACTGAAGCAATCAAAGAGAAACCGGAGGACTGTGCAACAGAATCCAGTCCAGTGAAAGACCTGGTAGATCATAGCCTTATGGACCACAAGGAACAACCACTCTGCACAGTTTTCACCACTCAGCCCCAGAGGAATGTCTATGCTTAGTGGAGCACACCGATACAATGCAGCCACCTAGTGGGAACACCTGCCACCTAGTGGCAACAACACAAAAGAGAATAACCATTTTATTACCTATACCCAGAGCCCCATGAAATTCTTTTTTATTTTTTATACTTTTTATTTTTATTTTTCAGGAATATCCTGTTTCTTTTTTATTCATTAAAATGTAGTTTTATTTCTTGTTATCACATTCACATTCATAAAATACCACAAAACAACCTTATACACACTAGCAATCACATTCCTAATATACTACATTGTATTAAGCAGCATTATGCTCTGGTCTTGAAAGGTTTTGTGAATCAGACAATTCCACTGCCACTTCCTTGCAGACCGTCTCTGTTGTAACAACGAAGTCTAAACAGCAAATGCAATCATTCATTTAGTTTTTGCCAAAAGAACAAGCATTTTTTTTAAAATGTTTTAATGTGCTTATTCTGGTTGTATTTCTTTTTATACCTTGAATTTTTTGTTATTTCTTATTTAAGAAAAACACAGGTCTCCACCTATGCCCACATACATTAAAACAAACCAAAAAATATATAAAAAAGAAACATTTTTCTCATTTTTACTAACACGGATCCATTTTATAAATGCAGTAAGATACTCCAGGGGTTATGTGATTCAGAGATAGTATCACTTCAAAAGTAGTGTTGAAGTCTCTCAGCGCAAGTGCCTTGTGCATTACAACACACCCAAAGAGCGATGTTATTCATCATCACCAACACCCTATTGTGCCTCACTGTAATTATGAAATTGATTGTTTGTAAAAATGAAAAATACTTAAAAAGTCTACTGTATGCAAGTTAGGAGGATTTGGGAGGTAGATCAAGGCACTCTTCTGGTTTACCAAGGAAAAAGCTGAAATACAGAACTGTACGTATTCCTCTGATGCAATGTATTATGTGTAATGCATGCAACCACCATGGCTGGTTTAAGGTGGATTTCACTTTAAACAAGACTGCAAATTGTACTAGGCCTAACAAAAAAATTGCAAAGGCTGTAAACAACAAATCACAGAATGTGTTTCGTCCTTTCTAATGTAACTCTCTTGTTATCATTGGGGTTACTAACTTAACCTGTATCCGTATATGTGCCAAAGGGTTGTTGCACTAAAGGGTTAATGTTCTAGTTCATGTTTCAGAAATGTAAAAAATGGCTTTCCTATTGATTTCAATGTTTTCGTTTTAGTAACAGAGTCTTCCCTGTGTCATGCATGGCCTGTGCCCATTGGCACAGCCAGTCATTTTTCCTACTTTCCAGAAGCTTATAAAGAGGACCTAGGTCCTGCCAAAGAGCAACTCTTGGTACCAGTGTTTTCAGTAGCAGAGCCCTTGGTGTCCTGGGCAACTACAGGTGCACTTTCTCTGGCTGCTACTGGCCAGAGGGAGACTTGTGGGTCCATGGAGGTAGCAGGGTTCTGGGTCCAGTGTAGCACTGACTCCCTATGGTGCAGTTCTCTGGAGTCTTGAATCCCACTTGGGGTCAGAGATTGGAGAGAGTGGGAACATGTTGGTGGCTTACCCTCAAGGAGGGTCTCCAATGATGTCCACACTACAGTATTGTTATTTCAGCTAAGAAAGAAATGTGAATGTTCCTGGTCTAGGAACTGAGGCCTAAAAGAATGGCAACAGAGTAAAAGTTTCATGGAAGATCAGTGCAGTTGGTGGGCCCCAAATATTTGTACCCGAGGGCAAAGGAATGAATGTGGTAAGTCATGGTAAGCCTCTGTATATGTGACTTCCAGGAGTTGGAAACCAAATCTCCTGGGAAAAAGGTCTAGGCGCAGTGGTCATATGTTTCTACCTTAAATCCACTGCATCCAGCCTTGGTAACCTATCTGCCTAGAAAGGTATGCCCCACAGTTAACCTTCTCAAAGGCACCATGTAAAAGCTGTGTCTTAGTGGGTTCATCCCATAGCCCACTCCCCTCAAGGCTGTGAAGGGATCCCTGTCTGTAACACTGTGGTTAAACTGTAAATATGATAGATTTGCTGCTAAAAGTGTATCCATGGCAAACTAGCTTAGGACTTGTACAATAATGACGATTTATGCTGATGTCTAATGATGGTGATGACTGAACCTTTGGTGGGAATGAGGCCATTGCACTGGCCGTGTAATCCTCCATTGCAATCTGGTGTGTGCATGCATCCTGTAAATAACTTTTGGTGTATTGAAAACAACATTAATGCCTAAAGTGTCACACCCTGCATCATTTATTTATTATTATTTATTTTGTTTTTGTTGACTGGGAGAGGAGGACTAGACAATTCTGCCTATTTTCAGCTTTGTCCCGGGGGAGGGAGTTACAGATGGATATCAGCTGACACTGAACCAGATTAAGCTGTTGGTGGTATTTTTGGTGAATGGGGGAAATTTGGCAAGGACACTGGGGAAATTTCCCTGCTCTTTTTTGAGAAGTGCCATGGGATCTTTAACATCCACCTAAACTACCACCAGAACAGACAGATGGGAGCTCGGTTTAACATCTCATCTGAAAGACAGCACCTCAGGAGTGCAGCACTCCCCTCATGCTGCACCACAGTGAGAGTATTGTGATTTAACTCAAGTGCCTGGTGTAGGGTTAGAACCCACAGCCTTCTGATCTTCCAGCCTCAGAGGTGAGTGTGCAGCCTGCTGAGCCACTGACACTGCTGATCAATGAGGAGTATGAGGAGTATCACAAATGTTATTGAAGGGGTACTAGAGTTAAACTGTGAATACAAACTGCAAATGAAATTAACCGTTTGAGTTTCAATAAATTTCCCATATTCTAGGTTGCCTTGCTGGGATCTAATTGTGCAACATGAATTCGATTTTTGGACCCAAAAAGGGTGGCTCCAGATAACCCAGGGAGCCAAGAAAGATAAAATCAATCAAGAAATGAGAACCATTCCGGTGGGATTCCCCTGACTGGATTGGAGGCACAGTATGGTGGAGACCAAGCAAAAGAATAGGAGGATGGAAGGTGGCCTCCTCAAAGGGGCACAGGTAGCATAGCAAGAGCAGTTTTATTGAGGAGGTGCAGAGACTTAAAGATGGCACCCAGGTGAGCTACACCCACAGGGTGTGGGAAAAGCCAGATTTGGGTAAAGTACAATATCATAGGGGGGTGTCTCTTGGCAAGAAACGTATGTCCAATTACAGTTAGACATGGGATTCCACCCCTGGGTTATTGCCAGCCATATACCGACGCTGCAGTGACTCCCCCACGGCAAAGACCACCACAGTGACAGGAATTGGCCAAAATCCGCCTGTCGCTGTGATGGTCTCCGCACAGCCAGGGGAATGCCTCGCAGGGTGTTTCACCCCCCCGGTCCAACTCTGACTCAGAGTCGGGGTTCAGGGGCATTCCTGACACTGCATTGCCCACAGTCAGCAAGGCAGCTGTCACTGCCAGGGATGTCTCTGGAGCTGGTGTCGCTTCGGCATGGTAAAACCATTGTCAGCACCTTCATCTTCCCTGGGCATGATGGTATAGATGGCTCTTGGAGACTGTATACACTAAGAAACATCAGTGTGGTATAATTCTTTCATGGTGGCAGCACATAGTATATTAAGTAAGCAATAAGCCACCATGGGATGTGCATTAAAGGATTAACAATGCATGCCCCAGGGATATAGTAAGGCACAAGGCCTAATGCTGAGTGTCCTTACACCCATGGAAAGTTGTGAGGTTTTGTGACACAATCAATACATACTTGGAGGAGAAGTGCACATGCCTGTGGTCCCCCTATCTTGAAGGGTCCTGTGGTGAACAGAATTAAATTAGAAGTAAAGAATGAGGGACCCTTGCTTAGAGTTTAAAAAGTCAAATGGAACAAACTCTGGTCAGAGCCAACATGACTTCTTAAGGCAATGAGTCTGAGGGAAAACTATTTAAACATCCTGCCACAGCTGATGGTGTACTTGTACTGGTTCAGCAAATCAAGAGGAACAACAGGCATGAGACTGCAGTCCAGGAGTAACACCAATTTGCAGAGGTAAAACAATCCAGATGGCCCCCAGAAGCCCAGGGGTTCTAGATACTCTGTGGTGCATTTTCTGGCTTATTTTGAAGCTAAATAACTCAAATCTTAGCTCTCCTTCACCCCCTTCCTCTACAATTATGAGGTATATGGCTGCAGGATGAATACATACTTGTATTCTGAAGGCGAGGCTAGCAAAATGCTGACATTGTAGTATAAGTGAATATATATAGTCTGCAGTTGTCACCTGCTGGCTTGACATACTGTAGGCCAGGTCATGAATGTCAGCATTTTGCTAACCTCATGTACAGAATAGATGTCTGGCACAAGCAGTAACGTTCAACAAAGTCCAATACTTCAAAAAAATCTACATAGGCACACAGCACGAAAAACAATGTAGGACAGGTCCGTGATCTTGTTTAGAGGGGGAGTGCCACACATGTGGGACGTCACACAAGGCTTCATCAGAGCTACATCTTCATACTCAGTCCAACTCCATATACTGTATAGTAGAAAATATTTCATGTAACTGGTGTCATGGGGTCTCTGTAGTAAAGAACCACATAAGACTACCAATCTCAAGTCTTCTAAAATAATTAAAAAACATTTTCATCACAATACATGAGAGTACACCTTCTTGTACCAACTAGGTGTCACATATTTACATAAGGATAAGTGAAGGAACACATACACAGGGATGAGGAGGCATAGGAGGGGAAGAGGAAGAGGGCTATGGGTTGGGGGACATAAGAGGAAATGAAAAGGGAGGCAGTCACCTAAAAAACAACACTAACATTGTAAAAAATTAATCCGCCTACATAAGGCAACAATACTAGAGGGGGGTGGGCAGATGCAGACTTATATTTAGTACATCAGTGAATGCGATTAAAACTTTAAATTTACTTGGATGTTCAGTGAGATGAGTGTCCCTTTCCTAGATCTGACTATCACAAAAGGCTCAACAGGTCTAACTGCTAGCATCTATCCAAAGCCCTTGAAGAACTTATCCATTAACAAATAATATTCCCAAGGGCCAAATGCTGAGTCAGGCGCAGTTGTAGACAAAGAGACAATTTCATTCAAAATACACACAAAAATGGGCGATAGATTCTTTGCAATAAACTATGATCCACTGATAGTTAGCACAGCCTACACATAGGCATTAACAGCACCATCTGATGTTATAGCTGTATAAATACCTTTCTGCAGTTGAGCTGCAGTCCCATACAGTCAACGACTCACCACCCCCCCCCAGTTGTATAAAAACCATTCTGCTGTCACTGCACAATATTGCAGCTCTGGCTGTTGCGCGCCCCATCATTAAGGCACCAAACCCGCAAGTCGTCGCCCCCTCCGTAAGGTCCACCCCCCAGAGTTAGAATCCTAAGTAATAGGGGTGATGGGCTACAGGGGCACAGCCCCCCACATGAAACCCAATCAACGATGTGATGGTTTGGTGCCCTAAAGAAGGGGCGCTAAACAGCCAGCACATTCAGAGGGTGGAACCTTCTGCTGTTGAGGTAAAGCCCCCCTCAGCTGTATAAATACCATTCTACTGTTGAGCTTCAGCCCCATTTAGTCAGACTCTCATCCCCCTCAGCTGTATAAACACGATTCTGCTGTTCAGCTACAGCCCCATTTAGTCAGACTGTCATCCCCAGCTGTAAAAATGCCATTCTGCTGTTGAGCTACAGCCCCATTTAGTCAGACTTTCATCCCCCCAGCTGTATAAATACCATTCTACTGCTGAGCCGCATCCCAATTTAATCAGATTCTCATCCCCCTCAGCTGTATAAATACCATTCTGCGGTTGAGCTACAGCCCCATTTCAATCAGACTCTCATCCCCCAGCTGTATAAATACCTATTCTGCTGTTAAACTACAGCCCCATTTACTCAGGCTCTCATCCCCAGTTGTATAAATACCATTCTGCTGTTGAGCTACAGCCCCATCTCGTCAGACTCTCATCCCCCCCAGCTGTATAAATACCATTCTACTGTTGAGCCGCGGCCACATTTAATCAAACTCTCATCCCCTCAGCTCTATGGATACCATTCTGCTGTTGAGCTGCAGTAGTCAGCCACTCATCCACCCGCAGCTGTATAAATACCATTCTACTTTTGAGCCGCAGCCCCATTTAATCAGACTCTCATCAACCCAGCTGTATAAATGCCATTCTGCTGTTGAGCTGCAACCACATTTAGTCAGTCACTCGCCCCCAGCTATATAAATACCATTCTCCTGTTCAGCTGCAGCCCCATTTAGTCAGACCCTCATCCCCCAGCTGTATAAATACCATTCTATTGCTGAGCTACAGCCCCATTTAGTCAGACTCTCATCCCCCAGCTGTAAAAATACCATGGTGCTGTTGAGATACAGGCCCATTTAGTCAGACTTTCATCCACCTCAGCTGTATAAACACCATTCTGCCGTTGAGCCACAGCCCCATTTAATCAGATTCTCATCCCCCTCAGCTGTATTCATACCATTCTGCTGTTGAGCTACAGCCCCATTTAATCAGACTCTCATCAACCCAGCTGTATAAATACCATACTGCTGTTGAGCTGCAGCCACATTTAGTCAGACTCTCATCCCCCCAGCTATATAAATACCATTCTGCTGTTGAGCTGCAGCCACATTTAGTCAGACACTTATCCCCTCAGCTGTATAAATACCAATCTGCTGTTGAGCTACAGCCCCATTTAGTCAGATACTCATCCTCCAGCTGTATAAATACCATTCTGCTGTTGAGCTACAGCCCCATTTAATCAGATTCACATCCCCCTCAGCTGTATAAATACCATTCTGCTGTTGAACTACAGCCCATTTAGTCAGACTCTCATCCCCCAGCTGTATAAACACCATTCTGCTGTTGAGCTACAGCCCTTTTAGCCAGACTCTCATCCCCCCAGCTGAATAAATACCATTCTACTATTGAGCTACAGCCCCATTTAATCAGATTCTCATCCCCCAGCTGTAAAAATACCATCCTTCTGTTGAGCTACAGCCCCATTTGGTCAGACACTCATCCCCCAGCTGTATAAATACCTATTCTGCTCTAGAGCTGCAGCCACATTTAGTCAGACTCTCATCCTCCCAGCTGAATAAAAACCATTCTGCTATTTAGCTATAGCCCAATTTAGTCAGACACTCATCCCCCAGCTGTATAAATACCTATTCTGCTGTTGAGCCGCAGCCCCATTTAGTCAGACTCTTGTACCCCCAGCTGTAAAAATACTATTGTGCTGTTGAGCTGCAGCCCCATTTAGTCAGAGTCTCATCCTGCAGCTGTATAAATACCAATCTGCTGTTGAGCAACAGCCCCATTTAGTCAGACACTCATCCCCAGCTGTATAAATACTATTTTGCTGTTGAGCTTGCAGTAATTTAGTCAGACACCATCCCCCAGCAGTATAAATACCTTTTCTGCTGTTGAGCTGCAGCCACATTTAGTCAGACACTCTCCCCCAGCTGTATAAATACCATTCTGCTGTTGAGTTGCAGCCACATTTAGTCAGACTCTCATCCCACCAGCTGTATAAACACCATTCTGCTGTTGAGCTACTGCCCCATTTAATCAGACTCTCATCCCTCCCAGTTGTATAAATACCATTCTGCTGTTGAGCTACAGTCCCATTTAGTCAGACTCTCATCCCCTCAGCTGAACCATTCTTCGGTTCTGCTACAGCCCCATTTAATCAGACTCTCATCCCCAGCTGTATAAATAAAATTCTGCTGCTGAGCTACAGTCCCATTAAGTCAGACTTTCATCCCCTTCGCTGTATAAATACCATTTAGCTGTTGAGCAACAGCCCCATTTAATCAGACTCTCATCCCCTCAGCTGTATAAATGCCATTCTGCTGTTGAGCTGCAGCCCCTTTTAATCAGACTCTCATTCCCCAGCTTTATAAATACCACTCTGATGTTGAACTACAGCCCATTTAGACTCTCATCCCCCAGCTGTATAAATACCTATTCTGCTCTTGAGCTGCAGCCACATTTAGTCAGACACTCTCCCCCAGCTACATAAATACCATTCTGCAGTTAAGCTGCAGCCATATTTAGTCAGACTCATCCCCCCAGCTGAATAAAAACCATCTGCTGTTTAGCTATGGCCCAATTTAGTCACACTCATCCCCCCAGCTGTATAAATACCAATCTGCTGTTGAGCTACAGCCCCATTTAGTCAGACACTCATCCCCCCAGTTGTATAAATACTATTCTGCTGTTGAGCTAAAGCCCTATTTAGTCAGACTACCGTTCCCCAGCTATACAAATACCTATTCTGCTGTTGAGCTACAGAACCATTTAGTCAGACTCTTATCCCCCAGCTGTATAAATACCATTCTGCTGTTGAGCTACAGCCCCATTAAGTCAGACTCTTATCCCCCAGCTGTATAAATACCTATTCTGCTGTTGAGCTACAGCCCATTTAATCAGACTCTCATCCCCCAGCTGTATAAATACCATTCTACTGTTGCGCTATAGCCCGATATAATCAGACTCTCATCCCCAGCTGTAAAAATATCATTCTACTCTTGAGCTGCAGCCCCTTTTTAATCAGATTCTCATCCCCCTCAGCTGTATAAATACCATTCTGATTTTGAGCCACAGCCACATTTAATCAGACACTTATTCATCCCAGCTGTATAAATACTATTCTGCTGTTGAGCTACAGCCCCATTTAATCAGATTCACATCCCCCTCAGCTTTATAAACACCATTCTGCTGTTGAGCTACAGCCCTTTTAGCCAGACTCTCATCCCCCCAGCTGAATAAATACCATTCTACTGTTGAGCTACAGCCCCATTTAATCAGATTCTCATCCCCCAGCTGTAAAAATATCATCCTTCTGTTGAGCTACAGCCCCATTTGGTCAGACACTCATCCCCCAGCTGTATAAATACCTATTCTGCTCTAGAGCTGCAGCCACATTTAGTTAGACTCTCATCCTCCCAGCTGAATAAAAACCATTCTGCTGTTTAGCTATAGCCCAATTTAGTCAGACACTCATCCCCCAGCTGTATAAATACCTATTCTGCTGTTGAGCCGCAGCCCCATTTAGTCAGACTCTCGTACCCCCAGCTGTAAAAATACTATTGTGCTGTTGAGCTGCAGCCCCATTTAGTCAGAGTCTCATCCTGCAGCTGTATAAATACCAATCTGCTGTTGAGCAACAGCCCCATTTAGTCAGACACTCATCCCCCCCAGCTGTATAAATACTATTTTGCTGTTGAGCCACAGCGTAATTTAGTCAGACACTCATCCCCCAGCAGTATAAATACCTTTTCTGCTGTTGAGCTGCAGCCACATTTAGTCAGATACTCTCCCCCAACTGTATAAATACCATTCTGCTGTTGAGTTGCAGCCACATTTAGTCAGACTCTCATCCCACCAGCTGTATAAACACCATTCTGCTGTTGAGCTACTGCCCCATTTAATCAGACTCTCATCCCCCAGGCTGTATAAATACCATTCTGCGGTTCAGCTACAGCACCATTTAATCAGACTCTCATCCCCTCAGCTGTGTAAATACCATTCTGCGGTTCAGCTACAGCACCATTTAATCAGACTCTCATCCCCTCAGCTGTATAAATACCTATTCTGCTGTTGAGCAGCAGCCCCATCTAATCAGACTCTCATCCCCCCCAGTTGTATAAATACCATTCTGCTGTTGAGCTACAACCCCATTTAGTCAGACTCCCATCCCCCAGCTATACAAATACCTATTCTGCTGTTGAGCTACAGTCCCATTTAGTCAGACTCTCATCCCCTCAGCTGAATAAATACCGTTCTGCAGTTCAGCTACAGCCCCATTTAATCAGACTCTCATCCCCAGCTGTATAAATAAAATTCTGCTGCTAAGCTACAGTCCCATTAAGTCAGACTTTCATCCCCTCTGCTGTATAAATACCATTTAGCTGTTGAGCAACAGCCCCATTTAATCAGACTCTCATCCCCCCTGTTATATAAATATCATTCTGCTGTTGAGCTGTAGCCCCATTTAGTCAGACTCTCATCCCCCTCAGCTGTATAAATACCATTTAACTGTTGAGCTACAGCCCCATTTATTCAGATTCCCATCCCCCTCAGCTGTATAAACACCATACTGCTGTTGAGCTACTGCCCCATTTAATCAGACTCTCATCCCCTCAGCTCTATAAATACCATTCTGTTGTTGAGCTGTAGCCCCATTTAATCAGACTCTCATCCCCCAGCTGTATAAATACCATTCCTCTGTTGAGCTAAAGCCCCATTTAGTCAGACTCTCACCCCCAGTTGTATAAATACCTATTCAGCTGTTGAGATACAGCCCAATTTAATCAGATTCTCATCCCCCAGCTGAATAAATACCATTCAGCTGTTGAGCTGCAGCCCCATCTAGTCAGACATTCATCCCCCAGTTGTATAAATACCATTCTGCTGTTGAGCTACAGCCACATTTACTCAGACACTCTCCCCCAGCTATATAAATACCATTCTGCTGTTGAGCTGCAGCCACATTTAGTTAGACACTCATCAACCCCCAGCTGTATAAACACCATTCTACTGTTGACCCGCAGCCCCAATTAATTAGATTCTCAACCCCCTAAGCTGTATAATTACCATTCTGCTGTTGAACTACAGCCCATTTAGTCAGACTCTCATCCTCCCAGCTGTATAAATACCATTCTACTGTTGAGCTACAGCCTCATTTAGTCAGACACTCATAAACCCCCAGCTGTATAAACACCATTTTACTGTTGATCCGCAGCCCCAATTAATTAGATTCTCAACCCCCTCAGCTGTATAAATACCATTCTGCTGTTGAACTACAGCCCATTTAGTCAGACTCTCATCCTCCCAGCTGTATAAATACCATTCTACTGTTGAGCTACAGCCTCATTTAGTCAGACTCTCATCCCCCTCAGCTGTATAAACACCATACTGCAGTTGAGTTACAGCCCCATTTAATCAGACACTTATTCCCATCAGCTGTATAAATACCTTTCTATTGTAGAGCTGTAGTCCCATTTAATCAGTCTCACATCCCCTAGCTGCATAAATACCATTCTGCTGTTGAGCTGAAGCCCCATCTTGTCAGATTCTCATTCCCCTCAGCTGTACAAACACCATTCTTCTGTTGAGCTACAGCCCCATTTAGTCAGAGGCTCATCACCCCAGCTATATAAATACTGCTTCATGTGTTGAGCTACAGCCCCATTAAATCAGACTTTCATCCCCTCAGGTGAATAAATACAATTCAGCTGTTGAGCTAAAGCCCTATTTAGTCAGACTCTCATTCTCCAGCTGTATAAAAACCATTCTGATTTTGAGTCACAGCCACATTTATTCAGACACTTATTCCTCCCAGCTGTATAAATACCATTCTGCTGTTGAGCCGCAGCCCCTTTTAATCAGACTCTCATCCCCCAGGCTATATAAATACCATTCTGCTGTTGAGCTACAGTCCCATTTAATCAGATTATCATCCCCCTCAGCTGTATAAATATCATTCTGCTGTTGAACTACAGCCCATTTAGTCAGACTCTCATCCCCAGCTGTATAAACACCATTCTGCTGTTGAGCTACAGCCATTTTAGCCAGACTCTCATCCCCCCAGCTGAATAAATACCATTCTACTGTTGAGCTACAGCCCCATTTAGTCAGATACTCATCCCCCTCAGCTGTATAAATACCTACTCTGCTGTTGAGCTGCAGCCCCATTTAGTCAGACTCCCATCCCCCAGCTATATAAATACCTAATCTACTGTTGAACTACAGCCCCATTTAATCAGATTCTCATCCCGAGCTGTATAAATACCATCCTTCTGTTGAGCTACAGCCCCATTTGGACAGACTCTCATCCCCCAGCTGTATAAACACCATTCTGCTGTTGAGCTACAGCCCCATTTAGTCAGACACTCTCCCCCATCTATATAAATACCATTCTGCTGTTGAGTTGCAGCCACATTTATTCAGACTCTCATCCCCCCCAGCTGTATAAACACCATTCTGCTGTTGAGCTACTGCCCCATTTAATCAGACTCTCATCCCCCAGGCTGTATAAATACCATTCTGTGGTTCAGCAACAGCCCCATTTAATCAGACTCTCAACCCCTCAGCTGTATAAATACCTATTCTGCTGTTGAGCAGCAGCCCCATCTAATCAGACTCTCATCCCCCCAGTTGTATAAATACCATTCTGCTGTTGAGCTACAACCCCATTTAGTCAGACTCCCAACCCCCAGCTTATGCAAATACATATTCTGCTGTTGAGCTACAGTCCCATTTAGTCTGACTCTCATCCCCTCAGCTGTATAAATACCATTCTGCGGTTCAGCTACAGCCCCATTTAATCAAACTCTTATCCCCAGCAGTATAAATAAAATTCTGCTACTGAACTACAGTCCCATTAAGTCAGACTTTCATCCCCTCAACTGTATAAATACCATTCAGCTGTTGAGCAACAGCCCCATTTAATCAGACTATCATCCCCCCTGCTGTATAATTACCATTCTGCTGTTGAGCTGCAGCCCTATTTAGTCAGACTCTCATCCCTCTCAGCTGTATAAACACTAATCTGCAGTTGAGCTACAGCCCTTTTAGCCAGACTCTCATCCCCCAGCTGTATAAATACCATTTAACAATTGAGCTACAACCTCATTTAGTCAGATTCCCATCCCCCTCAGCTGTATAAACACCATACTGCTGTTGAGCTACTGCCCCATTTAATCAGACTCTCATCCCCTCAGCTGTATGAATACCGTTCTGTTGTTGAGCTGCAGCCCCATTTAATCAGACTCATCCCCCAGCTGTATAAATACCATTCAGCTGTTGAGCTGCAGCCCCGTCTAGTCAGACTCATCCCCCCAGTTGTATAAATACCATTCTGCTGTTGAGCTACAGCCACATTTACTCAGACACTCTCCCCAGCTATATAAATACCATTCTGCTGTTGAGCTGCAGCCACATTTAGTGAGACACTCATCCAACCCCAGCTGTATAAACACCATTCTACTGTTGACCCGCAGCCCCAATTAATCAGATTCTCAACCCCCTCAGCTGTATAAATACCATTCTGCTGTTGAACTACAGCCCATTTAGTCAGACTCTCATCCCCCTCAGCTGTATAAACACCATACTGCTGTTGAGCTACAGCCCCATTTAATGAGACTTTCATCCCCCAGGCTGTATAAATACCATTCTGCTGTTCAGCTGCAGCCCCATTTAGTCAGACTCACATCAACAGCTGTATAAATACCACTCTACTGCTGAGCCGCAGCCACATTTAATAAGACTCTCATCCCCCCATCTGTATAAATACCATTCTACTGTTGAGCCACAGCCCCATCTAGTCAGAATCTCATCCCCCAGCTGTATAAATACCATTCTACTGTTGAGCCATAGCCACATTTAATCAGACTCTCATCCCCCAGCTTTATAAATACCATTCTGCTGTTGAGCTGCAGCCCCATTTAGTCAGACTCTCATCCCCCTCAGCTGTATAAACAATAATCTGCAGTTGAGCTACAGCCCTTTTAGCCAGACTCTTATCCCCCCAGCTGTATAAATACCATTCAACTGTTGAGCTACAGCCTCATTTAGTCAGACTCCCATCCCCCAGCTGTATAAACACCATTCTGCTGCTGAGCTAAAGCCCCACTTAATCAGACTCTCATCCCCCAGGCTGTATAAATACCATTCTGCAATTGAGCTATAGCCCCATTTAATCAGACTCTCAACCCCTCAGCTGTATAAATACCATTCTATTGTTGAGCTGCAGCCCCATTTAATCAGATTCTCATCCCCAGCTGAATTAATACTATTCAGCTGTTGAGCTGCAGCCCCATCTAGTCAGACTCTCATCCCCCCAGTTGTATAAATACCATTCTGCTGTTGAGCTACAGCCACATTTACTCAGACACTCTCCCCCAGCTATATAAATACCATTCTGCTGTTGAGCTGCAGCCACATTCAGTCAGACACTCATCCACCCCCAGCTGTGTAAATACCATTCTACTGTTGACCCACAGCCCTAATTACTCAGATTCTCAACCCCCTCAGCTATATAAATACCATTCTGCTGCTGAACTACAGCCCATTTAGTCAGACTCTCATCTCCCTCAGCTGTATAAACAATAATCTGCAGTTGAGCTACAGCCCTTTTAGCCAGACTCTCATCCCCCCAGCTGTATAAATACCATTCTACTGATGAGCTTCTGCCCCATTTAGTCAGACTCTCATCCCCCTCAGCTGTATAAACACCATACTGCTGTTGAGCTATAGCCTCATTTAATCAGACTCTCATCCCCCAGGCTGTATAAATACCATTCTGCGGTTGAGCTGCAGCCCCATTTAATCAGACTCATCCCCCAGCTGTATAAATATCATTCAGCTGTTGAGCTGCAGCCCCGTCTAGTCAGACTCATCTCCCCAGTTGTATAAATAACATTCTGCTGTTGAGCTACAGCCACATTTACTCAGACACTCTCCCCCAGCTATATAAATACCATTCTGCTGTTGAGCTGCAGCCACATTTAGTGAGACACTCATCCACCCCAGCTGTATAAACACCATTCTACTGTTGACCCAGACCCAATTAATCAGATTCTCAACCCCTCAGCTGTATAAATACCATTCTGCTGTTGAACTACAGCCCATTTAGTCAGTCTCTCATCCCCCTCAGCTGTATAAACACCATACTGCTGTTGAGCTACAGCCCCATTTAATCAGACTTTCATCCCCCAGGCTGTATAAATACCTTTCTGCTGTTCAGCTGCAGCCCCATTTAGTCAGACTCACATCAACAGCTGTATAAATACCACTCTACTGCTGAGCCGCAGCCACATTTAATCAGACTCTCATCCCCCCATCTGTATAAATACCATTCTACTGTTGAGCCACAGCCCCATCTAGTCAGAATCTCATCCCCCAGCTGTATAAATACCATTCTCTTGTTGAGCTGTAGCCCCATTTAATCAGACTCTCATCCCCCAGCTGTATAAATACCATTCCTCTGTTGAGCTAAAGCCCCATTTAGTCAGACTCTCACCCCCAGTTGTATAAATACCTATTCAGCTGTTGAGCTGCAGCCCCATCTAGTCAGACACTCATCCCTCAGTTGTATAAATACCATTCTGCTGTTGAGCTACAGCCACATTTACTCAGACACTCTCCCCCAGCTATATAAATACCATTCTGCTGTTGAGCTGCAGCCACATTTAGTCAGACACTCATCAACCCCCAGCTGTATAAACACCATTCTACTGTTGACCCGCAGCCCCAATTAATTAGATTCTCAACCCCCTAAGCTGTATAAATACCATTCTGCTATTGAACTACAGCCCATTTAGTCAGACTCTCATCCTCCCAGCTGTATAAATACCATTCTACTGTTGAGCTACAGCCTCATTTAGTCAGACTCTCATCCCCCTCAGCTGTATAAACACCATACTGCAGTTGAGTTACAGCCCCATTTAATCAGACACTTATTCCCATCAGCTGTATAAATACCTTTCTATTGTAGAGCTGCAGTCCCATTTAATCAGTCTCACATCCCCTAGCTGCATAAATACCATTCTGCTGTTGAGCTGAAGCCCCATCTTGTCAGATTCTCATCCCCCTCAGCTGTACAAACACCATTCTTCTGTTGAGCTACAGCCCCATTTAGTCAGAGGCTCATCACCCCAGCTATATAAATACCGTTCTGCGGTTGAGCTACAGCCCCATTAAATCAGACTTTCATCCCCTCAGGTGAATAAATGCAATTCAGCTGTTGAGCTAAAGGCCTATTTAGTCAGACTCTCATTCTCCAGCTGTATAAAAACCATTCTGATTTTGAGTCACAGCCACATTTATTCAGACACTTATTCCTCCCAGCTGTATAAATACCATTCTGCTGTTGAGCCGCAGCCCCTTTTAATCAGACTCTCATCCCCCAGGCTATATAAATACCATTCTGCTGTTGAGCTACAGTCCCATTTAATCAGATTATCATCCCCCTCAGCTGTATAAATATCATTCTGCTGTTGAACTACAGCCCATTTAGTCAGACTCTCATCCCCAGCTGTATAAACACCATTCTGCTGTTGAGCTACAGCCATTTTAGCCAGACTCTCATCCCCCCAGCTGAATAAATACCATTCTACTGTTGAGCTACAGCCCCATTTAGTCAGATACTCATCCCCCAGCTATATAAATACCTAATCTACTGTTGAACTACAGCCCCATTTAATCAGATTCTCATCCCGAGCTGTATAAATACCATCCTTCTGTTGAGCTACAGCCCCATTTGGACAGACTCTCATCCCCCAGCTGTATAAACACCATTCTGCTGTTGAGCTACAGCCCCATTTAGTCAGACACTCTCCCCCATCTATATAAATACCATTCTGCTGTTGAGTTGCAGCCACATTTATTCAGACTCTCATCCCCCCCAGCTGTATAAACACCATTCTGCTGTTGAGCTACTGCCCCATTTAATCAGACTCTCATCCCCCAGGCTGTATAAATACCATTCTGTGGTTCAGCAACAGCCCCATTTAATCAGACCTCAACCCCTCAGCTGTATAAATACCTATTCTGCTGTTGAGCAGCAGCCCCATCTAATCAGACTCTCATCCCCCCAGTTGTATAAATACCATTCTGCTGTTGAGCTACAACCCCATTTAGTCAGACTCCCAACCCCCAGCATATGCAAATACATATTCTGCTGTTGAGCTACAGTCCCATTTAGTCTGACTCTCATCCCCTCAGCTGTATAAATACCATTCTGCGGTTCAGCTACAGCCCCATTTAATCAAACTCTTATCCCCAGCTGTATAAATAAAATTCTGCTACTGAACCTCAGTCCCATTAAGTCAGACTTTCATCCCCTCAACTGTATAAATACCATTCTACTGTTGAGCAACAGCCCCATTTAATCAGACTATCATCCCCCCTGCTGTATAATTACCATTCTGCTGTTGAGCTGCAGCCCTATTTAGTCAGACTCTCATCCCCCTCAGCTGTATAAACACTAATCTGCAGTTGAGCTACAGCCCTTTTAGCCAGACTCTTATCCCCCCAGCTGTATAAATACCATTTAACAGTTGAGCTACAGCACCATTTAGTCAGATTCCCATCCCCCTCAGCTGTATAAACACCATACTGCTGTTGAACTACTGCCCCATTTAATCAGACTCTCATCCCCACAGCTGTATGAATACCGTTCTGTTGTTGAGCTGCAGCCCCATTTAATCAGACTCATCCCCCAGCTGTATAAATACCATTCAGCTGTTGAGCTGCAGCCCCGTCTAGTCAGACTCATCCCCCCAGTTGTATAAATACCATTCTGCTGTTGAGCTACAGCCACATTTACTCAGACACTCTCCCCCAGCTATATAAATAAAATTCTGCTGTTGAGCTGCAGCCACATTTAGTCAGACACTCATCCAACCCCAGCTGTATAAACACCATTCTACTGTTGACCCGCAGCCCCAATTAATCAGATTCTCAACCCCCTCAGCTGTATAAATACCATTCTGCTGTTGAACTACAGCCCATTTAGTCAGACTCTCATCCCCCTCAGCTGTATAAAAACCATACTGCTGTTGAGCTACAGCCCCATTTAATCAGGCTTTCATCCCCAGGCTGTATAAATACCATTCTGCTGTTCAGCTGCAGCCCCATTTAGTCAGACTCACATCAACAGCTGTATAAATACTACTCTACTGCTGAGCCGCAGCCACATTTAATCAGACTCTCATCCCCCCATCTGTATAAATACCATTCTACTGTTGAGCCACAGCCCCATCTAGTCAGAATCTCATCCCCCAGCTGTATAAATACCATTCTACTGTTGAGCCATAGCCACATTTAATCAGACTCTCATCCCCCAGCTTTAAAAATACCATTCTGCTGTTGAGCTGCAGCCCCATTTAGTCAGACTCTCATCCTCAAGCTGTATAAACAATAATCTGCAGTTGAGCTACAGCCCTTTAGCCAGACTCTCATCCCCCAGCTGTATAAATACCATTCAACTGTTGAGCTACAGCCTCATTTAGTCAGACTCCCATCCCCCAGCTGTATAAACACCATTCTGCTGCTGAGCTAAAGACCCACTTAATCAGACTCTCATCCCCCAGGCTGTATAAATACCATTCTGCAATTGAGCTATAGCCCCATTTAATCAGACTCTCAACCCCTCAGCTGTATAAATACCATTCTATTTTTGAGCTGCCGCACCATTTAATCAGATTCTCATCCCCAGCTGAATTAATACTATTCAGCTGTTGAGCTGCAGCCCCATCTAGTCAGACTCTCATCCCCCCAGTTGTATAAATACCATTCTGCTGTTGAGCTACAGCCACATTTACTCAGACACTCTCCCCCAGCTATATAAATACCATTCTGCTGTTGAGCTGCTTCCACATTCAGTCAGACACTCATCCACCCCCAGCTGTGTAAATACCATTCTACTGTTGACCCGCAGCCCTAATTACTCAGATTCTCAACCCCCTCAGCTATATAAATACCATTCTACTGCTGAACTACAGCCCATTTAGTCAGACTCTCATCTCCCTCAGCTGTATAAACAATAATCTGTAGTTGAGCTACAGCCCTTTTAGCCAGACTCTCATCCCCCCAGCTGTATAAATACCATTCTACTGTTGAGCTTCTACCCCATTTAGTCAGACTCTCATCCCCCTCAGCTGTATAAACACCATACTGCTGTTGAGCTATAGCCCCATTTAATCAGACGCTCATCCCCCAGGCTGTATAAATACCATTCTGCGGTTGAGCTGCAGCCCCATTTAATCAGACTCATCCCCCAGCTGTATTAATACCATTCAGCTGTTGAGCTGCAGCCCCGTCTAGTCAGACTCATCCCCCCAGTTGTATAAATACCATTCTTCGGTTGAGCTACAGCCACATTTACTCAGACACTTTCCCCCAGCTATATAAATACCATTCTGCTGTTGAGCTGCAGACACATTTAGTCAGACACTCATCCACCCCAGCTGTATAAACACCATTCTACTGTTGACCAAGATCCCAATTAATCAGATTCTCAACCCCCTCAGCTGTATAAATACCATTCTGCTGTTGAACTACAGCCCATTTAGTCAGACTCTCATCCCCCTCAGCTGTATAAACACCATACTGCTGTTGAGCTACAGCCCCATTTAATCAGACTTTCATCCCTCAGGCTGTATAAATACCATTCTGCTGTTCAGCTGCAGCCCCATTTAGTCAGACTCACATCAACAGCTGTATAAATACCACTATTCTGCTGAGCCGCAGCCACATTTAATCAGACTCTCATCCCCCCATCTGTATAAATACCATTCTACTGTTGAGCCACAGCCCCATCTAGTCAGAATCTCATCCCCAGCTGTATATATACCATTCTACTGTTGAGCCATAGCCACATTTAATCAGACTCTCATCCCCCAGCTTTATAAATACCATTCTGCTGTTGAGCTGCAGCCCCATTTAGTCAGACTCTCATCCACCTCAGCTGTATAAACAATAATCTGCAGTTGAGCTACAGCCCTTTTAGCCAGACTCTCATCCCCCCAGCTGTATAAATACCATTCAACTGTTGAGCTACAGCCTCATTTAGTCAGACTCCCATCCCCCAGCTGTATAAACACCATTCTGCTGCTGAGCTAAAGCCCCACTTAATCAGACTCTCATCCCCCAGGCTGTATAAATACCATTCTGCAATTGAGCTATAGCCCCATTTAATCAGACTCTCAACCCCTCAGCTGTATAAATACCATTCTATTGTTGAGCTGCAGCCCCATTTAATCAGATTCTCATCCCCAGCTGAATTAATACTATTCAGCTGTTGAGCTGCAGCCCCATCTAGTCAGACTCTCATCCCCCCAGTTGTATAAATACCATTCTGCTGTTGAGCTACAGCCACATTTACTCAGACACTCTCCCCCAGCTATATAAATACCATTCTGCTGTTGAGCTGCAGCCACATTCAGTCAGACACTCATCCACCCCGAGCTGTGTAAATACCATTCTACTGTTGACCCACAGCCCTAATTACTCAGATTCTCAACCCCCTCAGCTATATAAATACCATTCTGCTGCTGAACTACAGCCCATTTAGTCAGACTCTCATCTCCCTCAGTTGTATAAACAATAATCTGCAGTTGAGCTACAGCCCTTTGAGCCAGACTCTCATCCCCCCAGCTGTATAAATACCATTTTACTGTTGAGCTTCTGCCCCATTTAGTCAGATAGTCATCCCCCTCAGCTGTATAAACACCATACTGCTGTTGAGCTATAGCCCCATTTAATCAGACTCCCATCCCCCAGGCTGTATAAATACCATTCTGCGGTTGAGCTACTGACCCATTTAATCAGACACATCCCCTCAGGTGTATAAATAACATTCAGCTGTTGAGCTGCAGCCTCATCTAGTCAGACTCTCATCCCCCCTATAGTATAAATACCATTCTGCTGTTGGGCTACACCCCATTTAGTCAGACTCCCATCCCCCAGCTTTACAAATACCTATTCTGCTGTTGAGCTACAGCCCCATTTAGTCAGACTCTCATCCACAAGCTGTATAAATACCATTCTGCTGTTGAGCTACAGCCAGATTTAATCAGACTCTCATCCCCCTGAGCTGTATAAGTACAACTCTGCTGTTGAGCAACATCCACTTTAGTCAGGCTCTTATCCCCCCAGCTGTATAAATACCATTCTACTATTGAGTTGCAGCCACATTTAATCAGACTCTCATCCCCCCAACTGTATAAATACCATTCTACTGTTGAGCCGCATCGCCAACTAGTCAGACTCTCATCCCCCGAGCTGAACAAATACCATTCTCTAGTTGAGCTGCAGCCCCATTGAGTCAGACTCTCATCCCGCAGCTGTATAAATACCATTCTACTGTTGAGCCGCATTGCCAACTAGTCAGACTCTCATCCCTCCAGCTGTATAAATACCATTCTACTGTTTAGCTGCAGCCCCATTTAATCAGATTCTCATCCCCCCAGCTCTATACATACCTTTATGCTCTTGAGCCGCAGCCCACTTAATCAGACTATCATCCCTACAGCTGTATAAATAGCTATTCTGCTGTTGAGCTGCAGCCCCATCTAGCCAGACTCTCAGCCCCAAGCAGAATAAATACCATTCTGCTGTTTAGCTGCAACCACGTAGTCAGGCACTGCTCAGCTATATAAAAACCACTCTGCTGTTGAGCAGCCCCTTTAACCAGACTCATCCCCCAGCTTTATAAATACCATTCCGCTGTTCAGCTGCAGCCACATTTAGTCAGGCACTCTCCGCCAAGTATATAAAGACCATTCTGCTGTTGAGCTGCAGCCACATTTAGTCAGACTCTCATCCCCCTAGGTTTATAAATACCATTCTGCTGTTGAGCTTCAGCCACATTTAGTCAGACTCTCATCCCCCAGCTGTATAAAAACCATTCTGCTGTTGAGCTACAGCCCCATTTAGTCAGACACTCATCCCCAAAGTTGTAAGAATACCATTCTGCTGTTGAGACACAGCCCCATTTAGTCAGACTCTCATTCCCCCAGCTGTATAAATACCATTTTACTGTTCAGCTACAGCCCCATTTAACCAGATTCTCATACCCTCAGCTGTATAAATACCATTCTGCTGTTGAGATACAGCCCCATTTAGTCAGACACCCATCCACCCCCAGCTGTATAAATACCATTCTACTGTTGACCCGCAGCCCCAACTGATCAGATTCTCAACCCCCTCAGCTGTATAAATACCATTCTGCTGTTGAACTACAGCCCATTAAGTCAGACTCTCATCCCCCAGATGTATAAACACCATACTGCTGTTGAGCTACAGCCCCATTTAATCAGACACTTATTCCCCAGCTGTAGAAATACCATTCTACTGTTGAGCTTCTGCCCAATTTAGTCAGACTCTCATCCCCCTCAGCTGTATAAACACCATACTGCTGTTGAGCTACAGCCCCATTTAATCATACTTTCATCCCCCAGGCTGTATAAATACATTTATGCTGTTCAGCTGCAGCCCCATTTAGTCAGACTCACATCCCCAGCTGTATAAATACCACTCTACTGCTGAGCCGCAGCCACATTTAATCAGACTCTCATCCCCCCAGCTGTATAAATATCATTCTACTGTTGAGCCACAGCCCCATCTAGTCAGAATCTCATCCCCCAGCTGTATAAATACCATTCTACTGTTGAGCCGAAGCCACATTTAATCAGACTCTCATCCCCCAGCTTTATAAATACCAATCTGCTGTTGAGCTGCAGCCCCTTTTAGTCAGACTCTCATCCCCCTCAGCTGTATAAACAATAATCTGCAGTAGAGCTACAGCCATTTTAGCCAGACTCTCATTCCCCAGCTGTATAAATACCATTCAACTGTTGAGCTACAGCCTCATTTAGTCAGACTCCCATCCCCCAACTGTATAAACACCATTCTGCTGCTGAGCTACAGGCCCATTTAATCAGAATGTCATCCCCCAGGCTGTATAAATACCATTCTGCAGTTGAGCTATAGCCCCATTTAATCAGAGTCTCAACCCCTCAGCTGTATAAATACCATTCTATTGTTGAGCTGCAGCCCCATTTCATCAGATTCTCACCCCCAGCTGAATTAATACTATTCAGCTGTTGAGCTGCAGCCCCATCTCGTCAGACTCTCATCCCCCCAGTTGTATAAATACCATTCTGCTGTTGAGCTGCAGCCACATTTACTCAGACACTCTCCCCCAGCTACATAAATACCATTCTGCTGCTGAACTACAGCCCATTTAGTCAGACTCTCATCTCCCTCAGCTGTATAAACAATAATCTGCAGTTGAGCTACAGCCCTTTTAGCCAGACTCTCATCCCACCAGCTGTATACATACCTTTATGCTCTTGAGCCGCAGCCCCACTTAATCAGACTATCATCCCTACAGCTGTATAAATAGCTATTCTGCTGTTGAGCTGCAGCCCCATCTAGCCAGACTCTCAGCCCCAAGCAGAATAAATACCATTCCGCTGTTCAGCTGCAGCCACATTTAGTCAGGCACTCTCCGCCAAGTATATAAAGACCATTCTGCTATTGAGCTGCAGCCACATTTAGTCAGACTCTCATCCCCCTAGGTTTATAAATACCATTCTGCTGTTGAGCTGCAGCCACATTTACTCAGACACTCTCCCCCAGCTACATAAATACCATTCTGCTGCAGAACTACAGCCCATTTAGTCAGACTCTCATCTCCCTCAGCTGTATAAACAACAATCTGCAGTTGAGCTACAGCCCTTTTAGCCAGACTCTCATCCCCCCAGCTGTATACATATCATTCTACTGTTGAGCTTCTGCCCCATTTAGTCAGACTCTCATCTCCCTCAGCTGTATAAACAATAATCTGCAGTTGAACTACAGCGCTTTTAGCCAGACTCTCATCCCCCCAGCTGTATAAATACCATTCTACTGTTGAGCTTCTGCCCCATTTAGTCAGACTCTCATCCCCCTCAGCTGTATAAACACCATACTGCTGTTGAGCTATAGCCCCATTTAATCAGACTCTCATCCCCCAGGCTGTATAAATATCATTCTACGGTTGAGCTACAGCCCCATTTAATCAGACTCATCCCCTCAGGTGTACAAATAACATTCAGCTGTTGAGCTGCAGCCCCATCTAGTCAGACTTTCATCCCCCCCATTGTATAAATACCATTCTGCTTTTGGGCTACACCCCATTTAGTCAGACTCCCATCCCCCAGCTTTACAAATACCTATTCTGCTGTTGAGCTACAGCCCCATTTAGTCAGACTCTCATCCACAAGCTGTATAAATACCATTCTGCTGTTGAGCTACAGCCAGATTTAATCAGACTCTCATCCCCCTGAGCTGTATAAGTACAACTCTGCTGTTGAGCAACATCCCCTTTAGTCAGGCTCTTATCCCCCCAGCTGTATAAATACCATTCTACTATTGAGTTGCAGCCACATTTAATCAGACTCTCATCCCCCCAACTGTATAAATACCATTCTACTGTTGAGCCCCATTGCCAACTAGTCAGACTCTCATCCCCCGAGCTGAACAAATACCATTCTCTAGTTGAGCTGCAGCCCCATTGAGTCAGACTCTCATCCCGCAGCTGTATAAATACCATTCTACTGTTGAGCCGCATCACCAACTAGTCAGACTCTCATCCCTCCAGCTGTATAAATACCATTCTACTGTTTAGCTGCAGCCCCTTTTAATCAGATTCTCATCCCCCCAGCTCTATACATACCTTTATGCTCTTGAGCCGCAGCCCATAATCAGACTATCATCCCTACAGCTGTATAAATAGCTATTCTGCTGTTGAGCTGCAGCCCCATTTAGCCAGACTCTCAGCCCCAAGCAGAATAAATACCATTCTGCTGTTTAGCTGCAACCACATGTAGTCAGGCACTGCTTCAGCATATATAAATACCACTCTGCTGTTGAGCAACAGCCCCTTTTAACCAGACTCATCCCCCAGCTGTATAAATACCATTCCGCTGTTCAGCTGCAGCCACATTTAGTCAGGCACTCTCCGCCAAGTATATAAAGACCATTCTGCTGTTGAGCTGCAGCCACATTTAGTCAGACTTTCATCCCCCTAGGTTTATAAATACCATTCTGCTGTTGAGCTGCAGCCACGTTTAGTCAGACTCTCATCTCCCAGCTGTATAAAAACCATTCTGCTGTTCAGCTACAGCCCCATTTAGTCAGACACTCATCCCCTCAGTTGTAAGAATACCATTCTGCTGTTGAGACACAGCCCCATTTAGTCAGACTCTCATTCCCCCAGCTGTATAAATACCATTTTACTGTTCAGCTACAGCCCCATTTAACCAGATTCTCATACCCCTCAGCTGTATAAATACCATTCTGCTGTTGAGATACAGCCCCATTTAGTCAGACACTCACCCCCAGCTATATAAATACCATTCTACTGTTGAGCTACAGCCCCATTTATTCAGATTCTCATACCCCTCAGCTGTATAAATACCATTCTGCTGTTGAGATACAGCCCCATTTAGTCAGACACTCACCCCAGCTATATAAATACAATTCTACTGTTGAGCTACAGCCCCATTTATTCAGATTCTCATACCCCATAGCTGTATAAATACCATTCAGCTGTTGAGCTGCAGCCCCATCTAGTCAGACTCTCATCCCCCCAGTTGTATAAATACCATTCTGCTGTTGGCTACAGCCACATTTACTCAGACACTCTCCCCAGCTATATAAATACCATTCTGCTGTTGAGCTGCAGCCATATTTAGTCAGACACTTATCCACCCCAGCTGTATAAATACCATTCTACTGTTGACCCGCAGCCCCAATTGATCAGATTCTTAACCCCTCAGCAGTATAAATACCATTCTGCTGTTGAACTACAGCCCATTTAGTCAGACTCTCATCCCCCAGATGTATAAACACCATACTGCTGTTGAGCTACAGCCCCATTTAATCAGACACTTATTCCCCCCAGCTGTAGAAATACCATTCTACTGTTGAGCTTCTGCCCAATTTAGTCAGACTCTCATCCCCCTCAGCTGTATAAACACCATACTGCTGTTGAGCTACAGCCCCATTTAATCAGACTTTCATCCCCCAGGCTGTATAAATACCATTCTGCTGTTCAGCTGCAGCCCCATTTAGTCAGACTCACATCCCCAGCTGTATAAATACCACTCTACTGCTGAACCACGGCCACATTTAATCAGACTCTCATCCCCTCATCTGTATAAATACCATTCTACTGTTGAGCCACAGCCCCATCTAGTCAGAATCTCGTCCCCCAGCTGTATAAATACCATTCTACTGTTGAGCCGTAGCCACATTTAATCAGACTCCCATCCCCCAGCTTTATAAATACCATTCTGCTGTTGAGCTGCAGCCCCATTTAGTCAGACTCTCATTCCCCTCAGCTATATAAACAATAATCTGCAGTTGAGCTACAGCCCTTTTAGCCAGACACTCATCCCCCCAGCTGTATAAATACCATTCAACTGTTGAGCTACAGCCTCATTTAGTCAGACTCCCATCCCCCAGCTGTATAAACACCATTCTGCTGCTGAGCTACAGCCCCATTTAATCAGACTCTCATCCCAGAGGCTGTATCAATACCATTCTGCAGTTGAGCTATAGCCCCATTTAATCAGACTCTCAACCCCTGAGCTGTATAAATACCATTCTGTTGTTGAGCTGCAGCCCCATTTAATCAGATTCTCATCCCCAGCTGAATTAATACTATTCGGCTGTTGAGCTGCAGCCCCATCTAGTCAGACTCTCATCCCCCCAGTTGTATAAATACCATTCTGCTGTTGAGCTACAGCCACATTTCTCAGACACTCTCCCCAGCTATATAAATACCATTCTGCTGTTGAGCTGCAGCCATATTCAGTCAGACACTCATTCACCCCAGCTGTGTAAATACCATTCTACTATTGACCCACAGCCCTAATTACTCAGATTCTCAACCCCCTCAGCTATATAAATACCATTCTGCTGCTGAACTACAGCCCATTTAGTCAGACTCTCATCTCCCTCAGCTGTATAAACAATAATCTGCAGTTGAGCTACAGCCCTTTTGGCCAGACTCTCATCCCCCCAGCTGTATAAATACCATTCTACTGTTGAGCTTCTGCCCCATTTAGTCAGACTCTCATCCCCCTCAGCTCTATAAACACCATACTGCTGTTGAGCTATACCCCAATTTAATCAGACTCTCATCTCCCAGGCTGTATAAATACCATTCTGCGGTTGAGCTACAGCCCCATTTAATCAGACTCTCATCCCCTCAGGTGTATAAATAACATTCAGCTGTTGAGCTGCAGCCCCATCTAGTCAGACTCTCATCCCGCCAGTTGTATAAATACCATTCTGCTGTTGGGCTTCACCCCATTTAGTCAGACTACCATCCCCCAGCTTTATAAATACCTATTCTGCTGTTGAGCTACAGCCCCATTTAGTCAGACTCTCATCCACAAGCTGTATAAATACCATTCTGCTGTTGAGCTACAGCCCCATTTAATCAGACTCTCATCCCCCTCAGCTGTATAAGTTTAACTCTGCTGTTGAGCAACATCCCCATTAGTCAGGCTCTTATCCCCCCAGCTGTATAAATACCATTCTACTATTGAGTTGTAGCCACATTTAATCAGTCTCTCATCCCCCCAACTGTATAAATACCATTCTACTGTTGACCCGCATCACCAACTAGTCAGACTCTCATCCCCCGAGCTGAACAAATACCATTCTACTGTTGAGCTGCAGCCCCATTGAGTCAGACTCTCATCCCGCTGCTGTATAAATAGCATTCTACTGTTGAGCCGCATCGCCAGCTAGTCAGACTCTTATCCCTCCAGCTGTATAAATACCATTCTACTGTTTAGCTGCAACCCCATTTAATCAGATTCTCATCCCCCCAGCTCTATACATACCTTTATGCTCTTGAGCCGCAGCCCACTTAATCAGACTATCATCCCTACAGCTGTATAAATAGCTATTCTGCTGTTGAGCTGCAGCCCCATCTAGCCAGACTCTCAGCCCCAAGCAGAATAAATACCATTCCGCTGTTCAGCTGCAGCCACATTTAGTCAGGCACTCTCCGCCAAGTATATAAAGACCATTCTGCTGTTGAGCTGCAGCCACATTTAGTCAGACTCTCATCCCCCTAGGTTTATAAATACCATTCTGCTGTTGAGCTGCAGCCACATTTACTCAGACACTCTCCCCCAGCTACATAAATACCATTTTGCTGCTGAACTACAGCCCATTTAGTCAGACTCTCATCTCCCTCAGCTGTATAAACAATAATCTGCAGTTGAGCTACAGCCCTTTTAGCCAGACTCTCATCCCCCCAGCTGTATACATACCATTCTACTGTTGAGCTTCTGCCCCATTTAGTCAGACTCTCATCTCCTCAGCTGTATAAACAATAATCTGCAGTTGAACTACAGCGCTTTTGCCAGACTCTCATCCCCCAGCTGTATAAATACCATTCTACTGTTGAGCTTCTCCCATTTAGTCAGACTCTCATCCCCTCAGCTGTATAAACACCATACTGCTGTTGAGCTATAGCCCCATTTAATCAGACTCTCATCCCCCAGGCTGTATAAATATCATTATGCGGTTAAGCTACAGCCCCATTTAATCAGACTCATCCCCTCAGGTGTACAAATAACATTCAGCTGTTGAGCTGCAGCCCCATCTAGTCAGACTCTCATCCCGCCAGTTGTATAAATACCATTCTGCTGTTGGGCTTCACCCCATTTAGTCAGACTACCATCCCCCAGCTTTATAAATACCTATTCTGCTGTTGAGCTACAGCCCCATTTAGTCAGACTCTCATCCACAAGCTGTATAAATACCATTCTGCTGTTGAGCTACAGCCCCATTTAATCAGACTCTCATCCCCCTCAGCTGTATAGTTTAACTCTGCTGTTGAGCAACATCCCCATTAGTCAGGCTCTTATCCCCAGCTGTATAAATACCATTCTACTATTGAGTTGTAGCCACATTTAATCAGTCTCTCATCCCCCCAACTGTATAAATACCATTCTACTGTTGACCCGCATCGCCAACTAGTCAGACTCTCATCCCCCGAGCTGAACAAATACCATTCTACTGTTGAGCTGCAGCCCCATTGAGTCAGACTCTCATCCCGCTGCTGTATAAATAGCATTCTACTGTTGAGCCGCATCGCCAGCTAGTCAGACTCTTATCCCTCCAGCTGTATAAATACCATTCTACTGTTTAGCTGCAACCCCATTTAATCAGATTCTCATCCCCCCAGCTCTATACATACCTTTATGCTCTTGAGCCGCAGCCCCACTTAATCAGACTATCATCCCTACAGCTGTATAAATAGCTATTCTGCTGTTGAGCTGCAGCCCCATCTAGCCAGACTCTCAGCCCCAAGCAGAATAAATACCATTCCGCTGTTCAGCTGCAGCCACATTTAGTCAGGCACTCTCCGCCAAGTATATAAAGACCATTCTGCTGTTGAGCTGCAGCCACATTTAGTCAGACTCTCATCCCCCTAGGTTTATAAATACCATTCTGCTGTTGAGCTGCAGCCACATTTACTCAGACACTCTCCCCCAGCTACATAAATACCATTTTGTTGCTGAACTACAGCCCATTTAGTCAGACTCTCATCTCCCTCAGCTGTATAAACAATAATCTGCAGTTGAGCTACAGCCCTTTTAGCCAGACTCTCATCCCCCCAGCTGTATACATACCATTCTACTGTTGAGCTTCTGCCCCATTTAGTCAGACTCTCATCTCCCTCAGCTGTATAAACAATAATCTGCAGTTGAACTACAGCGCTTTTAGCCAGACTCTCATCCCCCCAGCTGTATAAATACCATTCTACTGTTGAGCTTCTGCCCCATTTAGTCAGACTCTCATCCCCCTCAGCTGTATAAACACCATACTGCTGTTGAGCTATAGCCCCATTTAATCAGACTCTCATCCCCCAGGCTGTATAAATATCATTATGCGGTTAAGCTACAGCCCCATTTAATCAGACTCATCCCCTCAGGTGTACAAATAACATTCAGCTGTTGAGCTGCAGCCCCATCTAGTCAGACTTTCATCCCCCCCATTGTATAAATACCATTCTGCTTTTGGGCTACACCCCATTTAGTCAGATTCCCATCCCCCAGCTTTACAAATACCTTTTCTGCTGTTGAGCTACAGCCCCATTTAGTCAGACTCTCATCCACAAGCTGTATAAATACCATTCTGCTGTTGAGCTACAGCCAGATTTAATCAGACTCTCATCCCCCTGAGCTGTATAAGTACAACTCTGCTGTTGAGCAACATCCCCTTTAGTCAGGCTCTTATCCCCCCAGCTGTATAAATACCATTCTACTATTGAGTTGCAGCCACATTTAATCAGACTCTCATCCCCCCAACTGTATAAATACCATTCTACTGTTGAGCCCCATCGCCAACTAGTCAGACTCTCATCCCACGAGCTGAACAAATACCATTCTCTAGTTGAGCTGCAGCCCCATTGAGTCAGACTCTCATCCCGCAGCTGTATAAATACCATTCTACTGTTGAGCCACATCACCAACTAGTCAGACTCTCATCCCTCCAGCTGTATAAATACCATTCTACTGTTTAGCTGCAGCCCCTTTTAATCAGATTCTCATCCCCCCAGCTCTATACATACCTTTATGCTCTTGAGCCGCAGCCCCACTTAATCAGACTATCATCCCTACAGCTGTATAAATAGCTATTCTGCTGTTGAGCTGCAGCCCCATTTAGCCAGACTCTCAGCCCCAAGCAGAATAAATACCATTCTGCTGTTTAGCTGCAACCACATGTAGTCAGGCACTCGCCCCCAGCTATATAAATACCACTCTGCTGTTGAGCAACAGCCCCTTTTAACCAGACTCATCCCCCAGCTGTATAAATACCATTCCGCTGTTCAGCTGCAGCCACATTTAGTCAGGCACTCTCCGCCAAGTATATAAAGACCATTCTGCTGTTGAGCTGCAGCCACATTTAGTCAGACTTTCATCCCCCTAGGTTTATAAATACCATTCTGCTGTTGAGCTGCAGCCACGTTTAGTCAGACTCTCATCTCCCAGCTGTATAAAAACTATTCTGCTGTTCAGCTACAGCCCCATTTAGTCAGACACTCATCCCCTCAGTTGTAAGAATACCATTCTGCTGTTGAGACACAGCCCCATTTAGTCAGACTCTCATTCCCCCAGCTGTATAAATACCATTTTACTGTTCAGCTACAGCCCCATTTAACCAGATTCTCATACCCCTCAGCTGTATAAATACCATTCTGCTGTTGAGATACAGTTCCATTTAGTCAGACACTCACCCCCAGCTATATAAATACCATTCCACTGTTGAGCTACAGCCCTATTTACTCAGATTCTCATACTCCTCAGCTGTATAAATACCATTCTGCTGTTGAGATACAGCCCCATTTAGTCAGACACTCACCCCAGCTATATAAATACAATTCTACTGTTGAGCTACAGCCCCATTTATTCAGATTCTCATACCCCATAGCTGTATAAATACCATTCAGCTGTTGAGCTGCAGCCCCATCTAGTCAGACTCTCATCCCCCCAGTTGTATAAATACCATTCTGCTGTTGCGCTACAGCCACATTTACTCAGACACTCTCCCCCAGCTATATAAATACCATTCTGCTGTTGAGCTGCAGCCATATTTAGTCAGACACTTATCCACCCCCAGCTGTATAAATACCATTCTACTGTTGACCCGCAGCCCCAATAGATCAGATTCTTAACCCCTCAGCTGTATAAATACCATTCTGCTGTTGAACTACAGCCCATTTAGTCAGACTCTCAACCCCGAGATGTATAAACACCATACTGCTGTTGAGCTACAGCCCCATTTAATCAGACACTTATTCCCCCCAGCTGTAGAAATACCATTCTACTGTTGAGCTTCTGCCCAATTTAGTCAGACTCTCATCCCCTCAGCTGTATAAACACCATACTGCTGTTGAGCTACAGCCCCATTTAATCAGACTTTCATCCCCCAGGCTGTATAAATACCATTCTGCTGTTCAGCTGCAGCCCCATTTAGTCAGACTCACATCCCCAGCTGTATAAATACCACTCTACTGCTGAACCAGCCACATTTAATCAGACTCTCATCCCCTCATCTGTATAAATACCATTCTACTGTTGAGCCACAGCCCCATCTAGTCAGAATCTCATCCCCCAGCTGTATAAATACCATTCTACTGTTGAGCCGTAGCCACATTTAATCAGACTCTCATCCCCCAGCTTTATAAATACCATTCTGCTGTTGAGCTGCAGCCCCATTTAGTCAGACTCTCATTCCCCTCAGCTATATAAACAATAATCTGCAGTTGAGCTACAGCCCTTTTAGCCAGACTCTCATCCCCCCAGCTGTATAAATACCATTCAACTGTTGAGCTACAGCCTCATTTAGTCAGACTCCCATCCCCCAGCTGTATAAACACCATTCTGCTGCTGAACTACAGCCCCATTTAATCAGACTCTCATCCCAGAGGCTGTATAAATACCATTCTGTTGTTGAGCTGCAGCCCCATTTAATCAGATTCTCATCCCCAGCTGAATTAATACTATTCGGCTGTTGAGCTGCAGCCCCATCTAGTCAGACTCTCATCCCCCCAGTTGTATAAATACCATTCTGCTGTTGAGCTACAGCCACATTTACTCAGACACTCTCCCCCAGCTATATAAATACCATTCTGCTGTTGAGCTGCAGCCATATTCAGTCAGACACTCATTCACCCCCAGCTGTGTAAATACCATTCTACTATTGACCCGCAGCCCTAATTACTCAGATTCTCAACCCCCCTCAGCTATATAAATACCATTCTGCTGCTGAACTACAGCCCATTTAGTCAGACTCTCATCTCCCTCAGCTGTATAAACAATAATCTGCAGTTGAGCTACAGCCCTTTTAGCCAGACTCTCATCCCCCCAGCTGTATAAATACCATTCTACTGTTGAGCTTCTGCCCCATTTAGTCAGACTCTCATCCCCCTCAGCTGTATAAACACCATACTGCTGTTGAGCTATAGCCCCATTTAATCAGACTGTCATCTCCCAGGCTGTATAAATACCATTCTGCGGTTGAGCTACAGCCCCATTTAATCAGACTCTCATCCCCTCAGGTGTATAAATAACATTCAGCTGTTGAGCTGCAGCCCCATCTAGTCAGACTCTCATCCCGCCAGTTGTATAAATACCATTCTGCTGTTGGGCTTCACCCCATTTAGTCAGACTACTATCCCCCCAGCTTTATAAATACCTATTCTGCTGTTGAGCTACAGCCCCATTTAGTCAGACTCTCATCCACAAGCTGTATAAATACCATTCTGCTGTTGAGCTACAGCCCCATTTAATCAGACTCTCATCCCCCTCAGCTGTATAAGTATAACTCTGCTGTTGAGCAACATCCCCTTTAGTCAGGTTCTTATCCCCCCAGCTGTATAAATACCATTCTACTATTGAGTTGTAGCCACATTTAATCAGTCTCTCATCCCCCCAACTGTATAAATACCATTCTACTGTTGACCGCGCCATCCAACTAGTCAGACTCTCATCCCGAGCTGAACAAATACCATTCTACTGTTGAGCTGCAGCCCCATTGAGTCAGACTCTCATCCGCTGCTGTATAAATAGCATTCTACTGTTGAGCCGCATCGCCAGCTAGTCAGACTCTTATCCTCCAGCTGTATAAATACCATTCTACTGTTTAGCTGCAACCCATTTAATCAGATTCTCATCTCAGCTCTATACATACTTTATGCTCTTGAGCCGAGCCCCACTTAATCAGACTATCATCCCTACAGCTGTATAAATAGCTATTCTGCTGTTGAGCTGCAGCCCCATCTAGCCAGACTCTCAGCCCCAAGCAGAATAAATACCATTCCGCTGTTCAGCTGCAGCCACATTTAGTCAGGCACTCTCCGGCCAAGTATATAAAGACCATTCTGCTGTTGAGCTGCAGCCACATTTAGTCAGACTCTCATCCCCCTAGGTTTATAAATACCATTCTGCTGTTGAGACACAGCCCCATTTAGTCAGACTCTCATTCCCCCAGCTGTATAAATACCATTTTACTGTTCAGCTACAGCCCCATTTTACCAGATTCTCATACCCCTCAGCTGTATAAATACCATTCTGCTGTTGAGATACAGCCCCATTTAGTCAGACACTCACCCCCCAGCTATATAAATACCATTCTACTGTTGAGCTGCAGCCCCATTTATTCAGATTCTCATACCCCTCAGCTGTATAAATACCATTCAGCTGTTGAGCTGCAGCCCCATCTAGTCAGACTCTCATCCCCCCAGTTGTATAAATACCATTCTGCTGTTGACCTACAGCCACATTTACTCAGACACTCTCCCCCAGCTATATAAATACCATTCTGCTGTTGAGCTGCAGCCATATTTAGTCAGACACTCATCCACCCCCAGCTGTATAAATACCATTCTACTGTTGACCCGCAGCCCCAATTGATCAGAATCTCAACCCCCTCAGCTGTATAAATACCATTCTGCTGTTGAACTACAGCCCATTTAGTCGGACTCTCATCCCCCCAGCTTTATAAATACCATTCTACTGTTGAGCTTCTGCCCCATTTAGTCAGACTCTCATCCCCCTCAGCTGTATAAACACCATACTGCTGTTGAACTACAGCCCCATTTAATCAGACTCTCATCCACAGGCTGTATAAATACCATTCTGCGGTAGAGCTGCAGCCCCATTTAATCAGACTCTCATCCCCTCAGGTGTATAAATACCTTTCAGCTGTTGAGCTGCAGCCCCATCTAGTCAGACTCTCATCCCCCCAGTTGTATAAATACCATTCTGCTGTTGGGCAACACCCTATTTAGTCAGACTCCCATCCCCCAGCTTTACAAATACCTATTCTGCTGTTGAGCTACAGCCCCATTTAGTCAGACTCTCATCCACAAGCTGTATGAATACAATTCTGCTGTTGAGCTATAGCCCCATTTAATCAGACTCTCATCCCCCCAGCTGTATAAATACCATTCTACTGTTGAGCTGCAGCCCCATTTAGTCAGACTCTCATCCCCCTGCTGTATAAATACCATTCTACTGTTGAGCCGCAGCCCCATTTAGTCAGACTCTCATCCCCCTCACCTGTATAAATACCATTTTGCTGTTGAGCTGCAGCCCCATTTAGTCAGACTCTCATCCTTCAGCTGTATAAATACCATTCTACTGTTGAGCTGCAGCCACATTTAATCAGATTCTCATCCCCCCAGCTCTATAAATACATTTCTGTTGTTGAGCCGCAGCCCCACTTAATCAAACTATCATCCCCACAGCTGTATAAATAGCTGTTCTGCTGTTGAGTTGCAGCCCCATCTAGCCAGACTCTCAGCCCCAAGCAGAATAAATACCATTCTGCTGTTTAGCTGCAACCACATGTAGTCAGGCACTGGCCCCCAGCTATATAAATACCATTCTGCTGTTCAGCTGCAGCCACATTTAGTCAGACACTCTCCCCCAAGTATATAAAGACCATTCTGCTGTTGAGCTGCAGCCACATTTAGTCAGACTCTCATCCCCCCAGCTGTATAAAAAACATTCTGCTGTTGAGCTACAGCCCAGTTTAGTCAGACACTCATCCCCCAGTTGTATGAATACCATTCTGCTGTTGAGACACAGCCCCATTTAGTCAGACTCTTATCCCCCCAGTTGTATGAATACAATTCTGCTGTTGAGCTACAGCCCCATTTAATCAGATTCTCATACCCCTCAGCTGTATAAATACCATTCTGCTGTTGAGATACAGCCCCATTTAATCAGACACTCACCCCCAGCTATATAAATACCATTCTACTGTTGAGCTACAGCCCCATTTAATCAGATTCTCATACCCCTCAGCTGTATAAATACCATTCTGCTGTTGAGCTGCAGTCCCATTTTGTCAGACTTTCTTCCCCCCAGCTGTATAAATACCATTCTGCTGTTGAGCCACATCCCCATTTAATCAGATTCTCATCCCCCTCAGCTGTATAAATACCTATTCTGCTGTTGCGCTACAGCCCCATTTAATCAGACACTTATTCCCCCCAGCTGTATAAATGCCATTCTGCTATTGAGCTGTAGCCTCATTTAGTCAGACACGTGACCCCAGCCATATAAATACCATTCTGCTGTTGAGCTGCAGTCCCATTTTGTCAGACTCTCATCCCCAGCTGTATAAAAAACATTCTGTTGTTGAGCTACACCCCCATTTAGTAAGACTCTCATCCCACCAGCTATGTAAATACCATTCTGCTGTTGAGCTGCAGCCACATTTAGTCAGACTCTCATCCCCCCAGCTGTATAAATACCATTCTGCTGTTGAGCCACAGCCCCTTTTAATCAGATTCTCATCCCCCTCAGCTGTATAAATACCTATTCTGCTGTTGAGCTACAGCCCCATTTTATCAGACACTTATTCCCCCAGCCGTATAAATACCATTCTGCTGTTGAGCTGTAGCCTCATTTAGTCAGACACGTGCCCCCAGCTTTATAAATACCATTCTACTGTTGAGCTACAGCCCCATTTAACCAGATTCTCATACCCCTCAGCTGTATAAATACCATTTTGCTGTTGAGCTACAGCCACAATTAGTCAGTCTCTCATCCACCCAGCTGTATAAATATCATTCTGTTGTTGAGCCGCAGCCCCATTTAATCAAATTCTCATCCCCCTCTGCTGTATAAATATCTATTCTGCTGTTGAGCTACAGCCCCATTTAATCAGACACTTATTCCCCCCAGCTGTATAAATACCATTCTGCTGTTGAACTGTAGCCTCATTTAGTCAGACACGTGCCTCCAGCCATATAAGTGCCATTCTGCTGTTGAGCTACAGCCCCATTTACTCAGACACTCTCCCCCAGCTACAGTATATAAATACCATTCTGCTGTTTAGCTGCAGCCCCATTTAATCAGACTGTCATCCCCCCAGCTGTACAAATACCATTCTGCTGTTCAGCTGCAGGCACATTTTGTCAGCCGCTCATCCACCCCAGCTGTATAAATACCATTCTGCTGTGGAGCTGCAGCCACATTTTGTCAGCCATTCATCCACCCCAGCTGTATAAATACCATTCTGCTGTTGAGCTGCAGCCACATTTATTCAGACACTCACCCCAACTACATAAATACCATTCTGCTGTTGAGCTACAGCCCCATTTAGTCAGATTCTCATCCCCAGCTGTATAAATACCTATTCTGCTGTTGAGCTGCAGACTCATTTAGTCAGACTTTCCTCCCCCCAACTGTATAAATATCATTCTGCTGTTGATCTGCAGCCACATTTAGTCAGACACTCGCCCCAAGCTATATTAATTCCATTCTACTGTTGAGCTACAGCCCCATTTAGTCAGACTCTCATCCCCTCAGCTGTATAAATACCTATTTTGCTGTTGAGCTGCAGCCCCATTTAGTCAGACACTCATCCCCCCACCCACGAATGTCTCTCTGGACTCATTAACTGTGCTGTTTAGCCCCTGCCAAATTTGAGGCACAATTGATATTCTAGTGGCCACCAGTGACATTTACCTGCTGACTGACAAAATATTCTGTGATGAGACCCTTGTCTTTTCTTGACCATTCTTCGAGATGTCGCTTGCCGTGCTCCATCCTTGCTCACAGCAGTGCAGTGTGAATTCTAGTCAGGGTCATTATGCATTATGGTCATGCTCACATCCTGGTTGTGAGTCAACTGGCCAGCCAAGGATGGTGGCGGCCACAGGGCAAAAGACTCACAGAGGAGATCAGTGCTAGGGAGCTGACTGGGGCAGATTTGGGGAGGGGCTGCATGTTACTGGGTCTCAGGGGGCAGCTGTACATCACAGAGCTGATTGGTGGGGGATCACAAGCATGTTAGAGGGAAGTCAAGCCACCGCTGGGCTCAGTCTTCAGTCCTCAAATTTTTAAAGGGGAAGTACACAAAAATGAGCACACATATTAAATAGAAAAAGAAGGTACCAAACAGGGGTGTCATTCAAAAACAATGAACCCCAGCTGACAATGGCCCTTAGGATGGCAGGCAAAACAGTTGAGCACAAGAAAAAGGAGAATGCATGTATGGATCTACCAATTATTCTTTTTATTGAATTTGAATATATGTAACATCATAACAACAAGGATTAACCATGTTAAGATCTATGCATCACTCAGATCATGGCAGGTCTTGGTATATACGCAAGGGCTAAAAGGGAAGGGTAAGGGTAGCATACAGGGGAGGGGTTTGGAGGGCTAGGGCATGGAGAGGGGAAGATAAGGGTTATGGTAGATGGGGTGGTGAGAAAGGAAATAAGGAGGAGGGGACAGGAGAAGATTGCAAAAGTTGGTGACATCAGTATAAACACAGTTCTAAAAGTGTGGGTTCATATTTCCAATTTCATTCCTAAATATAGCCCCAAAAACATTTAGAATGAATATGTGTCTTTGTATAGGTTAACTTTGTTTGCAATATACACTCACTGGTGGAGAGAAACAGAGGTATACTATTATTATTTTTCCTGTATTTAAAAGTTGCACAGTAAGGAGACTAAGTTCCACACTACTAGCAACCGGAGGGGCAGGAAAGATTAAATCTTTAGAGACTTGCTAGTTTATGTGAAAAATGGTTGTCATCTGAGACATCATCCTGTAGTTTCAAACTGCCTTCAGAAGCAGAAACAGGAAAACCCTTAAACAGTAATAAAACAAAACAAAATATTGGCACAACACAGTTTAAACTCTCTGTAGATCTTCTCCCTATGTTTTGGCTTCATGCAATTCAAAGAAGCCCTTTTTGATTTGAGTTGCTTGGTTCTTTTAAAGTACAAATAGTTGAAGAAGAATGGTGCCACTGTGTGTGTGTGTGTGAGAGAGAGAGGGAGCATGGCTGGGCTCTGTTCTCTGTTGGACACTATTTTTCTGCTGAAACTTACAGTACAGCTTCAGTTTGGATGGAAAGCCATGCAGAACAGATCCAAGGGCACAGTTATTGAAGGGGCTGTACAAATGGCTTACAAGGAACTGATAGCTGAAGTATCTAACTGAAACTCACAGTCCATCAATGAAATATTGCAATCTAGTGCTGGCAGGGGTTTAGGAGAGGGCAGACAAACAGACCACTACAATAAATCCAGAAAGCGTGGAGAGTTTTTAGTAATGTTCAGTCCAAAACACTCAGAGCAAGAACACAGTCATCATTTCCTGTCAGCACCCCCTTTCTCTCTCTCTCTGTCTCTCTCTCTCTCTCTCCCCTAGTAATCCCAAAATGCCTGCAGGGCTCCACCCATGCAACCATAAAAATGGTTTTAAAAAGCTATCAGTGAATAACATAATATTACATGAAAGATACTAAGTTTACCAGAATTCTGTGAGCGTATTATGTCATAAACCCCTGTACATTTGGGTCCCTTGTGGCTGTATGGTACAACCTGGAAGCAACAAAGCAAGTCAGCAAGGGGGAAAGGAAGAGATAGGTGCATGGGCAGGTGTGAGTAATATGCTTATAGAGAAAGGTTTTCCTTAGGGATGCAATACAAAAACTATTCAGGGACAAATACTGCACTATTTACAAACATAATTTCTAAATTGAATTTGTGTTACATCACATAAAGTATTAGTAAGCCTTGTTTGAGGCTGGTGTAACACATTTATTTCTACTATTGTTCATAACCTGAATGCGTATGTGATAAATAGAGCTGCACATTTTATTGCTAACTCTCAAATCCTTGATCTTGTGCCATCATTAACAACAGAAGCAAATCTGAAAGGTGAAATATATTTTTGTAAACCTGCACCTGCACACAAATACAAATACAAATATAGAAACAAATCCAAATATCAGAGACACAGATACAGATACAGATGCAAATACCAAATGTCAGACCTGTGCACAGTCCTGAATTTTATGGCAAAGGAGGAGGAGGAGAAGGGGAAGGAGCAGAGGAAGAGAATAATATAGTAGACTAGAGGAGAGGGAGTCTGTAGGAGAAAGACTATAGGAAGCATCTGGAAATGACTTATTACCGGCTCAGATTGTCTTTCCTGGTAAAACATTTGAATGAAATAAGTTTGAATAAATAAAGCAAGTAAGCTTCTTGCCCCACTGAGGTTTTAAGGTTGGGGAGGAAGAAAGAGGGACAGGTTGAGGAACAGAATGCACAGTAAGAGAGGGGGAGAGAGGAAGTGATGAGAATATTGAGGTAGCAGGGGATGGAGCCGTATTGGAATCTGAAAATGAACAAGATGCAGTGATAGAGAGATGCCTACCCTTCAGAGAGAGATGAGCAAAGTCAGAGTACAGGGAGCACTGGGTGGTACATGGGGAGCAGTTTGGAGCAAAGCAGCAGAAAGGATGATAGTGTTGCAGTCTGGCCTGGGTGGATGTGTGGAGGCAGCATTGTACACACAGCCCAGAAGTCAAACATAAGAAAGAAGGGAGAATCATTTTAACAATGATTTCTCAGTGGACAGGGAGAAGGATACAAGCCTTGATGTGGGACAGGTCACCTAGTTTGGGGAGGAGTTTGCATACTGTATGGCATCAATGTGGCACTGGGCAGCAATCTCTCAGTCACTGAGAAAGCTTTAAACCATACAAAATTTCTGGGAAAAACAGTAGTGGCAAAATCTGAAAGACAAATGAGGTGGTGAGTATGACCAGCCAGGGGTGGCATTCCATGGTACAACTCCATTAGGGAGTTCTGGTAGAGAAAAGGGCAGCTGATTCACTAAAAGAATCTGATAAGGGGGAGGTGATGGCAGGTTTATGATATTAACTTCATGTATGTACCCAGCCTGGAGAGTGAAGAGTAAATAGATTATCTGGAATTGGTGGCAGTTGTGGACCCAACCCCAAAAGAGAAAGGTGGTGAGTGGGACAAAAGAGCCACTGATAAATATACATCTACCAAAAAAGAAACAGACAAGGGAAAGGCAAGGTAAAAACACTGAGTGAAAGATAAGGACAACAAGCCCCAAAAAGGCACAAAAAGGTGACAGCATTGGTACTATATATAGTACTGAAACTGTGCCAGGAAGAACACTTCAGTCAACTGCATCACCAAAACATCATGTAACCACAAGTGCAGCCCCACCAACAGTTCCCCAAAGCAGGAAGTTCACAGCCACAGTATGTCAGATCTTTTATGTACCTCCAAGACAGCTGCCATGCAGTATGAACATTCTGTCATGTCATCATGAGCTAAGGTAAGGCATCAGAAATGATGACCTCTGCTTTGTGGAGTCACCTAAAATGCAAGTACCTTGTTGACATCATCACTCAGCCAGACAGTGATGAGTGTAGTAGTACTAGTGAGAAAAAAACTTGAGGAAGAGGAAAATGCTGTCACTGTCCCACATAGGAGGCTTGTAAACAAGTTGGGCAGCCTGGGAATGGGTCCCAGGGTTGTAAACTGGGTCAGAAATTGGTTAAGCAATAGCACAGAGAGGGTGGTTGTAAACAGAATTAATTCTGAAGAGAAGGGGGTTGACCAGAGGGTTGCCACAGGGATTGGTGCTGGGGCCAGTCCTTTTTAATGTCTTCTTAAGCCACATTGCAGAGGAGCTGGAAGGGAAGGTATGCCTCTTTGCAGATGACACTAAGATCTGCAGCAGGGTTGACACTCGGGGGGGTGGAAAGAATGAGAAGGGACCTAAGCAAGTTTGAGGAGTGGTTGGGAGTGTGGCAGCTAGGATTCAGTGCAAAGAAGTACAACATCATGCAATAGGGGCACAGGAATCCAAGGGAGGAGTACATAATGGGGGAAGTGCAGATGGACAACAAACAAGAAAGGGACCTGGGGTAATCATATCTGATGACCCAACAGTGACCAAACAATGTGAGAAGGCTATGGGGAGAGCCAGTAGGATGCTAGGGTTCATATGGAGAGGTATCGCCAGCAGAAAAAAGGAGGTGGTGATGACACTGTACAGATCCCTGGTCAGACTTCATCTCGAATACTGTGTCCAGTTCTGGAGGCTGCACCTCTGAAAGGACATAGACAGAGTAGAGGCAGTTCAGAGATGGGCAAAATAAAATGGTGCAAGGAATGTACCAGAAGTCATATGAGGAGAGACTAGAGGACCTCAATATTAATTCATTGGAAGTGAGGAGAGAGAGGGGGGATATGATAGAGATGTTCAAGTACCTCAAAGGTATAAACAAGGTACAAGAGGGTGGCATCTTTCAGAAAAGAAGATGTGTAACAACAAGGGGGCATGATATGAGGCTGGGGTGATAGACTCAGGGGCAACATGAGGAGGTTTTTCTTTTCACAGAAAGAAAGTAGTGGATGCATGGAACAGCCTCCCTGCAGAGGCAGTGGGGGCTAATATGGTAGAGGAATTGAAGAATGCATGGGATAGACATAAATGTATCCTAGCAACAGGGAAGAGAGGGTAAGCCACAAATCAGTTAGGGTCTGTGGTATTGCAGTAGGTAGGGAAAATGTGTAGACTAGGTGGGCCAAGCGGTCCTTATCTGCTGTCAAATTCTCTGTTTCTATGTAACTTCCTCTTGCTCACCTACTGGTATTGTGCACTGAAGATCTATACCCAGACCATTCCCTACTGAGACTGGTCTCTCACAACCAAAACATCAACCACTTCTCTGCAGAAGGCAGCTGCAGCACAGTGTTCAATGGCTGTTAAAAAGAAACATTTATGAACGGTAGCTGTCATAGTCTGAAAGTCACTGATGAGCTTTTTTTAAAGAGATATGGGGTTTACCTCTAGCTGGCACCAGTCCAAAGATATTGATGTCTATGTCTGCCCTATATTTATACTACATTACCACAATTTGTAGGAGCTTATGATGTCACTGAGGGTGAAGCTGTGCATAACTGCAGTGTAGTTAAACACAGTTTGATAATGAAGTATCAACAGACAGACAGACTTAGTCATCAATATTTCTGGACTTAATCTTCCAGAAACAAGAGGACCGCAGGGGTAGGAGGACAATGTCTGCAGGGACATTTGTAGGAGGTCATGAATTCTGTTATGTCTAAACTATTTTTTGCATTTGTATACTACTTTTGCCACTTGTTAATGAATGCATATTAATGTTTGTTTTCCTCTGTATGTAATTGTCACCCTTTCCCTGGGTCGCACCTGGAAACGAGCCTTGGCTCAGTGTGCCTTTCCCAGTTACCAAATTTTAAATTAAAAAAAAAAGTCTGCAAGTCTGCAAGGAACTCTGCTCTGGACAGGAACACATGGGATGGGACAGCTTGTGGCATGTATCACAAAAAGAACTGGTAAGTTTGGACTAGGGTCTGCAGGTGGTGAAATCATTAAGTACCCTTTCTAGAGTATGGGTAGAATAAGTTTAGGTAAGTGGATTTCATAGTTCCACTGAAAGTAGTTGCCCTCCTCTGCACTGCCTCCACACTGTTTATGTCCTTCTGGAGATATGGTCTCTAGAACTGGACACAGTACTCTAGGTGGGATCTTATGAGCTACCTATATAGAGGCAATACCACCTCCCTCTTTCTGCTGGTGACACTCCTCCCTATGCACTTTAGCATCCTACAAGCCCTCCCAGCTGCCTTGTCACAATTTCTGGTTACCTTTACTGTAGGTCATCTGATATGATTACCTCCCGGTCTTCTTCCTATTTGGTGGTCAACAATATCACTCCATCCATTTCATACTCCACCCCTAGATTTCTGTGCCCTAAGTGCATTATTTTGCACTGTTTTGCATTGAAATCCAACTGCCATACCATTGACTACTCCTCTAGTTTTATCAGGTCGCTGCTTATCTTTTCCAGCCACCACACCCCTGGAGTGACCACCCTACTGCAGATTCTGGTGTTATCTGCAAAGAGGCAGACCTTCCTTTCTAGCTCCTCTTCAATATCTCTTATAAAGACTTTAAAGAGGACTGATCCCAGTACTGATCCATAAGGCACCCTGCTGGTCACCCTCTATTCCTCAGAGTGAACTCTGTTTACCACCACCCTGTTGCCTATCCCCAACAGAGCTGGCCTTAGCATGCTGCAAACTGTGTATTCCCACAGGGCTCCCCCAAAAGCCTAAGCTGTCCAGCTGGCCTTTCTTCTTGGTCCTTTATGTTCAAATCCACGTAAAGTGCAATAATGACAAAACTAGCTGAAAATGAAGATATAGGGAGGCCATAATAGGGATAAAGATGTTCCTTGGGGTTTCGCAACTTCTGATAAGGGTCCCCAGCTAGGAGGTTCGCACAGGGCCCCAGAATAGCTAGGACCAGTACTGCTCTCCAAACCAGTTTCTTACCCAGTTTGCCACTTTTGGATCCACACCTAAGCTACCCAGCTTGCTTACTATTCTCCTATGTGGAACAATGTTGAAAGCCTTACTGAAATCTGGGTAGGCCATGTCCACTGCTCCACCCTGCTCTAGTTCCTTGATCACCCAGTCAATGGAATCTATCAGATCTGTTTAATATCACCTCCCCTCTGTGAAACCATGTTGCCTCAGATCTTGTAACCCATTAGATTCAAGATATTCCACAATCCTTTCCTTCAGCAATGATTCCAGTAATGTTCCTACCACCTATGTCAGGCTGACTGGCCAGCCTCCTCCCTGCTACCACTTTTGTCTAGTAAGACTACATATGCCCTCCTCCAGTCCTCCAGAACCACTTCTGTTTCCAGTGAGCTGTTAAATAGAACTGTCAGAGGTGCAGCCAGTATTTTCCTGAGCTCCCTCACTAGCCTTGCATGAACCTCATCTGGCCCAATTGCTTTTTGTTTTGTAATTAATACTTTACTGAAAGTTTTTAACAATAATATCCACAGCAGTAACAGCAAAAGAACAGCATAACTGAACACTAATACAATGAGACATTAACAACACATAATAACTAACCTAACCTATACCATGATAATACACATTAACAACACATAATAACTAACCTAACCTATACCATGATAATACACTATTAACAATGCATAACTAACCTAACCTATACCATGATAATACACTATTAACAATGCATAATAACTAACCTAACCTATACCATGATAATACACTATTAACAAAACAAAATGTCTGCCATGAGAAACAAGCCTACAAGGATACAAGGAACAAGTGTCCCTAACAGGCAGCTAGCCCCATTGCTTTGAGAGGGAAAGGAGGTCTTAGGAATCTAGCAGGGGCAACAGGAGGGGTAGGGAGGGAGGTGCCAACAAGGAATGGGGCACATGTAATGCGAGTGGGACAAAGAAGTGAAGACAAAAGGCAATCTGCCTTAACACCAGGAACTTGGATAACAAAATTATCCTGCACCAGGTGATAATGGCACATGCCGAATTAGACTTGGTGACCATAACAGAGACATGGGTTACTGGAAAAAATATTGGGATCTGGGTATCCCAGTTTATATCCTGTATAGGAGAGGTAGGAATAAGCACAAGGTGGGTGTAGCCCTCTATATCATGGAGAGCAAAGAGGCTACTGAGGATCGTACTATCACAAGAATGAGGAAGTGGAGTCAGTTTAGATCCATAGAAACATAGAAACATAGAAAAATAGACTTTGACAGCAGATAAGGACTGCTTGGCCCATCTAGTCTGCCCATTTTCCTACCTACAGGATAGGCCACAGATCCTAGTTAACCATCAGCCTATTTCTTCCTACCCCCCACAAGAATTGCCTTATATCTGTCCCATGTATTCTTGAATTCTCCACGGTTTTAGACCCCACAACCTCCTCAGGAAGGCTGCTCCATGCATCCACTACCCTCTCTGTGAAATAATACTTCACATTGCCCTAGACACCCCCCATCTTTAAATTGTGTCCCCTTGTTCTTGCACGTCTCTTTTTATGAAAGATGCTACCCTCTTGGACTTTGTTGATTCCACTGTGGTACTTCAAAGTTTCTATCATGTCCCCCCCTCTCCCTTCTTTCCTCAAGGGTATACATATTAAGCTCCTTTAGTCTCTCCTCATACGGCTTCCCTTGCAGACCCTGCACCATTTTAGTTGCCCTCCTCTGGACTGCCTCTATCCTGTCTATGTCCTTGCAGAGATGGGGTCTCCAGAACTGGACACAGTACTCCAGATGGGGTCTCACCAACTGTCTGTACAGAGGGATAACAACTTCCTGTTTACTGCTGCTGATGCCTCTCCCTATGCATCCCAGTATACACCCAGCCCTCCCTACTGCCTTCTCACATTGCTTGCTAACCTTAAGGTCATCTGATATGATTACCCCCAGGTCCCTTTCCATTTTTGTTGTTGTTACTACCTCCCCCATTGTGTATTCTTCCCCTGGGTTCTTGTTTCCCAGGTGCATTATTTTGCACTTCTTTGCATTGAATCCTAGCTGCCATACTTCTGACCATTCCTTCAACCTTGCCAAGTCCCTTCTCATCCTTTCCACGCCTCCTTGTGTATCAACCCTGTTGCATATCTTTGTGTCATCTGCAAAGAGGCATACTTTTCCTTCCAGTCCCTCTGCAATGTCACTTATGAAGACATTAAAAAGGACTGGACCCAATACTGAACCCTGTGGTACCCCACTAGAAACCCCTCTTTCTTCAGAGTGGACTCCATTTACAATTACCTTCTGGGTCCTGTTGTCCAGCCAATGTTTTACCCAGGCTACCACCCTGGGACCCACTCCCAGGCTGGTTAATTTGACTTTTAATCTTTTGTGTGGGATTGTGTCAAATGCCTTGCTAAAGTCTAGGTAGGCCATGTCCACAGCCCCTCCCTGGTCTACTACTTTGGTCACCCAGTCAAAGAAATCTATTAGATTCGTCTGACATGACCTTCCCACTATGAACCCATGCTGCCTTGGGTCCAGTGCCCCACTGGCCTGTAGGTACTCAACAGTTCTTTCCTTCAGAAGTGACTCCATAGCTTTCCCTACCACAGAGGTCAGACTGACAGGTCTGTAGTTTCCTGCCTCTGTCTTGGTCCCACTTTTGTGAAGGGGAATCACATCTGCCTTCCTCCAGTCCTCCGGTACCACACCATCCTCCCATGATTTATTAAAAAGAGTTGCCAGTGGTTTCACTAGTTCCCCCTTAATTATTTTAGAATTCTGGGGTGAATTCCATCAGGCCCCATTGCTTTGTCCACCTTCAGTTTTAGGAGTTCTTGCAGAACCCTTTCTTCTGTGAAAGGACTGGGATCGACCCCTCTATCAAGAATGATTCTGTTAATTGGATTAGGCACTTCCCCCTCCTCTTTTGTGAATACTGAGCAGAAATATTCATTCAGTATCCCTGCTTTTTCACTGTACCCCTCTGCCCACCCACCGTTCATTCTGTTCAGCCTCACTATCCCTCCCTTTGTCTTTCTAAGCTCACTGATGTACCTATAAAATGTTTTATCCCCCTTCTTAACTGAGTTGGCTATCTTTTCCTCAGTTTGGGTCTTTGCTATTCTGACTTCCCTCCCTGCTTCCTTCTTCCTTAACTGGTACAGCTCTCTGTCCTGCTATTTCTGTGTTTCCTTATACTTCCGGAATGCTATCTTTTTCTTCCTGACTTTCACAGCCACCTCTTTTGAGAACCATAGTGGCTTTTTCTTTCATTTTGATTTGTTTATTTGCTTCACACAAAGGCTTGTTGCCTCTGTGATGGCAGTTATGATGATTCCCCCATTGTTGCTCCACACCTCCTTCTAGCCTGTTTGCTAGTGCTTTTCTGAGGCACTCTCCCATCTTGCCAAAGTCAGCCATCCTGAAGTCCAGTACCCTCACTTTTGTATGGCTTGACTCTGTAGCTGAGTTTAACGTGAAACACACTGTTTGATGGTCACTTGTCCCCAGATGGCAACCCACTTCTAGATCTGAGATCCTCTCACTGCCCACGTTTGAGAGTACGAGGTCTAAAGATTGCTCCCTCATGAGTGGGTTCCGAAACTAGCTGTCTGAGGTCTGCCACCTGTCGGGCATCAAGAATGGCCCTGCTCTTGGATGTGGCTGCAGCAAATGTGTTCCAGTTAACATCTGGCATATTCAGGTCTCCCATCAACAGTATCTCCCCTTTCTCTGCCATTCTAAGAATGCCTTCCATCATCTCCTTGTCCATTCCCTCCCCCTGACATGGGGTCTGTACACAACCCCTGTGCGGATTGTGGTGCCCTTTCCGGTCTCCAAGGTGACCCACAGTGTCTCCTCTCCTCCCTGTTTACTCTTTTGTTCAGTTGCTTTTATCCCTTCCTTTACATAGAGAGCTACTCCTCCCCCTCTTCTCCCCTACCTGTCTCTCCTGTAGGTTATGTACCCTGGTATGTTAACATCCCAGTCATGGTTCTCTGTGTATCATGTTTCTGTGACTGCTATGATATCCAGGCATCCCGCTTCCATCAAGGCCACCAGCTCAGGGAGCTTGTTGCCCAGACTACGGGCATTGGTACTCATTACCCTCCATTTCCTGATGGCGTTACTCCTTTTTGCCCCATCCCTGTCCTTCTTGCCTTTGTCACTTTCTCCATTTACCCCTGCCCTTCTCCCTCTGAGAACAGCTGCATGAAAAAGGATAAGGAAGGCAAAAGGTCTACAGACCACCATGGCAGAAGGAGGAGGGGGATTGAGAACTAGGAGAAGAAATTAGGAGAGGGTCAGCAAAAGAGGAAGTAGTGGCTTTGGGTGACCTGACCATTCCGGACATTGACTGGGCTACCCCAGCAGCTAAGACTACCAGAAGTCAGGCACTACTGGATACAATGCAGGACTGCTTACTGGAACACTGGGTCAGGGAACCCACAAGACAGGATGCCATTCCCAATGTGGTGCTTACCAATTCAGAGGTGGTGGAAGTAGTAAAGGTGAGGAAACCACTGGGGTCTTGTGAGCACAATACCGTGTGGTTGTACTGAATGTAGGTAACTGCAGACCCTATTTAAAGGCTGTGGTCATGTACCTCAGAAGGGCAGATTTCAGAAAAACAAGGAAAGGGTCAGGGAAAAGTTGGGGAGGGAACAGAAGGAGTCAAAGGGGTAGATGAAAAATGGGAAGTAATTAAGTGGGCCATTTTGGAGGTGACTGACTTTATATGTGTAACAACCCCCCTTGTGGGCTTACCTTATTTGCTCCAAGTTTGCCCCTGTAATGGTGGGAGCCCCATTGGCCCTCTTTGTCCTCCATCATAGCCCAGGTTTTTGTTGTATCTTGGTGCCCTCTGACCCCAGGAGCAGCTTTGCAGTTGGGTTTAGCCCCAGCTGGGCTCCAAATATTGGTTGCGATTTGCCATCACTCTGTGCTGCTTCACCAAGCAGGTGGACGACCATGCATGTGCTTAAAAGCACTTTAAAGTTTCTGACCACTGTTTGTGGCCAAAAACAGAAAGTGCTTCTTCATAGGTATCATAGGTGTTTCAAGCATTGCAGACTTGCATCCATTATTGCTTGCCATGTATTTCTAATCTAGTTTGTGTTTAGTTTGATAGTATTTGTCCAATCTATGTTTAAATTGATTCACGGCATACACGATATACAATGCCATCTGTTGCTTTGATCTCAAAGCCCCCTCCTTTACTCATCACTGTACACTCTACCAGTCCCTTGGATGGCTCCCTCTCCAGGTACGCTTTGACTATATCACAGGCTGCCTAGTCAACAATGCTCTCAGAAGTAACCAGCTGTCCCATATGCGCCCCCCCCACTTATACACAGAGCATCCATGAGACCTCTTAGGGCATCCTTCATTCAATCCCTGGAAGTTCCCCGTATCTGTACAGCGATGGGCGGTAAGGCCTTCTCTGTCTCTGCCCCCTCCCTCTGGAATCATTTTCCCACATCTGTTCATACATCTACATCCCATGCATCTTTCAAATCTAACCTAAAGGCCTGGCTAATGAAAGGCTCCACCAGTGAATGCACACAGGGCAGCGCAGGAGACCAAAAGCCACCAAAATCCTACCACTGTCAGATGCCTTATGCCTACTCTCCCCCCCCACCACTGTCCCTAAAGCACAAATCCACATGCTTGACTCTCATACTGCCTCTCAAACCTACCTGTGGGACCTCCTCCCACATTACTGTACCTGGTCTAGGCTATGACTCAAGGATGCACCAGGACTTGGTAGGACACATCACTTACTATCCTGCTCTCCAGTTTACTCAGCCTATGCTCCCTCACTGCCCAAACTCAGTGCACTGTCTGGTAGCCATGCTCTACTTTTTACCACAAGCTCCTCAGGTCGACCTGCTCTCTTTCTCAGGACAGGGGTGTCACCTAGACTAGATTTTGATAAGACTGTTATGTTTAAACTGCTTCTTATCAACCTGTGCAATATGCATAACTTTTCTCTCCTTGTACTGCTGCCGGTATCCCTATGGTACTTCACTTACCATTGTTTGTTTACCATAAGTAAGCATTTGTCTGTTTGTTGTCTATTGGTGCTTGAACAGTGTAATCAAATTGTATATTATATCTACTGCTTGTATTTATGTACCGTCACCTTGTGGCCCAGGTCGTGACTGAAAATGGTCCTCTGGATCATTCAGCGCACTTACCTGGTTACCAAAAACGTAAATAAATAAATCATTTTTTTCACTACTGACTATCTCTGCTGGGAGACTATTCCTCAGTGGTACTACTCATTGGCTGAACCAGAATCTTCTTTTTTGAAGATTCCATTTGTCCATAGTTAATTGAGATAGATGACCCCTAGGTTTGTACATAGTTTTTTTGTGCTTTAGGCCTAATTCTTCATATAATTCCTGATCTTGGAGTGCTCTGTATGCCATGCACATGTCCCCTCAGATTCTCCTGTACTGTAGTGTAAATAGGTTTAGGTTTTCAGCCTTCCTGAGTATGCTTTGTCATTGTAGCCTGTCATTACTCTTGTTGCCCTTCTCTGGAGACCCTCCAGTTTCCTTATGTCCCCCTTCCTATAAGGAGATCAAATTTGTGAACAATATTCCAGATGAGGGCGCAACAAAGCTTGGTATAAAGGTATTAATACTTTGCTGTCCCTACTTTTTATATGTTGTCATATACAATTTAAAGATTGATTAGCCTTTTTGGTGATGAAATTGCAGTGTTGACCGAACTGTAGATCATTTGTAATCCTGACACCCAGATCTCTTTCTTCTTTTGATTGTGGTAAGTTATTATTCCCAATTTTATATGTATGGTTTAGATTTTTTTCCCCATGTGCATAACTATACACTTGCCTACATTTAGGTCTAGTTTGTGTTTATCTTTCCATAGATGTATGCTATTTAGGGTGTCCTACAAATTTGTGCTATCTTCTTTTTTAATTACTATTGCACCAATGCCGTAGTCGTCCTCAGATTTCATCATCCAGACATTTTGATGGTTACTTTTGAGTGAGGATATATATATATATATATATATATATATATATATATATATTTTTGAACAGAAAAGAGTCTTGGGGACCCCACTTGTCACTTCCATCCAATCAGACACTATTGCATTTATCACTACTCTGTCTTCTTCCCCAACCAAGACCCCAGCCTATTAGTTATGTTGACAGGGCTGTGCATGGTCTGAATAGTATTTCTCGAATACCATGAATAGTAGGCTTGCTGAATATTTGGATGGATGTCCTGAATAGTTCACTATTCGGCCGCTATTCGGGACGTACTATTCGGTGGGTGAGATTTCAAAATCTCATAGAGTTTCGCTGGCTAATCAGAGGCTGTTTTTGGAGCTCACAGCCAGGAACACCATGTGACCTCCTCACTCTGAGTGTGTAGATGAGAGGAGACTGCCATTTCTGAGAGAGCTAGCTCTGCTTAGTTTACCACTTGTGACTTTTATAACTGTTTAAAAAGAGTTTTTTGCATGTGATCCAGTTTTGACATCTGATCACCTAGTGACTGCATTTGACTGCAGTTTTGTTTTTCATCCTTGAAACAGGGCTCAGTTTCAAGGAAAAGGAGAGTCTGTGTGTGAGTGAATCTGTGTGTGTGCTGCTGCATGCTGACTCACCTCCCCCACTGCTTACAGTTTCACAGCTCAGCTAAAGCAGTGTGGTTTGATTTTTGACTTAAGTACCAATTAGTTCTTATCAGAATTTTTTTTTGTCAACAAAGTCCAGTTTGGCTTTTGCATGTAGTGAGTAACTGTTACTGGGCTCAGTAACAGTGAGTGGCTCAAGCTTTTGCTGACTGCCCCATCCCCACTGCTGTGCTTGCTTAGCTTTTTGTACCAAATCCACACACAACCCCTGTGGTATTTTCTATTTCTTTTGTGAAGCAAATTGGTATTTTGCTGTAATCAGGTTCCCGGCTCGGTTCCCTGCATAAGTGAGGTGTGATTGTCATCTGACTCCCTCTTGTCTGCGTTGCAGCTTACCGTGGTGCATACATCATCCATGTGTGCGTTGTATTGTTGTTCTTGTAATCTGTGTCCTGCAAGTGCATGCACAGTTATCTGCATGCATTTTTTTTGTGATTTATAAAGCATTGTATTTTTTTCTTATTGGGTCAGGCTTGGCCCATTGAATTGTTGCTGACTGTGGTCAGGTTCTTGGCTTAGTTCCCTGTACAATTGAATAAGGAGGGTGTCGCAAGTCTCTCCTCCTTCCACAGCTCACTACACCTGAGTGGCCTCCTGTGCATGTGAGTTTTTCCTTTTTTTGTGTGTCTTTGCCCCCTTTGTGTGCACAGCTGTGAGTGTGTACACGTAAATTTTCTGTGAACTGCTTTAGTGTTTCTGTGTGTGTCAGGCAGGACTCACTGGGTTCTGTGTGTTGTAAGTTGTTTGGTGCACCTTCAAAGCTTGAATTGCTGTGCTGTATGACTGAACAACTGACACCGTACAAGTAAGAAGTTGTTTGCTGACTCCATCTCTCTCTAGTATCAGCCTGTCTTTATTAGCTGCTACATAAGCAGTGTTGCAATTGTTGTTTTCTGCAAGAAGCACCAACATAAACAAAGACACTAATCACAAATAATATACACAGTAAGTTACGGACCATGTCTCATCAATCCCATAAACGTGCATGGTCCAGCCCAAGCAAGTCATCTTCACCACCAGTCGTAAGTGGTGAGGAACAGGGTGAGAGAAGGTCTGTTTGTATTTGCCACTCTAAAATAGTTTTCTCCCCTGATAAGCCTTCAGGTTCTGGTGTCAGTAAGATTGGGGGTAGTGCTAGTACTACTATGACTACAAATGTTGTCACTACTACTACTACTACTACTAGTAGTACTGCATTTGCAGCACCATCATGTTATAAAAGTAGTAGGGCTTTACAGCTGACATCTCCAGTCATACATGAACAAGAACCCACCCCCACTACCAGTGGTAGTGCTATTCACACAACTGCCCCCATAGAGGCAACATCGCCTATCAGTGTGCTCCTCCCCACCACCAGTGCCATGATTTCAGCAACCAGAGCAAACCCTTTGTGTACTGTTGACACCACCACTTCCATAACAGTGTGCACTGTTATTTGTGCTCCTTGCATAGCCACTGTCACCACAACCTTTGCCTCCATTAGTACTCCTTGTTCTTCTGTCACCATGACTACTGCTGCCAGTATTACAACTAGCTGTAATATGATGCCAATTTCTTCGACTGTAACTCCTGATTGTAATTCTGGCACCAGGACTACTGTAGACAGTGCTACTACCTTGCCAACTGTGCCCATGACCATAGGTACTATGACTAGTACTGACCATGAGACTGGTACGACCGCACCAATTGTGTTGCCAAAATGTACTGTTGCTCAGCCTCGTAAGTTTCCTCTCACCACATTTCCTTTTGCAGATGTGGTGGATTCCAAAGAAAAGCATTTATCTGGTTCTGAATATTTACCAGAGCTTCAAGACTTGCTAAGTACATCATCTGACAGTGATACCCACCTAAGCGAATTTGGCAATAAGGCCGAATATGTGGCATATCTGTGTGAGAAGCATGAATGTACAGCTGCCATAAAATGCAGTACTGCTCATCATGGCAAGCAGGCTGGTCAGGGTCAACCTCCTCCTCCTCCTAAAAAAAAAAACAACAGTCCACCCTGTCCTTTCGAAGAGTTGTGTCAAGTTCAACTCCATCTGATACACAAAGTAGTTTTACAACTACATCTGTTGTGGAGAAAGAAAGGGATAGAACAACTGCATCCACTGCACCCAGGTCTGATAAGGGGAAAGAGGCAAAACATGCCTATGGTCGCCCTATTGGGACCCGTACTTCCACTGTCAGTGTGGGGAAAAGTGTGTTGTGGCAGTATTTTAGTGTTGTAAAAGATGATCCAATAAAGGCAGTATGCTCGGTGTGTGACTGAACTATAAGTCTTAGTAAAAACCTTTCAAATCTCACAACAACATCAATGATGAACCATCTCCGAATGAAACATCCCAGTGCACTTCAACAATCTACAGTTATTCCTCCCCCTCCACAACATGTGCCTGTCAGACCCTCTTCTGGTACTGGTCCAGTAGATGCACAAAGTATTGTTAGTAATTCTATTACTGAGACAGACAGTGTGCCCTCAACCCCCCCCCACACCACTTATAGCGCATCCCTATACAGGAGCATCACCCATTCTGCCTTCTTCTGCTCAATCGTCTATTATTGTAACACCCTCCACCATGGGTTCAAAGTAAAAATCAATGCAATGTGGTACCACTTTGACTACACCCATCATGCAAGCCTTCTATGCCCACACCAAATACCTGGTGTCACACCCAACAGCATAGCAGATCACCAATTTAAATGGTGAGATGATGGCCTTGGACCTGCAGCCATTTTCCATTGTGGAAAACACAGGTTTCTGTAGGTTGCTGCAGCATTTATAATATACCATAATGGACCACATTTTCACGTACTGTTGTACCCAACATTTACCATGATTTAAGAAAAGAAGTTGCCAGACTACTAGCACAGGCTGTTGGTGGAGTTTTCCACTGCACAACTGACATATGGACCAGCATGAATTCAAATCATGCATATATGTCACTGACAGCACACTGGTGTGTTGCAAACTGTTGTTTGGGAGGCAGTATAGCGCAGTGGATTAAGGCTCTGAGCTGCAAATCTGGACACCTGGGTTTGAATCCCACAGCCCCCACTTGCATACTGTGTGATCCTGAGCAAGTCACTTAACTTCCCTGTGCTCCCAGGTTGCACCTGTAAACAAGCTTTCAGCTTAGTGTGTCTCACCTGGTTAAACAATTGGAAAAAAAAAGATGTGGTAGTCACTGGTGGTGATGGTGGTACTGGTGCTGGTTCTGTCTCTTCCCCCTCTCCCAGCAGGTCTGCTTTGCTAAATGTCAGTGTTATGGCAAAGAATCACTGGGCTGTAAACATACTATCATTCCTGCAAGAGATGTTAAGCTCATGGATTGATGGCAACAATTTGCAGGTAGGGTTTGTGGTCACAGACAATGCCACAAATATGATAAAAGCACTTAAAGATGGCAATTTTGAGGGGATACGCTGCTTTGCTCATGCACTAAATTTGGTGGTGACAAAGGCTTTAGCAAACACAGTGGAGGAAGATCACACAGTCAAAGTAGCCAGAAGCATATGCAGCCACTTCCATCACTCTGTGAAAGTCACAAACTGTCTGCATCACCTACAAGAGCATCTTCAAATGCTGCAGCATCATCTCATCCAGAATGTACAGACCCGGTGGAATTCCACCTACTACATGCTGCAAAGACTTCTGGAGCAAAAGCGAGCCCTTCATGAGATGAGCATGGAAACTGATATGGGGGAGTCCTTGGACATCAGGACTGGGCTGTGATTGAGGGCTTGGTAAAGGTTTTAGCCCCATTTGAAAGGAGTACTCATGACCTTAACTCTGATTCTGCACTGCTAAGTCAGGTAATTCCTGCTGTACAGATCCTGAAAAAAGCCATGAGGAGATTCAGTGAAAATGCTGAGAAAGATCCAAACCAGACACCAGGAACAGTGATATCCCTTGTGGAAAACCTCACCACACAACTAGAAGTTAGATTTTCTGATCTCTGTTCCAATAAAAAGCACATCTTTGCCACTATGTTGGATCCAGGGAGGCAGTATAGCGCAGTGGGTTAAGGCTCTGAGCTGCAGATCTAGAGACCTGGGTTTGAATCCCACAACGACCTAGGTACATACTGTGTGACCCTGAGCAAGTCACTTGACTTCCTTGTGCTCCCAGGTTGCATCTGGAAACAAGCTTCGGCTTAGTGTGCTGCTCCTGGTTAAACAATGTCCCCTTTCCCTTTCTCAAGTAAGATCCAGACCCAGGCCAGTCCCGACTGTATCAGTTTGCCTACCTCAGGAAGTGGTGGCTATGAATACAGTGCAGGGCTTCAAACAGGCATGGGATAGGCATAAGGGAGCAATACAGATGAGTATGAATAGATAGGCCACTGACAGAGCAAAGGCCAATAGCACATTTATAAGGTAGAAAAAGAAATGGGCAGACTGGATGGGCCTTACAGTCCTTATCTGCCCTCAACCTCTATGTTTCTATGTTTCATCCACGTTTCAAGTGTGAGGTACTACACCTTATAATGCCCACTCACAGGGTTACAGACTTTCAGAAGCAGATATGCTCAAAACTTAGTTTCTGCATCCTTGGGTTGATGAGACCAGCAGGTAACCCTATTGATAAGCCAGTCTCAGAATCACAAACTGAAAGCAGTATGGAAAACCTTGAGAAGGAGGGTGACTGTTGGGCTGAACTCAGCTCATCACTACAGGCTGAGCAGCGGAAGAGAACAGAATAGCAGCCACAGTCAGCACCCAATCTGCTGAACAGTTATTTCAATGAGCCTCTGGAGTCATTCTCCATAAATCCAGTGGAGTACTGGATCAAAAGGATGAAAGCATCTCCGCACTTGGCACAGTTGGCCCTTAAATATATCTGTTGTCCCCCTACCAGCGTACCATCTGAACAAATGTTCAGCACTGCTGGGGATGTGATGGAACCTCACCGATCCTCACTTGACCCAGCACATGTGGAATAACTTGTGTTTATAAAAATAAATCTACCTCACCTTGGATACACATGTGGCCACTAACAATTGCATTAAGTAATTGTCTTGTACTGGATACAACATTTGTGTGTTGTAGCATTGACCCATACACAAGCCATTCTGTGTTAACCATCATTGTTGTTTGCAAATAAGTACAACATGTTAACATTCATATTCAAAATCATACTAACAGAAATCTGTGACCAGCGCCAGCACCCTTTTCCTTTATTACTTCCACTGTCATGGTGTAGTCTTTTGAATGAGCATGCCCTGCAGTTCCCAGTGCCTAAAACTGCCACCCACCTATTGACTGCTGTTACCAATACAAAATTCTCAACTGGTGTTGCTACATCTCTTATCCCCTGTGTTGCTCGTGCCCATATTCCATCGATCCCTTTAACAGCTTTTCAAGTGCCAGTTATTAGTGTGACATCACCTGTCTCAGTGTTTCCCATGCCTGAAATATAGCAGTTAACAGTTAACAGTGTGGTATCACCAATCTCAAGTATTTTGCATGCATAAAATACGGCAGTTAGTGTGGCATCTCCAGTCTCAGTATTTCCCATGCCTGAAATATGGCAGTTAACAGTGTGGCATCTCCAGTCTCAGTGTTTCCCATGCCTGAAATATGGCAGTTACAAGTGTGGCATCACCAGTCTCAATGTTTCACATGCCTGAAATATGACAGTTACAAGTGTGGCATCACCAGTCTCAATGTTTCACATGCCTGAAATATGGCAGTTACAAGTGTGGCATCACCAGTCTCAGTGTTTCACATGCCTGAAATATGGCAGTTACAAGTGTGGCATCACCAGTCTCAGTGTTTCACATACCTGAAATATGGCAGTTACAAGGGTGACATCACCAGTCTCAAGTATTTCGCGTGCATAAAATACAGCAGTTAGCGTGGCATCTCCAGTTTCAGTATTTCCCATGCCTGAAATATTGTTGTTACTAGTATGGTATCACTTGTCTCAAGAATTTCACATGACTGAAATATTCCGGTTACCAGTATAGCATCACATGTCGCAAGTATTTCACATGATTGAAATGTTCTGGTTACCTGTATGGCATCACCATTCTCAAGTATTTCACATGCCTGAAATATTCCACTTACCAGTATGGCATCTCCAGTCTCCAGTATTTCACATGACTGAAATATTCTAGTTACCAGTATGGCATCACCCGTTTCAAGTATTTCACATGCCTGAAATATTCCGGTTACCAGTGTGGCATCACCAGCCTCAAGTATTTTCCACGCCTGAAATATTCCTGTTGCCTGACTATGACCAGCTTGTACCATACGGCATATGGTATTCTTGTAGTGGCCGCTGAGACCTTTCAGACCATATATAGACTGTTACTTAGCTTCAAATATTGCCAGAATTATGGCCTGTTGAAGTTACAGTGTTATTCTATAGGCTTAATTATGTCTTATTGTTTGCTTTTCTTCATGGCCAAAATTATTTAAGGCTCTTGCATATGGCATTCTAGTAGTGGCCGCTGTGACCATTCTGACCACATATAGATTGTTACTTAACTCCAGATATTGACAGAGTTTTGGTGTCTTATACTTCCAGTGTTATCCTATGGGAAACTGCATGCCCATGATGAACTCCTTTCCTCTGCATCCTCCTCCTGAGGCATCAGCGTCAGAAGTCATCTTCTGCCACCACTGTACAAGGCAATGTGCAGTGACCTCTACATTCTCCTCTTGAAGTACCAGCAGCAGAAGACAGCCTCTGGCACAAATGGGCAAGCAAAATTGCCATGACCACTGCACCCTTCTCTTGAAGCACCAGCAGCACAAGACAGCCTCTAGTGCCAGTGTGTACAAGCTGAAAATCCATGACCTCTGCATCTTCCTCCTTCTCCTCAAACACCAGCTGCAGAAGACAGCCTCTGGCACCAGTGTACAAGCCAAAGTGCCATAACCTCTTCATCCTTCTCCTGAAGCACCAGTGGCAGACGTCAGCCTCTGGCACCAGTGTACAAGCCAAAGTGCAGTTACCTCTTTATCCTCCTTGTAAAGCACCAGTGGCAGAAGACAGCCTCAGGCACCAGTGTACAAGGCAAAGTGCCATCACCTCTCATTCTCCCCCTCCTGAAGCCATTTTAAGGAGTTATATAACAATATTCCGGTTGCCTGACTATGACCAGCTTGTACCATATGGCATATGGTATTCTTGTAGTCGCCGCTGAGACCTTTCAGACCACATATAGACTTACTTAGCTTCAAATATTGCCAGAATTATGGCCTGTTGAAGTTACAGTGTTATTCTATAGGCTTAATTATGTCTTATTGTTTGCTTTTCTTCATGGCCAAAATTATTTAAGACTCTTGCATATGGCATTCTGGTAGTGGCCGCTGTGACCATTCTGACCACATATAGATTGTTACTTAACTCCAGATATTGACAGAGTTATGGTGTCTTATACTTCCAGTGTTATCCTATGGGAAACTGCATGTCCATGATGAACTCCTTTCCTCTGCATCCTCCTCCTGAGGCATCAGCGTCAGAAGACATCTTCTGCCACCACTGTACAAGGCAAAGTGCCGTGACCTCTACATTCTTCTCCTGAAGTACCAGCAGCAGAAGACAGCCTCTGGCACCGTTGTACAAGGCAAAGTGCTGTGACCTTTGAATCCTCCTCCTCCTTAAGCACCAGCAGCACAAGATAGCCTCTGGCACAAATGGGCAAGCCAAATTGCCATGACCACTGCATCCTTCTATTGAAGCACCAGCAGCACAAGACAGCCTCTGGTGCCAGTGTGTACAGGCTGAAAATCCATGACCTCTGCATCTTCCTCCTCCTCCTCAAGCACCAGCTGCAGAAGACAGCCTCTGGCACCAGTGTACAAGCCAAAGTGCCATAACCTCTTTATCCTTCTCCTGAAGCACCAGTGGCAGACGTCAGCCTCTGGCACCAGTGTACAAGCCAAAGTGCAGTTACCTCTTTATCCTCCTTGTAAAGCACCAGTGGCAGAAGACAGCCTCTGACACCAGTGTACAAGGCAAATTGCCATCACCTCTCATTCTCCCTCTTCTGAAGTCATTTTAAGGAGTTATATAACAATTCTCCATTAAGGCAAATTATGTACCCGAATACTAAATACCGAATACCGAATACCAGGGATCCGAATACCGAATCTTTGGCCGAATATTCGGGAAATGGTATTCTCACAGCCCTAGTTGACATCAACTTGGATATTATTTAGTGTGTTTACTAATTCCTTATGGGGTAGTTTGTTGAAGGCTTTGGTGAAGTCTAAAAATGCCATGTCCACTGAATTTCCTTCATTCAAGGCTTTACTGACTTTTTCATAAAATGGTAGTATGTTAGTTTGGCATGATTTGGATTTGGTAAACCCATGCTGGGTTTTGTATATAAGATTATTCTTTTTTAAGTGGGCTAGAATGTGTTTCTTCAAAATTCCTTCCAGAATTTTGCCCATGATTGTCATCAGGCTGACGGGCCTAAAATTTTCTGGTTTATTTTTTGGGCCCTTTTTAGGATGGGAACCACTGTGGTTCTTGGTCCCAGTTCTCCTGTTTAGTTATTTGGGGACTGAAGACCAGAGCCAGGCTGGTGAGAGGAAGTTTTTTTGGGAAAAACACTAAAGTTAAACATGGGCACATAGCGAGGGCTCATGAATGATTCATGAGCCTTCATGCATATTAATGAGGCACTGCCTGCTGCCTTGGGGGTCAGTTTTTCAGTGGCGGTGGCGGCCCCAGTATTTGATATAAACAGTCATGAGTGGTATTGTATGAAAGGGCATTGTTGGGGCTACCAGACGGTGAGGGCACCATAAATGAAGGGCATTTTCCATGGCTGCAGCAGGACTTCAAATGTAGAACTGCATGGAGCTGCAACTGAACTGAATGGGTGCTGATATTTTGTTGATACTTTAACCCCATCCAGCAGCCAATTCCCTCTCTAGGTGCCCAAAACTGTGCCAGAGGACCTCTGGGAAGGGGAGTGTCCCAAATTCAGGTGCATAGATCATGCCCCAATGAACAATTAGGAGGTATTGATCATTATGGTTATTGATGATTGATTGGCTTGGCTTGAACTGCTTATTAGGAGGCTGGATTCCCGAGAGAAAAGCCCAGGACTTTTGGGTTCGATTCAGTCTGTTCCCAGGCTTTTCTTGAGCTAGGAGGATTCTGTGTGAGAGGAACCAGCCTGTCAGAGGCCTTGCTCAGGTCTCAGCTGTGGATTGTGCTGCGGAAAGTGAGCTAAGGAGAAAGGAAAGGAGAGCTTGGACTGATTTTGAAACTCTCCAGGTACTGTGAATTGTGCTGTTTTGATTGGGAAAAGTGGCTGCTGCAGAGATCCTGGACTAGTAACCTGAACTGTGCTGCTAGAACTGAGCTGATTTGTTGTGGAATCTAGACAGTTGCTGCAGAGGACTTGCTTACAATCAGAGGCTCTGAAAATTATTCTGAAGAGGCAAAGCATCTCTGGTGAAGGGTGCTAGCCAGGTTCAGTGGATTTGCTTTGTGGATTGACCAAAGTGGCTGAGAGCTGTGTCCCAGTTGAAGCTGAAAGGAATCTTTTGTGGACAGGTTAGAGCTGTAAACACTTAAGGGAACAGGGGTTGGTCGAGTCTTGGATCTTCCCTGCAGAGTTTTATCATCTGAGTGAAAATCGGAGGGCTAGTACCTGTGGCAAAGTGGAACTGCTCTTTATTTTGGACAGCTGCCTGTGTTTTGGGGACTTCTGAACTCAATTCAGAGACTGCAGAGGACTTCCACTGCTGGGGAGTTCTCGCCCAGAGCCAGGGAGGGAACTCGTTAACCCCTTCCAAGTGGGACCCACTGTCTCAGGATGTCACCAGCCCACGCTGGGGTGCTAGGGCATCTTTGATCCACATGGGGAGCCAGGCTGTGGAGCCACTTCTGGGTCTGGGCCTTCTGGGGCTGGTGTGGACCTGCCACCAAGCTCTGCAATGGGACAGAAGCAGCTGAAGGTGACAAGCAGCCAGACCTTCAATCAAGGGGACAAGCTGTAAGACCTTCAAGCAAGACCCAACCAGCCATGGGAACTGAGAGCATCCTTCCTTCTACCTATTGCTGCATGAATTGAACAGATCTCTACTGTTCAGGACAGCTGGAAATTATTATGCCAATCATTGTTGAGGTCTACAAACCTCGAGTACCCAGGACCTGGTTCCTGGATTCTGAAACAAGGGTGTGTGATTCTAAATTTAAACATTTTCTCAATCTTCCAGGGCCCCAACAGCCAGCCAGCCCATGGCAATGTCCAGGCCTGCACCAAGTGCAGGGACAGGGAAGGAGCTATAGCACATCTCAAGGGCTCAGCTCAGCCGGGATTGTCCGTGGCCATTGCTGCTTGTGGAGGGGGCCATGTTGGCGGCCTTGAGGAGCAAAGGAGGGACCAGGAGACTGGAGGAAGGAGATGTGCTATAGAGAAAGCACTCAGCTCCAGGGAGGATTGTCGGCATGCCGATCAGCAGGGCTCCGGGAGGAACCAATCAGCAGATAGGTGACTTATTTGGTGTGTGACTGGGCTCTAAAAGGCAGAGCCCAGTCGCAGGGTAATCAGAGGTGCAGGGAAGGAGCTGTAACATGTTTTGATGGGTCATCTGAGCTGGAATTGTTCTTGACCATTGTCGCTTGTGGAGGGGGCCATGTTGGCCACCTTGGGGAGCAAAGGAGGGACCAGGAGACCAGAGGAAGGAGCCGTGCTGTAGGGAAAGCACTCAGCTCCAGGAAAGATTGTCGGTGCGCCAATTGGCAGGGCTCCGGGAGGAACCAATCAGCAGAGAGGCACCCAATTTGAGTGTGCAACTGCGCCTTAAAAGGTAGAGCACAGTTGCAGTGTAATCAGAGGCACAGGGAAGGAGCTGTAACATGTCTCAAAGGCTCATCTGTGCCAGAATCATCCGTGGCCATTGCCACTTGTGGAGGGGGCCGTGTCAGCAGCCTCAGGGAGCAAAGGAGGGCCCAGAAGACCAGAGAAAGAAGCTGTGCTGTAGAGAAAGTGCTCAGCTACAGGGAGGATCACTGACATGCCAATCAGTAGGACTCTGGGAGAAGCCAATCAGCAGAGAGGGGGCTGATTTGAGTGTGTGACTGGGTCTTAAAAGGCAGAGCCAAGTTGCAGGGTAATCAGAGGCACAGGGAAGGAGTTGTATTGCTTAACATTAAAATTTTCTCCCACGCATCTGCCCCACATCACCTCCTTATTAAATAGAAGTAAACCACTCCAGTAGTGAAGAGGACCTATCAGAAGGGGCAGGAGGAAGAGGAGCTCATCGGAAGGAGGGGTCCCTGGGTGACATGGGTAGGGATACATCCAGCTGGAAGGGCACTGCTACTGGACTAAGGTACTGTTACTTTCAATTTTTGGTGGCTCTGTTATAAGGTTGGGGGCACTGGGGCTGTGTCTGGAATACGGTACTGTGACTGTCCATTTCTGGATAAGCTGCTTCAGAACAGGGGCACTGTGACTGGATTTGGTACTTGGGGAGTGTGGAAGCTGTTTGGGTTCTGTAGTCTAAGGGGAATTAAAGTGATTACGTACAACAATTGGTGGGGTTTGTAACTGTTGTTCTAGGGAGTAAGTCAATTGTAGGTGCTGCGTGATTGAGAGGTCCTAAGGTCTACCATCTTTGCAGGAAGCAGGGCAGGGGTTTGTTAGGGGCACAAGGGATAAGAAGGACTACATTCTAGGGGGTATGTTAGGAATCAAGGAGATGCCAAGCTGAGCAAATGGAGGGAGGTAGGGAAGGACACACTAGGAGATGAAGAGGCATTAGCGGGAGAGGATGGGGACAGCAGAGATGGGAGGGGTACAGGGGTCAGCAGGATGCTAGAGGGGCCTACAAGGGTAGAATAGTTGGCTGCAATGGTTGTGGGGTGGCAGTCTGGATGAATGTATTGTGGAAACTACGAGTGTGTCCGATCTGTGACAGGCTGAGGAGACTCGAGGATGAAGTGCAGTGGCTTGGGAGAGACTTGAGGAGGTTGGGGGGAGGGTTGCTGAGGCAGAGAGCAACAGATGGACACCACGGGGTGGAACAACGGTTTGGGGGATGGGATGGAGAAGAGGGGCGGTAACAATATAAATGTGTGGCAATGCACGGGAGGGGGGTAGAGGCAGGAGGAAGAAGTCCACACCCAGCATGGCAGAGAAGGCAGGTAATAGGTTTGCGGTGCTGGAAACATTGGAAGAGGAGAGGGAGGTGATGGATCTCCAGGAAGGAGTAGGTAAGAGGAAGTGAGAGGATGGCATGGGGGACTGGAGTCTGCCAGAGGATGCTGGTAGTGGTAAGGGGGAGGAGCACAGCTGGAAGGATGGTGGAAGAGAGCAGGGGTCAATGGGAGAGGAGCAAGGCTAGAGAGGTGAATAGGAGGGACTTAGCAGAGTGGGAGGGGGAGCCCAGGGTGAATGGGAAGGAGGGGGAGGAGTGTGAGGGAGCAGTGAAGGGGAGTAAAGATAGGTCTGGGGGTGGAGGGAGGATTCATAGGAGGGAAGGGGAGGGTTTCAGCTGAGGCAGAATCTAGCTGTAGTCACCAAGGTGAAAGGGTGGAGAGGGGATGAGGATTGGAGAGGGAGGGGTATTAGTGCTGGGGATTCAATGCTGAAAGGGATAAGATGGGGCAGTAAGGGGGAACAACATAGTCGCATCTGGGTGGAGTCCATACCTGGCTTAACTGCAGGCAGGGTGGGGCAGTCAATTCTTAAGTGTGCTAGGAGGGGTAGGAGGAAACCGCATCTGTGGTGCACATGGGTATGAATGACCTGGCAGGGGAGATGGTGGAAGTAGTGAGGGAGAGGTTTGAGAATCTGGGCAGTCTGTGTGGGGAACTGCGGGAATCGGTGGCCTTCTCAGAGGTGCTCCCAGTACCCTGCATTAGCACAGCGATGAAGGTAAGGATTGGGGAGTTCAACACCTGACTGAGGGAATGGTGTCACTCCAGGGGATAAGGGTTGATAGGGGGCTGGGACAGACTCTGGGACAACAGTCAATATTATGCAGGGGATAGGCTACAGGGAGGGGAAGGAGGTATTGAAGCAGAGAATAGGGGAATACATAGCTCCGAAGGTGGATTTATACTAGGTAGGGGTGGTGAGTGGACAGATGGTAGGGCTGGATCCCAGAAAGGGGGGAGCAAATGGGCTTACTCCCCAGGCTAGCAGGGAGGTACTAGGAGCAGTGACATGGAGGGGATTAAGAGGGGGAGTATCCCAGAGAAGGGAGGGGTAGGGTCAGATTGGAGGGTGGTCTCACTGAATGTGAGAAGCCTTGGTAATAAATCAGCAGAATTGCAGGCTCTCTTGGCAATAGGGAGGGTGGACATTGCAGCCATCATGGAAATGTGGGCCACACAGTACCAGGATTGGGATTTGACTGTCCCAGGTTATAGGACATTCAGGAAGGACAGGACTAAGGGAAAAGGGGGGAGCATGACAATATATGTATGGGACGAGATAAGGTGCATAAGGGAGGAGGGGGAAGAAAGCAGAACAGAGGCCCTATGGATTCAGTTCCAAGGCTTAAAAAATAGGGCATTGAGGGTGGGGGTAGTGTTCAGGCCACCAGCCCAAGGGGATGACATGGATAGGGAGTTAACTGATCAGAAGGGTCTGTAGGAAGGGGAGCACTGTGGTGGTGGGGGACTTCAACCTACCGGGGGTTGAGTGGAGCACCCAAACCACCACAAGTGCGAAGGAGCAGGTCATATTGAGGCATTCCAGGACAGCTTTCTGGTGTAGTTAGTCCAGGAGCCAACTAGATTGGATAGGAGTCTAGACCTAGTTCTGTCAAATGGGGAGGCTGTCAGGGATCTGTAGGTGGAGGACCCTCTGGCTGGGAGTGACCACCACATGGTATGGTTCACTGTCAATATGGGCAGGGAATTTGGAGGTACAAGTACCAGGGTGATTGAATTCAAGGGAGTGGACATTAAAAGGATGGGGGATATTATGGGCAGGCATCTGGCAGGTATTCGACCATGCATGGTTGCTAGCCAAAAATGGGATATTATTAAGAAAGGGCTGGTGTAGGCTACTGGGACACGTACAAGAATGAGGAGTAAGGAGGAGAGGGCTAAAAAACCCAGCTGGCAGATGCAGGAGGTCATGGAGGTGGTGAGGGCCAAGAAAAAATCATTTCGGAGACTCAAGAAATCAGGAGAGGAGGACAACAGGGAGATGTATATGAAGAAGTCTAAGGAGGTTACCAGGCTGGTCAGAGCGACCACGGCTTCTAGGGAGCTGGGACTGGAGTGGGGCATTAAGAATGGAGAAAAAGACTTCTTCAGATAAATAAGTGAAAGACGGAAAAACAAAGATCAGACAGTGAGGATAAAGAAGGACGGAGGTTGGGTGGAGAAGGGGGAGGACCAGGCAGAGGCACTAAATGATTACTTCTGCTCTGTGTTCATGAAGGAGAAAGGGGGACAGGCATCACCTAGGACAGGAGGGGTTGGGGGGGGAGAGGTGACTGATACAGGGATCACAGAGGATAGGATGCTGAAAGGATTAAGGGCACTGAGGGGGGATAAAGTCAAGATGTCATTCACCCTAGGGTACTTAAGGAACTAGCTGAGATCCTGGCAGGACCATTGGCTGACCTGTTCAATACCTCCTTGGACACAGAATGCATACCACTGGATTGGAAAGTGGCCCATGTGGTACCCATTCACAAAAGTTGACCCAAGGATGAACCAGACAACTACAAACCAGTGATCCTCACATCAATTGTGGGAAAACTGATGGAGACAATTCTAAAAGAGAGGTTTGGTGACCTTTTTGGAGAACAATGGACTCCAGGATGGTTAGCAGCATGGGTTTGTCTCAGGAAGATCCTGCCAGACAAATCTGATTGAGCACTATGACTGGGTGATAAAGGAACTGGACAAAGGAAATGCAGTGAATGTCCTGTTTTTGGATTTCAGCAAGGCCTTTGATTCCATGCCACATGGGAAGCGGGGGAGGGGGAGCTGGAGTATATTGGGGTGGGAACAAAGATGGTAAACTGGATCACCAATTAGCTGAAAGATAGGCAGCAAAGGGTGGTGGTGGTTGGGGAACTCTCAACACCAAGGGATGTGATGAGCAGGGTGCCACGGGGATCAGTGTTGAGACTGGTGTTGTTCAGGATTTTCATTGCTGGTATCTCCCACTGAGTCTGGAGCAAGATCAGTCTCTTCATGGATGACACAAAGATGGGAGCGGTGGTAGATGACATCGAAGAGTGGAGAAGGCTGCAGAAGGACCTGACCAAACTGCAGGAGTGGCTGGAGGCATGACAGTTGGGGTGTCATGCCAAAAAGTGTAAGGTATTGCACTTTGGGGCTAAGGACTAGGGGAGGAGCTATCAGCTGGGGGGGTACAGTTGGAATGCACAGAGAAGAAAGATCTAGGTGTGCTATTAATGGGGTGTATGAACAATGTGGCTCAGTGCAGGAAGGCAGCAGCAAAAGCCAACAGAATGCTGGGGTGCATAGCAAGGGGAATCTCCTCTAAAAATAGGGAGGTGAGCCTGTCCCTCTACAGGTCACCAGTCAGGCCACACCTGGAATACTGCATGCAGTTCTGGTGCCCATTCCTGAAAAAGGATATCAGATTGTTTGGAGGTTGTACAGCGTAGGGAGACAAAGATGATCCAGGGATTAGAGGGATACTCCTATGAGGAGACGCTGGGTGAGCTGAACATGTATTCCCTGGTGGAGAGGAGGGATGGAGGGACATGTTTGAGACATTTTTAATACCTAAAGAATATAAACAAGAATGATACAGAAGGGATTTTCCAGATCAGAAGGGGGAGGGTCACAAGGGGGAACCAGCTGAGATTGGAGGGGGGGAGATCCAGAAGGGAAGTCAGGAGACTATATTTCACAGAGAGGGTGGTGGAAGAGTGGCATATTCTGCCTGAGAAGGTAGTAGCAAATACTGAGTTTGGTGGGAAATGGAGCCAATCTATTATTCTTCTTAGAATTTCTTCAGCCCCCCCCCCCAGAGGCTCTAAACATCTTCAATCAACTGTATATGTGGGGTTGGGAGGCCCTTTAAATGATACCATGGACTCTTAATGTGTTCTGTTTTTCATCTTTTTATTCCCCTACATTTCACTCCCATAAAGAGCTTGTTCACGAGATTCACTTTCTATTTTTCTTTTTTTTATCTGTTAATACATAATTTCATGTTTTATTCCATATTATTTATACATTCGTTATAAATAAAATTTTACTTATATCTTTACTACACATCATACCACTACGTGATGTTTCCTTGTCTCATACACTTTGTTTGTGTTTCCAGTAAGGGTTTAAGACACTTTCAGTTGCCTCTTCTATCTCTTTATATCCTATAAAGATATAAACATAGGGCCAGATTCTGGAAGGGTTACACCTGGCATAACAGCAGTTGCACCAAGCAGAATGGCGCATGTAGCAACTTACACCAGCAGCTGTGACATGCACGATTCTACAAAGTGGTCTGCGACATGTCACAGGCCACTTGCGCTGAACAGGTGTTACGCCACATAAACCCCCTGCAACATGGCACTAGGGGGTTTACGGCAGCAGTTGTGCCTCATTCTAGAAGGGCAGCCACAAAGTTCCCAAGTCGGGATTCTACAAGAACCCCCAGCAGAGATCCGGCAATGTAAGTTATACCAGCATTTAGCTGGTATAACTTACGGATGCCCCCGGGGGTCCTGTAGACCCATTGGCTGTCCAGTGGACAGTGCACGGTTATCCTCCCCCCCCCATGCCCAGCACACCCCAGCGGGGCCCCACAAGGCTACTCATACCACAGCCTTAAACACCCATTGTAGAAGCTCCACAAAGCGGTACTGCCATTTCCCCTACGCCTGAATACTGAAAGTCGCCAGCCACATATGCAGCAAATAGCCAGCCCTGATACTCTAGTGCCCCCCGATTTGTGTAATAAAGGAATAGATCCCGTATCCCTGGTAGTCTAGTGGCCCCCCCAACTGTAACATAATTAATAAACAGATCCCCATTTCCCTGGTAGTCTAGTGCCCTTCCAACTGTAAAATAATTAATAAGCAGATCCCCGTTACCCTGTTAGCCTAGTGCCCCCCAACTGTAAAACAATTAATAAACAGATCCCCATTTCCCTGGTAGTCTAGTAGCCCCACCCCCCCCAAGCAGTGCCAGCCCAACAGCACCCCCACCTGTCCCCAGCTGGTGACTGGCACAGCCCACCTCACCTTCATGACCAGCCACCGAGCTGGGTGCAGTAGTGGCGCTACTGCACCGGGCAGCGCTCGGTTCTGGTGCGTCTGTGCGGTAACGCTAATCGCTCGGTCGGCGGCTGGCGTGGTGGTGGGCTGTGCCGGTGCCCGGCAGGGATGGGTGAGGGGTGCTGGGTGAGCTGGCACACAACTGAGCAGAGTGAGGCTACTGTACCGAAAATGAGGATCTGTTGTGGTGTTTACAGACTGAGACACTGAACTACAGAGTGGCAGGGGATCTGTTGTGGTATGTTACGATGAGGGTGAGCACTGAACTGCACCGAAGCGAGACTCTGTTGATAAGTATTTCACAGTTGAGGCATTCTGAGGAAATGGGATCTTATTTTTTATTAAACAGTTAGGGGGGCTGCTAGACTACCAGGGTTATGTGGGAGATATTCATTTATTTAACACTGTTCGGGGGTGCACTAGACTACCAGGGCAGGTAACGTGACGCTTTGCGGTGGGTGACCCGGGGTGTCAGGGCATGAGTGGGGGGATGCACTTGCGACCTGCGGCAGTGGGTTGTGACATGCTGGCCAGGTATGACCTCTGTGCGGCGTACCTAGCTGCATGTCACATGTTGCAGGTCTTTGTTGCGGAGACCCTGCCCCTTGTAGAATAGGGTGCAGGGTAATTGTCGCAGTTGCGGGTGGCACAAGTTGCGTTCAGTGGCAACTTGCGACATCCTTCTAGAATTGGGCCTATAGGCTATTTTTTACTCATGTGCTTAATATAAAGAAGCCTGCTGAAATATTTACGTTTCTACTGTTAATAAACTTGTACTCCTTTGTATCTGAGAAAGCAGCCTACATTTAACGTTTTCAGACTGTTCTTAAGCTCTGTTAGGATTTCTGTGAATACACAAATTTAACAATATTATGTTACTCTTTCCTTAAACTTGTTTCAATAACAATAAAGGTTTTCATAGTTTCTGTGTGTTTCTTTACTTACTGTTTGGTGTTTTTCTGAATTCATAAGGATAAATTTGTCTGCAATAGTTTTAAATGGCTAAATGCCTTCTTTTCAGCGCTGTGCTGCTTTCTCTAAATGCCTCTTGTGCCCATTTTGTAAATTCCCATGGGATGATGTCTGTATGTGATGACGTCATTCCCGAGCTACCACGCATGCGTGGAGTGACTGCATTTGCAGTCTCTAGCTTCTCCCTCGCTTGAGAGATCTGGGAAACCTTACAAAATGGACACTTTATTTCTACAGGCTCCTCTCAGTGTTGCACATTGTTTACTCTAAAGGTTACTGTCTCTTTTATTTCTATATCATTCTACGATTGTACTGTAGACAATTGTTTGCATCCTGCCATCCGTACATTACTGGGAGGTTCTGCTAATGGAGGGTGGACAATGATTGGCATTATTTTTTAATTTCTGTTCTTTTACATTATTCCTGACTTTCATTTTCTGTCTCCAAAAACAACTTTGTTTTGATAGTACACACTCAATACAGCATTTGATTTCTAATAAAAATTACTACAAGCATTCAATATCTGCCTGTTTCTAATTTATGGGAGGTCACAAGGTCACAACAATTCACAGTCTCATGTAATTTCTTAGCAATCAATTTGTCTTTTATTTTTACCTGTTCCAGATGCATGGACATAGCATTGTGTCCTGATTTTTTTACTACGTTTTTTGCCTTGATGATTTATGAATATTAAAGATCTGAGAATTTTTATCTATATACCTCTTTCTACTACCCTGGGAGGTCAATAGGTCACTTTGCCCATTTTTATTTACTAGCATCGATTGTTATTATGTGCTTGCTCATCATAGTGTGTGTGTGTCCTCCAACAATGTATGTGTATCAAATTTGTGCTGTGTTAAACATATTGCTACATTTGACCTTCCTTATGGGAGGTCACAATGTACTTTTTCTCTTGTTAAAGGTACCATACCATGCCATGCTATTCTGTACAGATATTACAGTTGTTTTCAATGGACAATCATAAAGTTCATTATAGTGTATGGTGGAATACGGTTGTGTATGGAAATCCATACCCCTCAAAAAGTCATTTTGCTTCAGCAGTGACATCCTCACTAACACAGAACGACTTTTTGTTCTGTGTTAGTGAAGACAACACCTATCTTAATCACCCCACCAATGCCCGTTTCATAGGAGGGCGGTTGACTTCTGCTAGTGCTGGCCAGCGAGCTGGAGACCAGGAGTGTGGGTTCCAGTGAGAGACAATGTTCAAAAATGGAAGTGATCCTGTATTTTGGGGCACCATACACTATATAGAACAGTGTATGGCCTCTCAAACAACTCGGCAACTCTTCCCCCTTGTGTTTTCTATGACGGCAGAGGGACCTCTAGAGCTTCGCTCTTGAGGTCTTCAGCTGTCATAGAAAACACTCAGGTGAAGAATTGCCTTGTTGTGTATGGAAGGGTATACACTATCCTATATATTATTCTTATTGCCTGTTATTCCCTCAAGTCAAACATGAGATCAAACTATTTGTAGCCTATATTAGTCAATGGGGCATTCCTTGGACATATGACCCTTATATCATTTGCTGTTGGTAATGTGTTCTATATTGTTCTGTGTGTTTTCATATGTGACTCTAATGATTTCTATTAATAATATTATGTTTATTCTTTTTTGGAATGTCTGTGCTAATACCCTGTCCATAAATGCACACCCTAGGTGCACACATGCCAGTTTGTCTCTACATTCATTCATATGTTTCTTTCCAAGGTTCTCAAATAAAAGATCAATTTCATTTCTGCTGCTAATTGCTGATCTTTAAAATTTCCTCCTCTTTCAGGGATACAGTAGTTGCTTTTTCAAGACCCCAGAATCTCAGGGAAGCCCCATTATGTCCTGCCTCTTTAAAATGTGTTGCAACAGGTGAATTTTCATCTCTGATCCTAATATTTTCCTTATGTTCCTGTATTCTTCTTTTTAATTCTCTACTAGTCTGTCCTACATATAACTTGTCACGAGAACATTGTATTAAATATACCACTCCTTCCGTGATACAGGAAATGTGTTACTTGATTTTAAAACTCTGACCTGTGTGAGGATGTATATATGTCTGTTTTTTAAACATGTGACTGCATACACTACATCTTCCACAGAGGATCATCCCTGGGGCCATTTGGCCTAGTGAAAACCATGTTCCCTCTCTTTCTTATAGTTTGAACTGTGACTGCACCAATGTGTCTTTTAGGTTTTTTACGTTTTTGGCTGCAATAATTGGTTTGTTCTGTAATGTAGTTATGTGTTCATTATTTGTTTGTACTAAGTATCAATGTTTATTTACTATTTTTCTGATTTCTGTCATTTTATGATTGTATTTTGTGGAGAAAACTATGCGTTGTGCACCCGTGTGTGCTTCCTTCTGTCCCATTAGTTCTTATCTGCTCGTTTTTTTTATTCTGTTTTCTTCTTGTTGCAATGTTCCCTGCTTGTACCCGCTTCCTCTGAACCTTTGCAGCATTTTGTTTGTCTCTTCTTCTGTGTTTTCATTTTTGCTGCAATTTCTCTTGTACCTAGTGAGTTGTACGTATGGTATGCTATTTTTTAGTTTCTGTTCATGGAAACTTTTGTTGTGTAAAATCATATTTCTGTCCATAGTTTTTCTAAATAGAGATATTTCAGTTATGCCATTCTCTAGTTGGATCTGTAAATCTAGATATGGTACACTTTTTTAATCAAAATTCATAAGAAATTTTAAATTAAGACTTTTTTGATTTAGTTCCTCATATAATATTTTAAGTTCTTCTTCTGTGCCAAGCCATATCATGAAGATATCATTTATATATCTAAACCATTTCATTATTTTTCATGAAATCTGTTGTTTTGTCTATCATATAAGAATTTTTCTTCAAACATGATCATATATGTATTGGCATTTGCTGGGGCCATTGTTGACCTCATTGCTGTCCATTTATTCTGTTGATAGAATTTTCTATCAAACTCAAAGTAGTTTAAGTAGCAACTCTGCCGTTTCCTGTAAAACTACAGTTTTAGGTTTGTTGTCTCTCCCCCTTTGTTCAATATAGTTCCCAAACACTCTGTTCCTTCTTGGTGGGGTATCAATGTATATAGATCCACTTCATCCAATGTTACTAAAACAGCATCTTCTTGAATGCCCTGATTTGAGGGCTGTTGAAGTTTTATAATCATGTCTGTTGTGTCCTTTATGTATGATGGTGTCTGCTCTATCAGAAGTTGTTAGTGAAAATTGACATTATTTTGAAAAGGGTTCAAATACAGAGTCAATCCTGGAGACTATAGGTCTCCCATAGTTTGTGGTGCTCTAATGGAGTTTTGGAATACTATAGAATGTAGGTATACTTGGGTTTTCGCTGTGTAGGCTATCTGCCTCCCATGGTTGTATCCATACCATAGTGGCATATTCCTTAAGTATGTTGTTTACTTCTAGTTTAATTATTGGGGGTCAGATCTTGTGCAAGTAGTTCGTAATTTTCCTAATTTTCTATCGGCCTTAAACACATGTCTCTGTACTGGTCTCTATCTTGGATGACAATACCTCCTCCCTTCTCTGTGCTCTTTATAACAATGCTAGTGTCTTGTCTAAGGCTGGTTAAAGCTGCATTCTCAGCTCTAGATAAGTTTCTGCGTGTTGGTGTGAGGTCCTCTTCATTTTTAAACAACCCCATGATTTCTTTCTCCACATTTTTACAGAAACACTCTATGCCATGTTTTTTTTTCCCCTATAGGAGGATTATATTTTGATTTTAGTTGCAAGTTTTGTTTTAATTTTTGTTGATGTGTCCTCTGGTTCTGGCATTTGTTGTCCAAATTGTTTTTTTAACCTCATATTTCTAAAAAATTTTTGCAGGTCAGCCTCCATGTCAAAAAGATTAATGGGCTGGGTAGGTGCAAATGACAATCCTAAACTTAGCACTTTGATTTCTACTGGTGTTAATGTTCTTTAGTTTAGATTAAAATGGGAATTATGCCATCCCTTGTTGTGTTCTGCCCCTTTCTGATGTGTCCTGTCTTGTTTGCCTTCCACCTCGTCCTTCCCCCCCGCTGCCCCTCCCCCCAAATCCTTCCCCCTGTCTATATGTATCTCTAGTTTGTCCTTGATTCCTAAGCTCATATCTATTTTCTCTAGAATTAGAATTAGATGTGCCAGATTGTTCTGTGTCTGTTTTTTGTGCTCCCTCAGTGCTTTTTGGCCTCTGTACATCTCTGGTATAGCTACTATCACTATCCAAACTTTCATATGTGTTATATGTGTTGTATGGAAACTGCTTTTTGAAATTTTTATATGTATACACCCTTCCATCTCTATAGTCATTTGTGTCTCTTATAATTTTTTTAATCTTCTGCTGCTTCAATTTCTCTTCATAGTCTACCAGTTTCTACTTAATGCCTTCTAACTTTTTCTTAAACTCTTCTTCCTGAATCTTGAGTTTTAATAAATCCTCTGTTCCTTTAATATCAATTTCTAAGATCTGTCTCTCATCAATAATGGCTCCAATAAGTGCATACATGAAGTTGTAGCTGCCTCTGTTTCTTATCCCATCCCATTTATTGTCTAATTTTGTGGAGTTGATGCCTAAATTGGTTTCTACATTGATTCACAAGCAAGTATTCTGTTATACTGTAAATACTGTGTTAACGTTAGTCCATGCCATTCTAATCTACAATATTTATGCTTTAAATTCTCTATTTTTTGTGCCAATTGTTTAGGTGCTTCGCCCATTTATGTGGACAGGTCCCTATCTCCTCTCATGGTAGCAAACAATCTCTTTTTTTTTCATCGTCTGAAAATGTTGTAAAGTGTTTACTGCTTTGTACACTTTCTCCTATGTCAGAAAAACTGTTAATTCCTGATGGTTCCTTACTGTTTATTATGTATATATCTAATGCCTTGTTTTGTTGTAGTGGGTATGTGTAGTATGGTACTAGAAGAACCTTTAATCTCTTCTTTAATTATTTTTGTACATTTTTGTACATTAACAACAATACACCAACTTCCGCCTTTTATCTGCTTGTCCTCTAAAGCAGATCTAAATTACATAGCGAATACTAAGTTTGGTGGGAAATGGAGCCAATCTATTGTTCTTCTTAGAATTTCTTCAGGCCCCAGAGGATCTAAACATCTTCCATCAACTGTATAATTGGGGGGTGGGGGTCCTTTAAATGATACCATAGAATCTTAATGTGTTCTGTTTTTTATCTTTTTATTCCCCCATGTTTCACTCCCATAAGGAGCTTGTTCATGAGGTTCACTTTCTCTTTTTCTTTTTCCTTTTATCTGTTAATCATAATGTCCTGTTTTATTACATATTATTTATACATTCATTATAAATTACATTTTACTTATATCTTTACTACACATCATACCACTACGTGATGTTTCCTTGTCGCATACACTTTGTGTTTCCAGCAAGATTTTAAGACACTTTCAATTGCCTCTTTTATTTCTTTATATCCTATAAAGATATAAACATAGGCTATTTTTCACTCATGTGCTAAATATAAAGGCGCCTGCTGAAATATTTAAGATTCTACTGTTCATAACATAGAAACATAGAAACACAGAATTTGATGGCAGATAAGGACCACTTGGCCCACCTAGTCTGCCCATTTTCAAGCTGCAGATCCTAGTTAACCAACAGCCTACTTCTTCCTACCCCCCCACTAGGACTGCCTTATGTCTGTCCCATGCATTCTTGAATTCCCCCACTGTGCTTGACTCCACAACCTCCTCAGGAAGACTGTTCCATGCATCCACAACCCTCTCTTTGAAAAAATACTTCCTCACATTACCTCTAAGCCATCCCCCTTGTTCTTGCACATCTCTTTTTCTGAAAGATACTACCCTCTTGGACTTTGTTGATTCCCTTGAGATACTTGAAAGTTTCTATCATGTACCCCCTCTCCCTCCTTTCCTCAAGGGTATACATATTAAGCTCCTTTAGTCTCTCTGTGTATGTCTCCTGGTGCAGACCCTGCACCATTTTGGTTGTCCTCCTCTGGACAGCCTCCACTCTGTCTATGTCTTTGCAGAGATGGGGTCTCTAGAACTGCACACAGTACTCCAGATGGGGTCTCATCAACTGTCTGTATAGAGGGATAACAACTTCCTGTTTCTACTGTTGATGCCTCTCCCTTTGCATCCCAGTATCCCCCCAGTCTTCCTTACTGCCTTCTCATATTGCTTGTTTACTTTTAGGCCATCTGATATAATTACCCCAGGTCCCTTTCCATTTTTGTTGTTGTCAGTATCTTACCCCCCAGTGCATACTCTTCTCCTGGGTTTTTGTTTCCCAGGTGCATTACCTTGCACTTCTTTGCATTGAATCTAAGCTGCCATACATCTGACCATTCCTCCAACCTTGTCAAGTCCCTTCTCATCATTTTCACTCCATCTTGTATATCAACCCTGTTGCAGATCTTTGTGTTGTCTGCAAAGAGACATACTTTTCTTTCCAGTTCCTCTGCAATGTCACTTATAAAGACATTAAAAAGGACTGGTCCCAGTACTGAACCCTGCAGTACCCCACTAGTAACCCTCCTTTCTTCACTGTGGACTCCGTTTACTACTACCCTTTGCGTCCTGTTGTCCAGCCAATTTTTTATCCAGGCTACCACCTTGGGACCCACTCCAAGGTTGGCGAACTTGTATATTAATCTTTTGTGTGGGACTGTATCAAATGCCTTGCTAAAATCTAGGTAGGCCATGTCCACAGCATTGAGGGCCAAAGGAGAGCCTTCCACAGACTTAGGCCCTATGACCCAATGGCACACCCTGATGCCTGTTGGTATGCAGAGGGTGAGGGAATGGTGGTGGGTTGGTAGGGGTGGGAACCCTTGGGGTGGGGTGTTAAAGTTGGAAACCCTAACACCTAATTTCCCGGCTTTTGTCACTGTGGTATCCACCCTAACCGATGCATTAATGATGTTTTTTGCAAAGAATTTCCCATCTTTTTCAGATAGTATAAATGGATCCTCATTTTACTGTGGAAGCGGAGGGTCCTTTGGATCCTGCACTCCCATCCCTCCATCAAGATAGTACAACACTGTCCATAAGCCACAGTGGGAGTGCAGGGTCCTTGGGACCCTGCACTCCCATCACATAATCCACAAAGTACAATAGTGTACATATATCACCATGGGAGTGCAAGGTCCTTTGGACCCTGTGCTCCCATCCCTCCATCCAGATAGTACAACAGTATCCATATGTCATCGTGGGAGCACAGTGTCCAAGGAGCACAGGGTCTGAATGAGATAGTACAACAGTGTCCATAATTCATGGTGGGAGGCAGGGACCTTTGGACCCTGCACTCCCATACCTCCATCCAGATAGTACAACAGTGTGAAATATGGGAAACACTGGCAAAGTTATGAGAGTGCATACAAACTGCACAATGCACACTCATAATGTGCTCATTTTGGGAATTTTTCACCACATTTTCAACATCGGCATTATGGGACCTCTCCTCATGAACAGTGCCTCTGTGAATTTGTTAATCCATCCGAAAAGTTGATTTTGCATAGCGACCGTGCCATTCTGCGCCACAGGTGCAAAATCACATTCTGGACAGGATGTGCAAAATGACAGCTGTTCTGTTCATAAAGTGGTGTGAAAAAATGGTATTGTTGAAAATTTGAAGTGAAAATCTGAAAAATTGAGAAAGTTATGAGTGTGCGTAGAAAGTGCGCAACACACCCGTAACTCAGTCATTTTGGGAATTGTTTCACTAAATTTTCAACATGGGCTTTATGGGTCCTCCCCTCATGAACAGTGACACTGTCATTTTGTTAATTTGTTCCAAAAGTTGATTTTGCACAGTGACTGTGCCATTCTGCACCACAGGTGTGAAAACACATTTTGAGCAGTATGCAAAAAATGGCAGCTGCACTGTTCATAAGGAGGTTTTAAAAAATGCCAATGTTGAAAATCTGGAGTGTAAATATTAAAAATTAGTGAAGTTATGAGCATGCATAGAAAGTGCACAACGTGCGCTTGTAACGTAGTCATTTTGGGGAATTTTGTTTCAGCAAAATACAATGTGGGCTTTTTTGGACTCCACCTCATGAACAGTGGAACTGTCATTTTGTGAATCGGTCCCAAAAGGTGATTCTGCGCAGCAACCCCGAAATCAGCTTTCAGGATCGAGAAACAAAATGACAGTGAAATAGAAACATAGAAACATAGAAAGTGACAGCAGAAGGGGACCACATGATTCACCTAGTGTGCCCATAAGCCTAGCCCTTCTCCCTTAACTGCTATTCAGTGTTATAATACCTCTGTGCCTATCCCATGCCTCCTTGAATGATTTAACTGATCTAGTCTCCACAACTTCTGGTGGAAGGCCATTTCAAGTATCCGCCACCCTCTCGGTAAAGAAGAACTTTCTTGTGTCACTCTTGAACTTGCCTCCTTCCAGCTTCATGCCATGCCCCCCTCATTCTTGCATGATTCTTGATCTGAGCTAGGTCCTGAACCTGGACCTTGTTTATTCCCTTCAAGTACTTGAAGGTTTTGATCATGTTCCCCCATTCTCTGCGTTGTTCCAGGGAGTACATGTTTGGGTCGTGCAGACATTGCTCATATGTCTTGTTGTGGAGTCCAAGTATCATTTTTGTAGCTCTCCTTCACACTGTCTCCAGTCTGTCTATGTCCTTTCTGAGGTGAGGTCTCCAGAACTGCACACTATACTCCAGTTGAGGCCTTATCATTTATCTGTACAGTGGAATAATCACCTCCCTCTTTCTACTTGTAATTCCTCTTCCTATGCAGCCTAACATACTGTTCACCTTTAAAGCTGCTTTTTCACACTGCTTGGATGTTTTCAGGTTGTCTGTTATAATCAACCCCGGATCCCCTTCCTGCTTTGTGGTTTCCAATTTCACTCCACACAGGAGGTATTCCTCACAAGGATTTTTCCTCCCTAGATGCATGACCTTGCACTTTTTAGCGTTGAAATTTAATTGCCAAGTTTTTGTCCACCTTTCTAGTCTTTGAAGATTAGTCCTCACCCTTTCCACTCCCACTGGAGTGCCTGCCCTATTACATATCTTTGTGTCATCTGAGAACAGACACACCTTGCCTTCTAGGCCCACAGATATGTCACTGATAAAAATATTGAAGAGAAAAGGCCCCAGCATCGATCTCTGTGGCACACTGATAGTTGGCCATTTACCAGTACCCTCTGAGTCCTTCCACATGTTCATGAGGAGGGGTCCCAAGAACCCCATGTTAAAAATGTGGGGCCAAAATTCCTAAAATTGGCAGAGATATCAACCTAAGTTAAACCCCCCCATTGACTCCCATTATACAGCTTACCTCAATTTTTTCAGTTTGGGGTTGGACTTTGAAGAGGCAAGATGTCTTCCCAGTCCACGGAAAATCACTGTTCCTGGCCTCTGGATGGTAAGTATGGGCAAGGGGGATGTGGGAGGTGGGTGCAGAGGAGGGTGGGGATAGGGAGAGGCTGGGAGACTACGAGGACAGTTTTATTACAGGCATTTAAAAATCATTGGGACAGTTTTCGTTTTTACAGGTTTTCTTTTGGTCACTGGGCACACTGGGGTGGGCTCCCAGTGTGCCACATAAGTTTGGGGGGGTCATCATACTGACAAGGGGATTGGGCACCCCATCAGAAATAAGAGTGGGCTTGGGGGGTGGTCATTCGACACCGGGAGTGGGCATCCTGGTGTCGTAAAGTTTATTTAAAAAAAAAAATTAAACATGTATCGGCATACTGGGGTGGGCTCCCAGTGTGCCACAATATGGGGGGGATACACACTGACATGGGGATTGGGCACCTCAATGTCAGTGAAGGGCAGATAGCTTCAATGCAGGATCCTGCATTGATCATATATTTCAATGCAGGATTCTGCATCGAAGAAAAAACATCGGGGACAGTTTTCTTTTTTCACAGGATTTTAAATAATGTAGGCACACTGTGGTGGGCTCTCAGTGTGCCAAGTATGTGTGTGTGCGGGGGGGGGGGATACATCCCAACACAGGGATTGGGCACCTCATGTCAGCGAGTCTTCCTTGACTCTGTAGCCAGCAGCACAAGTTCCAGCTGCAGCTGCAGAAGTCAAGAAAATACTGCTCTTCTCATACAGAGAATGGCTTACAAGCTGTTCTCTGTATAAGCTAGTCCACCCCCCAAAAAATATGTTACGGTCCAGTTTCAAAAACAAAAAAACATCGGAATACACCTAAAGGGGTCCTCTTTAGCTATTTTCTGATTTTTTTTGTATTAAAAAGGTTCGGGACTTCAAATTTCTTGCTAAGTGGGGAAACAAGATGGCAGACACAACACAGGGAACTGCGCAAAAAATACCAGCATTCTTTGCAAAAAGAAGCTGGTATTTTTTGCACAGTAGTCCTATCATGCGCACAATACCAGGCTTTTTTTTTAAAGAACCTGGTATTTTTCACACAGTACTGTATTGTGCACACAATAGTCTGATATTGTTCGCACAATACAGTATTGTTCGAACAGTAGTATTTTTCGTGCCTGACATATACATATTCCCATAGGAAATAATTGGGAAATGTAAAATGTGATAAGTTTTGAATGAATTAATATTTTTTCACCAAACCTTCAAAAGGAACATCTGTGATCCAAGGCTTTCTACCCTGAAAATGTTATTCCACAACATAAAGCTGTTTTTGAGATATAGCTGTAGAAAGAAATGTAAAAAAATCCAGAATTTTCTGTTTTTCCAAAACTTTATGTCTCAGAAACTACTTAAAGGATTCCTCAAAAATTTGGCAGCTAAGGAGACCTACCACTAGAGATTATGCATGCCACATTTCATACAAATCCATTGAATGGCTCCAATGTTATTAAGGCTCAAAGTTTGGACTTCAACATAGAAGTGTAGTTTCACCCTAAGTATACTGGTGTGACTGCACACTATATATATATATATATATATATATATATATATATATATATATATACACACACACATATATATATATACAGTATATACATATATATTCATTGCAAAAAAACTTTGTTAATGCATCAGTTAGGGTTAAAGTAACAAAAGTGAATGAGATGTTGGAGCCCCAACCCTCCACTCTGCCACCCGCCATCCTCCTCCACAGACCAACAGATGCCAGAGTGTGCCATGAGGTCATCAGGCCTAACTCTCACCCCATTCTCCTTTACTGTAGCATGTCAATCTGTTTACACATGGAATGGGGTGAGAGTTGGGCCTAACGACCCCATGGCACACCCCAGCGTCTGTCAGTCTGTGGAGGAAGGGAGGATGAGGGGTTAGGGGCTCAACCCTAACATCTCATTTCTCCACTTTTGTTGCTTTAACCCTAACTGATGCATTAATAAGGTTTTTTGCAATGAATTTCATTACTTTTTGCAAAAGTGTAATATAACTAGTAAAAGGGCGCAGCGTTCCCACCAAGCTGTCCATTTGTGCATAGCGATGTGCATCTATGGAAGCGCGGGCCCTGCGCTCCCACTTACACATTAAATACAGAGCCATACAGCAGCCCTATAGGACAAGGAACACTTATAACAGTAATTTGCCAATATCTCAGTAACTGTAGCAGCTATGAAAAAAATCCCAGTGTCATTGTAATCATGACAGTGAGACCTCCATGTGAGATAGCCAACAGAATCTATATTTGACATTGTTTTTGATATATGGGTGCTGAAATGCACCACAGGCAGCACAATTCAATGGATGCACATAACTCAGGCATTTTTAGGATTGTTTCCACCCAATTTTCAACATGGCATTTTGGGAACTCCACCTCATGAACAATGTCACTTTCATTTTGTTAATCTGTCCCAAAAGTTGAGTTTGCACAGCGAATGCGCCATTCTGCGCCACAGGTGCAAAATCATGTTTTGGGCAGGATGTGAAAAATGACAGCTGTATACTGTTCATGAGGAGGTGTGGAAAAGGGTAATGTTGAAAACCAGGAGGGAAAATATGAAAAATTGGTGAAGTTACAAGCGTGCATAGAAACTACACAACACACGCTCAAACATGGCTATTTTGGGGAATTTTTTTTAACCAAATTTTCAACATGAGCTTTTGGGAAATCCCCTCATGAACACTGGCACTGTGATTCTATTAATCCATCCTGAAAGTTGATTTTGCACAGTGATGTGCCATTCTGTGGCAGAGGTGCAAAAACACATTTCAGGCAGGATGTGAGAAATAACAGCTGTACTGTTCATGAGGAGGTGTGAAAAAATGACAATATTGATAATCTGAAGTGCAAATATTAAAAAATGTCAGAGTTATGAGTGTGCATAGAAACTGCACAACGCGAGCTTGTAACAAGGCCATTTGTTGCATTTTTTGCACCAGATTTTCAACATGGGCTTTTTGGAACCTCCCCTCATGAACACTGGGACTATCATTTTGTTAATAAGCCCCAAAAGGTGATTTTCCATCCGAAAAGGTGATTCCATGCAGTCAGCGTGAAATCACCTTTTGGGACTGAGTAATGAGATGACAGTGCCAGTGTTCATGAGGTGGAGTCCCAAAATGCCTATGTTGAAAATTTGGTGACAAAATACCCCCAAATGGCTGAGATATCCACATTTAAATTCTTTGTATCAGAGTCATACCACGTAGGATCCTAGTTCGTATCGTCATACGAACTAAGATCCTACGTCATATGAAGCTGATATGAGAAAGTTTTTTAATGTTAAATAACACACAGTTTAAGGGCATTTTCTGAACAGTAAAGTGCAGAATGCACCTAGGGGGTCACAATAAGCAAGCTACAGGTGTTGGTTTCTCCCCAGAATATCATTTTGGGAGGTTTCCAAATTTGAATTTCAGGCAAACTGGAAACAAGATGATGACCATATGAAAGAGGAATTTTCTCATACAATGCAGGATTCCTCTTTCATATCAACCAACTATTTTAAAGTGCCTACTGAGCATGCTCAGAAATTATTTTTTCAAATTTTTAAATTGCAATAACTTAAAAACGGCTTATCGTTTTTTTCACCAGACTAGCAAAAGGCACATCTGTGAGGTAGTCCCTTTCTGTCCAGAAAATGTCATACCAAACAAATAAACTCTCATGGCTGTAGGTAAGTTCAAAGAAAAATCCCAGTAAAGTCAATGGGTAAAAACATGTTTTTTCACCTCTCCATAACTCAGAGACCACACAATCAACTGGAACGAAACTTGCCAGATCATGAGATTTATACCATTGGAAGCTGCATACCAAATTTTGGGCAAATCCGTATTAACAGTTGCAAAGTTATTAAAGTGCAGCATTTTGGGTTTAACATTGAAGTGCCTACTCAAACCTAACTATAGGGCACGATTGCACCCCTATTTTTTATATATATATATATATATATATATATATATATATATATATATATGAGCAAAAAACTCCATTTAATGTATCAGTTAGGGTTGTTCCACAGTGAAAAAGTGAGGAAATTCGATGTTAGAGTTGAAACCCGCCTTGCACCCTCCAGCCCACCCCCAACCAGCATCAGGGTGCATTGGGGTCTTCTCGGTCGTAACTCTCACCCCATTCTCCTATTCCTCAGCTTCTTTCCACATGTGATGGGGTGAGAGTTAGGGCGATACCCAACGCACATCCTGATGCCAGTTGTGGGGTGGCCTGGAGGTGCAAGGGCTTCAACCCTAACATCGACTTCGCTGCCGCCGGAACAACCCCAACTGATGCAATAAACGAGTTTTTTACCTCTAATTTCCTCTTTTGAGAATGATAATGAGAATAGTGAATGTAATGTGGTGGCAGGAGCACGTGGTCTACACCCGCCATGTGAAGTCTTGTCACATAGTAACACGGTGCCCACAAACGCAAATGGTAATGTACATGGTGACGCAAAGCGAAACAGAAAGAGAAACAGTACTGTAGACACAAATGGTAAAAATAATGCAAACGCAAGCTCAAATGAAAATGCAAAGGGCAACGCACATGGTGGCGTAGCCGGGAACGGTAAGTGAAACGGGTACAGAACCACAAGCGGAAGCATTAAGAGTAACAGTAATGTAAGCGCACAGGCTGGTTTTCCCCAAAAGCTGCATAGAGAAAGACAGAGAGTACAAAGAATGTATGCATAATAATGGGTCTCGGAGCAGAAAATGAGGAGTTGGAATACTAAATTGCGTATATCTCAGGAACCATACGACGTAGAAAGAAAATTTAAAAGTCATATGATTTATGACTTTCCTGGCTAGTTTTGTAAGGGGGCTAAGTAGTTTTCCAACAAAAAGTCCGTATCGCACACCGTTTCTGAGATACGGGCCCTGAAAGGTGTGGCGAATGCCGTAATGTTATCCTATGGCGAAAAAAGAGAAGTTCGGAGTACCATAACTTTGCCGCCCTGTAATATTTTTTCACCAAACCACCAAAAGGCACATCTGTAGGATGTTGGCTTTCTTCCCTCCAAATGTCAGTGTAAAAGACCAAACCGTTATTTTGCAGCAGTGTGGCAAAGAATTCCTGTCATGCAGCGGACGCCGCAATGTTAGTCTATGGGAAAAAGTGTCAACTTCAGAGTACCGTAACTTTGCATTCATGTGATATTTTGTCACCAAACCATGAAAAGCACATCTGTGAGATGTTGGCTGCCTTCCATCCAAATTTCAGCCCAAAAGACCAAACCGTTCATTTGAGCAGGGTGGCAAAGAATTCCTGTTATTTTGGGCATAGTGTCGCAAAGTAGTGTCGTGATTTGTGAAAGCTTTCACACAGATTTGCGAAAGTGTCATGACTGCAACACTACTTTGTGACACTACTTTTTCCCAAAATTTTAAAAACATATTTCTGGGGTGTTTAACCACAAAATAAAGACATGGCCAGCATCCTCAGGGTCCGACTAGGTGAACACAGAAATAATTGTGTCCATAGAGGGTCCCAATTTTAAATGCCAAGCATTTTTCTGATCACTAACTGAAAACAAAATGGCAGATTTGCAACCCTACTAGGGCCATTTGCGACACTAAAAAGTGCATTTGCGAAAGTGTCGAACTTTTTGTTAACTTTTCACATTGACTTATAATGGGAAATTGTTTTTTGAATAACTTTTGAACCGTTTAATATTTTTTCACGAAATCTTCAAAAGGCACATTGGGGACCCAAGCCACACGTTCCCTGAAGTTTTAAGACCAGTCACACAAACCGAGCGACCTGTAGGGACGAGCAAAGAATTCAAAAAAGCGTAAACGCTCGCGCAGATCATGCTTAATAACTCCACAACCGTACATCCGAACAGTACGAAAGTTGGCAGATCTCAAGATGTACGGTTCTTGATCATGTATTCCAAATTACAGGCAAATCCATTGAACAATTGCAAAGTTATTAAGGTGAAAAATTTTAGGTTTAACATGTAAATGACTCCTCAACCCTAACTATGGTAGCACGGATATATACAGTGTATATATATATATTCATTGCAAAAAATCTCCATTAATGCATCAGTTATGGTTGCTTTCCACACCACCAAAAGTGTGGAAATTCAACGTTAGGGTTTCCAACTCAACTACCCCACACCCCACCCCAGCCCCACTCTCCACACACCAACATGCATTGGGTGCGTGTTGGAGTCATCTGACCAAACTCTTACACCATTCCATTTGTAAACAAGCTGAGCTGGCACAGTATAGGAGAATGGGGTGAGAGTTAGGCCCAATGAACCCAACACACTCTGACACCTGTTGGTGTGTGGAGGGTGGGGCATGGGGTAGTAGTGTTGGAAACCCTAAAGTCAAATTTCCACACTTTTGTTGGTGTGGAAATCAACCCTAACTGATGCATCAATGGAGTTTTTTGCAATGAGTTTATCTTCTTTTCCAGAAAGTGAAATGTTAGTCATATGGAATGCATAGATGGGAGCTTGGGCCCTCCGGGCTCTGCACTCCCACCCATCCATAACTTTGTCCTCAGGTTTGCAAAATGGTATCCATAGATGGGAGCACAGGGTTCACCCACCCATGAGTGTAGTGCTCACAGTTTAGCATAAATAGTATGCACAGTTGGGGGCACAGTCCCTCTGGGTCCTGCACTCCCACCTACACATAAGTGCAAACACATAGCACAGGCTTACAGGCATTCCAAGCAACCCCATAATGCTTATTTGCCAATATCTCAGTAACCATAGCAAGTGTGGGAAAAATTATTTTGCAGTTGTATTCATGACCCAGCAACTGCTATGCATGCTTAGTACACAAGTTGCATTTAGTGAAAATCTGTATCTCAAACCGTTTTTGAGATGTAGGTGCCAAAAGGCGCTGTGACCACTACAATGCAATCCTATGGGAAAATTTGCAACTTCAGAATGCTATAACTCTGGAACTGGTGGAACGTTTTTTCACCAAACCAGCAGAAAGCACATCTGTGGCGCAAGGGCTTGCCACTCTGCAAATATCAGCTCAAAAGTCCAAACCATGTAGTGGCAGTGAGGTGACAAAGAAACCATGATTTTGGGAAGAATACTGTCACAAATTGCAAAACTTTGCTCATATTTGCCATGCCATGCAACACTTTTGCAAATTTGTGAAAGTGTTATCCTCCCATTTGTGACAGTACAAATGGCCATGTCAAAATACACATATTTTTAGGTCTTTTTGAAAAAAAAAACTGAAGCATGGGTACTGTTTCAAGGACCCATTTAGGTAAACAAAACCATTGGCGTTTACCTAGGGGCACTATTTTTTTGTACTATAACATTTTTTCTCCACCGCTAACTGAAAACAAGATGGCAGTGGCATGACACTACTGAGGGCATCTGCGACAGAAAAAGGTACTTTCGCAACACTACAAGTTGCTTTCATGCTGAACATATTTTTTCCACATAGGAAATAATGGGAAACTGTAAACTTTAATAACTGTTGAGCATATTAATATTTTTCACCAGACCTTCAAAAGACACTTCACTGAGCCAATCCCCATATACCTTGAAAATTTTGGACCAGACAGACAAACTGTTCAGGCTGTAGAGACAAGCAAAGAATTCACAAAAGTTGAGGATTTTTCACACTTTTCCATTCTCTGCAGCTCCACAACAGCAAATCCGACCAGAACAAACATTTCTAGATCCAGAGATCTATTGTATGACAATGCGCATGCCAAATTTCAGGTGAATCAGACAAACGGTTGCAAAGTTCTTAAAGCGCAAAATTTGGGGTTTAACAGAAGTAGCCATGCAACCCTAACTATACCTGCCCTGTAAGATATATATATAGCATTACCTGCACAGTAGTGCAGGTATAGTTAGGGTTGCACGGCCACGTCTCTATTAACCCCCACATTTTGCCACAGATCTCTGGATCTGGTAAATTTCATTCTGGTCAGATGTGTGGTTGCAGAGCTGTGGAGCACCTCAAAATGTGAAAAATACCACTTTTTTTTACAAATTCTTTCCTTGGGGCTATGGTCCAAATGGTTTGGGAGTTTGGTCTGAAATTGTGTTGGTATATGAGGTCTGGGTCACTGATGTGCCTTTTGAAGGTTTGGTGAAAAAATATTAATCCTTTCAAAAGTTACTAATGTTTAAAGTTTCCCATTATAGCCTATGGGGAAAAAAGTATATGTCCGCTTCAAAAGCACTTTTTGCTTTCACGAAAGCACTTTTGACTGCTACAAATTGGTTGTGTACTTTCGTACTGCCACCATCTTGTTTTCAGTTAACGATGCCAAAAAACAGTGTAATTCAAAAAATGCTACCTCCTGGTAAACACCAACAGTTGTGTTTACCTAACTGGGGCCCGAGGAACATGATCCTGACATTATTTTTTCAAAATAGTGGCCAGAAATAGGTTTACTGTATTTTGACCATTGGTAGTGCTGCGATTTGTGGTACTTCTTTTATGAAACTGCCACAAATTGTGGAACTTTTCACGTAACTACTAGCAATGTCGCACAAATACTGCCGCAAATTATGGCACTGTTTTGTGAAAATTGCCACAATTTGCAGCAATACCTCAATGGGAAAAACACATTGGCCCCAGTAAGAAAGCCCAAAACCTTTTTTGGCCACTTTTTGGGCCAACTAAGGTCAGAATTGTGTTCCTCGGCCCCCATTTAGATAAACACCTGTTGGTGTTTACCTAATAAAAGGAGTTTTTCTCCTTTTACTGTCTGTAAGAGGGCTGAGGCATGTGTTATTTAATTAAAAAGTTTCTGCCGACATCAGAGTGCCCGGTCCTCATGTCAGCAGTAGGCATAACCCCCCCCACACACACACACACACATTTGCCACTATGGGAAACTGGCTAGCCCACTCCCAGTGTCCCAAAATGTTTTTTTTTTAATGATTCTGCCAACATCAGGGTGCCCAATCCCAATGTCAGCAGTAGAAATACACCCCCTCTGCCCCCTGCCAGTGTGTTACACTGGGAAGCACACTCCCAGTGTACCAAAATATTTATTTTCCTTTAAGAGTTTTTCTGCCAACACTGGGATGCCCAATCCCCATGTTGGCACTACCCCCTGACAGTGTGGGACACTGGCTAGCCCACTCCTAGTGTCCCCAATTATGTGCTCCAGTCCACAGTAATGTGGGACAGTGGGGAGCTCACCCAGTGTCCCGATATATAGTTATACCTGTAAAAATAAGAAAACAGTCCCCTGTCTTTTTTTAAAACCTGGAAAGAAGAAAATGTTTTCCCATCTTCTCCTCCATCCCCTTCCCCCATTCCAACCCTCCCACTGAGCAACCCACCTCCCCACACACCACCCTTGCCCTACACTTACCACTGGAGGCTGTCGGCTGCCATCTTCTGTTGACCAAGACACATCTGCACTTTTCAAAAGCAAAACGCCAACTGAAGAATCAAGGTAAGGTCCGTATAATGGCTGTCAATGGCGTTTTGAACTTATGTTGATAGCTCAGCCATGTTTCTACATTTTTGCACTAAATTTTCAACATGGGCTTTTTGGGACCCCACCTCATGAACACTGACACTTTCTTTTTGTTACCCTGTCCTGAAAGGTGATTTCAAGATTGCTGTGTGAAGTCACCTTTCAGGACCGATTAATGAAATGACAGTGCCAGTGTTCATGAGGAGGGCTCCCAAAAAGCCCATGTTGAAAATTTGGTGGAAAAATATCAAACAACACCTGAGTTATGCACTGCCATTAAAAATGTTTCTATGCATGCTCGTAACTTTGGCAGTTTTTAATATTTGCACTCCAAATTTTCAACATTTCAATTTTTTCATACCACCTCATGAACAGTACAGTTGCCATTTTTTTACATCCTGCCCAAAATGTGTTTTTGCTACTATGGCACAGAATGGCATGTATGCTGTGAAAAATCACCTTTCGGGGCCAATTAATGAAATGACAGTGCCACTGTTCACGAGGCGAGGTCCCCAATAGGCCATGTTGAAAATGTTGTGCAAAAATTCCTCACAATTCCCGAGTTACATGCGTCCATTGAATTAATTCTACACATGCATGTAACTTTGGCAGTTTTCTATATTTTACCACCAAATTTTCAACATAGCCATTTTTCACACCACCCCATGAATACTACAGCTGTCATTTCCCACATCCTGGCTGAAATGTGTTTTTGTACCTGTGGCACAGAATGGCATTGCAGTTGTGCATAATTACATTTTGCCTTGCATTTTACAATTACTCTGTACCGGGGTACATGTGGTGGGGTAATAAGATGGCTATGCTGACAATTTGAACACCATAGTTTGACAAATGGAAGCACAGGGACCTTACATACATATGTGCATCTACGGTGGGATTGGAGCACAGGTTCCAAAGGATCCTGCACTCCCACAGCAAAATAAGGATACTATTATACTATCTCAAAAAGAAGGGAAATTCATTGTAAAAAAACTCCATTAATGCATCAGTTAAGGCTTCTATTACAGTGACAAAAGTCTTGAAGTTCAGTGTTAGGGTTAATAACCCTACCTACTCCCACCCGCACCCTCCACACACCAACATATATATATATATATATATATATATATATATATATATATATATATATATATATATATATATATGTATATATTGCTGCAAAATTTAATTAGGGTCAAATCAACAAAAGTTGGGAAATGAGGCATTAGGGTTTCCTAACACCTACCTCTCAAACCAGGCAGGAGAGCAGGTGTGGGGTGTGCCTTGGGCTTCTCAAGCCTAACACTCACCCCATTCCATCTGTAAATAACGTCAGATGTATAGACGTTGTGAGAACGGGGTGAGCGCTAGGCTTGAGAAGCCCAAGGCACACCCCACACCTGCTGTTCTGCTTGGTTTGGGATGGTGGGGTGTTAGGGAAACCCTAATGCTTCATTTCCCAATTTTTGTCACTTTGACCCCAACTGGAACATTAACAAAGTTTTTTGCAACTTATTTCCTTACTTTTTGAGATAATGTAATAGTATCCTTATTTTACTGTGGGAGCGAAGAATAGATGCGTATGTATATGTAGCTGTGGAAGCACAGGGCCTTCCGGGCCCTGCACTTCCATTTATAGGACAACAATGACCAAATTGTCAACATGGCCATCTTTTTACCCTACTTCATGTACCTGTTACAGAAAATTTTTTAATCCCCACCAAAATGCAATTCTGTGCAACAGCAATGCCATTCTGCACCACAGGCGCGAAAACACATTTAGACCAGGATTCCAAACATGACAGTTGTGACATACATGAGGTGGGGGTAATAAGAAGGCTATTTTGAAAAAAGGGGTGAAAATATTTAACATTCCTGAAGTTATGAGCAGGCATAGCGAAATTGCAACAAATGGTCGTAACTTTGGCATTTTTTCATATTTTGACCCCAAATTTTCAACATAGTCTTCTAATGACCCTGCCTTATAAAGCCCATAGGTGAAAATGTTCAAATCTGTGCTAAAACACCATTCCATGCCACAGGTGCAAAAACAGGTTATGGAGATGATGTGAAAAATGACAGCTGTACTGTTCATGAGGTGGTATGAAAAAATGGCAATGTTAAATATTTGGAGTCAAAATATTAAAAATTTCCAAAGTTAGGTGTGTGCATAGAAACATTTCAATGAATGCGCATAACTCACCCATTTTTAGGTATTTTTTCATCAAATTTTCAAAATTCCCTTTTTGGGACCCCACTTCATGAACACTGGTGATGAAATTTCATTATTCAGTCCCGAAAGGTTATTTTGTGTAGCAACTGCGAAATCACCTTCTGGACCCAATTAAAGAAATAACAGTTGAAGTGTTCATGAGGTGGGGTGTCAGAAAAGCCATGTTGAAAATTTGGTGAAACATTTCCCAAAAATTACAAAGTTATGAGCATAAGTTCAAAAGGCAATTGAAATACGTTATACGGCACTTACAGTGGCGTCCCCCAGGATGAAACACACTTTTAACACACTCTGCAGTATGCTGCAGAAGACCTACTGAATAAAGCAATGTAATTTCAATGGCAATTAGACCCCTTTGTCATGCAGGAAACTGTGGCATTCACTTCATCCTGGCAGTGTCACATTTTCCTGAATGACACAGGGGACTAATTACCATTAAAATTACATTGCTTTATTCAGTAGGTCTTCTGCAGCATTCTGCAGAGTGCTGCAAAAAGCTGCCAAATTGTATTTCATCCTGGGGGACGCCGCTGTACCTTTAGTCCTCACTTCACAGTTTGGCTTTTAAGAGTGCAGACATATCTTGGTCCACAGAAGACGACAGCCTATGACATCCAGTGGTAAGTATAGGGTGGGGTGGTGGGTGGTGGGTGCTCAGTGGGAGGCTTGGGAGGGGATGGCAGAGATGACAAGTGACAGTTTTCTTTCTTTCTTTCTTTCTTTCTTTCTTTCTTTCTTTCTTTCTTTCTTTCTTTTCTTGTTTTAAAAAAATATGTTGGGGGACTGTTTTCTTTTTACAGGTTTACGTTAAATAAATATTTTGGGACACTGGTGCCCCACACTGCTGGAGGGGGCTTTAAATGCTGACACAGGGATTGGGCCCACTGATGATGGCACTCTCAATAAAACAAAGGAGGGGCATCCGACACTGGGGGTTGGGTATCCCAGTGTCAGATAATATAAATAAATAAGGGACTAGGGAATGGTGATCAGAGGGTGGAGGGTGCCACTGGACACCAGGAAATATATCATGAATTTAGGGGCAGTGATGGAAGACTGAGGGTGCCATTAGACATCAGGGAAAACAGGGGCTCACAACTCACAATGCAGCCGGTGACAAATCTGCCTGCTACCATCTCCCCACCATTGCAAAATTCGAATCGCCTTTGTTTTGGGTTGGGTACATGTTCATAATTTGATGCCCCCCCCAACTCAAGACAGCCTCTAGACCCCTCTGCCTCCCCAACCACCAATATGGAAAAATGACAGACATTCTTGCAAAGTCAAGAACAAAGCAAACGGTTCCATGGAGAAGCAGCTCATTCATCTTCATTTCCAACGGCCTGATGAAAGGATGAGAGCCTCTGATAGTAACACGACTGGCTGATAAACATGAAGTTGTGTTACTTTCGGAGGTGGGCATCTTTCCATTTATGATTTTGAGAAGGAAGATGAGTGAGATGCTCCACAGTGGGATCATCCCTTCTGCTGTTAATTTTTCCATTTTAGGGACTAGAGTGAGTGAGTGAGGAGGGCAGTGGGTCTAGTGTGTTTCTTGGGCAGGGGTTCAAATTATGAACAGATATTCAAGTCAGCTCAGAGATGACTGGGATTTCACAAAGGTGGGGGAAGTGGTAACTGGTAGATTTTGGTTTTGGGGAAAAAAACTTTAATGTTTTCAATGAAGGGCTGGGTGAGAGGAAGGTGGGGACTAGTGAGTGTGTTGGGGGTGGCATTTTAAAATGAAATTACAGTTTACACTGGGGGAATGTGGCAGTCAACAGTAGCTGGCAAGAAGTAAGATGAGCTGCTGCAGAGGCATATGACTATTATTGACACTAACAATTTCGAAACCATGAAAGTACTGCATCCAAATTTATATTGCTGTCAATATGATTTTCCACACCCTTCCACTTCAACTGCACACTTCAGTCAGTTCAGTCTACCACTCTGCCCAGTCCAGCCTTCTTTTCTGGGACTTAAAATGTGCTCATTGTTTTGCATCCTATGGGAACATATGGGAAGGCATGACATATGCCATTCATGATCTCTGATCAGAAAAGACTGCTTTTGAGTGAGCAGCTGCACAGTCAGTGGTTCTAGACCTGCAGCAAAATGCTGATGACATACTAAACAGTTAATGCATTTTTTAATCATCCTTTGGCTCGGCTCATGACTCACAATTTAACAATATGGATGAGCCGAGCCAAGCCACCTCTTTGGCAAGCACAGGCTAGCCCAGGTATAGCCAGGAGGATAATATGGAGGCTGGAGGCTGGTCCGCTGGCACATGGGCAAGGTGTCCATCTGCAACACTGATGACCCAGGTTCAGGAATAGACTCTGGATGTCTGAGGGCAAGTCAGGGGAGAAGAACTGAGCATCCCAAGGACTGCCTTCCTTCTCTGGGGGGGAGGGGATAGAGTATCCAGCACAATGTGGACATTTTGCAGAGGCTGAGGGTAGCTCTGTGCCAGTGCCATAACCCGTGTGGGGTGGGGAGGATGCAGGACATCATTGCACATCCCTGCTCCCAGAGGAAAAACCAACAAACAATCACAGGCCACCCATCGTGATGCCCGCCCGTGACCCTGATCACCCCCTCCGGCTCTCCCTCCACCAACCAATTCCAATGTTTGCAGTTCCAGCCAGCCTCGAACTCCACCCTGGGGGGGAAGCCAGGTAGGCAATGTCAGTGGGTGCCTCCCCTGCCGATACCTTGTCCTGTCTCTGACAGGTTCGCCTGGCACCATGGCTCCACCCTGGTGGGGGTAAGCCAGGGGATATCTGTGGGGGAAGGTGAGTACGGGGGAGCTAGGCGGGGGTCAGGAGTTTGGGAAGAGGAGGGGGATGGTAAACAAACTAAAAAAATGATGGAGGCTGGAGCTATTAGAGAAGGGAGTCAGGCTAGTGACAGGGAGCATCTAGAGAACCCAGGGCAGGCAGGTAGCAGAGTGTGGGATTAGATGCAGAAAACAGCAGCACTCAAAGCACATCTGCAGCATATTACAGTGGGTCACCCACAGAGGGACTGGGGCAGCTGCATGCATCGAACCGTATTTTATCTCATCACTGCTCTTTTGTCTTATTTAAAGAGAAGTGATATGATATTTACAAACTGAGGAAGCAATCACCTGCAAAGTTCAAAGTCTGCTCTGCTGCCAAAGGACCAACTTTGATTCAAGGTGTGGAGTGCCATTGTGGGAATAGTTCTGCAGCTGGGCTTAAAAGGAGGCCCCCCCAGGTGTCAAGCGTAAACAGCAGTAGCTATTAATAATAAAAAAAAAAGGAGCCAGATAAAAAGAGGAACAAAAATAAAAAGAAACTCAATGGCCCAGTTGGATCTTTTGTAAATCTGGCTCTGCAGCAAAGCGAGTCCACGACCTTTCCCTAACCACCCTCCCACCACCAGCTGCTCAGCTGCAGCATGCTAATAGTGGTCCGCCTGTTCATATTCTGCTGTCAGGCTCCCTGCTTGATCGATCTCCTTTTCTGAATCCCCCTCATGCTAATATTCTTTTAAAAAGAAAAGAAACAACTGTATGAAGCTGCCCAACACTGAGTCATGGCTCAGTACAACAGGAGGGCTGTGCTTCTGGATCATTCTTTGGATGGGGTCAACTGCATCTGCAGAACTAAATAAAATCTGCTGTTCTCATACAGAGAACACAGCTGATGGCTCCTTTTGCTAAGCTGGGCACCTGGGATTTTGGGTGCCCAGAAAAAGTATTTCTAGCCCTAACTGTGAAAAACAAACATCAGAATCTAGCTAAACAGACCTGTTTGGATGCTGAAAACAGCAGCACTCAGAGTACGCTTGCAGCATATTACAGTGGGTCTAGGAAGGAAGAAAGGATCTACCAGCTACCACTTCACCCTAAATGGATCAGTTTAGCTAGGTTCTGGTGTTTGACTTGTAAAATGACAACATTTTTATGTATTTTCCATGCTTTTTAGTTTGTGGGGAAAAGAAACACGATGGCTGCTAGCTAAAATGGAGTTTTCCTTCACAAAAAGGATTTTCTCCCTCACGAAGCAGGAATGGGTCTTGCTAGAAAGAATCCTTTCTGTAAGGTCAATCCTTTGTTGAACTTTATCCCTCTAATTTGGATAGTGAACTTCCCATTGAAAACAATGGGAATTAAAAAATGTAATAACTTTGCAACAAAACAATATTTTGTCACCGATACCAGTCCATTTACAGAAGAAAGGGTTCTGAAAGAACTAATAAAATTGAAGGCGGACAAAGCAATGGGGCCTGATGAGATTCACCCAAGAATTCTAAAAGAACTAAGGGTAGAACTAGTGACACTGCTGACTACTCTCTTTAACAAATCATGGGAGGATAGGGTGGTACCTGAGGACTGGAGGAGGGTGGATGTGATTCCTCTTCACAAAAGTGGGAGCAGGACAGAGGCAGGAAACTACAGACCAGTTAGTTTGACCTCAGTGGTAGGGAAACTGATGGAATCACTTCTGAAGAAAAGAATTGTTGAGTACCTAGAGTCCAGTGGGGCACAGGACCCAAGGCAGCATGGATTCATGATGGGAAGGTCATGTCAGATGAATCTAATAGATTTCTTTGACTGGGTGACCAAAGTAGTAGACCAGGGAGGGGCTATGGACATGGCCTACCTAGATTTAAGCAAGGCATTTGACACAGTCCCACACAAAAGATTAATACACAAGTTAGCCAGCCTTGGAGTGGGTCCCAAGGTGGTAGCCTGGATGAAAAATTGGCTAGACAACAGGATGCAAAGGGTAGTAGTAAACGGAGTCCACAGTGAGGAATGGAGGGTTACTAGTGGGGTACCGCAGGGTTCAGTAATGGGATCGGTCCTTTTTAATGTCTTTATAAGTGACATTGCAGAGGAACTGGAAGCAAAAGTATGTCTCTTTGCAGACAACACAAAGATCTGCAACAGGGTTGATACACACGAGGGAGTGAAAAGGATGAGAAGGGACTTGGCAAGGTTGGAGGAATGGTCAAATGTATGGCAGCTCAGATTCAATGCAAAGAAGTGCAAGGTAATGCATCTGGGAAACAAAAACCCAGGAGAAGAGTACACAATGTGGGGTGAGATTCTGACAACAGCAAAAATGGAAAGGGACCTAGAGGTAATTATATCAGATGACCTAAAGGCGGGCAAGCAATGTGAGAAGGCAGTAAGGAAGGCTGGGGGGATACTGGGATGCATAGGGAGAGGTATCAATAGTAGAAAACAGGAAGTTGTTATCCCTCTGTACAGACAGTTGGTGAGACCCCATCTGGAGTACTGTGTGCAGTTCTGGAGACCCCATCTCTGCAAAGACGTAGACAGAGTGGAGGAATGGTGCAGGGTCTGCACCTGGAGACATACGAAGAAAGACTAAAGGAGCTTAATCTGTATACCCTTGAGGAAAGAAGGGAGAGAGGGGATATGATAGAAACTTTCAAGTACCTCAAGGGAATCAACAAAGTCCAAGAGGGTAGCATCTTTCAGAAAAAGAGATGTGCAATAACAAGGGGACACAATTTGAAGATGGGGGGGAACGGCTCAGAGGTAATGTGAGGAAGTATTTTTTCATGAAGAGGGTTGTGGTTACATGGAACAGCCTCCTTGAGGAGGTCATGGAGTCAAGAACAGTGGGGGAATTCAAGAATGCATGGAACAGGCATAAGGCAGTCCTAGTGGGGGGTAGAAGGAAGTAAGCTGTTGGTTAACTAGGATCTGCAGCTTATCTGTTAGGTAGGAAAATGGGCAGACTAGGTGGGCCACGCGTTCCTTATCTGCCGTCAAATTCTATGTTTCTAAACAAAGCATTGCAGTTCTGTTGCCCAAGCTGGTACATCACACCAAAATTCCACACAGTGTGGAAGCAATGCGATGAAGAAAAAAACCTGCAAATAATGGCAACTTTTGAGGTTTTAGTGCTATCTGGATTTCAGAATTCGTATATCCAACTGGAAAGAAACTTGTCACTTCAAGAGATCTACCCCACAGGACAGTACGTACCAAATTTTGTGCAAATGCATTGATCAGTTGCAAAGTTATTAAAGTGCAAAATTTGAGGTTTAACATTAAACAGGCTATATATATATATATATATATATATATATAGTATATATATATATATATATATATTTTTTTTTATTTAGATTTATTTATTTAAAATTTCAGAGAATACATTTGAGCACAAGTGTTCTTTTATAAAGGACAAATTTTACAAATAACTTGACAGAGACGTACAAGTTCCTGAGGACAGTTAAATGAGTGAACTGTGAAGACCTATTCAACAGGAACAGTAATTCAGTCATGAGAGGACACACATGGAGACCAATCCATAGAAACAGCAAGAGAGATGTGAGGAAGTTCTGCTTCACCAAGAGGGTGGTGGAGATCTGAAACAGATTATCAGCAGAAGTGGTGGAGGCATGGACTTTAAGTTGGTTCAGTCATGGTTGTAACAGGTTAAAGATCTAATAATTCCAGCAATAGGAGATGGGGGGGGGGCTTGGAGGAGAGATAGGGAGGGCTTGGAGGTAGAAAACCCCTTTAGGACATCATGTCAGGAGGATAGGTAGGGAATTCTTTATGGACAGACTGGATGAACCCTTGGTCTTTATCTGCCAGCAACATCTGTTTCTTCGTTTCTATTTCTGATGCCAGCTACAATACCTGTAAACCCAAGATCTCATACTAAAGAGCTTCTCATGGGGTTTCAAACTATGCCCTTCCTTCCTTCCTTTTTGTTGCCAGTATCAAGCACCATTCTTGTTATTCATCCATCATAATAGAATTCCAGTATTGCATCATGCCATGAGCAATCAGCTCCAAAGTATTCTGGCAGTGTCTGTGACACTATACATGTAGCAATAGACAAGCTGCCAAACAATTGAATATATGAGCACCACTGATCTGTGGGCTAACATTAAGACCTCAGGTAAGCCAGTCTGAGCTAAGCACCAATTACAAGTCCACCAAACCACAGTACTGGTTATTACTGTCTTTGGAAAGACCCACAGCACAGTAAACATCCTTGAGAATCTAAGGGAAGAACTGAGCCAATGGCACCATTCAAATAACCTGATGTCTGGATTCATATATTTGACAATGGCACCAGCATGGTTAAAACAATCAGATAGCAGTTACACCCATATTCCTTGTTTTCTTTTGCACGCTGCTTGAATCTCATTGTGCAGGACATCTTGAAGGACATCCAACCTGTGGAGAAATGTTGACCATTTCAGCAACTTGTCCAATGCCCAGAAAGAATTGGAAGCCCTGCAGTGGTTCAGTGGTCTGCCAGTGCATTTACTCATGCCAGAGATTGCCACGTGCTGAAACTTGACCTATTACATATTTCAGACACTATTTAAGCAGAGAAAGGCAGTCAATATGTATTTAATGTCTCACAACATTAGATACGCTGATGTAGCTCCTACAGGATCCCAGTGTGCCCTCATAGAGAGTTTATTTTTATTTTCTGCATTTTAAATAGTTAATAAGACATCAAAGCAAGCATTTGCCAATGTCATTCATGTTTGTTTGCTTGTATTTACAGTGTAGTTGATGGACATAGATGATGCAGCAGTTAAAATTAACAAATGAATAACACAAGTTTTAATGATGAATTTGTCATGATTGGGAAATTAAGAGGTTCACACATATTTATTTATTTATTTATTTATTTATTTATTTATTTATTTATTTAATTAATTTTGTTCACTGGATAAGCCCACTGGGCCCAACAGTTCCTTTTTTCAGGGGTGACCTGGAGTTAGTTACATATAAACTTTTGGGTACAGGACAATTCATATACATGAATATTACATGATGTTGATTTCTTAGATTGTGACCCCAAATTTTCAAGATAGTATTTTTATTACCACACCATATGAACATGAGAGGTTTCATTTTGAAATCCCACAAGAAACATGACTTTGGAGAACAACTATGAAAACAGGTTTGGGAGGGGGATTTGAAAATAACACCTGCCATGTTTATTAAGTGGGGTTAAAAATAGACTATGTTGAAAATGTGGGTTCAAGATATTAAAAAATTGCAGTCTCATGAGTTAACATTGAAAAATGTCAACATTTTTTCATAACTTTTCTTTTTTTTCAGATTGTGACCCGAAATTTCCAATATAGGAATTTTAATACCCACCCTATGACCATGATAGGTGTCATTGATCAAGGCATGCTCAAAATGTAATTGACAGTACAATCATGCATGTTAAGTGAGATTTGAAAAATGACACCTCATGTTCATAAGGTGGGGTAAAAGAAATAGCTATGTTGAAAATTTGGTGTCACAATCTCCAAAAATAGCAAAGTTATCCATAAACATTACAAACTATCAATGTTTCTTCACGACTTTGTTGTTTGAGATTTTGACCCCAAATTTTCAACATTTTCTTTTCATTATCCCACCTTATGGGAAGGACAGGTGTAATGTTTAAAATCCTGTTCAAAATGGGATTTTATGGAGCAACTACAAAAATATGTGTTGGGGGAGATTTCAAAAATGTCAGCTGTCTGGGTTATAAGGTAGGGCAATAAAAGGCTATGTTGAGTATTTGGGGCAAAAATGTTAAGAAATGACAAAATTATGTGAAAAGTTCAAAACACATTAAAAAGCCACTGACTGGACTTATAGTATCTTATTTCTCGTCAGTTTGAGATCAGGCTCGGTCGCAGCAGCATGTTTGGTTTGTATAAGAAAATTACTTTGTTGGACCGTAAAGAGATAATTGAGGGTGGGGATGGGGTGGGTGCTAAGAGGGGACTCAGGGTGGGGTGTGAAGTGTGGAAGGGCTTAGATATCAATGGGTGGTTTTCGTTGTTGCATATTGAATTAAAAAAGGTTCAATGTGCTTACGCAACTTGATACGATGTATGCTTGTGTGACTTAGATACCTTGTGGCTGTTCTCCTCTCTATCCATGGGATATACCACCCTACAGGGGTACAACGGCATGGAACCCTAGAGGAGGGTTCCACCCCATAGGTGCCGCAGGAATGGTTCCCTTGGCTAAAGGTAGCTTAGGAAGAAGCCCAAAAAGAATACCCAAAAGGGTGTAGACCATCAAAGAGGTGAGAAATCAGAATACATCGAGACTGTAAATTAAGGTGCTAGACATAGAAGGAAAGGACAGAAGAAGAACAAGATATTAAAAGGATGATGAATGAAAGGAAATCTGACAAGGTGCAGAAGGGGGTACTTCCTAAGGAGAGAGGGAACAGCCAGGGCCACCATCTGACTCCATCCAACAACAGAACCTAACTACAGAACCTATGAAAAGCACTAACACTGTCTAATATTATAACTATCGGTATGGAGGAGAGGAAAAAAAAACCTTTGAGGAGGAAACCTCTGGGAATCCAAGGCCTAAGTTGCCTTCTCTCCAGGCAGAAGGACGTTTTGGTTAAGGACGGCTCAGCTACTACAACTTAGATCTGATATTGAGAGAAGAAGAAAAGATTCTGATATAGATGAAGCTCTCACTATGTCCTTGTAACGGGAATGCTGTTGAGGGTTGTGAGTGATGGCTCTGCAACTATATGCCCAAAAGTAAAGGAAGAGAGAAAAGACCACCGAGGCACTCAGCTGGCCTACATGAGCCTACAAAATAGACCAGATGAACCAGAGGTAGTCAGATGGAGAATGGCATAGAGGATGCCTCTGAACCTGCTCAAGCAGCCAAAGGGGCCCTGATGATGAGAGCCCCACCCTTTGCAGCCTGAAGTCATAAATTCTACATCCAGATGTGTCACAGAAATGAGGGGTGAGTGAAGGTCCATTGCGAAGACATTCTTACTATGGGCCAGGGAGAAGGACCTCACTCTGAGCTTCACATGCTCTAGATGCAGACTTCATGGGGTGTATGAAGATGGAGAGAAGCCTTGAAGGCCTGAACAGTTTAAGGTGAGGAATGAAATGGACAATGTACGCTTATGCAATGAGGCCTAGAAGGCTGGTACAGTTAAGGTGAAATATAAAATGGGCGATGTACGATGATGGAGTGAAGCCTTGGAAGCTGGTACAGTTAAGGTGAGGTATGAAATGAATGATTTACAATGACAGAGAGAAGCTTTGAAGGCCTGAACACCTGAAGGTTGGCAGGGACCAAAGAATGGGAATGAATGAAGTGAGGGGTTTATCTGATAGACGAGTAGTAAAGGAGTAGTGATAGGGCAGGAACCCCAAAAAAAGAAAACATGGACAGCAATTTCTCTGAGGCCGGCATACCAGGGACAAAGGAGAAGCCAGGAGGGCAAGAAAGGCATACAATGGAATGCAGGCAGTGCAGAGTACAGTCCCACCCAGGGCCAGATGAGAAAAGGCTGAAGTGATCAAAAGGAAAGGAAGACCAAGCCACATGAGCAACTGGGAATGAACGAGCACCAACAGAGATTATGACAAATGACCTCCAAGGGATGTACACCGTAGGGTCCCGACTGACCATACCCCCAACCACATGGCAGTAAAATCATAGCTCTGGCCTGCAAAATCACAGCAAAGAGCCAGAAGGTGGAGCACTTCTGCTTGTAAACTAGAACATTTCTACATTTCTACAGATAGTGGGCTCCATGTAGTTAGAGATAAGGAATGTTTCTAGCAACTTAGATCAACGATTTAAGAGAGTGGGTGTCCAGAAATAGCTGCAGCATGATGAGGAACATCGGGAAACCTATGCAGAGCAAGGGTAAATGTGAGCATGAAAATCATAGCACTATGCAAAATTCATAGTAGTGGAGAGGTATGTGACTTACTGCCACAGACTGACACTCCAGCACCTGGGAGGAAAAGTCATGCAGGGATGTCAAAAGGAAGCCACAGAGACAGTGAGTAAATAGGAGCAGACTATTGTCTCCGAGTGGCACTGAGGCGCTAGACTGTAGAAAACCAGATGCATCAACAAAAGAAAGGAGGTCAAGAGAACCAGAGAGATGCTAAAGTTCGATGCAGTTGGTGGGAGAACCGCCAGCGCAGCAGAGCTTGACTGGAAGATGAGGAGGGCAAGGGACTGCAGGCAGAGAGTAGACCATACAGACAGGCATGAGAGGGAAAGGAGAAGAACAAAAAATGATGAGAGTCCCTGGCAATGCTCAAGGCAGCGGCACAAAAATGGATGGTGTGACAGAACTGGGGAGGACTCGGCAGGAGGTGGGGAAAATACAGCCCGGGTGAAAACAAAAGAAAGTGAGCAGTAGATGGAAATGGGAACTGGAGTGAGATGAAGCAAGGGAAGCAAGAAAAGAAGGAGATGGCTGCAGGGAGCAGCAGGCAGGACAGAGCAGGAAACGGAAGGTAACCGAAGAGATAGAGAGACAGGAGGGAGCAAGGTGGGGAAGGAACAAAAGGTCACAAGAGAGCTACAAGGAGGGCAGGGCAAGGAGAACAGGCAGAATGTCGTGAGGTAAACAGAAATGAGGAATGATCCTGTGGCCGGAGGTGCCGCAAGAGCAGGGGCACAGTGAAGAGGTAGAGATGTAATATTAGACACAGAGAAGGAGCGAGGAGGGGCAGCACCTCCGGCCACAATGAAGAAATGAATCCTGGAACAGTCCAGGAGGAGTGGCCTTTTAAGGTCTGATGGAGGAGTGATGTTGTTGCTCCACCCTTTGAACCACAGGCATAGCCTTACCAAAAAATGAGGAACACTTTTATTTTTTCCAGGTCTTGACACTGGGGTTTGCTGATTGGTGGCACTAGGGGTTGGGCACCCTGGTGTTGCATACTGTGGTGAGGGGCATTATCTGACACCAGGAGTTGGACATCCTAGTGTCGGAATGTGTCTAGGAGGTGAGAGCTGGGTCTGGGTTGGTATGATACCAGCAGTGGGATTGAACAAATGCCACGGATTTTGTTTAACAGCTGGATCAGGCAGGAGCAGGGCATAACAGAAGCAGAGTTGAGTACCCACTACCATTTGTTTTTTGTAATTACTGGGTTGTGTAGAAGGGGTGATACTGGCAGCAGGACTTAGTAGCCACTTCCATTTTTTTTAATTGCTGGGTCAGGTGGGGGGTGATATCAGTCACAGAACTGAGCAATCAGTCATTTTTGCATATATTCTCTGGTTTGGACTGGAGGGGGTGATACTGGCAGTGGGACTGAGCACCCACTGCTGGTTTTGTTTAAGAGCTGGGTGGGTGGATGCTGACTCAGGGGCCACAGACAGGAAGAATCAGTGGCCATTGTGCAAGATCTCTGCTGTCCCCAAGATGGCAGGGAATGAAAGCACTGAAACTACACAAAGTGCACAAGAAATGCTTGCAGTAGGAACCACAATTTGCATAAGAAAAACCCACCCCATTGTGCATTTTGCAGCCTTGTGATTGGCCAAATACTCCAAAGGAAAAAGGTGGAGAGTGAGAGGAGAAAGGTGGAGAGTGGGCAGAACTGTGGATGAGATGTTGTATTCTAAAGCTATGCATATCCCCAAAAGCCCTCTCAAACCTCAAATAGAACACAATATGTGTGCTATCCTTCAGCAAGCAAACATAAAAAGGCATTTCATTCCTTTAGTTATTTACTGCAAAACAAAACCTACATTAAAGCATTAATTGGGGCTTAAGATTAAAGCCACAAAAGTAAGAGAAAATGCAACATTAGGAATAAAATTCTCCTGTGCTCTGGTGAATCTATGCCCTGGAGTTCCTCAGAGTTTGCATGGTCATGTGATGCAGTGCTGGCATCACCCTAACTTTGGCAACCAGTCTCCAAGCATTGCTGTATTTTTTGGTGTGCCTTGATAGACTGTGCTGAAGTTAGGCAAATGCCAGCACTGTGTCCCATGATCATTCAAACCCAGAGGAACTCCAGGGTACAAATTCACAGAGGCAGAAGGGACTTTTAACCTCAGCATTTAAATTACATTTGTGGCTTAATAATTTTTTGCAATGAATTGGCTTTCTTTCTTTTTACAAAGATCTATAAAGCACTGAGCCTGTAGTGTGCTTTGCAAAATCATGTCATAAGTGTGAAAACACATTTTGGTCAAGATTTGAAAAATAACACCTATCACATTCATGTGCAGGGTTTTATTTAACTCTAAAAATTTATTAGTGTTTTGCTCATAAAAGTGCTAAAACATTGTGAAAATGCATAGCACTTGCCTCATTGTGTTTAACAAACATACTACTTCTAGAAAACCTATATAAATGCTTCCTGTACAGTTAGCATTTGTCCTAAGGAAAAAACTGCTAATCAATTATTTAAAACCCTGATGTGGTGGTGTGAAAAGATGGCTATGTTGAAAATTTGGGTCAAAATATTGAAAATTACCAAAGTTATGAGTGAGCATTGAAAAACTTCAATGTACCTTTTTAACTTTATTTTTTTAATATTTTGACCCCAAATTTTCAACATAGTCTTCTTATGACCCAACCTCATGAACCGCATAGATGAAAATTTTCAAATCCCACCCTGAAAGGTGATTTTACCGAGCAACTCTGAAATTATCTTTCAGGCTGGATTTGAAATATATCACCTAACTTACTCATGAAAAACTATTGAAAAATGACCTTAAAACACACTGAATTACATTAACCATACTTACCTGATCCTTCAGTTCCCTGTCTGTATTTGAAGAGTGAAGACATGTTTCTAGTCTAGAAAGGAGTATGGCGTTGGACCCCTGGTTGATAAGTAAGGGGTATGGAAGTGTGGTGGATGCTAAGAGGAGGGTTGGGGTAAGGGGATTGGGTTTGGGGCAGTGGCACAAGATGAGAAACCGTTTTCTTTATTTCAGAATTAAGATTAAAAAAAGAAAACGATGTCAGGTGATAATTTTCCTTATTGCGGGCACCTACTGACACTAGGGATTGGACACCCCAGTGTGGGATTGATATCTGGGGGCACTAGGGGATGGGCACCCTGGTGTCCCAGGCAATTGGCCAGGGGGAAGATCTAAGGTCTCTGACACTGGATATTGAGAGCCCCAGTGTTGGAAGGTTGTGCTTGACAGGTGGTTTGACGAGAATGTAATGGAGGAGAGGAGTGAACTGCCACTGGGGGTGGGCACCCTGATGTCAGAACATTTATATTTATCTGGCACTGTGGATTGGGTACCCTGGTATCCAGTTCAAATCAATTAGGCCACTGAAGGCTGGCCCAGTGGTAAAGCCAACTCAGGTGCCATGCACATCTTAGCATTTCCCATGCCAGTGCCATGGGTTTGGGAACCAACTCAGGTTGTCAGGAGTCAGCTGGGGAGGAAGAGGATTGAGCGCCCTAGTGACTGGTTTCCTTTGTCAGAGTGAAGAAGCTTGTTATTCTAGCCTAGGCTGCCCAAGGGGAGGCCTGGGGGTAGAGCAGGTCAGGGAGGAAACGTACTGGAAGAGACTGTGAAGAATGTCAGATGGGTGCATATTCATGCATAAATAAGACACTGTGCAGTAAGGGTGGCAACAGAAAAAGTGGAAAATGGTACATGGAGGGGCTCCATGATGCCCAGCCCAGCTATCTATGTTTCTGTGCCACCACTTGGTGCATGACCTGGTCCACCTCAGACATGATGTACTGAAGGGAAGGAAGACCCTTGCCCCCCAGCCCTGCCATGTGTGGGGAACTCATGGGGAGAACCATGACCAGATGTGTACTGAAGGAGGCAGAGAGCTGGCCTAGAGGAGCTGGGGATCAGGCTGATGTAGCCCCGGTCAAGACAAAGGAGCAAAAAACACTTGTATGGAAAACAAAATTAGGCCACAGATGTGGCTAATGGCAGATGGGCATGGAAGAAAACAAATGTTCAAGCAGAGCTAGGTTCAGCAGGGGTGAGACAATGCACTGAGGTGTGGCCTGTCCCTGCTGAATGAATACAACAGAAAGTCATACAGCCACATCTGGATAGCTCTGTCAAGTGAAACATGAACCCATTCTTGTAAAATTACCACATCAAGCAATGTGGTCATAAAAATTTATTTTAAGAACACTGATAGTTCTAATTGTGCGTGCTTGTCAACGGAACTGTTTTCTTTAATATTTTAACAGCAACATAAGTTTGATACGAAAACCACAAAAGCACACACCTTGGCATCAAACTCTTTCAAACCTGCAAGTTTCAAGTCTGAAATCATATTATTTTTTTAGTTACAGGTAGCAAAAAGAAGTTTCAATTATAGTCTTTTTATGGTTTTTTGCACGTCTGTAACTTTGCCTTCAATGAACTGATTGCCAGGAAGTTTTCTCAATCCAAAGATTCAAATATCCTGGCACCTACTATGTGTCTTTCAAATTTCAAGTAAATCAGTTGAGTGGGGGCAGTGTCATTAAGGTGCAAAAACTGGGGTTTAGAAACCTCATTTGTAAATCTACTCTAAGCAAATGGCCTAGATCAGCTAGTTAAGACCCCTACAAGAGGTGATAAGATTCTGGATTTAGATAATATTAATCAAGGAATTTCAGAGGTTCCAGTACATGAACCGCTGGGTAGTAGTGATCATTCCATGCTAACATTCAGTTATACAACAGAGAGTGGAGCTGGGAATCATAAAACTTACTTTAAAAACTATAATAAAGCCAACTACAAGGAGATACATAAATCACTAGATTCAATCGAATGGGAAGAGAGCTTAAGAAATAAATCTGTCAAGGAATCTTGTCCAACCATTTGTAGTATACTTAGGAATGTAGAAGAATGGTTTGTCCTCAATAAATTACTTCACAACAACAAAGGCAAGGAACCTCCATAGATGTCATTCAGACTAAAAAAACAAAACAAAGAATGAAAATGCATATTCAAGACACAAAGACTAAAAAAGTGAGGCTTCCTTAAGAAACTACAAATTAGAATTAAAAAAGACTAAACAGCTCATAAAAACTGAAAGATGGAACCTTGAGTTTAAAATTGCAATGACAAAAGAAAACCAGAAAAGCTGTTTTCATATGTAAAGAATATGAAAAAAAAACAGTCTAAATCTATTGGCCCACTGCTTAATTACGGTTCTACCATCAACAGTCCCATCAAAATGGTTAATAATTTTAAAGACTATTTTGGTTCAGTATTTAATAAAAAGGATAATTTTGTATTTTTCGGGAAACTTGGTGATCCTGAAATAACTAGCTTCACAATTAAGGAAGAGCATGGGGTCATGTCTCTGCAAACAATAACAGTGCAGCAATAAATGCTGCAAGGAAAACAGCAGCATCCCAAATAATGTCAGGTACAACAGTGACCCAACAGAAAAGGCACAACCCCATTGAATACAATGGGACTTCTTTGTTTTTTTGGGGGGGGGCTTTGCCCCCACACCCTCCCAGACTTAATATAATCAACTCTGGCGGGGGGGGGGCATGGACTTCGGGGATGGAGAGGAAATTGGGAGGGGGTAAAAGTTATTTTAAGAAAAAAAGAAAGTTTCAGCAGGAGGAGACCTAGCCAGACCTGAACCACGGTCCCAGGTCTCCTGCTTCGTTGTATGCTAGTGCCCTAGGTACTCCACCACAGGTGTGACTTGGCCAGGCACCCCAGCATATGGTTAGTTGATCCCTTCCAGGTGAAGTGCAGAGTGACGGGGTAGCGGTAATTCCCTACCACTATTCTACCCCTGTCACTCGAAATCCTTTCACACCTCCCTGGCCTTCTTATTCCCCCTGTCGGCCAGGAATATTTTATGGCAACTCCCTCCCTCTCTTTTTTCTCTCTCCATCCCCATGGTAATTCCCCTGGGGCTCCTCACCAAGTTGACTGCCCTCCTCCTTCTTCCAATTTTTGTTCCATCTCCCTCCCTCCCTTCATACTCTCCCATCATATCCCTCCATCCTCTCCTCCCTTTATATTCTACAGCCCACCACCTGTATATGCCGCATTCTAAATATGTGTTTTGTACTTGTTATACATGTTTTAGTACAGCTTTCATTGTTGGTGTATGCTGTATCACTCTGTAATTCTGTTCTCTGTATAATGAACTTTTGTGTAATGTAACCTCATTCGTCCTATGTGTCCAGGACCATCTTGAAAATGAGCTTGCTCAATGATGTAAACTTGCCTGGTTAAATAAAGTTTGATTGATTGACTGAATGATTTTTCAATATAATAAATAATCCAGAGCTATTCACTGCATGCGGTTTCCGAGTTTATTCATGCCCTAAAGATCTTAGGTCTCATAGCCAACAGATTGTGATCCCTAGAGCTAAAACAAATATGAGCGGCAAACATTTTACTAACAGGGCCCCTACACTATGGAATAGACTCCCACAGTATTTAGTTGACATCTCTGATTTGAGCAAGTTTAAACTAGAACTTGACAAACATAAGGGGTACAGTTAAAATCTGAGGTCTGGGATTAAAACAACAATTGCAACACAGTGTGGGAGACAGCTCACATGAGTTTATGCCCCATTCTGTCTTTAAAATCCAAGTAATCCAAGTAAGTAACATTAAAGTGCTTACTTATCATGCCCGATCCTTCCCCTCTCTTACAAACAGATGACTCTCCCACTGTGCTAAATTCACCTCCAAACACTAGCTGGGTGGACTCCCTTCCTACCGCTCCCCCACATTTATAATACCACCCACTCCCTCTCACTCCCTTACATCATCCGAGACCCGTACTGTGGCGGTCCCCAACAGAACCACCCTCATCGGCCAATCTGGTTACTCTCACCACCTCCCAAAAATGTGGAATTGTCTCCCCCTTCAAATTTGTCACCCATCCTCCTACTACGCCATCAGCTCTACCCTTAAAAACTTCCTTGCACCTAGTTGTTCCTGCTATAACCCTCCCTAACTCCCCCCAAGCCCCTGACAAACCCTACCCCTCTTTAGTACCCATGCAATGCCCCTGCTGCTCCACCCTCCACCTTCCCTTCAGACCTCCCATTGCTCTCTTACTGTGATTTCTCAATCATCCAAAGTTGTACCAAGGGCCAGTCCCTACCTTATCCTTACACAATTAACCCAACTCTTTCCTCCACTTCTCCATATCCTGAAGGGTTGGGATTCTGCCTCTCTTCTCTCTCACTTCACCCTCCCTTCTGTTCTTCTGAAGCCTATTCCCCCTCACTGCCTACAACCTGCTTCCCTCCTATCGTACTCTACATCTCACTCCTACAATCTGTTCCCTTCCTGTTGTGATTGACCCCTGCCTTTTGCAAGCAGGGCCATCAGCATACTGGAGGGGTCAGGCCCCAGCAGATCTTTCTCCTTCTACCTCTTCCTTTGCCTCCTCATTCCGTCCACTTCCACCACCCTCTCCTGCTTCTCTGCATATAGACATACCTATCTCTCTCACCTTCCCCTCTCCCCCTTATGTAGCCCTAGCTATGGCTGACCCCTAATCTCTAATGCACTTGTAGTTAACCTGCACTTCTCTTATACCTTAGTCAACCTGTTTTGCCTGTGTTTACTCCTCACTACCTTCCCTAGATCAAACTACAACAATTCTATTCAGCCATTTTCTAGCTACACAGTTATGTGTCATTTAATGTATGTATAAATTTTATTTTGTGTTGTTGTATCCATCTAGTCCAAAAGTGTTGGTATAGTATCTATCTAGCTCAAAACTATTAGCATCCCACTATTTCATTACTCCTGTGCAGGCTGCTGAAATTATTTGAATATAATCTACTGTAAATTTATATTGTGTACCAAATCTCTGTGAACTATCCTCATGTTCCCCTACCCCCCAGGTCACACCAGGAGATGAACAACTTGTTGCTCAGCATGCCTTCCTGGTGAAACATTTCAATAAATAAATAAAAAACTTAAACCATATATATATATATATATATATATATATATATACATATATATATTTATATATATATTCATTGCAAAAACTTTGTTAATGCATCAGTTAGGGTTGATGTCACAGTGACAAAAGTTTGGAAATTCAGTGTTAAGGTTAAACCCCCTACCACCCCACCCCCACCCCCGATCCTCCAAACACCAACAGACATTGGGGTGTGCCATGGGATCATCAAGCCCAACTCTCACCCTATTCTATGTGTAAGCAAGCTGATATGCTACATTATAGGAGAATGGTGTGAGAGTTAGGACTGATGACCCCATGACACACCCCAACATCTGCTGGTGTGTGGAGGATGGGGGGTGGGGGTGTAAGGGGGTTAACCCTAACACTGAATTTCCAAACTGTTTTTTGCAATGAATTTCCTTACTTTTTGAAAAAGTGTAATGTAACTAGTAAATGGTATGTGCTGGTGGGAGTGCAGGGCCCAAACCAAACTGCCCATTTGAGCATAATGATAAGTGTCTGCGGGAGCGCAGGCCTTCCATGCGCTGCACTCCCACTTACACATAACAACGGAGCCATACAGTAGCCCAATAGACCTGAAAAGGAACCCTTGTAACACTAATTTGCCAATATCCCACCACCCTGACCCTACAGGCACTAACAGGCATTGGGACATGCCATGGGGTCATCAGGCCCAAGTCTCACCCCAATCCATGTGTAAATAAGCTGACACTCTACAGTATAGGAGAATGGGGTGAGAGTTAAGTCTGATGACCCCATGGCACACCCCAATGCCTGTTGTTGCCTGTAGGGTGCAGGGTGGTAGGGGTGGTAACCCTAACATGGAATTTCCAAACTTTTGTCGCTGTGACATCAATCCTAACTGATGCATTAATGTCATTTTTTGCAATGAATTTCAAAACTTTTTGAAAAAGTGCAATTTAACTAGTAAATGGTATGTATTGGTGGGAGCGCGGGGCCCACCAAACTGCCCATTTGTGCATAATGATATGCATCTGTGGAAGCATGGGCCCTTCGTGCCCTGAGCTCCCAGTTACACATAACAATGGAGCCATACAGTAGCCCTATAGGCCTAAAAAGCAACCCTTGTAACACTAATTTGCCAATATCTCAGTAACCATACAACCTATGAAAAAAATTTCCCTGCAGTTGTAATCATGACTTCCAAATTTCCACACATGCTTAGTCCACCTAAAGGTGGACAAAGCTGCAGGTAGCAAAAAATCCAAATCTTGAATTGTTTTTGAGATATGGGTCCTGAAAGGTGCTGCAGGTGCTGTGGTGTTATCTTATGGGAAATTTCTCAACTTTGGAAAGCTTTAACTATGGGCTCATTGAATGTTTTGGGACCAAACCACCAAAAGGCATATCTGTAGGACCAGGGCTTGCCACCCTGCAACTTTCAGCCCAAAAGCACAATCCACCTTGGCACAATGAAGTGACAAAAAAAACAACAACTTGTTCATGCAGTGTTTTTGGGACAACTTTACTGTGTTCGCAGCACTCCTATCTCTATAATGGGAATGTTGTAGCACACAGAAATATACTGTCGCAGTTCCTTTTTTTTATCACCATCATTGCCACGACAACAAAAAATGTTGCTATAATAAAATGGCAGAATGGTGGACAAACTTTGAAAAACATATTTCCAGACCGCCTGCTGAAAAAATAATGCCAGGGCCATGTTCCTAAGGGCCCGATTAGGTAAACACAACTGTTGGTGTTTACCAAAGGGCATTATTGTTTGAGTCACAATGTTTTTTGTCTCTCACTAACTGAAAACAAGATGACGGCAGCATGAAAACAAATTCAGGGAGCACGACAACAAAAATGTAATCGTGAACGTTTTTGCAATGCACATATGAATTTTCCCATAGGCTGCAATGGGACATGAAAAACTTGTGTAACATTTGAATGAATTAATATTTTTTCACCAAATCTTCAAAAGGCACCAGTTTAACCCACACCACATATAGACATGCAAATCTGAATCCACTCAGACGCATTCTTCACTCCATTGTGCCTGACCGATAAATGCACAAAAGTTGGCTAATTTTCATGTTTTGGACGCTCTATGGTTCCACAACTGCACATCTGACTAGAATGAAACTTTACAGGTCCAGAGATCTATGGTTGTATGCTGCACATGCAAAATTTCAGGCAAATCGGACAAACGGTTGCAAAGTTATTAAAGTACAATATTTGGGATTTAACATAGAAGTGGCTACGCAACCCTAACTATACCTGCCCTACTGGGCAGGTATAATATATATATCTATATATATCTGTATATATATATATCAATCACATTGTGATAACACAGTGAAAGAATTAAGCTGTTTGATAACACATAATTGCCAGCTACTGCAGAAGAAGAGGACTAGTTAGTTTCACTCTCAAGACCTGACACATTATTCTCGAGCAGTATCCTTGCATAATTATTGTTACCAGTCATGCTGCACAGCATTGACAATCTAAAGAGAAGATGTAGTAATTCTTTTTAAGCAGCAATTCATTAACCTCAACAGCTGTGAGGCCACTTTCATAAAACTGTGGAAATTTCATATAGTTACTGGGATTTGATGGCTTAAGGTTCTGCAAGCATGTGATATGCATGGTTTTCTTGCATACACTATAGTGTGAAAATACTGCTGCTTGATACAAACCACAAGTAGAGTAGTACAAACAGAACTGCATAGAATGAGGTCTGAACAGATAGTCCATAATTCTACTACATTGGAGTATTTGGGGAGAATATTAACATTTGCAAATCACTTTACTGTTCTGGTATAAAGAAGAATCAGAGTATATATATATATATGTATATCACTTTTCGTACAAACTGTATCCCAAAAATGTTTTACAAGCAATGAGAAACTAGTAGTGAACTGACTGTGAACGTGTTGTGGCATCCATTTCACACATCAACAACCACACATGGCAACAGACAATTGCCTGAACTGGTTTTATGGGAAGGGAAATGTTGGCCAGAATACAAGGGAAAATCCCCCACTCTTGAGAAAAGTGTCTTGGATTCTTTTCATCCATCTGGACACCTACCAGGACAGTACCAGAAATTGGTAGAAGGGACCTCAGGTTAACATCTCATCTGAAGGATGACACATTCTGACAGTACCATACATCTCTAGTACTGCACTCAGGTGCTAGGGTTTACAGTATAAGCCCAATCCCAGAGTAGGACTGGAATCCTTCTGTCCCGGGGCAGATGTGCTACCAACTAAGCCACGCTAATACCTAACGGATTTTAAATTTTAAGTAAACAATTTATTTTACCAGCTATGATGCAATATCTTGTTTTCTGTGAGGTACTGCTTTAACTTATGGTTCCATGAAGAAATGAGGGGTTAAGTGACCTGCTCAAAGGCACACAATGTGCTGTAGCCACTGGGCTACACAGTACTGATATATTTACAGCATAGGTTTTTCCTGCTCATCACAAGGCAGCCTGAGTCTCTATGGAGCAGAGGAAGCATTATCACCATCTGCATGAAACAATACTTCCTTAAAAGAACACTGTTTAACAAAAAAAGATCATTATATAATTTGTTTATTAATAATGTATTTCTAGCATCTGTAGATACATCATCAGTGTATTAGTATTTCTCTCAGATGCAGTATTTTTTTTAAAATGGCCTCTATTATTCTGTAATTAATGACCCACAGCATTAAAGATGGCTGCCACTAGCAATTTTTCAAAGTCCCTTACCTTGAGATTACTTTTTCATGTGACATAATAGGTTGATGCTGTGGAACTATTAGGACTGTTCTAGCACATATTTCTGATGGTAGACAGCACACCACCACACCACACCATGATGCTGCATGTTTTTCATAGTGAGCATGACCAAAGAGCAGAAACTTCTAAAAACTTCAAACCCCCATATAGCAGTCCAAGAATGAAATGCAATGGATGAAAAAATGAATATATTGATATTTTTGGTCAAAATACATTATTACTAAAAAAAGAAGTACAGGATGACTTTTTTTGCTAACAAATGCATTGTTGTCCATAATTTCAACCCCATCCCCCTTTAAATTTAGGGTAAGCCCTCTAGTTTTAATACCCTAGAAAAGCTGAAAATGTTTCCATGATTTACCTTATCCAGTCCCTCTAAAATTAAATAAAACAACTAAAGTCATATTTGTGAAAACATATCAATCCTGTCTGAACATTCACCTAAACACTTTTCAAAACCTGCCTTAGAAGATGCAGAATACTGTATGTCTAATAATCCAAATAGCAACAAAAGAGAAAAGGAAATTATCAAAGGAGGTACATCAGCTACTTAACACCATATCTGAATGCAGTAGTGTTGGTTCTGATGGCCCTGAACCTAGGCTACTAAAACTTGCTGCCCCTTCTCACCTCCCCTATAACAGGAATATTTCACTTGTCCTTTTGCTTAGAAGTGATTCCTAATATATGGAAGATCACCAAGATTGACCCTGTATTTAAGAAGGGTGACACTAAATCCATCACTAATTATTGTCCCATAGCCATCTTCTCTGTTCTGAGCAAACTTCTTGAAAATATAGTCTCCATCCAAACCATCAACTATCTTCATGACTGTAGCCTCCTTTCTGGAGCCCAACATGGTTTCAAGAAGGGACATAGCACCACCACAGCTATCCTCAAATTCAACGATGATACCAAAGTGGCCATGGAAAATAGTTACCTTACTGGTGCAGTTTTCATTGACCTTACAAAGGCATTCGGCCTGGCTGACCACTCCCTTCTCAAATCTAAAATGGCATCCCTAGGCATCTCCCCCAATGTCATTTTGTGGTATAACAGCTACCTCTCAGACAGGAAACAATGTGTTAAGTTTATATCTACCTCATCTGATCTATCTACTATTAACATTGGTGTTCCTTGAGTTTCTATCCTTGGTCCTCTTCTCTTTACCATCTTCATAAATGACTGATCCCAATCCACCCCATTCTGCATCTCCTTATTCTATGATGATGACCTTGTCCTTTACTCTAACTCAGTGCCTTGCTGACATTAACACTATCCTTACCTCTAACTTCCACAATATCTAATCCTCACTCTATCATAACAAATTAGTACTAAACTCTAGTAAAACTTATTCCATGCTATTTGGCTTTGGCTTTGTTCCCAGGCTACAGAAGTGCACCAAACCTCTATCCATATCTAGCTGTGATGACTCTAAACTTGGAAATATTACTTCATTCAAATATCTAGGGATTACATTGGACCCCTCTCTTGTCTTTTCCTTAGACATCTCCAACTCCTCTAAAACTATTAACTCCAAGCTTGGCCTGGCCTTTAAGACTAGCTATGCCCTTACACCCTCTGCCAGAGCTGCTATTGCTCAAGGGGTCCTTCTCCCTACCCTCACCTACCGAACTATTACCTTCATACAGGCTTCTAAAGTCAATTTCCATAAATGGGACACATCCTATAACAACATTTGTTGTTTTGGTCTTGCATCTCGTCAGCTTACCCACTGCCATCAACTCTATAGCAGTTTAAAATGGCTACCCCCAGAAACCTGCTGCTCCTATGCTGTTGGTACCCTAACAGATAATATCGTTAGAAATGGATTGTTGTCTTCTCTAGCCCTATTATTGTCTCCTCCTCACTCTAGCTACCACCTTTGGTCCAGCTACCAGTCCCTTCTGACTGTTCCTAAATGCAACACAACCATGGGATGCCAGGCCTTCTTCCACAGTACTCTGTCCCCACCTACTGGAATTCCCTGCCAGTATCCATCTGACTCTCCCCTTTTCATGCCCATTTCAAAAAGGAGCTACACTATTACTTCTTAAACTTTAATCCCTGTACTTGTTTCCACCCTTTTTGAATGCCCTTTCTACATCACAAACCACAGTCTGTGCCTGTTTGCCTAATAAAATGCACTTATGCAAACTGTGTTCTCATCCCCCCCACCCCGGTTCTGCTGCTCTGCCACTGGTCTCCTTCCTGTTATACTGTTTCCTTAGCCCTTACCATTATTTGAAGCTGTATTTACATTGCCTCAATGCTGTACTCTGTACTTCAATGTAGTATGTATTATGTTTTTTATCAGGAATACTGTACTTTGTATAATGCCTCATGCTATATTGTTATATTTCCTAGCTTATATTTTCTTCTGCCTCCCCTGTATCTTCCCTCTTTCTGTATCTTCCCACTTTCTCCAATCTATATATCATGTTATTAGCTTTACCTCTTGTATTGCTCACTTAAATTGTTCCCTGTTCCTGTGTCTTGATTGCATCTATGTTTTGGACATGTATTCTCCTGGATTGTGCCTGAAAATAGGAATATTTAATGTCTAGCGCATCCACCCAGTTATCAAAAACCAAACAAATAATAAAAAATCATCACTTGAAGGAGATGCATCTGTACAAAAGGAGCCTATTGAGAATTTGTGGTGGTCATGTGATGCTCAGAGCTTGGTAGCTGTTTTTCTGCATGGGTCCCACTCCTTTCTCTTAAAACCAGCAAAATGGGGCCAGCCTGTCAACACAGTGGTAGTGCTACTGCTTGTGACACTGGTGACCCAGGCTCAGAAAAAAGCCCAGGGAGCAGTAGGGTCGGCCAGGGGAAGGAGGATTGAGCATCCTAGGGGTACTCTCCTCCTATGGGGAGGGATGAGTGCCACTCCAACTGCAATGCCACCACCTGAGTGCACACGGATGGAGATACAGTGTGACACAATGTGGAAGGGGAGGACATTGACTGGGGTCCAGAGAGGCATCACGTCTCAGCATGCACCTTCTCTATGGACTCCCTTGACCACCTATGTCCTCAGGGGATACCAGGGAAAGAAAGAGGAAAATGGCCCCACAGCTCATCTGCTTACAAGGCTGGTGCTGGGAGGTGTGGACTGGGTCAGTCGGAGGCCTGACATGTGGCGCAAGTGGAGCTAGTCACCTCTTCCCGCTTTCCCACCTGGGGGGGTAAGCCGAGGCAGGATGAGGGCCAAGGACTGTGTTGGGATTCATGCCCCCCTCCAGGCCCCCAATGGTGAGCCATGGAGATGAAAGGGGTGTGAGCAGGCAAAAATATAAATAAAAAAATACAGCAAAATGTGCTTCTTTTTGGTCACTGACAAATTCCAACTGAACACCGCTGTGTTACCGAACTCTTCTGGACTCTGGATATTTGCTTTCTTGTGTCCAAAATGGATTCTGATCACAACACTCCTCTGTGGCACCCCCTCAAAACACTGGATAAGCTTCCTAAAAAAGCCAAGGCTCAACAAACAGGCTCCAGTTGCGTCAATACTACTAACCCCAGTGCTACCCTTTGATGGAGGAAAGGTTTTTGAGAGAATTTGCTACATTTAAAGATTTGCTTAAGGAGTTAACTTCAGAGCTGAAATCTCTTCGTACTGACATTAATGATTTGGGCTGCAGGGTGAGAGACACGGAAGTCCGCCTTTATTCCGTAGAAACTTGGAAGGACAAAGAATCAGCTGAACTTCTGGCTCTCAGACAAAAAAACTGCCAATCTGGAAGCTAAATTGGAAGATCTAGAAGGTCAGAGCCATATGAATAATATTGTTGTACTAGGGCTTCCTGAAAAAACTGAAGGCTCTGACCCTCTTCTTTTTGTGCAAAAATTCTGTGACAAAATAGCAGGTTCATCGCCTAATGGGCCCTCCTACGTGGTGGAAAGAGCCCATTGATCCCTACAGGCTGTGCCACCAGCTGGTTTCCCTCCCTCAACCATTTATATTCCAGGTACTAAACCTTCTGGACAAGCATCACCTGCTTGTTAAAGTTTGGACAGTGAAAGAAATTGCTTGGGAGGGAGCCAAATTGTGAGTGGTACAGGGCTTACCTAACTCCGTCAGGCAGAAACTTGCAGCTTACCACCTGCTAGTCACCAAAATAATTGCTGCAGGTATCCACTTCAAGATGTTGTATCCCGCAAAGCTCCAGGTGATGATCAGAGACTCTTGGAGGTTGTTCGACTCTACGGAACAAGCGACGACTGAATTAAAAGAATTACTGCCTGATTTATTCAAGAATCGTTTAGGCTGGGACCACTGGAATTGGGATTCCTGTTGGTGGTAGAGCGCTATGTGTGGATGTTCTTTGGCTATCTGTCTCCATTTTCCCTCGAGGTTCCAAGGATATGGCTCTCTTTTTGTTCTAGCTGTCTACTTGCAGTTTTACCTGCTGAGGCGTTAATTGTTACTACTCCATTTCTAAGGTGTTCAAGTGTGATCTGACTGAGTTTTTGTCACTGTAATCATTGTATTTCACATGCGTCTCCTTTAATTCCCCAGTGCTGGCATTAGCCTTTTCATCTTCTACCTTATTGGCACTTAGTCTGTTGAAGGTACATTACTCTAGATTCTTTGGTTCCTCAGCAAGATACCTGGTTTGCGATAAGTGGTAACCACTTTCATTCCTCAGACTGCTTGCGAAGGGTGCACACCACGGGGAGAGGATTATCTCATTGGAGAAACTGGAGGAAGATGCTATTTTCTTTCTCGCCTGCGTTTTGTAAGCTTGCATGTTAATTGTCAACTGGATTCAGAAGACTGCATGGTGTACCTCCATGGATATTTCTTCTCGACAGCCTGTTTTCCACATCTGCACTGTTTCTCTGCTATGGCTTCTCAGGGACTAATGGGAACCACTTTAATAAAATTTATCATTATGTTGTTTAACATGCTTATTTCCCCTAGTAAACTTTGCCACTGAGTTCCTTCTGGTTTTTTAACACATTTAAGGTTAATTTTCTGGTCCTAACATACTGGCTTCTTATTTTTATGGTTTGCTCAATGCTGAACTATCTTTCATGTTTTAATAATTCTCCTTTATATTAAACTGGTGAGATATATGCTTTGTAGGTACAGTGCATCCCACTTAAACACATACCTGATAAACGCATAGCCTGCATAAACACATAGAATGTCAAAGTCCCAATTTTTTCCTATACTTCCTATGTAAAACCAACCTGTTAAATGCATATAAGGATCCCTTTAAAATGCTTTTTTTTCCTTAGTTTTGTTGTTCAAGTGTGGACTGACTAGCCCAATTGTATTGACACTGCCTGTAGTTGTTTTACTAATTAGCAATTAACTGTCTGTAAATAGGCTGCTCTATTTAAAATAAGGTGTTACTCCCCTACTTCAACCTTTTAACCATTAAATTCATCACAGAAGCACCCTCCTTCACACTGAAATCAAAGCAAAGAACCCAAACGAATGTCACAGAAGCCATTTACATGAATCCAGAAGAACACTCTCTCACATAGGAATCACACCAAAGAATGCCACAGCATGTCACAAATCACTTTTATCCCAGACAAAGAAGCACATACATGCTACTGACATTTCTTTCCCCTAGTCAGCCCCCTGGCACATACTGCAAGTTGCACTCACCATTAAAGGAATACAAGATCTGATACATGCACAGCCCTCTTAAATGCATACTTTTTGCTGGTCCCAAAGGTATTCGTTTAAGAGGGCTGCACTGTAGCTGGTTTTGAGGAAGAGGCTGGGGTGGTGTTAGCAGAGTCAGTTCATAGTTTGTGGGTTCATCATGCACCGAAAGAGATGGGTGAGGGGGGTGGAGGTATTGTCTAGTGCCTGTCAAGTTTTTCTTGCCTTTAGTATTTTTTTGGGGGGAACATGTAAGTTATAATTGCAAGTATAGATGGTGCCATTACTTTTGGGTCTCACTTCTAGCTAGCCCTTTTAAACTGGGGCTTAGGGTTTAATTTTCATCACTCAGACTCTGTTAATCCTTCTCTTCTCTATTGCTATAGTAATTACCCCTTTATTTATTCATTGTTCATATTACTAACTGGGAGAGTTATCCTATTACAAGTTATTTCGACCTGTTTTTATATTCCACTTATTAGCCTGGGGTTTGGGCTATATAGTGTGTTCCCTTATACTTTTCAGGTAACCCAATGTTCAGGATCCAACAAAGTTCCTTGAGATACACTTTTTTATTTATTAATTGTATTTATTTATTGTAAAGATCAGTTTTACAACCTTTGAGTCAAAGACTCGTTTACAAAGGTACCTCGTCAAGAAAGGTGGGGGAGACGACAAATAGAGTGGGGTTAGGACAGGGATGACAGACAGGTTAGATACATAAAATATACATTTGGAGAGTGCAGACAGCGAAGCTGTGCTAGAACAAACTTCGTGTAAGGTGCTAACATTGGTAAAACAACAGAGATACATTATTCAATTAACAACATGTCACAACTAATATGTAGAGTTAAAAGGACCCGGACGGCGAGGGCTTGAAAAGGTTAGAGGACCGCACAGGGCAGCTGGCAAAACATTTACAGCATCGTTGTCATCAATATGCTACGGAGGGTGATTTTGAAGCGCCAATGCCTGGATCTTGAAATGGTTTCAGGAAGGAGTTAAACCAGGACGGGGCTAGGTGATGGAAAGATCTTTGGCAATGGGAGGTCCTTGCTCTGGGAAGCGTTGAAGGTGGCTGTGGTGGCGTCGGGTTGGCAGCGATCTAGCAGCCGATGCAAAGTTCAGAGACCCCAGGAGGCAGAGATCTGACATGGATTTTTGGCCAGTAGGCAGGTTTGATATTTCAGTCTTTCCTCAAGAGGAGTATTTTTGTGGCGGAGTATAGCAGACAGGTGTGGGTTCTGCTGTGGGCACTGAAGAAGCCTACAGGCTTTATTGATGGAGGTCTGGACTTTGGATAAGGCAGAGGGCCAGCAGCTGCGTGAAACCGGGAGTCCGTAGTCAGCCAGTGATAATACCGGGAGGTGATGCAAGTTTTAACAGGTCTGGGAAGACAGTCTTTGTGGCGGTAGAGAAGACCGATCCTGGAGTTCATGCAGATGCCAAAGCTTTAAGGTGGGCGTGGAAAGTAAGGCTGAGTCAAAGGTGATGCCCAGGTACTTGTAGGACGAGACCTGCTCCAGAGGGAGGGCGGCGTTGGTGGTGATGTGAGGGAAAGTCCCTGGCATTGTTTTGCCGATGAGAGAATAGCATGGACTTAGTTTTCTTTAGGTTCAGGACTAAGCGGTGATTATTGAACCACTTTTCGGTTTGGAGGAAGGCGCTTTGCAGCATGACTTGGAGTGGAGTGGGTCAGGGGTGTGATGCAAGGATAACAGCCATCAGCATAGAGTAATATTTTACTGGAACAGGAGCTGGGAGGGTGTTCAGGAATAGGCTGAAAAGGGTCGGCCAAGGATGGAGCCTTGGGGACCCCGAGTGTACAGGAAGGTAGGGGAGGGGTCCCATTTAGCTTGACTCTTTTAGGACCTGTTGCGTTGGTAGCTTACGAACCACTTCAGGGGCGGCCTCTGAGACCTAGTCACGCTAAGGGAGTTTAGTAGCAGGGGTGGCACACTGGTGGTCGAAGGCCTTGGACAGGTCTATAAAGACCGCGCCTCGAGATGACCTTTGTCAAGTGCTGAGTGAATGTGGTGGGAGAATTCCAGAAGGGCAGTGGACGTGCTATGGCCAGGGCGGAAACCATGTTGCTCTGGACAAAGAAGGTTGTAGTTAGTAAGATATTTGAGAGCTGTGTGTTCACTATTTTTCTAAGGCTTTGGATGGGGGGAAGGATGGAGATGGGCCTGTGAGTTATTAGGCAGAGGCGGTCCCCAGACTTGTGGATGGGGGTTACTTCAGCTTGCTTCCAGGCCTTGGGAATTGGCCAAGGCATAGGGACCTGTTAATGATAAGGGCCGCTGGTAAGCATGACATCCAGCATGAGGCTTAAGTATCCTGGAGTGAAGATGGTCATTGATAGGGTTCTGAGAGGCGAGGATTTTATTAAGAAAGGTTTGGCATCGTGGGGTGAGATCACTATGGAAGTGGGAATTGTGGCCTGGAAATGGGAGCGTGGTGGTTTTGCAACCGGGTCTGAAAAGTGGGCCGGAGTGACGGCACTTAAGTCAGTGAAGGTTTTGTTAAGGCAGTCAGCTACAGGTGGGGTCAGCGAGACAGTCCCATTTATGACAATCTGGGATGGAGGGGAGCGGTCTTACTATTTAAATCTTTAATGTTGTCCCAGAAGACTCTGGACGGAGCCCCAGGAGGATGTCAACGCAGCCTGGTAGAATTTAGCTTTAGCCTGTTGATTGACCAGGCATTGATTGTGGGTGTCCTGTAGGCTTGTCTGTCAAAGCAAGCCTACCGGAGTCATTAGCTAGTGCCAGAGGTTATCTCTTTTAGTTGTTGGATCAGTGCAGGAGTTATCCATGCAGCAGTCCATTTTTTTATCCTAGAGAGTTGAGGGTGCATACAGGTCACAGGCGTGGTTGAAGGCCGTGGAGCGCAGTAGGTTAGGGCAGAGTTAACGTCAGAGCTCTGGCCAATGGGGACCAATATGGGCGAGGTGACATTTGAGGTTGGCGAGACCTCCGGGGAGAAAACGGCGGCGACGGGGTCCTGCTGTACCCAGGGCAGAGGGTGGGGGAGGACCAGAAGCAGATGACAGGAGTGGTCACTGAGTGAGTCCACAAGGACTTCAACGGAGACTATTTTATGAGGCCGGTTAGAGAGGATGACATCCAGGAGGAGCTAGTTCCTGTGACTTTGTTAAGTCTAGTGGGCTGAGTGACCATTTGGGACAGGTCAAGGGCTGCAAGCTCATTCTTCAAATTATCAACCGGCCAGGCTGAGCCAATTGAATTTAAGTCACCCATAATTAACTGTTCTGCTGGGGTAAGGTAGCCAGGTAGTCAAGGAGAGAGGTGGCCATAGAGTCTTTGTTAGACCCCTGGGGTAGATAAGCCGCAGTTAGCTAGAGCGGACATGGCCCAGGGTAGGGTGTGACTTTTAAGGTGATGGCTTGCTCCTGGTTTAGCTTCAGGATTGGGGAGTGCAGCCCGGGACCGAGTTGCTAAGTAGATAGCACACCCCCACCATGCCTGCCCATCCTATCGGCCCTAAAAATGGTAAAGCCAGGAAGGGAGATGGCAGAGTCAGGCGATGGGAGGAGAGCCGGTTTTAGCAAGCAGGAGAATATCCGGGAGTGTTGGGTGACCCAACATAGAAGGGCTGCAGTTTTCTAGGGAGACTGCATATATTAATGAAGGCGATTCAAAGGCCTTTGCCATCTGTGGGCAGAGGCGCGGCTGGGATTCCACCGCCCGGGTCATTTCACGCCGGAGAGCAGGAGCAGCAGGAGAATTAGCTACCGCATGATGTTTGTAGCTGATGGTGGGGTGCATATGTGGCCAAGGGACCTCGCCTGGGAGGAGCAGGGATGGGAAGGAGAGAACAACTGAGGGCTCTAGCTGGGAGGGTCCAGTTGTGAAAGGAAACACAACATACTGAGAGAAAATACAAGTGGTTGGTGGGTGGGGTGGCATGGTAGTCCAGGCACGTGTGAGGGATTTGGGGGATGGATAGAGGGTGATGTGGGGTAATCCGATGGTGAAGCAGGGATTGCGAGTGGGGGCAGTGTGCTTCTTGGGTGGGGCTGGTTAATGGGGATAGAGGGGCAGGAGAGAGAGCATAGGGTGCTGTAGCAGGAGGAGGGCCAGCATGGCAAGGACTATGCTTGGGTGAGACATTTCCCAATATAGAGCAAGAAGTGAGGGCAGGCTCCCTCTAGTGCTGGAACGATATAACCAGCAAATGGGAAAGTAGGCTGATTGGTTTTTGCGCCTCATGTGACAGAGAAAAAATACACTATATAAGGGAGAGCCGAGCAAGGGTGGTGGTGGGGGCGGCGGGTTTTTTTCCAGTGCACCGACTGCAGAAGAACAGAGGGTGACGCGAGCCTAGTGGAAAAAAGGCACCAAAGCCGCATTTCAAATGCAGAGCAGAAGTCCACAGGTAGGCTGGCGGCTGGCTCACTGACTGTCGCGATTTATTTTATTTTTTTTTAGTTTGTTTCCCCAGGCAAGAGTTCCCCAGGCAAGAGTTTACCTTCGCGGACCCCTTGCATGACCAACAGCTCCTCGGGGGGTGGGGGTGTCCTGGCGGCAGGTAGAGTCTGCAGGGAGGGCAGTTCCAGCTTTGCCCTCGCGACCAACGGCTCCGCTCCTCGGGGGGTGGGGGTATCCTGGTGGTGGTTGCAGGATCCAGGGAGGGCACTTCTAGTGCAGCCCTCGCGACCTTCCAGCTCCTCGGGGAAGGGGGGATAGATCTGTGGAGAAAAGAGGCAGAGGCAGAGGTTAAGTAGGCAGGCAGGGGGGAGTAGCGATTAGGGGCCGGGCAGTGCAGGTGGGGGAGTTTTGCAGCTGAGATGCGCGTGGCACTTAATTTAGTTTTGCTTCTAACCTCAAGGTTTTGGGAACGGAGGGGTTTTATGTAGTTCAGGTTGAGCCCACTTTACTTTGTTGGGGTGAGATTTCTGTTTTAAACTCAAGAGCTGAAGGGGCACCTTTACAACTGGTTCTTTGGTATGTGGTCTATGGGATAAAGGGGTGTTTTGTTTTTCGTTTTTGGTGGTTGGTTCATATTGTTTGGCATTCTGTGTTATTACAGGGTATGTGGGTGAGGGTGTCATTTGGGATTGTTATGGGGTTTAAATTTATTTTTGGGCAGGGGGTGGTGAATTCGTCTTTATATTTTTGGACTCTAATTTTAATCATGAGGAGTATATTATGTCATTGTGGCTGGAATCTGGAACATGGCTAATTATGTAAAGTTTGTTTCTTGGAATGTTAGGAAGGCCCATTCTAAAGTGAAGTGCTATCAAATTATTAAACACCTGAAACACTTTGGATGTCATGTGGCCCTTTTGCTAGAAACTCACTTGCTCACCTCTGAAGGTCCCCTTTCCTGACGCCACTTGGTCTGTCAAGTATTTGTCACTGAAGTGCATGCTAACAAAGGGGGAGTGACAATTTTTGTTTTTAGAGGTGTAAATTTTCAATTAACACAATGTGTGGAGGTCTCTCAGGGCAGATATATTTTAGTCCTTGGTTTACTGGACCATACAGAGGTCCTCTTAGGGATTGTTTACAGCCCTAATGGTAACAACACTGCCTTTTTATGGGGCTAGTCTCTGCCTTGACTCCCTTTCTGCAATTGCCTTTAATTCTGGACGGTGACTGAACTTTGACTTTTACTTAGGATCTTGACAGATGGCACAGAACAACTGCAGGCCTTTCTCCCACTCAGCGTTCCCTTCAAGATATGGTTGATTCGTATGGTCTGTGTGATCCTTGGCATATTTTATATCCTGCTGTGAAGGACTACACCTTTTTTTTTTGCCTGATCATGGGACCCACTCTTGGATTGACTACTTCTCAACTGGCCAAAATCTCTTGAGGGGAATGCTGGGCATGGAGATTGACTATAGGGTTTTGTGTGATCATTCACCAGTCTAGCTCCAGCTTACCCTAGTAGATAATTTACAAAAAGATAATATATCAAAGCTGAATAATTAGCTACTTAGAGAACAAAGTGTGGTTGACAGAATTAAGGAACAAATTGAGTTATTTAATACTAATAATACCGGCACGGTTACATTAGTAGATATGGAATGGTGCACTTTTAAAAGTTTTACCCATGGCAAATTTATTAGGTTGTAAATGTAAGAGGGTTCAAGAGAGGGAGACCTCCAATCTTCTGCATTGTATAAGGGAATTGGAAAGTACACTCAACAACAACACTTCTGAGACTCTGAGAGAAGAGTTGGTAGTGCTTAGAGATACATATGGGGATCTACTGAGGGATGGCACAGAATATGCTATATATAAAACCCGCTCCACCTATATAGATCAAGGTGAGAAAGCAGGGTGACTAATGGCCTTACATTTTCAGAAGCAGGAGGCATCTCACCTTATTCCCTCAATTAAATCAGTACATGATAACATGGCTAAAGTATCACCAAGGGATATTGCAAAGGAATTTGAATTATACTATAACACCTTGCATGGCCCTATGGTGGACCCTCCTACCAGTGCTTATATACACCAGTACTTGGCTGATATCCTACTTCCTTCTCTAAATGTAGAACAGCAGGCTCTTCTCTCGTTATCTATGTCTGAGCAGGAAATCTTACTGGCCATAAATTCCTTGGCAACCAATAAAGCCCCTGGACCTGATGGCCTTACCTCTAATTTTTATAAAATATTTGCTAAAGAGCTTATCCCCTTTTTGCATCATTTGTATTTATTCATTTATGAGTCAGGTATCACTGACCGCACTCTTCTGGGGCCTTGATTGTTTTACTTTTGAAGCCTAGGAAACTCCCAGGTGCTGTTTCCAGCTATTGTCCAATTTCCTTATTAAACTATGATATTAAAATACTGTCCAAAATCTTGGCCTTAGGTTTGGGTGTTGTCTGGGATGAATTTGCTAGCCAAGAACAAGTAGGATTTGTAAAACACTGCTGTTCTGTAGATCACACTTGAAAACTGTTACATGTCTTCTCTGCCTCCAGGGATTTTATCATTTCTGCTGCTTTGGTTTCCCTGGATGTGGAGAAGTCATTTGACAGAGTTGATTAGTCTTTTCCAATGGCTACTTTAGAGGCGCTTGGCTTTCAATCCTCTTTTTTACATTGGGTAAAAGTTATGTATTTCTGCCTTAGGGCTAAAGCCTACTGTCTTCTCCTCCTCCTTCTTGTTGCATTCTGGTACCCAGCAAGGCTGCCCCCTTTCCCCTTTATTATTTAATTTATATCTAGAATTTCTTTTGCTGAAACTTAAACTTAATATGGATTTGTGTGGAGTTCAGGTGGGGTCCTGGGATCTTAAACTGTCTGCATATGCAGATGATATTTTGCTGCACGTGACACATCCCATAAAATCTATCCAAACAGCTTTATCCACCATAACAGAATTTAGCAAATTTTCAAATTATAAACTTAATTTGGAGAAGTCAGTAGTTATGCCTCTCAATTCTGGGGTTTTTAAAACAGACATTTTGTTTTTGGGGTTGGCCTGGGAACCTAAAATGCTTAAATACTTGGGGATTTACTAATCATGGAATTCATCCCAGCTCAAAAAGTTTAATTTAGATGACCTGTTAGATGTTATACAGCAAGGCCTGTGGCAATGGAGGGGGCTGCCATTGACCCAGTGGGGCAGAAACAATATTATTAAGATGAATGTTCTCCCCCGTATTTTTTATCCTCTTAATTTATTAGATCTCTGGCTTCCATCTTTATGGTTCCAAAACGTGCATAGATTAATGGCAGACTTTACTTGACTGGGCAAGACTCCTAGGAGGGCCTATCTGAAATTAGCTGCTCCTAAACAGAGTGAAGGTCTCTGTCCCCTGAACTTCTCTTAGTTTACTATTTTGTCAGCCATTCCAGCAAATATCTCAGATGGCTAAGTACCATTCTGACTGGTGATTCTCGGACCTACCTTCCTATATGGCTCCAAACAGAGAAGGAATTAATTAGTGGTTGGGTTATTACCCCGCAGTCCCTTATGTTTTCTCCCTTGAACACCATCCTGCTTTATCTCTAAAATTCTGTTTTTGGAACCTCAGTTCGGGTACTCTTGCAATTGTGCTCTGCAATGAGATATAAGCCTGATCAGATGTGGCACAGCCCATCTTAAGAAATCCTAACTAAGCAGCCGAGTGGTGCTAAGGGTTGAGGTGCTGGACACCACACCTTGTACCATGCCAGTGACACGGGTTCGGGAATGAGCCCTGGTTGTTGGGGATTGGCGTTGGGGGGAGAGGGGGAGGGCGAGGACTGAGACTGAGCTGTCATGAGGTGGCTCTCCTCTCCCGGGGGGGATGAGTGCTTGCCCCTCCCATATTTACACTTCCATCAGATGGAGGTCCGATGGGAAGCATAGGTGGAGGGGGGGCAGGTGATTGCCAGTGGAGGGGTGGAAGGGGCAGAGCTGGTACCCGGCATGTGTGTTCACCTCCACTTGCATGCACGTACATGTCTGCCAGGGTCCCGAGTGGGGAGAAAACCAAGGAAAAAGCTCAAACTACATAAGGAAAAAGGAAAAAAAAAGAAATCCACACTTTAAAATTGGAGGTAGGATGCTTGAAGAGACATGGATGCCTCCCTTAGATGGATTGAGGGTTAGCAGCTTGCTCAATGATGAGTCCTTGAGAACTTGTCAATCTATCATTTCTTTGCTTCAATTATCTACAAAGATGATATTCAAAGTATATCAGCTTTGTTACTGTTTACAGCAGCATTTCAGTTCATCTATTGCTGAAGTTAATAGTAGAGAGCTCCTACAAACCTTAGTAGATACTGTGTCGCAACCACATGTGGTTTCTAAATTGTATTTGCTCCTGTTTTTCAAAATATGGTCAGGCATTACTGGTGAATACCCATATTGGACTACTGCTTTGTCACTTTCTAGGTTCAGTTGGACTAAAATCTGGTCTGACCTCTTTAATTATCTTGCTCAGGACTGATTGCACCTCACCCAATTCTATATTTTAAATAATCTTTATTTCACGCTGGTTAAGCTCTATAGAATGGGCCGGCTACAATCATCAACTTGTATAAGGTGTGGTCAGATGGATGGAACTTTGTATCACATTTCTGGGGAGTACTTTAAAGTCGCTCCATTGTGGGAGTTGATTAAAAATAGAGCTAATCCTTTGCTGGGTACTGAAACCCATTTCACTCTAGAGGTTTGTCTGATACGGGATTTTAGCAGGGTGTCTGTTAGGGAAAGGAGATTTATGATGGCTATGATTTCAATGTTGGTTAAAATGCTAGTGCTTTGTCACTGGTTAGATCAATCCTGTCTTTCCTATCTAAAGTGGTTGCAGGAGCTTCTCGATAATCTTCTTATAGTCAAATTGATAGCTACTGTTAATAATAGACTGTCTAGCTATACTAGAAACTGGAGCAAGCTTTTGTACAGTCTAGGTGTTTTCTTGGAATGGGCCACCTCCCCCCATTTCCTAAGTTAGTTGATGTTCTGTGTTATTTTTTGCATAATTAGTATGATTTATTAATACTCCTTTTACATATTTTGGAGTTAATTCCTGCAATTGGGTCTTCTGCCACTGGTTAGGGGGGATAGGGTGGGTGGGGAGGGTAGTGGCATAGTTTCGGTTGAGTATGTGAAGCTTTTTGGCCTTATTTTATTGTATTCTCTTGTGTTATGTTGTCATTGTATGTTATTATTGTTGTTATACTGTTCTTTGTATATATTCAATAAAATATATCTAATTAAAAAACAAAAACAAAAGGAGCCTATTGACAAGTTTATTAACCAAAAATCAGTTGGCCTTGAGAAAGCCATGACTGAAGTGAAAGCAATGGCAACTGGTAGTGTGGAGTTGCTCATATCCATGGGGACTCCCAAACTCGTCAACTGAATGGTTATTTTAGTTTCTCCTCAAGGGATAAATAGAGAGTCAAAGCCCTCCATTGTGAGGTACAATACAAGATGGCAGCCATGCTGGGTCACCATCCGCAAGCTCTCTAATCTAAGAGCTAAATCTTCCTTGCCTGCCTGCTTATTTTGTTATCCTTTTTTTATAATTTGATCAGGAGAGCTAAATTTTATACGTGACTGTGGCTGCACTTGTTTCGCGGCTTTAGTCCAAATTTGTTATTTTTTTTTTAGTTATTACTTTTTGGTGCCTTACCTCCACAGCAGGGGTGTTCCTATGGTTCCCCTTTTATTCAGGCCACCCCTCACAGCACCGCACCAGGTGCAGTGCCTAAGCTCACCCCCTCGCCCTCTCACCCAATGGCCACATCACTTACCCCAGTCGCGGAAGACCTTTGGGGAGTCAGGCTCAGAGGAAGCACCCTGTGAGCATCCAGGGCGGCGCTGAAGGGGGCCAACCATCATGAGTACCAGAGGATTTGGGCTATTTTAACATGTACTCCCCCCCACAGCACTGGTGTGCCATGATGTCAATGACACTGCAGTGTGTGCGTCCACTCACTGCATGTCCAACGTCAGCCCATGCCTTCCCCACAGCAAACTGCAGCTTGCACCAACCCCCAGCCACCATTAGGAGCCAGAGTAGTCATGGATATCCCTTCCCACCCTCTCCAAAGGAGGAGAGCAGTCCATGGAATGCTCAGTCCTCCTCCCCCAGCCAACTCTCTGGTGCCCGAGATCGCTCTGACCCCGGGTCGTCAGTGTGGCATGAGGTGTGGCATCCAGCACCTCAACCCTCAGCGCCACTGGGCCAGCCTCTATTAGTCTGAAATTTTCAGTGTTTTTTAGCAAGGTATAGGTGTAGGGCTTTAGGTTAGTTATGGTGGGAACAGTGAGGTAGTGGTTAGGAGTTAGTTTTTTTGTTTTTAGTTTTTGTTCTGTTTTTAGTCAGGTTTCCAAGGATTCCAAGCCATGGGTTACTTACCCTCTGAACAAAATCCTCAGCGATTCCAATGAGAAGGGTTCCACTGAGGTGCTCCAGAGGAGGACCAGAGGACTGGATAGTCGATGAAGCTATGGTTGAGTACTGCTCTTTTCCATCCCTGAGAATGCGAGATGGAAGCTTGTCTCAGTGCTGTTTTTGGCTGCTGCTAGCAGGAATGATTATCTGAGGGATGCAGAAGATCTGTAGCATTCCTACAACTTCCTGGGTTATCTGGGGCCAGAGTTTTGTTGCACCATTGGGAATCATCACTTGGGGGGATGCAGAGGACATGCAGCATCCTTGGCGAATTCCCAGATTTCTGTGCACAGGAATAACTTTTCATCAGCCTTAGCACCCTCTTGAAGGGTGCTCGCAGAGCTGTACTATGGTTGCTGAATCTGTGGAGCTGTTGGTTTAGCCTATGCCCACCTGTGAATATCTGGGGGATTGAATGACCTGTGCCAGTGGGAAAGGTGTAGTATCTCCTTCTTCTCCCTTGAGGTTGGGATGAATGCCCTTGTTTATCCTTCTGTGTCCCCATGGAACTTTTGTGTCAGTATCCAAGGCTGTTGAGAGTAGCCATGGAGTGCTCTCACCTTTGTAGCCTTGCTTGGTGTAATTTTTTCAAATGGGTTTCAATGTTTCAGCTGTTTTCAGGACTGTTATTGGAGGAACAGTGAGAGTGTCCCCCATCCTCCAGTCTTGCAAAGACTTGGTCCAAATATCGCTGACTATTCTCTGCATTTTCTTGAACTGATATCCTTGGACAAATACCCTTTTGGATTTCTGCATAAATTTCATCATGGCTTGGTGAGTTTTTTCTCTCCTGAAAGAGAAACTGAAATCCTTGTTCTCCTAACTGCTAATTCTGTTCTCTGGGAGGTTGGAGGGGTTGTGTGTGGGGGTAGATATAGTGTAAATTGTGGGTTGGAGGTTACTTTTAAATTTATTCTGATAGTGAATGTATTTCTGGAGTGAGTGTTTAGGATAATTAGAGTTATTAGGTGTGCATGTGGGGTGAGTGCTGTATGTAGTTTTATTTTGTAATCTAAGGATTATTGGGAGTATTATAAACAGGCCCTTTTAGTAAATATGGGACATGTAAGGGTCTAGGGCAGGCAAGAATAACCTATGAGGCATCCAAGCTGCGTGACCTCCAGTCTTCACTGTCTCCTCCTGTGTCAACAACAACAGTGAAGTGCTGATGTGAGGTTCGGATTTGGAGGAGCCAGAATGGTCAGCTATGGCAGGGTGCCATAGGTTCAATGGAGGTGAATAGGAGAGGAATACTTAGGTGCAGAAGATGCCCAGGGTTTAGACAGGACCTGGAGAGAGGCCAGACATGTTTGGTTGCTGTCCCTCCATGGGTCCCACCAGACCAAGTGGGCAGATCACCAAAGGGGCTGCAGCACCTACCAGTTCTCATAGGTTGGTGCTTTGCAATGCCAGATCAATCAGAAACAAGACCGCAATTATAGCAGACTTGATTTCTATGGTCAATCTGGCTTACATCACTGAGACATGGGTGGGTGACGATGCAGGGCCACTTTTGGAGGCAGCCATCCTTCCCCTGGGTACTCTGTAATGCACTGCCCTAGGGTGGAATGCAGGGGTTGGGGAGTGGCCCTCTGCTTTAGATCTGATCTGGGCTTCACTGTGCACCCATGAATGTGTGGTGGTCCATGGGGGTCCAGATGCAGGCTGCAGGATCCTCCTTATCTACCACCCTCCGGAGTCAGGGAAGAGTTCCTGTAGGAGGTGGTGGATCTCACTGTCGGTGAGGTGTTGGAGTCCCCCAGAAGTTTGGTGCTGGGGAACTTCAACTCCTGGGCAGATGAAGAGTCCTCTAGGCTTGGTTCCAACCTTCTCCAGATTATGTCATCTCTGGGACAGACACAGGAGGTTACTTCCGTAACACCACAGTGGCCACATGCTGGACCTGGTGTTCTCACTGGGGCTTGAGGTATGTAACCTCAAAACTGATCAGGTCATTTGGTCTGATCATTGCACAGTGAGGTTCTCATTTGGGGCCCTCCCCTGTGGAGATGGTCAGCTACCGCCCTTTGAGGGGAATGTCCCAGAGGGATTTCTGGTGGTGACTGATCTATCTATTGTAGATACTGCATGTGTGAAGGGCATGAGTGTGGTGGTTGCTACCTATAATAAGGTGATGTCTTTGGCACTTGATGCACTCGCACAGGTCCTTGTATGACCCAAATTCTCTCACTTGAGGTCTCCCTGGTTTGATGGAGAGCTCAAGGTGATGAAGATTAGGGGTCGGAAGTTTGAACATTGCTGGTGGAAGACCAGGCTGTAGGAGGACAAGCTGGCCCTGCTTACCCACTATAGTGAGTACCGGGGAGGAACCAACCATAAGAAGGCAGAGTTCCTGTCCAGGGAGATTGCTGCAGGGAAGACCCGACCAGCTGTATTTTTTCAAACTGTAAACAGGCTGTTACATCCGGTCTGTCTGCGGTCGAAGAAGGCTTGTTCTGTCACTATCTGTGATGAGTTTGCTCGGTTCTTCACTGACAGAGTGTCCTCTATCCATCAGGAAATTCTGCCAGTGAGTCATTTTACATCTCGCAGTGATCACCTTAGAGGTAGCAGAGGCACTTCACCTGTCTGGGGGGAATTTAAACTGGTAGAGGTAGCTGAGGTCATTGAGATTGCTTCGAAACTGAAGCACACATATTGTGAACTGGACCTGGTGCCAACGCATTTCTTAATGGGATGCAATGATTCTAATGGCCTGGTGTTTGCCTTGATTGTCCAGTGTTTGTTGTCAGAGGGGGTCTTCCTGGACTCCTTGAAAGAGGCACTAGTGAGGTCTTTTCTCAAGAAGCCATCTCTCAACCTGGACATCTTGGCAAATTACTGTCCTATCTCCAACCTTCCATTTTTGGGAAAGGTTGTTGAGAAGATTGTGGTGCTACAGAGAGAGAAGCACCTTGTGACCTTTGATATCTATGAGCCATTCCAGTCTGGTTTCCAATCTAGGTACAGCACTGAAACAACATAAGTTCAGGTGCATAATGACCTCCTTAGGGCTAGAGATAGAGGAGACAGGTCAGTCCTCGTTCTCCTCAATCTCTCCTCAGCCTTTGATACTGTTGATCACTTTGAGTTACTTGATTATCTCAGAGTGTACTGTGAGCTTGCCAGCACTGTCATCCACTGGTTTGAGTCTCAGCTTACTGACAGGAAGCAACGGGTAGTGATGGGGAATTTCTCCTCCTCCCTGAAGCTTCTGTCATGTGGAGTACATCAGCAATCGATTCTGTTGCCAATATTGTTTGCAGTGTATATGCAGCCCCTAGGTGAGCTCATTAGGAAATACAATGTGGGATTTCACTGCTATGCAGATAATACCCAACTGTAGCTGGCCTTCGCCCCTGGAACATCTGACACTGTTGATGTGCTTAATACCTGCCTGGCTGAGATCAATGACTGGATGTCCTCTAGCTGGTTGTGACTGAACCCCAATAAGATGGAGGTTCTGGTAGTGGAATCGGGCCGAAGGCATGATAGGAGTGCCTCCAGTGTGGCAACTGGACTTTTCCTGGGGCCAGCACTGTTGATGGCTTCCTCTAGGGTGTGAGACCTTTGTGTGTTCCTGGACAATGGATTGACATTTGACTCTTAGGTGTCATTGTTGTCCAAAGTGGTGTTTGCCACTTGAGGAATATTGCCAGGATCAAATCCCTAGTTCTGCCTAAGGATCATCCCACTGTAGTCCATGCCTTTGTAACATCCAGGCTTGATTACTAGAACACTCTTTACTTCAGGGTCTCAGGAGGTACCCTCCACCAGCTGCAGCTGGTGCAGAATGCAGCTGCCAGGTTGCTGATAGGCCTTTCGAGGATCTGTCATGTAACTTCGGTGCTGAGTGAACTGCACTGGCTGCCAGTGAGGTGGAGGGTTCACTTCAAGGTGGGTTTTCTCACCTTTAAGGCCATATATGGACTAGGCCCTGGCTATCTGTCTGATCTCCCAATGCCTGCTGCTCTAGTCCGCTCCCTCTGTTCCTCCTCTAGGAGCCTCCTGGTGATTCCCTGGATGGGACTTAAAACTGACGGCGACAGGGCTCTTAGTGTCACTGGCCCCATCCTGTGGAATTCGCTTCCTCCAGCCATCAGGGAGGCCCCTTCAGTTAAGGTGTTTAAGGGCTGAGTAAAGACCCATCTCTTTTAATTGGCATTCTCAGATATAGTTATTTAAATATGATACAGAGATTATTGAATTGAATTATTTATTGAATCCTGTTGTTGTTTTAGTCTCTCATTGTGTTTTATGTGTATTTGTGCTTGCTCCCTTGAATGCTTTTATGTTTTTATGTCAGGCACCGAGAGCTTCCAGGAATGGGCACCAAAAAAATAAACTTTGCCTGCCTTGCCTTGTCTCCTCAAAGAATATTAACCATTTCAGCAACCATAGCTTTGTTTGGTGACAGAAAGAAGCAAAACAATCTGCATGTGGCTTCAACTAGTTTTCTATGTTTATTTGGCTTTCTACAAATCATGAATAAAAAGTTGAACTCCATAATAAAAAGAATGGAGCAGGTCAAAAGAGATGTGAACAGAGTAAGAACAGAAATTGAAAATCTAAAACAAGTGTTTGTAAAAACAGACAAGAAATTAAGGAAAACTCAGACAAAACTGTTAACTGCTTAAGCTTTAGGATCTCTAAATACCCATACAGGGATGGGGTGCATGAATATGAAAATTGCCAACTTTGGTTTGGCTTTGATTTGTACATTCTACTTTCACTTTGGCTTTAACACTTCCACAAGAGACACTTCAAGTTTCTTGGTATGTGGGTCTAGTTGTCTAAAAATGGTGGTTACAGACATCTTCCTTCACCCTCCCCTATTCCCCTAGTCAGTTTTAACAAAAAGTCAACACTGGTATCATTCCAAGAGCCAGAAGTTTTTTTTTAAATAAGCAATACCTGAGGAAGGAGAAGGAGGTTAAAATGTGACTGGGGTGGGAAAAGAGGAAGCCATCAGACTAGACCTGGCCACCAGGAAAGGGTTACGTGTTATTTTTCTAATTTTCAGGCCAAATGTTCATGTGATCCAAAATTACCTAAAGTTCAACTGGGTTGAATCAAAGGTTTAGTAAAAGTATTGAATTTCAGCAAATTCAAGAAATACAAAATCAGCATCTGCTCATCCATACATTGTGATTGTTGTGCAGTGAAAAACTGAATTAGTAAACAATTTAAAATATAATAATTTGCATACTATAGTTCAAGTTCAAGTTTATTGCAGGAAAAACTCCATTGAGCAAGCTCATTCACAAGGAGGTCCTGGGTCATTTACATAGACATATGGACATAACTTACAAGGTATCATTGTCAATCGAGATAAAGGCACATACAAAGTTCATAAATGACAATTCATGAAGTGATACAGCCAGGTAAGGCAGGGTTTTGGCAGTAAAGTCTGATGCTGTATCAGTAAATGTTTGGGTAGAGTTGTATACATAATAACTGCATTATAGGAGAAGGTTAATGTGCAGAGACAGCAGGGAGAGTTTAAGAAGGAAGGAAGGTAGGGAGAAATGGTGAAAATAAAAGATGAAGCTAGGGGCTAGCAGAGTAGAGTGGAGAAAGGTGTGATAAGGAGATCTAGAAGTGAAGGGCAGTAAAAGCAGGTCATGGGAATCAAATCTATAGCTGTTAAACTTAGTCTTATACTTCCTGTGCGGTTGCCGACCTGTTTTGGACAGAGCAGGGGCAGTCGGTGTATGAGTAGCTAACGTAAGGGTGATGTGGGGGGTTTAGTGGCAGTGACAGATATCTTTTATTTTAGATGAGGATAAGGCTTTGTAGAGATTAATTGGGACAATGCTGGTTAGTTTTGGTATGGATTGGATAGGGTTACTGAATGCATTAGATCTGGAATTTGAATCCATATGCAAGATGTTGAAGGGAAAGTCTGTGACAGCTCTTGGCCTCCCTGAAAATATGTCTTTGTTTCCAGGGTTTTCTGGCTACAGTAACCTGAAAGCAGGTTTAAAGGCTTCTATTTTAAGTCCTTTTTGGCTCTACCTTGACTCCACTCTGAATTTTCAATCTGGTCAGAAATATGATCAAAGTATACAGAAAACCTCTAACCCAGGCCCCTACTTAACACTAATTATCACTTTAGCATTCAGTACAGACTATGATACAATTATTGAGTCATAAAAAAATGCGCACTTTACTTTGGATACAGCAAAGTTTATATCCAGTATAACATGATGTTTTGCCTACAACTCAGGAGCTGATAATGCCTTATGCTTTAAAGAGAAGATTTGTAGGATTTGGTGGGGGGGGGGGGTCTTACTATATTGTTTTCGGCAACATGCATGGTACCCTGAATGGAAATATATATTTATTTTTGCAATCTGGACCAGTTTAAAGACACTGTTTAGTTGAGAAAACAAGGAGCTGAGGAAAATGGAAAAATATGAAAGAAGAAGACAAAAATAAAAAAGAGTTAATGGATTTCCCAATGACAGAAGAATAAATCCACTGTACAACAGAGCCAAGTTTAATTGTTTTGTTCTCCCTGCTGTCAACATGAGCATCTGCAAATCATAAATTCTTTACATAGTAACAAACGATATGCACCTGGATAGTCTTGTCAAGTGAAACACACCCCCATTCTCATAAAATGACCACAGTAAAGGAAAGCAAATTGTATTTGTTTCCATGTTCAGCAGATCACTCTTTTCATGTAGCTGTTGGAGCTATATGTAACTGAAAAAAACAACAGTGGAATCTGCACTGGGACGGTGATGCTCCTGACAACTTAGCTTAAATAGAAACATAGATTTTGATGGCAGATAAGTAGCACCTGGCCCACCAGTCTGCCAATTTCCCTACCTTTTGGATAAGCTGCAGATCCTAGTTAACCAGCAGCCTACTTCCTCCTACCCCTACTAGAATTGCCTTATGTCTGTCCCTTGCGTTCTTGAATTCCCTCACTGTTTTTGACCCCACTGCTAAATTTCATATGACCAGTTGGGCACTCACTTCTTCCAAGTAAAACAGGCACCAGTCTTCAAATCTTTTTCATGACTTAAAAGTCTGTTTATTTAGCAAAACACACAGACAGGCTGTGATCGCCTGACGTGTTTCAGACAGAATCCTTTATCAAAGGCTGAAGCACAGTATAAGACATAGCATTTAAATAACACATATTGGTGATATCGTACATCCGTTACTCATTAAAACATTTCAAATTCATTGGTTAATCTATTAAAAATGTAATAAATCTATTAAGTGTTTTAAAGGCACACACCAAATATACATAAACATTTATTTATTTTGATTGCGGATTTAACACCTTTGAGCCAGAAGACTCTTTTACAAAGTTCCATGTCGAGTGAACAAGAGACAAATACACAAGACAGGTTATATATCAATCAAAAACAGGTTCCTTAAAATTCATGGATAGCAGGAGGATACATGCTGAGTAAGTAGCGATTGAACAGGCTGTTTACAGTGTCAGCAATATTACTATAAGATAGGAATCTTTTCAACATGGTGAGCTGGTATCAATATAAACCTGGGAAGGGAGGCTTACAAATGAATGCTAAGAGTATGGCAGGAGCAGCCTGAGGTGGCTTAGTCACAAACTGAGGAGGGGGATATAAGAAAAGGTAGGGAGGTAGTGGGTAGCCACCAATGGGTTTTATCGGAGAGGGGGTGGAGGGAAGGGAGTGAGGGGAAGGAATGGGGTAGGCAAGGGGGTGGGTTAGTTATGAAGGAGATTGGCCATTGGTGTTTGCTAGCTGCAGTCACAGAGGGACATTTGGGTGAAGAGGGTTTTCAGTTCTCTTTTAAAGAGTGCATTTTTTCGTGTACTCACAGGTGGTAGCAAGGAGTTCATTAAACCAGGTGGGCCCATGGTAGGAGCGTGAGCACTGTGCAAGGCAGATTCTTTTGAAGGGGACCTGGAGCACACCCTTAGCTGAGCTCCTAGTGACTTTAGTGGTGAGGGAGTGCTGGAACAGAGAGGCAGTGGGGGGTGAGTCCAAGGAGGGCTTTTTTGCCTATTAGGCAAGACTGATATTTAGCCCTAAGGTGTAAGGGGAGCCAACCAGTGGAGGTGTATAGGGTGCAGGTATGCGTCTGGTGCTTTACCCCCAGAACCAGGTGGCAAGCCTTGTTCATCAGTACTTTAACCCTTTTAAAGGCAGTGTCTGAGGTAGCACTGTAAATGACGAGGGCATAGTCAATGACCGACAGGATGGAGCTTCTGGTGACCAGGTTAAGAGCTTCAGGGGTCATGAATTGCCTATGCCTATAGATGATTCCTAGTTTAGTATTTGCTGTTTTAACAACATGGTCAATATGGTGTACGAAGGATAGGGTGTCATCAATATGCACCCCGAGATATTTAAAGGAGGAGACTTGTTCGATGCCATCTCCTTTTTTGGCTATGGATATACAGGGGTTTATCATGCCTTTTGGCATGTGGCAGGATTAGGTGCATACATTTTGTTTTTGTGTAGTTTAAAAGGAGTCTGTTTTGGGTGAACCAGTTCTCAAGCATGGCAAAGCTTTACTGAAGGTTTTGAGCTATTTCCGATGTGAGACTGCCAGGCACAGAGATAACAGCATTGTCCTCATAGAGCAGCATTTTTGCAGGACAGGCACTGGGAAGCGAGTTAATGAAGAGTCCAAAGAGAAGTGGTCCTAAGATTGAGCCTTGGGGAACCCCTAGGGTTACCTTTTTGAGACTGGAGGTTACACCCCCTATCCTCACACACTGTGTCCAGTGGGAAAGGTAGCTGTTTAGCCAGGAGGTGGTATCTACTGACAGTCCCAAGGTCCTAAGGTGTCTGAGCAGGATTCTGTGGTTAATGGTGTCAAATGCTTTTGTCAATACACTATTACTGCTAGTGAACAGGCAAGTACCTAACTCTGAAGGGGGTTGGGGGTGGGCAAGGGTATAAGGAGACAAGGAACATAGAATCATTCAGAGGCCACAATAATAACATATCTATAGGACAACAAATACTGAAGTACATAATTTCCATTTCATAAGATCATAAAACTCTTTATTGGGGTCTTTTCTTTTTTTCTCAAAAATGGTTTTAGTTCAAAGCCTGCATTTAATCCTGGTACTTGCATTGTATCCAAATTAATAATCCAAAAGGCTTCCCTTTTTAAAAGGAGATACATAGAAATGTAGAAACATAGAAGTTGACGGCAGATAAGGACAGCAAGGCCCATCCAGTCTGCCCATTTTTTCTACTTTATGAGGTCATTAAAATCTCCTTCCCCCTCTTGGCTTTTGGTACATCTTGTCAATGCCTGTAAATTTAAACTTATGTTCCCCCTGATTGCGTGATTTCACTACGTGGGCTGCAGTAGCATATGCAACATCACCTTTGTCGATGGCTCTGATATGCTCTCCTTGTCTTGTTTTAAAATGTATTTTTGTCTTGCCCACATAGTACGCACCACACTGGCATTGCACCAAATTTATCTTATCACTTGTGTCACAGGTTACCATTTGTTTTATCTCATATTCTCTACTTGTTTGTAGGTTACAGAACTTCTTTCTAGGTGTTACAAATTTACAAAAGGTACATCTCTTACATGGGTAACAGCATCTTGTATTACAAGTGAGCCAAGTAGTGGTATTTTCTTCCCTGCAATGATTATGAACCAGTTAATCCCCTAGGGTATATGCCCTTCTGGTATACCGTTACTGCAGTGACTCCGGCAAAGTGAAGACCACCACAGTGACAGGAATTGGGCAAAACCTGCCCATCACTGTGATGGTCTGTGTGGCAATCAGGACTGCCTCACTGAGTGTTTGCCCCCCCCAGTCCAACTCCAACTCAGAGTTAGAATCCTAGACACTAGGGGGTGTGGGTGCCGACATCCCTGTGGCTACAATGCCGACAGTCAGGATTGCAGCCATCGCTGTAGGGGATGTCGGCACTAGCACTGTCAAAGCGCTATGGGTAATCTGCCCTTCGATAGGAGGCAACAGTTAAAATGTTCTAATCCCCGCCAAAACGTTATTCTGTGCAACTGCAATGCCATTCTGCGCCACAGGTGTGAAAACACATTTTGGGCAGGATTTGAAAAATGACAGCTGTGACATGGCAAATTGCACATCCCGGGGAGCAGGGTGTGTCATTCATGCTGAAGAACCTGTGGAACAGGCTCTGAGAGCAGGGCTGTGTTAAGCGCTTTAACCATTTATGCAAGATATGCCATTGTTGCCTTAATTTTTATTGCATAGCATTGGATTCTATAGAACACAGCCTTTCCAGACCAGCTTGTGGCACAGAATTTTCCCCAACTCCAGCTGTAACCACTGTTCAATAAAAGGAGTAAAAGGCAGCAGAGTCCCCCCACCCCGGGGTTGTGGTCGAGGACAGAGGGGTGTAAAAGTTGGAATTTACTGAATTTTCTGATGCTGAATTATCAGTGGTAAATCCTGTGCAGGGCAATTACAGCTGGGGAAGACAGTTGGTCGAGTCGGCTGTATTGCACCAACCTAGAATTTTGCGATTTTGTGATTTTTCCATCTCTGCACCAAATACAACTACAAGTACAAGTACTAAGCACTGTGTGGACTTACATGTATCTGCTTTCCCTATTTTATTTTTCACCGACTTTTGTTTAAATATTTAAATAACTGGTGTATCATTTTATATTGTTATACATTCAAGGGCAAATGTTATTTTTAATTTGATTTATTTTACTTGGTTGTGGATAGATGATTTACTTTGTCTATATTGATTTTGTTCCCCATTTTGTTATTTATTTTCTCTTTTCATAGAGATTTTTTTTGAGCAACATCGTTAGTGACTCTGAGGCAACTAATTAATTAACCTCTTGCATGAATTTGCTCACAATAAGTGTTTCTACATGTTTTGTTTTTTGTTTTAACTAATTTCCTATATTTGCAATGTATGGTGTTAACTGAGGATATTAGAACAATCAGCAACTAGCAACCGAGTACCATTTTTCTTTATTCGGCAAATAGGCTCATAGTATTGCAAACAGCACTATTAGCTTTATTGGCGCCAATTGTTTTATTTTGCCTATCCTGGTTTAATTAAAAACAACTCAGCATATTGTTAATAATCAGGTGACCTAGCAGCTGTGTTAAAATTCCCCTGGTCTTGTGTTCTTAAGGACTTGATAATTAAGACCAATTAGAAACAGCTGGTCTATTCACTAATCTACTTACTGTTGACTCAGGAATAAGGCACAAGGCATGAGGAGAATATAGAAAGCATTTATTCAGATTCAATCATACTTGCAGAGACTGAAGAGTTACTGAGGGCATTTTGACATTCAGGTTTTGTGTTTGCTTCCCTCTGGGTTTTCTTTTCTCTCGCCTTTTCGTGTGTGAGAATCATGATCATTTAAATGGACTATATACTTAAACTGAACTAAAACTAGAGATGAACTGAACATCATTTGTGCCGTTTGCTTATCAGGCCATTTTGCTTACTGGCTTACTGGGTTGAAATACAGAGGGATGCTCATTACACCTAAAACATCACACATCCATAGCATGGTAAGCACTTCTCTTGTACGATTTTGTACTTTGTAGTGAAGTTTATTTCAGCTTCCTTTGAGGAAAATTTTTGTTGTGCTTATTGTTTGAGTGCAGTATATCTTCATTTTTATTTGGACATATGCTGTGAGTTTACCATTCTCTTTTCCTCCTACATTTTTAGGAGCTATCTCGGCAAGTGAGGCCTCGTGAGGTCAGTGATTTTCAGTGGTGATCTTGCAGGAACTACTTGTACTAGAGCATTTTCCTGGTTTGCCTTATAATCTACCTGGTTGCTCTGTTGCTTTCCTGGATTGTCTCTATGGGAGGTAAATTATCAGTAGCTATATCTCCTATATAAATTTCAAAATGTTTTTTATGATTACTATATGAAGATTCACTCGTATAATTTATAAAGATTCACAGGCTTACAAATTTCTGAATTGTTTTGCTTCATATGTAGGATAACTGTAACCTATAAATCTTGGAATAACTGTATTTTTACTTAAATATCCGGGGACATTATTTTGGAGTGGGTGGGGGGGTGTACTTTCCCCTACCCAATATTATCACTTTCTCCCTTCTTTGGCAGTCTTACAGCACATTATTGGAAAGCCTTTTGAGGACTGGCTATTACAGGAAGGGACATAGAAGGGACTACTGAAGGGCATCAAACAAGGTGTAAATACGGACAGAAAGAAACTTGTACTACATCTCAGAGCTCCTTGTCCCTATTGGCTTAAAACTGGTCTTGAGATGTCAGTAACATATTGGGAATAATAACTTTTCGAGACTGAGGAGACTACAGTGAAAATACTAGTACTATGAGTCAGTGACAACACTGATCATTATTTTGGACTGTTTGCTAACATTAAGATTTTCTTAAAACACTTCATCACTCACTCCATTGTGTTGTATTGTTGTCGGAGCTTTTTTTATACATTTTTGTATTTTTAGAGCTGGTTTTAGCTTAGGATCCTATTCTCCTGTTTTGTTTTTACATGATATATTAATATAGCAATATCTGCTTATTTTATTGTGAAGGAAATCTTGTTGTTGACCTGTGGACATATTTCTGCTGTATCTTGTTATTACCTTTATTCTTTTTTTTGGTTTTGAGATGGTTCTGACTAGCAGCAGGAGGAATTGTACCATGGAGCCTCTAACAGATCAGACTGATGCACCCAATAGGGAATTAGGAAGTAATAAACAAGGACATTAATTAAATACAAAGGAACACATAAAAAAGAAAATCAAAACAAAAAAGTCTAAATTAATCAGAGGGTATGGTAGACACTTTACAGGAAGATAAAGGACTGGAGCAAGAAGTGAGGCATAAACAAAAAACAGAAACAGTTCAAAATAATAGATTATTTTGGAAATAAGGATAAGTTACTTCCGAGTTTGTCCACACCAAAAGTTGGTAATCCTAAGAAACAAATGCCAATCATTATTCTGGACACTCAAAATTCAAATTGTCCAATTACCCCCATAAATGTATCAACTATGTTTGGTACCAAGGAGAGTAAACAGATTGCTGGTGAGGGTGACAAATCTATAATAGCTGGGGATTGGGATACTTTAGTCCACCACTCTGGCAATCTAGATAGCATCAGCACTGAGGGTATATCACAGGAATATCCAGAGACAGTCTTTTCAGCTGATCAGTTCTCTGTTCAGACACCAGACTCGGCAGCTAAAATATCTTATTTACACCCTTCTCATCTCCTCCCATAATGACAAATAGCATTCCTAAAACAGGTAATGGGGAAAACCAGAAGGTTTTAAATACTGCTGGGAATCTGATGCCAGTAATACAGGAGTTGAGCCAGACAATAGAAGCATTAAAGAGACTAGATCTCACTTTAGCTGATCGATCTGGATATCCAGGACCACAGACATCTATACAAACCAATACTGCAGTTAACTATGAAGAACGATATACCCCTAGGGATAATTATGATAAGGAACACTTCACAGATGAGGGTAACTTCATCTCCTGTACAAATCTATCCAAACAAATGCTAGAGATAGCTAATAATCCTTATTATGCAAATATAGTAATTCTTGAGAATATTACAGCATTAAAGGAGGAACTCTCTACTTTAAGAACTGACATTTTCAGGAATAAAATTGTATTAGATCAAATAAATAACAAGATTGAGCAGGAGAAATCAAAAGCGAGTTCACAAGCAATTTTAACACAAGACATCCCCTCTGAAAATAAATTTGTACAAGTGAATTTGACAACTACAGTGATGAAAGAAAACTCTACTAGTATCCAGAAGAGTAAAGGGCAAGGGAAACTGAGAAAAGGAGCAAAAGGCAAAAATAAACATGGTAAGATGAAGAAACTGAGTAAAAACAAGAAAATAAACATGCAAGGTAAAACTGAGAAAGAAAGCGATAGAGAGGGGTTTATACTGAAGGCATATGTTACTGCTAAATCAAATGTACATGATGTAATTGATTCTGATATGTTGAATTAAGCCCTGGAGTGTCATCTCAGGTTGGGAGGGAGGTCACTGTCCCAGGAATTGAACCTGTCCACAATTCACCTCAAATTGGGGAAGTTCCACCTATAATGGGTTTTTTTTCTTTTAATATTTTACTTAATGGAGCTGGGAAGGAAAATGAGTACTTCTTCAAAACTTATGGCATGCAATTAATACCTGATGAAACTGAAGATACTCTCACAACCCATATAAAATTTCTCATGGGAGTTAAACAAGATTAAACAGATTTTCATGTTATGTGCCTTTCTAACCCCAATATTCCAGACTGTGTTATGATTTATTTAAATTATTTTGTGCTTGATTCAGAAATATGGTCTAGGGAAAATTTGATTCAGTCCAAGGGGATCTTCATAAGTCAGCCACAGACAGTCTCAGTACAACAGAGCATAAAAGCAAGCCCAAAATGTGCCAACATGCAAGAAATTGGATAGGGATCTAGAAATGCTTTTAAAAACAATTAATTATGAAAATAATCAATATCTGGAACAAAATGATAAGATTCTTTCAATTTTCAGATGGAATACGAGGGGTGAGAGAAATTTAAGGGCCGTGGGAAGGGAACTTATTTCCTTCCTGGCTCATTCACTTGATTTAGAATTGGCTCCTCAAATTCTCTCAAGTATTAAGATATGGAGGGATGAAGTGGAAACTTCTGAAATAGATGTGGTCTTCACAACTGCTAGACATGTAAAGGCCATTCTTGAGAAGACCACATTACTGGGTAATTTGGGCATTTTGGTAACCATACCAGGGGAATTTTATAGAGAACATGTTGTTACATCTATGAATGTCAAGCCACCGAAGGAAGTTGGTGCAAAAAACCCAAGTATGGAATAAGCTTAACATATTATCCTGAAACATAGAAGGGTTCTCATTAAAGCTTGCTGATAGTGACACATGGTCCTTTTTAGAGACCTTTAACATCTTATGTTTCCAGGAAACGTGGAGTTTAGCACCTGAAAATAATGTTATCCCCTGATTTTGCATCATTTGGAATTTTGTAATAACAGAATGTAAATCTGAGGGAAATTCAATCTTGACATTGAAACTTTGTAAAAATATTTTTACATTAATAATTTGTACTGTCTGTATGTCTCCAAAGATGAAAAATGATGTGGAGCCATGGCTCTGATTCAAAGAGGACATGGATATTATTCTAGAGCAAAATTACTTTTAACCAGTATTTATCCTGGGTGACTTCAATGCCCAGATGGGGGAAAAGGAATCAGATGAAGCTTTTTATGTTGACTTTATAAGGAACATAGTGGAACTCAATCCTGGACTTTGGGCCCAAAGACAATTAGAAGACAAAAAATCAAATGTTAGAGGTAGACAAGTAGACACTTATTTTAGAGAACATAATTTTCTCCTTAATGGTAGAACTAATAAAGACATACTAGGAAGTTATACATTTTTAGGCACAAAAGGTCATTCAACAATAGACTTAGTCTGTACCAACATAGAGGTGGCCAACATTTTATTGGATATGGAGATCTTGGACTGTCCAGAATAGGCACATTTTCCTGTATTCACAGCCTTAAATATTGAAATTCCCATTCAGAAGTCTTGTGGAAATTCTACAGCTCTGTAAATTATAAATCTTAAAAGAATCAAATGGCACAATCATTCTATACACACTTTTCAAGAATTGTTTTCTTTTGGCTTTCCAGCAGAACAACAATCAATTATTCAAAACATTAATTTTAACAGTATATTAGAAACTTGGGATAAACTTATAAATCATATTAAACCTCTCTGTAAAACAGCCATTACTAAGGTAATGAACCCATGCTCTTGGTTCAATAATAATTGTAAAAAAAGCTAAATCTACCCTTAATCATAAGATAAGGGAAGTAAGGAAAACAAAACTGAACAAAAAATAAAAGAACTTGACCAGGCTAGGAAAGATTACAATAAATTCTTAGACTATGAAAGAAAGAAATATTATATGTTGCAGTGGGAAAACTATACAGTACAATATATAAGAAAGACACTAAAGCTTTTTGGAGACTGGAGAGCAGTGGTTATGGCCAATATTCCAATAGACTAGAGGCATATATTACCCCAATTGCATGGGAGAATTATTTTGAAACATTATATTTCTCACAAAAAGAAGCACTAGGGACTAATAACCTGATCACAGAACAACTTGAATTATACCCTGCACCCTTTTATTTTCAGGGTAGTGAAATTTGTCAAGCTATATTATCCCTTAAATCAAATAAGGCTCCCGGTCCATATAGTGTTATTGGGGAAATATACAAATTGTTTGTACATTGGTTGGTTCTAATTCTCAGAATATTTTTCAACACAATAATACAAGGTCAAGATATTTCCTACAGTTGGTTAGGAAGTATTGTCTATCCAGTTTTGAAGAAGGGAGATCCTTCTAATCCAAAGATGTATAGACCAATCAGTTTGATAGATGTCTCACAGAAAATATTCTGCAATATCTTACTTCATAAACTTTAAAGTTAGATAGAAGTAAATGGAATTCTTACTGAATATCAAAACATTTTTTGAGCAGCGAGGTCCACGGTACAGCATTGCTACATTGTGAGACATCTAATATGGAAATACGTAACTATTAAGTGTGACAAACTGTATTGCTGTTTCATGGACCTGACTTCTGCTTTCAACAAAATTAGCAGAAATTTGTTATGGGAAAATAAAACAATTTGCCATGGATAGCTCTATGTTAGATGTAATCATTAGATTCCATACATATACCTGGATGCAGGTACAATATAATCAATGAGGAGCATTGACATCTACCATTAAAATGAACTTGGGGGTAAGACAGGGGTGTATCATGGCCCCAACTTTGTTTAACTTATATGTTAATTCAATTTTACAAGATCTGGAAGATCCAGACTTCCATTCTCCTAAAATTGGCAATAACAGGGCGCCTCTCCTGGCCTGTGCAGATGATATTGTTTTAATTTCTACTTCTCTACTGGGACTTCAGAGGAAGCTTGATAAATGTGCTGCTTTATGTAATATAAATGGTCTACTAATTAATAAGGATGAAACTAATGTAGTAATTTTTGGGAGTCAGTCTATAAATGTACCCAAGGTACACGTAGGAAAAGCCAAAATAAATAAGGTTAAAACTTATGATTATCTAGGGATTCATTTAATACCACCTAGAAGGAACATTGTGCCCTCATCATGGCTAAATCCAAAACGGCATCAAATGCTTTCATACTATTTAATTTAAAAATTGAGAGGGCTTCTGTATTGGGTATTTTAAAAGTACTAAACACAAAAATTAAAGCAAGCATAATTTATACATCTGAAATCTGGAGAAACTCTAAGCTGGAAGATAGTGAATGACTTAGTAACAAAAACTTTATCATTACATTTTAATGGTCCCTCAATCTGTTCCTAAAGAAGTCCTATGTTTTGAGTTGGGGCAGTTTTCTTTGGAGTCATTAGTCCTAGAGAAACATCTTTTATTTTTTATTAAAGACCTTTCTATTACCAGAGCACAGCATTCTGAGATGATGTTTGGAGGAAGAAATATATTATGCTTCATTGGATTTTATAGCACCTAGTATACAACTTATTCAGAAAAAACTTTATCCTAGGGGTCTAGGACACGTTCTTACAGATATTTACTCTAAACCACTGGAGGAAATTATATCTTTGGTCAAATCTAGAGTCAGAGATATAGCCAGAGCAAGGGATATGAAAAGAATAGCTACATTTTAAAAAAAAACAACTACAGATGCTATAAAATAATGAAGCAAACATATGGTCTGGATCCATAGTTTGCCAGATTAACTAATCCCCAATCTAGGTGCTTGTTTACTAGATATAGAATAGAGCTGTACAAGGCGAATTACATTTATTTTGGTCAAGGGAGAGGAAATGTGGATTCTTCTTTTTGCCCATGTGGGAATCGAACAGAAGATGATTTGAAACATATATTATTACTATGCCCCTTTTACAATACCAATAGGAAAAAAAGGCTGGGGAAAATCCTGGCTGACACTGACCTCCCTCCCAACCAGCTTGTATCTCTACTTTTTAATAAATCCAATATGCTTATTCTTGAGAAACTACTGAGATTTTTACTTATTCTTCATCTGTGAAAATTTGCACATATAGGAAAGATATGTATGATTAAATATCATTTTGACATACTGGAATAGAGATTATACATGTAGATTTGGAATTGCTGATATTTTATATGTATTTTAGTATTTTGTAAAAGCTTATGCTGATCAATAAAACCATGACCTGAACTGAACAGCTGTGACATACTGTACATTAGGAGGGTAATAAGAAGGCTATGTTGAAAATATGGGGTTAAAACATTTAAAATTTCCAAATATACAAATGGGCATAGTGAAATTGCATCAAATGGTCATAACTTTGGAATTTTGGACAGGATGTGAAAAATTATAGTTGTACTGTTCATGAGGTGGTGTGAAAAATTGGCTATGTTGAAATTTTGGAGTCAAAATATTAAAAATTACCAAAGTTATGTGCGTGTGTAGGATATTTTCCATGAGAGTGCCTAACTTAGCCATTTTTAGGAATATTTTCACCAAATTTTCAACATGGCCTTTTTGGGATCCCACCTCATGAACACTGGTGGTGAAATGTCATTATTCATCCTCAAAGGTGATTTTGTGCAGCAACCGTAAAATCACATTACGGGCTTGATTAACAAAATGACAGTTGCAGTGTTCATGAGCTATGGCTCAAAAGGCCACGTTGAAAATGTGGTGCAACAATTCAAAAAAATAGCAAAGATGTCAACATAAGTTCAAAACATGATTGAAATACATTACACGGCACTTACCTTGATTCTTCATTTTGTGGTTTGACTTTGAGGAGAGCAGATATGTCCCAGTCCATAGAAGATGATAGCATTTGACCTTCACTGGTAACTACAGGATAAAGAGGGTGGTAGGTGATCTGAGGGAGGGTCAGGATGGGGGAGGGGCAAAGGGGATAACGAGGGACCATTTTATTTTTCTCAAGTTAAAAAAAACAAAGCTGGGGGATTGTTTTCTTTTTTTTAGGTAACAAATAATATTATAACAGTATTTGAGGACAGCAGGAGTGGGTGCCCCAGTGTTGTAGACTGCTGGGAGGGTAAACAAATATTAAAAGTATTTGGGGACACTGGGAGTGTGCTCCCCAGTGTCCCACACTGCTTGGGGGGAAGACTTGTGAATGCCAACACAGGGATTGGGCTCCCTCTATGTTGTCAGTTATCATTAGAATAATGGGCAGGGGGCTGGGAGGGGCATCTCTTACCAGGGGTGGGCATCCCAGTGTCAGATTACTATAAATAGAAGAAGATGAAGAAGGGGGATGGTGATTGGTGGGTGAGGGGGTGCCACTAGATACCAAAGAAAAGGGCAGTTTGTAGCAGAATCTGCAGCCGGCAGCATGAGATCCAGATGCATCTGCAGAAGTCAAGAAAATCCCCTCTCTTCTTATATGGAGAATGCAAGGAAGCCCTCCTCTCGCTAAGCTGAGCACCTGGGATTTTGGGTACCCAGTAAACATATATGTGGGCAGAGTATTTAAAAACAAACATCAGAATCCAGCTAAACGGGTCTTGTTTAGCTAGGTTCTGATGTTTGTTTATTAAAATCATGGCATTTTTGTGGGGGGGACGTGTTTGTCAGTTCGTGGAAGAAATCAACAAAATGGCATTTGACATGGCACCAAAAATGTTTGGTACCCTGCCAATTCAGTGGCGTGAAACCAAAAACCAGCTTTTGTGGCATCAAATATTTACTTTCACACAAAAAATATCTCAGAACCCCTATTGCACAAGTGCAAGTTAGAAAACAATAAAATTTAAAACCTTGTAACTCTGGAACCCCATGAAATGTTTTCACTGGACCTGTCACAGGCACTACTTTGGGACATGACACATGTCCCCTGCATGTTTGGGGCAACAATTCCTTTTCATGTAGACTGTAGGCAAGAGCAAAAAAACAATGTTAGGTATAGGAAAATTAAAAATCAGGTTTTTTTTCTAGAAACGATACATGTTTCTCTCAGAAAGCACACAAGTTGCTGTCACAAAAATTTCCACACATCTAGATCTTGTCTCCTAGACAACACATACAGCATTTCAGCTCATTTTGTCAAAGGGAACCAAAGGTATTAATGTGCAAAATTTGAGGTTTAACATTAAACAGACTACTCAACCCTAACTATAGGGGTGCTGTCATGCCCCTATAATATATATAATGGAAGACGTAAGTCAATCCAGGTTGTGTATCAAAGGATTTTAATGCATGACCCAGGGGTATGCTATGGTATGAAGCTGAAGGTTAAGTGTCCTTACACCCCGGAGAAGTTAATCAAAATACTTTAATTTACACTCTGAACTGGCTTATCATACTTATACAATGTCTTTTTGTTTGCTACAGTTTAGAAATTGTACAATTTTAATTTTTTTAAGTTAAATTCAGTGTAAACTGTAAACTAAATTTATTTTGGAAAAGTGAAAAAATGGTCCACTAAGTGGGTTTGTGCAGTAGGTGGTGCTGTTTACAGGTACCTGTGATTCTCATTCCATGTCCACTTCCCTCAAGCTAGATTCCCATTCATTCTTCTCCCCCCCTTCAGTCTGCCCCAAGGCCCACAGTGTTAGAATGAGGCACAACTTAAAGATTAAATGGGTTAAATGCCTCTTCCCCCTAGCTGCTACAAGGTACAGGAATGTGAAAACAGCACAGTTGCACTGTTTGAGCCGGCCAGCCACTGGTTTGTTTTGCTCTCCTCCATTATGCCAAACTGTTACTGAGTCTAGAAATAAGTCTTAGTACATGGTGCTCTCCTGACTCCAGGACAGAGAGTAATAGTAGGAGCTGCCATTTGTTTGCTGAATATGTCTCTCACTTTGCTCCAACCCATAAATCACTCTCCTGGCTCTTAGCTCCACAATGTTTGGGAGCAGATTAACTGCAGCAGCAGCAGCAGATTTTCCTTGCAGCTGGTGCCACGATTACTCGCTCTCCCGCAGTCCCCTTCCTTAGGAGCAAGTCCTAACTGGCAGTTGTAATTAAGAATCAAAAATGGTATGACAGTTTTTGAACTTGCAGTTTATAGGTAGGAGTGGCATAGGAATTCTGAGAACATCAGTTCCTGTGGTGCAGTATTCCTTTGTTACTGAGGGGACAGAGTAAAAACAGTTGTTCTTTCATGCAGAGGCCACAATAATTTGAATAGTTCAGAGGTTTAGAACTTTCTTTAATGTGTGGGTAATATTAAATAGTGTGTTGTGAGTGTGGGAGTACAGCTTGGCCCAGATATTCAAAAGGGTTGCGCATGGCGCAACAGTGTTGTGCCATGCACAACCCACTGATGCACACCGGCACGATATTCAAAAGGGAAAAGTGCGCCACACAAATGCTACCGGAGCCGCATCGCAATGTATGCAGGCACAGGTGGGGCGCCCCATGCATAACCTGCACAGCCCGATATTCAGCCCGGGATGTGCAGAGTCATGCATGCGCAACCCCTACCTGCGCCTGCACAAAGTTACGCCCCCAAAAAAAGGAACAAGTGATGGCCACCCACAGGTGAGCTGCCACATTGCAGGGGGCAACACAGCAGCTGCCACCTGTGGGTGGCCACCCAAGTTCCTGCCGCACCTGGCGGCGCCCCCCATGCCCCATCACGGGCATCACTATAGCCTCCCCAAGTCCAATATCCCTGGTGGTCCAATGGACTGCACTGAGCCCGATCGTGGGCATCATTAATCACACCTCCTAAGTCCAATATCCCTGGTGGTCACCCCCACCCCACCCACCCACTGAGCCCCACCACCCGCTCCCGCCATCAGCTGGGCGGGTGGCAGCACCACACCTCCTGCTGCCCGCCACCTGCCGACTGACAGCTCGGTAGGGCTGCACGCCCATTGGTTCACAGCATGAGCCAAGCGTGCAGCTTCCATATCGTGACATTAAGTCCAGATATGTGAACGATCCATTCACATATTCGACCGAGTAGTATGTGGTATGGGCTATTGTCTAACTTTCTTCTAAATGTTGCAGAAACTGCAATACGTTAACTAAAATGCCTTGAAATTATAAGAAACAATAGAGACAACCAAAAAACTACAACACTTAGTCTTAATTCTGATTATTTTGAGAAAACGGGTCTGTTGCATTGGTCAGTGTTACATGCTGTCCTGCAAAAGATCATATTTCAATAAAAAATGTCCCATTCTGGGTTTCTTTAAAGGTGATAACCTTAATTGAGACCTCTGTTGGCCAGTCTTGGCATTTTAGATATCTACACTAGCAAAATAGGAGTAGGCAGACAGAACAATCAGCTATGTGCTATACCCACAATGCCTTGCTACATATGTACCTACTATGTACCCCTTTCCCCTTCTACCCCAGGATGCATCTGTAAACTAGCTTATCTGCTCAGTATGTCTTTCCTGGTGAAACTTTTACATTAATAAATAAATAAATAAGTCTACATATCAGATGCTGTACTATAGTCACCACTACCAAAATAGAGGACTACACCTCTGAGTAATGAACATTTAAGTCAACTTTACAATTTACCCAGAATTCCTTGTTGTTGTATGCAAAATATACCTTGCATGACATCATTCTGGGGGTGTGGCCACACACAAAAAATTGGAGGGCGGGCATAAACAAAGAGCTGATAAAACATAAAAAAATATTTCTTTTTACAAAACAAATTGCAACTTCAACATCTGAAGCATGGGTGACAATGGCATACTATTTGAACAAGGTATCTTAAAAATCTCAGAAAATCACTTTAAATACCTGGGTTTCAGGGCCTTCAGTTCAGGGGTGGTGCAACTTAACCATTCAGACACTGGCATTGGAACACCTCTCATATATGGTGAAAGGGAGAGGTGAGCAATTCTATACTACCTGGGACCCTTTTATATTCTCTTTGCCCCCCTATAGAAGCCCAGACATTATGAGAAAGGTGACAATAGCCCTGTAGGGTGCAAGGAGAACTGGGAATCTGTCTGGGATATTGGCAGCAAGGTGGTGCACCTCCCATAAGCTGTGCACATTGGTGTCATCAGTTTAGTATTGGCCCCATTAGATTAACAAACCATTGTGGAATATATGTAATGTATAGATTTTTTTATCTGCAATATAAGTTATAGTCTAGATAAAAGACAGAAAATATATATTTCAAACAACATGAAGTCTTGCTATATTATAACATATGCAGTGAGTCCCAACCTTCGAACTGCTCCAGAGGTGAAAGAGTTAACTTTCCATGCCAGGCATGGAACTTTAAGCACGAGCTCGGTTGAAAACTCTGTCTGTTGTTCTTCAAACTGTCAGATTCTTTACTCCGCCTCACTGAACAGTCGCTCCGGAGATTTCTCCTTCTGCTCGGTTCGTTTTGTCGGTTAAAGTATTATTTTATCAGTTTTTTGACCGAAATTAAACCGCAACCAGTCGGTTCAAGCTCTGTCTGTGGTATTGTAAGTAATAGATAGGCTTACATTTATATTTATTCTGTGTGGAACTTGTAAAGCGTTTTGTTCGGTTTGAACCGATCAGGTTATTTTCAAAATTTACTAGTCCTTATTTAGAGTGTTCCCAGTTCTTATCGGTTCTAAAAATCGGATTTCATTACGGTTTTTCCACGCCCCGTGACACGGTTGGGAACCGATAAGAGAGTCTTGCTCGGCGGATTGCCATAAACGGGCAAGTTTGGTTAGGCTGGCACTATGTCTGAGAAACCCAAAAGAAAAACCGGGCCCACTGGGTTTCAACACTGTAGTGTTTGTGGGAAGCTTGCTAAGGCTGACCCCCACACCACCTGTGTGTATTGTCTGGGGTTTGACCACCTCAATGCAGACTGCCAGATTTGTAAGAATTTTCCTGCTGCCACCATAGAAAAGAGAGTTGGTAGGCTCAGGGAAAGGGAGGCCAAAAAGTCCGCTGACCCGGATGGCCAGCCCGGTTCAATTCCAACCAAACTGGATGGAGTGCCCTCTGACCAGGGTGATACTTCCTCGGCCAAATGAAGAGCCAGCTCTGAGGAGCCGGTTCCAACTAAAAGGACTAGAAAGTCAGCTGGTGTGGAGCCAAAAGTTCTCTCTCCAACTGCTGAGGAAATAGCTAAAGCAATTCAAATTGTTTATGATTTTGAGGATTTTTATGAACTGGAGGAGGGGGAAAAGGAGTATGAGGAGAGTGAATGTGGTTTTGAAAGTCTGAATGTGCCCATTGAACCGGACATCTCTCCAAACAGACTGTCAGGGGTTTCTCCTCCCAGGCTCTCTGAGTCCCCTTCTCATTTTATGTTCTATAAAAAAGTTGCTAAAACTCTCCAGCTCCCTGTTGAGGAAGCTGTTGATGACCAAGAGGAGCCTGATTATGTAGAAATGAAGGATATTCCAGAGTCTAGGAGACTGTCTATTCCTTTGCATAAATCTTTTCAGAAACAGACAGTAAAAATTCTAAAAACTCCTCACACTATACCTCCTGTTGATAAAAGGATGGACAAGAGGTATACATTATCAGGCTCTGATATGGAGTTCCTCACACAACAATGCAGCCATGTGGGGGTAGTGCAGGCTGCAGCCTGTGAAAAGGCAAATATTCCTCTAGTTTTGCATCCCCCTGAAAAGGACTCCAGGAGGATTGATGCCATGGCAAAGGAGCAGTACATGGCAGCATCTTTGGGACTCAGACAGGCAAATTATATGGCTTATGCTGCTAGGTACCAGAAATCCAGATGGGATACTGTGCTGGCTCTAGCAAAACAGGTCCCTGACCAGCTTGCCAGGGAGCTGGAACAGGTGGCTGCAGATGGTATTGAGGCATCCGAGGTGCAATTTCATGCTGCAGTAGACTCTAATGATGTGTCATCAAGGGTCATGGCTACATCTGTGGCACTTCGCAGAATGGCTTGGCTCAGATGTACTATCCTGTCACAGGATACCCAGTCTAAGGCCATTGATTTTCCTGTTGTGGGCAATTCTCTGTTTGGGGAGCAGACAGAGAATTACATGAAGAAAATGGTTGAATATAGGACCACCTATAGGAGTGCACAGGCCAAGGAAAGGCAGGCCACTCCTCAAAGGCAGCATCCCAGGGGCAGGGGCAGGCCTTTTCATAGGTCATTTTACCAAGCCCAGGCCTTCTTTTCTGCTTATGCCCAGAGGGGGTTCTTTAGAGGGAGAGGCAGACGGGGTACAAGCAAGCCTGCTTCCACCCCTCAGCCCAAAGCCCCTGCCAAGCAGGCACCCTGATGGGGTAGCCAGGGCCGATTCTCCTCTACCTGTAGGGGGCAGGCTGGCTTACTTTGTCCAGGACTGGAAGTCTCTAACATCAGACAAGTGGGTCCTGGAAGTAGTAAGCCAGGGACTGGTTCTCAGCTTCAAAAATTTCCAAAGATGAGAGCCAGGTCCTTTCCACCTGCAAATCCATCAGAGGCACTTGCCCTAGAAACAGAAGTTTCTACCCTCCTGGCTCTCAGAGCTGTGGAAAGGGTTCCACCCCTACACCAGGGCAAAGGGTTGTACTCAGGTACTTCCTTACCCCAAAAGACAGGAGAATGGTGGCCCATCCTGGATCTCAGATACCTAAACAAGCACCTTTAAAACCAAAATTCAAAATGGTGACTCTGGGAATTATTTTACCTCTCTAAGGCCAGGGGACTGGCTAGCATCCCTGGACCTCAAGGATGCCTACTTCCATGTTCTTATCAGAAGCTCCCATCGAAAGTACCTCAGATTCAAACTGCCCTCAGGTCATTACCAGTTCAGAGCAATGCCCTTCGGCCTCACCTCTGCCCCGAGGGTATTCACAAAATGCCTGGCAGTAGCAGTTGCCCACTTAAGAAGGCAAAAGATTGCCATCTTTCCTTACCTGGATGACTGGCTCATAGTAGGCCAGTCTCCAGAACAAGTCAAAGTACACCTTCAGGTAACTCAGCAACTGCTCACATCTCTAGGTTTCCTTCTCAATCTTCCAAAGTCAGTTCTAGAGCCTGTCCAGCTTCTCACCTTCATAGGTGCAGAACTGAACACAAAAGAAGCCAGAGCCTTCCTTCCCCTGGAAAGAGCAAGGACCCTGGTCTCTCTGGCCTCCTCTTTCACTCTGCAGGTCTCTCGACCAGCAAGGCATTTTCTGCAGCTCCTGGGGCACATGGCTGCTTCTACAGCAATAGTGCATGGAGCAAGATTTCAGATGAGGGACATCCAGTTCCATTTGAGAGCCTTTTGGTCTCAAAGGAGAGATCCTCTGACCAAATTGATCCCAGTGACTCGAACCCTGATCCAAGCCCTTCAGTGGTGGCAGGACCATAGCAATCTGAGACAGGGGGTCCCCTTCACCACTCAGTCTCACTTCTTAATCCTTACTACAGATGCATCCGTCTTGGGGTGGGGAGCTCACATGGGCGAACTCACTACCCAGGGATTGGGGTCCCCTCAGGAATCTCTGCTCCACATCAATCTGTTGGAACTCAGAGCAGTTTTTCTAGCACTTCAAGTTTTTTCCACCTCTGTTCAGAACAAAGTTGTACAGGTCAGGACAGACAACACCACTACAATGTGGTACATCAACAAGCAAGGAGGCACTCGGTCTACGGCCTTGTGCACCGAAGCAATGAAGTTGTGGTCTCTGGCTTATTCCCTGAACACCTCCCTTATGGCAGTTCACCTCCCAGGCAAGGACAATGTCCTAGCAGATGCTCTCAGCAGGATTTCCCAGGGCCATCACGAATGGTCACTGGATCCCCTAGTACTGAAAGTAGTATTTGCCAGATGGGGCACCCCGCAGATAGATCTTTTTGCAGCCCCAGACAATCACCAACTTCACCTTTTTTGCTGCAGGCCCCCAGTGTTGGGCTCAGTCCCTCTGGATGCCTTCCTTCTCAGTTGGGAAGGGAAGTTTCTCTATGCTTTTCCCCCCTTCCCTCTTCTGTTCAAGGTGCTAGTCAAAATCAGATCTCAACCCTGCAAGATGATCCTGACTGCTCCAGATTGAGCCAGACAGCCCTGGTACCCACTCCTTATGTCCTTAGCAGTCCACCTTCCCCTGTGTCTTCCCAGGAATCACAATCTGTTAACCTGTGCTCAGGGGAGGGTTTGGTACCCGAATCTCAAATCTCTCAATCTCAAGGCCTGGCTCTTGAAGAGTTAGAGTTTGCTGACCTACACCTTTCCCAAGGTGTATTGGATATCTTGAAGGCTTCTAGGAAGCCTTCCACCAGGGCTACTTATAATTCCAAATGGAAGAGATTTTCCACATGGTGCTCTGGCAAGCATATTTCCCCACAATCTGCTGACTTACCCACAGTCCTGGATTATATGGTGCATTTGAATACTTTGGGGCTGAGACCAGCTACCCTAAAAGTGCACCTGGCAGCCGTGTCTGCTTTCTTATCAGCAGGTAAACCCTCTTCTCTTTCAGCTCATCCTGTATTCTTCAAGTTTTTCAAGTGGTTGCTTCACACCAACCCTCCATTCAGGGACCCTGCCCCTGCCTGGGATCTTAATATTTGCATTGCTCAGCTTATGCAACTCCCTTTTGAGCCCTTGTCTTCAGCAGAGCTCAAGTACTTGACTTGGAAAACTGTGTTTTTAGTAGCCATCACTTCTGCCAGGCGCATAAGTGAATTACAAGCATTGTCAGTGGAGCCTGATTTTATCTCCTTTCATAGAGATAAGGTGGTCCTCAGGACTAACAGAAAGTTCTTGCCTAAGGTGGTTTCAGACTTCCACCTTAATCAATCTATGTCTCTCCCTGTATACTTCACTGACCATTCCTCCTCTGGTGAGAGGAGACTGCACAATTTAGATGTCAAAAAAGCCCTTAGTTACTAAATAGAACGTACCAAGGGTCACAGGTTTGACTCCCTCCAACTATTCCTCACTTATGGTGAGGTTGGTAAAGGGAAACCTGCCACTAAAAGATCCATTGCCAGGTGGGTTGTCTCTTGTATCCAATTTTGCTATGAAAAACTGGGTAAGGTTCCTCCCTCAGGCCTGAGGGCTCACTCTACCAGAGGTACAGCTGCATCTCTGGCTGCTGCCAGAGACATCCCTATCCTAGAGATATGTCAAGCAGCTACCTGGAAAACAGTTCACACTTTTACCAAGCATTACTCCCTGGACATCCAGGCTAGGAGTGATGCTCGGCTTGGCACAGCTGTGCTTCAGAGCCTATTTCCCAAGTAGGTTCTGTCCCTCCTCCATGGAGGTACTGCTGTGTAGTCTGCATATGTCATAATATAGCAAGACTTCATGTTGTTTGAAGAAAAAATTACTCACCTTAGTAATGTTGTTTCTTCTAATGGAGTCTTACTATATTATGACCCCCCCCGCCTGCCCCTCTCAGAACCTCTGCTTTTGGGATGTGGGTGGGCAGTGCAGTGTTGGCACTTTCTAAATGGCCACCTTATTTTTCACCCCTCCTTTTTGGGGTGTTTGGGTGTTATGTTTTTCATTTTTTGGATCCCCTGACTTGAGTCTTTGTTTTGGGACCAAAAAATGTGTTCTTATATTTAGTAGCCTGTTGGCTAGTGTAGGTTTATGGCTTCCACACAGAACCTTAGTGAGTTTTGCTCATAAAGATCTGACAGTTTGAGTTTGAAGAACAACAGACAGAGTTTTCAACCGAGCTCGTGCTCAAAGTTCCATGCCTGGCATGGAAAGATAACTCTTTCACCTCCGGAGCAGTTCGAAGGTTGGGACTCACTGCATATGTCATAATATAGCAAGACTCCATTAGAAGAAACAATATTACTAAGGTGAGTAATTTTTTCTTTGTGTTTGCAGAAAGGGATACAATGAACTGGACCCTTATAATTTTGATGAATTTGTTTGTTGTTAGTTGTGTGTATGCATTGTTTGTTCTGTTTTAAATGATTGAACATTTTAATCAAGTTTTAATCAACAAATTATGCAAAAAAAAGTTAAATAAAAGTCATAGTAGTAAAGTAAAGGAATTTCAACATGGCAGCTGCTAGTATTTTTTCAGTTTCTTTTTAGGGTGCACTGATATAGTTAAGTAAGTTGTTTTTTGGAAGGATAAAAATGAGATTCGACTCCGGTCTGTGCATTTATAGATTTAATGTATGGTCAGGTGACATCTCTCAGCCAAAGAAATTTCTAGCTTAGATAGATAGATAGATAGATAGATAGACAGACAGACTTTTTATCTCAACATTTATGCCTAGACATTCACCCCATTCAGAAACGGGTGCAAGGAGTTGGCAGCTATAAGTCCAAATGTAGAAAAAATCCAGTATGCCCCACTCCTTTTAGGAACCATCTTTTGATCCATCGATAAAGAAATCCACACAGCAGCATCTTGTACATGGAAAAAGACAACTTTATTCAGACATCAGGGCTTAGGTATGAAGCTCTGCACTGGTCTCAAAGTGGTTGCGACCGCTTTGCACATGGGTTTGCACCGAACTCCTATATTCAAAGGTTCTTTGTGCATGCTAAACTCATTTGCACCATTGTGCAAAGCTAATGTATTTAGGATGCAAAGATGGGGTTGGGACCATACACATCAGCACAGTACATTATTCAGCATGTTAGCTCTGTGCAAATGGGTTTGCATAGATCACTTGGTGCCACTTAATTACTGCCTATAAAAAGGCCATTTTAAACCATGGCAAACATTAGAGGTGGATGGAGACATTGCAAACCACAGTCCAAGATTCCGCTCAGGGGAGCACACATAGTTTACCTGATGCATCCAGTCTTAGAGGATAAGGAGAGGGCCAGTGCCCACCCTGGGCCCATACGTAGGCCACGGAGGTGTTATGCTGCACACAGATAGTACCATCTATGAATCACTTATGAAGTCCTCATTGATGACCAGATCATGGGCCAATATAGGCTCAAGAGGCCCTTGCTCAGGCACCTGTGTGAGCTGCTGCATGACAAGCTCTGGACAGACATGTAGCAGAGCCATGCGTTGTCTGTAAATCTGAAAGTGACAGCTGCAATGGGTTTCCTGGCCACCGGAACATTCAAGACACAATTTAAATGTGGTCAGCTTTTGCCTGTTTGGCCAGTTCCTAGTTGCTTTTCTGGACCATGCTGGTGAGTTCATCATACTTTCAAGCACACCAGCACAGTGATCATCCACCATGCAGCAGTTCCATTGAGTTGCGCACCTACCATCTGTACTCGGTGCCATTGACTGCAGTTACTTTACCATTCAGCCACCCACTGATGATGGAATGGAGGTCAATTTAACTAGAAAGGTTACCATTCCATCAATTGCCAGGTGGTGTGTGATGCAACAGTGTGTATCATCAGTGTCCTAGCATGGTTCCCTGGCAGTACCCACAATGCCTTCATCTGGCACGACTCCATCCTGCACTGGAGGTTTGAATGTGGGGACATCCATAGTGGCCACCTTGTCAGTGAGTATACCCTAAAGGCCCCCCCCACTGCCCATTATGGTACATCATGTGACTAACATATGCCCTTTACCTACATAGGGGACATTGCCTAGCCCCTGGGTCCTTGGTTCCTCACACCTGTCCTACACTCCGCATCCATTGCAGAGGACAGGTACAATGCAGCAAACACATCCACATACAACATTATTGAGCATGTGTTTGGAATGCTCAAGATGCGATTATGGTGCCTTGACCATTCCGGTGGTGCCTTATGGTATACCCTTTAGTAGGCCTGTGCCCTATTCCTTGCCTGTTGTATACTACACAACATCACACTTAACCTTGGGATATGAATGATGGCCCCAGAGGAATAACCTGCATCAGATTCTGAGCCAGAGGACCAGATGATACCAAAGCAGCTTGACAGGCTTGGTCGCAGGAGGGCCAGGAGGGCCCAGGAGTACAGATCCTGAGTCATAAGAGACATCTTTGGGCATGGCGGGTGAGTACAGACCACACAGGAGAATGTAGTATGGTAAAGCAATATATTATCAAGCAACATGAGCAGTGTATACAGTGCATCATGATAGGTGGGGTATAACAAAGTGGGGTATACAGACACGCATTGCTACAAGGTGGGGAGGATGCAAATGGGGAACACACACAAAGAAATCCATGTTAGCAGGGGGTCCTAAAGGGATGTCAACAGAGATACATGCCATCTAGATGGGGGGCAGGGGTGTTGCATGACATTACAGGCCTGCCAGGCATGGGGGTAGCAAAAGGGGTTACACACAAACACAGGCCATGTGGAGGGGGGGGCACACATCTATACACAGATATATTTGCCAGCCAGGTGGGGTGAGGGCTGTAGTACAGGCTATCCATTCTGGGGTTAAGACTACCTGGGCTAGATCACAGGGGCAGATGGCAGAATCACAGGGAAATATGTTGGTAAGGTGTGGCCATACACAGCTCAGGTGTTTCCCCTACCACCACCCTGGGTATGAACAGTATGTCTGCACTGTCTCTGCTATGGTTGTGGGAGACCTCTTCCACAGTATGGGGGTATGGACGATGTTACCAACCCCTGGCTGTGGCCCCATGGGGTACTGCTGCCAGGGAGCAGCAGGTCATGATCTGATGTGCACCATGTCTTTAGTGACCTAGAAGTCCTGGGTGTACTGGGTGTTGTCCCAGCACTGCATGGCATTTGCATACACTGTGGTGTCCATATTGGGATGGCACTACTCACCTGGACAGGCAGGGGCTATTTCCAGACCTCGCAGTGCCTGCCACCATGGCTGCAGCTTCCAGCACTGTGACACACAGGTGATCCATGAAAGCTGTCATGCCAGCATTCATAGCCTGATGCAGGTCATGCCGGGCCATCATGTCCTCCGCATGGCATGCCTCCACCAACTGCTTGGCATGCTGCATGTCCTCATGCAGCACATGGTGCAGGTGTGTCAGCTCCTGCTGCATGACACTCTGTGCCTCCACAGCAGACCACAGCAGCTGACAGTTGTCAGCCACATCCCACTTTCACCAGGGACTGTCCATTGGGACAGGTTCAGGCTGCACCCTTGACCATTGGGTTTTACCATGCTAAATCGATAACAGTGTTGCTGAAGTTTGGCATGGTGAGATACCCAATGTCAACAGGTGAAATTTCACCTGTCAGACATTGTTGTCTTTCTCTCGCGGGCTGTGCCCGCCGTGCCTCCCACACACCCCTTCTTAATATAACTAACTCTGAGTCATAGTTAGTTGAAAGGGAGGGTGACAGATGGTGAAAGTGTGGATTTACACCCTTGGGTCCTTAACATCGACAATGTCAAAACCTGTCAACATTGTTGATGTTAAGGACTTCACCATCCTGGAGTCTTTGTCCGGTTGGCATACCTGGCCATTGTATGGACTGGGGCTGTACTGCGGTAGCTGCTGCTGTTTACTGTGGGCACTGTGGGCTCACTGTGGCTAGCCCAGTGGGATGGGCCTGGGGTGGCAGGGCTGTAGCTGTGCCAGAGGATGCATCATGGGGAGATGCAGTAATGGCTGCCCCTATGGTATTGGCCTAGGGTGGTAGGGCAATTGCCATGCCACTGTTGGGGGTCCTAGGGTGTCACAGTGGTAACTGTGCCAGGGACTGCAGTGGGCTTCACTCTGTGACCATTTTGCCATGTGAGGACAGTGGCTGGCCCCCATTGTTATGGGGACTGGCAGGGGGGACAACCTCCCCTGGTCAGGGGCAGCCCCACCTGTTATAAGCTATCACTGCAGGTCTCATCCTTGTCCTCTTCCACGTCCTCCTCACTGCTGTCTGCCGGCTGGTGCAGACAGGTTGGCAGAGAGGGCTGCAGGTGCCAAGATGATCCTGGGGCATCCTCCTCCGTGTTTGATGCAACATGGTGTGCTGTTGGGAGAGGAGAAGGGAGTTCTATAGTACCATCCAGGACGCAGCAGTGTGCAGGCCATGCCAGCATGCATGTCCAGCATATGGGGCATATCACCCACCTATACCTCCCAGGAACCTACACATGCCTACACCAGTGAGTATACATACTATCACCATAGGGTACACAACCTTGCATCAGTGTGCACATGTCACATTACCAGTGTGCTCACACCTCCACTCCTGTGTACATACAGCTACACCTGTAAGTTCACATCACACCACCAGTAAACACTCACCTAGCGCCAGTGAGCACACACCCCAACATCAGGGACCACACACTCAGCACCACCCTCCCATCCCCAAGGAGCTCACATTCCAGAACTAGTAAGCACAAGGGCAACACCACATGGGGCACAGTCATGGATCTGCACACAGATGGCTACACACTGGGTGAAAAGGAAATAATAGTGTGGCCTGTCACAAATACACTCCACAGGTCATGCCCTCTGCTCCCACAGTGCCAAAACCTCAAAGTGCAATATGTGAACAGGAGACAAACAGGGTAACCCTCCTGACTGTTTTGGGTCCGAATCACCTACCAGTATCAAGTCCTAAGGTAAAATAAGAACCCTTTCTCTTTAGCACGCCCAGTGAACAGGATCAGATATCGCACCCTCTTTGGGGAAATGCAGTGCAATACTTCACCCAGTGGGCACCCAGCTTGGTTCACAGTTCTACCCTTTTTGAATCAATTTGAGAGCTAGGTATTTTCTTAACTTAGCAAGATGGTAACACACTTAAGCCCTTAGCAGTTGTCAGAATTATCCAATACTGTCTCAGCATTCACATGCAAAAGAAAAGACTCAAGCAGGATTTAGGAAACCAAACTGTTTACTAGAATTAAAAAAACATAGTAAATACATACAAAACATATAACATATAACATAAATATTTACAGTCAAAAGAAATTGGAAATTACAAAAAACAAAAATGCCTGGTACTTGAATTTCTAGTTCTAACTCAGTTTCTTGTTGGTATTACCTATTTGTGGCAGAAGTGCCTATTTTTTTCAGAACACAGTTTGTATGTTCTCTTAGAAGTCCAGAGTTAGATGTGTTCACTCCTTTCAGCCATGATAATAAGCCAACATGTCCCTCCTATTCTGTGAGGTCATAGCTCATGAGGTCACTGTTAGTCCTGTAATTAATTTGTAACTTGACCAAGAATATCCAAAGGTGTCATTTTACTGCTTACTTGAAATCTGCAAAGATAGCAACATTAATTTAACAGTGTTTTCCTGCTCAGAGCATTCCCTTTGATTTTCAGAAATTTCCTGGTCTCCCAAGTAATTGAAGTTTTACAAGCTAACAGAAATCAGTTAAAATGTCCTCTTCCTTAGAGATCATAAAATGCATACTTTGACCATGTAGTTCAAAGTAAAGAGATAGTTTACAATGTGTGATAACCTGGCCTTTGAAGGAAGTCTTTATAATCCCAGGAAGGCTTACAACTATGTGTCAAAACAGAGAAAGAAACTAGTTATCTAGCTACTGTAGCAACTGTTTTGGGGTCAAAAGGTCAGACCTCTTTAAAAGCTGTTGGTTGCCATTTCCCTAAGCAGACATTCAAATGAACATATATTTATATCACAAATATGATACAATATAATGACAAGTAGATAGGCAAAGCATCAAATGGTCCACACGCAATGTGTTATCCAGCACTGGTGTATGCATGCACCATACCTATAGACACTCACATGGCTGGGCATGTCCTTCTTGGCTTTTGTAGCCACCACATGGTACTCCTGATACCCTCATAGGCCGTAGGGTGGATGCTGTGACCTACTCTGCAGGATCCAGGGTATGTACAGCCACTGATGCTCCGTGGGCCCCCATTTCAGGCATACAAGTCCCTTCACTCTGTTGCAATGACCTGCTTTGCCTGCCATGTCATGTTCCTGCAGTGCTTTCTCACTGTTCCTATGGACCTGTTGTGTCACTGACAGCATTATCCCCATAGGTTATCTCCTCCCAGTCCTGCCGTAAATGGGAATCGTGCTCTTGCTCCAAGACAACACCTCTATCATGGCCTTGTAGGCCTGTGCCAGCCCCTGTAACTCCTCCACAGTGAAGCGGTGGACCCAAATTTGGTTGGTGTCCTCCATGGTACCTGCTTGACAGGGGAGTGCAATACAGGTGAGCGAGAAGTACACACAGTGGCACATAGCTGAAAGGAACAGTGGTGTAGCACCCCACCCCAGACTAAATAGATATCCCAGTAATGTCTGCCTTCCCACAGTCCTCAGCCACCTGATATTGGGCTGCCCATGTGCAGCCACAGTCATTGTGATGGTTACAGACAGGCAGAAGTGGACAAGGACTGGTCCTCACAGGCCTCTGGGCCACCATAACATAGATATGTATATGAGGAAGCAACTCTGCCAACAGAGTACACCATGGACTATGGGAAGGGCTTGCCTCCACCCAGACACAGCAGTACCACCACCACCACTAGATGTGGATGTTATCAGCCTGCACTGCCATATGTCCAGGGTACCACTACAGACAGCATATGCACAGGGGTGACACTGGGCATGAGTGAGAGGAACTCCATCCAAGCACATCCCTGGCACATGTCTAAGAGGCCCACCACCGCTATCATCCTGCCCCACTGAAGACTATAGGTGACTACCACCACCTATAAAAGATATGTCCACCACCTAGAAATCAGGGTATGATGGGTTCCCACCTAAGCATTATCAATGTAGCAGGGCCCTCTGCTGAACAGAGCATCCAGTATAGTGCAGGGTAATGTGTTGACATGTAATGTTTACATGGTGTTACACTGGGTACACAGGACAGCTGACTATATTGTCCTCCATATTTTGTAATGGAAGGTACTGGAACACTGAGGAACCTGCCCCAGAGGTACAATGACAGGGCTCCTGGATTGCTGTGGCATCTTCCCTGTAGCTCCATGGCACATTTCCTGTGTTTTCCTGTCACTTACATTATGGTATATGGAAACCAAATGGCCCTGTCATCCCATATAACCATTGCTGAGAGGGAGAGAGAGAGAGAGAGAGAGAGAAAGCAGCCAAAGCTTCCTTAAATCAAGGAGGTTATTAAATAGACTACACTGAATTGAATTATTACTTTTTGGACCTGTGTAAGTAACTAGTATTGATTCTCTGTTTTTGGGGTTGACTTTTCTTAGTTTAACTTTAATTTGCCAGGGAGGAACTGTAGCTGGGAGATATTTGCAGTCATTTGTGACTAGACCTGTTACTTAACCTCTGTGAAATAGGTGTCTGAAAGGAAGGAAGGCACTCCCCAGGGTGGAGGGTCAGAGTTGTAGTTTATTGTTTCTGGAGGGAAGGGAAAGGGAGGTATGGTGCCTGCCCGGTGCCATGGCTTGGAGTGATGGGAAATGAATCCTCTGGCTCATGGGAGCAGCTGCAAGGGGAGTGAGCTGGATTTCATTATCCACCTAGGGACAAATGACCTGGCTGTGAATGGGATCAGAGCAGTGCAACTGGAGTTTGTGGCATTGGGGAGGGGCCTTAGACAAGTAGCACACACAGTAACTTTCTTGGAAGTGCTACCTGTCTATGGCATGGATGAGGCTAGGGTACTCTGCACCATGGAATTCAATGACTGGTTGAAAAACTGGTGCAGAGCTCAGGAATTTGGCTACATTCAGGACTGGGGCTCCACCTGGAGGGATTCAGGACTATACTGACATGATGGTCTGCATCTATCCAGGAGGGGAACCAGGATCCTAGGTGATAGGTTTAAATTCTTCATTGGCAAGCATTTAAACTAGCCAAGGGGGGAGGCACTGAAAAGGAGAAAGGAAATCCTAGCCACCCCCCAAAAAATCAGGGTAGTTAGTGAGGTAAACACCAAGATAGAGCAGTCTATTGGGAGAAGGGTGGGGTAAATAGAGAAAAAGACAAAGGCAGTAAGGACAGGGATGGGGCAAAAAGAAATAAAGCCATAAATAAATGGAGGTAATGAGTACCAATGCCCGTAGTCTAGGTAAAAAGCTCCCTGAAATGGTGGCCTTGATGGAAGAGGGATGCCTGGATATTGTGGCAGTCACAGAAACATGGTACACAGAGAACCATGACTGGGATGTCAACATACCAGGATACACAATCTACAGGAGGGACAAGGAGGGAAGTAGAAGAGGAGGAGTAGCTCTCTATGTAAGGGAAGGGTTCAAAGCAACAGAACTAAAGGGTAAACAGGGAGGAGAGGAGGCACTGTGGGTCATCCTGGAGACTGGAAATGGCACCACAATCTGCACAGGGGTTGTATACAGACCCCCATCTCAGGGGGAGGAAATGGACAAGGAAATGATAGAAGGCATCCTTAGGATGGCAGAGAAAGGGCAGATATTGCTGATGGGGGACCTGAATATCCCAGATGTTAACTGGAGCACCTTTGCTGCAGCCACATCCAAGAGCAGGGTCATTCTCGATGCCCTACAGGGGGCATGCCTCAGACAGCTAGTTTGGAACCCACTCAGGAGGGAGCAATCTTAGACCTGGTACTCTCAAATGGGGATGGAGAGAGGATTGCCAATCTTGAAGTGGGTAGCCATCTGGGAACAAGCAACCACCAAACAGTGTAGTTCACGATAAACTTAGCTGTAGAGTCCAGCCATACAAAAGTGAAGGTACTGGACTTCAGGAGAGCTGATTTTGTCAAAATGGGAGAGTGCCTCAGAAAAGCACTAGAAAACAGGCAAGAAGGTGGGGTGGAGCAACAATGGGGAAACATCAAAACCGCCATTACAGAGGAAACAAGCCTTTGTGTGAAGCAAATAAACAAATCAAAATGAAAGAAAAAACCACTATGGTTCTCAAAAGAAGTGGTGGGAAAGGTTAGGGAGAAAAAGATAGCATTCAAGACGTATAAGGAAACACAGAAGGAGCAGGATGGAGAACTGTACCAGTTAAAGCAGAAGGAAGCGGAGAAGGCAGTCAGAACAGCAAAGCTCCAAACCGAGGAAAAGACAGCCAACTTGGTTAAGAAGGGAGATAAATCCTTTTATAGGCACATTAGGGAGCCAAGAAAGACTAAGGCAGGGATACTGAGGCTGAATAAAGAGGAAGGTGGTTGGGCAGAGAGGGACAGTGAAAAAGCAGGCATACTGAACGAATACTTCTGCTCAGTATTCACAATGGAAGAGCAGGGAGAGATACCTAATCCAGTCAATAGAAGCACTCTGGATAGGGGGGCTGATATTTGGTATTAGAAAGGGTTCTAAAAGAACTCTTAAAACTGAAGGTGGATAAAGCAATGGGGCCTGATGGGATTCACCCAAGAATTCTAAAAGAACTAAGGGAAGAACTATTAACACCACTGACTACTAATAAATCATGGGAGGATGGTGTGGTACCTGAGGACTGGAGGAGGGCGGATGTGATTCCCCTTCACAAAAGTGGGAGCAAGACAGAAGCAGGAAACTACAGACCTGTCAGTTTCACCTCAGTGGTAGAAAAAAAAAATAATGGAATCACTTCTGAAAGAAGGAATTGTTGAGTACCTAGAAGTCAGTGGTGCACAGGACCCAAGGCAGCATGGATTCACAGCAGGAAGGTCATGTCAGACAAATCTAATTGATTTCTTTGACTAGGTGACCAAAGTAGTAGACCAGGGAGGGGCTGTAGACATGATTTACCTAGACTTTAGCAAGGCATTTGACACAAAAGATTAATAAACAAATTAGCCAGCCTGGGAGTGGGTCCTAGGGTGGTAGCCTGGGTAAAACACTGGCTGGACAACAGGACACAGCGAATAGTAATAAATGGAGTCCACAGTGAAGAATAAAAAAATTACTCACCTTAGTAATTGTGTTTCTTCTAATGGAGTCTTGCTGTATTCTGACTTATTGCAGTTAGCCCCAGCACCTGAACTGCTCCAAAGAGGAATGAGTTAAATTCTATGCAGAGCATAGAACTTTGAGCTCGAGCTCAGTTCAAACCTCTGTCTGCTGCACTTTGAAGTGTAACCGTCAGATTCTTACGAGCTAATACTAACTAACTAACCCACTATGTGGAAACTGTGAAACGTTTATTAGCCAAATGGAAACCAAATATTTTGGATCCCCCAAAAGATTCAAGTTGAGAAATCCAAAACCAAAAACCAGGTAGTGAACAACTTATGACTACTGAAATAAAGAAACATAACCCACTCCCCCTTTCTAAAAAGACGGAGTGCCTAAATGCACCCCTGGGGTGCAGCACTGCACCTGCCAGCCCTCTTCCCAAAAATCAGGTTATAAGAGGGGAGGCAGGAAGGGAGGTCAGAATACAACCAGACTCCATTAGAAGAAACACAGTTACTAAGGTGAGTAATTATTTCTTCAAATAACATGAAGTCTTGCTGTATTCTGACTTAATGCAGACTACCAAGCAGTACCTCCATGGAGGAGGGATTCAATCCTATTTTGGGAATAGGCTCTGCAGTACTGTTGTACCGAACTGAGCCTCACTCCTAGCCTGGCTATCCAGAGAGTAATGCTTGGTGAATGTATGGACTGTTTTTAAGGTGGCTGCTTTGCATATCTCTAGTAAAGAAATGTCCCTGGCAGCAGCCAGGCAAGAAGCTGTACCTCTAGTCAAATGAGCCTTCAGGCCTAAGGGTGGTATTTTGCCTAGCTTCTCATAGCAGAATTGTATACAAGAGACAATCCACCTGGCAATAGTTCTCTTAGTGACAGGTTTGCCCTTACCCACTTCCCCATAAGTGAGGAACAACTGGAGGGAGTCAAACCTGTGTGCCTTAGTATGCTCAATGTAGTAACTAAGGGTCCTTTTAACATCCAAACTGTGTAATCTTCTCTCTCCTGAAGAAGAATGATCAGTGAAGAATACAGGGAGAGACATGGATTGGTTCAAATGAAAATCTGAGACCAATTTAGGTAAGAACCTCCTATTTGTTCTAAGGACCACCTTATCTCTATGGAATGAGATAAAATCAGGCTCCACTGACAGCTTGTAATTCACTGATAAGTCTGGCAGAGGTAATAGCCACCAGAAACACAGTCTTCCAAGTCAAGTACTTAAGTTCTGCTGAAGACAAGGGTTCAAAAGGGGGTTGCATAAGCTGGGCAATGCAAACATTAAGATCCCAAGCAGGGATAGGATCCCTAAAGGGAGGACTGGTATGAAGCAATCCCTTGAAAAATTTGCAGAAAACAGGATGAGATGCCAGTGAGGAAGGCTTTCCTACTGACAGAAAAGCAGAAACAGCTGACAAATGTACTTTGAGGGTAGCTGGTCTGAGGCCTAGGCCATTGAGATGAACCATATAACCCAGAACTGTAAACAATTCAGCAGTGTCTGGGGATATATGCTTTTTGGAACACCAGATGCTGAATCTTTTCCATTTGGAGTTATAAGTTTTTCTGGTGGCAGGTTTTCGAGAGTCTTTTAGAATGTCCAGAACCCCTTGAGACAGACGCAAATTTGCATACTCTAACTCTTCAAGAGCCATGCCTTGAGATAGAGAGACTGAAGGTTGGGATACCAAATCTTCCCCTGAGAGGAGGTTAATAGATTGTGATTCCTGGGAAGAGATAGGGGAAGATGGACTGCTAGGGACAGCAACAGGGGATACCAAGACTGCCTGGCCCAATCTGGAGCAAGCAGGATCACTTTGCAAGATTGTGACCTTATCTTGACCAGGACCTTGAACAGCAGAGGAAAAGGAGGGAACGCATACAGAAATTTCCCTTCCCAATTCAGAATCAGAGCATCCAGAGGAACTGAGCCAAGGCTGGGGGTCTACAACAGAAGAAAGGAAGTTGGTGATTGTCTGGGGCTGCAAAGAGATCTATCTCTGGAGTGCCCCATCTTGAGAAAATCCCTTTCAACACTAGGGGATCTATATACCATTCATGATGGCCCTGGGAAATCCTGCTCAATGCATCTGCTAGCACATTGTCCTTTCCTGGGAGTTGGACTGCTACCAGAGAGTTCTGCAGGGAGTAAGCCAGGGACCATATTTTCATGGCTTCTGTGCATAAAGCCATAGACCGAGTGCCTCCCTGCTTATTGATATACCACATGGTGGTGGTGTTGTCTGTCCTGACTTGAACCACCTTGTTCTTTATTGATTGTGAGAAGGCTTGCAGGGCCAGGTAAACCACCCTGAACTCCAGAAGGCTGATGTGGAAAAGAGACTCCTGAGTGGACCACACTCCCTGGGCTGTGAGAGGGCTCCCCAACCCAGGAGAGAGGTGTCTGTGGTTAGGACCACAGAATGAGACTGAGAAATGAATGGGACCTCTTGCCTGAGATTGTCCTGATCCTGCCACCATTGAAGAGCCTGGATCAGAGTCTGAGTCACTGGAATCAGTTTGGCCAGAGGATCTCTTTTCTGAGACCAAAAAGCCCTCAGATGAAACTGAATGTCTCTCATCTGAAATCTGGCCCCTTGGACCACTGCAGTGGAAGTTGCCATGTGGCCCAGGAGCTGAAGAAAGTCTTGCTGGTTGAGAAACCAGAAGGTGGAAGGAAGAAGCCAGCTCCATGATAGCCTTCACCCTTACCAAGGGGAGAAATGCTCTTGCTTTAACAGTGTCTAGTTCTACCCCTATGAAAGTCAACAGTTGTACTGGCTTGAGAACTGACTTGGGAAGATTGAGAAGGAAACCTAGAGAAGTGAGCACCTGTTGGGTCACTTTAAGATCTGACTTGACTTGGTCTGGAGACTGACCCACTATAAGCCAGTCATCCAGGTACAGGAATATGGAAATATTTTTTCTCCTTAGGAAAGCCACTACTACTGCCAGGCATTTTGTGAATACCCTTGGAGCTGAGGTTAGGCCGAAAGGCATTGCTTTGAACTGGTAATGGCCTGAAGGCAGTTTGAACCTGAGGTACTTTCTTCGGGAGCACCTGATGGGAATATGAAAGTAGGCATCCTTTAGGTCCAGGGAGGCTAGCCAATATCCTGGCCTTAGAGAGGGAAGAATTATTCCCAGAGTCACCATTTTGAACTTTGGCTTTAACAAATGTTTGTTTAATTTTCTTAGGTCTAGGATGGGCCGCCACTTCCCTGTTTTTTGGGGGGTAAGGAAGTACCTGGAATACAGACCTTTTCCCCTGTGTATTGTAGGAACTCTCTCTCTCTATGGCCCTTAAGGCCAGAAGAGATGAAACCTCTGCCTCTAGGCAATGGTTTTGGAGATATTTGCAGGTGGAAAAGATCTGGCTCTCAGCTTTGGGAACTTTTTGAAGCTGAGAGTCAGTCCCTGGCCTACTACTTCCAGGACCCACTTGTCTGAGGTAACAGACTTCCAGTCCTGGAAATAGTAGGCCAGCCTGCCTCCGACAGGAATGGAGGAGTCAACCCAGGCTGACAACTCGGGGTGTCTGCTTGGCAGGAGCCTTAGGCTGAGAGATGGATGCAGCCCTGATCATCACCCTTCTGCCTCTCCCTCTGAAGAACCCCCTCTGAGAAAAAGGAGAGGAGGCCTATGCTTGGTAGAAAGGCCTATGAAAAGGACTGCCCCTGCCTTTAGCTTGCTGTCATTGAGGAGTTGCCTGCCTTTCCTTTGCCTGTGCACTCCTATAGGTGGTCCTGTATTCATCCATTTTCTTCATATAATTCTCTGTCTGCTCCCCAAACAGAGAATTATTAACCACAGGAAAATCCATGGCCTTAGCCTGGGTATCCTGAGATAGGCTAGTACACCTGAGCCAAGCCAGTCTCCAAAGAGACACAAATGTAGCTATGACTCTAGAAGAAACATCATTGGAGTCCACCGCAGCATGAAATTGAGTCTTTGATGCCTCAGTACCATCAGCAGCCACCTTCTCCAGCTCCTTGGCAAGCTGAGGTGGGGTCTGCTTAGCCAGTGCCAGTACAGTGTCCCACCTGGACTTCTGTTACCTGGCTGTATCGGCCATGTAATTCACCTGCCTGAGTCCCAAAGAGGATGCCATGTACTGCTTTTTTGCCATGACATCCAATTTCCTGGGGGGGTGTGAAGCCAAGGGAATGTTAGCCTTATCACATGCTGCAGCCTGCACTACCTCAACATGGCTGCACTGCTGGTACAAGTACTCTGTACCTGAGCCTGACAGCATGTACCTCTTGTCCATCCATCTGTCCACAGGAGGTAATGAATTTGGAATTTTTAACAGCTTGTGTGTCTGTTTCCCAAAAGACTTGTGAAGGGGAATAGACAAACTTTTTGACTCTGAGATGTCCATCATCTCCACAAAGCCAGGCTCCTCTTGTTCCTCAACAGCCTCCTCCATAGGGAGTTGGAGGGTTTCTGCCACTTTCCTGTAGAACATAAAGTGGGAAGGGGACTCAGAAAGCCTGAAAGGGGAAATACCAGAAGGCCTGTCTGGGGAGATGTCTGGTTCGCAAAGCTCATCCAGACCTTCAATTCCATCATCATCATCATCATAATCATCATCCCCCTCCAAGTCTGGTTTATAAAAATCTTCAGGGGTGTAATCCTGAACCGGAGGAACTGACCAAACCGAACGCCTGCCAGAAGGCGCCGGATCAGTCAGAACCAAACCAAGCGATTCCACTATACGAATCACTCGGCCAATTTCCTCAGCGGTCAGATGATGCGGTTCTGGATCCGAACTGGCCGATTTGTATTTTCTTTTTGATGGACCCAATCCCTCAGAATTGGCTCTCCTTTTGGCCAAAGGAGTCTCGCCCTGGTCAGAGGGCACTCCTTCTGGTTCGGTAGGAACCGAACCAGACTGGCCATCCGAGTCAGCGGACTTCTCAGCCTCCTTTTCCCTAAGCCTGCCCAACCTTTTATCCAGGGTGGCTTTAGGGAAGTTCTTACAGATTTGGCAGTCTGACTCTAGGTGACTGAAACCCAGACAGTAAACACTAGTGGTGTGACGGTTGGCCTTAGCAAAGGCCTCCCCACACTCACTGCAGTGCTGAAACCCAGTAGGTCCGTTTTTTTCTTGGGTTTCTCAGACAAAGCCATAACTAAACCCTTACCCTTTTTATGGCAACCGTCAGGCAAGACACCCTTATTGGTTTCTAACCGTGTTATGGATACTTGAAAAAAACTGAAAACATGTTTTTTTTAAAACCGATAAGGACCAGTACCTCACACTAAAATTCCTGTAAAGAAAAAGAAGATAATCACCAAACCAGAGACCGGTTCAGCCGAACCGGTCACTCAAATTCATAATACAATTTCCACACACTTTTTCTAGCTAAGTCCACTACCTATGCACTTACTGTACCACAGACAGGGATCTGAACCGAAAAACAAATGCGAGAATATCGGTAAAACCAACAATTTTTAAACCGCAAACTGAGAGCGAAGGAGAAATCTCTGGAGCGACTGTTCAGTTAGGTGGAGTAGAGAATATGACAGTAACACTTCAAAGAGCAGCAGACAGAGGTTTGAACTGAGCTCGAGCTCAACGTTCTATGCTCTGCATAGAATTTAACTCTTTCCTCTCTGGAGCAGTTCAAGTGCTGGGGCTAACTGCAATAAGTCAGAATACAGCAAGACTTCATGTTGTTTGAAAGGGGGGTTACTAATGGAGTACCGCAGGGTTCAGTACTGGGGCCGGTCCTTTTTAATGTCTTTATAAGTGACATTGCAGAGGGACTGGAAGGAAACATATGTCTCTTTGCAGAGGACACAAAGATCTGCAACAGGGTTGATACACAAGGTGGGGTGGAAAGGATGAAAAGGGACTTGGCAAGGTTGAAGGAATGGTCAAATGTATGGCAGTTTAGATTCAACGCAAAGGAGTAAAAAGTAATGCACCTGGGAAACAAAAACCCAGGGGAAGAGTACACAATGGGGGGTGAGATACTGACAACAACAAAAATGGAAAGGGACCTGGGGGTAGTCATATCAGATGGCCTAAAGGTGGGAAATCAATGTGAGAAGGCAGTAAGGAGAGCTGGGGGGATACTGGGATGCACAGAGAGAGGCATCACCAGTAGAAAACAGGAAGTTGTTTGCCTTCTGTACAGACAGTTGGTAAGACCACATCTAGAGTACTGTGTACAGTTCTGGAGACCCCATCTCCTCAAAGACATAGACAGGGTGGAGGCTGTCCAGAGGAGGGTAACCAAAATTGTGCAGGGTCTGCACAAGATGACATATGAAGAAAGACTAAAGGAGCTTAAGATGTATAACCTCGAGGAAAGGAGGGATGGGAGGACATGATAGAAACTTACAAATACCTTAAGGGAATCGACAAAGTCCAAGAGGGTGGCATCTTTCAGAAAAAGAGATGTGCAAGAACAAGGAGGAACAATTTGAAGATAGAGGGGGGACAGCTCAGAGGTAATGTGAGGAAGTATTTCTTCCCAGAGAGGGTTGTAGATGCATGGAACAGCCTTCCTGAGGAGGTTGTAGAGTCAAAAACAGTGGGGGAATTCAAGAATGCATGGGACAGACATAAGGCAATTCTAGTGGGGGGTAGGAGGAAGTAGGCTGTTGGTTAACTAGGATCTGCAGCTTATCCATTAGGTAGGGAAATGGGCAGACTAGGTGGGCCAAGCGGTCCTTATCTGCCATCAGATTCTACATTTCTGTTTCTATGGGGCAAGTTTCCTGTACATGGCTTTATTTCCTTTAAATACAGGAATCCCTGTAGATCTGTGAGCCCTGCCTTGAACTTGCCATATGAAACTGGGATCCATGATGAAGCTGCCACACATACACAGTCCACTGCACACCTATCTTTTTCTACACTATTCCACAGGACTTGTACCTCCATTTGCCTGCCATTCATCTGTGGAATTTATGTGGTGCACTGTGTTCCTTTATACACTTCAGGCATGCTAACATACACACACTGGATGGTAATGACATTCAAATATGGTTTTGTCCACTGATTGTGAACTCACCTCACTTGCATACCCTGGCTGAAAATTGCAGTTGTGCCTCCCATGCAGCCTTGGTTTGCTCTTGTGTACCATCATTACACTGTGTCTGTTGTGCATCCTAGGGCCGTAACACAGGCATGATGTCATGTGCTGCCTATGATGCCTTTATTCTGCACAGCTGTGCGTAGCAGATCAGTGTGCAACTGTGTTGTGCAGTACTGCAGAGAACAGTGTATGCATGCCATGTGCATGCATGTTCCGCACATGTGGCACCCAATGCCGGCCATGTGACCCCAGCCCAGCCTCTGCCCCTGGACATGGATGTTGTGCAGTGAAACATGATGTAGTGCTGCACTAACACAGAAACGTGCTGTGCAACACCCAGGCAGGCCAGAAACAGGAAGCACCATGGTCAGACTGCTCAGACAAATAGGGGGAACAGCATGGAGGAATGATGCTGGAGGGCTGTCCAGCACGGGGACCATTTGTGCTCCAATATAGAACTGGCTAATCTGATCGACCTTGTGGTGGCCAGGGAGAGCCAGCTGCTGGGGGAGGCAGCAAGAACAGACAAGCCCTGCAGTGAGATGTGGGCATCTGTGGGGTGCTGCCTCAGATGACGGACAGGGGCCATCCACTCCATGGACCAAAGCAGGCATCGCTTCAATGACCTGCAGAGGAGGAAGGTGTGCTGCCTATGGGAACTGTGGGCCATGGTGGATGGTGACAGTGAGCCCAGGCCAGTTGAGTACAGATGTTTGTATGTATGGCGTGTGTACTGGCCTGTCTGCAGGCCTGTGTCATGGTAGTCTGTGATAGGGCTAGAACCCCTGAGGCCCTGTGCACATCACCTGTATGCCCTTGTATGCTATGGAACATGCCCCACTACATGGCCTGCCAGTACGTATGCAGCTGCCTGGGCCCCTGTCCCATTGGACATCCTTGTGCCCTTTACATGATTGGACCCACTGTGGTTACCTGATGCTTGCACCTGCCTTGGTTGCACAACTGTTGGCCACCACAGTAATATGGCAGCAATGTCAGGGGCATGACAGGCCCATGTATAGTGGCATGACATAGTAAGCAGGGACTGTGTACTAGTACATTGACCTAGACATATCACTGTCCATTGTCAGGTATGAGTAAGGAGGGAGTCACATGACTCCTACGTGTAGCCATGCTGGTAGGCATCCCCAGCAGGATGTGGATGTGGCCATCATCAGTGCTGCATGCAATGCCTGTACTATAGTATGTTGCATGGCCACAGGTGTGCACCTGCTAGGTACAGCATGGGGTACTATGTTACTGCACTGGGGGTCTGGACATGAACCGGCAACTGTGCAGGCCCACAACTACTGTATCCTGGCCCCCCAGCCATTGCACCAGTATGCCTTGCCTGCCCTTGTCCTGTGTTACCTGGTGCACAATGTATATCCATGTATACTATGCCTGGACAGGGTCTGGAATCAACATGTATGGTCTACTATACAGGGGCTGGTGGGCTGGCAGGATACAGGCACTACACAGGCCAGCCTACACTGTGCTAGGCCCAACATTACACAGGGGGTAGTACATACGTTCTGCACCTGGACCATGGCACTCATGTATATGGTGCCACAGGTGGTCCTACAGGTATGTTGCAGCCCTGCTTGGCCTGTCCATCTGCATCATGCATAAGTGATGGCAGGTACATGGTACAGGCATATGGGTGTGTATGCTGTGTAGTGCGTACTGAATGGTGCACTGTGTGCCACTGCAGGATACTAATCAAATCTCCCTTTTCCTCCTCTACAGACCAGAGCAGGCAACTGGCCCTGTACAGGGGCAAAGACCAGCGGGAGCAGCCACACTGGAGGCAGGCATGCACCAGCTCTCCAGGCCATGACAGGGCCCATGGCAGTGACTCACAGAAGGGGCATCCAAATAAGTACCCTGCATTGTGTGTTGCACCCGGGTTTGCATGTGTACACGTATAGGTGCCAGAACAGGTGGCGCCACTTTGGCCATGGCCCTACCACTTTCATAGGTGTTAGGGTCTGGCTGTATCTGTTATTATACTCATGACTATATACAGTATGACACTGGTGGGGTGTACCCCGATACCGCAGTGTGTGCTGTCCAGAGGGATATTTATACAGCACCATCTGTTTGGCATAAAAGGTGTCAATGACATCGGGGACAGGCATGCCCTTGGTTTTGTAGATGGGGGGGGCAGGGGTCCTGTCCTGCTGGGCCATGGTAAAGTGGGCAGACATTACCAATGTAAATGACATGCATGGCCTTGGGAGGAACAAGGCACAGGGTAATGCTATTGGTGGGTAGGGGGAGATACACTAATATTGTACACCTGCTCGAGGCAGCACTATGGGTGCTGGTGACCCCAGACAAGGACAGGGTATTCACCTTTTACATCCCTGGCCCTGCCACTATTCAGACTCATCCACCACCCCTTAACACTATGCTTCATATCTCTGTGGCTGGCTATGGATGTCTCTGTGTGACCCTCCATGTAGGATGCATGACTGTGGGGGCATCACCTTAAGGGTTGTAGTGGGGGACACTCACTCTGCACATGGGGTGTTGGCCCACCAGTGCCACTGGGGTGTGTCATGGTTTGTACAGTCTACTGCTGTGCACCTACATGCTGCTGGCATAATGCCCTGTGTCTGTCAATCATGCCATAGCATGCCCTCCACCGTATAGTCACAAGCCCCCTCTACCATTAGACAGGTACCACGGGGGACTGGTGGTAGTGCACACAGCATGTTACCATGCCTGCTGCACATTGTGCTGCATGACAGTCCCACACATGCACAGCTGTCTTGTGTGCACCGCATGTGTGCCTAATCCTCACCCCAGCTGCTGCCCAGTAAGGCTCCTGGATTTCTATGTCCAGCATGCCAGTGTTGACCTGTGCACTAGATGCCTGGTCGGTGTCTGCTAGGTGTGTGGGGTGCAACTTCTTGCCACTTGATGCCCTGTGTCTGTCAACCATGCCATGGCATGCCCTCCACTGTATAGTCGGAAGCCCCCTGTGCCACTGGACTGGAGCCATGGGGAGTTGGTAGCAGTGCACACAGCCCCAGTTTTACCCCCCTTCATTGCTGGTCAGGTCTGTACTACCAACTGCCTGGGACTGCGTATGCATGAGTGTCAGCACGTGGTTGGTATTGGCCACCGTAGTTGTGGTACACCACCATGTCCAGCAATGTGCATTACACAACCAACATGGTAGTCCATCTGCAATGCTGACATATCCTATGCCATATGCACTGTGTGGCATGCCTCAGCATCTCAATGGAGCATTGCATTTGTGATGTGGGGTAAGTGGACAGTGGAGCCATCGATGTGAGGTCCATGTAGGATACCATATGTGAATAACATTGTTATGCAGCTGCAGTGATGACTAACTGAGACAGTGGTGACTATAATATGATTACTCCAGTGTACATGAGTGGCTCCAATGCCAATGACCTGCACAAACCCTGTATTGGGGGACACACTCAGGGATCCAGTGGGGTACAGGGGGCCCACCTGGCTAGCGAATACAGGGGCCCATGAGGAAAATCAATAGGGGAAGGTCCAGGGTGACAAACTAATAGCAGTATTCCACTTCAATGTGCTACAGTAGCTCTGTGTTTGCATCTTACATTTACCTACAGTGCCCCAAATACCAAATTTAATCAGCAGAGAGATGATAAAAATTAAAAGTTTAGATGGTGGCCAGGTACCCAACTGAGGGGGGCCCACCTGGACATTTCTAGATATCCTGGTGGCCCAATCTGACTCTGGTACACTCTAATTAGGGTTGCGCCAGCATCCGCTGGGACAGAGGCCGCCTGCAGCCTGCACTGCATTTATACACCAGTGTTTTGGTGATGAAGTATAGTGTATCATGTGCCCACACATGTATGCCACTGCTGCACTCATGTGTTACCACGCTAGCTGCACATGGTGCTCCATGACAGTCCCACTCATGAACAGCTGTGTTGTGTGCACCACATGTGTGCCTAATCCCCACCCCAGATGCCACCCAGTCAGGCTCCTGGATGTCTGTGCCCTGCATGCCAGTGTTGACATGTGCACTAGATGCCTGGTCAGTGGCTGCCGGGTGTGTGGGTGCAACTCCTTGCCATTTGGGCCATGACACTGCCTGTCAGGCTCTGGCTTGGTGCTGCTGTTGCGTGTGATGCATTCATATCTATAGGATGCCTACCATTGGCATGTGTCCATTCCATGGCTCTGACATACTCTGGTGTGGCATGGCACAGCCATTGCATGTGCACTCCTCCAATTTATGGGTGCATGATGCTGTCTTGGGTATGCCATGACTGGGCCATTGAGGATGTTTGACTTCTTCATTCATGTGTAGCATGGCGACCCCTTGTGTTGGCTGGTTGTACCATGGGTGCGTATGGTAGGCCACACCTGCATTCCCCATCCTGTGTGCACAGCTGACTGAGTGCATTGTCTTTCTGTCCACAGGTGCCTGGAAGATTGCCAGATTTTGGGCCCATGTTGAAGACTAGGGCGGATGGGATGATCTTTCATGCCAGATCATCTGCCTACAGCAGCTCCTAATCCACAGGGTGGAAGAGAACACAGAGGCTGTCTGAGACCTGGCCATGGCTCACAGGCAGCAGCAGCCACCACAGTCACCACCACTAACAGCAGGAGTGGTCCAGGGATAAATCTGCAGGTGTATGGGTGTCCCCATGGGATGTTGTCCACCTCATCTATGGATATACAAACAAAAGAAATTTGCCAGCAGATGAAGGCCCAAAGGTCTAGCATGTCTGTTCGATTTTGCAGCTAGTCCCACTAGTTGCTCCAGCTGCTCTTTTCCCACACCCTGTTGTTTTCATTGTTGTTGTAGTTGTGTTCTGTTTGGTGTTATAACATAGAAACATAGAAACATAGACTTTGATGGCAGATAAGGACCGCTTGGCCCACCTACTGTATTCTGCCTATTTCCCTACCTATTGGAAAAGCTGCAGATCTTAGGTAACCAACAGCCTACTTCTTCCTACCCCCACCAGAATTGCCTTATGTCTGTCCCATGCATTCTTGAATTCCTCCACTCTTTTTGACCCCACAACCTCCTCAGGAAGGCCGTTCCATGCATTCACCACCCCTTCTGTGAAAAAATACTTCCTCACATTGTCCCTGCTCCATCCCCACTCTATCTTTAAATTGTGTCTCCTTGTTCTGGCACATCTTTTTCTGAAAGATGCTACCCTCTTGGACTTTGTTGATTCCCTTGAGGTACCTGAACGTTTCTATCATGTCTCCCCTCTCCCTCCTTTCCTCAAGGGTATACATATTAAGCTCAATTAGTCTCTCTTCATATGGCTTCTTTTGCACACCCTGCACCATTTTAGTTGCCCTCCTCTGGACTGCCTCCATTCTGTCTATGTCCTTGCAGAGATGGGGTCTCCAGAACTGCACGCAGTACTCCAGATGGGGTCTTACCAACTATCTGTACAGAGGGATAACAACTTCTTGTTTTCTACTGGTGATGCCTCTCCCTATACATCCCAGTATCCCCCAGCCATCCTTACTGCCTTCTCACATTGCTTGCTTACCTTTAGGTCATCTGATATGACTACCCCCGAACCTCTTTCCATTTTTGTTGTTAATATCCCCCCCCCCCCATTGGGTACTCTTCTGCTAGGTTTTTGTTTCCCAGGTGCATACTTTGCATTTAATTGTATTGAATCTAAGCTGCCATACTTTAGACCATTCCTCCAACCTTGCCAGGTCACTTCTCATCCTTTCCACCCCTCCCCCTTGTGTATCAATCCTGTTGCAGGTCTTTGTTTCATCTGCAAAGAGATATACTTTTCCTCAATATACTTTTCCTCCCAGTCCCTCTTCAATGTCACTTATAAAGACATTAAAAAGGACTGGACCCAGTACTGAACCCTGCAGTACCCCGCTACTAACCCTCCTTTCTTCAGAGTGGACTCTGTTTACAATTACCCTCTGTGTCCTGTTGTCCAGCCAGTTTTTTACCCAAGCTACAACCCTGGGACCCACTCCCAGTCTGATTAATTTGTTTATAAATCTTTTGTGTCGGGCTGTGTCAAACACCTGTTTACAATTACCCTCTGTGTCCTGTTGTCCAGCCAGTTTTTTACCCAAGCTACAACCCTGGGACCCACTCCCAGTCTGATTAATTTGTTTATAAATCTTTTGTGTCGGGCTGTGTCAAACGCCTTGTTAAAGGATAGGTAGGCCATGTCAACAACCCCTTCCTGGTTTACTACTTTGGACACCCAGTCAAAGAAATCTTTTAGCTTCATCTGACATGACCTTCCTGCTGTGAGTCCATGCTGCCTTGGGTCCTGTGCCCCACTGGCCTCTAGGTACTTTAATTCTTTCTTTCAGAAGTGATTCCATAATTTTCCCTACCACTGAGGTCAAGCCAAAAGGTCTGTAGTTTCCTGCCTCTGCTTTACTCCCACTTTTGTGAAAGGGAATCACATCTGCCCTCCTCTAGTCCTTAGGTACCACACCATGCTCCCATGATTTGTTAAACAGGTAGTCACTGGTATCACTAGTTCTCCCCTTAGTTCTTTTAGAATTCTGCGGTGAATCCCATCAGGCCCCATTGCTTTGTCCGCTTTCAGTTTTAGGAGTTCTTTCAGAACCCTTTCTTCGGTGAAAGGACTGGTATCGACCCCCCATCCAGATTGCTTCTATTGATTGGATTAGGTACCTCCCCCTCCTCTTCTTTTGTGAATACTGAGCAGAAGTATTCATTCAGTAACCCTGCTTTTTCACTGTCCTCTCTGCCCACCCACCCTCCCTTTATTAAGCCTCACTATCCTCCCTTGGTCTTTCTTCGCTCCCTAATGTTCCTACAAAAGGTTTGTCCTCCTTGACTGAGTAGACTATCTTTTCCTTGGTTTTTGCCTTTGCTATTCTGACTGCTTTCCTCACTTCCTTCTGCTTTAACTGGTACAGTTCCCTGTCCTGCTCCTTCTTTGTTTCCTTATACTTCCTGAAAACTATCTTTTTTTTCCCTAACCTTCCCTGCCACCTCTTTTGAGAACCATAGTGTTTTTTTCTTTCATTTTAATTTGTTTATTTGCTCCACACAAAGGCTTGTTGCCTCTGTGATGGCAGTTTTGATGTTTTCCCCATTGTTCTTCCACCCCTCCTTGTCTGTTTGCTAGTGCGTTTCTGAGACACTCTCCCATTTTGACAAAGTCAGCCCTCCCAAAGTCTTGTACCCTCGCTTTTGTATGGCTTGACTCTGTGGCTGTGTTTATCGTGAACCACACTGTTTGGTGGTCACTTGTTCTCAGATGGCTACCCACTTCTAGATCTGGGATCCTCTCTCCATCCCTGTTTGAGAGTACCAGGTCTAAGAATCTTCCCTCCCAAGAAATGTTATATTGACATCTGTGTGTGTTTTGCCTGAATTCTTGAACCCTCAGAATAAAATTGTACTTTTGTTTGATTCTTATTTTTAGTCTTATGGTATTATTATTGGGAAATCTAAAATGGTAAATAATGCCTCAGGTCTAATATTATAGTACATAATCCAAAATCCAACAGTGTCCATTCCCGTCTTAAAAAGGAAAATTTGAATGGCCTCCGCAAAGGGAGTAGTAACAGTACCCAGTCAAAATCCAATTAGCACCCACCACCAAAATGTCCACCAATATATCAGGAAAATGTGTATAAAATTCTAATGTGAGACCATCTGTCAGGCCATGTTATGAGGGATGCTGGCTATGGCTGTCCGAATTTGATCCACCATGATAGGCTTCCTAATGTCCTGCAACAATGTATGAGGGATCCCTGGTACCGTGACGGTACTGAAATACAACTCAAAGGACATCAAAGTGATAGACTGCCCAAATAAATGAAACAAGTGTGCATGGACATGTGAAATAACACTTTCCTTATCTGTATATACCGTACCATCAGGGGTTTCCACCCTTGTGATGCTCCTCCACCGAACACGAGTTTTACAACTCTCCAAATGGTCTCCCTATCCCTTAGATCCCTGAGTACCAAATCTATATTCTATCAAGAGTGAGAGCGCCCTAGTATACTGCAATTCCTTCATTTTAATTTTAATATTGTTCACCTGAGATGTGAAATCTCCTCTACCAGAATGAATCAGTTTAAATATCTTGTTTAACTGAAAACACAAATCCAAATATGCTACATAGTCCTTCTTTTGTGGAGATCATGCAATATGTATGAACAGGTCCCTCAGGGCTCTCTTTGTGTCATCCCACCAAACCCCTAAATCATCATAGCCCCCTCTCTTGTCTGAGAGAGGGGGGAATAGGATAGAAACTTGCAAATATCCCAAGGGGATCAACAAAGTTCAAGAGGGCAGTATCTTTCAGTGAAAGAGAGGTGCTAGAACAAGGGGTCACAGCATGAGGCCGGAGGGGGGAAGACTTAGGGACAACAGGAGGAAGTATTTTTTCACAGAAAGGGTGGTGGATGCATGGAATAGCCTCCCAGAGGAGGTTGCAGGGGCTAAAACAGTTGGAGAATTCAAGAATGCATGGGACAGGCAGAAGGCAAAACTAGTAGTAGAAGGGAGGAGGTAACCTGTGGATCAAATAGGACCTGCAGTTTAAAGCTGTAGGTAGGGAAATGGGCAGACTAGGTTGGCCAGACAGTCCTTATCTGTCATCAAAATCTATGTTTCTCTGTCATCCATATAGGCAAGTGATTGTCACACCAGAAGTAGATCAAGCACTTCATCATGAATCAGGGTGTTGTCCAGTAAAAAATTATTCAGTCTCCAGTAACCCTTCCCAGTTAAGAAAGCAGCTGTTTCACTAAAGGTCCCCCCTAAAAGGAGATGATCTGAATGTTCTATTGGGAGAAGGCAGATGGCATTCATGTGGAGGTGAATGGAGATAAACAAATAGTCAATCTGTGTGGTCAACATATTTTTACAATATGTATAACCTCCAGTCAGGTGTAGGGTCCTATATGTGTCCACAAGGGATGCATCGATTACCATTTACATAAGAAAATTTATATCATACAATAACTTAGAAGTCTGGGCACCCCGTCTGTACAATGAAGACCACAATTAAAATCCCACCCGAACACCACATGTTTCTTCGTGTGCAAATAAGGCTGAATTAACTGGAAGAGAGTGACCATAGCTTTCTTTTGCTGTGGTGCATAAACATTAATAAGACGAAAAGGTGACCTTTGATGTAACACGTCCAACAGGAGAACCCTAATTGGGTCTATATCAACCAATCTTGGCATTGTAATGGACATCTCTTTAAACAAAATACCCACCCCATCACATTTATCAGGCCCAAACGACCAAAAGGAGGGTCACCAGCACTGATGGTTTTGTGCCTGATGGAGGTCTCAAGTGGATGTCAGTCTGGTTTCCTGCTAGAAAATAACAACAAACATCATCAAGTCCTTCAACAGGGAAAACAGGAGGTATGTCTAGTCACATTCTTGATGCTATTTGTATTCAAGGTAGCAAGATGGAAAATGGGAGCCATGGAAAGAGAGAGGGAAGGGGGGGCATAAACATTACTGAGTAATTACCAAAAGGAAGAACCCTGCTACACTAAAATGCAAATCCTTGACTTTAGGAGGGCAGATTTTGGGCAAATGGGGAAATGCTTGGAAGAGGCACTAACTGGTATAGGAAGGAAATTAGAGGTGGAGAAAACAGTAGGCAGTATTCAAAACAAGGATAACAAGGGCAACACAATTATGTGTAAAACAGGTTAGGAAGGGGAAAAGGAAGAGAAAACCATTATGATATTCCAAGTAGATAGTAGAGAAAGTGAAAGCCAAACAAATCGCATTCATACAATACAGAAGGGAATAGGGAGATGTTCCAGGAGAAAAAAAGGGAGGCAGAGAGAGCAGTAAGGGAGCCAAAACACAAAGAGAGGACCACATTGCGAAATCAGTGGTTAGAGGGGACTAAACCTTTTACAGGTACGTAAGTGACAAAAGGAAAACAAAGGGAGGGATAGTAAGGCTGAAAAGGGAGGATGGGAGTAGAGTGGAGGATGACAACAGCAAAGCAGACATACTGAACAAATATTTCTGCTCAGTCTTTACAGAGGAGGGGGTGGAGGTAATGGGCCAGAAGGGAGAAGAAAGGGTAGGAACAGCACAGAAATGGATATAAGTCCTTTTCCACAGGAAAAGGTCCTAAAAGAACTGGAAGGAATAAGAGTAGATAAAGATATGGGGCCAGATGGGGTACACCCTAGGGTGCTATAGAAGCTAACAGAGGTGGTGGCTGACTCTCTGGCAACCCTGTTTAACCAGTCACTGGAAACAGGAGAGGTGCCCAATGACTGGAGGACAGCTGATGTAGTTTCCCTATACAAAAGAAGGAACAGAGAGGAAGCAGGAAACTACAGACCAGTCAGCCTGACCTCAGTAGTGGGGAAGATCATGGAAACACTACTGAAGGAAAGAATATTGGAACACCTTGTTGCCAGTGGTCTACAGGACCCAAGGCAACATGGTTTTACTGAGGGGAGATTGTTCCAGACTAACCTCATTGAATTTATTGACTGGGTGACAAGGGAGGTGATTTGGGGGGTCAGTGGACATGGCCTACCTTCACCAAGGACTTTGACATTGTGCCGCATCGAAGGCTCTTAAATAAGCTGGCGAACATGGGAGGTGGGTAGGACGAGGGTGCGGTGGGTGGGTGGGTGGGGAACTGGCTGGATTGTAGGACATAGAGGGTGAAGGTAAATTGCTGTCACTCTGCAGAGGGAAGGGTGGCCAGTGGGATGCCACAGGGTCAGTGCTGGGTCAAGTCCTCTTCAACATCTTTATCAGTGAAATTACAGAAGACCTAGAAGGGAGAATATACCCGTTCGCTGATGACACAAAGCTTTGCAACAGGGTGGACACACCAGAGGGTATGGATAGAATGAGAAGAGATCTGCGGAAGCTTGAGGACTGGTCAAAGGAGTGACAGTTGAGATTTAATGCAAATAAATGCAAAATACTGCACATGGGGCACAAAAACCCAGGAACAACATAACAGCTGGGGGAAGGGGGGAGGCTATAGAATGCTCCAAACAGGAAAGGGACCTAGGGTTATAATCTCTGATGACCTCAAGATAGGGAGTCAGTGTGACATGGTGACAGGAAAAGCAAACAAGAAGCTGTGTTGCATAGGCAGGGATATCACCAGTAGGAAAAGGGAGGTCATAATTCCACTATACAAGACACTAGTGAGGCCACATCTCAAGTACAGTGTCCAGTTCTGAAGGCCTTACCTATGTAAGGACATAGACAGGATGGAGGCAGTTCAGAGGAGGGAAACCAAGATGATGCAAGGATTACATCACAAAATCTATGAGGACAGACTGAAAGACTTAAAATATGTAGTCCCTGAAGGAGAGGAGGGAGAGCGGGAGATGAATGAAAGGGGAGGAACAAGGTGTAGGAAAATGTTTCATAGGAAAAAATGTTCCAGGACTAGGGGACATGGAATGAAACTGGAGGGAGGGAGGTTCAGAGGGAACATGACAAAGAATTTATTCATAAAGAGGGTGGTGGACAAATGGAATGCTGGAGGAGGTGGTGGGGGCCTAAATGATTAAAGGATTTAAGAATGCACAGGATAGGCATCAGGGGATCCTAGTAGTCGGGGGAAGGGGACAACCTAGTTCTAGAGAAGCTTGAAGAAGAAAAGTACGTGGGTACAAGGGAAGACTAGGTGGGCCCGTAGGCCTTTATCTGCCTTCAACACCTGTGTATCTATGCACAATCCATACTATTCTCAGCAACACTTGTTGCCATCATAAGTTTCTTCTGTTTAGTTTTTTGTTTAGGAAGAACCGTTTCCTCCTCCGTATCCATTGTAGCTGAGAGTCTGGTGTATTTATGTATCAGAGGCTTGACCAGTATCACAATTGTTAGGAACATTGTACAGGACATCATACTTATTGTCTAGGAGAACAGGTGCTCCTTTAGAGGAAAAGGTTAAAGGTGGGAATCCAGGTTTGTGAGATCAGAGAGATCATTTCCTACTAACGTTAACCATATCTGGTGGTAGCATAACAGCCTCCATTTGCTGGGTACTCCCAGTGTCGAGGGGGGCACCACAGACTGAGGCAGGTCCACAACCATTGCAGAGATCAGAGGAGTCAACAGAGGGATAGGTAGAGTAGGAGAAAATGCCAATGCAGGTTCTGTATCTGCTCAGCCTGAGGGGAAAGAGCATCCGCAGTAATAGGGCATCTTGATGGGCCAAACTGGCAGTCATCTCCTTGTGCAGCTTCTGCTACTTCGTTAACCAGGCTTTTTCCAGGTATCTGTCCTGGGGATTAATCCCATCATAATTGTGCATTGCCCATTTACAGGTGCAATAAGAATGTCCAGTATCCTTGCAAAGATTACAGCACAAATCATTGGTGCAATGGGCACTGACATGTCCCAACTGCAAATAAAGGTTACACCGGATCTTGTTACAGGCATTGCTCAGATGGCCATCAGACCCACACTTAAAACAAGTTTTGGGGCACCCAGAGTAGAAGTATCAGGCCATATCACAGCCCAAGAAAAACACACTAGGCAAATGCTGCAGACCAGAGGCCGAGTACTGGAGTTTTACCTTAAAGTGCCAGTGGCCAGTCCAAAATAGTTCAGAGTCAAGAATATAGTCTGAGTCTCGAAGGACATCACATTGTTGTGATAACCATAATCTCACATCCTGCACATTAACCCCCCTCATTTATTGACATTACTGTGACCACATGGAGAGCTGGTTTCATTAAGGGAGCCAAAGCGTGGTATTCTTAAGTTGTGCATATTAGGACCAGAAACTGAACAGATATGCCGCCATTTGAAAACTTATATCAAAATATCCATGGATGGGCATATGCGAAAGAGCATACAATTAAGTGGGTGTACAGTGCAGAGAGTTCTTCAATAGTGCTCTGCCAACATACATCTGATCTGGGGGGGGGGGTCTAAACCACAGGTATAGAGCAGTCACGTCTCACTACACCACTACATTGGTGCAGGTGAGGTTGAGTAAGCAGCATTAGAAATATAGAAACAAAGACTTTGATGGCAGATAAGGACCACTTGGCCCATCCAGTCTTCCAATTTCCCTACCTATTGGATAAGTGGCAGATCCTAGTTAACCAACTGCCTACTTCTTCCTACCCCCCATCAGAATTGCCTTATGTCTGTCCCATGCATTCTTGAATTCCTCCACTGTTTTTGACCCCACGAGCTCCTCAGGAAGGCTGTTCCATGTGTCAACCACCCTATCTGTGAAAAAATGCTTCCTCAAATTGCCCCGAGCCATCCCCCCCTCTGTCTTCAAATTGTGTCTCCTTGTTCTTGCACATCTCTTTTTCTGAAAGATGCTACCCTCTTGGACTTTGTTGATTCCCTTGCAATACTTGAAAGTTTCTATCATGTCCCCTCTCTCCTTCCTTTCCTCAAGGTTATACATATGAAGCTCCTTTAGTCTCTCTTCATATGGCTTTTGTTGCAGACCCCGCACCATTTTAGTTGCCCTCCTGTGGACTGCCTGCATTCTATGTCCTTGCGGAGATGGGGTCTCCAGAACTGCACAAAATACTCCAGATGGGGTCTCACCAACTGTCTGTACAGAGGGACAACAACTTCTTGTTTTCTACTGGTGATGCCTCTCCCTGTACATCCCAGTATCCCCCCCAGTCATCATTATTGCCTTCTCACATTGCTTGCTTACCTTTAGGTCATCTGATATGACTACCCCCAGGTCCCTTTCCATTTTTTTTGTTGTTAATACCCCCCCCCCCACTGTGTACTCTTCCCCTGGGTTTTTGTTTCCCAGGGTGCATTACTTTGCACTTCTTTGCATTGGATCCTGTTACACTTTTAGATCATTCCTCCAACCTTGCCAAATCCCTTCTCATCCTTTCCACCCCCCTTGTGTATCAACCCTGTTGCACATCTTTGTTTCATCTGCAAAGAGGCATACTTTTTCTTCCAGTCCCTCTGCAATGTCACTTAAAAATAATAATAATAATAATAATCGTTATTTTCATGGCACCTTTCAAATGCCAAGGCACCGTACAAATGAAACTAAAAAAATCAAAATAAACAATCATAAAATCAAGCATCATAAAATCATCATTAATCAATTAATCATTTACAGTATGCTTGACATTAGAAAGGACGGGACCCAGTACTATACCCTGCAGTACCCCACTGGTAACCCCCCTCTCTTTGGAGTGGACTCCGTTAACTATTACCCTGTGTGTCCTGTTGTCCAGCCAATTGTTTACCCAGGCTACCACCCTGGAACCCACTCCCAGGCTGGCTAATTTGATTATTAATCTTTCTGTGGGACTGTGTCAAATGCCTTGCTAAAGGCTAGGTAGGCCATGTCCACAACCCCTCTCTGGTCTACTGCCTTGGTCACCCAGTCAAAGAAATCTATTAGATTCATCTGACATGACCTTCCCACTATGAATCCATGCTGCCTTGGGTCCTGTGCCATGTTGGCCTCTAGGTACTCAACAATTCTTTCTTTCAGAAGTGATTCCATAATTTTCCCTACCACTGAGGTCAAGCTAACAGGTCTGCAGTTTCCTGCCTCTGCTTTGCTCCCACTTTTGTGAAGGGGAATCACATTTGCCCTCCTCCAACCCTTTGGTACCACAGCATCCTCCCATGATTTGTTAAAAAGGGTAGTCAGTGGTGTCACTAGTTCTCACCTTAGTTCTTTTAGAATTCTGGCGTGAATCCCATCAGACCCCATTGCTTTGTCCACCTTCAGTTTTTGGAGTTCTTTCAGAACCCTTTCTTCTGTGAAAGGACAGGTACTGACTCCCCTATCCAGAGTGCTTCTATTGATTGGATTAGGTACTTCCCCCTCCTCTTCTTTTGTGAATACTGAGCAGAAGTATTCATTCAGTATCCCTGCCTTTTCACTGTCCATCTCTGCCCACCTACCTTCCCCTTTATTAAGCCTTACTATCCCTCCCTTGGTCTTTTTTCACTCCCTAATGTACCTATAAAAGGTTTCATCCCCCTTCTTAACTGAGCTGGCTATCTTTTCCTTGGTTTTGTTCTTTGCTATTCTGCCTGTCTTCCCCACTTCCTTCTGCTTTAACTGGTACAGTTCTCTGTCCTGCTCCTTCTGTGTTTCCTTATACTTCCTGAATGCTATCTTTTTCTTCCTAACCTTCCCTGCCACCTCTTTTGAGAACCATAGTGGCTTTTTCTTTTGTTTTGATTTATTCATTTGCTTCGCACAAAGGCTTGTTGCCAGTTTTGATGTCTCCCCATTGTTCCTCCACCCCTCCTTCTTGCCTGTTTGCTAGTGCTTTTCTGAGGCACGCTCCCATTTTGACAAAGTCAGCTCTCCCAAAGTCCAGTACCCTCACTTTTGTATGGCTTGATTCTGCAGCTGTGTTTAATAATACTAATAATAATAATAATCTTTATTTTTAATGCACCTTTCAAAAATCAAGGCCCAGAACAATTTATAAAATTACATCAAAATGACATATCATAATAAAACCAGTAAAATAAATAATATCAAACATCGTAATAAAATACTAAGATCAGACCAGTTCAGCATCATTCCCAAATGCCTTACTCCACAAAAATTATTTTAATGCTTGTTTATTGTGAACCACACTGTTTCATGGTCACTTGTTCCCAGATGGCTACCCACTTCTAGATATGAGATCCTCTCTCCATCCCCGTTTGAGAGTACCAGGTCTAAGATTGCTCCCTCCCAAGTGGTTCCAACATTAGCTGTCTGAGGTGTGCCCCCTGTAGGGCATTGAGAATGGCCCTGCTCTTGGATGTGACTGCAGCAAAGGTGCTCCAGTTAACATCTTGCATATTCAGGTACCCAATCAACAATATCTCCCCTTTTTCTGCCATCCTAAGGATACCTTCAATCATTTCCTTGTCCATTTCCTCCCCCTAAGATGGGGGTCTAAATACAACCCCAGTGCAGATTGTGGTGCCACTTTCGGTCTCCATGGTGACCCACAGTGCCTCCTCTTCTCTCTGTTTACCCTTTAATTCGGTTGCTTTGATCCCTTCCCTTATGTAGAGAGCTACTCCTCCTCCTTTTCTACCCTTCCTGTCCTTCCTGTAGATTGTGTATCCTCTTTTTTTTGAAAGGAAGTCCAAACTTGTGCAGGAGTTGGTGCTGGATTGGTTGAGGGAGGAGGGGGGCAACAACAGGAGGAAGGTCAGGCAACTCAACATTGTCATCCCAGGACATTGAAACTTGGTCAGAAGGCTGAACAGCAGATGGGGGGGGGTCAGCAGAAAATTACCCTTCCCCAGCAGTAATAGTGCATTGTATGGTAGAATCCAAAGGAACAGGTTGCTTCTGAACAAATGAGGGATCAAGTTGCAATAAAGACACAGTCATGTCACCTTGTATCAGGTGAGCAGTCTACAGTACAGAAACAGTGGAGATATCCAAAGTTTGAAAAGCCACAGCTATGGGGATGGGCCAGCATCAGAACTGCGGGAGAAGGAAAAGATGGTTAAAGGGGTAGACTGTCCATCAACAAGCTAGAGTAAAGCCTCATCAGAAGGAGTGTCAAAGGGGGAGCCATCGTGTACAAAAACAGCTAGTGATGGTTCCTGTGGAATTTTTTATTTAAACATTTGTTAACTGGGATAGGCACCTGAGCTGAGGCTCATTTCCAGGTGTGACCCAGGGAAGGGGAGATGGAAGTACATACAATCTGTGCAAAAAAAAAAAAAACATTTACAGCAGTATTACATAAACAACAGATCCAACAGTATTTGATCATTGCAGGTCATAGAGACAAAAATACATCAATTACAGTAAATATGAAAATGAGATTTACAAAAGTAAGTGCACTCAGTGTGAATGTGGTATCATAAGTGCTTAGGAGGCAGTAGTCAGGAGAGACTGTGGTGTGGAGATGGATCACCTGGGACAGAGGCAGTGGGGAGGTGGTAGGATACGTAGTTGTTGCTTGCAAGTGAGGTAAGAAGAGGAGTTCCTAATGGAGGGGGCTAGTTTGTTCCACAAACTGGGGAGCTGGTAGTAGAAAGTACCTTTGCCAGTTGAGGAGGATAGTCAAGGTACACTAAAGGATCTTTCATTTCTATATCTCAGTTCATAAGGGGTGTGGGAGGCCAGGGAGAGATTAACAGGTTGGAGGGTAGCATGTTGAACCAGAATTTAGATATAAGGTTCAGGGAGTGGATATAATGTCTGTGGGACAGCTGGATTATTTCTAGGAGGGAGTATAAATTGCAGTGATGAGTTCTAAGGGATGTGTTAGTAGCAAAGCAGCAAAAAGAGTTCAGGAGGGTGTCACCCTTGGATTGGGTGGTTTCAGGGGCAGGGCAATAGACCACATTTGTGTAATCAAAAATGGGGAGGATCATTTTAGTTACAATTTGTCATTTAGCAGGAAGTGGAAGGGAGTCTCTGTGCTGGTATAGCACACCAAGTTTGGGGCATAATTTAGAGACGGTTGCATCTATGTGAGACGAGAAGGATGAGTGGGGGTCTAGCTGAACACCCAGGTACTTGTATTTATTGACCTGCTCTAGAGAGGTACCATCCAGAGAAGTGATGGGGGAGGAGGGGATCTGCTAAGTTTCTGCGCTGTTACGAATACCATAGATACAGTTTTGGAAGTGTTTAATTTTAGCTGGTTTTGTCTGAACCGGTGTTGAATATTGTTGAAATCACATTGAGAGTAGTTTGAACTTCACGTATTGATGGGCCTGAGGTAAAGAGGATAGTGTGATCCACATACATGTGCATGCTGGACTTTGTACAGGAGGAGGTGAGGTTGTTTATGAAGAGGGAGAAGAGGATGAGACCAAGGACTGAACCTTGTGGTACACCTGCTAGGATGGGAAGGGGGATGAGACATCAGAGATTCTGAGTGACTGTAACCTGTTGGAGAGGTAAGAATTGGACCACTGTACAGTGATAGAAGCAAGGCCTGCTGCTTCTAGTTTTGACAGGAGGAGGGAGTAGGATATGGAATCAAAGGCCTTGGCCAGGTCGACATACTTTGTGGCAGTTAGAATGCCTTTGTCAGATGCAGTGTGGATGTGATTTGTGACATACAGGAGACAGGAGATAATGGAATACTGTTTCCTAAAGCCTGACTGGTGGGGACATAGGAAATTGTTTGTAGTGAGATATTCTGACATCCTGGAGTGGGCCAAGGATTCCTGTAGCTTTGCAAGAGCAGGGAGGAGGGAGATCAGCCTATAAATTCCAGTCACAGAGGGGTCACCACTTTTGTGGAGGGGAATAACAGAGGCAGATTTCCAGGCCTGAGGGACCGAGCCCAAGGAAAAGAAGAGGTTGAGTAGATGGGTGAGAGGCTTAGTAATTGCAGGAGCCGAAATCTGCAGGAGTATAGGGTGGATCCCATCTAGGCTGAATTTGGTGGTATTTAATAAGCAGAGGGTTGTGAGGACTTCTTGTTCAGAGATGGGTGAAAATGTGAAATTGTTGTGACAGGGAGGTGGAGGGGGGACAGAGGATTGAAGTGGGGGACCATGTGGCATGGTGCAAGATGTGAAAAATTTGCTGACCAGAATGTCATTGGCCACTGGCATCTCTAGTCTAGCCAGCCTGAATCAGGGCTTGGACTGGGGACCAGTTAGCAGGTGGAAAGGGAGTTTTTGTGGTCCCAGTGCAAGGTGTCTCATGCACAGGGGCATGGTCCATTTGAAACATAATCGCTGGAATAGCGGAGGAAGAATCCTGAGCCGAGGATGTTAAGCTGGCAGTAGTAAATTCCAAAGGAAGCCCCAACTATGAGGAAATAGGATTTATGGGTTGGGTGTCTGGAGGTGGAACCCAAGACACAACCGGAGCAGAAGAAAGCATAACAGACACCAGAGATTCCTCAGGAGTACACAACGCAGAAACAATGACTATTAAGGCAGAGGGAAGAGCAATTCGAATCCCATATGGTGAAAGAGGCAGGGCAGCTGGTAACATACCTGGGTCCAGAGAGGTTGGTGTCCAGGAGGAAACTATGACACTAGCTTCAGCAGCAAGCAGGTCCAGTCGGGAAGGGGGGACAAACTCCAGGGATCAAGGGCTGAATACCCTGCAGAGCAAACAGGTGGTCCTTTTCACAGATGTATTCTGCGTCTTCTTCAGCCATCAAATGTAAAAGGTATAGTTTTATTTTTTTATTTTTTAAAGCATCTTGCAGCTTTAGATCAGCTTCCCAGATGAAATCCTAACTTGGGTCCTGTGCAGCAATAGCAGGCATATGTAAACAGTCAGCTCACTGGGGGAGAAACCCATCAGTAGTAGTAACAGTAGATGAAGAAGTAGCATCTGGTAACAAACTCCATCATTAGCCCAGGGGGGAAAGGCAGAGGTGAATAGAACCAGATTTCCCTTACCAGGAGCAGGCACAGCTCCATCAGACTCAGAGTCCGCCATCTTGGGAAACAAGATGACAGCACCCCCTACCAAAAGAGATGGGGAATATTAATTAAATAAATCTTCAACAAATACATGAAATAAAAACAGCAACACAAAACTAACAGTTTGACAATCAGAATATAGTCTCAGGACTGTTACTTAAAGAAAACATATACTACATTTCTAAAAACAAGAATCCAACATTATAAGGTCATTAATCACAATAAGTTTCTTATGATACTATACAGTAAATGGCATATCTTGTTTTTGTATGTCTTGAAAAGCACTCCAGAATTCTACAAAAATATTGAAATTAAGTCTTTCTTCTTCTTGTTCCTTTATTTTTTTCCAATTTAATTGACTATAATGTTAAAAAGTTGTTCTTGTGCAATTATTTGTTGTTGCAAAGAGAATTGACATCTACTTTGCCAAATCCAATATTTACAAACCATAAAAATCATTTGTAAGCTACCATTATTATACTTAGTCCACTGTTGTGATTTAAATTCTAAAGTAAATGCCTAGTAGATTAAGTATTGAAATGGGAGTTTAGTTCAGTTTATTTTTATTATATTTCAAAATTCCATTATATATGGGCATTCTGAACAGAGGTGCAGTATAGTTTCTGGGATTGTTTGTCAACACTGCCTTGGACAGTAGCGTTGATTAATCTCTTTATGTTTTAAATTATTTTTTATGTTTAGTTTTCCTTGAGCACTTAACCAAACTACAACACAAGTTTTTACTGGGATTCTATGGTCATTGAGCATTTTACATATTTGTTTTTTCTCTGTTTCATTTTTACTCTCAAAAGGGTCTTGAATGAAAAAAGTATTTTGTATCCAAGTGTATGTGTAATGTCTCGAGTGTGACGTTAAAAAGTTTTCTGGTTATTCTCCATTATTTGAGTTTATCCACACAATATTTTATGTAACTTGGAAGAGTATGTGTTTTTAGAGTTCTTTGTAATGCAACATTATCTTTCTATTTGTTCAATATTGTTTGAAAATATGTTATGGCCCAAAAACACAATTCTTTAGATTTTTGTTGTAGCATAGGTGTGATATTTGAGAAAAAGAAAATGCTAACAAGAAAGTGATTGGATTGATCATACGCAATTCCCCTGACTGTAGTGGTAAATACGTAATGCCTCTTTTTACAGGGTTAAACCTACTTCCCCAAATACATGTGAAGAAAAGTCCTAATATTTTTGTTTCTAGTTGTTTTGGGATTGGAAAAATGTGGCAATTTGTAGAAAGATTGGTAATAAATGTGTTTTGATTTACATGTATATGCTTCATCTTACTTATGCTACATTTATTCCACTGTGAAATTCTGGGTTAAGTTTTATTTTGCATTATTTCCCAGTTATGTAAGGCCATGTCACCTTCTCCAAAATACACTCCTAAAATTTTACACGGGTGTTGTACAATTGGTATCTCAATAAAATGCGTTTCATCAGAAACATTAAATCCTATAATTAAACAGAAACTCTTAGCAAAATTAATTTCAGATCCAGTTGCAGATGAAAACTATGTTAATTCTTTTTAAGGTGTATTCTTGAATTTATATCTGCAATCATGAGGCATAACAAATTGATAACAAATAAATTGTCCACATAGGCGATAGTTTTTGTTATGTTGGGCTGGTTTATAGTAGTGATGCCATGAATATTAGTATTTAAATTAATTTTTCCAATGACTGGGTCCAAAGTTAAAATGTAGAGCAAAGGGCTTAATGGGCAGCCCTGTCGTACTCCCTTTTAACCATACTCATTTTTCCTAACCATCCTTGTAGTAATGGAGTAATGGTAGCAGAGTTATAACATAATTTAATCCAGTCAATAAAATGTGCCAGAATTCCATATTTCTCTAGACAAAGTCAGAGGTAGTCGTGTGCAATTTTATTGAACACCTTAGTTTGATCAAGACTATGTATTTTTTTTGTTTTGTTAGCTATATTGGATTCAATAATTTTTCTAAGCAAAAGAAGAGCATCAGTCATTTTTCTGTTCTGTATTTTACACGATTGGGCTGGGTGTATAATGTCTGTTATAACAGTTATAAGTCTGATACTAATAAGTTTTGAAAATATTTTTAAATCAACATTTAATAAAGTTATTTGTCTCCAGTTATTTAATGCGGTTTTATCACCTTTTTTTGTGGAGAAAAATTAAAAGGCCTTTATTTCTGGGGCTAATTTCTTTGTTTCTAGAAGTTCATTATACACCATAGTATGTTCTGCAGGCATTTGATTCCATAGCCATTTGTAAAATTCAGAAGGTAGTCTGTTGGCTCCTGGCGCCGTATTCTTAGATCCTTTATTCTTGTATCCAATAATTCCTTTTTTATAGGAGCTATCATTCTCTGTTTATGTTGTTGTGAGATTTGTGGGAGATCTATATTTTATAACCAATTTGACATAGCTGGCTCATTATTAAAAACAATGACAAATGATGTTTTTACATATGTGTTAATTTCCTTAATTATTTCTGTTTTTGTTGAAACAATATATCCTGTAACTGTCTTTAAATGGGTTAAGTTTTTCCTTAAGTATCTTTCTTTATAATTTTCATATTGGTTTATCTTGTAAGATCTTCCTTGTGTCCCAAATTTCTGTTAGAGTTCTAAGGATTTTAATCTATCATATTGTAGAGATTTTAATTCATTTTTTATTTTTTTAATTTTCTGACTAGTCCTGGCATCTATTTTGGGTGCTGTTTGTAATTTATTTAATTATTTTTCTAATATTTTCCTTTTGCCCTATTTACTAGTATTTCAATACCTGGATAGTTGTTTAAAGCATCTAACAAAATCTTTCTTGGTGTCCAACCACCATTCAATAAAAGAGTCATATAAAACAACTACAGATGTCCTGGCTGTTACTAATTCTTGTAAAGTATTCTGTTTGTTGCAATACTGAGGCATTCATGCACCATATCCCTTTACCTTAAAAAAATTCAGCGCAATCTGCCAAAAGTAAACTGATTATGCAGTGGTCAGACATGGCTACCATTTTTGTTTGTGATTTCCAAATGGGTATATTTTATGAAATAAACTAATAGTCAATCCTAATCGACAATGTACCTTTGTGAAAAGTATGTACTGGTGGAGAGTCTACATAGGCTTGAGCATCGTTTAAGTTTGCTTGTGAAATTAGCTGTTTAGAGTGTTTACTGTTTACATCACAGAATGTTTTTTTCTGTTTTTTTATCTCTATCTGATTTTAATAAGCTGCAGTTAAAGTCACCACTAAATAACACCATTTTTGCAGTAAATAGGAATGGTTGCATTTCTTGTAATAGTTCATTTTTCAATGCCTTAGTTTGCAGTGCATATATGTTTATTAGGTGATTGGCCTGATCTTATAGCAAAATATCTATCAACATAGTTCTGCCTGGGTAGATTTCCACCATTTAACAACTGCACAGTTCAGTTCCTAAGGACCAAAAAGCTCTACCCCATAACCATTCTGCAGTAGCTTTCTGTGCTTCTTTGAGATAATGTAATCTAGTATCCTGAAGAAACACAATATCAAATTTATTTCAAAATGTTCAACAGTTGCTGTCCTTTTCCTCTTGTTTTTAATGCTGTTGTTATTTAACGACTTTATTCACATATTTGGGACTGTCTAATACAGTATGCCCTGCAAGTCCATTGGTCCACACTGGGGACCAATGGGCTTACAGCCCATACTGTACCTGTCATTCGGCGGGTGGTTGGGCAGTATGTGGGTGGGATATTGCCGCCAGCTGATGATGGGGGAGTGAGGTGGGCAAGGGGTTCTGTGTGGGGGGAAGGGGTGGGGGTGCCACTGGATCACCAGGGCATTTAATGATGTAGGCTTACTGCGATCATGGCATTGGGTGGGGGGGTTCCACTAGACCCCAAGGGATGGTCAATCTGACATATATCAGGGAATCAGGGACCCAGGTGGGTGGGGGGCCACTTGACCACCAGGGATGGTCACATCTTATATTTATTGGGGAATCAGGCATGGGGGGGCACTAGACTGCCAGGGATTTCCCTGTCAACATATACCACACGGCTGCAGCTACAGATCAGGGGATGCCTCGGGATCCCCAATGCACACGTCATGCTGTGCAGGGCACCAGGCACAAGTTGCCAGGCTGCTCTGTCCAAGGCATGCAAATAGGGCCATAAAGACATGCAAATTGCCTCATTTGTACCTTGCATATTTTATGGTCTCATTTGCATGCCCCCAGCTGAATATTGCAGGTGATGCACCTAGCACAATTGCACTTGTGCTGGCACATCCCCATGCTCACTATCTGTGGCTTGCACCAGTGCAGTGCCACTGCACCATGTGCAGTCTGTGCACTGACCTTGCCATATTCAATGGACCATTGAATATCACCTGATCCTGGCTCCAGCGCATCCCAGTTGCACTGTGCCCAGGCTTGCGCCACTGCCCAAGCCACTGCCCAGTGCAGTCTGAATATCTGGGCCACTGTATATAGCAAAAATTACTTCACATTATGGGAATGGTTTTTGCTTTGGAGCATTGCCTCAGCGTTTCTTTTTTACCAATGTGGATGTCTCTGGAAGGTCATCGTTTTCTGAGAAGTGTTCAATTTGAGATGAGGCATCAGATATTTCACCCACATCCATATCTCCCCATTGTAAAGCCTCATATTTGTTTTGTAGTAAGATACTTTGATGGGTAATGGTGCTTTTGTTTGTTTTACCTTTTCCTTTTGTAACTGTCATGAATTGGTCAGTCTGGGGAGGCATATTTTGTTCTGTTATTAAGGGGTGTTTGTCTCCATGAGTGGGTGATTCTGTCACCTGTGGAGTTGGTCATGGGGTTTGAGGTGTTGGACCCTGTTCAGAGGTCTCTGGTGTGTCTTGTAGAGGGGTTTGGGTAGCTGTTAGTTCAGACTTCTGGTTTCTCTGAGATGTAGTCACTTTATGTAGGGTTTGTTCAAGTAAAACTCTATCTCCGCAAAGTCTGCATCTTGAATATTGTGTGAGGCCCAAGGACACGGAGAGAATATGTGGCCTTCCTTCTCACACAAACTACATCTTGGTGTAAAGGTACAATGGGCTCCTGGATTGCCAATTGTGCCACACATGGTACATCTAATTTTTTCACAGTTGCTACTAAGGTGTCTGGGCAAGCCACACTTTGTAACATGACTTTGGCTGCCCAGGATAAAACAATATTCCTCTGTCTCTCCCTTAAAAAAAGCTGCTGGGGAGATTTTGATTACCAGCCTTGGTATGTTTTAACTGAATTTTAAATTTCCACCCTCCTGTCCAAAAGCCTTCCCCATCTGTTATTGGTTCAGTTAACTCTTGAACCTCACAGTGCTGTTCCAACCAATACAAAATATCTTCAACATTTACACCTTCATTCCTAAATAATATTGTCACTGTCTTAAAGGAAGGTTTGGTTAAAGGAATGACATAAAACAAATTTCCAAATAAGAGTAACTTTCACATTCTGATATTGTTGCCATAATTTTTCCAGCAGAAAAGCCGTTCAGAAACTAATGTCAAAAGTTTGCTCTCCTGGTGCATTGATGAATGTGAATACATCTGCTGGTGAAACCTGCAATGATTGCTTAATTAAATTTTTCTCCACATAGGTTCTATCAGGGGGAACTTCTAGTCCACCTTTATATTTCATTCTCACAGCATGCCTGCATTCTGCATTTTCTGAAGAGCGATGGAACAGACTGGCAAAGTTTGATTTAGGCTTAGTGTTTGAAACTGAGGGGTTCTTTTCACCAGGATCTGGTATTTGGTTCATAGGGCTATCAGTGATCTCATTCTCATTAACAGGTTCCATGTCATTAGTAATACGTGGTGGAGAATCAAGCGTTACAGTACCAATATTTGCCATGTCTTGACAGGACTGTTCCATATCAGGATTGCATTCTTGAGTATTTGCCAGTTGCTCATCAGAAATATTAGAAGCACTTTCTTGTGAAGATGTGTTTGTGTTTCCAGGTTCTGCTGCAGATGTCCCCAGTAAGGGTATGTTGGGATCCGGTACCCATCTACCATTTTCTAGCATTATCCAACCTGCTGCATGTAATGCTGCACCCAGTGTCCAGTTGTGCGTACCATCAGGGTGTTGTCCTATGGATAGGTTTGGTACCTGGCTAGGCAAATTGGTGCCAAATTCAAACACTCTGGAGTGTTGAAACTTTTTTTCTGCATTTGCCTGGGGACTAGCTGCTTGCTGTTTTTGCTTCTTTTCTTCTAGTTTATTTTTTGCAAAAAGGTATTGCCATTCTGTGTCTGTCAGCATCTTGGTGAATCGTTTCTTTTTTTCCTCCAAATTTCTTTGTAAATGCCTCTCAGCAGTATCATAATCTATTTCAAAGACTTCTTCTGGCATTGCAGAAGTCAGGTATTTTTTCCTTCAAAAAATTTGTGTTATTTTCTTCTGTCTCCATTGTTGGACCTGCAGGGAGGAAGACTGACTCACCTGCAGGTACACCAGCTGCTTCTCCTGACTGACAATTGTCCACCATGATTGATGGGCAAGGAGTTCCCCTACCTGCAGAGAAGGGGAATTTTTTATTTAGAAATTATACAAAACGACCTTGTAAATTGTAAGAACAACAAACATCTAGTTCACATGCAAAATATTTACAATAACTGTCACATTCTTAATAAAACAACAACAACAACAACAACAACAAAATAGTCTTACCCTATCTCTCAAAATTCTTCCTCTCACATCTATTTCATGTTATTGGCACATTATTATCAATAATCCACAACAAGTTTCTCCAACAACATTGTAGTCTCCTACTATCCATATATTTTGCCTCCTTAAAATGAATGCCTTCTAAATCTTTAAGAATTCTTTTATACAGTTCATCATAGGTAAAATCTATCTGTTGTAAATTAAATAAACATCTAGAATTACAGATATACCATTTAATCACTACAAAAATAATTCTTAACGTACCCTTATCCCATTTCACCCAAGAATGTGGATACTCTCCATATATTAAAGAGTTGTAAGAAACCTGCTGAAAAATGCCTCAATTGTTTTTTGATGTAAAAAATCCCAAAACTTAAAAATATATGAGCAAGTAAAAAACAAATGTGTTATTGTTTAAAATAAATTAATACACTTAGGTCTAGAACAACTTCTTTCTTCTAATTTTTTATGTTTTTGGTTATCTTTCATGTTTAATCTTTCATGACATGTAAACCAATATATATCCTTACATTTTACAGGGATACTTTTTTCTATAACATGCTCCAGAATGATTTTCTTATTTAGTAAAGGACATTTGGGAAAGGCGTCTCTCTCTCTCTCTCTAAAATGTGTTTCACATATATGCATGTATAAGACAAAGAACCTCAGTGCACAAACACTGAGGCAAGGGTTACCCCTAAGGGCATTTGGCTGGGAAGCCAAGTTTCAAGAAAATACAAAATCACACATGCCCACACAATGCATTGCATTGTGTGGGCATGTGTGATTTTGTATATACATGTATAGCTGATTCTTTGTTTGTAATAAGATCCTCTCCCTCTTAAGCCCCCATAATCTAAGTTTTATAAAAACTTCTCTTAAACATGGTGGTATCCAAGTCTGGTTATTAGTCTGCTTCTTCCCAATCTAAAAACCATGGTGATATTGTTTGTACAAGGATTTCACCCCAACACTTATCTGTCTGCATCAGTAAGGGTTTTAAATTTGCATGCAAAAATTGATAAAAAAAGAAAATTATAGGATTAATCATATTTTGTCCCCCTTGGTTTACTGGTAGATAAAGAATATTACTTTTAATTGGATTTAGTCTGCTTCCCCAAAAGGATTGAAAAAAAAGCTATAAAGTCGTGCTTCTCTTGATTTGGGTAGAGGAAATACTGCGCTAATAAATATGAATATAGGTATAAGATAAATTTTAATGAGATACACTCTTTTCTGAAAACTCATCTTCCTTTGGTTCCAGGTTTGCACCATCCATGCCCCAATTTGTATTTTAGCATCCCAATTATCAATATCCATTTGTGTTCCTCCAAAATCTATCTCTAAGATTTTCACATTTCCTGACACAACAGAAATTCCAGCTATACTATCCTGAAAACCTTTCCAGTTACCCAAAGGCTTTCCTGGACTTTTATGAAGATTTAAACAGGTACCTGAGTAAGTAGCATATTTATTACAAATATATATATACTGCCTTTTCAGCAGAGCTAACATCTCCTACCAGTATTACCACATCATCTGCATAGGCCATGGCATTGTATGGGACAACTGCACTTGACAAATGTAGAGACCTAATCTCTACTTCCGTATTAAGTAACCTTAAGAGGGGGTCAATACTAAAAACATACAACAGGGGGCTTACTGGACATCCCTGTCTAACCCCTTTTTGTATATGTATATATGGACCAATAAAACCATTTACACAAGGCCTAACCATGGCGGTTCTATATAGTGCTTGCAACCAGTTTACAAAGGTGATTGGTAAACCATAACATAATAAGGTTTGCCATATAAAACTATGATTTACATTGTCGAAAGCCTGTTTTTAATCTAATGATAATACATAGCCTTTTAATGTTGATAAATTGTGGCTATCAAATAATTTTCATAATAAAATCAGCTGGTCTGTAATATTAGTGCCCGGCACTGTACATGATTGAGCGGGTGTTAGTACATATTTAGCAACTGCCAGCAACCTTTTGTTTCACAGTTTGGTTAAAATTTTAAAGTAATTATTTAGGAGATTGATGGGCCTCCAATTAGACAGCTCTTTTTTATCTCCTTTTTTATGCAGGAAAATGAGAACTCCAGAGGCTATATCTAAAGGTATCATGCCTCTTTGTAAGATGGCATTATAAACCATAGTGAGTTCATTCAGAATTTTCTGTCCTAAAATGTTATAAAGTTCTGTGGTTAACCCGTCCTGTCCAGGAGATTTTCCTTTTGCTAGTGAGTTAATGGTTTCCAATACTTCCAGTGTAGAAAAGGGTTTAATTAAATCATCGACCAGGTCTTGAGAAATTGTAGGGATTTCTAATTTCTGAAATAGGGGTTCAAAGTCAAAACATTTGTTTTCAGATTTTTTTAACAAAGCTTTTGAATAATGGGACACAATATTCAAAATATTAGAACTAGAAGTTTGAACCTTCCCCTGTGTGCCATAAAGTGCCTCCTTTACTTTCTTTTTAATCTGCTCCTGGTTTCTAATGAGAGGGCATATGTTCTCAAAAGTGTCCTGTATACCATATTGTTGTTGTTGTTTAAGGTCTTCTGTTTTTCATGATACACTAACATTTTCTGTTTTATATGTGCTATTTGATCAGTGAAATTATGTTTTGTTGTTTGTGAAAGCGTATACAGGTGTTGCAGCTGTTTCCTATCTTTTAAATATGTCACATAATCTCCATATTTTATTTGTTTGCTATTGGACATGAGAAGGGCCCTAATCTCAGTTTTTGCTTCCAGCCACCAATTAACTGGGTCCTCGTACAATTCAAACAATGATTTTTTACATATAAGAAAACATGTGATATTTTGTAAACATGTAGCTTCCAATAAAATTTTAGAGTTAAGCTTCCAATACCCTGGACCAATTACTGCCTCTGGGGAACCACAATCAATATATAAAAGTTTATGGTTGAGTATTCCACCAAATCTACTGATGATTTTTGAATATGTATTGACTTAGTTATAAAGAAAAAATCAATTCTTATAAATTCCCATTAAAAAATGTTTTATCCCTTTTTCCCCTGTGTGCTAGCAAAGCATCTTTTAAATTGGCTATATGAACTACCTTGTTTAAAGCTGTCATGTCTCCAAATATTTTTTCTGTTTTTGTATCCAATCCCCGATCTAGTTTACTTAGCCCACAATTGAAATCTCCCCCCAAAATCACGTTCTGAGCTGTATGTAAGTAAGGGCTAATTTCTTTAAATATAGTTGTACGGTCAGCCTTTAATTGTGGGGCATAGATATTTATAATACGAAAGGACACATTCTCAACCCTAAAATCAAGTAATAATACCCTGCCAGGTAATAAATCTAAAAGTTTAACAATGGTAGGTTGTAACCGGTGAAAAAGAATATCTACCTCTGAACATCTTTCCGTACCTATAGACCGAAAAGAAATTCCTGTGTACCATTCTTTAGTTACTTTTGTAATTTCTGTAATAGTATGTAATCTTATATCTTGGATAAGAAAGATCCTGGGGGGGGGGTACATTTGTAAAAGATGAAAAACTGCCCCTCTTTTGCAAATATTTTTTATGCTATTAACATTTGATGTTAGAACTTTAAGCAATGATGTTAGACACATTGTAAGCATGTAAGTGCAAGCTACCTTCTCTGTGTTTTCTTAACTTTCCCTCTTTGATTTTTTTCTCCAGGTTCCATTTTTTTCCCTCAGATTGTTGTCCTTCTAACAAATTCTCTTGTGTATTAGATTCTAAGGAGGAGCCCACTGATTCACTATCTGAGGCCTCACCATCAAACTAAGCCTGCTATCTAGTAGAAATTTCAATTGGTGCAGTTTTAGGGACTTTGGGTATTGGCTGAGACCAAGCTGGATGTCTTCTAGTAGACGTCCTTTTTTCTCTACTATCAGCTTCCCTGGGGGGGCATGGAAGACGTGGAACTCAAATCTTCCCCAGGACATACTTCTACCTCTGTTACTCTAGATTCTCTGTCTTCCATTTCTGCAATAGGAGTTGAAACATCACCCCTTACTTCTAAGTCAAAGTCTAAGATCTTTTCTCTAACAAGCCCTCCGCTAGGCCTTGTTATTTTATCTTTTTGGACTGAAGACTCTAAGGGTTTTTCAACTATCCTTTGCTTGTTGTATTCTCTCTCTGAGCTGTAGTGATCAGAACTCTTTGTTCCACACTATCAGAAGAAGAGTGTTTACTGCGCACAGCTTCCAGACAAGCTACATACAAGTGACCCTCATTCCCACACAAATTTACATTTTATTTTACTCTTGCACTGACCACTAGTATGCCCTACCTCATGACATACTGCACATTTAGTCCTATCACATGTACTACTTATGTGACCCACTTGACCACATTTATGACATGTCTTTGGTTGATCAGAATAAAAAAGGACCCCTCTGTCCCTCCCTAAGGAAAAACAATTAGGCAAACATTGAACCCCTTCTTCTTCTGTTCTCAAAATTACATGGATTCTCCACCCTCCTGTCCAAATTCCCTCTGTATCAAATATAGCTTCAGGGTTATCTGTCACAGTACATCTCTGCTTTAACCAAAAAAGTAAATCAGCAACACTAACTCCCTCGTTCCTGAATAAGACAGTGATGGTTTTATGCATTGGCCTAGATAAAGGGATGACTTCAAAAGGGACCCATAGTGGTGAATTTTTGACTCTGATGATACGGGCCCAAAATTTGTCTAATAAACTCCCCAATTTAAAACTAACATCAAACACATTTTCTCCAGACACATGTATAAGAATGTACAATTCTGTAACAGTGAAATGCAAACTTTCTTTTAACAACGTTTTGCCTATATAGACTCTATCCAGAAAAGTTTCTAAATCTCCTTTATATATTAGAAGAAGAAGAATCAGCATTTATATAGCACTTTTCATACACAGTATCCCAAAGCACTTTACAAGCAATGATAGACTGGTAGTGAAGTGACTGAATGTGTGGTGGCAGCCATATCACACATCATCACCCACACACAGCCTGGATAATTGCATGAACCAGTTTATGGGAAGGGTAATGTTGGCCAGGACACCGGGAATGTTCCCTGCTCTTTACAAAGAGTACCCTGGGTTCTTTTACTTCCACCTGGACACCCACCAGGACAACACCAGGATGGGCAGAAGGGACCTCGGTTTAATGTCTCATCTGAAGGACGGCACACCCCAGCAGTACAGCACCCCCCAATACTGCACTCGGATGGCAGCGATTTTTAGGTGCAAGTCCATCCCAGTGCGGGACGAGAACCCACAACCTTCTGGTCGAGAGGCGGATGTGCTACCAACTGAGCCTCGCTGACACCTGTTAGTCTAACTGCATTATATCTTTTGGCTGGGTAAAGAGTATTGGAAAAAAAGGAAGCAGAAGATTTTTTATTTTGTTCTGAAGAAGTACGTGAAAAACCCTCCTCTTCTAAAGGTACAGGCCTATTCCTAATTTCAGCTGGTATGCACTTAGGAATATCTGAAATATTGGAAAAGTCACTCATATGGTCTTCTAAAATCTCCTGTGCAGCTTCTTCTTCTCCTATGTTTTGCACTGTTACCAAAACCAGGTGCTGTGTTAGTTCTAGTTCTGCAGGTAAAGCTAAAGGTGAAACCAAGTCCTCCTTTTCAGTTATCAACAATCCTGCTGTTGTTTGAACAGTGACAACAGTAATACTTTGGGAGCAACCCTTTTTACTTACTGGAGTAGAAGAAACAGTCAGTGGCATTGAAACCCCTGCTACCTTTATCGGGGCAAAACCTGAGATCCATTTGTTTGTGTCCGGTGAGCGAACCCACCCTGCCGCTTTCAAGGATTCTTCTGCCAACCACGAACTTTCATCTGCAGGCGGCACATCTGCCCATCGTAATTTACTAGGCATACCAGTTAGTTTCACCCGTTCTTTTGGTTGCATCCCCTAGGTCGCTGAAAAAGTAAATGTGGTAGCTGCAGTTTGGTCACAATTCTTTCCCCAGAATACAGTGTCCAACTCACTCTGTACCTCAGTATGGTCAGGTTCCATGACAACAGTTGGTAGCTGCTGTCCCATATGCAAACTCAGGTCTCCTCTCTGATCCTTGTCTGGTGGAGAGAAGTGTTTCAACAACTCTTGCTTCCTTTGCTGAAACAATTTCTCTTCCTGCAGTAAAATATGCTGCAAGGTAGTTTCTATTGCTCCATCTTTCTCACCATCTCATCAGTATTTTTACAAGGCAGGTCCACAGATTTTCTCACCTCCATTTGTGCCAATTCTGCTGCTCCAGCTAAAGACATACTTGTTGTTGCATCAAAAAACTCTTCAACTCCATAAGCTCCTTAGCCAAGGAGGAGACCAACTCCCGACCTGCTTCACAACCTTCTCCTCGCTTGTCAGCCCAGAGACTTACTCATCCATCATGAAACGGCCAGAGGTTTCCCCTACTGCAGAGTAGGGGAATTATTTATTGTAAGAAACAAAACATCAGTATGCAGATACAACCAAAATATGAAAAAAAATCAAACAATTCCTTGAGAAAAATATATTGAAAAAGAAAAAGCAAAACTCCAAAGTCACATCATCAGAAATTAAGTGTATAACTGTATCAGACTTCATGCAATCAGAATGTTTAAATCCAAAAAATGTGCTTCCAGTATTCATGGAACTGATGTACTGGCAAAAAGTTTGATTCAAAATTCTTATGTGTCAGCAAAGCTGTTTCAATGTAATGTAAAAGAACTGCAGGCAGGGTATAGGTATGCTGTATGGAAAATAGACAACGTGCCTGCCACATATAATAGTAAATGCTAGCAAAAATAACGTTTAAAGTGCTGGGATGATAATGCAAAAAAAAAATAATCCCCCAGTATTAGACATTCATAAGAAACATATCTAGTGTCTCCCCATCCCCATTTGTTTGAAAAACCAAGCAAAAAAGCTTTGCATAAGAACAAGAAAGAAAAAAATGCTCTAGTGTTTCTTCCATCCCAAGACATTCATGGCGAATACACTGTCTTTCAGTAACAGCTTTATGTTTCAAATTACCCTTAACTCCCAATCTCCCATGGCAACTAAGCCAAGTGACATCCCACATTTTAGCAGGAATGCATTTATCAGTTAAAACCTGAAAAGCCAAAAAAGTTTTAGTGGGGAAGCATCTCTGGAAATCAACAATGACCAAAAAGTTCTGAGTCATTATTTCTGCATACAGGGCTTTCCTAGAAAGTTGATAGACCACAGATTTAGAAAGTTTCCAAACTCATAATTTAGCAGCTACTGAACAAAGAAATGAAGGAGCTCCAGATGTTTTCTTGACAATAGGAGCATCAGTAGACCATTTAACTAAAAATTCCTGGGTCAAGAAAATTGTCCAAGAGTCCCATGAAGTTGCCTGACATTGTGTTGGCTCCTTAAAAGTAGATTTAATGAAGAAAAAAAAAAACCACTAGTGGATTAATCATGTTGAGGCCCCCAGCATTTATTCGTAAATATGTAAAATCCTGTTTTACTGGGTTCAAGCGGCTCCCCCAAAGCATTTGTAAGAAAATGCTATATAACCAGGTCTCATAGTGTTTAGGCAGTGGAAATATGGAACAGATAAATAACAATAGAGGGAGAAGAAATTTGTTTATAACCAAAACCCGCTTTTGCTTTGAAAAAGTCCAGGATTTCCATAATTGTACTTTACGCTCCCTAATTCAATACATGGTTTCCAATTAATATCAGCCAAGTCTCCATTACCAAAAAAACAGCCTAAAATGTTAATAGGACCAGCAGAAATAGCTATCTGACCTATAAAAGAGTCAAACGGTCCAGTCCCCCAAAAAATACCCGTACTCTTTTCATAATTCACTGTTGTCCCCGAAATTTTACTGAACAGGGCTATGATGTCTAGAGAAGAAGGCCAGAAGCCGCATCTTGAAGCAGAAGACACTTATCATCAGCATAAACAGCCAGCACCTGGGCAGGGATTTCTTTATCTAGAGTGAGGCCTAAAATATCATAACACTGAAGGATTTCATGAATTAGTGGGTACAAAATAAAAGTATATAATAAAGGGCTGATAAGGCACCTCTGGCGGACACCCCTACACAAATTTACCGCTACACCTGTAAGACCATTTACCATTGGGAAAGACTTGGCTGAGTTATACAATAGTCCCACCCAAGCTCTAAATTTCATCGAAAACCCATATCGATGTAAAACTTGAAATAAAAAATCATGGGAAACTTTGTCAAATGCTTTAGCCTGATCAAGTGACACTAAATACCCTTGAAGTTTATGCAAACAACTACACTCACATATATTTCTCACCAGCGTTAAATTCTGCTGAAATTTGCGACTAGGGATCGAACAGGTTTGGACTGGATGGATGAGGGATGAGGCCACTCGTTGAAGCCTATGGCACAAAATGGCAGTACAAATTTTATAATCTGTGTTTAAAAGGCTAATCGGCCTCCAATTACCAATGTCATGTTTATCCCCTTTTTAAAATAAAAAAATAATCAGAGCATCAGAAAAATTTTAAAAAGATGTATCAGATTCAAGCATTTCATTATAGACATGAGTTAAAATAACACTAAACTCATCCAAGAAACATGTATAAAGTTCATTAATAAGGCCATCTGGGCCAGTGGAAACCCCAGTCTTAAGCCAAGCTATTTCCCACTTGACCTCTGCTTGAGAAATGGGGAGATCCAATTCCCGAATTTGGGTAACAGTCAGATCTGGAGGTAAAAAAGTAAAAAGTTGTTCCCACTTACTCTTCGGCTCATAGGCCTGCCCATGCTGAGTTTGCACAACCTGGTGAACAATGTGTAGCATGGCAGCATCAGAGGTTTGTAAATTTTTGTCTGAGTCATAAAGACCATCCATGAGTTTTTTCTCTAGAGCTTGTCTGCAAGCCAAAAAAGGATCAGAAACAGGAGTGTACTTTAGGCTATAGGATAGCTCATCATGGATGCGACAAGCCTTCCCATAATTAAATTGTTTCATCTTAACCTTAATCTGACTAATCTGTTCCTGTATTCTGACATCCGAAGAAGTGGGGAGGGATAGCAATTTATAAAACTGGTCCCTATATCCCAAATAGGCAATGTATTCCTCAGTCAAAGCGGATTTATGAAAAGAGGTCGAAAAGTGACGAAATTCAAGTTTGGTGGCTGCCCACCAGTACCCCCAGGAATCATAAAGCCCAACTAACGACTGTTGTCTCTCAAAAGTATCCTTAATAGCCATCTGGAAGTGGACTTGAGCTAACAAAGTTGGGTTCAGCTTCCATCTAGTAGGTATAGCAGGAAATCTAGGTGGAATATGGGAAAGGTTAAAACAAACTTTTAACAACATGTGATCAGAGAATTCACAACAAAATAAACCAAACTTGACTGGAGTTAAATATCGGGATGAAAAAACAAAGTCAATCCTAGTGGCATAGCTGCTACGTCTGTAAGTAAACCCAGGGTCAGAATACAAAACCCTATAAGTGTCCCGTAAAGAGGCTTTTGTCAGTAGTTTATGGAGAGCATGAGAATCGCTGTATACTTTCAGTTGTAGCTGATCTTTAAATCTTAAATCTAGGCCGCAGTTGAAATCACCCCCCCCCCCCCCAAAATGATGTGTCTTGGGGAGAAAAAATATTGCTCTACTTCAGTAAACAGATCAATCTTGGCTGACTTTACTTGTGGAGCATAGATGTTAATTAAACGAAGGGGATAGCCTTTACAAAAATAGTCCAAAAGTAGAGACCTACCTGGGACAATATCTACTAACTGTAAGACTTGGACTTGTGCATGATAAAAAAATATACCCACCCCATCTGCAGCATCAGGACCAAAAGATCAAAAAGAAGGCCCATAGATCCAAGATTTTTTTGTTTGGGTAATATCCAATAAGGAATTAAATCTGGTTTCCTGTAAGAACAGAATGTCTACAGCCTGTGTCATACAATAATGTAGGAACCCCAGGCACTTCCTAGAATTTTTGATACTGCATGTGTTGAGGGAAATTATATTCAGTAAGGCCAGGATGAAAAGTTAAGTTTTGTCATTTTTGCACTTACGCCCAGACTTTTTCCTAGATTCCAGTACTGCAGTAATCCCCTCGCCATCACATTCCAAGCCAGACATAGCCCCTGAAGCAACTGAAACATCAGACTCTGAGTCCCCATCTGGGTTCTGCAGAACCTGAAAGGTGTTCTGAGTGGAAATAGAAGTTGTTTGAGCAAGCTCAGAACGGGTGGTGGACAAGTGGAACACCCTGCCAGAGGAAGTGGTGGGGGCTGAAACAATCACGGGATTTAAGAATGCATGGGATAGACATAAAGGAATTCTAGAGGGCAGGGGTAAGGGGAAACAGACTTCTAGGAAAACAAACTGAACTTACAAGCTCAAATGGGCAGACTAGGTGGGCCATAGGCCCTTATCTGCCGACACTGTCTATGTATCTATGTATCTATGTAAGCTTTTTAGCGTTAGACCTCATTACCCACTTGGGATGAGGTTTCTGAAATTCAGAGTCCGGGGGGGGGGTAAAACCAAAGGGTTTGACAGGGAACGTTCTGTTGCCTCAGTCAGCAGGGGGGCATCAGGTGGTACAGAACTGGAATCTGTAGTGGGGGCTTGAGGAGCAGGGGGAACTGGTGGTGCAGAGGTGGAAGGCTCATTATTAAAGGGGCTGGCATCCTCAGGTCTAGGCCGAAACCTGTTTTGTGCATCTGTGATCAAAGTTTCCTTATCAAGGCCCCCAGAATTATTTTACCCTGCATATGGACATTGATGATAGGCATGATCCTGCGTATCACATAGGTTACATCTAAACACACTTCAGCAAGTTTCACTATCATGATCCAACTCCCCACAAAGTGCGCATTTGATTTTATCACATGCACTGTTTAAATGTCAGGTACTCCCACAGTTATAGAAGGCCTTGGGTTGTCCCAGGTAAAAACACACTCCCCTATCTTTTCCCAGAAAAAAACTGTTGGGGATATGCTGGACAGTATCCCCTATAATATGTAGCATGATCTTAAATTTCCAGTTCCCAGTCCAAATTCCCTCCCCATCAATAATAGGCCCGGGGGGACCAAGCACTGTATATTTACTTTCAAGCCAGTAAAGAATATCCCCCACGTTATCCCCTTCATTTCTAAGCATAACATTAATAGTCTTGAATAAAGGCTTTGTGATATAGCCTAAAATGGTGTCCATAAAGGAGTGGCCTTCAAAGTTTCATACTTTTGCCAGAATTTATCCAGGCCTGAAAATTACAGCAAACTGACATCGAAAGTGTCCTCCCCTCTGATGGTGATGAGGACATAAATATCAGAGGCCTGAAAGTTCATAGAGTTCTTTAATAGCCGCCGAGCCACAAAAAAAAAATCAGGATGTTCCTGCAGACCCCCCCAATAATGAAGGCAGATGGCATTCCACCTGGGAGCTTGTTCCAGCCTATTGTTCCTAAATAGATCTGAGAATCAAGGGCCTAGATGAAAATGGTCCCTACGAGGGGATGAAGGGAGGGAAGCATGAGGCAGTTCAGTGTTGTCACCATCCAAATTACCAGAGTCTATATCAATAGAATTATTACAGTCACCTGAAGCTGGAGCCGTTCCCATAGGAGTGGACACAGAACCCCCCAGGGCAGAAGATGTTGTTGGCGTGAAAGAAATCCACTCCAATACCAGAATACAATGTCCAGCCTTTAAAACCCAGCCTGCAACCTCCAGAGCTGAGTCCTTGCTCCAGTCGGCTGAAGGAAAGGAATCGGCATGAACTCTCGACTTCCGCATTCCACTGGTAGAATCATCAGCCGAATGTGTCAGTTCAGGGTTCGTGTCAAAACGTTGAGCCTGACAGCCCACCGAAGAATCTCTAGGAACACCAGAAGAAACATCTCTAACTTCTTGAAGCTGGTCAGAGTGACTACCTTGCAAGTCAGCTGAAGTCAGATTCTTCTCTCCAGAGGATAAATCTGGAAATAAAGTCGCGTCCGTAACTCCCTCTGCACAGTTCAGACCACGCATATCACTAGGAAGATCCGAATGAGCGTCTCCATTTTCCGCAGCCTCTCAGGGTAAAACCACATTTGGTTGAGTTCCAGTGAGCTCCTTTCCAACCTCAAGACATATGTCCATCTCCATGCAAGGTTGAGCAGCGTCTGCCATGACGCAGACACACAGCGCAGCTCCCTCTACTGCCAGCAATGCAGTAGGGGAATTTCCCTGGTGTCCTGGCCAAATTTCCTCCATTCACTAAAAATACCACCAACAACTTAATCTGGTTCAATTTCAGTTGGTTACCATCTGTACCACTCCCCCGGATCACCCATGAAAAAGGGACTTCTAGTCTCAGTGGGCCTATCTGGTCAACACAATTCAATCAACATTTTGTAGTACTGTTTTTTTCTGTTTTTCCTTTTTTGTCATGTCCTCTAAGCTATAATACCTGGCTACACTGAGCTTAAATCGGAATGGGGTAATACATACATTCATTCCACACCTCGAAGGAAGCAATAGACTATGCAGCCAGGAATTGTCCCAACTGGGTGTAGCACTTGCAACAGGGGGAATGTGGGGGGGGGAGAGAAAACCTGGATGAGGTACCAGCCAGCGGCTCATATGGATGAGAGGACCACCAAACAGATGGACTGGCAGACCACTAGGGTCTAAGAGTTCGAGTCTGAGAGGAAGGGGCTGACACAGATCAGACCAAGCACTGGCCAGGACAATACATCAGGACAGGAGCAAAGACTCCAGGAACTCTGCGGCCACTTCTGACTTGAATGTGGAACCAGCTTCCAAAATCAGAGGAAAGGAGACTAATTTATTACTACTGACACTGCTGCCATCCTCCTTGGCAAAGACCATGAAGCAACCCACCCACCAATCAGCAAATGAGACCAGGTACTGGGCCAACAGAATGGCAATGGGAGTAAAAGGTGCTGGCATACAAATACAGTGCAATCTGAGTTAGGCAGAGGATAGCATTGGTGGAGGCCACCTGAGAAGAGTTCTTCTTTAGAGCAGTAATGGTAGGGCATGGGTCACCACCCCTGAAATTCGTACAGCACTCTTCTGGACTGATTAGCTAAATGATGAAAAAAGAAATAGTCTCTGCAAGTATTACCCCACATTTCCTATTTTCTCCCTTACACTTAAGCAATTTCTTTTTTTTTTTATGTTGCACACTGTACTAAAACTTATTTGTGGCAGATTTCAAGGCAAATTATGTCTTGCAAGTATTCAGTTTCTGAGATGCCACCTGGTAGCTCTTTTCTTCCCTACTCACACTTACGTTCTTCAGGGTAGAGCTCCCTTTAAACTTAAACCACCCTCAAGCCCCTCCCCCCCACCAGATGTACCTGAGACTATGGGAGGGCAAGATAGTTAAACAAAGGTCATGAAGGCAACAGGGCTCAGTGGAAACACATTAGAGGCTAGCATAGCTACTAGCACTAGGCCTCACTGATGATTGGAACAACTGGAGGGTGCACTCTGCCCTGTCCTCCACACTTAGAGATGTGACAAAGTTTAATTTTGCCTGTGAAGTTCAGATGAAGTCAGCAATTTCACCACACAAAATATTTCATGAATTTTGAGTGCTCCACAAAATATTTCATGGGTGCGAATTTGCAAAATTCCGCCTGTGAAATTCTGCATTTCACGGGTGGAATTTTGCACTTTGCATCCGCAAAATATTTCATGAAATGTGTAAAATTTATAAAACATTCCTGAGGGCAACAGAAAACACTGGGCCTGGGATGTATAAGGGAAAGCCAGATCGGAGAGAGGGCCTTCCTCAAGATTGCTCAGCTCTGCAGTACTCAGTAAGGTCCTGGTATTCAGCTCAATATATGAACAGGGTATGGTAAACAACCTCTTTGATGGTTACAGGAGACCTACTTGTACAGATAGTATCAACTGGTGAAGGGATTTACAGGCAACATAGAGGATAATGTATGGGCAACAGTGAAGAACAACGCTGTGTTCACTTCAAGAGGTTGTCATGATAACCAAGTAAGCCTCGACAGCAAATCTCAAGAGGTTTACCATTGTCATGACAACCTCGAGAAGTGAACTCAGCATTGTTGTTCATTGTTGCCCTTCCATTGTCTTTTACAGCGTATGGGCAACAATGACACAATCATCCATTTCTTGAGAAGTTTGAGCATTCATTCTTACTTTCTCAGCATGGTTTGTACTAAGCAGCATTCAGTACGAGATCGAGCCAGACTGTCGTGCTGTCACACACTTACCATGCAGATGATTCAGTTTCAACCATAAAGATTTTTATTATTAGCATAAACAAACAGCACAACAACAATTCAGGAATTAAATAATAATAATAATAAAAAAAAACCAGCGTGTTCATTCACACTTTTTAAATGGCAGTGGACGTAAGACTAAGAGTACATAATCGGTTGCTGGGAAGAACCACTGGCAGTATTGTAAAATAGCTAAGGAGTGGTGTAAATAGGAACTGCAGTCCTACCTGTTACGGACTTTGAGGTAGCAGGAACATTGAGAAAGGTAACTTAGAAAAAGGAAAAATTTCAAGATTTAATGATTGCTTGTTCATAACAGAGAGCTGCGGGCAGTGGAGAAGTAAGAGAAAATGAGCAATTGGCATGGCTGCCACTGTAGAGTAAACAGGAACTGCAGTCCTACATGTCACAGACTTCAGGGTAGCAGGAACACTAAGAAAGGTACCTTAAAAAAAGAGATAAAAATCAGAGATATAATTACTTTTTTGTTAATAAGAGAGCCATGGGTGGGGGTGGGGAGTAAAAGAAAATGAGTGATTTGTGCTGCTGTCACTAGGTTACAGGAGTGTGAGGACATTCTAAGTTGTTGTATCATTGACGTGACATACTCAAGATTGTACAGTAACACTTTGGTGTCACATCAGTGGTACAGCAAGTTTAGGAATTCATTGAATTCCAAACTTAATAGCACCCTCCCATATACTATATTAGGGAATTCTCCACCCCACGAGGATTGCCTTCCTGCAGAAGACTCTTCTGACCAGAACAGGGACCAAGAAGCTTAAGATGGGATGGGGTTCCAAGTGTTTTGCAGCCCTTATAATGCTAAAAGCAGAGGGGTGGGCATACTTATCCATAAAAATGTTACCTTCATGGCCAGGAAAATTGTTTCTGATCTAGAGGGATGGTTTGTAGTGGTGCAGAGATCTTTAATGGGTCGTGATGTCATATTGTGCAACTTCTATGGCCCAAATAAAACAGATATGGGTTTCTTTCTGTCACTGATGCAGACACCAACGGAACATTAAAAGGGACAGGTGATTGTAGGGTGTGATGCAAATACAGTCTTTGATGACTTTTTGCATCAGAGTAAAGCTCTGCAGGCATGTGCACTCCAGCCTCATCTATGTTGATGAGAATGCCTGTGGAACTCAGTCTAGTGGACATTTAAAGACTGGTTAACCCTAGAGGCAGAGATTACTCCTTTTTCTCAGCACCTCACCGGTCATACCACAGGACAGATATATGACTGGTGTCTGAGAACTGCATATTGGATGTGATAGACATTAGCATCAGCACACTTACATAAGATCACACGCTGCTAACCTTTGTATGGATGCGAGCAGATGGCCTGACTCCCAGCAGACAATAGTGGTGCTTCAGCGCCTGCTTCCTGCAGGACCCAGGCTTCTGTAAAATTCTAGAGGCAGTCATAAGGACCTTCTTAAAGACTAATAAGCCCTCAGACATGTCTAAAGCAATTTCATATGGGACAGATGCATCAGTTAAAAACAGCTGGTCCAGAGATCTGGAGACCCAGCTTTAAAGGCTTAAGAAATTTAAAAATTTCTGGCAACACCAAGCTCCTGGCAGAAATCATGGAGATCTGATTCAGATTCCAGAGCTGCTGCTTGCCCAGCAAGATGATTTCAGATGCTTGTATGGGCATCTGACATCATAGACAGGTGCCTAATGGACTCAGTCTGAGTGTTCTGTGTCAGTGGGTGACTACAAATGCTGCCCCCTCCCACTGCCTTCTAACCAACATTTTATTATTTCAAAACACTATTAAATGTTTCAAAAGGTACACAAAGTAAACTGACGTGTTAAGGTCTCTTAATAAAATTAAAAGCCTACTCATAAAAGTTCACCAAAATTCACTCATGCTTGTTAGTGGGGGCAGGAGGTCAGTCTGAAGTACATGAGGTCATAGGTAAGATCTCTGTGACAGCAACTTGTGTCACACAAATGTGATTTCAATACTGAGAAATAATAAACTTGTAAGGCAGACTAAATGAATAATCACGAATCTCAAAAACCCTATAGTATTGCTTAGAAAAATAAACCTTTTTCTAATGGCGCTATACAAAATAGAAACATAGAAATTGTCAGCACATAAGGACCGCCAGGCCCATCCAGTCTACCTGAAAGCCCTACACTAGTTTGTGGCCTCTGACTCTACCAAGTCGATGGCTTTTTACTCCTCCTTCTCTCCTCTAAGGTACCCTTATGCCTGTCCCATGCATGTTCAAACCCCTCCCCTGTCCTCACCCCCACCACCTCCTGTGGAAGTCTATTATATGTGTCCACCACCCTCTCTGTGAAGAAAAACTTCCTCACATTTCTCCTCAGTCTGCCACCTTCCAATTTCATATCAGGCCCCCTTGTTCTTGTACATCTCTTATATTGGAAGATGTCTCCCCCCTGCTCTTTGTTAATGCCCCCCTGCTCTTTGTTAATGCCCTTATGGTACTTGAATGTTTCCATCCTGTCCCCGATCCTGCCTCTCCTCTAGTGAGTACATATTGAGGTCCTTTAGTCTCTCCCTCATATGTTTTCTGGTGCAAGCCCTGTACCATCTTAGTCACCCTTTTCAGGACCACGTCCACCCTGTCAATGCCCTTGCGAAGGTGGGGCCTCCAGAATTTACAGTATAAGTCACATACTTATAAGGCACACAGACAAACAATACAGAAATGTAAAGCTGAATGCAATAATCATATATTAACTGATTACTATTGGTAGATTTTAAACATTATAGCAGGAAAGTTCAAAAGGTAGTATAGAAAGGGATATCAGAGGATAGGGGAGCATCATTGCTTTCAGCTTTACATTTCTGTATTATTTGTCTGCATGCATTGTAAGTATGTGACTAATACTGTATATTTTGTATAGAACCATTAGAAAGAGGTTTATTTTTTCTAAGCAATACTTTATGGGACTTTGAGATTCATGATTATATAGGGTGCCTTAAGATTTTCTTATTATTCGGTATTGAAATCCCATCTGTGTATAGTGCATTCATGCAGGTTGCTTTCAGAGCAGTTCTCCCTGTGATCTTGTGCACTTCAGACTGATCTTCCACCCACACTAATGAGCATGAGTAAATTGGTAGCGAACCTTTTAAGAGTAGGCTTTTTATTTTTATTGTTAAGAAACCCGAACCAGTCTGCTTTTTTATGTACCTTATGAAACATTAAATGGTGTTTTGAAATAATGAAACGCAAGTTAGATGGTAATGGAAGGATGCAGTGTTTTAAGCCACCCACTGATACAGAACACTCAGGTGGAGTGTATTAGGTGGCTCTGTGTGAAGTCAGATGCCCATGCTTGCATCTGAAGTCATTGCACCAGGTTAAGCAGCAGCTCTGAAAAGCACAAGGAGAAGGAATGATGTCAGAAATGCATTACATGGCAGTACCCTCTCCAAAGTGTCCTACATGTGGGAAGCTGCACAAGTAGATCCTAGCTATTTTGTAGTCTTTTGAGACTCAGTTTTCTGAAGAGTTTTGTTGAACAGAACTAAAGAAGTGTATATTGGTCACACAGTGACCTTAAACTGTATTATATGAATTGCTAGAGGAGTACAGTGTTAATCTCCTTACTGACATTAATTTAACATTTTTTGAATTCCCTAGGACCACTATTCCTTGAAAAAGTTAGTCCGGGAACCTGGGAAACATTAGATACATTTTGAAGTGACCAAGCAATGAAATAAGACTGACATTATTGAACTATTCAAGAAATTAAGTTCACTGGTATAGTTTGTTCATCACCCTGCTTGCATTCAACTGTCCTTTTCAAACATATTTCAGTGGACTATTAACCTATTTGAGGGGTGTCTGCTAAAGAAACCCCTATTTCTTCTGTGAGCTCAAATTTAATGCCAAAAAGTGTAGTCATGCATGCTGGCAAAAGAAATCCCAAAACAGAGTACTGGGTAGGGGGAGGGAGGGTGGAGCAAACATCAGAAGAAAGAGACCTTTGGATCATTATTAGTGACAGAATGCTACATGGAGAGCAAATATTGAAGGCTGTTGGGGTGTACAGGAGGGGGAGTTGCTGGCAGAAAAAGGGAGGAGAAACTGCCCCTGTACAGATTCTTGGTTAAATCTCACCTGCAGTATTGTGTGCAGTTCTGTAGCTCACACATGAAGAAGGATAGGGACCTTTCAGAGGCTGTTTGGAGAAGGGCTATGAAGGTGATTCAGGTGCAGCAGTGAATGATATAAGAGGAGAGGCTGGAGAATCTCAATATGTGCACACACTGGAAGCAAGGAGGGAGAGCGGGGCATGACAGAGATCTTTAAGTGCCTAAGGGATGTTAATTAAGTGGACAGCAGGGCTCTGCTCACAGGGGCAGGATAACAAGAGGCCACAGATGGCAGCTGGTGGGGGAAATTCAAGAAGGATGTTAAGAAGTTCTTCTTTGCAGAAAGGAGGTGGAGAGGTGATATGAACTGCCAGAAAAAGTGATTAGTACAGAGTCCTTCACCAGCTTCAAATGCAGGTGGGGTAGACACTGGGGAATAATCCCAACCAGATGAAGGAGTGAGGGTACACAGTCAAAGGAAGAGGTTGACTGGACTGGGGGGTGTCAAAATATAGTCAAGGCTATTATTAAACTACTCTAGCCCTGCATTATGCTCCAGGCAGATGCAGTCAGATAATGAACAGACTCCATGAGCCACTGGGACTCTTTCTGTCATCAAGATCTATAGAATGTTTCTTTTTCTATTTAACAACTTGGCTGCACTGCCTTACCTACAGTAACTGGGTGCATGGATCAACTTGTGTGAAGACCCAGGCACCAATCCACTGCCATACATCGGCTGCACCACTTGTGTTGGTAGAAGTCCAACAGGGATGTAAATACTGCAGCACAGCACTCTGAAGAAAAAAGAGAAGACTGAATGAAGTGTTTTTCTAAAATGATGAGGAAAAAGCTTTTTAAACAGGTAGATTCCCATCAAAAGGAACAGATGACCTCTCTAAAGGGAAATCAATAGAGGTCAGAAGGAGCAGAGGTACAAGACAGAAGGTAATAAGTTATAACTGACAAGAGGAAATCAGGGAAAGCTGTTAACTAAATGAGAAGGAAAGAGCAACTAAAGAGGACAGAATTACAAAAGAAGTTAACCACAAATATCCAAAATATATTAACTAGCTTATCAATCAGAATGGGAACGGTTCTTATATTAAATGCATGACATCAAAATCTATAGAACCAGAGCAGAGTAAAAATTTCATGATAAGGTGATATGACAGATGGCAATAGTGGCAGGAAGATATCAAAAGCATGTTACTATTACTGCTGTCGCAATGGCTGTTTGCAGGACAGGATCTTCACAATGGAATACCGAACCAATCAGAGATCAGCTATCCCAGTGCTGATGACATCACTATTGTCTTGTGCCATACTGAAGCAAGCTGTTGAAATCAAAGGGAAGCTGTTCAATTTTAAAATAAACAGATTTAAAAGTTAAACTGGAAAACTGATGTTGCATAAATCAAATCTGCAATGGTCTGACTTAAAATACACTGTTCATCATTACTTGTGAGAGGGCAGGACATTCCTTTCTAACTTGTGGGCATGGCTCCATCACTTGTGAGATATGGTGCTGCCACACAAATTTGAAGCTAAATCAGGCCGCATCCCCTATATCTGCAGATCCATGTTTCAAGAAATTTTCACAAAACAGAAGTGAACTCACAGTGGGTAGCAGTCCAAAGTAAAAGTGCCATAAAGTAAACTCCTCCAACAACTGATTTTTTCAGGTTGCTGCATTTTTCCCAGAATTTTTTTTTGAATTCATTTTACAATCCTCTGTCATGTAGAATTGCTGAATAAGACAGTTTTCACATGGAGGAAACACGTCCCTTTTGCAATGCAGTAATGTCATTTAAGGTTGCACTTGCTATGTGATCAGTTGCACATTAGCTAACAGTGTTTTGCGGCAGCTCCCCACTGGTGTTAAATGCTGTTAAGAGTTGCTCCACAAAGTAGACACTCTCCCATGTGAGTCACTCTCCTGTGTGAGAAAGATGTAGGGGTCAAAGGAAGTGTGCAAACCATTTAAGCCCATACTAACCCTGTGCTATGGACAGCTGTCAGAGGGTGTTTGCATGCTGGATAACTGATGTCCTCTGTAGGAGACTACATGTCAGTTGCAGGGATCTTGAAGCCCAAGGTTTCCACCAACCCCAAATTAACATTAATTGTCACATGGATTATATAGGAAGTAGGTGCGAATGGATACCTTAGAACTTTTCGTTTTCTGCCACGCTAGTCAGTGGTTATATTACTCAAGCAATAAAGCCTGATCAAAGGTTGGGATACCATCAGTTAATCTTATCCTAGGCAGTACTGAGTAGAATTGCGCAATTTTTTTTTCCTTAAGCTAAATTTGCATATTTCAAATTACGGAATTTCACAAAACATTCAAAACATTTTATGGAATTCCACCATGCACAGGGTCCTCAAGGTATGGAAAAAAGTTACCAAATCACAGTTTTTTTTTCTTTTTGTGGGGAAAAAAGAAAATCATTTGTCACTAAGCACTGTCATCAAGTCATAAACAAATCCAGAAATAGCAAGCTCAACCCTTGCTGAGTAACAAAGTTTAAATCGTGGTTCCTATAAGTTTCCTAATTTTGTAGAGGTGCTACTGGTGCAGGGCACATGTCACTAATCAAACAAAATCAACTGTACTTCCCCCTGCTCCCAAAATGGCAGTCCATTTTCTTTCTCCCTTTTCTACCACTACTTGATTTTCAAAAGGGATTTGCTCAGTTATCAGGTTTCAGCTGAAATGTGAAGTAACTAAGTAACAAGACACAACAGGATGCTAGTTGTCTTGTCACACCCTCATGTCCTGGTGCACAGTAAGGCACAAGGGCACAGTGTCTTAATGCACTTATAAAATGGGTACCTAGGTAACATAGCAGAAGAACAAAAAATCAGTTCAGTGTTTGCGGAATAGGAATAAGGAGAGATGAGCATATAGTGCTTGTGTAACTTGTAGTACTTTTTGTGGCTTTACTCTATTCCCATCCTTGAGTACTAAGTATGTAGGTAGAGATTTGTAGGGAGCAGAAGGCCCAAGAGCATGGGTGAGAACAGCGCCGGTGAATGAGGAGGAGGAGGGGAAGGTGGCACATGAAAAACACTCCTAAGCAAGGGAGGTGTGTTAGAGGACGGCTTAAGTACAGGTTGTAGGAGGAGCTATTCCCCATGTTGAACCTCAAGCAAGTCCTCCCAAAATTAAAAAATAGCCACCAGGTCCATGGCGCTGAGCAATGGGTGCTAGCACGGCATGCTGGCAACTAGGGTTCAGGCCCTGAGCCTGGACATCAGGGATGGACTTCGGCAGGGAGAGAGTTATAAGCATCCTATGGACACTTCCCTCTGGGGGGGGTGGGATGGTCCTAGGCAGCTTGTTAGGCGGCTCCTGGTGGTGGCTTGTGGCTAGTGTTCATAGTGGCGTGAACCTCGACATGTCACCAAACACCACCCAGGATGCCGCCATGGTTGGACCAATACTTGGGAGGGGGTGGGTAGGGTAGAAAAGCAGGAAAACAAAGCCACTCAGCTGACCAGATTACAGTGGTCGGTGTCCGCTCACCACAAAGCCAGAAGTGTCCGCACCGACTCCATGCCGTGTGTCCAACGTAGAAGGAAGCCCTCAGGAAAGTCTCCCCTCCTGGTTCCCCTGCCCTGGGAGAGGGAACCCCCCGGTGAAGGAATACATTAGGTCAACCAGGCTGTGGCAGTAATGTGGGGCAGTAGGATGGCAATAGGGACTGGCGGGGGGACCCTAGGCCTCCCGAAGGAGTGGTAGGCCAGGGGCTTGGGGGAGTATAAAAAAATAACATAAAAATATTAATTAAAAAAATAGAAAATATATAAGTAAAATGTGTGAAATAATCCATTCACTAGAATGTGCCACTAGGTGGTACAGCTTTATGAGGTAGTGCTGGTATGGTCTTTGTGTGCTCCCCCCTATCTTGCTGAACTGTTGAATGATCAAAAAGAGATCTATGCCTTTTTAGTATGAGTAAAATTATATATTTTACTCCAAATACTCAGATTCACAGGAACATGAGTTGTATTTTTCTGCCAGTGATTTTACTGTGTGCAGAGCACTGCAAACCATGGGGTAGTGTGAGCAAGCAGGCATGGAGAAGGTAGGAGCAGGAATCATTTATTATGTTTGATGCACCTGTGCACCAAACATTTTGGGATGAGTGCAACAGGATGTGGGGGGGGGGTATCACTGCCAAACTCATTACAGTTCAGAATAGCAGGGGCTCGGCAGACTACAACAATGACCATGCACTGTGGTCGTGACGCAACTCTCTGCTTAGTGGGCTGAAACTTTGTGTACTTCAAAGGACCAAAGCCACTCCAATCAGAAAGGGCTTCAGTCCTTTTATTTGCATCAAGCCACATCAGCAAACAGCTGAGCAGCTTCCAACACCAGGAACCTGTCTTGGAAACCGTAACTCCGGCATGCGCATTAGCATCCATGCTAATGCACATGCCCAAAGTTACAGAAATTCCTCGCATTCTCCTATCCATATATCATTTGTTTTTCCCTAGTGTCTAGTGGCATCCCCCACCTGACCCTCCCTCTCAGCACCCACCACACCACACACTCCCCCCAAACATAATGCTGACACTGGGGGTGCCCAATCCCCCAGTGTCGCCACCTCGTAGTTTTTCTTTTCATAGCCTGTAACAAAGAAAACCATCCATCCAAGTCTGTTGCTGGTGCCCCTCTAACTCTACCCCCACCTGACCTCAGTCTCAGCACCTACCACCCCACACCCCTCCACAAACATAACACTGACACTGGGGGTGCCCAATCCCCCAGTGTCTTCATCTCCTAAACCATCCATCAGTGTCTCTTGCTGGCACTGTAACTGTTCCCCCCCCACCTGACCCTCCCCCTCAGCACCCCCCACACACACACAAACAACACTGACACTGAGGGTGCCAAATCCCCCAGAGTCTTCACCTGAAACACGGAAAACTGTCCCTCATCAGTTTTTATTTATTTTTTTAAAACCCTAAAAAAAAGAAAACTGCCAATCAATGTCTGTTGCGTCATTATTCCCCCAACCACCCGGCCCTCCCACTCAGCACCCATTCCCCATCCACCCCACCCTTACTTACCCATTGAGGGTTAAACGCCGTAATCCTTTCTCAACCGCAGATACATCTTCACTCTTCAACGCCGGACCGCGAACTGAGGAAATCAGGTATGCAGTTCAATGTACAGTATTTCAATGGAGATTTAAACTTAATGGGGTTTTTATTATAGCCTGTAAAAAGGAAAACAACCAATCAATGTCTGTTGCTGGTGCCCGTGTAACTCTCCCTCACCCAACCCTCCCTCCTTCTCAGCACCCACCACCCAACCCCACAAACATGACACTGACAGTGAGGGTGCCCTATGTCCACCTTGGAAACCATCCATCAGTGTCTTTTGATGGCAGCTGTAACTACTTCCCCTTACCCAAACTTCCCTCTGATCACCCGCCACCCCCACCAAATGCAGCACTGACACTGGGGGTACCCAATCCCCCAGTATTCACCTCATAGTTTTTTTTTTTATAGCCTGCAACAAAGTAAACCATCCATTGATGTCTGTGGCTGGCACCCCTGTAACTCTCCCCCCACCCAACCCTTCCTCTCAGCACCCACCACCCAATCCCCACCACACACATACACACACACACACACACACACACACTGACACTGGGGTTGCCCAATCCCCCAATGTCTTCACATGAAATACAAAAAACTGTACCTCGTCATTTTTTATTTATTTGTAAATACCCTGAAAAAAAGAAAACTGTCCATAGATGTCCATTGCGCCATTATTCCCCTCACCCACCCAACCCTTCAACTCAGCACCCACCACCCCACACCCCTCCAGCCCTTACTTACCCACCAGGGTTCTGATGCTGTAATCCTTTCTCAACCACAGACACGTCTTCACACTTCAGTGCCAGACTGCGAGCTGAGGAAATCAGGTATGTGGTTCAATGTATTTCAATGGGGTTTTGAACTTAGTGGCATAACTTGGCCATTTTTTAATATTTTTTATCCAAATTTTCAACATGCATTTTTTGGGACCCCACTTCATGAACAATTACAGTGACAATAGGCAAATCTGTCCAGAAAAGGGAGGTCACAGTTGCTGCATGAAACCACCTTTCAACCAGGAGTTGAACATTGTCTCTGCACTTGTTCATGAGGTGGGATCATAAGAAGGCTATGCTGAAAATTTGGGGAAAAAATATTAAAAAACAACAAAGTTATGAGCCTACCTTGAAATTTTCAAATGTAGGCTCATGACTTTGGTAATTTCAATATTTTGACCCAAAATTTTAAACATAGCCATTTCTTCACAGCACTTCATGATTGTGACAGCTGTCATTTTCCAAATTCTGGCCAAAATTTGGTTTTGTACCTGTAGCGTGGAATGACGTTTTAGCAGGGATTTGAAAAATTTCACCTGCAAGGGTCCATTAGGTGGGGTAGTAAATGGCTATGCTGAAAATTTGGTGTACAAATACAATAAAAAGCCTAGGTTATACTGTTTCAGAGTTCACTCATAACTTCACTAATTTTCAATATTTTGTCTCCAAACTTTCAATGTAGTCATTATTCCACACCACCTCATGAACTTGACAAGTCATTTTTAAAATCCTGGATGACTGTTTTTTTCTTACCTCTGGTGAGAAATAACATTTTAACCAATATGCTATAAATGGTACATGTCATGTCCATGTGGCAAATCCTAAATTATACAATGGCTTGTAAATTAAAGCAATCCGATTGTCTAGCTGGCACCTCCTAGCCTTGGTAAATCCTAGCATTACCACCGGAACGAGGTGCCAGTCAGCTGCATCTCAGTAAGACAGCAACTAAAAATTAAAACATCATTCTGAGCCGCCATCTTGATTTCCTCGCTAAATGTGCAACCACAAGATTTAAAATTTAAAAAGAAATTGTTTACCAAGCATCAAACATTTGACATTGATAAATGCCTACAGTCCATGTATTTTATGGTAAGAGATGCATACACATTTAAGTGAAATGCTGAAGCTGCACTTTTTTTTATTTTGTTTGGCAGAATGGAAGTAGGTGCCAGGGAATGAGCAATCAGTCCAATGAGTGAGCAGAACTGAGGAAGTATGGTGCATGGCAGATGAAGTGGGACAGTGGTGGTAATAAAATGATGGAAATATTAAAGTTATTGAAGTCTAAGTTTAGAAGTGTACAGAAATGTTTACTTTGAAGTTTACAAGATGAAAGCAATGAAAACCCTTTTAAGGTAATATCTGGCACGAGTGAGTGGCACAGTGATATACAATGTTATGTGCTTACAGTGACAAAACGCCAATTGATTGTACTGTCCCAATCCCATAGGTAAGAACAAGCTTTAAACAATCAGAAAACTGCATTTTTACAGCATATTTTATAGGTAAGAAATAAGACATGATAAGGCCACACATCCAGGAGGGTAGTAAGGCATGAGTGGGTGGCAATATAGCCTAGAGGTTAGAGTAATGAGCTGTGAAGGAGCTTGGTACATTCAACAGATCTGATATTCATTCCCACAACCTCCACTTGCATACTGTGTGACCCTGAGCAAGTCACTTAACCACTGAAGTGCTCCCGGGTCACCCCTGAAAACAGGCCTTGTGGTTAGTGGGCCTTACCCTGTTACCAAAGAATACAAGAAAAAAAGAAGAAGTGGTCACAGGCTAAATGCCTTCAGCCCCTGGAAGTGTGGTTGTGGCAGCAAAACCAGGGCCCCCTGCAAAATATTTTGAGGGGACCTACCACCCCACCAATAAATGCGAAATAACCATTAGTGCATATGAAACTTTTACAGTGTAACTTTTTTTTATCAGTCCTGCTAAGCATCCATAGTTTGTTCATGCTACCCCCAAAACCTTTTGCTAGCGCCATGATCAAGGAACTAATTCTAAACAATGTAAATTGTCCCTGCTCCTCCTGGGGACACAAGTTCCAAGGTTAGATGTTTTCAGTAATGGGCCCTACTGCTTCTATGTTCTGTATCCCCCACCACAGGAAACTGGAGTTACAATCTTCTGATGCCTCTGCTGACAGACCCAATATCAAATGGATAACCAGTTTCTAAAGAGAAAGCTGCAAGTTTGTCTCTGATAAAACATTTTCTTAAGTCGTGGTTCCCCTGACAGTGTGGGTCCTCCTGCAACCGCAGCTCTTGCACCCCCTCGGTCATGGCACTGAGCACAATCAACAGTTTTGATTTGTTTACTTGAAAAACAGGTAAATTAGAAATTCTGAAAAAAAAGGTAAAATAGTTCCTCTTTAGTGCTGGAAATACTGAAACAGGAGCCAGGAGCCACTAGTGGATAGTGCAAGTATAGCCTTTTGTAGTGTTTATTAAATTTACATTTAAGTAAGTAATGGCACAGCAACATGGTTGGTAAGGAGGCAGGTTGGTATGTGTACTTTTTTGTATCCATTGGCTGTACTATCCCAATTCAATGCATACAAACCAGTCTCAGCCAATCAGGACTCAGGATTCTTACTGCGCATTTTGTAAATAAACCCAACTATCAGCCAGCAAGATGAACCCCATGGCTGGGTACATTTGAATCTTTAACTCACCTGAATTAGTTTCTTAATGCTCACAGTGCAGTCACCTAAAAATGTTCAGGCTGCCAGTGGGAAGCTTGCGTTATAAACAAATGCAGAACTAGCAGGTTTGTGAACATACAAATTTGACAGCAGAAATAGGCCACATGGTCTATCAAGTCTGCTCGAGTGTGCACCTAGCACCCTCACCTTGCAGCTGCCCCACCCCCTCCCCTTCCTTATTACCCCCTCACCTTGTCCCATCCCTTTTTGAAACCACCCACTGTCTTACAGGCTACCACATTCTGCCACAACCCTCTCCCTGAGAAAGTGTCTCCTCATTTCCATCCTAAATCTTCCCCCCTCCAGTCTAAGGCTGTGTCCTCTCATGTCCCTCACCTCCTCAGCCTGTGTATCCCATCAGTGCCTGCCTTGTTTATCCCCTTTACGTACTTAAAGGTCTCAATCTTATCCCCCTGGTCCCTTCTCTCCTGCAGGGCGTACATGTTGAATGCTCTTAGCCTCGCCTCATATGGTCTGTCCTCCAATCCCTGGATCATCCTTCTTGCCCTACACTGTACCCCTTCCAGTAATTTCACATCCTTCTTCAGATATGGGCACCAGAATTGCACATAGTATGCCAGGTGCAGCCTGACCAGTGCCCTATAGTGAGGCAGGATCACCTCCCTGCTCTTGGAGGAGATCTCTCTTGCAATACAGCCCAGCATCCTGTTGGCTTTCACTGACGCCCTCCTACACTGCTCTGTGTTGTTCATCTTCCCCATTACAACCACCCCTAGATTCTTCTCCTCCTTAGTGGAATCTAGCTGCACCCTTCCCAGCTGGTAACCCCTCCCTGGGTTCTTTGCCCCAAAGTGCAGGACTGTGCACTTTTTCACATTGAACCCCAACTGCCATGCTTCTGACCACTCCACCATTTTGGTCAGGTTGTCCTGCAGCCCCTGCTGACCTGCTATATCATCCACCACCGCCCTCAATTTGGTATCGTCAGCAAACAGACTGATCTTATTCCTGATACCATACGAGATGCCCGCTGTGAATATTCCAAACAGCACTGGCCCCAGTACTTAACCCTTTCCCTGTCACAAAGTTTTAATCATCAATGTATGTCCAGCCTGCCACTGAAAGAGTACATGCTGTCTGCCTCCTCTATCCAGAGACATGCTGTTTCATACTTTCACCGCCCTATAGGTGAAGACAAGCATTGCATCCTCATCCCCTCGGATCTGGTTCCCTTTATTCTGAACTTGTGCCTTCTTGCCCTGCTGTCACTGAGCAATTAAAACTCCATCAGATCTTCCATCACTGTCTGTCTCAGAGGTGGTGGAGGCAGACAACACGTAGTCCTTCAAAGGTTGCTATTCTTATCGTGGTGCTCCCCAGCTTGGAAATGGTAGGTGGAGTGCAGGTTGAGGAACCACTGGGGTCCAGTGAGCATAACACCATATGGTTTGATCGTGCCTTCAGTGTTAGTATGCCCTCATCAAAAGGCTGTGGTTTTGGATTTCAGATGAGCAGACTTTGATGAGATGAAGGAATTATTCAAAGGTAAGTTGGTTGGAGTTGACAAAATCGGGAGGGTGTAGAAGAGGTGGGGAGAAATATATGGGGCTATTCTTGAAGCAACAAAAGCATGTTTACGAATGGTTACCAAGGGTTATAGGCAAAAGAAAACAAGCAGGTGCCTCCTCAGGGAGGAAGTGAGGACCAAAAAAGGGCCTTCATCTGGTACTGAGAAAAACAGGGGACAGGGAATGGAACAGATACCAGGTAAGGATGAAGGAAGACAAAAAAGGCAGTCAGGGATGCAAAAGCAGACCCAGAGCTGTGTACTGAAAAAAGGGGGTGAAGGAAGGGAAAAACAATACATTAGGTTCATCTGGGAAAAAAGGAAGATATCAGGGGGAATTGTTAGGCTGACAGATGGGGCAGGATAGTAAAGGAGGACAAGCAGAAGGCAGTCATCTTTAAACAACTACTTCTGCTCAGTATTCACAGTGCAGGATAGCGTGTCTCTACTGGAAAGTGGCATAAAAATCTGCTGCAAGGGGATCCGAGAAATGGGACAGGTAGCAGTTACACGAGAAAGCATTAGAAAAGGACTTGCAGCTCTGACCATAGATAAGGCTCCAAGGTTGGCTGGGATGAACCCAAGCTCAGGGAATTGGCATCAGAAGTGGCTGAACTCCTGGCAAGGCATTCAGTACTGTAGCTCACTACAGCCAGAGGTGGCTCTGAATGATTGCAGCATATTGGACGTGGTGATGCTCCAAAAGGGAGGGGACAAGGAGGAACCAGAAATTACAGGCCAGTCAGTCTTGCCTTCATTACAGGTACACTGATGTAGCCACTAGTAAAGAGGAAGTAGTGGACTACCTGAAGAAAAATGGGCTCCAGGATATTAAGCAGCATGAGACTGTGGTAGGGAGAGCTTGTCAGATCAAACTGGTAGTATTTTTTGACTGAGCAACAAGGGCATTGGATAATGGACAAGCAATAGATTTGCTTTACTTTGACCTCAGCAAGGCATTCAACTCGGTGCCACACAGAAGGTTGCTGAAGACATTAGAGGATCAGGGAAAAGCAAAGGACATGCTTAAATGGGTGGGAAGTTGGTGGAAGGGGGACAGCAGAGGATAGTGCTAAATGGGGTCAAACCACAAGAAAGGGAGGTCCTAAGTGGTGTACCACAGGGATCAGTCCTAAGACCAGTCTTTTCAATATATTCATCAGTGACATAAGAGAAGAAATACAGGGAAAAATTTGTCTCTTTGCAGATGAGACTAAGCTCTATAGTAGGGTAGACTGAGGAAGGGGTAATGGAGTTGCAGACAGAACTGCAAAGGTTAGAGAGGTGGTCCAAGTCTGCCAGTTGAAATTCACCAAAAAGTGCAAGGCGATGCATGTAGGGAAGAAGGGTATACTGTGATATGGGTGAGTCCAATTGAGCGACTCAATATGAGTGACTCAATTTGACCACCTGAAATATGAGTGAGTGGGAAAATATAGCGAGGAGGGTAACATCGACTGTCATGGACAAGAATCGCAAAATGCAGAACACAGTGACTATGAGGGGAGGTATAGGGAAACGGCATATGGGCAGTAGTTTAGCCAGGCAGTTCCCAGCTGGCTGTTTGGCATAGTAGTAAAGGTGTATGCCTGCAGTGTGAGATGCTCTGGGTTCGGAGCTAGGTATGTGCACAAAATTTTATTTGCTACGGGTTGGGACTTAATGTTTTTTTGCTGTGTGTCGCATTCTTCTGAATTGCCCTCTCCTGAAGTTTAGCCTGTACCCCAGTGTCAGGCCCCCCCCCCCGGTGTTGATTATAATGGCGGTGCAAAGAGCATAGCCCCCACATTAAAAAGTAAATATCACCCATGTAGTGTATGGTGCCGATCTGCGCTGTTTTTGTTTTAGTTATAGTGCACATCGAAGTTTGTGTTTTTGGTGATGTGCACTCACTGATATGCCAGTCGTGATTCTGCGTCACTTTTATCACATGGAACCTGGAAGAAGAACCCCAGGACAGAATACTGGAGAGCAGGAGTTCAGCTGGCTACTACTTCAGAAGAAAGTGACCTGGGGGGGGGGTCATATGGAATACTATGACCAGTTCTGGAGTCCTCACTTGACAAAAAAACAGAGAAAGGCTGGAGACTGTGCAGCACTGAGTAACCAAAATGATTTAGGGTCAGGGCACTGAACATGTACTTGCTGGAAGCCAGAAGGGAGAGGAGTGACAACAATGGTATCTACAGGAACTATTTAGCAAGACTGGCAAGTTAACAACAAGGTTGCATTAATGAAGTATATTGGGGGTGTGGGGGGGGATACATAAAGGAGGGATGCAAGAAAGTTTTACTTTACAGAGAGAGTGACTGAGCCATGGAACAATCTACCAGCAGAGGTGGTGGACACAAAAACCATTAATGGGTTCAAGCAATTCTGGGGCAGAGCAAAGGGCTTAATAGTTACTCAGGGGGTAGTAGTATGGTAGAGAGTGAGGGGATGGCAAGGGCAAAAACCCCATCTAGACAATAGGTCACAGGGTAGGGTAGGGTAAAACATGGCAGACTGGATGGACCAAAGGTCTTTTTCTGCTGACATTGTCTATGTTTCTGTCTTTTGTCAAGCCTCTTTTCTTAAATGAGAACATATTCTGTACCCTCAGTCAGCCTTAATAAGTTAACTGCTCTTTGCTCTTTATAATTTATGTTACTTACCTCTGAGCTTTCTCAATTTGGTTCTGTTTTTTTTTTCTATAATGGAATGCAAAGAAAAACACACTCTATATTCCAGCTGTGGTCTCGCCAGGGCTTTGTATATTGGCAAGATCACACATGATCCTATTATCTATGCTTCTGTGAATGCCTGTCAGTATTTTGTTCACTTTTAATGCTTACTAGTCATGGACAATATTGAGAAATTCCATTCTGTGGAATTCCCACATTTGAATGGAAAGACTCAGCAGAATCTGCTCACCAAATTTTTTTAATGAACTTGCACATGGAAGGGGTGTTTTAGCAAGAAAAAATTACGTCTCATCAGACACACACTGGTTTCTGGCTGGTCCCAGCTCCTGCCTGCTGGGGTACTAAAAAAAATATCAAATCATCACACCCGATCCCTCTGTATCCCACAGCCACTTCATTCCATAGTCCCAATTAGTGATAAGATTCATTGCCAGGAGTAGTTCCTCTCATCTTCACACTCCTGGGCTGAAAACGTAAGCCCCTCTAGATTACCAAGCTTGGGTTTGCTGGTCACCATCAGCCAAACCATGCTTGTGAACTAGTATGGCATAACCGTGACTTCCAAGCAAATCATACATATTATCACCCAAGTACTGTAAATGGAACATCTATATTTGGTTGATGCCTGCACAACTAGAGGGAAGCTAGTGCTGTCTGAAGTCTGATTGCTTTGCTACTCCTAACAAATGTACGGTGTCAGGCAAACTGTGTAGTTTGTGAACTACACTTCACCTTTTAGGTAAGAAATTCACTGTACTTCAATAGAAATTATTGAGTGTTGTCACACACACACACACACACACACACACACACATTTGCCCTCCCTTAAAAGACACATCCCACCCATTCTACCATGTATCATTGTTTAATGTAAATCTTCAGTGGAGACACTATATGATTCCAGTTGTACGTCTGTCGACCCAATCCCATCCATCAGGAGGAGAACCAATTTGGTGGTTTTGTGGTGCTTGGGCTGGGTCCTCTTCATGTGCAAATAAAATTACCCCCTACATGTTAGGGATGCATCTGTGTGTGCCCCCATCCTTTGCTGTCCCCTCTCTATGTTTATTAACTTGAGGGAGTAGTACCAGCTAGTCAGCCAGAGTGTACTGTAGTAGAATAAATCATCCATCATGGGGCTGAGCTGTATTACACTGTGGCTCTGGGCATGTTTTGAGATTTGATGTCCTAAAGCAAGCCTCACCCTGGACTGCAATATCCCTAAAGTGCCACCAGAATAACATTTTTTTTTCCCTTCAACTGCTGCTTGCAAGATTTAATTAGCTGCTATGTCTCCACTCTTGAACTGAAAAGCATATAGTGGGGGAGCAATGGATGAAGCCAAACATTAGTGTACCTCGATTGGGTACCATTTTCTTTAGACATCCCAGCAGCCAGACCACAGTAATGGACCCTGCTCCAGCACCCCTGTGCTTTTTAAATGGGATCAGGGCAACAGGAATTGATGTGCTGTTCCTGAAGATTTACGTAGAATGACATGGTCCTTTTGTGCTCTTACCCCCTGCTCCAACTGTGACTGCTTCTGATCCCCTACAAACCTTACATGCTCTACCCTATGAGCATCTGTCACTGATATTGAAAGATATTATTGACTAGAACCTTGCATTACTCTCAACTTTGCTTGCCTAGTACTTTTGAGAAAGCGTAATGTGTGTTGCCCTGCTGTTGCCTCTACTGACATGTCATCCTCTATATATTTTGTAAAAGTGCTGTAACCTGATGCTGATGAGGAACCTTTGTAAATGAGCACCTGTGCTCAAAGGTGTACATCCGAACTGAACAAACAAATAAATAAATAAATAAACACGTTATAAAGTGGTTGGGTTGAGCTATGGGATGGGAAAGTGCCTTCTAAGGAGAATATTTTCAATTTGGTCAGGGGCAGCAATGTAAATGAACTTCTAACACTTTGCAAAGTCCACCACAGACTTTACATTGCCTCAGTTCACATAAGCAGAGCTGATGACTTTGCATTAACTTTGCACATTTAAAGGAGAACATAAACAGGAGGAGGAATTTATTCTTCCTAGAAAGTACTACAAAACTTTATATACATGAAGACAGAACTCAAACAGTTAAAACTGGCTCCTCCCTATCCCGCCTCTCCCTATCAGCACAGGTGTCCCCCAAGGATCGGTGCTTGGTGCCATTCTTTTCTCCATCTTTCTTAATAGCCTCCCCTCTGCCTGTATATCTGTTTCCACTCATATTTATGCAGATGATACAGTCCTTTTTGCTTCTAGCTCCTCCCCTGCTGATCTGATGACCAGACTTCTGCTGGATTTCAATAACATCCAGCAATGGTTCCGCTTTAATCAGCTGTTCCTAAATGTGAAACAAATGGTCTCAATGACCTTCAGAACTAGGCAAAAGATCTCCAGATTGACAACCCACCCTACTTCCACACCCTGGATGGGTCCCTCCTTGAAGATGTCTCTTCCTTCAAGTACCTTGGGGTGCGACTGGACAGGCAGCCTAATTTCTCTGTTCACGTGGACTCTGTCCACATAAAGCTCCACCCAAAACTAGGTGCCTTGTACCAGAACCGTGGGTGCTTTCCCTTGCCGGCATGCAGAGCTATCATTCAGAGAATGATTCTCCCTATCTTTGATTATGGAGACACTATCTATAGCAGCACTCCAAAGTCCACCCTGGCCAGACTGGACCCCTCTTCCACTCCTTCTGCCAGTTTGCCCTTGATTGCCTGCCTCTGACTCACCACTGCTCCCTCTACAACTCATTCTCCCTTCCTTCCCTTGAAGCCAGATGCCTGGCACATGGCTCCTTCCTTATTGCCAAATACTAACTGAGCTCCCTCCCCTCTTGCCTCTCATCTCTTCTCTCCCCACCTACTCAATCCTCCTACTCCCTTTGTAACTCTGGCCACTGGAACCTAGCCCTCCCATCTAGGTCATCCTCTTCTGGCTAAGCTGCATTCTCCTTTCACCTCCCTAAACTCTGGAATGCCCTCCCCATCCACTATGCCACTTCTATCCGCTCCCTCTCCTGCCTTCTCTGAGACTTCACTGCTCCCTCCTGCAACTGCACCTGAGCTCTCCTCCTTACTTCTCTCTTTACCTTCTCCTTATCTCCCCATTTGTTCACTACACGATCCACTGACACCTGACACCACCTACTTAACCCATTCCTATTTCTTTGCCTTTCTCCTTTCCTTTTCCTCACCTCTACTGTGCCTCTTGGATGCCTCCTTTATTCCCCCCTACCCCCATTCCTTTCCTCTCCCTAACCAATGCTTTTCCTCCTGGATGCCTCCTAATTCCCCACCTCTGCCTACCCTCTAAACCCCTCCCTATTCCACTGCCTTTCTTCTTCCCCTTCCCTCACATCTGCTCCTAGATGCCTCCTTATATCCCCCCTTCCCCCTCTCCTTTCCTCCCCTAACCAATACTTTTCCTCCTGGATGCCCGCTAACTCCCCACCTGCCTACCCTCTTTCCCTCATTTACCACTGCTTGTCCTTGTAGTACTTCTGACTAGCTGATTTAGTCCACCTGGTCGATAACATACTGCACCTAGGTTAGGTCACTTATTACTGTTGCTGATTTTGCTGGATATATTTAATTGTATTGCTTTGTATGTTTGTACTTGTATATTTGTATATATGTATTCTTTTCTTTGCTTTCTACCCTGCTTATGTAGCATAAATACTATGAATTTAGCTCCCTTTTACCCCTCCCCCCAGGTCAGATCTGGAAATGAGCTGATACCCAGCTCAGCATGTCTTTCCTGGTGAAACTTTTGAAATAAATAAATACATCTCTGCAGAATGTGTGCATAGCCATGTCATTCTGAAAATCTAGTTCTATGTTTTACATGGAACTTTACACACACCTGATCAGGCCCCACCTGGAGTTCGGCACCCAGTTCCAGGCAGGTATACTGTACTCATTGTATACATTTGCGTACATTCATTTTTTATGTCCCAAACCAAGCGCCTTTTTCTAACCATGCTCATTCTAATTTGGAGTGGAGGAAAACATGACACTACTGCACTTGAAAGTAGACACTGATTAGTGGCTGTGATAATTTAAAGAGCTAGTAGCTTCAAAATTAGCAAGCAGAAATGTAATTAAGCTTTTAAAAGTAGTCAGTTCTTTCTTTTTACTTCTGAAGTAGTTTCCTTTTCCTTGAGCCTCTGGGAAAGGGCACACTGTTCAATAAAACTACGACTACTACTATGTGTGATGTGAAGAGCAGTGCTTTACCTTGCATGTGACATAGTAGCAATTAGACATATCATGATGTGCATTGGGTTGATCTAACCACATGCCAGGGGACAGAGTAGAGCATGAGGCTACAGGCCTACTGCCTTCAGACCCTGGAAGTGTGGTTCGATCAACACAATGCACAAACCAAAGTGTATTATTGTGCTTATAAATTGTTTTTTCATCACTTAAAAAGTTCCAAAACATTTCAGTATGCAGTTTCAATATAAACAAGCCGCTGTGTGGTTCTTTATCACTAGATGCCGCTAACGCAGACAGCTGCTACGTCATTGCCCACCGTGCTCTCTTCTCCCCAAAATATAACTTTATTGTTTATATCCAGGCCAAGAAGAGCAATTTACTTCAAATAAAAACATTTGTGATCTTCATAAACAATTAAAGCTTTCTTTCTTTTTTTCTTGTCTGTTTACGGGAACAGCAGGCATATTAAAAGAATCATCAAACATAAGTATTTGGACCAGGAAGGAAAGCAACATTAACGGTCATGGTATAGAGTGAGTGAGGGTGGAGACAAGGGTGCAGTCAGAACTGTTGTAGTAGAAGTGAAATTATTCTGGAGCATCAGCCTTCACAATACTGAATGCCTTTTCGGAAAAGTAAAGACTGCTTTTTTTTTTTCATTTTCAAGAAACCAAGTGAGGAAGGAAGGGAGGGAGGGATTTAACTAGTGAGTGTGACAGTATGTGAGCAGGTGGGTAGCTGAGTGGGTGGGTCATATATGGGACTGTATTTTAAACAAAGAGAAGTAAAACACATGAGAACTGTGCCTGAGTCAACAAATTTCTGACATTTCTGCAGGATGATTATGGGAAATTTATGTATTTGTAAATGCCTTGTTTTTTTTTTTTTTTTTTTTTTGGGAGGGGGTACTGAGGGAAGACATGGCAGTGATATAAATTTGAAAATTTCCCTGGGTGGCACACTGATTTGTTTTTGATGTTGCTTCCTGCTTGTCAGGACTTATTTACTGGTTTTTACCCCTGCATTATATTGATTTGATGCATGGATAATGACCAATTAGACTGCAGAAGTGAGTAAGCAATAATACTCAAGAAGGTAGACAGTATTGGGCTATACCAGATCACTCAGGGGCATAATGAGGCCCAACACAGCAGGCGGAGAGCATTACACCCCTGGAAGGTCCAGTATAGCCCAATACTGCCCACCCTGGAGGATATTATTTTGCTTAGAAAATATTTTATTGGTAAAATTGTTATAAATAGTTTAGAAGTGTAAAAAAAACTAATAATTATTAAAAATGAATAGAGTTGCATTTTGCTGTAAAGTAGTACATCTACTGGAAGAGTTGCCAGTAGAGGGCACTGCTGTTTATAACAGTTTTCTGTGTGTGTGTGTGTGTGTGTGTGTGTGTGTGTGTGTGTGTGTGTTAAGTATCTGTCTGCTTGTTTCCTTGTGGCTTGCTTGCTTACTCCTGTCCTTCCCACTTACTTTCTTTCTGTCCATGATGACTGTCTGGGAGAAGTGTGACCGGAAGATATGGTAGCAGAGTTTGGCCAGGATGTCTTACTCAAGATCGTAGAGTCAGTGAGTTGAGACCGGGAGTAACAGTGCTGCAATCTGTGGTCTGTGTTAGCACTGTGCTCACCTTAACAAGTGTCTGGGAAGCTGGGGGTATTCCGGTGTCCTGTCCCTCCTTCCTTCCCTCCCTCTTGTTAGTATACTTAGCCCCTATATTGCTGATCCCTTACACTCCATTGTCTTCTCCTTCCCTACAGATTTTCCCCATTTCCTGACTTCTGCCATCACACACTGTATGCCAGTCCAAGACTCACTGTATGAAAAAACATGATCTGCACTCCTCTCCCAACTGGCACTCATCAGTAAAGAGAAGGGCTTGTCTCATTTAGATGTCTGTTTTTTTTTTAAATGAGAAGCAGAGCTGTTGTGGTCATGATCACAATTAGGACTATTGACTGTTGAGAGTGCAGTTGGTTGGACACATGGTGGTTCTGTATAGTGCGCTGTGGGGGGGCGGACTGACTGGCAGGTGTTTTTGGTGGGTGGGGGCAAAATACTGCTGTTTTTTCTGAAAGGATTGTTAATAGTGTGAGAGGGGAAGCCTTCTGTATTGTACGCAAGTAAACAGCGTGAGTAAGTAGCGCTGGTAGTTCAACCATGAGTCAGTGTGGTTAGCACTATTTTAAATAACTTTTATTGTAAAAAAAGGGACAGGATGTCAGTATTTTACTGTTATAACACTATCTGTATTTCTGGCAATTGCAAGAGGCACGGTAGTTCAGGTGTGTCTGTCAGGGAGGGGGGGCTCACTCACAAAGCCTACAAAAAGAAATGGTTGCAGTTTACTTTTAAATATTCCACAGGGCTCAGTTATACTAACTGGCACTGAGGTAGGAGGCACTGGATCCTGTGTGGGAGCAAAGGCTGTCGATTGAGGAGGGTGGGAAAGAGGACTACACTGGTGTGGGTGCAGGGCAAAGGGAGAGAGCAGTGGTAGGAGGGTGGTGGGCAGCAGCCCAGGGACTAGTATCAGGGCAACTACGGGAGTAAGTAATGATGTCACAGAGGACAGTGGAGAGTGAGTGGCAGGAAGAGGCAGAGTGGATGGTAAGGTTGAAATAACATCATTGTTTGGGGAATCAGGAGAAGGCAGTTGGACCAGCAATGGATTTCCTTGAAGAGAAAGTGAGAGAGAGTGACAGCCAGATTTGCATAGGGGTTAAGATGTGGGAGGGGGGGAAAGACAGGAGGGAAGCAAGGTAGGAGGGAAGGGAGCCAAGCCAGTATTTAAATATGAAGGAAGCACAATGGCGAGGCAGCTGGTCTCAAGGCAGGGGAAGGAGAAGGAGGAGTACAGTGAGCAGTGGTGGGTGTGTGGGGGGTGGAATAGCCCAGTGCAAAGTGGCAAAAGAAGTGAAAGAGAAGATCCAGTCCAGTCGGGTTGGACATGGGAGAAGTACTGTATACTATGCCACCATAGCTGAAGATGCTTGTGACATCACAACTGGTTGCTGTTGAAACTATGATGATGTTACAATCAGATGATTATGATGTGACTTGTAGACAAGCTGCTAGGGCAGATGAAAACTAAATAACAGTGAAACTGTTTTCATGCAAACATCCTAAGTAATAAATAAGAGGGGGATGATAAATGGTGTAGGAAGATTGTTCCCCTGATGACTGGTCTGGGACCAGGCTGGTCTGAGACCCCTTTCTGAGCAAACTGGTCTGAGACCAGCCTGGTCTGCAGTCAGTTTCAGAGCTGTCTGGTCTTAGACCAGTTTCTGTGTTACCTGGTCTGAGACCAGTTTCTCCTCCCAGCTGAACTGATCTGGGATCAGTTACTGTCACATACTGTATGTGTCTAACCACAGGCTTGCTAGGCAGCAGCCAGCATAGTGTAGTGGTTAGTGCAGTAGGCTGTGATCCTGAAAGTCTGGGTTTGAATCTCATTTTCCCCTAAGATTCTTTTGACGCCAGATTTCATTGGTGTGGTGATCCATGGCAATGTGGAGTTGGTAATAATAAATCTACACTAAAGGGAGTTGCTGCAGGAAAAAAACACTAAGCGCAACAAAGAAAGCTCCTGTACCGCGGTGGAACTGGCCCTAGAGCGGACTGGTCTGAGACCAGGTTGCATGGAAATTGGTCTCTGACCAGTTATCAGGGGAACAAGCTTCCTACAGCATAATAAATAAGGAAATATCTTAATTGTAAGTTAAATTCTATCTATTATGGTTTTCAGCATTTTTCCTGTGTTGTCAGAGCCATTCAAAGTAAACAAAAACTGGTTTGATGTGCTCTCATTGCAGTCAGTAAAACTGCAAAATGTTCTCCTGACTGTGACTGACCTCAGGCTGCTGTTGTGCAACTGATCTGATGTCAGAACAATGGTTCAACGGTATCCTACATAAATAGAATCAAGGTACAAGGCTGTGATGACACTGTTACCCAATGGAAATGACCACCAGCCAAGCACTTACATGTTTCTAAACTAATAGAAGTTGTCAGCAGATAAAGACCCCTTTGGCCCATCCAGTCTGCCCATTTTCCCTGCCTACTGTACCACCACAGCCCCTGCATGATCTCCAGTCTTCCCCACCCCTTGTGATCCTTACACGGTTCCCTTGTATCTGTCCCATGCATGCTTGAATCCTGCAACTGTTTTGGCACCTATCACCTCCACTGAGAGGCCATTCCAGGCTTCCACCACCCTCTCTGTAAAGAAATGTTTCCTCACATCCTCTCTGAGCCTCTCCCCCAGCTTCATAGCGTGACCCATTGTCCTCGAATCTGTCTTTCTGTGGAAAATGGTACCTTCCTTTACCTCATTAATACCTGTTATGTATTTGAATGTTTCTGTCATATTCCTCCTTTCCCTTCTTTCCTCCAGGGAGCACATATTCAGTTATTTTAGTCTGTCCTTGTAGGGCTTTTGATGCAGTCCCTGCACCATTTTGGTTGCCCACCTCTGTACTGCCTCCACCCTATTCCTGTCCTTCTGGAAGTGGGGCCTCCAGTACTGTACATAGTACTCAAAGTGTGGTCTTACCAGTGACCTGTAAAGGAGAAACACTACCTCCCTTCTTCCTACTGCTGATACCCCTCCCTATGCATCCCAGCATTCTACTAGCCTTTCCCACTGTCTTTTCACTCTGCTTGGCTATCTTCAGGTCATCAGAAATGATTACCCCCATGTCCCTTTCCTGTTTGGTGGTTGCCAGTACCTCCCCTGCCAATTGGTACTTGTAACATGGCAAAAATGAAAGTGTTCAAATGGAGTGTTTCTATTGGGGAATTAAGAGACGCCAGCCATGCATTAATCCCCAAGTAATGCACAGTTGGTGTTGTAGTACTGTGTACAATCACTAAACAAAACAAGAAATGCTCCATTTGAGCACTTTCATTTTTGCCACATTACAAATCAAGTTAGAGATGGCATTAGTAATGTAAACTAGTGCTTTTACGGACATATAAATCACCAGTGACCAAGTTATTAAACACTAAGCATTTTTTGTTAACCTACTTTGTGTCACCCACCCATCCAGGGGATCATGGTTACCATTGAGAGCGCCCTCATGAGATTGGAAGGTGAGCAGGCGAGCAGCAGGACAGACACAGAGACACATACAGACATGGAACACTCACTCCCTGTCCTGGACAACCGACGCAGCCCTTACACTCAGGTGTACAGTGCACAGCGATAAAAAAAAAAATAGAAATACGAGAGAGAGAGAGATAGAGAGATATGCACATAGCAGTGATCAGTGTCTGTCTGTCTTTCTCCATATCAGTCACAGACCCAAAAATGTTCAAGATTTCACTATTTTGTGCCCAATGCTGCTGCTGGCAGCCTACATAGTGTCCTTATTTTCCAGTCCTCAAAGCGTTTCTTTCCATCCACCAACCTGGGGGAACTCGGGGCACCGAGCGCATACACTTACCGGCAGCAGTAAAAACATTCAATTTTTCCCATGGCGTGTTGTAGGCATTTGGCTCCTGCACCGCGAACATTGTTTGTTTCCCACTAACCTACCCATGGGACCTTGTAGCATTGCATGCAACATTGGAGTCTAAGCAGAAGTTTAGAGAAGTCAAATGCCAGAAAATAACGTAAATAAGTGACAAAGTGCCTCAGAGTATTGTGAAACATGGCACTGTAATATGCAAATCCACAGACATACCCATAGTGCAATGCCAAAGCACCACACATAGCATTAAGAACGGAGCTGAGCAGGAGATTAAATACACACAGAACAAGAAATAAGGCACATTCAGTGGTATGCATAGGTGTGCTCTATAGTTTAGCCACTGCATCTATAGTTAAGAAAAACAACATCAGTATATTAACAGATGTCAAATCGTCAATGTGCATGTGCACATTTTCAAGTGTGTAGAAGCAGTTGATTGAATAACAAATATTATATAAAATCCTGTCTCTTTGTCCTTTCTGCATCCTCTTAACGTAATGTTTTTTTTATCAAAAGTACACATGTTCCATCCCACTTGTCATGTTACAAGTGCATTAAGGCACTCCAAAGGAGTGTTTTATTGTGGAATTAATGCATGGTTGGTTGTGGCAGGCACTCGGCCTGCGGCCATATGCCACACCCCACCCCAACCATGCATTAATTCCACAGTAGAACACTCTTTTGGAGTGCCTTAATGCTTATGTAGCCCCCTGGTTTCTGTTACCCAAGGGCATGCTTTTGCACTTTTTAGCATTAAAACCCGGATGCCAAACATTGACCATTCTTCTAACTTCCGCAAATCATTCTTCATCTTTTCCATCCCCCCGCCCCCGTGTGTCCACCCTGCTGCAGATTTTTGTGTGAATGATAAAATCTCCACAGTACTGCCCTGAAATTAAAATTATGTCCAGGTTAAGAAGCAGGACCTTTTAAAACTTAAACTCTCTCTCTCCTCTTAGGGTTAAAATATACAGTATCAAAAAAAAAAAAAAAAACAGGCAGACGCTCTGAACAGTCACACAACATGAGTGACGTCATTCATTTAACCCGTCAGAAGCCTAGTCATTACTATGATTTTATACTGCGACACTTTAAAGTAGAAATTCATAATAGTGTGTGACAATAAATGGTAACATTTCGTGAGCACCAGAAGCATTGTGTTAAATCAGATCTTGGAACTATTGCATAGAAAACCGTAGAACATTCAGTTTTCCACATTTTTTCATTGCTTTATTGCCGTGCTCTGATAAACTGTTGCCCATTTTCAAGGATATTTACAATCGACACTTTTTGTGATGAACGTTTGAGTGGTACTGTATGGCAACAGAGCGACCTCGGTGACCGTAAAGCACAGATAACAATGTTTATACACGATTACAGTTACTTTTTGTTGTTTGTTTGCACCTCACTCTTAAGAAATAACCACAATATACAATCATCGCATAGAAGCGTGCCTTAAACTGATGCTTCCATTTGCACAGTTTCTGTTTAACTGTGAACACATCAGTTGTACGAAAGACATAATCTTTTTTTTATTATTATTTTCAGTCCAGCTTTCTTAACATCTCCCTACGTCGATCTCCACAATATAACATTACTGTGCTACTTTTCTGTAATAGGCGGGTACAGAAATACAAGTGAGCTCCACCCCCCGTCCCGCCCGACGCGGCACGTCACTGTTGCTAACTTAGGAGCTGTCGGCCTCTGGCCGACGAAGCATGGGCGCCCTCTGGCGGATTTCTGTGAGGTGACGCCTTGCTTCTTACTCCGGGCTTTGGTGCGTAAAATAGGACGGAACCCGATTTAAGATGCGTGGTGCTCGAGAAATAACCTACAAAGACCCCACACTGCAATAGCCACCTGCGCCTATGAAAATTCTATAGTTTAATTTTTAACTGGTGACTAGGACAGGCAACTGAGTCGAGGCTCGTTTCCAGGTGCGCCTCGGGGTACAGGGGTAAAGGTGTGCTGCAGTCTCAGACGGCATGAAATAGAGACATCAAAACATAAGCACAAAGCCAAAGTAAAGTGCAGTTAGGAAATCATTAAGACCGATAAACTTAGTATTAAATAGTGCCGTTGCATGCCTCTCAACTGTAGTTGATTTTGTCTACACATTTACGTAAGTCCGTCCCATACCTCTCAACCTTTTGTCCCCCAATGTGGAACAAATGTGCAAAATGTGGAACACCTAATAAACTATTTGCCTAAGAAGCTCAATACGCTGTTAAAATGTTTGCTTTTATGTTCAGAAAGTCTATTATTAATTGAATAATATATTTTTGGCATAATTTGCTATAGATTTGTGCTTTAAAATCTTGACATTTAATGTGGAACAAGTCCTCCCAATGTGGAACAGAGAGCTTTTGTGAAGTAAGATGAGGAACTGTTCCTCCTAATGTGGGACAGTTGAGCGGTATCCCAAAATTTATCTCTCCAAGACTGAACAGTAGGGACTGAAAGCACCAGGGGTTAAATTGGGCAGCAGCACACAGAAACTCAGTTCCACCAGCTCTTAAAAAACTTTAGAAAATGGGCAAAAGTATTTCAGGCTTCAGACTGGCTGAGGGCCATTTCTAGCTGGGCATCTATCAGACAACAAATGCCCAGCTATTAAAAGTACCAGCCCAGCCACCCCATCACCAGAATCTTGGTGCCCCGCCTGCTCTCCAATTGGCTATAACCCCTCACTTCCATTTCAAATGTCCGCCATTTTTTTCTGTTGCTTAGCGGATGACAGACTGACATGAGCACAACCACTGTATATAAATTCAAGTGTAAAAAATTTAGCCATTTCCATCAAAAACACACTGTTCCCAAAAATACTACTTCTTCCAATGCTAATTGTCTTTCAAACTGTACCTCACTCATACTTTTGAACCCCGCTACTCCCACTCGGTTCCGCACCTCACCCGCTCCTCCCTCCCATCATTTATAAGCGAGCATTTCAAAAACAATTTTTGCATCACTGTCAGCACTTAAAATGATTCCTGGTGCCACTAAATGCTTCTCCCTAGCTGTACGCAGCTCTCCTCATAGCTGCCCAACCGCAACATGGCATCACAACCGCCTGCATCTTTACTAATCGATACAGCAAAACCCAAATGGCTTTATTCAATAACACAAGTTTTCCTACCACTACCAATCGATTCAACAACGCGAGTCTTACTACCGTGCCATCACTCTCATACTTTCACAACTCTTAAATTCCAATGCAGTCCCTCTGAAAAGCAGCAAAAAAACAGTTATAAAAACAAAAGTACAATGTAGGTACACAAGCATACACATAAACAGCAGCTGAAATCCTAAGTGCCCTCTACTGATATGTATACAAACTGCACCCTCTACTACCAATGCCAACACTAGAGGGACTACTTTAATAAACTAAGACAAAAAAGTCAAACATGCTCATTTTGTGCACAATTATTTTACTTCTTTTTAATCCTAAAAAAAAAAATACACATGCACACCATTTTCTAGCATAATAATACCCTCGAGGGTAGGTGGTATGAGCTATACCCGCCCTTCCAGGGGCTATAAGGCCCTCACCTGCGGCGCTGGGCCTCATTATGCCCCTGGGTGGGCGGGTACAGCCCAATATCACCCACCCTTTCAGGTATTATTGCTTGCACGTAACAGTTCCACCATCTCTGTCATCTTTTATGCTCACTACTACAGGCAAGTTTCACCGCCTAGAAATCTAAAGGTGAGAGTTCCCATACCTAAACATTTCCAATTTAACCACTGGCAAACACAAAATAATGTCAAACATTGAAGTTACAGGTAGTTCTTCAGAAAAATATATTTTACATTAAGCCTTTTATTCTACTAGCTTCCTGAGTGGGTACCACCAATTTTTATGTTTGCCTGCATGCATGTACAAGAAACATCTTGTGATAGTAGCACATTTCAGAGGTGTGTCAGTGTTGTGGCCAATACAGGAGATGATTTAGTGGGTGTGTCCCTCTGCCACCAATCAGTGAGCATGCTGGTAATAACAGCAAACTTCAAAGAGAACCAAAGAGTTTAAACTAATCTGCCACTGCAGTCAGGTGCAGTTTCATCATTGCAGCAACAGATGAGAAGACTCCAGCCATGCACATTACAGTGCACAGTAATGCACATGGTGGGGGTTACAAACAGTTGCTTGGTGTGCTGTTCCTGGTGAAACATTTCAATAAAATAGCCAGGGTGCGGCTTTCCACAACGCCGCAGGCCACACACTCTCACACAGCCGACATCAGGGATGCCCAATCCCTGTGTCAGCATGTATCCCACCCAGCCACATTGTGGTAGACTGGGAGCCCACCCCAGTGTGCCCAGAATTTTTTTTTATTTTCCCGACACCAGGATGCCAGTTCCCAGTGTTGGATGCCCCCACCCCCCAAGCTCAATTTCTTTGCAGGTGGGGGTGCCAAATCCCCAACAGCATCATGTTTCCCCTCCCCTCAAGCTTACTGAAGGGGGTGCCCAATCCCCGTTGGCATCATGCCCCCAATCTCATGTGGTACACTGGGAGCCCACCCCATTGTGCCCAAAGTTTTTTATTTTGTTTTTTAACCTATAAAGAAAATGGTCCCAGAGTCTTTTTTTGTTTGCCTTTAAACTGTAGAAAAGAAAACCATCATCATCTCCCAGTCCCCGCCCAACCCTCCCTCCGTGCAACCACCTCCTCACCCCACCACCTTACCCTCCAGAGCTTGAAAGCAGTGATCTTCTTTGGATCAGGATGCATATGCACTCTTCAAAGCCGAACTATAAACTGAGGAATTGGGTAAGCGCTGTATAATGGGAATCAAAGGGGGGTTCAACTAAGGTTGATATCTCAGCCATTTTTAGGAATTTGGGCCCCAAATTTTCAACATATGGTTCTTGGGATCTCACCTCATGAACAGGACACTGTCATTTTGTTTCTCAGTCCCAAAAGGTGATTTTGCAGTAACTGTGTGGAATGACATTTCAGGACTGATTAACAAAACAACAGTACCACTGTTCATGAGGTGGGGTCCCAAAAAGTCCATGCTGAAAATTTAGTGAAAAATTCCCCAAAATGACCACGTTATGGGTATGCATTGTGCATTTTCTATGCACACTCGCAAATTCATCAATTTTTAGCATTTTCACTCCAGATTTTTAACATTGCCATTTTTAGCACCTCCTTATTAACAGTACAGCTGTCATTTTTCACATCCTGCCAAAATGTGTTTTCACACCTGTGATGCAGAATGGCATGGTCACTGAGTGAAATCAACTTTTGGGATGGAGTAACAAAATCATAGTGCCAATCTTTATGAAGGGAGGTCCCAAAAAGTCCATGTTAAAAATCTGGTGAAAAATTTCAAAAAAATGACCACGTTAAGGGTGTGCATTGTGCAGTTTCTATGTTTATAACGTCATGGATTTTTCATATTTTCATTCCAGATTTTTAACATTGCCATTTTTTCACACCTCCTAATGAACAGTACAGCTGACTTTTTTCATTTCCTGCCCGAAATCTCTTTCCACACCTGTGGTGCCAAATGGTGTACTTGCTGTGCAAAATCACCTTTCAGGATTGAGTAATGAAATGATAGTGCCACTATTCATGAGGTGGGGTCCCATAAAGCCCATTTTGAAAATTTGGAGCAAAAATACTGAGAAACACCGAGGGCATTAAGGTTTCCAACCATAATGCCCACCTTGTACAGACTGACAGGCGTCAGGGACATGACTTGGGTTTCTCAGCCATAATGCTCATGGCATTCTACCCCCACCCTACAGCTGCTGACAGCATCAAGGTGTGCCTTGGGGTCTTCAGCCCTAAAGTTCATCCCATTCTCCTGTACTGCACCCATCTCAACTTATTTCCTTATGAAATGGGTTGAGCATAAGGACCGAAGACCCCCAATGCACACCATGACACCTCTCGGTGTCTGCAGGGTGTGATGAGGTGGAATGGCATAAGTGTTATGGCTGATGACCCAAAGGCACACTTCCAATGGCTTTCAGTCTCTACAGAGTGGGGATGGGGTCTGGTGTTAGTTCAATACTTCACTGCCATTCCTATTATGCATCTCTCTGTAATTCCTGCACTTCCAATGCCAATCCCAGCAAGCAAACATTCAGCATTGCTTGTTAATCTGTTTCTTTGATTTTGGTCCTTTGTCCCTGATTTCTTTAAGCCTTGTCTCTGATAGATGAGGCAGGAGGTCGAGAGGTATGCCCTCCATAAATTATAAACAAACTCAAGGAGACAACTTCCAAGACAAGCTGAAGAATTCAAACATGCAGTCCAAATCCTGATAAAAATCAGTGCTCACCATGGTTTCTTCTTTTCACATTGTTTACCGTTGTAAAAGCCATTGAGTCAAAGCATATAGTGACAACAACATTTCAAAGTCTAAAACACTGCTTCATCAGGGAAACCACATATTGACCCCCCCCCAATGTTTGGCTTTATACTTCTTATTTTGATAATTTAATACTTCAAGCTTTTGGTACTGGTCACTGTATCCCACTGTCTGGTACCATGTGATATGAGCAATCCCAAAATAGCGATTGCCAAAAGAGGGAATAAATGTCACTGATTTCAACAATGGGCAAATAACCCGTCATATCCTTGTACGCAATAAACCCATATCCCATTCGTTGTATTTTACTGTCGCGGTTCTGGTCCCCTCACAGTAGCGCTTAGCATGCCTCATTATAGTTTCACAGTCACTGTCATGACAGGCAGTCAAATTGAGTAGCTCAATTTGACTCACCCCATATCACAGGTGACCCCACTGTCCTGACTGCCACAACAGAGTACATGCTGTGAGCAGGAAGAAATAACTCCAAACAAAATTGTAAGAAGATAGAGCAGCTGTTTTATAAACACAGGGACTAATGATAACTGCATTTAAAAAGTATGAGAGTAGCACAGGACAGTGGAACTCACTTAGACAGACTGGCACAACATACTTGAAGAATTAAAGAGCTAATGTACTGCCTACGATTAATATCACTTTGTAAAAGCAGTCAAGTATTTTCCTTTATATCTGAGGTGCTTTTTCTATTCCCTTTGGGTAATTAGAAGATTTTCTTACTTGTTAGATGTGATCTGTGGAACAGCACTCTGCCTGGCAGCTGACATACCTAGTTCTAGTCCCCAACTACATCATCAGCATTGTGACCTCACTGACTGTGATATCACAGCTATTCAGGAAGAGCTACTCAGTAGCTGTCAGGTGAATCATCTGTGATGTCAGGGTCTGTGAGGTCACAATGCTGATGAGGTTGTCAGGGGAACAGAAATAGATATGTCAGCTGCCAGGCAAAATGCTGTTCAACACACCCAGCATTGTGCTGTCACATAGAAAACTTTATAATGAGTAAATGGAAAAAGAAAACTACCTCAGAAATAAAATGTTACAACCGACTACTTCTTAAAATTTGTAACATTTCCCTGTCTGCTATTTTTGGTTCAACTAGCTCTATAAATTAACAAAATAAGTATTAAGCCAACAATAGGGGATCAATATATGATTTCCTGTTGAAACAGCATTTTACATTGTGAAACATTAATGTCACCATATACTCTGACATGTTAGTCCTTAAAACAATAAATAATATGAACTGAAGAAATTGTGGTGAGCAGTGCATTTTCACTAGCACCTGAAGCGCATATAATACAAATAGTAAATGAATCATGGGTAAAACTCAGAGACAATTTCAAATTTGTGTTGAATAGGAAGTGGAATGGGTGGGGAGAGAGAGGTCTAAGGGGGTTAGGAGCAGGAGTAGGATGGAACAAGTCTTCAATACATTATGTTTAAACATACAGTCAGCCAGTAAAAACAATGTTTCTGGTAAACGCTTTACTGGTAACAGGTTGACTGCAAATCATCAGTTAATGGGAAACCGTGTCGTTTACATGGAATTTTCATTACCAGAATCCAATCAAAAAGTCTTCTGTTTCCTGATAACCAAAACTGCATATAAACACACTGATAGATTTCTGAGGCGAGGGACAGGTATGAGGTCGAAAGTTATAACAGTGGGGACAGGTTGTTCCAGAGGGAAGGGAGATGGAAGGATAATGACGTTTGCCCTTTGGAAGGTTTGAAGTGGCTGACAACACAGGATTGGTAGTCTGTCGAGTGGAGTGAATAGCTAAGGGAGGATGCTGGGAAAGGAGAATGGAGAGGTAAGGAAGAAGGAGGAGAACCATCATTTAGAGACAAAGAAGGCATAAAGAGAGTGATGATGAGAAGCAAGCTGAGTGAGAGATATTATATGTTAAGGTAAAGGGAACAATGAGATGTGATAAGAGGAGAGTTGGTGGCAAAGCCACTGAATGTATGAAAAAGAGTGTCCAGTCTAGCAAGAGAAGAATAAGAGGTGGTATCATGGACCACATGTGGTGGATCATGTTAAGAAGAATCTCATGGTGGACTGGGAGGAGTAGGCAAGACTTGTTGTGATAAGGTGCACCGGGTTGTCTCAGCAGGTTGCACACTCGCCTCTGAGGCCGGAAGATCAGAAGGCTGTGGGCTCGATCCTCCCATCAGGCACTTGGGCTAAATCCCAATACTGACACTGCAGTGCAGCATGAGGGGGCGCTGCACTCCTGCAGTGCTGTCTTTCAGATGCGACATTAAACCGTGGTTCCATTTGCCTGTCCTGGTGGATGTTAAAGATCCCATGTCACTTCTCAAAAAGAGTAGGGGAGTTTTTATTGAAAAAAGAAGACAAAACAATTTTATAACAATATCAAGAAACAAATATATACATAATCAAATTTATATCATAGAATTCCTTTAAACAAAATAGATCACATATACAGTATATACAGTCCCTAATGTATGCAAAGAGTAAAGACAGAAACCAATAATTTAAATAACCTTTGATACAGATTTCCACAGATTTTCTGCCACATTTTTCCCCAAATTTGAATAATCCTGCATCCTTACTTGCTGTACAGTTGATTCTATTTGATTAAATATCATCAAATTGGTGACTTGAATATGCTGTGATAAATGCTGACACCTTGCCTGCCACATAAAGAACTTGATGGTGGCAAATATCACATGTAATGTACTCAGATTAAACTTTTTAGAGTGCCTGTATACTCTCCCAAAATTTAACATTCATATGAAATATTTATTAGAAATGACCAGCACCACCTGCTGGCTAAATATTTCCAAAAGAGTTTGCAAAAGAAAATTGCAAAAGAATAGGAAATGAAAAAAAAAAACGCTACTGTGTCTCTTCTACCCCTATACGCTCTGGTCTTAAACATTGTCTCTCATTCAGTGATTTATGTTTCATATTTCCTTTAACCCATAATTTTCCATGGTAACTAAACCACAGCACATCCCACACCTTGCGGGGAATTCTTGGATCATTTAGCATTTTCAGGGTATTGTCCAATTTAGTGGGAGAATATCTGGGAAAGTCCACATTGGCAGCAGAGGTTCTGCCCATGATTTGGGTATATAATTGTTTTCTGTTGGAACTAAGAAGTTCTATCTTATCTACAGTATCTTCCATTGTCAAAGTTTTTTTAGTGCAGGGACTGCAAAATCTGGAACTTCTAAGGAGGGAAATAGTTTAGGAGGACCCGTAACCCACTTTACCTTTAAGGGTCTAAATAGCACTTGTGTCCATTCCTGCCAAGGATTTAAGGATGTCCTCCAACCCTCCTGTAATGCAGAACACATAAAAAAGGTATGATGGAAGATCAGCAGATTAATCATACTAAGACCCCCTTTTTTACCGGTAAGTATGTAAAATCCCTTTTCACAGGGTTCAACCTACTTCCCCATATCATCTGAAAAAAACTGCTGAATAATCTCACCTCCAAGATAACAGAGAGTGGGTATGTCCTACTAACATATAACAAAATAGGTCAAATAATTTTTTTAATGAGAACGACTCTTTTTTTTTTGACATTGCTCATGATTTCCATGCCATAACCTTTTTTGTGCATATCTGTAATCTGGTCTCCCAGTTAATATGTGCTGAATTACCTTGACCAAAAGTGAGGCCTAGTATATTAATTGAGTTTTTTGAAATAGGTATATCCGCCACTTTATTCACATGAATGTTATCTTTCCCTAGACAAATTCCTATACTTTTTCTATATTAATTTCAGTGCCTGATAATTTAGAAAAGTCCTGAATAATGCCTAATGCTTGTCTTCCTGAGTCCTGTTTTTGTACGAAGATGCAGACATAGGCAGCTATTTTCTAGGTATTATATCCATGGGAAGAAATTCCCTTGATGCTTCTATCCCATATAATTTGCCTAATAATCAGGTCCAGTGTAAATGTATATAATAGTGGACTTATGGGACAACCCTGCCTTACTCCTCTGTGCAGGGCCAGTCCTTCACCTAATAGCTCATTAACTGATGGTATACTAATTGCATTGATATCAAAAGCCTGAATCCAAGAAAAAAATTTCTGGGGGAGTAATACCTGAAAAGGCTGGCCTGTCAGTGCGGTGGTTGGATTTCCGCTTTCGACGTTGGCGACCCAGGTATGGGAACGGACCTGGGTTGCCAGAGGGCAGGCTGGGGGGGAGAAGGAGCATCCCTAGGCCAGCTCTTCTTCTCTGGGGGGAGGGCAGGGCAGCGTTTGGTGCATGAGCGGCACCTAGCAGAGGCTGGGTAGCTGCACCACGTCGACACTCAACAGAACGTCAGGACGGGGCAGATGCAGGTCATCATTGCATGTCCCTGTCCTGCTTAAAGGAGAAAAAACTCCCTAACTTGCCATCTATATGACGCTCTGCCCCCATGCACCTCGATTAGCCTCTGGAGCTGATCCCCTGACCAGATACATGTACTGCGGCCCCGATATGGGGCGTCAGTGCCGATGCCCAGCTATCTGGTGGGGAAAGCCAGGGATAACTGGTGGATGCAAGCATAACCAAAGGTGGAGGTGAAGGAGGTCCGTGACCAGAGTAGAACCCAATGGTAGTATTAGGGGCAAAAAGAAGAAGAAAAAAAAAAGTAATACCTGAAAAGAAAAGCATGTGAAACTTTATCCAAAGCCTTAGATTGATCTAAGGCCAGTAAATAACCAGTCAATTTATCCTTGCTACTGTACTCAAACGATGGGACCACATTGCTAGATCTGATTTGGCTGCAGCTGTGATGGTGGTGCGATGATGCAGCTCAGAGATGGAGGAAGCTAGTGTCAGGAGATATGAGATTAATGAGAAACCTAGAAGAATAATTTGCATGATGAAACTGAGACATCACAATAATAGGAGAAGTTCTAGTTTGGAACAGGAAGAGCAAGTAGAGAAGGATTCAATCAGAACTTGGTTTCTGATAAGTTTCTCAGCAGCAGATGGACTTCCATGTGTATTGAATTTAATTTGATGCCAAGGAATTTGATAGTCATAGAAGGAGCTAGCATTTTCTCTTCGGATAAAGGCACTGCTAGTTCTTGAAAGAGGTGTGTGAGTGCAGAGCTGATAAATACTGGAGAAGACTCAGGTGGATCAATAAGTGGGAAGTCGTCTAAGAGGTGGATCACAGCTGAACAACGGCAAACATAGAGCAATAGCCAGTGAGAGTCTCAGGCAACAGATCAAACAGATTTGGGCCACTTTGAGACTGAGGTCAGATGAGCAGCAAAGGAGTAGTGTTCTTTCCATTTGATGCCATGGAGATGCTATGGGGAGGAGTGGATGTACAGCATTAAAGAATCAGAGATATCTGCTTCTGAAGCTGTGAGCCAAGGTCAAATCATTTAGCAATGGCGATATCATCATCGATAAGAGAGCATGGGAGTAAGTAGTCATCTGAAATATCAGGAGTTGATTCTGTGATAGACTTGGAACAAGGAGTTGATAAGGCTGTGATCAGTCATTTAATACCTGGAAATGTTCAGGAGAGACTTTAATGGCTAGTCCAGTGAAAGCGGAAAGTTGAATGCTTAAAAGGACCAATGAATAATCCTATATGAAGTTCTCGTGCAAGGGTTGCTAGACGACTTCTGGTTCCTTTATAGCAGACCATACATTTTACAGATGAATGAATCAAAGGGAAGAAGTGAATGTTAGGATGAAAGCTGTTAGAGAATCTGAAGATATGAAGGTCAAATCCTTCATGTCTGGAAGAGAATGGAGCAACCAAAAAACTTGATAAAATGGATAAATTCAGGAATAGTCGAAGTCTTCATGAGCTTAGGGTCATTTGATTTATAGCACTAGAGGAACATCTCTGCAAGATACAAGTCTGTTTTCTATGGAGTCGAGAGGAAAGGAGGAGAGAGATCAGATTGACATTCTTTATTCTATGATGTCCTGAGGAGTAGACCATCTGTGGTGTATTGGAGATACCAGTAGTGGAAGTGCAACTGATGAGGTACAGCTTCTTGACGAGATGGTAGATTGGAATTTGATGGAGCGCTGGAGGATAGAGAAATGCTAAGTAAACTAGTTCTTGGAAATAGCTGAAGGTCTGCAGGTAGCTGAAATGCTGAAACAGGTGCTGAAGTAGACTACACTGCAAGGCGAGTTTGAGGGAGGTGAAGCAAGATTGAACATCAAAAATTGAGGAAGTGAATTGAGCTGTTAGGTCCTGTATTTCAGAGAAGGAAGCAGGCTGATTGAATGACTGGCTGGTTTGAAGCAGGAGTTTCAACATGACAAGATTATGCAACAAAAATAAATTAAATAGCTCTTGCTTTCTAGCTGTTAATGAATAGGTAATACTACAAGCCTTTGAAGGCTGGAATCAGGCACGGAATGGTAGATCCCTTCAAAGGATATTTGACTGATGATCATATGAGAGAAGTTGGCATGTTGAAGGAAGAGTGAGGTAGCCTTAAAGGACTTCTTCAGTAGCAGGAAAGAAGTAGCCAGGGGCAGTGGAAGGCATAGCGCCAAGTTACAGTAAAGCAGTGATTTCATGAGCCTTGAGGAGTGTAGGAACTTCTGTCTCTGGTGAACAAGTTAGACTCTGTGTACGCTCATGACCTCCACGTAGGTACGAAGTAGCAAGATGAAGTATGAAATGAATAAGAAGGCTTGCAGAGAATGAGATTCCCATCTCTGGTGGACGAAGTTGGACTCTGCCTACACTTGTGACCTCCACACAGGTACGAGGTAGGGAGGCAGAGTCTAACAAGTAGTGATTCGAGAAATGAGCATTCCCATCTCTGGTGGACAAAGTTGAGCGCTGCCTACACTTGTGACTTCCACATAGGTACAAGATAGGAAGATGGAGGCTGCAAGAATTAATGAGGATTGAAGAGAAGAAAGACTCCTGACTCCAGCCGATGAAGTCGGACCTCGCCTATGCTTGTGATCTCCACGTAGGTACGAGGCAGGGAGATGTAGTCCAAAACACTGCTGGTGAGGGCTGGAGAAGGGAGAAAATAGTAACAGGGGAAGCTACTGTTTAAGAGGAGAATTTAAGCTGAAAGGTAGAAGAAAACCAGGTGAGAACATGCTAGATCCAATGAAATTGCAGGCTGAAAAGGGAAACGGGGGACTTTAGAGAGAGAAAATGAGTTATATGGAAGCAGGAAATGAAGCACTGTACCTTTAAGCCATGCCATGACATCACGAGTCACTACCCAGAAGTGAAAGAAGAAACATGCAGCAAAAAACAACAAAAAAGAAACCCCCAAAAAGAGCTGAAGAAGGACAAGAACAGGAGGTAAGGGGAGGGAGAGGAATGGCAAGTGAAGACAAGCAGGACGCAACATGGAAAACGAAGAGGTGGGATGAGCATGGACAAGCTACAGAGCAGCACTGAGGGCAGGGAAATGTGGGCAAGTCAGGCAGGAATGCAGAAAGCACACCGAAGCAGGATCAGAAGGCACCAAAACAGAACAGATCAACAAACGGCACACAGGTAGTGCAGGACAAGAAGAAAACACAGATAGAACAGTGACTGGGACAGACAAACAAATACAGAGGACGTGAATGCTGGGAAACAAGAGCAAGGGAACGAGGAAGACAGGGGCAAGGCTTGAAGCCAGAGAGACGAGAGGCAGAAGGTACGGGGGGCACAAACGAGCTGCGAAGCAGCACACAAATGGACCAAGGGAGGAAAAGACAGCAGCCGCGAAGTGGCAAAGAACAATAAGAGGAGAAAGGGGAACAAACATGAATGAGCCACTTGGCAGCAGACAAGACAAAGCAGGGGAGAACAGAGAAAGCCACGGAGCAGCAACATTGAAGAAAGGGGGAGAACAAGCACAGACAAGCTGTGGAGTATGACAGCAACAGAGGGAGGGAATGAGCACAGAGAAGCTGCAGAGCGGCGATATGAAAAAAGGGGGCACACAAGCTGTGGATCAGAAACACAGAACGGGGAAAAGAGGAAGAAGGGAGTCAAAGAGGAAGAGAGAAAAGAGGTAAGAGGTGCAGAAAGCTGCAAGAGGTAGCACAAGGAACAGCCACAAGGACCATGCAGCGGCTTAGCCACCAGAAATTAACTAAGCACTAATGTGAGGGGTAGGCAGGTTTAAATAGGGCAGGTGGACAGAGTTATTCCACCACATTGAACCACGGGCAATACCCTCCCATTAATTATACTTCCCTTTATACTGAAAGTAGCTTACTGGGGAGAAAAAAAGAGATGTGTAGGCAGTGTTTGGGGCATTGTGAGACTTGTCTTTAAAAATGTAACAGGAAGTGTGGGGAACTAACTCAAGAGATTCATCTTGGGACTGAGTAGATTCAGGAAGCACTGTGAATAAGGTGTGTAATTTGTGGGTGGAGCTGAAAGAGGCTTAGTGCCTTCTAACAAGTACATCATGAAAGACTCCCTTGTCGAGTGTGACCCAGCATGCTTGTGTCCCAGAGATTGAGTAAAACAGCATAGGAGTGGAATGGGTACTGGCATCTCAGACATTGTCAGGCATCTACATGAGGAAGCAGGGAAGCAGGGGACTCTGCTGGTCAGCTAAGGTAAGGTATCTAATTACTCATGATGTTACACTCACTGCAAGGAAAGTGTAAAGGGTAAATGGCAGGTCATTAGTAAGAATAGGAGAGGCACCTTATCTAGGTCCCTATCTAGGGTAAGGTGAAATAAGATTTCTAGTGGGGCACTAAGGGGCAAGATCTAAAAGTAGTAAATTAGAAGAGGGAGCAGGGAGGAATTTAAAGAAAGTAGTAAACAGGAAAGCAAGGATAAAAGAGAAAGTCAGGAGACATCCTATCTAGGATAGGGTGACATAGGAAAGACTGCTAAGAGGTTCAAGGGGGTAGAACCAGAGGGACAGGATGCAGAAAGGAGCAGGATGAGGAACACATAGTCAGAAATGGGAGTGGTGCAGTGCAGTGGATGTGGAGCAACAGTCTTCACGGAGACATTCTGGAGACTGAGGTGCTGCCCCATATGTATGTACCCCTCTGGAGTGAGGGAGAAGGTCACTACACTCTGGGACAAGCTGAGCAGGATCCATATGGCCTTATCCCTCAACCAGGGGCCTCCAAGTCAACTGCCCACAGTTCCAGAGGATACCTAGGGGAATGTGGGACAGCTGGACAGTGGTGGGCACTAGGAGGGTGGGGGTGGCAGGGCAGGAGCACATTCCTTCACTACTGCCACTGTGCAATTCCTTCACCATTCTGGCAGGACAGGACTGCCAGGAAGTGGCACCCATAGTAGTGGCAGGGGAGGATGTGGGTGTCCCTCAAAGGGGGAACCAAAAGTGGGGTGGCAGAGAATGCTAGCAGAAGAATAAGGAGCTTCTGGTGGGGGACTTGATCATTAGGGGGTCATATTTGGGAACAGGGAGGAGGGTTGAGAGAGAGAGGTAAGGTGCCTGTCTAGTGCCACAGTTGGGAAAGATGGTCAGCAGGTCCTAAGGATCACTAGGATGGCTGGGGAGCTAGATGTCATTGCCCACCTGGGAACCAATAACCTAGCTGCTAGGAATGCAGCTGGGATTGTTCAGGTGGAGTTCATGGATCCAGGAAGGGGCCTAAAACAGGCAGCATGCCATCACTGAGATGCTACCTGTATACGGCTGAGGGGAGAACAGGGAACTCTGCATCAGGAGCTCTAAGTCATGGTTGAAGGAATGGTGCAAAGAAGAGGAATTTGGCTACATTAGGGACTGGAGACCAAGCTGGGAGGATGTGGGCCTGTACAAAGGTGATAGCCTTCATCCATCTAGTAGAGGAACAGCAGTCCTCAGTGGACAATTTAAATGTTACTTTAATGAACATTTAAACTAGCTGAGGTGGGTGACAGAAGGACAGAGGGAGGAATATACTGCTCCCTTCCCACAAAATGAAGCAGGAGAGAAGGACAACCTGAGGGGAGAAAACTCCTAGTGAACAGGTTCAAGGCAAAAGAAGAGGAATGGGAGACAAAGGAACAAGGAACAAACATTGATTTTATGCTTATTTATTGCTTAACTGAATGTGTTTGTATTTGTGAAGCGCTTTGATATTCTGAAAGGTGCTATACTAAATAAAATTATTATTTATTATTATTATTATTATTAAAATGAGGCAAGGCCAAAGAAAGTAAGGCGGGTTGCAAGAAGGGTGAGAGAAAGATGTAGAAATCCATATGTGCAAATGCAAACAGTCTTGGAAATACAATTCCAGATCTTAGGGTTATCATAGTGGAAGCAGACCAGGACATAGTGGCCATCACTGAGTCATGGTGCACAGGAAACCACAACTGGGACAAGGCTATAACAGAATACATCGGGTTCAGGAAGGATAAGGAGGGTAGGAAAGTGGGGGGGGGGTTGTGTTATATGTCAAGGAAGATATCAAGGCAACAGAAATGCAAAGGAGTAAGGAGGGGCTGGAGATACTGTGAGTCACCCTGGAGACAGCAACTGAAGCCTCCATTAGCACTGACATGATTTACAGGCCTCCAGTGCAGGGGGAGGATCTACTGTCGAAAATGAAATGGAGGAAGCCATTAGCAAGATGGCAGATAAGGAGGACATAGAGCTGATGGGGGACTTCCATCTACCAGATATTGATTGGAGCCGCCTGGCCATGGCCTTGGCTAGAAGCAGAGCCATCTTAGACTCCCTGCAGGGGGTGTTTCTGAGGCAACTAGCCAAGGAACCCATTTATGATGGGGCAATGCTGGACCTGATACAGGGCACGCTGCACAAGCTCTAACCGTTGGATTACTGTTGTGGCCAAATAACAAATCCCTAACAGTTCTCTCAGTCTATGTTCCCCCTTACAGTCATTTTACTGACCTCTGCAAGATCATTGACTATCTAAAAGGCTTGAGACAAAAGTGGGAGGTGGTAGTCCTAGGGGACTTCAATGTCAACTGGCTGTCACATGAAGGTGCCCAATATAAGGACGCCCTGACATGTAACAACCTCACCCAAATGGTGATGTCCCCACTAGGGTTAACTACCGTACTTGCACCTGCACACTGCTTGACTGGATCATTACAAACCACCCTGAGTGGCTCCCTAACTCCACAGTCTTTGCTGATTCACTCAGTGATCACTCCCTAATATTATGTCATTGGTCCAATAAGGCCCCTAAGCCCTCCTTGAAAACTATAACAAGTTGAATCCTTAAGCGAGGTCAACTAAACTCGCTCAAGGCTTACCTTAAACAAACTGACTGGTCCACTACTGACACTGCAAATGATGTTGACCAGGCACTAGAATGCTTCATTGTTAAATTCAGTCAAGCATGTGACATCTTTGCCCGATTAAATAAGCTCAAAATAAAGGCTAACCATAAGATGTGGATCACCCCTCTGTTAAATTTTATGACCTCCAGAGACCATCCTTGGCATAAAGCCAAGGCTACTGACATGCTGGCCAATATCCAGAAATACAAAACTGCCAGAAACATCTGCACCAGGGAAGTCAGACTAGCTAAAACACATTATTTCAAAGACTGCCTCTTCAGCACCTGGGGGATGGGAGAAAGTTCTGGGATAACCTGAAAGATCTAACTGGCAAACCAACAGAAACTCACCCTCAGTGTTATTAGTGGGTGGCGAAATCACCCTGGACAATAAAACAATAACCAACACGTTTAATAATGCATTTTCTGATCTTACTAGCGTACTGCCGCCAGACTTCTTCAACATGGAGGAGCAAACTCCTGTTGGTGGAATTACCTTCTATAATGCATCCCTAGCTGGACACCCCTCCACTTCAAGGTTATCTCCAGGGCCGAAGCAAAACAAATATCTCAGCCAGGCACTTGGCAAATCTAGGCACAGTAATGACACACTGGACCTAAAACATTACTCTTACCCTGGATGAAGTCCTTCTGCCTCGAACAAAACTATTGAATCTCTCCCTCAGGCTGGGGCAATTCCCAATTTATGGAAAGCTGTGGTAGTCACCCCAGTCCACAAAAGTGGTGACAGAGTCCTCCACACCAATTACCATCCAATATCAATCTTACCCCCTCTCTAAGTAAGCAATAATACCGAACAGAGTGGGTGGTATTGGGCAATACCAGACCGCCCAGGGGTGTAATGAGGCCCGACGCTGCAGGCGGAGGGCCTTATAGCTCCTGGAAGGTCTGGTATCGCCCATAATGCTCACCCTGGAGGGTGTTATTGAGCTTAGAAAATGGGCTACCTGTGGCATTTTTATAAGAGGATTTAATAAAATTAAAAAGAAATACAAAATATTGACTAAAAATGAAGTTGAAGACTTTCTGTTGTGAAGTAGTCCTTGTCTGTGGTGTTCCATCTACTGTTGCACCCTTCATTGAGCCATTCTCCTCTATTACACTCCCCGCACGAGCAGCAGAAGAAAACATAGAGCTACCTATCTCCTTGTAGTGCTTTAAAAAAAAACAAACAGGTTTTCTATTTTGTTGCTGATCACTTTACTTTGGGGGACTGAGTTGAAGTTGCTGACTTGAAGATCTGCGGGAACTGGGAAGTAAAGCGAAGAGACTGCAGCAAAGTGCTGTGGATATGATGAAGGGCAGTCAGTCGAGGAAGGTAATTGTGAACTGTGTTAAAAAATGAACTAACATGATTTTGTTTTGTCTCAGTTTTCCATTCCAGGAGAGCAGTACTGTATTTCGTGCAAGCTGGACCATTTCCAAGTAGTCCTGAGCACGTGACGTGCCAGCTCTACTGCTTTCCATCACAGAAACCGTTGTTCAGTTCAAAGGGGAAAAAATGACAAGACTTAGTGGGTAATGTTGAATGTGGTTAATTTCTGTTACCCAGCTTTTTATAACTGCAGCTCCTAGTGACTGGTTTTGGTGATGGGGTCACTCGCTAAATTGGTAGGGGGACGGTAGTAGGGAACTGCGACGCTCGCTCCATTCAGCACTCCATTAGTGAGTGCAACTTTGTAAGACAATAACATTTTGTTTCTTTTATTCTTTATGATTCTGAGATTATTTAAAACATTAATGGTACAGTGTCTGGGCTAAGGACTTGTGTGTGTGTGTGTGTGTGTGTGTGTGTGTGTGTGTGTGTGTGTATGTGGGGGGATCGCTAAGCAATGATTAAAAAATGGCGGTGAATATGAAATAAAATGATTTTTTTAACCAATTAGCAGGCATGTTGGGCACTTGGATACTGCACTTGGTTAATGGGCACTATAGGGTGGCACGTTTTATTTATTGGTCGTGTATGGAAAGTTAATGTACCCCTCTGACAGGGGTATCAGCCAATCACAGACCAGGGAATAAGAAGCCCATTTTCCAAAGCCCTAGAATGAATAGTGTCTGATCAACTGGTTGACTATTTGGAAAAATATAAACTCCAATGCCCCTAGCAACATGGCTTCCAGAAGGGACACAGTACCACCACTGCTCTTTTCGAATACACCGGATTCCTTCCCGAGGCCCTTGATAGTAGCCAATTAGTGGGGGTGATCTAAATCGAGCTCATCAAAGTCTTCGATACTGTGAATCACAATACTCTCCCCAATAAGCTTCACTCTATCAGCCTCTCAACTGAGCTATGGGATGGTTTAAAAGCTACCTCAACAACAGGACTCAGTAAGTAAAAATTGAAGGCACACTTTCCAACAGTCGACAGGTACGCATGGAGGTTCCCCAAGGGTCGATCCTGGGTCCACTACTATTTCGTCTTTTTGTAAACCATCTTTCCACAGTCTGCTCTGAACATATCCTACTATACACTGACAATGCTGTCATTTTCTCCAAAAGTCGTAATCCGTATCACTTAGAATCACACCTCCAAAGTGACTTCACCGCTGTTGAGGCATGGCTCTCTAATAACAAGCTGCTGATAAATTATAAAACAATGAAGTCCGTGTTATTTGTGAACCCACACAATAAACACAAGAATTATCAGCTAAGGATCCTAAACAACATGCATATACCTCTTGAACAAGTGTAGTCCTTTAAATTCCTTGGCATAACACTAGATAGCTCCCTGTCCTTTACACAACATATCAAATTCATCACAAAAGTAGTCAGTTCCAGAATTGGCCTCCTCTACAGGCACCACCACAGCCTAACCCCTGAGACACTGTCACTTGCCATAGATAGCTCCATCTTCTTTATCTTAGACTATGGGCTGGTTGTGTATGGGGCTCCTTCTGATACAACCCTCAGATGAATCAGAGTGGCACTAAATAACTACTGCAGACTTGCCCTGGGAACCCACAGACTTACCCACACCTGTGACCTGTATGCACAAACCAATTGGCTTATGCTTCAGGGCAGAGTGCAATACCAAGTTTGTCTTCTGGGGAATAAGACACGCCTTGGCCTTACCCCTCCTGCTATCCAGGACCTTCTACATGAAGCAAATAATCCCCACTGAACTAGAAGCATTACCAGACATTCGCATTAAGTCCCATTCTTCAGAACCTCTCAAGCACAGAGATCCTTTGCTTACCGTGCTCCATACTGGCTTAATAAACTCCACTCCAACATATCCTGTCAGGCCAGGCTAGGGCCATTCAAAAGAAAGTTCCGCCAACACCTTACCCCTGTTAGCAAATGTGATTGCTAATCCCACCTGATTGCCAGTGCTGCATAACCCGACTCACTACCTTACTCCCCCTCCACCCCTCACTAGCCTACTACCACATCCCGTGCTTCCTTGCCCTCCTTCTCTTCCTATACTGTTCCCCCCTCAGCACTTATTTTACCCCTCCCATGCATAACCTCACCCAACTCCACTGCTGAATGACTTTCCACGCAACCTTACTCCCTCCCTATCCCTCACTTACCTTCCTCACTCTCTGCCCCTCACCTGCCTTCTCATCCTTACCTCCACCTCCCCTTTCATGCTTCCCCATATTATCCTGTTCCCCCATCAATGCTGCACTTACTCTGCCCATCTCTATTCCCCACTCCTAATTGTGACTACTGACAGTGTTCAATAAATTAAGTGCTTCATTCTATGTTTGATAATTTTGTCTCCTCTTGTATCAAATCACTTTTTTCCTGTATTGTGTTCTAATTGTGATCACTGAAAAAGCTCAGTAGTTTGACTGCCTCTTATATGTTTGATGAGTATGCCTCTACCTGTATGTGTACCGCACCTTGTACCAAAGTACTTTTTTTCCTGTATTAATTTGTTCTATCTTTACGTATATGTACATTTATTTTTTGTCATGACATGGAACCTTTGTAAATGAGCTTCCAGCTCAAAGGTGTACTTCCAGGAATCAAATAGATAAAAATGAAATAAATGAAAAGCAGGAAGAAAAACACATTTGTTTAGTTAAAAATTTGTAAGCAGGAATGGCACACTGAGCCAAGGCTCATTTCCAGGTGAGACTGGGTAGAGGGGAGAGGAAAACATCAAGCAAATACAATAGGATAGATGTTTGCAAACAAATACGTTGCAAACAACAGTACTGCAATTTGGCAAGGGCGCAGAGTTTTCAAGATGTAAGAGACTAATATGGTTCTCAAGGGAGGTGGCCGCAAGAGTAAAGGCAAAAAAAGCAGCATTCAGGAGATACAAAGAGATGGAGAGGGAAGATGATGGGGCTGTATACCAGCAAAAACAGAGGGATAGTAGGGAAAGCAGTGAAGGCACTGAGGTACAAACTGAAGAAAGAATAGCCAGGAGGGTAACACAGTGGGACAAGACCTTTTTCAGGTATATGAGTGAAAAAAGAAAGACGAGAAATTGTGAGACTGAGGGCTGCAGAGGGAGACTGTGCAGAGGATGATTAGGAAAAAGCAGATATCCTGAACAAATACTTACAGAACCACTGGAGGTAGGGAAGTAAACACAAGTACTTTCAAAGAAGAAAGCATCCTGAAGGGACTTGCAAATCTGAGAGTAGACAGGGATATGGGGCTCGATGGGGTACATCCAAGGGTATTGAAGGAGCTCAGGGAGGTACTGGCTGCACCTCTGACAGCTCTATTCAAAAACTCACTAGATACAGGGGTGGTTCCAGAAGATGGAGAAGGGCAGATGTAGTACCACTCCATAAGAGTGGCAGCAGAGGAGAGGCTAACAACTACAGACCGGTCGATCTGACATCAGTAGTGGGGAAACTACTGGATCCCTTCCAAAGGAAATATTGGTAGGTTATCTTGTGTCCGGCAGGTTATAGAACCCAAGGAGCATGGATTCATGGGAGGAAGATCACATCAGACAAATCTGATAGATTTCTTTGACTTGGTGACCAAAGAAATGGATTGAGGGTAGCGATGGATGTGGACTGCTTAGACTTCAGCAAAGCCTTAGAAACCATGCCACATAGGAGGCTCATAGAAAAACTGGGAAGCTTGAGGGTGGGAACCAAGTTGGTACACGGGGTATGTAACTGGCTGATGAATAGGTGACAGAGGGTGGTGTTAACAGCACTCACTTGGGGGAAGGGAAAGTGGCCAGTGGGGTCCCTCAGGGTTCAATACTGGGTCCAGTCCTCTTTAATGTCTTTATAAGTGACATTGGAAAAGAACTGGAATGGAAGGTGTGCCTCTTTGCAGATGACACCAAGATCTGCAATAGGGTGGACACTCCAGAGGGGTTGGAGAGAATGAATAGAGACCTGAAGAAGCTTGAGAAATGGTCAAGGATATGGTAGCTGGGTTTCAGTGCAAAAAAGTGCAAAATCATGCACCTTGGACATAGAAACACAGAGGCAGAATATAGAATGGGGTGGGGGAGATATTGACAGTCTCTAAACAAGAAAGGGACCTAGGGCTAATCATGATGGGTGATGTTAAGTTGGCAAGGCAATGCAGCAAAGCAGTAGGGAAAGCCAGTAGGATGCTGGGATGTGTAGGAAGGGGTATCACCTGCAGAAGGAAGGAGGTGGTGTTGCCAGTATATCAGTCATTGGTGAGACCACACCTGGAGTACTGTGCCCAGTTCTGGAGACCACACCTCAGAAAGGACATAGACAGGATATACTAGAGGCCATCCAAAAAAGGGCAACAAAAATGGTTTTGATTGGTTTACAAAGGCAGCGGATGGGGGACCAGCAGCTGACTTACTGTTCTTGGACGCCGGCAATGCCTTTGACTTTGTGCTACATAGAAGGCTAGTTACAAACTGGAGGACCTTGGCAAGGAGAGCAAACTCACCAGATGAACAGAGAACTGGTTGGGGACAGTGCTCAGCCGGTGGCAGTTAACTGATAATTTTCTGAGATCAGAAGGTTACCATTGGGGGTGTCGGAGAATCTGTGGAGGGCTCACCCCTATTTTTCTCCTCCACTTGATATCATCTGCACCCAGAATAACTCAACATCTCCATTTCCCACTGATGTGTCCACAGCAACCTGTATGCCCTCTTTAATAGAGAGGGCCACCCTTCCTTCCTTATCCTTCTGCCTGTCCTTCATCTTGATAGTATAACCTGGGACAACAAGTCTCTGTTTGTTTGGCCAGGTTTCAGGTACTGTATGTCAAGTAACTTTAGTTTGCCCTTCACCATTACTGCCTGAAGCTCCTCAATTTTGTTTCCCAGGCTTCTGGCACTCCAGCAAACTCCTGTTTGCCTATTGCCCTCAGACTGTGCCCGCTGTTTGTCCCTGACCCCTGATTCTGCCTCAGTTCTCCTACTTACCTTGATCCCCTCTGCTATTTCTTGCCTGCCCTGCTGCCCCTCCTTTTACTGTCACCATCCCACATATAACTTACCTCCCTTCTGATCTGCCTGCAATGATTTTTGCTCCCTTGTGCTCTACGTTGCCACTCATGCTGACTGGGTTTCTATCTGCTCCTTGAAAGTTCTGTTAGTTGGGGGAGGACTAGCTAACTCTCCCTCACCTTAGTACCCTTCCCAAGGATGCCCTTAGTCCTAGCCTCCCCCTGCTAGTTTAAACAACCAGAGAACTATGTTTCAAACCTCTTCCTTGTACCCTTGCCCACACCCCCAGGATGAAGGTTGTCCAGTATAAAAATGACTCCATTCCTTGAAAAACATTCCAGTCTCCCACAAAGCAAAATCCATCTTCAATGCACCACATTTTAGTCACAAAAAGTAGATTTTTCATCTTTCTTGCCTCCCCCTTCTGGTCACTGGTATGATCTCTGAGAAGGTCACATTACCATCCAACCTTTTTTAGACAAGAAACCAGGTCCCTAGAACATGCCTTTCCTTCTCCTAACATACTTCCTGCTGTGTCATTCATCCATAATTGAATATAACATCAGGCTTCCCACTCACCTCCTTAACCAACCCTTCCACTCGTGGGAATGCCCAATCTGCTGTTCCCACTGAGAGACAGCACACCACATTCCTGGTCTGAGGCATAGTCCACATTCTGGGTACACCTTGCTATGGAATCCTCTAAGATTTGTACCCTATTCCTAGCACTTCTTCACTGCCTTCTGTCTTCCCTTGCATGCATCACTGCTACAGTGGAATGGGGAATATAGTTGCAACAGGGTTCTCTCCTCTGGGAGGGGAAGTAGCACATACCACTTTGCTCAGTATTGTAAATCCTCTGCATATTGCAATAATTGGATCCTTCCCCAGTCACTGCCACTCACCACCCGCTTCCAAACCTACTAGCTTTTAGCCCCATTTCCAAACGCTTGGAAGCCATTGAGGAAAAGGAGCTGTAGAAGTCACCCTAACCCATATTCTGGCCTAGCTGGTGAATTTCAGCCTAGGCTGCAGCTATCTGTGTGTGGTGGAGTGCCACTAGCCATCTGCAGACTGGTCAGGTTCCACACCTCCTCACCGTACTCTTGCAGAGTATTGCACCACAGTTATGCAACAACTAACTCAACCAAGCTCTTGATACCTGCCCATTATACATGACTGTTAATACCTTACAGCCATTACTCTGGCACTAGATTACTCTAGAGACCCCTGGATAGGGATTTCCTAAAGTAAAGTAAAGTAAAACTTTATTTTTATAGCACATTTCCAAAACCAAGGTGCTGAACATATTTAAAATACAAAGTCACACCATAAATTTTCAGTAAAACAATAAATACAGAATTAATTAAGAACAATCAGGGAAGGCTAAAGTAAATAAATGTTTTCAACATAGATTTAAAACCGTTGATGATCAGGCAGTCTCTTAACCAATGAGGTAGAGAATTCCACTGGGTCGGCGCTGCTGCAAAGGAAAAAGCACAAGCACCAGAAGTTTTTAAATGAACCCTGGGAATCTCTAGCAATCCCTTGTCGGTGGATCAGAGAGGACAAAGGGGGGAGTAGGGAGTCAGGAGATCTTTCAGTTGGTTGAATTCCTGTTCATGTATGGCTTTAAAGGTAGCAAGCCAACCTTAAAGGTGATCTGCCACTGAACAAGCAGCCAGTGCACTCTGCGCAGTACAGGTGAATTATGACTGGTCCTTGATGTACCAGTCAATAACCTAGCCACAGCATTCTGCACTGGCTACAGGCAGAAGATATCAACCCAAGGAAGCCCTAAGTAGATGGCATTGCAATAGTCAAGACGAGTGGTAATGAAGGCATGGACCATTGTTGGAAGGTCAGAGGTGGTAAAATGAGGATTTAACCATGGATGACACCTGAGGTTTCAGGGTCAGGCCATCATCAAAAATAACACCCAGGTTACATACCCAGTCTGAGGTAGTGAGCTGAACACCATCAAGCCATAGACCCGATGCCTGTCCAGCCCCCAAACCCACCCCCGGACAACCAAGGTTCACTACCAACACTTCAGTCTTGTCCGGATTCAGTCTCAGCCAGCTAGTGCTCATCCAATCTTTGATTTCAGTGAGGCAGTTGTTAAACACTGAGACTGCATCAACTTGTCCGGGTAAAAAGGACATATACAGCTGAGTATCATCTGCATAGCAGTGAAAACTCAAGCTGTATCACCTGATGATATCTCCCAATGGCAGCATATACACTGCGAACAACATGGGTGCCAATATGGAGTCCTGCAGCACCCTGCAGACAGGGTGAGGGCTTCAGAGGAATAAATTCCGGTGACCACCCTCTGAGACCTGCCCATGAGGAAAGATTGAAACCAATTGAGGACTTGAACTGTTTATTCAAGGTACCTCAGTTAGTTCAGTATTTTTATGTCAAGGAATACCAGTTAGGAATAAAAAAGTGCAGAGTATCCTAGACAGGGACCTTTTATAGTTCTATACCCTTGCCTTATCCACTGAGGTAACCCAGCTAGGGTTCTGTTAATATCTCTCTTACCAACTGACCTGCAAGTATGTTCCTAGATAGAATGCTAACACATAGAAACATAGAATCTGATGGCGGATAAGGATTGCCTGGCCCATCAAGTCTGCCCATTTTTCTCTATCTATTGAAAATATCTCAGTCTTCATTCGGTCTGCAGCTTTCTCTTACGACTTTGTTGATAGCGCTCCTTTATGTGTGTCCCATGCCCTTTTGAATTCCCTTACCCTTTTCACCTCCACTACCTATACAGGACAGCTGTTCCACTTGTCCACTACCCTCTCTGTGAAGAAGTACATCCTCATGTTACTCCTGAGCCTACTTCCCTCTAAATTCATATCATGACCTCTTTTTCTTAAACACCATTTTCTCTGGAAGAGGCTACTCCCTTGTACTTTGTTAATGCCCTTGAGGTATTTACAATTTTCTCTCATATCTCCCCTTTCTTTTCTCTCCTCCAGTGTTTACATTTTGAAGTCCCTCATTCTCTTCTCATATGACATCTGATGCAACCCTTGTACCACCTTTGTAGCCCTTATCTGAACAGTCTCCATTCAGTCTACGTCTTTCTTGAGATACGGCCTCCAGAATTGTACACAGTATTCCAGAGGTGGTCTTACTAATTGTCTGTAAAGTGGTATCACCACCTCTCTCCTTCTACTAGTGATATTCCTCCTTATAAAATGGGCAACAATAATTCTTGCATCCTGATTGGCTGGAAGCACTTTCCAGCTGTGTCCTTATCAGGACATAACCTTACAGTGGGCACTACTTGTGCCAACCAAGACACAGCATTTGGGAAAATCAATTTGTGGCACCACTCTTCCACTGCAGCTCCTCAGCTAGCATCTGATGATACAGCTGCAGCGGGAGAGCAGTAGCAATGAGACAAATGAGTATTCAACGTTCCCAATCATGCACAATCATTTGACCATCTTTGTTTAACATTTAAAACTGAAAGTGTGACCCTCATTTCAGGTACAAAGAGAAGCTGATCACAGAGCCATTTTGTTTGTGTTTAAAACATAACTGAAAACATGCCTTTTCTTTTCTTGATCCCAGAGAGCTGGAGCAGTGAGTAGAATGAGACTCCCGCCCCTCCAACTAGCGTTGTCAGAACTTGTTCGCGAAAGATTCGAACCCTCCTCAAACCCTGGTGTTCGAGTTCTAATTTAGAACTCGAACACTAGAGGGTTCGCAAAAGGGTTTGACTTTTTTTTTATTACTTAAATGGCACTGCAGTGCCACTGCCTGCTGTTTCCTGGGGCAGTGAGGTTAACTCTGGACACAGACACTGGGAGGGATGACACAGGGGTATAATTATGGGGGGGATGAGGTGGCAAAGGTGAGCGCATTTGTCATGCCCAACACTCAGCCTCTTTTGCTGCTGCTGCCTGCTGGTGTGCTAGGAGAGCCTGCCATTCTGGGGGGTGTTGGGTTTCACTGGTGGGTCCTGGGACAGAGAGCTGCAAGAGAGTGTGGTGAGCTGCGGGTGGCGGCTAGACAGTTAGACATAGCTGGGTGGTGCATCACTGTACAAGCTGACCTGGCTGGAACTGAGAGGAGCAGAAGTGAATTGTAGCAGGGAGGGAGAAAGTGACAGACCGCACTGCACCCAGAAGTAGCGGAAGCACACACCACCGCCAATAGCGAGGTGTCATGATGAGCGGGCGGGGAAACTGACTGCTGGCATGGAGAGAATTGCTGTGCTCGTGTCTAGGTGTTTGGTGCTACATTTCCCACTCCTCCTGCGAATGGTCTACCTGTTTAAAATTGAATGCTGCTGCTGTTGCTGCGTCCGCCCACTGATGCTTTGCTTGCCAGTGCTGGGTGTCGGTCGTGGAGTCTTTATGGCTTGGGATCGAGCGGTATAGAACTGAGGGCACCCATGAGTGACTGCATGGCTTTATTCGGTCGGGGAATCAATCAGGCTGAGACAGCATCCTGTGGAAGTTAACTGGAGGCTGTCAGCTGGAAGTTTGGAAGGGAGAGGACAGGAATACAGACTGCTGGTGGCTCGAGGTGGAGGCTGCTGCTGCAAGCAACAACTAGCTGGGAGGTAGGACTGACTGGTGGTGCTGCAGTTCGGTGGGTGGGGGTGAGTAGTGATTGGGAGGATAGCCAGCAACATCATCATGCTGCGGGGGGGGACTGTATGCTTACTATGCTGTATGGACAAAAACAAGACAAAGTAATTAAGCAGAGGAGGTGGTGGGAGCAAGGGGATCACAGTTTGCACAAGGCAGTTCTAAACTGACAGGTGCTACACACTATTGGCCATTTGATTTGGTGCCAGACAGGGTCAGGGAGTGCCCAGGAAAAGAAGCCTGCTGCAATCTAGGAGGCATTCTCTCTTCCTGTTGTGTCTGGAGTGGGTCAGTGGCTCTACCAGTAACCGTGGCCAGCACAGCAATCAGCAAAGCAGCACAAAACTGCTCAACCTGAGCTAACATAGCTCTAGTCTGCAGGAAGGCAAGGGTAGGTGGTGTTTAATTATGTTTATTGGTGGTTTGCTGTGCTGTGTTGATCGTGTCTTCTGTACTGTCTACAGTCAGTGTCTGATTTAAAATGCTGTGCTGTCTAGTGTCTCTCCTTTGTGCCACCTGAGCCTGACTATGTCTGCTTTGGTGGGGCTGCTGGGGGGAGGGGGGGTTATATGGTTAACTTAGCATGCAACTCAAGTGTTTTCCTCTGTGTTACCAAAATTAAAGTAGTTAAAAAAGGAAAAAAAAATCATCCTTACCCTGCAGGTGGGTGGAATGGCACAAAGGAGTCATTGTGGAAAGGAAGGGAAGAAGGAGAGAGGCTATAGATCACATAGTGTCTACGGTGACAATATAGGTAGGGAAAAATGGGAAGACTGGGTGAGTCAGGCAGTCCCAACAGCTGTGAAAAATCAAAAATAATGTATATAATTTACTTTTTGGTGGGTAGCACAGCACTTGAGATACGAAGCTGGTTGAGAGTAAGGTTGTCATCCCGCCCCCCAACCTTTATACCAACTTTACTCCTCTCGATGGACTGACAGCTGGGAGGGAGGGACTAGTTAAATTAGTGTGTTAATTATACTGTTAGTGTACATGCACGCGAGTGGTGCAAAGTGTACAGTTGAGTCATGTGACTCAAACTTTAAGTTGTGCAGCAGGAAATCATCAGGACAGACTTAGCTGGGTAAGTAGCAGAGCAGACGTGTTGTGCTCTGCTCCATTTTTTTGGGGAAAAAAATTACACTTTGAGCAGCGGCAGGCGCTGGTAGTGGTGTGGAAGCAAGGCATTTTTTTCTGTGTGGCAGAAATTACAGGGGGATCAATGCACTGGAGCAGCCAGCCAGTGGCAAAAGTGACAGTTGGCAAGGTGGTTTGTTGGGAAGGAAGTACAGGAGTAGGCAGGTAGGGGGACTGTAGACGCAACTGACTGGGAGCCTTGGGGGTCTCTGTGTACAGGAGAGGTCATCATCCTGCTGTGTGCACTTTGCTATACTGTACCTGTGACTCCTTCTACTTGGCGTGTGGGCCTGGCCAGCCTATCATCCTGCTGTGTGCCCTTTAAATGCAGTGTATCCTACCCAGTGTGTGACTGCGTGCACTCTGTAGTTCAGCAGCTAGTTGTGTGGTATCCTTAAATACTTGCCAGAAATATTTCCCTGTTGGGAGGAGAGACAGAAAAATCCCTTTCACTGTGTTGTGTGACTGTCTCCTATGTGTCGGACTGGCCATCCAGTCATCCTGCTGTGTGCCTTTTGACTGCACTGTACCCTACCCACCAGTGTGTGTGACTGTGTGCACCCCAGCACCCATGCCAGAGAAATATTTCTATGTTGGGAGGAGAGACGGGAAAATCTCTTACTCAATACAAAGAAAAAAACATATATCTGTGTGTCACTGTGTTGTGTGACTCCATCTCCTATGTGGCATACTGGCCAGCCCATTATCTTGCTGTGTGCCCTTTGACTGCACTGTACCCTACCCAGTGTATGACTGTGAGCAGCCCAGCACCCATTTCTGTGGTATCTGGTAATACCTGCCAGAGATATTTTTACGGGGGACTTTGTGGGGAGAGAAAAATCCCTTAATAAAAATAAATAAATCTGTGTGTTGCATCTTGCGTGACTCTGCCCCTACGTGGCGTACTGGCTATCATCCTGCTGTGTGCCCTTTAACTGCTTCACTGTACCCAGTGAGAGTGTGTGTGTGTGTGTGTGTGTGTGTGTGTGACTGCTATGTGGTGTACTGGCTATCATCCTGCTGTGTGCTCTTTGACTGCTGCACTGTACCCAATATATCAGTCACACAAGATCATTTCTCTCTCCCCTTATATTGAAAAATGTTATATCTCTTTCTCCTCAGTTTCACGTGCATTTCACTATTATCTTCATTATTGGCAGCACAATTTAAAAAATAGTGTTCGAGTTCTAAAAAAGATTAGAACCCTAGAACCTGTCCAAAAGTTCTAGACTAGAACTAGAACCCAGAACTTCAGAGGGTTCTGACAACCCTACCTCCAACACAAATATACACACACACAAACAACTGCACATCACTTGGTGATGAGAATCAGCTCTGGGCAAAATGTCCCAAATGAAAGTTTAACCTGTGCTACTGTGGGAAAGAAACTTGACACCAGTGAAGTCGACAGATGCGCAAGCTCCCTACATTCTTTGTAGATATAAAACAACAAACCCACTCCTTTACTGCCTCTGTTATACGTCAGTTTAAAAAAAAAAGGGAAAAAGATGTATTCAAAAATTTAAAATGTAACTTTTCCACAGAGCGGGCTGCCAAAATTAGGGACAGTGATTGTACAGGTGGTAACTATGAGACGTTAAACTGAGGTCCTATCTGACTGTTCTGGTGGTAGTTCAGCTGTATGTTAAAGATCCCATGGCACTTCTCAAAAAGAGCAGGGGAATTTCCCCGGTGCCCTGGCCAAATTTCCTCCATTCATGAAAAATACCACCAACAGCTTAATCTGGTTCAAGATCAGTTGGCATTCATCTGTATCCCCTTCCCCCAGGTCGTACCTGAAAATAGGCACGATTTGTCTAGTGCACTTACCCAGTCAACAAGAACTAAATAAATAAATAAAACTATGGCAGCTGGCAAATAGCATGCTCATTCTTAAGGAAACCACTCACTTGCTCTGAAAGAAATGGCCGCTGTGTGTGTTCCTTGCTACCAGCAACACCAGGTGTGTGCCAGTGGGGCATTAAAACAGTGTGTGCATAGAGGTAGGACAACTTCAGTGTTATTCTGTGTGAGTGTATTGTATGTGTGTGGGTGGGGGGGGGGCGCCTGTATTGGCCATCACATAGTTAACAAACTGCTTTAACAGAGGGACTATTTTTGCTGTTTGACATATAAAAGACTCATGTTTATAAAATTGTTTGGCATGTATGTTCTTTTTTTTTTTTCTTAAATACGTACTTGAGGGGCCCATTTTATAAGCACAATGTGTGGATTATGGCCTGATAAGAGCACGTGCCAGGTGCCTCATAACGCACCTGGGACATGCTCTTATCAGGCCATAACCCACATCTTGTCGTGTCTTATTGCTTGCCTACGCAACCCAGCATCCTGCTGGCTCTCTCTACAGCCTTCACACGCTATGCATGTGCTTGCTTACTGCGGCTCTATTAATAAAGATTATGGCAAGTATCTTTTGAGTCAACTGTACTTACTATCATATGGATCTGAACTTTGGAGTGCACCTTGGTTGCTAAATGTTAGTATTTGTATCGCCCCCTCCCCGCCTTTCCAGAGCATGGTATATGTATGTGGTCATGCCTTCTCATACTGCCTTGACCTCTTTAGGTCATTAGGTATGATCATTCCTATGTTCCTTTTTTAATTCATGGTCACCAGGACCTGCCTCCACCCATCATGTACTCCTCACCCAGAGTTCTGTTTTCCAAATACATGATTTTACATTTTTTAGCATTGAAACCCAACTGCCACACCCTCAATTATTCCTCAGTCCTTCCTAGGTCCCTTTTCATTTTCTCCATCCCCTCAGGAGCGTCCACTCTGTTGCAGATTTTGGTGTCATCTGCAGAGAGGCATACTTTCCATTCCAGCCCCTCTGCAATGTCACTTATAAAGACTTTAAAGAGAACTGGCCCTAGCACTGAACCCTGCGGTACCCCACTGAACACTTCCCTCTCATTGGATTGGGTCCCATTTACCACCAGTATCTGTATCCTGCCAATTAGCCAGTTCCTAATCTTGTTTACTACCTTGGATCCCACTTCCAGGCTGTCAAGCTTGATTACAAGCCTCCTGTGTGGGACGGTGTTGATGGCCCTGCTAAAGTCAAGGCAGGCCGCATCCACCGTACCTCACTGTTCTATCTCTTTTGTCACCCAGTCAAAGAAATATATCAGAATTGTTTGACAAGACTGACCCGCTGTGAATCCATGTTGCCTCAGATCCTTTGCTCCACTGTCCTCAAGATATACCACATTCCTTTCTCTTAGCAATGACTCCATCAATTTTCCTACCACTGAGGTCAGGCTGACTGGCCTATAGTTGCCCACCTCCTCCCTGCTCCCACTTTTGTGTATAGGGACTACAATTGCCCTTCTCCAATCTTCTGGAACTTCACCTGTTTTCAACGATTTGTTAAACAGGGCTACCAGTGGTGCTGCCAGCTTCCTCCCAAGTACTTTCAGCATTGTAGGATGTATCCCATCCCGTTCAGCTTTGTCCCACTTCAGCTTTGATAGTTCTTGGAGGACTCTCTCCTCTGGGAACAGACTGCTGTCCACTCCTCCTCCTCCCTTTTTGCCTCTATCACCTAACTGTGGACCCTCCCCATCCCTCTCCTTCATAAAATCTGAACACAAATATGCATTCAAGATTTCTGCTTTTTCTGCATCTCCTTCAGCACAACCCTCCTCTGCCCTTTTTAGTCTCACAATCCCTCCCCTGGACTTTTTCCTTTCACTAATGTACCAATAAAAAGTCTTATCCCCTCTTTTTACAGCTTGTTCTACTTTCTCCTCCATGTGTGCCTTTGCTGTTCTGACTGTTTTCTCTGCCTCTCTGTTTTTTTAGATTCAGTCTCCTGTCCTTCTCACTCTGAGTACTCTTGTACCTCCTGAATGCTAGCCTTTTTTCCATTACTTTTCCAGCCACTTTCCTTGAGAACCACAGTGGTCCTCTCCTTCTCTTTGCCTTATTTACTTGCCTAATGCACAAGCTTGTTGCTTTAGCTATGGCCCCTTTTGAGAGATGCCCACTGCTCCTCTACTCTCCCCTGTTTCCTTTCTTTCATGGCATCCCTGAGACAATCCTCATTTTTGCAAAATCAGCCTTCCTGAAATCTAGAACCAGTGCATTCGTGTGGTTTGCTTCATCCACTGTTCTTACTTTAAACCACACTGTACGGTGGTCACTGAACCCCAAATGGTTGTCTACCTCTACCTCTGTAACTCTTTCCGCATTTGTAAGCACTAGGTTCAATATCACTTTTTCTCTAGTGGGCTTTTCTACTAACTGTTTGTTGTCCCTACCCCTTGCTATAGCTGCAGTATTGGTGCTCCAATTTAAATCCGGCAAATTGAAGTCACCCATAAGCAGCACCTCTCCCTTAGCTGCCATTCTGTTGATAGCCTCCATCAGTTCTCTGTCCTGCTCCTCCCCTTGTGCCATGTGTCTGTAGATCATGCCAGCATGAATAACGGTGTTCTTATCTGTTTCTAGTGTGACCCGCAGTGCTTCTTCCTCTTCCTGTATCCCTTGTACCTTGGTGGCTTGAATTTCCTCCCTTACATAGATAACTACAGCTCCTCATCCTTTTTTTCCCAGTCTGTTACTCTGGAACAGAGCATATCCTGGCACTGCTATATCCCATTCCTGGTTGTGTGTAAATACTGAAAAGGAAAAGGTGCTAATTTTAAACTGCTGGTGCGGTTTAAATAGCAGGGCTTCAGCCCCGGCTGCAGTAGTTGGTTTTCAGCATTGGGGGTTGGAGATATGGACTGGTCCTCACTGGGTCCCCCTCCTTCCCCACTTGGGACAAGGACTTACTTCTGTGGCTAATTCATCCTGCCCACCCACCCCATTCTCTCCTCCACTTAAATGCTTGTAAGCCCCTCCCTTAAATGTTCAGGGACTCATTAGCAGATTGGCTGTGGCTAAAAATTGAAAACAGTTTTTGTCTTTGTCTTTTTCACTAGCTAATGATATTTCTCATTGCTTGGGGTTTCGTTCCCTTAAACTGCTTACATTTTCCTGTACCAGTTGATTTTTCAATACTCCTGTCTACTCTTTAAAGTTACCCTGGACTGTTGCATTAGTGTTCTCCAGGTTTCATGCTATCATATACCCTGTCTGTATCTCTCTAGGAAGTTGCTTCAGGTGATTGCTGGGCCAGATAAGTAAATAAGTTAGGGTACTCAGGTTTCATGCTAGCATACACATAGTTATTGGTGATAGATATTAACCAATGTCACTGTCTGTGTAACCTGTGAATGACTAGCAATTTCTGTGTAACCAGTGCATGACTCACAATTTTCTTGAACCAGGAGCCATTGCTATTTGGGATACCATAATTTTGAGATGATAACTTTGCATGGGCATGCGCCGCAATCCCAGGTAGACTGAAGCTACAACCATCCTACCTTCTGTATAGCTTGAGATAGGTCAATACTCCAGGGCCCCCTATCCCTGAATACTCTCTCCTCCCACCCACTAGGATAACCCTGCCAGGGGAGTTAGATCCTGTTACTGCAGCCCTGAAGTAACTGCCCAAGGGTGCTTACCCTCACCCCCCGGCCTCTACCACCCCCCGAGGTCTGACAGGATGCTGCCTCTGAGTAGCTGCTCCATGCTCCATGGTCTGGCTAGGACCCCAGCCCCAAATCACAGTCCGCTGGTTGCCAAACCATCTCTGAAACTGCCTCCCCCCCGACTGGGGATCTGCCAAAGGCTTGAGATTGGTGCACCTAAACATAAGCAGCCTGCTGCTCAACCTTGCTGAGCTTACAGCTTGGGTGGTGCTTTATAACCTGACATTATGGGTGTCACAGAGACCTGGCTGAAGCCACATACTCCAGACTCTGCCTGTGCCCTCCCAGGCTACAATCTCATTAGGCAAGACAGGGCAGGGAACAAGAGATGGGGTGGGGTACTCCTATACTATAAGACGCACCTAAACGTATCCGTCATAGGACACGTGCCACCCCCATCCCATTCTTGTGAGTTCCTGCATGCCCTGCTCCTGCTAGGCAACACCAAGAAGGTACACCTAGTCTGTGCCTACAACCCTCCAAAGGGTGGTGTGCCAGGGTTCTCCTCCCTCCTTGACAGCCTTAGCCCCATGGTTGGCTCGAATGAGATTCTAGTCCTAGGTAACTTCACCCGCAACTGGCTAGGCCACAACGTCCAGCAATACAAGCCCCTGCTGGCTGGTCTCGCCCTCAGCCAACTCATCTCTGAACCCACAAGGCTCTCCCCACATGGAGACAGGGGTTCCCTCATTGACTGGGTGCTGAGCAACAGACCAGAGAAAATTGTCTCCTCTGGCATTCTCCCAGATGCTATATCGGATCACTCTCCCAACTACTACATATGGGGCATCTCCCCTCCTAAGATCCCCTGCAAGGTGATCCAAATGAGGGACTTCTCCAAACTCAATGTTGGGGACCACCTTGCTGATCTGCGACACACTGACTGGTCCTGGGTCACTGCCACAAATGACCCCTCAAGGGCCCTTGACAACTTCCTGACTGTCTTTACCCCACTGCAAGACAAACATGCTCCTCTTTCAAAAAGGAGGGTGAGGGGCACTGTCACAAAGTGGCTCCATGGAGGCCTTTTTTCTCTAATGAAACAAAGGGATAAATGCTGGGCGAGATACAAGAACTCCCTCTCCAGTACAGACCTCCTTGAGTACTGGCAGCTGAGAAACTCGTGCAAAAGAGCCATCCAATCTGCAAAAAGCAAGTTCTGTCAATCTGCCCTACTCTCCACAGCCAGAAACCTGAGGAGTTTCTGGCAGAACATCAAGAACTCGGTTGGGGGGGTCCTCCAGTGCTCAGGTTACTGATATGCACATTGGCGGGGTAAACTGCAACAACCTCCGTGCAATTGCCAATGAGTTTAACTTTCTGTTCTCTAACCTACCAGCTCTCCCCAACCAGACATATGACCCTAAGGATCATGCCCCCCCTCCCAGGGGAAAAGCCTCCCACCCCCCCTTCTACCTCAGGGTCATCTCTGTCATGGAGACGCAGAAGCTCCTTGACAGCCTCTCCCCCCATACTGGCACTGGGCATGACTGCCTTGAGCCCAAACTACTTAGGCTAGGGGTGTTCTATCTAACCCAACCCATCACCCATGTCTTCAATGCATCACTTACCTTGGGCATAGCCCCGGACATCTGGAAGATGGCCAAAGTCATTCTGGTCCCCAAACAAGGTGACCCAAAAAACGCAATGAATTACCGCCCTATAGCGATCCTGTCAGTGATCAGCAAACTCCTGGAAAAGACTGTTGCCTCTCAGTTCAGCCTCTACCTACAGACCCACAATCTACTCTCTCCAGCTCAGCAGGAGGTTTAGAAAAGGGCACAGCACCTCCACTGCCCTAGCAGCTGTTACCTCCACTATCAGGACTGCTTCTGACCAAGGCAAACTGACTGGGGCCATATTTGTGGACCTCTCAAAAGCCTTTGACCTGGTTGACCATGCTCTACTATGCTTCTCTCTCCTGTCCCTTGGCTTTTCCCTCCCTGCCCTTGCCTGGTTCAATGATTACCTCTTGGGCAGGCAGCAGTACACAAAGTTCAACTAGGCCCTGTCTGAGCCAGCTCCGGTTAGCTGCGGGTTCCCCTAGGGCTCTGTCCTGGTGCCTCTCCTGTTCTTCCTCTTCGTAAATGAGCTACCCTCGGCCGTGGCGCATGGGCTTACCACTCTGTATGCAGGCGAACTAGTCATCATGACTAGCTCCAGGGACATCTCTACCATCAACGCTGAGCTAAACTCCAGCTTTGACCTAATCCAAACCTAGCTAGAGGCCCACAAGCTCATGATTAACCTGCAGAAGATGCAGGCCATGCTCTTCAGCTCAACAGCCAAGACAAAAGCTGTCCCAGGCCTGCTTAAGATCTTAGGTGCTGATGCGTCCTCACTGCAAGTTACAGATTCTGTCAAGTACCTGGGGGTGACTCTTGACCCTCAACTGGATCTGAATTTGCACCTAAGCAATGCATGCAAGGCCTCAAATTGCAAGTTGGGCCTTGCATACAGAGCAAAAAACTGCCTCACCCCTGCTGCCCGACTTGCCTTAGCCAGGGGAGTCCTCCGACCCACGCTCTGCTATGGGCTTGTCACCTTCACCTATGTTGCTAAAACTAGTCTCGCAAAATGGGACACTGCATATAACAACGTATGTCACTTTGCGTTCTCAGCTCCCTGCCTTACCCACCGCTGTGAGCTCTACTCCCTGCTTGAGTGGCTCCCACTGGAAAAGCACCATCCCTATGTCTTGGGCAATTTCATAAATAATGTTTTCAGGTCTGCCACCCTCTTAGCCCTCACTGAATCTCTAGTTCTGGCTAACCCCATCTACCTTCTGAGATCCAACGACTCTCAGGCCCTCCTGGTGCCCAAGACTCGCATCCAAATGGGCGACTGGGCCTTCGCTGCGTACTCATCCAGGTTGTGGAACTCCCTCCCCTCAAGCACTCACTCCTCCCCCCTCCCACCATGGCTTTAAAGCCTCCCTCTGGGGCTTTCTCAAATCGGCCTCCACCTGCCTATGCACCAGACGAACCCACCTGACCTCTGTTGCTCCGACTGGCTGAGTCGCTATCAAAATTATCTGGCTATGGCAGTGGTCTGCCGCACCATTATTCCACTACCAAGCGAGAGACCAACTAGTTAGATTAATCCACTTTAGGCCCAACCGCTCAATCAGTGTGTGCATAGTTAGTGTCCTACTTCCAGACTATGCACTGGGCCTCCTCCACCCTAGTTTGTTTCTTCTATGCCTACCTACTAGTTTTTATTGAGTTGCCGCCCTAATGTTATACTACCTGCTGTCTGCATTGTTAAAATCCTGCCGTCTTCCTGTACTGACCTTGTTGTTTGATACACGTTAAATGTAACCTTACTTGTTTTGCCTGTCCAAGAATGTACCATTGTAATCTCCCAGGTCACACCTGAAAATAGGCACTTGGTTGTCTAGTGTGTTCAGCTGGTTAACAAAAGCAAATAAATAATAAATTTCTCAGTCACAGTGACAATGTTCAGGTCTGCCTCTGCCATTAATGCCATTAGGTCTGGTAGTTTGTTACCTAGACTTTGGGCATTTATATGCATGGCTCCAAGTTTTGGCGCTTCCCTTCTTTCCACCTTTCCTGTTTCCATTATGCTTACTCTCTCCACCACTCCCCCCCAGGTGTATCTCCTATCCTTCCCTTTGGATGTATGCCGATTCTTATCTGACCTTCATTTTTGTCTTTATTGCTATTTTTTCGTTTTTCATGTCTTTTACCAGTTTGTGGGGGAGTGATGGCTAAGGTTCTATCTGCCAGTGTCAGATTGATAGGTTCCTTCGCCTCAAGCTTCCCCTCCTCTAGTATAACCATTCAGTGTTGATATTGAGCTTCTGTACCAGTGCTTTTACACCTTCCCTGGTCTGGTGTAGTCCATCATGCTTGAATAGCTGCCTCTCCCAGAAGTCTTCCCAGGCACTTACGAAGTGGTACCCTTTTTCCTTGACACTAGCTCTGTAGCTACAGTATTTGTTGAAGTCTTCTGTTTCTTTCCTTCTGATTCTGTCTGGGTTTCTGCCTACTGCCCCATAGTGCAAGAACCTAGGAGAAGGTTAATGGTGATGTCTGGTTAGCTAGTTGCTGGCCTAGTTTGGTTAAGTTCTGTTTGGCCTCCTTGACTGACTGATTAGCCAGATCATTTGTTCCAAGGTGTACTAAGATATGAAGGTCTTCTCCTCTCTTTGCTATCCTCACAATATGATCCACTTCCCATCTTGCTGATGCACCCAGGAGGCATTGAATTAGCACCTTTGTATGTTCGTAGTTGCTCATCTGGGTCTCTCCCCTTATCATGGAATCACCAATAATGATAACCTTCCTTTCCTCCTTATTTCACTGTCCTTTTCTTTATTGCCACTGTTTGCCAGCACAGTCACATTTATAAGTAGAAGCAGTCAGCAAAGCAAATCCCATGGTGGATGAAACAATCTGTTTTTTACTTTAGATGAGGAGACAAATGGGCAGAGTTTCCTGCAGATTTTCAGACTCTCTGCACATGTCCCTGCAGTTGCTGTCCTGCTGCTCTGTGCTCCTCATGCTCTGGAATCGATTTGGAAAGTGTGATTTAAATACCTAGCTTGTTAGCAGTCATGTGACCCCCCATGGTACTACTATCCTACTTACTATCCACTCCTGTGTTCAGTTCCTGATAGATTGCTTCCTTCCTAGTCCCCGCACACTGAAGGCAGCTGTTCTATTTAAATGGTCCCTTCACAAAGGTTAGTTTTAAAGTTTATTGTAATAAAATAGCAGGTTCAAGTGGGCTTCCTATTGAGTTACTGGACCCTGCAGCAGCCTGACTGTGTATTCCAGCAGGAATCATGCAGTGAAATGGTAAATGGCAAGAAACCCAGTATTATTACTAGTGATGGGAGAACCAGTCTGGGAAAAATCCAAACCAACAACATCATGGGCAATTGAGCCACTTCCAAACTTTTTTTTTTCAGTTCGAATCAGTGCACATGTCTAGGTTTTTCTTCCTGCAAATGGTGCTGTAGTGCAGAAGACAGTTGCTTTCTTGCCCAGCTCCTGATTTCTCACCGATTATTGGAGTGCTACACACACCAGGATGGATTCATTGGGCTGTACAGCAGACGTGTGTGAGCATGAGCAGCATGGGAGGGACTGGACTTGGAGCCGACTAACCAAAGCAGCTCCATATTGGGTAAATGTACTGTACAGTATTAAGCGGGCACCCAGTCAGTTGGTAACTGGAAAGCCCACACGGTTCTGTTACTGGCTGTACCAACTAGTGCTTCTGCTCTCAGTGCATGGCAGGCAAACAGGTTGTTGCAGCAGCTGAGGCATCTTGCCCACTCTCAGTAGCTTCTGGCTCACTGAAAAAAAAGAAACCTTTTCTTTAAAGTTTTTATGCAAGACAAAACAAGTCAGAGTAGAACTGAGAAGCTAAATTTCATTTAGGAGAAGTAGAGGCTGGGAAGGGGACGAGAGTGAGCTCAGACAAGCATTCTGCAAAACTGTCAGCTCTGTCAAGGGTCACTCTCTTTCTCGGCGTTCTAACTCCTGTGCAGATTTAATTTTTTTTTGTAAGCCAAAAATGGAGGATATTGGAAGGGATAGTGAGTGTGGCAGACAGAGGCAATGCTGTTTATTAAAACTATGTATTTTAATTTACAGCTACCGTAATTCATAATGGTTCTAAAATATTTTGAAGAGGTTTGGAGTACTATCCAAACCTTGTATTGCTTATCAGAATCTTTAGAACCTCAGAACATTTTGAGGTTCTCTCACACTTACTATTGCAATACTTAAAAAAATAATAGTAATGCAGTCACTACTCAGTCTTATTATCCCTGTGATGTCTTCAGCATCATTTAAATTAATCTGCCAGCCCAACTATTCTAAATGCATATTTTGACTTTGCTTACATTGGCTTGTCCCCATTACACTGTTATTAATTTTTTATGCTTTAATTTGTGAGAAAAATACAGAATACAGTAAGTAAAAACAAAAGGCAGCCATTAGAAATAGTTTATTATCTTTCTATATGCGCTTTGCTCTGTTTTTTTTTTTTAATATGCACACACTATAAAGAGAAAAAAATGCCCCTGCGGTATTGCAAGGCATGTAATCACATTTCTGGGTTCTAATAAAATTTTTAAATCACTCAAGCAAAAAATATGAGTAGAACATCGCAATGCAATTTCAGCTGTGTAATGCATCAGGGAGTCTCTCTTAGCCTCTGCTTATAATACTAAAGGACAGGCAATTTTAAAATAGTTGATAACAGTTGTATAAAACTACTAGCATCCCTGTTCTGCTTTTCTTAGTTCTTTCTATCTTATGTAGTGTATTTCTGCTTTAGTTGACAGATCCTGCTCCCTTGCCAGGCCTACTATGAGAATGCCAAGCCATCTGGGGCACTGCCCAGCTGCTGTCACTTCTCAGCAGGTGTATAATGATGTGGAACATTGAGCTTCTTTGTCCACAGTACTGATGTGCGTAAATTGTGTTTTTCACAGTAAGTCCCACTGTGGAGCACCCTCTTATGTATGTTTTTCATTTTGTATGAACCAGTTTATATTCTTTCCGCTAGGAGAATGCCAAGCCAACTGGACAACTGCATAGCTGCTGGAACATATTAGCAGGGATGTCATGATGTGGGCAGTGAGTTTACCATATAAAAGCTGTCAACCAGTGTAGGGGCAGTGGGACAAAGAAACATGAAAACACCAGGAGATTGAGTTATTTTATTTTCCTGAGAACTGTGTTTTATTTAAACCCTTCCCCCTATCTTGAACCCCCATCTGACCCAGTCTGAACCATCCCCTTTCCCATTGTCTCTAGCAGCTTGCTATGGCTTCCCCACTGTAGAGATGTGTCTACTAAGCTGCCACTACTGAAGGCTGAACATGCATGCCAGAGGTGGACCATGGAGATTAAGCACATACCTGGACCATCATACATGACAGGGAGGAATGTTTCCCTATGTATGTATACCTCTTTGTGGGGATATCAGCATGCTGAGGTAGTGCACATACTAAAAAGTCCTGCTGATGTCCTACTTACTCCGTTTCCCAGACTGTGCATCTGCTCTGTCCCCCTGGGCCACCAGCGGACAGTGTACACCACCACATGCCACTGATCGGCTTGGATGATCATACAGGTCAATCAAGTTAAAAGATACCATAAATATTTTAGAGTTAAAAAATTAAAAACAAAACCATCATGGTCAGACTCCCCTCATGCTTTGTTATAGTACTGCTTTAAGAATACTGTTTAGTGAATCTGACTGAGATTTTTATTCTTTATAGTAAGGGTGAGTGTACCTCTCAATGTTTGATCACACTGACAAACTTTTGTTTATCTGGAAGGCAGCATGGTCTAGTGACTAGAGCATAGATTTGGGAAGCAGGTGACCACGGTTCCCAGCTCGCCACAGCCACATACTCACTGAGTACTCACATAATCACTGAGTGAGTGCATTACGGGGGTGTGTGTGAGTTTGCATTTCATTGCAGCCAGGCTTTGTGGCCAGTGCCCTTTGTGGGCAACCCTTGCTTTAATGCTTTTGTGCATTATGGAGGTATGCATGATTTTGCATCTCTGTGAAACCTGGCTTTGTGGTCAATGCCCTTTCTGGGTAAACCTTGCCTCAATGCTTTAGTGCTGAGGTTCTTTGTCTTTTTAACTTGCTTTATTATTTTGTGACCAATATGGCCCAAACCTATAAGCCCATATTTGGGCTGGTTCCTTTTCTCTTGGTGTGAGACACAGACAAGGCACACTGGTAAGTCCTGTGTAGGATGAAACATCTGTCTATATCTTCTGTTCTTACCTTTTGCAGATTGTGTGAGAGGCCATTTGGTGCCATACATTCCTGCATAAAGCAAAATCAGCCTAAATGTTCATGGTGATTTGCATATGTAACCCATGCTGCTTTGCATTATGGGTGCATGTGTGTATGATTTTGCAATTCTTTGAAACCTGACTTTGTTGTCAATTCCCTTTTTGGGTAAACCTTGCCTCAGTGTTTTTGTGCTGATGTTCTTTGTTTTTTTGTTATTGTTTATTTAAGTACATCAGTGCTGGCCAACATCCTGCAACTGCTATGATACTTCTGTTTCAATGACTATATACCCTGGAGCACCAGAAGCTCTCTAGAGACACAGGGGACACTGTGACAAAAGTAGGGAGTGTGGTACAGGCCCAGACAGTACAGCTGGGCAGGGATACTGTGTTGGTTATAGGCTGGACTGCACTGAAGGATTTATCAACATCTGGGGCACTGCCTATATGCACATTTATTTGCTTTAACTTTTGCCATTCTTTCACATAGGACGTTGTTCCTGACTCCAAGTAAATACCTGTCATTCTTTTTTAACTGCGGACCCTGTATTGTATTATTTAGGGAGGTTAAGCTACTCTGGGGATTAAGTGTTATTGATTTGTGTGTGGATTGGGTAGCGTATGCTAGTGGGGACCACAGTGGTTGGTACTGTATTTCAGAGGTTAACTATATGTGACTTTAACCATGTAAATTCCCAGGTGGAGGCACTGAAAAACTTTCAACTTGACATTTTTGGGTAGTGAATCTCTACAGGGTTTATCAATCCAGGCCTATCAATCTTTTTTCCAACCCATAAGGCACTGACATCTAAGGTAACCTGGTACACACATCTGGAGGCACCACTGAGATCTACTGTTTACCAACTGTACACCTCTGTGGATCGATCCCAGTGTTAGGAACAGTTTGGGAGTTCCCCCAAATTCTGAAAGTCAGCATGATTTTGCAGAAAGTTTAGAGATGGTGTTGTATCTGGGGTTTAGACCATTAGAAGATATTACTGATTATCAATGTCCATAAGCTGCCCATCAAATACATTATTGTGGGAGTATATTCTTTTCTTTTTTGTAAAATATGTTTATTAGTAACCAACATAGTTATACAAAAGTACAAGGTATACAGTGTTTAGCAGAGTACAGATAGAATAGGCCCAAGTTACTGGATACAAACCATCACAACAAGACACATGTTAACTTTCTCAAAGGCTGTCCCTGGTATTGTCAGGTAGAGACAGGTAAGGAGAATGATATTGTGTACAGGCAGAATACCCTTTTCCAGTTCTTTTTCCAATTAGCTCCATAACTTCAGGAAGGTTTCTACTTTGTTCATTGCCATGTACTGGGCTTTCTCAATTCTCTTGCACTTTACTAATGCATTACCCAATGTGTCACTGTGAGGGCATGTCAGCCACCCAGGATTGTGCCAGACCATGTTTGCAGATTACTAGTCCTAGTCTCAACAGTGGATGTATATATTTGTTTCTGTCTGGGCCCCCAGGGCAGTTGCTATTTGGAACGTGGACTGCTGTCCCTCCATAGAGAAAGTCAAGGATGTCTGATAGGAACTGAACTATTGGACCCAAGTATAAGCCCAACTTTGGCCACTTCCAGGCCATGTGATAAAAGGTTCTCTCGGCTGCCTGGCATTTGGGGTACAGGTTAGATTTAGTAGGATCTATTCTGTGTTCCAGTGCTGGTGTGAAATATTCAAATATACTCAATATGGAAATTAAACTATATTTGGCATAACCTGTTGCTATTAGATCACAGGAACACTCCTTTAGTAGCCTCCTGGGTCACTCAAGTCTACCTTCTATTTTGACAGAGTGCTCTGGCTCCTTTAGTGGCCTCCTCCCACTCACCATGCGCTGGTGTGAGCTGTAAGAACAAAAGAAATATAACACAGCCCAGCTATTAGGAGATAAAAGGAAAAAGCATTCCCACTATTATGAAGAAAAAAAGACAAATTTAACCCCCAGATAACCATAATTCCCTCACATGATCAGCTGCATTTACTATGCAAGCAAGGGAGTGCCTTCATTCAGAAGAAGGCAACTGGCCATGGACTAAGGAGGGCAGGCTGTCTTCTTCCCTTCTTGCATGTGGCTGAGCCAGGGGTGCTACTAGCAGGGTCCTTGCTGCTACAAGTGTGCAACCCCTGCCAAAAGGGTGCTGCTACCGGGGGGGGGGTACAATCAGTGAATGAATGCTAGTGCAAACTAGCGATGATGAAAGTCAGAGGCCAGCTGTGGAGGCAGGCAGGTGTGCCAGCCACTCATCAGTGGAGTTAAATTTTATCAAAAGGTGGGTGCTGGGGGGAGGAGGGGGATTTGGATGCTAACTGAGGATGGGGGTATGGGGACTTCTATGTTTAAAGCATCTGGGCTAGGGAGGAGGGTGGGGGTTGTTGGCTCTCCATTTTATTTTTTTAGATAGTATTTCCTGAATAAGGGATGAACAGTGCTACTAGTCGTTATTTGGGATCCGAATAACAAATAGTGCCTTATTTGTGATATTCAGGAAACAATGTTAGTTGCTTGCACACCCCTAGTTAACAGTTTTCAATCAGAAAAGATAGCCACAATAAATGTAAGTCACCCCTCCCTGTGTCAAGGGGTATGATGGTGAAAGTCCAGGGAAGGGGGCACTATGCAGCATAAAGAGTCCACATACCTGGTCGGCCTGGCTTACCAAACCTGATGAAGCTTTGGTGGCCATGGACCTATAGGTGCAGAGCCAGATGGCTGGAGAGAATGAAGCTACTGGTCTTGACCTGCCTGGTGTTTCTATCTTCACCTCTTAGGCCTTTTTAGGCAGTCTTCACCAGGCAGGCCTCTTGACGTCTTCTCCACTAGTTCCTTGGTCCCCTTGCTGTACACCCTATAACACACATGAGGAACTGTGCTGTGGAGGCAAACTTCCTGTTAGCAGTGAAACAAATGAGGCCTCACACTTAACTTCAGGAACAGGGAATCCCATTTAATGAACAGTTAATAAACTGGAACAGTCACTCCATGAAGCAGTAAAAAACAATTTAATTTCTCTTGACCGAGATATCATATTTTTAACTTGGTTCACTCTAGACCATGAAGAACACATTTGAGCATTAACGTCCAGGCACCTTCCTATAGCTTAGGCAGCCACAGTCCATCCGCAGGCAGTTCAACTCCTAGCTGAATCAGGCCTTCAAACTTAAGCAGCCATGCTTTCCTTCACTGCTTCTGGACAAAGAGTCCCATCATTCCAGAAGGACAGCTGCCCAGCCTACAGCCACCCTTAAATTAATCTCCTTTTGGGGCACTGAATCCTACAACACAGCAGTCCTGGAATAAGGGTCAGCCTGGGACCAGGGAAGCTTCATACCCCCTGGTTCCCAACTGAGCCCCATCCTCAGCTCTTTCTCTTTCCTTTTCTCCTTGCTGGGAGTGGGGGGTAGGTCCCCCTCCATAGTGGTCCTCATGTGCCTGCATAATTCAGCCCTCTAACAGCTGAAGGCTCCTCTCAGGCTCTCCACCTTCTCCTCCCTGGCCTGTTTTAAAGTGATGCCTACTGGGGCACAAGTAATATCGGCCACCGACATATCCACCCCTCTCATTGGTCCTCATACAGCATCAATGAAGTAAGAAATCAACTGCGGCCTTAATGGCCGGGCGAGCAACCACCCCCACTCAGCCAACTCTCTATTATCTGGTCAATTTTACCCAATTGGGTGCCAAACTACCCCTTTTATTTCTGTCCCATGGGTGCCAAAACAGTCCACCAAAACAAAGGTCTAATCACAGACCATCCACACAGGTGCCCAAATAGCCATCTCCCCAAAGCCTTATGGGACCTGTAGTCCCACAACAACTATTTACAAAGTGTCCCTTTATGGCACCACCCAACACCGAAACTACTTTCATTCAAAAGGAGAGCGGCTCCTTTAAACCCCCCCCCCCCAGTAGCTGTGCATGCTCAGAAGCATAGACCACCAAAACTATTTACATTAATTATTTCATTTTATTTTGTTTTCCTTCATGATGCAGTCCCAAGCCCAACTGCTGCACACCGGACCCGGAGCAGCTGCTCTATTAAATTCTTTAGATTGGCAGCCCTGCATGCACCCCTAAGGCACGGTCCGTCCCAACTATTTACATTTATTAATTATTATTTTTTCCCTGAAGTCCCATTGCCATTGCAAACCCCCCAAAATGCGCCTGGAGGTAAAGAAACAATGGAGCGGTGTCCGGCCTGCCCGCCAAGAGCTGGGACACCACTATGAGGCGGGCAGAGCCACCAAGAATCAATCAATGGACTGAATAGGTCCATATCCCTCCAGAACCACTGACTCGATGCAGCCAGCCCCGTGGGGAAGACATGGAGTCACAGCTCCTCCCAAGGTAAGCCCAATTTGGGGGGCTTACATAAATGCTGTAATGGCTGGCGTTTACTGTTTACAGAGAACTCAGTATTCCAGCATCTGTCCTTGCAACTTACAATTTTTTTCTGAAACTTACAAATTTTGGAATATTGAGTTCCCTTCCAACACTAAACATCAAGCTTTGCAACATCTATTTTTGTCTGTCTTTCGTGACTGAAACTGTTAGCTCTTTACCAGATGAGGCAGAAGTGAGGAACACCAGTAACCCCAATCTTAAATAGGGTTGTTCCAGGTAGGTAGAAATCGGGATGGCTCTGGTTATGTTAAATTAATAAAGAAATGTTGGAGTGTCTCATAATGACCATATAGACAGAATGCCTTGGCAATACCTGCCATGAGTCCTTACTCCTCTTTCACAATTATTGTGGACAGGGTAGGGTAGGATAGTAGAAGGTCAGGGTAGTAGGGTAGCAGAAAATCAGGGTAATAACAACCCTACCTTTATTAACTAGCTGTTTTTCATTAGGGTATTTTTAAGGTAATTTAAGGTAGTTTGGAGGTACCCACAGGTAGTGTTTAGGGTAGCATATGTCACTACCTGCCCATACCAAGTCAAAATAAAACAAGCATTGGTCGATTCTAATTATGTTTGCAGATTTTTATAATGCAAATGTAGTGTGAACAAGGGTATGGAGGAGACGGATGACATGACAAGTGTTTTTGTTATTGCCTTCATTGCCCGTGTGTGTGGGGGGGGTGACCCAAAAATGCTCTGGGGCTAAAGGCAAGAGATACGGCAAGACTACTGCATAGAATCTTAAACTTTTAGCTATACTGCTAGTGTACAGGGACTGGGAGGGAGAGAGAAAGCATTCCTTTGTGGTTAAAACTTTTACCTGTGTTGCCAGTGTTGGGAGGCTGGTGTGGTGGGAGTCTTTGTTTTTATTTAATCGGCCACAAAACATTGATGTCGACATCTTGCGAAAGTTCAGCCATGAGAGGTGGTCCACATTGTTTGATGAAATGCCATATGCAACTGGCATATGATTTTATAAGTACTTATAGCTACTTGAATGCCCAGCTTAGTCTGCTTCCATTTATTACATCAGTGGGCTTGAGGACACAGAGCCTGAGGCTAGGACCAATGTGAATAAACTCTAGTGTAAGAGAAATACACAGGGGGGGAAGTACTAGCAATAACTAAAATGGAAAGGGACCTGGGGGTAGTCATATAACAGATGTTCTAAAAGTAGCCAAACAATGTGAGAAGGTGGTGAAGAAAGCCGGTGGAATGCTGTGGTGCATAGGGAGAGGTATCATCAATAGAAAACAGGAGGTGGTGATGCCGCTGTACAGGCAGTTGGTGAGGCCTCATCTAGAGTACTGCATGCAGTTCTGGAGACCTCATCTCTGAAAGGACATCGACAGGGTGGAGGCAGTCCAGAGAAGGTCAATGAAAATGATGCAGGGGCTACACCAGAAACCATATGAGGAGAGATTGAGACAACTCAATATGTATACTTTGGAGGGCATGAGGGAGGGGGGGCTATGATAGAGACATTCAAAAACCTCAAGGGGATCAACAGAGTTCAAGAGGGTGGTATCTTTCAGAAAACTAGATGTGCAAGAACAAGGGGTCACAATATGAGGCTGGAGTGGGGAAGACTCAGGGGCAACGTGAGGAAGGATTTTTTCCCAGAAAGGCGGTGGATGCATGGAACAGCCTTCTAGAGGAGGTTGTGGGGGCAAAAACAGTTGTCGAATTCAAGAATGCATGGGACAGGCAGAAGACAAAACTAGTGGAAGGAAGGCAGAGGTAGGCTGCAGATCAAATAGGATCTGGAGTTCATACAGTAAGCAGGGAAATGGGCAGACTAGGTGGGCCAGGTGGTCCTTATCTGCCATCAAGTTCTATGTTTCTATGTCAGCTAAGCTCCCTGATGTAATAAATAAAATTTCACTAAACAATATGGAGTACCTCTCATGACTAAGCTTTTGCAAAATATTGAGAGTAATGTTGGTGGTCGATTGATTAAAAACAAGGACTTAACTCTCATCCATTGATTCGAGTGATGTCCTTTCTGCTTCATTTTTTTTATAATCATTCTGAATGCCTTGGCCGGCTGGCTAGCACAGCGGCAGAGCTACTGCTTACCATCCAGATGACCTGGGTTAACTCCCCGAGTTTGGGACATCTGGTGCTGACTGGTGAGGCAGGCTTGGGCATCCTTTGGACGCTTCCTGCCTCGGGGATAGAGGGCACATCCTTCCAATGCATGACCACACCCTGGTGACCCAGGGGAAGGGGGGTATTGTGCAGAAAGGAATAAGTGGTCTTTCTGGGGTGACCTCTTATTGGCACATACCCACTCGCTGAGCAGGTGACGTGGAGCCATCACCCTCCAGAGTAGGGGCTGGCAGAGGAGCACCAAAGGAGAGGTTGGGCCTGCCCACCCTTCTGATGGCTCTGATAAGCTAATTGCTGGGCCACCTCTCAGGACCACACCCTGGGGTGGGGTAAGGGGAGGGCCCAGCAAGGGACAAAATACCCACAGCAGCACCAGGCAGATGAAGCCACCCTGCCCGCCACACCACAGCAGGGTCACTTCTATTCTTCCCACACCTCACTGGCTTCTCCTTATGGCCCAGACTGTCGAGTGAAGATGCTCCTCCTGGCATGGTGTACCAGAAGGTCCTGTCCATGTGGGACAAGCCGTGGGTTACGGTTGGGGTGTCTGTGGAGGTTGCAGAGCGAAGGCTGGTGGTGAGCATGACCACCAAAGGACTACTGCAGTGGGCATAAGGGCTTGCTTAGGTGGAAGGAGGTCTTGTCAGCTGGCAGGGTGAAAATGGGGGACAAAACTAGAAAATAAAAAAATAAAAAATCATTCTAAATGCCATTCTCACTGAGGAAAATTGTTTCAGCACTTCCTCTTCACGGATCAGCCTGGTGTCTTTCTAAATAAGAGAGAAAGTACAGTAGCTCACAGTGTGTAACAGACATAGTCAAACCATTACAACTCCCACACCTAGCATAGGTAATAAATAAGGGATCTCTTACCTGGGTCGTGAGGTGCCTAGGATAGGGATGTTGAAGGGATGACATCTGTGGGACCTGAAAGAAATGCAAAAAATGGGTCACAAGGGGTCTATAGTTCTTTAGGGAGGAAATAGGACAGATAGAGAAGTTCAAACATAAAACAGCAATTATCTGATAGGTAGGGGGTTGGAGTGCTGTCAGACATGTAAAATAAAAGGGAAAATCAGACAGATAGGGAAGGTCAAACATAAAATAGAAATTATCTGATAGGCAGGGGTTTGAAGTGCTGTCAGGCATATAAAAAAGGGGAAAGTTGGACAGATAGGGAAGGTCAAATATAAAATAGTAATTATCTGATAGGCAGGGGTTTGGAGTGCTGTGAGACATGTAAAATTAAGGGGAAAATAAGTTAGTATTGGAGAAAAACTGTAGTGATAGTAGAGGCAGCATAGATGACTGGTACACTGGGTACTGAGCAAGCACAGAAATTAAGTAAAAAGGTGTTTTAGATGAAAAGATACAGTTTAAAGAACAGGTGTGAGAGAATTAAGTAAAATAGAAATGGAAAACCAGAAGACCAATAAACATAGAAACATAGATTTTGACAGCAGATAAGGACCTCCTGACCCACCTAGTCTGCCCATTTCCCTACCTACTTAAACTCCAGATCCTAAATGATCAGCAGCTTACCCTCTCTTTCCTACCACTAGGGTTGCCTTCCGTCTATTCCATGCATTCTTGAACTCACCAGTTGTTTTAGCCTTTATGACATCTGCTGGGAGGCTGTTCCATGCATCCACCACCATTTCTGTGAAAAAATATTTCCTCACATTACCCCTGAGTCTCCCACCCTCTAGCCTCATTTTGTGACCCCTTGTTCTTGCATATCTGTTTTTTGAAAGATGCTGCCTTCCTGGACCTTGTTGATTCCTCTGAGGTACTTGAATATCTCTATCATATCCCCCTCTCCCTCCTTTCCTTCAGGGTATACATATTGAGGTATGTCAGTCTTTCCTCATGTGACCACCCAGCTCCCTGAGGTTACTAGAATCCTATCAGCATTATTGTTAGGAAGGCAGCAGGCAGCTGGTATGGAGTTCATTAGGGGCTCCTTACATAATGACATCATTGTTTACACAACTAGCCTGAGTGAGGAGTGATTAGGTAATTTAGAACTCTTGCAGTAGCATAAGCCACACTGTGTGGATAGCTGCTCTGGGGAGCTTAGAATGCTCAATTTAGTTCAGTGTGAGCTTGAGTGAGGAGGTGAGAGTGGTAGAAGGACAGTCAGAGGGCTCTGAGAGTCCCCAGGATTTCTCACACTAGTCAAGTGTCATTTCCAGGTTCCAGTTGAAGTGGTGGAGACAAGACTACAACAGGATTTCCTGATTTCTACTCCCAGTAAGGTGGAAGGATCTGCTTGTTCTCTCTGGACTCAAGGGGCAATCCTCTGAATGTTCTGTGGTGTTTTCAGCTGCCTTGGATAGGACCTGAAATAGACTGTTTGGACCAGCTACCCAAAAGAGTACCTTTCCTTTTCCTTTTTGATTGTTCCATGCCCAGTGGACGGAATACGTTTCTGTGAGTACTGTCAAGGAGACTAGATCTCCACATGTTCTTAGGGGAGTGGATAGTGTGGGGTGCGTGTGCCCATAGATAAGGCTGGATCGCACCTGTCAGTGCCCCTAATCTCACCAGTATGAGTGAAGAAAGTTAAACTGTGGACCCCAGTGAGTGCAGTTTATTTTCTCTGTGTCACCCCAGTGTTGTGACAAGTAAAATGTTGGACTTCAAGCATTTCAGTGGGGAATGGGGGTTCCAATGGTGTAATCCTGAAGAATGGCAGAGACTGTCAATTGGGGCCAAGGGTGGGAGGAATGCCATCTAAGCGCTTACAAGGCAGAACTTCCTGGTTCATAAATAGCACCGGTATTTTTTACCTGAGCAAGTGGCCAAGCTGCAGGTTAAGGCGTGTGGCTAAGTTTCACTTATTGCACCTATGTCCAAGAAGAGTTCTGAGTGTGTGGCTTAGATTCACTAAATAACATTCATGGGAAGAAAGATGTGCATGTGTGTGGCCCAGTGTTCACAACTGCACTTCTGGGAATTTGGGAAGAAGTTGTTTCTGTTTTGTTCATGAACTGTACTGCATGCAAGGAGAGTTCTTGAATCTGTACCTGTCCAGCCTGGACCAACCCTTGGGGGTCCACTTCAGCTTTTACTTGCCACCTGTTGAATAAAGCCATACTGCACAATCCCAGTCACTGTTATGGACATTCTGATTATTGCTTCTGGTTGTGTGGATTTACTGGGGCCCCCACAGCAGGTTAGATCAAGCATATGCATAGCAGTCTCCACCCAGGACCTGGGTTGTGTTATTTACACAGAGTTCAAGTTGTTTGTTTCTGTACCCCCACCCCTCTCTTCCTCTAGAAAATGAGCCAGGTATACATCCTAACACCAAGGGTGGTACCTACCTTTTAGTAAAGTATATTAGTATGGCAGTATATGGGCACCAGTGTTTTCCAGATATTTTAGCTTAAGTGAGCATTACAAATAATAGGGTGTATGCACAGTAGTTAAAGAAGTGGCCTGGGGGTTACACTCGCATTTTCTGGTGCATTCCTTTCACCATTTCTGTTGCCCTGCTCTGGACTGCCTCCATTCTGTCAATGTTCTTATGGAGATATGGTCTCCAGAACTGAACACAGTATTCCAGATGTGGCCTAACCATTTGTCTGTACAGTGGCATCACCATGTCCCGTTTTCTACCAGTGATACCCCTCCCTATGCACCCCAGCAGCCCTCGTGCCCTCCCCGCCACCTTTTCACATTGCTTGGCCACCTTCAGGTCATCTATTATGTTTACCCCCAGTTCCCTTTCCAGTTTTGTTGTTATTAGTATCTCCGCCCATTTTGTATTCCTCTCCAGGATTCCTGTAGCCCAAGTGCATGACTTTGCAGTTTTTTGTATTGAATTTAAGCTGCCACACACTTGACCACTCCTCCAATTTGGCTAGGTCTCTTCTCATCTTTTCCACTCCATGTGGAGTGTCTACCCTATTGCACATCTTGGTGTCATCTGCAAAGAGGCTTCCCTTCCCTTCCAGCCCCTCTGCAATGTCAGTAATGAAGACATTGAAGAGGACCGGCCCCAGAACTGAGCCCTGTGGCACCCCGCTGGTCATCCCCCTCTCCTGGGAATGAACTCCATTTACCACGACCCTCTTTGTCCTGTTGCTCAGCCAATTTCAGACTCTGTGTACCATCTTTGGACCTACTCCAGACTGTGCAACTTGTTTGCTAGCCTCTTGTGTGGGATGGAGTCAAATGCCTTTGCTAAAATCTAGGTAGGCCATGTCCTCCGCCTCTCCCTGATGCACCACCCTGGTTACCCAGTCAAAGAAATCTATCAGATTTGTTTGACAAGATCTCCCTGCTGTGAATTCATGTTGCCTCAGGCCTTGTGCCCCACTAGCTGCCAGGTATGCCACAATCCTTTCCTTTAACATGGAATCCATAATGTTTCCCACCCTGAGGTCGAGCTGACTGGCCTGTAATTTCAAGCCTCCACCTTGCTCCTACTTTTGTGTAGTAGTACGGCATTCACCCTCCTCCAGTCCTTCCACACCCTCCTCTAGCAATTTGTTAAATAGGGCTGTCAGTGGTGCCCCTAGTACCTTCCTGAATTCTTTCAGTGTTCTGGGATGCATCCCATCTTTTCTCATTGCCTTTTCCACTTTTAGTTTCGAGAGTTCCTTTAGGACTCTCTCCTCCGTGAATGGACTGGTGTCTACCCCCCCCACCGATGTGTTTCCTACCCCCTAATTTTGGTCCCTTCTCCCTTTCCCCTTCCTTTGTAAATACTGAACAGAAGTATACATTTAGAATTTCGGCTTTTTCTAGGTCCCCGTCTGCACACTCTCCCCTTTTATTCAACCTTGCAATCTCTCCATTTGTCTTTTTCCTTTCCCTGATATACCTAAAGAAGGTTTTGTCACCTTCTTTTACTGATTTTGCTATCCTTTCTTCAGTTTGCCCCTTTGCACACCTGACTGCCTTCTGCACCTCCTTCTGCTTTGCCTGGTACATTTCCCTATCTCCCTCCCTCTGTATTTCCTTGTACTTTCTGAATGCCTGTTTTTTTTTCCTCCTAACCTTCCGTGCTACTTCTTTTGAAAACCATAGTTTTTTTTTTATCTTTTTACTTTGTTTACTAGCTTTACACAGAGGCTTGTTGTCTCAGCTATGGCTCGTTTAGGTTTCTCCCACTGTTCCACTACTCCCCCCTCACTCCCCGTTTGCCAGGATTCTCCAGAGGTGTTCCCACATTTTCGCGAAATCTTCCCTCTTGAAGTCCAGAACCTTTACTTTTGAGTGGCTTGATTCTACCCCCGTCTTCACTTTAAACCACACTGTATGGTGATCAGATCACTGGACCCTAGATGGCTGGCCACTGATAGATCAATTATTCTGTCACCATTTATGAGAACCAGGTCTACTATTGCTCCCTCCCGTGTGGGCTCCTTCACCAGCTGTCTGAGGCATGCTCCTTCCAGGGCATCCAAGATGTCTCTGCTCCTGGTAGTGGCTGCTGCTTATGTGTTCCAGTTAACATCTGGCATGTTTAGGTTTCCCACCAGCAACATCTCCCCTTTCTCTGCCATTTTATGTATGGTTACCACTAATACCCTTTCTATTTCTTCTCCCTGTGCTGGAGGTCCGTAGACAACTCCAGTGCGGATGGTGGTGCCATTTCCCATCTCTAATGTGACCCATAGTGCCTCCTCCCCTTCCTGTCTTCCCCCTAACTCCATTGCCTTGGTCCCCTCTCTGATGTACATAGCCACCCCTCCCCCTTTTGCCCTCCCTGTCTCTCCTGAAGATTGTCTACCCTGGTATGGTAACATCCCAGTCATGGCTTCCTGTGTACCATGTTTCAGTGACTGCAACAGTGTCTAGGTGTTCCTCTACCATCAAGGCCGCTAAGTCTGGGATCTTTTTTCCCAGGCTCCGAGCATTTGTATGCATGGCTTTCCATGTTTTGATTCCCCTGCCTGTACCAGCTTTCCCCCATCCAGATCACTATGCATTCCCTCTATGCCTTCTCCCCTATTACCTCTCTTTGTGTTTCCTTTTGTTGCTTTCATGGCTGTAGTATCAGCCTGTTTGTCTACTTTACTCTGTGGGGGGGGGGGGCAGTTTGTTTTTCCCTGCTTAATTCGACCATCCCCCTTGGCTAATTTAAATGTTCCTTTCCTCAGCTCTAGTATCTGTTTGTTTGTCTACCTTAACCTGTGGGAGGGGGAGTTGATTATTTCTTGTTTAATTCCACCACCCCCCTTGGCTAGTTTAAATGTTTGCCAATGAAATATTTAAACCTCTCACTAAGGATCTCGGTTCCCCCCAGATGGATGCAGGCGGTCCCTCCTGTATAAGCCCGCATCTCTCCAGCTGGTCCCCCAGTCCACAATGAAGCCAAATCCCTCAGCTTTGCACTAGCTCTTCAGCCATTCGTTTAAGCCCCCAGTGTGTTGTACTTTGGCCTATATATATACACACACACACACACGCACACACACACACATACACACTATGTTTCTGGGACCCATGTTATTGGATAGTACTGGGATCCATCACAGTACTTGTGTGTGTGCTGGAACCCATCACTGGTGTACTAGAAACCACGTTACTAATTAGTACTTGGGTAGTCACTGGTGTATACTAAGAGTCATTACTGGATGTTAATTTGATGTATTACTTGTGTATCCCAGGGCCTGTGATTCCATATATTACTGAGACACATCACTTGTGTGACTGAGATGGTGTGTACTGTGACCCATTAATGTTCTTTTTACTGGGAACCATGTTACTGGATATTACAGGGACTCATCATTGATGTGCACTGGGACTCATTTCTGGATAATACCAAAAAGTCTTATCTGCGTGTACTGGCACCAGAGTTACTGAACATTATTGGGACCCATCACTGGTGTATACTGAGACCCTTTATTGCTTTATACTGACATCAAGCACTGTTGCGAACTAGGACTCATTAATGGTGTGTACCATATCTGGCAGGTTCTGAACATCAATGGATGACTGAAAGAGTGAGACATGTGTGTACAGTACCCATTTTTAGACCTTAGCAGAACCCATTACTGGATTGTAACATGGGGATATCTTAATCTATTGTCTTATCATTTGAAGAATATCCTGGAGATGCAAATGATTTGTGATGGCTTTAGCAAGCCTGATATATTAAAAGAGAATCAGTCAAAGTCAAGCAGATAATAGATACACAGAACTGTACTGGTTGTAAAATGATTTAACCCAGCATAGTGTTTTTACACTCTTAAGGTCAGTGTAGTACTTCATAATGTTTTGTGCCTTCTATGCAGTTCAGGCATAGACCCCAGTGATATTTTGTTCTGTGCCTACTGTACAATTCAGGGAGATAAAACCCAGTGACATTTCAGACTCATGTGGAGTCACTCAGCTACAACAAACTGATATATTGTTGTTGTTTTTTTTATACAAATTTTTCTCCATGCGCAGTGTGGGCAGGCTCTTCACCACGTCACCGCCTCCTCTTGCCCGACACCCACCTCACTGGATCACCATGCCCATGATCTCCCGTGTTGGGACCAGGAAGGAGAGGGCCGTCCTTTACATCGTCTGGTGACACACATTCAGATGGGGCAGAGGTGGGTGGGCAGGTCTTCATTTAGCCCACACCATTCCTTTTTCCATTTTCTCCCTGGTCCCCCTGTTATGACAGCACATCAAGACATGCACATGGAGGCGCGCATGCTCTGCAGAATTGCGGCCCCTCCCTTCGAGTCACTTATCAGCAAAACTAAAAGGAAGACAAATCCTATATGGTTTACTAAGGAAGTACAAAGCGCAGTTAGGGAGAAGAATAAGGCATTCAAAAGATATAAGGCCTCTAAAAAGGACGAGGACATGGACCATTATAGGATCAAGCTGATGGAAACAGGTAAAATAATCAAGTCAGCCCAGGTGATGGCAGAGGAAAATATTGCATGGGACATTTCAGGAGGAAACAAAACTTTCTTTAGATATATTAGAGAGACGAAAGCAGGCAAAGGATTAAAGCAGGAGGAGGGGTGATAGTGGGAGAAAGACAATTGAAAAGCAGAAGTCCTAAATGATTACTTTTGCTTGGTATTTACAAAAGAAGCAGTTGGAGACGGACATCCCAGCTCACACAGACTGAGAAAGTTGATACAAGCTCATTCATGGTAGAAAGGGTTAGGGACGAACTATCAAAGCTGAAAGCAGACAAAGCCATGGGTGCAGATGGGATCCACCCAAGGATGCTGAAGGAACTAAGAGAGGAGTTGGCAGCACCTTTGGTGGATATCTTTAATAGGTCTGTTCAAGAAGGAATAGTCCCAGAGAATTGGAGGAGGGCTACAGTCATCTCCATCCACAAGGCAGGAAGCAGGGAGGAAGCGGGAAACTACAGACCGGGTCAGCCTGACCTCTGTGGAGATAACGGTGATGGAATCCCTACTCAAAGAAAGGATAGTGGCATTCCTTGATGACAGTGGGCAGCAGGACCCTAGACAGCATGGGTTCATGATGGGAGATCCTGCCAGACCAATCTGATACTGTTTTTTGGCTGGGTGACTAAGATAGTAGACTAGGGGGCTGCAGTAGATGTGGTTTACCTGGACGTCAGTAAGGCCTTTGATTCTGTACCCCATAGAAGGTTGCTGAAGAAGCTAAGGCAAGTGGGGTGGGAGAAAAATCACATCATAAATAGGAAACTAGCTGAAGGACAGAACTCAGAGAGTCATAGTAAATGGTGTCTTATCCAAGGCAAGAGCAGTGATGAGTGGAATACCCCAGAGTCGGTGCTGAGTCCTTTACTGTTCAATATCTTCATAAGTGATATAGCAGAAGGGCTGGAGGGGGGAGGACGTGCCTCTTTTCAGATGACACAAAGCTCTGCAATAGGGTTGACTCAGTCGAGGGGATAAACCAAATGAGAACTGACGTCCGCCAACTTGAGGAGTGGTCATCTGCATGGCAGCTGAAATTTATCACCAAAAAATGCAGGGCCATACATCTGGGAGAGGGCAACACCACAGCTGAATATTACTTGGAAGGAGAAAAACTTACTGCCTGAGGTCAAGAGCGGTGTCTAGGGGTCATCATATTGGAAAACTTGAAGGTAGGAAACCAGTGTGAGAAGGCAGCTCTCAAAGCAAACCATATGCTAGGGTGCATAGGCAGGGGTATCACAAGTAGAAGGAGCGAAGTGATCCTCCCACTGTACAGGTCACTGGTGAGGCCTCACCTTGAATACTGTGTCCAGTTCTGGAGGTTGCATCGAAGGAAGGATATCGACAGGTTGGAGACGGTACAGAGGAGGGTGACTAAAATGGTCAGTGGAGTCTAACCCAAGAGCTATGAGGGCAGACTAAGGGAACTGAACATGTACTCTTTGGAACAATGTAGGAAAAGGAGGGACATGATAGAGACCTTTAAGTATCTCAAAGGGTTGAACAAGGTACAGACAAATGAGATTTTTCACCTAAATGAATCCACAGTAACATGGGGGCACAGCATGAGTTTGAAGGGGAGGATTTAAGAGCAACACATGCAAGTTCTTCTTAATGGAAAAGGTGGTGGCATCATGAAATGGGTTGACTTCAGAGACAGTGAGTGTCAAAACAATCAAGGAATTCAAAAATGTGTAGGATAGACACAAAGGAATTCTTAAGACTAATGCAAGAAAATCTTAAGGGGGGGGTAGTCCACTCTAGGGGCAGACTAGATGGATCTCTGGTCCCCATCTGCCGACACTTTCCATGTTTTGTGCCTGCACCACCACCAGGCCTCTACCTGGTGGCAGTCAAGGGCCGAGTCAGCTGGCCACCCCTGCCTGGCAGAGGAAAGCAGTCCCTGGTACGCTCAGTCCTCTCCCACCCCACTGATCTCAGGCAACTCATGTTCATTCACAAATATGGGTCACTGGCCAGGCAGAAGGTAAGGCAATCAATGCCTCCATCCTCCATGCCACTGGGCTAGCTATAAGCTGATACCAGTATGCTGTACAAGCCTTCATACAAGGTATAATCATACCATTAGACTACTTCCAGGTTAACACCAAAAGCTGTGGTAATGGATAGCTTTTTATTTTTTATTAATTTTTTTTTCTAATTTAACATTTTTATTGAAAGTTTCACTATACAGATAGGACAGGGTCTGTACATCCAAACAGTATTCTTTGAAACAAAACAGCATGAATGACCCCACCCCTACCCCCAATAACCCTCCCCAAAAAACACCCCCTGACACAGTTCCTGAGGATTAGGAGCCCTTGACATCCATCCATTTAAAATAAATGTATTAAAAAAAAAAAAGGGACAAGAGTTAGATAGTGTACAATGTATGAAGCGAGGCCCAGATCCGATCATATCTGGAATTGTTATTATTAACACTTGAGATTGTCTTCTCCACTCAGAGGTTAAATACTAACTCATTTAGTCATTCAGAATAAGAGATAACCTCAGAACTCTTCCAATACTTAAGCAGTAATTTTTTAATGGACATAGAAATCAAAGCGATATGGAACTTATGCTTATTAACTGAAAGCTGTGAATAATCCCCAAAAATACAAACCTCTGGAATGAACAGGTCTCTCAGCCCAAGGAGTGGGTCAGCCTTTTCCTTTATAGCCTCCCAAAGAGGTAATATCTTAAGGCATTCCCAAAAAATGTGAAGTAGAGAACCCTCTGCCTGAGCACACCTAGTGCAAAGACTAGAGGGGATTAAACCCCATTTAACCAGTTTCTGGGGATAGTGGTAAAGATTATGGAGAATATGAAATTGCATCAATCGTAACCTATCTTGTGTTACAAAATGATGGCAATTATTCTGGATAGTTGTCCAGTCTTTATCCCAGTTTGGGAGTTGGGTCGCCCAGAACTCTGTAGGGCCAAATGGTGTAGGGAAACGCCAGTCATACAAAATATTGTATAATTTAGAGATACTTTGGGGGAATTAGCCAAAGGGGCTAAATCTGTAAGAAATGCAAAATCGTAAGATATAGGGAGGCCCTCTCAAAATTATTTGAGAAGAAGGTGTCTAAGTTGGTATACCTTGACATAATCACTTCCCTTGAGCCCAAATTTCACCACAATATCCTCAGCTGATAACCAAGTACCATCCTCCTTAAGAAATGAGTGAACTTTCCCCTCACCTAAACTGGGTAACCAACTAGGGGGTAACATTTTGTTATCCAGTTTAAAAGCAGGAGACTTCCAAATCGACTGGTCCGCATCCAACCAATTCTTATATTTTAGGAATCTACACAACTGTAAATGAATATTCAAAGAAATTCTGATTGTAGTATCTTTTAACTCCTTAGGTATCGATACTGCATTGAGAAAAAATAAAGCAGAGGGGGCAATATTGCTCAACCGGATCTTTTCCCTCTCTATTTTAAGACAGGCAGGCAAATAATCCAGGGGATAGGAGACCATCCATTTTAAGTATTTGGCTGCACAAGAAGCCCAGAAGTACAACCATATATATGGAAGACGCAGGCCTCCCTTGGACTTAGGAGCCACAAGCTTGTAAAAAGCTAGCCGAGGCTTCTTTTTGGACCAGATAAAATCTCCAATCACACTTTGAACCTTTTTGAACCAGCTGCTTGGCACAGAAATGTCCAGCAACTGGAGAGGATATAAGATACATGGGAGAATATTCATCTTAATCAGACTGACTATCCCCCAAAAAGAAATAGGTAACGCCGACCATCTCACCAAGTCCAAAGCCACTGTGGACAGTATGGCCTCTAAATTATATTTAAAGGATGACTGCATATCCCTAGTTAACACAATGCCTAAATATCACAATGAGTCCTTAGACCAGGCCAAACCCAGGGAGATAATGTCATTCTTAAAGACGTGGTGATTTAGGGGGAATACAATCGACTTCCCTACATTTGATTTGTAATTAGATAATTTACTGTATTGTTCTATTATATCCAACATGGCGGGAATAGAAGTCTCTGGATGGGAGAGATACAGAAGCAAATCGTCTGCATAAGCAGCTACCTTCAATTCAGTACCAAGAATGGAGACCCCCTGTACCTTCGGGCAAGATATTAGTCTACGGATTAAGGGCTCTAAGTAGAGATTAAAGAGCAAGGGAGAAAGAGGACATCCCTGCCTGGTACCAGAATGCAACGTGAAAGTCCTAGAGAACACGCCGCTCCCTGATATCTTAGCCATCGGTCGCTGATACAAAGCCCTTATCCAGGATTAAAATTGTTGAGGAAAACCAAAGAAGTTTAATGTTTGAAGTAAAAAACTCCAATTAACTTTATCAAAAGCCTTCTCGGCATCCAGAGAGACCAATGCCATTGGTACAGAAGCATCTCTGGATTCCAAGAATACATGTGAAAGCGTACGGAGTGGTCTGCAGAAAATCTACCTTTCATAAATCCAACTTGATGCGGGCCAATTAAATCAGGAAGAACTAGACTAAGTCTGTCAGCCAAAATCTTTGTTAGAATTTTAATATCTTGGTTTAACAGAGATATGGGTCTGTAACTCTCAACATACTCTGGATCTTTCCCTGGTTTTGGAAAAAGCACAATAAGGGCTTCAAATAAGGAGGAATCAACCTGAACCCCTGAAAGAATATAATGTAAAAGAGACAAGAGATAGGGAGTAATTTGTTCCCTAAAACACTTTTAGAAATTTGCTGAGAAACCATCTAATCCAGATGATTTATCTGAGGGTAGGCCCTTTATCGCATCCAATGTCTCAGACTCTGTAATAGGGGTCATCAGCCTCCTGCCCTGGGATTCTGAGAGTTGAGGCAGATGGGTCCCCGCCAGATAAGAGGAGAGAGTGAGGGCTGAGGGTGGATCAGGCATTTCACCATATAGATGTTCATAATAAGTTACAAACTCCGAGACAATTTCCTGAGGGTTAGATTTGAGAGTACCATCAGATTTGGATTGAATCGGAGGGGTAAACTGATTGGACCCATTGTTTAATTCTCTGGGCCAGTAGCTTGCCTGCTTTTTCCCCGTGTTCTATATAAGAGGCTTTAGTACATAAAATAGCAAACTCTGCTTTCTCATTAAACATAGTAACATAAGAGTCCCTCAGTTTAACCAACTCTTGTTCCGACTCCTCCGACGGAGTTGAGTGTAAGCTAATCTCTAATATTCTTATCCAGGCCAATACCTCCCTCAGCCTCTCCTCTCACCTCTTTTTCCTCGCCACAGCTATCCCAATTAAAATGCCTGAAAGGTATGCCTTAAAGGCACACCAAAGCATATCTGGTCTGGTATCTTGGGTAGCATTCAGATCAAAAAATTGTGTAATATGTTCTTTGATTTGTTCTCTGCTTTTGGAATCCTTAAGCAATTGGGCATTCAATTTCCACCTAGTTTGCCGTTTAGACAAAAGTTAAGGCCAACTCACAAAGCACTAACGAATGATCGGAGGGTGAACCTGATAAAATATGGGAACCTGTCACCCCGTAACAAAACCTGAGACACTAGTAAATAATCAATACGAGAGAGACCTGTGAACAGGGATACAAAGTGTATTCCTGTCCGTAGGGTGCTGACCCTCCAATACGACAGGCCCAACTTATCCATTAATTTCTGCAGTGCACATTGTGCAGGGAAGGAGAACTCATTCGAGAACCAGTAGGGTCCTTACCTGAATCTACCACTAAATTCCAGTCCCCCCCCAAAAATAATGGTAGAAGGCAATAGTGGAAGAATATTATTAAGCAATCTCATGAAAAACAAAGGGTCATCTTTGTTGGGGCCATAAATACTGCCTAACATGAAATCTTGAGAAAACAAAGTGCCCTTAACCAGGACAGATCTGCCCTGGGGGTCTTTAATTTCCTGGATAACCTGAAAAGGAATGCCCTTATTAATGAGAATTAAGACCTCACAGCTGTTTGAAGTTCCTTGGACTGAGAAGACCTGTCCAATCTGCATCCGTCTCATCTGTATGGCTTCCAAATCAAGTAAATGAGATTCCTGGATAAAAACAACATTTACACCTAAGATATCTAAATGCTTCAATATCCTATATTGCTTAGTTTTTCTCGGGCCCCATTAATGTTCCAGGTTGAGAAACAAAGCTCTCTAGCCATTGTACAAGTATATTATAACAATCCTATAAATAAAGCAACGGACTCCTTTGAATAAGATCCTCACTCGATCTGCAATGAACTGTGCCCCCCCAAAAACGCTTCTCTGCTCCCAGCCCTCCCCACCCCAATAACCCCATCCTCCCAGCTATCCCAACATGACATTAACCCCAAAACGCACTCCATCGGCTCCTCCTCGCCCACCCATCCCACCCAAATCTCCTGTGCATCGCTAAGCAGCACTCCTACAAAAACAGATGCTCCCGTCCTCCCACCCACCTCTGTACAAAAAGCCAGATTAGTGGCTGATCCAAACAGGAATAAGAAATGATACCAGCCCACTCCACATATGGAGCCCTCAAACTCCAAAACTGTATATGAGATCCCCGGTAAAAGAAAGAGACCTATTGTTGATAATAACACCACCCGAGAGCCCTATCTAATCTACAAACTCCATACCCGAGTAGGAATCGCCCCTAATATGGGGCAGCCCAAAACCATGTATCTCCCAGCCTCTGCCTCGCCTCAAGGCAAGAGCACTCGAGAAAAGCACTATCTCCACTTATAAGCCCAAACAGGAAAAACAAACCCCCAATAGTCAATCTGCATCGTGAGACAAAAGTAAATTTGTAAAAAAGAGACAAAATATCATTCGGTAATACCGACCAGAATCCCAGACTTGGGGAACTCCCCCTGAGATAACAAAAATGAGAAACACTAAATTAGCCGAATCCCAGCTCCATGCTAGAACAATACTCGTGGTGCAGTGCTAAGCCTGTATCCTAATTACCACCGTTACCTTTCCCCATCATCAATATTATGAGGGGGCGCTAAAAGGTGAGGAAACATTCCCCTCTAGAGGTTTCCAAGCTAAACTGCAAGAAAACTGTTTGCCCCATAGACACTCCCCTCATCCCTTCACGCAGGAGCGGCAGGCAACACCAGTCTGAAAAGGCCTCCACCTCGCCGGCCTACCACAGAATTCACCACGCACTGCAGAGCTAGCCCACAACCCACGATAAGAGCTCTCCCCCTGAGGGTCACCAGCCCGACACCAGCACTCCTGCACCCCAGCTCAAAAACCAAATAGGGGAGAGACAGGCCAGGCTCTGCGCCATTCACAAACAGGGTGCAGACACCACCCTGATGTCAGCAGCACCTTCAAAAGCTGTTCCCCCATATAGCAACCTAAGTTTCACCTGGTCTCCACCTACTTCCCTTCCTCTGCCCTTCAAGGGTGAAGATCATACAGTTGTGCAAGTTCTGGCCCCTCAAGGGCTCAAGTCCAATGCCTTACCCCTCAAGGGTTTAGCTTCTTCTCTAGGCTTCCACTCCATGGAGGCCAGGTGAGTGCCTTTAAGCAGTTGTTTCTCTCCTCCTGCCTTGGTGTGTGGGCCTCCTTTGTGGGAAATCTCCCTTAGTTGTAGAAATCGGCTTGCAGCACCCCCATTGCTTTGCTGTTAGAGGGAGAGAGTGAGAGTCCTTCCTGTAAAATTTTCCTCTTGAACTGGGTCTCTAAATTGTGGATGTCAGGCAATCATTAATTTTATCCCAAGCCTGGAGGGAAGGCAACCAAGGCCTTGCATCCCAAGAGGTTTCCTCCTCATTGGGGTTTTTCCTCTCCTCTGTGCCAAAGGTCATAAAAGTTAAGTAGTCTCTGCAGGAGGTGATCCATAGCATAGTACATTTATATTAGTATAGTGTTTACCCAGGTAGGTTTCCACTGTGAGTTGAGGTTGGATGGCATCCCTCTTTCTATCCTGCTGTTCTCTCTCCTTATGGAAGTTATGCCTTTTCTGCTGTCAGTTACCAATTGCTGTCAGTCATCACCCAATTCAGTCTTTGTATGTTATAGTTGTCACTAGTTGCTGTCAATCCGTCTTTAGTCAGGCTCTGTGTTCAACATTTGCTATGCAGTATTTTTTGGGTTCCTTCCTAAGATAACCTTTAGCCTAAAGGAATTATGTTTCTGTGGCACCTCTAAGGGTGGAACCCTCTTCAAAAGGATTCCTTTGCCTTCACTGTACCCCAACAGGGTGGAAGTTCCCCATGGTCCAGAGTACAAAGTATCCATGAATGACAGTCAACTATACATTCATTCAAATACCTGCAGATAATCAACAAAGTTGCACAGACACAGCTCCTCATTAAGTTGTGCATGCCCATTGAATAATATTATACATAGACACACTTTTATGATGTGCTCCAAGAATATATAGTGAGAAATAACGTATTTTCTAAATATTCCAAAACCATGTATTTTGAATCTAAGTGGGGATATGTCAAATTTTTCATTCAAGCCTGACCAAGAGGTAGCACTGAACTGATAAATCCAAAATCCTTCTAATCTTGGAATTTTATTTTCTAGTGCACCCTTTTTAATTTTAACCACTTTTACAAGCCCAGCAAACATCAAACTGCGATTTTCAGGATCTCTAGATCTGGTACCTTACCGAGCAGTATGGCTTCATTGGGGACTGGAACCTCACCTGGAGGGATGAAGGACTGTATTCTCCAGATGGTCTGCATCTATCCAGGACAGGCAAAGGTATCCTCTCTGTAAAGTTTAAGTGCATCCTAAGTGATAATTTAAAATTGCCAAGGGGGAGGCATAATCAAGAGGATTATCATAGCCCCCCCCCACAGGACATAACTGAAAGCAGTGAGGACCCAATAACTAGCACAATATCTAACCATAAAACTACTATGGCTACAATGGGGGAGAGAACAGAAGGTACATCACTAGTGTAGCACAGGGCAAAGACCAATAAACAAGGAACATTAAGGGGGTACACAGAGTGGAAGGTCATATGCACGAATGCCCACAGCCTGGGAAGCAAAATCCCAGACCTAACGGCACTGATGGCAGACACACAGCTGGACATTGTGGCTATTACAGAGACTTGGTATGCAGGGAACCATGACAGGCATGCAGCCATACCAAGGTATACATTGTTTAGAAAGGATAGGGAGGGGAAAAGGGGAGGAGGGATTGCTATGTATGTAAAGGAAGGGATTAAAGCTATAGAGGCTCAGAGATCCAGGGGAGAAGCAGAGGCATTGTGGGTCACTCTGAAGTCAGGGAACAAAACAATCATCTGTGCTGAAGTAGTCTACAGGCCTCCCCTGCAGGGGGAGGATATAGATCTAGTATTAGTGGAAGCCATCCATAATGTGGCAGCCAAAGGGGAAGTACTACTAATGGATGACTTCAATATGCCAGATGCAGATTGGAATACCCAGACTGCAAGTACATTAAGGAGGGGGGTTCTCAAGTCTGCGTATGGGGGCAAACCAAGCAGCAGTGGTTGAGCCTCAGGAGGGGCTGTACTGACTTAGTGCTGACAAATGGGGACAGAATCATGGATGTTGAGGTGGGTTGTCCCCTTGGTACCAGTGACCACAGAACTGTATGGTTTAGAGTCAACACGTTGGCAGAAGAAAGCCATTCAAAGATTAAGATCCTAGATTTCAGGAAGGCCAGCTTCATGGAGATAGGGGAACAGCTCAAAATCGCCCTGGCAGCAGAAGATATGGGGGAAGGGGTAAAAGAACAGTGGCTTAGGATGAAGAGATCCATAGCAGGAGTGACAAGTCAATGTGTCAGATTGCTTAGCAAAAGCAAAAGAAAGAAGTGGCCACTATGGTTCTCTAAATCAGTAGCCGAGAAAGTGTGAGAAAAAAAGTAAGGCATTCAGGAAATACAAAGAGACACAGAAAGAAGAAGACAGACTAAAATATCTGGAGAAGCAGAGAGAAGCTTGGAAAGCTGTCAGAGGGGCTAAGGCAGGAATGGAGGAAAGAATAGCACAGGCTGTTAAGAAGGGAGACAAGACCTTCTTCTGTTATATTAGTGAGAGGAAGAAGACCAGAAATGGTATTGTTAGGCTAGAGAAGAGAGAGTGTGGGTGGGTGGGTGGAAGATGATCTTGAAAAATCTGAGGTACTGAACAAATATTTTTGCTCAGTATTTACCAAGTAAGAGGCAGGGGAGGGACCAAGACTCACGAGGAAAGATGTACGGGGGGGGGGGAGAGTTGGACACCAGCCCATTTATGGTGGATAGAGTCTTAGAGGAACTAGGAAAAGTAAAGGCAAACAAGGCAATAGGGCCAGATGGGATTCACCCTAGAGTGTTGAAGGAACTCAGGGAAGTCCTAGCAGGTCCGCTGACAATCCTATTCAACCAATTACTAGAGACGGGGGAGGTACCTGGGGACTGGAGGAGGGCAGAGGTGGTCCCCCTGCACAAGACTGGAAGTAGGGAGGAGGCAGGCAATTACAGACCTGTAAGCCTAACCTCAGTGGTGGGAAAGCTGATGGAGACACTGCTTAAGGAGAGCGTAGTGAAGTTCCTGGAGTCAAGTAGTGCAAAAGTCAGAAGGCAGCATGGATTCACTGAGGGTAGGTCCTGTCAGACTAATCTTATCGATTTCTTTGACTGGGTGACCAGGGTGATGGATCAGGAAGGGGCGGTGGATGTGGCCTAACTGGATTTCAGTAAGGCCTTCAACACCATTCCTCATAGAAGGTTGCTTAACAAATTGGGGAATCTGGGTGTGGGCTCTAAAGTGGTAAAATGGGTTGGTAACTGGCTAAAAGGAAGGACCCAGAGGGTGGTAATAAATGGCATAAAATCAGAAAAAGGGGAGGTGACCAGCAGCGTTCCACAGGGCTCAGTGATGGCTCCAGTTCTATTCAATGTCTTCATAAGAGACATCACAGAGGGACTGGATGGGAAGGTATGTTTGTTCGCAGATGACACCAAGATCTGTAACAGAGTCGACACACAGGAGGGGCTAGATAAAATGAGAAACAACCTAAGACTACTTGAGGAATGGTCAAGGGTTTGGCAATTGGGTTTCAATGCTAAGAAGTGCAAGATAATGCACCTGGGACACAGAAACCCAAGAGAGGAATACAGGATGGAGGGGGCAGGTTTTAGCCACCACAAGTCAGGAGAGAGACCTGAGGGTTATCACATCCGATGACCTGAAGTCAGCCAAACAATGCAAAAAAGCAGTGGGGAAGGCAAACAGAATGCTGGGGTGCATAGGAAGGGGCACAACCAGTAGGAGGAGTGAAGTGGTGATTCCACTGTATAGATCACTGGTGAGGCCTCATCTGGAATATTGTATCCAATTTTGGAGACTGCATTTCAGGAAGGACATAGGCAGAATGGAAGCAGTCCAGAGAAGAGTAACAAAAATGATACATGGACTGCACCACAAACCTTATGAGGAAAGGCTCAAGAAACTAAACAGCTATTCACCGGAGGAGAAAAGAGAGAGAGGGGATATGATAGAGACTTTCAAATACCTTAGAGGAGTAAACAGGGTACAGGAGGGGAACTTATTTCAGAGACAAAAGTGCACAAGGACAAGGGGGCATAACATGAGGCTGGAGGGAGGAAGGCTTAGGGGAAAAGCTAGGAAGTATTTTTTCACAGAGAGGGTGGTAGATCCTTGGAACAGCCTACCAGCGGAGGTGGTGGAAGAGAAAACAGTACAAGGATTTAAAAGCACATGGGATAAGCATAAAGGCACTCTGCTGTACAGAGTAGCAGGAGAAAAGCAGTCCAGACAAGTATAGGGATTGCCAAACCAAGTAGGGAAATGGGCAGACTAGGTGGGCTGTATGGTCCTTATCTGCTGACAGATTCTGTGTTTCTATGTTTCTATTCAGCTGTGTATTATGCATCTTTCCTTTTTATGTTGATTGCGTGCATGCGCAAGAAACATGTTGCGTCAGCTTTCTCCATAAGCAGGTTGTGGAGGCATGGCACTGCTGTGCCCAATGTCCCCACAGCCTGCAAAGGCTTGTCCCCCATCCCCCAATGCCATGGCACGCTGCTGCTGACACCAGTTCAGCCAGCGTGCCACAAACTTTCTGAAAATCAGCAGCTGCAATCAGTGGTCAGCTTCATTGCAGCGTGCTGAAGCATCCACTGCAATGAGGGAGCGACCTGGCTATTGCAGGGCAGGATGTGAAAAACTCCTGATATTGTTTAGAACATGGCGTGGTCGCCGCCATGTTCACAAACAATAGCCCCCTCCCCCCATCGCAGTTTACTTGCCATGGGGGGAGCCCACTCCCCATCGGCATTCTGTAACCTACCCGGGTATTGTTCCTGCTGACAGGGTGCTCAATCCCTGTCGGCATAATGATACCTCCCGTTTTGTTCCTGCCGATGGGAGCCCAATCCCGCCGGCATAATGATACTTCTTCCGCTTTCTATAGCCAAGTGCCCAATCCCCAGCTCCCTCCCCTTTCTTGTTTGCCGATGGCGGTGCCCAATCCCCCGTCAGCTAACACACTCACCCACACAGGTGGCATGCTGGGAGCCCGCCCCAACGTGCCAAAGCACCTGTTAAAGAGGAAAACGGTCCCCCAATGTCTTAATTTTTTTTTACCCTGTGAAGGAAAAAACAGTCCCTCAGAGCTCTCCCAGGCCCCCCTCCCACAACCCGCACCCACCCATTGCGCACCCTGCCTCCCCGCACCCACCTTCTTTACCCTATACTTACCTCCCGAGTCTGGCGTGACGTATCTTCCTGCGGACTGGGAACACGCCTGCACTCTTCAAAGCCGACCGCTAACTGAGGAAATGCCAGTAAGCTGTATAATGGTAATAAATAGGGTTTTTCAACTTTAGTGCATATCTTGGGCATTTTTGGACTTTTTCACCAAATTTTCAAGATGGGCTTTTGGGACCCTCCTCGTGAATTCTTGAACTGTCATGGCATTAATCGCCCGGAAGGTGGTTTCACGGTCACTGTGCGGAATCACCCTTTGGGGCCGATTAACAAACAACAGTGCCAGTGTTCATGAAGTGGGCTCTCAAAAGCCTATGTTGCAAATGTTGAGAAAAATCAAAAATGACTGTTTTAATGAGAGGAGTTATGCAGCTTGCTACGTGACACTGTAATTTCGCAAATTACAATATTTTCTGCCAGATTTTCAACATTAGCATTTTCTCACACCTCCTTGTGAGCAGTACAGCTGTCATTGTTCACATCCTGGCTGAAAATGTGTTTTCGCGATTCCGTGCAGAATAGCGCTGTCGCTGTGGAAAATCAGTGTTCAGGACAGATAAAAAAATGACAGTGACACTGTTCTTGAGTGAGGGTCCTAAAATGCCTGTGTTGAAAATTTGGTAATGATACTTCGCCAATTGCGCCTGGCCTGGCGTGCGTTAGCAACGCACGCTTTTAACTTCAAATTTATAATATTTTCACACCAGATTTTCAACATTGCCATTTTCCCAGACCTACTTATGAACAGTGCAGCTGTCATTTTTCCCATCCTGGCCAAAATGTGTTTTTGCACTTCCAGCGCAGAATAGAACGGTCACTGTGGGAAATCACTGTCCGGGACAGATTAAGAAAATTACAATGATACTGTTCACGAGCAGAGGTCCTAAAATGCCTATGTTGAAAATTTGGTGATGATAGCCCATCAATTGACTGTGTTACAAGTGTGCGTTGTGCAGTTTCATGCACCCTTGTAACTTGAGATTTGTAATATTGTCACACCAGATTTTCAACAGTGCCATTTTCTCACACCTCCTTATAAGCAGTACAGCTGTCATTTTTCACAGCCTGACCGAAATGTGTTTTCACAGTTCCGGCGCAGAATAACGTGATCACTGTGTTCAGGACAGATTAAACAAGCATTTGTCAATGCCGAATGTTTGCTTGCTGGCACTGGCATTGGTAGTGTAGAAGTTACAGAGCTGCATAATAGGAATGGCAGTGAAGTATTGAACTGAAGCCAACTCCACCACCACCCTGCAGAGAGTGGCAGGCATTGGGGTGTGCCTTTGGGTCGTCAGGCATAACGACCACGCCATTTCATCACACCCTACCCTGCAGACACTGACAAGTGTCACGGTGTGCCTTGGGGTCTTTGGCCCATGCACCCCATTCCATCAGGAAATACGGTGAGATGGGTGCGGTATAGGAGAATGTGGGTGAGTTTGGGCGAAGAGTCCGAGGCACACCTTGATGCCTCTCACTGGCTGCAGGGTGGGTGGGGTGGAGTGTATGAGCATGGCAGGCAAGAATCTAGGTCACACCTGATGCCTGTCATACTCTACAGGGTGGGCGTTATGGTTGGAAACCCTAACGCCTCAGGCATTCGATGAGTATTTTCACTCAAATTTTCAACATGGTTTTTGTACCCCACCTCATGAACAGTGGTAATGTCAGTTTGTTGGCCGAAAACTGCTTTTGCACAGCGACTATGGCATTTGGCACCACAGGTGCAAAAACACATTCCGAACAGGATGTGAAAAATGACAGCGGTACTGTTCATGGGGAGGTGTAAAAAATGGCAATGTTGAAAATCTGCTGTGAAAATCTTAAAAAAACTGGTGAAGTCACGAGCGTGCGTAGAAACTGTGCAACGCACACCCGTAATGTAACTAGTTTGGGGATTTTTTTACAGCAGATTGTTAACACAGGCATTTGGGGACCTCCGATCATGAGCAGTGTCAGTGTGATTTTCTTTATCTGTCCTGAACAATGATTTCCCACAGCGACCACGTATCTCTGCACTGAAAGTGTGAAAACACATTTCGGCCATGTTGTGGAAAATGACAGCTGTACTGTTCATAAGGAGGTGTGGAAAAATGCCACTGGTGAAAATCTGGACTGAAAATATTACAAACTCATGAACCGACGAGGGTGCATGGAAACTGAGCAATGCTCACTCATAACGCAGTCATTTTATGGAGTTTTGTCACCAAATTTTCAACATAGCCATTTTAAGACCTCTGCTCATGACCAGTGTCACTGTGATTTTCTTAATCTGTCCCAAACATTGTTTTCGCAAACCAACTGTACCATTGTGCGCTACATGTGCGAAAACACATTTTGGGCGAGATGTGAAAAATGGTAGCTGTACTGCTCATAAGGAAGTGCGGTAAAATGGCACTGTGGACAATCTGGTGTGCAAATATTACAAATTCTCAAACTTGCCAGCGTGCGTAGGAACTGCGCAACGTGCGCTCCTAAAACAGTCATTTTAGGGAATTTTTTCACCAAATTTTCAACATAGCAATTTTAACACCTCTGCTCATGACCAGTGTCACTGTGATTTTCTTAACGTGTCCCATACATTGATTTTGCACACTGACTGCGCCATTGTGCGCTACATGGGCAGAAACACGTTGTGGGCAATATGTGAAAAATGACAACTGTACTGCTCATAAGGAGGTGTAGTAAAATGGTAATTTTGAAAATCTGGAATGAAAATATTGAAAATTTGCGAACTTACGAGCGTGCATAGGAACTCTGCGACGCATGCTCGTAAAACAGTCATTTTTAGGAATTTTTTCACCAAATTTTCAAAATAGCCATTTTAAGACCTCTGCTTATGAACAGTATCACTGTGATTTTCTTAATGTGTCCCGTACATTGATTTCACACACCGACTGCACCATTGTGCACTACATGGGCGGAAACACGTTTTGGGCAGGATGTGAAAAATGACAGCTGTACTGCTCATAAGAAGGTGTGGTAAAATGGCAATGTTGAAAATCTGGAGTGAAATATTGAAAATTCGCGAACTTACGCGTGCGTGGGAACTGCGCAATGCAGACTAAATAAAACAGTATTTTAGAATTTTCCACCAAATTTCAAAATAGGCTTTTGAGAGCCCACCTGATGAACACTGGCAGTGTCATTTCGATTAATGATTCGGAAAGGTGATTTCCTGCCAGTGGCTGCTAAATCACCTTTGGGCCTGAGTAATGCCATGACAGTGCAAGAATTCATGAGGAGGGGTCCCAAAACCCCATGTTGAAAATTTGTGCAAAATTCCAAAATGCCTGAGATATGCAACAAAGTTGAAAACCCTATCTATCCCATTATACAGCTTACCGGCATTTCCTCAGTTCGCGGTCGGCTTTGAAGAGTGCAGACGTGTTCCCGGTCCACCCAAGATCGCTGGCGCTGAGGTCCGAGGTAAGCATGGGTCGGGGAGGTGGGGAGGCAGGGGTGCGCAGTGGGTGGGTGCGGGTGGGGCAGACACCGCAGGGACCGCTTTTGATTTTCAGTTTTTTGCTGCAAAAGATGACGAGGATGTTTGCCACACTGTGGGCTCCCCAGCATGGCAGAAGGATGACTGAGGGGGCGGAGCCAACGGGGGATTGGGCACCCACGTTGGCTATGGCATCTGTTGCCACACTGGGGTGGGCTCCCAGCATGGCACCCTGTACTGGGGGGGTAGACAGTGAAGCCGACGGGGGATTGGGCACCCCCATCGGTGACAGCATGGGCGGGGAGAGACAGTGGAGCCGACGGGGGATTGGGCACCCCCGTCAGCCATAACATCATTTTGTCACACTGGGGTGGGCTCCCAGCGTGGCACCTGGATGCTTTGAGGGGGCGTGGAGCCGATGGGGATTGGGCACCCCCATCGGCCATACAGTGTGAGGGAGGAGGGCATACAGAGCACGAGTGTGCGTGCGTGCATGCACGCGTGTGTGTGGGGGGAGCTCTGCTCACTCAAGTGGAGCTCTCCCTTTCAGCTATATGCCACTGCATTTTTCAGCTGTCATAGACAGCTGGAGCAGTGATTGGCACTCTGCGACCGTGCCTGCAAATACACTGACTGAGCTGGAAGAAGCTGACCACACCTCTGGAAAACTCGTATGTTGGCACTATGTTTCTTGCACATGCGTGCAAGCAAACATAAAAAATGACAGTGGCACTGTTCATGAGCAGAGGTCCTAAATCCCTATGTAGAAAATTTGGTGACGAAACTCCATATCATCACTGTGTTACAAGCATTCATTGAACTGTTTCCACGCACCCTTGTAACTTCGCAAATTTGTAATGCTGTCACGCCACATTTTCAACAGTGGCATTTTTTCACAACTCCTAACTCCTTAAGTGTCAGCGTGGCTCAGTTGGTAGCATATCCACCTCTAGACCAGAAGGTCGTGGGTCCTCGTCCCACACCGGGATTGGACTTGCACCTAAAAATCGCTGGTATCCGAGTGCAGTATTGGGGGGGTGCTATACTGCTGGGGTGTGCCGTTCTTCGGATGAGATGTTAAACTGAGGTCCCTTCTGCCCATCCTGGTGTTATCCTGGTGGGTGTCCAGGTGGAAGTAAAAGAACCCAGGGCACTCTTTGCAAAGAGTAGGGAACATTCCCGGTGTTCTGGCCAACATTTCCTTTCCCATAAACCGGTTCATGCAATTATCCAGGCTGTGTGTGGGTGATGATGTGTGATATGGCCGCCACCACACATTCCGTCACTTCACTACCAGTCTAGCATTGCTTGTAAAGTGCTTTGGGATGTATGAAAAGCTCTAAATAAATGCAGATTCTTCTTCTTCTTATGAACACTACAGCTGTCATTTTTCACATCCTGGCAAAAATATGTTTTTGCACTCCTGCGGGACAATAGCACGGTCACTCTGGGAAATCAGTGTTTGGGACAGATTAAGATCGACCGAGTGAGAGGGCGGAGTGACCGAGCTCAACTGAGCTCTTTCGGGACTGCTGCAGATTTGTTTGTGGGCAGACAAAGGCCCCAACACAAGAGCCCACTACAAAAGGGCAGCCTGCAGCACTGGGAGAAACAGAACGAGAGAGCGAGTGGGGGGGAGTGAGCGAAGTCACCGAAGCGCTGTCAGGACTGCTGCAGATTTCTTTGTGGGCAGAAAAAGGCATCAATACAGGCAGGAGCCCAGTGCAAAAGGCCAGCCTGCAGTGGTGGGAGAAACAGAATGAGCGAGTGAGACAAGGGGACTTAGTGAGCTCAATGGAGCTCTATCAGGACTGCTGGGATTTCTTTGTGGGCATAAAAAGGTGCCAATGCAGGCAGGAGCCCCGTACAAAAGGGCAGCTTGCAGCATCTGGACAAACAGAATGAGCGATAAGAGAGGGAGACTGAGTGACCTCAACGGAGCTCTGTTGGGACAGCTGCGGATTTCATTGTGGACAGACAAAGGTGCCAATGCAACCAGGTGCCCCATACAAAAGCACAGTCTGCGGCGCGAAGAGAAACAGAACGAGCGAGTGACAGAGCGGTATGAGCGAGTAGACAAGGGGAATAAGTGAGCTCAATGGAGCTCTATCAGGACTGCTGGGATTTCTTTGTGGGCAGAAAATGCAGCAACACAGGCAGGGGCCCAGTACAAAAGGCCAGCTTGCAGCGCTGGCAGAAATGGAATGCACGGTGACAGAGGAGGTGAGCTCAGTGGAGCTGTGTTGGGACTGCTTCAGATTTATTTCTGGCCAGAAAAAGCCACCAATGCAGGCAGGAGCCCAGTACAAAAGGACAGCCTGCAGCGCCAGGAGACACAGACTGAGTGAGTGAGGAAGGGGGGAGTCAGTGAGCACATCGGGGCTCTGTTGAGACTGCTGCAGATTTGTTTGTGGGCAGAAAAAGGCAGCAATGCATGCAGGGGCCCAGTACAAAAGGGCAGCCTGCAGTGGCAGGAAAACCAGAATGAGCGAGTGAGTGAGCTCAACAGAGCTGTATTGTAACTGCTGCAAATTTCTTTATGGGCATAAGAAGGCAGCAACGCAGGTAGGAGCCCAGTAGAAAAGGGCAGCCAGCAGCACCGGCAGAACAGCATGAGCGAGTGAGAGAAGGGGAGTGAGTGAGCTCAACGCAGCTTTGTTGAGACTGCTGCAGATTTCTCTGTGGGCAGAAAAAGGCGCCAACAGAGGCAGGAGCCCAGTACAAAAGGGCAGCCTGCAGCGCTGGGAGAACCAGACTGACTGAGTGAGACGGGGAGTGAGCGACCTCAACGGAGCTCTGTCAGGACAGCTGTGGATTTCTTTGAGGGTAGAAAAAGTCACCAACACAGGCAGGAGCCCAGTACAAAAGGGCAGCCTGCAGTGCCAGGAGAAACAGAATGACTGAGTGAGAGAGGGGGAGTGAGCCACCTCAATGGAGCTCTGTTGGGACAGCTGCGGATTTCTTCCTCAGCAGAACAAGGTGCCAACGCAGGCAGCAGCCCAGTACAAAAGGGCAGCCTGCAGCACTGGGACAAACAGACTGAGCCAGTGACAGGGCCACTGGGCGAGCTCAACAGACCAATGCAATCAACATTCAGCATTGACAAATGCTTATTTTCATGTTACTACTGCTATCCTGACTATTAGTTAAACACACTAAGTAAGTATAAAAACAGTGGGCGCAGATTATGTTGGTTAAAACAGGGGTCATCAATGAAGGAAGGGAGGTAAGCATACAGGGTGGGAGGAGACTGAATACTGTCTCAATTCAATTTATTTAACCAGGCAGAACATTGTTGAGTGAGCTCATTTACAAGACGGTCCTGGGAGGACAGTTAATAAAACAGGTAGAAACAAGCATTTGTCAATGCTTGCTGGTATTAATATTGGAAGTGCAAGAGTCAGACAGATGCAGAATAGGCATGGCAGTGAAGTATTGAACTTCACGCAAACCCCACCTCCACCCTGCAGAGATGGACAGGCATTGGGGTATGCCTTTGGGTCATCGCGCCTCGCGCTCGACATTTCACCTCTTTCCCTATTCTGACACCGACAGAGTGTTGAGGTGTGCCCTTGGGGTGTTCGGCTTTACAGTCACCCCATTCCATAAGGACATACGCTGAAATGGGTGCAGTATAGGAGAATGGAGTGAACTCTGGGGCCGAAGAGTCCAAGACACACCTCAATGTCTGTCACTGGCTGCAGGATGGGGGTGGAATGGCATGAGCATTACAGCCAGCAATCCAAAGGCACACACCTGACGCTTGTTAGTCTGTACGGGGTGGGATGTTATGGTTAGAAACTGTAACACCCCAGGTGTTTGTTGGTACTTGCACTACAGATTTTCAACATGGCCTTTTTGTGACCCCCACCTCAGGAAAGCATTTGCTACATCTGCTCATGAACAGTGGAACTGTGATTTTGTTAATCAGTCTCAAATGTTGACTTGGTACAGTGACCGCGCCATTCTGTGCCAGATGTACGAAAACACAGTTCCAGCAGGATGTCAGAATTGCCAGCTGTCCTGTTCATAAGGAAGTGTGAAAAAAATGGCAATATTGAAAATCTGGAGTGAAAATATTAAAAAGACTCAAAGTTACGAGCGTGTGTGGAAACTGCACAATGCACGCTAGTAATACAGTCATTTTGTAAAATGTTCTCACCAGATTTTTAACATAGGCATTTTGGGACCTCAACTCATGAACAGTGTCATTGTGATTTTGTTAATCTGCTTTGAATGCTAATTTCCCACAGCCATCAAGGGCCATTATGCGCCCACATGTGTGTGAAACCATATTTCAGGCAGGAAGTAAAAAATGGCTGCTGTGCTGTTCATAAAGAGGTGTGAAAAAATGGAAATGCTGAAAATCTGGAGTGAAAATATTAAAAATTCTCAGAGTTATGAGCATGTGTAGAAACTGTGCAACGCATGCTTGTAACACAGTCATTTTTTGACATTATTTCACCAAATTTGCAACATAGGTTTTTTGGGAGTCCACCTCATGAACAGTAACACTGTCGTTTCATTACTCGGTCCCAAAAGGTGATTCCATGCAGTGACCACAAAATCACCTTTCGGGACCGAATAACGACATGACAGTGACTGAATGCATGAGGTGGGATCCCAAGAACCCAATGTTGAGAATTTGGTGCCAAAATTCACAAAAATGGTCGAGATAGCCACCTAAGTTGAAAAAAAACATTTATGCCATTATACAGCTTATTAGCATTTCTTCAGTTTGCGGTCGGCTTTGAAGAGTGCAGGCGTGTTCCTGGTCCACCGAAGATCATTGCGCTGGGCTCTGGAGGTAAGTATGGGGTGAGGGGGAGTGTGGGGATACAGGTGTGCAGAGGGTGGGTGCGGGCTGGGGGTAGGGGCCCGGGTGAGGGACCGTTTCCTTTGTTTCAGGTAAGAAAATTTAAAAAACCACACCACGTACCATTTTCTGTTTTTTTCACAGGTTTCGGCCACACTGAGGTGTGCTGCCAGTGTGGCACACAATTGGGGTGGGGCAGCACCAGAAGAATGCCAATGCCATGGGGGGTTAACATGCCGACAGGGATTTTGGGCACCCCTATCGGCAAGCATGTCTGTGTTTGGGGGCCCGATGCCGAGGGGGATTGGGCACTTCCTCAGCAGACCACTACAGTAAAGGGGGCACATATGCTGACAGGGGGATTGGGCACCCCTGAAGTCGGCTTCCTAAGGACTGTGAGCAGTGGGCAGCGAGTCGCCTCCTGCCATGTTTACTGAAATGTTACACCAGGCAAGACATGCCTTGCAATGACAGGTCAGTCCCTCATTGCAGCGGTGAATTTGTTTCAACTTGGTGGCATGCTTGCTGAACTAGTGTCAGTAGCAGCATGCCACCACATTGGGGAAACATGGACAAGCCTCAGAATGCAGTCTGGGCATTGGCTGCCACAGTGCCGCACCTCCAAAACCCCGCTTCTCTCCTAAGCTGTCACATAATATTTCTTGCACATGTGTGCAAGCAAACATAGAAAGCAGTGGGGAAACACAGATGAGCATCCATTATTATGCAATAGGAATTAAAAAACAATGAACAGAGGTATAAGAGATGAACAAACAAATGTAAAAATACATTAAAAGCATCAAAGACTACGTTCCGACCTAGCCAGTAAACCCTAGGAATAATCTAAGTAGCTAAGAGTAGGAGGTTTATGATGGTAAAAGTAAGAGTTTTAAGTCATAAGTAGGTGGGAGAAAAGGTAAAAGTTAAAGGAAGGTGGAGGATGAGGGTAATAGGAAGATGAAGGGTAAAGAAGAGGCAGTATAGGGCAGTGGTTTAAGGCTCTGAGCTGCAAATTGGGAGACCTAGGTTTGAATCCCACAGCCCCCACTTGCATACTGTGTGACCCTGAGTAAGTCACTTAACTTCCCTGTGCTCCCAGGTTGCACCTGTAAACAAGCTTTCAGCTTAGTGTGTCTCACCTGGCTAAACAGTTGGAAAATAAAAAAGAGGATGGGGGCAAAATTAGGCATAGGGGTTGGTAGCAGATGTGGAGGGAAAGGAGAGAGGGGTAATTAAGGGTTAGAGAGGCTACACAGAAGGCAAATTGGAGTGGGGGTAGAGTATGCTAGGAATTGGATCAGTAATCAGGCTATGTAATTTATTCTGACCATGTTGATGGACATTTAAGGATGCCTCATCAAACTAAGGGAAAGGCTGTGGGGTTGATGTTTAAAGCATTTTAACGCTCCCCTGATCACCTCGCTCTATTTGAGTGAAGTTAGCATGTAGGGTAACCTTCAGATGGGCTAGCAGGATGGTGCAGCCAGAGGGCACTTTGATGCCCAGGAGTTTTTGATTAGGCATATTTGGAAATGGCAGAGCTCCTGGTTGGGCTGCTTCATTGTGGGTCAGTCCTTAAAACCTGTTTTAAGGCAGATGCGCAATGCATGGAACTACAGAGCCAAGCAATCTGTACTAAATAATTGTGGGCCAGGAGGGGTGCTCTAGGGCTGAGGTCCAGCGGGCAGGGCTCAATAGCACAAATGGGGTGCTCTAGGGCTGAGGTACAGAGGGCAGGGCTCAATAGCACACATGGATTTATGGATGGTGTTAAAATGGTGCTAAGGAGGCAAGCCCCTAGTGACATTATGGTAGAATGCCCGGTAGCAGCTTTTGTTACAATACCACCACTCTGATTCCCAATTGCAGGGTGGCAGTGCCCAGGACATAAATGGTGACTTAAAGAGCACTGGCCTTTTCCCTGTATATATTGTGGGATAAATAGTTGTTTACAGGTCGAAATGACATTTCATTGACATTGGGCTGGGGGTGGCAGTGAAAAATCCACTGGTTTGGACAGCCTCAGTACAATTTAAAGATATAGGAGACTGGAAAATTAAGTTTTCCAAAATTGTGCAGTCCTGCTGTGAGGTAGAGGGCAGCATTTTAGACATGTCTTTCAAAGCTGGAGCGAAGTGCCAGAAATGGTGATAGGTATATGGTGGTATGTTGGGGTTCCCACTACTTTTCAGACCCTGTTGGAGTCATGCTAGGCAGCATGATGGTAGGTTGGGGCTCCAGCTACACAGCAGTTTTTGTTGAAGCTGTGCCATGTGGCATCGATAGCAGGTTGGGGCTTCCACTGTGGGGCATCCTCCATTGGAAAGAGGATGCTCAGCAGGTCGTTGAAGGAACTGTTATTTAAGGAGCTGCTTTCTCTGGAGCAGGGCAGGCACCAGTTATGAGGGCAAAAACATAGTACTAGGAAGGGAAGTGGATTGCTGGCATGGCAAGGGAAGAAAGAGTCAGATGGGGGCATTGACTGCACAGCACAATCAAAATGACAAAACCCAGCACACTCATTGGAACGGTGAAACTGCCATGAAAAGTGTGCTTTCAGGTGGCCCACTGCATCCTCTGCCAGATCAACCTTGATTGTCTGCAGTTTCATTGCCAGCCACCTTATTGGCCGGCTGCTGGCCATTCAGGTGTTACTATAGGAAGATGTCACCATTCATTCACTTACATGAAATGAAGATGAGCACACGCTGCTCCACTGTGGGACTGCTCTGTAAGACAGAGGACTCAGCATCAGTCCTGACCCTGCTGCAGTATTTATATACTTTGGGTACTGTGGGAGGAGGAGGAGGAGGGAAGTGGGGGCTGGTGGGTGTATTAGTTGGTGGTACTTAATTGAACTGGGAGGACTTGATGGCTTGTGCCAGGGTGGGTGAGGGGGACATGAATGCCATGGGGGTGCTGTTTTTAATACATGTCTGAATAGGACAGTGCAGATCAAGTTGGACGGACTCATTTGGGCTTCAAAAAAACATACTATATAATTTAATGAAGCAAGTGTTCACAGGGCTGGGGGAAGAGGAAGGTTGGGGCTTACAGGGTTGTTTTGGGGCAAGGGGCTCAGTTGAAGGAATGGGAGGACTCACATAGCAAGTTGTAGGGAAGCAGTTGCCAAATTGGATCAGATTTCTGTATCCAAATCTGATTTGGTATTCTAATATTTAGGATATCGAACAGTGCTCTCTGAAAATCAGAAATCCTAAAATGTTGCTAAAATCTGAGAAATGTTTTCCTTTTTTTTTTTTACCATTGATTATCTGAGAAACCTTAATTCAGAAGGTAATTTGTGTCACATGGAATGTTACAGCCTTGATTATATAGGATACAATGAACAGTGCACCTCTAGAACTGGGAGATCATCACTATGTGGAGCACACCAGCTTTGGTGGCAAACAAAATGAAAAACCCAATTATGGATTCAACTGTCCTGCTAGTATGGGTAGCAAGTGCGGCTGTGGACATAATAGTTGATAAGCAGTTTGAAAGTCATTCTGCTCCCATTTACAAGATGAGAAGAAAAAAATATTGTGTCAGTCTGTAGGTCCTGGAAGTTCTTTTCATGCAACTGTTAATGAAATCTGGAAAAAAGGATGACAACTCCAAAAACAAATCAAAAACAGAAGAATAATCCAGTGCAATATAATATGTGTAATGCATTCAATCTGCAGATATTGGTTTCTTGTCTTTGATTAGTAGTCTCCTAGTACCCTGCTGTTATTGCCAAGTTAGAACAATTGATTTATATCCAGCTTGGCACGTTGTAAGGAGTTAATTATTTTCACATCATGAATGGCATATTTTTCCATTCTTTGGGGGCTCCAAGCTATGTATCCTCTTTATACCATATGAATCCAACACCTCTGATAGGATGAAGGCCAAAATAAAATACTGCATTTATGTAACAATTCTGACTTTAAAGGTCAGATAAGGAGAAAGGCATAAGCAGAAAATTAATATTGTATTTTATTCATTTTATTATGTTGGCGCGCTTGCACAACCAACATCTTGCAGTACTGGAGATTTGGTGGCGTGGTCGCTGTTGGGCAAATGCAGGGATATGCACCAGTAGGTGTGTCCCTCATTCCCCAATCAGTCTGCATGCTGGCACCACACCATGCATACATAATGTGGAGAGCACATCTAAGGAAAGGTCTGCTACAATGCAAGCAAAACTTGTCACATGCAGCGGACCTTCCTATGTGCTTCGCCAGCTACAAATATGGTGGCATAGTGGCCACTAAACTGCCGACTTCAGGGGTGCCCAATCCCCTGGTCGGCTTACCCTGCCCCTCATGTATGTGCCGACGGGGGAGCCCACTCCCCATTGGCATAATGAGTCCCCCTCCTTTTGCTTGCCGAGGGTTAATCCCCCCTCGGCTCATAACTCTTCCCGCTTTTCGTTGTTTGCCAGCAGGGGTGCTCAATCCCACATCAGCATCCTCAGTCTCCCTTTCCCACTTTAGAATGTGTCGAATGGGGAGCCCACCTCTGCCGGCATGATGTCCCCTTTTTCTGTGCTGAGGGGTGCCCAGTCCCCTCAGCTATTGTCCCCACTCTATGTGCCGACGCATGCCCAACCTCTGCCGGCTACTGTTCCCCCCAAAAAAAAATTTGTAAAAAGAAAACTGTCCACGATGTTTTTTTAACACCTGTAAACAGAAAATGGTCCTCGTAGTCTCCCTACCACCTGCACCCACCCACTGCGAACTCTGCCTCCCCACAGCCCCCCTCACCCCATACTTACCTCCGGAGCTCGGCACGACGATCTTCGGTGGACTGGCAACACGTCTGCACTCTTCAAAGCTGACAGCGAACTGAGGAAATGCAGGTAAGCTGTATAATGGAATAAATAGGGTTTTTTTCAACTTTGATGCATATCTCAGGCATTTTTTGGAATTTTTGCACCAAATTTTCAACATGGTGTATTTGGGACCCCTCTCCATGAATGTTATGGCACTGTTATGATGTTAATCGGTCCTGAAAGGTGATTTCACAGTCACTGCACAAAATCACCTTTCGGGACTGATTCACGCAAGGACAGTGAAGTGTTCATGAGGTGGGCTCTCAAAAAGTCTATGTTGCAAATTTGGTGGAAAAAATACAAAAAATGGCTGTTTTATGAGTGTGCATTGTGCAGTTGCTATGCATGCTCATACCTTCTCGAATTTGCAATATTTTCACACTAGATTTTCAACATTGTCATTTTTCTACACCTTCTTGTGAACAGTACAGCTGTCATTTTTCACATCCTGGCCAAAATGTGTTTCTGCACATCCGACGCTCAATAGAGCGGTCGCTGAGGGAAATCAGTGTTTGGGGCAGATTACAAAAATGACAGTGACACTATTCACGAGCAGAGGTCCTAAAATGCCTATGTTGAAAATTTGGTGACGATATTCCATAAAATGACTGTGTTACGGACATGCATTATGCAAGTTGCTATGACGCTCATAAACTTTTGAATTTGTAATATTTTCTCTGGATTTTTCACCATTGGCATTTTTCCACACCTCTTGATGAACAGTAAAGCTGTCATTTTACATATCCTGCCCGAAATGTGTTTTTGCACGTCCGACGCAGAATAGCGTGGTCGCTGTGCAAAATCACTTTTTGGGACAGTTTGAGGAAATGACAGTGACAATGTACATTGGCAGAAGTACTAAAATGCCTATGTTGAAAATTTGGTGTCAAAAGGCCATAAAATGACTGTGTTACAAGTGTGCGTTGCGCATTTCCCACTCACCCTTGTAACTTCACAAATTTGCAATATTTACATGCCACATTTTCAACACTGCCATTTTTTTACACCTCCTTATGAACAATACAGCTGTCATTTTTCATATCCTGCCCAAAATGGGTTTCCGCACTGCACTACCAAAGCCAATGCTAGCGTGACAACATTCGGTATTGAGAAATGCTTGTTTGTTGAAGCAAGACAAAATGGTTGTGTCAAGGTTAATTTACAGTGCTGTCTTGACAGATGTAACCTCTGCATGTGAAACATACACACAGAAGTCACAGGTACAATACATTTCCTTGTAAAAAGAGTCAGCATATGCAGTTATGTATGGACAGAGGTAAGTAACTCCATGGTGGTGAATAATAAATGCAATTTAGAAACTGTTGTGTCATGTATATGTCATATTCCAGTTTTTCTTTTCAATTTGTTGCAGACTTCTTTGATATTAAATGCAGTATCTCCATTAATATTGATTATTTCAAAGAATATTTTGTAAAAGCCCTTGATAATTTCCTAGCCTACCTCAAACAGGCAAGCGGTACCTATTTACTCCAGTCAGTAGCAGCCCCTACTCCCTCCACATGTCTTCCCATACAGTTGGTATATATTGCTGCAAAATCAAATATTACACAATGGCTTGTTGTTATACAAAATAAAAAAATAAAAATAAAAAAATGTTTCTAGTCGATTTTTAGTGTGGCATCCAAGGGATCCAATGCATCATCAAAGGCATCAAAAGCAATACCGTGAAGTTGTGCTGGGATTCCCTCAATGTGCCAGGGACACAATGACCAATCAGAGTCCAGGACATTTTCTTGCCACTGTATAATACTGAATAGCATTTCATGTATTCTTAAAATATTATACACTACTGTCTATGCTACCTGCTTAATTGTTACATATTGTGCTTGTGCCTTTCTTTATATCTTTTTATATTTACTTGGTGAAAAATTAAAAAAAATAAAAATACATTTGGGGACAATAATACACAAAGGCTACTCAGCAGTCCCCTTTTCCAAATTTGTAGAAGACTGCTCTGCTTCACCCATCAGGCATGTGGCAACTTTGCAGCTAACAGTACAGTTACAGCAGTGCACTCTGAATTGAGGGGGGGCTGTAAGGAATTTATTATTTATTTTTTATTTATTTTATTTAGCAGCAATCAGAATTGCAAACCTTTGAGTCAGGGACTCAGTTACAAAGGTTCCTCATCAGGAAACAGATAGTATATACAAATACAGACATAGTTACATAGAGTACAGATTGACGTAGGGAACACTATACATACATGTATGCCTGTTTGTGACAGTATCAACTAGTTCTCTCATGTTTTTCTATGCCTCTATAATTGGTACCTATTTGTATTGGGTCTGTCCTTACTTAGGTATTTGCACTATGTACTATGTATGATACATTGTTTTACCTACCTCAATTGTATGTACCCCCCCTCCCCCAGGACGCATCGGGAATTAAGCAGTAGCCTGCTCAGTATGCCTTCCTGGTTAAATGCTTAAATAAATAAATAAATGTACATAAATACAAGGGATAAAATTCATACAACATCAAAAACTCTATACAGATGTAACCCCCCTGCAAATGGGGGTTCCCAAAAGTCTTCCAGGAGCTTACCTGAATGCTCCAAGTCTGGGCGGTGTTCGGTGTCTGAGCTGTTTAAATGTGGTTCCAAGTGAGTGCTATTTGAGCCTCCATGTACTGTCTCTTTAAGAGCTGTCTGCTTGAAGACTTGATTCGCTTATATGGGGGGACTGTGTATTTAATGCTCGAATCCCACCCGAGCTGCTGCCAATTCACTCCATTTCTGCAGTCTCTACATGTGCAGAGGGAGCCTTGTTGAAAAATATAACTGTTCGCCAGAAATCAGTTAGAGTGACTGAGAAAATGTAGTTTGTCTAACCTGTCTTTATTTCAGCACAAACTGTTTCAGTGTAGCTTTTTCATTTTGGTCCTGAATTGCTGACTTGGACCAATCAGGATGATAGGGAGACCTTAAAATGGAGCCTGATGACGAATTGGAACTTGGACTATCAGTTTTGAGCCAGCCACAAGGGGATTGTATGAGCAGTGACTCAGAAATGTAGTTTTGACCTTGGCGCCTTTTTTCACCAACAGAGGGAGTCTTATTGTGAATGACAGCCGAAACAGCCAATAGAATAGTGTAGAGCTAAAGGAAATGCCCTGCTCTGTAACTGGGAAGATCAGATCAGTTGTGACAGTGAAGAGAGAAGGAGCTCTGTGCTTCTGCAGTGTATAATTTCACACGGGAAGCGCGTATGAGGCCCTGAGGTTCGGCCTGCAGCCGTTGTAAGCACTAATTCGGACTGAATCCGATTTGCGAGGTGAAAGAAGGAAGTCTGAAAGGTAGAAAAAAGGCTAACCTTGTAGAAGACTTGAGAAATTGCTGAATCACGCTCGGTCTGTCAGGAACTGAAGCTGCTGTGTGTGCTCCCGGGTATTTTGCAGTAATTGCGAACAGGATCTAGGAGCAGCTTCCCTGGTATAGTACTTTCCTTTTACATATGAATGTGCGTAGTGCTTGTGGGGAATCGCTATTTCCAATCCCCTGTGCTGTGTGCTGTGTGTTGAAGCTGGAAGCAAACCCCAGCTTGTCTCAGACTAAATCCGTTTGCTATCTACTGCAGTTGGGTCCAGTCACAAGGACTTTGTCTCCATGCCCTGTTGTTCTGGCCACCCAGAAGAACATCCACCATCTGGTTCTCAGCTTGGGTATTGTGCGTACAAATCAGGGTATTCCCCTGCAGCCTGTTTTCAATTACAAGTGTGTCATCTAATTATTGTTGTTTCACTTCTTCATGGACTGAACCATCTGGCTGCGGATTACAATTGGGTGTTGTGCATATATTTTCTTCTACAGGGTCCTGTCCATCTGCACCTGCAGGCCAACCCTGGGCAACGGACCTGGCTAGCCCGCCCAACCTGGGTACCCAGAGTGTGACTTTTCAGACCCTGTATGTGTGCACAGTACTGTGATTTGTCACCAATTAACCTGATTTCCCCCTCCCGTGTTACTGCCCCCTAAATAAATCAGATTTGTTGTTATACTACATACTGTCTGTGGTGTTGGTACTTATGGAAACAGTATTGTGTTTTCCTGTGTATGTTGTTTAATCTTATTTTACAGGGGGTCCTCAGAGACGTGCTGCAGAATCAGTCTTGAGGGTAAGTGGTATCTATATGAATGAACAGTGTGTATACGTGGGGTATTGGGGCTGTAACTCTGGTGTACTGTGTGAGCCACTAGAGGGAATAAAAGGGGGTCTCAGTGTCCCAGAGGGCTGTGACATAGAAACATAGACTTTGATGGCAGATAAGGACCGCTTGGCCCATCTAGTCTGCCCATTTCCCTACCTACAGGATAGGCCGCAGATCCTAGTTAACCAACAGCCTATTTCTTCCTACCCCCCACAAGAATTGCCTTATGTCTGTCCCATGCATTCTTGAATTCTCCCACAGTTTTAGACCCCACAACCTCCTCAGGAAGGCTGTTCCATGCATCCACTACCCTCTCTGTGAAATAATACTTCCTCACATTGCCCTGAAAGCGCCCTCCTTCTATCTTTAAATTGTGTCCCCTTGTTCTTGCACGTCTCTTTTTTCTGAAAGATGCTACCCTCTTGGACTTTGTTGATTCCACTGAGGTACTTAAAAGTTTCTATCATGTCCCCCCTCTCCCTTCTTTCCTCAAGGGTATACATATTAAGCTCCTTTAGTCTCTCCTCATACGGCTTCTCTTGCAGACCCTGCACCATTTTAGTTGCCCTCCTCTGGACTACCTCTATCCTGTCTATGTCCTTCTGGAGATGGGGTCTCCAGAACTGGACACAGTACTCCAGATGGGGTCTCACCAACTGTCTGTACAGAGGGATAACAACTTCCTGTTTTCTGCTGCTGATGCCTCTCCCTACACATCCCAGTATACCCCAGCCCTCCCTACTGCCTTCTCCATTGCTTGCTAACCTTAAGGTCATCTGATATGATTATCCCCAGGTCCCTTTCCTTTTTGTTGTTGTTACTACCTCCCCACCCATTGTGTATTCTTCCCCTGGGTTCTTGTTTCCCAGGTGCATTATTTTGCACTTCTTTGCATTGAATCCTAGCTGCCATACTTCTGACCATTCCTCCAACCTTGCCAAGTCCCTTTTCATCCTTTCCACGCCCTTGTGTATCAACCCTGTTGCAGATCTTTGTGTCATCTGCAAAAGGCATATTTTCCTTCCAGTCCCTCTGCAATGTCACTGATGAAGACATTAAAAAGGACTGGACCTAATACTGAACTCCTGTGTACTCCCCACTAGTAACCCTCTTCTTCAGAGTGGACTCCATTTACAATTACCTTCTGTGTCCTGTTGTGCAGCCAATGTTTTATCAGGCTACCACCCTGGGACCCACGCCCAGGCTGGTTCATTTGACTATTAATCTTTGTGTGGGACTGTGTCAAATGCCTTGCAAAAGTCTAGGTAGGCCATGTCCACAGCTCCTCCCTGGTCTACTACTTTGGTCACCCAGTCAAAGAAATCTATTAGATTCGTCTGACATGCCCTTCCCGCTGTGAACCCATGCTGCCTTGGGTCCTGTGCTCCACTGGCCTCTAGGTACTCAACTATTCTTTTCCTTCAGAAGTGACTCCATCACTTTCCCTACCACAGAGGTCAGACTGACAGGTCTGTAGTTTCCTGCCTCTGTCTTGGTCCCACTTTTGTGAAGGGGAATCACATCCGACTTCCTCCAGTCCTCGGGTACTACACCATCCTCCCATGATTTATTAAAAGAGTAGCCAGTGGTTTCACTAGTTCCTCCCTTAATTCTTTTACAATTTTGGGTGAATTCCATCAGGACCCATTGCTTTGTCCACCTTCAGTTTTAGGGTCCTGCAGAACCCTTTCTTCTGTGAAAGGACTGGGATCGACCCCCTTATCAAGAATGCTTCTGTTAATTGGATTAGGCACTTCCCCCTCCTCTTTTGTGAATACTGAGCAGAAATATTCGTTCAGTATCCTTGCTTTTTCACTGTCCCCCTCTGCTCACCCACCGTTCCTTCTATTCAGCCTCACTATCCCTCCCTTTGTCTTTCTACGCTCGCTGATGTACCTATAAAAGGTTTTATCCCCCTTCTTAACTGAGTTGGCTATCTTTTCCTCAGTTTGGGCCTTTGCTATTCTGACTTCCCTCCCTGCTTCCTTCTGCCTTAACTGGTACAGCTGTCTGTCTTGCTCCTTCTGTGTTTCCTTATACTTCCGGAATGCTATCTTTTTCTTCCTGACTTTCAAAGCCACCTCTTTTGAGAACCATAGTGGCCTTTTCTTTCGTTTTCATTTGTTTATTTGCTTCACACAAAGGCTTGTTGCCTCTGTGATGGCAGTTTTGATGATTCCCCATTGTTGCTCAACATCTCCTTCTAGCCTCTTTGCTAGTGCTTTTCTGAGGCACTCTCCCATCTTGCCAAAGTCAGTCCTCCTAAAGTCCAGTACCCTCACTTTTGTATGGCTTGACTCTGTAGCTGAGTTTAACGTGAACCACACTGTTTGATGGTCACTTGTCCCCAGATGGCAACCCACTTCTAGATCTGAGATCCTCTCACTGCCCACGTTTGAGAGTACGAGGTCTAAGATTGCTCCCTCATGAGTGGGTTCCGAAACTAGCTGTCTGAGGCCTGCCACCTGTAGGGCATCAAGAATGGCCCTGCTCTTGGATGTGGCTGCAGCAAATGTGCTCCAGTTAACATCTGGCATATTCAGGTCTCCCATCAACAGTATCTCCCCTTTCTCTGCCATTCTAAGAATGCCTTCTATCATATCCTTGTCCATTCCCTCCCCCTGACATGGGGGTCTGTACACAACCCCTGTGCGGATTGTGGTGCCCTTTCCAGTCTCCAAGGTGACCCACAGTGCCTCCTCTCCTCCCTGTTTACTCATTTGTTCAATTGCTTTTATCCATTCCTTTACATAGAGAGCTACTCCTCCCCCTCTTCTCCCCTGCTTGTCTCTCCTGTAGGTTATGTACCCTGGTATGTTAACATCCCAGTCATGGTCCTCTGTGTACCATGTTTCTGTGACTGCTACGATATCCAGGCATCCCTCTTCCATCAAGGTCACCAGCTCATGGAGCTTGTTGCCCAGACTATGGGCATTGGTACTCATTACCCTCCATTTCCTGATGGCCTTACTCCCTTTTGCCCCATCCCTGTCCTTCTTGCCTTTATCACTTTCTCCATTTACCCCAGCCCTTCTCCCTATCAACACCTCTATGTTGGTGTTTGCCGCACTTACTACCATGATTATTTGGGGGCCTAGGATTTCGCCCTTTCCAGTGCCTCCTCTTGGCTAGTTTAAATGCTTGCCAATGAAGCATTTAAACCTATCACCTAGGATCCTGGTTCCCTCCCAGACAGATGCAGCCCATCATGCCAGTATAGGCTTGCATCACTCCAGATGGACCCCAGTCCCCAATGAAGCCAAATCCTGAGCTCCACACCAGTTTTTCAACCACTGATTGAATCCCATGGTGCAGAACACCCTAGTCTCTCCTATGCCATAGATGGGCAGCACCTCTGAGAAGGTTACCGCATGCTCTACTTGACTAAGGCCCTCCCCAATTCCACAAACTCTTCCTGCACTTCTCTAATCCCTTTCTTAGCAAGGTCATTTGTCCCTAGGTGGACAATGACATCCAGCTCCCTCCCCTGTGCAGCTGCTCCGGCAATCCTGAGGATTCGCTCCCTGTCCCTCCAAGCCATGGCGCCAGGCAGGCACCTTACCTCCCTCTCCCCTTCCTCCCCCAGTTCTACCTTCCTAACAATGGAGTCCCCCACCAGGAGTTGTTCCCTTCCTCTGCAGGGTCCCCTGCCACCCTCCTGTGGGTCTCCTTTGTGGAGGTTCCCAGCATCCTCCTTGATCTCCACTGCGGGTGCCTCCATAGAGGAACCACACTTTGCCAGAATGGCATAGGAATTGTGGAGAGGTACAACTGGAGGGATGCACCTCTGTTCCACCACCCTCACCCTCCCTGAGCCCACTGTGGTCCAACCGCTCCTCTTTCTTGTCAACCTCTGAGGCAATGGCAGTGGTACTGGTGGTCCCTGGATGGAAGAGGACCAACTCAGCCTGGAGATGAGCAACCTCCTCCCTCAGCCCAGAGAGGTGCCTGCAGATGGGACAACACCGCATCCTCCAGAACATCTCCCGGAAGACTGCTACTCCACAGCCACTGCACTGCACCACTCCAATCATGTCTTATTTCTGGCCCCTTAACTGTTTGCAATCCTTACTCTTTCCTCTGTTTTTTTTTCTCTCTCTCTCTCTCCTTACTCTCTGTCTGTTTGCCCTTTAAGCTCCTGATTGTCCTGTTCTGAGACAAGAATATCCTATATTTCTCAGAAGACCACTTACTTGCTCAGAGGCAGACCTCCAGCAGCTAGAAGGGGCCGGAGAGCTACTCTTGCCCTTCTAGGATGGTGGGTCTTTGGTGGTTCTGTGATCATTCACTTCCTGCTCCCAAACAGGAAGTTCCTGTTGTCAGTCAAATCCTGTGCCTATAAAAATAGAACTAGCTTTGGGTGTGGGGAGGGAAGGAGGGCAATATAGTCCCAGTAGAGAAGTTCAGTCACACAGCAGTCCTTTTTCCTGTTGTCTTCTGCCAAGCTATTAGCAGAATCTTTCTAAGGCAGTCTTTAAATGTGGCTTCCTTCTAGCTAAGCCACTCCCCCTACTTACTAGATCTTTCTACAAGTAATTTAAACCTCACAGCTATTAAGCCCTTTCAATCACCTGAGATTTACACCTAGATAACTGTTCAGATACCCGTTCAGTTCAGTTAACTCAGACAAACACACACTTTTTTTTTTGTTTTATTTGTTAGTTATTTTTACCCTAAATTAAAGGTCCAAGTACAAAAGTTCTTCTTCTTTAGTCCCAGCAGAGAAGTCCAGTCACACAGCAGTCCTTTCTCCTGGTGTCTTCTGCCAAGCTAGTCTAACCACTACAAACCCTGACCTCTGGGTGGAGGCACCCACCATAGGACCTAGGCCCCTCAACCTGTCCTTAGTCAAACAGACAGGGGTATTAGCCTTTGGGATAGCGCCACCTAGGGGTGACACAGAAAAACACTATACATGTATGTACATAAATACCAGGAATACAATTCATAAGAGAGTGAAACTCTATACAGGTCCTATACAGTGATGTAGCTAAACCATCTAGTACACCAGAGGCAGCAATTTGGGTTCTGTTATAAATAAAAACAGGTAGTAACTTAAAACAAATGTGGTAACACTTGGGCAACTACATGTTCTGCCAGGGCATGAGACAGTGCTGGGGGGGGGTCCCCAGCAAGGTAGGGAAGCAAACAGCTATGTACAGTTACAGCTGTGGGTGGTGATTAGGTGTTGCCTAAGGGCAGATTTGAAGGGCCCTATTCTTAGTGTAGATGCGATATCAGAGGGGAGGGCACTGCTCCAGTTAAGTCAGTTTATGCATTGTGTTTCACTGCACTGTGGATGTCAGCATTAATGTGTAAGCAGTGTAAGACAATACAATCCTAATCTAAGCATCCTAACCTCCCTCACCACCATTACTACATAAGTACAGATAAAGAGAATGAGAAATTTGAGCCATTGCCTGCTTGCACTAAACACATACAGTGCTGCAGGCAGATGTGTCTCACATGATTTTTCACAGTGGTCATCCTTTTCAATGTCATTTTGCCAAGTGTTCTGACAGCTATCTGGTAGCACCAGTGAAGCAGCTGGGGCCAAACTGATGTAATAGCCAATGGCTGGAAAAAGAGCATACTGGATCTTCCCACATAGCAGAACGTTCTGTGTTAAAAATAGTCTGCACAGGAGCCCAGATCGTGCTGAGTATGAGGCAGGAGTCACCTACTGCCCACTGTTTGTATTTCAGAGAGTGGCCCCATTTACTGGTAAAACAATTACAGCAGACAACAGCGGGTCCTTATCACTTAACTCTCCTAAATAAAACTGCATTTCAAGCTGTTGCTTGTTTTATTAATATGGATGTATGTGTAAAACTGTACAGTTAGCTTGCACTTCTGTTCAAGAGATGAGGTCATCATCATCTTCTGCTTGTGACATCACAATAGCATTTTAGAAATAGACTGTTACATCACAGGCAGAGGATTATTATTTTTTTTTTTACACAGCTAATTCATCCTGGATAGCCCAGCTTAAATGCAATATCTTGTTTTCAGTGGGGTCTTGCTTCTGCTTATTTCCATAGTTGGGAAGGCTCCTTTTCTGGGGTGACACTTCTCCCTCCTAATTTTGGTGTTCCTAGCCCCCATCGATATTTCCACAGTGACCTCTAGGATTCTCCCATGGATTTCCTCCCACCAGGTAATAGATTTCGCCATCACGCCTATACTCTGAGTGATAAAGGAAGATTTTTACCTTTCCCTGGCTTGGAAGTCATTTAATTTTTATTTTTTTTGTTTTTGTATTCATGTTCAGGTTTCTCTTCTGGGTTTTGTGAATTAACCTTATTTGCTGGGTGACAACTGAGGTGACCATGCTGATCCATGAGCTGGGGAGACCATAGAATGGTGCACATGTAGTTCCTACAGTATTTTTAATGAGTCAGTCAAGCACAAAATTGACTTCTGTTAATGTGAATGGCTTTACATCCTAATTAAGTTGTCATGGGTACATCCCCAGAGCAAACCTCTGCTTTCAGAAGCAACCTTACAAATCACCTTTTTGGTTCACTTCACTGCAACTGTACCCATCCTAAATGGGTACCCTCCCCACCCTTTCCCCCATACTGTATCCTCTTTCCACCTTCTTCCTCCTCCCTCTAGCACTATCCCGACCTGGCACTAACCACCATAGTTTGTTTTCCCTCAATGTTAATCTATCAGTAGGAGCTCTCTTATGTCCCGATGTACTATAATAACACAGAGAATAATGTATGGGCAGCCATACACAACAAGGCTGTGTTTCCATCGAGGGGTTGAGATGACAGCATATGAACCTCGAGAGTGAAGCTCGAGAGGTCTATACTGTCATCTCAGTCCTGAGATGGAAACACATGCCAAGTTGTGTGTGGTTGACCATATTTTATTTTTTATAGTTTAGGTTTTTTTACACTAGAGTGACAGACCTCCACTGAAGTGAAAACAAAAAATCTTGCCATTTCTTTGTTCTACTCACATGATAAAATCAAATGTCCAGACTTTTGAAAGGTAAAAGGTATGACTTTGGGCACTGGGTGGTTAGTAAGTAGCTAGATGTAGAATAAATGAGAAATTTAAAATTGTATGACCTTTGAACTGTGCATAACAACTGTTCAGAATGCACATAACACTTTAGAATGCACGTAACAGTTTAGAATGTGTTTAACATTGATTTTGAGCAGGCTGATTTTTATACAGAACAAAGGGTAACCATATACTATAATGTATTTTCACCTTCATTGTTACCAAATTTTCCTTCCTGTTAGGTACCTGTAACTGTACTGGATTATTTAGCATTTCCATTGCTTTTGTGATTTCCACCTCAATTTAGTTGCACTATGGTTCTCATGCAATGTAATATCTCATTTGCATGATTGTTATCACTAACCTTTTATGTGTTTTTGTTCTTAGCTATTCAACTGTTGCTTTGGTTCTGTAACTAGACATTTGTGAAAATGGGCAGCTTTTGCTCACAGTGGCCTTTCCAGTATAATAAATAAACTGAAAACCGAAACTGAAACTGAAACCCCACATAGCCTATATGGAGGAGACACATTTTTTTTAATTGTTTCTTTTTCACCCCAGCATTGCTTCGCTCCTGGCCTGCCCCTGCACCAGCACACACACTCCTCTGTGGGACTTCTGACCCCATGAATTTCCCCTCTCAGCAGGGCTATCTCAAGGACAAAGACGACCCTCGTGGAGGCAATGTCCAGAGCTAGTGGCAGAACAGGGAGGTCCTGAGGCACAGGTTTTTTTTCACTTGGTCCCTTAGTTTCCCCAACCCTGAGGATGCTGGCCTGCAATGGGATCCATAGAGACAGGTGCATGCTAAGACATGCTGCCACTCCGGCTTCCTGCCGTTGCCATCCACTCCCATGTGGCGTCCCAACTGCACCACCACCCAGGTCCTCCCAGGTGGCAGTACAGCAATGGGTGCGGCAACTCTGCCTCTCTGGAGGAGAGCATCCCCCGGACACTCAATCCTCCTCCCCCCGGCCGGCCCTCTGACAATCAAAGCTCGCTCATGAACCCGGGTCACCGGCGTCGCGAGCAGTAGTTCTACCGCTGTGCCAAGTGGCCGGCCAAGGAGACAAATTTAAATCCTGAGGAGCATAATCAGTTCTCCAGACTGAGTAACCACCAGGTATTACACTCATCTTGTAATTCTGGCAGTCGTGAGGAATAATAATTTTTATTCCCTGCCCACATCCCATTTGTAGAAAAAAGCTGGTAAAAGATAATGCTGGTTGTCTTGTTTTGGTCCAAGGGTTGTTAAATAATGTTCAGGTGATCCTAATGATATGGTTCTACGTGATAACAGTGACTATAAAAGAGTGCTGACAAGAAGAGTGAACAAAAAATAGTGGCAAGCAATACGGTGACGAGCACTGTAACATGCTCCAAACTCAGCGCATATCTGTACTTGATTTTTTTGTGGGGGGCTCTGCCTCCCCTCACACCCACCTTTGCAGGGGGATTTGCACCCTGCACCCCATATGTAAATTAACTACCTCTGGGGGGAATGAAATTCAGCGACAAACTTGGGAGGGGGGATACAGTACAGGGGAACACAAGTCAGGGAGGAGGAAAAGGTTGGGGATGCAGTCAAATTGTCCTCCACTGGGGGTGAAGGGGAACAAAGTTGGGAGGGTGGGTGGAATCAGAATTAAACAAAACAAACAAAAAAAACAACATAAAAAAAAATCCCCATGGCCCATATCAAACCGGGGTCTGCCAGCTACACATGCTGTGACTATAATCTCTATACTATGTGGCCAGCTCTCAACTGGCCCAACAAACAACTACCTATGTATATACTTCATGCACAAGCTACCCATATGGTTCCCTACTGAAACAAAAGTGCTGACCATAACATAGGCTGTTAAAATACTCTAGCCCATTTCACACTCGCTGTTTTAACATCACCCAAATTGACTCACTATAATTCACTCACTCAAATCAGGAGATACCTATATGGATATTGTACCCCCCTCCCCCAAGAAGCCCAGAGGTCACTAGGGCCATTCCCTGAAGCCCTCCCTGCCAGAGAAATCCCCAAATCTGCTGCCTAGATCGCACCCCCCTTCCCTGAGGAGCCTGGAGGTCATTAGGGCCATTCCCTGAAGCCCTCCCTGCCAGAGAAATCCCAGAAGCTGCTGCCTAGATCACACCCCCCTCCCCCAAGGAGCCCGGAGGTCATTAGGGCCATTCCCTGAAGCCCTCCCTGCCAGAGAAATCCCTGAAGCTGCTGCCTAGGTAAAAACCATCTCCTGCTGCAGTCGCGACCATTGGTCCATGTGGAGAGAAAGCCTAGGCTGAGGACTGTTCGAATCCTGCTTATGGCACCTTTTTTTCTGTTTCTGTTACAGCTCCCTAAGTAAAAGCCACCGAAAACTTTTATTTTTTGGTGCTCAAGTTGGGACAGAATTAATTTACTCCTGCACAAGCTGAACTGTAGAATTTACTGAAAAGTGTTATTTTAAGTGTAAATGTGTGTAGACCTGACCCTGTAACACAGCGTAGCCTGAATTAATTGTACAAGGGCTGTTAATTTTGAAACTTGAACCACAGCTGAGCCCTAACCTAATTTGCTGTGCACTACCCATTCCAGAGCCTACCCGCCCCCCAACACTAATCAGATCTCCCCCAAACCTGCCTATTTAACCATCGGGCTCTCTCCCTCTCCTGCAGATCGCACCCCCCTCCCCGGAGGAGCCTGGAGGTCGCGATGGCCATTCCCTGAAGCCTTCCCTCCCAGAGAAATCCCGAAGCTGCTGCCTAGGTAAAAACCATCTCCTGCTGCAGTCGTGACCGTTGGTCCATGTGGACAGCAAGCCTAGGCTTAGCCCCGCCAAACGCTACGCGTTCGGCTCTCCACTGCCCCCACCACCACCTTTGGTTGGCACTCAACTTTATATCTAGGTTTGGTCAGGTGACTTATCGAAATAACCCATCAGCCCACTTTTCCAGCTGCAGGTTGTACAAAATCAACACTAGTGGCCACTACTACATACTTTACCCTACCTACAAATACAATGCTATCACTGCTAATAGCAGTCCTCCTGACTTCTAAGATCTTACAGCTGGTTCACCCCCCCCCCCCCCCCGAGAGGCACCTAAACTACATGACAAAAACTTTTCCACTCATCAATTAATTATCTATGATGACTCCAATCACTGTCCCTCCAAGCTCTCCCACACAAACCTAAAAGACCCTACTGACTTATACACATGCACAGTCACTTTAACTCACCCATTCACACATGATACACACTGTACCTCAGCTCTCCCCCTTCCAGACCACAGCCCTCCACCACTCCTGTAAGCCCCAAATCAGGCCCCAAAACTCACCCCACCCTTTTAACCAGCGTCATACTTAGTCTCCCAGTCCCCACCACCAATGTTAAAAGACCTACAGCCTACCAATCCCAATGTCACTCAACCAGACTTCACAGGTTAGCCCTCCTGTGGCATGCCCTGCTACTACTCTTGTTATCTGGCAATATCCACCCCAACCTGGGGCCACCCTGCACAGTGGCCTCATCTAGCAGCCGAAGTGGGAGCCTACTGCTAGCTACTCTTAATATATGCAGCCTACCAAAAAAAAACACACACCCCTCCAAGGCTGGATTGCCCAGCATACACCTGACATCCTAGCTCTATCTGAGACTTGGCTCTCAGAAAGAATACCCAATGATGCTGTCTCCCTCAGTGATTATTCCATCTTCTGGTCAGACAGGACTAGTAAGAGAGTCGGTGGCTGTGCCATCTATGTTAGCTCCTCCCTTCATGCCACTGAAGTACATACCCCAACACCACAATATGGTGCCCAGACACTCACAGTCAGACTTAGCCTGGGTACCAAAACCCTCCACATCACTGCGGCCTATATCCCCCCGAGCAACCAAAAGCTCACATTTGAATCTATCCTCGACAGTATCTCCCACCTCCCTAACTAGTGAAGTCATCATAATGGGAGGCTTTAATGTCAATTGGCTATCCCCTACCTCATCCAGCTTCAAAGACACTGCCCTGGCATATGATCTTTCCCAACTCGTCACCTCTTCTACCAGAAGGGACCATAGAACAGGGACCACCACCCTTATAGACCTCATCTTCACCAACAGGCCACAGAACCTCTCCCATGTCATTGTGCTCCCTGACTCTATTAGTTACCATTCCTCGGTGACCTGCCAGTGGTCGGGTAAATTACCCCCTGCCCCCCAAAATCACCATACAGAGGCGACTAAAAAAAGGAGGCATAGAGAGTCTCAAAGCCCACCTAACTACCAGTAACTGGCTCCCCATTTACACCACGCAGTCTGTAGACCTGGCACTCTCCCACTTTATAACCACTTTCAATAAGGCCTGCGACATTTTTGCTCCCTTCACTAAACAAGTAGTGAAAACCAGAACCACACCCTGGATCACACGCTCACTACTTAATCAGCTCCAACAAAGGGACAACCTATGGCATAAGGCCCTTGACTCCCAACGCACACAGGATAGACAACTATACCGGGAGGCTCGCAACAAATGTACCTGGGCCTTACGGCAAGTGAAAGCTACATATTATCAACAAACCCTAACCTCCTCCTGGGGAAACAGTAAAACATTTTGGAACAATATAAAAGAACTCGGTGGGAAATCCTGCTCCCTCACCCTCACACAACTCACAGTGAATGGCGATATCACCCAGGATCCTTCCACCATAGCAGAAGCCCTCAACTCCGCCTTCTCGGACCTCTCCCATATACTCCCTCCAAACCACTTCAACCCTGTCCTCCCCACCCTCCCACTGACACCTCGTGTAACAACAATGTGACACCCTTTAGGCTAATAGTCATATCCTGCCATGAGGCAAAACACTACATTTCCAAAACTCTTGCCAATGCCCGATACAGCTATGATTCCCTGGATCTCAAACTAATTCGGCTGACCCTGGATGTTACCTTACCCCATCTCACAAAAATTCTCAACCTCTCACTATGCCTATGTCAGTTCCTCACAACCTGGAAGAGTGCCATAATCACACCTATTCTGAAGAGCGGCGACCCTACTAACACAAGCAACTATAGACTGATATCGATACTTTCACCTCTCTCCAAGGCACTGGAAAAAATAGTTTCAGACCAGCTTACTGAACACCTAACTAAACACAACCTTCTCTGCCGGGAACAGCATGGTTTCCGGAGCGGCCACAGTACCATCACTGCCCTTACTGAGCTCACCTCGTTTATCCATGAGGCCCTTGACCAAGGCTCTGTAGCAGGGGCGATCTATGTGGATCTGACCAAGGCATTTGACACGGTCAGTCATGAGCTATTGCTTTGTGTCCTTCCACAACTAAATGTGGTCCCAGAGGCTACTGCCTGGTTCAAGGATTACCTCTCAGGCCAGTCACAACAAGTCAAGATAAACACCACCCTCTCCTCCTGCAAAACAGTATGCACTGGTGTCCCACAGGGGTCTATACTCGGCCCTCTATTATTCACCATCTTTTTAAACTCTCTCCCCAAGTCTTGCAGCAGCCACCTACTACTCTACGGTGATGATGCGGTAGTGTTTTGGAAACACCCACAGCCAAGCGCCCTCCAACTAGCCTTGCAGGACTTCTTCAGGGAGCTAGAAACTTGGTTCGCTGAACACCGCCTGATCATCAACTATCAAAAAACAAAGTCCATGATCTTTGCACACAGTCAAAGCCTGCACAGTCAGTCAGCACTCCTAATCAAAAACTCACATGGCTCCCCACTTGAACATGTTTCATGTTTTAAATACCTGGGAATCACATTAGACACCTCCTCCTTCTCCTACCATAGTCACATACAACTTCTCTCCTCTGCTGTCACGCTAGAGTGAGTATCCTCTACAGACTTAAACACTGCTTACCTACACAGGCCATGCACCTTGCAGTCTCCTCCTCAATCCTCTCCCTGGTAGACTACGGGATAGTCATATATGGCTCTTCGGAACCAAACGCCCTACATAGCATTAACACTGCCTTGAATAAAGCCTGCCTCCTAGTCACAGGCAGTGACAGGTTAACTCATACCTGTGAGCTCTATGCTTTGGCTGGTTGGCTAAACTTCCAAGGAAGACTAAAGTACCACTCCTGCATCCTTGCAAAAATGATACATCTCCAGCTAGCTCCCATCGGCCTTCTCTCTATTATCAGCGCAGCCCCCCACAGGCGTAACACAAGACTCGCAGCAAACTCCTCATTCCTGATCCCCCATTGTAGAATATCCCTTGGGCAAAGATCCTTCCACTATCTTGCCCCACTTTGGCTCAATACCTACCCCCATCTCACAAACTCACAGTCTCTCCCTATTCAAAACAGGCCTCAAAGCACAACTCCTTGAGTCAGCAATATGTGACTGTGGTTAATACACAGCCCTCCACTTGTGCTTTCACACCATCCCCCCTGACAAAATACCTGACACAGGGTCTCTCTAGATCCCACAAAACAGCATCCTGCACATCTCTGACAAGGGACATCTCGAATGCTGCCAACTACTGTCACCGGTTAACTAAGATAAAGCCTGGACTGCATTACCAGTACTGTTAAGCTAATACTGTTTGTATATGTTCGTTTTCTGTAAATGTTTACTCTCCACCCTCTGTAACTGACGTGGAGCCTTTGCAAAAGAGTCTGTGACTCAAAAGATTGTAATTCCAATTATATTCAATAAATAAATAAAAAAATATATACATATATACTGTATGCTTTGAAAAAACTGCATTGATGTATCAGTTAAGGTTTGACCTAACACCACAAAACTAGAGAAATGCAGCATTAGTTTTTCCAGCCTAACTTCCCAATCCACTGCAAGCAACAAAAGGAGAAGACCACACAAGCAACCACAGGCAGCCATCATCATGTAAGACAAACAACATGTAAGTGTTTCCAGATGATACAAATGCAGTAGCATTGATGTGCTACCTGCATGGATTTCTATCTGTTTCTGTGGTTGCTTGTGTGTGGAGTGGGTGGGGAGTTAAGGAGATAAAACTACATTAATGCACCAGTTAGGGTTCAGCTTAAAGCAACAAAAATATGAAAATGTGGTGTTAGGGTTTTCAACCCTAACTCCCCAAAACCCCCACCTCCCCCAAGCAGCAAAATGAAAAAAAAAACATGAATGTTTTGGCTCTCCTGCATCTTGTCAAATCAGTGATGGGCTCTTCCTTGGGGTTCTCAGTTCAAATGCTCACCCCTCCCCATACCTCATGGCCTCCTGTCTGAAATACAAGGTACAGCTGCAACCCACTGCTTCATACTGATACACCATTTACAGTTACAAAAATATGTCACACCACATGTTGCCAACAACCTGTGGGCTCTACATGAAAAAAACACATCACATGTGACCTTTGCTCAGGGGAGTGGGTGAGCATTAGGGTTGAGAACCCCAAGAAAGAGCCCAGCGCTGCTTTGACAAGACTCAGGAGAGTCAAAACCCTAATGTTTTTCATTTTGCTGCTTGGGGGTGGAGGTGTAGAGTTTGGGTTGGAAACCCAAAAACCACATTTCCATACTTTTGTTGCTTTAAGCTGAACCTTAACTGGTGCATTAACACAGTTTTTTGCAGTAAATTGTCTTTCTTTTTGAGATAGTAGAACTATATCCTTAGTGATGGGGGTCCCCTTTGGGACCTGCATGAAAACCTCTGCCTGGGTACGAATGTGCAGGGCTCTGTGCTTCCATGTGTGTACATGTAGATGTGCATGCCCCTTTGGGCCCTGTGCCAAATGTGAAGTCCATGAGGCTGCAGAAGCACAGGACCCTCTGGGCCCTGCAGCTGTGTGCATATTCAGATGCTGACTTGCAGGGCCCTCCAGGCCATGCAGCAAGAGAGGAGTCTATGAGGGTGGGTAAATGGTCAAAACCCTGCAGACAAAAAAAGCTAAAGGTATAAAGGGACTTCAAATGGCAATTGTAATACAATTTCAGTAAAACCTTACAACATGCAATACAGAATTTCATTTGGGGGGACTTCCCCTAATGAATTCTGTGCAAACCTTTCAAAGATTCCTTCCCTGTGGAGTCATAATAATTTATGTGTAGTCCTAGGCTGTGCGCAGACAGCATGCTCTAAGTCCTGTGGTGTACTCCACATAAAATTATCACACACACACACACACACACACACACACACACACACAGAGGCTCCGTGGAGCAGACTGCAGCGGGCTTGCAAGAGATACATTCGACTGCTTCTTGGCTTCTCATACATACAGGGTGTACACCGACATGAACTGATTATTTTTGTATGTTACAGCCTGAGCAGCATTTACAGAGGTTTTGGAGCAGTATGCATGGTACTTTAAGGCATTCTGTATTGCAGCTTCTGATGTTTAACTCTGCCCTCTATATATGCCTGCACAGTGTGTGATTTTAGCTAGAAGGACCGAGTGATTTTACAGTGATTTACCGAAGTACTTGCTGATTGTGTCATGGGCCTGGGGAGATCCCCCCCCCTTGTGTCCAGCTCTCTCTCCCAACTGTCGCGCATGCACAGTCGGACCCCTGTCCTTCCCGCCAGTGCCTTATAACCTGACCCTCTTTGCCTCCCCCTTTTTTCTTATCCACTAGGCCCTAACAGGAAGCCCCCCCACCCCATAATCAGATGCTCCATGGAGCAGACTTGTAAGAGGTAAATTTGACCACTTCTTGGCTTCTCATACACACACACACCTGGTGTACGCCGACATGAACTGTATTGTTGTATGTTATAGCCTGCACGTCATTCTCTCCCTCCTCCCTATACCCACAATGGCTGCTCCTTCCCCCAACTTATACATCATCAGGTCACCTGACTTTATCATGTGACTTCTGCAGAGTTTGTTTATCAGCCCACTTTCCCATCTGCAGGTTATACTATATGGCCACTAGGAGTCAGTGTTGTACCCCCTTTTCTCACTCTCATCCTTTGCATCTCTGCCTGTCCTGCCTTTCATCTTGTCTCTCTGCCCTTGCTGTTCCTGAGTCATGTCTATACTTCCTGTGCTACCCTGCCTGTGATTCGAACGCACACAAAGCAGACACCTTACCACTGTGCCATTGTATCTGCCCTATACTACCTCCCTCCTTCTTTACCCTATAATGACATCACCCTTACTCTCCACTATGGGTGGATTGCTGTGTTTTCTTTTACTGGTTTGTAGCCTTCCAATAACCCTAAAACTGCTACCTACTCTCCAATCTAGTCAGCCCAAAAGTATGCCCAATATTGCCCTTGACTATTTAATGCTCAGCACCAGCTCCCAACCCATGGTATTGGTAATCTTGACCCTCCCTGATAGTCCTCCCCTTCCCCCCTTCCTCTCATGGCCTCCACCATTCTCTCCCTCCCTATACCCACTACGGCTGCTCCCACCCCACTGCACGTCCCTCCATGCTACCGGCTCTGCTAGACTCTTTCATATGTCCCTACTTTGTTATAACTTCCTCCTCCTTCTCCTATCTGGTAACGTGCACTCCAACCCTGGCCCTCCCACAACCCACCCCACCCTCACTAAGAAAAATTATGGCCTACTTATTGCCACTATAAATATCCATATCCTTTTGAAAAAATTACTCTCCTCCAGGCCTGGATTGCCCAACACTCTCCCAATGTTCTGGCTCTAATGGAAACCTGACTGTCTACAGGCACCCCAGATGCAGCTGTATCTATAAATAGATATTCCATCCTTAGGGCTGACAGGATCGTCCAAAAAGGTGGGGGCTGTGCCTTTTACATTAAGAATCCCCTGCAAGCTCTCCCTTTTCTGCTCCTGCCCCTTACCCATGGTGCCCAGGCATTAGCTGTCAAAATACTACTAGGCTTTCAAGGGAAAAGCATCAACTTGATGGTCACTTATATCCCACCATGGAACCAGAAACCATCCTTTGATGAAATTCTCACTGCCCTATCGTCTCTCCCCAGCAATGTGGAAATCATCCTCTCTGAGGACTTTAACATTGATTGGCTGTCTAGAGAGTCCATTGCTTTCATGGACTTGGCGGCCACCTGGAACCTAGTCCAGATGGTCCAGACCCCTACCCAACCTAATGTCACACTGGCACCTCCACCTTACTGGATCTCCTCTTCACTAACTATCTAAAACACATCTCTCAGATTACCATCCACCCAGACGCCCTTAGTGACCACTCACCCATTACCTATCGGTGGTCAAACAAGTCCCCTGCCTCCCCATCAACTCCTACTTACCTCAGGCATGTAAAAAAAGGCTTGTTATCTAAGCTCAAGGCCTTCCTTCAAGCCTGTGGCTGGTCCCCAATTTTTGCAGCTACTAATGTTGATACCGCCCTACCCTACTTTATCAACACTTTCAATAATGTCTGCGACATTTTGGCCCCCCTGTAAAAGCATTATACAAAAATATAAACAATCCTTGGGTCACCCAAGCCCTGCTAGATATGATGCACCTCTGAGACAATCTCTGGCTTAGGGCACTTGACTTCAAGCACCCCCATGATAGACAACTCTACCAAGAAGCCAGAAACAGATGTGCATGGGCTATACGACAGGCTAAAGCAACCCACTATCGCCAAGCCCTCTCGGCTGCCTGGTGCTCTAGTCAAGATTTCTGGCACAATATTAAGGAAATCACTGGAAAAGTGGTTCCCCAACCAATCCCCCCCACTTACTATTGAAGAGGAATTAGTCCATGACCCACTTACCATCACGAATACCGTTAACAATACTTTCTCCGATCTTAGTAGAGTATTGCCCCTAAATCTTTTTGACCCCCCCATCTACAGGCCTTGCTTCTTCAGCATCTGCTACCTCCCCCCTTTCCATCTCTGGACTATCTCCCCTAGCTCAGCTGAAGATATATCTCCAGGTTTATCAATAAGTCCAGGCATAGTGGTGACACACTTGATCTAAAAATCCTAAGACTCACCCTAGACGAGGTTCTCTCCCCCTTACAAAAATCTTTAATTTGTCCCTCTGCCTAGGGCAATTCCCCTTGGCCTGAAAATGTGCAGTAATCACACCACTGCTCAAGGGCAGTGACCATACTGCTCCCAATAACCTCTGCCCTATCTCCGTCCTGCCCCCCCTCTCCAGTGCACTAGAAGAAGGTTGTCTCAGACCATCTTACTGAATATTTCTGCAAATATACCTACCTCTTCCCTGTCTAACATGGTTTTCACACTGGTCACAGCACCACCACTGCACTCCTTGAATTTTCATCCTTCATACACCAGGCCCTTGACAACAGACAATTAGTAGGATCTGTTTATGTAGATCTTACCAAAGTGTTCAACACCATCAATCATGCCCTGCTGCACCACACCCTCCCGTCAGTGGACATTGCCCCAGAAGCTGTGTCCTGGTTGGCCAGCTATCTAGCTGACCATTCCCAATAAATTAGGATTGACTCCACCTTCTCCTTCAGTTGCCCTGTTCATTCGAGAGTCCCTCAAGGATCGATACTTGTCCCTCTCCTTTTTAGACTGTTCCTAAACCTCCTCCCCCAGTCCTGCCCTGGTAAAATGCTCCTCTATGCGGATGACGCCGTCATTTTTGAAGGTCACCCTAATCCTGGTACACTCCAAACCTTACTCCAAGATCACTTCTGCACCATAGAATCCTGGTTTGCTGCCTGTAAATTAATTCTTAACTGCGGTAAAACCAAATCCATGATCTTTACCCATTGCCAAAATCGACATTGTAACCTTTCCATAACCATCTGTAATATGCCAATGTCCCCAGTGAGCAAGTCTCCTCTTTCAGGTACCTGGGGATTACCCTTGATTCTCAATTTACCTTTTATAACCATATCCAAAGTCTCATGTCTGCACTCAACACCAGAATCAGACTACTGTATCGGCAGACACTTCCTTTCTCCTGAGGCTCTCCAACTGGCTGTATCTTCTTTTATCCTCTCCTTAGTTGATTATGGCCTGGTGATCTATGGTTCATATGAACCAATCTCCCTCTCCTGTGTTAAGATTATCCTGAATAAGGCATGTAGGCTCATCACTGATCATGACAGAATGACTCACACCTGCACCTTATATAGGTCTGCAAGCTGGTTAACTCTTGAAGATGGCTTAAATACTCTACCTGCATCCTGGCCAAGAAAATATCCCCCAGAATTACTCCCCCAGGCCTGAATGCTCTGGTCACCCTTGCACACCCAGCCCGAGCATCCAGAAGCACCCTGAGTCCATCCCACTTTGTTCCTTGCTGCAGAACCTCACAGTGCCAAAGGGTGTTTTTGTACTAGGCTCCCTCATGGCTCAATGAGCTCCCCCAGCCATCTCCCTCTTACCTACCCTTGACTCTTTCAAGTCTGCCCTCAAGAGCTACCTTTTAGAAAAATTGGACAGTGATTGTTTCTGACCAGTGCCCAAGTTCTGTCACAAGTTCAACTAAGGTCCACTATGACCTGTTTATTCACTAGTTAAACTTGCAATGCTTGTTGTAACTGAATGTATAACTTGGACCCACTTGGTCTGTATTATGTAACCCTGTGTTATTTACTGTTGTATAACCCATTTTATTTTTATTTACTTGGTTACTTGGTAGAGTGGACAAAAGAAGGCCGAAGCCCATCGAGGATGTCCTCCACACATGTGGATCATTGGTGGATTATGTTCTTTCCAGGAGCCATTTGTCAAGTTTAGCTTTAAAGGTGTTTATATTTTGACAGTCAACAATGTCCTGCGGCAAAGAATTCCAAATTCTCGGGGCTCTAATAGTAAAAAACTGCTGTCTTTTGTTTGTTCTGGTTCTGTTAATCACTATTTGTTTATTATGTATTCTGGCTACAATCTTTCTAGATGAAAAGGATAGTCCACATAAACTCATTAACATAGCTGAATGTAAGATCTTAAATAACTGGAGTAAGTCACCCCTTAATCTTCTAAATTCAAGGGAATAAAGCCCTGTTCTTTGAAGCCTAGTTACGTAGTACAATGAATAAAAATGTGGTATTATTTTTGTTGCCGTTCTCTGAACCTTCTCAATTCTAGTGATATCCATAGCCAAATAGGGACTCCAGAAAGGTGAACCATAGTCCAAGTGGGGTCTGATATGGGTCTTATACAGGGCCATAATACACTCCTCAGTTTTAAGAGTGAATGTGTTATTTATTCTGTGCAAAAGGGCATTAGTTTGATTAGCAACTTTATTACAATGGTTCGAAAAGGACAGCTTGTTGTTTACAAGAATACCCAGATCTTTTTCTATGAAAGATTCCCTAACCATTGTGTTATTAATATAATATGTTTGCTTAACATTATTTTTACCCATGTGTAACACTGAGCATTTAGATACGTTGAATGACATTCTGTTAATTGCTGCCCATAGTTCAATTCTCTTAAGATCATTTATAAGAGTATTCCTATTTGAATCACTGTCCACTGGTCCACCCAGTTTAGTATCGTCTGCAAATTTTGATATAGTATTATTTGATAAAATGGTGAGGTCACTAATAAATATCTCAAACAGTGTGGGACCCAACACTGAGCCCTGGGAGACACCACTCAACACCAATCCCTCATCAGAATGTTCCCCATTTACCCTAACGGTCTGTGTTTTTTTATAAAGCCAATTGTTGACCCAGGACACAATACAGTTAGAAAAACCTAGTGATATAAGTTTATTTATTAGTATGGAATGTGAAACCTTGTCAAAAGCCTTACTGTAATCAAGCAGTATAACGTCTACTGGAATATTTAAATCGAGGTTCATGCTGATTGAATTATAAAAAGCTAGCAGATTAGTCGTACAGGAGTACCCAGCTTTAAACCCATGTTGCGTAGTATCATTTAAATTCAATGCCAACATCTCCTCTTCAATTAAATGTTTAATTTGTTTTTCTAATAGTTTACATGGAATAGAGGTAAGGCTAATGGGTCTATAATTTTCTGCTTTACGATGTAACCCTTTTTTGAAGATTGGCATGACGGTAACAGTTTTCCAGTCTGAGGGTACATTGGACTCACTAAGAAATTTATTAAAGATAATGGTGAGTGGAGTAGCGATATAGTTATATGTTCCCATAAGAAATTTGGGGGTTATATTGTCCGGGCCAGGGCTTGTTGTAGATTTTAGTGTATCTAAAAGCTTAAGGGTGTCAGATATAGTAATGGTGTAACTAGGTGAAGTACTAGGTGTGTGATTGTATAATTTTCTTGCCAGCTATGTACTCATTGAAAACTGTCCTCCCTGTAACTGTGATGAGGAATCTTTGCAAAAGAGTCTTTGACTCAAAGGTTGTATCTGATCATTTCAATAAAATAAAATAAATAAAATAAAAGTCCATGGTGGAGAATTTTGTACTTTTTTATACATACTTTGTAATGGAAAATCCTCCCAAAATTAATTCTGTATTGAACGTTATACATTTTTACAGAAATTCTGGTACAATCGCTGTTTGAAGTCCTGTTGTAGCTCTTTTAGTCAGTACAGTTTTGACCTAGTTCCATGTGAGTGCAGCAGCACAGGGCCTTGCAAGCCTTGCAGTTCTGTGTTTCTACAGATGTAGACATGAAGGAGTCCATGTGGGTACATTAAACTAAGGTGCAAAATCTTGTTTCATGAGTCCACTTTCTTCTTTCATGAGATTTCCGTGACCTCATGAACCAGGGTACCTTCTTACATAAGAAGAATGTGAAAAACAACTAAGTCCAAACTCTTATTTTGTGTAAAGGAATCCTCTTTCATGAGATTTTCATGATCTCACAAAAGAAGAAGCCTTCTCATGAAAGAAAAACCTGAAAAAATCTAAGTCCAAAATGGTCTTTCATGAGAAGGCATCCTCTTTTGTGAGATTTTTTGTGAACCAAAGAAAGAAGATGCCTTCTCACAAAAAAATGTTAAAAAAACAATAAGTACAAAATCTTCTTTTGTGAGAAAGCATCCTCTTTCATGGCCTCACAAAAGAAGATATCTTCTCACGAAAAAAGAATGTGAAAAAAAGTCCAAATTCTTGTTTCATGAGATTTATTCTTCTTTCATAGTTCCCTATTTCTCTTTTGTGAGCCTCACAAAATAAAAAAAAATTGGCTCAGGAAAGAAGACTTGGTAAGAATTTTTGGGTTGTTCCAAAAACACATTTTGGAGTCATTCTTTTAAAAGATAAGTCCAGAATTGACCTAAATGAGTTCTGTTTAGCTAGATTCATGGCTTTCTGCATCTTTGGGGCATCATTTTTATGGTTTTTGAAAGAATAAAAAAAAAGGAAGCTAGATAACTGCAATACAAAAGAAGACTTTTTTTCTCAAGGAAGAGGATTTGGCCTCATCAAAGAAGAATCCTCTTTTATATGGCCAGAGTCTTCTTTTGTATGAAACATCTATCCAAAACACCATACTAAACATGCTGAGAACCAACATTTCAAATCCTTATAACTTGGAACAAATTCATATTTTTCACCAAACCAATGACAGACACCATTCTAGGGCAAGCCCATTGTACCCTGAAATTTTCAAAATTAAATTCCAAACCATCTGGGCTGCAGGTGACAAAAAAAAAAAAAAAAAAGGCTAAAAAAAAAAACCCCACAGATTTTTATTCCCTACAGTTGCACTACTGGACATCAGAATCCAGACATCAGACTGGAACAAAACTTGCCAAGTCAAGAGACATTGCCTTCTGGACTGTGACTGCAAAATTTCATGGAATTCTGTTGACTGGGGGTAAAGCTATTAGGGTGCAAAGTTAAGGGGTTAACATTAAACAACCTTCTCTACCCTAACTATAGTGCTGCTACTATAATTCCCCCAAGGTCAGGCACCTTTTTATGTTGGCTTGCGGCACTTACGCGGCAGTCAGCATATTGGTAGAGTGGAGATTTGGAGGCGTGGCTACTGTTGGTCGAATGCAGGGCACGCATCAGTAGGTGCGTCCCTCATTCCCCAATAAGCCAGCATGCTAGTGCTGACACCAACATTATGTAAAGTGGACATAACTTGTAAACAAAGTGCCTCTGCAATCAGAGACAAGCTCGTCATGCAGCGGCATAAAGACACGCCTCCCATACGTGCCTTTCCAAGTCAAACATTTCAATAAACATGGCGCCGAAGCCGCCGCATGGTGGGTGAAGATTGCGCCCCTTGATATGTGACATGCTGACAGGGAAGCCCACTCCCCATTGGCATCACCCCTCAACTGTTGAATGCCGCCGAGGGGGTGCCCAATCCTCGGCTCGCGGGCTCCACCCCGACTTTGTTTACCAGCCGGGTGCCCAATCCCCTGGCGGCATTAACCCCCCATGTTGTGTGCCGATGAGGGTGTCCAATCCCCATTGGCTACTAACCCCCAAACCCACTTAGGTGGCACTCTGGGAGCCCACCCCAGTGTGCCAAAACTGTCCCGAGACGTTTTCTGTACCTAGAATACAAAAACAGTCCCTCGTAGTCTAGGTCCGCCCTCCCCACAACCCGCACCCACCCACTGTGCACCCTGCCTCCCCTCACCCCCCCTCACCCCTTACTTACCTCCAGAGTCCGGCATGATGATCTTCACTGGACCAGGAACACATCTGCACTCTTCAAAGCCGACCGCGAACTGAGGAAATGCCAGTAAGCTGTATAATGGAGTGAATAGGGTTTTTTCAACTTTGTTGCATATCTCAGGCATTTCTTGGACTTTTTGCACCAAATTTTCAACATAGGGTTTTTGGGGCCCCTCCTCATGAATTCTGTCACTGTCATGGCGTTTATCAGCCTCGAAAGGTGATTTCGCAGTCACTGAGCGAAATCATCTTTCGGGTCCCATTAATGAAATGACAGTGGTGGTGTTCATGAGGTGCCCTCTTAAAAAGCCTAAGTTCCAAATTTGGTGGAAAAAATCCAACAAATGCCTGTTTTGCGAGCGTGCGTTGTGCAGTTGCTACGCAGGCTCATAACTCTTTGCATTCACAATATTTTACTGCCAGATTTTTCAGCATTGTCATTTTTGTACACCTCCTTGTGAGCGGTATAGCTGTCATTTTCACATCCCGTCTCGAAATGTGTTTCCGCATTCCTGGGCGCATTGCCAGCGTTATCGCTGTGGGAAATCAGTGTTTGGGCCAGATTATGAAAATGACAGTGACACAGTTCATGAGCAGAGGACCTAAAATGCCTATGTTGAAAATTTGGTGATGATACTCCATAAAATAACTGTGTTACGAGCATGCGTTGGCAGATTGAACGCACGCTCGTACCGTCGTGCATTTGTGATATTTTCAGTCTGGATTTTCACCATTGCCATTTTTCCACACCTCTTGATGAACAGTACAGCCGTCATTTGACATATCATGCCCAAAATGTGTTTTCACACTTACGGCGCAGAATAGCGTGGTCGCTGTGCGAAATCACTTCTTGGGACACTTTGAGGAAATAACAGTAACAGTGTACATGAGCAGAGGTGCTAAAATGTCTATATTGAAAATTTGGTGCTGAACGCCCATAAAATGGCAGTGTTGCAAGCGTGCATTGCATATTTCCCACTCACCCTAGTAGCTTTGCAAATTTGGTATATTTACATGCCACATTTTCAACACTGGCATTTTTTCCCACCTCCTTATGAACTGTGCAGCTGTCATTCCTCACATTCTGCCCGACATGTTTTCTGCACTACCAAACACCCAAAGGGACACCCTAATGCTTGTCACTCTCTGCAGGGTGGGGGTGGGTTGGCATCAGTTCAATACTTCACTGCCATTCCTGTGATGCATCTGTCTAACTCCTGCACTACCAATGCCAATGCCAGCAAGCCAACATTCGGCATTGACAAATGCTTGTTAAAATTGTTATGTATAGTGTTACCTAATGTGCAGGGGATGTTAATCTTTGCAGGTGACTTGAATATGCATTTCCATGCAACTAAGGATACTACCTTGGCTCAACCAGCTAGGCAATCGCCTGCACATAAAATATTGTAAATAGTTATTTTCCCAGTGGGGTGGGAGGATGTGAGATGACACCTATATCTGAATCAGTTGAATTATACAACTTTAAAGGAAAAAAATTTAATTATACTTTTTATAGTGTATGGTAGAATGTTGTTGGGGATAGAAATACATCCCTTGAACATTGTTGTGCTGCACTAGCTACATCAGCTAGTTTGTTTGCTGTAGCACAACAACTTGGAATACGTTCATGCATGTGCACATAGCTAACTTGGCTTTCAACTGAACAGCCACGGTGGTGAGAGTTGGACCCGGAAGAGAGTAATGGTGAAAAAACAAACACAAAAGTAGGGACTTTACAGCTCCATTTAAACCAAAATGAGACTCATTTAACTGTCATGTATGGACCATACACTATAAAAGACAATGTATGGTCCACTATCGACAACATGCGTTTGTAGCCATCTTGCTTCACTCTCGAGGTTTAAACGGTTGCCATGGCTACCTCTCGGTGGCAACACATGCTTGTTGTCGATAGTAGTCCTTACATTGTCCTCTATATAGTGAATAATACAGCAATGTTCTGTATGGAATTCCATCCCTTTCAAAATGCTGTTGTACCACAGTTCAAAGGTCATAAAATGCAATTTTACCCTTCTGTGGTATGATAGCATTCTGAAACCTCCAGAGACTGTGTCATTCAGAAAACGAAGGAACTGCAGCATGCACATTTCTCATAATATTACACACTATAAAAAATACAGGATTCATATAATATTATACACTATAAAATACAGGATGAGGAACTTTATGCACAACCAGTGTGTGTTCTGCCACATTGGAGTTCTGATTCCTACAGACCTCTCGAGCTCCCTCTCAAGGTCAGAGGGAAGCAGAAACCCCTCTGTGGCACAACACACTGGTTTTGTATAGTTGCACATCCAGTATTTTCTTTATTCTGCACCTCACCAGACTTACATCTGCATCAACTACCTGTTGGACCCCTCAGAAGAATTATACAAAGTTGTGAAATAGGTGACATTATTTTGATCTCACCTCAGTGATTGCCACCTTTTATTTACACTTTAAAAAAAATGACAGTTTGGCACTTTAATATGAGAAACATAGAAACAGAATTTGTCCACAAAAAATGACCACTTGGCCCACCCAATCTGCTCAGATGGTCTCTGCCTAATCTGTCTTTGCAGACCTTAACTGATCTCCAGGGACCCTTCCTCCTCTGTGTCTATTTACTGCTATTCCCCTATGTCTGTCCCAAGAATGCGTGAAAACATCTACTGTTTTTGTCTCTAACACTTCTACTGGCAATCTGTTCCAGGTGTCTACAACTCTTTCAGTGAAGCAGTGTTTTCCCACATTCCTCTTAAACTTCCCCCTCTGGCTTTCTTGCAAGCCCCTTGGTCCTGGTGCTATTTCTCATTCGAAAAAGACTCCACTCCTGCACCCTGTTTACCCCTGTGAGGTACTTGTAGGTCTCTATCATGACCCATCTCACTCTTCTCTCTATCAGGATGTACATGTGAAGTTAACTCAGTCTCTCCTTGTAGGGCTTTTGGTGCAACTCCTGGACCATTTTAGTTACCCTTCTCTGGACTGCCTTGACCCTGTCTATGTACCTCCTAAAGTGTGCCTTCCAGAAATGGACAATCCAGGTGGGGGTCTCACCATCGAGCAATATAGCGGCAATATCACCTCACTCCTCCTGCTAGACATACCTGTCCCTGTACATCCCAGCATCTCACTGACCCTACCCACTGCTTCATCATTTTGCCCTGCCACTTTGAGGTCACAATGTATTAACTTAAAGATCATGAATTTCTAGAACTGGTCCAGTATAAGATAAAGGATTGTTTAGAGCATAATAAAGGACCAGAAGTATCTCTTAGCATGTTGTGAGACACGCTGAAGGTAGTACTCAGAGGTTTCCTCATAGAATTTACAGCATGCAAGCAAAGACAAAAATACTACCACAGAAAAGATTTGGAAGGGACCCTGCACTTTCTACAAATGCAACATAAACTAAGTACTTTGGCTGATCTCTTCCTTTCTAAACTGAAACACACTCTGTTACCCATGCCACAAATACTACCAGGATAGGCCAAGCTTTTAGCCCATTGCTTTCGGGCCTTCGGGACATGAGCCACAATCTCTTTAAGTAAACACCTAGCTACAGGCTGGGAGGAAACCATTATAGATTGCATTACAGGAGCCTTTACGTCTTACTACTGTGATCTTTACTACTAACCTGGGCAGAAGTAAGGCAGAGACTCTCTAGGCTTCCCTCCCTACCCACTTTCCATACCCTTGGTGGGACTTTACTTAAGGACACATCCTCCTTCAGATACAGTACTTAGGTGTTTGGTTGGACCAACACCTAAACATTTCTGGACATATTGACGCCACCCAGCTATCAATGTAATGAGGCTGGGAGTGCATGCCTGCAAGGTCTTGCATAGCCAAAGCCTCTTGTCAATATCTGCCCAGCTGTGACCCTGGGTGACCTATGTCATAAGTTGTACCAATAGCCCAGGTGGCACAGAAAGAAATTGGACTGTGCAGTCCTGTGTTTGTTAGCTGTGTCAGCAGCGGGGGAGCGGGTCACTGTCGGCGATTAGAGAAAGGAGATTGGAGAGCTGCGTGGAGCTGTGGCTGCAGTCAGCAGTGGGGTTGAGGTTGGTGATCAGAGAAAGGAGAGCTGAGCTGTTTGGAGCTGAACTAGCAAGGGGCACAGGTGGCAGTCCGGTGGCTGAAGCAGGGATGGACGTCCGGCCAACCGCAGACAGTGATGTGGGATCATGTCAATCAGGGAGAGAGGTGCCAAGGCAGTAGGCTTTAAAAATAGCCAGCCAGACTGATATAAGGGCTAAAAGTGGGAGCAAGGAGCATTCTGAGCTAAAGAAATCACTGCGAGGAGCTGGTTTGCAGCAAAGGAACTGGGTTCTGCATTTCTCCACAGGGGACTTGGACTTCAACCTCAGTGGATATAGGAAATTGACACAGACACTAAGAAATCCTTCACAAAATAGCTGAAATTGAGGTGAAATAAACTGGGTCGGGACTACTGACACTGGAGGTGCTGGGAACTTGATCTTGGACTACTGATGCTGGAGTTGCTAGGGATTTGGACTTGATTTGAGGTGAAATGAACTGGGTCAAGACTACTGACACTGGAGGTGCTGGGAACTTGATCTTGGATTCCTGACACTGGAGGTGCTCGGGATTTGGACTTGAACTTGATGACTTGGACTTGAAAGTGGTGGCTATGGTTATTAATTCTTGATGCCTATGGTTTGCACATGCTTTATTATTTCTAAAAAGTCTTGACTATGGGTTGGGGCTGAGGAGGGGGTGAGGGTCGGGGGGCCCAAAAAATACAAAAATACATAAGGGTGATTTTAGGACTATATCTAAGTATCACATGAGAAATGGTAGGGCAGCACAGAGGGAGGGGCAACCAAGGGAGGGGGATCTTTGGCAGGGTGGTGGGGTGCAGTGGCTATGGAGCAGCTATGATCCTAAATTGGGCTTGGAGGATGGGGGGTTGTATGATGTGTAAGCAGCTCACTCAGCTGAAAGAGGAAGTGGCGGGGCTAAGGTGGGGGGTTAAATGGGGAGAGAAGCTGGGGAAAGGGGTAGAGAGACTGGGACGGTATAAGCCAAGGAAGGAGTGGGAAGGGCTAAGTGGCTTCATTGGAGGATCAGATACACTGTTCCAGAAGTCAAAGGCTTGGGAGGGAGAGGATGGAAGGGGATCCAGAGGGGCTAGACCAGAGGTGGTAACAGACAACAGCAAGTCCAGATTTGGGACAGTAACGCCCAAGACAGGAGGATAGGGGTCAGTGGGAACTGACAGCAGGAAGCCTAGAGGCACAAAAATGATGCCTGTTGCTAGAGAAAAGGGGTTAGTCAGGGATCAGGAGGAATGGAAGACAGTAGGCTCAGAAAAAGGCAAACAGATGCCCAGTATGAAGGCCAACACAGGCATAGGTGAAATGGGCCAAAGGGTGAAAGTAACAAATAGTTTTGCCTTCCTAGGTATTCTAGTCGAGGACATTGGAGATGAAGGGGTCCGGCAGGGGCCATCAGAGAAGGGGGGTGCAGAGCGGCTGGAGGATGTGGGGGAAAGATCTCAGGTGCAGTGGAAGGGGGGGAGGAGTGGGCAGGTACATCGCATGCAGGAGAAGGGGTGGAGGAGGGGACAGGCACATTAAGGACACACCAAAAGGTGGCACTAAAGGAACTCTGGCGTAAGAAAAGGGGCAGAAAGGAAGCACTGGAAGAGCTGGAGTTGAGCTCCTGGGAGGCTGAAAATGAACTGGAGGAAACCCTGCAGGATAAGAGCTGCAGTAGGATCCTGGGGCATGCACCGGGCAGGGTGCAGGAGAGGGGAAATATGCAGACAGGGTAGGTGGTAAGGAGGAAGACTTCCCCACGTGGGGTACGGTGCTCAAAACCTTCTGCAAAGATGGACAGGATAGGAACAGTTGGAGGGGGATCAAGCATATTTGGCACAATCTCGCACAGTGATGCAGACAAGGGAAGGCCAGGAGCAGTTAGAGGGGGGTCAGGTGAAATTGGACCATGCTCAAGTAGTGAAGCAGGAGGGGTCTGCAGGGATGAAGAAAGCCAGGTGGAAGTACAAGGGATGAAGAGGTACAGAAGGGGGAAGTCTGATGAAAGGCTAAAGGGAGAGGGTGAAGAGGTACAGATGCTGGGTGTGGGTAAAAATCAGGATAGGCTAGGTGATGGGGAACAAAACATGAGCAGAGGCAGAAACCAAGTCAGGATGGAACATGAAGAGGAGTCCAAAGGGAGCCAAACCCCGTGACACAAAGCTAGAGTCCAAAAGGACACCCAGGAAGCAGGGGGCAGTAGAGTGGCACTCTTGGTGGATTCAATAATTAAGGGGCTAAAATGGGGAAGGAAGGGAGCAAAAAAAAATGCAGTATGGGTACAGTGCATGGCAGGGATGACGGTGCTGGAGGTGAGGCATCATATTCCTTCCTGGGGTAAGCAGCAGGATGAAAGGACACATCTGATGTTTCACCTGGGCACAAATGACTTGGAAGGGAACAGTCAGTTGGAGGTACAGGCAAGGTTCGAGGAACTTGCTAGGTTCTGTAGGAGCAACACTGTTTTTCCTTCCATTTCCTTTTCTGAGGTGTTGCCAGTACCAAGAGCGAGCACACCCAGAAAGGAGAAGATAAGGGCATTCAACAATTGGCTACAAGGTTGGTGCAGTCGGATGGGGTTCGGCTGGATAGGTGACTGGGGCTCTACATGGGAGGAGGAGGGCCTGTATGCCCAAGACCGGCTGCACCTGAGCTCTTCAGGGGCAGCTGCACTAAAGAGCAAACTGGGGGACTTCATGGCAAGGAAGTTCAATTTAAACTAAATAAGGGGGATGGCTAAGGACAGGGCCAGCCTTATGTGAGGTAGAGCAGAGAGGCTATCAGTCTCCCCCCCAAGTCACAACATTCATCAAGGGAACACTTAGCAGCAGGGAAGGATGGGATGGGGCTACATGTTGGAGGGCTTTGGTTGCAAATGCCAGGAGCCTGGGGAACAAAATGGGAGAACTGGAGGCCACCATGATGGAGGAGAACCTAGACGTTGTAGCAGCGAGTGAGACTTGGTGGAATGAGCACTATGCCTGGGAGACAGTGATTCCAGGGTATCGGTTGTTTTGGAAAGATCGGAAGGGGAAGGGGGGATCGGTGGAATTATATATCATGGAAGGGATTGGGACATGAAAGGGCAGGATGAGGAGGGGAAACAGAGATAATGTGGGTCACCCTAGACAGGGCACAGGGGGAAAACCTACGCATTGGGGTGGTCTATAGGCCTCCTATGCAGGGGGAGGAAGGAGATAGACACTTTGTAGAATCAGTAGCGAGGATGGCACGGAAAGGGGAAATTGTGCTAGTTGGGGACTTAAACCTTCCGGACATCAACTGGGAAGCCCAGACAGCAATCTCCGCAAGGAGCAGGGGCATCTGAGAGGCTCTTCAGGGCATATTCCTGCAACAAAGGGTCAGTGAGCCCACTAGGGGTGTAAACCTGTTGAATGTGGTCCTCACAAATGGGGACAGTGTGGAGGAGGTGGAGGTGGGGGAAGAGCTTGGCACCAGTGACCACAGGGCTGTCAGGTTCAGGGCGAGAGTGGGCAGGGAGAGGGTTAGGATGAGAACCAAGGTAATGGACTTCAGAAAGGCTGACTGAAAAAGGCATGGAATGAGGACGGTAGTTGGGGAAGAAACGTTGAGGATAGGGGATGTGCAGGGGTGGAGGAATTATAGGCAGCCATCAAGAGAGGGGTATTTAAAGCCATGGACTCATGTATAAGAATGGCAAGAAAGAAGAGAAGACAGGAAAGACCTCTATGGTTCACTAGAAAGGTGGTGTTAGGGGTCAAGGAGAAGACTAGAGCATTCAAGAGGTACAGAAGGACACAAAAGGATGAGGACAGGGAAACCTACAGGGAAAAAAGAAAGGAGGCTGGGCAAAAGATAAGGAGGGCTAAGGAGGCCACTGAGGAGAGGATAGCGAAGCAGGCAAGGAGGGGGGACAAAACCTTCTTTAGGTACGTTGGAGAAAGGAGGAGGGCACAGCATGGGATTGGAAGGAAAAGGGGGGAAGTGGAACAATACTGGAAGGGGCCTTCGAAAAAGAAGAGGCATTAAACAGCTATTTCACCTCAATCTTCACGAAGGAAAGGGAGGGAGGGGCCAGGAAGGGAGGAGGGGCCAGGAAGGGAGGGAGGGTGACAGCCACAGGCAGGTGGCTGTGGCAGAATTCACTGCTGAAGAAGTAAGGGAAAAGCTGGGTAGACTTAGGGTAGACAAGGCAATGGGGCCTGATGGAATACACCCAAGGGTTCTCAAGGAGGTGAAGGATGAACTGGCACCGTATCTAGTGGTGCTGTTTAACTTGTCCTTGGTCATAAGGGTGGTGCCAATGGACTGGAAGAGGGCAGAGGTGGTCGCACTACATAAGGGGGGGTTGGAAGGATGAGGTCAAAAACTACCGTCCTATAGTCTTACCTCGGTGGTGGGGAAGGTAATGGAAACACTACTTAAGATCAGGTTGATAGAATACTTGGAGATGAACGGCATGCAGGATGACAGGCACAGAAAACAAGACTCTGCACTTGTTTGCCTTGCTGTGTACTTTTTAGTCTTCTCGGCTTTTTGTGACATCTGCTTGATTAAATGTGTCAGTTTTCAATGCCATGTTTTGAGTGCTGAGTCTTGTTTTCTGTGGCTATTGTGTGGACTCGAGCACCTTTATTTACGGAGGAGCTGTTTTCGTTGTGCCTTATTAGGATGACAGGCAGCATGGCTTCACCAAGGGAAGGTCCTGTCAGACTAACCTGATAGAGTTTTTTGATGGTGTGACACAGATAGTGGACCAGGGAGGAGCAGTGGATGTGGCCTATCTGGATTTCAATAAGGCCTTCGACACCATTCCTCATGGTGGAATGGTACTTAAGCTGGACAGACTAGGGGTGGACAACAGGATCACCAAGTGGGTGGAAAACTGGTTAAAGAGAAGGAGTCAGACGGTGGTGGTAAATGGGACACATTTCAGGGAACGGGCAGTGACCAGTGGGTGCCACAGGGGTCAGTGCTAGGACCAATACTCTTTAACATCTATGTTAGTGACCTAGCAGAGGGTCTGGAGGGACGGGTGTGCCTGTTCACAGATGATACAAAAGTCTGCAATAGGGTGGATTCACCTAGTGGGGTGCAAGCCATGAGACGGGACCTGGAGAGGCTGGAGAGGTGGTCTGACACGTGGAAATTTAAGTTTAATACACAAAAGTGCTCGCTGATGCACCTGGGGAGGAAGAATAGGAGGGAAATTTACTCCCTTGGGGGGTTGGTAATTAAGGAGAAGGAAACTGAAAGGGACCTGGGGATTATGGTACCGCGTGACTTCAAGGTGGGTAGCCAGTATAGCAGGGTGGTGGGAAAGGCAAATGGAATGCTGGCCTGCATTGCGAGGGGTTTTAATAGCAGGAAGAGGGAGGTGCTAATGCCATTATACAGAACCATGGTTAGGCCGCATCTGGAGTATGGGGTGCAGTTCTGGAGGCCTCACCTACTAAGAGATGTTGAGCTGATGGAGAGGGTGCAGAGAAGGGCAACCAAAATGGTACAAGGGATGCAGAATGTACTCTGTACACTATGAGAGAAGATTGAAAGGGCTGAATTTGTACCCTCTGGAGATTAGGAGGGAGAGGGGGACATAATTGAGACCTATAAGTATCTGAAGGAAATAAATAAGGTAGAGGGTAACAGCTTGTTCAAATTGAAGAAGGGAGTGAATATGAGGGGACACAGCCTCAAACTGGAAGGTGGGCAATACAGAGGTAATGTCTGCGAGCAGTTTTTCATGGAAAGGGTGGTGGTGGAGGCCTGGAACAAGCTGCCAGAGGAGGTAGTGGCAGCTGAAATGGTGGAGGGGTTCAAGAGGGCTTGGGATAGATTTAAGGGGTTGGGAAAAGAGGGTGGAAGCATAACAGAATGGGGGAGGTAGGGTGTTGGGCAGACTAGATGGGCTGTGGTGCCTTTCTCTGCCGTCACACTTCTGTGTATCTGTGTATCCAGAAAAAACTGCAACCCAAGCTTGGTGTCTTGTTCAGGAACCATAGCTGCATACCTCCTACGGCTAGGCGCGAACTTGTTCAGAAGATGATACTACCCATTTTTGACTACTGTAATGTAGTCTATGGTGCTGCCCCTAGGTTCTCCCTGGCCAGACTGGACACCCTCTTCAATTCCTTCCACCGCTTTGCCCTGGATGCCCCCCCTCGCACCCACCACTGCGATCTTTATCGTGCCCTATCCTTCCCATCTTTTACAAACAGGCGACTCTCCCACTGTGCTAAATTCACCTCCAAGCACTGGTTGGGTGAGCTCCCTTCCTACCTAACCTCCTCCTTTATAACAACCCCCCCATCCTCCTATTCCCTTAGATCAACCGACTCCTGCACCCTGGTAGTCCCCCGCAGATCCACCCTAATCAGCCAATCCAGTTACTCTCACTGCCTCCCAAAAATTTGGAATTCCCTCACCCTTCACATCTGGCATTCATCCGCCTACTCCATCAGCTGTGCCCTCAATAATTACCTTGCACCAAGCTACTCCTGCCATGTCCCTCCCTAATTCTCCTCCTTTAAGCCCTGGTTAAACCCAACCCCTTTACCATCACCTTCATTTTACCCTGTGTACCCACACTCTCCAAATTTTTAACTCTCCTCCCCTTCCCCAAATTGCTCTCCTTTACTGGCCTTCCTTGATCTCTCACAGAATGTAAGAGACCCCGAATGCTCCCTATGGGTCCATGTATCCTGATGGACTATTGATTAGGCCCCATCTCCTCCAAAGGTGCAAATTCTCTCCCCCTCAAGGGTTCAATTCTCCCTCTCTCTCTCTTCTATCACTCTTAATCCCTTCTACTGACCTTCACCAATCCCCTGACAGGGTACCCCACATCCTGAAGGGTCCTCTCTTGGATTAGGTCCTTCTCCCCCTCCTGGCATTTAAGTCACACCTCCTCCTTCTCTTTCTCCTCCCTCTTTAAATCCCTACAGCCTTATTTCCCCCCTTTCTGTCTAGCCCCATAGCCCCCTTGCAGGGTTCCCCACATCCTTAAGGGGTCTCTCTGGGACACTGCCTATCCCCTTCTCTCTGGTCTCCCCAGTCCCCTTGCAGGGTTCCTCGCATCCTGAAGGGGTCTTCAGAAACACAACTCTTCCCCCTCCCCCCACCTCATCCTTTCCTCTCCTTTTCCCCCTTTTCTTTCATGTAAGCACTTGTTTACTTATTAATCCGGCACTTATTATTGTCCACTCTTTCTACATATTATGTGCAATACTGTTGTAACACTGCTTGTAACACCTGCCTTACAACTGCATGTTAATGTTGATCTTGTAACTTGAATCTTTAATATCTCACTCCTATTGTACGCCTTGCTCCCAGGTCACACAGGGAGATGAGCAACTTGTCGCTCAGTGTGCCTTCCTGGTGAAACATTTCAATAAATAAATAGAAAACCTACACAACCCCCTCAGTCCGATAAGTCAACTTTTCTTTTTTCACTTTGTCTTCCAAAACTATCAGACAAGGATAGTCAGGCCTTAATAGCTCTGGTAACTGACCTTGAATTACGCAAGACAATCTCAAATCTTAAACTTAATAAATACCCTGGCCCAGATGGGCACCCAGAGGAATTCTTATCCTTTGTGGATTAGACTAGACTGACACTGCTATGGACCTGCAATGAGGTGCTGAAGGGAGAGCTTCCCCAACGTGGCAGTTTGCGCTCATCTCTGTTATCCTGAAGCACAGGAAAGACCACTCTGCCTCTTGTTTACAAATACTGATTACAAAACCTTTGCCTCTGTCCTGGCCCATCAGCTAAACCCTGTAGTAAGTACCTTGTCTCATACACCCTGACCAATCAGGATTTTTTCATAATAGGCAGATGCTGGATGGAGTGAGACACACTGTGCATAACTTGCATATTGCATCATGCAGCAAAATCTCAATCTTAATTGCCAGCTTACAGTAGATGCATTGAGACCTTCAATCGTATTTCCTGGAACTTTGTTCACTTTGCTCTGTACCATACAGACTTTTCTCCTTGAGTCTGTGATCTGATAACATAGAAACATAGAATTTGATGGCAGATGAGGACCACTTGGCCCACCTAGTCTGCCCATTTTTCCCTGCCTAGTGTCTCTGCAGACACTGGTTGATCTCTGACTCTTTCTCCCACCTTCCTGTCAACTAAAATTCCCTTATTATGCCTCCTTTCCCGCACCACTGTTTTTGCCTCCACCACCTCTCCTGGAAGACTGTTCCAGGCATCCACCACTCTTTCTGTGACAAAGTACTCCCTCACATCTCTCTTCTCAATCTACCCCCCCAGCTTTATTACATGTTCGCTTGTTTTTGAACATCTTTTCTTTTCTTAAAAATATTTCCTTCCTGTACCTCATTTACTCCCATGAGGTATTTAAGGGTCTCTGTCATATCCCCCATTCCTCCTTTCTTCCAGGGTTTCATATTGAGGTCCTTTAGTCTCTCTCCTCATAGGGTTTTTGATGCAGATCCTGCACCATTTTAGTTGCCCTCATCAAGACAGCCTACACTTGATCTATGTCTTTCCAGAGATGTGGTCTCCAGAACTGGATACAATACTCTAGGTGGGGTCTCACCAGCAATCTATACAGAGGCAACACCACCCCCTTCTTTGTGCTGATGATACCCTTTCCTATGCACTCCAGCATCCCACTAGCCCTCCCAACTGCCTTATCGTACTGCCTGGTCACCTTTAGGTCATCATATAGGATTATGTCGGGTATCTTTCCTGTTTGGTGGTTGTCACTACCTCTCCACCAATGTATTTCTCTGTACTTGGGTTTCTGTGCCCTAAGTGCATGATTTTACACATTTTCACATTGAAACCCAGCTGCTCTACCCTTGACCACTCCTCAAGTTTTCTCAAGTCTCTACTTCTTTTTCCACCCCATGGGTGTCCACCTATTGCAGATTTTGGTGTAGTTCACAAAGATGCAGACATTCTCTTACAGCTCCCCTGCGGTGTCACTTATAAAGACATTAAAAGGGACTGGTTCCAGTACTGATTCCTGAGGCATCTCACTGGTCACCCTCCCTTCTCTGGAAAGAACTCTGTTTACCACCGTCCTCTGTCGCTGATCCCTTAACCAATTTTTACCCAGTTTACCACCTTTGGCCCCACCCCTAAGCTGTCTAGCTTCCTTATGAGTCTCCTATATAGAATGGTGTTGAAAGCCTTCCTGAAATCAAGGTAGGCCACATCCACTGCTCCACTCTGATGTAATTCCCTGATCACCCAGTGAAATAAATCTATCATATTCATTTGATTTGCCCCTTCCCCCCAAGTGAATCCATGCTGCCTCAGGTCTTGGATTCAATAAATTCCACAATCCATTCCTTCAGCAGTGATTCCATTAACTTTCCAACCCCTTATGTCAGGCTGACTGGACTATAGCTACCAGCCTCTACCAGTGTTGTGAAGTGGGACTACATCTGCCCTCCTCCAGTCCTCCAGAACAACTTCTATTCCCAGTGAGTTGTTAAATAGGACTGTCAGAAGTATTGCCAATACCTCCCTCAATACCCTTGGATGCACCCCGTCTGGTCCCATAGTTTTATCAACTTTCAGATTAGCAAGTCCCTTTAGGACTTTCTCCTCCAAAAAAGGACTAGTGTCCATCTCCCTCCCTCTAAAGCTCCTGTTACTTTTTGTGGCCCTCCCCCTTCTCCTTCCACTGTGAAACACTGAACAAAAGTACTTGTTCAAGATATTTTCCTTTTCTTGGTCCCCTTCTGCACAGTCCCCCTGTCCTTTCCTTCTTAACCTTACAGTCTGTCCCTTGGTCTTCCTCTTTTCACTTACATACCTAAAAAATGATCTTTCCCATTTCGTTAGTGCCTGGGCTATTCTCTCCTCACCTTACACCTTAGTGCTCCTTACTGCTTTCCCTCTTCCCCTGTTCCCCTGATACACTTCCCTATCCTCCTCCCTCTGCATCTCCTTATACCATCTAAATGCTCCCCTTTTTGCCTTTACCTTTTCAGTCACTTTTGAAAGCCATAGCGATCTGTTTTTCCTCTTGTTTTTGCTCACTTTCTTGATGTAGAGGTGTGTTGCCTTTGCTATGCCCTCCTTTTATTTATTTATTTAGTTATTTATTTAAACATTTAACCAGAAAGGACATAGTGAGCTACTAACAGCCTGTTTCCTGATGCGTCCTGGGGAGAGGCAAGAAAGGAGAGAGCTAAAGAGTAGGACTATTAAAAATACAAAAAGAAATAAAACAAAATAATACCATAGCACTACAAGAAGCATAATAATACATATTAGAGGTAAATAGTAAATAGATACATACAGAAAAATAAAACTCACTCTTATACATATAGAAGGGATTGGGGAAGACTAGTGCAGAGGAGAAAGAACAGAAAAGGGTCAAAGACAATTGCAGGAAGGATAACAAAAGTCATAAAGAAGAGACTTAAGGGAGGAAGGAGAAGAGGCAGAACAAATTGAAAGGGGAAGGGAGGATCAAAGTTTAAGAAAGCACTAAGAAAAAGCAGATTGACCAACAGTAGATTTTCTAGAAGGAAAAGAGAGAGAATGGGAAATATTGTTTTGGAGAAGGTAGGAGGAAAAAGAAGAAGGAGGTGATAGAAGGGATTTGAAATAAGAGGGAAGGAGGCCGAACCAGAATTTGGATATAAAAGCGACACAATGGGAAAGGCACCTAGCATCAAGAGAGGGGAGGGAAAGGGCAGAGTAGAGAGAGCAGTGGTGAGTATGAGGGGGCAATTTAAAGCAAAATGACAAAAAGAATGGAAAAGGAGGCCCAGTCTGGAAAAGGAGGATTTTGAAGTACCACTGTAGACTAGATCATCGTAGCCAAAGATAGGGAGAATAATTTTTACAATTTCTCAGCAGGTAGGAAGCAGTAAACTTGCTTTATTCTTGTACAATGCACCAAGCTTGGGTGAAAATTATGCATATGGCATTAATATGCACTGAGAAGTCAAGATGCCAGTCAAGGCAGACCCTGAGGTACATAAAAGAGGAAACATCTTCAATCTTAGCACCATCAAGGGCATTAAATATAGGGAGAGAAGTAAGTCTGGCAAGCCTCTGACAGCTGCCAAAAGTCAAGGAGACTGCTTTTTTGGCATTGAATTATAATCAATTAGAATTGACCAACATTGAATGTTGTCAAAACCCAACTACAGACAGGAGGTCAGGTCATGGGTAGAAGAGCCAGAAGCAAAAAGAGCTGTATCATCAGTGTACATATGAATGGATGCAGAGGAACAGACAGAGAGGAGGTCATTTAGAAATATGGAAAAGAGAGTAGGACCCAGGACTGACCCTTGAGGGACACCTGAGTTGATGGGAAGTGGTGATGAGATGGATTTTCTTATCTGGACAGTTTGAGAACTTCGTCAATGTAGAAACAAAACCAAATGACTGAAGAGTCAGAGAGTCCTGCAGCTTTAAATTTGTCCAGAAGGAGAGGATGTGCCACAGTGTCAAAAGCTTTAGCAAGATCAACAACGACAGAAGTAATCAGTCCTTGATCCATACCTGTGAGTATGGACTTTCGATTCCGGATCTGGATTTGGACAGCCTTGTGCTTGCTCTGTGGCGGTGGCTGGCTCTTCGTGCTGACTTCATTGTGGACTTGGATCCCTGGAATAGCTGGCAGTTTTCTGGATACTGACTTCTCTAAATCGCCATGTCGGTATTGACTGGCTGACTGCCCCTTTGAGCCTCACTCGATATTTACTTGGAGGGAGTGTGTGAAGCTGCATTTGGTCGAGAATTGGTGGATCCTGAGCTTGCTTGACAATGGAGTTTGGGAACCCGGTTCCTGAGACTCCCTGTGGGGGTTGAGGCTACCAGTCAGAGGGCTGGTGGATAATCTTCCTCCTTTGCTCTCTATGGCCCTCTAGTTTTACATGGCTGCTCTGGTGGGCTAAATGGGGTATCTCTCATTCCGGGGCCCTTTTTTATGGCCAGTAATACTTGCACTATTCTCCCTTGATTTGACCTTCAAAGGCTTGCTGTTCCGTTTTTCATTTTTTCAGTGCTACACCGTTTTCAGGTACTGTAATTATATTTTTATATTGGAAGTAGTGAGAGAGCTTTGTTCACAACAAAGATTCATGCACAACTAAATTTTAGTTGTTGTGGCAGTGAGAGTGCCACATTTTCTCAGTTTGGATTCATTACACTTTGTCTCATAACTCTTTAAAGGACTCAGCAACTTTTGAAGACACTGGACAGTGCGTTTTATTGGACAATAACAAATGATCTAACTTGTTGTTGCAGTTATCAAAATTGTATTTTATTGTTATTTTGGGGGCTTATATTTTGGGTTGGGGATTTTATTATTTTATTTCTTTTTCTTTAATGTATAATAGTGTTTGGGTTTTTTGATACCCCCGTGAGAGATAGTGGAGGAGTGAATTATTATTTCTGGTTATTTGATATTGATAGGTTTGTTTTGTTTATTATTTTTATTTTATTTTATTTTTTCCTCTCCAGTTTATTTGTTTATTTATAGTGTGTTGGGGAGGTTCAGTGACGGTTGGGAGTTATTCCCCCACCAGGCTCAGGGAATTATGTCCCTTTGAATGTCCCCCATTGCCATCCGACACCTATTTTAGGTGTTGTGCTTTGAGCATTCTTAGGAAGTGTAGAAGAAGGTGGAGAGCTGGGCCTGCTGGGGGACAGGAAGGGGTGGGTGGATTGGGGTTGTGGGGTTCAGGAGATGCCCTGGGGTGAAATGGGGTCAGGATAGAGGTTATTCTTGTCTTGTTCCCATACCCAAGGGCTCCGATTTTAGTGGGCAGGTGCTGAGGTCTTCCTCGACAACTCATCCCACTTTGGCGGTGTTATGCAATGCCAGATCTATTAAAAACAAAACAGCTATTATAGCTGATCTTGTTGGATCAACTGATCTGGCTTGCATCACTGAGACCTGGCTGGATGAAATTCCAGGCCCTACATTGGCCTTAGCAACTCCAGCCAGGTTCTCGGTGATACACCATCCAAGGTTGGATCGAAGGGGCGGGGGTGTGGCCATTATGTTTAAGACTGAGCTGGGCCTTGTGGATGTGCCATTGGGAAGTACCAGATCCTTTGAATATATCCTGGGAGAGGGTGTAGGCTGTGGGATTCTCCTCGTCTACCGTCCACCAGGTGATGGTGGAGAATTCCTGCAGGAGATAGCAGACTTCATCGTTGATATGGTGTTGAGGTCTCCCAGATTGATAGTTCTGGGGGACTTCAATGCCTGGGTCGATGATGAGCTCTTGTATTTTGGTCAAAATCTCCTCCAGCTGATGATGATGCTGGGCCTAACACAGGTGGTTACCTCCTCGACCCATGTAGGGGGTCATTCATTGGACCTGATCTTTCTTTTGGGTATGGAGATCACTGATTTGGGGGTGGAAACAATCAGCTGGTCTGACCATCACACCATAAGGTTCAGTTTCAGGGCCCCCCCCCAATAGGTCTGCTCCTATGGAGATGGTTCGGTACTGCCCTTTAAGGGGTATTAACCCCAGTGACCTAACGGCGATACTGGATCTATTGGGCTTGTCGGGTGAATGCATGAGTCCAGATGATCTCGTACTAGCCTATAACAAGGCTGTGGAAGATGCTCTGGACAAGATTGCTCCTGTTCGTGTTCGGCCTCTCACCCTTCGTTCAAGGAGCCCTTGGTCTGATGGCTCCTTGAAGGAGTTAAGGTGAGTTGGCCGAAGGTTGGAGAGAGCCTGGCGGAAGTCCGGCCATGATGCTGACAGGCTTAGGTTGATGGCACATTATGATGGCTATCAATCAGAAATCACCCATAAGAAGGCAGAATTCCTGTCCAGGGAGATTTCTGCTGAACAGAATCGACCGGCTCAGCTCTTCCAGACCGTAGACAGATTGTGCAATCAAATCTGTCTCCAGCCCAGAGAAGCTTTTTCTCAGCTGAGATGCGAGGAGTTCACTCAGTTTTTTGCAGATAAGGTTGCCAGCATCAGGTCTGGCATCGGTCCGACCTCCCCTATGAGGGATTGCAGTGGTCGACAGGAAGTGGCATGCACTCGGTCTGTCTGGTCAGATTTTCGCTGGCTGGAGTTCACTGACATTGTGAAGATCATCCAAATATTGCGACCAACTAGTTGTAGTTTGGATCCGGGTCCTACACCTCTCTTAGTAGGATGTGTAGAAGTTATCTGCCCAATCCTTGCTGACATCATCTGGAAGTCTTTGGAGAGGGGGGTCTTTCCTGACACCCTCAAGGAGGCGGTCATTTGACCACTCCTTAAAAAACCCTCCTTGGATCCAGATTGTCTAGTCAACTACCGGCCTATCTGTAACCTGCCATTTGTTGGTAAGGTTATTGAAAAGGCGGTTGCGTTGCAACTGGATGATCATCTTACAACTCACAATGTCTATGATACTCTCCAGTCTGGTTTTAGGAAGAAGCATAGCATGGAGACTGCCCTTGTCAGGGTATTGAATGACCTCCTAATGGCTAGAGATCGAAAGGCATGTACCATTCTGGTCCTTCTAGATCTCTCTGCTGCATTTGACACTGTAGACCATGGTGTGCTGTTGGAGCGCCTGCGGGTTTTTTGTGGGCTGTCTGGTACAGTCCTCAAATAGTTTCATTCTTACCTCACGGACAGGTCCCAGAGAGTTGCCATTGGAATCTATTCCTCTGGCACTCACTCCCTGCCTTGTGGGGTACCGCAGGGTTCCATTTTAGCCCCCATGTTATTTGCAGTGTATATGCTGCCATTAGAAGAAATCATCAGGTGATACAGTCTGGGTTTTCACTGCTATGCAGATGATACTCAGCTGTATTTTTTCCTTTCTGCCTGGTCAGGATGATGCACTCTCCATGCTAAATAATTGCCTTGCTGAGATCAGACTTTGGATGAGTTCCAGCTGGCTGAGACTGAATCTGGATAAGACTGAGGTGCTGGTAGTGGACCCAGGTCATCCGGGGGTGGGTTTGGGAGCTGGACAGCCATCAGGCTTATTACTTGGTGGTATGTCGCTCTCTACCTCTGATCAGGTGCATAATCTGGGTGTTATTTTTGATGACGGTCTGACCCTAAAATCTCAGGTGTCAGCTGTCATCAAATCCTCTTTTTACCATCTGAGGAATATCGCCCAGGTGAAACACTTGGTTCCTCCGGGTGATCTCCCAACATTGGTCCATACCTTTGTCACTACCCCGTCTTGATTACTGCAATTCCCTCTACCTAGGGCTACCTGAGGTTGATATCCACCACCTGCAGCTAGTGCAGAACGTGGCAGCCAGGCTTTTGACTGGAACTTCTAGAACCAGTCATATTACACCTGTGCTCCGTGAACTGCACTGGCTGCCTGTTTGGTGGCGGATCTCCTTTAAGGTTGGTTTACTAACCTTTAAAGCCCTACATGATCAGGGACCCAGTTACCTGAAAGATCTCCTGTTTCCCTACTGCCCCCTCCGTCCTCTCCATTCCGCCAATGAGGGATTGCTGGAGATTCCCAGGGTTTGATTAAAGACATCAGGATCCCGTGCTTTTGCTTTTTCAGCACCAACCCTGTGGAATTCTCTACCTCGTTGGTTGAGAGAATGCCCAACTGTCAACAGATTTAAAGTGGGGTTAAAGACATATTTATTTAGTTTAGTTCTTCCTAGTTATGGATGATATGTTTTAATGCTTGTTTTAAAATCTTATTATTATGTATATGTTTTTTATGTACAGCGCCTTGGCTCTGAAAGGAGCTATAAAAATAAAGATGATTTTTTTTTTATGGAGTCAGTGAGCTGAAGGAGGGAAGTAGAAGTGGAGTGAGATTTCCTAAAATGTGACAGAAAAGGAGTGAAAAAGGAGGAGTTGTCAAGAAAAGAAGTGAGCTGAGATAGAACATATTCCTGTAACTTAGCCAAGGTGGGAAGGAGAGAAATAGGATGGTAGTTACCAGGAGAGGTGGAATCACCACCTTTGTAAAGAGGTATAACAATAGCCTGTTTCCAAACATCAGGAACAGTTGCAGAGGAAAAGAAAAGGTTAAGGAGTTGGGTAATGAGCAGAGCAATAGCAGGTGCTGAGAAAAGGAGAAGCTTAGATTCAAGGCCATCAGGACTACCTCCCTTCAGAGGATTAAGGGTAAGCAGAGTCTTTAAGGAAACCAGGATGGTGATAGGAGAAAAGGAAAAAGAGAGAGGGGGAGTAAGGCAGAGAGAGAGAAGGAAAGGAGATGGGAGAGGAAACGATAAGAGAAAGGGCACATGTAGTAAAGTGGAGTTAAAAGACATATCAACAGCAGAAGGGTCTGAGATAAGGCAGTCACCAGCCTTGAGAATAGGAGAACTATACTTAATAATAGGTAATTAATAGGAGAGATAATAGCTATCCTTTAGCTTCATCCACTGTTCCTCTGCCACACCCAGGTCACCCCTCACCCCGGCCATGTCATCCCTGTGTCATTCACCCATCTTTTTAAAGACTGCACTCCAGAAGTCCAGGATCCTCACCCTTGTGTGGTTCAGTTCTGCAGCTGTCCTTATGTTGAACCACACTGTATGGTGATCATTGGTCCCCAAGTGGCCTGCCACCTTGATATCTGCAACACTGACCCTGTTAGTGAGCACGAGGCCCAGTACTGCCCCATTGTGAGTGGGCTCCATGACTAGTTGACTGAGGAACACCCCCTCCAGGGAGTCCAGGATGTCCCTGATTCTAGCTGAAGCTGCAGCTAGTAGGCTGCAGTCTACTTCCAAACTACAGTCTACCTCCAGCAGCACAGCCCCATTTTCAGCCATCTTGCCAGTGGCTTCCACCAGAACTTTATGTAAATCCTCTCCCTGTACTTAAGGTCAGTAGATTATGCCAGTGCCAGTAGTTGCTCCACTCCCCATCTTCAGGGTGACCCACAGTACATCTGCGCTCCTGTATTCCCTTGTATTTCTGTCACTTTTAAGCCTTCCCTCACAAAAAGCACCACACCACCTCCTTTTCTTCCCACCATGTCCTTCCTAAACTGAGTATATCCTGGTATGGCCATGTCCTAATCATGGTTTTCAGTACACCATGACTTGGTAATGGCCACAATATCCAGGTCAGCCTCTGCCATGATGGCCTTTAGGTCCAGAATGTTATTTCCTAGAATTCTTAATGTAACCCCCTTGTTACCCGGGGTTACTAGAATCCCAATAAGACCTAGTGGTAGGCAGGGAAGGCAGCTTGTGAAACTCCAGTTAAATGGGTTTCACACTGTCTCACTCTGTTCTCTGTCACAGCTGAGACTTGAGAGATGACATCACCTTAGAACTGTCGCAGCTGCATAAGCCACATTGGAATCTGCAGCAGAGGGAGTAAGTTAGAACTTTGGGAGTTTTCAAAGTCAGTCTTCTGTTTTGTCTTAAAGCAAGAAGGAAGTTGTCTGTTTACCTCCAAGCAGGAAGGAAGTGTGTTCCTGTTTACCTTTTGAAAGTGGTGGAGACCGCTGTCCAGGTCTCAGTGCCCCCTCCCTCCGGGGGGGGGTGGAAGAAAAGTCCCTCTGTGGATTCCAGGGGCAATCCCCTATTTCCACTATAGAAGAAAGCTGCCTGTTTACAGTTTCTGTTCTTGTATAACAGTGAAAGAAGTGGTACTTCTCCTGTGGGGCACCTGCAACGAAAGGGTAAGTGTTTTGCTCCGTTTGAAGGGGCAAACAAATTGTTTCATCAGTTTGGAAATATAAAGAAAGTTGGGATGTGGACTGCTATTTGGGAGGACTATTTTCTAGGACAAACAAATGGAGCAGTCAAAAAGTCTAAAGTTTTAATGGATTTCAAATAATGCTGTAGAGGGGGTGCTTCAGGTCATCCACCATTTAATCTACATTTTCAAAGTTAAGTTTCTGTTTGTCCAGAGAAATGGCCGGGTATGGGCTGTGGGAGCTGGAGGTGAGAACACCCCCCATCTTTAGTGACCAGGTCCACCTCTACGGATTTCTTCTGTGATTTGCTACTTGCCTCATGCGCATGGCCAGTGATGAGGTAGGTACCCAGACGTGGGTCACAACTTGAAAAATCTCTCTAGGAGTCGCAGATTCTAAGTGGTGTGGGGAGCCACAGGATGGGAAAATATACTCCTTGTTTGATGGGAGTCCAAAGGAAGTAAGAAATTAAATCTCTCTAGGAGTTGCAGACTCTAAGTGGTGTAGGGAGCCACAGTTTGGAAAATATACTCCTTGTTTGATGGGAGTCACTCCAAGTAAAGTTTGGGTTCATTCTTCAAATGGACCATCAGTCAAGTGGCCGGCAGGGGATCCGGGCCAGTCGGGCTGTGTATCCAAAGTGCATGCAAGTCCAGGCTGAGTGCCTGGTGGGTCCAGAGCCAGACAATAGTAAAAATGGGTTAATTCTTCAAGTGGACCGCCTTGCAGTCTCTATCTGCATATACAGTGAACGTAGCCCCTTGGGGGACCATCAATGCTTTGTCATGTTTCAGCTAGTTTTGAATAAAGCTACACTGAAAAATCCCAATCCTGGTTCTGGACATTACAGTTATTGCTTCCTGTAGTTGGATTTACTTCGGTGCCCCTGTGCAGAGTAGCCAAACCTAGGTCCCCTTGTGCAGGTAACCTCATCCTCCCCGAACCCAGGTCCCCACCAGGTACTGTTGCCAATGCCAACAGCATGCCACCTGTCATTTTAGTAAAAGGGCAGGGGTGAGGGTTTACAAAAATAGAGGCACCGCTTTGGATTTGTTCGGGAAGGAAGGTGCTTGGGCAAGTGGGCTAGCGTTTTGGCTATCTGGCAGTCGGTAGCCCAAAAAGTTGAAGCAATTTCACTAGTGTGTTGCTGTGTGCTGTGAATTTTGTGCTGCTGTTTAAAAAATGCCAACTGTTTACCAAGGAGCTGTAAAGCCAAAGAGTGTGCCCTTGTCCTGCATCAAAAATATTTACAGCGTTTTTGTCAGCTTTTAAAGTAAATTCTGTGAAGGAAAGTATGGAAGACTAAGGGCAGCAACAGAGAAATGGTGCCCTGGACGTTTGAAATGCTTTTAAAGTGAATTCTGTGAAGGAAAGTGTGGAAAACTAGGGGTAGCAACAGAGAAATTATGCCCTGGACATTGGAAATGCTTTCTGTGTAAAGAGAGAGACTGCAGAGTTAATGGCAATGTTACATGGTTGAAATGGGCTCCCGCCGTGGAGTCAGTTGAAAAAAAAAAAAGTGCATTTTACAGTTTAAATTTGCCTGCTCGACGATCGCCGTGAGGAGAGGAGCCCTCGCGAGGAAGAAGAGGCTCATTTGCGTAATGTCGTGGTGGTTGGTCAGTTTGCCATTAGTCCCGCCCCTCAGCCAGCTCTTCTGTGACTGCCTCAGCATTTGAGAGGGAGACAGAGAGTAGTGCGTGTACTGGCAGTGGAGGAGCATCGCGAGGATTCAAAGCGCCGTGAAACAGTTCAAAAAGTGACTTTTTAGTTTAAAATCGGGCTCAACCTGCAAATCGATCGTGGAATTAGTGGATTTTGTGGTTAAAATGACGATTGCAGAGACTGCCCGCCCGTTTACATTCCGAGGCCTTCAAAATCTGGCTGCAGGCCATGTTACCCCATCACAGCAAGTTGCTACAAATAACAGTGAGTAAACAATTTAAAACTGCTCAATCAGTGATTTTCAGTAATGCCATTTAAAATGTGTGTGCAGCAGTATAGTCGCTTTGCAAGTAGCGACTGTGTGATGTCCTGCCAGCAAGTGCAAGTCTGTAAAGCCATTGAATGTGTGCATAGCAATGAAAGTAGCCTCAGTTTAAAGTTTGCAGCCAGAGAGAGACTGTGGGTTGTAAAAAGTGCAACACTAGTAGAAGCAGGCAATCCTGAGCTGAAACCTGAAGTTTTTAAGGGACTGTAAATTAAATGAATGTTGCCAGCATGTGAAAAGTCCAAGGAAAATCCTGTAAATATGTGTTTAAAGCCAGATCAGAGCAAGTTGTGCAGTTTGAGTAAAAGTTATCCAGTAGCTGGTGTGGCAATAAATGCGAGATGCGCAGTAGGCTTGACCCAGAGTCTAAATGTTGATGCACAGGAGTGCTGCCGCCGCCATTACAGGGTGGGGTAGTAAAGTAAACACAGCAGCAGAGGAGCCATTTTAAAGCTACAGAGTGTGTTCATTAAAGTGGGACTTTCAGTTACAGTGAACTTTTGTTTATTTTTCTGCAGTTATGGCCTCAGGACCAGCTTATTACCCGGATCATGCCCGGGTTGCAGTAACAGCAGTAGTAAACAGACTGAGAGATATTGAAAAGTGGTGCTATGGAGGGCAACTGCCTCCTGATGTGGCAATTCCTAATTACCCAGTGCGTGTATGCCAGATGTGCTTGAGTGCTGGAAGGGATGTCTTCATGATTCCTCACTGTGCTGGATGTCTACAAAAATATGGCTTGTATAAAGCGCCTCCAATTCGTTTGGCTCCCACACGGACAACAATTCAGGAATCTGCAGTTGGCAGCACACAGCATCAGGCGCAGCCTGTGGAAGAAAGTCCCTCGGGGGAGTGTGGCACAAAGCTAGAGGGTGCAGAACTAGAGACTGAATCTGAAGTTGAAGTTTTGGATGCTGGATCTCAGAAGGAAAGTTCAGATAAAGCATTAATAGACCCCTGGGTAGGGGGGCCTAGCCCAAGTCTTGCAGGTGAAGATGAGATGCGGGAGGCCTTTGAGTGGGAGGTGTCGACCTCTGCTCCTAGTGATGAATGGACAGTCTCGGGGTGAGAACGACTGCTCACTCCTGGGCTCAGATCCTCAGTGAAGATGAAGATGAGGGGGAACCTATGTGACCTTGTGAGAAAGGAACGGGTACACAGCCTCAAGATCTTGCCTCGGAGGAATGTGTTGAAGAAGGTGGTGATGCCACTGCCCTGGCTTTACAAGAAGAAGAAGTCAGGGATCCGTTTTTAATTTCTTTGAGGATGCGAAGCTGGCAGAACCAGGACTGGCCACCCCCAAGCCAGGCCAGCGGTCTCAGATTGACCAAAGCAAGTAAGAGGAGAGACTGGTTCATAGAAGGCAAATGAAATCTATGGTATGACCTTTCCTACCTTTCCTCGGAGAGTCTGGGAGGAGATTGAGGACTGCAGGAAATCCTGGATCTGGGATGAAGCAATGAAACATGTGCATCCTGGGGCCAACCAGCATGTAAAGAATAGACTGTTCCACGAAAAGTATACACAGTGGAAGAGAGGCAGGACACTGTTTATGGACAGAGTGAGAATAGTGGATGGAGTGGGACATGAAGTCTCCCACTGTGTGAGTTATGTTTGCCCAGATGGGGTAATAATTCAAGCCCCTGACCCCCGGTACTATTGGCCTCAGTGCAAGGACCTCCCAGTAATTAAGCCCGTGCCTACAAAATGGAGAGCCGAGCAGTGGTAGTCCATACTGCCACATCAGACTGTGAAGTGCCCTTATTGATCCGCCAATATGAATAACCAAGGACTCAGGTGCTCCACATTCATCAGTCTACAGTGTACTGTCTTGTTCAGCAACCATCTACTGGCCCACCAGATGACTTCAGATCCAGAGAGGACTCCAGCCCAGCTGTTTCCTGTTCATTGCCTGGTAATCGGATGACGTCGGACCAGCTGTTTTTCTTTTTGTTCCTGTTCTAAGGTTCCTTCTCCAGAGATAACATCAGCCCAGCTGTTTCCAGATGTGCACTCCTGTGGTTCCCGGAAGATGTCCGCCCAGCTGTATCAGAAGAAATGCCGCCAGGAAGAGTCTTTGGCAGGGACAAGGTTGGTGCAGTTCGTATACTACAAATGGCTGGTAAGTCCGAAAAACCCTTTTTTCTATCTTTATGACATTGCAGTACACACCCTACACTACAGACTTCAAAAATGTGTGAACTGTCCGCAAAGATGCTCCCCTTCGGGACTTTGGCCTTTTAGAACTGTGTTTCATGGGGCTCCGGCCCAGGAGAGACTCTTTATTGGACTAGCCTTCGGGCCTTGTGGTCACTAGTTGGGACTTTTAGGGCACTCCATCCCCAAATGTGTGTTGTAAATAATGTCATTATTGTACTCTAATGTAAATACTGTTTTCTACCTTTTTCTAAAAACCTTTTTGGATTGTTCAGTGTTTTTTTTGTATGGTAGGGGTTGTTGTTTAGGTAGACTGTGTATGCAGATTAGGAGTGTGTTTTTGTCTTTTTCTTACAGGTGTTCCTGGGAAGACAGAAGAGAAGACAAGAAGAGGAGGAGGGGCTCATCGGAGTTCCTCGTCAGTGCTTTATTGTTTAGAATTTAAAGTACTGTGTTGTTATTGCTATGGTTGTTACTGTATTAACCCTTTTCCTTCCACAGGTGTGGTTGTGGGGGTAGGGAGGTAGTAATTGATGTTTTAATGGTTGTAGTTGCAGGTTGCCCAAGGTCGGGGAGGTCCCCGGGTTTTGTTTTTGTTTGGGATGTTATGTTAGAGGCAGATAGGTTTTCCCTAGAGGGTTGGGGGGATAGACAGGCTGTGGTCCTGAACAGCTGTAGGGACTGCAGTGCTGATCTATCAGGGCTATGCTCTGGATGGTTCTACCAGAGCCACTAGGTTTCCATAGTAAGTGGATAGAATAGAGGCTGATATGTCAGCTACAGGCCTCTAGGCCCTTAGTGTTACCTGCCTGTGCTTGCACATGGTAGGAGGGGGCCTGATCACCCCCTTCCGCAGGTAGCACATAGGGTGGGATGGCCTAAGGCCGGGTGCATAATGACTGGGGACAGTCATTTTCCTGGTCAAGGGCGAGTGTAACCCCCTTGTTACCCGGGGTTACTAGAATCCCAGTAAGACCTAGTGGTAGGCAGGGAAGGCAGCTTGCGAAACTCCAGTTAATTGGGTTTCACACTGTCTCACTCTGTTCTCAGTCACAGCTGAGACTTGAGAGATGACATTACCTTAGAACTGTCGCAGCTGCATAAGCCACATTGGAATCTGCAGCAGAGGGAGTGAGTTAGAACTTTGGGAGTTTTCAAAGTCAGTCTTCTGTTTTGTCTTAAAGCAAGAAGGAAGTTGTCTGTTTACCTCCAAGCAGGAAGGGTGTTCCTGTTTACCTTTTGAAAGTGGTGGAGACCGCTGTCCAGGTCTCAGTGCCCCCTCCCTCTGGGGGGGAGGGTGGAAGAAAAGTCCCTCTGTGGATTCAAGGGGCAATCCCCTATTTCCACTATAGAAGAAAGCTGCCTGTTTACAGTTTCTGTTCTTGTATAACAGTGAAAGAAGTGGCACTTTGCCTGTGGGGCACCTGCAATGAAAGGGTGAGTGTTTTGCTCCGTTTGAAGGGGCAAACAAATTGTTTCATCAGTTTGGAAATATAAAGAAAGTTGGGATGTGGACTGCTATTTGGGAGGACAATTTTCTAGGACAAACAAATGGAGCAGTCAAAAAGTCTAAAGTTTTAATGGATTTCAAGTAATGCTGTAGAGGGGGTGCTTCAGGTCATCCACCGTTTAATCTACATTTTCAAAGTTAAGTTTCTGTTTGTCCAGAGAAATGGCCGGGTATGGGCTGTGGGAGCTGGAGGTGGGAACACCCCCCATCTTTAGTGACCAGGTCCACCTCTACGGATTTCTTCTGTGATTTGCTACTTGCCTCATGCGCCTGGCCAGTGATGAGGTAGGTACCCAGACATGGGTCGCAACTTGGAAAATCTCTCTAGGAGTCACAGACTCTAAGTGGTGTGGGGAGCCACAGGATGGGAAAATATACTCCTTGTTTGATGGGAGTCCAAAGGAAGTAAGAAATTAAATCTCTCTAGGAGTCACAGACTCTAAGTGGTGTGGGGAGCCACAGTTTGGAAAATATACTCCTTGTTTGATGGGAGTCACTCCAAGTAAAGTTTTGGTTCATTCTTCAAATGGACCATCAGTCAAGTGGCCGGCAGGGGAGCCGGGCCAGTTGGGCTGTGTATCCAAAGCGCATGCAAGTCCGGGCTGAGTGCCTGGTGGTTCCAGAGCCAGACAATAGTAAAAATGGGTTAATTCTTCAAGTGGACCGCCTTGTAGTCTCTATCTGCATATACAGTGAACGTAGCCCCTTGGGAGACCATCAATGCTTTGTCATGTTTCAGCTAGTTTTGAATAAAGCCACACTGAAAAATCCCAATCCTGGTTCTGGACATTACAGTTATTGCTTCCTGTAGTTGGATTTACTTGGGTGCCCCTGTGCAGAGTAGCCAAACCTAGGTCCCCTTGTGCCAGGTAACCTCATCCTCCCTGAACCCAGGTCCCCACCAGGTATTGCTGTCAACGCCAGCAGCATGCCACCTGTCATTTTAGTAAAAGGGCAGGGGTGAGGGGTTACATTAACATTAGTAGACATGGCCTTCCAGATTTTGTTACCACTCTGCTTGCTAACCCCCCTTTTCCATTTTTGCCCTCCCTCCTTCTTCTCTGTCTTCTTAATACTCTCATTCCCATCTCCCTTCATTTCTACCACTGCACTTCTTTTATAAATTTGCACTCTTGGGGATTCATCTCTTCTCAGGTCCTCCCTACAGTCAACTTCAGTTCAAAAGCAGCCAGTTGCACAACAATGAAAATTTGGGGGTGCTGCTATAGGGGTGGCAACCCCAACTCAGAAACAAATAGAAAAAAGCAGTAGCACTCACTTTACTACAAAAAAATGGACTTGATCTAGCAAAAATTCCAAATACAAAGTTTGTATTGTTCACAAGTCGAAAATACAAATTTCCATGAAGCAGCTACACCTCCACACTTCACCTTAACAAGCTTTGTCAAGAAGTGGAGATTTACAAACACATCACAGATTAAATATGCAGTCACTCATAATATCATCAACATTTTACACAATCACTTAAGAAAATAAAGATTTCAAATCATAGTGCAAGGTTTAATTATTTACTTCTTGATGTATTGCAACTAATAACAATGCATAATTAAAATTAAAACCACATTTGAAAACAGAAAAATCATTAAAGTAATCAGGTGTTTATTACCCAAAAGAAAACACTTTTATGAACAAGTAGCTCTGATTGATTTTACAGTGCTGCAAATTTTGAAGTGCTGCAATCACTCAACATTCAACATTTTTGTACATGGGGGCTCCCTGGGGATCCACAAACATTTGTCAGAGGCAGCAAAATAAGAATCAACGCAGCACACCTAAGGAAAAGAAATACATAAGATACAAAAATAAGCATCATTCATACTTTTAAACACATTCCATATATCACAAGAAAATAAAGGCAGATGTGAGTGAGGGAACTATAAACAAGCATTTGTCATTGCTGAATGTTGTCTCGCTGGCATTGGCATTTGTAGTGCAGGAGTTAGGGATGCATAATAGGAATGGCAGTGAAGTATTGAACTGAAGCCAATGCCATCTTCACCCTGCAGAGAGACTGACAGGCATTGGGGTGTGCCTTTGGGTCATCAGCTATAATGCTTATGCCATTCTACCTCACCCTACCCTGCAGACACTGACAAGTGTTGTGGTGTGCTTTGGAGACACTTGGCCTTATACTTACACCATTTCATAAGGAAATACACTGAGGTGGGTGCAGTATAGGAAAATAAGGTGAACTTTGGGCCGAACACTCCAAGGCAGACCTTGATGCCTGTCACTGACTGCAGGGTGGGGGTGGGGTCGTAGGGGGTGGAATGGTGTGAGCATTACAGCCAATGATCCCAAGTCACACCCATGATGCCTGTCAGTCTCTACAGGGTGGTGAGTTACAGTTGGAAACCCTAACGCCATAGGCATTTATTGGTATTTTCACTCCAAATTTTCAATATAGGCTTTTTGTGACACCACCTCATGAAGAGCGGCACTATAAGTTTCTTAGCTGAAAGAAAGTTTTGCACAGTGGCTATGCCATTTGGTGACACAGGAACGAAAACACATTTTGGGCAGGATGTGAAAAATGACAACTGTATTGCTCATGAGGAGGTGTAAAAAAATTGCAACGTTAAAAATCTGGAGTTAAAATATGAAAAATTGGTGAAGTCATGAGCACGCATAAAAACAGCACAACACATGTCCGTAACCCAGTTATTTTCTGATGTTTTTTAACCACATTTTCAAAATAGGCATTTTGGGACCTCCCCACATGAACAGTGGCACTATGATTTTGGGAATTTGTCCCAAAAGTTGATTTCCCACAGCAACCATGCCATTGTGTGCCATAGGTGCGAAAACACATTTTGGACAGGATGTGAAAAATGACAGCTGTAGAAAATCTGGCATGAAAATATTGCACATTTGCGGAGTTACAAGGGTACTTGGAAACTGTGCAACACACGCTTGTAACACAGTCATTTTATGGACGTTCGTCACCAGATTTTCAACATAGGCATTTTAGGACCTCTGCTCATGAACAGTGCCACTGTCATTTCCTCAAACTGTCCCGGAAACTGATTTTGTATAGTGACCGCGCTGTTGTGTGCCGGACGTGTGAAAACACATTTTGGCCAGGATATGTAAAACGACCGCTGTACCATTCATAAGGAGGTGTGGTAAATTGGCTGTTTTGAAAATCTGAAGTGAAAATATTACAAATTCACAAAGTTATAAGCGTGCGTGGAAACTGCGCAATGCACGCTCGTAAAACAGGCATTATTGGATTTTTTCCACCAAATTTGCAACATAGGCTTTTTGAGAGCACCGCTCATGAACAGTGGCACTGTCACATCGTTAATCGGTCCTAAAAGGTGATTCTACGCCGTGACCATGAAATCACCTTTTGGGACTAAATAACACCATGACAGTGACTGAATTTATGAGGAGGGGTCCCAATAACCCCATGTTAAAGATTTAGTGCCAGAATTCCCAAAAATGGCCGAGATATGCACCAAGGTTGAAAAAACCCTATTTATGCCATTATACAGCTTACCGGCATTTCTTCAGTTCGTGGTCAGCTTTGAAGAGTACAGACGTAGTTCCCAGTCCACCAAAGATCATCATGCCAGGCTCCAGAGGTAAGTATGGGGTGAGGGGAGTGGGAGGCAGGGCACGCAGGGGTGGGGAGGGGCAGGAAGACCACAAGGACCGTTTTCTTCTTTCCAGGTTTAAAAAGAAAAAAACATTGCGTATGGGTTTTCTTTTTCAGGGGTTTGCATGCTGGGTGGGCTCCCAGCGTGCCACCTAAGTGTTTTTGGGGATGCTGTAGCTGATGGAGGATTGGGCATCCCTGTCGGCACATACCAAAGTGGGGACAAGAGCCGAGGATTGGGCCCCCGGCACACAACAAAAGCGGGGGGACATTATGCCGATGGGGAGTGGGCTCCCTGTCAGCAAAATAAACAGGAAAGGGGACTGAAGCCAATGGGGATTGGGCCCCCATCTGCAAAGAAAGACTGTTGGGGGTCACATGATACCGAGGATTGGGCACCCCTCGCATACTATTGTAAATGGGAGGGTCATTATGCTGAAGGGGTGCTCCCGTCAGCCAAAGAAGTGCGTCGGGGCACTCTGCAGGTGCTGTCACCAGGCACATCAGGAGGGTGTGTTATTGTGCTGTTGCATGATTGCAGCAGACCTTTTCTTAGATGTGGTGGTCACCTGACATATGCCTGGTGTCAGCACCTGCAGCTGCCTTACTGGGGAATGAGGAACGCACCTTCTGATGCATGCCCTGCATTTGCCCACAGTGACCGCACCTCCAAATCTGCTACTAGTGTAATATGTTGGCTGGTGCGCATGCGCAAGCCAACATAAAAAGGGAGGCCGGGGGGGGGGTTGTTATGTTCCCCCACCAGAAGTTGCTTCTTTCTCCTCTGGGGGTCCTCTACCACTCTTTTTGGGGTCTTCATTATGGAGAACCCCCACATCCTCCCTTGTGATGATCACAGGTGTCTCTTCCCAGCAGTTCTGTCCTGCCAGAGTGGTGTAGGAATTATAGTGGTACCAGCTGAGAAATATACCTCTGACCCACCATGCCCACCAGTCCAGAGCCCATCATAGTCCAGCCACTCCTCCCTGGGATCTCCTGAGGTGATAATGGCACACTTTGAGGCCTCTGGGTGGGGAAAGAGGTCCCTTAAATCCCAGCCAACTCAGCCTGGAGTCTAGCAAGCTCCTCCCTCAACCCAGAGAGGTGCATGCAGATGGGGCAGCACCACAGGTTACAGAAGGTCTTTCTGAAAACTGCTGTCCCACAACCACTGCACTGGCACCATTCTCAGTATTCCCCATTCCTACTCTCCCTATGTCACCTGGAAATACTTTTGTACCCTTATCCCGATAAAGTGTTTCTAGTTTCCCCCTTTTTTGCTTGCTTTGTTCCTTTGTACCCTTACCCTGGATAGGGTTTTCCCTTCTGCCCCATTCAGCAGGTAGTTTCCTCTTGTATGAAATATTTTCCTCCTTCCTTTACTCCCATACCTTTCTCTGCTTTTTCATACTGAGGTAGCAGCACTTTAACCTTCCCCTAACCCTTTGCTGCCTGACCCAAGATAAGTTGCTATTAGTGTTTCCCTATACCTCTTTAAATCTCTTTATTTTTTTTTTTTAATTTTGCTGTTTATTTCCACGCCCCACGTCCGTCTTCGGCCTGGTCACGGAACTCCTGGGATCCCCGGACACCGGATATTGCTGACTCCCCAGTCATCCCTGGCTTGCCCCCCAGAGAGTGGGGCCGCGGTTCCAACCCCCGATATCGGACCGCGGAACAAGTAACTGGTCAGGGAACGGCTCCTGGTGGCCAATCAGGGCATCCCGAGTAAGCGGCATGTAGACGCTGGGCGTGGCTTTTTACCCCCATTAGCCCACAATTCTGAGGGAGGCGGGACGTGCATGACGCCACGCCGGCCTGCCCCGCCTCACCCCACCCCCTGACGAGGCACGGCCAGACTGGGATCCCTAGCCTCCGCTAGGGGTCCCCTTTGCGCCGACTGCCACCCCAGCCCTCCCTCCGGAGAAGGAAAGCAGTCCGTAGGATGCTCAATCCTTCTCCCCCCGGCCAGCCCTCCGACGACCCGAGTCCGTTTCCGTTTAAATCTCTTTATACTTCTACCCTAGATAGCGTGGTGCACCTATTCCCAGTTTTGACCTATCTTTTGCCCTCCACCCCTCTCTGTGGTCAGTGTTACAATAGGAATGAACATTATCCTTACTTTAGTCACCTGGCAGAGCCTTCTGCTTTCCTACTTCCTTCAGCAGATGCCTAAAATGCCAGTCTCACACTTCTTCCACTCCTGTGCCATGACATAAAGTGTGTGGGACACATTAGGTGGAGTGGAATTTATACCTGGACTAGGGAGCTGTGTGAGCCCTGACTGGCTGACCCTCACTTCCTGGTCTCACCTCCCAACTCCTGATTCTATCCTGCTGCAATAGCTCCTATAAGAAATCAGACTGTTCGACACTGTGGACCATAATTTTTCCCTGCACAGCCTCTCCAACCTAGGTGCCTCTGCCTCCAAGATCCATTGGTTCTCCAGCTATCTCACAGGGCACATTCAGCAAGTAAAAGCAGATGGTCTCCTTTTGAACCCCCTTCCCATCACTCAAGGTGTCCCCCAAGGGTCCATACTTGGCCCCATCCTCTTCTCCATCTACATCAACAACCTTAATTCCAATATCACTAACTCAAAACTGCACTTCTTCGTGGACGATACTGTACTTTACACCTCCAAGCCCTCGCTTCTTGGTGTCCATGAAGAGCTCCAAACCGACTGCCTTCAGCTCGAACGTAATCTTACCTGTGCCAAGCTTTTGCTCAATGCTAAGAAAACTAAGGTAATGTACTTCCACCACAACAACCTCACCCTCTTGTCAGAACCAAATCCAACCTCGCAACTGTCAAAACTTCCATAGGGGAACCACTTGAAGTTGTCGACAAGTTCAAATACCTTGGAGTCTGGATCAACAACAATCTATCCTTCAACACCCATATTGATAATCTCTCTGCCAAGCTTAAAGCCAGATTAGGCTTCTTTTTTAAACATAAAACCCTCTTCCCACCCGAGGTTAGACTCAGACTCATCCAGGCAACATTCCTCCCACTCTTAGACTATGGTGATATAATATACAACTGCACTTCAGCTATCAACCTCCACAGGCTTGATGTCCTCTTCCACTGTGCCCTTCATTTTATTACTAACACATCCCCCAGGACCCATCACTGTGACCTGTATTCTACTGCTGGGTTGACATCCCTAGCTACTAGAAGACTGCTCCACCTTGGTACTTGGATGCTGAAAGCACTGCATAATACACTCCAAGACTATATTTCCTCTCTTGTCCACATCTCACACTGCGTTTAATCCCTTAGGAAGTCTTCCTTCCTCCTCCTCCTGGATCTCCCCAGAACTAGAACCTCCCTCAGCAAGGGAGCTATATCAAATTCTTTCCCTATGGCTTGGAACAGCATTCAAACAATACTCAAGCTTACCAGCCCGGTCACTATTAGTTTCTTCAAGTCACTCACCTGAAGATTAGTGGCTCAGTAGGTAGCACACTCGCCTCTGAGGCCAGGAGATCAGAGGGCTGTGGGTTCAGTTCCCACATCTGGCAATTGGGTTAATATCCCAGTACTGACACTGTAGTGCAGCATGAGAGGAATGCTGCACTTCTGAGGTGCCGTCTTTCGGATGAGACGTTAAACCGAGGTCCCATCTGCCTGGATTGGTGGCAGTTCAGGTGGATGTTAAAGATCCCATGGCACTTATCGAAAAGAGTAGGGGAATTTTTTATTGAAATCTGAACAAATCATAACAGAAATTTTACAAAAACATATAAGTCAATATTGTATCATACATAAATCATAAATAAGTATTAATTCATACAAATACCCTAAACATTAGAGAAACAGTATAAACCCTCCCTCTCCCCCTTCCCACTGTAATAGCTGTGGAATTTGTTTATTAATATCAGAAATAAATCATAATAAAGTTATACAATCAATATTTCATCATACAATTGTAATAAGGTAAAGGCAAAACAAAATAAGTAGTAAATCCTTTAAATATCATAGAACAGAACACAAAAGACTCTTAGTTTTTTAAATAAAATCAAAATGCTCCCGTTGTTTTTTCCAAATCTCAGGTGTTAAAAGAAGTTCCTCTGTCCTCTGCAAACTCTTTAGATCTTTTTGTAATATAAAAAATAATTCTAAAGCTGAAATAGATTGTTGCTGTAAAGTAAATCTGCATCTACTTATCCATAACCAGTACAAAAATTGTACCATTATCACTCTAAGAGTACTATGAGAGAAATGCATCAGTTCAGAAGGGATTATTCCATAATATAGTAAGACAGAAGTAGGTGGTAGAAAGGATACCCCCTTCCAACAATTTTTTACTACATCCCAAAACTGTACCGCATAAGGGCAGTGAAAATACAAATGATCCATTGTTTCAGGTACTGACCTACAAGTAAATCTGGAACAAATTCTTTCTTGTAAAGATTTATGTTTTTGATTCCCTTTCACATTAATTCATCCATGAATTCCTAACCAAACTGTGTCTCACATGTAAGCTGGTATTCGTTTGTCTAATATATATTCAGAAATCTGTTTTTGTTGAGGAACAGAAAAATCTACAAAAGGTTGTGCTGAAAAACTAGACTCTAACACTTCAGAATAGAGTGCTCTTCGGGGAAGTTGTCTCACTAACTCATATCTTATATTCCAGATTTTGATTTTATCAAAAACCCATTCCCATTGACTACCTAACCTGGGTACACGTTTATTCTTATGTACAAAGTTATTTTCCCTCCATTCACACAATATACCATTCAACTTCCTACAAACCCAAACCCCATAATTGTGGACATCCATCCATTAAGGGAAAAATATTTTTATACAAAATATTGAAAGAAAATACAATATAGTTTAACATTCCTATACCTCCATCCCGAATTCCCTTATATAAAACATTCCTTTTAATAGGATTAAGCCTACTTCCCCAAAAACAACTAAAAAAACCCTAATAATTTACTCTCCAAATATTTAGGCAAAGGAAAAATCATACTAATGAATAAAAAAATGGGAACTAAAAAGGTTTTAATATAATATATTCAGTTTTTCTTAGAAACCTTCCATTTATTCTATTGGGTCACTTTAGATGTACCTACTTGTATAGCCTTTTCCCAATTATAACCAGCTTTATCATTCCCTCCATAATAGATACCTAAAATTTTACATGGTACCATAGATACCAGAAAACCTCCACAAGTTTCAGGCACAAAAGGAAAGCCACATATCCTTAACATTTTAGTTTTCTCAGGGTTAAGGTTTGCACCCGTAATTTTACCTAAATTTTGTATTAACTGAAAAGCTATAATTAGAGAATTCTCATCTTGTAAAATTAAACGTAAATCATCCGCATATGCTATAACTTTATGTAACTGGTAATCATATGTATGTAAACCAAAAATTCTCAGAGATTTTTGCAATATACGTAACACTGGGTCCAATGAGAAAACATAAAAGAGGGGATTCAATGGGCAACCCTGTCTAACTCCTTTATATATCCCTATTTCCCTCCCCAAATTTCCATTTTCATATGGCCTGACATAAGCTAAATTGTAACATAATTGTAACCATTGAACAAACTTGAAAGGAATCCCATAAAACCTTAAACAATCCCACAGAAAGGAATGAGAAACCTCATCGAAAGCTTTTGCCTGGTCCAAACTAATAATGTAACCAGGACCTCTCAAATCCTCTTTCTCTACCACTTCCCCATTAGTTAATTCTCTTAACAGAATCAAGACATCAGTAATACATCTACCAGGCACTGAACAAAACTGGGTAGGAATTATTAACTCCGACATTACTAACGCTAAACGATTTCCTAATAGTTTCGCAAATATTTTGAAATCAACATTCAACAATGTTATTGGTCTCCAGTTTTCTATATTTCCCCGTGCACCTGATTTAAAGAGAAAAATTAACAATCCCTCATACATTTTGGTAGGCAGAAAATGTTCCATTATAAAGAAATTAAATAGTTTCAACAACATTTTTGGCATTATTCACCATAATATACGGTAAAATTCTCCTGGTAAACCATCTGATCCTGGTGAAGTATTTAATTTTAAACTACTTATCACTTTGTCTAGTTCCTGCATTGAAAAAGGTTCTAACATTTGGTCAGCTAAAACTGAATCAATCCAATTTAGGAGGATCTGCGGCAGTAAAGATTAACGAAAAGGAATTTTCCGTTTCAGTAAAATGTCCAAATTTCCTCTCTACATGGTCTTCAATTACTTCCATAATACCCTCATTATCCCAAACTTCTTTACCACTTAAGGAAATCAGGGATGAAATAACTTTTTTTCCCTTCTCCCTTGACTAGCCAGATATGGGTTTACTTGATCTGCAGTACCCTGTATACCAAATGACTGTTCTTTCATCAATGAGTGTAACCTATTATATTGAAACTGAATCAACTTATCTCCAATTTTGTCAATTTCAGACATTAAATCTTCCCCACCCTCATACTGTCTAGAAAGTAATTCCTCAAATTTCAATCTATATCTCAAATATTCTTTATATTTAGACTGTGCCCTCGTTCTACCCATAATTTAAAAAAAAACTACCATACATTTAAAGTCTTCCCACCATTGTCCAATATTCTCATATAGCTCAACTGTAGTAATTTTATCCCAAACTATAATTTCTAACTGCCGAAGAACCTCATCTTCCAGTAATATCGAAGTATTTAGTTTCCAAACACCTCTACCTGTGTCCCTTTGAATGGGTACTGAAATCTGAAACCCGATTAGCCAGTGATCTGATGTTTCTATTGGAATTGTTACCACTCCTGCTAAAGGTAATGTCTGTTTAACAAAAAAGAAACCTATCCTAGAAAATAACTGCTCTTTATAAAAAGTAGGTTTTGCCCTTTCTAACTGCCTTAAATGAACATCTTGTAAACCAGCCAATCGAACAATGTTTTTTAGCATTATTTTATCACAGAATTGTTTTCCCTTAATAATCCGTTCTTGGAAATTGATATTAAAATCTCCTCCCCAAATTATCTGGCGACTTGTATGCAAAAAAGGTTGTATTTTTTGTAACAACTTAACCCTTAATGACTTGGTTTGAGGTCCATACACATTAATCAATCTACATGAAACAGAATTCAACACTAAATCCAATATCAAAACCCGGCCTGGTTCCAAATCTACCATCCTTAAAATTTTAACATTAGACGTATTAAAACAAAACCCTACACCACAACAAACCTCTGTCCCTATGGACCATATAGAACTACCCCATTTCCATCACCAGAAGCTTGGTCTGTTTCAAATTTTGTATGTAGCCTGGTATCCTGTAAGAAATAAACGTCAAAATCCAAATGCTGTAACACTCCAAAAGTAGCTATTCGTTTTACACCAGACTTAATGCTGTTAACATTTAAACTAGCTATCGCTAAGCTTAATGGCTCAGGGAGGAGGTTTCAGAATGTTCCCACTAGATCTTGTTACTCTTTTATGTATTTTCTGGGATTTTTGAAGTTCAGGCTGTGACACATATTTTTGTGATAGTTCAACTTCAGTAAGTGGAATATCCACTGAATTAATTGTGTTTATTTCCATTGGATGCTCCAGATCTACCTGGTCTCCCCATGTGGAGAAAACTGAAAATCTATTGCTAATTGGTAAGGGAGATAAGGGGTGTCCCTCACTCTCAATGGAAGAAATTCCATCATGTGAAGATATTCCTAGTCCTGGTGTAATCTGCATAGTGTCATCTCTGTCCAAATTCTCATTTTGTTTCCCTTTAGTTAAACCTTTCCATTTGCTTCCTTTGACAAAACCAAATTAGGACTCCTACGGATGGAGAACTCTGAGGTGTTACAAATGGTGTTTCTTTATCTCCCCCTACCTCAAACTGAGGAGTATCCACGGTTGTCTCTAAAGGATTAATTGGGGCCACAAATGCAGGGTCCTGTCGTCTAGATGTAGAATTTTGAACTCTGCCTTCCAAACCCCCACCTCTTCCTACCCCCCCACCTCTTCCTTTTCTCCTACCTGTAGAGGACGTTTCTAAAAGGGAAAAAGATTTCCTGGCTTGAGATAAAAAATATTTGTGATCTGAAACTTCATCTAAGTTATGTTCAGCCAAGGACATTCTGTAAAGGAATGGTCAGCATCTCCACACAGATTACATATCGGAGGAGCCTGACAAACAACAGCTGAATGGCCCAGCACCCACAATGAAAACATTTGACTTGATCACAATCATATTTAAATGCTAAAGAACCACATTTATAACAACTTGGTTGTCTCTATGAAAACAAAATCCCCTATCTCTCCCCAAAAGAAAGAACTAGGCAGATGTTGTATTCCTTGTTCATTTTGATTTAACTGTACTTTAATGGTCCAACCCCAGTCCAAAATCTATTTTCATCCATTATTGATTTTGATGGTCAAAAGCTGTACATCTTTTTTCTAACCAGAATAAAATATTACTAATGTTAACTCCCTCATTACGAAAAAGAAGGGTAATGGTTTTAATAGTAGGCTTAGTAATTGGAATAGCTAGAAAGTCCTTCCAAAGTTCTGTATCTTTTAGTTCGTAATACAATTGCCAAAATTTATCCAATGCCATCATAGTACAAAAGCTTACATCATATATTTTATCTCCTGGGTCATGTATAAATGCATATATATCAGCTGGAGAAAACCCCAGCAAGTCAATTATTAATGCTTTGCCTACCCACAATCTATCAGGAACTATGGGTGCAAGACCTTTGTAACGCAGACGTACCAAGTATCGTCTCTTCGCCGCTTCAGCTGGCTTCTGAAATAGGCCCGCATAAGATTGTTTTTGCCCAGTCTCGCCTAAGCTTTCACTGTATTCCTTGTGTGTCTTACCAACAACAATCGGAACAGACTCTTCTTCTTGTTTTTCTAATACCATTCCAAAGTCATTTTCTATAACTTCTGCAGAAGTTCCTTGTGGTAATCCTGTCGAGAAAGAACTGGTAACACTGTCTTTTCAGAACATAGGTTTAAAAACCCCGCTTCACTCCTGTCTGGCGCAGTTCTTTGAAACACCGCCTCTTTTCCAGGACGCGCAGACTCAGTAGCTACCAATGGGGACTCTAACTGTACCGGAGCTTTTGTACTCTGAACACCAGAAGTTGTAAAACATCTTTCTTCTATCCCTTTATTCTACATTCCTGTAATTCCTGCAACTGGAATGTTTGGGTCAGGCACCCAAATTTCATTTTGAAGAATCCAGCCCGCTTCTCCAAGAGCTCTACCTGGGGTCCATTCCGTGGAGGAGCCACTAAAAGTTATGTCCCCTTCAGCCAATGACTCAGAAACCATTATTTCCTTTTGTACCATTAAATCATCAGATATTGCTTCAGAATTTTAAGCTAAAGGCAAGCGTTTATTTCCTTCTTGGATTGGATTGACTGTAGATCTTTTCCATTTTGTACGTTCTTCAGCTAAGCGTAATTTCTGATTCTGAAATTCATTTTCAGCAGCTTGTAGCATCTCTAATAAATGTTTTCTTATCTTCCAATTGTACCTGTAGTAACGTCTTTCCAATCCTGGGTTTCGTCCAAATGTTCCATCATATTTCCATTATCCGTCTGATGCTGGTGCGCTGTTGCTCCCTGATCCACATTTACTTCTTGAGCTGACATGGAATCCAGAGCCGCTGCCCTACATCCTTCCTCCACCTTGACCAAAATCAAACTGGAGTCCTCCATCCTGAGAAAATGAGACTAGCCCTCAACTGGCCACAAAGAGCCAGCAGAGTGCCTGAAAATAGGCAGGATTTGTCTAGTGCACTTACCCAGCCAACAAAAACTAAAAAAAAAAAAAGATTCTTCACAGATCCTTGCAAATGCCTGAGGCCTTAGCTCTCTGAATCTCTCTTCTTCTCCCCCCTCTAACCTTCCCCTCTGGCCCTGTCTCATGTGTTATCCTGTCACTCCCTAAGTCCCCTACCCCCTCCTGTAGCACTCCCCTCCCTATTAACTATTTCACATCCCTACTCACTCCTGTCGTGTCCCTTCCCTCTGCTGCATTCTTTGCCTTCTCTACATCCTACCACAAATTGCTGTATTGTTGCATCATGTAATTTGCCTCATTGCTCTATCTTGTTGCCAGGACCTGTTTTTACTGTGATAGTATGTTGTGATGTACTACACCCATTGTCTTATGCATCCTACAGCAGATTGTCGCATTGTTACATTATGTAAATTGCCTCATTGCTGCTCTATCTTATTGCTAGGACTTGTTTTTACTGTGATTGTACATTGTGATGTTTGAAACCCATTGTCTTATTCAAAGTATGTTCCTTTTATTTTGTAAACCTGTTGTTGTACATCTGTCTTGTACTAGGATCTCCTTGTGAATGAGGTTGCTCAATGGAGGTTTCCTACAATAAACTTAAATTGAATTGAATTGAAACTAAATGCAGGCAATTCTTGTTATGTATACAGATTTTAAGGTACAGTATACCCTCTTGCTACAGATACTGGCAGCCTCTGTTGAGAAAGCATGCCAAAAGTAATTGCACTTTATATGGGCCATGATGCCAGGATCTGAATTTACAGACATTTATCTGTAACATTGGAATAATATATCAGTACCCATCAAGAGTGTCCTCTATTTCTACTTCTTTGCCCTGTATTTAGAACTGTTAGCTCAATATGTTTTACAGGAACCAGCTTTCTTTGCTGTCTCAGTGGGGTGCAGAAATAATTGCATCTCCTTTTATGCTGATGGTGTCCTTTATATTTCTAATCCCCAAGTTATAGTTCCCTTGTTAATTGATTGCTTACAATACTTTGGTCAGTTATCTGGTTACAAAATAAATTAGGCCACGACTGGAGTTCTTACATTTCACTGGCAGGCTCCACCCTCCCTACAAACAGCATGTCTGCTTAACTGGAAGCAGACTAAAATTAAATATTTTAGTATCATACTATCTTCTGAGCTCACTCGGATTTAAGATCTTAATTTTACCCCTTTAACAACTCAGCTTATCAGCAGTTTGGATAGGTAGCAGTGATTATCTGTTTCCCTGGACCACAAGGTAGATGAAATCAGAATGATGGTTCTCGTCAGGTTTTGATTTTTATTCCAGTGCTTATCCTGCAAAGTAGATAGGACAGACTGCAACTAGTGGGATAAAGTCACAGGTTTTCAGCATTGCAGATCTCTAAATCTAGGATGGCCTTGGCTTGCCACGTTTGGAAGATTATTATACAACAGCCTGTTTGTACACAGTTTGTCACTGACTGAATGGTTATCTGGTCCTCAGTGGGCAGAAATTGATTTGTTATATCTTGTAAACATACCCACACAGAATCTACTTTTCAGCCTAGTGTTTAGTTCTAAACTGGTACGTATTCCTAACCCATTTATCGCCTTTACAGGAAAGGTATGGTGGAACCTGATCTGTAAGCCTGAAAATCTATGGTTCTCTTGCACTTCTCAGCAGTATATTTGCACCATCATTTTTTTTTCACAGCCAAATTTGAGTCAGGTGTTACAGTTTGGGAATGGAGAGGGCTGTCATTTCCCCAACAGTTTTTCATTCCTGATGTTTTCTCTCTCTTTCTGGGAACTACTGACTTTATTTCAATAGCCACAGGTGGATCAGTGTAATTTTTAAAAGGTTCAAGCATACCGTATCTTCTTTCTGCTCACTGTTCAAATTTCGTCCTTTCAAGACTTTCTACCCATTGATCAATACCTAAGCAAAGTCCAGCGAGGAAAGGACCTTTTTCATGTTATTTCCAAATGCCACAATGCTCTTCGAACAGATTCTCCTGGGGTTCATTTGACTGCTGTTCTCAAATGGCAAGAGGAATTGAATACCTTGCTAGCAGATGAATTGTGGTCCATTCTATACCTAACCTCTAACTGGGTTACAACCTCCCCAGAGTGGAGAGACTATGGATGGAAACAGCTTCTCCATTTGTTTTTGACCTCAGTTCTTCAGCTGAGGCTCCATCAGAAAATGGCAGGTACAGTCTCTTCCTAGAATAGTTGTGGAGATGCAGGGCTACCCCTGCATTCTGTAGGCCTGCCCATTTCTGAGACAATTTTCTTACAGAGCCTGACCTCACTCTGTAGAATATTTTGTCGTCTGAAATCTCTACTTCACCTACTCTATTTCTGTTGATGCAGTTTTCTCCCCACATGAAGAGCAAAAATGGTTTATACCTTTTGAGCATACTGATTGTGATGGCCAAGAAGTGCCTTACAAATCATGGGCTCTCTCTTCCCCGCCCCACTATAAAGAAGTGGCAATCACTAGGCATATACATATATATATATATATATATATATATATATATATATATATATTTCTAAGACAGAAAAGCACTCTTACACTATACAAAGTTCAGAGGGTACTTTTCAAAATAGATGACTATGATGGATAACCTATACAATGATATACTCCCCAGATGTCACCCAGTAGTAATAAAATTGGCTCTGATTGTCCAGGAATAGTTAGTGCAGGGATTTTCAGTATTAAGTGAATGTATCTTGCTAGGATTTTGTAGAGCTGTGCAGAATGAGGAATTCTGCTGTTGGAACTGGTGCAGAATGGAAATTCTGCTTCCAAAATTCTTCTTGGAATTTTTTTTTAAATTCTATGGATTTCTGAAAAGCATGTCTGTGTAAACTGTGAAATAATATTCCATGGATCATGAAAATCTTCCATGGGCTGTGGGAAAAGAATCTGTGGTTTATGTGAACTGTGGATTATTAATCCTACAGAACCCATTTTTCATGCAAAATGTTGGAATTCCATTACCAATGGAATGCCATTCTGTTGGAATGAGAAAGCAAAAACTAGGCACCACAGAGGCTCAAACACACAAAATAAAGATTAAAAGAATGTTTATTCCATAGACAGACCATACCATCTGTGGCTCTGGGCTCCCCTCGACTGGTTTCGCACCCTGTGCATCATCAGGAGGTGGAGTTCTGTCAGAATCTCATTATTCTGTACAGTCCTAGGTGTTTTCCCTTTTTTAAAACAGTTGAGAAGTAGGATATAATGATCCATAAGGTTATCACTCGGCATTTAATAAAAGTGTTATACACCATGCAGGTTTCCTGAAACTGGTTTTGTATTATGGTTGTGATTCTCCCATTGTTATGTCTATGCAGACATAGAAACATCTATCTTTATAGCAGATAAGGACCACTTGGCCCATTTAGTCTGGCTCTGCCAATTTACCTTACATACTGTAACACCACAGACCCTACTTAATCTCCATCTTTACTCTCCCCTTATTTCCACCAAGTTTCCCATATGCCTATCCCATGCCTTCTTGAATCCTGTTACCATTTTTGCCCCCACCACCTCCACTGGGAGGCCATTCCAGGCATCCACCACTCTTTCTGTGATGAAGTGCTCCCTATCATCTCCCCTGAGTCCACCCCCTCCAGATTCATAGCATAGCTCCTTGTTCTTGAGCATCTTTTTCTCTGAAAAATGCTTCTCTCTTCAATCTTATTTATACCTATGAGGTATTTGAAGGTTTCTGTCATATCCCTCCTCTCTTTTCTTTCCTCCAGAGTGTACATATTGAGGTCCTTTAGTCTCTCCTCATAGGGCTTTTGATGCAGAACCTGCACCATTTTAGTTGTCCTTCTCTGGATTGCCTCAATTCTGTTATGTTCTTCCAGAGATGTTGTTTCCAGAACTGGACACAGTACTCTAGGTGAGGTCTCACCAGTGACCTGTACAGCAGTAACACCACTTCTCTTTTTCTGCTGGTGATGCACCCTAACATTCCACTAGCTCTCCTCACTGCTTTGTCACACTGTCTGGCCACCTTTAGTTATCAGATATGACTAGCCCCAGGTCTTATTACTACATCCCCCATTTTATACTGCACCTCTCGGTTTCTGTACCACAAGTGCATGATTTTGCACTTCTTCGCATTGAAACTCAGCTGCCACACCCTTGACCACTCCTCTAGTTTTCTTAGATCATTTCCTTCCCCCCCCGAGTGTTTATCTTGTTGCAGATTTTAGTGCCATGCTCAAAAAGGCATTACCAGGTATAATAGACTTATGCCTAGCCATCAGTATTTTCTCAGGTCCACGTGGACTTATCTTGGAGTTCATTCACTGTCTGAGCTAGCCCACTGGACAGACTCTTGTTCTGTCTTGAGGACCCATCTGTACCACATATGGCTTTTTGCTTCTGTATCTGCTGTTTGTATTATTGTACATAAGAAATGTTTTAATAAAAACTGAATTATAAAATTAACTGGAAATACCTTGATTAGGGCATTGCCATTCTTTTTGACTTCCTTCTAAGTGATGTATCAGTCTCCCAAAACTCCTGATACTGGTGGATGACTGATTTAGAGTTACATAAAAATACCATTTGCCTGGTCTAACTTTTTATTTATTTATTTATTTATTTATTTATTTATTGCATTTTGGTAACCGGGTAAACCAACTGAGACCAGAGGTCCCTTTTTCAGGGGTGACCCGGAATTAGTGACATACATCATATGTAGTTCAAGAATGTACAACAAACCACAAACAGTGGAACATATATGAATGATAGTACAGAGATGAATATATAGTTACAACATAATCACAATAGTAATTAGTCACAAAGCAGAGACATTCAGTAACCTGTGACATTAGTCAGGAGGGATCAAACAGATACTTAAGAAGACAGGCAAATAGCCAAATAGATAAGGTAGAACACAGTTTCCTCTGTCTTCTTTTTGAGCTTTTCCTTTATGTCCCCTCCTCCTGACAAGAGGACATCATCATTACAAATTGTTCATGCCTTTTTTGTGTGAAGGTAATATCTGATGGTAAATGAATAATAAATGTTTTTTTCTAAATATGTATTAATTTGCAAAATACACAAAAAGATCATTTTAAAAAGAAAGACAGTGCTGGTTAGAGGTGAGTGGGCTGGTTGAACATCAAATATGCAAAAGTGGGCCTAGTAAACCTATTTCTTCCCCAAATCATATGTAAGTGGGGGGTGACCACCTAGGATCTTGGTTTAAAATACTATGGGACTGGGGGATCTGGATGGGGGGTCTTTAAAAGTATAGTGTTCGGCGGGGGTGGAGCTATCAGAAGCCCCATTATATATTTTTAAATATGAGAGAACAGGGGAAGCGATTGCTGTGTAGAGTGAGGGGTGGGTATGGGACTAGCCCTGGCCACCTGGGGGAAGGATTAAATGCTTTTTGTTTCAGTTCTGGCATTATTTAAAGGGTGTGACCCAATTGATACATAGCGAATTATTTGTGGCATTCAGTACATGAAATTCATTACCTGCACACCCCTAATGTGAATACCATGCAAAATATGAGGAAAGAAGTATAGCAGTCCAGTTGCTTGTCAATGCAAAGATGAAGTCTCACCAAACTGGGATACCATTTCTGCAAATGGGCCAGCTTTTAGAGCACCTCACTGTGCAGTGGGAGGAATACAGCTGGTGAACCTGAGAGCAGCCTAAAAAACACATGTTCCTATTATTCCTGTTGAAGGCAGTATACTCTATAAGAGCACCAGTTTGGAAACCAGGAGATCACAGGTCTGTACCCTCCAAGAGCAAAATACTTACTGTGTGACCTTGGGCAAGTCACTAACATTTTCAGTGCTCCAATGCACCCAGCTTCAGAAATGGGTTGAAACAGGAGCCCTCTGGAAACAAGATGTTGCATCTACACTGGGTTATGCTGGGTAAATACATTAAAAATATAAAAGAAAATAAATTACTGCTGCTGTCTTTTCTGTTCTCTGTGCTGGCAAGGAAAATGATCCTTCAGCTGTAGCAACACTGCCATCCTATGGACAAAAAGGAAATCATCAGTAGAGTTCTTCCAGCAAGCAAGCAACAGAAAATGAAAAAGAATAGAATCTGGATTTAGCAAGTGCCTTTCAGATATAAACTGACTCACAGTGCTTTACAAGAGCAGTAGACTAGGGTTCCTTTAATGTTTCTGTGATAGAAGCTAAAATTTCCTTGGTCCCAGATGTAGAAATCATTCAAGTTTTTTGAAGTTTGAATACTTCCCAGATCCTAAATCTTGAAAGGCAATATTCTTAGAGACCAGGTTTTTAAATTCAATAAATAGAGGCTGGAGGCACTTTATATTTTCTCCCCAGAGAAAAGGAGGTGGAGGGGGCACATGATCAAAATCTTCCGCATTTTAAAGGGTATTGACAAGATCGAATAGACAGAGACGTTTGATTTGGTACACTGCAGCAGGATGTGTGGACACTGCCTGAAGCTAAGTGCTTGTAAATTTATGGGTAACATTAGGAAAGCGTGGGGGGAAAGCACCTCTGTTCCCATGGTACAAAACTTAATCTGCAGTACAAAACAAGAAAGTAAGCTTTCCACGTACCCAGCAGAGTGCCAGAACTCTGGGAAGAAGGATCTGAAGGCTCTATAGGGTGATACAAATATTTTCTGAGGTGCAAAGCAGTGCAGAGTGAGGTATTTAGGTAGCAACAACAAGAGACTTGATGTGTTGCAATAAGCTTTATCAAGACTGTCTGAGCGCAGACAGCATGACAGCTACATAGTGGGGGTTTAAGGGTACAGGCATTCTACCGATATGCATACAGTTTACTCCAGAGAAAGTGCTGGAGTGAACAAAGTGTGGAGTGAATAAGAATGTTAAACTTAAAAGTACAGTTCCAGATTAAAAACACTAACAAATGCATCTAAAAGTGCGGACTGGAACAGATGTTACCAGGGTATCCATCAAGGAGCCTCTAAAAGGTAAAGCAGCATAATAAACAGTTGATCACAGGGGACCCATACTAACTGCTAAAACTGCCATCACACTGAATATTGGGACATTTGGTTAGTAATTCCCCAGTCCAAAAATGCTTCCCTCCTAATTTACTGCTTATGAGGGAAGTATTTTGGATTGTGCAATTGAAAGCCACACAGTGGCTGGGTTTAAATGCTTCCTTTGAGATAGCACCTTTTCTGTAACTCATTTATTAGTGGGCCCCATCTGTACTGCTAAGAAATTAATAACCAAATATTCCAATAGGCAGGGTGAAGGTAGCATACCACATTTAGCAGTTAGTATGTGTCCCATGTGATTATTTGTTTACCTTTATGTACTGAAATAGCACCTTTCTGTGACTTATTCGCTATGGGTCCCATCTGTACTGCTGAGGTCCTAAATTCAAGGGTCTTTACTTCTGTCAGACTTTTTGATAGATACCTTGGTAACATTCATTCCATTCTGCACTGTTAGATGTTATTAATATGGGAACTATTTTCATTATGAAAAATATATAATTATATTATGTTTATTTGGAATCTTGTTCTATTTATTTTTATTGTTTGTAAATGTATATGTGTCTAAACTGTATAGATAAGCAGTGTGGTTTAATTTAAGATCAATTGTTTGATTCCCACCATGACCACAGACTGACTGTATGTGAACCTGAGCAAGTCCTTTGACCTCCCTGTGCTTCAGTCCTCCCAGCTGTCAAAATTGATAGCTTCAAAGGTGGGTAATGATCGGCAGGTACAATAGTTATCAACAGGAATAAGTACAGATGAAGATGTCATTATACAAACTGTAAGACCAGGCACCATTTATGGAGCAAAGCGTCTCTATGGCCCAGACACCAGATCTTGGGCAAAGTTTCTTTATGACCCAGACACCCTATCTGGAGTGAAGCTTCTCTAAAATCTAGGCACCATTTCAGGAGCAAAGCTTCTCCATGACCCAGACACCATTTCTAGAGCGAAGCTTTTCTATTGTCAATTTGCCAATCAACATTTCTGGAGTGAAGCTTCAATGAAACCCAGACACCCTTTGTGAAGATAAACTTCTCTATGACCCAGATACTATTTCAGGAGTGAAGTTTCTCTTTGACCCAGACACCCTATCAAGAGTGAAGCTTTGTTATGACCCAGCCACCATTTTTGGAGGGTGCTTTTCAATGAAAGGCACCCTTTCTGGAGAAAAGCTCCTCTATGACCCAGAACCCATTTCTGGAGTGAAGCTTATTTATTACCCAGAAACCTTTTCTGGGGCAAACATTTTTCTATAACCTAGACACCCTTTCTGGAGCCCAGGTTCTCTGTGACCCAGACACCCTTTCTGGAATGAAGATTATCTGTGACCTCAAAGTTCAAAGTGACAGTGGTGTGTCTATGACCACAGATTCAGCAAGTACTAGTTTAGGGTCAACTGTACAGCAGTGAAGCTGTGATTTTAAGTAACTTTCCTTATCCATTGAGCACTATCAGGCTATTTTTACAGTTTGGCAAACACCTGGTATAACTGAGTGGACTATTCTTTAAGGAAACAGGTGGAGTCTTCAGTAATTGTAACATTGATGACATGGGTTGCTTTGTGTGCTTGTTGTGGCTTTGTGTAGTTTGATATATTTGAAAAGCTTTACAAATAAAACAATTACTCCTGCTACCTAGACCTAAACAGATATAGAACAGTAGAAATCAAAAGTATTGAGTAAGAATAAGTTATTTAGTTGAGGCCAGAACAACAGGCTCCTAACAGCAACAACAACCTTCATAACTCTTGTTTCCATTCCCTTGCACTCCCTACTAAGACATCCTCAGTTGACCACACTGCCTTCTCCTACTGCTTCCCCAGATTATGGAATTCTCTCTCCCTCTCCATCCGCTCTGCCTCTTCTCTACACTCTCCCTCCACTCTTCTCCTCAAGTTCTCTGCTCACCCCTGCAGCTGCCCCTGACACCCGTCTTTACCTCTCATCCTCTCTTGCCATGCCCTGCTCCTCTCCCTTGCCTTGTCTTCTACCCTCTCTACTCTAACTCCTTGCCTCTTTCCTGCTGTCATCCTCCATTTCCTCACCTCTAATTGATCTTCTAATATCTATTGTTATCTTAGCCACTATCTGCCTGCATTTCTGTATTGTTTGCTAAACTGCATTCTTCTGTTGTCTTCAAGATGCATCCTACTATATCTTTCTATGCCAATGTACATCATTTGTATAATTTGTTTAATGCCTCCATGTTGTTTGTTACACAATGTGTAGATGACGGCTAGTATGTTTTTACCTGCTATTTAATTCAGTTCTAATTGTTTTTATGTATCTCTCCTTCCCCTTCCCCCAGGACACATCTGGAAATGAGTTGTTATCAGTTCTGTATGACTTTCTTGGCGAAACTTTTGAAATAAATAAATAAAGAATAAACACAGCAGATTGCTGCTGCAGCAGCTTTCACTCACTGAATCAATGGTCCTGGGTTCATCACTGTCACATGGGACAGGAGGCATTGTAGAAGATAAAGAAAAGAGCGATAAAAAATGTAAACATCAAGATCCACATGGACAATATTGATTTTTTCAAAACTGTATGTAATTGTTCTGCTTTAAGTGCTTGGAGCCTGACTTGACTACATTTCCACTGGAACTGTTCATTGTACTTGTAATATTTTTCTGATTATATATTTGACATTGAACCTTTGTAAATGAGCACTTGTGCTCAACCATAATCTCCAAAGTTTTCAATAAATAAATAAATAAAATGAAACTAGTAGGCAAATTTAGAAAAAAAAATCCTAATAGAAAACCAAGGGAAGGGCACGCTAGGATGACAACCACAAATCTATACACTCTGCACAACATATGTTTTTGCAGATTTTGACTGTGGTACTCCTTTAATAAATGGTCAAACAAAGCACAACAAAGCAACAAGGCAGAGTTCTCTTCTCAGGAAACCCTGTGACATCAATAGCATGTCCACATACTGTGAGACCATCCTTTGTGGTGGTGTGACAGGTTTGGCAAGTGCCACCACACTGAATTTTTTGTTTTAAATAAAAACTGAGCTGTGCTTTACTACATAATTTGCTGCGTACAGGGGTTAGTGCTGAGCCTTGTGGAAAGTGTAGTTCTGAACTGCTACTCAAACTATTCAACTTCCTGCATGGTGAGAGGGGAGCCATGCTACTGGTGAAGGTTTGAGTCAGAGCATTGGTGTAAACTGATTCCCCCAAGCAATAGTGAGCTTCGGGTGCTTCAGAAGTGCAGGAGAGCTTAATAGTGTATGGTTTTAAGCTGAAATATTTTATTGTTGAGTGCAGTAACTAAGTGGGTGGATCATGTGACCCAAGAAGACTTCCGGGTCATGGGAGGATTAAAGTTTGCTCCGTGTGAGCGTGCGTTCACCGCATGTGAAGACACATGCAAAGACATGCGCAGCGTATGTCTGCAGTATACACAGGGTACCAGGATTAATCCTTAGGCAAAGGATTCAAATATAATCTATGCTATTGACACTAACATTACTTACAGGGTTACTATTACATGGTACTGTTGTAGTATGGTACCTTAAAATTTATAAATAAGTTGCTACAATTCATTAGTTTCAGTTTAGCAAATATTCTTGATTATCAGTATGTTTCAGTTTTTTAATAAAGGTTGCCCCCTATAAAACTCCTCCTCAGGTTCCTCTGCAGGCCTGTCTGTAATATACACTCCCATTGTTTACCAAGGCACTCAACCTGTGTAGTGCATGTGACAACATACAAACATACACTATGGTTGATAAAATCAGGACTTTGGATGGAGACTAGACCTATAAATGCCACTCTTGCTCTATGTATTCACTCATTGCAGGCAATGAAACTGAAGTAGGGATTACCTGTGATAAATGTTTACATATCACTACCTTGGAAAATGAAATCAACAAATTTTGATCTAAACTTAATTCAGTTATAGATAATCAATACGATATCCAACATAGAATGAGGATCATTGATGAAACATGGGCATCCAGTTCAGCAGGCCCTTCTCACATCACACCTAACTGTAGATCATTTGGAACCAATTCTCAAATATAAGTTAATATCCTACAAACCATAGTAGGTCAGGGAGCAAAAAAAACTAGACAGAGAAACTGAAAATGGAGATAACTGTGCTGAGGATTGGCTATAGTTACAGGGAACAACTCAAAGAAGTAGAAGTAGAGCTATGGAGTTTGATCTTCCTTGGAACAACCATTTTTCAAGTTTAGACCAGACCATCTCAAGTGATTTCCCCTAATGACTGCATTACACCCCCTACCCAATGGAAGGCCCATCTCACAATACAGAAATACCCTCCTCCATTTCAGAACTGGGACCTAATAATATTGCTGATATGGATATTGAATCTCCAGCCATTGGAGAGCCACAGGAAAATCAAAATAGTAACCATCAAATCATTTCCTCCCCCACAGGGGTACAGGTATTATATGGTAACAACACCAATGAACCTATAAATTCATTAACAGCTGAGAGGGACACCGTTCAACCAGAAGTAACTAGACCTCACCAGACTTTTGTTCTCGGTGATTTCATGGTCAAACACATAGACTGTATAGTCTATAACCCCAACAAAGCTAATAGGACTTGTAGCAGTTAGAGGGGGGCATTAGTCTAAAATTTAACTACAATGCTGAATAACCTTCTTAGCAATAGTGGAGAAAATCCACTTGTCATAGTTCACGCTTGAACCAACAACATAAACAAAACTGGGTTAGAGGACATAAAAAAAAAGTTTATTATACACAGCAAAATTCTTATAGCTAAGAACTATAAAGTCTGTTTTTTCGAGATCCTTCCTGTCCCTAGAGCTACTACAGCCATGACTAAACAGTTGGTTGTGGAGATGGTGTTTGACCAAAGGCTTTGGTTGTCTTGCCCACTGGGAGAATTCTGAGGAGAGACTTAACCTTTTTTCATGGGATGGGTTACACTTGAGTAAATGGGGAAGTATTCTACTTGGTAAAAGAATTTAAACTTACATCACTCAGCATTCAAACTAATTGTATGGGGGGAGGGTGAAAATTCTCACCTAATACATGGACACCCCATAAATAAAATCACCTACTCACATAGCCATCAATATGGATGTAAAAGTCTAATGGCAAATGCTAGAAGTCTTAATAGTTTGAAAAAAGCTGAATTAGAAGCATTTATAATTACAACACTGAACAAAACTGATATTCTAGCAATACATGAGACATGGTGGGATTCTACATCAGATAGGATTAAAGACATCCCAGGCTATAAACTTTATCATAAAAACAGGGATGATAAAACTGGAGGAGGTATTTGTCTTTATATACATAATTCCATTTCATCTCATTCACATCATTTTGCCTGCAGTTCTGAACTCTTCCTAAAAACAACATGGGTCAAACTATTATTCCCAGGTAGATCAGCTGTATTAGTTGGTTGTTGTTATCAACCTCCTTCTTCTAGTGTGGTCTACAACTCAGCATTACTAAATGAAATAAACCTAGCATCTAGTTCTGGGAATGTTGTTAAACTGGGTAATTTTAATCTCCTGGGTTTAAACTGGACTCAAGAAAAATGGAGTTAGAACACTTATTTGCTGAAATCTGTGTCTAAAATGGCCTGGATCAACTTGCGCTTGAACCAACTCATGACAATAATATCCTAGACCTAATTCTCATGAATATTAATGATTACTTCTTAGATACTGATGTCATTAGCCCACTGGGCAACAGTGATTACAGTATGGTTGTATGCAGCATGGCTACTAGGCGACAAAAAACAAATTGTAATACCATGGTTAAAAATTATAACAAAGCTGATTTTAACCAAATGCTTCAGCACCGTTCAATCATTAATTGGGACAGCGTATTTTTGGATGCTACTGTAGAAGATGCCTGGAGATCCTTTAAAAACATAATTCTTGAGATCGAAAGTGAGTTAGTCCTGGTCAGGAAAAAATATAACAATAAGGGAAGGGTAGCTAACTGGTTGACACCACAGGTAAAAAACAACTTAAAGTTAAGCATAAGGCTTACATTAAATACAAAAATAAAACAGAAATAGATAAGCTAGCATATTTTAAAGAACAAAACGAACAAAAAAATGTAATAAAGAAAATAAAGGCTAATATTGAATTCAGAATAGCCCATTCGAAAGACACCAAATTGCTTTACTCTTATATAAACTTCAACTGTAGAACCTCTACTAAGACCATTGGTCCAATTATGCATAATAATAATAATAATATCATAGAGAATGATGACACTCTTGCTAATAAATTCATTACATATTTTTGCTCTGTTTTTTTCCTAAACCCCAAGGAATGACAATTATAGATACTAATGTGGATACTGATTATCATTTCTCCATCCATGAGGTCTATTCTTAATTCATTAAAATTAACAGTTCATCTAGTCCAGGACCCAATAACATAAATCCCAAACTCCTAAAAACACAGCCCATTTTTTGGCATATCCATTATCAGTTATTTTTAACCTCTCCCTGAAAGAGGGTAATGTACCATACGATTGGCACCATGCTACCGTTGCTCCCATCTTTAAAAAAGGTAAAAGAGGCAATTTGGAAAACTCTAGGCCTATAAGCCTAACTTCATATTGCTGTAAGTTAATGGAACAATTAATAAAAACTTTGCTTAATCTGTGTATGGACAAACTAGGGCTTAGTGATAATAATCAACACGGATTCAAAAAAGGGAGGTCACGTTCAATGAACTTGACTGTATTTTACAATCAAATAAGTAAGAGTCTTGATAATGGCATCCCTTCTGATGTTATCTTACTTGATTTTACAAAAGCCTTTGACAAAGTGTCCCATAATAATGTGATCAAAAAAACTCTTAGACTTTGGAATAAATAAAAGCCTTGTGAGATGGATTTACAGCTGGCTTCAGGATCAAGTTCAATATGTGCATATTAATGACACATTATCTAGCAATGGTATTGTAGGAGGCTGTGTCCCCCAAGACTCTGTACTAGGCCCTACACTGTTTAACATCTATGTCAGTGATATAGCTAAGAACCTAGAAAACAACATTATTAAGTTTACTGATGACACCAAACTTGGAGGTGAAGTTGATATGCCAGGTAAACATCTTTCCCTAATCAGTGACCTTGGTAAAACTGAGAACTGGGCATCTATAAATGGTACGTCCCTGAATTCCAACAAATGTGCAGTTATGCATTTTGGTTATAATAATCCAAACTTTTCTTATATACTTAATCAAAGTATACTCAAGAGTTCTGGCCTTCAGTGAGACCTTGTGATTCTCATTAACAATAAATTGCCTTCATCTGACCAGTGTATTTCTGTTTCAAAAAGAGCCAAGGGTATGCTTACTAGAATCAAACATTCCTTTGTGTGTAAAATCAAACAACTAATTATTCCTATATATAAAAGTTACAGTATGTATGACCAATCCTTGACTATGGGTCCCAAGCTTGGTCTCCCTTCCTAGTTAAGGATATAAATCAGTTAGAAAGTGTACAAAAGCCAATTACCAAATTTATTCCTAGGTTAAAAAATAAACCATATCAAGAAAGGATACAAAAGACCGGTCTACACTCTTTACAATCTAGGCGGCAGAGGGGTGATTTATTATTTCTTTACAAAATATTGCAATCCCCTGAATTGATAGCCAACTGCAAGTTACAGTTTAGTATGACCAGAGGTAACCTAAGGTCACATAACAAGAAACTTGTAGTTCCTAGGGCTATAGCCAATAAACTATACAATTTGTATACCTTTATAACTATAAAAGCATGGAATAGACTCCAACGAAATATTGTTAACATCACATGTTTTGATAGTTTCAAAAAAGCTCTGGATGAACTTTATTACTCAAACCACTTACTGGTATAATTGATCCACTTGTGTATGGGACATTCTCGATGGGCCGATGGGCCCCCTTATGTCCTATTCTCCTAGTAATCCTAGTAATCGTAGAGCACACAGGCTTTAGTCTTGGGGTTTATGATAATACACCTTACAAGGTGTATTTTTTTTTTATAATTGACTATGCTTTATTGAAGATTTTGAACACCAAACATCAGACACCTTACAAGGTATATATCGCTCCGATTTGCCACATCTAGATGTAGTATGTTGCACTTCCTTCCCATATTAAAGCCTCCATTTCTCAACCATGCAAATGCAGGTCACCCTGTAGTGCATCCCACCCCTGCTGTTTCCAGTCTTCTTGCTAATTAGGGGTAATTAGTAAACTTCAGCAGCCTGCTGCGGACCCCTCCTCCAGGTTGGTAATACATTTGTTTATTTATTTTATTTATTTATTGAATTTTGTTGACAGCTAGGCTTACTGAGACTGAATGTTCCTTTTTCAGGGGTGACACAGAATGAATTACACAGAAGAAGACAATGCAAAAAAATTGGATTTACAAACAAGCCAGTACAAAATTACACTTGATTCATTAGGCACAGCCAGAAACATTCAATATTATACAACAATATGAGAGCAGGCAAGAATTATAAGACATATCTAGAGAAGGAAACAATGATCAACAGATTAAGAAGTATAGGTTGCACTCTACTAAGTGCGTCTTCACCCCTTTCCTAAAGTCTCCAAGGGAGGAACAGTTTTGTAAAACTTCTGGGAGGGTGTTTCAAAGGGATGAAGCAGAGACAGCATAGGATGTCTTACCTAAGCCTAAGTTATCCCTAGGCACCTCAAGCAGAATGCAGGTGGAGGAGTGTAACACCCCTTCTAATGTGTTTGTAAACAAGAACACCTTGCAGGCTAGGGAGAGTGTAAACTATGACTAATTTGAAAGCCAGGCAGAGAAAGGGGTAAGTCAGCATCCCCTCAAGAGAGGGTCAGTGTGGAGTAGTTTCAACATCACAGTGATGTTCCCTGTGTGGAGCACCAGAGGCAACACAGCAACAAAACCAACACCATCCCTTGGGGTTCCCCACTCAAAATATGCATCTACTCTGAATGGTGATTACCCCCATCCCTCTGTGTTTCCTACCCATCAGACAGTTTCCAATACATGTCCAATATACTTTCTGTGCACCTTATTGCACCACTTTCACAATGAGTTTTCCTGTAGTACAGTGTCAAAGGTTTAGCTGAAGTCCAGATAAACAAAATCCCCTGCCAGGCCCCTTTTCACCTCCCTAGTTACTTCTTTGAACTTGAAGTAAGCAATCAGGTTGTTTAAGTTGGTTTCAATGTGTGTGAATTCATGTTATGTGATACAGAACCCTTCTCTTTCCGGTCCTGAACCACCTCGTCTTTTATGGTTGACACAACCACTTTGAAAACAGCAAGAAAGCTCTGTAGTTGTCTGGTTACAACCTTAACTACTTCTTGAATAAGGGATGACAGTGTCCCCCAGTCCTCTGGCACTATTACTGTTTGTAGGGAGTCCTAAAAGATATCAGTGAGAGGCCCAACCAGAAATCCTTTAACTCAGAAGCAACAATAATGTTATAAGTAGGCACTTACACAGGTAAACAAGCATTGGTCAGTGCTAAATGTTTGCTTGCCTACATTTGCTGTGTAGTTGTTGGGAATAGATACCGGTGTTCAACTCCTCAGGAAAGTTGCAGGTCTGTCATAAAGTTCTTCCTGACTGGACAGGCCTGGGTGACAGACTTAGTGACCACTGTCTGTAGTTCTTTATAAATTTTTAGTCCCCTCCTTGGAGTTGGCCCTGCACTGCCAACAGCAGCACAGTAAAGGCAGCATTCTGCCTTCCACTGACCACAAACACCCACTGATTCTCCTGAGACTCTTGATCCAACCTATTCTATGTCTGATTGCCATAAATAGCCATCACCCTCCTACATTGGTGTGGACACACAGAATTCCTGGTCAGAGCAGGACTGGGAAATTAAGACAGAAAGCTGGTTGGTCTGGTCATGGATGGCAGGTTTGGACAATCCAAATGTCAGCTGCTCAGCAAAAGGCAGTAACTTTCCCTTTCTGGCAATGCTGGCAGAGGGTTCAAAGGAACAGCTTGGGGTGAGCTGGGTGGGTTGCATAAGTCCATCAAAGAGATGCAGACCCTGAGCAGGCTCTCACCTCATTTCAACCTTGTCAATGAGCCCAATACTGGAAGAAAGTTGAGTAGAAAGACACTGCAACAGTGATGTCAACTGGAGACACACTGGCTATGGAGGCTGGCAGAACCAAGAAATCCAGCCCAGCACTGCCAAGAAAAAAAAGAAAAAGAGAGCAAAACCGTAACTTGGCTTTCTGATAAACATGTGAACTCTGACCAGTCAGCACAACTTCTTGCCTTGGAAAAATTGAAAGGAGGAAGCTCTCTGTCCCATAGCCCATGAGTTTTTGGTAATGAGACACTGCAGGAAATGATGAGGTATTGTGAGAATGAACAGAGGAGCAAGCTAGCTGTTGAAATTATGTTTTTCTCTAGTTATGGTCAGCTCCTGCTCTACACTGTGTCTAGGACAGACTCCATTCTGCTTGCCATAAGCAGCCTCCTCATCTCAGGCTAGAGGGCAACAGGGTGCCAGTGACAGTTCCCAGGTGGATCTGGTTTGGGTGGGTCTTCCAGCCACAGTGTGGCAATTCCTAACATATGAGCTGAGATTCCATGGGACACACAGCTGAGGAAGCACTGAAATATAAAAGGCAATCAAATCAGCTTCAGTTTCTACCCAATAATCCTTGGTTTGCAGCAGGCTAAATATGAACACAAGAAATTGCCAGCAGACACAGACCTTACGGTCTGTTTAGTCTGCTCTAGTGTGCAGCACTTCAGCTAGTCAGACTGCAGCTGCCCCCTCTCCCCTTGTCTCCCCCCCAACTGTTTTACCTCCTGTTTCACTCACACCCACCTCCCATCCACTCTCAGTTTGATCTTGTCCCACCCTCTCCTGAAGATGCTCACTGTCCTCAGTGATACCACCTCCTTCAGCAGTGCATTCCACCCTGTGACCACCCTTTCAGTGAACCAGTGCCTCATCATTTCCCTCCTGAATCTGCCTCCTTTCAATTTCAGACTGTGTCCCCTGGTTTCCCTCCCACATTTTAGTTTGAAAATACTCCCAGTGTTTACTCTGTTCATGCTCTTCAGGCACTTGAAGGTCTCAATCATATCCCCCCTCTCCATTCTATCCTCCAAGAAATACATATTGAGCTGTTTCAGTCTCTCTTCATAAGGTTTATCTCCCAAACCCAGGATCATTTTCGTTGCCCTGTGCTGCACCCCCTCCAGTAGCCTGATGTCCTTCTTCAAGTAGGGATGCCAGTACTGCATGTGGTACTCCAAGTGTGGCCTCACCAGGGACCGGTACAAGGGCAGGATGACTTCCCCTCTCCTAGAAGCAATTCCCCTTGCGATGCACCCCAGCATTCTGTTGGCCTTAACTGCTGCCTTCCTACACTAAGATGAGTTGTTCATTTTCCCTGTTACCAGTATACCCAGATCCTTCTCTGTTAACGTGGATAACTGCACTTCTCCCAACCAGTAACTATTTCCGGGGTTCCTGGCTCCCAAGTACATGACCTTGCACTTCTAGGCATTGAATCCAAGTTGCCATGTGTTTGACCATCCCTCCAGTCTTGCAAGTCCTCCTGGAGTACTTTTCCTCCTTCCCCCCATCCACTTCTGCACAGATCTTAGTGTTGTCAGTGAACAGGCTGATCTTACTTGTTATCCCATCTGAAATATCAGCTATGAAAATGTAAAAACAGCACTGGTCCCAGCAATGTGCCTTGTGGGACTCCACTTGTTATGGCCTTGGGCTCTGATGATTCACCCCTGACTACTACCTTCTGTTGCATATCCTGTAACCAGTTCTTGATCCATCTAACCAGTTTCTCGCCTGCTCCCAGGTTGCTCAATTTGCTGGTCAGCCCACCATGTGACACCGAGACAAAGGCCTTGCTGATGTCCAGGTAAAGGACATCCACCACATGACCTTTGCCCAGTGCCTGTGTTACCCAATCAAAGAAGTCCACCAGGTTTGACTGGCAGGATCTGCCTGAGACAAACCTGTGCTGTTTGCCATCCTGGAGACCATTACCCTCCAGAAATTTTACCAGCCTTTCCTTGAGGACAGTCACCATTAGCTTTCCTACAATTGCAGTAAGACTCACTGGTCTGTAGTTACATGGTTGATCCCTGGGTCCACTCTTATGGAAGAGCACCATATGAGCCATCCTCCATTCCTTGGGCATGCACCCCATATCCAGAGAGGTATTAAACAGGTCCAACAGCACCGAGCGGCACTGCCAGGACCTCTGCCAACTCCCTAAAGACTCTAGGATGAATTCTGTCAGGTCCAGGTTCCTTATCTACCCTCAGGGACTTAAGGCCTTCTAACACTCTTTCATCTGTGATTATTCCATCCATGACCCCCCCCCCCGACTCTCACTCCACCCTTCTCTTTAGGTACGGGCCCTTCCCTCTTCCTAGTGAATACTGAGCAGAAGTACTCGTTGAATACTTCTGCCTGCTCTGGTCCATTTTCCATCCACCCACTGCCATTCTTGATCCTAACTATCTGATCCTTAGTCTTTCTCTTCTCCTGTATATACCTGAAGAAATCCTTTTCACCTTCTCTGATCCCCTGCGCTAGCCTCAGTTCTCTGGATGCCTTGGCTGCCCTTACTATTCTACTTAACTCCCTGGATTTCCTCACATATTCCTCCCTGTCATCCTCGCTGTTGGATCTTTTATAGATTCTAAAGGCAGGACTCTTTTCCCTCACCCTCTCCCCTACCTCCCTGTTCATCCAGCTTGGCTTCTTGGTCCTGGTTTTCTTGCTGTACACATGTGCTAGTGGTCTCAACCAAGCCCAGCTTGATGATTGCCAATTTTTGATTGGCATCCATGTTAGGGTGGATGCTAGCTATGTGCCACTCTAGAATATTACCCATCCTGCCAAAGTCTGCCCTTTTGAAATCCAGGACCTTAGTCTTTGTAGTAGCCACCTCCTTACCTAGGTCGGGTGTGAACCACACTCTGCTGTGGTCACTTCCCACCAGGGGATCCTCCACCCCAACATCTTTGACTTGTTCTCTGTCCGCCAGCACCAGGCTTAGAATATTCCCTTCCTTAGTTGGCTCAGTTACCTTCTGTGCCAGGAATCCTTACTGGAAGGCTTCCAGGAGGATCTACTCCCTGGCACATGAGGTAGTTGGGAAGGATATTCCAATCCACCCCTAACAGATTAAAGTCCCCTACCACCACAGTGCTCCCTTTACCACTAAGCCTCCTTAACTGTTCTCCCAGTTCCCTATCAATCTCCTCCTTCTGAGCTGGAGGCCTATATACTACCTCCAATCTAACCTTTCTATCCTTTGAGTTGTGTGGTTGCACCCAAATGGCTTTAACCCTGCATTCCTCCCCCCTCCTCCCTATTACACATTATCCCTTCCCTCACATAGATGGCCACTGCTCTCTTTCCCTTTTTCCCTCTTCCTCCAGTGTATCTTGAATCCTGGGATGGCTACGTCCCCATCATGGTGTTGGATTGCCCATGTCTCAGTGATGGTGGTTACGTCCACTCCCCTCTTCCACGATCATTGCCTGCAACTCTACCATCATGTTTCCCAGGCTCCTAGCAGTCAATGATACCATTCTCCCTTGTGATCTTTTCCCCTCTGGACCTTTACCCCATCCTCTCGCCTATTTGAATTTGGCTAAATAAAAATAATGACATTACTCAGCTGGTTGCTGGGTAGTGTCATGCAAATGAAAGGATGCAGCTGATGTCTGATAGGTGTGGCTGCCTCTTTTCAACTACACAAGGTTTCTGCCCATCACCTACCAGAACAACATTTTGATCAGCCTTCTTGATCATTAGCCTGACACTGTCAAGCCTCCTGCAATCTCAGCTGTATTGGATGTGACAGGGACATGCCTCTCAAGCCCACTACTCTACTCTCACAATATGTTTGCTTTGGACATGCTCACAAGCAAACATAAAAAAAAGAGGAAAGCTAAAAACAGGATTTACTGTTATTTCTGAAGGACCCTAGATTTCTGCATATGAGAAGGTTGATGAGAGCTCCTCTCCATGCAAATATTTGTAAGTGGTGCATATTTGTAAAGGCACTAGATGCTAGTTTTGTGAGAATTTGTCCTTGATGGACTAGGGGAGTGAGGTGGGAGTGTACCTGCCAGTCAGTCAGTCACTCAGCCTATTCATTTCAGTAAGGAATAAGACATAATGGGGTGCTGGGGGTCATAGGTTAATGCATGTCCATGGGGTGTGGTGAGGAACAAGGCACTTACACTGAGTGCCTTCTGCCCCGGAGCATGTTTAGTGCATTAACCTTTTACAACTAACACCCTGGAGTGTCTTATTGCATTTATAAAAACCTCCCTATGCTCTAAAAAAAGAACACACTCTGGGCAAAATTGATGAAATTATGAATAATTATTAATTTTTTACAATTTTTAATAAGTGAAGGAAAATTTGTTCTAGAACTTGGGAGGATAAACATGAAACTGGAATTTGGCCTAGTGCTGTACTGCTATGGGGAGGACAAAACAAGAAACTGTAGTTAAACAACAGAATTTATTTGGAGAAGTTGATGAATTTGCAGTGACCATACAATTATAAAGGGTGAATGGCTGATTTTCTACTGGCCCTGAGGAGAAAAATGCTGCTGGTTCACTGAATGGCAAGGCTGCTGCTGGTCTTCTAATTTTAAGGCAGATGGCATGTCTGGATCAGGAGTTTCTTCTTTTGACTTTTCAACACTTTCTTTGTTGGAAGAGGCTAGCATCGAACTCCATTTGTGGCTGTCCGATTTGGTGGGTGACAAATAATTGTGTATGCTGGCCTCAGATATATGGCCAGTGACTGCCATAATTTCCCACAACTGCAGGCTAGCCTGAGACAAGAACCACACAGGGGTGGCATGGATGCTGTGATTTGTATATCACCCTGACATCCCTATGTCTTTGCTGAATTTAGGCATCATGGTTCAAGGTTCAAGTTTATTGTTACAGTACATATAAAAAACAATTGTTACCTATGTATTCTATACAAAATATACATACATAAATACATATTCTCTACAAAATGTATATACAAAAGTACATATCTATATTACATACATTTCATCACTTTCCCTATTGCACAATTCCCAGTACTCTGATCCATAGATTACTGTAGCTACAGTTTATATCAGTGGAATTTACCCATTATCTTATAGGCAAAAGTGGCCAAAGCAAATATTTGGCTACCATTCTTCTGATTCGTATCCAAAATGGTATAACTTTTTTCAGAGACACCTATATGATCTAAAACCTTTTTCCTTTCTACTGCTAATTCAGGACAGTCCCATATTAAATGTAAAACAGAGAGTCTAACATCTGGTGCACAAAAACTTGAGTCCTCACTGATCTCAATATTGTTTGGTTTTCATATACTCCCAAGCAAATTGAATCTTCATTTAGTTAAAGCTTTCCTGTGATTTGAATTATCGTAGTATGCAAGATACTTTTCTTTACAAAACAATTGTTTTGTCATTTTTAAAATATTCAATCTACCTGTCTTTAATATTTCCCAAATCCATCTGCATTACAATATCTATACTACGTTCCATTGCTAAACTAGATAGAGTTACAAAGTTGGTTGATGGGTTTAATCTTTATTCAGGCCTATCATGTTTAATTCCTGGTTTAATTTTATAAACCAACAACTCTGATTTTCTTACAAAATTACTTTGCATATCTCTTTTACAATGGGCTAATAAACTATTTAAGGGAGCATTCATTACCTTAACAACATAGGAGAGATTTCTCTTTAATATTTTAGTTCTAACAGGCAAAGTGCCGGTTTCAGCTCTCACAGCACTGTTCATCGCATAATAGGGAAGACCTAATATATTTTTTAAAAAAGATACTTGAAGAGATTCCAAAATGTTACTATTAACATACATACAGGCCCCAGACATCAGCACCATAGAGGACTTTTGTATCTATTTTGCATCAGAACATTTATAAAGAGCCAAAAAAGAGTTCTTTGCAAATGTTTTTGTAAACATATTAAGGGCTACCATGCTACTCTTTATATTCTCTTTTATATTTGTTATTTGATGTTTCCAACTTAAATCTCTACTAAAAATAACCCCTAAATATTGGAACTCCTTTACTTCTACTACCTCCATTCCATTACAATTCCATGGTGCTAATTTTTTCTTGCAGGACCCAAAGGTTACAATTTTGGACTTATCTGTATTTGTAGGTAGTTTCAGCTTTGCAAGACTTTGAGTAACTGATTCTAGGGCCCTTTTGAGACCTAATGGTGTTTGTGACAATATAATGGTATTGTCTGCATACATAAGTATCCTTATTGGACCTTGATTAACCCTTGGAGGGAAAGTATCAATTTTAGAAATCTCTTTAACTATTGTTTCAATATAAATATTAAAAAGAGTGGGGCCTAGCAAACACCCTTGTTTAACCCCCAAATCTGCATCAATTGGATCTGTTAGCACCCCGTTTTTACCATACCTAACTCTTACTGTTGTAGTACTATCCAATAAAATCAGCATTCTTAATAAGGTACTATCAATGCCTTTTGTTTTTAGTATATCTCATAAAATATAACTGTTAACTGAGTCAAACGCAGCTCTTATATCAATGAAGGCAGCATAAAGTATTTTTTTTTTGCTTAATGTATTTATGTAAAATATAATTCAGTACAAATACATGGTCTAATGTAGACCTAGACCTGCCTTTACAAAATCCTGCTTGAAAAATAGATATAATCTTCTTTTCCTCTAACCAGAGCTGTACTCTATTCAGTAAAAATCTAGAAAAAATCTTCAAAGATACATTTAAGAGAGTAATGGGACGATAACTCAGTGGACTATTAATAGCCCCCTTTTTGTGCAGAGGAATAATTATTCTCATTTTCCAAAACTCTGGGATTGACTCTGTTCTGAAAATAAATTCAAACAATGGCACCATTAAATCCACATACCAACTAGGGTCTGCTTGGTATATTTTACCTCCAAGGTTGTCTATTCCTGGTGCTTTATTATGTTTTGATCCAATATTGCTTGGATTATTTCTTGTTTTGTGAGGCCTCAATTACAAGGATCTCTAATGGCATAGTCAAGAGGTGCTAGTTGTTTAAATCCTATACATATAGTACCAAATACTTTTTAAAAATAAGAATACCACTCTTCACTAGATATGACCGCTTCAATATTAAATCTACTTTTATTCATACCAAAAGCCACCAGATTCCAAAAAAGTACATTATTCTTATTTGTAATTGCTTCCTGCATATCTGACCACATACCTTTATAAAATTTCACCTTTTTCCTTTTTATTATTTCCCTATACTCCACCTTAAGATGTTTTAAGGCAATTCTATCCAGCAGTAGCTTACATTTCCTAATTTGTCTCCCACTTTAGCAATTAATTCCTTCATATTTATACAGTCAGAATCATGCCATTTTGTTTTCTGCCCCAGATTGGGAGTCTTGGATCTAGTTTCTCTGGAAAGCAAATGGGCAATAATTTCCACCGTTTCATTATAATATCCCCAGACCACTTTGGGCTGACTATTTGCAAGCTCCAGTATATAATCTTTTTTTAGGTTACTAAGGGTTTCCAATTGCAGAATCCTTTGCATCTTATCCCCCATTTGATTTGTTCACTTAATTTTCCTGGCATTACATACCATCATATTTTCATCAGGCTCTGCAATGTTTCCATAAATCTGATATTTACTCAAAGCCCAGCTTCCTTCCCCCAAAAAATTAATGGGCCTGTGGTCACTTTCCCACTGATCCAAGACTTCCAGTCTCTTAACATTAGCTAGAGAAAAAACATCCACCATAATATAATCAATCACACTACCCCCAGTTATACAGCAAAACGTTTTGTTACCACATTCGTCACCTTGACACCTGCCATTTACAATTCTTAGATTTAATGAAAGTAAGCAGTCCAACAATTTACAACCTGGTACATTCACCCTGAGGTCCATAGAATTTCTAATGGGAATACACATAACATCATCAAGGGACCAGGAGTTACTCTTACATTCTGGTTGGTTTCCTGTTCTTGAATTAAAGTCACCAGCTACTATTATCATTATACCAGGATTCTGAGCCTGGAAGGAAAATATTATTTCTTCCAGTTTCTGCAGATGGTTAATTATAGGTGATTCTTTTGAATTGGGTGGAATATAGATATTAATTAATATACATGGTGGAACATTTTTTGTACTAATTTCTACACAAATAGTATCATATTTGCAGTCATTGTATATGCATTCAGCTTTTATGCCTTTATCTACCTTTATCAGAGTACACACTCCACCTGCTGCTTGCCCAAATTTATTTAACTTTTTTGCAGGAATATCCCAAGAATAAAACCCTTTGATTATAATGACATCAGAGTTTATGGTCCAAGTTTCCTGCAACATTATCAGAGAGTGCTGAGCCAGAAACTTTATACAACCGACATCCTTTAGCTTACTTGCAATTCCAGCAATATTCCAGCTCAAAATATCAAAGGGTTGTATTTCCTTTCCATTTGTTTTTATTTTTGGTCAATTTTCCAGCACTCTTTCACCCAAAGTGGCTACACTATCTATCCTGGATTTGCTAAGTGTGCTATCATCATATACTTCTAAATTAGATTGTATATGGTTGTCTGAAAGTTGAGTCACATCTACTGAAGTATCTAAAATTATACTGGAATTTAATCTTACCCCTTTCTGAAGTCTCCCTCTGATATTTCTTCTTGTCTCCTGCCTCATTATATTATCATCAGGAAATTAAGAATTGTTCAGATGGTACCATATAACTAGCGATCCTTTGCTGAAGCTTAGAAGCTATAATTCCCATTAATTCCTTACTTTGTTTTATTTCCTTTTGATCCCTAAAATGAGTTCACTCAAACAGCTTCCTTTCCTCTTCCCTGATAGTTGTCTCTGCTATAATTCCCAAAGTATTTGGATCATTTTTGTGTAAAAGAATTCTTTGCCTTAGTGAGCTAGATTTCGCTACTAGACAAACCCGGCCCTTTTCCTTTCCAGCTTTGTATCTATAAACTGAATTAATATAAGTCCATGCACACTTATTACCCAGAACTCCCTTGCAGACATTGTAAACTGCCAGTTTTAAAGTAATTGGATTTTCATTTCTGGCTTTAGGAAGGCCTTTGAAAAAAACAGTAAGAATCATCAATCCCCTTTCTATTAAAGCTTCTTTGTTTTTTTCTTATCTACCTCACCATTAACTTCAAAAATACCTCTTATACACTGACAATGATTATTGAGTTCTGGTAGTTTCTGTTTTCCATAGTCCACATCGTCCAACTCTATAATATAATATGTTTTCTGTACCCCATTCTCGTCACTTAATAAGATCTTTTGAGTCACTTCCTTCTGCTTACTTTGGATAGATTTCACTTCCTTTTTCCCATTTTTAAATTTACTTTGGTCTTTATTACCCTTCTGGTTGGTATTCTTATTAGTTTTTAGCTCTTCGACTAACTTTCCTATCTCCTCTACCTCTTTATTTTCTATTTCTTCTATAATGTGACCAATCAATTTTGTGGCTTTCCCCAGATTGTCATCCTTCCTGGAGACTACCAATTTCCCCTTATCTTTTCCTAGTAGGTTATTTATGGAAGATGTTAAATTAATTAATAAATCATTATTTAGGAGGATCCCATTTCTTATCTCTTTAAGTAACTTGTATACTGAATCACCCATCTTCTGTGAAGTAATATTACTAGATAATTTTCTCTTCTTTTCTTTCAGGTTCTTTTTCCCTTGTTTCTTTTTATTTTTCCTTACCACATGTTGTTCTGATGTACCAACAACCTTGTCTAGTAATAATACTTGATGATCCGTATTTAACCTTTGTGTGTAGGGAGTCAAAAAAGCCTCAAATTCCTCCAAGAATGATCTATTTTCACCACTTGGACTACTATGGACTATTTCTCCAACTTCCTTCTATTTATAGGCTAATTGTTATCTGCCAACATTGTCCTGACACCTAAACTATCAAGGTCCTCAGCTTTAGTGTTAACTGTATCTTTTTATACTTCTGCTGCCTGTTGGGTCCTAAAATTCTCAGTTTGATAACCACTACAGACAATATTAACACTCTGGTTAGACATATCATTTTCTAGTAGTCTAATGGTTTTCAATATTTGGTGTTCACTAGAGTCAGGGTCCTCAGAAATTGCTGTTTCCCTGCTTCTAGTTAATTGTATTGGAGAGGAGCTAAGTGCAGAAAAGGACATACTCTGGATTCTTACCATATTGTTTTCCCCCACCAAGTTAAATTGTGAAACTGGCAGCAGTATATAACTAGAGATTTTATTATTTCCAGAGTCTAAAGTACCAGTCTTATCACTTTTATTTCCTATCCTTTTTACTAGATTAGCTCTTTTAGATACCCCTTTTTTTAAGGATTTAGTATTAACTCCTTGAGGGTTCCTAAGAGCTTGTCTAGTCATCATCATTTTGTATATCACACTTTAAACTCACCAGAATATATAAGACACTAAAATTATTTCCCTGATTAACAAGAATATTTACTTCTGCTGTAAACTATATCTTGACTCAGAAATAACACAGCTTTCTAAAACACTTATTCAGGAAATGAAAACAAATTCCTCAGTTGTCTTAAAGAGAACGACCAGATTAAGTACAGTTAAAGATAAATAGGTTCAGTTCTTTAAGTTTTAAGGCAAATCAGATCAGAGGGGACTCTTCTTCCACAGGTTTCAGAGAATGTCCAGCACCGTACTCTCAAATAGGTGGGGCTTGATCTTCAAGATAGCTCCTTAAATTCCTTAGAATCTGCAAAGTCTCTTATTCTACCAATTTCCTCTGGTTGAAACTCAGAGGCACCACAACCATTCAGGGTACATAAAACAATAGCTCCAGTGGATAAGCTTCATTTAGCAGCAAAAGTAGCTTCTTCCACTAGAAGGGGGGTAGACAGACAATAAGTTTTAAGATTTCAAATAACAGTATATTGAGTTATTACACACACACACACACACACACACAAACATCCTTTGCATAGTCTTAATAAAAATTACTAAGCTCAATTAGAGTAAATAATACTAGGAAAGAAAGAAAACAGGAAGGGAGAAAACAGAAAAACAAATACAACTGTTTTCGCAAGATGCATAAACTACTTACTTTTATGTAGCAGTATTTCGGTAGCCAAACAACGAAAAAAGAGATTTCAGCATTTCCTGCTATACACTGTTATACTTAACTCACAGCTCTTAGCCCAACAGATATTTACTGGAGAAGGATTGAATAACGAGAATAAATTCCATTTCAAATAAGCAGGCTATATTTTCCAAAGGCAAGTCCGACACAGCGAGAAAAATGAAAAACTAATTATAAGATTTAGGCAACTTTATCCACTAGAAAACAACTATGCAGCTTTACCAGAGCTTTGCTCACAAGCACTGATGGCACAGCCTGCCTGTAAACCTTAGGAATGACGACTGACTCTCCGGGATGCCACGCATGCGCTTTAATACAGACTCAAATCAATCAGGTGGGGGTAAACAGTGCAAAAATCAAAATATCTTCCTTGTTTAGAGTAATTTTAACTTTTAAAACACTAAAAAAAACTGAAATAACATAAAAATAAAAAGGGTACTAATACAAGAGCTGCTTAGGAGACATACAGCAAACAGCATTCAGTTACTTTTTCACACTGAAATTTCTTTCGAACAAGGTTTGCGCACTAATCATCATTAACCATCACTACTTTAAAAACTTTTTCTTTTCCTTTTTTTAAAACTTTACTTTTTTTGATTCTAGACTTTATTCATAAAACTTATCAATATTAAACTTTCTTCTATAAAAAAACCACTCAGTAGAGAAGATATAAGGAGTGGGGAAAAAAAAGAAAACAGTTTTTAACATTAACAGCCTTGATGCTGAATTAATCTATACAGCTACACAGATTAGATGAGGGGGAGAAAAGTAAATTGAAATAAAAAGTGAAAAGCACACAAAGCACACAAACAAAGAAACATAAGAAAGTAGGGAAATAAGTTTATAGCACTCCCCATTTTAATACCCCAGCAGACCATCACTTTTTTCTTTTTCACTCTCTGCCTTTCTGACCTCTTTATTTTCACAAGGGATCATCATGTTCCTTTGTGTTCCTATCCATTCATTATTCCTCAGTCTTCTTTATTCTCTGCCCAGTTGAGAATTCAGTCAAGGCAGCAGTCCAGATTTTAAAAAGACTGTTTTCCATGGCCAGTAAAGGACAAAACAAAAAGCAGACAGCTGTGTCCATTTGCCTGCTTCTCACCCCACACGGGGTGTTGTAACTTCCTCCCTCCCTCCTAGCTCGGCTCCTCCACTGACGGGAGTCTGGGGCATAAAAGGAGACAAAGACAAACAGGAGACCAGGCAGGGCAATACTGCGGCACAAGAAATCGTGGAAAACAGCCAGAACTCAGAACAAAATTTAGGCAACAGTGGTATACCTTTTGTAGTCGGGTAATTCGCGTTTCTAGTTCTCTGCTAGCTCAGCAGCCAAGCCAAACGAACGTGCAGCCTCTCTCCTCCAGCACTCAGTCAAGTGATGTAGCAGCTTCAACTTCTTTTCTGTAGTGTGTTGGAAGAGGTTAGCATCGAACGCCATTTGTGGCTGTCCGATTTGGTGGGTGGCCAATAATTGTATATGCTGGCCTCAGATATATGGCCAGTGACTGCCATAATTTCCCTTGCCTGCAGGCTAGCCTGAGACAAGAACCACACAAGGGTGACAAGGATGCTGTGATTTGTATACCACCCTGACATCCCTGCCTCTTTGCTGGATTTAGGCATCATGGCTGAAAGGAAGTTGACTTTACAGGGCAGCTGGAATACTGCCATACATCTTGACTGTTAAGGTGTACTTGACTGAACCTGTTCAGGTGTAAACATAGGGAGAGCAGGTTCTCAGGGAGCTTGCTGAGATATTTTCTAAAAGCAATGACAGGTCACAGCAGATTGCTGGGCTGTGTATATTTAAAGCCCCTGTAGTTTGTTTTGTTAGCATCTGGGATGAAGTTATGATTATTAGTAAACTCGCTGAAACAGAGCGAGATATATTTCATCCTGTTCTTGTCAGGCTGGATTTGAACATCACTCAGTTTCAGTTGGTGTAGACCTTTGCAGCCATGTCATGCCATGCACATTTGAACATCTACCCAGACTTTGGGCAGGAGGCCATGGCAGTTTTATTTTTAACTCAGTAAATGTTATTATTTTTTCATACTGACAACACAAGAGCAACAGAGATGATTAACATAATTCAAGAGTATAAATCAAGGCTGCATCTCCTACATGTTAAAAACATATATAATGTATGATAGTGATTAAAAAAACATAATTAGTTGGGTTACCCCAGGGGCATATGCAGCAAATCCAATTAAAGGTGCATTGAGATTACTGAAGTTTGATTCTACCTTTATCCATTGTCTGTTACAAGTTGCTGACAGGAACATACAATATGACCCCATAATTCACATCAACAAACTAGCATGTGCAGATACTTCTGTTTTTGGTTTTTTTTTATACCTCTTCGGGGCATATCTCATGCTTGTGAAGGATTTTTCCATATGAAAGGCTCCTAGGATGGCTTAATACTATTCCTTAAAGGTGGGATGTCGGAGTCCAGTCAGTGTTGCCAGGATATTTTAATGATGATCGCAGATACATGCTGCAGATCCCTGAGGCTCTGTTAACTAGTTGATACCTAGCCCAAGTAGGCAGAGTTGAGGGGTAAAACCTTCAGCCCATCTAATAGGTCAGGTTTTTCATTGTAGCATCTGCCACAAGGGCTGTGCTTTTCAGTATCCCCAGAGAATGTGCCTGTGGGTGCAGGCTGCGGTTGGTATGTAGTGCATATGTCTGTCATCAGCTGGCTGCTTGAGTGAAGTACATGTTATTAACCACTTTATACTACATGAGCAAGAGGTTATCAGACTGGATGTATTTGTGCATAGTCCTGCAGCAAGATCCAGATGTGCCTTGTTTCTTAAAGAAACATTTCTCTTGTATGGCTTAGAGAGACTTCTAATTACATGACAATGTAGTACTACAGTAAGAAACAAGAATGAGACAGTGTGGCATTGTTTTATTCGGTGTTTCCCTAGCCAATTTGACATTTCCTTGGGAATCCGCTTACTCATGAATGGTCCTATAAGATATACATATTATAGTAATATAGGATAAAGCAATAGCATTTTGGTTATGTGCTTCCTGTCACCTTAAGTGGGGGGGAGGGGATGAGAGTCATGCAGTCTATGTTATTGAAAGTCAATGTGATTAGATGTATGTGAGCAAAACCACAAAGGATCTCGAAACATGCATTGGGGAACATAAAAGCTCAACTGGATGTAAGGACAGCAACTGCTCTGGGGCACATTTTAACCAGACAGCGGGACACACACCAACATCTTTAAGATTCTGGGGCCTTGAGATGTTAGTGAAACCCCCAAGAGGTGGAAACTGGGATAGAGCTCTCCTCAGATGAGAACTGTATTTGATCCATAGACTCCGCACACTGAATCCTGAAAAAGGAATAAATGAAGAAGTTGATTGGATGCTTTTCTTTTGATTCACAGAGCCCTTCTCTATAGCCTAGAGGAGGAATGGGTGTACCCACTCCTATCCCCTCCTATATAGTAGTCATGGAAAAAGGATCTGGTTAGAGAAGTGATCCAGAAACAAGAGGAGTACACCCACTCTCCTGATCAGTTTCCTCCCTGTCCCTCTTTGACCGTACTCTAGCTATAGTCTTTATTTGTTTATCTCTCCTGACATCAGTCTTCAATGTTACCACTGCACTATGCAGTTTGCCCTATTCCAAACTATAAGCAGTGTCAATGGCTCAGTAGGTAGTACACTCACCTTTAGGGCCGGAAGATCACATCAGATCAGATGGTCATGTATTTTAGCCCCACACCAGGCACTTGGGGTAATACCCATAAGTGACAATGTAGTGCAGTATAGGTGGGTGCTGCACTAATGAGGTACCATCCTTTGAATGAGACATTAAACTGAGGTCCTTTCTGCCCATCTCTGGTCATTGTCAAGGTTAAAGTAAAATCTCTAATGGCACTTATCAAAGAAAAGGAGGGAAGTTTTGCCTGTGTCATGGCCAATATCCCCCCCCCATCAGTAAAACAGATCCATGCAGTCCACCCCAAAATACACACCTGAAAACAAGCTATCACAGCTTAGTGTGCCTTTTCTGGTCCAAAATTACAAACAAATTAGACCCATAAGGAATGTTTTCCCCTTCGACTGCACTTCTTCTCCCTTGAATATTGACTAGTACTCTGCTGCGGATTGAACTTGATTTGGTGATTTAATCACCTGAAACATTAGCAGAAATGTAGTGTAAACTGCTAGAAGAGATGCCCTTCATTATTATTAACATCCATTCCTTTCAGACTCAAGCCACATATTAGTCGTCGAGGTTACCATCACCATGACATCAGGAAAGAAAACTAGTGCAAACACAACATACATATTTCCTCTCTTTTGTTATAAAGGTGTTTATATTCCTTTGGGCTGACCAGGTGGCCTATCAGCCCTGTCCCTGGGTGCCATTGGCCAGCTTCTGTCTGTCTCCATCTGGGAAGAAGGGTGATCCCTGGATTTCCTCCCGTGGCAGGGCCAGAAGGGGGGAGACATATCCTTCTCCCCATGACTCTCATCCAGAATCCCTCACTTACCAGCAGAGTGGCTGGGGAGGCATGGCAGCCAAGGCAGGGCTTCATTAAGACTGTCTCCCTTCTGTTTTTCTTCCTGATTTTCTCCCTGAGATCCTGGAGCTGTAGTGTGGCACAGAAGTGCATGTGCATGGAGGCTAGCTGGCTCTGTCCACCCACCCAGACATCCGTCTAGCCCCCTGTAGCATCACCACTGCCACCAGGCCTCCACTTGGTGGCAGCCAAGAGCTGGGAAGGTGCACCACCTCTACCCAGGAGAGGAGAGCTGCTTGTCAGCCACTGACTCATCTCCCAGTGCAACCCCCTCCCCAGCAACCCAAGTTCACACCTGAACCCTGAACATGGGTCATTGCTGCAGATTGAGGCAAGGTAAGACACTCTATAGCACTTTAGCCCTTTATTTATTTATTTTTTGTTGACTGGGTAAGTGCACTAGACAAATCCTGCCTATTTTCAGGCATGACCCGGGGGAGGGGGATACAGATGATTTGCGCCACTGGACCAGACATATCTATTTCCTTTAAAATAAGTGGGCACTCTCATTTGACAAAATAAGGGTCAGGTTGCCATCAACAATATAACAAATAGTAAGAAATGACCATGGATTAACGTGGATAGATGAACAGAGGCAGAACAGAACTCCCACCTTGCCTGTCAATCAGCGGATGACTGACTTCAAAGAACAGACTGTCAGTAAGCCAGTTCAGTCTTATTGACAGGAGGATGTCAGAAGCCACTGTGCACGAGTGGTTAGGTGATGGCTTCAAGCTCTGCAACTTTTTTTTTTTTTTTAACTCTGCTCTCACTAAGAAACATTTTGATTTTAATGATCTTAGTATTGATTTGCAGGTAGAGAATGTGGTCAAACCACACAGAAACAGATGACAAGAAAATTTAGAATGAGTACACAATTTACAGAGGGCTAAGGGCAGTCCTCTGTGATAGTACTTAGCCCCAGTAGGACAACAGTACCAGTAACCAAAGGGTAATAGTTTATAAAAACTCTAACATGCACTGGAGGCTATGGAATCTCACACTGCTGCAGCCCTGCTCTGACATCAGCTGCAGGGAATTCTGGGATTTGCAGTTAAAACAAATGTAATCAGCAGAATCAGCCTGATACAGTCTACTATACTGCAGGAAACACTGAGTAAAAAATATTTTTTTTAACACAAACTGCATATTTGGACCAGTCCCACACTTGGGTGTGGGGTCCTTAGTGCAGAATGTTCCTCTTACAGTCAAGCAAAAACACTCCAGGTTATTAGGTGCTCCACAGTTTTCCAACATGTGTCAGTCTCTTCCATCCATTTTTTATACCCTCAGCTTCATTCAAAAACAGCCAATACATACAGTACTGTGATAACATGCTGGGTACCAAACAGTTCCACCTGCCAGTATTAATAAGAACAGATAACTTACAATAACTTAATTGTCATGGTCTCAGCAGTAGCAGTAAATATACAGTGGCATAGTACATTATAAATAGAGACATCGAACCACTGCTTCCCCGTGACTGTATATTTGATAATGTTCAAGAGTATCCCTCTTATTAAGGTTTCTCGTGAAGGATAGGCTTCAGCCCTTTGATATGCTTCCCAAGGTGCCAAATACTTCTGCATTGTTTTGTACTTAAATCTTTATTACAATGTTTCCACTTATAGTAAGTATGACAGTTTATACATGTTACTGCATACTATTCATGAACTTGCAATCAAGAACAACCAAAAATGGAGACCTTTGTTGTGATCTGTCATAGGGCATTCTGACTATACAAAATTATAGCAATATATTCTAATTTGCAATCTCCTTCCCTTAAAGAGCTAGGGGGACATTTTCAAAGGAGATATGCCAGTGCATCTCAGAAAATGCACCGTGGTGTGATATTGAAAGAGCAGAGATGTGTCGTGCAAATCCAGATGCAACGCAATGCAACTATAAGGTATGCGGTGCATCTGAAGATGGCGTTCCCATAAATGTGCCACGCATCGTTATATTCAGGCTAAATAGGCGGCACATGTGTGGCGCATCTCCAAAGATGTGCCCCCCCCCAAAGACAGGCATAAAAGGAGGTGGCCTAAGTGCAAGCCACTCACAGGCAGCCAGCAGAACAGCAGTAGGGAAACAACGGATGGGGCAGCATTCCTCATGGTGGAGGTAATGAGGGGTGTGAGGAGGCAGGCAGAACAGTAATGTGGCCATGGAGGGGCCCATAGGCGGTATGCCCAACAGAGACGGCACCATGCCTATGTCACCTATGAACAGCTGACTGACACAGAGACTGTGGGCCAGTACCAACTCAACAGGGACATTCTGAGGCAGCTCTTTGAGCTGTCCCATGATGAACTGCAGGCACCCACCAGAAGGAGTCATGCCATGTTGGTGGAGACAAAGGTGATAGCAATAATGTACTTGTTCATCACGGGCACCTCCCACATATCAGTGGGTGACACCACTGTGATCACACAGTCTGCCGTGTCACAGTCAGAGTGTCCCATCTCTTCACACAGTTCCTCACTGCTCTGCTGCCACACACTTCGGAGTTCATCCAATTCCCTAGCACACAGGCAGCGTGGATAGAAAACATGCAGCAATTCCACAGGGTGGCATGCATGCCGGACGTGATAGGGGCCATTGATTGCACCCATGTGGCCATCAGGGCACCACCTGTCCCGGACGATGTAGCATACATAAATTGGAAGGGCTACCATTCCAGCAACTGCCAGGTGGTGTGCAATGCCACAGGGCACATCACCAATGTCTGCCATGTGCACCCTGGGAGTACACATAATGACTTCATCTGGCACCATTCAGCCTTGTGTTGCCGGTTCAAGGGTGGGAACATCACCACTGGCCACCTAGTGGGTGAGTTGGGCAGGACCCCATGCCCACATCATGTACTCCAAGGCACAACACACGGCTAGTGGTAGTGCAGGGGGGTAAGGGAAGAGTGACAGGGACAGTGCAGTGGCAAATAGCCATGTTGAACCATGGAATCTGGGGTCCTCCCAGACCAGGACACACAGATACAGAGACAGTAGTGTGCAAGACCACAGGGTGAGCAGGGCAGGGGTGCTGCACAGCAGGCACATGTGGCAGTAGGAGAAGTAACAGATACCCCCAGCCACTACAGTTGTCCAGGACATGGACAAGCACAATGGCTGGACAGGACAGTGACATGGTGCCCACACAAGCAGGGATGGGGCCCACAGGACTGGGGAGAGGGTGGCCCAGCTGTGCACAGCCAGCTAGCATGCAAGACATAAATGTGGGGTCCTGCAATGGTGGTACAGGGGCTGCACAGGTGGGGAAGTATGAATGGCACCCAGGTGGACAGACAGTGGCAGCATAGACAGGAAAGGGAAAGTGGTGGTTGTGTCAGGTCATGCGCACACCTGAATGAAACTAACACATGTTTCTGTCTTCCCAGGTGACAGTGCATACCTGCACCAGCCATGGCTGCTCACCCCCATACGTCAGCTCAGCAGTGAGGCCGAGGAATGCTACAGTAAGGCACACACCACAACATGCAACATCATCGAGCGTGTGTTTGGCATGCTGAAAATACAATTCAGATGCCTTGATAGATCCAGTGGTGCCCTAAAATACAGTCCTGAAAAGGCCTGTGGCATGTTCCTGGCCTGTTGCATGCTACACACCATGACCTTACACCAGACAATACTTGTCCAGGCACAGGTGTGTGACAGTACAGATGAGGATGAACCCCAAGGTGGGGGTGGGCAGCCAACCCTAGATAGGAGGGAACCCACGATTGGCCACAAGGGCACAGTGGTATAGGGACACCATTATGGAGGAGCACTTTGGCAACTGGAGGTGAATAACCCAGGAGGAACCAACTGGGCAGCCAGTCACACACACACACACTGACACAGGGTGGGGGTGGTGGAAGGACACACACACACACAGGTAGACAGACACTGCACAGCAGCTGCAGAGTGCACACAACCATTCACAGGCATCCAGTACAGTATCACCAAGGACAGGGGGGACACAGTGTCACTGTGGAGACTGGCATGTATCAGATAGTATCTGCAGGCACACGTTCATGGCAGACACACTGCTGCACTCATCATGCCCATGCTACACAGCACAACACCACTGCCCCACACATGGCCATTTCCACACACAGACAGCACAGGCAGGAGTGACACCCAGGCACGCGTGTGCCACAGCATGCGGCCCTGGCCACTGCCAGCCTGGTGCGTGGTCAGCAATGGCAGCAGGGTACTGGTAACATTCCCACCTCACTCAGCAGGACTCAGCGCGAGCCAGCACAGCTGCTGCCATGTGGGTGGCCATGCCTTAGCTGGTAGACACCACAGGCAGGTCACCAGCCACAGAGGGTGAAGACTCCACCCTGGTAGGGGTTGACTCATGAGACTGGGACCAGGTGCTCTTGGGTCTTGCAGTCTCGAAGTCCAGATGGGATCTGGGGTTGTTGTGGATGACGTTGGCTGGGGATGGCATTGGCATCAATGGGGCCACTTGACACCATGCCCTGGGGGTGCTTGTGGTACTGCACGGGGTGTGGTGGGAAATCCTGTGACCATGAGATGCCAGGGAAGCACAGCCGACTGCAATGGTCTGTGCAGTCCTATCCAGCGCAGCAGTCATGGCCACCCGCAGTTGGCATAACTCACCAAGCAACTGGGCATGTCTTATGGCACCATGCTCATCCATGTGCCCCACCTGTGCCAGCAGTCCATGTAGCTCTTCCCTGAGCACCACCTGGCCCACCACAGTTTCCTGCAGAAGCCAGGTGTGCTTGTCAAACCTGTCTGCAGGTGATGCATTGGGGGCAGGGGGCTGACTGGCAGGGGGTCCTTGCCTGCTGTGCCACATCCTTCATCCTGGAATGCCATATAGGAGGCCGCAGTTTGGGTGGGGACTGTTCATGGGCATGCATGGCAGACCCTGAGGCAGGCTGGAAATGGTACCCTGCCAACCGCTGCAGCACTGAAACATCCTGCTGGACAGTGCAGGCAGTCCCAGGCCCCATAGCAGCACCTCATCTCTGGCCCCCCACAGCCACTGCAGTGGCTGGCGGTTGTGGGGGAGTACACTGGGGAGGTGATGTGTGGGGACAGGACCACCTGCACTGCCTGTTGCTGCCCATGTGTGTGTACCAAACCAGTGGTAGGGTGGGTGCTGCTTGTGTGTCCCCCTATCTGTGTGGTATTATCACTGTCATCATCATCCTCCGTGGCCGGTGTAAGCAAGGTGATGTCTTCCTCCAACAGAAGACCAGACAAGGGGTCATAGTCAGCCAACCCCAGTAGGTTCAACAGCATGTGTGTTGAGTCATAGTCTTCAGCACTGGCCATGACTCCTGAGGATGTCAAAGGCATGGCCTCATCCTCCGCCTGTTCCATGGGATGGGCACCAGACAGTGAAGCACCCCTGAGGCATGACAGAGCTGAAAGGCAGAAAAGAAAACACAGTGAATGACATATGGCTGTAACGCAGGTAGACAGCTAGATGTGGGTGTGTGTGCATGTAAACCACAGGTGTACTAGTGCCGCTACACAGGCCTGGAACTACCATTGTGGCCTGTGCAGTGAAAATGCACTGGTAGTGTGAGACATGCATATGTGCTGAGGTGTGCACTCATGACAGTGTGTGGCACAGGGCCACAATGCCACAATGGCCTGGATGCTGCCAGGCCAATGGCAACCTGGCCCTGCCACAGACACTGCCACCCTACTGTGGACCACCTGACTACTGTAGCCGAATGGTGTAGGGGCCCACTGTGGATGATTGGGTGGCACCACACATGACATTGAGGCCCCCTTCTGCATGCATAGCTACCTGTTGCCTGTGTTGTTGGGCCACCCTGCCCTGGGTCCTGTAGCATGCCACCGGTCATGCACAATGGCACACAGGGCAGCATGTGGGCCCATGATATGGCTGTGCACTGCCCACAACCCTGCATGGCACACTGTGGACATGGTTATGGCCCCTGTGTGGCATACTAGGCACACCTGTTGCTGGCACGCACTGCCCCCCACAGGGGGCGACACATGTATATTCACAGTGCTGCGATGGGCTGGCCCCAGTTTGGAACACCCTTCCCCCCAGGACACCCTCCACAGATGCCCGGCTCTTGGCAGCCACAATCAGCTCCTCATCGGGTGTGAGGATTGGTGCAGTGGAGAGGCCCACACCAGTCTGTCTCAGGGGGCCTGTATGGTGGCCAGTTTCTCCCTGGCCCTCTGCTTGTCACTGGACATCCATTTCATGTACTCTTGGGGAGTATGGTTGTACCTCCCATGGGCACTGACATACACAGCCACCTCTTCCCAGCCCTTTGACCTCTCCTGCCCGGTGCCTGTCTTGCCCATGAGCAGCGCCTCTCTTTGGAAGTAGGCCTCCACCAGGGCATGCTGCTCATCATGTGTGAAATTAGGCCTCTGCCTCTTCTGCTGCTCTTCCTCAGCATCGGACATGCTGTTGCCTGTGGACAGGAATGGGACAAGCATGAGCACATGTCCCAGAAAATGCAGAGCAAAAGAGGCTGTAGTGAGAGGAATGTAAACAAACCTTACTTTCAGGCTGCAGTTTCTGTCAGTTACCTGTGGTGTGGGTTGGTTGTTTCATGGCCCATCTCTTGCAAATGAGGTGTGAAGCAGCCTGTAATGAGATGCTAATCAGTTGACTTGGGCCTGGACTGGATAATGAGGTGATTAGCATATCCTGGCTGAATATTGCAAATTTGCTCCGGGCCATCTCATTTTGGGCAGCACATCTGAAGTGTGCTAAGCATCTCCGCATGGTGCATTTCCTACACATGCATGATACGTTGTACTGTAGTTGACATACGCGGCAGAGCATGTCTGATGTTACTTGCCCTGTATCGCACATTTCCCCTGTGCTGCGCCATTGCCCTCTATGGTGGTTTGCTGCAAGTGTGGTACTGTCTGCCCTCAACAAGATGGCATTTACATGCAGACATGCAGGCATGGGTCACTGGGCTGTGACTCTATTCTTCCACCCATCCTGTTGCTACTGTGCATGTGTGGTGCTGTGCAGTTGGTGTCAATGGCACATCCCTATAGTGCATGTGCGAGTTGCTCTGTGGAATGCATAGTGAACCTGTTCTGCAACAGGCATGACCCAGCCACACATTGTGCAGACTGCCACAGTGAGCAATAGGATATTCTGCTGCCTGAACACTGTGGAGATGGCACGTGCGACTGAGGGCAGGCCCAGGGCACTAAACTGGAGCAAGGTGGAGGTGGCCAACCTGGTGGTACTTGTTGCCCCCCTCGGAGGGGCGGAGTTGCAGGAGGCATGGGCCCAGGTGTGGGCCCATGTGGCAACCCAGTTGGAGTGCCAGACTGGCATCCCCAGAACTGAGAAGCAGTGTCACCACCAGTATGGGGATCTTAGGCAGTGTGATCCAGAGAGGTTCTGGAGGCTGTGTGACCAGGCCCACACAGGGGCGGTGCCACGCTCAGGTACATATGTGCTGTGTGAATGCTTTTTTTGCCTGCTCTTGGGGGTTTGTGGGTGTGTGGCAGGTGCATGGGTCCCTGCCCACATGGTCACCATGGCTCTGGTTGCAGGGCTAGGTTATTGCTGCCATGCATGCCATTGGTTGCCCTGTGTGGACTGGTGGTCCACTGTGCTGTTGCCATAGCACTGTGCCTCCACATTGTCTGTTGCCCCTCAGCAGGTCACACGTCATGCTGATCCTTGCTGCGTCATGTCACTGTTGAGCAGGTACATGTTCCAGCATGCTACTCATGGTGCTGTTCCATTGTGTATGCCTTGCAGGTCAGGAGGAGTGTCAGCAGGCCAAGGCAGGGGCTGAGAGATGGTCCAGAGCCACTGGAGGGGGCACACTAGCGTATGGCCCATGCTGTTTAGCAGGTAAGTGTACTGCATGTGCTGCCTCTGTGTGCACAAGGAGTTTGGGGGTTGCATTTCCTACAGCAGGCCATTGCCTGCTTCTTGTGTATATCCATGTCATGGCAGTCACGCACACATGGATCACCAATACCAATACCACACATGTGGTCATTCCGCTGTGCCCATGGCACCTGTGTGTTTGTCACCAGTTGACATGTCTGGTTCTGGCTGTGGGTGTCCACTGGTGCTTGCATGGGGTTGCCTCAGGGCCTGCATGATTGGTGTACATGGGTGGCAGCTTCCCATGCTGTGGGGGACATGGCCACATGTCCCTTGGTGACATCCTCTACTGTTCATTGTGCCACTTCCCATTCACTGTGTGGCTCTGTTACCCGGCATGTTGCCAGTGTGTGCTGTGCATGGTGGGTTGATGGCCCCCTGCATGGGGCAAGCCAGCACCAGGCATGCAGTTGCAGCCCATTGGGGGGGTGTGCCTGTGTGTGCTGTAGCACTGAGTACTGTACGTGTTTTCTGTTTCCCCACCATAGGTTGTCCAGCTGCTACGCTGTGTCGGTGAGCAAGGATGCAGGTGGGTGGCCTGATGGTGTCAACACAGGAGATCCTCCTGGCAATTTACTGATGGCAGAAAACCATGCTGGAGGTGGCAAGAGACATCATTGCCAAACTACGGAGGCTACACCAGCAAGGGCAGGGCCAGGTGACCCATTGTCAGAGGCACCAGTCTTCTAGCATTGTGGATTGATCTTTTTGTAAATAGCCCCATTTATCCCATCCCCACATCCACATTCCTCTTTGTACATAGTTCTACCCCTGCATTCCCTGTTCCCTCTTCCACCCTCTTCCACACCCCTTTTACTGTAAATAATGTTTTACTGACTGACATTTTTATTGTTGTTTTATCGTTATTCTTATTAGTTATTTTATTGTTATTCTTGTTGGTTGTTATTAAATATTTTTGCTGCTAACAGCCTGTATCTGTGGTCTTCACTGAACTGTTGTTACAGTCACCTATTGTGTTGCATGGCTGGCACAATGTCCCTTGCTAACCAATGACCATTTGTGTCTGTGCCTTGGCACAACCATATGCCCTGTCCACCTTGTTTTACCCCCACTGTGTTTGTCATTCTGTCCCCTGGGCCACCTCTGGGGTGTCCATCAGTGCTGCGCACATTGTCACTTGCACATAGTCCCTGTTTTGGTGCTGTGCACACCTCTGCTGTTTTCCTGGCCTCCCTGCTGCTGTGCTGTGCTGTCTGCAGTCCTATGAACCTGTGGGCATGTGCCACCAATGTGGCCAACAGCCACCAGTGTGTGTACCATTCTGCCTCGGAACCACTGTGCCTGTGCTGTGGCTACCATGACCACCCTGCTTGGTTCCTCTGCACTGTTGTCACGGTGCATATCTGGGTCGTACTGTTCGTTGGGCCTTTGCTGCTGGGGTGCTCCATCCCTGACCTCCTGTGTGCCATGCCTATTATGCCTCTTTGTCCCCTGGGTTGGTGATGTATGTGTGATGACCTGTACTGTGCCCATGAGGGCTGGGTTTGTGTTGATTTTGCACTTTGGCAGTGCCTTTCTCCACCCCTTTTGCCTTGGGATGCTTCCCTCCCTGTTGTGGCTGTTCTACCTCACTCTTTTCCCATTTCACGTCCTTCGCCGTTACTCTACTCTCCCATGCCTGGTTGCTCCTTCTTCTATATTCAGTCCTGCCCAGATGCTCTGTCGCATTTCCAGGTGAGACAGTGCATTTCAGAATGCACTATGGTGCATCTTTGGTACATTCAGCCTGTGATGCACTGGCACATCTCACCGCACATCTTAATATTGCAATATTTTGTGACAGCACATCTCAGATTTGTGGAGCAAGCACTTGCTCCCTTTCCAGGTGCACTTTTGAAATTGGGGACCCTAGTGTGCTTCCTAAAACTAATACTAGTTTTTAAAAGAAGACAGCCATTGCCTTTTACTGTATATTTGAGGTACTTTTTATGTTTGCTTACGAGCATGTGCAAGAAACATTTTGTCACAGCTTAGGAGAGAAGAGGGGTTTTGGAGGTGCGGCACTGTGGGGGACATTCAGTGCCTTTTGAGGCTTGCCCCACTTTCCACAATGTGATGGCACGCTGCTGCTGACACTAGTTCAGCCAGCATGCCACCACCTTGAAACGAATCTGCCGCTACATTGAGGGAGTGACCCGTCATTGCAGGGTGGTACCTTGCCGTCTCCACTCCAGTTCATTTGCAGATGGGGGAGCCCACTCCCTGTCGGCATACTGTAACCCACTCCCCCATTTGTTGTGTGCTGAGGGGGTGCCCAATCCCCCTCGGCATCATGCAACCCCTCAGCAGTCTTTCTTTGGCAATGGAGGGCCCAATCCCTGTCGATTTCAGTTCCCCCTTCCCAGTTTAATTTGCAGATGGGGAGCACATTCCCCACTGGCACAATGTCCCCCCAATTTGTTGTGTACCAGGGGTGCCCAACTCTTGGCTCCCTCCTGTATGTGCTGACGGGGTGCCAAACCCCTGTCGGCTACAGTTCCCCCAAAAAACACTCAGGTGGAACACTGGGAGCCCACCCCAGCATGCCAAATGTCCCTGTAAAAAAAGAATTCCCCAATAACTTTTTTTTTAAACCTGTAAAACAGAAAAAATCCCTCGTTGAGTTCGGTGGCCCCTCACCCAACCCGCGCCCACCCTCTGTGCACCCTGCCTCCACCAGACACACAAAACCCTCACCCCATAACCCCATACTTACCTCCGGAGCCCAGCATGACGATCTTCGGTGGACTGGGAACACATCTGCACTCTTCAAAGTTGACCGCAAAATGAAGAAATGCAGGTAAGCTGTATAATGGCATAAATAGGGTTATTTTCAACTTTGGTGCATATCTCAAGCATTTTTGGGAATTTCAGCACCAAATGTTCAACATGGGATTATTGGAACCCCTCCTCATGAATTCAGCCACTGTCATGGCATTCGGTCCTGAAAGGTGATTTTGTGGTCACTGTGTGGAATCACCTTTTGGGACTGAGTAATGAAACAACAGTGCCAGTGTTTATGAGGTGGGCTCTCAAAAAGCCTATGTTGCAAATTTGGTGGAAAAAATCCAAAAAATTACTGTTTCATGAGTGTGCATTGCGCAGTTTCCATGCATGCTTGTACCTTCACAAATTTGTAATATTTTCACTCCAGATTTTCAACATTGGCATTTTTCCACACCTTCTTGTGAACAGTATAACTGTAATTTTTCACATCCTGGCCAAAATGTGTTTTTGCACTTCTGGTGCAGAATAGCGCGGTCGCTGTGGGAAATCAGTGTTTGGGACACATTAAGAAAATCGTAGTGACACTGTTCATGAGCAGAGGACCTAAAATGCCGATGTTGAAAATTTGGTGACAAAAGTCCATAAAATGACTGTGTTACAAGCGTGTGTTGCGCAGTTTCCACATATGCGCGGACATGTGCAAATTTTTAATATTTTCACTCCAGATTTTCAACATTGGCATTTTACCACACCTCCTTATGAACAGTACAGCTGTCAATTTTCATATCCTGCCCAAAATATGCATTTGCACATCTGGCGCACAATGGCGCGGTCACTGTGGGAAATTAACGTTTAGGACAGATTAAGACAATCATAGTGATAATGTTCATGAGCAGAGGTCACAAAATACCTATGTTGAAAATTTGGTGAAATAATTCCACTAAATGACTGCTGTACAAGCATGTGTTGCGCAGTTTCCATGTACGCTCAGAACTTCAAGCATTTTTAATATTTTCACTACAGATTTTCAACATTGCAATTTCTTCACACCTCCCTATGGATGATACAGCTGTCATTCTTCACATCCTGCCTGATCTGTGTTTTCACACATCTGGCACAGAATGGCATGGTCGCTGTGGGAACTCTAAGTTCGGGACACATTAACAAAATCACACTGCCACTGTTCATGAGACGAGGTCCCAAATGCTTTCATGAGGTGGGGGTCACAAAAAGGCCATGTTGAAAATTTGTAGTGCAAATACTAATACACGCCTGGGGCATTAGGGTTTCTAACCATAACGTCACACCGTGTACAGACTGACAGGCATCAGAGGTGTAACTTTGGATCACCAGCTGTAATGCTAATGCCATCCCACCCCCACCCTGAAGCCAGTGACAGGCATCGAGGTGTGCCTTGCACTCTTCAGCCCCAGACTTCACCCCATTCTCCTGTACTGCACCCATTTCAGCGTATGTCCTTATGAAATGAGGTGACTGTAAAGCTGAACACCCTGAGGCACACCTCAACACTTGTCGGTGTCTACAGGACAGGGTGAGGTGAAATGCCATGAGCATTGTGGACAACGACCTGCAGGCACACCCCAATGCCTGTCCATCCCTATAAGGCGGAGGTGGGATTGGCATGAGTTCAGTACTTCACTGCCACTACTATTCTGCATCTGTCTAACTCCTGCATGTCCAATGCTAATATCAGCAAGCAAACATTCGGCATTGACAAATGCTTGTTTCTTTTCACTTTGGTTCATTAGAAGATTGTTTACTTGTAGTATGATGTATAGAACAGCTTTCTGCCAAACAGCTGACATATCTAACTCTGTTCCCCCCAGTAGATACTCAGCACTGTGACCTCACTTACTGTGACATCACTGCTGTTTAGGGACAGTCTTGACTGGTCAATCAACTATGATGTCACTGCCACTGAGTTCACAAGGCTGATGATGTAGTGGGGGGGGGTAGAGATTTAGGGTCCAGGTCAATACCACATGGGAAATAATTACACGGTCAAAAACTATACCGTGCAGAACATCAAAAATGGATAGTCCAAAATTGGGATAATAAAAATAAACAAATTCCGAAACCGTGCCTGCTGTGATGACGGTATGGTTTTTGACCAAGCGTTGATTTCACTGCAGTTTTGACTGGATACCAGAGATAGATATGTCATCTGACAAGATGAGAGATATTCCACACAATAAACACAATATTATCATATAGAACGTTCTAATGAGGAAAGAGAAAAAGAAAAATACTTCAGAATTAAAAAGTTACAACTGACTACTTCTTAATATGTTTATAATGTTCCTGTCTGTCTGTTTTGGTTCCACTAGCTCTTCAAGTCCTCTTGCTCAACCCTTGGGAAGCCAACTTTGATGTCACTTACCCCAATTCCCTTATAATATGTAAGGAATACTCATAAAGTCAAACATTTATTTAGTCTTTTCATTTTCCAGGTATGCAAAGATTGGAGCCACTCAATGCTGTGCTTAACCTTTCTGATATGTAGCAGGGAAGTGATAAATTCCATTGATCTAATACCCTTACATAAAGTCCTCCAGTCCCCTTCTATAGGAGGAACGGCTAACAGCCACTGAACTGTAATTTACCTTCAATAAAAATGATATACAAGTTTCTGTATTGCCTCATTTTTATCACTCTGAGGGAAATACCTAACAAAATATTGATCTACTGTAAGTGGTAATTCACCTTTAATGTACCCCTGTTACTTCTGTTACCTCCTTCTAATATAGTTTTCAACACTTTGCAATGCTACAACATACGAGTATGCTCCCCCTTCCTCCACAGCCTCACCAGCACCTGCCCTATAAGTAGCTTTGTAAAGATGAGTAACATGGGGGGTTCTGAAGTAGTTATTAAAGATTTTTCATTGGAACTACCTCCCTTCATTAAAGATGGAGGTGGGTAAAGCATTAATCCATATCTGTTGCCACTGTCCCTGGGAGATAGTAATAGCTGAAGCTTTGTCCCACTTTTCGGCAAGCCCTTACACCTCCTGAGTTTGCTGTGATGCTCACAGAATGTCATACAATGTTAAGATATGTCCCCCACCTCAGGGATGTGTTTGCCCCCCACCAAGCTAAAAAGGTTGTAATGGGATCAATGTCTACCAGAAACTCTCCCTGCTTAATGGCTCACAATGGAAATGTTCTTAATTGCAGTTATCTATAAAAATCACTGCTATGCAAGTCAAATTCCTGTTTCAGTAAATCAGACATTGTAAGTGTCTGGCCATCAAAAAGTTGCCCCAGCTTGGTAAGCCCTTGTCAGTCCCAGACCCTATACCATTTATCTAATCTATTTGGGTTGAACCTTAGGCACTCCGCTATAACTGTATACTTCTTTATACCAACCCAATATCCCAGCATGGTTATGGCAGACTGCCAGATCTCTAGAGTTAGTCTCTGCCATCTGTTTTGTAAAGCTTTAATCTCCCCTTTAAGGAACACCCATAAATGCTAGGCCCTTAGATTGAGACCCTGAGCTCTACTGATTCCATAGACTAAGCACCCTGAAGGCAACTCAGTCCTGGCATAAACCATTAGGGATTGAAGTTGTGCTGCCATGTAGTTCTTTTTTCAGTTGAACTTCTAGGCCTTCCTGTTGTCTGCCTCTAGAGACTTAAACCAATTGGCTCTAGCTTTCTTCTGACCCCAAAATAAATTCCTGAGCATCCCATAGAGGGAGGGCCATGTTGTTCCCAGGATTCTGAGTGGCAGTTTGGAACAAACATATAAAATGGTGTAATATATTGACTCAAATAGTTTCTACCTTCCCAAAGAGGGATGAGGAGAGCACCATCTCCTCAGATCTGCTCTGACCGCTTCTGTCCATTTACCGTAATTGAGATTAAAGAGGTTCTGTAATTGTGTCAGTAGTATCCTTCTAAGTGTCTGGCCATCAAACAGTTGCCCCAGCTTGGTAAGCCCTTGTCAGTCCTTAAGGAGCACTTGGATGGGATTTGGCCAGACATGGACGCTGACAGTAGGTGGGAAATTATCAGGAGAGGGGTGCAGGATGCTACCAGCACCTGTGCAAGAGTAAGATGAAAATGCGATAGGGCCCAAAAACCCTGCTGATGGACCAGGGAGGTTCGGGAGGTGGTGAGGGGAAAGAGGGCAGCCTATAGGAAATTCAAGTGCTCAAATAGTGAAAGGGATTGAGGGGAGTACTAGCTGATGGCCAAAAGGGCCACTAGGGTGGTGAGGGTGGCTAAGGCAAGGAAGGAGCAGAACCAGGCCAGGGAAATTAGAAGAGGGAACAAGGGATTCTTTAGATACATTGGGGGAAAATGAAGGGTGATGGGGCAGATTAGCAGGATTAAAACAGGGGAGGGATGGGCACAAGACCCGGGGGAGCAGGCTGAGGTACTAAATAAGTACTTCACCTCAGTTTTCACCAAGGAAAATATGGGGGCTGCATCATACATGGGAGGAGATGGTGAAACCAAGGAGGGGGGGGACCCTTACCGATCAGCGGGTCTGAGGAGGGGGGCATCACTGGCAGGTGGGGGGAAGGCAAAGCAGGGGGATGAGGTAGCGGAGGTGGAAATCTTGGCAGAGAGAGAGTGAGAGAAGCCCTCAGGTCCCTTAAGATGGAGAAAGCACCGGGGCTGGATAAATACCATCCCAGAGTGCTGAAGGAACTGGCGGATGTCCAGGCAAAACCCCTGGCGGAGCTCTTCAGCATCTCTCTGAGGACAGGGTGGGTGCCCCAGGACTGGAAGGTGGTGCATATAGTGCCTATCCACAAGGGGGGGATCAAGGGAGGTGGCAGGGAACTACAGGCCCGTCAGCCTGACATCAGTGGTGGGCAAGGTGATGGAGGACATTGTTGAGGAGAGACTGAGGGGGACCTGGAAAAGTTGGGGTGCCTGGACGATAGACAGCATGGATTCATCCCAGGGAAATCATGTCAGACAAACTTTGTGGAATTCTATGACTGGGTGACAAGTGTCTTGGACCTGGGTAGACCAGTGGACATTCTCTTTCTTGACTTCAGAAAGGCGTTTGACTCTGTTTCTCAAGGGGGCCTGTTAGATAAGCTGGGAGAAATGGGGGTGGGGAACCAGATGATCAGATGGATAGGCAGTTGGCTCCAAGACCGGACTCAGAAAGTCGTGGTTGGTGGGATAGTCTCATCCCCAAGGAGGGTCATTAATGGAGTCCCTCAGGGATCGGTCCTTGGGCCCCTCCTGTTCAATGCCTACATCTCTGATATAAAGAAGGGTATCAAGAGTGAGATGAGTCTCTTTGCAGATGACTTAAAACTGGGGCAGTGGTGGATGGGGAGGAGGGGAGGGTGGCCCTACAGGGGAACCTGGAGGCTCTGAAAAATTGGTCTAGAAAGTGGAAGCTGAGATTCAATGCAGGGAAATGCAAGGTACTGCACCTGGGAGCCAGAAACCCGGGCCAAGTGTACACCCTGGGAGGGGGGAATGCTACAAGTCTCGATGGCTGAGAGGGACCTGGGGGAGGTGGTGGATGTCAAGATGAACAACTTGGAGACTTGTAGGAGGGCAGCGGCCAAGGCTAACAGGATGCTGGGATGCATCACTAGGGGGATCACCTCCAGAAGGAGGGAAGTGACACTCCCACTGTATAACTGCTTGGTGAGGCCACACCTCGAGTACTGCGTGCAGTTTTGGAGGCCATACTTAAAGAGGGACATTGAACTCCTGGAGAGGGTCCAGGGGAGGGCAACCAAAATGATTTGGGGCTTGGGGGACAGGACCTATGGGGAGAGGCTCGAAGAGCTAAATATGTACACATTGGAAGAGAGAAGGGACCATGATAGAGGTCTTCAGGTTCATGAAAGTAGTAAATAGGGGAGGAGCAGTCAGGGTGCTCTGAAGGAAGGAGGGGGGCAACTAGAGGGCATGGGTAAAAGCTGTAAGAGGGGGAGATTCAGGGGAGAAAGGAGGAGGTGCTATTCGCTGAGACGGTGGTGGAGCCATGGAATGTGCTGCCAGGGGGCTGGTGGAGGCAGAGACAGTGGAGGGGTTCAAGAGGGGGTGGGACAGGTACAGGGGAAGGGTTTTGGAAGCAAAATCCAGTGCAGCAAGAATATCTGGGACTGGAAAGGGAGAAGCAAGAGAGGAAGAGGGTGGCAACAAGGTCAGCTCCCAGGGTGGGGGCTGACCAAACGAGCAGACATGAAAGACCGTTAGGCGTATTCTGCTGGCATTTCAGTATGTTAGTATGATCCCTATCTTATTTCTTTCTGGGCCACTTAAGATCTTTAAGATCTCTCACCTTTCTAATCTGGCGCCCATCAAACTACAGTGCCTCAGATTCATCCACTTTTATTCTGAAACCCGATACCTCATCATAAGCATAAATCAAAGTCATAGCGGTTTAAAGGATTTTTTGGGATTGGTTAAGTATGAGTGTTATCCATGTACACCGAGATCCTGGCTTCCTCCACTTGAATGCATATCCCTGTAATCTCAGGGTGTTCCTGGCCTTCCTCCACCAATGGTTCCATGCCAAGACACTTTCGCCCTTTGCCCTGTGGTTAAATTCAGATCTGTTTTAATTCTTTCTATTACGTGAACCTCCTTGACCATCTGCTCCCAGGCTTGAACTGGTTCTGCATCAACAGAGAATCACTTTCTCATAATTCCTTTCATAGTTATAACCCACAATATTAGGGCCCCAAATCTATCTCCTGACTTAGGAGAGTTAGTGGCACTGGGCGGCCCAGAATCGTGTTTTGAAAATTAACAAAGATGGAGCTCCCAGTAATCTGCTCAGTTGTCTTTGAACCTGTTTCTAATATCCCAGTAACTCAGGGCAGCTACAGAATATGCAATATCCCTGTATCCTAGGGCAGCTCCAGGATATGTGAACATGTGTGCCCATTCTTCCACACTTTCTCCAACAACTATCTGTATGGGCTCCCTTAAAATAGTAAGTAAATGGTGTCTGAAATAAGTTAACGAGTAACTTTCAGTAAAACTCCCACCAGGTTGGTGAAGTGGTCACTTTCCACCCCCATTGTAACCTAGCTGTGAAATTCCAGTCCCTTATTATACCTAAATTTGTAACAGGAAGTAGCAAATCATTAGAAGAAATCCTCTAATGCAGTCAATTTTCTGGTTGCATTAGGCTAGTTACCATTTGATTGGACACAATGTCTGACTTGCGGACACCTAAAAAACTCCTGATTTCGTAGGTTAAATTTATGCTATATCAAAGTCAATGACACACAGCTGCCATTCTCAGTAATTTGCAAAAACCAAGTCCAGGCCTGGTGTTCCCTGGTCCACATTCAGAGGCCAAAAATCCATTTACCTGATGAAGTAAGTAATAAGACTGACAGGGTATGGGGTGCTGGGGATACCCACACACCCAGGGGTAGAGTGAGACCTGACACCACAAGCACAAGGCCTTACAATCCCCAGAAGTGTGGATTTTCCCCAACACCCTCCAAGGTGTTATTGCACTTAGAAAATGGCTTTAAAGCAGCAGTGCAATGAAAAACGGTTTTCCAAAAAAAGCTAGTTAGAGCTATAGTTAAGAAAAATATTAGCATTCCTCTCAAACATATTTGTCTCAGTATGTCATATGCTGTGTACCATGAGTCTTTTTTGATTTTTTTGATCCTTATGATTGCTTGGTCTACAGTGCCATTTAGATGCAAAATGTGGCAGCCATGTTTTTTTTTCCTTGAGAAATAGCTCTATTAAACATTTATAAAATGCTCTAGTTTTGGTGGAATTAGAACATTTTACCACCAAATAAAACTGGAACATGCCTGGAATCTTTTATAGTAAACAAAAGTAGGGTTGAATCTGTTGCCCAGTTTCATTGCACACTGCTTTAACATTGGTTTTGCAGTAACATAATTTTAAAAAGTATTTTAAAACATTTTAAAAAAGTGTTAAATGTAAATTAGTCCACATGCATGCACAGTGCCAGCTCTTTTTCTCAGGGCTCTGTTTGATGATTAACATGGCTTTGGAATGCTGTTTGTCAAGCAGGTTTCAGGATTTTCCTAAATATCAAACAGTGTTAGCCTGGCCATAGGAATGACAACTAGGCCATAAATTGTTGTGAACATGTCCCATTAAGTCTTAAGGAATCTGATTTTGCTTGATTAATGATAATTCAATTGTGTGTCCTACTAATTCTCCCAACTGACCTTAGGAAGGGGGCTGAAACTCAGGTGGAATGAGGTTCATGTCTTCAAAAAGTTTAGGCTAGGCTAGACAAATCTGGAAGGAGAGGCAGAAGGATTACTCAGGGACCAAGATGCAAAAGGTTTATTACAGAGGACAAAAGCAACAACAGGATTACTATGTTTCTACAATGATACACGACAATAGAGTAAGCAATTAAAAATAACACAGTCAGGACTAACAGCTGGCCTAACTAATAGCAATGGGTTAACCTTTTCAGTCCAAGTCCTGAGTGCACTTTGCAGAGATGACAATGACATGAAGATCCAACGAGACAGCTGACAAACCAAGCTTGGGTTTCATAATGCATTGGCTGATCAGTAATTGGGGATTGACCCACAAAGGGTTTTCATAAACAGGCCATAATGAAGCATCACACAGATGAACAGAAAACAAAAAGGAGTACAGCCAGATGGATAATAAAGAACTTGATACATTTCTGCAACTCCTGGCAAGGAGCTGGAGGTCTTCAGTGAAGAGAAGTCGAAGTCTCTTGGTAGAGCAGATGGTTTACTGGAAAATCTTCAGCAATGAGCACTGGTAGGCCCCTGGCACCCAGTTCACATCCCAACAGGAAGACTACTGGTGATGCGATCCCCAGCTCAGCCTCCATGGATTGGCATTGGTATTCATATGACTTAAGGGCAGACATCAGAATAAGACAACAGTCGGACATGATGTCAGCTGTGGTCCCTCGCTCTTAAGTCCAGGTGGTTCCTAAGCTGACTCACTTCTGAATACTCGACTAGTGGCTCTCTACAGCTTACCACTGTGGGACTGATGATGGAACACCATGGTAGAGATTCAAAGTGGGTCAAAGGCACTGGAGGCAGGTTCGCTGAAGGTGGAGGAGTGGCCAGTGACCTCCCTAGGTCAGAGTTGAGTACTGAAGGAGCTGGTTCTGGCAACTGAAATGAAGCTTGACATCAAAATAATAAAGCCTGGAAGAAGAATCCCTAACTCACTCAATGATTGAAGGCCCTAATGTTTGAGCCAGGGCAGCTCCTAAGCTGACTCACTCAGTGTCCCTTATTAATGGCTAACTACCTCTATGATCAGCCCCAAACATCTTGGCATTTCACATTACTCAGGAAAGTGTCACATAAGGGACACTACAGGAACACATTGCAGGGGTCAAAGCTGAGCAATAAATAATTACCCCACCTGGAGCAGTCATTACCATTAGTTGCACATCACTGGGGTTTAGGGCACATAGTACACAAAACATACTGTTGTATTTTATCTAGATGTTTATCTCTGTACACTCTGTACCTGGGTCGCATCTGGAAATGTGCCTCGGCTCAGTGTGCTTTTCCCGGTCACCAAAATTTTAAATAAAAGCAAAAAAGAAATAAAAGGGACACAATAACACAGCTCAGTTTGTAAGCGATGAGGTTCAATTCATAGGCAAAAGAGTTCAGTCTCTAGGGGGCATCTCTAGGGGCCACAAGGAGTACTAAAGTGCTGTTCGATTTTGCTGGAGTGTCGAGCATTAGCAGCTCAGTTCAGTTCAAGGTAATTCACTGCAGTTTACATGGGGAGCAATTCTGTCCCAGGGCGAAGTAGTCCAGCCCCTGGGGTGCTATTCACACTAAAGCAAGGTTCAGTTTTTTTTGTCAATAAATTTTTATTGAGAATATAAATAATACAAACTTAAAACTTATAAACAAATCATAACTACAAAGAATCAACAGTCTTTAAAAAGAGTAACATCAGTGTAAACAGCACATATTCCAGACCTGTAGGTTCAGGCTGGTAGAAGCAATACAGCAACACAGTTCAGTTTATTGGGTGAGTATTAAGCATTTTTAAGCAGTTGGTTAAAGCAATATGAAACAAGGGCAGATACAATAAAATGGATTAAAGGCTAGGCAGATGAAGCAATGCTTGGGGCACCATCATGCAGTTCAGTCACTGGGCACTAAAACAGGCTGGCAGTGAAAGAACCCAGAATGTGTGCTGTGCCGTAAAATAACCCTTTGGTCCAGGATGCCTTTACGCTAACCCAGGAAAAGCTCACCCTTTGTTAATATTAATCAGCCTTGGTGCCTCTGCTCCCCTTAGACCCACCTTCACTGAATATTAATGAGGGCTGATGGCCCCCAAATCTATTAGTTCCAGTAATGGGCTGCCCTACCCCTCTACTAAACATTGATAAGGGGCCAGCAGAGGAGGGACACAAAATATGTTTTCTGGAGAGTAATGCAGTTTGCAGAAAGCCTACAACCTCATAACTTGTACATTTTGTTTGTCTCCATGTCAGAAAACTCTTTTCATGTATCTCATTGTCCCTGAAGGCTGCATTAGCATGATAACATGATGCATCAGAACTCTTTAGATTCCACAATGTGCCTGTCTCCTTAATTAGAGTTTGACAAAAGAAATCACAGCAAGGTGTGAAATATCACATTTACCTTCAGTTAGATATGCAAACTGTCTGAGTTATAATGCAGGGGGTTTCTCTTTAAGTTACATTTAATGTGTGTGTTTCCAGAGAGGTTTTTCAGGATATTTGTACTTTCAGCATAAAAATACACGTTATAAATGGTTGCTGAGAAATCATGTTCTCATATACTAATGCAGTTCTCATAGACAATGAGATTTCAACCACCATAAAATGGAGACCCCCAGGATAGTTACAGGGGACTAACATGAACAGTGACAACAAAACTAAAGCACACCTGTATACCTCCAACTTCTACAGGAAGAGTTGTCTGTTGACATGGAAACAAGTAAAATTTACAAGATATAAGAGTGTAATTTTCCTTTAATGTTCTGCCCCTGTGTTTCAAGAAACAGCCCAGGCTGCAGCCAGATAGCTGAGGACTCAGGGTGAAGAATCCCTAAGCTTCCTGCAAGCAGTGCCATGCTCTGGGTTTAACTAGCAGTCCCTGGGTTTCCGTAAATCAATACTACAAGTCATGAGGTAGCCGTGACTCGGTGCATGAGCAAGAGCATCAGTGCTGTTGCGCATACGCCAAGTCATGACTCAATTTTTACAAATGCAAATGGTTTTTAGTGCGCTTCTTCCATGATGACTAACTTTACCAGATTAAGGATAAATTCTCCTATGTGATCTGGTATTTAGCTAATAGAGGTCCAAAAATGTATATGCCAATCAGCTTTCAGTTTTTGGCAGATTGGGAGCTATGTTGTGCAATGAGCACATCCTCGGGAGCTATGTTATGCAATGAGCACATCCTCTGTAGGCATTCAGCAGAGAGAACTGGGGCCACATATTTGTCTCTTTTAGATGCGTTTGCAGTTTTGAAGTGGGGTGAAGTGAGGTATGGGATGGCACCGGACTATAGGGATAATTTTTCTGGTGCTATGTCAAGACCATGCTGTCAAAAACAGCATAGTCAATAACTGTGCCGTACAGTCAGTCTATAATGCGCATTCAAAAACTGTGCTACATTAGATAGACTAACTCCAAAACCATGCGGCACTGTTATGACTGCATGGTTTTTGACTGCGCATATTTGCTGTCACAGTTTTGACCGGACACCCATTTTTCCAGTGGCTTCAGTTACTAAGGAAAGAAAGTGAATGCCACACACTTGCCATTAGTGTCAGTACCCTGCCACAGTCTTGTTTTCTCACCAAATTATGTCATGACAATATTGGCATCCTTAGTAATGCTTGGCTGAGCATGTATGCAGATTGGGAATAGCACAACTGAACAGAACAGCAAAATGGAATACAATAAAAGCATATTAATCTTAACAAAAAAATGACAACAGAACTATTAAACATATTTTTATTGATTTCTAAAGTTATACACAAGTAGTAAAGGTATTTTTATTGATTACTAAAGTTTAATTGCAAAAGCAGTGTGTTACACATGATCTTTGAGGGTGGAATATTCAGACTGTGCCAGGCAGGGGCGCAAGCCTGGGCACAGCGCAACTGGGATGTGCCAGGGTGTGGTCCAGGTGATATTAAATGGTGCAGTGCCATGGCTCAGCACTGTTGAAACTGGCACTGAGGGTGCACGCACTGCACATGGCACAGTGGCACTGCACCAGCACGAGTGGCAGCAGAGGAGCAGGGGGCTGTGCCAGCGCAAGTGCAGTTGTGCTAGGCACAGCAGGAGCTATATTCAGCTGTGAGCATGCAAATGAGGCCATTTTGTATGCAAGGTGCAAATGGGGACATTTGCATGTCATTATGGCCCCATTTGCATGCGGTGCACAGATCCCCGGTGGCTTGCACCTTGCACCCTGCCACCCTGCCAGGCTGCAGCTGTCAGGAATCAATGCACTGCTGCCCCTTGGCGCGTGCCGCACCTGTTCGCCCAATCATGGGCATGTGTAGTAAAATCCTTGGTGGTCTTGTGGACCCAATCCTCTGCCCAATCACGGGCATACTAATAATAGGACCCTGGTGTTCCAGTGGACCCAATCCCCAGCCCAATCATGGGCATACTAATAATAGAATCCTGGTAGTTCAGTGGACCTGATCCCCAGCCCGATCACGGGCATAATAATAATAGAACCCTGGTGGTCCAGTGGACCTGATCCCCAGACCGATCATAGAAACATAGAAACATAGAATTTGATGGCAGATAAGGACCACTTGGCCCACCTAGTCTGCCCATTTCCCTACCTGATGGATAAGCTGCAGATTCTAGTTAATCAACAGCTTACTTCCTCCTACCCCCCACTAGAATTGCCTTATGCCTGTCCCATGCATTCTTGAATTCTCCCACTGTTCCTGACTCCACAACCTTCTCAGGAAAGCTGTTCCATGCATCCACAACCCTCTCCATGAAAAAATACTTTCTAACATTACCTCTGAGTCAACCCCCCTCTATCTTCAAATTGTGTTCCTTGTTCTTGCACATCTCTTCTTCTGAGAGATACTACCCTCTTGTGCTTTGTTAATTCCCCTTGAGATACTTGAAAGTTTCTATCATGTCCCCACTCTCCCTCCTTTCCTCAAGGGTATACATATTAAGCTGCTTTAGTCTCTCCTCGTATGTCTTCTGGTGCAGACCATTCACATTTCGGTACTGTGTAGTACAGTATGGTCTGCATGCCCATTGGCCCACGCAGTGGACCAATAGGTGTACAGCTGTACTGTACGCTGTCAGTCGGTGGGTGGCCGGGCAGCTTGCGGGTGGGGAGAGCTGCTGCCCGCCACTGATGGGGATTGCAGGGTGGCGGCCTCAGTGGGTGGGTGAGGGGGTACTGCTGATCACCAGGATTAATATTGTCATTTTCCCAATATCGGGCTGGGGATCAGGTCCACTTGACCACCAGGGCTATATCTTTACTATGCCCGTGATCAGGCGAGGGGGGGGCATGACACCCGGACTGCATCCCAGGAGGTCAGGTGTCCACTCACAGCAGGCGGCTGCTGTGTCGTGCCCAACAATACAGCAGCCTGCCTGTGGGTGTCCCCTGACATGTTCCTGATCTTGATGGGCACATCTTTGCACCCCCTATGTGGCGCAAGGCGGGTTTGTGCTTGCATATGTGCCACACATCCGGGGCTGAATATTGGTTTGCACCGCATATGCATGGACATGCCCCCCGCACTTGCACCGCATACATTGCTGGTGCACCCCAGCGTATCGGGGGTTGTGCAGAGCAACCTACCCCTTTGAATATCGCGCCATGCACAACCCCTTTGAATATCCCACCCTTAGTGTTTAAATAGACTCTTTCACTTCTGTAATGATATTTCCCTTTCCACAACCTCCCTCATATTATTTCCTGTCCATAACCTCCCTCCAACCTGCAAAGAAGTGAGAGTTTCTAAGCCATCAAAAAAATTGGTTAGCGTAGCCTCATAATTTAATACCTCCACTGCCTGGTACAACTGTGTATAGAACTCCTTGAAACACCTGCTATTTCCTATGAATTACTCGATTCAGCTGTGCCAGCTTTCTGTTTCACAAAACTGCCAGACTTGTCACTTGTTTGTGAATCTGACTTGCAAGAAGTTTCCCCACCTTATTTGCCATTTCGTAGAAATATTGCCTTGAATAGCGGAACATGCCCTCTATTTTATAGTCTATTATTTTAGCTTGGTCACTTCAAATTTTGGTCTAATAACTGCTTGATATTGCCACTTAATATTCACTTATTCTCCATCTCTAAGGCACTGCCTTTCCAGTAACCCCCCTTTCATTACTCCTGATTCTTCAGCTGAGATGCACACTGAATGGTTGCCCACCTCAGCACTGCCTTGAAACAGTCCCAGTTGGTATCTGTGATGTGCCCATTAGATTATTCACTAACAAATAGTCCCCTGTGACCTGTTAAATACATGCCATACAGTGAGGTTACTAGGGAAGCATTCAGTCTCTAGGAGGAAGTAGCTCTAACTGGCTCAGCTGAAAAGTCTACCCGGTTTGATACATGACCCAAGGATGTAGTATTCTCTATTTTACACTGACTCACTGCATGTAACCATTCCATAGAAATAAAACAGAAATAGATTAGTTGCTGCATTGGTGCTTGTAAGAACAGATCCAAAAGCACATTGTTTAATACCTTTTATTGGACCAACTTAGATGTTACAAAAACAAAACAATGTCTAAGCTTTCACACTAACCAAGTCCTTCCTCGGAGACTTATGACAATTGTTCAAAGAGTCACAATCTATTAACACCCAGATGACACAAAAAAAACAGAAAAAATTCTTATTGGTTAAAAGTACCTATTAAAAAAAATCACAAATTTAAATGGAATGAATAGCATCCCATTATCTTGCTATCACTGAGAATCTTTTCAAGGTCAAATCCATTAGATAAGTTAAACACTCAAGCAGGCAAAGCCTGCAACTGAAATTATTAATGACTGTGTGTTAGGAGAATACATTCAAAATTGAAAGCAATACCTTTAGATTTAATACCACAAATGTCCAAGTTAAAACTTGATACTACTGTATGATAAAAAACTGTACAACAGAAATATATGTATGGAAATAAGAGGGGAATAAAACAAATGTTCCTTGTATGAACAACTGTTTAAAACAGTCATACAGATTTAAACTTATCAGGATATATTTTCTAAACTATACTCTCAACCAGTTAACACACTCCATAACTATTAAAACCCACAGTGTTGTAAAATATTTTGATAATATCAATTGACAGTATTATTGCCAAATAAAAAAAATAATAAAAAATAAAACTCTCAAGGATCACCTAGAAAATTAGTTCATGCATCTTAAAATGTTCACGGTTCAATAATGAGTCAGTATATAACCAATTAACTGTATGAGCGGAAACAGTCTATAAGAATATGTATAAAAAACCCATAGAATTAAACTCCCCTTCCCCCGGAAAAAGATAACTGGAAAAGAGGTGCATATTCACTTTGTACAGTATGTGAGCCAAGAGTCCTAACGCCCTGTGGCATAATTATGACATGTACCCAAATATAAGCCTACCTAAATTAAAGCACAACCCAACCCCACAGCACCCTCCCACAAAAAAACTCCACATTCTCCAACCCCCAAAGCACACAGAAAATGACCACACACACACACACACACACACACACACACACACACTAAACTCCCCTCATACATACTCACCCAGGACATCCCAACCTCCCCTCCCGACCCCCCACATATACACATGTATAATTGGTGAGAAACTAACATATTTGATAATAAGTTAAAAATGACTCTATGAAAATAAAAACAAAACAACACCACACTGAAGGCCTGTTAAATGTGTCATATGAAGTATAAGTCTATGTAAGTTTAAGTGGGGTAATGTGTCATGAAACCCAAATCAATATTCATGCCATCTGCTACCATATTGAAAAGTAAAATAAACTTAATCTCAAAAGTCTGTCTCTGTTGTGTATTTTAAAAAAAATACTTTTAAGACCATTACTGACATATCTGAGATTGAGTGGTCATTCTGAAAGAAGTGTCGCCCCACTGGTTTGCCAGACATCTTCATATTAATGGTATGTCTGTGTGCATTCATTCTAGTGCGGAGAGCTTGGCTTGTCTCTCCAACATACCCTGTTTGTGGACATCTCTTGCATTGAATGAAATAAACAACATTACATGATGTACAGGTATAATTTCCCTGTATCCTGAATAGTCTGTTTTGTGATGTAACCACACAATCGAAAGTGGAAATGTGCTCACAAGTCCTACATCTGGGTTGATTACAGGGTCACGTACCCTTTAGTATCATGGTACCCTGTTCTGGTGCAAGTTTACTACTAACAATCAGGTTGGCTAAATTAGGTGGTTCTTTAAAAGATAGCAGTGGTAGTTCTTGAAAAATACAATTTATGGTCTCATCCTCACTAAATATATGGTGGAGGTCCTCAATAATTTTACATAGAAGTTCAAGGTCAAGATGATAAGTGACTACTAAGAGTATTCTGTTGGTAGTGGTCCTTTCCTCATACTGAAGTAGCTGCTCTCTAGGTACCTGTGTTGCATGTTCTATTGCTCTGTCTGTTTCTCTGGAAGAGTGTCCCTGCTCCATAAAGGTGTTTTGCAACATAGCCAAATGTGTATCTCTGTCTTCCTCATTTGCACAGATACGGTGATACAGAAATGCTTGACTGTACATGAAAGATTTTTTGTGTGGTTCGGATGATTACTATTCCTGTGTAAGTATCTTTGTCTGTCTGTTGGCTTCCTGTAAATGTGTGTATGCAAGATTTCATCCTTGATGGTGCCAGTGGTGTCCAGAAAATTAACACTGGTGGCAGAATACTCCAGGGTAAACTTTATGATAGGGTGGAGGTTAAGTTCCTGATGAAAATCTTTAAGTGTGTCAGTGCCCTCTTTCCAAATTATAAACAAATCATCAATGTAACGGAAATAAGTGAGTGGTTTGTGGGACAATGCCTTAAAAAGTCCTCCTCCAAATTCACCATAAAGAGATCAGCATACTGTGGAGCCATTCTGGTGCCCATTGCTGTTCCCATAGTTTGAACATAATGTTTACCATTGAAGCTGAAGTTGTTATGTTTCACAATTAATTCAATAAGTTTCCCCATCACTCCTGGGTCAATGTTTTGGTCTAATCCTTTCTCATATAGGTATTTAAGGCAGGCTGAAATGCCATCCGTGTGTGGAATATTAGTGTAGAGGGATGTTACATCCATCATAGCTAAAATGGTGTTAGGTGGTAAGTCCTTATAACCAGAAAGTTTACACAGAAAGTGTGTGGTGTTCTGGATGTAACTGTCCTTTTCGATAACCAGCAGTTTTAAAATAGGTTCTACAAATCCTGAGATCCTCTCAGTCAGGGTACTATTGCCTGAGACTATGGGTCTTCCCGGATTGCCCAGTTTATGTATTTTATTCAGCATGTAGAATGTCCCGGGCTTGGGTTCAACAAGGATAAGATCCACTAGTCTGCCTTGGACATGGTTAGGAAATGGACATTTAATAATTTAATAGGACTTCAGTGTGTTGTTGTTGTTTTGTTTTTATTTTCATAGAGTCTTTTTTAACTGGTTATCAATATGTTGGTTTCTCACCAATTATACATGTGTGTGTGGGGTTGGGAGGTTGGGATGTCTTGGGTGAGTGTATATGGGGGAGTTTAGTGTGTGTGTGTGTGTGTGTGGGGGGGGTAATTTTCTGTGTATTTTTGGTGGGGTTGGAGGATGGCTTTTTTTGTTTTTGTTTTTCTGTGGGGAGGATGCTGTGTGTGTGGGGGAAGGGGTTGGGATTGTGCTTACTTATTGAGGTAGGCTTATATTTAGGAACATGTCATAATTATGCTACAGGATGTTAGGACTCTTGGCTCACATACATAGTGAATATATAATCCTTTCCTTCATATCTTTTTCCTTGGGGGGGAGTTTAATTCTAAGGGGGTTTTATACAGTTTCTTAAGACTGTTTCTGCTCATATAGTTATTTGATTATACTCTGACTCATTATTGAACCTTGAACATTTTAAGACACATGAACTCATTTTCTAGGTGGTCCTGGAGAGTTTTATCTATTTATGTTTGCCAATAATACTGACAATTGATATTATCTTGTAAAAATATTGTTACAGCACTGTAGGTTTTAATGTTTATGTAGTGTGTTAACTAGTTGAGAGTATAGTTTAGAAAATATCTCCAGATAAGTTTAAATCTGTATGAATGTTTTAAACAGTTGTTCATACAAGGTACACTTTTCTTATTCCCCTTGTATTTCCATATATATATTTCTGTTGTACAGTTGTTTATCATACAGTACTATCAAGTTTTAATATGGACATTTGTGGTATTAAATCTAAAGGTCTTGCTTTTAATTTTGAATGTATTCTCTTAACACACACATTCATTAAAAATTTCAGTTACAGGCTTTGCCTGCTTGAGTGTTCAGCTTATCTAATGGATTTGACCTTGAAAAGATTCTCAGTAATAGCAAGTTAATGGGCTGCTATTCATTCCATTTAAATTTGTGATTTTTTTTTGAAATAGATGCTTTTAACCAATGAGAATGTTTTCTTTTTTTATGTATGATCTGGGTGCTAATAGATTGCGACTCTCTGAACAATTGTCATAAGTCTCCGAGGAAGGACTTGCTTAGTCTGAAAGCTTAGACATTGTTTTCTTTTTGTAACATGTTAGTCCAATAAAAGGTATCAAAACATTTGTGTCTGGACAGAAAGAAAACAAAAATTAGTCACAAGTTTCACAAACACATTCAGCAGGTGAGGCCCTCTGCTCCCACAGTGCCAACCTTCGCGCGCAGTAATGAGAACAGGTAACAGACAGGGTAGTCCTCCTGTCTGCTTTTGGGTCTGAATCACCTTTAGTCTGAAGTTCTGGGGGGATTCAAACTGTGAACCTTATGCTAGCATACCCAATGTATAGGCTCAGATACGTACCCTCTTTGGGGATTGTGGTACAATATTTCACCAGGGGCACCAAGCCAGGTTTCCAAAATGAACCCTTAAAACTCTATAAAAGACCTTAGGTATGTTCTTACCTTTTCCCAGTTTAGTAACACCATCAAGCTTTTGAACAGTTTTTTGTCAGTCTTAACCCTCTATACGTCACATGCAAAAAGAACTGAGAGGTATTTTACTAAAAGATGATAAAAATATGAAAAATATAAGCACAGAACAATATATAAAAAGAGAGCATACAATCACTTAAAAGAAAAGCAAAGAAAACTACAGACAAACTCCTACCAACATAGAGTTTAGATCTTTTCTATCTATTGTATTTCTTCTTTAAGTGCTTATCAGAGCTGTGTGTCTTTCTAGAGTCCCAAAATGGAATATCTGTACAGTTCAGACACAGTATAGTTTAAACTGTGTCTCTCCACATCCCTTCTGTGAGTCATCTAGCTCCTCCTTTTAGAATATAAAAAGGAATACAAAACAGGATGGCCTATCAGGAGGTATATTAAATAAGGTGACATCAGCAAAGACTCATTTCCCAAATATGACTCCTTAATTAAACATTTTCTCTTTGATCTGGTGTAGTTCCTATTCCCAAGGCATATCAAAGGGTTTTACAAATTTAGCACCAGGTTGGTATAAAATGTTCTTTCTATTGTAATCATAAAACTTTAGGAGCTTTATATCCTGGCAGCTGGGTCAGTTCCAATTAAGACAGAAAAATAGGAGACCCTTAATTAAGTCTCTCTCTGGTCTTTTAATTACCTCCTGGTTTCAGGTCACTTGTCGCTGTAGCTTCCCTGAAACCTGGGGGGGGGCACCCATAAGCATAGGCTGTCTTATGTGAGACCATCACCTACTATATTTTTATATTACAAATAGCATACAATAATCATAATCAGCTGGCCAAGTGTCACAGTCCTCCCCACCTAGAATGAATTTGGGGGCTCTATCCCCTGCATGAGATGAGCTTCCCAAGTCAGTTTATTCCTCATATAGACGTGATAAGCCATCTGCATTCTGATCGGTCACTTCAGCCCTATGTAAGATCATCATGTCATACCCTTGCAAGTCAAGACTCCATCTTAATAGTCTACCATTAGTTTTTCCCATTTGTGTCAGCCAAACCAGGGGGTTGTGGTCAGTTTGTACCTCAAAATGCTGCCCCTATAAGTATGGCTCTAACTTATTTAGGGCCCACACTATGGCAAGACACTTTTTTCCACAGTAGAGTAAGTCTGCTCCCTGGGAAGTAGCTTTTTACTCAGGTACACTACAGGGTGATCTTTCTCTTGGTTGGATGTCTGACTCAGTACTGCCCCAATACCCACATCTGATGCGTCAGTCTGGACTATAAAGGGTCTGCTATAGTCAAGACTTGTCAATACAGGAGCACTGCACAGTGCCTTCTTCAGTCTGGTAAAGGCTTTTTCAGAGGCTGGCTCCCAGGTAATTTTCTTAGGCATGTTTTTCTTTATCAGGTCAGATAGGGGAGCAGCCAGGGCACTATAATTGGGTACAAAGTTCCTGTAGTACCCTGCAGTCCTTAGAAAACTCCTGACCTGCTTCTGCATTTCTGGTCTGGGCCATGCCTTGATCACCTCTAGTTTTATGTGGTTAGGATGGAGCTGTCCCCGACCTACAACATGCCTGAAGTATGCCACTTCAGCCATGGCCACCTGGCACTTCTCAGCTTTGACAGTGAGCCCGGACCTCTGTATCCTGCCCAGCACTTCCCTAAGGTGGGACAGGTGTTCCTCCCAGCAGGCACTAAAGATGACAATGTCATCCAGGTACGCCACAGTGTACTCCTCAGTACCATTTAACACCTGGTTCACCAACCTTTGGAAAGTGGCCGTGGCATTCTTCATTTTGAATGATATTACTTTAAATTCAAATAAGCCTATCGGAGTGATGAAGGCCGACCTCTCCCTAGCTCTGTCAGTTAACTCTACCTGCCAATACCCCTTTGTCAGGTCAATAGTCATAAGGTAGGTTGCCCCTCCCAACTTGTCCAGGAGTTCATCGGTCTGGGATATCGGGTGGGCGTCTGACTTCGTGACTGCATTCAGTCCATGATAATCCACACAGAGAAATGAGTAGAGCCATCTGGCTTGGGCACAAGGATTATGGGTGAGACCCAGAGGCTGTGGGATCTCTGGATTACCCCTAAATCCAGCATTTCCTCCACCACCCTCCTAAAGTCATTTTGGACAGCCTCTGACACCCGATATGCTGTCCTCCTTATGGGTGTCTGTTTCCCTGTTTCTATATCGTGTGTTGCTAAGGGGGTTAGTCCAGGCTTGGTGCTAAACAGTGGGGCAAAGTCTGCTGGAACCTCCCTTACTTCCTGGATCTTGTCTGGGGCCAGCTGGGGAGACAATTTAACTACCTCCACAGAGGACTCCCACTTGCTTTCTTCCAGCAAGTCCAGAAGGGGGGTCTCCTTCATCCGTCTCCTCCCCAGGATTACATACTGCTAACACCATGTCAGCCCTATTACCATATTGCTTCATCATGTTGACATGGTACATTCTTTCTGTATGTCTTCTGTCACGTAACTCTATGATATAGTTCACATCATTTACCTTTCTAACTACATTGTACAGTCCTGCCCACTCAGCCTGCAGCTTGTCTTTCCAGACTGGAACAAGGACCATAACTTCCTGATCCACCGTGTACAAGTGAGCTCTGGCTCTGCAGTGGTACCACACTTTTTTTTTTGTTCTTTATTTATTAATAAGATTACAAATACCTTTGAACCCAGGGTTCTTTTACAAAGGTTCCACATCAGCAATGGATGCAAGCAAAACAGTGGTAAGATACAATAGAGGTCAGGAGGTTAACTTAGCAGAAAAAGACAGTACATGTGTATAGACTAGCACAGTTGCAAACAGTCAGTGGCAAATATCAATGCACAATTAACAATATGGGTGTGTGTGTATATATATATATATATATATATATATATATATATATAGATATATATATATATATATATATAGCAAGACACAAATACAAATAAAAAAACATCCTAGGGGTGACATAAGTGGAACAAGGGGTGGGAGATTAGAGTGGGAGGGGTGGGGAAAAGAGGGGTAGGCAGTCAAGGATTTGACATTGTCGTAAGTGCAAGAACAGGAAGAAAAGTGCTAGGTAGTCTGGGGTGGAGCAATAAGAGATAGGGTGATAGGGAGGGGGAGACAGGAGGAGAGTAGTGGGGGGTAGAATGGTAGGTGGGGGTGGGAGAGAGACAGGGAGTAGCAGGGAATGGAGGGGTGGAGAGAAGTGGGGAGGGTATCAAGGGAGGATAGAAGAGGAGGGAGAGGTGAAACAAAGCCGCAAGCCTAGGCAGAGCAGTCACAACTGCTGAGGTCAGTGAGGTGCTGGTGGAGTTTATGTCTAAATGGTCCAAGCTTGCTTTCAGCTGCAATTTCAGGGGGAAAGTTGTTTAGCAGCAAGGAGTCCCTGGTGTGGAAAGCACGTTGAGCCTGGTTGGTATGGCAGAATGGTACAATAAATGTTGGTTTGCGGGAACTGCGTGTAAAATGTGCAGTGACTGTGGGCAACATTAAGGCATGAGTTTCAGGGGGTGTGAGGTTAAGACAAATTTTCTTAGCCAGTAGGCAGGTCTGATAGACAAGTCTACTATTTAGATTGAGCCAGTTGGACTACTTGTAGAGATCACAGGTATGCGTATGCTTCCCTGCACCATTGAGAAGTCTACAGCCTTTGTTATGGGCTGTCTTGACCCATTTTAGGGTGGTATCAATGGCAGCCCTTTAGAAGACAAGCCCATAATCAATGATGGGTAGGACTGAAGCAGTTATGGCTGCATGCATAGCTTCTTTGGTAAATCAAATCATACTAACATACTATTTGCCAGCAGATTAGGTCTTACGGTCTATCGAGTCTGCTCGAACCTTAGATCCTTAGTTGGGTGCCGAGACCCTCCCATCCCTTGTGCTCCAGAAACCCCTATCATCCATCCCCACCCCCCTTGGACAGGCCATCATCTGATACATCCACATTCTGTGTCTGTCCCACCCTCTCTTGAAGCCCTCCACTGTGGATCTCTGAACCAGCTCACCAGGCAGTGCATTCCAAGGGTCCACCACCCTCTCAGTGAAAAACCTCCTCCTCCTCTTTCCCCCTCACCCTTCCACCTTCCAACTTCAAGCCATGCCCTCTGGTGATACCTCCTGCTTTAGTCTAAAGATCCTCCATGTTAACCCTATTTATTCCCTTGAGGTACTTGAAGACCCAATCATATCCCCCTGTCTCTCCTCTCTCCAATGAAAACAGGCAGAGCTCCTCAAGTCTGTCCTCATCGTCAAATCCCCTAGCCCTCATATCATCTTTGTTGCCTCTCCTCTGTACCCTCTCCAGGAGCTGTATGTCCCTCTTCACGTAGGGTCTCCAGTACTGTACACAGTACTCAAGGTGTGGTCTAACCAGTCCATTGTACAGCGGCAGAATCACTTCCTTGCTCCTAGAGGTGATCCCCCTTATGATGAATCCCACCATCCTGTTTGCCTTGCTAGCTGCTCTCCTGCACTGCTCAGAGTTATTCATACATGCATCCACCATGACCCCTAGGTCTTTTTCCCCTATTGAGGCCTCCAGTGCCTCCCTCCCAGGGGTGTACCTGTGTTTAGGGTTTCCCACCAAGATGCAACACCTTGCACTTGGTGATATTGAAATTTAATTTCCATGTGTGAGCCTCAGCTTTCCAGGGTGTCCAGGTCTTGCAGGGCCAACCTCCCTCTTCTCCCTCAACTACTGCTCCCATCTTGAGTCATCCGTGAAGAGACTCATTTCACCCCTATACCCTCCCAGATGTCCGATATGTATGCATTAAACAGGATCGGACCCAGGACCGAGCCGCGTGCCCACTACCAACCTCTCTAGGGTTCAAGAGCTCCCCACAGACCACTACTCTCTGAGTCGTCCAGCTAGCCAGTTTTCAATCCATCTGACCATCAAGGGCCTACTCCTAACCCCATCAGTTTCTCCACCAGACCATTGTGGACAGAGTCAAACGCCTTGCTGAAGTCCAAGAATAATACATCCACAGGCTTACCCCTGTCCAGTTCTGATGTTACCCATTCATAGAACTCCACAAGGTTGGTTTGACATGATCTACCTGGCACAAACCCATGTTGCCGACTATCCAGACCTCCCACCTCCTCCACGTACACCCCCAATCATTCCTTTAGTATACTCTCCATTAATTTTCCCACCACCGATGTCAAACTGATGGGTCTATAGTTACCTGGTACTTCCCTCGACCCCCCTTTATGGATTGGTACCACATGTGCCTCTCGCCAATCCCTAGGTACCCTTCCTGTCTCAAGTGACCTGCTGAAAAGCTCCGCCAGGGGTGCAGCCAGTATGTCTGCCAATTCCCATAGTACTCTCAGATGAATTCCATCCGGCCCAGGAGATTTGTCTTTCTTTAGGGCCTTGAGGGCTAACCACACCCTTTTGGCGGAGACAGCATCATCCGTCCCCTCCACCTTACTGGCCTTTTTATCCTTACCCAGATGTGACACCCCTGGGGTACCTCTCCCTCCCTCTTGCTCCATTTCTGTTGCTCCCCTGATCCCACTTACTGATGCTTCTATCCCCTTCATGCCTTGCTTTGTAGATATCCCATCCCCCTCCCTAGTGAACACAGAGGCAAAGTACTCGTTAAATCAAATCAGTATTTATTTATATTGCGCTTTTCAAAGTGCTAAAGCGCAGAACATAGCCAAAACAGCATACATCAACAATAAATACAAATATAAAAACAGTTTAAAAAGCAGCAAAATAACTTAATCAAAAGCTAGAGCAAATAAGTGGCTCTTCAATGATGCTTTAAAAGACTCTGTGGACGGGTACTCTCTAATCTGACGAGGTAGAGAGTTCCACAGGGTTGAGGCCACAAAAGAAAATGCTCTGGCCCCAGATGACCGAAGACGAACCCTGGGAATCTCTAGTAATCCCTCATCGGTGGAACAGAGTGGATGGTGAGGGTGGTAAGGCCAAAGGAGATCTTGCAAGTAGCCAGGTCCCTGTCCGAGTAGGGTCTTATAGGTCAGCAACGTGACCTTGAAGATGATTCTCCATCACACTGGGAGCCAGTGCAGTTCACACAACACAGGTGTGATATGACAAGTTCTTGATAGCCCAGTAAACAACCTGGCTGCAGCATTCTGCACCAGCTGCATGCGATGGAGATCCACCCCCAGCAACCCTAGATAAAGGGCATTACAGTAGTCAAGATGTGAAGAAACAAAGGCGTGGACCAACACAGGAAGGTCATCATGTGGAACAAGGTGTTTTATCTGGGCTATATTCCTCAGATGGTAAAAGGAGGATTTGACAACGGCTGACACCTGTGTCTTAAGCGTCAGCTGACTGTCAATTATTATGCCCAGATTCCACATCTGTTCAGAAGGTTTCAACTGGTTACCCCCTAACACAAGGCCAGAGGGAGACCCAGGAGTCAACTTCTCTGCACGGTGACCTGGGTCCACCACCAGCACCTCAGTCTTGTCCGGGTTCGGTCTCAACCAGTTAGCAGACAGCGACGTTGGTGGTAGAGGACCCCAATTCTTGAGTTGACTGATTTTGAGATGTGTTGAACATGTGAGCTGAAAGACATTGTGCAATCAAGGGTAATACCAAGGTATGTAAACTCCTGCACTTGCTCAAGTGGCTGTTCAAGTTCATTATGTATGGTGAAGTTTGTGGATCTATATTTGCTGTGAGAGCTATGGAACAGCATGGACTTTGTTTTTTTGTAATTCATCAACATCTTATGTTGGAGAAGCCAGGTTTCAACTAGGCTGAAGTTCGTCTGTAGCACCTTGGAGAGGGAGGAGGGGTCAGTATGGGAGGAATAGAGGACTGCATCATCGGCATAGAGTATTAAGCTATTATTGCAAGCTGCAGGAAGAGTTTTGATGAAAAGGCTGAAAAGTATAGGGCCAAGGATGGAACCCTGGGGTACACCAGAGCAGACTGGAAGTGCACTTGAGAGAGAGTCAACGATTTTGACTTTTTGGCTCCTTGCCGAGAGGTAGCTTTCAAACCATTTGTTTACATCAATAGATAGTCCAAGGGAGAAGAGTGAGTGAAGCAGGAGCTGGTGGTTCACACAGTGTCAAATGCCTTGGCCAAATCAATGAACACGGCACCCAGTAGGTGGCTACTGTCAATCACCTTATGAATATGGCTGGTGAAGTAAAAGCAGGGCAGTGATAGTACTATGGTCTTTTTTAAAGCCTTGTTGTTGCGGGCAGAGTAAGTTATATTTGTTGAGGTGTTCAGACAACTGGTCAGCTACAATTCATTCCAATGCCTTGCAGAGTGGTGGGAAGATAGAGATAGGGTGGTAGTTAGAGAGAAGTTATCTATCACCGCTTTTATGAATGGGTGCGACCACTGCTGATTTCCAGAGCTGGGGAATTGTTTATGAGAGAGTGAGAGATTCAGAAGTTTAGTGAGAGGTTGTAGGACAATGTCAAGGGAGAGAGAGAGAGGAGTCTGAGGTCAAGGGTATCGCTGCTGAAACTGGCTTTGCTTAGCACTTTGTTAAGATATCTTTTAGCTTCAGACATGGATACCCTCTTAAAGTAGAATGGGGGGGTAGTACTGTGGCCCAAATTCACCCAGTAGGTGAAGGAGTATTGCAGGTCTTGTCACCAGTGCCAAGAAATAGGGAAGGCAGGTAAAAAAAAAACAAGCTGCCCTAATTCCATTGCCCATAGTGGAAGAGCCATGCCAGAGGGTGGGAATGGATATTGTGGGGCCTTCAACTACACCTAGCTTCTCTGGGAAGAGGTTCATCCTGACTGTGGTATATTATGCCAACCGGTATCCAGAGGCAGTCCCCCTATCCTCACTGAGGACAGACAAGTTTGCAGCATGTAATCCTGGGGAGGGGACATTTCTGTTGGGCAGCTGCCAGGTTGCTCTGGGCTGTCCCCATAAGCTCCTTCAGCCTTTCCCTAAACCTAAGAACATAATCCACTATGGGAGTGCCCTGGGTGGCATGCTTGGCTTCCCAGTCCTCCCAGATCAAGTCTAGGGGCCCACGTACCCAGCATCCATATAAGAGCTCGAAGGGGGAAAATCCTGTCAACTCTTGGGGCACCTCCCTGTATGCAAACAACAGGTGGGGAAGGTATTTCTCCCAGTCCCTCCCACGCTGTTCAGCAAATGCTTGGAGCATTGACTTCAGGGTAACGTTAAATCTTTCCACAAGCCCATTGACTTGTGGGTGATAAGGTGTCATGCACATCTGCACCACCCCACACTTCTCCCACAAACATTTCATCAGGTCCGACATGAAGGAACCCCCTCGATCCGTGATGACCTCCTGTGGAAACCCAACTCAGGAGAAAATCCCAAGTAAAGCATCTGCCACTTTGTCTGTCCTCAGTGAGGATAAGGGGACTGCCTCTGGATACCAGGTGACATAATCCACCATAGTCAGGTTGAACCTCTTCCCAGAGGAGCTGATAGTATTTAAAGGCCCCACAATATCCATTCCCACCCTCTGGAGTGGCTCCTCCACTATGGGCAATGGAATTAGGGTGGCTTAGGTTTTCTTACCTGCTTTCCCTATTTCTTGGCACCAGTGACAAGACCTGCAATACTCCTTCACCTGCTGGGTGAAGTTGGGCCAATAGAAATTCTGGGCCAACCACTGCACAGTGTGTGCGATTCCCAGATGATCAGACAAGGGAATAGCGTGTGCAGTCTTGAGCAACTGCTCACAATACCCCTGGGGAACGACAAGCTGCCTGCCTATCACCCCTCTCTCTGTCTTAGCATCCTGAGCATACATCAGTCAATTTTCCCAATAAACCTTATGTTTACTGTCACCTCCCTGTGCTCCATCACAGTCTACTCAAGCTATCAGCTTCTGTAGACTAGGATCACTTTTCTGAGCAGCGGAAAACTCCTTACACATTCCCAAGGCATGGGACAGGTCCCCTTCAGTCTCTAAACTAGGGTCCCTAGCACTGGTGTCAGGGCACTCAGGATCACTGTTATCCCTAACCCTCTGACAATGGGTCACCCCTCCTTCTTTGGAGTAACCCTCCATAGCTGTGTGGTTAAATGCTACTGGGGAAATTTCTGCCCCCTTTTCATTAGTCTCCATATCAGGAGACACAGGCTGGGGAAACAGCCTCCCAGTGATTTCCACAATGGCTTTTGTGGGGTCCAGGGAACTACAATTTCCCCACCCCGCTTGGCAATGGGTAACTGCACACACCATCTCCTGTTTGAGATTATTGCCAAGGATGACATAAACTGCTAATGTTTTAGCTACCGCCACCTGTTGCACAGTTCCCCCTGTTTCTCCTCAGTCTAGGAGAACACTAGCGAGTGGCAATGTGATCGCCTCACCAGTTAACCCTTGTACAGTTACAAATGTATTAAATATAAGCTGACCAGGCTCTACCATATCCCCTTTTACCAATGTCAGGGATGCCCCTGTGTCCCTTAATCCTTGTGTCTGTACACCATTCACCGTGACTGGGTGCATGTGATCCCTCATGTTCACAGGTATGCTTCCAGGGACACACAAACAACCCACTTCTTTCCTAGCCCCATGTTGCATATTGCTCATCCTTTTGGGATACTATCTGGCAGTATGCCCAGTTTCTTTACAAACGCAACATTCGTTTCTTTTCTTAGAAAAATCTTTTCTTTGAAATCTGGGGCTAACTGGTTTCAGTGGAGGCAGTGAGGGTTTCAGCTGCCCTGAAGGCATGCTTTTCCCTTTCTGCACTGCCATGACCGCCCCATTCGCTCTCAGAGCAGGTCTGTTCTTGGCATAGCGGTCTGAGAGTTCAGCAGCCTTTTTGAACTGCTTTGGGCTCTCAGTCCTCCAGTCAGGTTTTCAGCTCTGCTGGGCATGCCCCAAAAAACTATTCTAACAAAATAGCATTTTCAATTTTATCTACAGAGTTTGCTTCATTTCCCTCCCACCAACATTTTAAACACTGATGTTTTGTGGCTAGCTCCTCATAGCTCATGTCAGGGCCTCTCTTGAGCTTACAGAATTTAGTTCTGTATGCTTCTGCAGTTAAATCAAACTTTCTTAAAAGTGCAGCTTTAAGTTTGCTGTAATCATTTCTGTCCTCATTGTCCATTTGACCCCATGCATCCCAAGCTTTCCCGGTAAATAGCGGAGATAGCTGGAAGCTCCAAGACCTTCTAAGAATATTTGCCTGAATATAAACTTTTTTCAAAGGAATTTAAAAATACATCCATATCCTCCTCCTCTTTAAATTCAGCTATCAATTTGGAATTCAATTTGTAACCCAGTCCTGTAGTTCCAGTTAAACCCAAGCCACTTACCTGCTCTAGTGCTGGTGGCTGGATTTGTAGTTTCTCCAGTTCTTGTTGCCTCTGGTGCTCATGTTCTTCTCGGTCTGCCTCTCACTGTTCTTGCTTCTCTTCTATCTGCAACTCCAGCTCCATTCTGCGCAACTCAATCTGCAGTTTGATTGCTTCTGGCGCCAGAATGCTGTTGGCCTTCCCCTGCTGCTGTGGCCCTTCACTGGCAGTGGCCCTGCTGTCATCCTCACCAGATCTGGACACTGCACTGGCTGCTAGCCCTTCCATGCCCAAGGTCTGGTTCTTTACAGTCACAGTTTGTGACTTGATGCTCTGGGCATCTGCAGCCATCAGGGCATCCAAGAGGTTCTGCTTGGTGGCTCTCACCTTGTGCAGGACTCCTCTGTCCTGGCACAACTGCCTCAAGTAGCCTGCAGTGTACCTGCTGTAGTTGGAAGCCATCTTCTTCCCTAACTATGGATACTCTAACTTGCACTTTAGAAAAAAAATAAAACCTATGAGTGCAGTAATGTGAACAGGTAACAGACAGGGTAACCCTCCTGTCTGCTTTTGGGTCTGAAGCACCTTTAGTCTCAAGTTCTGGGGGGATTCAAACTGTGAACCTTATGCTTGCATATCCAATGTACAGGCTCAGATGTGTACCTTCTTCTGGGATTGTGGTACAATCTTTTGCCAGGGGCACCAAACCAGGCTTCCAAAATGAACCCTTCAAACTCTATAAAAGACCTTAGGTATATTCTTACCTTTTCCCAGTTTAGTAACACCATCAAGTTTTGGACAGTTTTTGTCAGTCTTAACCCTCTATATGTCACATGCAAAAAGAACTGAGAGACACCCAGGCAGTCTTTTAAATAAAAAGTATTTTACTAAAAGATTATAAGAATATGAAAAATGTAAACACAGTACAATGTATCAAAGAGCATACAATCACTTAAAAGAAAAGCAAAGAAAACTAGAGACAAACTCCTACCAACATAGAGTTTAGATATTTTCTTTCTAATGCATTTCCTCTTTAAGTGCTTATCAGAGCTGTGTGTCTTTCTAGAGTCCCAAGATGGAATATCTCTACAGTTCAGACACAGTATAGTTTAAACTGTGTCTCTCCACACCCCTTCTGTGAGTCATCTAGCTCCTCCTTTTAGAATATAAAAAAAATACAAAGCAGGATGTCCTATCAGGAGGAATACTAAATAAGGTGACATCAGCAAAAACTCATTTCCCAAATATGAATTCTTAATTAAACATTTTCTCTTTATATACCTAAGGTCTTTTATAGAGTTTGAAGGGTTCATTAGATGGGGTGCACCCCAGGGTCCTTAAAGAACTAAGAGAGGTGGTGGCTGAACCTCTGGCTATCCTGTTCAGCCAATCACTGGAAACAGGGGAGGTACCCAAAGACTGGAGGACAGAAGATGTAGTCCCCTTATACAAAAGTGGGAACAAAGAGGAAGCAGGGAACTACAGACCAGTCAGCCTCACCTCGGTAGTGGGAAAGATCATGGAAGCACTACTGAAGGAGAGATTGTGGAACATCTGGTTGTCAATGGACTACAGGACCCAAGGCAGCATGGTTTCACCAGGGGGAGGTCATGTCAGACCAACCTCATTGAATTTTTTGACTGGGTGACTAGGGAGGTGGATCGGGAGGGCAGTGGACATGGCCTATCTGGACTTCAGCAAGGCCTTTGACACTGTGCCACATAGAAGACTATTACACAAACTGGGGAATATGGGTGTGGGCAGGACAGTAGTGTGGTGGGTAGGTAACTGGCTGGGTGGCAGGACACAGAGGGTGGTGGTAAATGGCTGTCACTCCACAGAGGGAAGAGTAACCATGGGGTACCACAGGGATAGTGCTGGGACGGTCCTATTCAACATCTTCATCAGTGACATTGCACAGGATCTAGAAGGCAGAATTTCACTGTTCGCTAATGACACAAGCTGTAACAGAGTAGACACACCAGAGGGTGTAGACAGAATGAGAAGGGACCTGCAGAAACTTGAAGAATGGTCAAGGGTTTGGCAGTTGAAATTCAATGCAAAGAAGTGCAAGATAATGCATATGGGCACAAAACCCTGGCACAATATATCAGTTGGGGGTGAGGATATAGCATGCACCAAGCAGAAAAGGGATCTTGGGGTTGTCATCTCTGATGACCTCAATGTAGGAAACAGTGTGACAAGGCATCAGGTAAAAAGCAAATAGGATGCTGGGATGTATAGGCAGGGGCATCACCAGCAGGAAAAGGGAGGTCATAATTCCGCTATACAAGACACTAGTGAGGCCCCACCTGGAGTACAGTGTACAGTTCTGAGACCATACCTACGTAAGGACATAGACGGGTAGAGAAGGTTCAGAGGAGGGCAACAAAGATGGTGCATGGGTTGCATCACAAGTCCTATCAAGACAGGTTGAAGGAACTGAACATGTACTCCCTGGAGGAGAGGAGGAGAGAGGATATGATAGAGACATACAAGTATCTTACAGGGAGGAACAGGGTGCAGGAAAACACTATTTTAAGCGAAAAGATGTTTTAGGACTAGAGGCCATGGGATGAAGTTGGAGGGAGGACTATCAGAGGAAACATGAGAAAGAATTTCTTCACAGAACGGGTGGTGGACAAGTGGAACACCCTGCCAGAGGAAGTGGTGGGGGCTGAAACAATCACAGGATTTAAGAATGCATGGGATAGACATAAAGGAATTCTAGAGGGCAGGGGTAAGGGGAAACAGACTTCTAGGAAAACAAACTGAACTTACAAGCTCAAATGGGCAGACTAGGTGGGCCGTAGGCCCTTATCTGCCGACACTGTCTATGTATCTATGTATCTTTGATCTGGTGTAGTTCCTATTCCCAAGGCATATCAAAGGGTTTTACAACTTTAGCACCAGATTGGCATAAAATGTTCTTCCTATAGGAATCATAAAACTTTTCAAGCCCTGTATCCTGGCAGCTGGGTCAGTTCTAATTAAGACCTGAAAACAGGAGACCTTTAATTAAATCTCTCTGGTCTTTTAATTGCCTCCTGGTTTCAGGTCACTTGTCACTGTAGCTTCACTGAAACCTGGGGGGAGGGGCACCCATAAGCACAGGTTGTCTTATGTTAGACAATCACCTACTATATTTTTATATTTCAAATAGCATGCAATAATCATGACCAGCTGGCCAAGCATCACAATAAGTACATCTTGTGTCTGTTAGAAAAAAATATCCAGTCTGGGTTTTTTTGGGGGGATGGGGTACTGTACCTACAGACCTACGTTAAACCCAATTTTGTGTCCAACTTAGTCATCAATTTCCCAGGTGTTTTCCTATAGGTAGGGCTGCCTCCCATTCTCTCACAGGTATTGGAGAGTATGTAATTAAAATCTCCCCCTATCATGTAAGGGGAGACAACAAGGATCTGTTACTGTGTCCATTAACATTTGCCAAAAAAATTATTGTTCTCTTCTTCCACATTCAGAGCAGATAGATTTAAACAGGTGCAGTTCATGCCCTGGTATATTACCTGGTTTATCAGCAGAGCTGTAGTGTTACCACTGGTGATGCCAGTGACCAGTGTTCTGGTGCAAGCCCTGATCAATGGGGGCTTGATGGGGGAGGAGGCTTGAGCACCTCAGCAGATGCTCTTGTCCAGGGGAGAGGATGGCTCTGCCCCACTGCAGTACTGCTAGTTGGGTGACCACAGGTGGTGCTGTACATTGGAGCAGCCTACAGTTGTGGGTGGGATAGGCAGGAGACTGGCCATCACAATGTTCATGCATGCACAGCATATGTCATATCCCTGCTGACAGTTTTCAGCTGCAGTCTTTGGGGATGGGAACTAAAGTAGAGACTACACATGCAGAATCAATGCATTGCTTCAGGGTGCCAAGACATTACAGCACCAAAACTCAACTTTGCCACCCCTTCCCTGAGTTCTGCCCCCCCCAGAGTTAGGATCTATTGTTAGGGGGTGTGGGGGCACAGCCCTCCACTGATGGGGTCATGGGGGGCATAGCCCCACCAAAAAGTGTGGATGGTGACATTGCCGTTTGGCACCATAGTGACTCGGTGCCCTAACACTGGTGCATTCTGAGGGTGGAACCATGCAGAATGACACCCCGGGACTTCTGCAGGCCACACACCCACTGAACTGGGACAGTTGCCAATGGATTAGCATCTTGGTCCCCCTCTCCAGGGATTCCCTGACATCTCAGGGAGGGGCACCATTGTTTGGGGCAAGCCACGGTCTTCCACTGGTAGTTTTTAAGTCTCTGGGGAAGGCTAGAAGGTGGGGCTGGGGAGTCCTAAAGAAGGACAGCAGGCATAAGTCCCCTGACACAGACAAGGAAGACATAAACAGAATTTATAAAAAATATTCTACTGTATATTCCTTTCAGTCTAACATAGCACTCATCCCTATCCACTTCGACCATGGACATATGAAATGGGTAATTGTTCCTAATTAAAATGGTGATCCCTTTTGACTAGAGTGGCCTTTGTACGGAGCTGTATGCACCTTCCTCACCCATGATGTCTTCATCTTACTGTGTTCTTAATTATTAAGATATGTCTATTGCAGAAATGCAAAGGTAGCTTTCATCCTATTAAGATCCTACAGAATCCTTGAACTTTTGATTGGGCCTTTTATTCCCCAAGCATTATATGTAATAACTTTCAAGTCTCCCATGTTTCCAAAATGGATATTCTAGATTCCCTTGCCACTTAGTCATCCTTCTACAGAAGTACCATGGTGTGGCCATGTGTAAAGTAAAAAAATTTCATAACTGGATCAAGCTGATGAACTTAATTGTGAAGATAACCTCCATACCTTCAGTCCACTGCCCTTCAGATATAAATGGTTGAAGTGACATCAAGGTTCTTCACTGCTTTCTCACCCCTCCTCATGAAGGTGGTCTAATAGGGAAGATGACTTTGAGAATCCCTGATATCCAGAACTGTTACCACTTTGGCAGCTGGCACATATGGGTGGGTAGGTTACGCTGCTAGCAGTGTCCTAAAGAAACTAGCTGGGTCCAAGAGTCTGAACTCAAAATTTCTCCCTAGACCCAGAATACCTCATACAATATCTGTAAGCCCCCCCCCCCCACATGGGTGAGCTGATTAGCCTCTGCTTGGATCTTCCCCCTCCTTGCTTTAGGGCCCCTTTTACTTCAGTATTACTTTTAGGCCATTACATTTTACTGCCACCAGTGGGTAGTGTTTTCAAATGTTATTTAAGCCCTGGTTCCCTGGGGTGGGATGAGAGATAGGAGTCAGCAGCAGTGAGAAGGACCAGTGTTCCGAGGGGTAGGAGTCAGCGGCAGTGACAAAGGGACAGTGTTCTGAAGATGGTTCCCCCCTCTCAGCCTAGGAGTCAGTAAGGCAGCATCAGTGCAATGGGGGAAGGTATGGTCTCGGAGGGAGGGCTGGCAGGAGTTTTTGAGGCTGTTGTGGTGCAGGAAGAGGTTACGTCAGCTGCAAGTTGGAGGGGAAAGCTCGAAGCAGAGAGGAATATTTTTGGAAAGGCACAAGAATCTCTGCATCGCAGGGGTCCTGGTACCCCATTTCTGGTAAGGGGTATCCTGGTATTTGGGCTGCTGCAGTGGTGGCAGCACTGCAGCAGGGTCACCAGAGGTGGCAGATCTGGTGGGCCGTACCTGTGTGGCATGCTGCCAGGGTGAATAGTTTCAGCAAGGGGAGCGCAGTCTGGGATTTGCTATGGGGCTTGCTGTGACCATGTCTGGGACAGGCCCCAGGGCCTGCAATGCTCATGTTTGGGACAGGCCCATCAGACCCATTAAGGGCCATGACTCCTGGGAAACAGGAAGAATTTGAAAATGAGGAGCCGCTGCTATGCCTGGGGTTTAGCCTGGAACAGGATCGGAGAGTAGAGGAGGTAAAAGCACTGTTTTTGGCTCAGGAGAACCGTAATGGGTAAATTATTGGGAGCTGCCATGGGAGGCTTAGGCTGCAATCGCCCTGCAGTCAAGTATTTAGCTCAGCTGGCATGGGAGGTGTAAGGTACTCCCCTGCTAGGATGTTAAGCACCAGGAAGTTGGTTTCGGAGGAAAGTTATTCTGAATAAGTGTGAGATACCTGCCCAAGGGAAAAGTAACAGTGGAGCCAGAGTGGTCTATAATCTAGGAATGCATATAAATCTTGGTTGCTTTGTTCGATCTAAGTGTGCTCTGCAAAAGCCGTTGTGCTCTAGTAACTATCTCTCACCCTCAAGGAGCTGCTCCTGATTTCATTTAAAATAAACTTTTGGACTAAATCATTTCCATGTCCAAAATAAAGGTTTACAGTTCTTGTGATTATGGTGGTGGTGAGTGATTATTTAAGAATTAATTAATTCCACTTGCTCACTTAATTTTCTTGTTTCCGTGAAAATAACGACCCCCCATTTTGGAAGATCAGCAGTGAAGTAACCTGTAGTGGAGGAATGCTACCAGGGTAAGGGAAGGCCTGTATAGAGAGAGAGAAGACATCAGCAGGTAAGGCTACCCTGTTTTCTACATCTGTCACTGTGAAGGTTCCAGGAAGTGTTCGGGTCTGTGTCCTGCTATAACATCGGGACCCCTACATAAAATTGAGGACCAGGGATGGGTTACATATCATAGCAAGATTATGTTAGCAACTGCAGTATCTAGAACTGTTAGACTAAATGGACATAAGGTGAGCATGCCTCCTTCCAGTCCTTATCACTGTTGTGACCTTCATACTCTGTGCCTTCCCAAGGGAAGGGTAGGGTTGGGTACAAGGGGAACCTGTATAAAAATGTGGAACACATCACAGCTTCAAAAAGAAGGATTAAACACTCCAACCAATTTATTTTATATTCTTTGAGTCCAAAAGTGGTTCTAAGTGTCATTGCCTACTTATATGGATAGAGGGTTTACACTGATGTGAAGCCATCTTCGATCACTCACCCTCACTACCTCAGCCCTCTCTTCTAGGATCCCTCTCAGCATTCTGTGGTCTAGTCCCAGTTCCCACCTCCTTTCCAGAGACCCTCCCCACAAAAAAAGAAAAAAGAAAGCTCAGTTTGTGCTCCATGTACACTCTACAGTACAGACCCTACTATCACGCAGTACTATATGTGCATGCGTACATGTCCAAGCCTTTGCAGCCCTGAACCACCACCTGTCTCTATTTCACTAGCCATGGTGCATAAATCTTAGCCATCCATACCCCGCTCCAAGAGTCAGTTCTACTGCCTCGTACTGTAGGTACTAAACCAGTGAGTGTTATCGGGCTGGGACTGCCAGTACCCATGATATATACAGGACAGTGGGGGCCCACTAATGAACCAAAATTAGCATTTGCTAGGGAGGAAGACACTCCAACAATTCTCTGTAATATCATTCAATGCTTTCCCTTGATGTTTCAGCATACACACACACACACACACACACACACACCCACGTCCCTCTGCTCACTGGATAGACCATTCACCATTTCCAGTGCATATGCTGCTTGAATTAAAAGGTACATTTCACCGCTCCGTCTGCTGCATCAGCTGATACATCAAGATATTCTGAACCACTGCTAGTTATTATATATCTTTTCTCAATTTTCTTATCAACTGCTGTTGCAGATGCTGGCAGTTGTAAGATTTTCTTATGCTTCCTATTTAAATGTGTTATGCATAGGAATACTGGCTGTCATGGCTGATTGCAGTCCCAACATCTTTAGGAAATCTTACTCCCCAATGTCAGAATCTATTTCTACAGTGGGTAATCATTGCTTCCATACATTCAAGCAGGGGTGTAGCAAGGAATTTTAAACTTGTACTCAAAACTGATGCCACTTGCCTCTGGATGGCACTGTTGTCTCCCATTACATAAACATAAACCAAAATATGCAGCGTCGCACAACACAGACAATAGACCCGCCCCCATTTCAGTCAAATATGCATTAAGCCAATAATCCCAATAGATTAATATTTTATAGATTTACATTTTATTTTATTCTAACACACACATAGAAGTTGGTTGACTTTTAGTTACAATGTTTAGGAAACATTGTGATAAGCCTCTGTACCACATCAAGATAGCCAGCCTGACAGAGGTCCATTCATGCCAGCACTCATGCATAAAAACAAACACACACACACCCCCACATACAAGTGACACAGCCAGCCACACACACACACACACACACACACCACACATATTATTTATTATTTTTTTATTTATTTAAATGCTTCACCAGGAGGCCACACTGAACAACAAGTTGCTCATCTCATGGTGTGACCTGGGAGGAGGGGTTACATAGGGTTGTGAAGGATGATCAGTTACAAAAGTATGTGGGTAGTACAAACAATACAACATTGTAAGATTGTGCAACAGTTGGAACACAAGATATTGTACAATAAACAGTAGAGGAACATTGGGTAAATTACAATACATGTCCAAAATCATACAAAGGAACATATGAACGTACAAAACCTATAGAACCATTTATAGTGCATGAGTGTACCAGGAGCAGGCTCGAGGTAGTATGCAAGTGCTGAGGGAGTAAAAAGGATGAGGTTAGGTTGTGCACACTGGTGACCCAGAAGGGCAGTTGGAGAAGAGAGGGAGGGAGAGGCAAGAACTGAATATGAGGAGAAGGGGTAGCCATTTCCTGATTTCCCCCTTCAGGATGTTGAGAACCCTGCCGGGGAGTCGCGGTAGGAAGGGCGGAAATGGGACAGGTATTAAGGTGGGTTAAAGCAGGAAACAGCTGAGGGAAAGTAATTGTGTAGGGGCAGAGGTAAGGAGTAGTTGGAGGAGGAGTGTCGTATTTCAGGGGGGAGGGCATTCCAGATTTAAGGGAAACGATGGGCGAAACCAGTCTGACTGATGAGGGTGGAGTGGCGAGGGACCGTCAAGGTGCGGGTGTCATTTGATTTGAGAGAGTGGGTGGGGGGAGGTGGAGTGGACAGAGTGGATGAGAGATAGAAGGGGAGCCCCCCGAACCAGAATTTGGAGGTTAGTTTGGCACAGTGAGAGATGCATCTGTGAGATAGTGGAAGGAAGGTTAGAGAGTGATAGCGTTCACATTGGTGGGAGCGGGAAGGGGAGTCAATAGCAAAGCAGCAGAAGGAGTTAAAGAGAGTGTCCAACTTGGTCAGGGAAGATTTGGTAGCAGCACCATAGACTACATTGCAGCAGTCGAAGATGGGGAGTATCATCTTCTGGACAATTTCGGACCTCCCAGTCAGCGGGATGCAACTACGATTCCTGTGCAGAGCACCAAGCTTGGGCACAGTTTCTTCAGGATAGCATCAATATGCACAGAGAAGTTGAGGTGCTGGTCCAGCCAAACTCCCAGATATCGAAATGAGGAGGTGTCCTCCAAGATGATCCCATCAAGGGTGTGGAAGGTGGGTAGTGCCGGAAGCCTACAGAGTCTCTGGCTGGTGCTAAAGGTCATTGAGACTGTCTTCTTGGCATTTAGAAAAAGCTGGTAAGAAGCAAACCAGAGCTGAACTTGGTTGACATCATGCTCTGGTTTGCACAGCAGCAGGGTTTTTGCCGGAGCTGTACAAAACAGTATCATCAGCGTACATGTGGATAGAAGAGGATGAGCAGGCTGTGGGAAGATCATTAAGGAAAATGGAGAAGAGAAGGGGACCAAGCACTGAACCCTGAGGGACATCAGTGTTGATGGGGAGTGGAGGGGAGATGGAATCAAGGATTCTCACCGACTGGATCCTGCCAATGAGGTAGAATTTAAACCAGTTGGTGGCTGATGGAGCAAGGCCAGCTGAGAAGACTGAATCAAGAAGCAGGGGATGGGAAACAGTGTCGAAAGCTTTGGCAAGGTCGACAAAGATGGCTGAGGTAATCAGGCCATCATCCATCCCTGAAAGGATGGAGTCAGTAAGCCTGAGGAAGGGGGTGGTTGTTGAGTGGTTCTTCCGAAAACCAGATTGGAAGGGGGTGAAGAAGTAGAAATCAGAGAGGAATGGTGATAGTTGAGAGAGAACTAAATGTTCTTGAAGTTTGGCAAGAGTAGGAAGGAGGGAAATGGGGTGGTAGTTGCCAGGAGTGGATGTGTCTCCACCCTTGGGGAGAGGAATGTCTACATCATGTTAACAGGACGAGGGTACTTGGGCAGAAATAAAGGACAGGTTAAGGATTAAGGAGATAGGATAAGCAATTGCAGGAGAAGAAAGGTAGAGAAGTTTAGGATTGAGCTCATCTGGTGAGGAGCTTTTAGAGAGGTTGAGGGATAGGAGAGCATTAAGAGCTTCATCGGGGAGAAAGTAGAAAAATAAAATGGGGGGGTAGGCACTGGCTGAGGCAAAGGGCTGAAGTTAATAGGTGGCAATGGGGAAAGGGAATTTAGAAGAGACGTGGTGCATGAGGTGTAGTAGGCATTAAATTCACTGGCCACGGAGCCAGGGTCAGAAACTAGGGAGTTATTTATTTTGAGAACTGGAGGGAGAGGGTGAGGGGGGGAGAGAAAACAGAGCATGAACTACCCTCCAGAATTTAGATGGAGAATTAGTGTTAGTCAGGAAAGAGGAGTTGAAATAATCAGACTTAGCCAGTCTAGTAGCTTTAGTACATGAATTGCGTAGCATTCTGTACTTGGCATAGTCATTTGGATGTTTAGTAGATTTGTGTTTTCTCCAGGCCCGATCATGCTCCCTGAAGCAGACCAGTAGTTCGGGGGTGATTCAGGGGAGGTGAAGCCTATGGACTCTGGTCTGTCTGAAAGGAGCAAAGACATTCCAGGTGGCAATGAATTTATCCTTAAAATAATCAAGTGCTTAGTCACAGGAATGGCAGTGGAGAGGGGAGCCCAGTCGGTGGAAGCGAGTGCAGAGCTGATTGGGGTAAGGTCTAAGGATTTAAAGGACAAGAGCTGTATGATTTTAGGGGGAGGTTTGGGGTGATGAATCTTACGTACAATGAAAATGGGGTTGTGGTCATTAAGGGCATCGGGGAGGAGATCAGATTTAATGACGCGATACAGGGTGGGTTGTGAGTGCCCAGTCAAGCAGGGTGTGATTTTGTGTGTTTAGAATTAGGGCGTGTGGGCTCAAGTATAAGTTGAGTGAGGTTTAGAGCAGTGACATCATTGTACAGCTTGTTTAACTTGGGAGGCAACCAATTTAGATTCATGTCACCCATTATGAAAACTTCACCAGATTGTGAGAGTGAGGTGATATTTGCAAAGAGTTCAGTCACGACCGAGGGTTGAATGCTTGGGTGGCAATAGATGCCAGCCACAAAGATTGGGATTGAGAAAGGAAGGGTAATGCAGGTGACAAGGGCTTCATTGGTAGCTGGGATGGATGTAGATAGGGTGGTAGTAAACTGCAGTGAGGACAGAATATACATGGCCAATCTCCCTCCATGACCCGATCAATCTTGTCTGGAGATGGAATACCCAGGGATAGCAATGGCACTGTCAGGGGTGCTTTTTTTGAGCCATGTCTCGGTAATAATTAGGATGTCAGGGGTGTGTGAAATCATAAGAGTTTGTAGGAGGTCTGTTTTAGGTAGCAGGTTGCAGATGTTCACATGGAGGAGCTTCAACCCATTAGGGAGGGTTGTGGTGGGAGTGGGGTTTGGAGACATGTTATTTGGGTTAGGAGCCAGGGTAGGAGAAGAAATAGGGCCAGGGTTTGGGTGGACGTTCCCTGATGAAAGAAGGAAGAGGGTAAGGATGAAATAGTGAAGTTTAGGATGTTAGTAATTGGAGAAGGAAATAAGTGAGGGAGGGGAAGGGGGGGTGGAGAGAAGGAGATAAGGAAACGAAGAAAGGCAAAGTGACTAGGAAGGGAAAACAGAGATGCAGGAGGGTAGTAGGGAAAGTGGGGTCTGCTTACAAGAGGAGCTGTGGGGTGATTGACAGAATGAAGGAGGTATCTGGAAGGGAAGAGGAGAAAGAGAAGTGGTAATAGGTGTAGAGGGGGAGACTGGGATAAATGTAAGAACCAGGAAGGGTGTGAATAGTAGGGAGATGAAAACCATTCTGGGTAGGGTAGTAGAGGCTTTGAACAGGCTTACAGATTCAGACCACACCACTGAATGTTAGGACGTTGATAATTTGCTTTAGGTATGAATGACCAGGACTAGGAGTAATAGGGGAGAGTAGTGGGTAAAGGATTGCAACCTACTTGTGTTGTTGCCCTCTAGTGGATTTACAGTATAATTTGCAAATAGAAAAGTAGACACTTCAAAAAGAAAAGTTTAGAAATAACCAACAACAATCTAATACACAATGTAACCACTGTACAACTTAAAATTAGTTCTGAAAATCAACTCTACAGTCCATTTGTGGAAACCCTAGTGGCAAGATTGTAATACATAATACAAGAAAAAAAAATCAACAAATCACTGACAGGCCAGTGCAGGTTATGCAAATGCTGCTCTGTACTGAACAGTGTTTCTCTGCAGTCTTATGCCCTAGTCTAGTGATTTCAGCACCGGTTTCAGTGTTGAGCAGGAAACTGGTGTCAGCGCCCCAGGCCATCTGGAACCTTTCAGTTCCCACTGGGAGGAAGGCTCCAAAATCCTCTTTCCCTTGTTCTGGGTCCAGGACCAGATGTTACCTTATGGGCCAAGGCGGAGCGTGGGCAGCAGGCATCTTCTTGGCCTGTCCTAGGCAGGCGGGTTGATTGTGGAGGGGACTGCATCAGCGGTACCAGCCCATTGGGCTCAGATCAGCCTTATGGGCCAAGGAGGAGCATGGGCAGCAGGTGCCAACTCGGCCTGTCCTAGGCAGGCGGGTTGCTTGTGGAGAGGACCATGTCAGCGGTACCAGCCCAGTGGGCTCCGATCAGCCTTATAGGCTAACTAGGAGCATGGCCAGCAGGCACCTTCTCGGCCTGTCCTAGACAGGTGGGTTGCTTGTGGAGGGGACTGCGTCAGCGGTACCAGCCCAGTCTGCTCCGATCAGCCTTATGGGCCATGGAGGACTGTGGGCAGCAGGCACCTTCTCGGCCTGTCCTCAGCAGGTGGGTTGCTTGTGGAGGGCACCGCGTCAGCAGTACCAGCCCAGTGGGCTCTGATCAGCCTTATGGGCCATGGAGGAGCATTGGCAGCAGGTGACTTCTTGGCCTGTCTTAGGCAGGCGGGTTGCTTGTGGAGTGGACCGTGTTAGTGGTATCAGCCCAATGGGCTGCGATCAGCCTTATGGGTCAAGGAGTAGCATTGGCAGCAGGCACCTTCTCGGCCTGTCCTAGGGAGGCATGTTGCTTGTGGAGGGGACCGCGTCAGCGGCACCAGCCAGTGGGCTCCGATCAGCCTTATGGGCCAAGGAGGAATGTGAACAGCAGGCACCTTCTCGGCCTGTCTTAGGCAGGCGGGTTGCTTGTGGAAGGGACTGCGTCAGCGGTACCAGCCCAGTGGGCTCCAATCAGCCTTATGGGCCAAGGAGGAGCGTGGGCAGCAGGTGCCTTCTTGGCCTGTCCTAGACAGATGGGTTGCCTGTGGAGGGGACCGAGTTAGCGGTACCAGCCTAGTGGGCTCTGAATAGCCTTATGGGCCGAGGAAGAGAATGGGCAGCAGGTGCCTTCTTGGCCTGTCCTAGGCAGGTGGGTTGCTTGTGGAGGGGACTGCATCAGCGGTACCAGCCCAGTGTGCTCCGATCAGCCTTATAGGCCAAGGGGGAGTGTGGCAGCAGGCGCCTTCTCGGCCTCTCATAGGCAGGCGGGTTGCCTGCGGAGGGGACGGTGTCAGTGGTACCAGCCCAGTGGTCTCTGATCTGCCGTATGGGCCAAGGAGTAGCGTGGGCAGCAGGTGCCTTCTCGGCCTGTCCTAGGCAGGCAGGTTGCTTGTGGAGGGGACCATGTCAGCAGTACCAGCCCAGTGGGCTCTGATCAGCCTTATGGGCCAAGGAGGAGCGTGGGCAGCAGACGCCTTCTCGGCTTGTCCTAGGCAGGTGGGTTGTTTGTGAGGGGACCACGTCCGCGGTACCAGCCCAGTGGGCTCCGATCAGCCTTATGGGCCAAGGAGGAGAGTGGGCAGCAGGTGCCTTCTTGGCCTGTCCTAGGCAGGCGGGTTGCTTGTGGAGTGGACCACATCAGCAGTGCCTGCCCAGTGGGCTCCGATCAACCTTAGACACACACCATATCTTTGCAACTGGCCACAATTATGTAAGCACTTCTTCCACCCCACAACACTACTCTGACTCTCCTGACCAAACATTAAAATAGTTGGCATCCACTGTTACTGTATATATACATTGCAACAAACCAGCCACACAAGCCTACTCCATACCTTCATGTCTTACATGGGTTTAGCAAAGGCATTGGATGTGAAGGATATTTTTCATTTAAAAATTAGATGCATACACCCCCTTCACATCCCTTCCAGAGATACAAGTGGATGCTAATGGAGGAGTTATTTAGGAGGAAAATGATAACAGATTGCTAATTCTTATTCTGTTAAGTATTGATTGCTGGTCACCTACTTTATGTACTGTGCCCCTACAATGTGTTATATTTTGTTTACCTTCTCCAAATCACCTTCCCTGACTCTTTTCCCTGCTGCTGCTGCATTCTGCTCTACTCCCAACTGGATGATACCAGGATTTGCTGGTTGCCACTGCAGCCCATGATGACACTTTAAAAAAAAAATTGATCAAGATGGACAATAGGAGCCAGCTGAACTTTACGGTGGCGAAGGCAAGGGTGGGATTAGGGAATAAGGAGTCTGCTGGCAGAGTGGCAGTGGCTAAAGTTAAGGGCAGATTTGGCAGATGATAGACAATTTGGAAGGCGGGAGACCTACCTCCTGGCTGCAGCTGTTGCTACCTGCTGAATTAGCTGCTCGCTGCCTCACTAATGCTCAATCAGACAGTCTGGTGTGGTCTCACTGGTCTTGATCTTTCCTCCACTCTGGGAGCCTCAGCCTCCCAGTCCTTTTCTGTGCCACACCTCTTTGCTCCTCCTTGGCAACTGCTCTGCTGTGCACTGCTTAGTCTGTATAGGGTCCTTGGCTCAGTGGCTCAGTATTCCGTCTGTTGGCTCAGAAAGTTGCCGTCTTCCAGTTCCAAGTCGACTCCACTCTGATCACTCTGATCTCGGCTGCACTGCAAGCACTCTTCTCCTTTCAGCAGTCCTTTCTGGAATCCCACCACAGAATTGAAGAAGTGGTGCTGTGTAAGAACAGGGACAGCAATATGAACCTCCTGCTGACTAGCTTGCTACACACAAAGCAGCCAATCCACAGAGGCATGACCGCCTCTTTCCTATTTGACCCGAAATATGGTTCAACTTCCGAATCCACACCAATTGAAGAGGAGAGTACCGGTCCGACCATCCAGTGGCAGAAGCCCTGAGCCAGCTGGAGATTGTCACTGAGCTCCAGCCTGTCGTACTAGAAGAGATACATAGTGTGTTGTGTTGCCCCCCCATGGACTCAGTCACTGGCATGCCTAACTGCCTGGAGTGCCTGCACTGCACTGTCCGTACTACTCAAGAGATCATAAAATTCTGATCCCGAAACAGCAAATCTGCCCAGCAGCCCAGTTTGTTTTGTTGCCCCATTTATTTTTTACTATAAGCTTGGTCGTACTGAGATATGTCTGCCGATGGCCATGCATTCAAGTCAAACAGAATAGAAGGAATAGTCCTCTAAATGTTGTGGGGGGGGTGAACCTATTTCATCATCACCTGTGATTTCTGAAGTAATAGGTAACTTTTATCATAAAAATATTCCTTCAATGTGAGACAAGGAGGTAATTGAGGAAGGAATTTTGGATGCCTGCTTTTCATAGGAAGCATTACTGTATTTGTTTACATTGCTCCATGGAGGGCACGTGAGCGTCATCAGTTGGCTGGATGATTGGTTCATTTGTGCTGAGAGTTATGGACTTCAGGAGGGCTGATTTTAAGAAAATGGGAGAATGATTCAGGGACACCCCAGCAGGGATAGGGAAACTAGGGGGAGTCAAAGACCTGTGGGCAAAAATAAAAGAGGGCATTGAGAAGGCTACAAATCTCTGTGTCAGGCAAGTAAGCAATAGTAACAGACAAAAAAAGAGACAACCATGGTTCTCGAAGGAAGTAACAGAAAAAAGTAAGAGCAAACTTTGTGTGCTCCTACCTGATCTTACTGTACTCTGCTCAGATATTGTTTGTACTCAGTTCACTGTCTTATTTTGCACTTTATTTTGTAATTGTAATTGTTCCTTACCTTTGTGCCATCTTTATGGCCCAGGCTGTGCCTAAAAATGGTCCACTGGACCAATGCACCTACCCGGTAACAAATGTAAAAAATAAAATAAATAAAAATTAATTAAAAAAAATGTCTGTTAGAAATTATAAAAAAGCACAAAAAGCAGAGGATGGGAAGACTTATCAGGGAAACAAAAGGAGGCTGGGAATGCAGTTAGGAGCACAAAAGTGCAAACAGAGGAGAATATTGCCAAATCAGTGAAAAAAAGGGGACAAGACATTTTTAGATACATAAACAAAAAGAGAAAGACCAAGGGAGGGATAGTAAGGCTGATATGGGGAGGAGGGATGTGTGTGGAAGAGGACCACTGAAAGGCAGACATATTGAACAAATACTTTTGTTCAGTATTTACAGAGGAGGAGGTAGGTAGTGGGCCAATGATAAAAGACAATGGCATTAACAGAAGGGAGGAGAACACTAGTACTTTTATAGTGGAAAGGAGTCCTAAGGGAATTGTCATGGTTAAAAGTGGACAAGACCATGGGTCCAAATGGGGTGCACCTCCAGGTTATTGAGGGAGCTCAAGGAGGAGTTGGCTGCACCTCTGGCAGTCCTGTTAACCTGTTACTAGAAATGGGAGGGGTCCCAGGAGACTGGAGGAGGGCTGATGTAGTCCCACTTCACAAAAGTGGAAACAGTGAAGAGGCAGGAAATTACAGGCCTGTCAGTCTGACTTTGGTTGTGGGCAATGTAAAGGAATCACTACTGAAGGAAAGGATTGGGTAATACCTTGATTTTGCTTTCGTGGGTAGGACCACACAGAAACTTTCTAGCTAGTAGTCTACTACAGGGGGCCGTCCACCACCGACATTACCCTCTGATGTTGGACTACCCTATAAGAGTGGGTGGCACCCACACTCTCCTCAGTTCTTTTCCTGCTGTTGACCAATGCATGTTGGACCTCTGGAAACTGCTGCAGCTTCAGTTGACTGCCATTTTCACACACTTTTCAGCGTTTTTCTTTCTTTTCTCACCGTAGTTCTTTTCCATCATTTTGGTGTTTTTTTCATTTTTTATGTCTTCAAAACTGACTTCAACCTTGGATCCCTTCACCAAGTGTGCCTGTGGAAAGCAAATCCAGGAGATGGATGGCCATTCTGCCTGTGTCTGCTGCCTAGACCCAGACCATGATGTCCAAGCCTGTGAAGTCTGCCAAGGGTTCAATCAGGCCACCAGGCAGCACAGCCAGTGGACCTAAATGAGAACTTTCTTCTAAAGCAGAAGGTTGCCTCCATGGAATGGGAGCTGCAGGCCAGGAGCTCCTTGGTTTCCCCTGCCCAGTCCTCGGGCTCTCAGTCCTTGAAGTCCCGAGACAAGGCCAGTGGGAAACACAAACACCAGAACAAGGAGTGGGATAGGCCCCAGTTCTTCTCCTTCCATTCGCGGTCTCCCTACCATTCTATCACTACGAAGGGGTCTTCCTCCTCTGGGGGGTTTGTCCTGGCTGTCCCACATGCCCTCTCTCCCATGTGGCTACCAACGACACCACCTACCACCACTCTAACACTCTTGGGTGGAGGCCTTTTGGATCAGGGCTCGCTCCCTGACCCGCAGCTCCTGCCGTTGAGGCCCTTGCCCATGATGGGCACACAACATGATGGCTTTCTGGTGTCTCTTCTGCCAGTGCAGATTTGGCAGAAACCAGGATCTCCTCTGACTCCTGCTCACAATCCCTGTGTCAGTCTGCTCTTCAGGGTATGCCACCCATCCTCCAGTCTGAGAGCTGGTGCTGCAGGACACCGGCACCTCCCCAGGGCTGAGCCCTCTGCCACTTTCACCAGTAAGGGCTACTCCCACCCTGGCACCTGTCTTACCTTAGCTGGCATCTTAAGGACCTTTGCCAGCCTTACCTCCATTGGTGTCAGTTGGGCTTACACCGGTCTTGCTTCAGCTGGCACTCATCGGGTCTGTGCCTATCTACTATTAGCTAATGCCCATCAGAGCTACGCTGGTCTACCCTCAGTTGGCACCTGTCGGGCCTACACCAGTCTATCTGCAGCCAGTGCCCACAGGGTCTGTGCTGGTTTATCCTCGGTTGGCACCCGCAGGACCTATGCCAGACTATATTTATCTGGTGCCTGCTGGACTGATGCCTGTCACACTTGATTTTCAAGTCTATTTATGTCTTTCTGGGGCTTTATGGAGTCACATGTTCTCCCTCCACAGGGCACAATACCTCTTGCTCCCCAGGGGCCTTCTCCAGGGCCATCCACTCTGGTGTTCCCACAACTGACACCACCACCCAGGCTGGCTCACACCCCCTGGTGACCCACAGACAAGGGGGATGAGTATCGTCCAGACCTGCATTTGCCAGATGAGGAGGATGATCACGGTGGATATGAGGGGGATGAAGGCGACAACAGTGGCTTGTCTACCCCCCAACACAAGCTCCTCTGAAGGGGAAGAGACCCCTAAGTATCTCCCCAAGTCCCCACTGGATGAGCCCCCCTTCATGGCCAGCATGCCACATATTCAGGAGGCCATGGGGTTTGAGATGGAGGAGCAAGACCTAGAGCAGTGTTGGTTCAATACCTACCTTTGCCAGCTGGAGACTCCTCCTTTGGTGGTCCCTCCTCTCATAGATACCTATGAAGACACCACCATGGCTGCATGGTGTCGGCACAGTCTGGTCCTGGCCATGTCCAGAAAGGCCGACAGGCTGTATCATGCCCTGGCAGTGAAACCGTTTCTCAAGGAGCAGGCGCAAGCAGACTCCATGGTGATAAACACCGCTCATGATGACACTAACTGGCCTAGGCATCTGAGTTCCCTATCACTCTACAAGGAGTCACGTTGGTTTGACCTTCTGGGCAAGAAGATGTTTGCCTCAGCAACCCTGGTGATCTGTGCCCTCAATTACTTGGCGCACATGCTCCACTACCAAAATTCCCTGTGGGACTAGACCAGGGATGCTGTCCAGTCCTTACCAGATGATCCTGACAAGCAGCAAACCCAGGGTTCCCTTAAGTCAGCCTCTGACATTGGTACCCACTTGTTCTGGGTGACTTATGATGCAGTGGATGCATCAGCCTGGGTGGCAGTGGCTGGCATTTGCATGCGCCAGCACTCTTGGCTTTGACTGTCTGGATTCACCCAAGACATCCAGTTATCCATCATAAATACCTCTTTTAGAGGTTACAAGTTGTTTGGTGGAGATGTGGAAGATATCCTCTCCAACATACAGGTGTCTGGATGCACCCTGAGGTATGTACATACTATGTTCACACACACCAAAGTCTGGGCAGATGATGCCCTTTCGTCAGGATACCCACAGGCAAACCTGAATGTCTGCCAAGCCTCATGGAAAGCAGCGGGTGTCATCGTCTGCCCTGCCCACCCCCACCCTCTTTGTCAATAAGAGCTCTTGGGGGCCCCATAACCTCGGCTGCATCTGCCCCCCTTCTGACTTTTTGCCTGATCCCCTCCCTCCAGACACAGAGGAGTTGGTCGTAGGGGGTTGCTTCTTCCTCTATCTGGACAGATGGCAGAAGATAACTTCAGACAATTGGGTGCTACAGCTCGTAGAGCAGGGCCACTCTGTGGAGCTTTTGGAGTGGCCCCATGACAAACCCCCAGTTCTGTCATCGTACCCTCCCGGTCATCCCTCTGATCTGGGAAGAGAGTCATGCCCTGCTTTACAAAAGGGCCATAAAACCTGTTCCACAGTCCCAGCAAAAAAGGGGTTTTATTCCCATTTCTTCCTGGTCCCCAAACATACAGGGGACCTCCCGCCCATTCTGGACCTCAGCGAGCTATACCTGTCAATCCAATACAAACAGTTCAGAATGGTCACCCTTTAGGGTCTGCTGCCCCTGTTAAACCAAGGGGACTGGATTTGCTCCCTGGACATACAGGATGCTTATCTGCATATCAAGGTATGTGCCTCCCACAGATGCTTCCTCAGATTTCGTTTTCAGGGAGCCCATTTCCAGTTCAGGGCTCTGCCATTTGACTTATTCTCAGCCCCCTGGTTTTCTCTAAGTGTTTGGCAGTGGTGGCAGCTGCCCTCAGACAGCAGGGGTTCTATGTGTTTTTTTACCTGGATGACTGGCTGCTAGCAGTGCCATCCAGGGAGCGTCTGCTCCAAACCGTGGCTCATACTTGCTGTCTGTCCCAGGATTTGGGGGTCATGATCAACCTGCCTAAGTCAGTTCTGACTCCCTGCCAATGACTTCAGTACATTGGGGCAGTGTTGGATATGACTCAGGGGATGCAAGTCCATCAGCTCTACTCCAGCCATCACGTCCCAGCACGGATCTTTCTGTGCCTCCTATGACTCATAGCTGTAGCCATCGTTACAATCCCCCTAGCCAGGCTGCATATGAGAACTCCTCAATAGCTGTGGATCCAGTAGGACCTGTGTATGAATGACCTAGAACAGCCAGTCCTGCTCTTAGATCCAGTCAACAAGGTGCTGTTGTAATGGCAAGAGCCCAGCAACCTCCTGAGAGGGGTGCCATTCTTCATTCTAACCCCACAGCAGATCCTCACAATAGATGCTTCAGGTCTCAGTTGGGGGGCTTACCTGGGTGCCCACCAGACTCAAAGGATGTGGTCCATGGTGGAGGTGGAACTCCACATAAACATCTTGGAGATGCAAGCAGTTCTGTATGCCTTCCAGGCCTTCCAGACCCGGCTCTCCCTGAGCTCACTGCTTATTCAAACAGACAACACTAATGTGGTTTATTACATCAATAAATAGGGTGGGACTCATTCATACCCTGTTTTGTCAGGAAGTGATGAGGGTCTGCTATTGGGCCATAGATCACAACCTGGAACTTTCAGCCATCCATGTTCCCGGCGACCAAAATGTTTTGAGGGACAGCCTAAGCCGGTCTCAGGCTCAAGCTCACGAGTGGGAGCTCCTGACCTCCATAGTGGAAGATGTGTTCAACCGATGGGGTCCTCCAGAGTTGGACTTTTTTCCATCCCCACTCAATGCAAAACTGCCCATTTTCTGCTCACTCACTCCAGGGTCTGGAGTTTTCTAGTGAGACACATTGTTCCTCTCTTGGAAAGGGAAATACCTTTATGCCTTCCCTCCCTTCCTGCTCCTTCAGAGGATTCTGATCAAACGTCAGATGGAAGGGGCAACTATGATTCTAATTGCCCCATCTGACCTCATCAGATCTAGTTCCCTTTGCTTCAGCAGCTGCCAGTGGAACCTCCAGTGCTCCTGCCTCTATGCACAGGCTTACTGGCCCAGGAGTAGGGCACCCTGGTCCATCCGAACCTCAGATCTCAACATCTTCATACTTGGCTCCTGAGGACATAGGCATAGCAAGGCTTGGGATGTCCTCTAAGTGGTGGAGGTTTTGGTGGCAGCTAGGAAACCATCCACCAGGGCCACCTATTCCATGAAGTGGAAGTATTTTGCTATGTGGGCTGTATTGCAGCACTTAGACCCCTTCACCTGTCCAGTGAGTCAGAACTTGGAGTACTTGCTGTCCCTCTCAGACTCCTGTCTGAAATACTCCTTCATCAAGGTACATCTCTCAGCCATTTCTGCTTACCATGTACCTGTCAATGGCCGCACTGTGGCTCAACTTGACGTGTCTTGCATGTTTTTAAGAAGCATCCTGCACTTGAAGCCTCTAATCCACAATCATGTCCCAGCTTGGGACTTAAATTTTGTGTTAGAGAAACTCACTGTGTCTCTGTTTGAACCAGCCATGAGTTGTGAACTACACTTTCTGTCATGGAAAGCATTATTTTTAGTTGCTATTACTTCTTCTTGAAGGATTTCTGAGCTTCATGCACTCATGTGTGAGCAGTCATATTTGATGTTCCACAAAGACAGGGTGTCTTTGCATACCAGTCCCAAGTTTCTTCCTAAGGTGGTGTCTAAATTTACTTTGAATCAATCCATCCACCTGCCTGTTTATTTTCCAGAGCATGCCAAGCCAGGGGAAGCAGTCTCCATACTTTGAATATGCATAGAATTTTGAGGTACTATACACACCGGACAAAGGACTATAGGAAGTTCTCCCATTTCTTTGTTTCCTTTGCCCCTGGGAAAGAGGGTGTTCTGGTATCCAAACTGTGTTTATCCAACTGGTTAGCCAATTGTATTGTTTTCTGTTACAGGAAGTACAACAAGGAACTTCCTGGTGTGGTCCAGGGCCATTTAACCAGTGGCATGGTCACTTCCATTGCGTGTTTCAGAAACTTTTCAGCTGTGGAGATCTGCATAGCTGTTACTTGGAGCACTGTCCATACCTTTATCAAAGACTACAGTCTGGACAGTGCCTCTAGGTGAGGGCCAGTTCCTGCTTGGCTGTTCTACAAGGCCTTCTCTCTTACGTCCTTATGGACAGCCACCCAGACTATCTGACAGTTGTTGGCAGAACTACTTGGAACTTGACCTACCGGTGTGACCTGCTGCAAGAGATACCCTTGAAATAAGGTAGTACAGTTACATAAGAACTTACTGTAACAGCAGACCTCTGAGAGGATCTCTTGCAGCAGGCCATGCTTTCCCTCCCTCCCTCCTTCCCCCTTTTTCCTCTTTCGTGGCCTTCGAGCTTTCTGCCTAGCTCTCCCTGTCCATAGCAGAAAACCTTCTGTTTCTTTTCTTGTCTACTCTAAGGATACCTCAGATTCCTCCTTGGTTCCTCTACAGGACTTTTACTTTTGGTCTCTAGCAGGAGAACTGAGGAGGGTGGGGGGGGAGCCACCCACTCTTATAGGGTAGGCCGATGTCAGAGGGTGATGTTGGTGGTGGGTGGCCCCCTTTGGGAGACTGCTAGCTAGAAAGTTTCTGTGTGGTCCTAGTGCCTGGTGGCTTAGTCCTACTAGTGTGGCCTGCTGCAAGAGATCCTCTTGAAGATCTACTGTTATGGTAAGTTTTTATGCAACTGTACTTTTACAATGGTCTTCAGGATCTGAAGCAGCACAGGTTCACAGGGGCGAGGTAGTTCCAGACAAACCTGATTGAGTTCTTTGACTGGGCAACCAATGAAGTTGATCAGGGAGGAGTGGTTGATGTAGCCTACCTGGACTTTAGTAGGGTCTTCAAAACCTTTCCACATCAAAGACTGGCGAACAAGCTGGGAAGCTTGAGAGTAGGTTCTAAAGTAGTAAGATGGGAAGAGAGCTGGCTGGACAATAGGAGCCAGATGGTGGTAAATGATGTTCACTCTGGGGAGGGCAAAGTGACCAGTGGGGTGCCACAAGGTTCAGTACTAGGCCTAGTCCTCTTCAGTGTCTTTATAAGCAATAGTGGAGAAGAACTGGAAGGGAAGGTATGCCTGTTCATAGATGACACAAAAATCTGCAACACAGTAGACACACTGGGGGTGGAGTGAAAAAAATGAGAAAAGATCTGAAAAAGATGGAAGAATAGCCATGGGTTTGGCAGCTGGGCTTCAACTCACAAAGTGGGACACAGAAACCCGGAGCAACATATCAACTGGGAGGAGAAGTAATAGTAGTCAAAACACAGGAAAGGGACCTTGGGGGGTAACCTTTCTGATGACCTGAAGGTAGCTAAACAGTGTGACAAGGCAGTGGGAAAGACTAGCAGGAAGCAGAAAGAAAGAGGTAATAATTACCTCTGTACAGATCACTAGTGAAACCCCATTTTGAGTACTGTGTCCAGTTCTAGAAGCCCTTCCTCCAAAATGACATAGACAGGGTAGAGGCGGTACAAAGGAGGGCAACCAAAATGGTGCAGGGCCTGCATCAGAAGCCCTACAAAAGAAGGCTTAAGGAATTAAATATGTATTCCCTAGATGAAAGGAGGGAATGGGGGATATAATAGAAACATTTAAATAACTCACAGGTATAAATAAGGTACAGGAAGAGAGCATTTTCCAGAGAAAAAGATGCTCAAGAACAGGGGGTCACACTGTGAAGCTTGGGGGGGGAGGCTGAGAAGAAATGTGAGGAAGTACTTCTTCACAGAAAGGGGGTGGATGCTTGGAAGAGCCTCCCAGTGGAGGTGTTGGGGGCTAAACTGGTAACAGGATTTAAGAAAGCATTGGACAGTCACAAGGGGATTTTAGAAGTAAGGCAAGGGAGGGTGCAAACCAAAGACCGAGTAGTGTCTGCGGTGGCACTATTGGTAGGGAAAATAGTGCAGACTAGGTTGGTCAAGAGGTCCTTATCTGCTGACAACTTTTACGTTTCTGTGTAAGTGCTTTATTTCTAGACTTTTAAGGCTTGTACGAGAGGAGGACTCCTCTGCATGTCTTTTCTAGGAGTTCTTTCTATCTGAGCATTTTTCAGTTGAGGATCTGTGCTCATCTTTTGCTTCCTTGCAAATTCTGCTTTAGACTGGCCTTTTGGAGAAGCTACTTCTGCAGACATTATCATAGAAATGTTCTCAGCCTACATACTAGGGGGATGCTCTTTGGCATTAGACAGAATGGCTGAAGATAATAAAAACTGAATTTTTGCTTGTCTCTTTTTCTGTCTCTTAGAACAAACAAGCATTTGTCAATGCCGAACATTCGCTTGCAGATATTTGCAGTGGTATTTGGCACTTGGACATGGCTTAAAAAAATCAGTGACAAAGAAGTACAAGCATTTGTCAATGCCAAATGTTGCTTGCTTCTATGTGCTGTTTAGGTATTTGGAAGTAATTGGAGTGCAAATATTGAAAATTCGAGAACTTACGAGTGTGCGTAGGAACTGCTCAACACACGCTTGTAAAACAGTAATTTTTAGGAATTTTTTCACCAAATTTTCAACATAGCCATTTTAAGACCTCTGCTCATGAACAGTGTCACTGTGATTTTCTTAATGTGTCCCATACATTGAGTTCGCACACCGACTGCGCCATTGTGCGCTACTGGGGTGGAAACACGTTTTGGGCAGGATGTGAAAAATGACAGCTGTACTGCTCATGAGGAGGTGTGGCAAAATGGCAATGTTGAAAATCTGGAGTGAAAATATTGAACATTCGCAAACTTACGAGCGTGCGTAGGAACTATGCCATGCGCTCATAAAACAGTCATTTTAGGAATTTTTCACCAAATTTTCAACATAGCCATTTTAAGACCTCTGCTAATGAACAGTGTCACTGTGATTTTCTTAATGTGTCCCATACATTGATTTCATAAACCGACTGCGCCATTGGCGCTCACATGCGGAAACACGTTTGAGCAGGATGTGAAAAATTACAGCTGTACTGCTCATAAGGAGGTATGGTAAAATGGCAATGTTGAAAATCTGGAGTAGAAAATATTGAACATTTGCAAACTTACGGCGTGTGTAGGAACTGCATAGCATGCAGCTCATAAAACAGTAATTTTTAAAATTTTTTCACCAAATTTTCAACATAGCCATTTTAAGACCTCTGATAATGAACAGTGTCACTGTGATTTTCTTAATGTGTCCCATACATTGATTTCATAAACCGACTGTGCCATTTAGCTACATGGGTGGAAACACGTTTTGAGCAGGATGTGAAAATGACAGCTGTACTGCTCATAAGGAGGTATGGTAAAATGGCAATGTTGAAAATCTGGAGTGAAAATATTGAAAATTCGTGAACTTATGAGCGTGCGTAGGAACTGCGCAACACACGCTCATAAAACAGTAATTTTTAAGAATTTTTCCACAAAATTTTCAAAATAGGCTTTTTGAGAGCCCACCTTATGAACATTGGTAGTGTCATTTTGTTAATCATTCCGGAAAGGTGATTTTTCACAGTGACTGCGAAATCACCCTTCGGGCCCGAATAACGCCATGACAGTGACAGCATTCATGAGAAGGGGTCCCCAAAACCCCATGTTGAAAATTTGGTGCAAAAATCCCAAAAATGCCTGAGATATGCAATAAAGTTGAAAAACCCTATCTATCCCATTATACAGCTTACCGGCATTTCCTCAGTTCGCGGTCGGCTTTGAAGAGTGCAGACGTGTTCCCGGTCCACCGATGATCGTCGCGCCGAGCTCGGAGAGTAAGTATGGGAGTAAGGGGGTGGGAGGCAGGGTGCACAGTGGGTGGGTGGAGTGCGGGTTGTGGGAGGGGGTGGGAGACAGTGATGGAATGTTTTCTTATTTACAGTTTTTTTTATTCAGGCAGCGCGGGACATTTGCCACGCTGGGTGGGCTCCCAGCATGGCAGCAAGGAAAGCTGTTTGGGGGACATGGAGCTGACGAGGATTGGGCACTCCCATCAGCCAAACAAGATTTGCCACACTGGGGTGGGCTCCCAGCGTGGCACCAAAGCTTTGGAGGCGTGCAGACTTGAAGCAGACGGGGTATAACAGTTTCCTTGTTTTGTATATTTGTATATTTCTGCGTGCCTAGCCATAAATAAAACAACGGCCAGGACAGCAGCAGGATGAGGAAGCTGGACGTATTTTGTTTCGACAGCTCATACAGAAGCGCTGCCAGCTCTGATCGAAGCAGTGGTTTTCTTTGAAGTGAAGACCACTGCTGTCATACACAGCACCCGCATCCATTGGTGCAGGACCGCCACACCTGCTCAACAGAGCAGTGGATTGCACAGGACAGTCACACCTCCAAAGTGTCCTATTCTCCCAAGACGTTCCTTGCGCATGCGCTCAAGCGAACATAAAAAACATTATACAGATCACTGTTTGCCCAGTTGTGATCCAGACCTATACACTTGTAAAACTCTGCATGCTTGTCTGCCTTAGGCAAACAGCGCCTGCACTTTTGCCAAGTTTTGAATCTTGTTTCACTTTGGACTCAGAGCCTGATCCTCATAAGCACACCAGACATGCACACAATACACATATCTAGGGGGCAGTGACCAGCATCCATGGGAGTTGGTGCACCTACTGGCATCCATGATCCCTAGTACCAAGGTGCTATTCATAGAGTGCCATGTGTAGGGACTAGTCGACTGTGCAGGAGGTGCTGTGCCAGACCCCGGGCATCCAATCAGATTCCCAGGCTGGCCTGATAGAAGATCCTTGCCATGCACAGAACAGGTGTTGTTGAGATATGACAGTTCTCCAAAAATTGCCATACTCCCTCCTGAATGACATTTCATTTTGAAGTTTTCCTGGGCTGGGCTGGTACAGTTGCCAGCCCTCCATGGTGACTATGAGGGTTTGGGGCAAGTGGTCTGGCCAATGATAGGGCAGTGATGGGCTTCCTGTGGTTAGACAGAGGGGGCATAATCTTTACCCTTCCACTAGCCCTCCACAGTGTGGAAAATCCCATGCCCACCCCCGCCTCTGTGCCCACTCCAGCCTAGCCATGTGCATTGGAGCACCAGCAGCAAGGGATTGGTTGGGGACAGGGCATGCACAGTTGGGCCAGGGATGTGCAGAGGTCTTGACATGAGCAGAGTGGGCCCTCTGAATACCACATGGCTGCTTAATCAACCCTCTGCAGGTATGTTTCGCATTGTGGATCGGGCCCTCAGACTGAGACCAGAAACTGGCAGCAGAGTAAAACACCAACCTCAGTCTTTGCGAGATGGGTTTTAACATCAATCACAGTTGTTGTGAGCAGACCAGTATTTCACTCCATTAGATCAAAGTCATTGTGAGCCAAGATAATCAGTCAAAAGCATTGAAAAGTAGTCAGAAATGCTTTCTTTTAATTTTTTTTTGGCAAAATGTAGCCTTTAAAGCAAAACTGCTAAGATGTAAATCTAAACTGCAAACTGTACCACAGTCATTGTGAGCAGAGTGTGATTTGCCATTTAAGCCATGGTTTCTGTAACCATTTGGGAACCATGAAAAGACAAACAAATTACTTTTTTTTTGTGTGCTAAAAGGTAGCTTGGAACCAAGAGCAACAATAAATAAGCTAACAGAACATGAACTTTGTAAAATAAAATCTGTATGAAATAGTCGCAAAAGAGCAGAAGCACAGCCCAGGGTGACTGCTGTCTTCAGCAAAAACTAAAGTTCTGCTGTTGGAATGTTGGGAGGCTCATGACCCTAGCACAGTAAGAGAGAGAGAGAGAGTACTGTATCTTCAAAAAAAAACATTAAAAGTTCAAGGTCCCCAACTCCCCATGCACCTCGTGAAGATGATGCATAAAGTTGTCTGGCCTGTTCTAATTCATATTGATCACTGACCAGATTTTCAAAACAGTTGCACATGCAATTTTGGTTGCTGCGTCACATTTTAAAACACTTTTTATAGCAGCAGACCTCCTGCCCTGATTTCCTAGGGGCATCAGTAGAATTTATAATTGTAAATTCTGGTGATTTAATTAGAAATTCTGGATAGGCATCTTTGTACAAACCCTCCCCCAATAAAGATATTCTAAAATGTGCAAGTGCAACCACATTGCACATGCAAATGTTTTGTCTGACCGCACTCGTGTGATTAGCTAAATAGATGATAGTACGCTTGCTAATTCTGAATACTAGGCTGATATGCATGCTTCATTAACTGGCACCTGACAATAGTACAACACATAAATAAAATATTTTTAAAAATCAGGAAAAGTCCTTGAATGTAATATTGAGCCACAAGGTTTGGGTTTGACATTGAATACTCATTTGAGCTTTCTTAGTCTCTTGCCTTGTGCATGGCAATGCATAAACCATGCCTTTGTTGGATATATAGAGAATACTGGATGGTCAACTATGCACAATCAGTGTGTTCAGTCACAGAGGGGTTCTAATTCCCTCTGATCTTGAGAGTGAACACACTGGTAATGCATAAAGTTGTTCATTCTGTATTTTTTATAGTGTATAGCAGTGCATGAAATGTGTGCATTGTGGTTCTTTCTTGTTCAGAATGAAGCTGACTTGTGCATGCTTTAGCGGTTTTAGAATGATGTTGTACCACAGAAGGGTAGAATCACATTCCATGACCTTTGAACTGTGGTACAACAGCATTTTGAAAATGATGGATTTCTATACAGAACAATGCTCTACTATACACTATAATATACTCTGAATGGGTGTCAAGGTGTTAACACAGCAGAAAGGATGCTATGTCTGATAGGGCTAGATTTAATTTCTAACCATGCCAAAGTGGAAAGCAAACAAAGCCTGCCATTCACCAAGCAGTGAGACTTGTTTTAGTGTGGAACAAAAAGTCTTGCAGGTGATTCTGATAAGGAGTATTTCATAACTGAACTGTATTTTCCTCCCTTGGGGATTGCACCACCATGTGTTTCAGTTTTTTTTTTTTTGCTCTTTTATATTAGAGGCTTGTTTAGGTAACTGAATCTCCAAACAGCAACTGATTTATATCACTTGGCTTATCCTCTGTCAGGGAGCTGACTACTGTTTCCCTTCTCCCAAGATGCTCATAAAAGCTTTTGAGATGTCATGAAAACTTAAATCAAGTGGGACAATAATCCCAAAAGGAGAAAATGGACTGTTTTATAGCAAGTAGATTAACTCCCCCCCCCCCCCGTGTTCCTTTATATGACAGACACTAAAATCTGTATGTTATTTCAGTCGTGGGAAAAGAAAGGGACCAAGATGATTCAAGAGAAGCTGCACCTCTCTGGTTTGATGCATCAGTGTCAGCAGGCATACTCATTACTTTGCTGAGTAGAGTAAAATCTGGAAAATCCGGGGGCAACATGAGCCACAGGCCAGGGCAACAAACACAAGCAGAGCCTGATACACCTGAAGAACGTTTTCCCCCATGCTCAGTGTACTGCTGAGTACAGTAAAATCTGGAAAATCCAGGGGCAACATAAGCCTCAGGTGAAGGCAACAAACACAGAGCCTAATGTACCTGAAGAATTGTTTTTTCCTATACTCAGGGTACTTTGCTGAGTACAATAAAATCTGGAAAATTCAGGGGCATCATGAGCCTCAGGCCAGGGTAACAAATACAAACAGAGCCTGAAGTACTTGAAGAACTGTTTTCCCCCTCCTTGGATGCTTTTAGTGTGAGTTTGTGAATGATTCTTGGAAGATATGTGGGTGCTAAACTTAAGAGGCCATGGGCCCGATTCTAGAAGCTTGTGGTGATTTGTGCCAAACACCATTGTGACCTGAACCTTGCACCCTATTCTAGAAGGGACAGGGTCTCCACGGCTATGTCACGTGACTTGTGACATGCGGACAGGTACGCCAACATAAAGGCATACCTGAGGGGCATGTCACAAGTCACAGCCCCCCCAGCAATCATAAGTGGCCCCCGAAGCCCTGCAGGGTAGCTGTGTCCCCCCATCCATTCCCCGACTCAAATTTTTGCAGCAAATGTTTAAAAATGAAACCCCCCAAGATCCCTGGTAGTCTAGTGGCTCCCCAGCCCCACCCAGCAGTGCCAGTCCTCCCCAACCCATCCCCAGCTGGTGACTGGCACAGCCCACTTCTCACCTTCACAGCCAGCTGCCGTCTGAGCTCCACATGAGTGCTTACTGTATAGACATGTTTAGAAATGAATGAATACTCATTCTTTTCTGAGCACGTCTATACAGTAAGCGCTCATGCGGAGCTCAGTCGATGGCTGGCTATGGAGGTGAGAGGTTGGGCTGTGCCAGTCACCAGCTGGGGATGGGTGGGGGAGGACTGGCACTGCTGGGTGGGGCTGGTGGGCCACTAGACTACCAGGGATCTCGGGGGGGTTTATTTTTAAACATTTGCTGCAATACAATCGGGTCGGGAGTGGATGGGGGGTGACACAGCTGTCCTGCAGAGCTGCTAGCAGTGTGGGGTTTGGGGGCATGATGTGTGTGGGCTGCCCTGAGGGGCATTTAGGGTTTGGGGGTCTGGGGGCCAGGGGTGTGAGATGCCCAGCCGGGCACCTCTGCTATGGGGATTGGGGGCTGGGGGGTTGTGGGCTGCCCTGTGAGGCACCGATGGGGGTGTTCTGGGCATGGGGGGCATATCCTGAAGCAGGTGCAGTAGGTATACAGAACCCCCAGAGGACATATGTACAGTTACGCCAGCTAAATGCTGGTGCAACTTATGTTGCCAGGTCTCCTCCAGGGGTTCTTGTAGAATTCCAACATTAGGGAATTTGTTGCTGCTCTACTAGAATAGGGTGCAAATGCTGCTATAAACACCCTAGCACCATGTTGCAGGGGGTTTATGGTGCAATTACTGGTGTAACTGCTCTTTGACGCAAGAGGCCTGCGGCATGTCATGAACCACATTGTAGAATCCTGCAAGCTGCAACTGCTGGCGTAAGTTGCTACTTGCACCATTCTTTTTGGCACAAGTGCTATTATGCCGGGTGTATCTCTTTTTGAATCGGGCCCCATGATTGTATGAGTGACCCAATATAGTATGTATGCATGCATGAGTGCTGGTGTGAATGGACTTCTGTAAGGCTGGCTACCTTGACGTGGTACAGAGGCTTATCACAATGTATCCTAAACCTTGCAACTAAATGCCAGCCAACATGTGTCTGATTGGTAGGGTGTGAATCTACTAGGATCATTGGCTGTCTACATATTGTTGACTGAAATGGGGGTGAGGCAATGTTTGTGTGGTGGGGCAGCAAATCATTTAGTTTGTGTTTATGGGGGAGGCATCAGTTCCATCAACCCTTGAGAATAAGTTTTAAGTTCCTGGCTACACCCCTGGTTTGATGGTACTGCTCACAGTATACATCCTGTGGTGCAGTATGGTGGGATCTTCATACTGAAAATAGGACACCCTTCACAGGTATAGCTGGCTCAACATAGTAAGTATTTTAACACTTAAATGCATAAAACTGTTGAAGGGCCACAGTATTTCAGGGAAAATGGTTATAAAAAACAGTTTTTCCTCCCTACTTGTTTGCAACTGTAACAGTATAACAAATGGCATGCAACCAGCTAACTAACTGCTAAAGAACAATAAACAAACCACTCTGGTAAATAAATCAGTTATTTCCTACTTTTAACTTCAACTGTTTTGTTGCTGTCACTCAGCCTAATCTCTCAGGAATTCCAGGTAAAAATGATTAGTTAAAATCCTTTTTAAAGATTTCTTTCTAGCTGGCTAGGAAAGTAAGCTGTTCAGCTCCTTCATCTGTGTGCCAACAGAGAGAGCATTTAGCCTGATGGGTTTCATTGCTTTCCAAGTCACAGCCATAGGGGGTATTTAACACTGGTGCCCCAGTTGTAATTCTTTCTGCAGTGGACATACATTTCAGCTCAGGTTCCTATTGCTGTGATGACAGGCATTCAGCAGGCACTGTAATTGCAGAGTTAAAACAGCTCATTTTCCTACTGGCAAGCTGTAGTTAAAGAGGTGCTAGGAGGCAGCCTGACTGTCTGCAGTGAGACTGATCAAAGCATTGAAAGGCATCTGGCTTCTCTCTGTTGTCTCTACCCCCTCCCATACACACACACCGAAAAAAATTGGTAACAAAGTAATTTGGGAAAATGAATACCTGCCCTTGTCCAGAGGCCAAAAGGCGGCCACATATTAGTTATATTAAAGATTTGTGTGGTGTTTTTTTACACTTTCGAGTCCTGTAATAAGAAAAATGGGCCAAGAAGTGTATGTTAAAATATATTATATTAAACTGCCTTCTAAGCAGTGTTTTCCACTTCCTTCACTCTGGTGTTAAAATGCTGTCTATCTTTGATGTTATACTTTGAGATTATCTGCGAAAAAAGGAGTTAAAGAACCAACATATACCATGGTTAGGTAAATAATGTATCAATAACAATGTAGTTACTTTGTCAGCATTACTTGTGATTGAATAGGACAGATCCTGTTTGTTAAGAAAGATATCCATGCGGTATGTTTTTTTTTATTAAATCATTTACGGCATGGATTTCTGAATAACTGAAGTTTGAGTTTCATAGTGTACATCAGTAAGATGCCAATAAATATGATATGATTGATATACATGAAACTCCAATTCTAGTCCTCTTTTTTTAGGCAACTAAAAGTGTCTTAAGCTCTACAGAATTTCTGTCATATTGCTGCATCACAGTGGAATGGTGTAACTAAGCTCTAATAGACCTAATATCTATTGTAGTCACAAGGATATGTTTTTCTTAGCAGACTTAATTAGCATATCCAGCTTTGTTTGGCACTAGTTAGTGTGATTTATTACTATGTTTTCTCAGAAGGACAAAATTAGAATACTTCTTGAGTTCTGAGAAGATTGGCGCTGCAGGGTTTGAGCTGCGGTTGAAATCTTGTTTTATAATCAATTCCTTCCCTATTTAAATACATGCTAGACAGTTCACATGAGTTACCGTACCACAGCGATGTAAATTATCAAATGCATCCTTGTCAAGGGATCCAGTCTCCTTTTAGATGATTTTGCTTGTGAGTATTTCTTCAGTACAGCAGTACCAAACATCTTGTCCAAAGTTATTTACACGATACTACCAACTTACTGAATTACAGTTGTCTTTCAAAAAAATGTTTGTCAAAACTGATCAGTTACAGTCAGAACAACTACAGCAAATGAAGAAACAGCACTGTAGGCTCAAGAAATTATTTTGTAAGTGTTCATTTTGCACAATGTATAAAAGTGTTGTTCTTGTGACATAAGGGATTCATTTCAGTTAATTTTTTTTTTTAAGGTGAACTACTGTTACCTGTCATTTTACTCATAGCTTTCTTTATTCATTTATTATTGTTTAATGTTGACATCTGTATAAATTCTGCCATTTGCAACCTTAATATCAGCTAGGTTCGACATCACAGATCTGGTGTAGGAATTAGCAATGAGAGAGATATGTACCGATAATAAGGCTGTAAACACTAGATCCCTACATCACTGTAGCCTCACGCACCAAAAGTGAAAGCAAATCAAAACCAGAGCAAGCAAGGGTGGACAGCAATTAACAATCATAACAATAACCTATTAAAATACACCCAAAGTGTACAGATAAGGCTGTAATGGTATCTCAGGGTTCTAGTGACAAATATAAATCCCTCATGTTTCGTACTAATTGCTTATAACTACCATCAGAACCCACTAATGCTGTTACCTCTCTTTTATTTACACATGGGCTTTTGTTATAATTTTTGTGACTCCAATTGATTTCATTTAAACAAAATTCTGTTTGCAAGAAAATGTTAGTTTGGTTAATTAGTAATATCCTGTGAGTAATGTTGGACAGCAAATTTGACACACTAACACTGGAAAATGACCCATGGCTCTAATGTTGGGTACATTTTTATGATTCTGGTAGAAGCTTACAGAATAAGACTAATTATTACTTAAGTTAATTTATATACACTAATTGCATATCATGAACAGCAATAGGTTGCCATGTGTTGCCATGTTCCTAAATTACATTAAAAAATTTGGTCAAAGTTTTGGACAACTAGTTTTTGTATGGGAACTTTTTATAGGAGGTGATTTAGCACAGTGGTTATGAGCACTGAGCTGGAGACCTGGGTTTGAATCCTGTCACCCCCACTTGCATACTGTGTGACCCTGTACAAGTCACTTAACTTCCTTGTGCTCCCAGATCACACCTGGAAACAAGTGCCAGCTTAGTGTGCCTTTCCTGGTTAAACAATTTCCCCTTTACCTCATTTATTTGTTTTGGGGTAGGGGGTTGACAGTAACTTGTTCAGTCTTTATACACAAATGTGTATAATCTGGGGTAACTGAAAGCAGAATATAATTTTTTCAGCATTTTCTCTTAAAAAACACACACAAAGAAGGAAGTGTTAAGAACAAACCTGATGTGATTCAGAGCTGGAAGGTGAGTGAGACCCCAGCAGCTTTGATTTTCCATTTCTTGGTAAAATGCAAAATCAAAGCCATTCTGCTGTCATGCAATTCTCCTTTCAGGATGTCTTCTGGCATGAGTGGCAGCTCCGGAGTAATATAGCAGAGCACTTCTATGGTCCCTCAGAAAATATGAACATTTTTTCTTTCCTTTATTTTACATTAAAATAAACTTTTATTCAACTGTACTGCTTCACAACACAGGAGCAGTTAGTCTGAAAGAGAAGTATTTGAAAAGCTGTCATATTCATGAACCACTTGCTCAGCAAAGCAAATCAACTGAAAAGCAGCAACGTGGGCACAATAACATAAGTAAAAAGTAAAAACAACAACAACAAAAGAAAAACAGACTGGAGAATTCCAAAGACTTACCGGGCACAGTCAAAAAGAGAGGCAGACAACAACAGATGGGGGAGCTCACAGTCACAAGAAACAGGAGCAAGACAGACCTAAGGAGGAGATACAGTTCAAGCATGTAGGAACAGTGCCACGTGCTGGATGAAACAGAAAATATGGACTCTTTTTCAATAGGTATACCTCCTCAAAGAAATAGCAAAAAGGAAATTGTTTAAACCATATTTTTTCCATTCTCTTTTCCTTTTTCAAAAAAACAAAACATTGTATAATAGCAATAAGGCACTTCAGGGTGTGTGTTATTGTGTAACAATGTCACTTCATGGGTGTTAAATGCACTCAGCATGTGGTCTCCTGCTTCAGCCACCTGAGGCGTGATATTATTACACACACACACACCCCTGTCATGCCTTATTGTTTAATTATTTACTAATGTTGTTCAGAAAATGACATTACAGCAGTGGGATCCTGGCAGAATGGCAATTCCACTTCTGAATGCATTTAGAAATTCTTTTGGGTTAGTCTGCAGCATTCTGAAAGCATTCTGTAAATTTTTTATTGAAACAGCGGACTGCGAGTCAACCATATGTAATGCCATGATTGTGCTATTTTAAACCAGCAACGATGCATTCCATGGTATTGCAGTTCTTGTAGTGGAACCGTGGAATAATAATCCACATGTGCTTTTTAGTGATGCCACTTGATAGTGCTAGAATAACATTCTGTGGTTTTAAAATGGTGGCCCTATGTAAACTATGGAATGTGAATTAATTAGCAGATTAAGATTATGTGGTTTCAGCACATGTACTTGCAGTTTAGTTTTACTTTTGAGAGTGTGAGATTTGGACATAGGGAGAAAGAATGTGAGACAGGCGATGTGCTGTAAAGTTTTTACTTAAAGAATAAAGTTCAATCTTTTGGAGATGGCTGCCTCTTCTGCTTTGGAGAAAGGTGTGTGGAATAGCCTGACTGCACCCTTCTCATCAGAGAAGACCACCAGCCTTGTGGATAAAGTAATAAACACTTCAGAGCATCTGCATGGTAAGAAAATGCTACTATACTTAGGGAGAGAAAAAATCTGGGAAGACATCCCTGTCTGGTGAGTAGAGAGGTAGACAGACAAGCCAAGGATTTGAAGCTGTTAAAGGGGAACTGTCATCTATAGGATTTCTTAATGTCTGAAAGCCCTTTTTTCCTTTTTTCCACACATACAAAACCATTATTATAAATGTAGAAAATATTGTAATAGCACCTTAAAACATACTTAATAAAACAGACAATTTCCTATTTAACCTACAGCCAATGGAGGGCCAAGACCCTCGGTGACATCATTTCCTGTCAGAAGCCTAAAACATATGGCTGCCCCAGCCCTTAATTACAGGTTGATTTACGTATGAATAACTCTGGACTGCAAAGACTCACAGAAAAACACAGTGGCTCACTCAACTTAGCTTCTTGTGGGCTTCCAGATGTTAAGAAACCCTGTAGATCACAGTTCCCCTTTAAAACATCATTGAGATGACATTGAACACAGACAGCCTGTGTGCTGGAGACACTCGGAGGTGTTGCCATGGTGAAAGAAACACAGAAAAATTGTGGCACTGATATTGGTGAGTGTCAACAAATATTTTTCTTTCAGTCATGTTATACAGTATGCCCAGGGCCCCTAGTGCTCTGCAGCAACATTTTCTGATTTCTGCGGCAGGGTTCCTTGGCTTCTGCGGCAGCATTTTCTGATTTCTGATGCATGATTTATTCATTTCTCTGGCAGAACTGCATTCTGCCATTGGCTAGATATGATGTGATGTCATCGAGGATATCACATGCTGAACATAGCGGGGGGGGGGCTTCATGATAAACAAGATGGGAAAGAAAGCCTGACACTACAGAAAAACAGTATATTTGAATGAAAATTCACCAAAAATAATGAATTCTGTGGCACTATATATATTCTGTGGCATGATGCAAATTCCTCGGAAAATTCTGCAACTGCAGAATCACAGAATTCAAGGGGCCTTGAGTATGCCCTTCACCTTTTCCTTTTCCCTTGCTTTTCAACCCACTTTCATTTGTCATGTTTTTATCTGCATTTGACATGTTGTACCACCACCTTCCCCCTCATCATCCTCGTCATCCTCCTCTGACTACCAGTATGTTCAACCCCCCACCATCTTCTGATGTGCATCTTCCTCCTTCTCCTCCTCCTCCACTGCTTCCACCTGTGAAAACTCTTCCTCTGTCTCTTGCTGAGATTCCTCCACCTGTCCTGTCTCCTGTACATCCTCTCCTCCTCCACAAGCATCTCCTGCTGATACTTTTTCTCCACTGTCTACAGCAACTCAGGCTCAACTACAGACTCACAGCTGAGACTCCATCATCAGCATTGCCGCTACATTATCAGGTGATTTTTTTTACCATGCTGAATCTCAGCATTACTACTTGACCCACTCAAGACTCTTTCCCATCCTTTAGTGGCAACACTGTTACTACTGGTGGTGGTGTTAACATCAAAAGCACTGAGGGCTCAGCAGCAGATACACAAGATGAGCTGGGAGCACCCCTCCATTTCCCTTTTCCACACTTTGCTACAGCATATTAGCTTGCAACAAACCATGGTCTGAATAGACTTTCTTCATTGCAGAAATGAATGCACACTATAAATATTTCTCACACACTCACAAGACTGCAAAACATTTAATTTAAGTACTCTCAGACAATCAGCTTCTGCTTATTTCTTGTACTGACTGTTACTTCATTCTGTGTCCAGAAAGCCCTGTCACCCACTTACCACTGCATAAATGTGCCAGTTACCAATCACTGCAAAAAATATCAATCTCCAAGTCTGCAAAGATAAGGAGAAAACAAACACTGCAGACCTTTTGCAGACTCAAGTTACAGTGGGTGCAATTCTCAAAGCTCCCAGGTGGCACAAGGGGCTTGCATCCCAATAGTTGACGCAAAGTACCCCTTGCACCAAATGATACCCCGGGAGTGATTCACAAAGGCAGGCTGCACCTACTGCATGCAGTCTGCACCTTACAGGGCTTGCACTGCCTTTGTGCCACACACTATACTGCGGCATGGTGACAAGGGCTTGAAGCAGATGTAGGCTGCCAAGTCCCCTGAATCACAATTCACAAAACTCCCCTGGTGGAGACATTTCTAAATACCGTTGAGACCAGCCAGGGCTGGTCTATGTGTACTTAGAAATTTCACCACTGGGAGAGTTGACCTGTTATCAGCCATGTGCCATGGTTCCCCCTCCCCAATGTCCCCGACATTACTGTAATAAAATCCCCCTTGGTGGTCTAGTGGTCTTCTTCCCCAATCCCTGATGTTGCTCCTAATAACATTAATAAATACATCCCCCTGACCTGGTGGTCTAGTAGCCCCACTATCTGTTCCCCAATGTTGCCCCTCATAATGGGGCCTATGCACGATGGTGCAGAGTGTCTACGCGGTGCGGATCTTTTGCTAGTATCCACTCTGCACCCAGCATGCCCACTGCACAGGATGCACTAACTGGGGCACACAGCCCCAGTGAACCTGATCCCACAGCCGTGCAGACAGCAATGCACCTGGCGGGCAGGGTGTGTGTGCCAGCGCTATGCGCTATGCACAAAGGTGTGTAGTGCATTCCATGGGGGGGCATAGGGCTGAGAGGAATACACCAGGTGGCCACTGCTGTAACCACCATACACAGCCTGGCCTGTGCATCCATGGAGTCCCCCCCCAGCCTGTGCCATGCTGGAGGGACACCAGCAACATGTGTGCTGCACCCTCTCAGCATGTCTGCCCTGTTCTGGGGTACACCCAGCACACACTCCCACAAATGTCATTGCCACCCAATGTTGGATAGACCCCCCTGCAGCACCGACAACACCCCCATCCCCATACCTGCAATCATGCTGGTGGTAGTGATTGCCGGTGAGTGGCACAGCCCTCCACACACCTCCTCGGCCACCTGCCATACAACCGATGCTAGGGGCATGACATCTATTAATAGTCTGCATGCTCCCTGCGTCAGTCATATGGTGGGTGACTGTAGACATGTATGGAGGGCTGTACCATTTTCCGGCAATCGCTGCGGCACTGGCATGCTGGTATTGGGATGGGGTGGGGGTGTTGCCAGTGGTGTGGCGGAGGGTACCTCACCCCATTCCACAAATGGCCATTAAAAGGTACCGGGGCCTGGTCTGTGTGAGCATGCACCACTGGTCATTGAGGTTAGTGGCACCTCTGCCCACCTATGTCAGTGCTGGGGTTCTGGGTTAGGATGGTGGAGGAGACTCTGGTATTGGGTTGGAAGCCGGGAGGTGATGGCGTGGGGGGGCCACTGCTTGAGAGGGGGGGGTTCTTTTGGTAAGGGTGTGTTGGGGGTGCATCCAGCACATGTCAGGGTCGGGGCACAGCTGCTTGTGTGGTGGGGTCCCTGTCTAGGGGATGGCCGGGATGCTGCTGGAGGGGGACACCATGCCTTGGGGTGGGTATTGTGTAGGGGGGCAGCAGGACAGAGTGGCAAAGTTGCTCAGGTCTGGGTGCCTGCAGGTGCTATTCACACACCTGGACCTGTGCCACCCTGTGCAAGGGATCCACTCCTGGACCCGAAATGGGCATCTGATTGAATGGCCACATGGATCCCCTACTCTGCCCCCAGCTGCCCTGCACAGGCCTGCATGCTGGGGGGGGGGCAGAGTCAAGGACAGTTGGTGGCCATTAGTGAATTCTAGTTGGTGCACACCTGTCTTCTGTGTGGAGCTACTCGGGCGGGATACGCACCTCCGTGGCATAATTCCCACTCGGTCATGCATAGGCCCCAATATTAATAAATATATCCCCCCAGTCTGGTGGTCTAGTGGCCCCCCTCCCCAATCCCTGATGTTGTCCTTCATAATATTAATAAATACATCCCCCTAACCTGGTGGTCTAGTGGCCCTATCTCCCCGATCCCTGATATTGTACCTCATAATATTAATAAATACATCCCCCTGAACTGGTGGTCTAGTGGTTCCCTTCCCCAATCCCCGATGTCCCCAAAATTATATTAATAAAACCCCCCCAGGGTGTTACAATGGCTCCCCCAATCCCTGATGTCCTGAAATTAATGTATCCAAAAAACCCTGCCAGTCTAGTGGACCCCCCCACCTGACAGTGCCCTACCATCCTGCTTTCCCCATCCTGTATCTGAGCAGACAACTGGCACAGCCCTCCTCTAATCACCACTGCCAGCCACCGACTGAGCACTGAATGATCATGTACTGTATATAGTGCACACTCAGTGAGCTGTTAGTCACTGAGCACATACTATATACAGTACCCACTCATTCAGAGCTCAGTTGGCAGCTGGCCGTGGTGGTAAGCGGTGAGCTGTGCCAGTTGCTGGCTCAATTACAGGATGGGGGGCAGGGTGGTAGGGTGCTGCTGGGTGGGGGGTCCACTGATCACCAGGGTATTTTGGACACATTAATTTCGGGAACATCAGGAATAGAGGGGGCCACTAGACCATCAGGTCGGGGGGATATGTTTATTAGTATTAATGGGGGCAACACCAGGGATCAGGTAGGGGGGTGCTTACATCACCTAATAGAGGATCAGGGCTGTGTGGGGTGCCGCTCGCCACCAGGGATATGCCCCACAGTTTGCAGCATACCCTCTGGATGAGCCCCCTATTTTGTGCACAGCCAGGGTTACCGCGAACCGCAGGACATTGCCACCGGGACCCTGCCTGATAGAGAATCAGGCAGAGGGTCCCTGGTGCACCAGGCTTTGATGCAAGCTGCCATGTGCCACAGCTTGCACCAGCCTAAGGGCTCTTTGAGAATTTAATGCAGTATGTGTTTTTATGGCTGCATAGTGAGAGCTATGTGGAGCCGTATAGCAAATTGGAGGAGTAGTAGAAAAAGAGGCTAGTGTAGCACAATTGTTTGCTCTGCATTCACCCTGTGAATGGAGTTGAAGCACATACAGTGGAGGATTCAGTTCACTTTCTCCCTCGGCTTCCTGCTGTCTCCTCCTCCCCCCTCTAACTGCCCATTTTTTTTTCAGCAGGGAAGGCACTCTTGCTCTCTTGCTTGCCCTCCCTCTTTCCCTCCTGCTCCGGATACTCCACCAGTGTGAATTGAGCCATGCTCAGTGGCGGCACCCCCTGCACTCCCCCCAACAGAGCTGCACACTCCTTGGACTCCCAACCCAACCCTCCCAAGAGAGCTGTGCTCACCAGCAGCATTCAGTGAGTTTCTTCTTCGTTTCCTCTCACTCCCTTCCCAAGTTCCCTCTCTATCTGTCAAGTTCCATCAGTGCAGACTGAGTTGCGCTTAGCAGTGGCATCTCTTGCACTTCCCCCCAAAAGAGCCACACACTCCTTGCACTCTGAACTCAAACCCCCCAAGGCAGACAGTGGCATTCCTTCTACTGATCCCCTCACTAGTGGCACTTGATCTCCCACCCCCAAAAGGAGCCAGCACACATTAGGAGTCTTTGCCTCCATCCTCCACATTAGGATTCATTTTATCTGCCGACATTATTATGTATGTATGTATGTATTTCAAAATAAACAGTCTAGCAGTTAGATAGAAAAGTAACAAAGTTAGTTTGTTTATTTGTAAAAAGTAGAAACGATAACCACCAGCTGTTGTAGTGCATGCTCATGGAGATGGAGTTCCTCATTTGCCAGTGTTGTGGTCTGTTTCATTTTGTATGCTAGTGCAGTGAATTAATGAAGTGAGTTACTCTTATGGTTTGTCATTAATATGAGTGATTCTATACTCCTCCCAGTCTGCATGTAACCAAACGGGTTTCTTCATGCGAAGGCTGTGAGAGGGCAAGAGCAAGCGAGAAGGTGGGCTGTGGTAAATAATAATAAAAAAAGCAGCTATAAACAAGATGGTACTTGTGTTGACCTGTGATGTCTGATTTCTTGTTCTGTTTAAAAAATGCAGTATAAATGATTTTGTGCTGCTATTAGCCTATTTAAGTGCGACTAAATGGTTTGTCAGCACAAACAGGAAGAGTGAGAGGTGGCCTGGCAGCAGTTAATATTTGAACAAAATAAAGCTTCTGTTTGTGTTAACCTGCAAAGACATACTTCTGAAACAAGATTTTGTTACTATTCCTACACTAGATAAAATGCATGTCTTGCTTGATGAAGCCTTTTATTTCCAATTGCCAGTGCCGTACAGAGATTGCATAGTGTTACTTTATAAAAGCTGCCTTACTTCCTCGATCTGTCTCACTGACACTGACTTCAGTAGTCTGCAGCTTTACTGAGTGCACCTCCACCTCTGCCTGAAGCCTAAATAAACCAGATCTGGATTAGCACTTTTATTATTTTTCTTGTATTTTTTTAAAGGGGAAATGGAGGTCTCATCTCGGATTCATTTTACTAAGTATCAGTCCACTGTTGTCATTAAAATTCAGACCATTCCCACTACTACCAGGATAAAACATAGAGAAAAATAATCCTTCTCAATTCCACCACTGGTTGCAATTAAACCATCTTAATGGTAACAGCTGCAAACTGCACCTTCCTCCACTCTCTTCCGGTCCCACCAGGGTCACATGCAACCCTCCAAAGTAAGGCGGTGGGAAGGGGAGGGTTGTATTTTTTTTTATTTGTTTTTGTTGACCAAGTATTTGCACTAGACAATTAAATGCCTATTTTCAGACATGACCTGGGAGGTTACATAGGGTTAGGGTCAGTAAACAACAGGTTACAGTATAGCAGTGGTGAGTGACATTGATAACAGCATGAACAACAGATTACATAGCAAAGGTAGTATATAGATAAGCAAATTAAAAAAGGTCATAATTACAAGGCACTGGAGGAGCAGGCCATTGACTTGTTGCTGAAACCAGACAGCATAAACAAACTAACGAGACACTGCCAAGTCTTGGTAACAATGAGCAGGCTAAAATGTTGGACCGAGTTGTAGCAACCAATTCAAAACATAGAGCTCTAGTCACAAGAGCATACATGAGACTTGAGGAAGTAGCTGCGATATCCCATTTTGAAGGTAGTAGCAGTCTGGCGTAGGCTAGGCAGTATTGAATTCCATCATAGCCTAGAGGCAATAACAGAGAAGGAAATGTCTCCCAGATTCATCTCGGTTCTGGGAATGGGTAATTCAACATGATTGGCAGACCTTAGTGGGGAGATACCAGTAGGACAATGGAGAAGACTAGACAGTGAAAGAGTGGGCTAGTTTTGCAAGACATTGTATATCACCCATCTAAGTGTTAGGTCACGCTGGACAGCAGAAGAAAGCCATTTCAGTTTGGCATATCAAGTGCAATGATGGGTATGGCTGCTCTGCCAACAGTTGGAAAGAAGGAAGCACTGGTATTTTATTTATGACTCCTGCAGCTTTGTTTGGTATTATTGGTAATTGAAGCCTTCAATGGGTACATTTAATCTTTTGCCTGACTTTTCCCTAACACAAATAGATGATCTCATCATTACAGTTCATGTTTTGATACTGGAGACCCTCTTTTGGTGGAAGGGTAGTGCTACAAATATATTCTTTGTAAGGGGAATGTGAAATGTTTTTACGGATGAGTAGGTTGTTGTGGTTTAGAACCTCCCCTGCCAATCAGGGAAGGGGGGAGGTACTAACAACAAAAATGGAAAGAGACCTGGGGGTAGTCATATCAGATGACCTAAAGGTAGGCAAGCAATATGAGAAGGCAGTAAGGATAACTGGGGGGACACTGGGATGTATCGGGAGAGGCATCACCAGTAGAAAACAGGAAGTTGTTATCCCTCTGTACAGACAGCTGGTGAGACCCCATCTGGAGTACTGGGTGCAGTTCTGGAGACTCCATCTCCACAAGGATATAGGCAGAATGGAGGCAGTCAAGAGAAGGGCAACTAAAATGGTGCAGAGTCTGCACTAGAAGCTATAAGAAGACAGACTAAAGGAGCTTAATATGTATATCCTTGAGGAAAGGAGGGAGAAGGGGGACATGATAGAAACTTTCAAGTACTTCAAGGATATCAACAAAGTCCAAGAGGGTCACATCTTTCAGAAAAACAGATGTGCAAGAATAAGGAGACACAATTTGAAGACAGAGGGGGGATGGCTCACGGGCAAAGTGAGGAAGTATTTTTTAATGGAGAAGGTGGTGGACACATGGAACAGTCTTCCTGAGGAGGTCATGGGGTCAAAAACAGTGGGGGAATTCAAGAATGAATGGCAGTTCTAGTGGGGGGTAGGAGGAAGTAGGCTGTTGGTTAACTAGGATCTACAGTTTATCCAGTAGGTAGGGAAATGGGCAGACTAGGTGGGCCAAGTGGTCCTTATCTGCCATCAAGGTTATGTTTCTATGTGTCTATGTAACCATACCTCATTTTTAAAACATTCATTTTAAACTAAGGCTTGCTGTTATTTTGTGGTATTTAAATTTTAGGCAGGTGTCAGCAAGCTGTACATACCCAGTCATATCAAATCTTCCCTCTCCCTGGTCCCAATTGTATCAGTGTTTCACATGCCTCCCCTGCTCCCGACTGTGCTGTCATCTCTAGTGGACCCCTCCTCTCCCTAAACCCAGTCATGTCAGTCTCTCTAGCAGCCTTCTTCAGTGCCACGGTCTCAATCAGCTCAGTGTTTCTAGCATCCCCTCCATTTCTCAATTCCAATTGTGTTGCCATCTCTGGTAGCTCCCTCCCCATCCTCAGTCCCAATTGTGTTGGTATCTCCAGCAGCGCCCCTCCCTCAACCTTCAATCCCTGCAATCTAATGGTCTTCACTCTGTTTCCTCAGTCCCAGTCATATCAGTGTTTCTAGTACCCCCTCATCCTGTCTCAATTGTATTGGTATCTCTGGTAGCCCCTCCATCTCCCTGGTCCCAATTGTGTTGGTGTCTGTAGTGGCCCCTTCCTCTCCTCAGTACCTTTCATGTTGGTGTCTCCTGTAGCCCCCTCCCAAGCCCAAACATGTTTCTGTCTAACAGCTACCTCCCTCTCCCTGCACCCAATCATGTTCCTGTCTAGTGTCCCCCTCCCTCACTCTAGTATCAGTGGAAATGGTGTGCTGTAGGTACATTGCCTCACTTGTCTGTAAATAGTTGACTGACGCTAATTCATTAAGCAGAGAATGTCAACTATATATAGTTGTGGTTAGAGGGCAGTGACTGAATATCTGTTTCAGAAATGAAATGAAGCTAGTATTCTGATTTTACCTACTGATGGTGGTGTTGAAAAGGGAATTGTAAAAGTTGCTAATTCTTCCTGATAAGTATATTATACTTGCTCACTGCTCAGATGATATGCAAATTAAAAATGTTAAAGCTATCAGTAACATCAGGGGCACTTTAAAGTAATAGCTAATCAATCACAGTCTGCACAAATTCACCACTTGGGGACTCAGAGGCAATGGGTACCACAAATGTACCTTAAGCAAAATGTGAGTTTTTAGAAAATAGCAGCTAAATTGTTAGAAAGTAGTTTAATTTGTTGGTATCTGTCATCTGTGCCAGGAAACCAGCCTCTTGCAGGAAAAAATATCAATTTTCATATATCAATACAGTGATCAGGATCCTACGGATTATTTTGTTCCATAGGTGGAGCAGTGTTAGAATTGTACTTTATGGGCTTTGGGAGCTGGGGACCCATAAGGGCCCTATCTTTAATCTGAGTCCCCCCATACCATTATAAATCAATGGCAGTGATGGGGCCGAGCCCTGGTAAGCCCCCCTTCTAATTCCAACACTGAGGTGGAGGAAAAAATGACCATGAACAAAATGCCTGCTAGTTTTTCATCTGAGTATTCAAGTGTGCACAACCTTTAGGGAGATGTGAAAATTCTATATGTAGTGTTTCCTACAGGGCTCCATCTGATGTGCTACTGTTTCATCTTTACTCCACTGTTGTGAAGTACATCATGGTAATAGTTGGTGGATGGCCTTTTTTAATTGTCTTATATATCTCTTGCAGATTAGCACTAGCCTATATTTCTGATCTTCTGGTACTATATTCACCTGTCTCTCCCTGAAGGGTCCATGGGGTGAATCTTCTGGGGGCACTCACTTCAAGACTGACTGATATCTGCTCTTTCAAATAAATGAGTTGACACATGTAGAATGACCATGTTTTTTTTTTTTTACAATGCATTTACAAAGGATATAACAGCTAGGATGCAACCAACCTCTATGACATAATTTTGCAGCCTTATTGACTCTGACAAGAGTTTGTTTTCTCTGGAAGCTACATGATACTGTGGCATGTGCAGAGCCCTGCACTCTCTCTCTCTCTCTCTCTCTCTCTGTCTCTCTCTCTCTCTCTACCTCACACTGCAGAAACTAGTCAGATATCTCAGGCTAGAAAGCACAAAATTCTGAAAAACAAAAATTTCCAAAGATTTTTCTGGCACTTTAACTACAAGCCTGTAGTAAAAATACACAAGAAGAAGCATGTGTTTAGCAAGATTTGGTAACAGTTTTCTTCCACAAAACTGCAGCAGCTCCACAGAGCAGATCCTTCTCTCTCAAATTGCTCATGAGTTCCACAAGACCACAAGGTGACCATGGAGGCATGTGGTGTAGCAGTCTGTCTGAAAGGCATCCATGCAATATCATTAAGCATCCACTGAATCTGTTTTCCACAGAAAGACTTGTCATGGATTACAAAGAGCTTCCATAGAGACTATATTGTTCTGAAAATGGCAGAATAGCATTTCAAAGGTTACACTTCAGAGCCAATGTAAACAGCAGGATGTGGAAACAGTTTTAAAACAGACAACTGGCCATCAAGACATCTTAGTGGTTACCTGGGTAGGTGTGTAAGAGACATGAGGAAACAAGTGGGCACATTTCTGATGAAACTGACCCACATGCTTCCATGGAAATTGCATACAATGCTCACAGAATACATTCCATGGAAAACATTTTGAGTGGCAGGACTTCCACCTAAAACCCATGGACAGGGGGAATTCCAACATTCTGCTTCCAGCAGAATTTCACAGAATTCAGCTACTTGATCATTGACCTCCCATAGCCAATAGTATGCCACCAGGAAGGGAGCAGGTTCTGCATAAAAGCAGCCACTGCCAACGTGTCCCAAACGTCTGTGTCTAAGCAGGTTAATAGAACAGTGAAGGAATGGAGCAGGTGACTGGCATCATAGGCATCAGCAGAAGGAAGTGGAGAAGTGGGGGACTCTGCCACTCGACTAAGACAAAGCACCTGTTCACTGCTTTGCAGCAGTCACTGCTGGGAAGTGTAGAAGCTCAAAGATAATAAGCAAGCAAGCAAACTTTATTTCTGAAACGCTATCCCAAATTGATCATAGTGTTGAACAAATATCAATAAAACACCAATAAAACTAATTAATACATATAATTTAAAAATAATAAAAACAGCAGGATTAAATATCAGAAAAAGCATAATTAAACAAATACGACTTTAAAGCAAATTTAAAGGCCTCAATGGAAGGGCACTCTCTAATCTGACAAGGTAGAGAATTCCTCAGGGTCAGGGATGCAAAAGCAAATTACCTAGCTCTAGATGTTGTCAAGAAGATCCTGGGAATCTCTAGCAACCCCTCATTGGCAGAAAAGAGAGGGTGAAGGGGGTGGTAGGGACAAAGATGGTCTTGCAAGTACTGTGGTCCCTGACTGTGCAGGGCTTTATAGGTCAGTGATCTGACCTTGAAGGTGATTCTCCACCACACTGGCAGCCAGTGCAGATCGTGGAGTACAGGTGTGACATGGCAAGATCTTGATAAGCCAGTCAACAACCTGGCAGCTGCATTCTACACCAGCTGTAGACAATAAAGTTCCACCCCTGGCAGCCCTAGGTTTAAGGCATTACAGCAATCCAGGCATGAGATCACAAAGGCATGGACCAACATACGAAGATCAGGTGGGACCAGGTGTGTTATCCAGGTGATGTTCCTTAGATGGTAAACTGAGGTCTTGATGACAGCTGACACCTGAGCATTCAGAGTAAGCTTGTCATCAAAAACAATGCCCAGATTCTGCACCTGGTCAGAGGTTAGTAGTTGGTTGCCTCCCAGACAAAGTCCAGAGGGTTGTGCAGCCACTCACCCCTCTGCCTGACGATCTGAGTCCACCACCAACACATCAGTCTTATCCGGGTTCAACCTGAGCCAGTCAGCACTCATCCAATCTTGAATCTCAGAAAGGCAGTTGTTAAAAACTGAGACAGCATCATTATGCTCAGGTACAAAGGACATGTACAGCTGAGTAGCATCTGCATAACAGTGAAAACTCAATCCATGCCACCTAATAATGCCTCCCAATGGCACCATATACACCACAAACAACATGGGTGAAAGCACTGAGCCCTGCGGTACCCCACAAGGCAGGGGATGAGAAGCCGAGGGAAAAAAGACTCTACTCTCTGCACCCTGCCTGAGAGAAAAGAGTTTAACCATCTGAGAACTGTACCAGACAGTCCACAGAATAGCTGCAGGTGCTCTAGCAACATCTCATGGTCCACGGTGTCAAATGCTGCAGAGAGATAAAGGAGGACTAAGATGGAATGACCCCTCCGATCTCTCTCTATCAGGAGGTCATTAAGTACCCAAACCAGTGCCGTCTCTCAGTACTATGCATCTTCCTGAAACCAGACTGGAAAGGATCGTAGATATCATAGGTGGTAAGATGCTCCTCAAGCTGCAACATGACTGCCTTCTCAATAACCTTGCCCAAGAAAGGCAGGTTAGAGACAGACCTGTAGTTTGCGAGACAGTCTGGATCAAGAAAAAATTTCTTTAAAATGGGGTGGACAACCGCTTCCTTCAGGGTGTCCAGAAACACCCCAGTCTCTAATGAGCACCCGACAATCTCCACCAGGACCAGTTCAGTCACCTCCACGCACCCTACCAGGAGACGTGTTGCACCCAGATCCAAACTACAGTAAGTCAGTCTCAAGCCCCGGATTATCTTCACAACATCTATGATCGCCAGCCAGTCAAAGTTGGCCCAGACCGACTGGGTGGCTGTGATCTCCCACCAGTCACCACTCTGCTTGTTTAAGCGAGCTGCATGGATCTCTGATGTGATAATGACAACCTAATCTGTGAAAAACCAAGCAAACTCCTCACACTTCAACTGTGAAAAGGATCCCCAATTCTGGAGACAGATTGGATTGCACAGTCTGTCCACAGTCCCAAAGAGCTGAGCAGGTTGGTTTTGTGCAGCCACAATCTCCCTGGACAGGAACTCTGCCTTCTTACGGGAGATTGCAGATTGATAGTCCCTATGATGGGACAGCAATCTAAGTTTGTCATCAATCAGGCCTAATTTCCTCCAGCATCGCTCCAACCCTCTCCCTACTCTCCTCATCTCCCTCAAGGACCCATCAAACCATGGGGACCGAGGGTGAAGGGTAAGAGGGCGAACTCGGACAGGAGGTACAGAATCCAGAGATGCCACCACTGCCTTATTATAGGCTAGAAGAAGCTCCTCTGGGTCCCCACTCACACTCAAACTCCCTGATAGGTCCAGGACTGCCATGAGACCATCAGGAGTCAAGCCCCACAAAGGGTGGTACTGGACCATCTCCATAGGAGCAGGTCTATTTGTGGGGGCAGCAAAACTGAACCCTATAGTGTGGTGATCGGGCTATCCAACTGGCTCCACCACCACATAAGAGATTTCCACCCCCAGTAGAAACACCAGGTCCAACGAATGACCTTGAGAATGGGTGGCATAGGTAATCACCTGTGTGAAGCCCAGTGAAACCATCAGTTGGAGGAAGTCTTGTCCAAAACGAGAGAGTTCATTGTCAAACCAGGCACTGAAGCCTCCCAGCACCAACTACCTGGGGAATTCCAGCACCCTTTTGACGATGAAGTCCGCAACTTCCTGTAGGAATTCCTTCTCACTCCCGGGTGGCCGATAAGCAAGAAGTATCCTACAACCCACACCTATGCCCACGATACATTCGAAGGATCTAGTGTCTCCCACTGGCACATCTACGAGGCCCAATTCCGCCTTGAAACAAATCTCTACCCCCCCCCCCCCATGATCCAACCTTGTGAGGTGTTTCACCAAGTACCCAGCTGGAACTGCTGACTCCAGAATGGGACCTACATTCTCATCCAGAAAGGTCTCAGTGATGCATGCCAGGTCGGATGTTCCCACAAGATCAGCAATTACTGCTGTCTTGTTTCTAATTGACCTGGCATTGCATAACACCACCCAGGTTAGATGAGCATTTGAGGTTGGCTGCGCTATTTTCCCACATGAAGTGGAGCCCTTGGGTATGGGTACCAGGCAGGTCGGACCCCTCTCCTGGACCCATTTTGCCCCAGGGTGCCTTCTTGAACCCACCACTCCAATTCGTCCCCCCACTCCACTCCCCTGCCACATTCACACACACCCTCCCCTCTGCCGCCTCTTCGCTATGTCCAAGGCGCGACAGCGCCTATATACCTCTCTCAGTAGCAGGGTCCAGTCAAAAGGGTAGAGGGTCCAAAGCTCAGCAGAGGAGTAGCACCCACCCACCGAAGACAACTGCCAACACATCCTGCCATTACCCACAAATCAACAGTTACCAGGCCAAAACTGGGAATAGGAATGGCGCCCTATCTACAGTACGAGTATATAAAGATTTAAACAAAGTACGGGGGAGCTCAAATAGAAATAAAAAAGGGGAAACTAGAAACACACTATTGGGGTAAGGGTAAGGCAAGTCAAGGCAAAGTTTAATTATACGGTGCCAATCCCACAAGTTCTGGGCACCTTACATACGAAACATGCGGGGTATTAGATAAAACCACATATCATAAATAAAACAGAACAGATAAAACAATAAAACATCAGATACTGCATTTACACTAGCAGTTTCTTAGGGCTGGTCAGATCACTGCATCAGGGAAGGCCAGGGAAAATAAATAGGCTTCCAGACCACTCTTGAACCTCTCAACTGATGGGGTACAAAAGTATCTCCAGGTAACTGAGGGAGAATAGAGGTTGAGAATGCTGGGAGTGGTACAGTGCAGTGTCCTTGGGGTGGCAGTTTTCAGAGAGACCTACTGGAGACTGCAGTGCTGCCCCATCTGCACACTCCTCTATGGGTTAAGGGAGGAGGTCTCTAGACTCCAGGCCAAGTTGGCTAGGATTTGGGGGACCTCTCCCCCCAACCAGAAACCACCAAGTCTGCCAATGTTACCTGAGAGAATGCCAGGAAGTAGGAATGGCTGGACTATGGTCGGCTCTGGAAGGGTGGAGGTGGTGGAACAGAGGCACATTCATCAACCGGTACCACTGTAGAATTCCTATGCCACTCTGGCATGGTGAGGCTGCCAGGCGGAAGCACCTGCAGTAGTGACCAAGGGGAATGTGGAGGCCCTCCATAGTGTAGGCCCCATGGAGTGTGATAGAGGACCCCAGAGGAACAGGAAACAACCTCTGGTGGGGGATTCAGTTGTGAGGGGAATAGATCCTGGAATAGGAAAGGAAGGGGAGAGGCAGGTTAGATGCCTACCTGGTGCCATGGCCAAGAGGTATGAGAAGCAGATCCTGAAGATCGTTATGACAGCAGGATGGGAGGGAGAGCTGGATGTCATTGTCCACCTGGGGACTAATGACCTACCAGGGATGTGTGGGATAGTGCAGTGGGGTTTAGAAAACTGGGGAGGGGTCTTAGGTAGCTCATTCAGTGATTTTTGCTGAGTTGCTACTTGTCTATGATCGGGGGAGGAAAGGATTCTTTGCACCATGAGTGTCAACTCCTGGTTGAAGGAATGGTGCAGAGAGGAATGGTTTGGCTACATTGGGGACTGGGGACCTACCTGGGAGGATAAGGGCCAGTACAGGGGTGATGGTCTGCATCCATTCAGGAGAAAAACTGCAGCCCTTAATGGACGATTTAAATGTTACTTCGATGAACATTTAAACTAGCTGGGGGGGGTGGCAAAAGGAATTGGGGAATCAGAAACTGCCCCCCAACAGGCTGAAGTAGAGAGTAAGGAGAATCTGATGGGACAGGAATCCCCCAGGGTGCAAATTAATAAAGGCAGCAGCGTGGTAGAGATAAAGGAGGAAATGAATGGGAACATTAGACAGAGAGGTGTGTAGGAGGGAGGGCAAAAAATTAAAAAGGAGGGCAACAAGCAGAGTGGAAACAAAATCTGGGAGGCCATTTTGCGAATGCTAGAGGTCTAGGAAATACATGTATGTACACTCCCCTGTATCTACATAAACAGACCTAATGACAGAAGATAGAATAACAGCTACCTACTTGCTAGCAAAGCAAGGACAAGGAAAAGCAAAAGGAGCCCCAACTTGTAAACCTCTTAGGAGGGACAACACCATCACCAATACCATCACTGACACAGTATATAGTCATGGCCCTATAGCAAGTTATTCAGGGGGCTCGGCCCCTGACACCCCTCCCTCCACACACCTACACCCAAATTCATACCCACCACCCCAACTACATCATCAGTCCAACAACCCCTAAGTTATTCCCCCCCCCAATATGGACAATTATAGGCACAGAAGAAATAACACAGGACAGCTACAAGGCCCACCTCAGATTTGAGGGAAACATCGAACAGGCCCAAATATTATTGCAGTGACACACTATCAGCAGAGAAGGGCTGCTGAAGTGGGAGAGGGAAAAGGTCTACTGATGAACTCATTTTATTGTATATATTAAGCTAGAACAGAGTGCAAGAGTAACCCTTTCCACCCTTGCTAAAGCAGACTCTCAAGAATAAATGTACCAGGACTAGAAGCATTACACACCAAATAGGTACCTGTAAGCCATACAAACTGACTTCATCAAGTATATTGTTTGACGTTTTTTGTTAAGGTAAAGGAAATATATAACATTGTTCTATGATTTATGTTCATGTTACGGTTAATGCAATTCATAGCACTGCAACTGTATTCTGTGTATTGGAAAAAGTAAATTTAATAAAAACTTTTATGGAAAAAAAAAAGAAGTCTAGGAAATAAGATTCCAGACCTAGAGGCTATCATGACAGAGGCCGATCTGCATATCGTGGCCATACTGAGTCATGCTGCACTGAAAAACATGACTGGGACATGGCCATACTGGGATATACTCTGTTCAGGAAGGACTGAGTGGTAAGGAAAGTGGGAAGAAAAGGAGAGGTGTGGTGCTTTATGTGAGGAAAAGCATAAAAGCCATGGCGATACAGGGATAACATGGGGAGGCAGAGGTATTGTAGGTCATCCTGAAGATGGGAAAATGGAACCACTATTCACACTGGAGTGATCTATAGACCTCCAGCACTGTGGGAGGAATTAGATAAGGTACCAGTGGAAGCCATTGGCAAGATGGCAGAAAAGAGGGATGTGCTGTTAGTGTTGGACTTCAACCTGCCAGATGTGGATTGGAGTCTCTCAGCAGTGGCTTCAGCTAGAAGTTGGGACATCCTGGACTCTCTGCAGTGGGCATTCCTGAGGCAACTAGTCAATGAACCCACTTGTGATGGGGGCAATACAGAACCTGGTACTCACTAACAGGGACAGTGCTGCAGACGTCAAGGTGGGAGTCCACCTGGGGACAAGTGATCACCGTACAGTGTGATTCAATATAAGGAAGGCTTCAGAACTGAACCACACAAGAGTGAGGGTCCTGGACTTCAGGAGGGCAGATTTTAAACAGATAGGTGAATGTCTCATGGATGATCTGGCAGGGGTGGGTGACCTGGGTGGGGTGGAGGAACAGTAGGTGAAGATAAATGGGAGCATAGTAAAAGCAACAAACCTCTGTGTCAGACAAGTGGGCAAAAGCAAGAGGAAAAAGAGACCACTGTGGTTCTTGAAAAAGGTGGCTGAAAAGGTAAAACATAAAAGGGGAGCATTCAGAAGGTATAAGGAGATACAGATGAAGGAGGATAGGGTGGTGGATTGGAAACAGAAGGAAGCAAGGAAAGCAGTAAGAAGATCAAAGGCACAAACTGAAGTGAGACTAGCCCAGGAGGTAACGAATGGGGACAAGACATTTTTTAGGTACTGTATGTAAGCGAAAAGAAGAAGACCAGGGGTGGGATTGCAAGGTTAAAATGGGAAGGGGTGGACTATGCAGAGGGGGACCAGAACAAGGCAGACATCCTGAACAAATACCTTTGTTCAGTGTTCACAGAGAAAGGAGAAGGGAAGGGGCTACAAAAAAGTGAAAAAAGTTTTGGAGGGAGGGAGGTGGACACCAGTCCTTTTTTGGAGGCAAGAGTCCTGAAAGGACTTGCTAATTTGAAGGTGGACAAAGAAGTGGGGCCAGATGGTGTGCATCCAAGGGTATTGAGGGAGCTCTGTGGAATACTGGTTGCACCTCTAACAGTTCTATTTAACAGCTTACTGGAAACAGGAGTGGTTCCAGAGGACTGGAGGAGGGCAGATGTAGTCCCACTACACAAAAGTGGTAGCAGGGAGGAGGCTGGCAATTACAGGCCAGTCAGTCTGACATTGGTTGTGGGAAAGTTAATGGAATCACTGCTGAAGGAAAAGGATTGTGGAATATCTTGAATCCAGTAGGTTACAAGACACAGTGCAGAATGGTTTCACGGGGGGGGGGGGGAGGTCATGTTAAACAAATCTGATAGATGTTTGACTGGGTGGCCCATCAACTAGATCAGAGTGGAGCAGTGGACATGGCCTACCTGGATTTTAGTAAGGCGTTTGACACAGTTCCACATAGGAGACTAATAAGTAAGCTGGGTATCTTAGGAGTAGGTCCAAAGGTGGTAAGCTGGATGAGAAATTGTTTTGGGGATAGGCAGCAGAGGGTGGTGGTAAACAGAGTTCCCTACGAGGATGGGAGGGTGACCAGCGGGGTGCCTCAGCGATCAGTGCTGGGACTAGTCCTCTTCAATATCTTTATAAGTGACATTGCAAAGGAGCTGGAAGGGAAGATTTGTGGATAACACCAAACTCTGCAATATGATGGACACTCTGGGTGGGTGGTGGAAAGAGTGAGTAAGTGACCTGAGAAAACTGGAGGAGTGGTCAAGGGTATGGCAGCTGGGTTTCAATGCAAAATAATGCACTTGGAGCACAGAAACCCAGGGGCAGAGTACAAAATGGGTGGAGTGCTATTGACGACCACCAAGCAGGAGAGAGAGACGAGGGTATAATGACCTGAAGGTGGCCAGGCAGTGCGACAAGGCAGTGGGGAGGGCAAGTGGATTCTGGGTTGCATAGGGAGAGGGTATCACTAGTAGAAAGATGGAGGTGGTGTTGCCTCTGTATGGATTGCTGGTAAGACCCCACCTAGAGTATTGTGTCCATTTCGGGAGACCACATCTCTGGAAAGACATAGACAGAGAGGAGACAGTCCAGAGGAAGGTAACTAAAATGGTGCAGGGTCTGCATCAAAAGCCCTACCAGGGGAGACTAAAGAACCTCGATATGTACAACCTAGAACAGAGGAGGGAGAAGGGAGATATGATAGAGACATTTAAATACATCATAGGGGTAAATAACGTACAGGAGGGGAGTATTTTTCAGAAGAAAAGGTGCTGCAGAACAAGGGGACATGCTATGAAGCAGGAGGGAGGTAGAGTCAGGAGAGAGGTGAGGAAGTACTTCTTCACAGAAAGAATGGCAGATCCCTGAAACAGACTTTTGCAGAAGTGATGGGGGCAAAAACATTGGTGGGGTTCAAGAATGCATGGGATAAGCACAAGGGAATCATAGTGGAAAGGAAATGGGGGAGGGACAAAGAGCTGTAGATTAGGCACTGCCTGCGGTAATAGTGTAGCTAGGGAGAAATGGGCAGACTGGATGGGTCAAGTGGTTCTTTTCTGCCATCAAATTCTATGTTTCTATGTTCTATGTTTCTAATTAGTCTGAGTTCTACAAAATTCCCAGAATTCCATCCTGGTGCAGTTTGAAAATTCTACACAGCACTAATATCCTGGTAGTCAAGAAACAGATGTTACACGGAAACAGAGAAACAGAGACATAGAAGCTATCAACAGAAAAGGACCTCCTGGCCCACTTAGTCTGCCCCAAAGTTTCTTATTTACTGTGCTACCGAAGACTCTAATTGATCTCTGGCTTTGTCCCCCAGCCCTGTTAGCAAGGTCCCCATGTGTCTATCCCATGCATGTTTGAAACCTGTTAATGTTTCAGTAACCACCTCTTCTGCTGGTAGGCAGTTCCAGACGTCCACCGCCCTTTCCATAAATAAGTTTTTCCTCACATCCCCTCTAAGTTTCCCCATTCATATCCTCTTGTCCTTGAGCATGTCTTTTTGTGCATAACTCCACCTTCCTGTACGTTATTGATACCTTTAAAGTATTTGAATGTGTCTATCATGTCTCCCCTTCCCCTCCTTTCCTCTAAGAAGTACGTATTTAACTCCCTGAGTCTTTCCTCGTAGGGCTTCTGGTGCAGGCCATGCATCATTTTGGTTGCCCTTCTCTGTACTGCCTCCACCTGGTCTATGTCTTTCCTGAGATGGGGCCTCCAGAATTGGACATAGTATTGCAGGTGGGACCTTACCATTGATTTACACAGGGGGGTATCACCTCCCTCTTTCAGCTGGTGCTATCCCTACCTATGCACCACAGCATTCTAGTAGCCTTGCCCTCTGCCTTATCACACTGTCTTGCCACTTTCAGGTCATCAGATATGATGACCCCCAGATCCCTTTCCTGTTTTGTGGTGCTAACTCCTCCCCCCCCCAAAAAAATGATATGTTGCCCCTGGGTTTCTGCCCGATGTGCACAATTTTGCACTTTTTGGCTTTGAAGCCCAGTTGCCAAACTCTTGACCAGTATTCCAGCTTTTCAGATCTTTCCTCACCCCCCCCCTCCCAATGTGTCCACTCTAGTGCAGATTTTTGTGTCATCTGCGAACAGACATACCTTTCCTTCCAGCCCTTCTGTGATGTCACTAATAAAGACATTGAAGAGGACTGTCTCTACTGACCATTGAGGCACCCCATTGGTTACCTTACCTTCTTCCAAGTGAACTCCATTTACCACTACCCTCTGAGTTCTGTTAGCCAATTTCATACCCTTTTTGTTACCTTTGGTCCCACTCCCAGGCTTCCCAACTTACTTACCAGTCTTCTATGAGGAACAGTGTCGAAGGCCTTACTGAAATCAATGTAGGCCACATCCACCACTCCTCCCTGATCTACCTCCCTGGTAACCCAGTCAAAGAACTCTATCAGGTTTGCTTGACAGGATCTCCCCCACTGTGAACCCATGCTGCCTTGGGTCCTGCAATCCACTGTTTTTGAGGTATCCCACAATCCTTTCTTTAAGTAGTGTCTCCAAAACTTTGCCCACCACCGAAATCAGACTTGCAGGTTTATGGCTGATATTCAGAGTGTGTTCAGAACATGCCACAGGCCTCCTTACTCCGGCGCTTCAGGTGGAAGCCTTTCACCAGGGGGTATATGCATGCTTTCTTCTGGTCCTCTTCCACACTTCCTCCCTTCCTCTTTTAGTCTTACAATCCCTGCTTTGCTTTTCTTCTTTTCACTAATGTACCTAAGGAATGTTTTATCCCCCTTTTTCACTGACCTGGCTATGTTTTCCTCCGTTTGTGCTTTTTCGCTCCTAACTGACTTCCATGCCTTCCTTTGTTTCTCATGATAGCTCACCCTATCCTCTTCCTCCTGTGTCAACTTCTACCTTTTGAATGCCTGCTTCTTTTCTTTTACTTTGTCTGATACTTCTTTGGAGAACCATAGCGGTCTCATTTTTCTCTTGCTTTTTACCCTGCTTGGCATAGAGGTTATTTGCCTTCTCTACAGCCCTCCTTATTTTTGCCCACTTTTCCTCTACCCCATCCAGACAATACAACATCCACATTTAATATGCGAATAGGGCTACTCTATATGCACAACCTTTGTCTATCCTCAGAGACTCTTATCCTTGCTATCCATAGCTCGGTTGTCTCGCTTATTGATTACGGTCTGGTCATATATGGAGCAGCCATGGACACTGCCCTCCATTGCATCAAAGTTGCAATAACAAAGCCTGCTGTCTCCTAACTGGGTCTGTGCATTTGACCCACACTTGCGACCCATACACTCAGGCTGATTGGCTCCAGCTCAAGGGCAGACTCATGTGCCAAACCTGTCTACTGGCAAAAAAAGTCACATTGGGTCTGATGCCACCTGGGGTACAGAAGCTCCTCACTACCTCCAACAACCAGTGTCACAGCAAAAGCTCAGATAGCCTAACCTTCAAAATCCCTCATTGCCGTACCTCCCAAAGTCAAAGGGCATTTGCTCATCGAGCCCCACTTTGGTTTAATTCACTTTATAGTGATATCTCTTTAGCTACCACCCTGGGCTCATTTAAGAGGAAATTATGACAACGTGTAGCAGATGCCACCTGTGAATGCATCCACTAACCAGGACTATCCTCTGCACTGATCTACCTGTTCCACCCTCTTCACCCTACCTGATTTGTAAGCACTTGATCCTGCTCCTTTTCTCTTCCCCCTCCCCTCTCCTACACTCTCATTCCTTCTTTTAGCTCTCCCTCAACCTCCCTCCTTGTTTTAACTGGGTGGTTTGCACTCCCTTCCACACCCTCAATTTGCTCATCCCTCCCTCCCTTTCTCTCCCATGCCACCCTCCCACCCTCTGTTTCTACCCACCCCACCTTCCCCTGTAAATTTTGCTGACTTGGCCTTTGGTTTACCCTCTCTTCCCTCTGTACTGTTTCCTGCCTCTCAATCCTGTCTACCCCATTTGCTATTATGCAATTAATCCATATGTGTCAGACTAGGCCTCGTGGGCTGATTCCTCTTCTGTATTGTAGTCTTCAGTATAGTATAGTCAAAGTCTCTGATTGTTTACTTTGTATATACTATTCTATTTAGCCCAAGTTACTCTGCTATTGTTGTTTTGCTCTACTTGTTGCTATTGTATTTGCTATCCTCCCTTAAACATTAAAAATGTTGCCAGCTGTCCACTGGCTACATATCCTTCGCTCTTTTGTAACTCAGCTGACATGGAACCTATGTAAAGAGCTTTAGTTAAAAGGTATTTTCCGAGATCCTAATAAATAAATAAATACATAAAATCCATTTTCCCTCTTCCTGCTAGGGCTTCCTTTTGGCACTCTCCCATTTTCTTGAAATCGGCATTCCTGAAGTTCAGGACCCTCATTTTGATGTGGCTAGATTCTGTCCCAGTCCTAATGTTTAACTACACTGTCCGGTGATCACTGGTCCCAAGGTGGCTTCCCACTGTGACGTCAGGGACACTGTCCCTGTTTGACAGTACCAAGTCCAGTATCACCCCATGATGAATGAGTTCCTTAACTAGTTGCCTGAGGAACAGCCCTTTGCAGGAAGTCTAGGATTTCCCTACTCCTACCTGTTGCTGCAGCAGGGAGGCTCCAATCCACATTTGGCATACTGAAGTTTCCCACTAGCAATACTTCACCCTTGTTAGTCATACTTGGATTTCTTTTATCATATCCTTATCTCCCTCCTCCCCATGTACTGGAGGTCCACAGATCACCCCTGTTCAAATAGCAGCTACCCTACCAGTCTCCAGGATGACCCACAGAAGCTCCTCTTCACTCTGTTTCCCCTGTATCTCCATGGCCTTTATACCCTCCATTATGTAAAGAGCCACCCCTCCTCCCTTCCTACTTACCCTTTCCTCTCTGAATAGAGCATGCCCTGGAATTACTACATCCCCATCCTGGTTTTCATTGCACCAAATCTCTGTAATTACTACTATGTCCAGGTCTCCTGCTGCCATGGTGGCCTCTAGGTCTATGATCTTGTTGCCCATACTTCAAGTATTGCACACATGGCTCTCCAATTTGTACATCCACCTCCCCTCAGCTTGCCTTTTTGTCCTCTCCTGTTACTTCCATTATTTTCTTTCGATTGTCTCCTCCTCCTTCTCTTGGTTACCTATTTGTGTTTGTTCCTTTTGGTACTCCTCACCCATGAGATACCCACTGCTGACCCTGTAAGCGTGTGGGTGGTGGGGCAGATTATGTCTTTCTGCCTTATTCCGTCTCCCCCCTTGGCTAGTGTAAATGCTTTCTAATGTAGCATTTAAACTGCTTACTGAGGATCTCAGTTACCCACCTGGAGGGATGTAGGCCATCACCCCTAAACAAGTGTCCATCTCTCCAGGTGGAGCCCCATTCCCCAATTAATCTGAATCCCTCTTCTCTGCACCATTTCCTCAACCATAAATTGAAGTTCCTGGTGCAGAGCCTCCTGTCCTTCCCCTTGTCACGGACAGTTAGCACTCCAGCACAGAAACTGATTTTGCTACTTGCCTAAGACCCCTCTACAGTTTCTTGAACTCCTCCTTGACTGTTTCTGGCCTCTTCTTAGCCAACCCATTTGTCCCCAAGTAGACAATGACATTCAGCTCTCCCACCCTCCTCAGTGATCCTTAGGATCCTTCTTTCTTCCCTATAAGCCATGGCACTGAGAAGGGACCTTACCACCCTCTTATCATCCCCCCACTTGTCACCCACTATACCCCCCTTTCTATTGAGTCCCACACTGGGATTTGTTTCCTCCTCTTCGTGGGTCCTCTGCTATCCCTCTTGGGGTCTCCACCATGGAGGACATCCACATCTGTCCCAGCCACTACTTTGGGTCTTCGGGTGTCCCTGTGGGACAGTCCCACCCTGCCAGTGCAGTGTAGGAGTTCCATAGTGGTATGGGATTTGGGATGTGCCTATGCTCCACCACACTAACCCTACACGAGTCCACTGTTGTCCAGCCGCTTCTCCTTCCCGGCACCCTTTGAGGCAGCAGAGGTGGACTTGGTGGTCTATAAGTGGGGGAGTAGATCCTCCTGACCCAAGCCATCTTGGCCTTGAGTCTGGCAGCCTCCTCCCTCAGCCCTGAGAGGTGTCTGCAGATGGGGCAGCAATGCAGTCTTCAGAAGGTCTCCCAGAAGACTGCTGTCCCACTGCCATAGCACTGCACCACCCTCATCATAGCTACTGCTTATTGCTAAACCTTACCCCTGAAAAATAAAGATGATTTTTTTCTTTATTTTTTTTCTCTCTCCCCTTCTCATAACCTGATGATAATTCTACCCAGATACAATGTTTACTCTTCCACTCAGTTACTGTTGATCTCAATGGAGGAGAAGCCAGATTCAGAACCCATTGCCTCATTGTAATGGCACACTGGAACTAGAATCTTGGGCATTCCAGAGTATGAGAGGGAGAAATGGTATGGAAACAAGTCTATTTCAGTCAAACAGTAATAGAAAAGTTCTGATTTCTACCTCTTGATGGATAATTTGTAACAGCTGTGAGACCCACTGAAACAGTGCACAACTGTGATAGAAGGGAGTGCATCAGCAGCTCCATTGGTTTTATCTTGTATAGCTTGATTCATGAAAGAATCCGTTACCCTGCAGTAATTCCCCACTTCATCAGGCCTTGATGCTTAAAGGGAAAATACACCTTGTTCTCTTACTATTTCTTAATATAAATACAATTTGTGAATGTGTAATGTCTGTTTACTAAACCCAGAATATAGTTGTGTCAGTTTGTTTCAAAATAGACTTATATTTTCCTTATTTAGGGTCCCTTGTTAATGCTGCCTTTTCCCACCCAATAGTCATTGTCTAATTAATTATGAGTTCCAGAACTGAGTGACATCAGTTTAGTGGAAGCCAATAGTAAAGGTTTCGATGCTGGGCTTCAGCTCAATTGCTGTCACCAGGTTCTGGAAGGGAAACCCAAAGTAATGAAATAGTAGGACTGTTTCAAAACAAACACAAGAAACAATACACTGGATATATCAAACATACTTCACACATACCCACATTTCCAGTGATGTTAAACATGTAAAAATTAAGGCTTATTGTCATATTAAAGGTGATAGGAAACAATTTCTACACCTCTAGGCAACCTCCTGTTTTCCATTTTGTACCTATCAAATATTATGATATGTTTAAACTATTTTTCGTAAGTTGATCATTATTATTTTGCTGTTGTAACTACTATAAATTCTTTTCTCCACAGCAGTTGTTATTCTCTCTTTTTATACTGCCTGAAAATTCTATGACATCTGTAACAACATTCCAGGGCCTTCAGATAAATAGTATGAAATGGTGTAATTGATGATATGGGATGTCCTAGAATTGTGAAAAGAAAAAGCAGGAGCTGGAGAGAAGAGTGGAACTCTATAGAGTTGAGGGTACCCCAAGCTAGATCATTTATGCATTAAAAATTGGTCAGAGCATATCAGACTACATAACTGGCATGGATGAAAAATGGGAGGGCAGTTAACTACATAAAAGTAATTTTCTTATCACCATTAAAAAACAATGTTGGGCCCACACGATGCACCGTGGTGATCAATGCCTTTTCGATGGTGTCGAGCAGGGAGCCGAATCCCTGAGTGGGTCTTTTGTCGGAAAAGACTCTGAGGTGGGAGTGGCAGTCTAGGCCGAGATGGCAGTGCCCAGACCAGAGCAGACAGTTCAGATTTAGTCCATACAAGTGCTGCAGCAGCTTTCAGCTAGCATAACGCATTTGAAGGTGGGAAACCATATCGTGACCCACACAGCACATTCAGCACACTTATAAATAATACAACAAATCACCACACATTGGATGAAGTCCAGTTGCAAAAAAGCAGGGTTTCTGCACAAACCTTTTGTTCTGAGACTCTCTATTGTACCTGACAGGCCAATCACTTCTGGAGCAGGTCTTTGGTCCACACCAGGCGAAATTCGCTCTCCTCCACTTCCACTTCAGATCTCAATACAGATATTGGATTTAGTCCAATTTTATTATCACAAACCCCTTCACACTGGAAGATGGTGGCAGGCAGACCAAAACATAGCCTTCTTGCCAATTCCCCATGCTACCATACAGAAACAGCTGCTCAAATGGATTTAGCTATTCAATCTCCAAACTCCAACTCTCAACCGACTCTCTGCTGCAGGCAGCTCTGGGATTTCCTAGTGATCCAAAAGGTTTGGTTGGTTGATCCATTGGTATGTCACAGAAAGGGCTCTCCCTCCAGGTCCATTTAGGTGCCAAACACTAAAAACTACAATTCCTACAGAAACTCAATCCCACAAGACCCCTGGGGACAGTCTCCATTTTAGGGTCCCCCGAGATACCGATTTGTCCAACTCTGGCAATCCAGAACTAAAATGGTGGCTCTAAGCAAAAAGTCCATGCTGCAAAGGAAGGCAGGTTAGACACACTTCTATATTATTATTATTATTATTATTAAAGCAGATAAACAGCAAACAATCACAGATCCTACAAGGGCTCCCTCTGCGCATATAGCAATGGCAGAATGGAGCAACAGTACTAAACCCCAGGTGGGACTCAAGCCTGAAACTACTCTGCCCCAACCCAGACTAATTATGTCCTTCAAAAGTAGTAGCTCTTAAAAAGACAGGCACGGAGGCCAATCAGGGCACTCACATGCAGGCAAATAAACTACTACAGACACAGGACACCATCCTGGCAGTGGGCATTGGGCCAGCCCAGGAAGACATTTTAGGAACCCTCATTTATAGGGGAGTTACACTCTTCCCTGCCTGGAAAGAACCTGGCGTCAAGTCTATACTTACTATGACATTATATAAAGATATCGCAATACAAGAGACATACATGTTCTATTGGTATACCAGACAAAATAAAGCTGATGCATCAGTAAAAGTAAATACTATACTATTACTTTGCTCATCCATGATATATTTTATTCTCTGTAATGACAGTATTTATGCATTTGTCATACATATAAATGATTTCACTATGATTCAAACAGATAATCACATTATTCTAACCATTCAGGTTTGTACTGTTTCCTATATGCTAAATAACACAGATGGAGGCCCATCCCTATCAGCTACATTAGGGCTAGATGGGGGCAGGGGCACCAGGTTTTGAAGGGTGAACAATCAACTTAGATGTAGCAGTCTACCTTCGAGAATGCCCACTGGATCTTTGGGAACCAGATCTTGGCACCCTAGCTAGTGTAGAGGTCTGTAGAAGAGATCTTCGAAGTCAGAGCAGCTGATTTTTCACTCTGTCCTTATCTTCAGGGAAATGGCACTGACGCTGGGTTTGCCCATCCCTTCCGCAATAGTAGCAGAGCACTACTTACATACTAACATACTAAAATGCCAGCAGAATAGGCCTAATGGTCTCTAGAGTCTGCTCGATTTTCAGCACCTGCACTGAGGGCTGATTTTGGTGTCCCCCCCTCCCCCTTTGGTTATACTGTCTCCAGTCCCAGATGTTCCACCTTTATTGGGCCTGGTCAGATTTACCCTCCCTCTGTACCTGTCCCACTCCCTCTTAAACCCGTCCACAGTCTCCATCTCTACCAGCTCCCTGGGCAGTGCATTCCATGGCTCCACCACCCTTTCAGTGAAATAACATCTCCTCCTCTCCCCTCTGAGCCTGCCCCCTTCCAGCTTACACTTGTGACCTCTTGTTGCCCCACCCTCCTTCCTTTGGAGCACCCTGACTGGGCCTCCTTTATTGACCCCTTTCATGTATTTAAATACCTCTATCATGCCCCCCCCGTCCCTCCTCTTCTCTAGAGTGTACATGTCGAGCTCCTTGAGCCTCTCCTCATAGGTCCTCTCCCCCAGGCCCCAGATCATTTTGGTTGCCCTCCTTTGGACCCTCTCTAGGAGTGTAATGTCCCTCTTTAAATGTGGTCTCCAAACTGTACACAATACTCGAGGTGTGGCCTAACCAAGCAGTTGTACAGTGGAAGGATCACTTCCTCCTTTCTGGAGGTAATCCCCCTGGTGCTGCATCCCAGCATCCTATTTGCCCTTGCTGCTGCCCTCCTACAGGTCTCTGAGTTGTTCATTTTGACATCTACCACTACCTCCAGGTCCCTATCACCCTCCGTGACTTGAATCATGTCTCCTCCCATGGTATACCCCTGGCCTGGATTTCTGATTCCCAGGTGCAGAGCCTTGCACTTCCCCACATTTAATTTTAGTTTCCATTTTCCCGACCACCTTTCCAGAGCCTCCAGGTCCTCCTGCAAGGCCACCCTCCCCTCCTCCCCATCCACCACTGCACCCAGCTTTGAGACATCTGCAAAGAGACTCATCTCACTCCTGATCCCCCTCCTGATGTCTGAGATATAGACGTTAAACAGGAGTGGCCCCAGCACTGACCCCTGGGGAACCCCACTTGTAACCCACCTTGGGGATGAGGCTAATCCTCCAACCCCCACCTTCTGAGTATGCTCAGGGAGCCAATTTCCTATCCATCTTAACAACTGTCTCCCTACCCCCATTTCCTTCAGCTTAGCCAGCAGGCCACTGTGGGGTACCGAATCAAATGCCTTGCTAAAGTCCAGAAAGAGGACATCCACTGGTCTACCCTGGTCCAGGGCCCTCGCCACCCAGTCATAGAACTCAACAAGATTTGTCTGGCATGATCTTCCCGTGACAAAGCCATGCTGCCTATCGTCCAAGTACTCAGTTCGCTCCAGTAACCCCCCCAGCCTTTCCTTGACAATACCCTCCATCACCTTGCTGACCACGGATGTCAGGCTAACGGGCCTGTAATTTCCCACCTCCTCTCTTGATCCCCCCTTGTGGATCGGCATGACATGGGCCACCCTCCAGTCTTGGGGCACCCACCCAGTCCTCAGAGAGATATTGAAAAGCTCCTCTAGAGGGACTGCCAATGGGGTGGTCCTCTTCTTCTTAGTGCAGCCACTACTCCACTGGTACACCTTACACATCACAATGTCACATAGATGGTAAAACTTCTCTTCAAGCTTGTGAAATTCTTCTTCCAAGCTGGGGCCTTCGCTTCTTCTTCCTTCACTAAATCTGCCAGTTCAAGGTGCGCACAGGGCTCCTCGCTTGGAACCTCTTCCGAGGCATCAGTAGGCTCCCTTACGCCTTCTTTCCTAGCCTGATGTCAGCTCTCTTCACAGTTTGCATCAGTTCAACAAAGGACTGGGCATCCTCTGTGCAATGCTGAGTATGTAGCTGAAGCTTGATGAAACTGGGATTTTAAACCAAAGTCAACACATGATCCATTCACACTCAATCCAGATCCTCGTGGTCACTCCCCCTTGTTCAGATGTCTTTATTAGTACATGCTCAACCCGCAGCAAGTAGTCAGAGAGAAAATCCTTCTGTTTCTGCTTCATGCCTTTAAAGTCCCACAACAGGTGATTCACATCTTCATAAGGGTCAAACACAGAAGTCAACACCTCCAGGAACTGCTGTGCAGACACCATGGGGTCCGTAAATTGAATCCCTCGAACGACATCCAGAGTGGGCCCTCTCAAGGTCATTGATATTTCTATCCGCTTCTGACCCTCAGTCCCTGGCCACTGGCTTATCATCCAAGTTGCATGTGCCTTCCAGGTTTCCCAGTCCTTTTCCCCACTGGGGGTGGGTACAACCCCAGAGAACACACCCTCCATAATCCTTGACAAGGGCGGGAACTCAGTTGGCACCAAATTTTCGTCAAATTTTAGGCATTGATTATTCATGCCACTAGAGGACGCAAATCCCAGCAGTGCCTCCAAGATGTAACTCCTAGGTTGCACTCTCCCAAGGGCTACTACCCCTGTCTGCGTGACTAGGCACAGGTTGAGGGGACTGAGCTTGGTAAACGGGTGCCTTCACCCAGAGGATTGGTTTTGGGATAGCGTAAATGCTGTGGGTATAGCCCTCTGGGACACTATAATCCCCCTGTAACCCTTCTAGTGACTTAAACAGGACAGCAGATAAACAATCACATATGACATATGATGACAGTGTTTATCCACACTCAGTACACTTATCACCAGGGCTGGATCAGCTGCAAAGGCCCTGGAGTCACCTTGTAAAACAAGACCTGCAATATAACAATTCAATGGCAATATAATGTCTCCTCCACAAAGGTACATATAGCCAAATTACATGCAGGAAGAATAGAATCTGATTTATTCAGGAGGAGTGAACTAGGATGGGAAAGCAATCTAGCAAATTATTTTAGATCAGAGCTATTCAGGCTGAGCATGCATCCAGTAAGAGTCCCTCTGTCACAGTCACACACTCTGAGTACCCAGTTGTCACTCAGGCTAGCCTGAAGCATTGCCCAGGGTAGGCCGGTGGTGCCGGTTTGAGCCCTTAGGAAAGAAAACAATTAACATGCACGTTAACCAAAATTTGTATTCCGGAGCCAGATGGCTCAGTTCATGATGACAAACCCACACAATTAAATCAGATGACACACAATGATTGCAGCTTTGTTGCAGGGAGCTACCCTGTTTGTTACTCATGCTACCCAGACCAGGAGTCAGGACTGACCAGATGAAGACCACTAGCTGTTGTTCTGGCTTGCCAGGGGAAGCAGGGCTCACATGACGTACCGTGGTGGTCAATGTCTGTTCGATGGTGTTGGGCAGGGAGTCGAATCCCCAAGCAGGTCTTTCATTGGAAAAGTCTCTGCGGTGGGAGCAGCAGTCTAGGCTGAGATGGCAGTGCCCAGACCAGAGCAAACAGTTCAGATTTAGTCCATACAAGTGCTGGAGCAGCTTCCAGCTAGCATAACGCATTTGAAGGTGGGGAATCAAATCACGACCCACACAGCACATTCAGCACACTCACAAGTAATACAACAAATCCCTATAGATTGGATGAAGTCTGGTTGCAAAAATTGAGGGTTTCTGCACAAACCTTTTGTTCCAAGACTCTCTACAGTACCTGACAGGCCGATCACTTTTGGAGCAAGTCTTCGGTCCACACCAGGTGAAATTCACTCTCCTCCACTTCCACTTCAGATCTCAATACAGATATAAGATTTAGTCCAAGTTTATTAATGCAAACTCCTTCACACTGCAAGATGGTGGCAAGCAGGCCAAAACAGAGTCTTCCTGCCGATTCCCCACGCTACCATGGAGAAGCAGCTGCTTCAGTGGCTCAAGCTGTTCACTCTCCAAACTTCAATTCTCTACTGACTCACTGCAGCAGGCAGCTCTGGGATTTTCCAGTGATCCAAAAGGTTTGGTTGGTTGCTTCATCTGTCTGTCACAGAAAGGGCTCCCCCTCCAGATCCATTTAGGTGCCAAACACTAAAAACTACACTTCCTACAGAAATTCAATCTCACAAGACCCCTGGAGACAGTCTCCATTATAGGTTCCCCCGAGGTACCGATTGGTCCAACTCTGGCATTCCAGTACCAAAATGGTAGCTCTACGCAAAAAGTCCATGCTGCAAAGGAAGGCAGATTAGACAAAATTCTGTATTATTATTATTATGAAAGCAAATAAACAGCAAACAATCACAGATCCTACAAGAGCTACCTCTGCACATATAGTGATGGCAGAATGGAGCGGCAGTACTAAACCCCAGGTGGAACTCAAGCAGTAAACCACTCGGCCCCAACCAAGACTAATTATGTCCTTCAAAAATAAATAGCTCTTAAAGAGACAGCCACGGAGGCGAATCAAGGCACTCACATGCAGACAATTAAACTACTACAGACACAGGACACCATCCTGGCAGTGGGCATTGGGCCAGTCCAGGAAGACATTTTAGGAACCCCCATTTATAGCGGGGTTACAATATAATCACATGATTGTTTTTAAATATCATATTAGCATATATAACTGTGTGCACAACTATTTAATATAAACATTAGCTTATTTTAGACATTTAAAATGTTGTTTGCTGGCCCGTCAGTGCAGCAGTTGGATTTCCGCTTGAAACACCAGCGACCCAGGTTCAGGAATGGACCTGGGTCATCGGAGGGCTGGCCGGGTGGGAGAGGGATGGATTGTCTTCGGATGGCTCTCCTTCTCTGCAGGAAGGGTGGGGAGAATGTCCGGTGTTTGAGGAATCCCTGGCAGAGGCTGGGGGTACCACGAGCAGCCGGCGTCTGGATATCCTAGGGGGCAGGGTAGATGTGGGATATCATTGCATATCCCCGCCCCCAAGAAAAATGGGAAAAAAACCCACTGCTGCCAGCGTCCTCATGACGCCCCGCTCGACGCTCCTTCATGCACTTCCAGGCTGACTCCCCGACCTGAACAAAGTCTGAGGCACTTTGGCCAGTGCCAAATCCCCACCCTGGGGGGCAAGCCAAGGGGGCAATGGGGAGTAGTGGCTAATATGGGAGTGGAGGACAGCGGGGACCATGACCGGCCGAAATGTGCGATGCTAGCTAGCAGACAAAATGCACAGTAAATAAAAAAAATGTTGTTTGCCAGGATAGGCCCACTGAGGTGAAAAATACCTTTCTTATAGGGGTGTCCTGAAGACAGCAGCAGCAGCAGCAAGAACAGTAAAGAAACAGGGCTGTAGGTGGGTGGTGGAGGTGAACAACCCCCAGGACACAAGGTCGGGATGAGGTAGTATAATATGGGCAGACACAATGGACCATCGGTTTCTTTCTACAGCAGGGTCAATGTTTCTACAGCACATAAAGACACTCTAATAAATAAAATTCTGTTTTTTACTTCAACAACAGTGACCTACAGCAAGTACACCACAGGAGTTTACATTGCCCAGTGATGGAGAGGACATATTCCAAGATGAAGCGGCCATGAAGGCAAACATAGCAGCCCTGCCATACTTTAGCTTGTGGTACATCTAATGTTTAGTAGTGTATATATCCCTAACTTGTTGTGCATTCCCCAATAAATTTGTTGTTTCATCTCAATGAGCCATTCATGTATAAACGGTAAATAAAATACACTGCCAGTATGCTTCACATCCTGCTTGTTATCTTCCTCATCTTGAGCATTTGTAAAATGGCTAGGTGACAACTGAGCTTCTCTGAGTATTTATAAGAGCACTGAGGAACAATTGGAGATGTGGTGAAGTAAAACTTCACCTGTGAAATTCACGCAAAGTGGCAAAATTCGCCACTTCACGGAGCTTCGCGAAGCTTCCCCAGATCTGGGAAACTTTGCCTTCACCTGAATTGTGACGCTTTTGCACCAAAGTGTAAAATTTCATGGGCAAAATTCCACGCTTCACAGTGAAATTCCACACTTCACAGCAATGTTCCGTACTTTGCGATAAAAAATTCACACTTCACGATACGTGAATTGCATGAATTGCACTTCACAAACTGAATTGAATTCGCAAATTAATTTATGGAACAAAGTTTGCTGACTTTGCCCATCAAACAGTGCCTTCATGTGAATAAGAGAACTGGGAACTAAAGGTGAATGGTTCTAGTTGCCTAAATATGTATTTAGAGGCACGTTTATAACTAAAAGTGTGCTGCTTCTCAGGGTGTACCTGTAAATACTACATATTAAAAACTAGAAACAAGTTTAAACAAATTGCTGATGGTGCTGAACAGGGAATAAATTGAGCAGGAACCCACAGGAACACAGTTCCACCATCTCTTAAAAAACTGTATGACAGTTCCACCACCTCAATCATCTTTCTTCATTGACTACTACAGGTGAGTTTTACCAGCTATAAATGACAGTTCCACCAACTCAAAATTTAGGTACATGAGGTCCCCCGCTTAAATATTTCCAGTTTAACCACTGGTACTGAAAGGCATCAAGCTGTCCTAACCAGAAACAGGACCCCTCTGGAAATATGATATGCTATTTCACCGTTGCTACCTTGTGTAAAAAAATTCTTGTAAAGCACTTTAGAATACAATGCGTGAACATTACTACATAAATGTAAATTCTATTTGATTTTTTCAGTCCAGGTACTACAAGTAATTAATCAAAGTACTGCTGGTACTGCCAGGTGCCAAAGACCATTGGCTGGATTTTCAAAGACCTGTGCCCTGCCTGCATTGGTCCTGATAATAGGGAGTGGCCTATTGTGGATGCAGTTGAAACCTGTGGTTGAACAAAATGTTCAGACGTGGTGGGGTACATATCAGAGTGAAGATCAATTGAACAATGCAGTCCTGTTGGAGACTGAGATATGGGGGGAGGGGTGGGGGCTCAAACTCCAAGTCCAAACTCAGAGTGGCACAACATTGACAGCAACAACCTACTGTACACACATTGCATAAACAGAGCTCAGCAATATGCCAGCAGTATGACTTCTGCTACCCCTATCATGACTGGCCAAGGATCACATTTCCAAGATATGATAACAAGGGTTTCCTTTCAATCATGGTGGCTGGACTGAATGACATCAGTATATTCTGGAAAGCTGCAGGGTTGAGCGACCTGATGGTATGTGAGTGGGGGTGGGGGGGCGATTGTAGATACAAGAGTGGATAGATGGACAGGCAGCAGTAATAGCAGCTGACTGCCAGATGCAGTCCATCATGACTGCCACAATGGGGTTCCATTAATTCCATGACAGTCCCCTAGTACATAGCTGTGTGCAGTACAAGACAGTGTCAGTGATCTCCCAGACCTCCATGTCCACCTTTCATGATGCTTCCAGCACCTGATGCCTGTTCACTGTTCCATGCACACACTGAGATGCCAATGCAGGACACGGTCTGGGCCATTGAGTGTGTGAGATAGATGCTCCACTGATGAAAACAGGGATTGGAACTCCGGCCCTCAGTAAATAGACAGAGTCTGAGCCACACAACATGGTTGCCTAGCATCATCAGGGGTGCAACATTTCTTCTCATATGCCACACAGTACAGTCTAACCAGAAAGCAATCACCCCCCCCCCCCACGCACACATGGTACACAGCTCAATCCAGCAATGGTGACTGGGATCGGAATGTATCACTTGCTGCAGGTGCTTTTATGTCCCCCTGCCTTCCCAATGCTACTGTACATAAGTGCCAGGTGAGGACCCATGCTGCTGGTATACCAGTATTGCATGTCAGTCATTACTCCTGTGTGCTTGCATGTGGAATCATAAAGTGAATGTAGGATGTTGGAAATAATGATATGGTGCAACTATAGTAGATGTCACAAATCTCTGCTTCAGGTCAGTAAAAACAGGAAAACAAGGAAACCTCCATGGTTCAATAGGGAGGTTGCAATAAAGTTCAGGGTGAAGAGAGCAGCGTTCAGGAGATACAAACAGATGCAGAGGGAGAAAGATAGAGGAGTGTACCAGGAAAGGTAAAAGGAGGCAGGAATTGAGGTCAGGAGAGCAAAGGCGAAGACTGAAGAGAATACAGCCCAATCAGTTAAGAGAGGGGATAAAATCTTTTACTTTTATTAGAACAAAAGAAGGAAGGCAAAGGGTGGGATAGTTCGGCTGAGGGATAAGGGTGGGGAGATGGTGGAGGGGGATCAGGAGACGGCAGATATCCTAAATAGCTATTTTTGCTGTGTTCACAGTAGAGCGGGAAAGCTGGGGAGGGGTTGGACACCAGTCTATTCGAAGTGGAGGGGGTCCTAACGGAACTAGCAGGACTAATGGGATTCATCCCAGAATATTGAGGGAGCTGAGGGAGGAGCTAGCGGAATCATTAACTGGCCTGTTCAATAGATCGTTAGATAAAGGGGTGGTTCCAGATGACTGAAAGGGAGCAGACATAGTCCCCCTCCATAAGGGAGGGAGGAAGCAAGGAAAAGGCAAGTAACTACTCAGTCAGTTTGACATCAGTGGTGGGGAAGTTGATGGAGAAATTACTGAAAGAAAGAATTATCAAGTACTTTGATTCAAATGATCTAAAGGATCACAGAGAACACAGTTTCACGGAAGGGAGACCATGTCAAACTAACTTAATTGAATTCTTTGACTGGGTGACCAGAGTGATAAATAAGGACAGGGCAGTGGATGTGGTGTACCTAGACTTCAGTAAAGCATTTGATACCACGCCGCATAAAAGGCTTCTGCACAAAAATAGAGCCCTGGGGGTGGGACAAGAGGTGGAGAGATGAGTGAATAATTGGCTGGAGGGGAAAAAGGCAAAGGGTGATTGTTAATGGAGTTCCTTCAGGGCAGGGAAGGGTGACTAGCGGGGAACCACGGGGATCGGTACTGGGTCCGATTCTGTTCAATATTTTAATTGGAGACATTTAGGAAGGGCTTGAGGAGAAGGTTTGTCTATTTGTGGATGATACAAAGCTCTGCAACAGAGTAGACACTGCCCATGGGGTAAAAACAATGAGAAGGGATTTGCACGAACTAGAGGAGTGGTCAAAAGTGTGGCAGTTGAGCTTTCATGGAAAACTACACCCTCATATCTTTTAAATGTTATTTGTTTCCATGCCAACAGACAACTCTTTTTTATGTAGCTGTTGAAGATGTATGCAACTGCATTAGTCAGTTTTCACAGTTCACACTAGGCCCTGTTACTGTCCTGGGAGACTCCATTTTGTGGTTGTTGAAATCTCATTGTTCCTGACAGCTGCATTAGCATATGAGAACATGATACATAATTTCCCTATAAACTCCCAAGTATGCCTGTCTGATTAATTAGTCTTCAAAGAAACAAGCTACAAGAAGGTGTGAAATACCACATTTACCTTCAGAGAGCTTTACAAACTATCTGGGTTATAATGCATTTCTTTCCCCTTTAAACTTCATTCAGTTTATGAGTTTCCAGAGAGTTTTTGCAGGGTATTTGTTGTTTCAACATAGAGATACATGATATAAATGGTTGATCTGACCTCATGTTCTCATATGCTAATAAAGTTCTCGTGGACAATGAGATTTCTTTTTTTTTTTTGCAATTTAATAAGCTTTATTGACATTTGTTTTAACAAACAGTACATACAGTACATCACATTGTAGCATTGAACGTGTCAGATTTTTAACTCATTAAATGCCCTCCCTCCTCCCCCTCCCTCATGCCCCCCCTTGTTCACAATCATTTATAAACATTATAGCATAGCCAAAATCTTACTTCCCCTAACTAAACCCCCGTACTCCCTACCCCCTTCCCTAGGAAATATCAAGTGGGCAAAAAATTCACATCAACATTTCATCTCCTGCAGAACAAACTATGATATATTGATTATATCTACTCCAACATATCTATTTCTTGCACACAGAAGTTGAGCTATTAATTTCTTAAGAATCCTTGTACCTCTCGGCTACGAAACATGTAAACTGCTCCCATCTGTTATTAAAAACATGTAAATTATGATATTGCACTCTATTGCTCTTTCTGCATTATAAGCTACATGAAGTTCCTGTATCCATTCTCTAAAGGGAGGTGCAGTATCTTTAATCCAATATCTCAGAACAAGAAGCAGTGCTACAGCAGAGGTAAGAGCCATGTAATATTTATGAGCCTGCGGCATCAGGGCTGAGAGGTTACCAAGTACACATGTTTCTGTGTTGAAATTGGAAGTGTCTCCAAATAGGGGTTTCAAGAAGCCTTTAATTTTTTGCCAGAAGCTTTGAATTACGGGGCAAGTCCATATCACGTGCAACAGGGACCCAGGCTCTTGGTGGCACCTCTGACAAGCTTCACTTTGTTTTTTCCCCTTAAGCTGCAACTTAGTTGGTGTATAATATAAATTATGGAGGATATTAAACCTGATCAGATGCAGATGGTCTTACTTTACAAATTGATAGTTATTCTTTCATATGGATTCCCAGGTTATAGAATTGTATGAAAGATCTGCCGCTTGCTGCCAATAATATGCTGTTGAAGAGCAATTGGCCGTTGCGCTACTGGACAACTGCCTATAAAGTTGGGAGATAGGCCTTGACTGTAACACTATATTAGATAATTCTGTAAGAAATGAAAATGTCTGTGATGACCAGGAAGGGGGTCCCAGAGCAGCATTAACACGTTATCTAATCTGCAAGTATTTAAAAAAGGGTAGCTCTGTCAAATAAAAGGTTTATTGAAAATTCCTAGGAGGAAGAAATTTATTGTCCTTAACAAAATCCGACAGAACAACCTCTTTCAAATCCTTCCAAAAAGACGGGGTAATAACCCTATTTCCTAACCTTATGTTCATATTATTAAAGAGTGGCTGACCTAAATCTCGTCTACTGTTCAGTTTGAAGTAGGTACATAGTTGAATGTGGGCCTTTATTGCCCATGCTAAAGGAGTATGCTTCCATGTCTGAGGTATCTTGTTAGGTAGGGTGTAAAGTAATGAAGCCAAGGATATATTATGCGATAATGCCAGATGTCTCTCTACGTTAAGCAATGCTAAGTTCTGCGATATCCCTTTCCAGGGGAGTAACCAATGGAGATATTTACAACTCTCAAAGGCCAGGTAATAGAGAAAAAGGTGGGGGATGCTCAGTCCCCCTTCTCCCTCCCACTAACCAATTTAGTTATGGACCTCCTAGACTTTTTACCCTTCCAAATAAATGCAGACCAAATAGCTTCTATCTTCTTAAACCAAGTTCTAGAAAGGACTAAATTCAGCATGGAGGGGGGTACATTAATCTTGGAAATATAACCATCTTAATTATATTGACTCTTCCCCAGAGAGTCAATGGCAAGCATTGCCACCTCTTCAAATCCTGCCACATCTGAGATACTATAGGGTCTATATTAAGAGATCTGAGTTTGCCAATGTCCCGAGTAAATTCAATCCCTAGGAAAGTAATAGAATTTGTGGCCCACCTCAAGCCTAACTCTTCCACCTCTCTTTTAGAACAAGAGGACGTCAGAGATAGAACAGTTGTTTTTTGTTGGTTTAGTTTATAACCTGACAATAAACCAAAATCTTCTATTATTCTTAGCACAACTGGTATGGAGTTTTGCCACATGGTGAGGTGCAAGAGAATGTCATCTACAAGCATAGAAAGTTTATATATGTCTTGGCCTAACGTTATGCCTCTTACTTCACCTACTGCATTAATTTTTCTAGCCAGAGGCTCAATGTATAGATTAAAGAGCATGGGGGACGGGGGAAGCCCTGTCGGGTGCCTCTAGTCAATACAAAACTATTGGATGTCACCCCATTAGATGTGACTCTTACAGAAGGGACTGTGTATAGCACTGCAATCCATTTTATGAACTCCAAAGGTAGTCCATACCTAGGTAAGATATCAAACAAATAAGACCAACTGACTCTGTCGAATGCCTTTTCCGCATCTAGGGAGACCAGCTCTTTATCTGCATTGGTCTTCCCAGACGCTGACAGCAAGTGGCAAATCTTTCTGAAATGATCACTAGAGTGTCTCCCTGAGACAAAACCTACTTGATCTGGTCCAATTAAGTCATCCCACACCTTTTTAAGGTGGAAAGCTAGTATAATCGCTAGTAATTTGATCTCAGTGTTCAATAACGAAATTGGTCTATAGTTATCTGGGCTAGATGGGTTCTTCCCAGGTTTAGGTAGGACCACAATCCTGGCTTCAAACAAAGCTGATTCCTTAATAGGGGCAGACTATCAGTAATTAAATAGTATCTTTAGATAAGGGGCCAACTCCTCTTTAAAAGATTTATAAAATGTTGGAGAGTATCCATCAGGGCTGGGGGCCTTATCTGCTGACAGTTGGTCAATTGCCTCCTTGATCTCCTGAAGAGTGATTTCTCCAATTAACACCAATTGCTGGGACGTCTTAAGCTTTGGCAATTCTCATCTTGCAAAAAGTGTTCAATTTTTTTGCTATATTTTGGATCTATGGGGGAGTTGTATATAGACAAATGTAATAGTCACGGAATATGTTAGCAACTGCCTCTGGGTATGAGGTTAAACTCCCTGTGGCACCGTCCTAAAGAGCTACTATCCACCTAACCTCCCTTTGTTGTTTTAATCTGTTTGCTAGCAATGTTCCAGATTTTTCCCCCTGCCCAATGTAAGTAGCTTTCCACTTTGCCATAGTCTTCAAGGTAATATATAAACTGTATGCTGCATATTTAGCTCTTAGGGATTGCAGTTCAACCCAGGCCTGATCCTCTGATCTCTGGTTCAAATAAGTCTCTAAATATCTTATACGTACCAACCATTCCTCCACCTCCTTGTTTATTTGCATTTCCTGCTAGTTGCAAGTCTTATAAATTCTCCCCTCCATATTGCCTTAAGAGCACCCCATAAAATGTCTATTGCAGTGATAGAGTCATAATTGGTATCCCAGGAATGTTTAATAAAAGTTCTCATATGCTCCACTATCTCCTCCTCAGACAACATTTGGGTGTTCAGGGACCAGGATTTAAAAATTTGCAGAAAGGGTGAAAATTTTATTTTAAGCCAAATGGGTGAGTGGTTAGATAGTACCCTGGGATAAATTCCAGTATCCTCAACCCCACGTAAGGCAGATGAACTGAGTAGCAAATAGTCGATCCACGAATACACTTTGTGGGGGGGGGGAGTAAAATGTGAAATCTAGTAACTGTGGGTGGTGGATTCTCCACGGGTCTATCAGACCGGAGTCTGCCATTAATTCCTGTAGAGCCTGCTGAGTGGGAGAAAGACCAGCTCTCCTACGAAATTATCTATCCAAGTTATTTGCATATACCAAGTTCCAGTCACCCCCTAAAAGACAGGAAATGTTAGGAACTGAGGCTATGATTCCTGCTAAGGGTGGAAAAAAGTGGGTGTATCCATATTTGGGCTATATATAGAGCCAACAAGAACTTCTATTCCTGCCAGACTCCCATGTACAAAAATATACCTTCCTTCTGGATCATGCCAGGATTTAATTTCTTTAAATAGTACACCTCTTTGTACGAGGATTGCGACGCCCCCCAGTCTTGTACTAATTCCAGCCCCAAAGACCTGGCCCACCCACACTTTACACAGTCTCAATAATTGGTCTGTGGTAGTATGTGTTTCCTGTATCATAACAATGTGGGGATGGTATCTACTTAGATGTCGTAAAATAGTGTATTTTTTAGCGTTATCTTTCCCACCTTTAATGTTCCATGAAATTACATTCCAACTTCCCATGATAGCTTCATCCATTTACTTGTCAAAACCAGACTGTCCTTCATTTTTGCCCATCTCAAAGAAAAAATATCTTCATATTTGCCCCATTCATCTCTCTTCCCCAACTGTCCAACCCCATAGAACCTACCCTGCCTATCATAGCCCCCCCTAAACATATCATGATTCCTATACATTCCCCTCCAACTTTATTCCAGGCCAAACGCCTACTCTGAAATGTTCCGGCCATCATACCCTCTTAGGAGTGTCCTCCACTCTGTCAGTGAAGTAACCCAGAGGGTTCCCCTAATGTTCTACCCATCTGTAATGATTAGCAAAATATATTGTACCACTAGCTCTGGCCTTGCCAAGTGGAAAGAAGAGAAAAATTAAAAAATAAAAAATTACATTCTGGAGTGTTCAACAATTATCTTAGCAATTGTTAATGCAAAAATAAATATTCAAGAATTAATAATCATGTCCCTTTCCCTAATAATTATAACAGCCATTGCAATGCTCATAGATCCCTATTCCTAGGTTTATTTTGAATAGCTAGAGAATTGTTTCTAATCATAATTGGCCCCCCAAAATCTTCAGACTTTTTCTGTTAGCCAGAGTCATAATAATAAGTTTAAGTATTAAGTATTATATGAGTTAAGTAGGAGCTTAATTCATTATTAAATCAGTCATCACTTATATAACTGGTGTTGTCCCAATTTAGGAAAATGTTATGAGCTATGAGTGAGTACAGTGGAGTGGAACAAGAAATAAAAAAAACTTATATAAGTAATCAGCTCAGAGCCTTCTTTTACAAATCAAGTCAATGCTACACTGTATAAAGAAGAAAGAAAGAGAAAAAAAAATGTCAGTAGATGGCGCACCATCTTAATCCACACGGCTGATGTCCCATTGTGCAAAGTCTAGAAAAACCAAAATGTGGTAGAAGGGCATTATAATATTCGCCCAGCATTTAGTATTCAAAATACTACATCTCTCAGAACCTAGTCTCTGTCTCACCCCAATGTTCCCTCCATCTCTTATTCAAATCCAAAAAGAAAATATTTAACACTTGCAAAACAAAGTTAATCTTGTACTTGGATATGGTCTTCTGTGTAAACTTCCAATGCTGTCACCCGAGGTAATTGCAGCGAGTTGCAGACCAGATACATCAGCCATCCTTCCCGACTAACTCAGGGAGTCTTGTACTAAGGTCAGCAGCAGCTTGAGCAGCTGTCTCATAATGTTGAGTTTCAGATGGCAGGGATACCTCCAGTCGTGCCAGATACAACATTCTATGTTTTAGTTTTGCAGCCCATAATTTGGACTGCATTGGCAATAAGCAACTCCTGTCTGACTTTAAATGTTAAATCAGGGACCATTCTCATCTTCTTGCCCTCCCATTCAATCTTCTCCGTAGTCCTGGCTGATTTAAGTATATGATCTCTGTCGAGATAGTTCAGGACTTTAAAAATAATGGGACGAGGTGGTTGATCCGATGGTGATTTGGGTCTAATTGATCTATGGGCCCGTTCAATTACATATGTGGGTCCATTTGGAGAGGGGCCTGCAATATGTATACATATTTTTTGAATGAAAGACACTGTATTATCCCCCTCCTCAACTTCTGCCAAGCCTAATAGGACTAGATTATTACATCTGGATCTTTCTTCTAAGTCTTCGGCCTTGTCTTCTAGTTTTTTTACCTCTCTCTTTAATGTTATGTTCTCCTTTTCCAGTTTGTCTAGGTGATCCTCCGCTGATGAAATTCGGGCCTCTGTATCTGATACCCATACGGCCAACCCTGATAACGATGCTTTCCAATCTCTGAATTTGGCAATAAGTGAAAATAGAGCTGTTTTAACAGTGGTGACATCTTCTTGCAGCTGATCTGCCTGTTCTCCTGAAACACCCAAATTGAGATCTGTATTCGGCGATGAACAGGGCCTTTTCGCATCCAACCCCACTGCTTCTTCTTGCTTCTCCTCCTCCAGAGCACTGTGATTCAACTCTCTATGTGGCTCCATATCTATTATTTCTTTAATCCTGGAAGTCTGATGATCAAATAGAAAGGTAGGGTACAATAATAATCAGTATTTTAGGTAGAAATCTGCTGAAATTGCCTATGGAATAGCGGAGCTGCACCACCCTGCTGTTTACTCCACCAAGGGCATCACGTGACTCACCGGACAATGAGATTTCAACAACCATGAAATGGAGACCCCACAGGGCAATGGCAGGGGCTACCATGAGCAGTGAGAACAAACTAAGACTAACACATATAGCCCTAACAGCTACAGGGAAGGAGTTGTTTGTTGAATTGGACTCAAATAAACTTTTAATGATATGAGGGTGTAGTTTTCCTTTAATGTCAAAAAGTGCAAAGTTATGCACTTAGGGAGTAGAAATCTAAAATCAGAGTACAGAATGGATTTTCAGATACTGGAAGCAATAGAGCAGGACAGGGACCTTGGCATAATCATATCTAACAATCTCAAGATGGCTAAGCAATGCGAAAGGGCAGTACTGAGGGCCAGTAGAATGCTGGGATGCATAGACAGGGGTATTACGAGCAGCAAGAGGGAGGTGCTGATGCCCTTGTACAAACAACTGGTGAGACAACATCCTGAAAACGGTGTCCAGTTCTGGAGGCCATACCTCAGGAGGGACATTGATAGAGTGGAGAGGGTCCAGAGGAGGGCAACAAAAATGGTGCAAGGACAGCCATTTGACATACGAGGACAGGCTGAAAGACCTCAGCATGTATACCTTAGAGCAAAGGAGGGAAATGGGGAACATGATACAGACCTTTAAGTACCAACATGGTATAAACAAGGTCCTGGATAGCAGTATATTCTGCAGTAAGAGGCTGTCAAGGACAAGGGGTCATTACATGAAGTTAGAAGGGGGAGATTCATGGGAAACATTAGAAAACACTACTTCACAGAAACGGTAGTGGATGGGTGGAATACACTCCCTGAGGAAGTGGTGGGGGCCAAAACTGTGATGGCATTTAAGGCTGCTTGGAATAGGTACAAGATAATTCTAGAGGGGGGCAGGGGACGAAATTACCTGAATCGCATAGGGCCTTTGGGTAACATGGAGATAGAACACTTGGGCAGACTCGGTTTTCCTGGAGGTCCTTATCTGCCGACAATTTCTATGTTTCTATGAATATAGTGTATGTCTTTTCCTTTCCACCAACATTATGCCAATACTATGGCTCCATCAGTATGGGCAGGAACCTGAACATGTCCTCACATACTGTATGCTTCAGCATTGTTACATTCCATAACCTTGATCTGGGCTGTTCCAATGTCACCCCATAATAACAGTGGTATGTATATGTTTATCAGACCATTTTATAGGTTACTACCTCTCACAGGCTGACCATCTCCTGGCTCCAGCGTGGTCTAGTATGTGCTGTGGGAATCCCCTATTATGTTTACTAACACAGTTACTGTATAACATCATGCAGCAGGGATGTTATGTTTAAAAACATGATTACTGAATGATATTATACACATTCTCAATGTAGAACTTAATGTGTTGGAAATGGTAGATGGTGTGTGGGTTGGAAAACCTCTTCGGTCTAGTGAGCATAACATCATATGGTTTGAACTGACCCTGGGTACCAGTATACCCTTGTCAAAGGCTGCACTTCTGGATTTCAGATGAGCAGATTTTGATCACATGAGAGAATTAGTTAAGGGTATGTTGGCTGGGGTGAAAAATATCTTGTGGTTGTAGGAGTGTTGCTGAGAATTTAAGGGGGCTATTCTCAAAGCAAGAAAATTGCTACAGAACTGTTACTAATGATAATTGGCACAAGGGGCCAAGCTGATTCTCTTAGACGGTCAAGGAGGCAGTAAGGGTCAAAAAAGGCCTTCATTAGCTACAAGGAGAAAAAGGGAAACAGGGAAAGGAATAAATGCCAGGTAAAGATGAAGGTGGCCAAGAAGGCAGTCACAGAACCAAAAGCAGACACAAAGCTTCATATTGTAGAGGGGGTTAAGGGAGGAGGAAAACAGTTCTTTTCAGAAACACCAAGAAAAAGGGAAGACTAGAGGGGGAATTGTTAGGCCAATGGGTTGTGTCAGGGTAGTAGAGGAGGATGAGAAGAAGACAGCTATTCTAAATGACTTCTTCTGCTCAGTATTCACAATGGAGAATTTCATGCCTCTGCCGGAAAGTGTCTGCGGCAAGGGGGATTCCATAAATGAGACAGGCGGTAATTATAACAGAAAGGGTTTGAAAAGGGCTTACAGCCCCAAAAATATACTAGGGTCAGGGTCGGAAAGGATGCACCTAATTGTGCTCAAGGAACTGGCATTGAAACAAGCTGAACCTTTGGCAGGACTATTCAATAGGTCACTGTACTCAGGGGTGATCCCAAGAGACTAGAGTATAACAGATGTAGTGCCACTCCACTTGTGAAATTATAGTCCCATAAGTCTTACTTCCATTGTAAGTAAAATGATGGAAGCACTAGTCAGAGAGGACCTCATGGACTACCTGGAAAGTAATGGGCTCCTGGATGGTAAGCAGCATGGGTTTGTGGATGGAGGTCCTGTCACTGGGTAACAAGGGTGGTGGATAAGGGACAAGCAGCAGATTTACTTTAACTGCAACAAGGCATTTGCTTCAGTGCCACACAGGTTAATGAGGAAATCAGAGGATCTGGTAGCTGCAAAACTTCCTAGTTAGATGAGTAGGAAGTTGATAAGGAGAGACAGCAGAGGGTGATGGTCAATGGGGTCAAATCCAGGAAAGGGAGTTCATGAGTGGGGTAAAAAGGGGTCAGTCTTGGGATCAGTCCTTTTCAATTGGTTCATCAGTAATAGGAGAAGAATACACAGCAAGATGTGTCTCTTTGCAGATGACACAATGCTCTGAGACAGGGTAGGAAGCAAGGAGGGGGTAAGGGAGTTGCAGAGCGACCTGCAAAATTAAAGAGGTAGTCCAAATTCAGTGCCAAAAAGTGCAATGCAATGCACCTAGGAAAAAGAACCCCAGGAAGAAATACTGTATGGGAGGGGTTAAGGTGACCACCATTTCAGAGGAGATGCACCTTGGGGTCATTATAAACAGCTCCCTAGAACAAATGCTCCAATGTAGCAAGGCAACCAAAATGCTGGGGTGTATCGGAAGGGGGTAGATAGCAGGAGGAAACCAGTAGTACTGTGCTGCTTCTCTATAAATCACTGATGTGCTCCATCTGGAATACTATGCCCAGTTCTGGAGGCCTCACTTGAGGAAAAACAGAGACAGGCTGGAGATGGCGCAGCATAGAGTAACCAACAATGACACAGGGCCATCAGGGCAGAACATCTGATCGTCACCTGAGGGCATTGAATATGTACACACTAGAGGACAAAAAGAGGGATGACATGATAAAGACTTTCAAGATCCTGAAAGAAATATACGAGGTAAATTGTGAGGCACTATTTAGCAAGAATGGTGGGTCAAAAACAAGGTGACATGAATGTAAGCCGTTGGGAGAGGGGATTCAGAATAGATAGGAGAAATTTTTACTTTATGGAAAGGCTATGTGAGACATAGAACAGCCTATCAGCAGAGGTGGTGGGTACAAAAACTACTAATGAGTTCAAGTACAGCTGGGACAGAGTAAAGGACTTAATATTTTTTTTATTTTATGCTTTTGGTAACCGAGTAAGGCCCACTAGGCACACATACCTGTTTTCAGGGGTGACCCGGGAGCACTGGGTGGTTAAATGACTTGCTCAGAGTCATACAGTATGCAAGTGGAGGTTATGGGAATCAAACCCAGGTCTGCTGGATGTACCAAGTTCATTCACAGCTCGTTACTCTAACCTCTAGGCTATACTACCAGCCCCAGGGGGGTAGCAGTAATGCTTGGAGCAAGGGGTGGATGGGAGGGTGAAAATCCTGTCTAGGCAACATGTCACAGGATAGAGCAGGGTAAATCTGGTCAGACTGTATAGACCAGTGCTCTTTTTCTGCAGACATTGTCTAAGTTTCTATATTTCCATGTAGCACTATAAACATGTGTTTCAATACAGTACCGTTTCTATATTTCCATGTTACACTACAAACATGGGTTTTAATATAGTACAAGTCCCTGAGGGTATAATGCTGTTTAGGGGTGTGCAAGTAATAAGTGAATAGTAGTAAAGAATAATGTTTCCCAAATAGCATTAAGGCTATTCATTACTTGGGAAGAAAATCAAATAATCAGCACAATGCAGGGATATTCAGCATTTTGCTGTTCGGTAGGAGTTCAAGATCTCCTGAGACATCCTGTCCAATCAGAGGCTGCTTTGGAAGTTAACTAAAGGCAGCTCATATGACCTAGCACTTGCAGAAGCTACAGGCAAGAGAGACAGACATCTGAGTTGCGAGAAAGAGTAGTCTACTTACATCCATTTGTTAAAATTTGCCAAACAGCAGACATCTTGACAGTTTTTGTCCCCATCTAAATCCCAAACTAGAGAGAGTCAAGTTTTTACACTGTAGTGTGAAAATTCATTTTTTTTCAGGAGACTTGCAAGAGCGAGATAAAAGGGAACATTAAGAAAGGTTGTTTGCTTAGAGACGCAGGCAGGTTCCAGCCCAGCAGACAGATGAAGTGTGTGTGTGTGTGTGTGTGTGAGCGCGCACTAAAACAAAACCATATTTAAAGCTGTAAGGTTTTAAACAGCTTAAGGAGTAAGGACGTGTTTTTGAGGGGTTTATTTAGTGATTTGGTATCTAAGTTTTTCTTTTGTAACTTAGTTGGACTTGTCTGAAACAAAGAACAAGGCAAACTAAGGATTTAGATTTATTGTACAGGACTAAAAGCCTTAGCAATGAATGCAAGGTGTTTGAATATTATCAAAAAATAAGAATTAGAATTAATTTTGGCTAAAGAACATATTAATGTTTGCTCTGTTGCAGAAACATGGTGGGATAAGCATACCATGTGGAATAAAAATATCGAGGGGTACACATACAATAAAGATAGAGCTGGGAGGAAGGGTGATGGGTCACTGTATATGTCATAAATACACTTTTTAGTTTCCTGTGTGATATTGAAGAGGGTAATCAGAACACAGAATCGTTATAGGTTAAAACTGATACCTATAACAATAAAAAAAATTCTACTGGGTAGTATTTATAGACCACCTAATATACTAGAAGCAGACGATTGCAGTATTAATCGGAAATTAGAAGTCATGACAGAGAAGGGTGATGTTATTATTGTAGGTGACTTCAAGCAGCCTAATAAAAATTGAGTAATCATGACAGCAAAAACAACTATGGAAAAACATTTTGTTGACAGAATAATATCTTCTGGGTTACAACAATAGTTTATAAACCTACAAGAGGGAACAGCATGTTACATCTAATATTAACTAATATACTGGATCAGGTTACAAATATTAAAATAAGGGAAAATCTCGGGAATAGTGATATAGTATGATATAATTTTTTCTTCAATCTGCTGTTAAAAAGGAAACTGGTAAAACAATAATCAAAAATTACAGCAGAGCTAACTTTTATAAGATCAAGAAGGAATTAAAAAAAATGGAACTTGGAACATGACTCTTCTAATAAGGATGTAAAGGAACTGTGGAACATATTTAAAAATAAATAATTACAACTAGAAAAGGATCTTGTCCCCAATAAACAACTGTGCAATAAAAAACATAAAATTCCTTTGTGGTATACCCATAAAGTAATTAAACAGTGCAATAAAAACAAAAGGTCTATAGTGATATGAAAATGAACAAAAATACTTCCACGGTTAGCAATTATAAAACTAATAATTTTTTTAAAAAAGTTAATAAGAACAGAAAAAAAGAAGTTGGAATTTTGCATCATACATACTAAGGACAACAGAAAAGGTTTTTTTTTCTACATAAACAACCATAAGAGTACAGGTCCTACTATAGGTCCTATAACTATTGAGGGTGAGGAAATCAAAATCCCTCTATACAGCTAAAAAGTTCAATAACTACTTTTGTTCAGTTTTCAGTACAAGTACACCCTTACAAAAGTCATACATTCCAAATGAGGAAATAAAAAACTGTAATGTATTTAGCTCTACAGAGGTTATTGATCGTCTAAACGTAAACCCAACAAATCAACAGGCCCGACTTATTTCATCCTAGGTTGCTGAAGGAAATTAGGCACTCAATTGCAGCACTCTTGACCTGAATATAATATTTATCTATCAATACAGGTATGATCACATTAGATTGGATATTAGCATACGTGGTCCCTATATTCAAAAAAAGGTGATAAATCAAAATTGTACAACTATCACCCAATTAGCTTAACTTCAGTATTAAGCAAACTAACAGAAAGTTTAATAAAAACAAAATTGGAGGAAAATCAAAAGAATATAAACTATAATGATTCAAAACTACATGGATTTAAAAAGAACAGAGCATGTATTACAAGTCAGTTGTGCTTCTTTGAAGAAGTAAATAGAAATTTAAACAAAAATGTTTGATTTGATGTAATTTTCTTGGATTTTCACAAAGCCTTTAATAAAGTACCACTTTATGTTTTGGTTGATAAATTAAGCTCACCACAGATAGACAACAAATAATCAATTGGATACAAAAATTGTTATGTAGCAGAAAACAGTGTGTGTGAATTATGGTTTTTGTTTGATGAGGGGGAGTTATTAGTGGGGTGCCACAAGTCTCTGTGTTTGGGACCTGTGTTGTTTTCAGCAGTGGTGGACATTTGGGTACATAGGTAAGGGGGCTTGAGACTGTGAAATACCCAACTCAATAGGCTTGGGGTCAGCCCCAGGAAAATTTCAGTCTTTTGATGCTCTGAGATGCAATCTGAGCTTTTTTTCTATCAAAATAACATGATGAGTATGAGTAGCAAATTGTCACTCATCCTTATGTTTGACAAGTAAAATGCACTAGTACCAAAAAAAATACATTTAATCTGAGGTATTTTAGGCCATGCGCGTGCATCATACCAGGCAATTATTACCAATGCACATGGATATGGCCTAAAACGAGTACCAACCAGTTAGCAGACTATGAAGTACTTTGTACTTAGACCATGCCTGTGTGTGGTAGACTACTAGTCTAGGACTAACACACACAGGCCTGGTCTAACTACTTCATATTTTTTTCTTACTTATAAGTACACTGGACAAATCTATGTTCTCCTGCAGAAATTGAGTCAGGTTGCAATGCAGGGTGGAAAGGTTGGGTATAAAGACAAGAAAATAGTAATATCTTTTATTTCATCTGCAATTATGCTGCTCAGTGCACTGTTTACAGTATGAAAAAGGACAGATTTATTCAACTGCGACTAAATCTACAGCAGCATTCTTCTTTGTTTCATGCTCTTGAATCTGTCAATGACTGCATCAACGGGAATGCTTTTCAGATGGCTGCGTTCAGTATTAATGGCAGAGAGGTTCCTTAGCCTTTCATTTGACATTGTGTTTCTCAGATGAGTTTTAATTATCTTCATTTTACTGAATGAATGCTCACAAGATGCCACTGACACAGGAAGGATATTTAAGTACATGCTGCATTTCATAAAATTTGAATAAGCCTGAGTTAAGCCACTTTCGTAAATGAAATTGCAAATCTCATGTGATGCAGGTGTAACCCCCCTGCAAATGGGGGTTCTCAAAAGTTTTCCAGGAGCATGCTTGAATGCTCCAAGCCTGGGTGGTGTTCAGTGTCTAAGCTGCTTAAATGTGGTTGCAAGTGAGTGCTATTTGAGCCTCCACGTACTATCTCTTCAAGAGCAGTCTACTTGTAGTCTTAATTAGTTTGTATGGGGGGACTGTATATTTAATGCTCAAATCCCACCTGGGCCACTGAGCAAATCGCTCCATTTCTGCAGTTGCTATATGCGCAGAGGGAGCCCTTTTAAAAGATGTAATTGTTGCTGGTAAATCTGTTAGAGTGATAATGAAAATGTAGTTTGTCTAACCTGCCTTTATTGCAGCTGGGACTCTGTGTATGTTACCCGTCCATTTTGGACCTAAACTGCTGTGCTGGGCCAGTTGGGTTAAGGGAGCCCTAAAATGGAGCCTTTGGATGAATCTGAACTTGGACACTTAATTTGAGCCAGCCACAAAGGGGATTGTATGGGCAGTGACTCTGGGAAATGTAGTTTTGACCGTGGCACCTTTTTCTACCAACAGAGGGAGTCTTATGGTGAGTGACAGCTGAATCAGCCAACAGAATAGTGTGGAGCTAAAGGAAATGCCCTGCTCTGTGACTGGAAAGATCAGATCAGTTGTGGCAGTGAAGAGAGAAGGAGCTGTGTGCTTCTTCGGTGTATAGTTTTGCGCAGGAAGTGTGTGTGAGGCCCTGAGTTTCAGTCTGCAGCCTTTGTGAGTGCCAGTTTGGACTGAACCCAAGTGGTGAGGAGAAAGAAGCACTAGGAGTGTGGAAACCAGGCTCACCCTGTAGAAGACTGGAGAAATTGCTGAATCATGCTTGGTCTGTCAGGAACTAAAGCTGCTGTGTGTGCTCCTGGGTATTTTGCAGTAATTGCGATCGGGATTGAGAAGCAGCCTGCCTGGTATAGAACCTTCCTTTTACATATAAATGTGCATAGTGCTTGTGGGGAATCGCTATTTCAAATCCCCTGTACAGTGAATTGTGTGCTGAAGCTGGAAGTAAACCTCAGCTTAATTTGGACTACATCCGTTTGCTATCAACTGCAGTGGGGTCCAGTCACAAGGACCTTGTCCTCATGACCTGCTCTTCTGGCAATCCAGAGGGACATTCTCCATCAGCTCTTCAGCTTGGGTGTTGTGAGTACAAATCTGGGTATTCCCCTGCAGCTTGTTTTTCAATCAGAAGTGTGTCATCTAATTCTTGTTGTTTCACTGTTTCATGGACTGAGCCCTCCGGCTCCGGATTACAATTGGCTATTGTGCATATATTTTCTTCTACAGGGCCCAATCCATCTGCACCTGCCGGCCAACCCCAGGCAACAGACCTGGCTAGCCCCCCCCTCAACCTGGGTAACCAGAGTGTGACTTTTTAGACCCTGTAATGTGCTCAGTACTGTGATTTAATTCTACTAATTAACCTGATTTCCCCCTCCCATGTTACTGTTCCCTAAATGAATCAGATTTGTTGTTGTTATACTATATACTGTCTGTGGTGGTGGTACTTATGGAAACAGTGTTGTGTTTTGCTGTGTATGTTGAGTAACCTTACTTTACAGGGGGTCCTCAGAGAGGTGCTGCTGAATCAGTCTCGAGGGTAAGTGGTATCTATATGAGTGAATAGTGTGTAAACGTGGGGCATTGGGGCTGTAACTCCAGTGTAATGTGTGAGCCACTAGAGGGGATAAAAGGGGGTCTCAGTGTCCCAGAGGGCTGTGACCAAGTTAGTCTAACCACTACAAACCCTGACCTCTGGGTGGAGGCATCCGCCGTAGGACCTAGGCCCCTCAACCTGTCCATAGTCAAACAGGCAGGGGTAGTAGCCCTTGGGATAGTGCCACCTAGGGGTTACATCTTGGAGTCACCACTGGGATTAGCATCCTCTAGTGGCCACATTTATGAATTACTGTTAAAAATAAAATGGATACCCCAACAGAAGTGGCTGTACACCAGTTGGTGAAGTGGTGTACTGGGCAGGAGATTGACCCCCAAAATGCTATACTTATCTTGGATATCCCACTGGGTACCAGTACGGACACTGTAGAAGGAGTACTTTCCAAGGTCGAATGTTTATGAGACCCTGTGGTGGTGGGGCGACAGGCTGATTTGTTCGCCCAAACTTTCATGGCCCTTATAGGGTGTAAGGACCCTGCAGACAGTTCTAAAGTGCCACAGACTATTACCCCAGGGGAAACCCTCACTGTCTGGAAAGTGATAACCAAAGACAGTAAAGACCCAGGGAGAATGAGCCTCCCCCACTATCTGAAACTTTTGAGGAGAAATTTGCAAAGTTGTTGCTGGAGGAAAGGAAAACTGTGGAGGATTTAAAGAAACTATTATTGGCACCTGCGAATGTTCCTCCCCCAACACCCTCTCCCCCTCCAGCACCTGTTATTGCCCCTCCTTCTGTGCCAGTGCTAGCCCCTATGTCTGTACTTGCCAATAGTCACGACTCTTATCGCAGGTTGAAAATTTTCTCCGGCACCCTCCCCACCCCACAAGGGGAGGATGACTGGGAGACCTGGATAGACTATGTTGCCCCTCAAGTGCTAGAATGGCAATGCTCAGAAGCAGAAAAGTGAAAGAGGGTAAGTAAGAGCCTCCGAGGTCCCACCATGGCTACCATCCATGCCAAACGGGCCAGTAACCCTGAAGCGACTGCACAGGATTATCTTGAGGCCTAGGAGAATGTGTATGGGAGCCCAGATTCCGATGAGGACCTGTGGTGGAGAGTAAGAAATGCACAACAGTTCCAAGGGGAGTTGTTGTCTGTGTATGTATCTCCGCTGGAAAAATTGTTGCAAGAATGCCTCAGAAAGGGTAGTTTGTCAGCTATTGAATTGGACTGAACCAGGCTGGACAGGATCCTTAAGTCTGCCCCCTTCTCAGAACTGCTGTTACTTCAGTTACGCCTGGCCAATCGACTGGAATCCCCACCCTCCTATGATGAGCTAATGAGAGAAATTCAAGGAGTTGAGAAAAGGTGACCCCGGGAGGGACTTGTACCAATAGTTGCTGCTATGACCCAAGTGACTGAGGGTGACCCATCAAGTGAAGTTCAGGGGCAGAGGTTGGCAGTTAATGAGTGGTCTGAGAAGGAAAAGGGTGTGCCACCATGGGGTGAACTGCTGAGGGAGATTAGGAAAGTAACAGACAGTCTCATCATGAAGGCCGCTCCTACCAGTGTGGGCACTGACACTTGCCCGACTGCTTCTGCTATGGGGTTGGGGGTGCCTACCCAGGCACCTCATGTTGACAACAGTTTGAAACTTGATACCTTGACTATGGAAGTGAGGGAACTGAAGAGATATCTCCAAGTGTCCAACCCACTGCAGGCTGAGGTGGCACCAAGGTTTTCTATTGATAGTACAATGCCGCAGCCCCCAATGTGATGCCTCAGTCATTCCAAACTTCAACAGACATATTTTGCCATAATTGTGGGAAGGATGTGCACATGAAGAGGGAATGCTGGTCTCAGAAAGACTTAGAGAGAGTGGTGAGCCAGCTACAAGGAGAGCTTTGGAACACAAAACAGTGGTTAAGAGGTGCACAAAATGGCCACAGTGATGGTCCCAAAAATGCTAACTCATGTCCTTATGTGGCTAGATCATCTACCCAGACCCTTGCTACCGCCTTGCCAGACTGGTCCAGAATAGTGGGCCCTTTAATGGAAGCTACAGTAAAAGTGAATAGTCTGCCCACCAGAGCTGTGTTGGACAGTGGCTCCCAAGTGACAATTATGTTCCAGGATTGGTATCAGAAGCATTTGTCAGATGTACCCTTACAACCATTGGAAGGACTGCATGTATGGGGGTTAAGTGAGAAGGCCTACCCCTACTCTGGGTATATCCGAGTTTGGCTATCTTTCCCTACCTCTGTGGCTGGAGTAGCAGAGCAAGTAGAGACCCTGGCCTTAGTGTGTCCGCCTACTGGACTGTATGATGGGATTCCTCTACTAATTGGGATGAATGCGCATATATTTGGAAGGTTGCTACAGTTGTGTTATGAGAAACAAGGGTCAAGGACTGGTAGAGCTTTGAGAATCCTGGCCTTGATCAAGAAGGCCTATGAGGCACAGAGAGATGCTGAAAAAATGGACCCAGAGGAACCGGTTGGAATTGTCTGGAAGAAGGATCCTGAGTCTCTGATTCTGGTGCCAAATGCCCAGTGTACCTTACAGGGGGATGTCTGCATCAGAAAGGATGTCAAGAATAAAATCCTCATGCTGGATGCACCAGGTGATGAGAAATTGCATGAAGGACTGCTGGTCAAGCCAAGTATTTTGCCTGCCAGAGCCCATGCTTATGCCAGAAGGGTAATGGTTCAAGTTCATAATGTGTCTGATAGAGAGATTCGAGTAAATAGAGGTTGCAGCCTGGCTAATGTACAGTGCAGATACTGCAGTGCTACCCAGTAACAAGTGTTCGGGGGAGAATGACAGAGTGATGCCTGACTTGTTTGATTTTGGGGACTCCCCGTTGCCAGCTGAATGGAAGATGAGAATCAGTAGAAAGCTTGCCCAGAGAGACCAGGTGTTTTCTTTAAAGGAATGGGACATAGGATGTGTGTAAGGAGCTGAGCACCACATCCAGCTGCATGATGAAAGGCCATTTCATGAGAGGTCTCGACGCCTGGCCCCTGCTGACATAGATGATGTGAGACAGCATCTGCAAGAGATGCTAGCTGCTGGTGTAATACAAGAATCCAGAAGCCCCTATGCTTCCCCCATCGTGGTAGTGAGAAAAAAGAATGGGACAGTAAGGATGAGCATGCATTATCGCACTTTAAACTGGCGGACTATCCCTGATCAGTATACAATGCCCTGCATTCAGGATGCTTTGGACTGTCTGAATGGTAGCAAGTGGTTCTCAGTGTTGGATCTTTGCAGTGGGTACTACCAGATCCCCATGGCCCCAGAAGACCATGAGAAGACAGCCTTTATCTGTCCGCTTGGCTTCTATGAATTCATGAGGATGCCTCAAGGGATTTCAGGTGCCCCAGCCACTTTTCAACAATTGATGGAGTGTGCAGTGGGGGACATGAACTTATTAGAGTGCCTGGTATACCTAGATGATGTTATTGTGTTTGGCAGCTCACTGGAGGAACATGAGAGCAGATTATTCAAGGTGTTGGACCGGCTGGAAGACTTTGGCCTTTAACTATCCATCAATAAATGTCAGTTCTTCCAAACCTCTGTAAAGTCTGTGGGACACCTAGTATTCACCGAGGGAATAGAGACCGACCCAAGTAAAGTTGAGGCCTTGGCCACCTGGCCACAGCCCCACAATCTAAAAGAACTGCAAAGATTCCTGGGATTCTGTGGCTACTATCGCTGTTTCATCAAGGACTATTCAAGAGTGATCCGTCCTTTACTTAATCTTACTCAAGGTTACCCTCCTACCCACAAAAAATACAAGAGGTTGGTTTTTCTGAGCCTGAGAGTGTAGTTCCATCCCAATTAAGTATTTGGAGCCAGATGGACACCTGAGTGTGAAGCTGCTTTTCATGAGATTATATATCAACTTACCCATGCTCCTGTACTTGCCTATGCAGATCCAGCAAAGCCCTATGTCCTGCACACTGATGCTAGCCTGCAAGGCTTGGGGGCTGTAGTGTACCAAGAGCACGAGAATGGCCTGAGACCAGTGGCCTTTGCCAGTAGAAGCTTGACCCCATTCAAAAAGAACTATCCTGTATAAAAGTTAGAGTTCCTAGCTTTGAAGTGGGCTATTGTTGACCAGTTCCACGAGTACTTGTATGGGGCTAAAATACTAGTAAAAAATGACAATAATCCTTTGACCTATGTGCAGACTGCAGCTAAGTTGGATGCCACTGGCCATAGGTGGCTTTCTGCATTATCTACATATGACTATGCTATTGAATACAGAGCAGGCCTGAACCACATAGATGCTGATGCTCTCTGCCGGTGGCCTCTTCCCCGGAATGACTGGGTCAGACTGTCAGAACCTGATATTCGAGCACTCCACCAGAAGTTTGACAGGGAGGAACAAATGTCCATGGATGCAGTGGACTGTATGGTGGATTGTTTGGGACCCTCTGAGAACTGCATACCTGCTGCTTATTGCCACTTTTCTGCAATAGACATTGGTGCACTGCATCAGCTGGGCAATGACAGTATTCAGCCAATCCCGAGATCCCATGATCAAATCAGCTTTAGAAGCCCTCTATGCAGGGAAAGATGTGTCCAAATTACACTCCACTGATTTGAGAACTGCATTGTTATACAAGGAAGGTCCTAAGTTGAAACTGATCAATAGCCTGTTATACACAGAAACAGTAGACAGAGGGGGACAAATAGACAAACAACAACTAGTGCTGCCCACTGCCTTTCGAGACTCAGTACTGAGGTCCTTACCCAACCACATGGGGCATCTTGGTATAGATAGAACACTTGACTTGGTGAGATCCAGATTCTATTGGCCTAAGATGGGGGCTGATGTTGAGCAACAAATTCGAACTTGTAGTCGCTGCTTACAGAGGAAAGCTTTGCCCCAGAGGGCTGCCCCCCTTGTTAACATCACCACCAGTGCACCCATTGAGCTGGTCTGTATTGATTTTCTGAGTTTGGAGTCAGATCAAAGAAATATTAGTAATGTGCTGGTGGTCACTGACCATTTTACGAGATATGCCCAAGTTTTCCCCACCAAGGACCAGAATGCATCCACTGTGGCAAAAGTGCTTGTAGAAAACTTTTTTGTTCACTATGAGGCTCCACAAAGAATCCATTCTGATCAAGGGAGAGACTTTGAGAGTCATCTGATCAAAGAGATGCTTTCTCGGTGGGGAGTGCGAAAGTCCAGAACCATCCCTTACCATCCCCAGGGGACCCACAGCCTGAACGTTTCAACCGCACTTTGCTAGATATGCTAGGGCACCCTTCACCCAAAGGATGCTTTGATGGAGCCAACAAATTAGCACCCTGGTACATGCCTACAACTGCACCAAAAGTGATGCCACTGGTCCTCCCCTACTGCCTGATGTTTGGAAGAGAAGCTTGACTGCCGGTAGATGTGTGTTTTGGAGTCTCTCCTGATGGGGTTCAAGCTGACAACTATTTACAGTATGTGCAAAAGTTAAAGGCCCAGCTAAATCATGCGTACCAACTGGCTCAAACCATGGCTGCCAAAAGAAATATGGCCAACAAAGAAAAGTATGATAAAAAGGTGAAAGCACAGGAACTCCAGGAGGGAGATCGGGTATTGCTAAGAAATCTGGGACTGCATGGCAAACATAAGATTGCTGACAGATGGCACCATCTCCCTCACATTGTAGTGGGCAAACTGGATGATCTGCCTGTGTACAAAGTAAGGCCTGAGAATAATTCAAAAGATGTTAAAACAATGCATAGAAATCATTTACTGCCCATTGGACAAGTCTTGATTGAGTCTGAGTCCCCAGAAAATGCCACCTCTGGACCAGTGACTAGAGCTACTGCTAAGAAAAAATCGAGAAAGTCTGCACCTAGAGAAGCTGAGTTAAAGTGCTCCCCTCCACAAGTCCCAGTTGAATATGACTGTTAGTCCATGTCAGAGGAAAGTGAGTGTGACTTTGAATACTACCCTTCTTACAAACTGAGTCAATTGTTTAGGGGCAATCCCCTAGTCAATCCTGGAGATGAAGCTGGGCCTTCTGGACTGTCTAAGCCCCCAGCTTTGTCCCTGGAGCCAATGCTCCCAGTAAGTGAAGTGCAAAGCATCAAGTCAGATGATATGGAATCATTGTGTATGGTTGAACTGTTTGAGCTTTCAGAGGAGGAAAATGATGGACTGGGACAGACTGGTGATATACCAGAACAAGAAGAGTATTTTGAGTGCCCTGATGGTCCACTGCCAGTGTCCGAAAGTTCTCCATGTGAGCCAAGTGTTGTGGGCTCAGAGATTGTAAATCCTGGAGCTAAAAATGCCCCAAGTTCTAGCCTCTCTACCCCAATGGAGACTCCCCTGACAAGTGAGGACAATGCTGAAAATGAGCCTCAGGGTGCAGAGACTGTAACAGTTCCCCCTAGAAAGACTGGTCAAGCTGTAAAGCCTGTAGTGCACCTCAGTTATGATTCCCCTGGGAGGCCTGTGGACTTGCCTCTCAATGTTGTACTTAAAGGAGTGTATGTGTCCCCTAGCTCATTGCCCAAACTGAACATCAGTGCTAATTCCAAGTTACTTGTGTTGCCCTCTAGGTATGGTGCCCCTGCCCCATCCAGCCCCAGGGTAGCTGATAGGGAAGGGCCCCCTCTCTTTGGGTTTCATGTACAGGAGGTAATTACCTGAGTTACAGTACAATGTGTGTGTAATACTGTGTAAAAAGTGATGTACTGCAAAGTTTCAGAAATGTGTTTCTGGTAAGGTGATATGTCGACTGATGATTACATGTATAAGCCTAATGTGATACTGATGTGAATATATATGGTTGTATCGAAACTTATGAGGGTACATACTTGACGCAGACACCAAGTTTTTCCAGACCGGGAAGGGTGTAACCCCCCTGCAAATGGGGGTTCCCAAAAGTCTTCCAGGAGCTTGCTTGAATGTTCCAAGCTCGGGTGGTGTTCGGCGTCTAAGCTGCTTAAATGTGGTTGCAAGTGAGTGCTATTTGAGCCTCCACGTACTGTCTCTTTAAGAGCTGTCTGCTTGCAGACTTAATTAGTTTGTATTGGGGGACTGTGTATTTAATGCTCAAATCCCACCTGGGCCACTGAGCAAATCGCTCCGTTTCTGCAGTTGCTATATGCGCAGAGGGCGCCCTTTCAAAAGATGTAATTGTTGCTGGTAAATCTGTTATAGTGATAATGAAAATGTAGTTTGTCTAACCTGCCTTTATTGCAGCTGGGACTCTGTGTGTGTTACCCCTCCATTTTGGACCTAAACTGCTGTGCTGGGCCAATTGGGTTAAGGGAGCCCTAAAATGGAGCCTTTGGACGAATCTGAACTTGAACTCTTAATCTGAGCCAGCCACAAAGGGGATTGTATGGGCAGTGATTCTGTGAAATGTAGTTTTGACCTTGGTGCCTTTTTCTACCAACAGAGGGAGTCTTATGGTGAGTAGCAGCTGAATCAGCCAACAGAATAGTGTGGAGCTAAAGGAAATGCCCTGCTCTGTGACTGGAAAGATCAGATCAGTTGTGGCAGTGAAGAGAGAAGGAGCTGTGTGCTTCTGCGGTGTATAGTTTTGCACGGGAAGCACGTGTGAGGCCCTGAATTTCAGTCTGCAGCCTTTGTGAGTGCCAGTTTGGACTGAATCCAAGTGGTGAGGAGAAAGAAGCACTAGAAGTGTGGAAACCAGGCTCACCCTGTAGAAGACTGGAGAAATTGCTGAATCGTGCTTGGTCTGTCAGGAACTGAAGCTGCTGTGTGTGCTCCCAGGTATTTTGCAGTAATTGCGATCGGGATCGAGGAGCAGCCTGCCTGGTATAGTACTTTCCTTTTACATATAAATGTGCGTAGTGCTTGTGGGGAATCACTATTTCAAATCCCCTGTACAGTGAATTGTGTGCTGAAGCTGGAAGTAAACCCCAGCTTAATTCGGACTACATCCGTTTGCTATCAACTGCAGTGGGGTCCAATCACAAGGACCTTGTCCTCATGACCTGCTCTTCTGGCAATCCAGAGGGACATTCTCCATCCGATCCTCAGCTTGGGTGTTGTGAGTACAAATCTGGGTATTCCCCTGCAGCTTGTTTTTCAATCAGAAGTGTGTCATCTAATTCTTGTTGTTTCATGGACTGAGCCCTCCAGCTCCGGATTACAATTGGATATTGTGCATATATTTTCTTCTACAGGGCCCTATCCATCTGCACCTGCTGGCCAACCCCGGGCAACGGACCTGGCTAGCCCCCCTCCCCAACCTGGGTACCCAGAGTGTGACTTTTTAGACCCTGTAATGTGCTCAGTACTGTGATTTAATTCTACTAATAAACCTGATTTCCCCCTCCCATGTTATTGTCCCCTAAATAAATCAGATTTGTTGTTGTTATACTATATGCTGTCTGTGGTGGTGGTACTTATGGAAACAGTATTGTGTTTTGCTGTGTATGTTGAGTAACCTTACTTTACAGGAGGTCCTCAGAGATGTGCTGCTGAATCAGTCTCGACGGTAAGTGGTATCTATATGAGTGAACAGTGTGTAAACGTGGGATATTGGGGCTGTAACTCCGGTGTACTGTGTGAGCCACTGTAGGGGATAAAAGGGGGGGTCTCAGTGTCCCAGAGGGCTGTGACAAAGTTAGTCTAACCACTACAAATCCTGACCTCTGGGTGGAGGCACCCACCATAGGACCTAGGCCTCTCAACCTGCCTGTAATCAAACAGGCAGGGGTAGTAGCACTTGGGATAGTGCCACCTAGGGGTTACACAAGACTTTGAAGCTACTGTACTTTACATATGAGCTGTGATTCTGAAATGAGAAGCTGCTTGTATTTCCTCTGTGGTGGAATTATTAAAGCATTTTGGAGTAAAATTAGAGAAAGATTTAATGATGGGCACTTTAGCAAACCGATCATTCAGGGCACTGACAATAGTGTCGACTGTGTTGTAGTAAAAGTCACTTTTCATTTGCTCTTTATTGCTTTGATTAATACATTCCTTTGCATGTGTCGCCTACAATAAGACATGCTTAGGTTAATGTCTAGGTTGAAGTCACTGTTAGGTGTTTCTGCAAATTTCACAGAAGTATAGATATCTTCAAAGTGCTTATCTGACCTAATTTCTGAAAGGCCATTTTTCAATATTTCCATCTGATCTAGTGTATCTGCAATATGGATAGATGGAGATTGTAGGCACATGGAGAATGTATTTTTTTTGGAAAATATGTTGTGAAGTGCAAAAAGGCAAATGATAAAATTTTTCATTTTCAGAATCACAACTTTTACCTGTGGCTTCAAGGCAGCAGATGAAGCAGCAAGACATTACTTCATTTCCTCCAGGGATTGCAAAATGGGAGCATATGAATTTTTTTACTGCTTCTAGGCTATATGCTCATGCATACCAACGAGTTGTGCACAGAGAGACTAGACGCTGATGATCACCAACATTAGCCTCCTAGTTCATCATTCGTCTCACTTCTTTTAGATGCTGTTCTTTTTGGAGTATTTGCAAATGTTGAATACAAAATTTGAAGTTGTGCAAACATGTCACTAGTTGTTCTGCAGTTTGTTGTGGTGTCAGTTAAACTGAGTGACAGCTCATGGGCCAAGCAGCGGACAAACAAAACTGTTGGTAAAATATCTCTAAAGCAAGTCTGCACTCCCCTGAATTGGTCTGACATATTTGCTGCCCCATTGTATCCTTGACCATACAGTTTCTTTAAATCAAGTTGGCAATAATCTTGAAGAATAGATTTCAGTTTTTCAGATATTCCTTCCCCAGTGATGCTTGTTAATGGGTAGAAGCCTAGGAAGATTTCTTCAACTGAGAAATATGGCAGAAAGTACAGTATCTGACAACAAGAGATAACTGCTCTTGCAGAGAGATATCACTCATTTCATCAACAATAATAGAGTAAAATGATGGCTGTCTTGCATCAAGATATTATCTGTTATTAGATCACTAGTTGCATGCAATATATCATTCTGTATTGTAGGTGATAGATATTGCTTTCTGGCCCTTATACCATCCTGTCTTAACTCAGAAATTTTGTACAAATGTGATTGGAGTGAAGGCTCGTATTCAGCAACGAGCTTAACTAAGTCCAAGAATTTCCCACCAAAATCTTCATTAATACTTTCTCTATGGCCTCTCAAATCAGCCTCATGAGATGTAGTATACCAAACAGACTTTGTTATTGGTAGATCTTTCTGTTCTGCTCCTTTTCTTGATCTGCTTGTTTACACAATAACTTATACACATGTGTACTCTCATTTTGAAACAATCACCACTCTAGCACATTTTCTCTATGCTGACTTGTCATTTCACATGTAACAATTAATTCAAGAGCTTTTTGAAAATTTGTAACACCCCCTTGAACCCACTGTGATTTTGTCTTTCCAAAAAGCATGCATGGAAAGCAGAACATAGAACTTTTGGAGATACTGTACTCTAACCAGTCTTGCTTAACACGTTTGCATGTTATTTCATTGATGGTATAGTACCAATCATTGCAAAAAGTTCGAAATTGTTTACCAGAAACATCATATTTCCTAGAATATTTACTTTGTTCAGATTGAATAGGCCCTGCATTTACAAATTCTAACCTGAGGGAAGGCAGAATTACTGATGGTCGATCAGCAGGATCAATTACCATCTATAAAATGCATCCCCACTTGTTATACCATGGCAGACTGTTTCACTGTCATCATCATATTCATTTTCAGTATGAGTGGCAATGGGCAGTGGCAGCTCATCTGTACAATCAATGTCATTCACATTTGGCTCACTAGTGTCTATGTTCATGTCAGGCTCAAAATATTCAGACTCATGTGTGACATTAACAATAAGTGAGTTGGCATTGCCACGGTCCCGGTCCTCTATTTCATTGACAACCTGGGAGTCTAGAATATTGTCAGGTTTTTCAGCACAACTTTGATCACTTCTTGTGTTGCTGCCACTACTACCTTCAGAACAAGCAGCTGCAGATGTTTCTGTAGCAAGTACTGTTGACACATCCATTGATGGACAAGGAAATTCACTACAATAAGGTGTCTCAGAATCTGATGTATTCATTAGTATTTATGCTCTGGTTATTATCACTTCATACTTCTGTTATGGATGTAGTCACACTTGTACCACCAAAAAAACTAGCAATAACTGGAAGTGATATACAGTATGTAGTTTGTAATGAATAACTTTCCTTGCTTTCAGGAGCTCACCATGCATTTTTAAATTATGTTTGTTTCTGTAGTCATTGTCAAATACTGACCCACATTCCAGATACGTAACCTTTCTTCTTTTTGTTTTAGGCATTATGGATTTGAAAGGTTATACAGTATATTTTTGAGGAAATGTCAAAAAACAGTCACATTCAGGTCAGCACATAGCTGAAATAAGAATCCCCTTATTTTATCCCATTAATGGCTGAGAATGAGGGAGAAGTTTGACAGGCACTAGCAAGCAAAATGGGGAAGGGGGCACAACTCCTTGTACAGGCTTTAAAGTCCGTCAGATGACTCAGACCTCAGGTCCTGTGTATAGGCTCTAAAGTCCGTTGGACAACTCAGACCTCAGTCAGAATGAAAGGCTATATATCTTTGTGGAGAAATGGCAAAAAACTGTCAAACTCAAGTCAGCACACACCTAAAATAAGAATCCCACTAGTGGCTGAGAAAGTGAGAATGAGAGAGAAGTTTGACAGGCACTAGCAAGCTAAATGGGGGGGGGGAAGGGGCACAATCCAGTGTACAGGCTCTACACTCAGTCAGTCAGACCTCAGTCAGACTAGTGAAATATTATATATCTTTTTGGAAAAAGGAAATGGCAAAAAACAGTCACACACAGTACTCAAGTCAATACAACACACAGCTGAAACAGTAGTTTGAGTGACTCTGTAGAGTCCCCCGTTTCATATTTAGGAGCAGCACTGCAGCATCAGGGTGTAAGTTTTCCAGGTTGTTCAGATCACAGCTCCTTCCCTCTCCTCTCCGCCCTTCACTATAGCAGTTGCGCACCCAACCGCTGGGCTGGCTGTAATAGCAGATGTCAGACTAGCCCTGGCCTGCAAAATCATCAGAAGCAAGGCAAGCAGCAGCAAATGTTTTGCCTTTTATCCTTTTTTTATGTTTATTTTTTTTTTTATATTTATATGATTGCAGCTTGCCTTTTGCCTCCCTTCTCCCAGACTTCCACCCAGGCCCACTTCACAGCAGACAGTAGGGCAGCAGGCCATCTCTCAGCCCTCAGTCAAAGACCCAGAGGGCCATCCTCCTCCTCCCCTCCACTCCTTGCTCAGAGAAGTGCTCAGAGAGTGTCTGTAACTGTCTGTCTGATATAATCCCCTGATTCCCTAGTACTGTAGGTACACACACTGCACACACACTGTGATTAATTGCAGCAGAATATTACTGGTGAATGAAGTAAGTGCTGCTGATAATTTAGAGTAAATAACAAAACAGGCAAGCAAGAGAAACACCGGCATGGTGCCTTTCTTGAGACTGACTCTCCTTAGGCATGCCCTAAAGTAACGCATCAATGTGAGAGTGAGATTTTTCAGAATCAACACTGTACCACATATGTAACAGAAGAACAACGCACATGGTACAGTGCCTTTCACATGCCCCAACAGTACATCTTCCCAGCGGCCCATGTCACAACCCAGACTCATTCAGTTTGTTTTTTTTCTTGCACTCTTAAAGGGACTACTCAGTGTTGTTGTGGTGGGGATTAAGGAATGTTGTTGAGATGTCATGACAACAGTCAATGACAGGTTGCGAGAGAGCTTCCCCACACACAAGGCACTGACTCAGGCAGGTAGTGTCAGTGTCACTCTCAGCAGCTCGCTCGCTGTAAATATTTAATAATTAATTTTATTTACTATTTGTATCAAGATGCAAAGACAGTCAATGACAGATACCGAAAGAGCTTCCCCAGCCCAGTCCCCACCCCGCAGGCACTCAGGCAGGTAGTGTCACTCAAAGACACTCAGAGTCTCAGCCGCTCGCTCGCTGTAAATATTTATTTATTTATTTGCATGCATCGCATCAGCATCAAGATGGGCAGCCTAGAGCTTGAGGAGCAAACAGCAAGGCAAGCAGCTGAGGAGGACTTATTTAAAATTAAAATCCGCCAGCCTGACAAAGAAGAAGGATAAATGACGACTGGCTACTTGTCTTGTGGTTGGTCCACTTGATTCCGGGTCTGACCTGACGTCCAAAAATGAGTGCATGCATGCAATACTTAGTCAGTTCAGTGATGTTGAAGAGAAGAACTGAGAGTTAACTTCTTCTCCTTCTTCAACATCAAAAACTGACACAGAAAGTCAGACTCACATTCATTTGGCACTGGAAAGAGGAATCAAATTAGTCAGTTTGTGTCATGGTATTGGTGGGGTCATGAACCCATGAGGAATGGGATGTCTGCTGGACTGGCTGCAACTAAGACTAGCAAAGTAAGTCAAGTGCATATTTTTTAGTCTGCGAGCGAGTGCAAGTCCCCGATCAGAACTTCAGTGAGCTGACTGAGCTGAGTGCTGCATGCTGACCCCCCCATCCGCATACACAGCCAGTGCAGTCCAGTTGGGTATATAGTGCCCAGTTTCACCTCTGCACCGCAGGACAGGACTACTAACTTTACAACCTGGCTGTCCCAACTCTCAACTCCCAGCAGCAGTGAACAGAGGAGGTTGAGCAGCAGCAGCTATGGGAGTCAGACTCAGGAGGAACTGCCAGATTGCTGGGTTGTACTACTGCACTGCTGCGGCAAAACTGCCCAACTGATATGCAGACATCAGAATTGGATGCTGGGGTTTCAGCCCCTTAGCCCCTTCCCCCTATGTCCACCTCTGGTTTTTAGTATTTATTAGTGATTCACATACTAATGTTAACAATTGTGTTATGAAATTTGCTGATGATGTTAAAATGGGGGGCGGGGGGGCTGTTTGTACAGACCTCAATAAACTTCAGTTAAAGAATGATTTGGATATAATTTGAAAGTGGGCAAGTAATAATGATATGGTGTTCATTGTGGAGAAGTGCTCAGTTCTTCACTTGGGAACATATAATAATAGGATTATTATTTAGATAGTAAACTGATTAAGAAGGTTTCATCAGAGAAGGATTTCAGTATACTGTATACATCGAGTACGAGTTGAACTTTGGTCTACGCTATATTGAATTGATAAAAAGACCAATTATATCATAAATGGCATCAAAAGAACCTTTTTAAGTAGAAACGCTAACTGCCCTTTGCCCCTTTACAAATCACTCATCCGTCCCTACATGGACTATGGTTCACCCTTATGGAACCCGTACTTGTGAAGAGATAAATATAAATAATAGTTAGCTTAGTAGTAGCTAATGTGCCCCTGTTGGCCAGTGCACTGAGTTGGCAGGAGTACATTAGCATATTTCAGGTGTGGGAGCAAACAGTTCCCACAAAGATGGCTACCAGAAGCCTTGTTAAATGAAAGTTTTTGAGCACTTTTTTAATCATAAGTTTTAATGCCCAAATGGCAAAAATTCAGGTTAGAAAAAAATACTTTGTTACACAGGTACACTAATCGGAGGCATATGCACTGACAGGAGAGCATACAAAGGTAAACGGTGTTTCCCTTTAACAGATTAGGCATTTTCTTTATATGTTTCGTTCTGTTAGACATGTGTACTAAAAAAAAAAGTTAAGAGAACATCTATTTTGGAGACCAGGAAGGAATCACCAAAGCAAAGAGTTGCACAGCATGCAGAGGAAGGAATTAAAAACAAAAGACTGCTTTTGTTTTTGAGACAGGAAAGCAAAGCTGAGTTGCACAGTGGAGTACATATCCAATTTTCATAATACATTTTTTTTTATATTTATTTATTTATTTATTTATTTATTTATTACACTACTATTTTGGTCTCTATCTGGCCTGAAGGTTACTGGTATAATAGGAAGTAAATTTTGTAACCCAGTGCCTGGATATACCAGGACAGGAGAAGTCAAACTGCGAAAAAAAAGGAAAAAATATTTTCAGTAATTTTCCAAGATCATCGTCATTTTAACAGCAGCAGTTAGCCATAAAGTCTGACAAGGACCAAGCGGCAAGCGCATAGCCATATCCAACATTGTTATGCGATCATCTTTGTCAGTAAAATTAAGAGCAGATATCAGAAAGACATAAGAATAGTAGCTAATTCAGTATTCAAAGCTGGCAGACAGTGACAGAACATTGTCAAGCTGACTAGTATCAAATCAAATCAATCTTTATTTATTTAAAAGGCACCTTTCATACAATCAAGGTGCCTGTACATAAATTATCTTACATCAATAAAACATACAGTATTAAAACCATGAATTTAAAATAATAATCAAATTAATCACTGGTAACATTTACTTTGGCAGCACTGTATTAAACTCCCTCTAAAAATGCCAGGCTAAAAATGTATGTCTTGAGTTCTGTTTTGAAGCTTTGGATGGTCACGCAGTCCCTTGTCCTGAATGTACCAGTCAAAAGCCTGGCAGTCGCATTCTGCACCAGCTGCAGGCAACGTATATAAACCCCAGGAAGCCCTAGGTACAGGGCGTTGCAGTAGTCAAGGCGAGTGGTCAGAAAGGTGTGGACCAACATAGGAAGATCATCAGAAGGAACCAAGTGTTTCACCCGAGCAATATTCCTCAGATGGTTAAAAGAGGTCTTGACAATGGCTGACACCTGTGATTTCAGGGTCAAGCTGTCATCAAAAATAACACCCAGGTTCCAAACTTGGTCTGAGGTGGTTAGCTGAACACCCCGAGTCAAAGACCAGATGGTTGTCCTGCCAGCACACCCACCTTCCAACAATCAGGGTCCACCACCAACACCTCAAGTCTTATCAGGGTTCAACCTCAGCCAACTAGAACTCATCCAGTCCTGGATCTCGGATAGGCAGTTATTAAATACCATGAGAACATCTCCCTGCTTGGGTATAAATGACATGTACAGCTGAGTATCATCTACATAGCAGTGAAAACTCAACCCATACCACCTAATAATGTCCCCAAATGGCAGCATATACACTGCAAACAACATGGATGCCAAAATGGAGCCCTGCGACACCCCACAGTATAGGAGGAGAGGATCAGAGGAATAAATTCCAGAGACCACTCTTTGTGTCTTACCTTCGCGGTAAGAACGAAAGCATCTGAGGATGGTACCCAACAGTCTGCAGATGAGCCGCAGGTGCTCCAATAGTGCACTATGGTCCACAGTGTCAAATGCCACCAAGAGATCAAGGATGACCAAGATGGAATGAGTTATCCGATCTCTCACAATTAGGAGGTCATTAAGCACCCGAACAAGGGTTGTCTCGGTGTTATGCCTCTTTCTAAATCCAGACTGGAGAGAATCATAGACATTGTGGATTGGCAAATGATCATCCAGCTGCTGCACAACCATCTTCTCAATAACCTTACCCACAAAGGCCAGGTTGGAGGTCTGTAGTTAGCAAGATTATCTGGATCAAAGGAGTTTTTTTTCAGGAGCGTTCATACGATTGCTTCCTTAAGGGGATCTGGAAAGATCCCCTTCTCCAGTGCTTGCCAGACTATCTAAGCCAGGACTGGGTTGATTTTCTCCAAGCATCCCACAAGGAGATGCATTGGGCCAGGATCCAAACTACAGCTGTTTGGCCGCAAAGACTGAATGATCCTCACAATGTCCATGATTTCCAGTCGGCCAAATTCAGACCAGACAAGCCGGGTGCTCGCAACCTCCCACTGACCTCCACCGCACCCCTTGGAGGGGCTGGATGGATATCAGACCTGATGGTGACAACCTTATCTGTGAAGAATCAAACAAACTCATCACATCTCTTTTGTGACAATGCTCCACCGGACCGAAGACAGGTTGGATTGCACAATCTGTCCACAGTCTGGAAGAGCTGAGCTGGTCAATTCCACACAGCGGCAATCTCCCTGGACAGGAATTCTGCCATCTTATGGGTGATTGTCGATTGATAGACAACAATAGCACACCCTATTCACTTAAAAGAATCAGATGCATATTGAGCTTAATAAAAAGAACCTGCTGCACATGCTCAGGCTGCAAACGGGAGTGATGTGGTTGAACAATATCTTCTGCAGTGCTGAAGAAGTGTTCAGAGGGTACACTTCTGAGTAGGGGCACAGAAGATAATTACGTACTGCCTGTGACAAAATGAACATGATTGCTTTTTGGTATTCCAGGATGCAAGATGGTCAACATTAAAGTCCACAATCAGCTCATCCAAATAATTAGTGAGCATCTGCTCAGCAGAATGTGGCAACAAACATGTCCTCTGCTGCTGCTTGTTCAGCAGAGAACTCTTGACCAGTGACCAGTCATAATGATGTGTTTTTGTAACCTGAGGTACAGTGTCATGGGCCTGTGTACTCAAGTCACCCTGTTTTCCTGCATCAGCAGGCAGCCTCATTGTCAGTGGCATGCCACCACCCACATCACTGTCACTTGAACTTCCAGTACCACTCACTTCAGTTGTTCCAGAACTGTCTGACCCTGCAGCATCCTCTGATTAGAACTGGTCCATCTCCCTCATTACTCCCTCAAGTTCACTATACAGTTGTTGCTGGTACTCACTTACTCTGTGACTCTGCATGGACAGGCACAGTGCCCCACATTTGAATCTTGGGTCTAACATGGCTGTGAACAGGTCATTAATATTGTCACCTAACCAGTATCCTGCTCGATGGATAACTCATGTAGAACAAGCTTCTATTACCTCAACCACTGCAACATATAAATTCTGCTGTTCCATCATATACTGACATCATGGTTATGCCATGGTTTGGCAAACCAAGCTGGTCCTGAACAGTTTTCAGCTCTCTGGTTGCCTTATCAGAATGATGGAAATGGCTACAGATGTCTCTTGACTTATCAATAATGTGAGAAGCACTCATACTGATCTAGAGAGCACCAGTGACCACAAGGTTCAATGTATGATCAAAGCAGCGGATTCCTTAAAAGTGGTCACCACAAGCTGTTTTTACCTTGTTCTTCCCATTATCTGTAACAAAGAACCCAACATGCAAACCTGTTGTGGTAATGCAGGAGTCAAGCATTTCTTGCAAAGATGTATGAATGTTAATACCAGTGTGTTTTTTTGGAAGGACTGCAACACTAGGGAGAGCAGACATCCAGTGGAATGGAGGTATTGTTACAGCCAAGACCAGAGGAAGAGAAGGAGGAGTCAGTAGCAGTTATAACACCATGTATTACTGGTGTAGGTGAACACCAGGATGCTGTGATTGAAAGGTATGCAGGTAGTGAGTTTGCACTGATCCATACAACAGATGTATAGTGGAAAACCTTGCCCACAGCATGGTTCAACAACTCCCCCCCCAACTGTGGCATGCCTCATAGATATTTTGCACGTCTGTATGAGAAAAAGTAGTTTGCAATGGGATGTGGTATCAAAGTTGCAAATAAATGTAGACATTTATGCAGTCGTGTCTTCAACTACAGAATACATTTGCAAATCCAGTGCAGTCATCTCACCATGAGCTGAGTGATATGAACAGCTGTGGGTGACTTGGCAAGATCTTTTGTGGGCCTGAAGTGCTTCATTTATTGTGAGAGTAGGCTTTTGAAATGGCATAGCCGTACTCCTGGCCCTGGCTTCAGAGTGGACAAATGTGGGTGATTTAGGCTGTTGTTGGAGACCATGACCTGTACATCTGCTGTCTCACCACCTGAACCAGTTTGTGAGGGACTTGGTGCTGTGCCTGTCATACTTGGGTAGGACTGGAAACAAGATTTTGCTGGTGTTCCATCACTTTGCTGACCGCCTCCACCAACATCACCACCAGCAGCACCATCAACAGGGTCAGGGACTGGTTTTGCTTTTTTGAAATGCAGCATGCAATGGCATGATGAGAAAACAGCAGCAGGGACTTTATCCAAGTTAAACACTTCAGGATGTTTTTTTCAGAAGGTGGTTTCAAAGACATATTGTGATCAGTTTAGCAACATTTTTATGACTGATACTCTGGCCACAGTATGAATGCATAGCTATTCTTTCATCATACTCCTGCTCAGAAAAATATGTCCAGTTATCACTGGAACTTGAACTTATACCTGACTTCATCCCTCTTGTATGCTTCTTGCACCCCAACCACCAGATTCAGTTTGGAGTGGTATAAAAGATTACTGTGAACATACACCAGATGCAGTCTCAGAACCACTAGGATGAGTTTTAGCAGGAGGTTTATGTGAAGGAGGAGGAAGGACAGTGGCAAATATTTTGTGCCTGTCTTCTGCAGCTGACTTTTTGGGATCGCTTTTGACCCTAGTGCTTCCTTGTGGAATGAGGTGAGGGCTCAGTTTTAGCATCTTCAGACTTATAAGTTCATTGTTCTCAGAGGATGTGTCATGGACCACATCATGAAGCCTTTTTAAATCTTCTGGGGTAAGAGCATATTCTGACCCAGAAGGCATTGCCTCACTGTCCTCATCATGCTCAGGAGAACTGCTTGGATTTAACTGTTGAGGCCATGGCTGAATACTTCTGTCATGAACTGTGATCATGGTGGTACTGGTTGATATGGTCGTGGTGATAATGGTGTCAGCAGCAGCAGCAGTGGAGGTGGTGGTGGTACAGTAGTAGTAGTAGCAGTACTGGAGGTAGTGCTGATGATGGCACTGGCAGCAGCAGTGGAGGTGGCGGTGGCACAGTAATAGTAGTAGCAGTATGGGAGGTAGTGCTGATGATGACACTGGCAGCAGCAGTGGAAGTGGTGGTGGTACAGTAGTAGTAGTAGCAGTACTGGAGGTAGTGCTGATGATGGCACTGGCAGCAGCAGTTGAGGTGGTGGTACAGTAGTAGTAGCAGTACTGGAGGTAGTGCTGATGATGGCACTGGCAGCAGCAGAGTGGAGGTGGAGTTGGTACAGTAGTAGTAGCAGTACTGGAGGTAGTGCTGATGATGGCACTGGCAGCAGCAGTGGAAGTGGTGGTGGTACAGTAGTAGTAGTAGCAGTACTGGAGGCAGTGCTGATGATGGCACTGGCAGCAGCAGTGGAGGTGGTGGTGGTACAGTAGTAGTAGTAGCAGTACTGGAGGTAGTGCTGATGATGACACTGGCAGCAGCAGCAGTGGAGGTGGAGTTGGTACAGTAGTAGTAGCAGTACTGGAGGTAGTGCTGATGATGGCACTGGCAGCAGCAGTGGAGGTGGTGGTGGTACAGTAGTAGTAGTAGCAGTACCGGAGGTAGTGCTGATGATGACACTGGCAGCAGCAGTGGAGGTGGTGGTGGTACAGTAGTAGTAGTAGCAGTACCGGAGGTAGTGCTGATGATGGCACTGGCATCAGCAGTGGAGGTGGTGGTGGTACAGTAGTAGTAGTAGCAGTACCGGAGGCAGTGCTGATGATGGCACTGGCAGCAGCAGTGGAGGTGGTGGTGGTACAGTAGTAGTAGTAGCAGTACTGGAGGTAGTGCTGATGATGGCACTGGCAGCAGCAGCAGTGGAGGTGGAGTTGGTACAGTAGTAGTAGCAGTACTGGAGGTAGTGCTGATGATGGCACTGGCAGCAGCAGTGGAGGTGGTGGTGGTACAGTAGTAGTAGTAGCAGTACCGGAGGTAGTGCTGATGATGGCACTGGCGGCAGCAGTGGAGGTGGTGGTGGTACAGTAGTAGTAGTAGCAGTACGGAGTGGTGCTGATGATGGCACTGGCAGATAGCAGTGGAGGTGGAGCTGGTACAGTAGTAGTAGTAGCAATACTGGAGGTGGTGCTGATGATGGCACTGGCAGCAGTAGTGGAGGAGGTGGTGTGTACAGTAATAGTAGTAGCAGTACTGGAGGTAGTGCTGATGATGGCACTGGCAGCAGCAGTGGAGGTGGTGGTGATGGCGGCAGCCAATGTGGCAACATCAGTCACTAAAAGGCTGAGACCTGCACTGGAACAGTGGTGGTGGCAGTGGTACTAGCAGTGCTAACACTGCTTGAAGTAGCAAGTGGTCTGGATGGAGTGAAGGGGACAGCAGGATGGTGAATACGTGGCGAATGTCGGCCCCTGTCTGAATCACTTTTGGAGGGGCTTCTGTCACAGATGTTTTTTGACTGTACTTGATTTCTTGTGTGGCCTTTTCACTCGTCAGATAAATTGCAAAAAAGTGGAATAATGTTTTCAAATATTATTTTTCTGATGCTATAATTACTTTTTAATGCAGTCATGTATGAACAAATGCTTATTTTCCAGGAACCAGAAGAGAAAGAATGCTCTCAACACTAATGATTTATCTTGTAACGCATAGTATAGCAGTAGGACTGAAATAATATAAACAGTACTAGAGGCAAGGACATGTGTAAAATGTTTTTTGTATAAATGTTGATTTTTCAAAGATAGAATGAACCACATTTAAAAGTAAATAATTTTTAGTGTTTCAACTGGATTGATTCATCACTTGGGACCCACTAAATAGTATTTTATTAGTTACACAGGTATCGTACACAGATGTAGAGTAATTTTTCAATCACAAATGTAAGCCACTGTTTTTGTGTTATTAGGTGCCTTTTTGGGGAGTTCGATACTAGAATAGACTATCAGAAGAAATAATTAAATATGGATATCACATAATGTTTCATGCACCCCTGTCCGAACTGCGACTGGAAAGTGATGTGCTGATTCAAAAAAAAAAACTAATCAAATGTAATTGGTTTTAGAACAAGAAAGTAATCAACAAATGTTACAAATTGTTTGCTAACAAAGTAGGCATTGGAACTGTGCACTGAACAGAGACAATAAAAAATATTCAATTCCTGTCCATTCAACAGTTTAAATTATGAGTTTCCCTGTTTTGGCTTCTTATCACCAAAAGTTTTTTCTAAGGAACACCTAATTTCAAAATGAAAGGTCTTCTGTTATTTCCTTTTCTTCCAGAATAATGATTAGTTGCTTAGTTTCTTATATGACAGTGTCCGTCCACTTTCACATTTTTTTTCAGTGAAAGACTTTGACCAGCATTTCCAAGTTTGGCTAATCCAGTTTAAAGCTGCCAAAGATTTTGCTGGTGAAAGCATATCAAGATTTATGTTTAAGACTTTTCATGTTTTTATGGGCATCCCCCCCACCGTTACATTCTCAGACCCATTAAGGCCATTTCCTTTCTCCATTTTGGCCCCTGGTGGGAAGGCACAGCTGAAGTAGTTGCAGATTTCAGTAGACCATTGACTACAAGTCACATCAACTCATTTATAAAGTGGTGTGCTGCTCACACAAATAACCTGTCTAGGGTTTTCTCTTTATAGAGTGTGTGTGTGTGTGTGCGTGTGTGTGTGTGTGTGTGTGTATGTGTGTGTAGGGGGATGATGGTGGCAGCTGAGAACTGAGAGACAAACCACAGATGTTACCCCCAAGTGAGTCAAAGTCTTTATACTCCACACGTTACTTACGCAAGTTTTGATAACCACATAGCACTCAGTGCTGGCATCCAGTGTAATGCACTGGTTTTGGGTGGCTATAGTTGATACTGTAGAGCTGGATTGTTTATTTTTCATATGTTATTGTAGTAAATTTAACACTTGAGAGGAGGTGTGACCTTCTCTTGAGCTGAACTCTGAATATTAATGAAAGGAACATTTCCCCAGCGTTTTGAGCCCAATCATTAACAGGTTAATGTGTTAGCAATAGGCCCTGAGTCTTGGAAGATTTGAGGCTCTCCTTTTCCCCTAGTTTGGTAGGCTGTTGCATGTGCACATGTCAGTGATAGAATCGCAGTGATGTTTCACTCCGCTGGTGAAGTTGCTGCGAAGTGGCCAAAATTTGCATCCACAGAGTTTCATGACATTTTCCCTCCCCTCAGCAACTTTGACTTCATCTGAAATTGTGATGTTTTCAATGCAAACGGTGGAATTCCACCTGCAAAGTGTGGAATTTCACTCGCAAAGTGCAGAATTTCACCCACAAATGGTGGAATTTCACCTGTGAATGGCAAAATTCCATCATTCCCGGGTGAAATTCTACCATTTGCAGGTGAAATTCCACTCTTTATAGGCAGAATTTCGCCATTCTCTGCGAAAATCTGCACTTTGTGTATTGATCTGCACTTTACAAGTTGGAACTTCACCCATCTCTAGTCAGGGATATTTATTTTATTTAGTTTTAATACGCAAATGCTAGGAGCTGCTTGCCACTCTCATCCCTCATAAAAGGGAAAGGAATGTTGTGACACTTTAATTCTTGCCTGGACTGTGTTCTGAGTCTTAGCTAAAAATAATGCAGACATCCTGGTCTAAGAGAAAGAGAGAAAGCAGAGAGAATTCAGCAGCATTCTCTCCCTCCACCTTCAAAGGGGAGGAGAGGGCTTTGCAGAAGCAATAAGGAAGCAAAAGACAGACCTACAGAATGGAAAGATAAAACTTGTGCTGAAAGCAGAGTAACTGAGACATAAACAAGCATTTGTCAATGCTGAATGTTACTTGCTTGTATGTGCTGTTTAGGTATTTGGAAGTGATAGTTCCATGCCTTCCTCCCAAGACATCCACTGTGTCTTTCCATTCAGTATTCAGAGAAGAGTGGAAGGGGCAAGGGCCACAGCAGTACAGCAGTTGCCAAGGGGTGAAGAGGTGGACAATAGTCCATTCAAAGGCTAAAGAGTCCTGCAGGAGCTCACTAAATTGAAGGTGGACAAAGCGATGGAACCAGATGGCATACACCAAGGATATTAAGAGAACTGCGAAGGGAGATAGCAGTATCTCTGGCAGCCATGTTCACTGAGTCATTCAACATGAGTGAATTGGAGGAGGGCACATGGTCCCTCTACACAAGTCCGGCAGCAGGGAGGAGGCAGGGAACAATAGGCCATTCAGCCTTACCTCAGTAGTGGGGAAGATCATGGAGACATTGCTTAAAGAAAGGATAGTGGGGCATCTAGAAGCCATCGGAGCCCAGGACCACAGACAACATGGATTCACAGTGGGGACATCATGTCAGACAAATCTGGTTGATCTTTTGACTGGGTGACGAAAGAAGTGAATCAGGGTGGGGCAGTGGACAACGCTTACCTTGATTTCAGCAAAGCCTTTGACACCATCCCATTTAGGAGGCTGATAAACTAGCTAGGTAGGCTGAGCATGGGGGAAAGGGTGGTAAACTGGGTTAGAAACTGGCTAACAGACAGGAGGCAGAGAGTGGTGGTAAATAATGTGCAGTCTAGGGAGAAGGAGTGACCAGTGGGGGTGCTGCAGGGATCGGTCCTGGGGCCAGTCTTGTTCAATGTCTTCATTAGTAACATTACAGAACATTTGAAGGGAATTTTTTCACCATATTTTCAATATAGCCATTTTAAGACCTCTGCTCATGAACAGTGTCACTGTGATTTTCTTAATGTGTCCCATACATTGATTTTGCACACCGACTGCGCCATTGTGCACTACATGGGCGGAAACATGTTTTGGGTGAGATGTGAAAAATGACAGCTGTGCTGCTCATAAGGAGGTGTGGTAAAATGGCAATGTTGAAAATCTGGATTGAAAATATTGAAAATTCGTGAACTTATGAGCGTGCGTAGGATCAGCGCAACAAATGCTCGTAAAACAGTCATTTTTGGGAATTTTTTAACCAAATTTTTAACATAGCCATTTTAACACTTCTGCTCATGAACAGTGTGACTGCGATTTTCTTAATCTGTCCCAAACATTGATTTCACACACCAACTGCGCCATTGTGCACTACTTGCACGGAAACACATTTTGGGTGAGTTGTGAAAAATGACAAAAACTCCATGTTGAAAATTTGGTGCCAAAATTCCAAAAAATGCCTGAGATATGCAGCAAAGTTGAAAAAACCCTATCTGTCTCATTATACAGCTTACCGGCATTTCCTCAGTTCATGGTCGGCTTTGAAGAGTGCAGATGTGTTCCCAGTCCACCAAGATCGCTGCACTCGAGATCCGGAGGTACATGGGTGGGGAGGTGGGAGGCAGGTGCGAGGGTGGGTGCGGTTGTGAGGGGCAGGAGAAGGCCGGGGATGGTTTTTGTATTTACAGGTTTTTTTAATAAGACAACAAGGGACATTTGCCACTCTGGGGTGGGCTCCCAGCGTGGCAGCTGGAATGCTGTTTGGGGGCTGGAGCCGATGGGGGATTGTGCACCGCCGTTGGCCATAACACATTTTACCATGCTGGGGTGGGCTCCCAGCGTGGCATCTGGATGCTTTGGGGGGGGCGTGGAGCCAATGGGGGATTGGGCACCCCCGTCGGCCATAACAAATTTTGCCACGCTGGGGTGGACTCCCAGTGTGGCACCTGGAAGCTTTGAAGGGGCGTGGAGCCAACGGGGGATTGGGCACCCCCATCGGCCGTACAGTGTGTGTGTGTGTGGGGGGGAAGGTGCATGAGCATGCAGTGTGCGTGCGTGTGTGTGTGTGTGTGTGTGTGTGTGGAGGGGAGAGCTCTGCTCACTGAAGCGGAGCTCTCCCTTTCAACTGTACGACCACTGCATTTTCAACTGCTGTCATAGACAACTGCAGCAGTGATTGGGAAACTGGGGCCACACCTGCAAACACACTGACTGAATTGGAAGATGGGTGCCACACCTCCGAAAACTCAGATGATGGCACTATGTTTCTTGCACATGCGTGCAAGCAACATAAAAAGGAGTGGAAAGAGAGAAAGAGAGACTGAGGCCCAATCTACAGTGTAGAGGTTGGAGTAAAAACTGAAAAAGACAGTATGAGATCCATCGTCTTGAGAAGAAGAAAGAGCTATAATGGGAAAGAATGGTTTTCCCTCATGGAATTTACCAGTGGTTCATGAGAACACACTCCAGATTTCATGGTAAATAGCACCCTAGGCACCAAAAGACAGAGCTATGGGGGAGTCTACGAGAACCCCATCACTTGACCCTGATGTCCTGGTGAATTATAGACCGATCTCCAACCTCCCATTCTTAGGGAAGGTTGTTGAGAAAGTAGTGGCTCTGCAGCTCAAGGCACACCTCACAGCCTTGGACATCTATGAGCCTTTACAATCAGGTTTCAGACCTAGGTGTAGCACAGAGATGGCACAAGTTCAGGTGCAAAATGACTCCTCAGGGTGAGGGATAGAAGAGACACAATTCTCATCCTCCTGGATCTCTCATCAGCATTTCACACCATGGACCACATCATGCTGCTGGATTGCCTTAGAGTGTATGGTGGACTCACCAGAACAGTCATCAAATGGTTTTGTCCTGTCTCTCCAACAGGAGGCAATGAGTGGTGATGAGGAATTCTCCTCCTCTTCAAGCCCCTGTTGTGTGGAGTGCCTGAAGACTCGATCCTTTCACCAGTGCTGTTTCTGGTGTACATGCTGTTCCTGGGAGATCTCAGACAATACAGTCTGCGTTTCCACTGCTTTGCAGATGATACCCAGCTGTATAAGTCATTTGCCCCTGGAGCACAAGGTGCCATTGAAGTGCTAAATAAATGTCTGGCCAAGATTCAGGACTGGATGTCCTCTAACTGGCTGTGGCTGAACCCTGACAAGATGAAGGTGCTAGTGATTAAGCCTGGTCAATGTGTGGTGGGATGCCTCTGAAGTGGTAACTGGTTGGTCCTGAGATCCATTCCATTGATGGCTTCCCCTAGGGTGAAAAATGTTGGCATCATCCTTGACAACAGGCTGACCCTGGAAGCCCAGGGTGTCATTTGTTGTTAAAAGTGGGTTCTACCACCTAAGGAATATCGCCTGAATTAAACCCCTGATTCTGCCAGAAAACTTGCCATAACTGGTACATGCCTTTGTGACTTCTAGATTGGACTGCTGTAACACTCTGTACTTCAGGGTCAATGGAGGGATCCTCCGCCGAGTGCAGCTAGTGCAGAACATGAAATCCAGGCTGCTGGCGGGCCTTCCAATGTTCTGACATGTGACCTCGGTCATGCATGATCAGCACCGGCTGCCTGTTAGGTGGAGGATCATCTTCAAGGTGGGCTTGCTCACCTATAATGCCCTATATGGACTGTGCCCTGGTTACCTTTCTGACCTCCTTTCTTCAGCCACCCCAGTGTATTCCCTCTGCTCCATCACTAAGGGTCTCCTGGTGGTTCCAAGGGCCAGGTTGGAAACCTCAGGGGATTGCTACATCAAGGTGGTCAGCCTGGCCCTCTGGAACTTGCTTCCAAAATTCTTGAGGGAGGCCCCAACAGTGGAGGCATTCAAAGAGGGCCTGAAGACCTACCTTTTTAATAAGGCCTTTTTGGACAGTTTTTAAATCTGATTTTATAAGCTATTGATTTAAGTGACGAAACTGAATTGTTTTACTGCCTTAATCATATTTTATCTGTAATGGCACCAAGAGTCTCTGGGATTGGGTGCCAATATATAAGTAAAGTCTCACTTATTTACTTACTTACTATTAGAGGTTAGACATGTGTGCTGAGCATGGCCTAGTCAGTATCTGACTGTACGCTGGATGGCTCAAGAAAGAGCATCCCTCTTGAAGCAGGATCATGAGGTAGAGTGAACAAATGCCTGGGGAGATGTACCACATAAACATCATACCTCCTATGGGAGAGTAACATTGGCCCCATAAGGTATGCCAGAGGGTAAGGGTTCTGGGAAGTGTGCTTCAGCTTTTGGCCTATAGAGATGCTAAAAGATCTGTATAACCTTATTTGCTAGCAATGTCCCCCAGTGTTTGGGGTAGTGGTTAAATGTAATCTATCAACCAGGGGTGTTATCTATAGAGTCCTTAAGCTGGCCACGAGTGTGCGGTAGCAGTACAGAGGACAGAGCTATGTTGAAGTTACTGATTTAAAGCTTATTTTACAGAGTCTAAATTGCAGGAGGAATTCGGGGATGAACGGTGATCAGGGACCGAGCAGTGAGAGGGGAAGCCAATAGTATCTAGCATTTCTTTACTATCAGGATTTGTGGATTACTGAATAATTAACGTTTTGCCTTGCAGCCGATAGGGGGAGAGAACTAGCAGTGGAGGAGGAGAAACAGCTGAAGATGGCTTTCCATTTTCTTGTCTCCCACAGGGGCTGCATTTCTCAGTTGCTTTGTTTCTTCCTGCAGATCACCACTACAACTGTGGTAGCAGTTAATTTTTTTTCGGGAACAACGGAGGGGACTGGTGACCTATGCCCCCATCCAGAGACCACCATGTCCACAGCCACTACTGCAATGGATGCCAGGGCAGAGAGCTGGCTGGACTACAGTGGGCTCAGGGAGGTTCAGGGAGTGATGTCAGAGGCACATCCACCATCTGGTCTTACTTAGAAACTCTTATGATGTCCTGGAGGAGTGGGTAAACCCCACAAGAGAACCTGAGGTTGCGACCAGGGAGGATGAGAGGGTCCTCCAGGAGGGAGACCCGGGGTGGGAAGTAGAGGACCCAAGAGGAAGAGGAAGCTACTTCTAATGGGGGACTCAATAGTCTGGGGAATTGAGCTAGGCACAGGTAGTGGGGAGGAGAGGGAGGTCAAGTGCCTTCTAGGAGGCACAGCTCAGAGAGTAGAGGGCAAATCCAGAGGATCGCTACAGCAGTAGCTAGGAGGGGAGGGACTGGAGGTCATTGTCCATCTGGGGACAAATGACCTAGCAAGGGAAGAGGCAAGCTTACAGCAGGTGAAGGGGGACTTCAGAGAGTTAAGTAGTCGCCTTGGAAGATAGCAGACTAACATTCTCGGAGGTGTTGCCAGTTCACAGCAAGGAGGCTAGGAATCTCCACATCAGAACATTCAGCTCTTGGTTGGAGGGCTGGCACAAAGAAAAAGGATATGGCTTAATTGAGGACTGGGGACCAACCTGGAACATTGTGGACCTGTACAGAGTAGGTCTTTATCTGTCTGGGGATGGCAGTCCTCAATGAGAGGTTTGAATGCTCCTTGGCAAGCTTTTAAACCTCGCCAGGGTGGGCGGATGGGAACAGGGAGATGCAGTAGTCCAACCCCAGAATCAGAGAAGATAGTGGGAGGAACAGGAAGAAACATTGTTGAGAGATACACCTGAACTCATTAGAAGGTGTATTGCCAAGGAAGGAGGCAAGAAAAGGAAAACACCAGAGTTCGAATGAGGGCGGAAGGCAAAAGTAGAAGTTCAAGGGAACAGGTAGCAAAACATGGAAAGCCATGTAACTACAAATGCCCACAATCTGGGAAATAAAGCCCAGAACTGGTGGCACTAATGGTAGACAAACCTGGACATAGTGGCAATTACTGAGACATGGTACACTGGAAGCCATGACTGGGAGGTAAATGTACCAGGCATGCTCTATTCAGAAGGGATAAGAGGATAAAAAGGGGGGTGGGTGTGGCCCTCTACATCAGGTAGGGTATAAAAGCAAAGGCAGTACAGGGTAGGCAGGGGGAGACTGAGGCACTATGGGTCACACTTGAGCTGGGTAGTGGCACAGCAGTTCGCACAGGAGTGATCTACAGGTCTCCAGCACAGGAGAGGAGGTAGATAGGGCAATAATTGAAAAAGAAAAATGTGGGATGGCAGCCAAGGGGGAGGTACTGCTGATGGGAGATTTTTATATGCCAGTTGTGGATGGGATCATCCCGGCAGCTGCCACAGTCAGGAGCTTAGACATCATGGAATCCTTGCAGGGGGGCAAGACTCATGTAGTTAGTGATGGAACCCACCAGGGACAAGGTGATTCTGGACCTTGTGCTGACCAGTGGGGACAGAATCATGAAAGTCCAGGTGGACCTAGGGTCCAGTGACCACTACATAGTGTGGTTTCATATCAGTACAGTGTCACAGTATAGCCACACAAGGGCGAGGGTCCTGGATTTCAGGAGGACAGACTTTGCTAAGATGAGTAGATATCAAAGAAGCCCTGGTAAGGAAGAGAGTGGGTGGGGGGGTTAGAAGCATTGAGTACACCTAAAAGGAGCCATAGTGGAGGTGACAAATCGGCATGGGGTCAATATGTCATGGGCAAAAACAGTGCGGCAAAATATTCCATTGTCAATACAGTGACAACAAGTATAGCGCTCGGTAAAAACAATGAGTGGTAATAACAGCTAAAACCACACAGAAATACTTGGTTTTTGCAAAATGCTTCCACCCCACATTATGGGGGCTGTGCCTCCCCAACCCCACCCCACGTTAAAATAACCACCTCTGATGGGGAGCCAACTCTGGGATGGGAGAAACCTGAGTGGAGAAGAATTGCCAACTGCACAAAACTTAAGACAAAATTAAAAACACACAGGTAATAGAGGACTGGGAATGAACCCCAGTCCACAGGCACTCAATGCGCTTCCCTGCCAGTGGCTTTACCATCTGAGCCACAGCAGCTGCTCAGAGGACTGCCACCCAGCAGAGGTCTTATCTTCTGAATCACTACATCCAGGCCAACAGCTACAGGAGTAGCGCCACTCCACCATATTCTATCTGCACTATTTTTCGCCATGTAGCTATTTTATGCATGCTGTTTTTCACATGGTTTTACTTGCAACATCATGTAGGCACTATATTGATGTGGTACTAACAAATCAGTTCATTAAGTTGAAAAACAAGTGCAAACAGCTCCCAGTTCAGGGACCTCGAGGAGGTCAGAAGGGCACTACAGAAGAAGCCCTCCCCAACAAATTAACTCAGGCAAGCTCCCAGCTCAGGGCCTGCGAGGAAGTCATGAGGGCACTACAGAAGAAGCCCTTCCCCAACAAATTAACCCAGTCAAGGTACAGAATGCATTCTCAGAGCTCAAGGCAGCTCTCTGTTTGAATGTGGCACCATTTTGATCTCAAATCAGGACTCAGATAAAGTCGCAACAGGAACGAGTCAAAGCTAAATAAATTAAAAGAAAAAGCATTAAATGTCGGCACAGGCCAACAAAAACTGGGTTCCTAAGCAGTACTTTAAAAGGGCTCCTGCACAAGATTGTAACTAATTGCAAAGGCTAGCCAGCATTCCTCTGCACTGCTTCAAGTAATTTTAATTTAAATGCTTACTGAAGTCAGCAGCAAGGTTATATACTGAGCAGTACTTTAAAACATTATTTAATTTAAATGCTGTACTGCAGCCAGTAGCACACGATTATCAGTAACTGTGAATCTTAAATGCTGCACTATAGTTTTGTCTGCTGATTCGGTCACTCACCAAGCAGGGTTATGCTGTTTTGCTTATCACTGGGACTGTAGCCCTCTCCAATTATCATTCAAATTAGCCTTTCCCTGCACAAAGGTCACTTCTATAAATTCAGACCTCATTGTAATCACATCTCCACAGCTCCCAGCTCCAGGACCCACAACAAGGTCGCGAGGGCACTACAGAAGAAACCCTCCCCCAACAAATTAACCCAGGCAAGGTACAGAAGGCATTCTCAGAGCTCAAGGTGGCTCTGCTGTTTGCACTGCTGATGCTCCATGTCGGCTGCCCCACTGCCACACCACCACCACCACCCTCTGATGAACTTCTACATTTATAGGGGTGGTCACGTGATGTGCTGAGCCTATCAGACAACTTTCCTCTCTGCAGCTAATCACTTTCCACCACTAGAGGGCTCCTACTTCCTTTCTGGTCCACACACTGCAAATCAGATTCACCACACTGCCTTTGTACCTGACTATAATCTCTGTTCTTCTCCCACTGGCAGCTCTCCCACCATCCTCCTACCCAAAAGTTCTGGTCTATCCTCTGGCAATGTTTTTTTCTCCCCTTTCTATTTTTTGTCACACCACACACTACCTATGGCCCCACCACCACCCATCTCTATCACCCTCCTGCTCCTCATGACATACCTCCCCCTGTCCCCCCCCGCAGCCCAACCCCAGCCAGAATATGCACATACCACCTCGCAGCACACTCACCGCACCATCACCCTTACCTACTCCTCCCCCACCAAGTCCCACTGCCTCCCACTCCATAATCACCTGTCTGCCCCTGGCCTCCACATTACCTCTTATACCTCACATCTAGACATTGCCAGTTCCTGTCATTACCCCATGCCCACACACCTCCACAGGGCATTGTCCACTACGGCACCTGCTCCTATACGCCTTGCATTACTCCTTCTTATGTCGGGTAATATACACTCAAACCCTGGACCCCCATTTCACCAAGCCCTACTCCTCCCCACCGAACTGCACATAGCTTTCATGAGCATCTGCAGTCTACCAAAAAAATTTGACTGCCTCCAGGCATGGATGGAACAGCACCAGCTTGACATACATTAATTAGTGGAAACCTGGCTCTCCAAATCCACCCCTGACTGCAATCTCTATCCCTGGTTACGCTTTGCACCGGTCCAACAGAGTCAGGAAATGTGTGGGGGGTGCACTCTACCTCTGGGAATCCCTCCAAGGACATGCAATACCTCCCTACTTGAAGGCCGGTGCACAAGCGCTGTCCCTCAGAGTCACACCGGGCACCTCCAGGGCCCAGTTGGGTATTACCACAGTCTACATTCCCCCTTGAGACCAGAAACCCGTGTTCCAATCCACACTGGACCACATCTCCTCTCTCCTCCCCAAGTCTGAACAATTAATTCTGGGGAATTTCAACATGAACTGGCTCTCCCAATCCACCTCCCTCTACAAAGATGCCAAAGCCACACTTGACCTTTCACAGCTCGTTAGTCATCCCACGAGCATTAAGCCCACCATGGGCACCACCACCCTGCTGGACCCTGTACTCTCCAATCACCCAAATAAAATAGTCAATACCACTGCACTCCCAAATGCCCTTAGCGATCACTCACCCATCCTATGCTTCTGGTCATGTAAGACAGTGAAAACTGCCCAAAAACGGTCCCCAGAGGCTCCTCAGACCTAGTAGGTTGGGTCCTTTTAAAGATTTCCTCTCCAAATGGGACTGGTCACCTATCACCCTTGCCAGTGACATCGACACAGCCCTCAACTATTTCATACAGTTGTTTAACCATGCCTGCGATATGTATGTCCCCCCTCGCCAAACGTACATACAAGGGCCCTAACACACCCTGGTTATCACAGACTCTACTAAATATGTTGCAGCTTAGAGATAACCTCTGGCAAAAATCCATTGACTCTGGAAAACCTGCTGACAGACAATGCTACTGGGCCATGCGCAACAAATGCACTTGGGGCATACGCAAAGCCAAATCTGACTACTTCAAAACCATCCTCTCGGCTACCTGGGGCTCCGGTCACAGGTTCTGGAATAATATGAAGGTTGGCATCGGTAAATCCGCTACCCCCCAACACAGATAAACATCAATTGTTCCATAACCACTGACCCCAAACTAGTCACTGACAGACTTAACTCCTCCTTCTCGGATCTTAACGCGGTCCTGCCACCTAGCTTCTTTGACCCCTCAGATCCCCCCCAGCACCCCCAGCTCCCTCAACCCCCTATCTGCTTCAGAGCCCTCACTCCCCTTCAAACCAGGCCATACCTTCTCAAAGCCCTAAATGTCTCCTGCCATAGCATCGACTCCCTGAACCTCAAACTGCTATACCTGGTACTTGACGTGGTCCTCTCCCTGCTCACCTGCTTACTCAGTCACTCTCTCTGCTTTAATACATTCCCTTCTATCTGGAAAATCACCATCATTACTCCATTCATAAGAGTGGCAACCTTCTCCTCCCTGGGAACTACCGCCCTATGTCCATTCTCTCTCCCCTCAAAGGCCCTTGAAAGAGTTGTCTCAGACCAACTCACCAACTACCTTTGCTAAATATGCCTCCTTACTAAAGAGCAGCATGGTTTCCAGTGGGGTCATAGCACATCAAGGCCCTCCTGGAATATACTAGCTTCATACATGACACCCTTGATAAGTGGAGCCTGGTTGGTTCCATCTTCCTTGACCTGTCAAAGGCTTTTGATACTGTCAATCACATCCTCCTGCTAACTGTCCTCTCCCATCTAGGTCTCTCCCAAGATGTCATGGCCTGGTTTAAAAATTACCTATCCAACCGTACCTAACCAGTTAAAATTTGTAACACACTCTTGAACTCACTCCCTGTCCACTCTGGTGTACCGCAGGGTTCCATCTTGGGACCAATTCTCTTCAGCCTTTTTCTCAACTCCCTCCCTAAGTCATGTCCGGAAAAAATCTTCTTATATGCCGATGATGCGGTGCGCTACTCCGCTCAGTCTGATCCCTCTTCCCTTCAAGTGTCCCTACAGAACTCCTTCTCTGTTGCTGAATTCTGGCTCATTGACCACAAGCTCATATTAGATCAAAAAAAAACTAAGGTCATGTTGTTTGCCCACCCCCAGAGCAAGCATAGTGAGACCCTCCCTCTGTATCGAAACCAGCCTCCACCAACCCCTTGAGCAAGTGAAGGCCTGCAAGTATCTGAGGTATTACCCTTGACTCCACCCTCACCTTCCATAGTCACATTCACTTCATCAGTACTGCAGTCAACTCATGTATTGGCATGCTCTGTAACTACAAGAGCTGCCTCTCCCCTGAAGCCCTCCACCTCGCTATCTCATCATTGATCCTACCCCTCATAGACTATGTAATTGTGGTCTATGGTGCAGCTGACAGTACTGCACTGCAAAGAATCAAAACTGCTCTAAACAAGGCATGTCAACTAGGCACAGGCTGCCCTAGATTAACCTACACCTGCACACTTTACAACATGGTCTCCTGGCTAAACTTCGAGGAATGGTTCAAGTACCAGACCTGCCTACTCACCCAGATAATCACAAATGGTTTGACTCCCTCCAAGGCTCTCCTACCTCATCAGACACACTCCCAAAACTGTTGCCACATGCAGCTTATTTAAATCTAACCCGCAAGTTCCACTTCTCAGAACTTCCCTTGCCCAGTGCTCCTTTACCGACAGAGCCCCCACCTGGTTCAACACCCTTCCCAGTTCCATCTCCTGTGAACCCAAACTCAGTCCTTTCAAGTCCCTCCTCCGGGAGCACCTACTTGCCTCTCATGCCTGCAACTGCACATGTTAACCAGTCCTCTGCTCCCATGCCTCTAGACAATGGACTTCTGTCCTGCATACCTCCCTTATGTACTAGTCTGCTCAGCCTTGAGTCGATACATACCCTGCAACAAATTGTCAATGCCTAACGTACTTCCCAGCCTTGAATGCATTACCATACCTAATATTTGTGCCCTTATGCCTCTGTATGTATTTTTTACATGTATTTTGTATGCATCTGTTGTGTGTATCCTTAAGATTGTGTATGTACTTTATTACATGTATTTTGTATTGTGTCTTATTGATGTGGAGCCTTTGTAAATGAGTCCCTGACTCAAACGATTGTAATTCCAATACTGTTCAATAAATAAATAAAAATAAAATAAGTAAACCATTATGGTTCTCAAAGGAGGTGGTAGAGAAGGTAAGGGCCAAATAAGGGCCAAAAAGGTGGCATTCAAGAAATACAAGGAGACCCAGGAAGATGAGGAGTGGGTGATTTACCTGGATAAGTAGAAGGAAGCAGGGGAAGCAGTTAGGAACACAAAGGCACAAATGGAGGTAAGATTAGCAAAACAATAAAGAAAGGGGAAAAGACATTCGATAGATGCATTGGCAAAAGAAGGAAGGTCAGGGGTGGGATTGTAAGATTCAGAGGTGAAGGAGGGGTGAGTGTGGAGGGAGACTTAGAAAAAGCATCAATACTGAATAAATACTTCTGTTCAGTATTCACAGAAGAGGGGAAGGGACAGGGACCACAACTAGACATCAGAAACATAGGGGGGAGGGAGGTAAACACCAGTCCATTTATAGAAGGGAGAGTCCTGGAGGAACTCTCAAAACTGAGGGTAGACAAAGCAATGGGACCAGATGGTATACACCCTAGGATACTAAAGGAACTATGGATGGTGCTAACAGCACCACAGGCAGCCTTGTTTAGTGAGTCACTCAATACAGGAGTGGTTCCAGAGGACTGGAAAGGGGCACATTTAGTCCCTTTTCAGAAGAGTGGAAGAAGGGAGGAAGCAGGAAACTATAGACCGGTCAGCCTCACCTGAGTTGTGGGCAAGATCATTGAGGCATTGCTTAAGGAAAGGACTGTGGAACACTTGGAATCCAGCAGAGCACAGGACCCAAGGCAGCATGAATTCATAGCAGGAAGGTCATGTAAAACAAATCTGATAGACTTTTTTGACTGAGTGACGAAGGAGGTGGAATGGAGGGTGGTGTGGATATCGCCACCTCAATTTCAGCAAGGTCTTTGGACACTCGCTCCACACAGAAGACTTGTAAACAAGTTGGGAAGCCTGGGGTGGGCCACAAAGTGGAGAACTGGGTTAGAAGTTGGTTGAGGGACAGAAAGCAAGAGGTTGGTGGTAACTGGGATCCAATCCATGGACAGGGAGGTGACCAGTGGGGTTCTTCAAGGATCAGTCCTGGGGCTAGTCCTTTGTAATGTCTTCATTAGTGACATTACAGAAGGGCTGGAGGAAGGTTTGCCTGTTTGCAGATGACACCAAAATCTTCAGCATGGTAGACACCCAAGAGGATGGAGAAATGGGGAAGGACCTAGGAAAGCTGTAAAAATGGGCCAAAGGGTGGCAATTAAAGATAAATGTAAAAGAAAGCCAAATCATGCATCTGGGACTAAGAAATCCTGCAGAGAGTTACAGAATAGGGAGAGTTACTGATTATTACCAGAGAAGAAAGAGATTTAGGGATAATCATCTCAGATGATCTAAAGGTGGCCAAACAAAGTTCCAAGGCTATGGGGAGGGCCAGTGGCATGCTGGGATGCATAGGAAGGAAATATCACTAGCAGAAGGGGGGTGGTGATGCCACTGTACAAAATGCTGGTGAGGTCTCATCTGGAGTACAGTGTACCGTTCTGGTGACTGCATCTTCGTAAGGACATAGACAGGGTGGAGGTGGCCCAGAGAAGGGCAACAAGGATGGTGCAGGGCTTGCACCACAACACATATGAGGAGAGATGGAAATACCTCAATATGTATACACGGGAAAAGAGGTGGGAATGTGAGGCTGTGATAGAAATTCAAGTATCTCAAGGCCATAAGCAAATTGCAAGTGGGTGACATCTTTCAGTATAGGAGATGTACAAGGACAAGGGGGCATGATATGAGGTTGGAGGGGGGCTGGATAAAATGGAATGCAAGGAAGATTTTCTTCACAGAAAGGGTGGTGGATGAATGGAATAGCCTGCTCCAGGAGGTGGTGGGAGCTGGCACAGTGGGAGAATTCAGGCATGCATGAGGTAGGCATAAGGGATTCCTACAGGTGAAAAGGAGAGGCTCTAGCAAATGACCAAGTAGGGTCATCGGCTGCTAATGCAGGCAGGGAATCAGGGCAGACTGGGTGGGTCTTGTGGTGCTTGTCTGCCATCAATTACTATGTAACTATGTAAATAGGGGGATCACAGTTGCTCCATCCTGGCTGGATGGAGTTCAGAGTGGGTAACTATTAGGAGGTAAATTGTAGGTGGACCAAGGGGTCTGGCTGAAGTCCCTTTGGTACTGATTAGAAGTACAGCCATTTAAAGAGTTGGGGCCATCACACCAGGAGGTGATGGAACTCTTGTGGACCTTGCATAGAACTTGTAGGTGAGAGTTCCGTTTCCAGCCTAGAGGATAGAGTAATGAAGTGTGAATGAGCTTGGTACATCTAGCAAACCTAGTCATGATACCCACAACCTACAGTTGCTTACTGTGTAACCCTGGGAAAGTCAGTTGGCTTCCCCAGTGCTCCTGGGTCACCCCTGGAAATAGGCATTGTGCATAGTAAAGCTTACCCAGTTACCAAAGAACTAAAAAAAAACCTTAAGATGGCAGCTTCAGCAGAGAGGTTTGCATCTCTGTTTAATATTGATTGGCCTATATAGTAATAGAGTGGAGGGATTGTACCCTATATCACAGTAACACCTCTGAATGTATATCATCCTGGGGAGAAGGTACTGTATGTTTAGACCCCCCAAATACATATGTAGTAAGCAAAAAAGAACTGTGTTGAGGGCCTCAATACATCAGCGACCCTATGTATAAGCACAACATTTAGAAATGTAAATGTATGTGTGTGTTACCCTTGGGAAACAACACTTCTGTTGTATGCATAAAGGTTTCTTTTAACATGAATCTTTTATTCAAAAACATTTTTAAATGCAGAATCATTTAATGAACAGTAACAAGTATAACTTTTGAAGGCAACAATACAGTACAAAATAAAATCTCACCACAGTCATTATGAATAAACAGTACAGGACAAACAACTGTACAAAATTACAAACAATAATTAGAGACAAGAGGCATGTCTGCCATCAAGAAACCAGTGTGCTAAAGTGAAACCAATGTCAGGAGACATAGCTGAGATGGATGAAATAAAGTCTTTCTAACCTAAACTAACCTGAATTAACCTGAACTGAAGCCCAGATGAGGAAACTGAAGAGTAGAGAGTTGAGGAAGAATGGGCACGATTCCATTGCTCTGGAAGGACTTATGGGAGGGTTACTGGGCTGAGGTAAGGTGTGGAGCAGAAGCCTGATGATAGGAAAGAGTCCCATTTTTTATGGTATAGCCCCATCTTATCCATTGCCTTAAAAGACAGCCTCTCAGAGATTGCCAGCCTCAAGAGTACAGAGTGCCAACTAAGCAGAGGGGATACCTGCCGGTCTCCAGTTCATGAGGATCAAGAGTTTGGCTTCCATAATGGTTGATAGGAGACAGCATAGAAGGGTTCTGGGCAATGCCGCTACCTGAGAGATAATCCTGAGGACTGTCAGTGCAGGTGAAATCAAAAGTGGGGTGTGAAGGATCCTGGAGCCATCATCAAGGATTCTGTTACACAAATGAGAGAGTCGTGGTCATTCTCATAGGATATGTAAAAAGCCTGCATCTGGTTGCATGTGTCACCAACATAGTGAGTGAGGTAAGAGACTCAAAGATTTCAGTGTTTTCAGGGTTCTGTACCATCTGTGGAGGATCTTCACCTGAATCAACCTGCCTTTGGTGCCCCTTATAGGCCTGATGAGCCGAGGAGATACAAGACTCCCATTGGGCCATTGAGATGGGGTTTCCCAGCTCTTGTTCCCACTTCTGCCTGCTTGCATCAAGGATGGTTTCTGGGCATCCCTGGTCATGGAATATGTTCTCCTGCCAGGTCTTTAGAGGTAGTGGAGATACCTGGCTGTGTATCCATTGCCAGGTTGGGTGGAGACTTAAGTATTGTCAAGAGCATGTGTGGCTGTCCTTATCTGCAGGTATCAAAATAAACAATATGGGTCAGTTTGTAGTTTAGAAATAGCTTCTATTCCATAACAGCAACAAACCTGTGTGAGTCAAATGTTGGCGGATACTGGTGGGGTATGTTTTGTCACTGGTATGGAATAAAAGCTATTTTTGTAACTACAAACTGAGCTATATGGTTTGTGCTTGATGTCTCACTAGAGTCTGTTAGCCCTGGGTAATTGGAACCTGTACAGCCACACCACTTTTTATCCCCTTGCAACATATTACAGTGCTCTCTCACAAACCACGCTATAACGAAACCCTGGTATTTTGTGGGGTATGTGGCTCCATAGGCACTGACTATGGGGGGGCTGAGGGGCTGAAGTCCCCTCCCAGGAAGATTAGGTTAGGACTCTGCCCCTCCAAAATGTACACAATTGCAGGAGGGGTTAAACTGAGGCAGAACAGTCTGAAATGCCATTACACCTTCTCAGCCAGCCACTACCACATTCATTTCAACTCCCCTACCAGCCCAGTCAATCTGTATGCACCATCTTGAGGAGGATGAGCAAGGACCAGTCTTGGCATTTGTAGTAGTGATGCGGTCACATGATGCCATTTTGGTAGGATCGGCGATGGCAGTCACTTTTTCTCTTTACATACTCACTCGCTCAACTGAGCCCTGTAGCAGTTCCCTTTTGCATCGTCGTCTCACCAGTCTTTAACTTTGTAAATGGAGGACTGAGATTGAGCCAGACCCAGCCAGTACTGAACAGACCGCTCCACTGCTGCAGAGAGACTGCTTGATCGACAGGTCAAACTGACCACCTGTGGCACAAGTTGGCCACACTGGGTTGGAGAGATCCTGTCCCCAACCCAACTCTCACAGTCCCAGACAGTCCCAAGACACCCAACAATCCAGTCATCTCTCACCCAGCCCACCTCCACCTTACCACTCCATGATCAAGAAACCAGATGAGTTGAATGAGACAGAGAGAGAGAAACTCCTCCGCCCACCTACTGCCACCTGACTGCTACCTATCTGACTAGTGAGTGCATTAAAAAAACTGCATTTAAAATCTGTGAAGCCCTTAGCCCATTGCATTTTAAGTATTGATCTAGGTCCAATATATTGATTGACTGCATACTGTATTCTAATTCATAGGAATAAAACTGTTTCATTTTAATGAATTATACAGTATTGCAGTGCTTACTTGTACTTTAAAGGGGCCCTTTTGTGTAAAATTGCTATAATGTCCAGTGCAGGTGTGCACCTGATGTAGATAATCACACAGTGGTGGACCAGTTGCTGGAATGATGCCATGACATCTGTTTACACATAAAGCTATTTTTAGTTAAGGTGGCCTGATATTTGTGTAGAGATAAGGCAGTTTTATTGTTTAGTCCTCACCACCCAGCCAGATGGCATGAGGAGTGTCATATCTAAACCCTCACAATGCACCACAGAGCATCTAAAACTTAGAGCTTATGGGGACTAGCAACCCCAAGCCCCCAACCTTTATAGAAAAATCTTTCACAGGACATTGCAACAATGCTCATGGGGTGGGTGGTTGGTTGATGGCATTATATAGATACATAGACAGTGCTGGCAGATAAGGACCTATGGCCCACCCAGTCTGCCCATTTGAGCTTGTAAGTTCAGCTTATGTTTTCCTAGAAGTCTGTTGCCCTTACCCCTGACCTCCAGAATTCCTTTATGTCTATCCCATGCATTCTTAAATCCTGTGATTATTTCAGACCCCACCACTCTCTCTGGCAGGGTGTTCCACTTGTCCACCACCCATTCTGTGAAGAAATTCTTCCTATTATGTCATTGGAAAGACCAGGTGGAGCTCTCATATTCAGAATGGCTTAAAGAGCTATTACATAATTTAAAATTTGAAAAAATGATAGCTAGCCTCCATAATCGATTATCGGTATACCAGAAAAAGTGGGAAAAACTGCATGTATTGGTCATGATCTCATCCTCTACTTGAATATGGTAACTATGGGTGTTGAATTTTTCTTCTATAATTTAGATAATTGGAGTACCTGGCTTCATATTGCCATTGCTGGTATCACAGATAGGAAGGACCATAAACTTGATGCATATCGCTGAGGAACTGGGGGATGGGGATTGGTATGGTGTTATGTTAAGTTTAGAGTTCTGAATTTTATTTTTATTTGTTTGTATTGTGTTGATGGTTTAGTTTATGTGACATAATATGTATACTTCAATAAAGTACATTAAATTTCAAAAAAAATTCTTTCTCACGCTTCCTCTGAATCGGCCCCTCCCTCCAACTTCATCCCATGCCCTCTAGTCCTGGAACATCTTTTTCCTTTAAAAATAGTGTATTCCTGCACCTCTGTTCCTCCCTGTAAGATACTTGTATGTCTCTATCATGTCCCTCTCCTCCTTTCCACCAGGGAATACATATTCAATTCCTTCAAACTGGTGTTGCATATAAGACCCAGTTATATGCTCATGCCATCGGTTAAAATAGCCATTACGGGGTGATTCTGCTCCCCACTCTAACCTATGGGGCTCCCTTATTTGGGGCTGCTCATAAAACTGACCTACTCAGATGGGATATTACGATAACAACATATGTCACGATGCCTCTTCTGCTCCTCGGCTTAAACACCACTGTCAGCTTTATAATGATCTTGGTTGGCTTTCTCTGTTAGCTAGTAGGAAATACTACCTTGGCTCTCTTATTGATTCAATAATTTGAAATCAAACTCCTAGATATCTTGCTGCTGTGCTTGTTCCTCAGGACACACTCCATGGTCTATGATCAGCTGATAAATCCTTTCTGAATTTGTCGAGATGCCGCACTAGGAAAGGAACTGTTGCATTTGAGCATGCGGCTCCACAGCTGTGGAATTCCCTTCCCCTCAACATTAGACTTTCTAGCTCCCACTCATTCTTTAAGAGAAAACTACGCTTGAATTTGCTGATTGCTGATACCTGTTCCTGCTTTCACCCTACCTAATGACTGATGTCTCTGGCCATACAATAGTATTTCCTCACCTCTATATAACCCTCATACTGCCTTAGCCTGTCCTGGCTGCCTTTCCCTGCCCATATACAATCTTGCACTGCAGGCATCTCCCTTACACTTACATACACTCATATAATCTAATTTCATGGCTTGCTCCCCTCTTCCTCATTTACCAACCTTTTCCTTAATGACACCTCCTGCTCTCAGTGGTTATTTCTTCCTTTTCTATTACCTGTTTTTGTTTTGTGTACCTTGTTCTCTTCATATGATATGTTACCTGATAATTTATTGTACAAGGGCCTCTCTATTCATTGCATAGGTAGGCACCTATGAACTTATGAATGGTCTACTCTGTATGTCTCTGATATATTGTATCCACTTTAACTCATTGTACGTGAAAGTGCTTTACTTTGTAGGTTCTTGATATATTGTATCCTCTTTAACTCATTGTATGTAAAGCACTTATAATTTGTTATCCTGTTAAGTTTCTGCATGTCTGTACTCTCTCAGGTCATGCCTGAAAATAGTCATTTCATATGGCTAGTTCACTTACCAGTTAGCAAAACCTAAATAAAATAAATAAATAAACCTGTCCTCTTAGGACTTGTGATGCAATCCATGTAGCATCTTTGTTGCCTCCTCTGAACCTTCTCTACCCTGTCTATGTCCTTACGTGAGGTAAGGTCTCCAGAACTGTACACTGTACTCCAGGTGGGGCCTCACTAGTGTCTTGCATAGTGGAATTATGATCTCCCTTTTCCTGCTGGTGATGCACCTGCCTATGTATCCCAGTATCCTATGTGCTTTTCCTGCTGCCTTATCACACTGTTTCCCTACCTTGAGGTCATCAGAGATGATAACCCCAAGATCCCTTTCCTGCTTGGTGCATGCTATATCCTCACCCCCCAACTGATATATTGTGCCAAGGTTTTGTGACCCATATGCATTATCTTGCACTTCTTTGCATTGAATTTCAACTGCCAAACCCCCAACCATTCTTCAAGTTTCTGCAGGTCCCTTCTCATTCTGTCTACACCCTCTAGTATGTCTACTCTGTTACAGAGCTTTGTGTCATCACAGAACAGTGAAATTCTGCCTTCTAGGTCCTGCGCAATGTCACTGATGAAGATGTTGAATAGGACCGGTCCCAGCACTGATCCTTGTGGTACCCTACTGGTCACTCTTCCCTCCGTGGAGTGACAGCCATTTACCACCACACTCTGTGTCCTGCCGCCTAGCCAGTTACCTACCCACCACACTACTGTCCTGCCCACACCCATATTCCCCAGTTTGTGTAATAGTCTTCTATGTGGCACAGCACTGGTCAATCAGTTGGCCCTGGCATCGCCCTACCCCAGTTGCAGCTATAGACTCTAAGGCTAGCCAAAGTCTTCTACACCCCTGACTCCAGGGGAAAAAACTGTTTTTTTCCCATGAGTCAGTGGTAGGAAAGACATAACAAAAGTGTATTTTACCTTCAATAAAAGCTCTAAAACTCACCACAGAGCTTCTAAATCCCCAGAGAGTCTGGGGGCTGCTTCCTACAGGCTGGTGTTAGCCCCATTTCTTTGCCTTTGGTTTGACATTTGTCTATGCACGTTCCAGACATGGACTGCCTTAGCTGCTTTTATCTAGCTTCCTCCTTATCTGCAGGAACCTCCAAATTTGGTGTGCAGGATCCTGGATTTAGCCTGGGTGTGCTAGAAGGAAAGCAGTGTGTCAGTGCCAGAATACAGATGTCTGCTAAGAGTCTCACAGCTTTTCCACATGATGGGTTGGCTGCTGACTTGGCTGGCCAGGTTCTGCCAGATGTACTTGTGTGTGGTTGGGGGGAAGTCTGCAGGCTTTTGGGAGAGAAATGAGGGCCATGCATTTGTCCCAGGCTTGCACTATTGTTACTATAATTGGGAGGATCAGGGAGGGTCCTGAGGGCTTGAGATCCAATAGAATGCCGAGACAGGGCACTTCTGCAGCTTCTGCTTCCAGTCACACCCATTGCAGTGAGTCAGTTGAGTGAGAGGAGAGTTGTCTGTATGCTTGTACCATATGATATACTATGATATAGCCCTCGAACTACAGGAGGCCCACCCCACTGATCCTATGAGCTTGCAGCATAGCCTTGTTCAACCTCGGGAGGGTGCCTTCCTAAAGGAGGCTGCTGATTAACTGTTCTGTTCTGTGAAAACCAGGGCCTGATTTTAAAAGGGCTTGCTTTGCCTCAATGAAACTTGTGGCAGGAGTTTGATGGGTGGCGATTGCCGCATGCCGCAAGTTCGATTTTAAAGAATTGAAGCTGCAACTCCTTGCGCTGAATGCAGGCTTAGACCAGCTTCCCAGTCTACATTTGCATGATGGGAGGGAGCCATTTTACATCACTTGTGCCAAACCTCTGGCACAAGCTGATGTAAAATGAGGGCACTGTCACAACTTGTGTCCAAGGTTATAAAACTGGGTGCAAGTTGCGGCAAACCATCAGATGCAGGTGCGGCAAACATTGCAGGATGCAAAGCTTGGTTGCAAGCCCTGTGTCCCTGTTTGAAAATTGGGTCCCTTGTCTGGAATGCTAAGGAGCAGGTTCCCGTATACATATGCAAACTTAGGCAAGGCAAACATGTGAATGGCTTCAATCTCCCCCATTAGGAATAGGATGAGTTTGGGCCAGTGCCAAATTTCTTGTTTGAGGTCCATAAATAAGGGGGAAATGTTTATGTCACCAGCTCTGCTCATTTATGTGTGTAGAGCTTAATACATTTAGATATGCTTGCCTCTATGGTCCCTATGTAGACAATGGCATCTTTTAATATGTAAATAGTTCTTTAATTTATTACCATTTTTGGGACCCTGCTAACTCCCCAGTGTCTGGACACTGATAAGAACCCGACCAGTTCTCACCTTGCAGGTGGAGCCCAGATGTACCTGGTATCTGGGGACCAGCTACCAAATTAGAGCACTATATATTTCTGTGGAGTCTTCAAAGTGTATGTGTCTAATATCTTACAGCATTTCACTCAAAGATGGATTGACACAATAGTGTATCTCTTAGACAGAGTGTGTGAGAGAGAAAGAGAGAGAGAGAGAGAGAGAGAGAGATGATAAACATAATGGTAGTAAATTTAAGATCAATTGTTGGTACAAATTGATTGGTTTTTGTGTCCCTTCCAACAACATCAATAGTATAAACAACTACTTTGGGTTAACAATAGACTGTACTAGCGTAAAAAATGTTCTTGGTCAGGACTGTGTTCTGCTCCTGAGCAGTATGGCAGGCTAAAAGAGCAGCTCTGTCCCAAGCCGCGGTGAAAGACTCATCAGTTTTTAACCTCTATTTATATTACTACTTTTGTAATATCAAAGCTTTTGTCTCTATATGGGCAAAGTAAAAAAGTCAAAAAATCCTACCCTGTCTGCGATCTCCCTGCAAACTCCGTGTCTGTGCCACAGTCGGGACTTCAGCCAGGGGCTATAGCGGACAGTGGAACACCGGGACATTATCCACCTGACCCCTCTATTGCAGTTGTTCTGCAAAAGTTCAAGGAGTTCCACATGGAGACACACTCTGTTCATACAGAGCTTAAAACATCTATTCTTTCCTTGAAGCTAGTGGTTGAACTGATGAAACAAACCACCAACACCGATACACACATGGGCAGAATGGAGTGGGATCTTATTTGAGTGCTCCAGGACTGCCATTACTTATCAGAGCAGTGTGAGGACCTAGAAATCAATCCAGGCACAATAATTTGGGCATTTATGGCATTCCAGAGGGCAATGAAGGTACCAGAGATATGGTGGCTTACCTGCAGTCTTTTTTGCCATCCATTTTAGACATATTGGATCTCTCTCCTTTGCCAATTAAGAGAGCCTATAGAGCACTGGGTCAGAAACTGGCTTCACCTGCACAACGCCCTTGCTCAATTCTTATAAGATTTTATAACTTCACTATAAAGCAGGAACTGTTGCAGAGGGCATGGCATAAAGGACCAATACTATATAAGAATTCCAGAATTTTCTTGGATAATGTTTATTCTCCAGCTCTCCAGGCAAAGAGACAAGCCTATGCCCCTGTCCTCCAAATCCTGTGCACCCACCAGATTACATTTTCACCTTATCCAGCTCGGCTCTAGATCCACTTACCAATGGCACCAAAGTTTTCACGATGCCAGTACAGCAGTCCACAATTTATCAGTACCTGATGAGCCTATGGAACCTGCCAATGCCAGGGATAAGCGAACTCTCCAAAAGGACTTCTGGACTCGAGCCTCTCCCAGCAGTAAGAAGCATCATACTGAAGCAGTACTACAAGAAATCAAGGCTATGCTTCAAGCATATAACCATAAGGACCTTTCATGAAAGAGCTCCTTGCTTAGATATTGCTTTATTCTAAGACCATGCACAGGACTTTTTGGACTATAGCTGGTTAACAGTAGCACCATAGCTTCCTAATCTCTTTTAGACTTTGTACTCTACCATGTTGCCTTTGTGAGACTGCATGGAGGGCAGATTGCAGGAATATGTCCTTTTGCTTTGTGCTGAGTTTATTTATTTATTTTTTTTAGTTTTGGTTGTTTTATGCCTCTTCTCTGTAGTCATTTTTCTATTTATGTGACTCTTTAGTTCTAAGTTTAGTTATTAATGTTGCTATGGGAGTTATGATTTTTTATGGAGGCTGTGGTTGCTTTATTGCTGTCAACTTTCATTTTATTCCAGTTAGATTGTTTTGCTTTTTTTTTTATTTCATTATATTTGTCCTTCCTTTTCTCTGTCTATAACTATTATTTGTTTTCTTATATGAATACAGATATGTGCACAGTAGTGACTTCTTCTGCACCGGAGCTATGGAACAGCATCATTGTCAATACAGAAGTTGAGTAAGACATTTTTTCCTGTTCCTGCATGTTAGTTTGCCTAGAATTCTGGTAGGTAAATTATAAAGTCAGCTTATGTCAGGCCCGTCTAATATTTAGCATACAGGAGCCTGGTTTAACTTTTACTTATTACTTATTTTCTACTTATTTTACATACAATAACACTCATGGTTCATATTTTTGTTAATCAGTTATTTTTGATGTTACAAAGGGCCTATTAATAGATCAATGGGGTGTTTTTATTGATATAGATACTTTGGTCCTTCATACAGTTGCTTTAAGTTATTAGTTTTATTTATTTATTTATTTATTTTTGTTAACCGTGTAAACGTATGAGCCAAGGCCTTTTTTCATATGCGACCCAAGACTATAAAATAGTCACAAGATGAAACATAGAAACATAGACTTTGATGGCAGATAAGGACCGCTAGGTCCATCTAGTCTGCCCATTACCCTACCTACAGGATAGGCCGCAGATCCTAGTTAACCAACAGCCTATTACTTCCTACCCCCCACAAGAATTGCCTTATGTCTGTCCCATGCATTCTTGAATTCTCCCACAGTTCTAGACCCCACAACCTCCTCAGGAAGGCTGTTCCACGCATCCATTACCCTCTCTGTGAAATAATACTTCCTCACATTGCCCCTGAACCGCCCTCCTTCTATCTTTAAATTGTGTCCCCTTGTTCTTGCAAGTCTCTTTTTCTGAAAGATGCTACCCTCTTGGACTTTGTTGATTCCACTGAGGTACTTAAAAGTTTCTATCATGTCCCCCCTCTCCTCCCTTCTTTCCTCAAGGGTATACATATTAAGCTCCTTTAGTCTCTCCTCATACAGCTTCTCTTGCAGACCCTGCACCATTTTAGTTGCCCTCCTCTGGACTGCCTCCATCCTGTCTATGTCCTTATGGAGATGGGGTCTCAGAACTGGACACAGTACTCCAGATGGGGTCTCACCAACTGTCTGTACAGAGGGATAACAACTTCCTGTTTTCTGCTGATGATGCTCTCCCTATACATCCCAGTATACCCCAGCCCTCCCTACTGCCTTCTCATTGCTTGCTAACCTTAAGGTCATCTGATATGACTACCCCAGGTTTCCTTTTTGTTGTTGTTACTACCTCCCCACCCATTGTGTATTCTTCCCCTGGGTTCTTGTTTCCCAGGTGCATTATTGCACTTCTTTGCATTGAATCCTAGCTGCCATACTTCAGCCATTCCTCCAACCTTGCCAAGTCCCTTTTCATCCTTTCCGCCTCCTTGTGTATCAACCCTGTTGCAGATCTTTGTGTCATCTGCAAAAGGCATACTTTTCCTTCCAGTCCCTCTGCAATGTCACTGATGAAGACATTAAAAAGGACTGGACCCAATACTGAACCCTGCGGTACCCCACTAGTAACCCCCCTTTCTTCAGAGTGGACTCCATTTACAATTACCTTCTGTGTTCTGTTGTCCAGCCAATGTTTTACCCAGGCTACCACCCTGGGTGCCACTCCCAGGCTGGTTAATTTGACTATTAATCTTTTGTGTGGGACTGTGTCAAATGCCTTGCTAAAGTCTAGGTAGGCCATGTCCACAGCCCCTCCCTGGTCTACCACTTTGGTCACCCAGTCAAAGAAATCTATTAGATTCGTCTGACAGGACCTTCCCGCTGTGAACCCATGCTGCCTTGGGTCCTGTGTTCCACTGGCCTCTAGGTACTCAACTATTCTTTCCTTCAGAAGTGACTCCATCACTTTCCCTACCACAGAGGTCAGACTGACAGGTCTGTAGTTTCCTGCCTCTGTCTTGGTCCCACTTTTGTGAAGGAGAATCACATCCGCCTTCCTCCAGTCCTCAGGTACCACACCATCCTCCCATGATTTATTAAAAGAGTAGCCAGTGGTTTCATTAGTTCCTCCTTAATTCTTTTTAGAATTCTGGGTGAATTCCATCAGGACCCATTGCTTTGTCCACCTTCAGTTTTAGGAGTTCTTGCAGAACCCTTTCTTCTGTGAAAGGACTGGGATCGGACCCCCTATCAAAAGTGCTTCTGTTAATTGGATTAGGCTTTCCCCCTCCTCTTTTGTGAATACTGAGCAGAAATATTCGTTCAGTATTCCTGCTTTTCACTGTCCCCTCTGCCCACCCACCGTTCATTCTATTCAGCCTCACTATCCCTCCTTTGTCTTTCTCGCTGCTGATGTATCTATAAAAGGTTTTATCCCTTCTTAACTGAGTTGGCTATCTTTTCCTGAGTTTGGGCCTTGCTATTCTGACTTCCTCCTGCTTCCTTCTGCTTAACTGGTACAGCCTCTGTCCTGCTCCTTATGTGTTTCCTTATACTTCCGGAATGCTATCTTTTCTTCCTGACTTTACAGCCACCCTTTTGAGAACCATAGTGGCTTTTCTTTCATTTGATTTGTTTATTTGCTTCACACAAATGCTTGTTGCCTCTGTGATGGCAGTTTGATAATTCCCATTGTTGCTCACACCTCTTTCTAGCCTGTTTGCTAGTGCTTTTCTGGAGGCACTCTCCCATCTTGCCAAAGTCAGCCCTCCTAAAGTCCAGTACCCTCACTTTTGTATGGCTTGACTCTGTAGCTGAGTTTAACGTGAACCACACTGTTTGATGGTCACTTGTCCCCAGATGGCAACCCACTTCTAGATCTGAGATCCCTCACTGCCCCGCTTTGAGAATCACGAGGTCTAAGATTGCTCCCTCACAGTGGGTTCGAAACTAGCTGTCTAATGCCTGCCACCTGTAGGGCATCAAGAATGGCCCTGCTCTTGGATGTGGCTGCAGCAAATGTGCTCCAGTTAACATCTGGCATATTCAGGTCTCCCATCAACAGTATCTCCCCTTTCTCTGCCCTTCTAAGAATGCCTTCTATCATATCCTTGTCCATTCCTTCCCCCTGACATGGGGGTGATGTTATACAAAAAGATAACTTTTACATTCACTTAATACAGAAATACAAACACATGACATATAAGACAAACAATAGAATACAAATTATTTAAAATAGCAGTGGCATTGAAGGCTACTCAATAATTGATGCTTCAATTACTTTTTGAATAAGTTATGACTACTCATAGTTCTCAATTCAATTGGAAGATCATTCCAGTATTTTGGTGCTTGAATACATAGAAACATAGAAACATAGACTTTGACGGCAGATAAGGACCGCTAGGCCCATCTAGTCTGCCCATTTCCCTACCTACAGGATAGGCCGAGATCCTAGTTAACCAACAGCCTTTATCTTCCTGCCCCCACAAGAATTGCCTTGTGTCTGTCCCATGCATTCTTGAATTCTCCCACAGTTTTAGGACCTCACAACTTCCTCAGAAAGGCTGTTCCATGCATCCACTACCCTCTTTTTAAATAATACTTCCTCACATTGCCTCTGAACCGCCCTCCTTCTATCTTTAAATTGTGTCCCTTGTTCTTGCAAGTCCTTTTTCTGAAAGATGCTACCCTCTTGGACTTTGTTGAATAGAAAAGCTTGAGCACCCATTTTAGTTTTAGTGACTTTCAAATTTAAACAAGAAAGAAAATTTGATCTCAAGTTTCTTGGAGCTTCCTTACAGATATCAGAGAATACAAGGGAGAGAGACTTTTTGTCTCAATACATTATCTGTTTTACAACAAAGAGAGTAAATGGAACTTCGAGTTAGGTGGTAGAAACCCTGAAACTTGATATAAAGTACAATGATGTGTACTATAAGGCAATCTATAAACAAATCTACAAATACTATGAAAAGTCATTGTTAAGTTGTTTACCACATGTTTAGACAAACTAGTAAACAAAAATGAATTATAATTCAGTTGAGAAAGTAGTATACTCTGTGCTATATGCTTCCTGGCTTGTAAAGTTAACACATTCTGTAGTCTGACTAAACCCCCTAATTTTTGATTTACTGATTTTGTTAAAGTCAATATATGATTTGAAAATGTTAAATTTGAGTCCAAATTCATTCCCAAATATCTAAAACATTGCACCTGCTCCAAATGAGTTCCATTTTTACCAAAATGGAGAATCCAATCTACTATTAACACGAGTGAAGTGCCGCTTTATTTTTTTTTTTGCCGTACGTCAGCTCATAGCATGAGCACAGGAAGCGAACCCTTTTGTAATTGCTCAATGGAACAGCACCATTGCAGTAATAGTAGCTGTACTAGGTAACATTTCCAGTGCTTGATTGCATGCTGACCTGGAGTCTACAGTATACAGGCAAGACACACTTTTAGTTTGTTCTGGGCTCTTGCTCTGTTCTAGATGCATGAGCCTGGTTTCAATCCATTTTTTCTATGTATGTTTTCTTCCTCCTCAAGTTGGCTCCACATGTATATACATATATCATAATTCATTTTCTAATGGGCTTACTAGTGCATTTATTGGTGCTGTATTATATGCTTTTGTCCCTGGGGTCTTGGAAATCTGGTTTTCAGTCTCTGATATTTTAGAAGGCCCAGTTAGATCCATACTCACTATGCCTGAAGGGCAATATTTTTTTTTTATATACATACAGTCTTCCAGAGTTTTAGGAGATATGACTTAATTTCGCTATTGTTTTTTTTTTTAACTTTGCCCCTTCCTTCTTTTTTTCTAATTCATATAAGCAGCAAATGAAGGAACCTATGAGATTCTTCTGGCTAACAAATCCTACCCTGCTGCATTGGTTCCCTAGGAACCTGGGGTCATATTTTCCATTGATTGCGCCCTGTGGTGCATCTGTGTTTTCAAGCACTATTAAGGAGCCTAAGAATTTTTTCAGCTCCCTACCTTGGAAGCCACTCTATTTTTCTCTTGTGGTTGTTGTTCTTTCAGTGATTTTTTCGTATTGTATCTACTGTATGCCTGGTTGGTAGTTATTGTTATTCACTTAGCCTAGTAATATTTTGCTTTTTCATATTTTCCAAATGCAGTTTCTTGATTAACCAAGAGCAGTTTAAGTATGTTTGTATTTTCTTCTGTAAGCTACGCAGGCTTATTCACCCAGCTTTGTTACTGCAGTATTTTTTGCATTGTTTTTTTCAAAACAGATTTTTTGCTATTACAAGATGTTCTCGAACGTGGGCAAGGTATTTCTTCTTGAAGCATTTCCTATCTTTATAGTTCGGGGCAATTTTTCTCCTTAAGGCTGAAAAGTATTTTGCTTCCTTTTCTCTGTATTTTAGGAGGCTGTTTTCTTCTAAGTGAATTTCTACTTTTTGTTTATCTACTTTAGACTAAAGGGTTTGTGGAGTTGATTAGTTTACTCGTTCCCCATAACACTTAGCTGCCTAATGTCTTCTGTTTCTAAACTTATTTTGTATAATGTTAATGGAATGCATAACCCAGTGAAACACTATCACCTCCTTCAGTACTTTCCGCCAACAGCAGGCTGATTTCATTTTATTACAAGAAACGATTTATCCCTGGACGATCATATGAAATTTTGAAAGTTTGGTTATGATAAGGTCTTTTTGCTTTGCATTCCTCTGGCCACCTCTGTGGGGTTTTGACCTTATGTCACTGTGGGCTCCTGTTTGAAGTCCAGTCGAGTATAAGTGATGACGTAAGTTGTTATGGAATAGTGATGGGTGCATTGTGTGGACAGGAGATAACAATAGCCAACATGTATTTTCCCCCTGGTACAGATATACATGTTTTCTCAGCTTTTTTTTTTCTACCGTATTGACCTCTTTGAAGGGACAGTTGATATGCGGGGTGGGGGCTTAAATTTAACTTTAAACCCAGACATAGACATTTCCAATCCAAAAGCACACCATTATTCATCTAATTATAAATATGTCCCCCATACTCTTAGACATCTGGGAATGCTGGCCTGGTGGCGTTGAGGGCTGAGGCGCTGGATGCCACACCTCAAGCTACGCCGGTGACCCCTGTTCAGGAATGAGCTCAGGTCATGGGGGTCAGCAGAGGAGGACTGGGATTGAGTGTCAGAGACAGCTCTCCTAGTCCTGGGATGGGCTTGGGAAACTATACCATGCTGGGTGACACCTGGGGACACCCAGAGGTACCACAGGTGATGGTGTAACCAGAGGGGGGACCGCAGAGGACGTCTGCACGTATGTGCATGGACATCATTACACATCCGTGATCCCAATGGGGAGAAACAAGTAGAAAAATGGCAGCACAAGTCTGCTGCAGCTTGATAGCTGCAGTTTCACCTGCCGATGATGCCTGGAGGCATGTGCTGGTAATGGTTCCTCACTGGGCACGGGAGCTACAGATGGGGGGGCCCCTTTCACAGGTGTAGATGTGTCTGCCAGCTGGGCATGTGAGCTTCAGGGTTGGCAGTGGAGTGGAGGAGTGGTGGCTGGATGTGGAGCAGGACTGTGGCTGCAAGGCAGAAAGTGTTAAATAATAAAATAAGACATCTGGGAATTGTTGATACTTGGCATTTTCTTCATTCTACGCTGCATGGCTATACTCATTATTCTGCATGACATGGGAGTTTTGCCCATTTGGATTACCACTATGGAGCATCTTGGATATGTTCATAATGTTGAGCAGGTTCTCTTCACTTATCAGATCATGCCTCAATCCATGTCTTGCTTATGCTAAATTAGCCCTCCCGCTGTTCTTTTTGGTGTCTTCATCTGGGTTATTTGAGGTACCAGATACTAGTTGGTGAATTGGTTGCTCAAGTAACACAATTTCTGGATAATAATGATGATGGTTCCATATACCCTAGCATACTTTGGGATACTTTAAAGTCCATGTTGCGAGGTAAGCTTATTGCATATACTTCAGCTAAACTGAAAGAGTGGGATAAAAAGATGACCAGGTTATACATAGATACATAGATACATAGACAGTGTCGGCAGATAAGGGCCTATGGCCCACCTAGTCTGCCCATTTGAGCTTGTAAGTTCAGTTTGTTTTCCTAGAAGTCTATTTCCCCTTACCCCTGACCTCTAGAATTCCTTTATGTCTATCCCATGCATTCTTAAATCCGGTGATTGTTTCAGCCCCCACCACTTCCTCTGGCAGGGTGTTCCACTTGTCCACCACCCGTTCTGTGAAGAAATTCTTTCTCATGTTTCCTCTGAATCGTCCCTCCTCCAACTTCATCCCATGCCTCTAGTCCTGAAACATCTTTTCGCTTAAAATAGTGTTTTCCTGCACCTGTTCCTCCCTGTAAGATACTTGTATGTCTCTATCATATCCCTCTCCTCCTCTCCTCCAGGAGTACATGTTCAGTTCCTTCAACCTGTCTTCATAGGACTTGTGATGCAACCCATGCACCATCTTTGTTGCCCTCCTCTGAACCTTCTCTACCCTGTCTATGTCCTTACGTAGGTATGGTCTCCAGAACTGTACGCTGTACTCCAGGTGGGGCCTCACTAGTGTCTTGTATAGCGGAATTATGACCTCCCTTTTCCTGCTGGTGATGCCCCTGCCTATACATCCCAGCATCCTATTTGTTATACCATTCTTAACAAATCTTGCAAGCAACTTCAATATAGGGAGACAAATTCTTTCATCCCAAACTATTAGAGGCTCAGTCCGATCTTCAACGCCTATTAGACCAAAAGACTGAGCATGCTCTTTTCTATTTACGGCAGAAATGTCATCTAGGAGGCTCTAAAGGCTCTAGATACCTGGCTTGATGGCTTCATTCATTCCAGGTAGCTGCTATGGTGATTAAGCCGCAACATCCCTACACAGGCACAATTACTTACCGTAGTGCAGAAATTCTCTCCATTGTTCATTCATATTACTCTTCCTTTTATTCCTCTGATACTTATTCTTTGCTGAATAATCAGTTAAATTCCTTTCTAGCTCAAATGGGGCTTCCTAAACTTGCTACTGTACAGGTACACCTGTTAACTACACTAATCTCTTTCACTTAATTGTAGGCAGCTATTCAAAGGGCGAAAACAGGCAAGTGCCCTGGTATTGTCAATTCTTTCAAATGTTTGTAAGATTACTGTGTCTTCGAGTCACTTGCTCCACTTTTGCTTAGGGTTTTATATTCCATACAAGATGATAAAGATCCCTCCATCTTGAATTATGTAGTGATTCGAGCGCCTCCTCAAGCCAGACAAGGATCCTCTAAACCAGAGTCTTACCAACCAATCTCCATGTTAAACCTCAGATTACAAGTTCTTTATGACTATTTTAGCTTCTCAGCTAAAGGGCCTTCTCCCTGTCCTGCTGGATCGGGACCAGGTGGGTTTTGTTCATAAGTGACAGGCACATGACAATGTGTGGCATACTTTTTTGTTATTAGATTTTGCTCATCAACAATCTATCCCCATGGTCCTGGTCAGCTTGGATGCAGAAAAGGCCTTTGATCATGTTTCTTGGTCTTTCCTTTGGTACATGTTTATGGGTTTCCATTGTCATTTATTACTGTTGCAGTCTCTATATAAAGCCCCTGAAGCAAACGTTAGGGTCAATGGCTTACTATTTTCTATGTTTTCATTAGAATGGGACACTGGTCAAGGCTGTCCCCTCTCACCTCTATTATTTATGCTATATGTTAAGCCGTTAGCCTCACATATTTGCCGATCTACTAAAATTACTGGTCTTCCCTACGCGGGTCAGGATTATCACATTGCCTGATTCACTGATGATATTCTTCTAATGTTAACAAACCTCACGTCTTTGCTCTTAGAGGTTTTTCATGTACTCTCTATACTTGAGCAAAAAGCAGGATTCCGTTTCAATAAGATGAAAACTGACCCATTGGCTTTCAATTATCCCCCCCCTTCAGAAATTCAGAATTTATTACCACCTGCTGGAACAAAAATTTTATAAAGTACTTAGGATCTCAGTACTGAATCTTTTGACCAATTGGACATCATGAATTATGAACCTCTGATGCGGGCAATAATAAATTATCTTACGTGGTGGTCCACTTTGCCTCTCTCCTTTTTTTGTTGATTTGAAACCATTAGTCTTAATATTTTACCTAGAATCCTGTTTTTTCTCCAGACCCTCCCCATTTTGCCTCCCTCATTTTATATCCATGAATGGCAATGACTATCCCTTCGCTTTCTCTGGAGACATATTAAACAGAGTTAGGGCTGCTCTCTTGTATCTATCGCCATTGAAAGGTGGTATTGGCTTTCCTAATTTTCAGTGGTATGCTGAAGTTGCTGTTTTCGTATTTTCTGTCTTTGGCCTAACTCACCTTACTGTTAACATTGGAAGGATACTGAGTTCTGCTTGAATGACTTACATGATGTTGGGTGGGTATTATATGCTTCTATGTAGAGTAGATAACGCAGTCTGTTTATTTTAGCGATATTCGCTATTTCAAGTTTTGGTTAACTTAAACAGACTGCGATTATTATAATAATCAGGAGAAGTACCTATGTTTCTCTCTTTAAAATTGTACCTGCTCCCTAATATTAGCATCACTAAATAAACTTATGGGTGGAGGTGCAGTAAAGAGTAAAGTCAATCATTGTTATTCACAGTATTTAACCTTTAATCATTTAATTCATGCAAAACACAGTACCAGTTAATGTAAATAAAAATAAAAACTCATAAGGACTTTCATGTCCTTTCATGTCAACTACTCAGTAACATTGCATCCTATTCTGTATCCTATTCAAAGAAACATTCAAAATAAAGTGAAGCAGATCAGTCCGACTTTTCTCCCTCTGGTTCGGCTACTGGACGTGTGCTCTGCAAGATATAATTAAATGTCTGATCTTAAAAATAGTAAATCATTTTATGTATCACTTTTTATCACATTTCGTGTTCTTTACTACTGTATTGCAACATTTAAAGAACCATACTGTACCAGATTCAGACAGTGTTGGTGTGCGTCAAGAATGCGGGTTGTCTGAAACCTCGTACTATGTCATCACATCTTGCCTGCAAAGATTCAAAGCTTGCCTGAAGCTATCTGGCATGGTGTTCCTTTAGAGTCACTAGTTTCAAATCAATATTTAGTTCATCAGCCCCAGCAGGCTTATCGTATACCAGTTCCACACACCATGCAGTGAAATTGCTTTTAAGCATGTCCTTGAAAATGTTATTTATGGACACGTCCAGGGGTTGTAGAGCATCTGTGCAGGCTGTGGGTATGAAAATGGGTATAATGCTGCAGTTCTCCAGTCTGTGTAAATCAGTTTCTATGGTATGTGCTCAATAGAGGTCCAAAATCAATAAGGCTTTCTGTTCAGACGGCAGCCCCAGCTTTATTTTGATCTCAGCAAAGTAATGGAACTACGATTGTATCAATGAAGTCAAGAGTTGTTGTCTCATTAGCCCAGTGATTTATTGACTGGGTGATATGCCATGAAGCTGGAAACTTATGAATAGGGTTACAGGCCGCTGTCTTCCCTTGTAAATGACCTGGGTGGTAACATATTGCCCAACAGTGCACATGCCAGTACTATGGAAACCTATCTGTTATCCCCAAGTCCAGTTAAAGAGACTTGCTTAGAGCCCATTGACTCCATTGTCCACTTGGAGACAGGTACCATGATGATGCCTGTCTCATTCATATTTAACACTAGCTCAGGAGGTATTAGCTCTTGTGAGCAAGCAACCGAACTCTGCTTCAGGGAAGATGCTTTTAAATTAATGAAATCAGAAGGGACCTTTTGAGCAACCTTTGTGCCTTTCCTTTTGCTAAAAGCCATCCTGTGCAGGAAGCTCCACACCCATTTACTGGTTAATTGAAGATATCCACCATTCTCAACCAGTAAATGTGGATTGTTAGATTTTACTATGCCCGATGCAACTGTATGAATCACTCGCCCGTTCACCACAGCACCTTCAGCTCTGAGCAAGCGCACAATTTTTTTCAATTGATCCTCAAGCTCATCCACTAAGTGTGTAGGCTGGCTGCGGGGTTTTCTGGCAGAACAGGAGAGAGTATTGGGGCATAGTCTTTTTCACTGCAGTTAAATAATCTAGTTTAAACTTCCGAATACTGCCTGTTAACTGTAACATCAGCATTTGCCTGGTGAAACCTCATGACTGACATGATGCATGCTCTGAGGCATACTTGCCAAGTTTAAACCTTACTTGGGGAATACTAGGCATAGGTAGATGGTCTGCTCCATTTAGTCAGTGGTAAAGCAGAGGCAGACAGCTCTTGAACAACAGAAGCAGCTACATGCTGCTCAACGCTAAAGTTACATGCCAAGTCAGCATCATCAATAGCACTTGCATCAAATGGGTACTTCCTCTTCTGCTGGGATGACTTGAGCCACTTAAGCAGGGACATTGTATGGGCTACAAAAAAATGTGCAAGCAGAAAAGAGGTAACTGTAAGTTATTTTAACCAGCCAGAATATGGGGAGTGTCAGGGAGTGTCTGCAATACTGGAACACACAGTTACCTAATCAGGTCAGTAGCGCATACAGTGAGACCATATTATACAGTACCACTTATGTGCTAATTCTACAGGGTGTGAATATGCGGTAGCAATAGTGGTCACGAATGCTGGTGCCCACGAATACAATCAGTTCTACAGTATTTCCCATTATCTCACTTTTCATGTTTACTAGAGAGGTTTTGCAAATTTGGCATAATCTCCAGTGGCGCTACCTCAAACAGAAATGAGTCTACTTAACCACTGTAGGTTGGAATCAGCAGAATCCTCTTAACAAAACGGATAATTTTCTTTGTTGCTGGTTGCGAGCAGGGCTTATATACTATCACCAGATTTTAGACTCCAGCGGTCTCCATATGTTTGCAGATCTTCAAATAAAATATAGTTTACCGCTCATGGATCATTATAGATATCTGCAGCTTTGTGCCTATTTATGACCCTTGCCAACCCAAACTCAGATGTTAGTATCTACCATTTCTCCCATGACTACTTTGTTAATTTCTACTCAAAAGAGAGGTGCTCCAGAACATTTGATAGGTACTCTTCCTCAATTTTCCATTCCCTGATGACAGAATCTGCTGAGTCTATTTTAGTTAAATGGACCACAGACCTAAATATACAATGTGACCCTGAAGAATGGGAGGAATATGCCTTGACTACATATACTTTATCTACCACTCCTTATGTAAAGGAATTTCATGGAAATGTACAGTAGATTGTGCCTTTTCTTTATTTTGGCTTGTGTTGCATGATATAAGGATCCCTTAGCAGGGAGAGTTTGAAGGTTATGTGAGAGAATATGGTGGATCATGCACACATTTTCTGGGCTTGTCCGCACATGCAGCAGTACTGGTCTTCAGTCTCCAAGTATTGCCCAGTTACTTGACCCCAGCCTCTCTTACACCCTAATTGGTTTTATTACATATCCTGCCATTCACGTTGCTCTCAACCATGTCAAATGAAGTTATTATTGACCCTAGTGGTCTGCGCTTTAGCGTCTTACTAAATTGTGGCTTAAGTCTCAGCCCCAACATTACAACATTGATAGAAATTACTGATTTTTTTATGGTCTTGAAAAAGGTATATATAAGCAATTGAACTGTTTACAAATTTTCAAGAAAACCTGGGGCCCCTGGGTTAATTACAAACTTCAAATGGACCTGAGTTTTATTCCTTTGTGGCTTTGCTAGTTCTGGTACCACCACTGTTTTTTGGAATCTTAATGGGGTTGTATTTTTACCTTTTTACTTTTTATGTCGCAAAACTTGATGTAGTGCCTTGCCATTTTGGTTAAAACAGTGGGTGCTTTCTTTTGGTTAAACTCTATATGGGCTATTTCATGTAATTTACTTGTTTATAGTTGTAGAGATTGTATTAGCTTCCATGTTATTTTATATAATTTTTAAGGATGTCCCTGTTTTTCTGCCTATCAGTCACTGTCAAGTGTCATATATGTGACTGACTATGTAATTTGTTTATTCTGCAAGTTAATAGTATACTAATAACATATAATTATAAAAAAAATGTTCTAGGTAAGATAATAAGATATGAGCATTTTTGAGATGGGGGTTCATTGTTAAGAATAAGAACACAGGATTCAAGTAATAGAAGGAGACCAAGCTGTTCATCTTGTCTGCCTCACCCCCCCACAACTCAGCAGATGTATTGATCATGTCATATGCTGTATCTGTAATGTGTCTGTATATCTAAACAATATCATTTATTTTCATTATGATCCTGGTACTAAGAAGGGGAAACCCCACCCATGGTGGGAACCCTGGGGAACCTAAGGCTCAATGAGTCTACCTTTCCATTGATATATACATTGTTTGTTAACTCCAAAGACCGACAGAGTTACAGCGTGTTAAAATTGCAGTGTTATCCTATGGGAATTGTAATTTTTTAATTTTTGTGTTTTTTTTTGTGCCCCTAAATTTTGAAGGGGGGTGTTATGTGTTAGTGTTGTAGTACTCACGAAGATCTTTATTTTGATAATAGATTGCCCCATAACTGCGTATATTGACAGAGTTACATCTCGTTATAGTTGAAATGTGTAAAAAAATAAGTCCAAATTCTTTTTTGTGTGAAGGGATCTTTTTTCGTGGTATGCACCTCCTGTGGTGAAACCTCTACAGTGACATATGTCACTGCCAACAACAGTGCCAGGTCACTGCAGAGGTTGCGGCCGGGACCAGCCAACACTTTCCCCCGACCTGCACCCCCTCCATGAACCCGCTCTGACTTGGAGTTGGTATCTATAAGAACGGGGTGTAGGGACAGAGCCTCCCATGTGGGTGGATCAGGGAAAAAAAAACAAAGAAAAACACAGTCCCTGCTATGTGCATCTCCATGCCAACTGCAACTCACAGTCGACAAGGAGCCTGGCGTATCCTTCCCAAAGTTTAATGTACAGTATGTCTGGTATCTACTTGTTTTTTTGTATTATAACAAATTGAACCATGTTTGGGCATCTATTTTCCCTTTCTTCTCAAGCTCATGTATAGTACTATTTCAAAATCTGCAGATCCAGGCGGTAGTTTTTCAACAAAGCTCCTTTACTGAATGCCATGAATTATTCGGTTTGCCCTCATCTGTACATCTTAGGTCTGCACAATAGCTTTTTATATTATGATGCCTGACAATTCAAAAAGCATACTAGCCCAAATCATAGTTATATACCACAAAAATGTTTTTTCAGACAATGTGAGAAGGCAGTAAGGGTGGCTGGTGGGTTACTGGGATGTATAGGGAGAGGTATGACCAGTAGAAAACGGGAAGTTGTTATCCCTCTGTACAGACAGTTGTCGAGACCTCATCTGAAGTACTGCATGCAGTTCTAGAGACCCCATCTCCACAAGGACATAGACAGAATGGAGGCAGTCCAGAGGGAGGGCAACAAAAATGGTGCAGGGTCTGCAAGAGAAGCCATACGAAGGTAGACTAAAGGAGCTTAACATGTATACCCTTGATGAAAGGAAGGAGAGGAAGGACATGATAGAAACTTTCAAGTACATAGAAACATAGACTTTGACGGCAGATAAGGACCACTTGGCCCACCCTGTCTGCCCATTTTCCTTCCTATTGGATAAGCTGCAGATTCTAGTTAACCAACATCCTACTTCCTGCAACCCCCCACTACAATGTCCTTATGTCTGTCCCATGCATGTTTGAATTCCCCCACTGTTTTAGACCCACCAACCTTCCCAGAAAGGTGGTTCCATGCATCCACCACTCTCTCCATGAAAAAAAATTTCCTCACATTACCCCTGAGCCATCCCCCCTCTATCTTTAAATTGTGCCCCCTTGTTCTTACACATCTCTTTTTCTGAAAGATGCTACCCTCCTGAACTTTGTTGATTTCCTTGAGGTACTTGAAAGTTTCTATCATGTCCCCTGTCCCTCCTTTCATCAAGGGTATACATATTAAGCTGTCTCAGTCTCTCTTCATATGGTTTCTGATGCAGACCCTGCACCATTTTAGTTGCCCTCCTCTGACTGCTTCCATCCTGTCTATGTTCTTAGTGAGATGGGGTCTCCAAACTGCGCACAGTATTCCAGATGGGGTCTCACCAACTGTCTGTACAGAGGGATAACCACTTCCCTTTTTCTACTTGTGATGCCCATTCCTATGCATCCCAGTATCTCCTTGGCTCTCCTTACTGACTTCTCACATTGCTTACCCACCTTTAGTCATCTGATATGACTGCCCCCAAGTCCCTTTCCATTTTTGTTGTTGTTAGTACCTCCTCTGCTATTGTGTACTTTTCTCCTGGGTTTTTGTTTCCCAGGTGCATTGCTTTGCACTTCTTTGCATTGAATCTAAGTTGCCATATGTCTGACCATTCCTCCCATCTTGCCAAGTACCTTCTCATCCTTTCTACCCCCCCTTGTGTATCAACTCTGTTACAGATCTTTGTGTCATCTGCAAAGAGGCATACCTTTCCCTCCAGACCCTCTGCAATGTCACCTATAAAGATGTTAAAGAGGACTGGACCCAGTATTGAGCCTGAGGCACTCCACTAGTAACTTCTTCTTCCAGAATGTGTTCCATTCACTATTACCTTCTGTATCCTGTTGTGCAGCCAGTTTGCTGCCCACCAGGCTATCACTCTGGAACCCACTCCCAGGTTGGCTAACTTGATTATTGGTCTTTTGTGCAGGACTGTGTCAGATGCCTTGCTAAAGTCTAGGTAGGCCATATCCACAACCCCTCCCAGGTCTATTACTTTGGTCACCCAGTCAAAGAAATCAATTAGATTCATCTGACATGACCTTCCTGCTGTAAATCCATGCTGCTTTGGGTCTTGTGCTCTGCTGGCCTCTAGGTACTCAGCAATTCTTTTTTTCAGAAGTGATTCCATCATTTTCCCTACCACTGAGGTCAAACTTACAGGTCTGTAGTTTCCTGCTTCTGTTTTGCTCCCACTTTTGTGAAGGGGAATCACATCTGCCCTCCTCTAGTCCTCAGGTACCACTCCATCCTCCCATGATTTGTTAAAAAGTGTGGTCAGAGTGTCACTAGGTCCTCCTTAGTTATTTTAGGATTCTGGGGTGAATCCTATCAGGCCCCATTGCTTTGTCCACCTTGAGTTTTAGGAGTTCTTTCAGGACTCTTTCTTCTGTAAATGGACTGGTGTCAACTCCCTACCCAGAGTGCTTCTATTGTCTGGTTTAGGTAACTCCTCCTCATCTTCTTTTGTGAATACTGAGCAAAAGTATTCATTCAGTATCTCTGCCTTTTCACTGTTTCCTCTGCCCACCTCCTCTCCTTTATTAATCTTCACTATTCCCCTTAACCTTTCTATGCTCCTAATGTACCTATCCAAGGTTTTATCCTCTTCTAACTAAGTTGGCTATTTTTTCCTCGGTCTGGGCCTTTGCTATTCTGACTGCCTTCCCACTTCTTTCTGCTTTAATTGATACAGTTCCTGTCGTGTTCCTTCTGTGATTCTTATACTTTTTGAATGCAGCCTTTTTCTCCTTAACCTTCCCTGCCACCTCTTTTGAGAACCATGTGGTTTAGTACTAAGGGAATCAACAATGTCCAAGAGGGTAGCATCTTTCAGAAAAGAGATGCAAGAACAAGTGGACACGATTTGAAGATAGAGGGGGATGGTTCAGTGGCATGAGGGAAGTATTTTTTCACAGACAGGGTGGTGGACGCGTGGAACGCCTTCCTGAGGAGATTGAAGGGTCAAAATCAGGGGAATTCAAGAATGCATGGGACAGACGTAAGGTAATTCTGGTGGGGGTAGGAAGAAGTAGGCTGTTGGTTAACTAGGACCTGCAGCTTATCCAAAAGGTAAGAAAATGGGCAGACTAGGTGGGCCAAGCGGTCCTTATCGGCCATCAAAGTCTGTTTCTATGTTTCTATGTGCTACTGTACAATGAGGGTAAGGCATAGTTCGAAAACATTTTTCATAGATTCATAGATTTTGTCGGCAGATAAGGACCTCCTGGCCCACTCAGTGTGCCCATATAACCCCTCCCGATATATTTATAAAGTGTACTGACCCCTATGCACTATCTGGCTGTTAATGTCACAAGTTTCATTAAACAATAAAATGAGAGAATGTTTGCAGTTATTAGCTGATGGAAAACTGTATTAGTTGAAGATTGTGACACATTCAGTCAGGGCTGAATTTACCACTGGGCAAACTGTGCACTTGCCATGGGTTCTGAGTATGAGAGGGGTCACCAGTAGCAGTACAATTTTAAATCTGTTTTTTTTTAGTAGTTGTGCTGATGTACTTGCCAAACACACTTCACTTTTTTCACCTGGGGAGGGAAGTTAGAGAAATCAAGCCACAAAGCCTCCAAGGAGCAAGTGAAAGTGAAAGGGCCATGGGGCTCATGCGGGCCATACACCTTTTTGTCAGTCACCTTTTCTTTCTACTCTTTAAGACCCCTCCCTCTGCATGGTGGGGTCCTCCTCCTCTTGTTTGGCAGACGATTCCTCCATGACATTGTGACACATTCCAAGTTTGTATATGTGCTTCTTGCCTGTGCAGCCATGTCCCATGCTCCCTTCCCGACCTACCCCTTCTCTAGAACTTAAACAGCCATGTGACCTACCTATTCACCCATGGCCCTTCATAATATCTTGACCCCTCCTCACTCATCTGCACTCGCCAGTACTTACTGTGCTGGGAGGACCTAATCCAGATGTCCTTTCTTCTCACTCTGAAAAAACACACTGCAGAAGTAATGGCAGCTGCTTTGAATGCAGCAGCTCTCAGCTTTCCTTCATTATGATGACATGCCTCGTCATCAGCCACATGATGCTATCTCAGATGGTCTCTCTCAGACTCCAGAGTGTAGACTTTTGCGGCAGGTACTGGCAGAAGCACATGAGGTGTCACCATTAGACTTAGTTGTTCAAGGTGAAGAGGGAAAGTTAAACAGTCAGTATCCAAGTTAAAAAATTAAAAAAGAAACCTGAAATTAGTTAGTCCTTAGTAGTAGTCGTAGTAGTGGTAGTAGTGGTAGTAGTAGTACAGTGGAGCCCTCTTAAGTACACATCCTTGGGATAAAAAGATTTTTGTGCATTTAACCAGAAAATCATTTCCAGGCACATTTTACTATTTCTGTAATGTGCTTTATTAAATACCGGGAGTGCTCAAGTTAAAATGATATTACTGCACAGTCCTACTTTAAAAAAATCAGTAATCTTTTGTTTTGCATGTTTCAGTGTAGGACTCAAAATTTAACAGAAGGTTAAAGTCAGTATTTTCCTTTGACTAAACAAATTGTTTTACTGTGGCCATGCTAGACAGCACCATGGCTGCAGTTAAGATGTTAAGGTAGACTATTTAAGGTGGAACTATACAAAATGTGCACTTAAAAGTTGGATTGGACTGAAAATCAACAGGAAAAGTAAAAACAAAATGTGCATTTATCCGAATTTGCACTTACATGTAATGCACTTAAGAGGTACATTCAACATTGATGAATAGGAAAACAATTGGGATATTTTAAACGTGCATTTAATTGGGATGGGCACTTTTCCAATGTGCACTGAAGTGGGCCGCACTATAGTAGTAGTAGTACTGGTACTCGTGGAGTCATTAGTGTGATCCCATCAGTTAGATTATAAAGAACAGTAGGCCAAGGGGTCAGAGTCATCACTTTAAGGGCCCAGTACACTGTACCAGTTCTGCTGGGGAAAAAAATGATAAATAAATGTAAAAAGAAAGTATTTTGTAACTGAAACTCCTTAGTCAGTCACTAGTAAGTTTAGTGACTGATGGAATCATCATGTGATCCCATCTATCAGTTGGATAAAAGCCAGCAGTTCAGGACAAGTGATTGTGTCACACACCATCCTCTACTGACCTGAATCAAGGAATCACAGCACACAGCAACTGACACAGAGCAGAGAAGGGCAGAGGGCTGCTACTCACTAATCCCTTCAGGAGTTTCCAACTGGTGATCCTTATCACTCACTGAAGTAGGTAAAAAAATGTTTAACTGTTATAATATTGGCAGCAATAGTTGTATGTTTATTGTCCTTGTACCCAGACAGCAGGGCTGCTGCCTGCCACCCAGTTAGTGCTGCTGGTGGTGAGTATTTTACCTATCTAACTCAGTTAGAAAGAGTAATCCTAGTCTGATGGTGGCTCAGGCTGGCCTGGAGACTGGGAGTGCAGAATAGTGTTGTGGGACTAGAGCTACGGTATGCTCTGTCACACTGAGTTTTAGGTAGGTAAAATAATAACTGTTTACTGTTTGTATGCATTCTTACATCATTTGTTTTTGGTATAAAAATGTTATGTGGCTGGCAATATGGCAGTCAGAGTAGCTGGACACCCCTCCAAATGCATTTTTAGGCATCAAAAACCCTTCAACCTTTAGGGTTTGCCTAGGTCCCGAACCTGGCCTGTCGCTGAAGTCATAGGAGCCCCACCATTACTCATTGCCCATGACCCTTGGAAGTTATTAATCCAGCCATGCAATTTATTGAACCAACTTAGGTGATGCACACAAGCATTACAGTACACAAGCTTTAGAGACCACATGGATCCCTTCAGCAGGTGTTTTAATAGTCAGACAAGAGAAAGTAGATTTTCTTCTGCTCCAACTGCTATACCACCTGGCAAATAGTGTTCGGTAACATTTATGTGCAATACATATGATTGTCTAATAAAAGGTCCAGTATCACAATCTCAACTAATCCACTAAAAAATAAAAGAATTACATTGTTAATGAGATGAATATGTTTGCATGTGTCTTCTTCAGCAGCTGCACCTTACATGTCTAACCATGCATTCTGGTCCTTTACTTGTCTCTGCCTGTGCAGCACTGTATGTGGCACAGGATTATCTTGAAATGCCACTAAACAATTACTTCCTGTACACCCTGCTTTCAGTGCGACTTCTTACCTACTCCACCAATGTCATTGCCTTCTATCTGTACTTAAGATCACAAACTGTTTCCCTGACATTTGTAGGCTGCCATCCAACTGTGACATGATGTTCCTTACACAGAAACACAAGTGTGTCAAAACTGTGACCCCTTGTCGATTGCACTTAATATTCCTTCTGAAATCATTCTCAGTTTATCAGCATATTTCGAAAAAGAGAAACCTATGGTACCATGTCAAGTGAGCACTACCAGAATCGCACCATAGTGTAAGGTGCTAGTCTGATAAGCACTCACATGGACAGTGAGTAGGTTTTATAGCGCTAGCTTTAAGCCGCCCTGGTCGCTGTCTGTGGTCCTGTAAAAGACAAGGGCTGCAACGAACAGGAAGCTGGCTGAGTTGCTGTCATGGTGTGGAGGGCTGAGGCATAAAATAGCTCAGCCAGTGGCAAAGGAAACCAGGGTTCTAGTCATGCTCTCTCAACTTTTTCCAACATTGGGACTTTGTTTTTGTTTTCTGAGGGGCCATGGAAACGTATTCCATGGCCCCAGATATTTAACTTGCCCTGTGATCCGCCTCCCCCAGAGTGGGAATCCTTAAGTCCAGGGGTTGCGGGCAGAGCCCCGCAAAGAAAAAAAAGGATGCCATTATTGCAGGCATGCTCCTAGACAATGCTGTTCTTGTTGGCACTTTTGGACCCAGTTCGAAACCTACCACTCCAAAATGTCTTAATAGACCAACATAAAAAATTATTACACACACAATATATATAAGCAATTTACAAATAGATCAACTCCTACCTCAGCACATACCCCTGAGGGAAGAGAGGTGGGTGTTAGAGACACACATTACCTTCAGGGAATAAATAAGGTGGACAGCCGAGAGCTGTTCACACTGAATGGAAACACAGAAGAAAATTCAGTGAAACTGGCATGGAGGAGGTGAAAGGAGGACATCAGGAAATTTGGAAGGGATGGCAGAGGTAGATACAGTAGGTGGAACAGACTGCCAAGGGAAGTTGCCTGTGCCATATCTGTGGACTGATTCAGACATGAATGGGCAGACATATGGAACTGGAAAAGGCAGCAGAAGGAGTGGAGGAGTAAATGGCCACTAGGGTCATTAAACCCAACTTTAAGTAAAGTCTGGCAGACTGTAGGGGCCACAAAGCCTTTCCTGCCAACTTCTATTTTTCTATTTTCTGGTAAAAATTAAAACTCAGTCATCATCTCTTGTCAAACACAGTGGTCTTTAGAAAACCTACACACAGAAGCCCTTAGACAAATAAATCCAAAATCGCAAGGCAGTCAGATAGCTCAAAAGCACATCAAGAAATAACTTGTAAAACTCCAGTTGACAAAATATCAAAACCAGGACACATCAATCAAAATAAAATAACCAAAAACTCAGCTCTCAACAAATAGCAAACCCACACACTGTGGCTCAGAGCAAATACAAGACATAGCAGCACAGTCAGTCAATCCCTACAACCTAACATAATTTCAAAATATAGATTTAAAAAACAACTGAAAGAAAAAAAAACACATACTTCTATTAACATTGAGACACATTTCAGAAAGCTTACCTGACTGGCAGCACTGATGAAATGGCCCAAATTGTAAGGCTTCTGCAGCTTGTCATGGGAGACGTGAAGAGGAAGGATGTCCTCTCCAAGCACAACACAGGCTGAGAAGGTGATATGCTGCACACCATGGGCCAAATATTCAAGCTGCGCCATTCTGTGGCGCAAGCCCTTGCACTGCTCAAAAAAGTTGTGCAGGGGTGTGGCCAGGGCAATATTCAATGGAGTTGCACTATTGAGCAACTCCTCTGAATATCGCCCCCTGGCCACAGCCACTGTGCATGGCGCAGTGGAACTTGTGCCACCGTAAGTGGTCAGAGTGGAGCATTCAGATACAGTGGCACAAGTTCCATTGCACCATGCACAAATCTCGATGTTCAAGGTGACATGCAAGGAGCCATAATTTATGCAAAAGCGCAGGCAGCGGGCCATTTGCATCTCATTACTGCCTCATTTGCATGCAATTATCATGCACGGGTGTGCGATCTGACGACTTGCACCTGGCGCCCTGCCGGGCAGCAGCCGCTGGGGACTAACGCCTCGCAGCCCGGACATCACAGGCATAGTAAGGTTTCCTCGTATTCGATCGCTGGCATAAGCTGCAACCTCCGCAGCATTGTGAGGACTTGGTGCTGTGCCTGTCATACTTGGTAGGACTGGAAACAAGATTTTGCTGGTGTTCCATCACTTTGCTGACCGCCTCCACCAACATCACCACCAGCAGCACCATCAACAGGGTCAGGGACTGGTTTGCTTTTTGAAATGCAGCATGCAATGGCATGATGAGAAAACAGCAGCAGGGACTTTATCCAAGTTAAACACTTCAGGATGTTTTTTTCAGAAGGTGGTTTCAAAGACATATTGTGATCAGTTTAGCAACATTTTTATGACTGATACTCTGGCCACAGTATGAATGCATAGCTATTCTTTCATCATACTCCTGCTCAGAAAAATATGTCCAGTTATCACTGGAACTTGAACTTATACCTGACTTCATCCCTCTTGTATGCTTCTTGCACCCCAACCACCAGATTCAGTTTGGAGTGGTATAAAAGATTACTGTGAACATACACCAGATGCAGTCTCAGAACCACTAGGATGAGTTTTAGCAGGAGGTTTATGTGAAGGAGGAGGAAGGACAGTGGCAAATATTTTGTGCCTGTCTTCTGCAGCTGACTTTTTGGGATCGCTTTTGACCCTAGTGCTTCCTTGTGGAATGAGGTGAGGGCTCAGTTTTAGCATCTTCAGACTTATAAGTTCATTGTTCTCAGAGGATGTGTCATGGACCACATCATGAAGCCTTTTTAAATCTTCTGGGGTAAGAGCATATTCTGACCCAGAAGGCATTGCCTCACTGTCCTCATCATGCTCAGGAGAACTGCTTGGATTTAACTGTTGAGGCCATGGCTGAATACTTCTGTCATGAACTGTGATCATGGTGGTACTGGTTGATATGGTCGTGGTGATAATGGTGTCAGCAGCAGCAGCAGTGGAGGTGGTGGTGGTACAGTAGTAGTAGTAGCAGTACTGGAGGTAGTGCTGATGGCACTGGCAGCAGCAGTGGAGGTGGCGGTGGCACAGTAATAGTAGTAGCAGTATGGGAGGTAGTGCTGATGATGACACTGGCAGCAGCAGTGGAAGTGGTGGTGGTACAGTAGTAGTAGTAGCAGTACTGGAGGTAGTGCTGATGATGGCACTGGCAGCAGCAGTTGAGGTGGTGGTGGTACAGTAGTAGTAGCAGTACTGGAGGTAGTGCTGATGATGGCACTGGCAGCAGCAGCAGTGGAGGTGGAGTTGGTACAGTAGTAGTAGCAGTACTGGAGGTAGTGCTGATGATGGCACTGGCAGCAGCAGTGGAAGTGGTGGTGGTACAGTAGTAGTAGTAGCAGTACTGGAGGCAGTGCTGATGATGGCACTGGCAGCAGCAGTGGAGGTGGTGGTGGTACAGTAGTAGTAGTAGCAGTACTGGAGGTAGTGCTGATGATGACACTGGCAGCAGCAGCAGTGGAGGTGGAGTTGGTACAGTAGTAGTAGCAGTACTGGAGTGGTGCTGATGATGCATGGCAGCAGCAGTGGAGGTGGTGGTGGTACAGTAGTAGTAGTAGCAGTACCGGAGGTAGTGCTGATGATGACACTGGCAGCAGCAGTGGAGGTGGTGGTGGTACAGTAGTAGTAGTAGCAGTACCGGAGGTAGTGCTGATGATGGCACTGGCATCAGCAGTGGAGGTGGTGGTGGTACAGTAGTAGTAGTAGCAGTACCGGAGGCAGTGCTGATGATGGCACTGGCAGCAGCAGTGGAGGTGGTGGTGGACAGTAGTAGTAGTAGCAGTACTGGAGGTAGTGCTGATGATGGCACTGGCAGCAGCAGCAGTGGGTGGAGTTGGTACAGTAGTAGTAGCAGTACTGAGGTAGTGCTGATGATGGCACTGGCAGCAGCAGTGGTGGTGGTGGTACAGTAGTAGTAGTAGCAGTACCGGAGGTGGTGCTGATGATGGCACTGGCGGCAGCAGTGGAGGTGGTGGTGGTACAGTAGTAGTAGTAGCAGTACCGGAGGTAGTGCTGATGATGGCACTGGCAGATAGCAGTGGAGGTGGAGCTGGTACAGTAGTAGTAGTAGCAATACTGGAGGTAGTGCTGATGATGGCACTGGCAGCAGTAGTGGAGGAGGTGGTGGCGGTACAGTAATAGTAGTAGCAGTACTGGAGGTAGTGCTGATGATGGCACTGGCAGCAGCAGTGGAGGTGGTGGTGATGGCGGCAGCCAATGTGGCAACATCAGTCACTAAAAGGCTGAGACCTGCACTGGAACAGTGGTGGTGGCAGTGGTACTAGCAGTGCTAACACTGCTTGAAGTAGCAAGTGGTCTGGATGGAGTGAAGGGGACAGCAGGATGGTGAATACGTGGCGAATGTCGGCCCCTGTCTGAATCACTTTTGGAGGGGCTTCTGTCACAGATGTTTTTTGACTGTACTTGATTTCTTGTGTGGCCTTTTCACTCGTCAGATAAATTGCAAAAAAAGTGGAATAATGTTTTCAAATATTATTTTTCTGATGCTATAATTACTTTTTTTAATGCAGTCATGTATGAACAAATGCTTATTTTCCAGGAACCAGAAAGAGAAAGAATTGCTCTCAACACTAATGATTTATCTTGTAACGCATAGTATAGCAGTAGGACTGAAATAATATAAACAGTACTAGAGGCAAGGACATGTGTAAAATGTTTTTTGTATAAATGTTGATTTTTCAAAGATAGAATGAACCACATTTAAAAGTAAATAATTTTTAGTGTTTCAACTGGATTGATTCATCACTTGGGACCCACTAAATAGTATTTTATTAGTTACACAGGTATCGTACACAGATGTAGAGTAATTTTCAATCACAAATGTAAGCCACTGTTTTTGTGTTATTAGGTGCCTTTTTGGGGAGTTCGATACTAGAATAGACTATCAGAAGAAATAATTAAATATGGATATCACATAATGTTTCATGCACCCCTGTCCGAACTGCGACTGGAAAGTGATGTGCTGATTCAAAAAAAAAAACTAATCAAATGTAATTGGTTTTAGAACAAGAAAGTAATCAACAAATGTTACAAATTGTTTGCTAACAAAGTAGGCATTGGAACTGTGCACTGAACAGAGACAATAAAAAATATTCAATTCCTGTCCATTCAACAGTTTAAATTATGAGTTTCCCTGTTTTGGCTTCTTATCACCAAAAGTTTTTTCTAAGGAACACCTAATTTCAAAATGAAAGGTCTTCTGTTATTTCCTTTTCTTCCAGAATAATGATTAGTTGCTTAGTTTCTTATATGACAGTGTCCGTCCACTTTCACATTTTTTTTCAGTGAAAGACTTTGACCAGCATTTCCAAGTTTGGCTAATCCAGTTTAAAGCTGCCAAAGATTTTGCTGGTGAAAGCATATCAAGATTTATGTTTAAGACTTTTCATGTTTTTATGGGCATCCCCCCCACCGTTACATTCTCAGACCCATTAAGGCCATTTCCTTTCTCCATTTTGGCCCCTGGTGGGAAGGCACAGCTGAAGTAGTTGCAGATTTCAGTAGACCATTGACTACAAGTCACATCAACTCATTTATAAAGTGGTGTGCTGCTCACACAAATAACCTGTCTAGGGTTTTCTCTCTTTATAGAGTGTGTGTGTGTGTGTCTGTGTGCGTGTGTGTGTGTGTGTGTGTGTGTATGTGTGTGTAGGGGGATGATGGTGGCAGCTGAGAACTGAGAGACAAACCACAGATGTTACCCCCAAGTGAGTCAAAGTCTTTATACTCCACACGTTACTTACGCAAGTTTTGATAACCACATAGCACTCAGTGCTGGCATCCAGTGTAATGCACTGGTTTTGGGTGGCTATTGTGCTGATACTGTAGAGCTGGATTGTTTATTTTTCATATGTTATTGTAGTAAATTTAACACTTGAGAGGAGGTGTGACCTTCTCTTGAGCTGAACTCTGAATATTAATGAAAGGGAACCAGGCTGCCCCCCCCCCCCCAGCGTTTTTGAGCCCAATCATTAACAGGTTAATGTGTTAGCAATAGGCCCTGAGTCTTGGAAGATTTGAGGCTCTCCTTTTCCCCTAGTTTGGTAGGCTGTTGCATGTGCACATGTCAGTGATAGAATGCAGTGATGTTTCCTCCGCTGGTGAAGTTGCTGCTAAGTGGCCAAAATTTGCATCCACAGAGTTTCATGACATTTCCCTCCCTCAGCAACTTTGACTTCATCTGAAATTGTGATGTTTTCAATGCAAACGGTGGAATTCCACCTGCAAAGTGTGGAATTTCACTCGCAAAGATGCAAATTTCACCCACAAATGGTGGAATTTCACCTGTGAATGGCAAAATTCCATCATTCCGGGTGAAATTCTACCATTACGGTGAATTCCACACTTTATAGGCAGAATTTCGCCATTCTCTGCAAAATCTGCACTTTGTGTATTGATCTGCACTTTACAAGTTGGAACTTCACCCATCTCTAGTCAGGGATATTTATTTTATTTAGTTTTAATACGCAAATGCTAGGAGCTGCTTGCCACTCTCATCCCTCATAAAAGGGAAAGGAATGTGTGTGACACTTTAATTCTTGCCTGGACTGTGTTCTGAGTCTTAGCTAAAAATAATGCAGACATCCTGGTCTAAGAGAAAGAGAGAAAGCAGAGAGAATTCAGCAGCATTCTCTCCCCCTCCACCTTCAAAGGGGGGAGGAGAGGTGCTTTGGCCAGAAGCAATAAGGAAGCAAAAGACAGACCTACAGAATGGAAAGATAAAACTTGTGCTGAAAGCAGAGTAACTGAGACATAAACAAGCATTTGTCAATGCTGAATGTTACTTGCTTGTATGTGCTGTTTAGGTATTTGGAAGTGATAGTTCCATGCCTTCCTCCCAAGACATCCACTGTGTCTTTCCATTCAGTATTCAGAGAAGAGTGGGAGGGCAAGGGCCACAGCAGTACAGCAGTTGCCAAGGGTGAAGGTGGACAATAGTCCATTCAAAGGCTAAAGAGTCCTGCAGGAGCTCACTAAATTGAAGGTGGACAAAGCGATGGAACCAGATGGCATACACCCAAGGATATTAAGAGAACTGCGAAGGGAGATAGCAGTATCTCTGGCAGCCATGTTCACTGAGTCATTCAACATGAGTGAATTGGAGGAGGGCACATGTGGTCCCTCTACACAAGTCCGGCAGCAGGGAGGAGGCAGGGAACAATAGGCCATTCAGCCTTACCTCAGTAGTGGGGAAGATCATGGAGACATTGCTTAAAGAAAGGATAGTGGGGCATCTAGAAGCCATCGGAGCCCAGGACCACAGACAACATGGATTCACAGTGGGGACATCATGTCAGACAAATCTGGTTGATCTTTTGACTGGGTGACGAAAGAAGTGAATCAGGGTGGGGCAGTGGACAACGCTCACCTTGATTTCAGCAAAGCCTTTGACACCATCCCATTTAGGAGGCTGATAAACTAGCTAGGTAGGCTGAGCATGGGGGAAAGGGTGGTAAACTGGGTTAGAAACTGGCTAACAGACAGGAGGCAGAGAGTGGTGGTAAATAATGTGCAGTCTAGGGAGAAGGAGTGACCAGTGGGGTGCTGCAGGGATCGGTCCTGGGGCCAGTCTTGTTCAATGTCTTCATTAGTAACATTACAGAACATTTGAAGGGAATTTTTTCACCATATTTTCAATATAGCCATTTTAAGACCTCTGCTCATGAACAGTGTCACTGTGATTTTCTTAATCTGACCCAAACATTGATTGTGCACACGAATGCTGTGCACTACATGCATGGAAACACATTTTGGGCGAGATGTGAAAATGACAGCTGTACTGCTCGTAAGGAGGTGTGGTAAAATGGCAATGCTAAAAATCTGGAGTGCAAATATTAAAATTTGCGAACTTATGGCGTCGCGTAGAACTCCGCTAACTCACACTCGTAAAACAGTCAATTTTAGGAAGTTTTTCACCAAATTTTCAAAATAGCCATTTTAAGACCTCTGCTCATGAACAGTGTCACTGTGATTTTCTTAATGTGTCCCATACATTGATTTTGCACACCGACTGCGCCATTGTGCACTACATGGGCGGAAACATGTTTTGGGTGAGATGTGAAAAATGACAGCTGTGCTGCTCATAAGGAGGTGTGGTAAAATGGCAATGTTGAAAATCTGGATTGAAAATATTGAAAATTCGTGAACTTATGAGCGTGCGTAGGATCAGCGCAACAAATGCTCGTAAAACAGTCATTTTTGGGAATTTTTTAACCAAATTTTTAACATAGCCATTTTAACACTTCTGCTCATGAACAGTGTGACTGCGATTTTCTTAATCTGTCCCAAACATTGATTTCACACACCAACTGCGCCATTGTACTACTTGCACGGAAACACATTTTGGGTGAGTTGTGAAAAATGACAAAAACTCCATGTTGAAAATTTGGTGCCAAAATTCCAAAAAATGCCTGAGATATGCAGCAAAGTTGAAAAAACCCTATCTGTCTCATTATACAGCTTACCGGCATTTCCTCAGTTCATGGTCGGCTTTGAAGAGTGCAGATGTGTTCCCAGTCCACGAAGATCGCACACGAGATCCGAGAGTAAGTATGGGTGGGGAGTGGGGAGGCAGGTGCGAGTGGGTGGGTGCGGGTTGGGAGGGGGCAGGAGAAGGCCGGGGATGGTTTTGTATTTACAGGTTTTTAATAAGACAACAAGGGACATTTGCCACTCTGGGGTGGGCTCCCAGCGTGGCAGCTGGAATGCTGTTTGGGGGCTGGAGCCGATGGGGGATTGTGCACCGCCGTTGGCCATAACACATTTTACCATGCTGGGGTGGGCTCCCAGCGTGGCATCTGGATGCTTTGGGGGGGGCGTGGAGCCAATGGGGGATTGGGCACCCCCGTCGGCCATAACAAATTTTGCCACGCTGGGGTGGACTCCCAGTGTGGCACCTGGAAGCTTTGGAAGGGCGTGGAGCCAACGGGGGATTGGGCACCCCCATCGGCCGTACAGTGTGTGTGTGTGTGGGGAAGGTGCATGAGCATGCAGTGTGCGTGCGTGTGTGTGTGTGTGTGTGTGTGTGTGGAGGGAGGCTCTGCTCACTGGGCGGAGCTCTCCCTTTCAACTGTACGACCACTGCATTTTCAACTGCTGTCATAGACAACTGCAGCAGTGATTGGGAAACTGGGGCCACACCTGCAAACACACTGACTGAATTGGAAGATGGGTGCCACACCTCCGAAAACTCAGATGATGGCACTATGTTTCTTGCACATGCGTGCAAGCAACATAAAAAGGAGTGGAAAGAGAGAAAGAGAGACTGAGGCCCAATCTACAGTGTAGAGGTTGGAGTAAAAACTGAAAAAGACAGTATGAGATCCATCGTCTTGAGAAGAAGAAAGAGCTATAATGGGAAAGAATGGTTTTCCCTCATGGAATTTACCAGTGGTTCATGAGAACACACTCCAGATTTCATGGTAAATAGCACCCTAGGCACCAAAGACAGAGCTATGGGGAGTCTACGAGAACCCCATCACTTGACCCTGATGTCCTGGTGAATTATAGACCGATCTCCAACCTCCCATTCTTAGGGAAGGTTGTTGAGAAAGTAGTGGCTCTGCAGCTCAAGGCACACCTCACAGCCTTGGACATCTATGAGCCTTTACAATCAGGTTTCAGACCTAGGTGTAGCACAGAGATGGCACAAGTTCAGGTGCAAAATGACCTCCTCAGGGTGAGGGATAGAAGAGAACAGTCAATTCTCATCCTCCTGGATCTCTCATCAGCATTTCACACCATGGACCACATCATGCTGCTGGATTGCCTTAGAGTGTATGGTGGACTCACCAGAACAGTCATCAAATGGTTTTTGTCCTGTCTCTCCAACAGGAGGCAATGAGTGGTGATGAGGAATTTCTCCTCCTCTTCGAAGCCCCTGTTGTGTGGAGTGCCTGAAGACTCGATCCTTTCACCAGTGCTGTTTCTGGTGTACATGCTGTTCCTGGGAGATCTCAGACAATACAGTCTGGGTTTCCACTGCTTTGCAGATGATACCCAGCTGTATAAGTCATTTGCCCCTGGAGCACAAGGTGCCATTGAAGTGCTAAATAAATGTCTGGCCAAGATTCAGGACTGGATGTCCTCTAACTGGCTGTGGCTGAACCCTGACAAGATGAAGGTGCTAGTGATTAAGCCTGGTCAATGGTGTGGTGGGGATGCCTCTGAAGTGGTAACTGGGTTGGTCCTGAGATCCATTCCATTGATGGCTTCCCCTAGGGTGAAAAATGTTGGCATCATCCTTGACAACAGGCTGACCCTGGAAGCCCAGGGTGTCATTTGTTGTTAAAAGTGGGTTCTACCACCTAAGGAATATCGCCTGAATTAAACCCCTGATTCTGCCAGAAAACTTGCCATAACTGGTACATGCCTTTGTGACTTCTAGATTGGACTGCTGTAACACTCTGTACTTCAGGGTCAATGGGGGATCCTCCGCCGAGTGCAGCTAGTGCAGAACATGAAATCCAGGCTGCTGGCGGCCTTCCAATGTTCTGACATGTGACCTCGGTCATGCATGATCAGCACCGCTGCCTGTTAGGTGGAGGATCATCTTCAAGGTGGGCTTGCTCACCATAATGCCCTATATGGACTGTGCCCTGGTTACCTTTCTGACCTCCTTTCTTCAGCCACCCCAGTGTATTCCTCTGCTCCATCACTAAGGGTCTCCTGGTGGTTCCAAGGGCCAGGTTGGAAACCTCAGGGATTGCTACATCAAGGTGGTCAGCCTGGCCCTCTGGAACTTGCTTCCAAAATTCTTGAGGAGGCCCCAACAGTGGAGGCATTCAAAGAGGGCCTGAAGACCTACCTTTTAATAAGGCCTTTTGGACAGTTTTAAATCTGATTTTATAAGCTATTGATTTAAGTGCGAAACTGAATTGTTTTACTGCCTTAATCATATTTTATCTGTAATGGCACCAAGAGTCTCTGGGATTGGGTGCCAATATATAAGTAAAGTCTCACTTATTTACTTACTTACTATTAGAGGTTAGACATGTGTGCTGAGCATGGCCTAGTCAGGTATCTGACTGTACGCTGGATGGCTCAAGAAAGAGCATCCCTCTTGAAGCAGGATCATGAGGTAGAGTGAACAAATGCCTGGGGAGATGTACCACATAAACATCATACCTCCTATGGGAGAGTAACATTGGCCCCATAAGGTATGCCAGAGGGTAAGGGTTCTGGGAAGTGTGCTTCAGCTTTTGGCCTATAGAGATGCTAAAAGATCTGTATAACCTTATTTGCTAGCAATGTCCCCCAGTGTTTGGGGTAGTGGTTAAATGTAATCTATCAACCAGGGTGTTATCTATAGAGTCCTTAAGCTGGCCACGAAGCGAACGGTAGCAGTACAGAGACAGAGCTATGTTGAAGTTACTGATTTAAAGCTTATTTTACAGAGTCTAAATTGCAGGAGGAATTCGGGGATGAACGGTGATCAGGGACCGAGCAGTGAGAGGAAGCCAATAGTATCTAGCATTTCTTTACTATCAGGATTTGTGGATTACTGAATAATTAACGCTTTGCCTTGCAGCCGATAGGGAGAGAACTAGCAGTGGAGGAGGAGAAACAGCTGAAGATGGCTTTCCATTTTCTTGTCTCCCACAGGGCTGCATTTCTCAGTTGCTTTGTTTCTTCCTGCAGATCACCACTACAACTGTGGTAGCAGTTAATTTTTGGGAACAACGGAGGGGACTGGTGACCTATGCCCCATCCAGAGACCACCATGTCCACAGCCACTACTGCAATGGATGCCAGGGCAGAGAGCTGGCTGGACTACAGTGGGCTCAGGGAGGTTCAGGGAGTGATGTCAGAGGCACATCCACCATCTGGTCTTACTTAGAAACTCTTATGATGTCCTGGAGGAGTGGGTAAACCCACAAGAGAACCTGAGGTTGCGACCAGGGAGGATGAGAGGGTCCTCCAGGAGGGAGACCGGGTGGGAAGTAGAGGACCCAAGAGGAAGAGAAGCTACTTCTAATGGGGACTCAATAGTCTGGGGAATTGAGCTAGGCACAGGTAGTGGGGAGGAGAGGGAGGTCAAGTGCCTTCTAGGAGGCACAGCTCAGAGAGTAGAGGGCAAATCCAGAGGATCGCTACAGCAGTAGCTAGGAGGGGAGGGACTGGAGGTCATTGTCCATCTGGGGACAAATGACCTAGCCAGGGAAGAGGCAAGCTTACAGCAGGTGAAGGGGGACTTCAGAGAGTTAAGTAGTCGCCTTGGGAAGATAGCAGACTAACATTCTCGGAGGTGTTGCCAGTTCACAGCAAGGGAGGCTAGGAATCTCCACATCAGAACATTCAGCTCTTGGTTGGAGGGCTGGCACAAAGAAAAAAGGATATGGCTTAATTGAGGACTGGGGACCAACCTGGAACATTGTGGACCTGTACAGGAGTAGCGGTCTTTATCTGTCTGGGGGATGGCAGTCCTCAATGAGAGGTTTGAATGCTTCCTTGGCAAGCTTTTAAACTCGCCAGGGGGTGGGCGGATGGGAACAGGGAGACTTAAGTAGTCCAACCCCAGAAATCAGAGAAGATAGTGGGGAGGAACAGGAAGAAACATTGTTGAGAGATACACCTGAACTCATTAGAAGGTGTATTGCCAAGGAAGGGAGGCAAGAAAAGGAAAACACCAGAGTTCGAATGAGGGGGCCGGAAGGCAAAAGTAGAAGTTCAAGGGGAACAGGTAGCAAAACATGGAAAGCCATGTAACTACAAATGCCCACAATCTGGGAAATAAAAGCCCAGAACTGGTGGCACTAATGGTAGACAAACCTGGACATAGTGGCAATTACTGAGACATGGTACACTGGAAGCCATGACTGGGAGGTAAATGTACCAGGGTATGCTCTATTCAGAAGGGATAAGAGGATAAAAAGGGGGGTGGGTGTGGCCCTTTACATCAGGTAGGGTATAAAAGCAAAGGCAGTACAGGGTAGGCAGGGGGAGACTGAGGCACTATGGGTCACACTTGAGCTGGGTAGTGGCACAGCAGTTCGCACAGGAGTGATCTACAGGTCTCCAGCACAGGAGAGGGTAGATAGGGCAATAATTGAAAAAGAAAAATGTGGGATGGCAGCCAGGGGGGAGGTACTGCTGATGGGAGATTTTTATATGCCAGTTGTGGATGGGATCATCCCGGCAGCTGCCACAGTCAGGAGCTTAGACATCATGGAATCCTTGCAGGGGGGCAAGACTCATGTAGTTAGTGATGGAACCCACCAGGGACAAGGTGATTCTGGACCTTGTGCTGACCAGTGGGGACAGAATCATGAAAGTCCAGTGGACCTAGGGTCCAGTGACCACTACATAGTGTGGTTTCATATCAGTACAGTGTCACAGTATAGCCACACAGGCGGGTCCTGGATTTCAGGAGGACAGACTTTGCTAAGATGAGTAGATATCAAAGAAGCCCTGGTAAGGAAGAAAGTGGGTGGGGGGTTGAGAAGCATTGAGTACACCTAAAAGGAGCCATAGTGGAGGTGACAAATCGGCATGGGGTCAATATGTCATGGGCAAAACAGTGCGGCAAAATATTCCATTGTCAATACAGTGACAACAAGTATAGCTCGGTAAAACAATGAGTGTGTAATAACAGCTAAACCACACAGAAATACTGGTTTTTGCAAAATGCTTCACCCCACATTATGGGGCTGCCCCCAACCCCGTTAAAATAACCACCTCTGATGGGGAGCCAACTCTGGGATGGGGAGAAACCTGAGTGGAGAAGAATTGCCAACTGCACAAAACTTAAGACAAAATTAAAAAACACACAGGTAATAGAGGACTGGGAATGAAACCCCAGTCCACAGGCACTCCAATGCCCTTCCCTGCCAGTGGCTTTACCATCTGAGCCACAGCAGCTGCTCAGAGGACTGCCACCCAGCAGAGGTCTTATCTTCTGAATCACTACATCCAGGCCAACAGCTACAGGAGTAGCGCTGCCACTCCACCATATTCTATCTGCACTATTTTTCGCCATGTAGCTATTTTATGCATGCTGTTTTTCACACATGGTTTTACTTGCAACATCATGTAGGCACTATATTGATGTGGTACTAACAAATCAGTTCATTAAGTTGAAAAACAAGTGCAAACAGCTCCCAGTTCCGGGACCCTCGAGGAGGTCAGAAGGGCACTACAGAAGAAGCCCTCCCCAACAAATTAACTCAGGCAAGCTCCCAGCTCAGGGCCTGCGAGGAAGTCATGAGGGCACTACAGAAGAAGCCCTTCCCCAACAAATTAACCCAGTCAAGGTACAGAATGCATTCTCAGAGCTCAAGGCAGCTCTCTGTTTGAATGTGGCACCATTTTGATCTCAAATCAGGACTCAGATAAAAGTCGCAACAGGAACGAGTCAAAGCTAAATAAATTAAAGAAAAAGCATTAAATGTCGGCACAGGCCAACAAAAACTGGGTTCCTAAGCAGTACTTAAAAGGGCTCCTGCACAAGATTGTAACTAATTGCAAAGGCTAGCCAGCATTCCTCTGCACTGCTTCAAGTAATTTTAATTTAAATGCTTACTGAAGTCAGCAGCAAGGTTATATACTGAGCAGTACTTTAAAACATTATTTAATTTAAATGCTGTACTGCAGCCAGTAGCACACGATTATCAGTAACTGTGAATCTTAAATGCTGCACTATAGTTTTGTCTGCTGATTCGGTCACTCACCAAGCAGGGTTATGCTGTTTTGCTTATCACTGGGACTGTAGCCCTCTCCAATTATCATTCAAATTAGCCTTTCCCTGCACAAAGGTCACTTCTATAAATTCAGACCTCATTGTAATCACATCTCCACAGCTCCCAGCTCCAGGACCCACAACAAGGTCGCGAGGCACTACGAAGAAACCCTCCCCAACAAATTAACCCAGGCAAGGTACAGAAGGCATTCTCAGAGCTCAAGGTGGCTCTGCTGTTTGCACTGCTGATGCTCCATGTCGGCTGCCCCACTGCCACACCACCACCACCACCCTCTGATGAACTTCTACATTTATAGGGGTGGTCACGTGATGTGCTGAGCCTATCAGACAACTTTCCTCTCTGCAGCTAATCACTTTCCACCACTAGAGGGCTCCTACTTCCTTTCTGGTCCACACACTGCAAATCAGATTCACCACACTGCCTTTGTACCTGACTATAATCTCTGTTCTTCTCCCACTGGCAGCTCTCCCACCATCCTCCTACCCAAAGTTCTGGTCTATCCTCTGGCAATGTTTTTTTCTCCCTTTCTATTTTGTCACACCACACTACCTATGGCCCCACCACCACCCATCTCTATCACCCTCCTGCTCCTCATGACATACCTCCCCTGTCCCCCCATGAGCCCAACCCCAGCCAGAATATGCACATACCACCTCGCAGCACACTCACCGCACCATCACCCTTACCTACTTCCCTCCCCCCACCAAGTCCCACTGCCCTCCCACTCCATAATCACCTGTCTGCCCCCTGGCCTCCACATTACCTCTCTATACCTCACATCTAGACATTGCCAGTTCCTGTCATTACCCCCATGCCCATCACACACCTCCACACAGGGCATTGTCCACTACGGCACCTGCTCCTATACGCCCTTGCATTACTCCTTCTTATGTCGGGTAATATACACTCAAACCCTGGACCCCCCCCATTTTCACCAAGCCCTACTCCTCCCCACTCGAACTGCACATAGCTTTCATGAGCATCTGCAGTCTACCAAAAAAATTTGACTGCCTCCAGGCATGGATGGAACAGCACCAGCTTGACATACATTAATTAGTGGAAACCTGGCTCTCCAAATCCACCCCTGACTGCAATCTCTATCCCTGGTTACGCTTTGCACCGGTCCAACAGAGTCAGGAAATGTGTGGGGGGTGCACTCTACCTCTGGGAATCCCTCCAAGGACATGCAATACCTCCCTACTTGAAGGCCGGTGCACAAGCGCTGTCCCTCAGAGTCACACCGGGCACCTCCAGGGCCCAGTTGGGTATTACCACAGTCTACATTCCCCCTTGAGACCAGAAACCCGTGTTCCAATCCACACTGGACCACATCTCCTCTCTCCTCCCCAAGTCTGAACAATTAATTCTGGGGAATTTCAACATGAACTGGCTCTCCCAATCCACCTCCCTCTACAAAGATGCAAGCCACACTTGACCTTTCACAGCTCGTTAGTCATCCGAGCATTAAGCCCACCATGGGCACCACCACCCTGCTGGACCCTGTACTCTCCAATCACCCAAATAAAATAGTCAATACCACTGCACTCCCAAATGCCCTTAGCGATCACTCACCCATCCTATGCTTCTGGTCATGTAAGACAGTGAAAACTGCCCAAAAACGGTCCCCAGAGGCTCCTCAGACCTAGTAGGTTGGGTCCTTTTAAAGATTTCCTCTCCAAATGGGACTGGTCACCTATCACCCTTGCCAGTGACATCGACACAGCCCTCAACTATTTCATACAGTTGTTTAACCATGCCCGCGATATGTATGTCCCCCTCGCCAAATCCATACAAGGGCCCCTAACACACCCTGGTTATCACAGACTCTACTAAATATGTTGCAGCTTAGAGATAACCTCTGGCAAAAATCCATTGACTCTGGAAAACCTGCTGACAGACAATGCTACTGGGCCATGCGCAACAAATGCACTGAGGGCATCGCAAAGCCAAATCTGCTACTTCAAAACCATCCTCTCGGCTACCTGGGGCTCCGGTCACAGGTTCTGAATAATATGAAGGTTGGCATCGGTAAATCCGCTACCCCCAACACAGATAAACATCAATTGTTCCATAACCACTGACCCCAAACTAGTCACTGACAGACTTAACTCCTCCTTCTCGGATCTTGGCGGTCCTGCCACCTAGCTTCTTTGACCCCTCAGATCCCCCAGCACCCCCAGCTCCCTCAACCCCTATCTGCTTCAGGCCCTCACTCCCCTTCAAACCAGGCCATACCTTCTCAAAGCCCTAAATGTCTCCTGCCATAGCATCGACTCCCTGAACCTCAAACTGCTATACCTGGTACTTGACGTGGTCCTCTCCCTGCTCACCTGCTTACTCAGTCACTCTCTCTGCTTTAATACATTCCCTTCTATCTGGAAAATCACCATCATTACTCCATTCATAAGAGTGGCAACCTTCTCCTCCCTGGGAACTACCGCCCTATGTCCATTCTCTCTCCCCCTCAAAGGCCCTTGAAAGAGTTGTCTCAGACCAACTCACCAACTACCTTGCTAAATATGCCTCCTTACTAAAGAGCAGCATGGTTTCCAGTGGGGTCATAGCACATCCAAGGCCCTCCTGGAATATACTAGCTTCATACATGACACCCTTGATAAGTGGAGCCTGGTTGGTTCCATCTTCCTTGACCTGTCAAAGGCTTTTGATACTGTCAATCACATCCTCCTGCTAACTGTCCTCTCCCATCTAGGTCTCTCCCAAGATGTCATGGCCTGGTTTAAAATTACCTATCCAACCGTACCTAACCAGTTAAAATTTGTAACACACTCTTGAACTCACTCCCTGTCCACTCTGGTGTACATGAGGGTTCCATCTTGGGACCAATTCTCTTCAGCCTTTTTCTCAACTCCTCCCTAGTCATGTCGGAAAAAATCTTCTTATATACCGATGATGCGATGCGCTACTCCGCTCAGTCTGATCCCTCTTCCCTTCAAGTGTCCCTACAGAACTCCTTCTCTGTTGCTGAATTCTGGCTCATTGACCACAAGCTCATATTAGATCAAAAAAAAACTAAGGTCATGTTGTTTGCCCACCCCCAGAGCAAGCATAGTGAGACCCTCCCTCTGTATCGAAACCAGCCTCCACCAACCCCTTGAGCAAGTGAAGGCCTGCAAGTATCTGGGTATTACCCTTGACTCCACCCTCACCTTCCATAGTCACATTCACTTCATCAGTACTGCAGTCAACTCATGTATTGGCATGCTCTGTAACTACAAGAGCTGCCTCTCCCCTGAAGCCCTCCACCTCGCTATCTCATCATTGATCCTACCCCTCATAGACTATGTAATTGTGGTCTATGGTGCAGCTGACAGTACTGCACTGCAAAGAATCAAAACTGTCTAAACAAGGCATGTCAACTAGGCACAGGCTGCCCTAGATTAACCACACCTGCACACTTTACAACATGGTCTCCTGGCTAAACTTCGAGGAATGGTTCAAGTACCAGACCTGCCTACTCACCCAGATAATCACAAATGGTTTGACTCCTCCAAGGCTCTCCTACCTCATCAGACACCTCCCAAAACTGTTGCCCATGCAGCTTATTTAAATCTAACCCTAAGTTCACTTCTCAGAACTTCCCTTGCCCAGTGCTCCTTTACCGACAGAGCCCCACCTGGTTCAACACCCTTCCCAGTTCCATCTCCTGTGAACCCAAACTCAGTCCTTTCAAGTCCCTCCTCAGGGAGCACCTACTTGCCTCTCATGCCTGCAACTGCACATGTTAACCAGTCCTCTGCTCCCATGCCTCTAGACAATGGACTTCTGTCCTGCATACCTCCTTATGTACTAGTCTGCTCAGCCTTGAGTCGATACATACCCTGCAACAAATTGTCAATGCCTAACGTACTTCCCAGCCTTGAATGCATTACCATACCTAATATTTGTGCCCTTATGCCTCTGTATGTATTTTTTACATGTATTTTGTATGCATCTGTTGTGTGTATCCTTAAGATTGTGTATGTACTTTATTACATGTATTTTGTATTGTGTCTTATTGATGTGGAGCCTTTGTAAATGAGTCCCTGACTCAAACGATTGTAATTCCAATACTGTTCAATAAATAAATAAAAATAAAATAAGTAAACCATTATGGTTCTCAAAGGAGGTGGTAGAGAAGGTAAGGGCCAAATAAGGGCCAAAAAGGTGGCATTCAAGAAATACAAGGAGACCCAGGAAGATGAGGAGTGGGTGATTTACCTGGATAAGTAGAAGGAAGCAGGGGAAGCAGTTAGGAACACAAAGGCACAAATGGAGGTAAGATTAGCAAAACAATAAAGAAAGGGGAAAAGACATTCGATAGATGCATTGGCAAAGAAGGAAGGTCAGGGGTGGGATTGTAAGATTCAGAGGTGAAGGAGGGTGAGTGTGGAGGAGACTTAGAAAAGCATCAATACTGAATAAATACTTCTGTTCAGTATTCACAGAAGAGGGGAGGGACAGGGACCACAACTAGACATCAGAAACATAGGGGAGGGAGGTAAACACCAGTCCATTTATAGAAGGGAGAGTCCTGGAGGAACTCTCAAAACTGAGGTAGACAAAAGCAATGGGACCAGATGGTATACACCCTAGGATACTAAAGGAACTATGGATGGTGCTAACAGCACCAGGCAGCCTTGTTTAGTGAGTCACTCAATACAGGAGTGGTTCCAGAGGACTGGAAAGGGGCACATTTAGTCCCTTTTCAGAAGAGTGGAAGAAGGGAGGAAGCAGGAAACTATAGACCGGTCAGCCTCACCTGAGTTGTGGGCAAGATCATTGAGGCATTGCTTAAGGAAAGGACTGTGGAACACTTGGAATCCAGCAGAGCACAGGACCCAAGGCAGCATGAATTCATAGCAGGAAGGTCATGTAAAACAAATCTGATAGACTTTTTTGACTGAGTGACGAAGGAGGTGGAATGGAGGGTGGTGTGGATATCGCCTACCTCAATTTCAGCAAGGTCTTTGACACCGTTCCACACAGAAGACTTGTAAACAAGTTGGGAAGCCTGGGGGTGGGCCACAAAGTGGAGAACTGGGTTAGAAGTTGGTTGAGGGACAGAAAGCAAGAGGTTGGTGGTAACTGGGATCCAATCCATGGACAGGGAGGTGACCAGTGGGGTTCTTCAAGGATCAGTCCTGGGGCTAGTCCTTTGTAATGTCTTCATTAGTGACATTACAGAAGGGCTGGAGGGGAAGGTTTGCCTGTTTGCAGATGACACCAAAATCTTCAGCATGGTAGACACCCAAGAGAGGATGGAGAAAATGGGGAAGGACCTAGGAAAGCTGTAAAAATGGGCCAAAGGGTGGCAATTAAAGATAAATGTAAAAGAAAGCCAAATCATGCATCTGGGACTAAGAAATCCTGCAGAGAGTTACAGAATAGGGAGAGTTACTGATTATTACCAGAGAAGAAAGAGATTTAGGGATAATCATCTCAGATGATCTAAAGGTGGCCAAACAAAGTTCCAAGGCTATGGGGAGGGCCAGTGGCATGCTGGGATGCATAGGAAGGAAATATCACTAGCAGAAGGGGGGTGGTGATGCCACTGTACAAAATGCTGGTGAGGTCTCATCTGGAGTACAGTGTACCGTTCTGGTGACTGCATCTTCGTAAGGACATAGACAGGGTGGAGGTGGCCAGAGAGAGGGCAACAAGGATGGTGCAGGGCTTGCACCACAACACATATGAGGAGAGATGGAAATACCTCAATATGTATACACGGAAAGAGGTGGAATGTGAGGCTGTGATAGAAATTCAAGTATCTCAAGGCCATAAGCAAATTGCAAGTGGGTGACATCTTTCAGTATAGGAGATGTACAAGGACAAGGGGCATGATATGAGGTTGGAGGGGCTGGATAAAATGGAATGCAAGGAAGATTTTCTTCACAGAAAGGTGGTGGATGAATGGAATAGCCTGCTCCAGGAGGTGGTGGGAGCTGGCACAGTGGGAGAATTCAGGCATGCATGAGGTAGGCATAAGGATTCCTACAGGTGAAAAGGAGGCTCTAGCAAATGACCAAGTAGGGTCATGGCTGCTAATGCAGGCAGGGAATCAGGGCAGACTGGGTGGGTCTTGTGGTGCTTGTCTGCCATCAATTACTATGTAACTATGTAAATAGGGGATCACAGTTGCTCCATCCTGGCTGGATGGAGTTCAATAGGTAACTATTGGAGGTAAATTGTGGGTGGACCAAGGGGTCTGGCTGAAGTCCCTTTGGTACTGATTAGAAGTACAGCCATTTAAAGAGTTGGGGCCATCACACCAGGAGGTGATGGAACTCTTGTGGACCTTGCATAGAACTTGTAGGTGAGAGTTCCGTTTCCAGCCTAGAGGATAGAGTAATGAAGTGTGAATGAGCTTGGTACATCTAGCAAACCTAGTCATGATACCCACAACCTACAGTTGCTTACTGTGTAACCCTGGGAAAGTCAGTTGGCTTCCCCAGTGCTCCTGGGTCACCCCTTGAAATAGGCATTGTGCATAGTAAAGCTTACCCAGTTACCAAAGAACTAAAAAAAAACCTTAAGATGGCAGCTTCAGCAGAGAGGTTTGCATCTCTGTTTAATATTGATTGGCCTATATAGTAATAGAGTGGAGGGATTGTACCCTATATCACAGTAACACCTCTGAATGTATATCATCCTGGGGAGAAGGTACTGTATGTTTAGACCCCCCAAATACATATGTAGTAAGCAAAAAAGAACTGTGTTGAGGGCCTCAATACATCAGCGACCCTATGTATAAGCACAACATTTAGAAATGTAAATGTATGTGTGTGTTACCCTTGGGAAACAACACTTCTGTTGTATGCATAAAGGTTTCTTTAACATGAATCTTTTTATTCAAAAACATTTTTAAATGCAGAATCATTTAATGAACAGTAACAAGTATAACTTTTGGAAGGCAACAATACAGTACAAAATAAAATCTCACCACAGTCATTATGAATAAACAGTACAGGACAAACAACTGTACAAAATTACAAACAATAATTAGAGACAAGAGGCATGTCTGCCATCAAGAAACCAGTGTGCTAAAGTGAAACCAATGTCAGGAGACATAGCTGAGATGGATGAAATAAAGTCTTTCTAACCTAAACTAACCTGAATTAACCTGAACTGAAGCCCAGATGAGGAAACTGAAGAGTAGAGAGTTGAGGAAGAATGGGCACGATTCCATTGCCTGAAGGACTTATGGAGGGTTACTGGGCTGAGGTAAGGGTGTGGAGCAGAAGCCTGATGATAGGAAAGAGTCCCAATTTTTTATGGTATAGCCCCATCTTATCCATTGCCTTAAAAGACAGCCTCTCAGAGATTGCCAGCCTCAAGAGTACAGAGTGCCAACTAAGCAGAGGGGATACCTGCCGGTCTCCAGTTCATGAGGATCAAGAGTTTGGCTTCCATAATGGTTGATAGGAGACAGCATAGAAGGGTTCTGGGCAATGCCGCTACCTGAGAGATAATCCTGAGGACTGTCAGTGCAGGTGAAATCAAAAGTGGGTGAAGGATCCTGGAGCCATCATCAAGGATTCTGTTACACAAATGAGAGAGTCGTGGTCATTCTCATAGGATATGTAAAAAGCCTGCATCTGGTTGCATGTCACCAACATAGTGAGTGAGGTAAGAGACTCAAAGATTTCAGTGTTTTCAGGGTTCTGTACCATCTGTGGAGGATCTTCACCTGAATCAACCTGCCTTTGGTGCCCCTTATAGGCCTGATGAGCCGAGGAGATACAAGACTCCCATTGGGCCATTGAGATGGGGTTTCCCAGCTCTTGTTCCCACTTCTGCCTGCTTGCATCAAGGATGGGTTTCTGGGCATCCCTGGTCATGGAATATGTTCTCCCTGCCAGGTCTTTAGAGGTAGTGGAGATACCTGGCTTGTGTATCCATTGCCAGGTTGGGTGGAGACTTAGAGTATTGTCAAGAGCATGTGTGGCTGTCCTTATCTGCAGGTATCAAAAATAAACAATATGGGTCAGTTTGTAGTTTAGAAAATAGCTTCTATTCCATAACAGCAACAAACCTGTGTGAGTCAAATGTTGGCGGATACTGGTGGGGTATGTTTTGTCACTGGTATGGAATAAAAGCTATTTTTGTAACTACAAACTGAGCTATATGGTTTGTGCTTGATGTCTCACTAGAGTCTGTTAGCCCTGGGTAATTGGAACCTGTACAGCCACACCACTTTTTATCCCCTTGCAACATATTACAGTGCTCTCTCACAAACCACGCTATAACGAAACCCTGGTATTTTGTGGGGTATGTGGCTCCATAGGCACTGACTATGGGGGGGCTGAGGGGCTGAAGTCCCCTCCCAGGAAGATTAGGTTAGGACTCTGCCCCTCCAAAATGTACACAATTGCAGGAGGGGTTAAACTGAGGCAGAACAGTCTGAAATGCCATTACACCTTCTCAGCCAGCCACTACCACATTCATTTCAACTCCCCTACCAGCCCAGTCAATCTGTATGCACCATCTTGAGGAGGATGAGCAAGGACCAGTCTTGGCATTTGTAGTAGTGATGCGGTCACATGATGCCATTTTGGTAGGATCGGCGATGGCAGTCACTTTTTCTCTTTACATACTCACTCGCTCAACTGAGCCCTGTAGCAGTTCCCTTTTGCATCGTCGTCTCACCAGTCTTTAACTTTGTAAATGGAGGACTGAGATTGAGCCAGACCCAGCCAGTACTGAACAGACCGCGCCCTCACTGCTGCAGAGAGACTGCTTGATCGACAGGTCAAACTGACCACCTGTGGCACAAGCTGGCCACACTGGGTTGGAGAGATCCTGTCCCCAACCCAACTCTCACAGTCCCAGACAGTCCCAAGACACCCAACAATCCAGTCATCTCTCACCCAGCCCACCTCCACCTTACCACTCCATGATCAAGAAACCAGATGAGTTGAATGAGACAGAGAGAGAGAAACTCCTCCGCCCACCTACTGCCACCTGACTGCTACCTATCTGACTAGTGAGTGCATTAAAAAAACTGCATTTAAAATCTGTGAAGCCCTTAGCCCATTGCATTTTAAGTATTGATCTAGGTCCAATATATTGATTGACTGCATACTGTATTCTAATTCATAGGAATAAAACTGTTTCATTTTAATGAATTATACAGTATTGCAGTGCTTACTTGTACTTTAAAGGGGCCCTTTTGTGTAAAATTGCTATAATGTCCAGTGCAGGTGTGCACCTGATGTAGATAATCACACAGTGGTGGACCAGTTGCTGGAATGATGCCATGACATCTGTTTACACATAAAGCTATTTTTAGTTAAGGTGGCCTGATATTTGTGTAGAGATAAGGCAGTTTTATTGTTTAGTCCCTCACCACCCAGCCAGATGGCATGAGGAGTGTCATATCTAAACCCTCACAATGCACCACAGAGCATCTAAAATCCTAGAGCTTATGGGGGACTAGCAACCCCAAGCCCCCCAACCTTTATAGAAAAATCTTTCACAGGACATTGCAACAATGCTCATGGGGTGGGTGGTTGGTTGATGGCATTATATAGATACATAGACAGTGCTGGCAGATAAGGACCTATGGCCCACCCAGTCTGCCCATTTGAGCTTGTAAGTTCAGCTTATGTTTTCCTAGAAGTCTGTTGCCCCTTACCCCTGACCTCCAGAATTCCTTTATGTCTATCCCATGCATTCTTAAATCCTGTGATTATTTCAGACCCCACCACTTCCTCTGGCAGGGTGTTCCACTTGTCCACCACCCATTCTGTGAAGAAATTCTTCCTATTATGTCATTGGAAAGACCAGGTGGAGCTCTCATATTCAGAATGGCTTAAAGAGCTATTACATAATTTAAAATTTGAAAAAATGATAGCTAGCCTCCATAATCGATTATCGGTATACCAGAAAAAGTGGGAAAAACTGCATGTATTGGTCATGATCTCATCCTCTACTTGAATATGGTAACTATGGGTGTTGAATTTTTCTTCTATAATTTAGATAATTGGAGTACCTGGCTTCATATTGCCATTGCTGGTATCACAGATAGGAAGGACCATAAACTTGATGCATATCGCCGCTGAGGAACTGGGGGGGGATGGGGGATTGGTATGGTGTTATGTTAAGTTTAGAGTTCTGAATTTTATTTTTTATTTGTTTGTATTGTGTTGATGGTTTAGTTTATGTGACATAATATGTATACTTCAATAAAGTACATTAAATTTCAAAAAAAAAAAAATTCTTTCTCACGTTTCCTCTGAATCGTCCTCCCTCCAACTTCATCCCATGCCCTCTAGTCCTGGAACATCTTTTTCCCTTAAAAATAGTGTATTCCTGCACCCTGTTCCTCCCTGTAAGATACTTGTATGTCTCTATCATGTCCCCTCTCTCCCTCCTTTCCACCAGGGAATACATATTCAATTCCTTCAAACTGGGTGTTGCATATAAGACTAGTTATATGCTCATGCCATCGGTTAAAATGGCCATTGCGGGGGTGATTCTGCTCCCCACTCTAACCTATGGGGCTCCCTTATTTGGGGCTGCTCATAAAACTGACCTACTCAGATGGGATATTACGTATAACAACATATGTCACGATGCCTCTTCTGCTCCTCGGCTTAAACACCACTGTCAGCTTTATAATGATCTTGGTTGGCTTTCTCTGTTAGCTAGTAGGAAATACTACCTTGGCTCTCTTATTGATTCAATAATTTGAAATCAAACTCCTAGATATCTTGCTGCTGTGCTTGTTCCTCAGGACACACTCCATGGTCTATGATCAGCTGATAAATCCTTTCTGAATTTGTGAGATGCCGTATTAGAAAGGAACTGTTGCATTTGAGCATGCGGCTCCACAGCTGTGAATTCCTTCCCTCAACATTAGACTTTCTAGCTCCACTCATTCTTTAAGAGAAAACTACGCTTGAATTTGCTGATTGCTGATACCTGTTCCTGCTTTCACCCTACCTAATGACTGATGTCTCTGGCCATACAATAGTATTTCCTCACCTCTATATAACCCTCATACTGCCTTAGCCTGTCCTGGCTGCCTTTCCCTGCCCATATACAATCTTGCACTGCAGGCATCTCCCTTACACTTACATACACTCATATAATCTAATTTCATGGCTTGCTCCCCTCTTCCTCATTTACCAACCTTTTCCTTAATGACACCTCCTGCTCTCAGTGGTTATTTCTTCCTTTTCTATTACCTGTTTTTGTTTTTGTGTACCTTGTTCTCTTCATATGATATGTTACCTGATAATTTATTGTACAAGGGCCTCTCTATTCATTGCATAGGTAGGCACCTATGAACTTATGAATGGTCTACTCTGTATGTCTCTGATATATTGTATCCACTTTAACTCATTGTACGTAAAGTGCTTTACTTTGTAGGTTCTGATATATTGTATCCTCTTTAACTCATTGTATGTAAAGCACTTATAATTTGTTATCCTGTTAAGTTTCTGCATGTCTGTACTCTCTCAGGTCATGCCTGAAAATAGTCATTTTATGGCTAGTTCACTTACCCGGTTAGCAAAACCTAAATAAAAATAAATAAATAAACCTGTCCTCTTAGGACTTGTGATGCAATCCATGTAGCATCTTTGTTGCCCTCCTCTGAACCTTCTCTACCCTGTCTATGTCCTTACGTAGGTAAGGTCTCCAGAACTGTACACTGTACTCCAGGTGGGGCCTCACTAGTGTCTTGCATAGTGGAATTATGATCTCCCTTTTCCTGCTGGTGATGCACCTGCCTATGTATCCCAGTATCCTATGTGCTTTTCCTGCTGCCTTATCACACTGTTTCCCTACCTTGAGGTCATCAGAGATGATAACCCCAAGATCCCTTTCCTGCTTGGTGCATGCTATATCCTCACCCCCCAACTGATATATTGTGCCAAGGTTTTTGTGACCCATATGCATTATCTTGCACTTCTTTGCATTGAATTTCAACTGCCAAACCCCCAACCATTCTTCAAGTTTCTGCAGGTCCCTTCTCATTCTGTCTACACCCTCTAGTATGTCTACTCTGTTACAGAGCTTTGTGTCATCACAGAACAGTGAAATTCTGCCTTCTAGGTCCTGCGCAATGTCACTGATGAAGATGTTGAATAGGACCGGTCCCAGCACTGATCCTTGTGGTACCCTACTGGTCACTCTTCCCTCCGTGGAGTGACAGCCATTTACCACCACACTCTGTGTCCTGCCGCCTAGCCAGTTACCTACCCACCACACTACTGTCCTGCCCACACCATATTCCCCAGTTTGTGTAATAGTCTTCTATGTGGCACAGCACTGGTCAATCCAGTTGGCCCTGGCATCGCCTTCTCCAGTTGCAGCTATAGACTCTAAGGCTAGCCAAAGTCTTCACCCCTGACTCCAGGGGAAAAAACTGTTTTTTTCCCATGAGTCAGTGGTAGGAAAGACATAACAAAAGTGTATTTTACCTTCAATAAAAGCTCTAAAACTCACCACAGAGCTTCTAAATCCCCAGAGAGTCTGGGGGCTGCTTCCTACAGGCTGGTGTTAGCCCCATTTCTTTGCCTTTTGGTTTGACATTTGTCTATGCACGTTCCAGACATGGACTGCCTTAGCTGCTTTTATCTAGCTTCCTCCTTATCTGCAGGAACCTCCAAATTTGGTGTGCAGGATCCTGGATTTAGCCTGGGTGTGCTAGAAGGAAAGCAGTGTGTCAGTGCCCAGAATACAGATGTCTGCTAAGAGTCTCACAGCTTTTCCACATGATGGGTTGGCTGCTGACTTGGCTGGCCAGGTTCTGCCAGATGTACTTGTGTGTGGTTGGGGGGAAGTCTGCAGGCTTTTGGGAGAGAAATGAGGGCCATGCATTTGTCCCAGGCTTGCACTATTGTTACTATAATTGGGAGGATCAGGGAGGGTCCTGAGGGCTTGAGATCCAATAGAATGCCGAGACAGGGCACTTCTGCAGCTTCTGCTTCCAGTCACACCCATTGCAGTGAGTCAGTTGAGTGAGAGGAGAGTTGTCTGTATGCTTGTACCATATGATATACTATGATATAGCCTCGAACTACAGGAGGCCCACCCCACTGATCCTATGAGCTTGCAGCATAGCCTTGTTCAACTGGAGGGTGCCTTCCTAAAGGAGGCTGCTGATTAACTGTTCTGTTCTGTGAAAACCAGGGCCTGATTTTAAAAGGGTTGCTTTGCCTCAATGAAACTTGTGGCAGGAGTTTGATGGAGTGGCGATTGCCGCATGCCGCAAGTTCGATTTTAAAGAATTGAAGCTGCAACCCTTGCGCTGAATGCAGGCTTAGACCAGCTTCCCAGTCTACATTTGCATGATGGGAGGAGCCATTTACATCACTTGTGCCAAACCTCTGGCACAAGCTGATGTAAAATAAAGGCACTGTCACAACTTGTGTCCAAGGTTATAAACTGGGTGCAAGTTGGAAACTATCAGATGGTCAGCGGCAAACATTGCAGGATGCAAAGCTTGGTTGCAAGCCCTGTGTCCCTGTTTGAAAATGGGTCCCTTTGTCTGAATGCTAAGGAGCAGGTTCCCGTATACATATGCAAACTTAGGCAAGGCAAACATGTGAATGGCTTCAATCTCCCCCATTAGGAATAGGATGAGTTTGGGCCAGTGCCAAATTTCTTGTTTGAGGTCCATAAATAAGGGGGAAATGTTTGCGGTCACCAGCTCTGCTCATTTATGTGTGTAGAGCTTAATACATTTTAGATATGCTTGCCTCTATGGTCCCCATGTAGACAATGGCATCTTTTAATATGTAAATAGTTCTTTAATTTATTACCATATTTTTGGGACCCCTTAGCTAACCCCCAGTGTCTGGACACTGATAAGAACCCTGACCAGTTCCTCACCTTGCAGGTGGAGCCCAGATGTACCTGGTATCTGGGGGACCAGCTACCAAATTAGAGCACTATATATTTCTGTGGAGTCTTCAAAGTGTATGTGTCTAATATCTTACAGCATTTCACTCAAAGATGGATTGACACAATAGTGTATCTCTTAGACAGAGTGTGTGTGAGAGAGAAAGAGAGAGAGAGAGAGAGAGAGAGAGAGAGATGATAAACATAATGGTAGTAAATTTAAGATCAATTGTTGGTACAAATTGATTGGTTTTTGTGTCCCTTCCAACAACATCAATAGTATAAACAACTACTTTGGGTTAACAATAGACTGTACTAGCGTAAAAAATGTTCTTGGTCAGGACTGTGTTCTGCTCCTGAGCAGTATGGCAGGCTAAAAGAGCAGCTCTGTCCCAAGCCGCGGTGAAAGACTCATCAGTTTTTAACCTCTATTTATATTACTACTTTTGTAATATCAAAGCTTTTGTCTCTATATGGGCAAAGTAAAAAAGTCAAAAAATCCTACCCTGTCTGCGATCTCCCTGCAAACTCCGTGTCTGTGCCACAGTCGGGACTTCAGCCAGGGGCTATAGCGGACAGTGGAACACCGGGACATTATCCACCTGACCCCTCTATTGCAGTTGTTCTGCAAAAGTTCAAGGAGTTCCACATGGAGACACACTCTGTTCATACAGAGCTTAAAACATCTATTCTTTCCTTGGAAGCTAGTGGTTGAACTGATGAAACAAACCACCAACACCGATACACACATGGGCAGAATGGAGTGGGATCTTATTTGAGTGCTCCAGGACTGCCATTACTTATCAGAGCAGTGTGAGGACCTAGGAAATCAATCCAGGCACAATAATTTGGGCATTTATGGCATTCCAGAGGGCAATGAAGGTACCAGAGATATGGTGGCTTACCTGCAGTCTTTTTTGCCATCCATTTTAGACATATTGGATCTCTCTCCTTTGCCAATTAAGAGAGCCTATAGAGCACTGGGTCAGAAACTGGCTTCACCTGCACAACGCCCTTGCTCAATTCTTATAAGATTTTATAACTTCACTATAAAGCAGGAACTGTTGCAGAGGGCATGGCATAAAGGACCAATACTATATAAGAATTCCAGAATTTTCTTGGATAATGTTTATTCTCCAGCTCTCCAGGCAAAGAGACAAGCCTATGCCCCTGTCCTCCAAATCCTGTGCACCCACCAGATTACATTTTCTACACCTTATCCAGCTCGGCTCTAGATCCACTTTACCAATGGCACCAAAGTTTTTCACGATGCCAGTACAGCAGTCCACAATTTATCAGTACCTGATGAGCCTATGGAACCTGCCAATGCCAGGGATAAGCGAACTCTCCAAAAGGACTTCTGGACTCGAGCCTCTCCCAGCAGTAAGAAGCATCATACTGAAGCAGTACTACAAGAAATCAAGGCTATGCTTCAAGCATATAACCATAAGGACCTTTCATGAAAGAGCTCCTTGCTTAGATATTGCTTTATTCTAAGACCATGCACAGGACTTTTTGGACTATAGCTGGTTAACAGTAGCACCATAGCTTCCTAATCTCTTTTAGACTTTGTACTCTACCAAGTTGCCCTTTGTGGAGACTGCATGGAGGGGCAGATTGCAGGAATATGTCCTTTTGCTTTGTGCTGAGTTTATTTATTTATTTTTTTTTTAGTTTTGGTTGTTTTATGCCTCTTCTCTGTAGTCATTTTTCTATTTATGTGACTCTTTAGTTCTAAGTTTAGTTATTAATGTTGCTATGGGAGTTATGATTTTTTTATGGAGGCTGTGGTTGCTTTATTGCGTTCAACTTTCATTTTATTCCAGTTAGATTGTTTTGCTTTTTTTTTTTTTTATTTCATTATATTTGTCCTTCCTTTTCTCTGTCTATAACTATTATTTGTTTTTCTTATATGAATACAGATATGTGCACAGTAGTGACTTCTTCTGCACCGGAGCTATGGAACAGCATCATTGTCAATACAGAAGTTGAGTAAGACATTTTTTCCTGTTCCTGCATGTTAGTTTGCCTAGAATTCTGGTAGGTAAATTATAAAGTCAGCTTATGTCAGGCCCGTCTAATATTTAGCATACAGGAGCCTGGTTTAACTTTTTACTATTACTTATTTTCTACTTATTTTACATACAATAACACTCATGGTTCATATTTTGTTAATCAGTTATTTTTGATGTTACAAAGGGCCTATTAATAGATCAATGGGTTTTTTATTGATATAGATACTTTGGTCCTTCATACAGTTGCTTTAAGTTATTAGTTTTATTTATTTATTTATTTATTTTTGTTAACTGTAAACGTATGAGCCAAGGCCTTTTTCATATCGACCCAAGACTATAAAATAGTCACAAGATGAAACATAGAAACATAGACTTTGATGGCAGATAAGGACCGCTAGGTCCATCTAGTCTGCCCATTACCCTACCTACAGGATAGGCCGAGATCCTAGTTAACCAACAGCCTATTACTTCCTACCCCCACAAGAATTGCCTTATGTCTGTCCCATGCATTCTTGAATTCTCCACAGTTCTAGACTCCTACAACCTCCTCAGGAAGGCTGTTCCACGCATCCATTACCCTCTCTGTGAAATAATACTTCCTCACATTGCCCCTGAACCGCCCTCCTTCTATCTTTAAATTGTGTCCCCTTGTTCTTGCAAGTCTCTTTTTCTGAAAGATGCTACCCTCTTGGACTTTGTTGATTCCACTGAGGTACTTAAAAGTTTCTATCATGTCCCCCCTCTCCCTTCTTTCCTCAAGGGTATACATATTAAGCTCCTTTAGTCTCTCCTCATACGGCTTCTCTTGCAGACCCTGCACCATTTTAGTTGCCCTCCTCTGGACTGCCTCCATCCTGTCTATGTCCTTGGGAGATGGGGTCTCAGAACTGGACACAGTACTCCAGATGGGGTCTCACCAACTGTCTGTACAGAGGATAACAACTTCCTGTTTTCTGCTGATGATGCCTCTCCCTATACATCCCAGTATACCCCAGCCCTCCCTACTGCCTTCTCACATTGCTTGCTAACCTTAAGGTCATCTGATATGACTACCCCAGGTCCTTTTCCTTTGTTGTTGTTACTACCTCCCCACCCATTGTGTATTCTTCCCCTGGGTTCTTGTTTCCCAGGTGCATTATTGCACTTCTTTGCATTGAATCCTAGCTGCCATACTTCAGCCATTCCTCCAACCTTGCCAAGTCCTTTTCATCCTTTCCGCCTCCTTGTGTATCAACCCTGTTGCAGATCTTTGTGTCATCTGCAAAAGGCATACTTTCCTTCCAGTCCCTCTGCAATGTCACTGATGAAGACATTAAAAGGACTGGACCCAATACTGAACCCTCACGGTGCCCACTAGTAACCCCTTTCTTCAGAGTGGACTCCATTTACAATTACCTTCTGTGTTCTGTTGTCCAGCAATGTTTTACCCAGGCTACCACCCTGGCTGCCACTCCCAGGCTGGTTAATTCGACTATTAATCTTTTGTGTGGGACTGTGTCAAATGCCTTGCTAAAGTCTAGGTAGGCCATGTCCACAGTCCCTCCCTGGTCTACTACTTTGGTCACCCAGTCAAAGAAATCTATTAGATTCGTCTGACAGGACCTTCCGCCAGAACCCATGCTGCCTTGGGTCCTGTGTTCCACTGGCCTCTAGGTACTCAACTATTCTTTCCTTCAGAAGTGACTCCATCACTTTCCCTACCACAGAGGTCAGACTGACAGGTCTGTAGTTTCCTGCCTCTGTCTTGGTCCCACTTTGTGAAGGAGAATCACATCCGCCTTCCTCCAGTCCTCAGGTACCACACCATCCTCCCATGATTTATTAAAAGAGTAGCCAGTGGTTTCATTAGTTCCTCCTTAATTCTTTTTAGAATTCTGGGGTGAATTCCATCAGGACCCATTGCTTTGTCCACCTTCAGTTTTAGGAGTTCTTGCAGAACCCTTTCTTCTGTGAAAGGACTGGGATCGACCCCCTATCAAAAGTGCTTCTGTTAATTGGATTAGCACTCCCCCTCCTCTTTTGTGAATACTGAGCAGAAATATTCGTTCAGTATTCCTGCTTTTCACTGTCCCCTCTGCCCACCCACCGTTCATTCTATTCAGCCTCACTATCCCTCCTTTGTCTTTCTCTCGCTGATGTATCTATAAAGGTTTTATCCCTTCTTAACTGAGTTGGCTATCTTTTCCTGAGTTTGGGCCTTGCTATTCTGACTTCCCTCCTGCTTCCTTCTGCCTTAACTGTACAGCTCTCTGTCCTGCTCCTTATGTGTTTCCTTATACTCCGGAATGCTATCTTTTCTTCCTGACTTTCACAGCCACCTCTTTTGAGAACCATAGTGGCTTTTCTTTCATTTGATTTGTTTATTTGCTTCACACAAATGCTTGTTGCCTCTGTGATGGCAGTTTTGATAATTCCCCATTGTTGCTCACACCTCTTTCTAGCCTGTTTGCTAGTGCTTTTCTGAGGCACTCTCCCATCTTGTCAAAGTCAGCCCTCCTAAAGTCCAGTACCCTCACTTTTGTATGGCTTGACTCTGTAGCTGAGTTTAACGTGAACCACACTGTTTGATGGTCACTTGTCCCAGATGGCAACCCACTTCTAGATCTGAGATCCTCTCACTGCCCCGTTTGAGAGTCACGAGGTCTAAGATTGCTCCCTCACAGTGGGTTCCAAACTAGCTGTCTAATGCCTGCCACCCGTAGGGTATCAAGAATGGCCCTGCTCTTGGATGTGGCTGCAGCAATGTGCTCCAGTTAACATCTGGCATATTCAGGTCTCCCATCAACAGTATCTCCCTTTCTCTGCCCTTCTAAGAATGCCTTCTATCATATCCTTGTCCATTCCTTCCCTGACATGGGGTGATGTTATACAAAAGATAACTTTTACATTCACTTAATACAGAAATACAAACACATGACATATAAGACAAACAATAGAATACAAATTATTTAAAATAGCAGTGGCATTGAAGGCTACTCAATAATTGATGCTTCAATTACTTTTTGAATAAGTTATGACTACTCATAGTTCTCAATTCAATTGGAAGATCATTCCAGTATTTTGGTGCTTGAATACATAGAAACATAGAAACATAGACTTTGACGGCAGATAAGGACCGCTAGGCCCATCTAGTCTGCCCATTTCCCTACCTACAGGATAGGCCGCAGATCCTAGTTAACCAACAGCCTTTATCTTCCTGCCCCCCACAAGAATTGCCTTGTGTCTGTCCCATGCATTCTTGAATTCTCCCACAGTTTTAGACCTCACAACTTCCTCAGAAAGGCTGTTCCATGCATCCACTACCCTCTTTTTTAAATAATACTTCCTCACATTGCCCCTGAACCGCCCTCCTTCTATCTTTAAATTGTGTCCCCTTGTTCTTGCAAGTCTCTTTTTCTGAAAGATGCTACCCTCTTGGACTTTGTTGAATAGAAAAAGCTTGAGCACCCATTTTAGTTTTAGTGACTTTCAAATTTAAACAAGAAAGAAAATTTGATCTCAAGTTTCTTGGAGCTTCCCTTACAGATATCAGAGAATACAAGGGAGAGAGACTTTTTTGTCTCAATACATTATCTGTTTTACAACAAAGAGAGTAAATGGAACTCGAGTTAGGTGGTAGAAACCCTGAAACTTGATATAAAGTACAATGATGTGTACTATAAGGCAATCTATAAACAAATCTACAAATACTATGAAAAGTCATTGTTAAGTTGTTTACCACATGTTTAGACAAACTAGTAAACAAAAATGAATTATAATTCAGTTGAGAAAGTAGTATACTCTGTGCTATATGCTTCCTGGCTGTAAAGTTAACACATTCTGTAGTCTGACTAAACCCCTAATTTTTGATTTACTGTTTTGTTAAAGTCAATATATGATTTGAAAATGTTAAATTTGAGTCCAAATTCATTCCCAAATATCTAAAACATTGCACCTGCTCCAAATGAGTTCCATTTTACCAAAATGGAGAATCCAATCTACTATTAACACTAGTGAAGTGTCAGCTTATTTTTTTTTTTTTTGTCGCACGCCAGCTCATACAGCATGAGCACAGGAAGCCAACCCTTTTTGTAATTGCTCTCAATGGAACAGCACCATTGCAGTAATAGTAGCTGTACTAGGTAACATTTCCAGTGCTTGATTGCATGCTGACCTGGAGTCTACAGTATACAGGCAAGACACACTAGTTTGTTCTGGGCTCTTGCTCTGTTCTAGATGCATGAGCCTGGTTTCAATCCATTTTTTCTATGTATGTTTTCTTCCTCCTCAAGTTGGCTCCACATGTATATACATATATCATAATTCATTTTCTAATGGGCTTACTAGTGCATTTATTGGTGCTGTATTATATGCTTTTGTCCCTGGGGTCTTGGAAATCTGGTTTTCAGTCTCTGATATTTTAGAAGGCCCAGTTAGATCCATACTCACTATGCCTGAAGGGCAATATTTTTTATATACATACAGTCTTCCAGAGTTTTAGGAGATATGACTTAATTTCGCTATTGTTTTTTTTAACTTTGCCCCTTCCTTCTTTTTTCTAATTCATATAAGCAGCAAATGAAAGGAACCTATGAGATTCTTCTGGCTAACAAATCCTACCCTGCTGCATTGGTTCCCTAGGAACCTGGGGTCATATTTTCCATTGATTCGCCCTGTGGTTGCATCTGTGTTTTCAAGCACTATTAAGGAGCCTAAGAATTTTTCAGCTCCTACCTTGGAAGCCACTCTATTTTCTCTTGTGGTTGTTGTTCTTCAGTGATTTTTTCGTATTGTATCTACTGTATGCCTGGTTGGTAGTTATTGTTATTCACTTAGCCTAGTAATATTTTGCTTTTTCATATTTTCCAAATGCAGTTTCTTGATTAACCAAGAGCAGTTTAAGTATGTTTGTATTTTCTTCTGTAAGCTACATGACTTATTCACCCAGCTTTGTTACTGCAGTATTTTTGCATTGTTTTTTTCAAAACAGATTTTTTGCTATTACAAGATGTTCTCGAACGTGGGCAAGGTATTTCTTCTTGAAGCATTTCCTATCTTTATAGTTCGGGGCAATTTTTCTCCTTAAGGCTGAAAAGTATTTTGCTTCCTTTTCTCTGTATTTTAGGAGGCTGTTTTCTTCTAAGTGAATTTCTACTTTTTGTTTATCTACTTTAGACTAAAGGGTTTGTGGAGTTGATTAGTTTACTCGTTCCCCATAACACTTAGCTGCCTAATGTCTTCTGTTTCTAAACTTATTTTGTATAATGTTAATGGAATGCATAACCCAGTGAAACACTATCACCTCCTTCAGTACTTTCGCCAACAGCAGGCTGATTTCATTTTATTACAAGAAACGCATTTATCCCTGGACGATCATATGAAATTTTGAAAGTTTGGTTATGATAAGGTCTTTTTTGCTTTGCATTCCTCTGGCCACCTCTGTGGGGTTTTGACCTTATGTCACTGTGGGCTCCTGTTTGAAGTCCAGTCGAGTATAAGTGATGACGTAAGTTGTTATGGAATAGTGATGGGTGCATTGTGTGGACAGGAGATAACAATAGCCAACATGTATTTTCCCCTGGTACAGATATACATGTTTCTCAGCTTTTTTTTCACCGTATTGACTCTCTTTGAAGGGACAGTTGATATGCGGGTGGGGGCTTAAATTTAACTTTAAACCTCAGACATAGACATTTCCAATCCAAAAGCACACCATTATTCATCTAATTATAAATATGTCCCCCATACTCTTAGACATCTGGGAATGCTGGCCTGGTGGCGTTGAGGGCTGAGGCGCTGGATGCCACACCTCAAGCTACGCCGGTGACCCCTGTTCAGGAATGAGCTCAGGTCATCGGGGGTCAGCAGAGGAGGACTGGGATTGAGTGTCAGGAGACAGCTCTCCTAGTCCTGGGATGGGCTTGGGAAACTATACCATGCTGCGGTGACACCTGGGGACACCCAGAGGTACCACAGGTGATGGTGTAACCAGAGGGGGGACCGCAGAGGACGTCTGCACGTATGTGCATGGACATCATTACACATCCGTGATCCCAATGGGGAGAAACAAGTAGAAAATGGCAGCATAAAGTCTGCTGCAGCTTGATAGCTGCAGTTTCACCTGCCGATGATGCCTGGAGGCATGTGCTGGTAATGGTTCCTCACTGGGCACAGGAGCTACAGATGGGGGCCCCTTTCACAGGTGTAGATGTGTCTGCCAGCTGGGCATGTGAGCTTCAGGGTTGGCAGTGGAGTGGAGGAGTGGTGGCTGGATGTGGAGCAGGACTGTGGCTGCAAGGCAGAAAGTGTTAAATAATAAAATAAGACATCTGGGAATTGTTGATACTTGGCATTTTCTTCATTTCTCAGCTGCATGGCTATACTCATTATTCTGCATGACATGGGAGTTTTGCCCATTTGGATTACCACTATGGAGCATCTTGGATATGTTCATAATGTTGAGCAGGTTCTCTTCACTTATCAGATCATGCCTCAATCCATGTCTTGCTTATGCTAAATTAGCCCTCCCGCTGTTCTTTTTGGTGTCTTCATCTGGGTTATTTGAGGTACCAGATACTAGTTGGTGAATTGGTTGCTCAAGTAACACAATTTCTGGATAATAATGATGATGGTTCCATATACCCTAGCATACTTTGGGATACTTTAAAGTCCATGTTGCGAGGTAAGCTTATTGCATATACTTCAGCTAAACTGAAAGAGTGGGATAAAAAGATGACCAGGTTATACATAGATACATAGATACATAGACAGTGTCGGCAGATAAGGGCCTATGGCCCACCTAGTCTGCCCATTTGAGCTTGTAAGTTCAGTTTGTTTTCCTAGAAGTCTATTTCCCCTTACCCCTGACCTCTAGAATTCCTTTATGTCTATCCCATGCATTCTTAAATCCGGTGATTGTTTCAGCCCCCACCACTTCCTCTGGCAGGGTGTTCCACTTGTCCACCACCCGTTCTGTGAAGAAATTCTTTCTCATGTTTCCTCTGAATCGTCCTCCTCCAACTTCATCCCATGCCTCTAGTCCTGAAACATCTTTTCGCTTAAAATAGTGTTTTCCTGCACCCTGTTCCTCCCTGTAAGATACTTGTATGTCTCTATCATACCTCTCTCCCTCCTCTCCTCCAGGAGTACATGTTCAGTTCCTTCAACCTGTCTTCATAGGACTTGTGATGCAACCCATGCACCATCTTTGTTGCCCTCCTCTGAACCTTCTCTACCCTGTCTATGTCCTTACGTGGTATGGTCTCCAGAACTGTCACGCTGTACTCCAGGTGGGGCCTCACTAGTGTCTTGTATAGCGGAATTATGACCTCCCCTTTCTGCTGGTGATGCCCTGCCTATACATCCCAGCATCCTATTTGTTATACCATTCTTAACAAATCTTGCAAGCAACTTCAATATAGGAGACAAATTCTTTCATCCCAAACTATTAGAGGCTCAGTCCGATCTTCAAGCTATTAGACCAAAAGACTGAGCATGCTCTTTTCTATTACGGCAGAAATGTCATCTAGGAGGCTCTAAAGGCTCTAGATACCTGGCTTGATGGCTTCATTCATTCCAGGTAGCTGCTATGGTGATTAAGCCGCAACATCCCTACACAGGCACAATTACTTACCGTAGTGCAGAAATTCTCTCCATTGTTCATTCATATTACTCTTCCTTTTATTCCTCTGATACTTATTCTTTGCTGAATAATCAGTTAAATTCCTTTCTAGCTCAAATGGGGCTTCCTAAACTTGCTACTGTACAGGTACACCTGTTAACTACACTAATCTCTTTCACTTAATTGTAGGCAGCTATTCAAAGGGCGAAAACAGGCAAGTGCCCTGGTATTGTCGAATTCCTTTCAAATGTTTGTAAGATTACTGCCCTTCGGGAGTCACTTGCTCCACTTTTGCTTAGGGTTTTACATTCCATACAAGATGATAAAGATCCCCCTCCATCTTGGAATTATGTAGTGATTCGAGCGCTCCTCAAGCCAGACAAGGATCCCTCTAAACCAGAGTCTTACCAACCAATCTCCATGTTAAACTCAGATTACAAGTTCTTTATGACTATTTTAGCTTCTCAGCTAAAGGGCCTTCTCCCTGTCCTGCTGGATCGGGACCAGGTGGGTTTTGTTCATAAGTGACAGGCACATGACAATGTGTGGCATACTTTTTTGTTATTAGATTTTGCTCATCAACAATCTATCCCCATGGTCCTGGTCAGCTTGGATGCAGAAAAGGCCTTTGATCATGTTTCTTGGTCTTTCCTTTGGTACATGTTTATGGGTTTCCATTGTCATTTATTACTGTTGCAGTCTCTATATAAAGCCCCTGAAGCAAACGTTAGGGTCAATGGCTTACTATTTTCTATGTTTTCATTAGAATGGGACACTGGTCAAGGCTGTCCCTCTCACCTCTATTATTTATGCTATATGTTAAGCCGTTAGCCTCACATATTTGCCGATCTACTAAAATTACTGGTCTTCCTCCCATGGTCAGGATTATCACATTGCCTGATTCACTGATGATATTCTTCTAATGTTAACAAACCTCACGTCTTTGCTCTTAGAGGTTTTTCATGCTCTCTATACTTGAGCAAAAAGCAGGATTCCGTTTCAATAAGATGAAAACTGACCCATTGGTTAATTATCCCCCTTCAGAAATTCAGAATTTATTACCACCTGCTGGAACAAAATTTTATAAAGTACTTAGGATCTCAGTACTGAATCTTTTGACCAATTGGACATCATGAATTATGAACTCTGATGCGAGCAATAATAAATTATCTTACGTGGTGGTCCTTTGCCTCTCTCCTTTTTTTGTTGATTTGAAACCATTAGTCTTAATATTTTACCTAGAATCCTGTTTTTTCTCCAGACCCTCCCCATTTTGCCTCCCTCATTTTATATCCATGAATGGCAATGACTATCCCTTCGCTTTCTCTGGAGACATATTAAACAGAGAGTTAGGGCTGCTCTCTTGTATCTATCGCCATTGAAAGGTGGTATTGGCTTTCCTAATTTTCAGTGGTATGCTGAAGCTTGCTGTTTTCGTATTTTCTGTCTTTGGCCTAACTCACCTTACTGTTAACATTGGAAGGATACTGAGTTCTGCTTGAATGACTTACATGATGTTGGGTGGGTATTATATGCCTTCCCCCCATGTAGAGTAGATAATCGCAGTCTGTTTATTTTAGCGATATTCGCTATTTCAAGTTTTATGCGAATTTAAACAGACTGCGATTATTATAATAATCAGGAGAAGTACCTATGTTTCTCTCTTTAAAATTGTACCTGCTCCCTAATATTAGCATCACTAAATAAACTTGCGGGTGGAGGTGCAGTAAAGAGTAAAGTCAATCATTGTTATTCACAGTATTTAACCTTTAATCATTTAATTCATGCAAAACACAGTACCAGTTAATGTAAATAAAAATAAAAAAAACTCATAAGGACTTTCATGTCCTTTCATGTCAACTACTCAGTAACATTGCATCCTATTCTGTATCCTATTCAAAGAAACATTCAAAAATAAAGTGAAGCAGATCAGTCCGACTTTTCTCCCTCTGGTTCGGCTACTGGACGTGTGCTCTGCAAGACATAATTAAATGTCTGATCTTAAAAAATAGTAAATCATTTTATGTATCACTTTTTTTATCACATTTCGTGTTCTTTACTACTGTATTGCAACATTTAAAGAACCATACTGTACCAGATTCAGACAGTGTTGGTGTGCGTCAAGAATGCCGGGTTGTCTGAAACCTCGTACTATGTCATCACATCTTGCCTGCAAAGATTCAAAGCTTGCCTGAAGCCATCTGGCATGGTGTTCCTTTAGAGTCACTAGTTTCAAATCAATATTTAGTTCATCAGCCCCAGCAGCAGGCTTATCGTACACCAGTTCCACACACCATGCAGTGAAATTGCTTTTAAGCATGTCCTTGAAAATGTTATTTATGGACACGTCCAGGGGTTGTAGAGCATCTGTGCAGGCTGTGGGTATGAAAATGGGTATAATGCTGCAGTTCTCCAGTCTGTGTAAATCAGTTTCTATGGTATGTGCTCAATAGAGGTCCAAAATCAATAAGGCTTTCTGTTCAGACGGCAGCCCCAGCTTTATTTTGATCTCAGCAAAGTAATGGAACTACGATTGTATCAATGAAGTCAAGAGTTGTTGTCTCATTAGCCCAGTGATTTATTGACTGGGTGATATGCCATGAAGCTGGAAACTTATGAATAGGGTTACAGGCCGCTGTCTTCCCCTTGTAAATGACCTGGGGCGGTAACATATTGCCCAACAGTGCACATGCCAGTACTATGGAAACCTATCTGTTATCCCCAAGTCCAGTTAAAGAGACTTGCTTAGAGCCCATTGACTCCATTGTCCACTTGGAGACAGGTACCATGATGATGCCTGTCTCATTCATATTTAACACTAGCTCAGGAGGTATTAGCTCTTGTGAGCAAGCAACCGAACTCTGCTTCAGGGAAGATGCTTTTAAATTAATGAAATCAGAAGGACCTTTTGAGCAACCTTTGTGCCTTTCCTTTTGCTAAAAGCCATCCTGTGCAGGAAGCTCCACACCCATTTACTGGTTAATTGAAGATATCCACCATTCTCAACCAGTAAATGTGGATTGTTAGATTTTACTATGCCCGATGCAACTGTATGAATCACTCGCCCGTTCACCACAGCACCTTCAGCTCTGAGCAAGCGCACAATTTTTTTCAATTGATCCTCAAGCTCATCCACTAAGTGTGTAGGCTGGCTGCGGGGTTTTCTTGGCAGAACAGGTGAGAGAGTATTGGGGTCATTAGTCTTTTTCACTGCAGTTAAATAATCTAGTTTAAACTTCCGAATACTGCTCTCGTTAACTGTAACATCAGCATTTGCCTGGTGAAACCTCATGACTGACATGATGCCATGCTCTGAGGCATACTTGCCAAGTTTAAACCTTACTTCTGGGGAATACTAGGCATAGGTAGATGGTCTGCTCCATTTAGTCAGTGGTAAAGCAGAGGCAGACAGCTCTTGAACAACAGAAGCAGCTACATGCTGCTCAACGCCAAAGTTACATGCCAAGTCAGCATCATCAATAGCACTTGCATCAAATGGGTACTTCCTCTTCTGCTGGGATGACTTGAGCCACTTAAGCAGGGACATTGTATGGGCTACAAAAAAATGTGCAAGCAGAAAAGAGGTAACTGTAAGTTATTTTAACCAGCCAGAATATGGGGAGTGTCAGGGAGTGTCTGCAATACTGGAACACACAGTTACCTAATCAGGTCAGTAGCGCATACAGTGAGACCATATTATACAGTACCACTTATGTGCTAATTCTACAGGGTGTGAATATGCGGTAGCAATAGTGGTCACGAATGCTGGTGCCCACGAATACAATCAGTTCTACAGTATTTCCCATTATCTCACTTTTCATGTTTACTAGAGAGGTTTTGCAAATTTGGCATAATCTCCAGTGGCGCTACCTCAAACAGAAATGAGTCTACTTAACCACCGTAGGTTGGAATCAGCAGAATCCTCTTAACAAAACGGATAATTTTCTTTGTTGCTGGTTGCGAGCAGGGCTTATATACTATCACCAGATTTTAGACTCCAGCGGTCTCCATATGTTTGCAGATCTTCAAATAAAATATAGTTTACCGCTCATGGATCATTATAGATATCTGCAGCTTTGTGCCTATTTATGACCCTTGCCAACCCAAACTCAGATGTTAGTATCTACCATTTCTCCCATGACTACTTTGTTAATTTCTACTCAAAAGAGAGGTGCTCCAGAACATTTGATAGGTACTCTTCCTCAATTTTCCATTCCCTGATGACAGAATCTGCTGAGTCTATTTTAGTTAAATGGACCACAGACCTAAATATACAATGTGACCCTGAAGAATGGGAGGAATATGCCTTGACTACATATACTTTATCTACCACTCCTTATGTAAAGGAATTTGCATGGAAATGTACAGTAGATTGTGCCTTTTCTTTATTTTGGCTTGTGTTGCATGATATAAGGATCCCTTAGCAGGGAGAGTTTGAAGGTTATGTGGAGAGAATATGGTGGATCATGCACACATTTTCTGGGCTTGTCCGCACATGCAGCAGTACTGGTCTTCAGTCTCCCAAGTTATTGCCCAGTTACTTGACCCCAGCCTCTCTCTTACACCCTAATTGGTTTTATTACATATCCTGCCATTCACGTTGCTCCTTCAACCATGTCAAATGAAGTTATTATTGACCCTAGTGGTCTGCGCTTAGAAGGCCCTTACTAAATTGTGGCTTAAGTCTCAGCCCCCAACATTACAACATTGGATAGAAATTACTGATTTTTTTTATGGTCTTGAAAAAAGGTATATATAAGCAATTGAACTGTTTACAAATTTTCAAGAAAACCTGGGGCCCCTGGGTTAATTACAAACTTCAAATGGACCTGAGTTTTATTCCTTTGTGGCTTTGCTAGTTCTGGTACCACCACTGTTTTTTGGAATCTTAATGGGGTTGTATTTTTACCTTTTTACTTTTTATGTCGCAAAACTTGATGTAGTGCCTTGCCATTTTGGTTAAAACAGTGGGTGCTTTCTTTTGGTTAAACTCTATATGGGCTATTTCATGTAATTTACTTGTTTATAGTTGTAGAGATTGTATTAGCTTCCATGTTATTTTATATAATTTTTAAGGATGTCCCTGTTTCTTCTTGCCTATCAGTCACTGTCAAGTGTCATATATGTGACTGACTATGTAATTTGTTTATTCTGCAAGTTAATAGTATACTAATAACATATAATTATAAAAAAAATGTTCTAGGTAAGATAATAAGATATGAGCATTTTTGAGATGGGGGTTCATTGTTAAGAATAAGAACACAGGATTCAAGTAATAGAAGAGACCAAGCTGTTCATCTTGTCTGCCTCCACCCCCACAACTCAGCAGATGTATTGATCTATGTCATATGCTGTATCTGTAATGTGTCTGTATATCTAAACAATATCATTTATTTTCATTATGATCCTGGTACTAAGAAGGAGAAACCCCACCCATGGTGGGAACCCTGGGGAACCTAAGGCTCAATGAGTCTACCTTTCCATTGATATATACATTGTTTGTTAACTCCAAAGACCGACAGAGTTACAGCGTGTTAAAATTGCAGTGTTATCCTATGGGAATTGTAATTTTTTAATTTTTGTGTTTTTTTTTGTGCCCCTAAATTTTGGAGGGGGGTGTTATGTGTTAGTGTTGTAGTACTCACGAAGATCTTTATTTTGATAATAGATTGCCCCATAACTGCGTATATTGACAGAGTTACATCTCGATATAGTTGAAATGTGTAAAAAAATAAGTCCAAATTCTTTTTTGTGTGAAGGGATCTTTTTTCGTGGTATGCACCTCCTGTGGTGAAACCTCTACAGTGACATATGTCACTGCCAACAACAGTGCCAGTCACTGCAGAGGTTGCGGCTGGACCAGCCAACACTTTCTTCACCTGCACTCCCCTCCAAGGAACCCGCTGACTTGGAGTTGGTATCTATAAGAACGGGGTGTAGGGACAGAGCCCCATGTGGGTGGATCAGGAAAAAACAAAGAAAACACAGTCCTCTATGTGCATCTCCATGCCAACTGCAACTCACAGTCGACAAGGAGCTCAGTATCCTTCCCAAAGTTTAATGTACAGTATGTCTGGTATCTACTTGTTTTTTTGTATTATAACAAATTGAACCATGTTTGGGCATCTATTTTCCCTTTCTTCTCAAGCTCATGTATAGTACTATTTCAAAATCTGCAGATCCAGGCGGTAGTTTTTCAACAAAGCTCCTTTACTGAATGCCATGAATTATTCGGTTTGCCCTCATCTGTACATCTTAGGTCTGCACAATAGCTTTTTATATTATGATGCCTGACAATTCAAAAGCATACTTCAGCCCAAATCATAGTTATATACCACAAAAAATGTTTTTCGTACAATGTGAGAAGGCAGTAAGGGTGGCTGGTGGGTTACTGGGATGTATAGGGAGAGGTATGACCAGTAGAAAACGGGAAGTTGTTATCCCTCTGTACAGACAGTTGGCGAGACCTCATCTGAAGTACTGCATGCAGTTCTAGAGACCCCATCTCCACAAGGACATAGACAGAATGGAGGCAGTCCAGAGGGAGGGCAACAAAAATGGTGCAGGGTCTGCAAGAGAAGCCATACGAAGGTAGACTAAAGGAGCTTAACATGTATACCCTTGATGAAAGGAAGGAGGAAGGACATGATAGAAACTTTCAAGACTAGAAACATAGACTTTGACGGCAGATAAGGACCACTTGGCCCATCCTGTCTGCCCATTTTCCTTCCTATTGATAAGCTGCAGATTCTAGTTAACCAACATCCTACTTCCTGCAACCCCCACTACAATGTCCTATGTCTGTCCCATGCATGTTTGAATTCCCCACTGTTTTAGACCCACCAACCTTTCCCAGAAAGGGTGGTTCCATGCATCCACCACTCTCCATGAAAAAATTTCCTCACATTACCCCTGAGCCATCCCCTCTATCTTTAAATTGTGCCCCCTTGTTCTTACACATCTCTTTTTCTGAAAGATGCTACCCTCCTGAACTTTGTTGATTTCCTTGAGGTACTTGAAAGTTTCTATCATGTCCCCTGTCCCTCCTTTCATCAAGGGTATACATATTAAGCTGTCTCAGTCTCTCTTCATATGGTTTCTGATGCAGACCCTGCACCATTTTAGTTGCCCTCCTCTGGACTGCTTCCATCCTGTCTATGTTCTTGCGTAGATGGGGTCTCCAAAACTGCGCACAGTATTCCAGATGGGGTCTCACCAACTGTCTGTACAGAGGGATAACCACTTCCCTTTTTCTACTTGTGATGCCCATTCCTATGCATCCCAGTATCTCCTTGGCTCTCCTTACTGACTTCTCACATTGCTTACCCACCTTTAGTCATCTGATATGACTGCCCCCAAGTCCCTTTCCATTTTTGTTGTTGTTAGTACCTCCTCTGCTATTGTGTACTTTTCTCCTGGTTTTGTTTCCAGGTGCATTGCTTTGTACACTTTTGCATTGAATCTAAGTTGCCATATGTCTGACCATTCCTCCCATCTTGCCAAGTACCTTCTCATCCTTTCTACCCCCCCTTGTGTATCAACTCTGTTACAGATCTTTGTGTCATCTGCAAAGAGGCATACCTTTCCCTCCAGACCCTCTGCAATGTCACCTATAAAGATGTTAAAGAGGACTGGACCCAGTATTGAGCCCTGAGGCACTCCACTAGTAACCCCCCTTTCTTCAGAATGTGTTCCATTCACTATTACCTTCTGTATCCTGTTGTGCAGCCAGTTTGCTGCCCTACCCAGGCTATCACTCTGGAACCCACTCCCAGGTTGGCTAACTTGATTATTGGTCTTTTGTGCAGGACTGTGTCAGATGCCTTGCTAAAGTCTAGGTAGGCCATATCCACAACCCCTCCCAGGTCTATTACTTTGGTCACCCAGTCAAAGAAATCAATTAGATTCATCTGACATGACCTTCCTGCTGTAAATCCATGCTGCTTTGGGTCTTGTGCTCTGCTGGCCTCTAGGTACTCAGCAATTCTTTTTTTCAGAAGTGATTCCATCATTTTCCCTACCACTGAGGTCAAACTTACAGGTCTGTAGTTTCCTGCTTCTGTTTTGCTCCCACTTTTGTGGAATCACATCTGCCTCCTCTAGTCCTCAGGTACCACTCCATCCTCCCATGATTTGTTAAAAGTGTGGTCAGTAGTGTCACTAGGTCCTCCTTAGTTATTTTAGGATTCTGGGGTGAATCCTATCAGGCCCCATTGCTTTGTCCACCTTGAGTTTTAGGAGTTCTTTCAGGACTCTTTCTTCTGTAAATGGACTGGTGTCAACTCCCTACCCAGAGTGCTTCTATTGTCTGGTTTAGGTAACTCCTCCTCATCTTCTTTTGTGAATACTGAGCAAAAGTATTCATTCAGTATCTCTGCCTTTTCACTGTTTCCCTCTGCCCACCTCTCCTCTCCTTTATTAATCTTCACTATTCCCCCCTTAACCTTTCTATGCTCCCTAATGTACCTATCCAAGGTTTTATCCCCCTTCTTAACTAAGTTGGCTATTTTTTCCTCGGTCTGGGCCTTTGCTATTCTGACTGCCTTCCCCACTTCTTTCTGCTTTAATTGATACAGTTCCCTGTCGTGTTCCTTCTGTGATTCCTTATACTTTTTGAATGCAGCCTTTTTCTCCTTAACCTTCCCTGCCACCTCTTTTGAGAACCATGTGGTTTAGTACCTCAAGGGAATCAACAATGTCCAAGAGGGTAGCATCTTTCAGAAAAAGAGATGTGCAAGAACAAGTGGACACGATTTGAAGATAGAGGGGGGATGGTTCAGTGGCATGTGAGGAAGTATTTTTTTCACAGACAGGGTGGTGGACGCGTGGAACGGCCTTCCTGAGGAGATTGAAGGGTCAAAATCAGGGGGGAATTCAAGAATGCATGGGACAGACGTAAGGTAATTCTGGTGGGGGGTAGGAAGAAGTAGGCTGTTGGTTAACTAGGACCTGCAGCTTATCCAAAAGGTAAGAAAATGGGCAGACTAGGTGGGCCAAGCGGTCCTTATCGGCCGTCAAAGTCTGTTTCTATGTTTCTATGTGCTACTGTACAATGAGGGTAAGGCATAGTTCGAAAACATTTTCATAGATTCATAGGATTTTGTCGGCAGATAGGACCTCCTGCCTACTCAGTGTGCCCATATAACCTCTGATATATTTATAAGTGTACTGACCCTATGCACTATCTGGCTGTTAATGTCACAAGTTTCATTAAACAATAAAATGAGAGAATGTTTGCAGTTATTAGCTGATGGAAAACTGTATTAGTTGAAGATTGTGACACATTCAGTCAGGGCTGAATTTACCACTGGGCAAACTGTGCACTTGCCATGGGTTCTGAGTATGAGAGGGGTCACCAGTAGCAGTACAATTTTAAATCTGTTTTTTTTTAGTAGTTGTGCTGATGTACTTGCCAAACACACTTCACTTTTTTCACCTGGGGAGGGAAGTTAGAGAAATCAAGCCACAAAGCCTCCAAGGAGCAAGTGAAAGTGAAAGGAGCCATGGGGCCATACACGCTGCTTGAGCGCGAGTCACCTTTTTCTTTCACTCTTTAAGACCCCTCCCCCTCTGCATGGTGGGGGTCCTCCTCCTCTTGTTTGGCAGACGATTCCTCCATGACATTGTGACACATTCCAAGTTTGTATATGTGCTTCTTGCCTGTGCAGCCATGTCCCATGCTCCCCCTTCCCGACCTACCCCCTTCTCTAGAACTTAAACAGCCATGTGACCTACCTATTCACCCATGGCCCTTCATAATATCTTGGACTCCTCCTCACTCATCTGCACCTGCCACGCCAGTACTTACTGTGCTGGGAGGACCTAATCCAGATGTCCCTTTCTTCTCTACTCTGAAAAAAAACACACTGCAGAAGTAATGGCAGCTGCTTTGAATGCAGCAGCTCTCAGCTTTCCCTTCATTATGATGACATGCCCGTCATCAGCCACATGATGCTATCTCAGATGGTCTCTCTCAGACTCCAGAGTGTAGACTTTTGCGGCAGGTACTGGCAGAAGCACATGAGGTGTCACCATTAGACTTAGTTGTTCAAGGTGAAGAGGGAAAGTTAAACAGTCAGTATCCAAGTTAAAAAAATTAAAAAGAAACCTGAAATTAGTTAGTCCTTAGTAGTAGTCGTAGTAGTGGTAGTAGTGGTAGTAGTAGTACAGTGGAGCCTCTTAAGTACACATCCTTGGGATAAAAGATTTTGTGCATTTAACAGAAAATCATTTCCAGGCACATTTTACTATTTCTGTAATGTGCTTTATTAAATACCGGGAGTGCTCAAGTTAAAATGATATTACTGCACAGTCCTACTTTAAAAAAATCAGTAATCTTTTGTTTTGCATGTTTCAGTGTAGGACTCAAAATTTAACAGAAGGTTAAAGTCAGTATTTTCCTTTGACTAAACAAATTGTTTTACTGTGGCCATGCTAGACAGCACCATGGCTGCAGTTAAGATGTTAAGGTAGACTATTTAAGGTGGAACTATACAAAATGTGCACTTAAAAGTTGGATTGGACTGAAAATCAACAGGAAAAGTAAAAACAAAAATGTGCATTTATCCGAAATTTGCACTTACATGTAATGCACTTAAGAGGTACATTCAACATTGGATGAATAGGAAAACAATTGGGATATTTTAAACGTGCATTTAATTGGGATGGGCACTTTTCCAATGTGCACTGAAGTGGGCCGCACTATAGTAGTAGTAGTACTGGTACTCGTGGAGTCATTAGTGTGATCCCATCAGTTAGATTATAAAGAACAGTAGGCCAAGGGGTCAGAGTCATCACTTTAAGGGCCCAGTACACTGTACCAGTTCTGCTGGGGAAAAAAATGATAAATAAATGTAAAAAGAAAGTATTTTGTAACTGAAACTCCTTAGTCAGTCACTAGTAAGTTTAGTGACTGATGGAATCATCATGTGATCCCATCTATCAGTTGGATAAAAGCCAGCAGTTCAGGACAAGTGATTGTGTCACACACCATCCTCTACTGACCTGAATCAAGGAATCACAGCACACAGCAACTGACACAGAGCAGAGAAGGGCAGAGGGCTGCTACTCACTAATCCCTTCAGGAGTTTCCAACTGGTGATCCTTATCACCACTGAAGTAGGTAAAAATGTTTAACTGTTATAATATTGGCGCAATAGTTGTATGTTTATTGTCCTTGTACCCAGACAGCAGGGCTGCTGCCTGCCACCCAGTTAGTGCTGCTGGTGGTGGTATTTTACCTATCTAACTCAGTTAGAAAGAGTAATCCTAGTCTGATGGTGGCTCAGGCTGGCCTGGAGACTGGGAGTGCAGAATAGTGTTGTGGGACTAGAGCTACGGTATGCTCTGTCACACTGAGTTTTAGGTAGGTAAAATAATAACTGTTTACTGTTTGTATGCATTCTTACATCATTTGTTTTTGGTATAAAAATGTTATGTGGCTGGCAATATGGCAGTCAGAGTAGCTGGACACCCCTCCAAATGCATTTTTAGGCATCAAAAACCCTTCAACCTTTAGGGTTTGCCTAGGTCCCCGAACCCCTGGCCTGTCGCTGAAGTCATAGGGAGCCCCACCATTACTCATTGCCCATGACCCTTGAAGTTATTAATCCAGCCATGCAATTTATTGAACCAACTTAGGTGATGCACACAAGCATTACAGTACACAAGCTTTGGAGACCACATGGATCCCTTCAGCAGGTGTTTTAATAGTCAGACAAGAGAAAGTAGATTTTCTTCTGCTCCAACTGCTATACCACCTGGCAAATAGTGTTCGGTAACATTTATGTGCAATACATATGATTGTCTAATAAAAGGTCCAGTATCACAATCTCAACTAATCCACTAAAAAATAAAAGAATTACATTGTTAATGAGATGAATATGTTTGCATGTGTCTTCTTCAGCAGCTGCACCTTACATGTCTAACCATGCATTCTGGTCCTTTACTTGTCTCTGCCTGTGCAGCACTGTATGTGGCACAGGGATTATCTTTGGAAATGCCACTAAAACAATTACTTCCTGTACACCTGCTTTGTGCGACTTCTTACCTACTCCTACCAATGTCATTGCCTTCTATCTGTACTTAAGATCACAAACTGTTTCCCTGACATTTGTAGGCTGCCATCCAACTGTGACATGATGTTCCTTACACAGAAACACAAGTGTGTCAAAACTGTGACCCCTTGTCGATTGCACTTAATATTCCTTCTGAAATCATTCTCAGTTTATCAGCATATTTCGAAAAAGAGAAACCTATGGTACCATGTCAAGTGAGCACTACCAGAATCGCACCATAGTGTAAGGTGCTAGTCTGATAAGCACTCACATGGACAGTGAGTAGGGTTTTATAGCGCTAGCTTTAAGCGTTCCCCTGGTCGCTGTCTGTGGTCCTGTAAAAAGACAAGGGCTGCAACGAACAGGAAGCTGGCTGAGTTGCTGTCATGGTGTGGAGGGCTGAGGCATAAAATAGCTCAGCCAGTGGCAAAGGAAACCAGGGTTCTAGTCATGCTCTCTCAACTTTTTCCAACATTGGGACTTTGTTTTTTGTTTTTCACAAGGGGCCATGGAAACGGTATTCCATGGCCCCAGATATTTAACTTGCCCTGTGATCCGCTCCCCCCCAGAGTGGGAATCCTTAAGTCCAGGGGTTGCCGGGGGCAGAGCCCCCCCCGCAAAGAAAAAAAAAGGATGCCATTATTGCAGCATGCTCCTAGACAATGCTGTTCTTGTTGGCACTCTTTGGACCCAGTTCCGAAACCTACCACTCCAAAATGTCTTAATAGACCAACATAAAAAAATTATTACACACACAATATATATAAGCAATTTACAAATAGATCAACTCCTACCTCAGCACATACACCCTGGAGGGAAGGAAGGGGTGGTGTGTTAGAGACACACATTACCTTCAGGGAATAAATAAGGTGGACAGCCGAGAGCTGTTCACACTGAATGGAAACACAGAAGAAAATTCAGTGAAACTGGCATGGAGGAGGTGAAAGGAGGACATCAGGAAATTTGGAAGGGATGGCAGAGGTAGATACAGTAGGTGGAACAGACTGCCAAGGGAAGTTGCCTGTGCCATATCTGTGGACTGATTCAGACATGAATGGGCAGACATATGGAACTGGAAAAGGCAGCAGAAGGAGTGGAGGAGTAAATGGCCACTAGGGTCATTAAACCCAACTTTAAGTAAAGTCTGGCAGACTGTAGGGGCCACAAAGCCTTTTCTGCTGCCAACTTCTATTTTTCTATTTTCTGGTAAAAATTAAAACTCAGTCATCATCTCTTGTCAAACACAGTGGTCTTTAGAAAACCTACACACAGAAGCCCTTAGACAAATAAATCCAAAATCGCAAGGCAGTCAGATAGCTCAAAAGCACATCAAGAAATAACTTGTAAAACTCCAGTTGACAAAATATCAAAACCAGGACACATCAATCAAAATAAAATAACCAAAACTCAGCTCTCAACAAATAGCAAACCCACACACTGTGGCTCAGAGCAAATACAAGACATAGCAGCACAGTCAGTCAATCCCTACAACCTAACATAATTTCAAAATATAGATTTAAAAACAACTGAAAAGAAAACACATACTTCTATTAACATTGAGACACATTTCAGAAAGCTTACCTGACTGGCAGCACTGATGAAATGGCCCAAATTGTAAGGCTTCTGCAGCTTGTCATGGGAGACGTGAAGAGGAAGGATGTCCTCTCCAAGCACAACACAGGCTGAGAAGGTGATATGCTGCACACATGGGCCAAATATTCAAGCTGACGCCATTCTGTAGGCGCAAGCCCTGCACTGCTCAAAAATTGTGCAGGGGTGTGGCCAGGGCAATATTCAATGGAGTTGCACTATTGAGCAACTCCTCTGAATATTGCCCCTGGCCACAACCACTGTGACATCAGCAGTGGACCTTGTGCCACCGTGAAGTGGTCAGAGTGGAGCATTCAGATGCAGTGGCACAAGTTCCATTGCACCATGCACAAATCTCGATGTTCAAGGTGACATGCAAAGGGCCATAATTTATGCAAAGGCATACGAGGCCATTTGCATCTCATTACTGCCTCATTTGCATGCAATTATCATGCAAGGTGTGCGATCGACGACTTGCACCTGGCGCCCTGCGGCAGCGGCCGTCGAGGACTAACCCCACTGCAGCCCGATCCCCAGGCATAAAGTAAAACCAACCCCCGCCCGATCGCGGGCATAAAGTTAAGTAACCCCCGCCGCTGCGTAGGCATAAAGTAAGTCAACCCCACCCCGACTAGCCCGATCGCGGGCATAACTAACCCCCACTAGCCCGATCGCAGGCATAAGTATTAAACCCTCCCCCTCACAGACTAGCCCGATTGCAGGCATAACGTATTCGCTCCCCCACTAGCCCGATCGCGGGCATAGCAGTAACCCTCCCCAAGACCAATATCCCTGGTGGTCCAGATAGACCCATGAAGCCCGATCACAGGCATAAGTTCAAACCCACCCCCAAGTCCAATATCCCTGGTGATCTGGTGGCCCCACCCCACCCACCCATGGAGGCCCACCACCCGCTTCCCTCTGTCAGCTGTGGCGGCAGCACCCCACCATACGGCGTGGCTGCCCACCGGGCTGACAGCTCGGTAGGGCTGCACGCCCGATGGTTCAGGCATGAGGCAATGGGCGTGCAACTATACGTACAAGGCAGTTCAGATATGTGAATGAATGTGAATTCATTCATTCCTGCCTGGACTGCCTTCTCTGTTAGGCTATGCCCATTGACTCATGCTCTGAATCAATAGGGCGTCACCCTCATCCTGCTTCACTCGGCGGGTGGCTGGGTGGCAGGCGGTGGAGTGCTGCTGCCCACCGGCTGACGAGGGGAGCAGGGGTGGGGCTCCTGGGTGGGTGGGGGTGGGGCCACTAGATCACCAGGGATATTGGACTTGGGGGTGGGTTGAACTTATGCCCGCTCGGCTGTCGTCCACTGTACCACCAGGGATATTGGTCTTTGGGGGTTGCTGTTATGCCTACGATTGACTAGTGGGGGGAGTTTAATGTTATGCCCATGATCAGGCTAGTCAGAGGGGTTGCCGCTATGCCCGCGATCGGGCCAGTGGGGAGGTTAATCGCTATGCCCACGATCGGGCTAGTCAGGAGGGGAGGATTTAATATGTTATGCCCGCGATCGGGCTAGTGGGGGTTGAAATTATGCCCTGGATCGGGCTAGTCGGGGGTGGGGGAAGATGTCCTTTATGCCCGTGGATCGGGCTGCGCGGGGAATACTTGCTGCCCACGATCAGGCTAGTGGGGGTTTCATACGTTATGCCCGTAATCAGGCTGCAGGGGGCACCAGGAACAAGTGGAGGGCCACCCACAGGTAGCAGCTGCTGTGTTGCACCCTGCAATGCGGCAGCTCACCTGAAGGTGGCCCTTGACTTGATTCTTTTTTTGGCTTAAAGTTGTGCAGGCGTAGGTAGGGGGTTGCGCCTGCACAACTCTGCACAGCCCAGCTGAACATCACACTGCGCACTTTATGCATGGTTCCTCCCTCTTCGGTTGCGCATGCCTTCATTATCGTTGCGCTGTTGCTCAGCATGTTTTCCGTGGTGCAGCTGCCTCCTGCTGAATATCGCAGAATGGCACATTTTCAGACTTGCGCTGGCGCAACCCTATTGAGCATGGCGCAACCCTTTTGAATATCTGGGCCCATATGTTATGGTAGCGATTGACCTACATGGAGCTTAGTGATGACAGATTGTGGGCTGATACAGGTTCAAAAGGGCCATGCCAGGGCAGCTTTGTGATGTGCTCCACGATGTGCTGCAGTGTGACACCCACTGTCACCATGCCACATCAGTGGAGCTCATGGTGACAGCAGCGCTCTGATTCCTGGCAACAGGGAGTTTCCAAATGTCTCTCAGCGACACCACTGGAAGCTCAAAGTCTGCCACATCCTGACTGCTGAGCCAGTTCTTGACCTCACTGGAGCCCAATGCTAGAAACATAGAAACATAGACCTTGACAGCAGATAAGGACCACTTGGCCCACCCAGTCCGCCCATTTCCCTACCTACTGGGAAAAGCAGCAGATTTGAGTTAACCAACAGCCTACTTCCTGCCACCCCCCACTATAATTGCCTTAAGTCTGTCCCATGCATGATTTGAATTCCCCCACTGTTTTAGACCCCATAGCCTCTCCAGGAAGGTGGTTCCATGCATCCACCACTCTCTCCGTGAAAAAAAATTTCCTTACATTACCTCTGAACCGTCTCCCCTCTATCTTTAAATTGTGCCCCCTTGTTCTTACACATCTCTTTTTCTGAAAGATGCTACCCTACTGGACTTTGTTGATTCCCATGAGGTACTTGAAAGTTTCTATCATGTCCCCCCTGTCCCTCTTTTCATCAAAAGGTATACATATTAAGCTGTCTCAGTCTCTCTTCATATGGTTTCTGATGCAGACCCTGCACTATTTTAGTTGCCCTCCTCTGGACTGCTTCCATCCTGTCTATGTCCTTATGTAGATGAGGTCTCCAAAACTGCACACAGTACTCCAGATGGGGTCTCACTAACTGTCTGTACAGAAGGATAACCACTTCCCTTTTTCTACTTGTGATGCCCCTTCCTATGCATCCCAGTATCTCTCTGGCTCTCCTTACTGACTTCTCACATTGCTTACCCAACTTTAGATCATCTGATATGACTGCCCCCAGGTCCCTATCTATTTTTTTTGTTGTTAGTACTTCCCCTGCTATTGTGTACTTTTCTCCTGGGTTTTTGTTTCCCAGGTGCATTACTTTGCACTTCTTTGCATTGAATCTAAGTTGCCATATGTCTGACCATTCCTCCAACCTTGCCAAGTCCCTTCTCATCCTTTCTACCCCCCTCATGTATCAACTCTTACAGATCTTTGTGTCATCTGCAAAGAGGAGGAGGATGCTGAGGAGGTTTTAATATTTCCCAGCGCACACAGACAAAGCAAACAGCCATCATGCAGCAGTACTATCAGCCTGGAATGCACACCTGCTATCAGTGCTGGGTGCCAATGATTGCACCCATTTGGTCATCCATGTACAACCTGGAGAAGGGGCAGAGATCTACATCAGCCACATGGGATACCACACCGTCAATGTTCAGGTGGTGTGTGATGCTGCAGGGTGTATTATCAATGTCCTGGCAGGGCTTTTTTGTTTGGGTGGGCCTTGTTTTGATGTTGATGTTGACATTTTTACTATTCCTCTGACTTTTTTGTTATTTAGTTGTTGTTAACCTGTTTCATTATTCATTCTTGTTACTAAACTTTGTTCATGCCATTGCTGGAATGCTGTCTGCTTCTCTTTACTGGTCCATTTGCACAGAAACCTGCTGTTCACCTATTAGGGTGGGTATTGCTGTGCCATATACAATGCCATTAGCACTGCCCATTTATCCACCCTTGCATTGTGTCATTTTCATTGCCTGTAGCACTTCTCTCTGCACTAGAGTTGTGCTGCACTGTCCATGTTGGCCTGGAGCTCTGTGGCCCAATATTCAGAAATTCTCACACTTGCAGGCCTGCCAGCACAGTGGTAGGATCTCTGCTTGTAACACTGATGTTCTGGGTTCAGGAACAGACTCAGGAGTCAGAGGGCCAGCCAGGGGGAGAAGGCTTGAGCATCCTGGTGACTGGTCTCCTTCTCTGGTGGGAGTGGGGTTGTGTGTCGGGCATTCTGCTGACCTTTAACGGAGGTTGGGGGGGGGGGTTCGGCAAACACAACCAGCACCTGCTTGCTGTGAGGCAGAGCAGATGTCATTGACATCATTGCACGCTCCTCCTCTCTGGGAAGAATCTCTAACAAAAATACTGCCATCTCCCTACATGATGCTCTGTCCTACATGCTAGACTGTTTCCCATGGCCCCTGCTCAGAGACCGAGCGACGTGTCTTCACCGGCTCATTCTGATCCCATTGCCCCACTCTGGGCAATAAGCCAGGGGGTTCCTCCAGTGCAGATGCCTGCTGGAGTCCTGACTTCACGTCCATGGGTCCTGGAATGGTTGATGGCCCCACCCAATAGGGGATAAGCCTGGGATTGGTCGCCAATGCAGGTAAGCCCTGAGGGCTGCCGGAGCGCGAGGCAGTGGGGACCGGGGCCTTGGAAGGTATGGCAGAAAAGTGAAGTAAATATCAAAAAAAGAGAAAAAAAAAGAAATGTTTGCACTTACATTATGTGTGGTGCACTGTTCGAAAATTTGGGTTCATATGCCTTTGTACCATGTTTGGCGCAGCACTAGTTTAGCGCAGCGATATCCAGCATGGCTGAATATGGGGGCCCAATTTCCTGACAGTATGAAAGCTATGTCTTTTGGGGTTTATTCAAATAATTTGATTTCCCTGTACAGTCCAAATAAGATGCAACATTTTATAATATATGATTACCCCTTGTTGTACATGGATTTCAATCCCATTTCAAAAGCTTTTGTATCACATTTCAAAAGTCATGGAATGCTATTGTGCCCTTTTGTGGTACTACAGTTCCTTTAATTAAAATGGACACTCATGCCACTTGTCAATTTTTTTCAATCTCCTCACACACAGAAACCAAGCCCTTCCCTACATAAAACCTTCTGTTGTTTAATCATTAAAAAAAAAATATCTGTCACCTACATAGGTTTTCAGTACTAGGGTTATGGTTGGTGTCAGTATTTTTTTTTTCTAAGAATGAAACATTAATTAAAGATTACTTGGAAAGAAAAAAAATCAGCATTTGTTTTATTTCAAACCATATACTATACCAAATAACACATGACCAGCTATACACAGCTTCACTGTTTTTACATCTCAGGGTTCTGATAATCTCAGGGACCTTGAGCTTTGCTGTTAAGGTCCCTATGGTGTCATCAGAACCCCTTGATGGCCTTGTTGTGCATGGTTACCCACACAATATTCATTGTGTTTTCAGTGTGACCCTGCTTCTGTGCAGTTTTTCACTTTAGAAGAATGAAGCACAAGAAAGTTAGTACTTGCTTGAGGTTATGCAGTGAGTAAGTGGCTTTAGTGGGATGTGAAATTGTGTCTCCAGCTTTCCAAGCCTGTGTTCTAGCCACTAGATCACACTACCTCCAAAAACAGAAGAAAAAGAAGGGAAATGCAGGTTGCCAATGGGCAGCATGTAGCACAGTCCTCACTGGGTTTTAACACAGGCTTAAATCCTGCTAGTAGAAAGATCAGTTTGATTTATCTAACAAGATAATCTCTCAGTCCCCGATGCACATTACTACTACTGGAGATGTTACATGTCACACTGGTCATAAACCCAAGACCCCATATATTAGCTAAGCAGTAAGACACATCAGGGTGTGGAACTGTGAGCAAACTGAGAGCAAATAATCAAATGCCTGGAGCATTGTTCAGCATGACACACAGTCAAATGCCTTTAAAACAGCAGGCTTGTAAGTTATTGTACAGATCCAGAAGCAAATGGTGTGATACTTTTTGTTATACCAATAGAGATGTTACAAAAAGAAAACCATGTTTAAGCTTTCGGACCAACCAGGTCCTTCCTCGGAGACTTATGCCAGTTGTTTAGAGAACACACTCTATTAACACCTAGATCATACATAAAAAAAAAAAACAGACAAAATTTTCATTGGTTTAAAATGCCTGTTTTGAAAAAATCATAGATTTAAATGGAAGGAACTGGACTCTGCTAGTTTGCTACTGCTTGAGAAACTTCCAAGGTCAAATGTTAACAGAAGAGAGAAGAAAACACTCCAAGCAGACAGTCCCACTAACTGTAATTATAAAAGAATGAGTGTAAGTGAGTACAGTCTTAATTAAAAGCAAGACCTTATGATTTAATAGCCATATAAGTGCATATTAAAATGTGATAGCATTGTATGATAAAAAAACTATACAACAGAAATTGTCAAATACAAATCCTACAAATCCTGAGAAAATCCTGTTCCTCCTATTCAGTAAGTAAAATTGTCTCATAGTCGGGGGCCATTGTGGTCCCCATTGCCATTCCCTCAATCTGATGTTATATGTCAGATCCAAAAAGAAAAATATTACTTGTTAGCACAAGCAAAAGTGGGCATTGATACTGTCTTAAAACACAAAGTTTAATTTCACATTTAAGGCCTCTCAATGATGTCTAACTTTTTTTAAAATATCTTTTTTTACAGTGGCACACTAGCACCATAGCCTGTTACTGCCTTACCGGCATTGTCTGCATGTGGAAATCTGCTTATTAGAAGTATATAGGGTATCTGTATTTTAGTGTTGCCATACTTATTTGGGGCCCTATATTAGTTTTTTACATTTTGTCAACAACCAGAAAGTGTTAAAAGGTCTAACACAATTTCAGTTTGTAAAACAATATTACTTCCCCTCATGTTATTGTAAAATTGCCAATATTTACCTTGGAGGACTTTATGCCTGTTTGCCATTTTAATATGTTTTTCTGTTTAGGAATGAGCAATGACTGAGTATAATGTGATGTAAAGAAGGTGGTTCATTTACATAATACTCAGCAGGCACATAAGTGTCTAGTGAAGTAGATGAGAATAACGCTAGTCATAACACATAGTTATCGAAGGTTCAGCAACTGACAACAACAGGTAAGGGGTGAGTTTTGAAGAAGGACCTGAATTTAGGGGAAGAGACTGTAGTTTGTAGTTCCACAAGAGAATCCCAGATGTGGAGGAAGGGGATTGCAGAAAATTATGTTTCTATAGGAAGTCCCCCTTATAGTTATTTAAGCAACTGCAGAGGCATAAAAATTCAGTTTTATACATAAATCTGTAAACTTTTAATGCAATGCTTCCATTCTGTTTGCTCTGACCAGTGATCCTGCAGTGGCCACTTTGTAATAGTTGTCAGAGTGCAGTAAACAGTGTGGAAGGTCAGGCACCAGACGAGGGTCAGCACCTTTGTAAGAGAAGGGAAGCGGTGCTGGAGACGGCGTGCTGATGCATTAACAAAATTTTTTGCAATGAATTTCTTTATTTTTTGAGATAGTTTAATAGTATTGGACCTTGTTCTTGAATTCCTATGTAGATGCGCATATGTATGTAGGTGTGGAAGTGCATACAGTCGTAGAAACATAGAAATTGTCGGCAGATAAGGACCGCTAGGCCTATCCTGTCTGCCTATAAGCCCTGTACTTGATTACAGCTTCTGACCCTCCCTCTATTTTACCTCTATGGTTGCTCTATGCCTGTCCCATGCATGTTTAAATCCACCCACAGCAGTCACTCCCATTGCCTTCTTTGGCAGACAATTCAATGCATCCACTACCCTCTCCATGAAGAAAAACTTTCTCACATTCCTTCTTAATGTGCCTCCTTCCAATTTCATGTCATGGCCCCTCGTTCTTGTACTCCTCCTGTATTGGAAAATGTATCCCCCCTGCACCTTGTTTATCCCTTGAGGTACCTGAATTTTTCTATCATGTCCTCTCTCTCTCTCCCTCTTCTCCTCCAGTGAGTACATATTGAGGTTCCTTAATTTGTCCCTGCAAGTTTTGTGGTGCAAGCCCTGTACCATGTTAATCGCCTTTCTCTGGACTATGTCCAGCCTGTTTATGTCCTTTCGATGGTGTGGCCTCTAGATCTGCACACAGTACTCTGTGTGAGGCCTCACCAGGGTTTTTTATAATAGCATCACCACCTCCCTCCTTGTGCTGGTGATACCCCTGCCTGTGCACCCCAGCGTGCCAGTGGCCCTCCCCGCTGCCTTTGCATTCTACTTTGACATTTTCTGGTAATCTGAAATAATAACCCCTAGGACCCTTTGTTCCTTGGTAACTGCCAGCAACTCCCCTCCCATCCTGTAGCTGTCCCCAGGATTTCTGTGGCCCAAGTACATAATTTTGCAGTTCTTGGAATTAAACCTCAGTTGCCACTCCTCAGACCATTTCTGAAGCCTGCCTAGTTACTTTCTCATGTTTTGTACCCCTTCCAGAGTATCCACCCTGTTATTGATCTTGGTGTCATCTACAAACAGTCAGACGTTTTGTTCCAGCTGCTCTGCAATGTCACTAATGAAGACACTGAACATGACTGGCCCAAAGACTGATCCCTGTGGTACCCTGCTGGTCACCCTCCTGTCCCCAGATTGTACTCCATTTACCACTACCCTCTGCCTGCTGTCTGTTAGCCACTTCCTAACCCAGTTCACCACCTTGTGTCCTATGCCCAGACTACCCATCTTGTTAATAAGCCTCTTATGTGGGACGGTGTTGAAGGCCTTGCTGAAATCAAGGTAGGCAACATCCATGGCCCTCCCTCCCATTTACTTCCTTCATCACCCAGTCTAAGAAATCTATCAAATTTGTGTTACACGACCTGCCCACTGTGAATCCATGCTACCTAGAGTCCTGGGCACTGGTGGCTTGTAAATGTTCCACTACCCTTTCTTTAAGCAGTATGTGCATGATCTTCACCGCTACTGATGTGAGGCTGACTGGCCTATAGTTCCCTGCCTCCTTCCTACTGTCAGATATGTGTAGAGGGACCACATGTGCCCTCCTCCAATCCTCTGGCACCACTCCTGTGTTGAGTGACTCTGTGAACATGGCTGCCAGAGGTTGAAACATATAAATTGTTGGCAGATGAGGACCACTAGGCCCATCCAGTCTGACTGTAAGCCATGTACTTGGCTACGGCTTCTGACCCTATCTCAGCTGTACCTCTATGGTTCTCCTATGCCTGTCCCATGCATGTTTAACTTCCAGAACACTACTTGCGCCGACCACCTCCTATGGTAGACCATTCCATGTGTCCACCACCCTATCTGTGAAAAAAAGCATCCTCATATTCCCCCTTAGCCTGCCACCTTCCAATTCCATGTCCTGGCCCCTCATTCTTGTACTCCTCCTGTATCAGAAGATGTCTTCCCCCTGCACCTTGTTTATACCCTTGAGGTACTTGAATGTCTCTATTATGTCTTCTGTCTACCTTCCATCCTCCAGCAAGTACATATTGAGGTTCCTTAATCTCTGCTCATTTGTTTTGTGGCGCAAGCCCTATATCATCTTAGTCGCCCTTCTCTGGACTGTCTCCAGTCTGTTTCTGTCCATTCGAAGGTGTGGCATCCAGAACTGCACACAGTACTCCATGTGAGGCCTGACCAGGGTTTTATATAATGTCATCACTACCTCCCTCCTTCTGCTGGTTATACCCTGCTTATGCAATCCAGCATGCCACACTGACCCTCCCCGCTGCCTTTGTAGTCTGCTTTGACATTTTCAAGTCATATGAAATTATAACCTCCAGGTTCCTTTGTTCCTTGGTGACTGTCAACAGCTGCCCCCCCCCCCCATCCTGTAGCTCTCCCCAGGGTTTCTATGCCCCAGGTGCATAATTTTGTACTTCTTTGATTTAAACCTCAGTTGCCTCTCCTCAGACCATTTCTCAAGTCTGCCTAGGTGCTATCTCATTTTCTCCACCCCTTCTGGAGTATCCACCCTGTTGCAGATCTTGGTGTCATCTGCAAACAGGCAGACCTTTCATTCCAGCCCCTCTGCAATGTCACTAATGAAGGCATTGAACAGGGCTGTCCTGAGGACTAATTCCTGTGGTACCCCACTGGTCACCTCTCTCCCCCAGATTGTACCCTATTTACCACCACCCTCTGTCTCCTTTCTGGTAGCCAGTCCCTAACCCAGTTCACCATCTTGTCTACCATGCCCAGACTACCAATCTTGTTAACAAGCCTCTTATGTGAGATGATGTTGAAGACCTTTCTGTAATTGAGATAGGAGACATCTACGGCCACCCCCATTAACTTCGTTCATCACCCAGTCAAAGAAATCTATCAGATTAATCTGACACGACCTACCCGCTGTTAGGCCTGACCGGGGTTTTATATAATGGCATCACTACCTTGCTCCTTCTGCTGGTGACACCCCTTCCTATGCACCCCTTGTAATTTTTTCACATTTTGACCCCAAATTTTCAACATAGTCTTCTTATCACCATACTTCATAAACCCCATAAGTGAAAATGTTTTAGTCCGTGGCAAAATGACATTCCTCGCCACATGTGTGGAAACTTGTTTTGGGCAGGATGTGTGAAATGACAGCTGTACTGTTCATGAAGTCATGTGAAATAGCTACATTTGGAGTCAAAATATAAAAAATCGGCAAAGTTACGTACACATAGGACAATTTCAATGAGCACTCATAACTCTGTCTTCTGTTTGTATTTTTGTCCAGATTTTCAACCTGGGCTTTTTGGGACCCCACCTCATGAATAGTGATGCTATCATTTTGTTACTCAATCCCAAAAGGTGGTTTCACTCAGCGACTGTGCCATTCCAGGCCACAGGTGTGAGAACATGTTTTGGGCATGATGTGAGAAATGACAGCTGTACTGTTCATGAGGCAGTGTGGGAAAATGGCTATTTTGAAAACTTGGAGTGATAATATTAACAAGCATTTGTCAATGCCGAATGTTTGCTTGCTGGCATTGGCAGTGGTAGTGTAGAAGTTACAGAGCTGCGTAATAGGAATGGCAGTGAAGTATTGAACTGAAGCCAACCCCACCACCACCCTGCAGAGAGTGACAGGCATTGGGGTGTGCCTTTGGTTCATCAGGCATAACAGCCATGTCATTTCACCACACCCCACCCTGCAGACATTGACAAGTGTCACGGTGTTCCTTGGGGTCTTTGGCCCTTATGCGCACCCCATTCCATTAGGAAATACAGTGAGATGGGTGTGATATAGGAGAATGGGGTGAACTTTGGGGCCGAAGAGTCCAAGGCATACCTCAATGCCTCTCACTGGCTGCAGGGTGTGGAATGATATGAGCATTACAGGCAAGAATCCCAAGTCACACCCCTGATGCCTGTCATTCTCTACAGGGTTGGGCATTATGGTTGGAAACCCTAATACCTCAGGCATTCATTGGTATTTTCACTCCAAATTTTCAACATGGTTTTTTGTGACCCCACCTCATGAACAGGGGGAATATCAGTTTGGTAGCCGAAAGCTGCTTATGCATAGCGACTACGGCATTTAGCACCACAGGTGCAAAAACATTCCGAACAGGATGTAAAAAATGACAGCTGTACTGTTCATGGGGAGGTGTAAAAAATGGCAATGTTGCAAATCTGCAGTAAAAATATTAAAAAACTGGTGAAGTCACGAGCGTACATAGAAACTGTGCAACGCACACCTGTAATATAATTAGTTTGGGGATTTTTTACAGCAGATTGTCAACTCAGGCATTTTGGTGCCTCCGATCATGAACAGTGTCACTGTGATTTTCTTTATCTGTCCCGAACAATGATTTTCCACAGCGACCATGCATCTCTGTGCTGAAAGTGTGAAAACACACTTCGGCCATGTTGTGAAAAATGACAGCTGTACTGTTCATAAGGAAGTGTGGAAAAATGCCACTGGTGAAAATCTGGACTGAAAATATTACACAGTCATGAACTTACGAGGGTGCATGGAAACTGCGCAATGCTCACTCATAACACAGTCATTTTATGGACTTTTGTCACCAAATTTTCAACCTAGCCATTTTAAGACCTCTTCTCATGAACAATTGAACTGTAATTTTCTTAATCTGTCCCAAACATTGCTTTCAAACACCAACAGCACCATTGTGCGCTACATGTGCGAAAACACATTTTGGGTGACATATGAAAAATGGCAGCTGTACTGTTCATAAGGAAGTGTAATAAAATGGCAATGTTGAAAATCTGGAGTGAAAATATTAAATTTGCAAACTTATGAGCATGCATAGGAACTGTGCAATGCACACTCGTAAAACAGTCATTTTTAGGAATTTTTTCACCAAATTTTCAACATAGCCATTTTAAGACCTCTGCTCATGAACAGTGTCACTGTGATTTTCTTAATGTGTCCCATACATTGATTTTCAAGACATCGATCGCGCCCATTGTGCGCTACATGGGCCGAAACACATTTTGGGCAAGATGTGAAAAATGACAGCTATACTGCTCATAAGAAGGTGTGGCAAAATGGCAATGTTGAAAATCTGGAGTGAAAATATTGAAAATTCGCAAACTTAAGAGTGTGTGTAGGAACTGTACAACGCACGCTCATAAAACAGTCATTTTTAGGAATTTTTTCACCAAATTTTCAACATAGCCATTTTAAGACCTCTGCTCATGAACAGTGTCACTGTGATTTTCTTAATTTGTCCAATACATTGATTTCGCACACCGACTGCGCCATTGTGCGCTACATGGGCGGAAACACGTTTTGGGTGAGATGTGAAAAATGACAGCTGTAGTACTCATATGAAGGTGTGGTAAAATGACAATGTTGAAAACCTTGAGTGAAAATATTGAAAATTCATGAACTTACGAGCGTGAGTAGGAACTGCGCAATGCACGCTCGTAAAACAGTCATTTTTAGGAATTTTTTCACCAAATTTTCAACATAGCCATTTTAAGACCTCTGCTCATGAACAGTGTCACTGTGATTTTCTTAATTTGTCCTGTGCATTGATTTCACACACCAACTGCGCCATTGTGCGCTACATAGGCGGAAACACATTTTGGGTGAGATGTAAAAAATGTCAGCTGTACTACTCATAAGAAGGTGTGGTAAAATGGCAATGTTGAAAATCTGGAGTGAAAATATTGAAAATTCGTGAATTTATGAGCGTGCGTATGAACTGCACAATGCACGCTCGTAAAACAGTAATTTTTAAGAATTTTTCCACCAAACTTTCAAAATAGGCTTCTTGAGAGCCCACCTTATGAATACTGGCAGTGTCGTTTCATTAATCATTCCAGAAAGGTGATTTCACGCAGTGGCTGCAAAATCATCCTTCGGGCCCGAGTAACGCCATGACAGTGACAGCATTCATGAGAAGGGGTCCCAAAAACCCCATGTTGAAAATTTGGTGCAAAAATTCCAAAAAATGCCTGAGATATGCAATAAAGTTGAAAAAACCCTATCTATCCCATTATACAGCTTACCAGCATTTCCTCAGTTCGTGGTCAGCTTTGAAGAGTGCAGACATGTTCCTGGTCCACCGATGATCATCGCGCCGGACTCCTGAGGTAAGTATGGGATAAGGGGGGGGTGTGAGGAGGCAGGGTGTGCAGTGGGTGGGTGAGGGTTGTGGAGGGGGCAGGGAGACTGCGCGGGACTGTTTTTGCTTTAGAGTTTTTTTTATTAAAATGACGACATGGGACGTTTGCCACACTGGGGTGGGCTCCCAGCGTGGCTCAAGGACGGCTGATTGGGGGGTGGAGGCATGGAGCCGATGGGGGATTGGGCACCCTCGTCCACCATAGCAACCTTTGCCATGCTGGGGTGGGCTCCCAGCATTGCACCCAGTACTCTCGGGGAGGGAGGACAGTGGAGCCGATGGGGGATTGGGCACCCCCGTCGGCTATACGATAACTTGCCATGCCGGAGTGGGCACCCATTGTGGCATGTGGAAGGCTTTGGGGTGGTGCAGCACAGCCGACGGGGATTGGGCACCCGCCAGCTATACAGTGTGTGCGTTGTGTGTGTGTGTGTGTGTGTGTGTGTGTGTGTGTGTGTGTGTATAGGGGAGCTGCACATGAGCAGGGATATCTGATCGCTGCTCACTGAAGCATAGCTCCCCCTTTCAACAGTATGCCACTGCATTTTGGAGCTGTCATAGACAGCTCCAGCATGCATTGACGGACTGGGGCCGCGCCTGCCAACACACTGACTGAATTGGAAGAGTGGGTGATACACCTCCGAAAACTCGGATGATGGCACTATGTTTCTTGCACATGAGTGCAAGCAAACATAAACATTGGCCAAGTTCCCCTTGTGCATAGGGAAATTTAAATGAGTGCACATAACTTGGTATTGTTGGTATTTTTGCTCCAAATTTTCAACATGGGCTTTTTGGGACCCACCTCATGAACAGTGGTGCTCTCATTTCAGTACTCTATCCTGAAAGGTGACTTCGTGCAGCAACTGCACCATACTGTGCCACTGGAGTGAAAATACATTGTGTGCAGGATGTGAAAAATGACAACTTTATGTTCATGAGGTGGCGTGAAACAATGGCTATGTTGAAAATTTGGAGTTAAAATATTAAAAATAACCAAAGTTACATGTGTGCATATTAAAATTTCAATTAGCACATGTAACTCGGCCATTATTTGGTATTTTTGCACCAAATTTTCAACATGGGCTTTTTGGGATCCCACCTCATGAACAGTGGCACTGTTGTTTCATTAATCAGTCCCTAAAGGTGATTCCACACAGCAACTGTGAAATCACCTTTCGGGACAGAGTAACGAAATGACAGTGACAGTGTTCAAGAGGTGGGGTCCCAAGAACCCCATGTTGAAAAGTTGGTGCACAAATCTCAAAAAATGGCTGACATATCAACATAAGTTGAAACTGCCATTGACAGCCATTATACAGGCTTACCTTGATTTTTCAGTTCACGGTTCGGCTTTGAAGAGTGCAGATATGTCCTGGTCCAGAGAAGATGACAGTGCTTGACCTCCGGTGGTTAAGTATGGGGTAAGGGGGAGGTACGGGCAAGTGGGTGCGCAGAGGTAGGGTTGGGATGGGGGAGGGGGAGACAATGAGGGACCGTTTTCTTTTTTACATGGTTACAAAAAATAATAAAGATGTCTGGGATGTTTTTCTTATTTTAGGGACAGGAATGTTTTGGGACACTGGGGGTGAGCTCCCCAGCATTCCACAGTGGTGGTGGGAGTACTAACAAATGTGGACACTGGGAGTGGGCTCCCCAGTGTCCTGAACTGCTGGGGATAGGCCCGTTGCCAGGATTTTTACACGGGGGGGGGGGTTTGGAGTCTGTGACTTTTAAAAAAAGCGGTGGCCCCCAGAAGCTCTGGGGTTCTACATGTTCTGTGGTGCATTTTCTGGCTTATTTTAAAACTAAATAACCCATATTTTAGTTATCCTCCATTCCTTGCTCTGAAATTATGAGGTGTCTGACTGCAGGGTGAATACATACATGTATTCTGTATGTGAGGTTAACAAAATGGTGACACTGTAGTCACCTGCTGGCTGGACATAGGCCAGGCCAGGAATGTCAGCATATTGCCAACCTCATGTACAGAATAGAAGTATGCATTCACCCTGCAGCCAGCCAGGTAATAGAGTCTGGCTGCTACTAGGCCCTCACCAGAATTTTTACAAGGGGTAATCATTTTTTGTAGACTTTTACTTTTTTTAAACAGCCAGGGGTCTTGCTCTAAAATATTGATGTGTCTGGCCGCAGAGTGAATACATACTTATATTCTGTATGTGAGGTTACAAAATGCTAACATTGCAGTATAAGTGATTCATATACTGGCTGCAGCCATCACCTGCTGGCTTGACATAGTTCAGGCTAATGTCAGCATTTTGCTAAGCTCATGTACAGAAGTATGAATTTACCCTACAGGCAGCTAGATATTAGGGGTCTGGGGCTGCTGGGCTCATAGTGCCCATAGATCACTATATGCTCAGTGGTTCATTGTGTGTAATCAACAGTGACCAACTGTGCTAGCTAGGCTGCAAAGGGATGGACACATAGTCAAAGGAAAAACTACAGGAGGATGTAGTTGTTATAAATGACCTCTTAAATTGTGAAAAAAAGAAGCTCTACACATATTTCAGAACAACAGATTACTTGGGGATGCAAAAGTAATCCTTACACCTATTTTGCCCCAGAAGCAGAAGTAATCCTTACACCTATTTTGACCCAGAAGCTTCAGAAATAAAAAAAAAAAAACTATGTAGAAAAAAATTATCTGTACACAATAATATTGACCAGAAAAAAATGCAGACATTTTGTTGCAGAGGTTAGACTGAGACTGAGCAAAATTCAGGCAGCTACGCGGAGTGATGATGAGGCTCTCGAGAACTCCGATTATTTTACAGGAGGCAGACTGGAGTTCAGTCTTTTATTTTTTTTTTTTCATATTTCTGTCAGAACTTTCTCCTATCCCCTTTTGCTGCAGAGGTTGGATTGAGACTGAGCAAAATTCAGGCATTGCCTGATTTTTGAAAAAAAAAAAAAGACTGAACTCCAGTCTGCCTCCTGTAAAATAATCAGAGAGCTCTCGAGAGCCTCATCACCCCTCTCTGTGGCTGCCTGAATTTTTTATTCAGTCTAACCTCTACAGAAAAGGGGATACTGCAGCAAGTTCTGACAGAAATATGAAAAGAGGAAAAGGACTGAACTCTAGTCTGCCTCTTGTAAAATAATCTGTGAGCTCTCGAGAGCCCCATCATTCCCTTTTGCTGCAGAGGCTGGACTGAGACTGATCAAGATTCAAGCAGCCACACAGAGTGATGATGAGGATCTCGAGAGCTCAAAACACTTATTATTTTACAGAATGAGGATCTAGGTGTTTACCAGGAAGCATTTTGCCTCTGCCTCTACAAAAATACCAACTCGAAAAACACATTTGAAGCCACAGTCCACATTTTGCCTTTCAGCCAATACATCACCAGCATTAATAACATACCAGCAACTAATCACTCAAGAAGCCAATAATGTTTTCAACTTTAAATAGTCAAACTATGGAAGAAACTTTACTGCAGAAGAAAACAAGCATTTGTCAGTGCCAAATGTTTGCTTGCTGGCATTGGCAGTGGTAGTGTAGAAGTTACAGAGCTGGATAATAGAAATTGCAGTGAAGTATTGAACTGAAGCCAACCCCACCACCACCCTGCAGAGAGTGACAAGCATTGGGGTGTGCCTTTGGGTCATCAGGCATAGTGGCCATGCCATTTCACCACACCCTACCCTGCAGACTCTGACAAGTGTCATGGTGTGCCTTGGGGTCTTTGGCCCTTATGCACACCCCATTCCATCAGGAAATATGGTGAGATGGGTGCGGTATAGGAGAATGGGGTGAACTTTGGGGCTGAAGAGTCCAAGGCATACCTCGATGCCTGTCACTGGCTGCAGGGTGTGGAATGGTATGAGCATTACAGGCAAGAATCCCAAGTCACACCCCTGATGCCTGTCATACTCTACAGGGTGGGGCGTTATGGTTGGAAACCCTAACACCTCAGGCATTCGTTGGTATTTTCTCTCCAAATTTTCAACATGGTTATTTTGTGACCCCCACCTCATGAACAGTGGCAATATCAGTTTGTTAGCGAAGCTGCTTATGCACAGTGACTACGGCATTTAGCACCACAGGTGCAAAAACACATTCTGAACAGGATGTGAAAATGACAGCTGTACTGTTCAAGGGGAGGTGTAAAAAATGGCAATGTTGCAAATCTGCAGTAAAAATATTTAAAAAACTGGTGAAGTCACGAGCGTGCATAGAAACTGAGCAACGCACACCCATAATGTAATTAGTTTTGGCATTTTTTACAGCAGATTGTCAACACAGGCATTTTGGGACCTCCGATCATGAACAGTGTCACTGTGATTTTCTTTATCTGTCCTGAACAATGACTTCCCACAGCGACCACGCATCTCTGCGCTGAAAGTGTGAAAATACACTTCGGCCATGTTGCAAAAAATGACAGCTGTACTGTTCATAAGGAAGTGTGGAAGAATGCCACTGGTGAAAATCTGGACTGAAAATATTACAAAGTCATGAACTTACAAGGGTGCGTGGAAACTGCGCAATGCTCACTCGTAACACAGTCATTTTATGGACTTTTGTCACCAAATTTTCAACCTAGCCATTTTAAGACCTCTGCTCATGAACAGTGTCACTGTGATTTTCTTAATGTGTCCCATACATTGATTTCGCACACCGACTGTGCCATTGTGCGCTACATGGGCGGAAACACATTTTGGGCAAGATGTGAAAAATGACAGCTGTACTGCTCATAAGGAAGTGTAATAAAATGGCAATGTTGAAAATCTGGAGTGAAAATATTGAAAATTCGCAAACTTACGAGTGTGCATAGGAATTGTGCAACACACGCTCGTAAAACAGTCATTTTTATGAATTTTTTCACCAAATTTTCAACATAGCCATTTTAAGACCTCTGCTCATTAACAGTGTCACTGTGATTTTCTTAATGTGTCCCATACATTGATTTCGCACACTGACTGTGCCATTGTGCGCTACATGGGAGGAAACATGTTTTGGGCAAGATGTGAAAATGACAGCTGTACTGCTCATAAGAAAGTGTGGTAAAATGGCAATGTTGAAAATCTGGAGTGAAAATATTGAAAATTAGCAAACTTAAGGCGTGCGTGGAACTGCTTCGCGCCGCTTGTAAAACAGTCATTTTTAGGATATTCGCAAATTTTCAACATAAAACTTTTGAGAGCCCACCTTATGAACAGTGGCAGTGTCGTTTCATTACTCTGTCCCGAAAGGTGATTTTGTGCAGTGACTGCGAAATCACCCTTCGGGCCTGATTAACGCCATGACAGTGACAGCATTCATGAGCAGGGATCCCAAAAACCCCATGTTGAAAATTTGGTGCAAAAATTTCAAAAAATGCCTGAGATATGCAGCAAAGTTGAAAAAACCCTATCTATCCCATTATACAGCTTACTGGCATTTCCTCAGTTCGTGGTAGGCTTTGAAGAGTGCAGATGTGTTCCTGGTCCACCGAAGATCGTCGCGTCAGAGTCTGGACATAAGTATGGGGTGAGGGGGGGTGTGGGAGGTGGGGTGCACAGTGGGTGGGTGCAGGTGGGGGCAGAGACAGCAAGGGACCGTTTTTCAGTTTCAGGTTGTTTTTTTTTTTAAATGATGCGGGACGTTTGCCACACTGGGGTGGACTCCCGGCATGGCACAAGGACGGCTGGTGGGGGTGTGGAGCTGACCGACACCCCTGCCAGTGATAGCATCTGTTGCCACGCTGGGTGGGCCCTGTGTGGCACCCTGTACTCGGGGACCAGGTGGAGCCGATGGGGATTGGGCACCCCCACAGCTATGTCGATGTGTAGCCATGCTAGGGTGGGCACCCAGCATGGCATATGGTTTCTCTGTTTTGGAGGGCCAGCACAGCCCGATGGGGATTGGGCACCCCGTGCGGCTACACAGTAATAATGCGTGGGGGCGACACGCGGTATGCGAGTGTGTGTGCATGGGGGGGAGCCGCCGCATGAGCAGGCGATATCTTATCACTGCTCACTGAAGTGTAGCTCCCCCTTTCAACTCTACTCCACTGCATTTTGGACTGCTGTCATAGACAGCTCCAGCAGGCATTGGAGAACTGCAGCCGTGCCTGCAAACACAGTGACTGAATTGGAAGAGGGCTGCCACACCTCTGAAAACTCAGATGATGGCACTATGTTTCTTGCACATGCGTGCAAGCAAACATAAAAAGGCACTGGAGGAATTGAAACCATCACCACCATAGAAGTAACCTATGGCCAAAGGGGGTCTACTGGTGGTACAAGAGAAATCATATCATGAGGTGGAACTCCTCAGACAACTGAACACTGATGGTAACTACCAGTTTTTACCATCTGACCTTACTCCAGTTTTCAAACTGAAGATAAATCAGTTCCTCTATGATGCACGTGACAGGGGAGACAGTACAACATCAAAACTCCCAGCACTGTCTTGCTGAATTAAGTTAGCAACTACCATCCTGTGGTCCTGCAACATTTATTACCTGACTGGCAGTGAAAATACCTGGTAATAAGCCTGACCTGGTGCCGTATTGGTTTTCTTGGTTTTTTATTGGCGGCAGCCAAAACTTCCCTCACCTCGCGTCCTTGATCCATCTTGCAGCTCAGCAGTTACTGAAGCAGTGTGAATTCTGGGCAGCACACTGTTGCATTAAGAGCACACTTGCGTGCCTCTTGCTGCACTACTGATTGGCCAGCCAATTACTCTGGGGAGGCAGGGGTGCGAAAGACTGAGGAGCAGGTCGGTGCTAGGCAAAAGTCACAAACTGATTGGCAGATCAGGAAGGGGGTGCCTGTCACTGGCTCACAACAGGGACCTCCCTATACAGAATGTCTGGCAGTGACATCAGTGGTGGGGACATTTGTCAGACTCAGGAACGTGTAGGCACACCACCACATCAATTTTTTAAAGAGACAGTAATAAAAATGGAAAAAATAAAAAAGAGGAGGTTCAAAACGGGGGAGGTGGTTCATTCAAACCAGATGAACCCCAGCTGGCAAGGTCCCTGGGGGATGAGGGACCTGACTGGGTACACTGGGAGTGAGCTTCCTGATGTCAGCAAAGACAAGTGAAAGAACTGTGGTGGCAGTGGCAAAAATGGTCACTGCAGTGGAGGGGGAGCACACTTCCTGATCGCCATTTTATCCCCTCCCCCATCCTGCAGTAGGCCTCACAGCTCAGCTTGGTGAAATGTCGACAAAAACACTGCACTGTACTTCCAGGAGCAACAGTTCCAGAGGGTGCTCTGCTGGGTGCTCATTTTCCCCATCTGTCCAGTAGCCCTCTGCTTTATGCAAATCAAAGGCCCGAAGCCCTCTCCGATTGGAGTACCTTTTGTCCTTTGACGTGCATGATCGTTCTGACCACCCAGCAGAGAGTTGTGGCAGGACCACCCTGAGGGGTCATTGAAGCCCTCTCTGATTGTAGTGGCTTTTGTCCTTTGAAGTGCATGATCGTTCTGACCACCCAGCAGAGAGTTGTGTCAGGACCACCCTGAGGGGCCATTGGTGTAGACTGCCAAGCTCATGCTGAGCCCCTGAGTTTTGTGTACTGCAGCGGACTCGGCAGTGACACACACCCTGAAATTCCCTATTACCACAATACACTGGTTTGTGCATGCATGCAATCAATGTACAAAGGAGAGAAAAAGTGATCCCAATAATCCATTGCAATTTTGCATTTGTCCAGTAGATGGCAGATGCTGAATTAAAAAAAAATACAGGTAAGTGAACTGAGGCGTATCAACACAGCTCTACCTGCCTAATGAAAATAGGTCACTGAGGTCACAGATTTTTTCCAGTGCTGTTGTGCTAGAATATCTGCACTGTGTTCTGAGCTACTCACCAATCAGGTTTCTGGATTTTATACTCATTTCATAATTTTAGTTTGTCAGATCTGTATGTCTTAGCCAACTTGAGGAAATAGGTTTGAGTTTGCAACATTAGAATCCACCTTTAACTGCTAAGCTTTTATTTTCATGCCCTGTAAATTATTACAGTTGCCAAGTTTCTTGTTAAGATACTAAAAATAGAAGCATTCTGCTGAAATGTTTTCAGGAAGAAACACCTATGATATTGATAATTAGTTTTGACATGCTATCATTGCAAATTTTGGATCTTTGTCAAAATGTATATATCTGTCTTGTCATTAAATGTCTGTATGGAAATTTAAGGTGCCAGCAGTATGAACTCTTTCAAAACAAGTATTTGTCAATGCTGAATGTTGGCTTGTTGGTGTTGGCATTGATAGTGCAGAAGTTAGAGAGATGCATAATAGGAAAGGCAGTGAAGTATTAAACTGACGCCAACTCCATCCCCACCCTGCAGAGACTGACAGGTGTTGGGGGTGTGCCTTTGGGTCTTCTGCCATAATGCTCATGCTGTTTCACCTCACCCTACCCTGCAGACACTGACAGGTGTCATGATGTGCCTTGCGGTCTTCGGGCCTTATACTCACCCCATTCCATAAGGAAATATGCTGAGATGGGTAAGGTATAGGAGAATAGGGTGAACGTTGGGGCTGAATACCCCAAGGCACACCTCGATGCCTGTCACTGGCTACAGGGTGGGGGTGAAATGGCATGAACATTACGGCTGATGATCCCAAGTCACACCCCTAATGCCTGTCAGTCTCTACAGAGTAGGGCATTTGGCCCTGGCTGTTTGTTGGTATTTTCAATCCAGATTTTCAAAATTGGCTTTTTGTGGTCCCGCCTCATGAACAGTGGCACTGTCATTTCATTACTCAATCCTGAAAGGTGGTTTTGCACAGTGACATGACCATTTGGTGCCAAAGGCATGAAAACACATTTCTAGCAGGATATGAAAAATGACAGCTGGATTGTTCATGAGGTGGTGTGAAAAAATGGCAATGTTGAAAATCTGGAGTGAAAATATGAAAAATTGGAAAAGTTACGAACATGCATGGAAACTGCACAATGAATACCTGTAACGCAATCATTTTTTTGAATTTTTTTCACCAGATTTTCAACATGGGCATTTTTGAACCTCTCCTCATGAACAGTGGCACTGTGATTTTGTTAATCTGTCCCGAAAGTTGATTTCTCACAGCAACTGCGCCATTCTGTGCCACAGGTGTGAAAACACATTTCAGAAAGGATGTAAAAAATGACAGCTTTACTGTTCATGAGGAGGTGTGAAAAGATGGCAATGTTGAAAATCTGGAGAGAAAATATTAAGTTACGAGTGTGCGTAGAAACTGCACAACACAAACTCGTAACACAGTCATTTTTTCGCATTTTTTCAACACATTTGCAACATGGGCCTTTTGGGACCTCCCCTCATGAACAGTGGCACTATCATTTTGTTAATTGGTCCCAAAAGGTGATTCCATTAAAGACCATGAAATCACCTTTCAGGACCGAGAAACTAAATGACAGTGACATGTTCATGGGGTGGGGTCCCATGACCCCCACGTTGAAAATTTGGGGCCAAAATTCACTAAAATGGCTGAGATATCAACCTAAGTTGAAGCCCCCATTGTCTCAAATTATGAAGCTTACAGTTATTTCTAGGGGTGGGCGAAAGTGTGGATTTTCATCGTCGCAGAAGTTCCGTGAAATTTTGAAAATATCACGGAATTTTCCGCTCTTTCACCTGAGGCAGAATTTTGAACTCTCACCAAATAACTGCAGATTTTTACCTAGTACTGCAGCATTTAATAACGAATTGTGAACTTTTTACATGACATGCAGAAATAAAGTCTTTTGTATTATTTCTGCGGGGTTTTTTTTCATGCAATTTAATACATAAGCCGCAGAACTGAACAATGACAATGATCAGTTCTGCGGAAATTTTTCCCGGCAGTTTAATACATCAACCTGCATTTCTTACATTTATTCCACAGTTTTCGGAGGAATTTCTGTGAAAGTTGACAAAACGATTTCCGAACTTTCATGGAAGCGAAAATCTGACTTTCGATGAAATTACGCCTGCGGAATTTTTTTTTTTTGCACACCCCTAGTCATTTCTTCAGTTCTCAGTTCGGCTTTGAAGAGTACAGGCATGTCCTAGTTCAGAGAAGATCGTGGCCCACAACCTCCTCCACAGGGTAAGTATGGGTGTGGGGGTGCGGGGAGGTGGGTGCACAGAGGGAGGATGGGGATGGGGAGGGGGACGATGGAGGCAATGTCACACTGTTTTCTTGTTTGCAGGGAAAAAAGAGACAGCAAGGGAAGGTTTTCTTCATTTACAGGTTACACACACACAAAAAAAAAATAGGCACACTGGGGTGGGCTTCCAGTGTGCCACAATTCTGGGGTGAGGGATGCCAACATGGAGACTGGGCACCCCAATGTCAGTAAGGCATATAGACAGATTGGGGGTGTGCAACACCGGCAGTGGGCATCCTGGTGTTGGAAAGGAAAGGGGAAACTATTTAATCAGGAAAGACACACTAAGAGTAGGGATGCCTACACAAGGATTGGGCACCCTGATGTCGGCTTTTCCGGAGTGTGTGGTGGGTGGTAGGAGCCACCATGTTATGGTGTGCCACATAATGTGAGGGGGGAACATGCTGACATGGGGATTGGGCACCCCAAAGTCAGCTTTCTGGGGATTGTTTGGTGGACAGCAGAAGCCGCCATATTTATTGAAATGTTTCACCATGTAATGGAAGCATGTCATCTGCCGCTGCAATGATGAGCCTGTCTTTAATTGCAGTGCCAGATTCATTTCAGTTCTTTGGCTCTCTCTGAAACTGAAGTCATTGGCAGCATGCTCACTGATTGGCAGCTGAGGGACACACCCACTAAAGCATCCCCTGCATTGGCCAACACTGACACACCTCTGAAATGTGCTACTGTCACAAGATGTTGCTTGCGCATGTACGTAAGCCAACATAGAAAGAGTTGAGTGCATTTTTAAAGATAGACTAGGAGGATACTGTTGTTGGCCATTTCTGTGAAGCATGGTCTTGATGAATGACCATGTGATTTTCTCCTGTATCCTGCATTTTCTTTGGAAACATTGAATGCAGATAATTAAGTGTTTATCATATAAAAAAATAAAACATGAATTAATGCAGCAGTGCAACAAAAAAATGTTTTCCCCCCAAAAAAGCCAGTTTCCAGCTATAGTGTAGTATACTTGCATCTCTTTTTAAACTTGCTTTTCTAGGTATGTCCTGCCATATGCACTGTATATTTTTAGTTACTCTATCTTTACCCTTGGCTGGGTCCATAATGCTGTTTCTAGGCAAATGAGGAGCCTATCTTTTTTCTTGAGAAAAGAGTACTTTAAAACATTTACAGGCTACTTAAATTTAGCTGAAAATAGAAATATTTACCAGTAAATGAAACTGTAAGAGGCTGAGGTTTTTATTTCTAGTGTAAAAAGTGGGGACATATTTTTTTTCCCAACATCATTGTACCACTTTAACATACTGTGCATTATGAGTAGGCTACATTATGGCTACGGTATTTCTATCCCAGAAAGAAAAACTTTAAGCAAACGACAAACAAACAAATAAATGAAAGCCCATTAAAAAGGGCAGATTTTGAAAGAGGGGACCAATTATAAATCATTTGTAGCTTGGTAAAACATTGCATGATCAGTAGAAGCATAGAATTTGACATCAAATAAGGACTGCTCTTTTTACCGTTACATTTTTACTGCAAACTGTACTTGATATATTGCACTTTCTCCCTCACCCCTTCCATTCAACTATGATTCCCTTGTGCCTAACCCATTCATTCTTGAACCTTGCCACTGTCTTCATCCCTACCACCTCCACTGGAAGATTGTTCCAGGAATGCACCACTTTTTTCCGTGAAGAAGTACAGAACTTCCTCAGATCTCTCCAGAATCTACTCCCTCCATACTTCCCTTCTGTACCTTATTTACCACTGTGAGGTATTTAATGGTCTCTATCATATCCCCCATCCATCCTCTTTTCCAGGGTGTACATACTGAGGTCCTTTAGTGTTCCTCATAGGCCTTTGATGCAGACCCAGCACCATTTTAGTTGCCCTCCTCTGGACAACCTCCACTCTATCTATGTCCTTCCAGAGATGTGGTCTCCAGAACTACACACAGTACTCTAGCTGGGGCCTTACCCCATCTGCTTTATAGTAGATTCTGATTGGCCCAGTGATGCCTACATGCTTAAAATATTGATGTTCTCCTCCAGATATTCAGGATACTGAAGTTCAAGAAGGTTGGATTTTGAAGTTATAGAATCATCTTCGAGTAGTGAGCACACAAGTTGCAATTACCCACCTTCCTGATTTCAGAGCTCCATTGTCTGTTTTACAGCTGAGTAGGAACAGGAGATCATGAGCAATTTCCTTTTTATAATTTACATCCTACATCTCAGTTGCTTGGTTTCTATCTCAATTTTTAAACATACAGACATGTCTGAACAATCAGAAACAAGTTACAATGGAGTCACTTGATGCAACCCTTTCGAGCGGAAGTCTTTAGATTGGCTTCTCTGAGACCCAGTTTTAAACACAGCTTTTAGTCAAAATACTTTTCAGCAACAGCCTGATTTTGACATTACTCAAGCTTCTAGAGTGAATAATAGCCCAGGGTGAGGAGGAATCATGTCAGGGATCATGAATTGGCATGTGTGGAAGTCAGCGAGGTGCCCTCACTCCTGCCATGGCCACAGCCGCTGAAGCACAAACCACCACAAAACTCATCACCAGAGCAAGATGGCATAAAGAAAGGCTCAACCACTTTTACATGAACTTGCCTCCATAAAAGTAACCCTCTTGGAGGTGGCAGAGGACTTTAAATTATTCATTGTGGCACTGGAGTAGTTTACCAATTGCTCAGAGATGCACAAGAGAGGGCAAGCTGCCTCAAAGACACCAGACATAGAGGGGAGAAGGAATTAAAGGAACTCTGAAAAACAGGAAGCTTGAGGATTGAATAGAGGACCAGGAGGGCAGGAGTCAGAGGAACAACTTTGTCTTTGTGGGGATCCCCAAGAAAGCAGAAGGCAAGAACATGCTGGCATTTATGCAAACCCTGTTGCTCAAAGTCACAGCTCCCCCCAGCAGACCAATACACCAATGAGTGAGCTCACCTCTCCCTAAAGCCTCTTACCCTAGTACAGTAAACAAATGTAATCATTATTAAATGCCTCAGCTTTCAGGAGAAAGCCTTCATCCAAGCAAAGGCATGGGAAAAACAGTTACTAACCTGGAATGGACACAAGTTTTTCATATTTGTGGATATGACACCTGCAGTTCACAACAAACATATTACATACATAGAAACTGAGAAGGTGTTGCATGCAGCACAAGTGAAGTTCAAAATGTTACACAATGGCTGACTGTTGGTCACCATGGTGAAAGGCATAGAGGAATTCCCCTCCACAGAAGCGGAAAACATGAAACTGCCTAAATTAATCCCTAGATTTCATCTCCCTTTAGAAAGTAAGTGGGACAAACCACCTCAAGCCACCAAACAAGAAAACCTGAACAGATGAGGTACTATACAGTACATTAACTTGCTTCATGAACTGTGAACTGTGTACATAGTTATTTGCCATGGCATGCCATCTATGCTTAGGGACAATCTGGGCCTAGTTTTGCATGATCATCTTGAGCCTCAGATTGAACAGATTAATCAGTTTAGATAGTATCTTGGTGTTCTTTTGGATCCTGGGCTAACTTTTTCTGTGCAGGTACAGTCTGTTGTTAAAACTATTAATCAAAATTTAGGTTTACTTTACAAATTTTAAATCATATTTTACAGTGGAGGCTAGAAAAGTTATTGCCATTGGGTCACTTCTTTCACATTTTGATTATGTGTCAAATCTGTATTCAATTTGGGCTTGAAGGAATTGCATTCATTAATGGTGGTCTGCAATAATAGTTGCATATTTGTTCTTGCAGTTCCAGTTCATACTCATCACTGTGATCTGCATTCATAACTGGTTTGGATGTCCTCTCTTTCTAGGATTAAGTATTCTTTGGGTTGTAACATTTTTAAATGTATTTTTTATAAATCCTTGTTTCCTCTGTCTGGATTAGTTTTGACTAGATCCATGCTGCCTAGCCTAAGATCAGCAAATGGCACTTTATTGAATGTAGTTAATTCAAAGCTTAATATTGGATCATGTGATTTTCGGTGGCTGCTCCTATTTACTGGAATGCACTGCCAATTCACATTCATCAGGTGTCCTTTCTTGTAAATTTTAAGATGAAGTTAAAGCAATATTTACTTCAGATTTCTGTAATTGTTATAAGTAGAGTATTTGGTATGTTTACTGTATGTTTATTGTCAATTTTTTTTGATGTAATTTTGTCCGGGTTGGGCCTGAAAAGGGGCCTTTGGTCCAGTGTTCTCACCCAGTTAACAAAGAATAAATGAAATGAAAAATGAAAATAAAGTATGTTTCAAGGGGTGCAGCGAGGGGGACTTTGCCACAGTCAATATGCAATGGGACTTCTAGGGTTCTACTAGTATCTAGGGATACTACTCTTCTAGGGTTCTACTATGAAACAGTTAAAAAGAACATCTAGGTGGAAAATGACTCACCCTTTCCAAGGAGCAGTTGCAAAATCTCTTTCTTTCTAGACAGCTTTTCCATGCTGGTGGAAACAAAGATGTGCACTACCGTACTGTGTATTGGAACCTCACAGAGTTCAACAGCTGAGAGGGAAATCCCCTTTGCAATGGCTCACAGTGTTCAAGAGTGATCCGGTATATGTGGCAGCCAATAGTAGATGAGGAGCATGGCTAGCATACATCAGGAGGAGCAAAGGACAGTGACTGCAACAGAAACAGCTACAGAGGTAAAGTAAAGTAAAGTACTCAGGTCAGTGTCATCACAGCAGTAAATGGGGGGGGGCAGTATTTGGCTTGAAATCTGTTCTATGTGCTCTAACATTATCAACTCTGTTTTCCCTTGCTAAAAGTTCCTTCAGGCTGAGTATAGGAGTCATGCCAGAATGCTTTCAGTGTGGCTTGCAGGGTAAACATTTAAAAAGCTCCTGGTACTTTGCACTACCACTTTGACTAAGGCACTGTTAGCACTGCAATCAGCAAGCCCTGAGCTTATTCCAGAGCCTCCAATAGATGGAGGGTAAACTGACTAATGATTCTCAGTGAAATAAAATGTCTTGGATCTGTATATAAAGTGTGAATTGTTCAAACTGGCTTGCGTGCTGTGGAAAGGGTAATCCTGCAGTAACTGTTTATCAATAGAGGTGCAGTGATACCTCCCCCCCCCCAGCCTCATAAGACTGAGAGAAGAGCGAGTATTTACCATCTTAATCAGCCTTCTTGAACCCAATCTCTGGAAGGTAAAGTCTTATAAAAGGGTATCCCGAGTGGAGCCATGTGGAAGCACTCCAAGGAAAATGACTTACTGATCAGATGTGTGAGGTAGGCAGGGTACTGCCACTTTGGGATCTCTCCAGACCTGACAGAGAGTTTGGACACAAAAATCAGGGCCTCCTTTGTAAGTGGGAAGACAGAGCAACTATTGGCATTAGCTGCTGTAGCATATAACGCTGCAGCACCATGTGCGTTAGTAGTTCCAGGGTTGGGGCGTGCCTCGCTACATCTTTGTTTCTTGTATTTTTGTTGTGTTTCATGTTAGCTTCATGGTTAGATAGTGGCAGAAAACTATGTCTTCTTCATATCAAGTTCATGCTTACTAATGCAGAAATAACCTGTGGGGTGATTAAAGTGACACCCAGATATACACTTTGGGGGGAGCCATCTATACTCTATGCACAGACTTGGTGGGATAGTAACTTAATGCAAAACAGTCCTCCCGTTTTCCTTTAACCATACAGCCAGACACAAGTCAACCCCATAAATCAGACAGTGGCATCAACAGGGTATAAATTCACCCACTGGAAAATAAAAGGGGCCCAAAACAAACTAGAGAAAATGTCACCAAGTACTATGCCATTTAGAAGCCATGTGAACTCAGATTGCAATGCTATAAGACATCCATATGAAGGAGGAGCAGGGCAACCCATGGCATAGAGAATGGGCAGGACAGGTATTTGTAGTAGGCAAAAGCAATGAGAAGGCTAGAGTGGCTATATTGCTGCCATGCAATACCCCATTCAAATTAAATTCAGAATTCAGGGACCTGAGAAATGGTATATTGAGGGGCTTACTAGGGCTGAGTGGACATTACTGTAGCAGATATATATATATATATATATATATATATATATATATATATATATATACTCTCTCTCTCTCTCTCTCTCTATATATATATATATATATATATACAGTATATATATATATATTTTCATATATTGGTCCGAATAAGATGACCCAGCTTTTTTTGTGGACCTGTTCTCCTTACTGGATCTGCACCATGGGCCTTGCATCATATTAGGTGGGAATTGGAACATGGCCCAAGAAACTGAACTAGATAAGTACCCCATGAAGAAGAAAGGCTTCTCCCCAGTCCAGGTGGCACTGTTAGACTTGAAGGATACCCTGGGGATAATTGACCTGTGTCATATGTTATATCCTGACAAGAGGGATTTTACATTTAGTCAATCAAAATGATGTTATTGTATGACTAAAAAGTCTACAATCTCAATACACCACAATTAATAAATATTTTTGCTTAAAATCATATCACTTAAAATACATGCATGTAATACACATAGTTTAATATAATCTGTTGAGAGAATTTACACACAGCAACAAAATAAATTACCAATGCTGTAATTCAAAGACAGGTAAATATATGCATGCTTGTACCCCCTGTTTGTACAATAATCACACTTCAGGGGAACTGCTGAAACAGAGTTAGATACAATATAGAGACTGAAATACAAGAATCATAATCTCTAGGTCAACACAATAACATTCATATAATTCTGCTCTTACTTTTAACATTTTTTACAGCTGTGACATACTTGGCTAATCTTTCCAGGGTCCATTCATCCTCTGTATATATACTGGTTAACACTGAATTTTCTACCTGGTAAATATTATTTATAAATGGTTCCAGCCAGTATGCCCTTTGAGGGACATACCATTTGCAGTTCCATATAACATGATGTAAGTTTTCTTCTTCCTCATAACCACAATCTCAGTCAGCTGACACAATCCCAGTTTTTTTTTTATTCTGGTATTCTAGAACTTTACTCAGAAATTGTTTGGATTCATATATTATGAAATTTTGTCTGAGCTTATAATCCATTAGGATATCCAAATATGGTTTATACCCATGAAAACAATTATTCATCACAAATCATTTGAAATAGTGTGTCCCAGCAATGGTATCCAGATCTAAGTTATTCCAGAACCCAGTAACTTTCTTTGAGACATACTTCTTGTATTTCATGCTTAACACTATTCCTTGCTCTACAGCTTTCTTGAATTGAATAAGTTTGTTATTTTTCCAACCTCAGGTATAATGTGTTAAGCCAGTACCCTGCCTTATATCCCAAACCCAACCATTGTTCTTTTTCCTTTAGACACTGTTTGACTAGTGTGCCCTCATCTTATCTGGTACATTTAATCCAATAATTAATTTTTCTGGTCTCAGTTGCTGCTTTAATATCAGTTAGGCCCAATTCAGAACTATTGTATGCTGCTGGACACAAATGGCCAATTCTCAAAATGCTTCTTATGGCTTTATGCAAAGAGTCATTAATTTATTTAGGTTATTCTATTCCCAGACTTCACACCCATACAAGAATTGTGCCTCAAATTTAGCTTACACCACGTTCACAAGTGATTTGATCGTAGAGCCACCATATTTACTGTTGAACCTGACTAGCCCTGCTGCTGTCTACTTTAATCTTTCTAGAAGCAGGTTCAAATGCATAACCCAACTACAGTTTTGTTGGACAGCTACTCCAAGATAACTTGCTACCACTTCTAATTTATTGTCTCCTATAAACCAACTACCTTCAATTTTTTACTTCCAAAAATAAGGGCTTTAGTTTCACTCATGTTTATTTTTAATTTTAATATTGTGGTCTCCTCATAGATAAAGTTTAGCTTATTCTGCAGCCCTTTCTTTTGATAATGACATTAATATAATGTTGTTGGCATAGGCTAAGAGTGGGCAGGAGAGAATTATTTTTTATTTTTGGAGTATCCTTGTCAACGGCTGCACACTTGCTCAGCATATTTTCAAGGTATAACGAGAAAAGCAAGGGAGCTAGCACACATCCCTGTCTAACATCCCTATTACTTATAAAGGTGCTAGATAGTTGACCCCTACTTCCAAGTCTAATTTTAACCCAGGTATTCAAATAAAGTTGCAATATTATTGCAACTATATTAGGATCAATGCCTCTATTTTAAAGGGATTTCCATAATAACTCTCTGGACACACTATTAAAGGCAGAACTGTAGTCAATGAACACAGTATACAACTTTTGACCTCGAAGTTTAACATGCTTCTCAATTAAGTGTCTTAACACAAAGATGTTATCAATTGTAGAATAATGACGCTAAAATCCTGCTTGATATATCGAAATTCCACCAGTTCACTCAACTTCTTCCTGGAGTCTGCTCATCATGTCTCTTGCGAATATTTTTAGACTAATATCCAGGAGGCTTATTGGTCTATACATTGCCGGATCTGTTAGTAATCCCTTCTTATGTATAGTACTATATTTGCCCCCTTCCAGGAGTCTGGATATTTATTGGCCAAAATACATTTATCATAAAGAATGGTAAGGAAGTGGCACCATAAAGGTGTTTCTATGAAAAAACTTCTAAAGGAATCCCATCTGGACCTGAGGCTTTCTGTTTTTTTAATGTATAAATTGCTAAATATACTTCATCAGTTCCTATTAAGTGAAATGTGTTATTAACCAAAAGCATTTGCTCATTTATTAAGTCTTCATTCGGATCAAAGTAAATTGCCTTAAAAATGTTCTAACCATCTTTTTTCTGATATGTATGAGTCAATGTTAACTATATATTTATCAGTCCCCTTTGCAACCAATGTCCAGAATTTCTTTAAATCCTTAGTCCTTACAGCTATTAGCATGCTAGACAATTTAGCTTCATAAAATCTTTTTTTCCCCAATAATAATTGCTTATATGACCTTCTAGCTTTATTTAATTGTGCTAGCTTTTGTTTGCATTTGTTCTTACTATAACATCTGCACAATCTTCTGACCTCTGCTTTTGCCTTCTTACAGTCTTTATCATACCAAGTATCTATGACCATATCTTGTATATTTTTATGGGGTACTCTAATCTCATCTTAATTTCCATGAAAGCTATGAAAGTCTGTGTTAAAAGACTACATAAATCCAAAGAGTTAACAGTGCTAAATGATTGATTCAATATGGAATTAGCTAAGACTGGCAAGATATTCACATGTGACTCTTACTTCAATATTATTCTACGAGCTGCCCTGGTTTCAATAAACACTAACTTACCAGGTTTAGGCACAGTATTTCCATTCTTCTTTGTTTCTAATACATCTGGGCAAAGATCACTCTCTACTCTTATTTGAACAAAACAATTAGACCAATAATACAGGGAATCAGACCAAAAGACAAAATCTACAAGAGAGGGGATTTTATATTCCAGTGTTTTACACTTGGGTCGGAGTCACACACTGATCTTTTTCTTTATTTCTAGCACCTTACTAGAAGGGGTCCAGCTCTGTGAAGTCACTGTGACAGTGGTGTCTGATCATGCACCTATCACACTAGCCTGAAACACCCAATTAGGACAAGAAAGAGATATATCATGGAGGGTTAACAACCATCTGCAAAAAGAGTCAACATGTCTGAAGCTCCTCAAGGAGTGGATAAAGTCTTTCTGCACATCTATCCAAGGCATAATCCCCAATTTTAGCTATGTTTTGGGGGCATATAAATATACAATAAGAGGAGAACTTATCTGACTGGCATCCATTAAGAAATGTAAGCAGTTGGAAGAAAGTGAAAACTTTCTGAAAGAGATTTGCGAGCTAGTTAAAAATAGTAGAGAAGATAGCAGGAGAAACACAATGGCATCAGCTAATAGTGGTGAGGGAGAAATATGAAGAACTTCTCAGAGAGGGAGTGGAGAGAGACATTTTTAAAGCCAAACTTCATTACGCAGATCTGGGAGAGAAGGCTCACAGACTTCTGGCCTTGAGTCTCAGGCAGAGTAAGGCAGCCCGAGTAATACCAGTAGTAAGAAGCAAGCAAGCTGTAAGACTGATTACAAGGCCACGAGAGATAGTACAAACTTTTGAGGACTTCTACAAGGAGCTGTACACAGCAAAGACCCCTGCAGACATACTGTAGCAGAAATTCGTGTTTCCCTAGAAGCTGTGAAACTGTCTAAAATAAAGAATCATTAGAAAGAAGCCCTTGGTAAGCTAATTACAGTGACAGAGGTCCTAGTATCCATCACAGACCTCACACAAGATAAAGCCCCAGGATGGGATGGCCTCTCCCCTAGCTTCTACAAAGCATTGGGGAATGAAGTGGTGGTTAGCCTTTTTTATTCAGCTTATGGGAGGGGGCATTTAGATCCTGCTGTGGAGGATGCTTTGATAACACTGCTGCCCAAGCCTGAGAGAGATCAGCAAATAATTGACGACTACAGACCAGTCTCTCTACTCAATATAGACATCAAACCACTAAGACAAATATTGACTGAGAGGGTTACTAAGGTATGACAAGAACTGGTGGGAACAGAGAAAGTGGGGTTTATGCAGGGCAGTCTATCAAGAGATCACGTGAGGAAGCTCAACTATATTATCTCTGCATCTGGGAATCCAGGATCCCTGCAGTTCTGGTGCCGCTTGATGCAGAGAAAGTGTTTGACTGGGTGGCATGGAATTACTTCTTTGCCACTCTGGCAGGACTCAGATTCCCCAAAAAATGTATCACATGGGTCTCTGTTCCATTCACAGCCCTCAGCTAGAGTGTGCTGCAGTGGGTTAAAGGCACCTGTCTTTAATCTGGGGTTATGGAACCAAGCAGAGGTGCCTTTATCCCCATTCCTATTAAATCTTTATGTAGAAACCTTAACTCACACAATCCTCTTAGGTAACAGAATTACTGGAGTCAGGGTTATAGAACAAATGTATGCTATTTCCACATATGCAGATGATATCCTGCTGGATTTAGAACATCATAAAATGTCATTGCTAGCAGTGTTGGAAATAAAATTTGGGAGATTGGCAGGGTATAAGCTGAACTCGGACAAAACTGTTGAAATGCCGTTAAACATACATGATACTAGAGCAGAAGCCATGCAATGGGTGGGGGGGGGCTTCCAAGTCCCTCATGTACAGTACCTGAGCACAGAGGTCAGTAGAGACAAACATTTCATGGTAGAATTCATCATCTCTAAACTCACGTTATAGGTAAAAGCAGATGTAAATAGACTGGCGTCTCTTCCTTTCACACTGTGGGCAAGTATAAACATTAATAAGATGAATGTGTTACCCTGTGTATAGTACTCGTTAAGCATGACAGGTCTATATCAGTCCAGACAATGGTTCAGTAACCTAAGAAACATTCGCTTCCTTGTCCTTTGGGATGGCAAATCTCCCAGGTGCTCACACAATAAGACCACTCCAGTGAAGGCCAAAGGGAGGTTGCAGGTACCAGACTTTTCTTGTACTACTTGGCCTGTCATGCATACCACTTCTTGTGATGGAGCCCAGGTCCTCCTACAGAAAGGAAACTACAACAAATACAAGCATACAAAACCACTGGAACACAACTGTGTAAATACTATGACCTTGTTGTGAGAACCTTGACTAGCAGCTCCGGCAGCATTCTCCCCCAGACATTGTGGGACACATCTATGGGAACATCACTGAGGACCTGTAGATTCCTCCATGCATTTCTGGGCACTAAACCGATGTTTGACCTCCACCAACCCTTACATCGTAATCTTAACTTTACATTTAGGGTAAGGTGGTAGGGGACTCTCTCCTCCTGGGCATAAACTTAGGTAAGCTGCTCTTCTTTTTAGATGAGGGCAGGTTTGTATTATTTGCCACATTTAAGAATAGAAAGAAACTAAACAACCACCATGTCTTTCTGTTTTTACAGTTGCAACATAGAGGGCTGCAAGCTCTGGGTAGGACCCTGGCCTCTAGCTACAAATGAGGTGTGGTCTGAGCTCCGTCAACAGGCCAGTCAAAGAAATGAATAGCTGCCTTATATCAAAAGCATAGAAAGTTTTCTTCAGACACAATGTATTTGAAACTACACTATTGGAAAACTGAATATTCTACACTGGATGAACCTGGCAACCTAGAAGTATGGTTACACTTGTGTAAGTATCTTACATTTGATGGGCTTGGGCTAGCACACTACAAGTTATTTGTGCACTACAAGTCATTAAACAGTATGTAGTTCACTCCAGTGAAGTTAACATAAAATGCAAAAAACAGAAACAAACCTACGAACTAAATGTAAGACTTACAGGGGCACACGCAAACATAATGTATGGGGCAGGATAGAGCTGATCTTAGGCCATCAAGATGTATTCAAACCTATAACCTGTCTGATAGGCCATTGTCTGGAAAGATTAATTTGGCGACAGTGATAGCAGATGGCTTCATTTACAGTCACTGCCAGGCACATAATAGCCAGACACTGGTTAGATGACCAGATACCAAGTTACTAGGAGTGGCTGGCAGCAGTACTGTAAGCGCTAAGGATGGAAAACATGTTTGCTAACATAAATCACGCGTAAAAGACTTTTGCTTCCAGACAGAAAAGGTTGCAGGTCCTTCTACAACTGCCCAGGATATAAATATAGGGAGGTCTGATTAGGCCATGAATAGATATAGTAGCTAGTACAGTAAATGTAGGAATAACATTACATTTTCTTAAATCTTTTGTAGCTCCAGAAAAGAGAAATGGTATGAATTAGTCATCATGGATCACAGTTGATTGATTGCTGCTTTTAATGTGCTAATGTTTTTATTAGGTTTCTGTTCTTCCTGTACACAGTTTGTACTTTTCAATAACTGTGTTATTGTTCTTATGTACTGAATATGTATGGCATATGTAATGCATTTGTATATACTGTTTAAATAAATAAATACACTAAGTTAAACAAAAGAAACACGTTACAACTGACTTGTGTTGCATACGCTAATGGCACATCATTACTGTACAATATTGTTCATATGATAGGCTCATATAGTCTTCATATATCTTTTGAGAAACGAGAATTATAAAACAGTATCAAGAAATCTAGCATTCTGACAGGCTGAGACACCACGTGAATGTCACAAGGCTTGTGTGTGCCCTGTGTTTGTGTAATGTAGGGGCACCCAGAGAGAAGCTGCCACAACTTTTTTTTAATATTTATACTTAAAGCAGCAGTGCAATTAATTTTCAGAAAAGCTATTTTCAGCTACAATTAAAAAATATTAGTATAGCTGTAAAATCTAATGTTCTGGGTACCTGCTATGGCACTATGATATTTCTTTTATTTTCCTGGTCCTAACACTTGCCAGGTAATAAAATACTCATTGTTTTGGTGGAACTAGAAAATGTTACTGCCAAATAAAAACTGAAGGATGGCTGGAATCTTTTATTGTGGTACAAAAGTAGGGTCAAACCTTTTACCCAGTTTAGTCACACTGCTGCTTTACTTCCTGAAACATTTCATAGTAGCAGTAAGGCAACTACTGGTTGTGGGTGGCTGATCATTAACCCCACCCCCACAATGAACCACATAATTTGACTTTAACTTGTGCTGTTTGACGTGCAAGGAGGGATTACCTGAAGGTAACCCACCTCCTCACCTCCCATTATGCTTTACCACTTATTTATACCATGAGAGGCAGGCAGCAGTGAATACTGCTTAGAACCTAATACAAATTTAATTATACCATGAAAGAAAGAGGGCAGTGGATACTTCTTAGAAGATGTGTACAAATTAAATTACACGAGAGAAAGGAGACAGTAAATACTGTTTTGAACCTGTATACAACATAAATTATACAAACATGCAAACATACGAATATTGCCAGCAGAAGAAAGCCCAGTGGTCTATCAAGCCTGCTTGTTGTTTGGGAGTCCTTAGTGGCAACTAAGGACTTCGTCCCCAGACTGCTACCTCTCCCTTCTTGCTTGCACCTCCTTAATCCTGAACTTCCCCTTTATTCTATACAACCCTCATTTGAAGCCATCCATCGTCTCCAGGGAAATCACCTGCTCAGGGAGCTCATTCCACCATACAACCACTCTCTCCATGAAGAAATGCTTCCTGAATTCTCTCTTGAACCTTCTATCTCTCCACTTTAAGGCAATGCCCCTCATGTTGCTGCTACGAAGACTGAATAGGATCTTATTCTTCACCTTGTTGATGCCCTGCCATTATTTAAAGGTCTCTATCATGCCTCCCCCTTTCCCTTCTCTGCTCCAGGGAGTACATACTGAGGTCCTCCAGCCTCTCCTTGTATGTGCTGCCCCACTGACCCTTAATCATTTTTGTTTCCTGTCTCTGGACTGCCTCAGTCAAGGTAATTTATTTTATTTTATTGAAATGTTTCACCAGGAAGGCACACTAAACAACAAGTTGCTCATCTCACAGTGCGACCTGGGGGGCAATGTCCTTTTTCAGGCAGGTTCGCTAGTACTGTACACTACACTATGCTCCAGGTGTGGCCACTCCAGTAATATATATAGTGGCAATAAGAACTACTCCCACCTGCTAGGGAGTCCCTGGCAGTGTAGCCCAGCATTCTATTGCCTTTCACTGTTGCCTTTCTGCAGTGCTTGGAGTGCTTCAAGTCACTAGTCATCATCACCCTCAGGTTTTTCTCTTCCTCAGATTTGGTAACCAGGACTCCCTCAGTCTGTGCTACTTTCTCCATGTTATCCTCATGTCCTGCATTATACCATGATAAGGAAGAGGCACTGAACACTTTGTAGACCCAGGTCCAGATATTCAGAAATGCGCCAAAGACCAGCGCAAGGCCGGCGCAGCGCAAAGCCGATGCGCCGTGGTGCAACAGGAGCCATATTCAGAGGTTGCGCAGGCCGAACTGCACCAGCACAACCTGGTTAAATATGGCACAGTTGCACTGTAGCACAAACAGAGTTGCACCATGGTGCAGAAAGAGATGCCCCAGTGCAAATGTGGGAGCAGAGCAACAGAGGAGGCAGGGCACAGAGACCAGACCATGGGACAGAGCCAAGGAAGCACAGTGGCAGGCCACAGGAGGCCTCCACCAGCAGGGCACAGCAGGGTGCACACAGGCACCCAGACATCCATCCCCAGAACACAACAGTGGCACAGATAGCAGGCAACAGGAGGTGCCAACGGCTAACAGAGGGCCACCAAGGAAGCCCCCCTGCAGGCTGCTGGCCATGCCCCCCCTCCCAGACCATAGCAGGCCACACCCAGGAGCATGCAGTCAAGCACACACATGCCACACAGGCACACAGAAAGCCCACACAGTAGGCACTGAACATGCTGGAAGGTAGGTAGCTTGGCAGACCACATGGGACAGGCCACACAATGCCAAGCAGGGGCCCCAACACAGTGTGTGGCCAGTACCCAACCAATGACCATGGGCATAGGTCACCACCATGCACACACCCACCACACACTCCTGACAGCTGCCCCATGGGCACCCCAAGGCACAGCCACTGACCAAGGGGAGAGACACCACCACAGCAGGACACACCACAGTACACAGCAGTGAAGCACAGAAGCACAACACGGACCCCTACACATGCACACCACATGGACAGACACTGGGCCACTGCAGCATGGCTCCTCACGCCACCTGCAAAGCAGACACTGACACAGGCAGGTAAGTCAAAAAATATATATTATGAACAAAACCATGTACAAAAACAAGAGGTTGGGAAAGGGTAGGTAAAGTGAAGGAAGGGGACAGGGAACAGGGACTGTACAGTGGGATTGGGGACTGTAGGGGGAGGTACAGCAGTGGAAACAGGAGAAAGCTGGGGCCAAACTAATGGTGGCCACGTCTTTCCACCCCTTGGCATAGTTGCTGCCTCTTCTCCGCCAACAGCAGGCACCTAATCTGAAACACCGCCTCTATCGTCATGGAGGTGATCAGGATTATCTGCCAGAGCAGTCATCCATACAATGTCCACCTAGGTCTCTGCCACTGGACACCTATAAAAAAGGACAGGACAGGTGATCAGTGCAATGTCCCAAGGAACCATGCCCACCCACAGTGCACAATGGGTAGTGGGAACACACACACCCCTGAAGGGCCCGTACCGGCCACCCGCAGGGGGGTTGGCCATTGCCTACCAGCAACTCGGCACACTACAACATTGCACAGAGGTGGTCCCCACCGCACAATGGCCACCTGACTGTGCAATGACAATCACATGGCACAGTGCACTGGCAGCACCACAGCAATAACAGCAGCAGCCGGGCGCACACCCACCCCACCAACAGCTTGCACATGTGTACAATGGATGCACCACAGTGACATGCACCACCCACAGTGTGACACACACAGCTGCCATGGCACATGGCACAGGTGGCCATGCCCACACCCACTCCCCCAACCCTCCCATGTACAGTGCGAAGGACCATGACAGTGCCTACCTGCCTTCTGCTGCCCCACCGGTGCTGCTTCCGCCCCACCTTGGCCCGCTGTGGCTTGCTATGCAGTTACTGCCTGTGCCCAGTGATGATCCTCAGGCCCTGGGAATAGAAAGAAGACAGGTACACATCAGAAAATAACCACAGAAGACACCCACTGCCCCCACCCCTGTGCACAGTGTGTGCTCCTGCCCGACACGTCTCACACGGCTGCATTGCAATGCAAGCAGTGGCTGGCAATGCCACACTATGATGTGCATGACAACAGTGTACCCCTCTGCAGGGCATGCCAGGAAGTCTAGCCAACATCACAGTACAGCACCAGGGCACACATGCAACATGGGATGACTTACCTGGCTGTGGCACAGCCCCTTGCCTAACGCATGCCTGCAGCCTCCTCAGGTGTTCAGGGTCCCACCGCAGGAGGTCCCCGTATCAGTGGCAACATTGCTCCCCTGTCCTGGCCACCCTGGTCCTCTGCTGCAGCCTGGCAGCAATCCCCTGCCAAACAGTCACCCTGACCTGCTGCAGGGGCACCTGCCCAAAGAGTTGGGGGGCGTGGAGCTCGACACAGGTCACCAGGTTTACCAGTTCCACCTGTGTCCAGTTTGGGGCATGCCATACTCATCCCTGCACTATGTTCACTACCACGATTTCGGTGATGAAAATGGCGGCAGGAGGTGCACGTGTCCACATCATGCACCCACCACATGATGCATGGGAGCATGCGCAGTGCACGCACATCACACAGAGCTGAAGATGCATGGAATGGATGTGGCTATGTGGGGTCACAGGATCAGAGGTCTGACCCAGGGGTCAGAGGTCAGGGGTCGACCTGCATTGTGCATGTGCGCGATAGTGCACCGCACCCCATGCGCAGCCATGTACGTAGCTGGCCCATGCACAACATGCACAATGCCACTGCATCATGCTGTCCATGCACTGTGCGTGATTGACTCCATGATGCTGTGATGCACATGTGCACTGTGGGTCTACGCAATGTGCATGAGTGTGCATTGCGCCATCGTGACTTGCTCCGGTGCAATCCCATTGCACATGACACAATATCACGATATTCAGACACCACATGCAAATGAGTTCATCAGCCAATGCGTGGAGCACTGGGTGAATTAGCATGTCATTACTATTGTGCCAAACCTCATTTGGATATGTTGTGCCTTATAAGTGCCACGGAACAGCACAGGCCAAGGACTGGTATTGCATCCTTTCAATGTAAGTTGTGCATGCCACTGCAGCTCACTGGGAATGGACTGCACTGTAGGGTGGGACAGACCAGGGAAATGCTGCTACTGGCACACTGTGCTGTCCATGTCCACAGGCAGCGACATGTCGGATCATGAGGAGGGTGAGGAGCCCAATTTCACAAAGGCCGAGACAGATGCCCTGTTCGAAGCCTACCTGGACAGGAAGCCCCTGTTGAGTGGTGCCATGGGCACACCACAGGCCAGGGCTGGTGCATGGGAGGATGTGGCAGCATATATACGTCAACCAGCACGGCAGCCAACAGCAGTCAGCGCATGAGTGTAGGAAGAAGGTGGGGATGAACAAGAGGCGCATTAAAGAGAAGGTGGCAGCCATCTGTGTAGCCCGGACTGCCACTGGAGGGGGGCCAGTGGATGCACCGATGCTAACGCTGCAGGAGGAGTTGGTGGCAACCACCATGCACCACACCATGGTGGAGGGTGTATCTGGAGATGGATCCCAGATGGAAGGCAGTTCATCACTGAATGGTAAGTATGGCAGCCATGCACAGCTGGTGGCATGGTGAGTGCATACACAGGCATGCTGGCATGCATGAAGCTGGCATGCATATCATGTGCATGTGTGCCCACCCATGCACATGCCATGCTGCAGGACACATGCAGTGGCAGTAAGGGGGGGCACATGTGGGCATTGCATCACTGAGATGCCTTTTTTTCTCTTGCAGCACCAGCACACCTCCATGCAGATGATGGGGCACTGGCAGCATCATGGATACTGGTATGGCCCCAGAGGACCAGCCATCCACCTCCACCAGGAGGTGGGGGCCCGACAGGCTGCAGCTTGGCACAGCGGTGAGGCAGGTGTCCTAGACCTGGGGTCGGACAAGGCCCTGGATGTGATTCTCCAGGATGCCAACTTTGGTGTCCTGTGTGTAGAGGCACAGATCAGGGTCTTATCCAACTCCTATGAGGACTACACGCAGCTCCTGGACCACATGGGTGACGTTGTGGGTGTGTCACCCCTGCTGGCAGCTGACACAGACACTATGCCCAGTGCTCTGCTGGCAGTGGAACAGCTGTCTGCCACCACTGCAGGAGCATTGGTGTGCACTGCCACAGCTGTGCCCTGCGGTGGTGGTGGTACAACTGCACAGGTACTGGGTGGTGTACAGTGGCCAGACGGGTAATGGCAGCAGGCTGCGGGTGCCACCAGGCAGCCAGACGTAGGGTCCACCACTGGTGTGCCTGTTATGCCCATTCCCCTTGCAGACCCCACTGTGCAGCATCCACCAGAGAGGGGAGCTGTGCAGCATGGCCGGTCACCACATGAGGCTCGGCATCCTGCTCGGGAGCCCCAGGACACCGACCAGCTGGCTGAGCACACCCATCTGCTGTGGGTGTCTGTTCAGCAGCAGGTACTGTTTGCTACTGGGGTGTGTGCACTGCTTGTGGAGGTGTTCCAGTTAGCTGATCAGCAGGAGAGGGGCACTGCACAAATCCTGGTGGGGATGCAGTGCATGCAGGGGGCCATGACTGCATCCCTGGATCGCATTGCCACTGCGATCATGGATGGTTTTGCGCTGCTGGCTGCCACAGGGCATGGCCATACACAAAGGACCCCCTGCAGTGTGCTGTCCACCCTATGAACCCAGTGTCGGGTGACCCCATCACAGTCGATGCTGGGCTCTGATGTAGGCATCCCAGGCACGCCCGGGGCTGGCCTGTTTGGCGCTTGCACACCCCCAACACAGATACGGTCGCGGTCCCATGGTTCAACCCCTGGGGTGCTGTTGCAACCCCCCAATGGCTGATACACAGGCTGTGGCTGCCGCTCGGCCCCAGCACAGCCACCCCTATGGCCATGGTGGCCATGGTTCCATGCAGCAGACCTGATGTGTGGGCCACCCTGACTGCAGTCTGCAGCTGCTGCTCTGTGTACACATGGGTGGTGTGTGTGTGCTTACCACTGGTGTGGTGCCTGTGTGTGGCACCGCATGCTGCATGTGTACGAGCTTGCCCGGCCGCTGGACCATGTGGCATGGGCATGATGAGACAGTTTAGCACCAGTTGCACCTGTCCACCAGTGTAATGCATCTAATCCATGCCACATACCAATGCCTGGGTGTGTGGTTTTGTGTGTGTGTGTGTGTCTGTGTGTTGCTGTGTGTGGTTGTGCCACTGACTCCCCTACCCCTGCATCATGCCTCTCTATGTGCATGCCTGTTGCCATGCACACCCCTGCGTGTGTCCTTTATCTGTTTGTGTGGTTCATGCATGTGTATCGCACCACCTACCTGTGTGCACCATAGTGCTCCTGTGCAATGGTGTCCAGGTAGCGTCACACCTGCTGTAGCAGCCAGGGATCCCTCTGCCCAGGGGGTGGCTGTCCACCACCCTCCGGCCCATTGTCTCCATTGCCCCCACTACTGTCGCCCTCATCAGCCTCAACAGCTATCCCATGGTCAATGGCATGTTGTGCAGAATGCAGCAGGCCAGGAATAGGCCACAGGCTTTCGAGGGGCTGTACTGTAAGGCACCACCTGACCTGTCTAGGCAATAGAAATGTGCTTTCAGCATGCCAAAGACACATTTGATGATGTTGCATGAGCTGGCATGTGCCTTGTTGTAGTGTTCCTCTGCTGGGGACGATGGGCACTGGAAAGGGGTGGGCAGCCAGGGCCTCAGTGGATATGCGCTGTCTCCTGTGTGGATAATGACATGGTTAGGCCTATGCTATTCTATGCTGTGCCCCTTGCCTGTCCCTGGTGCCCACACCAACATGCACACCCTGCCCTCCCCCATCTCAAGGTCTGCTCTGCCCATTGCCTCTTGCCCGTGCCATACTCATCCGCTAGGTGACCCGTGGTGATGTCTCCATGTTTAAACCTGTGGCACAGTGCAGAGCTGTGCCAGATGAATGCATCATGTGCACTCCCAGGGTGTGTGGTGCAGACATTGGTGATGCACCCCATGGCATCGCACACCACCAGGCAGTTTATGCTGGGGCTCACCTTCTGGTTAATGTATGTGACACCCTCGGGGCCAGGTGGCATGCAGATGGCCATGTGGGTGCAGTCAATGGCCCCAACTATATATATATTCAGAAATAAAAAAAATAAATAAATAACTAAACCAGGCATACGTGCAACCCTGTGGAAGTCCTGCATGGTTGCTGTACGCTCCGCCTCTGTGCTGGGGAAACGGATGAATGCTGAAGCACATGGCAGCAGAGCATTGAGGAACTGTGTGAGGAGGCAGGATGTGGCTGACTCAGTTATGCCTGTGGTGTCCCCTGTTGGTCTGTGGAAGGTGCCCGTAGCGAGCAGGTACATGATGGCTGTCACCTTTATTTCCACGGACATGGCATGGCTCTGTCTGGTGGGGTCTGCATCTCCTCACTGCACAGCTCACAGAGCTGCCTCAGAATGGCCCTGTTCAGGTGGTACCAGCCCACAATCTCTATGTTGTTGTAATTCTCAAAGGTGATGTGGGCATGGTACTACCTGTGTCGGGCATACCACCAATGGGCCCTTCTTCAGCCACGTTGTTGTTCCCCCTGCCCCATTACACCCCTCATTATGGCCTCCATCATGAAGAGCACACTGTCCATGGCCCTTGCTGTCCAATGTCCCCCTGGGTGGTTGGCTGCTGCTGGCTGTGTGCCATCCTGGTGCACTGCCTGTCAGTGTGTGTGTGTGTGTGTGTGTGTGTGTGTGTGTCTCTCTCTCCCTCACACTCACTGTCTCTGCCCCTCTCTCCCTCTACAATGCCGCATCTGTCCCTCTCCCTCTGTGTCTGCCTGGTCTGTCTGTCTGTCTCTCTCTATCTCTGTCTGTCTGTCTCTCTCTCTCTCTCTCTCACACTCCCTCTTGCTCTCACCCCTGGTGCAAGTGCTGTCTGTGTGTTTGAGCCCTCTATTTATAGGAACAAGTCTGCTCAGAGCAACTCCGATTTGCTCCACATTTGCTCCATGGTTTCACGGTTGAATATGCCACTGCACTGGATATTCATGGGGATGCCCCTGCACTTGCGCATGCATTCATTATGGTTGCGCATTGTTACACTGGATTTTGTGCTGTGCAATGGCGCATGCAAAATTTGGCTCCTTGGCGCAAGTTCACACTTGCGCCAGCACAACTGCTGTGAATATTCAGGCACCTGTGTACAAATTAAAATTATACTGTGACTGGGAAGAGGAAGTGAATATTGCTTGGAAACTGTATACAAAGTAAATTATACAGTACCATGAGAGTGCGAAGGCATTTAACACTGCTTAGAACCTATGTACAAATTAAATTATAGCAGGAGATGGACAAGGCAGTGAACACTGCTTCGAACCTGTGTACACATTAAATTATACCATGAAAGGGAGAAGGCTATGGATGCTGTTTAGAGCCTGTATGCAAATAATTTATACCATAAGAAGGAGGGGGAAGTGAATACTTAGAACCTGTGTACAAATTAAATTATACCAGGAGAGGGACAAGGCAGTGAATACTGCTTAGAACCTGTGTGCAATTTAAATTATACCATGAAAGGGAGAAGGCTGTGACTACTGCTTAGAGCCTATATGCAAATAATTTATACCATAAGAAGAAGGGGAAAGTGAACACTGCTTAGAACCTGTGTACAAATTAAATTATAGCATGAGAGGCAGGAGGCACTGAATTAAGCAATAAGGCATGACTGGGGGTGTGTTATTATGGTGTGATAATGGCCCGCCTTGGGTAGGTTGAACAATTAGGTGAATTCAAGTGCTTCCACTACTTGAGAAGGACCATTAGCTCACCATACTGCACCCCCTAGAGTGCCTAATTGGGACTATGAAATGGGTCATTTTTTAGTAAAATGCATGTATTTTTTTAAACATATTTTTGTTGAACTATTTTCAACCGGGCTATTGTGCTATGATAATGGCCCAGCTGAAAGTACCTCTTGGCCAATCAGGAGCCAGCATTCTTTCTACCCCTTTCATAATACTGCTTAGAATGTGTGTGCAAATTAAATTATACTATGAGTGGGAGTAGGCAATGGCTACTGCTCAGAGCATGCATACAAATTAAATGCTACCATAAGAAAAAGGAGGCACTTCTTCTATAAGAAGGAAGAGGCAGTGAATACTGTTCAGAACCTGTAGACAAATTAAACTTTACCATGAGAGAGAGAGAGGAGGTAGAGAATACTGCTTAGAACATGTACACAAATTCAGCTATATTTTGAGAGGAAACAGGCAACGAATACTGCTTAGAAGCTGTATATAAACTAAATTATACCATAAGATGGAGAAGGCACTGAATTTTGTTTTGAACCTGTATACATGTAAAGAATGACGAATGCCGGAACATCTGGTTGTGCTGAGATATACAGACACTTTCTGTGATATCAACCACTAGACTGGTTCACATATCTATTCTAGCACAATGGAGCTCCATAAAGTGTGTTATTCCTCTTATAAAATTGTTATAAAAATATAAAAACTACATATTTAATGAAAAATCCCCCATGAGATCTAAGTGCTCTGTTATGCTACTGTATGATTAGCAGACAGTAACATGATGTGGCTTTTGGCTAATCAGACTGTTAGGCTGTCATTACCTATTTTATAAAGTAAATAACACCATGACAGGGCATGGGCAGTGTATACTGCTTAGAACCTGTACACAAATGTATTTATGCAGTGAGAATAAGGAGGCACTGAATACTGCTTAGAACTTGTACACAAATCAAATTAAGGTTTGAGAGGCAAGAGGCAATGAATACTGCTAATAACCTGTATACAGATTAAATTATACCATAAAAGGGAGGCAGCAGTGAATATGGCTTAGAATCTGTGTACAGTTAGTTATACTATGAGAGGGAGGAGGCAATGAATACTGCTTAAAACCTGTATACAAAAAATATTATACTATGTGAGGAAGGAGGCAGTGGGCACTGCTTAGAACATGTGTACAAATTAAATGATACCATGAAAGGAAGGAGGTAGTGAATACTGCTTAGAATCTGTATACAAAAAAAATATACTATGAGAAGGAAGAAGAAATGAGCACTGCTTAAAGCCTGTGTACAAATTAAATTATACCATGGAAGGAAGGAGGTAGTGAATATTGCTTCAAACATGAATACATATTAAATGATAACATGAGAGACAGGACACACTGAATACTGCTTTGAACTTGCATACAAATTAAATTATACCATGAGAGGAAGGAGGCATGGGATGCTGCTAAAAACTTACATATGGATGAAACCAATTAACCCAGGAGATGAAGCAGGCACTGAATACTGCTCAGAGCCTATGATAAATTACAGTATATAAACTAACTGAAACAAACACTGAAGTTTTTTTTTCTGATTTTATTCCCCACACAATAGTAAGGTTCTGGATTGTGTAGAGATACTCAGTATAAGTTAGAATGATGAAGTATAGCTTTCTATGAGGCTGTAATCTCAGCCCAAGCAATTCCATCTTGAGAATTCACACAACAAAATATCAATTAATTCTTATTTTCTTCTAGAGACAGTTTTGACATTTGCAAGTAAGATGGTAGAGTATCTCATCAGGGCTAAGGTGCAATTAATTCCACCTTTAAAGTGCCGTGGCTTTCCCCCTCTGAATAAGCTAGTGCAGCCTTTGGTAATGTTTATCAAGTGTACTAACGCTAAGTCACAGAACACAAGTGCACAACATTCATCCATGTTTCTTGTGATACTAGAGTGAATTTGAATGACTTTATACCTCCAAAAACTACATACCAATGAAAAAATCCAGGTTTATCATTTATTCTGTTAGTGTTCATAATGTCGGTATTTGTGTGGCTCCATGAGTAGCACACTCACTTATGGGCCACAATATCATAGAGTCAAGTTCCACATCTGAAATTTGGACTTGTATATAAAACTGGCTTGGTGGGAGCCATCCTTCAAATGAAATGGTAAACTGGGGTTTCTTATTCCTGTCTGTAGTGGATGTCAAGGTGAAAGCATAAGATTTCAGGGCAAGTTCTGCAAGACATGTGTATAACTGTGGAGTCCTAGTAACAGTCCTTATTTTCAGTAAAAAAGATACAAAAGCTAGTAGTACCTCAATGAAAAGTAAAGCACTTTGAGATACAGTATACAGACTATGACAAGCATTGCATAAAACTAATTATACAAAATACTATAGGGGAAAGTCAAACCTTCCAGTTAAATTATTTATTTTAGTCACAGATTAATTCTAAATGAATATAAATCTTTTATCGGTTTCACTTTATTTTAAGTGTCTGATTCAATGTAACTAATTATTAACTGCGTGCAACAGGGTAATTACACTGTAGTTACATGTTTGTTGCATGCAACTACATTGCAATTGCAATGAAGTTACAGTGTAGTTACACTATAACTACAGTGTAGTTAAGCAATGCTTAAAGTGTAACCACAGAACCAAGAGGATCCTGAGAGGGTCCAACAGAGATCGTGAGGGCTAACAGACCAGTTGCCCTCCCCCACGCCCCACCCGAAACCACCACACTTCAGAACCAAGCGGATCCTGAGAGGGTCCAACTGAGGTCATGAGGGCTAACGGACCAGTCACCTTCCCCCACGCCCCCCAAACCACCATGCTTCAGAACCAAGAGGATCCTGAGAGGGTCCAACAGAGGTCGTCAGGGCTAATGGACCAGTCGCCCTCCCCCACACACACACAAAACCACCACACTGCAGATACAGGAAAGCCAGACCTGGGAACTCTGACGCTTGTGCTGATCTGCTGAGCTGGTGCCTGTTTTTGAATTTCAAACCTGAGACTGTGCTGGGCACCACTCCAAGTTTATTTCTATTTTTTGTCGGTGTAGCCGACGGTGGAGATTTTTTTTTAGCTTTCTTAACCTCCCCCAGCTACACTTGTAACAGAAACCAGAGAGAGCTTTAATTTTGTATTGGAAGGCTGGAATGTTCTAGATACCAGAGGGAGCTTTAATTGCATTTGCTAGCATTAACATACTTAAACTAACATTGCTTTCTTCATCCTCTCCCAAACTACATTTGTTACAGAAACCTGAGAAGACTTTAATTTGTAGTGGAAGGCTGAATTATTGTTGAAATCAGAGGGAGCCAAAAGTGCATCAGTCAGTATTATCTTATTATTTAAACTCCTTTGGTTGAGCAAAAAAGCCCTATGTTGTTGCGATAGCCCCCTAAATTGCATTGTAGTAGTAGGCTGGAATGTTGTAGATATCAAGTTTTAAAATACTACTGGTATAATTAATCATGGAATATAAACAGTCTTATAAAAATTATGTAAAAGTGATGTTTGGCTGTGTTTTGGGATATTGATTGTACTCATTTTCCTGTTGGAAACATGTTCTATACATTCTGTTGCCTCTCTTTCCTTGAAGTGTCAGTTTCACCAGGATCTTCATCCTTTTGATTGTTCTACCAAAAACGAGTCTGGCCTGGTAAAGTGGACAAATCCTTTCCTTCTGGTGAAACTGCATTTGAAGAACCAGCAGGTGAGATATGGCTCCACTTTCAGGCCAATTGGTAGAACAAATGGATGGGCACTTTTGGTGATTTTGGCCCTCAGTGGTGATATTGAAACCAACCCTGGCCCTGAATCAAGACCTATAAAAAGTGTGCATGATAACGTACAAAGTTTAGCAAATAAAATGGATTTGCTTCATGCCTGGGTTGAAATGGAAAAAACACAAATAATTGCTCTTTCAGAAACCTGGTTGGGAAAGAAAGAAGAAGATAAAGATTTAAATTTAATTGACTACTATTTTCATAGAAGGGATAGAGGGGCAAGGGGAGGGGGTATAATACTGTATGTAAATAATTATTTGGGGCACTCCGAGACATTATTGTCTTGTAGAAGTGAAGGAATGAAGTGCATCTTGATTTACATTTTCTCTATTGACTTAGTTGTTGGAGTGGTTTACTCTCCACCTAAGGTTAAACCAAGTCATTTTGAGAAGTTGGCTGACACCATAGGGTTGCACATTAGAGACAAAAATATAGTATTAATGGGTGACTTCAGTGCTGCATGGGGGAAAAGAGGTAGGAAGTTAGAGGAATCATTTCAGACTTTAAATCTGATCCAGATAGTTAATACACCAACAAGGAAAGGTAAGATAGATAGTCCTGGAAATATATTAGATCTTATTTTTTTGTCTCTGGATATTGCAGTTTTAGAAACAACGGTCTGTCCCCCAAACATGGGCGATCACAATGTGGTCTCTTGTTCCATCTCTATTAAACAACTAAAAGTTCACTCTTTAAGAGAGAACTTTTTAATAAAAAGATGTTATAGAAAATATAATAAACAGATCTTTCAATCTAAAATGTCACAACAACAATGGTATAGGATTTCCCTTATCCCAGACTTGGATTTGGCAGTAGAAGAATTTACAAAGATGTTCCTAGAGGTATGTAATACTTGCGCTCCATATAGAAAGAGAATAGAGAAACAAAATCACTTAACATGGATAAATGACACTTTAAAAAAATTGATAATATATAAAAAGAAACTATGGAAAAAAGCTAATAACGCCTAGGCTATTTGGGATCATTTCAAAAAGATATGAAATAAAGTTATTCAGGAGGTAAAGAAAACAAAACTCTTTATTATAAACCTTAAATTAATGGTATTAATGAGCCTAAGAAATATTGGGCTTTAATGAAATCCCTTGTTAAATCACAAAATAATTCAAGTAGTATAAAAGTTATTGAAAATGAGTTTTGCAAAATCCAGATAAAGCTGCAAACACTTTAAACAAATATTTCATTGAACTTCCTGATTTAAACATTCCCCCTGGACTACAAGAAAAGGGGCATTGTGGGATAGAGGTAAAAGATAATCAAATAGATCAAAACCCAGTCCCAATATTTAGGTTTAAACAAATAACAAGAAAGGAAGTAATAAAAGAAATAAATAAATTACAAAAAAATAAGGCTAAAGGTCTGGACAATGTAGAAATCAGATTTCTGAAAGACTCTACATATGAGGTGGCCCAACCTTTAACTAATCTCTTTAACAGGAGCTTGACTGAAGGACATTTTCCTAGACCTTGGAAACAAGTTAAAATAGTGCCAATTCACAAAGGGGGATTCGATTTTAGACTAAATAATTATAGACCAATTGCCCTATTATCCGTTTTATTCAAGCTGTTGGAAAGGTTGATTCATAGTCAATTTATGGATTATCTGGAAAAATACAATAAGCTAAATAAATTTCAGTCCAGTTTTAGAAGGGGTAGGTCGATGACCACCTCACTCACTGACTTTATTGACTTAGTGGCAACTTCACTTGGTGAGTCAAGGTCCGTGGGTGTGGTGTTCATTGACTTATCCAAGGCATTTGATTTAATTGATCACTTGTTACTACTACAAAGGTTGAAACAGATGGGTATAGCAGCTGAACCCCTAAACTGGCTCCGATCTCATCTGGAAGACTGATCCCAAATGGTGATGGTGGAGGAAATTGGTTCAAGGTTTCTTCCAATGACTCGTGGTGTTCCTCAGGGGTCCATATTAGGACCCCTGTTATTTATTATTTTCATAAATGATCTCACTCATTATATAAAATCTACTCATATTAGGCTTTATGCAGACAATACTGTTTTGGTCTCTGATGGAGTAGATCTGAGGGAGGTGAAAGCTAACCTGCAGACAGATTTTAATGTATTGCAGGCTTGGTTCACCTCCTCTGGCCTCATTTTAAATACAAAGAAGACCCTAACTATGTTAATTGGTTCAAATATAAATACAAATGGTTCACCAAATGATAAACTATACATAAAAAAACTGAAAATGGCAATTGTTTGACACAGGTTTTGACCTATAGGTACCTAGGGGTGCTTGTAGACCACAAATTATCTTTTGAACATCTAAACATGGTAACAAAAAAAGTTCATTCTAGGATAGGTGTGCTTAGAAGAACGCTAAACTGTCCAGGCATCAAGGACAGACAGGTTATAGCAAACCAGCTAATAATACCACTGATCGACTATGAAAGCCATGTATATTCAAGTGCCAATAAAACAATGTTATATATGCTTGATATATGTTAAAATAGGTTAGTAAGGTTTGTATTAAGCTGTAAGATTGATACTCATCATTGTTATATGTATACTAAGCTAAATTGGGTCTCTCTAGAGATTATGAGAAAACAAATCTGGGCAAATTTGGTCTATAAAGTTTATAAGACCAAATATCCCACTGGCCTTGTAGATAGACTTATTAGCCTCACTCATCAGTTTAATCTACGTAAAAGTGGAGCTAGAGATTTGATAGTTCCCAAACATAAAAATAGATTTGTATCTTTGACTTTTCACTACAGAGCTGCTACTACTTGGAATGAACTTTCACTGCCATTGAAAACTCAAGACCTGACTATAGCTAAATTCAATTCTGCTATGAAGCAAGAAATATATTTTCACTGTGTATGTAACAGATGACCTGTATTGCTTAAAGATGTTTAAGTGCCATGATATAAAATTGTTGTCTTGTAGTAAGTAATTTATTGTACTGTTGAATGTGCAGGCTTTTTTTATTGCTTGTTTGTTTTTATTGTAACTTCGTATTGACATCTAAACAGGTGCACCTTGTAAAGAGGATTATTGTAACCCTAATGGTGTTTGAAGTTGTATTCATATCCTGTATAAATAAAATTTTACTATTTCTACTACTACTACTACTACAACAAAAGTGCATCAGCCAGTATTATCTTATTATTTAAACTCCTTTGTTTGAGTGAAAAAGCCCTATGCTGTTGCGATAGCCCCCTAAACTGCATTGTAGTGGTAGGCTGGAATGTTGTAGAAATCAGAGTGAGCTAAACTGCATCAGCCAGTATTATATTATTATTTTAACTCCTTTTGGTTGAGCTAAAAAGCCCTATGCAGTTGCGATAGCCCCTTAAACTGCAAATAAGCTGTGTACTCAAAGGAGGAGTTTCAGTATAGTCAGCTGTTTACCTTATTACAGACTCACTGCAGCTCTTTCTGCACCCTGCCCCCTTTACCTATAAATTTCCTTACCTGCTATCCCTTTCTCCACAGATCCAAGAGGATCCTGAGAGGGTCCAGTGGCGGTCGTGAGAGCTAATGGACCAGTTTCACTCTCCCATGCGCCCCCCTGAAACCACCATGCTTCAGGTAGGGGAACACCAGACCTGGGAAGTCTGATGCTTGTGCTGATCTGCTGAGCAGATCCCCACCGACGCTCCGCGTCAGCTCCCCACTGCCCCCACCACCACCCTTGCTTGACACTTCCCTATATAGCTGTAGGAGGGAGGTGGGAGCGTGGCTGTAAACCAATCAGCCTACTTCTCCACCTGCAGATTATACATGTTTACCTTTAGGGGGATTATAGTCTGCTGCTCTTTTCTCTCTCTGGCCCTCCTTCGGTCCACCTCCCATCTCATATTTCAACATGTCTCTGGTAGTCATCCCTATACTCACTCTGCTCTTCCTTGTACTGACTCCTCCCCCACTATTTTTCCAGCAAATCTCCCTAACTGTGTTAAAGACATCCATCTGCCTGATTGTCAGCCCCCACCCACTAATCAACCCAATACACCTAATGTGACCATCTGTCTACCATTTGTGCTCTGCTGCACTGGAAACCTCTTCACTACCTGCAGTGGGCGCCTGACTCCCCTCACCTCCCTACCTCCCTACTCCCCCCCGATCCTGCCAACCCCACCCGCTATGTGATTCCTTATCCTGGGTTCTACACATATACTTACCCTCCCCATTCCCACCCTATCTAATGCCAGAGGGTTCCAAGCATACAAATCGTACTGCCCAAAAAAGATTACCTGGAATCCCATCATCAGGTCCCTTCTCCTCCTCCTACTTATGACTGACAATATACACCCAAACCCAGGACCCCTTGCAACACAAGCCCCTGCATGTGGGTTATGTATTGCCACTATCAACATTTGCAGCCTCCTAAAAAAATGGAACTCTTACCAGGGATGGGTCCAGCAGCATCAGCCTGATATCATTGCCATTGGAGAAACCTGGCTCACCTCCCGTATCCCTGATTCAGTGATCACCCTCCCTGGGTATAACATCTTCTGTGCAGACCATCTAAGTCAATGTGGGGGCTGTGCCATATACACCAAAGACACCCTGAATGTACATCTGCTCACCCCCTCCCCAACTCCTTCCTGGTCCCCAGGCACTCACACTCAAACTTACTATTGGAAAATCCCAAACCCCCTTGCTCATCACCACTATATACCCTCCCCCAGGGACCAAAAGGTGGCTTGTCACTCTGTTATGTCCTATCTTGCCTCCTTACCCACTAAAAATGAAAAAATTATTATGGGGAATTTCAATATCAACTAGCAGTCTAAGGCCACAGGTCTTTTTATAGATGCGACCACAGCCCATGATCTAACTCAAATAGTTCCCTTCCCCACCTGACTACATCAGTACACAGGGTGCTCCTCCTTGCTGGACCTAGTCTTCATTATCCGTCCCCACAAAATCACTAATATTACAATTCTCCCAGATGCGATTAGCAACCACTCTCCTGTCCCCTTCTCCTGGACTTGCAAGACCCCTAAAACCCCTCTGAAAATTATCCTGTGATTCAAAATTGGTCCTGGGAAACTCATACTACTCAAAGCCCACCTCAGTACAATGAATTGGTCATTCATAACTCTCACCCTTGACCCAGGCAGAGCCCTAGACCTCTTCATTCTATCCTTTAATGCCATTTGTGACATGTTCGCCCTCTTTCCAAAAGGATGGTCAAAGGCAACCTGGCACCTTGAATCATGGATCAACTATTGACCCAATTGCAGTCACATGACTCCCTTTGGCACCTCTCCAATGAGTCTGGCCTGCTATCTGATAGACAGAAGTACCAAGAGGCCTGAAACCAATGCACATGGTCTCTGCAAAAAGCCAAGGCTGAATTCTACAAATCTGCCCTTACCTCTACATAGGGTGTGGGGCAAAAATTCTGGAACAATATTAAGAACATATGTGCCAAAGCCCCCAACCCAGCCCTCACACAAATCTTGGTCGAAGGGGGCCCGACCACTTTTCCCACCCAGATTGCCACCGCGTTTAACCATGGCTTCACTGACCTTGGCCGTGTACTCCCTCGCCATTACCTCGACCCACCCCCTGCCAACACCTCCACCACCACCTATGCACACCCTCCATTTCACCTACGATGCATCTCCCCAAGTCTGCTGACCCATACCTTAAAAAAGTCATTAGCAGCTCCCAGTATAGTAGTGACTCCTTGGACCTGAGACTTCTCTGGCTCACTCTTCATGAGGTGCTTACCCCCCCCACTCACATTATGAACCAATCTCTATGCCTTGGGAAATTCCCATCCTGCTGGAAATCTGCCACCATCACCCCCTTATTTAAGAATGGGGATCGAACCTCAACAAACAACTATTGCCCAATATCTATTCTCCCTTCCCTATCCAAGGCTCTGGAGTGAAACATCTCTGACCAGCTCACAGAACACCTTGACACTCACAAAATTCTCTGCACCCAGCAACATGGCTTCCAGAAGGGACACAGTACTACTACCTCCCTCCTCGAGTTGACTACCCAGCTTTATGCGGCCCTTGATAGTGGTCAGCTCTCTGGTGCAGTCTTCCTTGACCTCACTAAAGCATTTGACACCATCAACCACTACCTCCTCCTAACCACCTTCAACCACCTTGGTCTCTCCTAAGATGCCCCTGGTTGGTTCTCTAACTACTTGGTTGACTGCTCACAGCAAGTCAGAATTGGCACCTCACTGTCCGACAAGCTACCTGTAAGCTCTGGTGTCCCCCAGGGATCTGCCCTTGGACCCTTGCTATTCAGACTCTTCCTTAACTCCCTCCCCAGTCCTGCTCAGGAAACATCCTACTCTACACGGATGATGCTGTCCTGTACTCCTCAAACGTTGAGCCCTCTCAGCTGCACCTCTTCCTCCAATCCTCTTTCTGGGAGGCTGAAAAATGGTTCACCTCACAGCATCTTATTCTAAACTATAACAAGACTAAAGTAATGTACTTCTCACACCCACTAAACTCCAAGAAGTACCGCTGTCCACTACTGCTTACTGTGAACCAGACCCCACTCGAGCAAGTGGACTCCTTTAAATATCTGGGCATCACTCTTGACCCAGCCCTCAATTTCCACCAACACATTCACCAACTGTCATCAACCCTCAATATCTGGCTGGGCATCCTCTAACGGTTTAAACACTGACTCACTCCTGATGCCCTGTGGCTGGTGGCCTCCTCCTCCTCAGTCCTCTCCCTTTTTGATTACGGCATTATAATCTATAGCACTGTCAGTGACTCAGCCTTATCCAGACTGCGGCTCTCACTCAACAAAGCCTGTCGCCTCATCCTGGGCTGTGATCGTCTAACCCACACATGTTCTCTTTAAAATATGACAGACTGGCTTAACCTAGATGACAGAATCTGGTTCCATACTTGCATCATGACCAAAATGATTATCCTTGGTCTCGCCCCCCTCAGGTCTCTCCCCTCTAATCCAGCAGGCCCAGTCACTACAGCACACCCACAGTGCTAGTAAGCAACTTTTCCTGATTCCCTGGTGCCGCACCTCCCATTCCAAAGAATCTTCAGCTACTGAGTCCCTTCCTGGGTCAATAAACTGCCTAGTATGCTCTTAAGTAAGAACAGGCTTGGCTCCCACAAATCCTTACTTAGGAACCACCTACAGCCCTCGAACCTATGTGACTGCAGCGAGACCTGATGTCCCCCCCATATTCCATTGACCTAGACCTGCTTTAAATTCCCCCCACACACACACACACACACTCTCTAGTAGCTCCCTTTAGCCCTCATCTGGATCTTTGCTGAACCAAGTTATTGTGGCTAATACTTGTATGTTTGTACATAATTTGCTTGCTTGTTATTCTATTTCTGTATTGCACCGTACTGTCCCCTTTGTTTTCACCTGTACTTATGTGGAACCTTTGAAAATGAGTCTCTGACTCAAAGGTATTTCCAAATCCTCAATAAATAAAAAAAATAAAACCATTTTTAGGGCTGCAGTGGGTGTAGCCCTGCAGCCCTCTTGCTATGGAAAAGGACTCCTGCATTCCTTATGATGGAACAACATGTTGGAGTTCCAAGATAGTCGTGTCTGGGTCTGTGAAACACTCCACCCTCTAGCTCTATAGGCAATTGCACTGCACTGTTTTTACTATTGGTGGTCCTGATGGAACACAGCACAGTCTGCTGTGTCCAGGATGGCCACCAAACAGTACTGCATATGCGTGACTACTGGCAAATGCACAGTACATTGCAGCAGCCACCTTGGTCATGGCAGACTGTGCTGTGTTCCGCCGTGACCACCGATCTCTCTTTTTTAATTATACATATCCCCCCACCTGACCCTCTCTTTCAGCACCAACCACACCCCCCAAAACATAATAGTGACAGTGGGGGTGCCCGATTGTGAAATTCTCTTATAGTCCCCAGTCCCCAGTCCTGCAGTGCCTGCATGAAATCACCTTTCAGGCAGGAGTTGAAACTTTTCTCTGCTTGTGCTCATGAAGTGGAGTAATAAAAAGGCTATGTTGAAAATCTGGTGTAAAAATATTAAAAAACAACAAAGTTATGAGCCTACATTAAAATTAAAATTTGCAAACATAGGCTTGTAACTTTGGTAATTTTCAAAATCTGACCCAAAATTTACAACAATGCCATTTCTTTACAGCACCTCATGAATGTAACAGCTGTCATTTTTTAACTCTGGCCCAAAATGTGTTTTTGCATTCTGAAGTTGATTTCACAGTCCCTGTGCAAAACCACCTTTTGGCAAGGAGTTGAACATTTGCTCTGCCCTTCTTCATGAGGCAGGGGCATAACAAGGCAATGTTGAAAATTTGGTGTGCAAACATTACAAAAAGACACATTTATGAGATTACATTACATTTTGCTAATGCAGGCTCATAACTTTTGTAATTTTCAATATTTTACCCCAAATTCCTCCCATGCAGCACTATCGACTCTGGCGAGTGGCTGTTTCTTAATGTTAGGTGCATCAGCAACATTTATCTCCACTTTTCATAGGTCACACATGAACCATAAACCAATGACAGAACTGCTGCCATAAATCTTGATGCTATCACAGTGGCCCCTGCTGCACTGGAAACAGAGCAGTGAAATCAAACATAGACACATCCTCATAAAAAGAAGTCATTCAAAAGCTGTAAAGTTTAAAATACATTGTATAAACTGGATGGACAATAAACAGACTCATTATACAGAATATGTCAGTTTAATCACTTGTGTTGGGGCAGGACTTCTATAACTCACTCATGGCTCTGCCCTGCCATTTCACTTATGAAGATAAATAGTGTATTCTGAGTCAGGCTATTGCATATCCCATATTTAATATTCTAATTTATTCTATTGGGAATAACATGGTTTTGTGCAATATAGAAACAATATACAATTTAATACAGTACCATTTATAATAGTCTGTTATACACAGTGTCACAAAATGCTCCTTTGATTTATCTGAAGAAAATATGTAATAATAGAAAATATGATCTACTGTAAACCTAACAGCAGTAGATGATATACATAATGGTCCAACCCTCAGAATGCGCCAGCATTAGGACACTAGTCACTCTGACGCAAACAGCAGTGCTGCTTTCCCCTCTTTTTGTGGAGCTGTTCCACCCCCTAACTATAGATCCTAACTCCTGGGGGAGAGACATCAAGGAGGGGCAGCAAAGTCGGGTTTTGGCACCGTAATGATTTGGCACCCTAATGCTAGTGCTCTGAAGCGGTGCAGTGATATATAATATGATGGTTCAACTAGTGCTACCAAATGATTGCAATTAATATACTATATTGCTGTGGATTTTGTTGTGGGCATAAAAAGGCGCCTGCAGCGTCAGGAGAAATAGAATGAGTGAGTGGTAGAGGGGGAGTGAGCGAGCTCAATGGAGCTCTGCCAGGACTTTAGAGTTGCACACACTCCTGCCAGGGTCCTGTGTGTTCCTATATTACAGCAGGGTCTCTGGAGTAGACACAAAGCAATGATTGGATACTTTTAGGATTGCTGTAATAATACAGATTTAGTTGTTCTGTTTATTTCTCTAACTGACCTAAGTACTGAGCTATGCTTTTATGATTGCTGTAATAATACAATGGACATCTTGGGGGGGGGGGTCTTAGTTCTTAGTCATGGTACTTTCACTTCCAAATACCTAAACAGCGCATATAAGCAAGCAACATTCAGCATTGACAAATACTTGTTTACAAATGCATCTGCACAGTTGACAATTTTTGTAAAAAGATAATAACAATGGGAGTTATTCCACATAACACATAATTTATGCTAGTTAATGAAGTTAATAAAAATAAAACAATGTGGAATGGAAGAGAAGTAGCTATAAAATGGGGGGGGCAAATACAGAGCTATTCCAACAGCAACAGGTGATGTGTTCAATTGTCCTGCGTCCCAGGTGGGTGCACAGGCAACAATAACATAACATTTATGATAATAAAGAAAAACAAATAAAATACAGCTCACTGCAGAGCAGATTCACAGCTACACAAATGTCCATGGCTGAGACGTTTCTGAAACAAGCAGTAGAAGCAGCCATGCCTCTGGTTAAGTGCCCTTTCACTTCCCCTGGAAGAGGTTTATTGTACTTCTGGTAACAGAAAACAATGCAGTTTTCCAACCATTTAGACAGGCACTGTTTTGAAACTTCTGTGCTCTGTCTTTTGGGTGTAAAGGAAACAAACAACTGATCAGACTTACTCTTTAGACTTATCTTTAGTCTGGTTAGTGTAGTAACACGGAATTCAGTGCACATCCATAGTGTGCAGAAGAGTCTCTCCCTGATTAGAGTGCTCAGGGAAGAATACTGGCAGTTGAATTGTCTGATTCAATGTAAACTCAGAAACCACTTTAGGTAAAAACTTAGGGTTTGTATGCAGAGCCACCTGGTCTCTGTGGAAACTCAAATAAGCCTTCTTTCACACCAGGGCCTGAAGCTCTGAAATTCTTCAAGCTGAAGTAATAGCAATTAAGAAAAGCACTTTCTAAGGCAAATAGTGCATAGCACAACTTGCTGCTGGTTCAAAAGGAGGCAAAGTAAGTTTTTCCAAAACAAAATTCAAGTCCCATGCAGGGACTGAATTATGAATCGATGGTTTCAGATGGAAAATTCCTTTCAGGAAGGTTTTGGGAATCTCCAACTGAACTATGGTTTTCCCATTCACGGGGAGGTGGTAGGTCGAAATGGCAGACAGATGGACTTTCAAAGAAGAATAGCTAAGGCAGAGATCTGAAAGATGCAAAAGCTGCTCCATGACCTGGGGTACCAGGCAAGAGAAAGGGTCCCAAGCCTTGGAGGCTGCCCAAATGGAGAATCTTTTCCATTTCATGGCATAAGTAGTTCTGATAAAAGGCGTTCTGATCTCTACAAGAACCTGGGCTACTAGGATGGAAACTCCAAAGTGTGAAGCAGCTATGTCCACAGGTGCCACGCGTGCAGGTGGAGGGATTTGAGGCCCAGATGCACCAGTCTGCCCTGCTCCTGAGTCAGAAGATCATGGCAGAAAGGCAGAGGTACTGGGGGTTCCATTGATAGCTGCTGAAGCAGAGGGAAACAAATCTGATGAGGCCAAAGAGGGGCTATTAGAATCATGTGAGCTCCTTCCACCTATATCTTCAGGAGAACCCTCTGAAGCACTGGGAAAGGAGGAAAGGCATACAAGAACCTCCCATGTCCAGCAAAGAGACAGCGCATCTTGCCAGAAAACACCACACCTGGGAACACCTGAGCAACAATTGGGTAGTTTTGCATTGAATGGGGAGATGAAGAGGTCTATCTCTGGCTGACCCCACAGGTCGAATAAGCTTTTGACTACCTTTTGATTTAGCTCCTACTCATGAGCCCTGACAGTGGTGTGGCTGAGACTGTCTGCCAGGATGTTGCTGACTCCCGGGACATGGAAAGGAGTCAGGTGGAGGTCATGCTGGTCTGCACAGTACCACACTCGCATTGCCTCCCAGCGTAGAGAGTATGAGCGAGTGCCTCCCTGTTTGTTCAGGTACCCGACCACAGACATATTGTCAGTCTGAACCAGGAGTGTTCCTGGACATAGAAGAGTCTGGAAGTCCTGGAGGCCTGGATTTCTAACACACTGATGTGTAGAGACACTTCCAGCTGAGACCATGTTCCCTGGGTCTGATGGTCTCCTAAGTGGGCTCCCCTGCCTTTACACAAAGCATCTGTTGTAAGGGTTATTGTAGGAGCAGGGGGTTTAAAGGGAACCCCCATGAAGGGATTGGACAACTCCTGCCACCAAAGAAGAGCCTTCTTCATGTACTCAGATACTAGGACCTTGCGGTCCAGGTTGCCCAGCCGCAGATCCCATTGGACATGAAGAGTTCATTGGGTCACCCTCATATGCAGTCTGGCTAGAGGAACTGTAGGGATCGCAGCTGCCTTTAGCCGGAGAAGACGGAGGATCGACTGGGCTATGGTCTAGCATGAGTTGGCCACTAATCTGGCCTGTTCCTGCAGGGTCTCCACTCTCTCCGATGGAGGAAGGCCCTGCCCTGGACCATATCCAGCACCACCCCAAATCAATTGTAGGTGCTGGGAGGGAAGAGGTAGGACTTGGGATAGTTGACTGTTATTCCAAGTCTGGAAAAGAGGTCCAGGGTGAAGGAGAGGGAATCCCTCAGACTGCTCTGTGATGGGGCTGACAGAAGATAGTCATCCCAATACAGGCATAATTAGATCCCTCTGTGGCATAGGGCCACAGCCACCACTGCTGGGTACTTGGTAAAAACCCAAGGTACCAAGGATAGGCCAAAAGGGAGAGCCTTGAACTAGTAATGTTCCCCCTGGAAGGCAAACCGAAGAAAGCAGCCATGGGCCTGGAAGACAAGGATGTGCGGGTAAGCATCCTGCATGTCCAGCACACAGAGTCAATGATCCTTGTGGAGCAGGGGTAGATGTCCCTGGATGGTGAGCATGCAGAACCTCTTGTACTTGATATACAGGTTGAGCATGCTGAGGTCCAAGATGGGTCTTAGGTTGCCCGTCTTTTTGGACACTAGGAAGGAATGGAAGTAGTATCCTCTTTCTATCTGTGCTGGAACCAGAGGCTCTATAGCTGACTTTTGCAGACGTGCCTGGATCTCATCCCCTATCAGAGATAGGTGCCTTGGAGGATACTGGGAGAGACCTGAGGGGATGTCCAGAGGCCTGTCTAGGAACTCTATAGTGTGACCTCTTGTTATTAAATGAAGGACCCAAGAGTCCGTGGTTATGTTCTGTGACCCCGGAAGGTGTAGAGCAAATCCCCCCCCCACTGGTTGCCCCAGACAATCTGGAGGAGGCGGGGGGTTCCCCATGAGTTAAGAGACTGAGATGAGGGAGCCGGCAGCTCCTTTCGCGGGGCTTCTGGGACTTGGCAGGGGGAGGAGGGGTTCCTGATGCTGGATACCGGCATTTGACCTAGCGTTTGGCAGGGGCCTCTTTGGTCTGGCATCTCTGTTGCCAACGAAAAGGCTTTTTGCCTGTGTAATCCCCTCGGTACATGAAGCAGACATTGTGGATGTATTTACCACGGTCCTGCAATTCAGTGATAATATCCTTGGCATCACCTCCGAATAACATGGATCCCCTGAAAGTGGCATCTAAGATGGAGGTCTGGATATCTTGTGCCAAGCTAGCAATCCTCAACCATGAATGTCACCTAATGCAGACATCAGTGGCTGTGGTGTGAGCAACTGAGTCTACTGTGTGGTAAGTGGCCAGGAGGGCATGACGATAGGAGATTTTAGCCTTTCTCACTGTCTTAGCAATCTCAGCCTTAAGCTTTGGTCCTGGATAGCTTCCAGCTTGGACTTGAGTGAGGCCAGAGAAAATGTCTGGTAGGAAACCATATGTGCCACATAAATAAAGGATCTATGGGTGCAAGTGGAGGAGGAATGGATTTTGTGACTGAAATTGTCCAGCTGCTTAGACTCCTTATCAGGAGGAGACATGCTCAGATGTTTAGGTTTAGAGGACTGGCCGTGGGCAGCCGTGATAACAATGGAGTCTGCATTAGAATGGCCAGTAAGGTGTGTGACCCCATCTGGGGGGTGGCACATCCTGTGTGCCTTTTTTGAAACAGCCAGAATGGAGGAAGGCTGTTGCCAGATAGTGGACGTCAGGTCTTCATGGGGCCCAGTCCAAGGCAGTATGAGCATAGGAGCTGTGTCAGTCATGCCTAGATGCTCCACAAGCCTTTTCCACTGTGGATTCTGTTCCTGGATAGCCCAGCCACAGTCATTTTGTATAGTTATGAGGAGTTCTGCAAAGGAAAGGTCCTCTGGAGGGAACTTTGTGGACTTCTTAGGCTGAGGCTCTATAGGTGTATGCATACCAGAGCTGGGAGACAAGTCGGAGTCAGAGTCTGAAGAGTTTCTGCTGGGGGTCTGAACCCTTTTTAGAGGAGTGTCCTGGGTTTTATCCCTGGCCTTGTGTCTAGAGGAGCCTTCTCTGGAAAGGTGGGAATCCACAGGAGAGGCTGATCTAGGGGTTGGAAAGGAGGTGGGAGTAGAGGCTGCCACTGGTTTCAGATGGTCAAGCTCTGAAGCTAGTTGAGTCCTGGCCTCCTGAATCATGGTATGAAACACTGCCTGGATAGCAGGCTGAAGCTGCTGTGGAGATAGAGGCTGAGGCTGAGGAGGTGGAGTAGGAGACTGGTATAATGCATAGCCTGGCATCTGATAATGAGGGTATGTATGAGCCTGATAAGAGTAGGGAGAGCCAGAAGGAGCATACCCTTGATTAGATATAGCCCAGCTTCTGGTGACCTGTTACATAATGGGGTTGATAACCAGGCCTTGGATACCTCGGTGAAGGGTACTTTGAGTATTGTGGGGGTGGATAGCCTAGAACATTGCCCATAGGTCCAGCTAGAGGTGGAGCTGAAGGCCTGGCAGGAGGTCCAGAAGGACCAGGCTTCAGCCTGGTAAGGACATTCATTGGGGTGGGCACTGGATCAGGCACAGGAATGACCAGTGCCAGAAGATTCAGTGCCTCGGGGACTGGCAGAAGGCTGTCCAGCATTTGAAGAATGGCCAGAGTGCCAGACATACCCTGACCCTGTGAAGGGTCACTTGGTGTCAGTGTGTTAGTAGAACCCCATGGAAAATCCACCGTCGTCTGTACAGCCGGAGTGCAAGATGGTGGAACCTGGTTGTCCAATAGGGCTTGTGTTGAGTAGGTCCTGATGGAAGGTCCCTGAAGGAATTAACAATAGGCTCAGTGTGCGAATCATGAAAAGACTGACCCAGCAAAGGAAGGCAAACCTCCAGATTAGTTCTCACCTCTGACTCCTGATTTTCAGGCAAGCCTAGAGAGTCTGGTTGGCTCAGAGGGAGTGAGGAACCTTCTAAAGACTGTTGCATGTCCGGCAGCTGGCTAAACTCAACGCTGATGGTATCCTGCAACTCCAATGGGAGAGTCTCAGCTGTGCGATCCCCAGAGGAACTGGGGAGTGACTTATCAGCCACGGCTGTGCAGATGTCAGAAGAGTTAACATCCGTCTTATTGGCCTGGGCCATGCAGACAACAGTGGAGCTGGAGTCCAGTTTACCGGCTGTGACTGTGCACTCCTCGGTGGGGCCTGGGAGCAACCTATTGACCTGTCTGCTGGTGATAAACCTTGAAGAAGATATGGGCCTAAGGAGCACAATAAGAGTTCTGTCGTCCAAGAAGTCCCCTGACTGCACCATGAGTAAAGCAGGCAGGGAGGCTGTGGTCTGTTCCACTGGAGCGGTAGGAGATCTGGCAGTAGGGGTACTTATCAAAGTGGAGGCCCCTACAGTGTCAGCAGTGCCCAATGGTCACCACCAAATGGATGGAGACCTATCCCAGTCTCAGTGCCTCTCCTTGTCCTTTTTCTTCATTTTGGGTTCTGGCATGGAGAAGAAGCTTTTTCCCACAGATTCTACAGCTCCTTTTCCATCAAAGCTAGGTGCTCCTCCAGCAAGTGGGCTTTGAGCTTTTTCTGGTGCCTAATCCTGGTTGAAGGATTGGCAGGCCTCACAGTCTTTGGCCCGGTGTTTGGGGCCTAGGCAGATCACTCAGTGGGAATGCTCGTCCGCATTCAGGATATGGGTGCCGCAGGACTTGCACCTCTTCTTTTTGATGCATCACCCAACTGTTCATGTTCCTGAATTGTACCTCCAACTATATCCCATGCTGTAAATGTGTCACTGTTATTTATTTGCTTCCTCTTTCTTCTGTATATCCCTCAGGATCTCTGTATTAGATCTGTTTATGTTAGACCTGTTTATACTGTATTTTACTATGTAATTGTTTGACCTGATATTCTGTTCTCTTTTTATGCTTAGCTGGACGTTTGTGTAAATGGGCATTTTTGCTCACATACGTTTCAGTACAAAATAAAGATTGATTGATTGATTGATTAAAAACTGGACTGACAGACCTGAACCACAGCAGTTCTGTAAAAAATCCAAACTGGCCAGACTGGATGCAACTTGTACAAATACTGCTGATCCAGTCACTCTGGCTGCACTGTTCAGTCCGACTTTTACATATCTGGTTTGCTCCTGGATGTCTGTTTTTCAACCCTTCCTTGGCATGGTTGAAAATGGTACTGTCAGGACCAGACCAGATAGGTAAAATCCAGATCAGATCATCTGGAGTGAGTGGATCAGCGATATTTGCACATGCTATGCCCAGTCCAGATTTTACAGCTCTGGTCCACGTCTGGTGATCTGGTTTTTACCCATACCCCACTGTGTGCGGCTTAGTGACATACTGTACAGATGGATGTAGAGTCTAACCCATTGAAGGCTGAAGTTTCAGAAAATCATTATACTAAAATTACCAAGCCTCATTCTATTCCTTATGATCCCCCAACCCCAAGTCACACTTAGTCCTCTACCAAATTCATGCTCAAATAGTGGTGCCTCTACATCCACACCATTAAGCTTTTAATGCCATCATGCCTCTTCTGCTGCCATGAGCTCCCCTATCCATGAAGTCCCATTCTGCTTGTAGCAGCCCCCCTCCCAACCAGATAATTTTCCAGGGAGCAGCTCTTTACACCACATTAACTAAATTATAGCTAAACTCCTTATTTTTAAACATTTTGTTGAGAAATTATTGTTTAAGTATAACCATGGTCAGGAAAAATGAATTTATAAAAGAAACCAAAGCCCCCATTTATCAGCTCATTTAATCATAATACAGCATGTTATGAACTGATCAGATTCATTGAGTAACCTAAGTCAATCAAAAATTAGACACACGTGCCTACCTATTTGTAAGTGAAGCAAATGTGGTTACTATCATTCAGTTGTAAACACCTATAGTCCCAAATTGCAGGATAAGAACATTCAATAGAATATAAACAGTAGCCCAGAACTGTCTGCCTGAGAAAATGAAGTTGGTGTGTTATTTGGAAACAAGCATCACTGGGACTCTTTGTTATGGAATGTCCTGCAAAGTGGCAGAATGACTGTGCTTAGAATGGTGGTGTCAAATGGCTTAATGAGGTGTACCTAGGGGCTAAGGGCTCAGCAGAGCCTATTTGTTATGCAAAAAGCTCCAGGAAGTGTTAAGCCCATTCTGCTTCCAATAGCTTTCTGTGATGTCTGTACTATCCATTAGTAATCTGACACAGAATGACTGCCAGAAGATAATGAGTTAACTTTCTGTGGGCTCAATTAACTCCTCAAGCCAGAGGAAAAATAGTGCTCTACAGCTTCCTATATACACAGGCGGCATAGTAATGAGGCTTCAGTGGAAGAATCTATTTTTAACACTTTATCATGTTGTTTGGTAGCAAAAATAACATCAGCTCTTTTCTGAATGCACATCTGCTGGGCTATGCCCACAGCCATAAAAATAGACACTTTTTGACATAATACTCAGGGGAGAGTGGCTAGGCAAGAGAATAAGCATGTCTTGAGATGAGATTTTAAAGGTCAGTGTGGAGAAGGTGCCTGCAGTATGCAGGATGTTACACCGGAGCAAAGAGACTGTGTAAACTAAGGATAAGGCAGAGATTTATAATTAAGTCAGATCATGAAGTATTTTGAGGACAGTAAAACCAGTTTTTTAATAGACATGGATAGGAATATGGAGGGCCCAATATAAGTTTCTGAGAACAGGTGTTACAGGTATGTGATCACTCTTTTTGGTATAGTTTAAATGACATTTAGAATTTAGCATTTGTAGGTCTACCAGGACTTGTCCATGGCATGCATCTCAATCTAGAATAAACATAATCAAAAAAGCTATGACACTCCCTAATGTCAATATAAACGCACCTACCCAGCAGGAGGAGGTAGGCAGCTACAGCAACAGCACAATTCATATTAAACTGTTCTACCAGTGAGCTGGGTTTGCACAGTTTTTTTTTAAAGATGGAAATGCACTGGCAACTTACATTGTGTTGTTTTCAACCTTAAACTCACCTATCTCATGGGCAGGATGCAACAGGTGGTGATAGGAAATTTCACCTCTTGCCCGAAGCTCCTGCCATCTGGAATGCCTCAGGGTTTGATCCTGTTGCCGATGTTGTTCGCAGTGTACATGCTACCCATGGGGGAAATCATTAGGCATTACAGTCTGGGTTTTCACTGTTATGTAGATCACACCCAACTGTATATGCCCTTTGCTCCCTGGACATGTAACGCCACGGAGATGCTTCACAACTACCTGGCTGAGATCCATAACTGGATGTCCTCTAACTGGCTAAGACTTAACCCAGATAAGACAGAAGTACTAGTGATTGAGCCTGGTTGCCAGTATGATGTGGTTGCTGCTGGGTTAGAAACAGATTTGTTCTTGGGCCCAGCTCCGTTGGTAGCTTCCATTAGGGTGAGGAATTTGAGCATCATCCTTAATGACAGGTTAACACTTGAAACTCAGGTGTCATCTATTGTCTGGGGTGGGTTTTATCATCTAAGGAATGTCTCCCAGATTAAACCCCTAATTCCACCTGGTGACCTGATATCACTGGTGCATGCCTTTGTCACATCAAGACTTGATTACTGTAACGCTCTTTACTTCAGGTCAGTGGAGGAGACCTCTGTCAGCAATGGCTAGTGCAGAACACAGCAGCCAAGTTGCTGACAGACCTTTCTAGGTCCTGTCATGTGACCCCAGTCCTATGTGAGCTGTACTGGCTGCCAGTCAGATGGAGTATTATCTTCAAGGTGCGCTTGCTCACCTATAAGGCCCTATATGGATCAGACCCTGGCTTCCTGAGTGACCTCCTGACACCTGTCTGCTAGGGTGCTCACTCTGCTCTTCCATGGATGACCTGCTGGTGGTTCTGAGGGTCAGGCTGAAAACCTCAGGAGACCAGGCATTTGAGGTGGCCAGCCGGGCCTTTTGGAACTCGCTTCCAAAGTCTTTGAAGGAGACCCCATCAGTGGAGGCTTTCAAGAGAGGGCTGAAAGCACATCTATTTAAACAAGCATTTGGAGTTAAGTGATAGCCCAGTCTCACTTTATTGCTTGTATTTAATAACTGTTTTATTGTATTTTATTATGTTTGCTGCACTTGCAAACCAAACATTTTGTGATATGTACAAGGGGATTCTGGGGGTATATTACTGCTGACCCCATTGCAGTTGAAACTCTAAGAGGCTTGACAGTCTAGACCAATGACAACGCATTGTGGTCCTGACACAGCTCTGCTTGGTGGGCTGAAACTGTGTGTACTTTAAAGGATCAAAGCCACTCCAATCACAAAGGGCTTTGGTCCCTTGATTTGCATTATGCCAGGTCAGCAAACAGCTGATCGGCTTTCAGAACAATTACAGATGCACACCGGAAGTTTGCTACGGACCTTACCAGTGTGCAGCTGCTATATCAAGCTCTGCAACAACAAAAAAACATCCCTCAATGTCTGTTGCTGGCACCCCTGTAGCTCTCTCCTCACTTGGCCATCCCTCTCAGCACTCACCACCCCACACACCCTCCCAAACATAACACTGACACTGGGGGTGCCCAATTCCCCAATGTCACCTCATTGTTTTGTTTTTTGTATCATCTGCAACAAAGAAAACCATCCATCTATGTTTGTTACTGGCACCTCTGTAATAGTCTCCCCACCCGACCCTCCCTCTCAGCACCCAACACCCCACAATCCCCCCCACACACAAACATAATGCTGTCACGGGGGTGCCCAATCCCCCAGTATCTACCTAATAGCTTTTTTTTTTATATGAACTGCAACAAAGAAAACTGTCTATTGATGTCTGTGGCAGCTGCTGGTGCAACTGAAATACCCCCCACTGTTTAGTTATGCAGCACCAGTGAGCCCACCCCCGATGCTGCCAAATATAACACTGACACTGAGGACCTGCTCCATAAATATTAATAGCCACCTATGAATATTAATGAGCCTGTCTGCTGCCTGGGGGTTTATAGCTATCGGCAGCAGCAAGAGGTGGGAAATTGAATTAAAATATTAAACTCTGCATTGGGGCTAAAGGGCAGACTGGCTACTTTTGAACATTGGGCAAAATAAATGTTAACAATATATAGTGCGGCTACAAAAGACTTTGGAAATGGGGACTTTGCTGGGGACTGTGTGTACAGCAGCCATACTTTCTACCTTTAACCCCTGCCACAGCCAATCTGAGAGGCAGGATTTTGAAGAGGGATTATGGGACTACCAAGGGACTTGTGGGAGAGAAAGGCAAGGAAATTTTTGGCACCCTAGTGATGAACCAATAGGGCTTCAAGTGAGGCAAATGGATATTAATTTGTTCAGTGGGACAACTGCTGCAGCCATTGATAGGGGCCTGCTGTAAAACCGATAAGGATGGTTTGCCCACCAAAAGGGGAGTTGAGAGATCTACCAGAGAGGAGAGAGACTGCTGTGGGCTTGCTAGCCCTAAAGGCCTGCCTGTTTGCCCAAAGGCCTTGTCAGGCAACAGGATTGAAAAAGCTGCAGAGCACCTGGAGAAATAAATAGCCCCTGGGAAAAGAACTGGACTGTGTGCAAGGTTCCAAGGATGAGGTTAGAACCTGTGGCTGAGTGAATGTGCTGCAGAGAATTTGAAAACTGCTGCTTTAACTTTCTGCCTGGGTGCAGCTTTAATCTTGGCACAGTCCTTCCCAGGACTTAACCTTGGACAAGAGGGGAGGGCAAATAGCACCAGGTAGGTTTTTGAGCAGACTAGATGGACCTTGCGGTCCCCTTCTTCTGTCACTTTCTATGTTTCTATACTGAGAATTGAATCTGCACCTGTGACAAGAAAGTTTAGTCTTTGCAGCTAAAGTGAGAGACTTTGGAGATTAGCTGCCAGAGAAAGGGAGTGACTGTCCTGCACTGCAGAAAGAGCCAGTGGAGTTTGACAGCTGGAAAGCAGAGAATGTAAAGGTCACAGCCTAAAATCTCATTGTCTGCAAATGAATATAAAGTGACCTGCAAGCTGTGTTCCCCCTTGGTGGAGTAAGTGCATTAGAGACTGCTTTTGCTGCAAGCCGGAGTGACTGTCAGTGCTGTGGCTAGAGACTCTGAAAAGCCCAGCTTCTTTACTGCAGTGGTGAAAAGTGTGTGCCAGCCATCAGTCTGGGGAACCACCAGCCTACTCTTTACCCTGACTGAAGAGGAAACCACTAGAGAGGAAGCCATTTAGAGGTCTGCCAGGTGAACACTGTATACAAAGGCCCCAGCAGTGAAGACTGGAAAGGCCTGGAAGGTGAAGACTGGCATTCTTCAGTTCTTCAGCTATCTGGTACTATGGTGCACCAACAACCCCTGATACCAGCATGGTACTGTGAAACAAATTTATGCCACTCCCTTTGAACTTTTGAACTATATGTACCCCATGCTGTGGCTTTGGAGAGTCTTTATTTAGTTAGCTAGATAGTCAGAATTAAGGGGGTTAAGTCCTGGGCAGGACTGTGTGAAGATTAAAGCTGCACTGAGGCAGAAAGTTAAACATTTGCATCTGGTTAAAGTTATTTGTGCCCCAGTGAAAGATACCTAGTGTCTTGTTCACAGTGGTGTGGTACCCACCCAAAGAACTTTAGAGACACTTTGGGCAGCTGCCATTGGGAATCCGGGTATACCCATATGTGGGAGGTGGGGACTGTGTGGGGTAAAAGTGTTTCAACAATTATTCTCCTTTTTTCTCCCCTTCCCCCAAAATAAAAAGAACTGTTAATTGTTGATGTAATATTCTGGTACTGTGACTCACTGCAAGAAGGGGCAATTGTTACTGTGAGGGGAAGGTACAGTGGGGGCAGTTACTATATTTTCCTGAGGGGTGTTAACCTACAATTTAGCCATAGATAGTCCCTATCACTACCCCAGGTGGAGGCACCATGTGCATTTGTTGTTGCAGTACCACTTATCTGTTGGGGAACCCAGGCCGGTTCCCTTGAGGTATGTCCAAGGAGGACTCAAGGGCCCTGGAAACAGCTGAGGTGAGTCAGAGGGGTGGTTTCACAAGCATCTCATGAGTTCTAAGCATCCTGTTCCAAACCATCATAAGCATTTTTAATTACATAAATGTATGTGATTACTGCTGGTCAGAATGCTGAACTATTATTGACTAACAACTGATGCTAAACATGGGGGAACTGTAAAATGCTAAAAGAACAGCAAGGGTATTAAATGTAAGAAAATTCCCACAGCAAATAATACAGCCCTCCAACAACTAGAGTCTTACACAGCAGAACAGTTCCCCCATTTCACTCCCCAAACAGTCATGTCCTTTGATGCTCTAGCTATCTCCTTAGAGGCCAGAGCCTCCACGCTGCTGCCACCATCATTGCCAGTCACTTCATGCAGGTCACAGACACTCCCAATCACTGTATCCAGTCACGTCCAACCATACCTGCCATTTCCAACTGCAGAAGCCAGCCTCTCCTGACCACCGCTAGCCACTAGGGTTTTTTTACATTAATTTGTTTATCCCTATCCCGGTCAGCCCATGTTCATGCCGGCTCCTCAGCTTCATCCCCTGACCTCACAGGACTTATCTCCCTTCTTCCCCCACAGCTTTCCCTCTGTGGCAGAGCAGCAGGGATCCCTCAACCCACTGAGAGAAGATCCAGTTTGGGGAGATGCCTGCATTTATCTGGGGCAGAGCCAGCGGGGGGTCAGCAGTCATTCAATATACCTGGGACCTTTTCTCCTCCTTTATTTTCCCCTGGAGGAGGAGGAGCATTGAGTGTCTGCAATGGCTGAGCTGTGCACACTTCTGCCCACAGCATGCTGGCTGGCTGCTCTGCTTCCACCCATCTTGTATGGAATCCGATGTGCCGACACCTAACCACCACTAGGTGTCAGACAAATGCTGGTCTCTGTTCCCTTCCCTCCCAGGGAGAGAAGAGCTGTCTTTCAGAAATTTTTTTAAACACTTGTCTTGTGGATGGGTGATCGGGTGGGAGAAGGGTCACTAGCCATAGCCCCCAAACACAGACACGCTTGCCGACGGTGTGCCCATTCCCCCTGTCAGCATGTTTAACCCCCACAAGATTGTGTGGCACACTGGAAACATGTAACCCCACCCCCATTGTGTGCCACACTGGGAGCCCACTCCATTGTGGCTAACATCACCCCTCAAACTTTTTTTTTAATAATTTTTTATTGTTTTAATTTACACCTGAACAAATATGTATAAAATATACAACATGTTATATTCATTCACCCTAGTGCATATAGGTGGAAAAAAAAATCTTATGTCACAGTTATCTTTCAATTTGAGAATAAATGGTAAATTGTCTTCAGTTGATTTCCATCTGACACCTAGTATGTCATTTTCATCTTCAAGGATGTCCCACAGCAGGTAAAGGCCGAAGGAGATATATCCCCACTCAAGCCACTAAAAAGAGGAGTACCCCAAGGATCTATCCTCGGCCCAATCCTCTTTGCCATATATATCAATAGCATTGACATAAATCTTACCAAAGCCACTGTACACCTGTTTGCTGATGATACAGTACTGTATGTCAGTTACCCTTCTCCTGTAACAGCCTGCAAAGACCTACAAGCAGAATTCGACCTTCTGCAACATCAGCTGCTGGGAAAAAAACTATTATTAAACGCAAAAAAAACTAAGGCAATGTTTTTCTCCCCACAAGTACAGGCAGGATACTCTATCCCAACCAATCTTCCTAAGTTATCCACTGCCCTTGATGAAAATCTTGAATATGTCACAAAATTCAAATACCTGGGGGTATGGCTAGACAGCAGACTTGACTACCTAGAACATCTGGAAAAATTGCTAAAAAAAGACAAAGACTTGGACTCTATTATAGAATAAAGCACTTCCTTACAAGAGATTCAAAAAAGAAGATGGTCCAGGCCACATGCCTCTCAGTACTAGACTATGCTGACTTTTTATATAGTCGCTGCCCCATTGTATGTTTGAACAAACTAGACACATTATACCACAGAGCTTTGAGGTTTATCACAGATCTACCTTACAGCACTCACCACTGCTCGCTATATACTGCAGTTGGATGGACCTCGTTTCAATTTAGAAAAGACAGGAATGCAACACTATGGACTTACAGAGCACTATCACAGCGGCTTCCAAAATATATCTCAGACTGCTTCTTACAAGCCACACCAAGTAATTATGCATTAAGAAGTCTGAACTTCATTATGCTTAAAGTGCTTAAATTCCACTCTCGACATGGAAGACATGCCGTTAGCTATGTATTATCTGCTTTATGGAACACAATGCAGAAGACACTGAAAGTGAACAAGCTTGTATCTATTACAGCCTTCAAATATCTATACAACAGGCTATTCAAAGAAAAATGTAACTGTTTCCACCAACAGTAGATTAATTTTCCATCTTTCTCCTCAGCTGGCCGACCATTATAAGGTAGCTCTCCAGCACCCCATAAGCAGTCACCTCACAATTCATATACCATTACCACAATCCATTCTTCTTAATCATTAATTTACATAATCACCCTTACACCCTCTGCTTTATACTTCACCAGTCTGGCCTTCTCCCTTCCCTCTAGACCCACTATTGATCCCTCTATAGTATCAGCCTTTTTCCATTACCTTCCCCACCCCTCTTCCTTACCCTGGCCACAACATCCGTATTTTCACCCTATCCATCTCCTTTGTCACTGTCCTCTGGTATTCACCCATTACATATCACCGTAGATATAACCTCCAGCTGTCCATACAGCACATCATCTGAGTCAAAATATCTAAGAAATATCTGACACTTTAAACTTCATCAAAAGTGTTAGTTTAAAGTGTCTCCTATTACCAACTTAGCAAGCTGGCTACTTCATGAATCATGTATATATGTATTATATTCTTGTATTGTAGCATATCAATGTACTTGTGACACTGAATTGATGTATTGTATCAATTTGTTGTCTCCTCAAAGTGTGTATACTCTGTATGTTATATTTTATGTAAATTGAACCTTGACCTTACCAGGTCCATCTTGCAAATGAGCTGTGCTCAACGATGTTCGCCTGGATAGATAAAGATTTGATTGATTGATTGATTGATTTTCATATATTAATGTCTCTTTGACAAGTTTCCACCATCTCTGTTCTTCAAATATGGGAATTTGCTCAGTATTCCATCTCCATTAGTAATCTTTTGTCACCATAGTAGTTAGGGCCAACATTTTTTTAAATATTACCGGATTCAACTGTAATTTAATCTGTAGGATTTGTTCTACTAGTATTCTCGTCCTCTGCCACTATGGTATAATTTGGAGGCAATTCCATAGGCAATTATTTAAATCTGCTATGTCATCATACGTATGCCAACATTTAGCCAAGGGTGTATTTGTTATTTTGGTTATATTTAGGGTGATTAAATATGCTCTTTCATTAATTTTGACTCAGATTGATTTGTTACTTGCGGATACATAATCTCTATTGGCTTGAATTCTTATATTCAGCCATTGTTGGTCAGTGATTTTTGAATTGAATTCTCTATTACACTTACAGTATATGAATTATAATTCTGTGTATAATTTTTATTAGCAATATTAGCATAAAAGTGTTTCAGCAATTTTTTTCCTCCATTCTGAATAATTTTAGTATGCTCTTCTAAGATCGTAGTATAATCCATATCTAATCTAGCTTGAAAAATCTTAGCTATAGATTGGAATTTTGATTTGATACTTAAATATTCGAAAAAGTTTATTTTCCTTTCTTTACACCCTAAATATGGCAAGTCATCATATTGTGGAAATTTACCTTGGATAATTAAATCCTTCCACCTATAATGGTAAACTTGTGTTTTGGAATCAGATTGTTTATAATAGCCCTTAAACCTCTTATCATGACCATTGCCCATAGAAAGGTATAACCAGGGAATCTTCCCCTGAATCATAAAGTTATTCACTTTTCATAGACACGTATAACAATATTTGAATAGAGGAATGGTGAGCAAATTCTTTGGTACATGCAGAATTCCAAAACCCAGTCAGAATTCCAAAACCCAGTCAGTTGTTCCACTCCACAATCCATACACCATTCTGGGGGAGCACAGCGCCCCTATGGATGCACCCACAGAGGAGATTAAGGAGGCTGAGGACACCTGTCACAAGGGAGGCCCACAGGAAGGAGGCAGAGGACACCACAAGGAAAGGAAGCAGCTCCTGGTGGGGACTCACTTATTAGGGGGATAGAACTGGGGGGAGCAGGGAAAACTGAAGTAAGGTGCCTGCCTGGTGCCATGGCTTGGAGGGACAGGAAGCGCATCCTCAGGATCACGAGAACAGCTGCACAGGAATCTGAGCTGTATGTCATTGTCCACCTAGGGACAAATGACTTGGCTCAACATGAGATTGGAGCAGTGCAGAAGGACTTTGTAGAACTGGGGAGGGGCCTAAGACAAGTAGCACACACAGTATCCTTCTCAGAGGTGCTGCCTGTCAATGGCATGAGTGAGGAAAGGGTACTTTGCACCATGCAGTTTTTTTTTTAAACGTATTTATTCGTTTTCAAAAAGACAAACAACGAACAAACATATACTACAGAAACCCGGCCATGCCAGGGACACCGCCCAAAACTGGCTGTGTAAACTATGTACAGCCCTATGTATAATCACACCAAATGCGCCCACATTATAGCTCAATTCAAACTCTGAGTGCTTTTATATAAGACACTGCCCATTGTTAGAAACACCCATCCCTTCTTTAGATCACTCCTCCCTTATATGTCGATTGACAGGTGTATAGCATCCTAGGGCCCCGTGAAGCCTGCATCACCCCGGACGGCTTCCCAGTGTGTCCCCTGGAAAGAGAGAAGAGTCCCCATCCCCTTGAGCCCCTGCAGACCACAACATTATCCCTATTATCTTAATAGTGAACCCAGTATGGCCCAGATTTAGCCATCTGGGAAGCTATAAATCCAACATTATACAGAGTATTGGAAAAATTAAAGAAAAAATAACATGTTACACCGCACAATACAATATAAACATTAGACATTCCAGCATATATCTCTTTGCTAGTCATCCCCTGACAGACAGACCTGGGTTCCAGTGTCTGAAGCTTGCTGAGAATAGATCGCATCTAATATTGCCCATCTTTTAGCGTATAACTCCTGTCTTCCCTCAGCAAATAAATGCCTCTTTATTTTAGCCAGTACCCCCAGCAGTTCTCTTACCAATTGTCCATATGCATAGACCAGATCGTCCTTCCAATGCTTTACTATGAACGCCTTAACTACTGACCCCATTAAAGAAAGGTGAAATTTGGGCACATTCCCCTCTATCTGGGAAAAGTCACCCAAAACACATACTTCTGGAGTCATAAAAGCTGAATAATCCAGCATTGGATCCATGCTCTGTTTAATCTCATTCCAAAGGGGAGAAATTTTACTGCAACCCCACATGACATGTAACAAGTCACCCACTTCTTTCTCCTTCTAAACACAGATCTGTCTGTCTCAACCCTCTAGCATATAGCTTTACAGGGGTATAGTATATGTTGTGAACCACAAAATCTGCAAATTCCTGTATTTGGGTATCACATTGTATTTAGTAGTCTTCCAAATGATTTCCATCTTAGATTTTTAGAGCCATCACCTTATCCAGTACGGATTTGAGTAGCAATATTTGGGCCCAGGAAGTCCAGAAGAAGCCTATAAACTCGTGAGAGTGGGTTAGCTTTCCGGAAGGCTTCCCTTAAGCTCCTCCACGAGAGGGAGCAGTCTGAAAAGCCCCCCAGCCCCTTTCGGAACCCTGCAATCATTTGTCTAAGCTGTAGCCTTTGAAAAAAAGACAATCCCTCACATTGTGGTGGCAATATTATTTTAACTCCCTGCTGTGTGTCAATCAATCTTAAACCATCCAGATAATTAGACCACCGACGTCCAAGTACCCGACCCCTATAACCAGGTTTGGTTACCCAATATGGGCTGGTCTCTGGATCTCATTTGACTACACCTCTGTGCGGAGTAAGAAAGGCCCACCAGGCCTCCAGGGTTTCCTAATTGGATCCCCATACCCCTCCTAAATAACTCTTTTTGGGCCTTGCATATAACATCAATTCAGGGAACAGCCAGAGCTAAATAACAGTTGCCTCTCAATTTGCAACCATACAGGAGCATAATTTCCCCCCTCATCACTATCCGCCCATTGAGCCATCAGGCCTAACTGGCCTGCCACATAGTAAGCATGGAGATCAGGTAGTCTAATGCCCCCCTCCTCGTATGGCAAACGCAAGACCTTATGATTTATCCTGCCTGGTTTGTTATTCCATAGAAATCCTGAGATTAATCTTCTAATTAAACTAAACCACTTGATAGGGATGTTATAAGGGGCTAAATATACCGGGTATAACAACCTTGGTAGGACATTCATCTTAATGAGGCCCAAGCGTGCTGTAAAATTCAGAGGTAACTTATTCCACCTCACCATGTCCCCTTTAATCACTGATATGATCCCCCCCACATTAACCTCAACCCCGGATTCTTGGTTTGCTGTAATCCAAATTCCCAGATACTTTAATTTGTCGATATTCCACTGTACTCCCAAGGATGAGAAATCTGCCTTAAAACATGTGGAGTCAGGGGTAGGATTTGTGTTTGGTAAGATTTAACTTGTAGTTAGAGACCTTAGAGAAACGATCTATTGAGTCTCTTACTCTTTCAAAACTGGATACTGGATCTAAGTAAGTGAAGGAGTATATTGTCCATGAAAACTAAAGTTTTAGCTCCATTCCACAATCCTAATCCCTGAACTTTGACATCCCTATTTATAGATCTTAACAGGGGTTCTAGGTAGATGTTGAACAGTATCGGCGAGAAAGGACATCCTTGGCGAGTCCCAATATTAAGTTTGAATTCCCTTGAGATATAACCATTACAGCGTATTCTAGCCATTGGAGCAGCGTATGGATTCTTAATACCTCTAAGGAGACCCCCAGGGAACCCCATTTTCTCCATTGTAGCAAAGAGAAATGGATGTGAGACCCGATCAAACGCTTTTTCAGCGTCTAGGGAGATCAGGGCCAGGGGTAACCATGAATCTGGGGCAAAGTTTAGAATATGATGAATTTTCCTGAGAGCATCTTTCGCCCCTCTCCCTGGCATAAAGCCCACTTGCTCCTGACTAATTAAACTCAGAGCAATAGTCAAGATCCTATTTGCCAAAATTTTGGTAAGAATCTTAATATCTTAGTTTATTAGTGCTATAGGCCTATAGTTACCTAGTACCTCCCTGGGCTTGTCTGGCTTAGGTATTAGAGTAACATACGCCTGGTAGAGCGGTGAATGGTGAATTCCTTCCCTCATTATGGTAAGGAAAAACTCGTGAAGTATAGGGAGTATAGTCTGAATATGAGTTTGGTAAAATTTAGCAGTGAGACCGTCCGGCCTGGCGATTTACCTAGAGGAAGAGACGTACCACGTCGACAATCTCCGGACGCTCTTATTGGGGCTTCAGTTCCTTAACTTGGGCAGGATCTAAATTAGGCAGCTGAATATCTTCTAAGTAACTATTAATCTCTTTTCCCCACCAAATCTCTAGCTTGGTATATTTCTGCAAAAACAATGCAAATGCCTCAGCCATTTCTTGAGGGTCAGTAACTAGCTTCCCTTCATGCTTGATTGATATAATTGTCCTACTTGCCTCCCATTCTTTAATTCTGGCTGCTATAAGACCCCCCGGGACGTCACCCTGTAATAGATACTTGGCGTTAATCTTATTTAGCCAGAACTCTGTTTTCCCATGAAGAATTTCCGACAGTTCTTCTCTCAAACTTTTAAGTTCCACATCTATTTCCCGTGAGGACCCTTCAAGTTGCGACAGAGAGTTTATCGCCCCGACCAGGAATTCTTCTTTGGCTCTTCTAAATGCCTTGACCCTTGCCGCCAGACCCCTAGCTGCCTCAGCGTACAAAAACTTACAAGTAGGCCAAGCTAACCTTTTATCCTTAAGTGTAGAGAGCTGAGACCTTATGATCTCCTGTAGAGCCCCCTCTAGCTCGTCCCTTCTCTTATCCTCTGTTAAAAGCCAATCGTGGAGCCTCCACCTATATGGTCTAGGCAGCATGGGTCTTGGTTCCCACTGCAACTGGATGAGAGAGTGGTCTGAGAGGGTCCTACCCTCAGTCAGCACTTCTCTTATTTCTGCAAGAGCCTCTCTATTAACCAAAAAAAAGTCAATTCTAGTGTAACTCTTATGTGCTGCCAAGTAAAATGTCATGTTAGGGCCCCGGCTTGGAAAATTCTTAATGGGGTCAACTAGAGCTGCTGCCTCCATGAACTTAGCAAGTGCTAACTGGGCCTTGGACTTCGGCCCACTATGTGAAGGTAACCTATCCTCCTTGTTATCAAGGTATATATTCCAGTCCCCAGCAAAATAAGTGAATGTGAGGAAGAGTAGCTATTTCCCTTCTATTGAGGCAAAAGAATTCAGGTTTGGGGGGTTGGCCCATAAATGGATGCCACGAAATTGCCTTGTCAAACAGATTGCCGACACATAGATCGCTACAGTCTTGCCTGGTTAACACTTGGGTCCCTTAAAAGGGCAGGACTTCTTGATTAGTATCGCAACCCCCCCAGAGGCTCTGTTCCTACCGCTCCATACACCTGCTCCACCCATCGCTTCCTGAGACCATCTAATTCTTCCGGCAGTAAATGTGTCTCTTGTAGTGCTACAATGTGAACCCCTCATTGCTCCATATACACTAGCATAATCATTCTTACTCGACCCTAAGCCCTTTACATTCCAAGAAATTATTTTAAGGTATGCCATCTGTAACATGAAAATTTTCACAAGAACCCAGATATTTTGCCTCTCTAAGGTCTGTGTTCCCATTGTTCCCTCACTAGGACTCTCTCTTTCACCCTGTTCCCCCCCTTTGACCCCCGGTCCTTAGACCGACCAACCATCTGAAATTGAGTCATGGATGAACCCGTTCCCTTACCTCCCCTCAGCCCCATCCATTGACATGAAAGCCCAGGATCTGGCTCTTGAGTTCCCCAGAGACATAGAGTTCCAGATCCCATCTTCTCTGTACTCTATCATCCCCTTATATTCCTCGGATAAAAAGAAAAAGTAAACAACTTGAAAATTAAGGGAATCTCCCTCAGGCCCTCTTTGGAAGGTTATATCTCTAGCCACCCTTACTCCACTCTGGGTTTTCTTGCACCCGGATAATACCCTCCCTTTGTTTGTGCTGAAAGGGTCCCCAAACCGATGGGCCAGTCCTGGTCCATCTTACCCCAAAGCTGGCCTGCACCCACTTTATAGCTAGTAACACCTATTAACAAGTAAAGCCTAGCTAATTGACCCTTTCATGGTGAAGACAATCCCTCATCATCCCTTGTAACCAATTCCTCCAGTACTTCAGGGACTGGAAAATATTTCTGGTCTAGTAACACCGGTAGTATGCTTAACCAATCCCCTTCCCCCTATGACCACTACTTAACACATATAAATCTTGTAGTTTAACTTTTTACGACCCATCCAGGTCTAGTAACTCGACCTTCGCTAGTCCCTTAAATGTCCAAATTCAGGCCAAAAGCAATGAATCCACTAGCCTTAAAGTTGTAAGCCCCCCTGTCCTTTTTCCATTACAGTCCTCAAGGGGGTTCGACCTCCTATGCCCACCGACAGTCATGATGGGGGTTTGAATAAGTCTGGGAGCTCAGCTCAAGCCCTCAATGCATCCTTCACCATAGAAACTTCTTCTCTCAGTCTGAGACGCACCACCAAAGTAGCGGGAACTGAAGCGAAATTTTATCCCTGCCAGATAAAGCTTCTTCTTGATATCAGCATACTCCTTCTGTTTTTCTCTGATCGCGGCGTTTGGTCCTGGAAGAACCATAGTGAAGCGCCATTCTATTGCAGAGGCTTTTTGTCTGGCAGCCTGCAACACATGGGATTTTTTTTTATAATTAAGGAATCGCATAATAATAACTCGTGGCCTCGCCCCCGGCGGTGGCATCTCCCGTAGTGCCCGATGAGCTCTCTCCAGATTGTACCCCTTCCCAAACGGCGTGGAGCCTAACAGTTTTAGTAGGAGCTCCTGTATGAATGAGACACAGTCTGAGCCTTCAGCCCTCTCTGGTAGCCCCGCCAAAATCAAGTTATTCCTCGATTCCTTGATTCCTGGTCTTCCACCCTGTCTTCCAACTTCTTCAGCTTTCCGAATCATCCCATCTCTGATCTATCACCAAAACCTTCCTCTCTTGAGAAATCTGGGCCTCAGCGTCGCCCATCCTTTGTGCCAAAGATTTCAATGCTGGCTTAATCTCTGAGAAATCCAGCACCAAACCTTGTAACAATGCCTTAATTTCCCGAATGTCATCACCACCTGTGCTCGAGCCCACTTCTATCACAACTTCCTCTCCCTGCTCTGGTATGGTGGGCAACTGAGATTTAGGCCGTTTGGTAGCTGGTGCACGCCCCACCAGGGGTTCAACAAAGTCGGCTTCCATCCTCCGGCAAGGGCGCAGCCTAAGCTTGCCGATGCACCACTAATAGGTATGGACTCACCGGTTTAAAAAAGATTCGCGGTTCTATGCCGCCTGACCAGAAAGAAAACCCGCGTTCTCTCCGGAGCACTTATCGACCGGAGTAATCACTTTTCGGCCATCCTGGAGCACAGGAATTTAAAACTTTAAGCCACGGGCCTCGGAGACGATCGGGACACGTCCTACCCGGTCAGCTCATCACGTGACTCCCCTGCACCATGCAGTTTAGTGAATGGTTGAAAAAATGGTGTGGAGCACAGGGGTTTGGCTTCATTGGGGACTGGGGTTCCACCTGGAGGGACACCAGCCTATACTGGCAGTATGGTCTGCATCTGTCCAGGAAGGGAACCATTCTTTTGAGCAATCAGTTTAAATGCTTCATTGGCAAGCTTTTAAACTAGTCAAGGGGGGAGGCACTGATAAGCAGCAGGAAAATCCCAGCCTCTCCCTACAAAACAGGGTACTAAATGAGAAAAAGACCGAGGTAGAAAGGTCAGTGGGGGATGCTGCAACAGAAGGCAAAGCCATCAAAAAATGGAAAGCAATGAGTACCAATGCCCATAGTCTGAGTAACAAACTACCTGAATTAGTGGCCTTGATGGAGGAGGAACATCTGGATATCGTGGCAGTCACAGAAACATGGTTCGCACAAAACCATGACTGGGACGTAAACATACCAGGATACACTATCTACAGGAGGGACAGAGAGGGTTAAAGAGGAGGAGGAGTAGCTCTTTACATAAGGGAAGGAATCAAAGCAGCAGAACAAAAGGGAAAACAGGGAGGAGAAGAAGCACTGTGGGTAAATTTGGAGTCCGGCAATGGCACCACAATCTGCACAGGGGTTGTATACAGACCCCCTTCTCAGGGGGAGGAAATGGACAAGGAAATGACAGAAAGTATACTTAGTATGGCAGAAAAAGGGGAGAGATTGCTGATGGGCGATCTGAATATGCCAGATGTTAGCTGGAGTGCAGTTGCAGCAGCCACTTCGAAGAGTGGGGTTTTTCTAGATGCCCTACAGTGGGCATGCCTTAGACAACTAGTATTGGAGCCCACTCAAGAGGAGCAATCTTAGACCTGGTTCTCTCAAATGGAGATGAGAGAGGATCACAGATGTAGAAGTGGGTAGCCATCTGGGAACTAGCGACCATCGAACAGTATGGTTCTAATAAACACAGCAATAGAGTCAAGCCATACAAAGGCAAAGGTACTGGACTTTAGGAGGGCTGACTTTATAAAATAGTGAGTGCCTAAGGAATGCACACTAGCAAACGGGCAGGAAGGAGGGTGGAAGAACAATGGAGAATAATAAAAACTGCCATCACAGAGGTAACAAGCCTTTGTGTGAAGCAAATAAACAAAACTAAACGATGTAAGAAACCACTATGGTTCTCAAAGAGTGGCAGTGAAGGTTCAAGAAAAGAAAGCTTTCAGGAAGTACAAGGAATCACAGAAGGAGCAGGACAAAGAACTGTATCAGTTAAAGCAAAGGAAGCTGGAAGGCAGTCAGAACAGCAAAGGCCCAAACCGAGGAAAAGATGGCCAACTCAGTTAAGAAGAGGATAAAACCTTTATTAGGTACATCAGAGAGCGAAGGAAGACCAAGGGAGGGATAGTGAGGCTTAATAAAGGGGAGGGAGGGCAGAGGGTGACTGTGAAAAGGCAGAGATACTAAACAAATATTTTTGCTCAATATTTACCAAGAAAGAGGGGGAGACACCTAAAACAAACAGTAGAAACACTCTGGATACAGAAGTTGATACCAGCCCATTTACAGAAGAAGGGTTCTGAAAGAACTCTTAAAACTGAAGGTGGACAAAGCAATGGGGCCTGATGGGATTCATCCCAGAATTCTAAAAGAACTAAGGGTAGAATTAGTGACACCACTGACTACTCTGTTTAACAAATCATGGGAGGATGGGGTGGTACCCGAGGACTGGAGAAGGGCAGATGTGATTCCCCTTCACAAAAGTGGGAGCAAGGCAGAAGCAGGAAACTACAGACCTGTTAGTTTAACCTCAGTGGTAGGGAAAATGATGGAATCACTTCTGAAGGAAATAATTGTCTAGTATCTAGAGGCCAGAGGGGCACAGGACCCAAGGCAGCATGGATTCACAGCAGAAAGGCCATGCCAGACAAATCTGATAGATTTCTTTGACTGGGTGACCAAAGTAGTAGATCAGGGAGGGGCTGCGGACATGGCCTACCTAGACATTAGCAAGGCATTTGACACAGTCCCACACAAAAGATTAATATACAAGTTAGCTAGCCTGGGAGTGGGTCCCAAGATGACAGCCTGGGTAAAAAATTGGCTGGAGAATAGGACACAGAGAGTAATAGTAAATGGAGTCCACTCTGAAGAAAGGGGTTACTAGTGGGGTACAGGAGTTCAGTATTAGGACGGTCCTCTTCAATGTCTTTATAAGCGACATTGCAGAGGACTGGATGGAAAAAGTATGTCTCTTTGCAGATGACACAAAGATCTGCAACAGAGTTGATGCACAAGGTGGGTTGGAAAGGATGAAAAGGGACTTGGCAAGGTTAGAGGAATGGTCAAATGTAAGGCAGCTTAGATTCAATGCTAAGAAGTGCAGGTAATGCACCTGGGAAACAAAACCCAGGAAGAGTACACAATGGGGGTGAGATACTAACAACAACAAAAATGGAAAGGGACCTGGGGGTAGTCATATCAGATGACCTAAAGGTGGGCAAGCAATGTGAGAGGACAGCAAGGAGGGCTGGGGGGATACTGGGATGCATAGGGAGAGGCATCACTAGTAGAAAACAGGAAGTTATTATCCCTCTGTACAGACTGCTGGTCAGACCCCATCTGGAATACTGCATGCAGTTCTGGAGACCCAGTCTTCGCAAAGACATAGACAGGATGGAAGCTGTCCAGAGGAGGGCAACTAAAATGGTGCAGGGTCTGCCCGGAAAACATGAAGAGAGACTTAAGGAGCTTAATATGTGTAGCCTCGAGGAAAGGAGGGAGAGGGGGGACATGATATAAACTTTCAAGTACCTCAGGGGAATCAACAAAGTCCAAGAGGGTAGCATCTTTCAAAAAAAGAGGTGTGCAAGAACAAGGGGGCACAATTTGAAGATGGGGGGTCGCTCAGAGGTAATTTAAGGAAGTATTTTTTCACAGAGAGGGTTGTGGATGCATGGAACAGCCTTCCTGAGGAGGTCATGGAGTCAAAAACAGTGGTGGAATTCAAGCATGCATGGGACAGTCATAAGGCAATTCTATGGGGTGGGGGTAGGAAGAAGTAGGCTGCTGGTTAACTAGGATCTACAGCTTATCCAGTAGGCAGAGAAATGGGCAGACTGGGTGCTCCAAGCGGTCCTTATCTGCCATCAAATTCTATGTTTCTATGTTTCTATCAATGCTTCTGTGCTTACACTTGATGGTGTGTGTTGTTGAATTATACTATTAATTATCTGATAATCCTGTTTGGGAAAAAAATCTCATTTCCACAGCAGTGTGGCATAATGACCTATTGCATATATCTCTGGATCTTGACATTCTAAACCTCCTTTATTTCAGGGGGTAATGATTTTCTCCCAAGCAATTCATGGTTTCCCAACTCTCCATATAAATTTTTTCATAATCCTTTTGAATTTAGAGAACCATCCATCTTGAGGGAGTCCAAATACATTATGAAAAGCATACATATAATGGGGATACACCATCATTTTTATCAAATCAATATGACCCCATAATGACCCCATAATGAAAGGGCCCAGTTTTGCCAATCCTCCAAAAGGCCTTTTGTTTTGTTTAAAGCTCTGTTGAAATGTATTGAAATATTCTTACTTTGGTCATTGGTCGCTATGATAACCACATATTTAATTTGGGTATCTACTACAAATTCCTTTAAAATTATAGCAGCTAATACTTCCTCTTTTTTTTTTGTTATTCTCATGATAATAGAGTGAGATTTGTTCAATTTATACCCAGAAAATTGAGCAAACTTATCCATTAATTCCAGAAAGTACATTATAGAAGAGTTAATATTTTTCAGTATTAGTAAAATATCATCAGCAAAGACGTTACTCTTTTTTACAATTCCTTCCATTTGGACACCCTCAATACTGTTGTCCTCTCTTATGTGGTTTAACAAAGGCTCTAGACTCATTATAAAAAGAATCAGTGATGGGACAGCCTTGTCTTACACCATTTTGCATAAGGATCTGATCTGAAAGAAATTTGTTTATTTGCAATTTTACTGTTGCACACTTACTGTATATAATGCTTGAATTATAGTCAAAATATGGTTAGGAATGCCCCATTGCTTCAAAACCTTGAACATGTGAGATCTATTGAGTACATTGAATGCTTTGTTGGCATCTAATACAATTGCATAATATGGAGATTGTTCTCTCTCTCTTCCTTTTTGACACGTAACACATCAAGAACTGGACCTGTTTGTTGGTGTCAGCAATGTTATGCCCTGTTATAAATCCGTACTGATCACTTTTTGTTATATAAGGCAATGTTACTTTTAACCTATTAGCAACACATTTGGATATAATTTTTTAATCGTTATTTAAAAGTGCAATCGGGTGATAGTTCTCCAGATCTTTTTGTGATTTACCTGCTTTGTGACTCAAAATGAATCTAGCTTCCTGCATAGATTTTGGCAGATCCAGTTCTTGATGTGTTACTAGCTTTATGACTTCATAGATCTTGGGTGCTAATTCTGATTTGAATGTTTTAAAGAAAACATTGGCGTATCCATCTAAGCCTGGGGAATTTTTATTTGGTAATTGGTCTATCATTTCTTCTATTTCTTTTAGTGTTGAATGTGTATTCTCCCATTTGTAATTATCTTTGTTTAAGCATCCCAAGAAATCTCTTACTTCTTTAATATTGATTTGTTGATTTTGTTGATATATATATATATATATATATATCTTTTATAACAGTCACAGAAAACTTGTGCTATCTCTTGATCGTTAATGATTATTTTGGCATAATTTGTTTCCGTGACAGTTATTGTATTCATTTCCTTATGTTTTTTATTTGGTTAGTTAAGTATTTTCCAAACATGTAGCCCTTTAAATATTTTACTGTTTTTAACTTTTTTAAAATTTGTATTGTTTCTTTATTTATTGATTATCGCTTGTCTTTTTAATCTCGTCTCTTCCCATATGGAGTAATGTTTATTATAATCATCTATCATTAATTGCTCAATTGCTTTAATTTTAGATCAAGATCTTGGATGTTTTATTTGTCTTTTTTGTTAATCATGCTTTGATAAGAAATAATATGGCCTCTTAAAAAGGCTTTAAGAGCATCCCACAAATAAATTCCATTGTTATTTGTTATGTCATTGGTATCGTAATAATTTGTAATTTCCTGTCTAATTAATTTTATAAATTATGGACTTTCAGAAGTTCATTGTTGAACTTCCAGTTCCTTGTATGTAGTCTGTTCTTATTGAATATTTCAATTACTATAGAAACTATTGTGTGGTCTGAAATCAAAATTCTGTCAATGTCAGCTTTAATTGTATTAGCCACCAATGATTTATTAATAAATATATAATCAATTTGAGTAAATTGTGAATGTTTTTTGTCATGATGAATATATTGTTTATTTTTAGGGTTTAAGTTACATCATATATCTATTAAATCGTGGTTGTCTAAAAAGGTCCCAAGAGTCTTTGATAATACTTGATTCCCCTTTGTAATAGGCGCTGTTTTGTCAATCATTGGTCATAAAAATGCATTCATATCACCCCTATTATTAATTTGGCCAGTCCTGATTTAATTATTGCTGCTGTAAGTTCTGCTAAAAAGGATGTGTATGAAATAAAAGGGGCATATAAGGAGCCAACAATTACTATCTCCTTTTCTATCTTGATTTTAATCATTAGTATGTGACCAATATTGAAAGGGTATTGGACTTTAGGAAGGTTGACTTTGGAAAAATGAGAGAGTGCCTCAGAAAAGCACTAGCAAACAGGCAAGAAGGAGTGGTGGAGGAACAATGGGGAGTAATCAAAACCGCTATCACATAGGCAACAAGCCTTTGTGTAAAGCAAATCAACAAAACACAATGAAGGAAAAAACCGCTAAGGTTCTCAAAAGAGGTGGCAGGGAAGGTTAAGGAGAAAAGGATAGCATTCAGGAAATATAAGGAAACACAGAAGGAACAGGACAGAGAACTTTATCAGTTAAAGCAGAAAGAGGCTGGGAAGGCAGTCAGAATAGCAAAGGCCCAAACTGAGGAAAGGATAGCCATCTCTGTTAAGAAGGGGGATAAGAACTTTTATAGGTACATTAGGGAGTGAAGAAAGACCAAAGGAGGGATACTGAGGCTTAATAATGGGGAAGAAATGTGGGTAGAGGGTGACAGTGAAAAGGCAGGGATATTGAATGAATATTTCTGCTCAGTATTCACAAAGGAAGAGGAGAGTGAGGTACCTAAACCAAACAAGAGAAACACTCTGAAGACGGGGGCCGATACCAGTCCATTTACAGAAGAAAGGGTTCTGAAAGAACTAATAAAATTGAAGGTGGAAAAAGCAATGGGGCCTGATGGGATTCACGCAAGAATTCTAAAAGAACTAAGGGTAGAACTAGTGACACCACTGATTACTCTCTTTAACAAATCATGGGAGGATGGGGTGGTACCTGAGGACTGGAGTATGGTGGATGTGATTCCTCTTCACAAAAGTGGAAGCAGGACAGAGGCAGGAAACTACAGACCAGTTAGTTTGACCTCAGTGGTAGGGAAAATGATGGAATCACTTCTGAAGGAAAGAATTGTTGAGTACCTAGAGGCCAGTGGGGCACGGGACCCAAGACACCATGGATTCACGATTGGAAGGTCATGTCAGATGACTCTAATAGATTTCTTTGACTGGGTGACCAAAGTAGTAGACCAGGGAGGGGCTGTGGACATGGTCTACCTAGATTTTAGCAAGGCATTTGATACAGTCCCACACAAAAGATTAATACACAAGTTAGCCAGCCTTGGAGTGAGTCCCAAGGTGGTAGCCTGGATAAAAAATTTGCTAGACAACAGGACGCAAAGGGTAGTAGTAAATGGAGTCCACAGTGAAGAAAGGAGGGTTACTAGCAGGGTACTGCAGGGTTGAGTACTGGGACCGGTCCTTTTTAATGTCTTTATAAGTGACATTGCAGAGAAACTAGAAGGAAAAGTGTGTCTCTTTGCAGACGATACAAAGATCTGCAACAGGGTTGATACACAAGATGCAGTGGAAAGGATGAGAAGGGACTTGGCAAGGTTGGAGGAATGGTCAAATGTATGGCAGCTCAGATTCAATGCAAAGTAGTGCAAGGCAATGCACCTGGGAAACAAAAACCCTGGGGAAGAGTACACAATGGGGAGTGAGTTACTGACAACAGTAAAAATGGAAAGGGACTTGGGGGTAATTATATCAGATGACCTAAAGGTGGGCAAGCAATGTGAGAAGTCAGTAAGGAAGGCTGGGGAGATACTGGGATGCATAGGGAGAGGCATCAATAGTAGAAAACAGGAAGTTGTTATCCCTCTCTACAGACAGTTGGTGAGACCCCATCTGGAGTACTGTGTGCAGTTCTGGAGACCCCATCTCCGCAAAGACATAGACAGAGTGGAGGCAGTCCAGAGGATAGCAACCAAAATGTTGCAGAGTCTGCACCAGAAGACATACGAAGAAAGACTAAAGGAGCTTAATATGTATACCCTTGAGGAAAGAAGGGAGAGCGGGGACATAATAGAAACTTTCAAGTAACTCAAGGGAATCAACAAAGTCCAAGAGGGTAGCATCTTTTAGAAAAAAAGATGTGCAAGAACAAAGGGGCACAATTTGAAGATAGAGGGGGGAAGGCTCAGAGATAATGTGAGGAGGTATTTTTTCACAGAGAGGGTTGTGGATACATGGAACAGCCTCCCTGAGGAGGTCGTGGAGTCAAGAACAGTGGGGGAATTCAAGAATGCATGGGACAGACATAAGGCAGTCCTAGTGGGGGGTAGGAGGAAGTAAGCTGTTGATTAACTAGGATCTGCGCTTATCTGTTAGGTAGGAAAATGGGCACACTAGGTGGGCCAAGCGGTCCTTATCTGCCATCAAATTCTGTGTTTCTATGTTACTTTATCTTTATAAAGGTCTATAAAATGAAACTGAATGTTATTTTTTATTATTATTGCAACACCATTTGATTTGTTAGATTCTTCCAAATAATAGATGTGGGGCAACCATTTCCTTTTAAGTTTATTGATTTCAGCTTCTAATAAAAGCATCTCTTGCATGAGGATTGTATCAAACTGTTTTATTTTAATATGGGTTAATATTCTTCCTCTTTTAATGGGAGTGTTTATTCCATTGACATTCCAGGTTGCTATTCTGATATTCTAAACTGTCATTTATAAGTAAACCTATAATATTCAAACTGTGATTGGTCATATATAACATGATCTTCTAGCTATGATTTAACCTATTTAAGAGATTGTGAACAATTACCCACCCCAGCATCACCCCTATTGCCCACACCACCCCTCCAGTGACATAAACAACCAGAATTCCTAAGGCCCCTATGAAGGGGAGCACCACTGAAATACCTCTTTTGGGTTTTGCCCTGCTTGGCTCCCTGCTGCAAGAGATCAATTTTTCTCTTCTAAATGCTCAAGAAGAAGGGGAAAAAAAGAGCATACCGGTAAGGTTTCTGATGAACTGACTTAATTAGATTACTCATGGGAAAGAAAATTAACTTTAGAGCATCTAAAACAGGTACCCAATTAATAAGATGTCCCATGTCTCAGTATGACTAATTAACACATTATACTGTGTCCATGAACATTAGCTCATTTCTCCTTTCTTCCCCTTATTCTTAAAAAAAATTATATTAGCATCTTATACTATGTCCATATTCATAATCTTCTTAGTTTCCTTTGTTGCTTCATCCAGAGATTCAAAAGTGTTCCTTATGGATTCATAAACAATCCTAAGTTTGGCAGGATATAGCATTGTGGTCTTAACAGATTTATTCCATAACATTTTCCTGACATGATCAAATTTCTTCCGTTCACTGATTAATTAATTTATTTATATATTTATTTAAGAAATTTACCAGGAAGGCATGCTGAGCAGAGTACTGCTCGATTCCAGATGCGCCCTGGGAGCTGGTACGTCATTAAATATAGCAATATTGGTGCCTTTATACACAACTCTTTTTGTTCTGTACATGGCAGACATCAACATTTCTTTATCTTCCGAATGGAGAAACTTAGCCAATATTGGTCTGAGAGGGCCTTGGGATCCATTATCAGGGCAAAAAAGTTCTATGAACTTGATCAAACCCCACTGTAATTTGTTCAACAGGAGTTTTTAAATATTCTGCCATTACCTCATTAACAAGTGTTTTGATTGGTATGTCCTTCTCCCATGTTTCAGGGACCCTAAGATTCTAATATTTTTCCTCTAGTATCTGGCTTCGAGGTCCATCAGTTTATTTTTTATTTCTTTGTTAGCCTCTTCTAAATCCCTGTCTGCCTGCCTGTTAACTGGGAGATTAAGATCTTCCAGGTCTGAGATTCTTTTTTGTGCCTCCTTCAGTTCATTTCTTAAACTAGCATTATCTTTTAATAGGGAAGCAACCATTGTCTGAAATGTGTTAATTTTATCGGCCATCAGTTTATTAGCTGAATCCATGTTAATTTGGGTATTTGTGATATGATAGTTTGAGCCCATAGTGGGGGGGGGGGGTTCTTCCCAAATGTTTTCTTCGTTTTGATCTAGCATTGTAGATTCCTCAGTAATGGAGTTACTATTACCGTCGGCTCTTCATTGTGTGGGAGTAGTAGAGACCCCTTTGTGTTGTGTGTCTCCTATGTTAGTAGAGTACTAGCATGCTCACTTTGATGGCTGCACTGGGCACTAGTAATTTTAATATTTAGAGCATTCACAACAATGTTAGCCTTATTTTATTTATTCCTGTCTTCCTCACAATTCGAGCCTGTACCTTGTGCTGCGTTATCACATTTTGAATTAACTGCAAAAACATTACTAGAGCAAGCATTACAGTCATCACCTTTTTTGCCTGTTATTATACTGGAATCATTTACCTTTCTTGTTCGCAGTTCTTTTTCTCCATTCTCATTTTTAGAATCGCCTTCCTTTAACTGTGGATGTTCCTCAGCTGAGCTTGGTGGTGGGTCGATATTTGGTATGTCGGGATTCACTGAAGCGTCTAAGGGAAGATTAAACACCTGGTTTTCCCCGTGTTCTTTCTGTGATTCTAGCTGAAGCTCTTGTTTGCTCAAATTCTCTGCTAGGTTCTTATTGGATGCACCGGAAGACCCATTCTGTGAAATATCTTTGTTAAGGGAAGAAGTTTTGCCTTTAGGCTTGAAGAAGATTGAAACCGTTGGTGACACTTGAGCTTTTTCTCTAGTGCTAGTGGGAGTCCTACAGTCTTGCAGCGTACTGTCTGTAATTTGTGTATTTAACTTCGGTGACAGGTCCGACTGTGGTACCACTTGTGATTGCATCATTGTGGGAGATGATGAGGGGCAACTTTTTTTGATTTGTAGCAGTTTCACCTGTTTGAAGGTGGACGTTTTACTGGCCACTTTCCGAAAGTATTTTTTCTGCAGCGTCATGAATGTTGTTTTCCGCGCATGGTAACCAAATCAGCCAAAGGAGCTACTGCTTCCAAGTTGTAAAAATGAGGAAGAACGTTATCGAATTTGACATGTAAGTAGCTAGCTAATAATCTTTTCAGAGGAGACACAGCATCTTCTAATTCAGCGCAATGTGTGCTGTTGCACCTTGCAGCCTATGCAGGACAATGGTTAGTTCATCTGTGAGATCACAAACATGCCCCTCCTCCTCTGCTGCAGCCATTCTCAGTCAACATCACCCCCCCAAACTGTTCCTTACACCTGTAAAAAAGAAAATGGTCGGCAGTATTCCTTCTTTTTTTTTTTTTTATGACCTGAAACAAAGAAAATGGTCCTTCGCTGTTGGGTCCCCTCCCCTCCCCTCCCCCAACCCACGCCCACCCTCTGTGCACCCCACCTCCCCACGCACCTCAACCTGATACTTACCTCCGGAGCCCGGCGTGATGATCTCTGGTGGCGTGGCAATATGTCTGCACTCTTCAAAGCTGACCACAAACTGAAAAATGCTGGTAAGTTGTATAATGGTATAAGGGGAGGGGCTCAACTTATGTGGATATCTTGACCATTTTTATGATGTTTGGTGCCAAAATTTCAACATGGGGTTCTTGGGACCCCACCTCATGAACTCAGTTAATGTCATGTCATTATTCAGTCCTGAAAGGTGATTTCGCAGTCGCTGCACAGAATCACCTTCCGGGACCAATTAACGAAACAACAGTATCACGCTTCATAAGGTGGGCTCCCAAAAAACCTATTTTGCAAATTTGGTGAAAAAAATTCCAAAAAAATGACTGTTATGAGCATGCTTTGTGCAGTTCCCATGCACGCTCATAACTTCAACAATTTTTAATATTTTCACTCCAGATTTTCAGCATTGCCATTTTTTCACACCTCTTTATGAACAGTGCAACTATAATTTTTCACATCCTACCCAAAATGTGTTTTCGCACATCTGTCATGCAATGGTGTGGTCAATGTGCGAAATCAACATTCAGGACAGATTAAGAAAATCACAGTGACAGTGTTCATAAGGAGAGGTCCCAAAGAGCCCATGTTGCAAATTTGGTGAACAAATTCCAAAAATAAGTGCATTACCAGCGTGCATTGCACAGTTTTTAAGCACGCTTATAACTTCGCCAGTGTTTTATATTTTTACTCCAGATTTTCAACATTGTCATTTTTGTACATTGCCTTATGAACAGTACAGCTGTCATTTTTCACATCCTGCCCGAAACATGTTTTCACACCTGTGGCATACAATGGGCGTGGTCGCTGTTCAAAATGAATGTTAAGAAAACCACAGTGCCACTGTTCATGAGTGGAGGTCCCAAAATGCCTACGTTGAAAATCTGGTGTAAAAAATCCCCAGAATAATTGCATTATGGGTGTGAGTTGTGCAGTTTCTATGCACTCTCATGACTTCACCATTTTTTTTATACTTTCACTCCAGATTTTCAGCATTACCATTTTTTTATACCTCCTCATGAACAGTACAGCTGTCATTTTTCACATCCTGCCAGAAATGTGTTTTCGCACCTGTGGAGCCAAATGGTGCAGTCACTGTGCAAAATCACCTTTCGGCTAATGAACTGATAGTGTCACTGTTCATGCAGTGGGGTCACAAAAAGCCCATGCTGAAAACTTGAAGTGAAAATACCAAGAAACGCCCAGGACATTAGGGTTTCTGACCATAATGCCCTACCCTGTAGGGACTGACAGGTGTCATGGGTGTGACTTGGGATTGTCGACAGTCATGCTCACGCCATTCCACCCCCAACCCCCTGCAGCCAGTGACAGGCATCGAGGTATGCCTTGAACTCTTCGGCCCCAAGGTTCACCCCATTTTCCTATACTGCACCCATTTCAGCATATTTCCTTATGGAGTGGGGTAAGTGTAAAGCCCAAACACTCCAAGGCACGCCTTGACACTTGGTGTGTGCAGGGTAGGGTGAGATGAAATGGGGTGAGCATTATGGGCGATGACCCAAAGGCACACCCCAATGCCTGTCCAATAGCAGGGTAGGGGTGGGGTTGGCGTCACTTCAATACTTCACTGCCATTCCTATTCTGCATCTGTTTAACTCCTGCACTTCCAAAGCTGATGCCAGCAAGCAAACATTTGGCATTAACAAATGCTTGCTTTTATTTATTGTTTATTTTACTTGCTTCCCCCAGAGACCATTTTCCCTCCTGAGTTTCTCCCACTAACTGAGTTGCCCCCCCATGGAGATGGTTATTTTAGTTAGGGGGGTGGGGGGCGAATACAGTAAAGCACTTTGCTGTTATGGCAGGAGCTGTAGTGCTGGTTGCTGTAGCTCTCATTGTCATTTTGTAGTCACTGAATTGTGATGGCACCATTTTAACTTTGCTCTTGTTACATGGTACCTTTGAATCCTGGAAAATTACACAAAACAATGCACTAGACGGGTATGCTCTGTGGATCTGCCTTAATCTTGGCAAGAATGATCAAACAGCACTTAAAAAAGCAATACACATGGAGCAGTTGAAAAAACACCATAAAGGATTTATTTAAACACACATACAACAGCTCCACGGCACTTTGAGGGCATACACCCTCTTCATCGGGGGGGTGGAGTCAGTTTGAATTACAAATGTATTTATAGTCACATCAATTAATAATTAATTCAAATCAGCCAATAAGGTGCTGGTAACACTACAGAAATGTAATTCAGTATTTTAGCACATTTCATCATGTCAAAACCCCTACCTAATTTAATACCACAGTATTACTAATAAATATACCTATAGGGCTGACATGTTACCAAACAACACAGATTGTGTCTGACTTAGAAAAAAACACAATTTAATTAATATCCTAAATATCTATAGACACAGATTTTATATATCTCTTATGACTTTTTATATTTATATCTTTTTATTATTACACATATTTATACAAACAAAACCATCCCTAAATTCTATTAATCTTAGAAAGTAAAAAACAATCTGTATCAGACTAATGCATTGTTCCCCTGTGTTAAACAATATGGACAATAAAATTAAATATAAGTCCATATTAGCACTTGTAAAAACCTAATTTCAAAAATCACACTCAAAAGAGGCAAAATATAATGACACCTTGAAAACCACATTTAGTACCAATATCATGTGGCATATTTAAAGACACAGGGAAGAAAGGTAAGTATTAAGACCTGTCCTTCTTTATCCAAGTTACAAAGTGACGTAAAAAAGAGTGAGTTTTAAGACAGGTACGATACATAACATACAATCACAAAATATTATTATTACAGCTACACTGCAAGGTCCAAATCCCTATTCAAACCTTTTGAATCCTGTCAGGAACTTAAACTTTTTTTTTTCATCTTTTTTTGGAAGATGGGCACTTATTTGAGTAGCTATTCATGGTGGTGTGGAGGGGAATAGCAAGTTATATGAAAAGTACATTTAACTAAGAACAACAATTTGTGAACAGTGGGGTGCACAGAGTCAAAGAATGGAGGGGGGCAAAATCTTCACAATGCTAGGCATGCCCCCCTGGAAAAAAACAGCAGTGTAAATAGTGGATTTTCCCTCATTTAAAGCTGTGTTTCATGTAGCTTTTCCTCCAGAAACAAACACGCATACACAGTATATGGCTAAAGACCCCCCGTTAGTTATCCCCCCAACACACACTCAATTTCAGCACTGAGAATGTTTGTTTGTTTCCCTCCTTCTACACACAATCTCTCTAGCAACCCTGTCATTCCCCAATTTCACAGCACGTTCTTCTCCAAAGCCCTCCTCTCTGGCACCCCCCATAGAATTGCAATTAGGCTAGTACTGTGCAGAATTTTCAAATTCCGGCAATACAAAATTCTGCAGAAATTTCAAATGTCTGCTGAAATTCTGTCAAATTTCGTCAGAAGCAAAATGGTGAAATTCTGCAGCAGAAAACAGTTGCAGAATGGTTTTCCATGGGAAGTGTTGTGGAATACTTTTCTGCAGAAAAAAATGCTGTTCCAAGGAATATTATTCCATGGATCACAGTAGGCAGATTTCCGCAAAGGAACCAGCAAAATTCCAGAAGAAATTTCACCAGCAGAATGGTCATTCTGCCCTAATTCCACTGGCAGAATTCTGCATTCCGCACAGCACTAAATTGGGCTATTCTGTATTGTCTGTGACGCGTGCTCCTCCCCAAAGGGGAAAAAACATCAGTCAGGCTGCTGTTCCTGGTACACTTCTAGTTACAGCATATTCTTCCCCTTACCCAAAAAGAAAGCTGAGAAGTGCATTGCTCTCCCTGGTACTCTCCACACAACAGTAATAATTTGAAGTAGCCTTACCAGATATAGATTATTCTGGTGACCAGAAAGGTACTGTTTGCTCTGTTGAGTGGGCTTTGGCTGCACAACAAGCAGCAAGAAGAAAGCTTGCCAGGAGGTCTTGGCAGGAGGTCTCTGAGGCATCTTGAGGTGTCACTGACAGCTACAGCAAACAGGTTGCTGTGTTTCTAATGTTTTTTTTTTTTTTTTTTTATTAAAGTTGGCATGCCAGGCTCTAAGTCTCATGAGATGTCTCTCAAAGAGCATCATTCAAGTAGCCATGCTGAAGTTCACACTGCACCTCTGTATCTACATGTACGTCTTGCAGCTGAAACTATGATCACTCCTAGCGGCGGGACAACAATTAAATAATTTGCAGGTCCAATAGTCTTTTTTCTCCTCCCCTCCACCTGCCATCTCTGTAATCAGATGCTGCACCATACACAGTACACACACCTACCCATAGACTACCTTCAACCACATACTGAGCTGCATTGGAGGAGGAAGGAGCCAAAATCTGATCAGCTGCAAGAGTCTTCTGATCTTCACCATACACATTTGTTTCACCCAGCCTACTAGTGTTAACTTTGCTGATTTGCTTTTACCTTGCTATGTTTTGTCTCCACACATGTGCTGCCATGACCAAACTATGCTTTCTCACTCATTTCCTGATGTGTCAGCTCCCGTCTCAAGTCCTGACTCTCAATTTTGTGAAAAGGTGAATGTTTAGCTAAGAAGTAAATGAGGGGAGGGGCCTGCATCAACACTAACAGCCTTTAAAAACATTTCAGTTGATGACTTTTTTAACAGGGGGCTGGTGCCAGGGCCAGCCCTTCCTGTGCACACCTATGTTTGTGAAGGTAAACTGCCTGCTGGGATTAGAACCCATTCCCCAGTCACCTGTTTTGTAGGTATGACATAACCTCTACATCATAGAAACTACAGCTCCCTTATCTGCAGTTCAGTAGCACACTGAATGTGTGTTTACTTAGCAGGCAAGGAGCCAGTGACTCATATCTGAGCACAGACTTAAGCCTTTTTTTTCCAAATCTTTTTTTGCAAGATGGAAACATACTTGAGTGTGATTCACACTGGTGTGGAGTTTGAATAGTAAATTATATAATTACATTCAGCTAAGAACAACCATTTTTGAAAGTAAATCACCTGCTAGGCTTAGATTCATAGTCACCTGTTTTGCAGGTTGTGACATAACCTCTACATCATAGGAACTGTTGCCCTCTTACCCTCATCTCAGTGGCATACTGAATTTGTGTTTGCGTAGCACATAAATGATTAGTGGTCCAAATCCTGGTAGGAACTTAGACACTTTTTGAAGTTGAAAACTTACTTGTGTGGTGATTCATAGTGGTTTGGAGTTGAACTAATAAATTTATGAGAAGTAAATTTAGCTAAGCATAACAATTTGTGAAGTTAAATTACCTGCTGGGATTGGATCCCTAGTTTCCTGTTTTGCAGGTTGTGATATAAGCTCTACACCATAGGAACCCATGCCTCACTTACCTGAAGCTCAGTGGATCACTTCATGTGGGCTTACTTAGCAAAGGATCTGTAGTTCAGATCTCTGCAGGGGCTTAAAGATTTGTTTCAATTTTTTTTTTGTAAGATGGAAACTCACTTGAGTGGTGATTCACGGTGGTATGGAGTTGGAATAATAAATAATATAAGAAGTACATTTAGGTAAGAACCACATTTTGTGAAGGGTTATCACCTGCTGGGATTGGATTCCAAGTTACCTGTTTTACAGGTTGTGACATATTCCTTTATCAAAGGACCAGTCTGAAACACGTCAAGTGTGCAACTGGATGTATTTGGAATATATTTGGAGTACTTTTGCAAGTTTTTAAGCCCTTGTGTCAGTTATTTTGTTGGTGAGTGCCCACCTGTTTTCAAGCAGGTTGTGACATATCTCTACACCACAGAAACTGCAACACACTCATCTGCAGCTCAGCGGCACAGTGAATGTGTGTTTGTTTAGTAGACAAAGAATCAGCTGTTCAAATCCAAGTAAATACAGTTTGAATCCTGGCAGGACAGGAGCATTTTTTCAGTTTTTTTGTATGATGGAAACTGACTTAAGTGGCAATTGTTGGCGCTGTGGAGTTGAAATAAAAAAAATCATATGAGAAGTAAATTTAGCTAAGAACAACAATTTGTGAATATACATTGCCCTGCTTGGATTAGGTCTCCAGTCACTTGTTTTCCAGGTTGTGATTTAACCTCTGCTCCACAAGAACTGTAATTCTCATACCTGTAGCTCAGTGGCACACTGAATGTACATTTGCTTAGCAGGCAAAGATCAATGGTTTGAATGCAGGCAAGCACACAGTATATTGTATTTTAATTCATAATTATTTTACAATTTGAAGACCTTAATTGGCACCTTTAGTACCATTAGTACTTTAAATAGTTGTTCTGTACTTGCCTTACAGACCCTGTCCACACTTGTGTTCTTGTAACATTACCAGCAGTCTGTAACATTAGAAGGACAGCAAACACGGTTCGCGTCCACACTGTACCACAGTAAATCCTGTTTAAAAACCATGCTAGAAATCTGATCAGCGCAGGTTTCTAACATGATTTCAGACCAAAAGGGTTGTCTTAAACCATGTTAACAGCAGTGTGGATGCAAACCATGCTGTAACATGATTTAAGGCAATCCCTTGAACTCTACTATGGCTCTACAATGCTACATCAATGAAAAGGGAAGGACTTAGACATATTGATGACCTTGCAGTGATCCACTGAGCAGTATGGCACCATTTTTATCTGGATTCATAACTGTGCCTTGTTGCAAGTATCCCAACATACATTATTTAACTTGATTTGGTTTAACTTGGTTTAAGTAGACACAGTAAGCAATTTGCCCATTGAATTGTCTTCCACTCATAGTGGGTTTATTTAATAACATAAGTTAGAAACAAATACTTATCAAGTTGTTTTTTAAAGGAATCAAATGCTGTTGTGCGCACTAGATCCCCCGGAAGTAAATTCCACAATATGGCAGTTCTTACTGCAAAGAAATTGTGTCTTTTAATAGAGTTAACTTGAGGGACTAATAGCTGTCTATGATGTGATCTAAGATTAAGTTTCCTAGAATTTAGTTGAAGATCACATTGTCCCATCAAGGCATGGTTCCTCATAATATTATACAACAATAATATGTCCCCTCTTTTCCTTTTAATTTCTAGTGTAAACAATTTTAACATATTGGTTCTTGTATTGTAATCAAAATGTTTGAGGCCTCTAATAGATTTAGTCAGTTTCCTCTGAGTTTTTTTCAGCAAGTTCACATCACGCTATAGATAAGGGCTCCAAATTGGTGACCCATTGTCAAAGTGGGGTAGTATATAGGTTTTGTAAAGTTTCATAATACATTTACTGTCCCTTGTGAGGAAAGTTTTTTTAATAGAGCGTAGCAACCTATTTGTGACTTGGGCAACATATTGACAATGATCAGTGGAGGAGAACTTATTATTAATCCAAAATCCAAGATCTTTTTTCCTTATTTGATGTTGGTAAATGTTTACCATTATAAAATATATTGGAAACCTGGACTTTTGTGACCAAAATGGATGACAGTGCATTTAGATTCATTAAATTTCATACCTTTGGTTTTCCCCCAATCTTCAATCCTTTTAGATCCTTACAAAGTAAATTATATTTTTCTATAATGTCAACTACTCCCCCTATTTTAGTATGATCAGCAAACTTTGATACATTACAAGTCATTCCATTCCCCATATCACTAATGTAGAGGCCAAAAAGAAGAAACCCCAGCACCAAGCCCTGCAGAACACCACTAGTCACAGACCCCTCACTGGACCATGCTCCATTGATCCCGACTTTCTGTCTGCAATAAGTTAATCAGCTATTGATCCATCTTCCAATAAATTTGTTAATGCCCATTGTGGCACCACATGCTTTCTGGTTCTCCTGCAGTCATGCCTGGGAACTCAAGCAGGCAAGTACAGTTATTGGAGTGCAGCGTGGATGCTCCAACAACCATGTTCAAACACAGAAATAAAAACATTTTTAGAAAACATTTTAAAAACTGCATATAGTGTGGAAAGAGCATTAGTTGTACTAAACATTTGCATTAATTCTTTAGTTGTGCTAATATATTATTTTAATTCATCATTTTAGATTATATTTACTGTTTTGGTTTGCATTTGATTTTTTTGTCATTTTCTTTTTGTTGCACTTTACATTTGTTTTTGTTTTGTTACTTTTATTTTTGTTGCATTACACTTCAGATTTGGTTTTATTGTTCTTCTTGTTTGCATTTCATTATTTATGTGTTGCTTTACTCATGTGATTGTATTTTACTCCTTCTGTTTGTGTTTTGCACTTCAGGGCTTCAGTATAACCTTGTGTCAATATAAGCAAACAAAAATGAGAAATGAAGTCCATTTGGTAAAGCTTTTCTCAAATACCTCTTTACAATTTTTGCAACACACATCAGGGAAGTTGTAAGATATGATATTGGTTATGTTGGGAAAAATGCAAACCTAGGGGTATAGTGAGGCACAAGGTTGCAGGCCAAGTGCCCTACTGCCCAAGAAGAGCATCTATCATGCATAACAACACCACAGAGTGTCTTATTATGCTTATACAATGAGTATTGGGCTTATAAAATTGCTTTAATTTTTAAATTTATTTTAAAAATATCTAAAAATATTTAACTAGTGTTAGGTTTATGGAAAACAGTTCCTGCACAGGTGGGATGCCACTAGGGATGCTATCATGCCAGTACTTCTTGTTGCATATTGTGTAGCCTCTTTAAATTTTTGTAATGTTGATTGTAGTTTGTTTTCATTTGTTGCTTTTTTTATGTTTGTTTTATCTTTATTTTTATGTTTGCTTGTGCTCAAAGTGCACAAGAAACATTTTGAGGAGAGTAGAGTATTGCAGAGGTGTGGCAGTGTTTAGCCAATCCAGCCAATGCTTTCAGGGGCTCATTCCTCAGCCACCAATCAACAGGGAAGCTGCCAATTATGGCAGTTTCAAAGTGAGTGCTGGACTTGAAAGAAATATGCCGCTCCAATCACAGACAGTTTCGTCATTGCAGTAGCAGATCTCTCCCCCCCCCCGCTGGCAACTAGGCAAATTCCAGCCATGTGCATTACAGTGCACAGTAATGGCTCATGGCTGGACTTACGAGGAACTTGTTTGCTCAGTGTGTCTTTCCTGGTGAAATAAATAAATGAGCTCTGCCATGCACAATTGGCAGCTCCTGCTACCTACCATACACTCCCTTCAAAGCTGACATCAGAGTGCCCAATCCCCAAGTTAGCATGCCTCCCCAAGCCTGAACATATATTTTGCCAACAATGGGGTGCCCAATCCTCATGTTGGCATGCCCCCCCCCCACTATTGTGGCACACTGGGAGCCCACCAAAGTATGCCAAACTAATTCTTATGCTTTTCCAACACTGGGATGCCCTTTCCCAGTGTCGGATGTGCCCCCATACCCCCTTTTTGTCAGCTGACCATGGAGTGCCCAGTCCCCAGGTCAGCATTGATCCCTCCCTCCACTAGTCTGGCACAGTGGAAGCCCACCCCAGTGTGCTGAAATCCATTTTGTTTTCATCTGTAAAAAAGAAAACTGTCCCATGACATATTTTTTTTAAAGAGCAGCTTTCATAGAAGACAGTACCTGTTATGGTAGCACGCAAGGATATCTCCTGAACTTGAATATGTCAACAGAACATTGAAAAAAATCTCATTTTTAAATGCAATTTTAATTAATTTAACGATACCACCGGAAAAAGCCAAAGATTCCTGAGCCGTAATGCAATCGGAGTGGAAGTAAGTGTGACGTCAGTAAATGAAGCCCCAGTTTGCTGGAAGTCTGCACATTTCCTCGTTTATTGGAATGGTGATTCTATGTAGCTAATCTAGTAACAGCAGCATCCAGGTCAATAATTAGATAGTTGAAGTAAGTGATGTCCAACGTGTAACTATCTTGAAGTGCTCATAAGTGATCCTCCTTGTAATCGCATCTGTTTTTTACAGTTACCCGATTTGCGAAGCAATCTTGGGAGGGCGCGGTTTATGTGTGAATGTGCACCGCACTCTATTCCTGTGTCTGCAGTGTGGTATTGTAGTGGACCTTTGTTTCCAGAAAGGAGGCTGAATAGAAATCTAAAACACTGAATAATCTGTGGCTATTGTGATGCTATGTTGTGACTGACTCGTTATAGTGACGTTGTGCCAGTAAGGATAGATGCTTCACTTTTGTGACACTGCGGATGCTTTTTACCTGTCAATCTAGTGCCATAATCGATATCCACAGGCTCATGTAAAGTTCATCCCAAATGTTAACGTTACTTATGCAAACTATGTCTGTCAGGGGGGCAACACCTTTTGATCGCTATCCAACAAACCTTTTCAATGAAATTGATTCATGTTGTAGTTGCCATTTCCACTCATGTGTTGCACACCCAATGCACGTAAACCTTGCATGCAACAAGTTTCAATTTGGAGCCATGGATCTTGAAACCATCAAAAGTGGAGTATGGTTAGATAGAAAGAATAATATTGTTCTTTTTACATTGTAGTGCAGTGCCTCCAGTTGACATCTAAATAGTGTTTTTTTGCAGGTTGTTGTTATGGGAGGTGTCCCTCCCCCCAAGACACATAGGAAACATTTGGTATAGTCTTTCCACGAGCCTCTGAGATGGATGATTATAGGCTACTGAGGAGACTGAATATTGTCTGTGTAGGAAGAGAATGAGCATGTTGAAGGTGATGAGCCTGTGGAAAGATGTGAAAGTGCAGGCTTGTATCAGTCATAGCTGAGGGTTTATTAGGATGGGGTGTGTGGAAGTGAAGGACATTGAACATAGGCCAACAGTTTCAAATGATTAATCTCGTAATTTTTTTTCATCATGTGATTATTGTGCCTACATGTACAGATCAGCTGCTGATCAATACACCACCCCATCATAGTTTCTGTTCTGTTCACTTTGGTTATGAATGTGGTGATATCAGCAACTGTGCAGCCAGGATGCACAGGCCATGGTGAAGTTGTTGACACCCTGCTTGGGATGTGCGCCACCAGCAATCATATCGGTGCACGTTGTGTGACATGGGTTACACACTGGCTGTGGATGTCAGATGGAACATTACCCATCATGGATATTTGTGCTGTCTATGACATGTGAAATGCTGGACTTAGTGATCTTCACCCCATGCAGAGAACTGTCCCCAGTCTGATGGTGGAAAAAGTAGGAGATGCTTCAGGCATTGAGCAACGGTGACATGCAGATATCCTGTTGATCCCAAGGCATGCCCTTTTATGCCTGAGGTGCCTATGGTCATTGCATGGGCATACGACATTACCCGTGTAGGTGCCACACAGCCTATTTGAATGCTTCTATGGAATATCTATGAATGATGTATGCCAGTTGGCCACATATACATGGATCTGAACATGTGGTGGTGTGGTTACCAAGGTTATCCCTTTGTGTAGTGCAGTAGTGGGAGGGTGCAGACACGTAGGTGGACACACAGATTCATTAGTAGAAACATGCTGGCTGTCACAAGTAAACAACAGGACAGCCGCATGCCATGCTGCATGTGGAGACTCTGTCTGTGGAGTGTGGTGCAATGTGCAGTGCACCTGTGCTGTATTAGCCATACCTGCCATGGTCCGTACGATGTGACGTGTGAGGTGACACAGGCACAGAGAGGGGAACACAGCATTGGATGACAGGCTCTGGAGTGGTCAGCATCAAGTCATGGTGGACTGTGTGACACACCTGTGATGGGTACTGTACAGTGAAATGGTACTGCATGACTTCCATAGCACTGCCACAGTGGTGGATGAATGCATGCACTAGTCAGTGAAATGCTACTGTTTTTCTGTCACCTACCGTATTTTCATACTCCATTTTATTATTAATATTTTTGCAGAAAATGTCAAGCAGTGATGTGGATGATGACTCTTTTCATGATACTGATGACAGTGATGACAGCAGTCATCATGATTATGCAGACTACCAATCTAGTGACGATGCAGTCAGTGATGAAGTTCCTACCAGTGAGACAGATTCAGCATTGTCTGGGTGGAATTCAGCCCTACAGATCTGAGCCACCTGCTCGTGCACCACTGGAAACAACTCAAAGCTTAGGGGATGAAGGAAGCAGTGATGGTAGAATCAGTAACAATGACTGGTATGTTACAGATGATGTTATAATGAGTGTCGATATGTGCTGAATTATTCACACTTTATTTTTATTTTGCTTTGGACACTTGGCCCTATTAGTACTAATTTTAACAAAAGACTACAACCAGTATACTGTCCCGGCATCACACGTAAGCGATAATACCCCACAGGGTGGTCTATATTGTGCTATAGCAACCACCAAGCGGTGTACTGAGGCCTGATGCCGTATGTGGAGGGCCATATAACCCCTGGAAGGTCTGGAATAGCACAAGACCACCCACCCTCTTGGGTATTATTGAGGTAAGAAAAGGTGAAGTTAAAAAATAATAGTTGAAAAAAAAAGGTAATGAAACATTAGGATAAAGTAAGTTTCTTTTCTTCTTTTTTTTGACATTCTATTTTCTTCCCTTCTGGCTCTGTGTCTTGCCACTCCTTTAGGCATCTTAGGTTCCCTGCACCCCCTCCAACATCCCTGGGCACCATTCTGCCTCATATCGCAGCCTACCTCGAGGTAGCTCGGCGTTACCCTTCCTCCGAGTGTGTCTCTCTCCTCCAAGGGGGAAGGCACCGGTTGGAGCGGCACAGCACAATATTTTTCCTGTTTAGCCTCTGGTACTGCTTAGGTGAGGACTGAACTCGCAGGAAGTCTTCAGACGTGTCTCTAACTGGATGCTGTCATCCGGCCAATCCGGGGTGTTTTGTGCCGTCTTCTGGTGTTTTTGGCCCTCGTGCGCCGCTACCTGCAGTGCCCCTGGTCTCCACCTGGGGCCACTACTGGAGTGAGGTGTCCCACTCATCTTACCCCATGAGAGGAGAGCAGTCCTCCGGATGCTTGATCCTCTCCTTCCCCATCAGACCCCGGTGCCCCGAGTTCCAGAACCAGGGTTGGCAGCATGGTTCGAGGTCTGGCATCCAGCGCCTCAGCCCTCTGCGCCACCGGGCCGGACAAAGTTGTAATAAAATAGTTCCTCCGCCTGCATTTTGAATGATGCTTTGAAGGCACTACTGTGTTTGTTTGTTTCTCTTCCTTCTTACTTTTCTTGGTGTCTTTTCAAAGATCCTTTTACAACATTCATATACTGTTTCACACTTAATTTGGGTGTAAAACTTTTTGTGTCTTAGGTGTTCCTGCGAACATTGTGTCCCAATGACCGATGCCATCAGCAGTATCTGCTGCAGAGAATCTCACAAGTTTTTAGCCAAAATTGAACATAACAACAGCGAACCTGGTGCTGACATCATTGTTTGCATCACTGATCATCCTGGTTTTGAAGGTGTGTGCCTGAATTGATGGGTTCTGGAGACATCATACTACCAATATAGGCAGCAGTATTCAGAAGATGATGTAGGAGTTGAGTTCCAGTCAGAGTAAGTTGACAACAAATGTCATAAAGTTTGATGTAATGTTGTGAAATGGGTAGACACAATGCTGGCCCCAGAGTGGCAAAGAACACCTTTTACTTGTGCTGCTATGACAGAAAAATGTGACACTGTAACGTATATGTGCACAAAACTCAGAAGACGTAGTAAACATGTAAGCAATAAGACACGACGGGGTATCAGTTGAAAATATATAACCGCACGGTTGGGGTGTAGTAAGTCATGAGGCCGCTAGGCCAAATGAGTTCAGCCACAGCCATTCAGTAATATATGTTCAAGTCATACCCCGGAAGGTATTATTGTGCTTATAAAATGGACAAAGTGCAATATAAATGAAAAAAAAGCAAGTAAATTCAGTTTTTTCATTAAAATACTGCTTTATTGGAACAGTGTCCATATGCAAGGGTAAATAGTCCCTATTAACTGATACAATTTTGAACAACTAATAAGGCAGAAAAATCGCCTGTAAAAAGTTTACTTTTTTAAAAATTCATCAGCCATTTAAAATATCTGCTGTAAAATGTTTACTTTTTTAAAAATAAATCATGCAGTAACAATGAATTTAACTGACAGAGAAGCTCACACTGAACTGACACAGGACACTCAAATTAATTAGGCATGTCAATGACATTGAAAGTGCCACTGAAATCTAACGGAGTATTGAAATTTAAACCAGTACTAATAAACTTTATAGGGTGCTCATTTGATTCTGTTGCCTGTAGTGACGTGCAACCGCTACTCACACACTTTATTGCTTCTTGCCATGGAGGAGATTGAGGATCTGGGTGAATTGCCGTCATGGTCGAGTAAATATCATTTCTTCGGCTGATGTTTCCTTCTTGCCACAGAGCACATTGAGGACCTGTCGATGTCAGGGGGGGTAGTAAACAATATTTCCAGGGCTTATGTTTGCTTTTTTTCCACGGAGCAGATTCAGGATGTTTTGCTGTCATGGGGGGAGTATGCAGTGTGCTTAGCATGATAACAAGACAGCTAACTGAGCCTTTCTGAACATTCGGCCCCAGATATTCAAACTGCACCCAGCTGTGGCTCAAGCTTGAATGCAGCTCAACTTGGATGCGCAGGGGTGTGGACTAAGTGATATTCAAAGGAGTTGCGCCATGGCTCAGCAACTTTGAATATCGCACCCTGACCAACCACAGTGTGCATGGTGCAGTGAGACTGTGCCAGCGCAAGTGGCCAGAGTGAAGCATGGAGATGCGCTACCGCAAGTTCCATTGTGCCATGCACAGCAACTGTGATATTCAAAAGTTCACATGAAAATGGGGCCATAATGTATGCAAGGCACACATGGGGCCATTTGCATGTCAGTATGACCCCATTTGCATGCAGGTGCGCCAATCCCCGACAACTTGCACCTGGAGTCCTGCCAGGCAGCAGCCATCATGGACCGATGCCCCCTGCAGCCCCATTGTGGGCATTTCTTTAAAAAAAGATCCTCGTCCTATATCCCTGGTGGTTCAGTGGACCTCTCTCTGCTCGATCGTGGGCATCTGTAGAAAAAAACCTCCTATATCCCTGTTGGTGTAGGGTACCCCCTCCTCCCCCGGTCACTGAGCTCCACCACCCTGCTCCCCCCCGGTCAGCCGGCGGGTGGCAGCATCCCACCCGCCTGCCGCCCGCCGACTGACACAAATTCACATATTTGGAATGTGTAGTATGGTAGGGGCTGCACACTGTGAACCAATGGGCGTGCAGCCCTACCGAGGTGTCAGTCAGTGGGCGGCGGGGTGGCAAGTGGGTGGGGTGCTGCTCCCTGCCAGCTGATGGGGGAGGAGCGGGGCGGTGGGGCTCAGTGGCCAGGTGGGGATGGTGGTACCCTACACCACCAGGGATATTGGACGTCTTATTTTACAGATGCCCCAGATCGGGCAGACAGCGGTCCACTGGACCACCAGGGATATAGGACGTTTTTCCTTACAGATGCCCCAGATCGGGCAGAGAGCAGTCCACTGGACCACCAGGGATATAGGACGTTTTTCTTTACAGATGCCCGAGATCGGGCAGAGAGTGGTCCACTGGACCACCAGGGATATAGGATGGGGAGCTTTTTTTCAACAAATGCCCGTGATTGGACATGGGAGGTGCGCTGCCAGGTGCAGCTGGAACTCTGGTGGCCACCCACAGGTGGCAGCTGCCGTGTTACGCTCTGCAATGTGGCAGCTCATCTGTGGGTGTCCATCAGTTCTTTTTTTGGGGGGGGCTTAACTTTGTGCTGGCACAGGTAGGGGTTTCACATGCATGGCATGGCACTGCACATCCCGGGCTGAATATCAGGATGTGTAGGTTATGCATGGGCACGCCCACCCTACCTGTGCCTACATACATTACTGATGTGCTCCGGCGCATCAGGATTTGTGCCGCGCACTTTCCCTTTAGAATATCGTGCCAGGGCGCATCAGTGGCTTGTGCATGGTGCAACACTGTTGCGCCATGTGCAACCCTTTTGAATATCTGTGCCTCTATGTTTAGCATGTGCAGCACTGAACGTTCTAATTCAAAGCACTGATTTCTATGACTGTCCTTTTTTATGTTGGCTTGCGCGCATGCACAAGCCACATCTTGCGCTAGTGCAGGTCTTGGGGGCACGGCTGCTGTTGGGTGAATGCAGGGCATGCATCAGTAGGTGCATCCCTCATTCCCCAATCAGCCTGCATGCCACCGCCACACCATGCATTCATAATGGGGTGAGCACCTCAAAGCAAAGGTCCGCTGCAATCCGAGCAAAGCTCGTCATATGCAACGATCCTTTGCTTGCCGTGCTCGTTGCCATTATAGCCTATGGTCAGTGAGTGGGCAGCCCTCATGCTTGCCGACATTGAGGGTGCCCAATCCTCTGTCGGCAACCCCATGTTTGTGTGCCAACGGGGAGCCCACTCCCGTCGGCACACCCCCAAATGTTGAATGCCGAGGGGTGCCCAATCCCCTCAGCTCATGCCCCCCACTGTCTTTGCCAGCCGACAGGGGAGCCCTCCGTCGGGCATTACCCCCCAACTGTTGAATGCTGGGGGTGCCCAATCCCGGCTCACTCCCCCTTTCTTTGTTTGCCAGCGGGGTGCCCAATCCCGTCGGCATTACCCCTCTGTTAGTGCCGACCGAGGTGTCCAATCCCATCGGCTACTGACACCCCACCCCAAAAACTCACTTAGTTGGCACACTGGAAGCCCACCCCAGTGTGCCAAAATGCCCTGAAAGATGAAAACTGTCCCGCAATGGTTTTCCTTTTCTTTTTCCCTGCAAAACGGAACGCCCTCGTAGTCTAGATGCCCCTCCCCCACCGCACCCACCCACTGCGCACCCTGCCTCCCTTCACCCCCGCTCACCTCATACTTACCTCTGGACTCCGGCGCGGTGATCTTCCGTGGACCGGGAACACGTCTGCACTCTTCAAAACCAACCGCGAACTGAGGAAATGCCGGTAAGCTGTATAATGCAATGAATAGGGTTTTTTCAACTTTGCTGCATATCTCAGGCATTTCTTGATATTTTGTCACCAAATTTTCAACATGGGGTTTTTGGGGCCCCTCCTCATGAATTCAATCACTGTCATGGCATTAATCAGCCTTGAAAGGTGATTTTACAGTCACTGCGTGAAATCACCTTTTGAGACTTATTAATGAAATGACAGTGCCAGTGTTCATGAGGTGGCCTCTCAAAAAGCCGATGTTCCAAATCTGGCAGAAAAAATCCAACAAATGCCTGTTTTATGAGCGTGCATTGCGCAGTTGCTACGCAGGCTCGTAACGTCACGCATTCGCAATATTTTAATGCCAGATTTTCAGCATTGCCATTTTTGTGCACCTCCTTGTGAACAGTACAGCTGTCATTTTCCACATCCTGCCCGAAATGTGTTTTCACACTTCCGGCGCACAATTGCGCAGTCGCTGTGGGAAATCAGTGTTTGGGCCAGATTATGAAAATGACAGTGACACAGTTCATGAGCAGAGCTCCTAGAATGCCTATGTTGAAAATTTGGAGCTGTTACTCCATAAAATGACTGTGTTACGAGCGTGCATTGGCAGATTGCACGCATGCTCGTACCATCGTGCATTTGTGATATTTTCACTCTGGATTTTCACCATTGCCATTTTTTCACACCTCTTGATGAACAGTACAGCCGTCACTTCACATATCCTGCCCAAAATGTGTTTCCGCACTTCCGGCACAGAATAGTGTGGTGGCTGTGTGAAATCACTTCTTGGGACACTTTGAGGAAATGACAGTGACACTGTACATGAGCAGAGGTGCTAAAATGCCTATGTTCAAAATTTGGTGCCAAACGCCCATAAACTGGCAGTGCTGCAAGCATGCCTTGCATATTTCCCACGCACCCTTGCAACTCCACAAATTCTGTATATTTGTATGCCACATTTTCAGCACTGGCATTTTATTACACCTCCTTATGAACTGTGCAGCTGTCATTTTTCACATCCTGCCCAGCATGTTTTCCCGCACTGCACTAACAAACACCCACAGGGACACCCTAATGCCTCTCACTCTCTGCAGGGTGGGGGTGGGTTGGCATTAGTTCAATGCTTGACTGCCACTCCTATGCTGCATCTCTCTAACTCCTGCACTGCCAATGGCAGCAAGACAACATTCGGCATCGACAAATGCTTGTTTCTATGTGTAATACACATATTACACTGATTTTATAGACAATCAATGATCATATATCTTCATGCCCATTTTATAATACCCATTACATAATGTCAGTAAGTCACTGAAGGGGTTGCAGGATTGATCATATGAAGACAGGTAGGAAGACTTGGGGATGTATACGCTGTAGGTGCAGAGTCACATAGGACATATGACCGAGATGTTGAACTACATGATGGTAATTAAGCAAGTGTTTCACATCAACATGTTCAATAACATTGATACGACCACAGGGCACTGCCTAAATCTTTCAAGGGTGTATATTTCAGATGGCTATAAGGAAGCAATGTTTTAGTGAAAGAGCAGTGATGGCATGGAATGAGCTGCCACATGACGTGGTGTGTTCATAACGTAATGTACTGTCATGATGCCTTGCAAGGGGAAAGACCAAATAAATTCAGTGGTAGTGATGTGGGGTTGTAAGAGATGTAAACTGTAATTAAGAAAAAAATAATATTATGTTAAGCAGACCCGACAGACACCAAAGTCTTATTGTGCTTGCAATTTTCTTGTGTTGTTATGCTGTTAAGTACAGCATCAGCAAGTTACACAGTATGTGATTCCAAACACTTCGTAATGTGTAATCGCAGTACCATGTCTCCTTACTACCCTTTTTTTAACAGTTCAGTACTATATTGTCATTTTTAACCAGCAATGTAATATCAAGTAAAAATACAAACAACATTTTAAATACTGCCTTTCTTTGTTACAGACGTTTCAGGTACGTTGCATATCGGCAGCTGGTGAGATGGTGCTATGGCTGGTTGGGTCATCATAACAGAGGCCCTCTACCATCATGTGCTTTACAGAAGATACATCAAGCTTTTCCAGATGACTACAACTTGTACCGTGGATTTCAGTTTGCTTGAATGTACTGTTAATTTTTTCTTAGTATCAGTAAATATTTACTGTTGTGTTTTTTGAAGCGGGTTACAAAGTTGGCAACTGCTTCATCCTTCTGTGGATGTTGCATAAAATAGCATAGTGGTGGTGGAATCAATTTACTTAAGTCAGTCATAGTTTCCTCTAGTTTGGCATGGCCATCCAAGTAACCGGAAATCAGTTGTCTTTTCAGTGTGGTTACAAACTCTGTAATTATATCAAAAAAGATGTGATGTTATCCTTTATACAAACTGCACTGTGACTGTCTCTCAATATGTTGTAATTGTCAGTTTATGTTACAATACAATGTGGACACAATATTTACAGGTCTGCCACATGGTCCCCCCCCTCCAGGGACTTACAGTGGCAACACCGTCCCTGTAGCCCCATCACCATACCATTCCTGTGGATTATGCCATGCTCATTGTACTGTTCCCCACCACCAGTCTGCCCTCATCTCTGACTGCTGTGAAATAACTGTATACAGAACACTGGTATCCTACTGGTACCCACACGGAGCTGCGATCTACTGTATACTATTTTCTGAATCATTCATTGGTAGTCCAGTGGCACCCCCCACTCACCCACCCACACAGGACAACATGACCACCCTGCCCATACTGTCATCTTTGGGCATCAGCAACCCACCCATATACTTACTTATCTGCACGCCGAATGACAGCTTACAGTATCAGCTGTAATCCCATTGACCCACACCGTGGACCAATGGGATTGCAGGGGCATACTGTGCTACACAGTCACAGATATGGGAATGGTTGACTTCATACACATATTAGTACTGTGTACTACAGTATTCCCTGCAAGACCATTACTCTACAGGTGGACAAATGGGAAAACAGCTCATCCTGTAAGCCGTCATTCGGTGGGCAGCTGGAGTGGTATGCATGCGTGCATGTTGCTGCTACACGATGATGATGAAGGTCGGCAGGTGGTCGTGGGTGGGCAGGTGGGGGTTGACAGTGTATCACCATAGAATACTTCAGACTTTATGCTATGGTTATTGGGCTATGGGGTGGGAGGTGGAGGGGTGCGCCACTAGACTGAGACAAAAACAAGTCAAGTCAGACAGGCACAAAAACAAACACACCCCTACAATGGCCCACGCAGAAGTCTTTTGTGATGTCAGAAAATGAGAGAAGCTGAAACGTGCTCCATGTACTGTTATGTCACCAGTATTTTGTCATACTTTCATACCCTTTAGTGTAAGGATTTTATTCCATGACAGCGATCGGTCGACTAAAAGGGACACCACAACTGTATCAGTTGTTAGCATAGAATAAGATCCCTAAAGGGTATAAAGCTATCCTAAAATACATGTCACATTCAAGTTCATGGTGCCCGGTCACACAGCATTCCATTTGTGACATCAGAAAACATGGCTGCGTGTGGCATCATGGGTGCGTGTTCATTTTGAAGTCTGACTGCTGATTGAAATATTACACTGACTATATCTTGTACTGTATATCTGCTTTTCATTCAACACTTGGTGACAATGCCACTGATTGGTTAAGTCACCTAACAAGTTCTGGCAGGCTGCTAAGCAGAACCTGTTCATTAATAACATGTCATGCACACACTCACCGTAGGTTGGCTTAGCAATGTCTTTTCAGACCAAGTAACCACCTTTTTTGAACTTTGGAAAACAGATGGAGTACCGTAACTTTCCTTCCATTGTTGCCAACTGCATACGAGAACTGTTCTAATTGAAATGCATGGCTGATAGTATTAGCCTAGATGAGTTATAAGAAGAAGTAAAATAAGCTCATTACTAATTCTTAATGGGTTTATTTATTTTGAGCACATACATTCTGTCAATATGCAGGAGTATGTACATCACATGAATTACATATCAGGGCACTTAATGAAATTACACCTAGAAAATATTCTGAGTAGGTATTAGGACTACTTCATCTCTATAATTATACAATACATGTCAATAGTTCACCAACGTTACTGTGTGACTTCACCAAAGCCACATAGAATTAAAACACAACATGCTTTTGTATTTTTTGTATTATCTTATTTTTACTGTACCTCCTGCCACGCCCCTGCCTCCGCTTCTCCTTCGGTCCCTCTGAATATCTCCAGTACCCGGCCATCCTGTTCCTGAGAGCTGATATCTTTCCATATATCACAGCCAAACCTAACAGTCGTTGTGGCGTAACACAGCTCATGGACTTCCACCATCTTCCGAGGGTGAAGGCACCAGGGGAAGGGGAAACAAAACCACTGTATTTGTCATTACTGGCTCAGGGGTACTGCGGTGCAGGAGCGTTCTCCTGCTGCTTCTGCATGTGCACAGAATGATGTCATTGCCCAGCGTGTGCCGAATTTGTTTTACGGCTTTCCTAGTTTTCCCACAGGTGACGCTGCTTGTAGTACCGCCGGTCTCCATCAGTGGCAGATACTGGAGCATGCCTTCCCATCCTGACCTGTCCCAGGAGAGTACAGCGATCCTCTGGACGCTCAATCGTGTTCTCCCCTTGCCATCCCCAGATGGGCTGAATACATTATTCAGCCCAGGTCGAAGGCATGGTTGGAGATGTGGAGTACGGCACCTCAACACCCTGGTACAGCGTGCTGTCCACATGCATGTTTAAAATTTTCGCTGAAGCCAAAAAATGTAACTCACCGTGTTTGCATGCCCAGATATGGAAATGCTGTATGTTTCGGAGCATGATGTAAAATTAGACTGTGAAAGGCCTCAAGTGATGATGTCTGGTACTGGCTTGAGAGCATCTTTATGTCATTAAGCAGCATTCTAGAGTTCAGAATGCTTTCAAGTTGTACACTTGCTTTTGTGTCTATTGTATACAATGGAAAACAAAAACAGAATGTCAGGGTACTGAAGTACTTAGTAATATGTCCAAGACAGTTACCACCCTCAAGTACTAGAATATGGCCTACTGGGGATTCTTCACATGACATTTGCTGTCCCTGACTCAACCCCATTTACTGACACACTCACAGTTCTGACTACCAGCCAGTTTTGCACACACTGTATTACTAACCCTCCCAGCCATATGCAACACATGTTTCAATAGATACAGTACTCTGTCATGAACCAATGACATGTTGCCCATTTACATAAATGCACAATGGTAGTACTAACATACAGTTGCACTGAATAGGTCATGGATGTGCGTATCTGGATACAGCTTCTTGTGAAGTTTGGCTGGTGGGTGAACAAGTCATAATATGAGCGTAGACAGTTGATTTCAATGTTTAACTGTGTACTGCATTGCTGTCACTGTTGTTCCATACACTACAGAAGACAATGGATTGGCATCAGTGAACAACACTGATGTTCAGTTGTTGGTATTGTTATCACAACCTTGAAACCATAGAGAGCAACTATTGTAAATTCATTATGCGGTGTTCCGTATGTGACTACAGTACTAGTAACATCTCCAAATATTTAAAGAGCAGATTCTACACTGTTGACTAGACCCCCCCTGACACATATTCCGCTTTTGACCTGGCAAGGAGTTGTTTTATATAAATGATTACTTTGTGGGCTACCGTTGGAAAATTTTATTTCACTCGTCACTTCATTCCCTGACCCACCGTCAAAAAACTGAACAAGTTCCGCATCCTACGGTCATGCAGCCACGTCAGCACATGCAACCCCATTTTGTGATGTCAGTAAATGAAGGCTGCATGTGCGCGCCCCATTGACTTGGATGTGGCTGATTTTCCCAAAGTCTTTATGTATCTGCAATGTTGTGATTTTAACAAATTAAAATGACTGCAGGATTAAGAGGGTCCCTGTTACTCGAGCGGTGACTGTGCTTTCTTGAAATCCAAGCATTAAACATACATAAAGCCTTTGTGAAAAGCACACACATATAAGTCAATGGTGCGCGCACACGCAGAATTCATTTACTGACATCACCAAACGGGGCTGCATGTGCCGTCGTGGGGATGTGGCCAATTGATTCAGTTTTCAGCAGAATAAAGTTACCAATCAAATAACATTTTTAAACGGTAGCCCAAAAACTAATCATTCGTGGAAAACCACTTCTGTCCAGGTCACTTGCAGGATATGTGTCAGCGGTGGGCTAGTTGAGAACTGCTCTTTAACTGATAACTGAAGGCTGCATGTTGATGCCATGACTTGTACACACATCGCCAAAATGTGATAACAAGCTGTTTCCTAACCCCTCTGTAATAGTTAATGATATCCTTGACAGTAACATTTTTCCTTATTTCAGTGATCCCATTGATGTACAATGCACATTTTAAATAGAGCAGCTGTCCTTACTTGGACATGATTGTTCTACCAGGTTAACATTTCCGCCAATGACTCACTGCGTGGACATTTCCTGACCCCAGTACATAGACTTCACATAAGCAATGATGTTCCATGCTGTTGTACTATGGATGTTACATAGTCAAGGTGGTAGAACAGCATGTTTATTTCACTTATGGGACACCATCTTTTTATTTCCATACAAACTACCCCTTACCTATACAGGCAATGCTGTTTTACCCAAGGTTGAGGTAATGCATTTTTCAAAAACATAATTAATCACATTCAAAATTTATTTTACACATGGGGTCCATTCTATAATTGCAGTAAGGCACTGTGCTCCACCTCATGCCACACCACACAAGGCGTGGGTAAATACCAAGTAACAACAATTATTTCTGTTGGCAGTGGTGGACATGTATTCGGAAAAACAAACAAAATAAGACGTGGACTAAAAATAAGATCAACAAAAACTGACACCTACTTGATGGCAGCCAATCTTTGTGCCACTGTTCAACATCAAGAACACCATGAGAGCAGCTAGGGTACAGACTGCTTGGGAGATTGTCATGTACGTCGGTTCTGTGATGCATCAGGGATTGCCATTTAGCCACTACTACTTCTCCATTGTTCATCTCAGTAGACACTGCTGACCAGTACATATGGTTAGCAATGGATTGTTTCCAAAGTGGGACATCTCCGCAGTCCTTTTGAGCGGCAAGTCTGTCAATCTTTTTCCCAACTCCTGCAATGTTCACAATGGTTCCGTGAGTGATATGGTGCTACATAACAATACCACCTGAAGTCTTACAAACACAGTCACCATGTCAATAACTTCTCTTGCTGATCCGTCGGCTTTGTCACATGTGAAGATGGTCAGACATGACCCAGCACTGTACATCATTGACAACAATGATGTCGCTGACATTGTGCGAGGTGTGGAGTCCAGCGACTCAACCCTCTGAGCCACGGCTGGCTAACCTAACTGTACTTGAAGAAGCACAGCTCAGTGGGTCCCAAGCAGACAGACAAAAATGGTTTGTGGGTGTTGGAAGGGGGTCCACAGTAGTGCTACTACCTTACTTGGAATACTGAACTACAACAATGCCATAGCCAACAAGGAATATTTTGTATGTCGCAAGAAGAAGGGAAATAAGAAGTAGCAACAACAACAAGTAACAGTTTAGTTATAGTTAATGAAAGGTAAGGGAAACATTGCATGGTTGCAGTACACCCATCCAGGGAGTGGATCCACTGTTTGACTTACCACGGTTGGTGCTGTTCAGTCACTGCACTGCACCTCATGACTGAACCACTCAAGCCGTTGTACATCAACAAGTATACCTACCCCCTCTGGGGGTATATTGTTTAAGTCATAGCCTCCATGTGATGGGAAAAAATTGAGTATCCTAAGCAGAACAGCATAACATAAGAGTACCTTTGGCAACATGCCAAATATCAAAATAGTGGGCGGTGTCCTTTAGGTTCTTCCTTAACCATTTAGCATTCTGCCTATGCTGGTCTGTCACAATGACATCAATTGATTGGCCATTCTTGTCTTTCAGGAATGCAGTCACCCTTTTTAGGCCTTCATGCTCGCACCAAGTGCTGTAGCACACTTCATTACTCCAGAACGAAGAACTGTGTAGGTTAATTTTGCTGTGGGAAATATCTACATGATAATGTAGAATGGATTAAATCCATGTACCTGCACCAACTGAATGTCAATCGATTTTTTCAGCCTCTGTTCGATGACAGTAAAGGCGCCATATTTCGCACAATGACCAGGGCTGTCAGACCGAGCATCCTCCGCCAATATCAGTCCACCTCCCATTCCCTTCAGCTGTACAATCATTTGCTCCTGATAGTTCCTCCAGGTGTTCATCACGGTTGGTTCCAAGTAACATTTCTGATGTCTAAAGAAAGTACTGAGGGAAATGCAGCACACCCTCAGAAAGTTAAACATCTTCAGCACTTTAGTCGGTAGTTCGCACCGAAAACAGGATCGCTGCTGGCAACATCAGATTCCCAGCCGGCATCAGTTTGATAAAGCGCTGACTAAACCAGTTGTTGTTGTGGCCACACTCTAAATATGTCTGAGAAATCTCAACTGCCATACCATTAGTCTTGGTAATGTATCCTTTACATGGGCCAAGGCAACTGAGACACATATTGAATAGTTTCAACAGCTGCGATTCATATACTATGTATTTGGGTTCATCAAAAGTATTGTAGTAGTCTTTCACCTCTTCATTCTCATTTCTGTAGAAACAATATGAGACATGAAGTCACACTGCAGTTTGTAAGAAACAATCACCATACAGATTTTTTTTGGAGGCTTAGGCTTGTGGGGTGTCATGAGCCTGTACTGGTGATGGTTTCCCTTTCACGCTTCGACAACAATGATATGCGACAATTACATATCATTGACTGCATTGTTATTGCACAATTCACTACTATATTTAACCTCAGTAGACAGGGACACAGCAGTTTAGGATTGTATGTCATGTAATTACGAACAACGTCGGCACACAAACCACAGTTTAGTAACATAGCAAAAGGAATGATGCATGACAGTGCCACATTCAGTTACTATGGAGCCAATGATGTGAAAAGCAGTACATAACTATGTGGTAATGTCGTCATCATCATAAGACAATGGTGCGTGTTCATGCACACTTAATGTTTTGACACATCACTAATTATGGGTAGGTGTGCCGACATGGTGTAATTCTTTGCGTACTGGGATGTGGTTCCATTTCTATTCCATAAAGTAAAATGACACAGTCAGATTACATGAATATGTAGTGATTCAGCAATGTCACCGCAATCCAGAGAACCTATTCCCGTATCAAGAATAATCAGCAAACTACATTCTATTGTACTGGTAACACACACATGACCCGGATGCCACCACAGTCCTGTATTCATGGCAGCCTCCCTTGATTGACGAGCATAAAAAAACAGGAAATTACAATGCCAGGAATGCACGCATAATGACATCTTGTAGGACCGTGGATATGTCCTTCATCCACACTCTCTGGCATGTCTCTTTCCCCTTTAAATCCTGCTGGAAGTCTTCAAGCTAGCTCCTCCAACCCACTCAGGTGTTAAATACCTCAGCATTTAACACCCGGGTGGATGGGAGGAGCTAGCCTGAAAACTTCCACCCAGATTTAAAGGGGAAAGGGACATACAAGACAGTGTGGATGAACAAGAAATAGCAGTCCTACAACTACTGTTATAGGTCAGTAACCTCTTCTTATAGTGTCACATACAATCCAATTGGTTAGCAGTGCCAAACAATGGAGTTGTAGAGTGCATTGTAACATTCATTCGATGGTACCTTGCTGTGACCGACACAGCGTGGGGAAATCATGATCATGTGTGTGTGTGGTTCACACTGCATTAGCATTCTGTTTTGTGATTATTGTGGAAATGTGGATGTGGTGTTGAGGATGGTGGAGGCGGGAGTGCTGTACACTATACCATGCTATCATTGTTGTTAATCTTTTTTTCTAAGTCTCTACCATCTACCATCTATCATGGTGAAATTGTTTGCTTGACATCGCAACGTTTTTGAAAAAGATAGTGTTCCATAACCAGGAATGTACAATTGTGCATGTCTACAGTTACTGATGTGATTACTCATATCGTGGAAAATGACCCACAAAAAGGTGATAGAACACCTCGTCAATGTTTAACTTGATTTCATAAAAATTGGATGTAACTAACAGCTGTGGAGAATGAAAATACAGTACTTTAATGTGAACAGCACAACTGTTTGTAACTTTTTGTGATGACCTAATGACAAATGCAATGAGAAATTTAATAAAAATGGTAAAAAAGAAATGGTATATGATGTCACTGCTTTGTTTGTAAACTGACAATAAATGTCAATAATGTGCTAACTGTGTGACTATATTATGATATCAGCCACACTGTACTGGGGTTTCAATGACATACCTTGAACTTTGACTACTGGACAGTGCATCTGTGTCAGATTCATCGCCAGCATCATGACTTGGTGAATAGTCAGGATCTGATCTATGATGTTGCGATGATTTTGCAAAATCCATCTCGGAAGTATCAGACTCCCCAGCCGCTGAATCAAATGGTCTGAGAACGTCACTCAGTGAACCACCAATAAGGGTGAAGTTCACTCCTCTATCCACCATCACAGGTCCAACCTGTATACCTTTTAAGAAATGACATAGCAACATTAATCACACACAGCAGTTCACAAAACAAACCTTTTTCTGCAGTTGCATGCTTGTGTTTTAATGGAGCATCCGTACCCATCCCACCATGTCCACCATCTGGCACTGGGCCTGTTGTAGTGCTTATTATCCATTTGCAGTGATGGTGGGGTCACCCAACACCCACCAGTAAACAGAATGAAAGGGCAGGCGCACTTGTTGTCCAAAAGTACAGCCTTTGTTGTGTCCTTCATTTTTGTGAAGCAACTGATTTTTGAACCAGGGATGGAGGTGTACAATGTGACCTGTGGAGGAAGCCACGCAAATGTTTCAAAATGATCCATGCAAGCGTCTGCCTTGGCTCCACCCCACCACCACTGTGGAATGATAGATTCACATTTTGAACGAGCATAGGTAAATTGTTGTACGGAATAAGTATTAGATGGAAAATGTCCCTCAAAATAAGGGAACTATTGAAAAAGTTTACTTGTAACACTGTTCTTTTACAATATTTGCTTATTATCTCAATAAAGCAGTCAGCGAACTTACAGAAACAGTCAGTTAAGAACCCCATATGGCCAATATGGCCCTGGACTGCATCTCATGCCGCATTACTGCTCAAGGGGGTGATTAACAGACTGTTAATGAAAACCCTGGCCAAACCTTACTGCTGAAAGTTAATTGTAGATACAAACTGTAATTGCATCCAATATTGTGTGTGTGTTTGAGTCATTTTACTGCACTTCCAAGGTGCGTTCATGCATTAAGCATTTGACCACATGACCTATCACATACTTGTGATGTACAGCTATATACTTGAACAAAAAACAGTATTGTTGATTCTCCGTTACGTACATATGTTAATGTTATGTACAACCAATTATGATTTATTGTACTGCAGACATGATTACATCAAGCTGCAGAACATGATAGATCACTGCACAAACATTTTGAACATCAAAGTATTCTTTCGCAATAGGCATAACAATTGTATAACATTTTAATTCATTACCCTTGCTGTGACGTGATGTCTTTAATCTGCATTGTGTCCCCACTGATGACAGTGATTTCTTTGGATTAACAAGAGTGTCTGGCACATTGCACAGATGGCTAGTAACAACAGACATTGGATCTTCAAATGAAGACATGTCCATTTCATTATCCGTCACATCAGAGCAGTCAAGGAAGCCAGACTCATCACAATTTCCAAATTCAGTCTCAGTTGTGCAGACATGTGAATTGTCTACATCATCAGTACAATGAACAGCAGATAACTGTTCATCAATAATATCCTGTCAACGAGAGGAAGAGGTTGTGTAGAAGACATATGAAAAAATGAATATCAAATGTAGTTGGCAGTTGATATTAGGTAGTGCAGAAGTGACACTCACATTTCATGTATGTAGATATGAAACCATTTATACTAATAACAGTCCGTTGACGCTGAGTATAGATGTGCTTGATGCAGCACCTCACTTCACACCAGGTTCTGTACCACACTCGGATGACTGAGGATCATGGGGGTGTGAGATGATTGCTGCTCAAAGGGACTGCTCTCCCTGTCTGTGGATGGGTCATTTCAGATGTCGACCTGCATTCAGCCCCTATTTGATGCTGGCACCTGTGCCTTGATGATGAGCAGAAGGGGACATGGCTTGTGCAGACACTGGGATGGTGTCATGCGGACACTTGCATGCTGTCTCCAGTGGTGTAAATTACACACCCCACTCAAGCAGGGAAAGAATATGATTAAAAATGTTGTCCCCTGTCATGGTGGCTTGATCGACATCCAACAGAGTTTCCCTTTTCTGGAGCGTCACCAATAACTGTATCTGTGATGGAGTTATGTAGAAAACATCCATTTAAATGTACACTATGACACATTTGTTATACTGTGTTATTCTTGTACTTCGCATTCGACAGATGTGTCTGCATTGTACAATTTAACACACTTGTCAGACACTCAAGTGCTGTATCCTGTCCCATCTGATCTGTTTTACAGTACTGTATCAGGTCTTGGTGCCTGGTAAGATCAATATGGTCCACAAATCCACATCCTCAAATTCACATTCATCCTATTGAGTGCCAAGTACTGCGTTATTTGCAGAGACAGTGTAACACAGAAATGGCATAATAATTTGTGTAGCCCACCTGCTGGATGGAATGTAGCATTGAATGTGCAATGTAGAATTAGTTACCACTGTGTGCCAACATGCACTTCAGTTGGCCACATATCTCTGATGTCTGTCAGCCAAAATGTAGTTGCAGATGACAGTATGCCATGCAAGCATCATGTTGTTTCACTGGATGTGTATGGTACAATCCATTTTATGCACACAAGAAGCAATGCATACCATGATACAGGTGTGACAACAGGGTGATGATGATGATGGGACTAATGTGGAGGAGCCTCCGCCAGGAGTACTCAGTGCATCAGACATGTGAAACCACCATCCCCAGGGAGGGAGAGCAGCCCCTGTGGCACTCAATCCTTCACCATCCATACCACCACTTATTCACATACACGGTGGTGGGCAATTGGAATGCGCTGCCAGTAGAGGTCATCATGGGAAGGGACCTCAAGTTACTGGAGCTGGCATCTTTGAGAGGGTGGTTGGGTGCACAGGGTGTAGGGTGGCCATGGTAATAGACTAGTCTTGGAAATTTGGAGGTTGCTCAGTGTACCACCAGCTGGCAAAGCTCAGGGATGAAGTGGAAGGAATTCGGACAAAGGTAAGGGAGTGGAAAAGGAAGGGGCACGGTGTTGCCTACAAAAATACACTGGTGGCTGAAACCGCAAGCACAAGGATAGGACATGGTGGTACTCAGAGGAACAGGCTCATCCTGGCAGGAGGAGCCCAGAAAGCGTGAGTGCCAATAGAACCACGCATGGGGAAGGGGTTTGAAGGGAGGAAGAGAGAGAGAGGATAGTACTGGAAGGGCTGAGGATGGCTGGGGAATGGGGGCTGATCTGGACTGCACCAGAAGGACACATTGAGATGTAAGGTGGAAACTGTGATGACTGTGCAGGAACAGCAAAGACAGGAGATGAGGAAACTGTGTGGGAACAAGACAGGCAGGAAGCAGGGATGGTGTGGATGGGGGCTTCAGCAGGAGTAAACTGGAACAGTGCCTAGAAATGAAGCTCAGGTACAAGGAACAGAAGGGAAAGCATTTGGGGGGGAATGAAAGGGAGCAAGTCAACAGGGTGAGTAGCACCATAGAATAGCAAGAAAACCAGGAATTGGGTCAGGGAGATGAGCAGGATGGAGAAAGGAAGAATCGGAAAGGCAGAAGAGTGAGCAAAAAACCCTACCCACACTGATAGAGGGTAAGGGGGAAAACATATAGGACAGGAGGAAAGAGGGAGGTGGATGGTCCTGTGTGCAAACACCACAAGTCTGGGCAGACAGATCCCACATCTAACAGCAACAATGGTTGAGAAGGGCACTGCCATTGTGAGGCTAATGGAAACATGGTGCCACCAGGAACAGGGATGGGAAATGGAGATACCAGGGTACAAAATGTTCAGTTGGAACAGGGTGGAGAAGAGAAGGGTGGTTGCACTGTATGTAGAGGACAGTATCAGGGCATCAAAATTGCAGGGTAAGTGAGGAGAGTCAGAAGGACTCCGGGTCTCCTTCTCAGTGTGGAAGGGGGACACAATGTGTAAAGGGTGGTATACAGACCAGCGGCACAGCAACAATCGATGGATAGAAGCATGGCTGAACAGTTCGTGACAATGGCAGAAAGTGGGGAAGTGGTGATGATGGGGTATCTGAACCTACAGGATGTAGAGTGGAGCACCCTTTCGGCTGCTTCAACCAGCAGCAGGGAAACATTGGATTCAATGTGGGCAAACTTTGGGAAACTCGGGGAAATAGTGGAGAGGGCTTTGCACGGGGGGAGAATGTGACAGAAGTGGAGGCAGAGTGTAGGGTAGGATAAAAAAAGGTATTGTGGAGCCCACTGACATCTGTGCCAACAGAGCAAGTACAAATAAGAGGATGAAGCAATCTCGGTGGTATACTACGGAAGTAGCAAAAAAGGTAAGGAGAAAAATGACGGACTTGAGCAAATTCAAGACAACATAAGCGGAAGTGGGTAAACTACTGTGCAAGCCACAGAGAAGACAAGGTAGAGGTAAGGAGGGCAAAGGCACAGACAGAGGAGACAATAGATAGAGGGGTGAAAAGGGGGGTGTTCTTTCAGTATGTAAATGAAAACAGGAAGAGTAGGCATGGGATACTCCAGTAGAAAAAAAAAGGGGGATATGGTACAAGGGGGCATAGAGAAATGGGACTTCCAAAACAACTAATTTTGCTCAGTGTTCCATATGGAGGAAGAAGACTAAGGCAGCAGAGGAGGAAAAGAAATAGCAGAAGAGGGTGAAATGGAGATGAGGCCTTTTCCCATGGAGAAACTTTTGTGGGAAGTAGGCTGAATTAAGGTGGACAAGACAATGGGACATATGTGGTGCACCTAAGGGTGTTAAGGGAACTAAAGGACATATTGGTGTTACCATTCACTGCACTCTTCAGTCAGTCCCTAGAGACTGGGGGTGCTGCCAGAAGACTGAATGCAGGCAAATTTTTTCACAATGCATAAGGGGGAAGGCAGAGAGTTAGTGGGAATTTACAGGCCCGGGAGCTTGACATCAGTTGCTGGCACAGTCATGGAGAAAGTAATAAAAGGCAGGATCACCAGCTACCTGCAGGAAAGTGACCTGAGGAATAAAAGGCAACATGGTGTTACTAGGGGCACATCCTGTCATACAAATTCGATAGACCGTTTGGACAGGGTCACCATAGAAATGGATCAGGGAGGGCAGTAGATGTTGCTTCTTTTGGTTTCAGTAATGCATTTCACTACGTCCACCATGGCACGCTGCTGTGTAAAACGTCAGGACTGGGGATGGGGCACAGGGTAGTTAAATGGGAGGGAAAGTGGCAGGGGGACAGGATGCAGAGGGTAATATTACATATGCTGGCATCTGGAAATGGCAAGGTAAAAAGCGGTGTCCCTCAGAGATCAGTGCTGGGACCCCTACTATTCTATATATTTGTAGGTGACATTGTGAATGGCCTGGAGGGAGATGTGACTCTGTTTGTGAACAACATCAAAAAGTAAAATGGGGTCCACAGGCCGGAAGGGTTAAAAAAATATGGAGAGATGTGGCGAGCCTTGAGGCATGCTGAAAGAGGTGGCAGCTTGCACTCAACACACAACAGTGTAACATAATGCATCTTGGCAACAGACATCAGAGGGCATGGTACTGTATGGGGGCAGAAATCAGGAGGACACGGAACAAGAAAACGACCTAGGCATCAATATATTGAGGGACCTGAAGGTGGAAAGGTAGCATGGGAGGGCAGCGGCAAGAGGGAGTGGAAAGTTGGGATGCATCGGAAGGGGGGACACCACTAGAAACAGGGAGATCATAGTACCCTTGCACAACCATCTACTTAGACAGCATTTGCATTTTGTAGTCCAGTTGTGGAGGTAATAGGGGAAAGGGGAAATTGTTTAACCAGGAAAGGAACACTAAGCAGAAGCTTGTTTCCAGGTGCGACCAGGGAGCACAAGGAGTTCATTAACTTGATAAGGGACACACACTATGCAAGTGGGGGCTGTCGGATTTAATACCCTAGTATGGTCTGCTGGATGTGACCAGATTGGCAGCTCACAGCCTTAAACCACTGCGCAACACTACCTCCGGAAGGAACTGTGGATGCTACATTCAGCTCAGAGCGTAGCGAGAAAGATGGTAAAAGGGGTAAGCCAACTATCCTATGAACAAAGGCTGACAGATCTGAAGATGTACTCCAAGGAAAAGAGGACTGAGAGGGGAACATGATCGAGACCTTCAAGTACCTGAAGGGTATACACTGGGTGCAAGTGGTCAGCATTTTCCACATTAAGGGAAATCAGAGGAACAGGGGGAATGGCCCGCAGGTGGAGGGAGGGGAGGGAGGGAGGTTCAGGGGTAACATTATGAAATCCTATTTCACACACAGAGTGGTGGAAAAGTGGACAAGACTCCCACAGACAGTCATTGGAGAAGAAACAGTGGAGAGATTCAAAAGGGAATGGGACAACCACAGGGGACTATTAAGGGTGGGGGGCACAGGTCCAAGCAGATAGCTGGACAAATGGGCAGACTTGGTAGGCCTAATTCATCCTTTTCTGCCATCACGCTTGTATGAATGTCTGAAAGATGTGATCTCATACTGCATGTTGGTGTGCACATGACTAAGTAACTACATGGCAGATGTGAAATGTGTGAACGGTTCTCAGCACATGACCAATTGAATACCACAAAGAAAGTCGATTTGCATTATGAGGCTTCTTACCCCACACCACATGTACTCACAGGCTAATGCTAAGGTGATCACATCTCAGATGGTTTGTGTGATTGTATACATCTATGTAAATGTACAAAGCGAACAAGACAATATCACTCCCAAGTACTACAAGACACTTCACACTTTCACTGCTTCAATATACATAGAGATGTCATATATCACAATAGATATATGGATATGTACACACATGACTAAACTTACCCTTTGCACCTTCAGCTTCAGTGCTGCTTTACTTTGGCGTTTGACAGCACCCATGCTGACTGTGGAGGCATTGGTACTGCACACTCCAAAGCTGATTATTTTTGGTTTACGGCTAGGCACTGCACGTGGAACAAGGTCCAACTTCCTTTCGAATCCTGCTACCCACTGGTCGTACCCCATAAAATCATCAGGTGCATTGAAGTGTGCACCACATACTACACTTGTATTGGAACCAGTAACCCAGTTCTTATGAGTAGAACTGACAAATTTGTCCCACTTGTTACGCAAATCATCATCTCTTGGCCAATAGTACAAACTGACGTGATCAGCATTAGTAATGCTGCAGCCACCTACTACGCAGCGCTTAGGCATTTCAGTAAAATTAGACAAGGAAGTAGAAAATAAAAATATGCACGAAGGACCGATTAAAATCTTTATTAGTATTACATACACATACAGTTAATGTTCACGATGTAACACCAGGAATTGTAAGTCAGACATAAATAAAATTAAAAATATAGTGTTAGGAAAAGTCACAAGTCAGATAATATCACACTGTAGGTCAGACCCACACACTCAACTCTAAATGATAAAGCTACAGTGATTTGAACACCAAAAAGATGTGTATCAGTGTTTCAGTAATGTAAAGTACTTTCAAACACCTGTACTGCAAAAGTTTTACACAGTGCAGATAAAAAGAATACAATTCATTCAATCTTCATCCCCAGACAGATTGATTATATATTTATAGAAAAAATTAGCACTCTGTGGCCCACATCACAAAGAATTCATGAAAGTTAATATTGCACAGTACACAGTACCACAAGAAAAAACATATATATACTTCTTATTTGTTAGCAGGCACAACACAGTGAAACATATAGGACACTATGAGACGAAAATGTTTATTACAGACAGTTGCACAGTCAGGAAAAATGACAGATCACACAATGAAGAAGTATGCCAGTACCACACAGAAGAAGCCAGTAAGGTTAGCACACAATGCTATCGAAAAGAAGAAGCAATAATTAAAGATTGTAGCTCATTGCTTCCTACTGCTGTCAGCACTATGGCAATTGTGAGTCTCCTTCACGCCGCACTGCTAAGCATTGAGTTTCGCGTTGACCACAAGCAACTCACGTTCATTTAGTGACGTCTATCAGGGCATCTTGTGGGAGTTGCGGATGGTACGAGCACACACGGGATTTAAAAACAAAACACTAGAAATCGATTTTTACGAGTGCTGTCAATTAAATTCTGCAACATGATCTGTGCAAATAACTACATTACTGGAAACTGGGGGATGAACTGAATCTACATGGCAGTGAATTGAACTCAGAAACGAAGGTGGGAAGCTGCTCTTTAAACCTGAAAAAAAAGAAAATGGTCCTGTGTCGTTCCCGATGGCCCCTCCCCCAAAACGCACCCTCCCTCTGTGCACCCCACCTCCCCACACCACCCCTCACCCATACTTACCTCCAGAGGTTGGGAGCAGCTATCTTCTGTGGACTGGGAACATGTCTGCACTCTTCAAAAAACAACCGGGAACTGAAGAATTGACAGTAAGCCCTATAATGACAATTAATGGGGGGGTTTTAACTTAAGTTGATATTTCGGCCAATTTTTTGAGTTTTGGTCCCAGATTTTCAACATGGGGTTCTTGGGATTCCACCTTGCTGCATGGAATCACCTTTTGGGACTGATTAATGAAATGGTAGTGCCACTGTTCATGAGGTGGGGTTCCAAAAAGTCCATGTTGCAAGTTTGGGGTGAACAAAGACCAAACAAGCATTTGTCAATGCCGAACGTTAGCTTGCAGGTATTTGAAGTGGTGTTTGGCATGTATGGTGCTTTACCCTAATGCCCTGTGCGATTGCTGGTATTTGCACAATAAATTTTCAGCATGACCTTTTTGTTACCCCCATTGTGCGCTACATAGGCGGAAACATGTTTTGGGCAGGATGTGAAAAATGACAGCTGTACTGCTCATAAGGAAGTGTGGTAAAATGGCAATGCTGAAAATCTGGAGGGAATATTGAAAATTCGCAACCCACGAGCGTGCGTGGAACTGTGCAATGCATGCTCGTAAAACAGTCATTGTTAGGAATTTTTCACCAAATTGTCAACATTGGCATTTAAATCCTCTGCTAATGAACAGTGTCACTGTGATTGTCTTACTGTGTCCATACATTGATTTTGCACACCGCTGCCATTGTGCACTACATGGGCGGAAACATGTTTTGGGCAGGATATGAAAATGACAGCTGTACTGCTCATAAGGAGGTGTGGTAAAATGGCAATGTTGAAAATCTGGAGTGAAGATATTGAAAATTTCGCCAACCCACGAAAGGCGTGTGGAACTGCACAACGCGTCAGAAACAGTTATTTTTAGGAATTTGTTCACCAAATTTTCAACATAGCCATTTAAGATCTCTGCTCATGAACAGTGACACTGTGATTTTCTTAATGTGTCCCATACACTGAGTTCACACAGCGACTGTGCCATTTGCGCTCATATGGGGAAACACGTTTTGGGCAAGATGTGAAAATGACAGCTGCACTGCTCATAAGGAGGTGTGGTAAAATGGCAATGTTGAAAATGTGGAGTGAAAATATTAAAATTCGCAAACTTCGCGTGCATAGGAACTGCACAATGAACACTAATAAAACAGTCATTTTAGAATTTTGTCACCAAATTTTCAACACAGCCATTTTAACACCTCTGCTCATGAATAGTGTCACTGTGATTTTCTTAATGTGTCCCATACATTGATTTCGCACACCGACTGCGCCATTGTGCGCTACATGGGCGGAAACACATTTTGGGTGAGATGTGAAAAATGACAGCTGTACTGCTCATAAGAAGGTGTGGTAAAATGGCAATATTGAAAATCTGGAGTGGAAATATTGAAAATTTGCAAACCTACGAGCGTGCGCAGGAACTGCGCAACGCACGCTCATAAAACAGTCATTTTTAGGAATGTTTTCACCAAATTTTCAACATAGCCATTTTAAGACCTCTGCTAATGAACAATGTCACCAAGATTTTCTTAATGCATCCCATACATTGATTTCGCACACCGACTGCGCCATTGTGCGCTACATGGGCGGAAACACGTTTTGGGCAGGATGTGAAAAATGACAGCTGTACTGCTCATAAGAAGGTGTGGTAAAATGGCAATGTTGAAAATCTGGAGTGAAAATATTGAAAATTTGTGAACTTACGAGCCTGCGTCGAATGCACTAACCTGCGCTAAATAAAACAGTCATTTTGGAATTTTTGCAAATTTTCAATATGGGTTTTGGGACTCCTTCTCATGAATGATGTCACTGTCATGGTGTTATTTGGGTCTGAAGGGTGATTTCGTGCAGTGACTGAAAATCACCTCGCCGAACCGACCAACAATGTTGACATCATTCATGAAGAGAAGGGGTCCCAAAACCAATGTTAGTAAATGGTGCAAAATTCCAAAAATGCCTGAGATATGCAATAAAGTTGAAACCCCTATCTAACCCATTATACAGCTTACCGGCATTTCCTCAGTTCGATCGGCTTTGAAGAGTGCAGGCGTGTTACCGGTCCACCAAAGATCGTCGGCTGTGCTCCGGAGGTAAGTATAGGGTGAGGGTGTGGGGAGCTGGGTGCACAGTGGGTGGGTGCAGGTTGTGAGGAGGGGGACTGGGAGACTATGTGGACCGTTTTTCTTTACAGGTTAAAAAAAAAAAAGGACTACGTGAGACGTTGCCACACTGGGGTGGGCTCCCAGCGTGGCAGAAGATGGCTGGGGGGGCGAGGAGCCGACGGGGATTGGGCATTCCTGTCGGCAAAAAAATAGGACGTTTGCCATGCTGGGGTGGGCTCCAGCGCAGGCAGAAGGATGGCTTGGGGGCCGTGGAGCCGACGGGGATTGGGCACCCCGTCAGCAACAACGTTGCCATGCTGGGGTGGGCTCCAGCATGGCACAAACTTTGGGGTGTGGCGTGATGCGGGGCCAGCGTGATGCAGGGGCGGGCGTGGCGCAGGTGCCAACGGCGACAGCGGTGGTTTTCTTTGAAGCAAAGACCACCGCTGTCATACACAGCTCCCCCACCCCATTGGTGCAGGACCGCCACGCCTGCTCAACGGAGCACTGATTGCAAGGGAGAGGCACACCTCCAAAGTGTGCTACTCTCCCAAAACGTTCCTTGCGCATGCGCGAAAGCGAACGTAAAAATGACTGTGTTATGAGCGTGAGTTGCATAGTTTGTATGTACGCTTATAAATTCACCAATTTTTAATATTTTCACTCCAAATTTCCAATATTGCCATTTTTTCACACCTCCTTATAAACAGTACAGCTGTCATTTTTTCCATCCTGCCCAAAACATGTTTTCGCACCTGTGGTGCAGAATGGCCCAGTCGCTGTGCAAAATCAACTTTTGGGAAAGATTGATGAAATCACAGTACTACTGTTCATGGGGGGAAGTCCCAAAAAGGCTATGTTGAAAATTTTATGAACAAATTCCAAAAAATGACTGCATTATGGGCGTGTGTTATGGAATTTCTTTGCATGCTTGTAACTTTGCCACTTTTTCATATTTTCACTCCAGATTTTCAACACTGCCATTTTTTCACAAATCCTCATGAACAGTGCAGACGTAATTTTTCACATCCTGCCCAAAATGTCTTTTTGCACCTGCTGTGCTGAATGGTGCATTCACTGTGTGAAATCACCTTTCGGGATTGAGTAATGAAATGATAGTGCTACTGTTCATGAGGTGGGCCCATGTTGAACATTTGGAGTGAAAATACCAACAAATGCCCAGGGCATTAGGGTTTCCAACTGTAATGCCCCATCCTGTACAGACTGACAGGCATCGGGGGTCTGGCTTGGGGTAATCGGTCGTAATGCTCATGACATTCCACGCTACCCCCACCCTGCAGCCACTGACAGGCATCGAAGTGTGCCTTGGGGTCTTTGGCCCTAACGTTCACCCCATTCTCCTATACTGCACCCATCATAGCTTTTTTTCCTTATGGAATGGGGTGAGCATAAGGGCCAAAGACCTCAAGGCACACTGTGACACCTGTCAGTGTCTGCAGGGTGGGGTGAGGTGGAATGGGGTGAGTGCTATGGCCGACAACCCAAAGGCACACCTCAACACCTATCAGTCTCTGTAGGGTGGGGGTGGGGGTTAGTGTTAGTTCAATACTTCACTGCCATTCCTATTATGCATCCCTCTAACTCATGCAGTATCAATGCCAATACTAGCAAGCAAACATTCGGCATTGACAAATGCTTGTTTTTTTTTACATTCTGTATTTGCCACCTCTCTCAATTGGCATCTGGCCCCAACATCAGGCTTTTGTGTCTCCCCAACCCCATCACCCCACCGTCTCCTGATGTCTTACCTCTCCTGCATTTCCTCCCACAATGGGGTCCTTGGGCTGGGCCAGGCCCATCAGAGACTTCAGCTAACATTGCCTGGAGAGAGCCAGGTCGGTGGATGTGGGGACTGCGAGAGAGCAGGGCCATCCTGTTGCTCAACTGAGGACATTTTCCATTTTCTCCCCTTTTTACAGAAATGCTGGCTGAGAGCAGCATATGTACATAGTGTGTGAAGCCCCTCCTGGCCAAACAGCACTTCCCAACCCTTGCATGCACTCATGTCTGCACCACCACCTGTGGTTACCTGGGTGGCAGTCACATGATGGCAGTGGTCTCCCAGCCTCCCTGGAGGAGGACAGCATCCTCTTGGATCCTCAATCCTTCTCCCCCCGGCTGGCCTCTGATGACTCGGGCTCACTACTGAACCTGGTAGTGCTATAACTATGCCACCTTTATTTTCATTTTTCATTTGTTTGTTTTGCTTATTCCTTACTTGGATTATTGTGCTGAGGAAAGAGAGACCAGAGAGTGAATACAGCATACTTGTGGCACCATGTCAGTATGGAGCTACTGAGTAACACAATCAGGGCAAGTTAGCTCTGTGACTGGGAGGGAGACCAAGACAGTGCAGTCAGGGGCAGTGAGGTATGCTGGCTGGCTGGGTGAGAGAGCAGCACAATGCAATGAACTATGCTGCCAGAAGAAAGGGAAAGGCTGTGTATGCAGTACATAGAGGCTGGAAAGTTTTTTTTTTTTAATAATTGCACATTGTTCGGAGTATCACTTTTTCAGTAATGTTGTTGTTGCTACCAGTAGGGTTTAAGCAATAGGGTACTGGAGAGAAAAAATATCTGCCCAGCATTTTTTTTTAAATTTGTTCAGTTGCACATGAATATCTGTAGTGTAAACAGGATCCAATACCATTAGACATCTGTTAATAGGGACACCTTGGTGGAGTCAGTAGTGTCCCATTTATGCATGGGTCCCTTTTAAAAGAAGTTCACGTACTACAGAAAAGGAGCGTCAGTCATCTCATGAGTGTGGTAATGTGCTGTACTTTTTAGTAACACTAGGTGCTGTATTAACTTAACTTTATTTATCTTAACTTTATTAAACCTTGTTTTGTACATACTGTGTTGCCATGTTGCCATTTTGAAGTTAACCTCAGTTGCTGACTCTCCAGAAAGCTTGAAGCTGACCACCTTAGATTGATGGATCATTATCAAATCTATCAATCAGCAAGCACTCATAAAAAGGCAGAGTTCCTTTCCCGGGGGATTGCTGCTGCTCACAACCAATCATCGCTGCTCTTCTGAACTGTGGATAGGCTGTGCAACCCATCCTGTCTGCAGGTCCGAAGTGCATTTTCACAAGTTAAGTGTGAGGAGTTTGCTTGATTCTTTACGGTAAGGTGGCCAACATCAGGGCCGAGATCAGTCCAGTGTTCTGTATGGGGGTTGACGGTGGTCAATTCTTGGTCCCCTTCCCTCGGTTCTCTTGGACATCTTTCAACTGACCAGAGATTGTTGATATTGTGTGGATTGTCCAGCATTTGCGACCGACACACTGTAGTTTGGATCTGGGCCCAACATGCCTGTTATTGGGGTGTATGGAATCTATCAGCCTGGTCCTTGAAAAGATTGTGTGGTGCTCCTTAGAGTTAGGTGAGTTTCCTAGCTCCATGAAGGAGGTGATGGTGACACCACTCCTTAAGAAAGCTGCTCTGGACCTGAACTGCTTTCCTAACTACAGGCCTATTTCAAACCTTCCCTTTATTGGAAAGGTGATTAAGAAAGGGGTTGCACTGCAATTGGAGAACCAACTTACCATCCACAACGTCTACAATCCCCTCCAGTCTGGTTTCTGGAAGAGACACAGTACTGAGATTGCTCTGGTTTGGGTGCTCAATGATGTCCTGATGGCAAGAGACCAGAAGTGCTGCTCCATCTTGGTGCTTCTTGATCTCTCTTCAGCATTTGACACTGTGGACCGTGGAGTGCTGCTCGAGTGCCTGAGGGTCAACTATGGCCTGGTTGGTCCAGTCCTCAGTTGGGTTAAATCTTTCCTCTCTGGCAGATCCCAGAGGGTGGTGCCGTGTGGGGTCCCTCAGGGCTCAGTACTGTCCCCTATATTGTTCATAGTGTACATGCTGCCCCTCGGAGACATTGTAAGATGATATGGGCTTTGGTTTCACTGCTACACAGATGATACCCAGCTCTATCTGTCTTTTGCATCTGACCAGGATAGTGCGGTCTCAGTCTTTAACAGCTATAAAGTGGAAATCCATGACTGGATGAAATCCAGTTGGCTGAAATTTAATTCTGAAAATACTGAGGTGTTGATGGTGGATCCGGGTTACCAGATAGAGAGGTCAGTAGCAGGTTTTCCATCAGGTCTTTGGCTTGAGGATACCGAACTACCTTCCTCTGAACAGGTGCATGACCTGGGGATGGTTCTTGATGATGGGCTGACACTTCATTCACTGGTGACGGCAGCCGTCAAGTCATCCTTTTACCATCTTAGGAATATCGCTAGGATCAGGCACCTTGTTCCATCTCGTGATCTGCCTACATTGATCCACACCTTTGTGACCTCACGCTTAGACTACTGCAACTCCCTGTACCTGGGGCTGATGGGGGTTGATATCCATCGTTTGCAGTTGGTGCAGAACGTTGCGGCACGGTTGATAATGGGGACTCCCCATTCAAGTCACATCACTCCAGTGCTGCATGAACTGCACTGGCTGCCTCTACAGTGGTGGATCACCTTCAAGGTCAGACTTCTGACCTTTAAGACCCTGCACGGACTGGGTCTGAGCTACCTGCAAGAGCTCCTGACTCCCTACAGCCCCGGCCACCCTCTCTGCTCAACTGACGAGGGGTTGTTAGAGATTCCCAGGGTCCATCTGAAAACATCTGAGGCCTGGGCTTTTATGCACGGGGCCCCCACCCTGTCGAACTCTCTACCTCATCTGATTCGAGAGTGCAGGACCATGGAGAGCTTCAAGGCAGCCCTGAAAACCCATTTATTTAAGCAAGCTTTTAATGACTGTTTTATCTGATTTATTTGTACTTTGTATCATCAGTCTTTTAATTGTTTATTCTATCATTTATATGTATTTTAATTATGTACAGTGCTTTGGTTTTAGAATTGAGCTATACAAATAAAGTATTATTACTAAGTAGTAAGTGCTCTAAGTTAGAAACATAGAAACAGATTTAAAGTACTAATTGTTAAAACTACAAGCAGCAACTAGCAACAAGATCTGGCAGAGCCACAACGGCTGTAAATGCATTAACTAGATAAGGGTGTTTCATAGGCTTAAACATAAACATTTATTTTTTTTATTTGTTGAGAATCTCAGATTACAACCTTTGACTCAGTGACTCATTTCCAAAGGCTCCACGTCAAGGTACAATACATAACAATAAGCAGTAGTTATACAATATTACAGTAAGATAACTACAGTGTATGAACAATACATATCAAATAGTAGGCAGTATACAATATTACAGAGGAAGAAGGAGACAATATAATAGGGTATGAACAGTGCTGTTAGTCCTATACAGTAGGGTAGCTATATAAGCCCTGAGGGAGCTTGAGAACGTCTCAGCCCAGTTTGCCATTAGCAGGCTATACTCTCCTGCCACTAGGGGCATTTTCCCTTTTTTTCCTCCACTAGTCACTGCAGCTAACTCCTGAACTCACTGCTAGCTCCTGTTCACTTCCATATTCGCCAAACTCCCCCCCCCCAACAACCCTACCTACTCCCCTCTGCCTGCCTCCGGCGGCCACCTTCCTGCCTGGTCCTCTCCAGCTATTGAATTATCTCCCCTGCTGCTTATGCCACCTGGCCTGCGCCCGACCCTGGGACATGGCCCCTCACGCCCGGTCTGATCTCTCCGCTAGCCACCCGGATCGCCTCTCCGCCCTGGCCCTTGCCACTCTCCCCTCTGCCTGGTGCGCGGCCAAAGGGCTAAAGATAGCGCACCTTAACATCCGCAGCATCCTCCAGAATATTGCTGAATTAACAGCTTGGGTTGCCCTCTATAAGCCAGACATCCTGGGCATCTCCAAATCCTGGATCAAGCCAAGAACCCATGACTCGGTCTGCTCCATCCCGGGCTACAGCCTCGAACGGCATGGTAGGGGAGGTAGCAAGTGTGGAGGGGCGTACTCCTCTACTATAAGGAGCACCTAAACGTGTCCTTAGTTGCTCACTCATCCCTTACCCCCCCACCCTGTGAGTTCCTCCACACCCTCCTCCTCCTCTGCAACACAAAAAAGGTGCACATCGTCTGCACCTATAACCCTCCGAAGGGTGACATACTAGGGCTCTCCTCCATGCTCGAGCACCTTAGGGAGAGAGTCGGCCCCAATGAGCTCCTCATCCTTGGGGACCTTAACCTTAACTGGCTGGGGACCAACCATAAGCAGTTCGAGCCGCTGCTCTCTGGCCTCGCACTCAGCCAGGTCATCACCGAACCCACTCGGCCCTCCCGCCGCGGAGACCCCAGGACGCTCATAGACTGGGTGATGAGCAACCGACCTGAAAACATCATCCACTCAGGGATACTTCCCGATTCCATCTCTGACCACTCCCTCACCTACTGCATCTGGGGTTCTACCTCTCCCAAAGTACCCAGTTGTGTGCTCCTGATGAGGGACTACTCCAAGTTCTCAACCAGCCTCTACCTCAATGACCTTCGGATGGCTGACTGGTCTAGGATCACCTCCATTAGTGACCCTGTTGCTGCCCTAGACCACTTCATTGCAGTATTCGTCCTGCTACAAAACAGGCACACTCCCTTCTCAAAGAGGAGAGTCCAGGGCACAGCCTCCCGCAATAACTCTGACCTCCTGGTCTACCGCCAGCTAAGAAACTCCTGCAAGCATGCTATATGTGCCTCAAAAAGTGAGTTCTGCAGAGCTGCCCTGCTCACCTCGGCAAATAACCCCCGGCGTTTTTGGACTAACGTGAAAAACCTAGTCAGAGGGTCGGCCAAGGAACAGCCCACCAATATGCTTATGGGGGTACAAACTGCAATAACCCCCTGACCATCGCCACCTCTCTTAACCGATTGTTCACAGACCTGCGGGCCACCTCTCCTTCCCTGTCCCATGCCCCTCAACTGCTGGGAGTGCCTCCTCCTACCCCCCCTTCTACCTCAAAAGAGTCACTATTGGTGAGACACAGAAACTCCTCGCTGGCCTCTCCCACCACATGGGAGCTGGCCATAATGGAATAGAGCCGAAGCTTCTTAGCTTGGGGGCTCCTCTCCTCGCTCGTCTGCTAGCCCACATTTTCAATGCCTCACTTATCTCAGGGATCCTCCCTGACCTGTGGAAGGTTGCCAAGGTCGTCCCGGTACTCAAACATAGTGACCCGAAGGACATAAACAACTATCAGCCTGTTGCTATTCTATGCGCTGCCAGTAAGCTCCTCAAAAAGGTGGTTCCATCACAACTCACCCACTACCTCCAGGGACATGATGTGCTGTCCAGCATGGTTTCCGTAAAGGGCACAGTACATTGACTGCCCTTGCAGTGGTCACCTCCCAGATCCGGTCCGCAACTGACCAAGGCAAATTGACTGGGGCCATCTTTGTTGATCTATCAAAGGCCTTTGACAGGGTGGACCACCCCCTCCTCCTCTCTGCCTCGCAGTCCCATGGTTTTTCCCACCGTGCCCTTGACTGGTTCGCCAACTACCTTGAGGGCAGGCAGCAATACACCTGCTTTAATCGAGCCCTCTCACCCCTCTCCCCAGTGAACAGCGGGGTGCCACAAGGATCCGTCCTCGGACCAATCTTGTTCTCCCTGTTCATAAACGAGCTACCCTGTGTCACTTCCTATGGGCACCTAACACTCTACACTGACGACCTAGTCATCCTAGCCAGCTCTCATAACATCACCTCTGTCAGCTCTCAGCTCAACTCTGATTTTGCCCTTATCAGGATCTGGCTTGATGGACACAAACTCACAGTGAACCTTAAGAAAACACAGACCTTGCTCTTCGGCTCCGTGGCCAAAACCTCCTCCTGCATGATCCCCCTAAAAATCCAAGGATCTAGTAACTCCCTCCTTCCGAACACTGACTCTGTAAAATACCTAGGTGTCACTCTCGATTCCCAACTGGATCTCACCATCCACATTCGGACCATTTGTAAAACAACTAATGCCAAGCTTGGCCTAGCCTATAGGGCTAGGGACTGCCTCACCCCCGCAGCTCGGCTTGCCATAGTTAAAGGGATTCTCCTCCCCACTCTCTCCTACAGGCTCGTTGCCTTTGCCCCGTCCCATCCTTCAGCCTCACCAAGTGGGACACCACATACAATAACGCATGCCGCTGCGCACTCTCGGCCCCCCACCTCACACACCATTGCAAGCTTTGCTATCTTCTACTCAGAGTGGCTACCCCGAGAAGTTCTGGACCTACACCCTTGGCAACTTCATTGACAATATAGTTAGAACAGCCACTCCCACCTCGCTCGCCCTGCCGCTAAAACACTCCTCCCCTGTCTACAACCTTAGGTCGTGTGCAGCCAAGGCCCGTCGGGGTCCCCAGACCCACACCCTCACAGGCGATCGGGCCTTCACTGTCCATGCACCAAAACTGTGGAACTCCCTCCCTGCTCACATTTGTGCCTCCCCGTCCCACTCCTGCTTCAAATCCTCCTTATGGAATTTTCTAAAAACCGCATCCACCTGCCTGTGTTAAGCACCCACCTGCCCCCCTCAGTGTGCAGTCTCTCCCATTGAATATCTCTGCTGCTGACTACCCTCCTCAGGCACTTACCACTCCAGTGGCATTATCTCTCTTAATTCTTCACTCACCCGAGCCAGTGCCTTCCCCTCCCTCTCTCTATAGGCATCTAGGCCAGGCCTCTACTTACCCATGTTCTCCTAACTATTTCTACTGCTTCTCTCCTGTTGATGTTGTTCTTGCTGTATACTCCCAACCATCTGTTGGTAGTACCACCCATGTTCCTGATACCGCTTTGATGTTCAGCTCCTGCCTTGTTCTTGCTGTGAATTCCTAAACTGATTATTTGTTGTTACCTCTGTATCACCCTACGGTGGAGCATATTGCTCCTGTATGTAAACTCTATTGTATTTCCAACTGTTGGAGCATGTGGCTCCTGTATGTAACCCAATTGTTGGAGCATGTGGCTCCTGTATGTAACCCAACTGTTGGAGCATGTGGCTCCTGTATGTAATTGTTGTCTCTATGGATACTCTGTAACTCTCCTGGGTCGCTCCTGAAAATAGGCATGTTGCTGTCTAGTGTGCTTACCTGGTTAACAAAAGCAAATAAATAAATAAAAAACAGTACCTTCAATATTATGGTATGGCCTATATGTTAGCAGGTGTTGCAAGCCATCAGGTTGCCAACATTGTCATTACAACATAATAGCAATAGTGGGATAAGTATTTCTTTAACCCAGAATCTCGCTGTCCGTAGGCAGATTCCAGTACATTTTAGGAACAATGGCAGTGATGGGTGGAGATTATGTGGTTTTTATGGACTATTTTGAAGGAACCTAGTCTGGGTATAGTGGTGATAGCCCAGGGGAGATCATTTTACCAGGATGGTGCTCTGTAGAGGAAAGACCATTGTGCAAGGATGGTTGTGACCCTAGGAACAGCACACATTAATTTATCTGCCACGTGGGTGTTTGCTGATGTATGTGCAGCGTGGAGGGTGACTGAGACACCAGTGGGAGTAAGGCCTAGCTGTATTTTCTTAGTAAGGAGACAGGTTTGATAGCATACTCTTTCATCTAGGGTGAGGATTTTTGTTAGTGCATACAGGGTACAGCAATGGATGCGCTTATCTGCTCCAGTAAGGAGCTTACAGGCTTTACTAATGGCTAGGTGGATTTTATTTAGTGCAGTTTGGTCAGTGGCTGAGTAGATGGCTAGCCCATAGTCTAAAAGGGAGAGAACAGAAGAGGTAATGGCAATGTGTAGGGCTTCTAGAGGTAGGCAGGCTTTGAGACGGTACAGTAGTCCTGTGCATATATTTATGGTGGAGGACAGATTACTAATATGTTGGTGGAATGATAGATTAGGATCGAAGGTAATGCCTAGATATTTATAGGTGTGGACCTGTTCAAGTGGGAGGATGGTTTTGTAGAAGATTGTTAGCTGGGTATTGTAGTCCTTACTCTGGTGATGGGAAAAGAGCATTGATTTAGTCTTTTTTATATTGACCACGAGCCTGTGGTCAGTGAACCAGCTTTCAACGTGGTTGAAGGCAAGTTGTAGTGTATGCAACATGAATTGCTGTTGCATACACTAACTGAATCAAAGTACGATACATTGAGATAGGGCAGATATAAAAATAATGTCACTATCTGTATTACAGTTGCCTATATGTTTCTCATTTTATTCTATGCACTGTTATAGCAAATATGTTTCTCATTTTATTCTATGCACTGTTATAGCAATCAACTCAACAGAACTGATCTATTATATACATGAAGGTACTGTACCTTAACTGCAAACACTATATGTTGTGACAAGGTGGAAGATAAACACAATGTTGAGACATGTTTAGAAAGACATTTGATGCGTTTAATAGATTTTTTTAGAGATTGCTATACAGTACACACACACATAATTAGTATAATATAAAAGTGCATATACCCAAATGTCAATGTAAATCTTACACATTTCATTATAAGTTGTTCTCTTGAAGGAAGATTTTACTGTACAAGGCTTAAAAAATGGGCGTTAGGTAAAAGTAAACTGGGATAGGTGTGTTATTGAGGGTATTGCATAGTTTAAGTTTTATTGCTGCTCTACCCCAGGCACTCACAATATGAAAATCAAAACCCCTTGATATGAAGCAACAGAAATTAGTTAGTACAAGGACAGAAACAAGTAGGAGACTGAGTAAGTGGGTAGACAAGCATGAGTATGGTAAGTCAAATAACATTTCAAAAACTCTCACTATTACAATTCATTTTTTACAACTGTATCTGCATAGTTGACAATTTTTGTAAAAAGATAATAACAATGGAAGTTACAGTAGTAGCCACAGACACAGCAAGCTATTTCCCAAAATTTCTGTGATATTTCCAGAAATATCTGATGCTTTTTGCATTTAAACAGTAGGGGCAGCAGAGAGAAACTCTTCAGAAATTTCACGAAATATCTGGAAATAGCTTGCAATGTCTGAGGCTACCACTGTATTCCACATAACACATAATTTAAATGAGAGGAATGGAGTTAATAAAAATAAAACAAAGTGGAATGGAAGAGAAGTAGCTATAAAATGAAAGGGGGAGGTGTGCAAATGCAGAGCTATTCCAGTGGCAACAGGTGATGTGTTCAATTGCTCTGCATCTCGGGAGGGTGCACAGGCAAAATTAATATAACATATATGGTAATAAAAAAAATAAATAATAAACAGCTCACTGCAGAGCAGATTCGCAGATGCACAAATGTCTGCAGCTGAGACATTTCTGAAATAAGTAGTAGAAACAGCCATGTCTTTGGCTGAGTGCCCTTTCACTTCCCCGCAAGAAGTTTATTGAACTTCTGGTAACAGAAAACGATGCCGTTTTCTAACCATTTAGACAGGCACTGTTTTGAAACTTCTGTGCCCTGTCTTTTGGGCTCAAAGAAAACAAACAACTGATCGGACTTATGAACATATTTAGTCTGGTTAGTGTAGTAACACAGAATTCTTTATACATCCATAGTGTGCAGAAGAGCCTCCCCCTGAATAGAGTGCTCAGGGAAGAATACTGGCAGTTGAATTGTCTGATTCAATGAAAATTCAGAAACCACTTTAGGTAAAAACTTAGGGTTTGTACGCAGAGCCACCCGGTCTCTGTGGAAAATATAGTAAGGCTCCTTACACACCAGTGCCTGAAGCTCTTAAATTCTTCGAAGTGAAGTAATAACAACTAAGAAAAGTGCTTTCCAAGACAAATAATGCATAGCACAACTTGCTTCCAGTTCAAAAGGAGGCAAAGTAAGTTTTTCTGAAACAAAATTAAAGTTCCACGGGGGGGGGACTGGATTATGAATCGATGGTTTCAGATGGAAAATTCCTTTCAGGAAGGATTTGGAAATCTTCAACTGAGCTATGGTTTTGCCATCCATGGGGAGGTGGTAGGCTGAAATGGCAGACAGTTGGACTTTCAAAGAAGAATAGCTTAGGCTGAGATCTGAAAGATGCAAGAGGTACTCCATGACCTGGGGCACCAGGCAAGAGAAAGGGTCCCAAACCTTGGAGGCTGCCAAATGGAGAATCTTTTCCATTTCATGGCATAAGTAGTTCTGGTAGAAGGCTTTCTGGTCTCTACGAGGACCTGGGCCAATAGGACGGAAACTCCAAAGCATTAAGAAGCTATTTCAACAGGTGCCACACATGCAGGTGGAGAGAACTGAGGCCCGGATGCACCAGTTTGTCCTGATCCTGAGTCAGAAGATCGTGGCAGAGAGGCAGAGATACTGGGGGTTCCTTCAGTAGCTGTTGAAGCAGACAGAACCAAATCTGATGAGGCCAAAGAAGGGCTATTAGAATCATATGAGCCCCTTCTGTCTGTAGCTTCAGGAGAACCCTATGAAGCAATAGGTAGGGAGGAAAGGTATACAAGAACCTCCCTGTTTGCCAAAGAGACAGTGCGTCTTGCCAGAAATCACCATGCCTGGGAATAAGTGAGCAAAAATTGGGTAGTTTTGTATTGGATAGGGAAACAATAAGGTCTATCTCCATCCAAATCCACAGGTCAAATAAGCTTTTGACCACCTTTTGGTTTAGCTTTCACTCACGAGCCCTGACTTTGGTGCAGCTGAGACTGTTTGCCAGGACATTGCTGATGCCCGGCACATGGATAGCAGTCAGGAGGAGGTCGTGTTGGACTGCCCAGTACCACACTCACATCACCTCCCAGCATAGAGGGTATGAGTGAGTGCCCCCCTGTTTGTTCAGGTACCAGACAACAGACATATTGTCAGTCTGAACCAGGAGTGTTCCCTGACATAGAAGAGGCTGGAAGGCCTGGAGGACATACATCACTGCTATAATTTCTAACACATTGATGTGTAGAGATGCTTACAGCTGAGACCATGTTCCCTGGCTCTGATGGTCTCCTAGGTGGGCTCCCTAGCCTTGACATGAAGCATCCGTTGTAAGGGTCATAGTAGGAGCAGGGGGTTGAAAGGGAACCCCTGTGGAGAGATTGGACAACTCCTGCTGCCAAAGAAGATCCTTCTTCATGTACCCAAACAATGGGACCCTGTGGTCCAGGTTGCCCAGCCACTGATCCCACCGGACACAAAGAGTCCATTGGGTTACCCTCATTTGCAGTCTATCTAGAGGAACTGAAGGGATCGCAGTTGCCATCAGCCCAAGAAGACAAAGGTTCGACATGGCTTTTGTCCAGCATGAGTTGTCCACTAATCCGGCCTGTTCCTGCAGGATCTCTGCTCTGTCTGATGGGAGAAAGGCCCTGCCCTGGACCATATCCAGCACCACCCCAAATCAAATGTAGGCACTGAGAGGGAAGAGGTGGGACTTGGGATAGATTACTGTTATTCCAAGTCTGGAAAAGAGGTCCAGGGTGAAGGGGGGGCTCCCTCAGACTGCTCTGTGATGGGGCTGATAGATTCCAGTCATCCAGATACAGGCACAATTAGGTCCCTCTGTGGCATAGGGTCATAGCCACCACTGCTCAGCCCTTAGTAAAAACCTGAGGTGCCGAGGATCAGCCAAAAGGGATGGCCTTGAACTGGTAATGTTCCTCCTGGAAGGAAAACTGAAGAAAGTGGTGGTGGGCCTGGAAGACAGGGATGTGCTGGTAAGCATTCTGCATGTCCAAATCCAATGTCCCTTGTGAAGCAGGGTTAGACATCCCTGAATGGTGGACATGCAGAGCCTCTTGACTTGACATACAGGTTGAGCATGCTGAGTTCCAGGACAGGTCGTAGGTCTCCCATCCTTTTGGGCACTAGGAAGAAATGGAAGTAGTACCCTCTTCCTATCTGTGCTGGAGCCACAGGCTCTATGGCTGACTTTTGCAGAAAACCCTGGATCTCATCCCCTATCAGAGACAGGTGCCTTGAAGTATAATGGGAGAGGCCTGAGGGGTTGTCCAGAGGCCCATCTGGGAACTCTGTTGTGTGACCTCTTGCTATTAACTGAAGGACTGAAGAGTTTGTGGTTATGTCCTGCAACTCCAGAAGGTAGAGGGCAAATCTCCCCCCCCACACTGGTTCCCCCAGAGGATCTGGAGGAGGCAGGGGGTTCCCCATGAGTCAGGAGGCTGAGGGGAGGGAGCCAGCAAATCCTCAGGGGAGCAACTGGGACTTGGCAGGGGGAGTAGGGGTTCCTGATGCTGGACACTGGCATTTGGCCTGGCATTTGGCAGGGGCCTCTTTGATCTGGCGTCTCTGTTGCCAACAAAAAAGCTGTTTGCCTTTGTAACCCCCTCGGTACATGAAGCAGACGTCATGGATAAATTTGCCGTGGCCCTGCAATTCAATGATAATATCCTTGTCATCACCTCTGAATAACATGTTTCCCCTGAAAGGGGCATCCAGGATGGAGATCTGGATGTCTTGTGCCAGACCAGCAATCCACAGACATGAATGTCACCTAATGCAGACAGCAGTAGCTGTGGTGTGAGCAACTGAGTGTACTGTGTCATAAGTTGCCAGTAGGGCATGAAGACGGGAGATTTTAACCATTCTCACTGTCTTGGCAATCTCAGCCTTAAGTTTCTGGTCCTGGATAGCTTCCAGCTTGGACTCGAGTGAGGCCAGGTAAGATTTCTGGTAGGAAACCATATGAGCCACATAATTAAGGGTCCTGGGGGCACAAGTGGAGGAGGAATGGATCTTGCGACTGATACTGTCCAACTGCTTAGACTCCTTATCAGGAGGAGACATGCTTAAATGTTTAGGTTTAGAGGACCAGTCATGGACAGCCGTGATAACAACCAAATCTGCATTATGATGGCAAGTAAAGTGTGTGACCCCATCTGGGGGGGTGGTGCATCCTGTCTGCTTTTTTTGAAACAGCCGGAATGGAGGAATCCTGTTACCAGATAGTGGACGTCAGGTCCTCATGGGGCTCAGTCCAAGGCAGTAAGGGCATAGAAGCTGTGTCAGTCATGTCTAGATGCTCCACAAGCCTTTTCTGCTTTGGATCCTGTTCCTGGATAGCCCAGTTACAGGCATTTTGCATAGTTATGAGGAGTTCTGCAAAGGAAGGATCCTCTGGAGGGGACTTCGGGGACTTCTTAGGCTGAGGCTCTATAGGGGTATGCATACCAGAGCTGGAGGATGAGTCGAAGTCAGAGTCTGAAGAGTGCCTGCTGGGGGTCTGAACCCTTTTTAGAGAAGTGTCCTGGGTTTTATCCCTGAGGAGCCTTCTCCAGAAAGGTGGGAATCCATAGGAGAGGCTGATCTAGGGGTTGGAAAGGAGGTGGGAGTAGAGGCCGCCACTGGTGTCCAATGATCAAACTCTGAGGCTTGTTGAGTCTTGGCCTCCTTAATCAGGGTCTGAAATACAGCCTGGATATCAGCCTGAGGCTGCTGTGGCGGCAGAGGAGGAGGAGGAGGCTGGTATAATGGATAGCCCAGCATCTGAAATTGAGGGTATCCATGAGCCTGATAGGAGTAGGGAAAGCCAGAAGGAGCATACCCTTGATTAGACATAGCCCAGCTTCTGGTACCCTGGTACATAATGGGGTTGATAACCAGGCGTTGGATACCCCACGAAGGTTACATTGGGTAATGTGGGGGTGGATAGCCCAGAACATTGCCCATAGGTCCAGCTGGAGGTGGAGCTGAAGGCCCAGCAGGAGGTGGGGCTGAAGGCCTGGCAGGAGGTCCAGAAGGACCAGGCATTGGCCCCACAGGGACATTTGCGTGGGCTGGCACTGGATCAGACACAGGATCTTCCAGCGATGGAAGATTCGGCACCTGGGGGCCTAACAGAAGGCCGTCCAGCATTTGAGGAATGGCTGGATTGTCATATATACCTTGACCCGGTGAAGGGTTCCCTTGCAAAGGTCACTTGGCATCGGGGTGTGAGTAGAACCCGACGGAAGTCCCGCTGTTGTCTTGGGAGCCAGAGTCCAAGATGGCAGAACCTGGTTGTCCAAGGGGGCTTAGGTTGAGGAGATCATAATGGAAGGTCCCCAGAGGGATTAACAACAGGCCCAGTGGGTGAACCAGGAAGAGACTGACCTGGTGAATGAAGGGGAACCTCCAGATTAGTGCCCACCTCTGGCTCTTGATCTTGAGGCAAGCCCGGAGGGTCCGGTTGGGTAAGTGGGAGCAAGGAACCCTCTAAAGACTGTTGCATGTCTGGCAGCTGGCTCAGCTTGACATCAGAGGTATCCTGTGACCCTGATGGAACAGCCTCAACTCTGTGGTCCCCAGAGAAACCGGATAGTGACTTATCAGCCATGGCAATGCAGAGTGCTAACATCCGAGTTATCAGCCTGGTCCATGCAGATAACAGTGGAGCTGGAGTCCAGTTTACCAGTTGTGGCCATAAGCTCCTCAGTGGGGCCGGGTAGTAACTTATCAACCTGTCTGCTGGCGATGGACTCTGAAGAAGATATTGGCCTAAGGAGCACAATAGGGGTTCCATCATCCAAGAAGAGCCCTGACTGCACCATGAATGAAGCATGCAGGCAGGCTGTGGTCTGACCCACCGGAGCGGCTGGAGACCTGGCAGTAAGGGTACTTACCGAAGTGGAAGTCCCTCTGGTGTCAGTGGTGCCCAATGGTCACTGCCAAATGGATGGAGACCTATCCCATTCTCGGTTCCTCTCCTTGTCTTTTTACTTCTTTTTGGTTCTGGCATTTGAGAAGAAGATTTTTCCCACAGATTCTGCAGCTCCTTTTCCATCAAAGCTAGGTGCTCCTCCAGCAAGTGGGCTTTGAGCTTTTTCTGGTGCTTAATCCATATGGCTTGGTTGAAGGATTGGCAGGCTGCATAGTCCTTGACCTGGTGTTTGGGGCCTAGGCAGATCACGTAGCAGGAATGTTCATCCGCATGCAGGATCTGGGTGCTGCAGGACTTGCACTTCTTCTTTTTGATGCATCACCCAACTGTTCATGTTCCTGAATTGTACCTCAAACTATATCCCATGCTGTAAATTTGTCACTGTTATTTATTTGCTTCCCCTTTCTTCTGTAATTCCCTCAAGATCTCTGTATTAGACCTGTTTATGTTAGACCTGTTTATACTGTATTTTACTAAGTAATTGTTTGACCTGATGTTCTGTTCTCTTTTTATGCTTAACTTGACGTTTGTGTAAATAGGCATTTTTGCTCACATACCTTTCAGTATAAAATAAAGATTGATTGATTGATTAAAAACTGAACTGACAGACTTGAACAACAGCAGCTCTGTAAAAATCCAAACTGGCCATACTGGGTGCAACTTGTACAAATACTGCTGGTCCGGTCACTCTGGCTGCACTGTTCTCTCCAACTTTTACATATCTGGTCCATTCCTGGATGTCTGTTTTTCAGTCCTTTCTTGGCATGATTAAAAGAAGAACCATCAGGACCAGACCAGATAGGTAAAAGCCAGACCAGATCATCTGGAGTGAGTGGATCAGCAATATTTGCACAAGCTGTGCCCAGTCCAGATTTTACAGCTCTGGTCCAGGTCTGGTGATTTGTTTTTTATCCATACCTCACTGAATGTGGCTTAGTGACATACTGTACAGATGGATGCAGAGTCCAACCCATTGAAGGCTGAAGTTTCAGAAAACCATTATGCTAAAAATACCAAGACTCACTCAATTCCATATTATCCCCCAACCCCAAGTCACACTTAGTCCTCTACCATTGTCATGCTCAAATATTGGTGCCTCTACATCCACACCATTAAGCTTTTAATGTCATTGTGCCTCTTCAGATGCCATGAGAGCTCCTCCATCCATGAAGTCCCATTCTGCTTGTAGCAGCCCCCCTCCCAACCAGATAATTTTCCAGGGAGCAGCTCTTTACACCACATTAACTAAATTATAGCTAAACTCCTTATTTTTAAACATTTTGTTGAGAAATTTTTGTTTTAGTATATCCATGGTCAAGAAAAATTAATTTGTAAAAGAAACCAAAGCCCTCATTTATCAGTTCATTAAATCACAATACAGCATGTTATGAGCTGATCAGATTCTATGTGTAATCTAAGTCAAACAAAAATTAGACACACACATGCCTACCTATTTGCAAGTGAAGTAACTGTGGTTACTATCATTCAGTTTGAAACACCTATAGTCACAAATTACAGGTTAAGAACATTCAGTAGGATATAAACAATAATCCACAACTGCCTGCCTGAGAAAATGAACTTGGTGTATTATTTGGAAACAGGCATCACTTGGACTCTTTGCTATGGAATGTCCTGCAAAGTAGCAGAATGACTGCTCTTAGGATGGTGGTGTCAAATGGCTTAATGAGGTGTTCCTAGGGGCTGAGGGGACAGCAGAGCTTATTTGTTATGCAGAAAGCTCCAGGAAGTGTTTAACCCATTCTACTTCCAGTAGCTTTCTATGATGTCTGTACTATCTATTGGCAATGTGACACAGAATGACTGCCAGAAGATAATGAGCTAACTTTCTGTGGACTCAATTAACTCCTCCAACCAGAGGAAAAATAGTGCTCTACAGCTTCCTATACACACACAGGCAGTGTAGTAATGAAGCTTCAGTGGAGGAACCTATTTTAACACTCTATCATGTTGTGTGGTAACAAAAATGACATCAGCTCTTTTTTGAATGTAAAACGTCTGCTAGGCTATGCCCACAGCCGTAAAAATGAAGACTGTTAAAGGCCTCTAATATATTCATTTGCACTTTTACTGTCCAAGTTAAGCAGCTCTTTAGTTCCCATTAAAAGTTTGTGGATAACATACAGTAGGAGCTAATGGGGTAAAAATTGCTTCCAGCCAAGATATCTCTATTAATCAGGTTGTCCCTCTTAACTGCATCCCTATTAAGTGGTGTGTACTGTACTCAGACTTTTTTTTATCTGTTTTATATTACAAAACAGGCATGGCTGGAATGCAATTTCAGCCAATCACATTAGAGGACTGTGTTTACCCATTTTATAATTACAGTATATAAAAAAGTCTGCAGTGTAGCATGACGTAGTTCCATATGGTTTGAAATGTTTGTAAACTCCCTCATTGTCAGTGATCACAGTTTCTATTCCTTATTTGTACCCTTTCCTTGTTTGACTGCTATGTCAAACATAGAGGATACATTCTTGAGTAACAGTGGTTAACCATGATGTAATCACCTAAAGCAGTTGCCAGGAGAACCAAGTAAACCTCAAGAATGTAGCTCAAGAGTTTTACAGTTGTCATGGCTGCTGCGAGAGGTGATTATGTTCGTGGTTGACCATCATTACTCAGGCATTGTATTTTATGGTGTATGGAAAAACTAGCCACTCTGGGGAAAAAATACAGTTTTTTTCAATGTGCATTTGTTCTCCTGCTCGGCTATGAATGTCTCCTGGTTCGAATGTTGAGCAACTGAAGTGCTGAAATTAGCCATTGTGATCTATACTGCAGCGGGTCTATAGCTGTCTGAATGGAATGTGCATTTTGAACCAATGTCCAAGCAGCAGATCACCTTTCCTTTCCAAGAATTTTGACAGGTGGTGACAGTCTATCCTGTAATCCCATCATTATGACATAGTTAAGCAAGTTTTACAGCATACTGATGTCATAACGATGGGATTATCAATTTATAAACTGATTGAAAACAGGGGTTAATAGACACTGTCCACACATTACATAACTTTAGTGTCTATTCTCAGTGGAGTATTATGGGATACAAAGAGTATGGAAGATGCTGTGGAAAATAACGTTGCATTGTGAAGCTGTAATGTGGGTTTCAAGAAACAGCTGACTGTAAAGCATCATATACTATAGCCACCTGCATGATCTTGACTCTACAATTGGGAAATAGGATAAGGAAATGAGGACTCATTCTAACCCCCCATCCCTCAAATATGTATTAGACCATCAGTACTCTTGAACCCAAGTTTTTATTTTTATTTTAAAATGGTCCCAAGTTGTCCAGTGTTGAAATGACACTTTATGATAGTTTTGGAACTGCTGAAGTCCTACCTCTGGTCACCTGAGGTCCCCCATCAAACATTAATGGTAGTGTCGTGGCCCACTTCAGTAGCAAGTAGGCCAAACTCCTGTAACCACACACACAGACACACACACACACACACACACACACACTTACATACATTCACAAACTCTTCCAAAATAGCTGTTCATACAAGTCATCTAAGAAAGAAAAACATCCTCAAAACCCTTCCTTACACAAAATTAGTGTATTTTTAAAAAGTCAAGAGGCAGGGAGATTGTTTGAAAGATTAGGTAGCAGACAAACAGAATACTGGAGCCCTGAAGTTTATTTGTTTCTAAATCTATACTGAGTTGTAGCCCAAGGATGCATTTAACCTGAATGAAAACAGAGGTCAAGTGAGCAATTGGAGTTAAAGCTGTAATCAGCCCCAGGAGTGGAGACTTATGGCTATAGTACAATGACACCCAAAAGTCAAATTGAAAAGCTGCAGCTAAGAGCTCTTCACATGCAATTTACATGTCCCTTCTCTGTGGGGATATAATAGGGTAAAAAGAATGTTGTGCATCTCAGAATATATTGTGCATCTATTTATACATGATTAAAAATTGTAATGAGAAAAAATAATGTGATTTACTGGGAACTGAACCCAGGCACCCAGAATACTGGGGGCCTGTTTTTAATGCCCAGTGGGTTACATTATTTTTTCCCCACTACAATTTGTGATTTAAATTGCTTAGCAGTGGTAAATACTGCGCCCAAAAAAATCGAATTGTCATATTTTGCATTGCTATTCAATTTGATGTGTATCAGTGCAATCATTTCTATGTAATTTGTTTGTAATAACTCTGGTGTTGTAATATTCCCCATTGTATCCTCCTAAAGAATAGGTGTTGCACCCAAATGATGCTATCCCAGTGTGGAAAATTCTCAATAAAGAAATAGAATGTATGCATCTAATCGCTTGTTCTGCTCCACCAAGAAGTTCCTTTTGGCCATCTCAAGGGTGCATCCTAAACTTTTATGTGATAAGGCATTCTTGGTGGTGAAACCACTTATTAAGAACTCACTTTCTCAATATCTTAGAAGTTTCACCTCGGTGGAGGTATTTACAAAGAGGCTGAAATGTCATCTTTTTAAGGTAGTGTTTAAGTTTTAATGATAAGCCTCCATCTCTGTGTTTTCAGTATTTTCTAAACATTATTTATTGTTATTAATGTTTTAAGATATTTAAAAAAAATTGTTCTCTGACCTGTACAGTACTGTTAGCCTTTTTTAGACAGGGCTCTGTATAAAAGCAATGGGCTTGCTTTGCCTGCCTAAGAAATAAGAAAATAAAAAATAAGGGGGGCTGCATAGGACTCTTCATTTCTTTCAAGGTGAATGGTTTTGTATGGTGAACCTTTCATGAACCCTAGTAAAGTAAGTGGGCAGGATTCAGAAAGCAGAAGCGCTGGGCGCAATTGAGATGCCCCATCCCCCAAACAATGAGATTCACAGAAGGATGTGCTGCAAGATGCACTATGCACATCCCCACTGTGAATACCACTGAAGCACCATGGTGCAACCTGAGATGCCCCAGTGCAACCAGGATGCACAGAAGCACCCTGGACCACAGAACACTGAATTAGGAGCAAGTTAGCAAGGGACACAGGAGCGGCAGTGGGAGACTGCAGTGGCACAAAGGATGCAGGTGAACAGCCCAGCAGGGACTGGTCAGAGGGTCAAAGGGCTGGAGAGTGGCCCAAGCAGACAAGGTGCACAGACAGAGCACCCACAGTGACACCTGAAAGCACCAGACACACACCCAACACAGCGGCCCAACAGGCACAGATGCCATGCACAGCGGTGACTGTTAAGGTGGGCCACAGCAGCAGAAGTGCACTGTGCAGCACAGCAGAGGCTGCCACACATGTCCCAGTGCACAAGAACACATCAAGGTGGACATGAGAGCTACTTCACAGGTGCACACAGATGGACAGGCACAATGGTACAAAAGCCAAAGGCCATGTCCCGCACAGGTGGAACATGCCCACAGACAATGTGGATCACAAGAAGAGTGGCACAACAACAGGTGACTAGTACAACAGAAGCAACCAGCACGCACCACACACAGAATAGGAGCACTGTGCAAGCCAGTATGGTGTAATGCCTACCAACAGGCCAGACGCAACAAGGAGGGTGCACACTGAAGCAAGCATGAAAGGTGGACAAGGCGCATGGGTGTGCAGTACCACAGGTGCACATGTGTGAATGGGAACAAAGATACAGTGGAAACCAGCAAGCACAACAGAGCACATGCACAAGGTACAATGAATGACAGACACCACTAGCAATATAAAACTCTTTAGTAAAATATGAAATGTAATACATGAAACTATGTACAATGCTAAAACAATGGTGCAAACAGGGATAGGGTGGTGTGGGAATCATAACAGCAACATAAGAATCAGTATACAGTAAGGTGATGGTATGGTGGTGGGGGAACAGGGGACAGCAACAGACAATGGAGATGGGCATGGAGGGTGGGGTCAAACAACAAAGGGGCTATTTACAGGCAGCCCAGTGGCCTAGTGTGCTGGATGAGCTGCAGCCCGGTGGCCACCCCTCTTTCCCCTGGTGCTCAGCACCCTGACAAGCAGTGTGATGGCATGCAGAAGCTGCCCCTACCGTGGTCTGTATAGTGGCTCCATTACCCTCCAGAACACCCTCCTGAGCTTCAACCCTGCCATCTGCCCAAAGAATCCTCTCCTCCACCACCCTGGCACACCTGGCGGACTCTCTGTGGATCTAAGTGCCATGGTCCACACCTGCCCTCCGCTTGCCCACCACGCGAGTGTGCAGGAGGCAGCCACCACAGCAATAGCTGACAGCCCACCAAGCACACACAAGTCAGCAACAGGCTGGCATGCAGTGCCACACTGTGACCATGCAATGGAACTCAGACAGCACAAGGCCAACATGTGCATGTAGAGGGAGGTGCAGAGGAGTATGCAGCCATGTTCCACGCAGCATGTGTTGACTGCCAGTAGGCTAAACAACCATGCAGGCTCTGTCCGAACACCAATGGAGCACCACAGTGAGCCCATGGTCCACAGCAGATGCGCACAAGGTAGATTTACACACAGGAGCCATGTGCACTGTGGCACTAGCACATGCCACTGTGGCCACACCTCATGCGTGTGAGCAATGTGCAGCACACAGACATTCACATGTGGCCGGCAAAGGCCTGCAGTGGGCACCACCTCCCCTGATGAACACACAGAGGATTCACAAGCAGAACACTCACCTGCACCAGCATGATCGGAACCCTGACCTCCACCACTGGCCCTAGCGAGCCTGGCCTCCACCACCGCCGCGGCCCTCCACCTGTCTGCTGGCCCTGAGAGGGAAACACAAGCAAAGAGCACCGTGAGGTGATGGTAGGTGTGTACCACCCTCCCCCATGTCCCACAGCAACACCACTGGTGCCAGCACGCAGCAATGGACCCACCCCCACAGTACCCCAATGAAGGCACCCTGGTCAGTGTGCAGTAACACACAGCACCCCAGCCCGTGCCCACCAAGGCTGTGTGCGGATGGACATGTGCCATGCCACCATCTGAACCACAATGTGCCTGCCACAGTGCCCATGTACCCCCTAAAAGTGCAGCATGCTACACACACTACGCACAGTGGGCATGTATGCACCCCACATGCAGCAGGGGCATGGCATGCCACACGTGTGTGTGTGTGGTGCAGGAGCCTTGCATCAGTGGACACTGCCTCCCCCCGGATACCAGACCCTTTCTGTCTTTTTTGCTGTAGGGTGTTGTGACTTACCTGGGTGTGGCACTGCAGCCCTGAATGCTCGATTATGGAGGCTGTGGAGCCTCTCCTTGTCCTGACACTGTAGATCCCCATAGCAGTGCCTGCACTGCTCCCCATGTACTCTGCAGTGGTCCTGTGCACCAGGCGCTCTGCAACCCTTGCCCACACTCCTGAACATGGCTCAGTGAGGTCCTGGGTCCCAAACAGCTGGCCCTCCAGAAGTATAACTACTGCCACAAGGTTCACCAGCTCTACCTCTCCCCAGTTCATGGCCCTGGGCCCTCCTGCCTGTGCATGTGGCATGACTTTGAACTGTTTTTTCTGAGCAGGTGTGCACTGATCAGGGTTCTGGTGTGCAATGGCCCATTCATGCCACATGCACGATAAGCCGTCGTGCACCGAAATGCGCATCACGGGTTGTGGCATGGCAATGCGCAATGGCCACCCATTGCACGTCACTGTGCATGTGCAGTGTGCACAGCACGGGTGTGGGGGGACCAGGGTCAGGGGTCATGACCAGGTCACTCATGCACAATTTGTGAATGTCCACTATATTGTGAATGGCAAACAATGCCACACACAGTGCACTGGGGCTGCACATACTGCCAGTGTTGCGCCGTGCACTGCAGGTGCGCATTGACACAATGTCACACTGATGCACCATACATGCACTCAAAGAGTCTTGTGGCACAGCACCAATGGTGCAAGAGGACCTGGATGCACTGCCATCATCGATTGTGCTACTGGAACCACTGGACAGTTTGCACCATGCCTGGCATGTCACTAAATCTGCATTGCGCATGCACAGGGCTACACCGTGTTATTTGTGCTGCATTCAGGAAATGCCTCCAAGTCAGCCGTGCATGCATGGGGAATGTACCGTAGGGGGATGCACTCAACACATCAGTTTTGCATTGCTGATTGAGATGAGCTCGGGGCAATTATGCAATTCACACACAATGCTCCAAAATCATCTCATTGCTACATTAAGGTGCATCTCGCCTGTTTAGCATCTCATTACAGATGCTCCCAATTTCATTTGCATGCCCTGAGTTATAAATGCTCCTGAATGCACCTCCCCACTCCTCAGGTAACTGACAGGAATTACATCCATGAAGGTAAGTCTGTCTACATTTTACCATTTACAGCTTGTCAGCACCATCTGACAGTGGGGTATTGAGGGCATAAAGGGTGCTGTGTCTGTGCAGCATCCTGTCACAGTGCTGGCACATATCTACATTTGCTTGTACTGTGCTGATGCCTGCATATTGTCCCCCACAGGAACTACACTGTCTAGACAGGATGGAGCAGGTGGATGGAGATGTCTGAATTTTACAGTGGATGAGGACAGGGCACTGCTGGAGGCCTACCTCCTGAGGCAGGACATCCTGGCTGGCAGGGGTGGTAGCCACCAGCAGAGGGATGATGGCTGGGAGGAGGTAGCCAGGCATGTGAATGGCTATGAAAGATATAACAGAACACCACAGGATTGCAGGAAGCATTTCAATGATGAGAAGTGGAGGGCCAAGGAGAAGATGGCAAACATCAAGGCCTCCCTGGGTGTGACAGGGGGTGGGCCGCAGATGGTGGTGCATCTCTCACACATTGAGGAGAGGCTGGTGGCCAGCATGAGCCAGATGGCTGTGCTGGGAGTTCTAGGTGGGGGCTTCAAGACAGGTGGCAGTCCATCGCAGCACTGTGAGTATACATGTCCCAAGAACTGTGCCTGTCCGTGTGTGTGTGTGTGTGCGCGCGCCATGGGTGCCCTGACTAGTCCCACTGTGGGCCACTAAGCACCCATGTGTCACTGTGCACTGAGCATGCCACTGTACGCCTTGTCTGTCTACAGTGTGTTGCAGACACACAACATGCCGACCCTGTGCAGCACGTGTGGGGGGGGGACAACCATGGTGTGTGGGGGTGGTCGTCTGGGATGATATACCCGCAGGTGATGGCCGGGAAGGGTGGTCACACACATGTCCCTGAGCACCTGTACAGGCCTTGGTGTAAGCCTGCCTACACCAGTGCTTGGTGGCAGCAGTGGCCCCATGGCCAGCAGTCCCCTGTATGGCATGTCAGCCACAACTATGGCACATGTGCATGTCCCCCTGTACATGTCTGTCTGAACACACCATTCACACATATTAGTAACCATGTTTCACATCTCTCTTACAGCTCCATCACACCTCACAGGTGCTGCCGTGGCCAATGGACCCCACGATGACCTGGCAGAAGAGAAAGCCAGGCCATCACACCGAGCCACACCCAAGACTGTGGCTGATGTCATGCAGGGCCCTTTCAACACCACCGCAGCCCCAGATGCAGTGTCAGTTGTTGCAGAGCTGTCAAACCCCACCATGTCTGGTGCCACAGCCGGTGACCATGATTGCTCATCACTGGTCAGCATACTGGGGTTGGCTGATGATGACCCAGAGGACATGGTGGACATTGCTGACACCCTGCTGGTGCTGGCATCTGGTATGCAGGGGGTGTACGATGATGATGATGATCCAGACACCATGCAGCTATGGGAGGACATGGCCAACAGTGGCTTGGCAGAGGCACAGGTGCATGCACGGGTGGCACCATGTGGTGTTGGTGGTTCTGTGGCCCCTGGTGCACCTGAAGGGCCTGTACATCTGCCCATGGTGGTGGTTGCTGGGGGTCCTGTGTCTGATGCTGCTTTGGGGACAGGGACCACTGGCACTGTTCAGCAGGGTGCTATGGTGCAGCAGGAGGTGGCAGCAGACTATGATGCAGGCATCCCTGGATGTGCAGTGGTTGTCTGCACCCATTCTCTGCCCATACAGTGGCTGCTGTGGGGCATCTGCCTATGGTGGATGCAGTGCAGTAGGCTGGGACCCCACCAGCCCATCGACACCGTCCCCGTGATGCATCCCATGCCAATGAGGTTGAGGGCTATGCACACCTCCTGTGGGACATGTGAAGGGGCAAGCATCCCTCAGAGCAGAGCTGAGGGGCATTTAGATGTGGCTGGCCATGGAATATGAGTCATCAGCTGCACGGTGGGCCCAGATGCTGGCAGAGGCTCGCCTACTGCAGGTGGGCACGAACTCTGCTCTGGAGCGTGCTGCACTTGCTGCCAAGGTGGCTAGTGCAAACTGTGTGCCACATGGCTGCCAGGATGCCATCACCACAAATGGCCATCCCTAACACCCCTGGATCTAAACTGGGTCTTGGGGACATTACATCAGTGAGTACCCATTCATGGTCACAGCCCCCCCGTAGCCAGTGACGCTAACTCAGCAACCACCAGGCATGGGCGTGGCTGCCCATGTGTCTGTGGTGGTTGTGGTGGCTCCCACTGATACCTGGGTTGACAGCCCCCATGGCCCCTGTTACCAGCCCTCATTGCAGCCCACACACCAGGCTGACAGTGCCTGGGGCAGTGTGGGTGGTACGTGCCTGCCCTGGTACAATGCCTGTGTGGTTCACCTGTGTGTTGCACTGTGCATTGCCGGGGGCACTGGTGTTGTGCTGTGTGGCATGGGCCTGATGAGTGCAGCCCTGTGTCTACTGTGCATGTGTGCTGGCGGATGTACACTGAGCCATGCCATCCCCAGCACAGGGGCCGTGTCCACCCGTCCATGTGTGGCCTGTTGTGCGTGTGTCTGTGCATCGCTGTCACTCCTCATGGGTGCACTACACAATGGCTGTGTTGTTGTCGTCTGACCTGTGGTGTGGGGGTGTGGGTGTGTGTGTGTCTGCTGAGTTTGTCCCACCTGTTTTATCCACCTGTAGTCCCCGAAGTGCTCTTCCACAATGGTGTCCCTGTGCTGCTGGGACCTGGTGACAAGGCATGGGTCCCTGTGGGCCAGGGGGAAGTTGTCTGCCTCCAACATGGAGCCCTTACTCTGCTGCATCCTCCTCCTCCATGGAACTGTTGCCTTTCTCAGCCTGGACAGCTATTCCACAGTCAATGGCCATGTTGTGCAGCATACAACAGGCCAGGGTTATATCACAAGCCTTCTCTGGGCTATATTGTAGGGCACCATCTGACCTATCCAGGCACCTGAAGTGCATCTTCAGCATGCTGAAGACACACTCAGTGATGGTGCAAGTAGCAATGTGTGCCTCGTTATAGTGCTCCTCTGCCTCTGTGCCAGGACGGTGGAAGGGGGTGAGGAACCAGGGTTGGAGGGGATACACTGCATCACCTATGGGGGAACAAAGCAGTCTGTTCATATCCTGCATACAGTACATGTGCATTTTGTACCACAGCCCCTCCTCCAATCCACTGTGGTGCACTGGTGCAGCTACTGCCTGTCCACCCCTCTCCCTGTGGTCCACCTCCCAGTGCATCTCCATCCCTCGTGGTGGGTCAATGTGTTCATGCACTAACCAGCAACTGTTTAACCTGGCTGCCCTGAGCTGTCCAGTACCTGCCTGCACCCACTACCATGGCTGACCACACCTGTCCAGTCCAGCATTGCCTGCCATCCATTGCCCAGCAGTCACCCTTTCCTGGGTACATGTGGTGCATTCTGCCCTTCCACATGTGCCTGCTGTTCCACATCACCTCACCTCCCATGCTGAGCTGTGCTGCTGCACTTCCCCCATGATGCATGCACTGTTCCACCGGCTTGCCCACCTCCAATGTCCCACCTGGGCACCTTCCCCTTGTGCAGGCCCTGATGAGGCCCACGCACACCTGCACTACCTCCCGACATTTGTTGCACAATGGTGTCATGTTTGTGAGCATGTATGCATGCCCCACTCACCCACTAGGTGGCTGCTGGGTATGTCTCTGGTCTCAAACAGGCAGTACAGGGCAGATTGTTGCCATATGAAGGAATCGTGTGTACTCCCAGGGTGTGTGGCACTGACACTGCTGATGCGCCCTGTGGCACTGCACACTACCTGGCAGGTTATGGAGTAGAACCCCTTGCGGTTCATGTATGGCATGGCCTCATCACCAGGTGGTGCACTGATTGCCACATAGGTGCAGTCAGTAGCCCAATGATGCTTGGCATGCATGCCACCTTGTGGAACTGCTGCATAACTTCTGTCCACTTTGCCTGCGTGCTGGGAATTGAATGAATTATGAAACATATGGAAGCAGTGTGGTGAGGAACAGTGTGAGGAAACAGGACATGGATGGCTGGGATATGCTAGTGGTATCTCCAGCTGGCCTCTGAAAGGTTCCCGTGCTGGACAGGCACATTGCTGTTATCACCTTGGTCTCCACTGATATGGCATGACCTTTTCCAGTGGGTGCCTGCATTTCCTCATGGCACAGCTAACAGAGCTGCCTCAGAATTTCCCTGTTCAGGTGGTATCAGCCGACTGTTTTTGTGTCTGTCAGCTGTTTGAACATTAGCCTGGCATGATACCGCCATGGGGCAGGCCTCCTATGGCGCCTTCTGCTACCACGTTGTTGGTTTGCCTTTCTCCTCATCACCATTATCATGTCCACCATCTGGAATGGTGCACCATCCATCTCTGTGACCTCTGTTGTGCTGCTGGTGTTCTGTCTGCTGTTGCTATCCTGCAGTCTGCCTGCTGGGGGCTTGCATTTAAGTCTACTTCTTTTATACATATCTCCTTTTGGCGCATTTGGTGGATGTGCTGTGAATGGGGCTGCACTGTGCAGGCAGCTACATGCCTCCTCCAGATGCACTGCATATAATTATTTTCAGGCTCCGGTGCATCATGTGCTGTGCAGTGCATCCGGGATGCACCGGAGCATCCCTACGCTGTGTGAATGGTGCCATTGTGCATTTCTGAGGTGTGCCGGTGCATCTCAGATGCGCCCAGCTCATCTGCTTTGTGAATCCTGCCCAGTATACTTAAACATGTAGTAAGTAGTTGCATTCCCCCCAATATAAACTCTAAGAGTACAATAAATGCAGTAATGGTTGGATCACAGCACCGGAGTTCACAGGTTTGAATCCCACCACATTCACTGGCTCACAGTGTGACCTTGAGAAATCCTTTTGACTTCTCTATTAGTCCCTTCACCTCAGCTATAAAATTGGGTAGATGGGGAGGGGAAGAGGAGGTGTGAAGACCCATTGAGGCTGTTACATTCTACATTAGATTGCTAGAATTGGGCAGACATGATGGGTCAAGTGGCCTTTTTCTGCGAGCATGTTCTATGCTTCTGTGCAGGACCCCAACAAGATGTGAAACATTGCACCTCAGAGGAGATATCATGGGTCATGAACAGGGACCCTAGTTCTCTGCAATACTTCAGTCTGAATTCCTGAGGCAGGGTTTAGATGTTTCTGCACACATGCAGAGCTAGAGAGGAGCAGAGGGAGTTCCCTGGTCCCCTGATTGTGAAAATGGCACCCTTCTGCCAAGATATGTACTGATTCCTGACATCATCTCTCGGGGATGACTAAATATTAATCCTCTGCAGTGTTTAGCCCATAGTCATGTGCATCAGAGCTAACTGGCATCCGAGCTACCTGCCCATATTTTTGTGGAAACTCAGCAGGAGGCAGGTAAGGTATCAGTAACTGTATGTGCACACACAGAATTACTTGCTCACAGTCTGACCCAAGTTGGGACCAATCTGCCTTTAGTTTGAAATGAAAAGAGGCTCCAGCTGAGCACCTGATGATGTGGGTAAGCATCACTCTTAGCTTTCATCTCCAACTTCACTACTGAAAAATGTGCATTTCTCACTAACTCTCACATTTCATTTCAGCTTCCATCCTCCCATTGGCAGCATACACATCATCAAATGCAGGAGTCAGTTTGTATGCTGAGGAGAAGGGAGAGACACAATCACTACTCCTTTGATCTTAAATGTACACAAAACTTAAAATCAGAGTGGCATCGTCTTAATACACATCTCATGTGCCGGTGCAGTGGAATCATCAGTCAAGTTGTATTTGAAATACAATTCTTCCAAGTTTACAGAGAGGTGTGATATGTTTATTTTAGTACCTATGATAGATAAAATCCACTGATTTTGCAGAATGACCCCATCACATTTTCAAATTAGCTCATGCCCATCTTGGTTCTCTTATTTGGCTGACATGCCCCTCCCTCCCGGCCCCCAAGCGTGGCTTCACCACTGCTTCCGTGGTAGCATTTGCTGTTTTAGTATTCCTTGTATTATTCAATTTTGTGGCAGAATACAGTCCAGTCATTGACTAAGATATCATTTCATGCCATCAATGACATCACATACTGAGCATGGAGAAGGGGCTTCGGATGAACAAAGAGGGAAATGGAGTAGTGCACAATCATAAGAAAAAAAAATCACCCCAAACAATTACATTTACAGTGCTACTCAGGTTCTGCGGCAGAATCCTATTTTTCACATTTTGGGGATACTGCTTAGCACCAGCAGTGGGGAGATTTAAGCAGATTATAGGTTGTACACACTCTAAACCAGAGTTAAAAACACTGCCTTGGGTTTAACAAATTGTACCTGATTGTATTTCTCCTCTCCAGCAGCAGCACTCGAGCAGAGGTGGGAGGCAGAATGTGGACCAGGAGGGAAGGTGGGACCAAGTGTGGTACACCAGTCAGGGCTGAACAGGAAGACCAGTTAACTGAATAAAATCCCTTCCACCTAACATGTCCCAGTCATGTTCATGTCCCAGAGAATGAGTGGAACAGAATGTACAGTAATGGAACAGAATTGATGTTTTAGCCATCAACAGGCATATGCAGGTGACAGCAGGCACATATGAAACTCTGCTGGTCCACTAAGGTAAGGTAAAGTACCTGTTTACTTGTCGCTACCTGTGTAAGGGTTTACTGTAAGAAGGCAAAGGGGGAAACAGCTGTTGTGTGGGAAGGAAGGAAATGCCCTACAAAGATTAAAGAACAACTCCGTATTATAATAAAAAGCTTAACAGCATTAGATTTACATAAATTATATTTTAACTTTATTGTTTTCTAGTTTTTTGGTTTTTCTTTACTTTCCCCTGCTGTTGATCTACTAAATAATGTGGATAATGCAGCACTTATTTCACTTACTCTTCCAAAATGTATCAGAATCTCCCATCCTAACCACACAGTTGCAATTTTTGATAGCACAGCCTGTTGTCATGGTGAGCACCATGATGTCATAAACAAAGGCACTTTGAGGCTAACAGAGTAGAGGCACATTTTTTTCAAGTGTTTTTTTATACAGTCGGTTTAGATGGACTACCAAGATGTGCTGTAAATCTTGGAAAGGAACATTGAAAACGAAAAAAATGTATTCTCTAGTAAATTGTAACAGTTGAAACAATTTATTTATGAAAGCATGTGCTGCAGTGTAGAGTTGCTCTGTAAGTTAAAAGGCAAAACAAATATCGCCTGTGGTATGGGAACAGTGGTAACACCCTTTCTAGGGTAAGGGTTATGTAAGAAGCCAAAAGGGGAAAATCTAAACCACCCTATCTAGGGTCAAGACACAAAAGGGTTCCAGAAGTGCAGAGTTGCTCTTTAAGTTAAATGGTAAAACAAATAACACATCTGGTATGGGAACAGAGGCAACATCCTATGTAGCGTAAAGGTTATGTGAGAAGCCAAATGATGAAAACTTAAACCATACTATCTAGGGTGACGATACAAGGGGATTAAGCAAAAAAAAAAACAAGAAGAGTAGGAAAACCCTATATAGGGCAAAAGTATGGTCACACCAAAGGGATAGCCTAAATACAGGAAGAAGGGAAAAAGGACAGTTAAGCCAAAGAGGGGAATATACATAGGAAAGGTATAAGGACAAGGAAAAGGCAGGGAAACAAGTAGTTAAAAAGAAAAATAGTCATTAGGCATGGGAGTGGTGCTGGGTAAGGGTGTGGGGCCACAATCTTCAGAGATGCTTTCTGGAGACTGAGGTGGACTGACAGCAGAGGTCACTGGTCTCAGGGCTAAACTGGCATGAGTACAGGGTTAAATCTGCCCAGGAGACACTAAGATTGCCAATGCTCCCTCAAAGGAAGCCAGAAAAGATGCAGAGCAACTGGACCTTGGTGGGCTCTGAAAGGGCAACTGGACCTTGGTTGGCCCTGAAAGGGCAGAGGGAGGAAGTAGAGCACCCCTCAGACCTTACTGCTGCAGAATTTCTTCTCCATTCTAGCAGGAGTGGGAAGTCAGGAGGTGGCTCCTGAGTCAGTGGGAAAGGAAGAGGTAGAGATCCTCAAGGGAGGAGGTCCCAATGGGGACTAGAGAGGCCTCAAGCCAAAGAGGAGGCAGATACTGGTGGGGGACTCCACATCAGGGAGATAGAGTTTGGAGGGAGGAAAGGAGGGACAGGGTATTAAGGTGCCTACCAGACACTTTTGCAGGGAGGAGTGAAGGGAAGATTGGAAAGCTTACCAGGGAAGAGGTGTTAGGGAGGGAGCTAGATATCATTGTCCACCTAGGGACTAATGACCTGGCAAGGGATACATCAGGGGTGCAGGATAGGTTTAGGGAGCTGGGGAAGGACCTGAAGCAGGTAGCTCACACAGTGTCCTTTACTGAGGTGCTACCTGTATACAGGTCGGGGAAGGTTAGGGAACACCACACCAGGGCCTTCAATGAGTGGTTGAAGTCATGGTGCAGGGAGGGGGGGTTAACTACATTGGGGACTGGGTCCCATGTTAGGGGATAGAGGCCTTTAAAAAGAAGATGGTGTATATCCATCAAGGAGGGGAATGGCAGTCTTGGGTGGAAGGTTTGTTTACATACTACTTTGATAGGTATTTAAACTAGCTAAGGCAGGAGGCAGAAAATACTGAAGGAGGCAGAGATCCCCTCCCCCCAGAGACTAGAGCAGCAGAGAGGAGAAGCCCAGTGGAAATGAATTCACCAGGGGTATGGGGAGTAAGAACAAGTGGGAGGGCAGGACTGGTGGGTCAGGAAGAGTAACTAAAGTTGAGAGAGGTGTTAAGGAGGGTAGGCAGTGGGATAGTGAAAAAAGAGTGGACAGGATCAGGGAAAAGAGGGTGAAGGATGGAAACAGGAAGGGAAGGCAGAATGGGGTAGACAAAAGGAGTAGAGAGCTATGTGTGCCAACACAAGGAGCCTAGGCAATAAATTCCTGACCTTGAGGAAATCATTGAGGAAGCAAACTTGAATCTGGTGGCCATAATAGAGTCATGGCTCACTGACAACCACAACTGGGAAGTGGTCATATAAGGTTACACCATGTTTTGGAAGGCCATGACTGGGAGGAAAGGAGGGATGTTGTTTCATATGTGAGGGAAGATATAAAGGCCACAGAGACGGGAACACTGGGTGATAAGGAAGGGCTGTGGGTGATATGAGTTAGATAAGAGACAGGATCCAGGGCCTTTATCTGGATGGAGGTGGTGCACAGACCACCAACACAGTGGGAAGAGTTAGACAAGGTTTTGGAGGAGGCCACTGGCAGAATTGAAAGAAAGAGGGAAGATGTAGATCATGGAGATTTTAATCTGCTGGATGTAAACAGAAGCATTCTGGCTGTAGCTACAGCAAGAAGCAGGGTCATCCTTGACTCACTAGAGGGGGCACTTCTCAGGCAGCTGGTTACAGAATTTACTAGACATGGGGTAGTGCTTGACCTGGTATTTACAAAAAGGGTTAATATTGCAGACATCGCAATGGGTAGTCCCCTGGGTACAAGCAATCCCTGTACTGTGTGGTTTTTCCATCCCACCTGGCCATTCCCCATGGGTCCCCCCCATGATAGGGCCAGTGGTGAGGGGCGCCAGCCTCCCCCCACCCCCGGAAGCCAATATCCAGATTTCCAGGGGTCTGCGTGGGCACAGCTGGCCATCATGGAGCCTGCCAGCTCCATCTTTTCCTCCAGTTTTATGCCCAGGGCCCACAAATGTGCAATGGGTGGGGTGACTGTCTCTGCCTCCGTGGAGGCAGTCTAATGCCCTGGACTGGGCCCTCCCCATTCTGGGCAGTACATCTGTGCCGGCACCCGACCATTGCTGGGTGTCAGTCTACAGTGTGCTGCACTGTCCTCCCTCCCCCGAGGAAAGCGAACTCTTGGCAGATGCAAGGTCATTCCTCACCCCAGCCAACCTCTGAGTGACCCGAGTCCATTCCCGAACCCAAGTCGCCAGCTTGGCGTGAGGTGTGGCATCCAGTGCCTCAACACTCAGCGCCACTGAGCTGGCTGGGTACTGTGTGGTTTCGCATATGGATTGGGCAAGAGAAAAAAAAAATCACACTAAGATGAGGGTCCAGGACTTCAGGAAGGTAAAGGGGAGGATGGCCAGGGAAAGAGGAGACACAGTGGAAAATGATCAAGGATGGAATAGCTAACACCGCAGCATGCTGTTTGAAGGATGTAAACAGGTGAAGATGGATGAAGAGGCCATTTAGGTTCTTAAAAGAGGTGGCTAAGGTGGTGAAGGATTAAAAAAACACAGCATTTAGGAAGTACAAGGAGACCCTGATAGAAGTGGACAGAGAGGTATATCTGGAAAAACAAAGAGAGGCAGGAAGGAGGGTGAGGGCCACTAAGACACAAACAGAGAAGATGATCACCAAGAAGACAAAAAGGGGATGACTTCTTCGGGTAAGTGAGTGAAAACAGGAACGCAAGGGGTAAGAATCAAGAGGGTGGGGGGGACTGTGATATGATCAGGAAAAAGCTAACATTTTAAAAGAGTACTTCTGCTTGGTCTTCACAGTGGGGGGGATAGACCAACATGTATTAGCAGGCAGCTGTGGGGGGGGAGAGTGAACAAAAGTCAATTTTCAAAGGAGATAGTCTGAAAGGGATTGGAAGCCCTAAAGGAAAACAAGGTGATGGGACCTGGTGAGATTCACCTAAGCTTTCTAAAAGAACTGAGCAAGGTGCTAGCTGCCCCTCTGGCATCACTATTCGGCACCTCTTTGGAGATGGGAGTTGTTCCAGAGGACTGGAGGAGGGCCGATGTAGTCCCTCTGCACAAGAGCAGAAGCAGGGAAGAGGCTAACAACTACAGGCCAGTCAGTCTCACATCTGAGGTGAGGAAATTAATGGTCTTCGACACTGTGTTGCACAGGAGGCTGATTAAGAAGCTAAGCATCCTGGGAGTTGGGAGAAAATGGTAAGCTAGGTATCACACTGGTTGAGAATAAGTGGTAGAGGGTGGTGGTAAATGGCAGTCACTTGGGGGATGGGAGAGTAACTTGCTGGGTGCCACAGGGATCAGTACTGGGACCAGTCCTCCTCAATGTCTTAATAAATGAAATTGCTGAGGAACCAGAGGGGAAGGTGTGTCTCTCTGTGGATGACACAAAAATCTGCAACAAGGTGGACACTCAAGAAGGGGGATACATAGGGACGTGGGGAATCTAGAGGAGTGGTCTGGGGTGTGGCAGCTGGGTTTTGATGCCAAAAAGTGCGAAGTCATGCACATGGGGTGGGGAAACCCAGGAGCTGTGTATTAGATAGGGGGAGGTACTTACAGTCAACAAGCTGGAAAAGACCTCGGGTTAATCATATCTGATGATCTCAAGGTGACAGGGCAATGTGACAAGACTGTAGACAAGGCTAGTGGAATGCTGGGATGCATATGGAGGTGGATTTCTGACAGGAGAAGGGAGGTGGTGTTGCCACTGAATCATTCACTAGTGAGACCCCACCTAGAGTACTATGTCCAGTTTTGGAGGCCACATATCTGCAAGGACATTGACAGAGTGGAAGTGGTCCAGAGGAGGGCTACCAGAATGGTGCAGAGGATTGCACAATAAGGCATATGAGGAGGGACTGCGAGATCTCAATATGTACTCCCTGGAGGCGAGAAGATGAAAGTGAGAGGGGACATGATTGAGACCTGTAAGTACCTCCTGGGGTTAATAGGCTGTAGGTGGGGAGTCTCTTTCAGAGGAGGAAAAGCACCAGAACATGGGGGCTGCAATGAAGCTAGAGGGGGGAAATTTAAGAGGGATGTGAGGAAATATTTATTCACAGAAAGGATGGTGGACGCCTGGAACAGCCTGCCAGAAGAAGTGGTAGGGGGAAAACAGTGGGGAGCTTCAAGCATGGTGGGGATAGGCGCATGGTAATAAAAGCAGAGGAAAGGGAGGCGATGGGCACCAGTGATTAAATATGGTCCAGGGTGTCTGAAAAGGCAGAACAAAATGGGGCAGATTGGCTAGGCCTACTGGTCCTTTTCTTCTGTTGGCAAATTCTGTTTCTATGTTTCTGTTTAAAACATATTATAATACAATGTCCTTTATATAATCATTGTAGAGTTTTCTATTTAAAACAATTCTTAGTTAGATATATGAATCAACAACATGGTCCTGTATTTATTCTAATGCATCCCATGACTCTGGAAGATGCAATGATGGCTGCTAAATGTATTGCCTCTGTTATTCATTTAAAAAAAAGAATTATAGGGAATGTAATAGATTGCTGAGATGTAAGTTAACTGTACAAAGTTAATTTATTAATGTGAGTCATTGTTATTTATGTCAAGTTCTGTTTAATTTATTTATTTATTGAAATGTTTCACCAGGAGGGCACACTGAACAACAAGTTGCTCGTCTCACAGTGCGACCTGGAAGGAGGGGTTACATAGGGTTGTGAAGGATGATCAGTTACAATAGTATGTGGGTAGTACAAACAATACAACATTGTAGGATTATGCAACAGCTGGAACACAAGGTATTGCACAATAAACAGTAGAGGAACATTGGGTAAATTACAGTACATGTCCAAAATCATACAAAAGAACATATGAAAGTACAAAACAGTAATAATGCTATAGAGTCATTTTATAGTGTAAGAGTGCACCAGGAGCAGGCTCGAGGTAGTACTCAAGTTCTATTGGAGTAAAAAGGATGGGGTTAGGTTGTGCACACTGGTGACCCAGAAGGGCAGGTGTAGAAGGGGGTGGGAGTGGGGATGCAAGAACTGAATATGAGGAGAAGGGTAGCCATTTCTGATTTCTCCTTTCAGGATGTTGAGAACCCTGCCGGGGGGGGGGGGTCATGGTAGGAAGGCAGAAACTCGGGACAGGTATTAAGGTGGGTTAAAGCAGGAACAGCTGAGGAAAAGGTAATTGTGTAGGGCAGTGGTAAGGTAGTAGTCGGAGGAGGAATGTTGTATTTCGGGGGGAGAGAATTCCAGATTTTAGGGAAACGATAGGCAAAACCAGTCTGACCAATGAGGGTGGAGCGGCAAGGGACTGTCAAGGTGCGGGCATCATTTGATCTGAGAGAGTGGGTGGGGGGAGGTGGAGTGGACAGAGAGGATGAGAGATAGGAGGCGAGCCCCCCGAACCAAAATTTGGAGGTTAGTGTGGCACAGTGAGAGATGCGTCTATGAGATAGTGAAAGGAAGGTTAGAGAGCAATAGAGTTCACAGTGGTGGGAGCGGGAAGCGGAGTCGATAGAAAAGCAGCAGAAGGAGTTAAAGAGAGTGTCCAACTTGGTCATGGAAGATTTTGGAGCAGTGTCATAGACTATGTCGCAGTAGTCAAAGATGGGGAGTATCATCTTCTGGACAATTTCACGACTCGCAGTCAGCGGGATGCAACTATGATTCCTGTACAGAGCACCAAGCTTGGGGTGCAGTTTCTTCAGGATAGCATCAATATGCACAGAGAAATTGAGGTGCTGGTTCAGCCAATCTCCCAGATATTGAAATGAGGAGGTGTCCTCCAAGATGGTCCTATCAAGGGTATGGAAGGTGGGTAGGACCAGTAGCCTAGAGAGTCTCTGCCTGGTGCCAAAGGTCATTGAGACTGTCTTCTTGGCATTTAGAAAAAGCTGGTGAGAAATAAACCAGAGCTGAACTTGGTTGACATCATGCTGTAAGCTGGTTTGCACAGCAGCAGGGTTTTTGCTGGAACTGTACAAAATAGTATCATCAGCGTACATGTGGATAGAAGAGGATGAGCAGGCCGTGGGAAGATCATTAAGGAAAATGGAGAAGAGTAGGGGACCAAGCACTGAGCCCTGAGGGACACCAGTGTTGGTGGGGAGTGGAGGGGAAATGGAATCAAGGATTCTCACCGACTGGGTCCTGCCAATAAGGTACGATTTAAACCAGCTGGTGGCTGCTGGAGCAAGGCCAGCTGAGAAGAGTGAATCAAGAAGCAGGGAATGGGAAACAGAGTTGAAAGCTTTGGCTAGGCTGACAAAGATGGCTGAGGTAATCAGGCTATTATCCATCCCTGAAAGGATGGAGTCAGTAAGCCTGAGGAGGGAGGTGGTGGTTGAGTGGTTCTTCTGAAAACCAGATTGGAAGGGGGTGAAGAAGGAGGAATCAGAGAGGAATGGTGATAGTTGAGAGCGAACTAAATGTTCTTGAAGTTTGGCAAGGGTAGGAAGGAGGGAAATGAAGTGATATTTACCAGGAGTGTATGTGTCATCACCCTTGGGGAGAGGAAAGACTACTGCATGTTTCCAGGATGCGGATACTTGGGCAGAAATAAAGGATAGGTTAAGGATCAGGGAGATAGGATAAGCAACTGCAGGAGCAGAAAGGTAGAGAAGTTTAGGATCGAGTTAATCTGGTGAGGAGCCTTTAGAGAGGTTGATGGATAGGAGAGCATTAAGAGCTTCGTCAGGGGAGATAGTAGAAAAGGAAAATGGGGGAGTGGTAGCCACTGGTTGAAGCGAAGGGCTGAAGTTAGTAGGTGGCAATGGGGACAGGGAATTTAGAAGAGGTGTAGTAGGCATTAAATTCATTGGCTACGGAGACAGAGTCAGAAACTAGGGAGTTATTTATTTTGAAAACTGGAGGGGGAGGGTGAGAGGGGGAGAGAACAGGGCATGAACTACCTTCCAGAATTTAGATGGAGAGTTAGTGTTAGTCAGGAATGAGGAGTTGAAATAATCAGACTTAGCCAGTCTAGTAGCTTTAGTACATGAACTGCGTAGCATTCTGTACTTGGCATAGTCATTTGGATTTTTAGTAGATTTGTGTTTTCTCCAGGCCCAATCACGCTCCCTGAAGCAGGCCAGTAGTTTGGGGGTGATCCAGAGGAGGTGAAGCCCATGGACTCTGGTCTGTCTGAAAGGAGCAAAGACATTCCAGGTGGCAATGAATTTATCCTTAAAATAGTCAAGTGCTTGGTCAACAGAAATGGCAGTGGAGAGGGGGCCCAGTCGGTCGAAGCAAGTACAGAGCTGATTGGGGTAAGGTCTAAGGAGTTAAAGGACTGGAGCTGTATGATTTTAAGGGGAGGTTTGGGATGATGAACCTTATGTACAATGAAAATGGGGTTGTGGTCACTAAGGGTATCGGGGAGGAGACCAGATTTAATGATGCGGTGCAGGTGGGTTGTGAGTGCCCAGTCAAGCAGTGTATGATTCTGTGTTTTGAGATTAGGGCATGTGGGCTCAAGTATAAGTTGAGTGAGGTTTAGAGCAGCAACATCATTGCATAGCTTGTTTAACTTGAGAGACAACCAATTTAGATTCACATCACCCATTATGAAAAGTTCACCATATTGTGAGAGGGAGGGAGGTGATATTTGCAGAGTTCAGTCGTGACCTAGGGTTGAATGCTTGGGCGGCAATAGATGCCAGCCACAAAGACTGGGATTGAAAAAGGAAGGGTAATGCAAGTGACAAGGGCTTCATAGGTAGCTGGGATGGATGTAGATAGGGTGGTAGTAAACTGCAGTGAGGACAGGTTATACATGGCCACTCCCCTCCATGACCCGATCGATCTTGTCTGGAGATGGAATAAACAGGGATAGCAATGGCACTGTCAGGGGTGCTTTTTTTGAGCCATGTCTTGGTAATAATTAGGATGTCAGGGGTGTGTAAAATCATAAGAGTTTGTAGGAGGTCGATTTTAGGTAGCAGGCTTCAGATGTTCGGTGGAGCTTCAACCCACTAGGGGCTGTACTGGGGGTGGGGTTGGAGACATGTTATTGGGTAAGGAGCCAGGTAGGGAGAAGAAATAGGGCCGGGTTTGGAGTGGATGTTCCCTGATGAAAGAAGGAGGAGGACAAGGATATAATAGTGAAGTTTAGGACTTTTGTAATTGGAGTAGGAAATACATGAGGGAGGGGTAGAGGGAGGGAAGGAGGTAGGGGTTGAGAGAAGGAGATAAGGAAACGAAGAAAGTCAAAGTGACTAGGAAGGGAAAACAGAGATGCTGGAGGGCAATAGGGAAAGTGGGGTCTGATTACAAAAGGAGCTGTAGGGGTGATTGACAGAATGAAGGAGTTATCTGGAAAGGAAGGGGAAAGAGAAGTGGCAATAGGTGTAGAGGGGGAGACTGGGATAAGGGTAAGAACCAGGAAGGGTGTGAATAGGAGGGAGATGAAAACCATTCTGGGTAGGGTAGTAGAGGCTTTGTATTGGCTTGCAGATTCAGATCACACCACTGAATGTTAGGACATTGATAATTTGCTTTAGGTATGAATGACCCAGGACTAACTTAACTTAAAAATATGGTGGATTTTATCTGATGTTATGACATTTCACATTTTTGTAATGTCCAACCTGTTTTGTATTGGATGAACAATAAACTATAAACTATGAAAAAAAGCTATGTTTCTGTTGCCAATTCCACAGCTGCAAAATGGCAGAATTTCAGTGGTCCTGGTCATGATATAGACAGAGGATCTGTAAGCACAAACATCACAAAACAAGGTTGGGAAGACACCATCTGGCACAGAGGAGCGAGTGAGGCCTGAGCACAGCTAAGTGTTGCTGTTTGTTTGTTTGAAAGGGTTGAGTAATGTATTGCTGAATTAAATAAAGCTGCACAAATATTTAAATTTAAGGTTGGGAGCTCTGTATGGGATTCTGGAGGAGGTGGGAGACACCAGAGGCCTGGCTGAGAGAGAGAGGTCAGTGGCAGAATTTTGGCGCAGTTGGTGGTCCCAGTAGACCACATGACTACAGCCAGCCAATAGAGTGGCTGTAGCTCACTGTGTTTAAAAAAGGCCATTCTGTAGTCCGCTCCCTCAGTCAGTAAGACGTTATCTTTCACAGAGAAGTGAGCAAGGCCTGAACACAGCTAAGTGTTGCCGTTTGTTTGTTTGGGAGGGCTGAGTCCTGTGTTGTTGATTAAATACTGCTGCACAAATTTTACTCCCTCAAATCTGGACGACACCATTAGATATTGCGAAGAGAGCGGGGCTGGGCACACCTAAGTGCTACATTTTTTTGTTTGTTTAGGAGGGCTGAATCCTGTATTGCTTAATTAAATACAGCTGCACAAATGTTTTAATTTAAGATTGGAGGCTCTGTGTGGGATTCGGGGGAGGCACCAGAGGGCAGGTTGAGGGAGGGAGGGAGGTCAGCGGCTATATTCCCGCATCATTGGCAGCCCCAGCAGAACCATGTAACTACAGTCAGCCAATAGGTTGGCTGTAGTTCCTATATAATACCCAGAAGTCCAAGCAACCCATCGTGTGAGCGACCCTGAAGCATGAGTGCCATGAAGCAGGAGTGTGGCATCTATCTACGTGTCATCTGGGGACATCGACAGGTTGCCTGCAGGGAAGACTGCAGGCCACAGGCCATGCTGTTCAAAGAATGGCAGGTAAGGCAAGAGGAAAAGGGGAGAAGAAGATGGAGGTCAGATAGAAACTGCAGCAATTACCTATCTGGGGTCTGTCTCAAGAAGGGACACTGGTAAGGACTGTAGCTAATCCTTATCAGTAAGGGAATTCTATGAGAGGGCATATATCTCTCATCTAAGAGTGGATAGCAGTATTGATAGTGGACTGCAGCTACTTTGTTTCTAGGGTCAGCCTACAGGGGAGTTAGCAGGTAGGAATTTCAGTTAGAAAGCATCTGGCTCATACCCAGTTTAGTAGTGGGTCTCAGTTACTCCTTATCTGGAGCCATCCTACGGAGGAATTAGCAGGCAAACTCAGTAGGAAAGCTGACAGTGCACACCGTGGGCTGTCTAAGTAGCAAGGCAGCAGAGCTGTTAACACAAGGATCCACAAGCTGAAAAACCTGTTCTCAATAACAATGTAGGGGTGCTCCACCTACGTGAGCTCTGGTCAGAGTTAACAAATAATGCAAAGATGCTTTTACTCATGTAGATCACGAGAGAAAAAGGTGAGCATACAGGTGTAGGTATGGTAGCAAAAGAAACCTGCTTGGAGCACAGGGGTAAATGGTGGCTGGGCACTTTGGACTGGGGTAGGCCTGTTTGTGATTGCTTTTGCTATCCATGATTTTACTGCACATGTAAACTAATGACATATTAGCACTGAACAAAACCTGTATATGGTTTGAAGATGCAGTGTGTTGTCTCAAGCTGATTTCTTTTGCTACCATACCTACACCCATATGCTAACCTTCTTGTCTCATGGTCTACACAAGAAAAAGCATCAAAGCTGTTAACACAGTATTTAGCTGAAAAAGGAGTGGGTGCAGCTCTTAGCCACCCCCTCCAGGTCCTAATTGATTAAAGGGGAAGGAAAGAAGGAAAGGGTTGTTTCTTTTAAACTACCCTTATCCGGGTCAGGGGTAAAAGCTTCATAAGGGGAATGGGAATAGCTACATGCACCATGCACTATTAGGGAGTGCCTAGAATGTAAAATGAGGAAATAGGGCATGCAGTGGGGGCAGGGGGGGTAGGTAGGGTTGTAGGGTGCAGGGAATGTGGGGCAGCGGTGTTCCTAGGAGCTTTCTGGGAGATGGGATGGATGCCTGTTGGCAGGTATATTGGACAGCCAATGGCAGAAGTGTGCCACAGGTGCAGTGGTGCGGGAGGAGATTAGTAGGGTATGGTTGGGAAGGGCAGAGGGGCCGAAGGGCCTGGAGGCAGGTAATAGGGAAGAACAAGAGGGGGAGCAATGGCAGACAGTGGTGCCACATAGAGGGTAAAGGAAGGAGGAAGGGAGTAGGCAGGTCCTCAGTGTCCATCTCCCCTAGCAGGAAAGAAGGCTTAGGGTGGGGGAGTGGATAATGGAAAGGGGAACCAGCAAGGAGGTATGGGAAGGGCGTTGAGGGGGAGCACCACCAGAGGTGCCAATGCGGAATAAGTTCCTCCTGCTAGACAGAGGGGAAGAAGGGGAACTTTAATGGATGGGTAAGGACAGTGAGATGGTGAGAGAAGGAAGCAGTAAGAAGAAGGACTTTGGAAATTATAAGAAGAGGGGGTGAGTAGGGAATGGGGAAGTTGGGAAGGGGGCAGTGGGGATGGGTGAGGAAGGGGGAAGACTGTGGGGTGAGCATAAGGGAAAAGTTGGGGAGTGCCAAGGGTAACTGAGGGTCACATGGAGGGAGCTCGGGCAGGGGTAACTGGCTCAAGGGATCAAGGAGGAGTACAGAATGGGCAGATGGAGAAGGAGGGGGCAGGTAGGAGTAGGTAGAAGCATGGGCAGAGGGGGAGAGGCCCAGGAAGGTGGCAGGAGGCTGGTAATCCTGGGGGATTCAATAGTAAAGGGAGGCGAGGTGGGGGAAAGGGGTTATAAGAGGGTAGAATGTATGCCAGGGATGATGGCTGGGAGAGTGAGATCTCTGATAGCCAAGCACATGGGGCAGGAGGGTTGGAAACCTCACATAATAGTGCATCTGGGTATGAACAGCCTTTCAGGATGTGAGGTGGAGATGGTGCAAGAAAGGTTCAGAAAGGTGAGAAAAATCTGCAGTGAGGTAGGGAGTTCAGTAGACTTCTCGGAGGTGCTACCAGTCCCATGAGCAGGCATTGTAGGGAAAGTTAGAATTGAGGAATTTAATGTATGGCTCAGAAGGTGGTGTGAGATGGAGGGGTATAGGATAGATGGTGACTAGGAATAAAGACATGTATGCACCAGACATATGATATCTACATAAAAAGGGCACAGGGATCCTGAAGGGCAAGCTAGAAGAATTCATGCACAGAAACCTCAATTTAGATAGACACGGGGGCAACAGGGTGAAACATTCCCCCAGTCACCTGGTGGATGAGGCAGATAGGCCTCCCCCCCACCCCCAAGCAGGACAGAATGAGAAGAAACTAGTAGGGAGGAGGGAAGAGGAAAGGAGGTACTGGGGGGAAGGGGGAGGAAAGGGATGGAACATGAATAAAGGGGGCCCAAGTCACTGTGGTGGCTAGTATCTCTGAACATCAGAAGCCTAGAAAACAAAATGGCTGAGATGTAGGCACTGATGGCTGATGGAGAGGTAGACATAGCAGTCATCACAGAGACATGGGCCACAACAAACCACTACTGGGACCTCACAGTCCTTGGGTACAAAATGTATAGGAAGGATAGGGAGACAGAAGGGTTTTTTTTTGTATGTGCAGGAGGGGATAACCTGTACCAGAGAGGAAGGGGAAGATGGAAAGACAGAAGTAATATGGATGCAGATACAATCCACTAAGGAGAGAAAACTAAGGATGGGGATTGTTTAACGGCCACCTTCATTGGATGAGGAGCTAGACAAGGTACTGGAATCCAAGTCACAGATATAGTAGACAAGGGGGAGGATGTGGCACTACAGTCTGCCTGGGGTGGATTGGAAAATCCGGTTGCACTCTAGCACCAGGGAGCAGGTGCTGCTGGATGAGTTCCAGAGTGGATTCCTGACACTAGCTGTCATGGAGCCCACTAGGGAGAGTGCTGTATTGGACCTGGTCCTGTCCAACTGTGAGCATGTCCAGGACGTAAAGGTGGAAGTGCCACTTGCAGGGAGAGATCAACACTTGTTGTGGTTCCACCTGGACATGGGCAGAGGGATGGTCGGGACCAAGACAAGGGTTTTGGATTTCAGGAAAGATGATTTTAATAAGATGGGAGACATTCTGATATGAGTTCTTTGTGGAATCAGAGAGGTGATGGAGGTGGAACAGCTATGGGCCATAATAAAGGAGGGACTGATAGAGGCCACTAGTGAGAGTGCCAAAATCAAAGCAAGAAATCTAAGGTCAAAAAGCCCAGCTGAACTGATCCAGTGGTGTTGAGGGCTGAGGCTCTGTGTGCCTTACCTCCTACCATGCCAGCAACCGTAATTCAGGAAGGAGCTCAGGTTGCCAGGAGTCAGTCGGGGGAGAGGATCGAGCATGCAGGGGATTGCTCTCCCCTTCTGGGGTGAGGAGGTCTGCCATCTCAGTCTTTGGCTTCCTCCAATTGGAGACCTGGGTGCAGCCAGCATCCAAGCATCAACAAGGGAGGGGTCACAGTTCCATTGTATGAATGCACCTCCATGCACACATGCTGTATCACCACTACCACAGCAGGGGACATAGGGAGAAAAATGGAAAAGAAAGGTGGACTTGAGCTCCATGAAGCTCTGCCTGTTCATCCTGACTCATGCTGCCACCCAGACCACTGATCCACACTGGATAATGAATGTCCAGGCATGGGGAAGATGGCCCTCCCTTTCCTGGTCCCAAAATGGGGAGCAAGCTGTGGGGGTCACTGGACCCAGTAGAGTACTGGCAGAGGCAGTGGCTGGTCAAAAGTGGGGCTGGATGGAACTGAGTAGCCCTGGCCGAGTCGGCCAGGGAACAAAGTAATATGAAAAACAAAAAGCCCAGCTGATTTGGAAAGGAAGTGGCAAATGCAATAAGGGAAAAGAAGGCAGCCTTTTGGAAGTACAAATGTACCTAGAATGAAGAGGATAAGGAGGTCTGTAGTGCTAAGTCAAGGGTTGTGAGCAGAGCGGTTAGAGAAGCAAAGGCTGGCAAGGGAAGTACAGTTGACACAAGAAGTAAAATTGGGTGAGAAGGCCTTCTTCAAATATATAAGGAAGAAGAGGGATATTAAAGATGAAATTGTCAGGTTAAGGGGGGGGGGGTTGGCAGAAGGAAGTGAAGATAAAGCGAAGGTGCTTAACAGGTACTTCTGCTTCATCTTCATTAGAGAGAAGGATAGACTAGTGCCACAAAGGAACAAGGGGGCAGGGACAGGTAAGGAGGAAGTCACAGACAGTGTAATAGAGCAGACAGGATGCATAAGGGCCTAAAAGCCTTGAAGGTGGACAAATCCTCAGGGCCAGACAGAGTACATCCAAGGATACTAAGGGAACTGGCTGAGATGCTGGTGGGCCCCCTGACTCACCTGTTTAATACCTCTTTGGAGACAAGTAGAGTACCCCAGGACTTGAGAACTGCACATGTGGTGCCTCTCCATTAGAGTGGTCCAAGGGATGAACCAGGAAATTACATGCTGGTCAGTCTGACATTGATAGTTAGGAAACTGATGGAGACTATCATGAAGGAAAGACTGGTGTACTTTCTTGAGGAAGGTGGGCTACAGGGAGGCAGTATAACGCAGTGGTTTAAAGCTCTGAGCTGCAAATCTGGAGACCTGGGTTTGAATCCCACAGCTCCCACTTACATACTGTGTGACCCTGAGCAAGTCACTTAACTTCCCTGTGCTCCCAGGCCGCACCTGTAAACAAGCTTTCAGCTTAGTGTGCTAGTCCTGCTTAAATAACTGCAAAAAAAAAAAAATGAGAGGCAGCATGGGTTTGTGTGGAGGAGATACTGCTAGACTAATCTAAATGACTTTTTCAAATGGGTGACCAGGACCCTGGATGGGACCAAGCTGTTGATGTCCTGTATCGGCACTTCAGCAAGGCCTTTGACTCTGTGGCTCATAGAAGACTGATCAGGAAGCTGAAACACCTGGTGGTGGGGGCCAAGCATGCTAGATGGATCAAAAACTGGTTGCAGGACAGAAGCCAAAAGGTGGTGGTCAGGGGGGTGCATTTCTCAGAAGCCAGGATGGTGACAAGTGGGGTCCCATAGGGCTTAGTGCTTGGTCTGGTGTTGTTTAACATTGTCATCAGTGACCTAGCAGATGAGATCAAAGGTAAAATCTGCCTGTTTGTGAATAACACAAAGCTCTGTGGGACAATGGACATGGAGGAAGGGAGATGGAAACTAAGGGAAGACCTGGCTAGGTTAGAAAAGTGGTCCGGGATTTGGCCACTGGGGTTCACTACTAAAAAATGCAAAGTTTGCACTTGGAGTAAAGAACAAAGAAGGTGGTTTGCAGGTTACCAAGACAGAGGAAGTAAGGGACCTGGGGGCTATCATCACAAGTGAACTGAAGCACTCGGCACACTGCAGGAGAGTATCAACAAAAGCAAATCAGATGCTGGGCTGCATAGCCAGAATGATTACCAGCAGGAAGGCAAATGCCATACTACCACTGTACAGGTTGCTTGTAAGACTGTATCTAGAGTATAGTTAAGCAATAAGCCACAAGGGGGTGTGGGTTATCGTGGGATTTACCACGGCTGGAGCAGTTTGCCCACGAGGTGCGGCTGAGTGGGTAAATCCTCGCCAGCCATAGTAAATCCTCCAATAACTCCCCCCCAACCGAGTGGCTTATTGCAATTATACCATTTGCTTTTCTGTGAGAAAAAAAAAGTGTTTTTTTGTATTTGAAATGATTTTCATTACATTTTTTGATCTGCTGCAAAACAATAGTACTTGGTTGGTGCGAGCAGTAATGGGCTGCCATCTGTGACTGAGTGCATGCTTCTGGTTTTACTGTACAGTCTGTAGGAAGTAGCAGTGTTAGGGGAATATCTGGGGTTTTTTTTGGGTTTTAGTTGGAAAATGTTCTTTTGCTTCACATTATCTTTTTTTTGCACAGAAAGAATGGTCAGTGGTGTTCTTCTGATATATTTAGGAGGTATGAGCAAGGAGCTGGGAGACTGGAAGTGTACTTGTGGTGCAGTGAGAGTGATGGAATTCTGAGGTAGCGAGCACTACAGGAACATATTTCAAAAGGTTTGTCACATGTATTTTAGGCTGCAGTTACTTTTTGGAGAAATGGGATCATGGAATTTGTGTTTATACCAGGCAGTTTTTGTTTTAAATGTTTCGTGAGCTGTGGGAGAAGGCTGGGATGGTGCCGTGCTGATTTGTGCTTAGCAGGGAAAGAAGATGGAGGCTACAGTTACGTGATTTCGGGGTAGGATTTTTTTTTGAATATGCGGCTGGCTTTTGCGATGCTTATCAGAGGACTTACAATGGTGGTAAAGTGCCAGTCAGCCATTCTGATTGGTTGTTGTCGAAGGTCCATGGTATAATGTGCAGTATTTGTGCCCTTATCTAAAGAAGGATGCCGACTTGCTGAAGACAGTCCAGTGAAGGGTGACCAAGATGATCCAGGGCCAACAGGGCAACACCTATGAAGCCAGGATCAAGGGGTTCAGCATGTACTCACTTGAGGATGGGGGGGGGATATGGTCCAGACCTTCAGATACCTTAAAGGTATTACTAGGGTGAATACGGTGGGCCTCTTCAGCCTTGGTGGGAACAAGTCCACTTGGGGGCACAACCTAAAGCTGCTAGGAGGAAGATTCAAGAGAGAGGCACTTTTTCACTGAGAGAGAGTGGTGGCCAAGTGGAGTGAGCTGCCAGAGGAGAGGGTCTCCCTGAAAAGGGTGAATAGCTTCAAGAGAGGATGGGACAGAATGAACAAGAAAGTTGGTGCTGAAGGAAGGGGGAAGGGGAAATTGAGGAGGGGGTCATGGGGATGGAGGGGCAGGTCCCACTGTAAACACAGAGTGAACCTGCACACTCAAGCACACAAGATGGACCATAAAGCTTTTATCTGCTGGTACTATATGTTCATATGTTTGCATGTTCATATAAGCGGAAAGGGGAAATTGTTTAACCAGCAAAGGCACACTAAGCCAAAGCTTGTTTCCAGGTGTGACCTGGGAGCACAAGGAAGTTAAGTGACTTGCTCAGGGTCACACAATATGCAAGTAGGGGCTGTGGGATCCAAACCCAGGTCTCCAGGTTTGCAGCTCAGAGCCCTAAACCTCTGCGCTATACTTCCTCCTCAAATTCATCTCAGTTTTCAGCAAGTCACTGAAATAGAACTATATTTCTTACAGCTTTGAATTTCTTTCAGTCTTTTGATTAGCTGGATTTACAGTAGGTCTCATGTCTTTTATGTTATTGCTATAATACTGGCATAAGGCAGTAACAATAAGGGACTAATTAACACACAACTGACTATGCAATGCAGTGAGATAATGCACAGTCCAGGGATAGAGTGCTTGCTCCTGGTACTACACTAAGATGAACCAGGAAACTATAGGCCAGTGAGCCTCATATCAATTGTGGGAAAGCTCATGGAGACCATCTAAAAGAGTCGCTGGTGAGATTCTTGGAGGAAAACAGTCTCCAGGATGGTCAACAGCAAGGGTTTGTAGTGGGCAGATCCTGCCAGACAAACCTTGTAGAGTACTACGACTGGGTGATGCGGGAATTGGACAAGGGCCATGCAGTGGATGTCCTTTATTTAGACGTCAGTAAGGCCTTTTATTCAGTGCCACATGGGAGATTGGGGGGGAAACTGGAATATGTGGGAGGGGTGGGACCAAAAATGGTGAAATGGATCACAAACTGGCTAAAGGGAAGGCAGCAAAGGGTGGTGGTGGGGGAACCTCCTGTCACCGAGAGCGGTGATGAGCAGGGTACCACAGGGGTCTGTACTGGGACAAGTGCTGATTGGGATTTTTATTGCAGATATCTCACATAGGATCCAGAGCAGGATCAGTCTGTTCGCGGACGATACCAAGATGGGAGCTGTGGTTGATGATGCAGAGGGGCGGAAGGGCTTGCAGGAGGACCTGACTAAGCTGCAGGAGTGGGCGGAAACATGGCAGTTGGGGTTCAACACCAAGAAGTGCAAGGTTCTGCACTTCGGAGCCAGGAACCAGGGGAGGGATTATCACTTGAATGGGGTACAGTTGGGGAGCTCCACAGAGGAGAAGGCCCTAGGAGTGATCATTACGGGGAGCATGAACAACTCTGCTCAGTGCAGGAAGGTGGCAGCAAAAGCCAACAAAATGTTGGGGTGTATTGCAAGAGGGATCTCCTCCAGAAGGAGGGAGGTTATCCTTCCCCTATATAGGTCATTGGCCAGGCCTCACCTGGAGTACTGCATACAGTGCCGGCACCCATTTCTGAGGAACGACATCATATTGTTGGAGGGGGTGAAGCGAAGAGCCACAACGGTGATCCAGGGATTAGAGAGTAAGTCCTATGAGGACAGGCTGGGAGAGTTGAATATGTATTCACTGGAAGAGAGGAGGGATGGGGGGATATGATCGAGACCTTTAAGTATCTGAAGGGGATAAACAAGACCAACACAGAGGGGATTTTCCAGATGAGAACTGGGAGGGACACGAGAGGGCATGGACTGAAATTGGAGGGGGAAGATTCAGGAGGTACATGAGGAGTCATTCTTTTACTGAAAGAGTGGTGGACAAATGGAACACCTTACCAGATGACATAGTGTCCTGTAAGATGGTGGGCAGTTTCAAGAGGGGTTGGGACAGGGTAAGGGTAAGGGATACTGGGAATGGGAGGGGGCCAGAAGGGGCCGCTGTAAGATGAGGTGCTAGCCGCACACTTGAGCAGACTCAATAGACTGGGAGGCCTGTTTTTGCTGGCAATTTCATATGTTCGTATGTTTGTAAGAATGCATGAATTAGTCAAGTCACTGGAGTTAATTACATCCTATTTTTCAGTATGCATACATGTCACTTGGTAAACATATAGTACAGGTTATACCATTTACAATAGAATCATCTGTAAATACCTATGGGCTACAACATAACCTTTCAAATTCATACATAATAATATAAATCCTGTTATTTAGGGGATACTTATTCAAAAATATTTCAAAGGATTTTCACTGAACCCATTCATTCTCATCAAATATCCATTTAAACATAATATAAATAGCCCCCTTCCCCTCAGCAGCAGCAGCACCCCACCTCTCCCAAGTGCAACAGTTCAAGGTACAAACACTGGATCCAAGGAAACCATATATCACACCCAACATTGCCACTTTATCAAAAATTGAGAAAGCTTACCATGTAGTGAAGCGGTGAATTTCTCCAGTTGATAAATATCTAATTCGATCTTATGCCAATTGTAATTGTTGGGGTTTTAAACAACATCCATCATCTTGTTATGGCCTTTTTGGCAGCCAATAAATATAATGGGAGCAATGTCTTAGACTACGGAGGATGATGCCCTGGGTAAACCGATAGAAGTGCCATTTCAGCTGTAAAATCCAGTGGTTCATCCAGACATTCTTCCAGTTCCTACAGAAGAAGGTTCTGCCAGAATGGGGCCAACAGTGACCATGACCAGAAGATATGACTGTAGTCAGCCAGATTACAACTGCAACCCCACCAACAATAACCATACTCATGAGGCATATATTTTATCAAGACCATTGAGGTACAGAAGTATCGATACCAGCACTTCCAGGCATATTCCCTGAATATATTAAACTATGTTATTTTAACCACAAGAATGGCTCCTTTCACCCAGGTATCAAAAGGAATGGAAAGATCCATTTCCATATTAAGACCATCTAAAATGGTTTGAGTGGAATCCCCCAAGGGTTCCCATAAAATAGAATAAAAGTGATGTATCAGGTGACCCCATGGCTTATTATTATGTGACTCTATCAACATGTTTAGTAATAAGGGTTTTTAATTAGGGAGCTTAGTATAATAATCTTGTTTATGCAAGACATTAGTCCTCACCTGCAAGTATCTATAATGCTCTCGACATGTAAGGCCATAAATGGCCTGAACCAGGTCAGATGAGATTACCCCTGTTGGATCTGCAGCAAAGATTTATTTATGAATTTAAGGCCAAGATGTTGCCAGTGGGCTGGATATTCAGACTGCACCAGGCAATGGCACAAAATGGGGCACAGCACAAGTGAGCTGTGCCGGGGCCAGGACAAGGTGATTTTCAAAGGTGATGTGCCATGGTACATCACCATTGAATATCACACAGAATGCGCATGGCACAAGTATAATGGGCCAGTGCATCTCACAGACAGGGAGGACCTGGAATGCTCCAATACAGCTGCAGTTGTGCTGTGCGCATCACCCGCAATATTCAGAAGAGGGCATGCAAATGGGGCCATAATATATGCATGGCACAAATGGGGTCATTAGCATGTCATTACAGCTCATTTGCATGCATTGCACAGGGCAGCCTGGCGAAATGTGCCTGGTTCCCTGTGTAGCTGCTTGCAGTAGGTAGAGTCCTCGGTGGGCTAGTGCACCCCCCTCCCATATGCCCGTTCATGGGCCTATGTAAAATAAATTATAACCTGGTGGTCTAGTGGTCCCTACCCTCTGTCATGCCTGATCTCGGGCATCAGTGAATTAGCACACAACCTGGTGGTCTAGTGGTTCCCCCCCCCGTCATGCCCGATTGCAGGCATCAGTGAACAAATCCCATTACCTGGTGGTTCAGTGGTCCCCCATCCCACCCTCAGAGGACCCTCGCCACTCAGCACCCCAGTCATTGGCGGGCGGTAACACCCCTTCATCAGCATACCACCGGCCGATGCACCAATGACGCATACAGTATGTGCTGCATCGCTTATTGATCCACAGTGTGATCAACGGGCATGCAGACCATACTGTACTACACAGGAACGAATATGTGAATGAACGTTCATTCACATATTTGTGCCTGTGCAGTATAGTATGGTCTGCATGCCCATTGGCCCACACTGCGGACCAATAGGCATACAGCACATACTGTATGATGTCATTCTACAGGTGGTCAGGTGGTATTCGGATGGGGTCCTGCCTCCCGCCAATGACTGGGAGGGAGCTGGGTGGCCGGTGGTCCTCTGACAGTGGGAAGGGGGGACCACTGGACAACCAGGTAATGGGATTCGTTCATTGATTCCCAGGATTGGGCATGGTGTGGGGGGGTGGGGCCATTAGATCACCAGGTAGTATATTAATTCACTGATGCCCCTGATTGGGCATGACATGGGCGGGCCACTAGACCACCACATTACAGTTTAATTTGTATAAGCCCATGATCGGGCATACTGGGGGGAGGGTGGGACCACTGAACTACCAAGTTATGATTTATTGCACATAATCCCATGATCGAGCATACTGGGGGAGGGTCACATTGAGCAACGGGGAGTGTGTGTGTGTGCTACTACAGTGCCTTCAGAAAGTATTCACCCTCCTTGGATTTTGTCACATTTTGTGATGTTGCAAACTCAAATTAAAATAATTTATATGGGATTTTTTTGTCACTTATCTACACAAATTACTCTATAATGTCAAAGTGGAATGAAACTTCCGGAATTTTTTGTACGTATAATTTAAAATAAAAACCTGAAATGTCTTGATTTGATAAGTATTTACCCCCTTTGCTATGACACTCCAAATTGAGCTCAGGTGCATCCAATTTCCTTGTGAGATCACTCTAAAACTTGAATGGAGTCCACCTGTGGTCAGTTCAAATGGTTGACATGATTTCAGAGGAAATACGCCTGTCTATATAAGGTCCCACTGTTGACAGTGCATGTCAGAGCAGAAACTCTACCATGAAGACCAAGGAGCTGTCCGTAGTACTCCGTGATAGAATTGTGAGGAGGCATAGATCTGGGGAGGGGTATAAAAACATTTCTAGAGTGTTGAAAGTTCCCAGGAGCACAGTCAAGTCCATCATTAGGAAATGGAAAGATTACGGAACCACCCAGACTCTTCCTAGAGCAGGCCGTCCTCCCAAACTGAGCAACCGGGCAAGAAGGACCTTGGTCAGGGAAGTGACCAAGAACCCAATGACCACCCTAACAGAACTACAGAGTTCCATGGCTGAGATGGGAGAACCTGTTCAGAGGACAACAATCTCTGCAGCACTTCACAGATGTAGCCTCTATGGGAGAGTGGCTAGATGGAAGCCACTCCTGAAAAAAGGCCACATAATAGCATGCCTGGAGTTTGCAAGAAGGCACGTGGCAGACTCTGAGACCATGTGGCAAAAGATCCTCTGGTCTGATGAAACAAAAATTGAACTCTCTGGCCTGAATGCAAAGCGCTATGCCTGGCGCAAACCGAACACAGCTCATCACCCGTGTAACACCATCCCTACCATGAAGCATGGTGGTGGCAGCATCATGTTATGGGGATTCTTTTCAGCGGCAGGGACTGGGGCACTTGTCAGGACAGAAGGAACAATGAATGAGGCCAAATACAGGCACAACCTTGAGGAGAACCTGCATCAGTCTGCAATAGACCTTGGACTGGGGCGAAGATTTACGTTCCAACAGGACAACGACCCCAAGCATACAGCCAAAGCAACACTGGAGTGGCTTCAGAACAAGAAGATGAATGTCTTTGAGTGGCCCAGCCAAAGCCCAAACTTGAATCCCATTGAGAATCTGTGGAAAGACTTAAAGACTGCGGTTCACCGATGCTCTCTATCCAACCTGACAGAGCTTGTGCAAATCTGCAAGGAAGAATGAGCGAAAATCCCCAAATCCAGATGTGCAAAGCTGATACAGACATACCCAAAAAGACTCAAAGCTGCAATTGCTGCCAAAGGCGCTTCTACTAAGTATTGACTCAGGGGGGTGAATACTTAAGTAAACAAGATATTTCAGTTTTTAATGTTTCATAAATGTTTGTTACACAATAAAAATATTTTTGCCCCTATAAATTGTTGAGTATGCTGTGTGAATCAAGGGGGAAATAAATAATTTCAATGCATTAAAAATTCTGGTAGTAACACAACAAAATGTGACAAAATCCAAGGGGGTGAATACTTTCTGAAGGCACTGTAGATGGTGTCCCTGCTGGGCAGGTGGCCACCCATGGCTGGCGGGTGCTGCATTGCGCCCTGCACCTGTGGGTGACCAGGATTTGTTTCTCCTTGTCATGGGCTCAACATTGCACCCCCGCATGTGGTGCACATCAGGGTTGTGCCAGCATATGCGCCGCACATCCCGGGTTGAATATTAGGAAGTGCTGCATATGCACCTGCATTTGTGCTGCATACAGTACCAATGAGCCCTTGTGCATCAGGATTTGCGCAGCGTAACTTGCACCTTTGAATATCGTGCTGGGGTGCATTGGGGGTTGTCCCTTTGAATATCTGGGCCGATGTCTAAATGAAAGATCCATTTGAGCAGATAGAAAATCTGCTTCAACAGAAAACTGGTGGCAAAAATAGAAAATATTTGCAAATTTGGGGTGTTGTAATTGATACCAAGTTTTTTAATGTATGTGCTGCAAAAGTAGTAAAATGTTGGAGCAGAGGCAACCACTCTTGAGTTGCAAACAAAATAGTGTCTAAATCAAATAAATAAGAGTAAATTCTAGTTCCTGCTGGGAGGCAGTATATCCAGGTAATAACCAAAGAGTTACTATGCGTAAAAACACAGCCTTAGCATAAAACAATGGAACATCTGCCTGTGAAGAGTCCTTGGAACCTTATATTGGAATAATGTCTCTGACTTCTAAATCTTTTTAAGCCTCAGCCACTGAAGAATAGGTGACTTAATCCTGTAGGAAACTGTACCACCAGATTCACCAGGTAAGAGTTCTAAATGTCAGTTTATTCAAACCTAGATGACTGAACAATGGGATGTAGCCCCTTCATTGCTGTTGTGTGCTCGGTGCATAGTCTTCATCAAAGAAAATTCGTATTGTGCCATAAAAGATCTTCTGTTTACTCCAAGAATGTTGTAGGATTTTATCTTTTTCAGCATAGCTAAGAAATCAAATTATGATAGAGTGAGGCTGGGTGTTGGGTGAAGTAGGCTTGGGGCCTAATGGTCTATGGGATCTTTTGAAGAAAATCAGGAACTCTAGCTTCAGTTCCAAGGCAGTCCTGAGCAGCTGATCAAGAAAGGCATTTATATACTTGCCTTCTTCATTTTCTGGAAGCCCGTATATCCAAATATTTCTCCTCCTAGCTCAGTTCTCCGTATCTTCTTGGCAGAGGTTATATTGAAGTTGAGCCCTGGCTATGGTGATGAGTGCCTCTTCCAGGTAATCCAGACATGAGGCATTTTGCGAAATTTACTGGTCAGCTTTGTTCATCCATTTTTGCAGGCCTTCCAGGTCAGTACGAATATCCTGTAATGATTCTTTCATTTCAGTCTGAAAGTCCTGGATCACCTTTTAGATTGTCTCCATTTGAAGTTTCTGCAGTGGCAGTTTGTTCTGTTTTCCTGATTTCCTGCATTCCTCGGTACCTGAGGCCCTGTCCTGAGTAGCAGGCTGCTCTGAATCCAATGCATAGCTTTCTGTGCTGCTAACCTCCTCTGCTAAGATTTGAAAGTGGATGTGAGTATTTTTGGCCATCTTCAGTTTGAAACTGTTATACCCCTTTAAAAATTATTTGTAGAAGGTAAAACTTGGGGTGCGGGGTGCTAGAGAGCCCAGCACTAGACAGGTCATGATTTGCATCAGCTCCTGCAAAACTGTGACTTTTTGCTTTAAAAACCTTTTTAAAAATAAAATATTAACTTAAATTTACTAGCAGATTTGAATTTAGTGGACCATAATGAAATGATCGCCACCAAACCTGATGATGGGATGCATGGAGGGGGCAGTGGGAGGACAGAGTTCCAAGCAGATACCGACTACCATGCTACAGTACAACCAGGCCCAAGTCAGGCCATTATATCTACAAAACCACCACCCTGGGAAAGGGTATTGAAAGCAGTGGCGATATAGATAAAAAAGTGGAGAATATTCTTGAACACCTTGGTATGCAGGACACTAAAACTGAAACCACATTTAACAGTCGCTAAGGAGGCTGAAGACCACTCCATGAGAATGCAAGCAGCTGTGGCACAATTAATGATAGAAAATTCACACCTTCAGACCCAGTTGGAGGCATTAGAGAACTCAGCCAGGGCTACAAATGTCTGCCTGGTAGGTCTACCAGCAGGTACCAAAGGAGAGAACTTGCTAACCTTTTTGAGGCACTGGCTAATGGATATTTTACCAGAGAATGTGGAAGTGGACATTACTGATATTAAAACAGCTTACCACGTGAACTTTAGAACCTGACAACTGAACCCAGAAGCTCCACTTGCAATACTGATAGTAACAACTGGAATGGATGTAAAGGATCGATTGTTGAAGTGGACCAGACTCCATCACCCACTTCAGTATGAAGGGGGTGGACATTCGACTGTTTCTGGATTAGTCATTTGCAACCAGAAACTGTAGAAAATACTTCGACCCCCTAAGACAACAATTAAGGGCTTTGGGGGTGGTCCACTCCCTTCTGGCACCAGCAAGGCTCTGAATTACTTAAGAAGGGAAATCATTCCAATTTACAGACCCCAAGGAGGCTAAGAAAAAGGTAGAGGAAATAGCTGCTGAATTTCAAGCATCAAGAGAGGAGGAACCTGATTCCGATATTGAATCATAAGGTGGTTTTGTTGGGAATCCCTTTTGTCAGTGCAGCATACACAAAGACTTAATGTTCCCGAACTGGAAGCTAATGCCCTACTTCTTACAGTATGAATAACATATAGTGCAAACATGAGAAAATATAATCCTTTGTAACAGGGGTTTGGGCATGGTGTGTAGCTAGGCTGCTATTGATCTGTTATCTGCAGAGTTTTTAAAGTTTAAAATTATTTTAACAATTATGTTAACATTTCTCCTGTGTACAGTTATATTACTTTAGAAGTGTTTTTCCTTACAGCTGTTTATATACATTTAAAAGAAGTGCTAGATATGAGGCAATAATGTTATACAATATGGCGCTTTTGGGTCTCACCGTTTTTTCTCGTGTTCTTCAAATGGCGGGAAGCATTTTTTCTTGGGACACAAAGGAGGAGTTTAAGATTTAGCTTCATTATATGACTATTACAGCTAACAATGGATAATAAAATAGAGAAATGTTATTGTTATTTAGTATATTGAAAAGGTAAAATGTACAGGGAGGTAGCGAGAACTGTATGCAAAATAATCTTTTCCTTAACACGGGAAGCGCTAAGTGGAACAATGACTTAAATAATGTCACATTAGATCTATAGCTGATACGTTGTTTTATTGCCACTAGTCATGGCTTGGTGTGCATTTCTGTGACATTGACAGATGAGAGTATTAACTCACTTATACGGACTACCACAAATGTAACTAATGCAATAGATTACTAAATCTGGGTGTTAAAATGATATTGTAATGCATTTTATCTGGGATCTATTTTTATATGTATTACTGATTTTCAATGACTGTACACAAGATAATTAATAAAAAACAGTTCAAAAAAGGAAGGTAAAACTGTGAGTACTCATTAGAAAAAGTGGTTTATTAGAAACAATGTGAGGGGAGCTCCTGAGCCCAGCCACCTACAGTTCCGTGGCTCCACTGGAAGTTGTCCCCATCTTCTTCTTGATCTTTCTCTGTGATCTCCTCAGAGCCTGTACATCTGCATGCATTCACATGTATGCAGAGGACACTGTCCTTTTTGCCAACAGATCATCAGTCATGTGGTTAGAAGTAGTACTTCTGCAGAACTTTGAAAATGTCCCCTGCATGTTCCTTTCCAGAAAACTAACTCTGAACACTAAAAAAGTGGTACCCATGATTTTGGTAGCAGACAGAGCATTGCCAGGGTCCCCTCTATTGCTGTCTTCAAGACTCTGTATGACTCCCTCCTGAGGAAAGTCCCTTCCTTTAAATACTTTATGGTCTGGCTTGACCATCACCTTGATTCTGTTGCCACCTTAGTGCCATCAATAAGAAACTCTTCCCACAACTAGGCTCACTGCACATAACATGCCACATCTCCCCCTCCAAATAAGCCCTGAGATCATTCTTAGGAAGATCCATTTGATGTATGCAAATGAGGTCTGTACTACTGTCCTCAAAGCTTTGCTGACTAAGCTGAATCCCATATTCCACTTCTACCAGTTTGCATTAAAGTGCCCCACAACCCATGCATACACCTGTGCTAATTGTATACCAGTCGATCACTCCTCCTCCTCACCTTACAAGGCAGGCACTGCTCTCACGCCTCCTCCTTCATCTCAACATTCTGGTTTTATACCCTCTCATGCTAGGTCTCTTCCCTCCTCTACCTAGTCCCTCCCTCCCTCCCTCCTCCTTCTTCCTCAGATCTTCTATCACCTGCTCATCATTTATCTCCACTATACTGTAACCTAGCTGGGCAGAGTGCCTTTTCCTACCAATTTTCTCACCATTAGAATTGCCTTTCCTTCAACCCTTTGACTAGCCTCTTCTTCTCACATAAAACTCACCTCTTTGAGTTCACTTCTCATAGTTTTGCCTGGAACTAGCCCTTCTCCTCTACTTGCTTCATCTCCTCTGTCCTAGTCACCTGTTGTCCTTAGCCTTCAGTCCAGCTGCCAGAGGTCCCCCCCATCAAAGTGCATTAATTACTGTGTACGTCTTACTGTTGCTTAAATATGTATTTTTGTTTATCTCTCCCTTTACTAACAGTGCATGATGGAAAGCCTATTCAAACACGTTGTGCAGAGTAAAAAGATATGCCATGCAAAGGGACTTTGCCTGCTGGGGCTTTCTTAGGGCCAGTTGTCATACTGGAAGTCATATTTAGCACAGCACAAAGTACTTTGCTCCACAGAGCAAAGTGAAGGTGTCTTCACATGTAAATGAGAGGGGAAGCCATGAATACCAGGCAGAATACCACATTCGAAGTCAGTAGTTGAGGTACTAACACTAATAGCACAGGAATATAATGACAGTGCTCGAACAGTGGCAGACATGAGCAAGCACACACAAAAAGGACTACAGCACCTATCAAAGCATGGCAAAGTAGGTACAGACATGTACAGTATGTGTGACCTCTTATAGGATAATGTGAAATTTTACATTTTAGGAGAAGGTCCATTGTACTCAATATTTCCTTTGTTATTCTGAGCCCTTTCCCCATGGACTTTGCAGTACTGGAGCACAAAAATGGGCAACGTCCAAATCCTGTCTTGCATTACATCCAAACATCACCACAGTTATTGCTCTGCTCTGCAATGGAGAATAAAGTTGTATTGCAGTGCCACTAGGCACTCCTGCAACATGGGCGCAGACTGGCTCTTTCATTTCATAGTGCCTGGTCCCCAGTCAATCCAAGGAGCAAAGGCTGGATAATTATGGGCATTATAATGTGTATTTACGTCAACCTGGCCACACCATTGTGAGTGATTTAGTCGATTTGTGACAACAATGCTGGCAAACAGGTGTACAGGTTTGAGAGCACTGTAGTGAGCTCCATTGTGGCATGGATGGAACGCTGTTAGGACTGGGAGCTCGTCTGTTGTAGGCATTTATTCTGTGGCATGTAAATGTGCTGCACCACTCGCAGTGCTGCAGTACCTCCAGCAAATCAGCACATGCATTCTATCTGATATATTTTCCAGTTGAGGAGTCTACTTGTATAGATATGTTTTTACATTCTTGCAGTATATACCTGTACTTGTGCGTTGTGTGAATTTACAACAATTTAGCCCTATAGTAAGTGATTGGTCCTTGCATTCCTAGAAACTCACACACAAAAGTATTTTCTCCTTCCCATACATGAAGTTTTCATTGTCAGTGAGCATCTCTTTCACACACACACACACACACACACACACACACACACTGCAGTTTACAAGAATATGCTTCCTGTCTTGCTGCATAAAACAGCAACCTACAAAAGTAATATGCTTTGGGTCATGTACGTCTTTTGTTGTAAACTCTCTCTGACCCCATCAAAAATGCAGACCACAATGCAGGAAGTACACAGACTGACCCTGCACCGATGTACAATGGCATATGTGTGAACAGGCAAGGGTGTGCAGTAGCTGGAGCAGCACTTGAGTGGAGGAGACCATAACACTATGAAAAAGGTAATGTAAACTCAGCTATAATTAGCCATGCAAGTGAAGTTAGTGGAATGCATGGGTAATGTTGCCATTAGCATAGCAATGTTTGAATATGGCATGTTAGCCAGTGTTGAAATTATACATTATGAGCTAGAGGGGCCCATAAGTGCCTTGTCTTTAAAATGAGCCCCCTTCCCGTTATAAGTCAATCGCTGTAATGCATGAGCTACCAGGGTTCTCTTCAGAGCTGGGGAGGAGACAAGCCCCACTGTAATTCCAATACTGATTAACATCCCAGTGCTGACACTTTTATGCTGCCCTGTATGCAATGAAGGTATTGTGTGGTATTACTGTGTCTTGCTTTAAAAATTCATTAGTAACCCCAAGCTCCCGACACCCCACTCTTTCACCATACCTGGCAATGATTCTTGGCTTCATATGCCTTCTTGGCCAAAACATGTAAATAAATGCAGAAATAAACAAAAAACAACACACACACACACACACACACACACACACACACACTCACTCACACTCACACTCACACTCACTATACACAAGGTACAGAGGGTTTCTTCTTTCCTAGGCTGAGTTTTTGTACCCAGGCATGGTCTATGCTTCAGGCACCATAGCTGCCAAACAAAACTTTAATAGTCCTTGGACACTGGATAATGCCGCTTTAATAAAGCAGTCAATTATATTTTATATGAAGTCAGTATATAATAACCGGAAATGCCACTGGCAGCATGTGCAAGGGATCAGCACGAATAAAAAAAATCATTGTTTCCTGACATGCTTGAAACTGAACAGAGATAATTTGGTTTAATAGAAGTCGGGCAGTGGAAAGATCAGATTTAATTTTTGGAGAATCAATCAATCAATGGAACAAATGCTACTGTTGGTGATATTTATGCCTCCTTTTGTTTCAATAGGCATTGTGAGATTTCGGCTTCAGATATCAGAAGCATAATATGAGACTGGTGCCTGAAAGACATGATCCGAAATCATTGCTTCTTCCCATATTCGTGTCAGAATGTTGACAGAAAACAGGACCAAACTATGTGTGCACTGTGAAAATTAACCCATTGAATACTGGATACAGCTGGTTTCACTGTGACATCTGCATGGGGAAGTGGGAACTTGCATATTTCATAGTTAGAGTGTCCTTTTACATCTTTCAGGGCAGACATAAAATGATTATAGAAAGGTGCTGTAAACATGCAGTATCACTGTAGTAAAGTGGATACAAACAGGTCTTTTTCCAGTAAAAATTTACCAACATATTTGTTCAGAAGTTACAGGCATAGCACTGCTAATTGAATGACACGCCCCTTGCATACATAGTTTTCATTGAGCTGATTCATTTGTAGTCCCACAAAGTGTAGAGAGGAAATCTCTGTAAACTGGCATACAGTTGTACATCTTAATTATTCATTCCAACTTATAAAGCAGGGGTGAGGGGTGACCAAGATGAACCTAGAATCCTTTCCCACCTTCTTTTTTTCATGCTTTTCTTATTTAAAACCAAAAAGAAAAAATGTACATCATTTGTTGCACATCTTATCTATAGCGACAATGTCCATAAATATGGGACATATGACCATTTATATACTATAGAATATCATCTCCTTGTATTAGGTGAGGTCATATCCTAAATAGATACTTCTCTCAGTATTTACGGAAGAGAAGGTAGGGCAGGGCCCACAGCTCAGTTCCATGGACACGGGGGAGGAGGTATGCACTAGTCCCTTCACAAAAGAAAGGGTCCTACAAGACCTCGATAGCTCAGGGTGGCCAAGGCAATGGGACCTGATGGCATACATCCCAGGGTACTAAAGGAGCTAAGGGTGGAACTAGCAGAGCCATTATCAGAACTGTTTAGTGAGTTTCTGAGCACAGGAGAGGTCCCAGAAGACTGGAGAAGGGCTCAAGTGATCCTGCTCCACAAGAGTGATAGCAGGGAGGAGGTAGGGAACTACAGGCTAGTTAGTCTTACCTCAGTAGTGGGCAAGATTATGGAGGCACTCCTTAAGAAGGGATAGTGCAACACCTGGAATCCATAAGAGCACAGGATCCAAGACTTCCAAAAGGAAGGTCCTGCCAAACTAATCTCATAGATTTCTTTGACTGGGTAACCAGAGTGGTGGACCAAAAAGGAGCAGTTGATGTCGCCTACCTTAACTTCAGCAAAGCTTTTGATACTGTTCCACATAGAAGATTGATTAATAAGCTGGGTAGGCTCGGGGTGGGTCAGAAGTTGGTCAACTGTGTGTCAAACTGGTTGATGGGCAGAAAACAGAGAGAGGTGGTAAATGGTATACAGTCAGAAGAGATGCAAGTCACAAGTGGGGTACCTCAGGGATCAGGCCTGGGGCCAGTCCTCTTCAATATCTTCATCAGTGACATTGCAGATGAACTGGAGGGTAAGGTTTGTCTGTTTGCAGATGACACCAAGATCTGCAACAGAGTAGATGATCCAGATGGGGTGGGCAGAATGAGTTCAGTTCAGTTCAAGTTTATTGCTCAGAATATCAAGCCATTGCAAATTCAGACATAAATATTAAATTAATTAAAATCATGTCAAGCTGACATGTTATTAAGAACAGTTTTCAGAAATATAAATTCACATTTACAATATCCAAAAGCCACATAGTGTCAAATCATCACATACTCATTACAACACTGTCTTAACCTTACAATTTAAATCCATTTGCCATAAAATCTTCCTTATGTTTACCATAATTTAGTTATAAGATACAAAATATATACCTTTTTTTCACCATCCATTTACACAAGAATCACATGATTCTTTTACATAGGGGACAGTTTTAGGTGGAAACATTTAAGTTCCATATATCTTAGGAGGGAGGCCACAGGGTCAAGCACCTCTTCTTTCTGAGTTTTTAATAGAAAAGTCAATATGTGAGATGGTTGATATGTAAGTTGCTGAATTAGGCCACCCAAAAGGGAAGTCCTCATTTTTTCATACAAGGGTCAAAGCAAGATCACATGTAATAAGTTATCTTCGCTTAACCCACATTTGCAATAAAGTTCTTCATTTTTACTTTTCTCAAATTTTCCTTCCCTAACATTACTTGAAAAGCATTCAAAGCGAAATCTAGTAACTGCTTTTCTATGTTTGGGATTTTGTAAAATCTCCAAATATAATTCAAATTTATGAGATCTCTTGTTTTTAGCTAACCATGGGCATGCTTTTGACAATCTGCAGGTCTCCAAATCCTTTTGTATATATACATTATTTATCCTGGAATTGACTTGTTCTGTTGTTTGGACTAAGGGAAGTCTTAAACAATCTGTTATGATCGACATCAGACCAAGTGGTTTAATAATTTCTTCTACTACTTTCATACAAGGGAAGGTTATTTGAGAATGAAGATATGTTAAACCTTCCTCCAAACAAACCCTAGGGAGTCTATTCTGATTCATTCTGAACACTTTTAACCAATAGTTTACCAACCTTTGCTGTATTTGGCATTCAGTTGAGACCTTACCAAGCTCTGGCCTCACTAACGAGGATGGGGCAGAGATTGGAAGTCCCAACATCTTCTCATAGAGTTTATTCACGCTCAGATCAAGTCCCAATTTACTGTTGTAATTGATGCCCCAAATCTCAGCTCCATAAAGAAGTTGGGTTCTGATTTTGGCATCAACAACCATCAGATTCCCCTTAATAGAGTTCTCTCTCTGAACCTTGAAAAAAAAAGACAAAATGGCAAGGAAAAACTTCTCTACCTTTATCTTAATTTCCCTCAAGTGCTCATACCAGTTCCCATTTTGGCTAAAGGCTATTCCCAAGTAACAAAAACTCTTTACCTCTTCTATTCTATTCTGATTTATGTAATATTTATAATTGTTCTTATTCTCCCCAAATACCAATACATTAGTTTTTTTATAGTTGATCTGTAAATCTGCACTGAAGCATTCTGCATAGAACTTGTCCAAGCTTCTTGTCATGCCTAAATGACTAGTTGAAAGTAAAGCTACATCATCGGCATAAACCAGATAAGGTAATACTCTTAGTCCAATTTTAGGCAAATGAAATTCTTCGTTATACATTTTGTTTAATACAGTGCAGAAAAACAGATTAAACAACTGTGGTGCCAATGAACAACCATGTTTAACTCATATATTAGAACTAAACCATTTACTAATTTCACCTTTATTATTATATCTAATACTGACATAATTGTCCTGGTGCATTAGCCTGATTATTTCCAACAATGAGAGATCTACTTCAAGGCCTGAGAGTCTTTCCCAAAGAAGAATTCTATTGACTTTGTCAAATGCTGACTTAAGATCGATACTTTTTATTTATGAATAAGGTGAGCCAAAACAAAAGTCTGATCTATTGCCGAATAATTTTTTCTGAATCCAGCTTGTGCATCATCAATTACATTCTTGGACTCTACCCATAAATACAGTCTTCTTTTAATAATTTTGGTAAATAATTTTCCCAAATTATCAAGTAAACTAATTGGCCTATAACAACCAGGATCCTTTCTGTCGTCCTTTTTGAAAATTGGCACAATAATACTTAAATTCCAACTTCTTGGAAATAGCCCAGTTATCCATACATGATTAAACAATTTGTGAAGAAAAGGAATCCAATGGTGCTTAGTCCTAATTATAACATCGAAAGGAACCCCTTCAGGGCCTGGAGCCTTTCTTCTTTTGAATGAGTCCATCGCATTTTCTATCTCTAATATGGTTATCTCATCAGTGGGTCTATATATTCATTCACTAATCTTCAACTGTGTTGATTTTAGGAGATAATCAGGTTCATCCCTGCTAAAAATTTGTTTATAATAAGTTTCCAAAGTACTGGGCTCAATATGTGCCTCAATTTTATCAAAAGTTTTAGTTCAAAATCTAACAATATGCCAAAACAATTTGTTGTCCTTTGAGTGGACTGCCCTTTTTAATTCCATCCATAACTGTTTGACATATTTTCTTTTATTATTAATTAACACCAGCTTATAAATTCTCCTTATTTGATTCATTTTTTTTATTATTCTCTTTATTCGGGTGCAGTTTTAATAATCTAAATTGTTTATTGAGATGTTTCCTAGCTTGTTTGCATTCTGCATTGTACCAGGGTTGTCCTTCTTGCTTCTTTATTTTTATCTCTTTCATTATTATATAAGCTACTGCATTTATAATAAAATTATAGTCAGATATTATTTGATTAGCACAAACATTATCCACTGATTCTGATAATCTCATTAGAATACCTGCATTTTGTAGAATCTCTTCAAAATTTGGAGCTTCGATCGTATCCCCACTCAACTCTATTCTTTTTCAACTGGATTGATAATGGTTCACGTTTAGTTAGTTTATTGGTACCAGATTTCCTGATTAAGCTAAGTTCAACTCCTAGGTGCTGACTCTCAGGTCTTAGATTCAAATATAATGAATAACATTGATCAATCAGGTTTAAATCTGTCCAAACAAAGTCAGTGGTTGATGAGTCATTACCCCCCAGAATGAATATTCTCCCTCTAAGTCCAATGATATCCTTCCATTCAAAAGACATAAATTCCTGTCAATCATTAACCTATGCAGCTCAATTCCACATTTATTTATAACCAAACCCTTTGCTTTTCTTGTAATTTGTACTTTGAATTTTTCATTTAAGGACAAAACCACCTCTATATCTTTGTTACAGGCCTTTAAGTTACCTAATCTAGCATTAAAGTCCCCCATAATTAACAATCCACATTCAGTGAAATCACTTTGAATGCCTGTCACTACATCAGTAAGGGTCCCAAAAAGCTCTGAGTCTCCATATTTGCTTCCAGCAGGATTGTGGCAAATGTTAATTATAAACCACAAATTCTTGTCTCTATCCATTATTTTAACCACCTGTAGACCATTGCTATTACTGTTTAATTCTTCTGTTTTTATGTCAATATCCAATTTAATGAAGATTGTTAACCCTCCAGACCCCCTCTCAAATTTCCTAATTCAACTGGCCAATTTGTTATAAGATGTATATCCATCTAAATAAGAATTAGAAAATGCCTACATTTCTTGTACACAGATCATATCAAATAAATTCAAATATTGAATTGTTTCTGGATCCCTTAACTTTTCCCCCAAGTCCTGCTAGATTCCATGACAAAATAGTGAGTGGATCATGATTATTTATAAACATATCAAGTCTATTGGGGTCAGTAATATGTAAGAAATTAGAAATTGATCCCTGTGGCCGCCCTCTAACAGAATCTGTTTGTCATTGATTCAGTGAATATAACATTTCATATCTATTGGCTGTCTCAACCAAGGACTCCCAGCATTGTCCCTTCTGCTGTATAGATAAAAAATATCCTCAGATTTACTTCTGGTATTTTCAATACATACATACATAAATACCTAATGGATCCAAAATGAACTGTTTCCTGTTTAATTCACTGACCAGACTTTCTTGTTTAACCTTGAATGCAACCTGTCCATCATATTCTAGTCTCTTAACATTATCAATGTCAGAATTACCAACAAAAATTCACAAACAGGACCCCAAAAAGTCTGTCAGTTTTCTTTTTAAATTGATTTTATTCTCTTTATACAATTGTTTTAGTCCAAAAATAGAAACTAATGTTTCCTGTTGGAATATTGCATATCCCTTGTCAGTATAACATTCAGAAAACAGTTAATTCATGGTCAGCAAATCCCCTAATTGAATTCTCATACTCTCAAACTCCTTAGTTTCTTTTGCAACTGCCTTTAAAAGATAATACTGATTAGAAACTAGCAAGACCAACTCCAGGGTTGAGATTGGTCTAATTATGCTGGTACAATATTTAACTAGAGTACTACCATCCAATAAAATTGTTAATAAGTCACTCATTAGTTCAGTTAATTTATCCTGTGTTTCTTGTGGAATACAAGACACATTAAATAATGGTAACACAAAATCACTTCCTAAAGTTTTTAACAAAAGACTTCTAAAGCATTTACTGTCCTCTTGAGTCACTCTATCCTGACTATTCAGTAAACTAGATTCTTGCACCTTAATAGCATCGTCCCTTATTTATTGATACAGCGTTTTTATTTTGCATTTTCTTACTTGTCTTTGATTTCTTCAACTTCTCTAAACTAACTCCCTTTTTGGTGCTGTTCTCACTTATTTTCTTTCCTAATCCCTGGTGTTCATTTAAATTTGAACTAACACCTGCAACACTTGATGGCAATAGGACAGTGTCAGTTTGTAAGGGCTTTTTTTCCAGACTGGACAACTTCCCTTTGCACAGAGTCACTAAAATCTGACCTTAAGATTTCTCTCATACTTTTCACCTCTGTGTCTAATATGGTCAAATTGTGAAAAATATCAGAAAAATCAATTTTAGTATAATGAGTCTTTTCAGGCTTCTCACTGATCCCTCATTTAAGTGAACTAGACCTTTCTACCTTGTTATTACTAGGAGAGTGACATGCTGTCCCTTCTGTGCTTGTAAGAGATGCAAAATCTACTGTTGTTGTAGACATTAGATTGTCTTTTTTATCTTGTAGCGAGACCATGTTAAAACATTTCAAAATACCTTCATTCGGGGTAGATGATAATTGGGTAGCAACCCTTTTGCTCTCCTTAATTTTCTTACTGTTTTATTGCAATACAAACTTGTTATTAAACCAATTTTGTTTTTTGCTAAGTGACTTTGCAGCTATTTTTTTTAAAGAAAGTGTTTTTTTTTTGAATACCCTTAGATAACCCTCCTTACTTAACTTTCTTAAAAGTATTTTCAGCAAAAAATGGGTTTATCACTAAGAGGCATTTTACTTCTGGTAATAGCAGGCATGTAAAAAGGAAAGAAAGAAGAGAAAAAACAAAATTCAAATTCTTGATTGTGCGGTTATAGGTCCTAAACAACGAGGTTTTAGTTCTGTCAGTTCTTCCCCTTAAAACAAACTATTCTAACTTCACAATCTGCATTGTTAAGTCTCAAAGTCTGAAACCCTATAAAGGCGATGTTGTAAACTTCTCAGCCCAAAGTTTTGTATAGAGGCAGAATCTTCAGCTTAACAACCAGAACTTATTAAGGCCCACTATTAATGCAGAAGTTCGTTTCCCAGCCAAAATCCCCCAAAAATTCCATTGGAGAATTCTTGTAAAATGCAATATAACAAAATCTCCAATATTCATTGAATCCAGACTGAGCACTGAAACAAGCAAAACACAAAAAGGATGTGTATAAGCAACAAAACAAAATAAGATACAACAATGCAACAATTAATAACAATTAATAAGTGACTAATTAACTACAGGTAGCGGCAGCCACAGCAGCAATACTACTCAGCCAAAAATTTCTCACAGAAGGCCTATGGCTTTACTGCTTTACGGCTGATTAAAATGTTAAAATCTCTCTCTATATAACATAAAAATATTAGACATAAGCTCCCGATAATTGAAATCAATTGTACCATAAATTCAAAAGCTATAAAAAAATTTTTAAACCTACTTCTTGGAGTAGAAGCAGCCAAATATATCTGAAAAATGCAGAAGTTTCTGTCAAATAGAGCCACAAAAGCAATGGCAACAAGGCTTAAGGTTCAAGGCCACATTCACATTCACACCCAATTTTACAGAAAAAGAGACATGGGCAATCAGGCAAATGAACGTTTTCCTCATAGGAAACTCAGCGATAATAAAGGCACGACTTGGGGTAAAAGCTAGAAACTGGAGGTTCAAGATATAAAAATGTATTTTTGCTCGGCAGCACTCAAAAAGACATGATGAATCTTTACACGCAAGAGAGAAATCTGAGGTAAAATGCCATGCATGCATATAAATACCTAGCTCACGTGAGTGAGATGCACTTTTGGCATGAAAAATAAAAATAAACTTCTTTTTTTTTTAAAAGTGTACTTAATTAATCTTGGTTATCTCTTTTTTTTTAAGTAACCACAAAAAGACTAAAGCATAAAACATACATCATAGAGCATAAAATGTAAGATATGATATAAACATATAAAACATAAAAATCTACATCCCTTACATTTTTTGGAGTGATTAATGCTGTAGAACAGGAACACAGGCATCGGTAACATGTACGGCAGAAGAATACACAATTTGCAAATGGGACTGAAACTTTCTTTCCCTTTGGTACAAAGCTGTTCCAACTGGCTACTGTCTAACCCCCTGGCTGGGGAATCCACCTTGGGAGACCCTCCTGGCTGCCACGGTCTAGCGGACACCTCCACACTCCGCATTCCCTTTTTTTCCTTTCTTCTCTGTGGGGGAAAAAGACAAAGGCACCAAGAAAAACTTTGACCAACCCAAGGCAGAATTTAAGATTTGCTGGTAAGGAGACAAGCATACACAGGCAAAAGTGGCATACCTGTTGTAAAATAATAACAAGCAAAGTCTCCCTGCTTCTCCCCCTTTACTCCACAAAGTGAGAGTGAGAGTCTGCGTCAGTCACACACCTTCCACTGAATGGCACAAGTCCTTCCTCAGGCAAAATGAAAAGAGATCTGGATAAACTAGCAAAATGGTCGGAAGAGTGGCAACTGGAGCTTGATGCAAAGATGTGCAAGATCATGCACATAGGGAAGAGAAACCCTGAAACCATCTATAGGCTAGGAGGGGAGTTACTGGCAGTCACAAGGGAAGAAAGAGACTTGGACATCTTCATCACCGATGACCTGAAATCATCCAAGCAGACAACTAAAGCAGTAGGTAAGGCTAGGGGGAATGTTGAGGTGTATTAGTAGGGGTATCACAAGTTGTAAGAGGGAGATAATAATCCCCTCTTTACAAGACACTGGTTAGGCCCAATCTGGAGCAATGTGTGCAGTACTGGAGGCCATACCTTCACAAGGACATTAACCAAATTGAGGCATTCCAGAGAAGGGCAACCAAAATAGTGCAGGGACTGCATCAGAAAACATATGAGGACAGATTAACGGAGCTCAATATGTATACCCTAGAACGAAGGAGGGAGAGAGGTGATATGATCGAAACATTCAAACATCTTAAGGGCATTAACAAGGTGAAAGAGTCTAACATATTTCAATATAAGAAAAATAGCAGGACAAGAGGACACGGCATGAGATTAGATGGATGCCGATTAAGGGTTAATGTGAGGAAGTTCTTTTTCACAGAAAGAGTGGTGGATGCATGGAATGGCCTACCTCAGGGAGTGGTGGATATGAATACAGTGCAGGGCTTCAAACAGGCATGTGATAGGCATAAGGAAGCAATACAGATGAGTATGAATAGATAGACCATTGACAGAGCAAAAGTCAATCGCACATTCATAAGGCAGAAAAAAAAATGGGCAGACTTGATGGGCCTTGCGGTCCTTATCTGCTGTCTATGTTTCTATGCTTCTATATATTTTTTAAGAAAAAAATCATATAGGTATACAAATGAATTGACTCTCTTCCTCTCCTCAAAGCAAGCCATGAAGGTTCCATCAATAAAACATAGGTTAGAACTAAACATTATCTCTAAGCATCCTTAAGCTATTTAGTACAATATATTACATACAGTATAGTTAAAGAGGGGCACATTGAGCAATTGAAAGAAAAACTTTAGTGGCTCCCCCCGAAAAAAATAAACTTGATCTCCTGCCATGAGGATGAGTGTCTTCTATTATAGCACTATTATGCTTAATACTATAGATTTATATGAAAATTAACTTTTGTATGGCCTGACACATCTAGTTTATCTAGTAGTTCTCTTATATATCTGAAAATTAACTATATCTTTAGATCTATTTAGTGCTTCTCCTCTAATAAGGTCCATCTAGTTCAATGCTCTAGAAACTTCTCCATTCTGTTTTGTATTCAAAAAGTCATTTCTTCCATTTTATAAATTTCTAATGCAATTCTTTTCCACTCCAAGCAGGTTGGAGAATCAGTTTTAAGCCATTTACACATAATTGCCTTATTCATGGCAGCCATGCAGATATACCATAAATATTTGGCATTTACTGTATTCCTCTAACCCCTAAAGGAGGAAGGCCCAGGACCAAATTATAATGTTGTAGAGGGACTGTTATGTCAAAGAGATTTTTCAGCTTATCTTCCACAGCTCTCTGAAATGCAAAGAGGGCTGTACAAGAATAAAACGTGATCGTGTGTTCCCCATATTTTTGCCAACACTGTGTTGCTATTTTAGGGTCCCATTTAGCTTGGAAACTGGGAGTAAGGAAAAAGTGAGTTTAATCCTCCACATATATTCCAGCCATCTAGGACAACAGTTCTCAAACTTTGTCATAGTGAGCCTCCCATGTACCATGGAAAAGATCTTGAGCCTCCTCCAAAATACTGAAATATTTTTGGGCCTCCCCATAGAAAAATAGCTTACTTTTCACAGTACATCAGGAATAAATTGAAACCTCTTTGCATAGCTGGCTCTCATGTTATTAAGCTTATTGTAACCCCCCCCCCCCCGAAACAGGACAACCTACTTCCTCCAATATTTTGACTCTCAAGCCGTTGTTACCCCCTTACTGCCATACCTTCATGGGTCAGACTGCTTTTTCTGTTTCATTATCTGAAATAACCTTCCCGCTGACCTCTTCCTCTTCGCCTCTCACCCTGCTCTTAAACAAATTCTCAGGGATCATTTTGCTCCCTCCTGCTCTTATTCCTAGTACCTGTATGGTTAACACTTGTATTTGGACAGTTCTGCTGCCAGTCTAATTGATCAATTGTTCCTCGCATTGTTAGTTTATTGTTCTTAATTTGTTTGCACTTGTATTCATTTTGTATTACTTGAGTTTTTTGCAGTTACGTTTTGAATTGTATTCTCTCACTACCCTTCCCTGGGTACACCTGAAATAAGCCATGGCTCAGTGTACAGTACCTTCTCTGGTCACAGACTTGTGAATAAATGCATAAATTCACCTACTTTTATCCTCTTTCAGTTTGCCTTGTCCCTTCACACAAAATCTATAAAGTTCAAAATTGAAATATAATACTTTTTCAGACTTGCTTGAGCCTCCCCTGGAACAGGTTGGGGCCTCCCCAAGGAGGCTGGCCTCACCATCTGAGAACCCCTGATCTAGGAGAAGATACTTTGGAGGCTCCCTTCCAGATTTTTTGCCATTCAATACAGGATAACTGACTATTCGCCTTGGTATGCCCCCCCCTGACAGCGACACCAACACAGCGACCTATCAATCCGTCAACAAGATTGACAGGTTGCCAACAGGTCATTGTGTTGGTGTGCCTGACACAGGCACACACTGTCTCCCAATCCTGCATCCCCTCACTGAATCAACTCTGACTGGAGTTGAGAATCCTAATTATGAGGGGCCAGGGGCAGATACCCCTGCATGAGGGGTTCGGGGGCTGAAGCTCCCCCTGAGAAAATAGGACTGGGAGACAAATGGGATTTATGTCGACCACATACAGTCAATGAGATGCCGATAGACAAAAGTGTTGTTGAACCAGCATTGTAGAGCCATTGGCCTCTATTTCCCACTTGTATTTAAGATAGTTGGTAGAATTTGCCCTATGGGCATTCAAAAATGGTATATCTGCATGACAGGTCTTTTAAGTGTAGTTAAAAATATTATGATCGTAAATTGCACTGTCCGAACATCCAAAGTCGAAATCTGCTATTGTCTTTGTAATTGTTCTGGACATATGCTTTTAGTTGGGAGTATCTACGAAAATCTATTGAATTTCAACCAAACAATTCTCTGCACTCATCAAAAGGAATGATTGAATCTCCCCTCCAAATCTGTGCAGGATATTGCAAAGCCCCTTGGGCTTGACGGGTATACCAGATGTCCAACCCCTCTGGTGGAAAGTCTAAACATCTGATCATCCAGTGGTATCTCTACATATCTGCCTGTACCATGGGGTAGTGAATAAGCCTGTCCCATACTTGAAATGCTACTGTGACTGCTGTAAAGTAGTGTGAGCCCTTAGGTCTATCCTGTGGTAAACCAAACAGGGATGACCGAAGCAGGTCTCTTACCTGGACATCTTGCTCCATCTGTGATCAATGAGCCAGGTGATAAGTGTGATTCCAGAAGAGCAACCATTTAATTTGTGTGGCGAGCCAGTATTCATGTATATCTGGTCTGCCCTACCTCCAAATTGTTTTTTTATAACAGAGTAATACTTGGTGGACTCTGGGCTCTTTATTAGCCCAAATAAATTTTGCAACTCTTTGCTGCAAGTCCACAAACCAGTGTACACTCAATGGGGGTCAGGGCACATTGAAAACCATATTAAAAGTCTGGGCAAAAGATTATTTTTTTATTGCCTGATAATGGGCATACATTTGGATGGGGAGCAATGACTATCTCTTAATATCATCCCCCAGCTGTTTTAATAAAGGGGCATAGATATTCTGATACACATAGTTATTTGTAGTCCGAAGTGTAATTCCTAAGTATTTGAGGTGAGGTAGATTCCATCTCATGGGGAAGTGTTGTTTTAACGTATGGGAGGGAGGGAAATGAAATGCAACAATCTCTGTTTTAGTTGGATTGAGCATACATCCTGACAGCATAGAGAAGTGGGATATCATCTCCATTACCTGAGACAGGGAATGGGCTGGGGTCTTCAAGTAAAGAAGTACATCATCAGCCTGCAGAGCCACTTTGTGAACCTGCCTACTTAATTCCACTCCATTAACTTCCAGTTCTTGCCAGATTCACTGGGCCAGTGGCTTGATGTAGAGAGCAAATAGCTAGGGTGCGAGAGGGCACCCTTGTCTGGTACCCCTCCCTAACTGAAACCCAGCTGACACTGTACCCTTTGGAGAACCCAAAACCAGCAAGGACACAGTTGAGAAACTTCCAATCGACCTAACTGAATGCCTTGTTGGCATCTAAACTCATGATCAGAGCTGGTGCGGGGTCCCTATTAAGATGGTCTACAATATGTAAAGTACAGTGCACGTTGTTGGCTGTCTGTCTGCCAGATATAAAGGGCGGGATTCACAAAGCTGTCAAAAGACCCACAGCTGCGGGTAAACTGCTGCACAATTGGGTTGCCACTTGCAGAGCTGCAGGTTACCCTCAGCAGCGGGTATTCACGAAGGTGGAGCCAGATTATGACCGGCTCCATGGGTTGTGGCCGCTCATGGGTGGTGTCACCAGGGTGATGGCCAGTCATGACGAATGGCCATAGCCAGGAAGCAGTCAGAATATCCTCCGCAACTGTTGCAGCTAGGGGTGATTCCAGTCCACAACAGCAGTTGCGGAGTGGGACTTAGAAATGTACGGTTCGTGAATCCTGCCCAAAGTTTATTTGATCCATATGAACTAGGGTGGGAATTATATCTTCCAGTCTCTTAGCTATAATTGCTGTGAAAAATTTGTAATCTACACTAAGAACAGAAACAGGGCGCTACGTTGAACATAGTGATACGTCCTTGTCGGGTTTGGGTATGACAGACACCACTGCCTGTTTCTGAGGAGGGGCACCCACATCCTTCTGTCAGATCTCCTGATAAGTATGGAGCATAAGGGGAGGGTAACTTGAGCTATACATTTTTTATAAAATTCAGCTGGCAGGCCATCAGAGCCTGGGACTTCATGGTCTTACTGTTACCTATCACTGCATATATTTCAACCTATGTAATTGGGTGGCCTAGACTTGTAGTCTGTGCTTCTGATAGATGTGGTAAATTTAACTGTTCTAAAAAGGTCTGGATTTGCACTGCCCATGGCCGTTGCTGTTGTGCACACAAGTTCTTATAATACACAGTGAAAGCTTCAGAAATTATAGCCAGATGTTTCACCTTAACCCCAGTTACGGGGTGAGCTTTATGTGTTGTATGTGCTCGAGCTCTTCAGGCCCTTAAGTGCAGTGCTAGCAATTTTATTGCCCTGGATCCCCCTCATGTCTCTGTTTTAGGAATTGCAAGTTTCTCTCTACCTTCAAATCAAGGTATTTGTTAAGCTCCTGTCTTAGTTGTGTTAATTATTTTTCTCGTCTTCTATTTTAAGCAGCTGTTGTTTCTCTAAATTATGGATTTGGGCTTCTAATTGCTTCTGTTTTTCTATATGTTGTTTTTTCCTAGTGGTGGCTATGGCTATAAGTTTCCCTCTTATGAGGGCTTTAATTGTATTCTACAATATCCCTTTACTGGTGTTGGAAGAATCATTATTTTGTAGAGCCAAGATTATTAATGTGGAAATCTGATCCTGTACCTCATGTTCATTTAACAAAGATAAATTTAATCTACAAAATGTCATTTTATTAGGTATTTGGGGATTTATGTGATATGGTCGAAAGACCAATCACGATCAGCGGCGGGGTGCCCGTACATCCCCAACACACAAGAAAATGGCGCTGGGGACTTAGATTTTAATTATTCATGTGGGGGGCTGTGTCCCTGCACCCCCCCCATGGAGGGCTTCACCCCCACACCCCCTACTAAAGGATTCTTAACTCCAAGGCAGTGCATGTTGGGGGGGGGGGGTGCAAAAGCCTTCAACATTTTTTTTTCCGGCCAGGCACACAAAAATGTAGGAGTGCCCGGATCTGAAACTGGAACCCTCATAGCATTAGGCTGCCACCTACCAACCATGCTATGGGGCCAGCTCAGCAGCCCAATGCCAACCACGCCAGGCCAACCTTCCCTCCCTACCATCATGCTCACTCCCCCCCATGCACAAATACATATAGTGATGTCCTGTCACTATTTGCGCCCACCTCCCCCATCCAGTCTCCCTTCCTAAGCGGTAGCCCCATTGACATGCACCGCGATTGAGTCGCCGTTACTGCAAGTGCTCAATCACCTATGCCAATGTCATGGGCTAGCGGTATTTGGAGATCAATTTGTAAAGTGAAAGGAGTATAATCAGATAGCCCTATCAGGCCAACCATACAACTAATAGTTTGAGACACATATTGTCTGGCAATAAAATAAAATAATCCAACCTCGAATACATTGAGTGAGTTGTCTAGAAATATGTGTAGCCTGGGGCTGAACCCTATAAATACCTCCATATATCATGAAAGCCCAACTTATCTACCAAACCTCAACTTGCTTAGCTACCTTATAAGATCTCCGAGGGACACTGGAAGTAGTATCTACTTTAGGGTCTAGCATAAGGTTTTAATCTCCAGCACAGATAAAGACATCTTCCGCTACCTCCATAACTAAAGTCAATACCTTATAGTAAAATGAGTATGGTGAGTCAGAAGGATGCATACACAGAAACTGGAGTTAACATTTTTTTTTTTTTTTGCTATTATTTTCTCCCCGTCCCAGTCGGCTCTTTCTCTTTGTCATCCTCCCAGCCCTGTCCCCCAAACATCAGCCCCCTCCCATCTTCCCCCACAATTTCCCCTCCATGGCAGGGTGGCAAACAGCTCCCCAGCTCAACCACCGGGTTTGTATCCAGTGTCAGGGAGGTGTCTTATCGGGGGCAGCGCCTGTGGAGGATGGCCTTCCTTGCCATGCCACCAGGACCAGTTTCTACTTTTTTCTGCAGAGGTGAGCATGAAGTGCTGACAATGACTGAGCTGCATGTGCTTCCGCATGGAGCACGCTGGTTGGCTGCTCCTTCTCCTCCACGACATAGTGTACAGGAGCTGGTGTGCCAACACCTGGTCTCTGCTAGCTGTCAGACAGGTGCCAGTCTCTGTTCCCCACCCTCCCCGGGAGAGGAGAGCTCCAGATGTGCAATCCTCTCCCTTCCCGGCAGACCCCTGATGACCCGCTCCACCGCGAACACAGGTTGCCAGCGTGGCAGGAGGTAAGGCATGATGCTTCAGCCTTCCATGCCACTGGGCCAGTTTAGAGTTAACATTTGATCATTAAGTCACCCCTTTAAGACATCATAACACCTCTCATTGTCTGTAATCCTATCTAGCATTTCAAAAGGAACAGAATTTGGGACAAGGATAGCAACACATCGTCTGCAGCCTGATTTATAAGAGGAGAAATAAACCTCTCCATATCCAAACCCAGCAAGTTTCTGATGTTCGGAAGTCGATAGGTGTGTCTCCTGTAATAGAATAAAATCCATTGTAACATAGAAACATAGACTTTGATGGCAGATAAGGACCGCTTGGCCCTCTCAGTCTGCCCATTTCCCTACTTTTGGATAAGTTGCAGATCCTAGTTTTACCAACAGCCTACTTCCTCCTATCTCCAACTAGAATTGCCTTATGTCTATCCCATGCATTCTTAAATTCCACCAGTTTTTGTGACCCCACAACCTCCTCAGGAAGGCCGTTCCATGCGTCCACCACCTTGTCTGTGAAAAAAATACTTCCTCACATTGCCCCTGAGCCATCTCCTCTCTATCTTCAAATTGTGGCCCCTTGTTCTTGCACATCTCTTTTTCTGAAAGATGCTACCCTCTTGGACTTTGTTGATTCCCTTGAGGTACTTGAAAGTTTTTATCATGTCTCCCCTCTACCTCCTTTCCTCAAAGGTATACGTATTAAGCTCTTTTAGTTTCTCTTCATATGGCTTCTGGTGCAGATCCTGCACCATTTTACTTGCCCTCCTCTGAACTGCCTCTATCCTATCTATGTCCTTGCTGAGATAGGGTCTCTAGAACTGCATGCAGTAATCCAGATGGGGTCTCACCAACTGTCTGTAAAGAGGGATAACAACTTCATGGTTTCTACTGGTGATGCCTCTCCCTATGCATCCCAGTATCCCTACAGCCCTCCTTACTGCCTTCTCACATTGCTTGCCTACCTTTGGGTTGTCTGATATGACTACCCCAGGACCCTTTCCATTTTTGTTGTTATTAATACCTCTTGCCCCACCATTGTGTATTCTTCCCTTGGGTTTTTGTTTCCCAGGTGCGTTACTTTGCACTTTTTTGCATTGACTCTAAGCTGCTATACATTTGACCATTCCTCCAACCTTGCCAAGTCCCTTCTCATCCTTTCCACCTCCCCTTGAGTATCAACCCTGTTGCAGATCTTTGTGTCATCTGCAAAGAGGCATACTTTCCCTTCCAGTCCCTCCATAATGTCACCTATATAGACATTAAAGAGGACCAGTCCCAGTACTGAACCCTGTGGTACCCTGCTAGTAACCCCCCTTTCTTCAGAGTGGACTCTGTTTACTATTACCCTCTGCATCCTGTTGTCCAGCCAATCTTTACCCATGTTACCACCCTGGGACCCACTCCCAGGCTGGCTAACTTGTTTATTAATCTTTTGGGTGGGACTATGTCAAATGCCTTGCTAAAGTCTAGGTAGGCCACTTCCATAGCCCCTCCCTGGTCTACTACTTTGGTCACCCAGTCAAAGAAATCTCTTAGATTCCTCTGACATGACCTTCCCAATTTGAATCCATGCTGCCTTGGGCCCTGTGCCCCACTGGCCTTCAGAAACTCAAAAATTCTTTCTTTCAGAAGTGATTCCATCATTTTCACTTCCCCACTTCCTGCTGCTTTAACTGGTACAGTTCTCTGTCCTGGTCCTTCTGTGTTTCCTTATACTTCCTGACTGCTGCCTTTTTCTCCCTAACCTTCCCTGCCACTTCTTTTGAGAACCATAGTGTTTTTTTCCTTCATTTTGTTTTGTTTATTTGCTTCACACAAAGGCTTGTTGCCTCTCTGAAGGTAGCATTGAATTCTCCCCATTGTTCCTCCACCCCACCTTTTTGCCTATTTGCTAATGCTTTTCTGATACACTCCCCCACATTACCAAAATCAGCCCTCCTAAAGTCCAATACCCTTACCTTTGTATGACTTGACTCTATGGAGGTGTTTATCATGAATCACACTGTTTGGTGGTCGCTTATTCCCAGATGACTACCCACTTCTAAATCCAAGGTCCTCCCTCCATCCCCATTTTGAGAGCACTAGGTCTAAGATTGCTTCCTCCCTCCCTCCCATGTGGGTTCCAAAGCAAGCTGTCTGAGGCATGTCCCCTGTAGGGCATCAAGAATGACCCTGCTTGTGGATGTGACTAAAGCAAAGATACTTCAGTTAACATCTGGCATATTCAGGTCCCCCATCAACAATAGTTCCCCCATTTCTGCCATTCTAAGGATGCCTTCTGTCATTTTCTTGTCCATTTCATCCCCCTGAAATAGGGGTCTGGATACAACCCCTGTACAGATTGTGGTACCACTTCCTGTCTCCAGGGTAACCCACAGTGCCTCCTCTCCTCCCTGTTTACCCTTCAGTTCCATTGCTTTGATCCATTCCCTTAAGTAGAGAGCTAATCCTCCTCCACTTTTACCCCCCCATCCCTCGTGTTGATTGTGTACCCTGGTATGTTGACATACCAGTTATGGTTCTCTGTGTACCATGTTATTGTGACTGCTGCAATATCCAGGTGTCCCTCTTCCATCAAGGCCACTAGTTCAGGGAGTTTGTTATACAGACTAGGTGTATTGGTACTCATCACCCTCCATTTTTTGATAGCCTTACCCCTTTTAGCCCCATCCCTGTCCTTACTGTCTTTGCCTTTTTCTCCATTCACCCCTGTCCTACTCCCTATCAGCTTCTCTGTCTTAGTGTTTACCTCACTAACTACCCTGTTTTGTGGGGGGAGGGCTGCGATTTCCAACTTCTTTTCAGTGCCTCCCCCCCTTGGCTCATTTAAATGTTTGCCAATGAAGCATTTAAACGTATCACCTAGGATCCTGATTCCCCTCATGGATAGATGCAGGCCATCATGCCAGTATAGGCCCACGTCCCTCCAGGTGGACACGCAGTCTCCAATGAAGCCAAAACCCTGAGCTACGCACCAGTTTTTCAACCATTCATTGAATCCCATGGTGCAGAGTACCCTAACCTCACCCATGCCATAGACAGGCAGCACCTCTGAGAAGATTACCATGCATGCTACTTGGCTAAGGGTTCCTTCCCAACTCTACAAACTCCTCCTGCACTGCTCTGGTCCCAGTCCCAGCCAGGTCATTTGTCCCTAGGTGGACAATGATGTCCATCTCCTTCTCCTGTGCTGCTGCTCCCATGATCCTCAGGATTCACTCCCTGTCCCTCCCAACCATGGCGCCAGGAAGGCACCTTACCTTCCTCTCCCCTCCCCCCAGTTCTACCCTCCTAATGATTGAGCCTCCCACCAGGAGTTGTTTCCTTCCCCTGTGGGGTCTCATGCCACCCTTCTCTGGATCTCCTTTGTGGAGGTTCCCACCATCCTTCTTGGTCTCCGCTGTGGGTGCCTCCATAGAGGAACCAAGCTTTGCCAGAACAGCATATGAATTCGATTCTTCAATTGTTATATAAAAGTCATAACTTTTTTCCATTTAATAGGATTTGTCAAGCCATGTACATTATAAGTTAATATTTTAGATCCCATATGGAAATTGAATATCACAAAAACATCTCATTAGCCCAAAACATATTCTTTGAGGTATAAAAATCCTCCCCATCACCATTGGTGTCAGAGAGCCGCTATGTTATGCTCCAATACACATAATAAACTATCAAGTAACAGGTAAAACAGCAAACTTGAAACATATCTAGATAACTTCCAAAGAGGGAACATCTTTATATGCTCCCTATCTCTGCATAAGATGTTCCAGTTCTGCTTCCTAAACAGAGTTGTAGTGTGGTCCAGGTCACCCTTTACATGGGCCACTACAAAGGCTACTATGAGCAGCAGAATTCCCCTATTGTTGGGGGGTTCCCTGTCCACTAATGTAGCCTGTAAAATTTAAGAAAACATGACATGGCCAGGATCCAGTGTCCATCTCACAGCAGTGTCAAATATCCCCCCCCCCCACGAATCATGAAAATAAAGATCACTATTGGCATTAGTCCAGCGAGTATGCTATGTAAATTAAAAGGTGTGGATATCACAAGGAAGAAAGTCAGGTGAACATCTCCTCAGAGCTTGTCCCCCATATCTGTAAAGGGTTTAAAAAAAAAAGGAAAAAACCCTATACCAGACCCTCTACTAGCAGTTCCGCGTGACCAGTTAGTCAGTTTTTATTTCTGATCTCTTCTGTCCCCCAAAATATAACTGAAGTTCAGCTGGAGATTGAGAATTAAAGTCCAAAGGTCAGGAGGGGTTGAAAAGACCAATTTGGGGACAATTCCAAACTAGAACAAAGCAGAGAGTCCCGGGTAAAGTCGCAGGAACCAAAACAAATTAGATAATGCAGTTATGGAGTTCTAAATGTAATAGGAGTATTAATTTGTTAAGGAAGTCTAAATAGTACTGTTCATTGTAGCTGACCCCCAGTACAGTTAGCATTTGGATGTCCTCGTAGTGTGTGGCAGTACAGAAGCAAGGATGTCTGTCAGCTAAGCAGCTCCAGATTCAATTCATGGCATGGGGCTAACTCGTTTATTTCTGTCTGCAGGAGTTGCCGATGCTTGCAGTAATAAATGGATGTCCGCTAGGGAAATGTGTGGTCAATCTCTGTGCATTCCTCTATGAAGTTCTCCAGAAACTTGCTGTCTGTCCATGGTTCTATTCTGATCCTCCGACTGAGACATGGCACAAACTCTGCCTTCCATAACCACACCATATATCTGCAAGGCCTCTTCTGCCTCTTTTGCAGAGAAGTACAATTGTGGACCATCTGCCACCAAAATTCTAATTTTTGCCGGGTAAGGCATCTGAAATCTTATCTGTTTATTTTATTTTATGGCTTTCAGGATTGATGTATAGTTCAGTCGTTGGCGCTGTATCTCGGTAGGGTAATCCTGGTTTATATAAAATCTGGCCCCATTATGGGTGAGTTCTCCTTTCCGTCAAGCATGTCTAAGGACCTCTTCTTTAACTTGAAAGCTCACAAGCTTCATAATGATGGCTCAGGTTCTCGCCACTGGGTCTGTCGGCTTAGGCTGTAGTGCATGATGTGCTCTTTCAATTTTCACATCCAGGGTAGAAGGAAGGTCCAAGACATCTTTTAACAAATCTTGCATAAAAAGGGTCATGGCTCCAGTTTCTGAGCCTTCTGGGAGACCAGCTAGATGCAAGTTATCTCATCGAGTGCTGGCCTCAAGGTCTGTACATTTTTCTTGAAGCATCTCCATATAATGAAGGAGTGAGGTAATTGCTCTTCGTAATGCATTGGCCTTGTTCTCTAGCATCTCCACTCGGTGCTCTACATGTTACAGTTTGTCATCTAGTGTTGCAAAATGATCATTGAACTTCTGAAACTCCATTTTATTTCGTTAAGCAGGGTTCAAATCTGTTATGGGAAGGTCTCTCATCCTCTCAATCCATGTCATAGGCCTGCCCGCTTGATCCGGCGGGATATGGGCTGTGACTACAACCAGATGCAAACATACGGAATCGGGAGCCATCCGGTATTATTTTCCCTTTTTCCATGCTGGACTTATTTTGTTTAAGTTCTCTTCTGTCCTTTGCAGGCATAGTGAAGGTTTTTAAAATGGAGTTATTAAAGAGATATTTTATTCCCAGGAGGGAGAGAGCACAACCCTTAAGCTGTAAACCCATCCGTGATGTCACCAGAAGTCCCCCCCTTTCCCATCTTTAATTACTGTGTGTCTGTTTTTGTGCTATGCAGTGAGATGGGGAATTATCTTACAGGGAACCTTTTCTTTTTCATGCTGGGAGACTAGTGAGCCATCTATTAAAACTTATACCCTTACAAACTAGAAATTTGGGGTAAATGTTTTTCCTTCAGCTGATGAGATGAACATGGAAAAGGGTCCCTACTGGACATAGTTGAATGGTTTATTTATTTTTTGCTGATTGGGAAAGGAGGACTGGGCAATTCTGCCTGTTTTCATCCTTGTCCTGGCGGGGGGCAGAATCAGATTAAGCTGTTGGTGGTATTTTAGTAAAGGGGGGTTCCCTTACTTTTTTTGAGAAGTGCCATGGGATCTTTAACAGCCACCTGAACAGGCAGACAGGACCTCAGTTTAATGTCTCATCTGAAAGATGGCACCTCAGGAGTGCAGCACCCCCCCTCATGATGCACTATAGTGTTAGTATTGGGATTTATCTCAAGTTCGAAATGTGGGCTTGAACCCACAACCTTCCAGCTTCGGAGGTGAGCATGCAACCTGTGGAGCCACTGACACTGACCTATTGAAAAGTGTAATCAAACAGAGTAAGACACAGCAGTTATGGTTTTATTCAGTTTCCTTTATTTTCTCTAGTTACATGAATTCACTGATTGTATTATATGGTTCTATTTGTTTACATCAGTGGTATTAGCTACTGCAGATGGAAAGTTCTGGTAAACCTTAATATATTTAGGTCAGTATTGAACACATCATGAAGTTGTAAACCTGAGCCTTTCAATAAAGATGAAGTTACAAAAAAAATTAAAAACATTTACTTGTCTAATATTTCAATTGCAGTTTTTGTTAATTAGTTTCCTGACAGCAAATGATTTAGTTTTAGCAGAATTAAGATAGCAAGAGAAATATACTTGGGTAATTAGTAATGGTATGCATGCAATTTTGAATTGCAGATTAGACATACTTTTATACCCCATTGCTGGAGAGTGACCCAAATGGCGTAGATGTACAGAAAAAAATCTCAGCACCCATTAATCACATTGCAAGATTTTTTTTTAACTGAAATCATTATTAGAATATAACAAACATAGAAACATAGAAAATGTTGGGAGAACTAGACTATTAGTCCATCCAAGTCTGCCCAGTTTTACCCTACTCTACCCCGTGACCTATTGCACCCCCCCCACTCATTGCCTTACTACATAATTATCATGTTTTCCTGTGTTTCTGAAAGTTATGCTCAACATAGGTTGAGAACAACTTTTTTTGAACGTTAAAACCAGCTTTTCTCAGCTGCAGCAATCAGTCTTGTGGTCTAATCACAGCTCAGAACTGTAGAGCATGAGCTGAGCTGCTGTTAGTCACACCTGCGAAATCATTACTGTACTTCATGTGCTTAATGCAACCACCATTTGGTACCTACTGTAAAGTGAGAAACTCTTATTTGAAAAACATGCTACCTATTGTAATGCATAAAATAAAAAACACTTACAATGAGTGATAAAAACTCCCTGGTTCACACACCTCATTAGTGTTTTGACATCATTTAGGGCACGTGAGCTTCACTCTCGTGCCACTGATGTCACTACATTAACTCAGTGTGCGAACCAGCTTGTTTTTAAAATGTAAGTGTTAATTATTCTCCAAATAAGAAAAACAGTCACTCCAAAAGCCATTCCATGAGTCTTTGTTCCCATGGAGTCTAACTGAATCTGATTGTTAAGCTTAGCACACCTTTAAGGCAATAGCAGCTGAGACCTTACCCTCTCTAAGATCCTTCAGTTCAAATTACCTTGGTATGCATATGTTTTTCAAAATATTAACCGCTAAAAAGGGTCTTCTGGACTCATCTCAGTTGTAAACTCAGTCACTTACAAGTAGCGTCATGCCCTGAAGCTTTGGGATGCAAAACACAGGGTAACGTTAGGACACCTTCTTCTCCCTGTGAGTGGTGAACCTACAGAACAGCCTGCTGGCAGAGACAGTGAGTATGCAGGCAGTACTGGCCTTCATGGTAAGGCAGAACAATTGTCTGCTTTCCATAGGAATCACATGGTACCCTCGGTGGTAGAATGGACTGGGAATCCTCAGAAATGAGTACATTTGCACAGTGTATTAATTCATCCCTGCCTGTGAAGCGTCCGTGGGGGGGCACAAAGGACTTAAAATCCCTTCCAAAGTAAATCACTGTGTTTCTGTGTTACTAAGCTGCATCTTAAAAGGTAGTTGGGAGATGATGGTTTGTATTCAGGTGCCTTATTTGAAACGTTAACTCCACTTTTCTTCACCCTTATTCTGATTCAGCAATCTCCAGTTCCTAATTGGGTTAGTATGGGTAAAGTAAAATAGTGTTAATGCTGGAGGTAATGTTCCTGAGTATAGGCCAATTAAGTAAGCCTAGCCAGTTAAACTATGAGATCAGTCATGCCCTAGAAACAAATATCTCAAAGCTTCATATCAAATAGACTGAAATGACGAAGTATGCATCCCTTAAACAGTGTAACTAACAAAATTACCAGATTAAATAACCTGGAGCCAAATGAAGGAACATTTTTGGAAATGGATTCATCATATAAATAATTCTCACCTGACATAGGGAGGCAGCATAAATAGCCTAGTGGTTACAGCACAAAGCTGCAAGCCTCTAGACCCAGGTTTGAATCCCTCAACTGCCACTTACTATATGACCCAAGTCATATAATATCTGTTTGTGTCTGTCTCTCTCTACTAACCCCCCTGACCATTTCTTAATGTGTGTGCCTAATTGCTGCTGCCTGCTGTTCATGGATTGTAAAGCACTTTGGAATATGGTGTATATGAAAGACACTACATAAAGCAGTTCCTTTCAATTCTTTTATCTCACAAGCAGCAAATATGGCTACAGCCCAAGCACAAACACAACAGAAATCACCTCCCTCCAAAATAAAAAAAAAAAAGAGGAAATCGTTCTGCTTATGACATTCAAAAGATCAAACTGCATATAGTGTAACTGTAAATCCCTTGGAAACTTCTCGCCAGGAAGTTATTACAGTGTGTATACTGTAAGTGGATTTACAGTGAAAACAATATTTTAACAGACACTAAGAGTGCTATTTGGCTGCCAGTGCCCTAACCATAAATGTACATCTGTGTTCTTCTAAATAACATTTCATTTTCTTTCTAGCACTTTCATATTCTACTATAGTATAGTACAGATTGTACCCCATGACTGTTTTACACTGAAGCTTGGTTTAGAATTGCATGGTTTTGAGGACAAAAACAATGTAAAGCTTTAATTACATTTAGTGATAATGAATAACAGACATTGTAGAGCTCTGAATGAACCATTTCTGGGAGTTCTCAGGGATGAAGCTTTTTAGTTCTCAGAAAATATTCTATAGTAAAGCTTATCTATTGTCTTCCACCTGATTATTTGCTTCACTTGCTGTTCATGTTCTACAAAATTCAGAGAAGCCAAAACATATTTGTACTCCTGAAACCAAAGAAATGTTTCATATAAAGGAATCCACTAAAAAACTATCTTGTGGTGAATGTACGCAGGTCAGAGATATTATTTGTTATATATTCATATACACAGAAAATATACCCTCACTCACACATACACACATTATGTGGTAGCACCCCTATTATTAAGGTTAAGATGGCGTTTCTATGTTAAACCCCAATCATTGGAGTAACCCTCCCTGGATGGAATAACCTGAAATGTGGCATGCCCATTCTCATTTCTAGGATCTGTGGATCTTGAAGATTTGTTAACAACCTGTTCAGTGGTTTAAAATCCCAGAAGGTTAAAAACATAAAAAAAAAAAAAAAAAATACAGACTTTGTTGCTCATCAAGAGCACAAAAACAGCTCTGAGTTAAATCCTGAATCTTAAGATTAGGGTAGAGGTTGTCCTAAAGATGAATTAAGCAATAATGCCCGACAGGGTGTATATCGTGCTGGGATAATGTCACGTCTCAGGTGGTTGGGCACGAGGCCGCAGGCCGAGTGCGTCCAACAACTGAGGCATGACGTTATCCAAATGACACACACCCTGGAGGGCATTATTGCTATTATACAATACCTCGTTGTTATACAGAATAAAAAAAAATCATTTTAAAGATGTTTTTGTATGGAAAAATATTTTTGTTTTTTTAAGAGAGGGTGAAACAATCAAACAAATGCTCAAGGAGATGCTCAAGATGCTCAAGGTGCTCAAAGCTCATCTCCAGGTTCACAGTGAGGCTGAGACTAGATCCATGATGTTGTGCTGGGATAACATCACGGGTCCAGCCCAAGACTGACCAATCAGAGTCCAAGATTTTTTCTTGCCATTGTATAATAATTGATAAGTGGCTTTACTGAGAACTTTGTGGCTCAGTTTCTCGCATACACCATTCATTTTTAAACATTTTTTTTCATAAGGTGTTTTTCAATGCAATGGTGGGTTCCAGATTCCTGTTCTACATTTTATAAGATAAGACTAACAAGGAGAAAAATGTACACATCAGAAACAAGAAAAATAAAATCTAGTATCTGTAGTCTGAAACTTGTGTGGTCAACAGAGTGGGGTACAAGATTAATTCCTCTTTTTTTTTGTGAAACATTATGTTTGAAATAAAGTTGTTCAGTGTTATGAAAACAGGGTCTATTTTCAGGACTCAAAATCCTATTTTTCTTCCTCATAAATAAACATGGAAGGCCACACCGTCATGGAGATATGTCGTGTGCACAGTACAAGCAGTAGACTACTGCACCACTAGGAAAGGGCAGCACCATAGCACCACTGATATTAACTGCAGTAAAATTTATTAAATGGCACAACAAAGTGAAAAGCTTACAAAGTGCCAAGTGGAGACGCCTCACAACCCCGCTTTTGTGAGATACCATACAACCTTCACTTTTGTGGCACTTTAGTTTCAAAACAAGAGAAACTGTAGATGATTTAGCAGAGCCATGTGCAAAGCAAGCTACAGATCTTTGACAATGCATGTGATGATGCCGTTTCTTTCTAAGTGAGGCAAGGGTCACTCACGTAATGACCACTCATGACACAAGCTAGAGGTCTGGCAAAGCAAGCATCACTACGCAGAGTTAATCATGGGAAGTAAGGAAGGTGAATACTCAAGGTTCCATTTGTTATATATCTTTTTCAAAAAGCATGGAAATAAACTGAAAAGAAACTACAGTTTTACATTTATTAGGGTTATAAAAACAAAGACTCTGACAGCAGATAATGGCCTCTTGTTCCACCCAGTCTGACCATTTTTATTACCTTCATACTGGCCCCAGACCCTGTTTGATCTACAACTCTTTACCTCCTCACAATGTGTGAAAAGTAGGTTAATGAAAAATTAGGATTTAAAGTTAGTGGAACCTTAGCAAATCTAAGGTGCATTCTTCCCCCGGGTTTGTTCTATCATGTGAAGCAATGTTGGCATTACTCTAATATTGGCATCCTCTATGCAAGCATTGCTGTGTCACTACTACTTTAACAAGACAGTGTCAATATTAGAGTAACACCAACACTGCATCACACAATTGTTCAAACCCCAAGGAGCACTACCCCATACATTTGTCAAGGTTCCAGAGATTTTTACCCTAATGTTTAATTTCCCTACTTTTTACTCTTTGTGCTTCAACCCTGACAGATGCATTAATATAGTTTTTTGCAATATATATATTTATACAACATATGTGTGAGGATGAACAGCAAAGTAAAACATGATGGGCCTGACATTCAGTAAGGCGCAAAGCCCAGTGCAAAGTAAAGTAAATAAAACTTTATTTTTTAAGCGCTTTTCAAAACCAAAGTGCTGTATAGGTAAATTAAAACCAAAGAATTAAAAAGACAACATACAATTAAATAAGCATTAATAGATGTTATAAAATCATTCACCATAAGCATTAAAAAACAAAAAGGTTTTGAGCTCTGATTTAAAACTCTCAACGGTCAGGCATTCTCTTATCCGACCAGGTAGAGAATTCCACAGGGAAGGGGCAGCGTGAGAGAGAATGCATGTGCCCCAGATGTCTTTAAATGAACCCTAGGAATCTCTAGCAATCCCTCATCGGCAGATTGGAGTGAATGAGAGGGGCAGTAGGGAGTAAGTGGATCTTGCAGATATTGGGGTCCCTGTTCATGTAGTGCTTTATAGGTCAGTAACCTGACCTTAAAGGTGATCTGCCACTGAACCGGCAGCCAGTGCAGTCCGTGCAGCACAGGTGTAATGTGACTAGTTCTAGATGTACCAGTCAGAAGCCTGGCCGTCACGTTCTGCACTAGCTGCAAGTGGCAGATATCAACCTCCAGTAGCCCTAGGTACAGGGCATTGCAGTAATCAAGGCGGGTGGTCACGAAGGCATGGACCAGTGTAGGAAGGTCAGCCAGAGGAACCAGGTGTTTCACCTGGGTGATATTCCTAAGATGATAGAAGGAAGACTTGACAATGGCAGATACCTGTGATTTCAGGGTCAAGCCGTTGTCAATAATAATGCCCAGGTTACGCACCCAGTCTGAGGTCGAGAGCTGGACACCATCAAGCCATAGGCCTGATGGAAGCCCAGCTCTATGACCCACCTCAAGGTGACCTGGGTCCACAACCAGCACCTTGGTCTTATCTGGATTTAACCTTAGCCAGCTAGCACCCATCCAGTCTCTGATTTCGGCCAGACAGCTGTTAAGCACGGGATTGCATCATCTTGTAAGGGAATAAAGGACAAATACAGCTGGGTGTCATCTGCATAGCAGTGAAAACCCAGACTGTATTTCCTAATGATATCTACTAATGGCAGCATATAAACTGCAAACAGCATGGGTGCCAAAATGGAGCCCTGCGGCACCCCACAGGACAGGGAGATGGTGTCAGAGGAATAAATTCTGGTGACAACCCTCTGTGTCCTGCCTGTGAGGAAAGATTGAAACCAATGTAGAACTGTACCAGACAGCCCACAAAGAAGCTGCAAGCACTCCAAAAGCACACCATGGTCCACAGTATCAAATGCTGTAGAGAGATCAAGAAGGACTAGAATAGTACGAGCCTTTCGATCTCTCGCAATTAGGAGATCATTTAAAACCCGGACAAGGGAGGTCTCGGTGCTATGTCTTTTCCTAAATCCAGACTGGAGAGTAACATAGACATTGTGATTTGTAAGATGGTCATCCAGATGTGACGCAACCACCTTTTCAATAACCTTACCCACAAAGGGCAGGTTAGAGATAGGTCTGAAGTTGACTAGGCAGTCTGGGTTCAAAGAGGGTTTTTTAAGGAGTGGTTGAACGACTGCCTCCTTTAGGGGACCAGGAAAGACCCCCTGCTCCAAGGACTTCCAGACAATTTCAGCAAGGATTGGGCAGATAATATCTACACAACCTAATAATAGTGGCGTAGGGCCTGGATCCAGACTACAGCTGGTTGGTCATACAGTCTAGACAATCCTCACAATGTCTATGAACTCCGGCCTGCTAAAGTCAAACCAGGTAGCACAGGTGCTCATCTCCTCCTGCTGATCTCCACAATCCCTTAAAGAGGGAGCTGGGCCGATGCCCGACCTAACGCTGGCAATCTTATCTGTGAAGAACTGAGCAAGTTCATCACACTTTGTGAAAAATCTCTTCCAGACTGCAGACAGAGTGGATTGCACAGTCTGTTGACAGTCTGAAAGAGTTGAGCTGGTCGATTCCGTGCAGCAGCAATCTCCCCAGACAGGAACTCTGCCTTCTTATGGGTGATTGCTGATTGATAGACACCATAGTGGTCCATCAATCTAAGTCTGTCAGCATCCAGGCCAGATTTCCGCCAAGCCATCTCTAACCATCGCCCCACTCTTCTCAGCTCCTTCAAGGACCCATCAAGCCAAGGGTCCTTGGATGCTGGGTGAGTGGATGAACTCAAACAGGAGCAATTGAATCCAGGGCATCATCCACTGCCTTATTATAGGCAAGTACGAGGTCCCCCTGGATTCATGCACTTACTTGATACACCCGATAGATCCAGTACTGCCGATAGGCCCTCTGGGGTAATCCACCTCAAAGGGCAATATTGGACCATCTCTGTAGGGGCAGGCCCTGAAGCTGAATCTTATGGTGTGATGTCCGTCCTGGCATTTGGTTCCACCCCCAATTGCATGATCTCCATCTCCAGGAGAAACACAAGGTCCAATGAGTGACTCCCTATATAGGTAGCAGGAATAGGTACCTGTGTAAGGCCCAACATAGTCATAAGTTGGAGGAGGTTATTTCCAAAGTGTGAGAGTTCATCGTCGACCCAGGCATTGAAGTCACCCAGTATTAACCACCTGGGTGACTCCAATGCCACGTCAACAATGAAGTCCGCAAACTCCTTCAGGAATTCTTCACCATCGCTGGGTGGATGGTAGATGTAGAGAATCCTGAACCCTACTCCTGCTCCCAGGATACACTCAAAGGATCGCGTGCAACCCACTGGTACATTCACAAGACCCAACTCCATTTTAAAGAAAATGGCTACACCCCCGGCCCTACGATCCAACCTCAGGCGGTGTATAACTGAGAACCCAGCCAGAGTAGCAGATGCCAAAATAGGGCCTGCATTCTCATCCAGCCAGGTCTAGGTGATTCATGCCAGGTCAGATGTTACAACAAGATTAGCTATAATAGCGGTCTTGTTCCTAATTGACCTGGCATTATACAACACCGCCCAGGTTGGATGGATTTTCAAGGAGGATCCCAAGATCTACCCACAATTTGCGGAGCCCTTGGGTATGGGAATCAGGCAGGGAGCACCCCTTGCCTGACCCCATTTTTACACAGGACATCTCCTAGTCCCTACTCTTTCTATCGGCCCACCCATCTCCATTCTCCCACTCTGCCCAGTCCATACACCCCTCAAACGTCTCTTCACTATCCCCAATGCACGACATCTCCTATAGACATCGGCTGATTATGGGGGACAGTGAAAGGGCACAAATCCCAGAACACAGTGGGGGAATAACGCCTGATCATCTTAACACCCTCCCAGCACATCTTAATCAGATAATTAATAAATAAACCAAATTATACTGTCACACTACAACACTATAATTTTCAATCACATATATACATCCACCTTCAACAAACAACCCACACAACCACGCACCCCTACAAATATCCAATCAATCATACATACACACCACACCAAATCAATTCAGAAATAACAAAGTCAGTTATTACCACATAAAAATAAAATAAATAAACAAATCATTTAAATTACAGTCCGACTAAATCCTGTAAATCCTGTAAGTAGTCCAGTACCTTTTTGTCCAAATCAATCCATACAAGTCCTGACAGGAAGCAATACTATTTAGAGATTAACCATCAAGCGTTCTTCAGTATTAAATCCAGATTTAATGTTTTTATTATAAGACTGAGGGATCTCTCACTTCCCCAGCTGCACCAAACTTTATTCTAAGACTCTGCTCTCACCAGAAATCTTTAGAAAAAGTGCTATTAGTTTACAGCCAGTTCAGGGTAGTAGCCTTTCCAGGTCCTGCAGGTTATGTATGTAGATCCAGTACCATTTTAGATCCAGGGAAAAAGGAAAATTCAAATATTGTGAGGGAAAATAACCATCCTACAGGAGGTCACCACCCCCCAGCCGGGTCCAGAACAGCGGTCCCCGGCACTGAAACCACCCACCAGTGGGTCCCCCAGTAAGCCTAGGAGGCACTGATTACTCACGCCTGCCCTTCAGCAGGCCCAGAACTGGCATCACCCATCCAAAACCCATCCAGAGCAGTGACCATCCCAGGTAGCTCACCCCACAACTCACACTTCACAATAGCCCCGAGTTCAAACAAATAAGATAGGGTAGATATATAATTAATGGACCCAACAGATGCAAATACAAGGTCCAACAAATGCAGACTCCCCACAGATTCAAAAAGCTCACCACACCAAACAATCAGTAGATTTAGTTCCTGAATACTCCGTCAGACTTATTCACAGTGATCCAAACCAGGCGATATCAGCTCCCCTAATACACACAATCTGATGTTATAATCCAAAATGGGTCCAAGTTTCAATTCAGATCCAACCATGTTAAATCAGGTCAATCAAACTGAGTCAGATTCCAACACTAAATCAGGTTCCAACACAAACACTTTCCTGAACAGATAAAATATATGTTGTACGAATTGCAGAAGTCAATTTACACAGTTCATGCGCTGCTCACAAAGCCGTCGGGTCCACTCCACTACGAAGTCAAGTTCCAGCACAGGCAGTTTCCTGAACAAATGGCATATGTACCATATGAACTGCAAAAATTAATTCACAGAGTTCATATGCTGCTACAAAGCCGTCGGGCCAAATCTAATGAGGAGTCATCAATGACAACAGCAGACAGGCACCATAGCGAGAAATAACCAGTATCCATGCTTGAAACTATCGAACAAAAATAAATAATATAAAAATAAGATAATAAAGTAATTCTAAAACAGTAAGACATGCTGAAAAGGCGCTAAAAAGGCACTAAAAGGAGCTCAAACGAACTGACAGACAACACTATGCAGAGGCTAGCCCAGCATGGCCGCCATCTTGCCTTAATGTTTGTGCTGTGCTTTGCAAAGTGTCCAGGGGTCCCAGGATGGTATATTCATTTTGGAGCTATCTATATTCAGTTGGGCACTATCCAACTGAATATAGGGACATGTCGATGCAGCATTTAGTCAGGTAGCACTGCCCCGACATGTCTTCTGTAGTGGGCCACATGAGTTGATAGCACCAGGCGCTATCTGCAATTTTCAAAGGTACCCATACAAATGAGCCCAGTGGGCATGCAAGGTGATAAGGTGCAATTTGCACATCCATTATTGGCCCATTTGCATGGATAACAGAAGCAGGTAGTGTGGTGTTGCCCCTCATCCAATACATATATGTAGCACCCCCCACCTTTTATCACCAGCCCATCATATCCCAAATCAATCCCTGGTGCTAGTGGTCCCCCCCCTTCAATCACCAACCCAGCATGTCTCAAAAATCCCTGGTGCTATTGTCCTCCCCAGAATCACCAGCTCGTCATGTCCCAAATCAATCCCTGGTGCTACTGGTCCCCTCCTCACTTCTGATCGCCAGCCCGGCATGTCTCAAATAAATCACTGGTGCTAGTAGTCCTCCCCCAATCACCAGCCTGTCATGTCCCAAATCAGTCCCTGTTTCTAGTGGTCACCCCCCCCGATCTCCAGCCCGTCATGTCCCAAATCAATACCTGGTGCTAATGGTCCTCTCCTCTGATTACCAGCCCATTATGTCCCAAATCAACCCCTGGTGCTAGTGGTCTCCCCATCCCAACCAATTGCCAGTCCAGAATTAAAAAAGAACCCTCCCTGGCATCCTCTAGCCACCCCAAGACTGATCCATGGTACCGTTACTCAATATTCCATACTCCCTGGCATCTAGCAGTTCCCCCGTGGCACTATGCTGCCCCCCAACTCACCTTATCAGTATCCACAGTGCTGTGGGCACATACAGTGACCAGCACAGCCCTCCTCACACCTCCTTGGCCAGCTGTCATATGTCTAGGCAGGGAGTGTGCCACTTATTTATAGGACAGAGTGCCGCACCCTGTCCTATAAATAAGAGGCATGTTCCCTGCCTGAATGAACAGTGGCTGGCTGAGGTGGTGTAAGGAGGGCTGTACCAGTTGCTGTATGCACCTGTGGTACCATGGATACTAATAAGGTAAGTTGGGGGGGTCTTCAGTGCTGCCGGGGGCTGCTAGATGCAAGGGAGTATGGAATATTGAGCGGCAGTACCGTGGTTTGGTGCTGGGGGGAGACCACTAGATGCCAAGGAGGGTTTTTTCTTTAGTTCTGAGCTGGCGAATGGCATGGGGACCACTAGCACAAGGGACTGATTTGGGACATAATGGGCTGGCGATAGGGGAGGGGCCACTAGCACCAATTTTTTTTTTGAGTCATGCTGGGTTGGCGATCAGAAGGGGGGGGAACTACTAGCACCAGGGATTGATTTGGGACATAACTGTCTGTCGATTGGAGGGAAGAGGGAGAGACCACTAGCACCAGAGATTTACTTGGGACATGACTGGCTGGTGGTGGGGGATACCTTGGAACACAGGAGCAGGTGTGCTCTCTCAGAGGCAACCGGCTAGTTGGTGGCATTACCTCCAGCGACTGCTAGGGTTGCATGGAATAAAAGGAGGTTTTCTTTGACGGTATTTGCACGGCACAAAAGGAATGCACAAACCCTTTTGCGCCGCACAAATCCACAGATTATCAGCTGCCATCAATATTCCTGTCCCCGCCGCACCATTTGCATATCCCTCTTTTTGGTTTGTTTGGGCGCTACCCCTGTTTGCCAGCACAACAGAGCTTTTTGAATATTTGGCTCTGGCACAAAACCTGGTTTGTACAGGCAAACACCAGTTAGCGGCTGTGCTAAACTTAACTACTTTGCCACTAAGATGTACTTCTCCCTTCCTATTTACCTCTTATCTTTATTTACTCTACCCTTCTGTGCCAATACACCGTCATGTCATACCTCAGCCTTGGCTTGCCATCTTGCCATTGGACTGCCTATTTGATATATTCCAATCTTTCTGTATTCTTCTCCAAATATTAGTGTTTACCCCATGAATTTCCCTATGTTACTGCGGCCTTTGCCCACTATGTTAACACTTGCTATACTTGCATTGTACTGTTGTCGCTTGTGATTTCCTACAGCTGTTACCAACGTATGCCTAACCCTACTTCTGTCTTAGTTTTGAGATGGCACTTGCCTCGTGAAACATGTATCTTATGCTTGTTGCTGAGTTATCCTATTTTATGTAGATGTGTCAGCCACGATGAAGTGCAGTAACTTGCAGTAACGACGTGTCACAAAATCCTGCATGACAAAAGGGATTAATTGCCATTGACTTACAATGACCCCTGCAGTAAATTGCAGTATTCTGTGATATTCTGCAGCATTTCTGTGCTTCATCCTGGCCTGACACATCTGCACTTTATTTCTTTCTATTGTTGTATCATGTTTCATTTTAAGTTGCTGAACATTGTCACTTTTCTGTACTGTTACTGATTTTGTCATGTGTTCTGTACTCTTACTTTGTAACCTCCCCGGGTCATGTCAGAAAACAGTCATTCATATGGCTAGAGCACCTTACATGGTAAACAAAAACTAAATAAATAAAAATAAACTTTTGATTAGTTGGCCCAGTATCTTGAGCCGCTGTGCAATATATTATCTTGCACAGTACCCATACATGTTCCTGTTATCTTTCATTGTTGCCACATATAATTGGTATCAGAATTCCCTACCTAGCTGAAACCGTCAATTCAGTTGCCTCAAAAGTGAACGTCTTTCTAGTTGAACCGCATGGCTCTGAGAACTGCAAGCTGCTGCGCTGCTCTTACATTCAGGGGTCACTAGCTCCACATGTCTGACCTCTCACCTCAGCGATTGCCAGCCCTACAAATTTCACTTACACCCACAAGCAGTGGCTGTTTCTCACAGACCCTCAAGCAGCAGGGATTTAAATCCTCACACGCCCAAGCAGCTGGTATTTCACCCACACCTGACTTCGCTCCCTCTCGCCCACATGCCTCCCTGCCTTGCTCCCTGCAGCAGGCATGTCTAACTGCCTTGCTCCATTCATACCATCTCTTCCAACCACTATCTCAAATCAAGACCAGCCTTTTGAAGAATAAAAATGTACAGAATCCTAAATGAAGTAGCCTGAAGTACAAAGAAAAAAGTGCAGCCTACCACCATCCTTTCGGGATTACTGCACTGTCCTCTGTCCCTCTCCATTTTTCAAGAAAAATACAATAACATTAAAATAAAACAAAACAAAAAGTTAGAAAAAGCAAAATCTATGTGGTAATGGCGAGTGCCAAACCACGACTCGCATTATCGCGACATCAGGGCAGCAAAAACAATTTCACCACCCTGACAACCTCGGAGCATGGAAAAACGGTGCTGGGGACTGAAAATACTTGCTTTCTGTGGGGCGGCTGTGCCCAACCCACACCCCCCCATGCGGGGGTCTTCTCCCTCCGCACCCCCCTACTTAAGGATTCTCAACTCCAGGGGGGGTGCATGTCGGGGGGGTGCGAAAGCCCCAAAAAATAAGTTTTGGGCTGGGTGCAAGGAAAGCACAGTAGTGCCTGTACCCAGACCTGAACCCAGAACCCCAGCACCACAAGTGGAGGCCAACCCCTGATGCCACGGTGCAGTTCGGCAGCCGACCGCAGCGCCACCCCCTACATCCCCTCCACCTCCTCCCAGGCCACGCTCACCGTGCTCGCTCCCCCCCACATGCGTGTACACGTAGCGACATCCTGTCGCTAGGGTCGCCCACCCCACCACATCTGGTCACCCTCCCTGCCCCCTTGCGTTTTGGGCTTTCACCCATATCGCGTCGCCATTTCAGATGGCGCCATGGTTCACTTGCCTACCTCACATGCTACCTAAATATGATATCTTCAGTCAGGCCATGTCGTATCCCTTATATATCATACAGGCGCGGCAGTGAAAGTATAGTTAGGGGCTTGAGTAGTGTAATTCCTGCACCTTAATAACCTTGGTGTCATTTGACAAAATTGCCCAGACTTTGGCATACACTTCTGGGTGGCAGGTTCTTGAGACATGGGAAGTTTTGTGATGTTCAGTTAATTGGATTCTGAGGTCCTGTGTTTCAAAAAATAATAAAGTCCCATTTTTCTGCTTCATTAAGCCACATTTTGTCTCACCTATGGCATAGACATAAGGAATTTTGTTCCAGATCTTTCAGTGATGATGGAGCCTGTGCTAAGGTAGTACCTTTCGAAAATTTTGTTAAAAAATATTTCTTTATTCCAGAGTTCTAAGGATTGAAAGGGTTTCTAGTGAGCATGCTCAGTAGGGTGTTAGGATACTCTTCTGATATATCACAAACATTTTGCTTTTGCAAGTGTTTTCTTTTCGTAAAATTAGTGCTTTTTTAAGTCTTCAGAAAACTGTTCAGGTCTTGTTGGCTGCCATCTTTTTTTTAAACAAAAAACATGGAAAATACATAGACATGATGATTTTGGGGGGAAAAAAAACAGACACCTGAACCTAGGTAAACCAGACCCATTTAGCTAGATTCTGGTGTTTGCCTTTTCAGATTTAGACCTGAAATACCTGTTCTGGGCACCCCAAATTCCTGGCTGCCCAGATTAGCAAAAGGAACTATTTTTCAGGTCAAGAGCCAAGATTTCCAATGTCACACAATAAAGCGCTGCAGCAGAGGAGTTTTTGGCTTTTACCCAAAACAGTGCTAGTCACATGCTATATGTTGCCACTGCCCAGCTCCACCTGCCCTCTCTCATCCTTCCTGATGCTCTTTCAAATTTTAATGTATGCTCCCTCCTCTTGCCAGCTCAGCCATCCCTCCCTCCCTCGTCCTTCCTAATGCTAAACTTCACTGATCTGCTTAAGCAGAGTGGGTTGCCCACCCTCAGTAACATTCACAAGGCCCCTCTCCTCCACATTGCACTCCTAAACACATAGGTGGTGACACTGAGGTATTCACCTCCGGTACTGCCAAACACTATATACCAACACTGGGGTGCCCATTACTAAGTGTCAGTCCAGTCTCTGCAAAAACAGAAAACTGTCCCTCATTGATCTTTTTTTATGTTAACCCTGGAAAGAAGAAAACTGTCTCATCAATCTCTGTTTCCCATTACCACCAACACCGCCCCAACCCCCAATTCAACACCCACCACCCCACACATCCCTACTCACCTAAAAAGGGTCCCACATGTAGATCTACTTTCTGATTAGAAAGCTGTCATCCTCCAGCAAGTGAGACTGTGATATAAAAAAATAGGCAAGTCTGGTTAATGTATGTCAATGCATTTTGTATGTTTACTCACAATTTTGTCATTTTAAAATATTTTTTCACTAAATTTTGAACATGGCCTTTTTGGGACCCCACCTCATGAACAATGTATGTGATAGTTTTCCAAGTCTGGCCTGAAAGGTGATTTCTTAGTCACACCACAAAATGTCCTTTTGGGTAGAGATGCAGCGAATTTAAAATCCACCAGCGAAGTGGCCGCAAGTGGCCACCGCGTGCTCTTAACGCTACGTGAAGTGGCCATTGGAAAGTGCTCATTTATCCATGTCATTATGACTTTGTGTTGCCATTCCACTGTAACGTGAAGTAAGGTGAAGTGACAACAATATAGGCAGCCCCCCCACACATCACATGGCTTACAGTACTGTAAGTGGCATGCTTTAGCCAGGCAGGAAGGAAGTGAGTCATAAAAGTAGTTAGTTTCACCTTCCCCTTTGCAGTGGTAGAAGGAGGAAGCATTCTGTGTGTAGAGGAGAGTTTGGAGTGGTATTGTTCCTATCTTACGTGAATTGCCCAAAAAAACGCAGCTATTTTAAAAGCTAAATCTTTAGGGTTTTTTTGCAGTGTGTTTTTTCAGTTCTTTTTTGCTACTGATTTGTTTGTTTTATAAGTTTTGTTTTGTGTGTATGTGTGACTGTGTGTGTGCATGTGTGTGAGACTGTGAATGTGTGTGAAGCAGTCTTTGGTTGCATGAGGCGTCGGTCGGAGAGTGAATTAGTGGGTTGTGCACGATGGACCGGGGAGGAGAGTCTGTGGCCCGTGGGCATGGGCAGAGGGAAGTGCACACACGTAGGGGTGATCAGGTGTCATTGGACCACTCGTGACTGTTTGGTGTTGCCTCTCCCCCTCTGGAAGCAGAAGAACCACCAGTGCCACCAGTGGCGGCACATCCATCAGGTCCACCACCACCACCACCAGTAGCAGCTGCAGGGGCTCCAGCAGCACCCCCTCCACCACCTCCACAGCTGCAAGTGGAGTCCCAGGTGCATGACAATGCTGCTGGCAGTACATCTGCCACTCTTGTGTCTGGTCCCCCCCACAGTTCCCCCGTCTGGCAGTTTTTTAACTGTGTGGGGGGGAGAGCACCATTGTGGTTTGTCACTTTTGTGGCATGCAGGTGCACCATGGCGCCTGGGAGATACATTTGGGGACTGGTGGCCAGTGCACACATATGACAAACCACCACAAGGTGGAGCTGCAGACTGCCACCGAATGGGCCAAGCCTCCACCTGCTGGCCCTTCTGTGGCAGTGGCAGAGGGTGCAGGGGCTGTTGTGCCTCACCACCGCAGCAGGAGGAGGGCAACAGCAGCAGCTGCTCCACCACCAGAACCACTGCCACCACAGCCACCAGCACCACCCTCACCACCATCACCACTACCTGGCTTTCCCCCTACAGTGGACCCCACCACAGTGCCTACAATGCAGGCAGACATTGCACTGGTGTAGGCGGCCCTTGCGGAAAGCAATGAGATGGTGGGTGCTGTGCAGCAGTAGGTGGAGCAGATCCAGCAACAGCTGCTAAAGATAGTGTCAATGCTCCACCTGCTGCTGGAACACCATGGAATCCCCCATTAACTTATTTTTTCTGTACCCCCCCACTGCTGTAGTGTTTTGTGATTTTTTTTTATGTTTAATAATAGACAGTCATACATGCTTCTACAATCCAGTGCCTCAGTAATGTTTACTTTCTGTTGTGGAGTGGTTGTGGAAAAGCTGGTGTGAGCAGTGCAAGTATGATGTGCTAAATTGCATGTGTGCAGTCAGTGTTGTTTCTGTGTGTGTCTGTGTGTGTGTGTGTGTGTGTGTGTGTGTGTGTGTGTGTGTGTGAAAGACATCAGACATTGTGCAGCTTCTTGCAAACAAATATTGCTGACTTGATGTAGTGTTTATGGTAGAAAGAATAGCGAGCAGAATAACATATATTTTATTGTTACCATCATCATCAGCGGACTAAGTGATACAATACTTTTTCAGAGGTGTCTGACCAGAGTGCACCTTAGTCACATACTGCACACTTGACTTTTAGGAGAGCATGTGCTTTTTGTGCTATGATCTCTGCTAAGTCATGTGTGCATTGTGAGTGACTGAGGTGCACAGTGACCTGATACCTCTGAAAAAATATCATATCACTTACTCCGCTGGTGCTGATGGTACAAATAAAATATATGTCATGTATTCTTTGTCATCGTTATTCTTGAGATACTGCAACAAGTCACACCATATATATGTTTGCACGAAGCTAGTCAATGTATGCATACGCAGGAAAGAACACTGACAGCACACATGCAGTTTAGCACAACATACTTGCACTGCTCAGTCATGCTTTTTGTGAAACACTTGAAATCATGAGTCCTGACACAAAGTAAACATTACTGAGGCTCCATAAATATTTTGTTTGTGAAATAGACATTAAAGAGATTCACCAAGTTACAGCATTGCACCTGATATATGGGCACCTTACTTCCAAGGGAATCTTTCTTGCTCCACATGTTCTTACAATACTTTTACAATACTTTTCTGGCAAAAACGCCTGTAATTTCTTTAAAGCAGGTCATGGCAGACTTCCTGTTCTGAAAAGTCACCCAAATTCTACCTGCCATGCTCAGCAATGTTATGATGTGATGCCAGGAAGAGTGTGGGGGCATGCTTCATTATACTGAATGACCAGCAGCTTTCTGAATGTTTCTTTATGTTATAATGGTCAGTTTGTGGTGAAACGTGAGCATGTTTCCACTAACAAGAGCCTTGTTAGTGGAAACGTGATGCTGCAGGTAGTGTTTTATGGCCTCACAGAACAATATTTATTCAAAAACAGCTGCAAATAGTGATAAAAACCTGGTCAGAACAATATTAAAAGGCCTGCTCCTTTTCTTTTCAGATGTGAGAAAAAGTAGTAAAGCAGACACAAATTGTGAAAAGAAGGGTATCATACAAGTAAGGAGGTAACTAGTGGCTGACAATGTAAAATAGCATAAAAAAGTATAGGTCACAATTGTCACCACATGGTTGCAATGCTGCTTTAATTTATAATTAAAGTATGACATTATATGCTCACAATCACAACACACAAAATGCATCTGTCTTGTGTGCAGAAAATTGACAAGTGCCAACGAAGTGAAATGGGAGCGTTACACCACATGCAAAGTCCCCCCAGAATTTATTGCGCAGTCTCTCATGTGCGCAGTGTTCACACTGAGTCCCCAGATTGTTTCTGCATCCTCAAAATGCATCTGTCTTGTGTCCAGAAAATTGACAAGTGGTAACAATGTAAAATGGGAGCATTACACCATATGCAAAGTCCCCCAAAATTTATTGCACACTCAGTCATGCGTGCAGTGTCCACACAGAGTCCCCCGATTTTTTCTGCATCCCCAAAATGCATCTGTCTTGTGTCCAAAAAATTGACAAGTGGTAACAAAGTGAAATGGGAGCATTACGCCACATGCAAAGTCCCCCAAAATTTATTGTGCAGTCTCTCATGAGCGTAGTGTCCACACAGAGTCCGCATCTGTCTTGTGTACAGAAAATTGACAAGTGGTAATGAAGTGAAATGGGAGCATTACACCACATGCAAAGTCCCCCAGAATTTATTGTGCAGTCTCTCATGTGCGTAGTGTCCACACAGAGTCCGCATCTGTCTTGTGTCCAGAAAATTGACAAGTGGTAATGAAGTGAAATGGGAGCATTACACCTCATGCAAAGTCCCCCAGAATCTATTGCGCAGTCTCTTATGCACACAGTGTCCACATAGAGTCTCCAGATTTTTTATGCATCCCCAAAATGCATCTGTCTTGTGTCCAGAAAATTGACAAGTGGTAATGAAGTAAAATGGGAGCATTACACCACATACACAGTCCTGTCAGAAATTATGACTGTGAGTGAACTGTTGTTGGTCCAATGTGTGCTGCGATTCCCACAAATGTGATGCAATCATCTCAACCGGATGGAATGGTGCCCTTTGGCTGTAGTTTAATTATAGCCTTGCTGAGTTGATATATTCATATATATCTATATATATATATAGATATATATATATATTTTTTTTTTTTTGTATTTTGTAGGTGCGGGGGTTGACACATATAGACATGTACTCATTGTATTGTTTTGTATCACAGGTCATAGATACTGTTGGTTTGCACATTCCAGTGCTTGATGAGAACTTTTTGCATTGAAATTGGAAATGGATAACTCTCAAGCCAATGAAGGTAAGTATTTTTTTGGTGGGGGGGGGATATATTTGCAGGTAGGTCTCATTAATGGTTTCTTATTTGGTTACTTCTTCACAGAATTCATCTGTATCCTTCTCGAGTCTGGTTGGTCACGATGGTCATGGTCATCGACTGAAATGACTTCTGCGTGTTGCATGTCTGCCCCAGCCCAGGGGTGGGGGTGCCTGATGTTGAAAAGCTTCTTTGGATAAGGCAGCTATGCTACAACAAAGCATCTGGAAGTTTTCTAAAGAAAGAAATGAAGGACTTTATTACAACTTGATTGCAGCAGTAACACATTATGTTTAAGCCGTGGCTGTTCCATGGGTATCTGGATTATTAACACAGATAGTAAGCTGTCACACTGCAATCAGTAGATCAATCACAATTTAATTTAGTACCAGGCTGTGGAACAAATACACTGTGCCAGTCAATCAATCAAGTCTTTATCTATACAGGCGGTCACCACTGAGCAGAGCTCTTTTTCAAGGTGGACCTGTTTGAAACATGGATACAGGTTATGCAAATGACATACATTAGTTACAGTATACAGTATGGGCAATGCCCCAACACTGAGTTTATATACAAATACACATAAATATATACGGTTTGAGATACTGGTTAGGTCTGGTCAGTAAGAGATAATTGCAACAACATTCGAGAAATACAGACCCCATGTATACTTAAGGCTGTACGCCGGCAGGCGCTAGGAGGCAAGGATAATTTCAGGACAGCATGTAAGGATTATAGACCCCAAGTGCGCTAGAAGCCATGGCTATCTGAGAGAAGTACGACAGCATGTTTAAATGGGGCAGAATATGGGGTGAGGAGTAAGTGGATATAGCGTTGATGCTCAAGTTAGAAAATTCTCTCACCATATTGATGATAGGATGGTAGCAAACCACCATAGTTTAGAGGCAGCTGTGATCATGGTTCAGACCTGACAATGAGCCATGAGTGGTTTAGTAGCTGTTTGGGGACGAGCAAAGCAGTTGCAGACTTCATTTACTATGCATGAGTATAAAGCCTTAAAGATTGGCAGAGGGACAAGGGTGTCTAATTTAAGAGACTTTTGTAAGTTATTCCAAAGGGTCAGGAGTGTGAAGCTAATTGCCACTCTACTGAAATACAAGTTTACTCTAGGTATTGCAAGGGAGATGAAGGAATGGCTTCGGAGCGCATATTTTCTGATTGTGCATAGGGGTAGGCAGTCTGAAATATATTGGGGTAGTTTGTTTGTGAGGGCACGGTAGGTCCAGAGAGCAGCATTTTTGTGGCACCTAAGTTTGAGGGATGTCCATCCCACGGTATCATACAGGATGCAGTGATGAGTAGAATTAGGGAGACCTGTGATAAACCTTAGTGCACACGGTGGTACATCGTGTCGAGTTTGGCTAGCTGGGTGATGGGACATTGGCTGTACAAGAAATCTGCGTAATCCACCACAGATAGGAAAGTAGATTGGACCAGTCTTGTTTTGGCATCAATAGTGAGGAAGTGGCTTAGCCTGTAGATAAGTCCAAGCCTTTGCCGTACTTCTTTTCAACAAGTCTTCGATGTGTTCTGCGAAGGAGAGTCTGTTACCAATCCATACTCCCAGATATTTAAATTTGGTTACAAATTCTATTTTTTCACCTAGTATTGTAGTGATTTCCAGAGTGGGTCCACCGTCTGTAGGGCTAAGTGAGTGGGCAAGCGGAGAAACAAGCTTTGCTTTTGTTTTTTTAGTGTTCAATAGTAGTTTTTTGTGGATGAGCTAACTTTGCAGGAGGTCGAACTCATTTTGGAGGTTGTTACAGGCGGCCTCTGGTGTAGGTCAGCTGATGAACAGGACAGTATCATCTGCAAACAGGTGGATATTGCCATTTTTTATGTAGTAGTCTATGTCATTTATATATATTGTGAATAAGAGCAGACCTTGTATAGATCCCTGAGGGACCCCTCTTAGGATCGGTTTAAGAGGGGACAGCTCGCCTTCTGCTTTAACTTGCTGGAGACATCCTGAGAGGTAGTCAGTGAACCAGAGGAGTGAGGTAGAGTCCACTCCTTTGTTTTGGAGTGAGGTGAGGAGAAGGTTGTGATCAACGGTGTCAAAAGCTTTGCTTAGGTCCAAAAAGACCGCACAGGTGAAGTTCCTTGTGTCAAGAGCTCTCAGCCATGCATCGGTAACTTTGAACAGCACTGTAATAGTGCTGTGTTTGGCTCTGAATCCTGACTGCATCAGGTTCAATAGATTTGTTACTTGGAGGTAGTTCCTTAGTTGTGTATTCACAATTTTCTTTAGTAATTTAGATAGCACTGGGAGTAGAGAAATGGGTCTGTAATTGTTGAGGTCCCCTGGGTCACCTGATTTAAAAAGTGGTATGACATAGGCGGTCTTCCAAACAGGCAGTAGGGTGCCATGTGAGAGGGACAAGTTGAATAGGTGAGTGATGGGGATGGCGAGGACATGGTATGCGATTTTAATAAAGTAGGGGTCCAGTGAGTCAGCACCTGCGCTTTTTTTAGTGTCCATCTGTAATAATAGGTCTTCAACTTCTTTTAGTGAAGTGGGTTGTAGCTTGAAGAGGTTGGGGGTAGCTGGAGGTATTTGAGAGGCGTAGTTTGACGTAGAACGTATCTTGCAAGCTGGGGAGTTGTCAAACGCCAGACCTGCAGTTGCGAAGTGGTTATTGAAGGAATCTAAGATCTCTTCCCTATCACTAATGATATTGTTTCCTGATATAGCTTTGTTCAGGAGGGAGTTACCTTTAGGGTGACCCATCAGATTCTTGATAGTGCTTCAGAATTTACATGGCTTTTTGGAAGAAGCGTTGAGTTCTGTGCAGTAGAAAGAAGATTTTGCATCTTTAATAGATTTGGTGCATAGGTTACGTACCTTTCTGAATAGGTTCCAGTCATTAGGCAGGTTAGATTTTCATGCCCTTTTCCATAGTTTGTCTCTTTTGAACAGCAGTGATCTAACCTCAGTGGCTAACCATTTGTTGGTTATAATCTTTGTGTGGACTTTGGTCAGGGGGGCATGTTTGTTGAGGGCCACTGATAGTATATCATAAAAGATGTCATAGGTGGCGGTGACTGTTTTAGCAAGGCAAAACTCCTGCCAACGCAAGGATAATTTCAGGTCAGCAATGTAGGCAGCTATATTAAAATTTCAACTTGATCTCTTCTGGCGAAAGTTAGAAGAAGCGGGAGGCTTGCTGGTAGATCTTACCCCTCCGATGAAGCAGTGATCGCTGACATCCGAGAAGAAAGTGCCAGTATGGGAGAAAAGATGGGGTTTGCTTACAAGCAATATGTCCAGAATGGTACTCTTTGCAGGATTCTTTTGTGTTTGGGCATGTCAGATCGTTGATGAGCTGGGTTAAGCCATGGTCATCACAAAAAGAGACTAGCGGTGCAGCTGCTTTTGACATCCAATCAAGGTTAAAGTCGTCGAGAATGATGGTTTCAAGCGATCCTTGTTCTAAGATATTGCTTAGATAGGTTAGGGGCTTTAAGCCAGCAGAGGGGGGTCTGTAGCATCCTATAAGCTGGAGAACACATGACTGGGTGATTTCCACTTTGAGGGTAAGGCACTCATACTCGCTGGGAATGGAGGATGCAGCTGTAGAGGGGACTGAGAATTTATCTTTGACATATATGGCCACGCCACCTCCTCTAGTGTGCCTATCTGCTCTGAATAGGGCATAATTAGGGATGTTTACTTCCGTGTCAGTAGTTGTTGTTCTGAGCCAGGATTCAGAGATTACTAGTATATCGGGGGATGCATGGGATACCCATGCTTGGATCAGTGTTAGCTTTTTGAGCAGGCTACATACGTTGATGTGCAAAAAGCTCAGGCCCTTTAGCAAGGGCAAGTCTGAGGGTGAAGGGATTGTTGCCAGTGGGCCAGGGTTCAGCTCTACATTGCCTGAGCACAGGAGGAGGAGTAGGAGTATTTTTCTGAGAGTGGCAGCAGTGTCCCTGGTTCTCAATCACAAGTCAAGATACATTTCAAAAACTACATCTTGCCAAGTAACACAACATGTGTGCAACTTTTTCAACACTGTCATGGCTGCACAGCTGCAAGTTCGGAATACAGTGCATGATACCTTGCAGAAATAGTTTTTGAGACATACACATGTCACCCAGTTTATGAATCCTCCTCAGTCAGATTTGTTACACTCTTTTAAACAAAAATTGAACAGATGAAATAAAATATATACACTTACTAGTATGGATTTGAAATGGATATCCATAGGTTTCTGTGTACGGTACTGCTGCAGTACCATTGATACTGACTTTCAGTGAAGGATAGTAGTTTTTTGTTAACCTGTAAAAAAACAAAATAAGTTTACTGTATGTGTTTGACCATTGCAGCTCAGAAAAGCAACAAGAAACAAAACATACAACTAAAGGAAGTTGAATAGCATAAAAAACATTAGTACACATACTCACTTTATAGTTTTAATATTAAGAAGCCTTGTACCTGGGCTGATGGATGTGGTCTCTTGTTTGACTCCTTCTGCCTTGGCATGGTCAATGTAATGGGAAAACATTGTCAGAATGAAAGAGGTGGTGTTTTCTGGTGGTGATAGCTGCGGCACATGATGACATTCCCTGTGACATCTTCCTGCATCTGGTGGTGGTGGCAGTGGCTAACAGCAATGGTGGTTGTGGTGGTCAAGGGGGGGCACACAAAGTCATTCTCTGTGGTGGCAGTGGCTAACATCGGTCCTGGTGGTGGTGGTCCAGGGGAGCATACAAAGTCATTCTCTGTGGTAGCAGTGGCTAACATCGGTCCTGGTGGTGGTGGTCCAGGGGGGCACACAAAGTCATGCTCTGTGGTGGCAGTGGCTAAATCAGTCCTGGTGGTGGTGGTCTGGGAGGGCACACAAACTCATTCTCTGTGGTGGCAGTGGCTAACATCTGTCCTGGTGGTGGTGGTCCGGGAGGGCACACAAAGTCATTCTCTGTGGCGGCAGTGCCTAACAGTGGTCCTGGTGGTGGTGGTCCAGGGGGACACACAAAGTCATTCTCTGTGGTGGCAGTGCCTAACAGCAGTCCTGGTGGTGGTCTGGGGGGGCACACAAAGTCTTGAAAAAGAAAACATGTATCATGCAGCAAATGTCACTGCCTTTTAACAACTTCAGTTAAAACCTGCCAACATTAACCACATCATCATCCTCATAAAGAAAGCTGCCCTCACAGTCATCTATGTCTGAAGCATGACCAGTGGGAAACTCTTTCTCCATTGTGTCATCATCTATGTCAGCGGTAGGCCGTTTCATGCTGTCACTGCCAGTGCCACCAGGATGGTCCATTTCTACATCACCAAAACCACCATGGCTAGGCCGGGGTACGAATACCGAGGTTGCAGTCTGTGCTGGTATGTGTCTCTCATTCATTTTTATGAAAGTCAGCAAACTAACATTTGCAGGAGAGAGGTTTTTCCTATGATCCCTAACTAGTGCACCTGCTGAGCTGAATGCCCTCTCGACACTTACACTGGAGGGTGAGTATGTGAGGTACTTCAGTGCCACCGCAGTCAGCTCTGGTCATTCACTGACCTTTCTGCTCCAGTACAAAAGAGGATCCTCAGTAATTGACAGATGCCTGTTTTCAGACAAATATGACTCAACCATTCTCTGTGCTGCACTGAGTCCAGTGGTTAATGCATCATCCTGTTCTCCAGAATCATTTATTTCACAAATCCCCACTTGGGACAAAGCCTCCCAAAGTGGGTTGATGCCAGTCACTTTGGATGACAGACCACCCGGAACTGCATTCCCCTTCCCCTTCCCCTTACAGGATATGCTTGATACTCCTCCAGGTGCACCTTCAGCCTGATTATGCTGCTGAGGTTTGCTGACCTTGGCACATGACTTCTGTGACCCATGAACCAAGCGCACCAGTTGCCTACTGACATTTTTTACCTGTTCAGGTCCTCTTTCAGTACTGAGGCAATTCCACATTTGTATCGTGGGTCCAGCATTGTTGCTATGGCAAAGTTGTCACTACGCTGAATGCTCAAAATGTGATGATTTTGGTCGAATACTGTCAGCATGTGTTTCAGCAACATACTGCTAGCACTGTCTCCGGCAGCATCAAGGCCATGCTGCAGATTCACCAATGTCTGCCTCAGCACCCACAGCAAGGGAATTGATTGGCTAATGGAGGCAGACTCACCACTCACTGCCTGTTTGGCATGTTCAAAAGGCAGCAAAATTGTTATTACAGAGTCCATGAGGTGCCACTGTTCAGTCATCATTGACTTGGAGGCCCCGGAACTGTCACAGCTAGTGTGCATCACAAGATATTCTGAGATGGCTTTGTATTGTTCATACAACCTCTCTGCCATATATAAAGTGGAGTTCAAGTGGTTCTGAGGGAGGCTGTTTCACATCTGCAACTGCCGAAGTTGGTCACGGGCCTTTGCAGATCATGAAGGTAAGAACAGATACAGCGTGCAACTGTCAGCATTTCCTTTACACCAGGGTGCTGCAGAAACTCCTGCACCACAAGATTTAAACAATGGGCCATGCATGGAACACAAAAAAAAGCCACCATTTGTGATGCATTTCACCACATTTGACCCACTGTCACTTGCTATGAATCCAGCTCTCAAGGACAGGGGGTTCAGCCACTTGTCAGTTTCAGTCAGTACCACATCCAACATGTTTTCACCAGTGTGTGAACAGGTCATATTGTGCATAGAAATTATTGCATGCTGTCGAATTCCTGGAATGTTGCTACCATGACACTCCACCTTACTGCACTGATTATTCACACTACTAACATCACAAACAACCTCTGGCACCCGGCGTCCAGAGTGCAGTTATACACAAATATGAACTCCCCACTGTTTTGCCACTTGTCCACATATCCATACTTAAATGGATGAATGGAGAGGAGGAATGTTGAAAGACATGTCTTACTGAGTTGGACACAGTACTGTACAACTCGGGGACAGCACAGGTGGAAAAGTATGTCCTGGATGGGACTTTCCATTTTGGACAGGCACATGCAGCAAACCGCCGGAACCCAGAATTCTCCACAAAGGAGAAGGGCAAAAGATCAATTGCCAGCACTTCAGCTACAGCAGCATAAAGTTCACGTGACACTGTATGATTGGGTGGGTACTTCAGCTTATGTGCAAAAACACTCTGTAATGTGGGTGGACATAAAAGTTTTACACAGGGTGTGATGACAATTGGTTTTGTTCTGCGAATGGCAGGGGGGTGAAGTGTGAACGTTTGATGAAGACGGTTGCACAGGTGATGATGACAAACCCACAAATGCAGTTATTTTGCCACATTTACCAACGGGGGTTGATGTACGACTTGCACTAGACATACTGCATTCACCACCACCACCACCAAAACTGCTACTCTCACCAGCACTGGAAAACATTTCAAAATCATTATGCTTCTCCACCTCACCATACCTGTAGTAATCCTCTGCTCTTATTTCATCACTACTGCACACATTTAATTTCCTACTGGATTTAACAGTCATGGAAGGGGATAACATGCTCGTTATGGTTGATGACGAGTGTGAACGCCCCACTGTGGTATTAGCTGCCATCCTGTGCTTGGTCCACAGTGCCATGTGTCTATCCTTAAGATGCATATGCTGTCCTCCTGTGCCCAGATGGCTCCCCTTTTTACCTCAACTCACATGCACATGGTAAAGCTGGCAGATTGCAACTGACTCATCATTTGCATCTTGCACAAAAAAAATCCCAAACAAGAGATTGTGATGCTCTACTTTTAACATGTCCCTGATGCTGCTTATTGGACTCCGTTCTTTTAAGCCATGAAGTGGGGGGTGTGCTACATGATTTTTCAGGAAGGACACCCTTGGACTGCAACTGATGACCATGACTACCTATCAATATTACTGGGTCATCATCATCATCACCGTCAACTGAAACTGGTAAATCACAAGTTTTTATGGGTTGGGGGGGATTAATGCAAACAGACCTAGACACAGCCACCTTGAATTTCTTTTTCTCTGGTTGCCAACTGGGGTCAATTACATCGTCATCATATTCATCAACATCACCCACATCCACATCGTCTGCTTGGATGCTGGCATGTGGACTGCATGTTGCAACCACAGCAACATCATCATCATCATCAGATTCATCATCATCATCAGCACCACCATCACCTGATATTTTCTTGAATCACTGCATGGAAAATACGTGACCCGAACCGCGGTGGAAGAAATGTCACATTGTATGCTATCTTTGACATGATTATCAGAATCCTCATGATCAGTTACTAGGATGTTACTGGGAAGTATGACATCATCTACACTGTCACTCACTCACACTGCTTCATACTCCACTATATTTTTGGACACGGTACACTGGCCATAAGTGGAACTTGAGGTAGCAATACTCATACCAAAACCAGCAACTGCACTAACACCACCGGCTGGGACAACATCATCTCCTCCAACTATGAGTCAAGCTACTGATTGGGCTGTAAAAAACATTGCAGGAGAAATACCTTTCCTCACAACAGCAATGCACTTCTGTGTCTGCATACTACCACGCCCACAGACACTCGTACTACTGGCAGCAGTGCCATGGCGAGAACCATCTTTGCTTGCATGTCTCTTTGCAGGCATTTTGGGGGATCAACAATATTCTAAACAAATTTAGATTTTGAAACATTCACTCTGGGTGGAAGGACACTGGATGTGAAGCCAAAAACACAACTGTGACTTCAGCAACAGATACAGATGCAAATTCACAAGTGAAAACAACATCTTAACTAACCAGTGGTGCTGAAGTCACAAACAATCCAATCTGGAAAACAATTCATTTTGCCGGTGGGGGTGGCACTGACTGCAGATTTGTATGGCAGTGCAAGCAGCAAAACAAAGAAAAGATGCCACAATGGCAGTACAAAATCACACAGCTGCAGTGGATAGCAGGTTCACACTGCTGCACCTTCAGTTACACTGTGGCACAATAAAAGGTGTATTATTTGATGCCATACACCGACACACACACACACACACACACACACACACACACACACACTCACACACACAATTTGTCTACAAGTAATGCATAGCAAATTGAAAAGTTCAGGAATATACCATGTATTGTAAACAACGTGACATTAAGAACTGCTGCACCAGATCCACACAACACACAATCAGCAAGAAAACTTCAACAATTACTGACACTATTACTGTGTGTACATTAACACAGTCAGTTATATAACAAAAATATAACCAAAAAACAAAGAACTCCCTATTTCTCCAACTTAAATCTACCTACACAACAGATACATCCCTCCCCCAAAGCACACTTTCACTGTCTCTTACTACACAGACTCAATGTTGTACATTAATATTCAAAATCCACACACAAACAAAAACACTCAATAATATGAGCACAGGAGGGTTTCCTACAATCGATGAACTAAAGTTTGAGCAAACAAAATTACTCAAAAATACCTTTTTAACAGCTTTTAGAAGGTTTGAATCACAGACAGCTCTCAGAGTACACTGTCTCCTACAGCTTCCTACACACACTTCCCTGAACTGAGGCTGTGCAGATCAATATAGAGTCCATGTGACCTGAAATCCCAAGAATCACTGCAAAATTCACCTTTGGAGCTTAAAAACAAGGCGAAATGAGGTAAAGTGCATTGTTCTCAGTGCACTTCGCCATTAAAATTGGTGGAGTAGTGGTCTGGGAAGGTGGAGTTATGTGAAGTCCTTGTTTTCAATGGACTTTGCGTTACCCATTATAATGTGAATTACTTCGCTTTGCATTGTGGAGTACTCTGTGAATTCGCCTTTGCTCTACGAATCACTTCTTGGAGCAAATTGAGGCCACTTCGCCCACCACTACTTTTGGGCAGGATTTGAAAATGTTCACCTATTGGGTTCATGAAGTGAGGTCACAAGAAGACTATGTTGAAAATGTGGTGGAAAAATATGGTAAAATTACAAAGTTATGAGTGAACATTGTAGAATTTCAATCTCTACTCATAGCTTTGCTAATATATTTAATATTTTCCACCAGACATTAAACATGGCCTTTTTGGACCCCATCTCATGAACAAGGCAGGTGACATTTTTCTAATCTGGGCCAAAAAGTGATTTCATAGTCACTCGGCAAAATCCCCTTTAGGGCAGGATAGTAATAGAAATGTTTTATTTGTTCGACCATGAATAAATATTTAACATTATTACAACAAATGTATACAAGGATTTACATAAAATAAATTCAAATGTAATTCTATGTGTGGCATTGGGATACTGATTAAAAAGGAACAATCATAGGACTATACAAGAGAAAGATTTGGCAATCATTGCATCTGTTTGTGGGTGATGATTGATGAGAAGAAATTAGCAGATGTCCCATAGTAGGAGGCATGTAAATCTTCAAGGGACTGGTAACTTGAGATCTTGATCAGAGCCTTTTATAAGGAAAATTATGCATATGAAGTATTAAGGCTATCTATGTAGCAGAAAACACCTTTTCAGCAGTCACCACCCTTATAGGACAAATAACTAAATTGCTTTCTTTTTTTGATAACAGCAGAATAGAAATTGGCTGCAGCTTCTGCATCTTTAAGACATCAGGTGTAATAAAATAAAGAGAACATCATACAAGCTGCTGGCATATATTTTAAGAATATTGCTTATAAACAGATAAATCCATTTGTTGTACAAAGTGCACTAGACTTTTACACTGTACAAAGTTTCAACATATCCCATATTACATGGACAGTCAGTTGGTGGGGTTACAAAGTTTGTGATCTGTTACATACTTGAGAGTTTGACAGCAATAACTCAAATCTGGCAATTGTTATAAATCTCTTACAATCAGGGTGTATAATAAAAATCTGGTAATCCCCAATACTGTGTGATGTCACATTCTGCTTATACCATTTGGCAATTTTCAATTCTCTGACTGTATCTAGATCTAATTTTTGTGCTCTTTCATAAATTTTCTTTTTTATTAGGGATTTGTATGGCTGGGCTATATCTAGGCTCTTAATGTATTCAGAACATAAGTGATTCATATAATTGTTTTTTTTTATTCTTTGGCAACAGGGTAAGGCCCGCTAGACAGACACAAGAGCCGCTTTTCAAAGGTGACCTGGGAGCACTGGGGAGGTTAAGTGACTTGCTCAGAGTCACACAGTATGCAAGTGGAAGTTGTGACAATCAAACCCAGATCTGCTGGATATACCAGGCTCATTCACAGCTCGTTACTCCAACCTATAGGCTATACTACTAGATATTAAACAAATATTGGAGAAGGGCTGTTAGCCAGGCTGAACATCTGTCAAAAGATTGCAGTACGATTTGTTCTTGCAAGCTGTCTTTATGTAGAGTGTTATCCTTATTATTGATAATTCTTAACCAATAAGATATTAGTCTTAGCTCCACCTGAGTGTGGCATGACATTTTTCCTAGCTCAGTCCTGACCATTGCCTTAGAAGATAATATTGAGGCCCTTGGCAAAGATTCATATTAATATAGTACTGGAACCTCTATGTTTGCTGGATATGTTATACGCCACACTTCAGCAGCACAGAGCAGTGCAAGATCTAATATCATTTATTTGGCTAGTAATGCTGAATTCAATGCATAATCCCATAACTATAATATAATGTTAACAATGCATTGTACTGTATGTTTCATGCTGTTTGTCTGATTCTTTGAGTGATGCTTCTGTTTTCCATTGGTTTTAGGGTAGGATTTAAACATTTTCAGCTACCAGGTCCATGAGATGGGGGTTATAAGAAGACTATATTCAAAATGTCTATGTCATCTAGAAATATTCAGCCCTATATTAAGGTGGAGTAGGCAGTTTTAATGTTAATCTCCAGTTTTTGAACCTCAATAATGGAGCAGTCCCAGGACAGAATAACCTGAAATATATCATGTGCAGAATCAGTGCCAGACTCTCTGAATCCTGTAAACTTGGTAATGGTCAGTTCTTGAAGGTTGAAAATGCATACAAATAGGGAAATGCAGACCTTTTTTGCTCACCAATAGTACAAAAATGATTGTATTTCAAAGGCAGCCAGTGGACAAGGTGAGATGATGGCTGTGCCAGCTGCCATCTCCCTTTTTATTTCAAAATTATGGTTGGTATGAGGGGTACAGGGTGGTAATGACATACTATTGAGCTGGGGAAGGTTGTTATATTGCAATGTAGTGATGAGGGGGGGAAGAGGAAGTTATGGTTGCTAATTGGTGGAAAAAGGAAAACTGATTCTTCTTTTTTGTAAGTACTCGATGTATCTAGCACCAGGGTAGAGTACCTGGTGTTGGAATTGGGGAGAGGCATTGGTGAAGGTGAGGGTACCACTGGATGCCAGGAATGCTTAGAGATGGGGCAGAGCATGGCATGGGTGTGCCACTGGATGCTAGGGATACTTAAACATGGGTCACGGTGTGAAAAGTAACACTGTACTGTCTGTCAAGGATACTTGCACTTAGGGCAGGGTGTGTGGGTAGTGTACTTCCTGACACCAGATATACTTGGACATAGGACAGGGTCTGTGGGCAGTATACCCCCTGACACTAGGGATACTTGCACATAGGGCAGGGTGTGTGGGCAGTATATCCCCTGACACCAGGGATACTTGCACATAGGGCAGGGTGTGTGGGCAGTATATCCCCTGACACCAGGGATACTTACACATAGGGCAGGGTGTGTGGGCAGTATATCCCCTGACACTAGGGATACTTGCACATAGGGCAGGGTGTGTGGGCAGTATACCTCCTGACACCAGGGATACTTGCACATAGGGCAGGGTGTGTGGGTAGTATACTCCCTGACACCAGGTATACTTGGACATAGGACAGTGTATGTGGGCAGTATACCCCTTGACACTAGGGATACTTGCACATAGGGCAGGGTGTGTGGGCAGTATACCCCATGACACCAGGGGTACTTGCACATAGGGCAGGGTGTGTGGGCAGTATATCCCCTGACACCAGGGATACTTGCACATTGGGCAAGGTGTGTGGGCAGTATACCCCCCTGACACAAGGGATACTTGCACATAGGGCAGGGTGTGTGGGTAGTATATCCCCTGACACCAGGGATACTTGCACAAAGGGAACAGTGTGTGGGCAGTATACCCCCTGACACCAGGGATACTTGGCCATAGGGCAGGATGTGTGGGCAGTATATCCCCTGACACAAGGGATACTTAGACATAGGGTAGGGTGTGTGGGTAGTATATCCCCTGACACCAGGGATACTTTGACATGGGGCAGGGTGTATGGGTAGTATACCCCCTGACACAAGGGATACTTGGACATGCAGCAGGGTGTGGGAGGGGGTACCACAGGACACCAGGGACTGTTTGGTACAGGGGTGTGGTATTGGAGGGGGTACAAGTGGACTGCATGGTAGAGGGGCAGGGTGTGCGATAGTATACTTGTAGACACCAAGAACTGTTGGAACAGGGGTTGGGTGAAGGTGGGTATGAGTCTGTACTACTGGCAATGGTTGGCACATGCTGGGGTAAGGGCAGGGACTGGTACTTTCAGTGATTACTACTTACCATAAAAAATATTAACAATGCTGGCCATCAGGATAGTCAACACAAAATGATGTATTTTTTTACTGAATTTCCTTTTTAATTAGTAAGGAAATTCATTACAAAAAATTACATTCAGACATTAGTTAAAACTGCCGCTTAAAGAAGAGCAACAGTCCTCACAGTCCCAACTCCCTAAACCAAAATCCCCTCAGTAGGCCTTTAAGTCCTCAAAATACTTTTTTCATTATGTCAGTGTCTTAATATGTGTTCTGATGTACCAGCACTAATGTAAACAGCCCCAGAGCAGTCTGGTACTATTTTAAATGCACAGCAGGGCTTCAATGTACCAGCACGAAAGTAATCAGCCCCAGAGCAGTGCAGCACTCTTTCACATGCTCAGCATGGCTACGATGTACCAGCAATAATGTAAACAGCCCCAGAGCAGTCTGGCACTATTTCACGTGCTCAGCATGGCTGTGATACACCAGCGCTAATGTAAACAGCTCCAGACCAGTGCAGCGCTCTTTCACATGCTCAGCATGGCTATGATGTGCCAGCACTAATGTAAACAACTCCAGAGCAGTGCGGCACTCTTTCACATGTTCAGCATGGCTTCCATGTACAAGCACTAATGTAATCAGCCACAGAGCAGCGTGGCACTCTTTCACATGCTCAGCATGGCTTCCATGTAGCACCACTAATGTAAGCAACTCCAGAGCAGTGCGGCACTCTTTCACATGCTCAGCATGGCTTCCATGTACAAGCACTAATGTAATCAACCACTGAGCAGTGTGGCACTCTTTCACATGCACAGCATGGCTTCCATGTAGCAGCACTAACGTAAACAGCCCCAGAGCAGTGTGGCACTATTTTGCATGCTCAGCATGGCTTCCATGTACCAGCACTAATGTAAAAAGCCCCAGGACAGCGTGGCACTCTTTCACATGCTCAGCATGGCTTCCATGTGCCAGCACTAATGTAAACAGCCACAGAGCAGTGTGGCACTCTTTCACATGCTCAGCATGGCTTCCATGTACAAGCACTAATGTAAACAACTCCAGAGCAGTGCGGCACTCTTTCACATGCTCAGCATGGCTTCCATGTACAAGCACTAATGTAAACAGCCACAGAGCAGTGTGGCACTCTTTCACATGCTCAGCATGGCTTCCATGTAGCACCACTAATGTAAACAACTCCAGAGCAGTGCGGCACTCTTTCACATGCTCAGCATGGCTTCCATGTACAAGCACTAATGTAATCAGCCCCAGAGCAGTGTGGCACTATTTCACATGCTCAGCATGGCTTCCATGTACAAGCACTAATGTAATCAACCCCAGAGCAGTGTGGCACCCTTTCACATGCTCAGCATGGCTTCCATGTAGCAGCACTAATGTATTCAGCCCCAGAGCAGTGTGGCACTCTTTCACATGCTCAGCATGGCTTCCATGTACCAGCACTAATGTAAACAACTCCAGAGCACCACTGCACCATTTCACATGTTCAGCATGGCTTCGATGTAACAGCGCTAATGTATTCAGCCCCAGAGCAGTGTGGCACTATTTCACATGCTCAGCATGGCTTCGCTGTACCATCAATAATGTAATCAGCCCATGAGCAGTGCAACACTCTTTCATATGTTCAGCATGGCTTCAATGTACCAGCACTAATGTAAACAATTCAAGAGCAGCATTCCACCATTTCACATGCTCATAGTGGCTCTCCACCCTTTAAGTGATACAGCAGGACAGCATGGAGTCACGCTGAGCATGTGAAATGGTGACATGCTGCTCCAGTTTTGTTTACATTAGTGCTGGTACATCAGAGCAAATATTAAGACACTGAGGTAAAGAAAAAAATACTTTGGGGATTAAAAGCCAAACTGGGGGGTGGGTTAAGGGGTGGGGTGTGGGAGGACATGTGTTCTCCTTTTATGCCCAAAAGTAAATACATGAGATGTGGTGGTAAGAATAATCCCCACCAAGCCTTGATAAATGTCTACCATGGTGTTTTGGGGGCTCTGAATAATTATGTGCTGCTATTGAGATACCCATTTTACATAGAAATCTACAGTTTATACTTGATTTTGTAAACAATAATGAACAAATTGCTGACAAAAGGCATCAAAAACACACTTCTGTCTATCCTTTGTAGAAGAACAGAATGATAGAAATCAGAAGAGTAGTAGGTTAAGAGTGATGGGGGAGTGTCACCTGGGTCATTTTGTAGTACAACAAAAATAGTTGTAAGAAACAGCTTGGCCTCTGATAAGGTCATTAGGTGGAACATGACTCTCTGCTCACTGTTTTATAGTTTTACTGACAGAGCTACAAAAATCACATATTTACATAACCCATAACCCTCTTTGTTGCCCTGCCCTCAGCTGTATAATTCAATGCTGTGAAAAGTATGGGAGAAACACTATCACCATCTTCAGTTTGATAGGTTTGGCTTTTATTCTTGATCTAACACTTTTCTAAATAATTTAAGTACTTTACATAAAATGAATGACCAACATAGAAAACACATGACAAATACAATATGGCAAACATTAGTGTGCAATATAGATACAGAGCTCAGGTGATAGGGCCAGGGTAGTCATGTTCCAAAAGCCAGTTTGGGACCTTCGCCCCAAAACATCTCTATTGTAATACTAGTTATAAATTGGTAAGGAAAAATTGTAAAAGCTCACTGACAGAGACATCACCTGCTTATGTATTAAAAAACTAGTGATGCATGACTGGCTGTTAAATCTCATTACCAAGGCAAACATCCTGATTACATACAAAATCATAGAGTGTTTCATTTATATGATTTTGCCATTTAAAACATATTTTGACAAATGAGTTTATGTAAAATAACCATATTAAATATGTTTCACTTCACATATAAAACATAATGTGAGCAAGCCATTTTATAAAAGCAAAACATCACTCCAGGTGGGTGTTTAAAGATTTAAATGCACTTCCCAGGGGTGTAAGTAACCCCAGCCTTTCATCTTGTGCCTCACTCCCCTTTAATGCACACTCTGTCATGGCTTACTGCTTATGTATTTCCAGTGGGAAGGGATTCCATAGGAATGGAGCTGCCATGAATCGTACCCTATGTCTTGTAGTCTTTAGTGGAGAGCAGCATCAGTTTGTGTTTTTTTAAACACAACACACACACGCATATACACACATACACGCCAGTGTGTGAAGGGCACTGTTGTAACTATTTCCAGTGCATTCACACACAGGAGCTATATAGTGGAGCAGAACCTGTGAAAGTGTTGCATGTAGCCTGGATCCCACCTCACCTGGCTTGCAACACTGCAACAGCATCACTTCAGGAGGCTTGGAGTGTAAACACAGGGTGCTCAATTTTCAAAGAGCCCTTAGATCGCCACAAGGTGCAATGTTCTAGGGCTGCAGCAGTCTCAGGGTACATCAGGGAACCTGTGCCATATTTTTTTTTAAATGAGGGTCCCTACTCCCAAGACCCAATATTTGCTGCATCCACTGGGTTGCATCAAAGTAGTGGTGCACCTGCAGGCTTTGAAGGAAGGATCGGTCCACCCTCCCACCTGGCTCAACACTCGAGGGGCCATGAAGATGGGGGGGATGCCTGCCAGGAGGGAATCAGAGGCAGAAGATGCACAGGGAGTAACCTTGAGGGTGACGGGGTACAGCACTAATGTGCAGGGGATGAGGTGACACCCTGCGTTGGTGTCCTGTGCTATTCAAGACAGCTAACCAGACTGGGACAGGGTACTGGCAGAAAGGGACTACGCACTGGTCTCAGGAGGATATAGCCCTGGCACCTGCCCATAGATGCCTCTGATCACAACACTGTCAGTGGGCAGCAGCCTGCCTACACACGGAGAGCATGGTACCAGGGGAATGCCACAGTGGATGGGGATTGTTCCCAGCCACCGCTTACACCCCACAACCTGCAGCTACAGCTGCCTGCCAGCAGTGCTATGGATAGTGGCACCTATGGGGCAAGTGCCAGGGATGTATCCTCCTGAGGCTGGGTCCCGGTCCCTCTCTGCCAATCCCCTGCCAGGTCCAATCAGTTGCCTGAAATAGCATAGGGCACTGCGCAGGGTGCCACCTCATCCCCCATACACATTAGCACCATGCCCTCATGCCCCCAAGGTCATCCCGTGCTCGTACTTCCCCCAGTTCCCTCTGTGCAGCCCCCCCAATTGCCCCACTGCTAGGCAGTGACCCATGGCCCTTAGACCACCTTCTGGCTGGTCTAAAGGCAGCCCCTGTTGTGACCACGGTGGGGCTTGTAGAATGGCAAATAAAGGAATGGAACAGCCCCACCATAGCACAACCACCATTGCAACCTGGCGCATAAGCACTTTTGCTGCAAGGGTGGTGCAGGGGGTTATGCTGCATGGCATTCCAATTTCTCTATAGCTGGCATTGAAAATTGGGAGTGCCACAAACTATGACACAAAGTGCCACTTGCATCGTACATCCTTGGCACAGGCACCTTGCGTCATAGTTTCCCATTTGAAAAATCAAGCCCAGGGACTTTAAACTCCTGCAGAGTTTCAGCTCCCCACCACTGCAGAGTTTCACAGGTGCCGAAATGGATCAGCTTACCATGCTTCCAAACGTGTTTACATAATCCTCTGGCAGCAGATCAGCTACTTTGCACCATTACACTGGTGTAGAAAGTTCAGTGTAAATGGGTCTAATACCATGAGTTAGGCACAGTTCACACCGTAGCCTTAATTGTCCCAGAATGCATCTGGAAACAAGCTGACACCAGCTCAGTATGACTTTCCTGGTAAAACTTTTAAAATAAATAAATTGTTTGAGGCAAAGAAAGCTATCTGGCTCACTGTCTATAGGTCTACAGTACCTAGAGAGTTTCCCCACATAGAGATGGTAGCTTCCCTGTCTACAACTCTAGGGATGAGTGTGCCTCACCTATACATTTCTAACTTATCCATATTGTGAAGTAGTAATCTAAGGTTGGGATGGGCCAGCATTTGTTAGTTTAACAAAAGAGTTAATCATTTATTCTTTTAATAGTGATGTAGTCCTCACACCCTTAGGTCCATCATAATTTTCTTTTTAATTGCTGCATATATTTTTTAAATAGATTAGGGCTGTGCAGAATGTGAAATTTCTTTTTAGAGTAAGCATTTCTGTGTGAACCTTGGAATTATTTTCCAGGGATGACGTAAACCATAGAATAATGTTCCATGAATTGTGGAAAAAGAAGCCACAGTTTATAGAAGTAGAGAATTTATCAGTGGATAAAGGCTGCTTGCTCCACCCAGTCTGCCCATTTCCCCTGCCTATACTGTTACTGCAGACCCTACCTCATCTCCAGCTACTCCCCCCCCCAAAAAATAAATAATGTCTCATGCAAAATGTTGGAATTTTCCAAAAGTTTTCAGAATTCAATTCAGTTGGAATTTGGACGTTCCACAGAGCCCTAAAATGGATTTCAGTACAAGTTTTGTAATTAATGACTCATGTTCATAAATATGGCTGTCACTGGCTATTTTGAAAAAATCTCTTCCACTAAGATTACTTTGTGACTGGGCAAACTAGATTCACACAGGGCATGTAATAGGATGATGCTTGCACAATTTTCTGTTGGTAAACAGCAAAGCACACATCAAGCACCACACCAAGATGTTATTTTATGTTGTCTTGCGTTTGTACAAGCAACATCTTGTAGTAGCTTAGAAATGCAGAGGTGTGTCAGTGTTGGCGAATGCAGGGCATGCTTTAGTAGGTGCATCCCTCATTCCACAATTAGACAGCAAGCTAGCATTGATGCAAGAATTATGTACAGTGCCACAAACTTGAAAGAAATGTGCCCCTGCAATTGGAGACAAGCTCGTCATGCAGCGGCAGAGAAGACACACCTCTCATGTGTGCCTTTCCTGGTGAAACATTTCAATAAACATGGCAGTGGCAAACTCCAAACAAAGCCAACATCAGGGGTGCAATCTCTGTGTCGGCATGTCCCCCACCCCCCCCACATAGTATGGCACACTGGGATCCCACCCCAGTGTGCCACCGCTCACAGACAGCTGACCATGTTGGCATGTGCCTCCCCTCCCCATGCCCATTGTGTGGCACACTGGGAGCCCAACCCAGTGTGCCCAACATCCCCCCTGACAGTAATGGGACACACTAGGAGCCCACCCCAGTGTGCCCAACATTTGTTTTATTTCACCTGTAAAGAAAGAAAACTGTCCACAATATTCATTTTTTTTTCTATACCTGAAAAACAGAAAATGGTCCCTCATTATCCACAGAATCCCCCTCCCCCAACCCGCACCTACCTTCTATGCCACCCCACCTCCCCACAACCACCCTCACCCATACTTACCTCCAGAGGTCCGATGCTGTGATTTTCAGTGGAATGAGAACACGTCTGGACTCTTCAAAGCCAAACTGCAAAATGAAGAAATGCCAGTAAGCTGTATAATGACATCAATGAAGGGGGGGGCTTCAACTTAGGTGGATATCTCAGCCTTTTTTTTTTGAATTTTGGCTCCAAATATTCAACATGGAGTTCTTGGGACCCCACCTCATGAACACATGTACTGTCATCTCATTATTTAGTTCCAAAAGGTCATTTTGTGGTCACTGCATGGAATCATCTTTCAGGACTGATTAATGAAATGACAGTGCCACTGTTCACGAGGTGGGGTCCCAAAAAGCCTGTGTTACAAATTTGTTGAAAAAATTCCAAAACATGACTGTGTTACGAGTGTGCATTGTGCAGTTTCCATACACGCTCATAACTTTGACAATTTTTAATATTTTCTCTCCATATTTTCAACATTGCTCCTTATGAACAGTATAGCTGTTATTTTTCACCTCCTGCCCAAAATGTGTTTTCACACATCTTGTGCACAATGGTGTTGTTGCTGTGGGAAATCAACTTTTGGGACAGACTAACAAAATCACTGTGCCACTGTTCATGAGCAGAAGTCCCAAAATGCTTATGTTGAAAATTTGGTTAACAGAATCCCCTAAATAATTGCATTATGGGCATGCATTGCACAGTTTCTACACATGCTTGTGACTTCATCAAATTTTCATATTTTCACTCCATATTTTCAACATTTTTTTGCACCTCCTCATGAACAGTAAAGCTGTCATTTTTCACATCCTGCACAAAATGTGTTTTTGCATCTGTGGTGCAAAATGGTGCAGTCGCTGTGCAAAATCACCTTTTGGCTAATGAACTGATAATGCCACTGTTTATGAGGTGGGGTCACAAAAAGCACATGTTGAAAATTTTGAGTGAAAATACCAACAAACACCTGGGGAGTTAGGGTTTTTAACCATAACGCCCCACCCTGTAGTAACTGATAGGCATCAGGGGTGTGACTTGGGATTGTCTGCTGTAATGCTCGCGCCATTCCACCTCACCCCATCCCACCATGCAGCCAGTGACAGGCATTGAGGTGTGCCTTGGACTCTTCGGCCCCAAAGTTCACCCCATTCTTCTATCTGCACCCATCTCAGTGTATTTCCTTATGGAATGGGATAAGCGTGGCCCAAAGCCCCCAGGCACCACAACACTTGTCAGTGTCTGCAGGGTAGGGTGAAGTGAAATGGTGTGAGCGTTATGGCTGATGACCCAAAGGCACACCACAATGCCTGTCAGTCTTTGCAGGGTGGGGGTGGGGTTGGTGTCAGTTTAATACTTCACTGCCATTCTTATTATGCATCTCTCTCTAACTCCTTCAACCACCAATGCCAGTGCCAGCAAGACACATTCGGCATTGACAAATGCTTGTTTTATGGTGGGGAGGCAAGCGAGCAGGATTTTTTATTAATCTCAAATCCACATATCTCAGTTCAGAAATCAAAGGGAAAAAATGATTATAGTGAAGCTTTTCCCAGAAATTCATTATTACTAAACAACGTACGTAAAGAATACTAATTGGGCAACCATGAACAACTAAGCTGTCCTGCCACAGAGCAATTCCAACCATATCAGACCTTGAGAATTTTTATTTTATTTATTTATTTATTTCAATCTAGGATTACAATACCTTTGAGCCGAGGCTCTTTTACAAAGGTTCCACGACAGCGTGTGCAACAGTCATCATTTTTAGTTTTTTTAGTTACAAACATATAGTCATTGACTTACAGACATGTAATAACCAGTACAAAGACTTGAGCTATAGAGCAAGACAAGGGAAGGGGTGGGTGGTGGGGAAAGTGAGGGTAGGAGATTGAGGGGGGAAGGAGGTGCAAGGGGTAAGGGGGAGTACGGGAGGTTGTTGGGGTGGGGGCAGGAGTGGAGATATGAGGGGGAGGTGGGCGAGGATGGGAGACAGTGCAGCCAGGGGGCCTTGTCGAGGGAATATGACAGGTAAGGTGCAAGGGGTGCAAAGACTGATTGTAAGTGCTGGGTGCTAGGGCATTTGCAGATGGAATGGTGGAAATGTTAAGATGGGCAATCGTAGGATACAAGCAGTGAGAGGTGCGGCTTGGACTTGAAGAGGCCGAGTGTTGGAGCGGTCGCTATGTCGCTGCCAAGAGAGTTGAGCCAGTTAGATGCCCGATAGGTGAATGATCTTTGTCCTTGGGTCATGCAACATTGTGGGATATGTAGTAGATGGGAATTGGATGTCCTTGTAGTGACGTTCCTATGTCTAGGCTTAAGGAGGGCACAGACACCAGGTGGGGCCAGACCCATTATAATTTTCTTGCCCGTGATGCAGGTTTGATATTTTATGCATTTGTCCAGTTGAAGCCATCCAGATTGGGAATAAAGGTCACATGTGTGGGTACGGCGATGTGATCCAGTGATGAGATGACAGGCCTTATTCAGGGAGGTTGTGATACGTTTGAGAGCAGAGGTAGTTGCAGACCCATATAGCGTATGATAAAACCATAGTTTATGATGCTGACGATAGAGCTTTGGATGACCACTGCCAGTGCTTCTGGGGTTAGGTGTTTCCTGTGCTGGAATAATATGCCTAACCTCGCATTGGCAGACTTTGCAACATTGCTGATATGGACAGCGTATGAGAGGTGGGGATCAAGGGTGATGCCAAGGTACTTAAACGATTGTGTTTTTGTTGTGGGGGCTGCAGAAGACCATAGACTTGTTTTTTTTCTGATTGAGAAGCAGTTTATGATTTAGAAACCAGGATTCGATGGAGGAGAAGGCCTGCTGAAGTTTATTTTGTAATTGGATTGGATCAGGGTCCGAGGTGAGGATCACAGCATCGTCAGCGTAGAGAATTATTTGTTCTGGGCAGCTGTCCAGTAGTGAGTTTAAGAATAGGCTGAAGAGGAGGGGTCCTAGAATGGAGCCCTGGGGGACTCCTGAGCAGACCGGTCTAGGGTCCGAGAGTGTATCAGCGATTCTTACTGTTTGGGATGATGCCCGAGAGTTCTGATGTAATCAGAAGCCTGAGGTGGCAGCATAGACAAGTTGGGCATGTGGTCACCCAATCAGTATTTTTTATAGTGAATAGTTTTTTGTTTTATTTTTTATTTTATTTATTTATTTTTTTAAATGAAAGTGTTTTCACAGAATTATGCAGCAGCAGCGAATGTGCCGGTGGCTTCAGTTCAGAACGTGAACTGATTGCTGTGCATGCAGCAGCACTGTGTAAAACACCGGCTGCCATGTGTTCTGTGACCTTTGAACTGTGGCACAACAACATTTCAGCTGGCACAGATCCATGCAGAACAAACCCTTACTATACGCTACAATGAAATTTGGTTACACTTTAAGTGTCACTTAACTGCACTGTAGTTACAGTCCAACTACACTGTAACTGCATGGCAATTGTAATGTAGTTGCATGCAACAAATATGTAACTGCATGCAATTAATGATTAGTTACATTGAAACAGACACAAATAAAAGTGTGGTTACACTTTATTTTAAAGGAGAGGGGAACTTGTTTAACCAGGAAAGGCACATTAAGCCAGAACTTGTTTCCATGTGCAACCTGGGAACAGAAGGAAGCTAAGTGATTTGCTTAGGGTCACACAACATGCAAGTGGGGCTGATGGGGTTCAAACCCAGGTCTCCAGGTTTTCAGCTAAGTACCCTAAACCACTATGCTGGTTCCATGAAGGTCCCTTCAGCCTTTTATTTTTTCTGTGTAGTTTGTGGCTATGAACAGTGATTGCCTCTATTGTACCCTCAAAATTTCATCAGGATTTATTTCATCAGGATTTAAATGTAATTGAAGTTACTTACCTTGGATGTGAAAACCTGCCTGAGTCCAACACAAAGGTCATGACCCAACTCATGTAAGGCATACTGGAATTTTATGATGCTTTATTGCTAAAACCTGCAGTAGTTATGCTGCATCAGTCAGTGCTGTTGCTGTCCTCTGCCGAGCCTATGTCCTTGTCTTATGCCGGCCATGAAACTTTTCAAGGTACAGTAAGTGCCCTGCTGTTTTCTGTAGTTTTAAAGTATATCTGAGTTAGAATAAAATGATTTTAGAGAATAAAAGGACTTCACAAGACATGTAACAGAACTGACTGAGATTACAACTTCTGCTGCCTTGTGCAGGAATGCATCAACTCCCATGATGCCTTGCACGAGTGGGATCATGATCTTTGTAATGGAGTAAAACACGGTTTCACACTGGGGCAGAACAGAATGAAGCAACCTCATTTATATTTAAATTAGTATGGAATTAGGGGGTACAAGAGAGGGAATCATTTTTCATGCCTATAAACTACACAGGTATACAGAAAATAGGTCGAGAGGACTTCCCCTTTAAGTATCTGTTTCAATGCAATTAATCATTATCTGCATGCAACATGGTAACTGCACTGCAGTTAATTTTGTGCTGGGCAACAAACATGGCTACTTTAAAGCAGTATGGGATACATATACTGTATGATAGGAAGAAAATTCCTCTTCCTTCCTCCCTCCCTTCCTTCCTTCTCATATTTAAATTTGCTTTAATCAGGATAGTCGGAAAAGGGATTCTCATTTATTCATTGTCTTCCCACTTAAAAGTAGGTGTGCTAAGTCTTCATTGATAAATTAATATGTGTATCTTGTGTATATCTCTGAGTGAATAATTTTGCGTGGTATTGCATATTTTATTATGTACATTTTGTCAGCCAACACCAAAACAGGGCCACACTGGAGACCTGCCTTAATTGTGAATAATTGTATAAACAAATTTAAATAACATAGATCAACAAGAAAACACTGCAGAAAGTTAAACTTTTTTTAGGTGACACCAAGTACCAACTGCAGCATTTAAATCAGTACTCCCTTTCTGAATAAGAAGCACTGTTTAGGAACAGTGCAATTCACAGGTAACCATGACAGACTATGAACACTGAATCATTCTGTCACTGAACTTTAGTGTCCATTTGGGTCTCCTCTGATGGCCTGTTTTATACATACAGGGCTCAATTTTCAAAACCCAGAGAATGTCGTATGGTGCTTGTATCAAAAAGGATTGACGTATGAGGCCCCTTGAGCACATTGTGCACCATTCCCTATTTTCAATTGCAGACTGCACTGGATGTGGGGCCACCTACACCAGCCAGGCTTGCAGGGCATTCGCATGGCTGCCCCATGGCAGGCAGGGCCGTGCACTAAACTGGTGCTACAGTATCCCCTACTGTGGGATTTTCAGAGCCCCCCAACAGACACAGGTCCTGCTGGGCTTTAGACAAGCCAGAGCTGGTCTAACAGTTCCAAGTGCCACTACCCCGCCTGCACAGTGATAGGCAATGTGAACAGCTATGGCCAGGAATTTGCATGCAATATAAGATGCCTCGAAGTGCAGAGGGGCATGAGGGCAGTACATGTACTGCACAAAGTATGCAGCCATGCTGGTGACCCTGGCACAGTCAAGGAGGGCAGAGATAGTCCACATAGGCACAGCAAGCACTGTGATGTGGCAGATGGCAGAGTGATTGAACACAAAGTGGTCCTATGGAGGTGCCCCCATTGCTGTCCCATGGAAATCTCACCCATGCAACCCCAGGAGTGGTGATATGTGGTACATACCTCCAGTCCACCATCACACCCACACCAGCAACTCTCACAGTGCCATACCTCATGCCCCTGCATGGTCCCGCATCCTCTTTCTGCCCACCGTCTGCAAGTGCAGTGGCATGCAGCACTAACAGTAAGCTACAGAGGACCTCACAGGTGTCCTGTACAGAAGCTGGGGAGGGGTGTGCTAGACCACTGATGCGTGCCACAAGCAATGTTGCAAGTGGTGCCATTGGTGGACACCAATAAGGGGGGGGCTCCTCATTGGGAGCATGTTGAGAGTCAGGTACACGTACTGTGCCCATGGCAATGGACAGCAGATATGCCCACACAGCTGGTGGCATTTCCACTATGAGGTCGACATTCTTGATGCAGCTGAGCTGGTGATCGCTCCCTGGAAGAATGCTCAGACCATCTCACCACAGCGAGTGCATCCTTTCAGGTGTCTCCAAACTGACAGCAAAGCCCAGTAGTAAAGTGGAACAAGAAACATCCATGTTAACAATTACAATGTACAGGGAGAGAGGGAGACACCAAGGATAAAGAGTGTGAGGGAGAGAGGAGAGAATCTGGTGCAGCAATACAGACCCACCGCTGTCAGGTCAGTGTGTGCCCACAACACAGTGCAACAATACCGGCATGACACTAAGGTATACAACCGAAGGAACAGATAATGCACTCTTGCTGCAAGCACCGATGGTGCAATCCACAACAATGAATACAGCACTGAGTACATCAGTCCTATTGGCACCACAGTGTACACAGCTGACAAAGAGCTGGCTGGTGATACAAAACCACCCGACTGACACAGGTGGTACCCAAAGCAAGTCTTGGTGCAGGTGAAGACATCCAACCTTGAGCTGTCTGAATTAAAGGCATGTATGAGACAGAGGTGGGATCAACCTTGGGCAGTCCAGGCATCCACAGGCAAGAGATGTGGCCATCACAGTTCACAGATGCCTGTTCAGGCCATCTGAGTGTGATGCTAGTGGCCTCAAATGGGGGAGGCATGCATCATGGGTGTGAGTGGGTGGGGGGGCACGGAGAGGTAACATATGACAATTCTCTGGGTGAAAGGACAGGAAGAGGTTCCAGCAGTCACTGCTGTGTGTTGTCACCTAGGGATCGACATTAGAGGGACCAATGTTGAGCAGGGCACACAACACACAGATGTTGCTGACAATGCTTTACTGTCTTCCCTGTGGATGCTAACTCCATTAGGTGACACCAATGCAAGGCTTGGAGGTACCCCCTCTACCCCAAGACATCTGAGCTGTTAAGCCACACAACTGATGAACTGTGTTGGTGTTGACACTCTGTGGGTGTGACTGGACTGGTGGGAAGGGACTCTGGAGCTAGTTAGGTGCCCCAGGTGGTGTTGAGAGGAGCAACCTCTGGAGCTGGCTTGGTGCTGTGGGTGCTCAGTTGCATTGCTTGGCTGCTCTTGGTGTTCATGAGCAGCTGGAGCCTAGGCACTTGTTTGGTGCCCTGGGTGTTTGGCAGGTTAGAGGACTCTGGAGCTGTCATGAGGCTTGCAGTGTTATGGGGAAAATAAACAGGCAGTGATGCCAACTCAAAAATATTGAGAACCACTCTTCTACTATCTAATCCCACAATCACCCACCCTCTATTGGACCATGTCTCTGGGAGCTTCATCTTTAGGATAGTAATGGACTTCTGCTGCAATGGCATGGACAGTGTGTGCCATGGTTCCATCTTCCATCATGCTATTTGCGATAACATTCCTCTGATTTTGTGTTTTTGAGAGCATGGGATAGTACTTTTTCTGTTTTATTGCAATACCAGTATAATTTGGTTTTGACTTTTAGCATATTGTTTTCTATTTGAGATGGAAGTTGACTGTTTTTATGCAGTATTTTTATGTTTGCTTGCACGCATGTGCAAGAAACATAGTGGGATGATACAAAATGCAGTGCCGTACAGTTGAAAGAGAGAGCACCACTTGAGTGAAACGTGCTCCCCTCCCAAACAGACATGCGATGCACGCCATCATGTGCATGCTCATGTGCTCCCCCACGCATAATACCATATAGCCGACAGGGGTGCCCACTCCATCGGCTTCACACCCCCTGCCAAAAAGCTGTGCAGATGCCACGCTGGGAGACCACCCAGCATGGTAAAACTAATATAGCCGATGGGGTTCCCAATCCCCCGTCAGCTTCATGGCTCCATGCCCCCCCAAAGGCTTTCAAGGTGCCAGGCTGGGAGCCCACCCCAGCGTGGCAAAGCTTGTTGTGGCCAAAGGGGGGTGCCCAATCCCCCATTGGCTCCAGCCCCCCAAACAGCTTTTTCAGCTGCCACTCTGGGAACCCACCCCAGCATGGCAAATGTCCAGCGTCGTCTTAATAATAAAAAAAAACTCTGTAAACAAAAAATGGTCCTCGTAGTCTCCCTGCCCCCACCACACCCACCCACTACACCCTACCTCTCACACACACCCCTCACCGCACCTACCATGTGGAGTCCGGCACGATGATCTTTGGTGGACTGGGAACACGCTCTGCACTCTTCAAAGCCGACCACGAACTGAGGAAATGCCGTAAGCTGTATAATGTAATAAATAGGATTTTTTCAACTTTGCTGCATATCTCAGGCATTTTTTGGAATTTTGGCACCAAATTTTCAATATGGGGTTTTTGGGACCCCTCCTCATGAATTCTGTCACTGTCATGGCGTTAATCGGGCCCAAAGGGTGATTTTGAGGTGACTGCGCAAAATCGCCTTTCAGGACCGATTAACGAAACAACAGTGCCATTGTTTATAAGGTGGGCTCTCAAAAAGCCTATGTTGCAAATTTGGTGAAGAAATTCCTAAAAATGAGTGTTTCATGGGCGTGCGTTGTGCAGTTCCTACGCACGCTCGTAAGTTCACAAATTTTTAATATTTGCACCCTGGATTTTCAACATTGCCATTTTACCACACCTCCTTATGAGCAGTACAGCTCTCATTTTTCACATCTCGCAGAAAATGTGTTTGCGTACATGTAGCGCACAATGGCGCAGTTGGTGTGTGCAATCAATGTTTGGGACAGATTAAGAAAATCACAGTGACACTGTTCATGAGCAGAGGTCTTAAAATGGCTATGTTGAAAATTTGGTGACAAAAGTTCATAAAATGACAGTGTTATGAGTCAGCATTGCGCAGTTTCCATGCACCCTCGTAAGTTCATGAATTTGTAATGTTTTCAGTCCAGACTTTCACCAGTGGAATTTTTCCACACTTCCTTATGAACAGTACAGTTGTCATTTTTCACAACATGGCCAAAATGTGTTTTCACACTTTCAACACAGAAATGCGAGGTCGCTGTGGGAAATCATTGTTCGGACAGATAAAGAAAATCACAGTGACACTGTTCATGATCAGAGGTTCCAAAATGCTTGTGTTGACAATCTGCTGTAAAAAAATCCCCAAACTAATTACATTACAGGTGTGCATTGCACAGTTTCTACTCACGCTCGTGACTTCACCAGTTTTTTTTAATATATTCACTGCAGATTTTCAACATTGCCATTTTTTACACCTCCCCATGAACAGTACAGCTGTCATTTTTTACATCCTGTTCAGAATGAGTTTTTGCACCTGTGGTGACAAATGCCATAGTTGCTGTGCAAAAGCAGCTTTTGGCTAACAAACAGATATTGCCACTGTTCATGAGGTGGGGGTCACAAAAAAAACATGTTGAAAATTTGGAGTGAAAATACCAACGAATGCCTGAGGTGTTAGGTTTTCCAACCATAACGCCCCACCCTGTAGAGAATGACAGGCATCAGGGCTGTGACTTGGGATTGTCACCTGCAATGCTCATACCATTCCACCCCCACCCACATCCTGCAGCCACTGAGAGGCATCGAGGTGTGCCTTGGACTCTTTGGCCCCAAAGTTCACCCCATTCTTCCTATACTGCACCCATCTCACCGTATATCCTGATGGAATGGAGTGCACATAAGGGCCAAAGACCCCAAGGCACCGTGACACTTGTCGGTGTCTGCAGGGTAGGGTGTGGTGAAATGGCGTAGCCGTTATGTCTGATGACCCAAAGGCACACCCCAATGCCTGTCAGTCTCTGCAAGGTGCTGGTGGGATTGGCTTCAGTTCAATCCTTCACTGCCCATCCTATTATGCAGCTCTATAACTTCTACACTACCAATGCCAATGCCAGTAAGCAAACATTTGACATTGACAAATGCTTGTTTCTTTAGTCCTTTCTCTAGCTTGCTACAAGTGACTTCTTGGAGCAGTCTGAGTTCTAGCTTTTCTATTTGATCTTCTAAACTTTGCTGGGTGAGTGTTTTTCTCTTTATTTATGTTAGCCTGTCAAGAAATAGTTACCCCCTAAGAACTGCCTTTGAGACATCACATTCACTGGCCACTGAAATGTCAGGCAGATCATTTAACATCCAGTATTCTCTGATGGTATTCTCAATTAAATGAATATGCTTGGGATTTGTTAGGAAGGAGTTATAAAACCTTCAATGCTGTGAATAACCCCTGCCGTATGACAGAGTTTTTTTTTTGTAAATATCTTTTTAGTAGAAAAAAAAACGTGTGCAGATGATACATCCATTATCATGAGAACAACTGGTAGTTACTTAATCGATAATATGTACAGGGTTGACATTCAAAATAGGCAATCTAGATTTAGCAGCCAAGAAAGCCATCACTGGACGATGGAAACAAGCTGTAATACCTACAAGAGGTGATTGGCAAAGTATAGTAAATGAAATATATAGAATGGAATGTATTATAGCCTACCTAAATAATTCCCAACAAAGGTTTAGATTAAGATGGCAACTTTGGGTATTATATATTATGCAGCACGACAGAGACTTTTTTCCATAGAGACAGCAGATAATACATAATCTGGGGTCACAAAAGGTAAAAGAGAGTTCAGCAAACATATGACATAATTCAGCTGCATAGTATAAGATATCTGAATTATCTGAAGCAAGAAAAGGAAGAAAGAGTAAATGCTACACCACTTAGTCTTAAGTGAAGGGAACCAGCAACAAAAATACAATTTACAATATTTATTTAAAGCAGACAGGGAATAAAAATAATTGTAATGTCTATAAAATGGAAAAGGCTGTTTAAACAAATGAATGTACAATGCTAACATACATGAAGCTTTCTGACAAAATGTATTACTTGTGATGTATGTATGTATGTATGAAATTGGTGCATATATAAAAAGAAAATATATATAAAAAAAATAGGCAGTCTAGCGAAGTGCCTTTCGTCTCCCAACTGAACAATGGGGGTGACATCTCTGTGGAACTGTAATCTCATAATCCTATGCTTCATAGTAAGTAGAAGACAGCTACTAGAGGGGCAACCCTAAGAGAAAAGCACAGTCTGTAAAATGATGGGGGTGGGCGAGGGTAGGGAGCCCCAAGGAAATCCAGCTTATGTTAAATATAGGCTCTTATGCACCTTACCTCCATCTGCTACGTTACCCCCCTTCCCTCTCTGGAACTTTCTAGTGTATTCTGAACCTATCCACGTGCAGTATAGTAAAATATGACCACTTATGGTTGTTTCATGTTTAGGGGAGAAAAGTGTTGTCGTACTGCATCCCATTATATGACCCAGGCATTCCATCTGGATGTAAATACCTCAGTTCTGTCATTTAGGCTAAATGTGTTTTTTCTCATTTGTATAAATCTCATTAACCATGGTTCTCCACTGATTCAATGTAATGGGTTGGTAGGGTAGCCATCTCCATGTGATGCATTTCTTAGCTGCAAGGAGCATCATCCCTAGCAAAGTATTTTATATGTCTATCCTTGTAACTCCTGGGTACAGTTGAAATAAATACATCTGTGGTGTAAGTTTCATCAGAGTAAGTAGGACCTCTGAAATAGCCCCTTCCAGTTCTCAATAAAAAGGCTGCAGTGCTGGGCATGTCCATGTTACATGAGCGTTGGTCACCTCAGAGGTGCCGCAGGCCATCCAGCATTCTGTACCTCCATTCCTCGCATATCTGGCCATAATGACTGGTGTTCTAAAAATATGTAGAAGGTATTTCCAGGCATATTCCCACCAGACATGTGAGGAAGTAACCCTGCCTACCTCAAAGCAGTCCCTCTCCCAGTCTGCCTGCTCAATCAGGGTGCCTAACTCTTTCTCCTATTTAATGGCCATGTACATAGTATTAAACATGTACATTGCTTGGAGGGCTTTGTATATGTTAGAGATTAGAAGTGTGGTGGACTGTATCCTGATATGCAGTGCCAAAGTACTGATGAGTGCCACACATTCAATGGGGTCTTGCGCTTTAGTGGTCAGATTGGCGTGGTAGTGTCAGATTTGGAGATAATGGGAGAAGTCCCTGTGGTCCAGGCTATATTTTTGCTGCAGTCCTATAAAAGACTTAATTTGTGTACCTGTACAGATCTGATTAAGGTATACTAGGTTTCATTTTGGTTAGTCCCAAAAAGTTTTATCAATACGCACAGGCAAAGAATCTACCAAATTTGCCTAAGGGCACACCCAGCTCAATTGGCCACTCAGGCCTGTGTCGGCCACTACCTTTCTCCATACCACTTTAACTTGGGCTATCCAGGGACTGACAGTTCTCTTCCTGTTGCCTTTCAAGATGTGTAGTGAACCATATCCTGAAAGGGTAACAGGTCCCTTTCCATTTTTAACCATTGGGGCCCTGGGTTAAATGTGTCTCAATAAAACAGAATGCATAACTGAGCTGCCATATAATATGGACATAGATCCATCAGTGCCAGACCTCTTTTGCTTTTAGGCAACATTAGGGTGGTGAACTTTATTTGGGGTTTACGGCCATTCCAAATATATCTAGTCATGGCAGTGCGCAATTTTCACCATTGTTGTTATGGTTTATATGTATTTACTTGAAACAAGAAGGGAGACAGGAGATATGATCGAGACTTTCAAATTCCTGAGAGGTATAAATACGGTGCCCTACACCAAATTTTTCACCAGGGTCAACAGCTCAACTACTAGGGGACACGAATGGAAGCTGTGTGGAGGGAGCTATAGGAGGGAATTAGAGAATCATTTCTTCACCGACAGAGTCATAGATCCATGGAACAACCTGCCTGCTTAGGTGGTGTGAGCAAAGACCTTGACAGCATTTAAGTGGGGATGGAATAGAGCAAGGGCTCAACTCGGGGGCATTAGGCTAGAGAAGGACAATAACCAAAAGGGGGGTTAGGACCCAGGACCAGTATTTGGTATTGGGAACTCATGGGCAGACTTGATGGACCCTTAGTCTCCTTCTGCCATCATTTCTATATTTCTACATATCCGTCTTGGTACATTTTGAAATACATAGAGGAAGCGGGGCAATACCACCATATGAATGGAATCTGTCTGCTGTATAAATGAGAGGGTTAAGGACTGCCAACTCCATAGGTCTGTTATTAATTGTTGGGACAGAGGGGTATAACTTACCTTATACAACCTTTTTATCTTGTTTGTGAGCTTAACACCCAAGTAATTAATTTCCTGAAGGTCTCAGCAAAATGGGTATTGCTATCCTAAGCCTGGACTTGGGGTAAAGTTACAAGGCAGGGCCTCTGTTTTATTGGCATTTAATTTATAGACTGAAATTGTGCTAAACCAGCTCAAGATACGGAATGCTTTTGGGATGGTGCTCTCAGGGTCTGTCATGTACAGCAGTATGTCGTCCGCATAAAGAGCTACTCCATGCTCCATGTGTTTGATGTGCACTCCTCGATAATTTTCATTTTTTCTAATGTTTTGGGCTAAGGACTCTATATATAGTGCAAATATTAACAGAGATTGAAGGCATCCTTAACGTGTGCTGTGTCCCAGTCAGAAGGTGGTTGAGGTATGCCCATTCACCTTAACGAAGGCCTGAGGAGTAGTGTACAGTCTCTGCAGTAGAGAAATGAAGTCCTCTGAGAACCCCATCCATGTGAAAGTAGCAAAAAGATAAGGTCATGATACCTATCAAATGCCTGTTTTGCATCTAAATGAATCAATAATGAGGGTATCTGGTAGGTATGAGTGTGGTGAAGAATATGTAGCAAAATACACCAATGCGGAAGATACGTAAAAATCCCTGTGACATACGAGCTGTGCCAGATTCCAAGACAGCCACCAGATAAAACAAAAACCGCCAGAATATGCATGTCACAACTAATGCCACCAATGCATGTCACAGCCCGCAAGAGCGACCTAGCACTACGCATGTTGCAACTGTATGACCATAAAGGTGTGCGCACGTTGTAGGAGCTACAAGATGTCGGGTAGTGGGGGGAGAGGTGGTAAGCGGGAGCAAGAACAGGAAAAGGAACTTCACATTCAAAGAGACTGATGTGCTCTTAGCAGAGCTACAGGCACAACCAGAACTATTGTTGGGGAAGGGAGGTGAGCGAGAACAATGAGTGCAGAGGAAGGCGGCATGGGACATAGTTGCGCAGAGGGTAAATACGGTGGCACATGCACACCGCACCGTGCATGACCTGCAGAAGCATTATAGTGACCTCAAGTGCCACACAAAGGCAAAGGAGGCACACAACAAGCGGCAGGCGATGGCCACAGGAGGCGGGCCACAGGAGGTATGAACCCTAAGCACACACGTGGAGAGGGCGCTGGCATTCATGAGCCAGCACAGTGTCCACAGGGACTCAGAGCTGGACACGTTCTAGATGGATGCAGGGACGGGTAGGTGGATGTGTGAAGCATAGGAAACAGAATATGAAGATGGAATGTAGTAATGGGCAAGAGGGAGTGTGACATGCTGGGTGCACAGACAGTGTGCCACAGTACAGCAGGAACCATGAAGGTGGGGCACAGCCATGCAATGTGGAACAGTACACAGAGGGGAGGGACAATGTGGGAATGTAGCCTGGCATGAGGCACTACCATGTGAACAGCAGGTGGTGCACTCACCACATGTGCAGGCAACACTGACGCACTGTATTCCCCCCCCCACAAATGCAGCCGCAGCGGACACAGGGGCAGGTAAGGTGATGGCCAGCGCCACCCGGCATGTGGTAGACAGCGACACAGGGGCATGTATGGTGGCATGCATGGTGGGCTTTGACTGTTGTGGTAGCACTGAAGCACTGTTGTTAACTCCAGAGGTGAGGAGCCAGAGGACACTGGGGAAGGTAAGTCAGTGGCCGTCTTTGACCGATGCCCTGTAGGAAGGCACTGTAGGGTTGTGGTACGTGGCAGACATGGTCGTTGTGTGATGGTGCAGCAACACTGATGCCCTCACAATCCCCCACAGGTGCAGAGTCAGAGGGAAATGGGGTAGGTAAGGACATGGCCAGTGCCAACACCCGTGTGTGGGAGAGCTATGCAGGGGTGGGATGGTAGCAGGCATGACATAGAACATACTGCTGATGCACTGATGTCTCCCCACAGGCACAGCAGCAGTGGACACAGTGGTGGTGGACAGTGCGCACATCACCACAGGGCAGGCTCAGAAGGACACAGCCGGGACACCAGTGGTGGGGGAGAAGCAAACAGTGGGGGAACAGCTGCAAGAGGAGATGGGACTGGACCTCAGTGACTATGTAAGTTGTGGCAGTCTGGGGAGTGACACTGCATAAGACCTGAGCCCTGCATCCTACCAGAAGCTGGAGGAGGGCCTGAATGGGACAACACCATCACCGGAAGTAGAAAGGCCATGGACCCCGATGGACGACACAGGGTTCTGCCAGACCCTGGTGACTGCCAACGCGGAACAGTCAGAGATGCTGGGCTGCATAAGGCTCAGCATGGATGCCCACCAAGCAGTACTGCAGAAGCAGATGGCCACACTCATAGGGGTGCTTGAGACTGGGTCGCAGACCACTGGTTCCACCATGTATCATATTGTGGAGGCCACGGCTGCCACAGAGGCCTGTGCAGAGGCACAGATGTGTGCCATCACCCGCCTGGCCATAGCCATCGAGGGGTCAGTGCCGCAACAGGTAAGGCAGACTGATGCACTTGTGGCCCTGCTGCAGGCCATGCATGCTAGCCTGCGCCCACGGGTCACTGCTGGATGGGACGCAGCCACACAGGTGGCACAGGAGGAGCAGCTGACACCAGCCCACCAACAGTGCCAGTAACAGTCACAGAGTCCATAGCGCCTCTGCCAGGGGCAGCGGCAAAGGCAGTGCCACCAACACCCCCACAGCCGCCACCACCAACACCCCAACCACCGCCACCACCAACACCACCGCCACCCCCACTGCAACCACCAACCCCTGCACCCAGCGACAGTGGCAGCACAGCCAAGGTGCAGTGGGTGCAGGGTGGGCCGAGTGCCACCACATGGTCTGCAAAGTGAAAGAGGACTGGGCGCTAGTGACAGGCGCATGACAGATGTGCTCCCATGGCACGATGCTGCTAGTGGTGGGTTGTGGGGGCAGGATGCACACTGGGTGGGCACAGGGTGCGTCCAGCAGCTGTGTGTGTGGGGTACACATGTGCGTGTCTGAGAGTGTGTGGGGGCACATGAGGGGCATTGTGTGGGGTCACATGTGTACACTGCATGGGCACTGGGTGATGGTATGTGTGGGGGTTGTCACCTGTAAAGAACTGTATTGCACTGTGTCACCCATGTATGTCCCACCTGTAACAGATAAACACCTATGTACCACACCCCTGCGTGATGTCACTCATTACCACTGTCCATGCCTCTCAACCTGTCATTGCTGAAATGTGTGACATGATGTGTGAAGAATGAGCAAAATGTGTGACATATCATCTGACATGGCACTGCAAGCTCAGAACACTATGGCTATCAGTGCACTAGTGTTAACAATGTTTGCTGGTTAAACATGCATAATAGATGAGTATGACTATCTGATATATAGTCTTGTTGGGAAATATGTAATATCATCTTCTCCATGTAGGACAGAGGATCTCTGAGAGGTGAAATGGGTGCCGTACCTCGCAATGTTTGACAGTCGAGATGTATGCCACTGCCGTGACTGGACATATGTCACATCATAGACTGCACAACACACAATACAGCTGCACTCAGGACACGTAGGCCACAGTTGCATAAGGGATGCATGTGCATGCCACTGTTGTGTATCTATGTCATACGTCGCTCATGACGCATATACGCAGTAATGCTGTATACCGCATGTGTAGCCCGTAGGTGAAACAAGTGCGAGGCCACCATGTTGGCAATTGTTAGGCCGCAAAACACACTCAGGTGAAACAATGGTGATCCTGGCAGCAGTAAAAGGGGACAAGGCAATAGTGGATTTAAAGGCCAGCCTGACAACAGTCCTCACCTTACACAGCCATGTGATTGGTAAGTACATGGGCATTGCTCAACCTGCACATGTACATCACTCTGTGCCCCATACAATTGCTACTGTACTGTACAAGTATGCCACACCAGGTGAGACACACAGTGGCAATTGGTATGTACTGTTACAGTGCAGTACCCACACTTCTGAAATGGGTGAGGGACACTGAACTATCATGTGCTGCACAGAATGCATCCACCAAGTTGTACATGCAGTTAATAATGCAGTCTCCCATCTGTCCTCCCAGGTGTGGCACACACAGAACAACAGGAGGTAGGGGGCCTGAGCAGCACCACCACTCATGCAGCACTCACTGTTGACACCTGTTCTTACTGCTATGTTTCCATTTCCCCATCCAGGTGCCACATGTCAGTCTGCAGGCCTGCCATCAGGGGCATACTGGGAGCACAGGGAAGGTAGGTGCCTTGCTCAGGGTGACTGCGCCATGCCAAGTGGTATCCCTGTCATGGTTATGTTGCAGGTCACAGATCACCAGTGCCATGTCATGCAGCAGAGACATGAGCCTAAGTGGATGGGCACCAGACTACACACCAGAGGAGACAGTGCAACCAGTCAACCACATGCCGGTGCACCACACTGTTGCCATCTGGATGCAGGCGCTGCACCACTGTGGAATGGGAGAGGGCATGGTGTGCCATAGCGGCTTGCGTCAGTGTGGTCCATGGCATGTCCCGTAGCACATGCCAGCTGCAACACAGGTGGCAGGACCTGGCCAGATGGGAACCACAGATCCTGACATGCCTGCTTGACATGGTGGCACAGAGGGACCGGGAAATGAGGACTGGCAGTAGCTGCACCGAAGGTGAGTACAATGACATGTTGCATGCCACCACCGATGACACACACCCCATGCACATCCCTGCAATGGTGTGCCTATGTCACAGAGTTGCTCTCCCACACAGGTGCAGATCCCAGCCAACATGGATGGGGGTGCATCCAGCCCTGGAACTAGAGCATGGACACCAGCTGCGGGGGACACATGGCCACAGGAGGTCAGGTAGGTGCCTTCACGGCCCAAAGCACATCATGCCCACAACATGGTGGCTGAAGGGGGGTGGGGCCTGTGTCACATGGACAAGGTCAAGTGTGCAGTGGCAGGCAGCTGCACTCCACCATGCGGCCAGGTTTGGCCATGTGCACCTGCGGTGCCTATGGCTGTTGTGCATTGCTGGTGTGCCTACCACCATGCACCATGTGGTGAATGGTGTGTGTGTCTGTGTCTGGCACTACTTGCAGGGTGTGCTGTAGCATGCATGTGTGCCACTCCATACAGGGTGTCCCTTTCCTGCTGAGACCTCTGCCCTTCTCCCTTGCAGGTGGTGGGTGTCGCCTTGCCCCATGGCAGCAGGCACTGCTGAGAGCTATGGCCGACCTGAAGGCCTGGGATGCAGCACAGTACCATTGGTGCATACGTCGCTGCAACAGGGTATGGTTAGTTCTGCCTTCAATGGACAAGGAGGTGTTGCCTGTGGAGGACTTCAGCGACGGTGGGCCACAGGGGTCCTTGGGGCACCATGCTGTGGTGCCCATGGAGAAGCAAGCAGTAGAGGAACCAGGTGCAGCGGATGTGCTGGTGGCAGATGTGTAGGCAGAGGAGGGCCTGGCAGAGGAGGTTCACTTTGCAGGGGAGCCATAGGTGGCGGTGCTGCCCAGAGGGGAGCTGGAGGTGGAAGCAGACAGTGTAGTGGTGCGGGGATGGGGTGCAGTGCCCTGCAGTTGGGCAGGCTGTGGTGGAGAAGCACCCGGTGGTGGAGCGGGTGGTGAATGACATGCCCCAGGATACCGGTGCTGTCCACCATTCCGGGCACTGTGACCTTGCCCCTCAGCAGCTGGGTGGCCATGGTACTGCTGCCAAGGCACCTGGGGTACAGGCAAGTCTGCAGGTGAATTTGTACTCAGGGCAGCCAGCGCCTGGTAACCAGCACTTGGTGGTGCTTGTCTCTGCCATTATGGCAGACATTGCACGCCTGCACGGCTCTCTCGCTGCTCTCCTCTCTGCACTGCAAAGGTGCTAGTGGAGTCAGCGCATGGACTGGGACTGTGGACAGTTGTGGTGTGTACTACCTTGGTGGCCTGGCACATACTGGGTGTCCATTGAGGTTGGGTGGGGCAACTGCTGTGTGTCTGCGGGGCCGGGGGGCTGGTGGACTGTGGATCCTGATCGGGGGGACTGCCCATGTGTGGGGTGGCTGTGTTGGGCTGCATGCCAGGGTGGGTGGCAATGGTTGCTGGTGGCTGCTGTCTGCAGGAGGGGTGTACATATAGGCCCAGTCTGTCTCCTACTATGCTGCTGTATGTTATGTGTACTTGAGGGGACTGTTTCCCATCGCTGTTATTGTTGTTATTGTTGTCATTGTTGTAATATTTGTTATTGCTGGTGCTGCCTACTGTTTTTTTTTTTTTTATTTATTAAAGTTTCATAATTACAACCTTTGAGTCAGAGACTCCTTTGCAAAGGCTCCATGTTGGGACAAACATACAGATTTCTTTGCGAATTAACAAACATGCTTCATAGCTTAGGGTTATACATTGGTGCTTACATAATTACATCATACATATACAGAGATTGGTTAGTCTCTTAAGGGTTGCTTATAACCCTGGGTCTGTTGAACATGCCACATAAGGATAATACGTTGGTGCTTTACATAATTGCATCAAACATTAACAGTACTTGGTTAGCATCTGGTGGTTGATTATCAACCCTGTGTTGAAGTGGTGTAGAGTGATACGTTGCAGCTACACATCTCTGAGTCTATGAGGTGTCTCTTGATTCCGGTTTTAAACTGACCTAGTCTTGGGGCCAGGGAGACGGGATGAGGGAGTTCATTGAGCCAGATGGGTGCCCGATAGCTAAAGGACCTTTGTCCTAGTGCGGTCCTTCGGTGGGGAACATGGATGGGCATGCTTGCTTGGTGCCCTGGGGTGCTCCTGTGGGTGTTAGGTTGGATGAGGGAGTGAAGGCCAGTGGGTGCAAGCTTCAATAGTATTTTTTTGGCTTTGAGGCAAGTATGGTATTTTAGCCTTCCTTTGAAGGTCAGCCAGTCTGCTTTCTTGTAGAGGTCGCAGGTGTGGGTAAGTCGGTCACTTTCTGTGATCAGTCAGCTGGCTTTATTGAGGGCAAGATTGATTCATTTCAGGGCCATGAGGTCAGCCGTCCTATTAAATGCCTTATACACACCCATGACTCTGCGCATCTATCTGTGGCCTGTGTGTGCACGTGTGTGGGTCTCACTGTGCCCATGCAGGTGCGCATGTGGCAGTGCTGCGCTATTACATGTGCATCCCCACAGTGCATATGGTTGCTGTGCACTGGCTGTGGGTGCACACAGGTGGTCATGGCTGCATGGTGCCCCTGTGTGCAGAAGTGCACTGTGCCAGGTCCGGACCACATGCTGCCACACATTGCATGTCCCAGCTGTGTGGTGGCCTTCGGCCTGTATGGCCCCCTTTCACCCGGGGGTCCAGTGTGTCCTGAGGGTGGCACCAGTGGCACGGGCAATCCTGTGTCTCACCATCTTATGTCTACAGGTCTGTGCCACCCGGTGCTGTATCACTGTTGTGGTTGCACTGTTTACATGTATCAGTGGACATGGCAGGGGCATTGTACCTGGTGGCCCCATTGTCCCAGCTTTGTGTCTGTGGCCTATGTGCACCCTTTGCCTCCTGTGCCACCCATGCCCATGGTGTGTGCATGCGTTGCTGCCCCTTTTGCACTGTCCTGTGTGTCCTAGGTGCATTGGCATGGGTGTTCCGCTGTTTGCACTGTGGTCCACCTTGGGGCACTGCTGTTTGTGTGGTGTGCTGCTGCCTGGCTTGGGGGGAAGGGGTTCCAGTGGCCTGTGCACTGTTTAAGACAGCTATTGCCTGTTCTAACTTATATGACCTTCCTCTGCCGTAGCTCTGTACACCGTCTGTTTGGAATAGCAGTTCCGTGGTGCTAGTGTGTTAAGTCTGTCATAGGCCACATTATGCAGTGGCGTATGCATTTTATGTCGTTACTGTATTGTATCTTGAGTTTGTTATAGCAGTTGCGGGGTGCAGCGTAAGTGTTCTTTTGGAATCATCTATGTTGCAAATCACTGGCGTAACTTGTGATTTGCACTATCAGGACTGGCATACTGCATTTACGCCTGGCATAACTGTCTTGGAATCAGGCCCCTGGTCTCCACTGCTATCTGGCCGAACTGCTCCATGCCTCAGCTCTTCAGAATTCTGCTGCCCATGACCTCTGTCAGTACCATGGACAGCTACCAGGGGAGCACTTACTGCCTTGTGTTCATAATCCCTACTTGCTGTCCATGATAGCGCTGTATAGACTAGGACTATGCTGTGCAGAGCTATTTTTGCAGGGCTATTCTAACCAGTTATGGCATCTTCCCATGTTGGTTCTAGGCCTGGGAGAACTCGGAGAAGTTCTGACCCTTATTAAATAAGAACCAAAACATGAGGGGGGTCTGATTAGTCCTGATTAGTTCAGATTTTTCATAAAAATTTCAATAGATGTGTTAAAATGCATAACAGGGTATCAATTCTCTGTAGTATTCAACACATGGGGTAAAGGGAATACCTCAAATAATTATTTGTATGAAAAATAAAGTAGAGTTGCTAATGTGGAAGGGAGCTGGGGCAACAAGACACGTACCACAGTCAGCAACATATAATAGTTCTTTTGTGGCCTCGCTTGACACACACCTGCTTGGGCCCAGCACAGCAGCACATAATACACGCTGTTTGATTTGTCTCACTTATCTCTCTCTCAGTTCTACCAGTGTATCCCACCCCTCCTCTCTCTCTCTCTCTCTCTCTCTCACCCCTCTCTGTGCTGCTGCTGAGTTTTTTTTAGTATGTATATTTTGAGGAACCCTTTTTCCTCTTTACACTGTTCCCCATTTCTCTCTCTTTCAATCTTTCTCTCTCTCTCTCTCTCTCTCTCTGCAGCTTATTTTTTATGGTTCAGTAGGTAGAGCCTGCAGCTGTTTTGCACCAGCTCAGAAAAACAAGCTACTGGAACATGCCTTGGAATGTTTCCATAGTAGAGTTTCGGAATGATCCTTTCGAAACCGCACAGCGGTTGGTAGTGGTCCGCCATGGCCACACACGCTGCTGCTCCGTGGGCTGCAAACAGCCGCTTTCACAACAGCTTCCTTTGGACTTTTGGAAATAGCCTTCCAATTGGCCAATGTAAATCCCTCAGCCGCCACGATCGGGATATGGAATAACAGCCGCACTATGTTGGCTGTTACTTCCACATTCTGATGCGTGAACTGCGTATGCGCACACGTTGTGCCCATGTATAGTTCTGTGGGTGCCGCCATGTTGGGAATGGGATTACGCCATTCCCTGTACTACAACCCCTTGTTCCGTGCTATGTCCCCCTTCCCTATTCATGTGGCACACTGGGAGCCCACCCCCAGTGTGCCGACATGTGTTAATTTTTTTTGTTTGTCCCTTTCGTTCCTGAACTTATAGTGCCTGACATGGGGTACCCAATCCCCATGTTGGCATACTCTGCAACCCCCTTTCCCATTCCTGTGGCACACTGGGAGCCCACCCCAGTGTACCAAATTTTTTTTTGCCTCCTCCCTCTTCCCCAGTCCTGTGGCACACTGGGAGCCCACCCTAGTGAGTCAACATGTTTTTTTTTTTTTGTCTCCTGTAAATTCGAAAATGGTCCCTCGTTGTGTTTTCTTTCCTTCCTGTAAAACAGAAAATGGACCCTCATCATCGCTGCAGTCCTTCTCCTCCCCACCCTCCCACTGAGCACCCATCTCCCCACACCCCCCCATTACCCCATACTTACCTCTAGAGGTCGGAGATGTCATCTTCTCTGGACTGAGACATGTCTGCAATCTGCAACGCCCAACCGTGAACTGACAAATTTAAGGTTAGTGTCCTAGACAGTCATTCAAGCTTGCCACAGCCATATCGGCTCTGGCTAGAATTTGTTTTTCCTTGTGCTGGACCATCATTTTTTTGTACAGTAACTAAGTAGTGCTGATCACTCAGCTGAAAGGTACTCAGAAGTCCAGTGCTGCTTTACAGTATTTTTCACTCTCTCTTTCTGTTTCTATCCTGATTTATTTTTTTCTCTAGCTTTGCCTTGTCTGTCTCTATATATTCTCTCTTATATGCTTTTTGATTCCCCTGCCTCCTTCTCTCAGTCACAATCTCTCTCTTTAAAATGTTTCAAATCCCACTTGATCTTTTTTCCTTTCTCAGTCCCTCCTTATTTCTCATTCCCTGTCTCTTAACTGATCTCCACAAGGCAAGCCAGCATGTTGAGTCAGATCACATGAAGATTCACTGAGAAATGCCGACAGAGAGGAATGGCCCACAAGAATTGCGATACTGCAGACCTATCTATAGTATGTCTTTAGCAATGAGATGCCCCCTATGCACAGCCAGATGCTGCAGCAAAAAATTCATATCAGGTGACCTCCTCCAGTTCCTGCCTCCACCCACCCAATCACATAAATCATTCATGAGGAGAGTGAGAGGGAATGTGGCAGTATAGCCTAGAGGTTAGAGGAACGAGGTATGAACGAGCTTGATACATCCAGCAGACCAGACCTGAGTTTGATTCTCACAGCCTCCACTTGCATACTGTGTGACTCTGAGCAAGTCACTTAACCGCCCAGTGCTCCCAGGTCACCCCTGAAAACAGGCACTTGTGCCTAGTAGGCCTTAACCAGTTACCAAAGACTAAAATAAAAATAAATAAAATAAAAAAGTGCATAAAAAGTGCTGAAAGTGAAAACCGTAGCTCACTCATGGACTGGGAGCTGAACTTCGGCATCTGAGTCCCTATTGATCCAAGTCCATGAGTGAGTCCTGGATCTGAGAAGGAGTTCAATCTGTTGTGGAACAGTCCACCCACTCCTAACAAGTACTACCACCAATGCAATCTACACTGTCACCAAGCTTGACCTAAGAAGTCAGTTATACCAGCCGGTACACTACTTGTTGCAGACAATCACTCACACTATATGAGTCATAAAGCACTTCTAGCCATTGCCAAAGAAATTAGTGATAGTGAACCATGAAAAGCTGACCCGCGTGAAGGACCTCAGGGTTAACCAACTGCCAGTGTCCAAGTCATAGATTTAAAGTGCCCTCTTCTCTTGGGGAAATTTCCTAGGTTTGCCTGTTTAAAAAATAACTTCTTTTCAAGTGGTGCTCAGCCCTGCACCATGGCTGTCAAACCACCTCCACTTCACGTCTGTTCTACCACCTCATCTTCAACTCCAACCCCCACCACCCCCCCACAGTGTAGAAATGCCCTGGCTGCTTATGCAACATAATGCACTCCCAGATGGAAATGTGGAAATGCAGGACTGCTGCATCCCTGAATCACTCATTCCAACAATGGAGGCAGGAGGTGGAGAAATTGATAAGGATAGCCTCCAGTCCCTGACTCCTTAATCTAGGCTACAGTTTTTCAGTGCTCTCATTAAATGACTCCTGGAGAAACCTGGAGACATGGATTTGAATCCCACAGTCACCACTGTATATTGTGTGCATCTGAACAAGCCACTTAGCTTCATAGTGCTCCTAGGCTGCACCTGGAAATAAGTTTCAGATCAATGTGCCTCTCCTGGTCACAAACTGTAAAAAAAAAGGTAAAATAATTAAATACAGATTTGGAACTGGACTCCTGTGGCTGAGTCCTTATTTATCTGAGTTCTGGAGTGAGGGCTGGATTTTGGGGAAATGGGGGGGGGGATCTGATTTAAATAAGAGCTGTCTTCATGCCCCTAGTTGGTACAAAATATAGGGACTACAAGATTGTTATTAGTGGCAGAGCAAAACAAGGGGAGATCCACGAATGAGATTCTTTTTTTTTAGGCAAGCAGGGACACCAGTTTGCAAGGTTTTCTTGACAAGTGTGGCGAGTGACAGATTGGCCTTGAGATCAGGAGAAAGCCAGTTTAGGGAATTTAGGACCAGACAGTGGTGTGCATAGACCTACTGCATGAGCAAATGTGCTGATTTTATAGTACAAGGTATACTTTTTTTGTAATGTAGATCTGCTGGTAGTGTTGACGACAACCGAGCCATAGACAAGTGAAGGGACAAGATTTGTTCTTGCAATGTAGATTCTGGCAATGGGTGTTAGGAACTGGGGAACTCTGTATAGAGAACCTAATTTTGGGTGAAGGAGTGAGGTGGTATGCTAAAGATGGGATTCAAAGGATAGTGTGGGATCAAGGTGAACACCGAGGTACTTGAAGGATGTAGTCTTTACCGTGGGTGAGCTGCTGTCTGTGAGGATGCAGAACATGGGGGATAAATTGTTAAGATTGTGCCTAGCCCCAGATAGCATGGACTGAGTTTTAGGGATGTTAATGATCATTTTCTCATGCACAAACCAGTCCTGAAGACTGTTGAGGCAGGAGCAGAGCAACTGGTTGATAACATCAATATCGTTGCTATGAGTGAAAAGAACAGCATCGTCTGCATAAAGGAGTGTATATATGGGTTTACAGACTGTGGGCAAGTTGTTTATGAAGATGGTAAATAGGAGAGTGCCTAAGATAGAGCCTTGGGGGACACCACTGGTGATGTTATTTACTGCGGATAGTGTGGTTCCTATCTTTATAGCCTGTGTTCTGTGGTTCAAGTAGTCTTTGAACCAAGTGAGCAAGGGGGTTGCCCGTGACAATGGCAACTGTGACTGAGCACTTTCAAAAAGGGCAACTCAATTGCGGCACCTGTCCACAGGGCTACACCAGGCAGGGAGGGTGACGGATGAGGTCCAGAATATAGTGACAGGATGTCGCTATATACACACACGCTTACGGGGGGAGCAGGCACGTCATGCGATGGGCAGAAGGGGAGGGAGGGTTTGTCAGGCGTAGTGTGGCGGTGGGCTGCCCAGCTGGCCCTGTGGTGTGGTGGGTGGATGGCAGGCTAGGGTTGCGAGGGTGCCGGGTTTGGTTATTTATTTAGCTTTTATTGACCGGGTAAGTGCACTAGATAAATCCTGCCTATTTTCAGGCACGACCCGGGGGAGGGGGATATAGATGAATGCCAACTGACCTTGAACCAGATTAACCTGTTGGTGGTATTTTTTTTTAGTGAATGAGGAAATTTGGCCAGGACACTGGGGAAATTCACTTTTCCATAAGTGCCATGGGATCTTTAACATCCACCTGAACTACCACCAATCCAGGCAGATGGGACCTCGGTTTAATGTCTCATCCGAAAGACGGCACCTCAGAAGTGCATCACCCCTCTCATGCTGCACTACAGTGTCAGTACTGGGATATTAACCCAAGTGCCAGATGTGGGAACTGAACCCACAGCCCTCTGATATCCCGGCCTCAGAGGCGAGTGTGCTACCTACTGAGCCACTGACACTGCTACTGAGCCACTGACACTGCTAATGTTATGGGTGCGTGTTCCTTTTGTTGTGCCTGGCCTTTTTTTTCGATTTTCTCGACATGCACCCCTGGTTGAGAATCCTTTAGTAGGGGTGTGGGATGAAACCCCATAAAAAAAGTCCTCGGTGACCTTTTGCTGTGTGTCAGGAGTGTGCATCGCTGAAATTGATTTTTGGCGATGTACACTTGCCCTAACAGTGATTGCCTTTCTACGATCACCATTATCACATGGAACCAGTAAGGGAGGCCCTAGACCTAGATCAAGTAACCTGTTTATTAGTAACCTGTGGTTGACTAGGTCAAAGGCCATGGTCAGTTTCACGAACACAGAGCCTTTTACAAGGCCTTTGTCCATGGCGTAGTAGATGGCATCAATGAATTTGTTCTTTTGCCTATGTGGCGCCAACCCTGAGGAACTCTCTACCTCGTTGAATAAGAGAGTGCCAGACCACTGAGAGTTTTAAATCAGAATTGAAGACCTTTCTTTTTAACCAGGCATTCCCTTCTGAGGTTTAAAATTAAGAACGTAGTGACTGTTTAAAGTTTTGACTGTTATCATTAGAATTTTCACTGCTTGTTTTATGATATTTTAAAAAATTTCTGTACAGCGCTTTGATCTTTTTGATTTGCACTTAACAAATAAAATATAATTGATTGATTGAAATCAGTCAGGGCATTGTTGGTGCTATGCCCTTTATTTATTTATTTATTTAGTTCATAAATCGGATTTACAGCCTTTGAGTCACAGACTCATTTACAAAGGCACCTCGTCACAGGTTGGGGAAACAACAAATAGTGCGGCGAGACAGGGTGGTACAATACAGGTGCAGTACATACATTATACATAGCATATGACATATAGATATTTTACCAAGTACATTATACATAGCGTAAGACATAAGTATTTACCAGAGAACAGAGCAGGGAGCCCTGTTAGGACCTGGTAGGTCATGAAGGCTATAGACAGAGGAAGACGGGGTGGGGCAGGCTAACGAATCTGGGGAACAGCGGCAGGTCTTACCGTAAGCACGTGACACTCGGGCACCAAGTAGGTATGCGAGGGCAGTTTTTGAACTGACCAATTTTAGGGTGTCTGAGATGGCTTGGGGAGGGAGTTATACCAGGACGTGCTCTGTAATAAAAGACCTTTGGGCAAGGGAGGTCCTGGCTCTAGGCACCTGGAAGGTGGCCTTGGTGGCGGTACTGGGTGGCGGTTGAGTGGGAAGCAGGCTGGAGCAGAGTAGTGACACCAGGGGACACAGTCTAGAAGAGCTCTTTTGCTAGGATACCTGTGTGATATTGCAGACGTTCTTCCAGATTGAGTATGTTCGTTGAAGATGGCGGGCATGTGTGTTCCGCTTAGGGCACCGGCCAGAGCCTGCAGGCTTTGTTGATGGAGGTCTGGACTTTGGTGAGGGGTAGGGGCCAGCAGCTGCGTATATGGGAGGCCATAGTCAACTAGTGACAGGATGGAGGAAGTGATGGGCAACAGTAGGGCGAAGCCAGGGGCAGTCTTTGTGGCGATAAAGGAGCCCAATCCGGTGTTCATGGCAGAGGATGAGCACAACATGGGCATGAAAGGAGAAGGCCGAGTCAAAGGTGATGCCCAGATATTTGTATGTTGACACCTGCAAAGGGGATGGAGGGTGTTGGGAAAGATGGAGAGGGGGGCATTTTTGGAGCTACTTTGGTGGTGTGTAAAGATTATTGACTTTGTTTTCTTGAGATTCAGGACCAGGCGGTGGTCGAGGAACCATTTTTCAGCTTGGCTGAAGGAGGTTTGTAGGCTGTTCTGGAGAGTGGCTGGATTGGGGTGCGAGGAGAGCAGGACTGCATCATCTGCATATAATAGCAGCTTTCCTACACAAGAGCTGGGAAGGGTGTTCAGGAAGAGACTAAATAATGTGGGGCCCAGAATGGAGCCTGAGGCCCTCAAAGGACAAAATGCACCGAGGATAGGCAATCAGTTAGCTTGATGCGCTGGGATCTACATAAAGGTAGCTGGAGAACCAGGCTAACGGGCCAGATGACAGCCCTACTTACAGAGGGTGTCAACAATAGTGGGTGGTTCACAGTATCAAAGGCCTTGGACAGGTCAATGAATACTGCCCCAGCCAATTCCCTGCCATCTAATGCAGAGTGTATATGGTGGGAGAATTCCAGTAGAGCTGTGGTGGTGCTGTGACCTGGGTGGAAGCCATGTTGTTCAGGGCACAGAATGTTGTGGTTGGATAGATAAGTCACGAGTTGTGTGGATACTATTTTTTCGAGCGCTTTGGAGAGGGGGGGGAATATGGAGATAGGTCTGTAGTTATTTGGTACAGTGGGGTCTCCATTCTTATGTATAGGGATGATTTTGACCTGCTTCCATGCCTTCGGAGATTGGCCAAGACACAGGGATCGATTAAGGAGGTCAGTGAGGGGGACTAGCATGACATCCAATGTTAGGCGGAGTATCCATGAGTCGAGGGGGTCATCACTCGGGTTGCGGGAAGAGATGGCGTTTTGGAGGATTGGTTTCGCATCCTGTGGGGAGATAGTCCTAAAGAGAAGTAGGGGGCGAGCAATAGCTGGATTGTTGCATACCGGTATGGGGTCAAAGAAGTGGGCCGGGAGAACTGAGCTTAGATCAGTGAAGGTTTCGTTAAGGCAGTCGGCAATATGGGAAGGGTCCGCAGTAACAGCGCCATTTATGATCATTTGAGAGGGAGGGGTGGAGCGGGTTGTCCCGTTTAATTCTTTCACGTTATTCCAGAAGGTGCGGGCATTGCCCCACGTGGATGTCAAGGCGGACTGGTAGTGGCTGGCTTTGGCTTTTCTTATGGCCCAGGTGCACTGGTTGCGAGCTGCGTTATAGGCCTGCCTGTCAGCTAGTTTGCCAGTATTGACAGCAATGTGCCATAGATTATCACGTTGCTTCAGCTGTTGGATCAGGGGGGTGGTTATCCAGGCAGCTGAGTGTCTCTTTGTATGGGTGCGGCTGACAGGGGAAAAAACATCACAGGCCTTGCAGAAGGCATTGGTGAGAAAGCAAGGCGGCGTCTATATCCGTAGCAAGGGAGATCAGGGACCAATCAAGTTGTGCAAGGTGACGCGTAAGTTTGCGTAGACCTCCGGGGTGAAAACGATGGCAGGGGGTGGCATGCAGTGCAGTTTTGAGCGTGGGGGTGGACCAGTGGCAAAGAATTGGCGAGTGGTCACTGAGGGAGTTGGGCAATACATTAATAACCTTTATTTTGTGAGGGCTGTTGGAGAGCACAATGTCAAGGAGCGTGCTAGTCCCATTTGATTGGTTAAATCTGGTGAGTTGAGTTACTAGTCAGGATAGATCGAGGGCTGTGAAGGTATCTTTGATTTGAGCTGAGGTAGCACTGAGCCAGTTGATGTTAAGATCACCCACTATGAGCTGTTCCGCCTTGTGTGGCAGGGAAGTGAGGTACTCAGTGAGGGAGCGGATAGCTTGGTTTTGTTCTCGTGGGGGTACATATGCCGTTGTGAGGTAAAGAGGCCGCGGCCTGGGTCAGGGGAGATTTTACGGTGATTGCTTGGGCCCCATGATCAGGCTTGGGTACGAGGGCATGACCCAGGAGGGAGTTCAGGTGAACAGCGCAGTCCCCTGGCCACCCACACGATCTTCTCTGAAGAGGGAGAAGCCAGGGAGGGAGACCGTAGAGTCCGGGGTCAATGGTGAGAGCCAAGTTTCCACCATGGCAAGGACATCGGGCTTATGTTGGGAGACCCAGCATTGGAGTGCAGCAGTCTTTTTAGGCAGGTTGCAGATATTCATGCAGGCAATGCGGAGGCCATGTCCTATGGAAGGCAATGCACCGGGGTCTGGTCCTGGGTTGGGATGGACATTACCAGAGAGCAGAAGGAGCATGATGGTGAGCCGGAGTAAGGGACTGCAGCTGTGATGGAGGTGATGTCTGGGTGGCCTTTACGGAAGTCATGTTGCTCAGGGCAAATGAGGTCATACTGCTGCAGGTAATCCATTAGCTGACTGGACAATTGTTTCTTGCAGCTTGGCTACAGTGGAAAGAAGTGAGATTGGGCAACAATTTTCATGGGATTCTTTTTTACCCTTTCTGTGGAGTGGGATGACTGCTGAGGACTTCCAAAGAGCATGCACAGTACCAGTCAAGAAGGACAGGTTGAGGAGTTTAGTAATGGGAAAAGCAATTTAAGGAGTAGCAAGTTTGAGGAATTTAGGTATGATTTGTCAGGGCCAGCGGTTTTGTCCACTCTTAGTGTGGCAAGTAGTTGAGAACTTCTCTGCAAGTGACCCTTTTTTAAGTAGAAAAGGGATCCGTGCAGTTCACTTTCAGTGCTTAGGGTAAATTATTTCTGCCTGGCTTTGGTGCTGCTGTTCATAGTTGGTCTGCATTACCATTTCATCTGAGGGAGTATGTTGGCAAGCGTGCAGTTTTGCACTGAGTTTTGGGAGTTTGCATTTTCCTGTGGCTCACTTATATGGTCCTATTACCTGCTTTGGTAAATGCAGCAGCTACCCCTTTTAGTGTTCCACTCCAGCAAGTTTCAGACCACCCTCCCATGACTGTTAAGCTGAGGCACCTCCTGGCATCATGTGGACTAGTACAAGTTCTCTGACTTGCTTGAAGGACCCACATGGTCTGCAGGTCCAGACCAGGACACTGATGGAATGGTAGTGGCTCTTGGTGGCACTTTTGTCCAACTGGGGCTCACTGCATGGCAGGAGCTCCTTGGATCCATTGATAAGGGAGGAATCACGGCCCTGGAAACTGAAACACCATCAGAAGGGAGCCCTAGGCAGCAGCCTCTGTGATCAGAAGAGCATTCTTTGATGGTATCTGGGGTATGCAGGATCATTCATGTGGAACCACGGAGCAAGTCAATAGAGAACCAGGATAGTTCCCAACTGGGTGGGCTGCTCACTCCATGCCAGTCTATGCTTGGCATTCAGAGCAGTGATCATTGGTAGGACTGATGAACTTCTGGGAACACCAGATCCTGTGGTCTAGGCATTCTTGCTCATCAGGACTCTTGCTGGAACTTCAGTGCAGTCCCTGAATCAGAGTACTTCCTGGTCTACATGATCTGACCACATTAAGTAAACTCTTGAAGAATGAAAGAAAAGGATTTTCAATCCTTTAGATTTAATCTGACCTAGGTGGTGAGCTGGATTGGGGCAAAGGGAGAAACTAACAATGAGTTCTAGCTGTTTTTAAACCTTTGTAAGGTTAGATAACACTAATTTGGTACTACTGTTATGCTGCTGATTTTCTGTATTAGTCAGAGTACAGGTCCTACATGGAATCCCCATTACTCCACGGGGGACCGGTGACCATGAGCCACAATGGGTAAAATCACAGGCAGGCACTTCAAAACACTGCTGGGATGGAGTGCAGTGTTTTCTGGACAGCTGGATGGTTGCTGAGTGGAAGAAAATGCTTTCTGGCGGGGCTGGCTTTAGGTGTTGGGGGCCCCCCAGCAACAGGATTAGTGAGGTCATGGGGCCCCCCTGCTTGTCCCACCTTCACACCATGTGTTTGACTGTAACCCATACAAGCTTCATTTTTATATTATTTTCAGTACAACCAATGATATAAGTTTTTTTAGAGGGAGACAGCAGTTTGTCCTTGGGGCTGTTCTCATCCCATTCATTGCTGCCCATCTGCCTCTTATGACTGGGTTATTGCTTAGTAAGGCATTTCATGACATTATGATGGCACACCAGAGAAAGCTGCACAGCTCTTCATTGCTGTTTTAAGAAGAAAATGTAATAAAAAAATTTAAAATTTACTAAGGTAAACTGCTCTGGTTGGGACCCCCTGGCCCCATGAGCAGGGGGACCCCAGTGACCGCAGGGATCGCTGGTGCTAAAAACTGGCTATGCTTTCTGGGTCAGTCAGCTATAGAAACATGGAAGTTGATGACAGATAAGGACTGCAAGGCCCATCCAATCTGCCAATTTCTTTTTCTGCCTTATGAATGTGTCATTGGCCTTTGCTCTGTCAATGGCCTATCTATTCATGCTCATCCATATTGCTCCCTTATGCCTATCCCATGCCTGTTTGAAGCCCTGTACTGTTTTCATATCCACAACTTCCTGAGGTAGGCCATTCCATGCATCCACCACCCTTTATGTGAAAAAGAACTTCCTCACATTACCCCTTAATCGGCCTCCCTCTATTCTCATGATGTGTCCTCTTGTCCGGCTATTTTTCCTATACTGAAACATGTTAGGCTCTTTCACCTTGTTAATGCCCTTAAGGTGTTTGAATGTTTCGATCATATCACCTCTCTCCCTCCTTTGCTCTAGGGTATACATATTGAGCTCCGTTAATCTGTCCTCATATGTTTTCTGATGCAGTCCTTGCACCATTTTGGTTGCCCTTCTCTGGACTGCCTCAATTTGGTTAATGTCCTTGTGAAGGTGCTGCTCCAGTACTGCAAACAGTACTCCAGATGGGGCCTAACCAGTATCTTGTAAAGAGGGATTATTACCTCCCTCTTCCAACTTATGATACCTCTACTAATACACCCCAATGTCCCCCTAGCCTTACCTACTGCTTTAGTGGTCTGCTTGGATGATTTCAGGTCATCGGTGATGATGATGCCCAAGTCTCTTTCTTCCCTTGTGACTGCCAGCATCTCCCCTCCCAGCCTATAGGTGGCTTCAGGGTTTCTTTTCCCTATGTGCATGATCTTGCACTTCTTTGCATTAAACCCCAGTTGCCACTCTTTTGACCATTTTGCTGGTTTATCCAGACCACTTCTCATTCTGCCCACCCCATCTGGATCATCTACTGTGTTGCAGATCTTGGTGTCATCTGCAAACAGACAAACCTTATCCTCCAGTCCATCTGCAATGTCACTGATGAAGATATTGAAGAGAACTGGCCCCAGGGCTGATCCCTGCGGTATCCTACTTGTGACTTGCATCTCTTCTGACTGTATGCCATTTATCACCACTCTCTGTTTTCTGCCCGCCAACCAGTCTTCCACCCAGTTGACCAATTTCTGACCCACCCCAAGCCTACCCAGCATATTAATCTATCTTGCATGTGGAACAGTATTGAAAGCTTTGCTGAAGTCAAGGTAGGCGACATCAACAGCTCCCCCTTGGTCCACCACTCTGGTTACCCAGTCAAAGAAATCTATGAGATTAGTTTGACAGGACCTTCCTTTTGTAAACCCACGCTGTCTTGGATCCTGTGCTCCTATGGATTCCAGTTGTTGAACTATCCTTTCCTTAAGGAGTGCCTCCATAATCTTGCCCACTACTGAGGTAAGACTGACTGGTCTGTAGTTCCCTGCCTCCTCCCTGCTACCAATCTTGTGGAGCAGGATCACATGAGCCCTTCTCCGGTCTTCTGGGACCTTTCCTGTGCTCAGAGACTCACTAAACAGTTCTGATAATGGCCCTGCTAGTTCCACCCTTAGCTCCTTTAGTACCCTGGGATGAATGCCCTCAGGTCCCATTGCCTTGTCCACCCTGAGCTTATTGAGCTTTTGTAGGACTCTTTCTTTTGTGAAGGGACTAGTGCACACCTACCTCCCCTCTGTGTCCATGGTGCTGAGCTGTGGGCCCTGCCCTACCTTCTCTTCAGTAAATACTGAGCAGAAGTATCTATTTAGGATAGATGCTTTTACATGGTCCTCTCCTTACATGCTCCCTTATCCCTCTTGATCTTAGCAATACCCCCTCTGAACTTTCTCCTTTCACTAATGTATCTATAGAAAGTCTTGTCACCTTCTTTTACTGTTTGTGCTAGTGTTTCCTCGGTTTGGGCCTTTACCTGCCTTACTGCCTTCCCTGCTTCCCTTAGGGAAGTTTGATATGCCTCCCTATCTTCATCCTGCTGTGTTCCCTTATATTTCCTGAAGGCCAGCCTTTTGGCTCTGACCTTTTCTGCTACTGTTTTTGAGAACCAAAGTGGTTTCCTTCTTCTTTTGCACTTCCTTTTCTTTCTAACACAATGGGATGTTGGTTCAAGTATTGCATCCTTAATGTTTGCCCACTTTGCCTGTACCCCCTCACCTGTATTTCTTTTTGCCATGACTAGCTTAACTCTGTTGTCCATTTCATCAAAGTCAGCTCCTCTGAAGTCCCATATTTTTGCATTGGAATGGGATGATTTAGCTCTAGTGGCCAAATTGAACCATACCATGTGATGGTCACTGGCCCCCAGATGACCTTCTACCTGGAGATCTGTGATCCTTTCCCTGTTAGTCAGTACTAGATCTAGGATAGCTCTGTCTCTTGTGGGTTGTTTCATAGATTTCATAGATTATCAGAGCATTAAAAACATTAGTTCATGAGCTCGCCAGTTCATAATTATGTCTACCCTCTAATATCCCTGCTTATCAAAAATCTATCATGTTTTGTTTTAAATTCTAACATTGTTTTACTCTCCACCACCTCATTAGGCAATACATTCCAAATCTCAGTCACTCTGTTGTTCAACCAAAATCTCCTTTTGTTGGGTCTATCTATTTCTTTGTCTTACCAATTGGTAATAGTGAGCTCTAGTATCATATGATTGATCCCTATGCATTAATCCCAAAAGATCCCATAAACTAGTGTCTGATACAGCCCTAAAAATCAAACACATATCCCCTCTCATTCTACGGTACTCCAAAGAGTACAGATTCAAAAAATGCAACTGCTGCTAGTAACTCATACCTTTGGTCCCCCTAATGCCTTTGGTTGCCCTTCTCTGCATCCTCTCCATTGAGCCTACATCGCCCCTTTTGTACGGTGTCCAAAACTGGACACAATATTCCACATGTGGGCACACCAGTGCAGTGTTCAAGGGCAATACCACCTCCTTGTCTCTACACTTAATATGTTTCCGTATACAGTATGTTATGCTACTAGCCTTTTTTTAACCTTATTACACTGTATACCAAAGCTAAGGTCTCCACTGATAGTAATCCCCAGATCTCTTTCTTCTATTTCAGTTTTTAATACAATGCCTCCCAGGGTATATTGAAACTGCTTGTTATTTTTCCCAAAATGCATCACTGTACACTTATTGATATTAAACACAGATTGTTTTTGGGTTGTCCATAATTCGAGATTATGTAAAGCAGTTTGTAGAATACCCTGATCTTCTTGATTGTTTATTGGGTGACTTATTCTGGTGTCGTCTGCAAACTTTGAGAGCCACACCCCTGTATCAGCCTGCATTGATGAAATATATAAATTAAAAAGGCATGGTCCCAGTACAGAGCCCTGTGAAATAACACTGGTCACTCTAACCTGGCCTGAGTAATCTCCCTGTATACAGATACTCTGGGTTCTATTATACAACCAAGTCTTAACCCACTGATGGACCCAACAAGGTAGTCCTGACTCCCTAAGGGCCTTCACAAGTTCTTCATGGGGGACTTTTTCAAAAGCCTTGGCAAAGTCGAGGAAGATTACATCCACAGAATCACCCATATCTATAGATTTACTAACCCTATTATAGAATCCCAAAGGTTAGTCTGGCATGGTCGCCCACAAGTGAACCCATGCTGTGTTTTATCCATTTTACCTGTGGCTACTAGGAACTCCGTAATATAATCCTTTATTATTCCCTCTAAGATTTTGCCAAAAACAGAGGTCAGACTAATCTGTCTATAGTTTGAGGTCTCCATTCTTGACCCTTTTTTATAAATTGGGATGACCACTGCTTGTTTTCATACTTCGGGGATTTCACCAATTTCTGCGGATTTTTGAAATATCCAAGTTACTGGGTTAACCAATACCTCAGCCATTTCTTTAATTACCCTGGGGTGACTCTCATCTGGTCCCTGTGCCTTATTTTGATCTATCTTCTTAAGTCTTTTTAAAACATCTGCTGGATCTATCTTAATACTAGGTCCCACAGTTATTATTTCATCAAGGTCCTGAACAATTTGTGGGCCTATATTGAATACTGAGGAAAAATATGTATTAAATTCATCAGCAATTGCCATATTCTCTAAGATAGTTTCCACATTCTGTGCTTTAAGTGGTCCTACTGTATTATTTTTGCCTTTTTTCCATTGATATATGAATAAAAAGACTTGTAGTTATCCTTAACTTTAGAGGCCAGGGTAAACTCATAATTCTTTTTGGCCTTATTGATACCCCTTTTAGCAAGCTTAAGAAGTTTCTTGTAATTCTCCCAGCCAGTTTCTGTATTACTATATTTTGCCTGATGGTATGCTTTATTTTTATTTTTAATCAACCCCTTCACAGTTGAAGTCATCCAAGGAGGGAGAATGTTTTTAGTCCCTTCATATTTATTGCTAGTTGGCACATACTGTACTTTTGGACCAGATATTTTAGGATTTTGACTAACTTATCCCACATTTCAGAGGCTGACTGGTTTTTACAATCCATTTCCCATTCCTGTGTATTGAATACATCTCTCATTAATTTGAAATTTGCACGATTATACCTATGGAGTATTATTTTATCTTTTTTAGCCTGCACACTACCAGTATACTGAAACTCAATCATACAGTGGTCACTGGAACCTAGAGGGGGATATGTGCTACATTTAATAATAATTCTTTCACCAAGGTTGCTTAGTACTAGATCTAAAATATGATCACCTCTGGTATTAGATGTTACATATTGGTCCAACCCGGTCAAACTAAAGGTTTCCAAGTATTTAGATTCTATAGCTGTGTTCACTTTTAATGTATCCCATTCTATACCAGGGAGGTTAAAGTCCTCAACGAGTATTACATTCCCTGCTAATGCTAGATGGTTAATGAAGTCTAGTATAACCTCATCTTGTGGTGCCTTCATAGAAGGGGGTCTGTATATCAAACTCATGTTTATTTTAGCAGCTCGGAGGGGGACTGATTTTAATCCAAAGTGCTTCTAAAGCTGCCCATCTGGATATGTCTATACTTTCTGATTTAATACCCTCTGCAACAAATAATGCACCCCCCACCTCTTGATGGGGATCTATCCTTGTTGTACAATGTGTACCCTTGAATCTGCTTATTCCAGGTATTCTCTGGTTGTCACCATGTCTCAACTATAGAACAGACCTGGACATTATGGATATGTATTGTGGCTTGGAGTTCGTCAAATTTATTTGTGAGACTCCTGGTGTTAATTAACATAAATTTCCACTCTGTATGTGTTGCCCTCAGTTCCGTAGCCCCCAAGTCCCTCCCGATGGAGTTTAAATGACCGTGTACAGTGTTCTTAAGTTGTAGAGCAAGTAGTCATTAGCCCATTTTGTTAAGGTGCATCCCATCCACCACATACAAATATTCATTGTGGAATTCTTACCAGTGGTCAATAAAGTGAAATTCTTCTCCTGTGGTCTATCTCTTGAGCCAGCCATTTAACCTGAATATTTCGAGATTTATTATGTATTTTGCCCTAGGAAAAGGGAAAATCCCCAATATCCAAACCTCACAACCTCTATATCTTAATTCATCACCCACAGCTTCAAAATCTCTCTGTATATATGGGATATCTCTTTTCCCCACATCATTCACCCCAACATGCAAAACAGTGACTAGAGTAATAGTATTCTGTAAGAAGACAGGTAAGAGCTGCTTGATGTCATTTATACCTGCACCTGGCAGTATGCTTACAGTTGTATGCTCATTATATTGTCCGCACAAAATACTGTCTGTATAACGTAGCATAGAATCACCTATAAACAAAATGTTTCTACTATTTCCTGGGGCTTGGAGCTACTATGTTAAATGCTGGGTATAGCTCTTTGTATTAATTCGTGTGTTATTTGGTGTAATAGTGCTTGTGCATACATTATTTAATGTCAAGGGGCATATTTCGGCATTTAATGGTTGGGATACTTCAGCTTCTTCTCTAGTCACTAGGGCCCGAAATCTATTTGGAGTCATAATATTAGATATTCCTCCAATATTTCTCCTACCCCTCTTATATGCCATTTTTTGGGGGGACATTACAGACCATTCATCTGGATCTGCGATGGTATCATTATGTAATACTGCTGGTACTTGGTCCTTTTTATTGGCTTGATTTGCATCATCACAAATCCCCTCAACCATAGAATCACTATAGCATTCTAATGAGGAAATTTCAACCTGTGTTTTCAGCCTACATTTTAGTGCCTCAATTTCTGCTTTAAGTTCACCAATCTCAACACAATTCTGGCATAGATAGTTTTCCATCTCGTCGCCGTGTTTAAACATAGTGCAAACAGTCCTTCAGATAAGTCTATTTTGGACGTATTTTACATCCAAGAATTAGCTCAAAACGTCCAAAAATGTAACCTCTGGAGTCATTGACGTCCAGTAACATTTCCCTTGCTTAAGACCGACGTCCTTTTTATATTATGCGGATGTCAGATCTTTAAGAGTTTTTTTTTTCAATCCTTTGGACAGGTGCCAGTGCCACCATGCTAGTTGCTATGACAATCTTTTTTTTTCTTTAAAATTCTGGCGCGTCCCCCTCCCACAAACTACCATTTATTTTGTGCATGCACAGACCATTGGTGCCCATGCTTTCAGTCAGCATGAGGACAGAGGAGAGCAGCCTAGAGTGAACCTGAGGGCAGGAGGAAGCATCTGAGCGAGTTGTGATTTGAACGAGGGATGGGGATGAACTCGGGAATTGGGAGTTTTTGTTTGAGCTGAGCAGCTCAGAGGAGGACCCAACTGGGAAAGAAGGTGGACGGCTAGGGACATGGGAGTTGTGGGACTGTAAGGGAGCCTGAGGGCTGGAGGAAGTAGCCTGCTTGGTCGCGCCGTGAGCGACAGTCAGAAGACGCCGGTGGACTCTCGGACTGTAGTGTGTACCTGACTGCATCGCATTGAGTCAGAGAGGAGTGTGCTGCTGCATTGTGCCTGTTAAGGGGCGGAAGGCCAGAGGCGTCATTTGGAAGAGGGAGGTAGCAGAGACAGTCCTGAGGCATGAAGCGAACCTGACACTGGGTTCCCTAAAGAAAGCACGAGCTGCACAGTGCAAGTTGCAACCTTGCAGGATTGGAGTGCAGAGGGAGGAGTGAGGGGGTTATTTGAAAATGATAAAGGTATTATTTTCTTTCCCTTTGCAATGCTCTTTAGCCTGCTTCTTTGCCCTGGGTAAAACCTTATGGTGCTCTGTGCAGGGTATTCTATCACTCAAGTACCACTAAACACGTTTAGCAAAATTCACAAGCACTCAGACCGTTCTTGCCTTATTATTTGTTCTGCATTTTTTATTACTTAAAAATGTATTATCTTGACTGGGAGTCAAAGCTTTAAGGGACAGATGCAGACCCCAAGTAGCTCATGAAATCATGATGTAAAATGTGCCCCTTAGGCAGGCGAGTACATATACAGTCATGATATAGTCTGTAGTCGAAAAGGAAGTTGAACAATTTAACATTCATTCTCAGCCTGCAGCCTGGTGGTTGTGAGTGTGTGACTGTGTTTTTGGAGCTGCCTTGCGACTGCATTGGACAGGGGGCAGGGAAGGGATGCCAGGCAACAACTCCCCAGGGACAGGGATGTATGTTCAGAGTATAGTGTCCCACAAAGTGCTTGACATTATTACATATTTAGTGATATACTGTAATTTCATTCTAAAGGGTGCCACTGCCAAATTCCAATGTACCATTAAAGAGTGCCTGACAGTGCTGGGGGGGTAGTGATTATAAACACATGTGGCTGGCTGCTGTATAGAGTAAAAGGATTGGGGATTCACTGGCCTTAGGGACCTTTACTTGGGCTGGGAGGGAGTCTGGGACTAGGAAGTGGTCCACTGGACATCTGGAAGGGACATTTCACTGGGCTGGGGAGTGGGTCACTGAACTGGACACCAGGAACCTTTACCTGGGATGGAGGTGAGCTAAGGAGGGTCCGAATAGACACCAGAGACATTTAATTGGGCTGTGGTGGATATAAATGGGGTATCCATAAGAAAGAAAGAACCTTTACAAAGTCTAGTGTTAGGGATGGGAGATGCTGGACACCAGAGACTTTTACTTGGGCTGTGGTAGGGAGGCTCAGGGCCATGGGCCACTGAATGGACAGGACACCAGAGACTTACTTTACTTGAACTGGGGATAAGGAGGGAGCCTCAGTCTGGACACCAGGGAGTCTGGGACAGGACATTTATTAAGGTTGATGGGGGGGGCGGGGTCATCTTCAATGTCTTCGTAAGTGAGATTGCTGAGGAGCTGGAGAGGGAGATGTGTTTCTTTGCAGATGATGCAAAAATGTGCAACAGGGTGGACACTCAGGGGTAGAACATACACACTGGAAATGTAAATGGTCATCAGGATGAGAAGTCAGGGCAACTAGAAAGGATTATTTCTAAAAGAAGCAGCAGAGCTTAATAACAGCAAATGGCAGGATGGAACCTGAAAGGAAATAGATGGTACACAGCTTTAAAGGGTGTTATACCCTTGTGTCAGTGCCGCTACAACAATACATCATGCTTGCTTCATTGATTGATCCCATCTCCCATTGTGGGTAGTTTGGGAGTGGGCTTAGTGGTGTGGTGCGTGCCACTGGTTAAAGTGTTTGCGTGTCCTGGTCCCCATTTACCCCGACCAGTAGTGGCTTGATCAAGGTGATAGCAAGTACAGATTTCATGGCATGGTGGGTGCCTTCTGATAACAAATGCCAGTTCCACCATATACCCTGTGGGTCAATGCACTGTCACAGACAGATAAATATCTGTAATGAACCCTGCTGCAAGGAGAGTCCTGAATATACAAAGGCCACAAACAGGTGGCAGCTTCCTATGCCCAAAATAACAGCAGCAAATGTTGTACTTTATCTTGGTACTGTAGTATGTGGACTGTTAACATTTAACAACTTTTTTTACTTTATTTGATAATTGATTTATACTTTTAAAAGGAACCAAACCAGGCACTGCACTGTTAACCCTGGTACAGTGAATGCCACCACTACTAGTAAAGCTGTCTACACATATTATAGAGGTTGTATAGCCCATTTCCAGCTGTTGTTACATTTGTGGATGGGGCACTTGTTGCAGCCAAAACACTGTCGCAGAAATGCATGTAGGTCACTAGCTGGATACTGCTGAGTTGTCTCTTGGGTCAGTGTGTGTGTGTGTGTTGAGGGCAGTGCCTGCACACAACAGAAGAGGTACCAAGGGGTGTAGGCAGCTCATTTCTGTAGTTGCTGCTGACAGCTGCAGCCTGCACAAGCAAACTCTTGTTTACCATAATTACTTACTGATTACCATGTACTATACATTTTTATTTCCTAACATTAAGAAATGAATTTATGTGGATGCAGCATGGATTACAGTGAGGTATTCAGAAGACCAATGAGTTGACTTCTAAAACTATAAGACTTGGAGTATTTTGACTGCCAAAATTTGTAAACTGGAATTATTTTGACTTCCAAAAAATTGACAACTGGAGTATTTTGACTCCAGTAAAACTGGAATGACTTCCAAATTTCAACCAATGGAAGTATTTGACTTCCACCCAAAAAAAATTATCTGAAGTCCTGAGTAAGCAAACACTACACACCAACATATTGTCCACTTGTACTTACATATATTAACATATGGGTCAGACTCCTCAGCACCTCAGCTGACACAGCATGCAAGCCCCAGTGTTATCACTCTCGCGTCTCTGTACACGTGTAAGCCACATGCCTACTCGCTGCAGGGCTTGGCAATATAGGGGTTAACCCGGAAGTGCTGTACGTGAGGTTGCAAAAAACAGCCCGCAATAGTAGCGCTAATCAAAACAAGTGAAATACACTAAAATACACCTCTCTGCACATCTGCCACTTATATGTGACTCAGGTGTAGGAGAATTTTGTTTAAAAAGAAATAGAAATAATGTCAGCATGTTTTGTAGTTTAAGAGTATCCCCTGGGAACTACTATGCCCTCTTCCTGCTACCAGAATTATTTCAGCAGGGATCCCAATGCGACGATGCCACTGTTAAATACAATGCATACATAAATGGTTCATTTAAAACTATTATCGCTGCTAGAGTAGACCCAACACTCCTGTAGGCTTAGAATTTAGTTGCAATCTACTCACTCGCTCGCTGCAGAGCTTGGCAATATAGGGGTTAACCCAGAAGTGCTGTACTTGGGGTCGCAACAGCCTGCAACAGTAGCACTAATCAAAACAAGTGAAATACACTAAAATACACCTCTCTGCACATCTGCCACTTATACGTGACTCAGGTGTAGGAGAATTATGTTTAAAAAGCAATAAAAATACTGTTGGAACGTTTCATAGTTCAAGAGTACCCCCTGTGGACTACTATGCCCTCTTCCTGCTGCTGGAATTATTTCAGCAGGGCTCCCAATGCGACGATGCTACTGTTAAATACAATGCATACATAAATGGTTCATTTAAAACTATTATCATTGCTAGAGTAGACCCAACACTCCTGTAGGCTTAGAATTTAGTTGTTGTGCCAGTTGTTTGAGTCCCTCCCCCTGCAGGGAATCCACCATGTGTCTAGTTCTGGCAGATGTTCCTGCTAGTATTGACCAATCTGTATCTGGCATGTTGAAGTCTACCATTATCAGAACCTTCCCTTTAGCTGTCATGTTTTGCATATCTTCTAACAGTAATGTGTCTATGCCCTTCCCCTGGTCTGGAGGCCTGTAGACAAACCCAGTTCATATGGCTGTCCCATTTCCTGTTTCCAGGGTAACCCACAGGTCTTCTGGCTCCTTACGTGTAGTCTGAATTTCTGTAGCTTTGATATTTTCATTGACATACAGGGCCACTCCACCCCCTCTTTTTGCACCTCGGTCTCTTCTGAACAGTACATAGCCAGATACTGAAGTCGCCCAAGTGTGGTTGCTGGTAAACCATGTCTCATTAATTGCTACTATGTCCAGTTTAGCCTTTGTCTTTATTGCCTGCAAGTCTGGGATCTTGTTTCCCAGACTGCAAGCATTTGTGTACATGATTTTCCATTGGCCAGATTTCTATGTGTTAGTTGTTGGGTGTGATCTGGCGTTTCCCCTGTGTGTCATATGGGGAGCCAGACCTTTTTACTTACCTGGTGATGCAAATGAACTACAAATGTGCTGAACTCCTGTTTGACCACTAGTTCATGGGGGAGGGGTGTTCTTCCCATTCGACATAGGGGGTGCTGCACCCCTCTCCCCATTTGCTAGTTTAAATATTCTGCAAAGACATCAAACTTCTGCCCCAATGCACTGATTCCCTCCTTAGTCAGATGCAGTCCATCAAATTTAAAGAACTTTCACTCCCAAAACTGTTGCCAGTTCCCTACAAATTTGTGTCCTTTTTCCTGGTGCCAGCCCTTGAGCTGCATGTTTAGCTCCCCTATCTCCCCTTCTTTGACCTTCTGTCCATCTGCCCCTCTCTCTCAGACTGGCAGGATCTCAGAGAAGGAGATGCCGGAGAAAAATGGTTGATAGTTTGTCACCCAGCCTGGTCAGGTGTTCCTTGGTCTCTACAACTGACCATCTGGTGAGATCGTTAGTCCCTATGTGTACCAGGGAGGAGGCAGGGACCTACAGACCAGTCAGTCTTACCTCAGTAGTGGACAAGATTATGGAGGCACTCCTTAAGGAAAGGATAGTGCAACACCTGGAATCCATAGGAACAGAAGAGCCAAGACAGCATGGGTTTACAAAAGGAAGGTTCTGTCAAACTAATCTCATAGATTTCTTTGACTGGGTAACCAGAGTGGTGGACCAAGGGGGAGCAGTTGATATCGCCTACCTTGACTTCAGCAATGCTTTCGATACTGTTCCACATAGAAGATTGATTAATAAGCTGGGTTGGCTCGGGGTGGGTCAGAAGTTGGTCAGCTGGGTGGCAAACTGGTTGATGGGCAGAAAACAGAGAGTGGTGGTAAATGGTATGTAGTAGTAGTAGTAATGATTTTATTCATTATAATGAACAAGGTAAAACAATCCCATTGAGTACACAAGTACACTCATTTTCAAGGGACACCTTCTAAAGTGCATAACCTGGTTACAGTATAAGGAGAAAATTTTACAGACATACAAAAATACAAAAAATACAAATGTACATATACTCAATAAATACATTTCCACATATTTAAATCACATCCCAATAGACACCAACTAACCGTCTATTAAACATTTATCCATTTTCCAATGCCATACAGCATTCATGAGGTTCCTCACTTTGCTTATGATACCAACGTCTAATCTTAGTCCAATTTATTTTAACACCATAAAATCTTAAATCAGAAGGCAGATTATTCCAGATTTTTGGACCCAAATAAAACAACGTTGCACACCCACATTTTGTCCTATACTTTGTATACAGTCAGAAGAGATGCAAGTCACAAGTGGGGTATCTCAGGGATCAGTCCTGGGGCCAGTCCTTTTCAATATCTTCATCAGTGACATTGCAGATGGACTGGAGGGTAAGGTTTGTCTGTTTGCAGATAACACCAAGATCTGCAACAGAGTAGATGATCCAGATGGGGTGGGCAGAATGAGAAGAGATCTGGATAAACTAGCAAAATGGTCAGAAGAGTGGCAACTGGGGTTTAATGCAAAGAAGTGCAAGATCATGCATATAGGGAAGAAAAACCCTGAAGCCACCTATAGACTGGTAGGGGAGTGGCTGGCAGTCACAAGGGAAGAAAGAGACTTGGACATTATCATCACCAATGACCTGAAATCATCCAAGCAGACCACTAAAGCAGTAGGTAAGGCTAGGGGGATGTTAGGGTGTATTAGTAGAGGTATCACAAGTCAGAAGAGGGAGATAATAATCCCTCTTTACAAGACACTGGTTAGGCCCCATCTGGAATACTGCATGCAGTACTGGGGCCCACACCTTCACAAGAACGTTAACCAAATTGAGGCAGTCCAGAGAAGGACAACCAAAATGGTGCAGGGACTGCATCAGAAAACATATGAGGACAGATTAATGGAGCTCAATATGTATACCCTAGAACAAAAGAGGGAGAGAGGTGATATGATCGAAACATTCAAACACCTTAAGGGCATTAACAAGATGAAAAAGTCTAACATGTTTCAATAAAAGAAAAATGGTACGACAAGAGGACACAGCATGAGATTAGAGGGATGCCGATTAAGGGTTAATGTGAGGAAGTTCTTTTTCACAGAAAAGGTGGTGGATGCATGGAACGGCCTACCTCAGGAAGTGGTGGATATGAATACAGTGCAGGGCTTCAAACAGGCATGGGATAGGCATAAGGGAGCAATACAGATGAGCATGAATAGATAGGCCATTGACAGAGCAAAGGCCAATGGCACATTTATAAGGTAGAAAAAGAAATGAGCAGACTGGATGGGCCTTGTGGTCCTTATCTGCTGTCAACTTCTATGTTTCTAGGTTTCTACCAGGATGTCCATGTTTTCTCCTGCTTCCTGAACAATTTTAGCAATGTGGTCAGTGTCTCTCCATGCTGATGTACTTGGGAGACATCTGACCATTACCCCTGGCTGGAGATAGGTATCAACTCCCTGAGTCATGGAGTCTCCTGTGATCAGAAGTTTTTTGGATTTCCTTTTTTGCTTTTTTTGTTTTGGTTCCTGTTTCGGGATAGTTTTGTTGTGCTAGCTCCTGTGCTGCAGTGTCCTCTGCCCCTTTGTTTGATTTCAGAGATAGAGGCAGATACCTGTTTGTAGTTTTTATATGGTTTGTGGAGGCAATATGTTGGAGATCACCGAGTGATGGGGCACCCGATTTGCCCGTCCTAACCACCTGCCAACCTCCCGGACCAACTACCCTCTTCGGTCGGGGTGCTTCTGTTGGATGTTGGGGAAATGGCAGGCAGTTCTTATATTTCCTGTTGAATATGCAATTTGAAGTGCACAATCTCTGCCCATTCTGCCTGGAGCTGAGCCCTTAGATCTCCAATGGCCCAGCATGTAAGATAGTGTCCTAAATCCTGCAAAACTGCTCTTCTGAAAAGTGTTCCACAGTACCTACACTTAATGATATCCATTCCAGATAAGGTGCTGGGTTTATAACATGGGCAGAGTAATTAGAAGGAAGAAACTGAAAGCAAAAAAGTTTGATTTTGTGTTTTGCTTATTGTTTTTGTATAACTTGTTATAACAAGTTAAATTACTAGTGCCCCTGTAAATGAGGTCACTGTGTGGATACCCCTTTGATACACCCCTTCCTGCTTTGCCACAGGAAATGTCATGACTGTGCTACCCTATAAAAGGAGTGTAGTGTGGGGTGGTTGGTTGGGCCCTTGCCCTGCTGAAAAAGAAGAACCACGGATGAAAGAAACAAGGAGGTAAGGGCAGAAACAATCAGCCAGCAACAAATGCAGTAGCCCTGAAAGCTTATCCTAATGGTAGATAAAACTGTAAAACCTGTAAAGCACCACCTGTAATAATTTCACAGAAGATATACCCTGTAAGAAACACTTTGCTACAGAGAAAAATAAAGCAGTAATAGAAAATACCCCTTGCAAAAGACAATTTGAATCAGATTACAGCAGTAATCTGTTAGCACACATCTGTAGGTACACCCTGTAATAATGCAGCAGAAGGTATACCCAGCAACAACATTTTTAATCAGAGAAAAATAAAGCAATAAATGTTAGCAACAAACAGTAACAATCCCTTTGAGTACAAAATAAAAATAATAACACACAGTAAATCTGCCTTGCCAAAAGAAGCCTTAATCCTTTCCCTTGCTCTGGTAAGGTTCTTTGGTCTGTCCTTTCAAGCAACCTAGAAGAAACGAGCTCAGGTGAAGCTAGGTGCCTTGGCCAGCAAACCTAGTCTTCCACCTCCATGGGTTCTGTGGCCAGGGCCTTCAGAACCCATACCCCCACCCCCCACCCGCCTTCAGGTCTGTCTCCTACTGGCAGTTGCTTTGTGACTCAAGTGGGAAGGAAAAGGACTGGGAATGCAGTCTGCATCAACTGCTGGTTGTGAGGTCATGGCTCATCTGGGCTGATCAGCCCATGTGTCCTTGGTGTCCAGGCTCATGTTTCCCCCTTCCAGTCCCACTCACAGCATGAGGGGGTGGTATCTACACTGAACGGCAAACTCTTTACTTAAACCCACTACCTTATAGCTATGTAGCTGTACTGTAGCTTTGGTTTCATGGGCAGCATGAAAGGCATTGCAGTATGCACTCTTGGCAGCCTGAGGGGGGCAGTCTGGTGGAACGAGTTGTCATTTCTGGCTGGCCTTGTGTGCATGCTCTAGGCCCTCCAAGAGGGCTAGCCTAGGAGTTCCCCATCACAGGTCCCACATTTAGAAGTAAAATAAAATCAATAAATAAATACATAAGAATAAATAAATGTGTTGACAAAATAGTGGTTAGGGGACAGAGTGCATGCCGATGACGCCAGACCACACAGTACCAGTGTACCAAGCTCTGGGGTCACCAGGTAGAAACCATGACACAGGGCATCTCTGTAATGCATATTACATATTCATCTCAGCCCTCAGCAATGAATTCTTGCACAGACTATCCAGTGGTCACCATCCTTAGATTTATATATTTTCCCTGTTGCATTACCACTTGATTATCAGTACCTTGCATCTCTTCCTTGTAGTCTGAGTAGCCTGCCATACCCTGGCCTATCCTGCTACAGCTGCACACTACTGGAAGCAAGAATGACATCTGTTTTGGTTCAACATTCTACTCATATGAAGAGTTAGGTATGCTTTTAGAAACATAGAATGTGACAGCAGAAGGAGACTACTAGATCTATCTTTAGTGTGAGGGATCCCTTATATCTATCCCACACATTCTTGAATTCTCCCTATCATGTTAGCCTCCACCACCCCTGGGGGAGACTATTCCAGGCATCCACCATCCTCTCTGTGAAGAAGAACTTCCTGATGTTGGTAGGTAACCTCCCTACTTTCAGCCTCAGATTGTGTTCCCTAGTTCTACTGCCCTCTTTGAAGTGATAAAGTTCCTGTGCCTGCACCTTGCTTATGACTTTTATATATTTAAATGTTTTGATCATGTCTCCCCTCTCCCTTCTCTGCTCCAGGGAATACATGTTCAGTTTACTCAGTCTTTCTCTGTACGACATCTGATGCAATCCCCATATAATTTTTGTTGCCTTTCTCTGCACTGTGTCTATCTGATCAAAGTCCTTTTTGAGGTGAGGCCTCCAGAAATGGGCACTGTACTCCAGGTGCAGCCTGACCAGTGCTCTGTACAGCACAGGACCATCTCCCTCCTCCTGCTTGTGATTCTTCTCCCAATGCATCCCAACATTCCACTGGCCTTCAATGCCACCTTCTCGCACTGTTTTCCCACTTTCATGTCATCTGAGATTATGATTCCCAGATCATACTCCTGGTTGGAGGCAGCTAGTCTTTCCTCACCCAAGTAATACACCTTCTTTGGATTCCTTCTTATTTATTTATTTATTTATTAAAGTTTCGGAATTACAACCTTTGAGTCGGAGACTCCTTTGCAAAGGCTCCACGTCTGGACAAACATACAGATTTATGCGAGAAAACATGCTTCTTGGCTTAGTGTTATACAGTGGTGCTTACATATTGACAACATACATATACAGATATAGAAAAGTCTCATTAGGGGTTGCTTAGCAGCCCTAGGTCTGTTGAACATGCCACAAATGGGTGAAATGTTAGTCCTTTCCATAGTTTGTAACAACATTTGTAGTACTAGGTAGCATCTAGGGGTTGGTTATCAACCCTGCGTCGAGGTGGTGTTATGTGCTCCGTTGCAGCTACACGTCTCTGAGTCTATGAGGTGTCTCTTGATGCTGGTTTTAAACTGGCCTAATCTTGGGGCCAGGGAGATGGGAGGAGGGAGTTCATTGAGCCAGGTGGGTGCACGATAACTAAGGACCTTTGGCCTAGCGCAGTCCTCAGGTAGGGGACGCGGATGGGCATATTTGCTAGGAGCCTTGGGGTGCTCATGTGGGTGTTAGTTTGTATTAGGGAGTGAAGGCCCGTGGGTGCAATTTTCAATAGGATTTTCTTGGCTTGGAGGCAGGTATGATATTTTAGCCTTCCTTTGAAGGTCAGCCAATCAGCTATTTTGTAGAGGTCGCAGGTGTGGGTAAATCGGTCACTTTCTGTGACCAGCCGGCTGGCTTTGTTGAGGGCAAGATTGATTAGTTTCAGGGCCTTGGGGTCAGCCGTCCTATATATTATTATTCCATAGTCTACCAAAGATATGACTGAGCTGGTCACTGCCAATCGTAGGGCCTGCGGTGGGAGGCATTGTCTATGCCTATAGAGGATCCCTAGTCTGGTGTTTACTGAGGAGGAGAGGTGGTTGATGTGTGTGTGATCGGTGAAAGATGTGTCAAGTGTGATGCCAAGGTATTTGAAGTGTGTGATCTGGTCGGTTTTGATGCCCTGGTAGTTGGAGATGTTAAGGTGGGAGCTATTATAGGGGCTTTGTCGGTGCGCAAAGATCATGGATTTTGTTTTGGTATAGTTTAGTATTAGCCGGTGCTTTGTGAACCAGTCTTCTAGTTCATGGAAGTAAATTTGAAGCTTGTGTTGGAGGGAGTTGGGGGTGTTATCTTTCCAGTAGACTACTGCGTCATCTACATAGAGCAGAAGTTTCCCATTGCACGCACTTGGGATGGAGTTTAGGAAGAGGGTGAATAATAGGGAGCCAAGAATTGATCCTTGAGGTACACCCAATTGAACTGGGTTCTTGGTGGATAGGGTGGTGTTGATTTTGACTTCTTGTGTTCGGTCTGTGAGATAGTTCTTAAACCAGTGTATTGTGTCTGGGGCTAGGTTAAGGGAGGGGAGTAGATGTAACAGTAGGTCATGACTGACGGTGTCAAATGCTTTGGTTAGATCGATGAAGATTGAGCCTGCTATTTCCCCTACGTCAAGCGCCTCATGTACGTAGGATGTGAGTTTGAGGAGTGCCGTGGTGGTGCTGTGTCCTGTTCTGAAGCCATGTTGCTCTTGGCAGAGCAGGGAATGACTTGTCAGGTACTCTGTGAGTTGGTCTGAAACTATTCTTTCGAGAGCTTTAGAGAGTGGGGGGAGTATCGTGATAGGCCTGTAGTTGCCGGGGTCAGTTGGGTCACCCTTTTTTAAGATTGGTGTAATAATTCCCCTTTTCCATAGAGTGGGGAATTGCCCTAGGCATAGTGATTGGTTGAATATTTTGGTGAGGTTTGGGAGGGTCACGTCTAGCGTTAGCTGGAGGATCTTGATATCTATTGAGTCACTGCTATACCTTTTGTTCCGTAAGGCTTTTGCCAGGTAGTGTTTGGCCTTACTGCAGGAGATTGTTTTGAGCCGGAATGGCGGGAGGGTGTGCCTAGGGTAGGAGGTAGGTGGGACACTAGGGGGTGGGTCGAAGAAATTTGATGGGAGAATGTGGCTGAGGTCTGTGAAGGAATTGTTCAGGACATTGTCTATTATGGTGGGGTCTTGTGAGAGGGCACCATTATTGATTATCTGGGGTGGTGTTTGGTTAACGGTTTTCCCACATAGCGCTTTGACATTGCTCCAGAACTTGCTCCCTGAGCCCCAGGTTAAGGTGAGGGCTTGTTTGTAATGGTTGGCCTTAGCTAGCCAAATGGCCCTGGTGCATTTGTTTCTTGCCTCTCTGTAGAGTTGTCTGTCGTGGGGTTCCTGGGAGTTGAGTGCCTTGTACCATAGATTATCTCTATGGTGCATCTGGTCTAGCAGGGGCTGTGTGATCCACGGGGTGTCCCTTGTTTTTAGAATCTTTTTTGAGAGTGGGGCGTATTTATCACAGGCTGTGTTGAAGATTTTGATAAAGGAGGTAAGGGCCTCATCAGCGGATTTCGCAGTATGGATTGATGTCCAATCACTGGTGAAGAGAGAGAGAGTGAATTATCTTGGTTATGGCACCTTTTTTGAGGTGCCTTTGGTGGGATATTTTGGGTTGGTTTGGTGGACTTTGTTTGACCAGAGACAGGAGAGGGGAGAGTGGTCACTAAGGACGTCTGGGAGGACTTTGACATTAGAGAGGTGTTTGGGGGAGTTTTGTCAGCAGAGGTCCAGGATGGTGTGAGTTCCTGTCCTGGGGTCTTGTCGTGTGGAGGCCTGGACAACTTGGGTCAGATTGTGAGCTGTTGCTGCATCTTTGAAGGGGTCTGATGCCTTAGTTAGCCAGTTTATATTGAAATCTCCCATTATTATGAGCTCACTTCTGGGGGGGAGCAGCGCTTTGTTGGCCAGTATGGAGTCAAAGGCTAATTTTTGGTTATTGGGTATGTAGACTGACATTATGTATAGTGGTTTCCTTGGGAGCCGACCGTTATTTTGATTGTGACGGCTTGTGCCCCGTGATCCGATGGTGGCAGGGGGACCAGTAGTGGTTGAAATTGCGTTCTGGCATATAAAGCACAGCCACCTCCCCCTTGTCCTCTCTGTCTTTTCTAAAGATTATGTGGTTGTTTAGAGCAATTGCAGAGTCTGGGACATTTCTAGCTAGCCATGTTTCAGACAGAGCCAGGATGTCTGGTGAGTGTTGTGCAACCAATCCTTGAAGTAGTGTTAGTTTTTTTGGAAGGCTGCTGATATTTAGGGAGGACAGTAGAAGACCAGCATTACCCTGTCTTTTAACTCTGCTAGCTGGGACTGGCCCTGGGTTGGGGTGTATGTCTCCAGCCAATAGTAGTAGGAGTAGGAGAGTGTGTCTGAGTGCTGCTAACTGTAGCCGTTTGGAAATGTTTTTGGTATGACGTGTGCTAGTATTGTTTTTAAGCGGTCTGCTCAGTATGGGGATGGATTGGGTCACTTGGGCTATTTGTGCTTGTAGAAGGAGAGGTTTGGGGCTATTCAGGAGTTGGATATTGGGCTGGGGTGATTGCTTTGCCTGTGCAGGCCCACTTTCGGTGCAGCTTAGGCTCTTGGTTAAATTGGAAAAAGGGTAGTGGGAGTTTAGGTGTTTAATTGGGTAATTGTTGCTGTGGTTTGAGGGAGGGATTGAGAAGCAAGTGCAATGATTAGCATGGAGTGTATTACTGTCATTTGGCTGCTTAACATGTTGCTTGGTAAGTGAGAAAATGTATTTTCCAAGGTGAGCCCCCTAGTGTTAACTCCGTATAACCAACTAATGGGAAAGTGAGCTGACAGGGTTTTGCGCTCACGTGGTCTATCCTATAAAGCTGAGTGTCGACCAAGGGTGGTGGTGGGGGTGGAGGGGAGCCGGCGCTGCGCTCCCGTGGGGTCAAAATCCTGCTGTTATAGGAGCGAGCCCGAGGCGAGTAAATCTGTCTCCTGCAGTGACTTACTCTGTTTCTGGGGCTGGGAGGGTTTTGTGAGCGGTCCCTCACGGCCTTGCTTCAGGGAAGGGCTTCGGAGAACTGCCCCTCTCAACCTCCTGGGTCCCAGTCTGTGGACAAGGAAAAGGGTTAGTAAGATCTGTTAAATACTGTTGGGCTGGGACGTTTCTGTAAGGGGATGGGCTGTTAACTCCAGTCAGTGCTTTTACTTGCCAATCGGGAGCTTTTAGTGTGGGCAGAAGTTAAAGTGCTGGCTTTGTTCCGTTTATCTTTTTTTTCACTTTTACAAGTTAAGCTGCAAGCGTTTAGCCTGCCTTTTACTGTGTGCAGCAATTAAACGTGGCGCCAGCAAACTTCTTACAAGCCCAGTATTGCAGAGCTACTGCCCGAGCTTAAGGCTCCTTTTTTTTTTAAAATTCAAATAGGGATTTTGGCGCCAGGTACAGTGGTTTCAAACAGGCAAAAGTAGCAACGTTCAGCACAGTACTTATAAGCTGTAAGCCCTATCTAAGTTAACAAATGCAGTTTTTGGCACCAGAATCAGTGGGAGACAGAGTAAAAAAAACTATCTCCACATGTGTGGGGACAAAAATGAATTAAAGTTGCTGCTAAAGTTGCTGCTTTCTCTAGGTCCAATTCTGCTGTTATAGGAGTGAGCCCAAGGTGAGTAAATCTGCCTCCTGCAGTGACTTACTCTGTTTCTGGGGCTGGGAGGGTTTTGCGAGCAGTCCCTGACGACCTTGCTTGGGGGGGGGACTTCAGAGAACTGCCCCTCTCGACCTCCTGGGTCCCGGTTCTGTTTCTGGGGCTGGGTGCATGACTTTGCACTTTTTGGCATTGAATCTCAGCTGCCATGCTGCAGACCATTCTTCAAGTTTCTTTAGGTCTGATTCCATCTTGCCTGCTCCTCTAAGGTGTCCACCTTGTTTCATATCTTGGTGTCATTTGTGAGCAGACACACCTTTGCTTCTAGTCTGTTAGCGATGAAAGCTATGAATACATTGAAGAGCAGAAGCCCCAGCACTGAGCCTGGGGGCCCTCTGCTGGTGACCCTACCTTCTGAAGATAGTGCTCCATTTACCTGTACCCTCTGGGTTCTGACCTGTAGCCAATTTTGTTCCCATTTTACCACTTTTAGTCCTACCCCTGTGTGGTCTAACTTCTTTACCAGCCTTCTGTGTGGAACCGAGTCAAAGGCCTTACTAAAGTCCAAGTAGACCACATCTACCATCCTATCGTCATCCACAGACTTGGTAACTCAGTCAAAAAACTCAACCAGATTTGTTTGGCACTACCTCCCCACTGTGAATAGATGCTGTTTGGGGTCCTGCTGCCCACTGGCTTTGAAGAATGCTATAATCCTCTGTCTGAACAGCATCTCCATCAATTTTCCCACTACAGACTTGAGGCTTACTGGTTGGTAATTTTCTGACTCTTCCCTACTGCCTAATTTGTGGAGTGGGACCACTGTTGCCCTTTTCCAGACTTCTGGTACAACTCCACTAATTAGGGATTTGGTGAATAGTTTAGCTAGTGGGGCTGCCAGCTCCTTCCCCAGTTCTTTTAAGATTCTGGGGTGTATCTCATCTGGTTCCATGGCCTTGTCTACCATCAGTTTATTCAGCGCATCCAGTACCTGGGCCTCCTTAAAGGGGCTAATGTTTACCCCTGGACCAGGGGTGCTGTGTTTTGTGAGTGCTGAGCCATTTCCTGGGTCCTCCTCTGTAAACACTGGGCTGAAGTACCTGTTTAGAATTTGTACTTTTTCCAGGTGGTCTTCTGCTAGCTTCCCTTCCCCTGTAGCAATCCTCACTATATCCCCTTTTGCCTTTCTTCTTTCCCTGATATACCTAAAGAAGGATCGGTCATCTCTCTGTGTCCCCCTCTGCTATCTTTGCTTCCATCTGGGCTTTGGCTTGTCTTATCCTTTTGCTTGCTTCTCACATTTTTTTTTCTATGAATCCTCGTCTTTTTCCTTCTTAGTTTCTTGGTATATCTTGTATGCCTTCTTTTTCTATGGTGGCCACTTCTTTGGAAAACTATAGAAGATTTCTTTTTGCTTTGCTGACCCTCCTGGAGCATTGGTCTGTGGCCATCTTAATTGCTCTCTTAAGTCTTCCCCACATTACCTCAATCTCTACCTCTTCTGCTTCAAATAAGTTATTTTTTAGGCTGATTCTCATTTTTTGAAAGTTGGCTTTCTTAAAATCTAGCACTTTGATTTTTGAGTGACAGGTATCCTCCGTTATGTTTACTTTGAAACTGACAATACGATTGTCACTGTTTCCCATATTGCACCTCACATCGATTTCCTTTACCCTCTCACTGTTTGTGAGAACCAGGTCAAGAATGGCATCTCCTCTTGTTGGGGTTTTGACAAGCTGTCACAGTCCTGTGCCCTGTAGGGCCCATAAGAAGTCCCTGCTTCTTGTTGCTGCCATTTGTCTTCTCCAGTTTATATCTGGGAGGTTGAAATCTCCCACGAGTATCACTTCACCCCTATCTCTCATTTTGTACATTTCCTCTAATAAGTCTTTGTCCCCTTTTTCCCCTTAAATTGGGGGCCTGAAAACGATGTCAGTTTTGAAGATTGTCCCCTTACCTGCATCAGCTGTTAGCCACAGTGACTCGGTTTCCCCAGGGGATCCCTGCACCTCAGTGGCATTTATTTCTTCCAGAATGTAAATCAATAATCCCCCCTTTTTTTACCCCTCCTGTCCTTCCTGAACAAGTTGTATCCTGATATAGCTGTGTCCCGACCATGGTTTTCCATGAACCATGTTTCTGTCACAGCCACTCAGTCCAACCTTTCCACTTCCATGATGGCTATGAGATAAGGTATTTTATTTGCTAAGCTCCTAGCATTTGCAACCATCGCCTTCCAGGAACTTGTCTCCCCTTTTGTATGTGGGTGCACCCCCTTCCAGGACTGCTTCAATTTTCTGTTTTTGCCTGAGAGATTATGCAAGTCACCGATTTCTTGGGGAGTGATGACTTATACTCCGGCGGTCGAGGTGTGTGAAGTACCTTTCTGGTGTTGTATGTGTGTATGCTGTGTTTTAGAGCGTGATGACAAGCCCACTGACAGTTGGATTACGTGCTGTCACCATTTCCCCATTTTTTTAGTTTGAATAACCTGCATAGACATCAAATTTTTGTCCAAGCGCTTGGACACCTTCCTTATTCAGGTGCAGCCATCAAATTAAAAAAATGCTCTTTCCCAGAAGTTCTGCCAGTTTCCTGTGTTGTGGTATCCTCTGTCCTGGCACCATTTGCATAGCCAAGAGTTGAACTTGCCAACTCAACCTCTCTGACTCGTTTAGTGCCTTCTCCTTTTTTCCACACTGGCAGAACTTCTGAGAAGGCTAGCTTGGACAGAAGGGAAGACAATTCATTGGCTAGTTCCTCAAATTATTTTTTGGCCTCCTCCACCATGTGATAGGCCTAGTCATTTGTTCTAAGGAGTATTGTGATATGCATTATATCCCCTGCTTCTAGAACTATTCTTTTTATGCAGTTAGTGTCTCTTTTTGCAGAGACTTCTGTGAGACACTCAATCACAATTTTGCTTGTTCCGTGTTGAGTTATGCAGGGTTCCACTCCACAGATCATGGAATTTCCAATTATGAAAAGTTTCTTTTTGCTACTGTTCATATTGATATTGGTTTTATTTTGTGTTTCTGCAGTTGCAGGGTGTTTGTTTTTTATTTCGTGTTTTGCATTGTCTGAGGCTGGTTCCAGTCATGTTAACCTGTCTATGGTTGGAATGGCTGAGCTATACTCCATGGTAGAGACTTACATCCTGGACCCTCTGTGATGCCTCCTCCTCCTTACCACCTGCCAATCCCTGGATCCACATCATGTCTTGGCCCATGACTGATATTCTGGCCCTGGTGGTATGGAGGCTGTGGAGGCCTGTTTTGGAGTTCCTTGTACTGAATCAAATAGATGATGGTCCAAGCATCCTGTAACTGGGCAGTGAGGTCTGCGATGAGCATTCTGTAACTGGGCAGTGAGGTCTGCGATGACACAACAAGCATGGCAGATTCCCATTTGCTGGTGATAAACCCTAATATAGAGAGCATCACAGTTTTTGCAGCTACCTATGTCCATTTTGCAGTTAGGATAGTAATTTGTTTTTTGTATACCTCTGTGTCCTGCTCTTAGACAGGACGTGTGGACGAAAACAAGAGTATGTCCCTTGTAGGAGGGACTATTGCTTCCTCCAGTTATTTGACAGGAATTGTAGATGAAAAGATGGTCCTGTGGAAAGGACAAGGAGATAATTATTATAAAAGTGTAGACGAAAAAGAATGTCCTGAGGAGAGGACAAGAAGATAACTTTTATAAAAGACAAGATAGACTATTTTTATGTTGGCACACTTGCGCAGCCAACATCTTGTGGTAGTGGAGATTTGGAGGCACAGTCGCTGTTGGGTGAATGCAGGGCATGCACCAGTAGGTGCGTCCCTCATTCCCCAATCAGCCTGCATGCCGGCGCCACACCACCTGGGTGAGCACATCTAAGGAAAGGTCAGTTGCAATGCGAGCAAAGCTCATCACACGCAGCGGACCTTCCTATGTGCTTCCCCAGCATCAAACATGGTGGCACAGTGGCCACTAAAGTGTCAACTTTGGGGTGCCCAATCCCCCAGTCCGCTTACCCTGCCCCTCTTCTATGTGCCAATGGGGGAGCCCACTCCCCATCTGCATGATGTTCCCCCTCTCCTTTTTTGATTGCCAAGGGGGTGCCCAATCCCCCTTGGCTCATGCACCCCTCGCTTTCGTTGTTTGCCGACGGGTGCCCAGTCCCCGCCGGGCATCTGTCCCCACTCCCTATGCGCCAACGGGTGCCCACCCCTGCTACTGTATCACCCCCAAAAAGAAAACACCTGTAAAAATAGAAAAATGTCCACGATGTTTTTTTTTTGAACACATGTTAACAGAAAATGGTCCCTCGTAGTCTCCATACCACCCGCAGCCACCCACTGCGCACCCTGCCTCCCCACACCCCCTTCACCCCCATCACCCCATACTTATCTCCAGAGTTCAGTGTGATGATCTTCGGTGGACTGGGAACACATCTGCACTCTTCAAAGCTGACCGCGAACTGAGGAAATGCCGGTAAGCTGTATAATGGAATAAATAGGTTTTTTTCAACTTTGATGCATATCTCGGGCATTTTTTGCAATTTTTGCACCAAATTTTCAACATGGGGTTCTTGGGACCCCTCCTCATGAATTCTGTTATTGTTATGATGTTAATTGGCCCCAAAAGGTGATTTCGCAGTCACTGCGCAGAATCACCTTTCGGGACCGATTAACGCAAGGACAGTGGCAGTGTTCATGAGGTGAACTCTCAAAAAGCCTATGTTGCAAATCTGGAGGAAGAAATCCAAAAAATGGCTGTTTTATGAGCGTGCATTGCACAGTTGCTACGCACGCTCTTAACTTCACGAATTCACAATATTTTCACACCAGATTTTCAACATTGTCATTTTTCTACACCTCCTTGTGAACAGTACAGCTGTCATTTTTCACATCCTGGCCAAAATGTGTTTCCGCACTTCTGGCACACAATTGCATGGTCACTGTGGGAAATCAGTGTTCGGGGCAGATTTCGAAAATGACAGTGACACTGTTCATGAGCAGAGGTCCTAAAATGCCTATGTTGAAAATTTGGTGACGATACTCCATAAAATGATTGTGTTACAAGCGTGCATTGCACAGTTTGCACGCACGCTCGTAACGTGCATTTGTAATATTTTCACTCTAGATTTTCACCATTGGCATTTTTCCACACCTCTTGATGAACAGTACAGTTGTCATTTTACATATCCTGCCCGAAATGTGTTTTTGCACCTCCGGAGCAGAATTGCACGGTCACTGCGTGAAATCACTTTTTGGGACAGTTTGAGGAAATGACAGTGACACTGTAAATGAGCAGAGGTGCTAAAATGCCTATATTGAAAATTTGGTGCCGAAAGTCCATAAAATGACTGTGTTACAAGTGTGCATTGCGCATTTCCCATGCACCCTTGTAACTTCACAGATTTACAATATTTACATGCCAAATTTTCAACACTGCCTTTTTACACCTCCTTATGAACAGTACAGCTATCATTTTTCACATCCTGCCCCAAATGTGTTTCCGCACTGCACTACCAAAGCCAATGCCAGCGCGACAACATTTGGCATTGACAAATGCTTGTTATAATATGTCACCTCACCCTGTTCTTAGGGAGGCAGTGTGGATGAAAGGAAATGAAGGTTCTGTGTATGAAAGAAGAAGAACATTTTTTGCCCAATCAGCTGCTGGGTGGTCCTGACAGCCTATACATGGCGATGATCCCAGGGAGGCGGGTGTACCTATGTGACCCCCTGTGAGAGCAAGAAGAAACAATCAGTGAAGCTTGCTACAAAAGTAACACTTAAACCGTAAAGATAAATCCCCTGGGTTTACACAATAGCTGTATAGCTGTGCAATCAGTTATGGGATGCTGCCAGTGGCGAGCACTGCTCCCCCTGACTGCTCTAAGTAGCAGTAAATAGCTCAGGCTCTGTAGCATTCCATGGAGCCCCTTTTACCCATGACCTCTGTATTTAGGCAGCAGCCAGAGCGTTTAGCGGCTGTGTTGCCCAAGTAGGCTGATGTCTCTGCACTGACTCCTTGTGGTTCTGTAAGGAGAAAAAATACACAGTCCGCTAGTTGGAAAGGAAACTTGCAGTACGGTTAAGTGGAGGTATTGGCATGCCCACCATCTCGGGACCAAGAGCAGAAGCCGCCAGTGAGCTTGGAAGGATTCTGCGATGGTCTGCTCCTGTCCTGCTGGCAGAGAAGTGGTGGAGTGTCTGACAGCAGACTGCAAACAAGAAGCATTGGAAAAGATAAGTTCTCCTAGCTCTAATCCCTCTGATACAGTCTGCTCCTTTGCGAGTTCAGGGGATGCTTTTAAATCCCACACCCTATTGTTCAAGTTTGGTGCCTTTTTCACATTGTTCCACAATTTGCTAAGAACAGACTATGTCATTCTGTGACGTGCATTTAAGGAGTTTATGATGTGTTATGAGAGACATCCTTATGTTGCAATAGTTTCTCCTTCTTTTTATCAAACATGTAATGGTCACTGCAATATAGGGTAGAAATTTTCTTTTGGATAAAGGAGCTAATTGCTTGGCAAGCCAGCTGATCATGGGAAGGGGTTTGCTTCCTCATGCACCGCAGTTGAATAAGATTCCCCACCATCAGCAGAGCCCACATGATTAAAAAATATACAGTATATTAAAATGGTGGACATAGAGTGAAATCCCAGCCTTTACTAAACAGAATTTAAAAGCTACAAACTGGGCCATTTTAATAATGCACCAAACCACCACAGCTGGAGGGTAATGAATGCCAGACCATGCAGTCTTGGCATCTTGGCATGGTGGGCTCACCTGACAATTAAAGAGCATAGAACACCTACATGTCAGGTTTAATTAATTACTATAAAAATTCCTCTTAAAAAGGGGCTCCTGGTTAGGTAAGGCTGCAGCCTTTGCAGCAACTGAATGGGCTAGGGCACCACCTGGCGGTCAGCCTGGGGCAAGGAGAAACTACTACAGGGGTACTGAAACCTGTTAACAACTTCCTGGATAACAGATGCATGCAGGCCAAGATATGCATTTAAATCCACCTCGGCTCAGTCCCTTGCTGAACATTTGTAGTTACTGCCATTAACCTGAGTACTGGTGGTAGTTCAGGTGGATGTTAAAGATCCCATGGCACTTCTCGAAAAGAGCAGGGGAATTTCCCCAGTGCAATGGCCAAATTTCCTCCATTTCACAAAAAATACCACCAACAGCTTCATCTGGTTCAAGGTCAGTTGGCATTCATCTGTATCCCCCTCCCCCGGGTCATGCCTGAAAATAGGCAGGATTTGTCTAGTGCACGTACCCGGTCAACAAAAACTAAATAAAAAAAAATTATAATAAAATAAATAGCATTACTACTTTGGGATCTGGGATGTGTCATCTGCAGTTGACCCAGAGACTCAGCTACTCTATGTCCCTGCTCCGGGATCTGCACTCCTTTTGTGACCCTCCCAATGTACAGTGTACCAATGGTGCAGGGAGGGGAAGATCAGGAGGAGGCATAGAGGTGGAGAAAGTGACTTGGGGATGGCTCACAGGGAGATTGCCATTAGGGTTATGAGGACCTGGAGATGCCCTGGGGTAAACTGGGGGCTTGAGACAGGCCAGATGTGTTTAGTCCCCATACCCAGGGATCTCACCAGTTCAAATGGGCAGGTAGCTGAGGGGCCAGCTGCCACTATTTGTTCTCTTCAAGTGGTGCTGTGCAATGCTAGATCAATGAGGAATAAGTCTGCTATTATGGGGGATCTCATTGCCTCTGTTGATCTGGCTTGCATTATGGAGTCCTGGCTGGGTGATTACACTGGCCCGGTCCTGGAGCCTTCTGTCCTAGCCGGGTTCTCTCTAGTACACTGCCCAAGGAAGGACTATAGAAAGAGGGTGGCCATCTATTTTGGATCTGAGCTAAATCTGTTGGTGTACCCAGTGGTGATACCACATCATTTGAATGTGTGGCTATGCGTGGGGGTTCGGGTACAGGTTATAGTCATCCTCATGTACTCGCCTCTGGGTGTGAGGGGAATTTCTGGAGGAAATCATAGACTTTGTGACAGTATTGCTAACAGTATTGTAGTCACCCATATGGCTTATTTTTGGTGACTTTAATGCTTGGGTCAAAGATGAACTCTTACAGTTTGGTCATGATTTCCTCTGGGGTATGGAATCCCTTGGCTTTTGCACAAGCTGTTATTTCTGTGACCCACCAGCATTGCCATTAGAGATATGGGGAATATAAAATTCCACCCATGGCATGCCCATGGAATGATCATTCTGATTCCATGGATTTCCGTGGAATTTTCATGAAAATTGTGTGGAATTTTGCAAAATTTGAAAGTTCAGTTATTTTACTATACTTTCAAAAGTACTCATCCAACTAACACCACATTTGGAATGTAAGTAATACCCCATGGCTTACAAAAATGTATCAATAATCAGAGTTGTATATTGAAAGGGAGCAGAGTTATGGGGGACCAAATATTTAATCAAAATTCAATTTTCAGTTATTTTGAGATCATTTTAACATTTCTTATCCAAATTTCTCCACAGAATCAAGATTTAGAGAAGCATGTAGAATGCATATATGCACCATGTTTTAAGTCTCATGCTTTAATGGGAGCTGAGTTACTGGTAGCCAGATATTTTGCCAAAATTTGGACTTTTGTAATTTTAGTATAACTTTGATAGTATTCATTGAAATATTACAAAAATTGCCAGGTATACAGGTTATTGCTACTTTTGTATTTGTACATAGTTTCAGATTTCTAGCTTTAAATGGGACTGCGTTATAGCCTGCCAAACATGTTGCCAATTAAAATTTTGGTTAGTTCCCTCTAATTTTAAAACTACATATCCAAATTTAACCAGAGCCGAAACATTTAAACTACTATATCACATGGCCATTTCTGAAAAAGTTCATATTTTCAGTTTTAAATGGGATTGAATTAAAAGTAGTCAAACTTTCACAACATTTAAACATTTAATTTTGCAAGAGTGTAAATTACAAATTTATAAGCCCCTGAAACTTTAAAACTAATGAATGCAATACCATTAAATTTGTCAGGTTCTTAGACCTCACAAGGAGACTGTGTGTGCTAATTTTATTAATTGCTTGCTGTGAGAAATTGCAAAATAACATCTGTACTTAAAGTCAAATCCCACGAGTCTTTGTGAAAACTGCAGAATTTCATGAAAAATTCCATAAAACTGGAATTTTCTAATTTTATTCAGCCTTATCTGGGGGGTTCTAATTAAAGGATAAGGATATAAGAGGCAGGTAGCACAGGGGGTCACCAGGTTCTGGAGTCAGATGCACAGTTTTACCAAGAAATGGACAGCTGAGCCAGGTAGCACAACAGTATTAGACCCCCAGGTTGAAGCAAGAAAGCACAGAGTGTCAACAATTCCAACCTGAATGCAGGATACTTATGGATCACATCCAGTAAATTTATGATCCAGGGAGCCTGATGTACATGCAAAGATACAGAGTGGGAAGACAATGTCTTGGGCAGCAGGAAGAAAGAATTCTGGCTATTCCAACAGGGTAGGTCAATAGGAAAAGGAGTAGGTGACTCACAATTTAAGGGAGTTTCTCACTGTAAAGAACAAAGAGGATATCAGTGGGATCAGTAGTTCTTATGAGTCAATCTGGCTGGAGGGGTGAGAATAGTCACCCAGTGAGGAACAGCAGGACTACAAAAGCTCAGCCCAGCTTATCAAATGAAGTAGCGATATGTGCATTGTTAATGTCAAATTTCAAAAAAAAATCTGGAAGCTTCATCTACAGAATATGCTATCATAAATATGTGAGAAAATGCTACTAATCATTCTTTTTACTTCTGCAAAATCAAAACTGCTTAACCAGTTTATCCAGTTGCGTTAGACACCAGGATACACTGACTATGGATATGCATGTGAAATGTTAACTCTATGCATGCAAGAGCAGAGAAGTTACTAACATTCACATTTTTGATAGTGTTCACAAAGTTTTGCAGATATTTACATTGTAAAGTTTTGAATCACTGTAACTTAAAAATCTCTTATCTAATTCTCTCCATATTTAGATCTTTCTATAATCATTACAAAAAGGTTATTCATACTAATTTACACATGTCTAGCTCCAAAGGTGCCAGAGTTATATGCAGATGACATGTTTTCATGAAATTTCCTGAAAATATAAAATGACAGATGCTGAGCACATACAAACATATGAACATGCCAGCAGAAGCAGGCCTTGCAGTCTGTCGAGTCTGCTTGATTGTGCAGCTAGCCCCTTGTTTCACAGATGCCCCACCCAACCCTCCCACCCTCATCATAACCCCTTACCTTATCCCACCCTCTCTTAAAGCTATCCACAGAACAACAATCAACCACCTCCTTGTGCAGAGTATTCCACCTATCGAACACCTGTTCCATGAAATAATGTATCATTTTTGTTGCCCTCCATTGTACCCCCTCCAACAATTTTATATCCTTCTTCAAGAACAGGCAGCAGTACTGCATGCAGTATTCCAGGTGTGGCCTGACCAGAGACCTGCATAGAGGAGGGATCACCTCCCTATTTCTGGAGGATATTCCTCTCGCTATATACCCTAGCATCCTGTTGGCTTTCACTGCCACCTTCCTGCACTGGACTGAGTTGTTCATGCTGCCCGTTATGTACGCCCCCAGATCCTTTTCCTCCTTGATGCTTTCGAGCTGCACCCCTCTGAGTTGATAGTTCCTCCCCTGGTTCCTAGCTGTAAAATGCAGTACCTTGCACTTCTTGGCATTGAACCCCAGCTGCAATGTTTCTGAGCACTCCTGTAGTTTTGCCAGTTACTCCTGTAACCCCTTTCACCCTTCAGTGTCATCCAACATAGCTTCTATCTTCGTATCATCCATGAACAGACTGATCCTACTCTGTATCCCATATGAGGTATCCATTATAAATATCCCAAACAGCACTAGTCCCAGTACCAATCCCTGTGGCACCCCACTTGTCACCTCCCTTGGTGTTGAGAGTGCCCCCTACCACCACCCTCTGCTGCCTATCAGGCAGACATATAATTTTGAGATGATGCATCATATTGTCATGAAATCTGTCACACTGTTAGAACACCTATCATCAAGAAATCATACCAAATTTAAAATCCCTGGTCCAATAGACGGTTAAGGTATATGCAGATAAAAAATGTTTTTGAAATTTCACACAATGAAATGACCACATCTGAGCACCTTTAAGTTTGAAACTATTCCACCAAATTTCATGATATTAGGCAATTGACCCTAAGAGTATATATTCCAAATTTCAGAGCTCTGGCTTGAACAGTTGTTGAGGTATAACCAAATTACAAAATGTAAAAAATTCCACAAAATTCCAATGAAATTCTGCTAAATTTTGTGGAATTTTGAAAAAAGTTCATTGAAATTCCATGGATTTGGAATGTTCCCATTCTGCACAGCTGTAATTGCCATGCCTTGGATGTGTAATTCTTTCTGGGGCTTGAGACTGGGAAACTTATTTTTTTTTTAAATTCAAATTTATTATTTTATCATCATAAAATACATGGGCGCATACACAGGTAGAAGACTTTGACTAAACACAAAATACTATCTAACCCCCCTAACTCCCTCCCTGACCCCCACCCAGTCCACCCCTGGAGTGTGCCCCTAGTGAGTAAAGAAAGGTACATCAAACATTTTGAAAGGTTAAGCACACAGAGAGTTAAGAGAACCTAGTTCAGTTAATGCAAATATAATGCATATAATTTGCCCCACTTTTTATCAAAGAGCTTGAGATTATTACAGGAGCTAGCAATCAAGTGTTCAGTCCTGAACACACTGAGAGTTCATTCAGCCATTCACAGTAAGACATGGCGAGTTGGTCCATCTAGTGCTTGAATACTAGTTTCTTGACTACCATTGAGATTAAAGCCATGTGGAATCTTCTCTTCTTGACCCAGAAGTTGGAGTAATAACCCAAAATGCAGATTTCTGTGGTAAAAAGATCCTCCAAGCCAAGTAAGGGGTCCATCTTGGTTCGTATTAACTGCCACAAGGGAAGAACTTTATCATAATACCAGAATATATGTAAAATATTCCCTTCTGAGTTACCACACCTTGAACATATAGAGGAGGGAAGGTGGCCCATTTGGGACAATTTAACAAGCATGTAGTACATATTGTTTAGAATGTGGTATTGGGTGAGTCTGAACCTGTCCTGTGAGTTATATGTGTATAGGTCTTTCCAGATCTGTGGCCAGTCAAGGGTTACATCTGGTAATAGGGTATCCCCAACTCTGGAACCCGGTAGGGGTTCAAGATGGTCTATGGCTAGAAGGCAGGAATATAGGAGGGAGATGAAGTGTGGCCTGGGGGATAATTCACTTACTGTAATTGTTTCAAGATAGGACTTAGTAAAAAGGGTTTAGGGATCATGCCAAATAAGTGGCCCAGCAGGTGTCTGAGCTGGAACATTTTGAAGACGTGCACTTGGTTAGTGCCATATTTCAGGAGAATATCTGGAGAAGAGAGGATGGAGTCCTGAGAGTACAGATCAGTCACTGTGGCCCCTCTTAGCTGGGGTAGCCACCCTGGGGCAAAACAAGTACCCCCTATTTTGATATTGGGGTTTAGAATGATAGGTTGAGCAATGTCCTTTTGGGGGAGGAGTTTGTGAAAGGAACAAAACTGAGAAAAAACCTTGATTGAGGTGCCAATCACTAAATGGTGAAGTGCCACCAGCAGTGATTTCCATGGAAGGTAGAAAATGGTTGGGATGGTTAGACTGTGCAGCTGTAGGATCTGATTCTCAATTTGTAGCCAGATAGGGGTATATTCCTCCTCAGAACTTGAGAGCCATCTTCCACATTTAGAGAGGTAGCTGACCCAGTAATATGGAATAACATTAGGGAGACGGAGATCACCTGAGTCGTTGGGCAGACTCAGCTTGAGAGAGGAGCATCTGGGATGTTTATACAACCAAATAAAATTATTTATGAGGGAATTTACATGTTGGAAGAAGAAAAGAGGAAGCCAGAGATTCAACGTGTTTACGGGATAAAAGAGGCTGGGAAGGACACTCATCTTTATGATATTGATTCGTCCCCATAAGGATATTGGGAGAGACTCCCATCTCTGAAGATCCTGTTGGATATGAGAGGATTCCTGTGGGGGGAGGCTGGGGATTGGGCAGATTTCTGCTAGCCTGTTTCAAAGCAAAATTGATATAATAGTCCTGTATGGCATAATCATTGTTATTTTTATTTTATTTATTTATTTTGTTAACTAGGTAAACATATGAGCCAAGGCCCTTTTTCATATGCGACCCGAGACTATAAAATAGTCACAAGATGTTATACAAAAAGAAAACTTTTACATTCACTTAACACAGGATACAAATACATGACATATAAGACAAACAATATAATACAAATTATTTAAAATAGCAGTGACATTGCAAGCTACTCTATAAAAGTTAGAAGTGCTATGAGAAGCCCAGGGGCAGTCGGTGAATGAGTGACTATCTTCACACAAGCTGCACTTCAAGGGGCCTCTACAATGATACATGGAATGACCAAATTCCCCACCCTGGGCACATTTAACAATATCACATGTGTGGCTTAAATGTCTAGGAGACCCACATTTATAACAGTGACGAGGCTAACCCAAATAAAAAATAAACTCCTTGTCATGACCAATATAGAAACAGTTTGGAAGATGTTGCAAGCCAGGGTCATCCTGATGAAGATTCATTTTCACCCTCCACTGCTTGGTCCAACATCATCTAGAATGGGGTTGGGGTTGCTCTGGATTTTATGCCATTTTTCCAGAAAGTACAAAATATCTGTGATATTACCTCCCTCATTATGGAAAAGGACACTTATGACCTTGAAAGTCTGTTTAGTGAGGGGTATAGCTTGGAACTTTTCCCATGAAGGGTTTGTTTTCATGGTAGCATATTTCAGCCAGAATCTATCCAGAATGTCAGGGGATTGAAAACTAATGTCAAAGGACTGTTCCCCTGATAAATGGATAAGGGCAAACACTTCAGCAGAAGAAAATCCAGGCAGTATGGCACAGTGGTGTAAGGCTCTGAGCTGCAGATCTGGTGACATCTGGCAGACCAGACCTGGGTTTGAATCCCACAGCTTCCACTTGCATACTGTGTGACCCTAAGCAAGTCACTTAACTTCCCTGTGCTCCCAAGTCGCTCCTGTAAAAAAGCTTTCAGCTTAGTGTGCTGCTCCTGGTTAAACAACTAAATAAAAAAAAATCCCATTTGTTGTTTTGATAAGACTTTCCCCACATAAGATCTACTAGGGGTATCATCTACAGGCCCCCAAAAATGAAGGCAAACTGCATAGTGCAATTTTGCCAGATCAACCGGCTTTTTTAAAAGGCTAGCATAAGTTGGAGCCTCAGTCTGCTCCTGAACCGGTGTTGTAATGTCAACAAGGACAGGAAGAGCCCCCCCCCATGTCCTCCTGCTGAGAAGGCAGTCCGGTAGTAACATCAGAGAGAGCATCCGTGGGAGCTACATCAACAGTTTGTAGAGGTGAAAAAGAAACAGTACCTGTGGTAGCTGGGAGATCCGTCAGGAGGGGCTCCATAGGTATAGGGTTGACATCAGGTAAATTAACGCAAGTCACCAGGGTGGGATCCAAATCCACAACCACAGAGGCCCCAAAAACCACCAGTGTCTTTGTAGGAGATCCAGGGAGTGGCACTGAGGGATCAGGAGTCCACGTACCGGAGGCCCGCCGGGTCCAGCCTGCTTCCTGTAAGGCCACATCAGCAGACCAAGAGAAGGGATCCAAGAAATCTGCAGGAGGCGCAGCATTACAAGCCACTGCAGGCACTGGTTTGTCAGGGGGACTGGGTGAGGCAACAAAAAATTTTTTACTGTGGGCCAGCACCTGTGAGGGTGATGGTTGTTGTGAGTGCTTACGTTTTGCTTGTTCCTCCTCAGATTTTTGCTGAGCAGCAAAATATTCTTGTTTGGCAGTTTGAAGATGGGCAGCCAATCTCAGTAAATCCTCCTCCGAAGAAGCATCTGGGGGCTGTACAGAAAATCCCAATACAGGCTGCTGGGGAGTCACAAAAATCGCGTCTGTTCCAGAATCCGGCATATCTACATGCAGGGGGAGAGGCTCACCATTCAAGACTGATTGCTGGCTGCCGTGCAGGTGCAATCCAGCCATCTTGTGAGCCATATCCATTGGTAGCACAGAGCTTTCTTCTCCAATGGCAGCCATCACCAAGTGCAGAACCCTGATGGACAGAGACACAGTGCCCTCTATCTGCAGAGTAGGGGAGTTTTTATTAGAAAAAATATAACAATACAATAATATTCAAGAAAAAACAGAAGGAAATAGTCAAAATTACAAAAATGAAAATCCATAGCAATGGCATTTTTGATACCTGGGGGAAAAAAAAAACAAAGCAAGAAGATACAGCAATGAATCTCATAAACAAATAAAAATTCACCATACAGAAAGCACCCCTTGTACCCATACTGAGACCAAATTCACGTCACTCCTTCAAATAAAATAATTGGGACATCCCTCCACCAATTGGCAAGTATGGGAGAAGGCAATGCTGAACGTTCCTTCAAATTAAAAATCGCTACTTCATTAGTAACAGTAACTATAAGACCCCTAAAAGGCACAAAGCATTGATGTAAAACAAATTTGCATCTAGTCTTCCAAATGCATCACTTTATAACTGCAAAAAGTACACACAAAGTTTCCGGGTAAAACATAACCCATGCTGGCCCGAAATTACCATAAACCAATTCAGAATAGGACAGAGTGCAAAAGAGAGGCAAGTGCCAGTGCTGAGCTAATTGGTCCCAAAAAGAAACAATATAAGAGCAGTCAAAAAACAAATGCTGCATTGTTTCCACTTGTGTAATGCAGGATTCCCTAATACACAGGCGATCTTCAACTGCCTTATGAACATGATTACCCTTTACATTCAATTTGCCATGGCAATACATCTATACAGTATCCCATAGCTTTCCTGGCATCCTAGCCTCAGTGAGCTGTGCCAGTAACCATTTAGATTCAGTAGTGGAAGGACAAAGGAAGTAAGGCCCAGTTAAAAACTGATTCTCCAAAATAGAATTATAAAAAGCTTTTCTAGTTAAACTTTGAGAGAGTTGAGTGGTCACATCCCATTGTTTAATCTTTTTGAATACCTCAATTAGATAAAGAGAGGTACTTTCTGGAATCGATCAAAACGTTCCCCAACACGGTACTTCCCATTTGCGAAAAAAATAAAGGCATCTAGCCTTTAAACTTAATGCCCAATCCAAGCGATTCCCCACGAGAAGAGAAGGATATTAGAATAGATAAAAATAGAAAAAAGAACAACACTGAATGTAACATGTTCAGACCCCCTTGTTTAATGGGCCAAAAAGTTACAGACCGCCGGATAGGATTCAACCGGCTCCCCCATAACAATTGAAAGCAAATATTATTGGGTCTAGCTTCAAGCTTATAAGGGAGTGGAAACACAGAACTCAATGTCAAAAAAATAGGAACAATATAGGTCTTCAACATACATATCCTCTTAAACCTAGTCATAGGATAAGCCATCCATTTATTAACTTTCTTTTCAGCTTCTTCCAACTTTTCTATCCAATTCCTTTCTGCAGCAGCTACACCCCCAAATGAAATGCCCAAAAAATGAACCTCATCAATCAGCATGGATCTGTACCCCTGCTATCTCGGCAACCTGAAGTTCAGGCCTAATGGCTATAGACACCCCTGTACATTTTTGTTTATTAATCTGTGAACTGGAAAATTCAGAAAAAGACTGCAACCTCTCAAGTGCATAAGCACCAGAGCCATGATTAGCCACCAGAAGGCAAACATCATCAGCATAAGCCATTGTGCATGGGAAAGGAAGCTTTGGGAGGGGCAGTATTTATAGACCTGACTAAGGCCTTCGACACCATTAATCACCTTCTGCTGCTCAGGCAACTGCCTTCCATTAGGATTTCCAGTGATGCCCTTCCATAGTTTGCCAGCTACCTTGACAATCGGGTTCAACGTTTGAGGATAGCAGGCATCTCATCTGATGAAAAACCAATCCTCTCTGGAGTCCCCCAAGGGTCTATTCTGGGCCCTTTACTCTTCTTCCTCTTCCTCAACAGACTCCCTAGTGTGTGCCACCAAAAAATATTACTATACGTGGCTGATGCAGTCCTGTCTTCCAGCCACCATGACATTACAGTCCTTGAATCTCAGCTACAGCTCGACTTCAAGTATGTTGAAGACTGGTTCAGCTCTCATAAACTTGTCCTGAACCACAGCAAGACCAAAGTCATGACCTTCTGTAACCCATGGAGCAGGCACAATTCTCTGTCCCTCACCATCAAGAACCACACTGGGAGCCCACTCGAACATGTTCCGGAGTTCAAGTACCTTGGTATCATGCTGGATAGTACCCTCTCCTACATTCGGCATATAGACACTGTTGTCAAGGCCACCAATATATGGATTGGTCTGCTACACAAACATAAACAATGTATGTCTGCGGATGCCCTTAAACTAGCCATCTACAGCTCTGTACATCTATCATTGACTACGGTCTTGCCATCTATGACTCTGCCTCTACAACTGCCCTCCATAGTATCTCAGTTTCACTCAACAAAGCCTACAGGCTATTAATGGGTGCGGCCAACCAAACACACACCTGTGACCTCTATGCACAAACTGGCTGGCTACCTTTACTCAGCAGAATACAATACTAGACCTGCTTACTTACCAAAAAGGTTCTCCTTGGACTCATGCCCCCCTGGTGTTGGCACACTCCTTACTGCCTTCAGTGGCACTCAGCATATGTGCAGTGCCCAATACCTAACCTTTCAGGTTCCCAGATGTCATACCTCCATGGGTCAGTAGTCCTTTACCCATAGAGCTCCACTATGGTTCAATATCCTCAATAAAGAAGCACTTTCCTCTGCTACGCTTGGACCCTTTAAAAAGGAATCTCAGACTTTACCTCACCTCTACCACTCCATGTGACTGCTTCTCCTAAAAGGTCTGCTCTAAACACCACCCAGTTTGCTCATATCCCGTGGCCCACCCCCTTCCCGAGTTGCAATCTCTCTTGTCCCCGCCCTTCTTCGTGACCCCTTTCCTGCTCCCCTTCTCCCCGGTACAAGACACCAACCCCCTCCCCACCCCACTGACAGTGGCCCATTAGCTGCCTACTTCTTCTTCTCCCCCTCCTACCCCATCACATGCCTAAAGTCTGATTTGCTGCTTAAGCACTCTATCTCTCACTGTTACCTCAGCCAGCTGCCTACTCAAGTTGCTTGCTTGTATGCATATTACTTCTAAGTGTGTTGTAACTGTAAATTTTTGTTTGATTGTGCATTCTTTGACAACCTTTGTATGTATGTTGCCCCTCATCCTCTGAGGTGGAACCTTTTGTAAATGAAAAGTTTCTGCTCAAAGGTATTAGTAATCCTAGAATTTAATAAAATAAATAAATAAATTAAAAAATATACCAGCGGGACTTAGCATGTGTCGAATATGGTGATCAGTGTCTAGAAGTCAATCGAAAAGACATTTAGCAAAGGACTCAGCGGACACCCCTGCCAAACTCCCCATCAAATTGGAACATGTGGGCCCAAACAGCCATTAACCAAAGGAGTCAAAAAGGCAGAATGATACAACCTCTGTATCCATTGCACAAAAATGTGTGGTAAACCTTACAGCCATAATACAGAAAATAAATAAGAATGAGGCACTAAATCAAAAGTTTTCATTTGATTGAGACCAAGAACATAACCTCCTGTGGTGGGGCCATCAAACATTTCTCTTATTAATCGGAGATTATCTAGCACAGACCATTGTGAACTAGCACAGGTTTGAGTGTGATGTATCAAAAACCACCCCCGACTGATCCTTAAGACTCAGCATGCATTTGATGTCCACCCATTGTTTGCAACAATCATAAGGATTTACAGACTGGGCAGGACCTTTCATACCATATTTCTGTTCCATGAACAATGAGGTAGCCCTATCATATTGGAAGGAATGCATATCTTTCTTTGTCTGAGCAATTTGTGACAAATAATTTAAACCAGAATTGGACTGTAAGCAAAGCAATCTTTGCAAATGCCACCTTTTATCCAGGTATTGTACATGATTAGTTTTATGCTTAATTTTAGATCTAAGATGACAATAACATTTAATTTCCTGCTTGGTGTCCAACCACCAAATAAGGGGGTCATTGTATAGCTCAAAGAAAGAAAGCCATGCCTGAAGGACTGAATTTAAGTCACGCCAATCAAGGGCGTCTTCTAAAAGTTTAGTGTTCATCTTCCAGTGATTATGGGTACATGGCTTATTCTGAGGTAAGCCCAAATGGATCTGCAATAAACAGTGATCAGAGGTTTCAATAGGGAGGACCAATGTTTGTTTACAGGGTACCCAATCAGAGAGGAAAAAAGGTCAATCCTAGAAGAGAATCATCCCCTATGAAAAGTGTGAGAAGGAGGTTGAGAACCATACAGAGCACCATCCTTCAATTGGGCAGCATCACTCATTTTATTCAAAAAATTAGAGTCACTGTGTAATTTCTGCATCAGACCAGTTTTGTCTGACAGAGAAACAATACAATTGAAATCCCCACCAAACAAAACCAGCTTTGTAGTATGTAAATAGGGCTGAATGGCTTTCATAACTTCCACTCTATGCGTCTTAACTTGGGGGTTATAAATATTAATCAGCCTCCATTCCTGAGTAGAAATAACAACATCCAAAATCAAGACCCTCCCCTGACTCAGATCAATCAAATGGGTAACAACAATTTCCAAATTGTTAAACAAAATCCCAACCCCAGCACAAAGCTCTTCCCCCAAGGACCAATAGGAAAGCCCATGCAGCCATTCCCGTGAAGCTTTCTGGGTATCATCCAGGGTATACAATCTGGTGTCTTGTAAAAAAAGAATGTGTAAATCAAGAGATTGTAAGACAAAGAAAGTGGAATTCTGTCTCCCAGGATTCTGAATGCTATTAACATTCAATGTCCTACATTTAAGGTCAAAAATCATAAGAAAAGGTGAAAGAAAGATCAAGACTTCTTCCCTTTCCCAGGAGATCATATCTTACACCTCTTCTTGCCAGGTTTTTTTGAGTCACTAAGAACCTGTTCAGAATCAGTCACAGGGTCCGGTTGAGAGGAAGAAGCTAATGAGGAAGCATCAGAGTCATCATCTGTCCCTTCAGTCTGTTTTCTCTTAGCCAGGGGAGCATACCGATTAGCAGTTGACACTAGACCCACTGAGCGTGATGTGTCAGACAAAAACAGGGGCTCAGCAGAACCCTTAATGGAACTACTTCTGGTGACCCGTTTTGGGGGTTTAAGGGCCCAAGTCATATCATCAGGAGGAGTTATCACAGGAGTGTCAACTGCCGAAACCAGAACAGGTAAGGCAATACCTCCAGAGTATGGGGCACCCTCTCCTGTGGGGGCCATTTGGTCATTTGTACAGGCTCAGAAAAAGGTGGAGCAGGGATAGAACAGTTTGCTATCTCCAAACCCATAACCAAAGCAGGAGAAGCAATGTGAATAGGGTTGGGGTCTAGGTCTTGGGGTTCAGTTCTCATAGGCTATAGCTCTGGGGGCCTTCCCATGATTCTGCGGTCGGGCTGCGGGGGGGGGGGAGGTTGGGCAGCAGAGGGAGGAGGCCGGGCGCAGCATGCTGCTGCACCTTGAAAACAGTCTCATCCTGTTTATCCTGTGTTTGAGAAGGGTCATTATGGAAAGCCTTAGGGTAGTTACGGAAGGTATGAGAAGTAGCTTCACAGAGATTACAGTAGGTAGGATTAGGACATCCCAGATTAGTATGACCAATGCCCAAGCAAAGAGAGCACTTCAGGTTTGTCACAGGCATTACTCAAATGGGACTGAGCACCACATCGAAAATAGGACTTAGGTTGACCAGGATAAAAAATAAATCCACGATCCCGGCCCAGATGAAAACAGCTTGGAAGATGTTTCAGCACACCGTTGATATAGAGTAAGCACACCTGAATCTTCTAATTCCTAGTTCAAAACTGTTCAGAGTCAATAATAACCTCATGGAGACCCAAAACAGTACATTTTAGTTTCAACCACTGGATAATGTCAGTAACAGCCACACCTTCATTTTTAAACAATAATGTGATGGTTCTGATAGCAGGTCTCTAGAGAGGAATAGCCACAAAAGGAGACCAAACAGGGGTATACTTCACCTGTTGATAGCATTCCCAAAATTGTTCCAGGCCTGCAGCCGTTTTAAAGCTGAGATCAAAATTAGAGTCTCCAGAAGTGTGAATAAGTGCATACTCTTCCATAGGTAAAAATTGCAAACTGTCCTTAATCAAAGATTTCCCCACATAAAACCGATCAGGGAAAACCTCTAAACATAGAAACATAGAATGTGACGGCAGATAAGGACCACTTGGCCCACCTAGTCTGCCCATTTTCCTACCTAATAGATAAGCTGCAGATCCTAGTTAACCAACAGCTTACTTCCTCCTACCCCTCACTAGGACTGCCTTATGTCTGTCCCATGCATTCTTGAATTCTCACACTGTTCTTGACTCCATGACCTCCTCAGGGAGGCTGTTCCATGCATCCACAACCCTCTCTGTGAAAAAATACTTCCTCACATTACCTCTAAGCCGTCCCCTCTCTATCTTCAAATTGTGCCCCCTTGTTCTTGCACATCTCTTTTTCTGAAAGATGCTACCCTCTTGGACTTTGCTGATTCCCTTGAGGTACTTGAAAGCTTCTATCATGTCCCCTCTCTCCCTTCTTTCCTCAAGGGTATACATATTAAGCTCCTTTAGTCTTTCTTCGAATGTCTTCTAGTGCAGACCCTGCACCATTTTGATTGCCCTCCTCTGGACAGCCTCCACTCTGTCTATGTCTTTGCGGAGATGGGGTCTCCTGAACTGCACACAATAATCCAGATGGGGTCTCACCAACTGTCTGTACAGAGGGATAACAACTTCCTGTTTTCTACTATTGATGCCTCTCCCTATGCATCCCAGTATCCCCCCAGCCTTCCTTACTGCCTTCTCACATTGCTTGCCCACCTTTAGGTCACCTAATATAATTACTTCCAGGTCTCTTTCCATTTTTACTGTTGTCAGTATCTCACCCCCCCCATTGTGTACTCTTCCCCTGGGTTTTTGTTTCCCAGGTGCATTACCTTGCACTTTATATCTTATTCTGACTGCATTTCTGCATTTAGCCAGCTTGGGGGCAGCATGGAAAAGACCAGCATAAGATCTAGGGTGAGGCCCCGCATTTTCAGAGGAACCTGCACCCCTTCGTGGAGAAAAATCAGTATACACAGAAGAAGTAGCAGGGGGGGCTGCATTTGCAAGTGTATGCTCCATGCCCACATGCTGACAGTGATCCAGAGACTGAGCATCAGATAAGTTCTTCTCACTGGTAGAAGCAGCAGGAGAAAGAACCAGTGAGTTACAAACAGGTTGCACAGGAGTAGGAGTAGCAGGCAAACTAGAGGCAAGAGCAACACAAGAACCCAAGTTTAAAACAGGATTTTGGGTCAAATGCAGTCCTGAAGGAATATCCAAGTGATCAAAAGCATCTGCTTCTCCAGGGTGTTCCTGAGGAGGAAAAGACCAAGTGTGTGAATCTGGTGATTTTTGCCAGCCTGCCCCCTGTAAAGCCTCCACAATAGTAACCCCGGTCACAGAGACATGGTTATCATAGTCAGGAGAGGCTGTAGTGGCATCAAAGGGGTTGGGGGTGAACACAGCGGGAGGATCTGAGCATTCAGCAGAATTAGGAGCACCAACTTTGTCATGCACAGAATGTATGAAAGCAGTACATGGTAGAGGAGCAGGATTAGAAAGTGTACCTGGAACAAGAGAGGGATTTACAGTCGAGAAATCCAAAGGAGAATGCACAACTTCCAGGAAGTTACTCGATTCGCTCTGCAAAGTGTCAGGAGCAGGCACCAACAGCAGAGCCGCTGGGAATGCATCGCTGAATTCAGTGCGTGAATTAACAGATTGAACAAGGACTTCAGCAGGAAACAACTCTCCCGAGCCCGACTCTAGGCACTCACCCCATTCTGTGACAGAACTGCCAGTCACTACAGTGGAAGAGGGCTGAAGACAGGAAACTAAAGCGGCTGTACTGTCCAAGCCGACAGACTGCTCCTCCGAAGCCTTTGATGATGCTGCGTCACATGCCAGCTGAAGCTGCATGTCATTCCAGGCTGAAAATTTGACAGGAGCCATGGAAGCCGGCAAGGAAATAAATCCATCCTGCAAGGTCAATCGCGTAGCAAGAATATCGCTATTAGCAAGGTCCTGTGGAAAACTCCCTGTCTGCACAACTGAGGGGAGCAAGGTAACTCCAGTAGAAGGATCATTTGTTACAGGTACAATCTCACTATTTTCTCAAAAAACTGCAGAACTAGATGCAAAAACGCAGTCATGAACAACTGCTTTATTAATATCCAGACTTCCAGCCTCTAAAGGAAGCGAGACAGGGGAGGAAGCCTGTTCCCCTGTCCCTAAGACGCCTGTACTCTCCACCAACACACTTGAAGTGGCCATCACAGCTGACGGCCAGCAATTCTCCCACAGGCGAGTAGGGGAAATTTTTATTCAACATTCAAAAGCATAACATAAGTGAAAACAACAAATAATTACACAAGGAGAGAGAAAAAAAAAACATTCTTCAGTTCACACAACCCACCACCTATATCATACCCAAGGCCCCTGGAATTCTGCAGTTCTGTGGTTGAGGAATTTGCTGCAGAATTTGCATCATGCTGCAGAATATATATAGTGCAGCAGAATTAATTGTTTTTGGTGAATTTTCATATAAATATACTGTTTTTCCATAGTGTCAGGCTTTCTTTCCCACCTCGTTTATCCTGAAGCCCCTCCTCTATGCTCAGCATATGATGTCATTGATGACATCACATCATATTTAGCCAATGACAGGACTGCATTCTGCCAGAGAAATGAATAAATCATGCTGCAGAAATCAGAAAATGCTGCCGCAGAAGTCAAGGAGCCCTGCCGCAGAAATCAGAAAATTCTGCCGCAGAACACCAGGGGTCCTGATCATACCCTTATAATACTGTAAACAAAGTGCTCAAAACACAGACATCTCCTATTATATCCAAAAATAAGAAATATAATGCTTCTATCCCCAAAACATATGACTTTGTCCAAAATATAAAGATCTTAACAGCATAATTCTATATAAAAAATAAAGCATAAAAATAAAAGACTGTTAACCTACCCACCCAACATTTTTCCATAACTTTGAACCCACTCTCTGTCCTAAAGTTCGAAATTCATATTAATGAATTTTGTCTAGCTCTCCCTGGATTTGAAAGAAAACTTCTTGTAGGGTAACTTCTTTATTTTGAAGAACTCTTTGACATCTTGTTTGCCATATAGACCACTTAATGCACGCTGAAATCACATATATTGTATTCTTTTTCCATTTTAATCATGACTCAGGAATCTGACCTAATACCAAGATTTCATAATTCATATTTTGAAAGAGTTTATCTCCCCACCATCTAGCTAATTGCTTCCAGAAATCTTGAATCTTCACACAGTCAAATAATAAATTATGCATAGTTTCTATTTGATCATAACATCCCCACAACCTCTTTCTTCAACTTGCTTATGTTTTTGATTTCCCTTCACTTTCACTCTCTGGTGACCACATAACCATACAAAATCATGCATTTTCTGTGGAATTCTAGGTTCTACAATTCTTTCCAGTAACAAGTCTGTGTTTATCCCCTCCAATACCTGAAACAAAGGCTCTTCTGTATACCATTTATCTAATACAGCTTTATAAAAATATTTTTTTTCATGCCCCAAAAACCAGTTCAGCTCGATTTTCCAAGCTCTGATATACTTTAATGCAATCTGGATATATCCCGGAAGAGTCTTTTCAGATGGATGCCATTTACCCCTCCCCCATGCCTTTAAACAAGAGGATCCCCATAATTTCATACATAAAATACCCATACCCTTGGATTCTATAACAACAGGATGAATTGAACTAAAAAAGAAATTCCCCCCCAAAAATATTAATGGCTGAATCATATTTAACCCTCCCGCTTTACATGGCCTATACGTATTAGTCCGTTTAACTGGGTTTAACCTGCTTCCCCATAAAAACAGGAAAAAAAAGGCCCATGATCTTGGTATGCATACGAAAAGGAAGTGGAAAAATGTGGGAAACATACAAAAAAAATAGGAGTTATGTATGCTCTTAACAAATAAACTCTCTTCATCCGAGTCATTTTCCAGGAAAGCCATGCCTTAACCTTCCTATCTGCTTGATCATGAATTATATCCCAATCTTTTCTCTCTGATTCACTGGAACCAAAAAACAATCCTAGTATCTTAATCTCATCTTTAGTCATAGAGATGGGAAACTCCTCAACAGCTTGTGCTTTACCCAAAACTAAAATCTGACTTTTAGCTATATTAATTTTAATTCCTGAGATGTTATGTACTTCCTCTATTATCTTTAAAACCTTCTTTCCAGATTCCAGATCAGCTACAGTGAAAACACAATCATCACTCATCAGCATAAGCAGTGGCTTTGTTAAAACTTATTCCTTACCTATTCTTAATGGCTTTAATGTTTATAGCAGTTTCAATCCTCCTTAATATAGGATCTAGTCCAAACACGTACAGTAAAGGACTCAATGGACAACCTTGCCTAACACCATTTTTTAAATACACTGGTATGCCTAAATGTCCGTTCACCATGGGAGTAACTTGGACTTCAGAATACAAGGTACGTAATAATGATAAAAAGTTTCTAGAATACCATAAAGTTGTAAGACAGACCATATATGTTCTTGTCTTACAGAATCAAATGCAGTTTCCTGGTCTAAAGTCAGTAAATAACCATCTATCTCCATACTTAGACTTTGTTCTACTACATCCCTAATGACGGTCACATTTTGAATAACATTCCTACCTGGAATGGCACACGTCTGTGTAGGACTAATAACCAGCTGAGCAACCAATGCCCTCGGCTCTTTGGAAACGCTCCTGAAGAGCTCCGTGGTGGGCTCAGCAGCTGAGATTATCCTATTGGGTGACTTCAACCTAAACTGGGCACAAGAGGTGAAGTCCGCAATAAATGGAGTCCTACAAGACTCCCACCTAGATCAAATTATCTCCCTACCGACCAGAATGAACTACAAATCAGGTAGGCACTCTATGATAGATTGGGTCCTGACCTCATCCCCAAGTAATGTAAAGCTGGCTGGGACCCTGGCAGATGCTTTAAGTGACCACTCTACGACATTTCCATATGGAAGAATAACAGGATAAAAGTCCCTCCTCGAACCATCACTTCCAGGGATTTCTCCAACTTCCATCCTGACCAGTTCATAGGCTACCTAAATGGCATTGACTGGAACCCCATAAGACACCTACCTAACCTGGAGGAAGCTGTTAAATTTTTCCAAACCACCCTAACCGGTATCACCAACCTTGTAGCCCCCTTGAAAACCCACAGGGTTAAGGGGAACTGCTATAAGTGGATCTCACCACACCTAAAAGCCCTGATGTCTACCCGGGACAAAGCATGGAATAAGTTTAAACTTCCAGTGGACTTAGCCAGCTACAGGGCCCTCAGAAACCAATGCAAACAGACCATAAAGAAAGCAAAGAAAGAATATATCTCCAATCTCCAAAAAACTAACCTGGGAAACCCCAGGTACTTCAGGTCACATATTAACAAACTCCTAAAAGGTCATAAAAAATCATCGTCCGGCCCTATCCAGGTGAACGGGCAAGTACTGGACGAGGGCCTTCGCCATGAGGGCCCTAACGACTATTTCTGAACCTGGATGCGTACAAGGTGGGGCACTTAGATAATGGGATCAAGGCTCACGAGCATCTGCCCCACGAACTGGACCACCCACAGTTTCATCTGAGGCTGGTTAAGGTAAAGGAAGTTCTGCTCATCCTTAAATCCCTGCAGTCGAGAGGCACAGGAGGCCCAGATGGGATCCAGCCAAGAATCCTTAAGGAGGGTGCTCCAGCTCTAGTGAAGCCAATAGCCTGGCTGATAAACTGGTCCTTATTGGAGGGGTCGGTCCCTAAGCCATGGAAGCAGGCCCTAGTGATTCTCATTCACAAGGGAGGCCCTACCGAGCATATAGGGAACTACAGGCCTATCTCCTTGCTCTGTGCAATAGCGAAAATACAAGAGAAACTAGTCTACTCCCAACTTCGCAAATACCTGGAATCTCACCAGGTAATCTCCCTGCCTCAGCACGGCTTCAGAGCCAAGCATGGGACAGACACGGCACTAACCAAATTCTCGGCAGAAGTCCTGAACAACAATGACTTAGGGTCAGCACAGGCACGGTCTTCATTGACCTCTCTAAAGCTTTTGACTTGGTAAACCACAGCCTCCTGTTGCATAAAATGTGCTCTCTTGGCCTGGACACCCATGCACTAGGTTGGTTTGCGAGCTACCTCTCTGGCCGTACCCAGAGGGTCAGGTGGAAGGACAATGTCTCCCAGGTTGCACCGCTCAAAGAAGGGGTACCTCAGGGGTCTATACTTGGCCCCCTTCTCTTCACCCTGTTCATAAATGATCTGCACCTACACTGTGGGAGCCACAGTGTCATCCAATATGCGGACGATGCGGTCATTTACCGAGCCTCCCCTAATGTAATTGAACTGGAGAAAGCCCTTCAAGAGGACATCCTTCAGATGGAGGATTGGCTCACTTTGAACAAAATGGTACTAAACACCAGCAAAACCAAGGCGATGCTGTTTGGACCCAGATCCCTGGGATCTGAGCGGTCGATGCTCCTTCAACTACAGTCCAGAGGGGGAGACAAACTCGAAGTAGTTACCTCTACAAAGTACCTCGGTCTAACACTTGATCAAAGCTTCACTTTAAAAATCATGTTGATCAACTAACCAAAGCCATCCATGTGAAACTCGGTATCCTCTATAGATTAAAGGACCAGATTATCCCTGAAGCCAGGGTAGCCACGCCACCAGCTGCTCTACTCCCTAAGCTCACCCACGCAGCCCCAGTTCTCCAAGGTGTGGCCTCCACGGAACTTGGCAGGCTAAAGACCGTGATACAACAAAATTGCTCGGTTTGATACTATGTCCCACCCTAGAACCCACCACTGTGAGGTCCTAACAATGCTTAGATGGCTGGCCATTGGAAGCCCGCCTCATCTACCCGACTCTTTGCCTGACATTTAAGCTACTGGGCCCCTCCCCCCCCAAGCCTCATAGGGCTAGTCAGGGTTAAAACCAACCAGAGGAGTCTCCACACCTCAGGACAAACTCTCCTCGAGGTTTCTAAAACTAGGACCAAAGCCGGGCCCAGGTCCTTCGAGTCCACAGCCCCTTCCAACTGGAATAACCTCCCTCTTGTGGTACGGGAGGCAGGATCTGGCTCCTGCTTCCAGTCCAAACTTAAAGCACACTTGCTCGACAGGAGTACCTGCCAATGCCACAGGACCTGACCACATGTCTCTCCCCCCCTTCTTAGGAAGGTGAGATTTATTGTTACCCATACCTCCATCCATCTAAACCCTTAGGAAGGTATCCTGAATCTAGGCAACTTAGCCACTATTGTGTGCACTCCTAAAAACTACATGATTTGTGCTTGCAAAATGTTTGAATAAATCCAACTCAAGATGTCCCACTGACTGTATTGTTCCCTCACCTTCTACCTGAATGTATCCCTATGGCATTTAACTGTCTAACATTATGATATTTTCAATTTGTACTGTTCTGCTTACCTGTATGTTACTTTTTTTCCCCCGGGTTGCCCCTGAAAAAGGGATCTTCAGGGCCCAGTGGGCTTACCCGGTCAACAAAATTCAATAAATAAATAAATAAATCTTTGCTAAATGATTTGGCAATACCTTAGTCAGGATTTTATAGTCCGAATTGAGTAGACTCAGAGGCCTCCAATTTTTTATCTCCTGTGGATCCCATTTTTTATGTAAGAAAGTCATTATCCCATCCTTCATGCTAGCTACCAAATGCTTTTCTCTCCAAATGGCTTCAAAAACAATCTGTAACCATGGGACCAATATGTCACAAAAACTTTTATAGAAATCACTTGCTATTCCATCACTCCCTGGAGCAGTACTAGATGTCAGTTTAACAATAGCTGCCCAAATTTCCACTTCTGTAATAGAAACTATTAAGGCTTGAACCTCTATATCCTTTAATTGTGGTATCTCCAACTCATTCATAAAAGAATCTGAACAAGCTCCACTATCCATCTGGAAAGTTGCCTTATCATGCTCTTGGACTACTAGTATTAGTCCTCTGTTATCTGTCACCAAAGCTCCTTTTTTATTTTTTAAAGCAGAAATTACCAATCTCTGTGTTTCATTTAACCAGGTATCAAATGGATTTACCTGTTCTTTTGTCCCCTTTGTCTGATATTTTTGTTGTCTCACCGCTCTATCCTCCAAATTCTTTAGATACATATACATTTTGTCCTTAATTTCCTGTAGCTGAGTTTTTACATCATTTGTAGGATCTAATGCTTGTGTTAATAGTTTCATATTCTTTGCTGTTAGCCCCAAATACTGTATATATTAATTTTTAGCTCTGTCTTTTGTAATATTTATGTAAAGTAGTTTTAGGTCTCTCTTTGTGTCTTCCCACCAGTCTATGGGACTATCATATAAAAAAGTAATATCAGCCCTTAACCTTAAGTAGTCTATTATAGTGTTCTGTATTGAAGCATCTTGTAATATGGCAACATTCATCTTCCAACATCCTCTTCCTATAGAGATTTTTTGTAATGACCCCAAATTTAACTTAATAGCAACATGATCTGAAGTTTCTAATGGAACAATTTCTACCCCCTGGTGAGTAAGTCGTTGTGATACAAACCAAAAGTCAATCCTTGTGGATAGCTTTCCCTTGTGATAAGTATGCATAGGGGTAATTTTTAAAATATCATAAACATCACATAAATTATGCTGTTCTAGAATTTTAAGTAAAGCATTTGTATCACTATATATTTTAGTTGTAACCCTGCCCAATCTGCCTGTGATAATCCACAGTTAAAATCACCCCCATAACACTAATTTTGAGGTGTTTAAATAGGGCCCTACTTTCCTAAAAAGAGAAGATCTATCAGCTTTTGACTGAGAAGCATATATATTTATAATTCTGTATGCCACTTTGTCCAAAACTACATCCATTATCATGACCCTTCCAGGTTGAACTTCAAAAATCTGTAATACCTTTACAGTAATACCTAAAAATAAAAACCCCAACCCTGAACAGGTTTCCTCTCCCAAAGACCAATGTGAGACACCCCATCTCCAGTCTCTCTGTGCTTCTTTAATTTCTATCAATGAATGCAATCTGGTTTCCTGTAAAAGAAAAATATTTCCTTTCCCTTCCTTAAAGCTTGCAACTGTGACCTACCTTTTACCCAAGGACTTTATACTATTCACATTTATAGTGACAAAAGATAGTGTAGCATTCGACAGGGAAAAAAAAGGAAAGAGAACAAGCATTTTCCCAAACCAAAAGCAATACTAATTCAGGATCACTTCTTTTTTTTTCTGTTTCCTTAGTTTGGGCTTTAATACTGCCCCCCCCTACAGTATTCTCTGCTTGTGATGATGTAATAGAAGACAAGTCAGAATCATGACTTTCATCTTCACCTCCTTGCTCAAATAACATAGCATAAGAATTGTATATTGGGATGCCATCCACATCCTTAGATCCAGCTGGAGAGTTTTTAGGGGGTTTTCCTGTTTTTGATCTGGTAACTCTCTGAAAAATGTCCTCTTGGTGAGCATCAGGAGTGGGCATAGAGATTTCTCCTTCTACCTTCTCCATCTCTTGTACCACATCTGCCGACAGTTCATCTTGGTTATCAGTCATAGGTTTATTAAGCTCTGGGAGATCACCATCATGATCTATGGATTTTAGAGCTACAGTATCCAAATCATCAGCTGAAATTTTTTGAACCTCTTTCTCCTGGACTACAACAACAATGGGAGCCTCCTTTTCAGGCTGAGGCCCTCTGGGTGGTGTAAGATCCTTATTTGGGGCTGACTTCAGTAACTCAAGCATACATAATTTTTCTTTTTGGGCTGTAGTTACATAAGCATCTTGCTCTGCTCTAATAGCCAGGTCTCTACTGTTATGCGAAGCCCATGAGCAGTTATGGAAAGTGTGGCCTTGCTCTTCACATAAATTACATCTTACAGGTTGCTGACATTGTGCCCCAAAGTGTCCCATTTCACCACATAGACCACACTTTTGCTTGTCACAAATGTTACTCAAATGCCCCACATCCCCACATTTAAAGCAAGCCCTGGGTTGACCAGGGTAAAGTATTACTCCACGATCTCTCCCCAGAAAAAAACAATTAGGTAGATGCTTTGTCAGTCCATGTTCCATATTTAATATAACTTGATATTTCCAACCTCCAGTCCAAAGTTGCTCATCATCTAGGATGGGTTTTGGATATCCTTTTATAGTGCAGTGTTGTTGTAACCAATAAGTAATGTCTGCAGTGTTCACCCCTTCATTTCTAAATAACACAGTAATCTTCTTAGTTAATGGTTTAGTTAGGGTGATCGCTAGAAAAGGTCTCCATAAAGGGAGAGAGCTTCAATAGCTGATATTGCTTCTAAAATCTCTCTAAACCTGCTGGGTGTTTAAAACTGATATCAAACACTGAGTCTCCCAGCACATGTATCAGGGCGTGTATCTCATAAGCATAATATTTCATGCTATCTTTCAGTAGCACTCTTCCCACAAAATGCCTATCAGGGACATCAGTTATGTTACTCCTATACTTCAACTGTACTGCGCTCTTTCTTGTAGCAGGTTCTGATAATATCCTTGTATCAGAAGGAAAGAGATGATCTTTAACTCTATCATGCCATATGTTTCTAGGAGCTGATAGGGAAGGTACGGGGTTTGTAAGTACCGTGGGTGTATTGTCCTGGCTAAGGGGATCAGCCTGTGCCAAAATCTTCCCCGAGGTTTCCACAGGAGAATCTAATACCCAAGGTACAGAATCTTCACCCTCTAAACTCCTAATGCAATCTAATATATTAGGGCCAGACTGAGTATGAGCATCTTGCTCTAAAGGAGTATTCTGCCCTGGGGTCAAATCAGAGTCATTACTTCTCACAGTAGTAGAAATAGAAGTATTTATGTGCATTTAAGAGGCAAACTCTGAATTCGTGTCAAGATTTGCTTTCCATCCAGTACCTGTATCATCTTTAACCCACCCAGCTGCCAATAGGGCCAATGCTACCTAATCCTCTGAGCTAGGAGGAGAATCTGCTAAAGATTTCTGCAAGAAATTCGCTGCACTAATAAGGGGTTTGCTACTTGTATCTAGGGTCTGGGATTCCCATCTACGGCTTTTCACAACCCCTTCTCTATTCCCGAATTTCTTCCCGCCTCCCGAGGAGACCCCGATAGAAAAAACAATAGGGGTTAAAGGATTAGATTCCCCATCACTTACTGATACCAGCCATGAAACCTTATTTTTTTGCAACATTTGCCCAGGATTTATAGAAGTAGAAGTGACCTCCGTAGGTTGTACATCTCCCTGCGCAGTCTTCTGTACATTCAACGTCATACCTTTCTCTGTGACCCAGATTTGCGAAGCACTCACAGAGACATCATTTTTAACACATAAGGGCTGCTCCTCTGCCTTATTCAAACTCTTTACACTTACTTCGGTGTGATTTGTACTCACTGGTGGTACCATTTCTGGCTTTTCTCTTATGATTTTTTCCTCTTGCAATTGTAACTCCTCCCGTAGCAACTGCTTTGTGTCTTCAAAGCTTTTCTCAGCCATCTCCATCCGCCGATGAATATCAGCCATCCTGTCTTCCAAGACTGCCCTCTGTTCAGCAGATAGTGCTTCGGTTCCTGCTTTTGACATATTCTGAGGGTCAGAATCTAAATCATCCATTCGTTCAATAGCCAAGACATAGGTTTCCTCCATAGCAATTTCTGTATCCATGTAGCCTCCAAAACTGGGCAAGCCGAGGAGGAGACCAGCTCCTCAGCCACCCACACGTCCTGCTTCTATGAAAGCTCTCACACTCTGATTACTTTCTTGCAGCAACACAGCGCCCTCTAGCAACTAGAATAGAGGAATTGCGCCAGTGCCCTGGCCAAATTTCCTCCCATTCACTACAAATACCACCAACAGTTTAATCTGGTTCATGGTCAGTTGAGATTCATCTGTTTTCCCCTCCCCGGGTCATGCCTTAAAATAGGCAGAATTTGTCTAGTGCACTTACCTGGTCAACACAAACTAAATGAAATAAAAAAGAAATAAACAAAACTCAGATTAGACGAAAACAAGCAGCTCCAAACAGCTATTGAAACATTGCCCAGTAATAAAGAGCTGAAAATGTCCCTCCCAGTTCACCCACCCCACCCCCCTTATTTGGTCATACACCATGTAGCGTTTGTGAGCTAGAGAACTCCCCCCAATTGAGTCCTCCCCTGAACTAAAACTATTTACAACAACTCCCTCTATCGGTTCTGCTCTCTGCCTAGAAGGGTAATCCTGGGCGTGAAGAGGAGAAGAACCCCTGTGCCTGCTTCCGATCACCTTACACAAAGGTTTTGGGGCACACAAACTGCCTTTGATCTTGGACCAGATGTAGAGAAGCAGGCACAGACCTCCCCCATACACCACTATGTGGTGTTATACAGAACCAAGAGCTAACTGACCTGAACCCCCCCTCCTTCCCCTTGCAACACTTCAAACACCTACTCTGAACACCTACTACCAAAGGGAAATTAAACAGGAGACCTTTAAAGTGGAAAGAAGGCTTATCTTCCACAGTACCAGAAGTTGATAGGATATCCTATGCGGAGCGGGTTTTGGCCATGAATATCGCTTCATTACGAACTGCCCATCTCTTGGTCACCAGTTGAACACACAGTGAGTTTGCCCATAAAGGGGGAGGCAGGGAAACAGAGAATATAAGATAAGCATCCAATCTGCCTCACGACTGGTCAGAGGCCAACCTCTGGGAGGACTAGAAGGATACCAGGGTCATTCGGCATGGTCATAATGACAGTGTGCCATCTGTATGTGGATTGAGATAGGTGAGCAACTCGAGTAGGTGACCTCCCTTCTATAGGTCAAACCGTTAATGGATTACTCCATCCAGGGGAGCCAAAATGGAGCTGGACCAGTGTACCAGAGAATCAGGATCAACAGAAACCCCTCCTGCCCCTATGGATCTGAACCCAGGAAAGCTAGTATTCAGCTGGGATGCCTGCAGAGCTGCCTCGAGGGGGCGTGAGGCCCCACACGTCGGATCAGGATAGGGAACCAGTAAAGGAGACCATGGATCATGCAACTGTAGGCCTGAATACCACCCTGCACCCTCCCAGATATACCCAACCACTGAACAAGAGGAAGAAAAGTGGAAAGAAAGTGGAGACCCCAACAAGTAACAGCAGTTCACAACAGCAATACAGATGTTAACTTTAAAACTGTTAACCACAGAATTTTTAGGTGTATAGCTGGCAGCTTAGGTGGTACTGAAAAGCTCAGGGACACACTATGACTGCTCCTTCCTGGCACTCTCGTGGCTATCAAAGGATGGCCAGGTACCATTAAGGCAGACTTGTAGGAATGCAGGATATATCATTTTAAACTTAATTCTGGCAGCTATGATCTTGGATATGACCGTGTGAAAGGCTATGCGTTTCTGCCGGATCACTAGTGGAAGATCCTGGGTAACTCTCAGGGGCTTGACCTCCCACAGTATGGCCTAAAGTTCTTGGGTCTTCACTAGCACATGTTGTTTTTCCAGGTAGCTTAAAAATTTTAAGATGATCGGCCTCGGGGGTGCACCTTTGGGGGGTCGTGGTCTCAACTATCTGTGTGCCCTTTCGATCTGGTAGCCTGAGTTGAAGGGGGAGGACCCCAAGACCTTGGTTAGCAGCTTTTGGACAAATGTTAACATGTTGGAGCCTTCCTCAGATTCAGGCAAACCAAATATGAGGATGTTATTCCTCTTACTCCTTCCTTCTAGGTCTTCCGTTTTCACTTGCAGTTTGCTTACTTGTTGCCTCAGTTTAATTAGCTCAGGATCGGTCCGGGCTTTCCAACCCTCCAGCGATGAGGTTCTGGCATCGATGTCCCCGATCTTGTGCCCCAGATCTCCCATGTCTGTGTGCAGGGACTTAAGCTCTGAAGAAATGTCTGCTAGGGCTTCCCTATAGGGAAGCAACTCCTGAAGGAATCGGTCTTCAGTTATGGAACTTGCTGTTGTTGGCTGCAGAACTGAGCGGGCAGGCTGCACTCCCTCAGTCTTAGATTTCTTTAGAAGGCTGCTACTAGGCCGCAGACATAATGTGACTCTCGAGACTGGGAAACTTGAGATTGATCTGGTGAGCTGGTCAGATCATTGTGCCATAACATTCACTATTTGTCCCCCCCCTTTGTAGTCTACTCCCTGTAGAGGTGGTCCAGTTCTGCTCTTTAGGACAGCTTCAGCCAGAGGGACTCTTGGCAGTGCTGGACACCTCAGATGTGTTGGGAGCATGTGCTATGTGATCAGAAGAGGCCATGGTAGAACATAAGAACATAAAGTGCTGGAAGTAGAGGACCGTGCGATCCATCTAGTTTGCCGTGTTAGGCTACCCCCCCCCCCGACTTTTTATTTTTCTATTTTACCACAGTGTCTATCCTATGCTAGCTTGAACTCTCTTACTTTTCTTGCTGCCACAACCTCTGGGAGCAGACTGTTCCAAGGCTCCACCACTCTCTCAGTGAAGAAGAACTTCCTGCTATTTGTTTCGAAACTTCCACCCATCAGGCACATGTTGTGCCCCCTTGTGCATGTTGATGTGTTTACTCTGAAGAGATCTTGTGTTTGTACTGAGTTGATTCCTCTGAGATATTTAAATGGCTCTATCATGTCCCCCTCTGTCTCTTCTACTTTCCAGTGAGTACATGTTGAGATGGTCTAGTCTTGATATGTAAGATTCTTTGTGTAGTTTGTGTATCATTTTAGTAGCTCTCCTCTGCACTGTCTTGAGGCGATCCCTATCCCTCTTGAGGACTGGATGCAGTATTCCAAGTGAGGTCTCACCAAAGATCTGTACAGAGGCATTATCACTTCACTTTTTCTACTTGTGATACCCCTACCTATGCATCCAAGGATGCCGCTAGCCTTCTGAGCCACCTTTTCGCATTGCCTGGTTGACTTGAAATCATCAGATAGGAGTACCCCTAGATCCCTCTCTACCTTGGTTTCTGTCAGCTGCTCCCCCAGGGTATATTTTATGGCTAGGGATTTTCTCCCCAGGTGCATAAAGTTGCACTTCTTGGTACTGAATTTCAACTGCCACTGTTTTGACCAGTCTTCTAGCTTTTGTAGATCAGAGGACATTTTTAAGACCCCCTCTGGCGTATCAGCTCTGTTGCAGAGCTTGGTGTCATCTGCAAACCAGCACACCTTTCCCTGCAATCTATCTGCTATGTCACTGATAAATATGTTAAAAAGGTAGCCTACAACAGGGCTGTTGTGGTGGCTTTTGATCTTGTGGTGCCGGTTTGTGTATACCACATTGTTTACACTTTGACTCACCGTGGTTTGACAGCAGCTGAGGGAGATGAAAGCAAAGGGTCAGAGGTTAGAGTGCTGTTGAAGGAGATCCAGAGCCCAGAAGGACGGACTTGCTTTGATGGCTTACTACAGTGAGTATCAAAGGGCAAACACCCATACAAAGGCAGTGTTCCTGTCTAGGGAGATTGCTGCTGGGAGGAACCAGCCATCTCAGTTCTTTCAGACTGTTACAGGCTTCTTCATCTCGCCTGTCTGGAGCCTGTAAGAGCTTTTTCAGCCGTGAACTGTGAAGAGCTCCTTGGTTCTTCTGGAACAGGGTGCCCTTTCTTAGGGCTGGGATTTTACCAAGTGGACCATCACAGCCCAGCAGTATTAAGCCAGTGAATCTAAGATGCATTCAGTGGTCTTGCGGAGAGTTTCCACCAATGATGATGGCTGAGGTGAGTGAGGTAATTTCAATGCTGCGTCCAACATTTTGTGATCTGGATCCAGGCCTGACATGTCTACTTGTGAGCTGTGTAGGGCAGCTGGGCCTGGTACTTGCTGAGATTGTTCAGTGCTCTTTGGTGGGGGTGTTCCCAATGTCACTGAAAAGCACACTGGTGGAATTGCGTCCAACAAAGCCATCTTTGTACTTGGTTATCCTGGTGAATTACTGGCCTGTGTTTAACTTGCCCTTCTTGGGCAAGGTTACTGAGAAGGTGGTTGTGCTGCAGCTTAAAGCACATCTCATTGCCTTTGATGTCTATGAGCCTCTCTAGTCTGGGTTTAGGTCTAGGCATAGCATGTTAACCACACTATTTAGGGTGCACAGTGACCTGCTCAGGGTGAGAGACAGAGGAGAACAGTCAATTCTGGTTCTCCTTGATCTCTCTTCTGTGTTTGCACCGTGGACCATAGAAACAGAAAACATAGAAACATAGACTTTGACAGCAGATAAGGACCGCTTGGCCCACCTAGTCTGCCCATTTCCCTACCTAGAGGATAAGCTGCAGATCCTATTTAACCAACAGCCTATTTCTTCCTACCCTTCACAAAAATTGCCTTATGTCTGCCCCATGCATTCTTGAATTCTCCCACAGTTTTAGACCCCACAACCTCCTCAGGAAGGCTGTTCAATAAATCCCACCACCCTCTCTGTGAAAAAAATACTTCTCACATTGCCCCGAGCAGTCCCCCTCTATCTTCAAATTGTGTTCCTTGTTCTTGCACATCTCTTTTTCTGAAAGATGCTACCCTCTTGGACTTTGTTGATTCCACTGAGGTACTTAAACATTTCTATCATGTCCCCCCCTCTCCCTCCTTTCCTCAAGGGTATACATATTAAGCTCCTTTAGTCTCTCCTCGTATGGCTTCTCTTGCAGACCCTGCACTATTTAAGTTGCCTTCTCTGAACTGCCTCCATCCTGTCTATGTCCTTGCAGAGATGGGGTCTCCAGAACTGGACGCAGTACTCCAGATGGGGTCTCACCAACTGTCTGTACAGGGGGATAACAACTTCCTGTTTTCTGCTGGTGATACCTCTCCCTATACAACCCAGTATCCCCCCAGCCCTCCCTTCCGCCTTCTCGCATTGCTTGCCAACCTTAAGGTCATCTGATATGATTACCGCTAGGTCTCTTTCCATTTTTGTTGTTGTTACTACCTTCCCCCCATTATGTAATCTTCCCCTGGGTTTTTGTTTCCCAGGGCATTACTTTACACTTCTTTGCATTGAATCCAAGCTGCCATACTTCTGACCATTCCTCCAACCTTGCCAAGTCCCTTCTCATCCTTTCCACGCCTCCTTGTGTATCAACCCAGTTGCAGATCTTTGTGTCATCTGCAAAGAGGCATACTTTTCCTTCCAGTCCCTCTGCAATGTCACTTATAAAGACATTAAAAAGGACTGGACCCAGTACTGAACCCTGCGGTACCCCACTAGTAACCCCTCTTTCTTCAGAGTGGACTCCATTTACAATTACCTTCTGTGCCCTGTTGTTCAGCCAATGTTTTACCCAGGCTACCACCTTGGGACCCACTCCCAGGCTGGTTAATTTGACTACTAATCTTTTGTGTGGGACTGTGTCAAATGCCTTGCTAAAGTCTAGGTAGGCCATGTCCACAGCCCCTCCCTGGTCTACTACTTTGGTCACCCAGTCAGAGAAATCAATTAGATTTGTCTGACATAACCTTCGCTGTGAACCCATGCTGCCTTGGGTCCTGTGCCCCACTGGCCTCTAGGTACTCAACAATTCTTTCCTTCAGAAGTGATTCCATCACTTTCCCTACCACAGAGGTCAAACTGACAGGTCTGTAGTTTCCTGCCTCTGTCTTGGTCCCACTTTTGTGAAGGGGAATCACATCCGCCTTCTTCCAGTCCTCAGGTACAATACCATCCTCCCATGATTTGTTAAAAAGCGTAGTCAGTGGTGTCACTAGTTCTCTGCTTAATTCTTTTAGAATTCTGGGGTGAATTCCATCTGGCCCCATTGCTTTGTCCACCTTCAGTTTTAGGAGTTCTTTCAGAACCCTTTCTTCTGTGAAACAACTGGGATCAACCCCCCTCTCCAGAGTGTTTCTGTTAATTGGATTAGGCACCTCCCCCACTTCCTCTTTTGTGAATACTGAACAGAAGTATTCATTCAGTATCCTGCTTTATCACTGTCACTCTCTGCCCACCCACCATCCATTCTATTCAGCCTCACTATCCCTCCCTTTGTCTTTCTACACTCCTGATATACCTATAAAGGTTTATCCCCTTCTTAACTGAGTTAGCTATCTTTTCCTCAGTTTGTGCCTTTGCTATTCTGACTACCCTCCTGCTTCTTTCTGCCTTAACTGGTACAGTTCTCTGTCCTGCTCCTTCTGTGTTTCCTTATACTTCCTAAATGCTATCTTTTTCTCCTAACCTTCACACCATACGTCTTTTGAGAACCATAGTGGCTTTTCTTTCATTTTGATTTGTTTATTTGCTTCACACAAAGGCTTGTTGTCCTGTGATGGCAGTTTTGATATTGCCCATTGTTGCTCCACCCTCCTTCTAGCCTGTTTGCTAGTGCTTTTCTAAGGCACTCTCCCATCTTGCCAAAGTCAGCCCTCCTGAAGTCCAGAACCCTCACTTTTGTATGGCTTGACTCTGTAGCAGAGTTTATCATGAACCACACTGTTTGGTGGTCACTTGTTCCCAAATGGCTACCCACTGCTAGATCTGAGATCCTCTCACTGTCCCCCATTTGAGAGTACGAGGTCTAAGATTGTTCCCTCACAAGTGGGTTCCAAAACTGGCTGTTTGAGGCATGCCACCTGAAGGGCATCAAGAATGGCCCTGCTTTTGGATGTGGCTGCCACAAAGATGCTGCAGTTAACATCTGGCATGACATAGGCTGTTATTGGACTGGCTCAGGGAGTATGTAGGATTTACTGGCAAAGATATCTGCTGATTTGAGTCTTACAGTATGTCAGTGGCAGGATGCAGAGGGCAGTGTTGGGAAGGTTTTCCTCGCTACTGATAGCTTTGCCCTGTGGTGCACCCTAGGGCTCAGTCCTTTCTCCCATGTTGTTCACGATGTATATGCTGTCCCTGGGTAAGATCATTAGGCAGCATAGATGCCTCACTGAGATCCATGGCTGGATGTCATTGAGCTAGCTGAGACTTAACCAGGATAAAACTGAAGTATTGGTGGTAAGGTTGGGTCACAGGAGGGGATTGACAGCTACACTGAGTGAGGCAGGGCTTTGGCTCAGCCCCTCTGGGCTTTTGGCTGCCATGAAGGTGAAGAATGTGAGGTTTTTCTGGATGGGGAACTGACATTTGAGGCTCAGGTGTTAGCAGTAGTCCGGAATGGCTTTTATCATTTGTGAAACACCATCTGGATTAGATCCCTTATCATCCCCCAGTTATCTGACTGCACTGGAGCATGGGTTTCTGACATTGAGGCTTGATTACTACAATTCTCTGTACCTTGAGATCAATGGAGGTGCACTATAGTGACTGCAGTTGGTGTAGAACTCAACTGCTAGGTTGCTGATCAGCCTTCTGAGAACATGTCATGTCTCCCTGGTGCCGTATGATCTGCAGTAGTTGCCAGTTAAGTGGCATATCTCCTTTAAAGTTGACTTGCTAACTTACAAGGCCCTGCATGAGCTAAGCCTAGGTTACCTGACTGATCTCTTGCACCCTTACGTATTCTTGTGCCCATTTTGCTCCACTGAGGAGGGCCTTCTTGTAGATCCCAGGGCAAGGCTAAAAATCTCAGGTGACCAAGCCTTTGAGGTGGAAGGCCCAGTCCTATGGAACTCTTTTTCCTGAGATACCTGAGGAAGGCACCCTTATTGGAGGCCTTTAATCGTGGTCTGAAAACCCGTCTGTTTACCCTGGTGTTTAGGGAATAATTTACCCCTATGTTGCCATCATCCCAGGATGTACTTATTTATTTTTATTTATTAACTTATCAGTGTGTTTTAGGATATTTTATTGTGTTTATACATAGAGTTTTATGTATTATGTATTGTTTTTATTCATTGTTATGTTGGTTCTACTGTGCTCTGTTTGCAATTGTACCCTGAGTCTCTGGGGAAGGTTGCCAGTTAAAAAAAATAAAAAAGACTACCACTGCTTTGGACTTTTGGGACCTGGTCCAGTAGGTGAGCAGGCCCAGCTACTGTAGATGTGGTGGCCTGGCCATGGCCTCCAGCAGGTCCACTGTCACTGCACTGGTTGAATGGTTTCCTTATCTCAATGCCTGTCACATGTTGGGTAAATTCCACAGCAGACCCAGGGAATTTAGAGGGCTGCACAGAATCCTGGGGTTCAAAAGGAACAATATGGGCTCAGAAAGGCCCATCTAGGAGTCACGTGATGCTCCAGAGCTAACAGCCTGCTCCTGAGTGTAGCTCCATCACTCTGGCTATTATTTTTCAATTTAAATACAGTTTATTGCTCTTTGTGCCAGGAGAACTATATACCATCTTCTTCTTCTTAACTCCTTAATCTATCATCAGATACTAGATATGGCTGAAAAAAAATGATTCTTTCAGAAGACCTGACAATGGTGCATCACACACCTCCTGTGACCCCTGAAAAAGACAAAGCCACAAAGTGACAAAAAGCTGATGTTGGACTAGAGCTTTCCACTACTGCAGATACTGCTCCTCTAATTGTTGCCCTATTCTTAAAAATACTGGTAATGACAGGTGATTTAGTTGTTAGACTTACCAAAGATATGCAGACTCTTCAACCAGCACTTTCTGAACTCACACAGCATGTCAGTAACTCGGAGCCTGAGTAAGTTCTGTTGAGGATTGGCAAGTTCAAATGGACCCCAGCATCGTGAACCTGCAGCAGAAGCTAGTGAAGTTAGAAGCTCGCATGGAAGACCAGGAGGGTCACTCAAGGCACAATAATTTGATTATTTTGGGTCTGCCTAAAAAAGTGGAGGATAAGGAAGTTCTGGCACATACAAAGATTATGTCAATCGGTCGCTGGACCCTCTCCAAACGGCCCTCAATATAACATCAAAAGGGTTCACAGAGCTTTGTGACCTATGCCAGTTGAAGGTGATCCCCCTCAGCCAAATATTTTCTGGGTGCTCAAATACCTTGATAAATTACATATACAGCACTCCAGGCAGTTCAAAACAAGAAACCTCTTCCACGGGAAGGTGTCTCTATGTCTAGTTTTCAAGACATGCCTTATGAGACCCGTTGGAAAAGGAAGGCATATTGCCCATACATTAATAAGCTAGTTGCTGCTGGGATCCGATTTAAGTTACTGTATCCTGCCAGACTCCAAATTACCAGGGATGGTCAGCAACACACATTAAATCAGTAAAGAAAGCTAAGGATGAACTGCCTTACTGCTGCCCGATCTATTCAAAGCTGCAACTTGATCTGAGAGAAAGCTTCCTCTGTTTAGATTATCTGGTTCCATGTGATAATGGTGACTGCCAAAGGGCAATCGCTGTTGCGGAGAAGTCAGATTGCCGAAAATCTATTTCAGCGCTCTGACTCCCTGGCACACAACAAAATGGTGCTGGGGACTTGCTTTGTCCCCCCCCCACACTGCCACCTGCAACCCCTACTTAAGAATTCTCAACTCCAGGGGGGTATATGTTGGGGGGGCAAAATGTAAAAAAAATAAAATTTGGGCTAGGCGCAACAAAAATTAACCTGTGCCCTGACCCGAACCCAGCACCATAGCCACCAAAGTCATGAGCTGACCCGCTACACCATGGGGCCAGCTCAGCAGCCTACCACAGCTCCACCCCTCAAATCCCCTTCCACCCCTCACAAGTGTGCTCACTCCCACCCACCCCGCACGCGTACCTGTAGTGACTTCCTGTCGCTATGGTCACCAACCCACCCCAGATAGTTGTTGTAGCTGCCTGGTAGCCGGTGTGCCATGCACCGCGATTAAGTCGCCTTTTCGGGGGTCGGTCAATCGCAGTCATGCACGTCACAGTATACCAATTATCCTGCTTAAAGAAGGCATTGGCTACTCAGTATGGACTTCGTGGCTTAATTGAAAGACAGCTTGTTTTGATGGACTGCTCCGTGTTTTCTAACAGAACCTTTTATTGTAGCTGAGATATAACCGAGGATCAATAATGGAAGAATTGTCATTCTGTATACTTATCAATCAATCTTTTCTGATCATTTTTCCTTTTCAATGCTTACATTTTTTTAAATTGTTTCTGGGACTGAATATGCTACAAGCAGAGCATATTAATGTAATGGTGAGATGGTTTTTGGTAATGAGAGACACTCTCTGAAGTTAATTTTATTGTAAATCCTGGATGGATGGACATTTTTGTTTCCCCTTTCTATGTTTATTAATCTACAGCACTTACTATAATTAAGGGTGTTTATTCTGATATAAATTAGGTATGATACTGGCATTGTGAGTTTTATTAGCTGTATGTCACCATCTAGTGCCTCTTGTTTGGGACAGAGATATTGTTTTTTGTAGAAGGAGCTGTCTTTTTTTCTTTCTTTCTGCTTAGCACCAGAGACATGATTGGTGGGGGAAGGAATGCTTTTATAAGTTTGTCAGGATAGTTGCTTTACAGGGGAGGCGGGAGGATTTGGTTTGAAATTTCTGCAGCTCTCCTTTTTACATTGGTTGCGCTTGCGCAAACCAACGTATTGCGGCAATACGGGATTTCTGGGGGGGCACTGCCGAGCCCATTGCAGTTCACAGAACCAGGGGCTCAGCAGTCTACCCCAATGACCACTAGGTGTGGTCCTGATGCAACTCTCTGCTGGGTGGGCTGAACAGTCATGCACTTCAAAAGACCAAAGCCACTCTAATCTGAGAGGGCTTTGGCCTTTGATTTGCATGACCATTCAGCCCACTCAGCAGATTGGCTTTCAACCTAAAACATTATTCCGAAGCCGCCACCTCGTGCTACTGGAACAGTTAATTTAACACAGTTTTCACTGAGGCAGCGGATTTTTTTCAAAGGTGGCTGAGGAATGTAAAAAGTTAATTAAGGAGCAGTTCAACAAGGGCAGATTCACCTCTCACCTATGAAATACGGAGCAGCCTGTAGCACAGGAAAAAGCACACTCTATCATCTAGAACTGATTTTCCAATTAACTTGTTACCATTATTTTCTCCAACCTAATATTTATTTCTGTTGACACTGTTCTTAGTTATTTTCTGTTAAATAAATATCTTTACTTACAATGTATCTCATGGGTCTACAATTTAATCAGTGTGGCTGGGAAATTTCCCCCATTCACAGTCATCTCGCTTAGCGAGATGTAGAGCCACCATGTTTATTTTTTAAAATTCCCTCCCAAAGGTGACTGCCAACCAATAGCAGCACGCGGACTAGATGTAGGGACATTTGGCCCCTAACAATCACACCAGTGCCCTGGCAACCCGATCTTCTCAATGACAGCAAAAAAATTTTTCTCCAGAACAAAAAAAAAACTACATTTTTGGGAGACTAAACACTAAGTCCCTGATAGTCTAGTGTCCCTTCCCCTTCCCCTTCCCCTAATGCCCAATCCCCCAGTGTCCTGTCCCTGAAATAAAGAAAACTGTCCCTCAACATTTTTTTTAAACCTGAAAAAAGGAAAAAATGTCCATCATTGTCCACTGCGCTGTTACCCAAACCCCCACCTGACCCTCCCACTCAGGACCCACCTCCCCATACCCCCTACCCAATACTTACCCACTGGAGGTCTGTCACCGCAGTCTTCCTTGGACTGCAGACACATCTTCATTCTTCAAAGCCCAACTATGAACTGAAGTAAGTGCTTCAATGTATTTCAATGGGGGTTTCAGTTTCAATGTATTTCAATGGGGTTTTCAACTTAGTGGCATAACTTGGCTATTTTTTAATATTTTTGCCCCAAATTTTCAGCATACTTTTTTGGACACCACCTCATGAGCAGTTAAATGATAGCAGGCAATTCTGTCCCAAAATGTGATTTCATGGTTGCTGCACGAAATCGCCTACTGGGCCGGAGTTGAAAATTTTCTCCACCCTTGTTCGTGAGGTGGAGTCATAAGAAGGCTATGTTGAAAATATGGTATAAAAATATTGAAAAACAACAAAGTTATGAGCCTGTGTTGAAATTTGCGAACATAGGCTTGTAACTTTGGCAATTTTCAATATTCTGACCCCAGATTTTCAATATAGCCATTTCTTCGCAGCACATCATGAATATGACAGCTATCATTTTTCAGATCCTGGCCAAAATGTTTCTTTGCATCACAAAAGGTGATTTTGCAGTCACTAGCGAAATCACCTTTCAGGCAGTCCTTGAAATCTTCAAAAGTTGGGGTCAGAACTGCAAAAAAAAAAAAAAAGTTTAACAAGCAACCAGTGTTCTGCATTGACAAATGCGTATTGGTTTAGGAGCTAGTTATACAGGTTTATTGATAACTGGGACTGCAACATGTTTTATTTTTTTCACTTAGTCATCTTTCCTTTCCCTCACAAGTTTTGGGTGCTTAGCTGTAGAATGGTTCTCTTTGCATGTTGTTTTGTTTTTTTCTTTCCTATAATTGTTCAAGGGGTGATGAGGCATGCTCATATAAAGAACTCAGGCTGGGATGGATCACAGACCAAGTAGGATAGGAGTTTGGGTCCTAGGGACATGATGGGGTGCTGTTTATTTGTGTGTGTGTGTGTCGGGGGTTATAGGTTATTGGTTTGTTTATTTTTTTTTGTTCTCTCTCTTCTGTTTTTTGGGATGTTTCATTGTTCTTAGTGGATTTAGTTTACTATAGGGTTAACTTTAGTGAGAGCAATTGTTTATATATCTTGGGGGGTTGGGTGGCTATTTGCTATGGCATTTTCTATTCTCTGTTTTCCACCTGCAGATGTATATGATATATTTGTTATTATGTGTACATAGAGGCCCTGATATTCAGAGCAGTTGCACATGGCACAACTGAGTTGAGCTGGTGCAAGTGCGGTATTGTGTCAAGGAACCATATTCAGCAGGAGCCAGTGCGCAACGCAAAACCCATTCCACCAATGTGCAACTATATGAATGCAGGTGCAAGAGTAGGGGGCATTTCAATGAATATCCAGTTCAGTGGCATATTCAACCGTGAATCCATGGTGCAAGTGTGGGGCAAATCGAAGTTGCTTTGAGCAGACTTGTTCCCATAAATACAGGGCTCAAACACACTGACAGCACTTGCGCCAGGGGTGTGAGTGAGAGGGAGTGATTGAGAGAGACAGACAGAGAGAGAGAGAGGGAGAGAGAGACACACACACAGACAGACAGACCAAAGGCCACACACAGAGGGAGAAGGACAGAGGTGGCATTGGAGAGGAAGAGAGGGGCAGAGAGAGAGAGACAGACACACACACATACACACAGACAAGTAGTGCAACAGGGTGGCACACAGCTGGCAGCCAATTGCCCAAGGGGACAAGTGGACAGCAAGGGCCATGGACAGTGCACCCTTCATGATGGAGGCAGTAATGAGGGTGTGAGGGGGCAGGAGAAACAGCGACGTGGCTGAGGAAGGGCCTGTCGGTGGTATGCCCGAAACAGGTGGTACCGTGCCCACATCACCTTTAAGAACTACAGTGACACTGAGATCATGGGCCAGTACCACCTGAACAGGGCCATTCTGAGGCAGCTTTGCAAGCTATGCAGTGATGAGATGCAGGCACCCACCAGATGGAGCCACTCCATGTCCATGGAGACGAAGGTGAAAACCGTCATGTGCCTGCTCACCATGGGCACCTTCCAGAGTCCAACAGGGGATACCACAGGCATCACCCAGTTGGCCATATCCTGCCTTTTCACATAGTTCCTCAATGCCCTGCTGCCACGTGCTTCAGAATTGATCTGTTTCCACAGCACACAAGCGGAGCATACAGCAATCATGAAGGACTGCCACAGGGTGGCTGGTATGCCTGGCATGATTGGGGCCATTGACTGCACCCACATGGCCATCCACATGCCACCTGGCCCTAAGGGTGTGGCATACATCCACCAGAAGGAGAGCCTGAGTGTCAGCTGCCTGGTGGTGTGCAATGCCATGGGGCGCATCACCAATGTCTGCGACACACACCCTGGGAGTGAACATGACACATTCATCTGGCACAACTCTGTGCTGTGCCACAGGTTTGAACATGGGAACATCCCCATGGGCCACCTAGTGGGTGAGTGTGGCATGGGCAAGGAGTGATGGGCAGAGCAGACCTGGGCATGGGGGTGGGCAGGGTGTGCATGGTGGCATGGACGGCAGGGACAGGCAAGGGGCACAGCAGAGAATAGCAGAGGGCTAACCATGTCAATCTCCAAACAGGTGACAGTGCATATCCACTGAGGCCCTGGCTGCCCACCCCTATCAGCACCCGTCATCCCCAGCAGAGGAACAGTACAATAAGGCACATGCCAGCACACACAACATCATTGAGGGTGTCTTTGGCATGCTGAAAGCACAGTTCAGTTGCCTAGACAAGTGTCAGGTGGTGCCCTACAGTACAGCCCCTCAAAAGCCTGTGGCCTGTTCCTGGCCTGCTACATACTGCACAACATGACCATTGACTGTGGGACAGCTGTTGAGGCTGATGAGGGTGACAGTAGTGGGGACAACCGAGGAAATGGGCAGGAGGGTGTTGGACAGCCACCCCCTGGGCGGAGGGACCCCTGGCTGCTTCAGCAGGTGAAACGCCACCCAGACACCATTGCACAGGAGCGCTATGGTGCACACAGGTAGGTGGTGCAGTACATATGCATGGGCCACACAAACGGGTACAGCACACATGCAGAGGTGTGCATGGCAATGGGCATGCACACACAGAGGCATGAGGCAGAGGTAGGGAAGTCAATGGCACACAACCACGCACAGCAACACACACACTCACAAACACACACACCCATGCGGGGTTTTGCAACAGGCCCCCAGGAGTTGAACTGCGGGACTGTGACCATGTCCACGGAGGGGTGTGCAGGCACCCAAACAGGCCAGCCCTGGGTGTGCCTGGGATGCCTACATCAGAGCCTGGTGTCGACTGTGTTGGGGTCGCCTAACGTGGGGTTCATGGGGTGGACAGCACACTGCGGGGGGGGGTCACTTGTGCATGGCCACACCCTGCGGCAGCCAGCAAAGCAAAGCCATCCATGATCGCAGTGGCATTGCAATCCAAGGATGCAGTCATGGCTTCCTGCATGTGCTGCATCTCCACCAGGATCTGTGTAGTTCCCCTTTCCTGCTGCTCAGCTAACTGGCACACCTCTGCACACAGTACACACACCCCAGTGGTAAGCAGCACCTGTTGCTGAATGGATGCCCACAGCAGATGGGTGTGCTCAGCCAGCCTGTCGGCATCCTGGGGCTCTCGGGCAGGATGCCGATCCTCTTGTGGTGACTGGCCATGCTGCACAGCCCCACTCTCTGGTGGATGCTGCACAGTGGGGTTTGCAGGGGGATGGGCACAGTAGGCGCACCAGCAGCAGACCCTGTCTCCGGCTGCCCAGTGGCACCCACAGCCTGCTGCTGTCACCTGTCTGGCCGCTGTATGCCACCGGGCGCCTGTGCGGCTGCACCACCACCACCGCAGGGCACAGCTGGGGCAGCGCACACTGCTGCACCCACAGTGATGGCGGGCAGCTGTTCTGCTGCTGGCAGAGTACTGGGCATGGTGTCTGCGTCAGATGTCAGCAGGGGCGTCTTGCCCACAACATTGCCCATGCTGTCCAGGATCAGTAAGATGTCATCATTGGAGTAGGACCATGCCCTGATCTGTGTCTCTGCACATAGGACACCAAGGCTGGCATCCTGCAGGAACACATCCAGGGCCTCATCCAACCCCAGGTCCAGGGCATCTACCTGCACCGTGGTGCTGAGCTGCAGCCTGTCGGGCCCCCGGATGCTGGTGGTTGTGGACGGCTGGTCTTCTGGGACCATACCAACATCCACAGTTACTGCCACTAATGGTGCCCCATCATCTGCACAGAAGCGTGCTAGTGCTGCAAGAGAAAAAGGTGTGTCAGTGATGCACTACCCACATATGCCCCCCTGTACACTGCCGCTCCATGTATCCTGCAGCATGGCATATGTGTGGGTGTGCACACATGCACATGGCATGCATGTCAGCCGCATGCACGCCAGCATGCCTATGTACACACCATCTGTGCCACTGGCTGTGCATGGCTGACATACTTTACATGCAGTGATGGGCTGCCACCCATCTGGAATCCTCCTCCAGGCATACCCTCCACCGTGGTGTGGTGCATGGTGGCTACCACCAAATCTTCCTGCAGCATTAGTGTGGGTGCATCCACAGGCCCACTTCCAGTGGTGGTATGGGATGCCTGGATGGCTGCCACCTTCTACTTAATCTGCCGCTTGTCCGTTCCCACCTTCTTCCGGCACTCTTGCACCAACCATTGGTGGCTGCCATGCTGGTTCATGTAGGTTGCCACCTCCTGCCATGCACCAGCCCTGGACTGTGGTGTGCCCATGGCACCACTCAAGAGGGGCTCCCTGTCCAGGTAGGCCTCAAACAGAGCATCAGTCTCAGCCTTTGTGAAGTTGGACCTTCACTTCTATGCAGGCCTCCGCTCCTCGCCATCCTCATGTACCAACATGTTCTTGCCTGTGAACATGGACAGCACAGTATGACAGTGGCAGCATCTCCCCGGTCTATCCCACCATGCAGTGCTGTTGGCTCCCAGTGGGCTGCAGCGGCATGCACAACTTACCTATCAAGGTTGCAATACCGGTCCAAGGCCTGTGCTTTTCCGTGGTGCTTATAAGGTGCAACACATGGAAATGAGGTTGGGTGCAACAGTAATGACATGCTAATGCACCCACTGCACCATGCATTGGCTGATGAGCTCATTTGCATGTGGTGTCTGAATATCGTGATATTGCACTGTGCACAATGGGACTGCGCCAGTGCAAGTCACGATGACACAATGCACATGCATGCACAGTGCGCAGGCCCACAGTGCTCATGCACATCACAGCATCATGGTATCAATCGTACACCGTGTGCGGACAGTGTGATGCAGTGGCATTGCACATGTTGTGCATGGGCCAGCTACACACATGGCCGCACATGGGGTGCCATGCCCTATTGTGCATGTGCGCAATGCTGGGAGACCCCTGACCCCTGGGTCAGACCTCTGACCCTGTGACCCCTTGTAGCCATGCCCATTCTGCACATCCCCGGCACTGCACAATTGGTGTACACTGTGCATGCTCCCACGCAGTGCACGGTGGTTGCATGCTGTGGACACGTGTGCCTCCTGCCACCATTTTTGCCACTGAATGCGTTGTGCTGACCATGGCACAGGCAAGATGCAGGAGGGCCCAGAACTGGTCACAGGTCAAGTTGGCCAACTTCATGGCCTGTGTGGAGCCCCATGCCCCCCAGCTCTTTGGCCAGGTGCCCCTGCAGTGGGCCAGGGGCACCATGTGGCAGGACATAGCTGACAGCCTGCAGCACAGGACGGGAGTGCCCAGGACAGGTGAACAACATTGCCACCACTATGGGGACCTCATTAGGTGGGACCCAGAGTGCCAGAGGAGGCTACAGGCATGTGCCAGGTGAGGGGCTGTGCCACAGCCAGGTAAGTCATCCCTTGTTGCATGTCTGCCCTGGTGCTGTACTGTGGTGTTGGCTTGGCTGCCTGCCATGCCCTACATGGGGTACACTGTCATTGTGCACATCGCAGGGTGGCATTGCCAGCTTCCGTTTGCGTTGTGATACAGCCGTGCAGGATGTGTCGGGCAGGGGCGCACCCTGTGCACAGGGCTGGGCGGCAGCTGCTGTGGTCTGTTCCTGATGTGCTTCTGTCTTCTTTTCATTCCCAGGACCTGGGGACCATTGGAAGGCCCAGGCTGTAGCAGTGCAGCAGACCACAGCAGGCCATGGTGGAGCAGGACCTGCACCAGCAGGGCTGCAGAGGGCAGGTAGGCACTGTCATGGTCCTTTGCACTGTACATGGGGGGTGGCATGGGGAGTGGGTGCAGGCATGGCCACCTGTGCCATGGTAGCTGTGCGTGTTGCACTATGCATGATGCATGCCACTGTGGTGCATCCATTGGACACGTGTGCCAGCTGCTGGTGGAGTGGGTGTGCACCCGGCTGCCACTGTTGTTACTGTGGTGCTGCTGGTGCACTGTGCCATGTGACTGTCATTGCACAGTTGTGTGGCCATTGTGCAGCAGGGACCACCTCTGTGCACTGTCGTGGTGCACCGAGTTGCTGGCTGGCATTGGCCCACCCCCTGTGGGTGGCCATTACGGGCCCTCCATGGGTGTGTGTTCCCACTGGCCATTGCACACTGTTGGTGGGCATGGTTCCTTGGGACACTGCATTGATCACCTGTCCTGTCCCTTGTTCTAGGTATCTGGCGACGAAGACTGCCGAGGTCAATTATATCCAGACTGGTGCGTCAGACTCTCCTTGTGGCCTCGACAATGCTGGAGGTGGCTGTGCAGTATTGTTTACCAACTATCTGTCACAAAGACTACTTTGCCTGCTAAAACAGTTCATGGACAACACCTGTTCTTTAGCCAAATAACTAATGGAGGTGGTAAAGAGGAGAGCCCCACAGAAACACACTCCTCTGTCGACTCCGGAAAAGGCCCCTAGGAAGCCTCAGGCCAAGGGTTCAGCCAACTCTGTTACCTCTGCTCCTGTGATCACAGATCAGGACCCACTCATGCTGCAGCAGTTCCGGGCTGAGTTTGCCCCATTTAGGGAGGAACTTCACTCCATCTCTGCTGAACTTAAAACCCTAACACAAGCTGTGGAGGATGTTTCCCAAACAGCCTCCAATGACACAGCACGCATCATCTCCTTGGAAAGAAAGGCTGACAAAACAGATCCAGAGCTAGTAGCCGTAAGACAAAAAATTTCACAATTAGAGTTAAAAGTGGAGGATCTCGAAGGACAAAGCAGGTGCAATAATGCGGTGCTAATTGGTCTTCCTGAAGGAGAGGAGGGTGCTGATGCTGTTATCTTTATATAAAAATTCCTGGAGAAAATTGATGGTCCTTCGCCATTTGGGCAAAAATATATAATAGACCGTGTTCATAGGGCTCTTCACCCTACACCACCAATGTGCTCCCAACCACATCCTCTGATCTTTCGATTTTTAAACTTTTTGGAAAGGCAACATATCTTTCTGAAAATCCAGGAACTGCAAACACTACATTGGGAAGAGAAAACTATATGACCTACACAGGATTTATCGGCAACTGTACGCCAGAAATGAACTGCCTTCCATCCACTGGTTTCATGCTTAATAGCAGCCAGGATTAAATTCAAGATGACTTATCTGGCCAAGCTCCATGTATTAATAGCCAGAATCTGGTCATCCTATGAGGATCCCGAAGTTGCAGCTACTGGGCTGAAAACAGCCCTGCCAGATTTGTTCCATGATCCCTGAAGCAGATTTAAATGGAGGGGAATTTAGAAGTACACAAAGTTAAGTAAAATGGATGTTTTACTTGGGTGCGCTTTGAGTCTTGAAAGTTAACTTGTGGCAGTACTGTTTATGTTTCACTTGATCCCATGCAAAAGCATCACTAGCCCTTTTTAATTTTCATCGTTTGGTATAATAAACAATCTGCCTCCTGGTGAAAATCAAGGGAAAAGGTGTCCCTGCATAAACTGTTCGCAAATGTGACATTAACTGCCCCAAAGATTCCCTTTTTATTGCTCAGAGCTCTGAATGGAGACTTCTTTGCAGCGTGACGGTGAGTATCACCAAGCAGTTTTTGCTCTAAGTAAATTATCCCCTATGGTTATCAATTTCTGTGCCACTAGAAGGAGTTCCAACACTGAGCTTTGATTTTGCCACTTCAAGGACTGAACATAGCGCCTATCCATTTGCTGACTTTAGATTACACTGCTTCCAGAGACAAGTTAATTCTTTACTTTTTTATTACTATATCATTCATTCCAGGGCATAAGAAAAATGCCTGTTCTGCTGGGAATTAGAAGATTGCAGGGTAATGTTAACTCCTCCTGTGTTCAAATAGATGGTAATGTTGCCACCAATTGCAATACTGATGAGCAGAATATTTAATTTACTCGGAGACACTAAAGGGGAATTCTCTATTTGTTTTTACAGGGGTAATCTCCAAATTATTCCAGCAGTACTGTTCAGGTTTCATCTGATCCCATACAAGGAAAATCTAAGGAAAAGATGTCCCTGCATAAATTAGATGCTAATGTGTTGTTAATTGCCCCATAAGTTCTCTTTTCATTGCCCAGAACTTTGAATGGGGGGTGTTTTGCTGCGCGAGGGTGTGCATTACTGAGCGGCTCTAGCTCTAAGCAATCTATCCACTACAGTTACCAATTTCAGTGCTACTAGAAGGAGTACCAACATGGAGTTTTGACTTTGCCACTTCAAGTACTGAATATAGAGCCTTACTGTCTGCTGATTTTAGATTACATAGCTTCTAGAGACAAGTTAATTCCTTGCTCTTCTGTTAGTATATCATTTGTGCTAGGGCACTAGAAATATGCCTGTTTTGCTGTTTATTAGAAGATAGTGGTGCAATGTTAACTACTCTTGTGTTCATAAGAGTGGAAATATTACCACCGATTATAATTTTGCTGTGCGGAATATTTTAATTTCCTCGGCGACACTGGGAAATTTGTTATTTGTTTTTACAGGGGTAATCTCCGTATTGTTACCAGCAAATGACTAAAAATGTTATTATTGCATTGTTACCTCCACATTGTTGTCAAAAAGAGTTTTAGGCTCTGATTCAGAATTAAGTTTCCTAACTGTTAGCCTTATATTGGGATAGGCTGTTATTTCACACTTTAAAGTGCTGTAATTAATATCCCTCAGTATCTTTGTAGGGCTCTGACTTGAAAAGCTGGGTTTATAGCTAAATGGCTGATTCTTTTTTTTCCTTTTTATTTATTATTCCTTCAGACTGGTTAAGATTTTAGAAAAGGAAAGAGCCTGTTTATGTTATATCATACTGTCCTCATACCTACGAAAGGACACTGTGAAACTTATTATTTTGACTATATGTCTATAGTAACCCGGCTGGGTTTGTTAGGAGACTAATATGGTATACATTGTTAGTTAATTAGAGTGGCTGAAGAGAGGAGGAGATAAGTAGTAGTGAACTGCTGAAGCATATTCAAACTAAAAAGGAGGAGTGGGCTGGGCAGATGATTCTGGCTTAGTGACACAATGGAGAATTGTGACTATTAATAATCTGGACAGGCACTTGTTATCTATAGTTGTTGGGCTTTGGGGTAACTGAGTCGGACAGGGGTCAGGGGACTAGGGGTAGGGAGGACCTTGTAGAGAATAAACTGAAAAGCATATGAGTGTTTTATAGAAATTTTCTATGTTTTCAGGAAGATTTTATGGGTATAGGATTAAAATGGCTAGGGATTTAAAATTCTGTACCTGGAATGTTAAAGGAGCCAGACACAAGCCCAAACAATATAAGATTCTTAAACATTTCGGCCTTCTAAAAGCTGATATCAGTTTTATACGGGAGTCGCATCTGCTTCAGGCAGAAAGTTTGCAATTAAGACGGCGGCAAGTGGGGCAATGTTTTTTTGCTGAAGGTAACGTGAAAAGCTCTGGGGTCATGATTCTGGTGGGTAGAAATGTTCCTTTTACACTGACTCAGATCATTAGGGATCCTCAAGGCAGGTTCCTTTTGGTCCAAGGTAATCTCCAAACGACTAATGTGGTGTTAGCCAGTGTATATGGTCCAAATGCAGACTCACCGGGGTTTTCCATGCAGCTACTTAATGCCTTAAGCCCTTTTCTGTTCATTCCAATAATTCTAGGAGGGGATCTGAATATCACTTTTGACTCTCTCATTGACCGATCTGGCACCTCATGTAAGGGTCTTTCTCCAGCACAAAGAGCTCTGAGGGATGTGATTGACCAAATGAGCCTGTGTGACATCTGAAGAATCCTTCATCCTAATGTCAGACAGTACACATTCACTTCCCCAGTGCATGGTTCTTCTTCCCGAATAGACTACTTACTAATCACACAACCTTTGATATCTGGGCCCAGATATTCAAAAGGGTTGCGCCATGCGCAACAGGGTTGCACGTGCGCAACTCAAAAATCGCCATTCTCGATGGTAGGGAAAGGGGAGCTGATTCATACGAAAACAAGCTGAGCCACAGCGCCAATGGAAATGAAGGCATGCACAACCGAAGGGGCGGGTCCATGCATAAAGTGCGCAATAGCGAAACTTGAACGCCCAATGCGCATAAGTAAGCTCAGCCAGAGAATGCGCTTACGGATGTGAGCCAAAATAAAAGGCTCAAGGGAGCGCGCAAGAACTCTAGCAGGCCGCAAACCGGGAGAGAGACAGAGAGACAGAGAGAGAGAGACAGAGACAGGAGCAGGAAGGGCAGAGAGGACAGTGGGTCCTGGAGGACAGAGAGGCCAGTGGGGTGCCGGTGCAGTGGAAGCAGCAGTGGGGGCAGTGGGGGTAACACAGGAACAGCAGCTGGGGGGCAGGAGCCAGGGAGATGGACAGTGTCAGCTTCCACATGGAAGCTGTAATGAGGGTGAGACAGCATGCTGCAGGGGACGTGGCCACGGAGGGCCCATTGGCGGTACGCCCGACAGGCGGTATCGCGTCCCGCATCAGCTACGAGCTGTACACAGATGTCGCAGATTGTGGCCTGGTACCGCCTGAACAGGGCAATACTGAGACGGCTCAGTGAGCTGTGCAGTGATGTGATGCAGGCACCTCACGACGGAGTCATGCTCTGTCCGTGGAGACCAAGGTGACAGCCTGCATGTGCCTGCTCACCACGGGCACCTTCCAGAGGCCGACAGGTGACACCACAGGCATTATGCAGTTGGCCACGTCCACGCATCCTCACCCACCTCAGCGCACTGCTGCCTCATGCCGCGGAATACATCCATTTCCAGCACCGCGGGCAGAGCCGCATAAACATGCAGGAGTTCCACAGGGTAGCACATATGCCTGGCGGCTAGAGGCCATAGACTGCACCCATGTGGCCATTCGACGCCCACCTGGCCCCGACGGCCAAGCTATCGCGAACCGAAGGGCTTCTCGAGTGTCAACTGCCAGGTGGTGTGTGATGCCACTGGGCGCATCATCAATGTCTGTGCCACACACCCTGGCGGAGCACATGATGCCTTCATATGGCACCAATCTGCACTGTGCCATTGATTTAAGAGTGGGAATATCCCCACGGGTCATCTAGTGGGTGAGTACACATGTATGGAATGCAAACTCTGTGCAAGGGTGGGAATGACACAGGTGCCATGGTAGTGGCACACAAGGATATGGGCAATATGGACCTGACCTGACACTGATCTCCACTATCTCCACACAGGTGACTGTGGATACCCACTCCGTCCCTGGCTGCTCACACCATACTGGCGCCCCACGACCCCAGCGCAGCACGGTTTCAATGAGGCACACGCCGCAACACGGAACATCATAGAGCGGGTGTTTGGGATACTCAAGGCACGCTGCCGATGCCTGGACACCTCTGGCGGAGCCCTACAGTACAGCCCCCAGAAGGCCTGTGGGATATTCCTGGCCTGTTGCATCCTGCACAACATGGCCAAAGACCATGGGATAGCCGCGACAGGTCCAAGAGGGGGATGGCGATGGGACGCCAGTGGCGCCTGTGATGTGGGTGATGAGCCGCCTCTTAGGACGGAGGGACCCCTGACTGACACGGCAGGCCCAGCTGCACCGGACACCATTGCAGAAGAGCACTACGCACAACACAGGTAAGTCAAGGGGACATGTGCAGGCAACACTGTCCATGCGCAAACCACAGGCACACAGGGGAACACACTGCATGAAGGTCAGGGGAGTTGAAGGGTCCAGGCATACCAACACACCATCAGAGAGGGGTGAGCACTCACATGGACACACACACACACACCAGGCAGCATACAGGGGCAGCAGCACAGCACTGCGGAAATGACACACCAACACACAGCACCACCAACCACCCTCACCACCTGGACTGTCCACGTACGTGTGTCAGGACCTGGGCAACCTTGCACCTTGGTGTACAGTGCAATGCAGGCATCATCATCCACACGCACCTGTGGACAGCAGTTGGGAGAGTGTGCAGGTGGTCCGTGTGTCAGCTTGGTGAGCAGAGCGCCCAGCAGTGCACTGCCCACCGACGACACACATTGCACAGGGCAGCACCAGACAGGGGCCTGCATTGGGAGACAGCTCAGTCAGGAGCACCGTCCCATGGCCACCATGGATGCGTGGGCGCATGCCATGGCCCAGCAGCACTGGCAGGCTGCGCGGGGGCCACATCGGGTGGCGCTAGTGCACCACCAGGGGTCCCAGTGCATGACCGCGACCTTGCCCGCACAGGGGTCTGCATCCCGCCAAACAAACTTGCACCAGGGGTGCTCGGGATGCCCACAGCAGAAACCGGCGTCGACAGGCCTGGTGTCACATGACGCTGGGAATGGGGAGTGGAGTGCGCACTGTGTGGGGTGCGTGGTACAGGGTCACCAGACAGTGTGGTCAATGCGGTCGCCACAGAGACCACTGTCTGGGTCAGCCTGTCGATGGCAGCGGTCACATCCGTCCGCATATGGACCATCTCGGCCCGGTCCTGAGCACACTCCCTGCTATGCCGCTCCACGGACACAGTCAGTGCCTCCACGGACCTTGCAACCCACCCCTGCAGCTGTACCGACTCCTGCAGCAGGCGGGTGTGCGCGTCCAAAGGGTACTGTGCCCCAATGGCATCGTGACCCCAGGGTGTGGATAGTCCTGGTGCACAGCACCCCTTGAGGGTGGCAGCTGTTCGCCAGGACCAGGTATGGGCGGATCTGGAGGCGGTGGACAAGTGCCACTGCTTGATGCTGTCCCCAGGCCTGGTGTGCAACTGCTGCCGCCCCTCCAACTGCTGAGCCCCAGGTCCACCTGTTCCACCCCTGTGCTGTCAACAGTGCCAGACACCTGCTCAGCCACCGATGCCGCCCCACCGGTGCTGACAGGCCCAGCCTGTGACTGTGCCAGCATGCTGGTACACAGGTGTGGAGCAGGACGGGCCAGGGCACATGCTGGCTCTGCCATGTGTCCCTCGTGGGACACACACTATCACTGGCCATTGCAGGCCTGCTATCATCAATAGTGCCGGTGCGTGCCACTGCCATAGGCACAGCATGCTGGCACACCTGCATGCCAGACTGCTGTGACACAGGCTGTGCACCCCTGCACCCGTATCACTGCCGGGCGGAGTTGTTGGGCCAGCCGGCCTGCTGCTGCAGTGCCTGCAGGCTGCTGGAGGTGGATGGTCCCTCCTCCTGGTCCAGCAGGTCTGCCTCACTGTCAGCACCCACCACCACCGTCTCCTGCAGACGAACAGGATCTGAAACAGAAAGAGAGTACATGTGAGTGCATGTGAACAACAGCCCCCCCCCACAACATCACCATGTCATACCGTGCAGTGATGGGCTTCCACCCGTCTGGAATCCTCCACCTGGAACACCCGCAATGGCACTCGGCTGCATGGCCGTGACCAGTGTCTCCTCGGTCGGGGTCAGCTGCAACACCACCGGTGGTCCCCCACCAGTGGCAGCACGTGCCACCCTGAAGGCTGCCACCTTCTCCTTCAGCCTCCTGCGGTCAGTCCCCATCTTTTTGCGGCATTCCTGCACGGAGCGCTGGTGGCTTCCGTGCAGGTTGACGGCCAGAGCTACCTCCTCCCATGCAGCTGCACGCTGCTGAGAGGTGCCCCTCAGCCCACTCAAAAGCGGCTCATCCTCCAGGTAGGCCTGGAAGAGGGCCTCAGTCTCTGCTGTGGTGAAGTTCGGCCTCCTCCTACGCCCGCCGTCCACAGCCTCAGCCTGTTTCTCATCAGTCATGGTGATCTGTATGGGTGGAAGTGGACACCTGTCACTGTGCAGTCCACAGCATTTCCCATGAGCATGGCTGCAGGCGGGGGAGGCGGGCAAGCCCCCTTCCTCTCCGCATGGCAGATACTGATGGAAAGGGTGCCTCTGCCCTCCTAGTGCCCTCATCATGCTCAGCCCCTCAACCTATGACATCCTCCAGCACCCTGCCCATGAGCATTGTCCTGAGCATCACACAGCATGTAACTCACCTCTCACCTGCAATAACCAAATCTGGCCGCCACAACCCAGTGTCGCATTTTTATAGCGCAACACATGCAAATGAGGTGTGGTGCAACTTTAATGACATGCTAATCGCGCCACTGCGCCTTTGCATGGCTGATCGACTGATTTGCATATGTCGGCTGAATATTGCGTATTTGCACTTAGCGCAATAGGGAAGGTCCAGCTGAGCCGATGGCGCATGTTTGTGGCTGTGTGCTACACTGCATTGCGCATGCCCAGACAGGTTACGCGTATGCGCCGATCACGCTGCAGACCTGCTGAGCGCGACAGGGCGATTCTGGCCATGGCCACCATTGTGCCAGTGGCGCTACAGCACTGGGCACTATATGGCGCTGTGGCACTTCTGCCAATAGTCCACTGTGGCACTGGTGCTCTGCTTAGCAGTCGCGCAGGATGCCTATACATCCCATGGCGCTGTGCGTAGCCTTGCGCCTTGCCGTGACCTGTATGCCTCTGACCCTGGCGCTGTGGGCATGCCATGTGTTGCCCATTGCGCTGTCTGGTTACAGCGCCACATGTGACGAAGCGCCAGCAACAGCGATTGGAGCCTGTGCTGGTTCTTTACAACAACTCCACGTGGGGTCACTGAGCAGCGGGCGCCTATTGCCTGCTGTAAAGTTGGGGCCATGGCTAGGAGGAGGCGGTGTCCTGAGCCCAGTTGAAATGGCCAACCTGGTGGCCCTAGTGGAGCCCCACTATGAGGGACTATATGGTGAGGCCCCTCACGGACCTAGGACCCATTTGTGGCAGCAAGTGGCCACTGACCTGGTGGGGTCACTGGCCGGGCCGGTCGCTGAGCAGTGCCGCACCGTACAGTGATCTCCGCCCGGAGGACCCGGAACTATTGACACGGCTGCGTTCCCATGCCAGGCGGGGCCTGGTGCCTAAGCCACGTGAGTGTACCATCTATTCACCTATATTCTCTGTGGGGGTGTGTGTGTGCCTGGGTGGCTGTGCATCGGTGTGTCAGTGTGTGCAGCTGTGCGATGGATGGTTATGGCTGTGTGGGCAGGCAGTCTCACTGGGGCAGGGGGCACTCTGCTTTTGAGTCACACTGATGTTTGTCTCACCATATGTCTCCCACAGGCCGGATGGTGAGGACGCCGGACAATGGTGATGTGGGCCATGCCAGGGCCCCAGTGCCACAGGCTGTCGGGCCACAGCAGCATCAGCAGCAGCAGCGGCAGCAGCAGCAGCAGCAACAGCAGCAGCAGCGGCAGACCGAGCTGCTGGAGGAGTGTGAGTATCATTACGTCATGGATGCTATTGCATGCTGGGGGGGCAGGACCACCAACCATGCTGGACACAACCAAAGGGGAGGTCATAGTTCCACTATACGAAACAGTAGTGAGTCCCCACACTGGAGTACAGTGTACAGTTCTGGAGAACATACCTGCGTATGGACAGGGACTGGGTGGAGAGCGTTCACAGGAGGGCGACATGGATGGTGCATGGATTGCATCACAAGTCCTATGCAGACAGGTTGATGGAACTGAACATGTACTCCCTGTAGGGGAGCAGGGTGTGGGGATATGATGGGGACATACAAGTATTGTACAGGGGGGAACAGAGTGCAGGAAACAATATTTGTAAGCGTAAGGGATGTTCCAGGACTAGAGGGCATGGGATGCAGTTGGGGGCTTGTTTAAGAGGAACATGAGAAAGTGTTTCTTCACATGATGGGTGGTGGACAGTGGAACACCCTGCCAGAGGATGTGGTGGGGGCTGACTTGGTCACGGGATATATGTATCGTGGGTTCGCCATGAGGGACTTCTGGAGGTCAGGGGTGAGGGAACGGACTTATAGGACAAGAGAGTGATCGTACAAGCCAAATGGCAGACTGGGTGTCCCATAGGCCCTTATCTGCCGACACTGTCTATGTCTCCATGTATGTGAGGCGTGACACAGGTGACCTGCATCACAGTGCAGCATCATGACACGCCTGTGTATGCATCACAGGTGGTCCAGGCATGCACTGGGCACATAGCTGTGTAACTGGCATCGCACCACGTTGCCACATCACATGACAGCCTAGTTTGTACTGTGATTGACGTGGGCAGTGTGTGTGGGCAGTGGTGCGCATGGCTGGTGCCGCCTGTTTGTGATGGCCATGTGCATGTTCACTGTGGGTGGGTGCATGCCATCACATGTGCAGGACATTGGGTTAGATGGGTTGCAGGTTGGGTGGTGTTCAGGGTTGTGGTCAGTCTCAGCCATTGACTGTGTTCCCATTTTCCTAGGCCTCGGTGTGCTGCGGCGCATGGCGCATGATCTGTGGCGCCTGACCCAGGTGGTGATGGACAACCAGGAGGTCTTGCAAGCCCTACAGCTAGGGGAACGAAGCGGGCGTGAGGGGCACAGGAGGGACGCCAGCAGGGGGAGGAGTAGGAGCCAGCTGGGCCGTAGCTCCACCTTTCATTTCACCTTCACCCATCCCTTTTCACCCCTGCCTTCCTCTCCAAGTTTTATTCCCTTCCCTTGAACACCCTGCCTTTTACCCGCCCCCTAACTTGTAACATAGTTCGACCTTTGTTGTTCACTGTTTTTATTTAAATATACATTTCTATTTTGGTACAACTGCTGTGTTGGTGTCTGCTTGCAACTGGCTCTGGGTGCTCCGTTGCAGGTGTACATGCCATCTGGGCTACTATGGTCCTGGGTATAGTGTGTGTGTGTGTGTGTGTGTGTGTGTGTCCATGGGGAGGTATCACCAGCATAGCATTGCCTTTCTGTTGCTCTTGCCATCTGCTGCCACCCACTGCTGGGTGCACAGGGTGGGTCTGGCTGGTCTTCTTCTCTGCAGCATGGGGTTGGCGTGTGTGCACGGAGGTGCATGGTGTTTCCTGCAGTGCCTGTCACTGCACATGAGTGGTGTCTTGGGGCACGGTGCACGCTTGTGCTGTGCGTACGGGGGACTGATGTGCACTGTGGTTGTCAACCCCTGGGTGTGGCAACTTCTGCCTCCAGTGGTTGTGCTGGGGTGTCATGGCTCTGCTACGCTTTAGTTGGCTTGTCCCCATAGGCACGTGGATCATCCGTCCCACCCCAGTGATGCTGTGCTTGGGTGTGCCAGTGTGGTGTGGGTTCTGCAGTGAGTTCCAGGCCCATGTGTGGCATGGCTGGCGGTGGGCCCCAGCCTGCCTCCCTGGATGTGCAGTTCCATTGCTCTGGGGGCTGTGCTTGCGCTATGGCAGCTCTGCACTGCTCAGCTGAGTTTCCATGGTTGCGCCCATAGCGCAGCATTTTGCCTCAGCCTCTCCTACCTGGTTGCGCGATGGCGCAGTATGTGCAATATTGAGACGTTGGTTGCTTGCTCAATTTGCTCTGCTCCATGTTTGAATATCGCACCTGTTGCGCATTTGTGCAACTGGTTTGTGCTTGCTCCTGCTGTTGCGCTACTTTTGAGCGCAGTTTGAATATCTGGGCCCTGGTGTACTGGATTCCTCAATTCATCCCGGCCCACCTTCAGACCACTCTTTAGTATCCTGCATGATTAATTTTTCACTCCTCCCTAAATTAGGGGGTCAGTGAAAACTGAATAATCAACTGTTGAGGGATCCAGAGGTGGTTAACTACATCTCAGACCAGATTAACTTTTTTCACTCAGCTAATCATAATACTACTGGCAAGCTAGATGTTGAATGGTGCACCTTAAAGGGTTACATAAGGGGAATTCTATTAGGTTTAGCCTCTAAAAAAAAAGAAAAAACAAGAGGGCCAATTATTGTACCTTCTCTCTCAAATTAGGGATAAGGAAAAACAAATGTCCTCCCATTCCTCAGAGCAGGACATACAAGATCTTGTTCAGCTCTGTAACTCCTATTTAGATTTATTGGGAGAAATAGCCGAATTTGTTATACAAAAGGCCAAAGCTACATATACTGACCAAGGGGAGAAGGCTGGCCATTTACTTGCCTTGCAGATTAAACAGCAAGAATCTAGTAGATTTGTCAAGGCTGTTCACTCAGCAGACAATGCCACATTAAAGACTTCCCCAACTGAAATTGTGGCAGAGTTCCAGAGTTATTATCAACAACTATATCTGTCAATGGTAACCCCTCCCTCTACAAACCGCTTTGATGAGTATCTGCAAGATTCCAACCCATCAACTCTTACCGAACAACAACAGCTTCCATTGATCTCAGCTACTTCTGCTTCAGAAATAGCGCAAGTAATCAAATCCCTCCCCACTGATAGGATTCTGGGTCCCGATGGCTTCTCACCAAATTTCTATAAAATTTTTGCAAAAGATTTAACTCCCATTCTTCTCCCTTTGTATCAACACATTCTTTCAGGAGCAATGGTGGATGCTTCTCTGTTTGAAGCAATAATAGTGATTTTGCCTAAACCTGGTAAATGTCTACAATCCGTGTCAAGTTACAGACCCATTTCACTCCTAAATCAAGATATTAAAATATTGACCAAACTATTAGCTGACCGGATAAGCAACAAACTTCCAGATATTGTAAGTATAGTACTGTTTCTATCTCCCAGGTCACCCCTGAAAAAGGGACCTTCGGGGCTCAGTGGACTTACCCAGTCATCAAAATTCAATAAATAAATAAATAAATGATAGATCCGGAACAAGTTGGTTTCATGAAGGGACGGTCGTTCATAGATCATTTATGTATTCTGTCACATGTCTTCTCAGTGTACAGGGATGCCATCTTCCCAGCAGTCTTGGTTTCTCTGGATGCTGAGAAGGCATTAGACAGGGTCAATTGCCAGTTTTTGCAAAGTGCTCTGAAGGTATTCGGGTTCCCCACTGAATTTTTACAATGGATTGGTGCCCTTTACTCAACTCCAACAGCAACGGCTAAGATATCTTGTAATGTGGCAATTTCTAAATCTATCGCCTTACAATCAGGGACACAGCAAGAGTATCCCTTAACACCACTCCTTTTCAATCTGTACTTAGAACCCCTCATCCACAGATTGATTGCTTGCCCAGGAGTTCAAGGCATTCCGATACAAGACCAAGAGGTCAAAGTATTTGCCTACGCTGATGATCTCCTCCTGCAGCTATCACATCCAGAGGAATCCATACCCCCCTATGCTTACAATCATCAAGGATTTTAGCAAACTGTCCAACTATAAATTGAATATAGATAAAACAGTTGTATTCCCCCTTAACCACAAATCCTTAAAATGAATTATAGCAGAATTAGGCCTAGCATGGAAATCAGATTCCTTGACTTACCTGGGAATTACACTTGCAAGAAACACAAACCTTATTCAAAAACTAAATCTAGATTCCCTTCTCCAGATAATAACTCAGGATTTAAAAAGATGGTCCCATCTACTAATTTCCCTTTGGGGGAAAGTTAATCTAATCAAAATGAATGTGTTTCCCCATCTTTTTTATCCATTAAATCTTTTAAATATTTGGCTACCTCTTTCATGGTTCAAAAAAGTCCATAATTTGGTCACTAACTTTATTTGGGCGGGCAAGAGGCCCCGGATAGTATATCACAAATTAGCTGCCCCTAAGGAAAAAAGGGGGACTGCGACTGCCACATGTGGGCCTTTATTACTGGGCAAGTCATGCTAATAAATATCTCCGATGGCAACTCCGGGGAGAAACACAAACTGTCCCTCCATTCACTCCTGTATGGCTTAAAATAGAGCTAGATATGCTGAGGGTCCATGGGCTTTCCCCTTTGGCTCTCTTACATATGAAGACCGCCTCCCTCCCACCCCAAATTAAAAGCACACCCATTGCAATTTCTGTTAGAGTTCACTCACAGCTTTGTAACTACTTAAAAATACCAGCATACCCTAGATTTGACTCAACCTTTTAAGGGCAACCCCAATGTCAAATTAGGGGGAAAAGTTATTTCATCTAGATGGCTCCCGCAGATAGGGGACTGCTCTTGTCTCTATTTTGTTAGGGAGGGTAGAACCTGGCTCTCCCCCAGGAAATTTTGGTAAAAGCTGGCCTTCCTACAAAGGATATATTTAAAGCATTCCAAATACAACACTTCCTTATTAAAGATTTTGGAGTTATTCCTCCTCCATCTGATTTTCTGGGAGAATTAAGTCCACTAGCAGGCTTTCCACATGCGGTCTCTAGAATTTATAGCATGGTACATAATTGGGTATGTCCAGACAGTTTTGGTACTACAAATTATTGGATCACATTATTCCCAGAGTCAGTATTTAACTGGCCCCAATTATGGAGCTCCTGTTATAAAATAGTTACTCAGGACAGACTCCGTCTGATGCAATACCAAATTTTACACAATCTTTATTATATGCCTCAGAAAATGGCCAAGTTTGGAACTGTGGGATCCCCAATATGTGTAAGATGTAAGCAAGGAGAGGGTAATTTGTTGCATATATTCTGGTCTTGCCCTAAAGTGGTTCCCTGTGGACCCTAATCCAACAAAGAGTGGATCCACTACTGGGCTTGACTGACTTTTTCTCAGCTGAAATATGGCTGCTAGGTGACATTTCAACCATTTCAGTATTAAATCGAAAGTATTATATGGCAATGATTTCCATGTCAGTCAAGAAAATAGTTTTGAAGCATTGGAAAGATGACATACAACTCACCTATACTGAATGGCTCCAAGAGTTTCTAGCCAATCTTCGCACAAAGAAAACTATTGCAAGTCTCCATAATAGGATTAAAAGATTTTATAAGATATGGGGACAGCTACAAGCTCTTTATGCCATCCAACCTGTAACACACTGAAATAATTAGGTATAACCTATAAACTATTAATCACCTTTTTCTGCAAGGTGTGGGAGGTGGAGGGTATAAGGGAATAAGAAGGGGGGAGGGGAGAGGATGGATAATGTAATTTCGGTGTTGTAAACTGTTTGGTATATATGTATCATTGATCTATTCTCTGTGTGGGAAAATATCTAATAAACTTTAAATTAAAAAATGTTTTTTAACTACCTAGTAGAACGCGGTCTTTCTGACCAGTCTCTCACTCATGCTTGTATTGTTCTTTTACTCAAACCCGGAAAGGATGGTTCCTCTGCTGTGAACTATACACCAATCTCACTTATTTATTTATTTATTTATTTATGCCCTCTTATTAATACTGAATTTAAAATATTGGCAAAGGTTTTAGCCTTGCATCTAGAATCTGTGTGGGAACAGCTTATTAGCTTGTAGCAAGTTGGCTTCATGAAAGGCTGGCCCTCCAGTGACCACACTCAAAAACTCTATCACTTAATGGCGGTGTCTAAGGAGACCATGGAGGCTACTGTTCTGGTGTCTTTAGATGCAGAAAAAGCATTTCAGAGAGTTTCATTGCCATATTTATTTGAGGTGCTACAAATCTATAACATTTCCTCATCTGGTAAAGTGGACTAGAGTGCTTTATAGTCACCCATCTGCTGTTATTTGGTGTAATGATGTCCTTTCCCATCCTTTTTCAATTATGGCCAGTGTTTGGCAGGGATGCCCTCTTTCTCCCTTTTTGGTTAATTTATTCTTGGAACCTTTGTTGCTGAAGTTAAAAGGGAACCCTCAGATCTGGGGTATAACAATAGGTGAAATGGAATATAAATTATCTGTATATGCGGACAACATATTGCTACACCTTTCAGACCCAGTAAGATCTATTTCTGCTACATTGGAAGAAATTAAAATATTTGGCCCCATTTTGGCCTATAAACTAAATCTAGGTAAAGCTAAAGTGTTGCCCTTAAATATGTTTGTTGATAAGGCTTGTATTTTGTTTCTGGGATTACAATGGGAATCCAAAGCATTAACCTACTTGGGAATTCAGGTTCCACGCTGCCTTATGACCCTATCGAAACTTGATTTAGACCCTTTGTTAAACACGATAAAATGTGACTTAAAATGATGTGGCAGTTTGCCCCTTTCTCTATGGGGTCAGGCTAGTATGATTAAAATACATACCGTATATTTCCCCATATATTATAGCCTCTGGAGATGCTTAATGTTATTTTGCCACGCAAATAGTTTTGACAACTTCACTCCATGCTCACTACATTCCTTTAGAGGGGTGGCGCTGTTAGGAGGGCCTACTCTACGCTGACATTTCCTATTTCACAAGGAAGTGTCCATTTATCTAATTTCTTTTTATACTATCTAATGCTGCACAGTGCTAAATATTTTTGATAGAGGAAATCTCCATAGGGAGAACAAGGAAATTGTATGCTCCTTTTGTTGTCCCTGGCACAGGCACTCTGTCTTAGAGAAAAAATGTTGCCGCAAACAATAATGTACATTTTCCCCATGTCACTTCCACTTCAACTAAAATCTATCCTTATATACTGCTCCTTATGTGCCCACGCTCAGATGTGTCATTATTATGGGTTTAAGCCTAAGCAGTGTATGTCGCAGCAGTTATTTTACAACCCAAATATTAAAACTGCACAGCAACCTATTCCCCTCTCTTTTATACCACTAAACTCCTTAATTTTGGTTTGTGCTCTTCTTTCTGATAATTATCTGCTAGATTTCTTGTCCCTTTGAGATAAATATAATCTGGCTCCTAATTTTATTTTAAATATCTACAATCACATAGGTCATTAACAGCTTGTTTTGGGCCTCCTCCTTGGTCAGACTTGCTGACCTCGCACTTTGAAGTTTTTGTTCCAACAGCTGCTATTCGGCATGCTGTATCAAAACTTTATAATATTTACCAATCACCAGATCCCTCCAGGCCTACTGGGATTGCCATTATTGGAAGACTTCCCTCTCCCTGACATGGGAAACTTCAGACTGCACCATGATCTGGAGAGATTTTTATAAATTGATAAAGCGGGATAGATATCAGGAAATGCAAGAAAAAAAAAAAGAAAGGGCCATCCAATATGGGCACAGATAATCAGATACTGATGAGTCTAGCAACACTGGCAGTTGTGAGTCTGCCTGGATCAAAGCCCTGAGCATGGCCCAGATCTGAGCAGCCTCTTCTGGCTGATGACCACATGGTGGTAGTGCAGGGCAGAAGGTGTCCCTTCCCCAAGAATTGGGCTTCAGGTTATCCTATGTTATGTGCTATGGCGCTGGTTTTCACATTGCCCTTTGTGCCTTCCAGGCCCACCCAGTGGAGCCTGATGGTTAGAGTAACAAGGCATTCCTTGTTTAGGGTAAGCAGGAGAGAGGCAGGAAATGGCATGGCAGGGATCCATTGAAGCGAGGTCACAAGAACTGCTTGGCAGGCAGATGCACACCCTGGGCAGTGGGTGACCCAGGGAATTGCCATACTGGAGACTGCATATTTTTACCTTGTCCTTTGTATCTTTTCCAGGTCCTCCAGGTGGATCAAACAGATAGTTTAGCAGACATTCCTTCATGCAATGAGTGATGGGAAATGGGGAAATGGCCTGATGGAAAACCTAGTTTTCTCACATGCAAGCACATGCATAATGGTTGTGTCTGCAAAGCATGTGCTGGGGGAAACTGCCTCAGCAGTCTCACTCTCCTGTCTAGGAAGAAGTTTCTAGGAGTCACCAAGGGGGGCTTCAAGGCAGAATCTCCAGGGATTCAGACAGATTTTGACCCACCATTTTGAGGTGAGGGAGGGAGGTGATTCATCCATGGGTTGTGGCCTGAGGTTGCCAAGGAGGTGCATGGTTTAGTGTCATTTCAGGGTCTGCAATACAACATGGCATCATTGGCACAGTGTGACCAGGATGGGATGCCAAGTCTGTGGTGCAATTGATGGACAATGGTTGGGACTTATCATGGACTACAGTACATATTCTATGTCTCGTAGTCAATATGCTAGGTCTTGGAGGTATCTGGAGTGAGCTGCATGGGGGTAGGACTGTGTCCATCCTGTGGCAGCTTTGAAGTCTCTCAGAAAGATGGTATGGGGGGAAAGGGAGAGAGTCAAATTTCTCCAAAGTACTCCTCTCCCTGGTTGGCATGTGGCGGGGGCTGCAGGACCTGGTTCCCGGTTCAGGGTGCCACGGCCAACCTCTTTGGTCTTGCCTCTAGGCGCAGTGCCACCTGACAAGGGGTAGATCAGTTGCCACATGGCCATATGACCCTCCCCCCCACTTTCTGTGGTTTGGCTTCCAACTCAGAGAGTACATCATTTCCTTTGTCCGTACAAGGGTATGCCTTCATGGGAAGGAATGGAGAGCTTCCGGGGTTGAATTGTTGAGATTCCTACAGTAGATGCACATACTCAGATATATATTGTTGGCAATTTAATAAATACATGTCTGAGGCCATTTTCTGCAAGACTGGTGTGGTGTGTGGTTTGTCCAACATAGGGGATGCTGGGGCCTACTGAGATAATAAACAATCTGCACAAGCATTGTAGCAGATGAAGCATTGTCTGTGGCCCCTTCCCTGAAACCTGTCCTCCAGGTAGGCAGATAGCAATCCACCCATGAGGGCGGGGGGAACCACTTGCATTGCCCACAGGGTGGGGACATCTGTCTAGGGAGGAAAGTTAGGGGTTAAAAAGGGTTGCAACTGAAAGCTCCCTCTTACTGTCTCTATCTAGCTACAGATTTCCCTTCTACTCGCCCTCCTAAAAACAGGATTCAGGGATGGCTGGGCTAGAATAGGGTACACTTTTCACCCATATGGGAGAATCGCGCTTAGGGTCAAGGAGGGTTTTGCCATCAGAGGGTTATATACCAGGCTTTTTGCTATCTCAATAAGACTGTTTTTGAGAGTATGGTAGTTCTATTTGTTGCTGTCAGTTTTTGGAGTCACTCAAGAAGATGGTTCATGGGGAAAAAGAGACAGTTGAATTACTCTGAAGGATTCCTCTCCCCAGTTGGCATGAGGTAGGGGGCTGCAGAACCTAGTTCCCAGTTTGGGGGTCATGATCAACCTCATTGGGCTTGCCTTCAGGTGCAGTGCCACCAAAGAGGGTTAGGTGACTTGCCACCTGGTAAACTGACCCTTGTATTGTCTGATGTATGGGGTTAATTAGATAAATAGGCCTATCTATGAAAAAAGGCTGTCATTTGATGAATTTATTATAAAATGGTCCTTCCTCCTGGTTTGCTATTGGGCTTTTGTCCTTTGTCAGCATCCATAATTGCATTTTTTTCTATAATTAATGACAGCATGGTTACTGGTGATTGCCCCCCCCCCATGGAGATATGTCCATATAGCGCTGTGGTAGAATTTAATGTGTCTCATTTGTATATATATATATATATATATATATAGTTCTTTTGAGTGATGTTTCTTTGCTTTGCTCTTTAAGTTTTAATGTATCAGGAGAGCTGCTTGACCTGCCCCTCTGCTTATACATCTCACAGTTTAGAAAATAAAAACCATTGCTTCTCATTTTTCTTTGCTTAGTGAAGGGGGAGTGCAACATAGAAGTGCAGCCAACTCTTCTAAATGCCTACTCTCTCTCTCTCTCTCTCTCTCTCTCTCTCTCTCTCAATCCATGTAACCTCAGTCTCCTGATACATTAAAATTTAATAAGCAAAGGAGCATCACTCAAAAAAAACACTTGTTTTCTTACCTTTTCTCTTTGTTTGTTAAGTATTATTGCCTACTTTCTTCACCCTGCTTTTCTTTTTCTTTGTTTTTCCCCACATGCAAGATATGAAGTGTTTTATCATGGAATATTTACTATGGAATTAGGGTTGCCACCTGTCAGGTTTTTTACCTGGTGATCAGGTTTTCAGAGTCCCTATCAGGAAATGCGGTTTTGCTCTGTGCTGGTCAGGTTTTTGAGCCATTTTGAGTGCTCACATACTTTTGAAACAGATTTTGTTGTATCATGCATTGTTTCAGCTGCATGTCCATGTTACAAACAAGTTCTGTTGCCAGTATAGCCCTTTGTTTGTGGAAGCAGTCAAACTGGGAGGTGTAAAGTATGGCCATTAACACCATTAGAACTTATTTAACCTAATCATTTCCACTGCATCTTAAAGTTTCATAGCAGCAAAGCTGCTCCCACCTTTTGTAACAGTAACAGAACCGGTTGTCTTCCACTTTCATTTGCTGGTAAACATTTTCCTTGTCTGTAAATGGGTTTTCTTTTATCTCTGTGTGTTTATCTGGCAAACCAATGTCAGTAAATAAATACACAAGTAAATAAATAACTAGGAAGAATCTAGGAAAGTAACGTTAACAGGTACAGTACAGTATCTTAATAATATTTGTGTTGAACTGTTGCTTTAAGCCTTGTCTTTTATTGATATAACAAATGCCTTTCTAGGAGGAACAATGTATGATGGGTCATGAAAAGGGGTGGGGCTAGAGGCGGAGCTTAGGATCCGGTTTTTGCTTCATTCAAAGGTGGCAACCTTATATGGAATACAGGGAGTCAAAATTCTGCTCAGTACCACTGGCAGAATGTTCCTCTCCTAACATACTGTACACAGACACACAGCAAAGGCCTCTTCTAGAGTCAGAGACTCAATTATCTCCCTGTCAGGGCAAGCAGAAGAGATTTCCCTGACAAGCAGGAAAAGACAGAAGGGAGATTTTTCATTGTTATCAAAGCAACAGTTGTAATAAAAACTATAAACAATACTTAATGTATCTAATTTGTTTATGTGTGTAAGGAAACTGTGATGATCAGGGAAACAGCATTTAATTAATTTGTTTTATTTTTTATTTAAGGTAATTTTATTTTTAGGGCCCAGTTGAAGATTTTTACTGCATAAAGGTAGCAGCCAAGTTTGTGATGGAAAATCAGTTCTGATTGTCAGGGGACTGATGGAAGATACTGTAGTTCTGGTTGTAGGAGGACTGACTTGCTCATTGTGTGATGTGGTTTAGGACCAGGATGACTGTGCATTTATAGAGATTTAATGTATGGTCAGCTGACATCTCTTGGCGAATGAGATTTCTAGATGTTTTTCTTGCCATTTTATAAATTTCATTGAAGATCATATCAAGAATGCACGTTTAGCATCTTAGTCACACAACCAGGTGTACCATAAATAGAACATAGAAACAGAGACCATGATGGCAGAAAAAGACCAGAGGTCCATCCAGTCTGCCCATATTCCCTATAATCCTTGGAACCTGCTATGGAACCTATTGTTCCTCCAGGGTTCTAACTCTCCGTATCCTATCCCCATTCTCCTCCCTGGTCTTGTTGCCCCAGGTGACCACTATTCCCTTCATTCTATCCCATGCCTGCTTGAATTCCCTGACTGTGTTTGCACCCACCACCTCAGCCAACAGACTGTTCCAAGGTTCCACCACCCTTTCTGTGCAGAAGTACTTCCTCGCATCCCTACTGAACCTTGGTCCTGTTAATTTCCACTTGTGACCATGTGACTACATGATATAGATAAAGTACCACATATAGAAATTAAAGGGGAGGGGGGAATAAAGAAGAGACAAAACTACTGAATAATTATCCAAAACTCCAATAAACCAACCACTCAACCAAACAAGATGTCTGCAGGCTCCACCCACTAAAGCCATAAAAAGTAGTCTCATAAAATGAGCCATACACTAGAAAAGGAAATAGTTCTAATCATTCATTCAGGCCAGAATAAATCCAAGCATTAAGATAATATATCCACATGGCTTCCCGTTTTAGTAATCAACTTGTCTATATTACCCCCTCTTGGTCCGAGGCATACATTTTCAATGTCTGTGAATGTGAAAGTATGTCCAGTGCCTTTTTATGTTTCCTTGTGCGTGTGCAAGAAACATCTTGTGGTAGAACAACATTTGAGAGGTGTGTCAGGGATGAGTCCAATGCAGAGCACTCTACTGTGGACTCAATCTTGACAGACCAATGACCACACAAGCAGAGAGTGACGGTGGTTGGAATTTCACAGCAGGGAAGCGGCTGCAGTTGAAAGGAATGAAATGCTCCAATGAGAGTGCTTCATTCCTTTCATTTACATAATGCTGTCCACCCTGCTCCCTCTGCTCCATGTCCCTGCACTCGGCATCATGCAATGAAATCCTCCTACTCCCTCCCACTATGTGCTGCCTGCCCCACACCTTCTGTTCCCCCACTGGACTGTCAGTGATCTAATAAAACCCTCCCACTCCTTACCACCATGTGCTGCCCACCCTGCACCCTCTGTTCCCCCAGCCAGCATTCAACTGAGTCCTCCCACTCCATCCCACAGTGTGCTGCCTACCCCGCACCTTCTGTTTCCCCAGTGGACTGTCATGATCTAATAAAACACCCCTGCTCTGTCCTACTGCATGCTGTCCACCTCACACCCTCTGTTCCCTCAGCATCCAAATCATCCCTCCCACTCCTTCCCACTGCATGCTGTCTTCCCCGTTCCCTCCGTTCCCCGTGCCAACTTCGGGGTGCCCAATCCTCATGTTGGCATTATCTAAACTCCCCCCCAGACACTGGGGAGCCCACTCCCAGTGCTTGGAAATAAACATTTTTTCCTTGTTAAAAAAAAAAAGAAAACTGTTCCCTGATGTTTATTTTTAAAGCCTGTAAAAAAGAAAACAGTTCCTCGGCATCTCCCCATACCCCTCCCCCATCCTGACCCTCCTTCTGCATACCCACCTCCCCACACCTCCCTTACCCCATACTTACCCTCCAAGGTTGGCAGCTGTGATCTTCTGAGGACCAGGACAGGTCTGCACTCTCTAAAGTCGAACTGTGTACTGAGGAATCAAGGTAAGCCCTGTATAATGACTGTTAATGGGGGTTTCAACTTATGTTGATATCTCAGCCATTTTTAGGAATTTTAACCCTAAATTTTCTACATGGGGTTCTTGTGACCCCACCTCATGAACACTGTCACTGTCATTTCATTACTCAGTCTGGAAAAGTGATTTTGCAGTCACTGTGCAGAATCACCTTTCAGGACTGATTAACGAAATGACAGTGCCAGTGTTCATGAGGAGTGGTCCCAGTCCCAAAAAGCCCATGTTGAAAATGTGGTGCATAAAATCCCCAAAATGACTGTGTTATAAGTGTGCATTGTGAGATTTCTATGCTTGCTCGTAACTTTTCCAATTTTTAATATATTCACTCCAGATTTTCAGCATTGCCAGATTTTCATACCTCCTCATGTCCTGCTCCGAATGTGTTTTTGCACCTGTGGTGCACAATGGTGTGTTCGTTGTGTGAAATCACCTTTTGGAATGGATGAATGAATGAAATGACAGTGGCACTCTTCATGAGGTGGTGTCCCAAAATGGTCATGTTGAAAATTTGGTGAAACAACTCCCAAAAATGGCAGAGTTACACCTGATTGATCAAAATTTCCTTACACACGCATGTAACTTTGGTCATTTTCAATATTTTCACTCCAAATTTTCAATATAGCCATTTTATCACACCACCTCATGAACAGTACATCTGTCATGTTTCACATCCTGCCCATAATGTGTTTTTGCACCTGTGGCATGGAATGCTATTTTCCCATGAATTTGAAAATTTTCACCTACAGAGTTCATCTGGCAGGATGATAAGAAGACTATGTTCAACATTTGGGGTCAAAATACAAAACAAAATGACAAAGTTATGGCCATTCATTGCAATTTCAGTATGCATGCTCGTAACTGCGGAAATCTTAAATATTTGCACCCCACATATTTTTTTATTTATATCCCTGCTCCATGGCCCTCTTTATCTGGAGAGAGCCCCAGCCCCATCAACCGACTTCTACCAGCTGATGCTGACCAGCTACCCCCATGGCTTACCCCCCAGCGGGGTCAGGGGGGCCACCCCCACCAAGACTGGATCCAGTACAGCGGTCAGGACCATGGCTATTCATGGGTGGGACCTGTAAGTTCCCTCTGTCATCCACCATGAGCCTTTTTCCTCCTGGGTTCTCCCCTCCAGGGGAGGAGCATGCAATGATGCCAGCAGCAGTGCCGCACATGCTCCTATGCATGCACCACATCAGGTATCTGCTCCGCTTCTTACCCAATGTCAGCAGCATTGGTGTGCCAGGCCCCTGCCAAAGCTGTGGTCCAGGCATGCACTGACAACTGGTTGCCCCCCTTCCCGGAGAAGGAGACCTGTCCCTGGAATGCTTGATCCTTCTCCTTCCCTGCCGACCTCCGGTGTTCCATGCTCGCTTCTGAACATGGGTCGCTGGCATGGCACAAGGTGTTGCATCCAGTGCCTCATCCCTCAGTACCACCAGGCCAGCAATGCACCCCACATTTTCAACATTGCCTTCTTATTAACCGAGCTTCTGTATTCAAATGCTGTCCAAAATATGACAGCTTGTCAAAACATACTTCCAGCAGGCTTTTCCTTCCACCAGAAGTTCAACTAACACAATACACCCCTGTCACATAAATCATGAAAGGAAACATTCGGCATTGACAAATGCTTTTTCTATAATGGGTTGTGCCAATGTGCTATCTGCTATACCTCTATTGCTTTCACTAAGGTGCTCTTCTAATTGTACTGTTAATCTCTGTGTGGTCTTGCTTATATAAAAGGTGTCTCACTAGCATTAAACCAAATAGATCACACGGGATGTATTATTACAAGTCATGAAATGTCTGCTTTGAAAAATGTTTGTATTTCCTGATACCTGAAAGGTGCTAGTGTTTTTAGTCACAGGGCACCTAACACAGTTGCCGCACCTATAGCACCCTAATGGGGGAGCTGGTATCCAACTGCATGCTTGTTGTTTTATGGGCTGGACCACATGAACCAGCTTATCTCCCACATTTTTGGTCCTCTTGTAGATAGTGTAATGTAATATCTTCCTGCTGCTATTTCAGTTCCTCTCCCAACCCCTCGCTAATGAGGTGCTGTGCCTAAACAATGTTATCCTGCAGGTGAAGCAATAAATTAGTCATTAAATAAGTGACATTAGCAGTGGTGGAAATGGGGGTAACCCATGGAAACTCAGTTCCAAGAGTTAAATGAACATTTGTCTCAGTTCCAGGAGCAGAATGGGGAAGGGTTACTGATTTGTAAAATGTAGCCCCAAAAGGCAAATACTGAGTAGGAAACATGTCTGTAGATCCCTGTCTGGTATGTGTGATTCTACATCAAAGATGGTCGATTGTTTCCATTACCAACACAGGACGTATAAAACAAATATAGTGGAATCTGTAAGTCTGAAACTACTTTTATCACTGCTTGACTTGCCACCTTTTAAACAGGCATGCCTCTTAACCTGTTGTCACTAAAATGTGGAAAACCATGGGACACCAACACTCAGAATGTAGGACAAATAATTAAACATGAAGATACAAGCTCAGAACATTGTGGGAACTATTATTTTTACTTGTGCAAGATTAATTTTATTTTAGCACTATGGAGTGTTTTAAATTTCTGCTTTCAGGTCTGAGTTCATAGAACTTTCTCTGTGAAGCAACACCTTTTTCATGTTGGATGAATGTGAGACAGAGCAATTCTTAGGGTTAAAATGAGGGCTATCCTTTGTAATGTGGGACCATTGAGAGGTACTGTATGTGGTCAGGTCTCAATACAAAAAAGATTTTAAATGTCAGTGGGGTTTACTGGTTAAATGATGCATAAATCAATAAGTCAGTCAATCAATCAATCAAATTCAAAGAGCTCTACTGTTTCTGATCACTTAAATATTCCCAAGATGATTTTGCTGTAAATATTGCCTTAAATGTTCCCACTATTTATAATGGTATTATAGTAACGTGCATGGTTAGGCCTTAATGTGTGTACATAGCAGACAGTTAAAAAATCTTGTTGTGTACATTCTGAGTTTCTGTGCACAGTCTAAAATAGTTATGCACATTCTATCATGTGCATGTGTGTCCCTGCTTGCACCAACTCCTGCCACTTTCATCTAAATCAGATGTTGCGGTGGTGAGAAGAGGTGGAGTTGAGGCACAGTCAGCAGCAAATGTCATGTCACTTGGGCAAAGTAACCCCCCCCCAGTGAGAAAGCCATCCCAGGCAGCCAGAGAAAACTACTCTGTTGGGGTGGTGAGTCACATCAGCAACATTTTTCAGTAACTGACCACCTATTTTTTTAAAAAATATATTTTCCAGCACCGGATGGCATAACCGGCAACAGCTGATGCTGCAAGGATAAGGGAGGCCCCACATTAAGCACTTAAGATGCAGGCAAGCACTCAATTAAACACTTGCCTTTCTTCTTTAAAACCATATACTATTATGAATAAAATATGAGTGACCATACACAACTAGCCTTGTGTTTCAATCTTGGGGTTGAGTTAACATCAAGGACCTCTCGAGCTTTGCTCCCAGGGTCCTTATGCTGTCATTTCAGAAAGCACAGGCTTGTTATGTATTGTCACCCATACGTTATTCTATATGTTGTAGATATTTCTAGTTCAATATTTGCTGTATATGTTGCTATTGGCGATACTTTTTGCCAGCTCAGTTCAACTGTATATATTATTTGCAATGATATTACTGTGCAGTGTGTACACTGTTTTTCTGTACCCCTCCCCCTTCGGGGTCACAACTGGAAATGAGCCTCGGCTCAGTGTGTCTTTTTCAATTTTCAACAAATAAATAAATAACTAAAGTAATAAAAAAATCAAAAGGAGATTTTCATAGGGCCTTAACGGATATGGCAGAAGTTAATTTCTGTCTGTATTCTGTACAGTACCCTGAACCCTAGGGACAGGGCACTTAGAAATAAACTTCTACTTACTAATATTTAAATGCAGGTCAAGACCATTAAAAAACAGGAGGGACAATTCATTCTTTGATTTTGATGATTTAGGGGTATTGAAAGACTGCTATAAGAAGCAAAAGGGGTAAGAGTAAACAGTACGGCATATTTAGCATGGAACAAGACAGAATTTCATTTGCAGTCTTCAGAAAACAACGACAGGGCATTTTACCACAGCACCATGTGGCCTCCCTCATATTGCAACATCAGTTATGTTTTTTTTAGATAGACAAATTATGTTCCTCTCTTGCCAGATAACATGATATTTCACTGCAACCGTCTGGTTTCAGATATTATAAAACACATTAAATCTTTCTTTTTTTTTCTCTTTTTTTAGATTTTGGAACATTTACATTCACATCTTGCTTTAATGCAAACTCAATTACTTACTTGAAAAAATAAGTGAAAATTAAAAAGTCAGCCTATGAATCAGTCTATTGTCATAACTCCCCCTTTCATCAAATAGTACTATATTAGATACTGTATGTAGTTCCTTCCCCCCTCACAGAATTTTAGCAATCACAATTTGAGTGGTAATTGAAAATGTCATTTTATCATTAAAATACAAGAAACAGGCTCTGTGTCATTGAGAGTCAGTACATCAGGAAGTAAAAGAATTAATTTTGGCAGCTGAAACCCATTCTGCTGCTTATAATTAAAATTGCACTTTGGAGTATCATATAAAAGTATGCCCTCCAACTAAACTATGCTTTAATGAAGCCCTATGAGCACATATTTTCAGGACATTATCATTAGTCCAACTGGGAAACCCCTGATGCACTGTTTAAATAACATACATACAGTGCCAGCAGACACTCATTCTATAACAAATCAGTGTCCATAACACAGAAGAGTTTTGTTTTAAAATAAGTCAAACAAAACCTTACCCATATAGTTATAGATGGCACTGTCACATTATGTTTGTGCCATTTATTCAGGTATGCACAGTTTTTTCATAAATTACAGTACATCATGAAGAATTAAGCAATAAGCCATGAGGAGGTGTGGGTTATCAGGGGATTTACCATGGCTGGCGTGGTTTGCCCACGAGGCGCAGCCGAGTGGGTAAATCCTCACCAGCCATGGTAAATCCCCGATAACCCACATCCCCCAAATGGCTTATTGCTATTATGCCATCAATGAAATATTTAATTGATTAAAAAAAAAAAGCATCTTTTAAAAAAGAAAAATATAAGGCAGTTTTTATTACAAATAACCTTGCACAGTAAAAAAAAAAATAGTCCTGGCCAAGCTGGTATCAGGAGGACTGCGGAGTTTGAGTTTTGTACTGCTGGTGACAGTTACCTTTTCGTTGGGTGACCAGCTGTTGGATTGCGCAGTGCCATGAGCCGAGGCGGAGGCAGTAGGAGCAGTTTGTTGTAGTAAGTGCCCTGCGACTTGAGTGCTGCTTTCGAGTTCGGTTTCAGGAACAGACCGACATATTTATTTTATTTTGGCTGGGCAATCAGCTTGAATGATGTATTTATTTTTATTTTTTCCGTAACTGTGAGGTATGAGCAAGGAGCTGGGAGGCCGGAAGCATACTTGTAGTGCAGCAACAGCGATGGAATTCGGAGGGAGCAGGCATTACAGGAACATTTTTGAAAAGGTTTGCCAGGTTTTTATAGGAGATATGCAACTTGGAATTTGTGTTTATGCCAGGCAGTTTTTTAAAACAATGTTTTGTGAGCTGGGGAAAGAGGCTGGGAGGGTGCCGTGCTGATTTGCACTTAGCGAGGAAACGAAGATGGCGGCTCGGAATGATTTAAAATTTTTTTTTTTAGTTGTTATTGAAATGCGGCTGGCTGGCACCTTTTGCGGTGATTATCAGAGGATTTACAACAGAGGTAAGGTGCCAGCCTGCCGTTTTCATTGGTCGGTGTCCGAGGTCCATGGTATAATTTATATTACGCTTACATGTTAGGCTGGGGCTCCTCACTATATTTTAGCTACCCACCAATGACAGAGTGATTGCTAGATACCCTGAGAAATCACCTAGCTGATGGCACAAAAGTCTGGGTGTTTGTGAAGGATGTCATCTGTACTCACTGAGCTCTTTTTAATTCTTGTTTATAAAATAAAGCTTTTCTTCTGGTCAAAACAAACAAAATGGCACCACTGGCATAGTGGTTCCTTGCTCCACATGAGAGAGCCTATAAAAAAAAGGAACTGAGGCAGCATTCACCTCCCCTTCTGTGCTGCAAATAAAAAAAATTAAAGGACTTTCTACATACCACACTAGAGTGTTCAAACAGCCCACTTTATAGAAGGTGAAGACCATAATCCATTTATGGAAAACACACACAGCAAGCAATTCATATAACATCAGTTGACTCTGTTGAACCACTGGTGCACTCAGAACAAAATGTATAGGTTAGCTGATGCATTTGGTATCTCTGGGCTGCGGACCAATGGTGTGTGGATTATTTGCTGCTTGTGTTTTTCACAAAGGTATTATAAACGTCACCATGAACAAAGATTTTTTTTTTTTAAACATTTGATAACCGGGAAAAACACATTGAGCCAAGGCTCATTTCCAGGTGTAATTAAGGCTGTTTTAACACACTAATGTGGTATATGGAAAGTCTTTTTGCAGTACAGAAAGGAAGGTGAGTGCTGTCTCTGTTTTTTTTTATTACATAAAACATTCCTTCTGCATCATTTCCCAGTACGAGAATGTTTTATAAGTGTATCCAGGTGCTGGCTATCATTTTTGCATGACCTTAAGATTTTTTTATATATCCACCAATGACAAAGTGATTGCTGAACATGTTGTCGGCTGCAAATGTTGAGCAAACCTTTAACAGAATAAACTAGTGTTTTACTTGCATATGGCATGCAAAAGACTGCACCAAGGGTATGTAAATGCTGACACCACCCCATGTTACACTACAAAGTTTATTCAGTATGTAACTGATATATGTGCTACAACATTACAAGCATTTTAGAAAGATTTAAGACTGCCTTCATTTATGGTATCTATTTGTTCATTTTGTGTCATGTTTACAAACAGATTCACATAATTTTGATCAGTATGCAAAGAAAGGAAGGACCACCTCCGTGCGTACTGTGGACAATGAGTAAAGTGGCAAGCAGAGAAAGAGAGCTATATGCTACCACAAAAGAATGGGACCAAAGAAGAAGCACTTGCCAAAAGATACTGGTGTAATATGTTTTTTTTAAGTATTAAAAGAACCAATATAGTAGATGAAATGTCACTGCAGTCTTGGATCAATAAAAATGTGTGTTTTCCCAGTCACCAAAATTTTAAATAAATATGTTGAATCTCAGTCATCACTGAATGCCATGAATATGTAAAGCTCTGACAAACTAGTTTAACTGCTGTGGTAATTCACTGATAACTACAATTAGGAGTTTTTCCCTTAAAAAGTGAAGAAAATATATCCTCCAAAAATTAAATATTAAATATTGGAACTGGCAGTATAGTCTAGAGATTTGAGTAATGAGTAGTGAATGAGCTTGATACATCCAGCAGACCGAGGTTTGATTCCCACAACCTCCACTTGCATACTGTGTGACTCTGAGCAAGTAACTTAACCTCCCCAGTGCTCTCTGGTCACCCCTGAAAACAGGCACTTGTGCCTAGTGGGCCTTACCTTGTTAGCAAAGGATGAAAAAAAACAAAACAAAACAAAGATACTGCCCAGGACATACCTGGAAATGAACTGTCACAGCTCAGTGTGGAAAGAAAGAAAGAAAGAAAGGCATTTGAAAACTTATATCAATATTATGAACATAAACAAGCGATTTGTGAAGCTACTTATTAAAACTTTTCTATAAACTCAGTCCTTTTTGTAAAAACTATCATCTACATATAAACTCATGCTGTATTGTATTATGTTGTCTACGTGTACTCACTCTCTGTGCAGGGGGAAGGGTGCATTTAGGCACCCTATGCTATGCTACACTGTGCTAAACTTTACATATACTGTACTGTAGCTCAGGGCTGTCACAATGTATTTATTTCAGAAGTTTTACCAAGAAAGACATATTGAGCTGGTAGCCGTTTGTTTCCAGATGCATCCTATGGGTGGGGTGGGGGATGGGGAGAACAGTACAGTAGAGAAGATGCACTAGGTTAAATAAAATTAATCAATAGCAAAAAAGGCAAACACAAACTGCAGAGTAACAGAGATTGCAGAAAAACCTTAAAAGTAGCTTCCTAGTAACAAAGTAATTGAAGGCTGATGAGGACACTAGGTCCATCAGGTCACCTCCCTCCCTTCCTTCCCATTTCTTAAGCAGGGACCAGTAAGTATTTTGTGAAAACATGCACTGATTTATAGGACTTTCCCACCCACCGTACTAACCCAGGGTGCCCAGCGATTCCCTTGGTAAGCAGAACTTTAAGTTTACTATGAAGGTTTGTACTGTCTTCAGGGCCACTGTCTCTGCTGTTAGGCAGTTTCATAGGACCACAAGAAGTGCCTCCTAATGTTACCCCAGAATTTACCACCTTTGAAGTTCACAGCATGTCCCCACATCCTGCTGTCACACACCAGTTCAGACATTTTCATCTGTTCGCATTTGTCAATACCCTTCAGTGAAACAGAAACTGTGGTCATGCCCCCTGACCCCCCCCCCCACTCCTCTTCTCCAAGGTGGATATCTCTTTTCCCTTAAACACTGACTATCACCTTTTGCTGTTCATACTGATACAAGTTTCCAAGAGAAATCTTTTTTTTTGGGGGGGGAGGGATTTTTGTCAGCAGATTACATACTGTTGATGTTCAGTGATAACTAAGATTAATACTTTTTGAAAGAATCAAAGGAAAAGAATTTGGAATTTATACTGCTTTTCATACAGATTGTATCTCAAGGTGCTTTACAATCCAAGAAGGGGAGGAAGAGAATGTTGCTGCCATTTTCAGTCCATCAGAAGATCAGAGAACACACAGATAAATTAAAGAGAGAGAGCAGGATTTTCAGACACCCACATCCATTTTTCAGATGTAAGTGCGGAATTCCACCCGAAAAGTTAGACCATACAATTTGGGTCTAACTCCCAGGACGAAATTCTGCAGTTATGTCCAAAAAATTGATGCAAGTCCCACAGCTGTGGCACAAATTGCCTTGAACTGTGGGCATTGTCGCATACGCCTCCAGATTTCTATGACTCGAATGCAGACATCGGGGCACATCTGTGTGGACACAGCATGCGTCTGAAACATGGACCCAAGTGCTGCTTCCACCCCATTGAATATCCTGCCCAGAGACATTAACAAGAGGTAAATTACAGGCAGACTAACCTTTGTGTGCCTTACTCAGGGTCTCACAGTTAGGAACTGGCGGTTGTAGGATTCAAACCCTGGCCAGCTCCATGCTCTAACTACTAAGACCAAACAACAATAAACAACAAGTGATTCTGCTTGTAAAAGTCTATCAATATGAGCAAACAAAAGGGAAAAATTAGTCCATTTTGAAAGCTTTTCTAAAACACCTGGTTGCAATTTTTTGACACATCAGATGTTGACTGTAATTTAGCGATAGAATAGCATGGTGTCAGCTAGATGTAAACTCCCTCAGAGTGTGCTAAACATGTCAGATTCAGGCAGTGCCTTGCTTATCTGATATGTTACATGCAGTGTCAACTGCAGTTTCCCTATAGATGTGTTGTTGGTATATAAAAAGTAATGTTAGTGCATCTGTAGCTTAATTAGTAAAGATATTCAAAAGCTAAGAAAAAAAGGAAAGCACAAAACAGATTCTGTGTGCCTCATCTGACTTTCCCAACAACTTACTACACAATGCAAATGTCTACTGTTTGCCCAAAACAAAGTATCTTGTTCTGGAGCTACAAAGCTGGAGAGGGGCCATGACATGATCCGTCGAGATATAACAAATCTCACCATATGCCTCCAATAGCAAATTGCCTCTCTCAGTAGGGATCTACAGAGCCAGTGGATGAATTAAATCTTACTCTTACTTGGAATCTTGAAGAATTTTAAACCGAAAGGTTTTTGGGTTTTTTTTTGTTTCAGTTTTCATGCAGGATCAACAATTTTTAACTCTGTAGGGCAAGTCATGTCGTTTGTGGATGAAGATATATGGATTCCTTTTTTTTGTCTTTTTTTTTTCTATTATTTGTTTATCCTCCTGGGAGCCTGGCAGGGACCCTCAGAGGGACTCAGTCTCTGGATCACCATTCCCCCACCCGACATCCCCTATGATCCCCCATGTGTTCCCCCCCATAACAGGGTCGAGGCAAAGGGTTGCCGGCTTTCCCCCACCCCTGGAGAGAAATCCAGATGTTTGGGGAGTTGGGACGGGTGCTGATGAGCCATCATGGAGCCTACCAGCTCCATATTCCTCCATTTTCTCTGCCCCCCCACCAACGTCATACGTCGGCAAAGTGCCTCCCAACTTGAATCTCCTCCAGCCACTGCCAGAGGGAGATCAACAAGCGGGATGGCAATCCCTCCCTCCCTGAGAGAGGAGAACAGTCCTTTGGATGCTCAGTCCTCTCTCTCTCTTCCCTGCAGACCCCAGCAGCCTGGGCTCATTCCTCAACCTGAGTTGCTGACGTTGATCCTAGGTGTAGCATCCAGCACCTCAACCTCCAGCGCCACTGGGCCGGCTGGAGATACATGGATTCCTAAGATATTAATGCAGGTCCGATGGGCTGCACCTGTAGCAGCAGGAAACATATTGATCTGTATTATATGTAAAAGGTTAGTGGAGGTGCATTTCTGATGCAGACTTGACTGGGCTTAGTGTGAAAATACTGATAGTATTGAATCAAATGGTATCAATGCAACTTGCTATACAGGAATTGTAACAGTATCAGTTTTTGTTTTACAGAAATACAGTATATTTGTGACCCCCCAAATGAAAATGTGATACATCTTTAGGGGCAATACCTCCATTTGCTTGATGGAAACATGAAAAAAAATAAATATTCTAAACATGATTCTGATTAGCCAGGGAGCTGCTCCTTTTGGCTTATTTCAGAATTTTCCTTCCTTGGCCATTATAAGTGCACTGTACATTTCTTCAAGCAAAACCAGTAGTTTATCTCTAATGGCCATGATATGCTATTACTAAATGAAACAATGGGAATCACATAACCATGAGCTGCTGGAGTCCAGACAATGCAATATGTGGGACTTGATTGGTTGAACCCTTCCTGAATTAGGTGCTGAGGAGGGGCAGCAGCATGCCTCTTTTCAGCTTCCCCTCAATATTACATATGCCCCTCATTTTACTCCTCTGAATTGCTCCACCCACATAGAAAAGGAGCTGTAAACTTATATTTTAAAGCAAAAAATGACTGCAATCAGAACAACCAGCATGCAGTCAGCAAGCAGATCCAGACCGACATGCAGGGCAATGTGTAAATAATTTGCAATATTCACTTTTGTTTGCTGCTGCACAAGGTATTATATAGCTTTCATTTACCAGCCATGAAATATTTGGACCTGTAATGTCACCAGAAGCAGCAGGTACAGCAGGGAAGGGGTTACAAGCAAACTTCCAAATGGAAACCATATCCTTTGCGACTCTGACCTCATACTCATATACCAGATCATGACTGTGTGTAACCTTGGATTTTCTGCCATTGGTAATCTGATTCTCCTTTTGGGGGCAAGGGACCAATTACCATGACATGACACAGGACAAGGTTAAAACAAACAGTGGAGTGTGTGGAATAAATAAACACATTTCCTGACAGTTCCTGTTAAGCAGAAATGGATGACTTCCCTGTGCGCTTCTGGAAGCAGGGGTTATAATATTGTTCTCTGTAGATTGCAACCCTCCCACCCTTCACCCCAATTTCTGATAAATACACACTATAAAATCAGCTTGCATAAAATAGGTATTTACTGGGGGGGGGGGGGCTGCTCCTGTTTGTGTTTTAAGGCCCAGTTTGCACAGATGATTTGTATGCGATGTATATCCTGTACTGCACTCATCTTATGCATTATGTCATCACCTTTGTAACCACATCACCTAAATGGCTGTATTTCTTTGTGATTGTGTTCTCCCCTTCCCCTTTTCACTGGGTCACAGCTGGATATGAGCCTTGGCTCACTGTGCCTCTCGTGGTTATCAATTTTTAAATAAAAATAAATTATTTAAGTACTTAATGTGTTAACTTTGATTATTCTACTGCCCTGCTGTTTAAGGCTCATTCAAATTCATTATATATTGCAATTGCACAGTTATCCTTGATGGGTGATGAGATAGAACTGTGCAATCCATACTGCACAGTGGTTATCCTTGATGGGTGATGAGACAGAACTGTACAATCCATACTGCACAGTTATCCTTGACAGGTGATGAGATAGAACTGTGCAATCCATACTGCACAGTGGTTATCCTTGATGGGTGATGAGACCAGTATGATGAGACAGTAATCCTTGATGGATGATGAGACAGAACTGTACATCTGTCTTGGCACCCATCAAGGATATGGACTGTGCAGTTCTGTCTCATCAGCCAGCAAGGATAACTGTGCAGTATGGATTGCACAGTTCTGTCTCAGCACCCATTAAGGATAATTGTGCAGTATGGATTGCGCAGTTCTGTCTTGGCACCCATCAAGGATAACTGTGCACAATGGACTGCACAGTTTTGTCATCACCCATCAGAGATAACTGTGCAGTATGGATTGCATAGTTCTGTCTTGGTACCCATCAAGGATAACTGTGCAGTATGGATTGTACAGTTCTGTCTCATCACCCATCGAGGATAACTATGTGGTATGTATTTCTGCGGGTATGTTTTTCTAAGTTTCTAAAGCTACTGAGAAGCTCTCCGCTGAAGGATATTCAGAACAATATAGCAAACCGGAAGGTATTTAGTAAAGTTCCATCATGATACACTATACAATTTTGCTAAACATTCTGGGAAATATTGCTCACTGTATTACAAGCTCCTTTATCAGGTCCCAGCATTACTTCTCTCCCCATACAAAATACTCCACATCTTGCTCATGTCTAAAGGAGTACCTATAATATAAAATGTCAGGACCAATGACTCATCAGCCCTCCTTCTCCATCATGACAATGCTGTGGGGAGATGGCCTCTGCTTCTCTTTGCAAGGCTTCAGTCATGAAGCTAGTATATTTTGGTGTGTGGGGGGGTACAGTTGGGATTTTTTTTCAAGTGGTGTGCTTCAGGGCCTGTAGCCAGTGATGGGTGGCTTGCCCACATATGAATTATATACATGAAGTGCTAGGGTATCTTTGCATGCCATTGGCTTTTGTGTTTGACCTTGAATACATTGCCATTTCCTGGATTCTCTTTATCTACTGTGAGCCATTTTGTGTTTGCCTGTGTTCAGCTTGGGCCATGGCTCATTAGCCTAACTGCATCACCTGACACCTTTTTATGTGTGTCCCAGTGTGTGTTTTAGTTTGTTTTGCTAGTTGAGTACATGGTAATAGGGTGTTGGTTGGCTGGGGACTTGTGATGGGGTACTTGGGAGGCAGGGTGTGAGTGGTTGAGTATCTGGGTGATTGTTTTGGTAATTTTGTGCGTTCAGAGGATTGGGGTGTGGTGATGGTGTGTTTGGGCTGTTGGGAGTACAGTAACTGGATCTCTGCATGATTGTAATTGTGTCACCAGGTGCATATGATGTTGGGGACACCAAAGGGAGTGTATAGGTGTGGGGTTATTTGGAGGCTGGTGATTGGAGAGGGAAAGTGTGTTACCAGTGGATTGTGGGCAGAGTGAAATGCCACTGATGGGTCTGTAGGGGGCACACTGCTATTTATGGGTCTTGGAAAAAGGGGGATTGCAGGTGGTGCTGTGGGAGCAGTGCTGCTGATGGAGCTTTATGGTGGTGGAGGAGTGCTACCTGCTCCGTCTCTGTATTCCATCCCACCCTCCACTCCAACTAATTGACTACCCAATAGTGATGCCATGAAATTAATTTTCGCTGGCGAAATTGCTACAAAAATGGCAATTTTGCCACGCAAATGTTTTGCAAAATTGTGGCAAAATTTAGCAGTTTTGCCCACAATTTTGCCAGTTCAACAGTCCCCCACCAACAGCAAAATTTTGCCTGCAGGTGGCGAAATTTCACCCACTGGTGGCAAAATTGCAGTGGTGAAATTTCACCCATGAGCAAATGTTCGCCGGCTAGTGGGTGAAATTTTTCTCGCAACTGTGGACGAAATGTCACATTTCGCCCAGCGAAATATTTCACAAAATGTGCAAATTATGCAAAATATTTTGCTGGGTGAAATATTCCAATTTTGCACAACACTACTACCCAATGGACAAAATGTAAGGGCAAGTTGACCATGGCTGAAAGACCTGAAAGGTTGAGCACATTTTAAAAAGGTTGATGTTGTTTTTTTTGCCAAGGCAATCAAGCAGCTGGTCCACTTAACACCCTTTGCATACACACAAAATAAAGGTGCAGACATATTTAAAGGCAAAATGCAAAGTACTGTGTTCAAAATATAAATGTAATCATTTGATCATTCATGCTTGACACAACAAATCACATGAGCCATAATACTGAGGCACAAAGAAAATCAAATACAACCAAAGTGGCATATGCCTACACAGATTCACAGTAGAAAAAAGATACAATACAAAAATATTTTGTAATGAAACAGAAAAGAAATAAAATGCAAATCAGTATAAGACAAGATCTAGCCAGAGCCGATACAGCTGTGGTGAGCTGCCAAATGACCAAAGTTACATGCGTACGTAGAAAATGTGGAACAGGTGGGGTCACGTGATGGCTGTCTGAGGAATGGCTGCTCTCCTACTCTGTTCCTCTCCTCTCCCATTTAAAACTGCCTTTTTATCCTATTCTAACTGGAGACAATAGTTCATGTACACCTCCCAAGCCGTCGGAAGAGCTGTTCTGTGGATCTGTCTCGCTGATTATGGAGGTTGATATGAGGAATGCCCCGCCGCGCCACTTGCTGCATCCTACACCTGAAAAAGACAAGGCTACGAAGAGGCCTAAATTGCAGCCTGTAACCATGAGCAAAGCCCAGCCGAGCGCCCCCACGCTAACTGAGAGACGCTTTATTGAATGAATGAAGCCTTTACAGGAGACGATTTCTGTGATCTCTGCAGATCTCCATCAGATGTGCACCTCAATTGACTTGTTGTCTACCAGGGTTGGCGATTCTGAAACCCGGCTAGCGACAATAGAAAAAAAGTCGGATCTGGACACTGTTTCCACTAGGCGCAGGTTGAAAAAGTTGGAAGATAAATTGGAGGACCTGGAGGGGTGCAGTAGGCGCAACAATCTGCTAGTACTTGAATTACCAGAGAAGGAAGAAGGCAATAATCCTATATTGTTTACTCAAAAACAGTGTGAAAAGGTCGCTGGTCCTTCCTTCCAATAGTGGCACTTACATTATTGAGCGAGCCCATCACTCTCTGCGCCCCCCCCCCACACCTGGAGCCCCTCCTTGGCCATTCATTTTTAAAATGCTGAATTTCCAAGACAAAGCTCACAGCCTTGCTAAGATTAAGGATCTCCAGGAAATTCAATGGGAGGGCCATCTGTTGCAGTTTATCCAAGACCTCCCACACACAGTGAGATTAAAGTGATAAGAGCTGCACCCTACCGTGGCAAAGATAATCACTGCCGGGAAACTGTTTAAAGTCCGCTACCCTGCAATCCTACAGGTGAAACTCACAGACAAGTGGCACTTTTTTGAAACCCCAGAGCAAGCCATGGCAGAATTGAAGATCCTCTTGCCTGACCTTTTCAAATGATTGCAGCTCTTCCAGAGAGGTATGGAGTCTGAGGTTTTAGACTGAGCTAAGGTGTGGTTTTCACATCGATTTGGTTGCATACCCTCGACCGGCAGGAGAGACTGTGTGCACTGATCTGCCTGAGGCTTCTAGAATGTTTCTGTGAGAATATCCCACTGCAGGCTTCTTCGCACAAGGAGTCTTTCTTTCGATTTCCCGTAGTGCATCTCCTGGTTTGATTCCCACCATACTACTTCCCGACTGCTTGTATGGCATCCTGATTGCCATATCTTTTCCCTGGAGAAACCAAAGGTTGACAACTGCTGCAATGTCTGCTAACTTTACCCGTGTCAGACCTGCGGACTGTAAGATGGACTGTTTTTGCTCTCCTTCAGGGTGAATGATCGGGGAGATAAGGGGACACTCACTTCACTTGTTTAAATGTTCCTATTAGCTTATGGTCCACTAGCTAGTCACAGCAATTTACGTATGATCTGATACTTGTGGGATTTAAGAAACTAAGACTTTGGCCTGTGCATATATTTACTTCTTCCCTTCGAGGGGAAGCCCAGCAGGCTCTGATTCGCTAGCTAATCGTTATGTTTAACTGTTTTTCCAGGCCAGTTCTGCTTGATAAGTTTACAGTTGATATCTTGTACTGTTCACTTCAGTTAGATATCTTATGGTGTCTAGTACTCTTTTGGCAGTTAAGATACTGTTGTGACTCTATTTTTGGGGGGAAGGGGTTAAGATGCTGCATTCCCTAGGGCAGGGGCTTAAACATCATCTACCTTTATAAGTTAGGTATTCTCGGTTATTAGAACTGGGGTAGTGTTGCTATATTGTTCCAAAGCTTTTATGAGTTGTGCTTGGGAGATGGGGAATGGGGAGTACTCCTTTGTTGGGTTATTGTGGGGTGGGAACTGCAATCTGTGCTCTCCACTGACTCGGCACCAAGTTTTCCAAACGGCGGAAAAGTCTAGGACAATTTCCCCCAATAATCTCAGCCCCCGGGACAGGATTGTGGCAGATCATCTAAAGAGACGGAAATCTTATCCCTCTCGACCTGTTTTTCATCTGTATTACTATTGTATTTGATGGGAAGGGTGTACAATTTTGTTTCATGGAACATAAAAGATGCCCAAGATAAATGTAAGAGGGATGTAGTCCTGCGTGACCTCCACCATATTGGTGCGAAAATTACTTTCCGCCAAGAAACTCACCTATGCAGGAGGATATCTCCCTTTTTCGGAAAACCTGGGTGGGGCAGGTCTTTGGGGTGGGAGCATCCACAAAAAGTAGTGGAGCTGCTATATTGATCACTAAATCAGTCCCCTTTACCATGACACAGGAGAGGTGGGACCCTGATGGCAGATATATCATAATTGGAAGGTAACCTTGAGTCTTTTCCCATACTCATTGGAGCAATTTATGGTCCAAATTCAGATTCTCCAGGGTTTTTTACCCAACTAATTTCCCTCCTGGTTACTGACCCCCCTATTTTAATGATCCTGGGAGGGGACTGGAACCTGGTATTCCAATTGGATTTGGACTGATCGGATAATAAGAGAGTAGGTCTCTCCCCTTCCCAAGAGCCTTGAGGGATCTTGTGATGGGTACAGGGCTTATAAATGTTTGGCACTCGTTATACCGCTCCGAGCGACAATATACCTATTATTCCCCTCCCCATAAAAGCTTGTCTTGTATTGACTACTTTTTAGCTAGTTCTTTTTGCCTTCTGGGAGTGGTGGACGTGTCCATACTCCCTAGGGCCTTATCAGACCATTCTCCAATCACTCTGACTTATCTACTGGGACCCGGAGTAAGACGAGACTCGATTTGGAGGCTCAGTACCAGACTTCCACACTTACTCACACCAGTGATCTTATCTCTTCAATTTTGGAGACTAATAGAGGCACTGTAAGTAGAGTTGAAACAGTCTGGACTGCACTCAAGTGTGTGCTACGAGGCAAATTTAATTCGGCTTCTGGTCACCTGGGCTTGTAAAAATAAAGAGCAGTTGGATACCCTGCTCGGGAAAATCCAACAGTTAGAGCATACTTTGAGTCGCCTTTCCCCAGACTCAGACTGGGCCAAGCTACACCGGCTACAATCTCAATATGCTGCAGTCATAGCCCAAAAGGCGGAGTTAGCTTTACATCGTACTAAGTTAAAATACTTAAAGTCAGGGAAAAGGTGGGTAAGCTACTGGCCCTCAGGGTCAGGCAGGCAGAAGCAAGTAGATATATAACAAGATTGCGCCCCACTTCGGATAGACTGGTGATATCGATCCTAATGAGATTGTGAACACTTTTGCTAAATATTTTCGATGCTTATGTGAGAAGGAAGATAGGCCCCCCCAATCAGAATCCAATATTTCTGATTATCTAGACTCGGCTGCCCTCCCAAACTTGCCCCCCCAGCTTGTTGCAAATCTGGGCTCATGAATCACACTCAGCGAAATAGAGTACGCCATTAAGCAGTTGCCCCTGGACAAAGCCCCCGGACCGGATGGTCTTCCTAGTAATCTTTACCAGAAGTGCACCCCACAGCTTGCCCCACTATTAATGGAGGTGTTTAACTCTTGATTTGAGGATGGTATGGAGGATAGCTCCTTCTCAGAGGCATTAATCATCCCCAAGCCTAGTAAGGATCCTTTGCTCCCGGAAAGCTATTGGCCTATCTCACTCCTCAACATGGATGTGAAGATTTGGCCAAAGTTTTAGCCAACCATCTAGCTCCGATAATGGGTGAAGTCATTGGTCCAGAACAAGTGGGCTTTATGCAAGGTAGGTTTTCTGGAAACCACATGAGGAAACTCATTCATCTGCTACTGGCATCGAGGGAGTCTGGGGTCTCTGAGGCCCTGGCCTCCCTTGATGCCGAAAAAGCATTTGATAGAGTCTCCTGGGAATTCTTATTTGCAGCCCTAAGTAATTTTGGAATCCCAGAAGAGTTTGTCAGATGGGTGAAAATGCTTTACACTTCTCCCACAGCTAGGAATTGGTGTAATGGTTCCCTGTTGGCTCCTTTTCCCCTTCACAGAGGTATCCAAAAAGGACACCCACTTTCCTCGCTACTTTTTAATTTTTACCTTGAGCTCTTATTTCATAGGCTAGTCAACTCACCTACTATTTTAGGCATTCAACTCACTGCAAATGATAAATGCTGTCTGCATATGCTGATGATCTTCTCTTGCATATAGAGGAACCCAGCCACTCCATCCCTGTCCTGTTAGAAAAGATCGATAAATTTTCCCCACTTTCCTCATATAAGTTAAACCTCTTCAAAACAAAGATTTCCCCCCTCAACAACCAACTTTCTCGAGCCGACATCAATCATTTAAGCCTCTCATGGGAACAGGCTGTTGGTTAACTAGGATCTGCAGCTCATCCTGTAGGTAGGGAAATGGACAGACTAGGTGGGCCAAGCCGTCCTTATCTATCGTCAAAGTCTATGTTTCTATGTTTGAACCCAAATTACTAACCTACTTAGGTATAAAAATTGCCCAAGATATCCCTACAATGGTCAAGGAAAATTTTACCAGCTTGCTCCAGACTCTGAAGACTGACTTAGACAGATGGAGCCTTCTCCCGCTCTTCTTATGGGGCCGGATAAATATTATAAAAATGAATGCACTGCCCAGACTTCTCTACCCCATAAGCGTGATAGGTCTCTTCTTCACCAAGATCTGGTTCACTCTCCTCCAGAAATTACTCAGTGCATTCTTATGGAAACATAAAGCAGTGCATAGATCATATAGTAAATTAACAGCCCCCAAAATACAGGGTGGATTGGCCCTCCCATCTATCTTCCTTTATTATGGTGCACAGCACATCAGCAAAATAGCTTTTTGGACTAATGACCCAGTTTTTAGTATCTCCCATACGTATACCCCTATTTGGGTTGAGATAGAGAAAACTCTGGTGGACAGAGCCCATATTTCTCTCTCGGCTCTTGTGCACCTTTCTCCCACTTATCTCCCCAAGTACTTAAAAAACACCCCAACTGATTGGTCACTCAGCTTTCCATCAAATCCAAATTCATTTGTCAAGGAATTGGCACCTTTCTCTCTCCTAACTAATTGTAAGCAACCCACATTTCCAGCTAGACAGAACAACGATCCCATTAGCTTTTCTTCCACAATTTAAGGACAGTACCCTTGATACCTTTTTTCAAGGAACTGATTTGGTCACTTTTCCTATTCTTCAACTCCGATTACACCTTGAGGGTAAGGATATGTTTAGATGTTTGCAGGCTAAGAATACAGTTCTCTCCTTTTTGGGGCCCAAACCATGGCAGCCCTCCCCAGCAGAGGACCTGCCCTCTTTTTTACAAGTAGCAAAACAAGAGCATGCGGTATCCAGGGTTTACAAATACCTGCAAACGTTCGATAATACTCTTTCCTCTGGCATGTGCTACTATTGGTCACAGGATCTTTTCCTTTCCACGGAACCCTCCTTTTGGAGGAAAGCTTGGAGTTCAGCTTATAAATACCTCAAACTCGATAAACTCCGTTTAATTCATTTTAACATTATGCATAATTTGTATTTTACTCCTGTCAGACTGAACAAAATTGGTAGATTAAGTTCTCCTCTTTGTGAACATTGCAAGATAATTCCCTGAACCCTATTTCATCTGCTATGGAATTGCCCAAAAGCACAGATCTATTGGAACTCCATAAAGCAGGCCCTAGACCCCTTGTTGTGTCTGAAACCCCTGTTTACTCCAGAATGTTGCCTTTTATTTGTTTTCCCGCAAGGGACTCCCAGGGTTAGAAAGGCTCATATTGCACTAGTAGCCTCTGCTGCTGTGTTGGTAATGCTTAGGCACTGGAAGGAGGACTTACTTCCCTCTGTCCTGGAATGGTACTGGGAAGCCCTCTTTGCAATTCAGCTGGAGAAACATATTGCGAACATGCAGCATAGGCCACAAAATTTCCAATCTATCTGGGAGCCCCTTTAAACACTGCCCTCCCTCTGGAGACCTTAAAAACCAGATCTTAGTCCCATTATTGCTGGATGTCCAAAACTTCTACGTGTTTACTTAGAGTTCTGCATAGAGTGGTCGGGTGAGGGGGGATTTGGGGGGGGTTCTTAGGGTCTGTTTTTTATTTTTTGTTTATTATTTTTTCGGTCCTTGTATGTTTGCAACTTCTGCTCAGTCTACGTGTAACCCTGTATTATATATGCTGCACTAAATTCAATAAAGTATATTGAATAAAAAGAAAATGTGGAACAACTGGGTGAAACTTGGACATTTTTTAGAGTTGTTTCTCCAAATTTTCAACATGGCCTTTCTGGGACCCTACCTCATGAAGAGTGCCACTGTCATTTTGTTTACTTGCCCTTAAAGGTAATTTCGCAGTGCGACCACACCATTCTGTGCCACAGGTGTGAAAACATGTTTTGGGCAGGATATGAAAAATGACAGCTGCACATAAGGAGGTGTGCAAAAATGGCAATGTTGAAAATCTGGAATGAAAATATAAAAAATTGGTGAAGTTAGGAGCGTGCATAAAACTGCCTAACACACGCTTGTAATGCAGTCATTTTTTTTGAATATTTTCACCAAATTTGCAACATGGGCTTTTTGGGACCCCACCTCATGAACAGTGGCGCTGCCATTTCATTAATCAGTCCTAAAAGGTGATTGTGCACAGCAACCACACAATCACCTTTTGAGACCAAGTAACAAAATGCCAGTGACAGTGTTCATGAGGTGGGGTCCCAAGAATCCCATGTTGAAAGTTTGGGGCCAAAATTCCTAAAAATTGCTGATATATCAACATAAGTTGAAAACCCCATTGACTGCCATTATACATCACTTACATTTGATTCTTCAGTTTGTGGTTTGGCTTTGAAGAGTGCAGACTTGTAGACTTGTCCCGGTCCACAGAAGATGACAGCGCCGACCTCTGGAGGTAAGAATGGGGTAAGGGGGAGTAAGGGGAGGAGGGTGCTTAGTGGGAGAGTGGGGATGGGGAGGGGGAACTGGGGCGATGATGAGGGACCATTTTTCTTTTTTACAGGTAAAACGAAAGACCTTGGGGGACAGTTTTCTTTATTTACAGGAAAGAAAAGCATACATTTGGGCACACTGGGGTGAGCTGTCAGTGTGCCACATGAGCTGGGGGGTATATGATGCTGACATGGGGACTAGGCACCCCAATGCTGGCACCGGGGGGGAACAAAAAAAAAACATACATTTGGGCACACTGGGGTGGGCTTCTAGTGTGCCACATGAGTTGAGGGGGGAGGTTACATGATGCCGACATGTGGACTGGGCACCCTGATGTCAGTGCTGGGGAAAAAAACATACATTTGGGCACACTGGGGTGGGCTCCCAGTGTGCCACATGAGTTGGAGGGTACATGATGCCAACATGGGGATTGGGCACTCTGATATCAGTGCAGAGACAGGGAATGGAGGGTGCAGGGAGGACAGCTGCAGTGGGAGGGAGTTGGAGGGTTTTATTTGCTGCTGGTTCAGGGAGGGAATGGAGGGAGTGGGGAGGACAGGAGCAGTAGAAAGGTGCAGGAGGAGGAGGAGGACAGGAGCAGTGGGAGAGTGCCGTCCTGAAGATGGTGGCAGTGATGCAACTGCACATGCACGGTATTCATGCATGTGCAGTTGCAGTGAGTGGCATTCTGCCAGTCACAAGATGGTGTCACCGACAGAACTGTGCATGCATGTGAGGCATGCGTGCTTGCACAGTTCTTGTCCTGGAATACGGAAGTGGCAGCTGAAATAGTGTGGCTGTTACTCCATAGTGGCCAGTCGTGGCGGAGTGTTACAAGCTCCATTGGACTATTGGAAGAATACTGTTGAAAGTCCAATAGAAGATGCCATGATCTGCTGCTTTAAGGCTATGATCACGAAATGGCTGTAGGCTCCACACACAGCCATAAAAACTATCCAAAAATGGAAACTTTCTGATAATGGAACACATTAGAAGTATGGAAAAAACACCTTGTCAAAAATGCATTAGTCACCCATGCTACACAACATGGACCAGAACACACCTTCAAGTTCATTGGGATAGAGAAAGTTCACAGAGGTAAAAGAGGGGGAGACATAGACAAAATACTGTTACAGCGAGAGACCATCTGGCAATATAAATTGAAGGCTCTCACCCCTCCAGGTCTGAATGACTATTTTCAACTGGTTCTATTTTCACAAACATTTCCATGTCTAAACAATGGGTTGTGCCTAGGTCTTCTGGATGTAGTAAGGATGCCAATTAATTTGTAGTACAGCATTTAAATTTATCTGTTATGTCAGGGTTATATTTCTTTATTGGGGACTGAATTCTGCAGCATGCAGTTCCCTTTCTCATTCCTACATTGCTATTTGCTCTCTATTAAAGAGCCCCTGACATCAGTTTAAGAACATTGAAAAATGTAAGATTTAGATGCGATTCAGTTTATATTTCATATATTTTCCGCACTTCTTTACTGGTTTATGTTTATTCCTGAGGACAATTGCATGAAAACAAGATCACTGTCCCTTGCACTTTATTTGCTTTGGTAGCTTATCTACACCTGACATCATAATCTACTATTTATGACATCATAGTTATCTCCACAGTAACAGATTGTGGTGTCATAAACAGAATTGTGATGCCAGGTATAGGCAAGCAGCAACAGTTGATAGGGCAGATATCCTGTTCTCATTTCCTTAGTAATAAAGTAAAGTAAGGATGACAATTACGGGCAAAAATGAAATATAAAGTGAATTGTGTCTAAAGATTACATTTTTTAAAGCTGACCCAATTGTGTCAGGTATACTTTAACAGAAAACTTTCAGACCAAGTGTAATCAATGGTTGCTTTTATCTTTGTATATATATACCTGATGGTCTGTTGCTTTTACACTATTTGCAATAGGTATTTTTCCTTGAAAAGCAACATATTTTAGGTGCTGCCTTTTCTATATTTGCACTGGGCTGATTTATCATTTTGGAATCCTTCTGCATGCAGCTGGTCACATAATGCTGTTTTACAGCAATTGCTTCTTTACCTCCCCTTTTGGTGAGTAGTGGTATAATATCACCTATTATAATATGTATCTGGCTTTTTAGCTACAGAATTCATTATATGGCCCCCTTATTAATACTGGTACCCTTTTATGAGCGCTTGGGGTCATTGCTACCTTGCGCTGTGGGCTTGTGCTGCCAACCTACCCCATGATACCAATTGCCTGTTTATAATATATTTTCCTTTTATCCTGTTTCTTTGATTTTACTTATTTGATGTTGGATCATTTCTTGGCACTACAATCCTTATGCAGGAGGCTTCATTTTAAGCACTCAACTACATGTATGTTTTGATAGCCTTTTACTTTTTATTAACAACATGAATTTAATTCCTGATGATGTGGCTCTTAAAGTGACAATGTCAACCCTCTTAGGCCACAAAGTGCCCCTACTTTATAAAAAATACATGTTTTGATTATTCACATTCTATACAGACTGCTGATGTAGCTGGTACTTTGATTCTTATCCTTTTTTCTTTCAAGAAGTGAATAATAGACTGCCTTGCATACTAGAGTTACCACACAACAATATGTTTGTTTACATTCCTTGATCAACTACCACTGCATCTTTCCTGGACTTGGGAACATCCCCAGCACAGTCTAGTCAACTCATGATACAGTCAGAGGAGAAGAGATTATTGTATCATGAATGCTTGCACTTTTTGGGGGGTGTTCTTAATGTTCAGGAAGTATGCAAGAAGTGTAGATCAAGGATTTAAAACAAAACAAACAGCATGTGTTTGAGCTCTAAGACTGGAAGCAGATAAAACAATTGGCAACATCAGTGAATGTTAGAGAAGGTAAGCAATCATAAAATGTGTATTTTAATGAGATATAATACTATGCAAAAAAGGTTGACAGTGCCCCTTTATGGTTGAAACATCTAGTATGATCCGTGTATGTGGTACCTATTTTATATCAAATGGGTTTTGTTTGGCAGCTTATATATATATATATATATATATATATATATATATATATATATATAATATATACTGTACAGGTATATATTTTTTAATATAATCTTTCCTATATTTATAGGATTGTATGCAGGGATTATTGTGAGTTAAGGATTATTTATTAGATATCTATGTTATGATCATATTAGATATTCTGTCTTGTTTATTCTCTCTGATATTTCATTAACTGATTACTTATTTTATTTTCAGCCTCTTGCATTTATCATACTGCTTCTTGATTTTATCATTCGTTTCATATCCATATTCTTCTTTTTCTGCTTTCTTCTGCTTTCCACTTCCCTTCCCCCTTTTTATTCTCGTTTCTGCTTTATTTTTTTTCTGTTTCATTACAAAATGTTTTTGTTTTGTATTTTTTCTACTGTGAATGTGTACAGGTATATGCCACTTTGGTTGTATTTGATTTTCTTTGTGCCTCATTATCATGGCGCACATGGTTTGTGGTGCTAAGCATGAATCGTCAGAGAGTACATTTATATTTTGCACACAGTGTTTTGCACTTTGCCTTTAAATGTGTTTACATCTATAATTTTTGTGTATAAAAATGGTGTCAAGTGGATTTACTGCTTGATTGCCTTGACACAGCACACAGTTACATGCATGAAATGTTGGTGGCAGAGGGGTGCTACCACAGGTTTTTTTTTTTTTTTATCAAGAAAGTATAGGTCCTTTTACTTGCCTGGCTCTGCACCACATTGATGGGTGCAGATCAACTGCAGCGTTGCCTTTTTTGTGTGTGCAGGCAACCCACACAACTTCCAAAATGAGCACTCGCTGAAATGGCTTTCCCTGTTTTCCTGGGTTCGTCATTTCCACGCATCATTGTGAAACGCATCTGGTGGCCATGTAATCAAATGGTAGTGCTCACATCTCTGCTGGTGAAAGTCTTGCATGACCCTTCAGGATCCTTGTTGTCTGTCAATGCTGCACTACCTTATGGTGTGTCCTGAAGCTCATACGAGCATCGAGATACACCATAAGGCAGTGCGGCATTGACAGACATGAGAATTCCAGAGGGTCATGTGAGACTCTTTCTGGGATCAATTTCAACTGTGCTGTGTAAAAAGCACACTGATACAGGAGCAAAAATGTGAAGGGACCACAACGAACAATTGTGGTGCAGAGGGGCGCCGTGTAAAAGTGCCTTATATGATATTTTTTCATCGAACCACAGATGTCGGTATCCAATTTTTGGTGCCTGTAGTCCGACATCTCCTGCTTCAGTTGTGTGTTGCCTCTCTTACCTGCTGCTGGATGCTACACAGACCTTCAGATGCCTCCCTGTTTGCCTTTTTGTTAAATGACTTCTTTCAGTTTAGTCCAACTGAAACCATGCAGGATAGGAAGCCACACACTCCCTTCATCTATGCATGACCTCCCTCTCTCCACTCCATCCCTCCTCCCTTCCATGCTCATGGCAGATTGACTACCCTAGAGATAAAATTCTGAGGTAAACAGATTAGTGGCAGACATCAGTGATGCTGGGGCTCTGAATGATGTCTTAACCCTCTGATATTGCTGTTTTCATGCTTCGTGCTCTAGAGGATTTGAGTTTTGACTGCCTGTGGAGAAGCTACAGGACAGAGATTTTCTGGAACAAGGGAGGGACTGAGTGTGCGCTGCATGAAGTGGTTGTGTGTCCTCTTTTTGCCCTAGAACACTGAACTGGAGGCCATGGCCTCTTCACAGACACTGGGCTACCTTGTGCTATGGGTACAGAGTTGCATTGTCCCATCCCAAATGGACATAGCATTTCACATTTATAATGGTGTCTGGTGTTGTGTGTGTGTGACTGTGTCTGTTGCTGATTGGGGAGGAGTCAAAACTGAATGTTCAGCACTTGGAGAGGGTTGTGTCTCTTTCTGATATATGTGTGTGTACGTGGTGGTGTTGTGAGTGTGAGTGTGTGTGTGTGTGTGTGTGTGTGTGTGTGTGTGTGTGGTGCTGTCACTGCAAGCCTGAATCCAGTGCTGGGTGGGACTGAAAACTGTGTAGGTGTGTGGTGTGTGACTGTGCCTGGTGTTGGACATGTTTATCTGGTTCTAGAGGAGTTTAAAAACTGAATGTTGGGCACTTGGGGTGCGTTGTGTTTGGTGTGTGTGTGTGTGGGGTGGTTGTGTCTGTGTCCAGTGCTTGGGGGGGTGGTGTTTGAACCAGAGTCTGGTGCTGGTGAGATCTTTCTCTTTTTTTTTTTTTTTTTTTTTGCAAGGGAAGCTGAAATTGTGCTACGCACTGGGGAGAGGGGAGGTTGAACCTATCTCTGGTATATGGGGGTGTGGGGTGAATCTGAGCAGTGTCCGGTGCCTGTGGGGTGAAGACTGTTTCTGGTGATGGGAGCAGGCACTGAGGCTATGTCTAGTGTTTGTTCATAAAATTTATTAATTAATAAAAAGTGGATGTTGTGTTAATCATTGTTTTATAACATAAAAGAGTGTAATTAAAACAGTTGTTACTAAGGTGGTTTAAAGATTCTGCGTGAGATGAATCTCCATGAGACAGCTCTCATTTTATAGCTCTTTATGGTTGGTGATGGGGAGAATACTAGAGTCAAGCTGGGCCACCATGACAAGGCCTACCCCCATTGACCCAGGTTAAAAAAATAAGCAACATAAAAAGTGCTTACCTTTCATGATGGGTCCCCTTTGGCTGTTCTGTGGTGATTGGTATTACAAAGCAGTTGTGGGGGCTTAACTCTGATGCTGGCTGGGGTCATACATATAAAATGCAGGTTGGGCTTATCACAGATCTTATCATAATTTTCAAAAGGTATGAGAATAGATGTAGAGGCTGGTCAGGGGGCTGGGATTCTAGCTGCAGGTAGGATGGTTGGCTGGGGGGAGTCCAGAGCTGAGGGGTGGTCCAGCTGCAGGCCAGATAGTCAGCTGGGGGGTTGGAGGCTGGTCCTGATGCTGGATGGGTGATCCAGGATTGGTAATCAAATGGGTGGAGGCTAGTCAAGGTGTTGGGCCACATTTAAAAAAACATTTTTCCTATATTTCTACAAGTCTGAAAGGACACCGATCCCAGTCTGACAGGATGCCAACCTGCTGTCTGTTAGATAAGTATTGTTTTTGTGCTTACCCTTCCCTGTTTACCCTATTTAGTTCTTGAGGAACTACAGATCCTTGGTTATCCCATTGCTATTCTTATTTTTCAGGTACAACTGGATGCTGCCTTAAGATCCCCATCTCAGGCTTCTCATGAACCAGTTGAGAGAGCTATTACTTATTATTTATGTTACATGGGTACGCAATAATTATACAGTCTCAACTGTTAACACACTGTTGGCCTTCACTTTTTTAATGCCTTCACCACAAGTCCATTTCTTGTACTATATTTTCTTTCATATTTTTTAATGCAACTCTGGGAGCCTATCCCAAAATTCAGCTTTCACTTTTTACATGGCCATATGACAATACCAGAACCTGGCTGAAAAGTCAGAGTACTGGGGCAACTGTAATGTAAGGTAGTACTATAATGATATGAGTAAAAAATAAAGGCAAATTTATTCAAGTTATTATTTGTATTATTATTAAATAAAATTCACGGTCACTTTGTGTTAGTGTGAAATCAAAGAGACTGCAGATTGTGCTGCAGCGTTCCTTATCGGCAGCACAGATCATGTCCCAACATGAAGCTGGTTGGTGTCTAGTTGCGCATAGGGCCCTGCATGCAGACGGAGTGTGCTGCTGACTTGCAGTTTTGGCATGAAGGTGACTGGTGATGCACAGCTCAGGAACCTTCATGATTGAGTACACAATTCCACTATCACACTAAATAAAAAATTTATTGCACAAAAAACAACTACATTAATGCAGCCATTAGGGTTGAAAAATGCAAAGCTCACGAAGCAAGGAAATGAAATCATTAGGGACTGGAGTTCCAGGAGACTTGGTAAAGTGATGGTGTGGTGTTCATTGGGGGTTTCTACCCTAATACCCAGCCCAGACCCTAGCCTCTTGACCCAAGGACAAGTAACAGGTTCAAGTCCATGCCTCATAGGTGTACTGCTTGGAGATAGATAACTATGGCTGTCCACATGGGCCTTGTGGAAATACTCATAACTTTCATCATACCAGGCCCTGTGGGAAGCAAAAAATCATTCATGATTTTCTTCACACAGTAACCACATGCCTCTGCTCTGTGTTTTATTTTTAGGTCATAAATCTAGGGGCTAGGGGTAGGAATTAGGGTTCAAACCCGTAAGGCACACCACACCACTAATTTACCAAGACTCTTGGGACTCCAACACCTATTATTTTCACTTCTGTACATTGTGTGATTTGTGTTATTCATCCCTAATGTCTGTATTAATGTAGTTTTTTACGATATCTATATATTTGCCCAGATTGTAAAATCAGAATTATTTTCATGAGCACCTCCAAGCCTCTTTCCTCATGAGTGGTGTAAACATGCGTGTGCAGTTAGGTTTGGAGGGAGAAGTAAAAATGAATTTCATTGTACAGTCATGGCAAGTGTAATATCTGGTCTGTGTAACACAGAGACATGTTGCTAATATCAATAAGCAGCTACCCTTGATTAGCTAAATGGTTGATGGTATATGTACAGGAAAATAAACATTTATTTTTATGGAAGTACATGAAAATATATATATATATATATATCTATATATATATATATATATATATATATATGTTTTCATGTATGTCTACCTGCCGGTCTAGATATCAGGATTTGTTTATCGCTGTTTATACCCACTACAGTTGTAGAAATTCATTTTCTCAGGTTTGCACCATTTACTTCCTGCTGTGCATTTGCACTGTATTGATGCCTGTACTGTTTTCTCTTGTCTGTATTATTGCTAGTGCTGTGTGGAATGTGGAATTCCGCTGGTGAAATTAATGCATAATGACCATTCCACCGGCAGAATTTCCACAGGAATTTCACTGGTTCTTCTGTGGAATTCCGCCTGTTTCAATCTATGGAATAATATTCCAGAGAACCACATTTTTTTCAGCAGAAATTCATTCTGCAACCATTTCCTTGGAAAATATTGAAATCCGCTGAACAAAAGTCTGCAGAAATGTTGCAGAAAAACTCATTATGTATTTCTCTGCCATGGAATTCTGCCATTCTGTTTCTGATGAAATTTAGTGAAATTTTGGTGGAATTTTAAAAACTGCATGAAATTTTGTTCTGCCAGTACTTGAAAATTCTGCACAGCACTAATTTTTGGCCAAGTCCCCCACCCCCACCCCCGAGTTAGATCCAGTTTCAGTTCAGTGTGGCTTTTCTGGTCATCAGTTTTAAATAAATCCATAAAACATTGATTGTAACAATATATTTTCCACCTCTGTATGTCTTCCAGTATATTTAATTAAAAAATCTAAATTAATTATAAATACAGTCCGTAGTAAAATACTGTAGTATTCTTTTATTGTCAAAAGAATTCCTCTGTCACCTCATAATGTGCCAGCTTCTCCAGTTGATGAATCTCATTTATCACGCTACTCAATTCCTTACTGGTTGAAGATAATTTTTAACCCCTTTCTAATGATATAGTGTGTGTGTTTTTGCTATGAAGATCAGAATAGAAAATAAATATATTTCTATACTTTTGACAGTTTATCATGTGACAAGACAAAAGAATCCCCAGTGAATTGTTTATTTCTAGTCCTGAAGCTCCCATACAGCCTCCATAATTCTTCCCAGTAATTACCAAGCTTACTACATGGCCCGAATATATGTATGGTCAATTCTATACATGAGGTACACACCACAGACCAAACATTTTTAATATCTTTTTTTATACATTTCCGAATATAACCAATGTTTTAAAATATATAGTAGTAACTTGCAAAGAATATGATCTGTCTCTAGTACGATGACCATTAGTCTAGATCTGTTTCTTCTGTTTGTAGGAAAGCAGTTTATTAAATTCTCTGCCATTTCAGTTGGAAACCTATCTTTTCAGGTTTCATTACCTCACGTAAAGTTAAAGAGACTAGACATAATATGCCTGATAGATTTCCTGTGTGTTACTTTAATAACTAAGTTTACAATAACTTTATCTATTTTATTTTCGTTCCTTTTGAGTTTGTCTTATCAAATGGTCACTTATCAAGAAAAGTCCATGCCTCTCTCTCTCAGGTCAAAAGTAAACATTTTTACCAGGTTTTCCTAATTGTCAATGTTTTTTGCCTTCAGCATCTGAACATAGTTCAGTAATATTGTAGGTCCTTGCATGTCCCCCTTTTATAAAAATCAGTTGATTTTACTGAGTCCAGAATTTGGGCCCTGACCTGCACATTGAGGTTTTGTTACTTCACTTGACACTGTGAGTATATTTGAATCCCAGAAAGTAAAGGTAGACCATATTTTTCTTATTGCTTACAGAAAATTTACTGCAGCTAGAGGCATTTGGTAAAAGTTAAATGCATATCTGCTTCCGTGGTGTTTTCTTGCACTTGGCGAACTACAATATACTGTAGGGATACACAGCTGAGAGACTCATAAATAGTTTTGTAACTCTAGAGGGACATTTCCTCCCCTTTATTTTGCTGCCCTCAAAATACTATTTTTACATTTAGCCATTTCTATTCCCATAGAAAGACAATAGTTTCAAGCACATTCTTTCTCTTGAAAGTAGAAATTTCCCTTTGAAACACTGTTAACAGTTAAAAGTGTTATTTGTGCCATGTGTACACAGCTATTTTTTACCTTAAATGTAATTATTTTGTTCTTACCTTTACGGAGTGAGAGTGTGCTCCTCTGCTTGTCTCTACTCTTCATTACCTTCTGGAAACAAACCATTGCCTCTTACAGCTGTACTGAAAAAGAAAAACTAGTAGCATATCTAAAAATACTGTAAATGCACTGTAGGCATGCCAGAAATAAAATGTAGAATCTAGAAATCAAAACCTAATCTGGAAACACTTGACAACATGTTTTTGTAGCTTCTGGACCATCCTATCCTTTGCATGTTCTTTAGCTAAGCATAATACATCTTTCTGGCCTGCTACTGGGCTCAGGAATGTTGTATAATTAGCTACCTGATTATGCTATGCTTCATATACAGACTGAGAGACAGAATGACATTATTGATGCACCTCTGATACAATCTATTGTACTGCTTGTCTTGCTTAGTTGAAAGGTACTTCACAGACTATTTAGGCATGTTGTGGGCTGCTTGTCTGGATGGAAGTCCCCCAAGAAAAACATATTGCATGACCCCCACATTCTGTGCATACACACACATACCCATCCTGGTATCGATAACATGCTTAGAGATTTGGAAAGAAAAGGTTTACATTTCAGCTTTCCCACACATTACCAGTGCTTTCATCAAGCTAAGGTTCTAGTCAGAAATCTGGAGCCTTTCCGGCTAGACCACTCACACTTGGATCTGCACTGTTTTGCTCGGTCTTAAAGCAAATAGAAAAACAGATGTTGCCGCCAAGCTAGTTTGATGGAGATGGATTTTTTTTTTTCATTTTATAAAAGCAGTCATGCTGCAACCACAAGATTTCACAGATAAGAGAAAAAATGTGGATTGTAGCACATTCAATGTAATAAAGAAATATTCTTTTGCAGAGACAACAAGCAAAGCCAAAATTCAGACCGAGACTGCTGACTGATCTGAAAAATGTGGATATTATTCACACTGGGATACCACATCTCATAATGCACCGTGTGTGCTATAGTATATAATTATGAAATGTTTACATTAAGTAACTTGGGTGCCCAAATACAGATGTTCCTTATTGAAATTAATTGGACTTGACGTATCCTTGGCCTGGTTTATAACAGTTACTAAAGCGTACATTTTTACTTTACCGTACATATTCTAAAGGATGCCTGTTTCATATTGAGCTGTTTTAAGAGGCAATAACATATAGTTATTAGTCATCCATGCAAAGTCTTATACAGCACTTTAAAGGGAATGAACTATGGCACAAGTGTATATTTATTAGTAGGTGTAATTGAAGAGATAAGGGATAATGACCCCACTGTCAGAAAAAAGCAGTAATATGCCATTTATGAAAATGTCTTGATGCATCTTTGTGGGGGTGGATTGCTGACTGCTTTTTACCTTTTTTTTCAATTTTTTTCCCCAGATTAGCATTTAATACAGTGTTTTCATTGACTATCCCAACATTATACTCATATATCAAACACACACACACACACACACACACACACACACACACACACACAATCACACTTGGCTTTGCTATACTTATCGATAACTTCTTGTTAAAGAGCTGTATTACCTATTGGCCAGGGGCTTCTACATGGGACACATAGTTTAATCAGGATGAAGAAGACATGTCATAGTGACATAACACTGTACCATTCATTCCCAAACATCTTTCCACACCATGTCTGAGTGAGGGGAAAGCCCTCAATAGATGTAAACTCTCTCTCTCTGCCTCTCTCCAGTCAATATATGCTGTCTCTTCACTCATTTAGATTATAAGCTGCAAACTTCATGCCAGAATACTGTTCATTGTCAAGTTATCCCAATGGCTAGTCAGATGCCTGCAGCATTCTGCTATCTGGTCACTGATTCTTTCCTGCCAATAGAAGGCACCACTGGCTTCAGTTGCCCTGTTTCCAAGTCCATCTGTATGTTCCTGGATGCACGGATGAAGTCATCAGGTCAATACATCTGTCTTCCCAGTGACATCCAGCAACATCAGTTATTCTTTATTTATTTGGTATTTGGTAACTGGGTAGGTACAATAGAGAACTGAATTCCTATTTTCTGGTACGGCCCAGGAGGGTACAATACACAATTTGTGAACAAATACAAATGTAGGTTTTGGGAGCATATAGTTCAAAGATCAAATGCATTACAGTAAGACAGCAGAGTATAGATAAAGCACAAAAATAAATTGATAAAAATTAAATTTTGAGTAGAAGCAAAATCTGATACATAATCAATAACAAGTCAGAGGCTAAAACAGATGAAGGTCTTGGAGGAGGCTAGATTGAGCAAGTTTTCCATGACATTACTTACTTTCCCAGGGTGCTGCATTTAGTACGTTGCACATACTGGGCCCTATGCACTATTGTGCAGAGTAGCTATGTGCCGCATATCTGTGGCGCATAGCCACTCTACACCCGTGCGCCGGGTGTACTAAATTCAGCAAGCAGCCCCTTGGCATTCGATCCCCTGGCTGCATGGACAGCAATGAGTGAGCAGGGAGCATGACGGGGGCAGGGCTGCACTCCACACCATTCAAAAAGCTGCAGAGTGCTGGGTGCCGAGGGTACATCTTACACTGCGTAACACCAAGCTGTAAGGGATACATGCCCCCCCAGGATGCCACTGCCAGTAGTGGTGCTGCCATGGGGCCACTGCAGTCCCCCACCACATGCCACCCCAGCCCATGGGGTGGCCAACCAGGCACCCTACTGCCCCAAGCTGGTGGTGCACATTGCACTGGCTACTGTCTTCCATGCCCCATGGGCACAAGGGATCCGTTCATGGACCAGGGCCAGACATCCCATTGGATATATGCGTGGTCTGCAGAAATGCCCTCTGTGCATCTGTGTGCCAGGGATCAGGGCCGCAGACAGGTGGCAGTCAGTAGTGAACACCTGGCCACACGTGTGGAACTCTTTGGTGGGTAACACACCTGCAGTGCGTATTACCCAGCAATTCATGACTATGGGCCATAGGGCCCTATTCACATATAGGTGGGTAATATGTGCCAGAGGCATGTTACCCAACCATGGAGTTCCACACCTGTGGATAGGTGCACACTGGCCGGTAGTCTCTACTGGCCACCACTTATTTGCAGCCCCACCCCTCCAGCATGTAGATGTATGGAGGATATTCTCATGGGCAGGGCATGCATCCAATGGGATGCCCATACCCTGTCCACAAACAGTCATTGCAGGGCATGATGTGTGCTGCAAGCTCGGGGCTGGAGGGTGCTTGGTTGGCCACCCCCAGCCCTCCATGATGATCCAGTGCCCCCACATCATTGCTGCTGCTGGCAGCAGTATCCTGGGGGAGCATGTATCCCTTATGCCTGGGTGTTACCCAACATAAAGTGCACCCCCTGTACCCAGGACTCTGCACCTCTGAGAATGGTGCAAAGTATGGGCATGCCCCTGACATGCCCACCACCTGCCCCAGTGCATTGCTGTACACATGGCTGGGGGATAGGGTGCCAAGAAGCTGTGCACCCTGATTATTGAATGTGGTGCGGGGGGCACAATGGGTGCGGAGTGGCTACGTGCCCCAGATATGCATGTGTAGCCACTCTATCCCATTTGTGCATAGGGCATATGTAACTATTGTATCAAGCTCCCTGAACAGTACTGTCTGTAATGAGAGATGATTGTATTGTGGTCTTTGCAAATGTACAGTCCTCTCCAGTCTGGATTTAGGAAGAGGCACAGCACCAAAACCACCCTGGTCCGGGTGCTCAATGATCTCCTGACAGTGAAAAATCGGAGAACTCAGTCCATCTTAGTCCTCCTTGATCCCTCTGCAGCATTTGACACTGTGGATCATGGCGTATTGCTGGAGTGTCCTCAGATGGTTCTATTCATTCCTCACTGGTAGATCTCAGAGAGTGTTGCATCGGGAATTTATTCCTCTGATGCATTCTCTCCACCACATGGGGTACCCCAGGGCTCTGTGCTTTTGCCTATGTTATTTGGGGTGTATATGCTGCTGTTGGAAGACATTGTAAGGTGGTATGGCTTGAGTTTTCACTGCTATGCAGATGATACTCAGCTATACATGTCCTTTGTGCCTGACCAGGATGACATGGTCTTGGTGTTTAACAACTGCCTCACTGAGATCCAGGGCTGGATGAGTGCCAACTGACTGAAGCTGAATCCTGACAAAACTGAAGTTTTGGTGGTGGACCCACGTCACCGGGTAGAGAGGTCCTTGTCAGGGCAGGCCTCAAGGCTGTTGCTTGGCGGTCGCCAGCTGATAACCATAAAATGGGTGCAGAGTCTAGGCATTATTTTTGATGAGGGGTTGACCCTGAAGTCTCAGGTGTCATCTGTCATCAAGACCTCATTTTACCCTCTGAGGAATATTGCCCAGATTAAGCACCTGGTTCTGCCCAGTGATCTTCCAATGTTGGTCCACACCTTTGTGACCTCTCATTTTGATTACTGCAATGGTCTATAACTAGGGCTTCTAGGTGTTGATATCTGCCACTTGCAGTTGGTGCAGAATGTTGCAGCCAAGTTGTTGACTGGGCTTTCTTGATCTAACCACGTCACACCTGTGCTGCACAGGCTGCACCGGCTGCCAGTTCAGTGGCGGATCACATTCAAGGTCAACTTGCTAACCTACGAGGCCTCACATGGACAGGGACCGAGTTATCTGCAAGTGCTCCTCTGTCCCTACCGCCCCCTTCAACCACTCCACTCTGCCAGTGAGGGATTTCTGGAGATTCCCAGGGTCCATTTGAAGAACTCTGGAGCCTGTGCTTTTGCTTTTGCAGCTCCTACCCCATGGAATTCTCTACCTCTTCGGATAAGGGGGTGCCTGGCTGTGGAGAGCTTTAAATTCTGACATTTTTATTCTCTCTTGCTTATCCCGATTATTAATTCATGGAATTCTGTCATTTTAATTGTTTTTTAATTATTTACTGTTTTTCGGTATTCTATAAAAGCACTTTGGTATTCATTGAATTACGCTTGAAACAAATTAAGATTATTATTATTATTATTATCTAGGACCCCAGAAGCTCCACCAAATCCTCCCTACTAATTCCTCACTGCAGGATGTCCCTGGGGCAACAAGCTTTTTTCTACAGGGCACCACTCTGGCTGAATGAGCTGCCTGCTGATATCTCCTTTGAAATGAAGCAAGGCCCCCTTCACGTCCAACCTTAGAGAGCTAGCTAATCCTCACCTCTTGTGTCTATGACTGCTCCTAACCTGAGTACTCACATTGTTAGCTCCCTCCTCTATTATGAACAATGTCATTTCTGACAGCTCCTTATCCATTTTCCGTTCTTCTTACCTTCTCACTATATCTTCTCTAATTGTTGTACCATAACTCTATATTTGTGCTGAGCCCTTAAGTGGCTGATTAAGTATACTATGCTTTATATTATGCTTTATATATGCTTTATATTAACAGTGTTAGTGGTTCAGCAGGTAGAACACTCGACTCTGAGGCCAGGAAATCAGAAAGGCTGTGGGTTCTATCCCCACGCAAGACACTTGTGTTAAATCCCAATACTGACACTGTAGTGCATCAAGAGGGGGATGCTGCACTCCTAAGGTGCTGTCTTTTGGATGAGACATTAAACTGAGGTTGCATCTGCCTGTTCTGGTGGTAGTTCAGATGGATAATAATAAAAACTTTATTTCACAAAAGTGTCTTTCAAGTATCAAGGCGCTTTAAAAAAAATTAAAAGAGAATAATAAAAACAATAAATACAGTATAAAGCAAACATAATCTGACAGGGTTCATTTACTAAATGCCATCAAAGGCCTGGCACCATAAAAAAGTTTTCAACGCTTGTTTAAAGCCTCCCACTGTTGTGCATTCCAACAGCCAATGGGGTAGAGAATTCCAGAGGGTAGGGGCAACATACATAAAAGCACAGGCCCCGGAAGACTTCAAGATCATCCTCGGGATCTCTCGCAACCCCTCATCAGCCGAATGGAGCTGTCACTCTGGGCGATAGAGAACCAGAAGTTCTTTCAAGTAGTCAGGGTCTAGTCTGTGCAGGGCTTTACAAGTCAGTAAACCAACTTTAAAAGTGATCCGCCACTGAATCGGCAGCCGATGCAGACTGTGCAGAACAGGGGTTAAATGAGATGTTCAAGAAGCCCCCGTCAACAATCCTGCTACTGTATTCTGCACAAGTTGCAAGTGGCAGATATCAACCCCAGGAAGCCCTAAGTACAGGGAGTTGCAGTAATCAAGATGCAGGTCACAAAGGCGTGAACGAGTGTGGGAAGATCTCCCGATGGTATAAGGTGCTTGATACTGGCGATGTTCCTAAGATGGTAAAAGGAAGAATTAACAACCGCTGACACTTGAGATTGTAAGGTCAGCCCATCATCAAGCACCAGCCCCAGGTTCTGCACCCGTTCAGAGGTAAGGATCTGGGCGACCCCTAGATAAATTCCAGAGGGCTGACCAGTCCTCAGCCCCTCTATCTGGTGACCTGACTCCATGACCATCACCTCGGTCTTTCCTGCGTTCAACTTTAGCCAGCTCGAATTCATCCAGTCCCGGATTTCAGAAAGGCAGTTGTTAAATACCAAGAGGGCGCTATCCTGGTTGGGTAGAAAAGACAGGTAGAGCTGGGTATCTTCAGCATAGCAGTGAAACCTCAGCCCATACCATATTACAGTGTCTCGGAGGGGCAGCATATACCCTGCAAACAACATGGGGGAAAGCACCGAGCCCAGAGGTAGCCCACATGACAGAGAAAATGGGTCCAAGGAAAAAACCCAGACACCACTCTCTGAGTTCTGCCAGTGAGGAAAGATGTAAACCACTTGAGGACTGTGTATGTCAGGCCACATATGGACCTCAAGTGCCCAAGCAATACTCCATGGTCCACAGTGTCAAAAGCTGAAGAGAGATCAAGGAGCACTAGAATGGAATGGCTTCTCTGATCTCTCACCACCAGGAGATCATTGAGCACCCAAACCAGTGCAGTCTCGGTACTATGCCTCTTTTGAAAACTGGACTGGAGAGGTTCATAGATGTTATGGATGGTCAGGTGGTTCTCCAGTTTTACCGCTACTACTTTCTCAATAACCTTCTTTATAAAAGGGGGGTTTGAGATTGGTCTGTACTGTAGTTAGCCAGAGAGTCAGGGTCCAAAGAAGCTTTCTTCAGGAGAGGTGTTACCACCGCCTCCTTCAGGGAGCTTCGGAACTCACATGAATCAAGGGAGCACCAGACTATCTGAACCAGGACCGGGCCAATGATGATGTCACAACATCCCATAATCAGGGAGGTTGGACCCGGATCCAAACTACAGCATGTAGGGTACATACTCTGGACAATCTGCATGATGTCCGTGAACTCTAGCAGGTCAAAGGAACTCCAGGAACATGAAGTGTGAGGTGACCAGACACCAATCAACAGCATCCCCCATAAAGCTAGTTAAGAGGATCTCTGACCTGATGTCAGTCACCTTATTCTCAAAGAATCGAGCAAGCTCCTTGCACTCCTCTTGTGAGAAAGGTCTTTGGAACTGCAGACAGGTTGGGTTGCACAACCTGTCCACAGTCTGGAAGAGCTGAGCTGGTTGGTTCTGAGCTGCAGCAATCTCCCTGGACAGGAATTCTGCCTTCTTACGGGAGATTGCAGATTGGTAGGTTTGATAATGCTCTACCAATCTAAGGTGGTCAACCTCCAGGACAGATTTCTGCCAACGTTGCTCTAACCTACACCCTAGTCACTGCAACTCCCTCAAGGACCCATCAAACCAAGGGGCCCCAGGGCAATTATTATAGGCCAGTACCAAAGCCTCTGGGCTCATGCTGGCCACAGGAAACTCTGAGAAGTCAATCACCACCATCAGGCCTTTGGAGCTCACTTCCCATAAAGGGCAGTAACTGACCATCTCCCCAGGAACAGACCTAAGAAGGGGGCAGCAAAATTTGAACTTCACAGTGTAGTGACTGGACCATCTGACAGGTTCCACCTCCAAGTCGGAGGCCTCAATCCCCAAGAGGAAAACCAAATCAAGAGAGTGGCCATGTTGATGGGTGGCAGAGGTAACAATCTGTGTAAGGCCCAGTGATGTCATCAACTGGAGGAAGTGCTGTCCAAATTGAGAGAGTTCGTCATCAATCCAGGCGTTAAAGTCACCTAGAACCATCAATCTGGGCGACTCCAGTGCCATGTCGACGACAAAGTCCGCTACTTCCTGCAGGAATCGCTTCTCGTTCCCTGGTGGACAGTAGACAAGAGCTATCCTGCAGCTCACATGGAATGTTAAAGATCCCATGGTACTTCTCGAAAAGAGCAGGGGAATTTTTATTGAAGAAAATGGACTACATAACAAACAAAGGTAGTTCAATACACAGAGACATTATTGACACTTATCAAAATGCATTAACAAAAGACCAAAACATATTACAGTTTTTTCTTCATGAATGGTCCAACCATTGGTTACAATTTACCCATAACATTTCAGCTTTTGCAGGTCTGTTTTTCTTATAATTCATTTGCACAACTTTCTGAAGAGAATTCTGAACATTCTTCAGTTTTTCATTGAAAGTAATCACCCTCTGCTATGTGACCCACATACATCTGGATTGCCAGAGGTAACATCTAATGACCGCCAAAATAATATATAAAGTTTCAGCATGAAATTTCCCCCAACCCCATACATTAAAGTGGTATAGGAAAGGTAATCAAACAAGGGTTCTTCCCACTTAATAGAAAGCTAATTCCCAAACTGTTTGGCGTAGTTGCATTCTAAAAAGAGATGGTGTTGTGTCTCCAATACCAATGTACATGACTCCCTAATACAATACCTTTCACTAGTCTGCTTGTGCTTATTATTATTTTTTACTGGTATTCGCCCGTAGCTTCCTAGCCACACATTGTCCCATACAAACTCTGGGAGCCTCTTACATGACAAATAATTAATAACCTTTTGTGTCATATTCACCTGACAATCTGGAAATACTACAGGATCCTTAAATTCTATGATTAAAATATGTGCATAAAGCCTTTTTCTATCCATTATTTGTAACTGAGGTACTGTCACATTCCATTTACTAAGACTTTTAACTGTATCTAACTCATATTTGGGGAAGTTTTGAATCTTGTTCAACAAACCAGGTTTCCTATTGTTCCAATGAGGTAAACTTGAAGATAACCAGACCATTACATATGAGGCCATATTTTGTTCCCTGGTTTGAAAGCAAATCCCAGATTATAGTGGACAAATTTGCTAATATAAAACACAATGGAATTTATCATATCTAGTCCTCCCTCTTGTATTTTCCTATAAGTGTACCCTCTCTTAATAGGGTTTAATCTGCTCCCCCATAATGCCTGAAAAAACGCTGAACAGAGTTGTGTGTAAAGAAGTAGGAGGTGGAAAAACATAGCAGATGTACGAAAAAATGGGAACCAATAAAGTTTTAATCAGAACCACCCTTTTATTTTTAGAGATTTGTATCCCTTTCCGTCCTGCCGCCAATCTATTTGCCTTATTCAGGCCTTTTTCCCAGTTCCTTTGTGCCATTTCTGGGCCACCAAACTCATTACCTAGTATGGAAATAGTTTCCTGTACAGTTCTAATACCTGCAAACCTATGGTGTTCGGGAAGGGGGGTATCACCCGATGGGACCGCAATACTTTTAGCATAATTTACCCTTGACCATGAACATTTAGAAAAGAGGTTAGTGTCTCTTACTACCCCACCATCTGAGACTGGAGACAAACACAATGCCAGGTCATCCATGTAGGCCATTATTTTCACCAATGGGGATGTAGTAACCTTAAGACTTTGTATTTGGTCACACTGTGCTATCATTCGAATTAAAATATCAATTGAGAACACATATAAGAGCGGACTGAGCAGACAGCCTTGCCTAACCCCACTTTGTACAGGTATCGCCTTGCCAACCCAGCCATTAATATTTAGTATTACAGTAGCCTTAACATACATAGTTTTAATCCAATTAACAAACTTATTAGGAATACCATAAGCTTTCAAAATAGTAAATAGGAATTCATGAGAAACCTGGTCGAAGGCCTTTTCCTGATCAAGGCCAATCATGTACCCCTGAAGATTCCCCTGTTGTACTGTCTGGAAAAGTTCTCTTAACAGTATTTAGTTATCATATTGAAACCTACCAGGGATTGCGCATGTCTGCTGTGGACTAATTAACTTTTCTGCAATCAATGCCAGCCTACGTAATAACATTTTACATAAGATTTTTAAATCAGTGTTCAATAGGCTTATATTTCTCCAATTTTTCAGATCTTCCCTTGCCCCTTTTTTATATATGAAAAAATCAATATGGTCTGGTCCATTGTGGCTGCTCAGGTGGAATCCTGTAACATTCCATTTAAAACTAAAGCAAAGGCCAGAGCTATATCTTCTGCAAAAGTTTTGTAAAATTCTGCCCCAAGGCCATCAGTACCAGGGGTTAAATTCAACTTTAGGGAGGAAATGTCCAAATTAATTTCTTCTACTATAATAGGGCCTATTATGTTATCTCTTTCTTAAACATTAAGTGTAGGGCGGTTCAGTTTTATTTTATTTTTATTTATTTCAATCTAGGATTAGAAAATACCGTTGAGCACAGTGGAGCTCATTTGCAAAGGTTCCATGTCAATAATGGGGAAGGGGTTACAAAACAGAATATAAAGCACAATAACGTACAGATAATATCAAATACAGCGAACAGTAGAACAGCACAATACATAGTAAACACAGGTGACTGCAATTAGATACATAGTTGGCATTCTAGGACTTTATAGGCGACAATGTGGGAGTGTAATCCCATTTGGAAATCGGGAAGGTGAGTCAAGGGATGAAGAGTAGCAGCAGGACAGAGAACAAGGGGGGGGATGTAGCCAGGTGGCATTGTCAAGCATGTTGAGTGAGGCAGGAAGGGGTGGAACAGGTGGGAATGGGGGCAAGCACATAAGGAGAAGGTAACAGGAGGGAGGGGATGGTGAGGTGTGGGGGGAGGAAGGGAAGAGGGAAGAGGGGAAGGGGAGGAAAAAAGGTGTGGAAAAGGTCAGTCAGAGGTCATAGTGGGCGAGTTAGTGGAACAGAGTAGGAGGGTCCAGACATGACAGGTAGGGAGGAGAGTGAGAGAGAGGCGATTGAGCAGGGAGGAAGGATACAGATAGCGGCCTTGTCGAGGAGGCTGTGGAATGCAGGTTGCCAGATGAGGTGCAAGTCACATGACTAATTAAAGCAGGTACACTCTGTGATCGCAAATTCTCTCACTGTAAGTATTACCTGAGCAACCACTCCCGTCGTCACGGGGCAAAAACCACACCACTGGGTTTTGTCTTAACGTCGCTTTATTTGATCAAACACACATGCATGTGGGACTTCTACAACGGCGGAAGTTCTCCGATTACAATTTACAGCAGGCTTTTTATAAGCTAGATTTTGCACTTCTTATCTTGAAAAATACCAACATTTCAGTATAAGCCAATCATAAGACAGCATAACAAGTTTTCAGCAATGTAACAGAAAAAAGAAAAACAAGTTTATGTATGAGGTACTTTTCCACTACTTATTCCATTTCTTTCCCAACACTGCTTGATACATATGCCTGGGTCAAGCTGACCTGAGAGAGACAATGAGTTTTACTCACACCATAGCAGTACAGCTTGCCTTCAATGCCACTACGTGCTGTTATTTTTATATTTTGCCCAGGCATGCTCTTATCTTTATATTTTGTCCAAGCCCATTATTTAGGCTGGTACAACCAGTTCTGCTCAGTTTTATCTATTTTTCTGTTTTTACAAATGTACCTCAAGTAACCTTAGTACAAATTCTATAACCCTTAAAAAAAGAAAACATGAACTCAGAAATTTCTACTACATTCATTATGACTTTGTTACAGCATGGCTTTCAAAGCAAGCATAGCTTCAAGGCATTTAATAGCAAATATAGCTTTAGGATATATAAAAATTCCCTCACAACTCACTTTCCTTCAAGATGTGCAGGTGCAGGAGACGCTTGAACTGGGTAAGGTGTGGTATGCTAGTCAGTTCACAGCTCAGGCCATTCTTCCAGTTAGGAGCTCTGTAAGGGAAGGATCGCTGGCATTGGGTGGTCCGAAACCTAGGAATGTGAAAGAGTTCAGAGACAGAGGACCAGGTGTGACGCGGCTTTTGTAGGCTTTGATAGAAGACTGGTGATGCCCCTTGATAGGGTTCCAAACAATACTTGCTTGGCAAGTATACATGAGTGGTACTTGGTGCAGTCTTGTAGTTTGAGCCACCTTGTTAGGGCAAATAGATCACAAGTATGGGTGAGGTAGCCGGCACCAGTGATAAGTCTACCAGCTTTGTTTAGGACAGTATTTAGTCTTTTGAGAGATGTAGCTGTGGCAGCTCCATATATAACCAATTCGGAGTCAATAACACACAGTACCGAGCTGTGAATTGCAAGTTTAAGTGCTTCTGGGGTCAGACTTCATCTGTGTCTGTACAGCAGTCGCGGTTTAGCATTTACATTCTTAGCAACAATATCAATGTGTTGCTTGTAAGTAAGGTGGCAGTCTAGGGTTACTCCAAGGTATTTGAAGTGCTGGATTTGTTCAATGGGGGCTCCTTGGTTATTTTTAACTGTGAGGGCATGTGGCTTGTGTTTATGGCGGGAGGATGAGAACAGCATAAGTTTTGTTTTTTTGTAGTTTAGAACTAGCTTGTGGGATTGGAGCCATTTTTCAACTTCAAGGAACCCATCTTGGAGGTTGTCTTCAAGCACGGTGGGATCTGGATGACTTGCAAAGATGACAGTGTCATCTGTGTAAAGGAGGGCCCTTAAATGACAGGCCTTTGGTAGGTTGTTTAGGAAGATAGTAAACAGAAGGAGTCCCAGGATGGACCCTTGGGGTATGCCTGATCTGATAGATTGCAATTCCGGGATGGAATTTGAAATCTTCAACCTCTGTGACCTGTTGGCAAGGTAGCTGCTGATCCATTTTAGTGAGCTAGGTGAGAGACCTGTCTTTGTGAGTTGGTAAAGGAGGAATTTGTGATTCATGGTGTCAAAGGCCTTAGTTAGGTCTACGAACACCGCTCCTACCAGACTGCTTTTGTCGATGGACTGTTGGATGAAGCAAGCGAATTCTAGCAGAGCTGCAGTCATGCTATGCTTTTTCCTAAAGCCGTGCTGCTGTGTGCATTGCATGGAGTACTTATCAAGATATTCCACAAGCTGGTTGGTTACTATGCGTTCCAGAACCTTTGACAGTGGAGGCAGGATGGATATTGGTCTGTAGTTGCTAGGTTCCATGCAATCATCTGATTTGTACACTGGCATTAGCAGTGCAGATTTCCAGACTTCTGGGAACTGGGACTGAGTGAGGGATAGGTTGAATTGTTCCAAATTTACTGCTGTAATGTCATTTTCTGGGTCTTTCTCAAGAAGGGAAGCCACATATTTCTCTACATGCCTTAAAACTTTAAGAGGCGAAGAAACCAATTCCTCTGTCAGATATCACATTGGTGAGTATTCTATGCTCCGCTCTCTCCTTACAGTCTCTAAAGGGGTCCAAGGAGCCCTTATGCAATTTTGTTCCAAACCTCTGCTCTTGCTCTGAGGACTTATCCCTATCATGCTGTAGTTCTAGCATTTGTTTCCTGATAACCCTCATCTGAGAACTATAATCTTTTTTCTCAGTCTCAGTAAGGAAAATTAGTTTTTGCAATGGGTTCCTCAAGTGTAAGTATCTCAAATAAGCATTATTAACAATAGTTTTGGATTTATTTTGGAAAAAGGATTTCCAAGTGCTTTTTGTATTCTCCCACCACAAAGACAATTCATCATACATTTCCAAAACCGAAAGTGTGGCTACCCATTCTTTTTTCCAGGCCTGCTTTACTCCTTTCTCCCCAAAATTTAATTATTTAATCTCCAGTTTTTTTCTACACCTGAGAGAGTTTTCCCACCCTATTTACACAGATATGGACCCGTGATCTGAGAATTCCCAAGCGTGCAAATCTGAAGAATTTACATGTAACAAGGATAAAAAAATAAAATCAATCCAGCTGGAGAGAGGACTCCTGAAATATGTGTTGCCCTGCTAGGATGTTTAACTCTATCGGCATCAAACAAGTTTGCAGTATTTATTATGTTCTGAAGGGCTAGGGCTTGTGAATCATAAAATAATTTATTTATCTTAAATCCTGTATCTGACATAACTAAGGGACAATTAAAATCTCCAGCCCATATTACTAGACTTGCCGTATGTAGGAAAGGTCGAATATCTTTCATTAATGCCACTCTCCGGGCCTTTGTTTGGGGAGCATAAACCGTAATGAGCCTAAATCTTTCCATATGAAAGTTAAAAACTAATTTATAAATATTTTTAACTATTTAAAAACAGTGCCCTACCAGGCATAATGTCTACCAACCTAGACACCCGTAAAGCAGAATTGGTAAACAAAATTCCCAACCCATCACACATTGCTTCCCCTGTGGACCAGAAGGAGGCCCCTTGGTCCAAATACTGGCTGCTAATTTTAAATCAGCATGAGTTTTAAGCCTAGTATCTTGAATACAGAAGATATCACTGGCCTCCTCTTGGAACAAGCTCAAGGAGGAAAGCATTTTCTTGTGACTTTTTATGCTGTTTACATTAATGGTGGTAACAGTAAGGGAAGTCATTACCAGCTAATTTAATTGGGGAAACAAATGTATAAAAAAATCAAAGAATCACCATCACTCAAGAAACTTTAAACACTTTCCTTCTTCTAGACCGGCGAGGGGTAACCTCATCCCCTTCATCCTCACCCTCCTCTCCATCGGAAGTGATAGCAGTGGTAGTAGAGGCCATCGAGCAGGTAACAGACTCCTTGCCCCCGATTCATCTCCAGGAGTAAGGGTTGCAAAGTTATTACCAACCTTCCAATTCTTTGGACTTTTACCTGTGTTCTGGGGTGACAGGGCATTTGTAAGAATAGTTTTGCCAGCTCTGTTCCTTTTTGACAAAACTTTCTTGTTGCTGCTGCTTGTTGCTGTTGATCTGGGGCGGGGGTGTGTGGCATATCTGACAAACCAGAATCTTCTGGTGCAGTAGTCATACGGGTATTCCCTTGATTAGAATCTATGGGGAGATCTGAAATATGGGGGTCCTTGATTTGTACAGGCAGCTCTATTACTGGAATACTAAATCCCTCTACACTCCTACCCTCAAGGCTATCTTCTGAAACTCTGGGGATACCTCCCTCCTCCTGGGCTGCAACTCTTTTAACTTGCCTCTACAGGGCCATATTGATAATGCCCTCATGGGAAGGGCAGTCCTCCCTGTTATGGGATGCCCAAGGGCATTTCCCATACCCATGGCCTGTTTTTTTCACAGAGGTTACACTTGAAGAGGTTAAGACAACTTGCTGACACGTGACCAAATTCTAGACAGTGATTACATCGGGGGTGTCACAGGTAGTATTCAGATGAGTCCTAGAGCCACATTTGAAACAGGCTTTTGGCTGTCCAATGTAGAACAAACTCCCCCTATCTTTCCCTAGAAAAAACTATTAGGGAAGTGAACAGGGCTGTTATTGGTGGAATACAATCTGATTCTGACCTTCCACCCCCATTCCATATCTGTTCACTGTTGAGAATAGCTGCCGGTTTGTCTAGGACCTCGCACCGCTGTCTTAACCAGAACATAATGTCCTCAATGTTCACTCCTTCATTATGAAACATACAGTAACTGTTATTAATTTAACAGCAGGTTTTATCAATGGGACAGCTAAAAAGGGGATCCAAAGTGGTTTATTTTTTAGTTTCTGGTATTGAACCCCAAATGTTTCTAAATTAGCCACAGATTTAAAGCTCACATTGAAATTTGAGTTCTCAATGTGAATAAGAGCAAATATTTTGGATACAAAGTATCTTGTAGGTCCCTTAAGAAGCTGTCTAGCAATATACAATCTTTCTGGGGATTGTTCTAAACCCCCTTGTAGATTAACCTAACAGCATTTTTTCATGGAGCTGGTTCCCTTTTATTCTGAAATAAATCGGTTCACTTAAACAAAGGGTTTAGCCAAGTTTTTTGATTGGGGTCCTGTAATACTTTTTCAGCTGGTCCCATTCTTGTAATGTCAATATTCAAAGTTCCAGGAACTTCTTTATCTCCTGTCTTCAGCATGCATGCACTTTTGTCAGTTACTCTTTTGGGGTCCAGAAGATTCTCTGTTCCCACGCCAACAGTTTTATTATTCATAGAAATCTCGTCTAAATTATGTTGCACAGTTCTAGAGGGACTTACTGAAGTGTTGAATCTCTACACATCTTTATTCTGAGGATCCTGGACCCATTCTCCATTTGTTTCATGGAGCCAACCTGCCCCTACCAGAGCTTGAGCAGGAGACCATTCTCCAAGGCCGTGCTCCATATCTGCAGGTTCCTGATCTGCCTTTTTGGAGGTAGAGCCTGCATCAACATTTATCTTTTTGATTTTCACCAGCCAAGCTCCCAGGTTTGCCCTAACTTGGCTCACAACAGGTACCACATCCAGCGGCACTCGAGCCAACCCAATGTTTAAATTTATACATGTGCCTTTCATTGAACGCTGCACCCCTAGTCTCTTTGTATCGTATTTTTGGAGTTCCAACTTTCCTGTGTCATGCAGCTTTGGGCACACACCTTCCTGATGTTCGCTAATGCCAGCCACTTCCCTGTCATTACGGATTGACTCATTTTCCACAGCCTTTGATGCTGCTTTATCAGAACGCAGCTGACTGGAGATCACGTGATGCAGAGTGCTGAGTAGCAGCTCCTCTGCTTAGCTCCAGCCTCCCGATTTTTTAATCGTTTTTTTCTGGTACCGCAATTGGTTAAAACCCTCTGTTTTATAAAGATCCTGTTACTTAAAGCTCCAGACCCTCCGAAGAGCAAGATCCGAGCACTGATGGAGGCTTATATGAAGAAAGCCCCACAAAAGCATACGCCTCCAGTCACCCCAGAGAAGATCCCAAAGAAATCCTGGGCATCGAGTGGGCCTGATAGACTAGATCGCCTCAGTCAAACAAAGGAGCAGGAACCTTTAACCTTAAGCAGGTTCCTGGGAGAGTTCAAGCCTTTTTGCTAGGAAGTGAAAGAGATGGCGACTGACCTTAAAGCCCTATCTAAAAAGTTGGATGAGGTCTCGATCATGGCCTCGGATAACACCACTTGCATTGTCTCCCTGGAGCATCATTTAGACAAGGTGGACCCTGGGCTAGCGGCGACCAGGCAGAAGCTGTCCCGGGTGGAGGCCAAATTAGAAGACCTTGAGGGCCACAGCCATAGAAATAATGTGGTTGTCCTAGGGCACCTGAAGGGGAAGAGGGCCAGAATGCAGTTGTTTTTATGCAGAAGCTGGTGGAACGGGTTGCTGGTCCCTCTCCCTTGGGCCCTGTATACACCATTGAGCGAGCACATAGATCATTGCGGCCAAAGCCACCATCAGGGGCTGCCCCCACCCCATTATATGCCGTTTCCAGAATTTCTTAGAAAGGCAACATTCTCTGCTAAAAGTGAGAGCTTTACAAGAGGTTCGCTGGGAGAATTCTAAGCTGAGAATTGCACAAGATCTGTCAGGATCCATTAGGCTGAAATATACAGCATTTCACCCCATTGTGCCTAAGGTTATTGCTGCAGGATTCAAGTTCAGGATGGGGTATCCAGCCAGGCTGCAGGTGCTTGTGAATGGTTCCTGGCTTACCTACAAAGATCCTGAATCTGCTCTCTCCGGTCTAAAGCTTGCCATGCCTGATTTATTTCAGGATCCATGACAAGATTCACTTTCCTGGTGAAGGGAATCTCGTGCTGTAATGTGGGACTTGTCATTTAGCAATTTTCAAGAAGTCGGGAACGATGGTTTGCTTCTAGAAAGTCCGGTCATCTAAATGGACATACTTAAATCTTAAGGAGTTATTTGTTTTGGGACATTCATGTTTTAGTCTGTTTAAAACGAGCCTGTAACCTTGGTTATTGTTCTGTGGAAAGGGTTATTTTACTAACCGGGGGAAGGGGGGTTTTCTTATATTTTAATTTTGCTGGATGAGCAGGCCTTTATTAATGAAGGGATGAATACCCTGAATTATTAAGGAGCAACATCACATTCAAAGTGGCTGAGTTCTGAGCCTGTGCTGGGCTAATCCCTAACTCTCAGGTGAATGTGTGGTGTGGTGGTTTAGTTTCCACTAGAGGGAGCCCAGCGCACAGGAACATCAGGTCAATGATGGAATTGCTATGGGGTTGACCTCCTTTTGGCTGTGTTCCCTGTTTCAGGCTGGGGACATTGAAAACCCCTATTTTGTCCTTCTGGGCAGCCAGTCTGGCACGGTGCCAACGTACCGATGTCCATTGTCAAAGTTTAATACACAAAGTTCAAAGTGTTGGGGTCCAGTTTGTTTAGCAGGCCACTGAACTCTGGTTTGAAAGAGCAATTTCCCTTTCCTTTCAGTACAATTTCTCGCCAGGTCTGCTATTGGGCAAGAGTCCTCTTCATAGGGGCACTGGAGACACAGTTCCCTTCTCACTTCTCAGGGTCTCTGGGCACCTGTTCACGCTTCTCTAGGTGCCTTATCTCAGTATTTTACACCCTCACAAATGAGACACGCTCTTGTTTTTGGCCCAACACTTCTTGTAAGCCACTGGGGGTCGTTAATGATCTTTAATTTTGTCTTTTTCTCCTCAGGATTTGAGGGCATCCATTTGCATGGGAGGACTGTCATTATGCTTGTGACGGGAGGGTTACCTCGGGAGGCTGGGGGGTGAGGAAGGAACACAGTACTGTGCCAAACATTGCTTGTGACAGCAAGGTGGGAATGCCTAGGGTTACTAGATTTATTTGTTTTATGTCAAGTGGAAGGGAGAAGTTGGGGGAGGGGAAGGGATAATCTTGGATGGGATGGGGAGGGAGGGAGGACTATACAGCAGTAATATTTAGAATCTGATTGAATTTTTCACGATATTTTTGTACAGGGCTGAGGATGCTAAGCTCATTAATCCTAGTTAGATGGCTAATGATGTGACTTTTGCTACCTGGAATGTTAAGGGGATCAGGAAAAAATCCAAACAATATCAGGTGCTCAAACATTTAAGTTTATTGCATTCTCAGATAACATTTTTGCAGGAATCCCATTTACTAGAATCTGAAGCTTTACAATTAAGGAGACAACAGGTGGGTCAGGTCTATGATGCTCAGTGCTCCACTAAAAGTTGTGGGATCATGCTAATTATTAATAGAGGCATTCCCTTTATTTCCACGCAGGTTATCAAGGATCTGGGGGGCAGATTTGTCTTAGTCAAAGGCACTCACTGGTCAGTACCCCTTTTGCTTTGTAGTATATATGGACACAATATTGATGACCCAGGGTTTTTTATGAGGCTGATAACTTATTCTTCCAATGCTTCCCATCAAGATCATTATGGGGGGCGACTTCAATCAGGTCATAGACTCAAACCTAGATAGGTCAGGTAGTGGACTGAGGGGGATGTTCCCGGGGCAGAGGGCACTTAAGGATTTGGTAGATCAGTGTGGGCTTTGTAATGTCTGGCGCGTGTTGCATCCTGACTCCAAGGAGTTCACTTTCAATTCAATGGCGCATGGCTCGCAGTCTCGCATTGACTACATACTTATCTCTCAGGGTCTCTTGCCCAGAGTCAAGTCCGCCTCGATCCAACCTAGTCCTATTTCTGACCACTCCCTTGTGGTATGTAACTTGACATTACTTAACTCACCTTAAAGGGAGACCAGATGGAAGCTCAATGAGCAGCTCCTTAAGGATGCCAAGTATTGTAAGCTTATAAGAGAGCAAACTGAGTTCTTTTTTTCATCTAACCCATTAGACAGTGCAAAACCAGACATTCTATGGGGGGCCTTTAAAGCATACATGAGGGGGTTCTTATCAGTATAGCGGCCAAAAGGAAAAGGGCACAGGAGGAAGAGCTACTATCATTATTGTCCCAAATTCTGTCCCTTGAAGCAAATCTTTCTGTCAGTACCTCTAATGAGGACAAGAAGAGGCTTCTGGTGGTCAAAGACAAATATCTAGAGCTGTTAAGGGAAAAGGCAGAATTAGCTATAATCTGAACCAGAGCCAGTTACACGGATCAGGGAGAGAAAGCAGGGCGCCTGCTTGCATTGTGCTTAAAACAACAGGAATCTGCAAGATTTATCCCACCAATTCGGGCAATGGTAGATGGGTCCCTGAGAGTATCCCCTACTGAGATAGTGCAGGAGTTTGCTCTATATTACGAAAAATTGTACAGGGACATGGAGAATCCTCCTTGTCCTGGGATTCTTGAGGAGTACTTAAGGGACTCCCACCTACCCTCCCTATCAGAGCAACACAAGGGTTTTCTTGCTTCTCCCATATCCCAGGAGAAAATCTCCGAGGTTATCGGAGGGCTACCCGAAGACAAGGTCCCAGGCCCGGACGGGTTCTCCTCTTTATTTTACAAAGTTTTTCATGAACTCTTATTACCAGTACTATAGTGCCTATTTCAATATATTTTATCTGGGGTAGAGGTGGACCCCTACCTGTCTGAAGCCCTGATTGTTCTTCTCCCTAAACCAGATAAGGATCCCAAGTTAGTTCAAAGTTACAGGCCCATATTTCTTTTAAAATCAAGATAGTAAAATCCTTTTGAAGATATTAGCCGATAGGTTAACTGTAGTCCTCCATGATCTAATAGGTATGGCACAGGTTGGATTCATGAAGGGACGTTTGTCTTCAGACCATTTGTGTACCCTCTCTCATGTCTTCTCGGTCTCCAGGGATGCTGCGTTTCCCGCTGGGCTGGTCTCCCTGGATGCCGAGAAGGCATTTGACCGAGTGAACTGGAACTTTCTGTTCCAAGTTCTTGAGGCCTTCCAGTTTCCTCCTGTCTTTATATCCTGGATCGCTGCATTATACAAAACTCCAACAGCAAAGATTTCTGGAAATGGTGCATTTTCCAAGTCCTTTTCACCACATTCAGGTACCAGACAGGGTTGTCCCCATCTCCCCTTTTATTTAACCTGTATCTCGAACCTCTCATTAAAAACATTCTCAATAATGTGGAAATACAAGGCATCTGGGTGGGGCGTCATGAGGTCAAGATCACTGCATATGCGGATGATCTCCTTGTGTACTTATCCCACCCGGTATCTTCCGTCCCAGTTCTGCTGGGTGAAGTTGCTAAATTTAGCGCCCTATCCAACTACAAACTAAATGCTAAAAAATCCTCCTTTTTCCCTTTAAATCACAAGACATCCAAGACTGATATTATCCCCTTAGGTTTATGTTGGGCCCCTAGGTCACTAAAATACCTGGGCATTAAACTAACTCGCAACCCCTTGGTATGGTTTAGGGAAAATCTGAAGCCTCTCCCAGCTTATAACTCAGGATCTTGACAGATGGTCTAAGCTCCCTATCTAGCTATGGGGCCGGATTAACATAATCAAGATGAATATCTTCCCAAGAATTTTCTACCCTTTATCTCTCCTCAATACTTTTATCCCGTTACCCTGGTTTAAGAAGTTGCACGGTATCTTCACCAAGTTCATCTGGTCTGACAAATACCCCCGACTGGCTTATTATAAGCTGGCTGCTCCAAAATCTGAGGGGGGCCTGTGGATTCCCCACTTGGCTATATATTACTGGGCTAGCCATTTGATAAAATGTCTGAAATGGGTATGTCCGGGTCCTGAAAAGGCGTAGCCGACATGGCTTAGAATAGAGTTGAACTCAATTCAGTCTATGAAGTTGGATCCCCTAACTCTGTTCTATGCAAAAATGTCACAGGTGCATGTTGCCGAGAAGTGTCCCATAGTTGCTACTTCTTTAAAGGTATACTTGCAACTTTGCTCCTTTTTGCGATATACTCCTCAGTGAGATCTGGCCCAATCCATCTGGAATTTCCCACCTTTCACTATGAACAAGCAGCAGATTCCCCACACTTGGTTGCCCCAATTGGGTGATGGGATAGTACTCTCTTTAGTGGATGAGGAGGGGCAATGGCTGTCTGTAGGTGATCTTATTCGTAAATTTAGTATCCAGGCATTCTCACATTTCAAAGCAGTACAGATAAGGCACCTACTCACAATAGTAATTGGCAATACCCCTCCCAATCAGACGGTTGGGGCCCTGATCCCAGAATTCTCTTCTCTACTTGGATCCTCGGGTATTGTATCCAAATTATATCAGGCTTTATTTCACAAAAGATATGGGGACTCTTTTGGACCCACGATGTTCTGGAGCTCCATATTTCCTCAATATTCCCCTAATTGGCAGACTTTGTGGAGGTCCTGCCATAAATTTGTCTCCCAAGATAGGTTGCATCTTATGCAATATCACATTTTGCACAACATGTATTATACTCTGGTTAAGTTAAAGAAATGGTGTCTGTTGGACTCAAACATATGTGTTAGATGTTCCCGGGGGGAGGGAACACTCCTTCACATATTTTGGTCCTGTCCCAAAATCTCCCTTTTGTGGGACTCTATCAAAGCTTCCCTGGACCCTATACTGGGCTTGCAGGAGCACTTCATGCCTGACATCTATCTTCTAAGGGACATGTCCTCTATTAGAGTAAAAGTGAGAAGGTTTCATATTTCTATGATAGCTCTTTCTGTCAAGAAGCTTATTTTACATCACTGGAAAGACAAGTCTACTCCGACATTACAGGAATGGGTGAATGAAATCCTTGCTAACCTGCATACGGAAAAAGCGATTGCCAGCCTTCACAACAGATTATTCGTATATACTCAAATATGGGATTCCCTTCACTCTCTAATCCTAGCTGCCCAGACTTAGTAGTGTTTTAGAGCAAATAGCCTTGTATTCTCCTGTATAATGGTTTTGAACTTATGAGACACTCGGATATGTTACTGCTGTAATGGGTAGGGAAGGGCAGTTTTTACATAATAAGTTGCTGTTTTCTTGTTTTATTTTTCATGTTAACTGCTTCTCAATGTGGAAAATCTGTTAATAAAATTTGAATTGAAAAAAAAAAGAACACAATTGATTGTTGGCCTGTGACTCATCCTGCGACACCACCAAAGGCGCGGTACGAAGAGCCACAATTTCTACTTCCAGAGACGCTCGCTATAATTTACAATGCACCTCTTCCTCTGTCAATAACTACAAAAGGTGTTCTTTTTCTAGCAAGTCCAAATTTTGCTCTGAATTAGGATTTAAAGTTCCTGGTTCACCTTTCTTTACTATCTTGTCTGTTTGAGAATAGTCCAAGTCCATGTCAAAGAATTCTTCAGGCAAATCTAATATCTCCAGTTCTTCATTCAAATTGTTAGCCTCTGGTTTTACAGGGACAGAGGAGGAGGTTTGCACCCCTTTTTCTCCAACATCCACCCTCTGGGCGGTACACACCAAAGTGGCCATTTTAGCAAAATGGCCAGCAGTTCCCCCAGTAGAAGAGTAGGGAAATTTCCCTTGTGCCCTGGCCAAATTTCCTCCCATTCACTAAAAAATACCACCAACAGGTTAATCTGGTTCAAGGTCAGTTGGCATTCATCTGTATCCCCCTCCCCCGGGTCATGCCTGAAAATAGGCAGAATTTGTCTAGTGCACTTACCAGGTCAACCCAAAAATAAATAAATAAATAAATATTACTTGGAATCGACTGTACTATGTTTGGCTCTGGGTTGACTGTTACCCTATGCAATTTGATGCATCCTGCTTTGTTTGCTTCATTGTATTGTCTGTTTTAAAGTCTTGATTGTACTGTACTTCCATAACATGGAGCCTTTGTAAAGGAGTCTCTGACTCAAAGGTTTGTAATTCCAAACTTTTCAAATAAATAAAAAAATATGTATTTCTCAGCATCTAAACACTGTCTTTGCAGCATCTGTATCCAGTAGTTAAACTGGAAATGTTTAGCTGGGCTAACTTTCACATTTTGATTTTTAAGTAGTGAAACTGTCATTTCTAGGTGGTTAAACTCTCCTATAGTAGTCAATGGAGAAAGAAGACAGAGGTGGTGAAATTGTCTTACAATTTTTTAAGAGGTGGTGGAACTGAATTCTTGTGTGCTGCTGCCCAATTTAACCCTTGTTTCTATCCCACTGAATTATTTATCAAATATATTTTTATGGATAAGTCTACTTTGCTGAAGGGCTTGTTTACAATAGAACCCTGGCAAACAATCTGCTTTTGGCGTAAGTCCAGCAGGTGAGGGACAAACCCGGAGCACGTGGGTTGCAACTTGTGGATCCATGGGTTGCCACAGTTGTCACACATCTGCGGGTTTTCACAAAGGTGGAGCCAGATTACAACCAGCTCCATGATATATGGTAGCTTGTGGGTGGCATTATCAGGGAAATCCCCACTGCTGCAGAAAACTGTTACGGCCAGTGAGACCAGCCATAACCTTTGCTAGAAGTGCTGTGCTATGAATCTCGATCTTCACAGCTGCGGGGATATCAGTCTGCAACTGGAGTTGCAGTGTGGGACTTAGTCCCAAACAGTTTTGTGATTTGAGCCCCCAGTACCCACTGTAGGTAACCAGGGTTAGCCCACAGCAACCCCGAGTCATCTCATACTCCCATCCTCCCCCTGCTCCTTCTGTGAAGTAATACATCTGTCTTGAGCCATGTCACCCCTTCCCCTGTTGGACAGGCACTTTTTAAATCCACTACTTTTCTAATATGACTGCAAACACTCAATGAGCAAAACTTAAATTTTTGATAGCTGCTTACCTCCTCCTGACCTAAGATCCATGATAGGGGGTAGGGGGTGATGGTAGGTTAAATCCCATAAACTTAATTTGATCCCCTCTCCCTGCAGTGCCAGCTGACAGTATTGAGACACACAGAAGAGGAGAGTAAGGTCTGCCTAGTGTTACTAAAGGATATAGACAGATTGCTATTGAGAATTTTATAGGAGCTCATTGATGTACTATAACAATGATCTTTAATGCGGTCCTTCATGACAGTCTGTGTACTATTCCCCCCCCCCCTTCCCGGGTATGCCTCAGAACTGTTATTAGGTGCTGCAGGGAGGAGGGACCTGTCTGAGCTATTAGGATTTTAATTCTTACTACATCATAGATCAGGAGTCAATGGGGGCAACTATCAATGATCAACTATTTCGTTTTTGTCAATAGATAGCTAAGTTCGGGTTGGGGGGGTTCAAAAAGATGATGTTAATCAGTAGGAAGGACTCTAACTATGCCAGATATAAGATTACAGATATGTATTACAGGAGGACCAGGGAGGGAAAATGAGCTGGGAGTGTGTTATTACTAAGCATGTGGTGGTGGCCATGAGACTACCATTAGCCACAAATGAGTGACAGAAAAACTCTTTACAGAAGTTTTTAATGGTAATCCAAGTATGAACAACCCTAAATAGGGCTTGCAGTCTATTATTCTGATCTGAATTATTATGGTATTCTGAAAATAATATTTGTTACTTAGACAGCCCTAAATGTTAGTCACATTTTATCCATGAAATATACATGTTTGCTTGGAAACGCAATCATGCCACAACTATTACCAGTACATTTTCCTTGTCAAACTGATCAGAAGTATCTGGAAATATTTACAGAAAATATTAAAAGTTCCTTAACTCCCTTAGGGGAAATGGTTACATTATTAAAGTTTGCTGTCATGAATAGTATCATGCCTTAGTAGATGTACAGTATGTTCTTTCTCCTATGCAACCCCCACCTCTTGTTTCTTGTTCCTTTTTGTCTTGCTTTCTCTTTCCAACTTAGTTTTGTACTGTAGCGTGTAGAGACTGAAAAGTAACCCTTTACCCCAATGGTTTGTATTACACTGAGTTATGGTATATTGTGCCCTGCAGGCAAGCACCGAGGTTAGGACTAATATCATTTATTCATTTGTTTATTCAAATAATTTTTAAGGGAAAGATGGTATTAGTTATTGGTGCTGTACTTTATAGCCACTGCTAAGAATATGAAACTTAAATTCTAATGAGAAAGAAATAATGTGACCTGATTGGGAATTGAACCCAGATCCCCAGAATGTCATCCTGGTGGTCTGCCACTTACGTTATCAGGCTCACGTGGCTAGACAGAACATTCCATAGAAACATAGAAACATAGAATATGACAGCAGATAAGGACCGCTTGGCCCACCAAGCCTGCCCATTTCCCTACCTAATGGATAAGCTGCAGATCCTAGTTAACCAGCAGCCTACTTCTTCCTACCCCCCCCCAGAATTGCTTTATGACTGTCACATGCATGCTTGACTTCCACCACTGTTTTTGACTCCACAACCTCCTACGGAAGGCCGTTCCATGCATCCACAACCCTCTCTGTGAAAAAATACTTCCTTAAATTGCCTCTGAGCTGCCCCCTCTATCTTTTTATGGATAGGTCTACTTTGCTGAAGTGCTTGTTTACAATAGAACCCTGGCAAACAATCTGCTTTTGGCGTAAGTCCAGCAGGTGAGGGACAAACCCGGAGCACGTGGGTTGCAACTTGTGGATCCATGGGTTGCCACAGTTGTCACACATCTGCGGGTTTTCACAAAGTTGGAGCCAGATAACAACCAGCTCCATGATATATGGTAGCTTGTGGGTGGCGTTATCAGGGAAATCCCCACTGCTGCGGAAAACTGTTATGGCCAGTGAGACCAGCCATAACCTTTGCTAGAAGTGCTGTGCTATGAATCTCGATCTTCACAGCTGTGGGGATATCAGTCTGCAACTGGAGTTGCAGTGTGGGACTTAGTCCCAAACAGTTTTGTGATTTGAGCCCCCAGTACTCATTGTAGGTGACCAGGGTTAGCCCACAGCAAACCCCAGTCATCTAGCTAGTGTCAGAAGCTTAGTAGGTTGCTTGCTTATCGCTGAGACTAGACGATCAGAAGCCATTGGGTCTTAACACATTCCAGGAACTTGGTTGAATCCTTAATACTGACAGTGTAGTGCAGAACAAAGAGGGTGAGTAACGGTTGAGGTGCTGTCCTTCAGCTGCGACGTTAGACTGAGATCCTTTCTTCCCATTTCTGATGGCTCTCCAGGTAGAAGTTAATGATCCCATGGCACTTATTGTGAAAGTAACAGATTGTCCCTAGAGTCCTGGCCAACACTTCCCAGTCAATAAAACAGGTCTAAGTAACTACCGCCCTTCTTTCTTCTCCTCCTGGATGCACCTGGAAACAAGCTGTCACAGTTCAGTGTGCCTTACCTGGCCTTCTCAAATTAAATAAATAAATATATAAATTAATTACTTTCTTTCTTACATTTCAGGTCCTGCAGCTAGGAATAAATGAAATGAGAATTAGTTACTTGTGCATTATTAAAAGATTGAATGAGAATGGGTCTTGTTTCCAAAGGTGGAGTTACAGAAGTATGATAGCTATTTCAGAATAAATGACAAAGACTGAGCCACTCGTATATCAATAAAAAGGGTATTATCTAATATTTAACTTCATTACAAAAAATATTATGACTCCTTCAATCTTGTTGACATCTGTCTCAAGTCAGTGCCTACACACAACGTGACTCTTTTTTAAGAACAGGCCTAAGAGTACTGCCCCTCGAGAGAAATGTCCTGTTTTTACAATGGCACTGGGCATCACATATTCCATGGGGAGGAGTGGGGATTTGGTAACTAGATACTTGCAACAACCTGCTATTTGGCAGAGCGCTTCACACACTTATAGTGATTGATGACTAGCCTTACCTTATTCACAGTAGTTGCAATTTACATTTTAAAGCAGTAGGGTTTGCTACTCACCATGTAGTTTTTCAGCAATGATGTATTTCAGGTAAAAAAAAAATAAATATATCCATTTTCTTCTTTTCATTTCTTTCATTCCTGAACTAAGACATGGGATTTTGAATTTTCTAACTGTTCCCACTCTTGTGCCAGCCCACTATACAAATAAAATATCTTGTTGTGGTATTATGCTGTTTACCATAAGAAACATGTGGAAGCACCATCTGAAATCCCTCAACATTTATGGATCTAGTATGTATAGTACATTCAAATGGTATCCTCAAAGGAAGAGATTATTATGTTTGTGCGCACACATGCACAGCAAAAATATTGTTACAGTAGTGGCTTTTAGAAGTGTGTCACTGTCAAGTCCAGTGCAGTTTAGGCTGCAGTGAGCTCAACAGTGACAGTCCAATGATCAATGATGTTGATTGTGACTGTTCTTTGCTTGTGGGGCAGAATCTTTGTGTTGTTGAAAGGAGCAAGCTGATCCTATCACAGAGTGGTTCAGTCCTTTCATCTGCATGTCTCAGCCCAGCAAGCAGCTGAGCAGCATCACAATCAGCTCTGAACCCCCCCATGCAGAGAGGACACACACAAAAACAACACCCTTCCACTGCCAAATATCCCACCCACCTCCTAATCCTTTCCCATACCCTGTCCATAGTAAAAACAACTTCCTCTCACTACCAAGTATCCCACCCACCTCCCAATCCTTCCCCATGCCTTGTCCATAGAAAAACAACTCCCTCCACTGCCAAATATCCTGCCTACCTCCTGAGCCTTTCCCATGCCCAGTCCATTGGAAAACAACTCTCTTCCACTGCCAAGTATTCTGCCAACCTCTCAATCCTTCCCTGTGAGCTATCTGTTGAAAAATAACTCCCTCCCACTGCCAAGTATCCCATCCAGCTCCTGATCCTTCCTCATGCTCAATCCATTGCAAAACAACTCCCTTCCACTGCCAAGTATCCCAAACACCTCCAGATTCTTCCCCATGCCCTGCCTCTTGATAAACAACTCTTTCTCACCATCAAATACCCCACCTACCTCCAAATCCTTCCCCTGTGCCCCATTTATAAACCTATAAAATAAGAAAAAATGGCTAGTGATGATTTCTTCCTCATGCCCCTTTCCCCACCCCAACCCTCATCTCAGTAACAAGCATCCCACTCCCCCTATACTTACCTATGTGGTCCAGCTCTACTCCTTCTTGAATATCCTGCTTGTTCTGAGCTCCACTGGGAAGTGATTGAAAACAAGGTAAGTTTGGTTAATGGCTTTTTAATGCATTTGAATGTTTACGCATGGCTATTTTATTTCTGAATATTTATACCCCAAATTTCCAACATGCCATTTTTTAACCCAACCTCATGAGCCAGGTTGGTGAAATATTTCAAACTACCCCAGAACATGTATTTTGCAGTTGCTCTGCAAAATCACATTTTGCAAGGGATTTTAAAAATGTCACCTGTCTAGATCATAATGTGGGATAATCATGGTTACTTGCTGGATCTGGTATTCCTACTAGGGATGGAGATCTCTGACTTGGTGGTGGAGCTGGTCAGTTAGTCTGACCACCACACTATAGGGTTCAGTTTCAAGACTCCCCCCAATAGATCTACCCCTATGGAGATGGTCCAGTTCCACCCTTTAAGGCACTTGTCCCCTGATAGTCTTATGGCAGTACTGGACTTATCGGGTAGACTGAGTGTAAGCTCAGAACCTGGAGATCTGATACTGGCCTATAATAAAGCAGTGATGGTGGCCCTGGATTCCATAGCTCCTGTCCATGTTCACCCACTCACTCTTCATCCTCTGCCCCCTTGGTTTGATGGGACCTTGAAGGAGTTGAGGAGAGTGGGGCAAAGTTTGGAGTGATGTTGGTGGAAATCTGGCCTGGCTGATGACAGACTTAGAATGATGACCAATGACAAGGACTATCAATCTGCCGTCTACCATAAGAAGGCAGAGTTCCTGTCCAGGGAGATTGCTGCTGTGTGAAATTGACCGGCTCAGCTCTTTCAAACTGTTGACAGGTTCTACAGTCCAGCCTGTCTTCATAATTGGGAGTGTTTTCACAAAATAAGTGTGATGAGTTCACTCGATTTTTCGCAGATAAGCTTGTCACCATCAGGTTGGAGCTCAGTGCAGCACACTCAAATGAGTGTTGCAATGATCGGTGGGAGGTTGCAAGTGCCATGTTTGTCTGGTCTGACTTTTACTGGCTGGTGAGCAGCCCGCCTCCTTGTGGTGTGTGCGGAGGTCATTGGATTGGTCCTAGCTGAGATAATCTAGTGCTCGTTGGAGACAGGGGTGTTTCTTGACCTCCTGAAGGAGGTGGTGGTGACACATCTCCTGAAGAAATCTTCCCTCGACCCTGACTGTCTTGCTAACTACTGACCTGTCTCTAACCTGCCTTTTGTGGGCAAGGTCATTAAGAAGGTGATTGCGTTACAACTGGAGGATCATCTTACCACCCACGATGTCTATGATCCTCTTTAGTCAGGATTTAGGAGGAAGCACAGTACTGAGATGGCACTGGTTCAGGTACTTAATGATCTGACAGCAAGAGATAGGAAAAGCAGTTCAATCTTGGTTCTCCTTGATCTCTCTGTGGCATTTGACACCATGGACCATGGAGTGTTATTGGAGCACCTGCAGCTGATCTGTGGATTGTCTGGTATAGTACTCAGGTGGTTCCATTCTTTCCTCATGGGCAGGACACAGAGAGTGGAGTTGGGGATTTATTCCTCAGCCCCCTCTCCCCCTGTCTTGTGGGGTACTGCAGGGCTCTGTTTTATCACCCATGTTGTTTGTGGTGTATATGCTGCCATTGGGAAACATTATAAGGTGGTATGGGCTGAGTTTTCACTGCTATGCAGAGGATTCTCAACTATACATGTCCTTTGTACCTGAACAGGATGAGGCTGCCTCAGTCTTTAATAACTGCCTCTTTGAGATCCAAGACTGGATGATTGCCAGTTGGTTTAGGTTGAACCTTGATAAGACTGAGGTGTTGGTTATAGACCCAGGTCATCAGGTAGAGGGTTGTTTACTGGTCAGTTATCCGGGCTTTGGCTGGGAGGCAGCCCACTGATGACCTCTGACCAATTGCGGAATCTGGGCATTATAAATAATGGCAGGCTGATGCTTAAATCACAGGTGTCAGCTGTTGTCAAGACCTCATTCTGTCATCTGAGGAATATCACTTGGATAAAACACCTTGTCCTGCCTGGTGATCTTTCAGTGTTGGTCCATGCCTTTGTGACTTCCTGCCTTGACTACTACAATGCTCTGTACCTAGGGCTGCTGGGGTGGACATCCACTGCCTGCAGCTGGTTCAGAACTCAGCATCCAGACTGTTGACTGGTTTCTCTAGATCATGCCATGCCACACCTGTGCTCCACAGCCTGCATTGGTTGCCAGTTTGGTGGAGGATCATCTTCAGTGTCGGCTTACTGACCTATAATGCCCTACATGGACAGGGATCGCAGTATTTGCAAGAGCTCCTTTGCCTCTACCAACCCCTCCACCCTCTATGCTCCTCTGACAAGGGATTGCTAGACGTTCCCAGGGTCTGTTTGAAGACCTCTGTGGCCAGATCATTTGCTTTTATGGCCCTGACCCTGTAGAACTCTCTATCTCGTGTGGTTAGAGAGTGCCTGACTGCTGAAACCTTTAAATCTGTGCTTAAGATGTATTTGTTTAGCATAGTGTTTCCTGAAGAATGATAAATTTCTACTGCTCTTTTATTACTTAATTTTAAATGATTTTTTCTTGTGTAAGTTAAAATGTTAGTTTTTTTTTATTATCTGTGTACAAGCACTTTGGTCAATGTGAATTGCACTTTTTTATAAATAAAAACTTGATTGATTGATTAATTGATTAAGTAAATGACACCTGTCATGTTCATATGCTGGAGCAAAAAGAAAAAATAGTATTTTGAAAATGGCTACATTACGTGTTAACCTCTTCATTTTCCAATCATGACAATCTCACTATTGTATCTCATGTTATCAATTTATTAATTGTCACCTCTACACTATCAGTGCCAAACACCTACACAGCAAATGCAAGCAAGTAAACGGTTTTATTAAAATTGTGAGGGGTGGGCACCTTCAATGACTTGAGTCATTAATTACAAAATTAGCTATATATACAGTTTAAAAAATATCAGAGGGAATTAAAAATACATTGATAATGAATCCAAGGATGTCAGAAATATATTATTAGTTAAACCTTAAATGATATTTATTTTCTTACCAACTAACGAATACTGCTGCCTTACTACTCAGTGCATCCCACTGCACTATCACTTCATTGTTGATCATTTAAATTGCAGTTAAACAAGAAAAAGTTTATTTAGCAGTTGTGCAAACAGGACTTTTGCTGCAATTGTTCATCAGATATTATGTAGTCGATTAACTGCTGGTAAGTTAGTGTGGGTTTGGATCCCCACTGTAGTTAAGGGCCACTATTCATAACTTTAGTGGTGAAGGGTAGGTGTCTGGGCCTCAGGGAAATACATTGTCACTGAGCATCTCTCAATCTCCAGTCTCATTTGTTGATAGTAATACTTATCTCTGTACATAGGAGACTGGACAATAATACATGCCATGGAGTTCTGGACACAATTCACGTCCATACCAGGCACATACCTTATATTCCTGTATACCCTAGTAGGCACACAGATTTGCAAACCTCTCTCTGGCATGGAGTACCATTACATGGCACTTTCAGCACACAGCACCTTCCTTCCTCCCCAGTTCACACAACCCTTACCCTCTGGGTGTCTGACCTCTAGCTGACAGTAAAGTCCTTCATTGATTACCAGGCTGGAAAATCTTCAAAGGGGACAATATGGTCTCTAAATAGAACTCCAACTCACAGTTCCAAAACATCAACCTCAACATGGCTCACATGCTGTATATCTGGGATCCAGATCCCTTGTGCTGGGGAGGGCATGGTACCTTAATCTCTGTCAGGTACCACAAACTAGCTGAAGTCCCTTCTCCTCATTGGTGATGTAACAGACCAGGGCTTATGTTGGCACCATATGGCTGAAACCCTTGATGGGAAGCTTCCACCATGCGCCTATCACCATGCCTCTGCTGTTCGCTCCCTTTCTTGTATGGGGCACATTGTCGACCAGACCTGGGAGGCGAGCTGTGCTACACCCTAGACTCAGGATCCATTATGCCTTTTTCTGAACCAGGCAGATTCCCCCTGCTCCTCTTCATCAGTTGCACCTAGTGCCATGGGCTGGAATGAACACCTTGGGGAGTGACATGATATGCTCCACTCTCAGATAACATCAGTCAGATGCAGACCCCATGCACCATTCCTGCCAAGGATCTTTATTTCTCCCAGAGCACACACTTTCAACAGTTAGGCCCTGCCACAAGGATACACAGAATTTACTAACACCTGCATTTGCGGGGATGTTACATTTACGTACTTCAGTACTTCAGATTATCCTTTGAGACTTTTTAAAAAGGTTTTCTGATTAGAATACTCAAAAATTATCTCAGCCCCCAGCTGCTTTTAGCACAAAGATTTTATCTACAGCTTTCAATTTGCTGTGTGGAAGTAGAAGATTGCCAGAAGCTTGAAATCTTTGAAAATGTGATCAAGGTGGTCTTAGCTGAATGTCTAGATAGCTGAAAGTCTTTTTCATTAAACAACAAGAGAAATGTTAGCCAATGAAAAAGTACACTTAAAGAGGGGAACGAGAGGGTGGCCAATTTATCTTAACAAATAATTCACAATTATGTATGTTCCTTGAGCACAGAGTGACAAATCTATATTTATCTCAACAAGGTTTATTAGTTTTGCTGAGGGTTAGGAGAAGCAGCTACATACAGAGTCAGCAGAATCTCTGAGTGGAAAAACTATGAATTTCCCCTTTATTTATCAGCCCTGCTAAGGCAAGCAGGATTTGTTTTTATGCAGGTCCTCTAATTGAAGAACACAGTTGTACAGGAACTGTTTTACCAATGTGAATCTCAAGAGGCAAATGAGGGTCTAACTAGGACCCCAATACTTAGATACTATTACATCCTCCCAATCCAACTCATTTGTTGAAGCTTTTTATGTTTGCTTGCGTGCATGCACAAGAAACATTATGTGGCAGCTTAGGGAAGAAGCGGGTTGTTGAGGCACGTCACTGAGGCAGCCAACGGAGGCATTGCATTTGGGGGCTTGGCACTGATGGACCAATGGAGGCACAGTGTGCTGATGACACTGGCTTCCAAAAGTGCCACCAAGTTTTAACATTTTTGCTGCAGCAATCAGGGGCTGCTTCGTCATTGCAGCGTCAGCCATTCTGCTGCAATGAGGGAGCGACCCGTCATTGCAGGGCGGAATGCTACCTAGTGTAATATTGTTTGTGAATGTGGTGGCAAGCTGCTGCCATGTTCACAAACAATATCTCTGATCCCACTGCCGGTACTCAATCCCCTCGGCAGCATGCACCCAAAACTGTCTTTTGTTAGCTGAAGGGGCACAGTCTCTTGGCTCAGTCCCCATCCCTTTAATTTGCCAATGGAGCCACTCCCCATCAGCATAATGTCCCCCAAACAAAAGCTAGCTAGTGCCGAGGGGTGCCAAATCCCCTCAGCTCTTGTCACCGTGTGTGCCAATGGGGGTGCCCAATCCCTGTCAGCTACAGCCCCCCCAAAAAAACACTCAGGTGGCATGCTGGGAGCCCACCCCAGCGTGCCAAATGTCCCTGTGAAATAAAAACATCCCACAATGTTTTTTTTTTTTTACCTGTAAATCAGAAAATGGTCTCGTTGATTCTGGTGGCCCTGCCCCCAACCCATGCCCACCCTCTGCGACCCCTGCCTCCACACCCTCACCCCATACTTACCTTAGGAGCCCAGCATGATGATCTTCAGTGCACCGAGACACATCTGCACTCTTCAAAGCTGACCGCAAACTGAAGAAATGCTGGTAAGCTGTATAATGGCATAAATAGGGTTTTTTCAACTTTGGAGCATATCTCAGGCATTTTGGGGAATTTTGGAACCAAATTTTCAACATGGGGTTATTGAGACCCCTTCTCGTGAATCCAGCCACTGTCATGGTGTTATTCAGTCCCAAAAGGTGATTTCATGGTCACTGCACAGAATCACCTTTTGGGACTGATTAACAAGATGACAGTGCCAGTATTCATGAGGTGGCCTCTCAAAAAGTCTATGTTGCAAATTTGGTGGAAAAAATCTAAGAAATGACTGTTTTACGAGCGTGCGTTGCGCAGTTCCTACACACGCCTGGAACTTCGCAAATGTGCAATATTTTCACTCCAGATTTTCAACATTACCATTTTTATGCACCTCCTTATGAACAGCACAGCTGTCATTTTTCACATCCTGGTTGAAATGTGTTTTCGCAGTTCCGGCGCAGAATAGCACAGTCACTGTGGGAAATCAGTGTTTGGGACACACTAAGAAAATCACAGTGACACTGTTCATTAGCAGAGGTCCTAAAATGCCTATGTTGAAAATTTTGTGATGAAAGTCCATAAAATGACTGTGTTACAAGCTTGCGTTGCACAGTTTCCAAGCATGCTCGTAATTTCACACATTTGTAGTATTGTCACTCCAGATTTTCAACATTGCCATTTTTTCACACCTCCTTATGAACAGTATAGCTATCATTTTTCACATCCTGGCTGAAATGTATTTTTGCACTTCTGGTGCAGAATAGCACGGTCACTGTGGGAAATCAGTGTTCATGACACATTAGGAAAATCACAGTGACACTGTTCATGAGCAGTGGTCCTAAAATGCCTATGTTGAAAATTTGGTGATGAAAGACCATAAAATGACTGTGTTACACACAGGCATTGTGCAGTTTCCACGTATGCTCAGAAGTGCGAGCATTTTTAATATTCCCACTACAGATTTTCAACATTACCATCTCTGCACACCTCCCTATGGATGGTACAGCTGTCATTCTTCCCATCCTGCTAGATCTGTGTTTTTGTACTTGTGGTGCAGAATGGCACTGTCGCTGTTGGAACTTGAAGTTCGGGACACATTGACAAAATCACACTGCCACTCTTCATGAGAAGACATCCCAAATGCTTTCATGAGGTGGGGTAACAAAAAGGCCATGTTGAAAATTTGTAGTACAAATACCAACAAACACCTGAGGTGCTAGAGTTTCTAACCATAACGTCCCAGCCTGCACAGACTGACAGGCATCAGGGTGTGCCTTTGGATTGCTTGACTGTACTGCTCATGCCATCCCACCCCACCCCCCCCCCAGCCACTGACAGGCATCGAAGTGTACCTTGGACTCTTTGGCCCAGACTTCACCCCATTCTCCTGTAGTGTACCCATTTCAGCATAATGTCCTTATGAAATGAGGTGACTGTGAAGCCAAACACCTCAAGACACACCTCAAAAAGGGTGAGGTGACATGGCATGACTGTCACGGGCGATGACCCAAACACTTACCCCAATACCTGTCCATCTCTACAGGATGGAGGTGGGGTTGGCGAGAAGTTCAATACTTCATTGCCATTCCTATTCTACATCTATCTAACTCCTGCATTTCCAATGCTAATACCAGCAAGCAAACATCCGGCATTGACAAATGCTTGTTTCTTTTACTTTGGTCACTTCTGCTTGGTTCCAATTACCATGGAGATTTGTTTTTTTTTGTGTACTGATTTTTAAGTATCTTAAAAATGATGTGCTATGTATCTGTACTCTCAAGAATATATTTCTAAATGTTTTTATTTGTGTAACTTATGAATGAAGACAACATTGGTCAGCAATCCATAGCAATTGTCTTTCACTTTGCTGTGTAAAGAGCCTTCGGGAGTCATTAACCCTAAGAACAAAAGATATTTGGATAGAAATACTCTTGCATTTTCCCTAAAGTCTTCCTTTGTCAGCAAGCCAATTAGGCTGGAATTTCTAGATTACATCATTTTTATTCATTTTTTTCTTAAAGCATTTTATTAGGAAAATGCATTGCATGGATTAAACCACTTGGTTCTGAGTAGCTCCTTGGTGCAGGTGCCCTAACAATGACAGAAGAGGGCTACATTGTAATCTTGCATAAGGATACAACTTATAAGCAGATTGAGAACAATGGCCTCTATTCACGAATGCAGGCAGTATATGCTCAAAAGGAGCGTAACTGCACTGCTGGGCTCCGCACCTGCAGTGGCATGCACCTTGCTCCGTATTCACGGACTCAAGCTGCATAGCGCTGGAAATTCCCTCTGCCTGTGTAGCTGCACAGGGGTGTGACAGAGACATCATGGTGATTGACTGCGGCCATCTATTCAGATGGCTTGGATGCCACGTGAGTTGATCCCCACTCTGCATTGGGGGGGCGAGAGTTTGGGATACCACCGGTGCTCCAAGGGCTGGTGAAACCCTTATAGAGATAGGTTTTTCAGCCAGTTGTCACAAACATACCCACAGCCCTCCTGATATGCTCTGAGGACTGAGGGTAGCAGGTTGGGGTTGTGGCACGATGCCTACTGCCCCATGTGTCCAACGGGAGGGGGCATGTAACCAGTTACTACAGGTTCCCAGGTAGCATAGCTGCACCCCCTCTACAGATGACTTGGATGCAGAATATTGGATTCATACATGGTGCATAGCCATTTGCATGGTGTCATCCACCCTCCCTACTGGACCATGAGTTTAGCCTGTGCCAGGTGTAGACTGAGGGTGCAGAAGTGGTACAGAACCCCTGACATACGTGCATGGTGTTTCCACACCACCTCCATTGTGTGGAATGCATTGTGTGGATATTGCAATAGTAAAGCTTACATGTTTTGTGTCTAGGCACATACCTCTCAACTGTATCACATTACGAGGAACGTTCCTCATTTTACTTCACAAAAGCTCCCTGTTCCACATTATGAGGACTTGTTCCACATTCAGTATTAACATTTGAAAGCAAAAATCTATAGTAAATGATGTAAAAAAAATATATTATTCAATTAATAACAAACTTTCTGAACATAAATGCAAAACTTTTAACAGCGTTCTGAGCCTCCTAGGTAAAGATTTGATAAAGTGTTTCACATTTTGCTCATTTGTTCCACACTTTGAGAAGCAATGTTCCACATTTGGGGGACAAAAGATTGAGAGGTATATCTAGGCATGTTGGCTTCATGAATAGCAATACACAAAGCTTTGGATTAAAGTGAATTATTAAATTCTAACTATTAAAGGCACACATTTGTAGGAATGTTTAGTAATTGCAGAGTGCACTTGAACATACCTTTTTATAAACATACAGTTCACACTTCAAATAAGAGACAAGGCTTATGAGACCAGTGAACAATGTCAGGCATGCCATACCAAAACTCATAACATTTACTCAGGAAATTTAGAAGAACTGATTTGGTACAAACCAGAAACACTTTTGTTAAGAGGAAGAACACTTTTTTTTCTTTTCAGTTTTATGTCTCTACATCTCCATTGTGCAATGGCAGAAAAATTAAGTTCAGAAGGTACAGAGATACTTTAATGTTAAAAAAATCAGGTCATCGTGGAACACTGGGGTTACTTGTAAGGTAGGGATGGTATGACTGTTACTGTGTGAGTAAAAATCCATTTATGTTTCAAAAGATAATGCAGCTCTTCCTTTATACACTCTGGATGAACTTATGCATTTCCCAAAGAGATGAACCAGTGTAATTTCTGAAAGGTTATAAAAAGGGTCATGACGGTCATCCCACAGAGTAATAAGCTAGGATTCTCAAACAAGGTCTTCTCATGCTCAGGAAATCAAACAGGCAGCTCACAAAGGTGTCTGTAGACAAATTCACAACAGGACTCCAGTCAGTGCATGACTCAACCAAATTACCCCGCTTCTGGCTGCCTTGAATGATTTACTGCAAATTAACAGGTTCCTGGGGTTTATAATCACAAAAAGATGAATAAAAACATTGCGTGCATCTGCAGACAGCTGTATTACCTAAGAGATGAATTTCCTTGTATTTGTGTTTTTCAAGCCAGTCTCTGGTCAGTTACACTTTTAAATCCATTTTTATGAAAACATCACATGCATTTCTTTGATCACATTGTTGGACATAACTGCAGCGGTACATGTAAAATTGTTTTAGTTTCAGATCATAAAGGAAGTGTTTTAAGTAGGAGTGACTTCCAATAACTTGTAGTTTTACCTTAAATTCATTATTTTCTGTTGCTTTTACTCCTCAGGAAGTTCATCCCATGTTACATTTTGCTGAAACTTTATTTGCATTGTTGAACATAACCACAGTGGTAGATGCAAGATTCTTCAGGTTTAGGTCATATAGGAAGTGTGTTCTTTTATGCAGGAATGTTTTCCAATATCTTGTAGTTATACATCATATTCAACGTTATCTGTTATGTTTACTCCTCAGAAAATAGGAGTTTCATCCCATATTGCATTTTGTTGCAACTGAGCCTTCACAATAGTGGCACCATGCATTTAACACTCAGGTCCCTGACACATTTATGAGCACCTGTTAATCAGAGTTTTTAAATGGAGACTGAAGACATTACTTTTAAATTGTGCTTTTAACAGCAGATGATGAGGTGTTTTGTTTATTCTTATCACATTGTTTACTTTGTGAGGCACTCTGTTTGAACTTGCTATGAATGAGTACCATAAAAGTAAAGACCAGATTGATGTATTGGTTGACTAATCGGTTAAAGGAAAACTACACGCTCATATCTGGTAAATTTTGTTTCCATGTCAACAAACAACTCTTTCCCTGAAGCTGTTAGGGATACATGTGATTGCTTTGGTTTATTTTCACTGTTCATACTAGTCACTGTAACTATCCGGGGGCTCAATTTTCTGCTTGTTGAAATCTCATGGTCCCTGACAGCTTCATTAACATATGAGAACATGATGTGCCAACACCCTTTAGACTCCACCATATACCTGCCTGCTTAATTAGATTTCAACAACACAAGGTTCAGCAAGGTGTGAAATACCACATTTGCCTTTAATAAGCTTTGCAAACCATCTGATTTGTAATACAGAGTTTTCCTTTTATATTGTTTTCAATTTGTGTGTTGCCAGTAGAGGTGGGTGAAGGTTGTGTATTCCACTTTTGTGGAATTTTAGTGGAAATTCTGAAATTTCACAGAATATTCTGAACTTCTGCCATTGTCGAGATTGTAATCTTCCAAATGTGTTTGGCAGATTTTCACCCTGTTCTGCGGAACTTATTTACTGAACTGTGGAATAATACACATGAACTGTGGATTTTTTTTTCTGCAGTTAAATGAATTATTCCTCAGTACATGTAATTATTCCACAGTTCAGTGATCAGTTCTACAGACTTTTTTCTCCACAGTTAAATGCAATAATTCACAATTTTAAATCATTTCCACCTTTCTAAGTCAGAATTTCTGCCACAGTTGCTAATTTGATTTCCGCACTTTCATGGAAGTGAAAATTCACCTTTTATGGAAATTCCACTGGTTGAAGTTTTTTTCCACACACCTCTAGTTGCTAGATGCTTTTTACAGGATATTTGTACATTCAGCATAGAGATACATGGTATAAGTGGGGGATATGTGATTATATTTTGTTATGTTAATGCAGCTCTCATGGACAATGAGATTTCAATAACCATAAAATGCCCCCCCCCCCAAGTTGTTACAGGGGACTAGCAAGGACAATGTAAACAAACTAAAGCAAACACATATATCCCCATCAGCTACTGGAAAGGAGTTATCTGTTGACAAGGAAACAAATAAATATTTACAAGACATGAGGGTATAGTTTTCCTTTAACTGGTTCATTAAATATTTGATTGAGAGAAACATAGATACACATATATTGCTGACGGAAGAAGGGTGGTTAGCCTATCCAGTCTGCCCTTATCCCTGCCTAACCTATGAGACCTAGCTCCCTATTGCTCACTCATCTCCTTCCTCATTTTCATCCACTTCACCCATTCTCCCCCCTTCCCCTTAACCTATGGGTCTAACCTACCAATGCTTGAAACCTAACACTCATTTGGACAGGCTACCTTTTTGAACAATTTCTTTCACATGTTCACCACCCTCTCTGAAAAGGACTTCACAATATCCTTCTTAAACCTCCCCCCCCCCACTAGCTTCTTCTCATTACTGCTAGGGTTTGTGTTGGCACTGAAGGTGAACAGTGCATGACTGTCCACTTTGTTGATCTCTTGTAGAAATATAAATGTTTCTAGGATGTTCCTCTTCTCCCTCCTGGTTTCTAGTAAGTACACCTTAAGGTCCATCAGCCTTCCCTTGAAGGACCAACCCTGCTGCCTCTGAATCCTCTTGGAGACCTTTCTCTGGATGACTCTGTCACAAATGCACTCAGCAGGTCAGGCCCTCTGCTCCCACAGTGCCAACCTCAGAGCACAATAGTGTGAACAGGTAACAGACAGGGTAATCCTCCAGTCTGCTTTTGGGTCCAAATCACCTTTAGTCTCATGTTTTGGGGGGATTCAAACTGTGAGTCTTATGCTAACGTACCCAAGGTACAGGGTCAGATACGTACCCTCTTTAGGGATTGTGGTACAATCTTTTGCCAAGGGCAGCAAGCCAGGCTTCTAAAATGAATCCTTAAAACTCCATAAGAGACCTTAGGTATATTCTTACCTTTTCCCAGTTTAGTAGCACCATCAAGCCCTTGAACAGTTGTCAAACTTAAAAATACAGGCACTCCACATGCAAAAATGTTGGAGGAGACCCAGGCAAAATTTTAAAGAATATGTTTACTAAAAATGGATAAAAACAGTAAGATAAACTACAGAACAAATATCAAAGACCATCTCAATCAGCTAAAAGAAAAACAAGGAAAACTACAGAACAAACCCCTACCAAAATACATTTAGATCTTTTCTATCTAATGTATTACCTCTGTAAGTGAAGTTAAATTAGAGAACTGTGTCTCTGTAGAGTCCCCCAAAAAATTACATTAATTTCAGATACAGTATCAGTTTAAACTGTGTCTTCACACCCCTTCTGTGAGTCATCTAGCTCCTCCTTTTAGAATAAAAGAAAATACAAACATAATGTCCTGTCAGGAGGTATATTAAATATGGTGACATCAGCAAAAACTAATTTCCCAAATTATGAGTCTTTCATCAACTGGTTCCTTTGAGGTTTACAACCCTACATTCCATCACCTAGGTGTGATGTAGCCAACAGGAATCAGCTAAATGATGTTCTGTCCTGTAATAAAATGTACATTTATGTTCCCAACTTCAAAAGCATGAGGTCATAGGAAGGCCATAAAATGCAATTTCTTAAGGAAGTTAATTACATTACAGAGATCTCCTGGTCAGTGTAACATATCCTGTAGCTTCACTGAAACCTGAAGGGGGACACTTATGGAAGCACAGGCTGTCTTATGTGAGACAATCACATACTGTATTTTTATATTACAAATATCATGCACCAATCATAACCAGCTGGCCAAGCGTCACAATCCTCCCCACCTAGACTGAATTTGAGGGCTCTATCCCCTGCATGGGATGAGCTCCATAAGTCAGTTCACTCCTCATATAGATGTGACAAGCCATCTATGTTCTGATTGGTCGCTCCAGCCCTATGTAAGATTATCATGTCATACCCTTGCAAGGCAAGACTCCATCTTAATAGTCGACCATTAGTTTTTCCCATTTGTGTTAGCCAAACCAGGGGGTTGTGGTCAGTTTGCACCTCAAAATGCTGCCCATATAAGTATGGCTCTAACTTTGTTAGGGCTCACACTATGGCAAAATAGTCTTTTTCCACAATAGAGTAAGTCTGCTCCCTGGGAAGTAACTTTTTACTCAGGTACACTACAGGGTGATCTTTCCCTTGGTTGGATGTCTGACTCAGTACTGCCCCAATACCCATGTCTGAGGTGTCAGTCTGGACTACAAAGGGTCTGTTACAGTCAGGGCTTGTCAATACAGGAATACTGCACAGTGTCTCCTTCAGTCTGGTAAAGGCTTTTTCACAGGTTGGTTCCCAGGTAATTTTCTTAGACATTCTTTTCTTTACCAGGTCAGATAGGGGAGCAGCCAGGGCACTGTAATTGGGTACAACTTTCTTATAGTACCCTGCTGTACCTAGAAAACTCCTGACCTGCTTCTGCATTTCTGGTCTGGGCCATGCCTTGATCACTTCTATTTTTACTTGGTTAGGACAGAGCTGTCCCCGGCCTACAACATACCTGAGGTATGCCACTTCAGCCATGGCCACCTGGAACGTCTCAGCTTTGACAGTGAGCCCAGCCCTCTGTATCCTGCCCAGAACTTCCCTAAGGTGGGACAGGTGATCCTCCCAGCTGGCAGTAAAGATGGCAGTGTCATCCAGGTACACCACAGTGTTCTCCTCAGCACCATTTAACACCCGGTTCACCAACCTTTGGAAAGTGGCCGGGGGGTTCTTCATTCCGGAAGGCATTACTTTAAATTCAAATAAGCCTATTGGAGTGATGAAGGCCAACCTCTCCCTAGCTCTGTCAGTTAACTATACCTGCTAGTACCCCTTTGTCAGGTCAATAGTCATAAGGTAGGTCGCCCCTCCCAACCTGCCCAGGAGTTCATCTGTCCGGGGCATCGGGTGGGTATCTGACTTTGTGACTGCATTCAGTCCACAATAGTCCACACAGAAATGAGTAGCACCATCTAGCTTGGGTACAAGGACTATGGGTGAAGCCCAGGGCTGTGGGATCTCTGGATTACCCCTAAATCCAGCATTTCCTCCACCTCCCTCCTAATGTCCTTTTGGACAGCCTCTGACCCCCAATATGCTGTCTGCCACATGGGTGTCTGTGTCCCTGTCTCCACATCATGCATCGCTAAGGGGGTTAGTCCTGGTTTGGCACTAAACAGTGGGGCAAAGTCTGCTAAAACCTCCCTTACTTCATGGATCTTGTCCGGGACCAGCTGGGGTGACAATTTAACTGCCTCCACAGAGGACTCCTGCCTGCTTTCTTCCAGAAAGTCCAGAAGGGGGTCTCCTTCATCCATCCCCTTCCCAGGACTACACACTACAAACACCATGTCAGCTCTATTAGCATATGGCTTCATCATATTGACATGGTACATTCTTTCTGTATGTCTTCTGTCAGGTAACTCTATGATATAGATCACATCATTTACCTTTCTAACTACTTTGTTCAGTCCAGCTGATCAGCTTGCAGCTTGTCCTTCCAGACCGGAATAAGGACCATGACTTCCTGACCCACCTTGTATAAGAAAACTCTGGCTCTGTGGTTGTACCACACTTTTTGTTTCTGTTGGGCAGCTGCCAGGTTGCTCTGGTCTGTCCCCATATGCTCCTTCAGCCTTTCCCTAAACCTAAGGACATAATCTACATTGGGAGTTCCCTGGGTGGCATACTTGCCTTCCCAGTCCTCCCGGATCAAGTCCAGGGGCCCACGTACCCAGCGTTCATATAAGATCTGGAAGGGGGAAATCCTGTTGACTCTTGAGGCACCTCACTGTATGCAAACAACAAGTGAGGAAGGTAATTCTCCCAGTCCCTCCCATGCTGTTCAGAAAATGCTTGCAGCATTGGCTTCAGGGTACCATTAAATCTTTCCACAAGCCCATTGACTTGCGGGTGATATGGTGTCATTTGCTTCTGCACCACCCCTCACTTCTCCCACAAACATATCATCTGGTCTGACATGAAGGAACTCCCTCAATCAGTGATAACCTCCTGCAGAAACCAGAAACCCAACATGGGAGAAACTCCCAAGTAAGGCATCTGCCACTTTGTCTGCCCTCAGTGAGGATAGGGTGACTGCCTCTGGATACCAGGTGGCATAATCCACCACAGTCAGGATGAACCACTTCCCAGAGGATCTGGGGGTATTTAAAGACCTCACAATATCCATTCCCACCATCTGGAATGGCTCCTCCACTATGGACAATGGAATTAGGGTGGCTTGGGTTTTCTTACCTGCCTTCCCTATTTCTTGGCACCGGTGACAAGACCTGCAATACTCCTTCACCTGCTGGGTGAAGTTGGGACAATAGCAATTCTTGGTCAACCTCTGTGTAGTGCACACAATTCCCAGATGACCAGACAAGGGAATATCATGTGCAGCCTTGATAAACTGCTCACGGTACCCCCGGGGAATGACAAGTTGTCTGTCTATAACACCTCCCTCTGTCTTAGCATCCTGTGTATGCAGCAGTCCATTGTTCCAATAAGCTTTATGTTTTCCATCACCTCCCTGTGCTCCATCAGAGTCTGCTCAAGCCCTCAGCTTCTCTAGACTAGGGTCACTTTTCTGAGCAGCTGCAAACTCCTTACACATTCCCAAGGCATGGGACAGTTCCCCTTCAGTCTCTAAATAGGGTCCCTTGCACTAGCATCAGGGCACTCAGGATCACTGTCATCCCAACCCTCTGACAATGGGTCACCCCTCCTTCTTCAGAGTAACCCTCTGCAGCTGTGTGGTTAACTGCTACTGGGGAAATTTCTACCCCCTTTTTATTAGTCTCCATATCAGGAAATACAGGCTGGAGAACCAGCCTCCCAGTGGTTTCTACAGTGGCTTCTATGGGGTCTAGGGAACTACACTTTCCCCTTCCTGCTTGGCTATGGGGTAACTGCACACACCATCCCCTGTTTGAGATTGTTGCCAAGGATGCCATCAACTGCTAAAGTTTTGGCTGCAGCCAACTATTGCACAGTTCTCCCATTTCACCCCAGTCTAGGAGAACACTAGCGAGTGACAATGTGGTCTCGTCACCAGTGAACCCTTGTGCAGTTACAAATTTATTGGGTATAAGCTGACCAGGCTTTACCAGATCCTGTTTTACCAGCATCAGGGATGCCTCTGTGTCCCTTAACTCTTGTGTCTGTGCACCATTCACTGTGACTGGGTGCATGTGTTCCCTCATGTTCACAGGCATGCTTCCAGGGGCACACAAACAACCCACTTCTTTTCTAGTGCCATTTTGCATATTGCTTATCCTTTTGGGACACTGTCTGGCAATATGCCCAGTTTCTTTGCAAACCCAACATTTGTTTCTTTTCTCAGAAAAATCATTTGTTTGAAACCTGGGGCTAACTGGTTTCAGTGGAGGCAGTGAGGGTTTTAACTGCCCTGAAGGTGCACTTTTCCCTTTCTGTGCTGCCACACCTGTCTCATTTCAGGGCTTCTCCTAAGCTTACGGAATTTAGCTCTGTATGCTTCAGCAGTTAAATCAAACTTTTTAAAAGTGCAGTTTTAAGTTTGGTGTAATCATTACTGTCCTCATTGTCCATTTGACCCAATGCATCCTGAGCTTTCCTGGTAAGTAGTGGGGATAGCTGGATGCTCCAGGACCCTCTGGGAATTTTTGCCTGAATAGAAACTTTTTCAAATGAATTTAAAAAGGCATCCATACCCTTCCTCTCTTTAAATTCAGCTATCAATTTGAAATTCAATTTGTAACTCAGTCTTGTAATTGCAGTGAAGCCCAAGCCACTTACTTGCTCTGGTGCTGGTGGTTGGAGTCGTAGCTTCTCCAGTTCATGTCACCTCTGGCGCTCACGTTCTTCACGGTCCACCTCTTGTTGTTCACATTCAGCCTCTTGCCATTCAGCCTCCCTCTGGAACTTCAGCTCCATTCTGCACAACTTAATCTGCAGTCTGATTGCTTCTGGCTGCAGAATGCTGGTGACCTTCCCCTGCTGATGTAGCCCTTGGCTTGCTCTTGCCCTGCAATCCTCCTCACTGAATCTGGACACTGCACTGGCCTCTGGCCCCTCCATGCCCAAGAGCTGGTCCTTTATAGTCACAGTCTGTGACTCGATACTCTGGAAATCTGCTGCTATCAGGGCATTCATGAGGTTCTGCTTGGTGGCTCTCCAGTTGTGCAGGACTCCTCTCTCATTGCACAACTGCTTCAGGTAGTCTGCAGTGTGCTCACTATAGTTGGAAGCCAACTTCTTCCCTATCTACACAGCTACTCTAACTTGCACTTTAAAAAAAAAACATGAAACAGGTAGGAATGTGACTGTAAGCAAAATTATATAGTTCTGTTTCCTTTTTAAAAATAAATCACTACCTTATTGTGCAAGTGAGCTGTACAGTATTAAGCTGACACACTGAACAGTTAAAGCTTGTGTTACAAATTTTTTCGCACCGCTGTCAACCAAATCTGTTGCAAACACACTCAGTAGGTCACACCTTCTGCTCCCACAGTGCCAACCTCAGAGCACAATAGTGTGAACAGGTAACAGACAGGGTAACCCATCTGTCTGCTTTTGGATCCGAATTGCCTTTAGTCTCAAGTTCGGGGGGATTCAAACTGTAACCTTATGTTAGCATACACAAGGTACAGGCTCAGATATATACCCTCTTCAGGGATTGTAGTACAATCTTGCCAGGTGCACCAAGCCAGGCTTCCAAAATGAACCCTTAAAACTTTATAAGAGACCTTAGGTATATTCTTACCTTTCCCAAGTTTGGTAACACCATGAAGCCCTTGAAAAGTTGTCAGACTTAAAAGTACAGGCACTCCACATGCAAAAATGATGGAGGAGACCCAGGCAGAATCTTAAAGAATATGTTTACTAAAAATGGATAAAAAAGTAAGATAAACTACAGAACAAATATCAAAGAGCATCACAATCACATAAAAGAAAAACAAGGAAAACAACAGAACAAACTCCTACCAAAATACATTTAGATCTTTTCTGTCTAATGTATTACCTCTGTAAGTGCAGTTCAATTAGAGAACTGTGTCTCTGTTGAGTCCCCCAAAAATGACATTCATTTCAGACACAGTATCAGTTTAAACTGTGTCTCCACGCCCCTTCTGTGAGTCATCTAGCTCCTTCTTTTAGAATAAAAAAAATACAAACATGATGTCCTATAAGGAGGTATATTAAATAAGGTGACATCAGCAAAAAAAACAACAAATTTCCTAAATTATGAGTCTTTCATCAACTGGTTCCTTTGAGGTTTGCAACCCTGCAGTCCATCACCTGGGTGCAATATAGCCAACAGGAATCAGCTAAACAATATCCTGTCCTGTAATAAAATGTGTATTTAGTTTCCCAACTTCAAAAGCATGAGGTCATAAAAAGGCCTTAAAATGCAATTTCTCAGCAAGCAATAATATCTGACAGGGTGGGTGGTATTGGGCAATACTGGACCGCCCAGGGGCATAATGAGGCCCGACACCACAGGTGGAGGACCTTATATCCCCTGGAAGGTCCAGTATTGCCCATACCACCAATCCTGGAGGGTATTATTGCACTTAGAAAATGAGTTTGTGTGCTAGTTTTAATTAAGAAATAAAATAGTATAGGAAATGACTTAGAAAAAATGAAAGTAAAAAAATATGTTTTATTTGATCAAATAGTCCCTCTGTTCATGTATTGTCTGCCGTTCCAATTATCTTCTGCTTCCCCTGCCCCTCTCCATTTCAGCACCTCTGACAGATCACAATGGAGTTTCTTTAATAAAATCCTCTATCAGTCTTGTTGATTGTTTGTATGCTTTAAAAAAATTAAAAGACATCTCTATGTTTTTTTGGCATTTTTTCCTCCAGTCGGGATGTGCATCTGTTAGTCACATAACGCTGGTATGTAAAACCAGGAAGTGGAGATAAAGGAGTTGAGGTGATGACGGTGCTGTAAAATATTGTTATTTTAAAGTTTATTACAGGAGCGCTGGTATGGTAGCTGTATTTAAATTGTGGCATTTAGTGTAGTTTGCAGGGAACAGCAACTAATTTCTCTGGTGGCTTATTTATCTATTTCATGGATCAGCATCAGGATGTCTATAGTAGGTGGAGTTGCAATGTCAGCGAGATACAGGGAAAATGTAAGTTTGATGCCATGTTCTGGGACACTGCAGTGGAGAGTTTTCTTGTTCTTTTTTTACATTCATTAAATGGAGAAGTGGACCGGGTGCTTGGTCAGCATAGGAGCTCTGATGGGGGGGGGGGTACTTGTTGCCCACTAAGTGACAAAAAAAAATGGCGGCATTTTCAAATCAGGAGCCCAGTGGTTCAACCAATTAGGAAGCAGCTTGGACACAATGATTACAGTGATGAGCGTGGTAGGGTTGGCATGGCTGGCACTTTTAACTTGCAGGGCTCTCACTATAAGTTAATGTACCCCATGACAGCCAATCAGGTTTCATTATTTTTTTACCCATTTTTTTGAAGGAATTTAATTACATTACAGAGATCTCCTGGTTAGTGTAATATATCCTGTAGCTTCACCGAAACCGGGGGGGGGGGCCCATGGAAGCACAGGCTGTCTTATGTGAGACAATCACATACTATATTTTTATATTACAAATATCATACAACAATCATAACCAGCTAGCCAAGCATCACAGAATTCACCCTTTTCCTATCCTTCTTTAGGCTAAGATTCCAGAACTGCATGCAATACTCTAAGTGAGGTCTCAACAGTGATCTGCTCAGGGGTAGTATCACCTCTTTTTGCTTACTGTTAATCCTCCTATCTATGCATTTCATGATTCTATTGGCTTTCACCACTGCCTTGTTACAGTAAGCATATTGTTTTAGATTATTAAATGTAATAACCCCTAGACCCCTTTCTTCCTTCATCTGTTCCACCCTCACCCCCCATCTTGTAATCCATTAAATGTGCACCCATTTGCAGACTTTTTAAATCTGTAATTTGGCATATGTGTCTTGCCCTGGTTATCTTCAACTTTGTCACAAATGAAGATGTTGATAAACAGTAGCCTCATACGTGACTCCTGTGGCACCCCATTAGTTACCACCCTCCCCTCTGAAAATTCCCAGCTGATCATCACTCTCTGTGTTCTCCCCCAGCCAGTTTCCAACCCAGGTAGTTAGTTTATCCCCTACACCCAGTGCAGCCAGTTTTATACCTAGCCTACTCTACGGGATGTAGGCAAATGCCTTACTAAAGTCCAGGTACAGTAGGCGTACAGCCTGGCCTCTGTCAGTAGCCTCAGTTATCCAACTGAAGCAGTCAAGTAAGTTTGTCTGAAAAGATCCTCCCACTATGAATTGTCTGACAAGATCCTCCCAGCATGAACCAATGCTGTCTATTGTCCTGTTATCTTTTTATCTCCAGGAACTCCATTATCCTTTCCTTTATAATGGATTCCATAATCTTACCCACAATTGAGATAAAGCTGACCCACTGGTAGTTTCCCAGGACATCCCTACTGCTGATCCTGAGTACTGGTACTGCTGCACTATATCAGCTACCTTCTAATTAACTGGTACCATGTCTAACTTTAGTGAGCAATTAAAAAGGAATGGTGCTGAGACAATCTTTTGCTGTACCCTTTGGTGCGGACCATGGGAACCTGTGGATTTGTCTACTTTTGGTGATCCTAGCACCTTTATTATATACTTCTCCACAATATTTCCTGTGTCCATGCCCAATAGTTTTTTTTAGTAGTTTAACCAGGATTAGCACACTAAGCTAAAAGCCTTTTTAAAGGCACAACCTGGGAGCACAGGGAAGTTAAGTGACTTGCTTAGGGTCACACAGTATGTAAGTGAAAGCTGTGGGATTCAAACCCAGGTCTGGTCTGCTGGATGTCACCAGATTTGCAGCTCAGAGCCTTAAACCACTGTGCTATACTGCCTCCCTAAAGACCTAGTGCCGATGTCCATTCCCTAACCCTTCTCCGGCCTGGACTGGATCCCACACTGTGGGAGTGGCCCATTCTCCACCACCATAAAGACAAAAACAAAAGTACTCATTCAGTATGTCTGCTTTACTCTTATATCTTTACTCCCACTCCTCCCATTTTCAGCCTGGCAATGCCTGCCATGACATTTTGTTTCTCCTCAATGTAAAGGAAGAAAGTCTTGTCCCTCTTTTTCACTCCCTCAGCTACAGTATTTGGATCTCAGCTTCTGCTTTCACTGTTGACACTATCCTGTCTGTCTCTTTCTAGTTGTTTATGCACACTTCCCTGTTTTGATCTGTTTGGTTTAATTTACAGCATCTGAAGTCCACGCTCTTCTCCCTGACTGCCTGTCCTGCCTCCTGTGTACTATGCTGACTTTCTTCTCTCTTTGTTCTTTCCCACCTTTAATACCCAGAGGCTAGGGACCTCTTCTAACCCCTCTCCAATTGTAACACACTTCCTGTCTATCCCTACTGCTAGTTTCACATATCTAACCTATGCATGAGTACTTCCAACATCCTGCCAAAATCAGCACTCCTGAAATCCAGCACCCTGGCCCTAGAACTGGTGTGACTAGCCTCCAGCACTGTGTTGAAGCATACAGTACTGAGAGAGGGTCACTATTCCCCAATGATTCCACTATAGTAACCTCCCTGAAAGTCTCCCTGTTTTTAAAGACCAGGTCCAGGATTGCTCTTTAAAAGTACTACAAAAATCAGCACAGAACATCACAGAGCATAGAGAACATATTTTTATTCATTCTAGGATTACAAATACCTTTGAGGGCCAGGCAGCTCATTTACAAAGGTTCCACATCAGTAGGGAGGGTTACAAACAGTTGCAGGGAAACAGACAAGTCATACAGAATATTTCAGAACAGATGTACATGTGTTTACATTATAGTATAGGACAATTAAGCTTCAGTTACAGTACACATTAAGCAAAACCTGATCAGAGGTGAGGGAAGAAAAGTAGAGGGGGGGAGGAAGAACCAAGAGGGAGAGGAGGAGCCAGGCAGCCTAGTAAAGTTGCAAGTATGAAAGGGGGAGGAAATAGTCTTAGAAAGGAGAGGGAGAGGGGAAGAGGGGGAAAGGGGCAAAGGCAGGGAGGAGGGTGGTAAGATTGAGGTGATAGAGGTGTCAGTGAGGGCATATATGCTTTATTAAGTGGTTATAAAATGGGCAAGTCTCATTGGTTAAAATTTATCATGTGACCGTTAGCATTTTGCAAAACTGAGAAATTTTGCTACATGAAATATTTTGTGAAATTTGAGCATTTAGTGAAATATTTCACGGGTGTTAAATGTGAAATTTTGCCTGAAAATTGCTAATTTTCACCAGGAAATTGCAAAATGTTACCTGAAAATGGTGAAATGTCACTGAAAAATTTCACCTGAAAATGGTGAAATTTCACAGTGCAATTTTGCAAGTTGGCACCCTGTGAAATATTTCATGGAAAGGTGGAATTTTGGGAAATATTTTGTACTGCAAAATGACTGATTTCAAGGCAATTTTGCAGCATCTCTTGTGACCATGCATGAAATCTGTTTCATGCACAGTCATCATGGTCCTAAACCACATCACACAATGAGCAAATCAGTCCTCCTACAGCCAGAACTATCTTCCATCTGTTCCCCTACAACCCTGAGTTGATCTTCCATCTCAAACATGTCTGCTACCTTTACAATGTAAAAAAAAACAAAAACATCAACTGGGCTCTAAAAATAAAACTACCTTAAATAAACAATGAAACAAATTAATTAAATGTTATTTCCCTGATCATCACACTTTTCTTACACATATAAACAAATTAAAAACATTAAGTATTGTTTATAGTTTTCATTATAAGTGTTTCTTTGCTGACAATGAAAAATACCCCTTCTATCTTCACCTGCTCATCAGGGAAATCTCTTCTGTTTGCCCTGACATAGAGGATAATGGCTGGGGATTGGGTGATAAACATGCTGTAATCACCTCACGTGGTTGCTGGAGCAACATGGTAAACCTCAAGAGCGCCACTTGAGAGGTTTATTGTTGCCCTAGCAACAATGAGATTTGAGTACATGCATGGTTATCGCCCGAACCCCAGCCATTATTTTTTATAGTGTCTGGTGGAAAACTTTAGCAATATTAGCCCACAAGCCTAGAACTCTAGAAATGTTAATTCTTAGCTTTACAGACAAAGATGAGCCTTTTGTTTTGTTACACAGGGCAACATTTATGTAATTTCTGTTAAATCACAGCTATTGAATAAAATAACACTAAGCTGCTAAACAATGTTCTTTATTGCTGAGAAAAATGATCAACGAATGTATTTTATTGAGACAGTCCATTTCTATGCCCATTTCAAGGGCGGAGATCTAAAGGACCAGTGTAAAATGATCTGGTTGGTTGCTGGTGATTACGTGGATGGGAATTGCTTAGAATTATGGGATACAATGCTACGTCCTCTTCTGGGGCTCAAACTAAGAGAGAGTCAATTTTCATGGCCAGCTGCTCCAAATACGAGTGAGGTGCTTTAAAGGGGGAAAAGCCCATCAAGTGTTTATTTGATACTGCCATTGCAATCGCTAGTCTCAGTAAACATAAACTGCCACAAATTAAATGTTACTTTGAATTGTTTACTGAGACCGGTGGTCATGTTCTAGGACTGAGAATTTTACCATGTTTATGCATTCTTTTTTAATATGCCACTGCTTACGTGCTGAGCAGTGGTTAACAACATTCAGACATCAGGACATCATAAATGCACACAAGTAAATCTATTATTTCTACATATAAACATGCCTTTCCCAACTGTAAAAAGTTAAACAAGGATCCCATTTTATAAGCGCAGTAAGACACTCCAGGGTTCTGCATGGAACAGATCTTACTGCACTACCAGAGGCTGAAGGCACTGGGCCTGTGGTCTTGTGCATCACTATGCCCTTGGGTGTGTGGTAAAATATGTTCCATGCACATCCCATTGTGTCTTACTGCTTACAAAAAACAACCATTACTGTAACAACCGCATTGCTTAGAGGGTACATGGCTTCCCAACCAATTTTGTAAAGTGCATATTTTCCCCCTGAAGACATTCCTTGCAGCACTGGTCAGGAAGCCCTGTACCCCTCAAGCCATAAGGTTATTATGGTAATGGTTACTTTATCCATTTAAAGGAATACTGTGCTTTGCAGGGGCTCCCACCCCTGCAAAGCTTACTGTCCGATTAGGTTTTGTAAGAAAGCAGCTTTTTCCTCAAGCCACAAAGTAGTTTAATTTAATTACCTAAAGTTTGCTACCTGGAAGTATGGTGGAAACTGGAGTGGTTCCATAAGCTGTAAAGGTGTGGCGCCATGCCATGCACTTCAATGCATGTGTATTGAAGCTCACAGTGTGGCGCTGCACCTTTACAGTTAATAGAGCTGCTCCAGCATCTGCCATACCTCTGGGTAATGGACTTTTGGTAATTAAATTAAACTACTTTGTGGCATGAGGAAAAAAACACTTTTCTTACAAAACCTAAACTGGAGGATAAGCTTTGTATGGGGCAGGAGTCCCTGCAAAGCACAGTTTTCCTTTAATAAAGCATTTATATAATGTATGCTCTGTGGTGTTCAGTGTCAGTTTTTGCTGTGCTTTTACATTGTTTCTAACCATGACACAACGTTTGAGTGGTGCTGAAACTGTAGCCCTATAGGATTGCTTTGTTCCTTGTCAGTCCACCAGTGCATTGTGCCAAGAATTCATCTTGGAATACCTCCACCAGTCCCTGGCTCTTGACGCTGGATGGTACTGGGACACTTCAATCCACATTTGGCATGTTGAAGTCCCCCACTAGCAGCAATTCACTGTGGGCCATGGCCCTCCTGAGCTCTTCTCCCAGCACCCCATCCTCCTTCTGATTTGATAGCTTGTAAGCTACCCCACCCCTTATGACTCTGCCTCTACCTGTGGACAGTTGCACCCAAAGGATCTCAAAGGTGGTGTGCTCTTTCAGGTTCCTATCCTTTGTGGCTTTGATGCCTACCCTGCCCTTCTACCATCTGCCATGTCCTTCTTGCAGTGGGTGTAGCTGGGAACTGCAAATTCTTTGTCATTTTGCTGCATTGTCCAGGTTTCCATCATGACTACCGCTGTAGGTCAACCTAAACCTCAGTCACTAGTTCCTGGAGGCTGTACATTTTATTCCCTAGTAGGGGTGTCCACAACTGGCTAGTTCTGATCCAGCTTTCAGATTTAGTAATGTAGGGATCTCTGAATCCTAATCCGGTTCTCATTCAAATCCTAAAAGGACCTCAAAACAAAACTGAAACTGGATTCAGATTTGAAATCCTAAATCCTGAATTACCATGTAAAAATAGGTTTTGGAATTTGTTTTAGAATTCCTATTCAATGTGAAGAAGTGCAAGACTCTGCACTTTGGAGCTAGGGACCCAAGGAGGAGCTACAAGCTGGGAGGGGTTCAGTTAGGTACCACCGAGCAAGAAAAAGATCTAGGGTTGGTTATAATGGGGAATATGAACAACTCAGCTCAGTGAAGGAAGGTGGCAGCTAAAGCCAACAAGATGCTGGAGTGTGTTGTAAGAGGAATCTCATCCAGAAGAAGGGAGGTAATCCTGCCTCTGTACAGGTCGCTAGTCAGGCTACACTTGGAGAACTGCGTGCAGTAGTGGCATCCATTCCTGAAGAGGGATATCAGATTACTGGAGTGGGTACAGCACAGGGCAACTAGGATGATCCAGGGACTGGATCCAGGGAGGTTAAATCCTCCGAGGACAGGCTGAGTGAGTTAAATAGTATATATACACCCTGAAGGAGAGGAAGGATGGGGGGGATATGATTGAGACCTTTAAATACTTGAAGGGGATTAACAAGACAAGTACAGAGGGGTCTTTAAGTGGAGGGGAAGGACATGAGAGGGCATGGTGTCAGATTGAAGAGGGAAGATATAGGAGAGAGTTGAGACATTCTTTCACAGAGAGGTTGTGGCTAAATGGAACACTCTGCCTCAGGAGGTGGTATCCTATAAGATGGTGGGCAGATTTAAAAGGGAATGGGACAGACTGGGGGGGGGGTAACTGTGAGAGGAGGAGGGGGGAAGCTACAATGTAAAGGTCTAGCTACACATTCAAGCAGATTTGATAGACCATGAGGCCTGTTTCTGCTGGCAGATTCGTATGTTCTTATATTAGGATTTGGGACTCTCAGACTGTGATTCTAAAAATCTGAAATCCAAAAACTGGATTAAATCCAATAAATCTGATTCCATTCAAGAAGTTCTAAGCAACCCTAGTCCCTAGGCTTCCGGGATACACACACACACACACACACACACACACACACACACATGCACACATGAACACACACACACACATATGCACGCACATGCACACACACTCGCACGCAGACACACACACTCACACATGAAGACACACACACACGCACGCACGCACTATGCTCACCATGAGATCTGCAAGCCCTCTTTTCTTAAACTGCTACCCAATCTCCACTTACTAAAGAAGCAGTCCCCTTGCTTGCTGCCTAGTCTGCCCCCTCTATGTGCACACGTGTCCATTCTTTAGAGCCTTGCATTTCAGCTACCCTAGCATCTGCTCTTTTGTTGTCATTCCCTTACCGTGTCTCCCAAGTCTCACCCTTCCCTCCATTTCAGGTTGCAGTGTCACCTCTTTCACTATGTCTACCTTTGCCCTGTTTGATCCCTGTCTATGTTGGAGTGAGGCCCATGTAGCCCCCTTACTTGTGTATATGTGCCTAGCCTAATCTGCACTCCCCCCCACATTGATCTGTTTAACTGACTTATGATACTAATGAATCTCTGCTCCAAAAATGAAAGCGAAAAGGGAACATTCTGGCAAACATTTTCCCCTCCCATTTCCCGTATCTTTCTGAACAAATTACTTTTCAATGAATCGTCACAAAATCTTTTGAAACTGCTTCCCTAAATGTATACCTTTTGAAATATAAAACCTTGCATAATAGCATACTTTGTTCCATATTTGTAGCTGTGTGACATTCTCTGTGTAAAGGTTAGCCACCATGGGCAGAGCCCTATTGTAAACAAGCCTCTGAGTTTAATAGGTCACCCTCTAAAATAGCACCAATAAATAAATATATAAATGTAGCTATCACATGTATTATGGGCTGCATCCTACCTTATAAGAAGGCAGATACTGGGAATGCAGTGTATGCTTCTTCCTTAATCATGCTGCTTTAAGTGCAGCTGCAAAACAAAGGCTTTTCATGTTGAATGATTTTAGCAGGCTATTATCTTTTTTGTTTTTGTTCAAGAATAAGAATAGAATTGGGATTGTATGTATTACTTTGGTGTATAGGTTTTCCTAGACAAAGAAGACAAACAGCAACTGACTGTTCCATTTCAAAGATGGCATGAAGGGAGAAGGTTGAAGATAGTACTAAACAGCATCCTCTTCCTCATATCTATGCACCTGAAGGGCTGTTAGTCACTCCAAAACATTATGGGAAGGATTATTTTCAAACAGATCCAATATCACCTTTTTCAAACACAGACTTCCATCTACATTGTTAGATCATCTTTTAGATGTTCCAGCAATGTCTGAAGTTTGGAAGCAGTTGCATCTGAAAAATGCCACACTTGCATAAAAACATGACACAAACCTCAGCGTGCACCATTTTCTAATACAATGTGCCACAGTCTACAACGTTCTGTCCCAAACATCTTGGGATCTTTAAAAATCAGGTGGGTGGTTCCTAATGCAATTGCGTGGAAGCAAACATGGGTGCAGCATGTCTTGGTGTATGTGTACAGCCCTTCAGCAAATTCTGCTGTAGAACACTCTATGAAGGCCATATGTTGAGGCTTTGGGGAGAGAGGAGAAAAAGAGAAGATTCAAACTACTCTCACACCTGCTGTGGTTAGAGGTATGCCTGGATATATTGACTGCAACATTCGTTCCAACCCCATAGGCCAGTGTCAGTGGGAAGGTGCACGTCATTGTGCAAATGGAAGTTGGCAGGGTTGAAGACAAAAATCAGGAAACTGTGGCTCAAGCTGTGCCACAGGGTGAGATTGCCCAGCCCCTTGCTCACCAGCTCCAGCCACCAGTCTCAGAAGGCCCTTCTCCCAGAACATACCGAGTCCTGGTTGAGGTAGGAAGCAGTTTTGGGCAGGGTGGGCACAGGAGTGAACACAGTGGGACTTAGAGGTGGCATCTGGAGGTCCTCTGTAGGTCAAGGGAATATACTACTGTGGGACTAAACCAAGTGTCAAGCCCAAGTTCATCAAGGAGTGAACCAGTAAATAAATTAAAAAAAAACTATAATGCATGGGTAGACAAGGATACAATTTGTAAATAATAATCTGGGCAGCATGCCAATAGGGTCTGGGTGCACCCCTCCCCCCAATTCACAGCCAAGTAGTGTATATTGGACTAAAGAAATACACAAAAGTATAATTTAATATTCCCTTTAGATGATTTTTTTTATACATGCATGCAATCCCATAAATTTTCTTGGTATGATGTCCTTGTCAGTAATAAAGTAGAGAATGAATATAAATATTAATTTTGAAAATCTTTACAAAATAAGATAAGTTGGGTCTATGTTTTCTGTTTTTGCAGCATTTTCCCACAAGTGACAAACTCAGTTTACAATGCTTCCAGTGGAATGTACCGGAGGTCCTGCTTTGAGAATAATTAAATATAAAAAAATAAAAAAACACCCTGTGGAGAAGCAGAAAACATGGCTAAAGATGTGAAATGTTGGAGCAGCTAGTCTGCTTCTGCCACAAACTCACTCAACAGTAGGATAAACATTTGCATTGTATCCAACCCACTTAGCTCACAGACATACTCTGTGGTACTGGCAAGTAAAAAGATTTGCAGAGTGGCTGGCCTGCTGTACAGTCACACTTGGTGACAAGTTAAAAACAATGATAAGGATGATTTGCCCACTGCTTCCATATACAGCTTAGCTGCATTTGGCAGAAAGCCAAGAACCTTCAGACTGGCCTGGCCACTCCCTCCACAGTCACAGTCGGTGACAAGTAATGAAGTTTACTTATCTGGTTTAGGTGATTTCTTGGCCACCCTTCATAGTGCTCTGCCCTGTTACCTTAAGGGTATTCCCCATCCTTCCGCTAGGCTGATACACAATCCTGTCAGAATTTGCTGATGGATTGGCTCCTCCCTGTCCTTCTGCTGGTCTCTAGTTGAGATCTTCCATAGCTATTCAGAAGACAAAAATACTGTACAAAGAGGACACTACAGCTGTTTTGTCTGTTACTAAGCTACTGGCTTTAATCTCGCCATGGGAAACAGATTACCATCAATACTAAAGGTAAGAAAAAACTAACGCCAGAGACAAAGAATTTGCTAAATTTATCACTGGAAAACATATTACCAACAATAATAAATACAGTTTAACTTGTGCAAAGCGATCAAGAAGCATGGTAAAATATCATTCAATTAGGCTCATGAATTAGGCGTTAAGAGTCTGAATGTGTGTCAGTTTCAGAAAATTGTGTTGAGTAAGGTCAATGAGGGATGAGGGTGAGCTGCAGAGCACTATGAAGGGTGTTCCTAAAATCACTGATCAGCACTGTTCACCAAAGGGACTTTAGTAGCAGTTCTAGTAGAAAGTAGGGTGGGCCATAGGTCTTTTTCTCGATCTTCATTTTGTATTGAGTGCTGCCTGTATGACCTTTCTGCTTAAGGCCACATGCTCTGCAGACAAATCGTCTAACCTGTTGTGTCTGGTAAATGTATGTGCAGATGACCAATTGGTGGCTGAGCATATCTCTGTGATTGTCCCTTGTTCTTTTTCTGCCATGGACATGGCCACAGCTCTCATCAAGTAAGCCTTGCCTGGATGCAGTTTGCTCACTGCAGAGTTTGCAGGCCTCTGAAATGATGATTTAACCCATCTTGTGATAGTGCCTTTTGAGGCTTATCCAATTTTATGGCCTCCAATCAAAACAAGTAGCCTGCCTTTTTTTCTGGAGTGCTGTTTTTAGTTGTCTTCTGACACCTAGGGCTTGTGGGACAGAGTCTGAACTTTCGGGCTGTGGTTGTTGGAGGACTGGGATTAAAATGTGAATTATTTCTCTGCACAGCTACTACAGTATAATCAGCTCTGTTCTCTGGATAGTCAGCAGAGAGCATTAGCTAATTACTGCAGCTAAGTTTAACATCTCAACAGGAACTCTGTAAAAATGGCTTCCCACGAGCACTGTAAAAAATGGTCACCCAGTGACTAAAAATGAAAACCCTTGAAACGATACAAAAGTATAAAACAAGCATTTGTCAATGCTGAATGTTTGCTTGCTTGTATCTGCTGTGTAGGTACTGGGAAGTTTAGTATCATGGAGACTAAAATTAAGAAATGAATAGCATGAGTTATGATAGCAGAATTGTCATGATTGGTTGAAAAAGTGAAGAGGTTCACACATAACATTGTTTTCTTACACTGTAACCTTCAATTTTCCAAATATTCATTTTTATTACCCCAGCATAGGAACACATAATGTTGTTTTCTTAGACTGTGACCTTCAAGTTTCAAAATACTAATTTTTATTACCCCAGCATAGGAACACATAACATTGTTGTTTTCTTAGACTGACCTTCAATTTTCAAAATACTAGTTTTTATTACACCAGCATACAGTAGGAACATGGCAGGTGTTATTCATGTAATGTGACACAAAACATTGTTTTGTGAAATGACTGTGAAAACAGGTTTTGGTGGGGGTTTTGAGAATAAGAAACCTGTCATGTTCATTTTATGGGGGTTAAAACAGGAGTATGTTGAAAGTGTGGGTTCCAAAGTAAACATATTTCAACGTTAGGAGTAAACGTGAAGAGTGTCAACCATTTGTTCATAACCCTTGGATTTGTTTTCTGTTTTGACCCCAATATTAACATAGTATTTTTGTCAAACCACCTTATGAACATGACAGGTTTCATTCATATAATCTTGCCTAAAATGCCATTTTGTGGCACCAGTGTGAAAAGAGGTTTTGGGCAGGATTTGAAAAATGACACATCATGTTCATAAGGTGGGGTTCAAAAATTGCTCTATTAAAAATGTGGGGTGAAACTCTGCAATAAACATTAAAGAAGTTCAATGTTTCTTTATAATAGTGTAATTTCATGAGATTTCAAACCCAAATTTTCAACATATTATTTTTATAACCCCACCTTATTTTTTGAGTAGTGTTTTTTTCTGATGGGATCAGGCAGGCAGGCTTTCAGCATCAGTCCTATTCTTCCCAGCTGTTGCACACCTCCTCTGGTCCAGGGGCTTAATTTCTAAACAGATCCCTCCCCCCATTGCAGGGCCAGAGGGAGGAGGGCTGTCTTCCCTTGGTACACAAGAAGGGCCTGGGACTGGCAAGTGGTGCACGCCAAGAGGGAGTGGGTGGGGTTTCATGCAGCCCGCTTGACTCCTGTTTTCTATATTTCCTCTTTCAACCCCTGCCATCAGACATACTTGCAAGCATGTGGAAGCACACGTGCAGTACATCATGATGGCCCCTTTGTGCTACTGATGGCTGCACTACACCCAGGCCTCCACCTGGTGGCATCCTAGGGTCTGGCTAACATAACACCCCTCTCCTGGAGACAAGAGCAGTTCAGCAGATGCTCAAACCTGTCCCACCCTGACCAGTCCCTAGCAACCTGAGCTTATTCCCGAATACTGAGCACCAGTGTGGCAGGAGGTAAGGTACCCAGTACCTCAGCCTTCCACTCCACTGGGCTGGTCACTTCTCCACCTTATGATCATCATAGGTGGAATGTTTTAAATCCCATCAGAAAAGTGATTTCATGGAGTGACTGTGAAAACATGCTTTGGAGGAGATTCAAAAAAAATCACACCTGTCTTGTTCGTGAGGTGCTATGTTGAAAATCTGGGATCAACAGGCAGAAAAAAAAGCAAAACTGTGAGTACATATTGAACAATGTCAAAATTGTTTCATAACTTAGTTTTTTGAAATGTTGATCCTACATTTTCAACATAGTCTTTTTATTACTCCACCTTATGATCAAGACAGGTAAAACTTTGTAAATCCTGTCCAAAACATGATTTTGCAAAAAAACACATGGGGGGATTTCAAAAATGTCACCTACCTGATTCATGAGATGGGGTGCCAAGAGGCTACATATTAAATGTGGGGTCAAAATCTGAAAAAAGTTTCAAAGTTATGAGGAAATGTTGAATGTCAATATTTATAGGCATTTTTTGAGATTTTGTCCCCACATTTTCTATAAAGTCTTTTTTATTACCCAACCTTATGATCAAGGCAGATGAGATTTTTAAAATCCCATCCAAAGGATTTTAAAAATGTCACCTACATGTTCATGATGTGGGGCACCAAAAAGGTTATGTTGAAAATTTGGGACAAAAATATTAAAAATTGACAAAGTTAGGAGTACAAGTTCAAAACTCATTAAAATGCCATTAAGCAAACTTACTTTATTTTCTTACTTCTTGACTGGGCTCTGGAGCAGCAGAACATGCCAGTAGAAGCAGCAGGACATACCAGTGGACAGACTAGACAAGAAGGGGGGGTGATAGGGCATTATAGTTGTGAAGAGTGGGGTTGGGGTGGGGACAGAAGTTGTCACAGGACAGTTTTCCTGTTTTCAGGTTGGGAATGTGATCAGGAGTTGGATGGGTTATGGCAGTTGGGATTGTTTAAAGAGACTGGGATGAGAGAATCAATCAAAGATGGGTTGGCCATGGCAGTAGGTGGGGTTGTTTTACAGACCGAGATGTGGTAGTGATTGGGAGGTGGGGGGGCAAGGTAAGGGATGGGATTATTTATAGAGGCCAGGACTGAAGAAGTGATCAGGAGTTGGATGGGCTAAGCCAGTGGGTGGGATTATTTTTAGAAACCTGGACTGGGGAAGTAATCAAGATGTGGGCTGGCTATGGTAGTGGGTGGGATTATTTTTAAAGACTGGGACCAGAGAAGTGATGGGGGGGCAGGCTATGACACTGAGTGTGATTCTTTTTAGCATCCAGTACCAGAGAAGTAATTGGAAGGTGGATGGGCCATGACAATGGGTGGGATTTTTTTTAGGCAGGGACCAAGGAAGCGATCCGGAGGTGGATTTGGGTAGGCTATGTCAGTTGGTGGGATTGTTTCAGAGACTGGGACTGATGAAGTAATCAGTAGGTGGGCAGACTCTGGCAGTGGTTGGGATTGATGTTAGAGATCAGGACAAGGGAAGCAATCAGAGATTGGTTGGCTAAGGCAGGGGGTGGGATTGTCTTAAAAGACCAGGACTGGAGAAGCCATTGGGAGGTGGGTAGGCTATGGCAGTGGGTGGGATTTTTTTAAAGATTGGGATCAGGGAATAACTTGGGATGTGGGTGGACTATAGCAGTGGGTGGAATTGTTTTTAGAGACCAGGACCTCGGAAATTATCTGGAGGTGGGTCGGCTATAACAGTTGGTGGAATTTTTCTTTATAGAGTGGGACTGAGAAAGTGATTGGTTGAGAGAATTGAGGATGAGCAGCAGTCTGGTCAAGACACCACCCAGATGACTGCAGGTGGCATCGCATCTTGTAAATGAAAGGATGCAGCCACACTCTAAAAAGTGCGGCTGTGTCCATTCAACTCCACAATGTTTCCACCCACCCATCAGCCACCATCATTATCAGCCTGCTGCTTACTGGGCTGTCACTGGGGAGCCTCCTACAACCTGAGCTGGATTGGATGCTACACTGACACACTTCTGCAGTCCTCACTCTCCCAAGTAGCCACAACATGTCCGCTTGGTGTATGTGAGCACAAGCAAACGTAAAAGGAATTACTAACCTTTTCACAAAATTAATATCAAGGTAAGTACATTCTTGAACAGTCTTATTATATATTATATACAATAAAAAAACCCTAAGTGTAAAGTACTTACTGGTAATCCACAGCTTGTTAGTGTGGTGACATCATAAAAGCACTGGAGCTTTGCTCTTGTATCATTGGTGCACTACACTAACTCAGTGTGGAATATCAGCTTGTACTTCACACTTAGGGATTCATTATTCTCAATATGTTGCTATGAGTATTTAATAAGGTAGTCTGTAAGCATAAGTAGCTACACACACAGTATATCCTAAATAACTGCCAAATGCTGAAATTAAGAACTGACCAGCTGGGCAAGCAGCATAGCCAAGGACTGTAAAAAAATGTTTCTATCCATCTGTGCTCACTTCAGACTGTGCACTGTGTTGGGAGGGGGAGTCTGTGGATGGGAGTAGGACCACTGACTAGGATCACTGCATGATGCTGAACTTCACTAGTGCCATTTTGCAGTGAAAGTTTGACTTCTTCTCTGTCACTCCATGAGGATAATAACAAGTGCTGAACTGCCGCCACACCAAAAAGTGACACTTACAGCAATTAGGATGAGTAGTGTTAACTTGCTTCTGGAGGAATACAAGATGATAACTCGAGTCTTGGGACAGCAACAGATCAGCACGGATAGTAGGCAATAGCGAGTGATTTCTGCATACACCCAACATCACCACTAGAAACAGCAGGCCTGCCTACAGCAGAAAGAAGTTCATAACAGCAAGTGTAAGATGGACCTCCTTGGATGGTGTCTCTCCAGACAAAGAGAGAGAGTTAAACTTGTAGGCCTGTACCATTTCAGGGCCTGTGACCCACTTCTGCAAGCCACACCATGCGTGCAGCATGTCTGTAAGTCAGACTGGCCCCTAACATATAATTGATGAATGGCCCTCCCTCTCTGTACTCAGAAGAAATCCAGCCAGTCTTCAATAGAAAACAAATTTAGTGAGTATAAGCTTAAAGTAGTAAAGTAACCATAGGTGGATGTGTGAAATGTGTGGTGACAGTCTGGAGGAACTGGGATTTCAACCTTCATGCCTTAGCAGTCTATAATTCGACTGTAAGTAAGAAGTTTGATTAAATTTGTTTTGTTACAGTGACTATAATTACATGCTACTAAGGCTAAGGGTTCAGCTGTAGGCAACAGCAAAATAGGTGGGTAGGCTGGTTGGTCTGCATCTGCTTCCAGCTGTTGAGCTGCTCACAGCCACCGACCTCTACCACTATAACCTTTGATTCAGTCTCATAATAGGACTGATAATTAAAACTCAATATTACTCAATCAGCTCCCCACACTTTACTTACCCACAAATGCTGCTGGCATGATTTGCTAATATAGGGGCTCATTCTCAGATATTAATTAATTTCAATTACACAGTGTGCATTCATTCCCCAAACGAAGGAAGTACATCGTAATGTAACCTGCCAGCAATAACAGAAGATTTCTAATTTATGTAACAAATATGCAATGCTGAATTTTAGTTGCAATAGACAAAGTTTAAAAAAAATGCAAAGTGATCTGTGTGCATTACTGTAGAGTGCTCTTCTGCTGTATAGTTTGCTGTTCAGCACATTCCCTAACAAATGAAACCAGACAGAGAGCCTTTGAAGCCAGACCTGTGCAAGGTAACTTTCTCCCCAGTGTAGACAGGGCACTAGGTTGGATTCAGGATTTGTAACAATTTCTTTACCCAAGATAGTCCAATAAAGATGTAATTCTATAAAACTAGAAATTTTCACTGTCAAAAGTTTTTAGCTATTTTCGCTGAAGCAGTAATTTGCACTAAAATAACTTTGCGTTATTGGTTCTATTAGCACTTTTTTCCATTATAGTGAATGTGGCACTAATGTCTTAGCACTAAATTAGATTTGCACAATTATAGTTGCATTTGGGTTTATGCTAAAATTACTTTGCGTGAAAAGAAATAGTTCTAGAGTATCTTGTTTCACTGGGAGTTCATTGAGATCAGAAGGACTGAGAGGTGAAGTGACTTGCAAAGGGACACACAGTAAATTAAGGCAAATGGTCAGCACTAAGATACCCACACCAAAGTGTGGGGTTGGTACCACTTTGCAGTTTGTGTGCAAAAACATTTTTTTACTAACTCTTTACGGTTCCACTCAGAGTGCTGGCAGCAGTCCACCCGGTCATTATGGTGCCAAGTGGAAAGTCACCCTCCTCTGTTTTTGCAGGAGGCTGTGCCTCCCACACCCCTTTTCTAATTATACTAACTCTGGGGGGAAAGGACCTCAGGGAAGGGGTGGCGAATCTGACATTTGGCACCATAATGACCTAGTGCTGTAATGCCAGCACCCTAATGACCGATAAGGATCCCAGAATTCTCTGCAGCACATATCAGATCAGGGTTGCAGCAGTGGGAGATTCAATGTGATGCAATACATGTTAGAGATTTCCTAAGCTCAAATAAGATGTTTTCTAGTCCTACTGTATTCCCAGGGCTAAGTACAGTCCTCTGTGACTGTATGTATCCCCAGGGATACAGCAGGACCAGCAAACAAAAGATCTGGGGGCTAAAGTCACAAAACTTTGCCCAGGTACAAACCGAGTTTTGCACGAGCAAACTCGGTTTTGTGTCAAGTTGTTATTCACAGAAGCCTGATTTGCATGCTCCAACTGGATTTGTGCTGGGGAAAAGTGTGGAGGGGGCCACAATGCAAATGAGGGGGAAGGGGCCTGCATATTGGCGCAATCCAATACCCAAAGCATTTGCTCTGTGTAAGAGCCTTTTGCGGGGTTCTCTTGCATGGAGCAAATACTGCAGACAGCGACCTTGCTTTAATCCTGTGCAGCCCCAGTGGCTGGCGGAGGTACTGTAGCTGTCTGCCAGCTGAGCTGTCAATGAGCATGTACTGTATACAGTACATGCTTATTGATGGACAGCTCACGCGCGCATACTGTTGAACATATACTGATCACAGTACATGCTCATTGATAGCTGATCATGTTGGAGAGAGGAGGGCTGTGCCGGTCACTAGCTCAAGTTTGGGATGGGGGGAGCAGGGTGGGACACTACCTACCAGGGTGGGTGGTGGGGGTCCACTAGATGCCAGGAAATGGTTACCACTTTTTTACAGGGGCTAGGAGATAGGGAGGGGGATCCACTAGTCTCCAGAGACTGGTTTTACTTACATATATAGGGGATCAGGATGGGAAGGGGGGACCATACTGAACAACAGGGATCTGATGTGTGTGTGTTGGGTAAAAGGAGGGACCACTAGACACCAGGGAAGATATATTAGTGGTATTGGGCTGGCGATCAATGGGGGAACCACTGGTACCAGGGACTATTCTTGTTTTTTCCTTGTCCAGCAGTTAGTGATTGGGGGGCTGGGACCACTGTCACCAGGGACTAATCTTGTTTGTTCTTGAGCCGGTGATTGATTGGCTGAGGGAGACCACTATTCACCAGGGAGACTGTTTTCCTTTTTCTTGAGTCAGCAATTGGTGATGGGGGGGCACGTTACACTCACTGCAGCCTATGTAAATGGGCCCATAATGGGCATGCAAATGGCGACCTAGTGCCTTGCATGCATAATGGCCATATTTACACTGGCACATTAATGAATCAGAAATAGTGCACCATCCCTATTCATTGCAGGGTTATTCACTTGACTGTGGGTCAGGGCGGTGCTAGTGAGGTGGCGCTGGTGGTAATGGGGTTACCGCCAATGCAGTCTAGCTCTTTTCACAGTCAGATAGCACAGTGCACTGTCCGACTATGAATAGCAAATTTTTAAGACTGGGTAATCGAAAATCACAGTGCAAACTTTTGTGCTGTAATTTGTGATTTTTTATGAATCTGGGCATAGAACTTATAAAACTTTTAACACACACTGCAGGCCACTAAGTCTCCCACTGCTAAAGCCGTGCTCTGATGTCAGCAGCAGGGAATTGTAACATTTCTGGTTGCAGAAAAATCCACTTGGAAATCAGCAGAGTGAGCCTCATACACTCAATTATGCAGTAAATGGTAAGCAAAACAAAAATATATTTTTGCAGACATAGTGCAGATTGGGATCAGTCCCACACCTGGGTGTGGGGCTCATAGTGATGACTGTTCCCCTTTAAAGTAAATGGCTGTGAGGAGATTTGATCCTGTCTTTAGGTTCCCAAGCCACTAGATAAATGTTCAGTGCTGGTTTGTGGGACCACATTGTTAATCCAGCAGTCGGTTTCATGTTATACTATGCTAAAGAGCCTTACACCATTCAGTACTATGCTGTTCCGAGGGGGAGGGATGGGGAATGAGGAAAAAAAAATATTACATACATTTTTTCCAATTGATTCAGTAATGCATACTGTATTGCAGCAGCTGGTGGTGTGGTCTGCATACTATTACAGCTTATGAGTATGATTAGGTAGTGTGGTCAGTTGGTTCTTCTGTTGGAAGCGACCTCTGTTCTTGCTCACACCTGTTGGGACTTCTACAGCCGTCTGTGCATGGACTTGTGTGGCGTTTTGTGGATTTAATAAGAATATTGTGGACTATTGTGCTGCATGTGATTGCTGTTTCCACATGAATTCTGGTGTTTTGTGCCACATTTCAAGTGAGTTTTAAATTAATAAAAAGTCCTTTCGAAATAATCACACTCGGTCTTTTGTCCATAATGCGAGCTGAATTAAAGTAAAATGCTTTGAGCAGGTGCCGGTTTTATATTGTTACCTCATTTATGTCTATTAATATTTGATTTTTTATTGAATTTATATATTTGTTATCCCTAGTTGAATTATCTTTGTGATTGAACACTGAATCAAAATATTTATTTTGTACATTTGCCATATACTTTTCCTTTAAAATTTCCCCATTGACATCCCTGAATGGGCCTATTCTTTGTTTGTTTCGTTTTTTGTTGTTAATATAAGAATAAAAACTTTTATAGTTTTCAGTACTGTTTATGGCCATTTTTTTCTCAAATGTAGCCTTAGCCACCTTTATAGCTTTTTAAACTTTCTTTTGTTGTTCTCTAGATGTATATTGACTAATTTTGTTTTGTTTTAATTGTTTCGACATTTTGTTTTTAAGTTTAATAAGTTTTTGATTTAACCATCTTGGATTTTTTCACCTTTTTGTTATATTTAGATATATATTTAATGTTTATATTTGTTTCAGTTTTTATCTTATTTATCAATATGTCCCACATTTCATTCATAGATTGATTTTTCAAAGCTGTTTTCCAGTCCCTGTTTTTTTATAGCCTTTCTAATTTGCCCAAAATTTGCTTTCTTGAAGTTTGGAATTTTTGTTTCCTCGGTCTTTTCAAATGGCAAGTCAGCTAATTGAAAGTAGATGATCTGATGATCACTGTTTCCTAATGGTGATTCTACCCTGGTATTAATTACAGTGTCCTCCATGTTTGTCAGGATGATGTCCAATAAATTGTTTCCCCTCGTATTTTGTTTCACTGTTTGTAAAAGCCCAGTTTGGTTAAATATATCTAGATAGTCCCTTTCTATATTTAATTTTGTGGTTTGTTTCTCCCAATCAATGCCTGAAAGGTTTAGATCCCCTGCCAATATAATATTATCAGATGGATTTAATAGTTCCAAGTAGTCTAAAATCTCTTGGTCCTTCTCCCTGGCAATTGAAGGTGGACAATACAGAACTTTTAGTATGATTTTTGGCACTCCTACAGGGTTTATTTTAATTGACTGATGTTCTATATGTAATTTATCTTCAGTTATTTCTAAACTTTGTAAAGATTCATGTATGTACATTGCCACACCTCCACCTTTCCTATATTTCCTTGATTTTTGTATAAATTATAACATTTTATGTCCTTGTCCCAAGTATCCCCTGCTTCCCACCTGGTTTGCATCAGGATTGCAATTTTAATATCCTTGTCTCTCATAAGAATATCAAACTCCTCAAACTTCCCATCAAGACTTCTAACATTTGCCAAAAGGCATTTAATGGGTTTATAGTTGATACTGTTATTAATTTGGTTTCCATTTCCTGATGTTCCCAGATCTAGTATGTCCTTTGTTTTTCTACCCTTCTCTGTGTCCAGTTTAAATGGTTTGCTATAATTTTCTTCATTGTATTTCTAAGCATTCTCGACCCCATTTTGTTTAAATGTAGTCCATTGTTTTTATATAAAGAGCTATTTCTGAAAATGGTAAGTGTATCTATAAACCCGATCCCTTCTTTTAGGCATGTTTCCCATAGTTTGATATATAGCTCTGTGATTTCGAGATTTGTGTACTGTTATCAATTGAAAGTGGGTAGGATGCCAGATATAATAATAATATCATCGGTTTATCTTTTTATCTCTTGAATTATTTCTTTATAATTTGCCAAGATACCTTCTCTTTCTGTAGAAAGTATATCATTTACCCCTATTTATAAAATACCAATGGATTTTCAGTATTACTTAAGCATCCTTTCAGTAGTTTTTTTTTTTAATTTTTGAGATTTTACACCTGGAAACATGCTAACTATGGTGTTTGCATTATTATCTTTGCATACAATTGCATCTATCCCTCTTATAGTGGAATCCCCAAGTACTATGATTTATTTTGGTTTTACTGTCTGTCCCAAAACTGATGTCTGTATTTTTTATACAGAATGGTTTACGGGTCTAGTATTTGTTTTTGTGTTGCATCCATCAACTTTATTATCTGTTTTGTTTGTCAAATCTTCCCCCCAGTACTGTGTTGGTCTTGATCCAAGGATCAATCTCTTTTGATGTGTCAAACACAATATTATGGTTTAATGTTGGAATGGGAGAACTGTTATATATTTGATTACCCCCATGTTTTCCTTTGTTTTTACTGACAATGGCTCATTCTTGCACTTCCTCTTCCTGTATTTTTCCCTCTGTGGTTACTTCTTCAGCCATAGAATCAATAAAGCTTCCAAAACCACTATATTCTGTTTTGTTTCAAGCCTATCATTTAGTTCCTCTCACTCATTTATGAGAGCTTTACTTTGTTTACACTTCTTACAACCGTACCCCTTTTCATATACTCCCAAGGTATACATCATACATTCTTTGCTTTGGGTGCACTGCAATTCCATTTTAATGTCCTTTGCTGTATTCATTATCTGCACCCACTTACTTAAATTTTTATTTTGGTTTCTAACATCTGCACCCACTTACTTAAATTTTTGTTTTGGTTTCTAATGTGGCCCTTGTTCCTTGTGTCCTACAGTGGACACAGCAGACACACACAGACGTGCCTGTCTCTGTGCGCATCTCCACACATGAACCCATGTGGTGCCCCACCCGAGCTCACCCCATCTCACTTGGGGTTTTGCTTTAGTAGGGTTTAGAGCTGGAAATAAGATGTTAGGCTTCCGGTCCCTTACCTCTGTCCCGTAATGTAAAAGAAAGCAATTTTAGTACTGAAATTATACAAAATTTCCACAGTACCACCTCATTCAGGGCAAGTTTAATATTGTCTCCATGGTTATGCTGCACAAATAGCCCCTGCTGTTATGGATTGATTATGTGATCCATAACAGGCTCCAAGTTGCTAGGCAATGGCTTAATAAATTATCACCTCTCCCCAGAGGTTCGCTCTGCCGTTAGATGTGTTTATATTTCTCGGCGACCTGAATAATCACTTATTTAAAATACAGGCATGAGCAAGAGGTTTTACCAGATTACCATCACAATGTATTACAAGGCAGACTAAATATGATGCTTTTTAAAAAGGTACACTATACTGTGTAATACTGTATTTGCATTTAAAAATATAATAAAGGACTTTATGTTAAAGTGGGCATGAAGCTGTTATTTAAATACTGAATATTGCCATGAAAGCAGATTTATTTTCCCATACTATACTGTATAGTATCCCATAATACGGGCAAAGCAAATTGAGCAACTCAAATTGAGTGATTCAGTTTGTACACCTGAAGGAAGAATGACTGACAGATTAGCTAGGGGAGGGAATAGAAAGTGTGGCGAGACAGAATAGCCAGGGCAAATGACTGGGCAGTGTATAGTCATGTGGGCTAAATGGAGTAATGCAGCATGCTGCTGCTGAGATGGTCACCTAGAGTGGTGGCTACAGTTGCCATTTAGAAAGTTCATGGTCCCAGGTCCCGGAATGCCTGTAGGTAAATGTTTTTTTTTAAACTATTTTTGCTGTTAGAATTTTTTTTGTTCTGTTCTGTGTCTTCTGGTTCTCCCTACTGTGTTGGCCCCAGCTGCAGTATCCTCCTGCATACTATAGCCCCCTCTTATGTATTCCCCATCCCCCAGTGTCCGTCCCCGGAGTTGATTATTTAAATATGGGGCATGTGGTGGGCTCGTTCCCACATTGAACATTAGTGTACATCCTCCTCCTATTGCACTGTAAAGTGCCATCACTCTCTTGGTGGTTGCTGTGTTGTTGATCACCGATTATATTTTTCAGTGAATTGTACACACTGTTTTGTTAGTCGCTGAAAACGTTTCACTCATATAACATAGAACCATACTGTACTGAGAATCACACGTAATGTCTTACGCACGCTCACACACACACACACACACACACACTCCTCAAAATGAATACCAGTGACTTTTGACTTCCCTTATTTATACTTTTCATGGATATACAGTTACAAACAACAATATCATATTTTACTTATTATTTTATATCAGCTGGAGCTTGTGCTTCTGCAGACAGAAATAGTGTTGTTTTTGATGTTACTTTTCTCCCTCCCTAGCTGTCTTTCCTCCTCTTTGCCCTCCCCCAACTCATCATGCAGCATTTTCCTGACTTATTAGCTCCAGATTCCCCCATGGCTTACCTCCCCCATGGTGTGGTGGTGAAGAGACAAGCTCAACTTGCTGGTCAAGGTCTAGCTGGAGCCATGCTCTGATCTCCAGTGTGTGCCTTGTGAGGGGTTTGGAGAATCATCCTACCAGCAGGGTGATTTGTCTTTTACTCCCTATTCCTATGGTGTACAGCAGTTGGCATCCAGTGATGTGAGTGATGGAGCTGTGCTCACTGCTATAGTTAGAATGACAGATGTCTGCCATGCCTCCACCACCTGTATGTGGTCCCAGCAGTTTGACACCCAGCTACTATTAGGGGCCAGACTAATGCTGGGCACCACTCCCATTCCCAATCCAAGAGAGGAGAACAGTCCATCAGATGCTTGTTCCTCCTCCTTCCCTGGAAAATCACTCACAACTCTTGCTCATTCCCAAACATGCCTCCTTAGCATGGCAGAAGCTAAGGGGTTTAATTCTCCATCCTACATGCCACTGAACAGGGTAGTAGTGTTATAGTTTGCATATCATGGACTTGTATCTGTCACAGTAGAAGTACAGGCCCTGCAGGTGCCTATGCTTTTGCAGGCAGCAGTGGGTGTGTTTGGCACTATGCATGGGAATCTGTGGCTACAGAAGTTCTAGCCCCACAGAGGCTTGCACTTCTACAGACAGATGTAGTGTTGTGATTTGAGTATTATGGATGTCTAGCTGCAGCCATAAGTGTGGTGTGTAAGTCTTGCACTATGCATGATTATCTGTGGCTGTATAAGCGCTGGCCCCACAGGATCCTGTGCTTCTGAAAACAGAAGTAGTGCTGTTATTTGACTATTATGGATGTGTATCTGCAGCCAGAAATGAGTGTGCATGTCTTGCAAGATGCATGTGTATCTGTGACTGCAGAAGTGCTGGACCCTGATGATGGATGTCCTTTGGGTCATCTGGAAACTGTTGTATTTTGTTGGTGTTACCTTGTGATGGCTGTCTTTGGTTACTGTTCCATCTTGTCATTTTGTTGCTATGTAGGGGGAGTTAGGGTTGGGAACCATAATACCACATTTCCCTACTTTTGTGTTGTTACACTGAAGCCACCACCCCCAAGGAGGAGGAGAGCTGTCCATGGGATGCTAATCCTACCTCCCCTTGGCCAACCCTCTTTTTTTATTAACCAAACTTTATTGTAATTTTTCCAAATACAAAAGAACAAACAATGATAAACACAGTGACAAACAAGAACCAGTAAACAAAAACAAAAAACGAGAAGCACTGAACCATAATCCCAAAATCCAACCAAATCCCCACCACAAGACTGATCAGATGCTGCTCCTTTAAATATTGCAAAACTACGAAAGCACATAATCACACCTTTTTTAACAAAATCTGAATTTGATAATAGGATTCCTACAAAAAGAAAAAAAAAACCCTGGAAAATGGAAACAATTTACAGAGTTGTCAATGAAGCATATAAAAGACCTAATTTGTCAAGGAAAGATTGATGTCTATGATGAACATTCACAATATGTAAGTCAAGATTTAAGGTGCTCAGAATTTCTTTATGTCATTCCGACCAGAAAGGGGTATGGTCATCCAACCCATGCTGTAATAGAACTACCTTCATGGCTGCAGAGATTAACAGAATATGATATCTTTGATAACTAAAAAGAACAGACTTGTACGACCCTAAAATACACATCTCAGGGATAAATAAGTCATTTAATTCTAACGAAGGATCCAAGTGTTTTTTTAATAATCTCCCAAAATGGTTCAGCTTTTTTCAAATCCACAAAATATGGTACAAAGAGCCCTCTACTTTTTGACACCTGAGGCAGATGGGTTGTACCTATTTACCCATTTTAAAGAGACATTGCATAGTAAAATATTAATTATGTAAAATCTTAAATTGAATTAAACGATAGTGAACTTGCTTAATTATCTTATAATAATCCACCCAAACCTTTTGCCAATCTTGTGTAGTCCAAGTTAGGGCCAAGCAATTTTGCCAAGAAAACCCAATACCTGAAAGTTTGGATGGATCTAAGAACTGAAATAAGCATGGTGGGAGGTAGAAATTTTTATCCACTCCCCAAAAGGGGAACCACTGATGTCCACCCAGGGAGACGAACCAAAAAGATCTGAGATAACCTTAACTGATTGTAAATATTTAAAATAGTGTTTGGGTTCAAAATTGAACTTAGTTTGAGCTGTTAGAAATGTTATTACATGATGTTCTTCTATAAATGCAAAGATCAGGGTAGTAGGAGCAAGGGGAAGAAATGCCATTGGTATGGGTTTGTGGGCTATTGTAAAGTTGCGGTTACAAAATAATGGCTGATCCAAATAATGTTTAACAGAGAGCCAAAAATACTGACAGAGTTGAGTGTGAGCTCTTAAAGACCAAGTAACAGGCTTGCATTTAATTGAATGAGGAAGAGCCTTGGGCGATGTACAGTATACTAAAGGACCAACAGTTGAAGATTAGCATGTTGACAGATATCTCTGCCAAGCCCCTTCCATTGTGGCTTGTTTGTATCATGCCAGGTTTCCAAGGTGCTGCTCTATCTAAAATATTTAGCTCCTTTATTGGGTCAGCCTGGTGGTGCTGACGGCTGAGGCGCTGGATGCCACACCTCATGCCATGCCGGTAACCTGTGTTAGGGATTGAGCGTGGGTCACTGGGGGTTGGCAGGGAGGATAAGGATTGAGCATCTGGAGGACAGCTCTCCTTCTCTGGGGAGGGGGGGTTTCAGCAGTCAGTGCTAGCCTGGTCCCTAGTAAAGGCTGGGGGCTAGCAAACTGACACCACAAGACAGGGGGTTGGGAGCAATGCAGACGCTCAGTGGCGGAGTGCATGGGAGTGTGCACTGTGCTGTCACAGGCATCATTGCAAGTGCCATCCCAGCAAGAAGGAAACCAGGAAAAAATGCACCACAGAGGATGAAGGAGAAGATCACAGGCTCACACCCAGCCAGCCATGGCACAGGAACACTTGATCCAGTCTTGGAGGGGAGGGCCCCCCTCTGACCCCATCGGGGGTTAAGCCCTGGGGCCACTACTGTGCCAGCTGGTGGATGCAAGGGTGATGAGGCTAGAGCTCTCCCAGATTGTGAGGGCAGGCATATAAACAATCTCAAAAAAAATATTAAGCTCCATGAAGTGCTATTTTATATGTATAGAAACTGGGAATCCTAAGGCCTCCCAATTGGGTGGGAAAAGTAAGTTTATAACATGCTGTCCTAGGCATGCTGTTTTACCTTAAAAAGGGAGATTATTATTGATTGTAATCTTGAAAACCACGTGCGTGGGAGAATACTATTCAACATTTCAAGAGGATAAAGAAGGTGTGGGAAAATATTGATTTTTATTACATTCACCTGCCCCACAAAGACAATGGTAACACCAACCATCTTTGAAAATATGTTTAATAGACACCAGTAGAGATCCAGATTTAATTTACTTAGAACAGAAAGATGTCGAGAACTCTTTAGACCCAAGTAGGTAAGGGCCCTAGGTTCCCACTGTAAGCCTAAGGAGGTAATAGAGTCATTATCCACAAAAGAATTAAGTGGGAACACCCTAGTTTTCCCTAAATTGAACTTATATGCAGAAATGTCACCAAAAGAAACAGTTTCTGTGAAAGTAGCGGGGAGAGATGTTTCTGGGTTAGATAAGTGCAATACGATGTTGTCTGCATAGGTTCAAAGGTTATACTCTTGCCGCAGTACTCGAATGTCCTGAATCTGTGGGTTATCCTTCAATTTTAATATTAATGGTTCTAAATAAAGGTTAAACAAAACAGGAGACAAGGGACAACCTTGACACATACCGGCGGTAATGGAAAAATGACAAGAGAGTACCCCATTACAAAGAATAGTGGTGGATGGTTTATCATATAAGAGTTGCATCCAATGAATGAACACATCCAGAAAATTATACGCCCTTAAAACAGCAAAAAGACATGGCCAGGACACTCTACCAAAAGCTTGTACGGCATCTAGCGAGACAAAGATACTAAACAAATATTTTTGCTCAGTATTTATGAAGGAAGAGGGGGAGATACATAAAACAAACAGTAGTAACAAGCTGGATACAGAAGTTGATACCGGACCATTTACAGAAGAAAGGGTTCTGCAAGAACTCTTAAAACTGAAGGTGGACAAAGCAAGGGGGCTTGATGGGATTCATCCCAGAATTCTAAAAGTACTAAGGGTAGAACTAGTGACACCACTGACTACCCTTTTTAACAAATCATGGGAGGATGGGGTGGTACCCGAGGACTGGAGGAGGGCAGATGTGATTCCCCTTCACAAAAGTGGGAGCAAGGCAGAAGCAGGAAACTATAGACCTGTTAGTTTAACCTCAGTGATAGGGAAAATGATGGAATCACTTCTAAAGGAAAGAATTGTCGAGTATCTAGAGGCCAGAGGGGCACAGGACCCTAGGCAGCATGGATTCACAGCGGGAAGGTCATGCCAGACGAATCTGATAGATTTCTTTGACTGAGTGACCAAAGTAGTAGATCAGGGAGGGGCTGTGGACATGGCCTACCTAGACTTTAGCAAGGCATTTGACACAGTCCCACACAAAAGATTAATATACAAGTTAGCCAGCTTGGGAGTGGGTCCCATGATGACAGCCTGGGTAAAGAATTGGCTGGAGAATGGGACACAGAGAGTTACAGTAAATGGAGTCCACTCAGAAGAAAGGAGGGTTACTAGTGGGTACCATGAGGTTCAGTATTAGGACCGTCCTCTTCAATATCTTTATAACGACATTGCAGAAGGACTGGAAGGAAAAGTATGTCTCTTTGCAGATGACACTAAGATCTGCAACAGAGTTGATGCACAGGGTGGGGTGGAAAGGATGAGAGGGACTTGGCAAGGTTAGAGGAATGGTCAAATGTATGGCAGCTTAGATTCAATGCTAAGAAGTGCAGTAATGCACCTGGGAAACAAAAACCCAGGGAAGAGTACACAATGGGGGTGAGATACTAACAACAACAAGAATGGAAAGGGACCTGGGGTAGTCATATCAGATGACCTAAAGATGGGCAAGCAATGTGAGAGGGCAGCAAGGAGGTCTGGGGATACTGGGATGCATAGGAGAGGCATCACCAGTAGAAAACAAGTTATTATCCCTCTGTACAGACAGCTGGTGAGACCCCATCTGGAGTACTGTGTGCAGTTCTGGAGACCCAATCTCCGCAAAGACATAGACAGGATGGAAGCTGTCCAGAGAGGGCAACTAAAATGGTGCAGGGTCTGCACTGGAAGTCATATGAAGAGACTTAAGGAGCTTAATATGTATAGCCTCGAGGAAAGGAGGGAGAGGGGGGACATGATAGAAACTTTCAAGTACCTCAAGGGAATCAACAAAGTCCAAGAGAGTAGCATCTTTCAAAAAAAGAGGTGTGCAAGAACAAGAGGGCACAATTTGAAGATAGAGGGAGGCGGCTCAGAGGTAATTTAAGGAAGTATTTTTTCACAGAGAGGGTTGTGGATGCATGTAACGGCCTTCCGGAGGAGGTTGTGGAGTCAAAATCAGTGGGGGAATTCAAGCATGCATGGGATAGTCATAAGGCAATTCTGGGGGGTTGGGGTAGGAAGAAGTAGGCTGCTGGTTAACTAGGATCTGCAGCTTATCCAGTAGGTAGGGAAATGGGAAGACTGGGTGGGCCAAGCAGTCCTTATCTGCCGTCAAATTCTATGTTTCTATGTTTCTAAGAGCTGCAGGTGCTCTGGTCTCCCCAGAAGCCGCAACCAGATGAAACAGTTTCCTCGTATGATCACTGCAGTGGCATTCTTTCATAAATCCTACTTGCTCTGGACCAATAAGGTGTGTCCAGACTCCTTCAATTCTGCGTGATAAAACTTTAGCAAGGATTTTAAAGTCCATGTTAATAAGAGAACTCAGGCGATAACTAGAAGGAGAGAAGTTATCCTTACCAGGTTTTGGAATTAGAATAATGCATGATCAGGAAAGAGATAAATCAGTAAGTCCCTGGCCAACCCTCTGATGCACCTCTCTCATTCTGGAATGCGGGTCATCAGCGCCGCAGATGGTAGCACTACCATTGTGCCGGTAGGCCAGCCAAACACTCATTTGTTGCTGCAAATAGAAATCTGCATTAAACTGAACTGTAACTGGTACATTAAGACTGTTTTTGCAAAGAATTTTTCTTTCTTTTTGAGATAGTGGAATTATATCCTCATTCACACAGATCCCTTCAGCAATATAGCCTGGAGGTTAAAGTAGCGAACTGTGAATGGGTTTTATGAATCCAGTAGACCTGGGCTTGATTCCCACAACCTCCACCTGCATACTGTGTGACTCTTAGCAAGTCACTTAACTTCCCCAGTGCTCCCAGGTCATACCTGAAAACAGGCACTTGTGCCTAGTATGCCTTACCTTGTTACCAATGAATTAGGAAAAAAAATGATGCAGACACACAGACTCTGTCCACCTATGCAAGTGTAGGGCCCTGTGAGTCCTGCACATCCATGCAGTGACAGATGTCAAGAATACATGGTGTTGTCTGGTGGGCTGTGGAAGTGCAGGGCACATGAGGTCCTGTGCTTACAAGTGGTTGCAGATACAGTAGCACAAGGCAGAGAGTCCGTCTCTCAGTCAATGCACAGAGCCCTCTGCCACCCATGGGTGCAGAGGTGCAGTGCTCTATGCCAAGAGAGGGGTTGTATTCTGTATATGGCACCTGGGCCCATGTGGGCAACCCTGCACCTTTTCTTCCCTGACTGTGGGGTGGTGTTGCATAACAGTGCTATCCCCCCTCTGAACTCAGCTCACCAGTAGGGGATCACAAAGCATTACCCACTGAGGTAAAGGCTGGCACTATACACAGCATTTCTTAATAATTATATATTTTTTTAATTTTGACCCCACATTTTCAAAATAGTTGTTTTATGACTCCCCCTATAAACATGCCATGTAGCATTTATAGTATATTCTCTGATACATCATTTCCCACCACAAAAGTGAAAACGTCTCATCTAGGATCTGAAAAATTACACCAATCATGTTTATCAAGTGGTGCAAAATATGTCTATGTTGAAAGTTTGGAGTCAAAATATTGATAATTTGCGAAGTTATGAGTGAACATTGAAATATTTCAACATTCATGAACCTGGTAGGTGAAAATTTTCAAATCTTGCTCAAAACCGGATTTTGCACAGTGACTGGGAAATCACCTTTCAGCAAGTATTTTGAAATATGTCAACTGCCTTGTTCATGAGGGAGGGTCATAAAAATGCAATGTTGAAAGTTTAGTGGGAACATATTGAAAATTAGCAACGTTATGCGGAATATTGAAATATTTGAACAGTCACTCATAACTTGGTCATTTTACCATGATTTTAACACCAAATGTTCAACATAGCCTTCTTATTACCCGCCTCATGAACCCAGTAGGTGAACATTTTCAAATCTCAGCAAAAGGTTGTTTTTCATAGTGACTACACAATCGCTCTTCTGGCCAGGACTGAAAACTTTCACCACCCTTGTTTGTGAGGTGGGGTCCCAGAAAGGCCATGTTGACAATTTGGTGAAAAAATATAAAAAAATTACAAAGTTCTGAATAAAAGTTCAAACTCCATTGAAATACATGAAACTGGACTTACCTTACTTTCTCATATTGCATTCTCCAGTTCCAGCAGCAAGACATGTTTTCCATAAGAGAGTGGATCTTCACTGTGGGACATCTTCAGTTGAGTGAGGAGATGTGGGTGTGTGGGGCAGTGGGTACTGAGTTGGGGGTCAGGGTGGAGAGGGTGGATGTTTGAGGGGGTCAGATTGGTGAATGACCATTTTCTTTGTTTCAGGTTATTAAAAAAAAGAAAGTGAGGAACTTCTTTCAGAGTGGGGATCTAATGCTGTGAACTGGGCATCCCAGTGTCAGTGTTTACAGTATGGCAGTACTGGGGGTCCCAGTGTCACTTTGCACATTTTGAGGGAACTCAATCTGGAGGGGAGGTGTTTGGACATTCAATACCAGGGTTGGACACCCTGCTCCACTTTTATTAACCGATTGAGAGTGAAACAGTAAATGACGAGGGAGGGCTGCCTGAGCTGAAAGAGGGAGATAATTGTTAGATAGATAGGTAGATAGATAGATAGATAGATAGATAGATAGATAGATAGATAGATAGATAGATAGATTGATAGATAGCATGAGAGAGAGAGAGTGAGAGACAGAGAAAGAGAGAGAGAGACAGACAGACCAGGGGAATGCCAGCTCACTGCTCCAGCTGAACAGCACTCCAGCTGCAGCTTCACAATTCAAAGAAAACCCTGCTGTTCTCATGAAAGAACAATATGAAAGAATTATACTTCTTTTGCATTGTTCTTTCTTATAAGCCCTCGCTAACCCCACCAGCTCACTGTTCCAACTGAAGCCAGCAGCATGACTCCAGCCGCAACTTCACAATTCAAGAACGTCTCACTGTTCTCATGAAAGAACAATAGTACTTTCATATGATCCCTTGCTAAGCCCTTGCTAAACCTTCCACCTAGAATTTTTTGGGATTTCCAGAAACATATTTTGGGTCATTTTCAAAAAAACAGACCCAAGAATTGAGCAAAATAGGTTCCATTTAGCTAGATTCATGGGTTTGTTTTTCTCCAGGGTGTAATTTTTATGGTTTTAAAGAGCTAGTGTACTGCTTAAAATTAATAAAACAACAACTGGAAAGTAGAGCACACACAAACCTTCAAAAATACAAGGGCACCAGTCTCTAAAATCCAATACTTCATTATAAGATAAAAAGAGGCATATTCAACCTGACGTGTTTCAGATGAAAAAGGGTGCATGGACATCCAAAACGCATCAGGCTGAATATGTCTCTTTTTACCTTATAATAAAGTATTAGATTTTAGAGACTGGTGACCTTGCATTTTTAAGGTTTGTGTGTGCTCTACTTTCCAGTGTTGTTTTGTACTTTATTTAAATATAGTAGCACCACTGTCCTAGTGCCTGTTCCAATTTGTTCTGTTTGCCTAAAATTAATATTAGTTTTTAAAAGCAGTTCACTATCACCTTTTATACCGGAAGTGTTTCTTTTTTCTTTTCCCTGTGGATAATTAGAAGATTTTTTTTTACCTGATTTTAGTAGGTGTGATCTCTGGAACAGCACTTTGTCTGGCAGCTGACATATCTTATTCTATTCCCCCCACTACATCTTCAGCATTGTGACCTCACTGATAGTGACATCACAGCTTCTCAGGAAGAGCTATTCAGTAGATGCAAGGTCAGTCACCTGTGATGTCACAGTCAGTGAAGTCACAATGCTGAAGATATAGTGGGGGGAATAGAACTAGATATGTCCACTGCCAGGTAGAGTGCAATTCCACATATCCAGCATAATACTGTCCCATAGAAAACATTCTAATGAGCAAACAGAAGAAGAAAAATATTTCAGAAATAAAAAGTTACAGCTGACTACTTCTTAAAATGTGTAACATTCTCCTCTCTGCTATTTTTGGTTCCACTAGCTTTTAATTTTTTTTTTTTTTTAATCAGAAATCAAGGTGGTGGCCATATAAAAAAAAAATGTTGGCTCAAGAAAGAAGATTCTTTTTTCATGAGCTGGAAATTCTTCTTTCACATTAGTCATATGAATGAAAGATCCTCAGAACATGTTCAGAACAGAAAGTTCAAACCCTTATAACTTGGGAACCAATTAATATTTTTTCACACACAAAAATGCATTTTTTTAGGACAAGCTCTTTCTACCCTGAACATTTCAAAACACAACTCCAAACCTTCTGGGCTGTAGCTAACAGCATAAAAATAGCCAACCCCCTGATTTTTCCACTGTTTGCACTTTCCAGATCTCTTAATCTGGACTTCCAACTGTCATAAAACTCATCAAATCAGGAGAACATGCTCCCCAAACCATGCAAGCAAACTTTCATGCAGTTCTGTTCAGTGTGAGTAAAGTTGGCAACACACAGAGCATAGGGGGTTTAACATTAAACACCCTACTCAACCCTAACCACAGTGGTACTACTGTACCAGGATATCTATCTATCTCTCTAATGATGGCAGAAAACGATGACTGGTCCTTCCAGTCTTCTAATTGTTCCCATCAAACTCCAGTACCTATTGTCCATACAAAGTACTATCCCTTGCTGTCCACTCCCCTTTTTCCCTCCTTACTATTACCACCCTGAGTAGCCACTATACTCTTCATTCGGTCTCAGCTGTGCTTAAAACCATTTCTGTTTTTTGGCACCCACCACCTTGGCTAGTAGAGTGTTCCATGGTTCCAGAACCCTTTCTGTGATGGAAATTTGATAGGCTAAATAAATTATGAGACCCATTTGTTAATCTGCAAGAAATGCACAGGTTGAAAAAGTTCAGACAATGGGATTTGGAATTTGGACAACTTACATACAGCATGCATAACATTTCAAAAATTCCTGATTGCCAACACAAACATGGCATCCACCTTAACACACTGAAAACTTTATGAAGTGTTTTTATGAATAGATAAATAAACATCATTTTTTTTTTCATTTATACACAGGAACACATTTTAAAAAATGAAATCCTACTCAGAGCTTTTTTTTCTGGTGTTCCTTTGGTGACCATGAAGCCCACCCTCCATCCTTACCTGTTTGCAAGGCCAATGTTTGCTTTTTACCCTGCCTTATATAACATTAGGGCCTTGCCTCCATAAAAAGGCCTTATTTTTTGTGAGGGAGTGTAGGTACAGCCAGATGAATTCTGCAGAAGTTTTAATTCCTGTATTCCACTAAAATTAAATCTTCCATCTATTGAATATGTGGAATGTTTTTTCCTCTCATCCCTTGACTATCCAGTACCCACATGAGTAGCTCCCCTTGCCTATAAAAACTAAATTGTTTCATCTACCACATGTACCTTTTGCTTCGGTTTGCCTAACAATGTTCTTGTTTATGTTCCTTTGATGTACTGTACTGCTGTATATGCATTCTATTTTTTGTAATGCTGTTAATGCTTTTCAGTTTTTCCTCCTCTGCAACTATTTACATTGCTCATCGCCCTCAGGACACATCTAGAAACTAGTTGTTAGCAGCTCAGTCTTTCCTGGTGAAACATTTTAAATAAATAAATAAAAACATCAATCAAGTGATTAAACAATCAATAAATAAATAACTAGAGTCAGATGAATGACAAGTGAGTAAAAATTACTTTTTACTTCTTACTTTTAAGAAATAAGAATACCGAATTTTAAGTAAAATGTTAGTATTTTTTAAACGTGTTTCTCAGTTTACCGGTATTACGTGTACAGCAAGGCATTTCAGGTTGCTGGTTGTCTACTATTTCTCAATTTACCCATTTTATAAGTGCAGTATGACACTTCAGGTTGTTGGTTGTCTGGAATTAATGCACTTTGTGGTACTGATAGCACTTTTAGCAAGCACCTTGTGCCTTCCTATGCAACTGGATGAGCATTAACCTCTGACAACCAATACCCAGTCATGTCTTATGAGTTACATATTATACATGTAAGGTAGCACCTGAATGTTAAAGTTGAGTGCAGTCTTAGCCACTAGGGCTGTGACTTTTGATGCATACAGTTTCAGTCACAGGAGTAATGGTTTTGGCAAATTTGGTGAAAATTGGATTGGTAGTTAATAAGTTATTAATTTGTCAAATTACATGAAGTCCCAGATTAAGATTTGTTTTTTTACTTACAAGTATCGAAAAAAAGTACAAAGATTTAAATGGTAGAACTGACAGGTTTCTTGCAGCTTGGCCCCAAACATGGACTTTTTATGGTATTATAATGAAATACTGTTTTAGTTTTAAGTTATAAAATGTCAAAAACATTAAAATTTCACACACAAGAACCAACTGAGAAAAAGGCTGAAAAAGTGAAGTGCTTTTTTAGTTAAACTTGGAAACACAAAAAACTTTAAAAGCTAAAAACATAAAAAAATACTTGCCTATAAAGAGTAATTGTTGTGTTGTTTTTCAAAAGACAGTCTAATGGGATGATTGACATTCAGAAAACAAAATTACAGTAATTTAATCATAGAAAATATCTATGATTGATTAAAAAAACTGTCAAGATAGATTTAATGAACCAATGCATGCATAACAGATAATGTGTCTGTAGTACGACACAAAAAAAGCAAACTGAGATAAAAATAGTCAAGAATATGATCGAAAAATAAGAAAGCACATTAGCCCTGTATTTTTAGGGTTGCAATGGATGCAACAGCAAGTTGTATGACTTTCAGACTGCAAATTGCAACTGCATTTGTGTCAGAAGGTTACACGACCATCAGAAGATGGTTGTGCCACATTCTGCTGCTCCTGCATTTGCATCCAGGTTAGTGATGCAAAAGTGATGCAACTATGACATACTCCACATTGGTAAAAGGGCTCAAGGATAATGCTTAATGACAAATTTGGTGATGTCTCATTTTGTCCCCCCGCACCCCTTCTTAATAAATATACTAACTCTGGGGTGAGCGGACCTCGGGCAGGGGGTACAGAGGCATTGCTGAATTTGTCATTCAGCATTGTCCTTGAGCTCTTTTAGTGGTAGCAGTTTTTTACTCATCGTCTTGATATGTTACTGCCCACATCTGTGTTTCAAATATGCCACAATTATGACACAGTGTGTCAGTTTTTATACAGCTATGAAAATATGAGTGGTGCAATTATGTCACATCTACTTCATGCAAATTTTCATGTCTTGATGGAACTGTTTCATTTTTCAGCACTTTTGAAAATATTGCCTATAGTTTTTTCTTCAGTTTGTGAGTTAATTAGGGAATTGTAAAAACTGCCACCACTCAAACAAAATATTTAAAGCCATAACATTTTTAAAACATTCAACAACATAACCCACAACAACCCGTTATGCACACTTTATACTCTAGTTAAAGTGATATAACACCAAAATATAATGATAGTTATGTCTCATGTCCTGCTGGCCCTTCATGTAGCAAGTTAGGACTCTCCTCCTGCATGAAACATATTACAACTTAAGTTATGAGCAAGCCATGACAAATTGTTGTCAGTTTCTGGTGCTGCTAAGAGCTGCTATTTGCTATTTGACAGTTTTTTACATTATTTGTTTTGTTCATTTAACATACTGTATCCAGTTGTGGCCTGGCAGACAAGATAGTGATTGCTGTGTAGATTAGATCCCAAATGGCACCTGCTAAAATGGCAATCTGGAGGAATCCTGTGAACTAACCTGCTATTGAAACCAGCAGGCAGTTGCAACTCTCTCACGGTAGCATCAAAAGTACAGAAAAAACAACCATGTTGAATTGAAGCCTGCCAGTATGACCAAAGTGTTGGGACTCACACTTCTTTGAGGGCCATACTAGGACTAGTGCTATGGCATTGGGCAGGAACCATGCCATGGATGACTCAGACAGACCACTGGCCACAATGATAAAAAAAAAACTCCAGCAAGAAATCAGAGATGGTTTTGACAATGTGACAGTCCACATTTTGTATGTTCAGACTATCATTACTGACCTTACAGAGACTACCAGTGCCCATGCTGCCCTGCTTGACAAGGCTGAGAAAAGGGTGGGTGATCTTGAAGATGCCAAAACCAGGCCAGCCTGGTGGCACTGAGGCCTGAGGCACTGGATGCCTTACCTTGCAGCACGCCGGAAAACCGAATCCGGGAAAGAGCCCAGGGTGTCGGAGGTCAGCAATGTGGGGGAGGGCAGAGCTGGATGGAGCTGTTGGAAGGCAGCTCTCCTTTCTGGGGAGGTGTAGTGGCATTTCTCAGTTGATGGCTGCCTTCTGGTGGAGGCTAAAGGCAGCACGGGCTTACAGGGTGCCAGGGCACTAGGCCAGTGGGGTATAGGAAGCGGTCGTGACTTGGGCTGTAAGGCACATGTGCACCTCCAAGTGCATGTGCTCCTACTCCTGGGACCCCTGAGAAAAAGCCAGAGGAGAAAATGTAGGTGGCATGATGAGGATCGACTCCCCATGGGTGCCGCTCCTGGGCCAGGTAGAAGGTAAGTCCCAGTAATGCCTGTGGATGGGGCTGGGGGAGGTCGGTCAGATGGAGGGATGTCCAGAGGAGTAGAAAGTGTGACATGATAAAAAAAAGATGCCAAAACCAAAAAAACAGGGTAACTCAGCCTCACCATATCTAAAAGAATCTTATCTCAACACTCGTTCAGAATGTGAAAAACATACTTTATTGTAAATCGCAGGACATCAGGGTCTAGCAATCCAATGTTTCATGCCAAAACAAGCCCTTAATCATGGGTACCCAGTAAGCTGGTCTATCTTATGCATTGTCAGCATGTCCAAGGCTTAGGGGACACAATCACCTGAACCGACCATGCTGAAATGGCTAGCCAATAAGCTGAAGCTGGATACCAAAGCTGTGTACTTTGAAATTGAGTTGGCATACAGGACTAGCCCTTATCTCAAATGTGGACAGAGATCAAGGCACTTTTCAATCTGCTATTTGAGGTACCCGGAAAAAGAAATTGTCCTCTGAACAGCAAAAGCTACTGCTCCAATATAAGTGGAGAATGGCAAAGTGTCTTTCTTTCTAGACTACAGTAGAGAACTGCAGTCTAACTACCAGCAATTTTAAGGAGTAAAAACCAAGCTGTACTTGAGGGGCTGGGAGTTCACCCACTTTTATACATCTTGTCTCTATATCACCAAACTGGCAAAACCATCAAAGTTCTTTGATTCCTCACAGGTAGCAGAATAATTCATTAATATTAAGCATGCAGCTATAGAGGGGAGAAATTCTGTAAGGGGCACTGGTCCAGCCCCAAGAGATATGCTGCTTTTGCTTGTGATGGTGTGTCCAGTGTCTAAGTCATGGGGTTAGGGCTTGGGGTATATATGCTTATGTAACTTTGTGGTACTTTTTGTGGCTTTTCTATATTCCCACCTTTGAGTAGAAGTAGATAGGTTGGTAGGAAGTAATTTGTAGGGAATAGAAAGCCTAGGAGCAAGGGTGACAAGAGCACTGGACAAGGAGGAGGAGGGGGATGGTGGAGGATGAAAAACATTCCCTAAGCAAGGGAGGTGTGTCTGCAGAGGGCTCATGTAGAGGATGTGGGAGGAGCTATTCCCCACACTGAACCTCGGGCAAGCCCTCCCAGTCAATGGTTGTGGAATAGCAATGAAGAGAGATGAGGTATATATGCTTGTGTAACTTTGTGGTACTTTTTGTGGCTTTACTCTATTCCCACCCTTAAGTAGTAGTAGGTAGGTAGGTAGCAATTTGTAGGGAATAGAAGACCCAAAAAGAAACCTCCTCCAACTCACAGAGAGTATGACCTCCAGCACTCATGAGAGGAAAAAAACCCAGGTGGAGGAAACCTCTGAGGACCCATGGCCCGGAGGTCTGCCTATCCTTCTGGGCATACTAAATGGAGAAGGATCTAGGTTCTAGTGACCATAGCTAATTTGAGGTTGGTGAGTTGCTTGGAGAGATGATTATCCATCTTCAATCCATGGATGATGCCGACCGCATGATGATCCTGAGGTTGAAAAGGGGATCAGTTCTGAATGAGTGATAGAATCCTAAGTATAAAGTGAATCCAAGTGAAGGAGGACAAAGGAAGTCCAAGTATCCGAGATGATGAATGATGCTTGTCCAACTGAATTGTTATAGGCAGAGGGATGATGAGTGGATCGATAAGATACTAAACTGGAAATGGTGGAACTGCAATGGTAGAAGAAGTCATTAGTGAATGATCCAACTTGTGAGGCTCGAATGTAAGGTTATGGTCTGGAGGCTAGGAATTCTGTATTGAACAAGGAGTCACTAAGAAAACGTCCAAAGATTATAATCTGTAGATGAGTCTTTGGGTGCCATGGTGATGATGGTTCATTCTCAATCTGAGGATGATGCAACTTGAATGATGATCCTGAAGATGCAGGGTCTGCAAGAGAAGCCATATGAGGAGAGACTAAAGGAGCTTAATATGTATACCCATGAGGAAAGGAGGGAGAGGGGAGACATGATAGAAAATTTTAAGTACCTCAGTGGAATCAGCAAAGTCCAAGAGGGTAGCATCTTTCAGAAAAAGAGATGTGCAAGAACAAGGGGATACAATTTGAAGATAGAGGGGGAACGGCTCATGGGCAATGTGAGGAAGTATTTTTCACAGAGAGGGTGGTGGATGCATGGAACTGTCTTCCTGAGGAGGTTGTGGGGTATAAAACTGTGGTAGAATTCAAGAATGCATGGGACAGACATAAGGCAATTCTTGTGGGGGTAGCAAAAAAATAGGCTGTTGGTTAACTAGGATCTGCAGCTTATCCAGTAAGTAAGGAAATGGGCAGACTAGGTGGGCCAAGCGATCCTTATCTGTTGTCAAAATCTATGTTTCTATGGGTACATCTTTCCACAGGGATGGTAAAATCCTATGTGTAAAGCAGATCCAGTTAAAGAAGGGCTAATGTAGACCATATTTCTGAAGTGACGAAGGATAAATGTCCAAGGAATTGTATGGAGGTTATGAGGCTGGACAGCAAGATGAGATGATATGAGACCAGAAGGGACACTGTGATAGGTATGATGATTAGTAAAGTTATGAGTGACTGGCACAATTCATATAAGGTTTCATGTTCGCAGTAGTCTGAAGGTAAAGAATAGATTAGTGAGTGAAAGTCACTAGGTAAGCATCCCAGAGTAAATGAGTAGCGGAGTTTGAGTGCCTGATAGGAGTGATAACATAAGTGATTAGTAGAGCCCAGAAGATAATTTGCAGAACCATCAGATGGTAACCTGGGATATATGAGGAATGCGGTATAAGAAAGTGGTGGCATCTTTGGTCATGATGTTTCTGACTTTATGCTTAATCTTTTGCTGGTACTCTGCCTGAAGTATGTGTGGGAGTTCCTGTGGTGTGACATAGGTGGTTACGTCTACGGGTAAACTGATGCTGAAGTACATGAGAAATACTTGAGGCGGATGAGAAGAAGAGTCTGTAGGCTGGATCAGTAGTAAGATCGATAAATGCAGGGTGCCATAGGATTTTATTTTTTTATTTAGTTAGTTTTTGATGAATGGGTAGGTGTGCTAGCCATAGCAATGACTATTTTCAGGCACGACCCGGGATGATACAAGACAGAAGGGTGTTGTTTAACTGGTGACATTTTTTTTCCCTACTACAATCTAGGTCAAACCTAGTGTGCCTTTAGAGGGCTACAGTCAGGGTAGCTGATTAAATGTGACTCCTACCAGCAATTCTTATAAAGCAGGACGGTTTAACTAAATTACCAGCAAACCTTTCTGCTGACCTGTAGACTGAGTTAATGAATGCAGGAGTGTTTAACTTAATTTTTAGCAACCTTCTACCGACCTGCTACTTGAGTACTTAAAAGCAGGCTTCTCTGAAACTTAATTTCAGCTTCAGTTGCTTTGAATTCCCAAACAAGCTGTATCCCTCCCCTTTCCATACACCCCCTTCCCTTAGCAGTAGCAAACGGTTCTTATCTGCTTATAACAAGTGTCTCTCCTCTCCTTTACTCAGATTTCTGCTTTGGGGAACAGAACTGATCAGATTGAAGGTGCCCCCCCACACACACACAGGCAGATGGTAGCGAGGACCAGACTACTGAAGTCCTCCCTCCAGCACAGCATAGAACAGCATAGCAGGTATGGGTCTCCAGCCGCTGGAAACAAGGCTGCATTGGTCACTATCTGCTGCCTCTCTGTAAAGCAGAGGAGCCCTGGTTCCCCACTGCCCCCGCCACCACCCTTAGTCGGCTCTTCCTTATATAGGGGTGAGGGTTACAGTGAGGTTGAGTGCTGAACCAATCAGCCCACTTCTCCATTAGCAGCTTATAGTCATCAGCCACTTGAGGCAGCACTGTCCCCCTTCTCTAATTAGTATCTTCCTTGGCTTTCTTTCTCTATTTATCTCTCCTACCTACTCTATTACAGTACCACCAGAGGCTTTCCTCTGCTGCTCAGCATTGTACTGCTTCTCCAACTATCCTGGAATACCTCCTGTTCTCTATTCTGCTTCTCCCATTAGTGGCTCCACCTATCCTTGCTTTCCTTCTCTCTTTCTTCACTTTCATCTCCCCATACAACACTAATACTGTGCTATAAGAGGCAATTTCCTCTGCATCTCAAACCCCTGGCTTCTCTCCCTGCCCTCAGCTTGCTATTCCTTGCCCTAAAATGTTCGCATTAATCTTCACCTCAGTCGTCCTCCTCCTTTACCAGGGACTTCCCAATCCTTCGCCCATGGCTCAACCTGCTGACACCACCCCTACACAACCTTGGCTCCCACCTACTCTCCCATTCTCTATAGCTCACTTGTCCATCCCACCTATGCATCTCTCAGCTGTTACCTTCTATCACCACCCACCATGTCAAATGACATTCCTCTCCTTCCCTTCTCTATCCTCCTTGGCCTATCCCTGTTCAGGCAGTAAGCCTGTTAAGAAGCATCATACCAATATCAGCAAGCAGCGTGTGCTTGCTCTCCACAGAATACTTGCCTTTCTGCTCCTGATTTCAGGCAATGTACACTCCAACCCGGGTCCCCACTCGCACAACTCTAGCACCTCACATCACGGTCTGAGAATGGCTGCTATGAACATCTGCAGCTTGCCCAAGAAGTTGGCACCTCTACAGTGCTGGATGCTGCAACATAACCAGATTTGCTACCCCTCACAGAAACCTGGCTGTCAAAGAAAACTCCAGACACCTCTGTCACACTATCAGGCTTCACCCTTTTTAGAGCCGACAGAATTGGCAAATGAGGTGGGGGTGTGCTTTTTTACATCCGTGACTCCCTGTTAAGCCATAACATACTGGCTCCATCTCTGGATCATGGGGCACAAGCCCTGACAATGAAACTCACACCAGAACCCCTTTTACCATTACTGTGGCTTACATCCCACCAAGAAACCAAGTTGTAGGCTTTCAATCCATGGCCTACTATATCTCTAGCTTCCCTCCCAAAACCACAACACGTTATACTAGGGGATTTTAACGTGAACTGGCCTGTCAAGCTTGGCCTCCTCTATGAAAGACACTTTCTCTGCCCAAGACCTGGCCCAGTTAGTTAATCAGCCAACCAGGGTGAATCCCAGAACTGGATCTAGCACACTGATTGACCTACCACTCACCAACTGTCCAAACAAAATTTCTAACTTGGTTGTCCTTCCAGATTCATTAAGTGACCACTCCCCCATCCTCTTCACCTGGTCATGTCAGCAGCAAATTACTACAACCAAACAACTTTACCCGATGTCACTTCCTACCAGGTGGCCTCACTAAACTAAGGAGATACCTAGCCCAATGTGACTGGTCCCATATCAGCCTCTCCCCTTCTATAGATGGAGCCCTGGAATACTTCATCTGCGTGTTCAACACTGCATTTGATAGAGTTTCCCCCATCACAAAGGTCCAATCAAAAAAACGGAATTCCCCCTGGGTCTGTCGAGCCATACTTCAGCAACTAAAGAACCATGATGCCTTCTGGCACAAAGCAGTTGCCTCTTGGGTGCTGGCAGACAGGCTCGCCTATAAGACAACCCACATTAGGTACACCTGGGCCATAAGAATGGCAAAATCAGACTACTATAGAACTACCCTCACCTCCTCCTGAGGGAATGCAAGGTTGTTCTGGGACAACCTTAAAGAATTGAACAGGAAAGCCAGAGTGCCACCACCCTCCCAGCTAACTGTCAACAATGATTACACCTCGGGCCCACTTACCATCGCCAATTGCCTAAATGCTGCATTTACTGATATGAGTGCAACCCTACCAAATAACTTCTTCGACCCCACCCCCAAAACCCCTGAACCGAACAGTGCCGAACGTTCCACTTCAGGGCTATTACTAGAAGAGAAGCAAGGCAATACCTGGCAAATGCCCTCGGGAGTTCAAACTTCTGCAAAGACTCCTTTGATATGAGAATCCTTAACTTGGTGCTAGACTCTGTACTCTCACCACTGACTGATCTCCTTAACCTCTCCCTATGTCTACAGCAGTTTCCAACTGACTGGAAGATGGGCCTCTATTACACCAGTTTTGAAGAATGGTGACCCCACCTCACCCAATAATTACCGGCCCATCTCCATTCTTCCACCCATCTTTAAAGCCCTGGAAAAAATTGTTGCCACTCAACTCACCGACTTCCTGCTCATGCACAACATACTTTGTAATGAACTTTATAATGAACAACATGGCTTTAGAACAGGGCATAGCACAGCAACTGCCCTTACAGAGTTCTCTAACTCACTGCACAAAGCCCTGGATGAGAAACTCCTAGCAGGAGTGATATTTATAGACCTGTCAAAAGCCTTCGATACTGTCTCAAACCCCCCTGCTCCTAAATACTCTCCACCTCACCAGGTTTTGCCCTGGACCCATCATGTGGTTTGCAAGTTACTTCTAAGATAGGTCCCAGTGTGTAAAGATAAACAACACTCTCTCGGCCACCCTGTCTGTCCACTCTGGGGTTCCCCAGGGTTCCAGCCTAGCTCCATTATTATTCAGCATCTTCCTGAACACCCTACCAAAAGCCTGCCCAAGTAACTTCTGCTTTACGCAGATGATGAGGTACTGTTTACTGCTCACCCAGATCCCACAGTCCTACAGTCCTCCCTACAACTTGCCTTCAGCAGAGTCGAAAACTGGTTCACTGACCACAGATTGGTAGTCAATGTGAAAATGAGTAAGTCAATGCTGTTTGCCCACCAGAAAAGCATGTACAGTGATACCCAACTAAAAAACCTATTCTAAAGCCCTCCTCCCTCTGGAACAGGTCTATACCTATAAATATCTGAGCCTTACATTTGATCCCAGCCTCTCATTCCACCCACACATTTATAACCTCTCCTCAGCCATTAATATTCACACAGGACTACTGTATCGACATAGAGACTGCCTGCTGCCAGAGGCCCTCAACCTTGCGGTCACCTCCTCTGTTCTCTCTCTCTCTAGTTGACTACAGGCTAACCATATATGCTGCTGCTGACCACACAGCTCTAAATAAAATCCACTTAGCCATCAACAAAGCATGCAGACTCCTCGCTGGAGTAGACAGGTGTACCCACAGCTGCACCTTTTATGCCCTAACAAATATCCTCACCCTAGATGAAAGACTCCATTATCAAACAAGTCTCCTCACCAAAAAAAATTAAATTAGGTCTAACGCCCCCTTGGAGTTTCTGCATCCCTCTGCTCTGCTTATGCCACAGCACACACCTGTTCAGCAAACAAACTGATTTGGGCTGTCCCCAGGGTGATGACCTCACTAGCCCAAAGGTCCTTTTACTACAGAGCACCATTATGGTACAGTGAGCTCCCTAAGGCTGTTACCTCTATCGCTAAACTGGGCCCATTCAAAATAGCCCTCAAAGACCATATACTCTCCACCCACAAATGCCAGTGCTCCGGCCAGTATGGCTGTGACTCAGCTCCACCAACACCCGGCTACCAGGTACTGGCCAGTAGGGTTACCACCTTTTAAGAAGCCCAAAGTGGGACATTTCTTACTAAAATATGATTATTCGCAGGACAGTACATAACCTCAACCAATACAACAGACTTGTTTTCTCTACAGAATCAGAATTAAGGCTAAGTATTGTAGTTTCTTGGTTGCTTCTATTGTTTATTATCATTTTAAGGTACTTTAGTTAAGGTGTGATAGTGTTCTGCAACATTTAGTGGAAAATTAGAAAATATTTTTATTACTATAAAGCCAAGACATGTAGCATTTTCATGTTTTTTGCAGGACACAGCTGCCCAAATCAGGACTGTCTTGCAAAAATAGGGACAGGTGGTAACCCTGCTGGCCAGTGCCTGCCCAGCTCTGTCTCAGTGTTAGAGCTGTGACATTGGTGTTAGCAAATGCGCATAGACCATCAGTATCACTTATACCTCTTAGAATAAGTCTTGGGCTAAAGTGCCTTTACCCCACTGCTGTTAATTCTCAATAAATGATTTACTGTATAAATGACAAAATTGACTTCCCGATAGTTTCTTGTATGTACAGGCTACACCCTCCTTTCTACTTGAACTGTACATTGACACTTACTTGCTCCTTAGTCGGACTTGTATAATTACGCAATTGTATATGCACTACCCTCACTGTTGTATGAACTGTTCATTTCTTGTATTTCCTCTACCACCTTGTATTATTGTATACTACTTGCTAACTTGACGCTTTGTACTGTGTTAATGTTTAGTGCTTTGATGAGGAGTCTTTGTAAATGAGTCTTTGACTCAAAGGTTATATATCTGATTTACTAAATAAATAAATCAGATAGCAGGTTACAATATATGAATTCACAATATACAAACGTAGGAATTAGAACAGGCTGAAGTTTAAAAAACAGGCTTAGTAATATACTTAACAAAGACAAAATAAAAACCAAAGTGAGTAGAGTAAAGATTACAAGAAAACAAATAACAGTTAGATTAGATCATAAATGCTCACAATACCATGGAATTCTAGGAGGATTATAACTAGGTGACAGAGGCATTATAGTAGACAATACAGGATAAATCGGTAGAGATTAAAGATGAAATGGGGAAATATGATTAATAGAGGAGGGTAAGATAAGATAGGAAGATGGGGACCCAGTGAGAGATAAAAGTCCCTAGGTAATAAGAAGGTAGGAAGCAGGTGGTAGGAAGAAAGAGCTATGCATTGGTAAGGGTCAGTAAACTATGAAGTAGTGTAGGTTCAGGAGACATACTAGAGGAGACAAAGGCTAGGGTGGATTGAAACAGGAGCAACAGCTGGAGTCTACAAGATAGTGTCACAGCAATTTTTTAAAGGAGGTATGGGATGATGCTGAGAAAGTACTTAGAGGGAAGGAGTTCCAGAAATGGGGGGCACAACAGGCAAAAGCACTAGCACCTTTAGAAGTTCAGTATCTGGGGATGAGGACAGGGGCATTATCAGCAGAGCGAAGACCATAGCTTGATGAGTGATTTAGAAATAATTCTCTAGTGGCTTTGGGATTTGGGATCTGATAACGTTATCAATGAGCCACCTATACGCATAAGATCTGGATGCATAAAGGGAGAGCCAACCAAGATCAGAGTAGAGGAGGCAATGGTGTTTCAACCGTGGTGAGGAGGATGCATAGCGACAGATGTTATTACAGGAAACATCCCATTTTAGAAAACTCAATTTACTAGCAGAGGCGTAGGTTGCAACACCATAGTTGAGACATGGTAGTAGTATGCCACAAGCTATAGCAAGCTTAGCGGATGGTGTGAGCACATAGCTAGTCCGGTAGGCAATGCAAGTTTCATGTTTACCAATTTGCAAGTCTGCTTAATATGGAGATGGAAGTTAAGAGTTGGGTCAAAGGTGATACCGAGATATTTAAACAAGTCTACTACCCCAACAGATGATCTGTTTGCACAGCAGACACTGAATTTAGATTGGGAGCTTTTGAGTTTAGTATTGGAACCAAATAGCATGGTTTGAGTCTTTCCTTCATTCAGGATAAGCTTATTTGTCAGCAGCCATTGTTGAATGACTTGGAGGTTCTGGGAGAGTCGAGTGTTGATGTTATCTATATTTTTCGCACTGGTGTGCAGGACAATATCATATGCATATAGCAGGGAGTGTATGTGAACAAGGTTGGAGGTGATATTGTTTATAAATATAGAAAAGAGCAGGGGACCTAAGATGGACCCTTGCGGCACTCCACTATTAATGGAAGCTTTGTCTGAGAAAGTTGAGTTAAATTTAACTGTCTGAGTCCTGTCAACTAAGTAGCTGCCAAACCACCTGACAACATTAGGTGAAAAGCCTAAAGATTTAAAAGTTGTTAGGAGGATGGGGTGGTCGACTAAGTCAAACACTTTAGTCATGTCAATGAAAATGGCCCCAGTGAGGAATCCAGAGTCCATGGCCAGTAGAGCATCAGATGTAAACTTGAGTAGTGCAGTAGTGGTACTATGACCTTTACAGAATCCATGCTGGACAGTTGTAAGAAGGTCAATATGCTGGAGGAAGTCAGTGGTTTGAGTGGCAACAAGTTTCTCAAGAATTTTACTAAGAACTGGCAGAATGGCAATTGGCCTATAGTTGGAAGGATCTTTACGGTCACCTTTTTTGAAAACTGGGGTGATTCTAGCTGGCTTCCAAATACCTGGGACACGGCTTTGACAGAGGAAGAGAGTAAAAATCTTGGCTAGAAGAGCAACTATGTAGGGGGGCAGAAAGTTTTAGGAGCTTAGGTTCAAGGTCATCAGACCTGGTCGCGGCATACTCCGAGATATTATTGAGCAATCTTAAGACATCGCAGTAAGAGACTGCCTTGAAAAAGAAATTAGGTGCAGTGTCAACAGGAGGAGAGTAGAGTTAGATAGGACAGAGTAGGAGGAAGTGAATTTAGCAAGATCAGAGTACTGAGTATTAAAGAAATTTGCAATGGTAAAGGGGTTGTTACAGTGTATGCAATTTAGTAGCACGTCATTAGGAGTAGAAGCCTGGTTAGTACCCAGAAAGGACTTTATGTGGGACCAGAAATTTTTAGAGTCACCATAGGAGTTTGTTAATAGCTCCTTACAGTAGGCACTTTTTAGCCCTTTTAATATCCTTCTTACAGGAATTTCGCAATGCTCTATTGGCATTTAGGTCAGCAGGTAACCCAGAGCTTCTATAATGTAGCCAGCTTTTTTCCCACTGTCGGAGTTTGGAGAGTAGGTCAGATTTTAGCCAGCAGGTACGTTGATTTTTTTACCCTATGTGTTGCAAGGGGACAGTGCTCATCCTGGAGCACAAGAAAGTGAGTGAGGAATAGGTTTAGAGTTGTCTGGACATCACTAGATTTGAAAAGAGGGGCCCAGTCAATAGCACTAACGTCAGTTAGGAAAGCCAGTCAGTTTAGATGAGAGTAGTTTCGGAAGGTAATAAAATGTGGATTGGAGAAAAGTGGCCTACTCTTATCCCATATGCAAAAAGTGGGGGAGTGGTCTGTAATGGCATCAGCTAATACACCAGTGGAAATTATATTCTTAGGATGGTTTGTCATTATCCAGTCCAGCAGAGTACTGGAGTTAGTTCGCAGGGCAGTTCTGATAGGATCACCGATCAGCTGGTGCAGGTTGAAACTTTGAAACCTGGTCAGGGATGTGGGTTGAGAGTTATCTAACCAGTTTATTTTAATGGCCCTGAGTATTAGGACCTCATTTCTCTCAGAAAGAAGACAGGTTTGTTCCAATAATTCATCAAGACCGGTTTGGCCTCCTGGGAGGGGGGTTATAGGCACAAACAATATGTAATTTTTTGGAGCTGAGAGTAAGGTGAACATGAAGTGCTTCACAGTGGGTTAGAGGAGATGAGCAGATGGCTGAGAGATGGAGGCAGTCTTTGAAATAGATAGCTGTGCCACCACCTCTTTTGAGGGCAGGTCTAGTCAGTCTCAACAGGTTGTAAGATGGAAGGGAGCATAGTGAGTCAGGGGTAGATGGTTTGAGCCAGGTTTCAGTGAGACAGATGATGTCCGGATTGTGGAGAGCTGCCCAAGACTCCAATCCAGCTAAAGTGTGCTCAAGGCTTCTAATATTATGGAGCACCACAGTGAGACCTTTGGCATTGGTAAAGAGGGTAGATGACTTGTTAACAGGCCCCAGATTAGAGTGAACGTCACCTGAGAGCGATAGGGCCAGCAGCAGTAGATACCACAGTTTGTGCTGCTGGAAGGGCCATGGAGTACAAATAGGCAAGTGGCAGTTTTTTACAGCATAGGCAACCTGTTGGATCCAGGTCTTATTTAATAGTATCGGAGTAGGGTCACAATTTTGAGGAGGTATCAGTAGGAGGTTTGAGAATAAGAAGTCATGGGGCTGGAAATTTGGGATAGCCAAGGGGGCTCAAGGTAGAGTAAGCATACATAGGTGGATCGATACCAGTGAGATCACAAGGAGGGACAGCAGCAAATATGATGTCATATTGGACAGGATTTTGGATTTAGATGCCAAATAGATTAAACCAAGCAGGCACAAGTAGAGAAAAAAAAATGAGATAATCAAACCACAGCTACGACAGACTTTATGCCTAATGTGACTTAAAGACACCCAGGATTAGGTAAAAATATAATATTTAGCAAGGGCAGTAGTCAGAACTACAGCAATGACAGAAGTGGTGAGGTTCTAATACCTCTGATGAAGCTTGGGAAAGGTAGCGATCAGAATTAAGGTGAAATGGGGCTAGAGGGAAAGTGAAGAATAGGTAGTCCGAGATTTAGAGAGAACAATAATTAGCAGGATTGAGCTGAAGTACATCGAGGTAAGATGTCTAGGTCATACAGTGATAGTGGTCAGGGATAAAGTGAGACAAAGACACAGGACAGCCAATCCGATGTGAGATAAAGCAAGGGGGGGCGGAGTGACAGTGTATTTAAAGGAGGCCAAGGGGGAGGGAAAAATACCTTGAGTAGAGATAGTGCTACAGCAGCTAGATGCCAATTGGGATGCAAGGCTGAGCTGATGAATTTGACTTGGTTGTTACGGATTGACAGATAGAATTCAGGAGAGCCAGTTCTTGGTGATGGTCTTTACTGTAGATATTAACTAACGAAGGTACTTTGAGATGAAGAGGCTGAATGGAAGAATGATTAACCTGGTGGAAAGTACTAGGTGAACTGGTGTGGATAGTAGTATAAGGAGTATTGATGTCCGGGAGTGAAAACTAAGGTGTAGATAGCGTGAAGTCGAGAATCAGCTAGGTGATGGAGATCCCATGATGAATATTCTGGACGATATCTATGCAATTCCTAAAACTAGCAATGAGTGTTTGGGAAGTAAGAGTCATGTAACGTGGTCAACACTGCCATTGTTGAACTAGGAGGTGGCATAAGGTAAATTGGATGAAGTCCATAGTTAAATGGGTTATCTTGCAATTCCCAGTATCTGTAGCGACAATGCTGATTATGAAGTCTGAATAGAACAGAAGGATTTAAGTCCTTTCCATGTATGAGGATGGCTAATGATAATAGGCATCAGAGGAATGATGGTGATTGGATGGGCAGGAATTGGAGGGTATATCCAATAGAGATGGAGAGACCTTCCTATTGTCCAGGCGACTGTGCTTCCATGAATGGCTGTGAAAAACTGAATGGGTAGTGTGAGACTTTACTAATAATGTAAGAGTCTGTGGGGCACGTGAGCCAAGGAATGATTTGCTGGAGGAAGTATTACTTCAGAGTAGTGAATGAATGATGAAGTGAGTTACTGTTAGAAGGGCAGAAGTAGAAGCAGGGAATGGATCGTATGGAAACAGATGGCTTGGTAGGAGTACTGGTCAGAAATGCGATATAAAGCCCAAAAAGAGCCACAGCAAACAGTACAAAGCCCTTAGCTAGCAAGGCAAAGAGGAGAAGGCAGCCAGTCAAATGTGAAGGATGTCGGACACAAAGATCTGCAATGGGGTTGATACACAAGGTGGGGGTGGAAAGAATGAAAAGGGACTTGGCAAGGTTGGAGGAATGGTCAAATACATGGCAGCTCAGATTCATTGCAAAGAAGTGCAAGGTAATGCATCTGGAAAACAAAAACCCAGGGGAAGAGTACACAATGGGGGGGTGAGTTTATAACAACAACAAAAATTGAAAGAGACCAAGCAGTAATTATATCAGATGACCTAAAGGTGGGAAAGCAATGTGAGAAGGCAGTAAGGAGGGCTGAGGTGATACTGGGATGCATAGAGAGAGGCATCAACAGTAGAAAACAGGAAGTTGTTATCCCTCTCTACAGACAGTTACTGAGACCCTATCTGGAGTACTGTGTGAAATTCTGGAGACCCCATCTCTGCAAAGACATAGACAGAGTGGAGGCTGGAGGGCAACCAAAATGGTGCAAGGTCTGCACCAGAAGACATACAAGGAGAGACTAAAGCAGCTTAATATATATACCCTTGAGGAAAGGAGGGAGAGGGGGGACATGATAGAAACTTTCAGGTATCTCAAGGGAATTAGCAAGGTATAAGAGGGTAGTATCTTTCAGAAGAAGAGATGTGCAAGAACAAGGGGCCATAATTTGAAGATAGAGAGGGTACAGCTCAGAGGTAATGTTAGAAAGTATTTTTTCACAGAGAGAGTCATGGATGCATGGAACAGCCTTCCTGAGGAGGTTGTGGAGTCAGGAACAGTGGGAGAATTCAAGAATGCATGGGACAGGCATAAGGCAATTCTAGTGGGGTTGCAGGAGGATGTAAGCTGTTGATTAACTAGAATCTGCAGCTTATCCATCAGGTAGGGAAATGGGCAGACTGGGTTGGCCAAGCGGTCCTTATCTGCCGTCAAATTCTATGCTTCCATGTTTCTAGGGGATCCTGAGCAACTGAATGAATGAGCAGAGGAAGCTATGGGCTAGGTGAGCTGGATGTCCTCCAGAGCAGGAAGGAGCAGGATGATGTCAGTTCCATGGTGAACAGCAGCGAAGTGCAGGAAAGCTGAAGCAAGGCATCAGACGAAAAGCCACAGAAGGCCAAGGAGCCAAGCCGAGCACTATGAGTAACAGGAGTCCCACATCTGACAAAGGCTGGAAGCAACCAGAGAACATAATAGAGGTGCTGGAGCAATGAAGGACAAGGTTCCAAATCTGCAAAAGAAAACAAGTTTGGGCAACAGCTGGATGGGAGACCTGCAGAAAGAAGTCCATGAAGCAGTCGACCTGAAGTGAGAGAGGGATTGAACAATCCAGCAGGATCCATATGATGAGGAAAGGAGGCCAAAGGGACTAGAGAATAAAGGTCCATGGAAGAATGAGATGGAGAGTGGAATCAATCAAAGCAGAATGGTCCTGTGGTGAACAGGAAGTGGCAAACTGGCAGGATGGAGCCAAACCAATTGATGAAGTCCTAGTTCCGCAGTCAAAGTTGCAGGCAGAGCTGAGAGGTGGAAGGCTGGAGGAGTGAAAGTGCCTCGGTGCTGAAGGGAAGCAGCAACCAGCTTTAGGGAGAGTAGCAGACAGCGGACACAGCGAAGTGAGCTAGGGGCCGTAGACCAGACAAGGTAGTCTCTGAAGTGCTTAAATAGTGAGGATGGAAGAACAGCTGCAGCGAGGAGGATTGGAGACTGCTCAGCAGTAGGAGGTCGAAGTCCAGGAGGGTTGTGGCAGAGGTAGTGGTAGAGAAACACATGTGAAGCAGTGGAATGGATGACACGAGTCCAGAAGGGATGAGAAAAGCATGACTATCTGAATTGGATGTGGTGAGGAAATGCAGGAGGATGAGAACGAGATTGAAGATCCGTGCTTGAATGGCAATAGGCATCAGTGGAGCTGCAATAGTAGGGACAGTACTGTACATGTCTGAGTAAGGCTCCCAGCTGGAAGGCAGCAGATGGGTTGATAAGTCCAGGCTGCAGACAAGGTAAGATGGAAAAGCAAGTAGGCAAAGTCCTGTTCCTGAAGAGAGAGGCAGCTGGGTATTGGGCTAAGAACACATAATGTGAAGCAGAAGACTGTAAATTGAGACAACTGTCAAATGGCAGAGGTGGACAAGATTGACCTGAAGCAGCATAAATATGGTATGCAGAGCGTGAGCGTTCCATTCCTGAAGGGAAGTCGTGATTAGAATAAAGTAGAGAAGTTATGGTAGAAATCTGGAGACCGGAGACACAGTTCCCATGCCTGGTAGTTGGGAAGGCTAACCTTCACTCGATGCTATCCAGCAGAGTTAGGGACGGAGAATATCAAAGTGGTAAGTAGAATGAAGTTCCATTCCTATGGAAGCAGCAACTGGAATGAAGTAGAGAAGGTATGATTAACAGTCCATATGTGAGTGAGACATGACTCCCATCCCCAGTCGTTGGGGCAAGTGAACCTTCACTCAATGCAGTCCAGCAGAGTTAGGGATGGAGCATGTCAGACTGGCAGTAGTAGGATGTAATGATTGAAACAAACTCCCATCCCTGGTAGACAGGGGAAGCCTACCTTGGCTGAGCACCTCGAAAGGCACGAGTTAGGGATGGAATCCAGAAAACTGCTGATATGGGCTGGCTGAAAGTGCAGAACGCTGCCATAGGAAAAGAGTAGATTAGGGAGTGCAGATGAGATAGACGATGAACAGTACACAGTTATGGTAAGAAAATATGAGATATACTGGGAATGGTAGGCACAGAAACAGAAATGCTGTAGGGATGGTCTGAATGTGGAAGCAGTAATGGTATAATGGAAGGGAGGTTCCACTGTAGACTGAACAAGGGAAGAGAAATATGGGGTCCAGACAACTGAGGGCATGGGCAGTATAGTGGGTAGGTCAGGACAATGAAGTATGGAAGAAGGAAAGTGCCCCCCAACCCCATATCACAGTAGGAAGGAGGAGGTTACCAGATAGGGAGAATTAATTGCACATAGAATACTGTAGCCTCGTCAGGTTGGAATTATGAATTAGCAGTGAAGTCTTATCGCTTACAATATGTGAGGTTCGATCACCAAGTGAGCTGCCAGAGTGTAAGTAAAACTGCCCACCTGGTAGTATTGTATACCCTCAACCACAGGAGTAAAACTGTTCCTTCGAAACCTCTAGTCTGGAGTTACTGAATGGGCCTGCATGTTGCCATTTCACAAACTCTGTGTAGTTGCCCATTCTAAAAGTTCACCCCCATGAAGTCACATTGCTACTGTTGTTAGCAGCATTGTAGTGTGTAGTCCAGGATCGCTCAGGTTTAACAGTCTGATCTCTACTTTGTCAATAAGGCGAACCCCACCACCCACGCCCCAAACACACACACACACACACACACACACACATACACATATCCCTCTGGAGTGAGGGATAACATAGACCTGCAGAGTGAGGGATGGCATTAGAAAACCAGCAGTCTGGTGCATGGGATCTTCAAGTTATCACTGTCCAGCATTGTTAAAGTATGCCCCCACAGACAAAACAGCATCTGCCGGCAGTGGAGAGAGAGTGACAACTGTTACCATGTCCCACAAACTGGGGAACAGTAAAAGCATAGCAGGTCTCAGAGTCAGGTAGTATAGGTGCTGTAGTGAGGCCAGGATCCATGGCCTAGTGCTGCTATGAGTCTAGTGGGATCAACAAGTCAGAGTATAGGCTGCAGAATACTGAAGTAGTAGCAAGCTTAGCATTCTGGCATAGCCATGGCAATAATGGTCAGATAGCAGCAAAATATAGTTGAGGAGTACTTACATGTAAATCAGGCTAGGCAAAAGGTGTAGGAACTGCAAATGAATGATGGTGGGGAGAGATAGGCATATGGGGAAGTAGGATCGAGGAGGAGAATGGGGCCACCTGCAAGGACAGACAGGAAACAGGCTTGCTTTGGGAGGGAAGTGGAAGAAGCCCAAAACTGGAGAATGAGTGGAGATGGGCAGAGTATCAGCCCAGCATGGATGAAAGCCCATAAAGAAACAGACGGGGAAAAACTGGGACCAGCAGAAAGGGTGAGGAACAGAGTAGAGAGAGAGAGAGAGAGAGGGGAAAGCAAACCAAGGTGAGGAACACAATGAAAACAGAGAAACAAATGATGGTGGGGAAGAGGGCAGACAAAAGCAGCAGGAGGTGCAGGAACAGCACAGCCACACGAGCTGACCAGGAAAATGAAAAACACTCCCTAAACAAGGGAGGTGTGCCAGCAGAGGGCTTAGGTAGAGGTTGTGGAAGGAGCTATTCCCCACATTAAGTCCCAGGCAAGCCCTCCCATTACACTCCCAGTGACAATTGCTGCATGGAGCCCTGCCTAGTAGTAGTAGCCGAGATTGCCATTTGCTACCTTACTGCCCTACCAATGTCCACTCAGCATGAATGGTGCCATATGGCATTGTTGGCCCCAGATGCAAATCTTACGTGTGTCTGTGTGTGTGTGTGTGTGTGTGTGTATTTTTTGTACTTTACTCTTGTAACTATGAGTCATACTGTGGGACTGGGCCACCTGTCTTGGCACAGGTTTAGGAAACTGGGATGGGAGGGAGAACCTCAGTGCTGGCAGGGACTATGGTGCCACACTTGCTCCCCTCCCTTTACAACAGTATCTAATAACCATCTGAAATAGGAGCTGCAAGATTCCATGAGCTTCTGTTTGACTACTGCATATATGAATTGTGATATCACGCCAGGTTGGTCGCTTTGAAATATACAGTCACATAGTCGCTCTACCATGAGGTTGCCTCATGTCACGAATGGATAGTCTCAGGATTTGCTTTCATTTCCTCCCCCTTGCCTCACTCAGCAACCAGAATTGTGAAACTGGAATTAGTTTTATCTGTAAACTTAGGTAATTTAAAAACCCTTCACAATTACAGGTCGTTGGGTGTGCATTATGTGGCTGTGGGGGGGGGGAGGGTTGTAAAGAAGCCATTGAGAGTCTTTGACTTTGCACAGATACCAGGTAAGCAACTGTCATTAATGAACTGCTGGATTCCAACCAAGGAATGAATGTACAGTCAAGCTGGGCTGCGGGTACCAGCGGGATGGCTGTGGGACTGTTTTGCACAGGTGAATGAAGTTACACTAACTGAGCATGGAACCGATGCCTTGTAGACATGTGTCACTGTGCCCCAGGTAATGAAATGCAAGACAGCCAAACAATTATTAAGCAGTAAAATAATGGCAAGTTACGTTTTTCCCTAAGATAACCTGCAGTTGGTGACACTTGCATGTTCTGTATTACTTGTGTGCACACCTATAGGCCTGTGTGTGAAATATATGGCTTGTGAGCTGGATTTCTGGACTACTTTACTGACCATGCTAGTTACCATGATTAACAGGGCAGTGTAACACTGGACTGCAACAATTAATGCACTGGGTTAAGACATGTACAGTAGTTTGGGGTTGTTCCCACTGTGGGGGGGGGGGTGAAATGCACACAAAGCATTGCCATGAGACATGGTGACACTCCTACACACTCTCTGGCAGGCTGTCATCTAATATAAATACAAGACACTAACCTAGGATTAGTGTGCTTTCATTATAAATGTTTTCAACTGGGATTAGTGCAGAATGTATGTCCTGAGATCACGCACACTGGGTGGCCATCCACCAGTATCACCTGGTCTGGAGGTGGTGGGGCAGCTGGACTCATCAGGTATGGCTACACACCATACTCAGGTCTGCAACAACTGGCTATTGATGCCTGTTATTATGTTTGCTTGTGCTCATGCACAAGAAACATTTTGCCACAGCTTAGGAGACAAGCGGGGTTTTGGAGGTGGGGCACTGTGGGGGCCATGCCCTCAGTGCCTTTTGAGGCTTGGCCCGCTTTCCCCAATGTGGTGACATGGTGCTGCTGGCACTAGTTCAGCCAGCATGGCCCCACTTTGAAAGGAATCCACCACTGCAATGAAGGAGTGACCCATCATTGCAGGGCGGTCCCTTTCCTGGTGTAAAATTTCTTTTAACATGGTGGCGGGCGGCAATTCTCACCACCCACCTCAGAGTCCCGATGAAAGCTGACTTGGGGGTTCCCAATCCCCCTGTTGGCATGTCTCTATCCCCAGTTTATTTGCCAATGGGGTAGCCCAATCCCCATCAGCATGATGTGCCACCCCATTTTTTAAGTACCTAGGGGGTGCCCAATCCCCCTTGGTTCATGTGCTCCTACTCCCCCGCCACCACACTCTATGACTGACGGGGTGCCCAATCCCCATTGGCTCCAGTACCCACCTCCCCAACAAACACCTGGCCAGGTGGCATGCTGGGAGCCTACCCCAGTGTGCCAAAAGTGTCCTTGATGTCTTTGTTTAATTTTAAATGCTGGAAAAAATAAAAGTGGTCCCTCGTTGAGCCCTGTTTAGTTTTAAATGCTGTAAAAAAAGAAACGGTCCCTCATTGAGCCCCATGCCCAGTCCCCCAACCCCTGCCCACCCTTTCTGTACTCTACCTCCACACACACACCCTTACCCCATACTTAATTCCGGAGCCCGGCATGACGATCTTCGGTGGACCAGGAGCACCTCTGCACTCTTCAAAGCCGACCACGAATTGAAGAAATGCCGATAAGATGCATGATGGCATAAATGGTTTTATTTCAACTTTGGTGCACATCTCAGCCATTTTTTTTGAATTTTGGCACCACATTTTCAACATGAGTTCTTGGGACCCCACCTCATGAATTCATTCACTGTCATCTTGTTATTCGGTCCTGAAAGGTGATTTTGCTGTCACTGCGTGGAATCACCTTTCCGGACTGATTAATGAAACAACAGTGTCACTGTTCATGAGGTGAGCTCTCAAAAAACCTATGTTGCAAATTTGGTGAAAAAAATCCAATAAATGACTGTGGTATGAGCATGCATTGCTCAGTTGGTACACATGACAGTAACTTCATGAATTTGCAATATTTTCACTCCAGGTTTTCAACTTTGGCATTTTTTCTGCACTTCCTTATGAACAGTACAGCTGTCATTTTTCACATCCTGGCTGAAATGTGCTCTCTCGGCACAGAACAGCACGATTGCTTGTGGGAGATCAGTGTTCGGGACAGATTAAGAAAATCACAGTGACACTGCTGATAAGCAGAGGTCCTAAAATGCCTATGTTGAAAATTTGGTGACAAAAGTCCATAAAATAACTGCGTTACAAGCATGTGTAGTGTAGTTTCCATGCACCCTCGTAACTTCACAAATTTGTAATATTTTCACTCCAGATTTTCAACATTGGCATTTTGCCACACCTCCTTATGAACAGTATAGCTGTCCTTTTTCACATCCTGCCTGAAATATGCATTTGCACATGTGGCGCACAATGGTGCAGTCGCTGTGGGAAACTGATGTTTCGGACAGATTAAGAAATCATAGTGACAGTGTTCATGAGCAGCGGTCACAAAATGCCTATGTTGAAAATTTGGTGAAATAATTCCACTAAATGACTGCGGTACAAGCAAGTGATGCTCAGTTTCCATATACGCTCAGAACTTCAAGCATTTTTAATATTTTCACTAGAGATTTTCAACATTGCCATCTCTTCACCCCTCCCTATGAATGGTACAGCTGTCATTCTTCACATCCTGCCTGATCTGTGTTTTCACACATCTGGCTCAGAATGGTATGGTTGCTGTGGAAACTTGATGTTCAGGACACATTAACAAAATCACAGTGCCACTGTTCATGAGAAGAGGTCCCAAATGCTTTCATGAGGTGGGGTCACAAAAAGGTCATGTTGAAAATTTGTACTGCAAATACCAACACTCGCCTGGGGCATTAGGGTTTCTAACTACAATGTCCCACCCTGTACAGACTGACAGGCATCAGAGGTGTAACTTTGGATCACCAGCTGTAATGCTCATGCCATCCCACCTCCACCCTGAAGCCAGTGACAGGCATCAAGGTGTGCCTTGGGCTCTTCAGCCCCAGACTTCACCCCATTCTCCTATACTGCACCCATTTCAGCGTATGTCCTCATGAAATGGGGTGACTGTGAAGCTGAACACCCCAAGGCACACCTCAACACTTGTCAGTGTCTACAGGATAGGGTTAGGTCAAATGCTGAGAGCATTAAGGCCAATGACCCACAGGCACACCCCAATGCCTGTCCATCACTGCAGGGTGGAGGTGGGATTGGCATAAGTTCAATACTTCACTGCCACTCGTATTCTGCATCTGTCTAACTCCTGCACGTCCAATGCTAATATCAGCAAGCAAACATTCGGCATTGATACATGCTTGTTTTTAAATAGGTTACTTACCTTCATCTAAGTATAGTGCCTCCACTCCTGCAACAGTGGTAGATGACAAGATTTAAGTTAATGCCATTTTAGTTAAAAGTCTGATTTTATTCCTTGGCCTTCAACTTTTAATTCATAGTTACATACAATTGGACAAAGATCACCCAGTATTGGTTGATTGACCCATATCTCCTGAACTTTTATACGTTCTGTTACAAAACACAAATCCAGTATATTTCCTTTACTGTTCAAGTCTGTCTTTGTGGTGGGAGTCATCACCACCTGGGTCAGGCCAAGGGGACTCAAACCCTGCAACAGTGCATTGCCCCTTGGTCCACCCCAGGCTGCGTTGAAATCCCCCAACAGAAGCAGATCATAACCGATTGTAAGTTTCTGTATACTGTATATTGTGCCAAATGCCCAAATTTCATCACCCTCATTTTTGGGGGTGAGTAAATCACTCCAGTAACAAGGTTGTACTTCAGTAATTGACCCAGCAGTATTTCCATTTGTGTTTTTGTCCCTGAGTAAACTACCTTAAAACTTCCTAGATTCCAATTTGTATACAACCCCCCATATCTCTTTTCCTCTCTATCTGCTCTATGAAGAAAAAAAATACTCCATTTCAATTTCATTTGAATGAATCTGTGGGGTTAACCATGATTCTGTTGTGCTATAATGTCAGGGAGTTCATCTACAGATCATAATTTTAAAGTATCCATTTTTGTTTTTAAACTCCTTGCATTATCAAGGATAATTTTAATTTTGTCCATTGGGCAGGGACCCGGGTTCAATTCTACATCCCCACCCAAAAGCAGAATCATCACCAATCTCAAAGAAGGTCTTTGTAAGCATAGACAGGGAAAGAGAAGCATTGAATTTAACACTATTCTGGTTCCAGTTTTGAGTAAACTGGTTTCTACCATTTCTACTAGAAGGCCCCATTTGATAATATTCCCATTTATACATTGTTCTTAATGAAATGACAGTTATCCCTACATTACCAAACTTTTCCTGAGAACTGAACTTCTGTAAACAAACTAATAATCCAAGCAAAAATATAACTGCAGTGCTTTTATCCCCTTCATCTTTTACTACTTGTTTATTTTCCACAATTCTTAAATATACATTCCCCACCAGTTATTTCTAACTTCTTCCTGTTTCGTATAATCTTTATTACCTGTTACTCTCCTTTTCTTTCTAAGTTTCAAATTTCTCTTTCCCAATCCTAACAACAGATTTTCTGTGACTGAATGGTGCTTGCGTCACTCACGCTGCTCGCACCATGGCACTCACGCTTTGTAGCACAATGCTTTTTAAACCTGCCAGGTGCTCCTCCCCTTACTTTGTGCTCCTACACAGAACAGGTGGCTAATTTGTCCTGGGGAATTAATTTAAGCAGCAGCAAATATTAAAGTGCAACAGTTCTTTTAACAGATGTGTTCAGCGGGCACGAACACAACCACAGTCATTCAGCTCACAGGTTGCAGCATACAACAGTTCTCCTGCTGTGAATGTGAACAATCTGGACGTTTTTTCTTTCAGCAATCTTGTATACACCTGCAGATAGGGTTTGTCAACTTCAGATTTCAGCAGAGCCTTAAATGCAGCAAATTCTGATATAATATTTTCCTGCTGCTCTTCAGTGAAAAAATTAAAGTATACTGCCAAATTAGCCATTTCATTGGTCCCAAACTCCACAAGTTGTTCTCTTGGTAGATCAAACTGTTTAAAATCTAGACTGGTGAACCATTTCAGAGGCAGCTCTGAGAATTTTGAAATCTTACATCGATGTAATCTATTACTGCATTTCGTAGGGGCGGGGGGTGTAGCAATTTGTTTTAAATCAGAATTGGGCCTTGTGGATGTGCCAGTTGAGGATACCAGGTCTTTTGAGTGTACTGAGTCACAGGTGTGGAGTGCAAAATTGCTCTCATCTATCGTCCACCAGGTGGCGAGAGTCAGTTTTGTAGAAGGTCACAGACTTTGTTGTCGATCTGGTACTGAACTCCCCCAGGCTGATGGTACTGGGGGACTTCAATGCCTGGGTTGATGATGAACTCTTGCAATTTGGAAAATACTTCCTCTATCTTATGAGTTCTTTGGGCTTCACACAGGTAGTTTCCTCTGTGACTCATAATCATGGTCACTCATTGGACCTGGTCTTTCTCCTGGGGTTGGAGGCCTCAGACTTGCTGGTGAAACCAGTCGGATGGTCCGACCATCACACCATTAGGTTCAACTTCTTGGCTCCCCCTTGCAGGTCTGCCCCTGTGGAGATGATCAGATACTGCCCATTATGGAGTTTGACCCCTGATGGCCTTTTGGCGGTGTTGGACCTATCGGGAATCCCGGCAGCAAGTGAGGGTCCAGAGAATTTCCTCCAGGCTTTTAATCAAGCAGTGGAGGAAGCTCTGGATTCACTTGCTTCTTTCCATGTTCACCCACTTACTCTTCACCCTTGGTCCCTATGGTTTGATGGGACTTTGAGGGGGATGAAGCAGGTAGGGCGAAGGCTATAGCATGCTTGGTGTAGAACCAGCTTAGATGCTGACAGACTTAGACTGATGGAGCATTATAGGCTCTATCAGTCAGCAATCTCCCATAAGAAGGCAGAATTCCTGTCCAGGGAGATTGCTGCTGTACAGAACTGACCAACTCAGCTGTTCTGGATGGTAGACAGACTGTGCAATCCAGCCTGCCTACATGTCTGGAAGGCTTTGTCTCAAGTAGAGCGTGATGAGTTTGCTCACTTCTTTGCTGATAAGGTTGCCGACATCAGGACAGAGATTCACCAGTTGTCCTCTGTGGTGGTTACTGGTGGACGAAGCGGGGTCACAACACCTTCCTTTTGCTGGGCTGACTTTGACAATCCAGTGATCGATGATATTATGTGGCTTCTCAAGAGTGTGCATCGAACTTATTGTAATTTAGATCAGGGCCCTACCCACCTTTTAATGGGGTGTGTAGATGTGATTGGCCTGGTTCTAGCAGAATTAATCTGGTGTTCACTGGAGTAGGGGGAGTTTCCTAGCTCTCTAAAGGTGGCAATGGTTACCCTCCTTCTCAAGAAGTCATCCCTTGACCCAGTTTTTCCTGCAAACTACAGGCCAATCTCTAACCTTCTCTTTATAGGGAAGGTTACTGAGAAATTTGTCGCACAACAGTTGGAGAACCGTCTCACTATCCATGCTATCTATGATCCTCTCCAGTCTGGTTTCCATAAGAGACACAGTACTGAGACCGCTCTGGTTCGGGTATTCAGTGTTTTCCTGATGGCTAGAGACCAGATGTGCCATTCCATCCTGGTCCTTCTGGATCTCTCTTCAGCTTTTGACACCATGGACCATGGGGTATTTCTTGAACATCTGTGGTTCATCTGTGATCTGTCTGGTACAGTACTCAGACAGTTTCATTCTTACCTCACTGGTAAGTCACAGAAGGTAGTATCAGGTATTTTTTCCTCTGACTTGTACTCCCTGTCATGTGGGGTTCTGCAGGGCTCAGTGTTGTCCCCCATGCTATTTGTGGTGTACATGCTCCCATTAGGAGACATTATAAGATGGTACGGGCTGAATTTTCACTGCTATACAGATGATACTCAGCTGTACCTGTCTTTTGTGCCTGACCAGGATAGTGTGCGCTTGGTCTTTTCCAACTGTCTCGTGGAAATCCAAGACTGGATGAATTCCAGTTGGCTTAGATTGAACCCTGACAAGATGGAGGTGTTGGTCGTGGAATCAGGATGCTGGTTTGATGGGTTAGTTGATGGGAAGCCCTCCGGGCTTTGGCTAGGGGGCTGTCAGCTCCTGACCTCTGAGCGGGTGTGGAATCTTGGGGTGATATTTGACAATGCAGGGTTTTAAATAATTGATTAGCAGTTTTTTTCTTGGGACAATACTAACTGCACAGAAAGCATTTATATAGGTTTTCTAGAAGTGTTATGTTTGTTAAACACACTGAGGCAAGTGCTATGCATTTTCACAATGTTTTAGAACTTTTATGAGCAAAATGCTAATCAATTTTTAGAGTTAAATATAACCCTGTGATGGGCTGACACTGCATTTGCAGGTGTCAGCAGTGGTCAAATCCTCCTTTTATCATCTGAGGAACATCTCCCTGATTAAACACCTTGCTCTGTCTGGTGATCTTCCAACTCTGGTCCACGCATTCGTGACCTCATGTCTTGACTATTGTAACTCCCTATACCTAGGGCTTCCTGGGGTTGATATCTGCCACCTGCAGCTAGTGCAGTATGCTGTGGCCAGGTTGTTGTCTGGGTCTACTCGATCCAGCCATATTTTACCTGTGCTACCCGCTCTGCACTGGCTGCCTGTTCATTGGTGGATCACCTTTAAAGTTGGCTTGCTAACTTTCAGAGCCCTCCACGGCTTGGGTCCTAGTTACCTACAAGCACTTCTGAATCCCTACTGCCCCCTCAGACCACTCCACTCAACCGACAAGGGATTGCTGGAGATTCCCATGGTGCGTTTGAAGTCTTTTGGTGCTTGAGCTTTTGATTTTACTGCTCCCAACCTTTGGAATTCTCTACCTCATTGGGAGAGAGAATGCCAGACAGTGGAGAGCTTTAAAATGGCTTTAAAACACATTTATTTGCATGTGCGTTCGCTGATATTTAGTATTTTCTGAGTTTTAGTACTTTAGTATTGGATATTTAATATTTAATAGTGGTATGGTTTTATTTACTTGAGTTTATTTATTTTAGAGTGTGATTGTACAGCGCTTTGATATTTGATATTGCGCTTAACAAATAAATTTTATTATTACAAAGTGTGCAACTGTGTATCTATCCCAAAATTTATTTCAGGACAGTTGCCTACTTGCCTTTGAATGTGAAGGGCACATTCTTCTCAACTCCCTTCTGTGAAATTACATAATCCAAGCATCTGTTTTGAGGTTTGTAATGAGCTAGAAAAGCCATCATGTATTTCCCTGGCTTTGATTTCAGTTCCATCAGCTGGAGAAGGCAGGTCTCGATGAGATGTGGTACTTCGAGAATTATTAAGTCATCTCTTTGAAACTGCAGGGAAAGATTTCTAAGCATGGGAAAACAATCTTGAAGGATATAAAGTGATTTGACAAACTGCAGACTGTACCTCTTTTAACAGCACCTTTGCTTTTGAACCATCAGCAGAAGATGCAGTTTGTTGCGAGTGCTAAGCAATTGTAGGTAGATTCACCTGAACTGCTTGAACTGAATGTGATCTACTGGCTAGTCATCTCACCTGTTTAATTGCATTAAAGTGTTCCAGATCAGTATCTATCACATGTGCAATTTCTTGTAGCTCTCTCATCTTTTTGGGACTATAGTGATAGAATTTAAATATGCCCTTTAGAGTATTTTCAAGATTTAAAATGAAGGGGTTTGCTTTCATTACATCAAGATCTGCTAGCCTTGCTTGTAGAGCAGAAAGCAGCTAACTAAAAGAAGTTATATTTTCTTATTAATTTAACACTTATATCTCAGCAGGAGTTAGTGTCTGTTGAGATTAAGCAAATAGATACTTTATTAGAAGTAGAAGGGGTCTTATTTAGGGTTGAAAAAAGAAAGAAAAGAAAGAAAGTCAGTGTGTGTTCTGTGCTGGGAAGGGTACTGTATCAGTTTACTTTGCTAAACCAGTAGGAGGAAAAAGAGCTTAATTGGGGGTGTGGCTTAGACACTATAAAAGCAGGTGACTCAAATTAAAACTTTCTGTTGCTAGCCTTTTTTCTTACTAATTGCCCTCCATCCCACCCCTCCACCCACCCACCCTAAGCCAGTTCTATTTTTATAGCCACTGGATTTGACTGACAACAGGAACTTCCTGTTTGGCAGTAGAAAGGGAAGGATCATAGAGAAACACTGGTTTTGTCAACCCTAAAGGAAAAAAGTAGCTCACTCTTCCCCCCCTCCAGCTGCTGGTGGTCTGACACTGAGCAAGGAAGAAGGAGGCTACTGAAGAATATAGGAAGTTGCTGTCCCAGAACAGGAAGGGTGAGAGTTGTAAGGAAAAGATAGAGTAAGCATACAGAGAAACAGGAGAGGGGACACAAAATAAGACATGATAGGAGTGGTGCAGTGCAATGGCTGTGGGGCAGCAGTGTTTCAGGAGACATTCTGGAGGCTACGATGCTGCCCTAGTTGCAGGCACCTCTCTGATCTCAGGGAGGAGGAGGTTGCCCATCTCCAGGCTGACCTGGCTAGGATTCATGAAACCTCCTCCCCCACCCAGGGACCAACAGGGCCAATGCCACTACCTCAGAGGTTGCCAAGAAAGATGAGAGGCTGGACCAGGGTGGGCTCAGGGAGGGAGAGGGTGGTGGAACAGAGTTGCATCCCTCCAGCTACACCTATCCACAATTCATTTGCTCTTCTGGTGGATAGTGGTTCCTCTACAGAGGCACCTGCAGTGGAGACCAAGGAGGCTGGTGGGAACCTTCACAAAGGAGACCCACAGGAGGGTGGCATGAGACCCCACAGGGGGGAAGGAAACAATTCCTGGTGGGGGACTCAGTCATTAGGAGGTAGAAGTGGGTGAGGAAGGGGAGAGGGAGGTAAGGTGCCTGCCTGGCGCCACGTCTTGGAGGACAGGAAGCGAATCCTCAAGATCGTGGGAGCAGCTGCACAAGGGAGGGAGCTGGATGTCATTGTCTACCTGGGTACAAATGACCTGGCTAGGAATGGGATCAGAGCAGTGCAAGAGGAGTTTGTAGAATTGAGGAGGGGCTTTAGACAAGTAGTGCATGCAGTAACCTTCTTGGAGGTGCTGCCTTTCTATGGCAAAGGGTGATGCCAGGGTATTCCTCACCAGAGAATTCAATGAATGGTTGAAAAACTGGTGTGGAGCTCAGGGTTTTGGCTTCATTGGGGACTGAGGAGCCACCTGGAGGGATGCAGACATACAGTGGTGCAATGGTCTGCATCTGTCATGGGGGGGACCAGGATCCTAGGTGAGAGGTTTAAATGCTTCATTGGCCATGGGGGGTTGTATACAGACCATCATCTCAGGGGGAGGGAATGGACAAGGAAATGATAGAAGGCTTCCTTAGAATGGCTGAAAAAGGGGAGATATTGTTGATGTGGGATCTGAATATGGCAGAAGTTAACTGGAGCACCTTTGCTGCAGTCATATCCAAGAGCAGGGTCATTCTTGATGCCCTACAGGGGGCATGCCTCAGACAGCTAGTATTGGAACCCACTCAGGAGGGAGCAATCTTAGACCTGGTACTCTCAAATGGGGATGGAGAAAGAATCTCAGATTTAGAAGTGGGTAGCCTTCTCTGAACAAGCAACCACTAAACAGTGTGGTTCACGATAAGCACAGCCATACAATCAAGCCATACAAAAGCAAGAGTATTGGACTTTAGGAGGGCTGACTTTGGAAAAATGAGAGAGTGCCTCAGAAAAGCACTAGCAAACAGGCAAGAAGGAGAGGTGGAGGAACAATGGGGAGTAATCAAAACAGCCATCACAGAGGCAACAAGCCTTTGTGTAAAGCAAATCAACAAAACACAACAAAGGAAAAAAATGCTATGGTTCTCAAAAGAGGTGGCAGGGAAGGTTAAGGAGAAAAGGATAGCATTCAGAAAATATAAGGAAACACAGAAGGAGCAGGACAGAGAACTTCATCAGTTAAAGCAGAAAGAGGATGGGAAGGCAGTCAGAATAACAAAGGCCCAAACCGAGGAAAAGATAGCCAACTCTGTTAAGAAGAGGGATAAGACTTTTTATAGGAAACTTAGGGAGCAAAGAAAGACCAAAGGAGGGATACTGAGGCTTAATAAAGGGGAGGGAATGTGGGAAGAGGGTGAAAGTGTAAAAGCAGTGATACTGAACGAATATTTCTGCTCAGTATTCACAAAGGAAGAGGAGGGGGAGGTACCTAAACCAAACAAGAGAAACACTCTGAAGACGGAGGGTGGATACCAGTCCATTTACAGAAGAAAGGGTTCTGAAAGAACTAATAAAATTGAAGGTGGACACAGCAATGGGGCCTGATGGGATTCACCCAAGAATTCTAAAAGAACTAAGGGTAGAACTAGTGACATCACTGACTACTCTTTAACAAATCATGGGAGGATAGGGGGGTACCTGAGGACTGAAGGAGGGCAGATGTGATTCCTCTTCACAAAAGTGGGAGCAGGACAGAGGCAGGAAACTACAGACCAGTTAGTTTGACCTCAGTGGTAGGGAAAATGATAGAATCACTTCTGAAGGAAAGAATTGTTGAGTACCTAGAGGCCAGTGAGGCACAGGACCCAAGGCAGCATGGATTCTCGATGGGAAGGTCATGTCAGATGAATCTAGTAGATTTCTTTGACTGGGTGACCAAAGTAGTAGACCAGGGAGGGGCCGTGGACATGGCTTACCTAGATTTTAGCAAGGCATTTGATACAGTCCCACACAAAAGATTAATACACAAGTTAGCCAGCCTTGGAGTGAGTCCCAAGGTGGTAGCCTGGATAAAAAAATTGGCTAGACAACAGGACGCAAAGGGTAGTAGTAAATGGAGTCCATAGTGAAGAAAGGAGGGTTACTGGTGGGGTACCGCAAGGTTCAGTACTGGGACCGGTCCTTTTTAATGTCTTTATAAGTGACATTGCAGAGGAACTGGAAGGAAAAGTATGTCTCTTTGCAGATGACACAAAGATCTGCAACAGGGTTGATACACAAGATGAAGTGGAAAGGATGAGAAGGGACTTGGCAAGGTTGGAGGAATGGTCAAATGTATGGCAGCTCAGATTCAATGCAAAGAAGTGCAAGGTAATGCACCTGGGAAACAAAAACCCAAGGGAAGAGTACACAATGGGGGGTGAGATACTGATGACAGTAACAAGCATTTGTCAATGCTGAATGTTTGCTTGCTGGCATTGGCAGTGGTAGTGTAGAAGTTACAGAGCTGTGTAATAGGAATGGCAGTGAAGTATTGAACTGAAGCCAACCCCACCACCACCCTGCAGAGAGTGACAGGCATTGGGGTGTGCCTTTGGTTCGTCAGGCATAAAGGCCACGCCATTTCACCACACCCCACCCTGCAGACACTGACAAGTGTCATGGTGTTCCTTGGGGTCTTTAGCCCTTATGCGCACCCCATTCCATTAGGAAATAAGGTGAGATGGGTGTGATATAGGAGAATGGGGTGAACTTTGGGGCCGAAGAGTCCAAGGCATATCTCAATGCCTCTCTCTGGCTGCAGGGTGTGGAATGGTATGAGCATTACAGGCAAGAATCCCAAGTCACACCCCTGATGCCTGTCATTCTCTTCAGGGTTGGGCGTTATGGTTGGAAATCCTAACACCTCAGGCATTCGTTGGTATTTTCACTCCAAATTTTCAACATGTTTTTTTTGTGACCCCACCTCATGAACAGGGGGAATAGCAGTTTGGTAGCTGAAAGCTGCTTATGCACAGCGACTATGGCATTTAGCACCACAGGTGCAAAAACATTCCGAACAGAATGTAAAAAATGACAGTTGTACTGTTCATGGGGAGGTGTAAAAAATGGCAATGTTTCAAATCTGCAGTAAAAATATTAAAAAAACTGGTGAAGTCACGAGCATACATAGAAACTGTGCAACGCACACCCGTAATATAATTAGGTTGGGGATTTTTTACAGCAGATTGTCAACTCAGGCATTTTGGTGCCTCTGATCATGAACAGTGTCACTGTGATTTTCGTTATCTAATCCCCAGCAATGATTTCCCACAGCGACTATGCATCTCTGCGCTGAAAGTGTGAAAACACACTTTGGCCATGTTGTGAAACATGACAGCTGTACTGTTCCTAAGGAAGTGTGGAAAAATGCCACTGGTGAAAATCTGGACTGAAAATATTACAAAGTCATGAACTTACGAGGGTGCGTGGAAACTGCACAATGCTCACTTGTAACACAGTCATTTTATAGACTTTTGTCACCAAATTTTCAACATAGCCATTTTAAGACCTCTGCTCATGAACAGTGTAACTGTGATTTTCGTAATCTGTCCCAAACATTGCTTTCGCACACCAACAGCACAATTGTGCGCTACATGTGCGAAAACACATTTTGGGCAACATATGAAAAATTGCTGCTGTACTACTCATAAGAAGGTGTGGTAAAATAGCAATGTTGAAAATCTGGAGTGAAAATATTGAAAATTCGTGAACTTACGAGTGTGCGTAGGAACTGCGCAACGCACGCTCGTGAAACAGTCATTTTTAGGAATTTTTCCACCAAATTTTCAACATAGCCATTTTAAGACCTCTGCTCATGAACAGTGTCACTGTGATTTTCTTAATTTGTCCTGTACATTGATTTCACACACCGACTGTGCCATTGTGCGCTACATGGGCGGAAACACATTTTGGGTGAGATGTGAAAAATGACAGCTGTACTACTTATAAGAGGGTGTGGTAAAATGGCAATGTTGAAATCTGGAGTGAAAATATTGAAACTTTGCGAACTTATGAGCATGCGTAGGAACTGCGTAACGCACACTCGTGAAACAGTAATTTTTTGGAATTTTTCCACCAAATTTTCAAAATAGGCTTCTTGCGAACCCAACTTATGAACACTGGCAGTGTCGTTTCGTAAATTGTCCCAAAAGGCGATTTTGCGCAGTGACTGCAAAATCATCCTTCAGGCCCGAATAACGCCATGACAGTGACAGCATTCATGAGAAGGGGTCCCAAAAACCCCATGTTGAAAATTTGGTGCAGAAATTCCCAAAAATGCCTGAGATATGCAACAAAGTTGAAAAAACCCTATCGATCCCATTATACAGCTTACCGGCATTTCCTCCATTCGTGGTCGGCTTTGAAGAGTGCACGTGTTCCCAGTCCACGAAGATCGTCGCGCAGGACTCGGAGGTAGTATGGGGTGAGGGGTTGTGGGGAGGCAGGGTGCACAGTGGGTGGTGCGGGTTGTGGGGGCAGGGAGACCACGTTGGACCGTTTTTTCTTTACTGTTTTTTTTTTTTAAATGACGATGGGGGACGTTTGCCACACTGGGGTGGGCTCCCAGCATGGCACAAGGATGGCTGGTTGGGGGGCGTGGAGCCAACGTGGGATTGGGCACCCCCGTTGGCCATAGCAACTTTTCCCACACTGGGGTGGGCTCCCAGCATGGCACCCTGTACTCTGGGGGGGACAATGGAGCCGACGGGGGATTGGGCACCCCCATCGGCTATACCATGAGTTGCCACGCTGGGGTGGGCACCCAGCGTGGCATGTGGAAGGCTTTGGAGCGGGAGCGCAGCACAGCCGATTGGAGACTGGGCACCCCCATCGGCTATACAGTGTGTGCGTGGGGGGGGCAGCACGTAGTATGCATGCGTGTGTGTGTGTAGGGGGAGCTGCGCATGAGCAGGTGATATCTGATCACTGCTCACTGAAGCGTAGCTCCCCCTTTCAACTGTACACCACTGCATTTTGGAGCTGTCACAGACAGCTCCAGCATGCATTGACAGACTGGGGCCACGCCTGCCAACACACTGGCTGAATTGGAAGAGGGGGCGACACACCTCCGAAAACTCGGATGATGGCACTATGTTTCTTGCACATGCATGCAAGCAAACATAAAAATGGAAAGGGACCTGGGGGTAATTATATCAGATGACTTAAAGGTGGTCAAGCAATGTGAGAAGGCAGTAAGAAAGGTTGGGGGGATACTGGGATGCATAGGGACAGGCATCTATAGTAGGAAACAGGATGTTGTTATCCCTCTGTACAGACAGTTGGTGAGATCACATCTGGAGTACTGTGTGCAGTTCTGGAGACCCCATCTCTGCAAAGACATAGACAGAGTGGAGGCTGTCCAGAGGAGGGCAACCAAAATGGTGCAGGGTCTGCACCAGAAGACATACGAAGAAAGACTAAAGGAGCTTAATATGTATACCCTTGAGAAAAGGAGGGAGAGAGGGGACATGATAGAAACTTTCAAGTTCCTCAAGGGAATCAACAAAGTCCAAGAAGGTGGTATCTTTCAGAAAAAGAGATGTGCAAGAACAAGGTGGCACAATTTGAAGATAGAGGGGGGACGTCTCAGAAGTAATGTGAGGAAGTATATTTTCATAGAGGGTTGTGGATGCATGGAACAGCCTCTCTGAGGAGGTCATGGAGTCAAGAACAGTGGGGGAATTCAAGAATGCATGTGAGAGACATAAGGCAGTCCTAGTGGGGGGTAGGAGGAAGTAAGCTGTTGGTTAACTAGGATCTGCAGCTTATCTGTTAGGTAGGAATATGGGCAGACTAGGTGGGCCAAGCGGTCCTTATCTGCCGTGAAGTTCTATGTTTTTATGCCAGCTCCAGTTTATGGGCAACACAATGCATGGCAATGATGTGAGGACAGTGGTCCTGTAACTTTGCAATGGTTCCACCCCTTTCACCCACCATTACATTTGCCCCATCAAAATTGGCAGAAATCAAAAATGGCCCTGGATTGCTCACATTTGATAGATCAGTAAGAGGTACATGTAGTGAATCTAATGCAGTATTTATTGCATTAAAGACAACTTCAGCATACGCGGATTGCAAGGGCACAGCCTGGATCAGATATGTACATACATCTTTTGTGTTAGGATCTACGTAACGCAGGAAGACATTTTCCCATTCAATTATAGCTGCATCAGTGCTGCCATCAGCAAGAACTGTCACATATTTTGCATTTTTAAGAGTCCGTGTTTAGGGTTTGGCTACAACAGCAGATACAGCTCTGCAATCGTCCCTGGTTCGCTTATTATTGGTATAATTCGTACCTAGCTTAATACCATTTTTCTCTTGCAATTCACATAGCTATTTCATGTCGGAAAAAGTGCACACATTTTTTGCAATGGAGTACGCTGTATTGAACAGCCATCTAATCTTCACCTTTTTGGCCTCTTCCAACTGTGCAAAGGCTTGATAAAGTGGTGACTCTGTAATATCACACCAAACTGCTCACTGCCCACTTTCCAGAATATGATGGTTCTGGCATAACACATGCAGATTTGACTTTTCATGTGCCTGTAGTGACTCAATACGAAAGTTGTTAGAGCCTGCTGCAAAGACATTTTGTTTTTTTTGAAAAGGCTGGAGTTGCAATAGTGGGGTACTTTTCACACACAGTGCAAAACATCAGTCCGTTTTTATCATCGTATCTCACCCATTTACAGGTGTTCGACCAGTGAGACCGAAATATTCTTGTCCCTTTCTCCTGGTTATATTTTTTTGTCTCTAGAGATCCTGTCTCCTTGCTGATCCAGCAAAGTTAGGTTCTTAGGACAGGAAACAGATGCTTCCACTTCACAGTTTAATTCAATTGATGAATGCTGCTGCTACACATCAGCTTCAGTTGCTGTTATGTCCATTATTACAGCAGAAAAAAACTCAATGTCGCTTTTATTTTGAGAAGAATGTCTTTCTTTTTGGCTAGGCCCAATGGCAGTGGCTGCTGCTGCTCCTGTCCACATAGTAAAAAAGAGTCTTTTGTTTCTTATTCTTTTGCATAGCCATATTTTTTATTTGTCATGCTTTTAACATTTTTCCACACTTGCTTACCCTGCAAATAAAATGTATTTTATAATATCTGTATGTGAGTGTCCTTTCTTGACTGGGTGTGTGGGTGGGGGGGAGCCGGGTAGTGCTTGGGTGGGTGAACACAAGAAATACACTTTATTCTGTTAGTTAAAGTTTATGTTGAAATTCACAATGGTCAAGTGACTTCACTGCAGGCAGTCAGCTAGAGTCAGGGATGCTGCAATACAGGAGCGTAGTCACACAGGCTAAATTTTTTAACTTCAGTACATTACTTTCTTCAGAATATTTATTTATTTATTTTATATTTCTCTCTGTAGTGTACAAACAACACCCCACCACTACTTGTTCCCTTTTCAGGTTTTTTTTTATTTAATTTCTGCCTCTCTCTCCCCTGTTGTCCTCCCCCTACTGTCCCTGACCCTCAGCACACATACAGGCTGGATTTAATGTCTCGCACAGCAGCAGCAGTTTAATAATGTTTTTTTTTTTTTAATTAAATATATTTTTCTTCTCCAATTTCTACCCCTCTCTCTCCCTCCTGTCCTGTCCCTCACACAGTCAGACAGGCAGTAGTGTGTATTAAGTTTTTATCAAGTTTTCGTAGGGCACCACAAAAACAAAGCCCCTCACTCATTTATTCCCAGCTCTTTTATTAAGTTTTCACAGGGCAGGTGGCCAACAGAGCAGTACACAGAAAAAGACTCTCACACTTTTGTTTCTTCTCAGTTTTTAAGTTTTTGGGCAACACACAAAGCCCCTCACCCTCACTTTTATTTCTTACATTGTTTGGGCATGCAACACATACAAATAACCTCACTGTTTTTCTCAGCCTTTTATTTTTTTCAGGCAACACAAGGCCCCACTGTTTTATTTCTTCTCAGACAGCTAGCTAGAGTAGACTGCAAGACAAATCCTAGACCTACCTCCCAGACCAGCCACCAGACCCTAAGTTTTCTATTTGCCAACTTTGCCCCAATTCTGTTCTGTTATTGTACTTAGTGTACAGTAAGTACAAGTGCACTATTACAGTTTTACACCCTTCTCCTCTGATTTCGTTGTAACTCACTGTACTTTTTTTTTTCAGACTTCCCTTTCTTTTTGAACTTTATTTCTGGCTGTCCCCTTGATCTCTATGTAGCAGAAGCCTGTGGAAGGCTACAGAACAGATAATATGTTGGCTGGGTGCAGGTGGGCGGGTCAGGAGGGAGGCAGTCCAGATTGCTGCGGGGTGGACGTCCGGGTGAGCGTGCACATGCTCCTTTTACTCTGGCTTCCTTGTCTTTCTTCCCCATGGCTGTGGAGCTCCTGGGATGTGCAGCATACACCACATGGAGAGCCAGACTCACAATCATGTGACCGGCGCCAGTGCTTCACTCACTGACATGGAAGGAGGACATCTAGTGGCCAAAACCACACATGGCAGGCAGCTCAAGCAAAAAAAAAAAAATTCAAGGCAGCCAGCACTACTTTGGTTGTCCGTGGACAACCAAAAGTATTAAAAGTGCATGTCCCTTATCAGTTCATGCTAGTCTGGGATGTCAGGCTCTGGGATTTGTCGACCCCAGTTGCCTATTGACTGTTATAAAGCATTTTTGCAGGAACCGAGGGCAATCCATTACAATATAATCAAGGAGAGATTAGAGACAGGTGAGCTTTCTCCCACTATATGGTCAGTGACCATTACAGTCCTACTCAAACCAGGTAAAGACCCTGCCCTGTGTGCATCCTACCGCCCATATCTCTGCTGACATCAGATTACAAAATCATAGCCAGAATCATAGTGGCACACTGGGACCTTATCCATCTGGATCAAGTGGGGTTTATAAAAGGCCACCTGGGCAAAATTAACATCTGACAGACACTCTGCATCATACATAGATGGTCTAAAGCCGCTGCGTACCATGGGGCGGTGGTGCTCACACTGGATATGAAGAAGACCTTTGACAGTGTGGAGTAGGAGTACATGTCTGGCACTCTGAGGTGGTTGCAACTGGGCGCTAAATTTATTCAGTGAGTAGGAACCACTTTTTCAAGCTCCAGTGGCTCAGATCCTAATTAGTTGAGGACTGACCCCATCCTTCTACCTGACTAGAGGCACCAAGCAGGGGTGCCCCCCTCCCCTCATTATATGTTCACCCTGTTCTTTCTTCACCTGAATATGTCCCTCCATCCCCTCTCCATTCCTTACTACCCCTGTTGTGCACTTCACTACTTAATGCTTCAATGAAGTTGTTATCCTGTGCCAATGCCTAACCCTGTTTTTACTTATCTCTTACTCTGACAAATCTTGCTTAAGTATTTTATCATTGCTTTGTTTTATTGTTATTCAATATGTCGAATGTTTTACCACTCTGTTAATTTGCATTGTAACTGTATGTAATCCATACCCGAGTCGCCCCTGAAAAAGGGACTGTGCTGTCTCAGTGGACTTATCTGGTCACCAAAACTCAAATAAATAAAATAAATAAATATGTCCTGACACTAGAACCTCTAGCAGCTGCAGCACATGCACACAATTGAATAAATGGATTCCAAGTGGGGGGGGGTGTCAAACACTGTATATAAACTATCGCTCTTTACTGATGATATCTTGGTTTACATGCAGGACCCCTCAGGGTCTACCTGCACTATACCACCTACTGAAGGAATATGGCACCATATCTGGCCACAAAGTGAACTGGAGTGAGCTTTCGCCAGTTGGTAGAGTGGGCAAGAATGAGCTGCGTGTCAATCTCATGGGTTAATAGTTATGGAGAGCATAAAGAAGCTGGGCATACAGCTGACATGCACTGCTGCAGCACTATATAGGACCAGTTACATCCCTCTGCTAGCCACCCTAAGGGCAGACTGTACCAAACGGCAGGTGCTGCCACTGACAGTCATAGGCAGAATAAATGCAGTTAAAATGTGTATACTTCCTAAAAATTTCTGTCTCTTTCAGATCCTACCTATTAAAGTACCTACTGCCTTCTTTAAATCAGTTGACTCATCAGTACACAACTTTGTATGGCAAGGCAAACCTGCTAGGATTAAACATGCCATTCTGCAACTCTTAGCTAAAATGGGGGGGGGGCCTCTACCAAATTTTATATATTGCTGTTGGGCTGTGCAGCTGTCTTTCCTGCCCACCAAACAGCAACCTAGTTAAACACCCTTGGCTACAGCTTGAAGAAGATGAGTTAGGGTCAACACTATACCAGGGAATGTTGTCTCCAACCTTCACAATTAGGCCAACTAAGGGGCTGGTCAATCCCTTTACAGCTAATTAACTATGGGTATGGAAAGTGATTCATGGAATCAAAGGACACCCACAAACTATATTCCCAAAAGCAGCTATAACTGTGTCTTAAAAGCAGCAAAGAGGCTACAATGTGTCTTTACATCAAGCTTTCATTAGATGGGGTAAGTCAGGCCTGAAACAAATCAAACAATTGTAGTATGGGGAAATGATGTGTTCCTTACTGGACTTAAAATCCATCCTTGCCAGAGTTCCACAGGGCTCCATACTAAGGCCAATTCTTTCCCCCATTTTCTTCAATGACCTTACCTCTGTATGTGTCTCCTCAAACATCCATATGTATGCAGACAACGCAGTTATCTACATGTCTGGCCTTATGGCTTCTGGTGTATCTGATCCACACCAGTAGGACTTCCACAATGTCCTAGAGTGGTTCTATGATAACCAGCTTAAGATCAATACCAAAAAGACAGTAACCATGAATTTCAGCTCCTCCCAGGAACTGGCCAGGCTGTCGTCCCCCCTGTTTTCACCACTCTTGATGTGATCCCATTAGAAGTGATCCCTGCATTCAAATACCAAGGAGTTTGGCAAGACAGCAAGCCTGATTTCTTCATCCATAGAGATGCCATCCACTCCAAACTCCACCCCAAATGGGGTGCCTGTTTCAGAAGCAAAGAATGCCTCCTCCTGAAGGTCCACGAGGAGCTAATAACCAAAATGGTGCATCTAGTTTTTGATTATGCTGAAATTGTCTAAGGTATTGTCCCTTCCTCCTCCCTTGCCAGACTGGATGCCCTATACAGTGCTTTCTGCTGTTTTGCCACCAACTCTCTTCTTTGTACCCACCATTGCTGCCTCTACACTTCCTTCTCCATTTCCCCAATCATTATGTTGCCAGGCCCACTGGGCCACCTTCACTGCCAAACACTGGTTAGGGTTTCTTCCTTCCTATCTATAAGGAGGCAGTACAGCACAGTGGTTTAAGGCTCTGAGCTGCAAACCTGGAGACCTGGGTTTGAATCCCACAGTACTTACTTGCACACTTGTGAAGGAAAAAATCTGCTACGGTTCTCAAAAGAGGTGGCAGGGAAGGTTAAGGAGAAAAGGATAGCATTCAGGAAATGTAAGGAAACACAGAAGGAGCAGGACAGAGAACTTTATCAGTTAAAGCAGAAAGAGCCAGGGAAGGCAGTCAGAATAGCAAAGGCCCAAACTGAGGAAAGAATAGCTAACTCTGTTAAGAAGGGGGATAAGAACTTTTATAGGTACATTAGGGAGTGAAGAAAGACCAAAGCAGGGATACTGAGGCTTAATAAAGGGGAGGAAATGTGGGCAGAGGGTGACAGTAAAAAAAGCAGTGATACTGAATGAATATTTCTGCTCAGTATTCACAAAGGAAGAGGAGGTGGAGGTACCTAAACCAAACAAGAGAAACATGCTGAAGATGGGGGTCGATACCAGTCCATTTACAGAAGAAAAAGTTCTGAAAAAACTAATAAAATTGAAGGTGGACAAAGCAATGGGGCCTGATGGGATTCACCCAAGAATTCTAAAAGAACTAAGGGTAGAACTAGTGACACCGCTGACTACTCTCTTTAACAAATCATGGGAGGATGGGGTGGTACCTGAGGACTGGAGGAGGGCAGATGTGATTCCTCTTCACAAAAGTGGGAGCAGAACAGAGACAGGAAACTACAGACCAGTTAGTTTGACCTCAGTGGTAAGGAAAATGATGGAATCACTTCTGAAGGAAAGAATTGTTGAGTACCTAGAGACCAGTGGGGCACAGGACCCAAGGCAGCATGGATTCACGATGGGAAGGTCATGTCAGATGAATCTAGTAGATTTCTTTGACTAGGTGACCAAAGTAGTAGACCAGGGAGGGACTGTGGACATGGCCTACCTAGATTTTAGCAAGGCATTTGATACAGTCCCACACAAAAGATTAATACACAAGTTAGCCAGCCTTGGACTGGGTTCCAAGGTGGTAGCCTGGATAAAAAATTGGCTAGACAACAGGAAGCAAAGGGTAGTAGTAAACAGAGTCCACAGTGAAGAAAGGAGGATTACTAGTGGGGTACCACAGGGTTCAGTACTGGGAGTGGTCCTTTTTAATGCCTTTATAAGTGACATTGCAGAGGAACTGGAAGGAAAAGTATGTCTCTTTGCAGATGACACAAAGATCTGCAACAGGGTTGATACATAAGATGGAGTGAAAAGGATGAGAAGGGACTTGGTAAGGTTGGAGGAATGGTCAAATGTATGGCAGCTCAGATTCAATGCAAAGAAGTGCAAGATATTGCACCTGGGAAACAAAAACCCAGGGGAAGAGTACACAATGGGGGATGAGATACTGACAACAGTAAAATTGGAAAGGGACCGGGGGGATAATTATATCACATGACCTAAAGGTGGGCAAGCAATGTGAGAAGGCAGTAAGGAAGGCTGGGGGGATTCTAGGATGCATAGGGGGAGGCATCAATAGTAGAGAACAGGAAGTTGTTATCCTCTGTACAGACAGTTGGTGAGACCCCATCTGGGTACTGTGTGCAGTTCTGGAGACCCCATCTCCATAAAAGACATAGACAAGTGGAGGCTGTCCAGAAGAAGGCAACTAAAATGGTGCAGGGTCTGCACCAGAAGACATACTGAAGAATGACTAAAGGAGCTTAATATGTATACCCTCGAGGAAAGAAGGGAGAGAGGGGACATGATAGTAACTTTCAAGTACCTCAAGGGAATCAACAAAGTCCAAGAGGGTAGCATCTTTCAGAAAAAGAGATGTGCAAGAACAAGGGGGCACAATTTGAAGATAGAGGGGGGACGGCTAAGAGGTAATGCGAGGAAGTATTTTTTCATGGAGAGGGTTGTGGATGCATGGAACAGCCACCCTGAGGAGGTAGTGGAGTCGAACAGTGTGGGAATTCAAGAATGCTTGGGACAGACAGAAGGCAGTCCTAGTGGGGGGTAGGAGGAAGTAAGCTGTTGGTTAACTAGGATCTGCAGCTTATCTGTTACATAGGAAAATGGGCAGACTGGGTGGGCCAAGTGGTCCTTATCTGCCATCAAATTCTATGTTTCTATACTGTGTGACCCTGAGCAAGTCACTTAGCTTCCTTGTGTTCCCAGGTCACACCTGTAAACAAGCTTCAGGTTAATGTATCTCTCCTGGTTAAAAATAAAAATATAAAAATCTCTTTTCCGTGCTAGTCCCAGCTCCTAGCTCCACCTACTCGCATTGGTCCAGGAATTCCTTCACCTTCTCCACCCCCCCTCACTCTTCTGCTGGCAAAGTGGCCTTCTCCTATTTCCTTCCCTTCCTCTGGAACCTGCTCCCTTCTCTGCCTAGTCCCCTCTCTCCCTGCCTTTTGACTTCACCTGACACAACTACCAGCACCCTCCTGCTCCTGCCTTCCACCCTAACTCTATACCCCTTTTCATGTTTCAGTACCCAAACTGCTGCCATTTTTTTACTACTCACTCTCACCTACTGCAGAAATGTTTCCTGTGCTCACTGCAATCCATTAACTGCAATTTCACCCCACCACTACCTCCTGTACTCCCATTTCCACTGTAGTGTAATATGTCTTTGCTACATTTGTGTTGTTTAATTTTACTTTACCCACGGCCGCTACAGTAATGTTACTTGTTTGTGTCTATGACTCTTACTATTTCCTCAGAGTGTACCAACTGCCTTGTATTTTAAATTTGCTGACCTTTGACTTGTATTTTCTGTACATTGTATTGCACTTGTAACATCTTTCTCCTTTTACTCCTTCCCTGGGTTGTACCTGGAAACAAGACCTGGCTTTGTGTGCCATTCCCAGTTGTTAACTTTTTAAATACCAGTATATAAATAAGTAAATCAATAAATAAAATAAAATAAAATAAAAGTGCAATATGTACTGCATACATGAGATTTCTTTGACTATCTCCAACTCAGGCATTGGATATAGGAAGTAGGTGGGGGAGTCGTGGGTTTTTCCCCTGTAAAATATATGCTGTATAAACTGCCACCTGGGGTTAGGCCTTTGACGGCTATATTTTTTTTTTTCACAGCTATCTCCTCTCAAGATGGTCTGTAGATCTTGATTTATTATTTTTGAGTTGATTTCAATAAAAATATTTAAAAACAATACTACTGAATTCACAAGTATTCAAAGTACTCTTGGTAAATAATAGTTTTACCAAAGGATCTGGTAATAAAGCACCATTATGTTTAAGAGGACCTCTTAAATGTGACAAAGCTCCATGCACAGCTGATTAAAATTAGTTTTTCAACCACATAGCACCATCAGTTGTCTGGGCTACTTGCAGGAACTGGAAGGAGAAGAAACACTAACTAATAAGATTATTCCCTCAAAGCCCCAGAGAAAATGAGCTCTGAACAAAAATGCACTGTAAAAAGAAAGTCATCTGAGGCAAAATGCAGATTACCGAAACCACCATGGAATGATCTATTTGTAAAAATCAGAAATCAGGGCCACATTAGCTGACCCCTTTTAATAAAGGTTAGAGGTTGTGTAGAGATAAAACAAATTTGAAAGAAGAAGAAAAATAGAGTACACATCTCCCATCTGCCCCCATGGCAGTAACATTTTTCCCTTTTACAGTAGATATATAGACAACAGTGGCAGGATAAGGTCCATCAACCCATACAGTCTGCCAAGTGTCAACTTACTGCTGCCCCAGTGGTCAACATACCTTTTTATTTTTACCACCCCTTTCTAACAAATCCCATATACCTGCCCCTTCCCTGCCTGAATCTGCTCACTGATTTGACCTGTATCACTGCTTCTAACAGATTCTTCCACTTGTCCACCATTCTTTACATGAAATAATATTTGCAGACATCCATCTTGACCCCACCCGCAAGATTAAGTTTGTTTCCCCATGTCCCTTTATTTAGCTCAAAGAGAAAGGTTACTTGGTGTCCACCCTCTTTATCCTGTGCAGTAACTTGTATGTCTCAATCTTGGCACCCCTTTCCCTCCTTTTCTTGAGGGTGTACATGTTTAGGTTATGCAGCCTCTCCTCATATGTCTATCCCCCTTGTCCCTGGAGCATCCTGGCTATTCAGTGCTGTAATGCCTCTACTTTGTTGCAGTCTCTCCTCAGGTGTGGTTTCAAGTGCCATGTATAGTATTCTAGATGTGGTCAACCAGTAACCTGTACAGTTCGGGGATCACCTCACTCTTTCTATTGTTTATCTCCCACCCTATGCATCCCAGCATCCTGTTTGCCTTGCCCACAGCTCAGTTACAGTTACAGATGCAGTGAAGTTAACATTTTGTTAGCGAAGTTACCCAAAGTTGTGAAACTTTGACTTTGCAAAGCTTTATGACATTCTGATTGGCATCACCAACCTCAACTTCACCAATTTTGCAATGTTGTTACAGGTGAAGTGGTACTTTTTTCCATGAAGAGGCAGTTTCACAGGTGAAGTTTACTCACTTTGCAGAAAAAGTGCCACTATGCCTGGCAAACAAAATGTGAATTTGGCATATTGAACTTCATGAAGTTGTCCAACTTCATGAAGTTCTGGCAAGGTGCAGTTTTCTCAAACTTGCACATCTCTAGGTAGAGCTTGCTGTTGTTTCTAGGGTTATCACTATCATGACCTCTAGGACCTTTTCCTCCATGGTGCTTTCCAGCACCACTACACTCCCTCTCCATTTCATACTACACTCCTGTATTCTTTTTATCAATGTACATTACCTTACAATTTTTAACGCTAAAGCCCAGTTAACAGATTTTGACCAGCTCTGCAACCTGCCCAGATTCTCCTTGAGTTCACATATCTTCTACCCTTTTGAATATATTTATGTCATTTGCAAAGAGGCAACTCTTACCCTTGATGCCTTCCCCTATATCACAAATGAATGCATTATTGGACTGGGACCAGCATTGACCACTGTAAGTACCTGTGTGTTACTTCACTTATTTCCAAAAATTCCTCAGAAGTGACTATCCTTTGTATTCATTCTGAAAGTCAATTTTCCATCCAAGTCAGCAATTTGTCCTCCATCCCTAAGTCCCTCAGCTTTTTGACCAGACTCCTACTGGGGGGACAGAGTCAAAGGCCTTGCTAAAATCAAAGTATGCTATAGCAACTTGCCCATCCGTTATTCGCTGTCCTGGTCACATGATCTAAGAGGTTGGTCACATTTGTCTTGCAAGACCTTATCCACATGAACCCTTGTTGCCTGGGGTCCTGTATCCCATTGCCCTTCACAAAGATCAATAGTTCCTCCTCTAGTATGGACTCCATAACTTTTTCCACTATAGACATCAAGCTGACTGGTGCATAGTTCCATGGCTCATCCTTACTTCCACTGTTGTTTATGCGGATCATGCCTGCTGTCCTTCAGTCCCTAGATACCACCCTGGTGGCCAAACAGCAGTTGCTATATCTGCAAGTGGTCTTGTTATTACCTCTGCTGAATCCTTAATTATCCTGGGGTGTAAGTTATCAGGTTCAATAGAGTGACATTGCAGAGGAACTAGAAGGGAAGGTGTGCCTTTTTGCAGTTGACACTAAAATCTACAATAGGGTTGACATTCTGGGGGGGTTATGAATAGAGATCTAGAAAAGCTTGAGGAGTGGTCAAGAATGTGGCAACTAAGTTTCAATGTGAAGAAGTGTAAACTCATGCACTTAAGGCATAGAAACCCAGGGGTGGAGTACAAGATGGGGGAGTGGTACTGATGACCACTAAACAGTAAAGAGACCTTGGGGTAATCAAATCTGATGACCCAAAGGTGGCCAAACAGTGTGACAAGGCTGTGGGGATAGCCAGTGGAATGCTAGGATGCATAGGGTAGGGTATCACCAGCAGAAAGAGGGAGATGGTGATACCACGGTATAAGTTAATTGTGAGACCTCACCTGGAGTACTGTGTCCAGTTCTGGAGACCACATCTCCAGAAAGACATGGACAGAGTAGAGGTGGTCCTGAGGAGGGAAACAAAAATGGTGCCCGATCTGCACCACAGCCCATATTATGGGAGACTAAAGGACCTCAATATGTACACCGTAGAGGAAAGAAGGGAAAGTAGAGATATGATAGAGACTTTCAAATGCTATGAAGCTCGAGGGGACTATGGGGAAATGTAAGGAAGTACTTCTTCACAGAGAGAGAAGTGGATGCCTGGAGCAGCCATCCAGTGGAGGTGGTAGAGGCAAAAGCTGTGGCATGATTCAAGAACGCATTGGATAGGCATAAGGGAACTTAGTCATTACAGAAGGGATGGCTAAGCCATAAACCAAGTAGGGTCTAGGGAATGACAATAAGTAGGGAAAATGGGCAGAGTGGGTGGGTCAAGTGGTCCTTATCCGACATCAAATTCTATATTTCTGTGTTTCAACTCCTTGACATTTTCCAGCACCCTTTTCCCTGTTATTTTGCCTATGCTGCTGGAGTATGTGCCCATTCCCTTCTCCTCTTTATCCCACATTCTGATAGTGGCCCATCTTTCTTTCTAGTAAATACTGAAGAAAAGTATTTGTTCAGTATCTCAGCTTTCCCTTTGTCCATGTCCTCCCATCCTTCCTCTATCTTTAGCTTCACTTTGGAAAATGTGTAGGGAAAAATCTGGGTCTCTGTTTGGCTAAGCCCCTTACCTGAACATGCATTTATGAGACAACAGAGATCAGGGGGAAAAAGTCCAGTGACAGCCTGACTTTGTATAGAGAAGATCACTACACAGCATCAGATCTTCAAAGTGATCTCATTTAGCAAGCTGAATCACACTACTCCTCCTTGATTCAAGCTTCCCCCACTCTGTAACACTAAACAAAGTGAAAAATATCCCATGCTTCTCTTCTGAAATACTCAATAAGTAAGATTCTAGTTAGAGATAAAGTAGAAGTTAACTGAGTGCTGCACATTCTCCTCAATGCTGCATCATCACTCCGGCTCTCACATGAACTGCCATCATGCAGTGAACTGTCTAATCTGTATTGGTGTGATGTTTACAACTGTATTTTATTATTCTATTGCTTTAACTGTTTTTATTGATGAAATCTGTAGTGCTTTAATACTTGTGAATAGCATTATAAAAATTAAGATTATTATTATCATACATCCTAAAACAATCACGCTCTTCTCAGCTGCTGTTTTCTAATGACAGCACTATAGTTGTGTTCAGAACACACTCCTCACAATGTAAAAGTGTTATTTTTAACAACTCTCCTGTCTCCTTCTCATGTTATTGCTACTGATGGGGGTGGAGGTAGGGAAAAGAAAACCAAAGGAAAGTGGCTGTCACAGAAATAACAAATTTCTGGCCAGAGCAGACAGGGTTGTAGCTAAGGAATTTGGGGTAAAAATAGTGAACATTTGCTTTTTAACAGCTGTGCTCCAAATTTTCAACATAGCTTTGTTATGACCCTACCTCATGAGGAAGGGAAGAGGAAATGTGAAACTCCTAGGCTAAAGGTGATTTTGCGCAGGGTTTATGAATTAACTTCAGGATGCAAAAACACATTTTGGGCAGGAGTTGAAAAATGACATGTCACATTCATGTAGTTTTGTAAAGAAATGGCTATGTTGAAAAGCTGGTGTAAAAATACTGAATATTACCAAAGTTATAAGCCACCATTTGCAAAATTCATCATACAGTAACCTCATTACTTTGTTTTAATAGTTTTACACCAAATGTAAAACATAGCCTTCTTATGACCCCACCGCATGAATAAGGTGAGAAGAAATTTTCAACTCCTGTTCGAGAGGTGATTTTGTACAGTGACCGCAGGATCACCTTTGGGGGTATAAAAAAAAATTGCCAGGAACTAAAAAATGACAGCATTCATGAGGTGCTCTAAAAATATGGCTATGCTGCAAATTTGGGTTAAAATATTGAAAATTTACAAAGTTATAAGCCTGAGTTTGCAAAATTGAACATAGGTTCACAACTTTATTGTTTTTAATATTTTTACACAAAATTTTCAACATAGCCTTCTTATGACCGCACTTCATGAACAAGGGAAGAGAGATTTTCAGCTCCTGCCCAAAATGTGACTTCACACAAGGACTGCAAAATCATGTTTTGGAAAGTAAAAAAAAAAACATTTTGGCCAGGATTTTAAAAGTGACAACTGTCACATTTTTATTGATATTTTTATTTGTTCTAGGATTACAAATACCTTTGAGCTGAGGCTCTTTTACAAAGGTTGCATGTCACTGGTACAATTGAGACAAACATAAGCAAAGATAACAGTTTATAAAATAAAAAAAACATAGTCTTGTAGATGAAAAAAGAACAATAAGGTGAAACTTTGGGGAGGGGAAGGGAACGGAGGAGGGTGAAATCAGGGAGACTAAGTGGATGGAAGAAAAGGGGAGGTAAGTTGGGGGGACAGAGAGAGGAGAGGTGGAAGGTGGATAAGAATAGAGGCAGTGCAGCCGGAGGGCATTTTTCATGGGCCAGCAGGGGAGGTGAAGATAGGAGGGGGGTGTTGGCAAAGTGCAGGAGTAGATGTGGATCCAAAAAAGGCATCTTCAGCTATGGAACCAAAAGACATGTTTAGCCACAACAGTCATAGAGATTGGAGGCAGTGAGTGTTAGGAAGAGACGAATCTTAAAAGTGCTGAGCAATAGTGAGGATGAGATGTCACTGGGAAGACCGTTGTACCAACTAGTGGCCCGGTAAGCAAAGGATCTTTGTCCTTGTGTTGTGCGGCAATGCAGGATTTGCAGAAGCTGAAGTTTTGATCCCCTGGTAAGTCGGGTGTGGATTCTTGGTTGTATGAGGGCACAGACTCCAGGAGGGGCAAGGCACAGCAAGATTTTCTTAATAATAATACAAATTTGGTGTTTTATTCGATTGACAAGATTCAACCATCCAGTTTGAGAATAGAGGTCACAGGTGTGAGTTAGGCGTTGGGAGCCAGTGACAAGTCAACAGGCCTCATTGAGGGTGGTGGATACACGTTTGAGTGCGGTGGTGAACACCATGAGGTGTTGTGAAGATATGGCTATGTTGTGAATTTTGGGTACAAATATTGGAAATATCTAAAGACACGAGTCTGGATTCGCAAAATTCAACGTAGGCTCATAACTTTATTATTTCTTAGTATTTTTATGCCAAATTTTCAACATAGCCTTCTTATGACTCCACCTCAAGAAAAGGGCAGAGACATTTTTCAACTCCAGCCCAAAAGGTGATTTTGCACAGGGACCTTGTAGGATGTAAAAAAACAATTTGGCCAGGATTTGAAAAATGACAGCTGTCACACTCATGAGGTACTCTAAAGATATGGCTATGTTGTGAATTTCACAGAATCAATCACAGAATCACAGAAATCTGATGGCAGAAAAGGACCCTAATAGCTCATCAAGTCTGCCCCTTCCTCCCCTACGCATCTCCTTTTCCATGGGCCCTCCCCTTCCACCCTCTAATTTAGGGGAAAATATTGAGAAATACCAATGTTATGAGGCTGCAGTCACAAAATTCAATGTAGGCTCACAACTTTGTTGTTCTTTTTAATTTTTGTTATTCCAAATTTTCAACATAGCCTTCTTATGATCCCACCTCATGAAGAAGACCTGACAAAGTTTTCAACTCCTGCCCAAAAAGCGATTTTGCGCAGGGACCATGAAATCACCTTTTAGAACAGATCATCCTAATGACAATGTAATTGTTCATGAGGTAGGCTCCCAAAGAAGGAATGTTGAAAATTTGGGCCAAAAATATGCAAAAATGACCAAGTTATGGCACTAAGTTCAGTCCCCCCATTGAAATACATTAAAGCACATACCCGATTCTTCAGTTCGCAGTCTGGCTTTGAAGAGTGAAGATGTGTCTGCAGTCCAGAAAGGATTATGATGTTGAACTCCCAATGGGTAAGTAAGGTCTTGGGAGATGCAGGGTGGTGGTTGCTGAGCGGGAGGGTCGGATGGAGGGCAATTATGGCAGAAAAAGACATCAATGGATTGTTTTTCTTTTTGCAGGGTTATAAAAAAAAAGCAACATGGAGGATTCCTTATTGTGATGCTGGGGGATTGGGCACCTCCAGTGTCACTCTTATAGTTCTGGGAGGGCTGGGATGGTGTGTGCTGAGAGGGAGGGTCAGATGGGGGATATCTATCTATCTATATCTATATCTATATCTATATATATATATATATAAATAAATATATATAGCAAAAACACCAGAAGAAATAACCATGCAAGCATGGTAGTAGGGGTTGCAAAACATTGGGAGCATCCTGGTCATGACTCTGGGTGACTGGGCACCCCCAGTATCACTTTTAAGTTTGTTGTGGGGAGGGGTACTGGGTGCTGAAATGGAGGGTCAGGTGGGGGAAATACCTCTAATTTTGAAGTAAAAAAGAAATAGCAGTCATGGCACACTCTGCCGTGTGGAAGATGGATGCCAAACTCTATGGCACATGTGCAACTACTAGGGCATGCACCGTAGAGTGCAGCAGTTACCTTGCACACAGCAGAGTGTGCTGTGACTGCCATTTCTTTTTTTCTTCAAAATTAGACATATTCCCTCCCGAATTCTCCTCTCAGCACCCACAACCCCACCCCCCAACAAATATAAAAGTGACACTGAGGGTGTCCAATCCACCAGTGTCATGATCAGGATGTCCCATTGCTTTTTTAGGAAAAAATAGTGCAGTGCGAGTGGAGTGCTCCACCTCCATGGATGCTGAAGTGACTATGGGGCACCTTATCATGTTGTTCATTTGCAAATAATGCCAGGAATGTGGAGCCCTTTTCTCAAAGCAACAGTTCTGCAGAGCTCTTCCCACTGCAGCCCTAAAAAAAAAAAAAAGATTCTAAAATACACCGGCACCCTCTACTGGCAAATTCTACTGGTGGAGTGAATTATTTTATTATAACTTTTTACTTATTTCTATTTATTGTATACATTTTTTAAACGTTTTAAATGTTTTAAAATGCAAACAAAAACCCATTTTATAAGACAATAATACATTTCCGGGTTGAGCATTATTGGCTATACCCACCCTTCCAGGGGCTTGTTATGCTTCTGGGTGGGTGGGTATAGCTTAGTACTGCCCACCCTATCATGTAATATTGTATGCATATATACTCCTTTCAATCTTATGCTACTACCAGCTGTATCTGAAGAATGCTTTTTCCCCTTGTTTCACTACTACCATTGCAAGCTGGAGTTTTGTCTTCACCTTTGCCTCCCTTACCATCTGGCTGGCTACCTTTGTTATCTCCATGTAAGTCTCTCTATCGTAGCCCCTTTGGCTTTCTTTATACTTCATGAATGTTCTCCTTTTAGCTCTTACAATTAACTTTACTTTGGCCATGAATCATATTGTGTCTCGGGCACTTTTTCCCTTCAATAACCTCACAGCTGAGCTTTCTGCTGCCTCTAACATTGTTTTTTAAATTCTTATAGTTTTCCTCTACACCTTCTAACTGTCCTATTCTCCACGTGCTTCCTTTGAACAGTCCCCTCATGCTGTCAAAATATACCATTTAAACATTCCACACCCTTACTGTTCTTACCTCTTGGCAGTACCTATTTGGACGTCTAATATTACTGTTCTTTGATCCCTGGAACAAACTGGTTCCTGAGGTACCACATTTTGGATCCTCTTATTCTTGGTGAGTAGCAGATCTAGCATGTCACTGTTAGCATGTACGGGATTTCTATTTTTCCCAAATCCCTATTTCAGCTGCCTATATCCCTTTTATGTACAGCACTACTCCACCTCCCCATCCCTTTGTTCTGTCCTTCCTGAACAATGAATAACCTGATATAGTCATGCCTCATTTGTGATTTCTGGTCACCCACATCTGTACAACAGCCACCAGGTGGAGGTTCCTTTCCATCATTATCATGTGTAGTTCTGGCATTTTGTTGCCAAGAATACTTATGTTGGTGCAATTTTCCAACAACTGACCCTGCCCCAACCTTTCTCTTTACCCTGTTCATGGTTGAATCCATTATATTGGTTGACTGGAGGAACATGACAAGACTGTCCTTGTATGTGACATTTGATGTGTACCTTGCTACAATAACCCCCTCCTTTCTAGTTTAGACAAGTTATGTGCCACTCCCACCTTTTTCCCCAACATCCTTCTGCCTTCCTTGTTGGGATGCATGGTGTCCCTTTGAACAGCCAAAATCCCTCTTCCATGTACCAACCATTTAACCATGCATTAAACTAGAACACTTGGAACTGTTTCCTCTGATTCAGAGATGGCCATGGTAGAACCTCAGTGAAGAATACCTTAACTGCACTCTCTCTTGCTACCTTTCTAAGAGCACAGAAGTCTGACTCCTCCTGTTCAATACTCCACCTGCTCAGATCACGCATGAAACATTCTTTGTAGTTGACTTTAGTATTGCACTTGAGGCCTCCAAGGACAGATCCATTGGTGGTTTAGAACCCATTGTCCGAGCCTTGTCAGCAATGTAAGACATGATGACAGAATATTTTCTAACAGACATTTGGTGGATACACCACCCCAAGAACTAGATATAACCTACCTTGAATAGAATAACCTTGTGCCTTTCCCCTCCTGTGATCACTCAAACTGTTGTTACATTCTCCATCATACTCTTATATCGCTCTCTAACCACATGCTGAAATTCTGGGTTTAGTATGGTGACCTACTACCCCGAGATCTTCCTCCTGACATCAAGACCCTATACTGATGTAAGAACCCTAGTTCCCTTAGTGGACCAAAAACAAAGCAATTTCTTATTTTGAGATGAATGTCACTGGGGACACTAGCACTGGCAGTATGGGAGGCTTTCAAAGCTACCATGAGAGGGAAGATCATGGGATATGCTGCTCACCAAAGACAGAAGAGGGAATCATAACAAATGGATCAGGAGGTGCAACTGGCAGTTAAAGAGAAACTTTACAAGACAAAGACAGGCCAGCATATTCATGCGCACCTGCTTAGGGAGATTACAAATCACTGGCTGCAACTAAATACCTTTTCAACTAGGAAGGCTGAACTGGCTATCCTGAGAACTAAGCACCATTACTGGGATAGTGGAGAGAAAGCTAGAAAGCTATTGGCATACTGCCTGCAGAAGTAACAGGCTGAGTGGCGCATCTAGCCATAAAGGATGCAAAAGGCAACCTTGTGACCAAGCCAGGAATGATCAAACTGATTATGAAAAGAAATAATGATGACTTTTACACCTCTAAAGGCACTCTAAATCTCTCATAGCTAGAAGCCTTTCTTTCTTTCCTCACTATAACTCAGCTAACAGATGTCCAGCGGATCAGCGTGGAAGCTTCTCTCTCTACCCAAGGTGTTGTGTCCATGACCTTTAGCCTCAGCCCATATAAATACCTTGGCAGCAATGACTTCCCTGTTGATTTCTATCAGTTGATAGATGATGTGGTTCCTCTGTTCCCTATAGGGTCTAAGCTGTGGCTCACCAACAATCAATGCTCAATCCTACTATGAGGAAAGTAATAATAATGGTTCTCCCCAAGGAAGACAAGGACACCACATTAGCTGGCATTACAGATACATATCACTGATCAATGATGATTCCAACATTTTGGCAAAAGCCCTGGCGGCAAGAATGGAATCTATTCACCCCTCCCTGATTCACAAGTCTCATGTAGGATTTGTGAAGCAGCATCTCAGTACTGGCCACCTCAGATCTCTGCTGTCCTTAATGATGGTTGCCTTCTCTGCCCACACTCTTGCTACTGCTATGGCAATCAGTGCTGAGAAGAAGTAATTGGTCATTACTAAAATGGAGGTTGGTCCTACTTTTGGGGGCTGAATTACAGCTATTTACATGCAGCTTACTTCAAGAGTGCTCAGGAACGCAACTATTTCATAGCCATTTCCTCTGCTGTATGACACCTGTCAGGGCTGTCCCCTTCCTCCTTATTGTTTTTGTTGGCCATAGAACCCTTAACCCCGACCACCAGGTACCACCCAGTACTTGCAGACATCTGAGTGTACCAACTAGAAGATAGAACTGATCTCTATGTGGATAATCATCTGGTACTACTCCAAGATGCTCCTGCCAGAATCCCTTGCCTTATTGCCTGTCTCTGAGCTTCACGATATCTCAGGGCTCAAAAGTCACTCTAGCAAAATTTGGGTAATGCCCCTGAACCAGCACTGTAAACTAGGACTTAAATGGTCACATAATGGCATCAAGTATTTGGAGATATGGATTATCCTGAACATCCCAATGATGATCTCGATAACCTATCCCATGGTTAAAGTACTAAGAGAGAAATGTAGTAGGGAGGAATGTAATAGCTGGAGACCCCCACACCTGTCCCTTGCAGGTAAGATGTCAGCAGTCAAAATGATTACAGCTCATATCTCCCAACACTGGTGCTCTTCACAGCAGAAGGGAACTCCTTGGGGCTGCTGCTTATGGACTATTAGAAATGGAGATCTACAAACAGCAGTGCAGCCAAAGGAGTACAAAATGAAATACTTCATTGAGAGTGATTATAAAAAACTAGACAAATCAGCTCCAGACCTTTGAATCCCACTGACTCTTCCTCAGGGAGCTGCTGGTAGTCTGCAGAATACAAATTTTATACAAATAACACAACTGTCAAATATCAGAAGCAGTCAATGCCTGTTGTAAGTAGATTAACACATTTAAAGATGTTAATATGGGGCTAGAGTGATCGATACTTCAATCCAACAAACCTCTTGTAAGTTAAAAGTATAGTTGCAGCCAAAAACATGGTCAGATATTTTCTGAAATTTCTGTGACAGCTCTAGAGAAATGTCCTGCCTGCCTGCAGTTCCACAGAAGATCTACCAGACAGAATCTATTTAGAAATATTGCAAAATAGCTGGACATATCTGATCATGTCTTTGTCTGCAGCTGTAGCTAAGTTGCTCAAATACATCAGCTAAACAGTGATCAAAAATGAAATAAATAGAGTTATATAGCAGGGATGGGCGGACCGGAAAAGGTCCTAACCCTTAGGATCAGGATCCAGGTCAGACTCATGATTAGTTCTGATTCATATCAGAACCTTCAGGAAACGTATGCAAATGGCTGAAAAAATTACAAATACAGCAAAATGTTGAACATAAAGTATTTTTTCTTACCTGTGTGTCAGTCTGCTTTTTTTTCACTCCCTTCTATGCATTAGTTTGATGGCAGTAAATAACCCACTTGTTATTTTCCCTTACCCTTTTGGGAAAGGGACACAGAGAGGTATCTCTGATTAAACACATCCCAAGTCCCCCAACCTGCTCCAGTAATTATGCATATTCCCAGCCACTCCTATCTGATGACATACTCACCACTCCAGTATGCTGCACACTCCTGAGCCCCCTCCTGTCTGGTAATACCCACACTGCCCCAGTGTGTACATCCTACCACAGTATGCACACTCCTACCCACTCATTCCCCAAATAAATACCACTATCTCTCCTCCCATCAGCTGGTATAACCACCTTGTCCCAGAATGACTAACCCTATCCTTCCTCCCATCTGCTAATGCTCACCCTGTCCCAATACAATACCCTTACCCCCTCCTCTTATGAGCTTACACCCACACAGTCCCAGAACAAACACCCCTGCCCCCTCCTAACTGCTGATAGCCCCATCCCAATAATTATACTCCTACCCACTCCTTCCATTTACAGGTACCCTGCCTGTCCCAATGCAAATACTTCTACCCATCCTCACATCTGCTGATGATACTCATTAGTTATCCTGTTAGTCACAGAATGAATAACCTTACCCCCTTCATCCATCTGCTTACACCCACCCTGTCCCAAATGAATACTCCTGCCCTACTTCCTCCCATCTGCAGTGCTGATTCCCCTCCTGCCACACACACATGTATGATAATAAATACCCCTCCTGCCACACACATGCATGATGATACCCCTCCTGCAGTCTCTTGATGCACCAATTTAAAAAAAAAAAAAATACAATTTTTCAGTCAGGCTTTCCTTGAGACCTATGTATACACCCAATGTGGCTGCCATCTCTTGCTAGGCCTGCCAGTCCTGCTTTCTCGCCAAATCATGAAGAGTTGCTAGCATGTGCACTTGTAGCATTGCAGTTTCATGAGGGGGACACACAAGCGGCAATTGGGAGAGCTGAAAAGTGACAAAAATAATGGGACCTATTCTCAAAACTCCCTAGAAGAATGCAAGGTGCCTGCATCAAAGAAAAAAGATGCAAGCAACACCTTGAGCCAAAAAATGTGCCCCAGGCTATTCTCAACAGCAGCCTGTGACAAACACAGGCTCTTTGTGGCAAAGGGGGCTTGTGTAAGCCATGCGCAAAAAAAGAGCAATGGCATGTCACTAGTGGTTTTGTGGCAGACTTTGGCTGCCACATCCCCTAAAATGACATTCTCAAACCACCTACCAAGGACAACTGCTGAGGTACATTTACATCAGCCATGGACTGGTGTAAGTGTACTTTGGCGTCCACTGGGTTGTGCCAATGTGCTGCCACCTGATCCCCAGATGAATATATGCCCCTGCACCGATCACAAATAATAATAGATATAATGCCCTTTTGGGCTAGCAGACCCCACAGCCCTAATCCCTGGTCATATATTGCAAAATGTCCTGGTGGGCTAGTGGCCCTCCACCCCCATCTCCAGTGAGTATCATAATATTGCCCTGATGGGCTAGCACCCCTCAAAGCTCTGATCCCCCCATGTTGCCAAATGAATAAATCATTGGTGGTCCAGTGGATCCCCCAAGCCTGATCCCTTGTTACACGAGTACCCAACATACCTTGTGGTCTAGTGGACTCACACACATCCACCCAGCAGACCCCTACCAACCTGCTCCATCCAACCCATACCCAGCCAGTGACTGGCACAGCCTATCACTCATCACCGGCCACTGACTGAGCTCTGTATGAGCGCGTACTGTATATAGTATGTGCTCAGTGAATGACAGCTGCTGTCATTCAAAGAGCGTGTATTATACATAGCATGTGCTCATGCAGAGCTCAGTCTGCAGCTGGCCACTGTGGTGAGAGGTGGTCTGTGCCAGTTGCTGGCTGGGTATGGGTTGGGGGGACTTGTGTGTTAGGGTACTGCCAGATGGGATGATGGGGGTCCACTAGACCACCAGGTATGTTGGGTATGTGTGTAACAGGGGATTGGGCTCAGGGGATGCACTGTACCACCAATAATTTATTCATTTGGCAACACAGAGGGATAGGGACTGGGGGGCACATCACCAGGGCACTATTATGATACTGATTGGAGATTAGGGGTGGGGGTGGGGTTTGCTAGCCCAACAAGGCATTTTACAATGTATGACTGGGGATCAGTGCTGGGCGGGGTCTGCTGGCCCATCAGGGCTTTTTACATTATAAGTCAGGGATCAGGGCTGGAGGGTGCTTGTGTTCATTGTCAGTACACTGCCGCAGGCTTGTGCCAACCCATCCAGGTTCGCTGTCTATTTGGTGCACTGCTAGCATTGCCACAAGCCATAGGACTTTGCTGCCAGGGCCCTGCATGATAGATAATTTGGCACAGGGTCCCAAGCACATCGGCAACTGGTGCAAGTTGCCTTTGGCATGACTTGCGCAGACCCTTTCAGAATCAACCCCAATATCTTTTTTTTGTTGGTTTGCTTGTTTCCTTGTGGACGAAGGAACAGGTGGGTTTGGTAGGTGGGAGATTTACTTATTTATTTATTTTATTTAAGCCCATCTTAAAGAACACTGGGAAGCGGGAAAAGGCATTGAGAAGCTGAACCAGTACACTTTCAGCATAAGTCCTGATTTACCTAGGTCCTCTGGATATTGAGAGGTCTGGGGTGGGGTACCGATTCCCATCAGACTGGTCTGTCCATCCCTAGAATATAATCCATTTGAATAGCAAGTAAATCACCAAACAGATGAAAACTAAGCCCCGCTTTTATCACTGTTTTCCTTCTCTCATTTTTTCTTGCTATCTTTTTTCCTCATCTGCTCCTATTGCTTCTCCCATTTTCATCTTTCTTAGTTTTTGCTGTTTGGTGATGTACTTACTATTCATATTGGCTATATACCTCTCTCTATGTCATATCTAATAACTATTTAGCCGATTGATTTGAGAGATTTAGCCATTTTAACTTCCAAGAGGTGTGCTGGATGGAAGTACTGATCACTCTAGACCCATTAATAACATATTTAAATGTGTTCATCTAATTTCATCTGGCATTGGCTATTTTTAACATGTGATACTTGCGTTTTTTGTATAACATCAGTATTCTTCAGACCACAAGCAGCTCCATGAGGAAGAGTCAGAGGGCCTTGAAGTGCTGGAGCTCTTTGTAAGCAGTCAATAAATTATTTCATTTTGCACTCCTTTGGTTGCACTGCTATTAGTTCAAGTTTCAAATTTTTTTTTTATTTAGAACAGGAACAGATGACTGTGACGGACATCTGACCAGGCTGATCTATTAATTTCTTTTTTCTTAGTTTCTTTTGTTAGTGTAAGTATGCTTCTGTTATAAGTGGACAAACATGGCTTCCAGGGTAACATATCCAAGCAGGTCTAATAGGAAATACTGGCCAACTCAGCTGCTCATGGCAATTTTTCCTTGAAAACATCTAGCCACAGATCCTGAAAGGCAGATGTGAGAGTGCCATTTTGAATGCCTCAGGCATCCTGAAAGGCAGGGGCTTGGGACTGGAAACCTCAGACATCCTGGAAAACAGAGTTGTAAAGTTGGGCCAAAGGATGTCTGGATGTGAAGTGAGCCAGTTGGCTCAGATGATGTCATTCACACAAACACACACATGAACAGCAGAGAACTGTGACTCAAAAGGGGTGAGACCACCCCTCACAGTAAAAGGGTATAAAGTGGGGTGCTGAAAGCCAGCTCCTCCTCTTTTATCTGGGACAGTCAGCATCCAAAGATGGGGGAAAGGGCCATGCCACAAACAGCTAGTTGCTTGGTGAGTATAGAACAGTTAATACAAAGTGTCTTTGTAGATAGGGGCAAGTATAGTTTATAGTGCGAAGGAAGCTCAGTTTCTTCTGTCAACTGTCTGTGCAACTCCATTTATTTTAATTTCTAGTAACCTTGTAACCTTTTGTCTGAATGTAAATATATCCTGCTTGTAAATACTTGTAATCACTAGAAAAATCTATTTTTGATAGAACAAGTGGCTGCATGTTTATTTACTAAGGTAATGAGGTTATTTCTGCTGGACTCTGTTTGCAATTGACCTTCCTGATCTTGTGCAAGTAGGAGGTAAGAAGCAGATTTCATGGTTCCTGTCCTGGTAAAACCCTAGTGGTGGCAGTGAACTAGAAGTCCCTGGTGTGGGAATTTACTCAAAATGACAATTTGCCAATTGAGTGAGAGCCAATTTTCAGTGGCCTCCTGAAGTTATTACATAAAATTGTATATAAAAGTATCATACATTACCATGCATTCTGTTTCAATGACATAGAGTAAAGCTAATAAGACTTGATAGTTTTTCAGCCCACATGTAACAGTACTCATTATGAAATAAGTAGGTTAAATACTACATCCTGCTTGGTTGAGAGCCACGCTCTGTGGGAGCACAGTGCACTGGTAAAACAAGTTCCAGCAGCAAAGAGTGTTTAGATCATGTAGAATATCATTGAGCCCCTCTGAATGTTGACATTTTAAACAGCAGCCATTTTTTTTAATCTGACTAACAGCTGCTAAACAGAATGGCAGAGATCACTACTTCACAGTTTGAACTATTGGATGAAGAAACTGTAATAAATGTGTTCCAAGAGGATGACAACCAGAGAAATGGAACAACCATCCTAAAAAAGGCAAAACAGCTGCTTTTGTGACTAGACATCTGATCCTATCATCAGCAGAAACTGACAGTATACAGGAAAATGTGACTGAACTAAATACAAAATGAAACACTACCTGGGCTGCTTCTGTTTTTAAAGACTGGCTAGCATCAGTAAATATTAATATAGACTACGAAACTGTAACTGAGAAAGATCTTTTTCAGTTGTTAAGGTGATTTTATGAAGAGGTGAGGGCATCTGGAGGAGGACATTACTCCATATTAAGCTACACTATCCTGAGATCTAGATTAAACAGACACCTGAACTCATCACAGATCAAGAGACAAATAAACCTTGTCTCTGTCACAATCTTTAAGCCAACTAATAGTGTCTAGTTGGCAGTGGTAAAATTCTACAGATGACAGAATAAAGATACCACTGAGCATCACCCTGCTTTGTCAGGGTTTCATGTCATAATGGAGACTGCAGAACGGTGACCCATGAAGAGGGTGCAAAACCTGCAGCATGATGACAGAGAACAAAGTCTTTTTTGCAGGGGGCTTCATCCCTGCACCCCCTTCCTGTGGGGGGCTTTGCTCCCCACCACCCCTTTATTTAAGATACCAACTCTGAGGGGGTGGGCATATCTTGGGGACAGGGAGAACTGCTGGTCACCCAGAAGTGTCAGCACTGTGGTTCTGTCGCCCTCTTAACGGGTCACTGTTCCACAGTCACTGTATTGACGGGCTACCCTTTGTCAGAGGCTGACTTAAAAATAGCTGAAATAATCAGCAGCAATCTCACCCCTCACAGCCCCTGGCTACTTTGAAAAGTATGGCATGCTCTCCAGCTTAACATGGCCAGAAGAGGGAGAGAGGGACTTAGAAACCTGAACCCAGAGTCCTTCATCATCAAAAAACTAATGAAAATGGAAAGGAATACATAACAATTGTATTTAATGAGGTAAATAAAAATCACAATGGTTCACCTGAAATCAACCAAGAACAGAACAGATTTATCTATGCCATTCCTGATGATCCTATGGGTCCTGTCAGATCATTTAAAATGTACCTGAGCAAACTGTCCCAAAATGCCACAGCACTGTACTTACACCCCAGGAGGCAGCTACAACACATACTTGATGGCCTGGATGTGTGGTACATTCTTAAACACCTCAGAGTAAATTTCCTATCAAAACCAATGTCTCAACTGTCTACAGAGACTGCCCTGTCATGTCACTATACCAATCGTTCCCTGAGGTTTATAACAGTTCAGTTACTTACCAGAGCAGACAGGAGGTGAGGCAAATGACTGGGCAGTGGAGTGAAAGTAGCCTTCGATCTTACTGGACTGCAAGCACTACCAGTCAATGAAACTGGAGTTGCATCCTGTCAGAGGGAGAAGTCCTCAGGGAAAATGTAATCATGCACAGTGTTTCCATATGTGAAGGCCACAGCTGTACAATGGGATTATAACCATCTACAGGAGAGCAGCATTTCTGAAACAGCAAATCCACCAGCAGCAATCATTTCAGTTTTGTCAACTCTGCCATCAGATGATCAGCTCAGTTTATTAACTTTAATGGAAAATGAAAAAACACTACAAGTGTACTGATACATTCTCGTTTTGGACTGTAAATCAACATCATAGTGCAACTCACCATTCATGCATCTTGTTATTTTACCTGCCCCCTATTTAACTTATAAAATTTTAATAATTGTTCAGGTTTAAATATCTGTCTGTGCCTGACATATTAAAAGCCATCCTATAACACTTTCTTCGGTGTAGAGAATGAGAGCAGCCTGACATCGTACCATCCGGTGTGGAGCTTTGATGGATCTCCAAGAGGTGAGAAAGATCTTTAACCTTGGAATATGTTTTACACTGTTAACCAAATAAACACAAATATTAATATTTTAATCTGCCCATCTGATGTCTGGCACTGTTGCCAGTTACACAAAAAAGAAAACTGTGACTCCTCCTGAAGCCCTCCGGCATCATGCAGAGCAGTGGGAGTTTCTTCAGTTACATCACCACAGATGGATGCATGCTACTGACAGGCTCTCCACATTACCCCACTCCCCACTTTATGAGCATTTAGGCAAGAAAAGTAAATTACAGCAGCAGAAATATAAATATTAATATTTCAGACTATCCACCCAATATGTGGCACCAGAGACACTAAAACAAAAAAGAAAAATGTGTCTGCTCCTGAAGCCCTCTGGCAGCATGGAGTTTCTTCCTGTACAACACCACAGATGGATGTGAGCTGCTGCTGGGCTCTCGTACTACCCTGCTCTCCATGCTATGGGCAGTGAGACAGGTAATGTAATCTACAGCATTACATACGCATAAATATTAACATTTTAAGCTGCCCATCCAATGTCTAGCACTAGTAACACTAAAAATAAAAACGTGACTACTACTAAAGCCTGCCAGCAGCATGCAGCTCATTGGGACTTTCTTCACTTGCAGCACTACAGATGGATGTGTGCTGCCAGGGGGCTCTCCACACTATCCCGCTGTCCCCACTATCACCAAGAATGCAGTTAGTGTGAGCACCACAAATGATTAAGTCTTAGCAGTTAGTGTTTTAAAACATTAAAAAAATATTAAAAATGATGTGTGACAGAATACAATGCTTGTGCAAAACTAAAGAGGGACTATTGTTAATGGACTATTTTACATCCACCTGGCCACATATTGACTATTGGAGGAAATGCAATCTATTTTTCTGTATAACAGTGAATCTCTTTTGTGTAATATATGTTTTTGGGTTGCAATTTCATAAGCACAATAAGACAGTCTGGGGTTTGTGCGTTGTGCTGTCACCTGCAGCGTGTCTCAGAACAGCCCTGGGTGTACGTTGGGACAGCACAACCCACACCCTGCAATGTCTTATTGCTCTTGTTGCATATGTCATTGTACATAGAATCTAGACTTACATATTCACAAAGTACATATAATTTCAACAATTATTTCTCAATGTTTTAAAGTGCAAATACTAAAGAATTATCACTGGGTTTTATCGTACACTGTAGAGAACACTCAAGACTCAAGGGTGTTTAGTAATACAACAGATGCCTATAAGGTAAATTGATCTTAATGTTAACAAAATCAAGTGTCACCTAGTTACCATTCATGATGCACAATAGTCATAGTGGTTGCTTCTAAACCATTGCTTTGAAGTACACATACTGGAAGCCTATTGATGCACTTACGTAATGCATAAGGAACAGTACTCCATAGCATGGGGCCTTTAAATGTGAGAGGCAATTCACCTATATTATTATTAACTCTGGGGACATCAAACTCAAAAACATTAGCTGATCTTAGCCTAGCTATAAATGAATGGTAAGAAAATAGTTCCATAACATACAGTAGGAGTTTTTCCTTAATGCACTTCCATATTAAAATCAAACTATGTTTTTTCCTAACTTGACTCAAGGGTAGCCAACTGAGAGATTTAAGAAGAACAGAATGATGTGTATATTTAGTTGCATATAGAACAAAATGTGCCAATTTATGATACAAGACATCTAGCCTTAAGGAGTACGTTTTTCATATAAATTGTATCACCATAATCAAGTAAGGGCAGTATTGTTGTACACACAATTTTAATCTTACATCCAGTGAAAAATAAAATTTGTTTCTATACATAAAGCCAATCTTAGAGTTCACCTTTTTCTCAAAAGTTCTTAAATGATAGTCCCATTTCAAGTTTTCATCTAACCAAAGACCTAAATATCTATAATAAGAGACATTTTGCAGCTTTCTATTCCCATTTGTAAAGACATAAATCTATGTATTTTGTTTGTTCTTACCCACTGAATTAAATTGCATCACCTGTGTCCTTTGCTCATTAATCATGTGTGTTATCACCGAAGAATCGCTGAACTTTATCAAAGGCTGACTGTAATCTAGTTTGAAGAAACGAGGTGTTCAGGCTCCAGTTATAGACAACAGTGTTGTTTGTGTAAAGGTGGGAAGTAGAATGGTCCTACCGGATACTGAAATCATTTATAAAAAGAAAGAGAATAGGAGCAGCTTCAGGACAGAGGCCTGAGGGACTCCATTCCTCATTGTTATTTTCTTAGAATTCACTTCACAGATAGAGACCGGTTGAGACCTATTAGTTAGATAACTCATCATTCAGTCACACAATGAACTGTCTAGGCCCATGCCCATTACTTTGTTCAGTAATAAGCTGTGGTGTATTGTGCTGAAGGCTCTAGAGAGGTCAATGAAAATGGCTTTGGCCACCATGCCACCTGTCACTGCCCTGCACGTCACTTATATCATTTACCAGGGCAGTGGTGGTGGCATGGTTAGGCCTAAAGCCTGACTGATTATAATTCAAAATGTTGTTAATAGATAAGTAATTTGAAAATTGTTTCTCAACCAACCTCTCCAAGACCTTCAACACAACAGACAACAGCAAAATTAGGTGATTATTAGAAAGTAATCTGTAACTGCCTGACTTGTAAACTGGTGTTATTTTAGCAAGCTTCCATGCCTCTGCAAACTCTCCAGATTCAATTGACACATCGAATAAATAAGTTGGGATGTCAAATCAGTGATGCAACATATTTTCAGTAATTCAGGATGTAAACCATCAGTCCCTTCTCTCTTACTTGGATCTAGCTCCAGTAAAGTTGCCTGCATGTCACTTACTGAAATAGTAGAGAATGCAAAATGAGAGTACTCATCTGTTGAGACCACTGGTAGTGCATGAGACCCAACCTCCAAAAAGGGTTGGGCATCGCCACCATCAGAGGTCCCACTAGGCAAGCCTTTAGTAACGAAATATTGATGATTGAATGTGTTCACTATTGTGTTTAAATTCCCTGTATTGATTCTACTTATATCAAAAAGGTTTAAGCAGGACAAGAAAGAGGGTGAGTTGAGATGTTTTACTATTTTCCAAAACATACCAGGGTCTGATGTTTTGCTTATGTTCAGTTTGGTCTGGAAAAATTATTTCTTAGCAGACATAAACTTCTTAAAGTGAAAATTCTTCTTGACTCAGTAAATCGGCCAGTCAGCTAAAGAATAGTGTTTTTTTACTTTTATCCATGCCTTGTCTATTGATTTGCATAAGCAGGGTTGCCCTCTTTAAAGGGTAGACCTCATTGTCCACAGGCCCAAGCCAAGGTTTGGGGGGTGAGGCTGAAGTTTGGAAAAGGAAGGGTGGAGGGGTGGGGGAAGGGTTTGGTGAATTCATGAAAGGGGAGAAGCTATGATGTCAGGGTTGGAGTGAGGTGGGAAGCAAGGATTGGTGGAGAGAAAGAGAAAGGGGGTGAGCAACAGGGGTACTTCAGGACAAACACAGGCCCAGGGAGCTCACAATTTTCATCTGAGAGAATTTTCTCAAGGAAGCACATCAGTTAGGCAATTATATGATGTACTTTGTTTGGTTTGAGCCAGTTGGCTGTTTATAGCTAGGTATTCTGAGTTAATTGGAACGGCTGGTTTTACTTTAAAGTAAGTGTTGTGATTAAGTTTAATTCCCAACATTTGAAAGGATTACAGTGGCCCAATGTTGATCAGCTGCAAGTAAGTATTAATGAGTTACAAAACACAAGATAAATTAAAAAAAATGCAAGACAGCAGCAGCAGAGTGTTGTGGAAAACTGAGAAAAGGCAGGTTGGGGGGAAGGGAAAATAGCTTTAGAATATTGGGAGTTTTTCCTTATAGCACCAAAATTATGCAGCTGAGAGTACTGGTACTAGTCAATATGATACGAGGTCTAAATGTGCTAGGGAGAATGTGTATGCTAGCCTGACTTATGCCTCCTTCTGATCAATCATTGACTTCCATGTACTGTAATGTAATGTAATGTATCTTAATATGTACTGTACTGTACCGTCATCTCTGTTAACAAATGTTGCTCTGTACCTTAATGTATTACGTGGAACCTTTGTAAATGAGTCTTCAACTCAAAGGTCTTTCTGAATATTCCCAATAAAAAAAAAATAAAAAAAAAGTTTTAACCATGCTTGATTGAGACTGTGTGTGGCCTAACCTGTAATAGGGAAAGCTCAGGGTGGATAAGGCAATGGGACCTGATGGCATACATCCCAGGGTACTTAAGGAGCTAAAGGAGGAACTAGCAGAGCCATTAGCAGAATTGTTTAGTGAGTCTCTGAGCACAGGAGAGGTCCCAGAAGACTGGAGAAGGGCTCATGTGATCCCGCTCCACAAGAGTGGTAGCAGGGAGGATGTGGGGAACTACAGACCAGTCAGTCTTACCTCAGTAGTGGGCAAGATTATGGAGGCACTCCTTAAGGAAAGGATAGTGCAACACCTGGAATCCATAGGGCACAGGATCCAAGACAGCATGGGTTTACAAAAGGAAGGTCCTGTCAAACTAATCTCATAGATTTCTTTGACTGGGTAACCAGAGTGGTGGACCAAGGGAGCAGTTGATGTCGCCTACCTTGACTTCAGCAAAGCTTTGACACTGTTCCACATAGAAGATTGATAAATAAGCTGGGTAGGCTCAGGGTGGGAAGTTGGTCAACTGGGTGGCAAACTGGTTGTGGGCAGAAAACAGAGAGTGGTGGTAAATGGTATACAGTCAGAAGAGATGCAAGTCACAAGTGGGGTACCTCAGGGATCAGTCCTGGGGCCAGTCCTCTTCAACATCTTCATTAGTGACCTTGCAGATGGACTAGAGGGTAAGGCTTGTCTGTTTGCAGATGACACCAAGATCTGCAACAGAGTAGATGATCCAGATGGGGTGGGCAGAATGAGAAGAGATCTGGATAAACTAGCAGAATGGTCAGAAGAGTGGCAACTGGGATTTAATGCAAAGAAGTGCAAAATCATGCACATAGGGAAGAGAGAAACCCTGAAGCCACCTATAGGCTGGGAGGGGAGTTGCTAGCAGTCACAAAGGAAGAAAGAGACTTGGGCATCATCATCACTGATGACCTAAAATCATCAAACAGACTTCTAAAGCAGTAGTTAAGGCTAGGGGGTGTTAGGGTGTATTAGTAGGGTATCATCAAGTCGTAAGAGGGAGGTAATAATCCTCTAAGTACATTGACTGGTTAGGCCCCATCTGGATACTGCGGCAGGAGGCCACACCTTCACAAGGACATTAACCAAATTGAGGCAGTCCAGAGAAGGGCAACCAAAATGGTGCAGGGACTGCATCAGAAGACTTATGAGGACAGATTAACGGAGCTCAATATGTATACCCTTGAGCAAAGGAGGAGAGAGGTGATATGATTGAGGCATTCAAACACCTTAAGGGCATAAACAAGGTGAAAGAGTCTAACATGTTTAAATATAAGAAAAATAGCAGGACAAGAGGACACAGCATGAGATTAGAGGGAGGCCGATTAAGGGGAATGTAAGGAAATTCTTTTCACAGAAAGGTGGTGGATGCATGGAATGGCTTACCACAAAAGTGGTGGCTATGAATACAGTGCAGGGCTTCAAACAGGCATGGGATAGGCATAAGGGAGCAATACAAATGACTATGAATAGATAGGTCACTGACAGAGCAAAGGCCGATGGCACATTTATAAGGTAGAAAAAGGAATGGGCAGACTGGATGGGCCTTCCGGTCCTTATCTGCCGTCAACTTCTATGTTTCTATGTTTCTATGTTTCACCTGTTTTTTGTTGTTCCTTCCAATCCTCACTTGGTTTAGTACCAGCATTTTTGAGCCACAAGTGGGAGCTGTTGTTTGGTAGACAAAAGAGAGTGTTTTTCATGGTGCTGGCTGCACCACAGACTGTGGCAGGGGGGAAAGAAAGGCTGCAAGGAAAATAATTGGTGGTGGGTCCAGATGGCCCTGTGGATCCTCCATGCAGTTGTTTCCAGCTAAGCAATGGAGAAGATGGGGCCACCAGATTGCCGGGGAAATTAACGGGAACGCCAGGAGAATGTTTAGCGATGAAGGGGCTGGTGTGTTCAAATCCCTTTTTTGTTTGTGACTCCTTCCTGTTTTGTCACAAAACGCTGAAGGGTGGCCCACGGCAGTGGCAGCTGTTACCATCGACACACGGCCTAGGGGGGGTTTTAGTCAAGTTATGGTGGCCACGGGCCAGGGTCAGAAAAAAAGGACACCAGGCACACCACATAACAATGGTCTAGTTGTTCAGGAAGAATTCAATGGGTGAAGGTGCGCAGAGGCCTACAGCCAGGCCAAGAATGGGAGGACCATGTGACAGTGGTGTCTGACATCATCACCACATGGTCTGACAGGTTTGGATGATTTACAGTGGCCATGGAACAGGTAGGGGGGTGGAAGCCTAAAATAAGGAAGGGAATGCAAGGATGGTAACAGAAAAAGTGCAAAGTGGTGTTTTTACACAAAACAAACAAATAATGATGCAAGAGGCATTAAGACACCAGGAAGAACGATGCAGTGAGGGAGTCTTCTTGGCAGCTCGAGGCCACAGGAGCCCCCCAGCAGGATGGGGGACACAACCCAATAAGCGGGCCATATGGATGGAAGGCCAAATTGGGGGAGCTCAGGTCAGTGGATGGGGGAATTATGAAGAAGAAAAAAAAGTATACCAGGTCATTATCTAGAGGGGCCAGAAGGTTGAGAGTTCACTCACCCCATCAAGAAAGAGGGTGAGTCCTCTCCCCTGCCCACCACCCATTCAGGGTATATATATATATATATATATATATATACTGTATATATATATATATATATGTGTATATATATATATATATATATATATATATAATGGGGTGTGGAGGGGGCACTTGAACCCCAGAGGACAGTGTTACCAGGAAGGCAAAGGAATTGATAGCGCAGACCTCATTCCAGCCAGTGGGAGGAGGAGGGTTTTGACTTGGTATAAGATCTCATGATGTGTAATGGTGTTTATCATGTATTTTAGGGTTTGTACAGAAGGCAACTATCAACCCCAGGAAGAGCAAGCCTACCAAGGAAGCATGCTACCAGGTGGTGATGGAATTGGTGTCCAAAGCTAATCTATTGCTGGAGGATGCAGACCCACCCAACCAGGGCAAGGGCAAAAAACAGAAAAGGGACAAGCAGCAGGGAAGGATGGATGATAACAGAACTCCAAAAGCCCTTGCTATATCAAGGGGCCCTGAACCCATTCCAGAGCTGGTCATACCAGTACCTCCTCCTGTTTCGGTGGCTGTCCTGGTACCACCCCCTGCTCCTGCTCCAATGCCCGAGCCCGCTGGTCCGGTGGACCTGATTCCTCCTGCCCGGTGGCACCATAGAATACATCACCAGCACCTGTCAACACCCCGCCAGCTGCACCGGTGGGACCCATCCCCCAGCCAGGTAAAAATTATATCACACTGGAAAGCAGTGTGAAAGAATATGTGGAACAAATGCTTAAAAGCATTGGGGATAGTGGCTTAGGCCAATTGGAAAAGGCACTGGGGGAGCTGAGGAGCAAAGAAAAAAGGGGAGGGTGTAGGCGCAGAAGGGGGGACAAAAGGAGAAAAGGGCTTTCTCGCCAAGATCAGAGCAGCAGGTATTAGGATCAGAGACCATGTACCTGTAACCACCAAAGAAAAAATTTGGAAGGGTGAGTTTGTCGACATCTTCAACCTGGCCACCGTGAGCAACATGGATAATTACAAAGAAAAGGAGAGCTTTGAGAAAAAGGACATGTCCGCAGCTGTTGCACTTTTGGGAAAGTGGGAAGCTGAGAAGTCTATGCAGGATAGAACGTGGGATAATTGGTCCACAGGTTTTACATATTATATGGCTATAGTTATTGAAAAGAAGCCAGAGTTGGCTACCCCCCTGTTGACATATTCGCTAATTATAAAAAAAATGTATATAAAAAAGGAGGGTATAGTTGGCTGAAATATGACGAGAAGTTCAGAAAGAAGATGGAGCATTTTGGGGATGTAAAGTGGGATGCCTGACAGATTGACTTGTGGTTAGAGATATGTATGGGATCCACTGGGACTGAAGGGGAAGGGGACAAAAAAGGCAGGGCAGTAGCAAAATGCTGTTGGGGTTACAACAGGGCATATTTCTCCTGGCCGAATTGCCATTCCGACATGCCTGTTCTAGGTATGGGGGCAGCCACCTGGCCTCCAGGAGCAAGAATAGCTGGGAGAAAAGTGGAGCTAGCCAGGATAACTCTTACAACCAGTCCTTTCAGGGTAACCATGCAGTGTTCTGAGGCCAGTGGGGGGAGGCCCAGGGAGGGGGGTCAGGGGGAGGTAGGGGCCAATACCACTACAACTGACAGCAGGATAACTAAGGATGGTGTGACAGGGGCTTTCCACCTGGCACACACGCCCCATTAAGGTAGAGTTGATGCAGGAATGGCTGAGGATGCACCCAGACAAAGAAACAGCTGCCACACTATTGACAGGTTTCCGGGACGGTTACAGCTTGTACTTTAAAAGGGCCCAAAAAAGAGACAATAGCAAAGAACATGAAGTAGGTTAAGGGGAGGGAAAAGTTGCTGGAGCAGAAAATCCAGGAATAAATAGCAGCTGGCAGGGTGAAGGGCCCATTTGTACACCCACCCCTGCCATATCTAAGGATATCACCCCTGGGTTTGGTACCGAAAAAGCAGCCTGGGGAATTTAAGGTGATACACCACCTGTCCTACCCGGATGGGGATTTGGTGAATGATCACATCAGTGATGAGGACAGCAGGGTGATGTACTCTATGTTAGAGGAGGCAGTCAGGCTGATTAGGGTATCACAAGGGGCATAGCAGGCAAAGATGGACATTGAAGTAGCATTTTGCCTGCTGCTGGTCTGGCCAAAGGACTGGGACTTATTGGGTTTCCAGACAGGGGAGGATTACTATTTTGACAAAGCCATGCCCACGGGCTGCTCCATTGCTTGTGCGACATTCAAATTGTTCAGTACCTGGTTACAATGAGCATTTCGAGAGAAATATAGGACCAGGCAGTGGCCCACTATTTGAACTACTTTCTACTAATAGGAGAAGGGAGGAAAGAGACAGAAAAGATGTTACAGGATTTTGAGGCCATGTGCAGCGAGCTGGGGTGCTCTGGTCCCCAGAGAAAATGTGGGGGGGGTAGCCAGAACATTGAGTTTTTAGGCATTGAAATTGACATGGTGGGGGAGTTATTTCACCTACCCGAGGCAAAAGTGGAAAAACTAAGGACATTACTGGGTGTGCTTAAGGTCTGACAGAGAATGCAGCTCCAGCAAGTGTAGAAGCTTATGGGACACTTGAACTTTGCCTCTAGGACAGTAGCACTGGGCCACATGTTTACACGGTGCCTGCTGAGGGTAACACAGGGGGTCTCAAAGCTGTACCACTGGGCAGACATTAGTAAAGGGACCAGGGAAGACCTGGAGGTCTGGGATAATTTTCTAAGCCACTACAACAGCAGGACATTTTGGCAGGATGAGTGGTTCTTTGACACAGACTTGCAACTATACACAGATGTGGTGGGGGGCATAGGCATGGGAGCATACTTTGGGGGAAAATGGTTTGCAGTGGCATGGCCCAGCAGCTGTGTCTGGGCTGGCCTGAAGAGGGGCATCACTTTTTTAGAGATATTCCTAATCTGGGTCACTACAGAAGTATGGGGAGAGAGGCTGAGGAACCAGAAGGTCTCTTTTTGGAATGACTATAGGGCAGCTGTGGACATTTTAAACAGCCGCAGGTCGATGACAGTGAGGGTCATGTGGGTCCTAAGACAGTTGGTTCTGCGGGGCTTAACACTGAATATGTCATTCAGAGCTAGGCATATAGATGATGTGGACAATGTGAAAGCTGACTGCCTCTCCCGCCTGCAGATGGACAAGTTTCGGGCCATAGCCCAGGAGCGGAACCCAGGCAGCTGGCAATTCTGGATTATGTTTGGAGGATTGGATCGGGGCAGCTGAACAGTTGTTTCAGAACTCCTGGTCCCCCAGGATCCTAAAAGCATACAAAACCTCATGGAGGACTATTCAAGCATTCCAGACACAATCTGGCTGCCAGGTAAGTGGGGTGGTGATGAGGGACCAAGTCGCGCAATTCATAGTGACAGGTTGGAGAAATAAGTTGGCATACGCAACAATGAGGGAATACGTGGTGGCAATAAGCCAGCTGTGCATACTGAAGGGATGGGAGGACCCCACAAAGAGTAACCCCATCTGGTGCATTATGCAGATCTGGCTGCAGGAGGCTGGGAGGGCCTGGGATAATAGGAGGCCACTGACAGAGGGCCTTCTGGAGTGGTTAGTGGGGGTGCTGCACCAGGCATGCAGGTGTAGCAGTGAGGCAGTCCTGTTCAAGGCAGTCTTTGCAGCCATGTATAGCGGGGCCTTCAGAGTCAATGAGGTGGTAGGGCATGGCAAGGCGAACAAGTCCACAAGGTTGCATTGGGAGGACATGGTGTGGACTGTGGACAGAATTTCAGTTCTGGTAAGGTGGTCCAAGATCGACCAGGCTGGCAGGGGGAACAGGATCATGTTACGGCATCACAGGAATGCCACCATCTGTCCGGTGGGAGCCCTGCATGCATACGCTGCTGGGTAGCTGCGAGATGGGAACCCATTAATATTCTTGCATGAGGACAGGTCCACAGTGACGGTGTCTCAGGTGGTGGCAGTGCTAAAGAAGGGGGTTGGCCTTTTGGGGGAAAAACCTGACACGGTACTCCTCCCATTCATTCCAGATTGGGGCAGCCTCCAAGATGGCAGCCATGGGAAACACACCAGGTGATATCAAAGAGAAAGGGAGGTGGTCTTCTAATTGCTATAAAATATGTGTTTGCAACACCTTGCCCATGTACTAATGATGTCTTTATTTCCAGTAGCAGGTTGGGTAAGTTATCCAAGAAGAAGCAAATAAGATGGAATGGGAGGATGGGGGGTGGATATCACTGTGGATCTTTTAAAACATGTTGGGGGGGGAGATCACAAAGAAAAGACAGGGAGTAACTTTGCCTCTTTGGTTTTCAGCAGGAAGGACATGGAGGTTGGAAGCTTGAGTATGCGGCCACTCCTTTGTCCATTGGGCAGGAAAGTGGTCATCCAGGAGGCCCGGGGAGAGAGGCAGCTGTATCTGGACCTCAAGAACATCAAGCTGAACTGGCGAAGCATGAGAGGCATGAAATAGGCACAGCTACTTCCATCACTCAGGAAGTTAAGGAGGGAACACAGCCACCAGGATTTAATCATGATCCACTTGGGAGGCAATGACCTGGGAACCAGGCCTTGGTTGGACATCTTTTATCAGATAAATGCGGTTGCCCCTAAAGGAAAACCTAAATTGTCAGGGGATTCCTTAGGAAAAAAGGCACAGGGGGACAGGACCGGCTCAGGGAGGGAGGGCATGGAGGTAGGCTCAGGTTGAGGTGGGGGATATGGTAGGAAGGCCCAGGCAAGGGGGAGAGGGGTCATGATGTCATCCCTCAATGACAAATATGGCAGGACAGGAGAGGTAAGCATGTAAGGACTGGATGGGGGGGGAGGAAAGGGGGGATGGTCTAGGGGATATTTAGGTGCCAGCAGAGGAGGGGGTCTCCCTCTTTTTGCTGGGACCTGAAGTTAACACAGATCTCAGCACTTCAACTGGCAGAATTTCAAATCGACATAAGGATGGTAGGGAACAGTAGGCCTGGACACATAGCTGGGAATTTTTTGGGCATGGGGGCCTGGCAGGGCCATCATGGGCTGGAGTAGCTATGAATAGGTTTCACTTGCTCCTCTTCAGTCTGAGGGGGCATTTCCGAACCATAGTGAAGTATTTAGATTTTGTGGTAGATCCAGCTGCCCTGGGTTTGATTCTCACAACTTCCATTTGTGATCTGGGTTTGATTACCATAACCTCCGCTTGCATATTATGTGACATATGCAAGGCCTGGAGGTGAATATATATATTTATGGAGGCAGATAGTCGCTGACCTGTAGAGGTACTAAGGCTCATCTGAGTAGCACTGGTGATACAAGGCCCCAAAATGCAGGTTAAAATGCTATTGCTCTAGGATTTTTTGTTTAAAAAAATAGAAAAGGAAGTAAAAGCAGAGAAAGGTACCTAAGCTGTTGGCTTCATTGTGGTTGGCTTGTCCTTAATGGAACCGGGGAGGCATCATAGGGGAGGTGAGAAAACGGAGGGCTGGTGGGCCTGGAAGAGCTCAGGGAGCTTGGCAGCAGGTGCTACAGTGCTTTGTTTGGTGGTAGCATGTCGGATGGGCAAACGAGACCTGGGCCATGTGGTGGTGCGAGCGGTCCCCTCCGGGTGGGCAGGGAAGCATAATGCTGCTGGGGCTCCTGCAGGGAGCTGTCCGTTGATTCAGGATATCTCTCCAGTGGGGGTAGTCCACGACTAGCAGATGAAAGGGAAGAGGGCTGGCAGTGCATTGACCCATGCCTTGGGTTGGGAGGGCTTTAGGCTGGCATGTCAGCTTAAGAGAGCAGGGCAGCAGTCGTTCAGGTGGTCTTTGGGGGGGCAAGTCCAGGCTAGGTGCACAGTAGCGGAGGCTCACTGGGAATTGGGACTGGTGCTTCAAGCTGAGGTAGATCGCAGTCTCGGCGTTCAGTGGAAGTAGCGGGCTGTACATGCATAATGGTGCTAAGAGCTGGGGCACATGCACAACCAGAATGTGAGCGCCATATTTGTAGTTCCTCAGTGAGAAGGGGAACATTGAAGCAGTTGGTCACACGAATAATCGCATGGGATTTGGGGCATATAATGAATAAAAATCTAATAAAAAAAAAGTAAAAGCAAAGAAGGGACAGAACATTGTGTTGCTTGGTACTAGCTGTTTTCATGGCATAGGGTGAGGAGAAATGGGATAATACGGGTAAATGACAGTATGGCTTAAGAGGGAAAGGCAGGGTTTTGGGAATCGCAGTTGCTCCCAATTGAAGAAGGCAAGGGTTCAGACAGAACTTAGCAATCGCAGACAGAGGAATTTGTAAAATGCAGGGAACAAGGGAAATGTTGTTTGTGAATTTACAAGGAATATGCACAATATTTAAATGACTGTAATACACAGGCAGTGAGGGGGGATGTAAGAGAGCAAAATATATATAATAAATAGAAAGGAAATAATAAATGAAGATACAACAAGAAGTCATGGGCCTGTGGGTCTGTAATATAAAAAAAAAAAAAAAGAGAACATAGGTAAGCTAATAATACAGGGTGGAGTAAAACACTAATGACAATACAGTGCAGATTGAGAGAGGGGAAGTTTCTGAGGTGTCAAAGACAAGGGACATGGGGAGGATAACCATGTTTTGTTCTATATCCCCCCAAGTAATTACTTATTCAGGATGGCAGGAAATGGAGACGTTACAAGTGTCCAGATGATGGAGCAGGCGGCAGAAATGATGCGAAAGGTCAATGAGATGCTGCAGATGGCTTAGAAGAAGGAAGAAGAGGCCACAAAGGCAAAAACCAGGAAAGGGCAAGGGAAAAGCTTGATGGAGAAGGTGAACAAGTTGAGAGAAGCAGCGAAACAGAAGGAGGTGACCGAGGCGACAGAAAAATGGAAGACACCAGTGGGGGGCGCTGGGAAGAGCCCAACGGAGAAAAGGATGCCACGAGAGGTGCTGGAACAGGAGCAGGCTGAGGAACCAGATGCCGAGGAGGGCACGCGGGGTAAGGATAAGGGAGATCAGAACCAGAAGGGGGATCTGACTGAGTATTTTGCTGGTATGCTGGTAGGTATGGTGAAGAAGGGGATAAAGAAAATGGAAAGGGTGTTAGAGGAACTGAAGGCAGCCGGGGGAAAAGGGAACACAAAAACCAGAGTGGGCAATGATGGGATACCAGGTATGACACTGGGAGATCATGTACCTTTAACTATTAAACAGAAGATATGGAAAGGCGAAAATGTGGATATATTCGCATTGGTAGACAAAGAGTCTGCAAAGAGGTATGTGCAAAAAGAAACAGTGGGAAGCTCCGAGATGGCGGTGGCTTTAGTGATAATGGGAAACAAGGAGGAGGAGATAAGTTATAAGGGGAAAAATCTAAAAACATGGCAGGCGGGGTTCTCCATGTTCAGCGCCATCCTGCTGGAAAAGAAGCCAGAATTGGTCATTCCATTGCTCACATATGCTGCCATGGTAAAGGACACCTATAAGGCAAAGTTGGGCCTGAGGTGGCTCAAATACAATGAAGCTTTCAGGCAGAGGATAGTGGCCAGGGGAGATCTGAGGTGGGATTCCATTCATTCCAAGCTATGGGTGAGAAGTCTCTTGGGACACGGGGTGGGGGATAGGGGAATGGAGTAGACAATGGGGAAGTGGGCAGCAGGTGAAAACATGCTGGTGGTTTAACAAGGCATCACATTCTTGGACCAATTGCAAGTTCAGACACATCTGCTCAAAGTGGTCTGGGCAACATCCAGTGATGCACTGCACAGCAATGGGGGAAACAACAAACGGGCAGGGGGGTAGCGGGCAGTTTTTTCAGAGAGTAGCGAGGTGGTTACCAAAATGGGAGGTGGAGAGTTCAAGGTAGAGGAGTATGGGTCGGGTGGGGAGCCAATGAGGGTGGGGCGGGCAACAGGAAGGGGGGTTGGGTTAGATTGGGACCTGTTGGGATTCAGCTCCTAATGGGTTAATTTTAATTTTTATTTTGACAAGGTAATGCCCCATGGGCGGTTTCCACAGTCTTGACAAAGTTCGAGGAAGGGGGGAGGCAGGGGGAGGGAAACTAAGAGGGAGGAAGAATGGGGTCACTTTATGGCAGAAGGAGTGGCTAGGGAATAACGATCTGACCCTATACACGGATGCAACTGAGTTTTTTGGCAGGGGGGCATATTTTAGGGGGAGGCAGAGTACAGAATCATGGCCAGAGTCTTGGAGAGACAGAGGGGGATATTGAAGGACATAACATTGCTGGAGATTTTCAGAGATAACTGGGGCTGTGGGGGAGAAGATTAAACTGGGCATTTAAAGAAAAACATATTGAGGGGGTGAAAATGACATAGATGACAGCCTTTCCCATTTACAGCTGGAGAGTTTCAGGTCTGTGGCACAACAAGCAGCAGCATAAAGAACTCAGGTATCAGAGGGAGTGTGGGGAAGTTGGCTGGAATGAGCCCAACTGCTATATAGGAGTTCCTGGTCTGCCAACACACTGAGGGCATACGAAGGGGCATGGGGTCATTTCAGGAGTTCCGGGTGCAGGAGGGGTTCAAGGTAAGTGAGCCAGTTTCACAGGAACAAATAACAAAATACATGGTTCAAAAGTGGGAAGCGGGAATGGCTAGCGGGATAATGGGGGTACAATTAGCAGGGATAGGATGGGCTTGCAGCACAAAAGGTTGGACTGAACTGAATAAGTTTAAAGTGGTTCAGCGCATGTTGATGGGGTGGCAATGGTTAAAAGGAGGAAAGGCAGATGTGAGAAAACCTGTAGCAGGGGAAAAACTTGAAGAACTAGTAGGGGCCCTGGGGGAGATATGTATGTCAGACTTTGAAGCCTGCGTATTTAAGGCCATTTTTACAGTTATGGCAAAAGACACATTCAGGGTCAGAGAAGTAGTGGTGGGCAACAAAAAGGATGACACAGGAGGCTTGTAGGGAAAGGAAATATGGTAGGAACAAGAGAGGGTGACAATTTGGCTGAGGCGTTCTAAGACTGATCAGATGGGGATGGGGCGGAGATTGCACTGGAGAGACAAGAGACGGAGGAGACATGCCCAGTCACCTCCCTGTGGAAATACAAGGGGAGAAGGCAAAAGGGTGGCCAGCAGTTCTTTACACATAGTGATGGCAAGCCGGTTACATGCTTCCCAGTAACAGGGGTTCTAAAGAAAGGAATGGCAGACCTGGGAGAGAACCCAAAGAATTATTCCTCTCATTTGTTTAGGACTGGAGCTGTGTCAATGCTGGCAGTGAAAGGGGGTTGGAAGAAGAAATTAAGAAAGCCAGAAGGTGGCAGTCTAATTGCTATAAGAGATATGTGAGGAAACTGGTATAACATGTGTTTCTGTCTTCCACAGGTCAGGGAAGGAGCAGGTGGGTCTGGATCCTCGGGCACTCTTACATTTATTGGGCAGAGAAGTGGGCCGCCATCCATCAGGGAGGAAAACATCTTGGACAGAACCCCGACAAAGTGATGGTTTATTGGAAAGGGGGCCGGGGCATGAGGTGGGCACAGATCATGCCAACCTTGGAGGAGTTGAAGCAAAAGTGGCCACAGCCAGACCTACTGATAATACATTTGGGGGGTGAGGATTTGGGAGATCGACCATGGGGATTCTTGCACAAGGAGATGTTAAGGGACTAGAGGCAATTCAGCAGGTTTGGAAGCAGGTGAGGATAGCATGGTCAGAAATGGCTGCTAGGATGGTTTGGTGGCAGGCCAGGGACATAAATGGGGTGGAGTGGTCTAGGAAGAGGATTAACAGGCAGGTGGCAGCATGGTTAAAGGGGGTAGGGGGAACATACATAGCCCATAAAGACATTTCATTTACCAATCCAGGGATGTACAGACCAGATGGGGTGCACCTTTCGACAGTGGGGATGTCAGCATACGTGCTACAATTGGGAGAGAGTGTAGAAACCTGGGAAAAAGAAGGGTGGGGCGCCGGGAAGCCCATCATTCGATCGCCTAAGCTGGAGATGGGCTAGCAGAACATTTTTGGGAAAAAATAAAATGGGGGGTTGAAAAGAGGTGGGGGCAGGGAAGATCCATGGGCTGGGCACAGACGCCAGGATATGGAGGCAGACGAAAAAGGAGGTGTACAATTAAGGAATTAACAATATGGGGGGGCAGTTGCTGTCGGCAACCGGACCCAAGGAGAGTGCAGCAATGGGAATAGGAGAAGGGGTAGTGGGCTTTTCAAGCATCCGGACCCTGAGAAGATGACGGACAACAGCTGTTCAAGGAAAAGTGTAAAAAAGGATATCAGGCTTTACAAATGTCCGGACCCGAGAAGACGACAGGAGAACCAGAAACATTTATAAAAGACAGTTGAACTATGTGATTAAACAGAATATTAACGGTTGAACTTTATGATGGATAACACGGGGAAAGATGAAGCAATGTTTGTAAATATGTAAATTTAAAAGTGGCAAAGAAAAGATGATGATGTGATGTATAAAATAAATTAACTGCCAGTCGGGCACCCACTAAGAAGTTGTCTCTGCATTATTTTCCAGGGAATCTCCCTCTGACAAATGCGGTTGCCCCTAAAGGATGACCTAAATTATCAGGGGATTCCTTAGGAAAAAAGGCACAGGTGGGACAGGACTGGCTTGGGGAGGGGGAGGGCATAGAGGTAGGCTCAGGCTGAGGTGGGGGGAATGTTAGGAAGGCTCAGGCAAGAGGAGGGGGTCATGATGTCATCCCTCGATGACAAATGTGACAGAAGAGGAAAGGATTGGATGGGGGCAGAAAATTGGTACCTAGGGATTATTTAGGTGCCAGCAGAGGAGGGGGTCTCCCTCTTTTTGCTGGGACCTGAAGTTAGCACCCACCCACCCGGTAGGTTGGTTACCACGGGGTATGGATGCATGGGTATACTGGAGGGAAAGGATACAGGGTCACCGAAAGAGGGTGACAGGGGAAGGGGAGGTAAGCCCTGATTGACATGGGTTGGCAGAATTGGCCAACAAGAGAAAGGTCAAAGAGACGCCAATCTAAGGGTGGCAGGATTTGCAAGGAATGGATTGCCACAAGAGAGCAACAGGTTGGAGAAGGAAGAGAGGGTCTCTGAAGGGTTTGTGATGGATGGGACATTTTTTGGGAAAAAATAAAATGGGGGGGGGGTTGAAAATGGGGGACAGGTGAGAGCCACAGGCCCAGCACAGATGCCAGGACATGGAGGCAGATGAAAAAGGAGGCGTACAATTAAGGAATTAACAATATGGGGGGCAGTTTAGTCTAGATCTGGCACAGTTTAATGAGGAGACTGCCAATGTGCCAGGGCCTTGGGTGCAAAGGATATTAGACTGAGCAGGCCCCCACGCTCCTCTTGGATTTGGGTTGGGGAGTCCACCGTCCATCACAAGCGGGAGGTGGACTAATGGAAAAATAGGGGAAGGGAGGACAGAAGGGGAAAAAGGGGGTGGGAAGACAAAGAAAATAGTATATAAGAAAATAGGATATAAAATCAGCAGGAAGTAGGGGTTTAGAGCATATGCTAGTACCCCCTTTGAAAGGAGGAGGATGAGAAAAGATGTCCTCCATGATGTACATCGGGGGGGGGGGAAGAGGACAAGAAATAGAAGGAATAAGATTAAGAAAATGGACAATAAATGTACAAAATGATTATGTGATGAAATGGAGATGGGATGAAGGATGTTGTAAAATGTTAAATGGAGATGTATGTATAACAATGAATGTAAGCGTAATGTGAACTAAAAGAGAAAAGAATAAATAAATCGATTGCCAAATAGAGCACCCACACATACTTGTCTGTTTATTTCTTTCTTCTTCTGAGTACCAAGAATCATGATTTAGCTTAACAGCATGCTTCCTAATTGATACGTGCTTGTTACAGATTTCAGAAAAGGTACTTGTAAAGTATGCGCAGGCATACTCCAGCTGCTCCCAATTAGAGTTTTCCAGGTCAGACATAAATTCAACATAAATTTTCAGGTCAGACATAAATTCAACATAATCACATTTCTTAAATGAACTTAATTTCCTACTGTTAGGCTTTCCTTTTATTTTTTGTCAGTCACTAACACAGTAGATAAACTGGTGATCAGACAAGGAGTCTGATTATGACACTCACTTGAACATATTTTTTAAGTCTATTAGTAAAGATTAAATCATTTTTTTATACTTTATTTTTATTATTATTAAAACTGACATACAGTTTAGACACAAGTATTGAACTGCCATACAACTTAATTTATATGCCATGAGGGCGCCACTCTTCTTAATACCATCTAAAGGATTTGTCACATGCTTTGAGATACATCAGTGAGGGGAGAAAATAAGTAAAGCTTAACACACAAAACATAGTCCATAGCTGCTGGAAAAGAGTCCATGAGCTGAGTGGTTAATAACCAAATAAAGTCATAGAGAAGAGTTCCAAAAGTCCTCCTCCACCACAGAGGAAGGTAACCACCACGCTAAACCAATAACATGTACACCAAAGGGTGCAAATTCATAATTATAAAACAGAGCTTTCACAGAGATCTCCACATTAAGCATTGTTTAGACAAACTACTGCTAACAAGACAGATTAATATATGATAAATTCTTAGGCGCAGTCAGGCTCTATGTTACCCATCAAGCAGTTTGTTTAAATATAAAACAATGAGCAGTTAAAACTACAGCCCATACAGGTAATATGCACACTGCAACAAACAAAGTTAAATAACGGAAAAATAAAACATTAGTTCGGATGCATTTGGTGCTGGAGCTTTTGATGGGGTGAAAACTCTACCTCAACAGATTAAGCTTTAAAATGAAACATAATTTTGTAGTCCCAAACAATTTGTTGCACTGAGGCAGAATTTACCCCATAAGATCGCAACAAGAGTGTTCCGGCTCATAAGACGCTTCACGGAGCTTCATCATTGTCTGAAGAAGAGTTCTCACTCTCCCTCTCCCTCAAGATTAAATCAGTTGTGGTTGAAGTACCAATGTTGTGTAAGGTCAGGCTAGTAATGTCTGTTATCAATTGATCTAATCCAAGCTCAGAGGTCAGGTCAGCTAAGAAATGAGTTAGTACTCTTCTCCCAATTAATATCAAAGTTCCCAGTCAACAAAATTTCATGGCTATTACTGTACCTTTGAACTAGTCCCTCTTGGCTTCCAAATTGTGTCAGAGATGTTTTTGGAGGATGATAACAGCCAATAGGGCAAATTGGTTTTGTATAACTGGATGTCACCTCCAGTGCTAATATTTCAATATTATTTTCTAAGCTGGTTTCTGAGAGTTGATTAACACTGTAGTTAGAGTCAAAAAGTAACCCCCACCACTGTTTGTTTCTGTCTCTATGATTGATATTATAATCATCAATAGATATATTCAATATTCAAAGCAGGTGACCCCAACTCCTTCGACAATTATAGATCGATTTCCATTCTCCCCCATCTAAGTAAGTTACTTGAGAAAATTGTCCACCGACAACTATCTGATCATATCAAGAAGCACAATCTAATGTGCAGTGAACAACATGGTTTCCGAAAAAACCACAGCACCTCAACTGCCCTGGCACACTTTACTGGTCACTTATTTGGGAATGTGCACTGCAGGAGAAGCACTGGTGCTATATTTGTGGGCCTGACCAAGGTCTTTGACTTGGTCAACCACTCACTCCTACACACCAAGCTCCACCTACTCGGCTGCTCTACTGAGACTGCCAACTGGTTTCGTAGCTACCTTTCATGTTGCTCCCAACCCATGTGTATAGGCACTGCCATTTCCCCTGGCCTGCCTGTCTCCACAGGCGTCCCCCAAGGCTCCATTTTGGGCCCCCTACTATTCTCCATTTTCATTAACTCCCTGCCGGCTGACAGTTTCTTCTGTGATTCTCTCCTGTATGCTGATGATCTTGTCTTCTTTCATAGCAACAAGTCCCTATCTAACATATCCTCTATTCTCACCCAGAACTATGCTTCAGCCCACCACTGGTTCACGTCTAACTTACTTCTAGTAAATGAAAAGAAAACCAAAGCCATGCTGTTTGGGTCTAAACTATACCTTGGTAACCTTCTGAAAGCTAATTCATCCCTCTCTGTGCTCTCTCTGGATGGTCCTGCCCTAGAAAATGTTGTTTCCTTTAAATACCTGGGTGTCACACTCAACCCTTTCCTCTCCTACACAGAACGCATCAACCACATTGTCTGCAGAGTTAATCAAAAACTTGGGGTTGCCTAGCACCAAAAACATTACCTGATTCCTGAGGCTCACCTAGCTATTGTCCAGGGCAATCTACTCCTCATCATCGATTACTGTTCCCTCATATACTTACGTGTGCCCACCGCCCTGCACGCAAGACTAACATCAGTATACAACAGTGTCTGCCATTTTGCTCTCCTGGATCCCTCCTCTACCCCCCCCCACTGCAACCTATACAGCTTGCTTGGATGGCTTCCTCTTCAATGCCAATTATGATTGTGCCCTCGGCAGCACTGTGGACAACACGCTAAGGGGTGGGAACGTGTCCCCATATGCATCTCTTCTCGAGACCAGAACCATACCCAGAAGGCTTCGCACATCCTTGATTCTCCCCCTTGTGGTCCCGAGGGTCTCCACTAACAAGGGTAGCAAAGCCCTATCTGTAGCCACCCCCTCCCTATGGAATAGACTCCCCATGCCCCTCCATTCATGTGACATGCACCTCACTTTCAAATCTAATCACAAAGCCTGGCTTATGGCGGTAGCCAGCTGCTCCTGTTCACCAGGGTAGCCCTGCTACCCACCCCCAATTTCCTCTGACTCCCTGCCCTTGACCTCCTCTAGCTACCAGCTATCTTCTGTGAGGGTGCATCCCCCTTTTCTGATCACCTCTGCGGTGAAGCTGGACCCTCTGTAGTTGTACTTCTCTTTGTTATTGTGGTGATTTAACATGCTGATTGTAATTATTTTAATGTATTCCCAAGAATGTATTCTGTACCATTTATATTGCCTGTATTTTTTCTTTTCATCTGTAATGATGATGATTTCGTATTGTGTTACTTCTGTATTTTGCTGTTTTTGCACACATTTTGTAATGTATTCTTTCTGTGCCATTCACGTGGCTCAGGTCATGCCTGAAAATGGTCCTTTGGATCAGTGCATTTACCTGGTTACCAAAGACATACATACATACATAAATAAATAAAGACTTGGCAATGATTTTAGAAGAAAGCCAAGATTTTTTTATGTTCCTCCCCGCTCCCAAGCTGGCCACTCCTTCAGGTCACCTAGGTACCCCACCGGCACTCTACCCTGCCATCAGCCATCACCACCCCACATTGCTGCCCCCCTCAGGTAACGCAGTGTAACCCTTCAATGAGTGGGTCCCCCTCCTCTGAGGGAGAAAGGTGCCAGGGGACTGACCAGTGCACTCTTCTGTAGTTGGTCTGGGTGCTGCTGAGGTGGTCTGATGCCATCCAGGGTCTTCTGTGGTGGCGGGGGCTGGCAACCATCATTTGATCTGCCGGGGAGACATTTTCCCATGTTCTTCCCCTGGGGTATGGTGCACCACAGATGTCAGAGCATACTCCAATAACCACTATTCCCCTAGTCAGTGGGGCCCTGACACATTGCCATTCTCCTGGCCTCCACCAGGAGTCAGAAAGTGCCGGGCCACATCCCCACCCTTCCCCTGGGAGAAGGCGAGCAGTCAACTGATGCTCAAGCCTTTTCCCCCCAGCCAGCCTTCCAGTGACCCGAGTCCATTCCCAAAACTGGGTCGCCAGCATCACAAGTGGAAATCCAACCACTGCGCCGACAGGCCAGCCTCGAAAGCCAAGTTTTAGAGATAATTAAGAACTCTGGTTTATACAAAACAATCCAGTGACATAAGTCAAACTTAGGCCACAAACATCAAATATTTTGCTGCACAAAAGTTAACTTACTAGTATTCAAAACTTCTGCAGTGGTAATTGTAGATGTTTGACTATGCGGGCCAGGGTTTGGGTGGACATCACCACAGGGGAGCAGAAAAATGTTTAAGAGAAAGAAAAGTTCATATTACTAGGCCCTGTTAATTCGTCCCCACCTGGGGACTTTTCTAGCACTTTCACTCCTATTATGCTTTATCTTTCCCATCATCACCTTTCTGTTTCACAGATTCTTTCTTAATCTTGCCATTTATCACTTCTTCTCCCTGATCCTCTTTTTTCTTTCCCCACATATATATCCCTCATTTTACCTCCCCTCTACACTAACTTTGTTTTTTTCTCTCTTAGAAATTTTTGGAAGAAGGCCTAAGATCAAAACGTAGATTTTAACTCTATTTTCTACTTTCAGCGTGCATTTAATACAACCATTTTGTTTTGCTTTTAGACCACATGCTGACGCAGTGCCTTGTTTTTGGTTTTTACATTTTGTATGCTACATTTGCTGCGACCCACTATGCCTGATCTGAAATCTATTCTGAATTCTCAACTATGCTCCTTCATTTCATCTATGTCTGCATTCCCTTCTTATATTTTTAAGTCTTCTCTTGAATTATTTTCTGACATTTGCTCTAAGACTAAACTCTGCAGTCACTTACAGTTTCTTTCCTAATGTCACCACCTGGGTATTATTCCTAAAGGTTTCTGTTTGAAATTCCATCCTTGTTCATTTGGGTCTGAGATACATGTTTCCTCCACTAATAAACTTTTGAAAACTTTCTCTAGGAAACTTATTATGAACACCATTCTCTCCATTAAAACACAGCTGATCTCTGTGGACAAAACCATTCAAAGGCAAAAGGATTTCCTGCAGTGAACGGCTCCACATAACCTTCCTTTCATTAAGCACTGCATCCAAAACCTTAACTCCACTCTCTTTCAGTTCCTTAAGGACACCAAATCTGCAAAACTCCAGTCTCTCACCCAGCAGATCAGCAACCAACATGAGCCCTCGATTCAGACACAACCTAACAATTTGGTATTTTGTATTCCTCCAGACCTTCCCGTGACACAAGATGAGCAATCACTCCTTAGCAAAGGCCTCTCTTTTGTGCCCACACCCAGATATCTTGATGCACCCCAGGTTCAAGTTGATTTGCAGTGCTTCTATCATAGAGTACTCCTTACAGCTCATTTTTCTAATGAGACTCCTCTTCCCGCAGATGATGACAGTATCACCAGAACAATCAACAATATCAATCCCCAGCAAAGTGCATGGACACCCCCTCCAGGATGTTTTGCTGCTGTTGATTATTTTGTTAACCAATGCATGGAAAACACCACTAACCTCAATCTTCATTGCAGGCACAACCATTCCCACCTGACACCTGGTGAGCTTGCAGCCCTCAGATCCCTGCAATGTAGGAATGACATTGTTATCAAACCAGCTGATAAGGGAGGTGCTGTTGTGGTCTGGCAAAAGGAGTTATACATCACTGAAGCCACACAGCAACTCTCTGACATCAGATTTTATTCTTCTCTTCCACAGGACCCCACTGCTGACTATCATACTGAGGTCACCATCACCATCACCTCTGCTATTGAAAACAAAGAGCTCCCTGCTTCTGCTAAGAGACTCATAGTTCAGCATCCCCAGACATCCAGGTTTTATCTCCTTCCTAAAATCCACAAAACAGGTAACCCTGGTTATCCTATTGTGTCTGTCTGCTCCTGCCCCACATTCCACGTCTCTGCTTTTTTGGACAGCCTCATGAGAGCCCTCATTGAGTCCCTGCCTTCTTATGTTAAAGACACTAACCATGCTCTCCAGTTATTTGACAGGTTCAGATTCAGTGACTCTCATCAGCTCATCTTCACCATGGACATCAAATCTTTTTACACAGTGATCCCCCATGATGATGGTCTGACAATTTTGCAACATTTCTTGAATAAGCCGAATGTCCAGCAGCCACCCACACACACACTAACTTGTCTGGCAGAACTTGTTCTTACACTCAATGCTTTTTCTTTTAATAACAGTTTTTTTTAGCAGGTCAGTGGAGTTGCCATGGGTACCAAGATGGGTCCCAGCTTAGCTAATCAGTTTGTGGGTTGGGTGGAGGAATTTTTTTTCTCTCATTCACAGGGACTTTGCCTGAACTGTACAAACGCTACATAGATGACTATGTGGGGGACACCTCCTGCTCCAGGGAGACCCTCCAAGTCTTCCTTGACAAGTTCACCATGGCGAATCATTCTCTTCAATACACTGTTGAAGTATCCTCCTCTACACTTCGTTTTCTGGATATCCAACTGTCAGTACAGAACACTGGTCTGAAGACATCAGTTTATTACAAACCCACAGACTCTCACAGTTTCATCCTCCACAACTCCTTCCATCCTAAACATGTCAAGAATGGCCTGTCTTATCACAGTTTCTTAGACTTCACAGGTTATGCAGTGAAGAGGATGATTTTGCTGAGCAGACCCAGATACAGTAATGCACAATTTTTTTATCAACAAGTGATACCCTAAGAGCACAGTGGACAGAGCACTCTCCCGGGTCAGTAACATGCCCCGTAACCTTGACCCCCACAGGAAGGATACTGTCATACAAGAACAAAGCGAATTCCACTAGTGCTTCCTTTCCATCAGAGCACACCTTCTCTTCACAGAATCATCACCAGTAACTTTCCCATTTTGCAAACTGACCCTAACATTGGTGCTTCCTTTACAGAACCACCTATTGCCTCCTACCACTGGCCACCTAACCTGTGGAATCTCCTGGTTAAAAGCAGCCTACCTACTCCTAACAGTTCCTCCCTACCAGGTACCAAACCTTACAACAGGACTCGCTGCCACACCTACAAATTTATTTCCAGTGTGACTGAAATTTGGGGGCCTACAGGTGTTTTTCACATCACCAAGGAGTTCTCATGCACCTCCACTAATGTGGTATATTGTATTCTTTGCAGGAAGTGTACAGCTATTTACATTGGAGAGACTGGTAGATGCCTTGCTGACCATTTCAGGGAACATTACAGAGCAGTCAGGAATGGTGACACTGCTAAACACATTGTATCCCACTTTATCTCCAGGGACCACAGTGCCAATGACCTTTCTGCTTGTGTCCTTCAGCAGGGCTTCTGGGATTCCGACCATAGAAAAAACTTGGAAGCCAAGCTGATCATCCGCCTTGGCTCCCAGCAGCCCTCTGGTTTGAATGATAGACTTATTTTCCACTAACATCTTTCAACCACCCCTTATTTTCCCGAAAGTCTGTTTGTATCTGTACACATTTAATTTATTTTTCATTTTCACCATAAGACCCCATCTCTGCCTCCTTCCCACACATTTATCACCTTTCAGCCTTCTTACTAGGCCCTGTTAATTAGTCCCCACCTGGGGACTTCGCTAGCTCATTCACTCCTATATGCTTTATTTTTCCCATCATCACCTTTTTGTTTCACAGATTCTCTCTCTTAATCTTGCCATTTATCACTTCTTCTCCCTGAGCCTCCTCTTTTTTCTTTCCTCAGATATATAACCCTTATTTTACCTCCCCTCTACACTAACTTTGTTTTTTTCTCTTTTAGATATTTCCTGAGGAAGACCTAAGGTCGAAACATAGATTTTTAACTCTGTTTTCTGCTTTCAGCGTGCATTTAATATAACCAAAAGTTCATATTTACCTTTAAATGTCCAAAATGACTAAACTCCCAAACTCATGCACTGCCTCACTTACCTGGCAGTAGACATTCCCCTAAAATGGTTCCAGAAGATGGATGCACTGATAGAGGATTTTCTATGGGAGGGAAAGTCATCACGATATAGCAGGACCAAATTGTGAGTGCATGGAAGAAAAGGGGTCTGGAACTTGCTGTGGTTTCACACATATTACATTGCTTTCTGAGGAGCACAGAAAACCTACTGGGCCTGATTTTCAAAGGGCTTTGGATTGACACTTAGATTGATGCAAGGGATTTGCATCACAAAGTTTGACACAAGGGGAAACTTGCATTAGAAATTACAGCAATCACAATTTTCTAACGCAGCCCACATCAAACCCCTGATGCAAGTCATTTGTGCCAAATGATGCAAGTTAGGCCAGCTCCCCCCAGTCTAACTTGTGTCATTTGGGGGAACCTTGTTACTGGGCTTGCACCAAACCTTTGGCACAAGACGATGTAAATTGTGGAAATTGTCGAAACTGCATCCAGTGTACTAAAATTGGTCACAGTTGAGCCAAACATCAGAGTTGATTCAAGGAATGTTGCAAGCCCTGCATCAACATTTGAAAATTGGGCCCAGTAGTTCGAATTTATAAATGACTCTTCTCCTATTTGAATGGAATTATTGTTGGCCGTGCCCCTGTATACACCCCCCCCCCAAAAAAGCCTCAGAGCTTGGCACACTTTATCAACCTCAATTAAGCCCTGGAGAAAACTAAGTTCATGGATCAAATCCCCCCAGCCCCTAAGGAGCTCACCCCACTGTGACAAAACCCCTTACTCTATATAGGGGACAAACCAGTACACCAATGTATCTGGAAATCTTAGGGCATAGTGTTGATTTAGGAGGTATTTTAGCCCCATTTCCATCATCTAGACCCTTTCAAGCATTTGTCACCTGGACTCCTTTGAACATCTCCTAGAATGCTATGATCTGCCTTGCAAAGACCTTTGGAAATATCTACACCTTTGCAGCCTATTGAATAAACTTCTACAAAAAAGGGCCTTTTTTAAAAATCCAGTATGCTCCTTTTCATCTGAAAAAACATGTTTTGAATGTAAACTGGGCCAAGGCACAGTAAAACATTTCCAGCTGTGATACATGGCCAGGATTAACAATTCAAGCCACGCTGCAAATCCAATTGGAGCAGTTCTGAGAACAATGTGGTCGACAGGGGTCAAAGGCAGAAACAGGGTGTTATGTCAAAGAGTCAAGTCAATTTAATTATATAAAGCACTTTTCAAGTATCAAAGTGCTTGTACATAAAATGCAAAACTATAATAAATACTAAAACCAAGTAAAATAGACAGCAAATCCCATTAAACATCTGAAAAACCAGTCTAAACAGATGAGTTTTTAAGGCAGTTTTAAAAGTCTCGGTGGACAGGCACTCCCTAACCTGATGAGGTAGAGAGTTCCACAGGGTTGGTGCTATAAATGTAAAGTATCTTGCCCCTTAAGTCTTCAAATGGACTCTGGGAACCTCTAGCAATCCTCATCAGTGGAATGAAGTGGGCGGGGGGGCAGTAGGGATACAGGAGATCTTGCAAACAATGTGCTCCCAAAGAGACCTGTACAGTGATCCAGGGATAGTGGGCTGGCCAGATGAAGGTATTTCAGTTGTATATTTGCAATGAAAATTCTGTTGTGCTGGGATTTCGAACTTGTAACATCACATGTTTGGATCTGCCATAACTTATCAGTTCCCAGTTGGGGGTACACTTCTCCTACTCCGCTTAGAGATTTAGATAGCTCTGAGTTAGGTTTTTCCTATGTGATCACTATTTTTTCAAATGTGTTTATTTTTATCTCTGTAGAAATACTGAATTCCCTATGGTCTAGTGTGTATTATCCTGTAACATATGTAAATACTGTGAAGTATTAAATGTTATTTTTATATACTTCATGCTTTCTGTGACTGAGTTATTTCAGGTACAGATAACCTTGGGTAGACTGTTAAGTCTGTGATCCATTTCTGAAGAGACAGGCTTCAAAAATACTATCTCCAAAACAAAGTGTTCTTAGCTGTGACAAAGGGGGTGGGTCTTTTGCCCTTTGGGAAAGAGCACTGTACTGTGTAAGCAGTAGCTGTAGTAGGATACTGACCTAGAAATCCCCCAAGTAGGAGTCACGCTGAGTGGTGGTGGTGGTATACCAAGGTAACCCTTTCAGGCATCTCAAGGGTTGTGAAAACTGGTAGCAGTGCAAGCTGAGTTCTGGAAGAGAACCAGTCTGTGACAGTTTGTTGAAAGAGTTACTCATAATGTAGGTAATATGAAATATTTGTTTTATTGCATTAGCATGATTAGCACTTAATATAACGTATTCATTATAGGTCAGATAGCTTGAATCTGTCTAGATTAGGGCAGTTTTTTTTTCCTGTTTTCTCATTTCTTCCACAAAAACAAACAAACAAAACAAACTGTATATGCTTCTGTTCCTCAATGACTTTGTATTTTAATATAGATCACAAGCTTTTACCTGTACTATCATTGCTAATATATTGCTATGAAATAAGCTTGAGCTATACGTTAAAGTATTGAAACTTCAGTAAAGAATTTATGCAAAAAAAACCTGCAAACTGCAAAATGCAAAGGCTGGAAAATTGGGCCAAAATCTGGTAGCTTAAGTTCAGTTCCAAAGAGTGCAAAGTTATGCACTTAGGGAACAAAAAAGACAGGGCACTGGATGTGTGTGTGTGTCGGGGGGGGGAGTTAAGCTGGACACAGACTTAGAGGAAAGGGACTTAGGTGTCATCATTAGTGACTCCCTTAAACAAACTAGTCAATATAACAAGGGCTTCACAAGGCTAACAGGATTCTGGGATGCATCGGGAGAGTATTGGACAGTAGAAGATTGGAGGTACTGTTACCACTGTATAGGTAACTGGTGAGGCCACACCTGGAGTACTGTGCCCAGTTCTGGAGTCCCCAGCTAAAAAGGACAGGAACAGGTCAGAGAAGGTACAACACAGGATGAACAAGATAATTTATGGCCAGGAGGGCAGATCCTATGAGGATCAACTAAAAGCAGTGAACATGTATAACATGTCCCCCAGGTCACACCTGGAAATAAGCCTCAGTTTGGTGTGCCTCTCTTGGTTACCAAACATTAAATAAATAAATGTATTCACGTGAAACCAGAAGAGAAAGGAGGGATATGATAGAGACCTTCATATTCTTGACAGGAATTAATGAGGTGGACTGTGAGGAGCTATTTTCCAGGAACAGAAAAGATAGGAGAAGGGGTCATGAGTGGACGTTAAAGGGGGGAAGGTTTAAAAAGGAAGTGAGGAATTATTATTTTACAGAAAGAGTGGATGAGCCATGGAATGGTCTTCTGGCAGAGGTGGGGAGCAAAAACCATAAATGGCTTCAAACACAGCTGGAATAGCGTAAAGGGGATATTAGTTACTCAATGGGAAGTGGGGGACAGAAACAGGATAACAAAAGGTGGAATAGTGTGAACAAAGACCCCAAAGAGGCAATAGATCCTGGGGTATGATAGGGTAATATGGGCAGAATGGATGGACCAGTGGTGGTCTTCTGCCATTATCATCTGTTTCTATGTTTCTAGATAGTATTCCCGATCCCACCCTTGGTGCCAAGCAAAAGTGGGAAAATTCTTAAAAAATCTTGGTACAAGAGGAGGAGTGGTCTTAGCTTTGGTTGCTGATTCTTGCTGCCTGTCCTGATAGCAGCAGCCTCCTAATTCAAAACAAGGTGATACACTACTGGTATCAAACTCCCATCCAAATTCAGTCTTTAGGTATTCTTAATAGCAATGCATGCTGGAGGTGCTCTGTAACTGGTTCCAACCTCCTACATGTGCTGGTGTCCTGCCCAAAAATACAGATCTTCTGGGAAAGATTCATGATAATGATATGCTGGTAACTGGGTTACACTATCCTTCCTCTCCTCAGCTTTATCTGCAGGAACTGACCCCTCCGACTACTCATATAACAGACCACAGCCTGAAGTGGTTGCTTACAGTTGGAATAGAAGCTAAATGACTGCTCGTCCAACTATGGCTGTGAAATTGCATCTCCTCTTTCTGTAAATTGCTATCAGCTGTAAGAAATCTGGCCAATTTAGTCAGGAAGTCTCACTTGGCCTGGAAAATCATATTCCAAAGCCAGGATATCTGGGGCACCTTCCTGATCCAGCCCTTAGGGACTCAGATTTTCTCCAACTGACACAGATGGGAAAGGATAGATTGTGACCCTCATGAATACAGCAGGCCTCTCTTCTGCATACTTAGGCACCTACATGTTACCTACACCCCCAGAACATCTTCCTCCCTTTCTTCTCCTAGGACCAATGCAAGCACCCCACCTGGTGTTGCTCTCTGGTTAGCACAATTGGTGGCCACTTTTACCTCACTTTCCCCTCATAAGATGCCCACTCCTATTAGGAGGAGCAGTGACAGGCAGGGCATTCTACAAGTAGGGATCAGTAGCTGTACAATTGTTTGATTAAAATTTCTGCTAATTAAGAGTTTAGGTTGCACAAAATATTTCTGCCTGTCTTAATTCACTCTGAAGAAATGAATTGTCTTCATTTATGTCATTTCTTATGATTTATTTTACCCAGTGTTATTATGTGTTTATAATAACTTCTTCAATAAATGAATTATCTGCAAAAAAAATTAAATTGCACCCATGTACACAATTTGATCTGGCCATCCCTCCCCCACTCTTGTGAGTTTGACCACCCTGGCTATAAGTCTGTCTTCTGTCACCCCAGGGAAATCAGCAGATCACCTCTTTACCATCTGCCATGAGACCCAGTTCCCTCCTGGTACACCTTACAATTGAATCCTTACTATATGTACCTTTGTCATGCCCCCTTTTGGGCTTGACCCACCCCTAGCATACTGTTTGGTAGTATCTGTGCATTAAGCATGCTGGTTCCCTCTTCCCTTGTAGGAGGATATTGGGGTACTTCTTGTTGCAATAGGATCAACCTATGGCCCCGGTTACTCAGGCTTGGACTCCTCCCACCCCTCCACTACTGCCCAGTCTTTTTCTCTGGCATGTGTCGGCCTTGGTAGTGGCTGTGGCAGTAGTGCTCTATGGGGCCCAGTGGCTGCAGAGCTTAAGTGATATATTTCAGCCCTTGTGGCTTCCAGCTCTGCCCTCATGGCCTAGAACATCTTGCAGTTGAGACAGTGGGTAAACTCCCAGAACACCCTCTGGTTCATCACTGTCCAACACTCCTTGCATCCCTCCATATCCCACCATGTTCCCCCTGCATCACTGTGTGTTTGTACCAACTGTAATTGTGTTGCAAGTTTAGTAGGTTTGTTATAGCACTCTCACAGTATATAGGCTATATACACTATTTTCCCACTCACACCTAATAGTATTAACCCTTAGGCTGCCAGAAGATTTAGAACGTATAGGTTTTTAGGACATGTATGCACATCAGTGGCACAGCAAAAGTTAAGATACTTCAGATCGCTATGATCCCTTTATACAGCCTGTCTTTACCAGTTGTAATGTACAATAATATGCTACTCCTTATAGGGTAACTGTAGGATCTCTTTACACAGGCTGTCTTTACTAATTACAACTTGCAATAATAAGCTACACCAGATAGTGGATCTCTAGGGACCCCTTACACAGCCTGACTTGCTACTTACCCTTTGTATTTTTGTTTTTAACTTTATATTTATTGCTTTTATAAAAAGAAGCAATAGCATACAACAGGCTCCTGTAAGGCATCACAATGCATAGAGATACATCAAATGTAAACAGGATATCACAGGCCATACTATCTGGCTTATGGAGGTGGGGGAATCCCAAAGAGAAACTAAATACAGGAAAAAGTTCACAACTGCTGCACCCTGCAAGACTTTTGGCAGTCAGACTAAAAAAGAATAACACAACAATGCTAGAATTCAACACCCTGTGCTAATGTGACCCCAACTCTGATCACAGGTAATCCACAACATAGTAAACATTTACAGGAGTAGCCAGCACACCAAAGAGCTGTATCACTACTAAGGAAGTAAGTGTTTAAACAGATGAACAAGCCCAGTCCCCTAACAGCAAGGACTTAGCTGAAAAAGAACAATCGTCAGGACCATTAGGTACAAAATAGAACTGTATGACTAATCGTTGTAGTCAGGTAACTAATAAGATAACATGGTCAACTGGAAAATGCAGTGCTAACAGTAGCACTGATTATAGCTAACAGTAGCACTGATTATAGAGAGTACGTACAAAATGCCTCCAGTTCAAGTTTCACTCTCCGACTGTAGCTGAGGTCCAGTGGCCACAAACTTTCAGGCAATAGCTTCAGCTTTTTTCCCCACTTCTGCAGGATCAGTATACTGGAAGGTATGCCCTCCACAATGGAGTCACAAATGAGCAGGCATCAAAGGCTTTGAAGTCTCACCTGGACAGTGTTAAACTTCTTTCTTCAAGTTCGAGTATAGGATAGGACTGGGAAGAGATGAAGGGTTACACTGCTGTAGTGTAGGGAGTTAGAAGATTGAGCGGCACTCAAGAGATGGTAATGGATTGAAGCATTGGCCATCACCAACAGCACCATCCTAGGTAAGTCATTTTGAGAACTGGCTGCATGAGGAGAGATGCGGTAGGCTTTACAAAAGCCAGTAGAAACAGTGTCCGAATTAAGGTTAAGTGCTCCCAGTAACCAAGCCTGCAAAAAACCCAGGAGATCATCCTTTTCACATCTTTCTAGTAGGCCAACCAAACAAGCATTGGCATTCTCCAGGGCCTCCAGTTTGGAGTGCAGTTGCGTATTTTCTTGTACCAGTTTAGAGGTCATGGTTAAAGCGTGAGTGGAAAAGCTTTCAGCAGATGCAGCAGCTTTAGAGGTAAGTTCTAATTTAACATCTTGCTCCATGAAATGCTGTAGGATGGAGTCCACTTTTAAATCAATCACCTGCATAGAAGACTGCAGGGCCTTCCATGGGGGAGCTGAACCAGCCAACGATGTGATGGTAGCTGTGGCCTTGCTTTCAGTAACAGGATGATTCTTGGGACTGCTCCCTGCAGCTTTCTGAGAGTGCCCCATAGTCCAACCTGATATGTAAGTAATCAGCAAGCTCCAAGCTATACAGAGCTGTTTTGGAAACAAAAGATAGCAAGTTTCTATTTTTTTATATTAAAAGCTCCTCAATGTGCAAAGCAGCCCACAAATGCAATCTGTCAGCAGGTATGATCAACAGTACCCCCTGCTACTTACTCTTTGTAAAGTTAAAACCCTGTACCACTTATCAAGTCACCTATAGTCCTGCGGTCTTCCTGCCACACTCGTGATGGGACACTTACACAATAGGATGCTTGGGTAGACTCAGAGCCAGATTTATACTGCCATGGGTCCTATGCACAGCAGTAAACATGGCCCCCTCCCCACCATTGTGCAGCCGCAACATGTCATGCAGACATTCACTACTTAATTCTAATCAAGCAAGGAAACTTTTTACTGTACTGCAGTTGGCACTTTCAATACAATAATAAAGCAAAATAAGAAACTACACTACTGCCACCCACAATATACTTATGAAAAACATTACAAATCTGGGTATGGGTGAAAACTGTACCTCCAAACCTGGACTGGATCAGTAAAATCTGAACTGGCCAGCCCAGCCGGGATGAGTGCAAAGCAATATTGCTGGTCAAGCCACTCTGGACTGATGGGCAGGTTGGGCTTGTACCTATCTGATGAAGTCCCACTCTGGCATTCTGGCTTGCACCCCTGCACAGGGTGGCTTGAAATTCTGACTACCAGGACCAGACCAAAATTCAAACTACCAGGACCAGACAAGGTAGGTAGAAGCCAGACTGGTCTGTGCAATCACAGTGGCCAGACCAGCAAAACTATCTGCAAAACCTGCACATGGTACAGCAGCTTGGCTGCACCTGCCAGTTTGGATTTTACAATACATTGTTAAAAAAAACAACACCACACACAGACACATGCCTTAAGTCTTGCATAATAAAGTTAGTCACATATTGCATCATTTAAAAAATTAAATCAACTATTGTTCCACACCAACCTTAAGATCAAGTACACTATTTACAAGTAATAGGTAGCAGTTACAAAATCATATAGGCAACCCCACAGAAAAACAAAATGCCAAGAAAAAAATGGCAACAAATGCAAATGTCAGCTGTGTGCATTTAATTTTTGAGGCTAGTTTTTTTTGTAGCTCATGCATGCAATTTCATTTTTATTATGTTCCATATCTAATTACCCCTGCCACCATGACCCGAGCCCCTCCCTGGCTAGTAGCTGCCTGGTGTCTATTAATGCATAATCATTTTATGACATTCTAAATCAGATGAGCACCATTAATTTTTAAATAAATAAAATACCTTCTTAAGTTCTAACTGATCCAGGCTGGGAGGCTGCTGCTGCTGAATGAATCCTGTGCAGACAATAAAAAAGGCATTTGTTCTGTTTAGCTTTTACAGATAGTGTAAATAATGCACCTATTCCATGTAGCTTTTACAGTGTAAATAAAAGGCACTTATTCTCCACAGCTTGTTCCATGTAGCTTTCATATATAGTATAAATAATGTAATTATTGTATGCAGCTTTTACAGTTAGTTTAAATAAAGCAAACCACAACACTCTTTTTCAAACAGCAGGAAAAAAATGAAATGGGTTGGCAACTCCACAGGATAGTAAAAGGAATGTCCATACAGCCAAAGCTAAATTTCATCAATTTAGATACAGTACAGTTTATTAATAGTTTGAAAGAATAAAAACTCCATCAACCTCATAGGTAGCTTGATAAAGCTAAACACAGCAGAATGTGGTGTAGCTACAGTACAGTTTATTAATAGTGTGAAAGAATCAAAACTCCATCAACATCATAAGTAGCATGATAAAGCTAAACACAGCTGAATGCAGAGTGCTTTCTTCACAAATTTTGCTTCACAGTGAAAGCTGTCTTGAGAGGTTAATCAAATGAGAGGTTAATCAATCAATCAAAATCTTTTTTTTACCAGGCAGAACACCATTGAGAATAAATTAATTTAAAAGATGGACCTGGAGGAGATACACATCAACAATTTGGTACGGTCACAAGTACATTGGCAGACAGAACACAAATATTTACAAATAATATAACATGGCAGTTTCATATACAGCTATAATATGGACACTATACTGGCAGGTATTTGATACAGTCACAAGTACATTGGCAGTAAGAATACAACTATTTACAATTAACATAATATGGCAGTTTCACATACAGCAATGATATGGGCACAATACTGGCAGGCCGAGATGTTTAGTCTAAAGTAATACATAACAATTATATAGGTACTGTATGCACAGTATATACACAGAGTGTGCACAATGTAAAGAAAAGAGAAAAATAAAAATTATTGACGTAGATGTGGTACTCAGGAGGGAAGGCCAGGGGAGAGGTAAGAACAACTTCATTCAGTGACACAGGTTAAAGCAGGACAGGCAGGGTTAAGTCTAATGCAAGATTGGGAAGATGGTTCAGTTGCTTATGGGTAAGGATGAGTGACAGACAAGGATAGCATAGTGCCAGAGTTTAAGGGGGGGGTCATTGACAGAAGCAGTTGCATGTCTCCTGGTAAGACCGCAAAAAGAGGTTTTTAAAGAAGGACAATGGCACTGGGGAAATGAGCTGTAGTGTTTTTTGTGCATTATTCTAGAGGACAGGGAGGGCATGGCTTATTGCCACTCTGCTGAAGCGCGTTCTAACTTTGGGGATGGAAAGGGAAATATAGGAAAGATTTCTTAACAGATAGGTACCGGGGTTGCAGGCAGGTAGGCAGTCCTTAATGTATTGAGACAGCTTATTAGTAATGGCTCTGTAACTCCAGAGCACAACATTCTTATGTCTCCTGAAGCTAAGTGAACACCATCCCACTCTGTTAGAGAGGGTACAGTAATGTGTTGAATAGGGGAGTGTCAATAATGAACCTAAGCACCTGGTGGTACAGAGAGTCAAGTTTGGAAAGGGCCACACTCGAGCTATGCCCATACAAAAAATCTGCATAGTCAAGGAGGGGCATGAATGTAGTTTGTAACAACCTTGTCTTCCCCTCTTGAGTTAGCAAATGCCTGATTCTAAAGAAAATCCCAAGCCTCTGTTTTCATTTTTTGAGATTTCTTCAATATGGACTTTGAATAAAAGTTTAAGGTCTATCCAGACCCCCAAGTACTTAAAGGATTCCACGTAATCCAGTGGTTCGCTGAACAAAGTGAGGATTTGCAGGGATTGGAAGAGTTCACTGATGGGGTGAAGATCATGGCCATCATTTTCTTAGCATTTAAAAAGAGCTTAGAGTACAAGAGATTAGTTTGTAAGTGATTATTCCCAAACACTTGAAAGCTTCTGATTCCTTACAGCCCTGTGCAACAGCTCCGTTCAGCTGATGAGGGGTTGTTGGAGGTTCTGAGTTTTTTTTTTAAATCATCTGGGGCTCGGGCTTTTATGTTTATAGCCCCAACCCTCTGGAATTCTCTGCCCCGTCATCTTTGGGAATGCATGACGGTGGGGAGTTTTAAGCAGTAACTTAAGACCCATCTGTGGAGACAAGCTTTTGTGGGTTGATGTATATATTATCATGATTTTATATCTGTATTTATTTCTGTGATTTTATTGTTCAACCTGTACAGTGCCTTGGTGCTTGAAAGGCACTTAATTAATAAAGTTTTACTATTATTATTAAATTCTGTTTGGAGGTTGTTACATGCTTGTTCCAAGGTAGGTCTGGCTACATACAGCACTGTCATCAGCAAATAGACGGATATTTACTGATCTGAGTCATTTATATAAATGACAAATAAGAGTGCACCAATAATGGACCCTTTGGTTACCTCTCTTAGGAGGGTTTTCAAGGGGGACAGGTTGCCCCCTGCCTTGATCTGTTGGTATAGGTCGGTGAGGTAGTTGAAAAACCATTCAAGGGCCAGATTGTTAACGTCAATATTCCTTAGGGTGGCTAGGAGCAAGGTGTGATCCACCAGATCAAAGGCTTTACTAATGTCAGGGAACAGTGCCCATACATAGTTTCTGGTGTCCAAAGCATTAAGCCAATTGTTCATGACCTTAGCAAGCTCTGTGATGGTGCTATAGTGAGTCAGGAAGCCAGACTGGGCTGGACTTAGCAGGTTGGAGTCCTCCATGTGCTGTCTAAGCTGGGAATCAGTCATCTTTTTGATTAGCTTAGAGAGGGTAGGGAGTAGGGAAATTGGGCAGTAGTTGTTTAGGCCACTAGTGATGCCTGATTTAAAAAGTGGTATGACATGGGCAGTTTTTTACATGGCAAGGAGTGTGTCCTGGGCAAGGGACATATTAATAAGATGGGTTATTGGGGAGACAGGACACAGTAGCCAAGTTTACGAGAGTATGGTTCAGTCAGATTTGCACCTGCACTCTTTCTGCTATCCTGTTGGAACAGGAGGTTCTCTACCTCCTTCACGGTGACAAGAGTGAAAGAGAATGCTTTGCCTTGGGTGGTTGAGGCTGTGACCGGGCAAGTTGCACACAACACACATGCACGTCTGTATTCATGCAGCAAAACTAATAGTGCACAGCATGAAAAGAAGCAAAAGTGCTGAAAGTGCTGCAGGGTTGTCACTTAATGCCATATGAAGAAACATGCCTTTACTAGGAAAAAAACAAAACAATGGAGCACCGTACAAAACTGCAACGTGCAAATTTACCAGATCCAGGCTTCCATCGTGCTAGATCATTTTGGAGGTCATTCTTATTTATATTTATTGAATTTTGTTGACCCAGTAAGCCCACTGGACCAAGAAGTCCCTTTTGCATGGGTGACCAGGGATACAGGTGGTAAGCAACTGAAATTGAACCAGATTAAGCTGTTGGTGGTATTTCTAGTGAATGGGGGAAATTTGGCCAGAACACCAGGGGAAATTCCCCTATTCTGTCAGTAGGGGGCCTAGCTTCCTGTGAACAGAATGGAGGATTCCAGCCAGTTGAGGCCAGGAGATGGAGAGAGATACATTGAAGGCCCAACAGAGGGAGAATTAGAGGCCCAGAGATCAGGACTTACTACAACAGACCAAGATTCAATTGATATGGATACACCAAGAGATGACGAAGAAGCTACTGCCAAAATAGAAGTCTTGTTACAGAAAACTATGAAAGAGAAAAAACAGAAACTGCAGGAGCAGTTACTACATGTTGAGTAAGAATATGATCTGGAAAGACAAAAACTTGATGAAGAAAAGAAAAGGAAGCGGTTGCCAAATACCTCTCCAGCACTTCCAGGGAAATAAATCGGCATTTCAGAAAATTTTCCATTTTGGCACTTCATCAAACCTCAGAACCACCCAACAATGAGGAGGCATCTACAAACTCAAAATGGTCACCTGAAAATGCTTTAGAATCTGCAGGTCGGAAAAAAACTGCAACAGGTGCCTGGTTCCCAGACTAAGATATCCTCTTGTCTGGCACACCAGAATGGAGATCTTTCAGCATGCATACAGATTCCTCAAAGTCTTTTGAAAAAGGACAGATCAAGGATTCATCACTCACTGACCATCAGGATTTACTGTGTCAACCAGGAAAAATGTCTACAAGCCCACAGGCAACTGAAGCTCCCGAACTGCACCAACCTACAAGTAATCCTCTGCAGGCATCTTCGGATACTGGAGAGAAGATTTTCTATGACCCACTAAACATTAATGTTGACCAATCTAACCAGTCATTAGATGTGATTGAACAAGAACCTGCACAGCCTGCTAATGCTAATAATGTTGTATCTGTTTTGCAAAAACCTACCTTTGCTAGTTTACTCCAAAAACCGGTGGAAAATGGGAAAAGAAGGCATGCAGTATGCCTAAGATATTTGTGGGGGATGCAGTGTCCACCAGACAGGTTTTTCGTGGGGAGAGAAATCATAAAGCATCAAATGGGTTTTTTGCAGTCTGAGGTATATGCTTTAATACATGCAACTGGAGAAACAACGTATGACGTTAGCTTTCGTACAGAAGATTTATTGAATAAATTCTGGGTTATTCATTCAGCCCCAAAAAATGATGCTATCTGGACACAATTCCAGGCAATTCCTCATACTAAAACTTCCTTGAAAAAAGTAACCATTTTGTTCTGGAATGAGGGGGTGAACCTAATGCACATAATGTATTGGCTTGAAAATTGGTGTGATGTTCAGGGTACCCTGAACCCATTATAGATCTGGGGGGTTCTGGACAGAGGGGTGGAAATTTAAAATTAAGTTGCGGAGCACTTTGGAAGGTACTGAACATCTCTCTAACTGCTTCTTCCTGTGGAGAGATAAAGGGATCATCTTCTGCCAAGGTCAGCCTTGAGTTTGTTTTAAATGTGGATCATCGAGGCACATTAGCCCCAATTGTGAAAAAACAAAATGCTGGGTATGTGGTGCTTTGGGCCATGTAGGATTTTACTGCACAGCAACTCCCAAATGCAATTTATGTGACGCTGAAGGTCATTTATTCACGACTTGTCCATGGGCATCCCACAACAATACAAATTCGGATTTTGCAGAGCAGGATTTTTACATCAACAAAGCAAGTCATGCTCAAAAGAAAACACCTGTCCATAGGAATGATTCAGATAGACAGACAATGGTACCAGAAAATCCTCCACCCCCAACTGATGTGACAGTGATCATCCAACCAACAAACGCTCCTATCCCTGAAGTAGAGCGGATTAACCCCCCAGGAGCAGAGATGCCTCCCCTACCTCCTCCACCAATTGCTTCTGATACTCCAGCAGAAGAAGAGGATTTCCAGGTGGCTTCACGTAACATGAGAAAAGCTCTCACTACACCATCTCCTGAAGTAGAACCTTTACAAACTTCAAACGCTTACTCAGTTCTCTTGTGGGGAGATACGGAGATGGAAGAAGACTCAGATGCCATCTCGATTTCTTCCTCACAGGTGGAAGTACCCTCAGATCATGAAGACCTAGAGAAGTCTGACCCCAACCAGACCTTAGGAAAAAAATGGAGGATGAGATCAGACTCAAAAAAAAAGAAGAACAAGACACTTAAAAATGAACTAAATCTTCCTTTTCCCCCATGGATTTATACAGTATTAAAGTGGCATCTTTAAATACAAATAGTATAAAGTCTGAGAGAAAGAGAGGAGCTACCTTTTCCTTATTTTGAAAATCCGGATTTTGATCTTGTTTCTTACAAGATACTAGACTCCACACAGCCAGAGAAATAGCCATAGCCAAAACAGCTTGGTTCTGTGGACCTAGTGAATGATCCATAGGTGAAGATCTTTGTAGTGGTCTAGGAATCTGCATAAATGATTCTAATGCTAAAATCATACACTTGGTGAACATCTGCCCAGGTCGGGCTTTACTGTTAGATATCACACTTAATATTGATTTTAGACTGTTAAATATTTATGCAGGTCAGACAAAAGCAGGTAGGATTGAGCTATTTAAAATGATATAGCCTTTTTTGTTCACTTTGAAACAGATTATTTGGGCATGAGATTTCAATTGTGGGAGGTTAAGGTCAGACACAGGTCATCGAACAACTAAAGTATTTTGTGACTCTCTCTTTCTTAACCAATTATTATTACAGACAGGACTATTAGATAGCTTTTCTAAACTACAGCCTAAACCATCTTATACTTATCATAGAGGGAAATTATTACACCTCATTGATTACTTTTTTATTTCTCCCTCTTTATCCTTAGCTTCTGTAAACACCCAGACCACCCCTACTTCGGATCATGATGTTTTATAGATTAATATGGCTAACTATAAGGAGTCTACATAGGGGAAGGGGTATTGGAAACTAAATATCACCCTTCTAGAGGACATAGAAGTAAAACAAGGCCTAGAATATACCTTAGCAGCAAGAAAGTCTATGTACTTTCTTTATGACACCCCGGTGACTTGGTGGATAGACACTAAGACTGATTTAACAGATTTTTTGAAATTAGCAGGACGAATAAAAAGGACGTACCAAAACTTGCGTTATAATGAACTACGTACCAATTTATATAAACTAATCTCTCTACAGAACTCTATCAATAGAGACTGCTCACAGCATATTGCTAGACTAAAAAATGAAATGATACAATTTCAGTATGTTAGACTAGTCACTTTGGCCCAGGAACAAAGTTTGTACACAGGGTAAGTCTTTTTTCACTAACCCTTTTGATGGTTATCAAGCTAGATGCAGACAAAAAATGATGCCTTTTTTAGATGATAAATCTGGTAATATTAAAACAGAATATACAGAAATCCTAACAATTGTAGAAGAATTTATAACCTCCTCCTTTAGTGCTCATATGACATCAAGTGATAAAAGTTGGCAAAAGAAAATAAGAGATTGGCTTTCCCAACAAAACTTACCCCAAATAACAAAGGATTTGGGCATTATTGTGCAGCAACTAATAAACACAAAAGAGCTATACAATACAGCAACTTAAACTAGGTTCTGCCCCAGGTATTGACGGTCTATCTGTAAAATTTTATGGGAAAATTGTTTCACAGCAACTATTGCAAGAGCTTACGTCTGTTTTCAATCTTATGTTAAACAATGGACAGATTCCAGAAATTATTTCCCAAGAGTTACTGATTTTTATAGTTAAACAAGCATTTGTCAATGTCGAATGTTGTCGTGCTGGCATTGGCATTGGCAGTGCTGGAGCTAGAGACACATACTAAGAATGGCAGTGAAGTATTGAAGTGACGCCAACTCCATCCCCACCCTGTAGAGAGCAACAGGTATTGGGGTGTGCCTTTAGGTTGTCGGTCATAACGCTCATGCCATTGTACCTCACCCTTCCCTGTAGACACTGACAAGTGTCGGGGGTGGTTTGGGGTCTTTGGACATTATACTTACCCCATTCCATAAGGAAATATGCTGATGTGGGTGCAGTATAGGAGCATGGAGTGAACTTTGTGGCCGAACAGTGCAAGGCGCACCATGATGCCTGTCAGTAGCTGCAGGGTGGCTGGTGGAATGGTGTGAGCATTACATCTGATGATCCCAAGTGACACCCCTGATGCCTGTCAGTCTGTACTGGGTGGGGTGCTACAGTTGGAAACCCTAACACCGTAGGTGTGAGGTGGTAGTTTTACTCCATATTTTCAACATGGGCTGCTGGTCAGGCCTCCTCATGAAAAGCTGTACAATCACTCTGTTAGCTGAAAGGTGGTTTTGCACAGCGGCTGTGCCATTTGGTGACATAGGGATGAAAGCACATTTTTGGGCAGGATGTGGAGAATGACAACTGTATTGTTTATGAGGAGGTGTAAAAAAATGGCAATGTTGAAAATCTGGAGTGACAATATGAAATATTGGTGAAGTAATGAACATGCATACAAACTGTGCAACACACATCTGTAACCCAATTATTTTTGTGAGTTTGTTAGCCACATTTGTAATATAGGCATTTTGGGACCTCCCCTTATGAACAGTGGTGCTGCGATTTTGTTAATCTGTTCCACAAGTTGATTTCCCACAGTGACCATGCCATTGTGTGCCACAGGTGTGGAAACACATTTTGGGCAGGATGTGAAAAATGACAGCTGTACTGTTCATAAAGAAGTGTGAAAAAATTCCAGTGTTAAAAATCTGGCATGGAAATATTGCAAATTTGCAAAATTACAAGGGTGAGTGGAAACTGTGCAATGCACGCTTACAACACAGTCATTTAATGGACTTTTGGCACCAAATTTTCAACATAAGCATTTTAGGACCTCTACTCATGAACATGTCACCGTCATTTCCTCAAACTGTCCCAAAAAGTGATTTTGCACAGTGACAGTGCTATTCTGCGCCGGACGTGCAAAAACAAATTTTGGCCAGGATATGTAAAATGACAGCTGTACTGTTCATCAGGAGGTGTGGGAAAATGCCAATTTTGAAAATCTGGAGTGAAAATATTACAAATTCAGGCAGTTACAAGCATGCATGAAAACAGCACAATGCATGCTTGTAAAACAGCCATTTTTGAATTTTTCCCACCAAATTTATAACATAGGCCTTTTGAGAGCCCCCCTCATGAACAGTGGCACTCTCATTTCATTAATAAGTCCCAAAAGCTGATTCCATGCAGTGACCACAAAATCACCTTTCAGGGCTGATTAATGCCATGACAGTGCCAGAATTCATGAGGTGGGGTCCCAAAAACCCCATGTTGAAAATTTGGTGCCAAAATTCCAAAACATGCCTGAGATAAGCATCAAAGTTGAAAAAACCCTATTTAAGCCATTATACAGCTTACCGGCATTTCCTCAGTTCGCGGTCGGCTTTGAAGAGTGCAGACATATTCCCTGTCCATCGAAGATCATCGTGCTGGACTCTGGAAGTAAGTATGGGGTGGGGGTGTGTGGGGAGGCAGGGTGCGTAGTGGGCGGGTACGGGTTGTGGGAGGCGGGCAAGGAGATTGCAAGGGACAGTTTTCTTATTTACAGGTTCAAAAAAATTAAAAAATAAACATTGGGGGATATTTTTTATTTGCAGCAGCTTTGGCACGCTGGGGTGGGCTCCAAGCATGCCATCTAAGTGTTTTCTGGGGGATGCTATAGCCAGAAGGGATTGGGCACCCCCTGCCAGCACACAACGAAGCGGGAGGGGAAAGATCTGGAGTGATTGGGCACCCCCTCAGCACATAACAAATGGGGGGGATGCATTATGCCGGCGGGAAGTGGGCTCCCCGTCAGCATATACATTCAGCCAGGGTATGCCAACAGGGGGATTGGGCACCTCCAAAGTCGACAGTATGCTGCCATGTTACTTTTCTTTTTTTTCACTACCAGGGAAAGTACATCAGGAAGTCCACTGTGTATGACGAGCTTAGCTAGCATTGCAGCAGTCCTTTTGTTTGATCTCATCGCCACATTAATTATGCACAGTGTGGTACCGGCACACAGGCTGATTGGGGAATGAGGGACGCACCTACTGATGTGTGCCTTGCATTCACCCAACAGTGACCGTGCCTCCAAATCTGCACTACCACAAGATGTTGGCTGTGCAATTGCACCAACATAAAAAGGGGACAAAGCAGCAATAAATAATTGGAGGCCAATTTCATTATTAAATTGTGATTTTAAAATCTTGATGAACTTTCTTAGTAATCGAATATCTATGGTTTTACCCCAGATCATACACTCTACCCAGGTCTGCTCGGTCCCAGGGAGAAAGATAACAGATGTCTTAATTCTGTTTAGAGAAATTTTGGCAAAAGGAACAGAAGGAGAAATGATGGGTTACATGCTGTGTCTGGATCAGACAAAAGCGTTTGATTCAATAACACACACTTATTTGTGGGCAGTTTTATCTAATTATGGCTTTCTCCCAAAATTTATCTCTTGCTTAAAAATAAGTTACAAGCAAGCTTAGTACACCCCTTTATTAATGGTTGGATAGGTCATACCTGTTACATAAAAAAAGGAGTCCATCAAGGATGCCCCATAAGTCCAGCATTATATATTTTAGCTCTGGACCCCCTGATAAGAGCAGTATAAAATAACAAACTAATTACTGAGCTATCAATATCCAGCCAGGACTCTGAAATAAAAACTTTAGCGAGTGTGGACAATCTCATTTTAACTTCAGCTGACTCCCAATCCATTGAACCAACATGAGATATATTGCACAAATATGAATTAGTTTTTGGTTCCACTCTTACCTATAGTAAAAGTGTCAGCCTTCCCATAGGATTCCAACAATTACCCACAGACAGGCTCATGGGTATACCAGTTGCAACTACCCCACAGAAAATCCTAGGCATTTATTTTGGTCCAGGTGATTTAGCCACTCTGAACTGGGGAAAAGCCATTGGTATAGCAATGGAAAAAGTGAAAACCTGGAATAGATGGAACATGAGTAAGAAAAAATGAATTTATACTATTAAAACATTTTTGATCCCTATTTTTTTTACACCTAAGTCACATTTTTTCCTTCCTAAGCAATTGGAGACTAAGTTATATGCATTTTGTTTATGTTTATGGGGCAGCAGACTTAATCAAGTTAAAGGAGCATTCACATATTTACCTATTGTTAAAAGAGGCCTTAGCATGATTAGCCCGATTGTCTTTTTCACCAGTATCTTTCTTTACACTAATATCAAACCTATCTTAGCCCAAAAAACCCACTTTATGGATGACTTGGGTTTTAGACCACTTTCAGGAGATTCAACAGGGCTGGAACAGTGATATGCCTATTCCTAAGTAAAAGTGAATGCAGTATGCCCCCCAACATTTTATTTCCTGTATTGCAAAACTTAAACAATGGAAAGTAACAAAAAACTATACTCTTAAAATGGACATGAGATCGTTTTATGACTCCACCATGCAGACCCAGTTCCTCCAAGTTCCACCCTTTTTTTCAGACCCCATTTTACAGCTTTAGATATTCAAAGTATGTTATTAGATGTTAGGACCCCCTCCCATATGTGGGATATTGTATGATTATGCACACATCAGAAACTGAATGTGAAAGGCAACCTAAAACATAAAGATAGGACTGAACATAACTGTCCCAGACCCACTTGGACAGATATATTAGAAACAATACAACACCTTTATTATGAATGTCCATATATCATTATCTTTTGGTAAGTGGTCAAGAAACAATGGAGTTTGAGTCCTTTTTATAATATTCCACCTGACACCTTATTATTGGGGCTAATACCAGTACATTGGAAAAGCTTTCATCCCTGCACAGTTAGACTCATTCTTACATGTTTCAAATACTATATATGGCATTCACAATGTAGATGGTCATTACAGCAATTCTTCCTACCTCAAGAACAACTTTTTCAACAGATCACGCAGGTATTACATACCATTAAGCAGAAGGAAGTTAATAACATCCCAGAACAACTAGTAAAGCAGTGGAAATGTACCTCTTCAATTTAGTTTTTCTTTTCTAGATTGAGGCACATAAGGAATTTTGTATGAAATGTATGATGTAATACTTATTTATGTTTAAATTTTATTTACTAGCATTTATTTGAAAAAACACTATTAGGTATATAATTTGTTTTCACTTAGAATACATTTTCCCTACCCTTTTTGTGTGTGTGTGAGTGGGGGCGTTTCAGTATTTTGGTTTAATATTGTATTTTTTTAACTATAGATTAGATGGTAAACAGACTATGTATGCATGCAATACTTATTTCATTTCTCTTATGTATTGTTTTTTATTTCTGCATGAGTAAACACTGTTGAGATTTATATTTGATCATTACAGTTATATTAAATAACTTCCCTCATCCTTTTGGGGGGCATCATTTTCAGCATTTATGAACAGATTTTAGGAATATAAAAATGTGATGTGTTGTCTAGTGTATGATGTAATACTTATTTATATTTAAGTTTATTTTTATCATTTGTGTGAAGTAATACAATTACGTATTTTATTTGCTTTCAAGTTATAATAAAAAATTCCCCTACTCTATCAGCAGGGGGCCTGACTTCCTGTGGAGTAGAGGAGCTCAGTTTGGAGTGGACAGCAGTGAAGGAGGAAGTGCTGATGTGGCAGAGGGGAGCTCTGCTGGATGACTGACGCTGGTCAGTAGCAGTTTGGTGGTGAGAGAGAGAGAGGATGGCTTGAGGCTGAGGAGTGGATCTCCTCCTCAGCCTTAATGGAGCTAGAGACTGAAGAAATGGATGGATTGTGAGGAGAAAATGTGCAAAATGGAATGCACGATGATCGGATGGAAATCAGAGAGAACGCGGAGTCTGAGAGGCTTGATGCAGGGAGAAAGGGAAAAAAGAAGCAACAACTCCCTCTGTGGAGACAGAGGGAGAAGGTAATATAAATATTGAAACAAAGCAAGTGCAAGCTAAAAGTAAAAATGTAGTGTTGGCAAAAAAAGGAAGTGGTTCTAAAGGAAAACAGCTGAGAACGAGTGACAGTAGGAAGGAGGCCTGTCAAGCTCATCTGAAACAAGCCGTTGTGGCAGTGTCAGAACTGCTAGATGAAACTGATGAAGGCCAAGAAGAGAATGATACTGAAATGAGTGCCCTGAAAGGGAAAGCTAGAAAATGTCAGAAACGGCTTGGCTTAAAATTGGCAATGTATAAAAATGCTGATATAAAAGCAAGTACAAATAAACAGGATGGTGACAAGAAAAATTCGTCTAAGAGGGAAATGAAGCAAAGAAAGTGCAGCCAAAATGAAAGAAGGGAGGGAAACTCAAAAGATGGCTTAAATGGAACCGATGATGATAATATAGACTTTCCTGATACTCCAGAACGGGTTGCTAAAGCCCTAGTCAATGCAGGTTGGAAAAAAACTTCAGATGGAAAGGGATGGGACCCAAATAATGACTCCCAAAATAATATGCCAACATAAAAAGAAACAGAAGGGGACAAGGAGGTAACGGGGTCTGTAGAACATGAAAGATAGGATGAATCAAAAAGAGTGGTGGATACAAGGGAGGGATGTGGAAGAAAATATAGGCCTTGATGAAAGGGAGGAGTTGCAGTCCTCCATGGAAGTAATAGAAAAAACAATGCAAACAGAAAAAGAGCAAAGTGACCAAGAACTTTCAAAATTTAGAAATGTGTGAGAGGAGAATGTCAGAGAGAAATTGTTTCATGAAGGGATGCAGCGTTTAACTGAACCTGCAAAGTGAAGAAATGCTATAAGACTTAAATACAGAGGCCTGGGAGCAGATGCTCCTGATAGACTGTTTGTGGGGAGGCAACTAATTAAAGGAATGTATGACGTTTTATGATTATGAAGTATATGCCTTAATACATATTCCTGGAGACATTATTTATGACATAAGCTTTAAACATCCCTCAGGACTGATATATTTTGGAAATTGTATCATCAGCTGAAAAGCACAACATTATTGAAAGATTTCATCATAATACCATTGATAAAACAAGCATTTAAAATAGTAACAATCTTATTTAGAAATGAAGGAGTAAATGTGGCAGATATGGCCGTCTGGCTAAAACAGAAATGTGAATTAAAGGGTCCACCAAAGCCAATATTAGATAAAGAGAATCTGTTGCCAGGTGGCTGGAAATTTAAAGTGGTATTGAGACAACAAAATGGAGACATGGAATATCTTCCCAACTGTTTCTCTTTGGGAAGAAATAGAGGAACTGTATTTTATGCTGGTCAACCACAAGCATGTTATTAGTGTTGGGATAAAATACACTTGAGTAATGCATGTGAAAGAATCAAATGCGGGTTATATGGACAGTTAGGACATTATTGGGCAGTTTGTAAGAATCTCATTAGCAAGGGGAGCACAATATATATTTGGCCCTAACAAAAAAAGAAAAAGCAAAGCAGAACAAAATTGTGGATGTGGCATGAGAAGAAGAAGAAGACAGAGATAAGGAAGGAAGTCGAGTGGATAAAAGACCTTTTACCTCTGGTGAGCAAATAGAGCATACCATTGAAAAAGGGGGCATATTGCAGCCTGAGACAGAGCAAACTGCTCCAACAAAGATTTTGTAACCTACAGGGAAGAAGTTGAAGAAATTCACAATGGTGACCAGGTCCAGAAATAAGGGAATAAAACAAAGGGAACCTAAAGCTATGGAACAAGAAGAAGAAGAAGTAATGAAATTATCAAATACATTTACAGTGTTGCAGGACAAAGAATGGGTGACTGCAGATGAGGACACTGATGATTCTCTCTCAGAAGAGATAGATGGGGGGAGCATCAAATTGTGATTCGGTAGATACACAAGATTCTAAGAAAAGGAAAAAATAAAATAGCATAGAGGGAGAAAGAAAGAAAAGGAGGAAAAAACAAAATCTAGCATGGAGGGTCTTACCTGCATCACATGTAATGTAAATAGTATGAGAAATAAGACTAGAGGGAGGGTCACGTGATGGCTGCCTGAACAGTCACTTTCTCCCTGGCTCCCACTCCACGATCAGATAAAATAAGTTTTAAGCTGAATTTTAGGACTCTCGTGCTTAAAACTGGCTTATTCTAGTTTTAAAAAACCACAAGGAGCATTGCAGCAGCGAATTCTCTTTAAAATGGATGCAGATATGCAAGAAAACTTACCTCACCATACACCGCCAACAACACCGACTCGGGACAAGACAGCGAATCGATCAAAGGTAGCTCCAGCAGGGGCAATGGCTGATGCTAATCTCCAGGCCACACTCAGGGAAGAAAAATTCTGGGAGGGAATTTCCCCTCTGAAGGAATCCTTTGAGACCCTAACGGCATCAATTTAGAACATAACTTCCTCTCTGGTATCACTAACGCAGCTTACATCGGATAATGAATCGTGGATATCCTCTCTTGATGACTGGAGGGGGAGAGTAGACCCAGAATTGTCCCAATTGCGACACCAAGTAAAAGCCATGGAGCTCAAAATAGAAGATCTAGAAGGAAGGTCCAGAAGGAACAACCTTTTAATTCTGGGTCTTCCCGAAGGTGAAGAGGGCTCATCACCTGTACTATTTGTTCAGAAGCTGTGTAGTAAATTGGCAGGCCCTTCTCCTAATGGCCTGGAGTTTATGATTGAATGAGCTCATTGGTCCTCTGGTCCCTCCATCAGGGGCCCCTCCACATCCCATAATTTTTAGATTACTGAATTTTAGGGACAAGCAGCACATCCTTAATAAAATTTGGGATATCAGTGAGCTGCTCTGGGAGGGTAAAAGAATCCGGATGATCCAGGATCTGCCAAAGTCTGTGAGGCAAAAAACAATGGAGCTCCACCTGATAGTTATGAGGCTTACTGCAGCTGGAATTTGTTTTAAAATGAAATATCCTGCTACCCTACAGGTGCTTCATATGGAGGAATGGCATAATTTTGAATTGCATGTTCAAGCTGCTGAAAAGCTGATGAAGCTATACCTGGATTTGTTTAAGTGAGAGTACAAGGTAGAAGCATACTCTTGGGCACCGGGATGACTGTTGGGCTGCATTATGATGATTATGGACATTAATGATTTGAGATAAAATGCACCACAGAAGTTGTACCAAGACATGTGGTCACTTAGGAGGGGATCAATAAGATGGGTTGGCCCCAATCACAGTTCGTGGCTTTGTGTTAAGCTGCTATTTTGTTTTGGAAGCAGGCATGCTGGATTCATTTTTAGGTAGCTCTGCGGCGATCAGCATGTTCCAGGGCAGATATATTGCATACAGAGGAGCGTTGTTCACTACGTCTGCCTGAAACTTTTACCCCTAAAGTCACTATTTAAAGCCTGATAGGCTAAAAGGGAGAATTCTAATGTTTGAGCTCTCATTTTTTTTTGAGTTAGTTACCTAATAGCAGTACTTGGCTATAGCCTATTCAGGTTCTAATTAAGAATTTGATCCTTTCTTTTGTTCGTGTTTCCTTTTGTATTACCAAAGGGAGCACTTGGTAATATATGCAAGTAATACAAAATGAATCATTAAACGAGTGTCACGATATAGAACAGGGACTATGGAGTTTAGTAGTAATCTTTCCTTGTTATGGATTGTAAGGTATAAATAATAGTCAGTGGTGTCTCATAAGGATAGTAAAGAGTTAATACATAAGTAATTTGCATCAGAATTCTGTTTTATACCGGTTGATAGATTATCCAATTAAGTGTGCTTCTTACTCATGTGGTGGGGTGGGGGCGGGGGATTTATGGGGTTGTTTAGGGAAGGATATATCACAGCCCAGATTTGAATAACGCTCTGGTGAGTAAACCAGATTGGAAAGAGAACGGGTTTTTATTTTTCTTTTACTGTGGGAGAAGGGGTTTATATCTATGGTTGTTCTGGGTTTTGTTTTTTTGTTTCGGGGGGGATATAAGGGAGGATAAGATACCTAGTCAAGGGGTAAAATGGGTTTCTTTAGTTTTGGAAGACCTGGGGACACTTTGAAAAGGGCAGATACAAGATGAAATATGTCTCATGGAACATTAAAGGGTTATGTACTAGCATTAAATGGCACCAGGTGCTAAGACACATGCAGACACTACAATGTCAGATAGCATTTCTCCAAGACACTCATCTCTTGACCTCAGAGAACCTTTTTCTTAGATGTCAATGGGTGGGACAAAGTTATACAGTGGCAAATTCCACTAATCAGTGGGGAGTGGCTATTCTCCTTCTAAGGGGACTAAATTTCCAATTAAATATGGCCATTGTGGACCCAGAGGGGCGATACATTTTTCTACATGGGGCTCTGGATCATATAGAAATGCTTATGGGGTGTATTTATGGTCCAAATAACCCATCCCCTAATTTTTTTACTGGGTTATTAAAAGTGATCTCCAGATTTATACACCTCCCTTTAATTTTTGCAGGGGACTGGAATATTACCATGACCTCTAATTTAGAAACGTCAAATAGTCGGGTCACTAGACCATCTTTGACACAACAAGCTCTCCAGGAATTTATAACCATGGGAGGTCTCTGTGATCCTTGGAGAACCCTCCATCCAACTAATCGAAAGTATACTTTTTATTCCCCAGTACATAAATCCTTTTCTCAGATTGATTTCTTTTTGGTTAGTGTCGAAGCCCTGCCCCATATCCCAGATGTCAGTATAGCTCCTAGAGTATTGTCAGATCATTCACCAGTATGGCTCCTATACAATCCCAATCCAAATATTAGGTGGGATAAAATATGGAAATTAAATACACAACTTCTCAAAGACTCTTGGGTCATAGCAAGCAAGCTCTTATCTGAAGTTTTTGGCAATCTAACTTAGGTTCTATTGCTAATGTAGATAAAATATGGGGGTGTTAAAAATGTGTCCTTTAGGGGGAATGTATTCGGATTACTTTGACCCATAAGAAAAAAAGAGAGGCTTCCTTGCAAGCCCTTTTATTGCAGATAGAGGCCCTTGAACATAGCCCAACCCTGGAATCCTCTGAACGAGAACAAGTTGAATTAACCAAATTAAGACATCAATACACAGATTTATTAAGGGAAAAGTCTGAATATGCATTGCTAAAGACACAGTCAATGTATATAGACTAGGGGGATAAAGCGGGACATTTGTTGGTTATGCGACTTAAAGAACAAGAAGCTTCCCACTTGGTAAAAGCTATTTCCTTCCAAATTGATGGTACCCTTAAAACTTCCCCAGTAGAGATTACCCAAGAGTTTGACAGGTTTTATTCACAGCTATACTCTCCTCCCCTAAATGTGCTTTCAAATAAGGAAGTTCAGGATTATTTAGAGAAGATTCCACTCCCGCAGTGATCCCAAGATCAACAAATTCTCTTAACGCGGCCTATATTACAGTCCAAAATTTTAAATGCCATCCAGGCTTTGGCATCGGATAAATATCCAGGCCCAGATGGATTTCCTGCTAACTTGTACAATACCCAGGCAAGTGATTTAACTCCCATTCTTGCTCAGGTCTTCTCCTTCCTCTGTGAAAAGGGTATATCTGATTCCTCGCTTCTGCAGTCCCTTATAATAGTCTTATCCAAATCCAAAAAACCTCCTGATAAAGTTACCAATTATTGGCCCATATCTCTTATGAACTGTGATATTAAAATCCTAGCAAAAATTTTGACTGCTAGGGTAATGCAAGTCTGGGAAGGACTCATAGGACCTGAGCAGGTAGGGTTTATGAGGGGGAGATCCTCTCTGGACCATCTGCGGAAGCTGGAACATATTTTCTCCGTGTCCAGGGAGTCTCAGGACCCAATGGTTTTGGTGTCCCTGAATGCGGAGAAAGCTTTTGACAGGGTACACTGGAACTTTCTCTTTCTGACAATGGAAAGATTCGGTTTCCCTACCAAGTTTATTGAGTGGGTGAAGATCTTATATGCCAGCCTGAATGCTAAAGTATACTGCAATATTATTCTATCAAGAGGCTTTTCTCTTCACTCGGAAACTCAATAGGGTTGCCCTCTATCCCCATTTTTGTTTAATGTTTATTTAGAGCCCTTAATCAGACTCCCAAATTCCTCCCCACAGGTGCATGGTATTATACTAGGCCCTCTTGAAGTTAAAATCTCAGCTTATGCTGATGATCTTTTACTGCACATTTCACATCCTGCCATCTCACTACCAGTCGCTCTTCAAATTATTTCTCAATTTGGATTGGTCTCGAATTATAAGCTAAATTTGGCTAAAACTACCCTAATGCCCTTAAATAATTATGTATGTCCCACCGATTATATACATTTAGGACTGAAAGAGTCATCTAAACTTGTATATTTGGGAATAACTCTCACGCAAAGTGCCGTTTTGAGGAGAAGGTTGAACCTGGAGAATTTGGTGGTAACCATTGCAAGGGATTTAAATAGATGGGGCACACTCCCAATGTCAATGCAAGCTAGAATCAGCATTATTAAAATGAATATCCTTTCCTTGCATTTTTTAACCCATTCATATGTTTAACCTTTTTATCCCAATGGCATGGTTTAAAAAATTTCATGCACTAATATCCTGCTTTATTTGGCAAAAGAAGGACCCACGCCATTCTTATATAAAGCTGGGCAGTCCAAAAACCTTTGGGGGGACCCAGGCTACCAAATTTTTATTTATATTATTCAGCCAGTCACATCTCAAAATATGCCAGATGGATTATAGATCTGGGGCCTATGAATCCCTTAATGTATACACCCATTTGGTTACAAGTTGAAAGATATTTGATTACAACAGTGGGAATATCTCTAGATGCTATGTATTTTGTATACTTAAATAGATTACCTCCACAACTAAGATACACAGTCATTGGTACATTGGTTAAAGTACATACTCAACTTTGTAGGTCTAGGAAATACGAGAACACAAGGGATATTTCCCAACCATTATATGGAAACCCCAATTTTAAACTTCAGGGGGCGCTTATTTGTATACCAGAGATACCGGGGAAATGTATTTCTGATCTTATACAGGAGGGAAGAATACCTGAAAGCCCAAAATTACTTCATGAGCTGGGGCTTCCACTGTCACAAATTTTTAAGGTGTACCAGATCCACCATATGTTGATGGATTGGTTCGGCATGCTAAACTGGGACATCAGTCAAGGAGGGTTTCTATCCCACATGCAATCTCTTGCCCAGTCACCCCACTTCGTCTCTTGTTTAGTGACCTTTATCTTTCCTTATATGTGTCCCACAATATCTGGGGAATCCCAGTACTGGAGTAGGACACTACCCATGTTACCTAAGGAATGGGATCACATTTAGTTGGATCTTTACCAATACTCCAAAAATGATAGGTTATGTCTTACCCAATTCTATATCCTCCATAACATATATTTTACCCCAAGGCATTTGCTTAGAATGGGTAAACTTCCTACAGCAACATGCTTTAGATGTGCTTCGGCAGATGGATCGTTGTTTCATATTCTATGGGAGTGCAATAAAGTGGTCTCACTATGGGAGAGAATCAAGACAACAATTAATCCCCTATTAGGCTTAGTGGATCTTTTTCTCCCCTGAAATATGTATTGTAGGGGCTCTTTCATCGATCCCTGTTAAGGAAAGAGGGTTCCATATTTCTTTAGTCTCTTTAGTGGTAAAGAGACTGGTATTACGTCACTGACTAGATCAGGAAGAAATTTCTTATTCGGAATGGCTAAGGGAAATTCTGCATAGCCTAAGGATTGAAAAAACAATAGCCACTCTTAGGGACTGTCCTCAAGGATTTGACAAGAGGTGGGGGCAAATTGGAGACTCTGCTAATGGTGTAAACATCTCCTTTAAATGACAATTGAATAAATAATAATATACACTATGGATATATTAAGTCTGACATTGTAAGGATGAAAGCGTTTTGATAGATTTTTTAAGTTTACTGTATAGCCATGAAATGGAACCCACTCATTTCTCTTTCTTTTACTTATTTTAGTTTTATTTTATGCCTTGGTATCTTAGGGGAGGAAGGGGTTAATAAGGGAGGGGGCATTTATGTATTGCTTGTGCAGCTATTTCTAAAGATGTTTGGTCTTTACATGCTATGTAATTTACAATGTGACTGTACAAGTTTAATAACAAGAAAGCTTATTAAATTAAAAAAAAAGAAATAAGACTAGGCGAGTGGTTACATTTGAAATGCTGGGAGGACTTAAAGGGGACATAGCCATGTTGCAGGATACAAGGCTGTACTCAGTCTCAGAAATTAATGTGGCACCAAAAGAATAGATGTGGGGGTCTTTAATACGGTCTTTGGGAGAAGAAATATGTTCAGGTTTGGGGATTTTTTTTTCACAAGAAATGAAAATACTAAAAGTGATGGACATAGCTCCTGGTAGAGCAATTATGGTAGACATTGAACTTAAGGGGCAAGTAATCAGAGTGATAAATGTGTATAATCCTCAGATGAAAGCAGATAGAAATAAATTAAAGGGAAAAATTGAATCTTTTTTGCATACTGCAAAACTTACTTTATGGGGGAGATTTTAACTATGGGATTAAAAAGCAGGATTGGGGTAAATCAACAGAGAAAATGTTTTGTGATACTGTATGTTTAAACAGTATATTAAAAAGGCAAGGATGGAGGATGTGTTTGAAAGGAAAGGAAAGAGGGCAGAGCATACATATTTTAGAGGAAGAATGTCATCAAGAATAGACTTTTGGTTTGTATCTAAAAGGACAGCAGTAGAGGAAGCATACATAGTACCAATGGAAACAACAGATCATATGGCAGTATGTGCTAAAATAAATACTGGAAAGACTATAATGCATGGATGAGGATATTGGATAATGAATTTGGAAAATAAAGAAAATAAAGAAGTACAGGAATAATTGCTAGATATGTTTGCAGCAAGGGGGACAGTGCTGGGATTGTATGAAGGTGCAATGAAATGGTGGGATGACACAAAAGCAGACAAAAGGGACATTATGATAAAAGTAGCATGGAAGAAAGAGAGAAATAAACATCAGGAATATTTAAGCTTAAGCAGTAAATTATATAAAGAAATAACGGAGCAGCACAAAGATGGGAGAAATCATACAGAAAGAATAGAAGAAATTAAACAACAAATGTGGGAGTATCAATACAATATAATGAGTTCATTAGTAATGGAGTAGAAATGTGGCACCCAGGGAACTAAAGCTCAAACCAGTACTATTGAGGATAACAGAGAAAGAGTAGAAAAAAGGGTAATGTCTGAATTAACAGATAACAATGGAGAAAAATGTGTAGATATTAAAAAAATTATGGGAATAGTACAGGAACATTTAAGACAGAAGTTTCAAGTATCAAACGATAAGGTACCAAAAGAGATGGTAGAGAAACTACAAGTCCCACAAATTTCAGATACAGATAAACAGCTGGTAAAAGAACTCATTACAGAAAAAGAAATTAAAAGACAGAATAAAGTCATTAACAGATAATACAGCACCAGGAGTGGATGGGATTACAGATGTTCTTAATAAAAAAATGGAAAATGTAATAGTACCTGTATTGGCATCAGTATATAACAATATTTTTATTAAGGGGGCCGTGACAGAGACAATGAAACAGGGAATTACTATATTCATTCATAAAAAAGGAAATAGAGCAGATATTCATAATTGAAGACCTATAAGCCTGTTAACTGCAGATGATAAAATTTTAGCAAAATTCATACAGAGAAGGTTAGCTGAGCGTGCATCAGAATTAGTTATGAAAACACAAACATGTGCATTGCCTGGAAGAAACATAAGGCAAAATTTAATTTTTGTTAGAGAAATAGTGGATAAAGGTAATAGGGAAGAACTGGAAGGATATTTGTATACACTAGCTCAAGAGACAGCTTTTGATTCAGTTAAGCAGGATTATTTATGGGACATATTAGAAAAATACAATTTTCCGACAGAACTAGTGAAGATAGCAAAAGTTTTATACTTTGAGGCACAAGTATGCCCTTTGATAAATGGACATTTAGGGACATCTATGTATATTAAGAATAGAGTAAATCAGGGATGCCCCTTGAGCCCCCTTTTGTATGTCATGTATTTAGATCCATTGTTAAGATTAATTGAAGAAGGCAAATGGGTTAAGGCAATAAAATTGGGGGAAATGGATTTAATTAAATCTAGTGCTCATGCAGATGATTGCTTGTTTTTTATGAAGGACCAAAAGTCAGGGGAGAGAGCAGTTCAGAGGTTCCATGTTAAAATAGCGACTGCAAAATCGCGATTATAAAGATCGTGCCGTAAATACGGCAATCATTACAATCGCGATTTAACATTATAGTGCACCATTTATAGCGTTAGCATCAAAAACACTGGCAGTAACTAGCACCGGAGACTCACAGATCGCGTCAGGGAGCCGCCACTCCTACCTATGTCGCTGCTCAGATTTGAACCACTAATCCTTTGCCTAAACACTCCCGGGATCCCTATAAATTGTCCTGTGAAGGTAGAAGAGGACTGAATTCAATTTACCACATGGCTGCTGGATGCACACATTCCCTGTTTGAACACACGTTGTTATGTGCCCAATGCATGCTGGAAATGCAGCTGTTATGTCTACAGCAAAGGCATGAGATCTGACCCAGGTCTTCTCGCCAAACATGCCTCAACTGTAATGCCCCCAGCCCTCAAATCATGCTGGGAATTACCCTTTGCAGCCTGCAGGTGGCAAAATCATTCATAATGGCATCATTTTGCTAATTTCATTTTAAACTCTCTGTTGGATGTCAATACCTGTTACCAATTCAGTGCATCACTTAGCAACCAGATAGTAGGCACTGAATTAAATTGTGTGTATACGTTTTTATGTATTTAACAAACCTGTTGTTTTTTGTTGAGGAATATAAAAATGTTGGTAATTTGCGAGTGTTAGAGCTATTAGCAGTATTGGTGAGCAGGTCAGCATACTTTTGGCACTATTATGCATGGTCACTTATTTTGATTATGCTGTGGCAGGAATTTTCACTGTATTGCCTGTAGCGCTATACTTTCAACTCGCTGAACTGCCAGTAGTGATATTGCCTTCACGATTGTTGCAATCACCATTTTGTAGTCACGATTTTCACAGGATACCGAGTTCAGTTACTAGAAAGGTATAAGGGGTATACAGGAATAACAATTAATATAAATAAAAGCAAGATACTTCCATTTGGGAAAGTTAAAAGAGAAAAACAGGGAAGCATTGAACTAGCTAATAATAAAATAGAAATATTAGGGATAACTTATGGAGGAATTGATGCAGCAAGAGAAAACTGAGAAAGGAAATTTCAGATAGCAGCTAAAAGGTTAATAGATGGACGAGCTGGAACATGACGAGGGAAAAGAGGATATATATGTTCAAGACATTCATAATTCCAATATTTTTATATGTGGTGCATATTTTCCCAGTACCATGGGAAATTCAGATGAAAGTATTAGGATTGTTTTTTTCATTATTATGGGGGAGCAGATTAAACCTAGAAAAAAAGAGTGCACACATACAGACCTATAAATGAAGGAGGATTGAACATGTTAAATCCTGTTGTATTTTTTATAATGTTGTTTGTATATATGAAAATAAGACCAATATTGCAAAAAGAGCAGAATGTATGGTTAGTTCTGATAAATAATTGGGAGGAGGTATTGATGGACAGTTGGGGGAAAAAAGGAAATGTTAAAAGAAAATATTTGTTACCAGATAATACAAATACCTGTATGAACTATCTAACACAATGGAATGTTTCAAGAGATGAAATAAAGATAAAAAAATGGAGGTAACTTATAGAAGAATCAAAGAAGACAAGTATTATTAAGAATCCATGTGTAAAGCGGAGGATGGAATTAATGTGGATATATTGTTAGAAATCATGTTGGAAAAACGAATACCAAAAAAGATACAGGAAGTAATATGGATGTATAGCCATGGGAAGATTAATGTGAAAGGGAATTTAAAACATAAGAGGATGGAGGAAAGGAATTGTCTGGGGAAGCAATGTATGAATCAAGAGGAAACAATTAAGCATGTGTTGTTTGAATGTGAATTTATAGAAAGGTTTTGGGAAATGTTAGCTAGAATGTGGGGGATGGAGGTGTTTAAAGGAATGACATATGCAATACTAGTATGGTCAACTAACAGAAGAGTGGATGACTATGGAAAGAAGTACAGTGTTATGTGATTTTTGCTATAATTAAGTGCGGGATATGGCAAGTGAGATGTCAAAGGTTTATACAGAACAAAGAAATCATGATAAATGGCTTGCTGTTTAAAATGCAAAAAGAAGTGGATAGTATTTATCAAAAGGAATGCATATATTTTGGAGAAGGAAGAGGTAAATATATGTGGAGAAATTTTGAAGGGATAGGATAAAGAAATAAGAAACATATGAAGTCATGTGTAATGCAAATATAATAGAATATGTAATGTAAGAAAAATATATTGTAAAGTTATGTTTTTGATTTTAAATAAAAAAATTCCCCTATTCTTTTTCAATAAGTGCCATGGTATCTTTAGCATCCACCTGAACTACCACCAATTCAGGCAGATGGGACCTCGGTTTAATGTCTTATCTGAAAGACGGCACCTCAGAAGTGCAGCAAGCCTCTCATGCTGCACTAATGTCAGTATTGGGATATTAACCCAAGTGCCAGATATGGGAACTGAACCCACAGCCCTCTGATCTCCCCGCCTCACAGGCAAGTGTGCTACCTACTGAGCCACTTACACTGACATTGTAGTGCCACACAGATGTCATCTTCAGACTTTCAGAGTGAAGAGAAGCAGACTGTGCTGGAAAACATAAAGAGGATCAAAATTAAAGTGACAGAAACCACAACCAGTCACTACCCAGGGAAAAGACCAAAGAAAAAAAAAAGAAATATGCAGGGGGAGGGTGACAGTGCAGGACCTGCGCTTTACCAAAGTGCTTAAATTAAAAGCCAAGTGCAAAACATGCTGAGGACAAACCAGGGGATTAAAAAGAGCAGTAACAGCACAGCAGCAAAGATGATTCTTAATAAATACAGGTAATACAAACAACAAAAATCAGTCAACAAGTAGGAAAAGTAAGTATGAATAATCATTTCATAAATATGCAAAGCATTATTTCATAAATAGGCATGCATCAGCATATCAATAATTGAGTCCAAAAGGAGATACTGTATTTAGAGTTGCAGCCCTGCTTGTTTCTCAGTATAAGAACTGGCTGACAATATCATCACCTCCTACACACAAAATCCTCTTTATCTTCTATCAATGCCAGCAATCTAAAGACATGTTGAGTGTTGACTTATGTCCGGTGCTTCCAAAAATGTCTCGCCTTAACATGGGTTTTATTTTTTTGTCCTGAAGCTCACATTTCATTTGCCTGACATGGTTCCTGTGTTCCTTCAATACTGCTCCCCACCCCCCAAACTCCATGGCCTTCTCATGCTACAATGGTGTAAGATGGCTGGATTGCCTGTCTTCGTCCCTGTGAAGCTACTTACTACTGTAGCAGCTGCCAGTAAATACTCACCAGTGATGACCAACACCACCAATTCTCATCATGATTACACCACTGCATGAACCACGGTCCTGCTCATGGCCTGCTCCCACATCCTAGCACCACAAGATGCCATCAATGGAAAAGGCACTAAAGGTGCTGCTTCCCAAAGGTACACTGCACATGCTTTGAAAGTATGCAAGCAAAGGGGAGGTGGCAGGATGGGCATGGGGGAGTGACAGTTTTTTTGTAGGTGGGCAGTGCGTGGCTATGAGCCATGCCAATCAGAGAAAACTGAGGGCTGAACACTGGTGGGTGTGGTGCATGGTAGTGTGTAGCCAGCCCGACTGACCCCTTCCCCCACCGAGAATCCTCCTGCTATGTTTGTCTGGCTGACTGGCTGGCTCAGAGTATGGCAAAAAAACAACTGAAAAAAAACATAAAAACATTCATTCACACTCAGGTCAGATATGGAAATTAGTTTGGCTGACTAGGCTCCCCAGAACTCCGGGCACTATGCGCAAGAGTAGTTTGCGTAAAGGTAAATCTGTCCCTGAGTAGATTCCAATATAAGGCCTTAGCCCTTACATCGTATCACCTCTCCTCCTTTAATAAGCTACCTAATTAAGGCACCAAGCCAGAAAATTCACTCCCAGACCCCAAATTACAGGGCAAGACACAGCTCTTTAATATTGCACTTAAATGTGAATTACTGTGGCTGGTCTCAATTTACTCTACAAATAAAAATTAAGACAATAATTCAGCCAGTTTCCCCACAACTCACATGCTTCCGACAAGTCACATCGATAACAAAGTTGTTGTAGGACTTTACATCGACACTTCTTTGCCAATGGTGATTAAATTGCAGTGGCAAGGTGTCATTGGACCACCACAGCACAAGACTTCTTGGGGGGGATTCACCCCCTGCACCACCCACATGGAGGGTTCTGCCCCCCTGCACCCTCTGGACTTATGGATTGCCAACTCCGGGGGGGGGGGGAGATTATGGTGGAGACCAGCTTACAGCAGGAGTCACTGTATCATTTGGTTTCTTTTTCATCGTTCTTTGGTGCATATTTTAGACTTACTTGTGAGATTCAGTCATTTTCACTGTTGGGCACTATTCTCTATTCAGCATCTTCAGCAATCCTGCTCTCCTTTTACATCCATGCCAGTAGCTCTCCACCCTACAACAGCCCTACCCTGTAACCATCTGCCACCTTGGAGCCCCTTCATTTGACCTTCTCTCCCCTATTACAATCCCTCATGAGCACTTCACCGCTGCCCCATCTGTAGCCCTCCCCCCACTGCCTCATCAGTTGCCATCCCCTTTGCCCAGTCAGTAACCACTCCACTGTCTCTTCAGTATCCCCTCACTGCCAATATCATATACCCTTTTTCCCTTCTTGACACAAGAGCTCAGATATAGAAGTGTGTAGCAACTGAGCACAAAACAAGGGATCACACTCAACAAACAGCACAGCTAAGGACAAAGCACCAATGTTAATAATTGGCAAGTCTATGATAAGAGGCCAGAGTTCTACTACCAGCATCTCGACAATGTCAGGATCTCAGTCATATGCCTCCTGGGGGCATCCACATGGAGGGACTCAGACAGGCTAGCAAACAATGGGCCCTATGAACAACTTAAATAGTTGCCTAAGTGGTGCATATCCGAGGAGCGTAGGCAACCGTATGTTTGAATGACGTGCAGCTGGGATCCCGCAGACCCCTGGCGGCAATCACTAAGGGTGCACAGGACACTAACGCATATGCCACTATAGCCCCACTGGCACCTCTTCACGGGGGTGTGCCCACACTATGCAGCATTCACTAACCCGCATAGTGCCAGGCACAGGGGTGCCGGGTGCCGGATATGCGATATGAGAGCAGGCATAACACAGTATGTATCCCCATGTTCTCCAGCCACTGGGTGTGGCGGCACTGTGAAAAGGACATCCATTTTGCCACAGCCCACTTGGCAGTAGGGGAGGGCTGGGGCAGTGGCACAAATGAGTGTCCAGAGGATGTCAGCTCCTACTCTGTGCAACCACTGCATGAGCGCAAGGGATCCACTGTGGGACCTGGTACAGGCATCCAATTGGATGCCCACCTGGGTCCATGACTCTGCCCAGACTGCCCACACAACTCTGTGTGCAAAGGGGGCATGGCCACAGACAGGCGGCCTGCAGGTGCTAGCAGTTGTGCATACCATACACCCTGCGCCTGTCCAAGGCCACATAGATATGCGGGCAGGATAAGCACCTCAGACATGTATTACCTGATTTTTAGTGCATTGTGCTCATTGTGCATAGGGCAGAACCTAACAAAAAGGTTGTCCTCCACATAGGTCCAAATGACCTATCCAGTCACTCCATGGATGAAACTAAGCAAAACCTAACAAATCTCTGTGACAACTTGGCTTCTATTTCATCCTCAGTCTCCTTCTCCGAGATCCTGCCTGTGTGGAGGAAAGGTGGAAACAGGCAGAAACTCAGGGAGAAGGACATTTCAGAACTGAACTCCTGGCTAAAGTCCTGGTGCCAGGAAAAGGGGCTCCATTTTGTGGAGAACTGGCAGAACTTCTGGGAGAGGGAGTTCTTCAAATTCAATGGCCTGCATCTCACAAAGGAAGGGACAAGAGCACTAGGCCAAAAAATGGACGTCTGTGTCAGTCAGTTAAACTAGTGGCCAGGGAGGGGGCAAGGGCACCACCAGTTGCCTCTTCCCAAAATTAAGTGGTTCAAGTTTGGTACAGTAAATGCACTCTTTACCACATCCAAAAAGCACTCAGACCAGGAGGACCCCCTGGATAAAGTCAGCAACCATAGTAGCCACCATTAGCAAACAGATGGTAGAAAACACAAACAGGGTCATCATACAGCAGGCTCAAGTATCAGGGTTGGGGGGCCATGTGTGTCAATGCTCGTAGCCTCCCAAACAAGATCACTGAACTCAAAGCCACAATTGCAGATTCACAACTAGACTGGGTAGCAGTCACGGAAACATGGTTCACTGAAAACCACACATGGGATGTTACAATACCTGGCTACATGCTCATTGGAAGGGATCATACAGGGAAAAAAGACAGGGGGCAGTATACATAAGGGAGGGTATCAGTGTGACTGAACACCAAAACAAACGCTGTAAGGCTGAAATCTTATGGATCACCCTAGGAGCTGGAGAAAAAAAACCCTATCCCGGTAGGGATTGTCTATAGACCTCCATCCCAGGACACTGAAACAGACAAGGAGCTCCTGGAAGCCACCCTGATGATGTCCAAAAAGGGTGAGGTGCTTTTAGTTGGGGATTTCAATCTGTCTGACGTAGATTGGCCCTCATACACAGCATCCTCAGAGAGAAGCAGGGAATTCCTCCTCACACTGCAACAGGTAGTATTAACTCAGCTAGTGGAATCACCCACTAGGGACACAGCAGTCTTGGACCTGGTACTCTCCAACAGTTCCAAGATCTCATGTGTGCATGTAGGAAGCCACCTGGGATCCAGCGATCACAGATTGATATGGCTAACAGTTGGCAGAACAGAGGATACATGTTACACAAAACTCAAGGAAGTAGACTTCAGGAAAACAAACTTTCCTGTCATGAAGTCCCGGATCAAATCCATACTGCAAACTGGAACAAAGGGGGATGTAGAAGAGTGCTGGAAAACTTTGAAGCATGCCCTAACCACAGTTACAGAGGATTGCACAAAACAGATCAGCAAATCCAAGAGGAGGAGGAACCAACTCTGGTTCACCAGAGAAGTAGCCGCTAAGAGCAAAGAAAAGAAAAATGCATTCAAGCAGTACAAAGTAACAAAGTTGGACAGCGACAGAGAGGAATACAGAAATAAACTTAAGGAGGCAGAGAAGGCAATTAGGACTGCCAAAGCACAAACAGAGGAGAGAATTGTGCAGGAGTCAAAGAAGGAAGATAAGAACTTTTATCGTTACATAAGAGAGAAAAGAAAGACCAAGAGGGAATAGTTCGCTTAGCATCTAAAGAGAGTCAGTTGGTGGAGGGGGACAAAGAGAGTTTAGAGGTACTGAATGACCTCTGCTCAGTCTTCCCTTTAGAGGATAGCAGCAAAGGTCCAATATTAAGTAACAAGGGGCAACACGAGAATGAGATCAAGCTGGACCCCTTCACAAGAGAAAGAGTCCTAGAGGATCAAAGTAAGCTGAAAACAGATAAGGCAATGGGTCCAGATGGGATCCATCGAAGGATCCTTAAAGAACTCAAGGAAAAGATTGCCTCGCTGCTGGCTGAACTGTTCAATAGGTCACTAGAAAGCGGTGTGGTACCAGATGACTAGAAAAAGGCAACAGTGGTGCCCTTGCACAAGAGTGGAAGCAGGGATGAACCAGGGAATTATCGCCCTGTCAGCCTAACCTCAGTGGTGGATAAAATTATGAAGCATTGCTCAAAGACAGGCTAGGAGAATACCTTAAGGATAATGGAAGGTGCGACCCAAAGCAGCACAGATTCACAGCTGGCCACTCATGTTTAACAAATATGGTAGACTTCTTCGACTGCGTAACCAAAACAGTAGACCAAGGTGGCACAGTGGACATAATTTACTTAGATTTTAGCGTAGCCTTCAACAATGTTTCCCACAGGAGATTAGCAAACAAGCTGGAGAGCACAGGTATAGACCATAAAATAATCAACTGGATTAAGAACAGGCTTCGGGGTAGGTCCCAGAGAGTCCTGGTCAATGGGACATTATTGAAGGAGGGAAGTATTACCAGTGGAATTCCACAAGGGCCAGCACTTGGCTCAATCCTCTTCAACATATTCATCAGCAACATTGCTGAGGAACTGGCAGGGAAGGTCTGCCTGTTCACAGATGATACAAAACTCTGCAACACAGTGGGCATAGAAGAAGGTGTCTCTAGAATGGAAGCCAACCTCAGGTAGTTAGAACACTGGTCAGAGACATGGCAGTTACAATTTAACACCAAAAAGTGTAAAGTGATGCACATGGGCAGATGTAACCCAAGGAAGACATACACTCTAAATGGGCATCAACTGAAAATGACCAGCATGGAAAGGGACCTCGGAGTAATTGTTACTGAGACTCTAAAAGTGGGGAATCAGTGTGAAAAAGCAGCAGAGAAAGTCAGTGGCATCCTCAGCTGTATAGGTAGAGGGATAACAAGTAGAAAATGTGAGGTAATTATCCCACTGTACAGGTCCTTGGTCAGGCCACACCTGGAGTACTGTGTACAGTTCAGGAGGCCACACCTAAGAAAGGACATAGACCACTTGGAAAGGGTTCAGAGGAGGGCCACCAAGATGGTTCAGGGCCCACATCAAGAACAGTATGAAAAAAGACTCAGTGAACTAAACTTATACATAATGGAGCAGAGAAGAAATGGGGACATGATAGAGAAGTTCAAATACGTAAAGGGAGTCACACAGACCCGACTGGGAACCTATTCCAAGAGAACAAAACAATGCGTACTAGGGGCCACAATCTGTGCATAGTGAGAGGCAGATTTAGAACCAGTGTGAGAAAATACTTTTTTACAGAGAGGGTGGTGGAACCATGGAATGGCCTGCCCCCAGAGGTGGTGGCATTGAAGACAGTATGGGAATTCAAGCTAGCATGACAGTCAATGTGGGCACATAAAGGGATAACAAAACCAGGTAGGGGTGTAGAAATGTATTGGGCAGACTAGAGGGATGACACGGTCCCCATCTGCCATCTGCTTCTTATGTTGTTATGATACATTATGGCTACGACCTCAAACACTGCCCCAACGCCCTCCTCAACAAACCCTATTAGTGGCATTTCTCTCATGAACCCCATCATGTAGCCTTCTTCCCCACAGCCCTGTTCATAGCAGTCGTACACTGTAGCCCCATCTGTTGCCACAGCCCTGACAGCAGCCATCCTCCCCCAGTTAAGTAGGTAGCCCACCCAGCCCTGTCTATAGTAACCCTCCAACCAGTCCCATAATTAGCCACCATCACCCTGGCCCAGTCAGTAGCCCTACACCCTAACCACATTGGTAGCTCTCATCACATCCATACGCCATCAGTAGCCCTCTTCCCACCAAAACACCACTGGTAGACTTTCTCCCCCCAAACCCCCCTTGTTGATTGCCATCCACCCCCACCAGCCTCACTAGATGTAGTATCCCATTGTTAGGGCGCCGTGATTAGGGTGCCATAATGTGGGCATCATAACAAGGGCGTGAGTGATTGGGCAATTTGGAGTTTAGATCATCCTGCACTCATGCCCTGTTGGGCATCCCACAACTTTGTGCCCCTTTCATGGCATGTCCCCCCTCAACATTGTTATATATATTTTGGGGGTGCAAACACGCCCGCAAAAAGCAAACCTTTCTCCAGGACAGTCCTGTGGGTCTGTCAGTTTAGAGTACCAGCATTTCGGGTGACATAATTCCGGTGCCCTCAATTACTTCTTCCCCATTGCCCATGCACCGTTATGGGCGAACCATCAGATGCCCTCCTCCACTGCCTCATACTGAGGCTGCTAGATCTCAACCCTGGCTGTAGCAGCACCACACATTCACATTGATAGATGTCCTTCCTCCAGCTCTGTCTAAAGCACTTCAACACTCTTTGAGCTCAATGAATAACCCTTCTCCTCCACAAATATCCATCTGTATCCCGGTTTGGCCTACAGCCCCAGGTAGTAGCCCTTCTCCTCACACACCGACAGCCCTGATGGTAACCCTAATCCATTATACAGAGTCAAATCCATAGCTTTTCTCTAACCCTACAGCCCCAGAGGTTGCACTATCCCCTCTTAAATGCTAGTAGTCCACCTCCTCTCCACTACAACCACAGTGTGCTACACCCCTCCAGTGTGCTACACACCGGTATACCGTCATAATGGTGACTGAAAGTGAGTGACTCAAACATGAGTGAGTCACTTTCAGTGCCTGTTATGTGGGCTACCCAGCAAGGGTAGCAACAGGTGAAGAACAGGGTGAAGGGAAGAACAGGAGGTAGATCGGAAGAGGAGGGCAGGTATGTAATGGGTAGTGCAGTAGAAGACTGCTGAGTTGGTGCAGTGGTGAGGGTGGTTGGCTACAGTGGGGAGGGTGCAGGGTTTGGGGTTGGGGGGGACTTACTATTTTGGTGTTTTTCTGTCCAGGAGGTTTTTTTCTGAGTTTATCCCCCTCCCCAACATGCACCCCTGGAATTAGTAATTCTTTGTAAGAGGGATGCAGGGTGTGTGCAGGGACTCATTCCCCATAGAACAACTCTTTCCATGTTCGCTGTTTCTCGCTTGGGAGGTATACATTATCTTTTCTTTTTTGGCAATATACACTCGACGTAATGGTGAATGCTATTCCATGATTATCATCATGATATGAAACCCTACAAACCTAATTCCCCAAACACCCAACTACAGTACTACACCTCCAGTCTTCAAAACAACCTATCAACAAGCACACAGCAATCAAAAATGAATGAACAAACCAACAAACAAACACAATCTGTGGTGATTAAGTAAAATCTTTGAGTGCTGCTGTTAGGCTATGGAACCATAGCCCAAACATACTGGAAACAAACAGAAATATAACTGAACATAAGCAGGATAACACTGGCAATTGACCCTTTACACATCTGCAAAATGGCCAGTTGAAGCACCTGTTCAAGTAACTGAGCTGCCTGCCTGCAGCATCAAGCAGAGCCCAGTGACCCTCTTCAACCAGCCCCACTGATGGCATTCCTGTCACTCACCCCCATTCATAGCAGCCCTCCTCCAGACTTGTCATTGGCTACTCTCCCTCCAAGCACTATCAGTAGCCACCATCCACCCCATAGCTCTGTTAGTAGCTACCTTCCTTAGGTCTGTTGGTGGCCCTACCCCTGCCATACTGGTAGCAGGAGCTGGACTCCCCTCACATCCTCATTGGTAGCCACCTTCCCCGAACACCGTCAGTATCTACACCCTCTGTTGGTGACCCCTCTCTTTTTCTATCCCTGTCAGCATTCACCCGACAACCCAGCCATTGGTAGCCATCCACCCAAATTCCCATTATTGCTCATACCACAGTCACATTGGTATATCCACCACAGCCACTTCTGTAGCCAAACTCCTCTTAACCATGTCAGTAGCTCAACTCCCACCCATACCCTTCAGTAGCCCTTACCTCAAACCCCATCAGTAGCCATCTCATCCAAATCCCGGTGGTAGACTTCCTTTCCCCTTAACCCTCTTGGTAGACTTGCTCCCCACTGTCAGCACTGGTTACCCTCCTCCCTCATATTTGCATTTGCAGCTGTTCTTCCTTCATGTCTGTAACATCACCATCCTCCAAGCCTTCATCAGTAGCTGTCTTCTTCCTACAGTCCCAGACTATAGCCAACCTCCACAGCCACTCACAGCCCTGTTGGTAGCCATCTTCCCATATCCAAACAGTCCCACTGGTACATCTCTAGTGTTCCCACTGCCCCATCAGTAGCTATCTTTCACCACACATACTCATAGGTAGCCTTGCTCCCCCCACCCTTTTTGAAGCCCTCTGCCCCACCCTTTACAACCTCATCAGTGATCCTTCACACACATAACCCCATTGGTAGTCCATACCCCAAATCCTGTTAGTAGTCCCTCCACCCAAGCCCAATCAGCAGCACTATCCTTCTCCCACCAACAAAAGCAGTGTCCTTAGCTTGTATCCACCTTAGCCCTGTCTGCAGCTTCATTGATCTCCTGCTGGCCCCCAAAATCATCAGAGCAGGAAAGGCAGGAAAAATAGTTTTTAGATACAAACCCATCTTCATGTGCTTAGTTGGTTTTGTTGCATTTGGGTGCCACAATGGTTACCAATGTTTGTTTTTGGCATTTGTAAGAACATGTCCACTTGCTGCAAATATTCCTGCCACCTTGCTGCTTGCTGGCTAAATTTCAAGCCAAATCATATAGGACCTCATACCAGGAGACCAATTTCTTTTCCCACCCCATCACACCCACTGCATTGCTAACCTCCCTCTAATAAGAGTCATGTCCCACCATTCCCTGTAGTTGCCCCATCTGTTTTGATGCAGGACCTGGTTGTTCTGTAGCTGTCAGCTAAATAACAAAACCTGACCATTTCAATAGCCTGTTTCCTGCCTTTCTAGCCCTCTCAACATATGCTAGTAAAATGCTTCATCTCTCTGGTGAATAGAAACGAAATTAAGCTAGTTGCCATTGACTGGGTTAGATGAGATTTCTGGTGCAGAAAGAACAAGAGAACCTGAGATAGAATCTCTCTGTTGAATGGGATAGAGAGAGGTTTCTGAGCAGCCTACCTCCCATTCACATCGTTTTTGCAGCGGTAGTAGAGTATAGAGGTTCACAAATCATGCCTTGCAAGAGTCAGATAGAGCTACTATTATGTCACTTTCTACTACTGCAGCTATGAAAATTGTTTTGTAAGGAACCACAATCCATGATCTCATTCAACAGCCTAAACTCACACTGAACTCTTTTTTTTTTCCCTTTCCAAAACATAGAGCTAACTAAAAGCTACTATTTGAGCAAGAGTTAGAGAGGCATAACATTACAAGCAGCTGAAGCTCTGTCTAGAGAAGCTGCAAAATTCATCTTTGTGAAAACTTCACAAATTTTCCAGGATGCCATTTCATCACTTCACAATGCGTTTCCAAGGGGAAGTGGTACTTCTTCAGACACAGTCAGGTAAAATCATGGTGAAGTTGCAATTTTGCCAGAAAGTTTGCATTATTTCACTTAAAAAAGTTCCAGTTCACCTGTCAAAAACCTTACCAATGTCAATTTACCTGCTGAAAATCTAGCAAAGTCGACACTTCCCAACTTTGGCAAAATTCACATATTAATTTGCAAAGCAAAGTTTACGAAATTTGCACATTGCTACTTGCTGCATCAAAATAAAAAATAAAGAAAACTACTCCAAGAACTCATTTTAAAATAAAACTGCAACCTTTTCAAAATGTGCAGTACCTTGGTGTTTCAACTGTGGTAAACTTGCCCTTAGGCCGGGGAAGAAGACTTACACGTCATGGCCAACTGAACATTTTAGTCAGCGTCACTGAGTCGATGCATGCATGGACTCAGTGACACAGCCAGCCCTGGCCCCATGTATGACCATTTAAAAAAAACTAACAAATGCAGAAAGAGGTTCATACTAAGAGTTGTTAGGATCTAGAAGGCATATGCCCATATTTGCTCCTATAAGGCATTTAGAAATATTTTAAATTCCATCCTTTTAACATATATTTATCTAAGTTCTTCTCAAACTGTGCCTTTGTCTTATTTACAATAACTTCATTTGGCAGACTGTTCACACATTCACTACCCGCACCATATAAAAGTACTTCCTCGATTTGCTTGTGAATTTTGAGCCCCTTGATTTGTAGCAGTTGTCCTCTTGTCTGCATTTTTTCCCTCCATAAATTCCAAGTTGAGTTCATTAATTAATATTGGGTCTTGCATTATATCAAACACAAATAATGCATCTCCTCTAACACGTCTGGTGGCCAATGGCATCATTTTAAGGGATTTTAATCTTTCCTCATAACTTTTGTTAGTTAATCCATTCATGGTTTTAGTAAATTTCCTTTGGACTTTTTCGATCTTATTAATTTCTTTTATTCTAAACGGGTTCCACAATTGTGATGCAAATTCCAAATTTGGATGGACATAGGCCCTATATAAGGGTGCATTACTTTGCTATCCCTAGTTGCTATATTACACTTAATTGCCCAAATGATTTTTGTAGTGTTTTTGATTGCTTCTGATGTTTGCATTTTTTAGTCAAAGTTATCCGTAATATAGATTCTCAGATCTTTATCATTATTAGCTTTTGGGAGTGGGATACCTTGCATATAATAATTGATTTTATTATTTCCTTTCCCCATATGTAGCAGTTTAAATTTACTTATGTTAAGTTTCATGCTCCATCGGGTTGTCAACTCTGCAATGCTATCAAGGTCCTTTTGTATTATCTCTGCTTCACTTAACAAGCTCACTGGTCCACCCAACTCAGTGTCATCAGCATACTTGGACACCCAGCTTTCCAAATCATTTACTAAATCTGCTATGAAATTCTGAAGGAGCACAGGTCCCAACACTGAACCCTGCGGGACCCCACTTGTCACCTCCCCCGTGCCAGATAAGCAGCCATTTACCATGACTCTCTGAGATCTATTACTAAGCCATTCACTAATCCGCCTTACATGTAGTGAATTAATATTACTCTTGTATAATTTATTTACAATTGCACAGTGTGGTGTAAAGGTCAAATGCCTTAGTGAAATCAAGGTAAATGATGTCACAAGGCATTTTCTGATCTAAGGTGTAACTAACTGAACTAATAAAGGCTGGCAGTATTGCCTAGAGGTTAGAGGAATGAGGTGGGAATGAGCTTGGTACATCCAGCAGACCAGACCTGAGTTTGATTTTCACAACCTCCACTTGCATACTGTGTGACTCTCAGCAAGTCACTTAACCACACAGTGCTCCCAGGTCACCCCTGAAAACAGGCACTTGTGCCTAGTGGGCCTTATCCGGTTACCAAAATAAAATAAAAAAAAAATATTTTCGTAGAAGCATAATAAGTTGATAGTACAGCTTCTATCTCTTTTGAAACCCATGCTATGCATATCTAATACACTAGATGAGCTATCCCTAATTATGGATTGCAGAAGTTTACAACACATGCAAGTCAAACTTATGGGTCAGTAGTTTTGAACATTGGATGTTTCTCCTTTTTTTTAATTTTTACTTTCTCCAGGTCCCTGCCCATTGGATTTTTATCCACTAGTCTTTTCTGCCAGGCCACTTCCTTAGCATGAACCCGGCGTCACTCTGCTCAGGGCCAGGAGATTTTTTGCCTTTGTTGTTTCTCCCGGTCCCATCCCTCTGAGAGCGCTGACAGAGAGGACTTATGTCCAGATGAACGATGTGCTTATGCACGCCACCACCGTCAAGTGTCCACAGTGCTCTCCTCACCCCCCGGCCCCTCATAATAAGCCTGCATTTTGCCTCACCGCCCATGCTTCCACAGGCGGTAATGTGTGTGGACAATACTGCCCGTTTAAACCGCCCCCCCCCGTGGAGGAGGAGAGCATCCATTGGGACGCTCTATCCTACTTCCCCCGGCTGAACCCCTGGTAATCCAAGCTCGTTTCCAGACCCAGGTCACCGACGTAGTGCAAGGTGTGGTATCCAGTGCCTCAACCCGCAGCGCCACTGGGCCACTCCTTTTTTAAAGATAGGCACAAAATGTGCCATTTTCCATTCTGTTGGGAGTGTCCCTGTATTAAATGACTTTTCAAATAAAACTTTCAGTGGCAATGTAATGAATTCATTCATTATTTGCAGTAGTTTAGCTGATATTTTATCAGGGCTGGGAGATGAATTACTTTTCAAATGTTTGATTTTGACCTTTATTTCTTCTTCTAGTATCATTTTTTTCCATATTCCGTTGATATTGTATATTTACAGATCTTACATTTTTATTATAGGCTTTGCAAAAATATGTATTAAATAGTTCTGCCACCTCTGTATTATTTGATACCAACATATAATTTATATGTTTGCTTGTGTGCATGCGCAAGAAACATTATGTAGCAGCTTAGGAGAGAAGCAGATTGTGGAGGTGCGGCACTGCGGTGGCCAATGCTGGCACTGCATTTGTGGGCTTGGCAGTGTTCAACCAATGCAGGTCCAGTGTCCTGATGGCACTGGTTCTGCAGAAGTGCCACCGACTTGAAATAATTTCACAGCCGCAAACATGGGCCACCTCGTCATTGCAGCATCAGCCATTCTGCTGCAATGAAGGAGCAACCCATCATTGCAGGGCAGTACGTTGCCTGGTGTAACATTTCCGTCAACATCACGGTGGCATAGCCGCCTCAGAACTCCATGAAAGCCTGATGGGGGTGCCCAATCCCCCTGTCGGCATGCCCCCAACTGAGTTAATTTATCAATGGGGGAGCCCACTCCCCATCGGCATAATGTCCCCCCCATTTGTTGTGTGCCGAGGGGGGTGCCCAATTCCTCTCGGCATCATGGCCACCACAAACCATCTTTTTTTGCCAAAGGGGGGCCTAACCACCATCAGCTTCAGTCATCCCTCTCCCAAAATGCAGGTGGCACACTGGGAGCACACCCCAGTGTGCAAAAAACAAACCTGAAAAAAAAAAAAACCTTCCCGCAACGTCCTTAGTTTAATTTGTGTCCCTGAAAGAAAGAAAATGGTCCCTTACAGTATCTCGTGCCCACCCTCTGTGCACCCCACCTCTCCACACCCTCCCTCACCCCATACTTACCTCCAGAACCCAGTGCGATGATCTTTGGTGGACCGGGAATAAGTCTGCTCTCTTCAAAGCTGACCGTGAACTGAAGAAATGCAGGTAAGCTGTATAATGGCATAAATACTTTTTTTTCAACTTATGTGGATATCTCTGCCATTTTTTTGACTTTTGGCACCAAATTTTTAACATGAGGTTATTGGGACCCCTCCTCATGAATTCAGTCGCTGTCATGGTGTTATTCGGTCCTGAAAGGTGATTTCTCAGTCACTGCACGGAATCACCTTTCGGGACCGATTAACAAAATAATAGTGCCACTGTTCATGAGGTGGGCTCTCAAAAAGCCTATGTTGCAAATTTGGTGAAAAAAAATCCAATAAATGACTGCTTCACAGGTGTGCATTGCACAGTTTCCATGCACACTCATAACTTCACAAATCTGTAATATTTTCACTCCAGATTTTCAACACTGGATTTTTCCGCACTTCCTTATGAACAGTGCAGCTGTCATTTTTCACATCCTGGTCAAAATGTGTTTTTGCACTTCTGGTACACAAAAGCACGGTCACTGTCGGAAGTCAGTGTTTGGTACAGATTAAGAAAATTACAGTGGCACTGTTCACGAGCAGAGGTACTAAAATGCCTATGTTGAAAATTTAGTGACAAAAGTCCATGAAATGACTGTGTTACAAGCGTACATTGTGCAGTTTCCATGCACCCTCATAATTTCGCGAATTTGTAATATTTTCATTCCAGATTTTCAACATTGGCATTTTTTCACACCTCCTTGTGAACAGTACAGCTGTCATCTTTCATATCCTGCCCGAAATATGTGTTTACACAACTGGCGAGAATATTGCGCAGTCACTGTGGGAAATCAATGTTTGGGACAGAATAAGAAAATCATAGTGACAGTGTTCATGAGCAGAGGTCACAAAATGCGTATGTTTAAAATTTGGTGAAATAACTCCACTAAATGACTGTGCTACACGCATGCGTTGCACAGTTTCCACATATGCTCGGAAGTTTGAGGATTTTTAATACTTTCACTACAGATTTTCAACATAGTCATCTCTTCACAGCTCCCTAGGAATGGTCCAGCTATCATTCTTCACATCTTGCCCGATCTATGTTTTCGTACATCTGGCGCAGAATGGCACGGCCTCTGTGGGAACTCAAAGTTAGGGATACATTAACAAAATCACAGTGCCACTGTTCATGAGAAGAGGTCCCAAATGCTTTCATGAGGTGTGGGTCACAAAAAGGCCATGTTGAAAATTTGTAGTGCAAATACCAACAAATGCTTGGGGCGTTAGGATTTCTAACCATAACGTCCCACCCTGTACTGACTGACAGGCATCAGGGGTGTGCCTTTGGATTGCCGACGATAATGCTCATGCCATTCCACTCCCACCCCACCCTACAGTCAGTGACAGGCATCAAGGTGTGCCTTGGACTCTTCGGCCCCAGAGTTCACCCCATTCTCCTATACTGCACCCATTTGAGTGTATGTCCTTATGGAATAGGGTGACTGTAAAGCCGAACACCCCAAGGCACACCTCAACACTTGTCGGTGTCTGCAGGATAGAGTGAGGTGAAATGGCATGAACGTTATGGGAGATGACCCAAAGGCATACCCCAATGCCTGTCCGTCTCTGCAGGGTGAAGGTGGGGTTGACATGAAGTTCAATACTTCACTGCCATTCCTATTCTGCATCTGTCTAATGCCTGCATTCCCAGTACTAATACCAGCAAGCAAACATTCGGCATTGACAAATTATTGTTTTTAATAGGGCCTACTTGTGTCTGTGTTTGTTTAAATAAATTGATATACGCAAACAATTCTTTAAAGTTATCTTTTCTTGCATTTTTTGCCAAAGTAATTTCCATATTTTTCTTTGCTTTGCTAATTTCTCTTTTACATCTCCTTTGTTTCGGTTTATATAATCTAATATTTTCATTAGCAAACAGCATACACACAGTGACGTGGATAGCTCACCTCTCAGAACAGAAGCAAATGAATGCATTCATTAGTTATCTTTACAATGCTCATTTTTGCAAGCGAGCTTGTGTGAAAAACTGGACTTTTTTTTAAATATCTAAAAAAATTGCATAAGATACAGACATAAAAATGACAAATGCACACATCTTATGCCATTATCTATCAAATCTGAACATTTCAGATTTCAAAACCAAACCATTTTTAAGTTATTGGTGAGCAAAATTGTTCTTAATTTTTGTGAATGAATATGATTTTGACCCTCTATAACTTTGTCCCCACTGAACTGATCACTACAAAAGTTACAGAATCCAGAAATTCTGACACAGACTCTGTGCATGCCACATTTAAGGACAATTGGACAAACACTGCCTGCAATATTGACGTGCAAAAATTAGGGTTTAACAATAAGTGCTGACTCAGCCCTAATGTACAAGCACTACTACGTATGTCTAATTTATATAAAGAATAAATAATGTGTATGTGCGGTATACAATGAAATATATCCACTGAGGGGGCTAGTCAGATAATAAGGCCACAATCCCAAAGGATGAGTAGTTTTACTCTCTAGATAGTCCCCATTAGATGGGTATACGGTCTTGTATACCATAAATACCCATCATTTGCTTTATATAATACATGGTGATGTTCATATTGTACTTTAGATGTGTATCTGGGTCGATTTCCTGGTGAGTCATGGTCGAGGCCATTTATGGGGTTGCCTTGTCATTTTTGACCCCACATGTTTCTGTAGTGTAGTGGGGTTTTGGTACTGAGCTCTCTCTCTCTTGGCCCTTTTGTCTTTCCATAGTGTAGGGTTCCACTATAAAAGGAAGCACGTCTGCGGACAGTTATCCTTAGTTGCAATGGTGAACTAGCGATTGTGGTGGTGTGCTGCACTTGGGAGCATGATTTGTGGTCGGGAGCAGTTGGTGAGATCATTGGTAGTTGCTGTGGCTGGGAGAGGCCTCCTCCACTGGTGCCAGGCTGGAGCAGTGTGGAGATGGCAGCAGCAATGTGGAGGACATGGCAGTTAAGGAGAGAGCTGAAGCAGTGGAGAAAAAGGCTGTTGGTAAATATTGGGGGAGGGGGGTTCTTGTGTGCTCCCTGCAGCTGGAGCCAGCCTGCAACTGTTTGTTTCTTAAATTTTGGGAGCTCCAGGTTGGCTGTGAAGGAGGGAGGGAGAGAGTTGCCTCCAACTGTTTTCTTTTCAGGTTTTGGGATTCCAAATTGTGGGAGGGAGGCTTGACTCCAACTGATTCTATTAAATGACACCTGTCATGTTCAGTGGGAAGGGTCATAAAAAGACTGTTGAAATTTTGGGGTGCAACAAAAATATGAAGTAAAGTTGTTTGCAGGGCCGTCTGTTAGCCAACTGGGGACCATGTTGTCTTACATAGATACATAGAATCTGTCAGCAGATAAGGGCCTTTGGCCCACCTAGTCTGCCCCAATACCTCTAACAACTGTGCTCTGCTATGCACTGACAGTATTAGATTGCCCCCGTCCTCCAATTACCAGCAGTCCTCTATGCCTATCCCAAGCATTCTTAAAACCTGTTATCATTTTTATCCCCACCACTTCCACTGGCTGGCTGTTCCACTTGCCCACCACCCTGTGCATGAAGAAGTACTTCCTTATGTTTCCTCTGAATTTTCTTCCTTCTAGTTTCATTTCATGGCCCCTTGTCCTTGATCCTCTTTTTCTCTGAAAACTTGCATTCTTTTGTACCTTATTTTTACCTGTAAGGTACTTTTTTTCAATCATATCCTCCTCTCCCTCCTCTCCTCTAGGGAGTACATATTTCAGTCCCTTCAGCCTAGCCTCATAGGTCTTGTGATGCAGTCCCTGCACCATTTTGGTTACCGTCCTCTGAACTGGCTCCACCCTATCAATGACCTTACACAGGTGGAGCCTCTAGAACTGGACACAATTCTCACGATGTGGCCTTACCAATGTCCTATACAGTGGAATTATTATGATAAACAAAAATAGAGCCGCACAAGGGTATGGGGTGGTCAGTGACACATTTACTCAGCTCCAAGAAAAAGTCGTTGCACTCTCCATACAGACAAAAAAAAGCAAGAGTCACAGATGGATATACCAAATGTCCAGCCTTTAATCCTTCACAGCAGAAAGAATACAGCCCTTCCAGGTTCAGGAATCAGAAAACATGCAACTTCTTGCATTTCACACAATCTTGGGCTTTTCCGAAGATGATGCCCTCAAGTGCAAACTACCTTATATACCCCTAAATGGCAGTGGTCACAAGTTTAAATTTAAAGTACTAGTTTAGTTCAATTTAATCAAAGCAAGCTTCTCACCTTTAACACCCAAAGTTATCTAGTCTAGTGTACAAAGTCTGAAACAAAAAAAGCATTTTAAAAATCCCCTCTTAATTTCCTTAATTATATTTCTTGTGCCCCAAAGAACATTTGACTTTACTAGGAAAAAATTCCCTTACTGTTTAGTCATATTAAGTCACAAAGAGCAAAAAGAAGGACTAGGAAAGTCCAAATTCTGTTCTCTTGTTGCACATTTTATATATACACCAAGATCTAGGAATTATCACATTTTTGTAAGCACTGTGGTCAATAAATCAGTACAAGGCATGCGGGAAACACAGACAAAAACAAAGGCTGATAAAAGGGAGGGAGAGAAGAATAGAGGATAAAACCACAGTATGAGAAATGTATTGCCTTTGGGCCAATTCCTTTATTGGAATTAGGACTCTAAGCAGATCCAGTCTATATTCATGCATCTAAATGCTATTATTTTACAAGGGGAGGGGGTTGATGAGAGTTATATGTTGCCACTCCATTTACAAAAATGTTTGTATTCTTCTCTTTCCTAAAAAGAAAAAGAATAAAAACGCATCAATGTCTATCTTTTAGGAATGGTTTAAGCTATATATGGTCATTTAAATCTTTGCCCATATATGCTCCCAGGGTAAAAATCTAAAAATTCTCCCTCTTACTTAAAAATCCATCCCTGTCTCCCCCTCTAGGTACAAGTACCACCTGTTCAAGTCCTATGAACCTGAGCTTGTGTTCATTTTTGAGTTTGTCATGTACATAAGCGCAGACAAACTCATTGAAATGAGAGTTGCTATACAGGGGTGTGAGGAGGGGTGTCCTCTGGAAAGCTCAGTTCCAAGAGACAGGTCCTTGACAGGCAAATCAGTAGATAGGCTGGTGATGACTCACTTTCTGTTTTTGGGATGGAGTTGACAAACATTTCAAAGGGCAGAGCTGCACCAATAGTGGTGTGTCTCAGTCCTTTGATGTTGCAATGACGTGCATTACATTGACTTCCTGGTTGTGCATTCACACTGCTGTAGCGCTAACAGTGTAAATGCACTAAGCCTGCCCACTGCGCCTGTCCTCTCTGTGTTCCCGTTTGAGCCCCCCCAGCCAGCAAATCACTCCCTCCCACTTCCTCCCACTGCTGTTTTCCTCCCCACACCTTCATTCTGTTCAAGGCCCAACCGCCAGCAAAGCACTCCTTCCCACTTCCTCCCACTGCTGCTATCCTCCCCACACCCTCATCCTGTTCAAGGCCCCCCTCACCAGCAAATCACTCCCTCCCACTGTTGCTATCCTCCCCACACCCTTGTTCTGTTCAAGGCCCCCCACCAGCAAATCACTCCCTCCCGTTTCCTCCCTCTTCTTCCCACTGCTTCTATCCTCCCCATTCCCTTGTTCTGTTCAAGGACCCCCCTGCCAGCAAATCAGTCCCTCCCTCTCCCTCCCACTGCTGCTGTCCTCCACACACCCTCATTCTGTTTGAGCTCCTCACCACCACACACACAGAAAATCCCTCCCTCTCCCTCCCACTGCTGCTGTCCTCCTCGCACCCTCCATTTCTCGTCCCCCTGGATACTGGGGAGCACACCCCCAGTGTCCAGAAATGTTCACATCTTTTCTCCTATAAAAAAGAAATAGAAAATGGTCCCCAATGTCTTTATTTCTTTAAACCTGAAAAACAAATGGTCCATTGTTGTCTCCCCATCCCTCTCCCCTATTCCGACTCTCCCACTGTGCACCCACCTCCCCTTACCCCCCCCCACACCGATACTTACCTCGGGAGGTTAGGAGCAATGACAGTCTGTGGACCATGACACTTCTGTACTCTTCAAAGCTGACTGGAAAAGTGAAGATTTCAAGGCAAGCCACATAATGGGAGTCAATGGGGTGGGGGTCAGCTTAGGTTGATATCTCAGCCACTGTTAGGACTTGTGGCCCCAAATGTTAAACAGGGGTTCTTGGGACACTACCTCCTGAACACTGCCACTATAATTTCGTTACTCAGTCCTGAAAGGTGATTTTGCAGTCACTGTGCAGAATCGCCTTTCCGGACTGATTAATGAAATGACAGTGCTACTGGTCATGAGGTGGGGTCCCAAAAAGGCCATGTTGCAAATTTGGTGAAAAAATTCCAAAAAACTACTGTGTTACAAGCGTATGTTGTGCAGTTTCTACGCACTTTCCTAACTTTGCTAGTTTTTAATATTTTCACTCCAGATTTTCAACATTGCCATTATTTCACACCTCCTTATGAACAGTATAGCTGCCATTTTTCGTATCTTGCCTGAAACATGTTTTTGCACTTGAGGTGCAGAATGGCATGGTGGATCTGTGAAATCACCTTTCAGGATGAGTGAATGAAATGACACTAACATATTTCATGAGGTGGGGTCATACGCATGCTACATTGAAAATTTGGTGTGAAAATATTAACAAACAACAAAGTTATTAGCATGCACTTTAATTAACAAATGCAGGCTTGTACCTTTGGTACTTTTTAATATTTTGACTGCAAATTTTCATCATAGCCATCTCTTCACTACATCTCATGAATGTGACAGCTGCCACTTTCCAGATCCTGGGCAAAATGGGGTTTTTTTTGCATCATGAAACGTGATTTCGCAGCCACTGCATGAAAGTACCTTTGGGACAGGAGTTGAAATTGTACTCTTCCTTTCTTCATGAGGTGGCATAATAAATGGCTATGTTGAAAATGTGGTGTAAAACTATAAAAAAAAAAAAAAATGAAATTAATGAAACCGTGTTGAAATTTGCCAACACCCACTCTTAACCCCCCCCCCCCCCGGCACCAGTGCACACAATGAACTTTCAGCATTGACAAATGCTTGTTATTTTCTGCTCTATTCACATATACTTCCCATACATCATCCATGTTACCATTCTTGATAGCCCTCAGGTTGTCTCCTATTCTCTCTTTCTACTTTCTTTTAGTTTTGCCTACATAGTAAGCTTCACAGGTGCAGAATTCCATATAGATAACATATGTTGTATTGCAGTTAATAGACTGCTTTATGTCAAACATTTTAGCATCATAAGGATTTTTGAACATGCTGCACTCATGGATTTCAGGGTAGAATTAGCAGTTTCCACACTTCCTACAACCTTTGGGGAGGGGTGGGGCTACCAGTTTCTCATTTTTATGTTTGCTTGCACGCATGTGCAAGAAACATAGTGCCATCATCCAAGTTTTTGGAGGTGTGGCAGCCCTCTTCCAATTCAGTCAGTATGCTTGCAGACGCGGCTGCAGTTTTCCAATGCCTGCTGGAGCTGTCTATGACAGCAGTCAAAAATGCAGTGGAGTACAGTTGAAAGGGGGAGCTACGCTTCAGTGAACAGCGATAAGATATCACCTGCTCTGCGCCTCCCCTACTGCGCATACGCGAGGCATACACTGCCCCCCACGCACACACTGTATAGCTGACAGGTGCCCAATCCCCCGTTGGCTGTGCTGTGCCCCCAAACAGAGTTCTCTACATGCCACGCTGGTGCCCACCCCAGCGTGGTTATTATTGTGTATAGCAGACGGGGTGCCCAATCCCCGCCGCTCCACTGTCTCCCCCGAGAGACAGGGTGCCACGCTGGGAGCCCACCCCAGCGTGACAACAGATGCTGTCACCGATGGGGGTGCCCAATGCCCGTCAGCTCTACGCCCCCCAAAATGCCATCCTTGTACCACGCTGGGAGCCCACCCCAGCATGGCAAATGTCTCGCATCGTCTCGTCCTTTGTTTAAAAAAAAAAAACCTGAAAATGAAAAATGGTCCCTCGCTGTCTCTGCCACCACCCTTGCCAATCCACTGTGCACCATGCCTCCCCACACCCCCTCTCACCCCATACTTACCTCCGGACTCTGGCGCGAAGATCTTCGGTGGACCGGGAACACGTCTGCACTCTTCAAAGCCGACCGTGAACTGAGGAAATGCTGGTAAGCTGTATAATGGGATAGATAGGGTTTTTTCAACTTTGCTGCTTATCTCAGGCATTTTTTGAAATTTGTGCACCAAATTTTCAACATGAGGTTTTTGGAACCCTTTCACATGAATGCTTTCACTGTCATGGCGTTAATCAGGCCTGAAGGGTGACTTCACAGTCACTGCGCAAAATCACCTTTTGGGACCAAGTAACAAAACAACACTGCCACTGTTCATAAGGTGGGCTCTCAAAAAGCCTATGTTGAAAATTTGGTGGAAAAATTCCTAAAAATGGCAGTTTTACAAGCGTGCGTTGCGCAGTTCCTACGCAAGCTCGTAAGTTTGTGAATTTTCAATATTTTCAATCCATATTTTCAACATTGCCATTTTATTACACTTCCTTATAAGCAGTACAGCTGTCATTTGTCACATCTTGCCCAAAACATGTTTCCACCCATGTAGCGCACAATGGCGCAGTCGGTTTGCAAAATCAATGTAGGAGACACAGTAAGATAATCACAGTGACACTGTTCATGAGCAGAGGTCTTAAAATGGCTATGTTGAAAATTTGGTGAAAAAAGTCCATAAAATGACTGTGTTACGAGTGAGCATTGAGCAGTTTCCACGCACCCTCGTAAGTTCATGACATTGTAATATTTTCAGTCCAGATTTCCACCAGTGGCATTTTTCCACATTTCCTTATGAACAGTACAGCTGTCATTTTTCACAAAATGGCCGAAATGTGTTTTCACTCTTTCAGTGCAGAGATGCGTGGTCGCTGTGGGAAATCAATATGTGGGACAGATAAAGAAAATCACAGTGATAATATTCATGAGGTCCCAAAATGCCTGTGTTGACAATCTGCTGTAAAAAATCCCCAAACTAATTACATTACGGGTGTGCATTGCACAGTTTCTATGCACGCTCATGACTTCACCAGTTTTTTTAATATTTTTACTGCAGGTTTGCAACATTGCCATTTTTTACACCTCCCCATGAACAGTACAGCAGTCATTTTTCACATCCTGTTTGGAATGTTTTTGCACCTGTGGTGCTAAATGCCACAGTTGCTGTGCATAAGCAGCTTTTGGCTAACAAACTGAAATTGCCACTGTTCATGAGGTGGGGGTCACAAAAAAAACATGTTGAAAATTTGGAGTGAAAATACCAATGAATGCCTGAGGTGTTAGGGTTTCCAACCATAACGCCCACCCTGTAGAGAATGACAGGCATTAGGGGTGTGACTTGGGATTCTTGCTTGTCATGCTCATATCATTCCACACCCTGCAGCCAGTGAGAGGCATCGAGGTATGCCTTGGACTATAAGGTCCCAAAGTTCACCCCATTCTCCTATACCACACCCATCTCACCATATTTCCTGATGGAATGGGGTGCGCATAAGGGCCAAAGACCCCAAGGCACACCGTGACACTTGTCAGTGTCTGCAGGGTAGGGTGTGGTGAAATGGCATGGCCGTTATGCCTGACGACCAAAAGGCACACCCCAATGCCTGTCACACTCTGCAGGGTGGTGGTGGGGTTGGCTTCAGTTCAATACTTCACTGCCATTCCTATTATGCAGCTCTGTAACTTCTACACTACCACTGCCAATGCCACCAAGCAAACATTCGGCATTGACAGATGCTTGTTTCTTTTACTTCAGAGGAATTCATTAAGATATCCCTGAGATTACTGGTCCTCCTGTATGCCATAGGGGGGGGGGTGACATTTTCACTGTTTCCCTTAATCTTGGGTCAGCACCCAGCACATGCCAATTTCTGTAGATTGTGTCTTTTACTATTCCTGACCTTACATTATATGTAGATACAAAATTTATCTGATCCTGGGTGTATTTCCCCTTTGTACACTGTTTGCCTAATATTAGGAATTCTCTACTTTTGTAGTTACAAGCCTCTTTTGCTCTTTCAATAGTGTCCTCAGCATATCCCCTTGCCCGGAAGCATTTTTCCTGGTTATCCAGTTCCTTTTGGAGGTCTGTCTCCTCACTACAGTTTATTTTGATCCTGTAGACCTGGCTCTTTGGGATATTTTCTGCAATGTGGCAGGGATGGCAGCTCTTAGTGAACAAAATTGTGTAACGATCTGTAGACTTCCTGTACAGTGTTGTAGTTAGTTTTCCTTGTTGATTAGTTTTGATTTTAAGATCGAGAAAAAAATCTCCTCATAGCTAGCACTGTACACAAACCTCAGGTTGGAATTTGAGGTGTGGAGGTATTTTACAAACTCCTCCAGCTCATTGCTGTCTTCCCGCCACACCAGTAGAATTTAATCAATGAAATGGTACCACAGCGCTACCTTGGACCAATATGGGTTAACCTGTTTGTCCCAGATACTCCCCTCCCCCCCAGAAGCCCAGATATAAGTTTGCTTAATTGGGGACAAAACTATACCCCATGGCAGTACCTTTCAATTGGTGGAAATGATCATTTTTAAAACAAAAATAGTTTCTCTCTAGTACCATTCTTGTTAGTTCAACTAAAATATTTATTTCTTGCCTGGTCCCTTCCATTATCTTCCCCAGGTAATGGCATAGCACTCTCAAACCCCCCTCATGGGATATGTTGGTATTTAATGACTTTATCTCTAATGTGACCAACACAATTTCCTTCCCATTGTAAATCACCGAGCACTGTCAGGACATCACCGCTGCCTTTTTACGAATGAAGGAAGTGTGTGTACCAGACCCTTGATACTATCATCCACCATTTTGGCTAATGATTCTGTTACCGTACCAATGCTGGAAATAATTGGTCTGCCTGGGGGGGCTACCAAGTGTTTTATGTACTTTTGGTAGTACAAAACATTGTGCTTTAAGTGGAAATTCTGTGGTTAAAAAGTTTTCTCTCTCATTAATCAACAATTCACATACAGCCCACTGAAGGAACTCATCTACCTGTTTCTTAATGTGGTGTGTGTGGTCTGAAACCATGGCCATAAAACAGTCCCTATTGCTTAATTGCGTATGGACTTATTTCACTTAGTCCATTGTGTTCTGCACCACCACCATACCACCCTTTTTGGCAGGTTTCACAGAGACAGCACTATTGTTTCTGAGGGATGTAATCACCTCCTATTCTTGAATTGTATGATTGCAGAATCTGGGCACAAAATCTTCCTGCCTCATTTGTTCCAATCCTTGTTCGCATAGTTTCTGTAAAGTAGTCACAGCATGGGGTTGGGGTGGGCAGAAAGTGTTTGGCATACTCCTAGTATTCAGTATTGGCTCCTCTTTATTTTCACCTTCTATCTGCTCCCTCCTCATTTTCACATTCAGCCAGTACCTCTAAAACTTCCTGAAAGGGAATGTATTCTATTCCCTCTGTATTATTAGGATAAACTGAGCCTGCATTGTTATCTCCTGTTCTCCCCATTTCTTTACTTTTAAAGTAAAAATAACTTAAGCTTAAAGTTCTACAGAAATGAAGCAGATCGACAACAGTTTTCAAAAAGTCCAGGTTTGTAGTGGGTATAAAGGAAAATCCTTTATCAAGGACACTTACTTCACTTTCCTTAAGTACATGGTCAGATAAGTTAATAATGTTATTACCCTCAATGCTTTCTTCTACTTCTGTTGTCACTGTTGGTATCCCCTCTTCTACACTTGCTCTCCATGACCTCCATATCCCCGTCTTCCTCTCCTTGTTCTTCTACCTGCAGTTGGCAATAACCCTTCCTCTTGCCTTGGTGCGGTAATCTCTGCTGTAAAAAAACACAATCCAATTGGTCTGAATCACTGTTCTTGCTTGTTTCTGATGCACTAGTTGACCCCAATCCTGCTGATGTGTTTTTAATGATTGGTATAGGCTCAAAATGTACCTTAATTTTCTTATTTTGAAATTGTCTCTTTTTGTTCTGGTAAGTGTTTCTTTATGGTCAACTGAAAATGTGCCCATTCAAATAATCATTTTCATCCCTGGAAAACTTGTACTTTTTCATGGTGCATATTTTTGAGTCCAGGTATTGAATGTCTTTATACAGTTCAGTCTTAAATCTCTCAAACTGTTGATGCTCAACAAAAGTTTATAGATGTCCTTCTTTTACCTTGAGCTCTTCTTCTATTTCTTTCTGGGTCTTGTTAGATTTCTGAATAATCAATTTCATACATTTATCCCTTGCTTCACTCGCAATGCCCTTCCATTCTTTCAAAAAATACTCATCATCTAGTCCAAACATGGGGTTCTTCATAATCCTTAGACCCATTGGAGTCCTTCTAGCTTGCAAATAGGCTTCAATGGATTTGGTTTGCTAATGGTTTCTTCTGGCTTTTAATGTCATCCATTCATACAAAAAAAAAACCTCCTCTGATGTTTCTTGCAGCTTGCCCTGGGTCACCAATATTCCCCTAGGTGTTCTATGGTGTCGTGGTGTGGTTACCCTTTCAAAGGGGCCTGGTTCCTTCAAATCTGAGAAAAGACTCCAATTGTAATCCCATTTCCTTGCGGACATCCATTAGTGCTTGTGCTTATACCAGCCGGCTCCACCTGCATCATAGGCCTAATGTCTGACCGTAGCAGCGTTCCTTTACACAGGCCTGCTGTGCCCAGCAATTGTACAAAGCTGTGTTTACCCTGTGTGTTGCTCAATCCATTCAAGATAAACAAAAATAGAGCCACACAAGGGTACAGGGTGCTCAGTGACACATTTACTCAACTCCAAGAAAAAGTCATGGCACTGTCCACACACAAACAAAAGGCCAGAGTCATGGATAGATATACCAAATTTCCAGGTGTTAATCCTCCACAGCAGAAAGAATACAGTCCTTCTGGGTTCAGGAATCAGAAAACAGAAAACTTCTTATATTTTGCTCAGTCTTGGGCTTTTTCAAAGATGGTGCGATGCTCCCTAGATCAAACTACCTTATATAGCCCTAAATGGCAGTGGTTACAAGTTTAAACTTTAAAGTGCTAGTGTAGTTCAATTTACACATAACAAGCTTCCCACCTTTAACACCCAAACATACCTAGTCTAGTGTACAAAATCCACAACCAAAAAAGCATTTTAAAAATCTCCTCTTAATTTTAAGTACATATCTTGTGCACCTAAGAACATTTGATTTCACTAGGAAAAGAATCCCTTACAGTCTAGTCATATTAATTCACAAAGGGCAAAAGAAGGAATGGGAAAGTCCAAAATCAGTTCTATTGTTGCACATTTTTATATAAATCAGTCCAAGGCACGTGGGAAACACAATCAAAAATAAGTGCTGACAAAAAGAAGGGAGAGAAGGACAGAGGGAAAAAAAACACAGTATGAGAAATGTATGCCTTGGACTGATTTATTGACCATGGTGCTTATAAAAATGTGATAATTCTTCGATCTTGGTGTATATAAAATAGACTGGGAAAGTGAACATAAAAACAATTTAGTGGATAAATAAGGACTAAAATTAAAATACCCATTGTATTATTATGTGAGAAAAACATCAAAAAATAAATAGTAAAAAATTACAATAGTAATTGTATTAGACCAAGATGGCTCAATAGTGATATTAAATAATTACTTAAAAAGAAAAGGAAAATGTACACATTATATGTGAAATATAAAACAAATGTCACTTGGATCAACTATAAATGAATACTAAAGGTAAGTAAAAATAAAATTAAGAAATCAAAATGTAATCTAGAATTGAAAATGGCCAATAATTATAACAAGAATAATATGAAAGATTTCTATAGTTACATAAATTTGTTAAAAAAATGCAAATAACAACTCAGTTCAGTTTATGAGAATAATAAATTGATAAACCCTACTGAGATAGCAGATGCTTTTCAGTTTTCCAGTTTTGGAGGCCCCATCTCCAAAACGACATAGGGTGGAGACAGTACAAAGGAAAGAAACCAAAATGGTGCAGGGCCTGCAGCAAAAGTACTATGAAGAAAAGCTTAAGGAGCTGAATTTTTACTCTATAGAGGAAGGGGGGTTATGATAGAAACAAATAATACCTTATAGTTAAAAATAGGTTACAGGAAGGTAGCATTTTCCAAAGAAAAAGATGCTCAAGAACAAGGGGTCACATTATGAAGGTGGAAGGGGGCAGGCTCAGAGGAAATGTAAGGAAGTGCTTCTTCACAGGGAGGGTGGTGGATGAATGGACCAGCCTCTCAGCAGAGGCAGCGGATGCTAAAATGGTTACAGGATTCAAGAATACAAGGGGATCTTGGAAATAAGGCAGAGGGTGAAGACTGAAAACTAAATAGGATCTGCGGTGTAGTGTAGGTAGAGAAAAATAGGGCAGACTAGATGGGCCAATAAGTCCTTATCTGCCAACATCTTCTATGTTTCTATGTTTCTTTTAATAATTATTTTTGTCCAGTTTCTCAAAATCCATGCCTTACATTGAAGTTTTCCCATGTAGAACCAGTATCTACTGTAATATCTGAAGATGAAATTATTAAGATAGATAATTGAAAAAAAACATTGTGTTCCTGACCCAGACAAAATATCTAGTATGATACTGAAAATGTTATCACCCAATGTTGGTAGACCACTCAGATAACCTTTCTGTGGCATCAATAATTAAAGCAGAAGTCCTAAGTAATTGGCTAACTGCTACTGTTGTACCTGTCTACAAAAGGATAACAAAAATGAATGCAATAATTATCAGCCAATAAGCCTAATATCAGTTCCTGGTAAGCTACTAGAATCCATCAGTAAGGACAAGATAATACACCATGTATGTGTAATTGAACAAATATATATGGGACAACATGGTTTCATTACAGGAAGGTCTTGGGTTACTAATTTACTGTGCTTTTATGAAAAAATGTGATGCGCTTTAGACAGTGGGGATCCTGTAGATTGCATCTATTTTGATTTCACAAAAGCTTTTGATTCTGTTCTGCATTGGACTATTATCCAGAAAAAGGCAAAACAATATAAACAAATTCATAATTAACTGGGTATGCAAATGGCTGAGTAAGAGGAGACAGAGGGCCTGATTTTCAAAGGGAAAAGAAAGACTCAAAGCACTTGCATCCAAAGGGACTGATGCAAATGGCGACTTGCACCAAAAAATGCGGCAAGGGCAATTCTCTAAAGTGGTTTGCAGCATTACAATGCAGCTATGTGCCAAAGAGCCTTGCACTGCACTTGTGTCAATTCCAATGTTGTGCAATGGTGTAATGTGATTTGTACCATGAAAAAAGCAGCAGTGTCCCCTTTTCTGGGATTCTAGAAGCATCGGAAGGTCAATTTGTGTTGATCTAAGCAAGCACCTGTTAGACCAGGGGGAAGCAGGTCTAAGCTTGCTAGAGTGTATAAAGAGGCCCAAGCAAAGAGACACAGCAGAGTCACTGTGGAGCAAGCAGTGTGCACACACAGCAGCCAAAGAGTGACAGTGAGGATATCAGCATCAGTAGCACTATTGAGTATCATGCTGGCAGCAGAAAGGTGGCATAGGCATGGCAGGTGGTGGGATGGCAGGATCCAGGAGAACAGAATGCCATAGTTGCAACAAATTGCTGCCCAGCCCCGGTAACCCATGAAGTGGGCACATGAGGAAGGACATCATCCATAAAGGAGACTCCTTCCTGGGACAATCCCTCATGGTGATGGGAGGGTAAGGTGACCAGATGGGGCGGGTGGGCTAACTGGGCGACAGGATGTGGGTATGTGTACGCATGCGGGGGGGGGGAGCAAGCATGGGCTGAGAGGGTAGAGGCGGAGGTGCTGTAGGGGGTGATGTTGTGATGGATGGCTGAGCTGTGTCGTGGCATCAGGGGTTGGCTAGTGGTTGGGGTGGGTGAGGTACCAGGTTCAGGTCTGGGCACTGGTGTGATTTTATTGTGCCCAGTTTGAACCTTTATTTTTTTAATGCATTCACCCCCCCCGACATGCACCCCCCTGGAGTTGAGAATCCTTAAGTCTGGGGGTGCAGGTGGGCAAAGCCCCCCACAAGGGTGTGTGTGTGTGTGGGGGGGGGGTGCAGCCCCAACACAGAAAGCTTTATAAAACTCTCTTTGCACTGTTGTCCTGTGCACCGGTGTTGTCAGAGTGCAAAAAATCTTTTTGTCACTCTGACTGTGTGATAATGGTAATCACATTTTGGCATTCACCATTATCACATAGACCCCCAGGCCCCACACGCCATGTATGTTCCATGCAGGACATCGTACCAGGATCGCATGGAGGAGCAGTGCATAGCATGCTACCATCTGAACAAGGTCACCATTGGGGAGCTATGCCATTGCGAGTGGACCTGCAAAGTGCAACCTGGAGTGGACATGCTATACCAGTGGAGGTCAAGGCAAGTGCAATGCTTTGCTTCCTGGCCACCGAGAGCTTCCAACCCCCCACTGGTGATCTAGTGGGCATTTCACAGGCAGCCATATCTGAGTGCCTAAAGCAGTTCTTGATACGCTGATACGCAGGACATAAAGGTATATAATGTTCCCACAGGAGGCACCACAGCAGCAGGCTGTAAAGCAGACCTTCTGCACCATGGCACAGTTTCTCCATGTCCTATGTGCTATAGACTGTACACATGTGGCCAACAGGGCACCATCAGGAGAGGAGGAGGTTTACGTAGATTGCAAAGGCTACCACTCTATGAACATGCAGGTAGTGTGCGACAGCCACTGATGCATTCTGGATATGGTAGCCCAGTACCTTGGATCCTGCCATAACTTCTTCATCCTTAGCAATAGCACCCTGGATGAGGCCTCTTAAAGAGGAGACATGACTGGAGGATGGCTCATAGGTAGGTGGCACAGGCACACAAATGTGAACCCTTGGCATGTCATGCACATAGTGTAGGGGAAATGTATGTGCAGTCTCTGTCCATGCAACATGTGGGCATGGGTAACATGTTGTGCACATGAGGGTCAGATGACGTAGCATGACAGTGTGGACTATGTATTGTGTCAGAAGTGTGTGGTTCCAGGCTGCTAGGGGAAACATGTTCTATGCACAGTTACCATGCAACATGTCAACAAGTGGGTTATAAGACATGACCTCAGGGAGGGAGGGACGTCAGGTACCATGGCAGATGGCAGCACAACCAATGTCCCTGTGTGGAACCTGTGGCACTAGAGGATGTGGTGAGATGCAGAGCCCTGAGGGTATATATCCATTACGTGTTGTTTCCACACTATGGATGACAGTGGATATCCATAGATGCCATGAGTTATGACACCACTATGCCACCCACAGAATGAGAAGGCGGAGAAGTACAATGACGTCCTTGCATCCACACGGTCTGTCACTGAGCAAACCTTTGGAATTCTCAAGTCACACTTCAGGTGCCTTGACCACTCAGGTGGTGCCTTGCAATATAATCCAGAGATGGCATGCAAGATATTTGTGGCCTGCTGTATGCTTCAAAATCTTGTCCTGAGCAACCGTGTGTCACTTCCAGAAATGGATGATGTCCAGGATGAGAAGGATGGAGATGAAGACACACAGAATGCACACACAGGACACCCACAGAGTCATGCTGGAGTCAGTCATGCAGGACAACTTGCCAGACAGGAACTCATCCAACACAACTTCACCTGAGGTTCGCCATCACCTAACAGGTGGCACCGGCAGCACTAAGCAATGTCCATGGCATATGTCAACATTCAGTAATGTGGTTGTCAGCAGCAGTGAGGCCAAGAGGGTGCAAGGAGGAAGAAGTGCTGCCCAGTGCCAACCACCAGCCATAGTGGCACTGTATGCCAGCCAGTGTCCATTGCTGGTGAGTGGTACTTGGTGGACACATGAACCTGCATAGTTGTGATCACCAGGGATGGAGTGACAACAAATTTGATGCAGTGAGTAGGGAGTGAACCAAAGGGCAAACAGGTGGATGAGGAGAGCAGCCATGGCCTGTCCTGACAGCAACGAGAGGCATGTGTTATGAACATTGCCACATAGGGGCAAGCATAGGCAGTGTCAGGATGCCACACTGTCCAATGTACTGAGGTATGGGGCAGCATGCAGGAACACCAGGTACGCCTGTTAGACAGGGTGCACATAAGGCAAATGGAAAGGGTCATGGTACTGATGACATCTAGGCTAGATGTGTCCTAATGGCATCTGTGTGTGCTGTATGGCCAGGACACAGTGGACATGGTGCCAGAAGCAAGCCATACATAGAGGTAGAGGTGGGAGGTGGGAGGTATAGTGATATGCATTACCACCGTTACATAGCACAGGACCATTCTGCCCCCTGTAACATTACCTGACATTGACATATGTGCAGGTAACATAATAATAATAATAATAATAATAATAAATTTTATATCTCACAAGCGCCTTTCCGGCCATCAAGGCGCTTTACAAAAAGATAAGAGCAATCATGATAAAAACAGTAAACATAATGATAAGATAAATAAATATGACAGTATCAATACATCAAAAAAGGGACACATATGCCAAAACAATCACATCTGCAACTTTTCCTGCATAAAAAGACATATATGCAGGGTATAATTGCACATTGCATGAAAAAATACCGCAAATCTCATGTTCAGTGTAAAAATACCTTAAATCGCATGTGCGATGTAAAAACGACACAGTTGCAGTATGTGTGGCCACACAATGTGCAGATGCGTAACTGATGTTCCCATCCATCTGTCACACATGAATACACAACACCACACTGCACCAGAACCACAAACCAGGCCAGGGGTGCACAGTACGGACTGCAAAAAGTGCAAGACATTAAAAACTTTGAAAATATCAAACCTCAGTGGTAGGCACCAAACTTTACCCAGAGGAAACTGCATAGCTAATAAATCTAGTGCAACAGTGGTGGAGGAGCCTGTTGCCACCTGGTTCTTGAAAGCACACCCCCAATGACAGGGTTAGGGTGTGGAGGCAAATTTGGGGCATGTCTGCAGAAAATATCAGGGTGTTGAGAACCCCATGTCAACTGACACATAGGTGGCAGGATATGGCCAGACATGACCCCACAATCCTCTGAAAACTGCAGGACATTACCACAGCCTCTGATGTGATCATGAAGACCCAATTTTCCCTCTGACCCCATCTCTCTGTTTTGTGGGGTGCCTCAGGGCTCAGTGCTGTCTCCCATGTTGTTTGCGGTGTATATGCTCCACCTCGGAGACATTTCAAGACGGTATGGGCTGAAGTTTCATTGCTATGCCAATGATACCCAGCTCTACCTGTCTTTTGCACTTGACCAGGATGGAGCACTCTCGGTGTTTAATAACTGCCTCAATGAAATCCAAGGTTGGATGAAGTCCAGCTGGTTGAAGTTGAAACCTGGAAGACTGAGGTGATGGTTGTGGATTCAGGTCGTCGGATAGGGGTGTGGGCAGCAAATCAATCCATAAGTTTACTCCTTGAGGATGTCGAGCTCCTTATCTCTGAACAGGTGTGAGACCTAGGGGTGATTCTTGACGATGGGCTGACATTATATTTACAGGTATCGGCTGTCGTTAAGTTATCTTTTTACCATCTGAGGAACATTGCTAGGATTAAGCACCTTTTTCAGCCCAGGGACCTGCCTACACTGATCCATGCCTTTGCGAGCTTGCATTTGGATTACTGCAACTCCCTTTACTTTGGGCTTCCAGGGGTTGATATCCGCTGCTTGCAGCTGGTGCAGAATTCTGCGGCCCGGTTGTTGATGGGGACTCCTTGATCTTCCCACATTACCCCAGTGCTGCGGAAGCTGCACTGGCTGCCTGTTCAGTGGTGGATCACCTTTAAAGTCAGATTACTGACTTATAAACCCTACACAGTCTGGGCCCTGACTACCTGAAAGAGCTTCTGGTTCCTTACCTTCTGGATCGACCACTCAGCTCGGCCTACGAGTAGTTACTAGAGATTCCCAGGGTGTTTTTAAAATCTTCTAGGGCCAGGCTTTTATGTTTGTGGCACCAACCCTCTGGAATTCTCTACCTCATTGGATTAGGGAGTGCATGACTGTGGGGGGCTTTAAACAAGCATTGAAAACATACTTATGGAATAAGGCGTATGGTGATGGTGTTGAAGTTGACAGACTGTAAGTGTTTGGATGTTTTATAATGATGTAATATTGTTAAATCATTTTAACCGTGTACTGCACCTTGATTTTGAAAGGTGCATTATAAATAAAGTTTATTGTTATTATTATTATTATTATTATGAAGACTGGCCAGCATTCAGCAGAAGTTAAGTTGAACCAGACAACTGGTAGGCAGGGGCATGGTAGTGGAAAAATGTTGCTTGGCTGTGTGCCCCGTAAAACCTGTCTCAATGTGTCCCATATCATGTCCCCACAGGACGGAACAGAAAGTGGAAGGTGTGTCCACCAGGGATGCTGGACAGGAGGCGACTGACACAGTGGACCAGGCATCAGTAACAGATCAGGATGGGCAAGGTAAGTGCACTATCTGACATAGACACATTGGCAAATGTAGGAAATAACAAACACTACTGTCTCCAAACAAGGCAGCATGCATGACCTTGTGGCCTGTGAGGTGTCATAAAGCTGCAGTGCAGTGACATGGAAGCAAATACTACACATGCCACACTGCAACCTGGCAGGCCCAGTATGCAGACACATGGCAACAGTGGCCCCCGATCCTTGCATCAGGATGGACCCCTCAACAGAACACCTGCCCCAGATCCATGTTCAGGCTACACTCCACCAACACACAACCTACGCAGTCCCTACTCTGATAACATTTACTGAGCGGTGCTATAGGGTTGGGGTACTGTTACTGGACCAGGTACTGGTATCAGTTGTGTGTTGTGGGGTGCAGCCTGGAATACAGGACTGGGGCTGGTGTTCTGTTGTGGATGGGGAGGGGTTACATACAGTTGCTGAGACTGAGTGGGTGTTCTGTGTGCGCTGCATATGCCAGTTGTGGGAGGATCCCAATGCCATATCCAGCGCCCTCTTACACCCCGCTATGTGCCTTTGTGAATGGTGCATAGTGTGGACACACCCCGTCCCTACCCCCAGACTGATCTGTCATGGAGCTGCCCACTCAGCCAGGTAATCGAGTTCACTCCTGGAGTGTGAACCTTTGGTGAATGCCGCTGGGGATCCATGGGACTCTGCTGCATGGCATTCCTGCATATGTATGCCTACTCGCCCAATTTTCACAGTGCGTCGGCATCATGCATAGGGCCCAATATGTGCAACAAGGTGTACGAGCTGGGGGGGGGAGGATGAGGGGGGGACCTTAAGAACCCAAAGGAATGGTCTAGAGTCCAGCAACTCAGGTTCAATGTTACAGATTGCAAGATTATGCACATAGGAAACAGGAGCACAGGGGTGACATACAAGCTGGGAGGTATAATACTAGCTGTTGGGAAACAGGAGAGGGACCTGGGGTAGTCATTGCACATGACCAAATGGTGGGTAGCCAATGTGATGTGGCAGCGGGTAAGGCTTGCCAAATGCTCGGCTGCATAGGAGGGATGTTACCGTGCCCCTCTACAGGACATTGCTGTGGCCTCATCTCAAGTTATGCATTCAGTGTTGGAGGTAACACCTGAGTAAGGATGTAGACAGGGTGGGGGTGGTGCAGGGGATGTCTACAAAATCAGTGCTGGGGATGTGGGGGTTATGTTGTGGAGAGACGCATAGAGGAATATATATGTGTCACCTGGAATAATTGATGGAAAGGGGGGACATGATGGACAGCGCACATATCTCAAAGATAAACATAGGGTACAAGAGGGGGGCATTTCCTAACAGAGGAGTTGTCCAGGGATAAGGGGGCATAGGAGGCTGGATGGGAGTGCGGCATGGGGGGCATGTGGAAGCCCTTCATCATGGAAAGTGGTTGCCTTGAATGAGCCAGCTGTAAGTGGTGGTTGGGTCTGATACAATCACATGTCTTAAGTACACATAGGACAGACACAAGGGTATACTGTTACTGAGGGGGGTGGGCAGTGGGTGAGTTAGGAAAGGGACTACTCAGTAGGGAGTGAAAGATAGGGAAGAGTAGGTGGGTCATGAGGCCCTCATCTGACGGCAACCTGTGTGTATGTATGTACGTACGTACGTAAGTATGTACATATGTCTGTATGTATGTATGCACCATGTGACCTGTGACCTGTGCCAGTTCTTGACACTTGTGCATGTGCCTCAGGCCTTAAAGAGCAGTTGACACCTTCAGGAGAACTTTAACAAAACATAATACTTAGATACAATTTAGCTTGTTTTTCACAGTTGGTCTGTATTTCTCCTCCCCATTATTTATTACTGAGGTCACTTGCAGAAAAATAGGATCTTTGCTCCTTAAGAGTTTATCTATTCCTGTTGCTTTCTCCCTACCCAAGGTCATAATCCACTGCTTGTGACATCACAGTTACTATCATGGCAACCAACTGTGATGTCACAACAGAGGATTATGACTTGAAGTAGGGAATCCGTTACAGAGGCAGATGGACTCAAAAGGAACTCTAAGGAAAAAAGATCACATATTCATGCAAATTTCCACAGTAATAAATAATGTGGAAGAGAAATCTAAGGAATATAAATGGAATGTAAGTAGAATTGTATCTAATTATCATGTTTTTTAAAGTTTACATTGTGGCATTGGTACCTCTTTTAGGGGCACTGATGTGTTTCATTTACATTACACAGGTGACTGTTTGCATGGAGAGGGAGACATGCACAGGGACAGCCCAAGGTACAAGGCACTGACACAAGCTGTGCAGTGACAGAAGTACCTCAATGCCCATGCCTTCACAGACAGGACTCAATGCCATACGTCAAGTCCACCAGATACCCTCAGAAAGTGGGGAGGATGTGCAATGGGAACAGGTCCTGGACAAACCTGCAGAAACAGCTGGGCATGAAGCCTGACAGCCAACCCAGCCTACCCAGAAGGACGAGGGGGCAAGGCATGACCAGAATGATGTTGGCCCAATGGACACTGCTGATCAACTGGCAGAGGCACATGAGGAGGACATTAGCAGGGATGATCCTGTGGACATGCCTGCTAACATTGTCATTTACAGTGCGGGTGAGGGGGCTGTCATGGAGGATGTTGTTGCACGGCCTGGACACCCAGTTCAGGCAATGGACATTGACCAAGATGCACCAGTCTGCATGCCATCCCGGGAGCAGGCTCAAAGGATGGCGGGCCGAGTAAGGGACATCCTTGCAGACATGGTGCATCTGCAGGGTTCACCACATGCCTTCTGGCTATCACTGCAGGAGTGGCAGTAGGTGGGATTCTACACTGCAGCCATTTTGCATGTCTTGGACATTGGGTAACGGGTCCTTATGAACATTTTGTTCCACAGGGTGTTGTTGTTATGCATGCTGTCCTCCTGTACTGTGGTGTTTGTTCTTGTATTTATGACTACATAATGCTGTACATAGTGCTTGGTACTTCTTCCACTTCAGTTATTTGTTACTGTCCCCTCTTATGTTCCCCTGTTGTTTCTGCTAACCATACATTTTCAGTAAAGTTGTCATTGTTTTCTGCTTACCTCTTTGTCACTGTGTTTTTTGTGCATGGGTGTGTCAATGCCAACTACATGGGTGCTGTTGCAGTGCACTCTTGGCCTGTAGGCCACAGTGTCCTAACTCACAAACACTGTTGACACAACGCTGCTGTGTGCTGCATGGGCATTGGCATCTTTGGGGGCACATATGCACTGAAGCATGGTTGACTGTAGGAACTGTCTGGTCACTGCACTGTGTCCCTACTATCCACTACTATTCCTGTCCTCACCCTACCCCCGTTCCAAGCATACCTCCATACTATGCACAGTGCAGTCAGGTGTTGTCTGGTCTGTTGATGAGTGAATAACAACCATGTGTTGCTTAACATGAGGCTTGGTGTATGCTATAGCATGTGCCATTTCACACTCTGTTGGACAGACTGTGGTTTAACGTTACTATTTGACTTTTTAAATGCCTGTGCTTGCCCATTCCCCATACACATTACCCAGTACATTTACCCAATACAGTCCCCATACCAATGTTCACCCCACAGCTGTGGTTGTCATATATGTATGCCTGTTGCACCCTTCCAGAATACAGGGTATTAGACCTCCCTCCACAATGGATCCCACCAAATGTGCTTGTAGCACGCATATCGGTAAGTGTCTCTGGGTGTTGGCGTGGCTGTACCGTATTCTGCCTCTATTCAGGTGGGCAGACAGGGACTGCTGTGCTTGTGTGTCCATGCCTGTGTGCCTAGTTTCCCTCCTTTTAGCCACCCCAGTGACACTGTCTTGCACACCTGTCTCAAGATCCTCCATGGGCCTATTATGTCTCCTCTGGTCAAATTTTTTGGGTTGGATTACAGTGGTTGTTGCTGTTTATGAATTTCTCATGGCCTGATTGACTAACTCCTTCCTCTGGCCCCTGCACAGACACCAGTCCACTGGCAGGTTGGTGGCTTCCACTTGCAGTGGGATCATGTATCTGCACTGTGCTTACTCCTTGGGACGTGGTATTAGAAGTAGTAGTAGTGGTAGTGCATGATGTTCCTGTAGGCCCCAGCACATCATGTACTGTGACAGGGACATGGGTAGTGGTGTTTGACACCTGTGTGCCACAGTTGTGTGGGGAAATCTTAGGTGGGTGCATGCCGGTGTGTTGTGGCGGTCAGCAGTGTTGGGGCATGTGAATGCTGGGCGCTGGATACACCACTCTGCAGGGGCTGGATGGTGTGGGTGTACGTGGCACCCTAATGCAGCATGGGAGGGTGCTGTGGCCTCGTCTGTAGTACATCCATTATTGTCAGCAATGTGGATTATCAGGGCCTCAGTCTGCCTTTGCTGCAGCTGTGCTGACCACTCCATTCCTGCGGTGCAGTTTTCCAGGGCCTCCATCTGACCCTGGGCACACGTCCACATCCCATGCAGGACCAACACAATGTCAGATAGCACTACATTGGTGGGCTGTGCGCCTGTCTGTATAGCACTGGTGATGCCTGACAGCTGTCCATCCAGGCACTGATGTTGTTCTTCCAGGCTCCTCTGTAGTGCAGCAAGCTCATGTGTCTACTCCTCCTGCCTTACCACCACAGATTCACAATAGATTCCCAGGTATGAGGGTAGTGTGTCCTGCAGTTGGAGGCTTCTGGATGCCACCTACAAGTGGGCCTCCAACTCAGACACATTTAGTGGACTTAATTCTTGTCCAATATTGTCATGTATACTAGGGGTGTGCCCCAGCAGCTGCTTGTACATCTGGCAGAGCCACTGTTCCTGACATCTGTCTGTGCCCATCTTTGGTCCTGTAAGCCACCACTTGTGTGGTCTGTTCCTCCCCTCCCCCTCCTCCTCCTCCTCCTCCCCATGCTCTTCCAGCATGTTGGTGGTACTGGCCATGCTGCCATCCCACTGACTGTCCACATCATTGTGTCTGGCTTGCTGGCTGCCTCTCCCACCTGCAACATTGGTTCTTGTGTCACCATGCTCCTCTGTGGTCTCGGGGGGGGTGGGGTCTTATGAGCTGCCTCTCCAATCCTCTGAGTTCTCTTTACCCATCTGTCTGCTGTTACACCTTGTACAGCCTGGTAGGCTCCCAGCACCCATCACCATTGCAGCCCTGTCAGCCAAGGTCACGGTGGACTGCTGCTACATTGTCTGTCCTCTGCCTGTCCCTGTAGATGCCACTGCCAACATACACCATTCCCATCCATTGTCATCCATCACATCTCGTGTACTCTTACAGGTGCATTGGATTATTACAACAACTCCCCCATCATAGATAGTGGTGTGTTCTAAATGTTACATCCTTGGGTCATGGTAGTGGCAGTACACTCATTCTGGCTTTCCTCATGCCGTGTAGATTGGGAGATTCCTTGGTTTTGCATGCCTGGCCTCTCTATATACAGTACAGGCACTGTGTCGGCCATGTGCAGTGACACTGTGCTTGCATGCTGCATGACCATGCTGTTGGTGTTCTGCCCTGCATGTCTTTGTGATACAGTGTTCTACTATGCCACTCTGCAGCACGACATTTGCCTGTACTGGCAGGGATGCAGCTACTGGTATGCTACAGTGTGGCAGCTCATCTGAGGCCCTAGGATCTCCCAGGACATTGTCACATTACCACACGACATGGGCCTCCCCTAAGCTACCCCACGTGGTTGCCCCCTGCATGGCCACTTCCACCACGTCTTCTCCTGCACACTACTGCATGCCTGGGGCCAGCCCCACCATGGATGGCTCACATACACAGGCACCAGCATCAGGGCACTGTGGATTCCCTGTCTGCTGTCAGGTTCTGGGTGTGGCCATAAACATGTGCCCTACCACGTATGTGTTACCTGTGGTGTACAGTCATGCCTGTAGGCCATACACATATTGGCTTTCAGTGGGGTCAACAGTGTGCTTTCCAACATGCATAGAAACATAGACTTTGACAGCAGATAAGGACCACTTGGCCCATCCAGTCTGCCCATTTCCCTACCTATTGGATTAGCTACAGATTCTAGTTAACCAATAGCCTACTCCCTACAACACCCCACTATAATTGCTTATGTCTGTCCCATGCATGTTTGAATTTCCACACTGTTTTAGACCCAACAACCTCTCCAGTAAGGTGGTTCCATGCGTCCACCACTCTCTCCGTGAAAAAGAATTTCCTCACATTACCCCTGAGCCGTCCCCCTTCTAACTTTAAATTGTGCCCCTTGTTCTACGCATCTCTTTTCTGAAAGATGCTACCCTCCTGAACTTTGTTGATTCCTGAGGTGCCTAAAAGTTTCTATCATGTCCCCCGTCTCCTCCTTTCATCAAGGGTATACATATTAAGCTCTCTCAGTCTCTCTTCATATGGTTTCTGATATAGACCCTGCACCATTTTAGTTGTCCTCCTCTGGACTGCTTCCATCCTGTCTATGTCCTTGCATAGATGAGGTCTCCAAAACTGCACGCAGTACTATACATGGGGTCTCACCAACTGTCTGTATAGAGGGATAGCCACTTCCCTTTTTCTACTTGTGATGCCCCTCCCTGTGCATCCCAGCATACCCCTGGCTCTCCTTACTGACTTCTCACATTGCTTACCCACCTTTAGGTCATCTGATATGACTACACCCAGATCCCTTTCCATTACTGTTGTCGTTAGTACCTCCCCTGCTATTGTGTACTCTTCTCCTGGATTTTTATTTCCCAGGTGCATTACGTTGCACTTCTTTGCATTGAATCTAAGTTGTCATATGTCTGACCATTCCTCCAACCTTGCCAAGTCCCTTCTCATCCTTTCTAACCCCCTTGTGTATCAACTCTGTTACAGATCTTTGTGTCATCTGCAAAGGCATACCTTTCCTTCCAGACCCTCTGCAATGTCACCTATAAAGATGTTACAGAGGACTGGACCCAGTACTGAGCCCTGAGGTACTCGACTAGTAACCCCCCTTTCTTCAGAATGTGTTCCATTCACTATTACCTTCTGTGTCCTGTTGTGCAGCCAGTTTGCTACCCAGGCTACCACCCTGGGACCCACTCCCAGACTGGCAAACTTGATTATTAATCTTTGGCAGGACTGTGTCCAATGCCTTGCTAAAGTCTCGGTAGGCCATATCCACAGCCCCTCCCTGGTCAATTACTTTGGTCACCCAGTCAAAGAAATCGATTAGATTCGTCTGACATGAACTTCCTGCTGTGAATCCATGCTGCTTTGGGTCCTGTGCCCCGCTGGCCTCTAGGTATTCAGCAATTCTTTCTTTCAGAAGTGATTCCATCATTTTCCCCACCACTGAGGTCAAACTAACAGGTCTGTAGTTTCCTGCGACTGCCTTGCTCCATCTTTTGTGAAGGGGAATCACATCTGCCATCCTCCAGTCCTCAGGTACCACACCATCTTCCCATGATTTGTTAAAAAGTGTGGTTAGTAGTGTCACTAGGTCCTCCCTTAGCTCTTTTAGGATTCTTGGGTGAATCCCATCAGGCCCCATTGCTTTATCCACCTTGAGTTTTAGGAGTTCTTTCAGTACTCTTTCTTCTGTAAATGAGTGGCGTCAACCCCACTATCCAGAGTGCTTCTACTGTTTGGTTTAGGTAACTCCTCCTCTTCTTCTTTTGTGAATACTGAGCAAAAGTATTCATTCAGTATCTCTGCCTTTTCACTGTCTCCCTCTGCTCACCTCCTCTCTCCTTTATTAATCTTCACTATCCCTCCCTTAACCTTTTTATGCTCCCTAATGTACCCATAAAAGGTTTTATCCCCCTTCTTAACTGAGTTGGCTATCATTTCCTTGGTTTGGGCCTTTGCTTTTCTGACTGCCTTCCCGACTTCTTTCTGCTTAAATTTATACAGTTCCCTGTCGTGCTCCGTCTGTGATTCCTTATACTTTTTGATTGCAGCCTTTTTCTCCTTAACCTTCCCTGACACCTCTTTTGAGAACCATAGTGGTTTTTTATTCCACTTTGTTTTCTTTATTTGTTTCACACAAAGGCGTGTTGCCTCCATGATGGCAGTTTTGATTTTCCTCCATTGTTCTTCCACCCTCCTTTCTGGCCATTTGCTAATGCATTCCTCAGGCATTCACCCATTATGCCAAAGTCAGCCCTTCTAAAGTCCAGTATCCTTGTCTTTGTATGGCTTGTCTCCATGGTAGTGTTTATTGTGAAGCACACTGTGCAGTGGTCGCTTGTTCCCAGATGTCTACTGACTTCTAAATTTGTGATTCTCTCTCCATTTGAGAGTACCAGGTCTAGTATTGCTCCCTTCCGAGTGGGTTCCACCACTAGCTGTCTAAAGCATGCCCCCTGTAGGGCATTGAGAATGACCCTGCTCTTGGATGTAGCTGCAGTCCATGTCACCCAGTTAATATCTGGCTTATTTAGGTCCCCCATCAACAGTATCTCCCCTTTTTCAGCCATTTTGAGAATGCTCTCTATCATTTTCTTGTTCATTTCCTCCTCTTGAGATGGGAGTCTGTATACAACCCCTGTGCGGATTGTGATGCCATTCCCTGTCTCCAAGGTGACCCAGAGTTCCTCTTGTCCTCCCCCTTTACTTTTTAGTTCTGTAGCTTTGATCCCTTCCCTTATGTAGAGAGCTACTCCACCTCCTCTTTTACCATCCCTGTCCCTTCTGAAGATTGTGTACCCTGGTATGTTGACATCCCAGTCATGGTTCTCCGTGTACCATGTTTCTGTGCCTGCCACGATATCCAAGTGTTCCTCTTCCATCAGGGCTACTTGCTCTGGAAGCTTGTTTCCAAGACTACGGGCATTGTTACTCATTGCCCTCCATTTAATTTTGGCTTTATCCTTTTTTACCCCATCCCTGCACTTATTGCCCTTGTCCATTTTTTACCCCTGTCCTGCCCTCTGTCAAGTTCTGTACCTCAGTGTTTACCCTACTACCTGCCATGTTTTGTGGGGGGAGGCTTGAACTTTCCTGTCTCCTATCAGCACCTCCCCCCTTGGCTAGTTTAAAAGCTTGCCAAGGAAGCCTTTAAACCTGTCACCTCGGAGCATGTTTCCCTTCCTGGACAGATGCAGACCATCATGCCAGTATAGACCTTCATCTCTCCAGGTGGACCCCCAGTCCCCAAGGAAGCCAAAGCCCTGTGCTCTGCACCAGTTTTGCAACCATTCATTAAACTGCCTGGTGTGCAATACCCTAGCCTCACCCCTGCCATAGACTGGCAGCACCTCTGAGAAGGTTACCGTGCTTTCTACCTTCCTGAGGCCCCTCCCTAGCTCCACAAATTCATCCTGCACTGCACTGATCTCATGCCTAGATAGGTCATTTGTCCCGAGGTGGACAATGAAATCTAGTTTCCTCTCCTGTGATGCTGCTTCTGCAATCCTGAGGAGTTGCTTCCTGTCCCTTCAAGCCATGGCACAAGGCAGGCACTTTACTTCCCTCTCCTCTCCCTTCCCCAGGTCTACACCCCTAACAATTGAGTCCCCTATCAGAAGCTGTTTCTTTCCCCTGTAGTATCCCTTGCCACTCTTTTGTGGGTCTCCCTTGTGGATGTCCCCAGCATTCTTCTTGGTCTCCAATGAGGGTGTCATCATAGAGGAACCTTGATTTGTCAGACTAACATATGATTTGTGTAAAGGTGCAACTTGGGGCCTACGCCTCTGTTCCACCACCCTCACCCTCCCAGAACCTACTGTGGTCCATCTGCTCTTCACACATGGCAACCACTGAGGCAGTGGTTGTGGAACTGGTGCTCTTTGGGTGAAGGGGGCCTCCTTAGTCCTTGCCAGTTCAGCCTGGAGGTGGGCAACCTCCTCCCTCAGAGTTGACAGTTGCCTGCAAATAGGGCAGCAATGAAGGTTCCAGAATGTCTCCCAAAAATTGCTGCCCCACAGCCAGTGCATTGCACCACTCCCCACATGTCACTCTTCCTTATAATATACAATGAGTAATATATATATATTTTGTGTTTGTGTACTTACCCTTTATGTACTCTGCTGGGTAATTAAGAATATGACAGTTCTGTCCCAAGACCTGTTGAGGAAGTGATGTCAGAACCTTGGCTATAAAGGAAATGCCATGCCTGTGGTGGGCGGGGTGAGGAGAAGGTTGGGTGGGTAGGCCACAACCACTGGTGACTGCTAGAAACAATCAAATACACCACTGCTCCACTGCTCTGGTGAGTACTGCCCTTTATGGTAAGTCTACCAACACCACAATTTACTAGACCACTGCTCCTACACAAACCACTCTACTGAGTCCAGGGATAAAAACAAACTCACTGTTCAGCCAGCAGGACACTTCTAAAATATTGCACAAATATCCTTCCAAATCCTATGTGTCTAGCACAGAAATCAAGCAACTTCAGTTGTATTTCACCCCCTCTGGTTATAAAATTACTACATTTTAATGGAATCCTGCAATTCTTAATGCCAGTAAGAATATAATGAAACTTTCTGTAGAAAGCGTAGCTTACCTTCCTCACTAGTGCCCTACAATATTATGTTTTACCAGGTTCCCAGTTCCTCAAATGTGTTCTAGTTTGTACTCTGCAGTATAGCAAGTGCCTCAGCTTCCAACCGGAGCAGACAAGTCTTTTCTGACTGGCTTTTCCATGTTCCATGAGACCTGGCATACCTGTGTCTTTTTCTGTTGGTCACATTTCTCATGATCTTTCTCAGTACACATTGGCAGACAGGTGCCATGCCATGATGCACAACCACATGTCTCAACACTGTGCACCTCTTGCCCCCCCACAGCACTGCAGCATCTACACAACTGTACCACAGTAGCATGCACACACAATACACATGCCTGCATGTGACTTTTTTGGGGGGGGCACACACAGGTCTCATTGTGCCTGGCAATGTACAACATGCCCCTTGTGTATGTCACTTGTGACACAGGCTGCAACCCTCCCAAATCTACAGCAGGCATGCTCTGTGGGAATGTTGCTCTTGTGGTGTGGTATTGCTGTATCTTGCACGCACACACACACACACACACACACACACACAAACACACACTCAGACATGCTGGCAGTGGGTCCCCCCTCTTATACACATACCTGTACTACTCTGCAACCTAAAGATGCCAAGGTCTGTATTCCCTGAGATGATGTGATTGCTGAGATGTGCAGCAACTCTTTACTCCTGGCTCATGAGTGGATGTTTCTGGTTGCCACCTTCATCAGTGGCCTGAGCACACCTCAGATTGCGTGCCAGCTTTTCTTTGCATCCTTGCCTTATGTTGTTGTATCTTTTCTGTAGCTCCCTGATGGAGCAGCTCTGTGATGCCACTGTATTACCTTTGATGACCACTTCCTCCCAGGCTCTCTTGCAGTGGCCACGATAGTCTTTGTCACCACCCCTGGACAGTAGTAGATCTACGAGGGCATCAACTTTATTGATGAAGATGTCTTTTCAGTGGAGAAGTTCCTCTTTTTCCTTCTGCATCCTGCCTTGGCTTCTCCATGCACCTGTCTCCTCCATCATTCTCTTTGGTACAGTCTGTCACAAACACACTCAGCAGATCAGGCCCTCTGCTGCCACAGTGCCAACCTCCAAGTGCAATAGTGTGAACAGGTAACAGACAGGGTAACCCTCCTGTCTGCTTGTGGGTCTGAATCACCTTTAGTCTCAAGTTCTGTGAGGATTCAAACTGTGAACCTTATGCTAGCATACCCAAATGTACAGGCTCAGATAATATTCTCTTCAGGGGATGCAATATATCTTTTGCCTATGGGCACCTAACCCGGTATCCAAAATGAACCCTTAAAACTCTATAAAAGACCTTAGGTATATTCTTACCTTTTCCCAGTTTAGTAACACCATGAAGTTTTTGAACAGTTGTCAAACTTAACCATGTGTACATCACATACAAAAAGAATTTGGAATTCACAAAGCGGTCTTTTAAATCAAAGATTTACTAAAATGGATAAAAATATGTAAAATGTAAACACAGAACACTATATCAAAAAGCATACAATCACTTAAAAGAAAAGCAAAGAACAAAACAAAAACTCCTACCACAATACAATTAGACCTTTTCTATATAATGTATTACCTCTACAAGTGCCTTAGTTAGTTTCTCTTGGGAGTCCCAAAATAATATGACAAAAAGATCAGACACCAGTATTAGTTTAAACTATGTCTCTCCACGCCCCTTCTGTGATTCATCTAGCTCCTCCTTTTAGAATATAAAAAAATGCAAGCAGGATGACCTATCAGGAGGTATTTTAAAAAATGTGACTTCAGTAAAAACTAATTTCCCAAATTATGACAGTCATTAATCAAGCCTTTTCTTTGAACTGGAGGCTGGTTTCTTATTTTCCCAAGGAACATCAAATGTTTTTACAACTCTGCCATACGTCACTTAGGTACTAATATAGCCATGTCTTGTCCTGTAATAAACTGTATATTTAGCTTCACAACTTCAGAGGCAGGAGGTCATAAAATGGCCATAAAATGCAACTTCTCAAGGACGTTAATTACATTACAAAGATCTCCTGGTCAAGTCCTGTGATGGAAACCTGGGGGGGAGGCACCCATGGAGCACAGACTCACATACTGTATTTTTATATTACAAATATCATACAGCAATCATAACCAGCTGGCCAAGCGTCACACAGTCTATGTCCTTGCTGTGAGTTGTGTGCTTTTATATGATGTAATTCCCGACCTGCGTTCTGTTTAGGATATTTTGATGCAAGTCACATTTTTTCTAGAATGTGGTGCAATTTTCAGGATGCAGTTTTTTGGACACAATTTATGTCTGACTGCTTATTTGTAATTTTCTAAGGCACCTTTGAAAACTGGTCCCAGAGAGTTTGCATTAATGGTTACTATTCAAACATAGACAGAGTATGTAGTGGTGTGCCTCAGGAGTCCATCATGGGGTCACTTCTTTACCAAATTTTTATATCTGGCATATCACTGCATGTAAATAATTGTACATGTAAATATGCAGATGACTCTAAACTGGATGGCAAAGTCAGCAATACACATGGTGTAGAATCCATTCCAGCAGACCTAGATAATATTTATAAGTGGGCAAGCATGTAGGGCATCAAGTTTAATCTTGATAAATATAGTGTACTACATCCAGGCAAGCAGTGCATTAAAACATTTCTAAAATTGGAAATAACATAATTAAAGAGGTAGAAAATGATTGTGACTTAAAGCATCATCTTTAACAAAAAATATTTGATTCGACCATCCAGTGTACCACAATAGTTGCAAAAGGCAATAGAGTGCTGTGGACCATAAAATGAAATTTTACAAGTAAAAGAGCTGAAGTTATAATACCCCTGTACAGAGCATATGTAAGGCCCATTTTTGATTGTGTTAGTCAGGCATGAAGTCCACTTACCAGGAGAGAAAAATATAGAGTAGAGAAGATCCAACACTAAGCAACTAAGACGGTTTACAATATAAGGCATGATTGTTACATTAATCACCTTAGACATCTTCATCTAATGTTTCTTGAGAAATGTTTCCAGAAGGAAAAGGGCAAACTACTGATGTGCTACAACATCATTCAGGATCCCTACCTAATCATTGAGTTAGATTTACTGTTCAGAAATGACAACCTGGACACAAGGAGTCATCCATTACAAATGAACCACAAAAATGTAACACTACATAAAGAAAAGGGTCCCCATATTCAAAAGACTTGCACAGCACAAAATGGAGATGCACAGCACATCCCAGAAATTGCTTGGTAGGACAATATTCAAAAGCAGGAAATGAGTCATGCAAATCCGAATGTGCGATCATGCAGATATAATGTATGGCACACGGAAAAGGGGGTAAGCACCTGCATATGCTGCATGTGTATATTCAGCCGAAGTGCACTGTGCATGTGCCGCACAATCCAAATTTGTGCTGTGCAAAATTAGGTATAAAAGGGGGTGCTCTAAATCAGACAGTCATCCAAAGGTAGGCTACTGAACTGCAGGAACAATATATGGGCTTGCCTTCCACATGGCAGCAGTAATGGCTGATGTAAGGAGACTGAGGGAACAGCAAGGTGGCGAGGAAGGACCTGTTGGTGGTATGCCCCACAGATACAGTTCCTGCTCTCCATCATATACAAACAGCTCAATGATACTGACATTGTGGCCTGGTACTAGCCAACAGGGCTGGTTTGAGACAGCTCTGTGAGTTTCTCCATGATGAGCTCCAGGTACCCACACACAGAAGTCATGCTATGATGGTGGAGACCAAGATCACAGCAGTGCTGTCCCTGCTCACTACTGGCACCTTCCAGATACCAGTGGGTGACATCACTGGCATCATCCAGTTGGCCACATCTCATCTCCTCACACAGTTCTTCAATGCTCTGCTGCCCCCTGCTAGTAAGATCATTCAATTCCCTAGTACACCAGTGGAGTGGACAACAACAGCGCAGCACTTTTACAGGGTTACATGACTACCAGTTGTGCTAGAGGCCACTAACTGCACCCATGTGTCCATCAGAGCACCACCTGTCGGTGACAAAGATGTGTACATAAACAGGAAGGGGTATCACTCATTAACCGCTAGGTGGTGTGCAATTCCACAGGGCATATCACACATGTCTGTGCCTGGTACCCTGGGAGTGCACATGATGCATTCATCTGGCAACAGTTATCCCTATGATGTCAGCTTGAGTCTGGAGAGATACCCAGTGGCCACCTTGTGGGTGAGTGGTAAACAGCCACAAACAAGGTGTCCACATGGTATCACGGTGCAGTGATGGTGGCCGTACAGGTGTCGGCACAGTAGGAAGAGGTATTGCAATGGCATACAGCCATGTGACATGGGATGGGGGAGGGAGGAAGGTATGGGACCCAAATAGGACTGACACCAAACAGACGTGGAAAGCTGGCATAGGACAGAGAACATGTGACATTGTGCAACAGGCACAAGTTACAGGGGTGGTGCCAGCTAGCTGGGGCCTGTGACAATGTGGGAAGGAAAGCACAAAACGATACATTTGGAAGGGGACAGTGCTATGTGGCACATCCAGGCCAAGGATGTTCCCTGCCCCACCAACTGAATGACATGCATGTTGCAGTGGAAGTGACATGGAAATACAACAGCAGGGAAAGGGCCAGATAGGGGAGGTTGGGAATATGCAACAGTGATTCTGAGGGTGGGGAAATGTGCAGAAGAGGCTGTCCACAAGTAACAGGTCTGTGTGGAGGGCTGAATGCCATGGATGTGGATTGTATACTAACATATCACCTTAATCTACACTGGAGACAGCGCATACCCCCTTCGGCCATGGATGCTCATCCCAATACTGTGGCCCATGTCTGAAACAGAAGAGGTACAATGAGGCACACACAGCTACACGAAACATCATCCAGCATGTGTTAAGCATGCTGAAAATGTGCTTCAGATGCCTGGACAGGTCCCTACAGTATAGTCCAGACAAGGCTTGTGGCATATTCCTGGCCTGTTGTATGCTGCACAACATGACCATAGACCATGGAATAGTTGTCCGGGTCCCAGAGGGTGATAGTACAGACGATGTGGAGTTGCCCAACAAAGGCGAGCATCTACGTCATGAATGCAGGGACCCAAGATTGGCCCTGAGGGGATGGCAGCACAAGGACACCATTGTGCAAGAACATTTCGGACCCGAAGGTGAGTAATGCATGCAGGTGTGACATTGCTGTCATGCACACAGGCACTGTATATGTGGGTGCATAATGTGCTCCACGGTGATGTTGAGTATGCACCAGTTGGTTAGGTGTGTTGTGCAGACAGGTGCTCTGCATTGCATGCACATATGTCCACAGGTGGGACAATATTGCCAGGGATGCACAGAAGTACTGGTAGAATTCTGACATGTGTCAGAGATAGACTATTGGAACATACCCACAATGGTAAGCCACAGGTGCACTTATCATGCCCATGACAGTACTACAACACTATGGTCCACATCCATGTCCCAGATGCCATCCATACAATGTGACAATGCCACAGGGGTTGGGAGGTGGGGCAGTGTGGTTCACAGGGTGTGGACATCGCATAACTGTAGGCCCTACAGGGCAGATGTAGCCCCACCTGCGGCCAAGAGGCATCACAGGCAGTCTGTAAAGGTCCCGGACACCTCAGAGTTTGCGCATGTGGCCACCAAGTACACACACGGCCTTGTCACACCGATGCAGGTGACACCAATGGGGACCTCTGGGCCACCTGGGGCCGGGCCTCCACCTGTGAGGGGGGTAGACACACATGACAGTGAACAGCTACATGTCAGGATGGGTGCCGAGAACTGAACACCATAGCCAGGGGGTGGTGGGGATACAATGGCAGGGGAAGGGGTGTTAGGGGAAATGCGGATGCTCCATAATGTTCAGGGGTGCTGGAGTTTCTGTGAGGTGTGTGGCATGTGGTACAGCCACAATAGGCAACCAGTGCTGCAGTGCCTTCCTGTATAGCCACCGCTGCATCAGAGAAACATGCAGTAATGTCCTTGCGTAACATGTAAATAGCCCCCTTGATCTCCACTTGCTGGACAGAAGCCTGCTCCTCAAAGACGTGAATCTGTGACTGCAACCCCAGCATAGCATCATGTAGTGCCTCCCGGCTCTCCACAGTGGCCCTCAGTAGCCTTGTGTGTTCTGACAGCTCAATGTCCGTGGCAATGTGTTGTAGGCTGAGTGGAGCAGCTGATCCGTGGTAGGGGGGGCTTGGTATGTGACCTCCACAGCATATGGCGGCCCCATGTTCGGACGCTGGGATTGTAGGGATGAGGCATGTGCAACTACTATGCACGCCGGGGTTGCCTGAACCTGCACCTGGTCAGGCTGTGACTGGTCACTGGTTCCCCGTAGCTGGGCAACAATGCCCATCTGCTATGTCTCTACAGGCCACAATGCATTGCCCTCTAGCTGCTCTGTGGCTGACTGCAGGTGGTGGTCCAGCTGCTGCACAGGACCTGGCCCTGGATGACTTCTGGTGGCATGTGCAGTATGGGGAATCAGTCCAGAGTACTTGGGGTGGGGGCGGTGTCGAGGATGACACTGTCAATAAACGTGTTGTCATCATCATTGTCTGTGGCAAGCACATCTGCAGCAGTGAGAAGTGCCTCAGCTGACAGGGATATGGTCTCATTATCACTGTCCAACCCCCCCATCTGTGTGGGTCCCCAGCAGTATTCCCCACACTGGCCGTAGCTGTGACCACAGGTACGGGGTCACACTCTGCAGGCAGTGGTAACTGTGGACCACCACCTTTCCAAAAATGTGATGGTGCTATGGAAACAAAAAGGGAGAGCACAGTTAGGGATGCATGTCCATACCAACAGTACAGTGACATACACAGGTAGGTACTCATGCATGTACCAGGATAGCAGGTGAACCACCTATAGGCATGACAGTGTGAGCAGGGTACACGCCAGACATGCTAAGATGCACACAGATGCTGTGGTATGCACAACCATACAGTGGATGTTGTTGGGTGGCCACACAGTGCTACACACAATGGATATCATGATACACATAGACATAGGAAGCAACATGCAGGACCAGACATGAACTGCAACATGTATACTCACAGTGCTGGAACGGGCGACCACCTGTCTCAAAGACCCCACTGAGAACACTGTGCACAGACACCCAGCTGAAGGCTGTGGCTATGAGTGCCTCCTGTGGCGTCATCATACGAGCACTGGAGGGTCTGCCACCTGTTGCCCGATGAGAAGCATGGGGCCTCAACCAGTAGGCCCCTGCAGCACACCTGTAGGCTACTGACCCACTTCACGCACTCCAGGGGAGTGTGGTTGTAGATCCCTTTGGCATTTACAGCCTCCACCACCTCCCTCCAGTCCTGTTTCTGCTCCTGTATTGTCCCATGCTTCCAGGTGAGGGGGATCTTCCCTGAGCACTTAGGCCTCAGCAAGGACCTTGAGCTCATCCTTCATAAAGTTTGGATGTCTCCATCTGTCCGACACCATACTGGTGTATTTGGAACAAACAGATAGAGACATGCCCAGTTACAACAACATGTACTGTAAAAAAGCTCCCTGCACAGAAAAAGTACTGCCACACAGAAACATGACACAAAACCTACCTCTCGGCTGCAGTACCTCTTGGTCACCTGTGCAGAGTGGTGGTGCTGGCATGCTTTTATGGTAATGTGCATGCAAAGGAGCTGAATGCATTCCAGTAATGAGATGCAAATGTGCAGTTTGGGCATAGACTGTACAATGAGGCTATTTGCATATTTTGCCTGAATATTGCAAAGATGCATGCCATACAATTGGCTTTTTAACGTGAATTTCCGTTTGCTCCACCAAACTCCATGGTACACATACACAGCACCACACAGTACACGAACAGCACCATTCAGTGACAACAGTGGTGTCATACCATGCAGATGCAAATGCTGGTTGGGCATGCACAGCATTAACCTGCCACGCATGCCCCTTGCAGTGTGCAGTATGGATGGCTGGTGTCATGGTGGTGAGTGACTATCACAATATGGTGCCATGCAGAAACTGTGCATGCACGATAGCATGGGGTGTGACCTTAGTTTGCCATGTGATATTACATGTGTGACATGTTGGTTGTTGTTATTATTTGTCAGGTATGTCTCTGTGCCCAACACCAACCATTGTGGACTGTGGCATGCTATCTGTATCTAACCACAGTTGAAGAACACTGTGCCACATAACAGTCTGTTGTGGATGGCACTGACATGCCCCACCCTCTCAATAGTGCAAGTGTACAGTGGCATATGTCCATGTCTGTTATGATGATGCAACACCAGCCTACAGAGGCTGAAAGGATGCCAAGCATACCATTAGACAGTGTACTGGTAAGGAATGGTGCCTTCATTTTCCAGGCGCACAATGGTTGATGGTGTACAGGCCGCAGGACCTGTGCATTGCACCTGTGTCTCCCCTGGCAATGGCACATTGTGTAGTCATGGTGATGTATGGCACAGCTGATGTGCAGTGTGATGTAATGTAATGTATCATTCCCATGCCACTGATGTCTGTATGCGTCTATGCAAGTGTCTGCCCATGTGCCATAGGCTATACACCAGGACCTGGTAAATGGTCATGGCGTTTCTTGACATGCCCGTGAACAGCAGTCCCCCTGCTGAACCCCACATGTCCCTGTGTGGCACAGTCCTCCTTGTGGCCTTGCATGCTGTATTATGTGGGCATGTATCATTGCACAGCACAGTGTGTCATACTGTGTGCCTATTGTGCATCCCTGTGAAACAGTGTAGCAGTTGCCATGTCAGAGCAACAGGATATGCAGGTGTCAGGATGACGTATGTGTCCAACAGGTGTCCACTGTGTTTCCTGTACCCATTCCTAGTACCCTCATGATGGTGTTGACAATGCAGCCATGTATGTGTCTCACAGTATGTGCTGTACGTCAAGGATCACGGTGGTGACAGGCACAGGATCGCTATGTTGTGTCCTGCCCTGACATGATACAGTGGACGTGTGTAGCTATACACAGGTGCCTTGGGATATATGGCTGACCCTCCTGCCACAGCTATGTGGTACTGTGTCCATCCACAGCCTGCCGATGGTTGGCTGTATACCACCTCTCTAGGTACACAGCCATGACAGTGCCCCCCTCAATCTCAAAATAGGAGGTGTTCCCATAACTGGAAGTTGGTTACCAATTTCTTCTGTGCACACTGTTGCCGACTTTTATTCGCAGGAATCTATTCTAACAACGGAAAAGATTTTATCCAAATTTGGCCTACCGTCACCGGCAACTTTTAAAATCCTTCAGCTTAAGCATCTTCTAATTAAAACATTTGGGAGTAAACCCAAACCCTCCCATATTGCTGCTTTTCTTCAGCAAATTACCATTTCGGCTAGTAAACCACATGGCATATCTACACTGTATAATTTGCTTCTTACTTTCCCGCAACCTCCATTGGCAGCCGGTTCTAAGATTTGGCAAGTGTTTTTCCGGAAGAAGATATTAATTGGCATCGCATATGGAAGGACATATATATATATATATATATATATATATATATATCTATCTATATATATATATCTATATCACACTCAAGACCGTTACAGAGTACGCAATACTGCATCTTACATAATTTGTATTATACTCCCATTAAACTAGCTCAGATGAAGCACCTCCCTTCTAATATATGCTCCAGATGCAATAAAGAAGAAGGTACGCTTCTACATATATTGTTGTCATGTGACAAAATATCTCCCTTATGGAAACAAATAGAATTAACTCTGGACCCATTGCTGGGGTTGCAGGGCCTTTTCTCCCCCGCCATATGTATTCTGGGTGATTATTCCCGAATCCAGGTGAAGGAGAGAAAATTCCACATGGCTTTAATCTCAATGGCAGTCAAAAAACTAGTACTCAGACGCTGGATGGATCAAGCCCCTATCTCCTATGCAGAATGGCTACATGAAATGTCCTTTGCACTCCGAACTGAGCACTTAATTGCGAATGTGCGCCATCGCCAATCCTCCTTTAATAAAAAATTGGGGAAATTATATGCCCTCTATTTGACTTGATAAGGTGCCTTAGTTGGTTCACGAACCTCTCATCCATCTTATTTTCTTCTTTCTCACTTTTCCCTTCTTTCTTTTTGGAAGTCCCTTATGATTTTCACTCAGCCATCTCTTTTTTTCCTTTTCTTTACTTCCTGTTTTACACAGCTGTTATTCATTCTGGTCTTTATTAGTATTGCATAATAGGTTACTAATAAGTACACCACGAAGCAGGGTGGGGAGGGAGGGAGGGTGGGGGTTTGGTTCGTTAGAGCAATTATTGGCTATTATATCTCTTTGAATGTTTAATTCCTCTGTTTAATCATTTTCTTTCCAGTTCATGTTACACACTGTCTATTGTTTATGTCATGTTTGGTTATACTGTGTTATGCGTTATAATTTATAAAGTTTGGTAAATTAAAAAAAAAACAGTCAGCTTGGGTCATGGTCCACGGGACAATGGCTACATATTGTACATGCACATCACACAGTCAGGGGACTGAGGTAGGGTGTTGCTTATATTACATGGTATACCCACTGACTATATATACTATTACCTTTCACTGTACTGTACTGTATGTGTATTGTGGTGGTATGGGGGGCAGCGTACGACTCTATATCATTCCTATGCAGAAGTACACTGTATGCCATCCACTGTTGGGTGTTCATACGTTCGCTTGTGTGTGTACAGCAGAATTCCACATTGCTGCATCGTATTTGGGTGTCTGGTGGGGGACATGTGTGGTAATGCATTGCTCTGATTGTGCCTTTGTCAACTGTGCTCATGTAGCATACAGAGAGGCCAGGAGATGGGCCCAGCAAGACAGGAGGAGGAGGGCCCATGAGGAACCAGGAGGAGGCATACAGCATAGCATGGCTAAGGTATCACCACCAGAACATTCACGTGAGTATGCATGTGTGTTTGATAATGCCATTCCTATTCTGTGCTGCATATTCACCATGATTCATCCACTGTAGCCTTCTGTTCACCACATGTGTGTTTGCATCATGCTGTTGCACATGTGGTACATCCATCCTGTATATCATGGCCTTCCACACTCTATTGTCCACTATGGTAGCACATGTGTATTAACATGAGTCTGGTGCTGTGCACAAGATAATCTTGACTTTTGCCAGATGGCATGTCCAAAGCATCTGCTTAGCCCGCTTCTGTGTTGCACTCACATCCCCTGCAGGGCTCCATTGCACACAGTTCATGTAGGCATATTACATGGAACATGTGGCACACTATGTGTTCCTCTCCTGCTGCATGTGTTCAGCACTGGGGCTGTGTACACAGTTGCCTGTAGTTGTCTTGGTGGTGTGTTCATGTGGCCCCCACATGGGCCATTGTGGTCTGTGGCATGAGGCATGTACACATCCAGGTGGCCCTCCCAGCTGTCCCTTGGGATGGTTGTGGTATGCTGTGGCTCAAGTTTGCACCACTGACAGTGTCAGGCATCTCTGCATAGCATAGCGTTTCACAGCCTCAAAAAAGACCACCAACTGCATGGTTATTACCACACACTCATGTACTTGTCACACCCTGTTCTGCATGTCCTCCAGATGTGCTGTAACATTAATGAGTGTGCCCTTGCACGGCTATCCCAGCCCCCTTTGGCGTTCCCAATACATACACAGTATGCTGCTGTCATCCAGTGGACATGTTCCTACCCACCCACCCATACTGTATCATCCTCACATTGTACTGGATCACATCTTTTGGTGCTGTGCCATTATACTTTGCCAGTTTGCTTTTTGCAGTTCATGGTATTTTACTGTGCTCGGATGTGCTTCCCCTGGATAATGGCATGCCCATAGCAATCTCTTGTAAGTGCAACATTGTGTAGCCATACCCAGTGCAACATCTGCCACACCCATGGCAATGGTGGGCAGGTATGTCCTTCTCACATCTGCCAATGGGGGATGTGGTGCCATAACACTCACATTTGGCCATGTGTCCCGTGTGCATGTGGCCATGGCTGTATGTCACTGTTCACCTTGTATCATCATTGGCTGATGCCTGGTAGCCTTTCCACATGGCCTTCAATACCATGACACTGTGCAGCCTGACTGTCACACACAGTGGGTGTGATTTCCACCTCCTGTTCCCTGATACACACCCACACATGCAACCGTCTGTTTACATGACATCAAACTTTGTGCAGGTGTTTTTTGCAATGTGCAGTCATGCATGCTGCCTCTGCCTTTAGGCTGTGCATTGTCCAAAGCTGTATACAGTGTTTGTAGGCCTGTACTGTCAGCCTGATGTACATGATGTTCCCGGTGATAGGTGTTATGCCCGCTGTGCTCACTATGTTCGGGGGACATGTGTTTGTGCCTTGGTCACGTGCGGTACCTCTGCACCATGTGGTTTGTGCATACATGTGGACCTGTGGTGCACCACAGTTGTGTCCATTGGCTCTGTCATCATTTGGTTATGCTTCCATGGCCAGCAGGGCTAGTAGCTGGGAACATATACCAGCCCACAGACATTGTCAGTGGCACAGCTACTGTACCTACTGAAGCATTATCATGTCTACTACAGGTCCACAAGACTAGTTCAGGGAGCATCCTTCTTAGACAGTGCAATGTCGAACAGTATTTGGCTAGCATGCTGGTGCCAGTTTCAACACCTTGATGTTCCTCTGCACAGCTGTCCCCAGGGCAGCTGAACTATGGGTGTATTCTTGGGCTGTGGGGGTTGTGTTGTTGGTCCACACAGGTCCACACCATGTCTCGTCCATCCTTGCTTGCATTAGTGGGCCACTGTGGGGGAGGCTGCTGCCCCCCTCTCCCATAGGTCTGTCACCTGTGGCTGTCCCACACACACTGCTACCACTGGACAATGTACTGTGCCTGTGGCTAATGCCCATTCTACACACATCCTTCAGCCTCTCCACACCATGGCCATGTGGCCTGTGAGCTGCACATCCTGTGGTCACCTGTTATGTTGCCCAGCCCACGATACACATGTCTTGCCTCCTGGCACACATGTTCACCACATATCTGTGGTCACTGTTGCATGCAGCACTGTGATATAGCCTGTGGCTGCCACATCACACATGCACAACAACATATCCCATGCATTGCTCAGTGGGGGGGGGGACTATCTGTGCATGTTGCCCCATTGGCAGTGCTGCTGTGGAAAGTTGTGAACATATGAACATATGAAAATTGCCAGCAGAACAAGGCCTAAGGCCTTATGGGCTATCAAGTCTGCTCAGTTGTGCAGCTAGCAGCCCTTATTTTGCAGCTGCCCCTCCCTCTCTTACCTCCTCTCCCTTGACCCTCTCTTTTGCCCTGTCCCATCCCCCCTTGAAGCCCCCCATTGTTCTACTGGATACCACCTCTGCTGGCAATGTGTTCCACCTGGACACTACCCGCTCTGTAAAAAAAGTGTCTTCTCATTTTCCTCCTGAACCTTCCCTCCTCCAGTCTCATATCATGGCCTTTGGTGTCCCTCCCCTCCCTTAGTTTGAAAAGCCCCTCCATACAAGACTTGCTCTGAGCACCCAGACTAAACAATGGGAGGTAGTGTGGAAGAAGTAACTCAAAGAGAAGATACTGACTACCTTATAAATGCCATTATGGCAAATCCAGAAACAACTATCTCTGGAACTGATGAGACACAAGAAATTTTAACTGGTAATCATGACTATAGTCAAACTGACAATTTTGCTTATGATTTAGATGTGTTGAATAGCTTTCAGAATGAGAATGAATTGGGTGACACAGAGGCTCTGCCCACACAATTAATAGGCAGAGGCCTGATTTATGCTGGTGTGCACTTAAGAAATATTAGGAAAAATAGATTTCAATCAAGCTCTACTTTTTGTCCTAATATACAAAATAGTGTTATTAACACATTTGAAGAAGTGGTCTGCCAGCAGGTTAAGAATGTTCTTGATGACACTGTCCCCCCCGATTCAATCTTTCAAGAGAAGAGTGCAGTGCTTTGGAAGACTTATCAAACAATACTCAGATTGTCATCAAATCAGCTGACAAAAGAGGCAACATTGTTGTCATGAACAGGGAACATTACATCAAGATAGCGAAAATTTTCTTGGGTGATGTTGTAAAGTACAATAAACTGAACTTTGACCCCACTGGTATTTTCAGTAAAGAATTGCACAGTTTGTTGTCATGATCCTTAAATAATGGGGAAATAACAGAAAATGAACTCCGGTACATGTGGAATGCTTATCTCATTACACCAGGTTTTTACGTCCTGTCAAAGGTTCATAAAAACTGCTTTAATCCATCAGGGAGACCCATTGTTTCGGATACTGACAGATTGACATAAAATGTTGGGAAAGCACATCTTCTTGACCTGGAAGGACACTACTTCTTTATTCAGCCGTGAGCTGTGTGAGAAATTCTATATTGCACTTGATATCTGCAACAATGTGCACTTTTGCTCAATTCTGTGGGAGGTGAAACTAACTACCCTTGGTAATTGCTTTTTATTTACATATTTTTTTAGTGTTTAACCAAGAAGGGGCTTGCAAACTCTGTTTATCTTGTGAGTAACTTCAGAAGGATTTAAATACTGCATTTGGGTAGACCCTTGAAGGTAGCTAGATTGTCTACTAGGATTTTCTGACAGTTAAACTATTTTTAAATTTACAGGTGGCTGAGGAGTTGAAAAAGGAGCTTGCAAACTCTGCTTATGTTGGAAGTAACTTCACAAGTGTTTAAATACTGCATTTTGGTTGTCCCTTGGGGGTAGCTGGATTGACTACTAGGATTTGGGGACAGAAACTATTTTTAAATAATTTACTGGTGCGTAGGAATTTGTGATAGTTAAACTATTTTTAAATAAGTTACTGTGGTTAAGGAGTTGTCATAGCAAAACCTGCAGTGTGAATTGAAACACAGACAGCCTCAGGTGCAGGAAATTGTTTGCCTCATTGTTTTCAGACCACAAAGTGTTGTATTGGAACAGGAAAGGCTGCATCACAACCATTGTCAACAAATTGCCCTGGCTGGAGATATCCAGACTAGATTAGATTACTATAAGTTACTGGTGGCTGCAATATTTAGAGACACAAAGCACATCTTCTTGACCTGGAAGGACACTACTTCTTTATTCAGCTGTGAGCTGTGTGAGAAATTCTATTTTGCACTTGCAAATTCTATATTGCACTTTGTGCTCACAACAGAGGGAGGTGAACCTTACAATTGTCTTTGGTTTGTAGCAGATATTCAGCAGGTGGAGGCTACTTCTAACTGAAAGGTGAAATAAGGAACTTAGAATTATCAGGAAAAGACAGTCTTTCAAGCAACAGATGGAGGTCGATCTAGCTTTACGTTTGTTACAATTCTTAAGCTTTCAGTGCAGGAAGAGTTTAAAGCACAGCTGACTTATTTTGGGGCTGACTGCTTTCAGAGCACAAACCACCAGGCTGTTTTGGGGCTGGGGACGTTTACCTGTGTCTGACTTGGATGTCTGGATTTTTCTCTGTTTGATTAGCAGGGTATTTTCTCTGTCAAATTGTCATGTAGGGCATCTTGCTGACAGGAAGGCACTCATCACAGTGGTGGGTCAGTGCTTTTAGCTGATTGTTTTGTGAGGGCACAGTTTAGGTCCAACCCCTTCCAACCCCTCACCCCACCCACCCCTGGAAATAGTTCCTTTATACCTGGGGTTCTGACATCATTTCCTCAAGAGTGCAAGGTGCATATCACCGTCATATCCTCTCTAGCGCACTGCACTGACAATATAAGCATACACATTGTATAATATATATATTTCTATATAACAAACCAATCTCACACACAAACACACACAAAAAAAAAGTAGATAAACATGTGGGGAGTAGTGCAATGTAATGGCTGTGGGGCAGCAGTCTTCCGGGAGTCTTTCTGGAGGCTGAGATGTTGCCCTATTTGCAGACAACTCTCTGCCCTGAGGGAGGAAGTTGCCTGTCTTCAGGCCACACTGGACAATAGTAAGGGAACCTTCCCCCAGGCCACACTGGACGGTAGGAAGGGAACCTCCCCATCCAGGGAGCATCAGAGCCACCACCACTACCTCAGAAGTTGTGAAGAAAGCACAGCAGTTGGTCCAATGTGGGCTTAGGGAGGGTGAGGATGGTGGAACAGAGGCACACCCAGCCCAGTCAGTTGTTCCACTCCACAATCCATACACCATTCTGGGGGAGCATAGCTCCCCTATGGATGCACCCGCAGAGGAGACTAAGGAGGCTGAGGACAACTGTCACAAGGGAGGCCCACAGGAAGGAGGCAGAGAACACCACAAGGAAAGGAAGCAGCTCCTGGTGGGGGACTCAATTATTGGGGATAGAACTGGGGGGAGCAGGGAAAACTGAAGTAAGGTGCCTGCCTGGTGCCATGGCTTGGAGGAACAGGAAGCGCATCCTCAGGATCACGAGAACAGCTGCACAGGATTCTGAGCTGGACGTCATTGTCCACATAGGGACAAATGACTTGGCTCATCATGAGATTAGAGCAGTGCAGAAGGACTTTGTAGAATTGGGGAGGGGCCTAAGACAAGTAGCACACACAGTATCCTTCTCAGAGGTGCTGCCTGTCAATGGCATTAGTGAGGCGAGGGTACTTTGCACCATGCAGTTTAATGAATGGTTGAAAAAATGGTGTGGAGCACAGGGGTTTAGCTTCATTGGGGACTAGGGTTCCACCAGGAGGGACACCAGCCTATACTGGCAGGATGGTCTGCATCTGTTCAGGAAGGGAACAAGTCTTTTGAGCAATCAGTTTAAATGATTCATTGGCAAGCTTTTAAACTAGTCAAGGGGGAGGCACTGATAAGCAGCAGGAAAATACCAGCCTATATCATGTCCCCCCAACCCCTCCTGTCCTCCAATGAGTACATATTGAGGTCCTTTAATCTGTTCATATGTGCTATCTTCAGACCCTTGGTGGCTGCCCATTGATGGTCCTGGGGGATGCTACCAAGGTATTGGGTATGTATGGGCCAGGGTTAGGTTGGATATCACCTGATAGGAGAAGTAGCAAGACTAGTAACCTGAGCAGTTTAGTGCTAGGAATTGAGATTAGGTGTCTTCTACATGCCTTGCTCATATAGTAAAGCAGGTCATAGCATACACCCTTTTTAATGATCTCATGCTCTGCTAAGAGACTAGATATACTTGAGATAGGGTAGCTGCTAAGGAAGTCATGTGGGGGGATATTATGTAGGTTGCCCACTGGTTCTGGGGGGAATGGGTCTATGAGACTGTCCACCCAGAGTAGGGTCAGTGAGTAGATTATGGCAAGTAGTACACCCCTATTAGGGGGAAGAACACTTGGGTTCCTAGCACACCAAGGAGGGTGGAAGGAAGCATATACTAAGCAAGGCATTATTATTGGATGATGACAGCGTAGCGTAGGTAAGAATAGGGTGCTCAGAGTCTATCTGACTTGAGTATGAAGGGTGGATGGCAGACACTGAGGGCTTCCTGTTTTCAGCTGCAGAGCTGTCGCACAGGCATTTTTAATGAAGTTGTCAGCATGTTCAGTGAAGCTTAGGGGAACCTCAAACTACAACCTCCCCTTGTAACAGCACCGGGAAAGAAGTAGAATGATAATGCAGGACATATTGCCTATGACTGAGTACAGTGATTTGTGTAGAAAGACCAAGAATCTCTCTAGTGGCAGGTCTGTATAACCTGCTAATGGAAAACTAGCCACTTAGAAAAAAAAAACTTCTATTACACAGTTGAAATGTGTTTAGTTCTATCAAAAATCTATTTGTAAAAAGTGCCAGGTGGCTGAAGCAGGGGAAAAGTCCTGGCCAATCAGAACAGATTTGCTGAAAGCACCCATGTTCCGATTGGCTGCACTGCCCCGTACCTTCCAAGGAGCTGCAGGCAGATGTCCTGGTCTCAGTCGGTGGCTGGCTGGGTGCCGGCCGACCATGGGGGAGCTGAAGCAGCCCTGTTCAAGGGCAGGCAGCTGGAGAGAAGAAAAAGAGCTGGTCTTAAATAGCATAGAGGTTAGGATGGGTTAGATCTGAGCAGTTTAGTAAGACAAAAGGTAGTTAGACTTTTCGGTGCCAAGGAAGAGTGCTTGGATGGGGGGGCTGCAGAAGGAGCACTGAGGCAGAAGAGGTGTAAGCACTTTAAAACACTAGTAGAAATTACAATCCCGCTAATACAGTTGAAAAACTTCTATTACACAGCTGAAATGTGCTTAGTTCTATCAAAATTCTATTTGTAAAAAGTGCCAGGTGGCTGAAGCACAGGAAAAGTCCTGGCCAATCAGAGTGGGTTTGCTGGAAGCACCCATGTTCTGATTGGCTGCGCTGTCCTGTACCTTCCAAGGAGCTGCAGGTGGGCGTCCTGGTCTCGGTTGGTGGCTGACTGGGTGCCGGCCGACCGTGGGGGAGCTGAAGCAGCCCTGTTCAAGGGCAGGCAGCTTCCAAAGAGCTGCAGGTGGGCGTCCTGGTCTCGGTCGGTGGCTGGCTGGGTTCCAGCCAACCGTGGGGGAGCTGAAGCAGCCTTGTTCAAGGGTAGGCAGCTGGAGAGAAGAAAAAAAAGCAGGTCTTAAACAGCATAGAGGTTAGGATGGGTTAGATCTGAGCAATTTAGTATGACAAAAGGTAGTTAGACTTTTCGGCACCAAGGCAGAGTGCTTGGTGGGGGGGCTGCAGGAGGAGCACTGAGACAGAAGAGATATAAGCACTTTAAAACACAAGATGCCCTGGCTGTTTACAAAACCAACAGTCATCATTTCTTTTATCTGAGAAATCCCTTTTTGTGTTTGATGCACATGCACACCAAATGCTTTGGGGCAGTAATGGGAAATGACAGGTGTGCCACTGCCATGCCAATTACAGCTGCATCGGCAAGAGGCATGGCAGTATACACCAATCACCAGGCACTCTGGTCATGACAACAGTTCAGCTTTGTTTTCATACCTGTGGTGCTGAATGGTGCAGTCACAGCATGAAATCACCTTTCAGGACTGAGTAACAAAATGATAGTGCCACTGTTCATGAGATGGGGATCAAAAAGCCCATGTTGAAAATTTGTAGTGAAATTACCAACAAATACCCAGGGCATTAGGATTTCCAACTGTAATGCCCAACCTCCCCACCCTGTAGAGACTGACAGGTGTCGGGGTGTGACTTGAGATTGTTGGCCATAATTGTCACAGCATTCCACCCCCACCCCCACCCTGCAGCTAGTGACAGGCATCGAGGTATGCCTTGGGGTCTTGAATCCTAACATTCACCCCATTCTCCTACAGTGCACCCATCTCCACTTATTTCCTTATGGAATGCAGTGAGTGTAAGAGCTGAAGACCCCAAGGCACACCGTGATGCCTGTCAGTGTCTGCAAGGTGCAGTGAGGTGGAATGGCATGAGATTTATGGCCAACGACCCAAAAGCACACCCCCAATGTCTGTCAGTCTTTGCAGGGTAGGGGTGAGGGTTGGAGTTAGGGTTGGAAACACTGATGCCTCAGTAAGGAATTATATCAGGGAAAGGCAGTGGACATCACCTACCTTGATTTCAGGAAAGCTTTTCATGTTGACCAACATAGAAGGCTGATCTAACAAGATGTGTAGTCTGGCCACATGGCACAAGCTGATACACTGCGATAGAAACTGGCTGATGGATAGGAAGCATAAGGTGGTGGTAATGGCATCCAATCTGGGGAGAAAGTGATGACCAGTGGAGTACCTCAGGGATGAGTCCTGGGACCAGTCCTATTCAATGTCTTTATTACAGACATTGCAGAAGGGCTAGAAGGAAAGATATGTCTGCTTGTTTGCAGATGACACCAACATCTGTAACAGAGTGAATACTCCAGAAGGGGTGGAGAAAATTATCAGACACATGGAGAGGCTTGAAAAATGGTCTGAGGAGTGCCAACTGAGGTTCAATGCAAAGAAGTGCAAATAATGCACCTGGGAAGAGGGAAACCTGAGGAGAGTTACTGCATGGGGGGTGAGGTGCTGATGATCACCAAGGAAGAAAAAGACATTGGAGTTATCAATTCTGATGACATTAAGGTGTTCAAACAGAGCACAAATGTTGCAAGGAGGCCCAGTGGCATGCTTGGGTTCATTGGTGCATTGGCAAAGGTATCACTAGTAAAAGGTGAGAGGTACTGATGCCATTGCATAATGCACTAGTGAGCCCTATTCTACAGCCTACAAGATCATAATGTCATACACTTAATAGCGTATGACATTAGCACTAACCCGGAATAGCGCTTTATGAGACAGCGAGTGGTGCAATACTGCAAATACTGCTATATGTGGTATTGCACCACTCGCACTATCCCAGGCAGAGGATAAGACCTCTGCTGGGATAGGGTTCCACTGAGCAGCTGCCGTGGCCCAATGTACTGAGCCACTGAAGCAAGTAACCCAAGTGCTGTGTCTCAGTCCCAGAATCTTTTATTTTTTAATTTTTGCACTTTGTGTGATTTGAAGGTGACCCCACCGGAGTTGAGAATCCTTATTGGAGGGGGGGTTCAGGGGTGCAGCATTATGCCACATGCAAAAAATTATGCCACATGCAAGAAATTATGCTGTATTGGCAGAGCGATTTTCGCATGTAGCATAATGTCTTGCAACATTATCATCCGTGCCATCCTACAGTACTGTGTGCAGTTCTGGAGGCCACAGCTGCACACAGACATTTACAGGGTGGAGCCGGTCCACAGAAAGGCCACCAAGATGGTACATGGCTTGCAAAACAGAACATATCAGGATAACTAGAGCTATTGACCCCAGTACAACCCCCTGGTATGGTTGAATCAGATGGGTAAGACAAATGGTCATCTCTTAAGATGAAGTATTGCCCTACAGGCCTATGATATGACCATTATGCATAGAACAGGATCAACCAACACAAATGCAGATGGCCTATTTTGCCAGTTAGAGCAGTGAACAGAATTTGTTAAAATCATACCATGCATAGGGATAGATTCCCACAAATTCAGTCTAGGAGGGAGGGTTTCAGCATGTGGTAAGCTATGCCCCTGCCAGAGAGGTGGGCAGATGCATGGTGTTATGTTCTTGTACATGTTTAAAAAAGGACACATGGTAAATGCCAATGAGAAGAGAAGGGAATTTTTTTTTAATGGCTGACAGTCCTGTAACCTGCAAAACAGCTCACTGGGCAAGAAGCTAAATGCATTTCTTGACTAGCTGACCCAGAGGTAATAAAAGCAGCTCATATAGTCATAAACCTTATAGGATCTTCCTTGTAACTTAATGAAAGGAAGCCAGTTCAAAGCCCAGGATACTTTAGCCTGGATTTAAGCAGCAAATGACTATTCTGACAGGCTAATGTGAATTTTGTCTTACAAGTGTGAAATGCCTACAAGGGACTTCAAAAGGCTTAAACTCTGAATATCAGATCCATATTAATTATAAGTGTCTGGATTTGAGTTTTGATATTCTTGGAATTTTGGAAACAGCAGAACAGTGACATTTCCTGGCCAAACGGAGTAGTTGCTCTGACTCATCTGACAGGTAATAGATCAGTTTCTTTAGAACTGGGAAACTTGATGACACTGCAAGTTACAGAAGGTATTTAAAGCCCTAAACTTAGGGCATGTGGCACACTTTTCATTTGAACTCTCTCCAGAATGCACAGAGATGCAAAACTGCCACAGCACAGAGACTAAGAACTAGTGATTGCACTTACTCTTTACGGACTTCAGTTAACTATAAACCAAGGTAGAACTTTAGACAACTGTCATAGTACATTTTTGTGTACAATTCCACATTTTTATGTTATACTGTGACCAAAAAGATTATTTAAACCTTTTTAGATGTGAATGTATGATTAGTAACTATTTGGTAAAAACATTTTGTTTTTAAGAGCAGCTGCCTGAGTGAGATTTTTCTGTATTGTGTGTGTGATTTTAGGATGTTTATCAATAATATGTGACTAAACTGTTATTGACAAAGGTTTCTCACTATAGGCTGCTAAATCGAACAAGGGTCTGTAACAGGGAAAATCTGGACAAAAGATTGGGAGACTATGAAAGTCTCAAAGAAGGGTCTGTGGGGATTTGAACTAGGTTATTTCACACCTATGGGAGAAGGCAGAATCAGGGTTACAATGCTACCCCAAAGAGGTTGTAATACCTGGATCTTCCCCTTTGTGTAACAACCGAGAAAGGGTTATCATTTAGCTAAAAGACTTGAGACTGATATTGCAAGCTCTAGAAGATATTTAATGCCCTTGGCTGATGGCATGTAGCACACTTTTCATCTGGACTCTCTCCTGAACACACAGAGAAGCAAAACTGCCACAGCTCACAGACTAAGAACTAGAGACTGCACTTACTCTTTGCTGACTTCAATTCACTACAAACTAAGGTAGAACTTTAGATACAGTAACTGTCATAGTGCATTTGTTTTTGTACAATTCCACTTTTTTGATATGCTGTGACTAAAAAGATTATTTCAACCTTTTTAGTTGTAAATGTATGATTAGTAACTATTTAGTAAAAACATTTTGTTTTTAGGAAAATCTGTCTGAGAAAAAAGATTTTTCTATATTACGTGTGTGATTTTGGGATGTTTATCAATAATCTGTGGCTAAACTATTATTACCAAAGGTGTGTCACCATAGGCTGCCAAATTGAGCAAGGGTCTGTAACAGACAAAATCTGGATAAAAAGATAGGGAGGATGTGAAAGTCTCAAAAAAAGGGTCTGTGGGGATTTGAACCAGGTTATTGCATGCCTATGGGAGAAAGCAGAATCAGGTTACAACGCTACCCCAAAGAGGTTGTAATGCCTGGATTTTCCACCTTTGTGTAACAACCGAGAAAGGGTTCTCATTTAGCTACAAGACTCGAGACTGGTATTGTGCCCTGATACAGAGCAAAGAGGGGGACCCTAGGAGATTGCACTTAGGGGTGGGCACTGTGAGCTCAATGGACCTTAACCTCAGGAGTGGGTTCATAACAAATGTAACAGTGATGAAAGTTGAGGCACTGACAGCTCTGGAGCCCACAGTTCATACACAGGGACAGGTACAGTGCAAGCTTTCTCTATCCTGCAATGACTGTAGTAATGTTAATAAGTGAATGACTGACAGCTCTGGAGACTCTGTTTATCCAATGACACATGTAGAATGCAAGATTTCACCATATTGTGACATACTTAGATGTGTGAAAAGTAAGGAACTAACAACACTGTAGCCTGAAGCCATGTGATTATCCAAACAGGTGCAAAGTGGGCAGATATAGTGCAAGCTTCCCTACAGTATAATGGATTTAGTGTTCATGAAAGGTGAGGGACTGACATCACTAGAAACTGAAACCCACAGTTGATCCACAAAGATGGGTACAGTGTGGGTTGAGACATTTCAGGCTTTTCCTAACTGTAATGTGGTTTTTAGTGATGGTGAGATGTGAGTGACTGACAGCTCTAGAGATTGCAGACTCCCGTTCATCCACAGGGACAGGTACGGGGTAGGAGTTCTCCATACTGTGATGAATTTAGTTTTGGTGAAAGGCAAGGGTCAGACAGCAATAGAGAATGAAGCCATCTGTTTATCCAATGAACCAGGCATGGAACAGGCAGATTCAATACACATTTATAGCTGGTAAAATGTAAGGGGCTTATAGCTCTGGAGGATAAAGCCCACTATTTATTCACTGGAGCAGGTGCAGTATGAGCAGGTAGAGTATGCATGAAAGGTGAGGGATTGACATCACTATGAACTGAAACCCACAGTTTATCCATAAAGATAGGTACAGTGTGAGTAGAGACACCATGTGGTAAATGTAGTAATGCTGATCGGTGAGGGACTGACAGCTCTGGAGACCCATTTATCCACTGATACAGGTATAGAGCAGCGTTTCTCCACACTGTGATGAAATATAGTGCTGATAAAAAGTGAGGGACTGACTGTTCTGGAGACCTCTGTTTATCCACAGGTACAGTGTAGCATTCTCCACACTGTGGTTAAATGTAGTGGTTGTGAAAGGTGGGGCACTGACTGCTCTGGTGCCCCCTGTTTATCCACAGGGACAGGCACAGTACAGTACAATACAGTACAGGCTTTCTCTGCACTGAAGAATGTAGCAGTGGTGAAAGGTGAGAGTCTGACAGTTCTGGAGCCCTCAGTTTGTCCTAGGGATGTGTACAGGGCAGGATCTACATACTGTAATGAATGTAATAGTGATGAAAGTTGAGGGAATGACAGCTCTGGAGCCTCCAGGTTCTACACAAGGACAGGCACAGTGCAATCTTTTTCTACCCTGTAGTGAAAGTAGTAATGTTAATAATTGAATAATTGACAGCTGTGGATACCCCTGTTTATCCTTTATCCACTGATACATGTAGAGTGCAAAATTTCTCCATACTGTGAAGTATTTAGTGTTAGTGAAAGGTGAGGGACAGAGCACATACAACTGTGCTTTTGCTATCGAATCTGTGTTATAATAGTTTTTTATACATCCTTTTAGCACAGTGGCGTCCCCCAGGATTAAATGCAATTCTGCAGCATTTTGCAGCACTCTGCAGAATGCTGCAGAAGACCTACTAGATAAAGCAATGTAATTTCAATGGTAATTAGTCCCATTAGTGTTCATGAATAGTTCATGAACTTGGTTCTTGAAATGAGCTGACAAACAGTTTGTGAACTTTGTGCATACCCATAAACCATTCATGAATGTTCATCATAGTCCATGGACTTCATTTCATCTGGATCACTATTTTAAAATAAAGTATCCAAAATTAAGTAAAGTCTGTACTGAGTGCAGAGGGAGATAAAGAATCCGCATAGAGCCATGCCCAATAGATATGGAGAGGCCATCTGTATGCACACTAGTGTGCAGGGAAAGAAAGAAAGAAACAGAATGTATTAAAAATTCACAATTTAAATGTAAAAGAACTGCTGGAAAAGAGACAGGGTTGACATTCATTTCTGCAGTAGGCTAGTACATTGCTAGCATACTACAATATTCCAGATGTAAGGGGCTGGGAGGTCACCCTCGAAAACCTAAGTAAAGCCTAAGCACTGTAAAGCTAATGGTAAGTGGATGAGTTGGGGACCTTGAACCAAAAGAAGTGTATGAATGAACATTTGCCAGTCCCACAGTAAAAGTCAGCTGCTTGAATCTTTAAGAGTCAGTGTATTTATTTCCAGACTTAAAAACACTAGGTGCCCTGAATCTGTCCAATGCTGTAACAGCAAACGCAAAGGTCTGTATACCAATGATCTAATAAAACCCAAGAAACTGAGTATAAGGAAGTTCTCAGCAAGCATAAGTATACCCATAGACATGGGAGTTCTATAGGCCATGCCCACCCCCACCTTGGGAAGAGATGCAGGTTGGTCACTATGCCACCTAACGGGGAGGTTACACTGGTATAAAGTGAATAAGAGAACCCATACTGCTTCATTTGGGGTTGATGGAATCACTTTAATGGATAATTGCAGATGTGTTTTTGAAATTCATTTTTTATGCAATGTGAGGGCAATCAGGTCTTATTTACTGTAAATAAAGTACTCTTCAGGATTTGCCTACCCCATGTCTATTTTCTATTTTAATGCTCTGACTTTTTGAGCCACCTGCAGTGATCTATTCCATTCTAGTCAATTTCACTATTTTCTACAGTTCCTTATTTGTAATAAATAAAGCCCGAATGTACTCACAATGGGTATGAAAGGACTGCCATTGATATGTGAAAATGTTTGTCTATAAACTGCTAATGATGCAATTTTCAAAATGTGGAACTGTTGGCATACTTTGAGGAGGTTTCATTCATCAAAATATTATTTTTTTATCAATGAACTGTTAAAATATCAATGAGAATATATAATGAACTTTGTGTTATTGTCACTGCTGAGGCATATAACAAACTCCTCTTCATTTAAACAAAATAATGTAGTTGTGTACCACTAGATAGTGTTTCTGGCACAGCTCTCTTGTTCCTTGAGTTTTTGTGAAAAGCAGCATGTGGGCCGGCCTGGTGGTGTGGAGGGCTGAGGCATCATGCCTTACCTCCTGCCATGCCAGCGACCTGTGTTCGCAGAGAGAGCAGGTCACCTGGGGTCAGCCGAGGTAGGAAAGGCTTGAGTGTCTGGAAGACAGCTCTCCTCTCCCAGGGAGGGAGGGACATGGAGGCCAGCTCACCTCTGACACCTACCAGTGGCTGGGTGTTGGAGCACCTCGGTCCCATGCATGAGGGATGGAGGAGGAGGAGGAGCAGTCGGCTGGAGTGCTGTGTGTGGAAGCACGCACAGCTCAGCCATTACCAACACCACATGTTCTGCCTCTGGGAGGAGGGGCAGGAGAAAACAGGAGGAGAAAAGCCTGGGTGGTTGGATGACTGCTGACCCCCACAGGGGCTGCTGCTGTAACATTGCAGGCACCTCCAGACCTGGATCAGTGTTGGTGGGTTAAGGGATTCCCACCGCCCCGCCACGGGGGGTAAGCCATGGAGAAAGATGGGAGGTGGCACTGCGAATGGGTTGATGGGGCTGGGGGGTCACAATGATCATGGGATGATCAGGAGGGAGATAAAGCAAGTATATAAAAAGAAAGCAACATTTGATTTTAGTGTCAGCACAGTTCTCCTACTAAAAACAGGCATAATGAATCCCAAGATATGTAAAAAAGAATCCTTCTACAATTATTTCTTAAAAAAAACCTTTAATGTTCTGGGGTAGAAATAGTTAGAGACTGATGACTAAACTCATAGCATGAAGACAAAGTGAGCCTGCGAAAGAAAGAAAGAAACAGTAGGGGAAAAAAGCACACTGGCACACCCTGATGGTAAGTCTGGGAACTCACGTTTGCTTAAAGACAGTTTCTAGTGCTAGGACATGTTATCCCTAAAAAGATAACGTATTTTTAAAGTTTCCTGGGATCTTCAAATATATTTTGGGCATTGCATTCTACAATGACTACCGTATATCATCATGTACTGGACAAATATAGTACACTACAATATTCAGAATAAAGAAAAGTCTTCCACAAGAGGAATGTAATCTTTTTCCACTCCTGAATTTTTTATGCAGCAAACCATATATTAATATACTGGAAAACGATCTCTACATGAAATTGTTTAAAGAAGGTATATACTGTATGTAACCTTGATGTGTTGGCTAGAATGTTACACAGAAACACAAAGAAAGCAGTTTGCGCTCCTCATAATAATATGACAAGAAAAGAATGTATTGCACACCTCTACTTTGTGCTTCTGCAATGAAACAAAAAGTCAAGAAACATCATTCAGTCCCCCTGATCTTCACAACATGAGGGCCTCTATATGCACTACGGAAAAGGTCAAGGAGTATCACAATGTTACACGTTGGCTCTTCTTATGTCAGTGGGGTTCAGATGTTAATGAGCCACAGAATCATGAATTCCAGTTCCACCTCAGGAACATGGGGTTATACCCAGTATTGACAGTGCAATATAATACAGTGGTGGGAGGTAGTGTAGGAGTGCACTGCTAGAGGTACCATCTGCCTGATTAAACATTAAACATATTCCTTCTACCCATCTCTGGAGGTTGTCAAGGTGGGAGCAGAAGATCCCATAGGCACCTTTCACAACAGTAGTATCCTGGCCAACATTCCCTTTCAATAAAGAGGCACCTATGTAATTGCCTCAAATATGTAAAATGAGAGCCCTGGCTAAAACTAGGGTTGGGGGGGATATGATTGACATGAAATTGTTGGCCTTGTCCTTAGAGGAACTTGCTGTTCCCCTGACTAAAATATTTAACTTCATCCAGCAATACTCTCAGTTCCCGGGAATCTGGAAAACTGCACTTGTCACTCCAGTGCACAAAAGTGGCGACTGCTCCAAGGTTGCTAATTATAAGCCTATATCTATCCTTCCACCACTGTCCAAAGCCCTTGAAAGAATTATGTTGGACCAACACGTCACCTACCTAGGCAAATACAATACTCAGTGTAAACAGCAACACGGTTTCAGGAAGCTCCATAGCATTAGTACTGCCCTTATCGAGTACACCAGCTTCCTGCATGAGGCCCTTGATGGTGGCCACCTGGTGGGTGCCATCTACACTGATTTGTCAAAAAACATTTGAGCTGGTAAATCATTCATTATTGCCTGATAAGCACCACACATTAGGCCTCTCAGTAGACACAGTAGCCTTATTTCGTAGCTACCTCTCTGACAGCACACGAGTAAAAATTAATGGCACATTATCGGATGTTAATAGCGTCTTGATAGGGGTGCCGCAAGGCTCAGTACTTACCCACTTCCTCTTCAGTCTGTTTATAAATAATCTTCCTGAAGCATGCCCCACCTCAAAGGTGCTTCTGTATGTGGGTGATGTCATTATTGTTTACCAGTAGCATTAGCCAGGAGACACTTTCCTGTGACCTACAAAATAGCTTTGAATCCCTGGAGGAATGGTTCAAGCTAAATAAGCTAGTCCCAAACTACATGAAAACCAAGACTATGCTATTCGCTGGTCCACAACTGAAAAGAAAGGTCACTCCCCTTGCCATACATAATGCTAATGGTTCAGTATTGGACCAGGTTGATAGTTTTAAATATGTTGGAGTCAGCATGAATGATACCCTTTCCTTTGCTCCCTATATGAAGAACATAGTCTTGCCAACAAAAATCTAGGTGCACTGTACAGACAACGTCTGAACCTCACCAAAATAGCCAGGCACCTTGTGGTATCCAGCATGGTCCTCCCACTCTTAGATTATGGCCTCCCAGTCTATGGCATGGCCACTGACTCTGTTCTTAATAGAGTCAGGCTGGTACTAAATAAGGTATGTCACTTAGCACTTGGGGTGGACAGGCTCACCCATAGCTGCTCCCTATATTCCCTAACTAACTGGCTTTCCCTCCAGGACAGAATAAGGTACCAGATCTGTTGGCTTAGCAAAAAATCCCTGCTGGGCCTTGCCCCACCTGCTATACAAAACCTGCTCTGCCCAGTTGCCAACCAATACTCTACTAGGAATATGTTCAGGAATGCCCTGCTAACACCCTTCCGAAAATTAAACCATGCCATACATTCCTTTACTGGCAGAGCACCACAATGGCTAAACAAACTTCCTGAATCACTGCTGGGTCTTCCCAAAATTGCCCTCTTGAAGAGAGAACTGAGGTTCTCTCACCTGGATCCAAATGCAGCTGTTACCACTGACACATTTGGCCATTGTAACTGACATTATATCAAACTGATACCACTGTATTCTCCTTAAAAGTTAATGACATGTACTATACATTAGCTTTCCCTTGATCATTCCTGCACTGACTACTTGTTGAAATGTTGTATTATTGACTTGCAACTACCTGCTTGTACTGATCCCTGGCAATGTTCCTCTGGAGCTACTTATTTCTGTATCTAATTGTTAATTTCTCTATGTACATTGTCCTTGTCCTTGACATGGAACTTTTGTGAAAGAGCACCTGTGCTAAAATGTTTATTTCTGAATGAATAATAAATAAATAAATATTTGTTTCTGTATAGTCTCTGCACTACCAGTTCTAAATCATGATTGCATTGTAAAAGTGTTCATAAAAGGTGTCAACATGGCTCAGTTGATGACACATCCTCCTCTGGGCCTGAAGGTCATAGGTTCTTGTCCCACACTGGGAATGGGCTCATACCATTAAACAATGGCACCCAAGTGCAGTACTAGGGGCATGCAGTACTGTTAGGGTGTGCCATCCTTGGGAACAGACATTAAACCGAGGTCCCTTCTGACCATCTTTGGTTATGGTTGCTCAGGTGGTAAAAAAACAAGAACCTAAAGAACTTTTCACAAGAGTAGGGAACTTTCCCCAATGTCTTGGCCAACAATCCCCTTCCCATAAAACCAGTTCTTGCAATTATCCAAGGCTGTGTGTGGGTGTTTTTTTGTAAAATCTCTTTATTATTTGTTAGAAAATGGGATTTTTATTTCTTGGCATCTGATTGGCTAGTACACTTGCCAAGGGGGTACATTAACTTTCAATAGATGTCCAGAAAAAAAAAGTGCCACCCTATACTGCCCCTTCACTCATTCAAGAATCCCTGTGCCCACCCTACTTGCCCATTGGCTTAAAGCACCCCCAGGAAATTTCAAATACCCACCATTGTTTTGAGCTCAGTTAGAGAATGAGCAGACCCCCACTCCCCTCACCATGTACAGCGAAAGTGCTTACAGTCACCTAGTGAAAGAAAATGTATGAAAATAGCCTTTCTATGCCCTAATTACCTGTTCTGCACTGATTTGCTTCATTTTGTAGCCATTCTGTTTCCACATTTAAAAAGTGGTAGCAGGTCACTTGCTCACCAGTACCGCAAGTCACCCTGCTCACCCTATCAGCAGCTACATTTCCCGATAAATAAATCAAGAGGTGTTTTTAAGAGAAAATATGAAACGGCATCAGTATACCTTTTTCAGATCCCCCCCACTGATCACTGGCATGCTTACCTTGTGTTAGGACAAACTGCCATACCCGATCTTCCCAGACTTGAAAGGTAAATATTTTCTGACTGCTTCTATTGTTCCCGATGTCCTCCTTCAGTATTACTGGTCCTTTTCACATAAGAAAATGCATGCAAGGGAAACAGTGAATATAAAAAAAGTTTCTGGGAGCTTGCGAGAGTACTGAGCTATTCTACAGCATGCCTGCCTGCCCGCAACCTTCGCTGGTCTTAACACAGGTGTAGAAAGCATGCCTGCCTGCCCAACTGCCACCTCCCTTCCTCTTCACAAGCAAAATGCACAAATAACAAATAGAAAATAATGAAAATGAGTTGTCTGTTAGTGTTTAATAAGTCAGCCGCCACCTCCGCTTGTCTTGCGACTCTAGTACACTTTCTGACAGGGTGCTTTCCTGGCCGCCACCTCCGCTCCTCTTATTTCCTATTTACAAACAGCATGTTAAAATAATTAATGAAATAAATATACATTTTTTTTGGGGTAGTAATTCTCTTACAAATTGCACTCGCTAATGAAATGCTACATGGATGGCAGTTCCCTAGTTCAATCTGTCCCAGTCAGGTGACCTCCTCACCAGCTGTCAAGCCCTTGTATCACGGCAACAATTTGACAGCACAGCTGATAAGGCACCAATACTTCTGACAGGAAACCTATAAAAAAAAGTGAAAGGTGTCAGATGAACTGTATAAAAATTTCAACCTTGCTAGCATTCTCAGTATTGACAGTCTACTTACCAATCAAGAAGGGGCAGCAATCCCACGCAAAAGAAGCCATCCTGAAAAAAAAAGATGAAGTAAGTGAATGATTCCTGTCGGTCAGTCAAGCTGAATTAGACAGAATAGAGAGAGAGACCTGAAGAAAACATGCAGAAAAATACAAAGTGGGCAGTGACAGTTTTTGAGCAATGGGCCACCCACAATAACATAGCAGTAGACTGGCAGGGAACACCATTTCAAGAATTAAATAGCCAACTGAGACATTTCTATGTGCAGGACTGAGCAGCTAAAGAGAAAGACTACTCAGTGGCAGCCTACTGTGCTTTGCGGGCAGGAATCAATCACCACCTCGGGAGTTCAGAGATCTGCTGGCCAGTCAGCATAATTTTAGTCCCCAAATTCACAAGTTTGAACAGCAGTCAGTGCTTAAAAACTCTGCAAAGCACAATAAGACACCTCTTCACACTACCCAGCAATAACAGAAGCAGACCTTACTAAACTGAGAAACAGTCCCACACTATGCCCCCAAACCATGCCTGGCTTAATCCATAAAGTTTGGTCTGATGTGCAGCTGCACATGTCCAGGCGTGATTGGAAGGGGTTAAGAGAGCTAAAATGGGAATCATTCAGCATGAAAGTAGATGACAGTGACACTAAATATATCACACTGTCACACAAAGAGGAACCCAAGAATCATGAAACCCTCAAGAGCAGAAAAAGGAGAATGGGGCTTGCCACTAAAAGGCAGGCCAGACTGCCAAGTGATCCCTGCCAGGAAGAATGCACGGGGGGTGAGGTGGGAACAGAGTGAATAGAGGGGGTGGGGCCTAGTGACATCACCAGGCAGGTAAGGGTTAAATGACATGGGCAGGCCAGAGCCCCAGGGATTGGCTGGGGGCGGAGCCCGAAGAGGGTCCTGACCAGGGGCCTATAGGGGCATATTAGGCCTGGGCTCAGGCAGGGCAACCTCTTTTACTGGGCATTTTTTTCAGACTGAGAACTCAGCACATAGTCGGCAAGCAGCAGGTAAGGCACATGAGGCTTCTAGGCCTTGTAGGTCATGTGGTTCATTGTGACTAGCATTGTGGTTTGTTTGCTTATATCATTGTTTTTTTTTAATGGTTAATAAGTTTTATTGATTTGACTTATTAAAACAATACAAACATTAAAACAGTCGGATACATTGCAAAGATCTTACAGACTGTTACATATGTCTGTAGAAGCAGAGAACGGAACATGCTGGCCAAATAGTAACAAACTGAATATACTAGCCAAGTAAGCAGTAGGATAATACTCTGTGCCTGGATGTACAACACCTATCCAGCTGGAGATTAACTTTGAAAGTATTAGCAGTTGGTGTATTGCATTATGGCTAGTTCATACAAACATATCTTACCTGACCCCATCCTGCTAGTTTCTGCAGTATTTGACAAAGCATCAGAAATTATGAGAGGTCCAGGGCCGCTGTCCTCTACTTTAAGCCTACAAAATACAAGAGATCATACACACAAAGCAAACAGGTCTTCATTGTCAGCGAAGATACTATCCTTTACTGATATTATACCATGTCATCCATAGAGCAGGGTCCCCTATAACTCAGTAACAATCTCTCCAGCACTTGCCCCTAAATGCACCATGAGAGGAGACCATTATAGTAGCTTAGTTGTGCCTATTCAGCCAGGCAATATATTTAAACAGGGCATTGGTCACCATATGTGATATTCTAGCCCAGTTGGCAACTTGAGCCATGGAGGTAAGTACATCCCTCAGGGAAGGGATTATCTGGGACCGCCATTTACACAGTAGGAGTCTTTTAACCTGCATACTAAGTGTCAGAAGTAGTTTCAACTCGGAGAGATGAAGGTGAGGGGCCAGGGTTCAGAGTCCTAATAACAGCAACTCAGGGGACTGAGGTACAGGCTTCCTAAGTATTTTGGATCCCATCTCACAGGTAGCCCACCATAGGGACTGGATCAGCCTGCAGGACCCAAGAATATGGAACAGGTCACCTGGAAGTTCCTGACACCTCCAACACAGATCAGACTGAGCCAGCTTTGTCTTGGCGAAGACTACAGGAGTCCTGTACCAGGAGTGAATTATCTTGTTCTGTATTAATTGACTACTGGTGTCAGGATATGCCCTGTGAGCTAGTTTTAGACAAGACTTCCACTCCAGGTTCATAATAGGGGCATGCAGTGCTTTCTCCCATTTATGCTGGGATTCCTCTGCTTGGGACGGCATGGTGCTCTGAATGGCCGCATATACCTGGCTTGACTATCCTCTTTCTAGGGCCAGCCATGACTCTACCTGGGAGATTTGTTGTTCTTGGTGCTGCTTATGCCTGTAGGTAAGGATGACGCCTCTTATTTGAAGGATTCACCAGAAGTCTTTGGGAGAGATCCCATAAGAGCTCCGCAGGTCTTCAAAGGAATTTAGAGTATCTGTACCAGGAATGAGCATATCTCGAAGCAATGAGATACCACCACATTCCCATGAGGGCCATGCAATTGGTTGTTTGTTTATTGATGGTAATCTCATTATTGCCCCATAGTGGGGTAAGTCTAAGGGGAGATGCGGAGGCGCCCAACTTCTTATGCACCTTGGCCCAATTTTCCAGAAAGGAACCTATAGTAGGATGAGAGCGAGTGCCCTTAGGGGGATGGTTAAATAGTAATAGTACCAAGTGAGTATGCTGACATACCTCTGTCTCCATATCCAGCCACTGGGGAGCATTGTGTTCAGGGAAAATAAATAATTTTAATGTCTGAGCCAGCTGAAAGGCCCATTTATACCCCTCTAACCATGGAAGACCCCAGCTCCCTTCTGACCAATGAGCTCTGAGCTTATTTCTACTGTACCTAGGTTTCTTACCATTCCATGAAAAGGATCCCAACAGGGAGTCTAACTTAGTAAACCAATAATGAGATATTTTCAAAGGAATGTGGGAGAAAAGATACATAATTTTTGGTGCTGTGACCATTTTAATTGCGGATATTTTACATACCAGTGACAGTCGACGCAATTTCCATCTGTCCAGTTCTGTATGAATGGACACAAAAAGTGGTTTCATATTTAGGTCCCAGATTTTATGCAGATTAGGAGAGATAGTAATGCCCAAGTAGGGGATCCCCTCCGGGGCCCATCGGAGCCCATGCTGAGTAACCATTTGAGAGGTACACTTGGAGTTTAAGGGTAGGACCTCCATCTTGGTCTGGTTAATCTTGAGCCCCGAATATGTAAAGAAATCCGACAAGGTGGACAGTAAGGGAGGGAGGGAGGTACCGATATTGGCTATAGGGAGCAACAGGTCATCTGCATACATAAGAGTAGGATATGTCCTTGTTCCCACCTGGACCCCGGAAATTAGAGGATTTTGCCTAATAGTGGCCACCAGGGGTTCTACTGCCAATACAAAAAGTAGTGGGGAAAGTGGGCAGCCCTGACGGGTACCCCTACTCAGTATGAATGGGGGAGACAGCATTGTATTGGTGAGCATCCGTACAGTTGGGGATGAATACATTGCCCCAATCCAGGCTCAAAACCCCACCCACAAGCCCATAGTGCAAAGTACTTGGACATTGGAAGAGAGAAGGGACCGGGGGGACATGATAGAGGTCTTCAGGTACATGAAGAGGGTAAATAAGGGAGGAACAGTTGGGGTGCTTCGAAGGAAGGAGGAGGGGGCCACTAGAGGGCATGGGTGGAAGCTGGAGGGGGGAAGATTCAGGGGAGAAAGGAGGAGGTGCTACTTCACTGAGAGGGTGGTGGAGCCATGGAATGCGCTGCCTAGGGGGCTGGTGGAGGCTGAGACGGTGGAGGGGTTCAAGAGGGGTGGGACAGGTACAGGGGAAGGGTTCTGGAAGCAAAATCCAATGCAGCAAGAATATCCGGAACTGGGAAGGGAGAAGCCAGAGGAGGTGAGGGGTGCAGCAAGGTCAGCACCCAGGGTGGAGGCTGACCAAACGAGCAGACACGAAAGACCATTAGGCCTATTCTGCTGGCATTTTAGTATGTTAGTATGACATAGTCCCACTCCAGGGGATCAAAGGCCTTTTCAAAATCTATTGCAATGGCAGCAGCGGGGGAAGATAATGTTTGGGTATTATGGATTAAATTTATCAATGATCTAATATGGTCCATGCTAAAGTGGCCCTTAACAAAGCCTGCTTGGAATGGGGGGATCAAACTGGGAAGGAGAGGATTAAGTCTATTAGCTAGTATCTTAGCTAGCACCTAGCTATCAGCAATCAATAGAGAAATAGGGCAGTAGCTGGATGCTTTAAGAGGGTCTTTACCTTTTTTTGGTAGGATAGTAATAGTCATCTCCCTAAGGGATGAAGGAAGAGACTCTGTTTGCAATAACTCAGTAAATACTTGTTGCAATACCGGAGAGATTATGGGATGCAACAGCTGCCGCACTTCAATAGGGAAACCGTCCTCTCCTGGGGCCTTTCCCTTTTTAAGGGAGAGGATGGTGTCTGCCACCTCCTGGGTTGAGATTGGGGCATCTAGGGCATTAGCCTGGGCTTCTGAGATTTTGGGGAGATGTAGGGACTCCAGAAATGGGCGGACCCCCTGGGGGTCTGGGGTTCTGGAGGATTTATATAACGACGAGTGAAAATTCATCATTATTTGATTAATACCTTGCGCCGAGGTCTGGGTCCTACCCCCTGCATCTTCAAAAGCCACTATATGCCTTTTGGCTTGCTGCTTTTTGAGATGGCATGCCAGCAGCTTACCCCCCTTTTCTCCCCCTTCCCAATATTTATGCTTGAGTCTAATGATCAAAATCTCTGCCTTTCTAGAGACCAGCTCATTCACTTGTATCTTCAGAGAGGTGACCCTGTGACCTGCTTCTGACCTAAGGAAAGGACACAAAGGGCCTTAAAAGCAAGCTCCGCTTCTCGGAGTTATCATTTAAGCCCCCTCAAAAGTTGTTCCCTGCTCTTTCGGCACCGGCTCGCATACCCCATTATCACCCCTGTTAGAGTAGCTTTGAATGCCTCCCATGTGGTACCCACAGAGGTATCTGCTATGAGGTTATGCTGAACAAATTCCATTGCTTCCTTTTGAAGCCAAGGGAGAAAGTCTGGGTCATGAAGTAGCAATGGGGCCAGCCTCCATGCCAGAGACTTAGGGAGAGGGGGGCCCCATGTGAAGACAAGATGCACAGGGGCATGATCCGAGATAACTAAGGGATGAATAAGGATATTAATAGTGTTACTAGTAATGGTAGAAGAGGTGAGCCAGAAGTCTATTCTACTAAGAGAACTATGTATTGGGGAATGAAAGGTGTAGTCCCACTGGGAGGGGTGACATATTCTCCAGATGTCCGTAAGGGCCAAATCTTGTTGTAATTGAGCCACTGCCATTATAGCCCTGGAGTGGGGCTCAGTATTGGAAGGGGATCTATCCAGGAAAGGGTCCAGAGTAAGATTAAAATCACCCCCCTAATAAAATGGGGGTGTCTTCCGGATCTATGGATCCCAGCACCTGGGCCAACTTGTGAAAGAAGGAGGGCGAGTTCTCATTTGGAGCGTATACATTAACCGGGATCAGAGGGCCCTTCCCAGTATCCATGAGTACCACCACCCATCTACCCTCAGGGTCTCTCACTTGCGTCTACAATTTCCATTGTAGTTGCTTGTGAAGCAGAATTGCCACCCCTCTCTTTCTAGTGGAGGCCGAGGCATGTATGACCTGACCTAGCCACTCCCTCTTCAGCTCTCAGATCCCCCCGTAAGTTTGGTCTCCTGCAGGAAGGTGACCCTCGCACCCAGTCTCTTAAGGTGGCCCAAAACTTGCTTCCTATTGTTTGGGGTATTAAGACTTCTGACGTTCCATGTCAGACAAGTGATATCACCTGTTAGTAATAGGGAGCAAATATTTAATTAAGAGATATATCAAGAACAACCAGCAGATAGGGGGCGAGGGCAGCCCAACCAGAAGAGGCAAATTTCTATAGAGCGCCACTAGATATGAGAGTGGGTAAAGCCCATATACCCTGCCCCTACCTGATGACCTTATACTAACAAATAATGAAACATCTGTGTGTGTCTCTCATGAAACAAACATACATAAACACATAAGCAAACTATATACATTGTGCATAGCGTACCATGCAATTTGGGGATATAGAGGCATCTCTTCGGCTGCAGAACCCTGCTGTAGGCCAGCCCCTATTCCCAGGGCGTTATCAAGTGGTATTCATCCTTCCTTAGCAATACGGTGAATGCAGGAAGGGAGGTCCCCCCCCAAGAGAATCGAGCAGGTCCCCCCCCCCGAGAGAATCGAGCAGCCCAATAAGAAGGTTGGACCACATGGCTCATTGCAACCCCAGAGGGTTGAGAAAGCTGTTCCAGCTGTGTAGCTCAGAAGCTGGGGTTAAGAGGGACTACACAATGCTTCTAATGAGGTGGATGTTTGCAGGAAAGAAAGTGGGGGACAACTGCCCACTATTTTGGTGAGCCTAGGGTTATTGCTGATGGGTGCCAACATGTTCTCACAACAAAAATCTTTGTGAGGTTAGGCTTGTCACACCTATGAAGAGTGTACTGTAAGCCACCCAATGTGGGGGCTGGGAGACCTCCCATTGATAGAAAAATAATTAAAAAAAAATAAATACCAGAGGGGCAGAGGCCCGTGCCATTCACCACTTAGGGCCTCATGTAAAACACATCCTGGCTACCCATTCAGCACAACAGTTTACACATGCCGACAAATACTTTCATATTATATGACATAGCTTCCCAGCGAATCTCATCCCCCCCCACACACACACACACACACAAGTAAGTGAGGTAGAACCCACAAAAGTTCAGCTGTTTAATCAGATGGTACAAAATAGGCCTTCTTTGCCATCTAGACATGCCTAGGCCTTTGATCTGGACGACCACTGAGAGTTTGTTGGTAGGCCTCATTGAATCCCTCCTGGTATAGGAGTGAGGCATCTTCTTTGCCATATAGCAGTGCAAGTCAGGGGTCAAGGTTGGGGTGAAAAGGGGCTCAAAAGTTCCCTTACATGGATAACATGGAGAAAGGGTAGCAGATGGGTCAGCCAAGGAGATTGTCCACTGACGATCAATTTAGACATCCCAAACTTGCCCCATACCTACAACTCCCTAGGGGACTAAAAGAACAGGAATAGAAAGAAAATAGAAGGATGACTACTTATCTGATCACGCCGGTGGGTTTTCTCTGATCGATTGCCCTGGAGATGTAGAGCACTCAGGACAGTCCATACTGAAGATGAGATCTCCGCTGGTAGAGGAGGCCTCCCTTGTAGCCTTTGGGGGATGCTGCCCTCCGCTATCTGTAGCTCCGTTCTGCAGCAGGTGAGGAGTTGCTGACAGGGATTGGTAACTGTGCTGCAACATAGGAGTAGGCCTGCCTTCCATGGTCAAGTCCATGATGTCTGGGTGTTGATCCGAAGAGCTGGGGTGTATAGCTTCATATCTATTAGTGGTGTGGTGGGCCTATAATGGATCTGGAGCTACAGTGTGCACGCTTGTGGCCTCCTCTGTGTCATCTTGCCCTCTCTCCGAAGGATGCTTCCAGTGGCTGTGTTTCTTCGAGGATTGCTTCTTTTGGTGTGCTTTTGGGGGGAGTTCCCAGTGTTGCTCCCTGAGGTCTTGCCAAACTGCAGGCCTGCTCACTGATGGAGAGGAGCGGCAATCCAACCTGTCGGTAGCAGTTTTTGCCGAAGGGGCTCTAAGGGTAGTGGTGGTGAATTCTTGTGGCCAGTTGCACCGTAAAAAATCCATGAATGCATGAGGAGATTCAAAACTGTTTGGGACCCCATTATGCATAACCCGCATCATGGCTGGGTAACGCAAGGAAAAGGACAGTCCAATACTGTGCATTTTATGCCTTGCCTCAGATTATGCTCGGCATTTGTCTGACAGATCCTTACAGAAGTCCTGAAAGATGTGGATCCTATTCGATCTCCACACTACATGCTGTAACTCACGAGCTCTAGCTAGGACCTTTTCTTTGTTCCCAAAATCAATAAATCAGGCTATGATAGGTTGTGGTCTGTCCTGGGCCTGAGACATGGGGGCTAAAGTATGGTGTGTGCATTCATAGAAACATAGAAACATAGAAGTTGATAGCAGATAAGGACCGCAAGGCCCATCCAGTCTGCCCATTTCTTTTTCTACCTTATAAATGTGCCATCGGCCATTGCTCTGTCAGTGGCCTATCTATTCATAGTCATTTGTATTGCTCCCTTATGCCTATCCCACGCCTGTTTGAAGCCCTGCACTGTATTCATAGCCACCACTTCTTGTGGTAAGCCATTCCATGCATCCACCACCCTTTCTGTGAAAAAGAATTTCACATTCCCCTTAATGGCCCCCTCTAATCTCATGCTGTGTCCTCTTGTCCTGCTATTTTCTTATATTTAAACATGTTAGACTCTTTCACCTTGTTAATGCCCTTAAGGTGTCTGAATGCCTCGATCATATCACCTCTCTCCCTCCTTTGCTCAAGGGTATACATATTGAGCTCTGTTAATCTGTCCTCATATGTCTTCTGATGCAGTCCTGCACTATTTTGGTTGCCCTTCTCTGGACTGCCTCAATTTGGTTAATGTCCTTGTGAAGGTGTGGCCTCCAATACTGCATGCAGTACTCCAGATGGGGCTTAACTAGTGTCTTGTAAAGAGGATTATTACCTCCTCTTTACGACTTCAGATACCCCTACTAATACACCCTAACACCCCCTAGCCTTACCTACTGCTTTAGAGGTCTGCTTGGATGATTTCAGGTCATCAGTGATGATGATGCCCAACTCTCTTTCTTCCTTTGTGACTCTAGCAAATCCTCCCAGCCTATAGGTGGCTTCAGGTTTCTCTCCCACGAGCATGATTTTGCACTTCTTTGCATTAAATCCCAGTTGCCACTCTTCTGACCATTTTGCTAGTTTATCCAGATCTCTTCTCATTCTGCCCACCCCATCTGGATCATCTACTCTGTTGCAGATCTTGTGTCATCTGCAAACAGACAAGCCTTACCTCTAGTCCATCTGCAAGGTCACTAATGAAGATGTTGAAGAGGACTGGCCCCAGGACTGATCCCTGAGGTACTTCACTTGTGACTTGCATCTCTTCTGACTGTATACCATTTACCACCACTCTCTGTTTTCTGCCCCAACCAGTTTGCCACCCAGTTGACCAACTCTGACCCACCCCGAGCCTACCCAGCTTATTTATCAATCTTCTATGTGGAACAGTGTCAAAAGCTTTGCTGAAGTCAAGGTAGGCGACATCAACTGCTCCCCCTTGGTCCACCACTCTGGTTACCCAGTCAAAGAAATCTATGAGATTAGTTTGACAGGACCTTCCTTTTGTAAACCCATGCTGTCTTGGATCCTGTGCCCCTATGGATTCCAGGTGTTGCACTATCCTTTCCTTAAGTAGTGCCTCCATAATCTTGCCCACTACTGAGGTAAGACTGACTGGTCTGTAGTTCCCTGCCTCCTCCCTGCTACCACGCTTGTGGAGCGGTATCACATGAGCCCTTCTCCAGTCTTCTGGGACCTCTCCTGTGCTCAGAGACTCACTAAACAGTTCTGCTAATGGCTCTGCTAGTTCCACCTTTAGCTCCTAGTACCCTGGGATGTATGCCATCAGGTCCCATTGCCTTATCCACCCTGAGCTTAGCAAGCTCTTGTAGGACCCTTTCTTTGTGAAGGGAGTAGTGCTCACCTCCTCCCCTGTGTCCATGATGCTGAGCTGTGGGGTCTGCCCTGCTTTCTCTTCAGTAAATACTGAGCAAAAGTATCTATTTAGGATAGATGCCTTTACAGGGTTCTCCTCCTCACATGCTCCCTTTTCTCCATTAAGCTAGCAATACCCTCTGGACTTTCTCTTTCACTAATGTATCTATAGAAAGTCTTGTCACCTTCTTTTACTGTTCGTAGTAGTGTTTCTCAGCTTGGGACTTTGCCTGCCTTACTGCATTCCTGCTTCCCTTAGGACAGTTTGGTATGCCTTCCTATCTTCATCCTGCTGTGTTCCTTATATTTCCTGAAGGCCAGCCTTTTGGCTCTGACCTTTTCTGCTACTGTATTTGAGAACCAAAGTGGTTTCCTTCTTTTTGCACTTCCTTTTCTGTCTAACACAATGGGATGTTGCTTCAAGTATTGCATCCTTAATGCTTGCCCACTTTGCCTGTATCCCTCACCTGTGTTTCTTTTACAGGGCTAGCTTAACTCTATTGGCCATCTTATCAAAGTCAGCTCCTCTGAAGTCCCATATTTTGCCTTGGAATGGGATGATTTAGATGTAGTAGCCAAATTGAAAAATACCATGTGATGGTCACTGGCCCCAGGTGACCTTCTTCTACCTGGAGATCTGCGATCCCTCCTTGTTAGTCAGTACTAGATCTAGGATAGCCCTGTCTCTTGTGGGTTGCTGTACCAGTTGTTTGAGGCCCTCCACCTGCAGGGAATCCACTATGTGTCTAGTTCTGGCAGATGTTCCTGCTGGTATTGACCAATCTGTATCCGCATGTTGAAGTCTCCCATTATCAGAACCTCCTTTAGCTGTCATGTTTTGTATCTTCTTACAGTAATGTGTCTATGTCCTCCCTGGTCTGGGGCCTGTAGACAACCCCAGTTCTTATGGCTGTCCCATTTCCTGTTTCAGGGTGACCCACAGTTCTTCTGGCTCCTTATGTGTATTCTGAATTTCTGTAGCTTTGATATTTTACTGACATACAGGGCTACTCCTCCCCTTCCTTTTGCACCTTGGTCTCTTCTGAACAATACATAGCCAGGTACTGAAGTCTCCCAAGTGTGGTTACTGGTAAACCACGTCTCACTAATTGCTACTATGTCCAGTTTAGCCTCCGACATTATTGCCTGTAGGTCTGGGATCTTATTTCCCAGGCTGTGAGCATTTGTGTACATGATTTTCCATTGGCCAGATTTCGGTGTGTTAGTTGTTGGGTGAGGTTTGGCATTACCCCTGTGCGTCGTATGGGGAGACAAACCTCTTTTCTTACCTGGTGACGCAAATGAACTGCAAACATGTTGAATCCCTGTTTGACCACTAGCTGAGGTGGGAGGGGTGTTCTTCCCATTTGACATATGGGGTGCTGCACCCCTCTCCCCATTTGCTAGTTTAAATATTCTGCAAAGATGTCAAACTTCTGCCCCAATGCACTGACTCCCTCCTTAGTCAGATGCAGTCCATCAAATTTAAAGAACTTTCGCTCCCAGAACTGTTGCCAGTTCCCTACAAATCTGTGTCCTTTTTCCTGGCACCAGCCCTTGAGCCACTTGTTTAGCTCTCCTATCTCCCCTTCTTTGACCTTCGTCCATCTGCTCCCTTCTCCCAGACTGGCAGGATCTCAGAGAAGGAGATGCCGAACGAAATAGATGATAGTTTGTCACCCAGCCTAGTCAGGTGTTCCTTGGTCTCCACAACTGACGGCTGGCGAGATCGATAGTCCTGTGTGACTAGACATCAATGTTTTCTCCTGCTTTGTGAACAATTTATAATGCGGTCAGTGTCTTCCATGCTGATGTACCTGGAGACATCTGACTATTACCCTGGCTGGAGATGGTATCAACTCCCCAAATCATGGAGTCTCCTATGATCTGAAGTTTTTTGGATTTCCTTTTTGCTTTTTTAGTTTGGGTTCCTGATTTGGGTGAGTTTTATTGTGCTAGCTCCTGTGCTGTAGTGTCCTGATCTGCAGTGTCTTCTGCCTCTTTGTTTGATTTCAGAGATAGAGGCAGATACTTGTTTGTAGTGTTTATATGGTTTTTGGAGGTAATGTGTTGGAGAGCAGAGAGTGATGGGGCACCTGATTTGCCCCTCCTAACCACCTGCCAACCTCCTGGACCAACTACCCTCTGCGATCGAGGTTTTTCTGTTGGATGCTGGGGAAATGGCGGGTGGTTCTTATAATGTATTTCCTCTTGAATATGAAATTTGAGGCGTGCAATCTCTGCCCATGCTGCTCGGAGCTGAGCCCTAAGATCTCCAAAGGCCCAGCATGTAGGACAGTGTCCTAAATCCTGTAAGACTGTCCTTCTGAAAATTGTTCCACAGTACCTGCAGTTAATGATATCCATTCCAGATAAGTTGCTGGGTTTATAACCTAGTCAGAGTAATTAGAAGGAAAAAAAGGGAAAAAAAAAAAAAACTCCACCTGGAGCAGTATCAATGGGTCCAACTGCAACATTTCAGCGATGGCTAATTGTAGAAATCCCCCGGTATCTTTGCCTTCTACATGCTCAGGGAAGCCCAGGAAGTGAAGATTATTACGGCGACCTCGATTCTTGAGGTCATCCATCTTACTGCGCAGCATCCGTATGGTCTGTTGTTGATCTCTTAATTCTGTCCTTAAGTCCTGAACATGCCCCTCTGTCACCAAGAGCCACTGTTCGGTATGCAGCATCCTAGCTTCTAAATTTTGAACCACTTGGGTGTTTCAATTAGTTGCCACAGTGACTTGTGCCATCTGGGCCATAAGTTGGCCAAACATCCCCTCAACTGATGGTTGCACCCAGGTTTGTGACAAGCTGCCTTCAGCCATATTTTCAGGCCTACCATGTCCAGGAGGCTCTTCAGTAAAATAGTGATTTCCACACTGCAAATGAAGGCTTTTTGTATCAATGAAGCTAAATTAGTGTAGCTGAGTTTTACCCCACAAGTTACAGTAGAGTGAGGATATAATAGCAGCTGGTAGAAAAAGGATTTTAAAGGATATTTCCCTCTGGGCTGTGGAGTTGATCTTTAAGCTGCCATCCTATTTAGCACCCCTAGTGGCCAATCTATATCATTGTTTTAAAAAATATATATAAAGAAGGAAAGGAAGTTGTTTCTCATTACTGTGCACTGTGAATAATTAATTAATTAAAGAAAATGTAGTTTGTGAATGAGAGCTCGGTTTCGTTGAGCTTGTCTCTCCTAGTGTTTAGTGAGAAGAATAGACTGGTCAGGAACAGATTTGCCACTACAATGTTCATTATGGCCTAAAACTGGTGGTTCAATTGTAGTTTCAGGGTAATTTTAACCTGGAACTAGCGTGGGCAGCAACAGGATCAAGTGGCTGTTTAGTATGGTGTTTCAGTTTTGGTGGTTTCTGAATTGCTGAGCGCATGGTGCAGCATGTTGGTCTAGGCCAGGGCTTTTATTCTGGTTGTTTCCATGAGTTTATAGGCCAGAAAAACTTGGGCACCAAGCACGCTCAATGGGGAGGCACGGTCGTCCATGTTTAATGGCAGTGATCCATGGGGAGTTGTTCACTTCACATTGGAAAAATAAAAAAAAAGAAAGAAATTTTATGCATTTATGGCCTAAAACTGGTGGTTCCATTGCTGTCTCAGGGCAATTTTAACCTGGAACTAGTGTGGGCAGCAAACAGGATCAAGTGGCTGCTTAGTATGGTGTTTCAGTTTGGTGGTTTCTGAATTGCTGAGTGCACGATGCAGCATGTTAGCCTATGGTTTTGTTCTGGTTGTTTTCATGAGTTTATAGGCTGGAAAAGCTTGGGCAACAAGCATGCTCAATGGGGAGGCATGGTCATCCATGTTTAGTGGCAGAGAGCCATGGGGAGTTGTTCGTTTCACATTGGAAAAAAAAAGAGAAAGAAATGTTATGCATTTACAGGCCGGAAGAGCCAGGGCAGCAGACAGGCTCATGGTGGAGGCGTGGTCATCCATTGTAATGCAGAGAGCCATGGGGTTGTTTGTTTAATGGCAGAGAGCCATGGGGGTGTGTTTGGTTGCTCATCGAGCAAAGTCAGACCCAGCTTGACAAAATGGAGAAGCGTTTGCTCGGGGTACGCATTGGTGGTGTTCTGTCTTGTTTAAAAAAAAAACGTGTGGGTGTATATCAGGAGGCAGGGCCAGAGTAGTGCATGTGGGGAGCAGCTGGGCCTTTGAGCCACGTCCCTTTGTACGGGGAGATCTAGATGGAAGGCTGCTGCAGTGGAGAAGAGGAAGGCAGATGGGGTGGATTTTGCCCCCTTTTTTTTGTTGTTTTTGGCTGTTTTGTGGTGCAAACAGAGGCAGTCGCGAGTCGGGGAGCCTTCATGGGGAAGGCCTTGGTAGATGATGCAGGATGTGGTAGCAACGAGGCTGTGGCAAGGGGCAAGAGGTCTTCTGATAGCAGCAGAAGAAAGTGGTGGCCACAGAGAGGTGCTGCGATGCTTAGGCTGGTGGGGTAGAGTGTGGGGCCTGCAGGGAAGGACTAGTGGGCCAGCAGCATTCTCATCTCATGTCACACACTGTTCATGTTTGCTAAATAAGGAATAAGACTACAGTTTCAAATACAACTGCATGGGAAGGGGGTGGGAGACCAGGCGGATGGAGCCGGGTAGGCCCAGAGCTTTACAGGACCTAAGGCAGATTTGAGGAAGCAGCAGGCCATGATTCGGGCCAATATTTCTCGGAGCTGGGGTGAAAAAAGGCAGCAGCACCTACAAAGAATCAGTGGCTGCAGGCGGGTTTGAATCAATTGAATACGTACCTGGCTGTGGGGGGGCGAAGCAGGGCCAGCAAAAACATTGGCAGCAGTAACAGCACGAGGCCTGCCCATCCAGTGGTAGGAGGATGACGGAGGATTGCAGGCAGTGGCAGGGCCAATCGGTCTGGTACCAACTGGGGGGGTGCTACAGATGGTCAGGCAAGGCTATGCAAGGTGTTTTTCCAAAAAAAAAAATAACAAAAGGGGGGTAAAAACAGGGATACATGCAGGCACTGGCCTGGGTACAGGGACCAAGGCACAGTGATGGACAAGCAAGGTTTGCAGATGCCAGTGGGCAATGGGCACCAGGAAACAGGACGGGTCATCAGCCCGGAGGCAGGATAAGGGTGGCCTGGCTGTGGAATGCACGATTGAACAATCGTTTTCGTTCCTCTGATTATAGTGATGTAGGAATGCCATGGCACCCAAGCAAGCCCAATTGCCCAGTGAAAGACTGATGCAGGAGGCATCCAAGCTGATGGGGCAGATGTCAGGGCTGATGGTGGCGGCAAAGCAGAAGGAGGCAGAAGAGGAGGCCGTGGAAAAATGGAAGGAGCGGGAGGAGCACCCGGGCAGGGGAGCAGGGGCCAAGAGACCCAGGAAGGAAGTGACGTGCCCCATGCCTATCCCGGCACCTCTGCCTGCACCAGAACCAGACGATGGGAACTCGGATGGTGGTAAGGATGACGTGGATTTGTCAGATGAAAACAGCCTAAAAGGGTACTTGGAGGGGCTACTGGGGGACATGAGTGAAGCAGGGATCGAAAAGATGGAATGGGCCATTCAGGCCTTAAAGAGCAAAGGGGCTGGGGTGGAAAAGGGTGGGGGGGAACTTGATGGTAGTCAAAAAATTACATGATGAGCCTCCGGGCTTCTCTGTCGGGGACCACATCCAGGTTTCAATCAAAGAAAAAATCAGGAAGGGAAAGTATGTGGACATATTTGGGCTGGTGGACAAGGGCACGGCCATGAAGTATGAGCAGAAGGAGTCGGTAGGGAAGTCGGAAATGGCAGTGGCCCTGGCAGTGGTGGACCACAAGACAGAGGAAGGTAAATACAAAGGAAAAACCATTGAGAACTGGCAAGGTGGCTTCATCATATATAGCACGTTGGTGCTGGAAAAGCAGCCAGAGCTCACCATCCCCTTACTGACGTACATGTCCATTATCAGAGATGCGTACAAGGCCATATCGGGTATGACTGGCTCAAGTATGATGAGGCATTCTGGAAGCAGATGGTGTGCAAATGGATCTGGAGGTGTGACTGCCTACTCAGATTTGTGCGTGAAGACCCTCTCTGGGGAAGGGGAGGGTCCTGAGGTGAACAAATGAGGGAAGACCGCACCTATCGCAGTGGTCAGGCATGCTGGGATTACAACAAGGCCACATGTACATGGGGCAACTGTAAGTTCTGGCACATTTGCTCCAAGTGTGGAGGTTGCACCTGGTCACCAACTGCCGACAGGGGGTGGACAGGGGGACAGTACAGGGGCAGTACCATGAGCAGTCCTTTCAGGGGGGCCTGGGGGGCCAGGGCAAGGGTTGGGGGCAATCAGAGATGGCAGCACTTCACTGCCGGGGATGGAGTTAACAGGATAAGCAGTGAGGGATTGATGGGGTTATGCACTGGTGAGCACCCCCATCTCCCTAGTGGGGGTCGAGGAATGGACTGCAGACTACCCAAATAGGGAGGCAGAAGAACTACTCAGGGCAGGCTTCTGGGTGGGTTTCCCATTGGGGTTTCAAGGGGGGGTGGTCGAGAATGTGGGCCAAGAACGTGGGGTCAGTGAAGGGGAAAGAAGAAATAGTGGGTACCAAGATAGAGAAGGAAATTAGGGTGGGTAGGGTTGAAGGCCCATTGGGGCCTCCCCTTGTTAGCATTTCAGAGTGTCCCCTTTAGGTATTGTCCCCAAGAAAGTGGCAGGGGAGTTCCATTTTATCCAGCACTTATCCCACCCCGAGGGATCATCGGTAAATGAGGGAATACCCGATCTCCTTAGGGCGGTGTCGTATGCCTCCCTGGAACAGGTGATTGTGCTAATCAGAGCTATCGAAGGGGCATGGCTGGTAAAGATGGACATAGACTCAGCGTTTCAGCTTTTATCTATCTGGCCAGAGGATTGGGACCTGTTGGGGTTTCAGTTCCAAGGGGGCATGTATTTCAACATGGCCATGCTCATGGGGTGCTCTGTGGTGTGTTCCACCTTTAAAGCATTCAGCACGTGGGTGCAGTGAGTATTTGGGGCCCAGTATGGGCAGAGAAGGGTGGTGCACTACCTGGATGATTTCCTCCTCATAGGGGAATCCAGGGCAGAGATGCAGGGGATGTTGCGGGATTTTAAGACTATGTGCCAACAGGTAGGTATCCCATTGGCACAGGGCAAGTTGGAAGACCCAGCCCATAAATTGGAATTCCTAGGCATAGAGGTGGATACAAAGGGGAAATTGTTTAACCAGGAAAGGCACACTAAGCCGAAGCTTGTTTCTAGGTGTGATCTGGGAGCACAAGGAAGTTAAGTGACTTTCTTAGGGTCACACAGTATGCAAGTAGAAGCTGTGGGATTCAAACCCAGGTCTGGTCTGCTGGATGTCACCAGATTTGCATCTCAGAGCCTTAGACCACTGTGCTATACTGCCTCCAACATACAGAGATACAGAGGAGATATGTTTTCGGCTTCCTGTGGGCAAAGTGGTGTGCCTTAGAGATCTACTAACCCTGGTTACGGGGAGATGGAGGGTACCACTGGTACAAATGCAACAGCTTCTGGGGCACCTTAACTTTGCCTGCAAGGCCATCAGCCCAGGCAGGTCCTTCACAAGGAGGTTGGGAAGGGCAATGGGGAAGGTTCGGCTTCCGCACCATTGCGTGATGTGTCAAGAGGAGTATGGGAGGACTTTCGGGTATGGGAGGAGTTTCTAAACAGCTACAATGGGGTGACATTCTGGCAGGAGGAGTGGGAATGGAATGTGGACTTGGAGCTGTTCACAGATGCATTGGGTGCCCTGGGAATGGGGGGTGTATTTCCAAGGGGATTGGATGTTAGAGCCTTGCCCGGCAACATGGGAAAAAGGAGGGTTGTTGAAAGATATCACATTCTTGGAAATTTTCCCGATATGGGTGGCTTTGGAAGTATGGGGCTATATAAGATGCAAGGGAAGTGCATCTTGTTTTAAAAGCAGCAACAAAAGGGGCGGTAGAAGTAATTAATAGGCAAGGGGGAGGACAGAGACGGTGGGTCGGCTGCTCAGGCGACTGGGTTTGTTGGGGCTGCATTTGAATATATCTTTCAAAGCGCAGCACATTGAGGGGTTGAACAATGAAGTGGCTGACAGCCTTTCCCATTTACAGCTCGACAGTTTTCGGGAACTGATGCTTCAGACAGCACCACACAGGACCAGGATCCCCGATCAGATGTGGGATGCAGGAGAGACACAGCCGGTTTGCTGTATCAGGGATCATGGGCAGCCAACACATTGAGGGCATATGAGGCAGGATGGGCAAAGTTTCAGGATTTCAGAAGGAAGTATGGGTGGGACAGGGCCAAACCAGCCTGGGACGGGCAGGTAAGGCGGTTCATGGTGAAAATGTGAGAGAAAGGGCTGGTCCACAGCATGATGGTCATGCACTTAGCTGGCATCTGTTGGGTGTGCCAGGACAGGGGATGGCCTGATGTAGGGCCAGCAGGACAATAAAACACTTGATGTCAGGTTGGTGGAGGGGTCAAGTGGCCAGGGTGGATGAAAGGCAACACATAAGAGAGGAGCTATTAGTAAAGGTCTTAGGGGCCACTCAGAAGGTATGCACATTGGCCCAAGAGGGGTACTATTCGAGGCCATGTTTGCAGTTATGGCAGCAGGGGCATTCTGGGTGGGGGAGGTGGTGGCCCCATGAAAGGCGGCTGCCGGGCAGGTGTTATAGCATGAGGATGTCCTATGGGGGCATGACAGGGTGGTCATTACCCTGGCCAGGTCTAAGACGGACCAGGGAGGAGGGAGACCCAAGTGTCACTGGTGAGGAAACTGCAGTCAGCCAGCTGCACTGTGAGTGCACTGGAGGCATACGGGAGCGATCTGGGGAGGGCCAGGGAAGTACTGTTCCTACATGGGGATAGGTCTCCGGTCACGGGGTTTTAGGTAGGGGCAGTACTCAAGAGGGCACTGGCATTCCTCGGAAAAGATCCAAGTAAATTTGCCCCACATTCTTTCTGGATTGGGGCAGCCATAGAGGCTGCAGAAAAAGGGGCTGCAGTGGCGGACGTACAAAAGGTGGGTCACTGGAAGTCCAGCTGCTATAAGAGGTACGTGAAGTATTAGCAACAGCAACTCTCACTGCTTATTTTGTTTCCATGGCAGGTTCCAAGAGGAACATCTGGATAGTGGGGCATTCCTTCATATATTGGTTTGTGGTCACCACCTCCAGAGGAGCAGAGTTGAGATATAACACCAAGCATTCCAAGGTGCTATGGAAAGGCATTAGGGGGATGAAGGTGGGCACAGCTCATGCCTTAAATGGAAGAATTAAAATTGCAATGGAGCACCCCAGATTGCAATATTATACACCTGGGGGGGAATAATTTGGGGAGCCTGCCATGGGGGTCATTGGGACAGGCATCATGGTAGAGTTAGAAAAATTGAGAGGGTGGTGGCCAAGGGTGACAATTGGCTGGTCCTACATCACTTCCTGGAGGGTTTGGAGGGGGTGAAGAACATCCGGCTGATTGAGAAAGTCAGGAAGCATTTAAATAGGAGGGTGGCCAGGGCAGTAATAGAAATGGGGGGTGCACCTGCAGCACAAGGACATCTCATTTGACCAGCCTGTGGTGTACAGGTCAGATGGGGTCCACCTGTTGGAGTTTGGCAAGTTCCTATTCCTGTGACCTATCGTGGAGCCAGTGAACCAGATAGCCAGCAAAGGGTTTAGATACTAGCCAGCAAGGGGGGAGCCCCTCCGTCCATTGCAAGCTGATGAGGGGCAGGAAAAGAAAATGGGGAGCAGGGGAAGAAAGGGGAGGGGTAGGATACATGAGCTGGGGACAAAGAACTCAGACGTGGTGGTAAAGCGGGGAAGGGGATAGGTCCAGGTGCCAGATTCAGAAGTGTCCGGGTCTGGAGGGCGAAAGGCCGGGTAGGTGGAACCAGCCTGGTTCTGGTGTGGAGGAGAGGGCTGGATTCACAGTGTCCTGGCCCTGAAAGCAAGATGGAAGAATGACCAGAAGAAAGACAGAGGCTGGAACCAGAAAGCTTGGAAAGAAATTTTGATGTGAATTGAACTGTGAATTCAAAGTATATGGTTGTAAATAAAGTCTTTGTGCCATGAATAAAATTACCATTGAGCAATCAACAAGTTAAAACTGTTGTAGCATCCATCATTCTTGGGGGGGATTCAGGGGACAATGGGACTTGCCACTAAAAGGCAGGCCAGGTTTTCCAGTGATCCCTGCCAGGAAGAATGCACAGAAGGTGGAGGGGTGGGGGGATTGAGTGAATAGAGAGGGTGGCGCCTAGTGACATCACCAGGCAGGTAAGGTAAATGACATGGGCAAGCTAGAGCTCCAGGGATTGGCTGGGGTGGAGCCCAAGGGGTCCTGACCATGGGCCTATAGGGGTACATTAGCCAGTGCTCAGACAGGACAACCTCTTTTACTGGGAACCTTTTCCCACCCTCCCTCCCTTATTAAGGAAAGTGCTGGGGATAGGTTTGGCACAAGGAAAGAGTTGGAGGGCAGGTTGAGTGCCATAAAGGCCCTGGGCATAGGGCCAGGTGATTTTCACCGCGGGAGGCAGCATCGGGCCAGGGGCTAAGGCAGAGTCCCTGGCAGGGAGGGGCAAGGATGCCTAGGAGAGTGGGAAGAAATAAAAAGGGGGGAGCAAGGGGAAGAAAGGGGAGAGGGGGTAAGATACACGGGCTGGGGACAAAGAACCCAGATGTGGTGGTAAAGTGGGGAAGGGGATAGGTCCAGGTGCCAGATTCAGAAGTGTCCAGACCTGGAGGGCGAAAGCCTGGGTAGGTGGAACCGGCCTGGTTCTGGTGTGGAAGAGGGGGCTGGATTCACAGTGTCTGGGCCCTGAAAGCAAGATGGAAGAATGAGCAGAAGAAAGACAGAGGCTGGAACCAGGAAGCTTGGAAATAAATTTTGATGTGAATTGAATTGTGAATTCAAAGTATATGGTTGTAAATATAGCCTTTGTGCCATGAATAAAATTGTCAGCAAGCAACCAACAAGTTAAAACTGTTGTAGCGTCCATCATTCCTGGGGGAAAGTCAGGTGACAATGCTTGCGGCTTCATCTATGATGAAAAAAAAACAATCCGCTCTGTCCTTTTCTCTCGTTTGAAAAGTACCTCTCACTAACACCAATGGATGCAAAGTCCTTCTACCTGCACCCCAGAAAACTACCCCAAGAAGCACTCAATAGAGAAACATATGGGTTTACAAATGCACCCATAGGCAAAAACTACCTGGATCCTTAATGCCCAAACTAAGTAAGGAAGTCAACCTCTCACAGCGGTACACTAACCATAGCATACGAGCTACCGAAGTACAATTGCTTTCTCAAGCAGGACTAACCAACAGAGAAATCAATGCAATAACTGGCCACCGATCTGAGCAAAGCTTGGTCAGTTACTGGACACCATCTTCTATGGACAGGAAGCAGTGGAGTTCCATTTTATCAGCAGGAAAATACGAAGTAAAAGCAGAAAAATCCAACCAGCCCTTGCAGCAGATTGCTAAAGAAGAAATCCAACTGAGCACAAGCAGCAGTACCAGAAAGGGCATGTCACCTACTGAAGACTGAAGCATCAGAACCCAACACTTCTTCCAGGCCTCAAGCTGCATATTTAACTGTCTAATTAATGTCATCAGCTACAATAAATAATTTAACTGTCTAACTAATGTCATCAGCTACAATAAATATTGGACTCATTGTTTTTACCTGAACAGTTGAACTGCCTGTCTCTTGTTTTAAAAGTGTCACAAAAAGGTACTATTTATTTTTCTCTTCTTGACAAAAACAAAAATTTAAATAAAAAGTTTAGCAGTTCAACTGCAGGTTTCTTGTTTTAAAAGTGTTTTTAAAGACTCACTATTTCATTGTGTTTATCAGAACCTAACGCTTAACAGTTGAGCTCATTTTTCTTGTTTTAAAAGTGATGCAGAAAGAGACTATTTTTTCTCTTTTTGACAAAAAAACAAAATGAAATAAAAACAGATTTTTCTTAAAACTGAAAAACTGGCTGTCTTTTCTTTCTAAAGTCTGACCATTTTCAAAGCTCAATAATACTATCCAGGGTGGGTGGTATTGGACAATACCAGACCTTCCAGAAGCTATAAGGCCCTTAGCCTGTGGCGTCGGGCTTCATTACCCAATACCACCCACCCTGTTGGGTATTATTACTTGCTTAAGATCAGCTTACAAACATTCCACAGCATTACATTTCATCATAAAATGTTAAGCACACTTATTTTAGGATGGATGGATGAAATGCTCAGGGTATCTGCACATTTGGATGGAATACATCCAAATTGTCTACTAACGGAGGTACACAAAAGAAAACCAACATACAAATCAGTTCACATGCCAACAAATGCCACACCTATGATGGACTGAACTTAAATACTATGAAACATCATTGTTTCAAAAGGCTTGTGCACTTTTTAGCCTTGTGGTCCCATATAACTGTTCGAGTGTACCGTCATATTGTATTATACATGCTTACCCCTCTCCGTACCAGTAGAGAAGACTAAATACAGAGAATAGACCCTTCACAAAGCCATGAAAATTGAGGACACCTGGTAAAATGAAATCAGAGAAGCTGCATTAAATACATATGTTAATCCCCATGCTTAGTTCCAGACTTTATAACATATAATAAAATGAAGGTGAATGAGAGATAAAAAGGAAAGGAAAGGCTACATTTCTCATACATGCTGCAACATACATGTTAGGAATACTGTAGTCCAGCAAAATAGTCCATAATCTTTGGCAGCATGCTGATGGAATGTTTGCCTCAGAGAGTCCATGGTTTGCAGTACACAATTAATTAAATTACTGTATAAGGTCAAAATACATGCGGCGAAAGTAAAGTATCGGACAGCTACAGAGCCACAAAAGGGAAGAAAACACAGTTAAGTATGGACTCCTACATGAGCTAAGTGCAGGGGAAAATGAAAAAAAAAATCTTCAGTGTCACAATACAGCTACAGAGAGACTGCTCAGAGGTATGGTACCCATCGAGGTACTAATTGAACATGTGGCCACTGCCATATTGGAGAAGATTGAAAGAACAATATATTGTGGCTATCATAGTAAGATTTAGTAGTAAAACAACATAAAACATTTACTGGACTGACATCTCTGATTCCCCATCCTACAGCAATTTACTTACAGCACATTGTTCAATAGTTCAAAAGCCTTAGCCATCTTCCTCTTCCTCGCCAGTAGCCCTCTGCAAGCCAAAGTCCACATTAATTTTCTTTAATAAGTTTCTAGCATCATTTGGCTGAGAGAACACATATTGTTTGCCCAAATATATGATTCACAGGTGGGTTGGGTACTACACGGTGTGGGATACCCCTAGAGATTGTAGCTGAGTTTGGATGGCAATGAAAGATTTTCTGCAGTCCCTTGTTGCATAGCTTAAGCCATTAAAAAGGGACCACTTCCCTCTATCTGGGGTTTCCAATGGCCTGATCCTCATTGCTGCTGCTAGTGTTCTGACACACTCATGGGGTCCCACTAGCTGGATTAAGAGAGTTCTTGGGATATTGGGATCTGTTCTCTTCCTCAGGGTTATCTTATATGCTCGGATAACAGCAGGGGATGGCTCAAAATTTAATTTTGTTCTCAGCCACAGTCCTATATATGAAGCTGGATCATCCCCCTCCAATTCTTCAGGTAGACATAGCAGTCTCACATTTGAGGCAGTCGTCTGGTTCTCTAGGGCCTTGAGGTATAATTGGAGTAATTTGTTCTCCGTGATGTTCCAGTGGCCACTTTCAATGCAGCCACTGTTGCTTCCTTGATCTCCGACTGTGCTGCTGCAGATTGCATTTCAAAGGTAGTTATCCTGGAATTGAAGTCCAGTAGTTTTTGGTCTATGGCAATCATCCTTTTGCCAAGTGCCTGGATGGCATTAAGGATGTTGGACATAGTCAGCTTGGCTCTCCCCAGGCTTGAATGTGCCGCCAGAGCATGCCTTCCTCTAGGCCCTACTGTGTTCCCTTTCTTTCCTCCACCTTTGGTGACCTTTCCTGGGTTGCCCATAGCTCATAAGATCTCCTAAACTTTGCAGCTGGTTGCACGTCAATGGCAGATTATAGCATAGAGGAGGTAAAAAACTCATATCTTGAGGTTAGATGGATAAAGATATAAACTTTCTGGTAGGAGTCATAGGGAAACATGACCATTCACAATGGCACATTGGGATACAATGTGTATAAAAAGCATTATTTAAATGCTAATTCTTCTTATTCTTTTATATACTTCATGTATGAAACATACACATATTCTGGAATTGCCTTAACAATATTATGAAATGCAGTAAGGCATTTTGGCAGCATGTTTACACTATAAAATAAAGCTTACAGGGGGAATAAGCCACTTGTATACCATGTGGTATAGGGACAGTCATGGAATGTGAACAATGGGCTATTAAATAGCCCAGCAGACAGCTGGCGAACAAACAGGAATTGCTACTGCCCAAAGATTGGGAGCATTTTTTTCCAACCAGCGAGCAAAGTTGTGGTATTTGAACCCTGATGAAGTCGGACCAATTGCATCCATTTACGTGGGACTGAGCCAGTCAAAAGGCTGCATTTCTCCCTCCAGTTTTGTAATATGGAACATATTTTGACCTGCTAACAACAGAAATATTAGAAAGGGATGTGCTTGTATTCAGATCAGGATTCATCTTACTCTGGCTTACTGGGTTCAACTTAGAACAGAGCCTTTCTTACATTTTTGGCTGCTGAAAAAGAGGCTCCTACAGTCAGAAGCAACACTCCAGTGCTCCTCAATGTATTATGTGATACATGGAAATATACAATACATGATACAATCTGTCTGCACTAATCTATAGTGAGTAATTAATTTGGGGAGCTAGTCAGCAGAAGACGGACATATATTCTGCAGCTCTACAACAGCTTACAGTAAAATGAGCAAACCATTGTTTTTTTAATGTAGAAAAAGGGCACATAAGGCTTTTGGGGAGTCGAAGGCTCAGCTGATTGCAGCATAATAACAGGACTGTGGCAGTAGGGACATAGAATGGCTTGGGTCATGGCCAGAGGCAGGAGAGGACAATGAGATGAATGGAGGGGGGGCTAACAAGAAGGAAAAATGATAAGACAAAATTAAAAAAAAAAAAAGATTGTTACTTAAAAGACATGTTTTAATTTATTTTCAACCAATATTCTGAGTTTGTGGGGGTCTTCATAACTTCTGTTTTGTACTGTGTGTAGGGAGCATGTGTGGTTCTGCTGCTAGTGGTGGTGGTGTTCCTGCTCTGGTGCTAATATGTGTCTTCATCTGCCTCAATACCCAGTAATCATCGCACTAAGGCATCAAAAAGCAAAAGCCTTGTTAATGAGCCTATGGCTCCAACTATTCAGTTTTGGTAACATGTCCGCTCCCCAAATTATTTATAAAGAAATAATAAAGTTATTTTTTTCTTGTCACCAATTGTACTGCTAGAGGTGGTGTACTTCTGCCTGCCCTTAATGTGTGTCTTCCTCTTCTTGATGCTGATTGCACTGCAGAGAGACACAAAGGCAAAACCTTTGCAGTGGGACTGTGACTCCTGCGGAGCTTTTTGGTAGCATATATCCCCAAAAGCGCGAGAGAGTAAGAGAGAGAGAGAGTGAGAGAGAGAGAAGAGAGAGAGAGAGAGAGAGAGAGACAGACCGACAGAAGAGTGTATCTGCAACTGATCCTCTTTGCCACGTGTTTCTGTTTGTTCACCACCAAGACAAAAAAGTGAACTGTATGTTCACCTCCAACACACAAAAAAAGTTAATGTACTGAGGTGACTACTTCTGAAATCAAATCTAAGGACCCTAGCAATATTATATCCATCATTTTTTTGTGCAGTAGGTACTGCTGTTGTAGGCTTTTTTGATTGCTGTCTTAGTTTCTTTTTGGCTACTCTTCCCACCTTAATTGGTAATTAGTGTTCTCCAAGTCCCAAGTAAAGCTATTTCTCCAACTAGGGACAGGAAGACAACCACATTTGCACCCCTCCCCCCCCCAAAAAAAAACAGTCACTGCTGACTCCAGACATGTCCTACAGTTCCTTATTAAATGACAGTATACTGATTCAAAATACATGCTCCAAGCAAAGGCAAAAGTCCCGTACTGTTACATTTTGTCTTTACTAACTTTTTGAGTCAGGAATGGGTTGAATCGAGTCCCATGTGCCTATAGTCTTTCTTCTTGGATGTGAGCTGTGGCAGGCATTCCTCAGTCTTTCTTTCCAGAAACAACCCCAGTACTGGAATTAACAAAATGTCATAGCTTTTATTGTTTTCATTATCATGTACCTCGTACATCTTGTTTGTCTTAAATGTAGCATTACTTGTTTTTATCATAATCTAAACTGGCATTGGAACATATCTAATAAGCACAAAACACAGAAAAACTATATGTGATTACTCTGCTACCCCCCCTCCCCCCAAAAAAAGTCATGCCAGCAGTGGCAACATACCTCAAAAGATGCTCTTTTCAAGCTGGAGTTGTCAGGTAGGGTAAAAAGGGGCCACAATAGCACTTCAAGTACTCTCCCCAGAGGCATAACTTGGTACATCCAGTATATTACAATTTTCGTTTGCATACTGTGTGACCCTAAGCAAGTCACTCAGCTTCCCTTTTTTTCCTGGTCACCCCTATAAATGGGCATTGTGCCCAGAGGGCCTTAACTGGTTACCACAAAATACAACAAAATCTTGAAATCTGCAAATTGTATAAAAATATGAAATTCCCCAGCTCTGTGTCTAAATGTTTTATGCTTATGTACAGTATAATGTCTGATTTGCTATGTGCAACCTGTATTTTATATCATTTTCTACCTGCCGCACACTTAAATACGGGTATATTTCCCATGAGTCAGTCTGGTAAACAAAGAATCAGACAAAAACACACACACACACAATTATCCAAATAAATCACAGCCATCTGAGGAAACTATGAGCTTAATTCATAGAGCTGCCTTGCCCACCTGTAGCTTAATATATTTGACTCTGGACAATCTTCCCAAGTTTGAGCACTAGGAATGCAGACTTTGAAATAACGTTGTTTTTAAAGAAACAAGTTAATGTATTTCCATATTAAAAATGAATCATACTTTATGAAGATTACCTTTTTGTGAAAGGAAACTTTTTTCTTTTCTGTTTGTTAATATATTTCCATATTAAAACTGAATCATGCTTTATGAAGATTAGCTTTTTGTGAAAGGAAACTTTTTTCCTTTTCTGTTTGTTTTTTGAGACATCACTTAGGGTAGGTTTCTGAAAATTAGTACAGTATGTCTACTGTTGTTAGTAAAGTGGGAGGGTCCCTATAAATTAGTATATTTCTGCTCACCATACATTAATTATTCAACCCTACTTGGGGGGGGGGGTGAACCTACAGAACCATCCAGCCTTAAATTACAATGTTACTATATAATGTCATCTTAAAATAGTGTTTACCACATCTTTAGGAAACCAGCCCTAAATAACTTATTAATCTTTAGTAAAAAGTAAAATGCCAGACTTATTAAATACTTAAGATGCAAAAGCTGATTTCTTCTTTCCAAAGTAAGGCATGTGAGAGACTGTAATTACAGTTTAGATGGTACTGATGAAAGAATAATTACTGTATACAGTATGTATTTTATGGAAAAGAAGCCATAATTTAATTTATGATGTAATAGATTATAATTATAAAATGGCAGTGTGAATAATAATACAAATTATTGTTTTGGGTGAAGGAAATAAAAAGCTGATGCATGCATAATAACATAATTAGGCCTGCAACACATTATTTATTAGAAGGGTAGTAATGCAGCCTGCAAGTGTTGTTTACATGAAAGAAATGTAGACATATCCAATAACAATCAAACGGGCACCCTTGGAGACTACTGCTGAACAAGCTCCTTATTGACTGTGCATGCTATTTCTCACATATTCACATTTATTTTAATTTTTATTATATTATTATCATTATTAATTATTGTTATCCCTTGCAGGTATTCCTGACTGTTAAGGTTAAGTATGCTGAGTACAGGAAATGCCAGAGTCATATAACTGGAGCTAAAAATACCTGTAACTATTACAGTACTGCAAGCTGCTGATTACATTAGCGGGGCTCCTTGTGGGAGGGTGATGTGCTACAAAGACTGAACCAGATAATTTTTATTTTATTTTTTTTTTAATTAGAGATGTGTGAATACTGTGCTGATTTACATGCTCCACATTGGTGTTCATTTGTCAATGGGATAGTAAGGCTATCTGGGTAAATCCATCCCTACTCTAATTCTTCACTATGTAAAAAAGATTCAGTACATCCCTTGTTATATTATATGGCATGTAGTTGCTCCTTTACTGAGTAGCTGTCGCCTATATAAATAAGATATTGTTTCTTATTGAATCACCCCTTTTTTAAGTGTAGATTGTTATGTAACCAAACCGGATTCCCTTATTCAGGCTTTCTCTAGCTATCGCCAAGCTCAACACTCCCTTGCCTCATTCCAGGCTGCTCCATTGCTTTCCCCCGTGGTGTGGCTAGTAAAGAAGGTTCCACTACTCACTGGTACACAGTCTAGCATGTTAGCTGGCAGTGACCCTGAAGTCTGGGTGTGTTGTTGCCGTCATCCTTGTGGTTGCCATTTTGCTTTCCATGTTAGTCCCTGATAGAGGCCCTCTCACAGCACTGTGCACACCTCCCTGTGAGGCTTGCCTACATGTAGATGTCCCCTGCATAACAGAAAGCTCCCTGGCCTAACACAGGGGGTCACTGTGGTGGAAAAGAGCATGGACCTCCATACCTTGTCTGCAAGATGCTGTGAAAAGCAGCACTCCCCCAGCCCTGACCACACTGATGCCAATGACCCAAGCCAGCTCCTGAACACAAGCCACCTGTACAGTTGCATGATGCATACAAACATATGAACATATGAAACTGCCAGCAGCTACAGGCCTTATGGTCTATCAAATCTGCTCAAGTGTGCAGCTAGCAATCCTTGATACTACAGCTGCCCCTCGCTCCCCTTCCCCATCACAGTGACCCTCCCCCTCACTTGGTCCCATCCCTTTTTAAAACTGCCCACCAACTTACAGGACACCACCTCTTCGGGCAGTGCATTCCACAAAGACATCACCCTTTCCATGAAAAAGTGCCCCTACATTTCTCTCCTGAATCTTCATCCCTCCAATCTCAGACCATGCCCTTTCGTGTCCCTCCCCCCATCTTAAAAATTCCCTCTGTACCAGTCTTATTTATACTCTTCATGTAGTTAAAGGTCTCAGTCACATCTCCTCTATCCCTTCTCTCCTCCAGGGAGTACATGTTAAGCTCAATCAGCATCCCCTCATAGAGTTTGTCTTCAAATTCCATGATCATCCTTGTTGCTCTGTGCTTGATTCCCTCCAGTAATCTAACATCTTTCTTCATCAAATCATAATTTATTTTTGTTGCGCTTTTCAAATACCAAAGTGCAACACATAAAAGATAAATGAATAATACATAAAAATTAAAATATAGTACAATTAAAAGGCAGCAAAAAGGGGCTAACCAAAGGCTTAATCTTTAAGTACGGACACCAATACTGCATGCAGTGCTCCATGTGTGGCCTCACCAATGATCTGTACAGAGGCAGCATCACTTCCCTCCTTCTGGAGGTGATTCCTCTAGTCTATAGTGAGGAGAGTGTGGACTGCGCAGCTGCAGGCTATTCTACTTAGAAGAAGCAAACTAGCAGGAATGCTGTCATGCCTACCCTTTTTTTACAATAGGTATGCCACCAGTGCCTGAGCAGCTTTAAGCCAAGATTTTTGTAGCTAAAAGACTGCCTGTGGTAGCAGCTTCTTGACAGTGTTCTTTCTGGAATTACTGTATATACTCATGTATAAGCCGAGATTTTTAGCTACTTTTTGATTCCAGTTTATAGTACCTTGGCTTATACGCGAGTCAGCCCAGAAACAGAAACGGAGATCATTCCTGAACCACCTTCAGCAAAGTTGTATGTGGTGCCCTACAGGGGTTAGATGCAATTAGGCAGACAGAAGCAGCAAAGGACCTGCATTTTTAGTAATGTTGCAGCCAGTGTTGAGAGTGAGGGAGAAGCGTGCAGGGATGCAGGGATGACAGTGAAGACGGCAGTACATGCGGCAATGTGAGTGTAGAAGCAGCACTGAGAGCAGCAGGTGCTGACAGGGAGACAGAAGTAGCAAAGGACCTGCATTTTTGGTGATGTTTCTCTCCATCTACACTGCTTACTCACTCTGACGACCCACCCGACTAGCCTGTCAGACCCACTCCTCTGTCTTCTCCAGCCTCCGCTGCACTTTTAAATACCATCGCTACCACTGTATACGCAATCTCTTGAGGCAACTGTGAAAGGCTCGTTGCACAATGTTGGGCACACATGACCTTCCCAGAAGCATACAGCATCAACAGATATAGTAGCATTTCTTCTAGATTGCCCCACTCTATGGTTTTACTGCCCCTAAAGGAAATCCCCTCCAACCACCTGTGATCCTAAGAGGGCTGTTTGTTCTCTCTAGACATTTTAGCTTTACTCAGCTTATACATGGGTCACTGATGTTTCTTTACTTAGAACAGAGACATCGAGGGGGTCGGCTTAAGCATGAGTCAGCTTATAGGAGGGTATATACGGTACCTGTGCTGACGAACATTCCGGCTGTTCTTTTTTGTTCCATGATATCATTCCCGGAGCTAGGAGTCCCAGTCAGTGGGGGAGCCCGCTCCTGAGGTGGAATACTCAGGGCAAGAGGGTCGGACACTCAAAGGACTCAGTTGTGTTTAAAATTAAATCTTGCTCCTTGCCTAAGAAAGCAGACATTTTTTTGTCCCCCTTTCCACTTCTTTCTATCTTTGCGCCTTGTCACACATAAACTGTATTTTAATGTTTTAAATGCACTGAAACAAGTCCTCATACTGATATCCTATGCTTTCAATCATTTCATTCTGATTCAAAGACTTCTCTTCTTTAAAGGGTGTAGTTAGCCTGGGGGAACACAGAACCAGGGAATTATTAAAAAAATAACCAGTAGTAGTCAATATCCTAAAGGGTTGGGGCTATATATCAGCACTTTAAAAAAATATCCAAAACATCAAATATATACAAATGTTGATCAATTTCTAAAATATCTAATTTCTAAAATATTTCTTTCTTTTTCAAAAGGAAACACATGAGCGCATGGCCTGCTAAAATCACTTTAATCAAATATAAATTTAGAATAGGCTTTTATACATTTGATTGTGATATTTATAAATAAATGTTTATGCAACAAGATGTATTAGCTGACTTACAATGTAATTCTACAGTTTGCTGGATAGGGCAGCTGAGAAAAGTCACATTCTACAAAATAAAGATGCGATATATATTACTAGACCTCCTAAAAAAGGAACTGAGTGTATGCTGATATATTGTACTACCTCCATGCTTGACAATAAAATTTGGCATAAAGAAACAGAGTTGAGCCATGGAGGAATATGTATGCTACCTCCACAAATGGTACCTGCCACACCTGATAACAATCTGGAACAGACAGAAAATAAAAATGATTGGTACGATAGATATGTAATTTCAAACTATGAACAAAAAAAAATTAGTATGAGAAACTACAGTGGCGTGAAAAAGTATTTGCCCCCTTCCTGATTTTCTCTATTATTGCATATTTGTCACACTGGATGTTTTCAGGTCTTTAGAGAAAATGTAATATTAGATAAAGGGAACCTGAGTGAACAAATAACAATTGTTTTTTTTTTTTAATTTCACTTATTTAATGAAAAAAAGTTAACCAACACCAACTGGCACTGTGTGAAAAAGTAATTGCCCCCTTACACTTAATAACTGGTTACGCCACATTTAGCTGCAATGACTGCAACCAAACACTTCCTATAATTCAATATCAGTCTTTCACATCACTGTGGAGGAATTTTAACCACTCTTCCTCACAGAACTGCTTTAATTCAGTAACATTTGGTAGGTTTTCGAGCATGAACTGCTCATTTCAGGTCCTGCCACAGCATCTCTATTGGGTTTAAGTCTGGACTTTGACTAGGCCTCCAAAACTTTAATTTTACTTCTTTTAGCCATTCTGATGTGGACTTGCTTTGTGTTTTGGATCATTGTCTTGCTGCATGACCCAACTCGCTTCAGCTTCAGCTGACGGAAGGATGACCGGACATTCTCCTTAAGAATTTTCTGGTACAGAGCAGAATTCATGGTTCCTTTAATTATGGCAAGTCATCCAGGTCCTTAGGCAGTAAAGCATCCCACACCATCACACTACCACCACCATGTTTGACTGTTGGTATGGTGTTCTTACTGTGGAATGCTGTGTTTGCTTTTCGCGAGACATTATGGGATCCATGTAGTCCAAAAGTTCCACTTGGACTCATCTGTCCATAGAACATTTTCCCAAAAGGCTTGTGGATCATCCAGGTGCTTCTTGGCAAATAGGAGACGAGCGTTTATGTTCTTCTTAGTTAGCAGTGGTTTCCGCCTTGCTACTCTCACATGAAGCCATTTTGCCCAGTCTCTTTCTGATTGTGAAGTCATGAACACTGGCCTTAGCTGAGGCAAGAGAAGCCTGCAGTTCTTTGGATGTTGTTTTAGGATCCTTTGAGACTTCCTGGGTGATTTTAGCTCGCCCTTGGAGTAATTTGGCAGGCTGCCCACTCCTGGGAAGATTCACTACTGTTCCAAGTGTTCTCCATTTGGAGATTATGGCTCTCACTGTGGTTCGATGGAGTCCCAGAGCCTTAGAAATAGCTTTGTAACCCTTTCCAGACTGATAGAGGGCAACAAATTTTTTCTGATCTTTCAGGAACTTCCTTTGATCATGGCATAATGTGCTTGTTGAATCTTTGTGCTGGCAACGTGACTCTGATGGTAAGGGTCAAAATAAGTGAGGTTTATATTGAGCAGGGCTGGCTGTAATCAAGCCTGGCTGTGTTCAGTCAGCTGACTCTAATTATCCCTTTAATTGGGTTGATTTAACTAGGGGGCAATTACTTTTTCACACAGTGCCAGTTGGTGTTGGTTAACTTTTTTCATTAAATAAATGAAATAAGTAAAAAAAAAAAGTGTTATTTGTTCACTCAGGTTCCCTTTATCTAATATTATATTTTGTCTAAAGACCTGAAAACATCCAGTGTGACAAACATGCAATAATAGAGAAAATCAGGAAGGGGGCAAATACTTTTTCACGCCACTGTAGGTCCATGACTTTATTTGGCTGGAATGTTTCTAGATATGATAGCATAAGAAAAATCAAAAATGATCTAGCAACTTTTTTTCAAAAATACTACACATACAGCTGGCCCAGTGGTGCTGAGGGTTGAGGCACTCGACGCCACACCTCGCTCCATGCCGGCGACATGGGTTTGGGAGCAAGCCAGGGTCATCGGGGGTTGGCAGGGGAGGTGACGGAGTGAGCGTCCGTTGGACTGCTCTCCATCTCTGGGGAAGGGTGTATCCTGCCTCAGTGCCTTGGCAGCCTCTAGCGGTGGCTGGGGGCACTGCAGTGCCCCTGTCTATGGGCGTCATTGCATGCCACGCACAATAGAAACATAGAATTTGATGGCAGATAAGGACCGCTTGGCCCACCCAGCCTGCCCATTTCCCTACCTAATGGATAAGCTGCAGATCCTAGTTAACCAGCAGCCTACTTCTTCCTACCCCCACCCCCTAGAATTGCTTTTTGACTGTCCCATGCATGCTTGAATTCCACCACTGTTTTGACTCCACAACCTCCTCCGGAAGGCCGTTCCATGCATCCACAACCCTCTCTGTGAAAAAATACTTTTAAATTACCTCTGAGCCGCCTCCCCATCTTCAAATTGTGCCCTCTTGTTCTTGCAGACCTCTTTTTTTGAAAGATGCTACCATCTTGGACTTTGTTGATTCCCTTGAGGTACTTGAACGTTTCTATCATGTCCCCCCTCTCCCTCCTTTCCTCACAAGGGGACAACATGGAAAGTTGGGTTCCAGTCGCAGCAGCATGATGGCCATCTTCATTGGGGATCGCTCAGGTCGGAACGTGGCACTGTATCCTGACTGGGCAGATGAGTGTCGGGTTACTCTCCGCCTCCCCACCGCGGTGGGTATTCCACAGGGGCATGCCACAAGGCTGAGCTGGGGATCCTCGAGATGGTGGCCAGAATTCTGGGGTAGCCGTGACAAGGTAAGGCAGACTGGATCCAGGGGTAGAAAAAGAATAAAAATAAAAATACTACACAAACATTTTGGAACACATTGCATAGAATGGATAAAAATAAACAGAGCTGATATATCACAGTCACAAATAGATGTGACATTCAGACTTATGAGTATGGCCAAAACATTCCTGGGAAAAGCCCTGCAACTGGACAGTTTAGGCATATATGTTACGGAAATTGCTGAACTTAGGAGAAGTCATAGATATCCAAAGACCCTCAGTCATCGAGTGTGGAAACTAGAAACAGATTTGTAACACTAAATAAAGATACAGGTAATTGATGAAAAATAGGGATCTTTGAAGGATCTGAGCTAGGTATACACATGCTGATATGGAATATTGGGGTCTGAATTTGAAATTAGCAGAGCCTGAGACTAAACAATTTTTCATGTTTCATGATGTACTTTTGTAACCCCCTTGTTCCCAGGTGTTACTAGAATCCAAGTTGGAATCAGTGGCAGGCAGGGAAGGCAGCTTATGAAATGCCAGGTAAATGGGTTTCACAATGTCACACCCTGTTTTCAGTCTCAACTGAGCTGGAGTGATAATGTAATCTTAGAACTCTTGCAGTGGCATAAGGCACACTCTGGCAAGCAGTTGTCAGTAAGAGTAGAATGTTCAGTAGTCTGTGAGTGAGTCTTCTTGGAGGAGGCTGCAGCTTTCTGTGCAGCTCCTCATTTAGCTCTGACAGAGAGCTACCTCTTTAGTTTTGGGTAGTTTGTTCTCATCCTGGAAGAAGAACATAGAAGACAGTGTTTGAAGTGGTGGAGATCTTGCTAAGTGGGTTTTCCTTTGCCACATCTCACGAGGGATGGGGGTGATCTTGAGGGTTCAGTGGTGATCCCCTCAATCCATTCTGTCAGGTGAAGCTGCCTCGGACATCTTCATTTATTGTGAGTGCAACTTTTCTTCTGAGTAAGCCCAGGAGGGGCACCTGGGGTGAATTTCTCTGACAAAGGACTCTGTCACCTAGACCTTCTGTGTTTTAAAAGTGTCTGCCTATGCTGGAGTCCGGTATGTGCAGTGTCAGTGGCTCAGTAGGTAGCACACTCGCCTCTGAGGCCGGGAGATCAGAGGGCTGTGGGCTCAGTTCCCACATCTGGCACTTGGGTTAATATCCCAGTACTGACACTGTAATGCAGCATGAGAGGGGTGCTGCATTTCTGAGGTGCCGTCTTTCGGATGAGACATTAAACCGAGGTCCCATCTGCCTGGATTGGTGGTAGTTCAGGTGGATGTTAAAGATCCCATGGCACTTATCGAAAAGAGTAGGGGAATTTCCCCGGTGTCCTGGCCAAATTTCCCTCATTCACTAAAAATACCACCAACAGCTTAATCTGGTTCAAGGTCAGTTGGCATTTATCTGTATCCCCCTCCCCCGGGTCGTGCCTGAAAATAGGCAGGATTTGTCTAGTGCACTTACCCGGTCAACAAAAGCTAAATAAATAAAAAATAAATAAATGTGACCGTTCAAGTACAGATCTTTTAACTTCTGACACCTCTGAGGTGTGCGTGTGTAGTATGTTAAGTGTGAAACAGAAACATAGAACATAGAAACATAGAATTTGACCGCAGATAAAGACCGCTTGGCCCACCTAGTCTGCCCATTTCCCTACCTGATGGATAAGCTTCAGATTCTAGTTAATCAACAGTTTACTTCCTCCTACCCCCTACTAGAATTGCCTTATACCAGTCTCATGCATTCTTGAATTCTCCCACTGTTCCTGACTCCACAACCTCTTCAGGAAGGCTGTTCCATGCATCCACAACCCTCTTGTGAAAAAATACTTTCTAACATTACCTCTGAGCCATCCCCCCTCTATCTTCAAATTGTGCCCCTTTGTTCTTGCACTTCTCTTCTTCTGAAGGATACTACCATCTTGTACTTTGTTAATTCCTTTGAGATACTTGAAAGTTTCTATCATGACCCCCTCCCTCCTTTCCTCAAGGGTATACATATTAAGCTGCTTTAGTCTCTCCTCGTATGTCTTCTGGTGCCGACCCTGCACCATTTTGGTTGCCCTTCTCTGAACAGCCTCCACTCTTTCTATGTCTTTGCGGAGATGGGGTCTCCAGAATTGCATGCAGTACTCCAGATGGAGTCTCACTAACTGTCTGTACAGAGGTATAACAACTTCCTGTTTTCTGCTGTTGATGCCTCTCCTTATGCATCCCAGTATACCCCCAGCCCTTCTTACTACCTTCTCACATTCCTTGCCCACCTTTAGGTCATCTGATATAATTACTCCTAGGTCTCTTTCGATTTTTGTTGTTGTTATTAACTCACCCTCCACTGTGTACTCTTCTCCTGGGTTTTTGTTTCCCAGATGCATTACCTTGCACTTCTTTGCATTGAATCTGAGCTGCCACATATTTGACCATTCCTCCAACCTTGCCAAGTCCCATTTCATTCTTTCCACTCCATCTTGTGTATCAACCCTGTTGCAGATCTTTGTGTCATCTGCAAAGAGACATACCTTTCCTTCCAGGTGCTCTCCAATGTCACTTATAAAGACATTAAAGAGGCCCAGTCCCAGTACCGATGGACCGATGGTACCCCGCTAGTTACCCTCCTTTCTTCATTGTGGACTCTGTTTACTATTACCCTTTGCGTCTCGCTGTCCAGACAGTTTTTTATCCAGGTTACCACCTTGGGACCCACTCCAAGGCTGGCTAACTTGTATATTAACCTTTTGTGTGAGACTGTGTCAAATGGCTTTAAAATCTAGGTAGGCCATATCCACAGCCCCTCCCTAGTCTACTACTTTGGTCACCCAGTCAAAGAAATATATTAGGTTCATCTGACATAATACATTTCAAGACAGCATCTACATTTTTTTACAGTTGTATGGTGTATTTAACCAGATGAATGACTGAGTATAATCTTGGAAGCAAAAGGTGGGAGACCCCCCCCCATCTGGAGTGACCCTGTTTACCTCTCCGGGTTCAGTTTGGGGACTAGTACTTTTTCATTTAGTGCATCTGGCCAATGCCTAATGGAAGTAGTTACCCCTGGATGTGGGTTGTTTTCTCTCATTTTACCCCAGTATGGTGGGTTCTGAAAGTTCCTGAGCCTGGATGTGCTCCTTTGTGGTCGTGTGTACCACCTTCATTCCTCATGAAATATTGGAAATGTACCAGTTCTGGCCTTGTGTGCCAAACTCCATTTCAGAACCAGGGTGTTCACTGTTTTGTGTTACTTCAGTCTATGCTAAATGGGAATGTCAGGAATTTGTGTACCCTGGAGAATCTGCAATACCAGTATGTGTAGCCCTATAGGGGTCCATCTTCACTTTGTGATTATTCCTACTTTGTTACGTGAATAAAAGCCACACCCTAGAATCCCTACCTGGTTTGGACAGTATTGTTATTGCTTCCTTGTGTCTGGATTTACTTGGGTGCCCATCTCCAGAATAGTAATCCTGGCATAATTGTGAGCAAATGTTTTCTTTCAGGGACCTGGGTTGCTGGCCATGGTAATTGGTCCCCCCCCCAGGTGTGTGCCATGTAGCCACACTTGGGTTTGACTGTTCTAGTGTAACAATTGGGTCACCTAGCCTAATGGTGGCCATTTCTCTGTTTTTCCAAAGCTGTATTCACTTATGTAAACCCCCACTCCTCTCTTTTGCCCCAGGAGTCTGTGGTGAGAGGAGAAGCCCTGCTAGTTAAAGAAGGGGGGGGGGCTGGTGGGAGGGGGTTATACTTTTTATACTTATACAGGAGACTTCGTATGCTGGTTCAGAGCTCCTCTTACTTCCAGGATATGCATCATAAGCTCTTTCTATGGTTAAAAGTAATAAATATGGTAGATCCAAAGCAGATATAGCAACTTATATCATGAAGACCGTAGCTTTTAACATTACACAAATACTATCTAAACTCCATTCCATATAACCGCTGGTCTTACATTCTTCCAAATTTTGTCTAATACTGTTAAGCATATATATATATATATATATATATATATATATATATATATATATATATATATTTAACCACAGCTGAACAAAAATAATAAATACATTCAAGATTGGACTGAATATGCAAAATTCATAGAAATGATAATGGATACCTACAGTATAACATAGACTCAATTATTATTACAGAGGATTTTAATGCAAGCGTTGGTATAGAAAATCTTATCTCTACTCAAACTTGTGAAATAAATTATGGCTTGGACACACTTAATTCAAATATCAAACTAGTGAGACAAAACAAAGATAGCAAACTAAATGTGCAAGGTAAGCATTTACTAAAAGCTATGGAAAATATTGATTGTTATATTCTTAACAGAAGAATAAATGGAGATTTAGAGGAATCTTATACATTCAACAGACCAACAGGCTCATCAACCATCAATTTGGTCTGGGTGAATCCAGTGGCAGTCAATCTACAAATATTGTAATAGGTCAGACTCTGCACACTATCTTCTATTCCTTACAACTTACATTAAAATAACAAATAATAACCAAGGTATGGCAGAAATTAAAACTGACCCAGACTTTGAAATACTAAATATGCATAGAATATGCTGGAATGGACCTACTAGAAGAAATTTTAATGAGATATTAACAGCAGATTATTTATCAAAAATTCATAATAGAATAATTAATAGATTGGAAAATGTTACAACTGTTTTACTAGACTGGCAAGAATTTAACAAATGTTTAGGTCCCATGTTTCAAGAACCCAGGAAGTCTGTTAAAACAACACATACATGGTTTAACTCCATATGTAACAGCGAGAAGAAGAAATTAAACAATTTAGTCAAAAAAGTGAAAAAAAACAAATACATACAATCATCATACTCTGAATTAAGCTTGAAAGAAATATAAACATGTACTAGAAAATGAGAGGAAAGATTATCATAACAAAGTGTAGGAAAAACTCAGGGTAGCAGTACAAAATAAGGATGTAAAGAGATTCTGGACACTGGTTACTATGGGATATAATCAATATGCCAAAAATATAGAAGCCTCATTTATACTGGGAGACTGGGAGAGCTACTATGAGAATTTTTATTTTTTCCAGCACAGAGGAACAGCAAATAACGAGAGTAAACTTAGTATTGGTACAATCTCCAAGACCTATCTTTATCAATAAAGGAGAATTGACAGAAGCTATGCTGTCTCTTTTCTCTTAGAAATAATAAAGCCCCACACCGGATAAAATTATGGGGGAGGCATCTAATGATTTTATAGATTGGTGGCTCCCAATTTTATATGTCCTCTTTAATGATATACTTCAGGGTAATGAGACACCCCATTCATGAAGGGGAAGTATTATTTTGCCCTATTTATAAAAAGAAAGGCAACCCTATTGATTTGACCATGTATAGGCCAATAAGCCTTATAGATAACTCACTGAAAATATTTTGCAGAATTATATTGGTGAGATTACAAAATTGATTAGAATCAACTGGTGTACTAAGTGAATATCAAAATGAGTTTAGACCTGGTTGGTCCACAGCACAACATTGCTATGTTCTTGCCCACTTAGCATGGAAGCACGTAAAACATTAAAAAGGGAAAACATTTTTGTTGTTTTTGTGGACTACCAATTGCTTTTGATTTAATTAGTAGACCCCTATTATAGGAAAAAAACTATTTGCATATAACAAAGACCAAACCTTATTAAATGTCTTGATAAGAGTGCTTAAAGATACATGGTTGAAAGTTTGATACAATCAGAGTGGTGATTTAACTAACATAATAAGGACTAATCTGGGCATTGGGGTTGTCTATTAGCACCAACCCTGTTTAACGTTTGCATTAATTCTATCATACAGCAACTGGAAGGTTCAGAATTTCACTCTCCAACTATTAATGGAAATAAGGTATCACTACTAGCTTATGCAGGTGATCTTGTCTTATTCTCCACATCACTCTTAGGTCTTCAAAGAAAAGGGATAATTTTTATAACTTATGCCAGGATAATCAATTAATAATAAACAAGCATAAAAGTGACCTAATTGTATCTAGTCACAAACAAACAAAAAAGATACCAGTTATCTACATAGATAAAGTTAAAATTCTAACTGTTACTAACTATACATATCAGGACATTTGCTTTTACTCAAACGTAACATGGATTGAACATTTAAAAATAATAAATCAAAGAGCAAAAACTTCATTTAATGCTTTTAAAAGACTTTCTAATAAGCTGGGAAATGGATCTGTAATTGGACAATTAAAGACAATAGATGCAAAAAGTAGGGCAAGACTGTTATATGCAGCAGAAGTATGGGCTACTAAACCATTGAAACAGAAACACAGCTTAACAAAATTTACAGATATATATTGAGAGTACCTCAGTCTACTCCTGCATCAATTATAAGAGCAGAGCTGGAACAGCTTCCACTATCAGCGTATGTAACAGAAATAAATATAAATCATGTTTTAAAGCTCTTTATGCTCTCTGAATGTAGACTGCCTAGATATTGTATTGCATATAATGCTAAGGGTTTCTCATCAGTATCCATGGAGGTATTCTGTGAACAAGGCAATTGCAATTGAGTGCCTACAAAAAATGGCAACTCAATTGCGGCACCTGTGTTCAGGGCTACCTGGCAGGGTAGCGCCCGGATACCTGGGTGGGCGAGGTAGGGCGATGGGAAGCCATGCATGGGGGAAGAGGAAGGGGAGGGAAGGTATGTGGGAGGGGATGTGGTGGGCAGCTGCTGAGCTGGTCTGCTAGTGAGGTGGGGAGGGTGGTTGGTCGGGAGGTGCAGGGTGCAGGGTTCAAGTCCGGAGAGGCACTTTTTTTTTTTTGCCAGCAGGTGACTTTTTATTTTCTAAGTATTTCATCTCCCCCGACATGCACCCCCCCTAGAGTTGAGAATTCATTAGAAGGGGGGTGCAGGGGGCACAGCCCCCCACATAAAAAAGATCACCTACATCTCATGCACCCTCTTGCTGTTCGCCGTGAGTGTGCTTTTGGCGATGTACACTCTCCCTAATGGTGATCGCTATTCCACGATCACCATTATGACATAGAACCATCCATGGGTATTATAAAAAACTACATTATGAAATTTGGCATGACAGACATTTTTTATCAAATATATAATAGATCATTTGTAGAAATAAAACTCCAGATTAAAAATAGAATAAGAGTTATTTTGCATCAGACATGGAACAGATACAGAAATATAAGAATTATTCTTGGTATAAACAAATTAAAACTGATCATAATTATAAATCTTAGTTATCCAAATTTAATGAAATTAACAATAGAAGATTAATGACAAAATTTAGACTGGAATTACTTAAAAGTAATTATTAAATGGCAAGAAAAAATTTAGAAATCTCATTGGCCAAGACAGATCAGCTGACCATACATTAATTCTCTGTATATGCACAGTCATCCTGGTCCTAAACTACATTACACAATGAACAGATCAGTCCTCCTACAACCAGAACTATCTTCCATTAGTCTCCCTACAACCAGAACTGATCTTCCACCACAAACATGGCCGCTACCTTTACACTGCAGAACCCTTCAACTGGGCCCTAAAACTAAAATTATCTTTAATATAAAATAAAACAAGTTAATTAAATGTTGTTTACCAGATCGTCACACTCTCCTTACACACATAAACAAATTAGAAACATTAAGTATTGTTTTATAGTTTTCATTACAACTGTTTGTTTGCTAACAGTGAAAATTCCCCTTCTATCTTTACCTGCTCATCAGGGAAGTCTCTTCTGCTTTACCTGACAAGTGAGATAATTCAGTCTCAAGCTCTAAAACAGGCCTTTGTTGTCTGTGTGTACAGTATATTAGTAGAGTAACATTCTGCTAGTAGAACTGAGCAGAATTTTGAATCCCTGTATTCCATGGTAAACATTCCATGATAAATATTCCATTTCTTGAACTATTTCTTGAATGTGGGGAAACACAGAAGGAAAAACAAACAGAAGGAAGTAAGTAAGCAATAATACTATATAAACAAAGTGAAATGGTGGTAAATGACTCGCCCTGCCATTTATCCTTTAAGACAGAGTGAGCAGTTCATGATGCTGTCAGTGAGTGTGGCAGTTTTGGACAACTCTCATGCTTGCTGCACTGGGGAACTGAGAAGCCTCTGTTATGGCTTCATTTTAGTTTTGTCTACAGAGTGAGGAGAATGAAATAAAATAAGGGGGTATGTGTCATACTTAGAATGAGGAAAACTGCATTTGTGAATTGTTGTGGCTGGCAGGGGAATATGAAGGTTAAGAGGGCAGGGAGGCACACACTGTATAACACTACTTCAATCTAACACCAAATAGGTGGAAGGACTATTTTATGTTAAAAGAACAGATTCACTTACATTTTTACTTGTTTAAAAATGTGTTTAAAAATAAAAAAACAACTGCTTCTAAAAAATAAAGGAACATTTTATAAGTGCAATAAGACACTCCGGTGTTGTGCATTAGGATGTGATAACCGCCCTTCTAGGGTCAACCAGCACTCTGCCTTTGGCCTTGTGCCTAACTACACCCCTAGGAGTGTGGTTATCACACCATAATGCACACCCCATTGTGTCTTATTGCTTACTTACTGCTGTTACGATTTTGTTTAAACAGAAGGTAACACAGAATACTGCAGGTGTAACCTGCAGTTACATGATGAATTAAAACATATAATTCTTATCTTTTCTTTGCTACAGAAGAATTGGGAATAATGGTTAGAGTCCATTTTGGGGAATCTCAGTTTCCATCCAAACCAACTATTGCTGGTATTGCTTAATCTAACGACTATGAAATACAAAATAATTTGATTGGTTACATGCATTCTATTAAATTGTAACCTTGAGCATAGTTGGATATATATTAGACATAGTCATAATGATTATTGTGCTCCTATATTATTGTGATTGTCATAATTTATTAGTATTGAACTTGTTATGTCTAAAGATCTTAAAGAACTGCTGACGCCTTTAAAAAAATGTTGAAAAACATAATAATTAAGTACAATTCAGCTTCCATTCCATAAATATTCAAATGACTCCACCTCCCCAGTATTTATTTCTAAGGACATTTGCATGAATGCATGATCTTTATCCCTCAGGGTTCATCTACCTAGACAGCTGATTCCCTACTTCAAGTCATAATCCTTCATTGTGACATCACAATCTGTTACCATGGGAATAACTGTGAGGTCACAAGCAGTGCATTATGACCTTGGATGGGGATACAGCAACAGAAATACATGAACTCTTCAGGAGCAAAGATTCTGTTTTCATGCACATGACCTTAGTAATCAATAATAGGGAGGAGGGATACAGAACTAATGTGAAATACAAGCTGGACTGCATCTAAACATTATGTTTTGATAAAGATCTCCTGAAGGCATCAGCTGTTCTTTAAAAGTGCCTATTTCTGAATGTTTTTTAATGGATGTGATCTTGTATGTTATTTTTTAAAGCAACAGCTGAACAATAAAATATTTATTTATTTGTAACCCCTACACCCCTGCCTTTTTGCAAACGACAGGTGGTATGCTGTTGAAGCTGACAGCAGTATCAGGTGGGGACTGGGTTCGGGGAGGACTAGGTTACTCGGCACAAGGGGCCTAAGTTTGGCTACTCTGCACAGGGGCACCCAAGTAAATCTGAACATGGGAAGCAATAACTGTAATGTCCAATACCAGGAATGGGATTCTAAAGTGTGGCTTTTATTCACATCCAAACTGAACAAAGAAAGCATAGACGGACCCCCACTGGGCTACATTCCTGGTAATGCAGATAAGAGATAACAGAACACTTCTTCAACACTTCAGCCCTCAGGCTCTGAACCCACCAGGCACACAGTCCGGACTTGCACACTGCTTTGGGTACACAGCCCGACTTGTACACTATTTGGGTTTTCCCTAGCCCGGCTCCCCTGCCGGCCACTCGATCCTGGTCCATATGGCAGTGGACCACATTTTCCTTGTGGCTCCCCAAACCACCTTAGAGCCTTCGACTTCTTAAGGGAAATTTCCTTTCATTCCCACATCTGGGTACTTCCCTGAGCACTGGCCAAGTGCCTGAGGCAAATTAAAAGGGCCACAGAGCAAATCCGTAGAGGTGAACCTGGTTACTAAAGGTGGGGGGGGGGGTCTCCCACCTCCAGCTTCCACAATCCATACCAGGCCATTTCTCTGGACATTAAACAACTCTTTTTGAAAGTTGGCAATGTAGATTAAAGGGTAAATGTATAGCTCATCTCCTCTACATGTCTTGACTTTCCCCTTGTACTAAACTCAAACATACTTAAACATTTCTTCCTGAAAAGCTTGGCAGTGTAGATTAAAGGGTAAATGTACAGCACATCTCCTCTACATGTCTTGGCTTTCCCCTTGTGCTGGACTTGAACATACTTTTACTTTGGCTTAGCCTATTCCTCTAGGCCTCCCACTAATTCAGCAGTCTAGTCCCCACTTTAACACAGTTCAGGTGAAACATAGACCCTTTGACAAGAGCAGAACTCACCCTTTGGTTGCAGGTACCCCACAGGCGAATCTTGACAGCTTCTGGTACTACAACACACTTGGAAAAAAATAAGGCAGCTTCTTCTCTAGCAGGAACCAGAGGGTTGCCCCTGGAATAACAAGCAAACCTTCCACCCCCATCCCCTCAGGGATGGAGCACAGAGACCAGTATCAGTGGTCTCCACCACTTCAAGAACAGCTTACTGTGTTCCTCTTTAGGCAGAAACACACACCTTTCCCTAAAAGTAGCTCTATTTCAGAGCTTAGGCTCCAAGAGCCTGTGCACAGACTGCTGTGCTCCTCTCTTCAACACTGCTCACTCACAACTGCTGCTGCTCACTGTTCAAAAACTCCCAACATTCTAACCTAACTCCCATCTGCAGATTCCAATGTGGCTCACACAGCTGTGATAGTTCTATGGTGATGTCATCCCTCAGTCTCAGCTGAGACTGAGAACAGAGTGAGACAGTGTGAAATCCATTTAACTGGAGTTTCACAAGCTGCCTTCCTTGCCTACCACTAGGTCTTACTGGGATTCTAGTAACCCCAGGTAACGGGGGGGTTACATATAGATTGATTGATTCCTCTAGCAATACACCCCAACATCTTGTTGGCTTTAGCTGCTGACTTCCTGCACTGTGCTCAGTGGTTCATTTGCCCCGTTATTATCACTCCAAGATCCTTTCTTCTCCTCTGTAGCACCTATCTGCACTCCTTCCAACTGACAACACCTCCTTGGGTTCCTTACTCCCAAGTGCATGACTTTGCACTTCTTAGCATTGAACCCCAGCTGCCATGTGTCTGACCAGTCCTCAGGTTTTGTCAGATCATCCTGCAGTCCCTGCTACCCTACTATGTCATCCACCACTGCACTGATTTTGATGTCATCCACAAAAAGACTAATCTTGTTCTTAATGCAATGTGAGATGTCGGCTATGAAAATGCCAAACAACACTGGGCCCAGTATTGAGCCCTGTGGCACTGTGCTCGTTACAGCCCTTGGAGCTGAGAGTTCTCCTCCCATCACTACCCTCTTTTGCCTCCCTTGCAGTCAGTTCTTGATCCAATTCACCATCTTTGTCCCTACTCCCTGGTATCCCAACTTGCTAATCAGCCTCCCATATAGCATCAAATCAAATGCCTTGCTGAAATCCAGATACAGGACATTTATGGCATAGCCATTGACCAGTTCCCTCATCATCCAGTCATAATAATCAACCAGCATGGTCTGGCAGGATCTGCCAGAGACAAAGCCATGTTGCTTCCCATCCTGGAGGCCATTACCTTCTAGAAAGGTTACTAACCTCTCTTTTAGGATTGTCCCCATTAACTTTCCCACAATGGATGTGAGGCTTACTGGTCTATAGTTGCCTGATTCATCCCTGGGTCCGTTTTTGTGGAGGTGTACCACATGAGCCATCCTCCAGTCCTGGGGTATGCACCCTGTTTCCAGAGAGACACTGAACAAGTCTGCCAATGGCTCTGCCAGGACCTCTGCCAATTCCTTCAGTATCCGGGAGTGTATGCTGTCTAGTCCTGACAACTTATGCACCCTCAGTACCCTCAGACCTTCTAGAACCCTGGCCACTGTGATTTCCCCTTCCATCACCCCCTCTCTGCCTGTGCCTACCCTCCCTATCCAATGAGGCAGTGACCATTCTGTTTCTTAGTAAATACCGAACAGAAGTATTCATCTAGTGATTCTGCCAGTTCTGCCCACCCCCATCCTTCCTGATCTTTACTATTTGATCTTTGCAAATCCTTATCTCTCATATACCTGAAGAAGTCCTTTTCCCCATCCTTGATACCCTGTGCCAGCCTAAGCTCTCTGGAAGCCTTGGCTGCCTTGACTGCTCTGGTCACCTCTCTAGATTTCTTCAGGTACTCCTCCCCCCACCTGGATCTCTTGAATCTCCTGAAGGCTGCCCTTTTTTCCCCCCTCAAGTTTTCCAACATCTCCCTGCTTAACCAGCTACTGTAGGTTTCTTGGCACCAGCCTTTTTTCTGTGTGTCTTGGCACAGGATCTAGTGGCCTCTGAATGTCCTAGCTTGATGACTTCCAATTTCAGGCCAGCATTCATGTGTGAGTGGACTGCAGCTAGGTGCCAGGCCACTATTTCCCACATCCTCCCAAAGTCAGCTTGCTTGAAGTCCAACACCCTGGTCCCTGTTCCCACAGCCTCCTTGCCCATGCTGAGTGAGAATCACACTGTGTGGTGGTCACTCTCTGCCAGCAGATCCTCTACCTCAAATTCTCTGACAAACTCCCTATTAGACAGGGGTCAGTGTGAAAATAGCGCAGTGCGATTAGCGCATACAATAAAGGCGCGTTAAAAATGCCGCAGCAGTTTATGAGCTCACTTACAATTAAGCACCAGGATATAGTAGCATGGAGAATCAATGCCACAGCCAAATGCATTAGTGGGAGGTGGGTTGGACAGAAAATGGAAAAAAGGCCATCCCTGCCAAGCCAGATGCCCATCCCACCACACCGCAGTCCCCAAGGCACACCACTCCCATCTCCTGTGCCTGTAGTTTGAGGGATCAGAGACCATTATTTTTCTCCCCATGCTTCAGGGGAAGGGAAATCCCCATACAGGTAATGCAGGATCCAGGTGGTGAGAGGTAGCGGGGGTGAGACTGACAGGCTTCAGGAGCATGTGCATGTGCAGCCCAAAGGTGCGGTGGGCTGGGTGGCCGGGGGTGATACTGTAGCAGCCTGGATCCCCACTAGTAGCACAGCGGTAAGTCACAAAAATAGCATACATTACACTGTATTACCGCTACGTCATTTGCTTAACTGTGTAAATTGTGTTACTTCACTGAGCGTTGTACTTGCCCACTTACGTCACATGCTCTATGTCACGTTGGCCTGTGGAGTTTTTTTTTTACAATTTATTTGTGTTGGGAGGCTTTGCCCCATGTTAAAAAATGGGGCAGGGTGACTGACAAAAGCAAAACCAATGGCAAGCACGCAACAATAGCGTAAGAGTGTCAACATCACGATGTAGATGTTGACGTCGACATACCATTATCTTTTACTGTACATAAAAATACAGCGCTCTCTTCCTCCTAGAAAGGAGGGTGCACTCCTATGTAACGTTACACCCACCTAGGTGACCACAGCTGGATGTGCAGCTGAAAGGCTGGAAAGGTGGATGGAGATGTTGCAGACATTGGTGTAACGGCACACATCACATCCATATGCCCATGAAATCAAATTAAGCACCAATTTAAACTGCAACACTAACAGTACAATTTAAAAATACATGTATGTTACTCTGCGCTGTTTAAGCTGCATGACCATTCATGCTGCACGCTTATATGTAACATGCTATTAAGATAGCGCTCTTTTTTACAGCGCTATTTTATCCGCGCTAATATCACCGGATACCATTACACAGCATGAGGTCCAGAGTGTTGCCTAACCTGGTTGGCTTGTTTACCATCTGTACGAAGAAGCTGTCCTGAAAAGCCTCAAGGAGGACTTACTCCCTTGTGCTTGAGGTTGCTGGGGTGCTCCAGTTCACCCCTGGCAGATTGAAGTCCCCCACAATCACAGTGCTACCTTTCCCACTGACCCTCTTGATCTGCTCCACTAGTTCTCTGTTTGAGTCCTCTTCCTGAGACAATGGCCTATACACCTCTCCCATCCTAAGCATCCTGTTTCTTGAATCCTGAAATTGTATCTATAGTGCCTCTGTTCTACCCTCCTCCCCATCCTCCCTGACACACCTTATCCCCTCCCTCACATAGACCACCACCCCACCTCCTTTCCCTTTCTCCATAGCCCTGTGGTATATTCTATACCTTGGGATCACCAGGTCCCAGTCCTGGTATTGGGTGGCCCATGTTTCTGTGATGACAGCTATGTACACCTCCCCCTCTGCCATGACAGCCTGCAGCTCAGCCATTTTGTTTCCCAGTCTTCTTGCATTCAAGGAGACTACCCTCCAATATGTGCCCTTCCCACTCTTCCCCCCTTCGAACACTATTGTCATCAGCACTGTATGTACCCTCCCTTATTCCAGCCCTACTTCTATGGGGGTAAGCCCACTTGGCTCCCCTACCTGGAGACCTTGTTTGAATTCCCCCCAACTGCCTCCCCCACACACCTAGTTTAAATCCACCCTGGTTACCATATACTCCCCCAGTCTCTATTTTAATACCCCCAAGCCCTCCTTGCTCAACCGTAACCTGTCCCGGACATACAGGGTACTGCTATCCCAAGTTCTTTCTCACCACCCACCAGGCCATAACCTTTGGTCTGACACCAAGCTCCCAGCCAAATGTTGAACTACTCTAGTCTCAGTTTCGTCTCAGCACTTGCTTTGGGTACTGGGAGTACTTCCAAGAAAGCCACCAAGCTCTCTGCTTCCTCACACGACTTCCCCAACTCCAAGAATCTCCCCTCTGTGTTCCCCTCCAGATCTTTTGTGCCCAAGTGTGCAATGATATGAGGTTTCTCCCTCCCTCCCTTTCTTTGTGCAGTTAAGAATAAAATGTCCCCCCACCTGCTGCCATTCCTGGTATGCACTCCACCAATATGTGACTATGCCATTCTCCTTTACTCCCCCATCTCACCCCTTTTAGTATTGAGTCTCCCAGTACTAAGTCCCCACCCCCTTTTCCCTGTTGTAGCCCATGCCTCATCCCATTTTTCTGGACCCTGTTCTGAATGTTTACCCTATCCTACATATTCCTGAATCCCCCTGCCCCACCTGCCTCTCCCCCAGCCCCTCCCCTCATCCTGTCTCCCTCCCCACTGCTTCCCTTGGCTGACCCACCCTCAACTCCTCCTAATGCAATCCTCGCTTGACCTCCCTCATTCCCACCACCACAACCTTTGCTTCCCTTCCCCCTCCACTGCTTTAGTCCCCCACCTGACCTCCGCCCTGTTTCCTTCTTCCCATTACCCATCATACCCCTGTCCTGTCCATCTGCCATACTGCTGCCCTCTGGGATGACAGTGCCCATCCATGAGTTTTTCCATCTTCTTATCCTCCATTGCAGCCAGCACTGAGAACCTATTGTTTGACACTTGTACTCTGCCTTGAGCTACCACTGGCAAACTATTCCAAGACTTCCATTTGCTGCCAGCTCTTGGACTATTACTATCCCTATTCCTGATCTGCTTCCAGACCCCTGGTTCTGTACCCCTAGGTTGCTGAGGAGGTGGCAATATTGGTCCATTCTCCTCACCCTATTCTTGCTTCTTGGTCTGGGATATTTGACAACTTCTGGGGCACTCCTATATGTCCCAGGTCCTGGATGGTTCCCCACATTCCATTGGGCCACCAGCTGTCCCTACCAACAACTGACCGATACAATTTCAATATTAAATATAGTATAGCTCTATTGCAATATATGACAGCATAGGGACAAGTGATCAAAAAAGCAGTGCCATATGGAGATGAATGTTATACTACCATATGGATAACCTGTGATAACTGTGCAAGCCGGGAATGTTGCATACCAGTAGCCAGAGCAGAAATGCTGTCACGGTAATGCTCTCCAAATCATGCTGAGAGAGAGCGAGCAGCCTCTGTGAAACAGGTGTCTGAAAGGAAGGAAGTCACTCCCCGGGGTGGAGGGTCAGAGTTGTAGTTGATTGTTTCTGGAGGGCACAGCTTTACTCCCACCAACCCTGCTCCTCACCGCACCTGCCCCAAGCACATAACTTCCTTTATATCAGGGGTTCTGACATCACTTCCCCAGAATTGCTAACAACATAAACCTGTTCATATCTTTAAAGGCACAGCACACTGAATAGAGGGTAGAGACACTCACAAGCTTGCACACACTAAAACAAGAACAACAACAAAAAAAGAAAAACATTTTAACAGGAAGGGAGACAGACATATGGGGAGTGGTGCAATGCACTGGCTGTGGAGCAGCAGTCTTCCAGGAGATATTCTGGAGACTGCATTGCTGCCCTATTTGCAGGGATTTCTCTGGTCTGAGGGAGGAAGTTGCTGAACTCCATGCTGACCTGGCAAGGATTTGGGAAACCTGCTCCCCCACCCAGGGACCACCCAAGCCTCTGACACTACCTCAGAGGTTGCCAAGAAAGAGAAGTGGTTGGACCATGGTGGGCATGGGGGGGTGAGGGTGGTGAAACAGAGGCACATCCCTCCAATTATACCTCTCCACAATTCATTTGCCACACTGGCAGAGCATGGTTCCTCTGTGGAGGCATCTGCAGTAGAGACCAAGGAGAATGCTGGGAACCTCCACAATGGAGACCCACAGGAAGGTGGCACATGACCCACAGGGGAAGGAAACAACTCCTGGTGGGGGACTCAATTGTTAGGGGGTAGAACTGGGGGAGGGAGGGGAAAGAGAAGTATGGTGCCTGCTTGGTGCCATGGCTTGGATGGACAGGAAACAAATCCTCAGGATCATGGGAGCAGCTGTAAGGGGGAGTGAGCTGGATGTCATTATCCATGTAGGAGCAAATGACCTGGTGGAGAATGGGATCAGAGCAGTGCAACAGGAGTTTGTGGAGTTGGAGAGGTGCCTTAGACAAGTAGCACACATGGCAACTTTCTCAGAAGTGCTACCTGTCTATGGCATGGATGAGGCTGGGGTACTCCACACCATGGGATTCAATGACTGGTTGAAAACCTGGTGCAGAGCTCAGGGATTTGGCTTCATTGGGGACTGGGGCTCCACCCAAAGGAATGCAGGCCAATACTGGTGTGATGGTCTGCATCTGTCCAGGAGGGGAACCAGGATCCTAGGTGACAGGTTTAAATGCTTCATTGACAAGCATTTAAACTAATCAAGGGGGGAGGCACTGAAAAGGAGAAGGAAAATCCTAGCTCCCCCCAAAAAATAAGGGTAGTTAGTGTGGTAAACACCAAGATAGAGCAGTTGATAGGGAGAAGGGCAGGGGTAAATGGAGAAAAAGACAAAGGCAGTAAGGACAGGGATGGGGCAAAAAGAAATAAGGCCATAAAAAAATGGAGGATAATAAGTACCGATGCCTGTAGTCTAGGTAAAAAAAAATTCCCGAAATGGTGGCCTTGATGGAAGATGGATGCCTGGATATCGTGGCAGTCACAGAAACATGGTACACAGAGAACCATGACTGGGATGTCAACATACCAGGGTACACAATCTATAGGAGGGACAGAGAAGGTAGAAGAGGAGGAGGAGGAGGAGGAGTAGCTCTGTATGTAAGGGAAGGGATTAAAGCAACAAAACTAAAGGGTAAACAGGGAGGAGAGGAGGCACTGTGGGTCACCCTGGGGACTGGAAATGGCACCACAATCTGCACATGGGTTGTATAGAGACCCCCATCTCAGGGGGAGGAAATGGACAAGGAAATGATAGAAGGCATCCTTAGGATGGCAGAGAAAGGGAAGATATTGCTGATGAGGGACCTGAATATGCCAGATGTTAACTGGAGCACCTTTGCTGCAGCCACATCCAAGAGCAGGGCCATTGTTGATGCCCTACAGGGGGCATGCCTCATACAACTAGTTTTGGAATCCACTTGGGAGGGAGCAGTCTTAGACCTGGTACTCTAAAATGGGGACAGAGAGAGGATCTCAGATCTAGAAGTGGGTAGCCATCTGGGAACAAGTGACCACCAAACAGTGTGGTTCACGATAAACTTAGCTGTAGTCTCAAGCCATACAAAAATGAAGGTACTGGACTTCAGGAGTGCTGATTTTGTCAAAATTGGAGAGAGCATCAGAAAAGCACTAGCAAACAGGAAATTAGGTGGGGTGGAACAACAATGGGGAAACATCAAAACCGCCATCACAGAGGCAACAAGCCATTGTGTGAAGCAAATAAAGAAATCAAAATGAAAGAGAAAACCACTATGGTTCTCAAAACAAGTGGCGGGGAAGGTTAGGGAGAAAAAGATAGCATTCAGGAAGTATTAGGAAGCACATAAGGAGCAGGACAGAGAACTGTACCAGTTAAAGCAGAAGGAAGCGGGAAAGCCAGTCAGAATAGCAAAGGCCCAAACCAAGGAAAGGATAGTCAACTTGGTTAAGAAGGGAAATAAAACCTTTTATAGGTACATTAGGGAGCAAACAAAGACTAAGGCAGGGATACTGAGGCTGAATAAAGAGGAGGGTGGTTGGGCAGAGAGCGACAGTGAAAAAGCAGGGATACTGAACGAATATTTCTGCTCAGTATTCATAATGGAAGAGCAGGGGGAGATACCAAATCCAGTCAATAGAAGCTGTCTGGATAGGGGTGTTACACAGAAACATAGACTTTGACGGCAGATAAGGACCGTTTGGCCCACCTAATCTGCCCATTTCCCTACCTACAGAATAAGCTGTAGATCCTAGTTAACCAACAGCCTATTTCTTCATACCCCCCCCAAAAATTGCCATATGTCTGTCCCGTGCATTCTTGAACTCTCTCACAGTTTTAGACCCCACAACCTCCTCAGGAAGGCTGTTCTATATGTCAACCACCCTATCTGTGAAAAATACTTCCTCATATTGCCCCTAAACTACCCCTCCTCTATCTTCAAATTGTGTCTCCTTGTTCTTCCACATCTCTTTTTCTGAAAGATGCGACCCTCTTGGACTTTGTTGATTCCTCTGAGGTACTTAAAAGTTTCTAACATGTTCCTCCTCTCCCTCCTTTCCTCAAGGGTATACATATTAAGCTCCTTTAGTCTCTCCTCGTATGGCTTCTCTTGCAGACCCTGCATCATTTTAGTTGTCCTCCTCTGGACTGCCTCTATCCTGTCTATGTTCTTGCAGAGACTGGGTCTCCAGAACTGGATGCAGTACTCCAGATGGGGTCTTACCAACTGTCTGTACAGTGGGATAACAACTTCTTGTTTCCTGATGGTGATGCCTCTCCCTATACATCCCAGTATACCCCCAGCCCTTCCTTCTTCCTTCTCACATTGCTTGCTAACCTTAAGGTCATTTGATATGATTACCCCAGGTCCCTTTCCATTTCTGTTGTTGTTACTACCTCCCCCACCCATTGTGTAATCTTCCCCTGGGTTTTTGTTTCCCAGGTGCATTATTTTGCACTTCTTTGCATTGAATCCAAGCTGCCATACTTCTGACCATTTCTCCAACCTAGCCAATTCCCTTTTCATTCTTTCCTTGCCTCCCTGTGTATTAACCCTGTTGCAGATCTTTGTGTCATCTGCATCTGGGTTGATATTAGTCCTTTCACAGAAGAAAGAGTTCTGAAAGAACTCCTAAAACTGAAGGTGTATAAAGTAATGGGGCCTGATGGGATTCACCCCAGAATTCTAAAAGAACCAAGTGAAGAACTAGTAACACCACTGACTACCCTTTTTAATAAATCATGGAAGGATGGTGTGGCACCTGAGGACTGGAGGAGGACAGATGTGATTCCCCTTCACAAAAGTGGGAGCATGACAGAGGAAGGAAACTACAGACCTGTCAGTTTGATCTCAGTGGTAGAGAAATTATGGAATCACTTCTGAAGGAAAGAATTGCTGAGTACCTAGAGGCCAGTGGGGCACAGGACCCAAGGCAGCATTGATTCACAGTGGGAAGGTCATGTCAGACAAATCTAATTGATTTCTTTGATTGGGTGACCAGAGTAGTAGACCAGGGAGGGGCTGTGGACAGGGCCTACCTAGACTTTAGCAAGGCATTTGACACAGTCCCGCACAACAGATTAATAAACAAATTAGCCAGCCTAGGAGTGGGTCCAAGGGTGGTAGCCTGGGTAAAACACTGGCTGAACAACAGGACATAGAGGGTAATAGTAAATGGAGTCCACAGTGAAGAAAGAGGGGTTACTAATGGGGTACCACAGGGTTCAGTACTGGAGCCGGTCCTTTTTAATGTCTATATAAGTGACATTGCAGAGGGACTGGAAGGAAAAGTATGTCTCTTTGCAGATGACACAAAGATCTGCAACAAGGTTGATACACAAGTTGTGGTGGAAAGGAAGAGAAGAAAGGACTTGGTAAGGTTGGAGGAATGGTCAAATGTATGGCAGCTTAGATTCAATGCAAAAAAGTGCAAAGCAATGCAACTAGGAAACAAAAACCCAGGGGAAGAGTATGCAATGGGGGTGAGATACTGACAGCAGCAAAAATGGAAAGGTACCTGGGGGTAGTCATATCAGATGACCTAAAGGTGGGCAAGCAATGTGAGAAGGCAGTAAGGAGGGTTAGGGGGATACTGGGTTGCATAGGAAGAGGCATCGCCAGTAGAAAACAGGAAGTTGTTGTCCTTCTGTTCAGACAGTTGATAAGATCACATCTGGAGTACTGTGTACAATTCTGGAGACCCCATCTCCGAAAAGACATAGACAGGGTGGAGGCTGTCCAGAGGAGGGCAACCAAAATGGTGCAGGGTCTGTACCAGAAGACATATGAAGATAGACTAAAGGAGCTTAAGATGTATAGCCTCGAGGGAAGGAGGGAAAGGGGGGATATAACAGAAACTTTCAAATACCTCAAGGGAATCAGCAAAGTCCAAGAGGGTAGCATCTTTCTGAAAAAGAGATGTGCAAGAACAAGGGGGCGCAATTTGATGATAGAGGGGGGATGGCGCAGAGGTAATGTGAGGAAGTATTTCTTCATGGTCAGAGTTGTAGATGAATGGGACAGCCTTCCTGAGGAGGTCGTAGAGTCAAAAACAGTGGAGGAATTCAAGAATGCATGGGACAGACATAAAGCAATTCTAGTGGGGTTAGGAGGAAGTAGGCTGCTGGTTAACTAGGATCTGCAGCTTATCCATTAGGTAGGGAAATGGGCAGACTAGGTGGGCCAAGTGGTCCTTATCTGCCATCAGATTCAATGTTTCTATGTAAGGAAGGGGAGCATGTCATCTCATGGTCACAGCAGCAATACCTGTGGCTGGGCCAGGAGTTGTTCATCATATCACAGACCAAAATCTCCAGCCACTGAAATACTGCAGTCTTGTGCATGTTGCATGGGGGAGAGGATACCTCATACGCTGTTGTGCTAGTGTCTTAGCATTAGTGCACTTACACTAGGGACAAAGGGAGAAAATAGAACAAGCATTTGTCAGTGCTGAATGTTGTCGCACTGGCATTGGCAGTGGCAGTGGCGGAGCTAGAGACGCATAGCGCTGTGATGTTGTGAATGTGTCCCAAAAAGTGATTTCCACAGCATGCATGCCATTGTGCCACAGCTGGGGAAACCCGTTTTGGGCAGGCTGTGAGAAATGGCAACTGGACTGTTGACAAGGAGGTGTGCACCAATGCCAGTGGTGAAAATGTGGCATGAAAATATTGCAGATTTACGAAGTTACGAGGGTGTGTGGAAACTGTGCAATGCATGCTTGCAATGCAGTCATTTTATGGACTTTCGGCACCAAATTTTCAACATAGGCATTTTAGGACCTCTGCTCATAAACAGTGTCACTGTCATTTCCTCAAACTGTCCTGAAAACTGATTTTGCACAGCAACTGTGCAGTTCTGCGCAAGACGTGTGAAAAACACATTTCTGCCAGCTATACTGTTCATAAGAAGATGTAGAAAAATGCCAATGATGAACAGCTGGAGTGAAACTATTACAAATTCACAAAGTTAGGAGCATGCATGCAAACTGCGCAATGCACGCTCGCAAAACACTCATTTTATTGACTTTCATCTCCAAATTTTCAACATAGGCATTTTAGGACATCTGCTAATGAACAGTGTCACTGATGTTTTAATAATGTGTCTCGAACACGGACTTTCCACAACCACCGCGTTATTCTGTGCCAGAACTGCAGAAACAGATTTTGGTCAGGATGTGAAAAATGGCAGCTGTACTGTTCACTAGGAGGTGCAAAACAATGGCACTGTTGAAAATCTGGAGTGAAAATATTATAAGTTTGCAAACTTATGAGAGTGCGTGCAAACTGCGCAACGAACGCTTGTAACACAGTCATTTTATGGAGTATTGTCACCAAATTTTCAACACAGGCATTTTAGGACCTTTGCTCAGGAACAGTGTCACTGTCATTTTTGTAATGTGTCCCGAACACTGATTTCCCACAGCGACCGCACAATTCTGCTCCGGAAGTGCGAAAACACATTTCAGCCAGGATGTGAAAAATGACAGCTGTACAGTTCTCAAGAAGGTGTGGTAAAATGCCAATGTTGAGAATCTGGCATGAAAATATTGTGAATTTGTTAACTTACAAGTGTGCGTAGCTACTGCGCAAAGCACACTAGTAAAACAGTGATTTTTTTGATTTTTCCCACCAAATTTGCAACATAGGCTTTTTGAGAGCCCCACTCATGAACAGTGGTACTGTCATTTCATTACTCAGTCCTGAAAGGTGATTCCACGCAGTGACTGTGAAATCACCTTTCAGGACTGAATAATACCATGACAGTGACAGAATTCATGAGGAGAGGTCCCGAAAACCCCATGTTGAAAATTTGGTGGCAAAATTTCCAAAAATGCATAAGATATGCACCAAAGTTGGAAAAATCCTATTTATTCCATTATACAGCTTACCGGCATTTCTTCAGTTCGCAGTCAGCTTTGAAGAGTGCAGACGTCTTCCCGGTCCACCGAAGATCATCGTGCCGAGCTGCGGAGGAAAGTGTGGGGTGACGGGGGTGTGGGGAGAGAGGGTGCGCAGAGGGTGGGTGCAGGTTGGGGCAGGGAGACTATGAGGGACAGTTTTTGTTTTACAGATAAAAAAAGAAAAATAAACATTGTGGGACAGTTTGTTTTTTTTAGGGGATTTGGCACGCTGGGGTGGGCTCCCAGTGTGCCACCTAACTGTTTGAGGGGGTTCTGTAGCCAACAGAGGATTTGGCACCCTCACCAGCACACAACACAAGGGGGGGAATTTATGCAGATGGGGATTGGTCACCCCCGACAGCACACAAGGAAAGCGGGGGGGGCAGAGCTGAGGGATTGGGCATCCCTTGGCATTTAACAATGGGGGGCTCGTTATGCTGGCGTGGAGTGGGCTCCCCTGTCAGCACACAAGAAAAGTGGGGGGGTAAAAGCCGAGGGGGATTGGACACTCCCTCGGCATATACAAATGGGGGGGTGCTTTATGCTGACGGGGAGTGGGCTCTCCCCTGACGGCACATACATAGGGAGCAGGGTAAACCGACAGGGGGATTGGGCACCCCCGAAGTCTTCAGTTTGGCCATGCTCATAATGTCAGCGAGCACGTCCAGGGAAGGTCTGCTGCATCTGACGAGCTTTGCTCGGATTGCAGTGGACTTTTTCTTAGATGTGCTCACCACATTATGTATGCATGGTGTGGCGCCGCCATGCAGTCTGATTGGGGAATGAGGTACGCACCCACTGATACCTGCCCTGCATTCACCCAACAGCGGCCGCGCCTCCAAATCCCCACTGCCACAAGATGTTGGCTGCACAAGGGCACCAACATAAAAATGAAATCCCTCTATTTTTGGGTGTGCCTGCCCTTGTCATCTCCTCCTACTCCTCCTCCTCCTCCCATCAGACTTTCATCCTCCTTTTCTTATCCCTACTGCCATCTGGAAGAAAAAGAATTGTCATAGGGCAGTAAGTTAAAAGTGCTTTGTCAAGTGGGGGTTGGGGTCATGCAAAAATAGGAGGTGTGGTAGGAGTAGCAAGCTCAGTGGCGTAAGGAAGAAGGAGAAAAAAAGAATGCAGAGCAGCAGTTAGGCAGGTTCCAGGAGACAAGAGCTCAAAAACTGTTCAGCACTTCAGGCATATTCTTGGCATTTCTAGTCTCTACAAAGAAGGTACAGTGGAGCTCACATAAGTAAATACCTAATGACAGAAGACACACATTTAATGAATATTTTTATCATGCACAGATTAATTTATGTCCTTCAGGTATAGAGAAATTCTCTTAAATGAATGCCAGATAGAGGAATAAACCTTAATATAATGATTTCCAGATCTGTTAAAAGAACAGACTTCCTATATAACAAAATCTGACCAGAGCTGATATGGCTATGATGAGCTGCCAAGTGAACAAAGTTACATGTGTGCATAGAAATTAGTCAGCACCCGGGTATAACTTGGCTATTTTTTGGAGGTGTTGCACCAAATTATCAACATGGCCTTTTTGGGACCCTTCCTCATGAAGAGTGCCAGTGTAATTTTGTTAACTTGTCCCAAAAGGCGATTTTGCAGAGTGACCACACCATTCTGTACCACAGGTGTGAAAACATGTTTTGGGCAGGATGTGATAAATGACAGCTACACTTTTAAAAAGGAGGTGTGGAAAATGGCAATGTTGAAAACGTGGAGGGAAAATATTACAAATTGGCAAAATTAGGAGCGTGCATAGAAACTGTGCAACACATGCTCGTAACGCAGTTTTTTGTTTGGAATTCTTCCACCAAATTTGCAACATGGGCTTTTTGGGACCCTACCTCATGAGCAGTGCCACTATCATTTTGTGAATCAGGCCTGAAAAGTGATTCAGTGCAGTGGTTGCAAAATCACCTTTTGGGACTGAGGTGGGGTCCCAAGAACCCCATGTTGAAAATCTGGAGCCAGAGTTCCAGAAAAATGCCTTATTTATCAACATAAATTGAAACCCCAATCGAATGGCATTATGGCATGCTTACTTTTGATTCTTCAGTTTGCAGTTCAGCTTTGAAGAGTGCAGAAGTGTTCCGGTCCAGAGAAAATGACAGTGCTGACCTCTGGAGGTAAGTCTGGCATAAGGGGGAGGTATTGGGAGGTGGGTGCTCAGTGGCAGGGGATGGGGGAAGGGGACTGGGGCAATGATGAGGGATCGTTTTACTTTTTATGGATAAAAAAACACATTAGGGGACTGTTTTTTTAATTTACAGGAAACCAAAACAAAGCAGACATTTGGGAACACTGGGTTGGGCTTCCAGTGTGCCACATGAGTGGGGGGTTGGTGGGTACACGATGCCAACACTGGGATTGGGCACCCTGATGTTGGCAGGGGAAAAAATACATTTGGGCACACAGCCCTAAAAATGGACAGGTGAGAACAGAATAATATAGGTATATATGCATGGCGGTTCCATGTCATAACGGCGATCACAGAATAGCAATCACCTTTATGGCAAGTGCACATTGCACACTAGCAGCACAGAAATCAACCAAATACTCCCCGGCTGTCCCTGCTCAACTCAGAACCATCCAGCCCACATGTAAGTATAAAATTAAGTCCCTTATCTATGGTTACAAATGCAAAACAGTCAGTTATGAGGAGGCTCATCCTTCCTTACACAGGCTGGGTAACCTCAGGGAAAGATCTGCAGCTGACTGTTCTGGTGCATCGAATGTGAGCCAGGAGCCCTGAACAGAGACACAAAGTATGGCTGGGTACATCATTCAGAAAGGGATTCCAACTGCTATTAATTTCTTGACAGTAGCATGGAAGGCAGCCCTCTTCGGGTCTCCAGGGGTAGATCTTGTGTGATTCTTAGGGTGGTGTTTTCCCACATAATTTTCTGAAGCTCTTTAACCTTATTAATTATATGTTGCTTCTCGACAAAACTCAGGAACCTCACGATGACCAGCCTTGGGGGAGCATCTGGAGCAGGTCATGGTCTGAGAGAGTGGTGCGCCCGCTCAATTTAGTAATTGGCACTGAGTGGGGAGGGCCCCATGACTTTCTGAAAGAACTTCTGTAAGAAGGCCACAGTGTTGGCACTCTCCTCATCCTCCAGTAGCCCTAGGATCAATATACTTTTCCTTCTGCTCCTGCCCTCTAACTCCTCGGTTTTAAGTTGAAGCTTCTGTATCTGTTGGCGCAGTTCAACAATTACAGGCTCTCTCTTCTCCTTCCATGTCTCTGTCGAGACCATGTGGGCCTCCACATCGCCCACCCTCCTTGTAAGGCCACTGAAATTGTTACGAAGGGACTTCAGCTCCGAGGCAATATCAGCCAAAGTTTCCTTGAATGGCAAGATTTCCTACATGAAATGGTCTTCTGTTAGCAGGATCGCCGCTGTGGCTGGGGATGCTGCTTTGCCAGCCATAGCTCCTTGGGCCTTCTGCTTCTTAGACAGCTTCTCTGGTGAAGTTGGAGGAGTGTGCTTGGGGAGGGCCTGCTTCATTTCAGCCTCCATCGTGGTGAGTGAGTCGATCATTAAATTTATTCGGCACTAGCCTAAGGCTATAGCTCCCAAATGATCTGCGAGAGATCTGGTACACAGCCTTTCGAGCTGTTAAACTAAAATATTAATTAAATGAAAGGTGAGGTGGTGGAGTTCCACTCCAGTGCTGCTATCGGGAACCCTGCATCACGTGATCTCCCATGGTATGTTTTCAATTGAAACCATCACTTGTAGCTAGTCACACCTTTTTCATCCTCATGTGTAGAAAGCTGTCCCACCCATTTGTTCTGCATTGCGATGTACACCCACAATGCTTGTACAGGACCATGGTATGTTATCATTTTTATGTCACACAAGATGGAAATACAAAAAGACACAACATCTGAGCTCACACCAACCAAAACATTGGTCATGCATTATTTGCTTGAAAACTGTCTGTCTTGGCATGGGTCAAATTCTTTCAGCACTTGGTCTATATCAATTTCAATGTTTTGTATATGCAGAAGAGCAAGTCCTGCAAGGCGCTGTTCTCCCATACTGCTTCTAAGCCAGGTGTTTATCCTCCGCAAGGCACTGAAGGATCTTTCTGCACTTGCCACACTGACTGACATGGTGGCCAAGACACACAAGGTCACATTTATGTTGAGGTACAGATCCGGATTCACATTTTGTAACATTGTCAAAACTGAATTTGGTCAACCTGCAAATGGAAGACTGACCCATTTTGCATTCCATCTTAGCAACTCCAATTTCAGCTCCTCTGAGCTGCTCAAGTTAGTCTTATAGGCATCAAACAAGTCTACTACTTGTTCCTCCTGCAGAAACCCAAGTCTTTTTGGTATGAGGTACTGGGCAAGGAACTGAGGGCGGCACTCTATTAGTTGCTTCTGCAGCTCAGAAATCACATGGTCCAAAAAAGGAATGAATATGTTCCACCTGAAGTATTCTTCAGGGTTAGCAGGGCTGATATTATTTCGTTGTGTTTGCCTCCCACATATTTGAGGCGCTGACTCTCTAATAAATGCAGTCTTTGCCAAAGCCATGATATTCCAATAAAGCTCTCCAAATTCTTCTCTGGACTCTCCGTTATGTCCTTCCTTGTTTGAAGAAGGGTGGCAGCTTCTTTGGAAGCTTGAATTAGGTCAATATTGATACAATACATTACAGGTACAGATGGAGTGGTTGAGTTAGGGCCAAAATGGGATCCACACTACAAAGAGTCACAATGAAGTCAAATTTCATGATGGCAGTTGGCAGTCTGTTGGCTTCACTGTCAAATTCTGCTATCTTTTCCAGTGTGCTTATGATCACTAAAAATGTGGCTTTGAACCTTGAAAGGGAATCTGTTTGGCTCATCCACCTTGTATTTCCAGCTGCAGGAATAGACAATGTATGGTCAGCTGGCTCATCATCGTAGTCAGAAGTCAGGCTGTTGAATTCTCTGAGCAGTTATTTATTTAAGGTTCTATGGCTCAACGGAGCCTTAAACTTTCCCCTGCCCCTTTAAATCCAGCACATACCATTTTAAATTTCAGTTGAGGCAGTTACTAATGTCACTGTTATTTGCACAGTTCCTGACCCCTTTTAGACCTGAGGGGCCTGTCGTTGCCCCTTTAACTCTGGTGGGCATTTCACTGCCCCTTTAAGACCACTAGTCAGGCAGTCAGTACTTTTTGTAACATTTACACAATCCCAGCCTCTTCTCCTACTGTCGGTGGGGCTCTCTCTTGTAGCTCCACCCCATGGGTGGTCCAGTTCTGGGGCCTAGCCTGCCCCACAGTCATTCGGCTCAAGGGAGCCTTCCTCTTACTCCACCCTGTGGGAGGACTTTGCTGGGGCCTTGCCCACCCCCACATTTCCCTGGCTCTGTGGAGCCATTTCCTGACCTGCCCCCAATGGGTGGCCCTTCCTCTGAGGCTTTACATGGCCCAATGGTTGCTGTGGGTGGTGCCTGGAAGCACCATGGTTTATTCCCTTTTTTTTTATAAAAAAAAAACCCAAACAAAGTCTGTCTTCTCTGGGTGGCCAGCACCCGACTACGGTGCTGCCGCCACTCACCCTGTCGCCCTCATGGACCTCGGGGCTGGGACTGCTGCTGCTAGTGCTGGGAGGCCTAAACCCACCTCCTCCCACTAACCTCCATGGATTACTGCTGTGGAAGGGACGGCCTGAATGCTGTTGACGCCTCTCCCAATGAACTTAATGGCGCTGCTTGATTTATGAAGGGGACAGCCTTACTCTGTTGCAGCTGTCCCTCCCAATGGAACTCTCCACTGCTGGGTTGTTGCTGCTGCTTGATGGGCTGGCCTGGACCCGATGCCCCTCCTGACGATGATCCTGCTGTTGGGTGCACTGCTGGAAGGGCCGGCCTGGACCTGCCAGCCCTCCCAATGGGACTTTTTTCACTGCTGCGTCACCTAGAAACCCAACAGTCTACTGCCACCACTGAAGAAGAGGGAGCAATCAGCTAAGGACAGGCCAGGATATTGGGAGGGACCCCAGGACAAGAGGTAAGCCCTTCCCCCTTTGGCTGAGCCATAGCCGGCGTAGTGCTACCTTCTCCATGCTGCTGCTCTTTCTCCTCCTCTGACTGGAATGAATGGTTGTTGCTGTTCAAATGGGCTGAGGATTCCATCATGGAATCCTCACAAGCCTGACCCTGCCTGTATGCCCTCGTGACTGGGCCCATGAGGGCAGGTGCCCAGCATGAGGTAACTGGGGGGGGTTCTGGTATGGAGCTGCAGGCAGGGAAAACAAGCAGAAAATCTATTTTCTTTTTTAAAACATAAGCCCAGCTGGGGCTTCTCATTTGGGAGGATACCTACCACTACACTGGGGCACAGCATGGGGCACCACCCTAACCCTGGGGCACCTAACCTGCCTAACCAGGCCCCAGGGCACCTGGATGCGCATTTTTGGAGGGCACCAGGACTCTGGGGTCCTTTGCTAATGATTCTTCTTCCAGGCTTTACTGTTTCCATGCCAAGCTTCCACTCAGTTGCCGAGACCAGTCCATGTGTCTGTCCATTTTCTTATTTTGCCACCTGTATGCAAGTCATATGCATACCAGTACCACACCACAGGGGCTGTGCTAAGGATTGCATTGCCAGTAGTCTTCCTCTTGGGAGATGACCTGGGTGCCGGGGGCCTACCAGTGGTCATTGCTGCAGATCATCCAGTGAAACATGTGCTTGACCAGGAAACTTTGGCTTCTCTTCACCTCAGCCCTCCAGCTACTTGCCAGGTGTTGCAGAGGACCAGCAAGTTCTTCATCATCCAGCTAGCAGCATCTTCTTTATTTTCTGTTCATCTGGGGGATGTCATGTTATGCCCTGATTGTAAAAAGTGCTTTGTGGGATCAATCCCCAGTTGCTGATCAGCCAATGCATCATAATGCCCTAAGTTTGGTTTGTCAGTGGTCACATCGTATCTCCATATCCTTGTCATCTCAGAAAACTACACTCAGGATTTGGACTGAAAGGGTTAACCCACTGCAATTGGTTAGGCCAGTTGTTGGTTCTCATTGTTTTTTGCTTGCTTGTTCTGTTGTCTTGTAGCATTGTAGAAAACGTGTTATCCTTTTCTTTCTTTTGTTCCCTGTAAATAATACTTTTGCAGCATGGTCCCTGGGTAAGCTTCCTGCCTCTCCTTCCAGATTCATCTGGCCTAACCTAAACTATTTGGAGACACAAACCTCATTTCACTGGAGCTTCAGCCCCCTACATATATAGTGAATGTAGCCTGCCAGAATGCACACTCCCTTAGTGAGGTAGTCCATCAAAACAGTGACTCCCAAATGGCAAGGAGTCAAAACAACACTGCATTATAGTGAATTCCAATATCGGCAAACTCACTGTACCCCCCCCCAAGGTCTGCCCTCCAGAGTTGGTATATTTAGTAAGGGAGGGGTGGGGGGCACAGAAGCCCCCCCCCCCCACAAACAGAGAGTTTGCAGATTTTGGCATTTACTATAATCTGGTGCTGTTTTGACTCCTTGCCATTTAGGGGCCACTGTTTTGACATGGAACCCCTCGGTGATGCTCAGGTGATGTTACACATTTGGGTGCATGCGCTCTGTGGTACCTGTTGGTGTCTAAAGGAATTAGACACCTAGGTGTCTGCTTCCATATATTTTTGTGAATAATCCAATAGAGTTTATGACTGGAAATATTTAAATAATAGCTAGTTATTTAGGTATTTGCTGGTGGCTATTCTTATAAATTACAAGAATATAGATGAGGCTGGCAGTACAGCCTAGAGGTTAAAGTAATGAGCTGTGAATGAGCTTGGTAAATCCACCATATGTGGTTTGATTCTCACAACCTCGTCTTGCATACTGTGTGACTCTGAACAGGTCACTTAACCTCCCTAGATCTCCTGGGTCGACTCCGAAAACAAGCACTTGTGCCTAGTGGGTATTACCCAGTTATCAAATAATTAAAAAATAAAGAATCCCTTCCACAACAGGATATTCTGGTTTCTTAAGATTTGCAACCATAAACACTGCAAATAATACTTGGAACTTGCTGCAATGTCTTCTGTCCAAACTTGGGTACCTGGTACAGGCTTAAAATAACAGACACTCCATATTGATCTTATAGCTAGTAACAGTTACACTGTATTTAGCTATTGGACTGGTTTGCAGTATTGGCTGTTACACATTATTCAACAACTTGACTAGTTAATAGTGCAGGGGGTAGTTATGTGAGTGATGAAGGAAAAGAACTTAACAACAGAGATGTATGGAGATTTTATGGTAGCTCTATTCATGCAGGCGAGACTTTTGTTACAGAGCGTATCCCTGATTATACTATAGAGACATGAATAGGTCCTAGTAGGTTTCAATAATGACCCACTTGTAGCCTATGTTTTCAAAACTTAGTAGCCCATCAATGCTACCTGCTAGTCCAGTATAAAATCAACTCTGTTCATTTGTATGGATATAGCCATCTTTGCATTAACAACTATGTCTCTGTTATTGTATAAATAGAATCTCTCAATTTATATAGTAACATGAGATTATAAAATTGGTAGCCAATCAATGCCATTATGTAGCCCATATGAATGATCAGTAGATTTAAATCAGTCCATGTAATATGCTTCCCTCAGTAGCAATTTCTTTTCAAAGTCTCCCCCTCTTCTGTTCAACTGAACTTTCTTTATCCAAAAAATCTAAGGGATGGTGAGCTGATGCTGTGCTTCTAAAAAAATGTCTGGCTGTAGGTGATGTTATATCCTGACATCTTATATAGCCACTGAGGTCCCCAATTCTCTTTTTAATTTGCCATGAGGGCATCCCAATATAAATCTTATCACATGGGCACTTAATCATGTATATAATGCCTGCAGCCTGAAAGATTATGAAATCGTTTAAGTCAGGAGTTCTCACACTTTGTCATAATGAGCCTCCCCCAAGCCTTGGAAAAGATCTTGAGCCTCCCCCTTATATAGAAATAATTTTGGGCCTCCCCATAGTTGGAACAACGATCATACTTTGCACATTACAGGACGAATACAATGAAATGCATTTGAGTAGTTGAGTTTATTCTCATTTTATTGGTCCTATTATTCTCCCTATCTATAACCCCCCTCTCCAGGTCAGCCTACTCGCTCCACACTTCTGAGTTTTGGCCCTATTTTCCACTCGTTGCAATACCTCCATGAGTCAGATTGTTTTCTTTGTCAGTTTTACCCTACTTTTAAACACCTTCTTGGGGACCATTTTGCTCCCTCCTGGCCTTGCTCCTAGTATCTCTCTGCTTAGCCTTTGTATTTGTGCTTTTCTGCAGCCAGTATAATGGGTCAATTGTTATCTTCTTCCTATTCATTTGTATTATTTTGCATTTTGTTTGCAGTTTCAAGAATTGTATTTCCTCCATTCAGCTTTCCCCATGTCATTCAAGAAACAAGTGTCTGTTGAGCGTGTTTTCCTGGTAACCATTTTGTACATAAATTCACATGCCATTATTCGCTTTCAGTTTGCTGCATCCTTTCATGCAAAGCATCCAAACTTGACATTTAAATATAATACATTTTAAGGCTTGCTTGAGCATCCCCTGAACAGGTTAGCCTCCTGGAGGCTGGCCTCACATTTGAGAAACCCTTGGTTTAAGTTGAACCTGATTTCTGGCTTATTGTAATTTCCTTCACCTTATAGATGTTGTTACAGTTAATACAATGATCACATCTATAATTAATGTCCTGGCTCCCAAGTACATTTTTCCTGTCCATTGATGAGATTCAATTGTCTCTGTGTACCATTCTTTCCCCCAGTGATTTACTTGTCCTTGGTACAGTCTAATGGACTGATGTGCTGCACACTTGAGTAGACTAGATAGACCATAAGGTCTGTATCTGCTGGCAATTCCATATGTTCGTATGTTCATAAGAGAGGTGTGATAATACTGTACCAAAGGCTGGGGAGGCCCCATCTGGAATACAGTGTGCAGTTCTGGAGGACACACCTTTCAAAACTACATAGAAAGGATGGAGGCAGTCCAGAGAAGAGCAACTAAGGTGGTGAGGGGATTGCAATAGGAGACATATGAGGAGAAATTGAAAGACCTCAATATGTATACACTGGCGGAGAGGAGGGAATGGGGAGATATGATTAAAACCTTCAAGTATCTTAAGGGATTGAACAAAGTGCAGGTGGTTGACATCTTTCTTTATAGAAGTTGTACAAGGACAAGAGGGCACAATATGAGATTAGAGGGGGGCAGGATAAAGAGAAATGTGAGGAAGTTTTTCTTTGCAGAAAGGGTGGAGGATGCATGGAATAACCTGCCCCAGGAAATGGTAGGGGCTAGCACAGTAGGGGGTTTCAAACCTGTATAGGATAGTCATAGGGAAATGCTAGAGGTGAGAAAGAGAGGCGAAAGCCAATGACCAAGTAGGGTCAGCGGCTGCTGATGCAGGCAGGGAATATGGGCAGACTAGATGGGCCTAGTGGTCCTTATCTGCCATCAGTTACTATGTTACTATGTCACTATGTACTACAAATGGTGGTTTTCTGAATGCTGTTTCTCCTAGGGGCCAGATTTTCAAAAAACCTGCGAATGCTGCAAGCCCCTGGTGCAATGAACATATGGCGCACAGAGCTTGAGGCATTTTCCTGATCAGCAATCAGGATTTTCTATACCGTGCACTGATTGCCACAAGTTAGAACAGCATTCTGCTGATCTAGCTTGTGTCAGTCCTGGGTACCTTTTTCACGGGGCTTGCACCAGTTATTTGGTGCAAGCTGCCATAAAGTGGGAAAACTGTTGTAACTGCGCCTGATGTACTAAAATCAGGAACAGTTCTGGAAAAAGTGCTTGGTGCAGCTGCATCAAAAAACAGATTTGATGCAGGGCTTGACAGAAGCCCTGCATTGCCCTTTGACAATCCGGCCCCTGGTGTGGAAGGGAGTATATTCCAGTGTTTTTATGTATGTTCTTGATTTGTGGAAAACAATCATTGTGGGTGGTAATAAAAAACGACTCATTCTGGCTGTTTGTCTTTCCCCAGTGTGTCAGTTTTCAAAAGTTCCTCCTCATTTTGTCCCTCTTCTTTTAATGATGCCATTTCAATTATTTGCTGTTCATAACTCGTTTCTTTAAATCTCATTTCCATTTCTGTACTCGATTTCTCATAGTTTCCTTGAACTGTGTAATTCTTCTTAGACCTGATAAACTGGCAGTATGGGACAGACTCCACTAGAGTTTTTGGAAGGTAACCATTGACTCTCAAGATTGAATTTCTGTCTGTTAATCTCCTGTGTAATTTTATACAGAGTTTGCCTAAATGTTTGAATATTGCTAAAACTAAAATTGGTATCTCCATCCTGCTTTGGTTTTTAACAAACACTAAATGATTCATTCTTGAATTCAAATACTCATGAAACTGCTCTGCCTCATTTTCTGTTCCTTTCCAGATAGTGACAATGTCATCTATGAAGTGTTACATAGAAACATAGAATTTGACAGCAGATAAGGACCGCTTGGCCCACCTAGTCTGCCCATTTTCCTACCTAACGGATAAGCTGCAGATCCTAGTTAGCCAACAGCTTACTTCCTCCTACCCCCCACTAGAATTGCCTCATGTCTGTCCCATGTATTCTTGAATTCCCCCACTGTTTTTGACTCTACGACCTCCTCAGGAAGGCTGTTCCATGTATCCACAACCCTCTCTGTGAAGAAATACTTCCTCACATTACCACTGAGCCCTCCCCCTCTATCTTCAAATTGTGCCCCCTTGTTTTTGAACATCTCTTTTTCTGAAAGATGCTACCCTCTTGGACTTTGTTGATTCCCTTGAGGTATTTCAAAGTTTCTATCATGTCCCCCCCTCTCCCTCCTTTCCTTTAGGCTATACATCTTTAGTTCCTTTAGTCTTTCTTCATATGTCTTCTGATTCAGACCCTGCATCATTTTGGTTGGCCTCCTCTGGACAGCCTCCACCCTATCTATATCTTTGCGGAGATAGGGTCTCCAGAACTGTACACAGTACTCCAGATGTGGTCTTACCAACTGTCTGTACAGAGGGCTAACAACATTTTGTTTTCTACTGGTGATGCCTCTCCCTGTGCATCCCAGTATTCCCCCAGCCCTCCTTACTGTCTTTTCACATTGCTGACCCACTTTTAGGTCATCTGATATGACTACCCCCAATTTTCAATGTTTCAATGTGAACATTTTCTCATCGAATAGATTGTTCCCTGTATGCACATACTTTCTTTTAAATACATCCATATAGATGTTTGCCTAGGATGGTGCCACACTACTGCCCAGGGCTGTTCCCTGATTTGTTGTTAAAAGCTTTTTTCAACTCTAAGATAGTTCTGTGACTAATATTTAAAATAGTTTTTTTTTGTACATTCTATTTGTACTCTGGAGACCAGGGCATCTCTCGGGAGTGTCCTCACAGCCACTACCTCTATTCCCAGCCTGAAACCTCTGACCCACTGGGAGACACATTGCTGAACCCCTCCTCCCAGTCTTCTGGACCTATCCAGCCCCCTGGATCACCCCCCCAAGGGATGGCCCACCTCACCTACCTGGTGGCTTGTTTGTAATTAAAGGGATGGTCCAATTCTGGGTCAAGGGGCTCAGAAGAGCTGGTGGAAGGCAGATCTGGAATTGGGATGTGGGCCTGGGCTCCTGGGGCCTCAACTGCCTCCCTGAGTCTGCCAAGGCATTTCTCCTTGTGTGTTTCCCCCTCAGGATGTGGCATGCAAGGACTCCTGCGTGGCTTTCCACCTCTCCTCTTGCCACTGGAGTTTGCCATTGTCCCATCCCCTACAATGTCCTGTGTGCTTGTGCTGCCCCCAGTCTCCATCACAGGCTGCTACAGCACAGGGAACACTCCTCAACCCACCCCAGGAGAGGAGAGCAGTCCTCCGGATGCTCAATCCTCTCCCTCCCCTGTCGACCTCCGATGGCTCAGATCCTTTCCTGAATATTTTATTTATTTATTTATTGAATACAATCGGAATTACAATCCTTTGAGTCACAGACTCTTTTGCAAAGGCTCCACATCGGTTACAGAGGGTGGAGGGTAGACAAATACAGTAAAAGACGAACATAAACAGGCATTATTTACAGTATCAATACTGACAGAGCAGTCCAGGCTAGAACTTATTCAGCAGGTGAGGGGATTAGGTAGCATTCTTGGAATCCCTAAACAGGGGTTTGTAGGATGCCTTATTATAGGGTCAAAAGAGTCCCTGTGTCAGGAAATGTGGAGGATTTGGGAGCAAAGAGGGTGGGCAGCGTTAGCCACAGTCACATTTAGCATTCTCCAGTAGCTGGGTTTTAAGGCCAGATTTGAAAAGTGAGATGCTATGGGTCTGGGAGAGTGGGGGTGGTAATGTGTTGAGCCAGAGAGGGGCACGGTAGCGGAAGGATCTTTGCCCTAGGGATGTTCTACAGAGGGGGACCTGAAAATATGGGCTAGTTGCAAGTCTTGTATTACGCCTGATGGGGGCTGTACTGATAATGGAGAGTAGGCCGATGGGGGCTAGCTGAAGGTGTATCTTTTTTGCAAGTATGCAGGTGTGGTACTTAAGTCTTTGTTGGAAGTTTAGCCAACCAGCCAAAGTATAAAGATCGCAGGTATGGGTTAGTCTGTCACTGCCTGTGACTAGGCGGCATGCTTTATTCAGGGCAGTGTTTATACTGTTTAGCGTGGTGGGTTCAGCTGAGCCATAGATAACTATCCCATAATCAACTAGGGAGAGGATGGAGGAGGTGACTGCAAGTTGCATGGCCTGTGCGGGTAGGCAGTGCTTGAGTCTGTAGAGGATGTCCACTCTAGCGTTGACAGCGGAAGAGAGAAGTTGGACGTGACTATGGTAGGAGAGGGAGGTATCTAATGTGATTCCCAGGTATTTGAAGATTGTAACGTGTTCCAGTGGGGTGCCTTGTGAGTTCTTAATTAGGAGTGCCGACTGACTATGTGGGCTTTGGCGATGCGCAAAGATCATGGACTTAGTTTTGTTATAGTTGATGATCAGGTGGTGATCAGAGAACCAGTTCTCGAGCTCCCAGAAAAAACCCTGTAGGGCCCGTTGGAGGGCGCTCGGTTGAGGGTATTTCCAATACAGAACCGCATCATCAGCGTAGAGTAGTAGAAGACCGCTGCACGCCTTAGGGAGAGAGTTTAAGAAGAGGGTGAAGAGCAATGGGCCAAGGATAGACCCCTGTGGGACCCCAGAATGAACTGTTTTGGAGGTGGAGATGGTGGTGTTTATCCTGACATGCTGTGACCGGCCTGAGAGGTAATCCTTGAACCAGGCAGTAGCCTCAGGGACCACATTTAGTTGTGGAAGGACACAAAGCAGTAGATCATGACTGACCGTGTTGAATGCCTTGGTCAGATCCACATAGATCGCCCCGTGATAGTGCCCTGGTCAAGGGCCTCGTGGATGAATTTGGTGAGCTCAGACAGTGCAGTGACGGTACTATGGCCAGTTCGGAAACCATGCTGTTCCTGGCTGAGAAGGTTGTATTTAGTTAGGTGTTCTGTTAGTTGGTTTGAGACTATTTTTTCGAGTGCTTTGGAGAGGGGTGGAAGTATTGAGATAGGTCTATAGTTGCTGGTGTTAGTGGGGTCACCGCTTCAGAATGGGAGGATTATGGCTTCCGTTGAGGGAACTGGCCTAGGCATAGCGAGAGGTTGAGAATTTTTGTAAGATGGGGTAGTGTGACATCCAGGGTAAGCTACTGAGTTTAAGATCTAGGAGTCATTACTGTAATGGGTATTGGCGATAGCTTTGGTAATATAGTGGTTTGCTTTGCTGCGGGGATGACTCAAAGCCAGAAAGAAGGCACGTTGACCTTACATGGGTATTCGGGGAGGGAGGGAGGATGTGGTAGGGTGGAAGAAATTAGGAGGGAAGATATGGGAGAGGTCCGAGAAGGTGGAGTTAAGGGCTTCTGTGATAGTGGCGGGATCCTGTGTTACATCCCCGTTTAGATTGAGTTGGGTAGGGTTGGGGAGCAGGTTTTACCACTGAGTTCTTTATGTTGTTCCAGAATTTTTTCGTCTCCCAAGGAGGTAAGGGTTTGTTGGTAATAAATAGTTTTGCCTGCATAAGGCCATACATTTATTGCGTGCCTCCCTGTAAAGCTGCCTATCCTGTGTGCGTTGGGAGTCAAGGGCCTTGTGCCATAGGTTGTCCCTTTGTTGTAGCAGGTTTAGTAGTGAGGGTGTGATCCAGGGGGTGGTTCTGGATTTCACAACTTGCTTTGTGAGGGGAGCGAATATATCACAGGCTTTGCTGAAGGTGGTAATATAGATCACCAGTGTGGCATGAGGTGTGGCATCCAGCGCCTCAACCCTCAGCACCACCGGGCCAGTCTCTATTTCAGATAGTCTTATCACAAATTGGTGTGGTGGTGTATTCTCATGCCTTAGCCTTTCCAGCTTCTTGGATCAGACTTTACACCCCAGATCATGAAGGACTGAGGTGTAAAAGATTATCAACAATCATTCAGTTTCTGTTCAGTCTTATTAAGTTACTCTAAGATGTTTATAAGGTGTGAGCTGTCTCTGAGGTAAGAAGTGTTTGTATCCACTATGGTCTGGATGCGGAAAGCAACAAAAATTGAAAGGGGATCCAGTATGGAGTTTATGGCCAATACAGTGGCCCTCCCTGAGGGTTTCTCTAAACTCTTATATATTTTGGGAAGTTTGTGAATGAATGATATTGATGGATGTTTTCTGAGTAGTGTACCTTCTTCAAAGTCTGTTATCCATCCTCTTTCACCAGCCCTTCCCAAGAATTATTCAGTTAAATCTGCAAAATTTCCTGTTGGGTCATTTGGGACCTTGAGATAGTTATGTCTGTTTTCTAATAGCAGTTGACATTGATCTTGGTGGTGATTGTTATCCTGAATTACAATATCCCCGTCCCCCTTGTCTGCACCTTTGGTGACTATGCTGTCATCATTTTCTAATCTTCTCAAATACGATAATTCTGCTGCTGTCAAGTTGAACCTCATTCTGAAGTCCATTGTTTGTTGTTTTTGCAGCATTAAGTCAATTTCTTTATATGTTTCTATAGCATGTGGTATATTTCCTCTGGAGGGGTATACAGGTACGTGGATTTCAGCAGTTTTTAACTCACTATTCTTTTCTTTTCCTGTTCTTATAAATTAATACTAATTTGTGGAGGTAAATTATCAAAAAAAATCGCAACCTCAATTTTCAATAAAATTTATGCATGGCTAACTATAGTTCAAATTCATTTATTTTATTATAAGGACAAAATGACAACCCTTTACTCAGTAAGATTTCCTTGCCTTTGGTTAAAATTCTGTTTGACAGGTAAAATGCTAAACTTGTTTCTTCATGACCATATTGCTGTACCAATCACATTGGTATTCTAACCATTAGCCAGCTAACAGCCATCATCATCATCAGGCTTTGAAGATGAACATCAAGCCTCATAGTCTCTCGTAATGTCTGTGTTTTTTCACATTTTTAGTGGTTTCCCATAGTTAGAGACAGGAGTCTGGAGAGCATCTCTTTGAAAGCAGTAAACAAAGTGGGAAAAACAAACACTCAGCTTGCAGAATGCCAATAAAATAAGAACAAATATGTTAACAGCATGCCAACTTAAAAACACCAGAAATGGTTGATTTAAATTACATATTGTTTATGTTTCCGTTAAAGTTCTACTACACTGCAAGCAAACATTCAGCACTGACAAACGCTTATTGTAAGGTAGGTTTTAGTGTCTGCCAGACCAAGAAATGGCCACACCAATGTTTGGGTGCTTAGAGAAAATAGTCACTTTAGAAACACAAATGAATGTAGCACTCACCACTTTGTTTGTTGCACTGTCTCTTTTATAGTGCTGCTGTTTACCACATATACAGTTTAGGGGACAGAGAGGTATATGCTGTTAGAAGCCAGTGCAACAGAGTTGTGAGTGTTTGGTTTTGTGTCTGCCTAAGGGTTCAGCCAGCATGCTGACCCAATGTGCCTGCTTGCATGCAGAACACTAGTCTGTCTCTCTCAATCCCACTACCTGTCACACTAACTGTGATGGGTGTGATAGGAAAACTTTTGTGTTCATTATTTTATTACTTGCTTTAACATGTGACTCCCTTTTCAAAATATCTCCCTTGGAGTAGTTCAATACAAAAGGAGTAGTTGGCAGCTACAGCAACCACATAGCATCCTGGTACAGCCTTTTCTCTTTCTCTCTCTCTCTCTCTCTCTCTTGTTCTGTCCACCCTCCTCACTGACTAATATGTGCTGAGCAGCTAAGGACACAGTATTAGCAATAATTTCACTAAACTGCACCTTTAGTCTTCCTTTACACAGATAAATAATACAGCTGCATCCCAATGGCTGAGTGGTGATCAGTAAAGACAAGGTCAATCCTTTAACAATAATTAATTGGCCAATGACCATGACACAATTCTAAGAAAATGTAAAAAAAAATTGTGTAAAGGAAGCCTGAAGGTACAAACTGTGCACTTAAATTAGTGTAATTTGACTCACTTATATCAGGGTAAGCTTGAAGCAAATTAAATATTATGAGAGACTTTGGTTAAATTGATTTGTCTATGGTGAATGTATGGAATGAAAAAGCATTGAAATATTGAGGACTGTGTAACATAGGCAATGTAGTGGCCAATTTGCTGACCATTGTGAGGTGTATTTTAATTCTTGAGCTTCTTATAAATACAATTTAAATTTTAAAAAATGTAAAACTGCTTCAGGAGTGCTGATTCTACATGGATAACAAGATGGTGGAGCCATTTGCAACAGTTAAGTCAATGGGACCGGGTAGCAAAGGTAATAGTGGGTAACAAAAGCATTAGATAATTGCCATGCTGTAGACTTACTCTAATTCAATTTCAGCAAGGCTTTTGACTTGGTGCCACACAGAAGATTGTTGAAGAAGCTGGAGAACCTGGGCATGGCTGGAGATATAGATGAGTAGGAAACTAGTTGAAGAAGCGACAACAAATGGTGGTGGTAAATGGGATCAAATTAGAAAGGAATTAGGTCATGAGTAGGGTACTGCAGGGATCTGTCCTAGGTCCTGTTCTTTTCAATATGTTCATCAGCAACACTGGAGAGCACATCCGGGTGAAGCTGTTTCTCTTTGCAGATGACTCAAAGCTCTTTGGTAGGATAGATAGCAACAAAGGGATCCAGGATATAAAGGGGGATCTACAAAGGCTAGAGATGTGGTATAAGTTTTGCCAGTTGAAATCCAGTGCTATGAAGTGCAAGGTTATGCACTTAGGGAACAAAACCCCAAGACAGAATACTGGATGGAAGGGATAAAACCAAGCACTGCAGCAGAAGACATGGAATAGTCATCATTAGTGACTCCCTCAAACAGTCACGCCACTGAAACAAGACCTACAGTACTGAAAGGCTGTTAAGAGTCTGGGGTGTATCAGAAGGGGTATTGACAGCAGGAAAAAGGAGGTATTGCTACATCTATATAGGTCACTAGTGAGGCCTCACCTGGAAAATGCTCAGTTTTTGAGTCTTTACCTAAGAAAGGACAGGAACAGTCTGGAGACAGTGCAACACAGGATGACCAAGATGGTTCAAAGTCAGCAGGGCAGATTTTACAAGGATTGTCTCATGGCAGTGAACATGTATTTGCCAGAGACCAGATGGGAGAAGGAGAGATTTGATAGAGACCTTCAAATTCCAAAATGGAATAAACAAGGTGAACAGCAGGGAGCTATTTAGCTGGAGTAAAGACTCAGGAACATGAGGTCATGAGTGGAAACTGGTGGGGAGAAAGTTTAAGGGGGATGGGAGGAAGTTCTGTTTTTTTGGAAAGGATGGTGGAGCTGTGAAACAGTCTATCAGTGGGTATGGAGGGCGCCATGACAATAAATGGTTTCAAGCATGGCTGGGACAGAATAAAGGGTTTGATGGTTACTCAGGTTGGTAACAGTAAGGAGGGGAGCATGGGCTGGATAAGGAGGGATACAACCACGTATGGACAATAGGTCCTGGTGTAGATAGGGAACCATGGGGAAACTGAATGTACCTTTGATCTTTTTCTGCAATGATTCCCTATGTTTCAATGTTGCTAGGTATCCATAAAACTTCTACATAAGGAGTTTTCATCATGATATTCTGATTTCATTAGACACTTGTTATGACATCATGGTGCTTACCGTGGCAATAGACTCTGATGTGACAAACAAGATAATTATTAGGTAGGCTGGTATAGTCAACTGTTTTCTTCAAATAGACAGCGGAACTGTACTGTACTCAAAGTGAAATATTAAAACAAATGATAATGGAGTAATGCTAAAAGCAGTAGAAAACACAGCTGGATTGGCTTATCAGCACAGTAGTAGAGCCACTGCTAGGGATGCAGCTGGGTTGGCTTGGAAACTGGCTAAGTTCATCTGGGGTCAACAGAAGGGATGAGGATCCTCCAGGGAAGGAAAGTAATGTCCTCTGTGATGATACTGCCACTTGAGTGACCACAGGTGGTAGTGTATTTGTAGGGCCAGTGGATGGAGGGGGATCTCTGATGTTGGTGAAATGGCATGCATTGTACTTGTATGCCCATGATGACCTTTTCCATGATATCTCAGGGGGCATGGTGAAACATGTCTCATGGCCCCAGCATCTCCAGTGAGAGACCCTGGTACGCATAGCTCCTCCACTGTGGTGCATCCTGACAAGACAAAGAGTTTTGGGTTAGAGCCCCTCTACCCCTTCTCCAGCTGTGGGGAAAACAAGGATCTGTGGAAGATGGTGACTGCATGCAGAAGTTGCAGGGGATTGTAGGTGCTTTAGGAGCTCCTTGGGGAGATGGGAGCTGGACATAGAAAAGGGGCATAAGCAGAAAGAAAACAAAATAAACAGCATTGTCAGTGCTTGCTCCTTTTTGCTGTGTGCTGAGGCCCCACACAGCACCTTAGCAACCCAGGTTTGCACTCCAAGCCCAGGATGTCAAGAACAGGGACTGGCATGGAGGATTAAAAAGCAGCTATAAAGATGCTTTCCTCCTGGGGAGAGTTGGACACTACCTACTCTGAGAGAAGATCCTGGTGGCAGAATTGCAGGAGCACATAAGACATAGGTAACCACACATCAGATGTACTCCCACCCCAGTGTGCTGCAGAGGGCACACTCAGAAGGTGGATGGGGGTCACTGAACAAGGAAAACCAGCCCTCCCAGTGTGCCAGATGTCAGCCTGTACCTGTACCTCACCCACCACCATATCCCACTATGCAATAGCTCCAGCCCTACCTGGTGTCTTTTCCAAAGTATATGAAGTGCCTCATCCTCCTGGTGCTTTCAGCCAGGCATTTGGAGAGGACACCCACTGCAGTAATATGCAGAACACTTGAGGACAGGTTTGGTACCCTAGAAAGCCTGGAGGTGGATGCGCTGTACTAAGCAGCAAACCCAGTAGGCTTCAGAAACACCTGGAGACCAGAAGCGATGGGCATATTAGGGAGCTTGGGGAAAAACACAAAACCAAAAATGATAAAGTCAATAAAGACATGGGGTACAGTACAAGACACTTGATCAACATGCAGATAATTGGGACATTCGCTTTACTGGGACATCCTGCTGGGAACTGATTAAGTGGGCATTAATTTCTATGGCATCCCCATCCTTTTAATAGGGACAGGGATGGATGGATGGGGATGCTGGATTATTGGGATGATTCAGTCCAACTCATCGCTATCAGCCCCTGCTTTCTGGCTAGTTAAAGCAGCAGTGCAAGGATGTGATTTTTCTCTGTAAAATGTCAGTTCATTCAAAGAAATAAAAGCTTACCTTCCAGTATTTATGTGTGCTAAGTTACTGTCATGTTAGTTGTGTTCTCATGTACAAATTCATTAGAAAAGAAATTAAAAGAGGCACATCTTTTATCCTTGTGTTTCTTTCAGCACGGATGTGCTTGAACGTCATGAGATCAGCCACCAGCTGTGTGAATGAGTGCATTTTGACAGCTCGATCCTGCGCATACTTTACAGTGACTGTGAACGCGTGTGGAGTGAGACAGCTGGCAAGAAGTTGGCGGTAGCTGTTTTTTACCTGAGGAGAATGTGTTGGTGTATAAAGTGCTGTTAGCACAGCAGTGATTAGGAAACAAATAAATTCTGACATATCAGTAGTGCAGGTGTGAATTTATTATATTATGTGTTTATTCTATACCTGTGAATGCTTGTTTGTAAAAAAATATATATAAAAATATACCCTAACAGCTAACAGCATATGATGAATGTGGTATTTTACTGTTCATGTTTACAGGCAACTTGCAGTATAAAATGATGTATTTCATTACATTTTGTGGAACTCGTGTTCCATTTTTTCACCACATTGTTAATCAACTCAATATGCTATATTGAGATATAGTGTTGATGATATGTGGAGAGGTCTCAGTTTCCTCCCTTCAAATTGCATGTTACATATGTTTATATAGACTTTGGTTTATCAGTTATTCACATTATTATGCATATTGTGAAGCGTGACCAAGTACTATTATCTCTTATTCCCCACCCCAAACTTAGGGGCTGGAGGTGACTAAGCTTTAAAGGATTGCTGGGGAGGAGTCTAAGTGGCAGGGTGCTGCTGGTGTATGTGTTGGGGTGGGGTTTGAGTTGTGCAGATGTGTGTAGAAAGGGCTCATTTGCCTTCAGTTGGGGTGAGGGTATTGAATGCAAGAGGTAGTGTGGGATGATTTTTTTTCTGCTGAGGTGGATGAGGTGACACATCAAGTATGTTTTGGTGGGGTTCTGACAGAGTACGGTGGCTGCTCTGTGGGAAGAGTGGTTATGGTGCAGGGATGCACACATCTAGACAAGGATACAGTCTATTAGAAGGGGGAGCAAGCTTTGTGAGGGTATGGGTTGCCCACTGCCATTGGCAACCATTCACTTTTTTTGACCATCTGATACACTTTGCTAGCATGTTCTTTATGAGGGGGAAATGGGGTTCTAGCTGTGCAGGTTATGATCATACAGATAATATTTCTTTGGTGAGGAGGGGGTTGTGTTCTGCTGTCAGGTGTGGCTGATCTATGTGAAGAAGGTTACATTAAGGGATTTACACAGCCTTGGCGTGAGTCAATATGAATGAGGGTTCAAGATATGCAGGTGGGTGTGCCTTGTCCATTGCCTGCAGTCTTTAGTAACTATTCTCTGTAAAGACCATCAAAAATCCTCTGCAGGAAGGAGAGATTCCATCTGAGGGGTAGGGACACAGTCAGTATGTTCTTTGGGAGATGAAGTCCAGCTATGAGAGTAATTGCTGGTATGGGTGGGGGTCTAGCTGTGCAGTGGCATTGCTTATTGACTGATGTTCTACAATGCAAAGCTGGATATGGATGCCAAATTAAGCATATTTTAGCCACAAATCCCATGGCAGAGTACTACCTAGTGGAGTCCAGTTATCAGCATCAGATGAAAAGGACCTGAGAGTGATGTTTACTATTGATCTGAATAACTCCATGTAGTGCTATACAGTTGCATCAAGGGTAAACAGAGTGCTGGGGTGCATAGATAGGGGGATCATTAGTAGGATATAGGATGCGATACTGTCATTGGTGGGTTTATATACTATCAAGGGGTATCATATCTCTTATATCCATGTAATAATTAAATGGTTGAAATATAAAGCTATGCCCAATCCTGTTTGACACTATGTTATATAATAGTTTTTGCCCATTGATCCTATATGTTTCATTTTTTTTTTGATTCCACTTTCTAAAATAGTAATGTTGTATACAGCTTGTTCCAGGCATTTTTAAATCCGTCCACTTTGATAACTCTCATAGCCTCATGAGGCTGTCTAAGCCACGTGTTCACCACCCTAAATGCGAAGTAAAACCTCCTCATATTTCCCTTCCTCATGCCACTGTCTAATTTAATATCATGTTCACCTGGTTCATGAATACATCCTCTCTATGAAGATGTCAGCACCCAAATCAATTAAATTATGCCCTTAAATCAAGTATTTATGTCTAACGCACCCCTTCCCCGACATCAAACCCACCTCTCTCATCTCACCCAGTTCTTACTGTGGTCCTTTAATCTCTCCTCATAATTTGTTTCTGGTATAAACCCTGTACCTTCTAATATCTCTTCCATAGTGATATCATTATGAAGACACTATCAATAATTGTGTATTAACAAGCACCCGAAAACATGATTCAAGCAATGACTACTACTACTATCTTCCTATCTGATTTCTAACAGGACAGGACCCTCCGAGGGTCCCAGGTCACGAGGGCCGAACAGGAGCTGCCCTCCCCCCCCCCGAAATACTGAAGCCGTAGGTATGAAAAACAGGCCGCCAGCTGTCCTTGCTACTGAAACACATCAATAGCTAAGCCTCGCAGTTGCTTCACTGACTGCTCCCTGCCCCCAAATCCCTCCCACCCTTTCCTGGTAGTAGATATATAGCACCTCATCTCGCAGACAGAGAGAGAGCGAGAGAATAAAAAAAAAATATCTCCCTGGTTTCCCATAAGCTCCCCATACAGATTAGCCACTAGAGGGCACTGTTACCTCCTGCAACTTGATATCTCAACCTCGGTGCTCAGTCTACACTTCCCTCAACCTCTCTCTCCCTCCATAAATCCTATTGCTGCATGGAACTAGCAATGTCTCTTCAGATTGGCTATCTGTCACTCCTTACTTTCATTAGCTTCTGCCATCCTACTCTCCCCCCAACTCACCCCAAATCTACCCTCAAACTCAACCCCCTTTACTACCTGATCTTATAAGATTATACCTCCCCCCATACTCTCCGATGACCACTCACCTTAGCCATATGTGGGTCCACTCTTTCGTACATCCCTGCCCCTCCCTCTTCCACCCCTCTCACACATGGTCAATTCTAACATTACTTACCCCCCATCAAACCTCCCACAGCCCCCCGCGCACCTACACAAGATGGCGCTCAAACACCTATTGGTAGCTTCAACTCTCTGGGCACTATCTGACTGTTGCCCTCCTGCTCCTCGCAACTGGGGACATACATCCTAACCCAGGCCCCCTCCACTCCCCTGCCAAATTTGCCTGGACTCTCTCCAAACCCATCCATCACACCAAACCCCAGTGGCCCCTCCCTTCCCCATGGCCTGTGCCTCTAGCACCTAAACATAAGAAGCCTCGCCCCCGAAATCGACTCTCTCTCCAGGTGCTTGCCACCCACTATGCCCCTGACATCATCATCCTGACTGAGATGTGGCTAAACAAAAATATCAATGAGAACTCTGCCTCAATCCTGGGTTATACCATGACCCACCAAGACAGGGCTAGCAGAGGCAGAGGCATCACCATATATATAAATGTCACCCTGCACTTCACTGTAATTTTAACTAAGTCCGCACCAAAAGCCCATGAACTCATAATGATTCAACTAGAACTACCCCACTCACTCCCTGTTTTGATAGCTGGTGTTTACTGCTGGCTGGGCACTCCAGCATCAACTGTCACTGACCTAATCGCACAAATCTCCTCTCTATTATCTAAGGGGGAATTATATATCATGGGAGATTTTAACCACAACTGGCTGTCCCATTCACTCAGCAAAACCAGAACGGACATTGCTGCTCTGAACCTGTCTCAATCCATCACTGAGCCCACCCAGCTAAACCCCAAATCTATGAAACACATGCTCATAGACTGAGCACTCACCTCCCACCCTACTGGGTTATCCAAGCTGTTCTGCTCCCTGACTCCCTGAGTGACCACCACATTATCTACCTTATCAGGAAAATTCACCACCCCAAGTCTGCCCCCAAGTTCATATTCCAACGTTCATACAAATCCCTCAACCTAGCCTCCGTGCACGAAGACCTAGCCCACGCTAACTGGTCCTCATCCATCCCTGCCCCATCCATTGATGATGCCTTAGCTCACTTCCAAGACACATTCCTCACTGTCTGGAACAGGCATGCCCCACTGCGTCGTTCCAGGGTTCGCGGTAACCACCTGCATTGGATCACTCAAGAACTCATAGCCTGCCAATATGCTTATGACAAAGCCTGGCAAAAGCATAAAACCTCGCAACTCCCACAAGACTACACAAGATACTGTGTACTACGTAACAAGTGTACCACAGCAACTAGACTTGCTAAAGCAGAATACTTCAACTCCTCCCTCCAGTCTAACTTAAATAGCCCATCCAAATTCTGGAAGGTCATCCACTCTCTCTTCTCCCCCCTGATGGCAAATCTCATGCCGCACCTAATTGCAAACAACTCACTCCTCTCTGATCCAGGGGCGGTGGCTGCCAAGTTCAACTCATACTTTACCTCTTGTGCCTTGACTCTCCTCTTCTCCCTGACCCCTACTACTCCACTGGACACCACTGCAGTCAATACCTCACACTCACTTAGGCTTTGCACCTTTTTCTTCCAACCTATTACACAATCAGAAGCCCTTCAGGCCCTTCTGGCCCTAAACCCTTCTAAAAGTAACTCCTCCAATGGACTAGACACCAAACTCCTTCTCCTCTCCACATCAGTCATAGCATCACCTCTAGCTGATCTCCTAAACCTCTCATTCACCACTGTTACTGTCCCCCAGGCCTGGAAACATGCCGTTGTCATCCCCCTCCCTAAATGGCCCCCCCTTCCCTCACTGCAAACTATCACCCTATCTCCCTACTCCCGGCCCTGACCAAGCTACAAAAGTACCTAGTACTCACCTAACTTACCTCCTTCCTCTCTGATTCAAACTTCACACCGTTCCAGTCTGGGTTCAGACAGGGCCACTCCACTGCTTCCTCATTGTTAAGGCTCACTGACTCCATCCTCTCTGGCATGGATAGGGGCCAGGTCTCCTCGGCTATATTTGTCGACCTCGCTAAAGCATTCGACACTGCCTCCCACCACTTGCTAATAACTAGCCTCTCAGATGCTGGCCTCACTGCCTCGGCTACTAAATGGTTTAGTGCATATCTCTCAGGAAGAACACAATCAGTAAGAATTGCGGATGCTACATTCCCCCCCCCTTCACCATTGGTGTCTCCCAAGGCTCAGTCCTTGGCCCCATCCTGTTCTCCATTTTTCTCAATGACCTGCCTCAAATCTGCTCAGTTTCATCTATACACATGTATGCTGACAACACCATCCTGTTTGCCTATTGCTCTTCCCTGGATGAAGTTGCATCCAACCTCCAGACCGATTTCAATAAAGTTCATCACTGGTTCAGATCACACCAACTCGTGCTCAATGCTGAAAAGACTGTTACTGTGTCCTTCGGCACACATCAGAGGCTGCCCCGACTCCCCTTGCTCCCATCCTTCCACACACTGGATGGGACTACCCTGGTAGACGTTGCTTCCTTCCGTTATTTAGGAGTATGGCTTGACCGCCACCTTACATTCTCTGATCACATTGATGCTATCATAAAACAACTGTGCCCCAAGCTAGGTGCACTCTACAAGAACCGCTCTTGCCTCCCATCCTTGGTTAGATGGGAACTAGTGCAGAAGAAGATCCTTCCCTTGATTGACTACTGTGATATAGTCTACAGTGCAGCACCTAAAGCCACTCTATCGAAGCTAGACCCACTCTTCAATGCCTTCTGTCACTTCACCCTCAATGCTCCCCCCCACTCCCACCACTGTGATCTCTACCATTCCCTCATCTTCCCCTTCCTCAAAAATTGATGCCTACTGCACTGCTCCAAGTTCGTCTCAAAATTCTGGCTTGGCACCCTCCCCCCCCCGCCTCCTCACTGTTGCCGGCTCCCACTCCACCTCACTCCCTCCGATCCCTTGATACCCATCTACTAAATATTCCCACTCGTAAGACCTCAGCTGGAACAACAACCTTCTCATACTGTTTCCTGAAACTGTGGAATGCTCTCCCCCCTCAAATCTGTCACTCCTCCTCTACCTATTCCCTATCAGCTGCCCTGGCAAACTACCTCGTGGTAAACTGTGCCTGCACTCCTTTAAAAATGTCTCCCTCCCCCTACCAATTCCCATGCCTACCAGCGTATGCCCTTCACTGGACGCTGGCTATATACCCAAAGGCACTTCTCACCTCTCGCACTTCTGTCCCTCTCTGGCCTATCTAGACTGTAGTTTTTCTACACCAATCTGTGCTCAGTGTAGGTAGGTTGTCTGTCCAACTGCTGTATATACTGGTTAACACTCTTACTAAATGTTTACCCATTGCTATAACCAAGTAATTCAAAGCTCCAGTACATCTGTTCAATGTATCTATTGTGTATGAAACTCTGTACATCTAATTAATGTATCTCTATTGTGGTAACCTGCATGTTAACCTCCCTGTGTACCCTTTCCGCCAGGTCACACCGGGAGACGAGCATCGTTTTGCGCAGTGTGCCTTTCCTGGTGAAACAATTGTAATAAATAAATAATGTTTTACTTAAAATCAGAAATGCAGTGTTTGATATTTGGTTTGGAGTTATGAGGTCATGGGCAACTCACATGTTTTTCCATCAATAAACAAGAGCCAGAAATAGACCTATGTTGTGCTATGGCTGAGAACATGTCACATATCTGTCACACTGATTTAAATACATTTAAGGACACAATACACATTTTAGATACATAAGCAAAAAGATAAAGCCCAAGGGAGGGATAGTAAGGATGAGGTGGGGAGGAGGGGCATATGTGGATGAGGACCACCACAAAGTGGACAAGTGAACACATACCTTGATACAGTATTTTCAAAGGTGTGGGTAGTATGCGTGCCTATGGTAAGAGACAATGACATTAATAGATGGTAGATTAACGCTATTACTGTGTTACAGAGGAAAGAGTCCTAAGGGTGATGTAGCTGTTAAAAGCAGATATGCAAGGGGACCACACAGGTTGCACCATATGTTATTGAGGTTGCTCGCATAGTAGCTGTCTGATTCTTTAACTGCACTGTTCAATCAATCACTATACACAGGAGAGGTGATATACAGGCAGACTAGAGAAAGGCTGATAGTCAAATTGCACAAAAGTGGAAGCAAATAGAATGCAGGAGACTATAGACCTGTCTTCCTGATTTATAGTAGTATATAAAGTAATGAAGTTACTAATGAGGAAATAATTATAGAATAATGCATGGAGAAGTGTGGTTTATGGGGATTTTATGCACCCCCTGAGGTGTGTGATGCCCACAAACTGCGAGGGTGAAGCCTGAGGAGCTTATATGGGCATCACACACCGAGGGGGTGTATAAAATTCCCACAGAACCACACTTCTCCTTGTTTTATTTTTTATATTTACTGGTTTTTGGTGTTTTTTTTGGTATAAATTGTCTTTTTTGTCACTTTGTGAGGGTAACTGTTACCGCTGACAAGCTTGTCTCTCACTGAGTGACCGATTATGTAGCACTGTGGTGTTTGCCATTCCTGGGTTTCTGGGAGTGGAGGGTGAACACAATGATTTCCAGGTACAGAGTGTGTGCTTAGAAAAGCCCAACAACACACCGAAATCTGGCCAATAGAAAATCATGTACACTAATGCTCGCAGTCTGGGAAACAAAATCCCAGACCTGCAGGCAATAATGACAGAGGCTAAACTGGACATAGTAGCCATTAGAGAGACATGGTTTATCAGTAAACACACTTGGGAGACCTCAGTACCCGGCTATGTACTGTTCAGAAGAGACCGAGGTGCAAAAGGGGGTGGAGTGGCCCTTTATGGCAATGAAAATATCAAAGCTACAGAAATTCAGAATACACATAAGGAGCCAGAAGAACTCTGGGTCACCCTGGAAACAGGAAATGGGACAGCCATACAAACTGGGGTTGTGTACAGGCCTCCAGACCAGGAAGAGGACATAGACACATTACTGGTAGAAGTTATACAAAACATGACAGCTAAAGGGGTGGTTCTGATAATGGGAGACTTCAACATGCTAGATACAGATTGGTCAATATCAGCAGGAACATCTGCCAGAACTAGACACAAGGTGGATTCCCTGCAGGGGAAGGGTCTCAAACAACTGGTACAACAACCCACAAGAGACAGGGCAATCCTAGATCTAGTACTGACTAACAGGGAAAGGATCACAGATCTCCAGGTAGAAGGAAACCTGGGGTCCAGTGACCATCACATGGTATGGTTCAATTTTGCCACTAGAACTAAATCATCCCATTCCAAGGCAAAAATATGGGACTTCAGAGGAGCTGACTTTGATAAGATGGCCAACAGAGTTAAGCTAACCCTGGCAAAAAGAAATACAGGTGAGGGGGTACAGGCAAAGTGGGCAAGCGTTAAGGATGCAATGCTTGAAGCAACATCCCATTGTGTTAGAGAGAAAATGAAGCTAAAAGAAGAAGGAAACCACTTTGGTTCTCAAAAACAGTAGCAGAAAAGGTCAGAGCCAAAAGGCTGGCCTTCAGGAAATATAAGGGAACACAGCAGGATGAAGATAGGAGGTATACCAAACTTCCCTAAGGGAAGCAGGAAGGTCAGGCAGGCAAAGGCCCAAACCGAGGAAACACTAGCTAAACAGTAAAGATGGTGACAAGACTTTCTATAGATACATTAGTGAAAGGAGAAAGTCCAGAGGGGGTATTGCTAAGATCAAAGGGGATAAGGTAGCATGTGAGGAGGAGGACCATGTAAAAGCGTCAATCCTAAATAGATACTTCTGCTCAGTATTTACTGACGAGAAGGTAGGACAGGGCCCACAGCTCAGCACCATGGACACAGGGGGAAAGGAGGTGTGCATTAGTCTCTTCACAAAAGAAAGGGTCCTACAAGAGCTCGATAAGCTCAGGGTGGACAAGGCAATGGGACCTGATGGTATACATCCCAGAGTTTTAAAGGAGCTAAGGGTGGAACAAGCAGAGCTATTATCAGAACTGTTTAGTGAGTCTCTGAGCACAGGATAGGTCCCAGAAGACTAGAGAAGGGCTCATGTGATACCGCTCCACAAGAGTGGTAGCAGGGAACTACAGACCAGTCAGTCTTACCTCAGTAGTGGGCAAGATTATGGAGGAACTCCTTAAGGAAAGGATAGTGCAACACCTGGAATCCATAGGAGCACAGCATCCAAGACAGCATGGGTTTACAAAAGGAAGGTCCTGTCAAACTTATCTCATAGATTTCTTTGACTGGGTAACCACAGTGGTGGACCAAGGGGGAGCAATTGATGTCGCCTACCTTGACTTCAGCAAAGCTTTCAATACTGTTCCACATAGAAGATTGATTAATATGCTGGGTAGGCTTGGGATGGGTCAGAAGTTGGTCAACTGGGTGGCAAACTGGTTGACGGGCAGAAAACAGAGAGTGGTAGTAAATGGCATACAGTCAGAAGAGATGCAATTCACAAGTGGGGTAACTTAGTCCTGTGGCCAGTCCTCTTCAAAATCTTCATCAGTGACATTGCAGATGGACTGGAGGGTAAGGTTTGTCTGTTTGCAGATGACACCAAGATCTGCAACAGAGTAGATGATCCAGATAGGGTGGGCAGAATGAAAAAAGATCTGGACAAACTAGCAAAATGGTTGGAAGAGTGGCAACTGGGGTTTAACGCAAAGAAGTGCAAGAGCATGCACATAGGGAAGAGAAACTCTGAAGTCAACTATCGGCTGGGAGGGGAGTTGCTGGCAGTCACAAGGGAAAGAAGAGACTTGGGCATCATCATTACTGATGACCTGAAATCATTCGAGCAGACCACTGAAGCAGTAGGTAAGGCTAGGGGAATGTTGGGGTGTATTAGTAGGGGTATCACAAGTTGGAAGAGGGAGGTAATAATCCCTCTTTACAAGGCACCGGTTAGGCCCCATGTGGAGTACTGTGTACAGTACTGGAGGCCACACCTTCACAGGGACATTAACCAAATTGAGGCAGTCCAGATAAGGGCAACCAAAATAGTGCAAGGACTGCGTCAGAAAACATATGAGGACAGATTAGCAGAGCTCAATATGTATACCTTAGAGCAAAGGAGGGAGAGAGGTGATATGATCGAAAAATTCAAACACCTTAAGGGCATTAACAAGGTGAAAGAGTCTAATATGTTTCAGTATAAGTACAATAGCAGGACAAGAGGACACAGCATGAGATTGGAGGGAGGCCGATTAAGGGGTAACGTGAGGAAGTTCTTTTTCACAGAAAGGGTGGTGGATGCATGGAACAGCCTACCTCAGGAAGTGGTGGATGTGAGTACAGTGCAGGGCTTCAAACAGGCATGGGATAGGCATAAGGGAGCAATACAGATGAGTATGAATAGATAGGTCATTGATAGAGCAAAGGCCGATGGCACATTCATAAGATAGAAAAAGAAATGTGCAGACTGGATGGGCCTTGCGGTCCTTATCTGCCATCAACTTCTATGTTTCTAAATCTATTTTTCTAAGTGATGGGACAGTGTGTTTTTTTATCTGTTGGCTTTATTGTGGGGTGGGAGTCTATATGGATTTCTCTCTCTAAGGGTCAGGACTGGCAAAGAGGTAACAGATGGTGAGACTCACCATCTGTTCCCTCTTTGCCAGTCCTGACTTAATGGAGGTCAGAGTGATTCTGGGGGAGTTATTGATGTGGCTCACTGGTGACAGGGACCTCTTCCTGTTGGTACTGTGGAGGATTTACAACGGGCAAGAGGTGCCAGTTGATCAATCAAAATGTTCTATTTCTGGTTCCCATTGTATAATTGAATGTTTATATCATGTCCCCCCGCTCACTCTTATCCTACAGTGATTACATATTGAGGTCCTTTACTCTCTCATCATGTGATTTGTGGTGCAAATACAATCTTATTCACCCTTCTCTGGACCACATTCTCTCTGTTAATGACCTCACAAAGGTGCGGTCTCCATAACTGCACACAGTACTCCGAATGAGGCATCACCAGTGTTTTATGCAGTGGCATCACCAGCTCCTGACTCCCACTATTGATACCTCTGCATATGCATCACAGCATGACACTAACCATCTATGCAGCCTTTGTATTCTATTTGGTTCCAGTTTGGTTCCAATTACAGATGACAAAGGAGAGGGGGGTATCTGACACAAGGGTGCTGGATTTTAGGAAAGTTAACTTTAAAAAGTTGGAGGAAGTGGTATATGTGTTTCTGGTCAAAATTCAACTAAATATGGACACAAATAAAAAGTGCGAACTTATAAAACAGGGGTTAGTTGAGGCAACAAATACCTGCTGCATGGCCCAGAGTTAAAAAATGAGGACAAAGAAATCAAGCTGGATAAGAAAAGGAGTGTAAGACAGGGTGATAATGAAAAGGGGTGCATATAAGAGACAGAAAAACAAGGAGGGATGAAGTTAGGGAGGTGTATCGGAAAGAAGCAAAGGAAGTGACAAGGGATGACACAGCAGCCAAGGCATCAAGGAAACTCATGTTGATACAAGGCATAAAAAAAAGAGGGAAAGACTTCTTTAGGTACATCAGAGAAAATAAGAGTCTGTAAGGACCAAATTGTGAGGGTTAAGAGGAATGGAGGATGGGTGGAGGAGAGGGAGTGAAAAGGCAGAGGTGTTTGACAGCTACTTCAAACCAGTCTTTACTAATGAGAAGGGGGGGGGGGTTACCCACAATTTGAGGGAGGATAAAAACAGACAGGGGGAAGAGGGTGACGGATGGAGAAATCACAGTAAGGAGGGTGCTGGAAGGTTTAAGGGCACTGAGGATAGACAAGGCTCCAGGACCTGATGGAATGCATCCAAGGGAACTGAAGGAGCTTGTGGACGTCATGGCAGGCCCCTTGGCAGACTTACCTAATGCAACTCTAGTCACAGTGTGTGTACTGCATGATTAGAGACTGGCTTATGTGGTTCCCCTCCAAATAAAACTGGGCCCAAGGATGAACCTGGGAACTATATGTCAGTGATCCTAACATTCATAGTAGGAAAGCTAATGGAGACCATCATAAAGGAGAGACTAGTGTCCCAGCAGGAGGGCTACAGGGTGCAGGACAAGAAGCAGCATGGCTTCGTCAAAGGCAGATCATGCCAGACCCATATAGTGGAATACTATGAATGAGTGATTAGGCAAATTGATGGGGGCCATGTGGTGGATGGCCTGTACCTGGACTTCAATAAGGTCTATGATTCAGTACCATATGGGAGACTTGGTAATAAACTACAGGACACGGGACGGGAGCAACACTGGTGGGGTGGGTGGAGAACTGACTGCAGAGTAGGCAGCAGATGATAGAGGTGGAAGGGGAATTCTCATCCCCTGATCCTGTGATGAGTGATATTCGACAGAGGTGAGTGTTGAGGCAGGTGCTGTTTGGAATATTTATTGCAGAAATCTCAGAGGGCAACAGCAGAAAAAGTAGTCTATTTGCAGATGACATCAAGATGTGGTCAGTGGTGGATGACCAGTGGGGAAGGCAGTAGTTACAGGAGGATTGGACAGGGCTTGAGGAATGGTCTGACAACTGGCAACTCTGGTTCAACACCATAAAATGCAAGGTGATGCACTTCGGATCAAATAATCAGAGGAGAAGCTACCATATGGGCGGTGAGCAGCTAGCAGTAACAGGAAGAGAAGGATCTAGTGGTGCTCATTCCAGGAGCAGTGACTAACTCTGCATAGAGCAGTAAGGCAGTAGTGATTGCCAACAAAATGCTGGGCTACATTGCCGGGGTATAACCTTGGTGAGAAGGGAGGTGATTCTGCCCTTGAACAGATCATTGGTTAGACACCACCTGGATTATTGCATGCAGTACTGGTGTCCATACCTACAGAGGGTCGGTAGACTGCCAGAGGGGGTGCAGCGTAGTTCAATGAAAATGATCCAGGGTCTAGATGAAACATAGAAACATAGAATTTGATGGCAGATAAGGACCGCTTGGCCCATCTAGTCTGCCCATCTTCCTACCTAACAGATAAGCTGCAGATCCTAGTTAACCAACAGCTTACTTCCTCCTACCCCCCCACTAGGACTGCCTTATGTCTGTCCCATGCATTCTTGAATTCCCCAACTGTCCTTGACTCCACAACCTCCTCAGGGAGGCTGTTCCATGCATCCACAACCCTCTCTGTGAAAAAATACTTCTTCACATTACCTCTGAGCCGCCCCCCCCCCTCTATCTTCAAACTGTGCCCCCTTGTTCTTGTACATCTCTTTTCTGAAAGATGCTACCCTCTTGGACTTTGTTGATTCCCTTGAGGTACTTGAAAGTTTCTATCATGTCCCCTCTCTCCCTTTTTTGCTCAAGGGTATACATATTAAGCTCATTTAATCTTTTTTCATATGTCTTCTGGTGCAGACCCTGCACCATTTTGGTTGCCCTCCTCTGGACAGCCTCCACTCTGTCTATGTCTTTGCGGAGATGGTGTCTCCAGAACTGTACACAGTACTCCAGATGGGTCTCACCAACTGTCTGTACAGAGGGGTAACAACTTCCTGTTTTCTACTATTGATGCCTCTCCCTATGCATCCCAGTATCCCCTCAGCCTTCCTTACTGCCTTCTCACATTGCTTGCCCACCTTTAAGTCATCTGATATAATTACCCCAGGTCCCTTTCCATTTTTACTGTTGTCAGTATCTCCCCCCGCATTGTGTACTCTTCCCCTGGGTTTTTGTTTCCCAGGTGCATTACCTTGCACTACTTTGCATTGAATCTGAGCTGCCATACATTTGACCATTTCTCCAACCTTGCCAAGTCCCTTCTCATCTTTTCCACTTCATCTTGTGTATCAACCTTGTTGCAGATCTTTGTGTAGTCCACAAAGAGACATACTTTTCCTTCCAGTTCCTCTGCAATGTCACTTATAAAGACATTAAAAAGGACCAATCCCAGTACTGAACCCTGCGGTAGCCCACTAGTAACCCTCCTTTCTTCACTGTGGACTGCATTTACTACTACCCATTGCGACCTGTTGTCTAGCCAATTTTTTATTCAGGCTACCACTTTGGGACCCACTCCAAGGCTGGCTAACTTCTGTATTAATCTTTTGTGTGGGACTGTATAAAATGCCTTGCTAAAATCTTGGTCAGCCATGTCCACAGCCCCTCCCTGGTCTACAACTTTGGCCACCCAGTCAAAGAAATCTATTAGATTCGTCTGACATGACCTTCCCATCATGAATCCATGCTGCCTTGGGTCATGTGCCCCACTGGCCTGTAGGTACTCAACAATTCTTTCCTTCAGAAGTGATTCTATCATTTTTCCTACCACTGAGGTCAAACTAACTGGTCTGTAGTTTCCTGCCTCTCTCCTGCTCCCACTTTTGTGTAGAGGAATCACATCATTCCTCCTCTAGTCCTCAGGTACCACCCCATCCTCCCATGATTTGTTAAAGAGAGTAGTCAGTGGTGTCACTAGTTCTACCCTTAGTTCTTTTAGAATTCTTGGGTGAATCCCATCAGACCCATTGCTTTGTCCACCTTCAATTTTATTAGTTCTTCCAGAACCCTTTCTTCTGTAAATGGACTGGTATCGACTCCTGTCTTCAGAGAGTTTCTCTTGTTTGGTTTAGGTACTTCCCCCTCCTCTTCCTTTGTGAATACTGAGCAGAAATATTCGTTCAGTATCCCTGCTTTTTCACTGTCACCCTCTACCAACATTCCCTCCCCTTTATTAAGCCTCAGTATCCCTCCGTTGGTCTTTCTTCGCTCCATAATGCACCTATAAAAGGTCTTATCCCACTTCTTAACAGAGTTGGCTATCCTTTCCTCGGTTTGTCCCTTTGCTATTCTGCCTGCCTTCCCAGCCTCTTTCTGCTTTAACTGATAAAGTTCTCTGTCCTGCTCCTTTTGTGTTTTCTTACATCTCCTGAATGCTATCCTTTTCTCCTTAACCTTCCCTGCCACCTCTTTTGAGAATCATAGCGTTTTTTTCCTTCATTGTGTTTTGTTGATTTGCTTTACACAAAGGCTTGTTGCCTCTGTGATGGCTGTTTTGATTACTCCCCATTGTTCTTCCGCCCCTCCTTCTTGCCTGTTTGCAAGTGCTTTTCTGAGGCACTCTCTCATTTTCCCAAAGTCAGCCCTCCTAAAGTCCAATACTCTTGCTTTTTTATGGCTTGATTATATGGCTGTGTTTATCGTGACCCATACTGTTTGGTGGTCACTTGTTCCTAGATGGCTACCCACTTCTAAATCTGAGATTCTTTCTCCGTCCCCATTTAAGAGTACCAGGTCTAAGATTGCTCCCTGATGAGTGAGTTCCAATACTAACTGTCTGAGGCATGCCCCTTGTAGGGTATCGAGAATGGCCCTGTTCTTGGATGTGGCCGCAGCAAAGGTGCTCCAGTCAGCATCTGGCATATTCAGGTCCCCCATCAGCAATATCTCCCCTTTCTCTGCCATCCCAAGGATGCCTTCAATCATTTCCTTGTCCATTTCCTCCCCCTGAGATGGGGGTCTGTATACAACACCTGTGTGGATTGTGGAGCCATTTCCAGTCTCCAGGGTGACCCACAATGCCTCCTCTCCTCCCTGTTTACCCTTTAACTCTGTTGCTTTGATCTGTTCCCTTACATAGAGAGCTACTCCTCATCCTCTTCTTCCTTCCCTGTCCCCCCTGTAGATTGTGTACCCTGGTATGTTGACATCCCAGTCATGGTTCTCTGTGTACCATGTTTCTGTGACTGCCACAATATCCAGGCATCGCTCTTCCATCAAAGCCACCATTTCAGGGAGCTTTTTACCTGGACTACAGACATTGGTACTCATTACCTTCCATTTTTTTATGGCTTTATTTCTTTTTGCCCCATTCCTGTCCCTACTGCCTTTCTCTTTTTCTCCATTTACCCCTGCCCTTCTCCCTATTGACTGCTCTAGCTAGCTCTAGGAGTTGCCATATAAGGTCAAACTGGGAGAGTTAAACATTTACTCACTGGATGAGAGGAGGGGCAGGTGGGATATGATTGAAACCTTCAAGCACATGAAAGGAATAATCAGATAAGACTCAGAGGGACTGTTCAAGGGGAGGGAAGGGAGAGACACTTGAGACCATGATATTAGCTTAGAGAGGAAAGTTTCATGAGGGAGATGAGGAGGCATTTCTTTACAGAAAGGGTGGTGGCAGAGTAAAACCTGCTACCATCAGAGGTGGTGGCATGTAAACCAGTAGAGTGCTTCAAAAGGGGATGGGGCAGGGCAAAAGGGATGGTTATTTGGCAGGGGGGAAGAGAAGGGCAGCTGCAAAATAAGAATACTAGTTGAAAACTTAAGCAGATTTGATAGACCAGGTGGCCTTTTTCTGCTGGTTATTTCAATATGTTCATTTGATTATTCACCTTTATGCCATCTCTAATGATAACCCAGAAAACTCTGCTGGACAATATCTACATTTTTTATCTGCCACTGTTTTGGAATTAATCATATTTTGTTTCCATGGAGACACTTTATTAAACGTGATACTGTGATCAACACCGTGCTAGTACGTTTTGTGTTGTCAACGGCTATATGGAGATTACAAGGACACACTCTATAGACACGACTTGGCCATTGTTTAAAATGCTTGTTTACATATTTAAAATGACCATCACGAACAAATCAACTGCTCAACTTAGTTGATGAATACCATTGATTAGTTTTTGATGATCATCTAAAAAATGAAAGATGGAGTTTAAAAAATGGCACAGTCATGTCTATGGAACACGCCCCCATGCTCTCCCTAGAGTGACATCACAAAACATGATAACGTGTGGGATCAGTAGGTACCAAGGAATGCAATGGATCTGCATGGTATGACTTCATGTAGCCAAAAATACTATCCCTTCACTTACATAACAGGGGTGCATAAAAAAGAAACAATTGGCAGCACATTACTTGTGGGTAGGTAAAGGTTCTTCATGCTTCTTGGTGTGATCACCTGTAAAAGTTGCTTTTGAAACTGTCTGTGAACTCTCATAGAGATGATGTGGTGAATGGAATACGGAGGAAATAGTATGGTAGTTAAACAGGCAGGAGTGAGGAGATGACTATTTATAATGGTGCTAAGTCTACTGGTAGTACACTGAGATGGAATATCTGGGTCTAAGCATTCTGAAAGGCAGTCACAATGGATGAAGTGCAGGCACAATTAGGTGTAGCCATAACAAGAAGACAGTGCTTCAATATGTAGCCCTCATTCTTCAGTACTGTGACACAGAATTTCAGTGCCATTAAGCTTAAGAAAGATGACCAAGACATTGATGTAAATTACCAGATCTTGATAAATATCCAAATAAATCACACACACACACACACACGAACACGCACACGTACACACACACACACACACACACACAAACACACTCAAGCACACACATTCAAGCACACAGTCATATTAGGTGCCAGAAAACATACACAAATGATGACATTTGCAAATAATTTTCATCAGTTTTTATTGATTCTTTTTATTTAAAAAAATCAGTAAACCAAACAAAATTATCTGCCTGCAACCCCCCAACCCCCCATTACACACTATACAAAATAAACACTACACAATGGCTTTTAAATATAAAGTGAAATAAAAACATGGACATTGTTCACAATTATACTACATTTGTCAATCAGTAATATTTGTTTTTTTCAAAGTAAAACAAACAAAACAATACGTTATAAAGCAAACTGTGCTAGCAGCCATAACAACCCCTGCCCCAATTGCCACATAAATACATTTCAATGAAATCTGTAATACAATAAAACAATTAGTTATTGTAATCCACTAGTAAGCTAACATAAAGTAATCACCTTGACAATGTTGTGACACTGTCACTGGAACTGGGGCTGCTACTTATTCTGCCAGTATCTTTTATTTTGTCTCCTTCAAATTCCCGAACTCTCGATTGTCGCTCACTGACAGCAGTCAAGAGCTGACAGAAGAGACTGAATGGTACAGCGTGCACAGCATGCTCACTGGCTCACACGGACACTAGCACGCACTTCTCCCCTTCCACAGGAAGGCGTGCTAACAGATTGGTGAGTCAAGAGCTCCAGCTAATGCACATGTGTGGCTATGGCCTGCAGCGGTGATTTTAAAGATGGCGGTCCTGATGGAGGTTTGTTAGCTCCTCCATGCAAAATGGGCACTTGACACACAGATGAGCAAACTAATTCAGGAACAAAAGGTACTTTTAAAACTTTTTTCAAGACAAGAGACAATGCAGTGGAAAAAAAGGTGGGTATCGCTAAGGACTCGCTAAGAATGCACTGCTGCTTTAATGGGGTGCAGAGGAGTCGTCGAGCATGTGTGGATGTGCTCTGAATTGCATTGATAGCTTCTACCACACACATGTCTCCTATTCACTCCCTGGTCCTTAGAACCCAATTTTCCTTGACCTTTCTCCCATTCCTCACAGCTGCGCTAAGTCCAGTTTAGCAGTTTTTCTAACCCAGTTTACCTATGGTAACTGTAACCCTCATGGTGTGTCAGCATGTTTACTCTCTGCTTACTTTGCAGTTCCACCTGTTGACTAAAATAGTCAACTGTTTTTAAAACTGGTTGTTAAATAAAACAATAAACTTCCTTAGCACTCTGTGCTTACTTCTTTGTTTGACCTCGCTGATGCCGCAAGCGGAAAGCACACCATGGTCATGTGGACACACAGCACTGACAGTATACAGTATACATTATGTACCATATTTTATTACTATGCTGTATAACTTTGTATAACTTGATTTACTTTACACTCTGTTTCAAACGAATGCTAGACAGTACTGCCTTCAGCATTCTTCAGGCTATGTGATGTGTTACTATGGACAGTTTAGGTACAGTGAAGGTAGGACTGGACAGATTAAAAAAACAAAACAAAACAACAAATAGTGACTTCTGTTTAATGGGACAACCGCTTAATCGAGATGAAAAGGCATCCACTGAGGTGTTCCGGTTAAGCGTCTTTGACTGTATTAAGGGACTTGGGGTACACACAAAACAGAAAATACCAAAGTCAATAACAATTTCCCAAATGTAGTGGTTTTAAACGTTTAATTTTAGGTAACTGCTTCAAAAATACCATACATGGTTTTGGACTTCATTTGCCAATGGTGTGCAGTGATAGCATGCATCCAATAATACCAGTCATGTTCAGTTCTGAAACATTCATTCCATCCACAAAGAAGGGCTTTGACTAGCCAGATCAAGATGTCAGTAAGGAGCAATACCCACTTTCATAGCAATATAGCTCTCTTCAAAAGCATCTATTACTTCCTGCCATTACCAATTTAACTTTCATTTTTGGTACTCTGAGCAGTCAGGAATGCTAAGGCTCTGGAATGAGACAGAGGAATCAGTTTTAAACATCTTTTTTTTTTCTTTTTATAAACTTTCTTGTGGTTGCATGCCTCTAAATTCCAGCAGATAGGATTCTGTAGCATGTGGCTATATTGCAAGACACAATGTGACTTCAGAGAAAATTGAATTTCCCTTCAAAACAGGTTGCTGACCTATCTTACAGAACCAATCAAGACTCCAAATGGGAATCAAATATGCTTTTCAGGAGAGATGGTCCCAGCATTCTATTTTGTCCACAGTAAGTTAAGATGTGTAGTCTTGGGGACTTCCAGCTGGGATGAAACCATGAGAATTCATTTCCTCTGTGACCCCTGAGGACCTTCAGATGAGAATCAGTTTTTGATTCTTCTTGTTAAGGTTGCCCTCAGCATGGAGGGCCAGGAATTAAAATGCACTGTATTGGTTGACTGAGCCTTCCAGTCCTGTTAAAATGTACGGCCTCTAAGCTGCTCATTTTCATTTAGTCCATGAAGATCTGAAGCCATCTGCCTTGTGAAAATAAATAATCTGCTTTATGCAATGGCTAGAAACAGGAAAACCACCAAATTAGGGTGGGTAGCAGACTAAACCAGCAGAAGTGGTACTTTTTCAAAACTAATCTTAATTTACTCTTATAGGTGCAATATCTGCTTTCCATTAAGTTAAGCTTTAAATTATACCAGATGTTGACTTTATTCTAAAATGAGCCGTGATCCTAAGAAAAAAAGGATAAAAGCTCTGGCCTAAAAAGGAATTATGAAAATATGCTGTGCCCAACACTTTGTCGGATCAGTAACTGAAGCAGTATTTCATTTTGAATACAGAGATTGTTTTCACATAGTAACACAGTAATTTCAGGTCATGAAGGACTTTAAATGCACAAGTCCCTCCCCCAACCCCCCTTCCCCACAGAACTTCATAAGCTTGGACCAACAAGTACACAGTGGTAGCATCTCTTAATTTAAGGGATTCACCCCCCCCCCACCTTAATCGCCAGGGTACTAGTGATTCCCCTGGTAAGCAGAAATATGTCCAGGCTTGCCTTGAAAGCCTTTATTGTCTTTCTGTCCTCTGCCTTTGCTAGATGGCTGTTCCATACCCTCACCACCTTCTGGAGAAAAAGTGCCTGCTAATATTCCCCTCCATTTACCACCTTTGAGTTTCAGGGTGTGTCCTGCTGAAACACAGTGGGCCCCCAGCCTTTCCCCATAGTTTTAATAGTCAATTCCCCTTACAGTTTGTGTGGCCCTGCATTGTCCCCCCTCTCACATCATTACTAACACAATTATGTTGTCAACAATCTAAAGGGAAGATTGTGTTAAGTAGGTTATCAGCATCAGATCACAGGTTTTGATGCCATCACAGTTATTAGCTCACTGTTGGGTCATGAGCATGTCACATAGCAACAGAGTATAGTACTGTGATGAGGGTAAGGACTCTCGGTCCATATTCATGCCCATCTCCTGCATGAAGATGTCAGATAAGAGTATGAACACATATCCAAGCTTATCAGCCAGATTGCTACCTTTCACTTATGCTGTGTAACCCAAAAGGTAATTCTCCCTTAAGAATATCTACTTAGAAAGCCTGAATAGTGCTAGTATCCACAATTTCACAGGATATGGTACTCCATATGTAAGCATCCTTTATGTAAATTAATGTTTCCTTATTATTCCCTTTATTCTGCCCCCTTCAGTTTGAGGGCAAGCCCTCTAGTTCTGCTTAGGCTGCCTGTTCAGATATTGGTGTATAAGCAACCCAGCATATTTCCTTTAGCATTTCAAAACCATGATCATAGCCGGCCGGTGGTGCTGAGGTTGAGGCATTCGACACCACACCTCGCACCACGCCGGTGGCTCGGTCGAGGCGGACTCGGGCCCCGGGCTGGAAGGAGGAGGACTGAGCGCCGGACAACTGCCTCTCTCTCTCTGGGTGGGTAGTGGGCTTGCATCGCCCTATAGCAGCGACTGGTGGAGGCCAGCCGCACTACATAAGAATATGATAAAAAAAAAAAAACATGATCATGTTGTCTCACAGCTTTCTTTTTTTAAAATCCAATACAATGCAATGCAATGCACTGCAGTACAATACAGTACAATACATTGCAGTGCAATACAGTACAGTACAGTACAATACAGTACAGTACAATACAATACAATGCAATGAACAGAAGGAGGAGCTTAATCCTATTGGGTCTGTCCATTCTCACATATTGGGATCTATTCACTAATATGCGGGATACAGAGCCTGCACAACTCCACACCCTGGGACAGGTGTGTACTGACTGGAATTCACCATTGCTGGCCACCTGTTTATGCCCCTGCCCCACAATACACAGCTGTGCAGGAGTGGATGATGGAACACAGGTGGTCATCTAATCAGATGCCCATCCTGGGTCCCAAAGTGGAACCCCTGCAATGCGTGCAGGGGATCCTGGGAAATTACAGACCTGGTGAGTGGACACTGACAGGCAAATGCCTGATTAGCTGCCCCCAGCCCTCCCTGGCAGCCCAGTGGGCTGGAACAGCAGTGTGCAAGGGGTTCCTGTTGCCCCCTCAACTAGGGGGTATCCACTGGGGGGCGCATGCAAGTTACATCAGGGTCCCCCAGGCCTAGTGTTCTGTGCCTTAGTGACTGATACAGAGTGAAAACATGCCCCCTGGCACACACCCAGACTGCCCATGGTGTGTAGCTGTGTGGGCAGCCAGGAAATCATGTGCACAAGGGGCTTACATGTCTGTAGGGAATGCTGTGCTGTGAGAGTCAGACTCCACAGTGTGGCATTTCCATGTAGGGTTGTCTATGCACCTCAGATACATAGGCAATCTGCACGTTAATGAATAGACCACATTGTGCATATAGCTCATAGTCCTTCTATTAATTAATTAATTAATTAATTTGAGTATGTCCAATCTCTCCTTGTAGCTGTTGCCTCCAAAGCCATTTATGAACTTGGTGGTCTTGTGCTGAACCCTGTTGATCTCCTCAATGTCCATTCTGCATTGCAGTGACAAAAACTGGGTTCAGTACACCAGGCATTGTCAAACCAAGGCCTTGTACAGGGGGGGAATCACCTACCTTAATTTTCTCCTTACCCCTGCTTAATGCATCTCAGCAATGCATTTGCTTTTTTTACAGCAACATCACTCTGCCTTTCTGGCTTCAGGCTTATAGTCTACAGGTCCTTTTCCTTGGTTGTGCTCTTTACTGTTGTAGCACAAAGGGTATATGTAAAACCCAGATTCCGTTCTCCTAGGTGTAGTACCTTGCACTTCTCCATTTAAATTTAATCCCCTATTTTCTCAAACCAGGCTCTGAATGTGTGCAGGTCACCATGTAGTTTATCTCCTTCCTCTGCTGTGTCCACTTATCTTGCAAATATAGTGTCCTCAACAAACTTTATTAGCCTGCAGCTTATCCACTCATCCATGTCATTCATAAATATAGTAAAGAGTAATGGACCAGGCACCAGCCTAAAAATGACTCCATTTAGCACATTCTCACACTTTGAATGGTGACCTCCACCACCGTGCAAGGCTTCCTACTTGCCATCAATTTGCTATCCACCAACTGACACTTTTTGGACTCTGAATTGTGCTACTTTCCCCATGAGTTTTAAATGTGGTACATTGCCAATGGCCTTGCTGAAGCACACATAGGCTACATTCACCTTCCTAATTACTAAGAGTGAGGGAAGTGGGCCAGAGTCAACTTCAGTTTGGCTTTGATTTGGGCCCTGAAAGTTTGGTTTGATTTTACTAATACAGCTACATCCCTTCAGCTCCCAGTGCAGCAACTGTTATAGGCTAAAATTAACTACAAATAGATGGAAAGCCTTGAGGTCATCAATGAATATGAATTACTGTAGTTGACTTGTGGCAGGTGCTGTTGGCATGCATCCTTTGTGGAACCAGAGAACATCTGGGGACTAATGAACAATGGTTTCTTTGCCTACACTATCAAATACCCACCCCTAGTCCCTGTCTCAGGTGTAGCCCCACCACTACCACTATGACCACCCCACCACCGCTTACAGAACTGAAACTTGGTGGAACTGGCATGACGGAGCCTTTTCCTGATTCTTTACTCCCCCTGCATCCCTTTCTCCTCCAGTTCCTTTCCTCATGGTTTATAAAAGTCATATCAGCAGACATCCCACACACATATACATCCATTGCATCAGCCTCCCATTGACACAGCCTCCACCTTACCCTCACTGAAAGACACTGGGCTTGATTCTCAAAGTTGACACAGGGCTTACACAAGCCCTGTGTCAAACTCTGCTCTGCCCTGAACACACTGCCGCACCTTGCACCCAATTCACAAAGATCTTGTGCATTTGTGTCACTTTACCTCCTTTATGGCGTCTTGCACCAAATATTTGGCTCAAACCCCATAAAGAAGTTTTCAAAGTTAGACCAGCAAAAGCTGGTCTAACTCATGACATGTGGTGCACGGGATCCAGAATCCCAATAGCCGGCCAGGGAATGCGCAAGCCCCATGGGCCACGTATTCACCACACCCGGGGCTTGTGGCATTCCAACAGGTTTGAGAATCGGGCCCACTGTGTCTTAGAACAGCAGCCTACTTCCCTTTGTTTTCAATCACAGGAAAAAATAAATAAAAATAAAAAAAGTAAAGATGGATTTCTGTTCCCTGCACCAACAACAGTCAAATTATTTGTTAAATAATTCCTTCAAACTCCCTCCTGCACCTTTTACAGTCTACTAAATTTGCTCTGCCCATGTCCTGCTGCAGGGTGCAAAACAAATTATAATAAAATAAAAAGTATATTTCTCTATGCCCTCTATACCACCAGGACTCAGTAAAACAAAAGTATCAAAAAAGCTTTCTAAAATCACCCCACACCTTTCCCAGTCTGCTAAATTTCCTCTGCCCTACTCCTGCTGCAGTGCTTGCAGCTGCCAGTGCCGGTCCAGTCTTCCATCATCTACTCTCTCCCCTCTCTTTGGTAACTCAATTTCACTCGCCTGCCTGCCTGAAACTACAGTTTAATGTAGTGATAATTCACCAACTGGAATGATAACAAATGATTCTGTGATGATTTTGAAGCTTTTTTGGAAAATAATGACCCTTAATCACATAAATTTAGCTTCTTCAGTACCCATATCCTTCCCCTGTATAAAGGAGCTGGGAATGACACTGAGATCTGCTTCACACAAGGAGGTCTCAGCCTCCGGTGTCTCTGATTGGCTACTACTGGCCATGTGATTTGCCAACAACTTGAACATGCTCATTGTTTGCATTCTGTAAAAAGTTCTACATCATAATGTCAAAGTGTTGAAATGCAGAAGGGAAACCAAGTCCTTTCTACCTGATTCGCCAGTGTCCAAAATGCTGGATTTTGGCATGTTCACTGACTGCAAATTTGGGATTAACTCATCCATACTAGCTACTAACTCATTAGTTTGTCATTATCTACCTTGTTTAACTTTTTGGCAACTGGGATAGACCCACTAGACACTAGACTTGTTTTCAGGGATGACCCAGGAGCACTGGGGAGGTTATGTGACTTGCTCAGGGTCACACAATATGCAAGTAGAGGTTGTGGGAATAAAACCTGGTCTGCTGGATGTCCCAAGCTCCTTCACAACTTAGTAGTCAATCCCTAGGCAATACTATCAACTCTTTCATGAAACTAAGCTGTGTACTAGAAAACAGCACCTTTTCATCCATGTTCTGAACTATATCTTTTATGAATGACTCAAACACTTTGCCAAGCATCAAGGCAAGGCTCACAGATGTACAAAGATGTAATTACCTGGCTATGAACATTCATGTCTTGAATGGGGAGGACATTGGCTGTTTCCCAGTCCTCTGGCATGAGACTGGTCTGTAAGGTATTCTTGACATCTGTGTGCTTCAGTCCAAGAAGAGGGAAAATGAGCAGAAGCAAGACCCCATGGGCCCATTCTTCGTCACTGTTGGTAGCACTAAATGGTGGTGCAGCCCCATTGCACCAATGATAACTTTACAGCCCCCATCAACCTATGTCCAGTGGTGACTGCAGGCCCATTCTGCACAGATTTAAATGCATTGCAACCATGAGGGAAAAGTGGCCACCATTGTACCAGGCAACAGAGTCATATAGAGAAGCTAGCAGCCCTCACTTGACTGATCGCTGCCTCCTGCGCACTGCCCAGCTTACTATCTGGTAAAATCAGGCAGTAATGGGGATGGTGCAGTGCTGAAGTAAGATACAATGATCTGGTAGGGTGAATAGGATTGGGGGAAGCATCACCTACAGGAAGCATCACCGACAGGCATGGAGATGAGGAAGGAGGTACCATCGAACTGCAAAGAAGCAGGAAGGCTGGGGAGGGGATTGTTGTACCACCTGAACATCTGGAAATTGGGCCACAGAGTAACAGAACCACTGTCCCACCAGGACCTTTGAGATATAGTGCAGATTAAAGATAGAGCAGACTTTGGGGCAAGATCCCTGTGTATGGGCAGGACCCCTGTTTACATGAAAGATTGACAAGCTTGCATCATAGCATTGCACATGTGCCTGGCTCAGTGCCATGCTGTAAATGGTCTGAGTCACAGTGCACTATGTTACCATTATCTGGATCTACAGTCTTCACTGTGCCTCTGTTAGGTGTCAGCACGGTTCCATTGGTAGTATGTTCAGCTCTGGGCCAGAAGGTCATGGGTTCTAAACCAAATTGAAAATGGTCTCATGTAGGCTGGCCCGGTGGGACTGAGGGCTGAGGCACTGGACACCACACCTCGCACCACGCCGGTGACCCGGGTTTGGGAACAAGCCTGGGTCATCAGGGGTTGGTAGGGGAGGAGAAGGATTGAGCGTCTATAGGACTGCTCTCCTTCTCTGGGGAGGGGGATGAGTTGCCATTGGTGTGCTGGTGGCCTCTAGTGGTGGCTGGCGGTGATTGCAGGACATTGGCAAGACTTGGGGGATGTACTGGGGCCGACGCCCAGAAAGGAGTGCATGCAGTAGCTCGTGTGCCCCTGATCATTGGTGTCATCACATGCCACACACGTTAGGGGACAACAGGGAAAAGGGCACCAGTCGCGGCACCATGATGGCTGTCTCCATTGAGGGACTTGCTTGGCACTGAGGGTACACGGCAGTACTGGATCTGGACCTGGTGGTAGAGCGTAGGGAGGCTCTCCACCTTCCTGCCGCAGGGCGCAAGCTGTGGGGGTAGCTGCAGGACCCGAATAATGGAGCTGAGGAGTCCTCGGGGATGGCAGCTGGAGACCTCAGGAGGATACCTAACGTGTGAGAGGTAAGCAGACTGGTGGCCCAGGGAAAAACGTAATAACAGAAAAAAAAGAAAATTGTCTCATACCATAAATGCTGGCACCCTAGTGTAGTACTAGAGGGATGCTGTACTGTTGGGGTATGCCATCCTTCAGATGAGATGTTAAATCAAGGTCCTTTCTGCCCATCTCTGGTGCTGTCCTGGTGGGTGTCCAGGTGGAAGTAAAAGAACCCAAGGTACTTTTTGCAAGAGTAAGGGATTTTCTGTGGTGTTCTTCCTAACATTCCTTTTTCCACAAAAGCGGTTCATGCAATTGTCCAATGCTATGTTTGGGTGCTGATGTGTGAAATGGCAGCCATTACACATTACGGTCAATTCACTATCAGTTTTCATTGTTTATAAAGCATTGTGGGGTGCAACGTGTTTGGAAAGCATTATATAAATACACGTTTTTCTTCTGTAGGTGTGTGTGTGGGGGGGAAGGGGAGTCTTCTCTCCTCTACTATTTGCACCAGGCTTTGTGATACTAGCAGGTGGTGACATAATGCAGTCATCAGTTTTCCTATATCCAGGTTTGTGTAGCCACCCCATTTGACTAGAAATGGCATCTGAGATGTTTTACCTCAGCTGAGCAACTCCACATACACATAAGAAGCTAAACAAATGTAAACCTAATTATTTTCTGGTTCTCATGTAGAAACACAAGATGGAAAAAACATGCTCACAGACTGGTAACTGGTAGACAGTGAATCAAAAATAACATGAAGAAACTATTTTAAAAACCTCACCTCTACATTTGACTCAGCAATAGTACAGCAGCATAAATCCTTCCTAATGTTTCAAGCAGGCTAAATTAAGCCACACGAGGGTGCCAAGTATAGCCATGGAAAGCTGCTGAATATCAAATCCTGCATCGCATAAACAATGCGCTAACCACAGTAGAAAGTTGGCACAACACTGGTAATCTGTTACTTCTGCTATTTAAACATCACCATGCAAGTTAATATAATTTAGTAGTGCAGATTAAAATGGGGTTCTGTCTCTTCCACTCCCGTAAAGTGTTTATAAAGCATGCTGTATTTGTAAATGCCATGTTTATTTAGCTAAGCCTCCTTCAGAGCGAAAAAATCTTTTAAGATCCCACAACTCAAGTATAACAGAGTTCAAGTTCTTATTATAATATGCCAACATTTTCCATGTGACTCACTGGCATGGGCTCAAACTGGCAGCTCCAGGGCATTGGGCCTCCCTTAGCATTTTTTTCTCCCTTGGTGCGGGGCTTAGGATCTCCACACGTGTGACTATTCTTAGCTTCTCCAGGTATTTTCTCTGAATGAAGGTGAAAGAAAAGGCCTTTAAAGAGCCCCTCACATCACACAGGAGACTGTAATGATATCAGTTTAAGACACTAAATCTCTGAGCATGCAAAGTGTGACTAAAATGATTGAGATAAATTTCTGAGCATGCTCTATGATCAACTTAATTTATTTTGCTCATGTTGTCCAAAGAACATGTTTAACTTTTCAGTTTATTTTCACATCCAGTGGACCAGGAAGGGCCACTCAAGCAGGCATTGTGGTACAAGCAGTGACAGGCATGAATGGCAAAGGAAACCTTGTGCACACACACACACACACACACACACACACACACACACACACACACACACACACACACACACACACACACTCACCCAGCTCTACAGATGCAGTAAGACAAATTCCACAGGACACAGGACCGATGTGCTGGAGACTTTATTCCTTAGCTAATTACAGCAAACAGAGTGACCACCCTTAGTGCAGCAAACCCTCCAACATTTCGTGCTTGCCTACATTGTCAAGGAGTGGCCATTATAGGTACCGTCTCTCATTAAAGGAAAACTACGCCCTCATATCTTCTAAATTTTATTAGTTTCCATGTCAACAGAAAACTCTTTTCATGCAACTGTTAAAGATGTATGCAGATGCTTTAGTCTGTTTTCACAGTTCATACTAGACCTTGTTACTGTTCTGGGAAGCTTCATTCCGTGGTTGTTGAAATCTCATTGTCCCTGAGAGCTCCATTAGCATATGAGAACATGATGCGAAATCACCCTTTAAACTCCCCAGTATGCGTGTCTGCTTAATTAGTCTTAAAAGAAACAAACTGTAAGAAGGTGTGAAATATCACATTTACCTTCAGTGAGCTTTGCAAACTATCAGAGTTATAATGCAGTTTTTTCCTTTTAAACTTCATTCAGTTTATGAGTTTCCAGAGAGTTTTTGCAGGGTACTTGTTCTTTCAGCATAGCGATACATGGTATAAATGGGTGATCCGACATCATGTTCTCATATGTTAATGCAGTTCTCGTGGACAATGAGATTCCAACAACTATGAAATGAAGACTCCCAGGACAGTCTCAGGGGGCAACCATAAGCAGGGAAAACAAACTAAAGGTAACACATATAGCCCTAACAGCTACAGGAAAGGAGTTGTCTGTTGACATGGAAACAAATAAAATTTAAATGATATGAGGGTGTAGTTTTCCTTTAAATACTATCACTTCTTAAAGAGACAGTGACCATAGGTAAATCATATTTTGAGTACAACAGTTCTCATAGTTGGAGTATTACATGATGTGAACAAAACTTTAAATACATAAAAATTGTGGTACAAACCTGTAATGCAAAACAAGATTAAAAACTGCAGAACTATACTTGCATGTTCAATAATCACATTGGTAACTTTATGTTTTTAGTGTTACATTCACAAGCGTAGAATTAATGTTTTGTATAGGTGATATGACATGCTCATGCAATATTAAGAACATGTAAGACTTTGTACTGCAAATACCTGATTCAATTTAGGAACACGCATACTTTTTGCTAACAGAATCAGAAAATAGAGCCCTAAATAATACTGCTCCCTATGGATAGCATACCATTCATTCTAAAAATATGGTGAGAATTCTATTTTGTTGCTCAGTCCAGGTGGGATAGTTGCCTATAAATCCAAAATGCCTCGCACTTAGCAAACATGAGTTCCAGATCCCCACCCTGGTGGCAAACAGTGACCTTTTCTATACCTCTAAAATTCCATTTATGGTTTCCACTGTTAGTGGAATAATGGAAATTTTTGGCAGTCGCATAATCCAAATTATGGCCATGGATAGCACGCATGCGATTGCTCAGTCTTTGAGTTTCCTTTTAGTTCTTCTGACATAAATAGAATCAAATACAATCTGCAAGATAAATCATGTGTTGAGTTATAATTAATGAATTTTCTGATTTTAAATGTATCACCAGTGCTTGGATTTACAAAGTTTGTAGTCTTCCTGATGACTTTACAATATTTGCAATGGTGACACTTAAAGCAACCCACTGGTTTGGGAGGCAACCAAGTGCTTGTATTAGTATATGGTTTCAGGCTATGATTGACATGGTCCAGAATGTTTTGGGGGCATCTATACACCACTCATGGTGGTTCTGTTACTACATCATGTAATTTTGGTTAGGACTGCAGGATGGATGAGTTTTTCTTTTTTTTTTTTTGTTTTAAATTCAAGTTTATAAAGTTTTTCAACATTACAGGTCATGACATGATACAATTACAGCAGGAAAAATATGATCTGTCCATTCAACACATGCCAGGTCCCCCTCCCAACCTCCCTAGCCCCATCTCCCACCCCCACCCCAGTTTGACCTTCCATGTGCAGTAGTGAGATAGCTCAGAGAGGAATACACAATACCACCAGACCAGAGTTGGAACAGACTGTCCGAACCCGGGAGTTAGAGGACCAGTAAAAAAATGCACTGCTGGGACATTAAGAACCAGGCATATTAACATCTTGTGCTCCCCTCCAATTGAAGCAAATAGAGGGTGTGGAAACCACACCAAAGACCTTTATATCTGGACATTGAGTCCCAAAGATTAGCCCTCATTAGCTTGACCCTAAGATTGAAGAGGAGTTCCTTTAACCATTCCAGGTATGATATGTCCTGCCCATCCACCCAGTGGCAAAGAACAAGTTTCTTCAGGGTTAAAAATAGGAGTGCCATATGGTACCTACGAGTCCCTGCCGGAATCCAGTGGAATTCACCTAAGAGACATATCTCCAGGGTGAATAAATTCTCTAAGCCCAACAAAGGGTCGGCCCTATCCTTGAAGTTGTAGAGACCCTAGCTTTGATTTGCCCAGAAGCTAACATCTTCAATGCAGTACCTGTGTTAGTTAGCTCAAATGCCCATATGTTTGGACATCTAGCCCAGTTGTGCTGTGCTCGAGTGGCTGAAAGGCATGGTGAGAAATGCCCATTATACCCCTTGATCCAGGAGACGCACAGAAGGAAGGGACACTCCCCTGCTGAGCAGCCTGATAATACAGTGGTAATAGTGTGGAGATGAGATGGAGATGAAATTGTGCTCCTGCCAAACACGAAATACAACATTGCTGGTGTGGTGAGGTTAATGAAGGATATCAAGAATCAGATATTGATGTTGGATGCTCCAGATGAACACGGGTTGCTGGTGGGACTGTTAGTCAAATCCAGTGTTTTGCCAGTCAGAGCACACACATATGTTCAAAGGGTGAACGTGCAAGTGAAGAATATCACAGATAAGGAAGTGGTGGTATGGAAAGGGCAGACCCTGGCTCAGATATATTGTACTGACATGGCAGTGCACACTGCTGCAGTGAGCAGAGGCGCTCCAGTGGGAATTGACCCAGAAGTGTTTGACATGAGTGACTTCCCCATTCTGGAAGAATGGAAAGAGAGAGTGAGGAAAAAGCTGGCTGCTAGGACTGATGTTTTCTCCCTGAACAAATGGGATGTAGGGTGTGTGAGTGGACAGCAGCATCAGATATAACTCATGGATGACAAGCCTTTTCTGGAGAGGTCAAGGCATCTGGTCCCAGCTGATATTGATGGCATCCAGTGGCAGTTGCAAGAGATGATGGCTGTAGGAATTATTCAGGAATCTAGGAGTCCAATATGCATTGCCAATTGTGGTGGTGGTGAGGAAGAAAAGTGGGGCCATACAGATGTGCAGGGACTACCACACATTGAATGAGCAGACGGTGCCAGATCAATATACTATGTCCAGAGTACAGGATACACTGGACGTCCTGAATGGAATGCAGTGGTTCTCAGTCCTTGATTTGCAGAGTGGCTACTATCAGATTCTGATGGCAGACCAGGATTGGAAGAAAATGGCTTTTATATGTCCCTTTGGATTTTACGAGTTCTTGAGAATGCCACAGGGGATTTCGGGCACACCCGCCACCTTCCAGAACCTGATGGAGAAAGCAGTAGGGGATATGAACTTGCTGGGGTGTTTGGTCTACCTGGACAATATCATCATGTTCAGGAAGACCCTGGAGGAACATGAGGCCCAGCTGATGAAGGTGTTGGACCACCTGGAAAAATTTGGCCTGAAGCTGTCCAGTGATAAATGCCAGTTCTTCTGGATGTCGGTCAAGTACATAGTGCACATAGTTTCAGAAAAAAGGTATATGGACTGACCCCAGCAAGGTTGATACCCTTACCACCTGGCCTAAGCCATGAACTCTGAAGGAACTGCAGCAGCTACTGGGTTTCTATGGCTACTATAGATGAGTTGTAAAGGATTACACCAGGGTGGTGCTGCCCCCCCTTGAATCTGTTACAGGGGCATCCACCCACAAACAACAGCAAGAAAGATGCTATGAAAGGGGACTCTGCTAAACCAGTCAGCTATTTCCAGCCATCTGAACCTTTTGGCGAGTGATGGAATGAGGACTGTGATAGAGCTTTAATGGACATCATCTATTGCTTGACCCATGCCCCGGTGCTGGCCTATGCAGACCTGCAGAAACCCTATGTACTTCATACTGATGCCAGTTTTTAGTGGATTTGGGGCAATGTTATATCAAGAGCACCCTGATGGTTTGCATCCAGTTGCATTTACCAGTTGGAGTTTAAACCCTTCAGAGCTGAGATATCCTGTTCATAAGTTGAAGTTCCTGGTGTTGAAGTGGGCCATAGTTGATCAGTTCCGTGACTATCTGTATGGGGCCATGATCACCGTAAAAACAGATAATAATCCACTCACCTACATGCAAACCACTGCTAAGCTGGCCTCAGCTGGTCATAGGTGGCTGTCAGCTTTGTCCACCTATGATTACTGCATGGAGTACTGCCCAGGCCTGAACCACATAGATGCTGACACTTTGTCAAGACAGACCCAAGTCTACACTGATGAGAGCTCCAGCTGGATAAGAATTTCAAAACAAGCTGTAAAGGCCTTGTGCAAGAAACATGACGGTGAAGAGACTCCCCCCCCCGAGGACACCCACTGCCTGGTAGAATGTCTGGGGGTTTCAGGAGACTGCCTCCCAGTTGCCTATTGCTGGCTGGTCACCCTAGATGCAAGATCCCTCCCACAATTAACTACTCAAGACCTACAATGGGACCAAAGGGCTAGCCCAGTCACTAGGCAGATCATATGAGTGCTTCAACAACAGGAGAGCCAGGAGCAAGTAGACGCCATCAATCCCCCCAGCATGGCTCCTGCTGTGTGAATGGCCAAAGCTGCTGGTGAAGAAGGAATTGTTGTTCAGAGAGACCCAGAACCAGTAGGGGGCACCTCAGGAGCAGTTAATACTAGCTGAAAAGCGTGTTATGACTGTGCTGAAGGCCCTACATGATGATATTGGGCATTTGGGTGCTGAATGCACATTGGACCTGGTTAAGAGCCAATTCTATTGGCCAAAGATGGGGGCAGATGTTGAGATGTATTGCAAAAGCTGCATGAGATGTATAAACAGAAAGGCGCTTCCCCAGAGGGCTGCTTCTTTAGTCAACATTAAGACTAGTGGCCCTATGGAATTGGTATGCATAGACTTTCTTATGTTGGAGCCTGACTCATGCAATATTTCCAATGTACTAGTTGTCACAGACAATTTCACTCATTATGCTCAAGCTTACCCCACCAAGGATCATCAAGCTTCCACTATGGCCAAAATATTGGTGGAGAAGATTTTCCTGCATTATGATCCCCCCCCCCGTGGATCCATTCAGATCAAGGCTGCGATTTTGAAAGTTAGCTCTTCAAAGAACTATTGTCATTGTGGGGCATCAGGAAGTTCCAGAGCATGCCTTACCATCCCCAAGGTCACCCTCAACCACAGAGATTCAACAAGACTCTGTTAGATATGCTGGGAACCTTAGATCCCTGGGACAAGTGCACATGGATTCAATGGGTGAGCACCCTGGTACAAGCATACAATTGCACCTAGAATGATGCTACGGGGTTCTCTCCCTACCAGCTCATGTTTGAGAGGGAAGCCCATCTGCCAGTGGAACTGTGCTATGGAGTCTCCTCAGATGGTCTTGGAGCAGGAGACTATTTACAGTATGTGAAGAAGCTGAAACAACAATTGGATAATGCATACCATCTTGCCTCAGAAATGGCCACTAAGAGGAACCAGTCAAATAAAGAGCGCTATGGTAAGAAAGTGTGGGCACAAGATTTCAAAGCTGGTGACAGAGTGCTATTGCAATGGCTGGGCATACCAGAGAAGCATAAGATAGCCAACAGATGGGGAGACACCCCGTATATCATCTTGGAGAAGTTTGAAGGCCTACCAATATACAAGATTCGGCCTGAGGGAGAGACTTGAGGGTACAAGGTTATTCATTGTAAACATCTGCTGCCTATTGGTGACAAAGTGGTAAATACTGAGAATGTTGTGGGAGACCCATCATCACCCCCCACCACTCTAGCTGCTGCACGCAGGAGACAGATGCAGACAAGAAGTGATGCAATGGGGCTGGGCCTGCACAGGGTGAGGGGGTCTTAGATGAGGAAGCAACTGATGCTGAGTCTGTTGGGGGGGAACAGTGATACCCCATGTAATAGAGCTCTGTGGAATGGGAAAATTCAGAATCTGTGGAATTTCAGCAAAATTTCATGAAATTCCGTGGAATAGCACTGAAATTTCATGGAATTTTTAACATTTTGTAATTTAGTTATTAACTCAATAACTGTCCAAGCTAGAAGTCAGAAATAGCTACAAATGTGCCAAATATCATGTAATTTGGTGGGATAATTTCAAAATTATAGGGGCTCAAATGTTGCCATTTTATTGTTTGTGCGAAATTTCATGAGCATTTTTTATGTGCATATACCTTAACCGTCTATTGGGTCATGGATCTTAAATTTTGCACGATTTCTTGATGATAGATGTTCTAACAATATGCCAGATTTCATGACAATATGATGCATTGTCTCAAAATTATATGTGCTCAAAATCTGTCATTTTATTTTTTTCAGGAAATTTCATTAACAGATTTCATCTACATATAACTTAGGTACCTTTGGAGCTAGACATGTATACATCAGTATGAATAACCCTTTTGTAATGCTTATAGAATGGTCTAAATACGGAGTGAATTAGATAAGAGATTTTTAAGTTACAGGGGTTCAAAACTTTGCTATGTAAATATTTGCAAAACTTTCTGAAAACTATCAAAAATGTAAACGTTTTTAACTTTTCTGCTCTTGCATGCATATAAATAACATTTGATATGCATATCCATAGTCTGTGTATCCTGGTGTCTAACACAACTGGATAAAATGGTTATGAAGTTTTAATTTTGCAGAAGAAAAGCAGTGACTAGTAACAGTTTCTCACATATTTATGATAGCGTATTCTAAAGATGAAGCATCCAGAATTTTTTTTTGTAGAATTTAACATTAACAATGCACATATCACTACTTCATTTGATAATCTGGGCTGTGCTTTTTACAGTCCTGCTGTTCCTTACTGGGTGACTACCCCCCCTTCTCTTATGGCATAGCCAGATTGACTCAGTAGAACTACCGATACCACTGATAGCCACTTTGCTCTTTACAGTTACAAACTTCTTAAAAACATGTGTCACCTACTCCCTTTCCTATCAACCTACCCTGTTGGAATAGCCAGAATTCTGTCTTCCTGCTGCACAAGACATTGGGCCAGATATTCAAAACTTTGCCCTGGGGCAAAATTAGCACTGCCCAGCATGCAAAATTAGCCCGGACCCAATATATCGCTATATTCAAAAGGGATAACCCCGATGCTAATCCTGCTGAATATTGCATGCTAAGGAAGCCGGGCAATCTGGGCTGGGAGTGCAGTGCAAACATAGCCCGGGAATAAGACAGCTCTAAATATAGCAATCAGGAAGTGCACACCACAACAGCAGCCAAGTACACAGTGACGTAAAGGAGGGTAGAGGTGAACTATCTGGCCAATGTGTATGCCAGCAAATGCGTGGACTCAGTACAGCAGCAGCGCATGTGAAAGTACATTGTGCAAAACTCTACAATATTGTCCAAAACAGTTGCGCAGCACTAAGATGTTTGTGTGGGTTTAACACAGAGCTAAGCCACTTCCCTAGTGCAGAAACATTTGCCCGGGGCTAAACTTTGCTATATTCAAAGGTGACATGCAAATGAGCCTACTTAGGTAGTCTCTGGGCAAACATCCAGGTTAGCATCTCATTATGCCCTGATTTGCATGCAGTTTGCCCAGCATTACTGCAGGGTCTCACAGCTCCACCTGTAGGTCAGTCTGGAAATACAAGGGATGACCTGGTCTGCCCATAGCTCCACCTGTAGGTCAGTCTGGCAGTGCATGGTGGTAGCTGCAGGCTACATCTTTACAGTTCAGCATAGCATAATGTGTCCCAGGGGATTACACAGCACAAGCGCAAGTGGTGGTGGTGTTGCATGCAACTGTCAAGCTGTAGGGCATGCTACAGTGCACAGCAGACATTACAGTAGTAAGGGGGCCAGTAGTGTGAGGGATACAGCAATGCCTATGGTGTGTAGGGCAGTGATAACCACTGCATTGTATACAGTGACAGGCTCAACCTGCAGGTGTGTGCTGACAGCGTACATTACTATTATGATGTTGTCTGATCCACAGATGCTGCACCACTGGCAGGGGATGCTCACAGTGACATATACGTGGCTGGTTGTGCATGCTGTGGTAGCTATTCAGCTGTGCAGTATGTTGCTGGGGGGGCACATACGATCAAACAGGCACACTGGTGTTGGGGTATTCCCAACACTGGCCCATGTCCACTGCATGATGTGTCCCAGCCTTGTGGCTGCACCCAGTCTGTGGTGCAGCCTGGCCACTGTACACCCTCCCCTCAACACCCTCCATGCCCACAGTGCTGCATGTGTGTGCTGGCATCTGTTGGTGTCCACAGAAGGGTGGTCAGCAGGTGTGTGCTGTATGGCCCCACTGCCATGGTGTCCACTGGGAAACGGGTCACCATTTACTGCCTGGCATAGCTCGGACTGGTGGCAGATGATGGCATCATTGTGATGCCATCAGTGAGCAGCATGTTTCCTCTATGTCTGGCTTTTTCTATGTGTCATACTTATTGGTTAGGGTTGTGACGAGCCATGCAAAAGCCACGCAAAGCCACAAAGTCACTCAAAGCTGGTTTGCCCAGACTTAAGACTACCTTTTCCTGGGTGGTAATTTGCACCACGCAAAGTGTTACGCTAAGTCGCACAACACCGCTTTATGTGGCGCTATTTGCTGAATATAGCATTGCGCTAACACACACCCTAACTTTGTCCCTTGCATACATTTTACTTTTGCCCAGTGCTAATGCAGTTTGTGTGTGCTATTTGCCCTTTTGAATATAGCGGACCCACGCTAGTCCGGAGCTAATACTGCACAAGCAGTTTGCGCCCAGCGCACAATTTTGAATATCTGGCCCATTGTCTTCCCCTACTAATTGTTTTTGAGTACCTCTAAGTCCTGGACTTGCCTGTACACCAAGCTCCCTGGATCATAAATTTACTGGATGTGATCCTTAAATATGCTGCATTCAGGTTGGAATTGTTGACACTCTGTGCTTTCTTGCTCCAACCTAGGGGTCTACCACTGTTGTGCTACCCAGCTCAGCTGTCCATTCCTTGGTGAAACTGTGCATCTAACTCCTGAACCTCATGACCCCTTGCGCTGCCTGCCTTTTATACCCCTATCCTTTAATTAGAACCCCAAGATAAGGCTGAGTAAAATTAGAAAATTCCACTTTTATGGAATTTTTCATGAAATGCTGCAATTTTAACAAAGGCTCTTGGAATTTGACTTTAAGTAGAGATGCTGTTTTGCAATTAATAAAATTGACACACACAGTCCCCTTGTAAGGTCTACAAACCTGCCACATTTAATAACATTGCACTCTCTAGTTTTACAGTTCCAGGGGTTTATAAATTTGTAGTTTACATTCTTCCAAAATAAAATTTTTAAATGTTGTGAAAGTTTGACTACTTTTCATTTACCCATTTAAAGCTGAAAATATGAACTTTTTCAGAAATGATCATGTGGTATAGTAGTTTAAATGTTTCAACTCTGGTTAAATTTGGATATGTACTTTTAAAATTAGAGGGAACTAACTGAAATTTAAATTTTGATGACATGTTTGGCAGGCTGTAACACAGTTCCATTTAAAGCTAGAAATCCGAAACTATGTGCATATACAAATGTCATGCTAACCTGTATACCTGGCAAGTTCCGTAATATTTCAATGACTACTATCAACGTTATACTAAAATTACAGCAATCCAAATTTTGGCAAAATATTTGACTGCTAATAACTTAGCTCCCATTAAAGCTTGAGACTTACAACATGGTGCATATATACATTGCATGTGCTTCTCTAAATCCTGATATTGTGGAGAAATTTGAAGAAGAAATTTAAAATGATCTCAAAATGACTGAAAATTACATTTTGATTAAATGTTTGGCAACCCATAACTCTACCCCCTTTTGAAATATAACTCTGAAATTTGGTACACATGTGACAGTCATAAGGTACTACTTACATTCCAAACATGGTGTTATTTGACCGTGCACTTTTAAAACTATAGTGAAATAACTGAAATTTAAAATTTTGCTAAATTCCACGATTCTGCAGAATCAGAATGGTTATCCTGTGGGCATTCTGAAGGTGAAATTTTATATTCCACACAGCTCTACCACATAGTCATTACCCTACCCCAGAGCTTGCCAGTTTATTTCAAGGACTGCCCCGATAAGGGATATGCCTAGGAGACAGGGTAGAGACTGGGGGGACCATTCCCAACTTGAATACTGGTCTGGCTGAGTTGCCTGATGGTAACAGAGCATCAGTCCTGCAGATACACCCACGGAATGGTCATAGGGTGGTTCTGAGGATCAGGAAGGTGAGGGGGAAGAAGGATCCTTTGAAGGGCCCACATCGGAACTGAACACTGATCTGACTGTGCCCTTTGAAGGAGCCCAGGTTAGCCCCCTAGAGATGTGGATGATGTTAGAGAAGTTTTGGAATCATTTACCCCAATAGCTGAGGAACAGGATGAACAGGAAGAGGGTGAGGATGAAGAGGAACTCACAGCTAACCCAGGAGTGGGTAGTTGTCCCAGTATTCAGGAGACCCCTAGAAAGACAGAGAGGACAATATGGCCTGTCCTTAAATTGATGTGTAATGCCCTGGGGTTCCAATAGATTTACCATTGTTTGTTGTACATAACGGAGTATACATTTCCCCTCGGTCCCTACAGAAGGTGGTTATGTGCCCAGTTGCTGCTAAGCCCCCTAGGTCTGAGGAAAAGGTGACCCGAAGAAGAAGAAGAGGGAGGTGAGCAGGGTACCTAGAAGGGTTGAGGAAAAGAAATGTACTCTGTGGGACTTTAGTATCTTGTGGCTGATGGGTCAGTCCTATGGGTGCCACTCTCCATGTGGCCAAGGTGCTAAAAGGAAAACAAATCTGCTAGAGTGTACATAATGTTCTGTGTTTGAATGTTCTTAGGGTTACTACATATTAGACAGGAATCAGGTGTATAGTTAGAAATGTTATTAAGGTTGATGTTTCAATTGGGTATCTTTCCTTACGCTTGTGGAAACCAAATGTTTTGAAGGGGGGAGTGTAATCCCCATCTGAGGGCTTACCTGGAATTATCTCATGATATCCCTGTTTTACCCATTTTCCAGGTGTTTCCTAAGAGTTCCCCAAGTAATGTCAGCCACCACAGACCTTTGGGGAGAGGTATTGTTTTGGTTTCTGCCCCACTGTGCTAGGAGAGGTTGGTCATGATTGCCATACTCCCCTTTGTACCTTGATGCATAGCAGTGATTGCGCAAATGCGAATTTGTGCTTTGGTGTGCTGACCACCTGATTTGAGTCAGCTGGGAAGTTTGTTTGTGGTCCCGGTACCCCTCCTGATGGACTTGGGGACTGGAGACCTGAGTGGGGATCAGGTAGAAGCCTGTAATCACAATAAAATGGAGTTTGAACAGTGGGGCCACTCAGGAGTCATGAATATTAATGAGTGACTCCATGAATATTAATAAGGTTGCTGCCTGCCACCTGGAAGGGCAAAATTTCAGTGGCAACAACAGCTGTTTAGCAAGGGTTATCTGTTTACCAATGGACTTGTTCATTGGTATGTGCTTTTTTGAGCTGAAGTAGGTGCACCTCTGGAGAGGGGTGGTAAACACTGTATGAAACTAGTACAAATTGTTTAATATTAGCTGTGTCCTGACTGAAATAGGCAAGGGGGCCATCCATATCTTGTGACACTCAGTAGCTCTTCATCAAGGCATACTGGGATTGTGGAGGTCTGTCCCAGTCCTCTGTGCCACAGTAGAGTACATTAGGGGTCACTGAGAGTTTGGCCTTTTGGTTGGGATATATTACAGCTAATAACTGCTCTGTTGTGGGCAGTTATTTACCCAAAAGTGTTTTTAAACACTATTTTTTAAAGGTAACAACTGTGCCGAAACCGGAAGTCAAAGCACTGCTTACTTCCGGTCCCGACTCTTGTAAAGCCTAGTTCTTGTGAGCGGGGCTCTCTATGTGCTCTGTGCTCTTTTGAGCTGGAGTAGGTGAACCTGTGGAGAGAGGTGGTGAACGCTGTATGAAACTTGTACAAATTGTTTAATATTAGCTGTGTCTTGACTGAAATAGGAAAGGGGGCCATCCGTAACTTGTGACACTCACTCATTCTTCAGCAAGGCATACTGGTATTGAGGAGGTCTGTCACAGTCCTCGGTGCCACAGTAGAGTACATTAGGGATCACTGAGAGTTTTTGCTACTTGTTGGGATATATTACTACTTATAAGTGCTCTGTTGTGGGCAGTTTTTTACCCAAAAGTGTTTTCAAACACTATTTTTTAAAGGTAACAACTGTGCTGAAACCAGACGTCAAAGCATTACTTACTTCCGGTCATGGCTGTTGAAAAGGCTCACTCTTGTAAGCGGGGCTCTGTATGTTCTCTTTTGAGCTGGAGTAGGCAAACCTCTAGAAAGGTAACAACTGTGCCAAAACCGGAAGTCAAAGCACTGCTTACTTCCGGTCCCAACTCTTGTAAAGCCTAGTTCTTGCAAGTGGGGCTCTCTATGTGCTCTTTTGAGCTGGAGTAGGTGAACCTGTGGAGAGAGGTGGCAAACACTGTATGAAACTTGTACAAATTGTTTAATATTAGCTGTGTCCCAATCAGAATAGGCAAAGGGGCCATCTGTAACTTGTGCCACTCAGTAGTTCTTCAGCAAAGCATACTGGGATTGTGGAAGTCTGTCCCAGTCCTCGGTGACACAGTAGAGTACATTAGGGGTCATTGAGAGTTTGTGCTCTTGGTTGAGACATATTACAGCTAATAACTGCTCTGTTGGGGGCAGTTTTTTAATAACTGCCAAAACTGGAAGTCAAAGCACCACTTATTGTACTTCTGGTCCCGGCTCTTGAAAAGGCTTGCTCTAGCAAGTGAGGTGAGCGTGTGCTGGGCCACACTTGGAGACGCATGCAGAGACATGCACATCATGCATGTGTCAGCTGGGGAAGCTGGGATGCTGGGTAAGACACAAGTTTATTTTATTTAATTTATTTATTTCATCATTCAGACATAACCTTTGAGCAAAACCCTCTTTTTCAAAGGTTCCACATCTTGACAGGAGGACAACACAGAAAGGTAGTTACAGAGTATGGGTGCACAGGTACAGAGACAAAAAATACAAGAAATAACAGCAGTTGGTCTATTTACAATTGTAAACTATCTCATATAGAGGTACAGCATATTGCAGTTATTACAGCCCAAGGTACATGGTTAGTGCTGTGGGTTTAAGAAACTAATTTAGCAGGAGGTAAGGCACTGTCATTATTTCATATAAAGTCGAGGGGGCGGGTGGGGGAGACTCAACATAGGCTTCACACGCTGTATGTTAATGCAGCCAAGATGAGGCTTTGTCATTAATTCTAGTCAAGGGTGGGAGGGTGAAATTTTCTGTGTAGACTGACCTAGTAGGAACATACTAGAGATCAATGTGAGGGAGGACCATATACAGAATAATCTGGGGGGAAGACAGGTGTTTTGAGACAATCACATTTGTGCAGGATCAATGGCAGGAGAGGGACTTAAAACAGTGCTGAGTTAAGGACAGTAGATAGAAGGCTCATCGGCAGGTTGTGGCTATGGAAGGCTCAAGTTTGAAGGCTGGAAAGTAGTAGGAGAAAGTAAGAGTTTAAACTCAGGGTTACTGGGCAGTAGGGTAACAAACTGGAGAATGCAGCCCAGGAGCAGGCTGACTCCAAGCTACAGGGTGATAGTGCTACAGGTTATCTGCAGCTACAGACCTCAGCCTTGGCCATGTGACATCTTAGTTACGCCTTGAAGATGGGGAGGCTGTTAATGAGTAAAAGGTGTGCTTGGATCTCATTTAACCAAGAAGATTTCCCGTATGCAAAGGACCATTGGCCAAGTGCCATTTTTCTGAAGGGGATGGCAAGTGGGCAAAGAGTCTGCCCTCTAGTGAAGTACTCGGATCTACCTCCCCAGAGCAGTTCTTTGAAGGCCAGTGGAGCTTTACCTAGGAGAGATTTCATGCCAAGCAAGCACATTTGGTATTTGATTCTGCTGGCAAGACTGAGTCAGTTAGTGCACTTGTAGAGGGAGTAGGTGTGTAGGAGATTATCAGCCCCTAAAGCAAACCTGCAGGCCTTGTTGAGGGCCATGCTTACTCATTTTAGCACAATGTCAGATGCCAATCCATAGACCATGAGTCTGTAGTCAATAACAGACAAGATGGAAGAGGAGACTGCCAACCTAAGTGCCTCAGGAGTTAGGTACTGTCTGTGCCTGTAGAGAACTCCAAGTTTGGTGTTCACAGTTTTGACGACCTGATTGATGTGCTGCCCATAAGAGAGGGTGTCATTAATGATCACACCCAAGTATTTAAAAGAGTTGACCTGCTCGAGTGGAGCAGCCTTGTTGTTAGTAATAGTAAGGGACGAAAGAGATCTCTTGTGCTGGTGAGTGGTTATCAGCATCATCTTCATCTTCTTGTATTTGAGAAGCAATTTCTGAGAGCTGAACCAGTCTTCCAAGCTACAAAATGATTACTGCAAATCATCCTGTAGGTGCTGAAGCTTGGCACTACTACTAAGGATGACAGCATCATCTGCATACAGAATAATCTTGCTATTGCAGGCCTTTGGAAGCCTGTTGATGAACAGGCTAAAGAGGAGGGGGGCGAAGTATAGACCCTTGTGGGGCACCCAATACTATATCCCTAGACAAGGAGATAGCTGTCCTAATTTTTACACTCTGTGCTCTGCTGGATAGGTAATCCTGGAACCAAAGGATGCTTTCAGAGGCTAGTCCAAGGTGCTGAAGCTGGTTAAGCAAGATGTGATGGTTCACCGTATCAAAGGCTTTGGTGAGATCTATGAAGATAGATCTCACCAGGCTGCCCCCATCCAAGGCCTTGTGAATGTAGTCTGTGAATTCAACTAAGACTGTAGATGTGCTATGGCACTGATGGAATCTGTGCTGTCATGGGCACAGTAGACTGTACTTCTGAAGGTACTCCATGACCTAGTCACCCATGATCCTTTCAAGTGCATTCGAGAGGGGGGAGAGGATAGATATTGGTCTATAGTTAGCAGTGCAAGACAGGTCCCCACTTTTAAGGAAAGGGGTGACTACAGCTACCTTCCAGTCCACAGGGAATTTTGCCAGGGTGAGAGACTTGTTAAAGATCTTGGTGATTGGAACCAGCAACTCGTCCAAGGCAACTTCCACAAGTTTTATGTCAAATGGGTCATTACCAAGTCTGGTTTTACCCAGCACCTTAGTAATGAAGGTTCTGGCTTCCTTGGTTGTGACAAGCTTGAAGTAAAAATTCGGATGGGTCAAATTATCTCAGGCTTTGGGCAGGTGTTGTAGGGAGGTCAAGGTAGCTGGGTGGGAGGACAGAACTGAGGTCGGAGAAAGCCACATTGAAGGCTTCTGCAATTGTGTGTGGATCTAGTTTGGGGCTGCCATTTAAGTTGAGCACGGAGGGGAGCCTTCTGTCTTCCCTGCTGAGCAGCTCCTTAATGTTATCCCAGAATTGCTTTCCATTGCCCCAGTTATGTTCCAGTTGCTCCTTGTAGTATGTCGCCTTGGCTTGCCTGGCAAGAGCAGTATACTTGTTCCTGGCTGCCCAATGCTTTTAGAACTCAGACTGGTTGCCTGTGCCTTTGGCAAGTTCCCAGAGGTTGTCTTGCTCCTTCATCAGATCAAGGATGTCCCTGGAAATCCATTCATTGGAAGCAGCCCTTATCTTTCTTTTTCTCAGGGGGTCATAGGCATCACAAATACCATTGACTGTGGACACAAAGAATTGCAAAATCTGGTCAATGTCTTGGAGACTATCGAGAGGAGACCAGTCAATATTGGCCAAAGCTGTCTTAAAGTTGCGTTTGGCACCCCCCTTCAGGACTCAGCTAAAAACCAGAGTGGGGGGGTCCTTTTTTACCTTATTAACCCACATACATGCAACTGGCAAGAGGTCACTGAGGCAATCAGGAAGCACCTGAACATTTTTGATTCTATTGGGGCAGTTGGTTGGGATCCAGTCAAGCGGGGTGCCCTTTCCTGTTTTGCAGTTTAGACTGGTGTCTGAACAAATCATATGTGTGAGGTACAACTCCACAATTTGATCCTTAAGATGGTCAATGCCTTTGTTAGTCCAATTAATATTAAAGTCTCCAGTGACAATTGTCACAAACGCACTCAACAGGTCAGGCCCTCTGCTCCCACAGTGCCAACCTCCGAGCACAATAGTGTGAACAGGTAACAGACAGGGCAACCCTCCTGTCTGCTTTTGGGTCTGAATCACCTTTAGTCTCAAGTTTTGGGGTAATTAAAACTGTGAACCTTATGCTAGTGTACCCAATGTACAGGCTTAGATACTTACCCTCTTCGGGGATTGTGGCACAATCTTTCACCAGAGCACCAAGTCAGGCTTCCAAAATGAACCCTTAAAACTCTATTAGAGACCTTAGGTACATTCTTACCATTTTACTCAAGCTCAGTAACACCATCAAGCTGTTGAACAGTTTTGTCAGACTTAACCCTTTGTACGTCACATGCAAAAAAAAAAAGAACTGGCAGACACCAGGCAGTCTTTCACAGAAAAGGTATTTTGCTAAAAGATGATAAAAATATGAAAATGTAAACACAGAACCATACATCAAAGAGCTCACAATCACATAAAAGAACAAGGGCAAAGTGCAAAACAAAAACTCCTGCCACCATACATTTAGACCTTTTCTATCCAATGTATTACCTCTGTAAGTGCCTTTAAGTTAGTTTCTCTTGGAGTCCCAAAATAATATGTCATATTCACCAGTTACAAGGATACATTTCAACTCCATCTCCCCACCCCCTTGGTGAGTCATCTAGCTCCTCCTTTTAGAATGAAAAAAAATACAGACATGATGTCCTATTAGGAGGTATATTAAAAAATGTGGCATCAGTGAAAACTCATTTCCCAAATTATGAGTCTTTGATCAGCCAGTTCCTTTGAGGATTTACAACTCTGCAGTCCGTCACCCAGGTGTAAGATAGCCAACAGTAATCAGCTAACTGATGTCCTGTCCTGTAATAAAATGTATATTTGGCTTCCCAACTTCAAAGCAGCAACAGGTCAGAAAACACCATAAAATGTAATTTCTCAAGGAAGCTAATTACATTACAGAGATCTCCTGGTCAGTTGCATATCCTGTAGCTTCACTGAAACCTGGGGGGAAGGCACCCATGGAAGCACAGGCCCACATACTATATTTTTATATTACATATATCATACAACAATCGTAACCAGCTGGCCAAGCATCACAATCCTCCCCAAATAGACTGAATTTGGGGCTCCATCCCCTGCATGGGATGAGCTCCCTAAGTCAGTTCACTCATATAGATGCAACAAGCCATCTGTGTTCTGATTGGTTGCTCCAGCCCTATGCAAGATCGTCATGTCATATCCTTGCAAGGCAAGACTCCATCTTAACAGTCTACCATTAGTTTTTCCTATTTGGGTCAGCCAAACCAGGGGGTTGTGGTCAGTTTGTACCTCAAAATGATGCCCATGTAAATATGTCTAACTTCTTTAGGGCCCACACTATGGCAAGACACTCCTTTTCCACAGTGGAGTAAGCCTGCTCCCTGGGAAAGAACTTTTAACTCAGGTACACTACAGGGTGATCGTTCCCTTGGTTGGATGTCTGACTCAGTACTGCCCCAATACCCATGTCTGAGGCGTCAGTCTGGACTATAAAAGGTCTGCTATAGTCAGGACTTGTCAATACAAGAGCACTGCATAGCGCCTCCTTTAGTACAGTAAAGGCTTTTTCACAGGCTGGTTCCCAGGTAATTTTTTTAGGTATTTTTTTCTTTACCAGGTCAGATAGGGGAGCAGCCAGGGCACTGTAACTGGGTACAAATTTCCTATAGCACCCTGCTGCCCCAAGAAAACTCTTGATCAGCTTCTGCTTTTCTGGTCTGGGCCATGCCTTGATCACCTCTATTTTTACTTGCTTAGGATGGAGCTGTCCCCAGCCTACAACATGCTCGAGGTATAGCACTTCAGCCATGGCCACCTGGCACTTCTCAGCTTTGACAGTGAGCCTGACCAACTGTATCCTGCCCAGCACTTCCCTAAGGTGGAACAGGTATTCTTCCCAGCTGGCACTGAAGATGGCAATGCCATCCAGGTACACCACGACATACTCCTCAGCACCATTTAACACCTGGTTCACCAACCTTAGGAAAGTCGCCGGGGCATTTTTCATTCTGAAAGGCATTACTTTAAATTCAAATAAGCCTATCGGAGTGATGAATGCCAACCTCTCCTTAGCTCTGTCAGTTAACTCTACCTGCCAATACCCCTTTGTCAGGTCAATAGTCATAAGGTATGTCGCCTCTCCCAACTTCTCCAGGAGTTCATCCATCTGGGGAATCGGTGGGCATCTGACTTTGTGACTGTATTCAGTCCACAATAGTCCACACAGAAATGAGTAGAGTCATCTGGCTTTGGCACAAGGACTATGAGTGAGGGATCTCTGGATTACCCCTAAATCCAGCATTTCCTCCACCTCCCTCCTAATGTCCTTTTGGACAGCCTCTGACACCTGATATGCTGTCAGCCGTATTGGTGTCTGTGTTCCTGTCTCTACATCGTACATTGCTAAGGGGGTTAATACAGGCTTGGCGCTAAACAGTGGGGCAAAGTCTGCTAAAACCTCCCTTATTCCTGGATCTTGTCTAGGGCCAGCTGGGGTGACAATTTAACTGCTTCCACAGAGGACTCCTGCTTGCTTTCTTCCAGCAAGTCCAGAAGGGGGTCTCCTTCATCCATCCCCTCCCCAGGACTACATACTGCAAACACCACGTCAGCCCTATTAGCATATGCCTTCATCTGTTGACATGGTACATTCTTTCTGTATGTCTTCTGTCAGGTAACTCTATGATATAGTTCATGTCAATTACTTTTCTAACTACTTTGTATGGTCCTGCCCACACAGCCAGCAGCTTGTCTTTCTGGACTGGGATAAGGACCATGACTTCCTGACCCACCGTATAGGAGCAAGCTCTGGCTCTGCAATAGTACCACACTTTTTTGTTTCTGTTGGGCAGCTGCCAGGTTGCTCTGGGCTGTCCCCATAAGCTCCTTCAGCCTTTCCCTAAACCTAAGGATGTAATCCACTATGGGAGTTCCCTGGGTGGTGTGCTTGCCTTCCCAGTCCTCCTGGATCAAGTCTAGGGGCCCATGTTCCCTGCATCCATGTAAGAGCTCGAAGGATGAAAATCCTGTTGACTCTTGGGGCACCTCCCTGTATGCAAACAACAGGTGGGGAATTTATTTCACCCAGTCCCTCCCATGCTGTTCAGCAAACGTTTGGAGTATTGACTTCAGAGTACCATTAAATCTTTCCACAAGCCCATTGGCTTGCGGGTGATAAGGTGCCGTTCGCCTCTGCACCACCCCACACTTTTCCCACAAATATTTCATCAAGTCCGACATGAAGGAACCCCCTCGATCAGTGATAACCTCCTGTGGAAACCCAACAATAGAGAAAATTCCAAGTAAGGCATCTGCCACTTTGTCTGGCTTCAGTGAGGATAGGGTGACTGCCTCTGGATACCAGTTGGCATGACCCACCACAGTCAGGATGAACCTCTTCCTGGAGGAGCTGGGGGAATTTAATGACCCCGCAATATCCATTCCCACCCTAGAAGTGAGGGGAGAAAATCTTTTATGTGTAGAGATATTGAAATTCATACATCACCTACACTTCTTATGTTTACTTTTATTCATCACTGGACTCCATTTATCATCATCACTGCTACTACATACTTCCCTAACTCTTTTTTGGGATTCTTCCTGAGATTTGTTTATTTATTTGAGTATCCCAGGTGTAGAATCTGGCGTTTGTTCAGAAGTAGCCTTAATGATGGTATCATTATGTTGCATATCTTTGATAATGTATTCCAGTTATTTAATCTTAGTTTTACGTGCCATTATCTCTTGCCATTGTTTACACTTGAGACCATCAAAACCTGTCTGGTGTTCTAAACAAAACTTATTGCAAATAATGCAGAGCATGGCAATTTCCCCTGAACTTAGAGTTAAAAAATCTTCTCTAATCTCATGTTGTTGTTATTTTATAAAAAGCAATTTACATATAACACCAATCAAACAGTTTCTCTCCAGCCATATCTCTGACCAGGTTGAAGGAGTGCTGCATCTCTCCTGTGACACTGTATGGGCTCCATAGAACTGGATGGGAGCTGACATGTTTGTGACACTTGACCCCAAGATCACAGCCAATCATTGATCTAGGTGCCCAAAACTTGGACAGAGGGACTCCTGGGAAAAGAAGGGGACTAATTCGGGTGCCTAGATCATACCCCGATAAATGAGCAGGAAATATTGAACTCTATGGATATAGCTTATTAATAGGCTTTGTCAGCCAACCAGAACTGTGGATTTTAGGCTGAAACAGTGTGGACTTTCTGGAATAATTTCAATCTGTTTCTGGGCTCTGTACAAGTCAGGAGGATCCTGTGAGTGCAAATTTGGGACTTCAGGGGCTTACCCAGGCCCTATTTGGAGATTGTTGTTGGCAGAACTGGATTGAGAAGGGGAAAGAGAGAAAAGAAACTGAACTGCGATCCTGATTCCCCAGGTACTGAGGAATGAGAAGGGGAAAGAGATGAAAGAGATTGAACTGTGATCCTGATTCCCCAGGTACTAAAAAGCTGCTTAAATACTTCTGAGGGAAATTAAATGCTGTAGAAACCCTGAACTAGCTGGTTGAATTGGCTGAGGGGATTGTGTGAATCATCTGAGGGTTACAGTTTGCTGCAGAGGATTTCAATGGCTTGTGTGGAACTGAAATTGTGATTTTGAAGAGGCAAAGCATCTCTGGTCTTCGGGTGCTAGTCAGGTGCTGTACATGTCCTGAGGTAATTGGTTAAAGTGGCTGAGAGCTGTGCCCCAGCTACAGCCGAAGAAAACGTTGTGGACATTGCTTAGTGGGAAAGAGTGCACTGTTGTACAGGGGCTGATTGTTCTTGGATTCCCCTGTTATATTGCACCTGCATGTCTTTGAACTGAGGCTAGCACCCACTTAAGTTGGCACTGGACGTTACTGGAAAAAGCTACCTATGAACTATTTGTGCTGAGAGCTCAGTGCAGGGACTGCAGGGGGGCTCCCACTATTTCAGTAGTTCTCATCCTGAGCCGGGGGGGAATCTGCTAGCCCCATTCAAATGGGACTCACTTTCTCGGGGGGGTCACTGAAGCTTGCTTGGCTGCTAGGGTACCTACGACCTAATGTGGGAGCAGGGCTGTGGAGCCATTCCCGGGTCTGGGCCTTCTGGGGCTGGTGTTGTCCTGCCACAGAGCTCTGCAATGGGCCAGAAGCAGCTGAAGGGAACAAGTGGTCAGAACTACAATCAAGGTGACCAGCTGTAAGAGTGTTGAACAAGATCCATCCAGCCTGAGGGATTCAGGCTGGCCTGCTTTCTGCTCTATTGCACCAAACAAGGAGCTCCATACCCCAGGTGTTGAAATCAACAAACCATGCATACTTAGGACCTGACTCCAGGAAAGGGAAAGAGAGATTGGTGTGTTCTTTCTCCATTTAAGTTCTTTACAATATTTCAGGGCCCCAAGAGCTGGCCATCCTGCAGCACCAATCAGGCCTGCACCTCGACTAATTGGGAACACTGATACCTGTGGGGGTGGGTTCAGCCTACAGGCCCAAATGTTTAATAATGTTATCTGCATTACTAACTTTTTTTTCTTCACAGCAATCCTTTTGTCCAGGTATCCCTTCCCAAGAACTTACCCCTGAATAAAGCTGTTAATTTATTTGTTGAAATTACTGTGTTAGTGAAGGTCATTGCATTTACTCAGTGTTGAGATTTATGATTTATGGTGGAACTAGGTTATTGGGGATACTGTGTGCAGAGTGGTTGGTTGGGGAGGTGGGGAGGTACAGTATCCCAGGGGCTGTACCAGGTGGATACCAGGCCCACTAATACTTTACTCTGGGTGGAGGCACCATGCTACTATCAATATTTCTGGGAACGAAGACCCAACTGTCACCATAGCAGGAGCCAGACCCGTTGCCTAGCACCAGGGACAGCAGGCAAGGGGGGTAGCCCACTGGCATACGATGCCTGAGCTACACAAAGGTTCCACATCTGATAAGTACAAGGAATGAGAAATACAACATACATTCACCAGATCAGGAAGAGCCTGGTCAGGTACAGGCAACAATAAATTAGCAGTAAAGGTAATTTACACACTGTAGTATAGCTGTCCCAAGAGTACAAGTTTGCAAGTACCAGTAATGTATAGGCACAGGATAAACATGGTATACTGGGCAGAGGTCAATTAAAAACAGCAGCAGGTTGATTTCATAGTCAGTTCTTCTTTTAAGGATTTCCTAAAGTGTGCAATTTTGGAAAGTCCTACTAGGGATTCTGGGAGCTTCTTAAGCCATTGGCAAGCACCGACTGCAAAACAGCACCTGCCCAGGCTTGTTTTTCAAAACGGGACTTCAGTGGCTTGTCTAGGCATACCTCTGGTAGAATATTGGTTTGTGACTGGGCAGAAGAGATCTTTAATTGAAGTGGAGGTGAGGCCCAACATAGCTTTTTTTGCCATCAGACAGGACTGGTATTTTAGCCTGTCCCAAAATGGTATCCATTTGTTAAGAGCATACAATGAGCAGCTGTCTGCCCTACTGGCAAAATAACAGGCTTTGTTGAGTACCATCCTTACTCAGGAGAAGGTAGTGTCACAAGCTGCCCCATATACTGGGAGAACATAGACAATGAGAGGTAGGATCATACTGGAGACTACCAGGCATCTAGCCTCCTGGGTGAAGTTAAGGCATTGCCTGTAGAGAGCTCCTAACTTTCTATTGGCCAGATGTGTGATGTTGTCAACATGTGTCAAGAATGAAAGGGTGTCATCCTAGGTAACACCCAGGTACTTGAAGGAATCAATCTGGTCCAAGGCAGTTCAGTGTGCACTATGGATAGTATGATAATGGGTCTTTTTCTTCAGATGTGGACCAGCAAACAACATGGTGTTTTTCTTCTTATAGTTCAGGACCAGTTTATTGACTTGGAACAATCCTCCAGAGAATGGAAGCTGCTTTGTAGATCTCTGGAGAGTTTCTCATGATGTGGACTGCTGTTGAAGACCACCCCATCATCAGTGTATAACAGCACCTTTGAGAGAAGGCAGGCTTCAGGGAGTCTGTTTATAAACAGGCTAAAGAGGAGAGGGCCAAGTACTGGCCTTAAAGGGACACCAACTGAGACTCTATTAGAGCTGGAGAGAACTCCATCACTCTTTACCCTCTGAGTACATCCTGGAAGGTAGCAACTGAGCCAGTCTGAAGTTTTGGAAGAGAGGCCCAGGGAAGAGAGCTTGTCAAGCAGTAGTGAGTGGCTCATGATGGCTCCAACCAGATGACCTTTGTCAAGGGCCTCATGCAGGTGCTTGGTGTATTCTATTAGGCCAGTACCAGTGCTGTGTAGTTTTCTGAAGCCATGCTGCTGTTTACACACAGCCATGCAGTATGTACTGTAAGCTGTCATTCACAACCTTGTGATTGACACAGGTCATTCAAAAGGTTGTGACGGACAGCTTACAGTACACACTGCAAGCCCATTGGTTGACACAGTCTACCAATGGGCTAACAGTAGTACAGAATGTTATCATTCACAGATAGCTCTGTTGGCAAGCAACTGTGGTGATGTGAGGGTGAGTTGAGCTGCCTAGTGACATTTGGAACATGCTGGGATGAAGGGAGAGGGGGTGGGTGGATGCCTGCATGGGTGGTGGGGTGAAGGTCTGCTGGACCACTAGGGATACATTTGGAAACAGCATGGGGATGCAATCTGGATGGGGCAGGAGGGGGGTTCAGTAGCCTAATATAGCTGAGGGCTGATATTGTTACCATACAGGGCTACAGGCAGGGAGGGGGCTACAAATACCTACAATGGCTGAGGGCTGATTTTGGTACAATACAGGGCTATGGGCAGGGAGGGGGACACCTGGACTGCCAGGGTTGGCAGGCTGCTGTGCTGCTGTCTGCAGTATGGCAGCCTGTCTGTGGGTGGATACCCACTTAAGTCTACTTGTTGTAGACTTATCTTTTGGAGGCACATCTCCGGACATGCTCTGGGGATGTGCCTCCGAGTTGGGTTGTGAATAGGGATGTGCACCACATGCATGGACACGCCCCATGCAGAACCCCTCCAGATGTGCCACATATCATTATGGGTGATGTGCAGCACAACTGCAATGTGCAGCACAACTGCAATGTGTCTGGTGCTGGCACATTGGTCCACTTCCAGAATCACACCAGTGCACAAGTTGGGATGTGCCGGTGCATCCCATTTGTGAATCCTGCCCCAATGTTATCCTATGGAAATTCTGATTTTTTATTTGTATGTTTTTTATATGGTCCCTAAAATGTTTTGGGATATTATGTGTTATTCTTGCTGTACTCATTAAGACCTTTGTTTTAATATATAGATTGTGCTTTAACTGCAAATGTTGAGAGAGTTATGGCTTGTTGATGTTGAAGTGTGGAAACAAAAATAAGCCCAAATTCTTTTTTCATATGAAGGGATCCCTTTTTGTATGAGCAAGACAACCTTGTGAAAGAGGGCCCCTTCATAAGAGAAAAAAATGTGAAAAAACTAAGTCCCAATTCTTTCTTCATATAAAGGAATCCCTTTTCACTGTTTTGTTCATATGAAAAAGGATCCCTTAATAAGAAAAATTAATCTGAAAAAGAATGAAGTCCAAATTCTTTTTTCACATGAAGGCATCATTTTTCATATGAATGAAAAAAAAAATCATGAAAATGGATCCCTCCATATGAAAAAAAATTTGGACTTAGTTTTTTTTTCAGATTCTTTTTTCATAAGAAAAGGTCCTTTTTCGTGAGATTTTTTTCATTCATATGAAAAAAGATGCCTTCATTTGTAAAAAAGAATCTGAAAAAAGAAAACAAGTCCAATTTTTATTTTTTTTATATGAAGGGATCCTTTTTGTATAGCCCAATTCCTTTTTCATATGGCTATACGAAAAAAGAAATCAAATCACAAAAAAGATTTAAAATGTATAAAAGCATATTATAAGGTCAATTTTTTCCAAAAAGTAACTCCAGAATCCCCCTAACAGGGTCCCAATTAACAAAATACATGTGTTGATCTCTCTGCAGGATCTCATCTTAATGGATTTTCAAAAGAAACAAGATGGCTCAATACAACAAAATATTTTTTTTCTCACAAAAAGGATTATCCCATATGAAAAATTATCTTTTTTCATATGGAGCAAATTTTTTTGTTTGTTTCAAGCAGCTATCCCCCAAAAAATTACTGAACGTGCTCAGAACCAAAATCTCTAATTGTTATAAACATTGGAACAGATAAATATTTTTTCACCAAACCAACAAAAGGCTCCACTGGGTCCCATGCCCTTTCTACCCTGAAAATGTCTGAGCAAAATTCCAAACCATCTAGGCACTAGGCAATGACAAATAAAACAGCAACAGAAAAATGTTTCACTTGTTTTGCTGCCCAGATCGCAAAATCTGCAAATCTGACTGGAACTAAACTTGGTATCTCAAGAGATCTTTCCCCCAAGACTGCATATGCAAAATGTATGCAAATCTGTTGAATGATTGTGAAGCTATTAAAGTGCAAAATTTGAGGTTTAACATAGAACCCCTTCCTCAATCATAACTATAGTGGCACTACTATGCCACTATAATATAAATAATTCAAATAAACATTGAGAAGGAGGGCAGGTGACATAGAAAGGAGGGGATTGGGAAAACAGTACTGGAGGTGGGCACTGTGGTTCACTTTTACAGATGAAATTGGATAATAATGAGAGAGGCTGGCTGAGCTGGGGGAAAGGGAACAAAAGAGAGAGAGAGAGAGAGAGACAGAGACAGATAGACAGATAGGTAGGTAGATAAAGAACCTCTGTGCGCAAGCACTGAGACAAGGGTTACCCCGAAGGGCATTTGGCTGGGAAGCCAAGTTTCAAGAAAATACAAAATCACACATGCCTACACAATGCAAAGCATCATGGGCTGCATATGCAAATCACCACAGAATATTATGCTGGTTCATGTATGTATGTAGGTAGATGCCAGAGAGAGAGAGAGAGAGAGAAACAGACAGACAGACAGACAGATCAACATAGCCAGAGAAATAGGGCTTGATAGCAAGAGAGCGACCCATCAAGATCACTGGCTCACTGCTAGCACACAAGCTGTCAGCACGCCTCTATCTGTGACTGCAGATGTCAAGAATGTCCCTCTGTTCTTACACTGAGAGCAAAGATGAATGGCCCCTCTCACTAAGCTGGGAACCATGGATTTTGAAGTGCCCAGAAGAAGTATTTCTGGTCTATTTTAATACAAAGAAAGAAGCACACACCAGAATCTAGCTAAATAGGTCTCTGTATAGCTAGCTTTAGATGTATGTATTTAAAAAATACATAGTTTTTATGTATTTTCCCTGCTTTTTAGTTCAGCAGAAAAAAACAAGATGGTGGCTGTCATGATAAGTATTCTTTTTCTCACGGCAAGTAAATCATGTGCACAATGTCTATAATTTTTTAAAAATGCACTGTTTTCCTACTTCTTTTATACCACACTTCCTACTTGTCCCTTACACCAGCACTTACACACACAGCAACACAATGCGGTGGTCCCTTTGATTTTTATTATAAAAATGAGATCCAGTGTATATAATGCATACCGTTAGTGGGACACTGTCATTAGGGTGCCATAATGTGGTTGTACTAAAGAGAGCACCCGCAATGTGGCTGATCAGTAGTTTGGGGCACAAGACACTATGGCCGCCACCTCCCTGATTCAGGGTGGGAGGAGGTGATTATAAAATAGCAGGGGAGTACAGGGGGTGCAGTACCCCATGACAAGGGCATGCATGGGTTGTAGTCCCTTGCAGAAAATCATGTACACACCATGTGGGGTCTGGCATCGGTGACTAGTTCCTTTGCACTGCCCTACTGGACTATCTTTTGTCTGCACCCTTATTGACAGTGCAGTTTCTTTGTGCACCGACGTGGGTGAACCTGTATATAATATCCAAAAATACTAATGCTGCAGTATTCTTCATTTATCATAACATGACATGTATCGTGTATATCTACAAAATGTTGCACATCCAAACACAAGATTGCGATGAACATTGAGGGAATACTTTGATTTCTGTGATGTTCAGAAGTACATATTGTTAGTTAACCAAGTGTGCCTAAATAAATCATCTGAATTCAGTTTTTGTTTTTTCTTTTTTGGTTTTTTTCTTTTTTTTTTTATTTACTGTATAATCGGAATTACAATCCTTTGAGTCATAGACTCTTTTGCAAAGGCTCCACGTCGTTTACAGGTGGTGGAGGGAGAACCAAAGTACAAGAAAGACAGACGGAATGAGCAATTATATACAGGTTTCAGTACAGACAGTATTTATACAATGGCTTCACGGTGGTTACAGGGGGTGGAGAGACACAAGACAATATAAAGCATTAAAAGAAACAAATATTTTTTTATACACTTTGATTTTTTCAGGTTACAGAATTGACATGGCAGTTGAGAGGCATTTTAAAAGCTTTTGGGAGGCATACATGTGGCCCAAGACAGGAGGTTAGTGCAGAGGGTGGGTACGTAGGGGACTAGGAAGTCCCTGAGTCAGTTATGGGGATGAAGGAGGAGAGAGCAGGCCTTATTGGCATTCACATTTAGAGTTTTCAAAGAGGTGTGTTCGAAGGCCTGTTTTGAAAAGTGCGATGCTGTGGGTCTGGGAGAGAGTAGGGGGGAGGGTGTTGAGCCATTTGGTGGCACGGTAGCGGAAGGATCTCTGCCCTAGAGACGTTCGACATGGGGGGGACCATGAAGGATGAGGTAGCCAACTGTCTGGTAGTCCACCTGTGAGGGGCCGGGCTGACGATGGGGAGCAGTCCGGCTGGAGTAAGCTGGAGGTGGATCTTTTTTGCTAAGATGCAGGTTTGATATTTGAGTCTTTGATGGAAATTAAGCCAACCTGTCAGTGTGTACAGATCGCAGGTTTCAGTTTGTCATGCTCTTGTCGAGCTGTCAAGCTTGTGACATGTATTGCTGCTTCCATGTGTGTGTTATGTCTCTTTAGTTTGGCACATTTGGGATGGATTTCAGTGAATTAGATGTTCAGTTCCAGAGTACTTAGTCCTGAACACAAAACAGTAATCACGCAAAGGTGCCTCTAAAAGATGTGCATAAAGTCTGTAATTGTTAACAATGAACTGTTTCCCTACTTCTTTTTATTTTACCACACTACCTACCCTCCTTACACACACACTCACAACAACACAATGCAGTGATGCTCTTTGATTTCTATATTAAATATGAGTTCCATAGTATGCAATATCCAATTGTAGAAAATAAAAAATGCCACACACACACCAAGAATAAGTACTGCTGGATTACATTTATTAATCAAGCCACATTTTGTAACATAAACACTGGGCTAACAGCCCTATGTATTGCCTCTGAAGGAGACTTCATCAGGGGTGAGACTGTAAACTAAAGGTTATTCTGCAAATTGCTCATGAGTCACCAAGAAATAAGAAGCACCCCTCTATGAAACCAATGAAATATGAGACATCAGGCCCAATTCACAAAAGTTCTAGGATCGACGCAAATGACTTGCATCATGGAGTGTGATACAAGGGGTGACCTGCATCAAACTCTGTGGATAATGCAGTTCACAAAGAGACATGCCCCACGTCCCATGCACTGGACGCAGCATGTTAGACCAGCTACCACCAATCTAACTTTGTGTCTCTGGGGAATGCATCTTACGGGGCTTGTGCCAAACATTTGGCGTAAGCTGCTGTAAACCGATGAAAATGCTGCAACTGCACCAGCCCTTCCTGAATCAGGCTGCACTGTGCTAAAGGGCTTTGGTGCAGCTGTGGCAAATACTTTGGATAGTGCAGGGCTTGGGGCAAACCCTGTGACATCATTTGTGAATCAGTCCCATCATTATAATGACTGCAAATTGCTTGAACTTTCATACACATACATGTCAGAAAAGCTGATAAAAATTTCAAAAGAATTTAATATTTGCCAATATGAGTTTATTCACAAGTGAGCAACAACTGAGCACATGGAGCTCTACTACCATTTCAAAACTCACTGTTACAGCCCTTTTTTTGGCTTCAAATAATCAAACATGAGCTAAGATCATAATGTCTGACAGTAAACTTCCAAAAACAAACTAAAATCAAATGATATACTGTTGACTTAACGGTAGAAAGTACAATGTCGTGTAATCTTATCATTTTAAAACCTCACCTAAGACATCAAAAAATTAAAGTCAGCACACTGCTGAATGAAATGATTCAGCTCTCAGTTATACAGAAAAGCTTTACTTAGAAATGCTGCCATGATTCTCTGAGATATGCATCACTGAAGATAAAGATTATAGAAAAATGTGTGGAAATGTATTAAATACTTTGAGTCTTTTTTTGTCTTGAAATGCTTTGGGCATATATACAATAAAATGTATTCCACTACTTTACTTCATTGAAAAATGGGATCTGTGTGAAGTAAAAACATGCTTTGCTGCACTCTGCTCTCTCATCTGACAACTGTCAGCTCAGATGAGAGGCTGTGACATGTATGCTCTCCCAGCCAGAAAATCCACTGAGTAACCACCAGCACGACAGGCCATGACAGTTTTCAACTGAGCACAGCAAATGATTACAGATGGTGTAAATATGCATGTAAAACATATTAAAAATGCAGTTAATACTAACATACTAACATACTATTTGCCAGCAGATTAGGCCTTACGGTCTATCGAGTCTGCTCGAACTTTAGATCCTTAGTTGGGTGCCGAGACCCTCCCATCCCTTGTGCTCCAGAAACCCGTATCATCCATCCCCACCCCCCTGGGACAGGACATCATCTGATACATCCACTTTCTGTGTCTGTCCCATCCTCTCTTGAAGCCCTCCACTGTGGATCTCCGAACTAGCTCACCAGGCAATGCATTCCAAGGGTCCACCACCCGCTCAGTGAAAAACCTCCTCCTCTTTTCCCCCCTTACCCTTCCACCTTCCAACTTCAAACCATGCCTCTGGTGATGCCTCCCTGCTTAGCTCCAAAGATCCCTCCATGTTTACCCTATGTATTCCTTGAGGTACTTGAAGACCTCAATCATGTCCCCCTGTCTCTCCTCTCCTCCAGTGAAAACAGGCAGAGCTCCTAAGTCTGTCCTCATACACAAATCCCCAGCCTCGTGATCATCTTTGTTGCCCTCCTCTGTACCCTCTCTAGGAGCTGTATGTCCCTCTTTAGTGTGGTCTCCAGTACTGTACACAGTACTCAAGGTGTGGTCTAACCAGTCCATTGTACAGCGGCAGAATCACTTCCTTGCTCCTAGAGGTGATCCCCTACGATGCATCCCAACATCCTGTTTGCCTTGCTAGCCGCTCTCCTGCACTGCTCAGAGTTATTCATACATGCATCCACCATGACCCCTAGGTCTTTTCCCTATTGAGGCCTCCAGCCTCCTCCCAGGGTGTACCTGTGTTTAGGGTTTCCACCAAGATGCAACACCTTGCACTTGGTGATATTGAAATTTAATTTCCATGTGTGAGCCCAGCTTCCAGGGTGTCCAGGTCTCTTGCAGGGCCAACCTCCCTCTTCTCCTCAACTACTGCTCCCATCTTGAGTCATCCTGAAGAGACTCATTTCACACCCTATACCCTCCTGATGTCCGATATGTATGCATTAAACAGGATCGGACCCAGGACCGAGCTCCCGCGGTACCCCACCACTCAACCTCTCTAGGGTTCGAGAGCTCCCACAGTACTACTCTCTGAGTGCATCCAGCTAGCCAGTTTTCAATCCATCTGACCATCAAAGGGCCTACCCTAACCCCATCAGTTTCTCCACCAGACCATTAGACAGAGTCAAACGCCTTGCTGAAGTCCAAGAATAATACATCCACAGGCTTACCCCTGTCCAGTTCTGATGTTACCCATTCATAGAACTCCACAAGGTTGGTTTGACATGATCTACCTGGCACAAACCCATGTTGCCGACTATCCAGACCTCCCACCTCCTCCAAGTACACCCCCAATCGTTCCTTTAGTATACCTCCATTAATTTTCCCACCACCGAGGTCAAACTGATGGGTCTATAGTTACCTTACTTCCTCGACTCCCCTTTATGGATTGGTACCATTATGTGCCTCTCACCAATCCCTAGGTACCCTCCCTGTCTCAAGTGACCTGCTGAAAAGCTCCACCAGGGTGCAGCCAGTATGTCCGCAATTCCCATAGTACTCTCGGATGAATGCCATCCGCCCAGGAGATTTGTCTTTCTTTAGGGCCTTGAGGGCTAACCACACCTTTTGGGAGAGATAGCATCATCCGTCCCTCCACCTTACTGGCCTTTTATCTTTACCCAGATGTGACAACCCTGGGTACCTCTCTCCCTCTTGCTCCATTTTTGTTGCTCCCTGATCCCACTTACTGATGTTTCTATCCCTTCGTGCCTTGCTTTGTAGATATCCCATCCCCCTCCCTAGTGAACACAGAGGCAAAGTACTTGTTAAATACCTCTGCCTGGTCCCTCGCCTCTTCCACCCACCCTCCTTCTGATCTCAATCTGCTGAGATGGCTCTTAGTTTTTCTCCGCCCCCTGTACCGAAGAACCCCTTTCCCTCCATGTATCCCCTGTGCCAGCCGCTGCTCTTTACTGGACTTTGCTCCCTCACCATACGGGTGACTTTTCTAGATGCAAGCTGGTACATTTCTTATCCCTATCCCTCTTGTTGTTTTATATTTTTGTAGGCTTCTTTTCTCTGACTGCTACCTGTACCTCACTGGACCACCAGCATGGTTTATGTGACCTTGCTCCTCACGCTTCAACTTAGTGCAGATCCTGACTGCCTCATGAAGTCCCCGTTTTATGACCTCCCATCTCCTTTCCACACTTGTCATTGAGGTAATCCCCATCAAGTGATCCTTGAGAATATTTCCCATGCCCATGAAGTCTGCCCCTGAAGTCCACTGCCAGTGTCCTAGATCTCACCCCCCCTTCCCCCAAGCTTAGTTGAAACCAGACAGTATTGTGGTCGCTCCCAGTCAGGGGGTCTTGTACAACCATGTCCCTTACCAGATCCCCATCTGCCAGAACCACATCCAGGACATGCCCCTCCCTTGTGGGCTCCATCACATGCTGTGTTAAGAAAAACATCCTGGAAGCCATCCAGCAGCCTCTGCTCCTTGGCCACCTTAGAGGACATGGTTCCCCAGTTTGTACCTGGCATATTAAGGTCCCCCATCAACACCACTCCTTCCCCTTTTGGTCCACACTGGCAATGATGTTGTCCAGTAAACCATCCTCTAGAACCTCACTCATCCGGGGTCCTATATGCTACACCCAGCTTGACCTTATTTCCTGCCATGGATCGTAGTGACCCATAAGGCCTCCACGCTTCCTCTGCCTCTTCTACCCTAGCAATTTCTATGTCATCTCTAATGAACATAGCCACTCCACCCCTCTGCCCTCCTTTCTATCCTTCCTGAGCATAGTGTACCCCCGCACGTTTAGGTCCCAGTCATGGTTTTTGTTGGCCCACGTTTCCGTGACCGCCGCCACATCCACCCCCTCTTGAACAGCATGGCCTGGAACTCTGGCAACTTGTTTCCCGAGCTCCTGGCATTTACTAACACCAACCCCCACCCCTTATCCCTGATTCTCTTTGTCGAACCCCACCCAGATTCCTTATACTTCCATCCTCCCTCTGCTCCTCCTGAAACCTCCATCCCCAATCTGTTTACCCCCTTCCCCCCTTCGGCGTGAAGGCTACTCCCCTCATCTGGAGGAGAGGGCTTCTGGTCAGCCCCTCCCTTATCCCTTCCCCCCTTCACAAGTTTAAACCCCACCTTTCTTGTATGCAGCCAGCCATCCCCTGTTTAAGGACTTCCTTCCCTAATGGGGCAAGATGAAACCTGTCCTTGGCATATAGTCCCTTATCCTCCCAAACTCCATTCCAGTTCCCTAACACCCCCAACCCACTCCCTTCACCCTACTTCCTGAGCCAGTCATTAACCTCTGTGAGCTTCATTTTTTTCTCCACTGAGGCCTTTGGTACTGGCAATATCTCCGGAAAGGAAATGTTGCATCCATTATCCCGACAGACTCTGGCAAGTTCTTGGAACCTTGCTTGATTTCCAAAATGCTATTTCCTCTAGATCATTAGTTCCCAAATGCACCAGGAAATCTGGTTTCCTCCACAATCCCTAACCATTTCATACACCATGAACTTTGCTCTGTGCAGTGGCAGCCCAGGATACACACTACCTTCACCTGGCTATGGCATCCACCCCTGTCCCTCCCACTGATACCCCTAATCATCGAGTCTCCCAATAACAGAACCTAACACCGCCATCATCCTTATGGTTACCTCCACTATGCCCTCTCAGCCCCCTTCCCCTTTATTCATGATCTCACCTCGTGGGAGTCTTCCTGCCTTACTAGAGACCCCTTGTCACCCTCCCTTCTGCCTCCCTTGCTATTTTGCCCACTTAACTCAAACTCCTCTGAATAGGTGTCCCTTTAACCCTCTCTTATCTGAACCATTTATCCTGGCCCTGATGGTTTCTCCTTCCCCACACCGCCATCCTCCCCTTGTAATAGTACCCCTGCCTCCAGAGGCTTCTGTGGGTCCCTTTAGCTAGGGCCCCATCTCTGGTACTGACCCCTGCTGAAAGGGGCTCTCCCACCTCCTTGTCTCCCAGTTTCTTCCAATCATGCTTCTCTCTCTCATGTCTGGAATATGTTGCATCTCCCCATTTGCTTAACATATATAGCTTCTCTCCTCTGGGACTATTTCTATCCTTTCCATTGCCAGTCTGTGATGCCCTATGGGTATCAGACTCCTCCCCCGCCTCTGTATAAGTTTTCTCATTTCCACCAACCCTTTCTCCTCTAGGTTGCTTAGTAGCTCAAATTTATTGGCGACACTCTATGTCAGCCTCCATCAAGTAACCCGAGATTCCTGACTGCACCTCTAAACTACCCTCTTCTTCCCTCTTGCTCTGTTCACCTTAGAGCTCCCTTCCCACAGTCTGCTGCTTATGCTTCCGCACAACAGCCCCTCCTGACTCTTCCCTCCACTATCTTTGTATTCAGAATGTTCACCCTGTGACGCTTCCTTAGCATCAACTTCCCTATCTAGGGTCCTCTGTCCCTAATATCCTCCTGCTTGCTGTAACATAACGTCCTGTAATTTCAGAGCGCTGCCTCAGCCTCCCTCAGCCCCACCCTTCTGCTGCCCATATCCACACCCTTATCCTTGGACAACCCCCAGCTCCCCAGCCTTCCCTAACCAATATACCTCACTCCTGATACAAGATAACTGTCTACAGAGTGGGCAGCCTCCCTCTCTCCAGGCCCAATTTAGAATTATTGCCATCCCACAGCCTGTACAGCCTACAACCCTTCCAAAGATGCCTGCCATGGTGGAATATGGCCACCCTGTTTATCCCACTCTGTTTATAATGGCACACCCCCTTTTCTCAGTCCCTTTCCCCTGGAATACAGTTTCTCTCTATACTGACTGTAGTTATTTACAAACCCAATTTCAACCCCACCAATAAAGTTCCAAAGTCTCACAAACACATACAGTCCAGTGTGTGTTCGGTCCCACTAAGAGAGTGTGTAAGCAGACATCAGGTACCGTGATGATGTCACAGGCCCACCAGCTGCTGTTGCTTTAAATTTCAGTCCTAAAACAGAAATACTAGCCTTTCAATCCCAACCCCAGTGGTTTTTCAGTATTTAAGAAAGCCTACAAAACAGGGTGGGTGGGAGGGCTCTTACCAAACACCAGGCAAACAACACATTTAAATTTCCTCTAATTAACCCTGACAAACAACTGTCCCCAAACCTCAAAAAGTTACAATATCACAGCCCAAGTAACAGTTCTAATTCAAGGTAATAATTTTTACCACATAGAGCTAATTTCACTTACAAACTATTCCAATATTTCAGTTAAAACAGAATATAAACCCAGAGCTCTGTCCAACCAACCTGCTGCTGTGAGTTCCCAAGTGAACAATGGAGGCCAGGGTAATTTCTGTTTAAAGACAAGGTAATTGCAGCTAATGTCCCTTCCCCCAAACACCAGGCAAACAACACATTTAAATTTCCCTCTAATTAACCCTGACAAACAACTGTCCCTAAACCTCAAAAAGTTACAATATCACAGCCCAAGTAACAGTTCTAATTCAGGGTAATAATTTTTACCACATAGAGCTAATTTCACTTACAAACTATTCCAATATTTCAGTTAAAACAGAATATAAACCCAGACCTCTGTCCAACCAACCTGCTGCTTTGAGTTCCCAAGTGAACAATGGAGGCCAGGGTAATTTCTGTTTAAAGACAAGGTAATTGCAGCTAATGTCCCTTCCCCCAAACACCAGGCAAACAACACATTTAAATTTCCCTCTAATTAACCCTGACAAACAACTGTCCCCAAACCTCAAAAAGTTACAATATCACAGCCCAAGTAACAGTTCTAATTCAGGGTAATAATTTTTACCACATAGAGCTAATTTCACTTACAAACTATTCCAATATTTCAGTTAAAAACAGAATATAAACCCAGAGCTCTGTCCAACCAACCTGCTGCTGTGAGTTCCCAAGTGAACAATGGAGGCCAGGGTAATTCCTGTTTAAAGACAAGGTAATTGCAGCTAATGTCCCTTCCCCAAACACCAGGCAAACAACACATTTAAATTTCCCTCTAATTAACCCTGACAAACAACTATCCCCAAACCTCAAAAAGTTACAATATCACAGCCCAAGTAACAGTTCTAATTCAGATAATAATTTTTACCACATAGAGCTAATTTCACTTACAAACTATTCCAATATTTCAGTTAAAAACAGAATATAAACCCAGAGCTCTGTCCAACCAACCTGCTGCTGTGAGTTCCCAAGTGAACAACCCAAGTGAATACATTGAATCTTTTAAAAATAACATGCTAAATTAGACAAAAAACAAAGTCACGTTATTGAGATACTTTAGATACTGTACCTTTCATTACATTTTAACTTTAAAAGAAAAGGGGGTGGGCAACCTGAAGGGGAGGGGTTCAAGAAAAGTGGCACTGGGGGTGTGCACCCAATCCACTTACTACTTAAAAAAAACATTGGGAAGGGGTGGGTGATCTAGAAGGGGGGGAGAAAGAAGCAGTACTGGGGCTGGGCATCCCAGTCTGCTTAAGAAAAATTAAAACAAAATACACAGATTAGATAGAGAGAGAGACAGAGAGAGAGAGAGAGATAGATAGATAGATAGATAGATAGATAGATAGATAGATAGATAGATAGATAGATAGATAGATAGAGCAAAAGACAGGTGGATAGATAGATAGATAGATAGATAGATAGATAGATAGATAGATAGAGCAGGAGACAGGTAGATAGATAGATAGATAGATAGATAGATAGATAGATAGATAGATAGATAGATAGATAGCAACAGACAGATAGATAGATAGATATATAGATAGATAGATAGATAGATAGAGACATTGGGCCCTATTCTTGAACACAAGAGGGGTTATGCCCAAATGACATGTATCCCCCCCCCGTGCAACTCTGCAGCCATGAGAGATCCATGCAGGGGCTGCAGTCACAAACACTGGTCCCCGACTGGCTCCCTTACGTGGCCCTGCCCCCCAAGTGTGCAGGTTCAGGGAAGCATTCCCATGCAGGGCTGTGGATCCAGCCAAGCAGCCAGTCGGCTGCCCAGACCTGGTCCTGGAGTGGATCCCTTGTGCCTGCAGAGTGCCATGATGGTCCCAGAATGCAGAGTGGCAGGCACAATGTTGAGGGTGATGATGCCAGCTGACCGCCCATAACCTACCCAGTGTGCCCCAATGGCAGGAGCGTTGCTTTTGGGGAGGGGGCTGATGCCCCCCACTGTGTCCACTGTGGTTGGGAGCTCCATTCCCAGGGGGCACGAAACCATACGCCCAGGTTTGCAGCTGCCCCCAGACTGCATACCTGACAGCCACCATACATACACTCCACAGTTTTGTGAATCGCATGGAGTGCTGCCATGGCCCCCACCCCTCTGCCTGCCCTGGTGCACAACTGCATGCTCAGCCCAGGATCAGGCATGTAGGTGTGGTGAATACCACAGATGGGGTGCAGTGTGTGTGCAGCCAGGTGTGGGTGGGCTATGCACCGGGGTTGTGCGCCACTTATCCCATCTGCACCTTTTGTGAATAGGGCCCAGTAAGAGAGAAACAGATAGATCAGGGGATCAGCAGCTTACTACTGTAATTGAAGTCAGCAGCATGACTGCAGCTGAGGCTTCACATGTCAAAAAAGTCCCATTGTTCTCATACTGAGAACATAGGTGGATGGCTCCTTTCACTAAACTGGGCACCAAGGATTTTCAGATGCCCAGAAATGTTATTTCCAGAGCAATTTTCAAGAAAAGCAAATGCCAGTCTAACTAAACAGATCCTGTTTACCCAGGTTCAGGTGTTTCTTTTTTGAAAATACATAATTTTTATGTATTTTCAGTGTATTTTCAATGTTTTTGAGTAAAAAAAAAAAAAAGATGGTAGCTGCCACAATCTTTTGTTTTTCTCATGATAAGTAAATCATGAAATAAGCACTCTTGATTGGTGTTTTTTTACCAGTCAAGCTTGACGGTTATCATAAAAATTACTTATAACTCTGGAACAATATAGTGTTCTTTCTCAAAACATTCCAAAAGCACTACCTTGGTACAAATAACTTCTACCCTGAACATTTCATGAAAAAGTTCTGAACCATCCAGGTTGTGCGTGACAGAACAATAAAAAACAAAATATGTCAAGCATAGGAAAAACAAACACCATTTGTCTTGCATTTTTTAATGTTCTGTATTTTAAAAATCTAAAAAGATGCCATTAAAAACTTTTTACATCTTTAGACTCTGCCAGCCTGATCATGCATGCCAAATTTAGGGCTATTTCTTTGAACACAGCCAAAGTTATCAAGCTGTAAAATTATGGTTTAACATTACACAGCTTACTCAACCCCAACTATGGGTCTGCTACTGCGCCACTATAATATAAACATATATGCACATACTGACATGTACAGTTATACCGGTCTGTGCAAGTTCAATTTTTTAAATTGCTTTTATGTGATTTACATGCTACCACAACACCCCACTTATGACATCAAAAGTGTTTGTATGGCAATTTACAAGATATATTATCATAAGCAAAGAAATGTGATGTCAGGTGAAGAGAAGCAATCAAAGCAGACAGTCTGGGGAATAGGCTATTTTCATGTTAGTGTGCTTTATTATGAAAAAGAAAACACTACAGATCATTTGTGAAATATAAGCACACTGTAGCTATGACTAATGAGAATTGGTCAATGCCATTGTTTGAGCACATGTTTTTATAGTGCAAAGGTGTATACCACAGCACAGCTTCAATAATTACTGGTGCTACCAACATTGTGGGGGAAGATGGACAGGGTGAAAGAAGTATCACACTGTAGCTTTAGTGGTGTTGGTGGGGCCCATGGGTGAGTGGGGTAAAAAAGTGCCTCACCAGGGGATCAGTAGAAGTCATACTGCTCAATGATCTTGTAGCACCCGGCACTGATCTAACCACTAGACTACACTTCTTGGGGGGGGGGGGGGCAAGACAGGCAGCTGGCCATGTTATGTAATTTTAAAATGTATTTACCCAAGATAGCCCAGGCATGGACTGAAGTATTAGAAGGTTAAAGCAGTAGTGCACATTAGTAGTGAAAATTTTTACCACTACTTTTATATTCTTTGTTCAGATATGGACTCCTGCTTCTAACTATTTCCACAGCAAGATGACTGGAGCACTGGGTGGTTATGATATTTGCTCACAGTCACACACTGAGCATTTGACTGTAGCGGGGATTGAACCTGCAGGCTTCCATTCACCAGCAGTACTCTAATCACCAGTATAGATTGCTTCCACTGCCTGTGGAGGTCATGAGGATACAAGGCCACTGACTGCTGACATTGTTTTTGTTTCACTGACATTGTTTTTGTTTCACTGACATTGTTTGTGTTATTTACCAAAGATAGCCCAGAAGAGCTGCAGCATCTTATTTCCATTGATGTTCTGCTTTCATACATTTTTACATTGCACCTGCCTAGGGCAGTCCATCTAAGATGCAGCATTAATTTTCAGTGCAAGCCTGCTTTTGACCCATTTCCATATCTGGGTAACCTGAAGCAATGGGAGGTTAAAGAGCTCCTGACAGAGTTAAGACAACTTTGAAAAAATGTAATATTCAGGCATAATTGTAGCTTATATTTTGTATTTTATTCTTTAATTGTCACCCTTATTTCCTTATAACTAAGGGTATTTGTATGATTACAGTATCTCTGCCCCTCTAGCGCTGGCTGCCTGCCTACACCTGACATCATTATTGTGTTTATGATATGTTGCTGTGGAGATAATTATGATGTCATAAACAGGGGTTTGTGATGTAATGTGTAGAGAAGCAGCCAGAGTAGAGATAGTATAGGGGACAAGGATCTTATTTTATGCAGCTGCTTTCAGTAATAAAGAAAATGGGGAAATAATTACTAAAAATATATGAAGTAATCATGAAAATGGGATGGAGTTGAATATAAATCTTACTTTTTTCAAAGTTTTCCTAATGCTGTCAGGGGCTATTTAAGGGACTTCTTCAGGGTCACAAAGTTGAGTTCATGGCTCTAGTAAGGTTTGAACTTGTAGTCTCCTGGTTCCCAACAGTGCTGTAACCACTAGACCACGTTATCACCACTGGCTGTGGAGAGGTACCAGGAAATGCTGCCATGTCAGCAATGTTTTGTTTGTGTATTTTGTATAATTTATTTACTCAGAATAGCCTAGCTGAAATGCACCATTTTATTCTCTGTGGAGCCCTGTTTAGTCCATTTGGTATAATGTGTTTACCTAGGATAGTACAGCTGAGATGTAACATTCCACTTCATTTGCAAGCCTGCTTCTACCTGTCTCTACTTCTGGGTGAACTGAAGCACTGGGTGGTTCAGTGACTTGCTCATGTTACAGTATTTGGATCTGATAGGGATTGAATATATCTCCCAGGTTCTAGCAGTTCTAACTTGACCACACTGGCTCCACTGGTTGTGAGGAGTGTGAGTGGGTGACCCTGGAAAGGCTGACAGCTGCTGACAATGTTCTGTTTTGTTTACAAATTATTCACTAAGGATCACCCCACTGAAATGGAACATCTCATTCTGAGAGGGATCATGATTCTGCCCATTTCTGCAGCTGCATGTATTGGAAGACTCACAGCATGTATTTGGGTCTAGTGTAGTTTGAGCCCATGAAAACCTGGTTCTTAGCAGCAGTCTTACCACTAGAACACACTGCTTCCAATGTCATTAACAGAGACTAAAAGGCCTGCAATTGCAGCCATTTTTTGTAACCTATTTACAGAACATAGCCCAGCTGAGTTACAACATATCAGTGGGCTCTTCCTGTTTCTACTTACAATTTGAACTACAGTAGCCCCTGATACAGAACTCTAGAGAACAATAAGTAATTCCTTAATTTAGGAAGCACACTGACTACCAATACTTTTCAGTCACAAAGCAAAAATAAATTTATTATTTTAAAATTCAAATTTACGTTTCTGAATTTGGTTGCAACAACACTCTGCCTTGGCACCAGTCCTTGAACTCCTCAATTAACTGCCCATCAAATCAGTTCACCATTTAAAAGAACAAGTGAAACCCAACACCTGATTTGGGTGGCTCTTTTCTTTGAACTGCATGAAGTTTCCATCCAGCAAGACCTAAAGAGTTTCATGATCAGTCTCGCTGATGATTGATCTGAGAATGTCAATCCCCTTGCAGACTGCCCTGCATTGGACTATCAGTTATATACCTCTCAAAAGCCATTGTCATGCCGATATGTTTGCGTTGTGAAAGCACAAGGGCAAACATAAAAAAAAATATTAAAAGGAATGAGGCCCCATTCATTTCAATGTTTCCATGTTTATTTTTATTTTGAAAATTCGGATAACACCTTTGAGCAAAGCTCTTTTACATAGATTTCCATGTCAGATAACAATGGATAAGAACAAATAACAATGACAAACAAAGGACTAACAGCAGCAGGGTTATGGGAGCTAACCACACCAACTCAAACAGTGGATACATTGCAAATGGAATTAGTTTAATATAAAAATGAGAAAGTACTATCATATGATATACAAACATCTTTGAGCTTATTACTAAGTGCCATAATAGCAAGATCCCTGATAACTAAGTGCTGAGAATGGGGTGTAAGGGGAGGGGAGGCAACTGGTGGAAGGAACTGGAATCAGCCAAGAGGCCTCGTAAGACAGCAGAATAGTAAAGGGGGAGACAGTTCAAATGTGGTCAGTCCCCATGAGACAGTTAAGTGAGGTTAGGATGTATATCCGAGAAGTGAGGTGTAGAGAAGGGTGGTAGTGTGGGAAAATCAACCAAGGGTCCTTGTTGAGAATAGTAAGGTAGTGGGGGAGAAAGGTGTCCATAGAAATTGTGACCAGGAGACCATTCTTAGGCGAGAACTCAAGATACAGGGGCTCTGGAGAGGGTTGTCCTGGGTGACCAGACCAGTGGAACAAAGAAGCAGTGAGGTAGGTGATGGCAAGGGGGTTGGGGAATGTGGGAGTGTGATGATATGTGTGTAGAAAGAGAGGAGTAGACAGAAAGTAACAGGTAATTGTTAATTCCGAATAAGAGTTAGCGGTAGCAGTCACAGCTGGACCTATAGACCAGATCCTCTTTATGTATTCTTTTGAATGTTCCTAAGGTCTTGGCAGATAAAATGTCACCTGAAATTGAGCTGAACCAGAGTGGGGCATGGTAGGGAAAAGATCTTTGTCCCTGTGTGGTGCAACAGCATGGGAGCGGTTAGAGTTTCTTGTGTGTCGAGTATCATTGTTGGTGTAAGGAGTTCTTTGACCCCAAGGGGCATTAGGCCACAGCTGATTTTCTTGGTTAGCAGACAGGTCTGGTAGGTGAGTCTGCTGCTGAATTGTAGCCAATTGGCCTGTGAATACAGGTGATAGATATGGGACAAACATTCGGCACCAGTGAGAAGCTGGCAGGCCTTGTTAAGTGCAGTTCTTATGCGCCAGAGGGATGTGTCAGAGGAAGACCGACAGATGAGGAGTCCATAGTCAACCAGCAATACCACTGAGCTGTGGATGGCTGTACTGATGGCAGCAGGGGTCAGGCAATGCTTGTGTCTGTGCAGAAGCCCTATTCGCCTATTGATTGCCTTCGATATCATTTCAATATGCTTCGCATTCGAAAGGGTGCTATCGATCGTGATACTAGGGTATTTAAAGTTAGGTACCAACTCCAGGGAGGCACCAACACCATTTACTATTGAGAGGTGGACGTGTCTGTGTTTGCCTTGTGGGTTGGAAAACAACATGGTTTTTGTTTTCTTGTATTTGAAGATTAATTTGTGGTTGCTGAACCATCTTTCAGCAGTAGCAAAGTTTTTTTTGAGCTCTGATTCTAGAGCCCTGGGGTTAAGGCCAGTAGAAAAGAGGACAGCATTATCCGCATAAAGAAGGATGCGTCCTTGGATGGAGAGGGGCAGTGTATTCAAGAATTCACTGAACAGGAGGGAGCCCAAGATAAAACCTTGAGAGACCCCTGACAGGACAGGTTAATCGCTGAACTAGGTAACAGCTTCGGGTGAGAGCCCTAGTAAGGCTAACTGTTCAGTCAGGAGGACATGATTAACAGTATCAAATGACTTGGTTAAATCAATGCATACAGCACCAACCAGCTGACCTTGGTCGAAGGATTTATGAATGAAGCCCATGAATTCGAGCAAGGCAATGGTGGTACTGTGTCCGGCTATGAAACCATGCTGTTGAGGGAAGAGTAGCTGGTATTTACCGACATTGTCAACAAGCTGGTTGGCAACTATTTTCTCCAGGGCTTTGGAGAGAGGGGGTAGGGCAGAAATGGGTCTGTAGTAACTGTGGGAGGCACGATCACTTCTCTTCTGAACAGGGGTAACTACTACAGACTTCCATTTTTGAGGAAAATGAGAGTAACTTAGTGAAAGGTTCAGGATATGCATTAAGAGTGCAAGTACTTCCTCCAGAGTTAGAGCTAAGAACTTGAGATCCAAAGTGTCACTACTGTACCGCCCTTTACCCAGGACCTTGAGGAGATATTTCCTGGCCTCATGTACTTTGATTGATCTAAAATAAAAAGGAGGATGAGTTGGGGTCCATTCGTATTTTTCAGAACAGGCACTAGGAGTGGTAGTGTTGAAGTAATCGTGGGAATGAACCCCATTGAGATCAGTAAATGCATTATTAAATGTATTTTGATGAGTTTGGGGTCAAGGGTGGGGACCTCATCAATGTTGAGCATGGTGGGAGCAGTGTTGGGGTCCTTACCAGTAACATCCTTGAGATTGCTCCAAAATAGCCTGCTGTCTTTCCATGCACACGCAAGGGCTTCCTTATAAAATACTTTTTGCTACCCTTATTTTCCTGGTGCAATTGTTTCTGACCTTCTTGTAAGCCTATATGTCTGATTGTTTACCAGAGTCACAAGCCCTATGCCACAGGCAGTCTCGAGATTTGAGGAGTTCGATGAAGTCTCAAGTGAGCAAGGGATTAATGAGGCCCTTGACTTTTCATTTCTTAAGAGGGGCATGCTTGTCACATGCAGTGTTGAAAAGGGAGATACGTTGCTTTAGTGCCTGATCTACATCCTTGGTGGAGTAGATTACAGACCAGTTGGTGTCAGAAAGTTCAACTTTCAATGATTCAAGGTGACCTCTGAGTAGGACCCTACTTGTTATTATTTTGGCAGGCGGTTTTGAGAAATTGTTTGACCACAGGAATAGGACAAGAGAGTGGTCACTTAGGCAATCTGGGAGGAAGGTGGTATCCGAGATATGCCAGGCTGATTTGAGACAACCCAGTTCAGCAGGGTGCTAGTACCAGTCCTATAGTTCATGCACGTGGGAGACTCAACCAACTGAGTGAAGTCCAGAGTAGTGAGAGCATCAATGTAAGGACTCACTTTGGGAGAGAGCTAGTTGATGTTGAGTACACCAAGCAGAATGACCTCAGTGCTAAGGCTTAAACAGCCAACACAGCCGATGAGTGCCTTGAACCCAGCGGCAGTGTGTCTGAGTGGGATGTATGCTGATAGGATAGTAATGGTTTTGTTGTGTGCGCCAAGAAGAACTCTAACTGTGATAGCTTGCATACAGTCACCAATACTAGGTAAGGATATAGCACAGCCCTGCAAGCAGTCCCTGATGTAAACTGCACAGCCTCCCCCACACTTGGAGAGCATATCTTGCTGGAAAACTGAATACCCAGGTATCATAATGGAGGCATCTGGCAAGTTGGGTAACAACCAAGTTTCTACAATGGATACCACATCAGGGCTGTGTTGTGAGATCCAAACTTGGAGGGAATCAAGCTTTGCAAGGAGGCTGCAAATTTTGACAGATGCAAAGGTTAGGGAGCCAGTCTTCCTTTGGCATGAGATATTCCTGGAGCGAGGACCAGGGTTGGGATGTATGTTCTCTGATAGCAAGAGTAGTAATAGGGTTAATATGTAGAGGTATTCCTTAAGCAGTTTACTGTTAGCTTTGTGGCATCTACTGATGGGACAATGTCCCTTACTTTTTACCTGATGAGAGAGGAACATTGGGAGGGGTGTAAGGTATAGACCTCAGTGGGGGAGGGTCCTTCCATGCATTATGCAGTCAGGTAGTGGGGGATCCCGGTGCCTAAATGTGCCCCAATGAAACAGACTGAAATTAGATGCAATAGTCCCATAGGCACTGAGGGCATTAGTATAGCAGATCAGGTTGGTGGGTGCAAGGACTTTGGAGGATGAGCAATCCTATAGGACTGGTATAAAGAGAAGTATTAGTCCAACTATGTGCAGTTGAGATATGGGTGGCATGCTTGTTTTAGTTTTATTTGTATATAATGATTCCAGCAGTTGTGTCATGCACTGTACTCTGATTAGGTTTGGGAAGGGATGGTAGGAGAGCAGGGCCAGGGGAAAGGTAGAGATCTGATTAAAAGAAAAGATTAAAGATAGGTTATTGGACAAGAGGAGATATGGATGCATGGGGTGTAGGAAATTGTAGAGCATGTCTAGGGATATTGGTGGTGTTCCTTTAATGGGATGGACTGTTGGTAGAAGTTCACCAACCAGCTAAGAGGAGGCTGGCTGAATGGGGAGGAGGTGTATTTAACAGTGGTCAGGGGTGGGGAGGGTGGGGCCGAAAATCCAACTAAAGGTTAGCGCCAGAGCCGTGCGGAGCCAAGATTTAAAAAGTGTGGCTCCACAGCAAGGAACAAAACTGAAAATTAAAGTCCCTCAATAGCGGGTAGAGCTGCAGGTTAATTAATGAATCAAAATGCTGCGTTAGGATCCGTGACTGTACCTTAGCTGCTGCTGCGGAGTGATGTCTCCTGGTGAGGCCCAGATGGGGAAGCCGAGCCACAGTTGAAACTGGCCCTGGATAGCCCTTCTCAAGGGTGCTACACCATGGAAAGAGGGGAGAGGTGAGTTAGTTCAAGGAAGATATCTAAATGCCATAGGGTGGGCACTTGCAGGAATGGGGGTGAGGATTCAGAAAGACAAAAGAGGGACAGTGCTAGAAGTGTGAAAGTGGAAGAGGTGGGGGTTTCAGATGCCGATTAAGGAAGGCGCCAACTGGAGGGACATGGGGCTATTGTTAGAAATGAGGGGTGTGGTTCCAGGGGATTAGCCACAGAGTGTGATCCTGTGAGAGAGACAGAGACAGAGAGAGAGAGAGAGAGAGAGAGAGAAGAGTGTGGGGGGGGGGAGGGAAGAGAGTGAAAAAAAAAAAGAAAAAGAGGATGAGTGGCACTGGCAGCCAGGGGCTGTGGGTGCAAGGAGGCAGAAATGGAGCTTGTACCAGAGAGGTTACAAGAAGAAGAAGATAGGAAGATAGTGTGGGGAGTGCAGGGCTGAGGTCTTTAGGAGGGTAGGGAGAGAGAGTGAGTGAGTCAGGGAATGCAATGAAGTAAAGGAAAGCTATACACAAGCTAAACAAATTGCTTTAACATTTACAGAGTTTACAACAGATTAAATCATTATATAAAGAGCCAAAGGTCGAAATCTGACTAAAGGTTAGAGTGAGAGCCGTGCGGAGCCAAGATTTGAAAAGTGCGGCTCCACAGTAAGGAAAAAACAGAAAATTAAAGTCCACCAATAGTGGGCAGAGCTGCAGGTCAATTAGCCAATCAAAATGCTGCATTAGGATCTGTGGCCATACTTTTGCTGCTGCGGGGTGATGTTTCCTGGTGCGACCAGGATGGGGAAGCTGAGCCTCAACCAAAACTGGCCCTGGATAGCCCTGCTCAAGGGCGCTGCAGCCTTAGCTGCCGCTGCTGCAAAGTGATGTCTCCTGATGCAGCCCAAATGGGGAGGCTGAACCATGGCCAAAAGCGGCCCTGGTTAGTCCTGCTCAAGGGTGCTGCAGCCTTAGCTGCCGCTGCTGTGGGGTGATGTCTCCTGGTGTGGCCCGGATGGGGAAGCTGAGCCACGGCCAAAACCGGGCCTGAATAGCCCTGCTCAAGGGTGCTGTAGCCTTAGCTGCCACTACTGGGGGATGATTTCTCCTGGTGCGGCCTGGATGGGGAACTGAACCACAGCTGAAACCGGCATTGGGTGCTGCAGTCTTTAAGTCATAACTTTTTTGGTTTTAATTATTTTTACCGACTTTTCTCTATCAAGATCCTTTTTAGTCCCACCCTCATGAACCCTATGGGTGTCAACTTTCAGATCCCTCAAAGGGTATTTGCAGTGGATGCTGATTCTGTATGCTGCTAACACCCTTTTTAAGGGGATTTGAAAGTTGTCAACCATAGGGTTCATGAGAGAGGGGCCTAAAAAAACACCACAACAGAAAAAAGTAGGCAAAAATATTAAAAACAAAACATTTTGAATTAAGAAAAAGATCCACTGGAATGAATGGTCCATTAAAATGAACAGGCCTAATTCATTTTTTTTGTAACTGAAGTTGATTGATTACAGAAGATCGTACAGTGTTACAGGATGATCAATATAACAATACAAGCAATTCTGTACAGAGTGATCTCCTAATAACAATAAACAATTGGCACTGTGGCTCTACAGAACTCCCCACTAACAAACAACATTTTAGTAATGCAAAAGACTTCAACAGATTGCTGGGGAAAAAATGTATCAACATGTAACTGTTAACTTCGTGCCAGCTGTTAATCAAAAAGTTATCATGGTTCTTCACCCATAGACCACAGTGGAAGATACAAAAGGAGGAAACATATAAAGCTACTATTACAGGATTTAGTACAAACAGACACCCCACTTCTCTTCCTGATCTCTCCTCCATACTCTTTTCTTCTAGTGAGGATAAGTATTGAGATCATCCCTGGCCCTATTCATTTCAATTCAGTTGGAAAATAAAAGGGAGAACTGTTTAGCCAGGAAAGGCACACAAAAAGCCAGATCTTGTTTCTAGCTGCAACCTGGGAACACAAGGAAGTTAAGTGACTTGCTCATAGTCACACAGTATGTACTGTAAGTGGGGGTTGATAGGATTCAAACCCAGGTCTCTAGGTTTGCAGCTCAGTGCTCTTAACCACTACAGTATACTGCCTCCTTGCCTGGTGGAGGAGCAGCACACTGAACAAGATGTGGGTAGTAGGTTGCACAGAGGGTAGTAAAAATTGGTGAGGATATTTTTAAACAGATTGAGGAGAGGGAGACTGGTGATGGATGTCTTGGGGTGGTAGGGGTAGCAATGGTCAACCACAGCGGGGTTGGGCACCAGACCACTGGATTTTGATGGAGGGGGAGTTGCAGTAACATTCATCAGCAGTTGGGCTGGCACCTGACTGCCATATTTTGCATAGAGGGAGAGTAATTTTAGCAGTTGGCAGGGGTGGCATTTAACCGCCAGACTTTGATCTCCATCAAAAGCAGAAGAGGGTGAGCTATTGGGGGGAAGAGACATTGGAGGACAGGAAAGAACCAGTAATGTTGGAATGCTCGGGGGCAGGTGAGAGGGAAAAACTGGCAATACAGGCATGTTCAGGGGGTGAAGGAGAGAGATTAGAAACAGGCCATTCAGTGGGCCATTAGAGGAGCTGCCACTGGTGGCCTGAAAGGAAGTGGTGGGGTGGGGGGGTGGAGAGAGTCAGATGGAGGTGTGGGCTGCACAGCATCATCATCCATGCATACTCATCCATGCACGCTTCACATCACTTCCGCCTATATCCCCCCGAGAAACCAAAAGCTCGCATTTGATTCTATCCTCCACAGTATCTCCCACCTACCTAATACTAGTGAAACCATTGTAATGGGTGACTTCAGTGTCAACTGGCTATCCCCAGCCTCATCCAGCTTCAAAGACACTGTCCTGGCATATGATCTTGCCCAACTCGTCACCTCTTCTATCAGAAGGGAAAATAGATCCGGGACCTCCACCCTTTTAGACCTCATTTTCACCAACAGGCCATGGAACCTATCCCATGCCACAGTGCTCCCTGACTCTATCAGTGACCACTACCCGGTGACCTGCTGGTGGTCGGGTAAATTGTCCCCTGCCCCCCAAAAAAATCTCCTTGCAGAGACGGCTAAAAAGAGGAGACCTAGAGAACCTCAAAGCCCATCTAATTGACAGCAATTGGCTACCCATTTATACCACGCAGTCAGTAGACCTAGCACTCGCCCACTTTATAACCACTTTCAACAAGGCCTGCGACATTTTCGCTCCCCTCGCCAAGCATGTAGTGGAAACCAGAACCACCCCCTGGATCACACCCTCAATACTTAACCTGCTCCAACAAAGGGACAACCTATGGCATAAGGCCCTTGACTCCCAACTCACGCAGGATAGACAGCTATACTGGGAGGCCCGCAATAAATGTACATGGGCCTTACGGCAGGTGAAAGCTACTTACTACCAACAAACTCTAACCTCCTTCCGGGGAGACAGTAAAAATTTCTGGAACAATATAAAAGAACTCAGTGGGAAATCCTGCTCCCCCACCCCTACCCAACTCACTATAAACGGGGATGTTACCCAGGATCCTTCCACTATAGCAGAAGCCCTTAACTCTGCCTTCTCGGACCTCTCCCATATCCTCCCTCCTAATTTCTTCCACCCAGCACCCCCCACCCTCTCCCCGACACCCCGTGTAATGTCAATTCGATACCCTTCAGGCTGAGAGTCATCTCCTGCCGCGAGGCAAAACACTACATTGCCAAAGCTATAGCCAATACCCGTTTCAGCAATGATTCCCTAGATCTTAAACTCATTCAGCTGACCCTGGATGTCACATTACCCCACCTTACTAAAATTCTCAACCTCTCTCTATGCCTCGGTCAGTTCCCCTCAACCTAGAAGAGAGCCATAATCACTCCCATTCTGAAGAGTGGCGACCCCACTAACACAAGCAATTTTAGACCGATTTCAATACTTCCACCTCTCTCCAAAGCACTGGAAAAAATAGTTTCGGACCAGATAACAGAACACCTAACTAAACATATCCTTCTCTGCCAGGAACAGCATGGTTTCCGGACTGGCCATAGTACTGTCACAGCACCTTCTGAGCTCACCTTGTTCATTCATGAGGCCCTTGACCAAGGCTCAATTGCAGGTGCGATCTATGTGGATCTGACCAAGGCATTTGACGTGGTCAGTCATGAGCTACTGCTTTGTGTCCTTCCACAACTAAATGTGGTCCCAGAGGCAACTGCCTGGTTCAGGGATTACCTCTCAGGCCAGTCACAGCAAGTCAGGATAAACACCACCATTTCCTCCTGCAAAACAGTTTGCTCTGGGGTCCCACAGGGGTCTATACTTGGCCCGCTTCTATTCACCTTCTTTTTAAACTCTCTCCCCAAGACATGTAGTGGTCATCTAATACTCTACGCTGATGATGCAGGACTATTTTGGAAACACCCACAACCGAGCACCCTCCAACTAGCCCTACAGGGTTTCTTCTGGGAGCTAGAGACCTGGTTCACTGAACACCGCCTGATCATCAACTATAAAAAAACTAAGTCCATGATCTTCGTGCACCATCAAAGCCCACACAGTCAGTCGGCACTCCTCATCAAAAACACACAAGGTGCCCCACTTGAACACGTTACAAATTTTAAATACCTGGGTATCATATTAGACACCTCTCTCTCCTACCATAGTCACATTCAACTTCTCTCTTCCGCTGTCAGCGCTAGAGTGGGTATCCTCTACAGACTTAAACACTGCTTACTCACATAGGCCATGCATCTTTCAGTCTCCTCCTCAATCTTCTCCCTAGTTGACTATGGGATAGTGATATATGGCTCAGCAGAACCCACCACACTATGTAACATTAACACTGCCTTGAATAAAGCCTGCCGCTTAGTCACTGGCAGTGACAGACTAACTCATACCTGTAAGCTCTATGCTTTGGCTGGTTGGCTAAACTTCCAACAAAGACTAAAGTATCACACCTACATCCTTGCAAAAAAGACACATCTCCAGCTAGCCCTCGCTGGACTTCTCCCCATAATCAGCGCAGCCCCCCCTCAGGTGCAATACAAGGCTCGCAGCAAACTCCTCATTTCTGGTTCCCCTTTGTAGAACAACCCTTGGGCAAAGATCCTTCTGCTACCATGCCCCTCTTTAGCTCAATACGTTATCACCCCCGCTCTCTCAGATCCATAGCATCTCCCTATTCAAAACAGGCCTCAAAGCTTAACTACTTGAGTCTGCTAAATGTGACTGTGGCTAACACTGCCCACCTCTTGTGCTCCCAAACCCTCCAAATACCCGACACAGGGTCTCTCTAGATCCCATGAATCAGCATCCTACAAGTCTCTGTCAAGTGATAGCCAGAATGCTGCCTACTACTGTCACCGGTTAACTAAGTTAAAGCCTGGACTGCACTACCACTACTGTTATGTGAATACTGCTTGTTTATGTACGTTTCTTCTGTATTTGTTTACCCTCCAACCCTTGTAACTGATGTGGAGCCTTTGCAAAAGAGTCTGTGACTCAAAGGATTGTAATTCCGATTATATTCAATAAATAAATAAAAAATAAATAAATAAAATGTGACAAAACTCATCACACTCTTTGAATTGGTAAAGCATCTTTAAAAATTGTGCTTTCCAGTTCAAAACTTGCATCATCAGCCAAATTAACCACCATTGGCTGCAGTCTGATTTCCAGTTACCTCAATGACTCACAGCCGCATACACCTCCAGATCCTGCTTTTTTCACTGAAGCTATACCCATATATTTGATTTATATTCTGCAAGCAAACATAAAAAAATATTTTTTCTCAAAAATTTCCCTGCATGTTTAGGCCCTACACAATATTAAACCATGCACACAAAAAATGCACTATTTTTGGGCTCTGTGCAAAAGCTCATTTTTACGATTATTGTTATTGAAGCCATTTCCAGATAATCCAGTGCATAACATTCAGTGAGTTAACAGAAACATTGACATGCATGAACTAGAATCTGAAAAATGAATTTTTTGTATTCACGATCATATAATACTATTGGGTATGTGTAATTTGGCATTCCTTTGAAACTACTTTATTTGCTATGCCCTCAAGGGCAACCTTTGCTTCATGGTTTTTGCGCAGGAATTTTTGTCTTTGAAATTGCTTTCCTATTTTAGATTCATCATGACCCAAATAATTTAGATCATGTGGCTGACTTCTCTTTCCCCTGGTCTAAGATACAGATGTGGCACACTGATGAGACCTGACGAAGATAAAACACATTGCTATGTCTGCTGGTTTCTGTCATTGCATATTGTTTGAGAGGCTTTTTTTGGTACTATTCAATCCTGCTAAAAGCTGATCCAGCCTTAATTATTTCATATTTATTTGTATATACTTCCCATGATGCTTTTCATTAGTGGGGTATATGTAATTTCGAATTTTTGCAAGATTTTTAGAGTACCATTCTTCTAACTTCACTGCTAAAGCCAGCTGTGACTGTTTCCTTTAACCTATTATTGCTGCTTAATCTCATGCCTAGGTATCACCCCCCCGGGTTGCCACTTGGCCCTGTACCCAGCACTTGGTGTCTTTCACCTGATCTGTGCCCTCCTTCAACCCACCCCCTCTTCTCCCCTCCTTCAACTCCCCCGTCCTCCACCCCACCGGCTCCATCTCTCCCCTCCTCACCAACTCTCATCCCCAATCCCCTTATTTGACGATGCCTTCTCAGTGGATGTTTCTTTAATATGGCTCAGGTGTGGCTTCCCCTTACCTCTTTAACTCACACCCTATCCCTTTCCTCCTACTCACCCTGACATCTACTACTTCTCACTCCCTCCTTCCAACTCCCTCTTTCGTGTGTCTACCTCTCCCCCCTGCATTTCCTATTTCCCACCTTCCCACCCCCAGTGCCACTATTAGCCTGCTCTATGCCTTGCCTGAGTCATCTTGCTTATAACTTTGTACTGTATTACTGTGTTCCCATTTGTCAATTGCCTGCACTTACAGTTCTACTGCTTATCTCTTTGTAGCTTCAAGCACTGTTAGTTAAATCTCTGATGTGGAACCCATGTAATGAGCTTGTTCTCAAAGGTGTTAATCTGAGACTACAATAAATAAACAAATAAATAAAATAATTAGTCATTAAGCTGAAAATTACTTGCTAGAAATACAGTATAGAAGTATGATTCTCTGCTTATATATTTATCACCTTTAAATTAATGAAAACATATTTAAAATATGTTTTTGACTCTGCACATTCCATTTGCAGACTCCTACAGAGTCTGCTTACTGCATACCTAACTTTTTAGAATATACAAATGTATTATATGTAACTGATAACTCATAACAAAGTGTGTGTATATGCAATACTCTGATATACAGATACAAAGGGGTCATTCAGTACATGATTTAACAGTTCCATCTCTATACAGTAGGTGTAGGGGTGTGTGTGTGTGTGTGTGTGTGAGAGAGAGTGTGTAGCACAGCATATATACACTTCTTTGAAGTGTGTTATCATACTTTAATTATTAATCTGCATTGAGAAAAAAAGAAATTAATATATACAAGAAAATTAAAGTGATCAACAAAGAGAAAAGGACTATTAAAAATTATGTTTACAGTAAAGAAAAATTAAATATATTTACTGATTAGGGTAAATAAACCACCGCTGGCAGACCCCTACAAACTCCACAATTCACACTTGTGAATTACGGAGTTACATAAACCACAAATTGCAGAAACAGCCACGAGTCTTCCATAGCACCTCTCCCGAGAAGCTTTCTTTGCACTGGTGGTCCACTAGCGCTGCTGACAGAAAACCACCAGCATGAAAAAAACACACTTGTCTGAGGACTGTTATAAAAAAAAGCCAGGTGCACTATTAACCAGTAAATATAAAATGTAAAACATGGGGAATTGTGGAAATTCAGATTTTATGCACACCCTTGGTGTGTGATGTCCAGATAAACCCCTTGGGCTTCTCATGCGGGGTTTATGGGGCATCACACACCTCAGGTGTGCATAAAATCCTCTCATAAACCACACTTTCCCATGCATTATTCCTTTAATACCTTACTTATCTCTAAGATATCAAACAGTAGCAGGTAACCAATACATAAAATAATTAGAGACAATTAATTAAGGCATATATAACGTAATGCATGTTACATTATTCTAGTAATGACTGCTTGCACATTATTGTTCTACTTCTTTCTCAGAAAGATTTTCTGGTTTCCAGCAAATAATTCATGAGTGAAACATCAAAAGTCAAATACACAAAATTCTCCCAAAATGTGAATTTGAGGATTTTCATGTTTTTTTTTTAATTTTTATTACTGAAGACACTTTAATTAAACAGGTTATTTTCCCCTTAAATCTCATGGGCTTGATTTTCAAAGGCAGACAAAGGTCTTGCATCAAGCCTTGTGTCAAAATCATTTTTTTTGGCACAGCTGAGCCAAATTCCTTTTTCACAACTGCACCCGATTTTCTATTGTCAGGTGCAGTTGCAACAGTTTCCTCAGTTTACGGTGGCCTGCACCAAATATTCAGTGCAAGCCCATAAATAGCATCCCCCAAATGTCACAACTTAGACCAGGGAAAAGCTGGTCTAAACTGTGGCATTTGGCACACAGGACTCAACATCCTGATTGCTGGCCAGAAGAATACCGCAAGGCCTGTGCGCAAAACGATCTGTGCACCATGGGCTTGCAGCATTCTCTAGGCTTTTAAAATCAAGCCCCAATGTGTTCATATTGTGTATTTCTACTGAACAGATCAATCCTCTCTCTCACACCGCGAGTGGCTACACGAGTTATCTTTCTGCCTCAGGATGGAAAGAATGATTGTAAGTATCCGCCATAAGCTACCTTTCTTTGATAAAAAAAATTGGGTAAACGTTATGCATTATATTTACATTGATCTGTGTTCCATTCTCTAAGGCTCTCCCTAGCTGTTTTATGTCAGTAGGCCTTTACTTTATCAGTAGTTGCAGATTATGGTACTTGTCAAATAGGGACACACTCAGGGGAGGGGGGTTCGCAATGCGGGGGGTGGATGGGGTGGGTTGATGTTTCCTTGGCCTGTTCATGTTTGTTTGATCTATTCATACATTGTAATGTTAAAATTTAATAAAGTCTTTTGAATTAAAAAAAAAAATATATTGTGTATTTCTGCTGTGAAGTACTAATCCTCTGTTTAAAACATCAAAAGACACCATGCCAAAGATTTGGAAGTCACAAGGAAAGGATTATGACTTCAAGGCAGGGAAAGCATTGGAAGGAGATGAAGTCTAAGTGGCAAAGGGAAATGGGAAATTGTTTAATCAGGAAAGGTACACTGAGCTGAAGCTTGTTTCTAGGTATGACCTGGGAGCAAAAGGAAGTTAAGTGACTTGTTCAGGGTCACACAGTATGCAATGGCTATGGGATTCAAACCCAGATTTCCAGCTCAGTGCCCTAAACCACAGTGCTATACTGCTTCTCTTGCACAAAGTTGATTCTCATGCAAATGTCCTTGATGATAAAGAACTAAAAGTTGCTTTGTGAATTACTTTGCGATTTCTGCAACATTTGCAACGTGTGAAGTCACTGAATGTGCAGTTTTACATGGCAAAGTTGCCATTTGTTGGGAAATTGACTAAAATTTGTTCGCAAAGTGGACACTTTGCCAAAAAAATTATTACTTTGTAGTAGTGGTGGGCGAAGTGGGCTCAATCCGCTCAGTGGAGTGATTCACGGAGGAAAGGAGGATTCATGGAGTGCTCTGCAATGTGAAGTGGAGTACTTCGGGTTATGATGAGTAACGCGAAGTCCATTGGAAACAATGACTTTGCGTTAATCCACCTCCCCAGACCACTACTCCACCAAATTTAAGGCGAAGTGCATTGAGAACAATGCACTTCACCTCACTTTGCCTTGTTTTTGAGCTCCGAAGGTGAATTTTGCAGTGATTCATGGGATTTCAGGTCACTTGGGCTCTATATTGATCTGCACGGTCTCAGTTCAGGGTAGTATGTGTAGGAAGGAGTAGGAGACAGTGCGCTATGATAGCTGTCTGTGATTGAAATTTTGTAAAAGCTGTTAAAAAAGCATTTTTGCATTTTCTGGGGGGCTCCAACTTTAGTTCATCAATTGTAGGAAACCCTCCTGTGCTCATATCATTGAGCATTTTTGTTTTTGTGTGGATTTTGAATGTTAATGTACAACATTGAGTGTGTGTAGCGAAAGACAGTGAAAGTGTGCTTTGGGGGAGGGGCGTATTTGTGGTGTAGGTAGGTTTAAGTTGGAGAAAAAGTGATTTCTTTGTTTTTTTATTACAATTTTGTTATATAACTGACTGTGTTAATGTACACACAGTAATATTGTCAGTAATAGTTGATATTTTCTTGCTGTTTGTTGTGTGGATCTGGTGTAGCAGTTCATAATTTCAGGTTGTTTACATTGCAATACATAACATGGCATAGTACTGAACTTTTGCATTTGTTACACATTACTCATTCAGCATTGTAGACAAACTGTTCTGTGTGTGTGTGTGTGTATGTGTGTGTGTGTGTGTGTGAGTGTGTGTGAGTGTGTGTGCGGTGTTGCTTGACATCAAATAATACACCTTTTATTGTGCCACAGACTAGTGTAATTACAGGCGCAGCAGTGTGAACCTGCTATTCACTGCAGCTGCCTGATTTTGTACTGCAATTGTGGTATCTGTTCTTTGTTTTGCTGCTTGTACTGCCGTAAAAATCTGCACTGCAGTCAATGCTCCCCCCCAACCCCATGTGCAAAAGGAATTTTTTACCAGATTGGATTGTTTTTGTGACCTCATCAGCACCACTAGTTACTGCAGTTGTTTTCATTGTGTGGCAGACAAGTCTCTTATCTGTTGCTGAAGCTACAGTTGTTTTTTTGGCTTCACATCCAGCGTCCCCCCAATCAGAGAGTGAACGTATCAAAATCTGAATTTGGTTATAATACTGTGGTTGATCCCCCAAAATGCCTGCAAAGAGAAGTGCAAGCAAAGCTGTTTCTCGCCATGGCAATGTTGGCAGTGAGATTGTTTGTGTGCGTGGCAGTAGAATGCAGACGCAGAAGTGCATTGCCGATGTGAGGAAAGGTATTTCTCCTGCAATGGTTTTTACAGCCCAATCAGTAGCTTCACTCATAGTTGGAGGAGATGATATTTTCCCAGCCAGTGGTGTTAGTGTTGCTGGTGGTAGTATTAGTATTGTTGCATCAAGTTCTAATTCTGACCAGTGTACCATATCCAAAAATATTGAGTGTGAAGCAGTGAAAGTGAGTGGAAGCAGAGATGATGTCATACTTCCCAGTAACATCCTAGTAACTGAACCTAAGGATTCTGATATTCATGTCAACGATAGCATACAATGTGATATTCCGTCCACCATGACAGTTAATGTCACACATTTTCCATGCAGTGATTCATAGTGTGGTGAAAAAATATCAGGTGATGGTGGTGTAGATGCTGATGATGAATGTGATGATGATGATGATGATGTTGCTGTTGTTGTTGCAACATGCAGTCCACATGCTAGCATCCAAGCAGAAGATGTGGATGTGTGTGACATTGATGAATATGATGATGATGTAATTGACCCCAGTTGGGAACCAGAGAAAAAGAAATTCAAAGTAGCTGTGTCTGAGTCTGTTTGCAGGAATCCATCTCCCCCCCCGTAAAAACTTGTGATCTACTGGTATTAGTAGATGATGATGACCCAGTAATAAATATGATAGGTAGTTGTGGTGGTCAGTTGCAGTCCAGGTGTGCAGTGCCCAAAACATCATGTGCCCCCCCCCCACTTCAGTGCTTAAAATAATGGACTTAAATAAGCCATATCATAGACATGTTAAAAGCAGAGCGTCACAATCCCTTGTTTGGGATATTTTTGTTCAAGATGAAAATGATGAGTCAACTGCAATCTGCCAGGTTTGCCATGTGCATGTGAGTCGAGGTAAAAAGGGGAGCCATCTGGGCACAGGAGGACAGCATACACATTTTAAGACTAGGCACTTGGCACTGTGGACGTAGCACAAGCTGGCAGCTAATACCAGACTTGGGCATTCATCCTCATCACTGGCAACCATAGCGAGCATGTGGTCCCCTTCCATGACTGTTGAGTCCAGAAGTAAATTAAACATGTGCAGTAGTGCGGTAATAAGAGCAGAGGATTACTACAGGCATGATGAGGTGAAGGACCATAATGACTTTGAAATGTTGTCCTGTGCTGGTGAGAGTAGCAGTTTTTGTGGTGGTGGTGGTGAATGCAGTATGTCTAGTGCAAGTGGTACATCAACCCCGGTTGGCAAATCTGGCAAAATAACAGCATTTCTGGGTTTGTCATCATCACCTGTGAAACCATCTTCATCGAATGTCCACACTCCACTGCCTGCCAATGCCATTAATCACAGAACACAACCATTTGTGATCACAGCCCACGTTACAGAGTGTTTTTGCGCATAAGCTGAAGTACCCCCCGAATCATACAGTGTCACATGAACTTAATGCTGCTGTAGCAGAAATGCTGGCAATTGATCTTTTGTCCTTTTCCTTTGTGGAGAATTCTGGGTTCTGGCAGTTTGCTGCACGTGCCTGTCCAAAATGGAAAGTCCCATCCAGGACATACTTTTCTACCCATGCTGTCCCTGAGTTGTTCCGCACTGTGTCCGACTCAGTAAGATATGCCCTTCAACATTCCTCCTCTCCATTCATCCATTTAAGTATTGATATGTGGACAAGTGGCAAAACAGTAGAGAGTTCATATTTGTGTATAACTGCACACTGGGCACAGGTGCAGGGGGTTGTTTGTGATATTGGTAGTGTGAATAATCAGTGCAGTAAGGTGGATTGTCATGGTAGCAATCTTCCAGGAATTCGACAGCATGCAACGATTGCTATGTGCGATGTGACCTGTTCACACACTGGTGAGAACATGTTGGAAGTGGTACTGACTGAAATTGACAAATGGCTAAACCCTCTGTCCTTGAGAGCTGGATTCATAGCAAGTGACAATGGGTCAAATGTGGTGAAATGCATCATGAAGGGTGTTTTTTTCCATGTTCCATGTGGTTCAGGAGTTTCTGCAACACCCTGATGTAAAGGAAATGCTGATCGTTGCACGATGTATCTGCTCTCACTTTTCAAGATCTGGAAAGGCCCGTGACCAACTGCGGCAGTAGCAGATACAAAACAGCCTGCCTCAGCACCGCTTGAAGCTGGAAGTTGTCACCCAATGGAACTCCACTTTATACATGGCAGAGAGGTTGTATGAACAATACAAAGCCATCTCAGAATATCTTGTGATGTACACTAGCCATGACAGTTCTGGGTCCTCCATGTCTATGACAACTGAACAGTGGCGCCTCATGGACTCTGTAATAACAATTTTGTGGCCTTTTAAACATGCCACACAGGCAGTGAGTGATGAGTCTGCCTCCATTAGCCAATCAATTCCACTGCTGTGGGTGCTGAGGCAGACATTGGTGAATGTACAGCATGGCCTTGATGTTGCTGGAGATGGTAGTAGCAGTATGTTACTGCAACACATGCTGTCAGTATTCAACCAGAATCATCACATTGTGAGCATTCAGGGTAGTGAAAATGTTGCCATAGCAACAATGCTGGACCCACGATACAAACATGGAATTGCATTAGTACTGGAGGGAGAGCCTGAACAGGTGAAAAATATCAGTGGTCAACTGGTGTGCTTGGTTCATAGGGCACAGAAGTCACGTGCCAAGATCAGCAAACCTCAGCAGCATAATCTGGCTGAAGGTGTACCTGGAGGACCATCAAGCATATCCTGCAAGGGGAAGGGGACTGTAGTTCCAGGTGGTCTGTTATCCAACGTAGCTGGCATCAACCTGCTTTGGGAGGCTTTGTCACAAGTGGGTATTTGTGAACTGAATGATTCGGGAGAACAGGATGATGCATCCACCACCGGACTTAGTGCAGCACAGAGAATGGTTGCGTCATATTTCTCTGAAAACAGGCATCTGACAATAACTGAAGATCCTCTTTTGTACTGGAATGGAAAGGTCAGTGAATGGCCAGACCTGACTGCAGTGGCACTGAAGTACCTCACATGCCCACCCTCCAGTGTAAGTGTTGAGAGGGTATTCAGCTCAGGAGCTACAATAGTCAGGGATTGCTGGACAAACCTGTCTCCTGCAAATGTTAGTTTGCTAACATTCATTAAAATGAATGAGAGGCACATACCAGCACAGACTGCAACCTTGATGTTTGTACCCCGGCCTAGTCATGGTGGTTTTGGTGATGTGGAAATGGACCATCCTGGTGGCACTGGCAGTGGCTGCCTGAAATGGCACAGCACTGACGTAGATGATGACACAATGGAGAAAGAATTTCCCAGTGGTCAGACTTCAGACATCGATAACTGTGAGGGCAGCTTTCTTTATCAGGATGATAATGTGGTTAATGTTGGCAGGTTTTAACTGAAGTTTTTAAAAGGCGGTGTGCCCCCTCGGACCACCACCTCCACCACCACCACCAGGACTGCTGATAGCCACTGCCACCACTGAGTCTGAGTCTGTTATCCCCCCCAGACCACCACCACCGGGACTGCTGTTAGCCACTGCCACCACTGAGTGCGAGTCTGTCCATCCCACGGGCCACCACCACCGGGACTGCTGTTACCCACTGCAACCACTGAGCCTGAGTCTGTCCATCCCCCGGACCAGCACCACTGCCACCGGGACTGCTGTTAGTCACTGCCACCACTGAGCCTGAGTCTGTCCGCCCCCCGGACCACCACCACCACCACCGGGACTGCTGTTAGCCATTGCCACTACTGAGCCTGAGTCTGTCCGCCTCCTGGACCACCACCACCGGGATTGCTGTTAGCCACTGTCACCACTGAGCCTGAGTCTGTCTGCTCCCCGGACCACCACCACCACCTGGACTGCTGTTAGCCACTGCTACCACTGATCCTGAATCTGTCTGTCCCCCCCGGACCACCACCTCCACCACTGGGACTGCTGTTAACCACTGCCACCACTGAGCCTGAGTCTGTCCGCCCACTGGACCACCACCACCGGGACTGCTGTTAGCCACTGCCACCACTGAGCCTGAGTCTGTCCACTCGCTGGACCATCACCACCGGGACTGCTGTTAGCCACTGCCACCACTGAGCCTGAGTCTGTCCACCCCCCGGACAACCACCACCACCACCACCACCGGGACTGCTGTTAGCCACTGCCACCACTGAGCCTGAGTCTGTCCGGACCACCACATCTATCAGCCAGAGACACAAAGCTTCTTAAAATTTAAACAGTAAAGTGAGTATGTGTACTCATGTTTGTTATGCTGCTTCACTTCCTTTAGTTGTATTTTTTGTTTTCTGAAGCTTTTCAGAGTTGCAATGGTAAAACACATATGGTACACTTATTTTGTTTGTTTTACAGGTTAACAAAAAAAGTCTCCATCTCTAAAACTCAGTGGGAATGGTACTGCAGCTGTACTGTACAGAGAGGAACCAATGGAATATCCATGTGAAATCCATTCTGGTAAGTATGAAGATTTAAAAAAAAATACTTACCTTCATGTACTTGAGAGTTATCTGTTTCCAATTTCAGCGCAAAAAATTCTCATTGAGCACACTGGACTGTGCACACCAACAGTTTCTGTGACTTGTGATGCAGAACAATACCATGAGTACATGTCCATGTCAACCCCCCTCCTCACCTAATACACAACCATATATCTATATATATCTACTCACCAAGGCTACTATTAGTGTACAGCCAAAGGGCACCCTTCAATCCAGTTGAGATGATCACATGCATTTGTTTGAATCGCCTCGCAGAACACATTGGACCAGCAACAGAATGCTCACGGCCATCATTTTATACTGTGGGACTTTGTATGTGCTGAAACACTCCCATTTCCCTGTGTTACCACTTGTCAATTTTCTGCACACAAGGAGGATGAATTTTGGGCCTGCAGAAAAAATATGGGACTCTGTGCCACCACTGCGTGCATGACTGAGTGTGCCATTAATTCAGGGGAACTTTGTATGTGCTGAAACACTCCCATTTCACTGTGTTACCACTTGTCAAATTTCTGTACACAAGGAGGATGCATTTTGGGCCTGCAGAAAAAGTCTGGCACTCTGTGCCACTTTTGTGTGTTGTGAGCTCATTATGTCATACTGACATTACAATTAAAGCAGCATTGCAAGAGTGCCGTGACAATTTTGAACTGTACTTTTTTATGCTGCTTTACATTGCCACAGCCACTAGTTACCTCCGAGTCATGACTTGGATGATACGCTTCTTTTCACAGTTTATGTCTGCTTTACTTAGTTGACTACTTTTATTCATATATGAAAAAAAAAATGAGCACGCCTTCCAATATTGTTCTGACCAGGTTTGTATTTATTTGCAACTACTTTTCAATAACTATTGTTCAGTGGTGTCATAAAACACTGCCTGCTGCATAACTCTTAATTAACAACAGAAGTGATATATAACAACTAACTGATGTGATGGAGAAAAGCAAAGGAAAACAATGACAAAGACCTGGACAGCACCAATTTAAAAGGAATGCTCCTTTCATTATTTCACACATGAAACAAGGTAGTACAGCAGACGCAACTACTGCAAATTCTCGTATCATTCAAGTCAGTCAGTATGTAAGTAAAGGAAGTTGTAACATAGCATTAAAAAATATAGCTCAGAGTTCTCAACAGATTGCTGCTCTGCTGCTACTTTACAGAGGTTCACCACATTACATCATTATGGTGATGTACATAACATAATATGTGGGGGCCTTACTCCCACTGGAATATTTCTTGCTCCACAGAGTGCAATATATTTCTGTGAAAACCACCCATAATTTCATTACAGTGTGTCACATCACAGAGGAATTATTCAGAAAAGCCGCCCACATTCTGCCCTTCTTTGTCAGCAACGTTAGGACGTGATGCCAGGGTAGCACAGGTGCATGCTCCACTATAGTGAATGTCCGGCAGCTATCCCAATGTTTCCTTATGTTATAAGGCTCACTTTGTGGAGAAATGTGGTGGAGTGGGTGCTGCTGAGCCCCTACAGCAGCTACCGGTGGTGGTGGTGGTGGTAGTGGTGGAGAAGGTGGATGCACAGCAGCCACCAGTGGCACTGGTGCTGCTGCTGCTGTTGCTTCAACATGGGGGGAAGCAACACCCAGGAGTTGGGAGTGGTCCAGCATGACACGACTGCCCCATGTGTCCGCACTCGCCCCGACCACGCCCATGGGTCAGCGACTCACTTTCTCCAGGGTCCACGTCCATCCCTCCCACACAAGTCCCCAACACACACACACACACACAAAACAAAACAACACTTACAAAAAAAAAAACTACCAAAAAAGCATTCACAAACACAATAAAAAATTAAATAAAGATAGCTTTTAAAAAAAGCTGTTGTTTTACAAAGGCAATAAGCACTTTGTCACTGACTTCTACACTGCTCTCTCTCAAGCTTTCTCACTCTATGAATGTAAAGGAGAAAGTGAAACTGCTTCTCTGACTCACTTCCTTCCTGCCTGGCTAAAGCATGTGACTTACAGTACTGTAAGCCATGTGATGTGTGGGGTGCTGCCTATTTACTTTTCACTTCACCTTACTTCGCGTTAAGGCATAATGGCAATGTGAAGTAATAATGATAATGTGAAGTGAGCACTTTGCAGTGCCCACTTCGCGTTGTGCTCCACCAACGCAAAGTGGGCACTTCACGTTCACTTCGCTAGTGGATTAAAAATTTGCTGCATCTCTACTTTGTAGTGAAAACTTCCCAGTTTCAGTGAAGTCAATTTTCCTATACTTTACAGAAACTTCACAAAGGTGAATTTCAGCCAGTTCAAGGTCACTTTGCTCTTTAAGTTTAAATTCACAAAACCTTCGTACAAGAGTTGAGAGCTGCTGTTGTTTTGCAGTAAACAGAAAAAAAACACTTTGCAGCTTTATGAGAAAATAAAAAAAGAGCAGGAGTAATGCACGTTGGCTTTAATGGTTAGTGATAACTGGGTGCTAGTTGTCACAAACTCACTCAGCTGGTCAGCCCTCTACTCCCAACGTGACAACCTCTGAGCATATGATTTGTGAACAGTGAACAGAACAAGGTAACCCTCTTGTCTGTTTTGTGGGTTCAAGTCACCTTAGTCTCAAGTTCTGGAGGGATTCAAACTGATAACCTCTTGTTAGTGTACCCAATTATCAGGCTCAGATAATTCTGTCTTTGGGGGGGGCCAGATGTCTTTGCCCACGGGCACCCAACCAGGTCTACAAAATGAACCCTTAGAACCTTATGCAAGACATTAGAGAACTCTATCCATTTCCCAGTTTGGTATAACAATAAGCTTGTACACAGTGTCAACCATAACCTTTAAAAGCTTCACTTAAGTAAAAAAAAAAGAAATGTCAAGGCACTCCATGCAGTTTCTGTTGTAAAGTATATATTTACTTTAAAATATCAAAACAGAACAATAAATACAAAACAAATATCCCAAACACATACAATCTTAAAAACAAAACAGGTTTTTAAAGTATAAACTAAGCTCTCTTATCCACTTAATACTTCTCTCCTACACTGCTGATACTGTCCTCTTCTCTCAGTCAGAAATAAAATAAAAATGTGTCTCTCAAAGGCTTGTTCAGTTGGATAAAAGCAATCCTGAGCCAGCCTCCTCTCTGAGGTCATTAAACTCCACCTTGGAGCATTAAAAGTTATATTTTACAGCACAGGATGTCCCAACAAGATTATAAAAAATGATAGGTGACATACTCAATTTCCTCTCCTCAGGTTAACTGGTCAGAACTGGTTTTTGTTCTGACACACACACACACACACACACACACACACACACACACACACACACACACACACACACACACACACACACACAGTTTCTGTGATGTCCTTCCAAAGCATCCTGGGAATGTGTGTTGGACCTTCCAAATTCATCTGGATCCTTGTTATCTACACATCAACGGTCTTTCTGATGTAATTCAAGGGTTCCCTGAGACACCCCTCCCAACACAGGTTCTTCCTGGCAACTATTGCAAGTCAAAGGATCTCCCTGAGGGCATTGTAAAGTGGTTACTTTGGTTCCTGCCTTCAAAGAAAATTTGACAAAGAAATTGCATTTTAAATAGCTGCAGATTTAGCTATGTCTTGTTCTTTAAACTTATCCCTGGGTTTTTTTGGATGTGTCAGTTCAGCAAGACTGTGGGTCATCTGGCTGCCCTTCCCTTACATAAATTATATGTAATACAAAAAAAAATTTGATACAAGGATCAGAATCAGTGGTCCAAGTGTGACACTAGTTATTTATAAAAAAGATGAATTTAAAAATCGATGAAAATATCACCATAACATAGAAACATAGAAGTTGTCGGCAGATATGGACCTGCTGGCCACCTAGTCTGCCCTATTTTTCCTACCTACAGTGCCATCGCAGACCTTATTCTGTTTCCAGGTCCCCCCCCAGCCTTTCATCTATAATCCCCTTGTGTCTATCCTATGCATTCTTGAATCCTGTAACCATTTTAGCCCCCACCACCTCTGCTGGGGGGCTGTTCCATGCATCTAAAACCCTGTCCATGAAGTAGCACTTCCTCACATTTCCTCTGAGATTTCACCCCTGCAGCTACATATTGTGACCCCTTGTCCTTGAGCATCCTTTTCTTTGCAAAATGCTGCCTTCCTATATCTTGTTTATACCTGTGAGGTATTTGAATGTTTCTATCATATCCCTCTTTCCCTCATTTCCTCTAGGGAGTACATATTTAATTCCTTCAGCTTTCTTCATAGGGCTTTTGGTGCAGGCCCTGAACTATTTTGGTTGTCCATCTTTGTACTGCCTCCACCTTACTATGTCCTACCACTTTAAAAGTGGGCTACGACACTACCTAGCTACTGCTGAACGGTGTACCTGTTTCGACCCTACCTGACCGTGCCAATGAATCCCTGCCCCACACCTATCTCCACTCTACAATCCAAATCTCCTGCTAGATCTAAACCCCCAACCCCATACACTACACCCCCTCTCTCCTCTCCCCTTTCTCTCTCATCTCCCTAAACACACTTACTTGTTTATGCCTGTTTCTCTCCTGCTTGTTGTATTTTATGTCTACCTGTAGAACCGTACTCCCACATGTGATAACCTGCATCTGAAGCTGAAGTTACACTACTATACTCTTACTGCGTTTGCTGTATACTGTGCTGACCAATGCTGTTTTACTGTTATCCATGCCCTCACAGCTATTTTAGTTACTTATGCTTCATGCCAAGTACTTTGCTTTACTGTCTAAACACTTTATTGCCTTACAAGCTGTATTGTCTATTGTAAACACCCTCTGTAGGTATTGTCTTGTACTCTCCCGGGTCGTGCCTGAAAATAGTCATCAACTGGCTAGTGCACTTACCCGGTTAACAAAAACTAAATAAAATAAATAAATAAATGTCCTTCTGGAGATGGAACCTCCAGAACTGGACACAGTGCTCAAGGTGGGGTCTCACCAGTGATCTATGAAGGAGTATTATTACCTCCCCCTTTCTGCTGGTGATACCCCCTGTGACCTTTGGCACTAGGCAAAGACTTTCTCGGCTCCCCTCCCCTCCCTCTTTCCACACCCTAGATGGGACTCCACTAGAGGACACTGCCTCCTTTAGATGCCTCGGGGTTTGGCTTGACCAACACGTCAACTTTTCTGGACACGTAGCATACACAAAAAACTACACCTTAACCTAGGTGCCCTGTACAGATATTGTGAATCATTCCACTGCCTGCTTGTCCTGTGCTGGTCCAGAAAATTATCCTACCAATTTTTGACTATGGTAATGTAGTCTACAGTGTCACCCCAAGACTTCCCTAGCCAGACTGGACACTCTCTTTCATTCCTTCTGTCAGTTTTCCCTCTACTGCTCCCCTAGGACCCACTACAGTGCTCTCTGTCAATCTCTCTTGTTTTTCTCTCTTGATGACAGGTGCTATTCCCACTGTGACAATTTCTTATCTAAATTCTGGTTCAGCTCTCTCTCCTCCTATCTCTCCTCCTCTCTTTCTCTCCCACCCATCCACCCCACTCCCTTCAAAGCTATGACATTAGGATCCTTGCTATCCCTCCTAGATCCTCTACTGCTGGCCAGGCTGCATTTTCTCACCATTTCCTTAAACTGTGGAATCCCCCCCATCTGCCATGCCACCTCTCCACTTGCCCTCTCCTCCCTCCTACGTAATTCTTCTCTTCCACCTGCAACTGCTCTTAATCCCCCTTCCTCGCTGCCACACCCCACTATCCCCCTCTACCCTCTGTTGCCCTGTATAATTTCACTCAGTAGTGTCAGACTCCCCAGCAATTTTTTGGGGGGTGCATTTAATGTGTGTCATACTGTACCAAAATGTTGATATCTATTTGCTCTCTGTATTGTTTGCCTGCATTGTTGATGTTGCTATAATTTTCTTACTTGCTTGTTAACCCTTTCCCCATCCCCGTGATGGACCTGGAAACAAGCAATTGCTGCTCAGCATGCTTTCCTGGTGAAACTTTTCAATTAATTAAATAAATATATCCTGGCATCCTGAACACGGATTAAAAACTGAAAGATCAAATACAATATCTATAAAGGTCATCATATTGCTGTATTTGTTTTTTAAACTTTGTTAAACAGGAAGGCATGCTGAGTTGAAAACCAACTCATTTCTAATTACATCATGGAAGCATAAATAAAACAAGGGGAAACAACAGAAAAAAACAGACATAACACAGTACAAAGAAAATCATGCAGATCATAATGGAAAAAGGAAACAAAAACTATTACAAAGAGCATTATCCAGAAGGTCAATAATGTAACCCTACCCATTCAAAAAATGACAAAAAAAGTACTTTAAATGCACTTTTTGTTTCTTTTCTTTTTTTTTTTAATGAGCCATTGTATAATAGCAATAATGCACTCCAGGGTGTGGGTTATGCTGGGATAATGTCACGCCTTGCTGTTGGATGCACTCGGCCTTCGGCCTCGTGCCCAACCACGCAAGGCATGACGTTATCCCAGCACAACCCACACCCTGTCATGCATTATTGCTTAATTGTCTTCTATTATGTTTTTCTTTACCTTTATAACAGAAAAGAAAAATGAAAAGGGACTTGGCAAGGTTTGAGGAATGGTCAAATATGTGGCAGCTCAGATTCAATGCAAAGAAATGCAAGGTAATGCATCTGGGAAACAAAAACCCAGGGGAAGAGTACACAATGGGGGGTGAATTAATAACAACAACAAAAATCGAAAGAGACCTAGGAGTAATTATATCAGATGAACTAAAGGTGGGCAAGCAATGTGAGAAGGCAGTAAGGAGGGCTGGGGGGGGATACTGGGATGCATAGGGAGAGGCATCAATAGTAGAAAACAGGAAGTTGTTATCCCTCTGTACAGACAGTTGGTGAGACCCCATCTGGAGTACTGCGTGCAATTCTGAAGACCCCATCTCCGCAAAGATATAGATAGAGTGTAGGCTGTTCAGAGGAGGAAAACCAAAATGGTGCAGGGTCTGCACCAGAAGACATATGAGGAGAGAATGAGGCAGCTTAATATGTATACCCTTGAGGAAAGGAGGGAGATGGGGGACATGATAGAAACTTTCAAGTATCTCAAGGACATTAACAAAGTACAAGAGGGTAGTATCTTTCAGAAGATGAGATGTGCAAGAACAAGGGGGCACAATTTGAAGATAGAGGGGGAGATAGCTCAGAGGTAATGTTAGAAAGTATTTTTTCACAGAGAGGGGTTGTGGATGCATGGAACAGCCTTCCTGAGGAGGTTGTGGAGTCAGGAACAGTGGGAGAATTCAAGAATGCATGGGACAGGCATAAAGCAATTCTAGTGGGGGGTAGGAGGAAGTCAGCTGTTGATTAACTAGAATCTGCAACTTATCCATCAGGTAGGGAAATGGGCAGACTAGGTGGGCCAAGCGGTCCTTATCTGCCATTAAATTCTATGTTTCTATGTTTCTATAGTTTTGAATGTATATTTTCTTACAATCAATAAACCAGACTTCTTCAGCAAAGTGAAATGAAGCAGCACCAAGCAAGCAAGTTTCAATGGGGAGTGCAGCTGTCCCCTTCCCTCCCCCCTAGATTCACTACTACAGTCATTTTCCATACTCACATCTAGATTTTGCTACTTTGTAGATTGCCTGTTTTTGCATACCGTGCCCAACATAAGTGTTACTGTTTTCTATGCTGTTGTTTCAGGAATAATGCTATACTCCATGAATAACTAATCCAACTTGAGTATAAAAGAATCAACAGTCCCCACCATTATTCACAACTATCCCAGATTTTCAGGGATGTCCCTGATTTCATGTCAAAACTTTACTCTGTCCCTCATAAATCTGGAATTACTGTCATTGAAAGTAGGGATTTAAAGCTGCAACACAGTCTCCTCTCTCTCTCTCTCTCTCTCTCTCTCTCTCTCTCTCTCTCTCTCTCTCTCTCTCTCTCTCTCTCTCTCACACCATGACACATGCAGTTGAGCAAGAGAAAGCTGGCCACTGCAGCATTAGCAACGGTATAAAATCGAGACCTTGGGAGAGCGGCAGCAGTCCAGGTAAGCCCATTCCTGAGGTGGGGGTTACAAAGGCTTGAGCCAGGCTCACTTTTAATGTCAGGATCTGGTTTGTCATGACTTCTAGGAGCTATTAAGAACCAAAGGCAAGCCACGCCAATTAGGACCAAAGCAAACATTTTTGCCATCCAGAGAAGCGAGTACAGTGGCAGGAAGCTTCAGCAGCTGTTGTCCAGCTTATCAGAGGCACTGTCAGTATTGCAGAGGACAGCCTGCAGTAGCCATTGCTCATAAAGTCAGGCCAGACCCTTGGCTCTGCTCTGGCTTGACTCCCAGTTCTACACTCCAACCTGCCCCGCTGTATTGCATGGGATTCTTTTGTAAATATTTTTCAGGTCTTGGAGGGTTGACATCTTTATCAGAGTCTACTAAAGGGGCCAATTGTGAATGCCTGTAGGCCTTCTGAAGCTTTGCTTAGCACACCCTGGGATTTATTTACAGTTTTCTCAGAAAAGTGATCTTTGCCGTCAGGAAATTATATTTAATTGTTTTTTTCTAGTTAACGCTTAGCAATTAAGTTTCCACTATTCTTGCTCAGTTGCAGCTTTATTTTTTCATCTCCTTGTTATATTTGTGTACTCAGTAATTATGCTTCCTTAAGGCTAAATAAGCACATAATTTCAGATGCACTAGATACGTGAGGGAGGTAGTAGAGACAGTGTGCTCATCCAGCATATCAGAACCATTGTTTTAGATAATTAACATATACTTTGTAGTGGCAGTTCAGACGCCTCAGTGTCTACACTCCTCTTAGCCCTTTGGCTTAATTCATTTAAAATGAAACTGGTGTAGTCTTTCATATTCTTATAGTGAAATATAAACTTTCAGATAGGGATAACATTTCTGGAGGTGAGAAAATCAGAGCCATACCAGATGCCTCTCTTTATTTAATGTTTTTTGAAACACCCCTCACAGTAAGGGATAACAGAGTTGAAGAAAAACTGGTTTGATGTCCTTTGATGTGAAGTCAGTTTTAAGTACCACAAAGCCTAATGCTATGGGTGGGACAGTAAGGCTTCATATTAATTGGTCTGGAGCTTAAGCTCAAGACCAAAGCTGGCGACTGTGGCCAATGGAAAGGTACTGCTGGAGATATGTTTTTTCTCCCCCAACCCAGAGCTGAAGAGACCTCAATTTTGCTGTCTCAGTCTGCTTTAATTATCATGCTTCCTTATCATCTTGCGATTTTTGTTTAGATTTTTTTCACGTGAAGGATAGTACAACTGAGATGCACCACCTCAAGGCTTATAAAAATGTTAGTTTCAAAGATTTTCTCATGGTTCCACAGTTGAGTAAAAAGTTTTGATGGGATGTGTACCTCAGCCTCCTGGTTCTTTACCCTGCACTCTAACCACTAGAACAAAATACCTCCTATATCACGATGAAGTATTGAACATGAGGAATGTACTGTACCACTGATCAGTAAATACAGAATAACATATAGAGTAGTGTGGGTTATGATAATTTAATGGACACCCAAGGAATGGGATGCTACATAAACCCCGAGGGCAAAGCCCAAGGGGTTTATCTAAGCATCCCACACCAAGGGTGTGCATTGAATTCTCATAACACACACTACCCATACTTTATTTTATATATTATTTGGTGAGAATTTTTTTCCAGCCAGATTTCTGTGTCCAACTGTGGCAATGTGAAAGAAGTTATTTTAGTGTATTATGGCAGCTCCCTATTTCTGTTACAGTGGAGCCGCCACAACAAGACTCTTCATGTGCTTTTGATCTTTTTTGGTATCTGTTTTGTTGACCTTACCCTTATTCTATTTTTTTTTATAAGCAGTATCTGGATTATCCTGTTGTTCAGCAGCTTCAGGAGTGCAAGTGGGATGGGTTCTTGGCTGACTGCTTAGAGTCTACCCATCAGTGTAAGGAGTCATCCACGGATCCATTCCCTCTTGCACTCCACTTGTTCTCCTAATCATTTTTATATATGTATTTGTTTTATTCTACCAGTATTTCAAAAAAAAAAAAGAAAGCCATATCTGGTTGATCCTGTTCTTCGCCCACTTCAGGAGTCTGGTTGTGGTGGCTCCCCACTAATGGAGATATGGAGTCGCCATGTTCCTGAAACTGTTCAGCCCTCCCACACACACAGATGAACAGCCAATGAGGGGGCACTGAATTTTGTTAGACAGAGTGCATGCTCTCTGTAATAACCCATAGGTTATTATGAAAAATAACAACTCAATAATCTCATTGAAAAAATTTCTCTTCACTTATTATATAAACAATTATATACACTTCTATAGGCTTGTAGGCAGACCCAAAAGTATGGGGTGGTAATCTTAAACACTAGGCCTAAGAAGATGGAAGGTATGGGTGAGATTTTCAAAGGATGGTGCAGGGCTTGTGTTAAGCCTTGCATCAAACCCTTGCATCGCTGCAGCCTTTGGCACTGCTGAATGCCACAACTGTGGCCAATTTTACAATGTTGGGTGTAGTTGCAACAGTTTACCTGCTTTTCAGTTCCGCTGCAAGATGCATGGCAGGAGTCCCTGAGAATGACACATCCTAGACCACAAATAGTTGATCTAGCAAATATTGATTTGCTGCATGGGATGGAAAATCCCTTGAGATTGCCGCAAGCCCAGTGACCATACATTTGATGCACACAGGGTTTGTGGCAATTCTAGCTGTCTAAAAATTCAGCCGTTTACAGTATGTCTGGTGTGGCTATACACCATTTAGTTGAAGGGAGAAACATAGAGTAGGACATACAGTAGGAGCCACAGACATTGTCAGATATTTCCAGAGTATGTCCTCAAATGCCACCCCACAGCTAGGTGTCTGCACTTCTACTGAGGAAATAGATTAGGAAAATCCTGAATCCTGATTATCTGACAGCATTCCGAAGTCAAAACAAGTTCAGGTCAGAGCCACAATGGGCTGCTGATGGTGTAACCTAATAACAGATATAGAATTAATATTTGGCTGGGATTTTAATTTATTTATGTCATTGTTAAATGCCATTTTTTATGTTTGCTTGTGCATGCAGCCCTGAGAGAACATCTTATTACAACAATAGGGTTTCAGAGGCGTGTCACTGTTGGCTCCAATGCATCTGAAACCACGTGGGCACAGCAGTGACAGACCAATAATTAACCATGCTGATCATGGCAGTGTTTTCTTCTTGCTGGGTGGAAACTTCCTGTAGTTCAAAAGAGTGAGCTGCTCCTAGTAGAGAACACACTTCTGCACCCCTTCCCCACCAAACTGGTTCCTCTGCTTGCCCTGTGCCTGTCTATTATGTGTGGTTCATAGCTCAGTGCTTATGTAACATGTATAATGGAATTATGTAGATGGTTGTTGGATACAGATGCCAGCATTAACAGGACACTGTTTATTAGGTAGTAGCGTAGAATGTTTTGTGCTTAGGTACTTGGATGGTTGAATTGAGTTGTTTGATAATATTTGATGGTTTTGGCCTTTCTCTGTATCCCACCTGTAGGAAGGAAGCTTGGTTTAGAATTATGAAAGCCCCCCGGTGGGATAAGAGTGCCGCAGAAGGAGGAGGTGTCGGGGAGGATGGTGGGTGAGTGTGACAAATAGGCTGTGGGGGAGGAGCTTTTCCCCCACATAATCCCAGCTACTCCCTGCAATTATGTGTGGTTCATAGCTCAGTGCTTATGTAACATATATAGTGTAATTATGTAGATAGTTGTTGGATACAGAGGCCAGCATTAAGAGGACACTGTTTATTAGGTAGTAGTATAGAATGTTTAGTGCTTAGGTACTTGGATGCTTGAACTGAGCTGTTTGATAATATTTGATGGTTTTGGCCTTTCTCTGTATCCCACCTGGAGGAAGGAAGCTTGGTTTAGAATTATGAAAGACCCAAAAAGAATAATATATCAATGATTGTTCTTTAACTGAATGCTGAAGAAGTCGTGCATGACAACACCTAATGATAGGAATAGATGATCACCTCCTCCAGCTCCAGAGAGTTTGACCAGTAGCACTCAGGAGATGAAAAAAACCCTTGGGGGAAACCTCTGATGACCCATGGATACTGACCTGCCCATCCTTCTGGGCATACTAAAGGAGAGAGATCCTAATTAAACTAAATTAATCAGATAAATCTGAATTCTAATTTGTAGAATTCAATCCAGATAAATGGAACTTAAGAAAGAACAGAATTGTAAATGTCCAGTGAAGTAATTTCCTCCTAATAAAGTCCGAGTCCGAGAATCCATGTACAGTCGAAATGATGGAGAGTGGATATATGAAGAACCTCTTATGGACTTCAATTGATAGAGGGCATAATCCAGGAAATGTATGATGGTGGAGATGAAGTTGATGACTGACGAATTCAATACAGGAGACCAGACGCAGATAGTTGAATCCAAACTTGACTCCAATGAGGCAGGATGAATAGAAATAGTACGACTTCCTGATTTCTAATAGAGGGCTTGTGTAGTACGTGTAATGAGAGAAGGCTTGTAGCCAGGCTACCTACTGATGAATCCAGTTCTGATAAGTGAAGTATAGTCTTAGGAATTGATATGAAGACAACGGCTGTAGAGCTGAACTGGAATAATGGCAAGCTGTAGAGGATAATCGGAGACACTGGTGCGAGGTATGAAGCATCCAAGTAGTAGAACATGGTGAGCCTCAAAAGGAAGCAAGTCAGTTGGATTGCTAATCCAAAGTGAGAGGTAATAGGAGACGGGATTGCACCCATGAAGGCAGATGAGAAGGAACAGGACGTGGCAATCAGCCCTGAAGAAGCGCAGCTTAACCAACAGCTGGTGAGGTAGGAGAGAGAGGCGGCTGATTCCAGGTATGGGAAGCGCAGTCAGACCCATGGAAGACTATGGTAGAATAGCCTGTGGCAGTTAGTCCCTCCATGAGAAGCGCAGCTTTTCCATCAACTGGAGAGGTAAGGAGAGAGGCTACTAGCTCCAGGTAACAGGAAATGCAGCCAGACCTACAGAGGTCAGCCAGTAAGAATCATGCGTGGTATATAGCCTCCAGGAGACGTGTCTTGAGTCAGTGTACAGCAGAGTAGGACTGCATTTGTAAGGCAGACGTAGAAAATGGAATGGTGTCGAGGACTGACGTATCCATTAGATCAAGGATGGCAGGGAGCGCATTGAAGAGACCGTGGCATAGAGGTGGCAACGTGATGAGGAATAGCATTTGAAACTGTAGGTAGGCAATGTTTGAGGCAGCAATAATGGGACGAAACCCGAATAGTCGAGCAGAAGAGTCCTGGATGGAGATAACTGAAGAAGCGGAGTCAATTGGATTAGCGTTGTCCCAGGGTCCAAAAAGCAGTAGAGCACAATCAGGATAAGGTCTTCAGGAGAGGCATAACTAAGTGTCCTGGACAGGGTGAAGCAGCAGCAATTCCACATGACTGAAGCAGCAGGACAAGCATCCAAGAATAGAGGAGGAACAAAGAAACGGCCAGATGCAAATCCATAATAAAAGAGCTTCCGGCTGGCTGACACGGCAGCAGGCAAGCGTATAGTAGAAATGGGAATCTCCGGGCCCCGAGCCAGGTGAGACAGAAGTAGAGCAGAAGCAGGTAAACTTCCCAGCCTCAAGGGCAAAGGCAAGTCGTAGAAGCAGGCGATCAGTAGGCAAACCTCCCAGCCCGATGGGCGAAGGCAGGTCATAGAAGCAAGCAAGTAGAAGGTAAAGCTCCCAGCCCGATGGGCAAAGCAGGACATAGAAGCAGGTGATTAAGATGTAGTAGAATATAGAAACAAAGGACCTCCGGGCCCCTAGGGGCACAGGTCCTACGAAAGCGATGGCTTACCTCCAGCCCTTTGGGTGAGGCAAGATGCAGAGCAGTCGTACATAATGCAATGGAAACGTCAAACTTCAAGCAATGCAGAGGGTCATGTCCTGGTATGGAGAGGTTGCAATAAATATGTAAACAGAGGTAGATTGATGCCAGTTCAGGAGGAGCGCAGAAGAATGTAATGGCAGGTTAGTCGTGAGGACCCTAAAGTCCTGGGATGGTGAAGCAGGTAATGTGAGCAAGGAAGGTAAGAAAGGGAACCTGTACAAGCTGTGATAGGAAGCATGCTGCATAATGTAGACGTAGTAGCAGGGAAGCAGTGCAAAGCGTCCAAAGAATAGATGATGAATTTTGAAATATCAATATGTGAATCCATAGTGAGGAGCTCCTTGGCTGGCTGCTGTGGCAGCAGGTAGGCGTATAGTAAGATAAGTGAATCAGTAGGCTCCGAGCTGTCGAGGCATGAGTAGAAATAGCGTCCCCTTGGCCTGAAGGACAAAGCAGGTCATAAAAGTAGGCAAATATGGTGCAGCTGGACTCCACAAAAGTTAGCCAGTAAATGTGAGCAAGGTGACAGCTAGACCCACGTAAGCTAGCATATGCAGCCGAACTTTCGTAGGGCAGCTGTAAGAGAAGTAGAGTGATAGGAAGCCCTATGCAGGCTAGCATGTGCAGCCAGCCCCACTTAGGCTGGCTGGTAGGTAAGTGGAGTGTGGAATGGAGTAGGCAAGGCATCAGTGGAGAACAGAAAGGGACTAAAAAGGCATGTAACTTGAACAGAGGTCAGAAGATCAAAGCGTAGGACTGCAGGCAAGCACAATTCACAACATCCATGGAAATAATAGCTGATGAAGGCTAAGGCAGAAGTAGCATTGCAGGAGTCAAGGATGTAAGCAAATGAAACAAGTTGCATTTCATTAAGCCTTGTTCCCGAGTTATGAGGCAGGAGGTCGAGAGGTATGAATGACAGTCAGACGACATTGGAGGACTGGCTGGAGTCGGAGATGGGAAAGGCATCCGTAGGGTTAGAGTGCCGAGAGCTGCAGAGGTATGCTAAGGAAGGCTGCCTGAGGCAGATGAGTTGCAGATGCGAGTGCGCAGGAAGGGGACCGGAACGTATCTAGCAGACAACAGTAAGAAGTTGAGATAAACAGTGGGTTCAGGAATGATATACAGACAATGGAAATGGTAAGGAGAAGTGCCATATGAGGCTAGTACCTGTACAGTCCCCAAAGTAGTCACAAGCAGGCAATGGGAGTGGAAAGCAGGAGCTGCTACAACGTCAGCACACAGTAGGTGTATGAGTCGGTAAAATTAAGAAAGCTTGGACCCCATTTGAAACCCACTGCCACAAGCATCTTAAAACTCTCGGCTGTGCTGGTATGGCAGTAGGAGGTCAATCGGATCGCTCAATAGGTAAATAAAACATAACAATGGGCTTCCTCAGTACTGCTTGTGTTTGAATGGCTGCTTTGACACAAAACGGCATCCAAGAGAAAAGGGGGACGATCATGGAAGGTATCCAAGGAGGAGGGAAATGCCAGCAGACTCTAACGGTAGGCATCCAGGTGTCCAGGAAGCAGCAGGTGAAGGAATGTAAGCCCAGCATGGCGGTGGTGGCGTTCGGCCACAGTGGACGTCCGGAGAAGCAGCGATGCAGCGAAGGTGGGTGCAGAGGGCTGAAAGCAACACATGCGGACTCGTAGTAGCATGGAGCAGCGGTTGCCTGAAAAGAACAGAAGCAAGGAAGGAAAGCAGAGCGCGGCGGACTGGCATGGAGCCGAGGCCGCTGGAAGGGGGGGGGGAGTAGGAGCAAGGAGAGAGTGAAAGCAGGAGAAGAGCAGCGTTGAGACAGCAGGTGAGAATCCTCTCAAAGAAGCAATGGACGAAGCACAGGGAAAGGGAGAAGGGAGGCGGGAAAACAAACAACGATACGGGAGAAACATGGGAGGGGGATGAAGGAGCAGCCTTGGTCCAGCACGAATGATGACAAGTGCGACTCACTCTAAGCAGAGCGGGAGTCAGCTGCTTCAGCTAAAGCTCTTCCCCCACATAATCCCAGCTACTCCCTGCAATTTAAAGTGGCAGCATTTGTTACTCATAAGTGTTTCGGCAACTGTTCACAAACTATGCAGTTGTAGTGAGTTTTCTAAAGGAACCACTGACTTGCCCATCTTTCTGAAGGCCCCTACAAAAAAAATACATGTTAAAAGGTGCTGGTTACACTGTTGCAATAAATTATAACATTTCTGACTTGCACCTCACATCGATATTTACACTCCTCCATTTCTCTTGCATACTCACACACTCACTATACCAAGCCTGATTAATAATTATGTGATGACTTCTTTTAGTAACAGGCACTCTGTTGTTTTATATTATAAGTTGCTATATATGCCCAACAACTACACAGCAAATACAAGCAAGCAAAGATTCAGCATTGACAAATGCTTGCTTGTGTATGTGACTTACTGTCACTTATTTACTTTACTTGCAGTTGTGATAGCCCAGATTGTGCGTGAAAATAGGTAACTGTTTGTCTAGTGCACCTACAAGGTAAATAAAAACTAGATAAATTGTGGTGTTAAAATTCCAGATTTACATCATAATAATAGAAAAGAAAGAACACCTTACGCATTAGGGTGCCTCCATGGCAAGAACTATAATGGATTAGTCAGCCTCTAAAGTGGTTGGGTACCAGTAACAGCAGCAGCCTCTTCAAGCAACGATCAGAATTGGCTAGGGATACTGGCCACTCCCCATTTTGTTGTCAGACTGTATATGCCTAGAATAGCACAGCTAAGATTAAATATCTAATTTCCAGTAGGGGTAATGGTTGGGGACCATTTCACAATGTATTTTTCCCAGGACAAATCAGCTAAGATGTGATATTTACTATGCTATGTTAAAACAGAGTCTGTGGGTCCAATTCTCAAAATGCCAATGGTAGCTTGCACCAATTGCCGGTGCACCATGGACCCTGGGCCCAATTCTCTGTCAGGTAGGATCTTGGTGGCAAAGTCCCGCAGCCTGTGGCAACTGTGGCCATGCGCCTAAGAGTCAGCACATCTGGATGGTGTGCTGCAAGCTGCAGGGTGGCCATGCGCCACTGTAGGATGTCCCTGGTGGTCTAGCGGACCCCCCAGCTCCAGTCCCCTTGCAATAATATTAATGATGTCCCTGGTGGTCTAGCAGAAGACCCAAGTCCCAATCCCTTTATAGTAATAGTAATGACATCCATGGTGGTCTAGCGGACCCTCCAGTCCCGAGCTGCCCATATAATAATTAGATAGTATTGCCTGGTGGTCTAGTGGACCCCCAACCCTCACACTGGAAGCCAGTATCTCACCACCCTGCTCCCCCGTCCCATCTCCAAGCCAGTGAGCAGCACAGCCTTCTGTACTCCACCACAGCTGGCCACCGACTGAGCTGTCACTAAGCATGTACCACCAGGGATGTCATTAATATTACTAAAAGGGGATCAGGGCTGGGGGAGTTTGCTAACCATCAGGGACATGTTTCAGTTTAATAAAAGGGGATTGGGGCTGGGGAGGTCTGCTTGACCACCAGGGATGTGAGCAGTTTTAAATAAACAGGGGTTGGGGATGGGGTGGAACCACTATATATGTTCTCTCCTGCGTAGGGAGGGATCCAAGAGTTGCACAAGTACTCTATATATGCACCTCTCCAGGCTGCGGGAGGAGGTTACCAGACTCAAGGCCAAGTTGGATTGGGTTTGGGGAACCTACTCCTCCACCCAGGGAACACTTAGCCTGCCACTGCTACCTCAGAGCTTGCCCAGAAGGAGGAGTATCTGGACAACAGTGGGCTCAGGGAGGGTTTAGGTGGTGGAGAGTAGACACCCCCCTTCCAGTACCACTACAAAACACTTATGCCACACTGGATGAGTGGGAAAGTCCCACAGAGGCAACCAAAGTAGTGACTAGGGTGTATGTGGGGGTCCTCCATAGTAAAGACCCCAAGGGAGGGTGGCAGAGGACCCCAGAGGAGGAGTTAGGAAGGGAATCCTGGTGGGGGACTCCATAGTGGGGGGGGGATACAGTTGGGGGCAGACAAGGATGAGAAGAGGGAGATTAGGTGCCTTCCCGGTGCCACAGCTCACAGGGATGGAAAGAAGATTGAAAGGATCACTGTGGTAGCAGGAAGAGAGGGAGAGCTGGATGTCACTGTCCATCTGGGAACAAATGAGCTGGCTAAGGATGAGTCAGCAATAGTTCAGGAGGAGTTTAATGAACTAGGGAGGGGTCTTAGGCAAGTAGCACAATCTGTGACCTTCTCTGGGGTGCTACCTCTTTATGATGGGGAGGTTAGGATTCTCCACACCAGAATGTTCAATGCATTTTTGAAGCAATGGTGCAGAGAAGAGGGTTTTGGCTTCACTGGGAATTGTGGCCCCACCTGGAGGGATAAGGGCCTGTACAGAGGTGATGGCCTGCAGCCATCCAGGATGTGAACCATGGTCCTCAGTGATTGGTTTAAATGCTACATTGGTGAGCATTTGAACTAGCCAAGGGGTGAGGCAGAATAAGGTTAGGAGACATAACTCCCCCTCCCACAGGCTCATGAGGTTAGAAATGTGAATCTTGAGGGAGTGAAATCCCAAAAGGAGCCAAATAACAAAGGAATCCAAGGGGTAAAAAGAAAGAAAGATTGTACAAAAAATACTGTAGGAAATAAGGAAGGGCAAATGGGAAATGGGGAAGGGGGAGAACAATCTGAAGAGCAACGCGAGCAAATGCTCAAAGTCTGGGCAATGAGACTGCAGACTAGGGAACACCATGGCAGATGCAGACCAGGACATAGTAGCAGTTACCGAGTCCTGGTGCAATGAAAACCAGGAGTGGGATGTAGCCATATCAGGGTATAATCTGTTCAGAAAAGAGAGGGTAGGTAAAAAAGGGAGAGGAGAGGCTCTTTATGTCAGCCACAACATAAAAGCTATACAAAGCAATACAAGGACAGCAGGGAGGAGCTGTGGTACTTTGGATTGCTCTGGAGACACAGTGGGGAGTCACTATTCACACAGGAGTGATCCACAGGCCTCCAGCACAAGGGGGAGAGGTGGATAAAGATATGATGGAAACAAAGATATGATGGAAGCAATCCAAAGGATGGAAGGGGAGGTGTTTTCTGGTAGGGAGCTTCAGTCTACAGTCATGAATTGGAGCCTATCACCTGCAGCAACAGTCAGAAGTAGGGACATCCTGGACTCTCTGCAAGGAGCGATCCTCAGGCAGCTAGTTAAGGAACCCACTCATGGGGGGGCAATACTTGACCTGATACTGACAAACGGGGAACGTGTTGTTGACATCACTGTGGGTGGCCACCTAGGGACCAGTGAGCACTGTATGGTGTGGCTCAATATAAGAACTGGGTCAGAATTAAGCCACACTAAGACAAGGGTCCTAGACTTCAGGAGGGCTGATTTTAAGAGAATGGGAGACTGCCTCAGGAACACCCTACCAGGGATAAGGAAACTGGGGGGAGTCGAGGAACAATGAGCAAAAATAATGGTTGGCATTGAAAAGGCAACAAATCTCTGTGTCAAGCAGGTTAACAAAGGCAAGAGAAAAAAGAAACTACTATGGTTCTCTAGAAAAGCAGCAGAGAAAGCAAGGACAAGAAAACTAGTATTTAGAAGGTACAAGAGGACACAGAAGGAGGAGGATATGGAGAGTTACCAGGAGAAACAGAGTGGTAGGTAGAGTAGTTAGGAGTACAAAGGTGCAAACGGAGGAGAATATTGCTCAGTAAAAACAGAGATAAAACATTCTTTGGGTATATAAGCGAGAAGAGAAAGACCAAAGGAGGCATAGTAAGGCTAAAAGAGGAAGGGGGGTTTGGGAGGAAGAGGACCAAAAAACAAAAAGCAGACATATTTAACCATTACTTTTGTTCAGTATTTAGAGAGATAGGGGTAGGTGACAGGCCAAAGATGATGGACAAAGGCATTAAAGGAAGGAAGGTGGGCACTAGTCCTTTTACGGATGAGTCTTCAAGGAACTAGCTCAATTAAAAACAGACAAGGCAACGGGAGTGGATGGAGTGCACTCTAAGATACTGAGGGAGCTGAAGGAGGTGCTGGCTACATCTCTGACAGCTCTGTTCAACCTATCACTAGAAACAGGGGAGGTTCTACAGGACTGGAGGAAGGAAGATGTGGTCCTGCTGTACAAAAGTGGAAATAGGTAGGAGGCAGGAAATTACAGACCTGTCAGCCTGACTTCAGTAGTAGGTAAAATAATGGAATCATTACTGAAGGAAAGGATTGGGGAATAGCTTGCAACCAATCGATTACAGGATCCAAGGCAACATGGGTTCAGAGGGATGAGGTCTTGCCAGACAAACCTGATCGAGTTCTTTGATTGGGTGACCAGAGAAGTGGATCAGGGAGGAGCAGCAGATGTGGCCTACCTGGATTTCAGAAAGGCCTTCGACACCTTTAAACAAAGAAGACTGGTGAGCAAGCTGGCAACCTAGGAGTAGGTCCAAAACTAGTAAAATGGGTAAGAAGTTGTCTAAGCAATAGGTGTCAGAGGGTGGTGGTAAATGGGGTCCACTCTGGAGAAGGTAAGATGACAAGCGGGACACCACAGGGGCCAGTACTAGGCCCTGTACTTTTCAATGTTTTTATTAGTGACATTGCGGAAGGACTGGAGGGGATAGGATGTCTGTTCATGGATGATGCAAAAATCTGCAACAGAGGGATACACCATGGGGAATGAAAAGAATGAGGGGTGATCTGAAAAAGCTGGAAGGTTGGTCAAGGGAATGGCAGCTGGGTTTCAATACAAAAAAGTGCAAAATCATGCATTTTGGGCACAGAAACTCAAAGGCAACGTACCAATTAAGTGGGGAGGTATTAACAACCACAAAACAGGAAAGGGACCTAGGGGTCATCATTTTTGATTACCTGAAAGTAGCTAAGTGGTGTGATAAGGCAACGGGAAGGCTAGCAGGATGCTTGGGTGCATAAGGAAGGGCATCACCAGCAGAAGGATGGAGGTAGTGTTATTAAAGGAATAATGCACGACTGGGTGTGTGTCGTGCTGGGATAACGCCACGCCTGCCGTGGTTGGGCACGAGGCCGCAGGCCGAGTGCGTCCAACATTCCAGGCGTGGCGTTATCCCAGCATGACACACACCCTGGAGTGCATTATTCCTATTATACAATGGTTCAATTGTAAAACAGTGAAAAAAAGGGATAGAAAATATATTAAAAATATATATATTTTTTACTGTTTTTGCAGTGAGTAGGATTACATTATGACAAAATAGTGCAGATTTCTACTTTAGCCAGTAGGTGGAGCTGTACTGTTTTGGTGTGGCTTTGTGCTCCTGACAGCAATCTTTGTTAGTGTTGACTCTGTTTACAAACCATCCTCTTAGTGTTGACTCTGTTTACAAACCATCCTCCTGTATTAGCGTTATTGCCTTGGGTTTATAGTTTGGTTTGGGAGACGTTGTACAGGATTTTTTAAACTCTTTTTTTCATGCTGCTGAATGCTGTGGTCTCCTTCCCCGCAGTCAACTGAGTTACTGCCAGCCACCACGCTTGTTTCAGGATACCTGCATGGGAGGTAGGGACATGTTATAGAAAGTGGGTTTGAGGAGAAGGGAAAAGTGTATTTACAGTGAGCGGAGTGAAAGCCTGATGACTTTGTGAAATCGCGTTGCTGACTCGGGCTTTGATAACTGGGTCAATGGCTCGCTTTCTGTATGGGGCTACAATTTGTTTTTACAAAAAAATATGAGTACTTGTTTATGTTGTGATGGCTGTGGTTTTTTTCCCGGGTATCGCCTGTAAAGGGGTTCGGTGTGCGAGGGCGCCGACTAGCAAAGCAGGTACTGTACCAGGAAAGCTGCTTGTAGGCAGCAGAGAGATGTATGTTTTACAGTGAGATGCAGTCATCCCTGTGTTGGCACTAAAGCCATGGTGTTATGCCAGGATAACACCACGGGTCCAGTCCCACAGTGACCAATGACAACTCAAGGTTCTTTCTTGCCATTGTATAATCCTGTATAAATCAAAGGTACTGTAAGACCCCACCCCAAGTACTGTGTCCAGTTCTGGAGGCCCCACCTCAAGAAGGACATAGATAGGGTGGAGGCATTACAAAGGAGGGCTACCAAAATGGTGCAGGGCCTGCATCAAAAGCCCTACAAGGAAAGATTCAAGGAACTACTGTAAATCTGTACTCTCTAGAGGAAAGGTGAGAAAGGAGGGATATGATAGAAATATTCAGATAACTCACAGATATTAATAAGGTACAGGAAGGCTGCATTTTCCTTAGAGAAAGATGCTTCAGGACAAGGGGCTATGCTATAAAGCTGGGGGTGGGGGCTCAGAGGAGATGTGAGGAAATACTTCTTCACGGAGAGGGTGGTGGACACCTGGAATAGCCTCCCAGAAGAAGTGGTAGGTGCTAAAACCCTAATAGGATTCAAGCATGCATGGGATAGACACAAAGGACCTTCAAAGTAAGGCAAATGGGGAGAAGATCTGAGATTGAGTAGGGTCTGCAGTGGCACAGTAGGTAGGGAATATAGGGCAGACTAGGTGGGCCAAGAGGCCCTTATCTGCCAACAACTTCCATATTTCTATTTCCTATTCAGTAGGGGTCTGCTGTTACACTTGTTTACACTGTGTTTTTGCTAGGCTTGAGCAGCTGAGATGCAATATTTCAATTTCAGTGGCATCTTGCCTGCTCTTACCCATTACTATTATGAATTTACCCATGACTGCCCAGATGAGATGCAATATTTATGTATGTATGTATTTTAGTTATGTACATATGTATGTATTTCAAACATTTTACCAGGAAAGACATACTGAGCTGGTAACAACTTGCTTCCATATGTGTCCTGGGTGGATGATGAAAGGGAGGAACAGAGGTACACTAATAATAATAAGAAGAATATAAATACAAACACAGTAATACAAATAGATATAAATCATAAATAACAATTGTGCAAGGACACAGATTCTGTGTAAGTAAACTGGACTACAATACTGTAAAATGTTGAAGAATCAGGAGGGGAGGGAGCTTTGAGAAGCCATACGAGGAGAGACTAAAGAAGCTTCATATGTATATTCTTGAGGAAAGGAGGGGGAGGGAGGGACATGACAGAAACTTTTAAATACCTTGGTGGAATCAACAAAGTCCAAGAGGGTAGCATCTTTCAGAAAAAGAGATGTGCAAGAACAAGGGGACACAATTTGAAGACAGAGGGAGGACAGCTCAAGGGCAATGTGAGGAAGTGTTTTTTCACAGAGAGGGTGGTGGATGCATGGAACAGCCTTCCTGAGGAGGTTGTGGGGTCTAAAACTGTCGGAGAATTCAAGAATGCATGGGATAGACATAGGGCAATTCTTGTGGGGGGTAGGAAGAAATAGGCTGCTGGTTAACTAGGATCTGCAGCTTATCCTGTAGGTAGGGAAATGGGCAGACTAGGTGGGCCAAGCGGTCCTTTTCTGCTGTCAAAGTCTATGTTTCTATGTTTCACAACATATTAATGTACATAAGGCAATACTGAGTTCAGGAGTTCAGGGAAGGAGCGATGGTTGTAGGAAGGGGAGGATGGATGAGGGGGTTGCACTAGTGTAGGAGCAGGGTGGAGGGGGAGCAGATATAGGATGGTGGTAGGCAACAGCCCAGGGACCAGTACCAATAACAATTGTAGCAGTGAGTAGTAAAGTCATGGATGGCAGAAGTGATTGAGTGGTGGGAAGTGGTTGTGCAGATGATAGGAAAAAAGAACCCCAAAGTTTGGGGAACTTGAAAGAAGAAGGCAGCTTAACCAGCAGGGATTTACTTGAGGTGAGTGCGAGAGAGTGAGAGCCAGATTTTCAGAGTGGGTAAGAAGTGATGGTGGTGTGTGTGGAGGAAAGAAAGATAGGCGGGTATGGAGCTAAGCCATTATTTTGAGATAAGGGAGGCACAGTGGGCAAGGTATCTGGAGTCAAGGGAGGAGAAAGGATGGGAGGAGAGCAGGGAGCAGTGGGTCGGTGCAGGGGGAAGGGGACAGTTCAAGGCATTATCTTATTTTCAGTTGGGTCCTGCTCTTTTCCTTCTTACAGTGCATTTGCCCATAATATGTAATGTATTTGCCCAAGATATGCCAACAGATGTGTTTTCTCAGGATAACCCAGCTGAGGGGTAATATCTCATTTTCAATGGGGTCATGACTTTACACAGTTTTACAATTTATTTAACCTGGATAGCACACATAGGCGTGCGCGGGTGGGGGGGGCAACCCTAGCCTCAGCCCCCCCCCCGTTAAAAAGCATCCTCCCACCAGATTTTAATAATTATTGCTTTTTTTTTTGTCTGGGTGGATTTTCCTTTAAGTGTTCTTTCTTCTGGGTTTTGGGCTTGGCACTCTGATTTTCACTAACTAGTTGTTTGTTGAAAAGCAACTGTCTTAACATGCAAGTCCTGCATCATGCGGCTGAGGTTGAAAAAAAAAACATGAATGCTGTCTTGTCATGCGTAATACAGTCTTACTATCTGCGCATGACAGAGCATTCAGTTTTTACCCATGTGTGGGATTTGACACTATCAGTGCAGATTGTGATGGAACCAAGTTGTATCTGTTGTCAGTACCCATCCCAATCCTGAGACTTCCAGACTAGACCCCCCCAAGGCAAACCAATCCGGAGCCTGCTGTGACTGATACTGACTGCAGCAGCAGCCATAACCCGACAGGACTGTGTAGGACTGAGCGGAGCGGAGGAAGGACAGTACCAATTTATAATTGGTATGTGCTCAAAATGTACATTGGTGTGGGGGGGGCAGATTGGATGTTAAGGTTATGTCTAATCTAGTGTTCTTTCTTTTTTTTAGTTATCGTTGTTCATACCATGCAAAAACCCAAAGGAAGACCAATAAAAATAAACACGCAATCTCTGTCTGTACTCAGTATCTTTTGCTAGAAAAGTACGCTAGTTGGGCCAGCCCGGTGGAACTGAAGGTTGAGGCACTGGACGCCACACCTTGCACAACACCGGTGACCTGGGTTCAGGAACAACCACGGGCCACCATGAGTCGGCAAGGGAGAGAAAGGATTGAGCATCTGGAGGACTACTCTCCTCTCTCGGGGAGGGAGGGAGGGATTGCAGTCCTGCTCATTGATCTCCCTCTGGTGGTGGCTAGAGGAGATGTGAGTTGGGAGGCACGTTGCTATAGTTTGCCATTGGCAGGGAAGGAGGTGGAGACAAAATGGTGGAAATGGAGCTGGCAGGCTCCGTGATGACTCTCCTACTCCTGTCCTGGCTTCCCGAGTATCTGGATGTTGCTCCAGGGGTGGGGGAGAGCTGGCACCCCTACACCTTGGCCCTGTCATGGGGGGAGGAGACCAGTGGGGGACTGTAGGGAAAGTCGGGTGGGGAATGGAGAACTGCAGACCGAGTCTCTCCAAGGGAGGGACTGGAGCCATCTGCCAGGCACCCAGGAGTATAAATAAATAATAGAAAAAAAAAGAAAATTACACTAGGAAACATTGCCAAGAGACAAGCATACATTAACATTCGATTAATAGAACCAGACATGCTGGTACAAAAATAATTTTTATACAATTACAAATTCATTCTGTGATAACCAAGCATCCCCAGCTGGGTTCCAAATTAATTAAATCTCTTCTAGAACATGTGACATCTCCTATAGTTGGAAGATCATCTATAATCACCAAGGCAATGTTTGCCAATTCGATTACACGTCTGGAGGAGGCAAAAAAGAATCAATAACTCTGTGTGCTGTTCAGGTTTCTCTTAAAAGATAAATTATCAAAAGTCTGGTATTGTGCTCTTCACAATAATCAGCCCTCATTCATGTCTACTGTATTTTTTTTTATGTGTGATAATGCATGCGGGGATTAAACTGTGCATCAAAAGAATGAAGTGGATCAATCTTACGACCCGTTTTCCTTTAGAGAAAATGTTGCCCTAAGGAAAGGGATGCTTCCCCAGGTTAAGTATTATGTCACACAAATGGATCTAAAATAAGGATGACCAAGACTGAAAAATAAAATAAGATCCTACTGTGTGTTATACTACAGCTCCTTGAAAAATCACCACATCTTATGCCACTTTTATGGATTCTGGCATCAGATGTGGTGAGTTTTCAAGTCTCTCTCAAATTTCTAACAGAAGCTCTAGTCTATTTTGACCTCTGCTACCTAGCCTGGCTTGCGGGAGATGAGGATAAAAATATGTTCTGCCTAACTCTATGCATGTTGACCCCAGATGTTGACGCACCTGTCCATACTCTGTAATTTATTATTGCCACAGGCAAATGTTGGTCTGGCCACCTGTGTAGGTGGAGGCTTTCAGAACAGCAGCTACCACTCTTAGGATAGATTCTCTCTCCTTTAAAACACTAAATATCCTTTGTATATCTATTTTCTAAACATTTTTTTTCTGATCTCTGCAAGTAAATACCCAAATGCAACTGCAGAGCTACACAATGTCACATTGATTGCATTGGCTTAGAAATATCAACCCTGGGACCATTTATTTCAGTGATCTGAGAGTTCAAGTCCCCAACCCTGTAAAAATACAGTTTTAACTGCCTGTTTCTCCATCCGCGTCCAACCTGAGAGGGTGAAGTGATGAGGCAGGACTGACAGGCTGACTGCTGGCTGCTGTGCCACCACTGTAACTTGAGGGCGCAGGGCTGTGCTCCATCCTGGGCTATGGCTGAGTCTCACTTAGCTCTAAAATGTGGGAAAATGCACCATTTGCAATGACATTGTTAAAAATGTCCTGAGGGAGTATGCCCCCAGACCCCCCCCAGTTTTCTGAGGATTTTGGCCCCCCTTGTTGACTGACTCTGTGCACACCTCTGATAGCACAGCTGAGAAGCAATATCTCTTTTTCAATGTGGTTCTAATTTTACACAGTTCTAAAATGTATTTACCCAGGATAGCCAAGATGAGATGGGGTCTAGCTTTTATACATTTTTACCATGTATTTGCCCAGGATAAAACAGGTACTGTATGATGCAATATCTCATTTTTAGTGGGGTCCTGCTTTTAAAGCAGCAGTGCAATGACATTTGGCAAAAAAATGTGACCCTATCTTTTTTTCACTATGAAAGATTCCAGGCATCTTCAATTTAGATTTTTTGGTAAAATGTTGTGGTTCAGCAAAAATGTGAGTATTTAATAAATATTTCAATTTAGTTCTTTTTTTTTTAAGTAAAAAGAGGGCTGCCACATTTGGCTTAGAAATACCATTGCAAACATGGTAAAAGTTGGGATCAAGAAAATAAAATAAAAAATAATGGCATGCAGCATATGATGTACTGTACCAAGAAAGGAAGATCTGACAGGAATGATGACATTTTTATTAACTGTAGCTGAAACTACCTTTATGGAAAATATTTTTCATTGCACTGCTGCATTAAGCATTTTTACAACACATTGTTATGTTCATTGTGTGCACAAGCGCAGATGGACATGTTGGTAAGACAGTGTTGCTAGAGAGGGGTGCAAGTCCAATGGAGAGCGGTGCTCTAGGGGCTGGTCTGTGGCAGGTGAATCAGCAGGCAGTGTCCTGATGACACTGATTTTCTGAGGGGACTGGTGTGGGCAAGTTTTTCAAAGGACAGAGCTGACTCAGTAGCAGTGCAGCTTGGTTCTTTGAAGCTCTGGCCCTCCCGCTGCCTCCCACAGTGTGCTGTCCTCCCTGCTTCCCCCAGCATCCCCTCAGCAAATACAACCCTCCCACTCCCTCCCACTGTGTGCTGTCCTCCCCGCTCCCTTCCCAGTACCCATGGCAGCCCCCGGTAACAAATAAAACCCTCCAGCTCCCTTCGGTACCTAGCCGTGATGACATCAGGGTGCCCAATCCCCATGTTGGCATGTTTCCCACTTCATTATTGTGGCACACTGGGAGCCTACCCCAGTGTGCCAAGTTATTTTTACTTTTTTATTGTTTAAGCTTTCTGACACTGGGATGCCCACTCCCAGTGTTGGAGGCCCCCCACGCCACTTTCACTATCAATATCAGGATGTCCAATCCACGTTTTGGCCTTCTACCCCCAACTCATGTGGCACACTGGGAGCCCACCCCAGTGTGCCCAAAATAAGTTTTTTTTGTTTGCACCAGTAAAGAAAGAAAACCATCTCCCCCTTCCCCCCGGCTTCTTCTTTTTTTTATCCTGCAAAACAGAAAACGGTCCCAGCTCCCCTCCTCCATCCCCAACCTCCCACTGAGCATCCACTTCCCAGCACCCCCCTGCACCCCACACTTACTTCCAGAGGTCGGGTGCTGTCATCTTCTCTGGATCAGGACACATCTGCACTCTTCAAAGCCGACTGGCAAACTGAAGAATGAAGGTAAGAGCTGTATAATGGGAGTCAAAGGGGGTTTTAACTTATGCTGATATCTCAGCCATTTTTAGGAATTTTGGCCCAAACTTTTCACTATGGGGTTCTCGGGACCCCACCTCATGAACATGTCACTGTCATTTTGTTACTCGGTCCTGAAAGGTGATTTTATGGTTACTGCGCGGACTCACCATTTGGGACCGAGTAATGAAATGACAGTGCCACTGTTCATGAGGTGGGGTCCCAAAAAAACTATGTTGCAAATTTGGTGAAAACATTTCAAAAAATGGCTGCGATATGAGCATGTGTTGCACAGTTTCTATGCACACTAGTAACTTTGCCAACTTTTAATATTTTCACTCCAGATTTTCCACATTGCCATTTTTCACATCTCCTTATGTACAGTACAGCTGTCACTTTTCACATCCTGCCTGAAACATATTTTTGCACCAGTGGTGCAGAATGGCGTGGTTGATGTGCAAAATCAACTTTTGGGATGGATTAACAAAATCACAGTGCCACTGTTAATGAGGAGAGGTCCAAAAAAAGCCACATTGAAAATTTAGTGAAATAAATTCCACAAAATGCCTGCATTAAGAGCGTGCGTTGCTCAGTTTTTATGCACCCTCGTACCTTTGCCAATTTTTTATATTTTCACTCCAGATTTTCAACATTGCCATTTTTTCACACCTCCTTATTTAAAGTACAGCTGTCATTTTTTGCATCCTGCCTGAAACGTGTGTTTGCACCTGTGGAGCAGAATGGCATGGTCGCTTTGTGAAATCACCTTTCAGGATGAGTGAACAAAATGACAGTGGCACTTTTTATGAGGTGGGGTCCCAAAAAGACCATGCTGAAAATGTGGTGAAACAACTCCAACAAATGGCAGAGGTGCACCCGGTTGTTCAAAAGTTTCTATGCATGTGTGTAACTTTGGTCATTTCCAATATTTTCACTCCAAATTTTCGATATAGCCTTTTTATCACACCACCTCATGAACAGTACAGCTGTCATTTTTTACATCCTGCCCCTAATGTGTTTTCACACCTATGGTGTGGAATGCCATTTTCCCACAGATTTGAAACTTTTCAACCACAGGGTTCATGAGGTGGGGTGAGTAGAAGACTATGTTCAACATTTGGGGTCATAATATGAAAAAATAACAAAGTTATGGCCAGTTGTTACAATTTCATTATGCATGCTAGTAATTGTGGAACTCTTAAATATTTGCAATTTTTTTTTAATTATTTGTACTCTTGCTCCATGGCCCTCATTATCAGTCCAAGTCCCGGCCCCCAATGTCCACCAGCCGATGCTGACCAGCTACCCCCAAGACCAGATCCAGTACAGGGGTTGGCACCGTGATAGCTTGGTGTTGGGACCTGATAGCTCCCTACATCATCCGCTGTGAACTTTTTTCCTTCTGGTTTCTCCCCTTCAGGGTTGGAGTGTGCATGGATGCGGGTAACGGTGCTGTGCATGCTCCCTTGTGTGTACCCTGTTAGGTGTTTGCCCTGCCTCTGACCCGATGTCTGTAGCATCGGTGTGCCAGCCCCCAGCCATCACTAGGGGCTAGGCATACACCGACAACTGGTCGCCCCTCTCAGGGAGAAGGAGAGCTATCCCTAGAACACTCGATACTTCTGCTCCCCTGCCAACCCCAGTGACCCGTGCTCCTTTCTGAACATGGGTCGCTGGCGTGACGCAAGTTGTGGCATCCAGTGCCTCAACCCTCAGCATCACTGGGGATAGCGATGCACCCCACATTTTCAACTTAGCCTTCTTATTACCTGAGTTACTGTATTTAAATGCTGTCCAAAATATGACAGCTTGTCAAAACGTAGTTCAGCCAGGGCTTCGGTATCAATGTATTTCCATGGGGTATTCAACCCCCGCAAAATAAAATAACACCAGTGTACATGACAAACATTCAGCATTGACAAATGCTTGATACAAGACAGACTAGATGAGATGCAATATCTCCTTTTCACTTAGGTTCTAATGTTACACTTTCTTACACTGTGGTTTCTCCAGGATAGAGCAGCTGAGATGCCACACTTCATTTTCAGTGGGGTCCTGCTTTTACTCAGTTTACAAAACAGGTACTCAGGATAGGCAAGCTGAGAGGCAGTATCTCGTTTTTAATTGGGTACTGCATTTACCCATTGTTACAATGCATTTTTTAAGGACAGGGCAGCTGAGATGCAATATTTAGTTTCCATCAGGGTTTTGCTATAGTGGGGTCCTGCTTTTACTTATTTGTGCAATGTATTTGCCTAGGATAGGTCAGACGATGGCCAGTATTACATTTTCAATGGGGTTCTGTTTTAACACATTTTTATGCTCTATTTACCTAGGATAGCACAGCTGAGATGCAGTATTTCATTTTCAGGGTTGTCCTGCTTTCACCAGTTTTTACAATATATTCACACAGCATATCTCAGCTGAGTTGCAATATCTCATTTTCAATGCAGTCCTACGTTTACACATTTTGATCTTGCTTTTAGTGGGGTGTTGATGTTTTAAATTTTTACAGTGTTGACATTTATTCATGTTAGGCCAGATGGGATGTGATATCTCCTTTTCATTGGGCTCCTGCTTTTATCCATGTGCACAGTATATTTACTCAGGACACGCCAACTGAAGGCCTGACAGATGGGACTGTCCTAGCTGTACTTTAAGCAACTTGTGTCAGTTTTAACTCAAAAAGGATGCTTTGACATGAAGCCAATAGCAAACTTTGCTGGATTTATTTTATGAACGTTAGCATCCGCCCCATAGTTCTCCCACAGTACAGACTTGGAAAGACTTGTTTCAAGACAACAGATCATGCGGGGAATTTGCTACAAGAATGGTTCTATGAGTTATTTACCTGAGGTAGTGTATTCAGTCAGAAACTGGAACTGCAATAACCCAACATACCAGACTATTTGGCTGCCACTCAGCTGCCACCACAGAGCCTTCCCCATTCCGAATGCACCCTGTGATTTGCATACATCTCCAAGGCATTTTTGTGTTATAACAACAGATTTCTAGCTTTCTTGTATGTACTTTTTGTGTTTTTCTGGAGGATGAGTGGTCCAGTCTTTGCCCACTAGTCACAGAAAAGAAGCTCCATCAGTCAGAACCCTTCTAACTTCCAGCTTCCTTCTTATCTCAAACCACACCATTGCTTCTTCAATGTGTAACCTTGGGGCCCGATTCCAGAAGGAGCCCTTGGAGAAATGCACGTTGTGCCTCTCCAAGGGCTAAGGCAATGTGGAGTGTGCCAGGAATCCTGCACCATATTCTGAAAGAAAGCAGGGTTCCTGCACAAAACGCCCTGTGATTGCCTCAAGTGCAGGACTGTGCCCGACCAATGGTGCACCGGCAGCACATGCTGCAAGGCTGTGGCACCCCTTATGCTGGGGCAGTGAGGTATGGCTAGCACTGGTGGTGATGGTGTGGGGAGACACAGGTGCCCAGTGGGCGTGTGGGGGCATGTGGGGTCATAGGGAGGGTTGGTGTGCCAGCAGGGAGGTTGGGTATTGCTGTGGCACACTACATGGTGCAATTGGCCATGATAAATAGAATCAGAGGCATTTGCACCCCCCCAGGTGACATAGCAATCACGTACATCCCAGTAGCCTCACAGACCCTCCCTGTGCCACTCTGTGTCCCTCCTGCCCATGGACCCTATCTGTAGCCCTCACTTTATGGGGTGCCAGTCAATCACAAGGGTCTTAGACCATCTCCTGGCAGGTCTAAGTGGAGCCCCTTGTGACGTCCACAGTGGAGAGCTTGGAATCAGAATTGTGAGCCCTGCTGTGGCGCAAGCCCTGTGATGCCTTGTGTACCAGGTCCTGGGGTGGTGCAGTGCTCATTCGAGCAGGAGATTCCCGTTTGGCACAGGCCACATTCTGAATGGGAAATGCCACAACGGGGACAGAAAGTGCTGATTGCAACATTACTCTTTGTCGCTAGCACCTTGCATCTGTCGTACTGGCTTCTGGAATCGGGTCCCTAGTGTTTTACTCAACCCTGAACTTTCTTTCTCCTTCCACATCTGTCATATTTAGAAACTACTTTGTCACCTCTGAAACAATTAAAATTGCTAATCCCCAGCATAGGAGGTCACAACCTGCCCCCTCCTAAATTACTCTGCAACCACCACTCAACTGTTTTCTGCAATTGTCTATCAATTTTATATCTCCATCATTGACTCAGCTGTTCTCAGCCATTCACTGTCTCATCCTCTCCAAGTATAGTATAATCTGCTCAGGAACTGACATCTTCAACCTGTTTGCCAGGCCACTGTTTAATACTGTATGATTTTGCCACCATTCCCTCTGCTTTAATAATTGCCAGTTTGAGAGGGAGTGGTGGGAACAGTACTGTAGCAAACACCATACTTTGAGATTGTGGCTCACCTAAAGAACTAAAGACTTCAACTCCTAGCTGAATTATGGCGATCCAGGGAGTTTCAGCTGTTGCATTTGAGCAGCTGGGGGGGGGGTATTAATTAATAGTGTGTGGAGTGGACTAGCTGTGTGGCATAGTACTACAACCTGACTTGTCTCTGGAAGCCCCAAAGGGGTTGAGGAGTCAGAAGGAGGTGAAATATTGTGGGAGCAGATGCCATCAAGATGTCCTCATGGTATGGATACCACCACTAGAAGGTGCTCAAGTGAGAAGAACCAGGAGGAAACACAGTGGGTTCTGGGCAAACAGATGATTTCCATGGCCCCCCTCCCCCACATCCCAACTGGCCACTTCACTAAGGAGAGTCGGCAGCTCTTTCTGCTACATCCTGCATTGAATTAGATCTCCTACCTTGGGTTGCCACTTCTATGCTGAATCCTGTCATGGGGAAAGCAAAGGAGATTGGTGATGGCATCATCATTTTGGCTACAATGGTAGGGGCAAAACAGAATAAAAAATGGGTGGAGTGAACAGCTTGGTAAGGAAAGGAGACTGTGAAAAAAAAATGAGGCATGAGGCCAAAAATGCCAATACATTTTCCCCAAAAAATGGTGGATATTTACTGAAGCACATTGTAAAATCGTTAGGATTTGAGGATGGTCTGATTTACCATGGAGGAAAACATAGCACTCTTGCATGCTCATGTTTTTTCATGTTCAAAATTTAAGTTTATTCTTAACATGTTTAAACTTATACAGATTATACACATGACTCAAATAAATGGCAGACACATATTAAAAGATTCCATTTGAATGACCACAGGATTATACATTTCATAACTCTCAGAAAAGTCATATAGTCACTAACAGTACAATGACTTAAAGTCAATATTCAGAAGAACAGCAACATCCATTAGTTATGAGCTCTTAAGTTTAGCAGAACTTTATGTGCAAACATGGCAGTTGCATAAACTGTTGGCTTACTTTCTGCAAACAATAATTTTTTCCATTTGTGCTTCTAATTAATTGTAAGGACAGTTATTCAACTGAGGTATAATCCATTTTTTTAAATGGCTTGAATCAAACAAGCAATCTGATTGGTCAAAACTGGTCACATGACGTGTGGTAATTTCAATCACCACACAGCTCAAATTTTACATTCTTTTTTTACTGCTTTTTAAACTCTTAAAACAATTTAATAAGCATGATGACACATACTCCAGGGTATGCAGTAATGCCATAAATTACTGCACTTCACAGGTGGTTGAAGGCCCTTAGTCATGCCTCATACCTCACAACCCACCTGGGGTGTGTGGTATTTCAGCATTACTGCATACCCTGTCATGTGTTCTTGCTTACTTTTTCTTTCATCATCAGAACTAGAACATTCAAACAGGACATGTTGGGATGTCAAGTTATAATTGAGGCCACAAATACAATAATCATTTTGCAATATCAAGTTCCAAAAACTAGGCCATCCATTTCCTGTCAGTAGCAAACCTAATCTAAATCTACATAGTTCTTTCCTATGTTCCTGTCTTTTGCAAAATTTTAAATACATAGTTGAACCAGGATTACTTTTATTTTCTTGATAGATTCTTGGTACAGTAGCTATATGTCAGAGGTTCTTGCCAACTCTTGCTGTTTGCATGAATCATTTATTCTAAGGATGGCAGAGTTAGAGTTTTGCAAAATTTGCAAGCGGGGAACATTTGTGGTTTGATCAATTTGAATCCAAGTGTATTATGGTATGTGCTATGGAGAGTGCACTGGCTGAATATATTTGTTTAACTGAAGCCTCATGCAGGGAACTTTTCCTCAGAGCTAGAAAGCCAGCAATGTTATCCCAATCCTTAAAGGAAGTGATGACCCAACCCCTTAAAATTATTGGCCAGTTTCACTTCTACCCATTCTTTTGAAGATCCTCAAAAAATTTGTTCATAGCGAGTTATTTGAATTTCTGGAAGCTACCAAGAAAATCACCCCATTCCAACATGGTTCCATCCTGGCCATTCTACTGACTCCATCTAAAAATCTGATTACCTCAGGACTGGATGATAGGAAAGTCACTGGAGCAGTTTAGTTTTAAGTACATTTGATGAAAGCTTTCAACCTGGTGAACCCTGCATTCTGCTGGATAAGTTGATCTGCATCAGCGTGCATCCTAATTCTGCAGAGTGGTTCAGGACCTATTCAACATGGAGAAAACAGAGGGTACAAATGTCTGATTGTTTATCTGGCCCCAGGGACCTTTATAGAGGAGTGCCTCAAGGTTCTATAATAGCCCCCCCTATTATTTTTGATTTAGACAAACTGGCTGCCACTGGTCCTTTGTCTTTCTAGGATCAGGATATATGCCGATGACACATGATTGGTAGTAAGTGGTAACACAGTAGTGAAACTCCAGCAAAAATTAGAAACTGATTTTATAGAGCAGCTCAAGAGTAGTTCACTAGATTAAAGCTAGTCATGAACACAAAAAGACCCAGTGCTTAGGTTTTGAGGTAGTTGAAAAAAACAAATGAAACTACTATATGTGTAAGAGACCTTGAAGGACAAGAATTGATACAAGTCCATCAGCATAAATACCTGGGTGTAGTGTTTGATGATCACCTTTCATTCTCAAGTCATATTCAAAATATTTGTACCAAGACAACAACAACAAAAAAACTAGGGGCTTTAAGACATGTCTCAATGTGCATTACAAAGGAGGCACATCTGAAAATTGTCAATACTCTTTTGCTACAAGTGGTAGTGTAATGCCCCAAAGTTGGTCATTCCAGAAAAATAAAATAAAAATAAATAAACTAAGAATATACAGGTGCTTAGAGTATCTGCTGCAGGGGTAGGCAGCAGGGTACTGTATGAAGGGGCCCCTAGGAATAAAAAGTCAATCTCCCTACACACACAAAACACTGTAAATAATAGAAAAGTGCCCTGTGCACTTACAACAGGTCAAAAGACAGATTGTAAAAAGCAATAGGTGTCATAAAGACCTGGATGGAATGTTGTGTGAGTGGCTCATGCACAGCATTCCACTCCAGCCAATCTAGAACCCAGGGAGGTTCAAGTTTAAAAGATAATTGTTCAGTTGTTGAGTTTCCTGCTAGCTGTGGAGAAGAGAGGACACAGAAAGTTAAGGGGAACCAGGAAGGCTTACCTGGTGGGTTGAAGCCGTTCCCCGAGGACTGTTCTGTGTGCCTGCTCGAGCTCCAGCTAGTGAAGACGTCCAGACTCCCTGCTTTGTCCAGTGCTGCAGTCGGTGGTGCCATCGGGGCACCACGAAGAAGAAAATGCTGTTGTTCCCACGTTTTAGGGCTTAAAAGCCCTCCGGTTATTTGGTTTAGCCCCCCGAGTGTTTTACAGTTTAATCTCGGTCCCACGTCGGCAGCTTTGCCAGCCGCATCGCGCCCGCATCTTTTTCGGCCGTCTGAGGCCCCCTGGTCGACCCCCCTGCTGCCTGTATACTCCCTCCCACTGTCAGCATCCCTTCCACCTCCCGGTTGCCTCCTGATTCCCCGGAGCAGCTCGTCAGAGCGGTGAGTTGGCGGCAGCACACGCTACGTGCTGACCACCTGTCCAAAGAGACTGTTGTTTAATTTGAAGAGTGCAGTAGGCACTTAGAGGAGCGGCCGAGCACCGCAGGGGCATCGGGTCGCTAGGACCCTTTTGAATATTCATTTGGAGGCGGGGCTAGCAACACCCACGGGGAGGGGCCAGGGTAGGAAGGCCAAAGCAAAGGCCTATAAATATGCATTAGGGGTGGGATTTAAGGCGGGGTTTCACCGAATAAATGACAGCAGGCACTGGGAGCCTGCAGATTTAAATGGGCAACAGCATTTAAAAGGGCAATTCAGGCCCAAATATAAAGCAGGGCATCAGGCCCATTGTAAATTGGGGCACCAGGCCCAATCTAAGGTGGGGCACCAGGCCCAAAGCAATGAGGGGCACCAGGCCCAATGCAACGAGGGGCACCAGGCCCATTGTAAAGTGGGACACCAGGCCCAAGCTAATGTAGGGCTTCAGGTCCGAGGTAAAGGTAGGGCATTATGCCCGAGGTAAAGCCTGGTCTATAGGGAGGCCCCGGCCTAGCGGAATAGGGCAAGCCAGCCTAGTGGTACTACAGGGAGGCCCCAGCCTAGCGGAATAGGGCAAGCCAGCCTAGTGGTACTAAAGGGAGGCCCTGGCCTAGCGTAATAGGGCAAGCCAGCCTAGTGGCACTATAGGGAGGCCCCGGCCTAGCGGAATAGGGCAAGCCAGCCTAGTGGTACTAAAGGATTCCCTAGCCACAATGTACAGTAAGGGATCCTATTACAGAATACCCTACCTATAGAAACAGGGGTTCATTTGGGACTGTTCTATTTGCCTATACTGTGAAATTACTGTAATTACTGTACTGCTTACCTGAACTATTGCCCTAAGTACCTGAACTATTGTCCTAAGTACCTAAACTATTGTCCGAAGTACCTGAACTATTGCCCGAAGTACCTGAACTATTGTCCTAAGTACCTGAACTATTGGTCCGAGTACCTGAACTATTGCTCTAAGCACCTGGACATTGGCCCTTATCAGTAACAATTACCCCTGAAGTTATAATTTGCCCTTCTCTGACAAATTATTGTACTATTCCACAGTTCTTTGGGCATTCTTCAGTTATATGTTTACTACTGTACGAAGACAGTCTCAATCTTCTACCACACTGCAGTCTCATAGTGTGGTCTGTAACACCACGTGCTCAGAATCAGTCTCTTCTCAGAAGAAGACATCCTTCCAGCATTCTTCACTCCAGGAAGATCATCCATCAACTCATCCCGTCCGTTTGTGTCATCCGCCAAAGTCGAGTCCGTCGTCAGTCGTACCAGTCGTACCCGCCATTTTCTTGTTTTCACAGCTTGAAAGTACGTCCGCCGAAACGCATCACGACAGCCGTGTCAGTGTTGTTCCGTATGGTTCCTGTTCCAGATGTCCCGAAGTTGGTCGCCCTCTACAGAAGAGAGAGAGCTCATCTTGGAGAACCTGTTCTGTGCCCCCACCTGGTCGTTCGCCGAAAGCCGAGTCCGTCGAAGCCCAGTCCGGGACGCGTCTGCCGTTTCTTTGTTTTGTGTTAGTTCCTGATCCTAGGATTGCAGAGTCAACCATCATCTCTTCAGATTCTTATGGTTCCTGGTCCTGTCAGAGTTCCTTCCGAGTACAGCTGGCCCTTGGAGTGCTGCAGCATCAGTCGGATCGTGGTAGTCCTCCATTGGATTCAACGCCATGCAGATCTTGGTCTTCCTTCATCCTTGGCAACCCTAGAAGTGGGTTTTGGCTGAGGAACCTCTTGCTTCAGTGTGTGTTATTTCAGGAACCAGTTGCTTTGGTTCTACATTCCGGCAGCCTCGGAGAGAGTGGGCTTTTGCCGAAGACATATGGTCTGTTTACCAAACCTCTCACCACCCCAGTGGCCTTATCTAGGTCCTTGCTGGGAATTGAGATTAGGGTTCCACAGTTCTGTTTTATTTCCCTTGTAGCTACCAACGAAGAACGACGGTGTACACGAAGATGGCAGACATTTGGACTTTGTGAGAATTGGATGGTCATTGTAAAACCAAATACTGTATTGTGGGTATTGAAGAACATCTGATTTCCGTCTATGTACTAGTTGCTCTTACAGGATACTGCTAAGGAATTTTAGGAGTATAGTGGCAATAGGCCGTGGTGCACCTATAGAGAATAAAAACCTAGAGTTTAGACATTTTAGAGTTTAGTTGTTACTGTTAGATATCCATAATGCTGTCTATACTCCCTACTGTTTTTGTGGTTGGTATGTTCCTGTATGACCATGTCCTCCATCCCCTCCTGTCTAATAAACATCTTTGCTTCATCCAATCTCTGTGTACAACTCCTGCCTCTCCTTGTCGGGTGTTTCCACCAGCCCAACCACATTCGGACCTCAAGCGGCCCCTCGCCATCCCACCTGCTGAGGGTGTCGCTGGCGCTGCTGGTAGTGAGACAGTTCCCTTTACCACTCTGAGTGAAGAACCCAGAGGTCTACCAGTGCAGCGCCCATCACAGTAGAATATGGGAGTATCCATATATAACAGCAAACAAAAAGGATCTGGGGAAACTAGACCAAGTATAAAACAAATTGGTGTGTTTCATTTTAGAGGCCAAATGCTTTACACACCATTATGAACTGTGCACTCAGTTAGATTGGAATAGCTTGGGAAATAGAATAAAATGGACAACCATGATTTAAATGTTGAAAACTGAACATTCTCATTCATTGTCTCATTATTTGATAATGGAAAATCATGATCACGGAATGTATATTTCCAACATTTCTAACTCCAGAAGGTTGGAAGTCCCCAGAAATCATACTAAGTTTGGAGAAATAAAGATTTGCAGTAATGCTGCAAGATTCTGGAATAGGCTGACTGTTGCCACTAGGATGGTGGTGATGCTCTGCATGATCCAAAACAAGCTTATTAAGTGAATTTAACCAAGTACATGACTGCTTTAAATAATTAATACTGGGAATTTGGCAGACAGCAAAAGGTGGTTGCCCTTCAACACTGTTGCCTCACTACTCAGTGGTAGTGCCCATTTATACTTTGGGCAGCTAAGTACTTGTCTAGTTATTGTTGGCAACTAGGTACGTGTCTAGTTAATTGTCATCACTGATGTATATTTGTACAATGTATGATGTTCATTTATACAGTATCCTTATTCTTTGTATGTATATATTAAATGGAATTGTATGAATATATGTATGAAACAGGATTCATCTGAAAATAAGCTTTGGACAGTATATAATTCCTGTATAAAACAAATTTTACTTACTTACTTACATATTTTTCAACATTAAAAGTAGCAACAACCATCCATAGAGGCTCCAGACACAATCGTGATAAGTTTTCATTTAATTTGTAAAACCAGGAATTAGAATTTCCCTTCAATGCTCTCAATCAGTGAGTTCAACACATTTTAATCAACATTTTTAAACTCAGACTGATAGTTGTACAGGGCTTAAAATAGTAACACAATTGTACCTTTTTCCACTGAAGTAGCAAGAACAGCATGTGTGTGTGTGTGTGTGTGTGTATATATATATATATATATATATATATATATATATATATATATATATATACTGTATATATATACATATATATTATACTGGCCTAGTAGGGCTAGATAGGGTTGCACAGCCACTTCTATGTTAAACCCCAAATTTTGCACTTTACTAACTTTGCAACCATTCATCCGATCTGCTTGAAAGTTTGCATGCATGGTGGGATATCATATATCTCTGGATCTGGACATTTTTCTTCTGGTCAGAGTTTCTGTTGCGGAGCTGTGGAGCATTGAAAAGTGTGAAAAATCCTCACCTTTTTTCTCACCTATACAGCCTGAACAGTTTGTCTGACTGGTCTGAAATCTTCAGGGTATATGGGGACTAAGTCACGGAAGTGCCTTTTGAAGATTTGGTGAAAAAAAAATTAATCTCTTCAAAAGTTATGAAAGTTCAAAGTTTACCATTCTAGCCTAAGGGAAAAAATATATGTCCATCTCAGAAGCTTTTAGAAGCTTTTGCGAAAGCAATTTTGCTTTTAAAAGCTTTTGAGCTATGCCAAGTTGTTTGCTAGCAACTGACATCTTGTTTTCAGTTAGCGGCAGACAAAAACGGCAGAAATTCAATAATTACTCCCGCTAGGTAAACACTGTCAGTTGGGTTTACCTAATCGGGGGCTGAGGAACACACTGGGAGCATCAGATTTTCAATCTGGCCACCAGAAATACCATTTTCCTGATTGATTCCCATAGTGTCGGAAATTGTGAAAGAAATGGATGCAGCACTCTCACAAAACTGGAACACTTTCGCAAAAGTGTCACTCCTGCTTCTTCTGCAATTTCTGACACTACGATTGTGAAAATAACATTTCTGGTGGTCAGATTGAAAAACTGATGTTCCAGTGTGTTCCTCAGCCCCCAGTTAGGCAAACGCAACTTACAGTGTTTAGACAGGGGCATTAAATAAAGAAAACTGTCCCACAACGTGTTTTAGCTTTGATGCAGAATCCTGCATTAAAATTTGCATGCAGGATCCTTCATTGAACTTCTGTTAAAATCACCGACAACAGGGTGCCCAATCCCCATGTCAGTATACCCCTCAACCCCACCCACTTAAGTGGCACACTAGGAGCTCACCCTAGTGTACCCAGATTTTTAAAAGTGTTGTTAATCTTTTCCGACACCATAATTCCCACTCCCAGCGTCGTATGCCCCCTCAACCTACTTTCTTTGCTGACGGGGGTGTCCAATCCTCCTGTTGGCAGCATGTATTCCACCCCCCAAAATATTTGCACACTGGGGTGCCACCTGAGTTTAGGTGGCACCCCAGTGTGCAAATTTAGTAATATCTTTATGACACTGGGTTGCCCCCTGCCAGTGTTGGGTGTCATCCCCCCAAAGCCTGTTCTTTTTATCCCGACATCAGGGTGCCCAATCCCAGAGTTAGGTAGTGTCCCCCCCCCACTATTGTGGCACACTGGGAGCCTACCCCAGTATGTCAAATGTTTTTTTTTTATTTAATCAATCTGTAAATAAAGAAAACCATCCCAGAATGTCTTTTTCTTTACACTGCAAAAAAGAAAATGGTCTCTCGTCATCTCCCCAGTCCCCTCCCCCATCCTCACCCTTCCTCAGCTTCACCCCCCTTCCCTTACCCCCCTCACCCATACTTACCCTCTGGAGGTCAGGATCAGTGATCTTTTCTAGACTAGGAACACGTCTACGCTCTTCAAAGCTGAACTGTGATCTGAGGACTCAAGGTAAGCTGTATAATAGGAGTCTATGGGGGGGTTCAACTTATGTTGAGATCTCAGCCAATTTTAGGAATTTTGGCCCAAAATGTTCAACATGGGATAAACATAGCCACTGTCATTTCATTACTCAGTCCTGAAAGGTGATTTCACGGTCGGTGTGAAGAATCACCTTTTGGGATCAAGTTAACAAAATGACAGTGCCAGTGTTCATGAAGTGGGGTCCCAAAAACCCCTTGTTAAAAATCTGGTGCAAAAAATCCCCAAAATGACTGCGTTATGAGCGTGCATTGTACAGTTTGTATGCATGCTCATAACTTCACCAATTTTTAATATTTTCACTCCAGATTATCAGCATTGCCATTTTTCACATGTCCTTATGAACAGTGCAGCTGTCATTTTTCACATCCTGCCTGAAACATGTTTTCACATCTGTGGTGCATACTGGTGAAGTCTCTGTGTGAAAGCAACTTTCAGGATGGATTAACAAAATCACAGTGCCACTGTTCATGAGAGGAGATCCCGAAAAGCCCATGTTGAAAATTTGGCAAACAAAATTCCAAAAAATGACCACGCTACGAGCATGCGTTGCGTTGTTTCTACGCACACTCGTAACTTTACCATTTTTAATATTTTCCTCCAGATTTTCAACATTGCCATTTTTTACACTCCTTATGAACAGAACAGCTGTCATTTTTTACATCCTTCCCAAAACATGTTTTCATACCGGTGCCGCAGAATGGTGTGGTTGCTGTGTGAAATCAGCTTTCCGAATGGATTAACAAAATCGCAGTGCCAGTATTCATGATGGAAGGTGCCAAAAAGCACATGTTAAAAATTGGGTTTAGAAATTTAAAAATTCACTGCATTACGAGCGTCCATTGTGTAATTTTCTTGTGAATGTCCCCATAGGATAACATTGTGACACCCATGGTGCCTTTCGATGCCCATGTCTTGAAAACGGTTTGAGATATGGATTTTTTGCTACTCGCAGCTGGACTAAGCATGGGTGGAGGTTTCAAAGTCGTGAGTACCACCAAAGTGGAATTTTTTTCATAGCTGCTACGGTTTCTAAGATATTGGCAAATTAGTGTTCCAAGAGTTCATTTTCATGTCTGTAGGCCTGTGTTATGTCCTCGTACTAATGTGTAAGTGGGAGCACAGGGCCAGAGGGCACGTGCTACCATATTTGCATAACATTATGCAAAAACATTCACATTAGGAGCCGAGTCTGAGGCCCCATGCTCTCATTAGGACCACATACCAGTTACATTACACTACACATTTACAATGGAACTGGTGTAAATTTCTCCAGCAAATCAGCAAAAAGGCATCTATGGAAAAATTACTGAGACATCAAGAAGTGCAGACACCTGTCGTGGTGCCTGGGATTCTTGAAAGTGGGTCAGAAAGTGCCAGTAGTGTTGCGACACTACATTTAGTTTTGTGAAAGTACCAGTAGTGTTGTGAAACTACCTGTAGTTTTGGAAAAGTATCAATAGTGTTGCAACATTACTTTTTAGTCTTGCAAATGTACCAGTAGTGTTGTGACACTACTTTTTAGTTTTGTGAAAGTACCCTTTGTTGACCTATGGGAGTTTTGCAAAAGTTGCAGAATTTTGTGGAATTAAAGTCCTAAATGAGCCAGTTTCTTTGCCATTGCATAACAAAATAATGGTAAGGCCTTTTTTTGGCAGAAATGTGCAGCCTAGCAAACCCTGGCCCCACAGATGCACCTTTTGGTGGTTTGGTCACAAAATTGATGATGGTTCAATAGTTACAGTGCTCTGAAGTTACCAAGTTTTCCATAGGATAACACTATGGCACTCACTGCTCCTTTTGCTGCCCATATCTTGAAAATGGTTTGAAATATGGATTTTTCACTGTGGTGACCTTAGTACACCTTTTGGTGGACTAACCCCCATGGAGGTTTTGAAGCCATGATTACAACTGCAGTGGGATTTTTTCCTTGGTTACATAGATACATAGACAGTGTCGGCAGATAAGGGCCTATGGCCCACCCAGTCTGCCCATTTGAGCTTGTAATTTCAGTTTATGTTTTCCGAGAAGTCTGTTGCCCCTTACCCCTGACCTCCAGAATTCTTTTATGTCTATCCCATGCATTCTTAAATCCTGTGATTGTTTCAGCCCCCACCACTTCCTCTGGCAGGGTGTTCCACTTGTCCACCACCCATTCTGTGAAGAAATTCTTCCTCACGTTTCCTCTGAATCGTCCTCCCTCCAACTTCATTCCATTCCCTCTAGTCCTGGAACATCTTTTTCACTTAAAAATAGTGTATTCCTGCACCCTGTTCCTCCCTGTAAGATACTTGTATGTCTCTATCATATCCCCTCTCTCCCTCCTCTCCTCCTGGGAGTACATGTTCAGTTCCTTCAACCTGTCCTCATAGGACTTGTGATGCAATCCATGTACCATCTTTGTTGCCCTCCTCTGGACCTACTCTACCCTGCCTATGTCCTTACGTAGGTAAGGTCTCCAGAACTGTACACTGTACTCCAGGTGGGGCCTCACTGGTGTCTTGTATAGTGGAATTATGACCTCCCTTTTCCTGCTGGTGATGCCCATGCCTATGCATCCCAGCATCCTATTTGCTTTACCTGCTGCCTTGTCACACTGTTTCCCTACCTTGAGGTCATCAGAGATGATAACCCCAAGATCCCTTTCCTACTTGGTGCATGCTATATCCTCACCCCCCAACTGATATATTGTGCCAGGGTTTTTGTGCCCCATATGCATTATCTTGCACTTCTTTGCATTGAATTTCAACTGCCAAACCCCTGACCATTCTTCAAGTTTCTGCAGGTCCCTTCTCATTCTGTCTACACCCTCTGGTGTGTCTACTCTGTTACAGAGCTTTGTGTCATCAGCGAACAGTGAAATTCTACCTTCTAGGTCCTGCGCAATGTCACTGATGAAGATGTTGAATAGGACCGGTCCCAGCACTGATCCCTGTGGTACCCCACTGGTCACTCTTCCTTCTGTGGAGTGACAGCCATTTACCACCACCCTCTGTGTCCTGCCACCCAGCCAGTTACCTACCCACCACACTACTGTCCTGCCCACACCCATATTCCCAATTTGTGTAATAGTCTTCTATGTGGCACAGTGTCAAAGGCCTTGCTGAAGTCCAGATAGGCCATGTTCACTGCCCTCCCCTGATCCACCTCCCTAGTCACCCAGTCAAAAAATTCAACAAGGTTGGTCTGACATGACCTCCCCCTGGTGAAACCATGCTGCCTTGGGTCCTGTAGTCCATTGACAACCAAATGTTCCACCAATCTCTCCTTCAGTACTGCTTCCATGATCTTCCCCACTACCAAGGTGAGGCAGACTGGTCTGTAGTTCCCCGCTTCTTCTTTGTTCCCACTTTTGTATAAGGGGACTACATCTGCTGTCCTCCAGTCTTTGGGTACCTCCCCTGTTTCCAGTGATCGGCTAAACAGGATAGCCAGAGGTTCGGCCATCACCTCTCTTAATTCTTTAAGGACCCTGGGGTGCACCCATCTGGCCCCATTGCTTTATCAACTCTTATTACTTCCAGTTCCTTCGGGACCCTTTCTTGTGTAAAGGGACTTGTGTCCATTTCTGCACCATTCTCATCCCTTGTACTCCCTTCAGACCCATTACCCTCCTCTTCATCAGTAAAGACTGAGCAGAAATACCTGTTCAATATGTCAGTTTTACTGTTGTCATCCTCCACGCGTCCCCCATCCTCCCCCTTCAGTCTCACTATCCCTCCCTTTGCCTTTCTTTTTTCAGTTATGTACCTGTAAAAGGTTTTGTCCCCTCTACCCACTGATTTTGCAATGTGTTCTTCTGTCTGAGCTTTGGCTTCCTTACTGACCTCCCTGCCTCCCTTTGCTTCTCCTGGTACTTCTCCCTATCCCCTTGTGCCTGTGTCTTTTTGTATTGCCTGAATGCAATCTTTTTGGCTTTCACTTTCTTTGCTACCTCTTTGGAAAACCATAATGGTCTCCTCTTCCTTTTCCTCTTACTAACCTGCTTAATGCATAATTCTGTTGCTCTTGTAATCCCCATTTTAAATACTGTCACTGTTCCTCAACCCCTGATTCCTGCCCCATTCCCCTTAATGCCTCTTTCAAGTATCTCCCCATTTTCCCAAAGTCTGCCCCCTAAAATCCAGGATATGTGTTTTGTGTGGTTTAGTTCTGCTCTTTCTGTGATTTCAAACCACAATGACTGGTGGTCACTGTTCCCAGGTGCTCCCCACTGTTACCCCCATCACACTGTCCCTATTTGTGAGCACAAGGTCCAGTATTGCCTTCTGCCAAGTTGGTTCCATGACCAGTTGCTTGAGGAAGGCACCCTGAAGGGAGTCCAGGATAAATCTGCTCCTAGTTGATGCTGCTGCTGGGATGCTCCAGTCCACGTCTGGAATATTGAAGTCTCCAACCAGTACTACCTCACCCTTGTCTGCCATCAGCATCAGCTCCCTATCTGTTTCTTCCTCCTGGGCTGGTGGTCTATAGACCACACCTGTGCAGATGGCTGGCCCCATTTTCCTTTCCAGCTTAACCCAGAGTATCTCTCCCCAATTTTGTTCCTCCTGGATCTCTGTGACCCTTATGTCATTTTTCACATACAGTGCCACTCCTCCTCCCTTCCTAGCTGCCCTGTCTCTTCTGAATATGTTGTAGCCAGGTATGGCCATCGCCCAGTTGTGGTTATCATTACACCAGGTTTCAGTAATGGCCACAATGTCCAGGTCTGACTGCACCATGACAGCCTCCAGATCTTCCATCTTGTTGCTAAGGCTTCTGGCATTGGCACATGGCTTCCATGATTTGACCTCCCTAGACTGTTTTGCTGTTCTACTCCAGCCCCTTCCTTGGTTGTCCTTTATCCCTGGTTCTCCTTGCTGTCTGCCTTCTGCTGAATTTTGCCCTTTTTGCCTATCCACCTCTTGGGCACTAATCTCCATCTTTTGCACACTGCTTTGTAGAGATAGCCACTCCTCTAGTTCACTGGTTCACTGCTAGCTGTGGGAGGTGAGCAAGTGAGTACCCTCCTTGCTGGCCTGCCACTCCCTTTGCTAGTTTAAATGCTTGTCAATGTAGCATTTAAACTTATCATTATATTGTGATTCCCCAGGATGGATGCAGGCCATCAGGCTTGAACAAACCTCCATCCCTCCAGGTGGGTCCCCAGTCACCAATGAATCAAACCCTTCCTCACACACCAGTTCTTCAACCATGAGTTAAAGTTCCTGGTGCATGCACCTATGCCCTCCTTGTCTCTCACAGGTGGTACTCTGAGAAGTGACAGAGTAGCTACTTGCATGAGACCCTCCCAATTTCCTAAACTCTTCTTGAACTTCTTTGGCTCCCCATTTGCCAGGTCATTAGTACCTAGGTGGATAATGACATCCAGCTCACCCTCCCGTCTTGCCTTCCCAGTGATCCCCAGGATCTTCCTTCCATCCCTCCATACCGTGGCATCTGGTAGGCTCCTCACCTCCCTGTCCTCCCCCTCCTGTGTCCCTAGCTGGATCCCTCTTATGATGGAGTCCCCCACCAGGATTCACTTCCTCCTCCTCTGGGGTCCACTGCCCTCCCCGCTGAGGTCACCTCCTTGGCTAACCTCCACATCCTTTCCTTCCACTTCTCTGGGTACTTCTGTTTGGTTGTCCCCATTTGCCAGTGTGGTATATGAGTTCTTGAGTGGAATAGGATCTTGGATGTGCCTCTGCCTGGCCGCTCTAACCCTCCCTGAGCTCACTGGTTGCTACGGTTACTGAGATATTGCCATATTAGTGTTGCAAGGTTTCCTTTTCATGACTATAGGGGTGTGGGATGTCTCCAGACTTATGAGTAAGTGGGAGCAATGGGCCCGGAGGGCCTGTGCTCCCACATATGCATATCATTAAGCATAAAATAGGAAGTGTGGAGGACTGCAGGTCCTGAGTAGGAGTGCAGGGCCTGGAGGGCCCGCGTTCCCACATATGGGTATCAGTATGCAAAAATGGGCAGTGTGCAGGAATCGCAGGGCCCAGAGGGTCCACGCTCCCATAACCACATGCCAGTTACATTACACTTTCTCAAAAAGAAGTGAAATTCATAGCAAGAAACTTTGTTAATGCATCAGTTAGGGTTGGTAGTAGACTGACAAAAATTTGGACATTTGGTGTTAGGGTTACCAACCCCTACCACCCGATCCCCACCCCACCTTCCACACACCAGCAGTCATCAGGGTGTGCATTGGGGTAACTGGACCTAACTCTCACCCTATTCTCCTATACTGCACTTCCTCAGCTTGTTTACATGTGGAATGGTGTGAGAGTTAGGCTGGTGATGCTAACGCACACACATATGGCTGTTGGTGTGTGGAGAGTGGAGGTGGGGATGGGGTGGTAGGGGTTGGTAACCCTAACACTGAATTCTAAACTTTGTCAGTTCATTACCTACACAGCCAAAGAAATTGTCATATAATTCCTGAAATTTCTGTGATATTTCTAGAGTAATCTCCTGCTTTCTGCTCACAGTAGGGGCAGCAGAGAGAAACTCTTTAGACATTTCACAAAATATCTGGAAATATCTAACCATGTCTGTGGCTGTGTGTGTGTATATATATATATATATATTATATATATATATATATATATATATATATATATATATATATATATATATATATATCTCTCTCTCTCTCTCTCTCTCTCTCTCTATATATATATATATATATATATATATATATATATATATATATTATAGTGGCATGGTAGTGCCACTATAGTCAGGGTTGAGTAGCCCAGTTAGGGTTAAATCTGAAATTTGGTAGCTTAATAACTTTACCACTGTATGATGGATTTGCCTGAAATTTGGAATGCACAGTCTTGTACCATAGATCCCTGGATCTGCCAAGTTTTGTTATGGTCAGATGTACAGTTGCAGAGCTACAGAGCACCAAAAAACACACAAATTACACATTTTTGAGCATTCTTTGCTCATGCCTACAGCCTGCAAGGTTTGCACGACTGGTCCAAAACCTTCAGGGAACATGCAGCCAGGGTCCCTGATGTGTCTTTCAAAGATTTCATGAAAAAATATAAAACAGTTCAAAAGTTATTCAAAAAACAAGTTTCCCATTATAGTCAATGGGAAAAGTTAACAAAATATGCGAAAGTGTAGCAAATGCACTTTTTACTTTCTCAAATTACCCTTGTAGTGTCTCAAATCGGCCAATTTGCTTTCAGTTGGTGGTCACAGAAATGCTTGGCATTTAAATTTGGGACCCCCTAGTGACGCAGTTCTTGTTGTGTTTACCTAGTCAAGCCCTGAGGATGCTAGCTATGTCTTTTTTGGGGGGTAAAACACCACAGAAATATGTTTTTGAAATTTTTGTAAAAAGTAGTGTTGCAAAGTACTTTTGCATATGTGATATTTTCTTGATTTTTTTTGCGAAAGTGTCGTGATTTGCGAAAGTAATTTGTGACACTATGCCCAAAACAATAGGAAATCTTTGACACCCTGCTGCAAAAGAATAGTTTGATCTTTTGGGCTGAAATATGGAGAGAAGAAAGTCAAGATCCCACAGATGTGCCTTTTGGTGGTTTGGTGACAAAATATTAGAGGGCTACAAAGTAACGGCACTCCGAAGTTGACAATTTTCCCCATAGGCTAACATTACGGAGTCTACCGTGCCTTTTGGGGCCCGTATCTTGAAAATGGTTTGGGATACGGACTTTTCATCAGTAGAATGCTTAGTCCCCCAGTAAGGGGCTAAATACAAAACTAGCCTGGAAAGTCATAAATAATATGAGATTTTAAATTTTTTTCTACTTCGTACGGCTCCTGAGATATAAGGAATTTAGTATTCCAAGTGCCCATTTTTTGCTCCATGGGCCATTATTATGCATTCATTCTTTGTATTCACTGTACTTCAGAATGCAGCTTTTTGGTAAAAAAAGGGTGTGCGTTTGCATTACTGTTATCATTAGCATTTCCGCTTGCTTTTTCGTTACCATTTGCATTAAGGTTTCCGTTTACGCCACCGTGTGCATTACCCTTTGCATTTGCATTTGCGCTTGTGTTTGCATTACTGTTACCATTTGCGTTTCCGTTGCCATTTTTGTTTGCATTTACTTTTGCATCACTGTATGTGTTACTATTTGCAGTTGCATACGCGCTTGCATTTGTGTTACTGTTTCCTTTGGCGTCATTGTTGGTGTTACCATAACCGTTTGCATTTCCAATTGCGTTACTGTTACCGTTTGCATTTCTGTTGGCCTTAGTAGTTACACTTTTGGTAGTGTTTCTGTTGTTGAGTGCATTACTGTTTCCTTCTGCATCACCACTGCCATTACCATGTGTGTTTCTGTTTGCATTTCTGTTACCGTTTGCATTTTCGTTACCGATTTCGTTACTGTGTGCATTTCTGTTGTTGTTAGCATTTGCGTTGCTTTTGCATTACCATTTCTGATCGATTCATGTTTGCACTTGTGTTTCTCTTACCGTTTGAATTATCGTTTCTGTTTGCGTCACCGTGTGCTTTACCATTTGTGCTTGCATTTGCATTACCGTTAGCATTACTAGTTTCTTTTACCTCACTGTTGCCATTGCCATCACCATTTGCATTAACGTTACCATTTGTATTTTTGCGTTTGCACAGTGCAGTGCAAAACATTGTTTTCACTATTTTTCTGCACTGTCTTCCACGATGCACAGCCAGTGTGTGGTTGATTGATCTAAAAATTGCCACGTAGAAAGACCTTTGTTCAAGGAACATGCCAGTTTTTGTTTGGTGAAAGAATGTTGTTCTGTTCCAGAGTTATTGCCATTTGAATTTACCACCCCTTGTGGTTACAGATTTTTTTGGCCACTAGGTCCACCATTTTAGTGCATTTTTGGCTGCGATTTCCGCCATTTTGTGGTGGAAGACTTCTTAAAGGTGCATAAATGTAAAAATTGAATATCTCTGGAACAGTTTGGTCTTTTCACATGAAATTTGGAGGGTGTTGAGTGGATGTCCTGGGGATGTGAATAATGCTGTTTACATGTTGGAAAAATAATTTTCTGTGGAGATACTGTGTGATGCAGTTAATGTATTGCACATAGCATTCTGCTTGGTGCTACTGGCTTGAAATTTATAGCATAGGTAGCCCTAGTATGGAGGTGTGTTGCAGTGGTTTGGTGTGTAAAACATTAACAGATGTGGAATTATGCCACTCCAACGAATGAAAATTTGGTCCATTATACTTCAATAACTTCTGAACTGTGTGTCTGATTTCCATGGCATTTGGAATGTACAAACATTTATAATACATCTTTGACTGTGGCAATATTCAGGTTGCTAGCGCTTATGGTTGCTGAATTGTGCATGTTACATTGTTTGCTCATGGTGCTGTGCGACCGTTGAATGAATGTACACACAATTCTGGACACACGGTGTGCTATGGTACATGTCTTCTTTTAACAATTTTTGGTTCCGTCGGATATATGGTTCTTGTGTAGCGAAGTGGCAAAAATGTTCTTTTCGGCACTCCTGTGCAGCTTTCCCGGTGTGATGCTGTGCAACTGTTGAACAGATTCAGATAACACTTGTTATACATGTTGTGGTATGGTACATGTCTTCATTTACCAATTTTCATTTCAGTCGGTCATACAGTTTTTGCACAATGAAGTGACACATATTCACATGGTGGGAGTGCAGGGCAATGAATGTCCCTTTTTTTGATTAATTGGAATGTTCCTCATATGGTATCCATAGGTGGGAGCACAGGTGATCTGGGCCCTGCTCTCCCACCCAAACATCAGTGTAGAGGCGTAGTGCAGGAGTGCCCTGTGCTCCCATTTTTGCATAATGGGATGCATATTTGGGAGCATGGACCCTCTGAGTCCTGCACTCCCACCCACCCATAAGTGTAGAGACATAGTGCCTGAGGGCCCTGTGCTCCCAGTATTGCAAGACAGTATCCAATGGGTGGGAGCATGGGACCTCTGGGCCTTGTTATCCCACCTATGAATAAATATAGAGACATAAAACAGGAGTACCCTGTGCCTTTAGTTTTGCATAATCATATCCATAGGTGGGAGGATGGGCCCTCCAGGCACTGTGCTGTCACCCACCCATCAGAGTAGAGGCATACTGCAGGAGGGCCCTGTACTCCCAGTTTAGCATAAATAGTATGCATTGGTGGGAGCATGGGCCCTCTGAGCCCTGTGTGCCCACCTACCCACAAGTACAGACACATGGCACAGCCCTAGAGGCATTCCAAGTAATGCTTGTAACGTTTATTTGGCAATATCTCAGTAACCATAGCAACTGCAGAAAAAATATTTAACAGTTTGATTCATGACCTAGCCAGCTCCATGCATGCTTAGTACACTAAAGGGTGAACTAAACTGCTCTTAGAGAAAAATCCATATCTCAAACTGTCTTTGAGATATAGGCGCCGAAAGGTGCTGCCACAGTGTTATCCTATGGAAAAATTCACAACTTCAGAGTGCTGTAACTCTGGAACCAGTGTTCATTTTTGTGCCAAACCAGCAAAAGGCACATCTGTGGTGCAAGGGCTTTCCACACTACATATGTCCGACCAAAAGTCCAAACCATGTAGTGGCAGTGAGGTGGCAAAGAAACTGTGGTTCTGGTGGAGGACACAGTGTTATCCTATGGGAAAAATTCACAACTTTGGAGTACTGTAACTATGGAACCAATGTTAATTATTTTAACCAAGCCACCAAAAGACATATCTGTTGTACAATGGCTTGCCACCCTGTAAATTTTAGCCCAATGGTCCAAACTGTGTAGTGGCAGTGAGGTGACAAAGAAATGGTAATTTTTGGGTGCAGTAGTGTCACAAATTGTGACACTTTCAGCAAAGTTGTGAAAGAACAGTGTGAAACATTTGTAAATTTTGCAAAAGTGTCACACTGTTCATTTGCAATTTACGAAGGTATGGTGGGGCAAATCATAGAAAACATATTTCTGGGGCTTATTTTCCAAAACTAATGGCAGCATTGTGTTCCTCTGGCACCAACTAGGTAAACACAAATGTCAGTGTTTACCAAGGAACAGTAACATTTGAATTACAGCAGTTTTTCTCCACTGCTAACTGAAAACAAGATGGCGGCAGCACAACAGCACAGAGGACATTTGCAACAGAAAAATGTGCTTTTGCGGATGAATCTGTCACTGTTGCACAGAACATATATTTTTTCCATAGGATATAATGGGAAACATTAAACTTTAACAACTTTTGAATTGAGTAATATTTTTTCACCAAATCTTCAGAAGGACCATCCTTGACCCAGTCTCCATATACCCTGAAAATTTCAGACCAGATGGACAAAGTGTTCAGGCTAGAGGGCAGGTATAATAAAAAAATGGCAACTTACACATTTTGGGACACTATGTCTGCATGCCCTCCATACAACTGAAATAAACTTACAACTTCATGAGATGTCTGCTTCATGATGGGGCATGGCAAATCACATGCATATCACCTGAGCTTTTTCAAAGTAATTGAAGCACAAACTATTAAGTTTAACATAAAAGTGAAGAAAGAATTTGACAATAAATGGTGATATACACATTTTGGGACTGCATTTCTCCAGAGATGCACATCCAATCAAAATGAAATTTGGTATCTCAAGAGATCATTAACCTTTGAGGGCACATGCCAAATTTCATGCAAATTACAAGACAGTCTGTGAAGTTATTAAAGTGCAAAGTGTGACATTGGAAACATTCAGAGAATTTGACAAAAAATGGTGATGTGCACATTTTGGGACTGCATATATCCAGATGTACACTCCCAATCAAACTGTGACTTGGCATGTCAAGAGAGCATTAGTTGTTGAGGGCACATGATAAATTTCTTGCAAATTGCAAAACAACCTCTGAAGTTATTAAAGTGCAAAGTGTGATGCGTGAAGCAATCAAAGAAAGACTTTGACAAAGAATGGTGATGTACACATTTTGGGACTGCATGTCTCCAGACATACACACCCAATCAAACTAAAACTTGGCATATCTAGAGAACTTTAGTCTGTGAGGTCACTTGCCAAACATCATATAAATTGCAAGAATAGCTGTACAGTTATTAATGCACAAAGTGCAATCACAATGATATCCAATGGGAAATTTCTACATTTTGGAATGCTGCAACTGTGGAAATGATGTACATTTTTTCACCAAACCAGCATAAATCACATCTGTGGGGCTACCCTTTTGTACCCTGCCAATTTCAATCCAGAAGTCCTACAGTAACTGTTTCCTTACAGTGAACTGGCAAAGAAACAGCAACCTTTAAAAATCCCTGTTCGTGAGCTGTCAAAATTCCTGTTCATGAGTCCAAATCCTTGTTTGAAGCTGTGCAGCTATCCAAAAGACTGAACTGAGCATGCTCAGAACCTGAAATTTCAAAATTGAATAAATTTGGAACAGATTAATATGTTCTCATCAAATTAATACTGGATTGTTCCTTGCAACAATCTCTTTGTACCCTGAAAATGTCAGACCAAAATTCCAAATGGTGTGTGTGCAGCACAATCTCAAAAAATGACCCTGATATTTGCCAAAAATGGTGAAAAATGAGTTTTTTGTGCTTCGCTGCATGAAAATGACAAATCCAATTGAAACGCATCTTGGCAAATCAAGAGATCTACTCACAAGACCACACATTTCAAATTTTGTGCAAATCTGTAGAACGGTTGCAAAGTTATTAATGTAAAAAATTTGGGTTTTAACATTAAACTGCCTACTCATCCCTAACTATAGAGGTGTGACCATGCCTCTAATATATATATATATTATAGTGGCACGGTCACACCACTATATTTAGGGTTCAGTGGTCACTTACATACGAAAGTCAAAAGTTTGGGTGTTAATAACTTTGGACCCATCCAACGAATTTGCCTGAAATTTGGTATGCACGGTGGGGCATGGTAGATCTCTTGATTTGCCAAATGCCGTTTTGGTCAGACTTACAGTCTTTGCACACCAAAATGTTGAGAAATGCAAAATTATCCATTTTTAGAGGCAGTTTTTGGAATATAATCGGTGGTGCTGCGCGTCTGTTGTGTGGCGTGCCACTCTGCAACATGACTCGTTTAAATGAGCTTCACTGGCCGAACATGCTGCTTTTCATTTGGTGAAAAAATATTGAGGTATTCAAAAGTTATAGCACTTTTAAGTTCCCATTATAAGTCAATGGGAACATTTATATGGTTATTTTGTGAACAAAGAATGGGGTTTTGGCCATCTGGTCCCTCCTCATGATCAAAGAATTTGCAGGCTCACAACCAAAGATTCTTTGATCCCGAGGGAGGGACTAGATGGCCAAATTTGGAGGGACCAGGAAGCCCAATTTTAACAACTTCTAAAACTAAATATCTCAGAAACAGTTTGGTCTTTTAACTTGAAATTTGGAGGGTGTTGACGGGATGTCCTGTAGATGTGAGTTATGGTGCTTAGGTGTCAGAAAATGCATTCATTGTGGAGATATGGCATGGCACATTTTACGTTTTTCAGACAGTGTTTTGCATTTTGGTAGTGGCTTGAAATTTATAGGGTAGCTAGCCTTACTGCCATGGACATACTTTTCAGTTGTTAGGTGTGTGAAATGTAAACAGGTGTGGAATTCTGCCACTCTGACCAATGAAAATCTCAAACTTTAAAATGTTATATCTCGGACACGGTTTGGTCTTTTAAATTGAAATTTGCAGGGTGTTGAGGGGATGTCCTGTACATGTGAATTATGGTATTTAGGCATTGGAAAATTAAGTTGCTGCAGAGATATTGTGTGATGCACTTTACATTTTGCGTGTAGCGTTTTGCATTGTGGTAGGCATTTTTAAAGTTAAACCTCGCATTGTGCACGTTAATAACTTTGCAACCATTCAATGGATTTGCACAAAATTTGGAATGCACAGTCTGGTGTGGTAGATCTCATAATTTACTAAATTGTGTTTCAGTCAGACATACGGTTTTTGCACAGCAAAGTGCCAAAAAATGCACTTTTCGCCACTTTCATGCATTTGTTGTCTGTGGCGCTGCACGGACACTGTGTGGGCTATTGTTCTGACTTTTGGGACATAGAAAGAGCTTGGGCCAAGGAACATGCCACTTTTTGTTTGGTGAAAAAATATTAATCTATTAAAAAATTATTACAATCTGAAATGCTCATTATATCCTATGAGAAAATGTATTTGTATTTTTGGAATGTTAATGAGAAAGACCAGATGGCCCAAATTGAGATGACCATATCTCAATAACAGTTTGGTCTTTTTACTTAAAATTTGCAGGGTGTTGAGGAGATGTCATAGAGATGTGCACTATGCTGTTTAGGTGTTGGGGAAATGATTTGTTGCTGAGATATTCAATGATGTAATTGACATTTTTCCCATAGGATTACATTGCAGTCTGTGTCATGACTTTCAGAGCCATTTTCTCAGAAACAAAGCAAGATACAGACTTTTCACTAGGGTTGGCTTAGCTCACCTGAAGGTGAGCTACCCATTGGACAAATATTTGAAATTGTTGAGTATGCCTGCAGTGGAATTTTGTTCGTACATTGTATGGTTCATGAGATATTGTGAAATTACTGTCACAAAGGTTGAAAGAGTGCCTGTCCAGTGCTTTTTGGTGACCATATCTCAGAAATAGAAACATAGAAACATAGAAACATAGAAACATAGACTTCGACGGCAGATAAGGACCGCTAGGTCCATCTAGTCTGCCCATTTCCCTACCTACAGGATAGGCCGCAGATCCTAGTTAACCAACAGCCTATTTCTTCCTACCCCCCACAAGAATTGCCTTATGTTTGTCCCCTGCATTCTTGAATTCTCCCACAGTTTTAGACCCCACAACCTCCTCAGGAAGGCTGTTCCATGCATCCACTACCATCTCTGTGAAATAATACTTCCTCACATTGCCTCTGAACCGCCCTCCTTCTATCTTTAAATTGTGTCCCCTTGTTCTTGCAAGTCTCTTTTTCTGAAAGATGCTACCCTCTTGGACTTTGTTGATTCTACTGAGGTACTTAAAGTTTCTATCATGTCCGCCTCTCCCTTCTTTCCTCAAGAGTATACATATTAAGCTCCTTTAGTCTCTCCTCATACGGCTTCTCTTGCAGACCCTGCACCATTTTAGTTGCCCTCCTCTGGACTGCCTCTATCCTGTCTATGTCCTTGCAGAGATGGGGTCTCAGAACTGGACACAGTACTCAGATGGGGTCTCACCAACTGTCTGTACAGAGGGATAACAACTTCCTGTTTTCTGCTGATGATGCCTCTCCCTATACATCCCAGTATACCCCCAGCCTCCCCTACTGCCTTCTCCACAGTGCTTGCTAACCTTAAGGTCATCTGATATGATTACCCCCAGGTCCCTTTCCTTTTTGTTGTTGTGCTACCCCCCATTGTGTATTCTTCCCTGGGTTCTTGTTTCCCAGGTGCATTATTTTGCACTTCTTTGCATTGAATCTTAGCTGCCATACTTCTGACTATTCCTAACCTTGCCAAGTCCCTTTCATCCTTTCCACACCTCCTTGTGTATCAACCCTGTTGCAGATCTTTGTGTCATCTGTAAAAGGCATGCTTTTCCTTCCAGTCCCTCTGCAATGTCACTGATGAAGACATTAAAGGACTGGACCCAATACTGAACCCTGCGGTACCCCACTAGTAACCCCCCTTTCTTCAGAGTGGACTCCATTTACAATTACCTTCTGTGTCCTGTTGTCCAGCCAATGTTTTACCCAGGCTACCACCCTGGGTCCCACTCCCAGGCTGGTTAATTTGACTATTAATCTTTTGTGTGGGACTGTGTCAAATGCCTTGCTAAAGTCTAGGTAGGCCATGTCGACAGCCCCTCCCTGGTCTACTACTTTGGTCACCCAGTCAAAGAAATCTATTAGATTTGTCTGACATGACCTTCCCACTGTGAACCCATGCTGCCTTGGGTCCTGTGCTCCACTGGCCTCTAGGTACTCAACTATTCTTTCCTTAGAGTGACTCCATCACTTTCCCTACCACAGAGGTCAGACTGACAGGTTTGTAGTTTCCTGCCTCTGTCTTGCTCCCACTTTTGTGAGGGGAATCACATCCGCCTTCCTCCAGTCCTCGGGTACCACACCATCCTCCCATGATTTATTAAAGAGTAGCCAGTGGTTTCACTAGTTCCTCCCTTAATTCTTTTAGAATTCTGGGGTGAATTCCATCAGGACCCATTGCTTTGTCCACCTTCAGTTTTAGGAGTTCTTGCAGAACCCTTTCTTCTGTGAAAGGACTGGGATTGATCCCCTATCAAGTGCTTCTGTTAATTGGATTAGGCACTTCCTCTCCTCTTTTGTAGAATACTGAGCAGAAATATTTGTTCAGTATTCCTGCTTTTCACTGTCCCCTCTGCCCACCCACCGTTCATTCTATTCAGCCTCACTGTCCCTCCCTTTGTCTTTCTACGCTCGCTGATGTACCTATAAAAGGTTTTATCCCCCTTCTTAACCGAGTTGGCTATCTTTTCCTCAGTTTGGGCCTTTGCTATTCTGACTTCCCTCCCTGCTTCCTTCTGCCTTCTGGTACAGCTCTCTGTCCTGCTCCTTCTGTGTTTCCTTATACATCCGAATGCTATCTTTTTCTTCCTGACTTTCACAGCCACCTCTTTTGAGAACCATAGTGGCTTTTTCTTTCATTTTGACTTGTTTATTTGCTTCACACAAAGGCTTGTTGCCTCTGTGATGGCAGTTTTGATAATTCCCCATTGTTGCTCCACACCTCCTTCTAGCCTGTTTGCTAGTGCTTTTCTAAGGCACTCTCCCATCTTGCCAAAGTCAGCCCTCCTAAAGTCCAGTACCCTCACTTTTGTATGGCTTGACTCTGTAGCTGAGTTTACGTGAACCACACTGTTTGATGGTCACTTGTCCCCAGATGGCAACCCACTTCTAGATCTGAGATCCTCTCACTGCCCGTTTGAGTCAGAGGTCTAAGATTGCTCCCTCACGAGTGGGTCCCAAAACTAGCTGTCTAATGCCTGCCACCTGTAGGGCATCAAGAATGGCCCTGCTCTTGGATGTGGCTGCAGCAAATGTGCTCCAGTTAACATCTGGCATATTCAGGTCTCCCAGCAACAGTATCTCCCCTTTCTCTGCCATTCTAAAAATGCCTTCTATCATATCCTTGTCCATTTCTTCCCCCTGACATGGGGGTCTGTACACAACCCCTGTGTGGATTGTGGTGCCCTTTCCAATCTCCAAGGTGACCCACAGTGCCTCCTCTCCTCCCTGTTTACTCTTTTGTTCAGTTGCTTTTATCCCTTCCTTTACAGAGAGAGAGCTACTCCTCCCCCTCTTCTCCCCTGCCTGTCTCTCCTGTAGGTTATGTACCCTGGTATGTTAACATCCCAGTCATGGTTCTCTGTGTACCATGTTTCTGTGACTGCTACAATATCCAGGCATCCTCTTCCATTAAGGCCATCAGCTCAGGGCTTGTTGCCCAGACTACAGGGCATTGGTTCTCATTACCCTCCATTTCCTGATGGCCTTACTCCTTTTGCCCCATCCCTGTCCTTCTTGCCTTTGTCACTTTATCCATTTACCCCTGCCCTTCTCCCTATCGACACCTCTGTATTTGGTGTTTGCTGCACTTACTACCATGATTATTTGGGGGGGGCTAGGATTCTCCTGCTCCTTTCCAGTGCCTCACCCTTGGCTAGTTTAAAAGCTTGCCAATGAAGCATTTAAACCTATCACCTAGGATCCTGGTTCCCCTCCCAGACAGATGCAGCCCATCATGCCAGTATAGGCTTTCATCACTCCAGGTGGACCCCCAGTCCCCAATGAAGCCAAATCCCTGAGCTCCACACCAGTTTTTCAACCACTGATTGAATACCATGGTGCAGAACACCCTAGCCTCTCCTATGCCATAGATGGGTAGCACCTCTGAGGAGGTTACCGTGCGTGCTACTTGACTAAGACCCCTCCCCAATTCCACAAACTCTTCCTGCATTTCTCTAATCCCTTTCTTACCCAGGTCATTTGTCCCTAGGTGGACAATGACATCCAGCTCCTCCCTGTGCAGCTGCTCAAGGCAATCCTGAGGATTCGGCTCCCTGTCCCTCAAGCCATGGCCTGTGAGCACCCAACACCTCCCTCTCCCCCTTCCTTCCCCAGTTCTACCTTCCTAACAATGGAGTCCCCCACCAGGAGTTGTTTCCTTCCCCTGCAGGGTCCCCTGCCACCCTCCTGTGGGTCTCCTTTGTGGAGGTTTGTGGAGGAGAAATGGTGAGAGATATGGGTACAGTCATGTGTCTTTTCTGTGGCTTATGAATATGATTACAAATTGAGTGGGGTGACATTTAGGCCTCACAACCCCAATGACACACCCCATCAACTGTCAATCTCGGGATGATGGGCGGGTCCACGAGGGGGGGGATGGGGCACCCTGAAGGTCTAATTTCCTGACTTTTTGTGCTTTAACCCTAAATGATGCATTAACAAAGTTTTTTGCATTGAATATATATATATATATATATATATATATATATATATATATTTATCTATAGATATTGTAGGTCACTCCTGTAAAAAAGCTTTCAGTTTAGTGTGCTATACCTGGTTAAAAACAACTAAATAAAATAAATAAATGAATAAATAAATAAATAAATAAATAAAATATTCATTGCAAAAAACTTAGTTAGTGCATCAGTTAGGATTTTTATTAAAGCATCAAAAGCTGGGAAATTTGACATTAGGGTTAGCAAACCTACCACTCCACCCCCACTCCCCCACCCTCCACACACCAACAGGTGTCAGTGTATGCCTTGGGGCCATTGGACATAACTTTCACCCTATTCCATGTGTAAACAAGCTGAGATGGTACAGTATAGGAGAATGGGGTGAGAGGCCCAATGACACCAAGGCACACCCCGACACCTGTTGGTGTGTGGAGGGTGGAGGAGTGGGGGTGGGGTGGTATGGTTGGTAACCCTAATGTTGAATTTCCCAGCTTTTGATACTTTAATAAAAACCCTAACTGATGCATTAACATAGTTTTTTTGCAATGAATGTCCCTTCTTTTTGAGAAAGTGTAATGAAACTGGTATGTGGCTGTGGAAGCACGGGCCCTCCAGGCACTGCACTCCCCTCACACTACCCACTGTTGCACAATGATATGCATAAGTGGGAGTTCAGGGCCCAGAAGCCCTGCATGCCCACTTACACATAAGTACGGACATACCACAGCCCAATTGTCATGAAAAGTAACCCTTGTAACACTAATTTGGCAATGTCTCAGTAACCATAGAAACTATGGAAAAAATTCCACTGTAATTGTAATCATGACTTTGAAACCTCCACAGATGCTTAGTTCACATAAGGATGGACTAAGCTGCAGAGAGTGAAAATCCATATCTCAAATTGTTTTTGAGATACGGGCACCGAAAGGCGCTGGAGGTGCCACAGTTCAATGGATGCACATAATTCAGGCATTTTCAGTATTTCTTTCACCCACTTTTCAACATGGCCTTTTAGGGACCCCACCTCATGAACAATGTCATGGTCATTTCATTAATCTGTCCCAAAATTTGTAGTTGCACAGTGAACGTGCCATTCTGCACCACAGGTGAAAAATCATGTTTTGGGCAGGTTGTGAAAACTGACAGTTATATACTGTTCATGAGGAGGCGTGGAAAAGGGTGATGTTGAAAATCAGGAGGTAAAATATGAAAAATTAGCGAAGTTATGAGTGTGCTTAAAAACTGCACAACTCACGCTCGTACCGTGGTCATTTTGGGGAATTTTTTAACCACATTTTCAACATCAGCTTTTTGGGAATTCCCCTAATGAACACTGGCACTGTTATTTTTCCAATCTATCCCGGAAGCTGATTTCGCACAGCGACTGGGCCATTCTGCGCCACTGGTGAGAAAACACATGTTTGGCAAGATGTGATAAATGACAGCTGTACTGTTCATGAGGAGGTTTGCAAAAATGGCAATGTTGAAAATCAGGAGTGAAAATATAAAAAATTAGCAAAGTTACGAGTGTGCTAGAAATTGCCCAACACACACTTGTAACATGGTTGTTTTCTGTATTTTTTGCACCAGATTTTCAACATGGACTTTTAGGGACCTCCCCTCATGAACACTGAGAATAACATTTCATTAATCAGTCCTGAAAGGTGATTCCACACAGCGAACACAAAATCACCTTTTGGGACTGAGTAATGAGATGACAGTGACATTGTTCATGAGTTGGGGCCCCAAAAAACCTATGTTGAAAAGTTGGTGCTAAAATCTCAAAAAAAGGCTGAGATATCAACATAAGTTGAACCCCCACCCAGACTGACTGCCATTATACAGCTTACCTTTGATTTCTTCAGTTCCCGGTTTGGCTTTGAGGACTACAGATGTGTCCTGGTCCACTGAAGATCACAGCTGCTGACAACTGGAGGTAAGTATGGGGTGAGGGGGTGCAGTAAGGTGGGGTTTGCAAAGGGAGGGTGGGGATGGGGAGGGGAGGGGGCCTGGGGAGATGACAAAGAACTGTTTTCAATGGTTTTCTTTATTTACAGGTATTTTTCAAATAATACATTTTTGGGCACACTGGGGTGAGATCCCAGTGTGCCATGTTAGTGAGGGATAGTGGGTGCATACATGCCGACATGGGAATTGGGCACCCCGTGCCAGCAAATAAAAACTACAGGTTTGGGGGGGAAGGGGCATCATCTGACACTGGGAGTGGGCATCCCAGTGTTGGAGCATTAAAATATGTATATATTTGGCACACTGGGGTGGGCTCCCAGTATGTTATATTAGTGTGTGTGTGTGGGGGGGGGAGATATATGCAAACAAGGGGATTGAGCACCCTGATGTCAGTATTTAAATAATAAGTACTGGGGCTATTTTTTGCAAGGTGAAATCAATCCCCATTCATCACCTGATCAACATTCATGAGGTGGGTTGAGGACCAGGAAGCCCTGTCTGACCATCTGGTTTACATCTCATGAACAGGGATATTTACAACTCATGAACGGGGATCGACTGACGAACAGGGATTTTGACACCTCATGAATGGGGATTTTGTTTGTATAATCCTCATTCGTGAAGTGTCAAAATCCCTGTTCATCAGCCGAATACCCATTTGTGAGGTGTCAGAATCCCCATTCGTCAGTTGATTTCCATTTGTGAGATAGAGCCATCTGGTCCTTATATCATGAACAAGGATTTTGACAGCTCACAAATGGAGATCGGCTGACGAATGGGGATTTGAACTCCTCACAAACAGGGATAGGAAGCGAGTGATGAACGGGAATTTCCCCTAGCAAAAAAATGTCTTTTTTTAACACAGTGTGGAAACCAAAGACATAAGTTTGTAGAGGGCATTGCCCTGAACGAAACCCATACAGTTGTTCACGCAAATACATCCATGGGGCAAGATACAAGAATTTGTTTTGGGCAAAAAGTGAAAACAAGATGGTGGCTCACGAATGGAGATTTTTTTTCTCACGAATGGATATTTAATGAATCCCCATTTGTGAGCTGTCAAAATCCCCGTTCATGAGCTGAAATTCTTGTTCGCAGCTGTGCACCTATCCAAAAGAGTGAACGAAGCATGCTCAGAACCCGAATTTTGTAAATAAAATAACTTTGGCTCTGTTTAATATGTTTTCACCAAATCAATGCTGGCATGTTCCTTAGGGCATGCTCTTTCTACCCTGAAACTTTCAGGCTAAAATCCAAAATGGTGTGGGTGCAGGGCAATGAGGAACATTCATGAAAAATTGGCAAAAAAACTGAAAAAAAACACTTTTTTCACAATGTGCTGCACAAAAAACACACATCTGATCAAAATGAAACTTGGCATGTCAGGGGATTTACCCAACTGGACAGCACATACCAAATTTCTTGCAAATCCATTGAACGGTTGCAAAGTTATTAAGGTGTAAAATTTGGGGTTTAACATCAAACTGCCTACTCAATCCTAACTATAGAGGCACAACCGCGCCTCTATAATATATATTACAACCATAGGACTGATCATCGAGAGGGCTCACCGAGCCCTGCGTCCTCCATTGGCTCCTGGTCAACCTCCTAGACCAATGATTATTAAACTACTGAATTACATCGACAGGCAGCATATATTTAACAAAGTAAAGGAAACCCGCGAAGTAACCTGGGAGGGTAAGAAAGTGCGGATTGTGCAGGATCTCCCCCACTCAGTGAGACTGAGGAGACAAGAACTTCATCCTTTGGTGTCTAAATTAATTGCTGCAACAAAGCAGTTTAGGGTTAAATACCCCACAATACTAATGGTCAAGAATGAGGATAAATGGATCTCCTACGACTCTCCAGCGCAAGCGCTACAAGGCTTAAAAGAACTTTTCCCGGATTTATTTAAGTAAAGGCAAGTTTGCCCGCAGCGACGTTGACTGCTAACCACAAGTTTTTCTCTTGCTTTTTCTTCTCCTCATTGAAATTACTCCAACGGTACTTTAAAGCAGTAGCAGTTTCGTTATGATATTGAAGGGGGGCAATCCAAATTGAGCAATGATCGCTCGTGGAGAGTTATGGTGTGACTCTTGCAACCTCCCAAGATCGCGCCCTCGCCCTAACGGGGCTGTAGTAGTGCTGCCTGTAGGAGGACCGGCATTGTGAGTTACCACTGATAAGTTTGGAAACGTGTGACCTATACCATCTTAGCATAGTCCGCTCATGTCTACTGCATAGTTTGAGACACATGTTATTTGTTGTATCCTCCTGGTTTTGTGGCTTGAAAAACGGAATGCACAATGAATCGGAAGGAACCTAGTCAAAATGACATTTTGAATTGCAGCCTGTATAACAGATGTTACCTCACTCGCTTTTTGTTTTGTTGAAGCAGTTTGCTATACAACCTTATTTTAGTGAAGGCTAGAGCTAATTGGCTGTCTCACACAATGCACGAATTCAGACCTCAATGCGACTATCAATGTGGCTCTAAGTTTTCTGGCGACAACGCTTGACTGAGTTTTGCTAAACTATGGCTCCTCCTAATTGGATAGCTGCTATATATAACTACTTCTTATGGCTGAGTTCGCACCAGGAGATCTATGGCAAATAATGGATTGCGGCTGGATTGTACAGCTAAAGACACGGAACAAGCCTGCATTGATTCTGAACTCGGTGTTGTGCAAGTTTTAGGAAGGCATTAATGTTAGCATGCCGCTTAGAGTACAATGTCCTAGTATATAGGAATAGTAGAGTTATTAAGTGTATTTTTTCTCTGGGTATTAAGCGTTTATAGTTATCCGAAACTTGATACTGTAGTTACATTGTTCACCTAAAACTGGTTTCATACGTATTAAGCTTTTAGAAGCACGTAGAAAGGATGAGAATGGCATTTAGCTTTTAGATATTGTTATTTTTTGATAATTAATATTAATGGTTAGAGCTTATAGTAGGTGCCTGCCAAATGTGGAAAAATATTAAGACTTTAAGCACCTGTTTGTAGTATAAATTTCAAAAAATCCTTTTTATTTATTTTTTTTTTGGAACACTTGTTAATAGTTGGGTGGGGGGGGGGCTCCGGGGAACAAAGTTGTTTGATCTGGGTCTGCTTGTGTAAAATCATGTGGCATACCAAGTTTGGGAGTGCAGTGTGTTTGAACTGGGGATGTTATGGTACACAATGTGTTATAGTTTATAAGTATAATAGATGTAGAGTGTGGGGTTTTGGTGGGTTTAGGCGGGGAGGGGAAACGACTACACATGGTTTATACTTAAGCTCTAATGATTTACCAGGTGGCATCTTCACTCTCTATGTCTCTTTCAATGGCCTGGTGTATAAAATTTGGATGGTACTTTCTAATGGGCACATTCACCCATTTATTTACGTTTACCTTCCAATTATTGCTTTAGGAAATAAGTAATAACTATCATTTTGTGAGCTGGAATGTCAAAGGAGCCAAGGATAGGGTTAAAAGACAGGTGATATTAAAGCACTTACAGCTACTGCGAGCACAAATAGTCTTCTTACAGGAAACACACCTTAAAAGGGAGGATGCACCTCTCTTCAAAAAATTATGGGTCTGTCAGGTATTTGGGGCAGAAGCGTCCACAAGCAAAGGAGGGGTGGTGATTCTATTGGCTAGGAATGTTCCATTTAAACTGACTCAGGAAACATGGGACCCTAGGGGTAGGTATATAATAATACATGGATCCCTGGAATCCTGTCCGGTCCTCCTTGGATCTATATATGGTCCAAATAGCGATTCCCCCCCAATTTTTGTGAACTTATTAAACGTCATAGTAACAAACCGCCTAAACTTACAATACTGGGTGAGTTGGAATTTAGTTCTCCAGACGGATATTGACAGGTCTGATCGTATGCGACGAGGCCTATCTCCAGCGCAGAGAGCATTGAAAGAACTTATGTTTAGTGCTGCACTAGCTGATGTGTGGAGAGTTCTCAATCCCTCTGAAAGACAATACACCTTTTTTTCTGCAGTACACAAAACATATTCCCGAACTGATTATTTACTCATAAACTCCTATGCAATTCCAGGGGTCACACAAGCAGGAATCACAGCTAGGGTTTTATCCGACCATGCTCCGATCGACATGGAGCTCTGGTTAGGGGTAGGGGGCAAAAGCTCACCGCAGTGGCGTTTAAATAACCAATTATTAAAATATTCAGCCTCTCTCGAACATATTATGGAGCACATCGCCTTTTTCCTTAATTGCAACCTGGGGACTGTAGATAAGTATGACTTAATCTGGGCAGCTCTAAAATGCTCCTTGAGAGGTGAATTCATTAAAATGGCTTCTAATAAGGCCAAGCATCAAAGGGTTTAGTTGGAAGCATTATTAACTACTATTAAAAATATAGAATACAGTCTCTCCCGTACCTCCCCAGCAGAGACATGGACCAGGTTATACCAATTGTAGGCCCAATATGCAGGTCTACAATCGCAGAGGGCTGAGCTATCTCTACACAGAACCAAACTGAAATATCTGGACTTGGGAGAGAAAGCAAGCAAGCTGCTTGCGATGCGTATTCGCCAAGTAGAGGCCTCGCAATTTATTGCCAGAATTTGTTCTGGGAAAAATGGCAAAGTCTGTACCGACCCCCAAGAAGTGGTGGAAATGTTTGGTTCCTTTTATCAAGACCTATATTCAGTGCCCCCATCCTTGTTGTCCGCTGAGTCAGATATAAATTCCTATCTTAGATCTGTGAATCTGCCGAAGGTCTCAGCTGCTGACGCTGCCCTTTTGAGTGCCCCAGTCACTCTAGGAGAAATACAGGAGGCCATCCAACAGTTACCTTTGGACAAGTCCCCCGGACCGGATGGACTGTCCAGTAACTTTTACAAAACCTGTCAAGCTGCTATAGCACTTGTGTTAAAGGATCTCTTCACTTACTGGTTTGATAACGAGATATCAGAGTCCAGTTTTTTAGAGGATGTGATATCCCTAATCTTAAAGCCTGGGAAGGATCCTCAAAATCTCAGCAGTTACCGTCCTATTTCATTATTAAATACCGACATAAAAATACTGGCCAAAGTAATGGCAAATAGACTTACTAAAATTATAGATAATTTAATAAGACATGAGCAGGTCGGATTTATGGCTGGAAGGTCATCCCAAGATCATATGAGAAAGTTATTTCATCTCATTGTGGCTGCTAGAGATTCCAATTTAACTATGGTGCTGATTTCACTTGATGCTGAAAAGGCATTTGACAGAGTCTCCTGGGATTTTCTGTTCGCCACCTTAACATCTTTTGGTTTCCTGGAAGACTTTGTCAAATGGATCAAAGTATTATATTCCTGTCCCTCGGCCAGAGTAAAATGTAATGGCTTGTTGTCGTCCCCGTTCAAATTAACTCGGGGGTACTAGGCAGGGGTGTCCTCTCTCCCCGCTATTATTCAACATATACCTAGAGCCCTTGCTTCTCAGGATGACGGGTAATGCTAATATTAAGGGAATCCAGGTGGGAGGAGTTAGGTACGCATTTTCGGTTTATGCGGATGATATCTTATTACATTTAGAGAGCCCAAGTGCCTCAATCCCTGCTGTCCTAGAGGAAATTGAGGAGTACTCTAAAGTATCCTATTATAAACTTAATCGAGAGAAAACGATGGTGATTCCCCCTGAACCATAGAGTCAATAAAGCGGAATTAGCCCTCCTAGGCCTTACCTGGGAAACGAAGTCCATAGTTTACTTAGGAATCAAGATCTTTAGGGATCCTGGAACTATATTGAGAAACAATATTGATAATCTAATTAAAACAATAACCAAGGACCTTGAGAGGTGGCGGCTACTCCCTATATCATTATGGGGTAGACTAAGTATAATTAAAATGAATCTGTTGCCTAGGATATTATATCCCTTAGGAATGTTGGGTATGTACCTCCCCAAAGTATGGTTCTTCAGGTTGCGAGGTATGCTAAGTTTCTTCTTGTGGACCAAAAAGAATGTTCGCAGGTCTTATTTCAAACTGACAGCTCCGAAATTAAGGGGGGGCCTTGCAGCCCCCTCTTTCTTTATATACTATATTGCACAACATTTGAGTAAGCTGTTCTTCTGGCAGAAAGAGGCAGATCATATAGCTTACTCTCCTTTGTGGTTACCCATCGAAAAACACCTGGCATCTCGTGAGAAATGCTCCCTGCGTGCCCTGTTATATGCCTCTCTGTCCTATATTCCCAAACCTCTCAGAAATAATCCTATGGGTTGGTGGATGAAAGCCTGTCACCAGGCCCAAATACACTTCGCAGTTAAGTGGTGTCAGTCTTCTGACCAGCCAATTGTCGAAAACCCGCATTTCAAAATTGGTGGTACACCAATACCCTGTGCCTTCTGGCCCTGGCTGAGTCAATGTAAAGTCTCAGAGATGTGGAGGGGTGGAAAAGTGATTACCCTTGCTCAATTACATGACTCTGTTAGTGCTGTAGGTAATGGATTTTTTAAATACCTCCAAGTCAGTAAGGCCCTAACCTCGTTTTCCCGGTTCTTCCCATTAATAGATATAGGGGAAAGGGATCCAATCGCACTCCTGCAGGTTGCCTCCCAACCGCATAAAGTGTCAAATTTATATAAAATTCTTCAGGATTGGGACCATAGATTACCCTCAGGAATTTGCCCTTATTGGGTAAGAGAATTAGGTATCCCTGAAGATGTTAATATATGGAGGAAACTTTGGATATCAGTGTACAAATTTATTAAACAAGATAGACTCAGATTAGTCCATTACAATATTATGCACAATATGTATTTGACACCAGACAAACTCTTTAGATATGGATCCTTACATACATCAACATGCAACAGGTGTAAGAATGACACTGGGTCACTCTATCATATGTTATGGCTGTGCCCACACATAAAGACATTTTGGCAATCCATTAATAATTCTTTGGACCCTATCCTTGGCTTGAGAGACTTATTTACGCCTGAAGTCTGTCTTATAAATTATTTCCCAATTGACACTTCAAAAAGTAGGAAAGCGCATATGACTCTTATCACAGCAACTGCCAAGTTAACAATAATGAGACACTGGACGGACGAAAAGCCACCTACAATCTTGGAATGGTTCAGGGAGAGTGTCCTGGCATTACAACTGGAAAGACATATTGCACTTGTACAAAATAGAGTCAAAACTTTCACCTCATTATGGGGAAGCTTAGAGGCCATCTTGGCGATATGGAAATCCTAATGAAAATGGGACTTCAGTATGTCTGTAACTCAATTGGCAGTAACGGTGTGTAGTCTGGGGAGTGGGGTAGTGGGAGAAGGGTTTTTCATTTTCTTTTTGTATTAAAATGTCTGCACCTGATGTTCCACTTGTACGGGATTGCTTGATGTAGCTTACTTTGTGCGGGAATACTAATAAAGCTTCTAAATAAAAAAAAAAAAAAAAGAGGCAGGCCCCCAGGCAGCACCAGTGCAGGATTCACCCAAATGACAGATCCAGTTTCAGAAGCCTGAGAAAGGATGAACCATGAAGGCATTCCAGTGACAAGGAACAGGCAAGGCGTGGGAGCAATCAATATGTGATTCTTAGATCCCCTTCCCCAGACTCCTGAGCAATGGACCTCACGGATGTGGACAGCGGCTCTCCCCCTCAGGACAAAGAACTGCAGTCTCCAAGTGATTTGGGGGAGAGGGCCCTAGTGATTGAGGCCACTATGGCCTTCATGATCAAAGACTCCACTGAGCTGGAGTTGAATGACCTGGACCTGGCACCCATCAGCAACCTGCACTCATCTGCAGAAGTGGCCATTGGAACATCAGATTCAGCTAAATAAAGGCTGTGCTTCCCAAAGACTGTCAGATAAGTGCCAAAGGGATTTTCTATTTTGTCTTGGGGGGAGGTCATGAGAATTGAGGGGACCAAGTCCAGTGCTGTGAAAGACACTCCCACAAGCTCCCAGTTGGGGCGGAGGTAGGCTTTTCCCCCCTGCCCCCTCTCTTTCTGTATCTCTCTATTTCTCTTCTATATTCTTTTATACACCTTTCTGGCCACACACACTTGAACTCTTACTCATAAATTGCTGATAGTGAACAGGATCAGCTAAACTGAACCAGTTGGCTCCCTGGTCCACTGATGGGAATGGGGGTGATGTACTATAATCAGTGGTTTAACTGCTTTAAAGCTACATGAGGGCAGAGGGACCACAGGCACAGAGGCCTAAAGAGCAAGAGCATATCCACGACTGCATGCTTGATGAGGTGTCCAGTGAGGGAATAGATGGGGTGAGGCCTGCAACTGTGTGCCTGATCTGGGATGCAGCCTCCCCCCGCCCTCAGGTTCGGAAACCTCTCTCTCCCCCCACCATCCATCAGTCCCCCCTCCTCACAGGGCTCATTATAACCAAGGTCACTGTTGAATAAGCCACCACCCTATGCCAATGCAGAATAGTAAGGCACTGCCTAATGCGAGGTGTATGTAGGGCACAGATGCCGTGACCATGCAGGGCACTCTGCAGTATCTACTGCTCAGGCAGCCAGATTCAGAACCCCACCAGAGTCAGGCTGCTTCAAGATGGTGGGGGTCTGTTTTAAATTGGATCTACTTACAGCAGCTGTCTAACCGGTGGAGCAGGATGGTATGTTGTATCTCCCCCCCAATTTTAAACATCTCAGTTTGGACACCCCCTGTGGGTTCGTACAAGAGATATGTTCCTACAATATGGGAATTGGGGTACAACCTGCCCATCAGAGAGAGTTGATGGGCCCTTGGTGACCAGAGTCACCGGGCAATAATTTCCTCTATTCCCCCTTATGTCAGACTATGGACTGTGTGAATAATTATGTTTTTATAGTAGGTAGTAATATTAAGTTTTTTGTTACTGTGATAGCATGGGTAATGTTGCTTAAAAAGTACAGTATATCTGAACTGCTATGGTGATGTTGCTCTTGAGTAGGTTAAGTGGTCTGGATATGTCACTGACTGGAGTGGGATGATTAGGCCTGACCCTAGGCCCTTTTTCATGGCTATATAGATATACACCTACTAGAATGGGTTATGGGTGAGCTATCTTGCACTACATGGAATGTGAGGGGGCTCAATACTCCTGTTAAGAGGAAACAAGTGCTCACTCACCTAAAAAAACTAGGGTCAGATATAGCTTTCCTGCAGGAGACAAAACTAACCTCTGCAGACCACACACGATTAGCAAAGGACTGGGTGGGACAGGCGTTCATGTCATCAGCTCACACACATGAGAAAGGTGCTGCCATTCTTCTTCACAAAAAAACAAGGTGGACCCCCAGTAATATGGAAAGCGACCCACTGGGCCGATGGGTCCTGGCATTGATGGACACATTGCAGGGCCCTGTCCTGCTGGAGAATATTTATGGCCCTAGCACAGAAGACCCAGGGTTCTTTCATGCTCTGGCCCCAAAAAATAGACTCCCTAGCTCCAGCACCTACCCCATTCTAGATGGGGGGGATTTTAATCTAGTTCTGGACCCACTATTGGGTAAGATCCTGAACAGGGCAGGGTTTCATGGTAGGGGTGGGGGTGGCTGCCCGTTTGCAATTGATGAATGACACTGGGCTGGTAGATATCTGGAGATCCTTTCACCCTCGGGAGAGAGATTATTCCTTCTGTTTCCCAGTGCATGGTTCCATAGTCAATGGGATTTTTGACTCAGGTCAGTGCAGCTGACCTAGGCTTCCTTGGGTTCAGAAATAGTCTCCATTGTAATATCAGATCATGCCCCTGCTAAGCTACATCTTCTATGCCCCCACCACAAGTATTGCCATCTTGGAGACTAGATCCACTCCTCCTTAGGGACCTTGAATTTGTGGAGTGGGTGCAACAGACTTCGACCCTGTTCTTTCAAGAATACCCAATCAGAGACACTACAGCCAGGAATACATGGGAGGAATATAAGGCCACTCTACAGGGAATAATTGTGGGGTACACTGTGGCAAAAAGCCACGCAAGGGAGAGGCAGCTCTCAGTTTTAGAGGAGGAGTTGGCAGCGGCAGAGTATGATTTTAAAGCTACTCCCAGGACGAGTGTACACTCCCCCCTAGGCTGTAAGGTGCTCAATTTGAGAATGGACATAAATGAGATACTTGCCCAGAAGGCTGAATGCTCCATTCTAAGACTAAGACATAAGTACTGGAAAGCTGGGGGGCAGAAGTGTGCGAAGGTCCAAGTGTACCGAGTAAAAAAGCAACAGGCAGAATGGTTAATAGTAGGCCTGCCGGATGTCAGTGGACATATCCAAACTAAACCATACTATTTGGCCCAAGAACCCTCGGCCAGGACAGAAGCCCACATCAATCAATCAATCAATCAAAACTTTATTTTTAAAAGGCGCTTTTCTCCAACCAAAGCACCTGTACAGTTTCATAAAACGATAAATAAACAAGATTTAAAGTTAGGCTTAGGCTGATGACCAAATCAGGAAAAAGACTTGAGGTGGTTGAATCAATAAAATACCTTGGCCACACCCTGGATCAGTGCTTCTCCCTCAAGGATCATGTTGACCAGGTAACCAAAAATATTCACGCCAAACTTGGGACCTTGTATAGGCTGAAAGACCAGTTGATACCCAAGGCCAGGGCCTCCATCGCCACAAGCGTCCTCCTCCCTACCCTGTCCTATGCGGCCCCGGTGATACAGGGAGCTGCCAAACAAGAGATGAACAGATTACAAGTTCTCTATCACAAGGTGGCTCACTTCACCACCCTATCCGGCTCCCGGGATCCCCACTGTGACACTCTGTCCCAACTAAACTGGCTCTCCTGGGAGGCCCGGCTCCAATACCCCCTACTCTGCCACACTCATAAACTACTCCACCTATCCCCTCCTTCCAGCCTCACTGGACTCATTGCCCAAAAGAGAAACCCTAGGCTCCTCAGAACAATGGACAGAACCCTCCTCGCAGTGCCAAGGGTTAGAACCAAGGTGGGGGGTAAGTCATTCGCCATCACAGCACCCACCCTATGGAACTCCCTGCCCCCTGGTGTTCAGGATGCTACCTTTACCCACACCTTCCGCACAAGGCTGAAGGCTCTGATGATAGTCGCCTCCATATGCAACTGCTAAAGTGAGAGGCTCCTAAGTGGAAGCCCAACCCTCTCCCTCATATGAAAATAGCGACTATCACTGCACCCCATCTATATAGCACTGCACCCCATCAGTAGAGCTTACCTAGGAAATGTTAACTGCTCAAAAGCTACTATGTCTTACCTCTTATATGTAATTGCTGAAAAACTACTATGTATTATGGTCCTCGCTGTCTAGTGTAATGTACCTGTGCTGTATGCTACCCTATGTATTATTCCATGTAATTCCCTGGGTCACCCCTGAAAAAGGGACCTTCGGGGCCCAGCGGGCTTACCCGGTTATCAAAATGTAATAGATAAATAATAATAAACCTAAGGAAATTAATACAATAATGAAACAGATTTATGGTACCCTGTACTCATTGTCCCACCCCCTGACCCCCAGGAGATAGGGGCTTTCCTCCCCTCACCAGACATCCTCCAACTAACGCTGCAACAGGTGACCCAACTAGATGCCCCCATTTCAGAACAAGAGGTCACAGGAGCCAAAAGTTCACTCAAGGCAGGTAAAGCCCAAGGGAGGGATGGGTTCCCAGTCGAGGTCTAGAAACACTGTGCCTTGGTAATTGCCTCCCCACTCAGCCAAGTGTACACTGAAGCTCTGGAGATAGAGAATGTCCCACCAAAGTTTAAGGAGGCAGTGATAACCATCCTCCTCAAGAAGGGGAAAGACCTCACCCTCCCTGCAAGCTGGAGACCCATATCCCTGATCAATGTGGTCTGCAAAATATTTGCTAAAATCCTTACCCTCGGACTTAGCCCCATTCTGTCCCAACTAATACATCCATCACATGTGGGCTTTATTACAGGACAATATAGTGCAGACCACATACAGTCCCTAATTAACATTGCCACAGTAGCCAAGACCCTACCCACACCAGCAGCAGCACTGGCTATGGATTTTGAGTGTCAATGCCTCAGCGGGTAGCATACTCACTTCTGAGGTCAGGAAATCAGATGGCTGTCAGAGGGCTGTGGGTTCAATTCCCACATCTGGCAGAGGGGTTTCAGAAGCTGTGGGTTCAATTCCCACACCTGGCACTTGGGTTGAAATCCCAATACTGACATTGTAGTGCAGCATGAGGGGAGGCTGCACTTTTGAGGTGCCATCTTTTTGATGAGATGTTAAACAGAGGTCCCATCTGCTTCTTCTGGTGGTAGTTCAGGTGAATGTTATAGATCCCATGGCACTTATTGAAGAATAGGGGAATATTTATTTGTGTATACAACCAAAAGCTTAAATACATAGTAGAAACAAAAATAAAACAAAAATAAAAGGAATCAATATACATACACGGTATTGCATCATCCATACTTACATCTTTACAAGGAAAAAAACTGACTTCGAAAACTAACAATCTATAAATTACAATAGTCTCAAACCTATTAGCTCATTCTTCCCCTACCTGTGAAAAGGTAGAGGGTAACACAGTTGTGTATGTACTAATTTTCCAAGTTTTTAAGTAAAAAGGAAAACAAACTATCTTTAACCAGCGAGAAATAACCTGCAATAAACAATGTTTTACAGGGTCTGTACTAGTTAACATGACCAGGATAGTACTCCTTACATAAATTAAAAAAGTGGGGTAATAATAAATGTGAGAAAAAAAAAACTTCCAAAGTCACACTTTAGGAAAATGTGTCTGGTGTTGAAGCTTGACAAGTGGAGGAAACTTGTGGGATTCTTTCTCCATGTGACTCTTAAATTCATCCTTAATACTAAACAACTGATCTTGTGTGACATGTTGTTGTTGCAGGGAAAACCTGCATCTACTTTGCCATATCCAATATTTAAGAATTGCAAACAGAATTAGCAAACTACCTGTATTAAGGGTTTTCCAAAGATTTGACACAATTCCTAATACAAAGGTGTCGAAGTTTAGGTATTGAAAGTGTAAACATACCCAAGCATTTTTTACTATTTTCCAAACTTCTAAAATATATGGACACTCAAAAAAAAAGGTGTAAAATAGTTTCAAGTGTGTTTCCACAACCTGGTCTCGGACAGTATCGTTCAGATAGTTCTTTGTGTTTCAAATTGTTTTTCACGTTGAGTTTTCCTTGTGCACTCAGCCATATTACATCCCATGTTTTCACAGAAAGTCTTTTTTTCTGTAAGCATCTGGCATATATACTGTTTTACTTGTCTGTTTCTTTCATCAGATGGTTCTACATTAAATTATTGAGCTACAATCATTTTACATACATATTGTCTTGTATACGACAACACGTGGTGCTTTTCTATTTGCCACAGTTTTAATTTATCTATGCTGTATTTTAGATACTTTGTAAAACCTTGTGTTTTCAGGCTTTTAGGTAGTGCTGTATTATCTGCCCATCCAGAAAATAAAACATGGAACATTTTAAATAACCACTCAGACTATACCGTATTCTTATATCTTAAAAGGAGAACAAAATTAGTGAAGAACAAAATACTAAAAAAGAAAACAATGGGATTAAGCATTCCAAGACCTCCTTCATTGATATTTAAATATGTTATTCCTCTTTTGACTGGGTTTAAATGACTTCCACACAGAACTGAAAAGAAACAGCCAGCTTACTTTCTAACTGTTTAGGTATTGGATAAATGTGGCTGATATATATATATATTAAAAAGGGGGATTATATAAGTGGTAATTATATGGATTAATTTAAGTTTGCTTATGTTCCACTTATTCCACTGCTGAATTCGGGGCCCTACTGCTTCAATTTTTAAATTCCAATTTAATTCGGCCATGTCACCTGAACCAAAATATACTCTTAATATTTTCTGAGGGTCATATACTATGGGGATATTTTCAAAATGTATTTCCACTCTGTCTTGTGAACCAAGAAGTAAACAGAAACTCTTTGAAAAGTTTAATTCAACACCTGTTAATTTTGAAAAGGTAGTTAACATTTTCAGAGCTTGGGTACCTGATGTATGGTCTTGAACTGTCACCACTAAATCATCTGCATAAGCATAGACTTTCACGGGGGGAGGTTTGAATTTATAATCCCTCTCACTACATATGAAGTATTTATTGCTCTAATAACTGGGCCCAAACTTGATATATACAAAATGGGGCTTAGGGGACACCCTTGACGTGCCCCACAATTTACCCATCTTTTATTTCCTAACCACCCTTGTAACAAAGGTCACACTGAGGCACTTTTATAATAAGTTTTTAAAAATAAAATAAAGTGTAAAGGAAATTCCGTACTCTGCAAGACACAGCCATAAAAAATTGTGGGAAATTTTATCAAAGGTTTGTGATTGGTCTATGCTTAAAATATAAGTTTGCAAACCTGATTTTTGACTAAAATCTGCCATTTCTCTAAGTAAAATTAGGTTGTCAGAGATTTTTCATGAAGGGATTGTATAAGTCTGTGAAGGGTGAATAATCTCTGCCATAGCATTTACTAATCTATTGTTTAATATTTTTGGAAGGATTTTTAAATCTACATTTAGCAAAGTGATAGGTCTCCAGTTGCTAAGTTGTTTTCTGTCACCTTTTTTAAAGAGAAAAAATAAAATTCCCTTATTCATTTTGCCTGGAATTTCTGTTAACTTTAACGTATTATTATAAACCTGAACCATCGCTTCAGTACAATGCACCCATACCCATTTATAAAATTCAGAAGACAGCCCATCTATACCTGGGGCAGTATTAGTTTTAAGAGAGCTAATAACATTCCCTAATTCTAAATTTGATATTGGGGCTAGTAAAGCTATTTTCTGGGCCTGCAAAATTTGGGGCAGGTCCAGCATTTTGAGACATTCATGGGTCTTACTTGTAATACAAAATGCTGTTCCAAATTTGGTTTGTATAAATTTATCAATTTCCTTCAAAATATCAGTTTTGGTATTGATTGTATTTCTAGTTGTAGTTTCAAGCTGTACAATATGTTTTGTCTCCTATATTTACAGTTTTTGCATGGGTTAGTTAAATAAGACTTCCCTTGGGTTCTGAATTTTTGCACTACTTCTAAGGATTGAAATCTGTTGCATTATAAGAACATTAGTTCTTCATTGAGGATACTAATCTGTTGTGAAGCATTGGTAATATTTTTCACTCTCTCTTGTAGGAACTGTAATTGGTGTTGTAACTCCCTATATCGAATTCTTTTTATTATAATGTTGTGTCCTAAATATATGCTAGAAACAGGTTATAAAGTCCCTTTTTGAGTCTAACCACCAGGTTACTAAATCATCATAGATACATAATACAGATTTTCTAGCATTAATTAAATCTATTAAAACGTTTTGGTTGCTGTCATGTAATAAGGTAGCTTTTAACCTCCATGTACCTTTCCCATATGCAACTTCTGAGACATCAGCAAGGTGGACACTAATCAAACAGTGATTAGAAGTAGTGCTGACCTGCATTTTGAAGTCCTGGATTGTGATTGCATTAGGTACAAAAAAGTAATCAGTAAAAGAGGATAATACTCCTTTGTTAAAGGTGTGTGTGTGTGGGAGGGTGTTTGCCCAGGGACCCTTGTGCATCTTTTAGGTTGTCTTGGGCTAAAATATATTTTAGTGCGGTAACATTGCAAAATATCTTTGCCATTCTATCTCCCCTATCGGATCTCAATAACCCACAATTAAAGTCACTGCCTAACAGTATTATTTTTGATGTAAATAAGTAAGGTTGAATCTCTTTAAAGAGGTCAATGCAGCTTGATTTTGTCTAGGGAGCATAACAACTGATTAAACAATAGATGTGGTCCCTAAAATTAACATCTAGAAGCAGGGCTTTGCCTTGGTGGATCTCTACCATTTTCAAAATTTTAATGACATGGTGAAAAAAACAAATGCCTACCTCTGGGGGCCCCCATTTCCAGTCTGCAGATGCCCTGAGAGATTCAGAGTGTTCGTGAATTTGTGTGTTATGAAAAGAGACAACATCTACCTGACTAGGCTCAAAGAATAGAAAAGGCTGTTTTCCTTCTCTTCTTGTTCTTAGTGCTATTTGTGTTTAAGAAGACCCCGGTTAAAATGGCCATAGTTTCTTATCCCTTAAGGGGGTAAGTAGGTGACTACCTTAACCCTAGACCTAGTACCCCATCATTTATTCTTCACTTTAGGTTTGCTTTTTGAAGGGTCATCACTTTCTGAGGATACCTCCGAAATTGAGGAAGCGTCAGATAAGTCCTCCATTTCAGTGTCTCCCCATTGTAGGGCTTCATTTTTGTTCTGGAGGTGTATTCTTTGAAATGATGCTTTTCCTTGCTTGTTTTTCCCTTTCCCCTGAGTCATTAAGTGAAAGGCATTTCGATCAGAAGGAGGCATTTGAGGGGTATCTTAAAAATTACTACTTTCCTCAGTGTGGGTGGGGGGGTCAGGTTTGGAACAAGGTTCTGCTGTAGCCACCGGAGTGGATACTGAAACAGAAGGAACAGTTTCTTCACTGTGACTTGGAGGGCTAACATTAGTGGTGTTGCCTTGTGAGGATTTTGAAGTAGTAGCAGAATTTTTTGGGGGTGGGGGTGGTGGTATTTGGAGGGGGAAACATTACATAGAAACATAGACTTTGATGGCAGATAAGGACTGCTTGGCCCACCTAGTCTGCCTATTTCCCTACCTACAGGATAAGCTGCAGATCCTAGTTAACCAACAGCCTATTTCTTCCTACCCCCCACAAGAATTGCTTTATGTCTGTCCCATGCATTCTTGAATTCTCCCACAGTTTTAGACCCCACAACCTCCTCAGGAAGGCTGTTCCATGTTTCCACCATCCTCTCTGTGAAAAAATACTTCCTCACATTTCCCCTGAGCCGTTCCCCCCCATTATCTTCAAATTGTGTCCCCTTGTTCAAACACCATGAAGTCTTGCTATATTATAACAATAGCAGTCAGCCACTGCAGCTGAACTGCCCGGAGAGGAAGGAGTTAACTCCAGAGGATCTGAGTTCTACAGCCGAAGCGCTGTGCCAAAAGCTCTATCTGGCCAGTTTCAACAAACTGTCAGATTCTTCACCTTACTTCACTGAACAGTCGCTCAGGAGATCAGCTCCTTCAGCTCGGTTCATTCTCGGTTCAGCGGTATTTTTCAGTTCATTTGAACCGCAAAGTATTTATTTTACCGCATTTCGGTTAAAAGCTCTATCTGGTAAACCGAAGTACAAATTTAAAGTCTGTGTGGAAATTCAATTATCGGGTTCGGTTTTGAACCGATCGGTTTGCTGATTTTAACGTTTTGAAGTGTTTGGTTGGGCTTTTAGAGTGCGGTTCCCGGTTCTTATCGGTTCTAAAAAAACCTAAATAGGTTTTTTCAAATACCCGTGACACGGTTAGGAACCGATAAGGGTGTCTTGCCTGGCACTGCCATCAAAAGGGCAAGTTTTTGGATAGGCTGGCATTATGTCTGAGAAACCCAAAAGAAAAACCGGGCCCACTGGGTTTCAACACTGTGATGTCTGTGGGGAAGCCTTTGCCAAGGCTGACCCACAAACCACTTGTGTCTATTGTCTGGGGGCTGACCACCTCCTGTCAGACTGCCAGGTGTGTAAAAATTTCCCTGCAGCCACCCTGGAAAAGAGATTGGGCCGGCTCAGGGAACGAGAGGCCAAAAAGTCCGCTGACCCAGATGGCCAGCCTGGTCCAGCACCCACTGGACCAGAGGGAGTGCCCTCTGACCAGGGCGAGACTTCCTCGGGCCAAAGAAAGGCTGGTTCAGATGAACCAGTCCCAGTTAAAAAGACAAAGAAATCAGTAGGTTTGGAGTCCAAAATTGTCTCTCCAACTGTTGCAGAGATAGCTAAAGCCATTCAGATTGTCCAGTCACTGTCTCAGGGATCTGTCGAACCACCATCAGTTGGTAAAAGGTTGGTTCGTTCAGTTCCAGTGGTTCAGGAGTATGATGTTGAGGAATTTTATGAACCATAGGAGGGGGAGGAGGAATTTGATCAATTTATGTGTGGCTGGGAGGGTCTGGACGTGCCCATTGAACCGGACATTTCTCCAGACAGACCTTTAGAATCTCCTCCTATTCTGTCTGAGTCCCCTTCTCATTTTATGTTTTACAAAAAGGTTGCAGAAACCCTCCAGCTTCCTTTAGAGGAGGCTGTGGATGAGCAAGAGGAGCCTGATTATGTAGAAATGATGGATATACCAGAGTCTAGGAGGTTGTCTATTCCTTTGCATAAGTCATTTAGGAAGCAAACAACAAAGATTTTAAAAATCCTCATTCTGTCCCTCCTGTAGATAAAAAATGGACAGAAGGTATACTTTGTCAGGCTCTGATACAGACTTCCTCACTGAACAGTTAGTCATGTAGGTGTGTTCAAGCTGCAGCCTGTGACAAGGCTAATATTCCTGGCCTCACATCCTCCTGATATAGGACTCCAGGAAGATTGATGCCATGGCGAAAAACAGTATATGGCAGCTTCTTTGGGACTCAGGCAGGCAAATTATATGCTTATGTAGCTAGATATCAGAAATCTAGATGGGACACAATATTGCAGTTAGCCAAGCAGGCCCATGGCCAGCTGGCTAGTGAGTTGGAACAGGTGGCTGCTGATGGCATTGAAGCCTCTAAGTTCAATTTCATACTGCTGTTGATGTTAATGATGGCTTCTCTAGGGTCATGGCCACTTCTGTAGCTTTCCGTAGGTTGGCATGGCTCAGATGCACTAATCTGTCCCAGGATACTCAGTCAAAGGCTATGGATTTTCCTGTAGTGGGAAATTCTCTGTTTGGGGAACAAATAGAAAACTATATGAAAAAGATGGATGAATACAGAACTACCTACAAAAGTCCCCAGGCTAAGGAGAGGCATGCCACTCCACAAAGGCATGCTCCCAGAGGTAGGGCAAGCCTTCCACAGGCCTTTTACCAATTTCAAGCCTCCTCTGCTTTTGCTTGAGGAGGTTTCTTCAGAGGCAGGGGCAGACGAGGCACAAGTAAACCATCCCTCCCTCAGCCTAAGTTGCTGTTGCCAATCAGGCACCCTGATGGGGTGCCCAGGGCCGATTCTCCTGTACCAGTGGAGCAGATTGGCTTATTTCAGCCAGAACTGACTGTCCTTAACTTCGGACAGATGGGTTCTGGAGGTAATAAGCCAGGTCTGGTTCTCAGCTTCAAACAGTTTCCAAAGATGAGAGCCAGACATTTTCCACCTGCAAATCCTTCAGAAGCCCTTGCTTTGGGAAGCAGAGGTTTCTTCTCTTCTAGACTGCAAAGCAGTGGAAAGGGTCCCTCCTTGCCATCAGGGCAGGGCTATATTCAAGATACTTTCTTACCCCAAAAGACAGGAGAATGGCGCCATTCTAGATTTAAGGTACCTGAACAAGCATCTTTTGAAACCAAAGTTCAAAATGTTGACTCTGGCAATGATATTGCCTTCTCTAAGGCAGGGACTGGCTAGCTTCCCTGGACCTCAAGGATGCCTATTTTCATGTTCTGATCAGGCCTTCTCCCCAAAAAGTACCTCAGGTTTGAACTGCCCTCAGGCCACTACCAGTTCAGGGCAATGCCTTTCGGCCTTACCTCTGCACCAAGGGTATTCACAAAATGTCTAGCTGTGGTAGTGGCTCACTTAAGAAGGCAAGGGGTTGCTGTGTTTCCCTACCTGGACGACTGGCTCATTGTGGGTCAGTCTCCAGATCAGGTGAAATCCCACTTGCAAGTCACCCAGCAGCTTCTCACTTCCCTGGGATTCCTGCTAAATTTACCAAAGTCAGTTCTGGAACCAGTTTATGTCCTAACTTTCATAGGTGCAGAATTGAACACAAAGTTAGCCAGGGCATTTCTTCCATTGGAAAGGGTAGACAGACTCATTGCCCTGGCATCCTCCTTTACCCTGCGAGTCTCTTGACCAGCAAGGCATTTTCTGCAACTCTTGGGGCACATGGCTGCTTCCACAGCTGTAGTGCAGGGAGCAAGATTCCAGATGAAGGACATTCAGTTCCATTCGAGGGCCTATTGGTCTCAAAGGAAGGACCCCCTTTCCAAATTGGTCCCAGTGACTCAAACTCTGATCCTGGCCCTCCACTGGTGGCAGGACAAGCAATCTAAAACAAGGGTTCCTTCATTCCATTTCACTCCCTCACCCCTCACCACGGATGCCTCCCTGTTAGGGTGGGAGCTCACTGGGTGACCTGTCCACTCAGGGATTGTGGTCTCCTCAGGAATCTTTGCTCCACATCAATCTTTTGGAACTCAGAGCTGTCTTTTTAGCTCTTCGGTATTTTCAGTTTCTGTCCAGAACAAAGTGGTTCAAGTCAGGACAGACAACACCACCACAATGTGGTACATCAACAAGCAAGGGGGCACTCGGTCATCAGCCTTGTGCACCGAAGCAATGAAGTTGTGGTCTCTGGCCTTCTCCCTGAACACCTCCCTGATAGCAGTTCACCTCCCAGGGAAGGACAATGTCCTGGCGGATGCCCTCAGCAGAATTTCTCAGGGCCATCACGAATGGGCTGTGAGTCCACAGGTGCTGGGGTCCGTCTTTGCCAGATGGGGCACCCCTCAGATAGATCTTTTTGCAGCCCCAGACAACCACCAACTTCCTCTATTTTGTTGCAGGCCTCCAGTGCTGGGCTCAGTCCCCCTGGACGCCTTTCTGTTGGACTGGAAAGGGAAGTTCCTGTATGCCTTTCCCCCCTTTTCTCTTCTTTTCAGGGTACTAGTGAAAATCAGATCTCAACCCTGCAAAGTGATCCTGATTGCCCCAGATTGGGCCAGACAGCCCTGGTACCCTCTGCTTCTGTCCTGACAGTCCCCTGCCCTGAGCCTGCCCAGAGTCCACGACTTGCTGGCCTTTGCACAGGGAGAGTGTATATCCGGACCTCAAATCCCTCCATCTCAAAGCCTGGCTCTTGAGGGTTGAAATTGCTGATTTACACTTTCTCAAGGTGTCCTGGATATTTTAAAGGCTTCAAGGAAGCCTTCCACTAGGGCCACTTACAATTCTAAGTGGAAGAGGTTTTCCATCTGGTGCTTTGAGAGGCAGATTATTCCAGAATCCGCTGATCTTCCCATTTTATTGGACTATTTGGTCCATTTAAATTCCCTAGGCCTTAGGCCAGCTACCTTGAAGGTCCATCTGGCAGCTGTCTCTGCTTTTGTGTCAGCAGGGAAGCCTGCCTCCCTTTCTTCTCACCCTGTGTTTTCCAAGTTTTTTAAAGGGTTACTTCATACTAACCCCCCTTTTCGGGAACCAGCTCCTGCCTGGGACCTGAATGTTTGCATTGCTCAGTTAATGCAACCTCCCTTTGAGCCTCTGTCCTCAGCAGAGCTCAAGTATCTAACTTGGAAAACTGTTTTCCTAGTGGCTATCACTTCGCCAGACGCATAAGTGAATTACAGGCCCTGTCAGTGGAAGAAGATTTTATTTCTTTCCACTGAGATAAGGTAGTCCTCAAGACTAATAGAAAGTTTTTGCCTAAGGTGGTTTCAGATTTCCACCTGAACCAATCTATCTCTCTCCCAGTATTTTTCACTGAGCATTCTTCCTCAGATGAGAGGAGACTGCACAGCTTGGACGTCAAAAGTGCCTTAAGCTACTATTTGGAACGCACCAAGGGTCACAGGTTCGAATCCCTCCAACTCTTCCTTACTTATGGCGAGGTTGGCAAGGGGAAACCTGCCACTAAGAGGACAATTGCAAGGTGGATTGTCTCTTGTATCCAATTTTGTTACCAAAAACTGGTAGAGAACCCCTCAGGACTGAGGGCCCACTCCACCAGGGTACAGCTGCGTCTCTAGCGGCTGCTAGAACATTCCATTCTGGAAATTTGTCAAGCTGCTACCTGGAAGACAGTTCACACTTTTACCAAGCATTATTCCCTGGATGTCCAGTCCAGGAGATGCTCAGTTTGGTACAGCTGTGCTTCAGAGCCTATTTTCTAAGTAGGTTCTGACCCTCCTCCATGGAGGTACTGCTGTGTAATCTGCTATTGTTATAATATAGCAAGACTTCTTGGTGTTTGAAGAAAAATTACTCACCTTAGTAATTGCTTTTCTTCTCATGGAGTCTTGCTATATTATAACCACCCTCCCTCCTGCCCCTCTCAGAACTTCTACTTGGGTAGGGGTGGCAAATTAATGCACGCACTGTGTCATGCCATTGTAGTTTTTTCCCTTTACCCTCTTTCTTTTAGGGTTAGGGAACTAGGTTGTTCATTTAGGTAATATATTGGCCCCCTTCCTGGACCTGAGTCTTTTGGTGAAGGGAGGGTCCTAATGGTGCTTGTCAAGGGGGGAAAACTAATAATAATAATACAATTTTTCATTGTTATTATGGTTATTGGTGTTTCTATTGTTGTTTATATTGTTATTACTACTAGTAGGTAGCCATTTGGCTAGTGTAGAGCTTTCCACACAGACTTGTTTGTTAGTGTTAGCTTCAGTAAAGATCTGACAGTTTCATTTGAAACTGGCCAGATAAACTTTGGCACAGCGCCCTCACTGTAGAACTCCAGATCCTCTGGAGTTAACTCCTCCTCTCCGGGGCAGTTCAGCTGCAGTGGCTGACTGCTATTGTTATAATATAGCAAGACTCCATGAGAAGAAAAGCAATTACTAAGGTGAGTAATTTTTTCTTCTTGCACATCTCTTTTTCTGAAAGATGCTACCCTCTTGGACTTTGTTGATTCCACTGAGGTACTTAAAAGTTTCTATCATGTTCCCCCTCTCCCTCCTTTCCTCAAGGGTATACATATTAAGCTCCTTTAGTCTCTCCTCATATGACTTCTCTTACAGACCCTTCACCATTTTAGTTGCCCTCCTCTGGACTGCCTCCATCCTGTTTATGTCCTTGTGGAGATGGGGTCTCCAGAACTGGACGCAGTACTCCAGATGGGGTCTCACCAACTGTCTGTACAGAGGGATAACAACTTCCTGTTTTCTGCTGGTGATGCCTCTCCCTATACCAGCCTTCCCTACTGCTTTCTCACATTGCTTGCTAACCTTAAAGTCATCTGATATGATTAACCCCAGGTCCCTTTCCATTTTTGTTGTTGTTACTACCTCCCCCCCCCATTGTGTAATCTTCCCCTGGGTTTTTGTTTCCCAGGTGCATTATTTTGCACTTCTTTGCATTGAATCCAAGCTGCCATACTTCTGACCATTCCTCCAACCTTGCCAAGTCCCTTCTCATTCTTTCCATGCCTCCTTGTGTATCAACCCTGTTGCAGATCTTTGTATCATCTGCAAAGAGGCATACTTTTCCTTCCAGTCCCTCTGCAATGTCACTTATAAAGACATTAAAAAGGCCTGGACCCAGTCCTGAACCCTGCGGTACCCCACTAGTAACCCCTCTTTCTTCAGAGTGGACTCCATTTACAATTACCTTCTGTTCCCTGTTGTCCAGCCAATGTTTTAACCAGGCCACCACTCTGGGACCCACTCCCAGGACGGTTAATTTGATTATTAATCTTTTGTTTGGGACTGTGTCAAATGTCTTGCTAAAATCTAGGTAGACCATGTCCACAGCCCCTCCCTGGTCTACTACTTTGGTCACCTAGTCAAAGAAATCAATTAGACTCATCTGACATGACCTTCCCTTTGTGAACCCATGCTGCCTTGAGTTCTGTGCCCCACTTCCCTCTAGGTACTCAACAGTTCTTTCCTTCAGAAATGATTCCATCACTTTCCCTACCACAGAGGTCAAACTGACAGGTCTGTAGTTTCCTGCCTCTGTCTTGCTCCCACTTTTGTGATGGGGAATCACATCCACCTTCTTCCTGTCCTCAGGTACCACACCATCCTCCCATGATTTGTTAAAAAGGGTAGTCAGTGGTGTCACTAGTTCTCCCCTTAATTCTTTTAGAATTCTGGGATGAATTCCATCAGGCCCCATTGCTTTGTCCATCTTCAGGTTTAGGAGTTCTTTCAGAACCCTTTCTTCTGTGAAAGGACTGGGATCAACCCCCCTATCCATAGTGCTTCTGTTAATTGGATTAGGCATCTCCCCCTCCTCCTCTTTTGTGAATACTGAGCAGAAGTATTCATTCAGTATCCCTGCTTTTTCACTGTCCCTCTCTGCCCACACACTGTCCTTTCTATTCAGCCTCACTGTCCCTCCCTTTGTCTTTCTATGCTCCCTGATGTACCTATAAAATGTTTAATCCCCTTCTTAACCGAGTTGGCTATCTTTTCCTCGGTTTGGGCCTTTGCTATTCTGACTTCCCTCCCTGCTTCCTTCTGCCTTAACTGGTACAGTTCTCTGTCCTGCTCCTTCTGTGTTTCCTTATACTTCCTAAATGCTATATTTTTCTCCCTAACCTTCCCCGCCACCTATTTTGAGAACCATAGTGGCTTTTTCTTTCATTTTGATTTATTTTCATCACACAAAGGCTTGTTGCCTCTATGATGGCAGTTTTGATGTTTCCCCATTGTTGCTCCATCCCTCCTTCTAGCCTGTTTGCTAGTGCTTTCCTAAGGCACGCTCCCATCTTGCCATCTTTAAGGACTGTTTGATAAGAAATTTTCCTATGAAGTATCGGTCCGGTGGTTCATCCAGGCCTCCTGGTATACTGAATCTGAACTGCATGTCTATGTTTTGCATTTACAGGAGGGCTGTGAAATAAAGTGGCAAAACTTGATTTCTGACCTGAGCCTTCGGGTTGCGTTTCAGTGTCCACTTTCTCCTTATTTTCGCTTTCATTGACTGCTAGCAGTATTTGGCTGTCGGTGATGAATGGGTGCAAGACCTGGTGATGATTCTTGACAATGGGCTGACACTGCATTTACAGGTGTCGGCAGTTGTCAAGTCCTCTTTTTACCATCTGAAAATCATCACCAGGGTTAAGCACCTTGTTTCATCCAGTGACCTTCCAACACTGATCCATGCCTTTGTGACCTCGTGCCTTGACTACTGCAACTTCCTTTACCTAGGGCTTCTGGGGGTTGAAATCTGCCACTTGCAGCTAGTGCAGAAAGCTGTGGCATGGTTGCTGATAGGGACTCCCCATTCAAGTCACGTCACGCTAGTGCTGTGCAAACTGCACTGGCTGCCTATTCAGTGGTGGATCCCCTTCAAGGTTGGGCTTCTGACCTATAAGGCCCTGCACAGACTGGGCCTAGACAGCCTACAAGAGCTCCTGTGCCCCTACTGCCCTGGGTGACCACTCCACTCAGGTGATGAAGGGATGTTAAAGATTCCCAGGGTACGTCTTAAGACATCAGGGGTTCGTGCATTTATGTATGTGGCCCCAACCCTGTGGAATTCTCTCCTCTATCAGATACGTGAGTGCACGACTGTGGAGAGCTTTAAGAAGGCTTTGAAGACACATCTGTAGCTTAGCGCCTACCCAGACTGATTATTTTAGCAATTTTATCCATTTTTGTTGTTTGGTCATACTGGTATGTATTTTGTTGTTTTTATATGTCTATTATTGTACAGCACCTTGGTGCTTGAAAGGCTCTCTAAAAAGAAAGTTTTATTATTATATATTATTTATGTACGTTGGGGGCCTCTTTTTCAAACAACATGAAGTCTTGCTATATTATGACAGTAGCAGTTTGTCCCACCACTAGAACTGCTCCGGAGGTGAAATAGTTAATACTATTCCAAAATAGAACTTTGAGCACGAGCTCTAAGAAGCAGCTCTATCTGTGTAATTTCAAACCTGAACTGTCAGATTCTTTACTCCGCCTCAGTGAACAGTCACTCCGGAGATTTCTCCTACTGCTCGGTTCATTTCTCGGTTTAAACAGTGTTTTCTAGGTTCGATTCAACCGAGAATAGTTTTATTTTAACCGCAAAACTGTTCGGTTCAAGCTCTGTCTGTGGTAATCGTGAGTAAATTAAAGGTTTTGTCTGTGTGGAACTTGTAAGTTTATCGGTTCGGTTTTGAACCGATCAGCTGGGTTTAAAACTTATTAACTTTAAAGTTTAACATTTTAGAGTGCGGTTCCCGGTTCTTATTGGTTCTAAAAAAAACGGATTTTATTACGGTTTTTTCCAATACCCGTGACACGGTTAGGAACCGATAAGGGTGTCTTGCTTGGCACTGCCATTTAAAGGGCAAGTTTTTCTGGTTAGGCTGGCATTATGTCTGAGAAATCCAAAAGGAAAACTGGGCCCACTGGGTTTCAACACTGTGATGTCTGTGGGGAAGTCTTTGCCAAGGCTGACCCACACACCACATGTCTATTGTCTGGGGTTTGACCACCTCCAGTCAGACTGCCAGATATGTAGGAATTTCCCTGCAGCCACCCTGGAAAAGAGATTGGGCAGGCTCAGGGAACGAGAGGCCAAAAAGTCCGCTGACCCGGATGGCCAGCCCGGTTCGGTGCCAACCGAACGAGGGAGTGCCCTCTGACCAGGCTAGACTTCCTCGGGCAAAGAAAAGCTGGTTCTGAGGAACCAATTCCAGTAAAGAAAACAAGAAAGTCAGCAGGTTTGAGTCCAAAACCCTTCTCCAACTGCTGCAGAGATAGCAAAAGCCATACAAATTGTCCAGTCACTGTCTCAGGTTCCGTCCGAACCGCCACTATCTGGCAAAAGGTAGGTTCGTCCGGTTCCAGTGGTTCAGGAATATGATGTTGAAGAATTTTATGAACCAGAGGAGGGGGAGGATGATTATGAACAGTATGAATGTGGCTGGGAAGGTTTGGGTGTGCCCATTGAACTGGACATTTCCCCAGACAGACCTCTAGAATCTCCCCCTATGCTATCTGAGTCCCCATCTCATTTTATGTTTTACAAAAAACTTGCTGAAACCCTCCAGCTTCCCTTGGAAGAAGCTGTGGATGAGCAAGAGGAGCCTGATTTTGTAGAAATGATGGATATTCCAGAGTCTAGGAGATTGTCTATTCCTTTGCATAAGTCTTTTAGGAAGCAAACAATAAAAATTTTAAAAGCTCCTAATTCTGTGCCTCCTGTAGATAAAAAGATGGACAGAAGGTACACATTGTCAGGTCCTGATACAGAATTCCTTTCTCAGCAATGCAGTCATGTTGGGGTAGTTCAGGCTTCAGCCTGTGATAAAGCTAATATCCCCTGGCTTCACATCCTCCTGACAAGGATTCCAGGAAGATTGATGCCATGGTGAAAAAACAGTATATGGCAGCCTCTCTGGGACTCAGGCAAGCAAATTATATGGCTTATGTAGCTAGGTATCAGAAATCTAGATGGGATACTGTTATGGAATTAGCCACAAGCCCATGGCCAGCTGGCTAGTGAACTAGAACAGGTGGCTGCTAATGGCATTGAGGCTTCTAAGGTACAGTTTCATGCTGCTGTGGATGTTAATGATGTTTCCTCTAGGGTCATGGCCACATCTGTAGCTTTTAGTAAGGTTGGCCTGGCTCAGGTGTACTAGTCTGTCACAGGATACCCAGACTAAGGCTATGGACTTTCCTGTGGTGGGAAATTCTCTGTTTGGGGAGCAGACAGAGAATTACACGAAAAGATGGATGAATATGGGACTACTTACAAAAGTGCCCAAGCTAGGAGGCGGCAAGCCACTCCTCAGAGGCATACCCCCAGGGGTAGGGGGTAGGCCTTTTCACAGGCCTTTTACCAGACTCAGGCCTCTGCCTATGCTCAGAGGGGCTTCTTCAGAGGCAGAGGCAGATGAGGGTGGGCAGGCCTGCTCCCACCCCTCAGCCTAAAGCTCCTGCTAAGCAGGCACCCTGATGGGGTGCCCAGGGCCGGTCTCCTTTCACGGTAAGGGGCAGGCTGGCTTACTTCAGTCAGAACTGGGCTTCTTTAACCTCAGACAAGTGGGTTCTGGAAGTAGTAAGCCAGGGTCTGGTTCTCAGCTTCAAAAAGTTTCCCAAGTTGAGAACCAGACTTTTCTACTACAAGTGCTTCAGAGACCTTTGCTCTGGAAGCAGAGGTCTCAACCCTGTTGCTGTCAGAGCAGTGGAAGGGTTCCTCCCCTGCACCAGGGCAGGGTCTGTATTCCAGATACTTCCTTACCCCAAAAAAGACAGGAGAATGGCGGCCCATATTAGACCTCAGATATCTGAACAAGCATCTTTTGAAACCAAAGTTCAAAATGGTAACTCTGGCAATGATTTTACTCTCCCCAAGGCCAGGGGACTGGTTAGCCTCCCTGGACCTCAAGGATGCCTATTTCCACGTCCTAATCAGAAGCTCCCATTGAAAGTACCTCAGATTTGAACTACCCTCAGGTCATTACCAGTTCAGAGCAATGCCCTTCGGCCTTACCTCTGCCCCAAGGGTATTCACAAAGTGTCTAGCAGTGGCAGTGGCTCACTTAAGGAGGCAAAGGATTTCTGTTTTTCCCTATCTAGATGATTGGCTCATTGTAGGCCAGTCCCCAGAACAGGTAAAATCTCACCTGCAAGTTACCCAGCAACTTCTCACCTCCCTGGGCTTTCTGCTAAATCTACCAAAGTCGGTTCTGGAACCAGTCCAGGTACCTTTATAGGGGCAGAGTTGGACACAAAGCTAGCCAGAGCTTTTCTTCCCTTAGAAAGGGTGACGAATTTAGTGGCTCTGGCCTCCTCCTTCACCCTGCAGGTCTCTCGACCAGCAAGACACTTTCTGCAGCTCCTGGGACATGGCTGCATCCACAGCTGTTGTGCAGGGGCAAGATTTCAGATGAGAGACATTCAGTTTCACTTGAGAACCTATTGGTCTCAGAGAAGAGACCCCTTTCCAAGTTGGTCCCAGTGACTCGAACCTTGATCCAGGCCCTCCAGTGGTGGCAGGATCAGAGCAATTTAAGATTGGGGTCCCCTTCATTCCCCTGCTCACAATTTGACTCTCACTACAGATGCTTCCTTCTGGGTTGGGAGCCCACATGGGCGACCTTTCCACTCAGGGACTGTGGTCCTCGGAATTTCTGCTCCACATCAATTTGCTGGAACTCAGAGCTGTCTTTTAGCTCTTCAAGCATTTTCTGCATCTGTCCACAACAAGGTGATACAAGTCAGAACAGACAACACCACAACAATGTGGTACATCAACAAACAGGGGCACTGGGTCTTGACCTTGTGCACTGAGGCAATGAAGTTGTGGTCTCTGGCCTATTCCTGAACACTTCACTCATAGCAGTTCATCTTCAGGGAAGGACAATGTCCTAGCGGATGCTCTCAGCAGGATTCCCAGGGCCATCACGAATGGTCCCTGGATCCTCAAGTGCTGGGGATAGTCTTTGCCAGATGGGGCACCCTCAGATAGATCTTTTGCAGCCCCAGACAATCACAAACTTCCTCTGTTCTGTTGCAGACCTCCAGTGTTGGGCTCAGCCCCTGGATGCCCTTCTCCTGGATTGGGAGGAAGTTTCTTTATGCTTCCTCCCTTCCTCTCCTATTCAAAGTATTAGTCAAAATCAGATCTCAGCCTTGCAGGGTGATTCTGATTGCCCAGTTAGGCCAGGCAGCCCTGGTACCCACTCCTTCTGTCACTGACAATCCATCTTCCTTTGCCCCAGATTCAACCTGTTAACTTGTGCCCAGGGAAGGGTTTGGTATCCGGACCTCAATCCTCAACCTCAAGGCCTGGCTCTTGAGGAGTTAGAGTTGCTGATTTACACCTCTCTCAAGGTGTTCTTGAAATCCTAAAGGGCTTACAGAAGCCTTCCACTAGGAGCTACTTATAGTTCTAAATGGAAAAGGTTTTCCATTTGGTGTGCTGGGAAAATATTTCCCAGAATCTGCTGATTTGCCCGTTGTATTAGATTACATGGTCCATCTTAATTCCTTGGGTCTCAGACCAGCTACCCTGAGAGTCCATTTGGCAGCTGTATCTGTTTTTGTGTCAGCAGGAAAGTCATCCCCTCTTTCCACTCACCCTGTGTTTTCCAAGTTTTTAAGGATTACTCCATACTAATCCACCCTTTCGGAACCGCCCTGCCTGGGACCTTAATGTTTGTTTTGCCCAGTTAATGCAACTCCTTTGAACCTCTGTTTTCTGCAGAGCTTAAGTATCTAACTTGGAAAACTGTTTTCTTTGGTTTCACTTCTGCTAGACGATAAGTGAGTTGCAAGCCTTGTCAGTGGAAACTGACTTTATTTCTTTCCACAGGGATAAGGTAGTCCTTAGGACTAATAGGAAGTTTTTACCTAAGGTGGTTTCAGATTTCCATCTTAACCAATCTATCTCCCTTCCAGTATTTTTCACTGATCACTCCTCTTCTGGTGAGAGGGGTTGCACAGCCTGGATGTTAGAGAGGCTCCTAGTTACTATATAGAAGCGTACCAAAGGTCTGGGTTTGAATCCTCCAACTTTTCCTACCTATGGTGAAGTTGGGAAAGGCAAACCTGCCACTAAGAGATCAATTGCCAGGTGGATTGTCTCTTGTGTATCCAATTTTGTTATCAGAAACTGGGCGAGATCCCCTCTGGCTTGGGGCTCATTCTACCAGGGTACAGCTGCGTCTCTAGCTGCTGCCAGGGACATCCCTATATTGAGATATGCCAGGCTGCTACTTGGAGAAAGCGGTACACTTTTGCAAGCATTACTCCCTGGATGTCCAGGCCAGGAGAGATGCTCGGTTTGGCACAGCTGTTCTTCAGAGCCTATTCCTAAGTAGGTTCTGCCCTCCTCCATGGAAGGTACTGCTGTGTAGCCTGCTACTGTCATAATATAGCAAGACTTCATGTTGTTTGAAGAAAATTACTCACCTTAGTAATGTTGTTTCTTCTAATGGAGTCTTGCTATATATAATCTCCCCAACCTGCCCCTCTCAGAACTTCTACTTGGGTGGGGTGCGGGCAACTTAGTGTGGGCACTATTTTATGCCCTTTAGCGTTTCTCCTTTTGGGAGTTTGGGTGTGTGTGTTTTATTATACTGTTGTTTTATTCTCATGTTGTTAGAATTGTGTTAGTAGTTCTGGTCCCTTGACTTGAGTCTTCGGTGTTGGGACCAGCAATGGTTGTTAATATTTAGGTAGCCATTTGGTTAGTGTAGGTTACAGCTTCCACACAGACCTTAGTGAGTCTTTGCTTGTAAAGATCTGACAGTTCAGGTTTGAAATTACACAGATAGAACTGCTTCTTAGAGCTCATGCTCAAAGTTCTATTTTGGAATGGTATTAACCATTTCATCTCCGGAGCAGTTCTAGTGGTGAGACAAACTGCTACTGTCATAATATAGCAAGACTCCATTAGAAGAAACAACATTACTAAGGTAAGTAATTTTTTCTTCTGGTACTTCATCAAAGGCAGCAACCTCTCTGGAAACTGGCACCATTTATTGATCCTCCATGCCCAAGACCATCACTCCCAGTGTTGTTTGATCTGGGGCATTACCACAGGTACCATTTTGTTTTTCTCCTGAGCTGGGAGGCAATTCTTCTGAGATATTTACTTCTGATGTACTTGTTCCTGGCAATGGGATTGCAGGGTCTGACAACCACAGTCTGGATTTGGAGAGCACCCATCCTGCATTCTCCAGTCTTTGTTGGGTTCAGAACTCACAACCTCAGGGTCAGTAGAAGTACTAGGTTTTTGTGCACTGAAGTGGAAAACCGAAGCTGGCAATTTCTTTCTGGTAGCACATTCAGGACTCATATTCAGCCTTTTTAATTTTTTTCCTTTCTTCCCTTCTCTTCTCTTCTCTTCTCTTCTCTTCTCTTCTCTTCTCTTCTCTTCTCTTCTTCAATTTTATGTCTGTGTTCCATATATTGTTGTTCTGCTGTAGATGGTAGTTCAGCTAGCCACTGTTTTTCCTGCTAGTAAATTGATTTGTAAATTTTGTTCAGCTACATCTAAATCCAATAAGATGGCATTATCTGGTTTAGATATATCAGTTTCTTCATTCGTTTCCATATTCCCCAACAAAATCTCCTTTGCTGGACCTGCAGGAGCAGAGATCATCTCTCCTGCAGGTACACCAGACAATTCCTCAATCTGAGCAACCGCCGTGTGAACAAGGGGGTTCCCCTACAGGCAGAGTAGGGGTGTTTATTAGGGAAAATAAAATCATACCGATAAATACATCACCAAGTGAATACATAACATAGAATAAAAAAAAACAAGCATAGCTAAGCCGTACAGCAGATCTTTGAAATATATCGTAATATATAAAATCACCAGTACATAAAGGAAAAAACAAACAATAAAAAGAAATCCTGAGCCATGCAAAATAGACAAAACTGCAGAGAAATTAATATTACTACTATTCTCTGAAAAGACACATACACAGTAGACAAGCAAATTTTGTCATGGGGACATCCAAGTCTGTAATCCAAAGGAGATTCCTCTAGTGCGCTCTCAGAAGCACAGACTGCTGATAAGCTAATTCGGTCACATAGATCCTTTTCAAATCTGAAACAATTTTAGCCACCAGTTCATTATAATCTATTTGCTTTTGTTGTAGTGTAAATAAACATCTTGAATTCCATACATGCCAACGAATAACTGCAATAATCACTTGTAGGGTACTCTCGTCCAAACTCCTCCAGACTGAGGCAAATGAACCATACATCAAGGTCTCATAGCTCATAGTAGCAAAGCAGGGCATCTGCCAAACAGAAGCTAAATGAGTCCAGAAATTGGAAGTGTAAGAACACTGAAAAAATAAATGTTCCACAGATTCTATAACCTGAATGCATAGTGGCCTACTACAAAATCTCTCCTCCAGTTGTTTATGTTTTTGGTTATGCTTAACATTGATCTTTTCATGACAGCAGAACCAGTGGACATCCTGGACATGAGGGGAATGTGCTTGTTTTTCAAAAATGACTGCAGAGAGGACAAAAACTCTGCAGGCAGTTAGGGAAAGGACAAGGATCCATAAAATTAGTAGAGAGACTCTGGTTATACAAAAATGTCCTATGTCTTGTAACAATCATGCGACTAGTAATCTTCCAAGCTTTCAATTTAAAGAAAAGATTCCACACAAATGGAGCCACTTGTCCCATGGCCCCCATACCTCAGAGCTGGCCTGTATCCCATCTGCCAAACCATGGGAAGCAGGTAACAAAAAATAGAGGACTCCAGCACTTCCCAGTGTAAAACAATAAAGGCTTTATTTATTTATTTTATTTGTTTAAGTCTAGGATTAAAAATACCTTTGAGCTGAGGCTCTTTTACAAAGGTTCCATGTCAGAAATGGTACATACATAAAAATAAGCAGAATTGCAGCAATTTACATAAATCAAATACATAAGTCAGCGATCACAAAGATGCAACGACTAGGAGGAATAATGGGGTTGCCCAGAGAGGGAAGCTAGGGGAAAGGAGGATGAGCGAGAGAAATGATGGGGACACACACACAGGGAGAGACTAGTGCAGCACAATGGCATTGTCAAGAGAACTGCAGGGAGAGGTGCTAGTGGATTGGACCAGTTAGGGGTGGCAGTCACGGGAGTTGGAGGCAGCTAGAAGGAGACATAGTCTGGTTTTGAACATACCCAGCGTGGTGGTAGCGAGGATGTCAGAACTAATGGCATTCATCCAGCTGGGAGCACAGTGAGCAAAAGAACATTGGCCCTGTGCAGTGCGACAACAGGGAACCTGAAGTAGCTGATATTCGGCCCCTCTGGTGTTGCGTGGATTTAAACTGGGGCACAGGACAGCTTGGACACCAGGGGGAGCAAGGCCTAAGGTAATTTTTTCATCACCAGGCAAGTCTGGTACTTTATGTGGTTGGCAAGTTGTAGCCACCCCATTTGGGCATATAGGTCACAAGTATGTGTGAGTCGATGGGCTCCAGTGATGAGCCGACAAGCCTTGTTTAAGGAGGTCACAATACATTTGAGAGCAGTAGCAGGTGCAGAGACATAAATAATGAGGCCGTAGTCAATGATGGAGACAACCGAGCTAAGAACAGCTGCCTTAAGGGCATCCGGGGTGAGGTGTTGTCTATTTCGGTAGAGTAAACCAATGCATGAGTTGGCAGCTCTGGAAACGTTATCAATGTGTGCCTCATAGGATAGGTTAAGGTCCAGTGAGATTCCAAGGTATTTAAACGATGCTATTTGTTCCAGGGTAGTCCTGAGGCCTGTAGAAATGACCAAGGGGTGAGACCTATGCTTGTTTTGGGAGCTGCAGAAGATAATCGACTTGGTTTTTTTGTGGTTAGAACCAGTTTGTGGTCAGCAAACCATTTCTTGATGGCAGTGAATCCTAGCTGTAAGTTGTGTTGAAGAGTTTGTGGATCTTTGTGAGAGGTGAGCAGCACAGTGTCATCAGCATAGAGGATGATTTGTTCAGGGCAGAAAAGTGGAAGGGAGTTCAGAAAAAGGCTGAAAAGTAGATGACCCAGGATAGATCCTTGGGGGACCCCTGAGAGGATGGGTTTTGAGTTGGAGAGTAGACCAGAGATTTTTACTCTTTGAGAGTGATTTTCCAGGTAACTTTTGAACCAGGCAGTAGAGTCATGGGAGAGACCTGCAGGTAGCAGCTGTTCCATTAACAGGCCATGGTGAACTGTATCAAAGGCTTTGGTCAAGTCAATAAAAGCTGCCCCTGTTAGTTGACCTTTGTCCAATGAGTTGTGGAGGACTCCAGTAAATTCCAGGAGGGCAGTTGATGTGCTGTGACCTTGCAGGAACCTGTGTTGCTGAGGACACAAGATGCTATATTTGTCCAAGTGATCAGTAAGCTGGTCTGCAACTATCTGCTCTAAGGCTTTGGGGTGGGCAGTATGGAGATTGGCCGGTAGTTGCCTTGGATAGACTTGTCTCCACTTTTATGTACTGGGGTGACAATAGCTGATTTCCATAAGCTAGGGAACTGACTGATGCTGAGAGAGAGGTTGAAAATTCTTGTTAGCTGGCGTAGTACCTCTTCAAGAGTGAAAGACAGTAATTTAAGGTTCAGAGAGCCGCCACTAACTCTGGTCTTCGAGATAGCTTTTTTAATGTACTTACAGGCTTCACACACCTTGACTGCTTTGAAATGGAATGGCGGATGTTTGGAGGGGGAAGGGAGGGTGCTGGGAGTAGTGAAGTTGTTGTCCATAAAAAAGTTCTGAGGGAGAACACTACTGAGATCTGTTAAAGTCTTATTGAAAGTATTTTCAATGACCATAGGGTCAAGGGTGGTAGTCCCATCAATATTGAGTAGAGAAGGGGTGGACTTGGGCTGCTTCCCAGTGTTCTTTGATATTGTCCTAGAATGCCCGACCATTTCCCCAAGTGTTAGTTAGGGTTTCCTTGAAGTAAGCACTTTTCTTCAGTCAAATTAGTTTAGTGCAGTTGTTTCGAACCTGTTTGTAGGTTTGAATGTATGGTTGAGCGTCTGTAGCTCTGGCTATTGCCTAGAGGTGGTCTCTAGATTTGAGCTGGGCCAGGAGCTCAGCAGAGAGCCAAGGATTAGAGAGAGATTTAACTTTGTGCTTTTTGCCACGGGCGTAGGCATCACAGGCTGTGTTGAAGCTGGTGATGAAATAACTAAGGGCAGAGTCAACATCTGTCGCATTGAAGATGGGAGTCCAGTCTTGATGACTAAGGCAGAATTTGAGATGGGCCAGCTTGCCACGAGGAAGAACTCGACTGGTAATGACTTTGGGGGGAGGTTTACAGAACTTGGTTGACCATTCACAGATGACTGGGGAATGGTCACTGAGAGAGTCTGGGAGGACAGAGGTGTTAATGATATGGGTTGGGTGGCTGGTGAAGGCCCAGTCCAAGAGTGTACTAGTCCCCGATTTGTAGTTCGCTCTAGTTGGGGAAGTAACCATCTGCATAAGGTTGGCAGAGGCTATAGCATCCTTATAAGGTCCTGTTTCAGGTGCGAGCCATTTGATATTAAAATCCCTGAGGAGAAGGACCTCAGAGCCGGTAGGTAGGGTTCGGATGAAGTCCAGAACAGTATTGAGCCCTGTCCTTTGGTCTTTTGGAGGGATGTAGACTGAGACGACTGTGAGCACTTTATTGTGGGCTCCAAGGAGTAATTTAATTGGGAGAAACTGTGCAGTGGAGACTGGGGGGTAGTGGGAATGGGATAGCCCAAGATATGTTCCTTGATGTAGACTGCACAGCCCCCAACTCTTTTGGTTCTCTGGTCAAGTCTAAAAATGTTGTAACCTTGCAGTGCAATGGCCTGATCAGGGATTTTAGGGGTTAGCCAGGTTTTGACAACTGCAAGGATATCAGGGTTGTGCTGGTTGACAAAGATTTGTAGGGCATCAAGTTTGGGGAGAAGGCTGCATATGTTGAGGGTAGTGAGGATAATGCCCCCTTTAGCTTAGTATTTATAGTAGGACTTGAGGTGGGTGGGTCTGGGTTTGAGTGGACATTCTCAGATATCAGTAGGAGGAGGAGGAGCAGGAGCTTCAGTGCAACCTGTTGTAGTTCACTACAGTAGAAGTTTCGCCTCTGTTTCATTGTAGCCTGGTTTCTGTATTTCAATCGTATATCCCAGGGCAGTGCCTTGGCTAGGAGCAGTGCCAGGTTTGCAAAGCACCCCCAGTCGGTGGTTTCTGAGAGCAGCCATTCCAGAGTAGGGGGTGCCCCAGGGGAACATGAGCAAGAGTGCCAAGGTGGTTGTATGAGAGGGTTAGGAAGAGGTTGGTGGGTACAGTGGGGTAGCAGACACCTGGAAGGTGGTAGAGGGGTGGAAGCAGAGCGAGAGTGAGAAGAAATGGGAGGAGGTGGTGGAGGAGGGGCATAGTTATAGGAGAAAGTACGAGATGGGGGTAAAGTCAGTGTGGATGCAAGGGCCAGACCAAGAAAGTAGGCTGGGAAGGGAGGGGAGGTTGGGTGAAGCAGTTGGCAAAGGCGATATGAGGAGAAAAGAAGCAGAGGAGGGTCAAAAGGCAGGTGGGCAGAGCAAGGGTCTACTTAATTAAGGTTCGGGTTGGGAGATGGGTGGGTGGGCATAAAATTATGGCAGTCAGCAATGAAAATGAATGGGTGTAGAGCCCAGACAGCACAAAACCAGGATAGTCCAATCGGAGGGCAGAGACCCAAACCGGAGACCAATCAGGTGCTGGTGCGGTGAGCGGTCAACCTATGGCAGCTTCTCCTGGCTTCTCCGGCCCAGGATGATTTCTTACCCAGCACTTGTGGTTCTCGGCAGCGGCTAGCAGGTTAAATTTGAAAACATAAAAATAAAGAAAAAGAAAACTAATGGATTAATCATATTAAGACCTTCTTCAGAGATTGGGAGATATAAAACATTCTGGTTAATGGGATTTAATCAGCTGCCCAAGACAGCTTGAAAAAAAACACTATATAAAGTCGATTCTAGAGATCTGGGGTGGGTGGACATAACTGATATGTAAAAAAATGGGTAACAACAAAGTCTTAACAAGGTAAATTTGTTTAATTCTGTTCATTTTATGTTTATTCCAGCCAGCTACTAAAGCTCTGCCTTGTTCCAATTTAGGTGACCAGTTTAAAAGATCCATTTGATCATTCTGAAACAAAATCCCCAGTATTTTAATAGGGGTCAGCACAAGCTGAATGCCTGCCACTACATCCTGTGCAGGACCTGGGGACCCAAGCCTTTTGCCCAGACATTTGTCCCAATTTAGGGATGCTCCTGAGAAGGCCCCCAAATCAGCACAAATCTGTACTGCCTGTTCCACCATACAATCATCTGGGAGGAATAAACATATATCATCTGCATAAGCAGTGGCCAGGAAAGGGAAATCTCCCTCAGGATACTGTAAGTGCCTGATGTTTGAAACAGTATTCAAATGATGTAGTCATGGATCTATGCTAAAAATGTACAAAAGGGGGCTTAAAGGGCACCCCTGTTGCACTCCTGTCTTTACTGGGATCATGGGACCCACCCATCCATTTGCCAGAGGGAGCACCATCGCAGTCCTATAGAGGCTACAAAGCCAACCTATAAACTGCGATGGGATGCAATACATTTCAAGCAAGGACCATAAGTAACTCTGACTGACTGTATCAAAGGCCATTTTCTGGTCTAGAGCTAGTGCTAACCCTTCAACTTAATGTCTTCTGCTTCTTTCAAAAAATTCTCTAACAAGAATTAAAATATCCGTAATGGATCTGTCTTTGACAGAACAAAATTGTGCTTGAAAAATTAAATATTCTGCTGCTTTAGACAGCCGAGCATGCAAAATTTTGGTAAAAATGTATAAATCGCTGTTATGAAGGCTAATGGGCCATCAATTTGAAATATGCTGCTTATTCCCTTTCTCAAATAAAAAAAATAAACTACCTTGAGACATGTTCAATGGAATATGGAGACTAGGTAACATTTCTGAAAATACCTATGCTAAGTCTTCTGCTACTGTACACTGTGTACCAGTAACAAATAAATATCATTAGGGAGCCCATCAGATCCCAGAGCGTTCCCTTTAGTCAACGTTTTAATAGCAGCTATGACTTCAGTTTGTGTAATATCCACATTCAGAGACTGTAGAACATGGTCAGGGCAACAGGGAAAGGTAAAGGCATCAAAAAAATCTATCTTGGCCAACCATCTGCTCTGGCATGTGTGAAAAAAAGGTTGCATGTTCTGTAATAACTTCCATAATACCTCAGGAAGAGGTTTGCAATTGGCCCAGCAAGTCAACCAACCCCTCGATCGTTTTTTGGAGGGACCTAGATTGACAACTAGAAAAAGGACATATCACTGAGGCTTTACCCCTTGTACCATATTCCTGCTGCCTTTTAAGATGTTCTACCTCCTGAGAATGATACTGTATCATGTCATCCTTAATCTTTTCAATCTGTTCAGTGTAGCCTAAACCTGTAGTCATACTCAAGGATATTAGTTTCTGCAATTGTTGCCTGTGTAACAAATATTGCCAATATTGTGCACTCGTTAATGATCTTCCCTCACGTTTCAGAAAAGACACCAAATCCCTCTTAGTGTCCTCCCACTAATGAACTGAGGAATCATAAAAGATGAGAACTGATTTCCTGTCAGCCATAAATTGTACAAGAAGTTGTTGAATAGTACATTATTCAATGTATCAGGAAAAAACCTCCATACTCTCAGGCCATGAGCTCTAGGAGAAGCGGAACCTAGAGTCAAAGAAAGAAGTTTATGATCTGAGAGTTCCACTGGCTCTGCTTTAATGGAGTAAGTCACTGTGTGTTGTGATAGAAAAAAAAATAAATTCTTGTGGCCAGAAGCCCCTTGTGAAAAGTAGGTTCGGATCTGGCATGTGTAGAATAAAAAGCATCCCTTAAACCTGCCTGGCTCACCATTGACTTCAGGAAAGCCATATCACAGAAGATTTTCCTCATTTTGGATAAATTACTTCTATCCTCACACCCCATCCCACAATTAAAGTCTCCCCCTAATACCAAATTATGAGGGGTAAATAAAAAAGGTTGCATCAATTGACAACGTTCTATGCGTTCAGCCTTTGTCTGTGGAGCATAAAGATTTATAAGCCTATATAGCTGACCAGACAATTTAACATCCAAAATAAGAGCCCTTCCTGGATATAAATCAAACAGTTTCATTAAGGTAAAATCAAGAGAATGAAAAGCAAACCCCACACCCGAATACGTCAACTGACCCAAAGACCAATAAGAGGGCCCCACATACTATTCTCTCACCCCTTTAGCTACATCTGCTAATGTATAAAGCCTCGTGTCTTGAAGAAAATAAATACCCGGGCCCCTGGAAATCAAATTAGAAAAAATGTGCCCCCTCTTATGAGGAGTTTTAATACTATTTACATTTACCGTATGTAATCAAAGGGACGACAGATGGGAAAAAAAGGAGGGGGGGACAGAGGAATATAAATTTAGAATGTCCCTCAAGAGATAGGAATATCATGTAGGAGGCTTCTGTTTACCCTTAACATATTTTGTTTTCTTTTTTTTTTGTTTTTCTGCTGAGAGGAAGACTCCTCCTCTAACTGGGAAGACCCCATTTTTTCTGACTGGTGCTCCTCCACATCAATCCCAATATTGGAAAATGAGGAGACAATGAAGGAGTCATCCGAGTCTCCATCTGAAAGCTCTGAATACGGGTTTAACCCCTCAAACCTATTGCAAAAGGCAAGTCCGAAGTCTTCGGTTGCTTGGGAAGAGGGGACGTTCTCCAGTCTCGTTCATGCAAAACCATCCTTGCACCACTTGTAGAGGCTATGTGGGAAGGAGAGGGCATAGCCTTTTTTTCTGAGGGGCCCGTGGGACAAGTTACAGAGTCTACTGTCAGTTCAATAGGGGGGACAGAGACCAAATCAATGCCCTTATCAGGGACCTAGGAAACCTCTTGGGAAGGAATAGACTGAACAGGTGCCTGTTCCAGTGTCTCAGGAATCAATGGGTAACTCTGTGGTCTAGGTGGAACCTTTGCATTACGAGAGCAAGTACTCTAGGTTGCTTGTGAGCCTGCTCTCTTTGAGCTACTGCAATCAACATTCGCTGCTCCATACTATCAACCTGGTCATCTTTGTTCTGAGCTGCCTGTGGGCAAGACACATAGGAATGCCCTATGTTGCACAAAGACTACTTGCCAACTGATTTGTACAATGCCCACTAGTATGCCCAAGTGCATTACAGGAGGTACACTTTAACTTGTCACACATACTGCTTAAATGTGTGGAGGAGCCACACCGGTAACAAGCCTTAGGCTGTCCAGCATAAAAAAGCACCCCTCTGTCCCTCTCCAAGTAAAAACTATTGGGGAGGTGCTGCAAACCATTTTCAGTGGCATTCAAAATAATCTTGACTCTCCAACCCCCAGTCCAAATGTTTTCAGAATCAAAAATTGCTTCCTGTGTTCCTTGAACTGTGCAATGCTGTTTAAGCCAGAAAAGTAGATCTGTCACACTGACCCCTTCATTATGAAAGAGTACAGCGATAATTCTGAAAGCTGGACGAGTAAGTGGAGTAGCCTTAAATGGCGTCCAAAGTGGGAAGAGTTTGAGATCATGAAACTTTTTCCAATATTTCTCCAAATCAGAACTCAGTTTAAAACTGACATCAAAAGTATGCTCATTAGAAATGTGTATCAAGGCATAAAGCTGCATCTCATGAAACCCCATAGAATCTTTCAGCAAGGTACGCGCAACATATAGCCTGTCAAGAAATGTCCCGAGGCCTCCTTTATAATGTAGACTGACTGCATTGTGTCTCTTTGCAGGCATTACAGGTGTATAGAAGAGGGAGGCATACGGCCTGTTATGACCAAGATCTCCAGGTGGGTCAGGGGCCAGAAGACCTCCTTGCAGTGGAGGTAAAATTGCAGTTCCTGAAGAGGTACCTGTGGGATCAGCTAAAGAAGCTGAAACTGTCCTTAACACACTGGGAACAACTACATCAATTCCCATTAAATGAGACAAAGTGGGATTCTGAGTCAAAAGCAATTCGGGTGGTAAACTGAGAGGAGACTTTTGTCCAGAATCTCAGAATCAGAGTTAATGTTAGAAGATGCCACAGAGACATGAAACTTAGTGGTATGCTGCATGGTAGAAGTTGAAATCAAATGAGGTACCTGCATAGGGGTTATGCCAGAAATCCACTTTCCTGTAGTCGAATCCAAAGCCCAACCTGCATCTCTAAGACGTTCTTCCACCGGGTAGTTTCCGAAAACTCTGGTTTGGATACCGGCTTTAGAATGATCTTCTTCACAGGTCCCTAACATATACCGGCCCTTTCGTAGCCATTTCTACCATTCCAGATGGGGCCCCTCCAACAATACTGCCATCACCAAAAACGAAAGCCGCTGGGTTTCAAGCACTTGAAACCCATCCAGATTCCAGGTGAACACTTACAGGTACCTCATGACACATCATAGTGTGTGGTTACAGGGATGCTTTGTGGTTCCATATGTTCTTTTTTCCAGAGCAGAGGAAGAACAGGTCACCCAGAACCAGTCCATCCAAGTTGTGACAGTCATTTCTTGAGGATGACAGAAGAAACCCTTCTGGTCCCTGGTAGGTTCCTGGTGTGGTAACCAAGTTTATGTGGTAAATGAGTAGGAATAGCTCATACACATACAGAAATAGGTCTGAATAAATAATAAAATGTAATGATACTGTACAGGACTAATCCTATAGGTTGGATATATGTATGCATGGTTCACATATTTATTTTCTATTTAGTTTTTGGTAAAATGTTGTTGCTACAAAATATGACTATTTTCAGACACGACCCAGGAGGTTACAATACAAAATTGGCAAGACAAATAATAGGTGTAGTTCAGAGGTAATCAACCATACAAGGAAAAATCTACACGATGTTCTGTGACATAAACAGTATTGTTAATATGACAGAGACAATGGCAGAAAAATACACAATAGTACAAAACATAATAAGCATACAATCATAGTTCAGTAGAGTTTTAGCACATAATCCATGGTAAGTGCTACATATAACAGTAACAAGGGGTCAGAGCAAAATTGAAACATTTTGAGAGCTGAGGAAGGGGATGTCAAGCACCCTATAGGGGTTTAAAACAGGAACATAGGGCATGTTTGATGAGGAGAGTGTGATGCATCTTTTTAAAAGCAATATGACTAGGTGCAGAGCGAACATCAAGAGGTAGGGAATTCCAATATTTTGGGGCCAGTTAGGAGAAAGCTGAGGTTCCTTTTAGGGTTCTGCACCTAGGGGCGTATAGTAGAGAAAGTCCAGTAGAGCGGAGGCCATAGGTGGGGGACAGAGGCACCAGCATGCCTGCAAGAGAGGTAAGTAGATTAGTTCTAATGATGTTGTCCAGCAGAGTACCAAGGGCAAGGAGTCAATTGGCAGATGGAGAAGGCCATCTAAGGCCTGCATATAGCAAGCAATGGTGCTTCAAATGAGGGGAAACTGAGGCATAACGACAGATACTATTGTACATTGTATCCCACTTACTTAGTGTGGTTTTTGAAGCATTTATGTAGGTGGCAGCACCATATGGAGCACAGCACCATATGATAGTTTACCCCTCTCTACTGTTTTTGTTGTATGTTTCTTATGTTCTGAAATTAATAAAAAACCTCTCTCAAAAACAAAAAATATAAGTAAATAAAAAACATCGGACCCTGAAAAAGACCAAAACCTATTCTGCCCATTTTTCAGGTATACTAACCATAGAATTGGATTACTCAGCCCCTGTTTAGGTAAACACCTGTTGGTGTTTATCTAAATAAAGAATTTTTCATCCTTTAACTGCCTCCAAGGGGGCTGAGGCATGTTTATATTATAAAAAATGTTTTTGCCAACATTGGGGTGCCCAATCCCCTTGTCGGCAGTAGAAGTCCACCCCTGCCAGTGTGGTAACCCACTCCCATTGTGCCAGACAGATGCACCCCCCCAGGGTGGGACACTGTGGAGCCCACTCCCAGTGTCCCGAGATGTCTCCCTCATCTCCTACTAGTGTGGTTACACTGGGTAGCCCACGCCAAGTGTCCACAAATATGTATATTTTTATGATCTGCTGACAGCTGGGTGCCCAATCCCTGTGTCGGCACTAAATCCCCCCCCCCGACAGTGTGGGACATTAGTGAGCTGACTCCCAGTTTCCCCAGTTATGTTTTAACCCCACAGTATTGTGAGACACTGGGGAGCCTACCCCAAGTGTCCTGAAATATTGTTTACATTGTACTTGTAAAAGAAGAAAACAGTTCTCTGGCATCTTTTTTTAAATCTTGAAAAAAGAAAACTGTCCCTCATCATTTCCGTCATCCCTCTCCCTCGTCCTGATCATCCCACTGCTGAACACCCATCATCCTACCCCACCATGCTCTATACTTACCACTGAAGAAAGTTGGCTGTCATTATCTGTGGACCGAGACAGGTCTGTACTCTTCAAAGCTGAACCGTGAACTGAAGAATCAAGATAAGTCCAGTATAATGTCTTTCAATGGTGTTTTGAACTTATGGTTATATATTGGCCATATTTTTTCACCAAATTTTCAACATGGCCTTTTTGGATCCCCACCTCATGAACACTGCTGCTGTTGTTTTGTTACTTGGTCCCATAAGGTGATCTTGTGGTCACTGCATGAAATCACCTTTCAGGACTGAGTAATGAAATGATAGTGCCAGTGCTGATGAGGTAGGGTCCCAAAAAGTCCATATTGAAAATTTGGTGAAAAAATACCTTAAAATGCCTGAGTTACACATGGTTGTTGAATTGTTTTCTAGGTACGTGGGTAACTTTGTCAATTTTTTTATATTTTCACTCCAAATTTTCAGTATTGCCATTTTTTTCCACCACCTCATGAACAGTACAGCTGACATTTTTCACATCCTGCCCGAAATGTGTTTTCACATCTGTGGTGCGGAATAGCATTTTGCCATAGATTTAAAGATTTTCACCTATGGGGTTTATTAGGTGGTGTAATAAGAAGACTATGTTAAAAATGTAGGGTTGGGACCAGCCCGGTGGTGCTAAGAGTTAAGGCACTGAATGCCACACCTTGCACCACGTCAGTGATCCGGGTTCAGGAATGGATCTGGACCATTGGGGGTTGGCAGGGGAGGATTGAGCATCTGGAGGAATGCTCTCCTCTCCTGGGGTGGGTTGCAGGGTGTTCCCGGTGCTGGAGCGGCCTCTGGTGGAAACTGGAGGCAGCACAAACACATGGGACATCGTAGGTGGTGGAACAATGGCAGATTCCAGCATCAGAGGCATGGTGAAAAGCCACACAAGTGTCATTGCACAACACATCCCGGGGAAACACAACAAGGAAAAATCCCTGGTCAACAAAGGGAGGTGACGGAGGCTCTGGGATCCCAGGCCAACATCCTGATGCTGGGCCTGCCATCCACTGACTTTCCCGCGACCCTTGACCCAGACCCAGACCATCCCTCTAATTTCAGACAGGCCATCAGGTAGGTGAGGCGCCCTCTCCTGGGGAATGATCTGGGGGGCTGGATTGGTCCACGAGTCTGAGAGGGAGTACTAAGCAATATGTCTCCCAGTTGAATGGAGGTTTCAGGCTAGGAGTAGAGGCAGTGGCTGTGAGGGCACTCTGGAAAGATGTCCTGGTCCCCAGAGCAGAAACAGAATGTACAAAAAAAAAATGAAATCAAAATATAAAAAAATGTCAAAGTTATGACCATTCGTTGCAATTTCGGTATGACCACACATAGATATGGAAATTTTCAATATTTCGACCCCAGATTTTCAACATAGCATTCTTATTACCCACCTCATGTATGTCACAGAGGGCACTGCACTCCCACTGACAACTACGGCTATGATGATACTGTCATGAAAAGTAAGGAAATTAATTGCAAAAAACTTTGTTAATGCATCAGTTAGAATTCATATTACAGTGACAAAAGTATGGAAATGTGGTGTTAGGGTTTCCAACCTGAACGCACCACCTCACCCCCCACACAACCCTACCACCCCACCCCCATGGTCTACACACCAACAGGTGTCAGGGTGTGCCTTAGGGTCATCGGCCCTAACACTCACCCATTCCTCTACACTGCACCATTCCTTACAAATGGAATGGGATGATCATTAAGGCCGATGACCTCAAGGCACACTATGACACCTGTTGGTGTGTGCACGTTGGGGGTAGGGTGGAGTGGTAGGGTTGTGTGAAGGGGTGAGGTGGGTTGTTAGTGTTGGGAACCCTAACACCACACTTCCATACTTTTGTTGCTGTCATATGAACCCTAACTGATGCATTAATGGAGTTTTTTTTTTGCAATGAATATATATATATATATCTATTGCATAGATATATATATGTAATAGATAACCCACTCCAGGGTGCGCGATCGTTCTCTGATATACGCATGCCTTGGTGTGCATTGTTACGCATGAGGTCACTGGCCAAGTGCATCAACCACCCAAGGCGTGTGTATATCAGAGCTCGCCCGCACACCCTGGAGTGGGTTATCTATCTTGTAAAATGGCAAAATTATTTTGGAGGGGGAGAAAGTGCAGGTGTGTGGCCACACTCTGAATACGCGTGGTCATGTGATGTGTTTCAACCAACCAGCAGACTTCATTTTTCCTACCCATTTTATATATATATATATATATATATATATATATATATATACACATATATATATATATATATATATATACACACACACATATATATATATAATACAACTGTTTTTAGGGAGAGGACGCCCTTTGAACTGCCTTTTGAAGGTCTGGAATGATGTATTCTCATGTGTGGGGAGAGGAAGCTCATTCCAAATCTATGGGGCTCTGTGTGAGAAGGAGCGTTGGTCTACAGCAGTCAGGGCCCTGGGTACCTCCAGTACAGGAAGACAGGAGGCATGGAGATGCCTCCTCTGTGGCTTTTGGACAGGGGTCAACCTTAACTTTATTTTTGCACTAGCCAGCCAGACAAGCTGATTAAAAATTGCACTAGCCCGCAGATGGTTGCACTAGCCCACAATAATAATGGTCAATTTTGATTGGTTATACAGGAAAAATGCAAGCCAAGAAATACTCTGATTACTGCATATTTATCCTGCTCCCACATTGCTTCCTGCCCCAGCAAAAAAAAAAAAGACTGCAGTCCAATCACATGCAGTGTATACCCCCATTGTTTCTTTTTACCATGTGCCCCTTGCTTCCTCTTTCTTCATCCCCTCCCCAACAAACCAGAGAATACCATAATAGCAAATGTTCAATCAGGCAGTTCTAGCTCTGCACACACAATAGCCAACATCATCATGTATGTCACCACAGTCCCACCCTGACCTGCAGGTCAATGTACAGAATCAGGCAGATAAAGACACTCTCATCCCCCACCCTGTGATTAATCAGAACTGCACTTCTGGAAGTGTTCTTACACTGCAAAGTGAGCCAGAGGCAGTTCTACGATTTCTTTGGAAAGAGTTAAACAAACACAGGGCACTGGGATGTAAGAGACTTTGACATATCTGTTTATATATACCAGGCACACAAATATTGATTTAACATGCTCTGCCCTAACAAAAACAGATTTTCCATAACAGTGTCCTTTCATTAGTCAAAGAGGATCAGTATACAGGCATGATGCTGTACTACCTCTGTTTCTATATAGGATGATCTGTGCACACCAGGAATACCTATTTTAACCTTTCAAATTATATATTTTACTAAGGTTTTACTTAATACCATACATGCTCAAAAGCATTGTTTTTAGGATGAAATGACATGCTGGGTGGTACTGGTACAGCGTCGATGGCATTGACTGGTGTGATCCATTAAAAGGAGCTGTGAACCATACACCAGTCAGTAATAGCATCTATGGATGGCCACTTCACAGCTTAGGCTGCAGTGGCGTCCAGAGAAAGTATAGAGTGGACAGACCACCTGGCTGGGCTGACTGTGTATACATGGTAGCATTCTGTCACTGCAGTGTTGGATACAGGCACTCAAAAGGTTGGGAAATGAGGCACACTGGTTTTAACATTGTGGGACAAATCAAAGACAAATTCAGCAAACTGGAAACTAGTTACTTAACAGCACTCTGCCCTTGATCACAGCATGCACACTAGCTGAATGTCCTAACAATTGAGTGATAATGACTCACACTGAGTCTTTTGTTGGATCCCCCTCTTAAACTGCCAGATAATTGCAGCTCTTAATGAGCTGTTAATCACACCAGGCCACCTGGAACACTAAGGGAGATTAGCAAAAGTACTACAGCCTGCTAAAGTAGGGACTTTTTCAACTTCATTAACAGCCATGAAAAACCTGCACTAGTCAAGACGGACAAGTAGAGTGTTAGCTGCACTAGCCCTGGCTAATTTGCACTAGGTTCAGGGCTAGTAAAACAATGTTAAGGTTGAACTCTGCTTTTGGACCAGTACATTCCCGAGATTGGGGAAGTAGTCCTTTTGCACCTTGTAGCCAAAGCATAGGGTAGGGTAACCAGGGTGCTGTAGTTATCTATCAGTTCCATGGCTCCCCCTTTGTAAACTAGGACCACATGTGCTGCCTTCCGCTTCTGGGGCACAGCACCTTGGAAAAGATACAAGTTATATAGCTTAGTTAAAAGATAGGCAAGAACAGGGGCAGCAAGTTTTAGGAGCTAAGGCTGAAGTTTGTTGTGCCTAGCAGATTTGTCTGCTTTAATTTTTAATAACTGAGTCTGGACCTTCTATTTAGTAGCAATCTAGAAGTGAAAAGTTAAGATGACCAGTATGGGTAGAAGAGTGAAGTAGGAACAGCTGGACCCTTGTAACCATCCATATTAGTGAAAATTTTGTTAAATGCTTCAGTGTCTGCTTTGTATTGCATTCTCCTGTTAGGAGCTCCAGTCCTCCCTTTTAGCAGACTGTTGACTTGAATCCAGAAGTGTTTTGGATTTTGCAGGTTATTAGACAGCAAGTGCTTCAGCTAATTAGTCTTGGTCTTTTTAAATTGAATTAACAGGGGTTTTGGAACTGTCAATATGCAAGCGGGTTTTATATAAACCCTAGGCATGATTCCTCTGTTTCATTAAGTTATGAAGGACAGGAGTGAGCCATTTGGAACAAGCACCCTGGCCTTAAGCATTCTTTATACAAGGGGGGCATGTTTGTTCACTGTACTGGTAAAGTTATTGAGCAAAAAGTTGAGAGCAAGTTTAACAGCCACAAAAGACCCAATATCCTCCCAGTTAACCCCAGCAAGGTCTTGGAGAAATGTGGTGCTATCCATTTTAGAATAATCTCTAATAGTTACAGTTCTAGGAGGGATCTTAGGGAAAATGTTATTCTAGGTGCTGCCTACTGGAGAGTGGACACTCAGGGAGTCAGAGAAGGTATCCACTGCATGAATATGATCAGTTCTGCTAACCAAAACCCAGTTGATTAAGGAGTGACTCCCAGATTTGGTATTTAGCATTTAGGGTGGGGCCCAATCACTTGGTGCAGATTAGAATCACTGAGTACATTTTTGAATGTACTGAGACCTTTGTCTATCTAGTTAAAGATCAATGGCAAACATAACAAGACAAAGCTTCCTTTCACAGTTTTTAATACTGTGGATGGAGCCTACAACTGTATTGTTTTAACTTGAAAAGGAGTTTCTGTGGAACACATTTTTTTAGTAGTTTTCAGTGTATCCTTCCATAACGTTGCAAATCCCTATGGCAGTTAAAAAATACTCTCTTCTTTCTGTTTTGAATGATGGGCACAGAACTCAAAGCTGCTTTTCTCTGACAACAGATGTACACACTTTCCAAACAAATCTAAATATATTTTCAACTATTCAAGGTGCACAAAAACAACCAGCTTGAGAGTTATTCAGCGTAAAAAGACCTTTCACAAGAGGGTAGTCACTAATCTGAATTCTTTATATTTTGTAAAACATGGTCTTCCAAACAACCTCATTTGTCTTCTGTCTGAGCGAACACAGTAGGAGTCATGCCAAACAAATGTAAATATCTTGGAAAGTATACAAGTTACCAGTATACAAATTATGCATAAACCATCAGTATGAAAGTTGTTCAGGACAAAATGACCTTTCAAATGAGGGTAGTCACTAATCTGAATTCATTCAATTTTTTTAAAACATAGTTATCTGAAAGTTGAAAATTGAGAGGAAAAATGAAAATTCAAGTAATCACATAGCCATAGTTTAAAAAATATAATTAGTGCAGTTTAAGGAATAAGCTCATTTGAAAGGTCGTTTTGTTCGGAACAACTTTCATACTGATGATTTATGCATAATTTGTACACTTGCAGAGATATTTACATTTGTTTGCCATAACTCCTATTGAACTTATAACAGCCTCATTTCTGTAAAGCACTATGCCACTTTAAGTGCAATGAGACCAGACCATCTTGTCATGCCTAATTTAACATTAGAAAATGGTCTAAGCAATTTCTGGGCTCTGATTGGCTGATAGCCCTGGCAAGGATGGCATCTATCAGACAACAGAGCCCGGGTATTAACAAGTGCCAATTCGAGGTGCCCCATTACTTAGCATATCATTGGGCACCCCGAATTTTCAAATTGGCCAGCCGCCATTTTTTCCCCGACATGGTGGCTGGTCCCCCCAACCCACGTCAGTCTCAGTTTACTTTTATAAAGGAAAACAAATGGTAATAAAAACTGCCTACATTTAAAAAGGAAACATATTCAGCAATAGCAAAATGATCTTATCTCAGCACGTCGCAGCTCCCGGTCCTTCAAAAGCCAGCCAATGTAGTAATTATGACAAGCCGGTAATGCATCTCCACACATACAGAAATTCCTCCTCGCAGTTTTAATTAAAAACTCACTTACACTTTCACCTTTTATGTTCAAACATGCTCCATTTATTTCTTTTCTTATAAATTGCAGCTTAACATTTTATGATCTTGTCCACTCCCCGGACTGGGTTTGTGCCTGGCCTCAGCATTCCCTTCTCAGTTCTCGGTCTTACCTCCATCCATTATCAGTCTGCATCAGTAAAGTTAGTTTTTTCTTTCTATTTTTTTAGAAGTGCTTACTCCATCAGTCTCCCAAACCCTAACTCTCACCACAGCCTTGTAACAGTCCAGACATTAGGGTGGGCAGGATAGCAGCGGGTGGGCAGGATCATGACTGCCAATACAGAAACAGGATGATGGGCGGGAAAAAAATAAAACAATAGCAGTCATCAGCTGAGAAGCCAAGGTGGAGTGGGAAGGCAGGTGCACCACAGGAAATAATGCACAAAATTATACAAAATGAAGGCCATCATCATCATGTTTTCCTTTTGCATAGCAAGCGAGAGCACCCCCCCTCGTGCCCCGCTTAAACAATTATAGTAACTATAGTAACTCTTCCTTCCTCCGGCCAGCCTTTACTTCCCTGCTCGCTATCTAGTAGTTTAATAGTATTAATAGTTTAAAAAATTGTTTTCTGTAACAGAAACACTTTTCTGATCTCACCTGCAACAATTAAGGAGCTGCTTCTCTGACTGCGCTCAGTCTCCTCATCAGGTAAAAATTACAAACCACATTTATGCCAGTAAAACAAAGGACTTGAATGAATAAGTAACTAAATAAATAACAAACAATATTGAAATGGGGGGAGGTAAACCATGGCAACCAACTTGAAACTGATTACAGTGGCTCAAGTAGGACAGATGTCCTTAGCTCAAAAAAACACACAGCACTGGATTGCAGGCTGAAGAACTATTTGATTTCAAAAATAAATGAAACTCAACGAGTTTAACCAGTTTAACATAACAATGAATCTGTTTTCAAACATTTATAATACAATGGCCCATTTTCTAAGTGCAATAGTACCCTCCAGGGTGGGCGGTATGGCCTATACTGGACCTTCCAGGGGCTACAAGGCACTCCGCCTGTGGTGTTGGGCCTCATTACACCCCTGGGTGGTCCGGTATAACCCAACACCACCCACCCTGTCAGGTATTATTGCTTACATAGATCATCATGACTTACTAGTACTTCAATGGAATTCTTTAGTGCTTACCAGCTTGAAACTAAATGATCTACTTATTGGGGTCACATTAGATATTTTCAGGATGAGATCACGTTAAATCTTTTCAGAACAAAAGCATCAGATTCATTTTAGTAATTATTAGCCAGCAATATCCTATGAAATCTATACGTGAAACTGACCCTGGTCTGGTAGTAGGAGGAGGAAGGAAGACAGAGAAGAAAAACAATGGCCGTCGGTAAAACTTTTAGGCATCTATACTGCAACACTGATTTTTTCATTTATTATGTCCTCTTTGGCAACTTCTATTATTAAAATGCATTAAATGTATAGTTTACTAAATCTTGACCTTGGGATAACTCTTGAATGACTCCTAAATAAGTTTTAAGCCATTCCTTTTACAGGAGGTCAAGACCTGTGCAAAAGGTCAAGTGTTATTTTTTCATATTTCTTTTTACAAATTTCCACAGTGAAAGTGTGGAGAAATACAAAAGTATGTACAACTAATCTCCTATGCATTTTCATCTCAGAGAGAAGTTAATATTTGCAGAAAATCAATCCCAAAGTTTATACAGTTTTTGTTCTAAAGTAATTTTATTCTAAATCTTATTGAACTATTGATGAACTGAGAAAAGAAATGCTTAGATAAAACAAATTGAAGACTCCAGGATTGGGAGGTCATTAAAATTGCAAAAGATAAAATTATGAAACCTTAAATGAACTCATTAAGACCATTCTTCTTAGTGTGTAATTATAAGAGTTACCTCACAAATTGCTCTCAACAAGTTAGGATTAGCAGGCCCAGTGACTTCTGAGGGTTGAGGCGCTGGATGCCACACCTCACGCTACACTGGTGACCAGGGTTTGGGAGCGAGCTCGGGTCATCGGGGGTTGGCAGGGGAGGACAGGATTGAGCATCCCGAGGACCGCTCTCCTGACCTGGGAGGGAGGGAGGGGAGATCCCGATCCCATGCTCTGGTAGCTCCTAGTGGTGGCTGGGGGGCACAGCAGCTAGCAATCCAGCAACCAAGGGGATTGGCTGCAGTGGCAGTTCTGTAGGCACACACGGGAGCATGCACATCTGCACTGGATGCATTGCACGTCCGAGCCAAGGGGGAAGGAATGAAAGTTAAAAAAAACTGGCTCTCGGAGGAGGTGATGGTGGCCTGAGTAACTTCGGCCCACATCCCCAACACCAGACTTTTTTGGCTTATCTCCCTCCTGCCTCACCCCACTCCTGGCCTGGCTGTCTAGATTTCAGATGAGGACACCTGGTAAGTAGATGGGTGGCCCCACCCCAGGGGGTTGATAGCCAGGAGGGCAGCTGTGGCCAGCAAGTTGGGGGTGGGATATTCAGCCAGGAGGTTTCAGGTGGGGAGTTAGGTGTTGTAGTTGGGTGGGTTTGCCTGAGAGATGTTCCGGAAGCTCAGGTGATAAAATAGAATTGTTAAAAGAAACAAAAAAAAAAAACACAAAACAAGTTAGGATTGATAATGTCCTATCTGACAGTAGACCCATTCACTCCAGTGTGCCCCAGGGCTCCATCCTGGGCCCCATTTTATTCAGTTTGTTTCTAAACAGGCTCCTACTCACCAGTAGCTGTCTGATTCTGCTCAATGCAGATGATGCAGTCCTTTATACAAGTGACCCAGATCCTTTTACCTTTTAATGCAAGCTCCAAGACAGCTTTACTACAGTTGAAAGATGGTTCAGAGAACAAAAACTCATTACGAACTATAAGAAAAACAAGACCTTGCTGTTTTCCAGTCCCCAGAATAGGCATCATTCATACCCACTCAATATAACAAATGAGTCTGGAACTGTATTGGAACTCGTCCAGCATTTCAGATATTTGGAGGTCAGTATAGACAGCACTATGTCATATGCCTACCACATTGAAAATGTTGCAAAGGCTGTGAACATCCGTATTGGTTTGCTTTATAGATATAAGCAAAGTCTTACCCCGGAGGCCCTAAAACTCATTATCCAGGGTACAGTGGTTTCTCTTGTGAACTACAGCATAATAGTCTACAACTCAGCTAAGGATACAGCCTTCCATTGCCTTAAAGTTGCTCTAATTAAAGCCTGTTGACTCTTAACTGGCTCCACACGGCTCACACATATGTGTGACATATATGACCAGGCTAACTGGCTCCAGTTCACAGGTAGGCTCAGGTTCCAAACATGCCTCCTGGCCAAGAAAGTGTAGCTGGGCTTCATGCCAATGGGTGTCCGGAAGCTTCTTACTCCCTATGAAAACAGCCATTCCACCAGAAGCTCAGGTAGCATGGTCTTTAAAATTCCTAGGTGACACACTTCCCTTGGTCAAAGAGTTTTTGCCCACTGTGCTCCCAAATGGATTAATAATCTTCCTCCTGCCATCTCTATTACAGCATTAGGCCCCTTCAAATGTGAGCTCCGAAAGCATTTCACTGTTAATGCCAGCTGTGACTGCTTCTCTTAGCCCCTCAATTGCTGTTTTACCTCGTGCCTAGGCAACACTCCCTCATGACCACATCGCCCCTAGTATCCTGCACTTGCTGTTTCTCTCCTGTCCTGTGTCTTAATCCTTCCTCCATCAAACTCCCCTCTTACCCTCACCCCCTCTTTTCTCTTACAATCCTCTCCATCTGCCTTCAGCCCAACCCCCCCCCAAATAAATCTTCGACAAGGCCTTCCTGGGCTGATGTTTCTCTACTTTTTGAGCAGGTGTGGCCCCCTGGGCTACTATCATCCCTGTACAATGCCCTTCATCCTGACAAAACAGACTGCTGCAGTACCACTCTCTGCCTTTCAGGTACCCCAGTCTGAGCTGTCCTCTCTCTCTCTCTCTCTCTCTCTCTCTTAAACTGCGTTAACCCTCTCAGATATTCTTTGTGCTTATAATAGCCTGTTGACTTAGTCCACTGTCATTGCCTTCTTGTTTATATTTATATTTTTACTTAGTCTCCTATTTGTTATTAGCTTGCACTTACAGTTCTACTATATACCTAAATGTTTTTTTTTTAAATCACTGTTAATATAATTCTGACATGGAACCTATGTAATGAGCTTGTTCTCAAAGGTGTTAATCCGAGATCACAATAAATAATCAAATAAATAATGAATTAAAGCCATTTGAATATAGACCTACAATTATACAGCCATTGTAATAAATATTTTTAGGATCAAAGGAATGGTGCAAGGCTGCCAAAATCGTGGAGATCTCACTGCTTCAAAGCTTCAGTGTACATGGATCAAACCAAAAAAAACATAATAAAAGCTTCTCTCTTCCCAAAAAAAAGATTATATTTTATTATATTTGATTTAACCTGAAAATACAAAATAGCAATAAGGAAGAAAAACTATCAAGATGAGATTTCAAGTATTCTCCAACCATACATTGAAGCCGAGCCATAATAAAGGCTTCTGTCATCTTCAAAGCAATTACATTTTATTTTGATGTATTTAATATTCTGTATCTAAGTAGACACTAGAAAAAAAAGTTTATTGGGTGTTTGAAAACAGGCAAATTCAACCAGACACAGAAGCAAGTCAAAAGAGAGTATTGGTTACGGGGCTAGTAACAAGTCGAGGAGCTCACTTCACCACTCTAACAGGGGCCACCTACTGACACTACTACCATTGGCGGGCACTGGAGCAGAGGATGAGTTGGACAAGTGCTGCAAGCAGACAGTGTAGGAGGAGGTGGATGGCAGGCTGCCTGCCATAGCCCAGCTCTTGTTATAAATCCCTGGTGGTACCTGAGTGGCTGTAGTAATCATCTGTGCAGCAGCCCTCCATCTGTAGGGATTAAGGGGACTCAGTTTAGCTGTCCTGTTGTATTCAAACAGGTTCAAGCTCTGTTACAGCAGCAGGTCCGACTGGAGCCCCATACCCCCAATTCTGCTACTTGTACAGGACTGACCACTCGAGAGTGAGGGATCCTTGCTGTTTGCAGAGGAAGTGGGAGGGGTCACGGTTGGCATTCATTTGTGTGCCGGGGGGCTGGCTGGGCTGGGAGGACTGCCTTTAAGTGTAAGCATTGCATGTGTCTGAACTGTTGTGGATTGCATGGGTGTAGGCGGGGGGTGGTGTCCAGGGTGTCCAACCCCCTCCCCACAAAAATTACCTCAGAAAATGTTAAATTCCTGTATTTTATTTTCGGGTTGACTCAGGCTCAGCTGCTAAATAACTCAATGTCTCATCAGTCTCCATAACAGTTGGAGCAAGCTGCACCACAATGTGCATGCGTGGGACCATTGATGGTCAGGGGAGATGGGGAAATCATCAATAGAGAGAGAGAGCAGGAAAAGCCTGGTGAGACAGACTAGTGAGTGTGCTGCTGTGCTGCATCATCTGTACAGCACTGAGCAAGTTGCAGTGTCCTGTTGACTGTTGTGGTGGTAGAGTGGGTCTGCATGCTGCTCTTCTCTAGCCTCAGTTGAACTGTGGGAGAACTTGAAGTATGTTCTACTTGAGAAAGAACTGACCCATCCAGAGCCTAGCTGTGAGTAATGCACAACACGTCTTCTTGACTGTGCTGGACGCAAGCTGGACTGATGGTGTGGTCTGAAAAGAACACAGGAATGGTCGAGGAAAATCTGTTCTGGCCTAATGGCCTATAGTCCTGTCTTGGGAGGGGAGTGACTGGTAAGGCAAGCAAACAGGAGGATAATCGGCAGAAAAGTGGTGAGTGAAGAAAAGAATAAAGATCGATTTGGGGGGGACTCCTGTCATTCAGAGAGATGTTGAGGGGTATTGGCACCATCTCCCAGGGCAAAACACTCATTATTTCTCAACCCCATCAATGTTCTGCCCAGCTTGGAGTTTATCATGTGGAGTGGGAATAGGTGTGGAAAGGCAGATGCCTGACTGACATCTTTGTCTATGGCTGTTGCAGAGTGCTCCCATGTGCAAAAGTGGAATGGGGTTAGGAGTATTCTCTATATGTAGAAGTGAGATTGTGGTAAAAGAGGAATGATGCAAATGTGTGGAGGTGTCGTCATGTGTAGGAGTGGAATGGATGGGGAGCAATGCTCCCCATGTTGGGGCAGTGGGACGAAGGGGTGGAGTGCTCCCCATGTACTGTACAGAGCTGATATGAAGTAGGAGGAAAGCTTCCCATGTGTGGAGGTTGAATGGAGGGAGAGGAGTGCTCCCTATGTGCAGGAGGTGGGATGCAGTGGGAGAAGTGCTCTCCCTGTGGGAGAGGTGAAATGTAGTAGGAGAAGCATGGAAGGGTCAGGGGATGAGTGCTCACAATGTATGGAGGTGGCATGGAGGTGGAGCAATGATACCTATGTGTGGAGATGGAATGGTGGGAAGAGTGCTTTCCATGTTCAAGTTCAAGTTTATTGTGAAGGGATAAAAATCCATTGAGCAAGCTCATTTGCAAGGAGATCCCATGTACAAGCAATGATAAAAACATAGTGTGAGATACAAAACAGTAAGGACATATAATATAAATTTAAATAAAGCAATTTTCTTTACATTAGTATTTACAATATGTACAGTGTTGCATTCAACAAGGACTGAGACCAACTGTGATTACGTAAGACACTATGTCCACCATGTGGAAATGGGCTGGAGAAGGAGAAGTGCTCCCCATATGCAAAGGAGGCATGAAGGGGGAGAAGTGCTCTCTATGTGCAAATGTAATGGAGGGGGAGGAGTGCTTCCCATGTGTGGAGGTGGGATGGAGGGGTGGGGGCAGTCATTTAGTGGCCACCATCCTAGACCCCATTCCAGCTTGTGTGTGAAACTTTTTGGAATTGGCCCAGTTTATGATGGGGCAGATGTGCAATCCACATCTTTTCTCTGGCTGCTGTAAAGTATTGGGTTGATAGGTGGGTGCAAGAGGGGGTACCAGTCACTCATGAACACCCACTGTATCCTACCCCCACCCACCCAGCAGAGTGGGAGCAGTTGTGGAGGTGGGGATACAAGATCCATATTTTTATATCTCAGTACCTCAGAGTGCTCTCCATGGGTAGAGCACGTTAGGTGGCAGAACCTCTGGCTGAAGCAGAATGTTCTGCAAGTGTAGAGGTGTGGCATAGGGTGAGGAAGTGCCAGTCACCCAAAATCCCACTCCAACCTTCATGTTAGCTCTGGTGGAGCAGGGATGGGTATGAAGGGGCAGATGTGCAACCTGCATCTCTATCCCTGGTTGCTGCAGGGTGCTACCCTTGTATGGAGGTGGGATGGGGGGATGGGGCATCATTCTCCCAGATCCACCTGCCTGGAGCCCACCCAATGCCAGTGCCAGCTTTCATGGAACTTGGATGGGTGAAGATGGAGAGATGTGTGAACATCTGTCATTGGTTCCTGCAGAGTGCTCCTAATGTGCAGGAGGTGCAATGGAAGGAGAAAATACTTCACATGTGCAGAAATGTAGAATGATGTGTTGGGTGCCAATGAACTTGGGCTACCAAGTGGACCAGGAACACAACCCCATTTCCACCCACCTGGCGCCCACCAGGCTAGATAGAAACAGGTGTGGCATGGCAAATGTGCAACTCACATTTCTGCCTCTGGCTGGGGCAGCCAATGTGCAGTGGTGGGACCGTTGTGGAGAGGGCACCAATCACCAATGTCTGTCAGGCCACAGTCCACTATTTACCTTGGGGTGCCCACCTGGAGGTCACCTTATCACTGTGCCAACCTGTGTAGAGTGGGTTGGGTGTGGAGGGAAAGATGAGTAAGCTACATCGGTCTGTGGCTACTGCAGATTGTTCCATATGTGCTGATGTGAGCTGGAGGTGTAGGGGGCAGCAATTACCCAGGGGTGCCCATCCATTGCCAACCCTACACTGTGCTAGTCAATGTGAAGGAGCAGATATGTGACCCACATATTTGTCTCTGGCTCTGTCTGGGTGCTCCTTTTGTGCAGTGGTGGAATAGATGCACCAAGTTTGTTTTACACTGTATCTCTTCTGGTGTCTCACTCTCTCTCTCTCTCTCTCTCCCTCTCTCTAAAGTCTGCTCCACCATAGTGAAAGGAAAACTCTGTAGCACTGCAGTCATAGCACTCTTGCTGCCACTTTTTCTGCCTCTCTGTATGTGCTGTCTGCTTCCATTGAGCTTCAGAAAAACAAACAGAGAGTCAGACTGACAGCAAGGTGCCAGAAGAGTGAGTGTAATTAAAATGGATGGCAACTGAGCTTGGGCACACACTCTGCTCCACTTCTCTGTTTTGGGGGGGAGTTGACACCATCTCTGACTGGAACAGATTGGACCTGCACATATATGCCGCACTGGAAATGGATTTTGCTGTTGCTGTGTCTCTCTCAGGGGTGGGGGTGGGGTGGAATAGACACTGCTAGGGGATAGGGCACCCATTTAAATGAATGTTTGTTCAGGTGCAGGTCTGGGAGCCACCGGTCATCATGGTTATGGTCACTACATTACACTGTCCCCAGTTTCACACTGCCAAGGTGGTGCTGCTACAGTGAAGGCCTGTTACCTGGCAATCACTCTCATTCCGCTTACTCACCACATCTCAACATTTCACTGTCACAGTTTGGGGGCTCTCTCTGTGCTCTGTCCCTGACACTGGTGCCACTCACCACCTCCTTAGATCCTGAGCTCTCTTTGGGGGTGCTGCTGCCTCTCCTTCTCAGTGTCTGTCCTTGCAGCCTATGTCTCCCCCCCCCCCCATCCAGGGTTAAGCTACTGCTTTGCAGGCAGTGCTGCCTCACTTCTCAGCACTTTTTCTCCTTGTATTGTGCAGCAGGGTGAGAGGCACACTGAGGCAACATGTACACTAGGAGATCCATGGGGCGGGTCAGTGGGTACCATCACAGAGAGCAATGCTCAGTCTGGGCATTGTGGCACACATGAAGTACTGGAGAGAGAGGAGCTCAGGGACAAGAAAACGCACTGTCATTTGCACAGCGACACAAACAAGTTCAATGTGGATGTCTGTCTGGGGAAGGATAAATAATTTTTATTTGTTCCTTACTGCTAGGACTGTTTACTGCATATGGCACAGAGACTGGGGGATGCAGTGTATGGCTGGGTACCGGACATCTGCAGGATGGATGGGGAGACAAGCAGTAAGATCAGTATGGGCATGAATGAAAGGAATGAAGCGCTCTCATTCCAGCACTTTATTTCTTTCAACTAGAAAACAGATTCCACATGTGTCACAGTCTGGTTGCATGCTCATTGGTCTGCCAGGGCCAAGCCCACTGTAGATTGCTGTGCACTGGACTCATCTCTGACACACCTTTGAAATGGCATTCTACCACAAGATGTTTCTTGCACACACACACACACACACACACACACACACACACAAAAACATAAAAAACTGAAAAGAATTTAGATTAGTGACTACTCTCATTTAAAAGGTATTTTTGTCCTCACCACAAAAACGTAAAATAATGCACTTGGGGTCCGGAAATCCAGGGGCAGAGTACACATGGGTGGAGTGGTATTAACAACATTAAGAAAGCACACATTCCAAAAGAAAGAGCTTTTACATACAGTTGATTACTGTTTAACAATATTTTGCATCTATGGCTGCCACTGTACATCCCATTCAACAAACCCATAATAACGTTCCTCATTTGAAGCAAAAGGGGGGGGGGGAGGCCATAACTGACTCCTTGTTTTTGTGTTAAAGGGGTCAGTTTCTTTACAGCAAAAACAAGGAAAGGCACCATTTCTAAAATGTGCAGACCAGCATAGGGACCACTTTTTTTCAGAGCATGCAACCACTGGCATCTACCTCTTCAATACTGCTACTACCCCTGCCTAATACAATCAGGGGAAAATCAGAAGTAGTCTACCAGCACTGAGATCACTATGGTTAAGGCACATTTGCCAGAAATTACTACTTAGAAAAGAATGAGAAAGTGACTGTGATGACCAGCAAGTACCAAACCAGATTTCTAGTTTGTTAATAGACTTTTCCCTAGTCTGATTTATATGGCTTCATGGGTCAAGTTCCACAGATGTTATGCCATCATCAGATTTGTATAACAGCACTGTAGAAGCATGTAACTGGACTGCTGTCTGATGTGCTGTCACAGTGCTCCGACATAGTTTCCAGTGATTCTGTTTATGCAGCCTTTCCCCTCCACAGAGTACTTAAATATACTCGCTTCCCAGCGCACTACTTTTCTGGTCTGCAACTGCAGTACTGACGGTTACTGTGTGCAATATGGTGACATTGACTTAAACTGCGCATGCTTGACTATCATGCATACACAGTTAGGTCAGCATTGCCATATTGTTCAGGGCTGACTACAGGGCAAACTTCATATGTGTGAGTATCACACATGCGCAGTACTATAATTGCTGCAGTATTACTTACGGCTGACTCTGGTGCAGCAAAAGCACCACATATTCTTTTCCATGTTCCTGCCACTCCTTAAAGCTCTCCACAGCCATATCGGCTCTGACCAGAGCTTGTTTTCTATGGCAGTGTCTTTATGGCAGTGTAATAAAATCTGTCATTGTAACGAGAATTAATATGTCTCTTGTGGTCTTTATTAGTTAAATTGAAAATCTGGACCTTTGTAATTGTTTTTCAGTGCAACTAACAAATCAGAGTTTTTGTCCCCAAATCTGTTCAATCCGAGACAGTTTCTGACGTCAATGAAGGAGTGATGTCAGATTGCCATGCTTGTGACTGCCTCCAGAATGCGTACCTTCAAATAGTCTTTGTCTGTATCTCAAGCATGTTGACTGACTAAATGTCATGTGAGATTTCATTTTGCCAAGGTTTATTTTATTTCTTTTAAGGCTAAAAAAGTAGTTTTATCCTAGCTTTCCTGACCTTGCAATTGTCAAGAACAGCTGTTCAGGCCCAATTATGACAGCTGATTGTCCTCAAAATGTAAAACTTTTTTTTTTCTGTTTTTTAAATGGGGCAACCATCTAGAGTAGCATTGCCTAGTGTAACCCTTCTGCTAGTTTTTAACATTGTCTGACACAAAGTCTCATACCTGAGTATACACTACTCTAAAACAGTTTTTCTGTCACTCCATTCTGTTTCCCTTATTGCAGGTAAACAGAAAGTAAGAAATCAGTCACCTAATGTGTATGCTATGTTGATCCATAAATGAAACTGTATGTGCATGGGTTTGGGAATGATGGGGGCTGTTAGTTTGAAATATCTTGAATTGAAAAGTAATGTGCACATGGGATGGGGTGGGTCGTGGGCTGCAAGAGAATGCACAAATACATGAAAATACCATGCCTGCATTCCCTCTGTGTTCATGTAATTTATTTACTTCATGTCACTAGGTTGAAAACCAAGCACAGCCGTCTGACTCAGCAATAAAATATAATCATTCCTGACTGTTGCACCAGTCCCTGCCATACCCCATCCAACCACAAGAGATGAGCAAGAATGACTAGATGAAGGCTTGTTTGTTGAATATGGATTTTTGTTATTATTTGTAAGGCTTGCACCATGCCAATGGTTGTGTAAATGGGAGTGGCTGACTGAACATGCTCTGAGTATGTGACATGCTATAAGTAGTATAATTTGATCTTTTGTACCAGTGTTTTTTATTTTTTAATTTGCATTTTCTTAGTATCCTATCCCCCCCCCATCCAAAGCATATCCCCCAAAAAAATAAAGTTGGGCAAGCTGATTTGTATACACAGCTTGCATGTCAGATGACATTCTCCAGCCACAATTCAAATTTCCTTTTTACATTGGTTGTACGCATGCACAAACTAATGTATTGTTGCAATACAGGATTTTGGGGGTGTTGCTACTGAATCTACTGCAGTACACTAAACCCTGGGCTTGCAATGGGGCTCAGCAGTTGGCACCAATGACCACTCAGTATGGTCCTGGCATAATCCTCTGCTAGGTGGGCTGAACGGTCATGCACTTCAAAAGACTGAAGCCGCTCCAATCAAAGAGGGAGTTGGTCCTTTGATTAGCATAAAGCCCATGTCAGCAGAGCCAAGCAATCCTGGAATTCCAACACAATACAGCCACCTGTCCTTCAGCTGAATACTGTGGTGGAGTAGGGAAGACAACGACCACAGCAGCTGGGAGGCCCAAAGAGACAGGCGAGTGCTTTCACAAGCAGCTGCCATACAACAACTAGCATGCGACCTTGATTCCAGAGGACGAGCTGGATGGCTGCAGTGTGTGCATGGCAGTTGGAGGTGAGCCAGAGGTGATGGTGATCATGGGAGCATACATCCCATAACAACATCCTTGCTCCTCTGCCCCAACCAAGGGCTTCAAAAGTAGCTGTGGTGCAGCTTTGTCTCCTGTTCCTTGCTCCTCTGACCTCCGCCCCCCCCCAAAGCTTCAACATCAGCAGTGGTGTGGCTTTCTCTCCTGGTCCTCACTCCTGTGCCCCCCACCACAACATTAGCCATGGTGCAGCTTTCTCTTAAAGCTTACACTGGGGTGCCCAATCCCCATGTCGGCAAAACAACCCCACCATGCCACCACTAAGGGACACTGGGGAGCCCACTCCCAGTGTCCCAGTTATTTCCTCCTCCCCATATGCCATCTGGGACACTGGGGAGCCCACTCCCAGTGTCCCCATATCTGTAACCCCCAATAGTCCAGGAACTAGGGAGCCCACTCCCAGTGTCCCTATATCTATATCCCCCCAATAATCTGGGACACTGGGGAGTCCACTCCCAGTGTCCCCAAAAATCATTTACAAATGTACCTGTAATAAAAAAGAAAATGGTTCCCTGACATTTTTTACCTGAAAAAAAGAAAACAGTCCCTCGTCGCCTCCCCCATCCTGATCCTCCCTCTACGCACTCACCTCCCTGCATACCCCCTTACCCCATGCATGCCTCCGGCGGTCAGTGGGTGTCATTTTCTGTGGAGTGGGATACGACTGCACTCTTCAAAGCCGAACCGCAATTGAAGAATCAGGGTAGGCGCCGTATAATGGCTGTCAATGGCATTTTGAACTTATGTTGATCTCTGTGCCATTTTTTTGAATTTTTACACCAAATTTTCAACATAGTGTTTTTGGGACCTCACCTCATGAACTTTGTGACTGTCATCTTGTTAATCAGTCCTGAAAGATGATTTCGTGGTCACTGCAAGGAATTACCTTTGGGGACTGACTAAGGAAATAACAGTGCCAGTGTTCATGAGGTAGGATCCCAAAAAGCCCATGTTGAAAATATGGTGCAAAAATACAAAAAAAATGCCCAAGTTATGCACAGTTATTGAAATTTTGCTATACACGGAAGTAACTTTGACTATTGTTAATATTTTCACTCCAGATTTTCAATATAGCCATTTTTTCATACCACCTCATGAACAGTACAGCTGTCATTTCTCACATCTTGCCTGAAATGTGTTTATGCAGCAGTGGTGTGGAATGGCTTGGTTGCTGTACAAAATCACCTTTTGGGACTCAGTAATGAAATGACAGTGCTAGTGTTCATGAAGTGGGGTGCCAAAAAGGCCATGTTGAAAATCTGGTGCAAAATTGCCTAAATATGGACACGGTATGAGCATGCCTTATGCAGTTTCTATGTAGGAGCATAACTTTATGTTTTCACTCTGAATTTTCAACATACACATTTTATCACATCACTTTATGAACAGTACAACTGTCAGTTCTCACATCCTACCTGAAATGTGTTTTTGCTCTTCTGGCACAGAATTGCGCTGTCACTGTGTGAAATCACCTTTCGGGACTAATTAAGGAAATGACAATGCCAAAGTTCATGAGATGGGGTACCAAAAAGCCCATGTTGAAAATTTGGTGGAAAATTCCTCAAAATGGCCATGTTATGAAGGTTCATTGATATTTTCCTACACACACACGTAACTTTATGCTTTCCTTCCCAGCACCCTCCGTTCCCCATCCCAGCATCCAATTAAACCCTCCCACTCCCTCCCTCTGCATGCTGTGCACCCCACACCCTCCATTCCCCATCTCAGCCTCAAGTTACACCCTCCCGCTTCCTCCCTCTGCACGTTGTCCACCTTGTACCCTCTCACTAACTGACTGTAGCAGTGTCTTTAATCCAGCCACCCTACCCTCAGGCTCTACTTCAGAGTCCCAAACATTACTCTGGATTCTTGACTCCTCTTTCTAGAAAAAACATCAAATTGTTTAACAAGCAACCAACAATCAGCACTGACAAATACTTGTTTATGATCAGTTGACGGAGGATGGAGCACAGAGCACCACAGTGAGCAAGGACTGCTTGGAGGTCAGTGTTAAATAGAAAAGAAAAACATCTGACCTGGTTGAATCACAGCTGGAGATGAATCACAGCTAAAGGGATCTCTGGCCACTGACTGGCAAAAGCAGCAAGTTCATGAAGTGCTGTAGGAGCTAGCTTGGAGGGATTCAATCTGTGGCTAAATCCAGTGATGTGGAGTGGAGGAGATGCCTACTATGCCCTTCTCGACCCAGGCAGAGTGGCAGTGGCATTGCAGAATGTAAGTGTCAGTAAAGTACAAGGTGCAGGGAGCCAAGAAGCTCTTATGTTATAGAGGAGGTGCGGCTACAGGGAGCTCTGGCCACTGACTGGTGCAAGCAGCAAGTCTATGAAGTGCTGTGGCTGTTGACCTGGAGGGTTCTGATCTGTGCCTGAATTCAGTAATCTGGAGTGGGGCAAGAGTGTCTCGATGCTTACTGTGCCTTTCTTGACCCTGGTAGCATGGCATAGGTATTGCAGCAGTGTAAATGTCAGAAAAATCTCAGGTGACAGGAGCCAGGAATTTAAAGCCTCCATGGCTTTCAATTAAGAGATGAAGTGGCTTCAGATGAATTCCTGCAGTGTAGAGGAGATGCGGTTATAGGGAGCTAGCTCTGACTGCTGATTGGCACAAGCAGCAAGTCCAAGAAGTGCTGTTGGAGTTGGCTTGGAGGGGTCCTGATTTGCAGCTGAATCCAGTGGGGTGGAGCAGGGGAAATGTGCCTCAATGCTGACTGTGCTCTTCTTTACCCCAGTGGTGAGGCAGTGACATTGTGGTGGTGAAAGTGTTGTTTTTTTTTTCATTTCTGATTTTCCCTTCTCCTGACAGCCATGTCCAGTGCCCATATCCTGTCCGGCCATGACTTTCCTGCTCATGGTAATGGGATTCCTTGGTCTATGCATGACACACCCGATGGCAAGATCCCTTGGATTGCCCCCTGATGCTGGGTTGCATTCAGCTCCTCGATGAACTCCCCATGTAATCTAATTTGGCCAAGGTGGCAGTGAAGGCCAAGGGCTGCCAGCCCAGAACAGGTCAGATCCAGTGGAGGATGTGGTGATCAGGAGTGGTGTCACCCTCTCATCTGATGTCCATTTTCCACCCTGATTTCTGCCCTGGAGGAAAGGACATGCAATCACATCCTGTTGACATCAGATGAGCTGTCACATCTGACACACCGATGTCTGCCTCTCCTCCAATCCTCTTGTTCCTCTGGTCTCTGGCTCACCAACCCCAGCCAACACTAGGGGTTGGACTATTGCTGAGCACTGCAACCCACCCATTCTGAAAGAGGAGAGCTGTCCACTGGATGCTCCATCCTCCTCTCCCTGGCTGACCCTCCAACACTTAGGGCTTGTTCCCAAACCCGGGTCATCAGTGTCACAAGCAGTAGTGCTACTGCTTGTGCCAGTGGGCTGACTTGTGGTGGTGTAAGTTTCAACAAAGTATGAGGTGCAGGGAGTCAGGAATTTAAAGCCTTCATGGCTTTGAATGGAGATATAATGTGGTTTCTGATATGTTCTGGCACTGTAGGGGAGGCATGGTTATAGGGAGCTCTGGCTACTGACTGGCACAAGCAGCAAATCCAAGAAGTGCTATAGGAGCTGACTTGGAGGGATCTTGATCTGCATCTGAATCTGTTGACATGGAGTTGGGGAGCAAGCATCTGTACCACCTGTGCTCTTCTTAACCCTGGCAGCATTGCAGCGGTGTTGAGGTGGTGTAAGTTTATATGTACAGATATATATATATATATATATATATATATATATATATACACATGTACAGTATGTATGTGTGTGTGTGTATATGTACATACTGTTGTTGCTACTTTAGCGGAACAAGACACAGCTGTATTATTATGTTACGCAGTGTACACACTATCAATCTGACTTTAAAAAATGTTGCTCAGAATGTGTTGGACCCATTGAGCTACAGCATCTATACTGATTTGATGTTGGGTTAAAAAATGTTTGAAACATTGGTCAGTGCATCCACACTAGTGTGGTTCTATGTGGTAATCAACATTTGTGTCCGCATTGCATCTAGTCATATTTTCCATGGTACACTGTTCTGAGGGCCGATTACCCTGCTTACAGAAAAAAACTACACCACCATATCTTGTAAATGTTATTTGTATTTATATTAACAGACAACTCTTTTCAAGTAACTGTCAAGGATATATGTGATTGTTTCATTTTATTTCCACTCTTCAAACCAGTCCTGTAACTATCCTGGGGGGTCTCCATTTTCTGATTGTTGAAATCTCATTGTCCTTGAGATCAGCATTAGATATGAGAACTTGACCTGTCAGCACCCTTTGGACTCCACAGTATGCTTGTCTGCTGAATTACAGCTCAATAAAACAAGTTGCAGCAAGCTGTGAAATACCACATTTACCTTCAATTAGCTTTGCAAAATGTCTGAGTTATGATGCAGGATTTTCCCCCTAAACTGCATCCAGTGTGTGTGTTTCCAGAGACTTTTTTTTCAAGATATTTGTACTTTCAGCATAAAGGTACATGGTATAACTGGCTGCTGCAAAATCATGTTCTCACGTGATAATACAACTCCCATGGACAATGAGATTTCAACAACCATAAAATGGAGACCCCCAGGATAGTTACAGGGGACTAGCATGAACCGTGAAAACAAAGTAAAGTAAACACATATATCCCCAACAGCTACAGGAAAAGAGATGAATGCTGACATAGAAACAAATTAAACTTATAAGATATGAGGGTGTCGTTTTTCCTTAACTAGGATCTTACTCCTGCCCACATTGGTAAGTAAACCATATGTACTAAAAGGGTAGAAAAAATCCCCTGTAGTGCATAGGGCTGAGGCAGTGATGCCTTACCTCCTGTCACACCAGTGACCCATGTTTGCTGTGCGAGTGGGTCATTGGGGGCCAGCCGTGGTGGGAGAGGATCGAGTGTCTGAAGGACAGCTCTACTCTCCTTGGGAGAGTGAAGAACTGAGGCTGGCATTGCCTGACACCTAGTGGAGGCTAGGTGTTGGCATGCCTGGCACAGTACAGTGGGGCATGGTGGTGGAGCAGCTGGCAGATGTGATGCAAGAAGACACGTGCATGGCAGGCCCACTGTTGGCATTGCATGCTCTGCCACTGAAAGAAAGAAACATGGAAAATGGCAGCCTGGGTCGAGCGACTTGATGGCCATCCACTACAATGCACCATCTCCAGAGGGTAACACCTGTACTGGATCCAGTCCTAGTGGGTGAGTTAGGGGGCTCCCCACCACCCCACCATGGGGGGGGGTAAGCTGTGGGGGTAGCAAGGTGATGGCCTGATAGGAGGATGGGTGTGAGATGGATGGCGGCAGGATGAAAGTATACCAGGAAAGAAAGGGGCCAACCAGGGGGCCAGGGGAGGAAAAAAGTAAGAAAAAAAAAAGGTAGGAAAAATCCTGTGTCTTGATTGGTTGAGAAAATTCCAAAGACGTGTTTCAGGAAAAGTAACCCCATGGCTTTAGACATCTTCCAGCAACCAGGACATAGTGCCTGCAAGTATCAATGCCTCCCTTAAAAATAAATAAGACACAGTTATCAACTCCCAACACCCAGCTCCACCTCAGTCATGCTTAGTAACAAAAAGAATAGAATAACTACTTCCCTATCTATCTTATTTTTTATTCCTAAGTGTGACCTATTGACTACTAGCCTCCAGCATTGATTTCTGCTCCACATACGGTCCATCCTACCTCATCTCTCGCCTTTTGTCCCATTTGCAATTGCAGTCAGACCTGTCAGCAACTAGTACATCTGGTATTTCTCTTGCCCACAACAATGCCTTTCCCCCCACCAACATACCCGAATGCGACGCAAACTCACAGCAGCAAGAAACATGAAAGTCAAATTCTCAATAATTGAAAAAAACTGCTAAACAAATGCTTCACTCCAGCAGGGGCTGTTCAGTGATACAGCAATGGGGAGCCAGACCACAAAGGAAATAAAACACAGCAAACCGTGCAAACATAAGGGATAATACTTGTAGAGAGATTGGGGAGATCAGAAATCACAAGAAATTAACCATCCACATAGCTCCCTCTTATGGCTGAAATACACTGTATATATACAGGCTCTACCTGGCTTTTTCATTACTTTTTAAGACTTTTTTTTTGTTTTTATCATGCTAATGAAATGTTAAATTGTTTTTCCTTTTTAACTAAGTAACCCATTTTATAGGCACAACAAGACACACCATGGTGTGGTTTCTTTTCCTGAACCACACTTCAGGGTGGTTGAAGACACTTGACACTTGCCTTGTACCTTGCAATGTACTCTGGCTGTGGTTCAGGAAAAGAAACGCACACCCTGTCATATCCTATTGCTTACATACTGCAAAACCATGCTTGAAATCTTGTTTAAGCCTACCTCTGAGCTGGGCTTGAGCACAGTTTTCAAACATGGTATAAACCATGTCAAATGTGGATGCAAACTATATTAAGAAGTTACAGAATGCTTTAACAAAGTTAAACTATTTTAAATTCCCTAGTCGGGACAGGGTCTTGCAGTCATACACTATATTGGTGCCATTGTGTTGAAGGTCAGTGCAAACTACCAAATGTCTCACCTTGTGAAGCCATAATATTTAAATTTAAAATATAACATTGAAAGAACTATCAATGCCTTAGTGAAAACTTTAAAAACACATAAGGCTCAATTTTCAAAGCTCCGCTTTTGGCACAAGGTGCTTATGTCAAATGGAATTGATGCAAGTGGATCCTCGTGTTAAAAGTTGTTGCAATTCTGATTTTTGTATGCAAGCTGCATACAACAGGAGGCCATGTGACAAACCAGCCCTGCACCACCCCTGCTCCCAAGTGGTGGTGCACCAAAGCGGAAGGGAGCTTGCATCATGGCAGGGCTGCAGCATCCCCTAATTTGAGATAAAAAAAAAACCCTGCCGTGGCCGCAAGTCATGGCTGTAGTTAGACCAGCCATGGCCCAGTCTAACAGCTCCTACTCCACAGGTTGGGACTGTGCTGGGTTGGGGGAGGACCTGCAACCTGCCTGGTATAGTTACAATGGCCAGTGCTGGCACCAGGCAGCTGTCCCCTGTACAATCCCACAGGCCTACAGACAGGGTACTCCCTATTGTGCAGACAATAACCCTGTTCTGGAGGTGCTATCAGCCCTGCCAGCTGTCCCATATCTTGCAAACTCCTTGACACGTGCAGACATTCCATGGCTGCCTGGTATGCAATGCAGTTGTGTGACAGGGACGTACTCTTTGGCAGCTTGACATGCCTCTGATGCACAGCCCTCTGTGTGCTGGCATACTGCATCTATAGGTGTTGTAGTAGCAACATCAGGTTCTTAGGGTTCCCCATAGGCAGGTGCCATAAATGAGTCTAGCAGACAGAATTATAAACAAACTGCTACCACATATACAGGACTGGGGAAGCTCTGTCCCTGCCACCGTACTCTACCTTGTTGAAACATGGGTTATGAGGAAAGGCTGAGGGATCTGAACATGTACTTCCTGAGATGTAGAAGACTATGGGGGGATATGTGCCTTGTATACAGGGCACATGATAATAGAGACTTATGGGAATGTTTAGGGCTGATGGCAAGGCAAAACAGTAGGGACACAAGAGGGAATGACCAGCAACTAAAAGGGGCACATTACAAAAAGAACGCAAGGGGTTAGTGGTTTAATCAAAGTGTGTTTCAGAATGGAACAGTTTGCCGGCAACAATAGTACAAAGTAGTAGTATGGCACAACTTCAAAGATTATTAGACCACAACACCTATCCATGAAGGAAAGGGGGAGGGGTAGGTTTCAGTTTATGAGGTGTGCAAGTGTGTATGACTAATGCTACTCAACTTGTATTCTCTTATGAATCCTATGAGAAAACAGTGTCAGGGACATGTCAGGTGGGTGAGTACATACTGTATAACACTCATGTATCTAACAGTGACAGTCCCCGACACTCTAGTACGGCATCTGCATGGATCTGCCTGAACAGGTTGACTACACTTGGGGGTACAGGCAGATCCATGCAGATCCATGCAGATGCCCTACTGGACTGTCAGAGACTGTCACTGTTAGAGTGTTGAACAGTATACCCCAGCAGGGTCCTTGGCACACCCAGAGTTTTCCACAGGCACGTATCAGTGCAATGAGCACCTCTAGAAAGACATTTGAAAATCAAGCCCATAATATTTAGACATACTCCAGGTCACATTTTTTAGGGTTGTTAATGAAACAAATTGGGGGTGGTGTAAATACCTTAGCCTGAATATTCGGGCCAAATATTCTATTCGAGCCCTAAATATTTGGGTATTCGGTATTCTTATTTGGGTATTCGGAGGAATGTAATTAACACACACAAAAAAAAACAAGCAGAAAAAGAAACAGTTTTCACCCTCCTTCTCAGCCCAAATACTTAAATCCAAGCCCCTCCAACCCCCAACCTCTGTTAAGAAACTCTGTTGCATCATCCTCCCCACCCAGCATCTGAAATTTGATATTTTAAAGTAGTAAAAACACCAATGATGGGTGATGGGACAACCCATCTGCCTCCATGGCTGGCTGTCATCTAAGCATGTAAAGAAAACTAACTCCTCCCACTTTCCACCCTGGCTGGTGGCACCTTCTGACCACCCTCCTCCTCAGCACCCAATTCTTGTGATAAGTAGTACTGTCATATCAAGAAGGTGACTGGCATAAGCCTGCTCTCCTTCACAGCTGACAATGTGCTACAGAATTAAAATGATCCCATGCTTGCTCAGCTGATCATGTCACTCTACAGACTCAGAGCAAGCATGGGCAGGAGCACTTTCATTCTGTAGCAGACAGACAGCTGCAGAGGAGGGTTGGTTTGTGCAGATCGCCTTTTTGTATAAAAGTAAGATGCATGGCAAGAATTAGGTGCTGGGTGTGGGGGGGGAGGGTGATTGGTGGGTTATGCCACCCAGGGGGGACATAATTATTTTTCTTTAGGTGCAAATGAGTGCTTTGATGGTGACTGGCCATGGAGACAGGCACGTTGTGCTGGTTGCCCATGGTGTGAGTTCTTCCTACTTAAAATATCAAATTGTGGGTGTAGGGAGGAGGAGGGTGAGATTGGGTTACTAACAGAAGGTGGGAGAAGGAGGGTGGGGAACTGTTCCTTTTTTTTTGTTAACAGCATTTTCCAAATAGGCAGTAGATGCATAGTGCCACTATTCATCATTCAGATCCGAAAAATGAATAGTGCATTATTTGTGGTATTCATGAAATGCTATTCATTGCTGACATACCCCTAAATCAAATGTCATCTTAAATACAGTGTTTCACTTTTGCCTTTTTCTGTTTTGTAAATAATCTATGTCACCATCTATAAAAACTTACTTTATATGCATATCTTCAAATTTTATAAGCTAGTGTATTATTTCAAATGTCCAGATATGTTACATTGTACTTAGAGATATGTTGCGAAATTCTTTAACTACAGATAGACCTGTTGGCATAGTTTAAATGACTGAAATGCATGGATACTAGTGCCCATTAAAGTGACTGGGAATCAATTCACACCTTTGCACTTCTCCCATTCTTTCTGTGTAATACTGTATGTTCTAATTGGATTTGAATCTGTGATGAATCTGACCATTGTAGAAGTGAAACAGTTCACACATTTTCTCTAATTGTTTATGATTAATTTCTTCTTTACCACTCTTTCCTTGTGATGGTTTAATCTCTGCACGCCCATTTGTATCTTTGATATTTGCCGGGATTGGCTGGTGGTGTTGTGCTTTATAACTGTAAGGCTGCAATTGCTGTTTTCATCTAACTGTGCCTGTCAATTCCTGGGTTGAAGGCAGGCAACCCTCTGCATCAGTGAGAGAGGGCTGGACACTGAGAAGCTGCAACTGTAAGTTTCTAAGTGATCACACCACACAGCTTTTCTTGACACACCTATCCTTAATCTTTCACCAGGAGATCAAAGGGAACCCTGGTATATCCTACCACTCTTGCCTTAGACAACACTTGACTGACATATGTGTAAGCCCCCCAAATGCAGGCTTACCATTTTTGGTGGGAACTCATGCAGCTCCAGCCCCTCCTCGATCCCAGGACTGTGGTTGGACTTGAGGCCTGGTCCCTGTTGGCACCGGAAGATTGGTGACATCCTGCCCCATGCTGTGGAGGCGGCTGGGGTCCACGGAGCAAGCAGCACCTCTCGGAGTGGTAGGAGCAGCCCTGAATGGCAAAAGGATGACCAGGGTCACTCAAATAACAGAAAAAGAAAGATGTGTGTCGTGGGCATGGCGGCTGTGTGCCCGGCAGCATGCGGATGTCGCCAGAAGGAATTTAAAGGAGCAGTGCTTCTATTACCCTTTTGGCCATGCGTGACCAGAAGTTCAGTGTGTCCTCGACAAGTGAAAAGTGTAGCCCACTGGCTGCCTGTTTGCTGTGGGCTGTCTGGCTACACCCCCCCCCCATTCTCTAAAGCCAGAGCAGGAGGAAGACTGCAGCTGCTGCAGGGTAAACAGTGCAGGAGAGTCCCTAGAGAGCACTGAGGTTGAGTGGCTGGGCTGGAAGGGACAGCAAGAGGTAGCTCAGGGGCCCTGTGGACTACTCCCTGCTGGAAAAAGTGGGTTCAGCCAGGGGAGAGCCCTGGACACTGGACTGCCATATCCAAGCCCTGTTTGTGGGAAACTGAGTCACCCTGTTTCTCCAGGGTGAAATTGTTGCTGCAATGAGGCGAGAGAGAGAGAGAGAGAGAGAGAGAGAGTAGGATGGACAGGCATGCCTTGTGAACACTGCATATAAAGGCCCTCGGGCAAAGCTGGAAAGGCCAGGCAGGCAAAGAACAGCACCTCACTCACATTCTATCCCTGCCATTCCTTGATCTGGGAGTTTTGTCACCCCTCTGGACAACTGTGAGTACCCCAAGCTACAGCTCTGGGGATCTTTTTGCATCAGCTGATAGGGTTGGGGAAGAGTCCCACCCCCTACTACAGATTTAAGCGCCTTGAACTTGTTGTGTTGTCCTACAAGGGCCTCACTGAGAAACCGCAGGCCTGCAACAGAGAACGGTGAGGTACCCACCATCAGGGACTATTCTGAGTGCACCCAGGGGAGGGGGGAAGCTCCTAAGGGGTTGTGTGCATGAGTATATGGAGGCATGAGGGGGTAGCCCTCACCTTCCCTCTCTTAGAGCTCATTAAATAAAAGGGATTACTGTTTGCCCTTTACTCTAAGTGTTTGTGATTTGTCATTATCGTTATTGCGGGGTGGGGTCATTGGGGTAACTGTGCTGGAGGGGTCAGCCTCTACGGGGATACACCATTATTCCTGGGGAGTGGAAGCCTGTTTTTGTCCACATGAGTCCATGCCACTGCCCCAGGTGGAGGTACCAAGTCACCATCGGCTTTCCGGCCAGAGCTCTGGCCCGGCCCCTTGGGGGAGTATAATGGTTGCTCAGAGGGCTCTGGGGCAGCCCAGGTGAGTGGAAAAAGGGGCTGTTACATATGGAAGAATGGGGCAACATTTTACATATCCAGATAACAAATAAGGAAATTTTAATGACATATTACATCTGTTCACACTAATGTGTGTGTGTGTGTGTGTGTGCGCGTGTGTACATGCATGCGTGTGTGTGTGTATGTGTGTGTGTGTTATTACAGTTTACAGCCAGCCTAGAGATGACATCAAATGGCAGTAATTGAATGAGACAAATGAAGGCCTAGGTTAAACAATAGCTCATTGGATGAAGTGGAACCTAAGGAGGTCTCTTCAATAGTGACTGTGCTGGGGCCACTCAATGGCCCAATGGTATTGCACCATTGTTCAGGGCTGGTTTCTCGTTGCTTGCAGCTGTGTGGCCAGAGCTGAGAAATACTGATGTTCGCAGTGCATCCCAGCCTGTGAGGGGTGGTGTCACACTTCACCACCATAGTGAGCCTCTGCAGTAGGCCAGACAGCCTGCTTCCTCACAGGGGGATGCGCTGCATGTGACTGAGGACTCCACTGGGCAGTGTATAGCACCAATGAGGAGGCGGGTGTAAAGAGGGAGGAAGCAAGCACAAAGATTGTGGTAACATACTCTGCTTCTAGCAGTATAACCTCCATGGGTGTTCTCGTCCCCACGTCACAATGATTAGCATATATTAATAATAATAATAATAATAAATTTATTTTTAAGGCGCCTTTCAAAATGTCAAGATGCCTAACAAGTTTTAAAACACATCAATTATCCAGGTCATAGAGTAATAGAAACAAATAAAACAAATAAACCTTTACAGAGTTAACCTTCACCAAAAGCCTGAGCCCACAGATATGTTTTTAAAGATTGTTTGAATACCTCCACGGTTGTGCACTCTCATAACCATCTGGGTAGAGAATTCCAGAGGGTAGGGGCCACATGCATAAATGCACGGCCCCCCGAAGATTTCAAACAAACCCTCGGGATCTCCAGCAACCCCTCATCGGCTGAGCGAAGCAATCATCCAGGGCAATAGGGGACCAGGAGCTCTTTCATGTAATCCGGGCCAAGTCCGTGTAGGGCTTTAGAAGTCAAAAGACTGACTTTAAAGGTGATCCACCACTGTACTGGCAGCCAATGCAGTCAGCGCAGCACCGCTGTAATATGACAGGATCTAGAAGTTCCCATCAAAAGCTGTGCCGCAGCTTTCTACACTAGCTGCAAGCGGTGTATTTCCACCCCAGGTAGCCCTAGGTAAAGGGATTTGCAGTAATCCAGGTGTGAGGACACAAAGGTGTGAACCAGCCAATTGAATTGAATTAAATTGAATTGGTGTTGAAGCTGAAAATGTACAAAGTAGGGAAATGAAAAATATGGATAGCTCCCTGAAACCTTAATGAATCAATGGTATGGTGTCCCTTGGGGTTTGAATGATCAAGTAATGCATGGTTGGAGTTACCCTAATATCGGCACTGTCTTGTCTCAGAAAGCTAATGCCTCAGCAATGCTTGCACAGAAGTGTCAATATTAGGGTAATGCCAGCACTGTCTCACATGATCATTCAAACCCCTAGGAACACCTCACCACCAATTTTCCAAGTTTCCAAGAACTCTTTAACCTTATTGTTATTTCTCTACTTTGTACAGTTTGTGCTTCAAGCCTAACAGATGCATTAAGGTAGTTGTGTGCAGTAAATTTAGGCTATAGATACAGCATAAGTGTAAAACCTGTTTACAGATCCGATGAGACATCGTGACTGCTAACAATCTTATTTATGTAGCAAGTGTGGGGGAGGGGCATCCATTGGAGTGTGTACAAAACCCTCTACTTCACAGCCATTGTAACATATGAGATCAGCTTTCTTCATGTATTCTCTAAGCCAGGGTTTCTTAAATGGTGAAGTCAGCCTTCCTGGGAGGCCCCAACCTGTTTCGGGGGAGGCTCAAGTAAGCATGAAAAAGTACTGTATTTAAATTTTGAGTTTTACATATTTTGTGTGAAGTGATGAGTCAAACTGAAATTCGTTTATGTATTTATTTACAAATCAGTGACCAGGAAAGGCACACTGAACCAAGGCTCATTTCAGATGTACCTGAGGAAGGGTCAGAAGTGAATACAATTCATAAGGTAACTGCAAAACCGCCAAAAAATACAAAATGAACAATAGTACTGGCCTGCATCTCTCCTGGAGGGGAACACAAGTCCTCAGTGAGTGGTTTAAATGTTACATAGGTGAGCATTTAAACTAGTCAATGGGGTGGCAGAAGGAAGCAGGGAGACATAAACTGCCCCCCCCCCACCCGCAAGCTAAAAAAGTCAGTAGGGAGAACCATAAGAGAAGCAAATCACTAAGAGTACCTGATAACAAGAAAAACAAAATGGTAGGAATAAAAAGGGAGGGAAATGAGGGCAGAGGGGTTAAGGAAAGAAAGCAGTGGGGAAAAGGGGGGATTGACGTGCAGGGAGGTATCAGAATTTAGAATGCCATGTGTGCAAACACTCAAAGTCTGTGAAATAAGATCCCGGACCTAGTGGCCATTATGAGAGAGGCTGACTTGGACATTGTCACCATTACCAAAGTCATGGTGCAATGAGAACCATGACTGAGACTTAGCTATACCAGGATACACTTTGTTCAGGAAGGACAGGGTGGGTAAGAAAGGGGGAGAAGTGGCTCTTTACATGAGGGATAGTATAAAAGCAACAGAGATAGAGGGAACATAGGGAGGGGAGGTGGTACTGTGGGTCACCCTAGAGAAGGGGAATGGAGCTTCTATTCACAGTGGTGTGATCTACAGACCTCCAGCATGGGGGGGGGTGGAGATGGATATGGTTCTGATGGAAGCCATCCAAAAGGGTAAATAAGGGGGAGGTGCTACTAGTGGGGGACTTCAGTTTGCCGGAGGTAGACTGGAGCTTCTCAGCTTCAGCTTCAGCTAGGAGCAGGGACATGCTGGACTCACTGCAACGGGTCATTCCTCAGGTAACTTGTAAGGGAACCCACTCATGAGGGAGCAATGTTGGACCTTGTACTCACCAACGGGGACAGTTTTGAAGATGTCACTGTGGGTGGCCACCTGGGAACCAATGATCACTGTATGGTGTGTTTCAATATAAGAACTATGACAGAAGTGAACCACACAAAGGTGAAGTTCCTGGACTTCAAAAAGTCTGATTTTACAAACATTGGAGAACATAGGAAGATATGAAAAATGCCAGCAGATACAGGCTTCAAGGTCCATCAAGTCTGCTCGATTGTGCAGCTAGCAGTGTGTTGCTCTGCAGCTGCCCACCCTCCCCCATCCGTCCGGTAGTGACCTTTCCCTTGACCTTCCCCTTGACCCTGTCCCACCCCTTCTTAAAACTGGCCATCAATTTTAAAGTTACCACCTCCTCCAGGAGTGCATTCCACCCATCCACCACCCTTTCTGTGAAGTAGTGTCTTCCCATTTCCCTCTTGAACTGTCCCCTCTCAATTTCAGACTGCCCCCTAGTGTTTATCCCTCCCTTTAATCTAAAAATACCCTCTGTACTTACCTTGTTTATTCCCCTCATATATTTGAAGTTTTTGATCATATCCTCTCTATCCCTCCTCTCCTCCAGGGAGTACATGATGAGCTCCCTCAGTCTGTCCTCATAGGGTTTGTCCTCTATTCCCGTGATCATCGTGGTGGCTCTGCACGGACCCCCTCCAGTAACCTGACATCTTTTCTTTATGTAGGGCCACCAGAACTGCACACAGTACTCTAGGTTTGGTCTGACCAGTGACCTGTACAGTGGCAGGATGACCTCCCTCTGCCATGAGGTGATGACTCTGGCAATACTCTTCAGCATCTTGTTGGCCTTAGCTGCTGCCTTCCTGCACTGTGCTGAGTGGTTCATTTGCCCTGTGATTATCACCCCTGGATCCTTCTTTTCCTCTGTATTGGATAAATGTAACCGTCCATTCTGTAGTTTCTGGCTTCCATGTGCAAAATCTTGCTCTTCATTGCATTGAAACCCAGCTGCCATGTGTCTGACCAGCGTTCTAATTTATCCATGTCCTCCTGCAGTCCTAGCCACCCCTCTGTGCTGTCCACCATTGCTCCAATCTTTGTGTCATCTTCAAATAGGCTGATCTTGTTACTAACTCCATCTGTAATGTCAGCAATGAAGATGCCAAACATCACTGGACCCAGCACTGATCCCTGTGGAACCCCACTTATTACAGCCCTTGAGGATGAAAGTTCCCCCCCTTACAGCAACCCTCTGATGACCGACTCCACCATTCTCTCTCCTATGCCCAGACAACCCAATCTGCTAACCAGCCTCCCATGTGGCACTGAATCAAAAGCCTTGTTGAAGTCCAAGTACAGGACATCCACCACATGGCCCCTGTCAATAGCCCTTGTTACCCTGTCATAGAAGTCTATCAAGTTTGTCTGGCAGGATCTACCAGTGGTAAATGCATGCTGCCTGCTGTCCTGGAGACCATTCACCTCCCGGAAGGTTACAAGCCTCACTTTTAGGATAGTCTCCACGAGATCCCCACAATGGAGGTGAGGCTGACTGGCCTATAATTTTCTAGCTCATCCTTGAGCCCACCTTTAAGGATGGGTACCACATGTGCCATCATCCAGTCTTGGGACATGCATCCAGTCCTCAGAGAGGTTGTAAACAAGTCTGCCAGTGGTCCTGCTAGGACCTCTGCCTACTCCATCAGCACCCTGGGGTGTATGCCATCTAGACCTGGTGCTTTATCCATCCTCTATGCTCTAAGGCCCTCTAACACTCTGCTCTCTGGTATTTCCTTTTCTGTTGGTTCAGCCGCCCCCATACCCACTGTTTCCTTCCCCTGTGGCATTGGCCCCTGGATTTCCCTGGCAAATACTGAGCAGAAGTAGTCGAGTGCTTCAGCTTGCTCCACCTCATTCTCAGCCCACCCGTTGGCCACCTTAATCCTAACTGTTTGATCCTTACAGCTTCTTTTTCTCCCTTATGTATCTGAAGAAATTTGTCATGCCCTCACCTATCCTTTGTGCCAGCCTAGGCTGCCTTGGCTGCCCTGACCATTCTGCTCACCTCTCTTGATTTCTTCATGTACTCCTTCCTGTCTTCTGCTTTTTTGGATCTCATGTATTTCCTGAAGGTTGCCCTCTTTTCCTTAACACTTGCTAATATCGCCCTGCTTAACCAGCTTTGGAATTCCTATGGAATGCCTTAGGGATGCCCTGGCAGGGAGAGAGAACTTGGGTGGAGTGGTGGAACAGTGGGTGGAACTAAAAGTGGGGATAGTGGAAGCAACAAACTTGTGCATCAGGCAAGTAAGCAAAAACAAGAGGAAAAAGAGACCACTATGATTCTTAAAAGAGGTGACTGGGAAGGTAAGGACAAAGAAGTTAACATTCAGGAGGTATAAGGAGACACAGAGGGAGGAGGACATGGAGGTATATCAGAAGAAGTAACGGAGGCAGGGAAAACATTCAGGAGATCAAAGGTGCAAATGGAGGAAAAAGTAGCTCAGGCAGCAAAGAAAGGACAAGACATTTTTCAGGTATGTAAGCAAAAGGGGAAAGACCAGAGAAGTGATTGCAAGGATAAGGAGGGAAGGGTGTGTGTGTGTGTGTGTGTGTGTGTGTGTGTGTGTGTAAGGGGACAAGGAAAAAGAAGTGTTCAGTGTTCACAGAGGAAAGGGAAAGAGAGGGACCACAGATAAATGTCAGGGGCATAGAAGGTACAGAGGGGGATACTAGTCCATTTACAGAGGAGAATGACCTGAAGGCACTTGCAAATCTGAAAGTGGATAAGGCAATGGAGCCAGGCAGGATATATTCAAGGATACTGAAGGAGCTCAGAGATGTGTTGGCTGCACCTCTGACAGTCCTGTTCAACCACTCACTGGAGATGGGAGTGGTCCTGGAGGACTAGAGGAGGGTAGATGTAGTCCCACTGCACAAAAGTGATAGCAGGGAGAAGGCTGGCAATTACAAGCCAGTCAGCCTGACTTCAGCAGTGGGCAAATTAATGGAATGGAACAAACAAAAATACCGGCACCAGGATTCAGTACATAATGAGACAAGTTTATTATAAATACAAACTACAATGATACCTTGGTGATGAAAAACCATAGCAGGACACACTCCCGACTTGGTTTCGCCCAAAGGCTTTATCAAGGGATACTGGTCCAGGGAGCCTTAGGTCTTTTTAAAGTGCATGTAGCAATAGTGTGAAGTTACAAATTTAAAAGTGCAGTACATAGGTGACTGTACAGAAACAGTAGTTTCAATAAAAAAAAATATATCAATAAATACCATTTGTGTCACAGTTAAAACCTCATACTCATAAGAGTAGGCACACATTCCATCATCACATTTACAGTGAACTTATTAGCACTTCACATCAGATTTAATACTTAAGTAGGTGATGGAAAAGTTCCAAGGGCCTTCTCTTGTGGTGAGTAAAATATCTGCCACCCCCTACGGCTGGCCATTACCTTCCACTCATATGGACATAGTGATAAAAGTCACATAATAGAACTTGTGACAAAAAATAGAAGAGATAAGAAAAACATCCATTAGTCACATGTTAAGCAAGCAAGCAAGCAAGCAATTCTTTATTTATGAAACGCTATTCCAGTAGATCATAGCGTTGTACAAATATCATAAAAACATTTATCAATCAACCCATACGTATAAAAGCAAATAATAAAATAGCAGAAATTTTAATGTTAGAGAAAGCTGAATCAAATAAATACGTTTTTAGGGCAGATTTGAAGGCCTCAATGTACAGGCACCCTCTAATCGGATGAGGTAGAGAATTCCACAGGGTCAGAGCTGCAAAAGTAAATGGTCTGGCTCCCAAGGTTGTCAAATAGACCCTGGGAATCTCTAGCAATAGCTCGGCAGAGTGGAGAGGGCGAAGAGGGTGGTTGGGTGCATGTTATAACAAAAACATATATCAAATTTTCCTTTTGCTTTTAATTAGTGGCATCACATCCAGCCTGTCATTGAGTCCCAACAGATAGTAACCTCACAGCTGGAAAATCCACAACACCTCCCTCTGTAGGAGTAAAGCCTCCAAGTCCCTCCTCCCCCGCTTGCCTAATGTCTCCTTCTCGATGCCACAGAAGTTAATATCATGACATTCTGTTACAGGGGATTCCTTCACATGAACAGCAAGGGCATTGCTCACGTTTCACCCTCATGTGCTCCACAGTTCTGGATGTCTTCCTTATGTAAAATACACCACAGTTACACCAGGCCAGATATACAACATGTGTGGAGTCACAATTAATAAAAGTCCTAATGTCAAATGTTTTTGTTTCATTACTGCTGGTGAAATGTGTTGTTTTCTCCATCACTGGACAATATTTACATTGGACATATTTGTAGTAGCCCTTGGGCAAACTTAGTAGGCACATGTGTGTTTTTTCTGTAGTGGGTTGAAGACATAGGATTCTACAGCTGGATCTGTGTCTGGCTCAATGTCTTCCTCTTTCAGGATTTATTCTACCGATAGGTTAAAGGTGCAGCTATGGGGGCAACGTTTGTCCCCAGTTATGCCAACCTATATCTCGGTTACTGGGAGAAAGAAATAGTCTGTAGTTCCGTGACCAATCCTTTTTCCCATAGGATGGATCTCTGGAGGCGCTTTATAGATGACATATTTATAGTATGGAGGGGTGACAGAGCACAGTTGGATGACTTTTATGGTGCATGGAGAGTACCAACCCTAATCTGAGGTTTACTGCAAATGCAAGCCCTACAGAGGTGTGCTTTGGGTAGGGTAGGAAGAAATAGTCTGTTGGTTAAATAGGATCTGCAGCTTATCCTCTAGGTAGGGAAATGAGCAGACTAGGTGGGCCAAGCGGTCCTTATCTGCCGTCAAAGTCTATGTTTCTATGTTTCTTTCTGGATTTAGTCATTAGCAAAAAAGGCGATGGTACAGTAAAGAAAAATCTGTACAGAAAATCCACAGATAGGAACACCCTCCTATAAGCAACCAGTTGTCACCCCAGGCATATCATCAAAAACATACGTAAGTCCCAGTACATGAGAGCAAAAGGAAATTGTAGCAGTGAAGATGATTATTTGAGACAGAGTAGGGCCAAAATAAATATTTTGGAATTTAACAACTGGTGTATGATTTGGTCCAACAAAGCTATTAATTGTAATTACTGTAATGCACTTTAAAGATTGCTGAGAGGTCATAATGTTGTTGTTGTTTGTCATTTGTATTCACTGTGATTGTTTATCTTGTTATATTATATATTGTTTATGTGTATATGTGTAACTTTTGCACTTTACTTGGCCTGGAACTTCATTGAAAATGAGCCTTGCTCAAGTGAATGTATTCCATTTTTCTTATGAATAAAACATGATTTACTACTACTACATGAGAGTAAGATTCCAGCAGAGGGGTTACATGTTGGAAATACTGAACCAGTCAGAAATTGCAATTAACACCATGGGCAGAAGTGAGCTACTTACACAGAGGGTCCATGCTGCAGTCATAGAGCCATGTCTTAAGTTTGTTAGCACATATGGTAGTAAATCCACAGCTATTAGAAACATAATGTCATGGAACTGGGGCATCATTGGTTCTGATCTGATACTTAAGAACTCCTGCTCCACCCTACCCAGATTCAGTTATAAAAGGGCCACGAATTTCTGACAGTTTGACACATAGGGCCCGATTCCAAGATGGCTTACGTATGTCACAAGGTGACTTGTGCCAAACCCTATGGTACAAATCGCGCTTTGCGAAATATATTATGCCATTTGCAATTCCAATAGGCTGCCTGTGACATGGCGCAGGCCACCTGCGTCAAAGGGGGGTTATGCCACTGGCTATGCTGGCAACCCCCTGCAACATGGTGCAAGGCGGTTTCCAGCATCAATTACATCAATATTCCAGGAGAGTGGTTTACAGAATTGCAAATTGTGATTCCAAGTGGGACCCAGTAGACACTGGCATAAGTATAGTTAGACCAGCTATTAGCTGGACTAATGGTACCTACGTCCACCAGGGTTACACAACTGTGCCTGGTGCCCTGACAGCTGCCCCCCAAGGTCCCCCATGGGTGCCCATACCACCCCTCATGGCAGGGCCACCACCTGTGGGCAGCTGGCACCCTCATCCCTATCCCTGAGCTGTGCTCCCAAGGGGCAGTTCCCGTCCCCTGCATGCCAGGCCCCCCACGGTGGTCCTGTGGCCCCCACCCCTCCTCCGCCCTGTGAGGCAGTGCCATGGTGTTAGGGTGCAGGGGCTTTGGGGGAGCCCGCGTCTTGTGCTGCTGCAGGCCTAGGCCCTGTGTCTTGTGGCACCCAGGTCAGGTGCACCCTTCCTGTGGTGCAACCCTGGAGCTGCCACAAGTTGCAGGGCATAAGTGCCGGGGACCCTGCCTGTTCTGGAATATGGCATAGGGTCCCCGGCATAGTGGCGAATGTCACAGCTCACATACACCAGTGAGTTGTGGCATTTGTCTTGGAATTGGACCCATAATCTTCAACCCACTACAGAAAAAACACACATGTGGCTACCAAGTTTGCTCAAGGGCAACTACAAATGTGTCTGATGTAAATATTGTCCAGTGATGGAAAAAACAATATATTCCACCAGCAGTAATGCAACAAAATCATTTGTCATTAGGGGCCTGATTCTCAAAAGCTCCCGACATGGCATAAGGGGCTTGCACCACAAGGATGACGCAAAGTGCCCCATGCACCAAAAAATGCATTGGGAGTGATTCTCAAAGGCAGCCTGCATCATCCACAGGCTGTCTGCACCAAACAGGGCTTGCACTACTCGTGTGCAACAAAATAGGCTGCGGCATGATGCTAGGGGCTTGTGGCAGATGCAGGCTGCTAAATCCCCTCAATCAGGATTCTTAAAACTCTCCCTGAGGACAAATTTCTAAGTACCCACAGTCCCTCTCTCCAGCCCCTATCCCCCTTTACTATAAATGATGATCCCTGGTGATCTTTCAGCTGCCCCCAGGCCCTGATCCCTCATTATGACATATGAACACATCATTGGTGGTCTAGTAGACCCCACCCCCTACCCCAGCATGCAGTGTCCAAGCACCCCACTCCCCCATCCCCAAACCAAGCCAGCTACTGGCACAGCCCACCGTTCACCACTACAGCCAGCCGCTGACTGAGCTCTCAATGAATGCTATACTGTATTAAGTATGTGCTCATTGATTGACAGCTTCCTCTCTCACAAGCCGTGCCAACCTGAATGTAAAGTGCTACATAGGCACTTATTTATTTATTTATTTATTTAAGAGATTTACCAGGAAGGCTTGCTGAACAGTGTACTGCTCGATTCCAGATGCGCCCTGGGGTAGGGAGTTACAATGGTATAGTAGTACAGAAGAAACAAAAACATGCTTCCATGGGACACACTTCCTGTGTCCCATGGCAACTGTAAATATGGGGACACAGGGACTGAAATGCACATCATTGGCACAAATCTGCACTCGGAAATTAACCCTGACCCATAAAACATGCAAAACTGTAATTTAGAAAGCATATCATACTGTCCTCAATCCATATTTAAAAGTAGTATTTGTGGTTATAAAGCATTATTTACAGTTATCAGGATTAGTATACTATACTGTATAAATCCAAGTCTCTATTTCTGATCGAACCATAGAAGAACCATTAATGCATCTCTAACACAACACCATTCCCAATATATAAATGCCACATGCAAGTATGGTCTCAATCACACAGTAATATATCAGAATCCCAGACAGTCCTCATATTTCAATGAAGCAGAAACATGCAGGTGACAGATTCCTTGTCAGTAATTAGTTAAACACATTATCAGAAGTGAAATTCTCGGTGACAACTCAATGTTGAGAGCATGGAAAAGTGGAAAAGCAGAACAAGAAAAAGAAATTTCCCTGTCTCAGTTTGATGGTTTGAAAGCTGGGTAAAGGTTGTAAAAATGTACTATGATAATTATATAAAGGGCTACTGAGTCACTTACCAATGTAGCAGCATGTTTGTCCCCAACAGGGTCACTTAGCACAGAGCCACAACTTTTAATGCCTTTTTAGGGCAGCTGCAGCCAAAGGGCATGGATCCCAACTAAAGGGTCATTGGTATGGGAGAGGTCAGGCACTCAAGGCACCTCAGCCCTCTGTGCCACTGGGCCGGCCCCCAACATTGATCATTTCAAGTAGACAATGTTCCTTTAAAGCAGCATAGCAGCTGTTTTGGCTGTGACCAGAATTTGTTCTAATTCTGTCCCCATGCTTGTCAGATTATTGCATTCATAGCTCCACTATCCTCAATCCTTTGATTGCCTCTGAACTATTCTCCATGAGTTGCTTGTCTCTCTGCTGTTTTATTGTCAGTGTTTGGTTCAATACACTGCATTTGAATGAATAAGAATTTACCTGTTTTACTTGTTTTTATACTTGAATTATTAGGGCTCCCTTAGTTTTCTTGTCTCTGAACTGAATAGGCCCACATTTTCTAGCCTTTATTTGTTGGTCTTTTCTTCTAGCATGTTAGTCAATTCTCTTGACTTTGTTTATACCTTATACATTTAATGTTCTTTTTAGGGGGTTGGGGCATCACAACCCATCTCTTGTAATCTTTCTGTGAGTATTCCCATTAACAAGAGGAAATGAGAGGAACTTTTAAATGCAGAGCTATCTTTAAAATGAAAATTGAATGTTGGCAAAACTGTTGTTCACTCTTGCCATCTGCTGCACTTATCAGAAGCTACGGGAGTGATGTCGTTGTGTTGCATGCAGAGAGCATGTGCATGTGCTCTACCAGGTGTGACTTGCAGAAGAATGGCTCAGCCATTTCATTTCTGGCTGTGCTGAGGAGCACAGCTTGCCAGTAAACCTCACCCACTCCCTCCCACCCTCCCACTAGAGCTCCCCCAACCATCACCCTGACTTCCTAGTTGCAGTAAACCGCTCTCTTTCCCCACCCATTTCATCCAGCCCTGTCCTGCGACCCACCTATTCCTTCCCTCTTTATGCTGTCTGTCCCAACCTCCCAAACCAGTAACCACCCTCTCCCTCCCTCTGTATGCTCACCTTCCCTCCCACCATCCCTTCCCAGTCCCGGTCTCACTGCCCTACTCTATCTCTCCCTACCTGTGAGTGCTGTTCCTCCCAATAACTGTGCCTTTGCAGTGTACCCCACTCTCCCCCTCTGGGGAGGCTGCTTATCTTTGCTTCCACCTGTGAGTTCTGTAGCCAGTGCTGCTCTTCTTCATTGCTGAAAGCACAACATGAACTTCATGGCAGTTGCCAGAGGCTCCTCTCTGCTGCTTCCCCAGGCTTGCTGACTGCCAGCATGCCTGAATGCTGCTTAACTGCCAGCTTGTTCACCTGCTTTTCCAGCCTGCCACAGTTGGCAGCAACAGTGCCAGGGAGTGGAACCACAATGGATCTGTGCTAATCCACAGTACCCACACCCACCTTTATGACCAGTGCTGCTGACAATAGACTGTTAAAGTAAACATTAACTTGGCTCCTACAGAGTTGGCAGGGAGCATCAAATAAGGCAACCACTGTAATTCTGGGGCAGAAAAGCCCCATCATTTCTTGTGGCTGACCAAAGCCACACCTCAGCAGCCCCAGATGTGCTCTCAGTCAGCAGTCCACATTCAGAATATCTGACAGTGCTCATGTCTGCCTTCCATGCTTTGAATACCTTGCAATAATGAATAGTAAATCCCTTTCTTAATTGGGCACTCTCTTATAATTTGTCACACCCTGCCTTACCATACTTCCCCCTAGCACACTACTGTGTATTTACCCACATGTTTTCTTTCATAACCAGATAAGGTCCACTAGGCTCAAATGCCTGTTTTCCGGGGAGACCCGGGAACTCTGGGGAGGTTAAGTGACTTGCTCAGAGTCACACAGTATGCACATGAAGGTTGTGGGAATCAAATCCAGGTCTGCTGGATGTACCAAATTCATTCATAGCTCATTACTCTAACTTCTAAGCTATCCTGCCAGCCCGTTGAATTCCATTTTTCATTTTTCAGTCAACACGTCAACTCTATCAATATCTCTTTGTAGGGTGCCTGTGACTCTTGTGTTTTCATGGTTTCCCCAACTTGCCATCATCAGCAAGAGGTTAAATAGTGTTTCATTAGGTTTGTGATTTGTAAACAAAGTGGCCGTAGTAATTGAAACCCACTATGGAATGACAGAAAATGTCTACCACCTTCATGTGCGATGACAATACAACAGAGCAAGAACACTCCAGCTGTGTAACTGTACCCCATTTGAGCAGTGGAATTATTTATATTCTATTGTCCAGGCCACGTAAATAATCATGAAAATATTACATATTTATATTATATATATTTATATAATATAATATATTATTACAGTCAAGTACACACAAAATGTACTGTAGCTTTTCAAGATCAGTTACACAGGCTGGGGAAAAAAAAGAAAAAAGAAATAACTACACTGGACCAAATTAGCTTCAGTTACCAAAGCTAGTTTGTTTACAAAAGCTAAGGCTGAAAGAACACTACTTAAAGCAGCAGTGCAATGAAAATGGGCTAAAATTTGACCCCACCTTTTTTCTTCCTAATCAATACCATATGTCTTCCAGTTTATTTTGGTGGTGAAATTTTCAGTTTCCATGATAATTTAAGAATTTTAAAATAATTATTTCTCAAGAAAAGAAGATGGCTGCCTCATTTTTGCATAGAAATAATATTGAAGACCCAAGAAAGGTAAGAATCCACACAAGCATTTAGATCTACAGTACACAGTATATAAAGCATCCAGAAAACCCAAATCAACAGTTCTTCCAATATTTTATATAACCATTGCAGAAAATTAGCTTTTTGGAATTACTTTTTTCATTGCACTGCTGCTTTAACCTCTTTCCAACATGTAGGCAATGTCTATAATTGTTTGTTAAGTCATTTGTTTACAGTAGGGTTGGAACAAATGCACAGATTATTTTTCCTGCTAAATTTTCATAATTTTCATATATTTCATCATGATTCATGAAAGTTCACTAACTTTCACTAACATTTGCAGCTGGTTATAACACAGACATCTTTAAATCAAGAAAAATCAAATTTGGAATGCCCTCCCATGCATTAGTAATCTAATGACCTGATCAATTTTCAGACCTTTAGATATGTAGTGTTGAATCTATTGTACTAGGGCTCAATGTATAGTAGCTCATTTCTTTGTGAAATTTCATAAAATTTTGTCAGTTTGCTCAGTTGGTTATAACTCACCCATATTTGAATCTAGAGACCTGAAAGTTGGCACAGTTACCCATGCAATAAGGGTCTAAGACCCTGACAGACTTACAGACATTTGATATGTAATGTGTAACCTACATGGGGTAAAATCTGGCAGTTAATTTCTTTGTGAAATTTTGCCAGTACTGTATGTCTTTAGCTGGTCATACCACAGGCATCCTTTAGGCTATAGACCTGAAAATATGTATGTTCATCAATGGGTTGAGGCTCTAAATACATACCAAATTTTCAGACGTTTAGTTATGTGTTTTGAGCTACAGAAGCTCAAAATCGGGCAGGTTATTTCTTTGTGAGATTGAATAAATATTTCCAAAATATTTTAGTGCTTATAATTCAAATACCTTCATAGCAAGATATCTCAATATTTCAAAGCATGATGTCTTTGGAAGGGTATTAGAACTTTCAAAATGGAGAACATTTTATGAAGATTTTAAAAGTTATAGTCTCATAATTTACTTATTCCTGAAGTCCTTCAAAAAATTCACAAACAGTTGGGTGCTTGCAACTACACTATCCTTAGAGGTATAGATATGACAATTTGTATGCTTAAGCAATGTTAATGAGTCCTGCACATTTCAAATCTGGAGTGATCAGTTGAGTAGTTTTCATGTTTTAGGGGGAGTACCACAATTTTATTACTGGCAAAGTTTCATGGACATTTTCAAACTTTTCTTTAAATGTCATGCCAGCAAAAGTGGTAGTTCAACCACCATTTGACTGGCAGAATTTTAATTTTGCAAATCACTAATCACCACTGGATCCAGTTCAGCTCACCTGTCTCTTCAGAATAACTTGAATGACTCCTCCCTTTGTGTCACAATCATTTTCCTTTCGTACTAGGTCACTGTGAGTACCACTGCATCATTGCCTTCCAAGTATATAAGGCTCTTGAGCTTGTCAGTGTTGCTGTGTGTGATTTTTATACTGCCCTGCATTCAAGTCAACATTTCTCCCTCTTTATTATTTTTTCTCTCCCCCTTTGGGTCTCCTCTTCTGGTGCTAGCCAACTCTGCTATCATTCCATTGGGGACCCATATCATATGATCTTTACCCTTAGTGAACCCCTGCACTAGACCCCTACCCTATCCTCTAGTTTAAATGCCCCATGACTGCTTTGTTCAGTGTCCTGGGCAGTGTCTCCACCCCCTACTGTTGCAGTTGCAGCCTATCTTGACTGTACAGAAATCCCATGCCCTATATTACCCTCCAGTTTTCTAGCAAATGAAAATTATCCCTTGTGCAATAGACCTTTAGCTAGTGTTAGTGTCCCTTAATATCTGCTGCCATTCCTCAAGATCTCCATGAGGATATGGCTCTAAGAAAACATCATTCTGTATACTTCTCCATTCCTTTTGAAAACATCCCTAGTTCTGAGAATGACTTACTCATATCCTCAAAATTCTTGATCCCTATATAATACATACCAATGTGTAGAACAATAGTCTGCTTCTCCCTCAACCATCATTGCTTGGCTCTGGAATGCGCTCATTAAATCTGTGTAGCAGGCAGGCAAATCACACTATCTACACTACTATCCTGGTTATGTATTGTATCATTCATATTTTTCAAATCCTATTTTCAAATCTGGCTCCAAACGTTAAGTCAAGTCATTAATTAAAGACCCATCTCAGCATTCACAATCACCTCCAAAATCTTGGAAAGAACAATAATCTCAAAACAACTAAAACTATTTCAGAGCAATAGTAATACTCTTAAAAAAGTTATCTTGTTTCAGGGCCAGGCAAAGCACTACAACAGCCCTAGTCAAAGTTTACAGGGACATACAAACTTCTATGGACAAATGTCACTACACAGGGAATATATTCATTGAATTGTCCAATTCAGGAAACTATGTTGGCCACCTTTTTTTCCTGCTATCTAAACCTGTATCCCTCATATTCAATGCCAGCTCCCTAAACTGGTTTGGAAACTATTGGGCTGGCAGCAACAAGTACCATTCAATGGCACTAAGTTACAGTTTATGCCCATTAAAGGGAAGTTCCCCATGTTACAGTTCTGGGACTGAGTATATTCACATTGTTCATAAATGATATAATTCTCTATGCCTATGGGAAAATGTGAATGATATTCAGACCTCACGGAAAGCCGTTTTCAGTCACATCCAGCAATTCTTTCTGTTCAATAAAGACATGAAACAAAAAAGGCAGATAATTTGATCTTGCAATGATGCAAAATGTACAGTACCAGGCAAATCTGGAAATCTCAACCTGTGCCAAGCATTACCTGTAACTTGTGTTCCACTACAAGTACCTAAGTATCTGGCTAGATTCGAACTTTAAGTGAGGTGCACACAGTGCATTACTCACACAAAAGCTTGGCCCTAAGATTAGCTTCCTTTTCTGGCACAGGGATATATCTCACTATACACCAACAATTACATTGTCCAGGCAGTGCTACAGCACTCATGGACAATGGTGATATTTTGTAAATATTGCTGCAAAATCTGTGCTGCATAAACGTATGTCCTCTATAATAAAATGGTCATATTCATCCTCTTCACCCCCATCCAAGATATGCATCATTGTGTATTATACAGGGTGATGGGATAAATAAATGTAAAGGGCCACAGACACTTGCACCAAATGCAGTTCATGCACACATGTTTCTTATACACTGGCCCTGCAATCAGGAATAATCTGCCATCCTTGCTGAAGGCCCACAAATGGCCCCCACTACTCTGTGAAAGTCTTGTCAACATGGTTATGTACCCAGGGCAAGGGTGAATGATACAAGCACTAGTAAATGCACCCCAGCCTGTATGTTAATGTTACTGTACAGTATATATGCATATCAAACTGGCCATTTACTTTGTATTTTCTATCATAGGAGTTCAAATGTATCTTACTGCTTTTGTGAAACTGATCTGTCTTCCTCTGGCCTAAGGATGCAGATTTAAATAAACCTTGATACAATGGTCTGTCCCTTACAACAACCTCACCTACACTTCCATTATGGTTATGTAATTCTCCAGCACTAGGTATGGAGCACCCTAAGAATACTGGCTGGCAGTATAGCCTAGAGGTTAGAGGAACGTGGTGTGAATAAGCTTGGTACATTTCAGCAGACCAGACCTGAGTCTGATTCTCACAACCTCCTCTTGCATACTGTGTGACTCTGAGCAAGTCACTTAGCCACCCAGTGCTCCCAGGTCACCCCTGAAAACAGGTACTTGTGCCTAGTGGGCCTTACTAGGTTACCAAAGACTAAAATAAACAAAAATATAAATACTATCTTCTTTCTACTCCATTCAACCTTTTCATTGCTCCTCCATTGTTCATCTGGTGTATGGCTGGGCAAAAGTAATGGTATGGTCTTTGCAAAATTATCATATAGTGTCATGAGTTTTGCAAAAACTTGCAGACTTCTAGCTTGGGTACGTCTGTTATTTTGCAGTTTGTGGTGTATTATACTTCAGTCATACATTAAGCAATTGATAAAAAAAACATTCCAAGACACAGTATCTTCTCATTGTATGTACTTGCCAAAAGTGGTGACCTTGTGTTACCAAGTTTTATAGTTACAGGGGCTTAAAATCTAAGAGTTTACCTACTTGCAACATTTTGTAAAAAACTTGCCTGCTTATATCCCAGTTGCATTTAGAGCTAGTGACATGATTACTGAATATACAATGTGTGGTACAGACAAATAGCCCTACAAATGTTGAGATATTACATCTAGTTCTGAAGAAATGGGATTCACAATGATGCAGTTTACATATGTACACAATTTGGGGAAATTTGTGAAGACTTTGATGGCTTTTACCATGGCAGCCCATACAGCCAAGGATTTAAATCTTGTATATATATTCCCTTGGTATGATCACAGGAAACTGCATATGTGCTGACCTTCTGTCACAAATTTTAAAAATAGATGGAAAATGACATTTTTTATATTGACAAAATTTCTTAAATGGTTTGTGGACATTTTGCAAAGTTTCACAGAAGCAGAAATGGTACTTCTTATTTATTTATTTATTCAGTTATTTATGTATGTATGTATGTATGTTTGTTTGTTCACCTTAGGGGCCATTTACAGAATACAGAACCGTAGAATGACATACAGAAAAATTATATAGACACTAGCAAGCAAGATACAGATGATAACTAAAGCTGTAAGTTCCTGCTTCCATACAAAAATGAGATTATCACAAGGATGATAACAGAGAGAATGTACAAACAGTAAATACTATTGGTATATAAATATGTATGTTACGATTTGTACACTGACATGTAACCATGATTATTCATATTATATTGTCTTCTACTTCTGCCCAGATTATGCTGGTGAATTTAGCTTTTGCACAACAGCAGCCTACAGCCTTATTGTGTGTGTTTTTTCTATTACTGATTCCTACATTCCTGATTGAGAGGGTTTTGTATACCTCAAATCATCCTCTTTTGTGAACCACAATCCGAGGTAAGAAGTATAACACCCTCAGTGTTTCCTAATCATGGCCTCTTTATTTGTAGAGATTAATGGATGTCTTTTTAATTTGTACACAAATTATTGTTGAAAATGGGTTCAGTATGTTGAAATCCAATCAGTGCATATGTTTCAGGGACAAACTATGTAAACAACTTGTGAAAAGTTAAGACATGTGTGGGCTCAAACTGCAGTGGAAGAGAATGAGATGGCTGATCATGCTTGTTCGGTTTTCCATTTAACAATATTGCAGACACGGTAACCTATGATTATGCGGCCTGAATTCATTTTTGATAGAGATATTCCATGCCAAATAGAAAATGAGGATATTTACATAATGATAATGTGCCATTAAATCATTTTGACAGTATATAGTTGTTAGCATTAGTCTTGCAAAATGTCTCTCATCTGGAGGCACCCTCACCGTCTTTGTTTCTGAGCCCAGTGTGGTCTGGGTTTACAATATCCAGACAGATTTTCAAAGAAAGTAGTACTTTTACTGTGCATTATTAGTTTCTGTAGAACATCCGTGAGAAGGTGCAATCCTCAAGTTGCATTGTTTTCAAAATCACTGCAAATATCCATTACTTGGGAGAAATCAGCAGTATTTAGAACACAGTCCCTTATAAATCCAATGCACTATAGTGCAATGTATTGCAGAATTACATAGACACTAATTATTTTAGTAAAGCAAGGTGGCCATTGGCCCACCCAGTTCTTTTAGAACAATGCATCAGTTGGCAAAAATGAAGGCAATTTTAAAAACAATCAAAAAACATAATATTAGGTATTTTGCCTCCACATATTGAAAATGACGTATTAAGAGTTAAGTCTATTTGCCATTTCCAGGGCCATCATGCCAAGAGATGGCATGAGAAGTTGATAAACAACTAGAAAGTGATCTCAGCCAACAAAGTATATTCTGGCTGAGAATTTGTGTGGGGGGATGGGTGGTACATGTCCTTGGATTCTATGGGAACATCTCATGTCAATTATTAATGCAGATTGGAAAAATGCAGTGGCCTTGCACATGGGAATTTTGGACATTTCACAAAATCATGTGATAGCTTTCATAGTAACTGAAAAAATAAGAGTGGGAGACATTTTAATGAAAAGAGTAATTTATTGAATTTTAATAGAAGGGCTACTGTACTAGTTGGCCTGATTTGAATGATCACATTGAAATGACCCTGTTCCTATAGAAGTAACTTGGGATTTTCGCTGTTTTTCTGACAGTTCTTTTTTCTTGTTTCCTTGCAGGCTATATTAGCTTTTGACAGGATTATTTTCAATCACTGTAGGAAATGTTTTAAGACATTATTGTGATAAGTCATAAATTTATCATGTTTGTTTTTAAAAGTAATGATGCAAAAGTGGCATTTCTTTCTTTGTATTGGCTTGGGGTGCTGTTAGATTGTGACTGTTTTTATAGTAATCTTGATTTATTCTGACTGTATTGTTGTTATCTTGACAGTTCTTTATATATGAAATTATTCTATTCCCTGATAAGCTCAAGGAAGATGGCCTCAATGCCAGATCCTGTGTACTGGATAAGCCAGGGGCCATCCTCTAATCAGTTAAAATGTACACAGGAGTAGAAAACTATCCATAGAAACATAGACTTTGACAGCAGATAAGGATATCTTGGTCCACCCAGTCAGCCCATTTCTCAACTTATTAGATAAGCTGCAGATCCTAGTTACCCAACAGCCTACTTCCTCCTACCCCCCACCAGAATTTCCTAATATCTGTTCCATGCATTCTTGAATTCCCCCACTGTTTTTGACCCCAGAACATCTTCAGAAAGGCAATTCCATGCATCCACCACCCTCTCCCTGAAAAAAAATTCCTCACATTGCCCCTGAGCCACCCCTCCACCTTCAAATTTTTCCTCCTTGTTTTTGCACATCTCTTTTTTATGAAATATGCTACCTTCTTGGACTTTGTTGATTCCCTTGAGGTACTTGAAAGTTACTATCATGTCCCCCTCTCCCTCCTTTCCTCAAGGGTATACATATTAAGCTCCTTGGGTCTCTCTTCATATGGCTTTTGGTGAAGAATCTGCACCATTTTAGTTGCCCTCCTCTGCCCTGTCTCCATCCTGTCTATGTTGTTGTGGAGATGGGTCTCCAGAACTGCATGCAATACTCCAGATGGGGTCTCATCAACTGTCTGTACAGAGGGATAACAACTTCCTGTTTTCTACTGGTGATGCCTCTCCCTATGGCAGTCACAGAAACATGGTACACAGAGAACCATGAGTGGGATGTCAACATACCAGGGTACACAATTTACAGAAGGGACAGGGAGGGTAAAAGAGGAGGTGGAGTAGCTCTCTACATAAGGGAAGGGATCAAAGCTACAGAACTAAAAAGTAAAGGGGGAGGACAAGAGGAACTCTGGGTCACCTTGGAGACAGGGAATGGCATCACAATCCGCACAGGGGTTGTATACAGACCCCCGTCTCAAGGGGAGGAAATGGACAAGAAAATGATAGAGGGCATTCTCAAAATGGCTGAAAAAGGGGAGATACTGTTGATGGGAGACCTGAATCTGCCAGATGTTAACTGGGTGACATGGACTGCAGCCACATCCAAGAGCAGGGTCATTCTTGATGCCCTACACGGAGCATGCCTTAGACAGCTAGTGGTGGAACCCACTCAGGAGGAGAACAATATTAGACCTGGTACTCTCAAATGGAGAGGATCACAAATTTAAGTCAGTAGACATCTGGGAACAAGGGACCACTGCACAGTGTGCTTCACAATAAACATAACCATGGAGACAAGCCATACAAAGACAAGGATACTGGGCTTTAGAAGGGCTGACTTTGGCATAATGGGTGAATACCTGAGGAATGCATTAGCAAATGGCCAGAAAGGAGGGGTGGAAGAACAATGGAGAAAAATCAAAACTGCCATCAAGGAGGCAACAAGCCTTTGTGTGAAACAAATAAAGAAAACAAAGTGGAATAAAAAAACACTATGGTTCTCAAAAGAGGTGTCAGGAAGGTTAAGGAGAAAAAGGCTGCATTCAAAAAGCATAAGAAATCACAGGCGGAGCACAACAGGGAGCTGTATTAATTAAAGCAGAGAGAAGTGGGGAAGGCAGTCAGAAAAGCAAAGGCCCAAACCGAGGAAAATATAGCCAACTCAGTTAAGAAGGGGATAAAACCTTTTATAGGTACATTAGGGAGCATAGAAAGGTTAAGGGAGGGATAGTGAAGATTAATAAAGGAGAGGAGGTGGGCAGAGGAGACAGTGAAAAGGCAGAGATACTGAATGAATACTTTTGCTCAGTATTCACAAAGAAGAAGAGAGGAGTTACCTAAACCAAACAGTAGAAGCACTCTGGATAGTGGGGTTGACGCCAGTCCATTTACAGAAGAAAGAGTACTGAAAGAACTCCTAAAACTCAAGGTGGACAAAGCAATGAGGCTTGCGGATTCACCCTAGAATCCTAAAAGAGCTAAGGGAGGACCTAGTGACACCACTCACCACACTTTTTAACAAATCATGGGAAGATGGGGTGGTACCTGAGGACTGGAGGAGGGCAGATGTGATTCTCCTTCACAAAAGTGGGAGCAAGGCAGAAGCAGGAAACTACAGACCTGTTAGTTTGACCTCAGTGGTGGGAAAATGATGGAATCACTTCTGAAAGAAAGAATTGTTGAGTACCTAGAGGCCAGTGGGGCACTGGGACCCAAAGCAGCATGGATTCACAGCAGGAAGGTCATGTCAGATGAATCTAATGATTTCTTTGACTGGGTGACCAAAGTAATTGCCAGGAGGGGCTGTGATATGGCCTACCTAGACTTTAGCAAGGCATTTGACACAGTCCCAACAAAAGATTAATAATCAAGTTAGCCAGCCTGGGAGTGGGTCCCAGGGTGGTAGCCTGGTAACAAACTGGCTGCACAACAGGACATAGAAGGTAATAGTGAATGGAACACATTCTGAAGAAAGAGGGTTACTAGTGGAGTACCTCAGGGCTCAGTACTGGGTCCAGTCCTCTTTAACATCTTTATAGGTGACATTGCAGAGGGTCTGGAAGGAAAGGTATGCCTCTTTGCAGATGACACAAAGATCTGCAACAGAGTTGATACACAGGGGTGTAGAAAGGATGAGAAGGGACTTGGCAAGGTTGGAGGAATGGTCAGACATGTGGCAACTTAGATTCAATGCAAAGAAGTGCAAAGTAATGCACCTGGGAAATAAAAATCCAGGAGAAGAGTACACAATAGCAGGGAGGTACTAACAACAACAATAATGGAAAGGGATCTGGGTGTAGTCATATCAGATGACCTAAAGGTGGGTAAGCAATGTGAGAAGTCAGTAAGGAGAGCCAGGGGGATACTGGGATGCATAGGGAGGGGCATCACAAGTAGAAAAAGGGAAGTGGTTATCCCTCTATACAGACAGTTGGTGAGACCCCATCTGGAGAACTGCGTCCAGTTTTGGAGACATCATCTATGCAAGGACATAGACAGGATGGAAGCAGTCCAGAGGAGGGCAACTAAAATGGTGCAGGGTCTACATCAGAAACCATATGAAGAGAGACTGAGAGAGTTTAGTATGTATACCCTTGATGAAAAGAGGGATGGGGGGCCATGATAGAAACTTTTAAGGACCTCAGGGAATCAACAAAGTCCAGGAGGGTAGCATCTTTCCGAAAAAGAGATGTGTAAGAACAAGGGGCACAATTTAAAGTTAGAGGGGATGGCTCAGGGGTAATGTGAGGAAATTCTTTTTCACGAAGAGAGTGGTGGACGCATGGAACCGCCTTCCTGGAGAAGTTGTGGGGTCTAAAACAGTGGGAGAATTCAAACATGCATGGGACAGACATAAGGCAATTACAGTGGGGGGTTGCAGGAAGTAGGCTGTTGGTTAACTAGAATCTGCAGCTTATCCAATAGGTAGGGAAATGGGCAGACTGGGTGGGCCAAGTGGTCCTTATCTGCCGTGAAAGTCAATGTTTCTATGTTTCTATGCATCCCAGTATTCCTCCCAGCCCTCCTTACTGCCTTCTTACATTGATTGCCTACCTTTGGGTCATCTGATATAACTACCCCCAGGTCCCTTTCAATTTTTGTAGTTGTTAGTGCCCCCTTCCATTGTGTACTCTTCCGCTGGGTTTTCGTTTCCCAGGTGCATTACTTTGCATTTCTTTGCATTGAATCTAAGCTGCATACTTTTGACCATTCCTCCAACCTTACCAAGTTTGCTCAATTCTTTGCTGATAAGTTGGCCAACATCAGGGTGGAGATCCAGTCAGTTCACTCAGTGGGGGTTGACAGTGGTCAGTGCATGTTCATTGCACCCCGGTTTTCTTGGTCTTCTTTTGACCGGCCGGAGACCTTCAATATTGTGTGGATTATCCAGAATATGTGTCCAACATACTGTAGCTTGGATCCTGGCCCAAAACGCCTGATTTTGGCGTGTATTGATTCTATCAGCCCCATCCTGACCAAGATTATATGGTGCTCCTTAGAGACGGATGAGTTCCCTAGCTCCCTGAAGGAGGTGGTGGTTAAACCACTCCTTAAGAAAGCTTCTCTGGACCCGAACTGCTTGGCTAACTACAGACCCATCTCTAACCTTCCCTTTTTTGGGAAGGTGATTGAGAAAGTTGTTGTGCTGCAGCTGGAGAACCACACTACCATCCATGATATCTACGATCCTCTCCAGTCTGGTTTTTGGAAGAGGCATAGTACGTGACAGCTCTGGTTCGGGTGCTCAATGATCTCCTGATGGCTAGAGATCAGAAGCGCTGCTCCATCATGATGCTTTTTGATCTCTCATCAGTTTTTAACATCGTGGACCATGGGGTGTTGCTCGAGTGCCTGACAGTCATCTGTGGCCTGGCTGGTACAGTCCTCAGTTGGTTCCCATCTTTCCTCTCTGGCAGGTCTCAGAGGGTGGTGTCCAGGTTGTTTTCCTCAGACTCAGTCTCCCTGTCTTGCAGGGTCCCTCAGTACTCAGTGCTCCCCCCAATGTTGTTTGCGGTGTACATGCTGTCTCTAGGAGACATTGTAAGACGGTATGGGCTGAGGTTTTACTGCTACACAGATGATACCCAGCTTTACCTGTCTTTCGCTCCTGACCAGGATAGTGCTCTCTCTCGGTCTTTAACAGCTGCCTCACAGAAATCCAGGACTGGATGAAATCCAGCTGGTTGAAACTGAACTCCAATAAGACTGAAGTGTCGGATGTGTATCCAGGTCTCCAGCTAGAGGGATCAGTGGCAGGGCGTCCCTTTGGGCTTTAGCTAGGGAATAGTCAGCTGCCTTCCTCTGAACAGGTGCATAACCTATGGGTGCTCCTTGACAATAGGCTGTCGCTGTATTCACAGATGTCCGCAGTTGTCAAGTCCTCTTTTTACTACCTCAGCAACATCACTCAGATCAAGCACCTAGTTCAGGCCGGTGACCTGCCAACATTGGTCCACGTCTTTGTGCCCTCATGCTTGGACTATTGCAACTTCCTCTACCTAGGGCTTCCGGGGGTTGATATCCTCTTGTAGCTGGTACAGAATGCTGTGACACAGCTGTTGACTGGGGCTCCTTGTTCAAGCCACATCATGCCTGTGCTGTGTGAACTGCACTATCTGCCTGTTCAGTGGTGGATCACCTTCAAGATCAGTCTTCTGACCTTTAAAGCCCTACATGGACAGGGCCCAGGCTACCTGCAAGAGCTCCTGGTTACTTACTGCCCTGCCCAACCACTCCGCTCAGCTGATGAGGAGTTGTTAGAGATTCCTAGAGTGCGACTGAAAACCTCTGGCTCGTGTACTTTTATGTTTGCAGCTCTGACCCTGTGGAATTCTCTGCCTTGTTAGATTCGAGAGTGCCAAACTGTGGGGAGCTTTAAAACAGCTTTAAAGACCTTTTTGTTCTGCCAGGCATTCAGTGATTAGTCATGTTATACGCTCCTGCTTGTATCTGTATTTTTTATTACTTGATTTTAACTGTATCTGATACTTATGTTTTTGATTTTTTAACTGTTTTTATGGATTGTACAGTACTTTGATTTTACAGATTGTGCTTCATAAATACAATTATTATTATTATCATCCTTTCCACACCCCCTTGTGTATCAACCCTGTTGCAGATCTTTGTGTTGTCTGCAAAGAGGCATATTTATCCATCCAGTCCCTCCACAATGTCACTTATAAAGACATTAAAGAGGACTGGTCCCAGTACTGAACCCTGCGGTAGCCCACTAGTAACCTCTCTTTCTTTGGAGTGGGCTCTATTTACTATTACCAACTGTGTCCTGTTGTCCAGCCAATTTTTTTTACCCAGGCTATCATTCTGGAACCCACTCCCATGCTGGATAACTTGTTTATTAACCTTTTCTGTTGGACTGTGTCAAATGCCTTGCTGAAGTCTAGGTGGGCCACATTGACAGCCCCTCCCTGGTCTACTACTTTGGTTATCCAGTCAAAGAAATATATGAGATTCATCTGACATGACCTTCCCACTGTGAATCCATGCTGCCTTGGGTCCTGTGTCCCACTGGCCTCTAGGTACTCAACAATGCTTTCTTTCAGAAGTGATTCCATCATTTTCCCTACCTCTGAGGTCAAACTAACAGGTCAGTAGTTTCCTGCCTCTGCCTTGTTCCCACTTTTGTGAAGGGGAATCACATCCACCCTCCTCCAGTTCTCAGGTACCACACCATCCTCCTATGATTTGTTAAAAGGGATAGTCAGTGGTGTCACTAGTTCTCTCCTTAATTCTTTTAGGATTCTGTGGTGAATTCCGTCAGGCCCCATTACCTTGTCCACTTTCAGTTTTATAAGTTCTTTCAGGACCCTTTCTTCTGTGAATGGGCTGGTATCGACCCCCCTACCCAGAGTGCTTCTATTGTTTGGTTTAGGTACCTCTCCCTCCTCTTCTTTTGTGAATACTAAGCAGAAGTATTCATTCAGCATCCCTGCTTTTTCACTATCACCCTCTGCCCACCCCTTCCCTTTATTAAGCTTCACTACCCCTCCCTCAGTCTCTCTTTGCTCCCTAATGAACCTTTAAAAGCTTTTATCCCCCTTCTTAACTGAGTTGGCTATCTTTTCCTCAGTTTGGGCCTTTGCTATTCTGACTTCCTTCCCCACTTCCTTCTGCTTTAACTGGTATAGTTCTCTGTCCTGTTCATTCTGTGTTTCCTTATACTTCCTGAATGCTATCTTTTTCTCCCTAAGCTTCCCCTCCACCTCTTTTGAGAACCATAGCTGTTTTTTCCTTCATTTTGATTTGAGTATTTGCTTCACAACCCCTGTGCGGATAGTGGTGCCATTTCCTGTCTCCAGTATGACCCACAGTGCCTTCTCTCCTCCCTGTTTACCCTTTAGTTCCATTGTTTTGATCCCTTCCCTTATGTAAAGAGCTACTCCTCCTCCTCCTCTTTTACCCTCCATGTCCCTTCTGTAGATTATGTACCCTGGTATGTTGACATCCCAGTCATGGTTCTCTGTATACTATGTTTCTGTGACTGCCACAATATCCAGGTGTCCTTCCTCCATCAAAACCACTAGTTCAGGCATCTTGTTACCCAGGCTATGGGCATTGATACTCATTTCCCTCCATTTTTTGATGGCCTTACCCCTTTTATCCCCTCCCTGTCATTACTGCCTTTTTCTCCATTTACCCCTGTCCTGCACCCTATCAGTTTCTCTACATTGGTGTTTACCTCACTAACTGCCTTGTTTTGGGGGGGGGTGGTATTTTCCTGCTCCTTTTCAGTGCCTCCCCCCTTGGCTAGTTTAAGTGCTTGCCAATGAATCATTTATACCTACCACCTAGGATCCTGACTCTCTGCCCAGACATATGCAGACCATCATGCCAGTATAGGCCTGCATCCCTCTAGGTGGACCCCCAGTCCCCAATGAAGCCAAAACCCTGTGTTCTGCACCAGTTTTTCAACCATTCATTGAATCCCATGGTGCAGAGTACCCTAGCCCCACCCATTCCATAGACAGGCAGCACCTCCAAGAAGGTTACCATGCATGCTACTTGTCTAAGGCCCCTTCTCAACTCCACAAACTCATCCTGCACTGCTCTGATCCCATTCCCAGCTAGGTCATTTGTCCCTGGGTGGGCTATGATGTCCAGCTCCCTCTGCCATGCAGCTGCTCCTGTGATCCTGAGGATTTGCTTTCTGTCCCTTCAAGCTGTGGTACTGAGCAAGCACCTTACTTACCTCTAGCCTCCCTCCCCCAGCTCTATCCCTCCCCGGAACAATTGAATTAGGAAGGTATGCCTGTTGTGGTAGTACTGTGCCCCCCCCCCCGCTTGGGTTTGAGGGAAGAGACCCTGTACTGTCTTCTTTATATCCTCCTGCAAGTATGTTGCACAACAGCTCCTTTTTCTTTCCTATCCTCTACTGTCCTGTAGGCTGGCCACCTACAAATCTACCTTATTTTTTTTTCTTCCTTTTCTGTCTCTTTCCCTCTCTCCCTTTGTCTTGGGAGAGCACTGCCTACCACCCCCTGGTTTGCCTGCTTGACTGGCTGCTATGCCAGTAAAATAAAATTGTTAAAAGCAGATCAATATGCTATTTTAGGGCATGTTGAGCCATTTTTGTGATGTTACAGCACTTGCCTGCATTCCTGCATGAACGTAACACAAGAAGGAACTTTTTGAGTGGGTTGGTTCACTCCGGCGGTTGGACCTTGTGGAAGACTGTCGTACTTCCTTGCAAATGGACTGGGAATTGTTTTCTCCTGTTTCCCTTCCTTTCATGGCCTGTGAAGGTGGTGAATGGATCAGGGTTGGAAGAACCTGTTGGTACTGTCTCCCCGACTTAGCTGCTACTGCTGGGTCCAGGTAGGAGATGCCTGGGCTCAATCTGCTGGAGGGCAGATAGCGCTTGTTCTGTGCCTCTAGGTGTTCCGAGGGGTCTTCTGGAGAGTTGATCCTAGGCCAGGAGCCATAACCAAGGGCTCAGTAGGTGATGGTCTTCCCCTGTTTTGTGCATCGGTGATCCCCTTCCTGATCCCTATTGAACCCCTATCTGTTGATGTGCCAGGACCTCAAAAGAACTTGGTATTTGCAGTTATTCTGTGGACTAGGTCAAGACTATCAGGAGGAAAGAAGATCTGAAGCTAGCCAAATCATTGGTGAGAATTTTCCAACTTGAGGCGTTTTGCTGGACAGTGAGAGTATTTATTGCTCGTTTCTTTTCTGCTGTTTATTGCTGTAGCCAACGTGAGAGATTGGCTCAGCTAAAAACTATTATCTGGTTCATTTTCCATCAGAGGTGAGAGCTCCAAGGGACTTATTTACAAATATGGTATGACTCAGTTTAAAATCAATTATTTAACTTATTCTTCAATAGAGGTGACAGCTCAAATGGACTTTCATATATGGTTGGAATAGTTGATTGGACTGCAAACTTGGACTGCAAATCTGGACTTTGTGAATGAGTTTTCTCTTTTCTTTTGATTGATTATTTCTGCATTGTGCTGTTTTAGTATTATTTTAATTGGGATTGTGTTTGAGGGTGGGGGGTATTATATTTTTTCTTTTTTTAGGGGTTTTAAGTTAGGGGAGGGGAGGGTTTTGTTTGTATAGGGGTGAATGGTTTTGAATTATTAAAGGGTTGAAAATATTTGTTGGGGTACAAGTGAGATGGTCAGGCAGTACTCTTCCTGAAGACTTAGGGATCTCTGTCCTTTTGAACTATCCCCACTTACGGTGGAGGTTTATGTTAGATGTCGAACTCTCTGCATTGTGAGATCAAAGCATAGTAAGAGATGGGGATCCTGGAATTCTTGGGGGAGATGGGAGAGAAGTGGGTGGATATGAGCAGTGAGGTCCAGGGGATGCCCTGGGGGTGAAATGGATACTAGAGCAAGGTCCTTCTTGCCAAGTCCCCATACCCAAGGACACTGACTTTGATCTTGTCAGGCAGGACGTGAGATCACCCTTGGATTCCCGTCTCTTTTGGGCAGTGTTAAGCAATGCCAGGTCGATTAGGAACAAGACTGCAGTGATTGTGGATCTTGTTTCCTCTGTTGACTTGGCTAGCACCACCAAGACCTGGCTAGATGGAAACTCTGGTCCTGTTTTGGATTCTGCTGTTCTGGCTGGGTTCTCGGTGATTCAACGCCTGAGAGTGGATCAGAGGGAGGGGTGGGTGGGTTGCCATCTGTTTTAGACAAGATCTGGATCTCAGGGAAGTGCCAGTTGGTGATACCAACTCCTTTAAGTGCATAGTGGGTGCAGGTGCAGGCTACAGGACACTTCTCATCTACCATCCACCAGGGGATGGGAGGGAGTTCCTGAAGGAGGTTGCTGACTTCATCGCCGATATGGTATTGGAGTCTCCCAGATGGTTAATCCTGGGAGACTTCAATGCCTGGGTCGATGATGAACTCTCACCATTTGGTCAAAACCTCCTCTAATTGATGGACTCATTGGGCCTGTCATGGGTTATTACCTCTGCAGCCCATGAGGGGGGGCACACACTGGACTTGGTGTTCCATCTGGGGATGGAGATATCTGATGTAGAGGTGGAGCCAGTCTGGTGGTCTGACCATCATGTCTTGAGGTTTAGATTTGTAGCCCCCTGAAATAGGCCTGCCCCTAGGGAGTTAGTACAGTTCCGTCCTTTAAGAGGGGTTACCTCAGAAGGCGTAATGATGGAGCTGGACTTCTTGGGTCTTCCAAGGGATAGCATAGATCCAGGGCCTCTGGTCCTAGCCTATAATAGGACTGTAGTAGAGGCCCTGGATGTCATTGCTCCAATTCGTGTTCGTCTCTTCTCTTGGGGGCTGCCTGGTTTGATGGGGAGGTCCGTGAGTTGAAGAGGCAGGGACGGAGATTGGAAAGACGCTGGTGGAAAACTCAACCGGAGGTGGATAGATTTGGATTGTTAGAACATTATAAGCTCTGCCAATCAGCAATTTCCCATAAGAAGGCAGAGTTCCTGTCTAGGAAAATTGCTGCAGCAAAGAACAGACCATCCCAGCTCTTCTGGACTGTGGACAGACTGTGCAATCCAGTCTGTTTTCAGACTGGTAGAACATTATCACAGGTACAGTGTGAGGAATTTGTGAAATTCTTTGCTGACAAGGTATCCACCATCAGGGATGAGATCCACCAGCACCCTTCCATTGGACCTTGCACTGGTCAATTGGGTGGTACTAATGCCCAGCTGTCCTGGTCCACCTGTAGCCTACCAGCAGTAACAGATATAGTGAGGATCATCCAGACTCTGCGATCTACCTACTGTAAGTTGGATCCAGGGCCTACTCACCTGTTGGTGGAGTGTGTAGATGTTATAGGCCCAGTCCTGGCTGGGATAGTGGTGGTTTCATTAGAGAGAGGGATCTTTCTGGATCTCTTAAAGGATGCTGTGGTATGCCCCCTTTTGAAAAAACCCTCTCCTGACCCCGACTGCCCAGCAAATTACAGACCAGTCTCTAACCTCCCCTTTGTAGGGAAGGTTATTGAGAAGGTGGTTGCTCTGCAACTGGAGGATCATTTATCTAGCCACAGTATCTATGACCCTCTCCAATCCAGCTTCAGGAAAAGGCATAGCACAGAGATGGCTCTTGTTCTGGTACTGAATGATCTGCTGATGGCAAGAAATTGGAGGGCCCATTCCATCTTGGTTATCCTGGATCTCTCAGCAGCATTTGACACCGTGGATCATGGGGTGCTGCTCGCCTGCCTGTAGTTTTTCTGTGGTCTGAGGGGAGCAATCCACAGCTAGTTTCGATCTTTTCTGGAGAGCAGATCTCAGAGAGTTCCAGGATTTACTCCTCAGCCCCTCACTGGCTGCCCTGTGGGGTACCACAGGGGCCGGTGCTGTCCCCTATGTTATTCGCCATGTATATGCTTCCATTGGGGGACATCATAAGATGATATGGTCTGAGTTTTCATTGTTATGCTGATGATTCTCAGCTCTACCTATCTTTTATGCTTGAACAGGAGTCTGATTCCATCACGGTGTTTAATAACTGCCTCCTGGAGATTCAGAATTGGATAAGTGCTAGTTGGCTTAGGTTGAACTCAGAGAAAACTGAGGTATTGGTTGTGGACCCTGGAGAGAAGACAATAAGGGCTTGGACTGGGAAACCCTCAGGTTTATATCTTGGAGGGGCCCGCTTTTGGCTTCGAGCCAAGTGCATAACCTAGGCATGATATTTGATGAGGGCCTGACCATGAAGGCGCAGGTGTCGGCCATAGTCGAATCTACCTTTTTCCATCTGAGGAACATAGCAAGGGTGAAACACTTGGTCCCACCCGAAGATCTTCCCACCCTGGTCCACGCCTTTGTCACCAGCCATTTTGATTACTGCAATGCCCTCTATCTAGGGCTGCTGGGGGGTGGATATCCACTGCTTGCAGCTAGTGCAGAATGCGATGGCCAGGTTGTTGATGGGAGTTTCAAGATCTAGCCATATGACACCTGTACTGCGAGATCTGCACTAGCTGCCAATACCAGTGGCGGATCACCTTCAAGGTCGCATTGCTAACCTTTAAGGCCCTACATGATTTGGGACCTCACTACCTGAAAGAGCTCTTGGTGCCTTACTGTCCTGCCCATTCACTTCGCTCTTCTGATGAGGGATTGCTAGAGATACCCAGGGTACGTTTAAAGACAGTTGGAGGTAGATCTTTTGCATTTATGGCATCGACCCTGTGGAATTCTCTACCTCGTCAGATTGCCTGACTGTGGAAAGTTTTAAAAAACAGCTAAAGACTTTCCTTTTTATCCAAGCATTTGCTGGGACATAATAAGTGTGAGTTATTTATGACTGCTGTATTTATTGTTCTATATGGTGTGTTTTTAAAACATTTTTGAACTATTGTAAAAGTGCCCTGAGTTTGGCAAGGGTGCTTGAAAGAAATAAACTTTACTTAGTTACTTGGTGTCATGTTGAGAAAAGTAGTAGTGGATGCCTGCACTAGCCCTCACTTGCCTCTGCTCTTGAGAAGGTGCAGTTCCTCCTTCAACTCAACTGTTTTTGTAGTCAGTTGTGAAAAAGGGGTGGGGACCAGGGAAAAATCAGTTCCAGAAATGCAATTAAAAGTCTGACTCAGTTTCAGGAGCAAAATGGACAAGGCCTACTATTGTATAAATACCAACAAACAAACGAACAAACAAAGCATCAAACTTGACTAAATAAAGTGCAAAAATGCAACATATAATGAGGAAAAGTGAGACAGACTTCTGTGTGGTAAGTTTGATCTGGTGTATGGTACTGTATAATAGACTGTACTGCATACAAAAGATCTACCAGCACAAAGTCCCTGCCCCCCAAAGTCTGTCTGGGCAAATCCTTCGGGTCTCTTGACCTCTCTGCCCTCCTAGATGATCTACCTGACACAGACTGGTCTCCATCTCTGTATCCACAGATGGGGATGATGCTCTCTCTCCCATTTACAATCCAGCTTCACTCAAACCAAGACAAAAATTATGCCTTTTCGTGGTCTTGTGTCCATGGGTGCCACCTTCTCTGGATCACTTCAAAGTTCATTGATGCATTCAAAGTCTGGGACTCTGTCTGGAATCTCAGTGTAACCCTATGGGGGCTTAGCCTTTAAGGCTTTCTATAGTTTTGCACCTCAAAGGCACTAGCCGCCACTGCCAGAGCTGCCACCTCAACACTCCTGCATGAACCGGGATTCTCCAATTACTGCTGCAACTGAACTGGACATGTAAGTGTACTTGCTCAGGACTGTTTTGAGGTGTGAAACATTGGTTATTGAAGAACTTGGCATAAATAAGGACTTAATGGAAAGACTGACTTTGGACAACAAAGCAGCAACCATCTTTATCATCTCTGACTCAGGCTGGCATGGTGCCATGGTCAAAGGGTGACTGGCTGAGCAATTGGTGTCAGGCTTCCTAAGGAGAAAGCCTCAAGAGTAATTGTACTTCTTCTTGAACCTAATTAAGGACACAGGAGCAGTAACTGTTAAAAACTTCAAAATTCAATATTTCAGTTCAGGAGTGAAAGAAAATGAATAAGAAAAGTTGGAACTTCTCTGATACTTCTGTGAATAAGCTTATGGATGAACGATACCCAGTTAGATTAGTACTACAGGAATAGTGCCACTCTATATAGTGCTAGTTTGTGTAATGCTAACATGGACAGTAAGAGGGGATATACATTGCTTTCACTAAGCTCTTCCCTGGTCACGATCTGTAGAGCTGGAACATCACAAGGGCACCAGAATCCAGGAGGCTGGCTGGACTGCTCTCGTGGCATGGAGGGCTGGAGCATAGAGCAGCTTGGCCAGCAGCAGTTTAGACCAGGGTTCTAATCCTGGTATCCAACGTTTTTTGGCACTCGAAACTTACACTTTCATTCATGGGGCCATGGAAACAGTATTCCATGGCCCTACAAATTTTAACTTTTCCCATGATCCAGCCCCCACCCAGAGTGAGAATCCTTCAGTCCGGGGGGGGGGGTGCGGCTCGTGACCATGCTATTATTGTAGGTGCTATCCTGACCCAGTGCCAGATGAATTACTTTGAGGCACTTCTGTGAATGAGGCTGTGTGGTAATATTATTGATATTTCGGTGAAGAAACAACTGGGTAAGCATCTTAGGGACACTTCAGTGAATGAGCATGTCCATTTCTCCAGGAGACAACAACAATTTTCTGCACTCCATGGAAGATAACCAGGCTGACACTTCAAAGAAGCACAAGCAGGCAGCATATTTATTTCCAGCTCCATGAAAGTACTTAAGTGATGCTTACATATACACCATATATCCAAAGTGAATTGACAGGCTCAAGTAGTTAGCGTCAGTTGAACTACTCCATGAGGTATGGCCCTGAATGCTCCAGTGCTTTGCTCTGACTGTGTTATAGCAGGGGTCTGGATTTACTGATACACAGCTCCATTCAGGGTAGCCAGGTTTTGAAAAGGTTTGCGGGTGCTCAGAGTCCTAATAAAATGCAGTGGGTCTGGGGGCCGCCAAGGCCCCCAGAAGCTATAGGGTTTTTCATGCTTTCTGTTGCATTTTGGGGGGTATTTTGAAACATTTTGGAATGAGTATGCTACCATCACAAGTACTCCATTGTAGATGATGCCAGGGAGCCATTGGGGGCTATCTGATGCCTGAGTAGGTGCTAAGATCAATAGGAGAGTGCCCTGGAGGGATCTTTCATGCTCTCAGTTTTGCAAGCATGCCAGAATACTGATTTTAGGGTGCAGTGCTACCACTCAACAGTCTGCAAGTGCAAGAGTGCCCTAAAGTGCTCTTAGATGCCTCCAGTTAAGGATCCATGGAAGAGTGCACTGGTGGGCTCTTTGATGCCCTCATGTGCTTTAAGGATGCCCTTACTGATGGCTACAGTGCCACCACTCTACATGGTGCAACAGTGCCCTGGAGGGCTCCTTGATACCTGCCATGTGCTCCAAGAAGACATGGAAAAGTGCACTGGAGGGCTCTTTGATGCCTTCAGCTATGTGCTGCAAGAAGACATGGATGAGTGCCCTGGAGGGCTCTTTGATGCCTTCAGGTGCTGCAAGAAGACATGGAAGTTCATTGTCTTTTTTCAGCACCTGGTGGAGGGGGTAAACTAAAATCTCAAAGGGCATCCTTTTAGCACCTGGAAGCATCAAAGAGCCCTCCAAAGTACTCTTGCACCCTGTGGAGTGGTGGTATTGTCTGCAACCTAAAATCACAAAGGACATCCTTAGAGCACCTGGGAGCATAAAAGGGCCCTCCAGGGTTCTCTTCTATGTCTTCTTGCAGCATCTGTAGGCATAAAAGAGACCTCCAGTGCTCTCTCTTATGTCTTCTTTCAGCATCTGGAGGCAACAAAGAGCTCTCAAGGGTACTCTTGCACCATGTGGAGTGGTGGCACTGTCTGCAACCTATAATCACAACAGGCATCCTTAGAGCATCTGGGAGCATACAAGAGCCCTCCAGGGCACTCTTCTATGTGTTCTTGCAGCACCTGGAGGCATAAAAGAGCCTTCCAGGGCACTCTCCTATGTCTTCTTTCAGCACCTGTAGGCAACAAAGAGCCCTATAGAGCACTCTTGCACCATGTGGAGTGGTGGTGCTTTACCCTAAAATCACAAAGGACATCCTTAGAGCACCTGGGGAACATCACAGAGCCCTCAATGGCACTCTTCCCTGGCTTGGCGGGCTCTTTGATATGCCTCTGTGTGCTTCAAGAAGACTCAGAAGAGTGTCCTGGAGGGCCCTTTCATGCCTCCAGGTGCTCTAAGGATGTCCTTTGTGATTTTAGGTTATAGACAGTGCCACCACTCCACAGGGTGAAAAGTGCCCTGGAGGGCTCTTTGATGCCTCCAGATGCTGTAAAAGGATGCCCTTTGAGATTTTAGTTTGCCTTTGATTGGTTCTGCAAGAAGACAAGGAACTTCCATGTCTTCTTGTAGCACCTGTAGGCATTAAACAGCCCCCCAGGAAACTCTTCCATGTCTTCTTGCAGCACCTGGAGGCATCAAAGAGCCTTCCAAGGGAAGAGTGCCATGGAGGGCTCTTTGATGCTTCCAGGTGCTCCAAGGATGCCCTTTGTGACTTTAGGGTACAGGGACAGCACTCCACAGGGTACAAGAGTGCCCTTGAGGGCTCTTTGCTGCCTCCAGGTGCTGAAAGAAGACATGGAAGAGTGCCCTTGAGGGCTCTTTCATGCCCCCCAGGTGCTCTAAGGATATCCTTTGTGATTTTAGGTTGCAGACAGTGCCACCACTCCACAGGGTGCAAGAGTGCCCTGGAGAGCTCTTTGCTGCCTACAGGTGCAAAAAGGATGCCTTTTGAGATTTTAATTTACCTCCACCAGGGACTGCAAAAAGACAAGGAACTTCCATGTTTTCTTGCAACACCTGGAGGCGTCAAAAAACCCTTCAGGGAGCTCTTCCTTCCATGTCTTCTTGTAGCACCTAGAGGCTTCAAAGAGCCCTTCAGGACACTATTCCATGTCTTCTTGCAGTACTTGGAGGGAACAAAGAGCCCTTGAGAGCACTCTAGCACCCTGTGGAGTGGTGACACTGTATCCTAAAGTCATAAAGGGCACCCTTAGAGCACCTGGGGGCATCAAAGAGCCCTCCTTCCCTTGGAGGGCTCTTTGATGCCTCCAGGTGCTGCAAGAAGACACAGAAGAGTGCCCTGGAGGGCTCTTTGATGCCACCAGGTGCTCGAAGGATTCACTTAGTATGTGTCAGTGTAATGGTATTAGTATTTTTAGGAGCAGCCAGGTCAAAATCAGGAGTACTTGTAAGTTGTTAGAGATAGTTGCTGATGATTTTCAACAGTAAACAACTGAAAATGGCATGAATGACTGCACATTATTTGACCATATAGAAGGTGTTCTTGTGAACTGTTGCTCTGCCAATAAACTCATCAGCTATTTTGTCCATGTCTAATGCATTAGTGTGTTCCTGATGAATGTGAAGCAGAGCCACGCTATTTAAATGTCTCTGTGACATTGTTGATCTAAGGTATGTTTTCAGGCTCCTTAGTCCTGAAAAAGAACACTCAGCTGTGCAAGTTGATACTGGTACTGTCAGTAAGATCTGAATGCATTTTACAAACTCTGGCAGTAAATTACAAATGGATTGTTTTTCTGTGACATCACACTACACATCTTGCAGTGAATCAACAGTTTTCCCACTAGCTGTTGCAATGTCAATGAACACATCATGGTGTAGTTGCAGATGCCCTGCATCTAAGTCATTGCCATAAAAATCAGATATGGGATCTAATGGACCTTGTCCTGTCACAAATTTTTCTGCTTCTAACATAAGCTTCTGAGCTAGAGACTGAAATCTATTTTTGAGTGAAACAACAACCTGATCAATCACTTGGAAAAATATTTTTCTGAAGTGGTCTTTTGGGGATGCATCAGTAACTAACTGAGAGCCATCATCTATATGTTGAGGAACTTTGCGTTGACACGGAAAAACTGGTTCATCTAACTGCAGTTCCTCAGCTCTTCCTTCCACCATACTCCAGAAGTTGTCAAACTGCCCTCTGTAATGTTGCATAGTATCAGGAAGAATTTGAATCATACCATTAACTTTTAGAAATTGAAGAGAGGTTGCCTGAAGGACTGTGTTTACGCTGTCACAGTGAGAGAAAATTTTTAAGAGAAGACTCAAGAAGAAAAATCCTTTAAATGATCGTAGCTGTGCCAAGAACCCTCCAGCTTTTGACCCACACTCCCAAGTATTCTCTGAGGACTCACTGCCCAGAAATTCCAATAACACTAAATAGTTTTCTAGAATCAGATTTAAACTATTTGCCCTGACTGTCCACCTTGTTGGAGCAAATGATCGTAAAGATCCAGGCCTAGTGTCTTCCATACCGCTTTATATGCTTTCAAAAAAAGTTAGCCATTTTGGAGAGTCTCTAATGAATGTTATGAGTTCCCGTAACTGAGTTAGCATGTCTCAACATTCTTGTATTTTGCCAATGCAGCCCTGTACTACAAGGTTCAAAGAATGTGCCAAACAATGTACGAAAAGGGCCCTAGGCTCAACAGCATGTAGCCTAGCCAGCACTCCAGAATGAATCCCAGCCCTACTAGCAGCCCCATCATAACATTGACCCCGACACTTATGTATATCTAAGTAAAAACATAACAGAACATCTTTCAGGATAATGAATAGTGTAGCAGCATCTACAGCTGGTGTTTCATGAAATCCTAAAAATGCTTCTTCAATTCCAAAATCCTCGCTGACAAATCTAAAACATATTGAGACTTGCTCATGAACAGTAATGTCCGTTGTCTCATCCATCATTACAGCAAAATACTGAGCTGCTTTGATTTTGGAAACAATTGTGTTTTGCACATCTTGTCCCATAATGTCCAGCATTTCACTCATTATGTCATGAGACAATCACCTGTAGCTAACCCTTAACAGCCACTGCTGCAACTGTGGACAATCAGTGGCTCGCACTTTTAGCACTTGCATGCAATCTGAACTCTCATCTGTATAGCCCCTGATTGCAAGCCCCTGTCAGGCCAGTAATCTTAAAGTTGTCATCATTTTCAAAAGTGCAATCCTTGCATCTTGCTGTCTACTGGCATCTGACATAATGCTGTACACATTTTGTATGACCTGCGTTTTCATTACAGCCTCACTGTGATAGTCACTTTTCTCATGGGATTTGAATCTTTCTATTTCCTTATGCCATGCACTATAACCAGTAACTGTGAATGCTTCATCAGCTTTTATGGAAAATGTGAATAGTTTTTTCTCTCTCTTGCCTCTTTACACACTGAACAGAAGGCATTTTTTTAATTTGAATCATACAGTAACCATTTGAACTGCTCAATCCACCTTTCTTGAAAGGTTCTGCCTTTTTTCTTGGAGACTACAAATGATTCCTGTCTTAGTTTTTCTTTTATAGAAGGAGTGCTGCTGCTGCTACATGGCTCCTCAACATCGACCACATCCACATCCCTAGCAATGTGAATTTGTACAGCTGCTGTTTCCTCAGCTTCAGTCTCAGAACTTGCTATGTCACTTGGTGCTGCTGTAGTGCTACTTGCCTCACTTTGTTTAGCCCATTTTTTAATAAACTTGTCCATTTTAACTTACAATGTGTGTTTTTCTTGTTTATTCAGAATAGGTTACACTGTTAGTTACTGGTCTGGACAGAGTATGATTAAAATATTGTAGAGAGTCAGTGGAGGTCAGAACAGCACTAAACAACCAGTTCACAGTACTTTGTTTTTGACACAATGACCACTCCTAAATCCTAACAGTCTGACTTTATTTTTATTTTTTTCTTGGTTTTTGGACGGTCAGACACTGGTGGTATGGACAGGACAAGAGGACTGTGACAAGCTAGATATGTCTTAGCTGCTCACCCTCATGCAGAGTTCAAAGACACACTTCTGTGTCTTCTCCTAAAGATACTCCATTCTCAAGTTTCCAGGAGCAGCCCACAAAATTCACACATTACATTATCTCAGAACAAATGACCCTGACTGCCTTACATACCATAAAAAAAAACATCTAGCCTAGGGCCTGACAATATTGCACCAAGATTTTTACTAGAAACGGCTGAGGCAATTGCAGTCCCTTTCAAAATAATTTTTAATAAATCTCTTGAAAACGGACAGATTCTCCTTAATTGGCTAACAACATCAGTTACACCCATTCACAAAAAAGGCAATAAAGCTAATGTTCAAAATTATCGTCCAATAAGCCTTTCACCTGTTACCTGTAAGATCATGGAGAAGATTATTAAATTACTAATTGAGAAGGAAATAGGAGAACTTAATTTGATTGACAACTCCCAGCATGGGTTTAAAACTGGGTACTCGTACTACTAATCTAGTAGCTTTTTACAACAATATAAACATAGGTTTAGACAATAATATCCCATCTGATGTTATACTCTTGGACTTCAGTAACGTGTTTAATAAAGTATCACATAATAGGCTCATTTACAAACTGGAATCATTTGGGTTTTCATCCTGTCTTACAAAGTGGATAAAGAACTGGTTGTCCAATAGAACGTAAAGAGTAAATTTTTATAACTCTATTTCAAGTCAATGTCTAGTCACTAGTGGAGTAGCACAGGACAATGTCTTGGGACCTATATTGTTCAATTTATATATTAGCGGCATGTTAATTTCATCCTGAAATTGGCTTTCTAAGTTTGTGGATGATTCTAAACTGGGCGGTTATGTGGACACAGAGACTAACCTAAAATGTCTAATTTCTGATTTGCTTTTTATTGAACAATGGGCAATTTTAAACTTCATGGAATTCAATATTGATAAATGTATTGTTCTCCATTTTGGTAGGACAAACCAAAAGAATATATATAAAATAAATAATTTCCCAATAAAATCATCAACAGCAGAAATAGACTTGGGAATTCTTGTTAACAACAAACTTACTTCACATGATCACTGCTCAAAAGTTACCAATTTAGCACACTCATTATTGAGCCAAATCAAACGCTCATTTGTTACAAGAACAAAAGAGTGCTTGGTTCCACTGTATAGATCACATATTAGGCCTAATTTGGATTATAGATCTCCCTTCTGGAATCCCTATTTTGCAGGTGATATAGTTTTATTGGAGCTGGTTCAGTGCAGAGCTACAAAGATGGTCTCTGGTTTGACCAATAAGTCATACACTGAGAGGTTGGAGGTGACTGGCCGCCATACCCTCCAAACTAGATGTTGCAGGGGTGATATTCTGTTTATTCACAAAGTTCTACAATCTCAATTTTTGTTAGCTCAGTGTAATCTTTCCATCTGCTAAAACAAGAAAACACTCAATTCACATAACAAACAGATTATTCTCAAGAAAGGAAATTCAAACAAAAGAAATAATTACATAACAATACATGCATCTAGACTATGGAATTTATTACCTCAAGGAGTAGTGGAGATTACAAATGTCGATACCTTTAAGAACCATCTTGACAATTGGATTAAATTAAATCACGCATCTATATTAGACACAGGTGTGGGGGAAAAAATCAAGATGGGTCTTAGCCTCCTTTTTTTCCATATAAAAACCTAGTAAACCTAGAAAACCTAGTAAACACACAGACAGAGCTGACTTTAATATTTTATTTTATATTTTGTTGGCTTTTGGATGGTCAGACACTGGTGGTACAGACAGGACAGGAGGACTGTCTCAGTCTAGATAAGTCTCAGCTGCTCACCCTCATACAGAGTTCACAGGCACACACAGACAGAGCTGACTTTAATATTTTATTTGTATTTTGTTGGTTTTCAGATGGTCAGACACTGGTGGTATGGACAGAACAAGAGGACAGTGACAGGCTAGATCATTCTCAGCTGCTCACCCTCACACCGAGTTCACAGGCACTCACAGACAGACCACTGCCTATTCACGTGTATGACATAGCAGACACCTCTGTGCAATCAGCACTCTGACTTTAATATTTTATTTGTATTTTGTTGTCTTTCAGACAGTCAGACACTGGTGGTAGGGACAGGGCAAAAGGACTGTGACAGGCTAGATAAGTCTCAGCTGTTCACCCTCACACAGAGTTCACAGGCACTCACAGACACAACACTCCCTTTTCACTTTTATGGCATAGCAGACCCCTCTGAAATCCACACTGATGTTATTATTTTATTTGCATTTTTTTTGCTTTTGGACGGTCAGACACAAATATGGACAGGACAGGATGGAAGGGCTGTGCGACACTGCAGAGGCAGGAGGAGAACTACTTGTACAGAATTGCAAGGTGCAGGTTAGCAGTCTGTCATATCAAACAAACATTTGTCAATGCCGAATGTTTGCTTGCTGGCATTGGCATTGGTACTGTAGTAGTTACAGAGCTGCATAATAGGAATGGCAGTGAAGTATTGAACTGAAGCCAACCCCACCACCACCCTGCAGAGAGTGACAGGCATTGGGGTGTGCCTTTGGGTCATCAGGCATCACGGCCATGCCATTTCACCACACCCTACCCTGCAGACACCGACAAGTGTCACAGTGTGCCTTGGGGTCTTTGGCCCTTATGTGCCCCCATTCCATCAGGAAATATGGTGAGATGGGTGCGGTATAGGAGAATTGGGTGAACTTTTGGGGCGAAAGAGTCCAAGGCATACCTGATGCCTCTCACTGGCTGCAGGGTGTGGAATGGTATGAGCATTACAGGCAAGAATCCCAAGTCACACCCTGATGCCTGTCATTCTCTATAGGGTGAAGTTATGGTTGGAAACCCTAACACCTCAGGCATTCGTTGGTATTTTCACTACAAATTTTCAACATGTTTTTTGAGACCCCCATCTCATGAACAGTGGCAATATCAGTTTGTTAGCGAGCTGCTTATGCACAAGCAACTTCTGACATTTAGCACCGAGGTGCAAAACACATTCGAACAGGATGTGAAAATAACAGCTGTACTGTTCATGGGGAGGTGGAAAAAATGGCAATGTTGCAAATCTGCAGTAAAAATATTGAAAAAACTGGTGAAGTCACAAGCGTGCATAGAAACTGTGCAACGCACACCCATAATGTAATTAGTTTGGGGATTTTTTACAGCAGATTGGCAACTCAGGCATTTTGGTGCCTCCAATCATGAACAGTGTCACTGTGATTTTCTTTATCTGCCCCAAACAATGATTTCCCACAGCGACCATGCATCTCTGCATTGAAAGTGTGAAAACACATTTCAGCCATGTTGTGAAAAATGACAGCTGTACAGTGTTCATAAGGAAGTGTGGAAAAATGCCACTGGTGAAAATCTGGACTGAAAATATTACAAAGTCATGAACTTACGAGGGTGCGTGGAAACTGCGCAATGCTCACTCGTAACACAGTCATTTTATGGACTTTTGTCACCAAATTTTCAACATAGCCATTTTAAGACCTCTGCTCATGAACAATGTAACTGTAATTTTCTTAATCAGTCCCAAACATTGCTTTTGTGCACCATTGTGCGCTACATGTGCGGAAACACATTTTGGGCGACATGAAAAATGGCAGCTGTACTGTCCATAAGGAAGTGTAATAAAATGGCAATGTGGAAAATCTGGAGTGAAAATATAGAAAATTCGCAAACTTACAAGCGTGCGTAGGAACTGCGCAACGCACGCTCGTAAAACAGTCATTTTAGAATTTTTCACAAATTTCAACATAGCCATTTTAAGACCTCTGCTCATGAACAGTGTTGCTGTGATTTTCTTAATGTCCCATACATTGATTTTGCACACCAACTCGCCATTATGAAGCTACATGTCGGAAACACATTTTGGGCAAGATGTAAAAAACGACAGCTGTACTGCTCATAAGGAAGTGTAATAAAATGGCAAAGTTGAAAATATGGAGTGAAAATATTGAAAATTTGCAAACTTACGAGTGTGCGTAGGAACTGCGCAACGCACGCTTGTAAAACAGTCATTTTTAGGAATTGTTTCACCAAATTTTCAACATAGGCTTTTTGAGAGCTCATCTCATGAACAGTGGCAGTGTCGTGTTGTTACTCAGTCCCAAAAGGTGATTTCATGCAGTGACTGCTAAATCAACCTTCGGGCCTGATTAACGCCATGACAGTGAGAGCATTCATGAGAAGGGGTCCCAAAAACCCCATGTTGAAAATTTGGTTCAAAAATTTCAAAAAATGCCTGAGATATGCAGCAAAGTTGAAAAACCCTATCTATCCCATTATACAGCTTACCAGCATTTCCTCAGTTCGGTCGGCTTTGAAGAGTGCAGACGTGTTCCCGGTCCACCGAAGATCGTCAGCGCCAGAGTCGGAGGCAAGTATGGGGTGAGGGGGATGTGTGGGGAGGCAGGGTGCACAGTGGGTGGGTGTGGGTGGGGGCAGACATAGCAAGGGACCGTTTTAAGTTTCAGTTTTTTTAATGGCGGCGGCTGGCGGGATGTTGCCATGCTGGGGTGGGCTCCCAGCATGCGAGAAGGATGACTGGTTGGGGGCATGGAGCTGATGGGGGATTGGGCACCCCATCGGCCATAGCATCTGTTGCCACGCTGGGGTGGGCTCTGGCGTGGCACCCCTACTCTGGGGGGTAGACAGTGGAGCCGGCGAAGATTGGGCACCCCATTGGCTGTCGCGTGTGTAGCCATGCTGGGAGTGGGCACCCAGCAGCTTATGGAACTGTGTTTTAGGGGGCACAGCACAGCCGATGGGGATTAGGCACCCCGTCGGCTATACAGTGTGTGCGTGGGGCCGAGCATGCAGCGTGCGTGCGTGTGTGTGTGTGTGTGTGTGTGTGTGTGGGGGGGCGTGCATGAGCAGGCGATATCTGATGGCTGCTCACTGAAGCATAGCTCTCCCTTTCAGCTGTATGCCACTGCATTTTGGAGCTGTCATAGACAGCTCAGCAGGCATTGGAGAACTGCGGCAACGCCTGCAAACACACTGACTGAATTGGAAGAGGGCTGCCACACCTCCGAAAACTTGGATGATGGCACTATGTTTCTTGCACATGTGTGCAAGCAAACATAAAAATGACTGTTCACTTAAGTCAGAACTTAGAAGACAGACAGCAGTTGCCCTCTTCCACCACTGGGTAGCCTAACCTTAAGCTGAGCCCTCACAGACTCTCAGCTAAACTTCTTTAATATATATTAAATGCTGTTTGCTCTTGCTGGCTGCTCACGGTATAGTACTATGGGTCACTCACACTAACAGTGTCTCGTGCTGAGGCACAAAACCCACTCTCTCTTACTCTCTAGTCTGAACACAGACATACTCAAGTATCTTGAGCTGACAGTCACAATTTAAAGTACAGAATGATTATAAAATAAAATTTAGTAATATATATTGTACTATAATTCTGGACTGGTCTGGTCAGGACACTAGTACTGTACTGTCTGTACTGTACTACTCTATTGCCTATTAGGTCACAGAGTCAAGCGTCTGATCTGCACTGCACAAAACGATTACTCTTATTTGTTTGTCCAAAAGTTCAATTATTTAATTCAAGCCCTGGCAGTCTCTCCAACTATGTCTGAACTGATGATCTTTTGGATAAATGTTAGTGGTGGTGGAGGTCAGTCACAATTTGCAGTCTGCAGAGACTGTACTGGTAAAACTCCCCTCCCGCCCTCACTTCACACTCCCTCCCTCCTCCTCTCCATTCACTGCACAGACACACATGCACACTCCCTCAGACTCCAGCAACAGTCCTCCCCTCAGTCAGAAGGAAAAAGTACAAATGTGAAAAAAAGCACATTTTTTTGTACTGGCTGCTGCTGTAGTACTATAGTACAAATTAGCAGCTGCTTAATGCACCTCCTCTGCTCACTCGCTCACTCACTACACTCTACGGGTAACAACAAGTCTCCAACTCTGGCTACTCTCAGTGCTGCTGCTTGCTCACTCCTTCACTGATCTCTCTGCAACTATGCAGCTCTACAGTGAAGCTGCTGTCTGCCTGCATCACATGACCATCTCCTTGACTGGTCATGTGTCAGGGCTTCCTCAGTGGTGAAGGATTGGAGGAGCCAGCAATCACTCAGTCGGGGACTTTCGAGGGTGGGACTAGTGTCGGGTCAGGAGTCATCGGGTCAGGTGCTTGGGAGAGGTCATCAGACAACAACAGGACTGGAGTTGGGAGCCTAGGAGACACAACCAGGAGAGACTGTCAATGTTTTCAGTGGCCGCTAGGGGAGCAAAGGAAAGCATGATTTCTGGATGCTGCAGTGCTGATTAATTATAGCCAAATGCTGCACATCGGCACACTGAAGCAACCGGGAGGACTTACTGCTTCTGCTGGTAAGATAAAAATTTACATGACAGTGCACTGTCACTGTCAGCTGCTGGGAGTGAGCTGCAGTGGCAGAATTATGCTCGAGGGCTTCTGTTCTGCTGCTACCTCCATGATTGGCTGACTCTGCTTGCTAAGTCGGAGAAAGGGATTCTCATTCAGGAATGGATCAGACAGGCGGGACTCACGGAAGGAATGATTGGGCAGACTGGGGGTTTTGGAGGGAGGCTCAGGGAGCTGAATGGGAATTGTGGATGCCTATTTCAACTTTGTGGGTGCCCAGGCACCCGTGCTGTTGGTACTCCTGGCTCCATTCAAATATATGAAAAACTGTGCCATCAATCAGCTAGCAATGGCATCATCAACTGGAGTCAAAATTCATATAATGAAGTTGTTTGGACAGGGGCTATGAATGACACACTCCTTTATTCCCAGTCCCTGTCACAAACTCCTTCAAATGGAGCTATGCCTCTGTAAAACCTAACCCCCTGATGAAGCTCATTTGGAGCAAAGCATTGGGTCACTCTGAGCCATTCCCCATGATGTTGTTAAACTGACACATTTTTGTACCTATTGATTGACTTTGGCGATATGCTGCATGTACAAGCATCACTAATGTACTTCCATGGAGGTGAAAATAACAGTGCTTCCAAACTCAGGACATCATGCTATCATTGGGCCATAGGGGATGTGCTGATATTGTCTTCCAACACTTTTACAGGTAGAGCAACAAAGGCAAGGAAGATATGATACTGTAGGGGGAGACTGAAATGTTGACAATGCGATTTAAGTATCAGATGAATGTGAATGAGTATTAGACATATAGATACTAATTAAATTACAAGGACTAATGCCAACATTCAGAAAAAGTGTGAACATATGTTCTTAAATTTTTTTTTAAAGTCATGAAATTTTACATGCCATTATTAAAAAAGTATGTTGACATACTTTGTATGACAAGAGGTCATCCTTTACAACTTGCTGACTTCATTTTAGAACAATAAATCACAAATTCTGTTACACTCAAAGAGTAAGTCAACCCATGGAATGCACTCCAACAAGACATAGTAATAAGTAAAACAAAAACAGAATTTAAGCCATGACTAGAAAAAGATATTGGGTGCTATTCACTAATGGGGTGGAAGGTACTCGTCAAAGGTGCATACCCTGCCTGTGTAGATCTGTGGCCCCAGAAAGGTGCAGGGTGTGCAATATTCATGACTGTATGCACCCACAGGGCACTTGTCTGTGGTTCCACCCCCCGGGTGTGCAGGATCATGGAAACTGCCCAGTGCAGAGGGGTGGACCCGAGGAGGTGTCGAATCAGATGCCCACCTGGGTCCCATAGTGGATCACTTGCTTGCATGGGGTGGGTGCACATCAGAGGAATGTATCTGCCTAAATGGGAAAATATATCAAATGTATGGGCACTTTCCCAATCTGCTGCCCCAGCCCTCCCTATCAGACTAGTGTACTAGGGCATGAAGAGTTATTTCCCAGTCCCACTGAGACTGACATGTGATGTCCATGTGGGCTTGCACTGGGTTATGGCAGGGTCCCAGCTGCCTACCATGTGCCCCCTGTGCCTGGCATTATGCGCCTTTGTGAATGGCGTATAGTGCAGACATGCCCCCAACTACCCCCAGCACATTGCTGACTGCCTGGCTGGGGAATCTGGTGCATAACTGCATTGCGCACCATTCATGAAGTCTGCTGGGGGTCTGCAGGACCCCTACTGTGTGTCATTCCATCTTGGGGTTGTCTACACACCTCGGATGTATGGCATGTAGGGCACTTTGTGCATAGGGCCCATTATGAGTGGACAACAAATAATTTACTTTACTAGCTGTTAGGGGCTAAGCATGGGCATTCGCCTTCTCAACTCCTTAAAATCCATAGTATATTATGCTATGGAAAAGGTATATCGACAACATATACTTTACAAAAAAAAAACAAAAAAAAATCTTTTGTAATTTAAAAATACTACATAGTGATATAGCTAGAGGATACCTCCTGTTTCTATATTTTTTAAAACTTATATTTTATTGCATTTTCAACTTGTAAAGTACAAGCATCCCATACAGAAACACATCACTGTTGCATCATTGTGCAGCACTTACAAAAGAACTGCTCACTATCATCACTCAACTGTCCCTGCCCTTATCTACAGCTATCCTTTCTTTATGTTCTATCTCTACCTCCTCTCCCCGCCACCTCCATAGTGCCCTTGCCCCAGCCAACATAGCCACCCTGTTATATTCATTTTTCTCACCCCTCCACCTTGTTGTCTGCCCCCTCCTACCTCCATCCTGCCATCCTCTGTCTTCCCTTCCCTCTGACCTTATCCCACACCGCCTGTGCCACTATCTTTACTTTCCTTGCTGGCCTTGTAGTTTCTACTTTTCTCACGAGGTACTATCTTGTTACCCAGAGCTAACCATTTATCTAACTCCTAGCTTTAGTGTGCCTATGTATATATATGATGTAAATATTATTGTCCTATTTTCTTCTCATGGATTATTCATGTGTTTAATGCATATTACTTTCTATATGCTTGTGTAACGTCCCGTTGTTAATCAGGACCTCCTTTAAATGAACCTGCTCAATGGAGTTTTTTCCTGCCAATAAACTTGAACTTGAACTGCTCATTAGGTGAGAATTTGATATAGTGTCTGGGTTCTTTTATAACATGTAAGGGTTTCCCAAACTGCCAATTCCAGCCAAAGATCATATATGAAGATGGCTGCTGCAACCAAGAACAAGAACATAACCTATTTAATCTAATTTAATTGAAACTTTATCCCTCTAATCCAGTAGAGGCAAATTTTATTTTACTTAGCATTAGTAAGGATCTTAACAATGCATTAAAAACTGCCCGCCCTCCCCACGTGTAATAGAACTGGAGCATGTGAGATTAATTTGGTTACAAGACATTAAAAAATACAAACTGTACAAAAATTGCTTTAGTAACTTATAGTACGTAACTGATTAATGAAATATTTAGGTATGATCTGGTCCTTTTTCCTGAGTTCAAAGCTTAGTAAGTATAGTGCTCCCTCTCTGGTGGTCACAGGTAGGCTACAAGTCCCGAGTGTTTCTGAGTAAAGTTTTCTGTGTGTTCATGGGAACTGGCACCTTCCAAGTCAAGTAGAGAAGAAGTACATGTGAAAGATAGAGGCACCAAGGAGGAAAACAGCATATGGATGGCCATTTTGAAACAAGCATTTCACCAATTACAGATCTAATATTTAAACATTAGAGGTATGTAACAATTAAGAACAATAACATGCAATGCAGATAAACAGTGTAACAAACACCTCCCAGTCCTTACCGAGACTGTGGCTGTACCCTTGCTGCATATACTTAAAAACAATTAGAAACATAGAAACATATAATTTGACAGCAGATAAGGACTGCCTGGCCAACCTAGACTACCCATGTTTCCCTACTTACATTTTTGCCAAAGACCTTGCCTAACCTACTACTCTTTTTCAGTCCCCTCCTTCCTTTCCAGTATGATTCCCTCATGCCTATTTTATGCATTTGTTATCCCCACCACCTCCATTGTAAGGCTGTTCCTGGAATCCACTGCTCTTTCTGTGACAAGTACTTCCTCACATCTTTCCTGAATCTACCACCCTCCAACTTCATAGCATGCCCCCTTGTTCTTGAGCACATTTTTTTCTGAAAAATTCTTCCTTCTTGTACCTTATTTATCCCCATGAGGTATTTAAGTGTCTCTATCATATCAACCCTTCCCTCCTCTCTTCCAGGGTGTACATATTGAAGTCATTTTGTCTCTTCTTATAGGACTTTTAATGCAGACTCTGCACCATTTTAATTGCCCTCCTCTGGACCACATCCACTTTGTCTATGTGATCCATACAGAGGCAGCAACACCTCCTTCTTTCTGATACACCTCTCTATGCACCTCAGCATCTGGTCACCTTTAAGTCATCAGATATAATTATCCACAGGACCATTTCTTGCTTGGTAGTCATCAATACTACTCCACTCATTTTGTACTCGACCCCAGGGTTTCTGTGCCCTATGTGCATGGTTTTGCACTTTTTCACATTGAAACCCAGCTGCTATACCCTTCATCACTTCTCTAGTTTTTAAAGGTCTTAGCTCATGCTTTCTACCCCCTTGGAGTGTCCACCCTATTGCAAATTTTGGTGTGATGAGCAGGATGAGCAGAGATCTGAGAAAACTAGATGTGTGGTCAAGGGTATGGCTGCAGGAAAGAGACTTGGGGGTAGTCATATCAGATGAGCTAAAGGTGGAGAAGCAGTTCAACAAGGCAGTAGGGCAGGCTAGTGTGATGCTGGGGATCATAGGGAGGGGTATCACCAGCAGAAAGAGGGTGGTGTTTCCTCTGTATAGATTACTGGTAAGACCCCACCTAGAATACTGTGTTCAATTCTGGAAATCACATTTCCAGAACAACATAGACAGAGTAGAGTTAATCCAGAGGAGGGCAATTAAAATGGTCCCGGGTCTGCTTCAAACATTTTATGAGGAGAGACTAAAGGATCTCAGTAGGTACACCCTGGAACAGATGAGGGGGGGATATGAGAGAGAGAGATCATTAAATACCTCATGGGGGTAAAATAAGGTACATGAAGGGAATATTTGTTCCAGAGAGAAGGTGCTCAAGAACATCAGGACATTGTATGAAGCTGGAGGGCATAGATTCAGGAGAGATGTGAAGAAGTACTTCTTCACAGAAAGAATGAGGCATTCCTGGAACAGCCTTCTGGTGAGGTGGTGGGGTGAAAACTGTAGTGGGGTTCATGAATGCATAGGATAAGCACAAGGGAATCACAATGGAAAGGAAGGGGGAGGGAAGAAGAGCTATAGCTTGGTCACAGTCTGAGGTAATAGTGTAGGCAGAAAGAAATGAGCAGACTGGATGGGCCCAACAGTCCTTATTTTTTAAAACTAAGTAAACTTTATTGAAAAATTTGAAAATACAATCAACAATCAGATGATTCAGGCTACAAAAATGTCAACATAATATAAACACACAAACCAGAAGATAACAATTATGAACAAACAATCAATAAGGGGGGAGGCAATATGTAAGAATGATACTCCTAAGTAAAATGATACCCACACTAATGCTCTAAAGCAACTAAAAAGCAAAAAAAGGCAACAAAGGACCCTGTAGAACTTAATCAATAAAAGGTCAGGAAACAACAGGCTATGTCAATGCATGAAGCCAGAAATCAATAAATCTGCACCAATAGAGGGGAAAAAACAAAACAACAAAATAAAAAGTCAATGAGTGGGCTGGGACAGAAGCAGAAGCATATATAAAGATTGCCATCAGGCACAGTAAACATGAGTTAAATGGCACATATTAGCCAGCATCTGCTCCATGTGTATGGCTTCCAGGACAGCCACCAGCCCTTCTCCATCAGACGGAGTGAAGTCATCAGCCCAGTGATGAGCAATAACTTTCCAGGCTGTGGCTAAGATAAGAGCCATGTGATATCTTTGGTGTCTGGTGAGACCCAGCAAGGAGTCCAACTGCTGTTGAATAGCACGCCATAGTGACTGCGCTCTGTCACAGTCCCAAAAAATATGTTTTAAAGACTCTCTCTTGACTTTATGTTTAGGGCACAAATCAGAGTCCAAATAATGTAAGCAAGCTAACTTATCTGGGGTATAGTAAAGATTATACAGCAGTTTATAGTGTGCTAATTTAAGGCCAGCAAATGTAAGAAATTTGCACAAATTCTGCCACACCAAGGACACATTAGCTTCACTTTGCAATTTATGAAATTCTGAACCCCAGTAAGATAGCTGCAAATTAAATTTGGAGGTGGTATAGTCTTGCAATCTCTTACATAAATAAACAATATGACTCTGAAAAATATTCTGTCACAATGCACTCCAGCATTTAGTCATGTACATCGACCAAGGGTGAGGGACCAAAACTGCACTAACCACATGCTACAGTTGCAGAAAAGCAAAGGCAGCAGAGTCTGTTAGGTCAAAATGGACTTTGAAAGCTGTAAAGGAAATAAAGGTGCCATCCTACACAAGGGAAGTAAGGGAATCAAGGTCAACCCCTGGAAGAAACGAGTGCCTAATCACTCTGCCCTCCCCAATCTAAAATTAGGGTTACATTTTATTGGCTGTGTAAAATCATGGAGGGGAACTGTACCTAAAAAGACTGACTTAAAAACTTATTTATTCAGACTAGCTTTTAATATCTGATGTCTTTGAGAATTTCAAATCAATCTGGATGTATTTATATGAAGTGATACAATTATGAGTATTTTAATTGGAAGTTTGATTTATTTATGTGATTTTTTTTAATATGTTTTTATGTAAAGCACTTTGATATCTCAAATTGTGCTATATAAATAAAAAATATTATTTTATTATAAAAAACTGTATAACTGCTGGCAGACCTTAACTGAAATACCCATGGGGGAATCTCGCAAGGGGCTAGGTAATTGTTTAAAAGTATGGCTAGTTAGGGATCCCAGGTCTAAATTATACCATCAAGCAAGTTCTACTACCAGGTAGGCAGGAGGAGGTTAAGCATCAGTTAGAGCAGGAGGGGCAGATTTCCACTGAAGGAAATAAGCAGCATAATGTTAGAAAAAATCTGGAAGGTTAAGGCTGCCTGCAATTGTAATGGGAACTAGTTTAGCATATGCCCAGCAGGGACGCTTACCTGCCAAAAGAAAATGGGTACATAATGAACAAAGGGTAATAAACCAGTACAGAGAGAGACAAAATCCAGTCATGGTCAAAGCTTATAAAATTCTAGGAAGTACATTCATTTTAAGGACATTGGTACAAGCCCATAATGTAAGGGGTAATTTAAGCCATTTCTCCAATTCCTGTTTTATACCCACAAGTAAATTAATCAGGTTCAGGAGGATAAACATAGAAGGTGATTTGCAAATTTTAATCCCATGGTAAGGGAGAGCCTCTGAAACCTAAGTGCCACCCCTCCTCTTACCTCTGATTTGTAAGTATAAACATTAAGCAGCATGAAAACCTTTTTACCCAAGTTCACATCGTACCCCTTTAACTGACCAAAGTGATACAGGGTCCTAAAAGCCACAGGCAACAATGTGGCTGGCTTCTGCAAATGAAGCAAAATGTCATCCACATAAGTTGAAATAGAAAAAGCATGTCCAGCAACCTAAATGCCCTAAACCAAGGGGTCAGAGACTATTGTATGGGTAAGCCATTTGAGATCAAATTAAAAAGGATTGGGGTTAATGGACAACTCTGCCAGGTGCCTTTATGTAGAATAAAAGGAGAGGACAGGAAGCCATTACAATATACCCCAGCTGTTGGACAAGAATGCAGCAATTGAATCCATTTAATAAACACAGATGGAATGCTAAAAGCAAGTGGGGTCTCAAAGAGATAAACCAAGAAACCCTATCAAACTCTTTTTCTGCATTGAGGGACACAAGAACAGCCGGTACTCTTAAGTCCTTCGACGCAACCAATAAATTTGTTAACTTGCGTAAGTGATCCCAGGAATGCCAGCCTGGCATAAAATAAGTCTGTTCTGACCCAATGAGCAGCTGTCACACCCCCATAACTCTACCAGCCAAAACCTTCACCAATATTTTAATATCAGAATTGAGCAGTGTTATGGGCCAATAATTAGCAACCAGCTCAGGGTTCTTCCCAGGCTTTGGAATACCGGATATCAAAGCTTCTTGAAATTCAGGTGGGGTAAAACACCTTTTTGAATATTTCCTGAAAAAAAAGAAGTTAAACAAGGGACCAAACAGTCCTTCAAAGTCTGTAAAAAATGTATTGAAAACTCATCAGGTCCTGGAACTTTATCAGGAATCAAAGACTGGAAGATGGGATGAGAAAGATTATATTAACAACAAAGAGTTTACAAGTGGGAAAATCAATTTAGGTCTCAATCAAGAGCCAGAACAAGATCATGTGGTCGCAATTAGCAGCATAGTTCAAGTTCAACGACTCCCTCTACTTCTTCATCATGAAGTGTGTGTTTTTCCAGTGAAGACTTTAGAGAAAAACATGCAGGGGGAACCCCAACCAGATTAATGTAAAATGGAAAAAAAATCACACAACAAGGGAGACGAAGGACATCAAGGCATGCAAGAGAAGAAAAATCATTAAGAACTGATGTTAATTTTGAGTTAACAGTTGTCAATATCTCTGAACAGTTTTTATCAGAAGCACAGTTACATGTGCTGTGCCATGGTCTTTCACTTGTCCATGTTCATGGTCTCATTGAGTTTAAATTGTATTGTGATCTGTTTAAGTTATTCAGAAAGCATAATCTAAAGAAATATTTTGCTTCTCAGCATGCAAATGAAGGTGATGTCATAAACCATGAGCAGTATATGGGGAAGAAAGGTTTGGGGGTTGGGGTCATCTTTTGGATGATTTGTCAGACCAAGCACTGCAGGAATTGCTTTTTTCACATAATGCTGATATGATACCCAGGGAGGGTAATGAGTCAAGAGATATATCTGGTTTAGAAATAAACACTGGTAGTGACAGAATGCATAAACAAAGTGCAAAGAAGCCTCTTGTTAAAACCCGGTCCACCTTTGTTCCTCCACATGTCTGCAGTTAAAACATTAAAGTGTTTCAGTAAGTTGTACTTAGGGAAGTTGATCAAACAATAGAACATTTAAAAGGCAGAAAACAGTAGGATATTTTATCAGAAGCAAAGCATGATGCATTAAAAGAAATTCAGTTAATGATCAATATAGAGCTAAAGCCGTCTGATAAAGGTGGAAATGTGGTCATATTAAATTGGGATGTTTACTGCTCAGAAGCATTCAGACAACTGTCAGATCCAAAAATTTATCAGAAGTTGTCAGTAAAACCAACTGCCTTTTATAAAGCTAAATTAAAATGTTTTCTAGAGCTGGCAGAAGAAGAAGAATGGTGGATTTTGGATATAGAAAGTAAGGCTTTGAATGTGGATAAGCCTGTAACTCCAGTGTTTTTCTACATTCCTAAATGTCATAAAAATGCAGAGAACCCCCCAGGCTGCCCAATAATTTTTGGGAATGGGTCACTATTTGAACCCTTGGCAGCATATGAGGATGGCTACCCACAACAGGAGGTAGTACATTTGAAATTGTATATCAAAGATACAACTACTGTACTAAAAGAGCTCCAGAATTATGTGTGGAAAAACACTTATTCATGGTTAATGGTTGATGTAGTATCCCTTAACACAATAATAGAACACCACACAGGCATAGAGGCAGGAGAACAAATTCTGACAAACTCCACCTACCAGTATCCAATTAATTTAATCGTATTAGCTTTGGACTTAATCCTTAAAAGTAATTATTTTATGTTTGATGGAGAATACTTTCTCCAAAAATGAGGAACAGCAATGGGCTTGTCGGTCACTCCATCCTATGGAAATCTATTCATGTGTTGCTGGGGTGGGGGGGTGACTCCCATTGAAATGCTTATTTTTCAAACATAGTCAAATATTTATGCTTTATTGATGAAATATTAATAATTTGGAAAGGTTCGAGTGAAGACTTAGATCCCTTTTTGGAATACATTAATGACAATACTGTAGGTCTCCGTTTTACCTCCAAATACAGTAGTGGTGAGATAGACTTTTTAGACATCACATTGAAAGGTTCCCCCAATGACGTTGTTCATACAGCAAGTTACAGGAAGTGCATTGTGGGCAACAGTTTTTTACACGTCCGCAGTTTGCATCCTAAACACTTGATAGAAAGTTTGCCATATAGTCAGCATATCAGATTGAAATGCATCTGTTCCACTGAAATGTATTTTCTAAAAGCAAAAGATTAACTTTTTTGTAGACTCCATAAAAGGGGCTACTCAGAATTGATACTAAATAAGGCTTTAGACTGAGAGGCCTCAACTGAGAGAGGGTTCTCATTACAGTACAGAGACTCAGCACAAGAAAAGGAACAGATGTGCTTTGTTTCCACTTATGGTCCAGCATCAATGGATATTCGAATCATAATTAAAAGAAACTGGTATCTGTTAGGCACAGACAGGGGCCTAAGAGAAATTGAATTGAATGGCCCCTTAATTTCATTCAGAAAGGGAAAAAGCATTAAGGATAATTTGGTTCACAGTGAATTTAAAACAGAAAGATCCCCAAATAACTGGTAAACAGCAAAACCAATTTTTTTTCCATGCAAAAATGGTGTCACATGCCAGTATGCTCAACAAGGGAATGTTTTTGTGAGTCCAGGTCTGAAGGGAATGAGATCACTCAGCATTGATCACTTTATCTCATGCACAACCACTTATGTTATTTATGCTCTTTGGTGTTCATGTGGATGAACATATATAGATCAGACAACCAGAAAATTAAAAGAAAGGGCCCAAGAAAACTTTTGTGCAATTAGAAGGAATGACTTATTGCATCCAACAGTGCATAATTTACAAATGCAACAGGGTGGAGTACATGAGATAAAGTATATGGGCATTGATCATATTCTCCTGAATCACAGAGGTGGAGACAGAAACAAATATTTAGATCAAAAAGAATTGAGATGGATATTCTGCTTCAGAACCCTGAAACCTAATGGTTTTAATGATGTCATGGAGTGAAAACCATTTTTATAGAACAAAAGATTAAATAGTGTTTGGGATTTAGGATCAGTTAGTTTCAACATTCATTATATCTGATTTTTTGTTTAACAAAGATTTGAATGAATTGTTCAGTTTAAGTACTCCTCAGAATTAATACTGTATGGCATCCATTAGATGTATATTATTTTGTAGAAATGTACATTTGTACATCTGGGTTTGGGGTACTGTATTTGTTATGCATTTTCCTTGTTGCTGCAGAGCATGTTATAATTTAGTAAAATAATTAATACATTGTATTTATTTTATTGGGCATATATGATAAAGTATACAGGGAAAATAACTGCTGTATTTCCGTAAGGTCCAGAGTCAAATTCAGCTTCTGTGATTCTTCATTTTAAGAACAAAGATTTGTTAAATAATGCAATGTAACTTTTCAATGAAGTATAAACACTGCATTGTGTTTTTGCAGCACTGAGGTAATTTATTGTTTTTTGGGTAATTACTCTGGCATCCTGTAGCCCAGTTGGCAACTCAAGGTCATATCTAATGGGGAAATTATCCCTTTAATTGTTTCAGTGTATGACTTGAGTGCAGTGAGCTGGCTGAGCAACAGGTTCCCCTCAGTAAATTATCCAAGTTTAATTGTGACACTGGTTTTAATTAATTGGTTTATAGCTTTCATATGTCACTTACACTATAAATTGTTACATTGCACTAGTAGCCACACCCCTAATGAAGAGGTCCTTGAGGCTGCGAAGCACTAGGTTGTTCTTTGTTTTGGTATGAGGACCTAATACTTATTCTTTAGATTTGCTGTAAAGCTATACATTTGATGCACAAGTAAAAGTGGTTACATTCTCGCAAAGTCTGGAGTGCGGTTCTTTATTTATTTTTGATGTTCCATTTTTCCAGCACGCAACTTCATTGTGATCACCCTCCAGCTTATTCACTTATTCATCAAAGACTGGATAGAACTGGGCAATCTCAAACTCTGAGATAGGCTGGCTAAGCAGAAGCCGCTGCTCCTCTGAGAACTGAGGTAATTGTGCTCTATGTAAAAAGCTTGAATTGCCTCTAGGGAGGCAGAAGGGTCAGTCACATAAAGATCCACAAAAAAGAGCTGAAACAAGCTGCTACCTCTCTAGGATGAGTGACCAGGGGTGTCTCTGGCACCAACCAGACAGCCGGGACAGCTTTGGCTGCCTCCTGTTGCCAGAACTGTAAGGCAGGAAGCTTCCCAGCTTTTTCCTCCTGATCCACATAAGTAAGTTTGGCTCAGAAAAGAGCTTGCTCCACATCCTCATGAAGCAGCACAGCATATTGCTCTCAAAGTGCAATTAAGACTTGCCAGTCCACCTCAGGTGAGGATGCAGAAATAGCTGGCTCTTGTCTCTGGAAGTCCAAGAGCAAACAGTCACATTTTTGTTGTCTAGACAATTTATGAGTGGAAGCTAAATGAATGAGCTCCCCCTGCATAGCCGCCTTATGTGCCCACCATAATGTGCTAAAGTCAGTAACTGAACCAAGATTTCACTGAATGCAGAGGGTGGTATACTCCTTTAAGGATCAAATGCACACCTATTTCATAAAAAGCTTGAATTCACTTGACTTCTCATCTCTGTGTCATGAGTAGTTTCCTGAAAATATCATGCTGTTTGGTTTTGTTGTTTTCTTTAAATCAGCATCTGTTAATGTCCTCTGCAGTAACTGAAAACTGAAGAAACAGTAAAGATGTTCTGTCCCTGTCAGTGATCAATGACATCATACCTGTCCTGCCTGATGCTTCTGCAAGTAAGTCCCTGATTGCTAAATAAGCTGCTGCAATCCCTAGTTAGAGCAGTCTGTAGAACTAATTGTTTTCACTCAGAGTTTGTTACTAACCCATCTAGTTTGTATTTAGAGAGATATGCTTAAAATCTTTCTGTTCTCCTAAAAAATTGATCATTTGGTGTTCAATGCTGAATTGAAATGGTATGAATGAATCGGTGAGAAATAATATTTTCTGTATCACAGCTCTCAGTCCTCTGTCATCATAGTTCTGCATTCTATTCTGGCCATACAACACAGGGTTGTTTAATGGATATAAAATAAACTATATTCCATTAATTCATAGAAGCAGCGTGTATTTAATATAGTCTCAATAAATCTGTTCATGTTCATGAGATAACAATTTTGTTTCCACGTCAGATAGATAAATGTGTGTCTGCCACACTCTGCTATTTCAGGAACATGTACTCTAAGAACTCCTAACATTCAGTTCTTTGAGGTTTTCAATGTGGAAATACATCATGTATATGAAGAACTAGAAATACTATATGGCATCCTGATGCTCCCATCTTCTGCCTCTCAGTTGAGGCTGCAGTACCCTGCTTCCCTCTGCCCCACCCCCTTCGGTCAGGGCCAATGCACTCTGCTGTCTACTTTTTCTACCTCTACAGACAGGGCTGATATGCTCTGCTAAGCCTTAGAGTCCCAGGGCTTCTGCCTCCACAGTTTGGGCTGTTGCACCATGCTACCCCAGGCCACCAAAGGTGGAGCTTTTGCTGCATCCTGCTACCAACTTCCATTGCCCCAAATGGGCAGGGCTGCTGCACTACATGCACCCCAGCACACAGTCAGTTCTGCTGTACCCTGATGCCCCACCGTGTTCTGCATCACAGTCAAGGCTTCTGCATCATGCTGTCCTCTGAACCCTGACACCACTGTGCCCTACTACACCATACAGCCTCTTGCCTCCACAGTTAGAGTTGTTGCACCATGCTGCTCCCTGCCACCAGAGTCAGATCCTTTGGTACACTTCCAAAACTACCCAAAAGAAAAAACAAAAAAATACTTTCATCTTGTGTATAGGGTGGGGGACAGAGGGTAGCAGGGTGCAGCAGCCTCAACTGTTTATGCAGGAGGCAAAAGGGTGCAGCAGCCCTGACTGGGTGGAGAAGACAATGGGCAGTGGGCTGCAACAGCCTCAAATGAGGGCAGGAGACAAGGGGCTTTTAGGCCAGGGGAAAGGGGAAGCAGAGAGCTGCTGCCTAAACTGTTGGGCAGGAAACACGTGCATTAGGATGCCATATAGTATTTCTAGTTATACACATACATGATGCATTTTCACACACAAACCCTCTAAAAACTGAATTTTAGGAGTTCATACAGTACATATTCCTGAAATAGCAGAGTGTGGCAGATACACATTTGTTAATCTGACATTAAAATAAAATGATCACATGAACATATTTATTGAGGCTTCAATAAATACATGCTGCTTATATTAATTAATGGGATGTAGTTTATTTAATATCCTTTATACAGCCAGGATAGAATGCAGAGTTTTGATGACAGAGAAACTGTTATTTCTCACAGATTCATTCATACGACTTCAATTCAGCACTGAACACCAAGTAATTTACTTTTTATGAGAACAGAAATATAGATTTTAAGCATAACTCTCTAAACACAAACCAGATGGATTAGTAACAAACTCTGAGTGAAAACAATTAGCTCTACTGACTGCTTTAACTGGGGACTACAACAGCTTATTTAGTCAATTAGGGACTTAATTGAAGAAGCAGCAGGCAGGACAAGTATGATGTCATTGCTCACTGACAGGGAGAGAAACATCTTCACTATTTCTTAACTGTTTTCAGTTACTGCAGAGCACATACACAAATGCTGATTTAAAGAAAACCACAAAACCAAACTGCATTATATTTTCAGGAAACAATAATCATAACACAGGGATGTGTATTCAAGGGGATTCAAGCTTTTTATGGAACATGTGCATTTGATCTTTAAGAATTGTAAGCAAGCTGGGTCCTTCAGAAAACGACTGCTGAGTTGCCAGAATTTATCAGGTTCCAAGGAGGGTTGTGGGGTAACTGTAAGGACACAAGAGCATGACCAGATATCACCTGTGCCTCAGTTTCACAAGCCTAAATGTAACACAGGAATTGTTGCAAAATTAAAAAGTAATCTATCCTGGAGGACAAATGATGAATAGGGAAAAAAAAGTAAAATGTTTATGCACAGGATAAAGGACCTGCCAAAGGTCTATAATCCCCACAGAGGCCTTGAAATCCATTAAAGCCCTTTTTACATGAGATAGATACACTTGACGAGGCAGAGCCCTATCTAGAGTAGAGTGTTGGGTTAAATTCCAATCCCCTCCAATAATCAAAAAAGTGTCAGCATGGAACACCAGGAGAGCCTGCAGAGTGGCAAAAAAAGGCAGGTTGTCATTATTCAGACAGTAAGCACAGTCCAACGTGAACTCCAAACCCATAAGCATACCTCTCAGAAATAGATACCCACCTTCCAGGTCATGCTCCTCTGCTGTGACCCAAAAGGGAGAGACATAGCAACTAAAATGGCAACCCCTGCACGTCGGCTGCTATTACCTGCAGCATAGGCTTGCCCCACCCATATTTGATGCCAAAGATTAGCATCACCCTGTTTAGTATGTATCTCTTGGAGTAGGGCAATCTGGGCCCAAAAGCCTTAAGGTGCTTCAGCACCATGCAGCGTTTCTCCAGGGTCTGAACACCCTTGATATTCCAGGTAATCACTTTAAAATTCGTGACCATCCTGGATTCTCACAACAGGAGGCACACCAAAAAAAAGGAAGAAAGCAAAATAAATAGTTGTCCAAGCCCAAGGGGTCAGAACCAAAATAATGCCACCTAAAAATAAAATTGTAGAGATACGAGAGATATGCCAAACCCACCAATCATGAGTACATATCCCAACCAACACAGTAAACAAATGCAAAGCAAAAGATAAGGGGTACATACAAAATATAATGGAAATAACAGGGTGTTAATGGGCCCTATAACCTCCCCCAACAACAGAAGAAACAGAATAAATACAAACCCCAACAGCAGTAACAACATGCAAAGCCCAAACACATTGAAAAACAAGAAAAGGGAACAAAGCCCCAAAGTGAAACAGTAAAAAAGAATAAAAACATCCCAGCCATAGCTAGAAGTCTGGATCTTATTGCATAGGTCAGCCACCTCAAAGGAGGAGGGCCAGGACCAATGCAGTCTCCAACTGGCAATAAAATGGCAAAATAAAAACAAATAGCATCCACAATACATACATCCAGGGTAGTAACCAACTGAGCTCTGGACCGAGTACAATATAAACTTCTACCTGACATAAAAAACTTACCCACATTACCAGTAAAAAAATCCAAGGCCCCTCACCCAGCCATACCCCACCCCAATAAGCATGATAATGGGTAACAACCAAGGACCATATACTAGAGAGGGAAAAGAGGAAAAAAAACACCCTCGAACACCCTCCCAAGACCCTCAATAAAAATCAGCAACCCGCCAACCCACAAATAAAACCAGAATCCTAAAACAAAACAAAACAACAAACAAAACAAAAAATACCCCAAATTCAGAAAACAGGAGTGAATCACAATAATAAGGATCGTAAAAAAAAAGGAAAATCAACAAGCTCAAATAGGAGGGCAAAACTCCAGTGCACAAAGTGTTAGGTCTGAAGAAGGCCACTAATAAGCAGGCCAAAGCAGATTGCATCAGTATAAAAGTGTACAGAAGGCAGCAAATATTCCAGTTCAAATCCCTCCTAGTGAGCAAACTCTGGGAAGAAAGTCAAAAGAAAGGGAACGTTGCTTGTCCAAATTCTGATATTCAGCAAAGCACAATGAGGGAAATTAAACAAATTTTTACTGTGCCATCAATAACCAGGTCACACGATTGTGCTGTAGGTCCAAAGAAAATGGCGGCTATGTCCCGGGGCTAGTAACACTGTCCAATGCCCTTTATAATCCTGCCAAAAACAACCCTGCAGGCCATATTACAAATAATAAACTTTATAAAACTATGGTCTTCATACACCAAATATGCCAACCAAGTATCAAAACATTGACTCTAACACACAACAACGCGCAATCAGGTAGCAGGCATTGGAGAGTGAGTGGAGGAATGTGAGGGGTCCAGCTGAAGGACAGGAACAAGCTTCCTAAGGCCCTGTTGAGCTGCAGCTGCTGGCTGGCATTCCACCATGACCATTGGAGCAAGTACCACCAGTCTAGCTGGGAACAGCATACGGAAGTGGATTTTGGCTGGGAGAAGAGCTTGCTTAATACTCTTGTAGGCCATCTGACGCTCACAGACCAAGGGGGTAACATCGTTAAATATGTGGTATCTGTGCCCCTTCCACATTAAAACTCCCTTCTCCCATGCCTTAGCCTGAATATATATTTTCTCCTGAAAATCCAAACACCCCATTATGATCGCCCTAGGTTTTCAATCTGGTGGAGGGGCAGGTTTAAGTGAGCCATGACCCGTTCAATGTGATACCAGCTAGCATGAGGAGGAGGATCAGCTTACTTTAGCAACAGCGCTTGCATAAAGCGAACCATGTCAGCACTCTCAGCCTTCTCTGGGATGCCCACAAAGGCAAAATTATTACAACAGCTCCTATTCTTCTGATCTTCGATGTGAGCCTCCAACTTGCCTTACTTTTTCCACAAACCCTGCACTTCACTCTCCTCTCGATGGTGCAAGTCTTCCAGAGAACTAATTCATGCTTCAGCATCACGCATTCACTGGACAAGGTGATTGAGAGAAGGTTTTAACAACTCAGATCTTCAATCAACAGTGAGTAAAGTAACTTTGATGGATGTCATTTCCGAAAAAAATTTATCTAGCCAGTCGTGGATCCCCTCAGCCTCAGACTCTTCAGGGAAATCTGGAATGGGCCTGCGCTTAGGTGGTGGCAGCCGCAGCTGGAGCAGGGGAGACTCGGCAACTTAAACAGGTGGGACAGAAGTTCCAGAAGCCATTGCACTGATATAACAAATGCCGGACAACTAAGAACACAGAACACAAACACACAAAAAAAACAAGGTTCAAAAACACAATCAGCAGAAAGAAAACCCCACTTTTAAAGCACACTCAGTCTGAGCTGGTCCAGGAACAATGCTTCAGGGTGCCAGCATCATGTGATCTCCCCGGGACCAGCAGTCCTTATCTTCCATAAAATTATATATTCCTATGTGATCCAGAAAGAGGCATACCTTACCTTCCAACTCCTCTGCAATGTCACTTATAAAGACATTAAAGAGAATTGGTCTAGGCACTGATCCCTGATGCATCCTGATAGTCACCCTCCCTCACTTCTTTGGAGTGAATGTCATTTACCACCACAATCTGTCACCTATTCCCTAACCAATTTCATATCCAGTTTACCACCTTTTGACCCACTCCTAAGCTAACCAGCTTGCTTACTAGTCTCCAGTCCTACTGTAAGTGTTATGGTGTCAAAATAAATCTAGGAGGCCGGGTGGTGCTGAGGTTTTTTTTTTTTTTAATTCATGTTTATTGCATATTTTGGCACAGTTATGCACTAATTAAAAGTCATTACCATCACTTTCATATTTAAACGTACATACAGTTAACATCAGGGACACCCTTGTACAAAGTCATAATGCATCTGCTAGATCTCTTTCCACATTAAAAATCTCTTTTTGTTTTATTTATACAAAGCTAATTAAATGATATGCTTCAAGCATTCCCTAATAAGGCTCTCGTATTTCCATACCCCTCTCCCGGACCCCCCAACCCGATCTGTTGCCCCTACCCCAGGTGATAGGAGCCATGGAGTCCATCTTCTCACTAAACTCTGTGTTCTCAGGTTTATTCTGTAAGTGATCTCCTCCATGTCTTTCATCTCATCTATAATGGACACCCAGTCTCGATGGACCGGTGGGCACTGAGAGAGCCTTCTAGTTAGGGCCTTATGGGCGGCTATGAGAAGGACATTCCACAAATAGGTCTTATCCGTTCCCCTAATTTATTTTGGTTTTATTCCCAGGATCAAATTTCTAGGGGCCCAGGGTAGATTGTATAGAAAAAACCTGTTTTATTGTCTGATTAATTTCTGCCTAGTAATTCATGAGGATCGGGCATGACCAGAAGACATGGAGATAGTCTGCCTTAGCTGTCCCGCACTCCATCCAACATCTCCCTGTATAGTTCCTGTCCCATTTACATTGAACAACTGGTGAGACAAAGAACCTCATTCTTACTTTCCACTCAAACTCTTTCCACAGTGCGGAGGATGTGGTCCTAGAAGTCTGCGCAAGAGCGGCAGTCCACTCCTCCTTCCCTAAACCCTCCCCCAACTCCAGCTCCCATCTGCTTTTAGTTTGGGAGACCCTACTTCCTCCTCTGTCCCTTAAGGCTCCATAAATAGCCGACACCTGCCCATTGACTTTTGTTAAGGTCATTATTTCAGTCATCGTATTCAGCAGCCCTTCTGAGGGTTTAGTTTGTTTGTAGAGGGTTTGCAATTTGTGTATATGGGTTCTTATCTGTAAATACCTAAAATAATCCACCTGCCTTAGGGAAAATTTATCCTTGATCTGGGTGAATTCCAGAACAACAGTTCCCTCCATAAACTGGTCTAGGGAGTACAGTCCCAGTCTCCCCCATCTTTTGAAGGTAAGGTCCTGTCTGGGTTTGGAAAACTGCGGGTCCCAGGCAAACCACCTCAGTGGCCAGGCCTCCCCATCGAGCCCATGTCTGGCCCATAAACATCTCAAGGAGCCCAAGGTATTCCTTACTGACAACAGGAATATTTTCTCATCTGCAGACTGGGTTCCAGGTGTCAGGGCTAGCGCCCCCAGAGGCGCCACATCCGTTAGATCCTCCTCTATCACTTTCCATCGGTCTGTATATAATCTGGCCGACCACAGAAGGGCCCATCTTAACTGGGTGGCCAAAAAGTAGTCTTCCAAACTGGGGAGATTCCTGCCACTATATTTTTTATTTGTCTGTAGTATTGTATTTTTGATTCTAGGTCTCCTGTTATTCCAAATAAACTTTGTAAGCATCTTCTGCCATATTTGGAATTGATTCTTATGTATTTTTATTTGGAGACATTGGAATGAATATAAATATTTAGGAAGGATGTTCATCGATACTGACTGTATCCTTGAATATAGGGGTAGGTTTAAGGCCTCCCATCTTTTAATATCTTGCCTTATCTGTGTCACTATTGGCTCAAAATTATGTGTATATAGCATTGTTAAATTTTTTGGGATCTGGGTGCCAAGATATTTTATTTTCCCCCTATTCCAGTTCGTGTCCAGAAGCTGTTTAATGTTGGGTGGGGGGTTATAATGGAATTTCAAAACTTCAGTTTTGTTTTTATTTAAAGTATATCCTGAAAACTGGCTGAACTTATCAATTATGGACCAAATTTCAGGAATGGATGTATTTGGGTTGGTTATATATAGAAGAACATCATCTGCGTATAAAGAAATTTTATGGTCTTCCTCGCCCACCCCTATTCCTCTCACCTCTTTTGCTTCCCTTATTGCCTGGGCCAGGGCTCTATATATATATCAAAAAGAAGCGGTGACAATGGGCACCCCTGTCTGGTGCCCCTCCCCAGTTCAAACCTCGCTGAGATGCCACTATTTACCCTGATAAATGCCTGTGGAGAAGCATCTAGAGCCTTGATCGCCTCCAAAAATGATGGTGGAAAGCCCATTCTTTTTAATACCAGAAATAGAAAGTTCCAGTTTACTTTGTCAAAAGCTTTTTCTGCATCAAGGCTCATAAGACAGGTGGGGATACTTTGTTTATTAATAATGTCAATTATGTTTATGGTCTTTCTAACACCCTCAGGGGTCTGCCTACCTTCTATAAAGCCCGTCTGGTCTGGGTGAATTAGGCTCATGAGGAAGGATTGCAGTCTCTTGGCTACTATAGCTGTGAAGATTTTATAATCTATGTTAAGTAATGAGATTGGCCTATATGAGCCACGATCCTGCAAGTCCTTGCCTTCTTTTGGGATCACGGTTATGGTGGTATAGTTCCATGATGGAGGGACTGCCTCCCCTCCCAGCCAAACCTGATTGTAGACCATTTGTAGTATGGGAACTATTTTCCCCCCAAATGTTTTATATAGTTCTCCGCCAAACCCATCTGGGCCTGGACAATTCCCAACCTTAAGGTCCCCAGTTGTGCTCAATATCTCCTGATGGGTAATTGGACATTCCAATCTTTGTCTCTGGGTCTCTGTAAGCCTGGGCAATCACAAAGCTTCCAAGAATTCCCAGGCTGCCCCCGTGCACGGTTCCGGCTGAGGGCGATATAATTGTTTATAGTAAGTAACTAATGCATCCGCTATTTGCTCCCATTTACGTGAAATCTGCCCTGTGGTTGGATGTCTAAGACCTATAACATGTGCCTGGGTAGATTGTTTCTTCAACCGGTACACTAAGAAGCGGTTGGCCCTTGGGCACCCCTCATAGTAAGCCTGTTTTGTATACAACAGAGCCTTCTCAGTCTCTAGCTGCAACAGCCTTTGAAGCCTTGTCTTGAGTTCCTTTATTTGGCTTTCTCTATATTTACAGAATTTTAACTTCTGTTGGTCATCTAAAGTTTTAAGTTCCTGGTTTAACTGTTCTTTTTGTTTAACTCTTTCCCTCTTTTTATATGTGGCTATCAAAATCAACCTCCCTCTAAGCATTGTTTTGACCGTATCCCATAGGATTTGGGGCGTGGTGTGCTGAGGGTTGAGGAGCTGGACACCACACCTCGCAGTACGCCGGTGATCTGGGTTCAGAAATGAGCCCGGGATGTCAGGGGTCAGCAGGGGAGGGAGAGGATTGAGTGTCTGAGGACAGCTCTCCTCTCCCAGGAGGGAGGAGGACACATGCTCAGTGCCTGACTGGCCTCTGGCGGAAGCCAGAGGCATAGCAGACATATGAATGTACAGAGGGGTTGGGAAGTGGCGGACATCGGCAGAGATGCCTTGACATTGAGGTGTAGCCACTCCCCCAAAACATCAGAAAAACACCCGTGGCACTCCCTGGTAGATGGAGTGCCAGGCCCTGATCCCCAATACCCCTACCTGCCCTGGAGACCAGTGTCCTGATGAGACTCAGGAATTTGGGGTGCTTGCCCCCCAACCTTGTCCCTGCCTGGTGGTAAGCTAAGGCTGCATGGAGGATGGACCACCATGGGATACAGGTAGGAGATGGGCACTAGAATGGCCATAGACATCTCCTGAAGGGAGTGGAGTGTCACAGGAGGGGAGGAGTACAAACAGAAAGTAAAAAAAAAAAAAGAAAACTAGGTAGCCCACCCTGATCTAATTTCTTTGTCACCCAGTCAAAGAAGTCTTTCAGATTCATTTTACATGATCCCCCCACTGTGAACCCATGCTGCCTTGGGCCTTGAAACCCACTGGAATCAAGATATTCCATAATGTGAGTGATGCGGAGATAGATCCAAGATGGCCGACTGAGTAGGCAGACACCTGGAGGAGCTCTCAGACCTGTCTGTATAAAATAAAAATACAGGCTGTTTGGATTATGTGTGTACTTTTTTAGTACTGCTTGCAGTTCTGGTGTCCCTTTCTGAAGAAGGATATCAGATTGCTGGAGGGGGTGCTGTGTAGGGCAACTAAGATGATCCAGGGACTAGAGGGCAAAACTTATGAGGACAGGCTGTTTGACTTGAATATGTATACTCTGGAGGAGGGGAGGGATCGGAGGGATATGATTGAGACCTTCAAATATTTGAAGGGTCTTAAAAAACGGGCTCAGAAGGGATATTTCAGTTGAGTACAGGAAGGGACACCAGAGGGCATGGTCTCAGGTTGGAGGGTGGAAGATATCGGAGAGAGATGGGGAGGCATTTTTTTCACAGAGATGGTGGTGGAGAAATGGAACACTCTACCTGAGGAAGTGGTATCCTGTAGCACAGTGGGCAGTTTTAAACGGGCATGAGACAGGGTGTGAGGTGGGGGTAAAGGTGAGGGGGAGAGGAGGGTGGGGCAGCTGCAATATAAGGGTGCTAGCTGTGCATTCGAGTAGACTAACTTAATAGATCATAAGGCCTGTTTCTGCTGGCAGATTTGTATGTTTGTATGTACTTACTACAAAGCGAAATAACATGTTTAACTATGTTTAAACTGGTTCACCACTTGAAAAAATCAACAAAAAAGGAATTACCACCAAAGAAGAAAAGTACAACCAGGTCCTGACAACAGTTGCTGTCAGACGAAGAAAAACCCACATCTTCAACTACTACAGGCATTGTAAGCCATGCTATTAATAAAGTAATTAAATATAGTAATGGCAGATATATAATTTGTGAAATACAGATCAGTGGTGCCATATATACATTGATGAATATATATGGCCCTAATGAGAACTCACTGCAATTTTACGATGAAGTTTTTTTTTAAATTAACAGACTTTAAATCTCCTATAATTATGGGTGGGGACTTTAATTTGGTGATTAATCCTAAGACTGTCAAGTCTAACATAATACCAGGTAATGCCAGGTAAAGTTTCATCAGCTACAGTTAACCTAACAAATTATATGAAGGCTCTACATCTATTAGATCCATAGCGATATATTCACCCCTTGGATAGACAGTACTCATTTTGTTCTGCACCCCATCAAGTTCACTCTAGAATTGACTTTTTTCTCATTTCTGAAAGTATACTATACTGCATAGAAGATGTAAAATATGAACCAATTGACATATCTGATCATGTACCTATGATTTTTACAATAAAGGTTAATTCTCAGATAAGAAGTACAAACTTTAGGATGGATCCCACTGTGCTTGAAGATCAACCATATATAAACAAAATATCTAGTGAAATTGCAGATTTTTCCCAGTTCAACCAAACTCATGATGTATCACCATTAACAGTATGGGATACATTCAAAGCTTACATTAGGTCTGTCACCATAGCATTCAATCAATCAATCAATCACTCAAATCTTTATTTAACCACAAGTAAAAAAAACACTATGAAAGAAAACTACAAATGGAACTATTAGAGAGCACAATAATGTAAAGGGAAGCACAATTTCAAATCAATAATAACATCCAAACATTACAAGACTTGATTGGTAAGAACCAATATAATAAACTCTCAATTTACCAAGCTGAAAAACAACTGCCCTATACCAAAGCCAAATATTATGCTACTGGGGACAAACCAGACAAAATCTTGGCTTGGCAGCTTAGAAAAGAACAGGAAGAAAATATAATTACTAAAATAACTAATCTTAATGGAGAAATTAATAACAAATCCTGATCAAATAAATCAAGTAGTCAAACAATACCAGGTACAATTATATAAAACTGAAAGGTCTCAAAACAATCAAGATATACATACATACATTCTTACATTCTTTACCGGTACCAAAAATAAACATGGAACAAAATATAAATTTAGATAAGGAAATAACAGAATAAATTCTCTCAACTATTCACACACTAAACAAGCTCTGGCACAGCCACTACGACTGTGAATGCATTAACTAGATAAGGGCATTTCATGGGCTTAAACATAAACATTTATTAATTAATTTAAAAAATATCAGATTTACAAACCTTTGAGTCAGAGACTTATTTACAAAGGCACCTCGTTGAAGCTAATGCAAAGACAGCACAATTAACAAGTCCAAAAACAATGGCTTGAAGAGCAGACAGTTATAACAATCATTCACTGGAGATACATGAGTAGCAGTAGATAAACATATTACATAGTTTAGGCACACAGGCACCACATCACGAAGACCAAAGCAGCTCAAACAATATACAATAGCTAAAGCAAATAGACATCAGGAGTCAAAGAGAAGCCCAGAGTGTTCACATGAAGGTTGTTGCATATACTAACTGAATCAAAGTACATTGAGAAAGGGCATATTTAAGCAATAAGGCATGACAGGGTGTGTGTTATCATGTAATAACGTCACTCCTGTGGTGGGTTGAAGCACGAGGCGAAGCCGAGTATTTATTTATTTATTTGCACATATTTATTTGATCCATTGGATCAGCAATATTTGCACTAGCTGTGCCCAGTGCAGATTTTACAGCACTGGTCCTGGTCTGGTGATCTGGGTTTTACCCATACCACACTGCATATGGCTTAGTAATGACAAGTTTCCTAAATACTGGTATCTTATCCAGCTGTGTTCTGCTTGGGTGTGTGAGTCTGTGTGTGTGTGTGTTTAAACATGTAACTTTCTATAGTATATTGTATAGCACTGTGAATCCTGGCTGCAGTGTTTTCTCTGCTGTGACTAAGCAAGATACTGTAACAAGACACTGGCCTGCTGAAGGGGCTATCAGACATCAAACCAAAGGGTATGCTGTGAAGACTAACTTGGAGAAGATGCAATAAAACAAACTTGAATTACAGCCCCAGACATCATAAAACACCCATGGAAAATTAGAAAAACTCCTCTAACATCCTAGGCAGAAACAAAACACTGGACTGAAGTGAGGACTCAAAACTGGTAGTAATACAGATATAAAGCTATCTAACTGGAGTTTCTGTAAGAAAACAGCTGCTAAATAGCTCTAATTCATTTATTGTGTTTTTGATGTTAAAACACTCCTGCTAGCAAGACCTGATGCATAGAGAAAACAAAAAAAGTGAATTAGAACTATTTAGTAGCTGTTGTCTTACATAAACCCCACTTAGCTTGCTCTCAGGTATCTGCTAAACTAACTGTTGACATTTGTGCTCCCTGGATAAGAACAGTTACAAGGCTCTGCTGTTGCTAAACTAATTTTAAAGAAGTACACATGCTAAATCTAAGGGCATGGCTATATCACTGTCACATGATACAGGGGGCATCGTAGGAGAAAGAAAGCCAATGAAACCATTTGTTATGGAGATCCCCAGGGGTCGTAAAACTACCATACAGCTAGCAAGGTAATTTAGGAAAAACTCCTAATAGCCGACAAAGGGAAGGACAAACTAGGATTTAACATACATATCAAAACACTCTACATATCATGTTTTTTGCACATTCTGGGTGGACTACTCCTTTAAAAAGAAAAATACGCTTCATCACAAAATGAGCCCTCACATGAACATGCATGATTTATCTGTAAAGACAATTTAAAAATGTATTTCTAAATGCATTAGTAACAGCAATGCTTTCAAGATTTTGAAACTACTAAAAAGACAAACTATATATACTAGATAGATAGATAGATAGATAGATAGATAGATAGATAGATAGATTGATAGATAGATAGATAGAATATGGTAAACAAATATTGTTAATCCCAAAAGATGAATTTTGTTTTTAGTATATAAATGTTTAAGAAATACCTGAAAGCTGTCTATTTTCCTTAGTTTTTAGACACTTCTCAGTCTTTCCTTTTGAGACACCAGGTGACTCTGATAATCATTTGTTCCAAGGGGTTTTAAGTCAGTTTGAAGGCATTTTAAGTATCTTCTGTTCTAGTCCTTAACAAAATGCAGGGACTCCAGACTTGCTGTTCTGTTCCTTGGTCCACATCCCAAACATGTGAGTCTTCTTTCAGGATGATAGATCTACCTCATGCCCCTCCCACATGAATAAAAACAGAGGTGGGATGGATCTTTTGGAGCTTCTTGGGTGGAGGTGAGGTGGACCTTACTTCCCCCCAAAAAACAATGCTGCCTCCCACTACTCAGGTTCCAGTTCTTGTACCACCCATTTAAGAAAGAAAATAGTACCCTGCAACCATTGACTGATGTGAAAGTGTATTTATTTGAGGGTGCAAAACATTTCTTGGAGGAGGGTAAGGCGGAGAAGACAATTTACACCTTCAGTCAGTTCCATGGACAGAAAACATGGCATCACTCCTTTTGTAAATGCAATACTCCTGTAGGCTCCGCCCACAGTCATAAAAAAGGAAAGACACCCGCACCAGATGGGATTCTCATATAATTCTATCAAACATTCAGTGATATAGTGGTCCCTCATCTTAAAATACTGTTTGATAATATTTTGCAGCACAATAAATTACATCCATCAGCACAGTAAGCCACAATATTACTCTTAAAAAAAAAGGATAAGGATCCATTACAACCCATCTCCTACCATCCCATTTCATTAATGAACTCAGATATAAAAATATTAACAAAAATTCTTGCAACTCAATTACATAAAATTTTAATGGAAATCATTCACTCAGATCAAAATGGATTCATTAGGGGCAGACATCTGAAGGATAATATAAGAAGGACACTCAGTTTGAAAGATCACTTTAAAAACTCAGAGTACTCTATTTTATCATTAGATGCCGAAAAGGCATTTGACTAGGTTGAATGGCCATATATAAAAATTCTATTAGATAAAATGAATTTTGGACCCCAGTTTCACAAATGGATAGATATTTTATACACGAAGTTAACTGCCAAAGTTAAAACAAATACGCAACTATCTAACACAATAAATTTATACCAGGGCACTAGACAGGGATGCCCCCTTTCTCTGCTAATATTTGCTTTAGTTATTGAACCGATGGCTATTAAAATATGCAACAACTAAAATATTTTTGGATATAAAATAAATACAGAATGTAAGATAGGATTATACATTGACGATGCCCTAATATACACAAACAATCTCAATCACATATATCATGAACTTAAGGAAATCTTAACACAATTCAAAACTGTTTCAGGATATAAAATTAATTGGGAAAAATCAGAATTATTGAAGTCTAAAGCATAGAGTGATCCATTCACAGCAACACTCATTCTTAATGTTAAAAAGGTTAATGTTATGAAATATTTAGATATCAAACCAGACCAAGATAATTCAAACCTGTTTCACTATAATTTTGAACAAATACAGGAGAAAACAAAAAAAAAAAAAGACTTACAAAACCGGGATTCATTACCATTAACTTTAATCAGCTGAACCAACATAATAAAGATGAATATTCTCCCAAAGTACTTATTTCTTTTTCAGAATGTCACAATAATTCTAAATGATACATTTTTAAAATCTCTAGATACTGGCATACGTAGCTTCCTGTGGTGAGGATAGAAACCCAGCCCGAAGCTGGAAAAGCTGTATATTCCAAAGAAGCAAGGCGGACTCACACTTCTGAACTTCAGATGGTATTATTATGCTGTTAATTTAGTTACAACCCATGATTGGTTTAAACAAGAAGATACTCTAGCCACAACACAAATTGAATTAAAGGATACCCCTTATGAAAGCATGAAATACTTATTATTTATAGGTAACTACTGCCAATAAAAAAATGCTATTTGCATATCTATTCAAACCACATGCCTTTTATGGAAGAAAGGCCTTGAATTAAGTAATACCTCCATTATCATCTCTATCCATACACCATTATATTTAAATAATAACTTTCTCCCTTCCATAACTGATTTGGGCTTTAAAGTAAGGTATCAAAAAGGTATAAAATAAATATCTGATCTTTTTAATGAAAATGGTCTCTTAGATTTTGTGACTATCAAAACAAAATATAATTTGAATCAAAATCCTTTCTTTAGATACTTACAGATAAGAGAATACATAAGAAATAACTGGGATATAGAAAGTAAACATTATGAAACCTAGTGGGAACAAATTATTAACCATATAAATAAGGATTAACTAATTTCCAAAATATATAAATATATACTACAAAATGCAGGTAGCAACCTACAGGCACTAAAAGATATGTTTTTAATTTTATTTATTGATAATTTGGAATTAAAGACCTTTGGGTCAGATACTCCTTTACAAAGGCTCCACATCATAAAAATCAGACAGAAAACAACAATGATAAAAAAAGTACATATACATATTCACAGGCGATAATTACAAACATAGCAGCAGCAGTATCAACTATATAAACAGGAGACAGAGTACAAAGATATCAGATCCTATGAGGATACAGGCAATGCAAAAGTGGATTTGTATACAAAAGCACTGAAAACAATTGAGAGTGCAATCAGAAGCAAAGGTAAACACTAGCTAGTTACAGGTGGGAACAAACTTCAGATCCAACACCAGGTACACTAAAGATACTTGGAGTGACAGTCAAGACACATAGAAACATAGACTTTGACAGCAGATAAGGACTGCTTGGCCCACCTAGTCTGCCTCTTTCCCTACCTACTCGATAAGCTGCTGATCCTAGTTAACCAACAGCCTATTTATTCTTACCCCCCACCAAAATTGCTTTATGTCTGTCCCATGCAGTCTTGAATTTCCCCACTGTTTTTGACTCCATGACCTCCTCAGGAAGCCCATTCCATGTGTCCACCACATTCTCTTTGAAAAAATGCTTCCTCACATTGCCCCTGAGCCGTTCCCCCCCTACATCTTCAAATTGTGTCTCCTTGTTCTTGCACATCTTTTTTTCTGAACGATGCTACCCTCTTGGACTTTGTTGATTCCCTTGAGGTGCTTAAAAGTTTCTATCATGTCCCCCATCTCCCTCCTTTCATCAAGGGTATGCATATTAAGCTCTTTAAGTCTCTCCTCGTATGACTTCTGTTGCAGCCCCTGCACCATTTTAGTTGCCCTCCTCTGGACTGCCTTCATCCTGTCTATGTCCTTGTGGAGATGGGGTCTCCGGAATTGGATGCAGTACTCCAGATGGGGTCTTACCAACTGTCTGTACAGAGGGATAACAACTTTCTGTTTTCTACTGGTGATGCCTCTCTCTATACATCCCAGTATTCCCCCAGCCATCCCTACTGCCTTCTCACATTGCTTGCTAACCTTTAGGTCATCTGATGTGATTACCCCCAGGTCCCTTTCCATTTTTGTTGTTGTTACTACCTCCCTCTCATTGTGTACTCTTCCCCTGGATTTTTGTTTCCCAGGTGCATTACTTTGCATTTCTTTGCATTGAATCCAAGCTGCCATACTTCTGACCATTCCTCCAACCTTGCCAAGTCCCTTCTCATGCTTTCCACCTCCCCTTGTGTATCAACCCTGTTGCAGATCTTGTGTCATCTGCAAAGAGACATACTTTTCCTTCCAGATCCTCTGCAATGTCACTTATAAAGACATTAAAAGGACTGGACACAGTACTGAATCCTGCGGTACCTCACTAGTCACCCCTCTTTCTTCAGAGTGGACTCCGTTTACTATTACCTTCTGTGTCCTGTTGTCCAACCAATGTTTTACCCAGGCTATCACCCTGGGACCCACTCCCAGGCTGGCTAATTTGTTTAGTAATCTTTTGTGTGGGACTGTGTCAAATACCTTGCTAAAGTCTAGGTAGGCCATGTCCACAGCCCTTCCCTGGTCTACTACTTTGGTCATCCAGTCAAAGAAATCGATTAGCTTCATCTGACATGACCTTCCTGCTGTGAATTCCTGCTGCCTTGGATCCTGTGCCCCACTGACCTCTAGGTACTCAACAATTCTCTCCTTTAGAAGTGATTCCATCATTTTCCCTACCACTGAGGTCAAACTGACAGATCTGTAGTTTCTTGTCTCTGCCTTGCTCCTACTTTTGTGAAGGGGAATCACATCCACCCTTCTCCAGTCCTCAGGTGCCACACCATTATCCCATGATTTGTTAAAAAGGGTAGTCAGTGGTGCCACTAGTTCTCCCCTTAGTTCTTTTAGAATTATGAGGTGAATCCCATCAGGCCCCATTGCTTTGTCCACCTTCAATTTTTGGAGTTCTTTCAGAACCCTTTCTTCTATGAAAGGACTGGGATCAACCCCCACCCATACAGAGTGCTTCTATTGATTGGATTAGGTACCTCCCCTCCTCTTCTTTTGTGAATACTGAACAGAAGTATTCTTTCAGTATCCCTGCTTTTTCACTGTCCCTCTCTGACCACCCACCATCCCCTTTATTCAGCCTCACTATCCCTCCCTTTGTCTTTCTTTGCTCCCTAATGTACCTATAAAAGGTTTTATCTCCCTTCTTAACTGAGCTGGCTATCTTTTCCTCTGTTGAGGTCTTTGCTATTCTGACCATCTTCCCCACTTCCTTCTGCTTTAACTGGTATAGTTCTCTGTCCTGCTCCTTCTGTGTTTCCTTATACTTCCTAAATGCTATCTTTTTTTCACTAGCCTTCCCCGCCACCTCTTTTGAAAACCATAGTGTTTTTTTTTCTTTCATTTTGATTTGTTTATTTGCTTCTCATAAATGCTTGTTGCATCTGTGATGGCAGTTTTGATGTTTCCCCATTGTTGCTCCACCCCTCCTTCTTGCCTGTTTGGTAGTGCTTTTCAGAGGCACTCTCCCATTTTAACAAAGCAAGCTCTCCTGAAGTCCAGTACCCTCACTTTTGTATGGCTTGACTCTGCAGCTGAGTTTATCATGAACCACACTGTTTGGTGGTCACTTGTTCCCATATGGCTACCAACTTCTAGATCTGAGATCCTCTATCCATCCCCATTTGAGAGTACCATGTCTAAGACTCCTCCATCCCAAGTGGGTTCCAACACTAGCTGTCTGAGACATGCCCCCTGTAGGGCATTGAGAATGGCCCTGCTCTTGGATGTGGCTGCAGCAAAGGTGCTCCAGTTAACATCTGGCATATTAAGGTCCCCATCAACAATATATCCTCTTTCTCTGCCATCCTAAGGATGCCTTCTATCATTTCCTTGTCCATTTCCTTCCCCTGACACAGGGTTCTGTATACAACCCCTGTGTGGACTGAGGTGCCATTTCCAGTCTTCAGATTGACCAACAGTGCCTCCTCTCCTCCCTGTTTACCCTTTTGTTCTGTCACATTGATCCCTTCCCTTACATACAGAGCTACTCCTCCTCCTCCTCTTCTACCCTCCCTGTCCCTCCTGTAGATTGTGTACCCTGGTATGTTGACATCCCAGTCATGGTTCTCTGTGTACCATGTTTCTGTGACTGCCACAATATCCAGGCATCCCTCTTCCATCAATAAGGGGCAGGGGCATTTCATCTGTGAACTAGGGAATGCAGTGAAGGGGGGGAGAGTGCCAGATGGGAAGGCAGGCATGCAGGAAGCAGATGGGGCAGTGGAGAAGGGAGACAGGTAGAAGGGAAGAGTTAGATAGGGCAGAGGAGTTGGGGGAAGAGAGATAGGATGAAGGAAATTGCCAAGAGTGTGGCCTTATCATAGGGGATTACATATAGATAGAGGTGAGGAGGGGGGTTGTAGAGGGAGGGAGGGGGAGAGAGGGGAAGATAAAAGGAGCAGCCAAGGTGGCTAAACTAAACTTATATCAATATCAATAACAAATATTAAATCTGAATGAACTAGGGATCATCTCTGCTAAATTACAGCAAATATACCTCAATATTCTTCATCGAATGCACTACACCCCACACAGACTAAATTTAATGAATGCAAACTATTCTAATAACTGCCCTAGATGTAAAAACCAAAATACAGTTCTAGAACATATGCTGGTGGGATGCAAAGCTTTAGATATATATTGGCCTAAAATAATAACTACACTATATCAAATTACTAGAATAAAGATTAAATGAGATAATTTTACTCTGTTACTTTCCCATGGCACTTATAATTTAAATATTAAAAACAATAAACTTAAAATAATAAGAATAAGGATAATCAATGCACTTAAATGTATTTAAAAAAATTGGAAAATGCAATACCACCCGATTATATTATGTGGATGAATCTCATGGTTGATGTTTATAAAACTGAAAAAGTCCATTATATGCTACAAAAACATACAACAGAATCTGAAAAATGTGATCTAGCTTTGATAAATATTTAAAGTCAAGAAATTTAAGAGACCAGAAATCAGATGGGTTAAAATGCTTACAGTATAGAATGAAACTAAGTATAACTGATTGAAAAAGAAAATGTATAACGTGTTTAATGATAAATTTTTCATAACCATGGAATGAGTAAGCAATAATACCCAACAGGGTGGGCAGTATTGTGCATACCAGACTGGCCAGGGGTGTAATGAGGCCCAACGCTGCAGGTAGAGGGCCTTATAGTCCCTGGAAAGTCCAGTATAGCACAATACCACCCTGGAGGGTATTATTGCACTTAGAAAATGGGCAAACTGTGCCATTTTTATATGGGATTTAATTAAAAAGAAATGTAAAAATAATGCAGTAAAAATGAATTTGTGTTGTTTAGTCCCTCTATGTATGTGCTGTTCTATCTCCTCTTGCCCACCCCCCTGACAGAGCCATTATCTTCTCCCCCAAACAAGAAATTACATTTTTGGTAGGGGTTCCCTTAATATTTGTAGTCATTCAAAAAATGAATTAAAAAAAACAGTTTTCTGTCCTTCTGAGTCCTTTTTTCCATGCTCAGAAGTTGCGATCTTGCCCAAACCCTGCCAAGTACAATCAGGAAATGTACAGCGAGAGCTATGATGTGACAGGGCAGCGGAAAACTGGTAAATGCTTTTTATTAACTCACTGGTGTTGCAGTTTGACAGTTAAAACATGACGATTCCCACTGTATCTGCAGCTGAGCTGTTGTGTTGTCCTGCTGAAAGAGCTGGTATTTGGTAGTCACGGGGAATGGGGAGCTGAGGGAGATTTGCTTTTGGCCAGAGATGAGTCAGTGGGAGAACGAAGTGAAGGAGGAGGCAGGGGCAATGGTGAATGTGGGAAAACAGTAATCTGAACATCATTTTGTTTTACCACTTTTAAGTTAAATGAGGGAGTGTGTGAAGAGGAAAGCTGGGGTAAATGGCGGGCTGGGACTGACTCGCTCTTTTCTGCCTGGAGGCTCTACAGAATGCAGAGCAGCTTCATTTTCAGGAGCAAGTTTGCAGCCAGCTGAAGGAGGGAGGAGCAAGAGTGTCATCAGCTATCCAACAATCACTCTGTGGCAGTCTTGGGACATGAGACAAGAAGGTGTAGTAAATAAAAAGAGAAAGAAACAAAGGTAGCCTGGAATTAGCCCAGCAGAGGTTGATCTCTGGTTGTGTTAAGTAGCTGGCACTGGGGGTCTGTGCCACGGGAGAGAGCCGGAGCGGGCACGGCAAGTGAAAAAACAAACCAAAAAAAAAAAGACAAGTGGAGCTACAGTTGGGAGCGAGGGTGAGACAGTAGTGAAGAGGGTGTTAGGGCAATCTGCTGTCAGCAGGGAAAAATTTGAGACAGCATTATTTTCAGGAGGAAGCAGGCGGCCAGCTAGAGTTGCGAGGCGTGAGATCGTGGTTGGCTCTTCATCTTGAACAGTAAGGGTATTGAGAATTACAGGGCAAGGGATAAGAGTGAACTTTAAAAAAAAAGGAAAACAATATAATGTATGGTGAAATGAGCCCAGGGAATGTTGTGTGCACTTTCATTATTCAGCAGGCACTGAACTGTGGAGTGTTGGGGGGGCCAGCATCTGTCGCTAAGGGGTAGAAAACAATGGCGGCGATTTAAAATTCACTGGGTGCTTTTGACAAATGAGAAATCAGGATGGGCACAACAGTACCTGAGGTGGGTAAAGGGGCACTGGGACTGGTACCTTTTATTTGGTGGGCATCTATTGAAAATTAATGTACCCCTCTGGGAAGGGTACCAACCAATCAGATGCCTGTAAATAAAAAAAAAAAACATTTTCTAACTGTAAATAAGTACATATGTAATTATGTATATGACTTGCAAGATCCATGATGCAATAAAAAAATATAAAAAGAAAAAAAAGATATTCTACAATGCTTTCCTTCAGCAGTGATTCCATTAACTTTCCTACCACCAATGTCTTGCTTACCGGCTTATAATTGCCAGCCTCCTCCCTACTACTACTTTTGTGATGTGGGGCTATATCTGCCCTCCTCCAGTCCTCTGGAACTACTCTTTTCCTGTCAGCTTTCATGTTCCCCCACCAGCATACCTTTGCTTCCCTTTCAACTCCAACTCCTCCTGCCTGGTATCAAAGTATCTGCTGACAACCTGAATGTATTTGCTTGCCTCTAGAAGCTCTGTGAATTAATAGGTCCATCTTGCTTACACAGTTTTGAGCCAAGCAGGGAGCATGAGGGCATGATGAACTCCCAGCTCATGTAGCTGTCCCCTGACTGTATCAAACCCCTTCCTTCTTGAGCAGGTTTCATTCATAGATGGATACAAGTTCAAAAGGTGTTAGACCATAGAGAACTCGCCACCAGCGTGTCAGCGGTGTAAGGTATATTTCCTGTCTCCCATATGGAAGTCTATTCTTTTTGTTGAATTGTTCCATATTTTCACTTGTGACAATATCTGCAGGGAGTGAGTTCCATATAGAGAGCACCCTCTGAGTAAAAAATCTGTTATGCTTTGTAGTTTTACATAGGAAGGTTTTAAACTTAAAATTATGTGATCTTGTATTTTTATTAGTTAGGTGTCTTTCCAGGCCGATTGTATTTAGCATATATTCATTTTGAAGGGCCTGGAAAGTATAAATCAAGTCACCCCTTAGGGCTCTATATTCCAATTAAAATAACTGAAGTGATTTACAACTGAACCCATAATCTTTGTTAGTCATATTATGGATCCTTCTAGTAACCTTACGCTGTACCCTTTCTGTCATACTTTGGCATCCTATTGATGTGGGAGCACAAACTGGAGCACAGTAGTCCAGATGTGGATGCACAAGGCCAGTATATAATGATAGAATTACCCTGGGATTTCTGCTTTTCATATTTTTCAGAATGTTTCCTAAAATAGTGTGACATTTTTTGACTGCTTTGTTTGTAGGTATATTGAATTTTAGATTGTCAGACTTTGTAACGCCCAGGTCTCTTTCCTCAGTTGTAACCGTCAGCTTTATATTATTCATTAGGTAGATAGACTTAGTATTATTTTTCCCCATATGCATAACTTTACATTTGGTAATATTAAACTTAATTTTATTATGTACTGCCCAAGCGCTCAGTTTATTTAAGTTATCTTGCAAATGTACTACAGGCTGGGTGTTGTTTACTACACAACCCAATTTACAATCATCCACTTATTTATTGATCCAAACCCCGTCAGATGCTTGCATAATGGAGACCAATATATTAAATAGAAGTGGTCCCAGAACAGATCCCTGGGGCACTCCACTAGTGACTGGACTCCAGACTGGCTCATGCCCTCTAATGACCATTTTCTGTTGTCTATTGTGTAACCAGGATGAACTCCAGTTTATTAGTTTAATGTCCAGATTTATATTGACCAGTTGTTCAATCAGGGTTTCTGAGATACAGTATTAAACGCCTTTTTGAAATCCAGGAATACGACATCCACTGGCATTCCATTATCAAGGGCATCGCTGACTGGTTCAAAAAAATTAATAAGATTTGTTAGGCATGATCTGCCAGGTGTAAATCCATGCTGGGAAATATCTGTGGAGCCTGTGTTCCTAATATAATCAGTAATTTTGTGATGTATTAGCCTTTCCATGATTTTACTGATAAGAGAGGTTAAGCTAGTAGGCCTATAGTTACATGGCAGTTCTCTATTACCGACCTTGTAAATTGGAGTAATATTGGCACTCTCCAAGTTTGCAACACATTTCCCTCCTTCATTGAGGTGTTAAATAAAAGAGTGAAGGGGCCCGATAGTTCTTTGGAAAGTTCCTTTAAGAATTTCAGATTAATACAATCAGGGCCCTGGGATGTACTGACTTTAACTAAGCTAATGGCATCCTGTGTGTCCTGTTCAGTAAACAATATAGGAGAATCATCTATAGGTTGCATTTCTATAATTATGTTTTCTTTTGATTTAAATATATTCCCAAAATACTGATTACGTTCTTCAGCCATTTCTTTTTCATCAGTAATTATTTTATTATTTGAGTTTAATCAACCAATTCCTCTCTGACTTCCTTTGAGGGAGCTGATATAGTTGTAAAACTTTTTCTTATTTCTTTAACATCTTTTGCAAGGTTTATTTCTAACTTCCGTTTTGCCATACATATAAGTTTTTTTGTCCTTTTGGCCAGTGATTTGAATCTGTTCAAGTCTGTATCTTTTTGAGTTTTACTATGTTTACTGTATGCTCTATGTTTTTTTTTTTTTTTGATAGTACGCTTAATTTCCTTAGACCACCATAATGGTATCCTTTGTTTGTTATTATTATATTTAACTCTGTCAGGAACCCATTTATTTATTCAAAACTCTATTTTGATTTTAATTTTAGCCCATGCTTGCTCAAGATCAAGATTTTTCAGGTCACTTTCCAAGTTCCATGAGGCAAGATAATCTTTAATGTCTTTGTAGTCAGCTTTATGATAATTTTAGATTTTTGTTATCCCATTGTTGCTCAACACACACCTTCGAATATTGCATGTTAGCATGTTATGGTCACTGTCACCCAGTGGTGGTAGTATTACAGGAGATTATACTAAGTCTGTATTATTTGTGAAAATTAAATCCAGAATATTATTATTCCTGGTAGGATGTGAGACTAATTGTTCTAAACATAGTTGAAAGGTAGTTTCTAGGAATCTTCTCTCAAGTAGACCTTTGGTCTCGAGAGTGTCCCAATTTATATCTGGAAGATTGGAATCTCCTATCAACATTAAGTCCCTGAAGCTACCCTGTTTTTCAACTGATCCAGAAATATTGAGTTTTCCTCTTGACTTAGGTTAGGGGCCTGATTGCACAATCCAGTAGTCAGGGTTTCATATCCTGTTTCAATCCCGGTCCATAGAATTTCCGCACATGTATCATCTAGATTTATCTGATGGCTCTTAAGTTTAGTTGACATATATATAGTGCAAGACCCCCACCTTTTTTGTTCTGTCTATTTTTTAGAAATTTAACATAGCTTGGTATATCTGTGTTCCAATCATTGCCAGAGAACCAAGTTTCTGTAATACCATAGATGTCGATATCTCTAGTTACTAAAATGTGTCTTAATTCATCCATTTTATTAGTTAAGCTTCTTGCATTTGTCAATAAAATCTTACATTTGTTTAGGTCGCCCAGTGAAACAGGGGTTCTTGCAGGTCTATTATTGCGAGTGTTTACTGGGGTATTTTTGAGTGTTTACTCCTTGTTTCTTATTTCTTTTTTTCTCCTTATTGTTTTTTTTATTTGTCCTTTTAAATACTTTTATAGTTTTGATTTTGGCATATAAATGAAATCCTGAAACAGGTCTAGTCATAACCCTCCCCCCCCCGTATCTTAGTTTAAACGGGTATCAATGTAATTGTTTAGATGTTGGCTGAGAAGCTGAGACCCCAAGTTGCTAAAATGCAGTCCATCTTTGCTATACAAGTGACTGTTGTCATCAAATTGTTCCCAGTGCGTGATGCACCCTACGCTCTGCTTCATGTACCACTGTCTTAGCCAATTATTGATCTTCTTTCATTTCCATTTTTGCTGGTATGTAGCTCTCGGAATGGGGAGTATTTCTGAAAATGCAAAGTCGCAACCCAGGTTTTCAAGTTTGTTGGTTAAATTAATCAGTTCCTGTTTAATCTGCTGAGGATGTTGGCAAAATACATTATAAGCCCCAGCATAAATGATCACTAATTTTTGGGTGTTCTCAACACAGAGTATGTCACTAGTTATTTTGGTGATATCAGATATTTTGGCTTCCTTAAAGCATGACATGGTCCTATTTTATTTGCCTTTGTTACAAATTACTCTGTCTAGTCTTTAACAATAAAGTCCCCCAGAACAAACACCTGTATTTCACTACGCTGTTCTGCCTCAGTTTCCATGCTAATGCATAGTGTATTAAAATCATTCTGCCCTGAGATGGTAGGTAATGTCTCCAGTAATATCAGTGGTTCATCTAGGGAGCCAAATACACTATTTTTTGTGCTTGTTTTATGAGTCGTACTGATTACTGGAGTGGGCGCTAAACCTATCAGCTCTTCCTCAGCAGTATTTGATGTGCTACCGCTGTCTTGCTGAGTGGCTTCCTATGCTAGTGGATCAAATGAGTTTGAGAGTTCTAAGTTAAACTGGTTAGGTTTTCTACCTTTTTTCATTTTTTGGTAGTTTCAGATGTTGTACCTGATACCATACATCCTCTGGGTCAGTAGATTCTTCTTCTTCTCTACCTCTTTTTTTGTCTGGGGGATTTTGATATGCATAAGTTGAGTTAGTGTTGCAATGAGTGATATTATGCAAGGGACTTTGTGTGCAGGAAGTGCTTGTTTCACCTTGTAATGTATGGGGCTGTAGTCGAACCTGGAAATGATCTGCCATATTTATTTGGCTTTGTTCTATCTCAGCAAGCCTTTAATTAAATTGAGCTATTATGCATAACATGTTAGCATTATCAATACACTTTGGGCAGGTGAACAGGCTGTCAGATGGGTGGGCAGCAGGTATAGTATACATATTACAGGACGAGCATATGATCCCTGTCTCGCCCTTAGTTGTTTCAGTAAATACCGCCATGACTCAGTTTTTATTTGTTACTTGCAACAGTAAGTAATTTTAGTACTGTTTAGTCAGTGTTTGAAGCCAAACTTAAACTGTAGAACACTATTTTTTGAAACTTTATTCAAGCCACAGATACTTTATTAAGCGAACTTACTTTCATGCCATACGGTAGTCTCACCTATCTCACCTAACACACGTAATGTGCAGATGCACATGACTTTGCATGCATCTTCACACACCACACCATGCACACCCTGCTCGGCTCACTGTGCCCACTGAAGACTCGGGTCTTATAGCAGGTAGTGACCTGGAAGTTGAAAACCGGGGTCACGGAGGCTCCTCGTGTCTAACTAAAGTAGTAGCCACAGACACTGCCAGCTATTTCCTGACATTTCTGTGATATTTACAGAAATATCTGATGCTTTTTGCATTTAAACAATAGGGGCAGCAGAGAGAAAATCTTCAGAAGTTTCATGAAATATCTGGAAATAGCTGGCAACGTCTGTGGCTATCACTGTAAATGTCTTAACTAAACATAACACCCCAAAACTGCAGTTTCATACATATGTAGGTGCTTGATGAAGCTAATTGCACTTTAAAATTGCCCCAGAAGAAAACAAGCACAATTTCAATAGTCTGTAGTTCATCAGTGACAGTAGGCGAACTAAAGGCTCGCTTCCTGGTTCCTGTTAGGATAGGAACAAGGGCTCCAGGCAAATTTACACAGAAAAACAAGTCAGCAACAATAAAATGTTTCATAAAATGCAGAGCACACACCAGTAAGGCATATGCACAGTGCCTCTATTAGAGTTTTGAGAATACAGAGCGTCCTGCTCGACGAGGACTCAGGCTTTATAGCAGGTAATGACCCAGAGGTTGAAAACTGGGGTCATGGAGGCTCCTCGTACATAACTAAATGTCTTAACTTAAAATAATGCCCCAAAATTGCAACTTCATGCACATATGCACATGTAGGTGCTTGATGAAGCTAAGTGTACTTTAAAATTGCCCCAAAAGAAAACAAGCACAATTTCAATAGTCTGTAGTTCATCAGTGACAGTAGGCGAACTACAGGCTCTATTCCTGGTTCCTGTTAGGATTGGAACAAGGGCTCTAGGCAAATTTACACAGAAAAACAAGTCAGCAACAATAAAATGTTTCATAAAATGCAGAGCACACACCAGTAGGGCATATGCACAGTGCTTCTATTAGAGTTTTTTGAATAAAACTAATGTCTGCAAACAATCAGACTGCTTGCCCTTGGATTTCCAGCATTTCCACCTGTCTAGCTACTTGCAGAACCATCTCTGTCTGTGGAGTCACCAATCACCACCACCATTAGTGCTCTTGCCAGGGGGTCCACATCCATGGTATGGGTGCTGCAGATGGATGTTGTGGTATACTTTTTTAACTTGTACCACATCAAGCTGTAGAGCCTCTGCAAGATAGTGTTGAAGAAGTGTTTTTAGCTGTTCCCCTCTGTGCCCTCTGACATCCCAAATACTCTGATGTTGCAGGCTGTTTTTTGCATTTTACAAATTTTCCAGACATAGCTTCAACAGGCTATTCTCCTTTGTTGACCCCACAAAGATTGTGATAGCCCATTGTGCTGTGTCAGAGGCCACCTTATTATCATCCCAGAGGCCATTCACTTTGGTGTCAAGTACTGTTAGCTTTGCCACATAGTCCTAAAGCTTCTTATTGATTGCCTAGATTGCCTTGAACAACACTACATTGCCAGGCTGAGTGACATCTGAGATGCTTGCTGTTGGCCATTGCTTGGTTTGTGGGCCCAACTTCCCAGCCTTTACCTTGTTTCCATCAGCTGCATTCCCTTCTTGTGTGTTCTGTTTCATCATGATAATTTGCTGTCAACATGTACAGCTCAGTATCAGCTGTCAAATGCTGCTAGCTTGGAAGTTAAGTTAAAATTTTAAAATATCTTTTAAAGTGACTTTCAATTCTATTAGCAAAGAGTGTGAGAGCTATGCATCTTCTCAGTTCAGCTGGTTGGCCATGCTCCCCAACTCTTTCCATATTGATAACATAATTACTACTATTACTTGACAAATATATATATATATATATGTATATATATATATATATATATGTGTGTATATATATGTATATATATATATATATATATATATATATATATATATATATATATATATATATATATATATATATATATATATATATATATATATAGAGGCAAAAACTCCATTTAATGCATTAGTTAGGGTTGTTCCACAGCGACAAAAGTGAGGAAATTCGCTGTTAGGGTTGAAAACCCTAACTCTGAATTCACCCCCCCCAGCACCACACACACAGACACACACACACATTCAAGTATGGGGGAGGACCAAGTCAACACAACCAATGACAGACATCCAGCAGCAGGTGACAGAAATAACAAACAATTGTCTAAATGTACTAAGAGACATCCTCACCCACCTGACCAGGTACTGCATGCTCACTGGAGATCAACAGCAAAACTGAGGACATGTACACCAAACGTACACATTCCTGATTGCAGCTGCACACAATGTACCACACTTAGTAGTTGCATGGCCTTACCTACCGATGCCCCACACCACACCACACCACTTGTGGTGGGCCACCTGAGCAATAGAGTTAAGAAAAACCAAGGAGTTGTACAGGTATAATATCTCTGACTATAACAAGGGCTTGAGAAATGCAGCTTTATAATTGACTGTAAACATTGTAACAGCCTTATGTTTAGTTTTTATTAACATACATGTAGAGCCTAACCATATGATGAACATGGTTTAATGTTGTTTAAAAAACATTTTTATTATGATAGCAATAAGCCACTCCCAGGTATTATGTTAATGGTCAGTTTATCACTGTCTAGCGACATGTGGCACTCGGATATGCCTCATTCAACATTAAACCCTACAGGGTGATTAACAGACCATTTAACATAACTGTTGGTCATGCCTTATTGCTTAATTGTCTTTATGAGTAGATACTCTCCTCTGCTAGGCACTGCAGCAGCTTTGCAACACAGTGTCCCACCCAGTTACACCATACACTGTCTAGTTGCTGGAGAATGGCTGTGAATATGAACTCATGAAGATGAACAGTGTAACTTGATCATTACAGTCATGAAGCCCTAGTGTGATTATAACTGACAGACTCAGTGATAGAGGATAACCCCTGCTGTCCTAGTACATTTACCCCATTATGAGTTAAATCAATACTAAAAGACATTCTGTTTATATCTACACCATACCTACTTGATTCCTGTTGTAGCAGAATTAACATAGTTATCACTTTGATAGCATCAGTGACAGAAGTGTGGCAAACCCAAACAGTAGGCATTCAGTCTGAGTATGAAACAACTGTTAAAAAAATCACACTGTGTCCATAAGTGGCATAGATCACTCATTGCAACAATAGCAAATGTATTACTATTTGAATAAGTTAGTCATCACAGATGCAATGAGATTGTCTTTATCAGGTACAACATACTCAGTAAGTGCTACAGGAAAATCTATCTATATACATGTCCGATACAGGTACATCATTGTTGGCTCAGTAGTGCTATGATATTTAGAAGTTGCTTGGCCTGATCCATGCAATTACAATCTTTCTTACAAAGAATACTTACTGCATCTTTAATATTGAAACACACTGAAGGTCTATGTATGTACATCAGCAGTACACCTTCATCAGTAAGAATGCATGTGATACTGGCAGTAACAATTTCACAATGTTGAACAGGCAATGCTTTTCCATACGTTTACATCAGCCTCTCTATGTTGAGTAAACCATTGCAGTAAATGTACTACTATGTAAATCACCTACTAAATGTATCACTACTTTTATCTTGAGCATGCTAGAGTCTTGTAGTTAATTTATGTGCTTCTCTTAATTAATGTATACTCAGTAGTGTTAAAACCTTTCTACAACTGTCATCATGCACCTTCAGCATTTATATTGAATAACAGCACAGTACCAGTTGTGGTGTGGTGTGGGCATCGTAGGTAAGGCCATGCAACTACTAAGTGTGGTACGCGTGTGCAGCTGCAATCAGGGATGTGTACATTTGGTGTACATGGCCTCAGTTTTGCTGTTGATCTCCACTGAGCATGCAGTACCTGGTCAGGTGGGTGGGGATGTCTCGTAGTACATTTAGACAATTGTTTGTTATTTCTGTCACCTGCTGCTGGATGTCTGTCATTGGTTGTGTTGACTTGGTCCTCCCCCATACTTGAATGTGTGTGTATGTCTGTGTGTGTGTGGTGCTGGGGGTGATTGAGTTGGGTTTTCAACCCTAACAGCGAATTTCCTCACTTTTGTCACTGTGGAACAACCCTAACTAATGCATTAAAGGGGTTTTGCCTCTAATTTCCCTTTTTTGAGAATGATATTGAGAAATAGTGAATGTAATGCGGTGGCGGGCACAGGGCCCTTTGGGCCCCGCGGTCCCGCCACATGATGTCTTGTGGCATAGTAACAGGAGCAGCAATGCAAACAGAAATGCTAACAGTGGCACACATGGTAACACAAGCGCTGAATGATAGCAGAAAGGGTAACACACGGTGGCGTAGACGGGAACGGTGTGCCACGTGATGTCTGGTCACATAGTAACATGGTGCCTGTAAATGGAAATGTCAATGGGCATGGTGACGCAAAGTGAAACAGAAAGAGAAACAGTGCGGTACACACAAATGGCAAAAAAGTAACAGAAACGCAAGCGCAAATGAAAACGCAAAGGATGACGATGGCAGGCATTGGGTGTCATTGGGATCATCAGCCCAACTCTCACCCCATGACCTGTAAAGCAGCAGAAGTATAGGAGAATGGGGTGAGAGTTAGGACTCATGATCCTAATGCACACCCCTAATGCCGGTTGGGGGTGGTGGGGTAAGGGGTTTTTCAACCTAACAGCTAATTTCTCACTTTTGTCGCTGTGGAACAACTCTAACTAATGCATTAAACTGAGTTTTTGCCTCTAATTCCCTTCTTTTTGAGAATGATAACAAGAAATAGTGAATGTAATGCAGCAAAAGCGAGGCGTGGGCCCTCTGGGCCCATGCTCCCGTCACATGATGTCTTGTGGCATACTAACAGAGACAGCAACGCAAACAGAAATGCTAACAGTGGTGCACATGGTAACACAAGCACGAATGAGAACAGAAAGGGTAACGCACATGGTGGCGTAGACGGGAATGGTCTGCCACATGATGTGTTGTCACATAGTAACATGGTGCCTGCAAACAGAAATGTCAATGGGCATGGTGATGTAAAGTGAAACAGAAAGATAAACAGTACTGTAGACAGAAAATGGCAAAAAATAACAGAAACGCAAGCGCAAATGAAAACGCAAAGGATAACGCACATGGTGGCGCAGACGTCAACGGTAAGTGAAACGGGTATGGAACTGCAAGTGGAAAGGGCAACAGTAACAGTAATGTAAGTGCACAGGCTGGTTTTCCCCAAAACCTGCATTGAGAAAGACAGTGAGTACAAATAATGTATGTAAAATAATGAGTATCGGCGCAGAAAATGAGATCTTGGAATACTAAATACATTATATCTCAGGAACCGTACGACGTAGAAAAAAAATTTAAAAGTCATATTATTTACAACTGTCCTGACTAATCTGTATCTTAGCCCCATTGTGGGGCTAAGAGATTTTCTGAAGAAAAGTCCGTATCTCGAACCGTTTCCGAGATACAGGCCCTGAGAGGCGTGACGAACGCCATAATGTTATCCTACGGGAAAAAAAGAAAAGTTCGGAGTGCCATAACTTTTCCTCCCTATAATGTTTTTTCACCAAACCACTGAAAGACACATCTGTGGGCTGTTGGCTGTCTTCCCTCCAAATTTCAGGAAAAAAGACCAAACCGTTATTTTGCAGCAGGGATCCAAAGGATTTCTGTTATGCGTTGGGCTCCGTAATGTTATCCTATGGGGAAAAATGTCAAATGTGGAGTGCCGTAACTTTTCCGCTGTGTGATATTTTTTCACCAAACTACTGAAAGGCACATCTGTGGGCTGTTGGCTGTCTTCCCTCCAAATTTCAGGAAAAAAGACCAAACTGTTATTTTGCAGCAGGGTGCCAAAGGATTTCTGTAATGCGTTGGGCGCCGTAATGTTATCCTATGGGAAAAACTGTCAACTTTGGAGTGCCGTAACTTTGCTGCGTGTAATATTTTTTCAATACAACACTGAAAGGCACATATGTGAGATGTCGGCTCCGTTCCCTCCAAATTTCAGCTCAAAACTCCCAATGGTTCTTTTGCAGCGCAGTGCCAAAGAATTGCTGTCATTTTCCCACAGACTAGAAAACTACTGTCGCAATTTGCGAAAGCTTTCACAAAAATTTGCGACACTTTCATGAGCACGAAAGTAATTTGCGAAAGTACTTTTTCCAGAAATTTGAAAAACGTATTTCTGGGGTGTTTTACCACAAAATAAAGACATGGCAAGCATCCTCAGGGCCCGACTAGGTGAATACAAAAAAAATTAGGTTGCTAGAGGGTCCCAAATTTAAATGCCAACCATTTTTCTGATCACCAACTGAAAAAAAATGGCCGATTTCAAAAGTAACAGGCCCATTTGCGAAAGTAAAATGCATTTGCAAAGTGTTGAACTTTTGTTAACTTTTCCCATTGACTTATAATGGAAACTGTTTTTGAATAACTTTTGAACCGTTTAATATTTTTCACGAAATCTTTGAAAGACACATTGGGACCCTGGCTGCATGTTTCCTGAAGATTTTGGGCGTCCACATAAACCATTTCACCTGTAGGCGCGACCACAGAATTCCAGAAAGCGTGAACACACAAGACAGGTCACACTTAATAACCTCGCAGCTGTATATCCAACCAGTACAAAACTTGGCAGCTCCCAAGGCCTATGGTTCTTGATCATAAATTCCAAATTTCAGGCAAATCCATCAAATGGTTGCAAAGTTATTAAGGTGCAAAATTTTGGGGTTTAACATAGAAATGGCTCCTCAACCTAACTATGGTAGCACTACGTGCTACCATAATATATATATATATATATATATATATATATATACACACGTATATGAATCATATTATGTTAGGGGTGAGAGAGGGGACCAATGACCCCAACGCCACCCCAATGCCTGTTGATGGGGCAGGGTGGGGTGGGGTGCAAGGGGTGAGAACCCTAATGTCGAATTTCCTCACTTTTGTCACTGTAGAAGAACCCTATCCGATGCATTAACAAAGTTTTTTGCATAGAATTTCCATACTTTTTAAGAAAGAATAGAAACGTAGAAAGCTGCACAAGTTGGTGGGAGCTCGGGGCCACTGTTGGGAGAATGCAGGGCACGCATCAGAAGGAGCGTCTCTCATTCCCCAATCAGACAGCAGCATGTGGTGACTTCATGCATCTTTAATGAGGGCCACCAGGACAAAAGTCCGCTGCAATGAAGGCCAGCTCTCATGCAGCAGGACCTAACACACCTCCCTACATGCAGGCAATATGGCGGCAGTGACTGCCGCCACCGCCTATCACAATGCCGCCAGAGGCCTCCCCATTGGCATAGTACCCCCCTCCTGTACAACGTGGCGCTGAGGGGTGCCCAATCCCCCTTGGGCATCATGCACCCCAACAGTTTTTCTTTGCTGACGGGGGGTCTAATCCCCATTGGCATAATGTGTCCCCCCCTTTTGTTGCTTGCTGAGGGGGTGCCCAATTCCCCTTGGCTCACGTGTCCCCCTCCTCAGTATGTGCTGACGGCGGTGCCCAATCTCCTGTCAGCTACAGAATCCCCCCAAAAAACACTTAGGTGGCATGCTGGGAGCCCACCCCAGTATGCCACATGCCCTGCAAAAAAAAAGTTCTGTGATTTTTTTTTAAAACCTGTGAAAAAAGAAAACGGTCCCTCGCCGTCTCCCAGCCCTCCTCCCACAACCTGCGCCCACCCTGTGTCCACCCTGCCTTCCCACACCCCCTCACCCCATACTTACCTCCTGAGTCCGCGAGACAATTTCGTGGACCGTGAAGACATCTGCACTCTTCAAAGCCGACCGCGAACTGAAGAAATGCCCGTAAGCTGTATAATGGAATAAATTGAGGTTTTTCAACTTTGGTGCATATCTCGGGCATTTTTGGACATTTTGGCACCAAATTTTCAACATGGGGTTATTGGGACCCCTCCTCTTGAATTCAGTCACTGTCATGGCATTATTAGGTCCCGAAAGGTGATTTCATGGTCACTGCACAGAACCACCTTTCAGGACCAAGTAATGAAACCACAGTGCCACTGTTCATGAGGGGGGCTCTCAAAAAGCCTATGTTGCAAATGTGGTGCCAAAACTCCCAAAAATGGCTGTTTTACGAGCATGCATTGCACTGTTTCCACGCACGCTCGTAACGTCATGAATTTGTAATATTTTCACTCCAGATTTTCAAAATTGGCATTTTTCCACACCTCCTGATGAACAGTACAGCTGTCATTTTACATATCTTGCCCAAAATGTGTTTTCGCACATCTGGTGCAGAATAGCGCTGTCGCTCTGTGAAATCAGTTTTTGGGACAGTTTGAGGAAATGATGGTGACACTTTACACGAGCAGAGGTCCTAAAATGCATATGTTGAAAATTTGGTGCTGAACATCCATAAAATGATTGTGTTACAAGCGTACGTTGTGCAGTTTCCACACACCCTTGTAACTTTCCAAATTTGCAATATTTCCATGCCAGATTTTCAACACTGGCATTTTTTCACACCTTCTTATGAACAGTACAGCTGTCATTTTTCACATCCTGCCCAAAATGTGTTTCCGCACCTGTGGCGCACAATGACGTGGTCACTGTGGGAAATCAACTTTTGGGACTGATTAACAAAATCACAGTGCCACTGTTCATGAGGGGAGGTCCCAAAATGCCTATGTTAAAAATGTGGCTAACAAACTCCCAAAAATAATTGGGTTACGGATGTGTGTTGCACAGTTTCTATGCATGCTCATGACTTCATCAATTTTTCATATTTCCACTCCAGAGTTTCAATGTTGCCATTTTTTACACCTCCTCATGAACAATACAGATGTCATTCTCCACATCCTGCCCAAAATGTGTTTTCATCCCTGTGTCACCAAATGTCATAGCCACTGTGCAAGACCAGCTTTCAGCTAACAAACTGATTGTGCCACTTTTCATAAGGTGGGCTCACAAACAGCCCATGTTGAAAATTTGGAGTGAAAATACCACCGCACGCATACGATGTTAGGGTTTCCAACTGTAGCACCCCACACGATACAGACTGACAGGTGTCAGGGGTGTGACTTGGGATCATCAGATATAATGCTCATGCCATTCCACCCCCACCTCCATCCTGCAGCCAATGACTGGCATCATGGTGTGCCTTGCACTGTTCGGCCACAAAATTCACCCCATTCTCCTATACTGCACCCACATCAGCATATTTCCTTATGGAATGGGGTAAGTATAATGCCCAAAGACCCCAAAGCACACCACAACACTTGTCAGTGTCTACAGGGTAGGGTGAGGTACAATGGCATGAGCGTTATAGCTGATGACCCAAAGGTACACCCCAATGCCTGTCGCTCTCTACAGAGTGGGGTTGGGGTTGGCGTCACTTCAGTACTTCACTGTCATTCCTATTATGCATCTCTACCTCTGGCACTACCAATGCCAATGCCAGCAAGACAACATTCGGCATTGACAAAGGCTTGTTGTTATAACCACAGTGCATCTGAAATGCTTCAATGTATTTTGCCTTTTTTTCTTTTCATCTATTATTTGAAAATTTATAAATGAAATGTTAAAATTTGCTATATTCTTAAAGGGATGATAAACTTTGTATTTTTATTTTTTTTATTTGTAAAAACCTTGGCATGTATAGTATGTAGTTCGTTTAATATACTCAGTGTACTATTTTGTATGTTTCTTTCTAAGTAGTTCTAGTTCTTTCTTACTAAGGATTCCTTACTAATGCCTCCTTTTCCCTGACAATATTCATTTTTAATATGTATCTGTTCCCTAACCAAATGATATCAGTTGAGTGGAAGCCTGTAGGAAAAGCTTCAGTCTTGGCTTCCACTCAACTGATATTGACTGGACACACCATTACACTCAAAATGACCAGCTGAAGGAGTCACGTGATGCGGTGTGCTGGGTAAGACGCCTCTCTACCCGCTCCGACCTACCGCCCGTTATTTGTCCTTCAAAATCCTGTTCTTCAGTGCTTTTTACAGAAGACTGCCTGCCTACCACTTTTCTGAGCACTCCTGCTTTCTCTACGGGGCATCGATGGATGAGGAGATGCCGAAAATCGCCCCAAAACACACACCTCCTGCAGTGCCCGAGAAGGCCTCTAAGAAAGCCAGGGCCCCCCCTCGCAACCCTTGCTGCCTGTTACTGCTGAGTGTCCTGATACAGATCTTCTTACCCTCTCAAGATTTCTAGAGGAGTTTCAGCCTTTTAAGGCTAAAATGCAGAATATGGCAGGGAAAATCAATAGCATTTCTAATACCCTGGAGGAGCTTTCTAAGAAAACTGCTGACAACGGAGTATGTATACGATCTGTTGAAAAGAAGCAGGATAAAGCTGATCTGGAGTTGGTGGCCCTGAGGCAAAGGCTAGTGAAAATGGAGAATAAGGTGGAAGACCTGGAGGGGCGCAGTCGCCGTAACAGTGCAGTAATAATTGGCTTGCCAGAGGGTGAAGAGGGCTCAGACCCCATCAAGTTTATTAAAAAGTTTGTGGAAAAGGTGGCAGGCCCTTCCCCTTTTGGTGCTAGCTACATCATAGAAAGGGTTCATCGGGCACTACGCCCCCTCCTTCAGCCGGAGCGCCCCCTAGGGCATTCATATTTCATTTTCTGAATTTCCAGGAGCTACAACACTTCTTATACAAGGTTAAAGAGGTGCAAGATTTACAATGGGAAGGTAAAAAGCTGAGGGTGGCAAAAGATCTGCCCTTATCTGTATGCCAGAAAAGAGCTACATTTCATAAAGTGGTTCTCAAGCTGATCGCCGCAGGAATTAAGTTCCGCATGAGTTTTCCTGCAAGGCTTCAAGTTTGTATAAATGGCTCTTGGGTGACCTATGAGGAGGTGGAGATGGCATCTGCTGGGCTCAAAGAAGCGTTTCCTGATCTATTCAAGCCTGTATGAGAACGGATCTGGGGTAGAGAGTCATGCCGAGTTTCCATTTGGTGGAGCTGCCTATCTGCAGTAAATCATATCTGTCTACAATACTCCCGGAGCCAGGCCGCCGACAAACTGTGTAATTGGTTACCTATCTTTCCATAACAGCTCTCAGTGGGGTCCTCCTTCTGATATAAAGCGGACATTTTATTCCCGATCTGGTTTTCATCTTCAGGACTTTTTGATACCTTGTGGACTCACATTTCTCATTCTGGTTTATCTCTGTTTCAATTTTGGTTCATGAGCCAGGTGTTAGCGGGCTCATATGTGATTTTCTCGGTTTCATTTAATAAGCACCTGAGCGCAGTTATTGTTCCAATGTTAAATCCCAATTTGTTAGTTCTGCTAACCTTGTTTCCCAGGAGTGTTGACCTGATCTCATGGTAATGGGGGGGGGGCAATGCTTCCCTTTCTCAGATCTTAATATGAGACTTCTCTGGCAATTGCGGTCTCTCCCTGGCTTTGTTCATGGCCTGTTTTTTTTTTCCTCAGATTTCACTCCTCCTCACGCTCCCTGCTATTACTGGGCAATAAACAAGGGTAGTCTGTATATCAAGGGAGATCCCATACTTAAGGATAGATGAGAATGCCAGGGTTTTTTACGCCCTTACTGGGCTCTGGTTTGCCCCGTCTCTACAACCCTGCTTAAGTGTTGTCTCTGGAGGATTCCCGTTTTTCCTTTTTCCTTTTCTAAATCTCCCTTTCACATTGTGATGGCCACTGGTTTGGATTTAAAAATGCACTCTAGACAGTGACTCTGGGCCTTTCAGTTCTCCCCCATACCACAGCAGGTAGTCATGGACTGCCTGCCCTTAGTCATTAAGCAGTGATGTTGAGGGGTCGCACCACAAGAGGGCGTCTGAGACTAATCCTTACACATAGCACCTTTGTGTTGTATCCCTCACGCTCTGCAGGCCACGTTATTTTATGGCTCGTAGGATTACTATAGGGAGGATCGCTTTTTCTAAACGGCTAGTATATCCAATCCACCAGTATCATCTAGGGGTATTGTCAGGCTATTAATGCTGACAATAAGCTATTCTGTTGGAATGTTTTGATTGCTGAGGGGTAATTTTGTTCCTGATTTCTGTTTTGTGAGAGTGGGGTGGTTGGGGAAAGAACTTTTCAGTTTGCTGGACATCATGTACCATGTAAAATATGGGAGGGTGTGGGGAGTTAGGGTTTACGGGGTGTTTGGTGGGGGATCTTGGGGGTGGTTGGGGAATGGATCTAGTGGAGGCAGAATTGGGGGGAGGGTAGAACAACCCAGCGCATACTATGTTTGGAGCACTATAGATGGAGTATACATATATATGTGTGCTTTGGAGGATTCCAAATTGGCAACATGAGTGATGGCTAGAAACATTCAATTTATCAGTTGGAATGTTAAGGGGGTGAGGCATAAGACCAAGCAATATAAAATACTGAAGCATATAAACCATTTAAAGGCAGAAATTATGTTTTTGCAGGAGATGCACCTGCTCAAGGGGGAGGCTGAAAAGATGAGACGGCAACAAATTGGGCAGATATTTGCAGCGGAAGGTTACGACCCACAGTAGAGGGGTCATGATCCTTTTACACAGGTCAGTTCCGTTCAAACCTCTTCAGGTTATATCTGACCCTTCAGGCAGATTCTTGTTTGTAAAAGGTAGATTGCATACCCTGGACATTGTCCTGGGTGCTATCTATGGCCCTAATGTAGATTCCCCTAGTTTTTTTGTTCAGATAATTAAAGTCCTAACTCCCTTTTTGGACACTCCCATGGTCATAGCGGGTGATTTCAATCTCATTTTTGATCAGGCTCTTGACAGGTCGGGTCAATCCCGTCAAGGTTTCTCTCCGGCACAAAGAGCCTTTAGGGATCCGATGGACTCCATTGATATTTGTGATATATGGCTCGTATTACATCCTAATGTAAGGGAATACACTTTTGTTTCTCCGGTACATGCAACCTCCTCTAGGATTGATTATATCCTCATTTCTCAAACCCTACTACCAGGGATTATATGTTCTAGCATTGTCTCAGAGCCCCCATCTGATCACTCTGTGGTCACCTGCCTAATAGCCCTAGCCTCATTGCCAAATAAAGGAGGCAGGTGGAAGTTGAATAACCAAATTCTGAAGGAGCCAAAGACGGTTCAATATCTAGCATCCCAAATAGAGCAGTTTATTGCTTCTAATTCTAACTCCATGGGGAAGCAGGACATTATATGGGGTGCCTGCAAGGCGTATCTAAGGGGGATTATAATTGGTCTAACATCAAAAAAGAAGAGGGAGAGGGGCATCTCAGATTTCTAACCTTCTCTCTCAAATTAGGAGTATGGAGACTGCTCTTTCTCCTTCTTCCTCTGAGACATTTAAACAAGACTTAACGAAATTGAGAGAAGCCTACCTAGCAATGTTAACGGAACAAGCCGAATTCTCAATTTTGAAAACAAAAGCGGTATATACCGATCAGGGCGAGAAGGCGGGCTAAATGCTAGCACTGAGTATTAAGCAACAGGAATCCGCCAGACTCATTCCTGCTATCCATTCTCTTAGTGATAATTCTCTTAAGGTTTCACCCTTGGAGATAGCAGACGAGTTTACAAAGTATTTCCAGGATTTATATGGCCCTATGGTCAACTCCCCATCTAGGGAAAGACTTTATGAATATCTGAGTGATTTATAGTTGCCAACTCTTACACAATCCCAGCAAATAATTCTGGAGTCTCCCATCTCTGAGGTCGAGATTGAAAGAGTAATCAAATCTCTCCCATCCAATAAGTCTCCGGGCCTTGACGGGTTTACTTCCAATTTTTATAAGGCCTTCTCAAAGCAATTGATTCCCATTCTGCTGCCACTTTTCCAGGTTATTCTCTTGGGTAAAGTGTCTGATCCCTCTCTTTTTGAGGCCTTAATAGTCCTGTTGCCCAAACCGGATAGACTGCCGGATCAAGTGGCAAGCTATAGGCCGATCTCTACTTAACCAAGATATCAAAATCCTGGCAAAATTACTAGCTGACTGTGCGGAGGCAGTACTTCATTCTGTTATCGGGGCTAATCAGGTTGGTTTCATGAAAGGGAGCTCATCGGTTGACCATCTGAGGACCCTGTCCCATGTCTTCTTGGCATCCAAAGATGCTCTTCATCCAATGGTCTTGATCTCGTCGGATGCCGAGAAGGCGTTTGACAGAGTCCACTGGGATTACTTATTTGTTACGATGGAAGCTTTCGGTTTTCCCAAGGAATTCCGGAACTGGGTGAGTTCTCTACATAAGTTCCCTTCTGCCAGAATCTCATGTAATGGGGTTATTTCTAACCCCTTCATATTATACGTAGGTACCAGACAGGGGTGTCTCTTATCTCCTCTTCTCTTTAATATATATTTAGAGCCGCTTATCAGAAGGTTATTAGGAGCCCAGGGTATATAGGGTATCTCTCTCGGGGAACAGATGGTTAAAGTAGCGGCCTATGCAGATGACCTGCTGCTGCAGATATCACATCCACTCACATCTATTCCCATTATCCTAAAGCTCATAGAGAATTTCAGTAAGGTTTCAAACTATAAACTTAATGTAGGAAAGACAGTGGTTTTTCCTCTTAATCATAGGGTTTGTAAACAGGATATTACTATGTTTGGACTCACCTGGAAGTCCGACTATATTAAATACCTTGGGCTTCTTTTAATAAGGAATACAAACGCGGCTCAGACAGCTAAATATTGATGCACTGGTACATAAAGTAGATCTTGACCTTCATAGGTGGACCCTACTCCCCCTCTCTCTATGGGGCAGAATAAATTTAATCAAAATGAATGTTTTCCCTCATCTGTTCTACCTCCTTAACATGTTGAACATATGGCTTCCCCTGTCCTGAGTTAAAAAAGTGCATGGTATGATCTTCACTTTTATATGGGGGATAAGAAGGCCAGAATGGCATTTCATAAATTAGCGGCCCCGAAGACCAAAGGAGGTTTAAGACTTCCCCATATCCGGGCTACATTATTGGGCCAGCCAGGCCAATAAATATCTCAGATGGCTGACCGTGGACCAGCTCTCCATGGCTGCTACATACATTCCGACTTGGTTAGCTGTCAAATTTGCCTCCATTAAAAAACACGGTCTCTCCCTCTCTGTGCTGTTATATACCAAGACTATTTCCCTACCAGAGTCTCTATGTAGTTCCCCTGTAGCTGTCTCTATCAGGGTTCATACTCAGCTGTGTGCATTTCTGAGATATATGAAACTCAAGGACTTATCACAACCTGTAATAGGCAGTCCCAATTTTTTATTAGAGGGAAAGCCTCTCCCAGCCACATGGCTTTCTCAGATAGGGAATTGCCATTTAGAGGAGTTTGTGTCATCCAACAGTCAATGGTATTCTTCAGCTGATATTATGTGTAAGTTCTCGATGCCTCGTACAAATATTTTCAAGATTTTCGAGTTCTGTCACCTCCTGGTTAAGGTAATGGGCTCTGCCCCCCCCCCCACCTCCTAATTTCAATTTTCAAATTACCTTAATGGAGTTGACAGGTCTGCCTCATGCCGTATCCAAAATATACAGTGTTCTTTTCACCTGGGCCTACCCTGATAATTATGCTCCTGTCTCCTTTTGGGCCCCTCTCTTTCAGGGTAGAGATCTGGACTGGCCTCTCCTGTGGCAGAGTTGCCATAAGTTTCTTAAGGAGTACAGACTTAGGCTAATGCAGTTTAAGATCTTGCACAATATCTACTATTCTCCACAGAAACTTGTTAGGCTTGGTCTTGTGTCCTCCCCCCTTTGTACAAGATGTCAATCCCAAGAAGGAGATCTTCTTCATATTTTCTGGAGCTGTTCTAAAGCTGTTCCACTCTGGACTGCGATTAAACAGTGTGTTGACCCTCTGTTGGGGCTCTCGGACCTCTTCACCCCCGAAATTTGCCTTCTTGGGGATTTCTCCTCCATTTCGGTGGTGAACAGGAGGTATCATATAGCTTTGATGTCAATGTCTGTTAAAAAGGTGATACTGAGACATTGGAAGGATACGGAGGTACCAACATATGTTGAATGGCTTCAGGAGTTACTTGCAAATTTCAGAACTGAAAGGACTATTGCCAGTTTATTTAACAAACTTAAGAAGTTCGATAGGATTTGGGGACCACTGCAAACTCTCTATGCACTCCAAGGTTAAGCACTAATAGGCTACATTCATAGGTATAGTGCTAAATGTGTAAAAAGGTGCTGGGTTGTTCAGGGTGGGAGTGGGGTAGGGTGGATGGGAGGGTGGGGTGAGAGCGAATCACTCTATATTTTATACCCGATGTATATGATTATTTTATCCATTGTTATGATTCGCTCTTTGTACTGGAAACTTAATAAAATTTGAATTGGAAAAAAAAATGACCAGCTGAAGTGGCCCTCACATATCTGCCATCGTTCATTGCATCCTAGCCTCTATATGTTTAAACATTGGCTCAACAAACTCCCTGGGTATATATGAAACTACTTACCCCTGCTACTTATGCTGGTCACAACCTTCATTTCTGCACCAGAAACTGGTTCCTCATTCTCAGGTGCAAACTGAAGCCATGCCAGCTGGCCTTTTATTGTAGAATCCCACAATTATGGAACAAACTAACCTTGGGTGGCTGCCTACAAGTGTTACCTATATTAAATGGTCCATTAGGATTGTTCTTGCATCCTGCTGTGCTTGCACTCAGCTGTTTTCATTGTGAATATCCTTGTGTTCATATTGTAAATTTTTAATACCTCTCACCCTGCTGCTATTTTTGTACCTCATAGTGTAAATCTTTTATAATTTATTTTCTTTCCTATAATCTGTTCATGCCACATTGGCTCCAGTGAGGCAGGGCTCCCCATTCTGCTGGCTTCCACCACCCCTTTCCACTGGCCATTGTCTCCCCAAGCCTTACCTGGTAGTGAGGGTACCCCCATTGATTATCATCTGTGGTGGGGCCAGAAGAGGCAGGGCCATCCTCCCCTCCCAAAGCCCATTAATTGGTTTTCTCAATGCAGGTCAGCTTGGTGACATGGCAGTTGAGGGTGTGGTGAACAGGCATCATGTGTCCTTGTTGTGCCATTTTTTCCTCCAGGCCTTTCTCCTCGTTATGCCCCAGGGCCTCAGCAAACTTGGTTGTGCATGTGTACCAGAACCAGTGGACCTTCTCCACCCACCTGGCTTAATGCCAATCTCCCATTTGTCAAATGCTACCACCAAACCTCCACTTGGTGGCAGTGAAGAGCCAGGAAAACCAACCTCCAAAGTCTGGGAGAGGAGAGCTGCCTAGTGGCTGCTTGATCCTCTCCCAACCAAGACAGCATCGCTGTACTCCAAAACACAGATATATGCTGCCCAGTTTTCCATTCAAAACTGAATCTCTTTATTGAAAATGCATTTAACAAACTGAGCATCAGCTAGATGCCAAAGTGAATCTACCACAAGTGGTGGTAGGTTCACTTTGGCATCTGTCTGGTGCTCAGTTTAGTAAATGCATTTTCAATAAAGAAATCCAGTTCTGAATGGAAAACTGAGCAGCGTATATCTATTTTTTGGAATGCAGCTATCCTGTCTTGGTTGTATGTGTTAGGCGCCCCTTAGCTGCAATACCTTGGATTTCACTGTAGCACATTACCTTTTTCTTGACACTTGATCCCCTCTCAACCCTCCCCCCCATGACGGCCAGCAGCCCAAACTTGTTCCAGAACTCGGGTCGCCTGCATTAGAGAGGTAAGGTGCTGCAAGAGTCTCAGCCCTCTGCACCACTGGGCTGGCTAATCATTTATAATTTCTGAATAATATGTGTTTTATTGTAGTGTTTCTATACTACCTCGACTGCTGCATATTGTTTCTACCTTGTAATCCTGTTCCATCCGCTGCATCTCTAAACAAGATTCTTGCTATATCTCTCTAATTTTACATGGTGAAACTATTTCAGTAAATAAATACATACATACATAAATGACACCAGGTTCTGGAACTGGTAATTAATAAATGAATACTGGATAGGAAAAAGGCAGCATTAAGACAGGATCCAAAGTAAGGAACCAATAGCACTATTTTGAAACAGACACCCAAACTAATATACTAGGAGATTAAACACCCTTTACCCATTCCCAAATTTTTAATTATTAAAAAAAATGTAAAAACAAAGTTTTATGTTCTGTTTAACAGATTATTTATGATAAAATATACCCATCTGCACAACAACTCTTTAGGTCTTTGTGCTTCTTTTTTAGGAGCATGATTCTCATACAGTGATATGAACTGTTGCAGAACAATTATATGCACAGCCTAAACAATATGGCATTACTGTATGTTGCAAGCTAATGTACTGTAATTAAAGGATAATGTACTGTAGATTTTATGGTGTATTTAAATGACATCATTATGAGCAGAACCTGTTAATATAAATTCTTGCCTTCTAAATTCATGTTGTAATTAAAGTTTCAACCAAAACTACCATCATCATCCTAAGTATCAATTAGACTCCATTTAACCAGTTTTTTAAAAGAAGAAGGAAGGTTACCAGTTTGAGGAGATTCAGAAAAATTGCCTAATACCACACTGTGCCTTCCTCCACTGTTATATAAGACCAAAAAAGGAAAAAAAAATGTTGTTATTTGTGATGCCTTTTATGCAAACTGTATATTTTATAATCCAACAACAGTCAGCAACATAATCACCATTACTGAGATTAAGGAAAGTTAAGGAATGCTCAAGTGTGCTTAACACAGAGAAAGAAACAGAACGTGAGAGAAGAAAAAGAGAGAGGTCATGAACATGGAGCTGTGACTTGCTCAAGGTAATATAAAACGGGTGGTTTTATACCTTTTATTGGACCAACAAATAACTGTTAAAAATTGCTTACGCTGTCAGACTACACAGAGTCCTTCATCGGAAACATGACAGTTAAGGAATGATAACACTTGAAAAGCTTTTCAAGTGTTATCATTCCTTAACCGCTATGTTTCTCATGAAGGACTCTGTGTAGTCTGCAAGCTTAAACAATTTGTAAAATGTATTCGTTGGTCCAATAAAAGGTATCAAACCACCCGTTTTGTTCATCTTTTTGTACAAGGACCAATATGGCAACTACCATTTTTCTTACATCAAGGTTACATAGTGAGTAAACGGGGCTTGAAAGGATTCAGATCTGGGTCTCTGCTTTATAGCTCTGTGCTGTAACCACTAGGTTACACTGCCCAGAGTGATTTTCAATACAGCAGTGATGTTGCAGAGTTGCTCAACACCATCACATACTGCCTCTGATCTAGTTATACACAAACAGTAACTTCTGTACAATGCAATTTGCTGCTTAGTCCTTAAACTCCCTGTCACACTCTGCTGCTCCATGTAGAACCAAGGGATTGGTCCTCTCTCTTTAAGGATGACAGCTTTTCAATGGTATCTCTTTTATACAGATTTTCTGGCTAAATAGTTTTTCTAGATAACCACTGTACCTCAACAATAACCTGTTGCTGGCACAAATCTCCAATGATTTATTTCCATCTCAGTTGTCTAAGCACTTCATAAGCCACAGACACATTAAGGCTATAGGGCAGTCTGTGTTTACATTTAGACTAACTTCCTGAGTAACCAACCTTCCCTATTGGGTCATCCTCCTAAATCACCCAAAAAGTTAAGCTCAATGTAACTTTCCACCTGTTTATAGTCACTATACCAGCCAGGGTCATACATATTCTGACTATGTATTTAATCATAAAATCATAGAAGCTTGATATCAGAAAAGGACCATCCCGGCCCATCCAGTCTGCTCTATCCCCCCCAAAAGCCCTTGCCGTTCCCAACTACTCCACTCCATATGCCTGTCCCATGCCCTCTTGAATCCTTTCAGTGAATCAGCCCCTACCACTTCTTCTGGTAGTCTGTTCCAGGGCTCCATTACCCTTTCTGTGAAGAATCGCCCTCTGACATTGCCTCTGTATCTTTTTTCCCCTGCAGTCTGAGGCTATGCCCTCTAGTTCAGGCCCCCTTCTTCTTCTTAAGTAAACACCCTTCACATATTTAAAAGTTTCAATCATGTCTCCCCTTTCCCTTCTAGTCTCCAGCATGTACAAATCCATCTCCCTACACCTATGCTCATATGCCTTCCACTGCATACCCTGCACCATCTTTGTTGCCCTTCTTTAAACCCTCTCTATCCCATGTATATCCTTGCAGAGGTGCAGTCTCCTGAACTGGACCCTGTACTCCATATGTGGCCTCGTCATGGCTTTGCAGAGGGGCATTATTACCTCCCTCTTTCTACTAGTAATGCCCCTGCCTTTGTATGCCAACATTCAATTGTCCTTTCCCACCACCCTGCTGCATTGTTTTCCTACCTTAAGGTTGGATGAGACTATGATCTCCAGATCCCTCTCCTGTTCTGTTACTTTTATTGCCTCCCCTCCTAGGATGTATCCTGCTTGTGTGTTTCTATTCCCCAGGTGTATCACAGTGTACTTTTTGGCATTAAATTTCAGCTGGCACATATCTGACCACTCCTTGAGCATCTTCAGGTCCTGCTTCATGTCCTCCTTCTCCTCCCCTGGCATGTCCACCCTATTGCAGATCTTTGTAACATCAGCAAATAGGCACACCCTTCCCCTCAGACTGTCTGCAATATCCCTGATGTGGATGTTAAAAAGAAGCGGACCCAAAACTGACTCCTGTGACACTCCACTCTTCACCCTCACCATCCTGGAGTACACCCTGGTTAGCACCACCCTCTGTGTTCTTCCCACTAGTCAGGTCTCCACACACCTTGATATTTTGGCCACCCCTAGACTTTCCATCTTGCTCACCTGCCTTCTGCGAGAGATGGTGTTGAAGGCCTTACTGAAGTCTAGATAGGCCACGCCCACCACCCCTCCCTGGTCGATCACCTGAGTCACCCAGTCAAATAACTCAATCAGATTCATCTGGCATGACTTTCTCTTTGTAAAGCAATGCTGTCTGCTGTCCTGTAAGCCACTCTCCTCAAGGTAGTCCACCACACTCTCCTTGATTAATGCCTCTACTACCTTCCCCACCACTGAGGTGAGGCTGATAGGTCAATAATTCTCCTTCACCTCCTTACTTGCTTCCTTGTGTAAAGACACCACATCCACCCTCTTCCAGTCCTCTGGAACCTTTCCCATATCTAGGGACAAGTTGAAAAGCCTTGTCAATGGGGGTGGCTAACTCCTCCTTCAATTCAAGGAGTCTCAGACCTCAAATGAATATTTAATTGTCTGAGCTGCAGACAAAAGGTAAGGTGTATATTTCTTCTTATCACCTGTTTATTAACTTTTAATACCTATGGACTTTTATCCCTAACTAAGTCCCCATCCTCCTATCTTATCCAACACTCCTCTTTCAATCCCTATTTCTCCATTTCTACGTACTTCTCCCACCTTATCCTGTACTGACTACCATAATATCTCTGTCACCTAGTTTTAATCCTCCTGGATTCCAAGGTAATGTTAACACTTATGACTGGACCTAATTGTCATTTGCTTTCTTGTAATTTTGACTTCTCTTTACTCTTATTTTATTTTATTCTTCCCTGTTTACATATTTTTGCTAAACTTGTTATTTTACTCTGGCCTGTTTTGTATTCCTACAATTGTATATTTTGATTTTATATATTGTAACCTGCTATCTGATTGTTTCTTTTTTTGTACCTTCCCGGGTCATGCCTGAAAATAGTCATTGCTATGGCAAGTGCACCTACCCGGTCTTCAAAAACTAAATAAATAAAATTTAATGGCAAATGGATTCATTTAAAAGGAAATCTTATCCTTGTTTAGCATGAGAATGAATCAGCAAGCTGTTTTTCAATAGGGTGTACAGCTTTAAGTTTCAGCAACTTAAAGATCCTTTAACCCAATTATTTAATAAAAAAATGCTGGGGAAAGCTAGAAGTGAGTGCTTTCTTATGAAGAAGGTGTGAAGGTTATTTAATTCTATTTTGAGGTAATTTTTTTGTGCTTAAAGTAGAACGGCCTTGAATCTGTAAGCAGTGTTTTCTGTAGAAGCTGCATTTGTAATACTGGTTCACATTCTGTTTTTGTGCCATCGGTACTGGCCTTTTAGTGCATTCACTGGTTGTATCTTCATGACACTCTGGTGGGCAGTACCATTATAGAACTGTATGATGTATGTTATGTCCGTGTTAAAGAACTTGCATTGTTTTCACAATGCTTTCATGTTCTGCTCTGGAACTCTGTGGTCCAAAAGGGACATAAACTACATCACACAGTTCAAAAATGGCACCTACCAGCAGTGTGTTAGTCAGAAAAACACACTGTATTTACTAAAAAGGCCAGTAAAGATGGAACAGCAAGAGATAGGGATCAAATAAATGAAAAAAAATCATCCACTGTGAAAATTACTTACAGGTTCAGCACAGTTCTCCTTTAATGTGAATCCAAGTTGACAGAGCAGTGCAAGCTTGGAATTTTCAGATAGACAGTTAAAAATTCAAACTGGGGATTCCATTGTGATTCATCTTGCTGCAGAATTCCAAAATAGAATGGAAGCTGATTGGTGCTGAGCTATAGAAAAGCATCCTGTCTACTCAGTGACCAGGATTTGAGAGGAAATGAATGTTCAGGGTGTTTAAAAGGAGCTGCACAGCTCATCTTCAGAGAGATCGAGCAGGGAGACAATCTTTAAGGGACCAGACCTGTCCAGAGGGAGTCCAGCCTACTGAGGCCTACCAGTTTTCAGGACCTGGGAGGCCAGCCCTTAGTTACATGTTACAGATTACAGAGGATCACCTGCATCCCAGTGTTAGGGATAGTAGGCAGTAAAGTGAAAGCAGTGATAGAATAGATTAGCCTGCTGCTTTGATTACCTGCTTTTTCTCAAGCGTCATCAGCTGCATCCAGCAAGATCGCATCTGCTTCAAGCAGCCAGGTGTTCTTCAAGGATCAACAGCATCAGATCCACTACCATCTTCAGAGGTCCTAGTTGCCATCATGCTCCAGTTATTAAAAGATAGTGGTACAGTAATTTTTATTTCATTGTGGGACTAGTTCAAGAGGAACAGTCATCTGCTATATTGAAGTCTGGAATCTTTGTTGCTTCAAGGATTACTGACCAGCAATTGAAGGACTGAATTTAGATACGGGGAGGTATATTGTGAATGCTATAAAGTAATTGTTATGTAATGCAAAGTGAGTGCTAACGTGAAGTGCTTAGAATATAAGTGAATAGAGTGTATAAGCTATCTAAAGTTAAAGGATAGCTAAATTAAGTCCTGACCACAAAGGGAAACTAGAGTGTCAAAATAGGTCTAAAACAAATGGGCAGACTAGATGGACCTAGCGGTCTCCTTCTGCTGTCAACTTCTTTGTTTCTCTGTAATTTTTTTTTTTTTAAATCAAGAGTGGAAAATCTGAAAACATTGGGCTGCAGTCTAAGCCCTTACCAACCACATGATGCCCCTCATTTGGTGCAGAAAGTAGTTTTAATAGTATTTCATCACATTTAAAAATATGTAAACAAATCTACATGTTGATTAAAATGCCTGCTCCAATAGCAGCCTAATATGGCTGCAATGTGCATGCATAAAGACGTCATTGGAGCGACAGCACTCTGAAGTGGTAAAAGGCTGTCTGTAGGAGTCTGTCAAATATAGGTCTTTTAATGTCCTTGCACTGCATATATGTATAAAATCATTTACTGTGCATGTGGTGCCACTCGTCACATGCACAGTAAATGATTTTACATATATGCAGTAGGGTAAAAGACCCATATTTAACAGACTTCTGTAGACAGCCCACTACCACAGTGGAGCGCTGTCGCTCCAATGACATCATCATGCACGCATGTCGTGGCCATCTTAGGCTGCTATTGGAGTGGGTATTTTTAACAACTTATGGATTTGTTTAAATTTTTTAAATGTGATGAAACGCTATTAAAACTACTTTCTGCACCAAACAAGGGGCATCATATGGCAGATAAGAGCATAGACCAGGGGCATCATACAACCAGAAATTTTGGAGGAGCACAAAACCCAGATTTCTATAGGGGGCCCAGGGCATGCTCCCCCTGGGAAAATTTTGAAAAACCGAGTTCAAATGGTGCATTTTGGTGACTTTAAGCAGCCCAGGAAACTGTTACCTAACATACTAAATGCCTACATAATGACAGAGCAATGACACATTTTTTTTTCTGTCTTTATTCAGTCTGTGGACAGTGACCTTTTGTATTTTCAAAGAAATGTTGTAAATGTTGTAAACATTTAACTGCAATGGTGCATTTTGATGGTTTTTACCATACAGTAAATCAGCTAGCTAGTTATAGTCCACACCTGCATCACAAGTCACATTCCCTTCCCACCACATATTTGCTTCCACTCCTCCATTGGACACAAGTAAGTACTAATACTATGTAGAGCATGAATTGCACAAATGCACAATAATAACATTGAAATCTAGATTTAGTAGTTGCCGTATTGGTCCTTGCAAGAATAGATCCAGAAGCAAATGATTTGATACCTTTTAATGGACCAACATAGATGTAACAACAAGAACAAAGTGCTTTAGTTTTGGATCAACAGTTCTTCAGAGTTCATGGCAGTTGTTTAGAAAATAATTTTAACAAGTTAGAAAATAGAGAAAATTTGGTTTAATATATTCATTAAAAACCAGAACCTGACATCATCTTCTGGTTTTTTTAAATGAGTATTTTAAACCAATGGGGATTTTTTTCTGTTTTTCTCTGCATTATCTAGCTGTTATAAGTATTGTATTTTCTAAACAACTGCCATGAGCTTCTGAAGAAGGACTGGTTGGTCCGAAAGCTAGAGCAATAATAACATTTTGATTTTAACGCATAACGCAAACTCGCAACCCCAACTTTGAAGCCACCACCAGCACACACATGCCACAATTTTTTTCAGAATCAGAAAGATTACCAAGTACCAACATTTTATCCAGGAAAGCCTGTTATTAATATATTACAATCTGATGGCATCTCAGTGATCTAACAGCAGAGCAAAGGACATTTCCCTCTGTTTGTTTACTGTGATCTATGACAGATTCTTTCTGTCACAGAGAGCATCCCATCTCTGTGTCAGTCAGCTAGCTAGAGACCTGCATGCATTTTCTTTGAAAGAAAATATAAATTCCTTTTTTCATCTTTTATCAGCCACCTGGCTCAAGATGATTACCCCAAACTACTGTAATTGTGGAACAAACAATGTAAAATGGCTAAGCTGCTACCACTGCAGCAAATTAAGTTACTCCTTGTTTTGTCAACTGGGGGGTACTTGTGTGTCAGGTAGCTGTTATCCTTCCCGACTCCAGCCCAGCTGCCTAGTATGCTAGTAGTTCACTTCTAAACCTGTATATCCAAGAGACCACCATTCATGGCCTGCAAACATGCTACTTCTCCATCATGCCAGCAGCTAATGCTAAAATGCCAGTTGCTGTCACCATTTAAACTGTTGTCCATGTACAAGATAATACAATACAATCTGATTCTGAATATCTGTTTGCCTGCCTTTCTGTGCAGCATCTGTCACAGGTGACTAAACCATTAACCACAGAAGACTATATGGTTCTGTTCTGATGAACCACATAAAGTTCTAATTACTATTTAAGAATTAATTACCAGAACTTTCAACTTTTATTCATGTAATGTACTCCAGAACCATTTTTGTTCAGTTAAAACAAGGTGATGCATCATTGTGTGTGAGTGGAAAAGAAAACAAAAAGGCAATAACAAACGTACACTGAAAATATAAAACAAGAGTTTGAAAGCATGATGCCCATACATAGGATAGGTCTTCTTCGGGAAGGAATTATCTAAAAAAGACAAAAGCTAAGTTACTGGACTCTGGAGCAGTAAGGGGAAACAAGGGCTAGCTATATGTGACTCTAAGGGGATGTCATGTCATTCCTAACTCTGTTTTCTATTTTCAGCAAGCATTTTATCTTTCCAGTCAAATTTCCATATTAGTTTACCAGCAGGAAATGGTCATGACGAACCAATTTTACCACCATGGTCCACCATTACCTAGGAGAGAACAAAAACAAAAATAGAATAGAAAGAATGATTATTGAGAATAGCAACAACATCTCACCTCCTGTGCAATGGTCACTTCAACTCAAGATGGCTCTGTCTCCAGTGGTCCAGACTCCAGACCAACTCAGTCAACCCTTCTCTAGTAGTCTCTCTCTCTCTCTCTCTCTCTCCTGTCCTCATTGGTTCTCACCCAGTCTGCTCTGGATGCTGTTGCAGCCTGCCCTCAACTATGCCCTTGAGTGACACCACTGCCCCAGTCTGCTGCTCAGTTTGTTGCCTCCCCTTACTCTGTTTCTGGCCTGCTGCCTACCACACATGGTCTACCCACCCGGCCCCCAGTAGTTGTGTGTGCCCAACAGTAGTCCTCCAGGCATTTACTTGCTGTTTTTTGCTGCCACTGACTGCCCTACTGCTGCTTCAGTGCTCCTGGCCTATACCTGAATGAAGCTACCAGACTGACTCCCTTGCTCAGTCTCACACTCCGACACACACTAGGACTGGCCCGCCAGTCTGTCGAATTCTCCAGGCTCATCCTCTGCTCTTATGTCCTGCTCCTCACTCCAGCTCCTGGCTTCAGTAGTTCCAGCCAGTGGCACTCCTCCTCTCACTAATTTTTAGTTTAGGTCCAGGCAGGTCCCATTCCCTCTCCGCCATGGCCCCTGGCCCCCGACTCCACGAGACCTGAGTCACAGACTTGTTCTTTTTCTCTGCTGTCTGGCTGGGGTGGTGGTCAATGTGGTCTCATTGTTATTGATTTGGTTGACCTGGCCCAGTCTGACACTCACCTCCAGATGCTGCACACCACTGTGCTGCCTAGTCAGGCCCTCGACCCAGGGGGTCACCGGTGGTCGAAGGACTGAGTCTGAGAGAGTCGAAACAAAACGAGAATCACTTTACCTCCTTCCTCCCAACTTCACTGGGCACTGTTGACCACACCACTTGTTTTCTCTCTCCCCGCCTGGCCATCGGATAGTCCCTCCCATGATCTGGACCACCCAGTCGGTCGATCCCGGCCTGCAGACCACTTTTTCCCATGGCTCACCAGCCCAGTCAGTCCCTTCCCTCAAGCCTTGTCCACCCTTGGTCTTTCTCTCTCTCTCTCCCCCCTCCTCGGACCACTCACTCGCTCCTTCCTGCTGTTGCTGTCCACTTAGTCTCCCCTGAGTTGATTTCTTCACAAATAAATCCTAAAGCCCGCCGCAAAGTTTTTTTTAAGCACTCCACTCCTTGATGCCAGACTTCGTCCTGTTCCTTTCTCCTTGCTGCCCATGATTGAACTGCACCATGATGATCTCCTTGTGCAGGGTACACAACTCCTGGCTTCTCCTCTATCTCATACTTATTGGATAACTTTTCACACTGAGGAGCCAGAGGCACATTTGGTTGGTGGGCTGAGTTTGTCCACCAAAGTTTAAAACGACACAGACACAACAATTTAAATCATTTATAAAAGAAAAGAAAACTGCTGTTGCCATGCTGTGGAGTACTGTCTGTGTCTGAGACGAGTTTGGGGGGCAGAAGACTGTCAGGCAAGTAAGCCAGCTGGAGACGAGTCATCGACTTTAGATAAATATGACTCCCCTGAATTAGGGCTGCAATTCAAGGCAATTGCAACTACTGTAATTGCAACTGCCTTGAATTGCAGTCCACAATTCCGACAGCTGATTGTGGCTCTGGGATCTACTCCCAACCCCCACCACCAACAACTTCAAAAAAAGCAGCATATATTGTTTTGGACCTTGGGATTTATTGAAAATAAAATAAAATTATATTTATTTTTTTACTAGTTTGTGCAATGATGGCACATGCCCCCTCAGGTCCTTTGGGCATGACACCGCTGGCATAGACTGTAGCCCTATGTTTTCAGATTTTCCACTCTTTGATTTAAAAAAGAAACATTTAGTTGTCCTTTAAGTACTTCTGTGTTAGATACCAAGGAAGGGTATCTGGTGATAAGGGGTGAGTGGACTGACTGAGGTGGGTATACTGTACTGTAGGTCTCATAGTCGCTGCATGCCCTTAAGGCAAGCAAATAAACTGAGTGTGCAGTGACTGAGGTCCGAGGGGTGCTGGTTAGGATTTAGGTAACTGGTGGGCTGGTGGGTGGTGAAATAACCTACAGTCTTTAGGGATAGCAAGTATAGACCTGTGGAAATATAAAACAAAGTAGATTAATGCTCAAGGTATTTATTCAAGTCAAAAGTGATTTGCAAAAGTAGGTGATGTTATTGCTAATTGCTACTATTTCTTATGCAAGTTGTGTCTGTAAGTTGGCAGAACAGTTTAGTAAAATTTATTTGAATTTTCACTTGGAAACTGTGTCAGAATTTTGTTTCAGGGTTGTCTGAGTTTCACATTCCTGTGATCTTATGAGTTAGTCCAGTACAGCACCACTCTCTCTCACACAGTTTCTGCATCTCTGAATGGGGAAATAATCCAAAGAGTTCCTGTGTGTACCCAAATCAATGGTTGTGGGTGGGAAAAGAGGCAAATAATCAACTGGTGGTGAAGTTCTGTTTTTCCCTCTGAGTATGTACAGCATTCACTTGGTATGTTATACACACATGTATATGTCTGTGTTATGACATTATGAGCTGAGAAAATAGGGGACCAGTCAGAGGAGGCCAGGTCAGAAAGGAGGGTGCCAGTGTTAAGAGATCTGGGAGACCTGAGCCAGATATTTTTGGATTCATTGATGAGCTATGTGAGATTCAGGGACTTAATAGAGTGCAGGAGGGGTTTAGAGGCCAGGGAGAGCCATTTGGCATTGAAGTCACCAAGGAGGATAAGCTTGCCAGAGGTCGAAAGGGAGATAAAAAAGTAGAGGGAGGTGAGGAGGGAGGAGTGACAGGCCTTTGGTGAGGCATAGAGGATGCCTACAGAGGTGGGAAGGGTGGAATGGAGGGATAATCTTAATAACATAGAAACATAGACTTTGACAGCAGATAAGGACTGCTTGGCCTACCTAGTCTGCCCATTTCCCTACCTACAGGACAAGCTGCCGATCCTAGTTAACCAACAGCCTATTTCTTCCTACCCCCCCACAAGAATTGCCTTATGTCTGTGCCATGCATTCTTGAATTCTCCCACAGTTCTAGACCCCACAACCTCCTCAGAAAGGCTGTTCCATGCATCTACCACTATCCAGGAGTTCATGTGAGGCAGGGAGGACTTCCTTAAGGGAAATAGAGCAGGAGAGGATTTTTCTGACACATAGAACAACACTGTCACCAAATTGGCCTCTGTCTTGTCAAAAGAGTTGAAAGTGTGGGAGGACTAGGAGAGAGAGCCAGGAAAGTTGACAGAAAGCCAGGATTCAGAAATGCACAGGATGTCAGGAGAGTGTAGGGAGAGCCAGACCTTGAGTGAGTCAAGCTTAGGCAGCAGACTTCTTATATTAAGGTGATAGATACTGAGACTTTGGGGTATTGATGGGGAAGGGGGGCCAGTTTGTTTGATGTTGCCAGCCAGAAGGAGGAGGAGGAGAAGGGGGAAGAGCAAGGAGGGGGTTTTCCACCTCCTGAGGGGAGGGGGAGGGAGAGTGGGGAGGTAGGGGGAGAAGGGAGCAGTGGAGATATTCGAGGTTTAATGGGGGAGTACACGAGACCAGAGTGGATGTAGAGAGCAGATGGGAGATGTGGCATGTGGGAAGGGAGGAGAGGAGGGTGGAGAAACATACATGAAGGGGAAGGGCAAGAGGAGGAGGAAGAGGGGAGAGGGCAGGGGATTAAAAGAGACAGGGGAGGGAGGGAGTGGGAGAGAAGAGGAGGAGGAGGATAAAATAGATAAGTAGCAGGAGGAGCATGATGCAGTAGTGACAGAGGAAGTAAAAAGGGATATAGACAGGGGTAAGCAGCTAAGTGAAGGGGGGGGGGGGCCATAGACATCCAAAAGGAACTAGCTATTGAAAATTCAGGGGCATATAAAAAGTTCCTTCAGTCCCTTAGTACTGGGGCAAAAGCAACCCAGAGCTAGCTTTTTAAAGTCTAGCTATAGACAAGGCGCATATGCAAGCAGCAGCAAAACAAAATAGAAACAGCAGGTGAGCAGGTACAATAACAAAGTAATTGAGACACTAGGTGGGTACTGCCTCAGGGTTAGGCAGGATGGCTGGCAAAATCACAGTGCAGCAGGTACACAGAGGTAGTTTTGAGGTGATTGTGAGAGATACTATTTGCGGACGAGAGAAAATAGCATGCAAAACACTAACAATTACTATAGACCAAACAATAGGTGCAGCCACAGTTAACAAGAATTTACAAAGGGAGAAAAAGGTAAAGGAATGTGTAGGTCTGGGGAGCAGCATGGTCAGCTGATGGGCTTGCACATGGCTGACTCCAGGCAGATTCCTCGGTGTCCTTAGCACACTGTCCTTTTCACAGATAGGCCATTGTGCTGACGGGCCACTTGGGAGAATGGCTATGAAATGCTGTGAGCAGTCTTTTGACTGGCTGAGAGCAGTGCTGGGGGAGTATGCAATCTGGGATCCCAAATAGAGCTCCCTGCTGGTCCAGGAGGTGATTGGTGGGGGGGCACTGGCTGGTTGTGGAGCCCCGTTATGTCCCCTACAGTGACACCCAGTTGAGTGCCATGGTGTAGAAAGCAGCTGAGTCCATTGTTCCTTGGAGAAATTCCAGGAAGTGAAGGGCAACCAAAAGTCCCACCTTCTCAGCCCTTGGATTGACAGAGAGCCATGCTAGGAGATGGCACAATCTGGGATCCCAAATGGAGCTCCTGCTGGTCCAGGAGGTGATCAGAAGAGGGGATCTGGCTGGCTGTGAAGCACCTTGTGATCCCTGTAGTGGCATCTGGTTGAGTGCCGTGGTGTAGAATGTGGCTGAGTCCTTTGTTCCTAGGAGAAAGCCCAGGAAATGAAGGGCAGCCAAAAGTCCCACCTTCTTATCCTTTGGATTGGCTGAGAGCTGTGCTGTGAGAGGGTGCAATCTGGGCTCCCATATGGAGTTCCCTACTGGCCTAGGAGGCAGTCAGTATGGGGGGGAGGGGGGCTGCCTGGCTGGTGATCCCCCCTCACCGCCCCTGCAGTGGCATCCAGGCAAATGTTGTGATGTGCAAAGCAGCTGAGTCCTTTGTTCCTTGGATAGAGCATGTGAAGTGAAGGACAGCTGAAAGTCTTGCCTTCTCAGCCCTTGAGCTGGCTGGGAGCTGTGCTGGGATGGTGATACTAAATACCGTCAGACCTCTGCTTCTAATCTTCTTCCATTGAAAACTGTTTATTACCAGTTACTACAGTTTATTTTAAAATATAAACTGGATTAATGCCATTCTATACTATTGCATCAGTTAAGTTGGCTATCCCCCTCCTCCAGATGCACATTCCATTGGTTATCCCTTATTTACAAAACTGTGAACAATCAGACCCCCCACTTACCTATCTGAAAGGCTTATAATTCCCATCCACGCATACAGCCTTGGAGACCTGTCTCATCATGGCTTTTTCTTCCCTAAGTTTCATAAACACTTTGGGAAATAATGCTTTTCCTATGCTTCTCCATTCTCATGGAACAAACTTTCTCCTCAGCTCAGAATTTCACAACCCTTGGTATTTTCAAACATGGCCTAAAAATGTTGTTGTTGCAGCAACAATCTATCTCTACTTGTTTTAATGGCTTTTGTTTATATCAGTGTATGCATTTATTGTTATTTTAATCAACCTGTGACTTTATGTAAATGAGATTTGCTTCTCATAGAACTTATCCTGTAATCTATGCAACTTAAAACAAACAAACAAATAAATAAATCTGCTCTCCCATCAGACACAGATCATTGATTTTTCAATACCAGCTGTTAACTATTACCCCAAAAGATTTAGTCACAGAGGCCTTAAGTATATAAAAATAGTATTTACTAATTCACAATGTTGATACAACCTAAGGATATCACAATACACAAAGACTACGGGAATTATAGGGTTACTACAGAATTAGAAAGAAAACGGTTTGCACACAGTAAAAGAAACAAATAGAAAAACTCTTTCTATAGCTTTTTAAAACTACCACAGTAGAAGGATTTCTTAACACACAGGAGCTTAGTGAGTCAGGGCAGACTCAAACCTTAGATGGTAGCTGCTTGAGGTCTGAAACCTAAGTGGTTGGGGTCTGGCAAGTCCTCAAAGACCTTCAGCTGCCAGCCCCCCCCCCGACACATGATCAAATGCTGAAAAATAGGAAATGTTTAATGTTTGATGTACATTTATTTTTGTTGTGATCGCAGGACACTAGTCTCCAGCAAAAATAAAGGTACAGTGAATATTTCCTGAATGTGTTAACAGCTGACTGCTGAGTTTCTTGATGTTTATTGTATTATGAGGGGATGAACTGAAAGACCCCTTACACAAATTAAGCCTAGATATCCTCTTAGCTACAGTACTCACAAAATCTAACTTATTCTGAAGTATAAAAAGTAATTGAATTTAAATAAGTAAAGTCAAGTAGAAGCAGCTCCATGATGCAAACATTCATACATGCATTGTCGGCATCAGAGAGATCTGTTAAGTTCTGAGTGATCACTACCCTCACCCTCACACTATGTTCACACACTGTCCTGTTCACAATGCATTCATACTTTTAAAGAACATATCATAAAGAAATAAAAAATATAAATAAAGTAATCCAAATACTATAAATTAAATGCAGCTCCAAGATGCCGAGACACTGACCATCGTTTTCCAGTTCCATGCAGTCAGCATTAAAGTAATGTCATTCACTGCAAATACCAGGGGCAATAGCTTCATTGTGTAACATGACAGTTTCAACCAAAAATGATCCAGAAAACTGTCTCCAGCCCTGCTACCTCATTCAGTTCTGCTGCCTCCTTGGCAACTAATTAAATTCCTCTGCTTCCTTCAGTCCTGCCACCTATCTCTGACCTTGAGTACAATAAGTACTCTCACTGCTCCTTGCTGAAGGGGGATTAAAACCCTGAACCTATTCCTGTGAGTAGCTATGACATTAACAGCACTTTAAACTGGGTGTCACAGCACAAAATTAAAATTCAGTCAATATGTTTTGTTAGCCCTACCTGTGAAGTATAAGAGATGCAGAACATTCCTATTTTACAGTATGTCACACTGGCATTACAGATTTGACACATCCTTTGTCTTCCAGAAAACCTCCCATCTTGAAAATTGGTCCAGACTGGATTTGTACTTCAGACCCTGGTTTTAAAGATTATAATGTCCATCGTTTTGACTTCCTGTCTGGTAAATTCAGTAGGGGTTCCATCTCTACTACTCAGGCTTTGTTTACACTCAAGACAGAGCCCGTGGTTATGACAGCAATTCACCTCTTTGAAATGTAAGTATCCTTTAGCTGACAGGAACTTTATTTTTTCCCAGACTTCCAGTGGCATGCAAACTTAGATTTACCAAGCAGTTTTATCTCAGATGAAATATTTACAGTGATCTAGCTGATAGAAACATAGAAATGTAGAATATGATGGCAGATAAGCACTGCTTGGCCCACCCAGTCTGCCAATTGTTTACCTTCATTTTTACTGCAGACCCTACTTGATCAACACCACTTTCTCCTTCCCCTTTCTTATCCCTACAATTCCCGTGTGCTTATCCAAGGCATTTTTGAACCCCACCACTGTTTTTGCACCTACTGTCCTTGCTGGAACACTGACCCAGGAATCGACCACTCTTTCTGTGTGGAAGTAGGTCCTCACATCTCTCCTGAATCCACCCCCTCCAGCTTCATAGCATGTTCCTTTGTCCTAGAGCACCTTTTATTCTGAAAAATACTCCCTCCTGTAACTTAATTAACACCATGAGATATGTAAAGCTCTCTGTCTTATTCTCCCCCCCTTTTCTTTTCAAGAGTGTACGTTTAACAGCTTTTATGCCCCTGACCAGGCATCTCTGCCCTCAGCAGTGCGGCGATCAGAACCGCCACCACCGTCCGCTCAGCCCCAACCTCCCTTGGGAAGAATCCACAACAGGTAGGCCAGCATTAGGTCTCAGGGAATTGGCATTTCAAATCTGAAGTGCGCTCTCTCCTCCAGCACTCTGACTGTCTGCATCCATTGTTGGTGCACTCCTGATTGGCTAATTTCTCTGCCTGAATTTTTCCCTGCTCCTACCCGCAAGATCAGCCTATTTTGGCTGTGTCATGCACCGGTACATTCATATTCTTGCTTTTGCTAGTATTTTTTTCTGCTTAAGCTCTACGCCTTAAACAAAGTCAAGCTGCTTAAGTGCCTGTTACCTTGCTGTTAACTAGTGTTTAATTTATCTGCCAGTCTATTTTGCTACCTATTTGCCAAGATTGTACTCAGCAGCCTGCTCTAAATGTTGGACTTGCTTTTCATTCGCATTTGTCTACTATAAAAGTGACTTTATTTTCTTTATTTTTTTATAGTTCAGCTATTTCATGTATTACTGCCTTAACTGCATTATTTTTGACTACTCTACTTTTTCAACCTCCCTGTCTCTCTAGCCTCCCCAGTCGGCTTGGTGCTGACACGCCTAGCCCACAGCCCTTACTCACTGCTAATCCTCTAGTTGACTATAACCTGCCTCTTAATTCTTCTTTTAATTTTTTCTTCCTGGTGCCTCTGGCCACCTGCAGATTCCCCTAGCTACTTCTCATTCTGATCCTGCTTCCCGTTTCACCTTTGCCATGGTAAGTCCTGCATCTCGCCCCCGGCCCAAGTTCTTTCCCTATTTAGATTAATCTTTTGCTTCCCTCTCTCCACAGCTTCCATAACAATGACTGGGTGTCTCTGCCCTTAGCGGTGCAGTGCTCAGAACTGCTGCTGCCCACTCAGCCTCAACCTCCCTGGGAAGTATCCACCACAGATATGACAGCATTAGATCCCAGGGAACTGGCATTTCAAATCTGAGTTGCCCTCACTCCGCCAGTACTCCGATTGGCTGCATCCATTGTTGGTGCACTCCTGATTAGCTAATTTATCTGTCTGAATTTTTCCCTGATCCTACCTGCAAGATCTGCTCATTTCGGTTGTGTCTTGCCCTGGGACATTCATATTCTTGCTTTTGCTAGTATTTCTGCTGGCACTGCATGAAGGCTCCTCACCTGCCCTATCTGGACACTGACTTATATAGATGTATGCAATCACATGGGTGTCCCCCTTGTTAATTATTTTATTTATTTATTTATGAAATCAGAATCACAACTCTTTGAGTCATAGACTCATTTCCAATAATATAGACATTCATACAGTACATACATGGAATAAATGTGGTGAGCAATCATACAGAGTATAAGTACAATGAGCACGGGTTGATGCCGATACATTTGGTAGCTAAAACAGGGTAGTGCTATCGATATAGATACCTAATGAGCAGTTAAGACCTATACAATTGGTAACTAAAGCAATACATGATATGAATTGGTACTAAGCCGCCTCAAGGAGGCCTTGTCTTATACGTAATACAATGCATTCACAGTCCAGTGCAACTATATGGTAACCGAGGGAGGTGAGGAGCCTGTATGCTAGAAATAGTGAGGGCTCTCTACTGCCAGGCAAAGGGCGGTGCGTGGCCTAGCGGCGTGGTGCAGGAGCCACAGGTTACCAGTTACACTAGCATAGATGTGAGGAGAGGAGATGGGCCTTTAAGGCAGCTTTAAAAGGACCAAGATTGGTGATTGATGTGACATCTAGTGGGAGGGCATTGTACCAGGATGGAGCTCTAAGGGGGAAGGATCACTGGGCCACAGTGGTCCTGACCCTAGGCACCTTCCAGATAGTTTTTGGGGTGGCCTGTGTGGACACTGGGATGGTGGCTGCCTGAAGAGAAACCATGACAGCTATTGGGGTTAAACCCAGATGGATATTTTGGTGAAGAGACAGGTCTGGTATAATAGTCTTTCCTCAAGGGAGAGGATATTGGTGAGTGCATATAGGCTGCAGGAATGTGTATTTCTATCACCACCAGAGAGTAGCCGGCAGGCCTTATCGATGACTACTTGTATTTGATGAAGCGCCGAAGGGTCAGTGGCAGCATAGTTTGTGAGGCCATAGTCCACCAGCGATAAGACTGAGGAGGTAATGGCAAGGTAAAGGGCTTCAGGTGGCAGGCAGTCTTTATGTCTGTACAGGAGACCAATGTGTGTGTGTTGGCGGTGGAGGTGAGGATTTTTATATGTTTGTGGAACAAGAGAGAAGAGTCAAATGTAATACGTAGATACTTATACTTTTGTAAGTGTTCCAGTGGGATGAGAGAGGCGGAGAGTATTTACAGTGGGAAATCCTTTGATCTGTTTTGGTGGTGGGCATAGAGCATTGTCTTAGTTTTTTTAATGTTGACCACCAATCTGTTTTCTGCAAACCAGTGTTCAGTCTGAGAAAAGGAGTTTTGTAAAGTACATTGGAGAGAGAGAGAGAGGATCAGGATGTGCGGCGTAAAGAACAACGTCATCCGTGTAGAGGAGAAGGTTGCCTGGGCAGGATTTAGGCTGGGTATTCAGGTAGATGCTGAATAGCAGGGGACCCAGGATAGATCCCTGGGGAACTTCTGAACACACAGGTAGCATATTAGATATGGTATTACTAATTTTAACACATTGGGTTCTATATGAATGATTGCTGGAGAACCATGAGAGTGGACAATGAGAGACCCCAATTTGTTGTAATGTGTTAAGAAGGAGGGGGTGAGAAACCGTGTCAAAGGCCTTTGACAGGTCTAAAAACATGGCCCCTGCAAGGTGCCCCTTGTCAAGCGTGGGGTGCAGGGAGTTAGCGAATTCTGTGAGGGCAGTCTTAGTGCTATGACCAGCTCTGAAACCATGCTGCTCCGTACATAAGAGGTTGTGTGCGAGGAGGTAGTCAATGAACTGATTGGCCATGATCTTTTCAAGGGCTTTAGAGAGTTGGGGGAGAATCGAGATGGGCAGGTATTTGTTTGGGAGGGAGCTGTCACCACATTTCAATACTGGTGTTATCACTGCCGTATTCCATGAGGTTGAGAACTGGCCTAGGTGCAGGGACAGATTTAAAAGGTCCATGAGTGGGGAGATAACTGAGTCTAGCGCAAGGTATAGGATACACATATCAAAGGCATCTTTGCAGTAATTGGAACTCTGGAGGGCTTTGGACCGGTGAGCTTTCACTTCTGTAGGGGTAATGACTCTGAGTTTGAAGGGGGTGGAGGAGCTCAGGTAGGGGGTAGGCTGAAATGGATTGAAAAAGTTGCTAGGGAGGACTCAGCTGAGGTCTGAGAAGGTGGAGTCCAGGCAGTTAGTTATGTGAAGTGTGTCTGTGGTGGTACTGTAGTACCATTAACACTAAGTTGTGGGAGGGGGGAGAGCGGGATTTACCATTAAGCTCCTTGATGTTATCCCAGAACTTTCTTGTGCTACCCCACGAAGTGGCTAGGGCAGTTCTGTAGTGCTCCACCTTGGCCTTGCGGATTGCCCAGGTACACTTATTTTGGGCAGCATTATAGGCCTGCCTATCGCTTACTAAACCAGAGGCAGCGGCACAATGCCAGAGGTTGTCACACATTTTGAACTGTTGTAGGAGTTCTGGGGTGATCCAGAGGGCGCTATGTTTTTTAGTGGTCACTTTGATGGTTGGTGCAAAAGCATCACAGGTGGTATTAAAGGTGATGGTGAAGTAGTGCAACGCATCATCTATGTGCTGGGCTTGGGAAATAGGGGACCAGTCCTGGTTAATTAGATATTGTTTGAGTTTGGCTATGCCTCCTGGGTGTAGTCGATGATGAAAGGTGATATCTAGTAAGGTGTGGGTTCCATTAATTGGGTTGGCCCTCGTAGGCTGGGACACCAGTTGGGTCATATCTAACGTAGCAAAGATATCTTTGGCATGTGTTGATGAGCTCACCAGCCAGTTTATGTTGAGATCCCCAACTAGGATTTGTTCCATTTTGTGGGGGTGGTTGGCTAGGTAGTCAGAGAGTGCTTTATAGGCAGGGGATTGGCTGTGGGGTGGGATGTAGGTGACGGTGAGAGAAAGAGGAACACGGTTTGGGTTAGGGGAGAGTTTTATTGAGAGGGCTTGGACAGCATGGTCTAGGGAGGGCACAGGCAGGGCTTTCTAATGCAGTGAGTCATTTACATAGAAGGTGCAGCCACCACCTCTCTTGCCATTACAATCAAGCCTAATGTGAGGGTAGCCAGGAATAGAGACACATAGTCTGGGGTCTTAGCTGACAGCCAGGTTTCTGTTAAAGCCAGAATGTCTGGTTGGTGCTGTGCCGTCCAGCATTGCAGGGGTGCTATTTTTTTAGGCAGGCTGCAGATATTCATAGCAGCTATTTGAAGCCCCGTGGGTGACTGCAGTTGGGGGTGGCACTCCTGGACCAGGATTGGGGTGAACATTGCCAGATAGTGGAAGAAGCAAGTGGAAGATCCTGACAAGGGCCATGAATTGGTGGTGTTTTGCTGGGTAGTGGTGGCTGGCAAGCTTAGAAGGTGATGAACAGGGAATGGGCAGCTGCGTGAGGACTGGGATGGCCAGGTGGAGGAACAGACATGGAGGGCTCAAAGCATAGAGAGAAGGGGGAGGGGTAGAGGGAGGGGTGGGGGAGAGCTATGGGGAAAGACAGGGTGATGGAGAGGCTATGAGGAGTGAGGTGCTCCCCCAGCAGCAAAGGTGTGTACATACCAGAGGCAACTGGGGGTTTGTTGCTGAGCAGGGTAAATGTGGTTAGCAACTGTAGAATGGTTAGTTTGTGTGGGTGGGTGTTGTGAGAGAGCACAGTGGTTGTAGATGCGATCATGGGCAGGTATGATTGGGTCTTGCTGACACCTAACATTGCGGCAGACACAGTGGCGCAGTGGTAGGGTTGCTGTCTTTGGAGAGAAAGATACTGGTTCGAACCCTGGTTTGGATGCCACGTTGTATGCCTAGTGATAGCCTGTGAGACTGTGCAAGGGACACTACAGAGAGGGACGAAAGGCAGAGAATTTAGGTATGAATGAAGCAGGACAGAAGTGTTGGGGGGAGCAGTGGGAAGAGGATTGCAACCTACATGTCTTCTTGCCCTCTAGTTGCTTTACAGCATAATCTGCAAATGGAAAAGTAGACAAAAACAAATACTGTTAAAATACACTTTATACTGAAGAAATTCAGCTCTGAGTATTAAAACAGACCAGCTATCAGAGGCAATACTGGATTAGGCGAAAAAAGGTTCAATAAACTGGCCGAGAATAGTGACATAATCCAGTCAGGAGGAATTTGGAAATGCCTGGCAGGATGAGGAACCAAACAAGGAGCACATGTTCTATGGACAGCCAATAAGAACTGTCCCAAGATAAAGGCAATTGCCCTTAGAAAATTTACAGAGACAGCCATGCAGTCTGGAGTTCCCCGAATGCTGTCCAGGCAGTATCTGCTAGCAAGGGCTCGGGGAGTGTGGCAGCAGGCTCTTCTTGCCATGGAGGAGTGCGGACCCCCGTCAGAGGCACTGTTAGCTCAAAGGGCTATGAGACGATGCCTGCTAGCAAGGAGTCGGGGAGTGTGGCAGCAGGCTCATCTTGCTGTGGAGGAGTGTAAACCCCCATCTGAGGTGCTGTTAGCCCAAGGGCTATGAGAGGACACCTGCTAGCAAGGGCTCGGGGAGTGTAGCAGCAGGCTCTTCTCTCCATGGAAGTGTGTAGACCCCCATCTGACTTGCTTTTAGCTCAAAGGGTTACAAGAGGAAGCCTGCTAGCAAGAACTTGGGGAGTGTGGCAGCAGGCTTTTCTCACCGTGGAGGTATGTAGACCCCCCGTCTGAGGTGCTGTTAGCCCAAAAGGGCTATGACAGGATCAAGTTCCTTGTTTGCAGGTTATACCACCTGCCCAGTAGAGGGCTTACAATCATACTATTATAGCCATCCCACTTTCTCACTGTTACTGCAGTGCCTCAGCAACCCAGATTTTCCTGCCCTATTGTCATTTACCCCCACCTGTGATTTTTTTTCCTTTTTCCTAATTTTCCTCTCCAAAACACACCTTCTTTTACTATTTTCCCACCCTTCCAGACCACGATCCCTCACCTACTTCCAAAATGTCAGCTCCCTCCTCCTCTACTCCACTCCACCTGTTTCTCATCCTCATTCTACCTATTCCTGTATGTCAACTTATCCAGCCTAAAAACCTGGTTACGCCCTTTACCCCTCCCATCTCAACCTACACCCCTATTCTTGCTATAACCCCGACCCTTCTCTCAAATTCTGGACTTACTATTCTTACCAACTGATGTCTCATTTTCTTTCAGTTCCTAGCTACTTTGCCTTCCTTCACCTTCTTATCTCCTTCACACCTAGCCCCCCCCCACTACCATCATCTCATAAGTCATCTCCCCATCACAAATGCCCTAAGCTCCACTTCCTAATAATTGCCCTTCTCCTACTCTCATCGGACAACATTCACCCAGACCCTGCCCCAAATGCTTTGACTTCTGCCAATACCCACACACCTAACTCCCAAGCCCCCCCTACTCTCCCGCATGGACTGAAAATCTTACACCTGAATATCTGCAGTCTTATATCTAAGACTGATCTCCTGCAAGCAATGGTCATTTCACTCAAACCAGATATTCTTTTTATAACAGAAACCTGGCTCACTGACAAGATCTCTGACCACTCTATCTCCATTCCTGGCTACTCCATCACTAGGCAGAAGAGGGCCAGCAGAGGCGGTGTCATAGCTATGTATATCCTCTCTTCATTAAAATACTCCACCATTTTCACAGCCTCCCTCCCTGCTACTTATGAAGGTACTGCCATCAGAAATGCCCTCCTGTTCTCCATCCCAATCTTTATTGCAGGCATCTACTGCCACCTGGTCATCCAACCCATAACTGCCATTGAACTGATAACTTTCTAACCTCCCTCTCCCACACAGATGAGCTATTCCTACTAGGAGACTTCAATTTAAACTGGTTGTCTCCATCCATATCTAAAACTTAAAACATCTCAGCCTTAAACCTTGTCCAGCTCATCCAAGAACCCACTTGCCTGAACCATAAAACTCAAAACCATTCCCTTATTGACTGGGCATTCACCTCCCACCCCCCACAGAGTTATCAAATCTGGTATCCTCCCAGATGCCCTCAGTGACCATCATCCTATCTTCCTGGTAAGGAAGGTCCATGGGCCCAAATCCCCTCACAAAATCCTACAACTTTGATCCTACAACTCCTTGGAACTTGAACCTCTCCTCCATGATCTTGCCTCATGCAATTGGTCTCCTCTCACCTCTGCCACTTCTGTAGACCATGCTCTCGCCTACTTTAAGAGCAAATTCCTAGCAACATGGAATACATTTTCCCCACTCAAACAAACTAGAGTTCATAGTAACTATCTCCTCAGGATCACCCCTGAACTACTGGCCTGTCTCAGTGCACGTGACAAAGCATGGAAAAAGCACAAGGCCTCCCAGCTCCCCACAGATTACACAATATACTGCAGACAACAAAATGTGCACACTAAAGCTACCAGACTAGCTAAGTCTGAGTATTTTAGATCTGCCTTCTTCACTAATATCAACATGCCCTCTAAATTCTCGAAGGTGGTCCAAGCACTCTTCTCCCCCATCTCATCCCATCTCCGTGCCCAATCCTAACAACTCCCGTGTCTCTGACCTCTGCCTAGTGGCTAAGAAATTTAACTCCTATTACACCACATGCGCCTCTGCCCTTCTAAAGTCACTCCCCTCTTCACCATTCATATTTGCACCCCCTTCCTCTGGCATTCAACCACCCCCTACCACCCTCCCCTTCTCCTTCACAGCAGCCTCCCCTGATGAAACTGTAACTGCTTTGCTGTCACTAAACCCTTCTAAAGGATCCTCACCTGATGACATCAACCACAAGCTCCTGCACCTCTCAGCCTCAGCCATAGCCTTTCTACTGTCCCATATTCTCAACCTCTCTTTCTTGTCCTCTACCATCTCTTACTCCTGGAAACATACAGTGGTCCTTCCCCTTTCTAAAAGTTGCAACCCTACTTCTCCTGCAAACGTTTGCCCCATCTCTCTCCTCCTGACTCACGCTAAGCTTCGAGAACACTTGGTCCTCTCCCAGCTTACTGCCTTCCCCACTAACTCTTCCTTTTTCATCCTGTTCCAATCTGGCATTCGGAAAAATCATTCCACCACCACCTCCCTACTCAAGCTTACTGACTCCATCCTTACCGGGATGGACAGTGGCCTCCTTACCTCAGCCATCTTTTTTGACCTTGCTAAGGCCTTCGACACCATCTCCCATGCACTCCTCATAGACTCCTACATAACAGCTGTCCTGTCCACATCTGCTATAAACTGGTTAAGGCCTACCTCACAGATAGAACCCAATCTGTCAAAGTCCAAGATTCCATCTCCATTCCCCTTCCTATTACCACTGATGTCCCTCAGGGCTCAGTGATTGGTCCCATTCTAGTCTCCATTTTTCTAAATGACCTCTCCTTAGTCTGTTCCTCTTCTTCCTCCATTCACATGTATGCTGACAATACTGTCTTGTACACCTCTGGCAAATGTCCAGCTGATGTTGCAACCACTCTGTAGCATGACTTCCACCAGGTTCAGCTCTGGTTTGCCTCTCATCAGCTCTTCCTCAATGCCAAGAAGACAGTCTCCATGACCTTTGGCACAAGACAGAGACTCTCTAGACTACCCAGTCTACCCTCCTTCCACACCCTGGATGGGACTACCTTAGAGGACACTACTTCATTCAGATACCTTAGGGTCTGGTTGGATCAACACCTCAATGTCTCTGGACATGTTGATGCCATCCTGAAAAAACTGTGCCCCAAGCTTGGTGCCTTATACAGAACTGTAGTTGCATCCCTCCTACAGCCAGCCATGGACTTATTTATTTATTTATTTAGAGATTCCGAAACAACCTTTGAGCATGAGCTCTTTTACAAAGGTTCCACGTCATAAACTGTCCAGAAGATAATACTCCTAATATTTGACTACTGTGATGTACAGTAGTTTATGGTGCCACCTCCAAGTCCTCCCTGGCCAGATTGAACACCCTCTTCAACTACTTCTGCCACTTCACTATTGATGCTCCCCCATGGACCCATCACTGTGAGCTCTACCATGCCCTATCCTTTCCCTGCTTGCTAACAGATACCTCCCTCACTGTACCAAATTCACCTCAAAATACTGGTTGGGTGAACTCTCTCTCCTTAGCGCCTCACCTCTCTCTTTCTCTCTTCCCCACCCTCACCTCCATACTCACTCAGATCTTCAGACATTCATACTCTAGCAGTCCCCCACCACTTCACACTTATCGGGCAGTCTGCCTTTTTCTATCAGTTTCCCAAAGCCTGGAACTCTCTCCCCTCACAAGTATGCCACTCCTCCTGCTCCCACTCTCTCGGAGCAGCCCTACACAACTACCTCTCTTCTAACTGCACCTGCTATAATCCTACTTAAATTTCCTCTCCTACCCTCCTCTCACTCAGCTTCTATCTCTTCTACCTCTACTACCATTACCTTTATTCCCACTCCTCTCCCCTTCTAATTTTCTTCTCTCCACACCTTAATCCTACTCCTCCTCCTTCCCCCTGCCCGCTCAGCCTCCTACCTGCTTCCCTCCTGATGTGCTCTACCTCTGCTTTGTGCAGGCAGGATTCTCTGCATTTTGAGGGGACAGACCCTGGCAGACCTCTCTCCTCCTTCATCTTCCTTCCCCTCCTCCTCCATTACCTGTACTGATCTCTGACTGGGTTCTCCACTCCTCTTAGGGTTTTTGCTCTTGTAAAGCCCTTACTTCTCTCCTCCCCCTTCTTTACTACACACTGTACCTCCCTCCTACTTCTCTATACTACTAGGATCTAAGCCACCTTATCCTTTTCTTGCTCCATCTACTGGCAGGGTTCTCAATGTCCAGAAGGGGACAGAACTGACCAAGCTGTTCACCTCCCCTGTCCTCCTTTCATCCACTCCCACCTCTGTCTTTGCCTTGAACTGACCCCTGGCAGGGTTCTCAGCATCCTGCAGGGGATAGAAATTGATTTGCCTCTTACTTTCCTTCTTCTCCCCACCTCCCCCCTCTTTCTACCTCCCTCCCTCTTCCTCCTCTTCCCTCCATTCATAATTCAGCTCTTTTCATGTCTAGCCCTAAATGTCTCTATTGCATTTGCAGACTATTTTGCACTTCTGGTGTACCTTAGCTAACTTGTACTGTCAGAGTTGCTCACTAGCTTTACCCAGATCAAAACTACGAGAATGCCATTCAGTCATTCTACCTACATAGTTCTGAAACACTTAGCACTTGCAGTAAATGTTGATTTTCTGTAATTGTATCCACCTCAGTTGTTTAAAATCCAGCTCCCTGGTTCAAAACTGTTAGCATTCCACTCTTTCATTGCCTACTGTACAACCTACTCACTCTTTATGTGTATGTATTCAAATGCAAATCATTGTTATTGTAACAATTCTCTGTATTCATTCCTCATGTCCCCTTCCCCCCCTGGTCGCACTGGGAGATGAGCAACTTGCAGTTCAGTGTACCTTCCTGGAGAAACATTTCAATAAATAAATAAGTAAACTGCTGCTGATGCAGAACCTGCCCCATTTTGATTGCCTGCCTCTGGATCACCTCCACTCTGTCTATGTCCTTCCTGAGATGTGACCTCTAGATCTGGACACAGTACTCAGGGTGAAGTATTATCAGTGATCTATATTAGGGCAACACCACCCCACTTTCTGCTGGGGATACCCCTTCCTATGCACCCCATCATCCCACTAGTCCTCAAGAATGTCTTGTCAGGCTGCCTGGCCACCATTAGGTAATCTGATATGATTACCCCCAGGTGTCTTTCCTGCTTGGTCATTGTATCACTCCACCCATTTTGTACACTGCTCCTGGGTTTCTGTGCCCCAAGTGCATTATTTTGCGCTTTTTTGCATTAAAACCCCATTGCCATACCCCTAACCATGCCTCCAGTTTTTTTTCAGATCTCTGCTCATCCGTTCCACCCCCTCCTCCCTGAGTGCCCACGGTGTTGCAGATCTTGATGTCATCCACAAAGAGGCAGACTTTCCCTTCTAGGTCCTCTGCTATTTCACTTATAAAGACATTAAAGAGGAGTAGTCCCAACACTGAACCCTGCTGGTCACCCTCCCTTCTTCTGTGTGAACTCCATTTACCACTACCTCTGTCCCCTATCCCCTAACCAGTTTCTTACCCTCATTACCACCTTGTTGTCCACCCACAAGCTACGCAGATTGCATACCAGTCTCCTACAATAATAAAAATTATACACAAAAACAAAAAAAATGCACAAAGATTGTTATCAAGCATTCCTGATAGAGCACAACATTTAATTTGTTTTCACAGTGATCTGTTTGCAGTGAGACTGGTGTTTAATGTCACGGTCTAACACCTAAATGTCTGTCTGAGTTAGCCTGTTTCAGGTCACTGCTGTTAAGCCATTTTCTTCTTATGTTTTCTGATCCAAAATGTAAAACTACACATATGTTAATGCTAAATGACATTCCATTTTAATTGACCCAGCTGGCAATTCTTTTCAAATCATCCTGGATCTTTTCTTGTTTAATGTCTTTGTCTGAGCCCCCAAGCTTAGTTTTGTCAGCAAGCATATTAATTCATCCCATGGCATTCCTGCCCATGTGGCTAATGTAAATTTTAAACAGAGCTGGATTCAATACTGACCTCCTACAGTACACCATTAGTCACATTTCCCTCATCTAGGAGTGAACTTCTAATACATACATGTTGTGTTCTGTTTGGCAGACAGCTCTTTATCCAAGTTATAATTGTTGATCCCAGATTTGGGAGGATAGCTTATTATTTAATGCCTCATATAGTACAGTGGTGGCCACAAACATTAGTAATGATATTATAAGTTATGGATAGCCATGGCTAGACATGAGTCATCTAGTTGAATGGCAGATATTAAAACTCATGGCTGGATATGGCTTGTTAATGTTACTGATGGCCCTGGCTACCACTGTATTGTATTTCTTTTTAATAAAAAATAAGTATTGTAAGTTCCTCAGGGGACACTTTTTTTATTTGCAAACCCATGCTGTGCCTTATTCAGAAAACCATGTCTACTAATATGTTAGGTAGATGACATGTAAGACTTTCCATTATTTTTCCTGTGATTGATGTTAAGCTAATTGATTTATAATGTTCAACTTTGAATTTATTGCATCACAGTTTTTATGTAGCAGGGTAAATACAAATTTGAGAAAGTCCTTTTGGTAAAAAGTTTGAATTAAAAGATTTCATAAATATTAATTCATTTTAAAAGTAACTATAAACTGTACTCAGGCACATAAAGAAGAACCTATAAAAACTATCCTGATTTAAAGATCAGAATTAGATTTCCTTCATACAGAGGTTGTTGACTTGAAAGGAAGGGTAAAGAGAATAGTTATACATTTTTTATGTTTGTCGTGCTTGCAGGCACAGACAAACATGTTGATATGAGAGTTGCTATAGATGGGTGTGAGGGGGGTGCGTCCACTAGAGAGCTATGTTCAAGGGGCAGGTCCATGGCAGGTGAATCAGTAGGCAGGCTGCCGATGACTCACTTTCTGTTTTTGGGATGGAGTTGGCAAGGTTTTCAAAGAACAGAGCCAAACCAATAGTGGTGTAGCTCGGTCCTTTGATGTGTAAACAGCTGTGCAAGGGATTACATTTACTTCCTGGTTGCACAGTCACAGTGCTGTCTTGTTTACAGTGATGGCAGCAGTTGCTGTCATGAATGAGCTTGCTGAGTACCAGACTGCTCGAGCTGACATGTGAACGCACTGCAGCTTGCTCTATGTGTAGCGCTGTTTCAGTAGCAAATTAATCCCTCCCACTCCCTCTGTTCCCGTTCGAGGCTCCCCTGTAGCAAATCAATCCCTCCCACTCCATCCCACTGCTGCTGTCCTCCCTGCTCCCTCTGTTCTTGTTTGAGGCCCCCTGCAGCAAATCAATCCCTCCCACTGCTGTTGTCCTCCCCACTCCCTCCATTCCCATTTGAGGCCCCCCGAAGCAAATCAGTCCCTCCCTCTCCCTCCCACTGCTGCTGTCCTCTCCACACTCTCTATTCTGTTCGACCCCCCGGCAGAAAATCAATCCCTCCTCCTTCCTCCCACTGCTTCTATCCTCCCTGCACCCTCCATTCTCTTCAAGCCCCCCCACAGCAAATTAATCAGTCCTTCCCTCTCCCTCCCATTGCTGCTGTCTTCCCTGCACCCTCCATTCCCCGTCCCCCTGGACACTGGGTAGTCCACTCCCAGTGTCCAGAAATGTAAATAACATTGTTCCCTGTTCAAAAAAGAAAACCGTCCCCGATATCTTTTTTTAAACTTGAAAAAAGGAATGGTCCCTCGTTGTCTCCCCAACCCTTCCCCCATCCTGACCCTCCCACTGTGCACCCACCTCCCTGCACCCCCCTTACCCATACTTACCTCCAGAGGTCAGCAACAGTGATCTTCTGTGGACTGGGACATGTCTGCACTCTTCAAAGCCAACTGGCAAACTGAAGATTTCAAGGAAAACCAAATAATGGGAGTCAATGGGGGGAATCAACTTAGGTTGATATCTCATTCATTTTTAGGATTTGTGTCCCCAAATTTTCAGCATGGGGTTTTTGGGACCCCACCTTCTGAACACTGTCACTGTCATTTCATTACTCGGTCCTGAAAGGTGATTTCACGGTCACTGTGTGGAATCACCTTTTGAGACTGATTAATGAAACAACAGTGCCACTGTTCATGAGGTGGGGTCCCAAAAAGCCCATGTTGCAAATTTGGTGAAAAAATTCCCAAGTATGACTTCGTTACAAGTGTACATTGTGCAGTTTCTATATACGCTCCTAAGTTCACCAATTTTTTTTTTTCACTACAGAGTTTCAACATTGCCATTATTTCACACCTCCTTATGAACAGTACAGCTGACATTTTTCATATTCTGCCTGAAACATGTTTTCACACCTGTGGCTCAGAATAGCGCCATCACTCTGTGAAATCCCCTTTTGGGATGAGCGACTGAAATGACAGTAGCACTCTTCATGAGCTGGGGTGCCAAAAATGCCGTTTTGAAAATCTGGTGTGAAAATATTAACTAACAACAAAGTTATGAGCCTCCACTTAAATTAACAAATGCAGGCTCATACCTTTGGTACTTTTCAATATTTTGACACCAAATTTTCAACATAGCCATTTCTTCACTGCACCTCATGAATGTGAAAGCTGCCATTTTTCAGATCCTGGCCAAAATGTTTTTTTGCATACCAAAAGGTGATTTAGTAGCCACTACATGAAATTACCTTTCGAACAGGAGTTGAAATTGTATTCTTCCTTTCTTCATGAGGTGATGTAATAAGACAGCTATGTTGAAAATGTGATGTAAGAATATTTAAAAAACAATGAAGTTATGAACCCCCCCACCACCACCACCAAAATGACACCAGTGCACACGACGAACATTCGGCATTGACAAATTTATTTATTTATCTAAAGTTTAGGATTCAATACCTTTGAGCCTGTGGCTCATTTACAAAGGTTCCATGTCAGACTTGCAACAGGACAGTACACAAAAAGGAGGTACAAATCAGGATCCTGGGTGAAAGCAGCATTACAGGAGGTATTTAGGATAAATAACAATCACATTGCTTACAATTTACATACAAGTTTGAAAAGCACATGATATTCACAACAACAACACTTAAGAAGAGTGATACAACTCTTCATTGAGAAGAAGACAAAAGGTTCAGGGCTAAGCCCAGGTTCAGAGTATAGGAGCATAGAAGCAGCCTGTGGTGGATTTGTTCAAGGAAAAAATGTAAGGGGAGTGCAGACGTGTGGGGGGTGGGAGCTGGTGGGGGTAAGTAAGGATGCACAGGTTTAGGGGCTAGAGATGGCTCCACCAAGCTTTAACGGGCACAGCCGCAGTGTGATTCACTGGCATGATATGAACGTAAGTCGCATTTGAACTGGCTAATCTTCACACAGCCAGTTACATCAGCAGGAATGTCATTGAACAACCTAGGTCCCTGATAGGAAAGGGTTCTTTGGGCTAATGACATGTGCTTGAAAGGCACTGAAAGTTCCCCTTTAGTAGTGCTTCTGGTTTTGGCAGGGGACTGAGTGTACTTAAAGAGGTTTGAGATGGTCTCAGGTGTTTGCCCTAGTAAAACAGAGATGTAAGTCGAGCCACTCTGTCTCGGAGTGTAGTGTACAGGAGTGGGTCAGGTAACTAGCCCCAAGGACCAGCCAGCAGGCTTTACTGAGAAGAGTTTTAACCTTTTTTAGCATGTAGTCAGATCCAGCACCATATGTCACTAAGCCAAAATCTATGGTGGATAGCATCGAACTGCATGTTACCAGTTTCAGCACTTCAGGGGTCATTGCATGTCTGTTGCTTCAATAGAGAACCCCCAGCTTGACATTGGCTGATTTTATGACATGGTCAATGTGGGCAGAGAAGGTAAGTGTGTCATCAAGGTGTACACCAAGATATTTGAAAGTCCTAATCTGCTCCAGTGTATGACTTTTGTGGCTATGAAGTACAAGCTGGCCATATTTTTTTCCTGTTTTGTGGCACGGTAAAAAGCATATTCTTCATTTTTTTGTAGTTGAGGAGTAGTTTGCTAGTAGTGAACCAAGATTCAAGCAACTGGAAGTTAGCTTGCAGCTCTTCAGTAATTGTGGTTAAATCACTGCCACTAACCAAGATTACCGCACCATCTGCATATAGGACTATGTATGCTGGGCAGGCTGTTGGCAGTGAGTTGATGAAGAGACTAAAGAGTAATGGTCCCAGAATTGATCCTTGAGGGACCCCAATGTTCACTTCCCTGAGCTCGGAGAGGGAGCCATTCACTCTCACACCCTGGGACCTACTAGACAGGCAGCTGAAGAACCAGTTAACAGTGTCACCTGCAGGCCAGTGGTTGATAGGTATTGCAATAGCAGCTGATGGTTGACAGTGTTGAATGCCTTGATGAGGTCTATAAAGATAGACCCCACTGCCAATCCATTGTCCATTGCTTTATAGAGCTGGGTGGTGTAATCAATCAGGGCTGTAATTGCTGAGTGCTCTTTATGAAAGCCATGCTATTGTGGGGATAGGAGATTATACTTTTCAAGATACTCTGTCATTTGGTCCAAGACTACTCATTCCAATGCTTTGTAGAGTGAGGGCAGAATGGAAATTGGCCTGAAATTAGCCAGGTTGGTTTTGTCACCGCTTTTGAAAACCTGGGTGACAAGTGCGTCCTTCCATTTATTTGGGAACATTCCTGTGATTAGGGATTTGTTGTAGACGTTGGTGAGAAGTTCCGCAAGCTCATTTAATGTGAGGGCAACCGACTTCATATCCAATTGATCACTCACCATCCTAATCTTGCCTAGGACCCACTTGACATACTTGATGGTCTCAGATATGGAAATCTGCCTAAAATAGAATGGAGGTATATCCAGCTGAGTTGTTGATGAAGCAACATTGCTGGTGTGCTGACAAGGCAGCTGTGTGTCAAGGTAATCACTGGGTAGGATAGTGCTCAGGTCAATGAAGGCCGGGTTTAAAGCATTAGCTATTTCACTTGGGTCCTGTAGGGTCCCTGTTTTCGTTACTATCAGATCAGGAGGAGCCTTTGACTCTTTCCCTGTAAGGGCTTTCATTGAGTTCCAGAAATTTTTACCATGTCTCCAGTTCTTATGTAGCAGTTCTTTGTAAAAAGAGGCTTTGGCAAGTCTAACTTTGTAAGTGCATTTGTTTCTGGCAGCCTTGTAGGCGGTGATGTCTGTTTGTTTACCAGTCACCTTGGCCTTATGCTAGAGATTGTCCCTCATTCACATGAGGTCCATGAGATGGCTAGTGAGCCAGGGGTTTACAGACCTTTTTAGCTTTTTGGTTTTGTTGGGGGTGAATATGTTGATTGCAGACGTAAAGGTGGAGCAGAAGAAGTCACGTGCCTGATTACTATCTGTGCCGGCATCAAGTGGGGACCAGTCAATCGATTTCAAGTAATGTCTGAATACATCCAGCAGCACAGATCGCAGTAAGCGGGATCTACTGAGCTGTGGGGAGTGTTTTGCAAATCTATTTGTCCACATGCACATAATTGGGGAATGGTAGCTCAGGGCATCAGGGAGTACTGAGATTTCAGAAAGGTGTTCCAGGCAGGAAGAGAGGAGCCAGTCAATAAGTGTGCTGGTGCCTAGCTTATAGTTTTGCCGTGAGGCCTGTGTAACCAGCTGGGTTAGATATAGGTCTGCTATTTCATCCTTTACTGTATTAGCCACCTGGAATTGCCAGTTGATGTTAAAGTCACCAACTACAATACAATCCATTCCCAGTATTGGTCAATTTGCCATTGGTTGGTTACGAACTGTTCAGCTCCCACTTTATGCATCCATGGTGGTATATATATCATTGTGAGTAACAGTATTTTGTTTTGTTGACCAATTGAAAGTTTGATGTTTAGGATTTGCACATCTTTGGTGTGCATGCAGCTAGGCAGAATGAGGCCCCTGATATAGTTCCTGAGGTAGACCAGGCAAGCACCTCCTCATTTTGATTGCCTGTCTTGATGGAATGATTTGTACCCGTCCAGAGCAATTGTATCGTCGTGGATCTTTGGTGATAGCCAGGACTCTGTGAGTGAAATTACATCTGGTTTAATTAGTTCTATCCATGCCTGGAATTGTACAAGCTTGGGCATTAGGCTCCCAATGCTTAATGAGACAAATTTGAGGTGCCCAGTCTTTCATGAGGTACCCTTATAGGGTGGACCAGGATTTAGGTGGACATTACCTGATAGGTGCAGCATTATTAGGATCAGTTTCCTGATGGTGTGACTGAAATACCCATTTTGATTTGGTAGGATTTTGTTTACTATTACTGGTGCAAGATATAGAAAGGCAGCTACAGGGAGCACTAGGGGTACCAGTGTGGCGAGAAGCTGCAGCTTAAGTTTGAGAGTCATGTGCAGGTGGGTGTCAGAGGATGTCCCTGTTGATACCCTTGAGTTGAGTAGTGAGGTGTCAGATAGAGTAGGGTGCTGTAGTGGGAGCGTAACAGGAGTTCTGTAAAGCTGTGCACCCTTCCATAATACTATGAGTATTACAAGAAGTAACTTCATTGTATTTGCTTTAGGATAATCTCAGCCGATGTCCTGGTTGCAGTATCTAGTGCTGATTAAAGTGCAGCCAAGAATGAAAAGAGAAGAGTGCTGCAGAATGAGACCAAAATAGGAGGCAGGAGGTAGAGACTTGCCCCCAAGACAGAGCAAAGTATTAGAGGTCAGGGACTGTGTGGGCAGGACAGATTCAAACTAAGAAAGGAGTCAGATTAGGTAAGGAGCGCTAGAAATGTACTTCAAAGCACAAGGAATCACCGTGCCTCTCGGTGCCATACCGATGAGCTGTGGAATGTGGGCCAGATTGAGAAGGATCGCAGCAGAGGATAGTAGCTGATTACCTGACAGAATGTGCTCTAAGCAGAGAAGTGTTCCGGTGACTTCTAGTGGAGCAACCTGATAACCTACAGCTAGGAGACAGCCCTGATAGAAATAAAACTCTGCAGTGCACCACCTCCAGCATGAGATGACCTGTGGCTACATAAACAAAGCCAGCTAAGGGTGGGAGGATGTTGGGTGGGTGGGGAGCAGCCATGCAGTGGCAGCAGGGAACTCAAGTTGCAAGTACAGCAGTGGCAGGCAGAGCTAAGTCCCTGTGCCACAGTTCCAGGATTAAATTAAAACTTCCCTGCTAGTTATTAGAGTTGCCCCAGTTACAGTAAGGCTGCTAGAGTGTGCTTTTTCAGCTTAAAGAACAGGTACAAGGAAGTGTGCACTGTTTTTAATTAAAGCAGCCCCAGGCACAAAATCCTATATCCCGAAGGAGAATGTGCACAGAGAGAATGAGAACTGCACCAGAGAACAGCTCCAATACTCTGCTGCACAATAAGCAATGTAGAGACTCAGTCTAAAGTGAGAACATCAGCACCGTGGATCCCTTAAATTAAATAACAGTAAAATGTAGTTAAATCAGCACCGAGGATCCCTAGAGGAGAATTAAATTATTCTGGTGTAATAATAAAAAAGAGATGGCACCTAGCTAAGCACAGTTCACAGTGTCCAAGCAGCCAAAAACATCAGCAATGTAGACCCCTCAAATTAAATTTCAGTAAGACGGAATTAAATCAGCACCGAGGATCCCTAGAGGAGCATTAATTTACTCTGGTGCAGTAATTTAAGAGAAATGGCACCCAGCTAACACAGTCCACAGAGTCCAAGCAGCCAGAAATGTCTTTCAGAAAAGGTGCCAAATTTGAAATTCAGTAAGGAGCTGAGCGTTTTTCTTCTGCCTCTTGGATTCATAACTTGTATGTGGCGGGCAGTCCACAAGCAGCTCTGAGGGAAGAATGCCCTGAGGTAGTTTAGTGTGCTTTTATGTGGCGGGCGGTCCACAAGCAGCTCCGAGGGCAGAATGCTTGTTTGTATTGAGACAACTACAGCTTTGGAACAGTCCTTTGGTCCAAAACATGAATAAAACGATTTCTTAAATGTTAACTCAACAAGTCCTGCTAGTTCATGGTCCAGTTCTCTAAGGATAAATGGATGGATGGATGGATGGATGGGATGGATGGATGGATGGATGTAAAAGCTATAGCACAGCTGACATTTTCATATTTAAGTTATTTAAAGAGGTAGTAGAACAAAAATAGCAGACAGGAAAAAGGTTACATGTTTTAGAAGTAGACAATTGTAACTTTTTATTTCTGAAGTAGTTTTCTTTTTCCTTTTGCTCATTACAAAGTTTTCTGTGTGATAGTACTTTGCTGGATGTGTATAACAAAATGTGGTCTGGCTGCAAGCATATTTAGTTCTCTTTCTCCCACAACTTCATGAGTACTGTGACCTTACTGACAGTTACATCACAGCTGACTGTAATTGCAGCTGCTCAGTGGCTTTTCCTGATCAGCTGTGATGTCACAGTCAGTGAGGTCACAATGCTGTTCATGTAATGGGAGCAATACAGCTAGATATGCCAGTTGCCAGGCACAGTGCTGTGCTACACATCACACATACTGACATAAGGTAAAAAAAAACCAAAAACTTCTAATTAACCAAAGGGAAAAGAAACAAGCATTTGTCAATGCCGAATGTTGCTTGCTTGTATGTGCTGTTTAGGTATTTGGAAGTGATAGTTCCATGCCTTTCTCCCAAGCTTTCCACTGTGTCTTTCCACTCAGTATTCACAGAAGAGTGGGAGGGGCATGGGCCATAGCAGTACAGCAGTTGCCAAGGGGGTGAAGAGGTGGACAATAGTCCATTCAAAGGCAAAAGAGTCCTGCAGGAGCACACTAAATTGAAGGTGGACTAAGTGATGGAACCAGATGGCATACGCTCAAGGATATTAAGAGAACTGCGAAGGGAGATAGCAGTACCTCTGGCAGCCATATTCACTGAGTCATTCAACATGAGTGAATTGGAGGAGGGCACATGTGGTCCCTCTACACAAATGCAGCAGCAGGGAGGAGGCAGGAAACAATAGGCCGTTCAGCCTCACCTCAGTAGTGAGGAAGATCATGGAGGCATTGCTTAAAGAAAGGATAGTGGGGCATCTAGAAGCCATCGGAGCACAGGATCACAGACAACATGGATTCACAGTGGAGACATCATGTCAGACAAATCTGGTTGATTTCTTTGACTGGGTGACAAAGGAAGTGAATCAGGGTGGGGCAGTGGACAACGCTTACCTTGATTTCAGCAAAGCCTTTGACGCCATCCCACATAGGAGGCTGATAAACTAGCTGGGTAAACTGGGCATGGGGGAAAGGGTGGTAAACTGGGTTAGAAACTGGCTAACAGACAGGAGGCAGAGAGTGGTGGTAAATGGGGTACAGTCTAGGGAGAGGGGGTGACCAGTGGGGTGCTGCAGGGTCTTCATTAGTAGCATCGCAGAACGGCTGAAGGGAATATTTTCACCAAATTTTCAACAGAGCCATTCTAAGACCTCTGCTCATGAACAGTGCCACTGTGATTTTCTTAATCTGTCCCAAACTTTGATTGCACACACTGACTGTGCCATTGTGCGCTACATCCACAGAAACACATTTTGGGTGACTTGTGAAAAATGACAGCTGTACTGCTCATAAGGAGGTGTGGTAAAATGGCAATGTTGAAAATCTGGAGTGAAAATATTGAAAATTCGCAAATTTACGAGCATACGTAGGAACTGCGCAATGCACGCTCATAAAACAGTCATTTTTAGGAATTTTTTCACCAAATTTTCAACATAGCCATTTTAAGACCTCTGCTCATGAACAGTGTCACTGTGATTTTCTTAATGTGTCCCATACATTGATTTTGCACACCAACTGTGCCATTGCGCACTACATCGGCGGAAACATGTTTTGGGTGAGATGTGAAAAATTACAGCTGTACTGCTCAAAAGGAGGTGTGGTAAAATGGTAATGTTGAAAATCTGAAGTGAAAATATTGATAATAAAACTGCAGGTGTCGTAGAACTGCTTATATGCATTTCGTAAAACAGTCATTTTTTAGGAATTTTTTTCACCAAATTTTCAACATAGACTTTTGAGAGCCCACCTCATGAACACTGGCAGAGTTGTTTCGTTAATTAGTCCCAAAAGGTGATTTCATGCAGTGACCATGAAATCACCCTTCAGGCCTGATTAACGCCATGACAGTGCAAGAATTCATGAGGAGGGGTCCTAAAAACCTCATGTTGTAAAATTTGTGCCCAAAATTCCCAAAAATGCCTGAGATATGCAACAAAGTTGAAAAAAACCTATTCATTACATTATACAGCTTACCAGCATTTCCTCAGTTCGAGGTCGGCTTTGAAGAGTGCAGACCTGCTTCCGGTCCACTGAAGATCGCTGCGCTGATTTCCGAGGTAAGTATGGGGTGAGGGGGTGTGGGGAGGCAGGGTGCGCAGGGTGGGTACGGGTTGTGGGGGCAGGGAGACTACGAGGGACCTTTTTGTTTACAGGTTTATTTATTTTTTATTAAGACGACGCTGGGACGCTTGCCACGCTGGGTGGGCTCCCAGCGTGGCAGCTGGAAAGGCTGTTTTGGGGGCTGGAGCTGACAGGGGATTGGGCACCCCTTCAGCTATAACAAGCTTTACACTGGGTGGGCCCCCAGCATGGCACCTGGAAAGCTTTGGGGGGCGGCAGCCATGGAGCTGGCGGGATTGGGCACCCCGTCGGCTATCAAAGCTTGCCACACTGGGGTGAGCTCCCAGCATGGCACCTGGAAAGCTTTTTGAGGAGGGTGGAGCTGGCGGGGATTGGGCACCCGTCGGCCATACAGTGTGTGCATGGGAAGTGACTAGCACGCAGTATGTGTGCTTGCGTGTTCGTGTGGGGGGAGCTCTGCTCACTGAAGCGGAGCTCTCCCTTTCAACTGTATGCACTGCATTTTCAACTGCTGTCATAGACAGCTGCAGCAGTGATTGGGGAACTGGGGCCGTGCCTGCAAACACACTGACTGAATTGGAAGACAGGTGCCACTGCTCCGAAAACTCGGATGATGGCACTATGTTTCTTGCACATGCTTGCAAGCAACATAAAAAGTACCTCAGATATAAAAGGTAATAGTTGGCTGTTTTTAAAAAAAAAGTATTGCTTTTAGGCTGCACTCTAGCTTGTTCATTTATTTTTTATGGTTATTTTCTCAAAAGCAGGGTAATTAGGGTAATCAGACCCAAAGCACAGTATATTTAAAAATGAATCAACCAAAAACATATTAAATAATTTCAATAAATAACTGCATATATAATAGATAAATCAGCATATAAACAAAGGATTAGGTTATGGGGCCAGAGTAGGCTTGTGCAAAGAGCCATTTATAGACCTCAATTCTAAGGTGTCTTTCTAATATTATCAGTTGGGTGAAAGGGGATTTCAGAGGCTAGGGGCCACCAGTGATTTCACCCAAGCCCCGCTGAGTTCGGCCTAGAGAGGGGGATGCATGGTAAACAACCCCAAGTCCAGAAATGGAGGTCTTTTCCTGGTTGGAGAGATCAGCAGCTCACGAAGGTGCTACAGTAGGTGAGACTCAGACCATAGAAGGCTTTAACAGTGAGAATAATCACCTTTCAGACAATTTACTGCTTAACTGGTAGTCAGGGCAATTCACATTGTGCTGCAGTGAAATGTTCTGACTTCCAAAAGGAGAGCAGAACCCATGCTAATACATTCTGCACTAGCTGCAAACATCAGATCTGATGACTAGGTAGGCCCATTTAGGGCACAGTGCAGTAGTCAAGGCATGAGGAAAATAAATATTGACCCAGAGCTTTCATATCTTTGGGCGCTAAGAAAAGGCACAATCGAGTGATATTCTTGAGATGATAACAGTGCCTCTTATCCACTGTTCAGACATGTGGGGCCCAGGATCGGTCATTCATCAAGGATGACTCCCAGACAAATTAGTGCAAGACTGTCTCTAATCATTAATATCCTGACTTCCCATTTCAGCTGTTGACTTTTGACCCCCCTCCCAATCACAGGCAGTCAGGCCAAATGCAGTACAGGATTCAGCTCCTCACTAATGCAAGACTGTTTCTACTCATTCATATCCTCACTTTCCACTGCAGCTGCTGACTTTTGACCCTCCTTCCCACCACAGGCAGTCTGGACAAACGGAGCACAGGATTTAGCTGCAGACTTTCCTCTGCAGCTATCGACTTTTATTTTTTTTTTATTTAAGCTTTTCTGGCACCCTGCTCCACTGCTCAGCCAACTGCCCAGTCAAGGACCCCTCCGCTGCGACATCTTCACATGAGCCACTCTCCCAGGACCCCCTGGATTGCCCCCCAGGGTGGGGATGTGGCACCCGGCCCTAAGGTGCCACAAATGCTGGGATAGGGTGGGGAGTTGGCCTGGGGAGTCAATTTTCAGCCAAGAGGTGGGCATCATAGAGGCAGTGGGGCAGGTGTAGGTTTTTTCCATATCGGTGGGGGGTTGGAACATGCAATGATGCCAGCGTCCTTCCCACCCCCTTGAAACCTCACTGGCATCAGTTGCTGAAGTACCCCTGGCCTCCGCTATGGGTCCCTCATGCTCCAGTGACATCCTGCATCCTCCCCCAGAGAAGGAGAGCAGTCCATAGGATGCTCAATCCATCTCCTCTGGGCCGGCCCTCCAACAACTTAGGTATGTTCTTGAACCTGGGTCGCCGGCTTCACAAGTGGAAATCCAACCACTGTGCTGGCGGGCCAGCCCAGCTGTCGACTTTTAACCCCCCCTCCCCACCACAGGTATACAGGAGAAATGTAGCACAGGTTTCAGCTCCTCACTTCCCACTGCATCTGCCAACTTTTGACCTGCCTCACCACTGCAAGTACTGTTGGAGGTGCTCCAGTAGCCCGGCTTTGCTAACGCGGTGACTACTCTACCCACTCCCCCACCCAGGGTGCGCATTACCTTCATTTGTGCTTCAGGTCATGTGACTGATCATGTGTTTGGTTGCCTCTGGAACTATCTCCCCTAATCTCCATCTGAAGCTTATATATACTGTACAGAATGTCTGAGGGCACCATTGCTCTAAATCTACCCACCTGCACCCCTAATATAAATTGCTAGGCAATTACAAGTAAATGACCCTAACATCTGGTCAGTCTTCCCATTTATCTCTCTAATCAGCCTCTTTTTTCCCAAGTCACAATCCTTCCAGCCTCAGCCCAGTTCCTGGGTTTTGAACCCGGGCCCCTGATGACAGACCTTACCTCCTTGTAGTCTGTTCCCCTAACCACGAGGCCATCCTAGCAGTAGTAATTGAACCTACCTGGCATGACCCATTAGCTTCCTAACAACCCTGCCTCTGCTCTTGGGACCTTCTGATACTCTGCCTAGCTTTTCTCAGATAACTGATTTTGATCACCCCTCCCCACTCTTGGTACCTTCTGATACTCTGCCTAGCTGTCCCCACTTAATTGGTTTAGATCATCTCTATCTCTTCCCCTTCCCTGCTCTTGGTACCTTCCAGTACTCTGCCTAGCTTTCTCCAGCTACCTGGTTTACATTATCCCTCTCTATCCCCCCCACCTTGGATACTCCAGGTGGCACTGCCTCTTTCTCTCTGCACCCTACATCCTGACATGCACTTTTTCAGCTCTGTACTTTCTGTTTCTCTCCCACCAGTCCCCCATTCCCCAAAGAACTGGGACAGCTACTAAATCATTCACTGCTATGCTTCTCTTACTGGCAACCCTAGTGGTAGCCCCCATCACCCCGTGATACCTCTGAATCCTCACCCCCTCGGATGACCATCAGTATTGGCTGAACACCATGTGCCCTGTACTCTCCCTAGTACCACAATCAGTCCTTTTGAGTGGAGAAACCAGTTACAGCCCAGCCACTGGTTTGAGTAATACCCATTCACCACCTTATTAGTTACAATCACTCAATCACTGTACCCCTCAATTATCAGACACTACAGTATATGAGTGGAAAATGCTCTCCCAAGCATAACAAATATAGGAGACTTACATGGCTTAAAACCTCCTTAATTCATTGCTCGTTCATGCTACTTCCACTTTGTGGCAATATCCACCTGAATCCTAGTCCCACTGGTTTGGAACAGGTCCAGGAAACCAATAGGAGCACATTGAACCTGGCATCAATCAATACAGTATACATAGTCTCCTACCTAAGCTAGACCAGCTCCAATCATGGGTCCACCAACATAATTATGATGTCCTCACTATCATGGAAATGTGGCTCCATCTTAAATTTCCCTACTCTGTGCTCTTCCTAAATGGGTACACCATCTTTCAGAGAGATAGAGTAGGAAAGGGGGGGGGAATGTCTGGTCAACCTAAAAGATACTCTTCCAGGCCACGCACTCAAACCAATTGATCTAGGCAAAGAGGTGCAGGCTCTAGCTGTTAAAATATTACTAGGTAATGCAAGTAAATCACTCACAGACCTCACAGTCTATTTACCACTCAGAGACCAATATACCAACTTTAACAAATTCACCAACTGCATTAATATCCTCAACCGTGACAGGGAATTTTTTGTCTTTGGTGATTTCAGCATTAATAGCTCATCCAGTGAGGCAACACCCTATAAAGACATGCTGACCAGCTTAAGCCTTACCCAATTGGTGTGTGAACCAACCAGATTTAAATACTGCACTAGCTCCCACACACAAATTGACTGGGTTCTCACAAATCAACAGGAGAGAATAACAGGTCTCATTCCACCCGGATTCACTTACTGACCATTCATCTATCACTTGTCACTGGTCTAATAAAGCATCCAAATCAGCCCCCCCCATTCTATTGCTAGAAGAATGCTAAAAAAAGGACAGCTGAATTATTTCAAAACCTACCTCTAGCATCTCAACTGGACCCACCTCAGCACCTGTTATGATATTGATCAGGTGGTGGAGCACTTCATTAAGACCTATAATGCAGTTTTTTACATTTTTGCCACAGTTAAAAAGTGGAAGTTAAAAATTCCCTGTTAATGGATGGATCACCCAATTTATCCTTGAACTCATGGAAGATAGGGATCACTTACGGCGTAGAGCCAAGGCAACCGGGAAGCCAGATGACTGGCAGAAATACAGGGCAGCTAGAAATAATTGTACCCATAAGATCAGGCTTGCAAAAGCACTGCACTACAAAAACTGTCTTAACAAAATCTGGGGGATGGGAAAAACTTCTGGAGTAACCTCAAAGACCTCATGGGCAAAGTCAGCAAGTCTTCTCCCTCAGTGCTTCTGATTAATGATGATATTTCATAAGATCCAAAAACCATTGCTAGCACTTTAAAACCAACATTTTCTGACTTTAGCTCAGTACTCCCTCTGGAATATTTTAACTTCAAAACTGACTGCACAGACAATAAACAGGCCCCCAATGAACCATCCACCCTACAATCCCCCACTTTCTACTTCAAGGAAATCTCTGCCCTTGAAACAAAACAATTTCTCCAGAGAATTCTCAGTAAAACACGATACAGTAATGATAGCCTCAATCTTAAAATGGCAGCTCTCACCCTAGATGAAATAGTCCAACCAATCACTAAAATTCTCAACCTCTCCCTCAAACTCGCACAATTCCCAATGAAATGGAAGTCAGTCATAGTCACCCCAGTTCATAAAAGTGGTGACCGTGCAATCCTCTCTAACTATAGACCGATTCCATTTTACCCCCGTAAGAGGCCCTTGAATGGATAGTGTTAGACCAGCTGGTTGACTATCTAAATAAATACATATCCAGTGCCCACAATAGCATGGATTTTGCAAAGCCCAATGCACAACTGCCCTCTTAGAATTCTCAGAATATCACAATTTAAACATTTTGTTTGGTCATAGAGTACTTAAGCCAGTGAATTGGAAGGGGCTCAAAGTGTCATCTCTTTCAGTTTTTGTCATCAGAGAGTCCTTTATTACCTTGTCACAGTTTAGAAAAGTTGTTCACCTCCCTGCTTTTTCAATCTTTAAATATGCTCAACTGAAACATTGTCTTTACTCATTTGTAAGAGCACCACCATGGTCAGAAGAGGTCTCCAGATGGTTATCTACATTGGCCTCTCTGGTGTCTAAACATAGGCTGATTTCAAGGCTTTACAGAGAAATGGGAACTAGGCTTTGGTCCTCATGTTCTGAAATTATGTACTACTGGCAGCTGGCAGTGGAATTGCCTTATGGCCCAGCAGAGTGGCAAGCAATATGGTCAGATATATATAAATATATAAAGCAGGATAGACCGATTTAGTTTAATATTTTGCATAATTTATATTATACGCCACTCAGTCTTTGTCATTCGGGCTTTCATTTTGATGCCACCTGCCAGAAATGCTCTCCGGAAGATGTGTCACTTACACATATGATTCAGACATGTCCGGGGTGGCCTCTTTTTGGAATAAGAGTAAATAACTTGTTCTCTCTTTTTTTTGGTCGCATGGATTATTTTTATCAATTTGTGTAATTGGTAATTACGCAACTATCAAAACCCATAAACATCAAGCTTATATAGTTCTCATTTCAGCAGTTGCCAAACTCCTTATACTTAGACATTGGATTGAGGGTCCTTTTCAATCTCAGAAAGAATGGCTGCAAGAAATGCTTACAACACTAAACACAGAAAGAGCTATTGTGATACAATACCATAACTTCATGCAGTTCCATACTATCTGGGAACCTCTTTTGAGCTTTTTAGCAGGGAGGTGACGTTCAACGGTCGAGGATTTTTTTTCTTCTTTTTCTTACCCCCTAGACAGTCAGTGAAGCTACCCATTAGATGCTTATTGACATGTATTGGCTCGTAGTTTCAAGACGGTTACCTTATGCCTCCGGAAACATTATATAAGGCTTTGCTTCTGTCCTTGGGGAGGGGTGGGGGATGTTTTTTTTGGGGGGGGAATATCTATTCCTCTTTTACTTTGACAATTGACTGACATGGGAATTAGGGGGAAGGTTAGTTTCTGCTGTTAGTTTTTATTTCTTTTGTTTTTTGTTTCACTGGTGTTGGAAGTCTGTTCTTCTTAGGATGATATCTGCTTAAGGTCTGAACTGACTGTGATTTTTGTGTATGTAGCTTATAAATAAAGTTTACTTAATTGCAAAAAAAAAAATTCTCAGGTTATATCTATGAGGCACTGGATATGGGGAACCCGGTGGGACCAATGTATATATATTGACCTCACAAAGGCATTTAACATGGTCAACCACAGTATCCTTTTAAAGAAATTTCTCACCCCTGACATATCCAGTGATGCAGCCTTATGGTTCCAGAGCTACCTTAATGAAAGAACCCAGCAGGTAAAAATACAAAATACACTCTCTAGTGTCATTAGGGATCCCACAGGGATCAGTCCTTGGACCACTATTATTTAGTCTCCTCCATAACTCCCTCCCTGAGTTCTGTCTGGCCAACCTTCTCTACGTAGATGCTGTTGTCATCTATGCAAGCAGCCCCCATCCAGATTCTCTAACAAACAATTTGCAAGAGAGTTTTTCCAGGGCTGAAAAGTGACTCACCCAAAATAAACTCCCCCTAAATGATACAAAAAAAATGGCATTCCCCAATCACCAAAGCAAGATGAAAAACAGAATTCTCACAATCCTAAAAAGCAGGAATGAACAGCTGGAACAAGTGAACACCTTTAAAAAATGGATGTTACCCTCAACAGCTCCCTCTATTACATGCAGCATATCGACAACATTGTAAAAATGGTCAACACTAGAATATGTCAACTCTACAGACACCACTCCTATTTGACTAACAAGGTTTTCACCCTAGCAGTTAACAACTCTGTTCTTTCCATTGTTGACTACAGCCATGTACTGTGCAGCATAGCCCCAAACACCACACTGATATGATTAAGAATGGTGCTAAAAAGGCCTGTAGACTGGTCCCAGGCACATATGCCCTAACACATACCTGTGATCTCTACACCCAAAGTGACTAAACCTACAAGGGAGAATTCAGTACCAAGTCTGCTTCCTTGGTAAAAAAAACCCTACTAGGTCTGACCCCAAAATCCATCCGGAGAATACTCAAGCCTGCACACAATTCTCACTCATCCAGAGGTGAGACAAGGACTCATTTGCATGTCCCATTTTGTCAAATGACAATTGCCCAAATAACTTTCTCTTATTAGGCACCACTATGGCTCAAAGAGCTCCTGGCTAGCATGATAAATTACCCCAAACTTGGGCTGTTCAAAAGAGATCTCAAATGGCACTGTTATGTCCAAGGGAAATGCAACTGCTCAGAATACCTCCCCTGCATTTTGTTTTCCTCATCTGCCCCTCACTCCCTCACTTTCTCGTTCACTATCCTCACAACTTACTTCTTTCTACCCCCAATACCTGCCTCCACCTACAGTACCCTCTCTCTGCTCCCTACCAGCACTCTGGTCAACTCAGGCACATTCTACAAGTTTTCTTAACACCCCATTTCCTCTCTGCTACATGTCTCCCCTTCTTTTCCTCTCTCCCATGTTCTCTCCCTCTTACTTTGTCCCCACCCACAGTTAGCTCCTTTCTACAAAGTATATCTCCCTGTGGCAACCAACACCTCCCACCTGTATTCTTTCACCCCCTGTTTTTTGCTCCACTGCCTCAAATGCTCTACTCTAGCAAAGCCACTCTCTGGCAGTTTATTTACCCCCCTTAACCGCCCCCTTTCTGCTGCCCTCTTCTTCCTCCCTCTTAAATTTTTTGTATATTATTGTGATATTGCCTTGACTGTACTATGTAGGTATATATGCCATCTGCATGTGCTCTGTTATTTTTATCTTGTAAATAGCCTGTATATAGTGTCATCCATGTGTCTATGCTATGCTCTGTATTCTTGTACCTTCCTGTTTGCTCCATCTATGATGTGGAGCTTTGTAAATGAGCTTGTAGCTCAAAAGTTGTAATTCCAAGACAATAATTAATTAATTAATAAATAAATAAATAAATACTCACTTGGGCCAGGATGTGTATGGGAAAACCAAAGAGAGAGGAAAGAGAGAGACAGATAAAGCATCCATGAGAGATAATAATCAGTATGGAATTATTAATATCAGTAGACAAGAGGACACCTCCTTGAATTTATCAAAAGTGGCAATTTACTATCTGTATTACAAAAATATTTTAATAATGAGGAAATAACTCCCTGTCTTAACTGATCCAATGTTAAGAAATGCCATGACTCAATTAATATTAAAGTTTTTGATTCAGAATTTTAAGAGGTGATATAACAAAACACCAACTGAGTCAAAAATCAATAATATATCTTGCAAGAATCACTCAATTTAAAGTATACTGTAGATTATTCTGCTGGTCATTTCACTCTGAGCTTAGGAATCTTTGTCATGGTCCTGTTCTTAAGAACAGATATGAGATTGATTATCTATTAAGTAATTTCTCTGGATTGCACCTGAAAATGAGCCTTGGCTCAGTCTGCCTCTCCCAGTTACCAATTTTTACATAAATAAATAAATTATCCTCATGTTCCATAAAGGACCCCCAAAGCTTGAAGGCAGAAGGAATTTGAGTTACATACTTAAAATAATACATAATGCATAATATATAATGAATCTAAATACTGACTCTTTATGAAATAAGAAATACTAACTTCCCAAATTCATTGAAAATCCCGTATTGTCCTGGTTTTTCATATTTATGAAGACTGTAATCTGTTTAAAACATTAATGCCTCTTCTATGTTTTTAACTGTTTGTTGTCATATATGCTTTTTTTTTTTTTTTTTGGTGTATATGAATGTTTTATGCCAATAAAGAATACTTGATTTGACTTGCTGCTCACAGGATGTTAACCACCTTTCTAGCCAACATCATCAAAGATGTACAGTGGGCAGCCCAGGGCTAATACTGATAGCAGAGGCCCATTGATTCTAAACCACTATTATAAACTTCATTTTATTTGGGATTTGAGACAGTCGGTGGCAGAGGTCCATCCAGCTTCTTATTTCATTAAGCACTGTCCACTGTGAAGTTTAGAGCAGTCACTCTGAACCTGGCTGGACATTTAATAAAGGTGCAGCTGAGTATCGTTAATATAGCAGTAATTCCCACTACTGTACCTCCTAATGACCCCACTTGATAGCATCATTTATATAGACAACAATACCAGGGAGGGGACTTAAAAAAGTCCAGAGTCAAAATTCTATGAGTGCTACTGAAAGTCCAGGTAAATCAGGTGACCGTTGTGATCTAAATAATTACAGGCCTATCTCAATTTTGCCTGTTCTCTCTAAAGTATTCGAAAAACTGATCTATAATCAATTAAAACTTCATATTGAAACCTCCTGACTGTTAAACCCAGCACAATCTGGTTTCCGGTCTAAGCACAGCACTATCACGGCTTTGGCTAAAGTCACAAATGACTGGATCTCTGCAATAGACAACAAAAAGACCACTGGTACAATTTTCTTAGATCTGTGTAAAGCTTTCAGCACAGTTGACCACAATTTACTAATTGCCAGTCTTATAAAACTAGATGCCACTCCCTCCACCGCTCAGTGGTTCTCCAGCTATCTTTCAGGGAGAATCCGGAAAGTGAAAGCTCATGGCATATTCTCAGACTCATTGCCGATTGCCAGGGGAGTCCCTCAAGGCTCTATCCTAGGACCTATCCTTTTTTCCCTGTATATCAATGATCTTGACTCTTCACATTATCAATTCCAACCTTCACTTCTTTGCTGATGACACAGTACTGTACACCTCTGGCTCTACGTTGTCTGAAGTTAGGGACGTACTGCAAGCTGACTTTGCTCAGCTGGAACTTAACCTCATCAATGCCAAGCTTCTTCTTAATGCCAAGAAAACTAAGGCTATGATTTTTACTCATAGTAACGCTTCTCCCTCCCCCTCTGGACCACCAAAGGACTTTGTTGTTACCTTTCTAGGCGAACCCTTGGAAGTTGTCCCCAAATTCAAATATCTTGGCAGTTGGCTAGATAATAAACCTTCTTTCAACAATCATCTTGAGGACCTCTCTAGAAGGCTTAAAGCCAGGTTGGGTTTCTTTTTCAGAAACAAGTCTTTCTTTCTGAATGAGATTAGAAGCAGGCTAGTACAGGCCACATTTCTTCCCTTGCTTGATTATGGGGACCTAATTTAAAGCCCTGCTGCAACCTCAAACTGAAATAAATTGGATGTACTCTATCACCATGCCTTGCGGTTCATCACCAATTCATTGTACCGAACCTATCACTGTGACCTTTACACAGCAGTCGGCTGGACGTCACTTACCACTAGATAGCTGTTTCATGCTGGCATCTGGACCCTTAAGATACTCTTGAACAAACTTCCAAGCTACCTCACATCCCTCATCAGTATCTCCCACTGTAAATATTCACTCAGGAAATCCAACTTTATCTTCCTGGATGTGCCTATAACTCACACCACATTTGGTAAAGGTGCTATCACATATGCTCTTCTAACAATATGGAACCGTCTCCAAACCACTCTGAAACTATTCAGTATGGTCTCGGTCAACTTCTTCAAAAAGTTAACAGCATCCGAGGAGATCACGTGATGTTGCTGTGAGACTAGCAGCTCTGGTGGCTCGGCTTCATCTATCTCGATAAAACATTAACACGCTAGAAGAGGTCTGACTTCTATTAAAAAGGAAATTCTGTTCCTAACGGATGACTGTGCTGCTCCAGCAACTCTGGGATTTTTCTTTGCTCTGCTTATTGAATCAAGAGCAGCCCTACTGCGTTTTAAGGCCTAATAAAAGCATGGAGGCCGAAATGCGCCAGGCTCTCCCACAGCATACACCCCCACAAACCCCAGAGAAGGGGCCAAAAAGACCTAAGGGTCAATCCGGAGGCACCGCAAAAACCCTGACACCCTTGGCATCACAACCAGCGGAGACTCCACTGTCGGAACAAAAGTTCCTGGAAGAATTTCAACCCTTTAAGTCAGCTCTGCAAGACATAACAACGGAGATAAAATCTCTCAGAGGGGAGCTCGCTGACACAAACCGAGCCATTTCCGACGTCTCTGCCCGGACTACATCAATAGAGGCTTGGAGGAATAACCTGGATCCCGAAGTAGTGACCCTCAGACAGCGCTTACACAAAATGGAATCTAAACTAGAGGACTTGGAAGGCCAAAGTAGGAGAAACAATATTGTCATATTCGGCCTTCCCAAAGAAACTGAAGGTTCATCTCCAATCTCCTTTTTTCAAAAGCTTCTAGTCAAAATAGCTGGTCCCTCCCCGAATAACCTGGTGTATATTATAGAGAGGGCTCACCATTCATTGCGCCCTAAACCTGCACCTGATAAATACCCGAGACCAGTCATCATTAAATTACTAAACTATCTGGACAAGACTCATATCCTGGACAAGGTCAGAAGCCTGCAACAAGTTCTCTGGGAGGGTTAGAAATTACACTTAACACAGGACCTACCAGCTACAGTAAGACAGTGCCGAGCAGAGTATCACCCCTTGGTGTCCAAATTAATTGCCGCGGGCATTAGGTATAGAGTTCAATACCCCTCCAGGCTGATGGTGCAGCACGCTGACTCCTGGCATTCATTTGAAACAGCGCAAACAGCAATTCCTGCGCTACACAAGATCTGTTCCCGGCTCGCTGAACAGGCACAAGGGCAATTATACTACAACTCCTTCTACGAGGTAGTGAAGGATAACAAATCAAGTTCAAGTTGGACCTCGAACCGGAAAATACATACCTGTTAACCTCCAACTGGTATATTATCATATACATTTCCAGAATTTGAGTTATGATTTCCCTCTCCAGGTATTACTCGCAAAGGACTCATGAGGGCAGTAAAGCTCCACGGTGATGTAAGGATGTACGCGCGATCAGCGATTGTTCATTTTAAACATTTACAACTGGCTGAATGTCAAAGCCTTCTTTCTGTTGCTGGAGGAAACTATCTATTAAGGGGATCCTGGAGCGGACTGTAATGATTTACCTACGGGATAAGTCTGTACTCGGCCCCTCCCCCTGTTTTTTTTTTTTTTGTTATAAGTGGGATAGAAATACCACAAAATACAAGTGGAGGTGTCCCAGGTCACTGAAATGGAGGATTGGGGCAGGAAGCAGGGGCCTCTAGGTAATTCTGCAGCCTGTGCAGTGTATCATGTACCGCATAGGTGGGATGGGATCCCATAGGATCAACAGGACCAAAGTCTAAAATCTATCATTATTCATACCTTTAATTTTAGGATGGCTGGAAATATTGGTCCTCATTTTGTTTTTTTTTATGGGGCAAAGTTTGCCCAGAGATGGGAAGAAGAAGAGGGGGGGAAGGGGCAGAATAAAGGGAGGGAAGAAGATAGATTATTAAATATGTTTGGAGAAAGGGGTAATAAATTCCCCCCATATTTTTTTACAGTTACTTTAGAGGATGGGAAGAACTACAGAATAAGAGGGGGTTGGCTGGGTGGGGATTTTATGGTAGTTGTTGAAAGGGGGGAGGGAGGGATTCTGGGATTGCCACTATATAAGGAAGAATCGTTATACGGGGTAAGTCTTTCTCAAGGAGAAGAGCTAAGACCACAGAACTATGACTGGGTGTTTCTGTGTACATGACAACATCACTTAAATTTTGCTCTTGGAATGTTAAGGGTGCTCAATCCCCCACCAAAAGAGCTAAGATCTTGCTGCATCTCAACAAGCTTAATATTGACGTAGCTTTCATCCAGGAAACTCACCTACCCAACTCACAAATTCTCACTCTAAGAAGGACATGGGTGGGACATGCATTTGGAACAGGCCTAGATACCCGCAGAAATGGAGCTGTGGTACTAATCGCTTGCCGCATACCTTTTCGACTGCTTCAGTCGATAAGTGACTCCCAGGGCAGATATATATTATTGAGAGCTATATTAGGTCACACTGAAATGGTATTAGGATCAGTCTATGGACCAGTCGGAGATGACCCCCAATTCTTTACAAACCTTATGACCAGCTTGGCACCCTGGTCCAAACTCCCCATAATACTTGGAGGAGATTGGAATTTAGTTCTATGTAATACTCTAGACAGGTCTAAAGCTAGAAATATCCCTTATACCCCTGCACAATTGGCTCTTAAAGACCTTATGAACACCATGGGCCTTATTGACCCGTGGAGGACCCTTTTCCCCTCTACCCGAGATTACTCATTTCACTCCTTGCCCCATAATACATTTTCAAGAATTGATTTCTTTTTGTTGGGGACTGAGCACCTAGTGAGGGTTCAAGATTGTGTTTACATTTCCAAAGTGATCTCTGACCACCATCCAACCTTGTTGCAGTGGTCCACCCCCACCTCTATTAACCAAGCCAAAGTCTGGAGATTCAATCCCCAATTATTAAAGTCCCAGAATATAATTGATCTTCTTCAAAGGTATATAGAAAACTTTCAGGAATTAAATGCACCATCCATGCCAAAATTAGATGTACTATGGGGTGCCTTGAAATGCTCACTAAGAGGTGAAATTATTCGGCTGGCCTCCATTAGGAAGAAAAAAATCTTATCAGAATCTTCTTTACTTCTACAACAAATTAGAGCCTTAGAAGTATCCTTAACATCCCAATCCCACTCTACAGAATTTGAAAAACTAGAAAGCCTTTGATTTAAATACAACACTCTTCTAGGTGACAAAGTGGAATACCTCCACCTTAAATCAAAAGTTACCTATTTTGACCAAGGGGAGAAGGCGGGGGAAACTCCTAGCCTTAAGGCTTAGGGCACAAGTGACAGACAGGATAGTAGTTACTATCCAAGAACCAATAGGCAAGTTCCATACTACACCCACAGAAATAACCTCATGTTTTAAATTATATTATCAATCTCTATATTCAGGTCCCCCCTTATCTCCTAAACATACCGCGTTAGACTTGTTTTTACAAGGTATAGATCTCCCATATTTATCCCAGCACCATATAACCATGTTACAAGCCCCCCCCTGACTATAGCTGAAATACATGAAGTTATAGAGACTCTTCCTACTGATAAAGCTCCAGGCCCAGATGGCTATACAACTAACTTCTATAAAGCTTTTAGATCTCAATTGGGAACAATTTTGCTAGATACATACAATTACATATACAAATATGGCCTATCAGACCCTAACCTCACAGAGGCCACTATCATGGTGCTTCCTAAACCAGATAGGGACCCTACATTATTATCGAACTATCGCCCAATATCGCTTATGAATGTAGACATGAAGATCCTAGCTAAAATTCTGGCTAATAGGGTGGCCAAGGTTTGGCATACACTAATTAGCCCCGAACAAGTTGGATTTGTGGTGGGACATCTTTCGTCAGATCATTTGCGAAAAATTTCTCACCTCATTTCTGCATCCAGGGACTCCAATGTTCCAGCAGCCTTCGTGTCCCTGGATGCAGAAAAAGCCTTTGATCGGGTTTCATGGGAATATTTGTTTGATCTACTTCCGAGATATCAAATCCCGATACAATTCATACAGTGGGTTAAAATACTTTACTCACATCCCTCCACCCGGGTACTTTGTAACGGAGTCCTGTCGTTATCCTTTTCTCTTCAACAGGGTACACGACAGGGCTGTCCCCTCTCTCCCTACTTATTTAATCTATTTCTAGAACCACTTATCAGGAAGATTAATCAATCCACAGCAATAACCGGTATTCCGATCAACCAGTTCCAATATAAACTATCAGTGTATGCTGACGATATTATGCTTCACGTTACAAACCTATCTACATCTATATCAACCGCCTTTACTATTATTCAAGAATTTGGGGAACTATCTAATTATAAATTAAATGTTGCTAAAACAGAAATAATGCCACTAAACAACTACACTCTAAAATCAGACGTTGATCAATTTGGGTTTACCTGGGTAAGGAATAAAATTAAATACTTGGGCATATACTTGTCTCAATCCAGTACTAATATGAGACAACTTAACTTAGATCAACTACTCATAAATGTTAGGTCAGATTTGAACCGCTGGGCTCTACTCCCTATTTCTTTGTGGGGACATATAAGTATTATAAAAATGAATGTTTTGCCCCGCTTGCTATATCCCCTGCAAATGTTAAATCTCTCTCTTCCTCAGTCATGGTTTCTCCAAGTGCATAGTACCATTTCAAGATTTATCTGGAAAAATAAGTCACCTCGAAGAGCAATTATTAAATTACAGAGATCTAAAGAACATGGTGGGTTACAAGTCCCCAATTTTTATTATTATTACCTGGCTATTAACTGTGCCATTACTTCACGATGGCTAATACCTTCAGAAGATCCTCCACTGTGGTTACAAATAGAAAAATCAATATGTAAGGCAGCTGGGGTAGATATTAAGAGTCTTCCCTATTTGAGTATCAATAAGGTTCCCAAACAGTGTAAAAATACACCCATCATGGCCTCTATTCGGATACAGATGCAGATGAACAAAACTTTTGGGGTTTCATTAATGAAGGACACATCGCAGCCCCTCCTTAAAAATCCTAACTTTAAAATAGGAGGCAAAGTCATCACTACATCTACTTGGCCGGTGGAAAGTGACAATAGGGTGGCAAATTTAGTCGAAAATTATAAATTACTTGCTTTTTCAGCTATCGAGGAAAAATACAAACTACCTGCATCCTTCTGCTTTAAGTATTTTCAAATTTCCCATGTTCTAATACAGCATTTTGGTAGTGGTCTTTGGGACAAGCACATGCTAGGCCCTATATTGAATTCACTCCCCAGGAGACCATCGTCCCATTATGTTGCCTTTTACTATAAAGAACTTCAAACAATAGGTAGTGAACTAGAAGGAGCTCCCTGCTATGTGTGGGACAGGTCCCTCCCTTCTACTTCCCAGGTACCCCGCCAATGGGGACAAATCTGGAAAAGACTATATAAAGATATTAGGTGGGATCGGTATAGACTGCTTCAATTCTATGTATTGCATGATCTATATTATACGCCAGTTAAGCTCAATAAAATGGGGCATTATCCAACTGACTTGTGTACCAGATGTAGATCCCAGAGAGGTACACTTCTTCACATTCTTTGGGAATGCAAGAAAGTTACCCCATTCTGGACTGCCATTCGATCTAAGTTGGATCCTATTTTGGGGCTACACAATGCTTTTCAGCCGGAAATTTGTATCTTGGGGGACTCAAGAGAAATTCTGGTAAGGAATCAAAGGAAATACATGTCTTTGATATCTCTCTGTGCCAAGAAAATTATACTACGCCATTGGTTGGACCAGCAAATTCCCAATGATTCAGAATGGCACAAAGAAATTCTTTTGCTCTACAAGCAGAATATTTTATAGCGAATATATCCAAACATAGTAACAAATATCAGAAGGTGTGGCACCCCTACAAACTCTGTTATCTCTTTAGAGTGTCTAACATGGATATAGACTTGGAGATGACATAGTTCTGTGTAACTCTAAGATTATGCCTTTTTACTTTCTTATTCTCCTTGCCTGTTGGATTATCCCTTCCACTATCCTGGAAAGAAATTGCCCTTAATTATGTAGTAATGGCTGATGGGGAGGGGTGGGTGGGTGGGGGAAGGGAGTAAATATCCTATAATTTTTACTACATTATAACATGTTTTGGTAGTTAGATATTTTTGTTAGACAATCTAATTATACCTCAACTAGGCCTATTAGGGTCACTTATGATATAGATATCATATTCCATGGTTTCATATATTGATGGATATGTACAATGTATAGTTAAGTACTACAATGGTTTGTTTAAGGGTCTATACATGAAGATAGTAGAAAGCCATATAATTGTATTTTGTACCCTACTGATAAAACAATAAAGTATATTAAATGTAAAAAAAAAAAAGTTAACAGCATCCAAATTAAAAGATATCTGTAACTGCTTTTAAGCTTCTCCCTGAGCCCTTATAGCCTCAAGGTCAATCACCTCAATCCTATACCTACCAGGACATGAAACCATTCAGCTAACCACTAAATTCTCACCTATTATTGTCTCTGTTATCTCTATCCTCTTCGCCCTACTCTCCCTAGCTCTATTCCTTTACTCATCTCATATTTTCTAACCCCTCCTTATTCCACTACTCCCTTCTGTTATCTTTACACCCTCCTCTTACTCACCTACTCTCTCCTCCCACAGTACACTCCCAACCTGCCCAGCTCCCTACTATCCTACATTAATAATCCCTACCTCTTCGGTTGAATTCCTGCGTCAGGTAATATATGAACCTTACTGTGCCTCAATCTGCCAGACTGTAATTTTATAAACTGATGTATAGCAATCCTATGTGTACATGTTTTTTTATGTTACTTTGTATTTGTTGTCTTTTTATGACTAGCCACTTGGCTTTTATTATGATCTAGGACCTCCTTGAGAATGAGCTTGCTCAACGGAGTTTTCCTGCAATGAACTTGAACTTGAACTTAAATGCTGCCCTTGAACTGAAGATTCCCAGCAAATGCAAAAGAGGTACACTGTGCAAGTTCCTGAAAAATCCCAAACTCTGTGTTAAAGTGTAAATGCAAGTGTTGTTTGTTTTGTGAGGGCAGGTTAACAGTACATCCAAATTCCCAGCACTTCAATTAAACTGATTGTTCCTTGGGGGCACTGTGGATCAAGCTGCTTTAAATAGCACAGTGGCAGGTGTGTTCAATAAATGTATTCTGCAGCTGTCCTCCAGCATCTCCGTTGGCCTCTGTCAGATTAAAATATAAACTTATTTAATCAAACCAAATACACTGCCCTGCACATCACCGTAACAATGTACAAGTAACCCATAGTGTGAATTTGGTGAAAAGGTGATGGTTGAAAACAATAACAAAATACAAATTGTTAGATGCAGGGGTATCATAAATTAATCATCAAAGTGATACATTCCTTATTCCTTCAATTCCCTGTTTTTTTATAATTTTTTAAATAATTTTTAAATTCATAATCCTTGTATTGAATACTATAAAGACCAAAGTCCTTCAAATTATTGTAGACCACAAAGATGATGTCAAGAAGTTTCAGCAACCAAACATTTTTTTTTCTTTTCTGTCTTGTATTGTAGACCTAAAAGAGAAAATAGAATTAAAGGGGGGAGAAATCACATTGGCCCGGATATTCAAATGAGTTGCGCATGGCGCAACTGAGTTGCATCAGCGCAAGTGCGGACTTGAGCCAAGGAGCGATATTCAGCGGGAGCCAGTGCACAGTGCAAATCTCATTGTGCCAATGTGCAACTATAATGAATGCAGGTGCAAGTGCAGGGGGCATGCCCATTAATACCCAGTGCAGTGTGATATTCAACCGTGGCACCATGGTGCAAGTGCTGAGCAAATCAGAGATGTGCTGAGCAGACTTGTTCCTATAAATACAGGCTGCAAGCACACAGAAAACACTTGCACCAGGTGAGAGGGAGTGAGAGAGAGAGAGAAAGAAAGAGACAGAAAGACAAATAGGAAGACAGAGAGAGAGAGTGAGACAGACAGAGCAAGCAGACACAGAGCGAGAGGGACAGAGGTGGCAGTGGAGAGGGAGACAGGGCAGAGAGAGTGTGACAAACAGGCAGACATACTGCCAGGCAGTGCACCAGGGTGGCACACAGCCCACAGCAGCCAACCACCCGGGGGCTAGAGGACAGCAAGGGCCATGGATAGTGTGCCCTTCATGATGGAGGCCATAATGAAGGGTGTGAAGTAGCAGCAGGAACATCAATGTGGACACGGAAGGGCCCATTGGCAGTATGCCTGACACAGGTGGTACCTCGCCCACATCACCTTTGAGCGGTACAGTGACACAGAGATCGTGGGCTGGTACCACCTGAATAGGGCCATTCTGAGGCAGCTCTGAGAGCTGTGCAGTAAGGAGATGCAGGCACCCAACAGATGGAGCTATGCCACATCCGTGGAGATGAAGGTGACAACCATCATGTGCCTGCTCACCACAGGCACCTTCCAGAGACCAAGGGACACCACAGGTATAACCCAGTCAGCCATGTCCCACCTCCTCACACAGTTCCTCAATGCTCTGCTGCCACGTGCATCAGAATACATCCATTTCCCCAGCACACAGGTGGAGTGTGCAGCAACCATGCAGGACTTCCACAGGGTAGTACATATGATTGGCATGATTGGGGCCATTGACTGCACCCACATGGGCATTTGCATGCCACCTAGCCCCAAGGGTGTGGCATACATCAATAGGAAGGGGAACCCGAGTGTCAACTGCCAGGTGGTGTGCAATGCCATGGGGCACATAACCAATGTCTGCACCACACACCCTGGGAGTGCACATGATACATTCATCTGGCACAGCTCTGCGCTGTGCCACAGGTTCAAATATGGGTATATCCCCAGGGCCACCTAGTGAGTGAGTATGGCATGAGCACTGAGTGATGGGCAGAGCATTCCATAGGATGGGGGAGGGTAGGGTGTGCATGTTGGCATTGGTGGCAGGGACAGGCAAGGGGTGAAGTCTAACATAGCAGAGGGCTAACCATGTCAATATCCACACAGGGGATGGAGTCTATCTACTGTGGCCATGGCTGCTCACCCCCTACTGGCACCCATTGTCCCTAGCAGAGAAATGCTACAATGAGGCACACACCAGCATGCACAACATCATCAAGAGAGTCTTTGGCATGCTGAAAGCATGGTTCCATTGCCTAGACAGGTCAGGCAGTGCCCTACAGTACAGCCCCTCGAAAGCCTGTGGCCTAGTCCTGGCCTGCTGCATACTGCACAACATGGCCATTGAACATGGGATAGCTGTCAAGGCTGATGAGGGTGACAGTAGTGGGGACGATGGAGGCAATGGGCTGGAGGGAGGTGGACAGCCACCCCCTGGGTGGAGGGATCCCCAGCTGCTCCAGCAGGCAAGATGGCACAGGGACACCATAGCATGAGAGCACTTTGGTGGACACAGGTAGGTGGTATGGAACACTAGGCCACACAAACAGATAGAGCACACATGCAGGGGTGTGCACAGCACTGGGCATGCACACACTGAGGTGGGTTACAGGGGTAGTGGTGACAGGGGCACACTCCCACACAAAACCACACACAGCACCCTGCACAGCCCCCCACACACACACACACAGGCGTGGGTATGCAGTGTGGATCAGATGCATCACACCGGTGCACAGGTGCAACTGGTGCATGACTGCTGTCATCATGCTCATGCCACACAGCCCAGCGGCTGGGCAAGCTGCAGACTGCAGACGGGGTGGGCCACAGATCATGGCCGCTGCATGGAACCATTGCCACCATGGCCACAGTGGAGGCCGCGCCTAGGCAGATCAGCAACCACAGGCTGCACAACAGCCATGAGGGGTGTAACAGCCCTCCAGGGGTTTAACTGTGGGACTGTGACTGTGTCCGTGCTGGTGTGTCTAGGTGCCCAAACAGCCCAGCCCCGAGCATACCTGGGATGACGACATCTGAGTGTGGCATCAACTGCTCAGGATTTGCCCGAGGCCGGGTACACAGGGTGGATAGCGCACTGTGGGGGGTCATCTGTGCCCGGCCATGCCCTGTGGCAGCCAGCAGTGCAAAGACATCCAAGGTGGCAATGCAATCCAGGGAAGCAGTTGTGACCTCCTGCATGAGCTGCATCCCTGCCAGGATCTGCACAGTGCCCCTCTCCTGCTGCTCGGCTAACTGGTGCACCTCTGTGTGCACAGCACACACCCCAGTGGTGAGCTGCACTTGTTGCTGAATGGACTCCCACAGCAAACGGGTGTGCTCAGCCAGCAGCTCGGCATCCTGGGGCTCCCGGGCTGGATGTCAATCTCCATGTGGTGACTGGCCATGCTTCACAGCCCTCCACCTCTCTGGTGGGTGCTGCAAAGTGGGGCCTGCAGGGGGATTGGGTATGGCACGCGCACCAATGGCAGACCCTGCATCCAGCTGCCCAGTGGCACTCAAAGCCAGCTGCTGCTGCCTGTCCAGCCACTGCACACCACCCAGCACCTGCTTGGCAGCACCTCCACCACCATAGGGCACAGCCTGGACAGCACACACCACTGCACCCGCAGTGGTGGTGGGCAGCTGTTCCACCACTGGCAGGGCACTGGGCATGCTGCCTGTGTCAGTGGCCAGCAGGGGCTTCTCCCCCACAATGGTGGCCATGCTGTCCAGGATGAGTGTTACATCGTCATCAGTGTCGGACCCCACCTCGATCTGTGTCTCTGTACACAGGACTACAAGGCTGGTGTCCTGCAGGAACACATCCAGGGCCTCATCTGACCCCATGTCCAGGACATCTGCCTGCACAGTGGTGGTGAGCTGCAGCCTGTCAGGCTCCTGGATGCCTGTGGAGGTGTAATGCTGGTCCTCTGGGGCTGGTCCAGTGGCCATGGCTGCTGCTGCCGCCGCCAGCACCTCATCATCCACACGGAGGTATGCTGTTGCAGCAAGAGAAAGAGAGGTGTGTTAGTGATGCATTGGCCACATATGCCCCCCACTGTCACTGCCTGTGCCCTGCAGCATGGCATGCATGTGGGTGCGCACTCATGCACATGACAGGCATGCCAGCCGCACTCACACCAGCATGGCCATGTTTGCACCCTCCATGCCCCCAGCTGTGCGTGGTTGACATACTTACGATGCAGTGATGGGCTACCACCCATCTAGAATCTTTCACCAGGCACACCCTCCACTGCGCTGCAGTGCATGGTGGCTGCCACTAACTCCTCTTGCTCCGTGAGTGGTGGCACAGCTACATGCCCCCTCAGTGACATTCTGGGAGGCAAAGATGACCACCACCCTTTCTTTGATGTGCCTCTTGTCCGTTCCCACCTTCTTCCTGCACTCCTGCACTGACCGCTGGTGACTGCCCTGTTGGTTCACATATGCCGCTACCTCCACCCAGGCCCCAGTCCTGGCCTGTGGTGTGCCTGTGGCACTACTCAGCATGGGCTCCCCTGTCAAGGTAGGCCTCAAACAGGTCCTCTGTCTCCACCTTAGTGAAATTGGGCCTGTACTTGTGAGCAGGCCCATACTCCTCACCCTCTTCACATTCCGACATGTCACTTCCTGTGGACATGGACAGCACAGTGTGTCAATGGCAGCAGCAACTTGTTCCATCTCCCCTGCTGTGCTGGCTGCACCCAGTGTGCTACAGCAGCATGCACAACTTACCTCAAAAGGATGCAATACTGGTCCATGGCCTGTGTCGATCTGTGGCACTTTTATAATGCATTGCATGCAAATGAGTTTTAGCGCAATGTTAATGACATGTAATTCCTCCAGTGCGCCATGCAATGGCTGATGAGCTCATTTGCATGTGGCAGCTGAATATCTCAGTTTTGCTCCATGCCCAATGAGTTTGCTCCGGGAGTAAGTCACAGTGCAATGCACACGCATGCACGGTGCGCAGGACTGCAGTGCACATGCGCTGGACGGTGTAATGTCAACAGTTGCACACTGTGCACTGACTGCGCAATGTGGGCCATGGTGAATGGTGGCACCAGGCCTGGTATTGCGCACCTGCACACTGTGCGGTGGCTGAACCTCAATCCCTGCTGTGACCTCTGCCCCGGGTGACCCCCACACCTGTGACCCCAACTAGCTACACCCATGCCATGCATCTCCGAGACTGCATGATGGGCGGACACAGCGCATTTCCCCTCGGCCCACACATCTGGTGCATGCTGTGGCCACATGCACTTACCAATGCCATTTTGCTCGCTGGCTGACACCTGCATCATGGCACAGCAGAGATCACCATGGGCGGTTAACTGGATGCAGGTTGAACTGGTTAACCTGGTCATCTGTGTCCAGCCCCATGCACCCCAACTGTTTGGACAGGCACCACTGCAGCAACCCCGGGTAGCAGTGTGGCAGGCCATTGCTGCCACACCGCAGCAGTACACAGGAGTGGCCAGGACAGGGGAGCAGTGTCGCCACCGCTATGGTGACCTGGCACAGAGAGACCAAGGAGCACCTCCGGAGGCTAAAGGAGCACATCAGGCATGGGGCTGTGCCACAGCCAGATGAGTAGGCCCATAATGCGTGTGTGCCCTGGTGCTGTACTGTGTTGTTGGCTAGGCTGCCTGGCATGCCCTGCAGGGCAGTGCACTGCCATTGTGTGCATCGTGGGGTGTCACTGCCCACCGCTGCCTGCATTGTGATGACACTGTGCAGGGCATGTCAGGCAGGGGCTCACCCTGTGCACAGGGGTAGGGAGGTGTGCAACTGCTGTGGTTGGTTAATGATGTGTACCTGTCTCTGTTCCATTCCCAGGGCCTGAAAACAGGAGAAGAGCAGCAGCAGCAGTGGCAAGAATGCAGGCCTCAGTGGGCCAGGGTAGTGGTGGAGGAGTGGCTCCGGCACCAGTGGGGCCACAGAGAGCAGGTAGGCACTGACATACAGTAGTCCTTCACACCATATGTGGGGGGTGGTGTGGGCATAGCCATTGCCACCTGTGCCATGTACTGTGGCAGCTGTGTGTGTCACTGATGTTGCTGTGATGCTGCCGGAGCACTGTGCCATGTGACTGACATAGCGCAGTTGGGTGGCCACTGTGAGGTGGGGACCACCACTGTGCACTGTTGTGGTGTGCTGCATTGCTGGCAGGCATTGGCCCATCCCCCTGCAGGTGGCCTGTACAGGCCCCCCAGGGGTGTGTGATCCCACTGCCCATTGCACACTGTGGATTGGCATGGTTCCTTGGGACATTGCACTGATCACCTGTCCTGTCCCTTGTCCTAGGTGTCTGGCGGTGGTGCAGGAGGCCCCTCTACTGCTGGCTACTCTGCCAAATCATCCTAATCACCTTGACAACCATGGAGGCAGTGCTGCAGGTCTGCAGAATGCTGCTGGTGGACAGGAGGCAGCGAAGACTGCAAGGGGTGGCAGGCCATGGCCACCACTACTCATGCCCTGATTTTGCCTATTTCCCCAGCTGTACCTCCCCCTCCAGTCCCACTTGCCACTGTACAGTCCCTGTTCCCTGTTCCCTATCCTCTTCCCTCATCTTCCTACCCTCCCCCACACCCTTCTGTTTTACATAGTTGATTTTTCAATATTTGTATCTTTTAACATACCTGCCTGTGTCTCTGTCTGCTTTGCAGGTGGCATGAGGAGCCAAGCTGCAGTGGCCCAGTGCCTGTCCTTGTGGGGTGCATGTGTCGGGGCATGTGTTGTGCTTCTGTGGATTACTGCTGTGTGTTGAGGTGTGTCCCACTGTGGTGGTGTCCCTCCCCTTGGTTAGTGGCTGTGCCTTGGGGTGCTCATGGGGCAGCTGTCAGGGGTCTGTGGTAGGTGTGTGTGCTTAGCTGCATGGTCTTGGATGTGGCCTTCTTTGGTTTGGGTGTGTAGGGGGGCATGGCCTGCAGCCTGTGGAGGGGCCCCCCTTGGTGGCCATCCATTCACCATTGGCAACCCCTGTTGCCTACTGTCTGTGCCACTGTTGTGTTCTGGGCTGGGGGTTGGTGCGCCTGTGTGTGCCCTGCTATGCCAAACTAGTGGTGGCCTCCTGTGGCCTGTCACTGTGCTTCCCTGGCTCTGTATCTGGGTCACCTCTCTGTGCCATGCCCCCCTCTGTTGCTCTGCTTCCACAGTTGCCCTGGGGCTTATCTGTCTGCGCCATGGTGCACCTGTGTTTACACAATCGCGCACCTCTGGTTGCACCATGGCACATCCGTGGTTGCACCATGGTAAAACTGTGCCATATTCAGCTGGGTTGCGCTGGTGCAGTGTGACCAGCACAGCCTCTGAATATGGCTCCTGTTGTGCCACAGCGAATCGGATTTGCGCTACACCGGACTTGCACCGGCCTTTGACACATTTCTGAATATCTGTGCCCTTACTGGCAAGTCATACGGACAATTTATACATCTGTAGTTTCTATACTTCTCATTGTTGCCACTGCAGATATGCTCTTATCATCTCCCAGGAAGGGATTACTATCCCAGTCATCATTTTATCCACTGGTAATACAGGCTCCCAGTTTAAATATGTCTGCTTTCTAACTGCTGCAATTTCCTTTTTCTGTCTCCTCCTCTTGGTGGAGCGGGGACATGATCGATCCCCATAAAACTGAAAGTTTTCAAATCAAATGCATGATCCTCCTGCCAATGTTTTCCCACTGGGGTTGTACTATGGGAGTTTGAAATCAGATGTGCATGTTCCTGTGCACGCTCCTTGAGGGAGCATGTAGTCATTCCTATGTACAACTTTGGACAGAGGCACCAAACAGCATTTACAACATATTGGGTGTGGCATGTTATGAAATGTTTTATTTCATTATATGTTTTCATGATATATATGATTAGAGGGACTTGTATATCTAACATCCCAATATTCCACCCTGATTTTTGTGTTGCTGGTAACGACTATGAACAACCAAATCCTTGATAATAACACCCCTTCTATAAACAGTACAGAGACCTTTTTCAACTACCTCCCCCAAGAAGAGATGTGAAATTTTGCCAGTGAAATTCCCACGAAACCAGCAGTTTTGCCATGTGAAATATTTTGCATAATTCAGGTGTTCTGTGAAATATTTCATGAGGTGCGAAATTGTGAAATTTCACCCACAAAATGTGAAATTTAACATTTTAGCTGCAAGTAGTGAATGTTGCCATTTCGTGGGCAGAAGTTCACATTCTGTGGATGAAATTTAGCACTCCATGAGCAAAATTCCACATTTTGCTTCCACGAAACATTTCATGAAACAGCCATAGTACAAGAAAAATTTTGTGTAACAAAATTCAGCAATTTCGCACATCTCCACCTCCAAGTCCTCATCTACTGCCAAAATCAGCCAATACTGTTTGAGTGCCCTCCCCCCCCAATTTGCTGTGTGACTGAACTGAATTCAGTGATAAAATTAACACATTGATCTGAACAGCATTTGTGACTTCTTGAGATCAGGAGACTAGCTCTCTCTTTTTCGCTTGCTTTGCTGCAGTACTGCATCATCATACCCCCTTGCATGGAACCCATTTTTCTGATCTGATGACTGTTTGTCAAAGGTTTCTATGTCAGAACAGTTCCTGGTATCATCAACATAGCAGTATTTCCTATTACTGTACCTCCTGATAATCTCGTGTGATAGCATCATTTATATGGACAGCAATACCAGGGAGAGGACTTAGGAACACTGCAATCAATAGTAACTGTATGCAACAGGAAATGTCATAATTCTAATGACTCCTCTCAGATGTCTAGGAATATCTAGAACCATAACAACATAGATCTTTACAATCCTGCCCACTCCAGCATATTGTCACCCAGCAAACCTATGTCTACCAAGTCAAATGCTGATGAGTGGTCAAGGAGCATTGCCCCTGATATCTTACAGTGATCCCTTGTGAGGAGAAAATCATTACAAACCCATACCAGTCATCTCTGTACTAAGGCACTGGCAGAACCCAGACTGAAAGGTCTCAAAGATATCATACCTCTCGATGATGGTCACCCAACTGCACTGACAACACTTCAACAAACAACAGGTTGGAGAATGGCTGAAAGTTAGACAGAACATCAAAGTTCATTGATTGCTTTTTAACTATATCTATACAGAAACACTAAATGGGTAATATCTGTACACCTAAAAGATGTTCTGGCAGTACATTAAATTTCACAATAAAGTTGATTCTGTATAGATGGTCACTGTGGTAGACATAGAAACATAGAAACATAGAATTTGATGGCAGGTAAGAACCGCTTGGCCCACCTAGTCTACCCATTTCCCTACCTAATGGATAAGCTGCAGATCCTAGTTAACCAACAGCCTACTTCCTCCTACCCCCCACTAGAATTGCCTTATGTATGTCCCATGCATTCTTGAATTACCCACTGTTTTGACTCTATGACCTCCTCAGAAAGGCTGTTCCACGCATCTACAACCCTCTCTGTGAATAAATACTTCCTCACATTACCTCTGAGCCGTCCCCCCACCTTCAAATTGTGCCCCTTGTTCTTGCACATCTCTTTTTTTGAAAGATGCTACCCTCTTGTACTTTGTTGATTCCCTTGAGGTATTTGAAAGTTTCTATCATGTCCCCCTCTCTCCCTCCTTTCCTCGAAGTTATACAACTTAAGCTCCTGTAGTCTTTCTTCATAAGTCTTCTGGTGCAGACCCTGCACCATTTTGGTTGCCCTCCTCTGGACAGCCTCCACCCTGTCTACGTCTTTGCAGAGATGGGGTCTCCAGAACTGTACACAGTACTCCAGATGTGGTCTTACCAACTGTCTGTACAGAGGGACAACTTCCTGTTTTCTACTGGTGATGTCTCTCCCTGTGCATCCCAGTATCCCCCCAGCCTTCCTTACTGCCTTCTCACATTGCTGGCCCACCTTTAGGTTGTCTGATATGGCTACACCCAGGTCCCTTTCCATTTTTGTTGTTGTCAGTATCTCACCCCACATTGTGTACTCTTGCCCTGGGTTTTTGTTTTCCGGGTGCATTACTTTGCACTTCTTTGCATTGAATCTAAGCTGCTATACATTTGACCATTCCTCCAACCTAGCCAAGTCCCTTTTCATTCTTTCCACCCCACCTTGCATATCAACCCTGTTGCAGATCTTTGTGTCATCTGCAAAGAGACATACCTTCCCCTCCAGTCCCTCCACAATGTCACTTATAAAGACATTAAAAAGGACCGGCCCCAGTACTGAACCCTGCGGTACCCCACTAGTAACTCTCCTTTCTTCACTGTGGACTCTGTTTACTATTATCCGCTGTGTCCTGTTGTTCAGTCAGTATTTTACCTAGGCTACCACCCTGGGACCCACTCCCAGGCTGGCTAATTTGTTTAGTAATCTTTTGTGTGGGACTGTGTGAAATGCCTTGCTAAAGTCTAGGTAGGCCATGTCCACAGCCCCTCCCTGGTCTACTACTTTGGTCACCCAATCAAAGAAATCAATTAGATTTGTCTGACATGACCTTCCCACTGTGAATCCCTGCTGCCTTGGGTCCTCTGCCCCACTGGCCTCTAGGTACTCAGCAATGATTTCCCTCAGAAGTGATTCCATAATTTTCCCCACCACTGAGGTCAAACTGACAGGTCTGTAGTTTCCTGCCTCTGTCTTGCTCCCACTTTTGTGAAGGGGAATCACATCCGCCATTCTCCAGTACTCAGGTACCACACCATCCTCCCATGATTTATTAAAAAGGGTAGTCAGTGGTGTTACTAGTTCTTCCCTTAGTTCTTTTAGAATTCTGGGGTGAATCCCATTAGGCCCCATTGCTTTATCCACCTTCAGTTTTAAGAGATCTTTCAGAACCCTTTCTTCTGTTAAAGGACTAATATCAACCCCCCTATCCAGAGTGCTTCTATTGACTGGATTAGGACTCTCCCCCTGCTTTTCTATTGTGAATACTAAGCAGAAATATTCATTCAGTATCCCTGCTTTTTTGCTGTCGCTCTCTGCCCAACCACCTTCCTCTTTATTCAGCCTCGGTATCCCTGCTTCGTCTTTCTTTGTTCTCTAATGTACCTATAAAAGGTTATATCCCCCTTCATAACTGATTTGGCTATCTTTTTCTCAGTTTGGGCCTTTGCTATTCTGACTGCCTTCCCTGCTTCCTTCTGCTTTAACTGGTACAGTTCTCTGTCCTGCTTCTTCTGTGTTTCCTTATACTTTCTGAATGCTATCTTTTTCTCCCTTACCTTCCCCGCCACTTCTTTTGAGAACCATAGTGTTTTTTTCCTTCGCTTGGATTTTTTTATTTGCTTCACACAAAGGCTTGTTGCCTCTGTGATGGCATTTTTGATGTTTCCCCATTGTTGCTCCACCCCACCTTCTTGCCTGTTTGCTAGTGCTTTTCTGAGGCACTCTCCCATTTTGACAAAATCAGCCCTCCTGAAGTCCAGTACATTCACTTTTTTGGTGGCTTGACTCTACAACTAAGTTTATCGTGAACTACACTGTTTGGTGGTGTTTGTTCCCAGATGGCTATCCACTTCAAGATCAGAGATCCTCTCTCCGTCCCCATTTGAAAGTACCAGGTCTAAGATTGCTCCCTCCCAAGTGGGTTCCAAAACTAGCTGTCTGAGGCATGACCCGCCTCGGGCACCAAGAATGGCCCTGCTCTTGGATGTGGCTGCAGCAAAGGTGCTCCAGTTAACATCTGGCATATTCAGGTTCCCCATCAGCAATATCTCACCTTTCTCTGCCATCCCAAGGATGCCTTCTATCATCTCCTTGTCTATTTCCTCCCCCTGACATGGAGTCTGTATACAACCCCTGTGCGGATTGTGGACCCATTTCCAGTCTCCAGGGTGGTCCACAGTGCCTCCTCTCCTCCCTGTTTACCATTTAGTTATGTTGCTTTGATCCCTTCCCTTACATAACAAGCTACTTCTCCTCCTCTTCTTTCCTCCCGGTTCCTTCTGTAGATTGTGTACCCTGGTATGTTGACATCCCAGTCATGGTTCTCTGTGTATCATGTTTCTGTGACTGCCACGATACCCAGGCATCCCTCTTCCATCAAGGCCACCATTTCAGGGAGCTTTTTACCTAGACTATGGGCATTGGATCTCATTACCCTCCATTTTTTCTGGCTTTATTTCATTTTCCCCATCCCTGTCCTTAATACCTTTGTCTTTTTCTCCATTTACCCCTGCCCTTATCCATATTGACTGCTTTATCTTGGTGTTTATCTCACTAACTACCTTGATTTATTTGGGGGCGGGGGCTAGGATTTCCCTTCTCCTTTTGAGTTCCTCCAGCATCCCTTTTTTAAACTCAGCTGGAACCACTACAATGGATCTACATTCTATTATCACACCACCATGGATCCCCACTCCTGTAAACTTTTATGTTTCTACCTGGATTTGAACCCTGGTATCTTTCTAAAATATAAAAATTAGATTTGCAATCAGATTTTAACTGTTGGACTCCTGCTTGCTAGCCTGTTTAGGGTTTAGGTTACACAAGTTATTTGATGCATTCCCTTGACTGATGATTAATTTAAAAGCCATTTCAAATTTTAAAGGTGTGTTTAATGTTATTAACCGTAATTATAAAATGTCAAGAACAATGTCTGTGAGATATTCAGATTTTCATTTTTAAAGTGAAAAGATAAATTAGTAACAAGTATTGGAAAATGTTATATTCTCATCCTCAGGGGATTAAAACATTGGTGGAAAAACCTCTGGCAATAAGTAAAAAAGCCAGGAGTTTCAGTGATAGATTATTGTCATTGGTTACACAGTACCAGAAAAACAGAGTGGGTCAGATTGGTTAAAAAGTGAAATTCACGATCGTTTGCCATGTGGAAAATGTATTCAGTGTTCACACACATATAAAGGAATTTAAAAATATGGCTAGGGATGAGAAGGCAGGCAGTAATGACTCTAATGAGAGATTGTATTACAAGGCAATCTACACATTTCGTGTATATGGTCGAATGTCCTTGTAATATGATTTACATAGAAATGACAAGACAGGATTTAACTAAATGTATATCAGAACATAAAAGTGCAACCTGTTGTGACGATATGTTGCCATCTCTAGCAAGACATTTTAAGCACTACAGGCATACAATCCCCCAGCTTTAATTTTGGGGGGTTGGAAAGAATAGAAAAAACAGTGAGGGGTGGCAATTGGGAAAAACAGATTTTATTAAAACAGGCTCAGTGGACATATCAGTTAGACATGTAACTAAGAAATATGGTCTGAAAAAGGAGATTAACTGGACCAGAATACTGTAATGTGAAACTGATTTTGAAGCTTTTTTATTAGCGTGGAATGGTGACCTGGTCCTGTTCAATTTAGGGATGGATATCCCAAAGAGGGGTTACATTGTTTTTGTTTTTTTTAGCAGAAGTCTAATACTCCTGTTACTCAAAATCTGAAAGTCATTCCACATTTTTGGAAGTCAAAATACTTCCCAGATCTCACAATTTAGAAGCCAATATTCTAGGAAGGATCAATTTATGGATGTTAATATAAACATTAGTGGTAAAATACAATTTATTTTTGAAAAATCCATCATTTCTCAGCTTATATGCCCAGGTGAGGTGTATAAAATATGGGAGAGGTTTTGACACTCACAAAGCATGAAAAAGACCTTGGGGTTATCATATCTGATGACCTCAAGGTAGCACAGAAGTGTGACAAGGCAGTAGGAAGGGCCAGAAGGATGCTGGTGTGCGTAGGGAGGGGAATTACCAGCAGAAGGAGATAGGTGGTGTTATCACTGTGTCAGTCATGGTGAGATCCCACCTTGGGTGCTGTGTTCAGTTCTGGAGACCACATCTCAGGAAGTACATAGACAAGATAGAAACTGTCCAAAGGAGGGCAACTAAAATGGTGCGGGGTTGCATCATAAGCCTCATGAGGAGACAGACTGAGGGATCTCAATATGTTCACCCTGGAAGAGAGAAGGGAGAGTGGGACATGACAGAGACCTCTAAGTACCTTATTGGGTTAACATGGGGTGCAAGGGAATATTTTTCACAAGGAAAAGTGTACTAGGACAGGAGGGCATTAGAGCTGCGTGGAATGGGAAAATTCAGAATTCACAAAATTTTGTGGAATTTTAGCAGACATTTTAAAATTTAGTAATTTGATCATAACTCAGCCATCTTTAGAGATAGAGCTCTGAAATTTGGCATGCCCACCTTTTCAAAGGAGGGATACTGAAATGCCAAATACCATGACCATTAGGATAGATAGTTTCAAAACTATAGGTGCTCAAAGTCTGTCATTTTATTCTTTGTGCAAAATTTAATGAACATTTTAATCTGCATATACCTCAGCCATCTATTGGACCAGAGATCTTATATTTGACATGCTTACTTGATCATAGGTGTTCTAACAATGTTCCAAATTTCATGACATTATGATGAATCATTTCAGAACTATGTGTTCAAAGTCTGTCACTTTATGCTTTGTGGGGAATTTCATCTGCATATAACTCAGGCACCTTTGGAGCTAGACATGTGTAAATTAGCACAAATAACATTTTTGTAATGCTTTTATAATTGTCTAAATATGGAGAGAATTGGATTAGAGATTTTTAAGTTAAAAGGGGTTCAAAACTTCACTGTGTAAATATTTGCAAAATTTTGTGAAACCTCTAACAAATGTGGATGTTTGTAACTTCATTGTTCTTCCAGGCATAGACTTAACATTTGACATGTATCCAAAGTCAGTGTATCCTGGTGTCTAACACAACAGGATAAACTAGTTTAGCAGCTCTAAATTTGCAGAAGATAAAAAAACCAAAACAAATTATTGGTAACATTCTCACATATTTTTGGTAGCATATAGATGAAGCATCCAGAATTATTTTTGTGGAATTTAACCTTTACAATCAACGTATCACTACTTCATTTGATAAGCTGGGCTGAGCTTTTTGAAGTCCTGTTATTCCTCTCTGGGTGAATATTTGTCACCCCCCCCCTTTTCTTTTGGCATAGCCAGATTAACTCAGTAGAACTACTAATCCCACTATCATCTTTGTTCTTTACAGCGACAAACTTCATTAAAGCGTGAGTCATCTACTCCTTTTCCTATCGACCTATCCTCTTGGAATAGTCATAATTCCTCCTTTCTGGTGCCCCAGACATTGTCTTCCCCCACTACAACTTTTTAAGTACCTCTAAGTCCCTAAGTCAGGTTTGAAACCACTCAGCAAGCAGCAGGAGATTTGGCAAACTTGCTCCCTGACCTGTTTGGAAAGAGTGGATGAATGTGGAACTTGTGATATCTTGCTGGCAAATTGTGAGTACTAAGCTGTTTATGCACCATCTTGACTTTCTGTAAAATCTTTAATCGGTGCAGTGATCTGATCCATTTCTTGTTCACGCTCCAGTAGGCTGGCCAGACGGAACAGGTGGAACAGGTCCAATTTTATTTTTACTGGAACTACACAACTTGAGAAGTATATATTCGCTGCCTGGGTATCTTTATTTCTTTATTTTTCATCAGGAAACAGCTTGGGCTCTAGGCTACATATCTTCTCGGTTTCAATCTGTATTGATAGAACTATAATCAGCAATACAATTTCGGCATTCTGAGAGAAGACGTACTTTCCCCTCCCGGTCGATCTGCTCATCAATTTTGTAAGAGACTGGGCTATTTTAGTAGATATTAGAAAACCACACTGATGTGGTCACTTGTTTCCAGCTATCAGCTTTTATATTAACACCAAGCACAATGCTATTTTGCAGCAGCATAGGAGGAGTTTCCCTCAGTATTTTTGAGTTTTCTCCCCTTTCTTTGTTGTTTTTAAAGAATGTATCAGCTACATATTACCTGTGACCTTAAATTGCTTAGCTCAATTCTAATTTTGAATGGGTTTTGAGAGTTGTAGAGTGGAAAGGATTGGGGCACAACTTGGTGGGAAGGAGCTATTGCAGCACTAAAATCTTAAGTTCAATTAATTTTCCTACACATCTCACACTTCATTGTGTGCTTATCTCAGGATCTTAAAAACAGCCTCCACAGTTTAACATAGTTTCCTTAATCTGCTTTGCTTTAAGGGAGCAATGTGCTCTATCCAGTCTGCAAGTTCCCTTTTGTACTTGTTAACAAATGAATTTTGAAAACATTAATGACAAACTGGCCCCCCCATCCACCCCAGAACAGGCTCCTACTTCCATCCCTGAACCAGCTCCAACATCAACCATGAAACCAGCTCCCACCTCCACCCCCAAACTGGCTCCCACCTCCTCCCCCAAACCTGGCTAGACAGCACTGAAGTACACCAGCCAGCAGGTAGCTCTTTGATAAATTCTTTAACAAAAATTTTTGTAACAAAAAGTGAAGTTTGTAATCCTTGTGCATCCTAACTATTCATGAGTGCATTATGGTGCTTACTTCAAGAAAGTACATTTGTACAGCTGTTAGCCTACAGTTCCAGATTTGACTTTGAATCTCACCACCACCACTTACTCACTGTTGACACTGAGCAAGTCATTCAGATCTCTGTCAAAACATGGAAACTGATGGCAGATAAGGACTGCTTCACCCACCTAGTCTGCCTGTTTTCCCTACCTACTGTAATACCACAAAATCTCCTTGATCTCTAGCTTTATCACACACCCCCACACAAATATACAGTTTTTAATTCTCTGTTTTTCACCCCATTAGCTTTTTTAACCTCTCTCTATCTCACTGAACCTCTCAGTATTTAATCTTCCTCAGGTCTCACTTAAAGAGCCCCTGACACCATTGGGATAACTTTGAAAATGTAAGATTTATATTTTCTGCAATTATCCCCCGTTCCCCTTTTTCATTATTACTGAAGACAGCTTCATGAAAACAGGATCACTGCCCTCTAGAGTTCATCTACTCTTAGCAATTTATATGCACCTGACATCATAATCCAAGTTTATGACATCATAATTATCGCTACAGCAACAGGCTGTGATGTCATAAACAGAACTATGATGTCAGGTGTAGGCAAGGAGCCACAGCAGATAGAAACATAGAAACATAGACTTTGATGGCAGATAGGGACTGCTAGGCCCATCTAGTCTGCCCATTTCCCTACCTACAGGATAGGCCGCAGATCCTAGCTAACCAACAGCCTATTTCTTCCTACCCCCCACAAGAATTGCCTTATGTCTGTCCCATGCATTCTTGAAATCTCCCACACTTTTAGACCCCACAACCTCCTCAGGAAGGCTGTTCCATGAATCCACTACCCTTCTCTGTGAAATAATACTTCCTCACATTGCCCCTGAACTGCCCTCCTTCTATCTTTAAATTGTGTCCCCTTGTTCTTGTAAGTCTCTTTTTCTGAAAGATGCTACCCTCTTGGACTTTGTTGATTCCACTGAGGTACTTAAAAGTTTCTATCATGTCCCCCTCTCCCTTCTTTCCTCAAGGGTATACATATTAAGCTCCTTTAGTCTCTCCTCATCGGCTTCTCTTGCAGACCCTGCACCATTTTAGTGCCCTCCTCTGGACTACCTCTATCCTGTCTATGTCCTTGTGGAGATGGGGTCTCAGAACTGGACACAGTACTCCAGATGGGGTCTCACCAACTGTCTGTACAGAGGGATAACAACTTCCTGTTTTCTGCTGCTGATGCCTTTCCCTATACATCCCAGTATACCCCCAGCCCTCCCTACTGCCTTCTCACATTGATTGCTAACCTTAAGGTCATCTGATATGATTACCTCCAGGTCTCTTTTCTTTTTTGTTGTTGTTACTACCTCCCCACCCATTGTGTATTCTTCTCCTGGTTTCTTGTTTCCCAGGTGCATTATTTTGCACTTCTATGCATTGAATCCTAGCTGCCATACTTCTGACCATTCCTCCAACCTTGCCAAGTCCCTTTTCATCCTTTCCACGCCTCCTTGTGTATCAACCCTGTTGCAGATCTTTGTGTCATCTGCAAAAAGGCATACTTTTCCTTCCAGTCCCTCTGCAATGTCACTGATGAAGACATTAAAGGACTGGACCCAATACTGAACCCTCTCGGTACCCCACTAGTAACCCCTCTTTCTTCAGAGTGGACTCCATTTACAATTACCTTCTGTGTCCTGTTGTGCAGCCAATTTTTACCTAGGCTACCACCCTGGGACCCACTCCCAGGCTAGTTAATTTGACTATTAATCTTTTGTGTGGGACTGTGTCAAATGTCTTGCTAAAGTCTAGGTAGGCCATGTCCACAGCCCTCCCTGGTCTACTACTTTGGTCACCCAGTCAAAGAAATCAATTAGATTAGTCTGACATGACCTTCCACTGTGAACCCATGCTGCCTTGGGTCCTGTGCTCCACTGGCCTCTAGGTACTCAACTATTCCTTCCTTCAGAGTGACTCCATCACTTTCCTACCACAGAGGTCAGACTGACAGGTCTGTAGTTTCCTGCCTCTGTCTTGGTCCCACTTTTGTGAAGGGAATCACATCCGCCTTCCTCCAGTCCTCGGGTACCACACCATCCTCCATGATTTATTAAAAGAGTAGCCAGTGGTTTCACTAGTTCCTCCCTTAATTCTTTTAGAATTCTGGGATGAATTCCATCAGGACCCATTGCTTTGTCCACCTTCAGTTTTAGGAGTTCTTGCAGAACCCTTTCTTCTGTGAAAGGACTGGGATCGACCCCCCTATCAAGAGTGCTTCTGTTAATTGGATTAGGCACTTCCCCCTCCTCTTTTGTGAATACAGATCAGAAATATTCATTCAGTATCCCTGCTTTTTCACTGTCCCCCTCTACCCACCCACCGTTCATTCTATTCAGCCTCACTATCCCTCCCTTTGTCTTTCTACGCTCGCTGATGTACCTATAAAAGGTTTTATCCCCCTTCTTAACTGAGTTGGCAATCTTTTCCTCAGTTTGGGTCTTTGCTATTCTGACTTCCCTCCCTGCTTCCTTCTGCCTTAACTGGTACAGCTCTCTGTCCTGCTCCTTCTGTGTTTCCTTATACTTCTGGAATGCTATCTTTTTCTTCCTGACTTTCACAGCCACCTCTTTTGAGAACCATAGTGGCTTTTTCTTTCATTTTGATTAGTTTATTTGCTTCACACTAAGGCTTGTTGCCTCTGTGATGGCAGTTTTGATGATTCCCCATTGTTGCTCCACACCTCCTTCTAACCTGTTTGCTAGTGCTTTTCTGAGGCACTCTCCCATCTTGCCAAAGTCAGTCCTCCTAAAGTCCAGTAGGGCACAAATCCTGTTACCATGCAAATGCCCTTAGTAATGAAGAAATAAAGGTGAGAATTACAGAAAGAGACACGATATATAAAATGGATTATGTTTGAATATTACAGTTTTCTAAAGTTTTCCCATAGGGTCATGGCCTCTTTAACCTCACTTTGTTCCTAATGGCTGCTGTATCAGTTTGTGGCTTGTAAAGTGTTTTGGGATACAATGTGTATGAAATTGCCTATATTAAACCCAACTCCTTTCCTTTCAGCATGTAAGTGAGGAGGCAGTATAGCGCAGTGGTCTAAGGCTCTGAGCTGCAAATCTGGTGACATCCAGCAGACCAGACCTGGGTTTGAATCCCACAGCTTCCACTTGCAAACTGTGTGACCCTGAGCAAGTCACTTAACCTCCTTGTGCTCCCAGGTCACTCCTGTAAAAAAGCTTTCAGCTTAGTGTGCTATACCTGGTTAAACAACTAAATAAAAAAAAATAAAAAAAGTATTACTTAGTTGTTAGCACATGCAGCTCTGGATCAAAAGGTCATGTGTTCTAGTCCCATACTGGGCCTTTGGATCATACCTTAAATGCTCGCACCCAGATGCAATATTAGGGAGATGCTGAAATATTGGGGTGTGTCATCCTTTGGACGAGATGTTGACTGAGGTCCTTTCTGCTTATCCCAATTGCTGTCCCACTGGGTGTCCAGGTGGTGTTGCAGACTACCAGTAAATGGTAGAGTCCTTGAGGGTGGCCTAGTCCTGGACTGGAGAGGTAGGTTTTTGCATGACATCCCACCATTCCCACCCATTCAGACAGTGCTCATAATGCTCAAGAGAGAGCTAGCCACAAGGATCCTGTTAATCCCGGAATGGGCCAGGCTGATATGGTACTCAGTGCTCCTGATCCTGTCCAGCAGGATTCTAATAAGCCTTCCAATGAAGTACAACCTATTCACTCTATCTTGTGACCAATCCCCCAGTGTTATTTTCTGAATGCTGCTGATTTTATTTTCAAATTACAGACATCATCCCACCCAACCCTCCCTCTCTAACCCCCACCCCAACACATGCAGCCCTTTTGGCTCTGGCCAGAATTTGTTAAAGTTTCACCAGTTGCAAGAACAGAACTCGTCCCTTCTAATTTCATTTAGTTATTTATTTAATGTTTTACCAGGAAGAACATACTGAGCAGAAGCTTGTTTCCAGATGCATCCTGGGGGGAAGGGGAACGAGGATGGCAGTACAGAATCATAGTGAATACAGCATTTTCAGAGGATTGAGAATACACACAATACATATGCACAATGGCACAATAAATACAGTATGAGTAAATAAAATAAGCAAAACTACAATTACAAACTACAAGAAGTTTACAATAATGCAGATAAACATTTTACACAACTTAAGAATAGAGCAACAGAGTGCCAGCAAATTGAAAGAACCTAGTACACAGTTCTAGTTACATGGTGCAATAAATAGGATACAGAAACAGCTTCGGTGGTGGATTAATATATACTTAAATGACTAGAGCCTGAATGCATCATCGGAAGACAGCAGCATAGGGGTAGCTGGGGTGGTTGAGGCAAAGGATATGGAACACGTGCAGGGGGAGTGGAAATGTTTTTTTATGAGGTAATTTAAAACCCAGGGAGAGGGGGCAAATTGAATATGCCTTGGGAAGGAGTTCCACAGAGTTTGAAACCTGTATGAAAAGGCTGCCTGACTGGCTGAGGAGGTATGACAAAGGATGGATAAGTAGGGGGAATCATAATTTCTGAGCAAATAAGAAGGGGAAGAGGTAAGGGTGGAGAGAGAGAAGAAGAGAGATAGGAAGGTAGGGACCGTGACCAGAATTTGGCCAAGAGGCTGATGCAATGAGTGCTCTGTCTATTCTCAAGGGAGGGGAGAGACAGAGATTAGTAAAGGGTACAGTGGTGAGTGTGAGGGGGCTATTCGAGAATGAAGTGGCAGAAGGAGTGGAAGAGTGTGTCCAGTCTTGTTAAGGAGGAGGAGGATGGGGCGGCACTGTATATGACATCCCCATAATCAAAGATGGGGAGAATAATTTTCTGTACAAGAGCCCGGTGAGCTGGTAGTGGAATGCAGCCCTGGCTGCAATACAGGGGACCCAGTTTAGGGTGCAATTTCTTGTGTATGGCCTCAATGTGTACAGAAAAGTTGAGGTGTCAGTCAAACCAAACACTGAGGAATCTAAAGGGAGAACAGTCCTCAAGTATTGCCCCATCCAGGGTGTAGAAATAAGGGAGGAAAGGGAGCCGAGAGAGTCTCTGCCTAGTGCTGAAGGTCATGGAGACAGTTTTCTTGGCATTCAGGACACATTGGTTGGAGCAGAATCACAGCTGAACATTACTGAAGTCATGCTAAAGTCAGGCCACCACCTCAGTGATAGAGGAACCAGAGGCATGCAAGATGGTGTTGGCTGCATACATATGGATAGAGGTGTGTGAGCAAGCAGTGGGTAGGTCATTTAAGAAGAGAGAAAATAACAGGAGGCCAAGGACAGATTATTGGGGCACACCAGTGGTTATGGGGAGAGGGAGAGGGGAGAGGGGAGAGGGAGAGGGGAGAGGGGAGGGAGAGGGTTGCCAATCTGAACAGACTGTGACCTACCTACTAGGTAGGAATGGAACCAACTGGTAGACTCAGTGGAGAGACCTGCAGAGGAGAGAGATAAGAGAGGAGGAGGGGGTGGGACACAGTATCAAAGGTCTTTGCTAAGTTGATGAAAAAGGCAGCGGTGATGTGTCCCTGGTCCATGCAGGATTGGATGGAGTTAGTGATCCTCAGCAGTGAGGTGATGGTTGAGTGGATTCTCCTAAAACCAGACTGATAAGGGGTGAAAAAGGAAGTTGTGTCAAGGAAGGAGGAAAGCTGAGATAGGACTAGATGCTCCTGCAGTTTAGTGAGGATGGGAAGACGTGAGATTGGGCGGTAGTTTCTGATGGAGGAGGGGTCACCTCCTTTGAGGAGGGGGAAAACAGTGGCCTGTTTCCACTCATCAGGAACAATTTTGAGGGAGAAGGAGAGATTTAGCAGAGAGGCAAGAGGGGGCACGAAGGCAGGGGCAGATAAATATAACATTTTGGCATCCAGCCCTGAGGGGCACTTTTCCTTTGAGGGATTTAGCACAATAAGAGCATTGTAGCTGTTCTCTGGGGTAACAGGACTGAAACTGAAGAAATGTGAGGGAAGGAAGAGGGGAAGGGAAAGGACAGGATCAGCTGAGACTGAGGGGAGAGATGACATCATGGATGACACACAGGTGGTAAAGAAGGAATTGAACTCAATTGCTACAGATAGAGGGTCAGACAATGTGCCATTGCCAGTTTTAATCACGGGAGTGGGGTGGTCGAGATTGGGGGTGGAATAAGGAATTTGCCATCTTCCAGAACTTAGAGGGTGATTTTTATTTGTAAGGAAGGTGTACTGAAAATATTCTGACTTAGCAAGTCTGATTGCCCTGGTGCAGGCATTTTGGAGTATTCTATATTTCTGGAAGTCTGTAAGAAGGTTGGAGGATTTATGAGTCTTCCATGCTTCGTCATGAGCTCGGAGACAGGCTAAGAGATCAGCAGAGACCCAGGAAAGGTGAGTCCCATGCACACAGATTCTTCTCAGAGGTGCATGGGTGTCCCACATGGAGAGAAGATTAGACTTGAAGTAGTCAAGAGCAGCATCGATGGAGAGGGCACGGGTGATAAAGGACCAATCTATGCTGGCCAGATCATGCAGAAGGGAAGCAATATTTAGGGACTTGTAGGACTGAAGCTGCAGTGTTTTTTGGGGGGGATTTGGGATGGTGGATTTTTCTCACTGTATAGATCAGGTGGTGGTCGCTTAATGAGCAGGAGTAGACCAGCTGTAATTATATGATGTGGGCGGGAGGAGAGGACCCAGTCTAACAGAGAGTGGTTGAGGGATTTTGTATTTAAATGGGAGGGTTCATTGAGGAGTTGAGTGAGGTTCAGTGCAGCAATGTCCTGCTGAATTTTAGAATGAGAAGGGGAAAGACAATTTATACTGAAGTCACCCAAGACATGGAGTTCACCATTAGCTGCATGAGTTTGTAAGGTGGTGGCTAAGAGGTCAGTGACTGATGATGTGTGTGCACTGGGGCAGCAGTAGGAGCCCACAATGAAAACAGGTATGAAGCAAAGAAAGGTGAGTTTCACCAACAGAGACTCATGTGTCTGAGGGATGATGTTGCAAGTATCGGTGTGAGTGTAAGGGAGGAGGCTACATACAAGGCAACTCCTCCACCCTTTCCATTGCCAAGCTGGTCCTGGTGGATGAGGGAGTAGCCAGGGACAGAGACACAATCATCTTGGATGTGAGGTTTTAGCCAGGTTTCTGTGATGATAAGGACACCAGGTCTGAGGGAGAGTGCTAATGGTTGGAGCAACGAGATTTTGTTGAGGAGGCTCCTGATGTTTAGGTGAACTAGCTTGAGGCCACGGAGAAGTTGTAAGGGTGTGGCAGGGTCAGGGCCAGGATTGGGTCAATATCTCCAGTGAATAAGAGCAGAATTGTGAACATAAACTTTACATGGGGTACCATGCAAATTCAGTTAGAATGGCAATGAGGAGTGGGGGAGACTAGGGGTGAACCAGTGATAGAGTCTAGGGGGTTCAGTCTGGCATGGAAATGGGGGGGGAAGGATTGAGGGGCTTATTGGCCAGGTGTTGTGCAACCAGAAGTTGGCCAGTGATGTGGGTGAGGAGCTAAAGGGAGGTGGGAGAGAGAGAGAGGCAGAGGTGAGCAGGTTTAATAACAGGAAAGATTGGGTAGAAAAGTGCAGAAGGGACAGAAAGAGAAATAGCAGAGGGAGGATAAAGAGACTGTGAGTGAGCATAATGGTGTGGAGAAACAGAATGGGTAGGTAGAAATGAGTAAGGTAGAGGGTGAGACAGTGAAATGATGTGGAAACGGGGGAAAGCAGAAATGATGAGTATTGAGGGTGAAGTACTGCTAAAAAGGAGAGAGCTTTAGTGCCAAGCACTAGTTATGCAGGAAGCCATGAAGCTATTCCCAATTATGCAGAAAGCCGTGAAGCTAGTCCCAGTAGTGGTGGGAGGACAGGTAGAGTACAATGACAGAAACGGGTTTCTAGAGACTGTGACCAGGAAGGAATCAAGTGTGGTGGGTGTAGCAACCAGTTGCACAAGTATTAAGTATCCAAAAACAAGGAGCGAAAATGTAGAAATTAGTTTAATTTTGGGGTCTAGGGTAAACTCATAGCAGGCTAGGCATGCCATCAGGGAAAAGGGGGTAGCTTGAAATGCAGGAGGTGGGATCTCTAAGCTTGCTGGAGTATAGACATGTCTCCACACTTCTGGGGTCAGTTAGAAAAGATCAGAGGTGAGGTTTTAGAGTATTTAATTAAGGTGGGAGGAGGGGGTGGGGGTGGGTGAAAAAATGATCAAAGAGCAGCAGCAGCACACACAGGGAGCTGAAAGCAGGATACACAGGAATCGTGCCAAGTTCAAAATCTGGTTGAGTAGCTTGCTTGAGAACTTGTACCTGCACTTCTAGAATTCGGCATCGGCTTAGTCAGAAGCTGGGGAGGGCAGGAAGGTTCATTAACCTGCCTTCAGACCCTGGAAGGAAAGAGAGGGGATTTTAAATTTGGGAAGTATTTTATAAGGGCAAGCAGGGGGTCTGGGCTGAAATGCAGGGTGGGGGATGGAAGAAAGAGTGAGTGCCGGGGAGAGAAAGAGACAGACAGACAGACAAAGAAGGACAGAGGGCTTGGAGGGGTTTGAGTACAAACAAGTTAATAAAAAAGTTCAGATAGCAGGCAACAATATTGTATGGCACCAGCAATTAAATTTAGAGCAGCTAAACAATGTAAAAAATTATACAAATTGCTAAGCTAGGTCTAAATGCAAAATTCTGAGCTTAAAGAGCAACTAAAATCACAGACAAATGAAAAATGCTCAAAGAGCAGCAGCAGCAAACACAGGGAGCTGAGAGCTGGCTACACAGGACTTGCACCAAGTTCAAAATCTGGCTAAGTTGCTTGCTTGAGAACTCGTACCTGCACTTGTAGAATTTGGCGTCAGCTCAGTTGGAAGCTGGGGAGGGCAGGAAGGTTCATTAACCTGCCTTCAGACCCTGCACTTGTAGAATTTGGTGTCAGCTCATTCAGTAGCTGGGGAGGGCAGGAAGTCCAGCTCTTTAACCACTACACTACAGAGGCTGCTCAAAGCAGACCTATATATTTCAGGGTTACAAAAACAATATGTGCCATATCTGAAAAGTGCATAAAAACTGGCAAAAACAGGTATTCAACTTTTTCCTTAAGGGCTACAGAGTTAGAACATGGTACATTCCCTAGTACATAACCAACTCAATCCTCTTGTAAATATTTGTGAAAATAGGACTTCTTTCGCTGTATGTTTTGTATCTTCAACATAGAAAATGAGAACACACAGAGCAATATTTTATCACATTTTGGCTGCATCATCCTCTGAAAGTAGAAGCCCTATTCAATGGATTTCAGTTCTGATGTTAGAATAACTATATCTGTACAGAAACACTTTTGAGGAAAGTTTGTGCTCATGGCATTGCTTTGGCAGTGAACTTGATTTCCCATCAAGTTTGGTCCTCTACAGATGGTCAGAATGGTACTGTCTCCAGCATCTTTTTCCAGCTTGTTTAGAGTCACTGCCATGACTCTAAATAACAACATAATTATATATGATATCACAGGAAGTGATATCATGTCATAAATTATTGTAGTAGGGAAGGGACCATTTATTTTAATTTTTCATTTATAGCAGTGAACTATAGTGTAAGGCAATTACAATTAATCTTTCTGAAAGCTGTCATCATGAGTCTCAGAATCACTATATATGTAACGAGAGCAATCAAATACTTATTAGACTTTTGTGTAAAATTCCTGTTTGTATTGTAGCAGTTATTAGTATAAATTAAGGCTATTGAACAGCTGAAAAAAGTAAGTCAGCAAGCATATCTCGGACTATGTCAGCATCACCTGGTAAATATCTAGACTGTCTAAAAAACCTACAGTGTTTTAAAACTAATGTTATAATTCGGTAAGAAACATCATTTCAAATGTTTTTCTCTGTTTTGTTTTTTTAATCCCACTCAGGGCATGTTTGCACTGAGACATGCTACTGGCAAGGTAATGTCATGCATAGAGAACATTGAGACACCACTGCAAATAAAATTGTTACTCTTTAGTCAGCAATTGCAGTCTCCAAAACCACATCAGATGTAAGGATCATCAGAAAGTCATAGTTACCAGAAATTACTGAACTTTAAGGCTTGTGTGGGCCAAGGGTAGATTAACTCATTCAATGCTCAGTCAGGTCTGCATAAATAATTTATTTTTAGAATTGTTCTCAAACACAATTGAAGCCGCTTTACATTTCTTTTTATGTGTGCTGATTTTGAGCTCTTACATGCTCCAACATGCTCTAACATGTTTAAGTATTTTATAACTGCTAATGATAATGCTTTCATTTCAGTATCTTGAACTGTCCCTAATGGTACAGTTTTATCAGTCCTTTAGGACTCTACTAATTTGATTTCTTACTGGCCTGATATTTGAGCTCTGTATGCCACTGCTCATCCACTGTGATCCTCTGTGTGGGGGCATTATTTTGCTAGTCCCAGTTACAAATTTAAGACTGATTTGTAATTCTGTCTTTCTGGTATTCCCAGTTCCCCGCATGTGGAAACACCTGCCTCTGAAAATGTACTTGTTGACTCTGAATGTTTTTTAAAGGGTCCAAAGTTTTTTTGTTTTTCTTTTAATGAATGCTTATTCAGAGCACTAGCAGTTTCTTTGTTAACTGAACTTTGTTCTTTCACCACAAATCCCAGTGACCCTCTTTGCTGATTCTCTGATGACATGGTTGAGGGACAGCCATGTGGGCCATGTAAGTGCTTGCTATGTTTTAGTTGCAACAATAAATGTTACAGCAGTAGATTTCAGGACTGACTCTACCGGTAACAATCTTCCACCCTGAGGGAATTTTTTGCCACAAAGGTTTTTATCCTCCTAGATAAGTCTTTACATCTTATCAGTTCTGTCTCCATGCCCAGCAGGCAGTCATCCTCCTACATCTCTCCAAATCCAGAAGCAGGTACCCCTGTGATTCCCCCCACAGCAGAGTGGGAAGTGGAAGGCCATCCTCCCTTCTGGCTAACAAATCCAGTGTGGCCTTGGAATCAGAGTACCAGATAAGACTATCCAGACACAGGAGGGGCTTTACTGGGCCCATTTTTATTCACAAAGTGTAGTGTGCATATTTTTGGAACACATACAAACAGAGGAGAGAGAAGTAAGTGCCTCAGCTGGGACTTGAAACCAGGCTGCCAGAATACTGTTCTGGTTGTGCTACCAGCTGCACCATCTAGGCTGGACTGTCCTGGAGCACATTACTCTTTCTGCAATGCCCACCTGGTGCTGCACAGACAATTACATTTTCAATGACAAAGTATGGTGTGCATATTTGTGGAGCACATACAAACAGAGAAGAGGAAGAAGTAAGTGCCTCAGCTGGAACTATGGTATTCCAAGTGGCCTGCGCTCAAGCTCCAGATGAGGCAGTTACTTCTTCCTCTCCTCATTCATTCAGAAGAAAGCATCTGGCCATGGAGGAGGGCGGCTGTGTCGGTCACCTTCTTCCCTTTGGAATTGTGAGGGACTACATGCAGTGAGAATATAGGGAGAATGCTGGTTGCTGCTACCATGGTGGGGAGTGGACAGACAATTGATTCAATACTACCTCTTATAGCGAGCTGAAAAGCAAAAGCAAAATGTAAAGCACTGAAAGTTGGTGGCCAGTGGTGGAAGCGGGCAGATTGTGCCAGTCACCTATCATTTAACTTTTACTTAAAAAATGTATAATTATCAATAAATGGGTGCTGGGGAGGGAGGAGGATGGGATTTGGGCAGAAAAAGAGGGTGGGGGGATGGGGGCTTCTACAGTTTAATGGATCAGGGCTAGAAGGAGGGTTGGGGCTGTTGTTTTGCCTTTTTTAATGACCTGAATACCAAATATTCCATTAAATTCTGAATACCTAGCCCTGATCACCGAATATTCATCTGAATATTTGGAAAAAGGTATTTGCACAGCCCTACTTGTAAGACCTCAAATTTAACTGATAAATGAACTGGGGTGAACTCAAGTAGTTGTTTCATTAGATATGAACTCTGTCTGGGCACAGTTAGTAATCCCTACACTGGGGAGGGGGGGGCAGCTGTGCTTGTTCTGCCTTGTTACTTGGTGCCCCTTTGTTACCCTGAGATATGTCAGACATGTCTGACTCACTATATGGCTCAGGTACTGAAGGTTCTTCTGACAGCTGTAAGGCAGTTGTTGAAGATTCTGAGGGCAGCTCTGCAACAATTATTTCTGGAGCTAGAAAATGGAACTGGTGGCCGTAGTCTTGCTGTAGTAGATCTAAGATTCTCAGAGGGGGAGGGGCTTGGGATCAGCTTGTAGAAGCTTCCACAGATGTGTCTTGTACCTTCTTCAGAATAGTATCTTGATCATATCCGCCATCCTGATCATGAGCTTCCCATGGGCAATTGTCCCTTTTCTTGACATAAATTGCACCTGAACCAGTTCCAGCATGTTAGGCTAATGTGTCCAAACTTCCCACAGAGACCACACCACAGTTGATCCCAATCACTTAAAAGGTGTGTTCTCTCCCCACACTTGTAGCAGGCCTTCGATTGACTTGCATAAAAACAAGCTCCCCTATCCCTCCCCCAAAAAAGCTCTTGGGAAGGTGAATCTCTCCTTTCTCATTTTGTAGGAGTTTTACCTGAAAATACCTACTGCAGTCCAAATAAATTCTGAACATAATAGGTTCTGGAGCCCTGTGCATGCCACATCTCTATTTCAACCAAAAATGGATATCTTCTCACTCATTCCTTAACATGATAGGACTGTTTTAATCACTGGCTTGGTTAATGGAATGGAAATAAAAGGAATCTACAGAGGCGTATTCTTTAATTGGTTATACTTGAGTCAAAATGTTTCAAAACTCTGAGGTGACTTAAAGCTTATATCAAAGTTATCCTCCCCCAAAATATGAATCAGTGCCTAAATTTCTGAAACAAAGAAACACATGGACATGTGGCCGGTGTGTCCACTCATGATGTTGGTGACCCGTGTTCAGGAGCAAGCATGGGTGTCAGATGGTTGGCTGGGGAAGGTAAGATGAGCATCTGACAGACTGCTCTCCTCTTCTGAGAGAGGTGGGTTATGGTTTCCCTGGTTATCAGTGACACCCAGCAGAGGCCACTTTGGGAAGGGGAGGAGGCAATGGAAGATGTCCGTGAGTCAGCTGCAGGAGTGCACCCATCCTGCACTGGAAATCATTGCACGTCTGTACCTCTGAGGGGCAAACAAGGAAACTCCCTGGTCACGGAGCTCTGTGATGCCTCTGGACCATCTTGCAAATCATGCCCCAGGCATAAGCCTTGGCTGGAGCCTCTGGCTAATCTCAGTCTCTTCCCTAGTGCCCTGGAGGAGCCCCACTGTAGGGGCAAGCTACATGTCACCTAGCCAGGCAGCCTGGTGGAAGATGCCAGGAGATCCATCCAGGTGGTGAATTGGGGGTGCTCCTGCCACCCATGGCAGCAGCATGAATAGAGTAAAAATACAAAAAACAGAAATGCTTGGACTCTTTGGTCTGCTGTTGAAGAAAAATACTCTGTCTGGGTGTTCTGTCATCCATCTTTGGTATCTCAGTCAGACTACATCATTGCCAGCAGCAGGTTCTACTCTAGTTTGGAAGAGTATAGGCTACGAAGGACAGATATTTTTCCATGATTCCTAAGTATTGTGAGTATCATGAGCCTCCTCTTCTAAACTTGGGGGGGGGGGGCTGGAGTAGGCTCCTGTGTGAGTGCCTTTGGAGCTATCATATTAGCTGGCACTGAATTCCTTACCCCCTGCACCAGTGCTTCCCACCACCTGTACCCCATTCCTCTGCCTATTACCCTCACTATCTGGTATCTGAGTGTCTGAAGTCTTATGGAAGTCCTGTTGTGGCAATGTAGACTGCTACAAGGTAGACTGCTCTTGTCTCTACTGCAGTGTAGGCTGTATCCCCAGTTGTTGTTTCTGATCAGAAAACTGCTGTTCATCTGGTATAAAAGACTCGCATACATAATATTTCTGTTGGTGCTCTAAATTCTGCATATGTCCTTCCAATTGCTACTGCTATGCAGAAAAAGAGTGCTGCAGTCTTTGCCTTTCACCACGCTTCTCTAATTCTCCCTTTGAAGCAGGACTCTCTCTCTCTCTGTCTCTCTCTTTCTGTCTCTCTCTTTCTGTCTCTCTCTCTCTCTCTCTATCTTTCTCTCTCTCTCTCTCTGTCTCTGTCTGTATCTCTCTCTCTCTCTCTCTCTCTCTCTCTCTCTCTCTCGGATCTTTGCTTAGTCATGCGGTAAACTGTCTGTTGTGGAAAACAGAGCTGAATCACTTGTTTCATTGAGCAGTTCCATGTCTCAAGTCCGTTGGACTGTTGTAGTAAACCAGAAGCTAATTTATGTCCTAGCTTACCTGTGGGTGTTCTACTCTTGTGCACTTGTTGATTACTAGCAGGGGAGTCCAGAAAATGTTTTCTTTGTAAAGCAGCCACTCCTTCTAGCCATGCTACACCTTTTCTTGCATCAGACTCATGTGGCGGCTCCACACTTCCAACTGACCCAATCAGCTTCATATTGCTGCTTTCTGGACTCCAGTTGCTGTCACACACCCAGGAATCTGCTGGTAGTACCAGTGTTCTCAGCACCATTTTGCCTGCTGAGCTGCATCCCTGTGGGATATAAACTGGGTCAGGGACCCACTGCCCTGAGTCAAAAAGCAGCCATCCTGCACCCAAGAAGGCTTTCTCAGAGAACCAGCTGGCACTATGAAGGGGTCCGGACAAGGTGTCTGTGAGTTTGAAGGCTGACATCAGCCTGCATCTGGCTGCCACTGCTTCCTCAGTCAGTTAACTCAGTTGTTTGTTGCTGCCAGGGGGCTAGCTGTCAGATATTGCTTCTGTTTCCTAAGTCTTTCAGTTATGGCTTTGGCTACAGTTCATGGGGAATGCAGATGCTTCTTCAAGGCACCTTTTCTTTCAATATTAACATTCCCATCTTCTGCTAGCATTTGTAATACATATCTCTTTTGTTTATGAAGGTTCTGCTCAACTCTTTTATGCCAAAGCAATATCTTCTGGTTCAGTCTCTGAAATGGGTCTATCCAGTTCCACAACCTCCACAATCTGTTGCACGTCAGGCAAGCCATCCTCTAAGGAAATGCAGACCGACGACAAAGACTGAGCCCCAACCTGCAACACACTAGCCTCCTCCACTCCACCAGGATCCTTCATCTTGTACGGCAGGCCAACAGTGCTCCCTACCAGGAGTAAGGGAATTAATTCAAATAAAGAATGCACATACAGATACTGTACATAAAAAAAAAGGAAATCAAAACCATAAATCAGCAGTACAAATCAGTTTTCATATATATAAAAAAATCAAGAAAAGAAACAAAGTATAAGAAAAGAAAGGGAAAAAAAAAACAGAACAAACTCCAGAGAAGAAAAAAAAGGAGAAAAGCGGGAAGCATATCCAGAAAGACAGCACAAACTGCAGGCTTTCATGATGCTGTTACCTAATTAATATTATGCCACCTTTCTAGCAAACAAGGGGCAGAAAGTAGCTTGGATTCAGAAAGATAAACATATTTAACTTCAGAAACAAGTTTACATAACGATTTTTCATGTGAGAACTGTTTTTGTTGCAACAAAAAAAAGACCAGATGCTAAAGCAAGCGAACACCACATCCAGGGTGCTGCAGTTCCATTTACACCAACCAGAAACATATGATCCATAGACTGAAACCTTATAATCAATATTGTGAAACAGAGGTTCAGCCCACTGATGAGCCACCAAATCCCAGAATCCTAAAATGTATGAACAAATATAAAATAAGTGGTGCATGGTCTCCAGTAGATTATGGCAGCCTAGCGTAGATCACATACAGTGTGTTCCTGCATTTGCTTATGCTGCTGATTTCTTTTGCTCTTTAATTTGTCATGGGAGCATAACCAAATAGTATCCCAAATTTTAGAGGTATCCTTACTTCCATCAATTGACTGAGCAGGCAGAGCTAGATTGGGGGGGGGGTACTTAACCCAGAGGCAAACAATCAGACAAAATAGTCAATAAGAATTCTATACAGAACCTTCATAGGCATGGTACCAAGTTGTGCATAAATGATATGCAAGGTATGCAGTTTAGAGAATGGATCCTTTATATAGCCTGGAATAACCCTAAACGCTCTCAGGGCTCTGAGCTTACTGTCTTCATTGGCCTTAAACTAACCAGAGATAACAGAAAGAATCCATGGAGACCAGGATTTTCAGAGGGGATAACGAGGCATCTAAAATTGTATTGAAAGAACATGCCATAAAAAATACTGTACTATTGGATGTAATGTGCCCACTCCACCTTGCTTAGTGGAATACTAGGTAACATTCCTTTTGATAGGATTCAACCTACTGACCCACAGGGCTTGGAAAAAAACTAAGGATGAAGTCTCCAAAGAACAGGGACAGGGAAATATTTGGTTAATATAGAGAAAAACTGGTACCAAGAATGTTCTGATTAAGTATATTCTTTTCTATTTACTTAACTGTTATTTGTTCCAGTTAGTGACCTTTTTTTTGTCTATTTTCAGTTTCAATTCCCAATTAAGTGTTGCCAGATGCTCAGACCCAAACTGAACCCCTAAGATTGCCAGGGGTTCAGTTGTGAGCCTTCTACCAGTCACAGAGGGAGGTTGGGAGGGACTACCACCCAACACCCTACCCAGACACTTTGCAAGATTCAACCTCCCTCCAAAATAAACCAAACAGTTTGAACCATCTCAAGGATCCTTTAACAGGTGACTTTGTATGTACAGTACCAACAGACACACATTATTTGCATAAGCAAGGTCTTGCAGATGGTAGTACCTTCTGTGTTACACAAAGGTAAAATGTGGGGGTCCTCTTCAAGTTTCCTCAATAGGGGGTCTACACACAGACTATAGAGGACAAGACTGAGTGAACACCTTTGCCATACAATCTTGTATGCTATGCAGAAGTTCCCAGCTCTCTATTAATCAAAGGGGAGACCTGAGTGGAATGCTATATAAATTTTATCACAGTAGTAAAAGGTGGTGGGTATCCATACTGTTTCAGAATGAACCAGAGAAACACATGTGAAATTAAGTCAAAAGCTTTTCACTGATCTAAAAACAACAGGAAACCATCCATACAATTCATATTACCTCTTTCCACCATTTCCCATATTGGAATTAAATGATTGTGGATGGACCTACCTGATACATAATAAGCCTGTGAGGTATCAGGTTACAATAGCACTACCATAATAGCGCCAGAGAAGACAGCGCTAGTGTGAACATTGCTGCCATGGACAGTGATAGGGGATTTGCAGCACTGTGCAGTAAGCACTCTCTTGGTCACTGTCAGTGGCGCTAGCAGAGCACAAGGGTAGATGAATTCTAGACGCTGGCCAAGCTGTTTCCGGGGCATGGAGGGCTGAAGCATGGAGCAGCTTGGCTGGATGGCAGTAGAGACCAGGGTTCTAATCCTGGTCTCCTTCCATTTTGCACTTTGATTTTTTTTTACAAGGGGTCATAGAAATAGTATTCCACATCCACACAAATTTCATTTTACCCCGTGATTTGGTCCCCCTGGAGTTAGGATCCTTTAGTTTGGATGGTGTGAGGGGCAGAGCTCCCATCTTTGAGGGGTTCATGGAGTGGAGACCCCCAAAGAAAAAAAAAACAGTCAGCATTTCTTAACACATAGTTCTTGACTGTTCTGTTCTAGTCAACGATGTTCTGACCCAGTGCCAGCCTGCGACTGGGTTACTAGATGTCCAATATCTTCAGTAAGTCTGGAGGTGAGAATTCTCCAGAAAATTTTCAAATCTGTATTTAATAGTCAGATGGGTCTCCAGTTAGAAAGCTCACGTTTGTCAAGTTTTTATGTTAAAAGATTATCAGGCTGTCTTGCATGCTAGACACAAGGGACATGGATTACAATAACAAATTAAACATAGGGGTCAGTTCTTCAGACATGGTAGGACATGCTAATTTGTAAAATTCACTGGTAAGGCCATCTTTACCTGGTGCAGTATCTGAATTCAAAGAACTAATTGTTGAAGCAAGTTCCTTAATGTCTGCAGTCTGCACGAGGAAAATATCTGAGGGTACTTGGAGTAGATGAAGGTCTGAAAATAGGAACCTCTTCATGTAGTGGAAGTGAATCCTGGACCAAACAATGTTTTTGTGTAGCTGGAAGCACCCAATAAATTATTTGCCATATCACTGTGAACAATACCATGTTCATTCCTGACACTGGACATTATGTTTTGTCCATTCTACATCTACATGCCTTGCAAGGGCAGATAAAGGATTTTTTACCCTGGGTCCTGTATTTTTGTTCTGTTGTCATTGCATGAGACTGCTCACATGGTATTTGGATATTTTATCTCTTTTAAAAGAGATTTGGGAACGAAAATCATGACCTGTCTCTACCATTTGAGACTGCAATTTTTGTAAGTGGCAGGGGTTAGTCAGATCCTTAAAACAGTCCAACTCACCATGGGACCATCCCCATTTTTGGAAGGATACCTTGATCTTAGCCTTAGTATCCTCTCACCAAGGCAAAAGGGTATTATGACAGATGAGGACTGATTTGCGTGCCAAGATTAAGTCACCCAAAGCATCTCGAATATCCAAATCATCTAAAAGGGTCGGTTTCAGTTGGCAGATACCAGTACCATGGGAGGATTTCCAGCCCAATTCAGAAGTAATGTGGACAAAATTATGGTCAGAGAATTCTACAGGGCTAGTAGTGGTTGACGGTAAAGGGAGAGAGGATGAGGAGAAAAGAAATCAATATAAATGGCCAATTTTCCCCTAAAAAAAGCCGGGGTTCTGGTATTCATGACTTTAAAACAGGCATCTGATAAACCATCTGTCTAAATAAGGGATGGCAACAATTACATGTCACAAAACTGTGTATGAATTTTTTTATTGTACTCCATGGTCCAAAGAGCTGACATCACAGTTAAAGTTGCCCCCAAAAACAATGGTTTAGATGTAAATAGCAAAGGTTAGGCAGTTTTAAATAAATCTATCCTGGCTGCCTTGGAACGGGGAGCAAAAATATTAATGAGCTGATACAGATGTGCATTTACTTTAATGCCCAATAACAACAAATGACCAGGACATAAGTCAGTAAGTTTGATGATTTCAATTTCAGGGGTATGGAACACAAAACCAACCCCAGAGCAAGGGTCAAAGCCAAGGGAGCAAAATGATGGCCCCTTAAACCAGGGCTTCTGTGCACTGGAGACATCCGATACAGTACTCAGCCTAGTGTCCTGCAGGAATGTCACATCGCAATGTATCTGATGGAAGAAAGAAAAAGCCGTTTGTCTCCTCTGGAAGATTTGAATACTATTAACATTGGCAGTGGAGAAAGAGAAAGAGAAATTGTGATGTGACATGCAGGCCCCAGCGAGGGGAAAAGAGAACTACAAATCCCCTCATAATTCTTTTTCTTCCCAGCACCATCCATCTGTGTCCTGCCCTTTCTTTTGTTTTTACAAGAGGCAAAAGAAGTTGGCTCTTCCATGCTGGAAAAAGGGCCCAGTTAGGAAGAAGATATAGAGAAGACTTCAGAGTCCTCCTCTGTTTCCCCCAACTGTTTCACTGATTTCAAGACATCTGGTTGAAATGGAGACCAGATCAGTTTTTTGGACCTTAGATCTAGGCTTATTCCAGGCCTTTTGGTGTCCAGTAACTCTTCCACTATGCACCGGCCAGCTCTCTCAGGACTGGGGCACCCTGGTCCATCCAGGCCTCAAGTCCCTGCACCTTCATGCCTGGCTCCTGAGGACATAGTCATGGCCTGGTTTGGGGTGTCTCCTAAAGTAGCTGATGTCCTGGTGGTAGCCAGAAAGCCATCCACTAGGGCTGCTTCATGCCAGCTGGACTCTTTCATGTGTTCCATGAATCCGATTTTGGAATACCTGCTGTCACTTTTGGAGTCAGGTCTGTGGAACTCCTCTCCTGAGGTGCACATGTCCACCATTTCTGCTTTTCATGTGCCCGCTGATGGCCTCATGGAGGCACAACTGAAAGTGTCATGTACATTTTTGAGAGGCATCCTTTACCTGAAACCTCCTATCTGAAATAATGTCCCTCCACTGGACTTAAATTTTTATGTTGGAAAAACTTACTTTGGCTCCTTTTGAGCCTGCCGTGATTGCGAGCTACGTGTTCTGTCATGGAAAGTGACATTTTTAGTCGACATTGCTTCTGCTTGTAGGATTTTTGAGCTCCAAGCACTCATGTGTGAGCAATCTTATTTGGTTTTCCATAAAGTCAGAGTGCCTTTGAGCACTAATCCTAGGTTTCTTCCTAAAGTGGTGTCTGAGTTTACCTTGAATCAATCCATCCAACTGGCTGTATATTTTCCAGAGCATGCCAATCCAGGGGAAGGATTCCTCCACACTTTAGATGTGCATACAATCTTCCCTTAATATACACACTCCGGGTTGAGTTCCAAGGGATGGGGTCTTCTTCACTTGTTAAATTTGAGGAGGCTAAGAAGTAGTACTGTGAGTCATCTCAGACTGAACAATGGTGGGGGGGCAACTGATCAGTTACATCAGCAGGCTTAGGAGCAGGAACAGAGGTGGTGACCAAGGAATGCAGACCTGTGCTTGTAGCCGGTCCAGGCAAGTTACAGCAAGGATCAGGTCAGTAGGGGCCTGCTCTGTTCCCAGTATGGTGTCTTTGGGCTTGTGCCACATAAACGCTTTGTTCTAGTTGGTCATCGTGGCCGGGTTGACTATGGGCTACCCAGAGATAGCTGAGGTAGGAATGATCCATCTCATAACAAAGACTGCACTACATCTCATTAATTCAATGAAGGTTAATGTGTCTCACCTCATCACAAAGGCTACATTTCACGTGGTCACAAGCTCCACTTATGTGCTCAAGAGAGCAGCACTGGTAATAGGCCTTGGGCTGACCTATATAAAATAAGACCCCATGATCTCTGCCCATAAAAAAAGCTGTTAGGGAGATGTTTAAAGCCAGATTCCTTCTGTATCAGGTTTAACTGGATTTTTCACTCCCCTGTCCATATGTCCTCTGACTCAATAATGGCTTCAGGTTCACCAAGTACAGTACATATTTGTCTAAGCCAGAAAATAATGTCTGTGATAGAAACCCTCTCATTATGAAACAGGACTGCGATGCTCATGTGCACAGGTTTAGTAAGTGGTATAGCCAAGAAGGGTGTCAAAAGGGAGGTATGAGTGTCATTCAAGGGGTGGGCTTTCCAGCATTTAAAAACCTATGCTGCTCGCTAGCCCATCTGAATACACTATTCTGTCTCTGCCTGCTCCCAACAGAAAGAATGATCTCTGCCTGGCAAGTTTGTGGACTTTTTGCTATTTCCAGTACATCTCAGAGCTTTAGCTCCATGGACTGCCTGGCTCAGTGTGTAGGGGGCTTGGGGGAGCCGGCTGCTGAGCGTCATTCAAGGGGCAGGTTTCCAGCATTTAAAAACCCGTGCCATTCGCTAGCCCATCTAAATACACTGTTCTGTCTCTGCCTGCTCCTGACTGAGAGAGAACTATCTCTGCCTGGCAAGTTTGTGGACTTTTTGCTATTTCCAGTACATCTCAGAGCTTTAGCTCAATGGACTGCCTGGTTCAGTGTGTAGGGGGCTTGGGAAGCCAGCAGCTTATCGTCATTCAAGGGGTGGGATTTCCAGCATTTAAAAACCCATACCACTCACTAGCATGAGCGTTAGCATGAGCATAAGTGGCACGAGCACCACTCCTAGTTGAAATTTACTTTCAGAAGGAGGTCTAAATGATCTGATTAGTTCTGATTTTATTTGAGTTTTGGTTAAGTATTATAATGTTGGTTCTAATGGGATGGCTTGTTCTTTGCAGTTGTTTTTTTTTTTTATTTACTTTTTTGTTGACTGGGTAAGTGCACTAAACAAATCCTGCCTATTTTCAGGCACGACCCAGGGAGAGGGGGATACAAATGAATGCCAACTGACCTTGAACCAGATTAAGCTGTTGGTGGTATTTTTAGTGAATGAGGGAAATTTGGCCCGGACACCGGGGAAATTCCCCTACTCTTTTTGATAAGTGCCATAGGATCTTTAACATCCACCTGAACTACCACCAATCCAGGCAGATGGGACCTCGGTTTAACATCTCATCGAAGACGGTACCTCAGAAGCGCAGCACCCCTCTCATGCTGCACTACAGTGTCAATACTGGGATATTAACCCAAGTGCCAGATGTGGGAACTGAACCCACAGCCCTCTGATCTCCCAGCCTCAGAGGCGAGTGTGCTACCAACTGAGCCACTGACACTGTATTTACTATAGTCACCCCTTTGAGACTGTGAATGAGTAAGAGGACTTTGCATCACAGTTGGACATTGATATTTTCAGTGTACCATTTGATAAGTATCCCTTTTGGTTTTTTTTAACCATTTTAATCTTAATGTGCCCTTTTTCACTTGTATAACAATGTATTGTGGTCTTTACTTAATAACAACATTGCTCAAATTAGTGTAAAAAAAGAAGGCTACTGAAACATGAAATTGCTTTTGAAAATGCTGTTTGGTTTAGGAGGTTGTTAGTTTTATTGCTATTAATGTTGAGCTCAGTGCACCCACATCCAGGCCCAAACTGTTCCACAGATTTTGATTCTATGGCCATTCAATTCTCATCTAATAGCCAGAGACATTTTGATTCCACTCTTACAATTGTTCACCTCAATGTACAAAGCCTGCTGGCTAAATGGGCACAGTTTGTTGCCTGGGTTGAGTGCAATGATTTTGACATAATTACCTTATATGAGACCTGGTTGAATAATAGAATTTTAGATGGAGAAATTTCTCTAGCGGGATTTAAGCACCATCAATTTGATAGAGCTGGGAAATGAGGGGGAGGGACTATGATTTATTTCATGAAAGGCTCCTTTTTACCACTCTTGAGTGTCCTTTAGATGGTCTGGGTTGTGAAATGGATTCAATAAATTTACTGTTTGGTCAAGATAAACATCTCACTGTAAGTTCTATTTACCCCGGGAAAAACTTTGTCAGGAATTGAGTTAATAACAACATTTCGTAGTGGGTTACCTTCCAATAGGAAATGGATTCTCTTAGTCAATTTTAATTGTAATTGGGCCTCATATTTAAAAAATGGTTATTATTGGATCTGGGGGTTCATCAAATTATAGACAGTGAAACCAGACCTAATTATAAAACTGGTGTTGGAACAGTTTTGGATTGGATTGGATTGTGGTCACTCACCCTTATTGGATCACCAATTTTGGGGTCCTACCTGATGTGATGAGTGACCACTGTCCAGTGTTCTGCAACTGGTCCACCAGGGTAATAAGGAACCTGCCAAAGTACATTGAAACAAGAACTCTTTCTCAGTTAACATCGGACACCGTTGAGACTGTATTCAATGAACTTGATTGGTCATTGATTCTCTTAATGACTTGGATTTGCTTCTTGAATTATTCCATAAGGTTTTTTCTGATATTGCTAACAGGGTGGCACCATTAAGGAAAATGAGAGTTAGAGCTAATAAACAAAAATGGTTAACTTGAGAGTTGCTTCTCCTTATGAAATCTAGAGACAAGATTTGGAAGCAATATAAAAAAAATAAAACCCCTGTTACTTTACAGATGTATAAAACCTTGAGGAATAAATGTAAATAGATACATAGATACATAGACAGTGTCGGCAGATAAGGGCCTATGGCCCACCCAGTCTGCCCATTTGAGCTTGTAAGTTCAGTTTATGTTTTCCTAGAAGTCTGTTGCCCCTTACCCCTGACCTCCAGAATTCCTTTATGTCTATCCCATGCATTCTTAAATCCCGTGATTGTTTCAGCCCCCACCACTTCTTCTGGCAGGGTGTTCCACTTGTCCACCACCCATTCTGTGAAGAAATTCTTCCTCATGTTTCCTCTGAATCGTCCTCCCTCCAACTTCATCCCATGCCCTCTAGTCCTGGAACATCTTTTTCGCTTAAAAATAGTGTATTCCTGCACCCTGTTCCTCTCTGTGAGATACTTGTATGTCTCTATTATATCCCTCTCTCCTCTCTCCTCCAGGAGTACATGTTCAGTTTCTTCAACCTGTCTTCATAGGACTTGTGATGCAATCCATGCACCATCTTTGTTGCCCTCCTCTGAACCTTCTCTACCCTGTCTATGTCCTTACGTAGGTATGGTCTCCAGAACTGTACACTGTACTCGGTGGAGCCTCACTAGTGTCTTGTATAGCGGAATTATGACCTCCATTTTCCTGCTGGAGATGCCCCGCCTATACATCCCAGCATCCTATTTGCTTTACCTGCTGCCTTGTCACACTGTTTCCCTACCTTGAGGTCATCAGAGATGATAATCCCAAGATCCCTTTCCTGCTTGGTGCATGCTATATCCTCACCCCCAACTGATATATTGTGCCAGGGTTTTTATGCCCATATGCATTATCTTGCACTTCTTTGCATTGAATTTCAACTGCCAAACCCTGACCATTCTTCAAGTTTCTGCAGGTCCTTCTCATTCTGTCTACACTCTCTGGTGTGTCTACTCTGTTACAGAGCTTTGTGTCATCAGTGAACAGTGAAATTCTGCCTTCTAGGTCCTGTGCAATGTACTGATGAAGATGTTGAATAGGACCGGTCCCAGCACTGATCCTTTGGTACCCCACTGGTCACTCTTCCTTCTGTGGGTGACAGCCATTTACCACCATCCTCTGTGTCCTGCCACCCAGTCAGTTACCTACCCACCACACTACTGTCCTGCCCCACCCATATTCCCCAGTTTGTGTAATAGTCTTCTATGTGGCACAGTGTCAAGGCCTTGCTGAGTCAGATAGGCCATGTCCACAGCCCTCCCTGATCCACCTCCCTAGTCACCTAGTCAAAAATTCAACGAGGTTGGTCTGACATGACCTCCCCCTGGTGAAACCATGCTGCCTTGGGTCTTGTATTCCATTGACAACCAGATGTTCCACCAATCTCTCCTTCAGTAGTGTTTCCATGATCTTCCCCACTACCGAGGTGAGGCTGACTGGTCTGTAGTTCCCTGCTTCCTCTTTGTTCCCACTTTTGTATAAGGTGACTACATCTGCTGTCCTCCAGTCTTTGGGTACCTCCCCTGTTTCCAGTGATTGGCTAAACAGGATAGCCAGAGGTTCAGCCACCACCTCTCTTAGTTCTTTAAGGACCCTAGGGTGCACCCCATCTGGCCCCATTGCTTTATCAACTCTTATTACTTCCAGTTCCTTCAGGACCCTTTCTCGTGTAATGGGACTTGTGTCCATTTCTGCACCATTCTCACCCCTTGTACTCCCTTCAGACCCATTACCCTCCTCTTCCTCAGTAAAGACTGAGCAGAAATACCTGTTCAATATGTCAGCTTTACTGTTGTCATCCTCCATGCGGCCTCCATCCTCCCCCTTCAGTCTCACTATCCCTCCCTTTGTCTTTCTTTTTTCACTTATGTACCTGTAAAAGGTTTTGTCCCCTCTACCCACTGATTTTGCAATGTGTTTTCTGTCTGAGCTTTGGCTTCCCTCACTGACCTCCCTGCCTCCCTTTGCTTCTCCTGGTAATTCTCCCTATCCCCTTCTGCCTGTATCTTTTTGTATTGCCTGAATGCAATCTTTTTGGCTTTCACTTTCTTTGCTACCTCTTTGGAAAACCATAATGGTCTCCTCTTCCTTTTCCTTTTGCTAACCTGCTTAATGCATAATTCTGTTGTTCTTGTAATCCCATTTTAAATACTGTCCACTGTTCCTCAACCCTGATTCCTGTCCCATTCCCTTAATGTCTCTTTCAAGTATCTCCCATTTTCCCAAAGTCTGCCCCTAAAATCCAGGATACGTGTTTTTGTGTGGTTTGGTTCTGCTCTTTCTGTGATTTCAAACCACAATGACTGGTGGTCACTGTTCCCCAGGTGCTCCCCACTGTTACCCCATCACACTGTCCCTGTTTGTGAGCACAAGGTCCAGTATTGCCTTCTGTCGAGTTGGTTCCATGACCAGTTGTGAGGAAGGCACCCTGAAGGAGTCCAGGATAAATCTGCTCCTAGTTGATGCTGCTGGGATGCTCCAGTCCACGTCTGGAATATTGAAGTCTCCAACCAGTACTACCTCACCCTTGTCTGCCATCCTTTGGATGGCTAGCATCAACTCCTATCTGTTTCTTCCTCCTGGGCTGGTGGTCTATAGACCACACCTGTGCGGATAGCTGTCCCCATTTTCCTTTCCAGCTTAACCCACAGTATCTCTCCCCCATTTTGTTCCTCCTGGATCTCTGTGGCCCTTATGTCATTTTTCACATACAGTGCCACTCCTTCTCCCTTCCTGCCTGCTCTGTCTCTTCTGAATATGTTGTAGCCAGGTATGACCATCTCCCAGTTGTGGTTTTCATTACACCAGGTTTCAGTAAATCTAAAGTTAGGAGTGCAAAAAAATCTTACTGTCTCTCTGAACAGAGAAATTCTCATGGGAATTCTGAAAAAACATGGTGAACTTTAAGCAAATTGATTGGCAGGGAAAAATAGATGACTGACATCATTTTACAATATAATGGTCATCTTGTTAGTAATTCTAATTCAGTGACAGAGTTATTTAATCAATACTTTAGTGATCATAGTAGGTATAGAACTTCAGTTAATGGCCGTAGTCAAATACAAACAGGATTAAAACATACTCATGATGAATTTAAATTTGTACCCGTCACACCGGAGTTAGTTAAGGATTATATACTTAAAAATGATCCTCAGCCTAGTATGGGGTATGATGGAATCGATTATAGAATTATTAGGTTAGGTATCACTTTCTTTTCTTACCTTCTTTCTTTGATTTTTAACTGTTCTTTAGAAGATTGTGTTTTTCCTCAAAGTTGGAAATCATTCACTATTAAACCAAGATTGAAAAATGGTAACCCACAGATTGCATCTAGTTATCAACCTATCTCTTTGTTGAATCCACTATCTAAAATTCTGGCAAGAATTATCTTAGATCAAACTCTAGAATATTTTACAAAATATTAAATGCTAACTGACTGCCAGCATGGGTTCAAACCAAATCATAACACTGAGACGAACCTGGTGAGGTTCACCAGCCACATTCAGTATGCTCTTGATAAAGGGCACTCTGTTGGGGCTTTAGTTGTGGACCTCACCAAGGCCTTTGACCTATTTGATTACACTCTATTGCCATCAATACTTACAAATTTGCATTTCTCAGCTAAGGTAATCAAATGGTATTCTGACTACCTCACAAATAGGACTCTCAGGACACTGATTGGCGATAGTTTTTCCAAAACAATAGTTATGCAGAGTGGTGTGCTCCAGGGTTCTATCCTGGGCCACCTTATTTTTTCTCTTTATGTTAATTCTGCTCCAAGTGTTTGGATAAAAACGTCTATGATTTTATATGCAGATGATGCGGTTATTTATAGTGATGGAACTAACATAAGTGCAATACTAAATGATGTTCAGACAGATTTTGATCGTTTTCAAAATTGGTTGATCCAGAACCATATGGTTCTGAATTAAAAAAAAAAAAACTTATGATTTTTTTTTCTGTCGGCCTAGTGAGAATGATGATGAATTTACTCCTATTAAAGATTGGGGGGGGGGGTGTTATTATTGAGTTGGTGGAAAACTTTAAATATTTGGGAATATTATTGGATAGTAAATTATCTTTCCAATTACATGTTAAACATCTTAGAAAGATTATACATCAAAGACTAGGTCTTTTATATCATGCAAAAGCATTCTTAACAGCTGATTCTCGTAGGTTATGTTCACATAGTTTCCTTTTAAGTGATTTGATTATGGTTTACTGGTTTATTCCTCAAGTATGACTACAGTTGTGAATAATTTGAGGGTTACGTACAATCCAACATTACAGTTTATGCTTGGTGCACCTTATCGTATGCATCATTGTCAGTTAAACAAATCTTCTCACTGCCTATCCTTGGCTGATAGAATTTCTCATAAAATGAGTCTTTCTGTTTAAAATTATAAATGGGTTTCTTCCTGCATCAGTTGCTGATCTTTTTCCAAGATTTTGTCATCCCTGTAGAACTAGGTCTCAGAGTAGATTTTCTTTTAAAATACCACTTTTTAAAAACAGTGGGCCAAAGGTCACTTTTGTATTGAGCACCTCTTTTTTACAATAGTGTTCCAGTTTACTCTGCCAAATGTACGACTGTTCGCTGCTACAGAACTCACCTCAAGCAATGACTTTTCAATAAGTCTGAATGTACCTATTGACCACAAACCATTATGTAACTGTCATATTCTAATGTTATTTGTATTTTGTATTGTTTAAGTTATTATTTCATCTTGTATCTGTCTTTTTGTATTATTATAACTTTTCATCTGTGAAAATGGGCAATTTTTGCTCATCAATCTACAAGAATAAAAAATAAAATGAAATGAATGGTACTGCTGCCAAAACAGTTCAAGTACACTTGGTGTCTTGAAGCTAACTTTAAAGGTTAGCTCACCACTCACATGGTTCAAAGCACAAATACCATTTGCAACAAAGTGCATCAATGCCTGAGAAGATCTCATGCCACATACAGTCTGTCGGGTGCGTCTTCCAACCCACCCGAGTACTGTAACTGCACCGTATTATGCCTCTTCACAGGGGCTACATGAAAACTTATGCTGGTCATGTCACTACATGACAACTCGCCCCAGATATTTTGGGTGGGATTTGAGAAATGACAGCTGTCACATTCATGAGGTGGTGTGAAAAAATGGCTATATTGAAAAGTTGGGCCAGCATATTTAAAATTACCAGTTAAGAGTGTCTGTTAATAAATTGCAATGTTAGATTCATAACTTTGTTGTTTTCTCATATTTTTACCCCAAAATGTCAGCATTGCCTTCTTATGACTCCGCATAGCCTTTTTATGAGCCCACCTTATGAACAAGGGCAGAGAAAATATTCAAATCCTGTCCAGAAGGTGATTTTGAGCCACAAGTGTGAAAACATATTTTGGCCAGGATTTGAAAAATGACAGCTGTCACATTCATGAGGAGCTGTGAAGAAATAGCTATGTTGAAAATTTGGGGTCAGAATATAAAGAATTACCAAAGTTACAATCCTGGGTTCATAAAATTTCAATGTAGATTAATAACTTTGTTGTTTTTTAATATGTGTACCCCAAATTTCCAACATAGCCTTGTTAGGACCCCACCTCAATAACAAAGGTGGAGAAAATGTTCAATTCCTGCCCAAAAGGCGATTTTGCACAGCAACCACAAAATAACCTTTTGGAAAAGATTTGCCTAATTTTACTGTGATTATTCATTAGGTGGGGACCCAAAAAAGGCATGTTGAAAATTTGGTGCAAAAATATTCAAAAATGACCAAGATATGACACTAGATTCAAAACCCCACTGAAACACATTGAACTGTATATCTGATTTCCTCAGTTCATGGTCCAGTGTTGAAAAGTGAAGATGTGTATGCAGTCCAGTGAGGATTATGGCTTTGGACTCACAGTTGGTAAGTAAGGGCTTGGGTGGGTGTGGGGGTGTGGGTGCTGAGTGGGAGGGTTAGGTGAGGGGACTAATGGTGGTGGCAGCAACAGACATCGATGGATGGTTTTCTTTTTACAGGGTATATTGTAAAACCAAACCAAAGTTTGGACAGTTTTCTTTATTTCAGGTGGCAACACTGGGGGATTGGGCACCCCCAGTGTTGGTGTTTTTATTCAGGTGGTAACACTGGGAGATTCAGCACCCCCATTGTTGGTGTTTATTTCAGGTGGCAACACTGGGGTATTGGGCACCCTCAGTGTCAGTGTGTGTGTGTGTGTGTGAGGTGGTGGGTGTGTGGGTGGGAGGGTTGGGTGGTGGGACAATAACAGCAGCAGCAGAAACAGACATCAATGGATAGTTTTCTTTTTACAGGGTATATTAAAACAACAACAAAAAAACTACCAGGGAATGTTTTCTTTATTTCAGGTGATGAATCTGGGAGATTGGGCACCCCCAGTGCTGGTGTTATGTTTGTGGGGGTTGTGGGGTGCTGGGTGCTGAGTAGAAGGGTCAGGTGGGGGAACAGCAATGGCAGAGGTAGCAACAGACATTGATGGATGGTTTTCTTTGTTACAAGGTATATTAAAAAACTATGAGGGATGGTTGTCTTTATTTCAGGTGGTGACACTGGGGAATGGGCACCCTTAGTGTTGGTGTTATGCTTGTGGGGGTATGGGGGTGGTGGGTGCTGAGTGTGAGGGCCAGGTGGGGGAACAGTAATGGCAGTGGCAGCAACAGTCATCAATGGACAGTTTTCCTTTTGATAGGGTGTAATTCAACCTCAACAGGCTGATCATGACAGATCAGATGTGCTTGTGGGTGATGATACATAGATCAATGGAAAGAGCAGACCTATGATTGGGTCGGCTCTCTCCTTTGAACTACACAAGGTTTCTGCTCAGAAAGCTAAAATAGTATCATGAACAACCTGGCTGATGATTGGTGTGATACTGATGAGCCCCTTGCAGACCACTCTCTATTGAATTAACAGCGTCACAGCCCTCAAAAGCCACTCACCTAACAAAATTTTCACTGCGCACATGCGCACAGCAAAGTTGCAATCTGTGGCAAACTGTATCAACAGTCTGATGCAGACTGATCTATAACTTCCACTAGGATAGCCACAAATATGGCAAAAGAGACCTCAGCTAACATCTCATCTGAAGGACTACACTTAGTGTGAATGGGTGAGATATCCCCCCCATAAAATGTACATTTTTTCACAAATGAGAAAAAAAAGATATCTTCAATTCTTACCTGCAGACTTCTAAAGTGGTCCACCCCTACTTCATATATAAATTTAGAGAAAATGAGCCATATCCTCAGCTTAGTGCACAAGTGCTGTAGTGAACTAGGGACCCTTACTGTGTATCACAAAATAAACACAGAAATCCTGCTAGCTCACCTCCATCAATGTTTATAGCATGTCAGCCATCCATTTAAATTAGGGTCATGTTATACAAACACTATTTGGGACATATATACATAAATTCTGCACTTTTTATAAATACGTACTCTTAACTATTTGTATTTGTGGTAGACCACTAAAAGTAGCACTAGACCCATGGCTTAGTGACACACACATATGCATACTACTGCTATGACATGAATGCATATTTTATTGATAACTTTCACCACTTGGTCTTGTGCCATCATTAACAACAAAAACAATTCTGAAATTTTAAACAAACAAAAACACACACGTACATTTTCTGAGTGAACATGCACATGTGAACACGTACACATGCCAGAGGCACAAATACAAATATCAAAAATCAGCCCTGTGCACAACCCTAATTTAAATGCTGTGGAGTTACCAAAAGGAATCTGTGTGTACTGACATTCTTGAAACTTTTTAAAGGAATCTGTTTTACAGGAGGCTAACTAATAACAGCCATAACTGAAACTGTGATTTAGTTCTCTGTGTTGAAGGGACCACTAATTTAATCTGGTAGTTTCAACAGTGTGGATTCTGCTGTGTCAGGTTATAGAAATTCCAGTACAACAGCATGGAACCATTTAGTAAATTACTGAATCCCTCACCTTTTTACACTTTCAGTCAAAATAACTGAAAATTCCAAACCCTACAGATATACATATGCCCTCTCACACAAATGTGACTGTTATCTTTTTAAAATGGCAACATCTATTAAGCAGAAATAATTCTGCTGACTAGTCTGGAACAATATTGAGTCCTTCAATGCAGAAACCACATACTGTATGTTCTCTGTGACAGTGAAATAGAGGTGGGCAAGCCAGAGCCAGGCTCAAGCCTGGCTCGAGCTAAGTGTCTGGCTCGACTCGACCTCTATAAGTAGTTGAGAGCCAAGGTCAAGCCAAGCCAGTTATTGTCAAAGTAAGCAGTTTTGTAAGCCTGAGCTGTTAGTGTAATGTCAGAAATGTGCAACTGCTATGTAGAGAACAGTCTGCAGTAGCAATGGCTCGGCTTGTGTTTTGGCTCGTAGAGTCAAGCCAGACCCCTGACTCAGCTCTGGCTTGGCCCTAAGTGAAAAATTCGTGGCTTGTCCACCTATACAGTGAAACAACAAACCTACTGTAATGGCTCACATTCCTAAATGTGTTGCTCAAAATAAAAATGCTGGATACCTAATTGCTCATATCAATGACAGACCAACAGTTCAGCTTGATTACAGCCTGTCTTCTGAGTCCGAAGCAACATGCTCAGTAAAGTCAATAATTATGATTTGCCAGTTTCCTCAACAAAAGCATTACTGATGGCATTGGCTCGACTTAAGTCTTATAAAATTCCTCCAAAATGTGCATTTCAGGACATTCCTTGTTTATTAGGATGATCCTTTACTTGGGACATCACAGTAAAGTTCAAGACTGTAGAGTATGAAGTCATAAGAAGAGGATTATGACTTCATGACAGAAATAAGCCATATCAGTATATGTCATCTAAAGGCAAAAAGCCCAATTTTAATGAAAATGTCTTTAGTAACAAAAAATGGAAGATCCTGAAATTCAAATTTTGGGGAACCTTGTACAATTCAGTTTTGCAGATGCCAACTGGAAATTTTCCTTGAAACAAAAAAAAAATCTTAAACAAAAAAAATATATGAATCATTCAGCCAAGTGAAGTTTGAGCGGGTTACAGAGAACAGTCATGCAGCTCTTGGGAAGAGTGGTGATAGGCTGTGCAGCATTTGCACACTGCCTGCCAGACAGTCATGAAGTTGCATTTGTATCAGCTATGATGGCAGCTACTCACATGCTCTCGTTGTTTATGTTAGGGTGCACCAGTGGTAGCCTCCTCATCATAATGGGGGACAGGGGGAAAATGCTGGTGCCTCATATGGAACTAAAGAATAGAACTCATCAGGCCTTTGGTGTATTTAGCCTCTATTTTTGGAATGCCATTTCATCAAATAACTGTGAGACTCCTTCTCAGTCTTTCATACAGTACATCCCTAACTGAAGACTTACCTATTTTTGGAAGCTTTTCCAGTCATCATTTGAAATTGCTGAATCTTTTCATTGTTTGTTGCTCAGATATGCTAGTTATTGCTATTGTCTTTTCTGTCTTGTTTTTATCATTAGCCTAATAGGGCTTCTTAATTTTTTTTTGCTTTTTCTGATGTTCCCAGTAGAAGATTTACAGATACAGTATATGCATTACAGGTGCTTAAAAATAAAAATTGACTGATTGAATGACTGATTGAAACTGGGGGAAATGAAATAAAATCATAAGAATGAAAAAGAACATATAGGGGGGTAACACTGGTGTATATAACACTGCTGATGTTAATTTCTGAAGCTATGCAATGCAGTTCTGTACTAAGTGTATATCAACTGTACCTATGCTGACCAAGTTTTAATGAAAGTAAAGTTAAAAAAAAGAACTTTGTGAACAGAATATTACTAATTGGTTTCAAACAGGCTTGCTCCATTTAGATTGGTTGCAGTGCCACCGTCCTGCTTTCTTCCTATACCCTCCTATCCTTGCTTTCTGAAGACAGATATTGAGTTGTCTCATAATCCTATATACACTTTGCATCAGTGTTGACCTTTTCTGGTAGCTTAGCCCTGCAAGTTCTGTCAAGTGTGTTCTTTTACTACTGATGTCAACATTTTAGGATTATGTCCCCAGGTTTTTGAACCTTTTGCCATAGAAAATGGATAACTCATTTGACTTCTTCTTTATGTTGCAGATTTCTTAGGTCATACAATTCTCCTCTTTCTCCAGGGAGAATAAGACCAGCATTTTTAGCCTTTGCACATTACTTAGATCCTTGAAACCAGGTATCATTTTGGTTGCCATACATCATAACCTCTCCAGGGCACTTACATCCTTCCTGAGGTAATGTAAGGCTCTGTATGTTTACCTGGTAAAATATGTTCTAAATAAATAAGTAAACAAACAAATAAATAAATAAACTCCACCCCTATGGAAGAGGCAGTATGTCTTGATGTGTACAGGATATCTTCTTTCTATGCTTGACTTTGCCATTTGGTCATTGTGCAGTAGCATGTCCAGAAAACACTGAAGAATGAAAAAGCAAAACATACTCTGTAGCAGTAAGAAAACAGCAAAAATTGTTTCTGAAACACAGAATGTTACAAACAGTAAACTATCAAATAAAAAATAACTTACTCTACCACCCCCCCCCCCCCAAACAGGGCTGTCACCCAGCCAGCAAATAGCACAAAGCAAAAACAGGAAAGTTGGCTGACTCAATCGAGAAAAATAAATGTTCAGAACTATTATTTTACAAATTGCAAATGACCAACCAGTCATGTCAGGCACAGACAAACATAGCTTCCCTTCATATGGGACCAAACTCCATCTCTATGGAAGAGGCAGCATGCCTTGATGCATACAGGGGTTCTGCTTTTCTATGCTTGGCTTTGCCATTTGGTCACTGTACTGTAGAATGTCCAGAAAAACCTAATACTAAAGAGTTAAAAGACAAAACATATTCTGTAGGAGTAAGAAAGTAGTAAAATATTTCTCAAAGGCATATCAGCCAAAGAATATTACAGTGGATGACTGAATATGTTTGTCAAAAGAAACCAGGAATTATTCAAATACATAAATGTTTAAAATCCTCCTTCTCACCAGTCCTCCCAGTCCCAGAAAACCAGAAATTATTCAAATATATGAATATTTAAAATTATGTCCTATTCCCTTGAACAAATTATATTTAAATTTGCAAACATCATGGCCTGGATATTCAAAAGGGTTGCGCCATGCGCAACAGGGTTGCGCGTGCGCAACTCCAAAAATGTGCCATTCTGCGATATTGAGAAGGGTCCAGTTGCACCACCGAAAACATGCTGAGCAACAGCGCAATGGAAATGAAGGCATGCGCAACCGAAGGGGGCGGGTCCATGCATAAAGTGCGCAATGCGATATCTGAACACTCTGCGCAAGCGCTAAGAGTGGCTCAGCAGAGGATGCGGAGTACCGGATGTGAGCCAAAATAAAAGGCTCAAGGAGTGCGCAAGAACCCCAGCAGGCCGCAAACTGGGGAGAGACAGAGACAGAGAGAGAGAGAGAGAGAGAGACAGGAGCAGGAAGGGCAGAGGGGACAGTGGGTCCTGGAGGACAGAGAGGCCAGTGGGGTGCCCGTGCAGTGGAAGCAGCAGTGGGGCAGTGGGGGTAACACAGGAACAGCAGCTGGGGGCAGAAGCCAGGGAGATGGACAGTGTCAGCTTCCACATGGAAGCTGTAATGAGGGGGGTGAGACAGCATGCTGCAGGGGGACGTGGCCGCGGAGGGGCCTGTCGGTGGTATGCCCCCGACAGGCGGTATCGTGCCCGCATCAGCTACGAGCTGTACACAGATGTCGAGATTGTGGCCCAGTACCACCTGAACAGGGCAATACTGAGATGGCTCAGCGAGCTGTGCAGTGATGTGATGCAGGCACCCTCACGACGGAGTCATGCTCTGTCCGTGGAGACCAAGGTGACAGCCTGCATGTGCCTGCTCACCACGGGCACCTTCCAGAGGCCGACAGGGGACACCACAGGCATTACACAGTCAGCCACATCACGATCCTCACCCACTCCTCAGCGCACTGCTGCCTCATGCTGCGGAGTACATCCATTTCCCAGCACCGCTGCAGAGCCGCAGCAAACATGCAGGAGTTCCACAGGGTAGCACATATGCCTGGCATGCTAGGGGCCATAGACTGCACCCATGTGGCTATTCAAGACGCCACCTGGCCCCGACGCCATGCATATCGGAACCGAAAGGGCTTTTCCAGTGTCAACTGCCAGGTGGTGTGTGATGCCACTGGGCGCATCATCAATGTCTGTGCCACACACCTGGCGGAGCACATGATGCCTTCATATGGCACCAATCTGCACTGTGCCATCGATTCGAGAGTGGAACATCCCCACAGGTCATCTAGTGGGTGAGTACACATGTATGGAATGCAAACTCTGTGCAAGGGTGGAATGACACAGGTGCCATGGTAGTGGCACACAAGGATATGGGCAATATGGACCTGACATGACACTGATCTCCACTATCTTCACACAGGTGACTGTGGATACCCACTCCGTCCCTGGCTGCTCACACCATACCGGCGCCCCACGACCCCAGCACAGCACAGTTTCAATGAGGCACATGCCGCAACACGGAACATCATAGAGCGGGTGTTTGGGATACTCAAGGCACGCTTCCGATGCCTGGACACCTCTGGTGGAGCCCTACAGTACAGCCCCCAAAAGGCCTGTGGGATATTCCTGGCCTGTTGCATCCTGCACAACATGGCCAAAGACCATGGGATAGCCATACAGGTCCAAGAGGGGGACAGCGATGGGGACGCCAGTGGCGCCGGTGATGTGGGTGATGAGCAGCCCCCCCTAGGATGGAGGGACCCCCGACTGACACGGCAGGCCCAGCTGCACCGGGACAGCATTGCAGAAGAGCACTACGCACAACACAGGTAAGTCAAGGGGACATGTGCAGGCAACACTGTCCATGCGCAAACCACAGGCACAGAGGGGAACACACCGTGCATGAAGGTCAGGGGAGTTGAAGGGTCCAGGCATACCAACACACCATCAGAGAGGGGTGAGCACTCATATGGACACACACACACACCAGGCAGCATACAGGGCAGCAGCACAGCACTGCGGAAATGGTCCTCGAACACACAGCACCACCAACCACCCCTACCACCTGGACTGTCCACGCACGCGGTCAGGACCTGGGCAACCTTGCACCTTGGTACAGTGCAATGCAGGCATCATCATCCACACGCACCTGTGGACAGCAGTTGGGAGAGTGTGCAGGTGGTCCGTGTGTCAGCTTGGTGAGCAGAGCACCCAGCAGTGCACTGCCCGCCATGACACACATTGCACACAGGGCAGCACCAGACAGGGCCTGCATTGGGAGACAGCTCAGTCAGGGAGCACTGTCCCACAGCCACCACGGATGCGTGGGCAGCCCCGCTGTGGCCTAGCAGCACTGGCAGGCTGAGCAGGGGCCACATCGGGTGGCGCTAGTGCACCACCAGGGGTCCCAGTGCGCGACCGCGACCTTGCCAGCACAGGGTTCTGCATCCCGCCAAACAAACTTGCACCAGGGGTGCTCGGGATGCCCACAGCAGAACCCGGCGTTGACAGGCCTGGTGTCGCATGACGCCGGGAACAGGGAGTGGAGTGCGAACTGTGTGGGGTGCGTGGTACAGGGGCACCAGACAGTGTGGTCAATGCGGTCGCCACAGAGACCACTGCCTGGGTCAGCCTGTCAATGGCAGCGGTCACATCCGTCCACATAAGGACCATCTCGGCTCGGTCATGAGCGCACTCCCTGCTATGCCGCTCCACGGACACAGACAGTGCCTCCACAGACCTTGCAACCCGCCCCTGCAGCTGTACCGACTCCTGCAGCAGGCGGGTGTGCGCGTCCAATGGGTACTGTGCCCCAATGGCATCGTGACCCCCAGGGTGTGGATGGTCCTGGTGCACAGCACCCCTTGAGGGTGGCCGCTGTTCGCCAGGACCAGGTATGGGCGGATCTAAGGGCGGTGGACAAGTGCCACTGCTTGACGCTGTCCCCCCAGGCCTGGTGTGCAACTGCTGCTGCCGCCCCTCCAACTGCTGAGCCCCCAGGTCCACCTGTTCCACCCCTGTGCTGTCAACAGTGCCAGACACCTGCTCAGCCACCGATGCTGCCCCACCGTGCTGACAGGCACAGCCTGTGACTATGCCAGCATGCTGGTACACAGGTGTGGAGCAGGATGGCCCAAGGCACGTGCTGGCCTGCCATGTGTCCGTCGTGGGACACACACCTATCACTGGCCATTGCAGGCCTGCTATCATCAATAGTGCTGGTGCGTGCCATCCATAGGCACAGCATGCTGGCATACCTGCATGCCAGACTGCTGTGACACAGGCTGTGCACCCCCTGCACCCGTATCACTGCCGCCGGAGTTGTTGGGCCAGCCTGCATGCTGCTGCAGTGCCTGCAGGCTGCTGGCGGAAGTGGATGGTCCCTCCTCCAGGTCCAGCAGGTCTGCCTCACTGTCAGCACCCACCACCACCACCGTCTCCTGCAGACAAACAGGATCTGTAACAGAAAGAGAGTACATGTGAGTGCATGTGAACAACAGCCCCCCACAACATCACCATGTCATACCGTGCAGTGATGGGCTTCCACCTGTCTGGAATCCTCCGCCTGGAACACCCGCAATGGCACTCGGCTGCATGGCCGCGACCAGTGTCTCCTCAGTCGGGGTCAGCTGCAACACCACTGGTGGTCCCCCACCAGTGGCAGCACGTGCCACCCTGAAGGTTGCCACCTTCTCCTTCAGCCTCCTGCGGTCAGTCCCCATCTTTTCCGGCATTCCTGCATGGAGCACTGGTGGCTTCCGTGCGGGTTGATGGCCAGAGCTACCCTCCCATGCAGCTGCACGCTGCTGAGGTGCCCTCCCGCCCACTCAAAAGTGGCTCATCCACCAGGTAGGCCTGGAAGAGGGCTCCAGCTCCTGCCGTGGTGAAGTTCGGCCTCCTACGCCGCCCGCCGCCCACAGCCTCAGCCTGGTTCTCGCCAGTCATGGTGATCTGTATGGGTGGAAGTGGACACCAGTCACTGTGCAGTCCACAGCATTTCCCCATGAGCATAGCTGCCAGCCGGGCCCCCTTTCCTCTCCGCATGGCAGATACTGATGGAAAGGGTGCCCTCTGCCCCTTTCTAAGTGCCCTCATCATGCTCAGCCCCCTCAACCTATATCATCCTCCAGCACCCCTGCCCATGAGCATTGTCCTGAGCATCACACAGCATGTAACTCACCTCTCACCTGCAACAACCAAATCTGGCCACCACAACCCAGTGTCGCAGTTTTATAGCGCAACACATGCAAATGAGGTGTGGCGAACTTTAATGACATGCTAATCGCGCCTACTGCACCTTTGAATGGCTGATCGACTGATTTGCATATGTCGGTTGAATATCGCGATTTGCGCCTAGCGCACACGGAAGGTCCGCTGAGCCGATGGTGCATGTTTGTGGCTGTGTGCTACACCGCATTGAGCATGCCCAGACAGGTTACGCATGCGTCCGATCGCGCTGCAGACCTGTTGAGCGAGTAGGCGATTCAGGCCATGGCCACCATTGTGCCAGTGGCGCTACAGCACTGGGCACTATATGGCGCTGTGGCACTTCTGCGCGATAGTCCACTGTGGCACTGGTGCTCTGCTTAGCAGTCGCGCAGGATGCCCTATACATCCTATGGCGCTGTCGTGGCCTTGCATCATTGCCGTGACCTTTATGTATGCCCTCTGACCCCTGGCGCCTGTTGGCATGCCGTATGCGTCCCTATTGCGCTGTCTGGTGACGGCGCTATGCAAAGGTGATGGCGCTGTGTAACAGCGCGATTGGAGCCTGTGCTGGTCTATTGCGCAACAACTCCACGTGGGGTTACAGCGCAGGCGGGCGCCATATTGCCTGCTGTAAAGTTGGTGCCATGGCTAGGAGGAGGGCGTGTCCTGAGCCCGCTTGAAGTGGCCAACCTGGTGGCCCTAGTGGAGCCCCACTGTGAGGCACTGTATGGTGAGGCCCCCCTCACCATGCCTAGGACCCATGTGTGGCAGCAAGTGGCCACTGACCTGGTGGGGGTCACTGGCCGGGGCCGGTCTGCTGAGCAGTGCCAGCACCGGTACAGTGACCTCCGCCGGAGGGAGCCGGACCTGTTGATGCGGCTGCGTTCACGTGCCAGGCGGGGCCTGGTGCCTAGGCCATGTGAGTGTACCATCTATGCACCTATATTCTCTGTAGGGTGTGTGTGTGCTTGGGTGGCTGTGCATAGTGTGTCAGTGTGTGCAGCTGTGAGATGGATGGTTATGGCTGTGTGGGCAGGCACTCACTGGGGCAGGGGCACTCTGCTTTTGAGTCACACTGATGTTTGTCTCACCATATGTCTCCCACAGGCCGGATTGTGAGGACACCGGACCACGGGGATGTGGGCCATGCCAGGGCCCCGGTGCCATGGGATGTCGTGCCACAGCAGCAGCAGCAGCAGCAGCAGCATCAGCAGCGTCAGACCGAGCTGCTGGGAGGTGTGAGTATCATTACGTCATGGGTGCTATTGCATGCTGGGGGGGCAAGACCACCAACCATGCTGGACACAACCAAAGGGGAGGTCATAGTTCCACTATACGAAACACTAGTGAGTCCCCACACTGGAGTACAGTGTACAGTTCCGGAGACCATACCTGCGTATGGACATGGACTGGGTGAAGAGGGTTCACAGGAGGGCGACATGGATGGTGCATGGATTGCATCACAAGTCCTATGCAGACAGGTTGACGGAACTGAACATGTACTCCCGGGAGGGGAGGAGGGTGTGGGGATATGATGGGGACAGCCAAGTATTGTACAGGGGGGAACAGAGTGCAGGAAAACAATATTTGTAAGCGTAAAGGATGTTCCAGGACTAGAGGGCATGGGATGCAGTTGGAGGGGGCTCGTTTAAGAGGAAACATGAGAAAGTATTTCTTCACAGAATGGGTGGTGGACAAGTGGAACACCCTGCCAGAGGATGTGGTGGGGGCTGACTTGTTTACGGGATTTATGATGCGTGGGTTAGCCATGAAGGAATTCTGGAGGTCAGGGGTGAGGGGGAACGGACTTATAGGACAACAGAGTGAACGTAAAGGCCAAATGGCCAGACTGGGTGTCCCATAGGCCCTTATCTGCCGACACTGTCTATGTATCCATGTATGTAGGCATGACACAGGTGACCTGCATCACAGTGCAGCATCACGACACGTCTGTGTATGCATCACAGGTGGTCCAGGCATGCACTGGGCACATAGCTGTGTAACTGGCATCGCACCACGCTGCCACATCACTTGACAGCCTAGTTTGTACTGTGATTGACGTGGCAGTGTGTGTGGGTGGTGGTGCGCATAGCTGGTGCCGCCTGTTTGTGATGGCCATGTGCATGTTCACTGTGGGTGGGTGCATGCCATCACAGGTGCAGGACATTGGGTTATGGGTTGCAGGTTGGGTGGTGTTCAGGGTTGTGGTCAGTCTCAGCCATTGACTGTGTTCCCATTTTCCTAGGCCTCGGGGTGCTGAGACGCATGTCACAGGATCTGCGGCGCCTGACCCAGGTCGGACTTGAAAACCGGGAGCTCCTGCAGGCCATACAGCGCCAGGGTGAATGGCGGCAGGCACAGGAGGGGACGCCAGCAGGGGGAGGACCAGGAGCCAGCTGGGCCGTAGCCCACATTCCGTTCCCACTTCTCCCATCCCTTTCACCCTGCCTTCCTTCTCAAGTTTTTATTCTCCCTTGAACACCCCTGCCTTTACCCGCCCCCAACTTGTATATAGTTTCACCTGTTATTGTTTATCTGTTGTTTTGGAAATATACATTTCTATTTTGATACAACTGCTGTGTTGGTGTCTGCTTTGCAACTGGCTATGGGTGCTCCGTTGCAGGGGGTGTACATGCCATCTGGGCTGCTATGGTCCTGGGTATATATGTGTGTGTGTGTGTGTGTGTGTGTCCGTGGGAGGTATCACCAGCATAGCATTGCCTTTCTGTTGCTCTTGCATCTGCTGCCACCCACTGCTGGGTGCACAGGGTGGGTCTGGCTGGTGCTTCTCTGCAGCATGGGGTTGACGTGGTGGCATGGGGGTGCATGGTGTTTTCTGCAGTGCCTGTCACTGCACATGAGCGGTGTCTTGGGGCACGGTGCACGCCAGCTGTGCGATGGGGGGACTGATGTGCACTGTGGTTGTCAACCCCTGTGTGTGGCACTCTGCCTGCCAGTGGTTGTGCTGGGGTGCATGGCTCTGCTATGCTTTAGTTGGCTTGTCCCCATGGGCACGTGATCATCCGTCCCACCCCAGTGATGCTGTGCTTGGGGTGCTGGTGTGGTGTGGTTCTGCAGTGAGTTCTGTGCCCATGTGTGGCATGGCTGGCAGTGGGCCCCAGCCTGCCTCCCTGGATGTGCAGTTCCATTGCTCTGGGGGTGCTGTGCTTGCGCTTGGCGGCAGTTTGCAATGCTCAGCTGAGTTTCCATGGTTGGCGCCCATAGTGCATTTGGCTCAGCTTCCCTCCTGGTTGTTTACGGCAGTATGTGCTATATTGAGACGTTGATTGCTTGTGCAATTTGCTCTGCTCCATGTTTGAATATCGCACCTGTTGCGCATATGCGCAATTGATTGTGCTTGCTCCTGCTGTTGCGCACATTTTGGGAGCAGTTTGAATATCTGGGCCCATGTGTTTAGAAACATATTTGGTGTTGTGTATTTCTTGCAATGTGTATGGAACCATACAACAATTCTGCCTGGGTTTTATGATGCTTTGAAGAAATGATTAGGGAAAGGTAATCAACTTTTAAGAAAAGAAAGAAAGGGACAATGTTTGTGGTACTTCCTCTTGTCTGTACTATGAAGACAGCTGAAATTCAATATATTTAACAGCAATCAGTCAGTGGCCACATTTACTTAAGGCTGTGACTGGGAAGTCAATGCCTCGAGCTGTAAAATACAGATTATAATTATTAGGCATCTATTTACTGTTATTTAAAATATGTTCCAATTACCAGAAAAGCCATGTGAGATGCAATATCTTGATTTCATGGAGCTCCAAGGAGAAAGCAGTAGGCAACAGGCTTATGGTTCAACTACATTCACTATTTAAAAATTACACATAATACATAACAAATTGGTCAGTGTTAAACTAAAATAAAAGTAAACAATATAACCAAGTATGTCTTACAAAAGGCAGCAACATGAGAAACAAAGATAATATATGTTTCTAGAGTTTTTTTAAGAGAAGTAGACAGCTTATCTATGCTTAGCTGTTATATCCATACTGTCCTTCTAATTTGTTCTGCTCCTCTGGAACTCACCCTTAAAGGAGAACTGCATTTAATCTGCAAGACAGTATTTTCTGTTGAAGCTGTTTTCCCAAATACTGGTTTGCATTTTGTTACTGTTTCATTTTTATTAGCCTTTGAGAAAATGCTGTGGGTGTTTCTGACTTGCACTCTTGTGATACAGATCAATATATAACAGTAAGATATAGTTTATGTCCCACCTGTGTTCTCAGATTGCCTCTTTTTTCACAGTCCCAGATGGCCCTCCTTCTCACCAGTCCTCCCAGCCCCATCACCCATGGATCTCCTTGGACCTACCACTCCCAATATCCCCCACAGCTTGGCCTCTGTGGCATGGGGTGGGGAGTCCCCTTGACTCGCCAGACCAGACTGAGATTCAAAAGACACCTGAGTCACCAGATGTGGGGCTTGCGGAGGCTGACAGTCATTGTGTGTAACTGGGATTTTCCTGCTTTCGTTCTCCAGGAGATGTGATGTGCACTGAGGTCTAGGCATGCATGCCAACATGTGCCATGTCTCACCACCTCCGTAGCTCAGGCTGCATCTTCTTCTGGCCTCCACGTGGGGCTCTGAGCTCTTGCTCACCCTCTCCCCAAAGGAGGAAAGCAGTCCAGGGGATGCTCAATCCTCTTCCCCCTGGCTGGTCCTCCAGTGCCTTGGGCTCACTTCTGAACAGTTGGGGCCATGAGCGGTAGCACTACTGCTGCATCAGTGGGCCGTGCTCTTAGAGTGTTTGTACAATGTGTTTGTGCTCTACTATGGAATTTTGTGTTGCAAAGGACACAGCCTACATCATCAAGTTCTAAAATGGTACGTACCCCAAGTGTGTAAATCAGAAACACCCACTGCATTTACTAAAATACCAATAAGCATAAAACATTACAATGACTGCTACTAGTATTCAAAACACACCTTGTACAGGAAGAAATGACATGTGGATTCAGTGCAGCTCTCCATTAAGTGTTCCTTCTCAAAAGCTATTCACTGTAGTTTGTTCATTTTCCTCTACTGCACCTGCTACCTGTTAGCCTTCCTTCCTTCATTCATATCTATGTGTACTCAGTACTGTCCCACTCTTTAAATCTCAGCTAAAGATATGTCTCTTTTCCATTGCTTTTGAGAATTTACTTCTGCTTCCATTTGCACTTTTTACTATTTTCTTGATTTTTGAAAAGCTCTCTGAATGATATACACTCTGTTACCAATAGGTTGTGCTGATTGTTGTGATACTATTTATTTTGTACCTCCTTTGTTGACATTCGTGAACCCTTTGGTGAAGTTTATGCATGACTTAGGCTATATAAATTGAAATTGTTTTGTATTGTGTTGCATTACATGGTACTGAATTGTATTGTATAGTATTGTGTAGTGTTCTGTTGTATTGCTTTGTATTTTATTGTACAATATGGTTAAGCCTTATCATACACCTGAAAACCCACACAAACCCCCATAATGCCATTGTTCATTTCTTGTAATAACATTATTGGAAGCTCACAATACTTTCATTGCGGGCTCCAATATTATTATGAGAAAGAATATTTCCTGCTTGCTGCAAAAATCATTGAGTTCAGCATGGGGCAGCATTCAGAGTAACTGTCAAGTAGAGTAAAAGTCATCTGCCAACTTATGGGAAAACAATGAAAAATGCACATATCTGGGTGCATACCCCCCCACACACACACACACACAAACGGTGTCACACACAGGCACTCATATGAGATGGTAAGTTTCCTATATACAATGAACAACCCATTATGGCTAAAATTACTCCAGAAGACCATACAAAGTGAAATGAGAATATGGCTACAAAAAAAAGTGAAAAAAAAATACTACATTTTGGCCTTATTCGTCTGAAGTAGAACACGCTTTGAGAGCTGATCATATGAATCTCAATTGCATTTCCACCCTGACTGTCACTAAAACAAAACTAATAAACCAGCATCAGTATGCTATGAACGAAAATAGAAGCATTGATTGAAATAGTATAACATATAACATTACTGTGACTGTCTGCAATTCAGAGACATCAGGAAGATAATTTACAGTTTAATGTTTACTTAATTACAATGCTTACTGGGTTGCTCACAATTCAGAATAAGAGGTTGCACTTGTATGAATAACACTTAGACATTCACATAAATAAGATGAAATTGTGTTTAATGCTTTTGAAAATTATGAATGGGTCAGGATCAATAGCTTACTGCACTTCCTAATAACTGTATTTCACCATGGGTCAAAATGGGCATCATTACCTAAGTAGTGTGAAACTGAAATTAATGTTGCCAGCACACTTTGTCCATAGTTCTAAACTAAAAAAAAGGGGGGGGGTGAAGCTTGCAGTTCTGTTAGCAGTAGCCACAGATACAATTCTTCTTAGCTGTAAGTACATAGGTCCCCGGAAATCAAAGCAGCTCTCCTTTAAGTGGACTGAGGTGCCCACCCCCAGTATCACTTCTTTCTCACCCCTCCCCTCCAGGTCACCAGTCCTGCAATTTTGGCCAATATACTATAAATGCTACATGTTGTGTTTAAAAGTGAAGTCATAAAATGGCTATCTTGAAAATTTGTGGTCAAAATTAATTTAAAAAATAAAGAGTGGATGTGTGAAGATTGAATGTGTGAAGAGAGAATATGTAAAGAGTGAATTTTAAAAGAGTGAATGTGTGAAGAGTGAATGTGTAAAGAGTGAACTTATAAAGAATCAACGTGCCAGTCCCTGCACTTCTGTAGGCAGATGGAGTCTTCACAAGGGCTCTGCACAGAAGGGACCTTCATGAAAGAGGATGCAATTCCACTTACCTTCAAAAAGAAAGGACTTTCTTTGAAAAACACTTTGTTAATGCATCAGTTAGGGTAACTTAATGCCTCAAAAGTAGGGAAATGTGGCATTAGTGTTTCCAACCCTAACTCCCCATCCCCACCCCCCAAACAGCAAAAGGAATTAAAAAAACTAGGATTTTGGGTCTCCAGAGTCATGGTGAATCAGTGGTGGGATCTTGCTTGGTGTTGTCAACCCTAATGCTCACCCTATTCCCTGGGCAAACAACATCTCACATGATCTCCTTCCTTCACACAGGGCCCACAGGGCCCTGTCTGAAGAAAGCTACAACAAATTGTGATGGCAGAATGTGGCAAGACATACTGCTCTACCTTTGAAGAGTGTGTCACTATGAGGCACTGGGTTGGAGCTGTACCTTGGGGTTCAGGCTAGAGGCTATGGGCTGGGGAGGTTAGTATTAGGGTTATAAATCCCAAGGATGACCCCACCACTGATTCATCAAGACTCCGTAGACCCAAAACCCTAATGTATTTCCCTTTTGTTGCTGGAGGGGTGGGCTGGGGGAAGTTGGAGTTGGAAACCCTAACACCACATTTCCTTGCTTTTGTGGCATTAAATTACCCTAACTGATGCATTAACAACATTTTTTTGCAAAGAATTATAAATTGATAAAAAAAACCACACTAGGAAAAGAGCACAATAGTCCTTGACAGAATACCACTAGGTTCTTCTGCTGAATCATACATAAATGCATTTCTTTTATATGTAATTGAATTCTTCTTCTTCCTATTGATTATTTAAGAATAATTATCATTAATAATTTAAAATTGGATATATTAATTACTTATTAAATGCATCATTGTATAAATGTGTTTCTGTTGCTACAGTGTTTATATTACTAGTATACTAATATGGCATTAGCAAGGTTAATCTATATGACTATTCTTCACAAAACATTACATTAAAGCATCAGTTAGTGTATGGTTGAAGATGAAATCCACAAAAGTAAGGAAATGCAATGTTATTGTTAAAAGCCCACGGAGCTGTGGTAAGTCAGCAGGCTGACATTTTTCTAGGTTTGAATGATCATGCAACACAGTATTTACATTGCCCTAACTTCAACACCCAGCCTCCAAGCAATACTGTGTTAGTCATTTTTGTGTGCCTGGACAGTGTCCAAGTAAGAGCAATGCCAACTCTTCCTTGTGTGATTGTTTGAACTCAAAGGAACACCTGACCACAGGCTCCTCATAGCTCAGAGGACTTTTAACCCTACATTTGCACTTCATTACTTCTGTGACTTTAATATATAATGTTGATTTTTACAATTAGTTTTTCTTTTTAATGAACATTGGGTGTATAGTGTGTGTTGCCATTCATAAACCACCCAACTTATCCTGTATATCCCTACATGCTTTGCAAATGGCCCTTTGCAAGCCCTATAGGAAGCAGCAGACACATAAGGCATGGCACCAGATGTTTTACATGCTTCACAATGGGCCCTTTAGGCCTTACAGTAGCAGCAAACACTTTGGGAATTGTGACAGACCTGTAGCTTGCTTTTTTCAGGGCCTACAGCAGCAGCAGAAAAACCCTCTTCCAAGTCTGAAAGTTGTCACATGGATGGCTGGGAGAGGATGGTAACTACCCTGTCCCTCAAATTTAGTTTAAAAATTTTAAAGATATGGATTATATAAAAAACCTGAAAAAAACCTGAGTCCCAAAAAAGCAAACTGTACTGCCTATTGCGATCTTCAAGTGCTGCAGATGTTTTTGTGGCAACTTAAGTAAAACAAACAAACAAACAAAATGATACATGTTGTAATCTAAGGAGGGTTATCCTCCATGCAATGAGATCACACTTAAAAGAATGTGATTGAGAGAATGACTTTATAGCCTGCAATTTGGATGGCTATTGGAACACTTTGAAACATCATATTGGCATCTATGAGGAGTCATGTGTGCCAACAACATAGAAATATGCCAATAAGAATCAAACTACACCAGGGTATCTATAAAAAATGTGAAAAGTATTGAATAAAAAAAAGAAAGCATGTGAAAGGTTTGAAATGGAGGAATCAGATGTGACATATCAAACATACACCAATCTACAGAAAAAAAGAAATTCATAAAAGTAATTGCAAAAAACAAAAACACAAGAGACTGTAAGACATATTCTTATAACTATTTTTTGAGATTGAAAAATTGTAAATTTAAATTAAATACTTTTTTATTGAATGTTTTATACTTACAATTACAATACAACACTGCTATATTTATAAAAGTATATCATCTATCCAGGATGCACTGTAGAATAATACAAAAAAAAAGGAAATATCCCTAAACCCCTCCCCCATTCAACTTAACGGATCACTATTAATTGCACAGAGGAGTAGTGGTATAACTCTAAAAACAAGATACAAAATCTAGTGTCAGAAGGAAAAATGTTACAAAAGTAAAGAAGATAGCCAGGATTCTAATGGACCCCAGTGACAAACATAATTAGAAAGAACATTTCTCACAGATGCCAACATTTTTTTCCATTTGAAAAATCTGAAGTATCTCTTTATGCCATTTTATAATAGAAAGGACATTTTGGTCCAACCAATGTTTTAATATAATCTTCTTCGCAACCATAGTAATTAACATAAAATGAAACTGTTCATTCCCTTCTAAAACCTGGTCATAACAGGGCCCAATATACAATTACATTTAGAAAATATTCTGTAATTCCCAACTTGGGATCTAATAGGTCTATTATTTTCTTACATAATGGTTGTACCCTAGTCAATCCCATAAAATGTATATCAATGTACCTTGATCCTGATAATATCTAGTACAAACAGATGAATTTAAACTCTTCAATTTAAACAGCTTGGAAGGGGTATTACAAGTTGTACGCACAATTTTGTATTGGGTATAACAACAGCCATCAAATTTAATAAATCTATTGACATTTAACCAAATGGCTGCCCATTGTTGTTCAGTCATTGATAGGGTCAAAGCATTAGACTAATAATGAGAAAAGGAGCCATATCTATGAACCCACAGCTGCTGCAATTCCTTATATAAATTAGAAATGGTGTGCTATTTTTCAGAAAAATTAAAAAATGTAGGTACTGTAGCATAGTATAACAACCTATATTTGAGTTTGGGTTACCTAATGTACAGTACAAGTCACATTAATTATTTTCACCAATGAGTTGGTTTAGCATTGTTTTTACAGTTGGCAATGCATTGGCAACTCATATTGCATTGCTTTTCAATGCTTAACCAGCTCAAGAGCAATGTTTGTAAAATGTTTTTGCAGCTCAATTGGAATGCATCTGTAGTCCAGTCACAATACAATACAAAACTGAGTTTTGTCTCTTAAGAAACAGTTTGTGCAAGGCTTTGTGCTGGATCCAGCAACACTTATGCAACTCAATCAGAAATGCTAAATCAACTCATTGGAGGAACGGTTTAATGTGATTTGTACTGTAGAATAAAGCATGTGCTGAATTTGATTGTATAGTAACTAATCCTTGTTAGTTAAATCATACTTATTTTTCAGGTTAGAAAAAGGTATCCATTTTTGTCCCTGAACAAACTGTATTGGGCTTTCAATGCCATTGACTTGCCAACCTGTATTGTGGAGAGTTTCCCCTCATGTTTTAAAATTTGGGTTTCACCAGAGAGGTTATCCCCAAGGATTAAGAAGAGGTGTTTTGGCACTTTTTTTGTACTTGTTTTCATACTGCCAGTGATATACCTATACCTGATTCTTTAAGTTGCAGAGGAAGAATAGAAACTTTAGGAAAAACTAAAGCTTTAAGTTGTATAGTATATTTTAAACATAAATCCTTTTCAATTTGCAGCAAAAGTGGAATGTAGGGAGACAACTGTGTTGAATTCTCATCCACCCAACAAAAATATCTAGAACCTTGAGTGGCATAATAATATCTATAAAAATCTGCAGCAGCTAAACCTCCCAAGTGCTTAGGTGCAGCAAGCCTGAGATAATGCAGTTTTGGTTTGTGACTGCACCATAAAAAGCATGTTAACATTTCATGTAATTCAGCAAACCAACTGGATGTTAAGTGGACCATTGGCATTGTCAAAGGATAAAGTATTCTTGGCATAATGTTCATTTTTATTAAGCCAAGTCTACCCCATAGAGATAGAGGTAATTTATCCCACCTTTCCAGATCTGTTTTTATTAATCTTAGTAGGTCCTTAAAATTTGTACAAATCATCATAGAATTTGATAATGAAATATAGATTCAAAGTTATAACAACTCTTTAGTAACTTTTGCAGAACTCAGACATGTTAAGTCACTCTGATTAGTGTATTTAATAGTAGCCCCTGAGTTTTGTTTATATTTAAGTTATAATTTGATATAGAACTAAATCTTTCAATCTCTTCTAGCTTATTAGACAAGGACATATCAAGGTTCTACAAATGCAACAAAAGATCATCCGCATATGCAGAAATTTTATATTGTTGAGATTCTAAATTAATACCTATGATCTGTTGATTAAATATGATATACCGAATCAGAGATTCAATATACAAATTAAACAAAAATGGTGAATGAGTACAGCCCTGGTGGGTCCCATTATGTAACTGAAAAGGGGATGAAAAATTTTATTGCATCTTGCTTTAGCAGTAGGATGAGTGTATACTAATCTCAACCAGTTGACAAATTCACAGGGAAAACCAAATCTTTCTAATGTATGAAAAATATATAACCAAGAAACTCTGTCAAAAGCTTTTTGTGCATTGAGGGATGCAAGCACAGCTGGGGTTGTTGCATCCCTCGAGGAAGAAATTACATGTTGAACTTTCCTAAGATTATCAGAGGACTGATTACCAGACATAAAGCCTACTTGCTCTGGACTTATTAATTTCAACCAAACTTTCTGGATCCTAAAAGCAAGTTCATGTGTAAAAATTTTAAAATCAATATTTAAAAGAGATATAGGTCTGTAAATATTAACATTGGTATGGTCTTTACCTGCATTTGGTAGAAGTGAGATAATAGACTCTTGCATAAATTGGTCAAGATCACCTAAATCATAGGCCTGTACAAGCACTTGAAGAAGTTGTGGTAATAATAATTCTGTGAAGGTTCTATAAAACAAGACTGAAAACCCATCAGGGACTGGTGCCTTATAAATCGCCATTGAATTAAGTGCAAATTGTAATTCAGCTACTGCAAAGGGAGATAGTAAGAATTTATGGTCAATATAATCTAGCGGTGTCATATTATATGAGCCCAAATAATCATCTACATCCTGAAGGGCTGAATAGGGGTCTCCCATATCATATAACATAGCATAAAAATTGCCAAATTCTTCAACAGTTAATTTAGGTTGAGTTATATGCTGTTTGGTTACAGAATTGTATATTAGAGGTGTGTGAAAGTTGCCAGTTCTGCCTCAATTGAACTTTCGCAGAAGCCTGGCAAATTTTGTGGAAGTTTCCGAGTTTTCACCTGTGGCAGATCAGAAAACTTCTGACTGTACTGGGGCAAAATTTCTACCTGTTCTGCCCACCCCAGCACTGTAATACCCCTCTCCCATAGCTAGCAGTCCCTTCCCCTGATCCCATCACCCATCGCCCAATTTGTTTTAAAAAAAAATAAATAACCCTAGTGGCTAGTGGTCCCCCCCATCCAATCACCCACCCACCCAATGTGTTAAAAATAAATAATGGGGGGGTGCTAATGAGCACCAACGAGTAAGGACGCTTTCTCCCTCACTCCACAAACCACCAAGAAATATAAGATATATATTTTTTTAACCACTTATAAGTACTTCAAAAGAGATCTAACTTTTCAGGAGAGACCATGGACGAGTACCCAATGTCTGGATTGGTGAAAAGCTCTTGCCTTGCAAATAAAAGCCAACAAAAACAGCCGCTGGTCTCACAAATAGAAAGAATAGGGCCTATCTCACTCTCTGCTGCTGAGGTGTGTGTTTTAGGCTGAGAGGTGATGCAGCAGGTCTTGGCTGCCCAGAAGCCCTGACTTACCAGCCTGGCATCTAATTTTGACAGAATGCTTCAGGAACTAGTGGATTTGCATGCATCGCATGTGACACGACTGACTGAGATGGAGCAAAGAATATCTGATGTCAAGGATGCTACAGCACCAGTACCTGAACAAATTGTTGCCTTGCAGAAAGAGTTGGCTGACTTTAAGGACCAGTTTGATTACCAAGAAAATTACCATCGTTGTTTGAACTTGTGACTCAGGGGACTGCCGGAGGGGAGGGAGGGAGGGAGCAGATGTACTGGAATTCTGTGCCCAAACACTGCCTGAGATCCTGGGGCTTGCTCCCAAAAATGGCCAACTTAAACTTGAAAGAGTGCATCGGGCTGTGTTCCCCAGACCCCCACCAGATCAACCACCAAGGCAGATAGTGTTGAGGTTCCACAACTTTCAGGACAGGAAGTTGGTTCTGAAAACTTATAGAACCAAACCTAATCTACAGTGTGAAGGCCATAAGCTTTATCTTTTCCAGGATTACTCAGCCCATCTCTTATAGAATCAACGTGGTTTCAACTTGGTGATGGTTCAGTTATGAGAAGCTAAGATTGAATGTTTTATGCTGTACCCTGTAACTCTTAAAATCAGGCACAAAGGGGCTATCTATTCATTTTGAGAGGCACAGAAGGTGGAAGTTTTTGTCAGAGAACTGAAGAAGAAAATGGGGTGAGGCTGCTCCTTTATAATTCTTTTTTTTTTTTTCTCTTTACGCCTCTTGCCGCCATTAGCCCAAGTACTCAGCCCATTTCTACGCTTCCACCCCCCCCACATTGACCTCGGGCTCCCCGGATACCCCGTGGATTTCCCCCCACGGTGGGGCCGTGGCACTGGGGCGCATGCCGCGGACCTCGGATTAGGTCCAGGGGCTGGCCTGGGGGGGGCTAATTGAAGCTGTGATGGGCTTCATTGAGGGCCTCTGGCAGCTCTCCTTTTTTCCTTTTTCTGGGAGGCGGGGACGTGCAATGATGCGCAGAGCGTCCTGCCCCGTCTCCACACAGAGCTTGGTGTCGGCAGTCATGCGCTTTTCCTGGCCTCCACCAGGGGTCACGCAGACTCCAGACACAACCCCATCCTCCCCCCGGAGAAGGAGAGCAGTCCGTTCCCGAACCCAGGTCGCCAGCGTCGCAAGCGGAAATCCAACCGCTGCACCGGTGGGCCAGCGTCTCCTTTATAATTCTAAGCTGTGCAACAACCAGAAGGTTTGGGCCTAGTGTTAGGGCCATGTTGTTGGAAGCGCTATGTTTTCAGGTGCTGTTGTGTTCTCTTTTTATCTGCTCAGACTCCTTAACAATTTGAGAGGATTAGTTGTGAACTGTTTTTTGCCTAATTTGCTCGCTGTGGGGGCCTGAGCAGGATCCCTTTAATTGCAAGGGGATCAAGTTTGGACTCAGCCTGGGGAGTCATGGATGAAGCTACTCCTTTACTTCTGATGCAGAAAGTGGGGCACAGGCCAGGCCTCATTCGAAGGGGGGGGGTTGCCACCATCTATGAGGACTTATAACTGGTTACCACTGTGTGCTACTATGCCCTATAAGATCATGGGAGGCTCAGCCTCAAACTTGAAGTGTTTTTGACCTGGGCCTGTTTGAAAAGACTGTATGGCATGATAATTTTCTCCCCTTTTTTTTTCTTGGGGAGGGTAGCCTACCAGGGTGAAGGGAAGCTATGGTGCCATGAAACTCAATGGTGCTGTGGGATCAATATCTGGGCTAAGCTTTTCTTTGAGGAATGGATGTCCTGCTAAGTTTTGCAGTCTGTACTGGACTCTTGAGGGATTCTTTTATTACTGTGGACACTGGTAAGAGAGAGAGAGTGTGATCTGGAGGACATCTGATTATCTGTGCCTAGGACTGGACTTGAGGAAAGTACATGGCCTAATTGATTTATGTCCTGGTCATTACATATTTAGCTTATACAGGTGATGTGAATAAGGGAGATATGCTTGGTGGGGCGGGAGTGGGGATGCACTCTTACTGACATGTGGGGAGGGAGTGTAAAATGTTTGCTATGTGCAATTCTGGTTATGGGGCTGTACCTCAATTTTCACAAAGGTTCAAATGGGAAGGGAGGGTGAGGGTGGAGGCCTGATGGGGGTGTATATAGTTGATAGATATTGTTTGTTATGTTATTTCATGTTATCTACATAATCCAGATATGATGATAAATTAATATGTGGCAATTACAATATGCTGAGGAAAGTTTGGATATGGGCGGTCTGGGCACTGGATGGAAACTGGCTAGGAGATAATGGCTAACCCTGTGGAGCTGAGTATAGCATCGTGGAATGTACAGGGGGTCTCCACACCTGTTAAACACTCTATGTTGCTAACAGCTTTAAAGAGTCAAAATGTAAACATAGCTTTGCTGTAGGAGACCCATCTCACTGCTAAAGAGCATGCTAAATTAAAAAGGGTCTGGGCTGGAGAATGCTACGCTGCACCCTTCACCTCACATAAGCGGGGGTGGCAGTTCTCCTGCACAAGTGATTGCAATTTAAACTGGACAGGTTGTGGCGGACCCAGAAGATGGCCACTACGTATTTGTGGTGGGAGAGCTTCTGGGGGAAAAAATAACTTTTGGGAGTGCATATGCACCTGCTGTGCATGACCCCATGTTTTACCAGTCCCTTACAGCATTACTTATGGCAGAACAATTCCCAGGGCTAATTCTGGGAGGGGATTGGAACTGCCTGATGAACCCTGTGTTGCATCATTCTGAGGGTAGGGGCAGTAGTAGGGGGGCCATTCATAGTTGGATGGCGGGGATGGCTGACGTCGATCTCATTGAAGTCTGGAGGATGGCCAACCCCACCCTGCATGAGTACACTTTCTTCTCACATCCTCATAAGACGTGGTCGAGGCTGGATTATCTTTATATTCAAGAGACTGGTACTTCAGGTTGACCCTCATTAGACATGGCTCAATTCACATATCAGACCATGCTATGGTGCTTATGACCCTCACATTGCAGGAGGAGAGGGCTAACTCACCATCCTGGAAGTTTCCTAATTATCTCCTGGCCAATAAAACTTTTAGGGAGTTCCTGCAGGACCAATGGAAGCAGTATGTGCAGGATAATTTAGATATGGCCCCTTCCAAGGCTATCTTTTGGGATGAGGGGAAGGCATATATGAGGGGCTCTATTATCAGTTATGTGGCACACCACAAGTGACAAATTTGCGCAAGGAGGGAGAATTTAGAGAGACAGCTTAAGGTGTTAGACAGACAAGTGGCTCTATGAGAGGGAGGAGATGATTCTCCAAATTTGTTAATGGTGACTAGAGAGGCCTTGAATAATTTGTTGCTGTGGGAGGCCAGAAAGACATGCTTGTTTGTCCATAAACATTTCTGTGAGTGGGAAAATAAGCCTAGTAATATACTGGCAAATTTGATACGAGGGAGAAGGAGCTCTTATCTGATCTCCACAATTAAAGGGTCAAATGACCAGCTACAAATGGATAGAAAGCTTATTATGGACAAGTTTAAAGGATTTTTTTAAAGAACTATATCTAACACAGACCGAGGATGCTGAGACTAATATGCACACTTTTTTAGATGATCTGGACCTGCCTAGATTATCTGCTCCACGACGAGAGTGGTTGAATGCTAAAATAACAAGGGAGGAAATAGCAACGGCTTTTGCAGGGCTAAAGCAAGGCAAAGCTAGTGGCTCAGATGGTTATTTGGCAGAGTACTAAAAGGCCATGAAACCACATATTATCAGTCACCTGGAGGCAGTACTTAATGAAGCTCAGGAGGAGGAGGAGGAGGTATTGCCACACACATAGAAAGAAGCGATTATCTGTTTGATCCCTAAAGAGGGCAAGGATCTGCTTGACTGAGCATCCTTTAGGCCTATTTCTCTGCTAAACTGTGACTCCAAGATTTTTGCTAAGGTCTTGGTGAGTTGTCTAGATAAGCTCCTCCCAGGGTTGTTTCACCCAGATGAGACTGGGTTCACTAGGAACAGATACTCCTATCATAATTTGAGAACCCTTCTAAATGTGATATGGGGAGCATCAAATGGATATGAACCTGTTCATGTCCTGTCAGCTGACACAGAGAAAGCATTTGATAGGGTTGAGTGCCCATATCTGATGGAGGTTCAGGCCCGGTTTGGCCCGGGTGAAAATTTTGCAGGGCTAATCCAGCTAATGTATAGAGCTCCATGGCTAGAATTCTGGTCAATGGCACCCTTACAGACAGCTTTACATTGCAGAGGGGGACCAGGCAGGGGTGATCTCTGCCGCCCCTCCTGTTCACACTCACTCTGGAGCCATTGGTGGCCGCCATCAGAAAACACCCCAATATATTGGGAGTTCAGGGTTGCTCAGGCAAGGTACGTAAGCTCTTCCTATATGCTGATGACATGCTCCTATATGTCACTAAACCATCTCAGTCCATGTCACAACTCCTGAATATAATAAGCCAGTTTTCTAAGTTCTCAGGATATAAATTGAATCTAAACAGATCAGAAGAGCTTAGGATAGGGAAACCTGCAACTGGGGAGAGGGAGGGGACTATGGACTGGGGATTTTGAAAGATCCATGATTCCTTCATTTATCTGAGCATTAGAGTGGGGAATAACATAAAGGTCCTTTATGAGCTAAATTTAGCTGACTTGGGGAGATGGGTCAAATTGCCCCTCATGTGGTTAGGGAGAATAAACTTGCTCAAAATGAATGTACTTCTTCGGCTCCTATATAGTATGCAAATGCTTCATATGGGTTTTACACAAGCACACATTAAGCATTTTGTGGCAGGGTAAACGACCACGAGTGAGCCTTGCTTGCTTGAAGGCTACAGCAGATGGGGTGGATTGCAATTCCCTGATTTAGGAATTTATCAACTGGCCATACAATGCTGATACCTGCAGGATTGGGTGGGGAGACCCTCGGAGGCAGGTTGGTTGGATCTAGAGGAGAGATGGTGCCCTGGACAGGTGTTTGCCTATCTCTCAAAGAAAGGATATAGGGCGTATGCGAGTTTGTCAAGACTAAACCCACTGGTTAAGTCAGCCCTGGATGGTTGAGGATGACTGACCAGCCAGGGGAAGGAGAAAGTGGAGGAGACCCTACTACTTCCAGTGGCTAGAAATCCTTTTTTTGTTCCAGGCTTAACAGACCTTGGATTTAAGGAATGGGAGATGGCTAGCATACTGTGTCTGAGAGACATACATACTAAGGAGGGGTTGGACTCTTTTGAAGGTATTTGGGCTAAGACAGGGTTGGGATGCCAACGTTTCTATCATTACCTACAGATCAGGGCATATTGTAGAACCTTGGGGAGGAGGTTTGATACAGATTCTACACTGGGGGAAGTGGAGCAATTAATACAGGATGGCCGACATAACCCCAAAGGTACAATACAAAGAGTGGCCAGGGAAGGTAGGCAGCTGCTAGGGGATATGACTCAGAAAACTAGACAACTGTGGGAGAGAGTTATGGGGATCCTCATTGATGAGGATGTTTGGAGAATGATGATACAGCTGCATCAGGGCATCCTGATCCGTAACAAATATAAAGAATATTTTTATAAGTTTTGCCATAGGCTATATTGTCCACCCTCAATTGTTCACAGATTTAATCCTGCAGTCTCCCTCATGTGCCCTCTCTGTGGCAATGGCCTGGCCTCTTACTATCACTAATTCTGGTCATGCCCTGTACTTCAGGAGTTCTGAATGGAGGTGGTGGCGGAGGCTCAGACCCTCACAGGCAGAAGTCTTCCACGGACACCTATGTTAATATTATTTGGAATGGAGGAGATAGGGGAGGAGGACTGGGCTCCACTGGCTAGATGGCTTAGAGTCCTACTTATAATGGCCAGACACTGTATTCTAAATACATGGGTGTCTGCAACTAAGCCCACCATACAACAGTGGAAGGCACTGGTGTTGCAGTCATGTGGGATAGAGTGGAGCAGTTTTATAACACATGGCAACCCTACCTTAGTGCTCTTTCACCTGCAGAGAATCTGGCATTGGGAGAAGGCTGGACATGAAGGGGGGATGAAGGGATTACTGATGGTGCTAAATTGAATGGGGTTAGATTAACTCCTTCTCCCCTTTTGTGTCCTTGTAAGTAATTAATTACAGACTATACTGAATGGTTTTATGTTATCATTCTTTTCTTTTTAATGTGTCACATGACTTTTGATAGTCAAGGAAACTGGATCTTTCTGTATATTAGGTTATGAACTGCTTTTGTTTGTCTTTTGTAGGTTTTGTGTACTGTTTGTCATGTAACCGATTTGTTTATCTGTTTGTTAAACTTTAAAAAAACTGAATAAATATATGATGCAAAAAATAAATAAATAAATAATGGCCCTGGTGGCTAGTGGTCCTTCCCCCACCCAATTATCACTCACCCTGCCAATGGCCATTAAAAAACAACAACCTTATCCCTGATTGCTAGCAGTTCCTCCCCCCACCTGAGTCCAGTACTGCCCAGATCCCCCTTATAGTACAAATAAAATCTCTGGTGGTCTAGTGAACCCCATCCCTCCTCCCTATCCCCTGATCCAAAGTATGTTTTAGTTTTTATTTTTTTGTACTTATTCCCTGGTGGTCTAGTGTCCCCCTGCCCCCATCTCCAGCAGGTAGTGTTCCATCACACACCCCTTCCAATTCCATAACAGAACGGGCCATCGACACAGCACTCTGCTCTCCTCCATGGCTGGAAGCCCACTGAAATGTGAATTAATGAGTGTGTGCATGCTGCCCATGTGCTCATTCATTCACATTTCAGTGGGCTGCCAGCCATGAATGAGAGTGGAAGGATGTGCTGATGGCCTGCTGTGTTTTGGGATGGAAGGGGGAGCAGGGTGGGACACTACCTGCCATGGTGTGGGGCAGGGGGCCACTACAAAAAAAAGTAATTACATACTTTGGATTGGGAGATAGGGAGGAGGGATGGGGTTCAGTAGACCACCAAGGATTTTTTTTTTTATTATAAGAGGGATCAGGGCAGTACTGGAGTCAGGATTAGGTGGGGGAGAGGGACTGTTTGACATGAGAGACAGGGTTTTTTTTTTAATAGACATTGACAGGGTGGGTGATGATCAGGTGGGGCAGGGACTGCTAGCCACCAGGGTTATTTTATTTTTAAACACATTAGGCGATGGGTGATGGGCCAGGGGAAGGAACCACTAGCCACCAGGTATTAATTCTGTGTATGAGGGCACAGGCAGAATTTCCACAAAAGTTTGGAAATGGATTTCCAAACTTTCACAGAAGCAAAAGTCAGACTTTCACTTACATTCTGCATGTGGAAGTTTATTTTCACACACCACTATTGTATATACATTTAATAGTACGAGAGTTTTTTTGCTGTTTAATACCCATTGCCAATAATTTATCTGGTCATTCCTAACAGGAAGCATAGTTGAGTTTGGAACCGAATATATTAAATTCTGCTATTTAACTCATGCTATTGTTCCCTAAGGTCTATTAGCTGTTTCATTAAAGAGTCCAAATAACTCTGAGTAATCTGAGTTTCCAAGAATCTTCATGTATGTCAGCAACAAATTAGATTTAGCCGGTCTTTCCTGTTTGGTTTTAGAAGCCAAATGTACTGTATGAGTTCACCATGAATTGTGCATTCATTTGCCTTCCAGTGTATAGAATAATGGTCCACTAAGCTTTGGTTTTCGTTAAAAAAATGAATAGTAAAATCTTCAAGAATAGAAACTATCTATTCATTTTTTAATAATAAGTCATTCAACCTCCAAATTTTATCAGCTTGTACATGGGGGTCAATCAGCAAGTTCAAATATACTGGTGAGTGGTCAGAAATCACTCTAGATAGAATTAAAGCTTGATCTAATCCTGCTAGTAACAAACAATTAATAAAAAAAAATAGTCAATCCATGATTGGGTTTTATGAGAAAATGGAAAAAAGGTATAATCTTTAACCTTTGGATATAATTTTCTCCAAGGATCTATTAAATAATGAGAATCCATTAATTCTCCAAGGGCTCGCTGATTGAAAGAAAGGGGAAACATTACAGAAATCTGTTCTGTCTAAATAGTTATCAAAGATAACGTTCTAATCTCCAGCTATTATATGTGGGATGTCTGGCCACTTGGCTAATTGCAAGGAAAAGTCAACAAAGAAGTGAGAATCTTCCTTGTTGGGACCATAAATGGATGCAACCAATATATCAGTGTTATCTAATATACTCACAATTATAATAATGTGAATCAGAAATAAACAATTACATTTAAAATTAACATTCCTAGCTATGAGTATAGCCACCCCTGCTCTTTTTTTATCTTTCCCAACTCCAAAAATGTGGTCTAACCAGCTACTCCTCAAAAAAATAAAAAATCTCCTGATAGCAAATGTGTTTCTTGTAAAAATACAATTCCAGGAGTAAATATTTTAAATGAGTAAGGATTCTAGACCTTTTCTGTGGGGAATTCGCACACTTGATATTCCATGAAATTAAGACATAACTCCTAAATCTAGATAAAATGTTGTTATAGGATTGCCCATTGAGCACACATCCTGGCTGAGTCACATAAAACAGAAGGAACAGACAAATCTTGCAATTAAATGAGAACAAATCCCCTGTGTATAAACAACAATAGAATGAAAAATCCTTCCTTCCTCCATAAAACTCCCCTGTATACTCCCCCAGAAAACAAAAAATAACCGCCATAATATGATCTCCATGCCAGTAAGAACATCCTTGTATTTAATCAGCAGTCTCCTAAACCTCCCCATCCCCCACACTACTTCGTGGCCGAATTAATTCACATATCTGGACTGAGTAGTATGGTATGGGCTGCATGCCCATTGATTAACACTGTGGAACCATCGGGCGTGCAGCCCTACCAAGCTGTCAGTCAGCTGGCTTGCGGGCGGCAGGCAGGTGGGGGTGCTGCCACCTGCCAGCTGGACGGGGGAGCGGATTGTGGGGCCCAGTGGGTGGGTGGGAAGGGGGTACACTAGACCACCCAGGGTAGTAGGGTATTTTATGAGTTACAGATGCCCGCGATCGGGCAGCGATCGGTCCACTGGACCACCAGGGATATTGGACATGGGGGGGTTCTTTTACTGATGCTCGTGATCAGGCTGAATGCGGTCCACTGGACCACCAGGGATATTGGACATGGGGGGGTTCTATTACTGATGCCCGCGATCGCACTGAGTGCGTTCCACTGGACCACCAGGGATATAAGACGGGGGCTTAATCTTCATGACAAATGCCCACGATCAGGCACATAGAGGTCCACTGGACCACCACGGATATTAGAGGGGGGGGTTTCTTTTACATGAATGCCCACGATCGGGCTGCAGGGGGCGTCGGTCCCCGATGGCTGCTGCCTGGCAGGGTGCCAGGCGCAAGTCGTCGGAGATCTGTGCACCTGCATGCTAATGGCATGCAAATGGGGCCATAATGAGATGCCAATGGCCTCCGGTGTGCTTTGCATAAATTATGGCCCTATTTGCATGTCCCCTTTGGAATATCGCAGGTGCTGTGCATGGCGCAATGTCACCTGTGCTAGCTCACCTCCATGCTCCACTCTGGCCACTTGCACTGGCGCAGTGCCACTGCGTCATGCACAATGGGGGTGGCCAGGGTGCAATATTCAAAGCTGCTGCACCATAACACAGCTTCGTTGAATATCGCCCAGGCCACACCCCAGCGCAACAAAGTTGAGCTGCGCCCAGGCTTGTGCCACAGCCTGTTGCAGTTTGAATATCCGGGCCCATGTGTCCATTTTATACAACAGGGGCCCCTATTGTTGCAGAAATTACCATTTCGTGGGATAACATGGAATTGTATTGGTGTGATAAATAGCGTTTTCTTCAGTTATCAGTACTGTGATGATGTCATCACAGTATGATAATTGGAGTGCAATGAAAATACCTGTTTTTGTGTAATGGATTATCAGCTCACCCCTGTTGTGTAAAATATGTTACTAAAGCCTTCATGTGATGTCTCTTATGGTATCAGATACCATACCCTTATGGAATCAGCTTCATTTCACAGTCTCTTTACCCAAACTTTACACTTGGGGGCTGTTATACCATAAGTGGTGGAGTGGGCCCAAGCTGCGGCATTAAAGCAGCTTGTACCAATTCCCCATGCCAGGGACCTTGCACCCTATCCTCAATCAGGCAGGTCCTGGCAGCTAAATCCCAAGCCTTGCAGCAATCGGGGCTGGGCGCCAAACAGACGGCGTACTGGCAGTATGTGTCACAAGATGTGGGACGGCTGTGCACAACTCTAGTTGCTGTTGGGCTAGCAGTCCTTCTTCCCAAACCCTGATTATGCCAGTAATGGTAATGTTTAATCATGATCATGCCCCCTCCCTAATCATGCCATTAACAGTAATGTTTACACATTATCATGCCCCTCTCTGATTGTGCCATTAACAGTAATGTTTAATCATTATCATGCCTCTCCCTGATTGCGACATTAACAGTAATATTTAATCATCATGCCCCCCCATCTCTAAAGCTGCCATTGTCACTTTAGGACTAAAGATACTTCCTTAACCTAGTGATCTAGTGGCCCCCTACCCCAGCAGGTAGTGCCCACCATTCAGCTCCTCCCCATTCTGTAATAGAGTCAGCACTGGCACAGTCCACCTCTCATCTCCATGGCTGGTGCCAACTGAACTGTCATACTGATCACTGTACTGTATAGTGTACGCAATGCGTGTACACTATACAGTACAGTGGTCGTAATGACAGTTCAGTCAGCACTGGCCGTGGAGGTGAGAGGAAGGCTGTACTGGTACCAGCTCTATTATGGGATGGGAGGAGCTGAGTGGTGGGCACTACCTGCTGGGATGGGGGGGCTGGGGGCCACTAGATCACCAGGTTAAAGGGATCTTCAGTCCTAAAGTGACAATGGCAGCATCGGGGATGGAGTGGGGCATGATAATGTATAAACGTTACTGTTAATGGCATAAGGGAAGGGGGCATAATACTGTTTAAACATTGCTGTTATTGATATGATCAGGGATCGAGGAGGGGGCACCATACCGCTATGGGACAGCTTTCCCAGAGGGAGATTTTCTAAGTACCCTAAGACCACCCAAAGCTAGTCTAAGGATACCTAGGATTTCTCCTTCTGGTTGAATTCTGAGAATCCCGATATGGGGATGTACCAGTTTGCATCTGCCACATGCCCCCTTGCACCGTGTCACAGCCCATTTCTGGGCACACAGGTGGCGCAAGTCCTGTTTGGGGCAGGCAGTCTGCAGTTGATGCAGGCTGCCTATAAGAATAGCTCTGGGGGCAATATATGATGCAGGGTTCCACTTTCACAATTTCTGTTTGACACAGGCATCTTGCGTCACTCTCAGGGCTTTGAGTATCGGACCCATTGTATTCCAAAGCACTTGAGAAGCCATGATCAACTGCATCTTCCAAGCATGGAGACGTTAAAGCAGCAGTTCAGGTAATGATTTTAATTTATATTTCATTATATACTTGTTTGCAACTCCCCAGTAATGCCCCTCCAGAATACTTTTTCTTTTTCAAATCTCTTTATCTGAGGCACCATTTTAGAGCTTATGGCTTGTGTTTAACACTACTCCTGGTGTCTCCATAAGGTTAGGGAGAAAAGTCTGTTTATGCTGGTACATCTTAGATCCAAAAGCAATGACATGCTATGTGTGTTCAAATAGATCTGAGAATATTGTTGATAACTGTATAGAAGCCATATTTAACGTTGCTCACCTTTTATTTTAAATCCCCCCAAAAATGTTAAAGCAAAACATGCTGAAGTAAACTTGAAACAGGGACAGTCAAGCATCTTACAAGACAGAAAAAAATAAGGTGATCTAAAATGGAAAGAAAAGAAATAGGTGTAATAACTAGCTCTAGGTCACACAATGAGTAAGGGGCTCAGGTGGGATTTAAACCTGGGTCTCCATGCTCTTAACTCTGCACTCCTAATAGTAGGCTGCACTGCCTTCTGATCATAAAAAAAAATAAAGTCATTTACGACTCCAACTGCACTGTACGCTGATTTATGAAAGGTAAATTAACTCTACTAATTTTACTTTTAAGTTGAGCTGCCTGTGCCAGGTCTGCAGAATCCTGCTGCCAAACACAAATTAATGTATAATTATATAATTTTGTTGCCTCAGTAATTTTCCTTCATGTGTCATGACATGCAAAGCAAATAGCACCACACCTTGCCCTAAATTGCAGTAATATGATTCTTCACCACAAATAAACCATTTTAATGTAATCTTTAGTAAGGCTTTTAAAGTAAAAACAACAACACAATCTACAATTATTTTTTTTAAGCACGAATAGCAGATTTCAAGACCACACTGCAACAATGTCAGTCTATGAAACAAAAACACAAACATGAGGAGATTTAACAAGTGGTTTATTGTGGTCAGAGTTTGATACTATTTAAGGCACTGCTAAGCCACCCAGCTTGAGATTTGCTATGTTAATGAAATCATATTGGTTTACAAGTCGCCTATACCTTCAGAGTTCACAATGTTTTCTAAATAAAGTATCTTGTATTGTCTGAGAAGCAGCATGGTTTACGGTAGTGGCTACAGCCAATTTAGAATACAGGCAATGCAGGTTGCAACCCCACCAGAGCCGCTTAATGGCTGTGTGACCCTGAACAAGTCACTTAACATCTCAGGGCTTTAGTCAATCCAGTTGTTAAGTAAGTAAAAGTAGAACCTCACTGAAAATGATATATTGTGCTTGATTTTTCAATTGGCCCTTTGAGAGATGCAGTTTGCACTGATCTATGGTTGTGGCAAACTCTGGATGCATCATGGATCCTGCACCCAATTTCATAAAACAGGGGGTCCTTGCATCAAAGACCTGGGAGTCACTGCCACCACAGGGTTGCACAAAACATTGAGCGAACCTGTGGGGTTTGATGGAGAGATCCATCTACCACCCTCGCTCAGCGCAACCCTAGATGACCCATGGAAGTTGGGGGGGTTAAGTATGCCTGGAAGGTTGGGACTGGGGACCAATGGGACCCTGGTGGTGTCATGGGGGTGAGGGTGCATGGTGGCAATGGACAAGAAGTGATGATGCATCCATAAGAGTTGCCCTGGATGTGGCACACGGCAGATTGGGCTGGGTTGGGGGGTATGGCTGGACCATCCTGACCCACACCCCAGTTGACAGCAGCCCTGGCACTGGCCCCATAGTTGCTGGCAGTGTAGTCTGACATCCACCAGACACCACATGGGCAGCTGTGTACCTTTGGAATGTTGCAGTGCATGGGGCATGTCCCTGGCCACCAAATGCACCCCACAAGTCATGCTCACTTTCATCCGCTACATTTAGGGAACTGTTTATCCTGTGCAGCAGGTGCCAGGGCTACTGTCAACTGGGGTCTGGGTCATGATGGTCCAGCTGTGCCACCACTACTCGGCTCAATCAGCTGTGTGCCAAGTCACAGGGCACCTCCACCAAGCACCTCCTCACACACCCCCATTGCTATCATGCCCCCTTGCCCCTATGGCATCACCAGAGCTCCATTGGCCCCTGGAACCCACCTTCCAGGTCCCACCAATGGTTGCCATGCCAGGCAGTGGTGCAGAGCCCTTAGACCACCTCTTGGCTGGTCTAAGGTGAGCCCCCTCTTGCGACCATGTCGGGGCTTCTGGAATTCTGAATAAGGGGATGGTGCAGTGCTGCCATGGTGCAAGTCCCCTTGCAACTGCTTGCAAGATCGCTTCTGCCACAAGAGTGGCCCAGGGCAGCTTTGATGCATGTCATCCCGATTTTTATGAAGCTAGTGTTCAAAAATTGGGATTGCTGCAATCATTGGCACAAGGTGCCACTTGCATCAAAGCCGTTTGGTGTTGGCACCTTGCACCAAAGTTTTGTGTTGGAAAATCGAGCCCAGTTAGTCTCAACTGCCCTGTATTGTGTAAATCAGTTGGCAGTGTGGTCTAGAGGTAAGAGCATTGGCTTGTGATTTGAGAGATCACAGTTTCAATCCCATCAAGAGCAAAATACTCCTTCCCAGTACTCCAGTCCACACAGCTGTGGAAATGGGTAAAAATCAGGACCCCACTGGAAATAAGACACTGCATCTCAGCCTGGATATCCTGGATAAAAAAGTAGTAAAACTAATAATAAAAGCCTATGCAACATAAGCATGTGGATGTCTGGTTGGTTAGTAGTTTGGAGTGGGCACCCTGATCAGTTTGATGTTTATTCCTGTATTTTCCTGTAAATTAACTGATTTTCAGTGGGACATGGATTGATCAATATTCCTGTATACTCAGTATAAATCTATGGAAGCATTTGTCATGTAGTCTGCTCTGTTGCCTTGTAAAATACAAGAATCTATCTAGACTGGGGATCCATGAGAATAATTAGTCATAAAATCACAATACCTTGTAGAGCATCCTTGTGAAAAGGTATTCAATAACTTTTACTCTTGTTTAGCACCGTCATCTGCTTTATAATAATCACTCTAATTCTATTATGCAGGTAAATCAATATTCTATAGTGGAGTCATAACAGGGAGGTCCCAATGCAGCTCATTTTCAGGAGTCATGGTATTATTTTCTAGGTTCAGAAATTAAACTGCCATCAAGTGGGAGAAAAGATATGAAAAGAAAGGCCCTTGCATTACATGTAATTTGAAACTGAGTCACTCTGTAGACTTTGAAGAAGAACTAGAGTGGGTATTCCTAGGAAAGAACCCGACCTTTTAAAGCTCAGGAGAAAGCTAGTGTTCTGAGAAAAATGGCATCCTGGTCATTGCAAACAAAGCTGTATTTATTTATTTGCATTTTTTTTTGTCTGGAATGACACTGAGCTGTGATAACTTGTTTACAGGGAGTGGCTTACTTGGACCTGTCTTTTTGACAGGGAATATGTGGGCCACAACACTGGGGAAAATTCCCTTCTCTTCATTGACACGTGCCATGGAATCATTCACTTTCATCTCAACAGTGATCAGAGTTAGACAGAAGGAACAGAGGTTTAACATTTCATCCAAATGATGGCACCTTAACTATGTAGCAGAGAAACATATAGAAACATAGAAGTTGATGGCAGATAAGGACCGCAAGGCCCATCCAGTCTGCCCATTTCTTTTTCTACCTTATAAATGTGTCATTGGCCTTTGCTCTGTCAATGGCCTATCTATTCATAATTATCTGTATTGCTCCCTTATGCCTATCCCATGCCTGTTTGAAGCCCTGCACTGTATTCATATCCACCACTTCCTGAGGTAGGCCATTCCATGCATCCACCACCCTTCCTGTGAAAAACAACTTCCTCACATTACCCCTTAATCGGCGTCACTCTAATTTCATGCAGTGTCCTCTTGTCCTGCTATTTTTCTTATATTGAAACATGTTAGACTCTTTCACCTTGTTAATGCCCTTAAGGTGTTTGAATGTTACGATCATATTACCTCTCTCCTGCCTTTGCTCTAGGGTATACATATTGAACTCCGTTAATCTGTCTTCATATGTTTTCTGATGCAGTCCCTGCACCATGTTGGTTGCCCTTCTCTGGACTGCCTCAATTTGGTTAAAGTCCTTCTGAAGGTGTGGCCTCCAGAACTGCACGCAGTACTCCAGATGGGGTCTAACCAGTGTCTTGTAAAGAGGGATTATTACCTCCCTCTTCCGACTTCTGATACCCCTACTAATACACCCTAACATCCCCCTAGCCATGCCTACTGCTTTAGTGGTCTGCTTGGATAATTTCAGGTCATCGGTGATGATGATGCCCAAGACTCTTTCTTCCCTTGAGACTGCCAGCAACTCCCCTCCCAGCCTATAGGTGGCTTCAGGGTTTCTCTTCCCTATTTGCATGATCAATCAATCAATCAATCAATCAAAACCTTTATTTATTCAGGCGAACATCATTGAGCATAGCTCATTTACAAGATGGACCTGAATGGTCATAACAATAAAGGTTACAAATTTTACAAAAAACCATGGTACTGAATAAACACAAATACAATCATTTATGAATGAGACAGATATACAAATATTTACATATATACAAGGCAAAAATGACAATAAACCTAAATCATATTAAAGGAGAGAAACAAACAGTATAGTAGGGATAAAGCTCGGATAGTTGGACTTGGGTGGGCATATGTGTATGAAGTTTGTCGGATAATGAGCTAGAAGAACGATAGATAAATAGGTGGGAGCTTAAAAGGGGGTGGGGAAGGAGGGGTGTGGGAGGACTAGGCCTTGTGGAAGCAGTTGCATGATTCTGGGAATAGACTGGTATACAGCTTTTTGAAGGATGTTAAAGGAATGAGGGTATCCAGTTTCAATGTCTTTTGAAGAGAATTCCAGATAAGTGCTAGGGAATAGCTGATTGCAGCTCTTCCATACCGGGTGCAGGTGATAGGAATCTTCAGCATGATCAGTTTATTGATCCTCAGGGTGTAAGGCCTGGATGTGATCCGTTGAAACAGTCTGAGATGTAGGAAGGAGTTTGTTTGTCAGAGCTTGTAGATCCAGATAGCCGCATTTTTATTTCTTCTGTGTTGCAGGGATGTCCAACTGACTGCATTGTAGAGAGAGCAATGATGGGTGCTGGAGGGAAGATCTGTAATGAATCTAATAGCTCTATGATACAAGGTGTCTAATTTATTTAAATGGGAGAGGAGCAGTGGCCATATAGGAAGTCAGCATAGTCAATGAGGGACAGGAATGATGCTAGGATTAGTCTTTGTTTGGAATCTCTGGTCAGGTAGTGTTTTATCCTGTAGAAAGGCCAAGTCTTTGTCTTAGCTTTTTCAGGAGCTCTTCAATGTGGGTAGTGTAGTCAAGTTTATTGTCAATCCAGACTCCAAGATATTTGAATTTGTCTACATATTCAGATTTTCACCAAGGATGGTAGAGAGTTGTGGAGGGTGAATGATGGGACAGTGGAAGAGCAGTTCTTGGTGGCAAAGAACATAGCTTTTGTTTTCTTGGCATTTAATAGTAATTTCTTTTCTAATAAGTTGTGCTGTAGGAGGAGAATTCAGACTGTAAAAGCTCACAGGCTTTTGATGGTGAGGGTTGCTGACATATAGTACAGTGTCATCTGCAAAAAGGTGAATATTAGATTGTGAGAGATTGGAGTCAATATTGTTGATGTAAATGGCAAAAAGGATGGGGCCCAGGATGGAGCCTTGCGGTACACCTCTTAGGAGTGGTTTAGAGGTAGATAGGTCACCTTCATTTTTTACCAGTTGTAATCTTCCGGAGAGATAGCATCTGAACCTTTAAGAGAGAGTGGGTCAAGGCCTATGGAGTTCAGAGAGGAAATTAGTAGTTCATGATCCACAGTGTCAAAGGCTTTGCTTAGATCCAGAAACACAGCACAGGTGTTATTCTTTTGTCTAAGGCAGTCTGCCAGTCATTTGTAACTTTGCTAAGGCAGAGGTGGTGCTGTGTATAGATCTAAACCCGGATTGAGCTGGGTTAAGGAGATTGTTGGTATCAAGGTAGGCACTTAACTGGGAGTTTACTAGCTTTTCAAGCATCTTGGATAGTACTGGTAAGATGGAAATGGGCCTATAATTGTTGAGGTCCATGGGATCACCTGCCTTAAGTAGTGGAAACACTTGAGCTGTCTTCCATGTTGAGGGGATAGAACCAGTGGCTAGTGACAGATTGAAGAGGTGGGTGAGGGGGGCAGCTAAGGCATGCAGTGCTACTTTTAGAAAGTAGGGATCCAGGGAGCCTGCACCTGCACTTTTGTTGTATCTAGTTGGAATAGAAGGTCTTCTACTTCTTTTAAGAGTATTGATTTGAATGAGAATGTGGAAGCAACCTTTTGTCCCTCAGTAGATTGTATGTTTAGTGATGATCTTAATAGGTTTGCAGGTGAGGAGTCGAAAGCCAGGCCAGCTGTAGTGAAATGATTGTTGAAGGCATTCAAGATTTCTTGCTTGTCAGTGATTTCAATACTATTTAGGTGTACTTTGGGTGGTAAGACAGGGTAGAAGTTTGACCTAGGATCCCCTTTATGGTACCCCAGAACCTGGAAGGGTTGTGATAGGAAGCATCCAATTCAGCTGTGTAGAAGGCAGCCTTGGCATTTCTTACTTGTTTTGTGCAGGAGTTTCTGGCTTTTCTGAATTGAAGCCAGTCATTTGGATCCTTTGTCTTTCTTGCCCTTTTCCAGAGTTTATCTCTGGCAAGCAGTGTGGATTTGAGGTCAGCAGAGAACCAGCGACAGGATTTGAGTTTGGTTCTGACACTGGTGAGGGGTGCATGTATATTGAGGGCACTTATGATAATATTATTTAAGATTTGAAGAGCTGTCTCTATTGAAGCTGTGAGATAGAATTCTTGCCAACGTATGGTGTGGCACAGATCATAGAGATATCCTGAAATATTAAAGTTCTTTTTTGACCTTCGTGGGAGGAATTTTGCAGGATTGGGTTGCTTGATCTTGCACTTCTTTGCATTAAACCCCAGTTGTCACTGTTCCGACCATTTTTCTAGTTTATCCAGATCTCGTCTCATTCTGTCCACCCCATCTGGATCATTGACTCTGTTGCAGATCTTGGTGTCATCTGGAAACAGACAAACCTTACCCTCCAGTCCATCTGCAATGTCACTGATGAAGATATTGAAGAGGACTGGCCCCAGGACTGATCTCTGAGGTACCCCACTTGTGACTTGCATCTCTTCTGACTGTATACTGTTTACCACCACTCTCTGTTTTCTGCCCGTCAACCAGTTTGCCACCCAGTTGACCAACTTCTGACCCACCCTGAGCCTACCCAGCTTATTAATCAATCTTCTATGTGGAACAGTATTGAAAGCTTTGCTGAAGTCAAGGTAAGCGACATCAACTGCTCCCTCTTGGTCCACCACTCTGGTTACCCAGTCAAAGAAATCTATGAGATTAGTTTGACAGGATCTTCCTTTTGTAAACCCATGCTGTCTTGGATCCTGTGCTCCTATGGATTCCAGGTGTTGCACTATCCTTTCCTTAAGGAGTGCCTCCATAATCTTGTCCACTAGTGAGGTAAGACTGACTGGTCTGTAGTTCCATGCCTCCTCCCTGCTACCACTCTTGTGGAGCAAGATCACATGAGTCCTTCTCCAGTCTTCTGTGACCTCTCTTGTGCTCAGAGACTCACTAAACAGTTTATGATAATGGCTCTGCTAGTTCCACCCTTAGCTCCTTTAGTACCCTGGGATGTATGTCATCAGGTCCCATTGCCTTGTCCACCCTGAGCTTATCGAGCTCTTGTAGGACCTTTTCTTTTGTGAAGGGACTACTGCTCACTTCCCTTCCCCCTGTGTCTATGGTGCTGAGCTGTGGGCCCTGCCCTACCTCCTCTTCAGTAAATACAGAGCAGAAGTATCTATTTAGGATATATGCTTTTACACGGTCCTCCTCCTCACACGCTCCCTTATCTCCTTTGATCTTAGCAATACCCCCTCTGGACTTTCTCCTTTCACTAATGTATCTATAGAAAGTCTTATTTATTTATTTATTTAGTTATTTATTTAGTTATTCATTCTAGGATTACAAACACCTTTGAGCACCAAGCAGCTCATTTACAAAGGTTTCACGTCATTAAGGAGGGTTACAAACAGATACTGGGAAACAGACAAGTTATACAGAATAATTCAGAGCATGTAGTATTTACATTATAGTATGGAACAATTAGCTTCAATATATACACGTCAAGCAAAAAATTGATCAGAAGTAGGAGGATAGAGAAGTAGACAAAGAGCCAGGAGGGGCAGGAGCAGCCAGGCAGCCTTGTCTAATTGCAATAACAAATAGGAGGGAGGAAGGAGACTAGAAAGGGGGAGAGAGAGGGGAAGAGGGGAAGAGGGGGAGAGGTAAGAAGGCAGGGAGGAGGGTGGTAGGACAGAGGTGATAGAGGTAGCAGCAGTGAGGGGAGGTCCAGGAGAAAAAAAGGGGAGGGGAAGGGAGGAGGATGGAATGGAGGAAGTCCTGAAGAGGGACCTGGAGGTTAGGTGGAGCAATCACAGGAGGTTTCAGTTAGGAGGTGAGTTCGGAATTTATGCTTGAACTCTGCCAAGATTGGTAAGGTTAGCCAGAGTGTTATGGAGTTATGGAGACTGTTATGTTATGTCTTGTCACCTTCTTTTACTGTTTGTGCTAGTGTTTCCTCGGTTTGGGCCTTAGCCTGTCTTACAGCCTTCCCTGTTTCCCTTAGGGAAGTTTGGTATGCCTCCCTATCTTCATCCCGCTGCATTCCCTTATATTTCCTGAAGGCCAGCCTTTTGGCTCTGACCTTTTCTGCTACTGTTTTTGAGAACCAAAGTGGTTTCCTTCTCCTTTTGCACTTCCTTTTCTCTCTAACACAATGGGATGCTGCTTCCAGTATTGCATCCTTAATGCTTGCCCACTTTGCCTGTACCCCCTCACCTGTATTTCTTTTTGCCAGGGCTAGCTTAACTCTGTTGGCCATCTTATCAAAGTTAGCAACTCTGAAGTCCCATATTTTTGCCTTGGAATGGGATGATTTATTTGTAGTGGCCAAATTGAACCATACCATGTGATGGTCACTGGCCCCCAGATGACCTTCTACCTGGAGAGCTGTGATCCTTTCCCTTTTAGTGAGTACTAGATCTAGGATAGCCCTGTCTCTTGTGGGTTGTTGTGCCAGTTGTTTGAGGCCCTCCCCAGCAGGGAATCCACCATGTGTTTAGTTCTGGCAGATGTTCATGCTGGTATTGACCAATCTGTATCTGGCACGTTGAAGTCTCCTATTATCAGAACCTCCCCTTTAGCTGTCATGTTTTGTATCCTGTTCCCCTGCATCCCCCTTGCATCCCCTTCATACTGCACTACAGTGTGAGTTATTGATATTACCTCAAGTATCTGGTGGGTCAAGACCCCATACACTTCCAGTTCTCTGAACCCAGAGGAGGGCATGCTACCAACTGAGCCAGAGACACAGACAACTTCTTTATTAAATATACACATTCATAGATACATAGACAATGATAGCAGAGAAAGATTTATCAGTCCATCCAACCTGTGAATAACTCAACGCTAGTCCTAGAGGCCAGTCCACCCCTTTGTTTCTGTCCCTCTTCTCTAACTAATCCCATATGCCTGTCCCAATACTGCTTGAAGCTTTTGACTGATTTGGCCTGCACCACTTCCTCTGGCAGCTTTTTCTACTTGTCTGCCTCTGTGAAAAACTGCTTATGGGTGTCACTTTTAGCCTCCCCCATGCAAGATTAAGTTAGTTAACTTTCGTCATTATATTTGAACTCAAGAAGTAAGGTGTTCGCCCAGTTTCACAAAATTCACAAAGTGCAATTTTTTGCAGCTAGCTCAGTGTTTGAGTAAAGTAATGCACAATCTCACTGAATTTGCGCAAGGTGAATGATGCTGAAGAAGTCATAGAGGTAATCTCCCAATGTAGAACACATTTTGTTAGACCCATGGGGCTCTTTGCACAAAATGAATGAGACTGCACAATTTCACAGATTTAAGTTCATAAAAACGTGCACTTTTGAAAGTGAATGACATTTACACAGGAAAAAAACTACTGTAATGTTACCAAATGTTTTTTTTTTTTTGGGGGTCCTATGATTTCTTGTTGTCTTACAGTGAGCTTGCTCCAGTGTAGGTCAGCCATCTTAATGCATTTGTGAGGTAGCTGTCAGAACACTTAAACCTGCAGAACTGCAATCTAAATTAATCTTTGGTAACAACAAACTTGAAAATCAATTTTGTATTATGCAATCTGCCAGAAATTATTTGACAATACATTTTTATGTTATTTTTTGCAGTGCCTTCAGTTTATAGGGTGTATTTAAGAAGTTTTGTTTTTGCCACAGCAAAATACTTAAGGAAGGGAAGAACAGTTTTTTCTGTGCTTTAAAATGTAATATATGACCCAAAAGGAGGTCCTGCATTGTGTGCAGTAGCATGGTACACAGGCAGTGCTGAAATTCCCATGCATCAGCAGTGCAGTTTGTCATATATCAGTAGTGTCATCCAAAATTGTACAGGAACATTATGCAAGCAGTTGTATATTAAAAGAAAAACAGTTTTTTTTGTGCTGAGCCGGTAGCACCAGAAGTGCCTTCATATAAGGGGGGACCTCCATCATGCGTAGCAGTGCAATAAATGTGCAATGCTCAGATTCCCAAGGGTCAGTACTGAAAGTGCCAACCCAAATTGTACAGAGAAATTGTGCCAACAGTTGTATAGTAAAAGGAAAAGTGTTGTTTTTTTTTTTTGTGATCAGCCAGTGACAGTACAAGCTCCCCATTCAGGATGGAATCCTGCATCATGCTAAGCATTGTGGTATGAGTATGGTACTGTTATTCCTAAGTAACAACAATAACATTTGCTGCATAGCAGTAGCACCAGCCATAACTGTACAAGCAAATTGTGTTAGCAGCTGCTCACCGGATAAAAAAACAGTATATTGTGTAATCAGTGTGTAGTAGTACAAGCACCCTACTCATAAGGGAGTCCTGCATCATGTACAGCAGCACAGAATTCATGCAGTGTTTTAACTCCCAAGTGCCAACGCTGAAAGTCACCAAATAGCAGTAGTGACAGTCAAAACTGTATAGACAAATTGTGGCAGCAGTTGTATATTAAAAGAAAAAAATGCATTTTGTTTTGTGATCAGCCAGTAGCAGTAAAAGTGCCACACTCAGGTCTGGGGCCTGCGTTGTGGGTAGCACCATGGTACATGTACAGTGCTTTAATTTCCAAGTGTCAACACTGAAATTCGCAATATATCACACCAGCCGTAACTGTATTGGGAAATTCTGTTGGCAGCTGTTTATTAAAGAAAAAATGTGGTTTTCTAGGCAGCAAGAGATAGCTTCCATGTATTGTTGTCATGCATACTCTTTCGTGCAGAAACATATATAAACAAAGAAACATAGAAGTTCAGGGCAAGGCACATCCAGTCTGCCCATATCTTTTTCTACCTTATGAATGTGCCATCGGCCTTTGCTCTGTCAATGGCCTATCTAGTCATACTCATCTGTATTGCTCCCTTATGCCTATCCTATGCCTGTTTGAAGCTCTGCACTGTATTCGAATCCACCACTTCCTGAGGTAGGCCGTTCCATGCATCCACCACGCTTTCTGTGAAAAAGAACTTCCTCACATTACTCCTTAATTGGCCTCCATCTAATCTCATGCTGTGTCCTCTTGTCCTGCTATTTATCTTACATTGAAACATGTTAGACTCTTTCACCTTGTTAATGCCCTTAAGGTGTTTGAATGTTTCGATCATATCGCCTCTCTCCCTCCTTTGCTCTAGGGTATACATATTGAGCACTGTTAATCTGTCCTCATATGTTTTCTGATGCAGTCACTGCACCATTTTGGTTGCCTTCTCTGGACTGCCTCAGTTTGGTTAATGTCCTTGTGAAGGTGTGGCCTCAGTACTGCATGCAGTACTCTAGATGGGGCCCAACCAGTGTCTTGTAAAGAGGGATTATTACCTCCCTCTTCTGACTTGTGATACCCCTACTAATACACCCCAACATCCCTCTAACCTTACCTGCTGCTTTAGTGGTCTGCTTGGATGATTTCAGGTTATCGGTGATGATGATGCCCAAGTCTCTTTCTTCCCTTGTGGCTGCCAGCAACTACCCTTCCAGCCTATAGGTGGCTTCAGGGTTTCTCTTCCCTATGTGCATGATCTTGCACTTCTTTGCGATAAACCCCAGTTGCCACTCTTCTGATCATTTTGCGAGTTTATCCAGATCTCTTTTCATTCTGCCCACCCCATCTGGATCATCTACTCTGTTGTCGATCTTGGTGTCATCTGCAAACAGACAAACCTTACCCTCCAGTCTATCTGCAATGTCACTGATGAAGATATTGAAGAGGACTGGCCCCAGGACTGATCCCTGAGGTACCCCACTTGTGACTTGCATCTCTTTTGACTGCATACCGTTTACCACCACACTCTGTTTTCTGCCCGTCAACCAGTTTGCCACCCAGTTGACCAACGTCTGACCCACCCTGAGCCTACCCAGCTTATTAATCAATCTTCTATGTGGAACAGTATCGAAAGCTTTGCTGAAGTCAAGGTAGGCGACATCAACTGCTCCCCCTGGTCCACCACTCTGGTTACCCAGTCAAAGAAATCTATGAGATTAGTTTGACAGGACCTTCCTTTTGTAAACCCATACTGTCTTGGATCCTGTGCTCCTATGGATTCCAGGTGTTGAACTGTTCTTTCTTTAAGGAATGTCTCCATAATCTTGCCCACTACTGAGGTAAGACTGACTGGTCTGTAGTTCCCTGCCTCCTCCCTGCTACCACTCTTGTGGAGCGGGATCACATGAGCCCTTCTACAGTCTTCTGGGACCTCTTATGTGCTCAAAGACTCACTAAACAGTACTGATACTGACTCTGCTTTTTTCACCCTTAGCTCCTTTAGTACCCTGGGATGTATGCTATCAGCTCCCATTGCCTTGCTCACCCAGAGCTTATTGAGCTCTTGTAGGACCCTCTCTTTTGTGAAGGAACTAGTGCACACCTCCCTTCCCCCTGTGTCCATGGTGCTGAGCTGTGGGCCCTGCCCTTCCTCCTCTTCAGTAAATACTGAGCAGAAGTACTGTATCTATTTAGGACAGATGCTTTTACATGGTCCTTCTCCTCACACACCCCCTTATCCCCTTTGATCTTAGCAATACCCCCTTTGGACTTTCTCCTTTCACTAATGTATCTATAGAAAGTCTTGTCACCTTGTTTTACTGTTCGTGCTAGTGTTTCCTCTGTTTGTGCCTTTGCCTGCCTTACTGCCTTCCCTGCTTCCCTTAGGGAAGTTTGGTATGCCTCTCTATCTTCATCCTGCTACGTTCCCTTATATTTCCTGAAGGCCAGCTTTTTGGCTCTGACCTTTTCTGCTACTGTTTTTGAGAACAGTAGCAGTAGCACTTTTGCACTTCCTTTTCTCATTAACACAATGGCATGTTGCTTCAAGTATTGCATCTTTAATGCTTGACTACTTTGCCTGCACCCCCTCACCTGTATTTCTTTTTGCCAGGGCTAGCTTAACTCTGCTGGCCATCTTATCAAAGTCAGCTCCTCTGAAGACCCATATGTTTGCCTTGGAATGGGATGATTTAGTTGTAGTGGCCAAATTGAACCATACCATATGATGGTCACTGGCCCCCAGGTGACCTTCTAGAGATCTGTGATTCTTTCTCTGTTAGTCAGTACTAGATCTAGGATAGCCCTGTCTCTTGTGGGTTGTTGTACTAGTTTGCAGATTATATAAATTACTGTTATGCTTAGTGTGTGAGGTGGCTGTGGTGAGGCCTGAGCAGTGACACGTCAAATAGAATGTAGCAGCAGTTGAATCATTTTCTAGTCAGTTTGCCCTTCTGCCATAAACACACACAGATCTGCATGCCAATGATGCTTTGTTCTAGGGTTTAAGGCCCTTTGTTTGTGTGTTTAAAGCCCTTGCTTTTTATTCCTCTGCTCCCCTCACTTCTCAGACCAGATGCCAATCAGTCCAAGAGTCGCGCTCAGATGTGGCTGCTGCCACTGTTCTCTCAGTTGGGTTGACACCATATGGTAACTTCCCAAAACAGAATGGGCAACTGGACCCCAGACAGCATGGGTTCAGAGTTGGAAGGCTTTGCCAGTAAAATCTAACTGAATTCTTTGAGTGGGAGACCAGGACAGCTGGCAAAGGACAAGCAGTTGACAGAGTTTACTTGGATTTTAGTAAGGTTTTAACTCAGTCCCCCATAGGAGACTGGTCAAGAAATGAAGGGACCTGGAGCAGATGAAAAACTGATGACTTGGGTGGAAGGTTGGCTGAGGGGAAGGACAAAAAGCGTAGTAGTAAACTGGAAGTTCTTAGAGACAAGGGTGTTAGTGTAGCTCCCCCCCTCCACTGACCTTGGCCACAAGAGGGTTATTATTTTGGTCCCTGAAATTTGCCTCTATTTTCTAAACCAGTTTGGCTCTGGAGGTCATGCCCTACCATTGGGGTTTATAAACAGAGGCCTTGCTTTGTACAGCTCATTGCCTGTTGTCTTCGATATGGCTATTTTCTTTGTTTATGAGACTGTGTTAGTAATGAGTAGTGTACCTAGAATGCACAATGGCAACATAGAAACAGAGGCTTCTTTTCCACACTATCTACACACTAACAGCAGGTCATTTATTTATACCCTTGCTTTAAAATTATTTTTATTAGTTTATACAAAGTCTTAACAAAACTTGATCAATGACTTACATAAGAATATGTACATATTTCACATGTCCAATGTCACATCAATGGTACAACAAGACTAGGGAAAGCTAGTTTTTCAGCTAATACAACGTTCTAACACACACTATATAGAGGATAGTGTAAGGGCAACAGTGAACAACAACAGTATTGTTCATTTCAAGAGGTTGTCATGACAACCGTTGAAACCTCAAGAGTGAAGTTTGAGAGGTTTGAGGATGTCATGACACCTCGAAAAGTGAATGGCACTGTTGTTCACTGTTGCCCATGCACTGTCTTTTATAGTGTCTAGGCACCAGAAAATCAACATCGGGACAATACATTTAGCATATGCCATTACTTTCTCTGTATTACACTGTCTGTCTTCGTCTCTGACTCACCGCTATGGCCATTTCCCTGAGGTCCCAAGCATTGCTAACTGCACATGTGTGTAGACATTCGACGCTGTTGTATCATCGATGTGATGTATTCATGACGGTACAACAACATCATGACATCACATCAGTGGTACAACAAGACTAGGGAAAGCTAGTTTTTCAGTGAATACAGTGTTCTAACATACACTATATTCTTATACTAGGGTACTTTGTTATGCAGTCAAGTTTTATAACTCAGCTAGGGGGTATACCATAACAACAGGGTAAATTAATCAATATGATTGCAATGCAAAACCAATAGTCACCACACAGAGGTGGACCTTTTCCAAATTAATACTAAGCATACATTAATTTCCCAAGCTTCATATGCTCAGACAGTCACACAGTCAGTATGTGTTTTATACTTCATGCCGTATTGTGCCCCCAAAAAAGAGCTCCTCCCAGAAGAACATTATTATATTTATCTGGCATTCAGGCCATAGTAAGTGTTATTAACACTATGAAATGTAGACACTAATGCTGTTTCTTGCATGATGAACCAACAGTGTTAGAAGAACATCTGAAACTTTAAAGTTTGAACACTTCAGTCACATATAGTGTAGCTAATTATTTACATAATACCTAACAGCTACCTGTTGCAGCAGAAGGAAAATAGAGAAAAAAATGGAAACTGCACTGCTAATAACTATCAGTAACTCAGAACTTAGAAATCCATCAAATAACAGTGGCTTTTTAGCCTTATAATAATGCTTCATTGCACTATTAGAGTCTCAAGGGTGATCTGGGGATGGTGGTACAGTGCCATGAGGCTGGTGACATTTTCAGTCTGTGTTCAGCATTGGAACCAGCAGCATGAGATAGTTTTAGCCTGTGGGTATGACAAGCGAACAAAAACCAAAGTGTTACTGTATAGTCTATTGTGTCCGGTTGTCTGATAACCTAGAGCTTGGTTCCTAGCGTTGCTTACCTCACTCCTGGCCCTCAGCTGCCTGTTAATAAAACAAGAAACAGACCTTGGATAGTCAATCCATTTTAGTCCACTTCTTCTCCATCCTGGGTTGTATGTTGCTCCCAAAGTTCACTTGGATGTTCTGGACTAGTGCTTTGGCCATCTTAGGATCCCTTAAGAGATTCTGTTTGCCTCCATAGACCACCTTGAGTTTTGCTGGATACTGGATGCTATGTGAAATGCCAAATCTGTGAAGGATTGTGCAGGTATCATTGAAAGCTTTGCAGCAGTCATACACAGCAAAACTTAGATCTTGGTACAGAGAATTTCTCTCTCTGTCATTTGTTGCAAGGAGTCCGGATTGTTGAGCAACTTCAAGGACTTGATCCCTCTCAGGTGGACCAGAGTGGGTTACCAAAATGGTCCTGGGGGAGTTCTCATTGTCCCTTTTCTTTCTGAGGGTAATTCTGAAAGGTGTCGTGTGATGTGGAGGCCCACTTCAGGTGCAGTTTCTGATCCAACCCCACAAACCACATGGTATCGTCCCCCACGGCAGCTTCAGGAAGTCCAAGTATCCTTAGATTTGAGCCTCTGGTTTGGTTCTTCAGAGCCTTGAGGCTATGATGCTGGGATTTGTTCTCCTTCAGGTGCTTGTTAGTGGTGGTTTCAGCTTCCAGTGTGAATGCCACAACATCCTTTTCCACCATAAGGGCAGTCGAAGTGTACTTCTCACATACTGTGAGTCAGGCATTGAATTACCTGACATTTTGATCCAGTACCTGGACATGCTTGTCCAGCACCTGGATGGCCTTAAGAGGATCATTATTTGTGGCCTCATCTATTCTGTCCTCAGTCGGGATCACTGTCTTGCCACCTCCACTAGACCCCTCTGGCTAGACTTACCATCTTCCTCTATTGGGTTGTTTTTTTGGGGTTTCCCATGTCCAAATCCTGCCAAAGTTCATCAGGCTGGTGTAGTTGAATCAATGCAGTATTTTAGCTAGTGTTTGTTTGACAAAACAATAAATTAGAGCTCAGATGTTGTTTAACAATGTTCCCAATGAGGGAGTTTGGGTTGAGTATGTCTTCCCTTGATGGCAGCCTCCCAGTTCATACCCTTTTAATTACATAAAACAAGATTTAAAATAGTTTTACCAGTTATTGTCTAACAGTCTGTGCTGCTGTTGCTATTGCCACTGAATATATTCTGCTAGCAGCCTGTCTAGTGGACAAGAATCCCAAGTGAATAGATAATAATATTTGTACTACAAACATATTTCAAAGTAGGAAGTTCGGACTGCTTCTCTTTGCATTAAACCCAGACCATTTTAGTAATCATGTTCAAAAATACAGACACATATGGTAGGGTAATCCATTATGATTGATCAGTTCCAGCTAAACAAATGGATTTTCTTGGAGTGTGTTTTAACCTTCAGCATTTGGTCTTAACACATACCATATGCCTAAAGATTATTATTGCCCCTCTTAGTCAGATAATCAGATATATTCATATCTGTTAATAACACAAAGAAACATTTAGAACATTTATGGCAAACTCTGATAATCTGTGCTGCTGCTGCCTCTGCATACAGTCTCCTATTAGCAGCTTATAACTCATGTCCTCCCCAAAGAGACTACCATTTCCAGGACCCCTTGTGCCATTTCATAGTCATTCTATTTAAAGGCATAGCACTGACCATCAGCTCTGCATGGTCTCTGAGTATCAGTTACATTAGCATGTCATATAAAGTATAAACTAGCTGTATTAGGTGGGTGACTAAAAAGAGAATTCAAGTGTGAGGGATGCTACATTGATCTTTGAACTGCTCAAGCAGCAGCTTTTTGATAGTGGGATGGTTAGGGTCTGTTAAACGGAGATTGCTAGACTGTTCTAGTTAGCCAGGCCTGAACAGGAGAATGCTGATCTTTTCAGAATATTGGTGTCATCCAGCTAGCTTCATTGATCTTAAAATAGGTGGAATTAACAAGCGTGAAGAGAGAGTTATGGTATACAGGGGTGGAGACATGATACATTTATGGACAAGGGTGTATCAGTGGTAGACCCTGAGAGTGGGTGGTATCAGTCAACTAAGCTGGCTGTACAACAGCCAGTGATGGGTTCTTGAGTCACTCTTAAAGGTAAACCTACAGACCCTGTTGTACAGGACATGCAACCTGTTCAAAGTGTGGCTTTAGGGGTGGAATGATGCACCAAAGCTCTGTAGTCCAAGAAAGGGAGTCAAAATTTTCTTGTTACCTGCACTGTCATGTGAGAGTTTCCTGACCCTGTAGAGGGATCCTAGTCTAGTACCCACCAAAGCACTGAAGTGATCTGCATGCTTCTGATAGATAACCTGGGATCAGGTTATAGTCTAAGATATTAATACTACAGAGTGCCCTTGAAAAGTTCACCTTAGAACTCTAACTCATGCATTTGTCACATTGACCTTTGATTATTGTGATGTGTTTCACAGTATGTCTGCTTACCAGCAAGTCATATCCATTCTCTGAAGATGATGCAGAATGTGGCGGTTAGGCTTTTAGCATCCACTAGGATGGCAGAGCATACTACAACAGTGCTCCTTAAACTGCCCTGACTGCATGTATGGTAAAAGTTCAACACTGAGGTTGTGATTTTGACATACAATCCCTGAACCTGTAGGTATCCTTTTACATCTAAGACCTTCAATGCTCCTTCATCCCACCATGATCCTTATGATCTTCTGAGGAAGCTGTTTAGTTAGTCCCAAGAGTTAAATTAAACAAGCAAGAGGCCAAACAAAATTAATATCAGCCCTTGTCTGCTGGAATGCTGTGCCATAAAATCTGCTTACAGCTTCACAGTTGTATTCAAACAGGAATCCCTGTAATAATAAGATACATTCAGGAGGAAGAGAGAGAGATTAAGGAGCTAGAGGCAGAACTAGAAAGGGAGTGGCAAATGGGGAGGTGGTGCTGGGCGATCTAAATCTGCCAGATATTGATTGGGTCATGCCAGTGACAAGGAGCTCCAGAAGTCAGGCCCTGCTGGATACATTGCAGGACTGCCTGATGGTGCAGCTGGTTAAAGAACCCACTAGCCAGGCTGCCATTCTCGATGTGGTGTTCACCAACTCAGAAGTGGTAGGATTTGGGAAGGGCTAGCAGCCCAAAAGATGCATAAGACCACAGGACCAGATGGAATATATCCAAGGGTGCTCAAGGAATATGCAGTGGAACTAATTGAAACCCTGGTAGGACTATTCAATAGCGCAAATGCAGCATGGGTAGTTCCAAAAGACTGGAGGGTAGCATACATAGTCCTGCTCCATGGAGGAGGACAAGGAGCAACCAGATAATTACAGACCTATTAGTTGTACCTATATTGTGGGTAAACTGAAGGAGACACTAATCAAAGAGGTTCCCCATGGACTGCCTGGAGAGAAATGGACTCCAGTATAGTAAACAGCACAGGTCTGTGGCAGGTAGGTTTTGTCACATCAACCTGATAGCATTCTTTGGCTGCACAACAAGGGTAGTGGAAAAGGGCCATGCTGTGGATTGACTCTACTTTGATTTTAGAAAGTCTTTAGACTTGGTGCCTCACAGAAGGTTGCTAAAAAAGATAAAGGATCTGGGTGCAGTGAAGGACACAGATGGTTGAGAAACTGGTTGGAGGGGAGACAGCAGAAGGTTGTGGTTAATGCAGTCAAATCGGAAAAGAGTGAGGTCACCAGTGGGGTACCACAGGGATCAGTCCTGGGTTCATTCCTTTTCAATATGTTCATCAGCAACATTGAAGAAGGAATCCAGGGCAAGATGTTTGTCTTTGCAGATGACACTAAGCTCTGTGGCAGGAGAGATAGCAAGGAGATGAAAAGAGACTGGCAAAGGCTGGGGAGGTGGTCAAAGATTTGCCTTTTGTAATTCAATGCCAAAAAGTGCAAGGTTATGCATATAGGGAACAAGAATCCTAGGTCAGAGTACTGGATGTAGAGGGTAAAGCTGGGCGCAACCTCTGAGGAAGAAGACATAGGCAAGGCAAACAGGATGTTTATAGGAAGGGGTATTGACAGTAGAAGAAAGGAGGTATTACTACAATACAAGTCACATTAAACTGTTACCTCAACTCACTAGTGTAGCATTGTTCAATGAGTTTCCTAATCTGTGCAGTGTTTAATTCAATTAATTAGTAAAATCTTAGTACTGGTTTGCAACTAGCTGTTAGGACTATAAGCTTTTTTTTCAGCTGAATGCTTATGAGTTTCATTTCAGAAGGCAGACTAAACAACTCTTAAGGAATGCTGTGATATTTGTAAACAATGCTCTTAAGGAATGATGTGGTATTTATAAACAATGCCATGAAAATGCATTGCAGAAACACTGCAAAACAGCTACTGCCATATCACTAAACAGGTACAAGTGAGTTGAAAAGGCAGTGAAGAATGGTTGGAAAAGAATTAAAAGCTTCAACAATTCAAGTTGCCACTGCAGTAGAAGTGCAAAAAAAAAAAAAAAAAGGTACACCAGTGAGTTGATGGAACAGTTTAATGTGACTTGTACTGTACCTCTCTATAGATCACTGGTGAGGACCCACTTGGAGTACTATGCTCAGTTCTTGAGTCCTCACTTAAGGAAAGATAAGGACAGGCTTGAGATAGTGCAACAAAGTCTGACTAAAATGATTCAGGGCCAGCTGGGCAGCTCTTATGAGGATCAGAACAAGGTACTAAACATGCACTAGGTGGAAGCCAGACAAGAGAGTGGAGATATTATAGAGACCTTCAAGTTACTGAAAAGAATGAACACGATAAATGGAGAGAAACTATTTAGCATAAATAGTGGCTCAAGACCATGAAGTAGTAAGTAGTAATAGTAATTTTATTCATAACAGGGATAAAATACTCCACTGAGCAATGCTTGTTTCCAAGGAGGTCCCCTGCGATGCATACAATGTTTCATAAAAAAAAAAATCAGAAAATTCTAAATTATCATTCAAACACTTACAAACAGGGAAAACAAATGATCTTAAATGAAATACATCACACTTACACAAATGGTTAAAGTGAATCAGCTACGCAATTGACAAATATATGCTGTACTTAAACAATTTACACAGAATACACATAGTAAAAATCTACACTGACAGGCTGGATACTCCATCAGTATCAGTGTCCCACCCATAACAATATATATGATGCATATATAGCAGTAACCAGATAATTTCAATCAACAGATTACTGCTCCAGCCCACCATCTCCCAAGTCATGTAATCTGTCCTGAGCAGCAGAGTAATGGAGCAATCAATTGCTCCAACATCCAGTTTTTTTAGGTGGCATGGTTTATTTAGGGAATCTTGCTTCCTCAAAACTGCAGGGATAGAATTCCAAAGTATTGCCCCTCTATATGGAAGTAAAGCCTTACCAATCTCCAAATGAAGCTTTGAACACAATATTTCAGGCCCAATGCAAATCTAAGACCTTGCCTATGAGCCCTAATCTGAAACAGATCTAAGGTGTAGCCTGGACATTTCACCTTCCAAACTTTGATCATAAAGTGCAGTAGGTTAAAATTTCTTCTGTCCTGGGGACGAAGCCAATTCAATTTTTTATATAGCTCACAATGGTGAGTTCTTCTGAGTGCATCAAGGACATAATGAGCCAGTCTGCTGTACCTAGTATCCAGCCTGACAAGCTGCATACCCAAGTCCCCCACATACAATAAGTCACCATATTCCAACACTGGGGCTATCGTCAAGCTATCAGTCCTTAAATGCACTTCAATGACATGCTTTATTTCAGATTATAAAGTACTCCTACCTGTGACGTAGACAGCCAGTGTGCTGTATTATATTTTTTAATATAAAATGTATTAATGTCTCTGCTGAAAATTCAAATGCTCTAGGAATGACCTCTCTCATCCCACCCCAACCCCCTCCCAGATTTTAGCTGACAGATGCAGGACAAGAGAACTGCTGACAGCATTGTATCACACACTCAGTCTTTTTAGAGACAGTGTGTTACTGGAAGACTTTTATTAAGGATCCTGTTTCTCTGAGCTAATTACAGAGTTGTTAAGATAATTTTGTTAAGAGACAAATCATAAACTAGGTTTATGATGTTAAAATAAGGGAAGCTAGGATGTTACATAGAGGTGTAAGGTTTTAAATGACCCTATGAAGCCTGTGTGAAGAGGGTACAGCATGAGATCAAAAGAGGTGTAATTGAAACTTGAGTTATGCTAAGGTTGCAGATTTAATACATCCTGTATAGCTGTAGAGTATAGATTAATAAAATTACATCCTGTGGTTGTATAAAAATATAGTTTTGTTAGATATTTGACCAGAGATGGGGCTGGATGACTTCATCCAAAAGGGGTTGGCCAATACTGCTTGAAAAGATTATTCTCTTTCACTATAGAGATACACTTTTTATCTGACACTGACTAAGGAAACATCTGAGCACTGAAAACAAGTATTTAGAAAGCTAGACAAAATCTAAATATAGTTGTAGGAATTGCACTGTTTTAAACCTTGTTTTGTTTAAAGATATGTATGTCTTGTGATACAAGAGTTCCGTATTGTATGTTTGACTTATTATTATATATTTTAGTAAAAATTCTAATTTTGGAGCAAACCTGGTCTGTCTTTGAATTGCTTTCTTTTGCTAAGAAATATTTATGGTTCAGCAGACATAAGCTTGTATGGTGGTACCAAACTGGAAACAGAAGCATTTTAAATCTGAGGTCTTTAATAAGTTTTAAGGGTTCATCTCTGAATACCTGGTTAGGTGCCCGTAGGCAAAGATATCTGGCACCCCGAAGACAGATATATCTTAGCCTGTGCATTGGGTATGCTAGCAATAGGTTACAGTTTGAACCCCTTTGGAACTGAGACCAAAGGTTGATCCAAACTCACAAAAACAGATAAGAGGGTTACCTTCTCTGTTACACTGTTCACAAGACTGCGCTCAGAGGTTGGCACTTTGGAAGTAGAGGGCCTGATCTGCTGAGTGAATCTGTGACACTACCTTCTTATTAGTGTTATTTATTACTGACTCAATGTGTACATCCTATTTTAATAAACTTTGTAACCAGATTCCCAGATATTTATACCTGGTAGCCTACATTATTTTGATTCCATCCAAAGTTCGGCAAGCTGAAAAAGCATCTTTTTCAGATTTTGATGATTTACCAAAAAGTAATGATTGTAGAAACATAGGAACATAGAGGTTGACGGCAGATAAGGACCGCAAGGCCCATCCAGTCTGCCAATTTCTTTTTCTACCTTATAAATGTGCCATTGGCCTTTGCTCTGTCAGTGGTCTATCTATTCATACTCATCAGTATTGCTCCCTTATGCCTATCCCATGCCTGTTTGAAGCCCTGCACTGTATTCATATCCACCACTTCCTGAGGTAGGCCATTCCATGCATCCACCACTCTTTCTGTGAAAAAGAATTTCCTTACATTCCCCCTTAATTGGCCTCCTTCTAATCTCATGCTGTGTCCTCTTGTCCTGCTATTTTTCTTATATTTAAACATGCTAGACTCTTTTACCTTGTTAATGCCCTTACGGTGTTTGAATGTTTCGATCATATTACCTCTCTCCCTCCTTTGCTCAAGGGTATACATACTGATCTCCATTAATCTGTCCTCATATGTCTTCTGATGCAGTCCCTGCACCATTCTGGTTGCCCTTCTCTGGACTGCCTCAATTTAGTTAATGTCCTTGTGAAGGTGTGGCCTCCAGTACTGCATGCAGTACTCCAGATAGGGCCTAACCAGTGACTTATAAAGAGGGATTATTACCTCCATTTTATGACTTGTGATACCCCTACTAATACACCCTAATGTTCCCCTAGCCTTACCTACTGCTTTAGAGGTCTACTTAGATGATTTCAGGTCATCGGTGATGATGATGCCCAAATCTCTTTCTTCCTTTGTGACTACCAGCAACTCCCCTCCAAGCCTATAGGTGGCTTCAGGGTTTCTCTTCCCTATGTGCATGATCTTGCACTTCTTTGCATTAATCCCAGTTGCCACTCTTCTGACCATTTTACTAGTTTATCCAGATCTTTTCTTATTCTGCCCACCCCATCTGAATCATCTACTCTGTTGCAGATCTTGGTGTCATCTGCAAACAGACAAGCCTTACCCTCTAGTCCATCTGCAATGTCACTAATGAAGATATTGAAGAGGATTGGCCCCAGGACTGATCCCTGAGGTACCCCACTTGTGACTTGCATCTCTTCTGACTGTATACCATTTACCACCACTCTCTGTTTTCTGCCCATCAACCAGTTTGCCACCCAGTTGACCAACTTCTGACCCACCCTGAGCCTACCCAGCTTATTTATCAATCTTCTATGAGGAACAGTGTCGAAAGCTTTGTTGAAGTCAAGGTAGGCAACATCAACTGCTCCCCCTTGGTCCACCACTCTGGTTACCCAGTCAAAGAAATTTATGAGATTAGTTTGACAGGACCTTCCTTTTGTAAATCCATGCTGTCTTGGATCCTGTGCACCTATGGATTCCAGGTGTTGCACTATCCTTTCCTTAAGGAGTTCCTCCATAATCTTGCCCACTACTGAGGTCAGACTGACTGGTCTGTAGTTCCCTGCCTCCTCCCTGCTACCACTCTTGTGGAGCGAGATCACATGAGCCCTTCTCCAGTCTTCTGGGACCTCTCCTGTGCTCAGAGACTCACTAAACAGTTCTGCTAATGACTCTGCTAGTTCCACTCTTAACCCCTTAAGTACCCTGGGATGTATGCCAACAGGTCCCATTGCCTTGTCTACCCTGAGTTTAGCGAGCTCTTGTAGAACCCTTTCTTTTGTAAAGGGACTAGTGCTCACCTCCCTCCCCCCTGTGTCCATGGTGCTGAGCTGTGGGCCCTGCCCTACCTTCTCTTCAGTAAATGCTGAGCAAAGGTATCTATGTAGGATGGATGCTTTTACAGGGTCCTCCTCCTCACATGCCCCCTTTTCTCCTTTGAGTTAGCAATACCCCCTCTGGACTTTCTCCTTTCACTAATGTACCTATAGAAAGTCTTGTCACCTTCTTTCACTGTTCATGCTAGTGTTTCCTCAGTTTGGGACTTTGCCTGCCTTACTGCCTTCCCTGCTACCCTTAGGGCAGTTTGGTATGCCTCCCTATCTTCATCCCGCTGTGTTCCCTTATATTTCCTGAAGGCCAGCCTTTTGGCTTGGACTTTTTCTGCTACTGTATTTGAGAACCAAAGTGGTTTCCTTCTTCTTTTGCACTTCCTTTTCTGTCTAACACAATGGGATGTTGCTTCAAGTATTGCATCCTTAATGCTTGCCCACTTTGCCTGTACCCCCTCACCTGTGTTTCTTTTTGCCAGGGCTAGCTTAACTGTGTTGGCCATCTTATCAAAGTCAGCTCCTCTGAAGTCCCATATTTTTGCCGTGGAATGGAATGATTTAGATGTAGTGGCCAAATTGAACCATACCATGTGATAGTCACTGTCCCCCAGGTGACCTTCTACCTGGAGATCTGTGATCCCTTCCCTGTTAGTCAGTACTAGATCTAGGATAGCCCTGTCTCTTGTGGGTTGTTGTACCAGCTGTTTGAGGCCCTCCCCCTGCAGGGAATCCAGATGTTCCTGCTGGTATTGACCAATCTGTATCTGGCATGTTGATGTCTCCCAGTATCAGAACCTCCCCTTTAGCTGTCATGTTTTGTATATCCTCTAACAGTAATGTGTCTATGTCCTCCCCCTGTCTGGGGGCCTGTAGACAACCCCAGTTCTTATGACTGTCCCATTTCCTGTTTCCAGAGTGACCCACAGTTCTTCTGGCTCCTTATGTGTATTCTGAATTTCTGTAGCTTTGGTATTTTCATTGACATAAAGGGCCACTCCACCCCCTCTTTTTGCACCTCGGTCTCTTCTGAACAGTAGATAGCCAGGTACTGAAGTCTCACATGTGGTTACTGGTAAACCATGTCTCACTAATTGCTACTATGCCCAGTTTAGCCTCTGACATTATTGCCTGCAGGTCTGGGATCTTATTTCCCAGGCTATGAGCATTTGTGTACATTATTTTCCATTGGCCACATTTCGGTGTGTTAGTTGTTGGGTGAGGTTTGGCATTTCCCTTGTATGTCGTACGGGGAGATGGACCTTTTTTCTTACCTGGTGATGCAAATGAACTGCAAACATGCTGAATCCCTGTTTGACCACTAGCTGAGGGGGGGTGTTCTTCCCATTCGATGTATGGGGTGCTGCACCCCTCTCCCCATTTGCTAGTTTAAATATTCTGCAAAGACATCAAACTTCCGCCCCAATGCACTGACTCCCTCCTTAGTCAGATGCAGTCCATCAAATTTAAAGAACTTTAGCTCCCAGTACTGTTGCCAGTTCCCTACAAATCTGTGTCCTTTTTCCTGGCACCAGCCCTTGAGCCACATGTTTAGCTCCGTAGTCTCCCCTTCTCTGACCTTCTGTCCATCTGCCCCCCTCTCCCAGACTGACAGGATCTCACAGAAGGAGATCGCAGAAGAAATGGATGATAGTTTGTCACCCAGCGAGGTCAGGTTTTCCTTGGTCTCCACAACTGACCAGCTGGCGAGATCATTAGTCCCTGTGTGTACCAGGACATCAATGTTTTCTCCTGGTTTGTGAACAATTTTAGCAATGTGGTTAGTGTCTCTCCACGCTGATGTACCTGGGAGACATCTGACCATTACCCCCTGGCTGGAGATGGGTATCAACTCCCTGAATCATGGAGTCTCCTATGTTCAGAAGTTTTTTGGATTTCTTTTTTGCTTTTTTTGTTTTGGTTCCTGATTTGGGTGAGTTTTGTTGTGCTAGCTCCTGTGCTGAAGTGACCTGCTCTGCATAGTCCTCTGCTCCTTTGTTTGATTTCGGAGATAGAGGCAGGTACCTGTTTGTAGTGCTTATATGGTTTGTGGAGGTAATATATTGGAGAGCACAGAGTGATGGGGCACCCGATTTGCCCCCTCCTAACCACCTGCCAACCTCCTGGACCAACTACCCTCTGTGGTCGAGGTTCTTCTGTTGGATGTTGGGGAAATGGTGGGTGGTTCTTATAATGTATTTCCTCTTGAATATGAAATTTAAGGTGTGCAATCTCTGCCCATGCTGCCCGGAGCTGAGCCCTAAGATCTCCAATGGCCCAGCATGTAGGACAGTGTCCTAAATCCTGTAAGACTGTCCTTCTGAAAAGTGTTCTGCAGTACCTGCAGTTAATGATATCCATTCCAGATAAGTTGCTGGGTTTATAACCTGGTCAGAGTAATTAGAACGAAGAAAATGCAAGTAATGGTTTGATTTTGTGTTTTGTTTTCATATAACTTGTTATAACAAGTTAAATTACTAGTGCCCCTGTAAATGAGCTTACCTTGTGGATGCCCCACTGATCCGTCCCTTCCTGCTTTGCCAAAGGAAATGTCACAACTGTGGTATCCTATAAAAGGAGTGTAGTGTGGGGTGGTTGGGGATGGGGGTGTGTGGCTGGGCCCTTCCGCTGCCAAAAAAGAAGAACCATGGATGAAAGAACAAGGAGGTAAGACCAGAAACAATCAGTCAACAACAAATGCAGTAACCCTGAAAGCTTATCCTAATGTTAGATAAAACTGTAAAACCTGTAAAGCACCACCTGTAATAATTTCAGAGAAGATATACCCTGTAAGAAACACCTCGCTACAGAGAAAAATAAAGCAGTAACAGAAGATACACCTTGCAAAAGACAATTTGAATCAGAAGATTACAGCAGTAATCTGTTAGCACACACCTGTAGGCACACCTTGTAATAATGCAGAAGAAGGTATACCAGCAACAACAATTTGAATCAGAGAAAAATAAAGCAATGAAATGTTAGCAACAAACAGTAGCAATCCCTGTGAGTACAAAATAAAAATAACAACACACAGTAAATCTGCTTAGCCAAAAGAAGTCTTAATCCATTTCTTTTGCTCTGGTAAGATTTTCTACTCTGTCCTTTCAAGCAATTTTAGAAGGAAAGAGCTCAGGTGAAGCTAGGTGCCTTGGCCAGAAAACCAAGTCTTCTGCCTCCAAGATATTGACTAACCTGACCTTTTAATCCTTCTTTCTGTTGGAAATTACTGACAGTTTGCCAGCTCCACCCCCAGATACACACCTTATCCTCTGGAAGAGCTGTGGGAGGAAAGCAATTAGCTCCTTCAATGTGAGAAGGAGACTGAAACACCTCTGAGACAACAAACCTTTTCAACAAAAAAAGAATAAAATAAAACAGTGTCAAACAGTAAGTTTGCTTAACCCAATGATAAGTCACAAAAATGTAAGCACCACCTGTAATAATTTGTGTGTCTTTTTGTCATGAAGTATCACCATATGGCTTTTAAAGTAGTCCTGAATTTGAGTGAATACAAGCTGTAATTTTTTGTTTATATGCTCTACAGTGTGATCCTCTACATATACCACAGTATCATCTGCATATAGGTGATATTTAATATTCAGGTCAAAAAAATGAAGTTTATTAATATAAATATTAAACAAAAAAAATCCCAGTATTGAGCTTTGTGGGACCCCAGATTTTATAAGAGCTGTTGATGACCTATAAGGTCCCATTTCCACCTGTTGTTTATGTTCCAGTAGATTGGTTTTAAACCACTTCAGCTCATGTCCCCTCAGATCAATTTCATTGAGCCTGGCCAGGAGAACCCCATGGTCTAGCATATCAAAAGGTCACTTACTACTGTGGTTACAGCTGACTGGGCACTTTGACAAGATTTAAACCCTGACTGATGTTGATTTAACATATTATTAGTCTCCAGGAATTCATTTAGTTGTTCTGAAATTAATCTCTCAAAAATTTTAGAAATTTGAGGAAGCAAAGATATTTGCATGAAATCAAAATGAAAGCATTCAATACATTAAACCATGGGGTTGTCCTGACCAGGATTAACAAAATTGGCTTAAGATGTCCTGAGTTCAGCTGGTTTGAAACATAACTACAGAAAAGCAGACAGTTGGTAGAAATGGGACCATATAAATCTTCATCAGTTCTTATAAAATTAGATGTTCCACAGGGTTCAATATTGGGACCACTCTTGTTCAACATTTATGTTAACAAACTTCAATTTGCCAATCTTGAAATCAAATACCATCTATAAGCAGATAATACTGTGATAAATGTGGAGGGGTATTCCATAAAGTATATACATAAGAATCTACTCATTGTATTTATGCAGCTTCAGAAGTTCTTCAAAAAACATATGTTAATACTCAATGACAAAAAGATGCAGTCATCATTACTCTTTGGTAAATTACCAAAATCTAAAAAAGGCGTTCCCCTAGACATTTAAACTTCGGATGGGATCAACATAAGGCAGTTTACTAGGTACAAATACTTAGGAATCTGGCTAGATAGCTTGCTAAAATGAGACATACACTTTGATATGACACTAAATAACATGAATAAAACATTAGGGGTGTTCAATAATTTGAAATATAGTTTGCAACCAAAAGTGTGTTGGAGGATAATTAACACTATGATTGTTCCAGTTTTAGACTATGATAACCTGCTGTATGGAGGGACATCAGGGATGCAGTTTGACAGGTTGGACGTCGTGTAGAACAGGTTGGCTTGCTACATCCTTTATGCTCCATGAAGAACCCTCCTATGTGACTTATAAAGAAGATTGAATTGGCCCAGACCACAGAGCAGAAGTAATTTACACCTTCTGCAGTACATGCTTAAAGTTTGGAAGTGGAAGTTACCAAACTATATCTTGGATTTGTTCAAGATTAGAGTCCCTTAACAAGGTCAAAGATCTGCAATGGGCCTAGAATACAGTGTTCAAAATTTTAACTTGGAGATTGATAGGGCCTCGATCCATTAGAGAGTGATAGTACTCTGGAATACCATCCCTGTAGCTCTCCAGGGGCTCATTTCCTCCATTAGACTGAGCCACTTAAAAAGCTGGATGGTAGAACAAGTGACTGCACCACTACCTTATGGCTCAGGTGAGGTTACATGACCTGAGAACCTTGGTGTTGGGGCAGCTGTTTGATTTTTGTATTTAGATAGTTATGGCCTTAATTGTCATAAAACCTATACTTGATATAGGTGAGGTACTTGCATTAGTGAACTTCTGCAACTCATGGATGTAATTTGCATTGTTAGTCTAGTTACATGTATTATGTGTACCAATGTTTAATTTTTTTTATCTGCTGTATTCCTGTCAAGTATACAACTGAACTCTTAACTTATTGTATCGACCTGATGTATTTAATCTGAGTAATTATATCTCGACGCTTATGTGTTTTAGAGTTATATGACTTTTATGATTCTTACCTTACTTTTATGAAATATTGTGTGAATGTAAAGGGATCTCATTGGAAATGACATATGCTAAGCTGAGTTTTATATCCCAGTTCATGATTTTATTAATAAAAGCTATACTACTACTACTACAACTACAACATGAGTGGAAACTGATGAGGGGAGTTTTAAGAGGGAAGTGAGAACGTTTTATTTTACAGAAAGGATGGTAGAGCCATGGAACAATCTGCCAGTTGATGTTGTTGGTGCCAAAACTATCAGTGGTTTCAAAAATGCCTGGGACAGAATCATGGGCTTAGTGGTTGCTCAGGGTGGTAGCAGTAGGGTGGGGAGCATGGGAGTGGATAATGTGGGTTAGAATCCTGTATGAACAATAGGTCCTGGGTAGAAATGGGCAAAATTGGAAAATTTCATTCAATGAAAAATGTTGCCAAATTCGCACATTTCATGAAATATTTTGCAGATGTAAAATGCAAAATTCCACCGGTGAAATGTGGAGTTTCACCAGTGAAATGCAAAACTTCAAGTGCCTTTGCTGCAGCTGCACCCGATTTTCTATTGTCGGGTACAGTTGTGAGAGTTTCCTCAGTTTACGGCAGCTTGCGCCAAATATTTGTTGCAAACCCTGTAAAAAGAGTCACCCAAATACCACAAGTTAGACCAGGGGAAAACCTGGTTTAACTTGCAGCATTTTTTGCACAGGACTGATAATCCCAATCACCAGCCAGGAGAATGCCGTAAGCACTGTGTGTCAAATGATCGGCACACCAGGGGCTTGCGGCATTCTCTAGGCTTTGAAAATCAACTCATAAGTGTTGTATTATGTAAAGTGTATTTATTAAGTGAAAATGTATACAGTATGTATTTTACATTTACATTTGTAGATGAAACTTTTACATGTAACATCTGCACTTGAAGAGACACTATTGCAAATGAGCTTTTCTCAGTACTTAGATTCCCTTATAATGTTGATTTATTTATTTATTGAATTTGGGTAACTGAGTGGGCCCACTGGAACATTACTGGCCCTTTTTCAGGGATGACCCTGGAAGAGTGGTACAAACAAGAAATACAGTGTATTTACAGAGACAGTGCAGGTTACAATTGGTTATAACAATTTCAAGGTGAACTATTCACACACAGTATATAAATCACATATGATATGCAATAACAAAAAAAAGATTAATTGAATGTATTTTTTGTGTGAAAATGTACTCCTAAATATTTATATCTACCTACCACTTCTAACTTAGCCTTATCCATATACCAAACATTATTTTTAGTAGCCCTGACCCCAAACTGTATAAAGTTAGTTTTACTCATATTAACTGCAGAAGAAAGATCTTGTTTAGTCTCTTTAATATTAGATGTAATGTCCTCAGCTTGCTTGTCGGCTCAGTGGTGGAGCACAGATTACGGCACCAGGGGTTCAGATTTGAGAATGATCTTGGGAGGCTGGAGGGTTGGCTGAGGGGGATGGATTGAGCAGCAATTGAATGCTCTCCATCTCCAGGGGAGGGAGGGGGGCCATGCCTCCCACTGTAGCTCCACTGGGTGACTGTGAGGGTGACTTCCCTTGGGGTCCAAGGTTGAGGCTGGGAGGCATGTGGACACTAGGCAGGGCTCCACCATTGCATCATTACATACCGCACCTCCTGATCACAGGAACTGGAAAAAATCAGCATAGCCCCGACAGGTCTCCTCACCACCACCTATGGTTAGCCTGACTTCTAGCTGAGTTGGGTGGTGTAACTGGCCACCCCTTGCACCTGCCCAGAGGGTAAACTTTGGCTCCATGGGGGAAGGTTGGTGGCGGTGGGCTGGAAGTGCTGGTTGGAGGCCTAAGGGGGCTTCTACAACAAAAAATATAAATAAAAAAAAAAGATGTCCTCTGAAGTCCCACTGTCAAGTCAAGTCAAATCAAGATTATTATCAGGCTAATCACAAGATTATTGCAAAAGTAAAAAACAGATATCAGAAATACATTACATTATAGATGAAAACATGATTTAACCCTTACAGGGCCACGGACTGACATATCAGTCCAAAATTCCTATACATTCTAATTCTGTCAGCAGCTTAAATATCAATAAATCTTTTCCACAAAAGGTAACACAAAGGAATTACAAGAATAGAATTGCAAATATGTCCATATGTTCAGAAAGAGTTTTCTTGCTATGTAAATATTTAAGACTTAATACAGAACTTCAAGATTAAATAATGTTTTTACCACAATGCCTGAGAATTAAATAAGCATACTGTTCAGTCATTGTAAGTACGTAAGAGGTACATAACTCAAGAAACTGACTGAACCAAATTCTACAGGTTGCAATACATCATGACTTAAAGAGTCTTAATGCATTTGTTATAAAAGTTGCCAATGCAAACTTAACTGCACCGTCTGAGACACCATACTGATTTTTAACATTTATTGAGTTATTATATACTTTAAGAAGAATCTATTTTGGCAGTCTTTCAAGAGACATAGAAGATATTCTGATAAAATAGTTTAATGATCTGATAAGTGCCATATTTTTAATGGAAGTGTTCCTGTTTCTGCCCACAAATGTGCTGCTTGAATATACTCCCCCACACCAAACACAAATCTCAAGAATTTGTTTTTTATTACCTCTTAGGTGTTCATAAAAGATATGTCTGTCCAGTTTTAAGTCTTCAAGTTGTTTCAAAATATATCTTGTAAAGATTTTTGAAGAATGCTGAAAAGAGTGATGAGTCTATAGTTAATATGATTTAACTTATTGCCTCCTTTAAATAGCGGATAAACTATTCCTCTAGTCCATTTATTAGGAAGAAGTAAGGTTATATCAATCATTGCGAAGATAATTGCTAAAATGTTTGCCCACCAGCTAACATTAGTGAGAAATAACTCCGCAGGTAACATATCAGCACATGGTGCTTTATGATTAAAGAACAGCTGACTCATTCAGGAGAAGTTTAACAAAACATGATATTTAGACACAGTTCAGCGTGTATATTGTATTTGTTCTGTATTTCTCCTCCCCATTATTTATTACTGAGGTCATCTGCATGAAAACAGGATCTCTACTGCTGAAGAATTCATCTGTTCCTATTGCTTTCTCCCTACCTGAGTCCATAAGGCACTGTTATGACATCTTTTTCAAAAGGCACTGCTTATGAAATCACAGTTACTCCCATGGCAACAGACTGTGATGCCACAACAGAGGATTGTGACTTGATAGGACGTAAGCTACACTGGAAGATGAGCTCTAAGGGAATAAAGATCATGTATTCATGTAAATTTCCTCAGTAACACAGTCATAGCCAGATTTTTTCTGAAATTTATGTGATATTTCTAGAGAAATCTCCTGCTTTCTGCATTTCCACAGTAGGGGCAGAAGAGAAAACTCTAGACATTTTGCAAACTATCTGGACGTATGGGACCATGTCTGTGGCTACTACTGTACATAATGGGGAGGAGAAATCTAGAGCATATATATGGAATGTATGCTAAATTGTACCTAAAATTACAGTTTTCTAAGTTTTCTTTGAGGCATCAATTGCTTTTTAATGGTTCTACCTCTATTGGATTAACACAGCATCACTGTGCAAAATCTTTTCTCATATTGCAAAGATTTTGACTCTGTTTATTTTCCTTTTGTACACTTTGATTATTTTTACAGACTTTATAAACCTTATTAAAGTGCTGCAACCATTCTTTTTCTGTAATATCTGATTGCATGTAAGTTTTATCTCTTTTCATGCCATAAGCTACAAGGCTCCAAGAATTCGTAGAGTCTTTTTCAGTTATTGCAACAGTTAAGTCCTGCCACAACTTATTCTGAAAAAGCTTTCTGTTATTTCTCAGAAAGATCCTATATTCATTTCTTAATAGACAGAACAATTTTCTATTATGCTCCATTGGACATTTGCATTGTACTTTGTTCAGTTTTGAAACTGATTTTTTTTTTCTATTTTTACATTCTTTATTGTAGCAATTTTATTTTGTAATTAAAATGTTATTGAGTAGTCCAAGTAAACATACATAATAGCTAGGAACCATAACGTTGTAGCAAAATTTGGATAACAACACTTTTCTATGTTCCTTTTCTTTTTTTTTTTTTGTCCTGGCCCAGAGCTCTGGTCCCCTGTCCTGTCCACAGCTCCTCCCATCTCCAGGCTTCCCCCCTGGATGGGGCTGCGTGGCAGGTGACCCCTCCATGGAAACTTAGGTTGCAAAGCCCTGACTTGCCCCCATGGTGGGGTTACTGCAATGGGAACCCCTGGTGGACTTTAGTCTGAGTGGGGTGCAGTGGCACAGGTGGGGCCATCATTAGCAGTCAGTGACATTTTTTTGAACTTTTCCCCATTGCACCGAACTCTCTTCCTCCCTCTCCCTGGAGAAGGAGTGCAGTCCATAGGAAGCTCAATCCTTCTCCCCCTGGCCAGCCCTCCAACTCCCGGGCCCGTCCCCAAATCCAGGATGCCAGCGCCGCAGACAGATGCCTTGCTGCTGCACTGGTGGGCTGGCTTCTTTGTTATTTTTCATTTTGAACTCCTAGCTGGGTATAACCCGTGGATTATAGACTACTAATTATAGTAATTTTTATTACTTGTTCTACCAGCATTTTTATTTCTGATGGTTGACCTGAGATTTTCCACAAGATCATGAACTAATATGTTAAAAGTGGCCAGAATGCTTCATAGTTTTCTGGAACATTAGTACATGTTTAATTCTCCATAAGTTTTTATGATTAGTTTATCATCAGTTTACAGTTGTTTTAAACCCTGTTCTACATTTAGTCACCATACAGTTATTTTAGCATTAACAGATGCAAGATGATTTTGCCCACAACAATGGGTATCATTAGATAGGGCCTTTGTATTAATATTTTTTTTGTTCAGCCTATGACCATATGATCACTGTCTGTTTAAATGACAACTTTCAAATCCACAACATCTGAGACTCTAAATATTTCTAAAAAACTGATATCTATAATGCTACCCATTTTTGTAGCTGGAAAAGTAATCATTCCTTCTTGATCCCCTCAGGCTCTGCCATTAAGGACTTTCAAGTTAAACTCCTCAGCTAGAGCAAACAACTTTCTTCCTAAATTTGAATATTGTTTATCAAAAGATTTTCCCCTTTTAACACTAATGAGATCATCTAGTGTCCTAGTACCTGAATTACACTCATTGAGTTCCACTAGTCATGCACCACTATCACCTGCTAATATTATAGAATTACCTGTGAAGTTTCAACATGTTCTGCTTTTTCCAAATCTATTGGAAGTATAATATACATATTAGTTATTCCAAAGACATCTATAGGACTCAATTTCACAATTACTATTAAAAGGTAGGGGTGGCTTATTTTAAGGAGTTCGCAATTCCAGTTTACTTCAGTGGATATCAGAGGATGAGCCAACCACCAGCTCCGCCATGCTTATTTGGTTTATTTCCCAGAAATTCAAATATTTTATAACCATTCAGACAATTTTTATTGTAGTTCCAAGTTGTTGTTTTTTTGCAATATAATATTGAGGCTTGTCAAGAAATCCAACCAGAAACCATAATTTACCTAATTAAAAAGAAATGCAATGTTTCATAAAAATAATGGAACAGTGTTCCTCAACAGTATGTCTCTCTAAATTTTTTTTGTAGTTAATTCTTCCATGATACTACCAGCTGAAGAGTCTAAAACCTCGAAGCTTTTTTTATCCTCCTAAACTGAGTAATCTACATTTTCACAGTCACTCTTAGTGGACACTTCCAGGAGGCCGAACTGAACAGCAGATTCTTCAAAGATAACACTTGTGTTTAAAGGGACAATGTTAGCTTTAACCCATTTTTAGCACTCTTGTAATATTTGTGCCTGTTTACAGAGCTTTACTCAGCAATTGCTCTGATTCTGTTTAAAAAGCATATGTGCCATATTTAATGTATATTTTTTTGAGAAAGAAACTTTCAGTCATACTGACCAAAATGCCACAGTCTGCTCCTTCCTGTGCATCCCTGATAAAGGAATGGCACTGAATGATGCCGAACTTGTGCATGAACAACTTCTGTGATTTTGGAGCACATACTGCAAACTAAACAGATTGCTGAATAATGCAAACTGATCTGATGTCTGCAATATAAGTGTTTTTTTTAAATGAGGACTTCTTCTTATAGGAAGCAATATAGCATAGTGGTTAAGGGCACTACGCTGCAAACCTGGAAATGCAGGTTTAAATCCCACCAGCCCCACTTGCATACTGTGTGACCCTGAGCAAGTCACTTAACTTCCTTGTGCTCCCAGGCCACACCTTGAAACAAGATTTGGCTTAGCATGCCTTTCCTAGGTAAACAATTCCCCCTTCCCCATAGTAAATATCCCAGTTTCACCTTTCAAACAACAATTACTATGTAGTCACAGTTTCACTTTTTTGGGGGGGGATTAAAAGAGGGCAGTTTACATTTACCCCATTTTTGGATAACATCTGACCAACTCAGGTTCTTCTAGCCTTTTCATTTCCCACATGAGCTCTGACCCAACCTTAGGGCTTATGATACTAACTGGATTTGAGTCTACTAACTCCAAAGAGTCAGACTCCTTAGTCCCCATGTAGTTACTCAAATTCCCCTTTAGAAAATAGATGATTTTGTTACTAGGCTTTCTTTTCAATCCCTTTTACATGTCTTACTTTGCATGATTTGACCTATTTTAACAGGGAAAATAAATAAATAAACATGAACTTTAACAATATTGTTTTTACAATAATGGTATGAAAATTTTATAAGTTTATAGGCTACATAACCAGTAAAGGCTATTATCCAGTTGGATTTGGCCAACTATCCCAGACTTGACTGCCTTTACCAAACAATAATAAGAGAATAATTACAACAGAATTCTATAGACGTATACTAGATCAACTTCATATATTTACTTGAAGTTTTGCTTGTCCTGTTTCCTTTTTCTGAATTTTTGGAGTCAAAACACTAATAGTTTCTTTCACCCAGCCAGCATTACCAGTATAATTTTTATAGGTGTTTGAGATCAGACTGATATTGCACTCTCAAGTCACTTTAAGAGTTGCTTTGTACTAAATATTAGGGAGTAAGTATAAAAAAGGGATACCTTCAATACTCTGACTTCCCCAAAAAGGTAAAAAAAAAACCAGCTGATTTAATTTATTACAGGAAACTTTGTTAATGCACCAGTTAGTTTCAGGATAAACTGACAAAAGTTGGGAAATGCGATGTTAGGGTACCCAGCCCTAACTCTGCATCCTCCCTCCTCCCAACAAGCAGCAAAAGGGGAAAGGCAACACAAGTGAGAAGAAACAGCCTTATTCAGGTAAGACAAACAACATATAACTCTCTACAGATAACACAAGAGGAATCTATCCCTTGGTTCATCACTTTTGTAGCCATGGATACGCATACACACTTCAACATATACACACCCAGAGCCAAAAATATATGACTGAGCATTTTAAAGCCAGACAAATAACAAACAATATACAAAATGATGCAGGCTCAGTTAAAATGCAAGGCCCCTGTCAATCCAAAACAATACTGTCAGATACAGATACAACAAGGGTATCAACAAATAAATACAATGATAGTCAACTCAATGCACACAACAAAAAAGTGACAGAGTGGATGAGGAAGCTGATGACACAGATGACATGTGGTAGCATGTAGAAACATTAAAAAAAATAAAAAGGGGAGAAAAGCTAACCACTTCAATACAACACTCCAAAACTGTTATGATCCCCTTATCCAAGAAGCAACTAGTGGCTCAAATCAGTTAGAGAATGACCTAACTGACATCTCTATAAATAATAAGCCAAATGCAAGTGTAAATGTAGGTAAAACAATCACTAATAATACATGACTAGTGGATAATGATCTGATACAGTCTATGTTAGAACCAAATGGTAATAATCAGGATACATAGGCACAAATAAGTGAACAAACCCTAGAAAAAGTAGATAACATGGAAACAGACAATGGACAGAGTCGTGACACCCAGGTCTTTGTCCTGGGAGTCTCAATTAAAAAAAACTTGATAGGGCGATATGTGATCAGGATAAGGTGAACAGAACACTGTCTTGCTTCAGGGGAGCAACAATACTGTTCAAGACATGACAAAAATGACAGGAACAATCCTAAAACAAAACAAAAAAAATAGTTGTTTGATATGCTGGAGCAAATAATGTTTTTTTCCAAACAGCACAACAGATTAAATAAGAATTTGTTGCCATTACAAATAAACTAATAGAACCGGACTGTGAAATTGCCATCTCAGAAATTTTAACCATCCCAAGAGCCACCGTACATCAGACAGATAAGCTAGAGGAAGTTAACAACTGACTAAGACAGTGGTGTATGAGACAATCAATAAAATGTATTACACACTGGGAAGAATTCATGGTCAATGACTTTCTTTATTGCCCAGATGGCCTACACTTAAGTAGACAAGGAAATCGGCTCCTAGGACAACATTTGAGAGATTTCATTAATAGATATTTAAACTAAATTTGTAGGGGGTGGAGACCTGTGCCATTAACAACAGACATACAGATATACCTGAATCTATTACATTTCAATCAATTAATCAAAATTTTTATTTAACCAGGCAAACACCATTGAGAGAGGCTCATTTGCAAGGTGGACCTGGGGGGAAGGGGTACAACAATACATATAATACACAAAATACAATAATGATAATAAAAAGCAGTATCAGTGTACAGCTTATTCAGGACAGGCAAAAGCAATAGTAAGGCTGAATTGGACAGATTCAAACCAAGTAACAGTTTTGTACATACGGACCATTGTAATAATCACTCCCTACAGGAGCTGGCTAGGAGAAGGGACAGGAGGAGGAGGAGGACTGGGCAAGAGTAGGAAAGGTGGGGACAAGAGAGAGTGAGACAGAGGGGAGAGAGAGAGAGAGACAGAAAGAGAAGGAGGGAAGGAGGGGGAAGAGAGAGAGAGAGAGACGGAGAGAGAGAGAGAAAGAGAAAGAGGACTTGGAGGTGCTGGACCGATAACTAAAGGGGCCACGGCAGAGTAGTGGACTCAAGGTGAATAAGGGAATCTGTGATCAGGAGTAGCAGGCACAGGACTCTGTAAAGTAGTGAGAGTATAGTGCTTTGAAAGATACCAAACTGACGACAAGCTTTAGTCTCAGGGTTTTTTGCAATTTGTTCCACAATTGAGGTAGCACGCAACTAATAGCAGAACAGCCAAAGCTAGACCTGGCCTTGTGAACCTTCAAGAGGAGGTAGGAGGTGCTTCTCAGAGCATACCTATTGGAAGTGCAAGATGGGAAGGCAGTCTGAGATATAGTTAGGCAATTTATTTAGAAAAACTTTGTATGTCCACAAGGCAGCATTCCTTTGGTGTCTGAAGTTAAGGGAGGACCACCCAACTGCCTTGTACAACAGACAATGATGGGTGAAGTATGGGAGATCCATTATGAACCTTAAGGCCCTGTGAAAAAGAGTATCCAATTTAGAGAGATCTCCGGCAGGACCTTGGTTGTACAGGAAATCAGCATAATCAAGGAAAGGAAAAAGGTGATTTGGTCTAGCCTCCCTCTGGCTTCCCTGGGGAGATAATCTTTGATCCTGAAGAAGAGTCCAAGCCTTTGGCAAAGTTTCTTTGTTAGTTCTTCAATATGTGCCAGGAAGGAGAGTTTATTATCAGGTCATACTCCTAAATATTTGAATTTGGTTACGTGCTCCAAATTCTCACCAAGTAGGGTAGTTACCAGGTGAAGGGACCCATTTAAAGCAGGGTTTGGTAGGTTAGGGAAAGGAGAGAGGAACATAGCTTTTGTTTTCTTGGCATTCAGAAGCAGCTTCTGGTTTATGAGCTGATACTGCAGTAGACTGAATTCTTCCTGAAGGACTGAAAGCATTGCATCGTGAGAGGACCCACTGACGTAAAGCACAGTGTCATCCGCAAAAAGATGTATTTGAGCCTTACTGATATTGACATCTATCCTGTTAATATAAATTGCAAATAGCAGGGGACCCAGGATGGAACCTTGAGGAACTCCTCTTTGGATGGACTTTAAGGGAGAGACTTCACCTTCAGCATTTACCTGCTGTGAGCACCCTATGAGGTAGTTCTCAAACCACTTGATGGATAGTGCATCTAGGCCGATGTGCCGGAGGGACATAAGGAGCAGGTAGTGATCAACTGTATCAAAGGCCTTGCTTATGTCCAACAATACGGCGCCAACGCAGTTCTTAATGTCCAACTCACACTGCCAATTATTAGTCACTTTGGCTAAGGCCGATATCATGCTGTGTTGTGCTCTGCAATCTGATTGTAAGGGGTTGAGCAAATTTGCCAAGTCCAGTAATTTTCTAAGCTGAGAATTCACGATTTTTTCCAGCATCTTGGACAGGATTGGTAAAAGGGAAATAGGCCTATAATTATTCACATAACTATGATCGCCAGATTTGAACAGAGGGATGACATGGGCTGTTTTCCAGATAGCAGGAAGGTCCCCCTTGGAGTGGGACAGGTTAAACAAATGTGTAATGGGTACTGCAGGGTGTGGTAACCTAGTTTTAAGAAATAAGGCCCAATGAGATCTGCCCCAGCACTTTTTCTAACATCTAGCTGGAGCAAGAGGTCTTCGACTTCCTTCAGGGTAGTCGGCTGGAGGGAGAAGGACAGTTTAGGAAAGGAGCTTCCTTGATCATTGAGGCTGAATTGTGAGCAAAGTCTACTGGCTGGAGAAGTATCGAAGGCTAACCCTGCTGTGGCAAAGTGATTGCTGAAGGAATCTAATATAGAATGCTTGTCAGTAATTATGGTAAAGCCTATCAAGATTATTGTAGTCAGACTGGCACCAGGGGAGTGGCCTTCAATATCCTTAATTAGTTTCCAGAATTTGGAGAAGCAACTGGAAGAAAGGTCAAGCTGATTGCGATAGAAGTTAGTCTTTGTGTCTCTGACCATTTTGGTACACTGATTCCTTGCCCTCCTGAACAGATCCCAATCCTTCCCAAGGTTTGTCTTGCATGCCTTTTTCCACAAATGATCCCTGTTGTGCAAGGCATCTTTCAACTCACTGGAAAACCACTGGCAGGTTTTTCTTTTGGCTCGAGTATTCACTAGTGGTGCATGTTTATTGATAACGTTTAGCATAATGGCTTGGAAAATATCATAGGCAGAAGCCACAGATTTTGCTAGGTAGAAATCTGGCCAGTATATAGAGTGGTTTAGATCTGAGATGAATGCACTGGGGTCGAAATTACGTAAACAATCCAATACTAACAGGAGTAATAAAAATAATACACAATCTACTAAAAAACATTGCAGTAACAATAACAACAAAATAATAAATAAACCGGTTCTGACCACACAGGTAAATGTAAGTAATCCTATAACTACAACTGGCATTGTATCAAATAATCTTAAATTTTTACTTGTTAATGCAAGAAGTTTGACAAACAAATTAGATGAATTAAAATACATATTAACATTAAGGGACATCGACATCTGTGGGGTAACCAAAACATGGTTTACTGACAATGTCTGGAACACTGATATTTTAGGTTACACTAAAATACTAAGAAACAGGAGATCCAAAAAATGTGGTGGAATTGCACTTTACATTTCTGACAAACTAAAAAGTTATCAAATCAATGTACATGATCATACCACTGAAATGATTTGGACAAAAATACATTTAAATAATAATACTATGACAAATGGATTAGGTTATAAATCACCCAGCCTTGAACATGAGGAAAATATGGCATTTTTTAAGGAAATACAAAATTTACAAACAAAAGATGACATTATTCTCATTGGGTATTTCAATCTGTCAAATATTGATTGGCCTCACCTTAAGTCAAAAGGACAGATTGAAAATCATTTCTTAAATGTCATACTATAACAAAACTTAAAACAATTGGTCACTGTCCCAACAAGAGGAAATAATATCCTAGACCTTGTTTTCACAAATATTAGAAATGCAGTATCAACCTCTGTCGCTATTTCTCAACTTGGTGATAGTAATCACAAAATGGTGGAGTTCAACCTACATAGGGCTGGATATTCAAACTGTACCAGGTAGGGGTGCAAGATCAGGCGCAGCGCAACTGGGCTTTGCCAGAGCATGGACCAGGCGATATTCAATGGTGCTGCGCCGTGGCATAGCACCATTGAAAATGGCAATGATGGTGCATGCACTGCACATGGCACAGTGGCACTGCACCATTGCAAGTGGTAGGACAGGACTAAGGGTATGCGCCAGTGCAAGTGCAGTTGCACTAGGTGCATCAACTGTGATATTCAGCACTGGACATGCAAATGAGGCCATTATGCATGCAAGGCACAAATGGGGCCATTTACATGTCATTATGGCCCCATTTGCATGCGGTGCACCGATCCCCGGGGACTTGCACCTCACGTCCTGCCATGCTGCAGCCGTCGGGGACCAATGCCCAGTGGTCCCATGGTGGTTCCCTGCTCCCATATGCCTGATCGTGGGCATATGTAAGAATGATCCCTGGTGGTCCAGGGGATACCACTCTAGTGCCCAAATGTGGGCATAAGTGTATATAATCCCTGGTGGTCCAGTGGAAGGTCCCTCATTGCCCGATCATGGGCATATGTGAAATAACATCCCTGGTGGTCCAGTGGAATCCCCCCATCACCTGATCATGGGCGGACATAGAAATTGGAGCCCTGGTGGTCCAGTGCATCCCCCTTCCCACCTGCCCACTGAGGTCCACCGCCACCCAGTACCTCCCAATCAGCAGCGGGCAGCAGCACCCCACCAGCATGCCTCACAGCCACCCGCTGACTGACACCGTACAGTACAGTCTGTATGCCTATTGGTCCACTGCAGTGACCAATGGGCATGCAGCCCATACTGTACTACAGAGGCACGATATGTGAATGAATGCATTCATTCACACATTGGGCCTGTGTAGTACAGTATGGACTGTACACCCATTGGTCCACGTGGTGGACCAATAGGTGTACAGACTGTACTGCAAGTTGTCATTTGGTGAGCGGCCAAGAGGCATGTGGGCTGGGTGCTGACCCCTGCCACTGCCTCAGGGGCTTGCTGGGTGGTGGGGGACCTCAGCTGGTGGGTGGGGAGGGGGGTCCTCTGGACCACCAGGGCTTCAGTTGCTATGTCTGCCCATGGTCAGGCGATGGGGGGGATTCCACTGGACCACCAGGGCTGTTATTTCACATATGCTGGTGACTGGGTGATGGGGGAACCTTCCACTGGCCACAGAGATTATATAAACTTATGCCCACATTCGGGTGCTGGAGGGGTATCCCCTGGACCACCAGGGATCTTTCATTCATATGCCTGCAATGGGGGGGTCCACTGGACCACCAGGGTTTTACACATACAGTCACCCACAATCGGGCGATGGGGCAGCGGACACAGTGCTCCCAGGGCAGGGGGCTTGGGGGCACTGTTCTGTGTGGGTGGGTGGCCACCCACAGCTGGCGGCTACAGTACTGCACTCTGCAATACAGCAGCTCACCTGTGGGTGGCCTGGACTATTCCTGGTTTTACCAGGCACATCTTTGCACTCCCCTGTGCAGTACAAGGTGGGCTTGTGCCAGCATATGCGCCACACATCCTGGGCTGAATATCAGGATGTGCCGCATATGCATGGGCATGCCCCCCGCACTTGCGCCGCATACATTACTGATGCGCCCCAGTGCATCAGAGGTTGCACATCGCAACTTGCCCCTTTGAATATCATGCCAGGGTGCATTGGTGGGTTGCACATGGCGCATCCCTGTTGCACCATGTGCAACCTGTCTGAATATCCAGGCCACAGGGTACAAAATTCAAATAAAGGAATAACTAAAATCAGAGAATATCGATCAGCTGAATATTCTAGTATCAAAGATTATTTAAATAATTGAAACTGGAATGCAGAATTTGAGAATCTCATTACAATACAAGTCTGGGATATAATAAATCAAAAAACAGAATACTGTAAACAAAACTGGGTCCCGGAGCATACAAAATACAGCAATAACAAGACAAGGTTACCACTGTGGTGGAACAGTGAAATTAAAAGGATAATTAACAGAAAATGAAAAGCATATAAAAATGCAGTAAAACTAAGAAAATTATTTATTGGGAGAAATTTAAAGCTTTAGCACAAAAAACTAAAAAGCTAATAAAGAAAGCTAAACAGAAACTAGAATTACAGTTGGTTAAAAAAACACAATAAAAAATGCATCTACAACTATATTGGATCAATAAAGGGTAAACAAAACACTGTGGGACCATTACAAACCAGTGATCAAATAATAAAGGATGAAACCACAATCGCTACTGAACTTAATAATTATTTCGGAACTGTATTTAAACAAAAGGAGGACTGTAACATTAATCACATGACATCTACAGATACACCTATATTATTCTCAGAACATGATACTGGATATATATTTGGATTTCTCAAAATCAATTCCTCACCAGGACCAGACAAAATTACACCTAAATTCCTTAAGGAACTATCTGAAGAACTATCAGGCCCTCTGACTGTATTAATCAATCTTTCAGTAAATGAAGGCATCTCCATAACATCCTGTAAATTGGCTAATGTCAGCCCAATATTTAAAGGAAGAAATAAACAAATTTAATTATAGGCCTATTAGCCTTACTTTCATTGCATGCAAACTCCTGGAAAAACTTTTGCAATATAAAATAATTAGGCTCTCCAATAAAAGGCAAGCAGTGTTGTCCTGGGACACAGTCAGGAATACAGGGAAAGGGGAGGTGGAAGGGGGGAATACAAGAAAGGAAGGGGGGATAACTTCATCGAAGTGTCATATGACCAGACCAGGTGGCTTGCTGGCCATTGGCCAGGGGGAGGGGCCAAATAAGGTGCCATGGGAGGGCACTTAAGGGCAGGCAACTTACAGCAAGCCCTCTTTCTGCTGTAATATTCCACTACAACACATTCATTGGTAGAAGGTAAGGCGCAAAGGGTTGGGGCCTATCAGGCCTAGGGGAATGTGAGCACGCTTTAGCGGTAAAGTTTCAAAAAAAAAAAAGAAAGAATTGTGTGAGAAAAGGTAGAGATAATACTGTATGGCAGTCGTTGAGTACTGCTTTGGGATGGGTTTACTAGGCTGGTAGTGCACAGTTTCCTGCAGCACAGTTTATGCAGGCACTCATTTGTGTGGAGGTGGCATGGGTAGGCAACAAGAAAGGGATTTTCAGTAAGCAGGTGCCACTTAGTTGTGTGATGATGATTGACTGCTGCACTGCAGAGGATTTTGGCATAGTTACTGCAGCAAAGTGGTACTTGAGGAGTCCGGTTATGTGGATAGGAGCGTGGGAGCCCGGAACAATGTTAGTGGATGCTGAGGAAAGCGGGGAATGCGATGAGTAGTCGGGCCAAGCAGGGAGAAGGCTTGGTTGCTGTGGAAGGCTGGCAGGGGAACGGCTGATGGGCCAGCTTGGGTGAGCACTGCGCTGTGCAATTTAAATTGGAGGGTGCTTTGGGCCTGGAGATGTGAGTGGAGGGTCGGGGTGCCATGTGGCAAGAATGGCCAGCGTGGATGTCCCCGGGATGGTGGCAGCATAGCAGATGGACAGGCAGAGCAGAGGCCCAATGATAGGGCCATGTGGCTGGAAGAGGACGGTCGACAGGAGCAGGTGGAAGGCCTGGGCGGTAGCGGGAATTAAGGGGAGGGTTGGATGATGGACCAATGGTTTGGGCATTTGCAAGGCCCAAAGGACGAGAAAGAATTGCTGGTTGGGACTCAGTGGAGGAAGGCCAGCAGGTGGGGAGGTGCTGCACAGCGGAGGAAAAGCAGAATGACTGGTGCCGGGAAGACAGGTGGCAGAACGGGTGACGGGCTAGAAAGAAGGAGTGCCGTGTGGTGCAACTTGAGAGGAGGCTAATTTTGGGCCTGGAGACGCGGGCTTGGGGGGGAACCATGGGGCGGGCATACCACCAGCAGGCTGATGGCACGACAGGCAGTGGTGGCCAGCAAGGGGGCTTTTACGTACTGGGCCTTGGGGGGGGGTTTGTAGACACCTCGGGGCATGGGGCAGGTTGCATAGTGAAATCAGGGGTTTTATGTGGCAAAGCTGGATGGCGCGGTGTGCGTTTTGGCCTGTATACAAGATGGCATGGGGCCTAAGATGCCAAGCGAAGGACTTGCGCTGGCGGCCAGTGTGTCTCCCCCAGTGTTTGGTGGGGACATGACAACAAGAAAGATAAATAAATAAGGAGCGACGAACAACCACACTATTCTGCTACTTTTGGATGCCCTGTGAACTTAGATTGGCGATCTACAGGATGGCATGGGGACTACGAGGCCAAGCGGAGGTATTTGCGCTGACTGCCAGTATAGCTCCTCGGTGCCATGTAGGAGCATGATATAAAGGGAAGGATGACAAATGAATAAGGAGCAACGAACAGCCACACTATTCCACCACTTTTCTGAGGCCTGGTTTATTAGATGGTAAGAAAGGCTGCTGACAACAATCATGGGTAGAATCCCTGACCAGTTTGTGCGCAGTACATCAGCAAGGGGTGCACAGGGGCACAAGGGGCCAGTACTGGTGGCCTACAGTCATGGCGGTGCAAAAGGGGCAACAGGGGCAAGAGCTCCAGGAAGGGGAGGGACATCAGGCGGAAAATGCAAGCGGGGGGCAAGGGCCCATTTTCAAAAAAATAAAAATAAAAAAATAATGATATAATAATAACTATAAAGAGGGGAAGGAGATAATATGTTAACATAACAGAACGGGGCAGAGCAATGGAGTCTTGGTAGCTATGAGGGAGAGTGGGGGGTCAGGGGGGCTCAATGGTGAGGTAATTAGGAGCCTTGGCAACCAGGTGGTTTAGCTGGTATGATCATGTGGTTCCTGTTGTAGCTCAGAATGCAACCGTAGAGATGGCACCAAAGAAGGCTCCAACATCCAGCGCTACCCATGTTGGCAGAAGCTGCAAAATTAATGACCCAGATGATGCAGTTGATGGAGGCAGCAAAGAAAAAGGAGGCGGAGGAGGAGGCCCAGAGGAAGAGGAAGGATCGAGAGGAGTGGGCTGGAAAAGGGAACAAGAGACCGAGGAGGGTGGCACCCAGCCCTCTGGTGGAGTCTGGGATGGGTGTAGATCTCATCCAGATCCCGGCAGGGCCTCAGCCGGATGGGGGTAAGGATGAGATAGATATGACCAATGATGCAGACATGAAGGAGTACATTGTGGGTTTGCTGGGGGACATGGGGGAGGAGGGGGTCTCAAAGATGGAGCGGGCTCTGCAGGCCATAAAGAAAAAGGCAATCAAGGAAAAGGAGGGGCGGGAGCCGCGAGCGGGGCCAAGAAGCTATACGATGGCCTGTTAGGTTTTATGCTGGGCAACCACATGTCTGCACTACCTGCCCACTCCTCCTGCCAGAATGTACCCCATTATATGGAAGGGGGAGTACATGGATATTTTCAGGCTAATAGATGAGGGGACTGCCAAAAAGTACAAGCAAAGGGAGTCAGTGGGCAAGTCAGAGATGGCTGTGGCTTTGGCGGTGGTGGGGCATAAAATGGAAGAAGCCAGATTTAAGGGCAAGAGCATTGATACGTGGCAGGCGGGTTTCCTGATCTATAGCACACTGGTGCCTGAGAAGCAGCTGGATCTGGCAGCCCCCCTCTGTTGACATATATGGCGATCATCAGGGACGCACACAAAGTGAAGCTGGGGTTTGGTTGGCTTAAGTATGACAAGGCATTCTAGAGGAGAATGGCAGTGAAGGGTGACCTTCGGTGGGATTGCACTCAAGCAGAATTGTGAGTGAGGACTCTTTTGGGTCCAACAAGGTAATCGGGGTTGGAGCAAGGAAGGAGGGCAGTGCTGGCCCAGGGCACCAAGGCATGCTAGGTGTTTAACTGGACTTCGTGTATATGGCCTAGCTGCAAGTTTAGGTATGTGTGTTCACTGTGTGGGGGGTCACACCCAACTCTGAACTGTAGACAAGGGGGCGAAAGAGGGGGAATGCCAAGCAGACAGGCCCAGGAGCAGCCCTTTTGAGGAGGGCAGGGGGAAGGGACAGGGAATGGAGGGCTCAGGAGAGGGGGCTGTGGGTCCAGCTATGGGTGGAACTAGAGCAGGAGCCAGAGAGGGGAGGTGGGGCTACACGCTGGCCTGCACCCCCATCAGGTAAGGTGTAGTGGAGCAATGGACAATGGGCTACTCTGCCAGGTAAGGGGCAGAGTTGCTGAGGTCAGGTTTTAAAATCATGTTTTCGCTGGACTTTGAAGGGGCATGGGTGGGGATGCGGGCAAAGAGCCTGGCGTTGGAGAGAGGGAAGGACGGCGTAGTAAGGGGAAATATCCTGAAAGAAGTCAGGGCTGGGAGAGTAGAAGGGCCATTGCTCAGTCCCCCTGTGAGCATTTTTGAGTGTCACCATTAGGGGTGGTACTGAAGAAACAGGAGAGTGAGTTCTAGCTCATACATCACCTGTCCTACCCCGAGGAGGGGTCAGTTAATGGAGAAATCCTGGAGGCGCTGAGTATGGTTTCGTATGCATCTCTGGACCAGGTGGTGGAATTGATCCAGGCAGTGGAGGAGGTTTGGCTGGCAAAGATGGACAAAGGGTCCGCTTTTCGCCTCCTACCAGTCCACCCCGTGGATTGGGATCTACTCGGTTTTCAATTCGAGGTCAGGCTGTATTTCGACAAGACCATGCCCATGGAGTGCTCGGTAGCATGTTCCACTTTCGAGGTTTTCAGTTCATGGGTACAATGGGTGTTTGGGGAGCGGTATGGGCACAGGAGGGTGGCCCAGTACCTGGATGACTTCCTGCTGATTGGCGCCAGCCAGGATGAGACCCAGGGGATGTTGCAGGATTTCCAGGACAGGACGACATGATAGGGATCCCGCTGGTGGCCAGGAAAACTGAGGGCCCAGCATGGACACTGTAGTTCCTGGGGATTGAGGTGTACACCGGAAAGGAGTGTTTCCAGCTGCCAAGGGACAAGGTAGCGGGCTATGGGGTTTGCTTATGCTAGTGGGTGGGAGGTGAAGGGGGCCGCTGGTACAGGTTCAACAACTACTGGGGCACCTTAATTTTGCCTGCCAGGCCATAAGCCTGGGCAGGGCTTTTTTGAGGAGGCTGGGGAGGATCACGGGGAGGGCAAAGCAACCCCATCACTAGACACAAACAGGGGGATAAAAGAGGACCTACGGATCTGGGAGGAGTTTCTCGAGTCATATAATGGGGTACATTCTGGCAGGAGGAGTGGGCACGTAGTGCAGACATGGAGCTGTATACAGATGCGGCGGGTGGCCTGGGGATGGGGGCATATTTCCAGGGGGGAGTGGATCACAGTGGCATGACCAGAAAAATGGCATGGATGGGGTGGACCAAAGACATTATATTCCTTGAGATCTTCTTAATCTGGGTGGCCCTTTAAGTATGGGGTGAATGGATGGTGGGTCGGTACATCATATTCTGGTGCGACAACAAGGGTGTGGTAGAGGTAATCAATAGGCAGAGCGGCCACACAGAGTCAGTAGGGTGGGTTTTATGGAGCATAGTTTTGCTAGGGCTACATCTGAACTTGTCATTTAAGGTGCAGCATATTGAGGGGACACAGAATGAGGTGGTTGACTGTTTTTCTCATTTACAGATGGAGCGGTTTCACGAGTTGGCACCACAGGTGGCGCCTACCCAGACCAGGCTCCCAGACTGGATATGGGAGGTTGGAGAGTGATGGCCAGGGCTTTGTACCGAGGGTTATGGTTGGCCAACACACTGAAGACCTATGAAATGGCCTGGGCAAGGTTTCAGGCATTTTGGGCTGAGAGGGGTTGGGAGTCGAAGTGGCCAGTCCATGAAGAGCAGGTTATACAATACATAGTGGGAAAATGGGAAGGGGCAGTCCACACCACCATGGGGGTCCAGCTGGCAGGGATCAGCTGGGCCTACCAGGAACGCGGCTGGGAGGATGCCGTGGGTGGCAGGGTCATCAAAGCAGATGGTCTTGGGATGGAAGAGGGGACAAGGGGTGAGGCAGGATGGGAGACAGCCATTGATGGGGCCTCTCCTCATGAAGGTGGTATGGGAGCTGGATCACGTGTGCAGCTCCACGAAAGAGGCTTGCCTGTTCCAGGTGATCTTTGCAGTAATGGCAAAAAGGGCTTTCAGAGTCAGAGAGATAGAGGTACCCAGAAAGAGAGCAGGTGCCGCAGGTTTGCAGGAAGAGGATGTGAGCTTGGATTTGGAGAGGATGACCATCTGGCTCAGGTGGTCCAAGATGGATCAGAATGGTAAGGGCACCACAGTGGACCTGGTCAAACAGGCCAGGGCAAGGGTCTGTGGGTTACCATGGTGGACTATGGAAAGTTGAGGGGTCTGCGACCGGGGGCCTGTTTCATACATGGGGATGGGTCCCTGGTGACAGGTTTCCAGGTCGGGGCAGTACTGAAGAAGGCAGTGACATTTGTGGGAGAGAACCCTAAAGAGTTTGCCCCAAACTCCTTCTGGATTGGGGCAGCTTCAGAGGTGGCTGCTGCAGGGGTAGCGGAGAAGGAGATCAAGAGGGTGGGTAGATGGGCATTGAACTGTTACAGGAGATATGTAAGGTGCTGACAATGGTTAATTCATATCCCTTTTTTCTCTTCCCACAGCAGGCTACAGGAGACAGGTCTGGATTGTGGGGCACTCATTCATCTACTGGGCAGAGACATTTGCAGCCACCACAAGGATAGGGACACAGTTGCATCCAGGAGCAGAGCACACCAAGATGTGGTGGAGGGGCCTGAGAGGCATGAATTGGTCACAGCTGCTACCACTTCTGGAAGAGTTCTGGGTGCAGTGGGCCACATCGGATGGTATCATTGTAGACCTGGGGGTAATGACCCAGACACAGTGCCCTTGGGGTCCCTGTTATGTGACATTCTAGCAGATCTGGAATAAATAAAGGGCTGGTGGCTGCGGGTAGTGATCAGATGGTCCAAAATCACATCCTGGAGGGTTTGGAGGTGAGTGAAAGGGACAAAGGCAATAGAGGTAGCGTGCAAGTGAACAGAAAGGTGGCTAGGGCAGCGATCAAAATGGGGGTTACATATACGACATAGGGATATTTCATATGAGCAGGAGGGGGTGTGCAGGGTGGATGGAGTGCACCTGATCGAATTCGGCATGGGGTTGTTCCTCTAGCCTTTCCGGGAAATGGTATGGGAGATAAATAAGAAGGGACCTAAGGGCTAACCCACAAGGGGGGAAGCCCCATCTTGCATCACAAGCTGGAGATGGGTCAGTGGAAGGGTTTTGGAAGCAAGGAGAAAAAAGGGGGAGATAATTGTGCCTTTTAATAAATTCTGCCAGTAAGCATTGAAAAATGATAAGTGAGTGGTCTAAGTTATTACTTTTTGGGGATCTAGGGACAATTAGGCTTGCCAATAAAAGGCAAGCAGGGTTGTCCTGGGGCACAGCCAGGAATACAGGGAAAGGGGGGAAGGGGGGCTACAAGAAAGGGGCATGACCTCATTGAGGGGTCATGTGACCAGGCCAGGTAGCTTGCTGGCCATTGGCCAGGGAGAGGGGCCAAATAAGGGGCTGTAGGGGGGTACTTAATAGCAGAAAACTTACAGCAAGCCCTCTTTCTGCTGTAATATTCCCCACCTAGCCTCCCTCTTTCCCTGTAAGAAAAGAGGATGGAGTAATGTTGGAAATGGGCACTGGAAAGGTAGGCGCTAAGGTGATGGCAGCCTAGGATGGGACCCGGCATGGGCCCCAGGAGCTGCAGAAGGGTGGCCAGTGGTCCAGGGGGCTAGGTGGAGTTCCCCTGGAGGAAGGGAGAAGTAAAGGTAGAGGCATCTGCAGGGAAGGGTTTTTGGGAGCAAGGGGAAAAAGGGGGGGGCAGGCAGAGTGGGGAGGTGGGTAGGTACCATGGGCTGGGGACAAAGGAACCCAGGTGAGGGAGTAACAGGGATGGGAGGAGGGATATAAAGCTAGGGGTGGATTGCTGTGTCCACACCTGGTGGGGGGAATGGTCTGGTAAGGTGGTACCCGGTTCATGGTGATGAAAAGGGGGGGCCGGATCCTGGTGTCCAGACCCCGAGAAGATAACCAGAAGAGGAAGACCACCTGATGAAGAACCACCAGAAGGAAGACAGGACTGTTATGTCTCAGAAGGGATATTGGACTGTTATGTCAAAATGTAAATACTTCTTGTTGGACATGAACTTGGGGATGTACATGTAATGAGATTAAGATGACTGTGCCTTTTAATAAATTCTACCAGCGAGCATCAAAAAATGATACGTGAGTGGTATGAGTTATTACTGGTTGAGGATCCAGGTACAATGGAGCATATTAGAACAACTGACAACATAGGCATCTCACAACATGGTTTTACTCCAGGAAGATCCTGCTTACCAAATATGTTAAATTTTTTACAAGCCAGTGAGTGCAGCCCTTGAAAAAGAAATACTAAAAATGCCAACTTCAAAATGAATAACATTAACCTATCTGAAACAGTGGAGGAAAAAGATCTGGGTATAACGTTATCTAACAATATGAAGTTTGAGTCACACACAAACAAAACTGTTCAAAAATCATATTCTATACTGGAATGCATAAATAGGCACCTCAAAAGTAGAAGGCCAGAGGTGGTAATTCCACTCTATTCAAGTCTGGTGAGACCGCACCTGTAGTATTGTGCTCCCTTTTTGCTCACCCACCTCAGCTGGAGTTTTAGCAGTGTATGAGAAAGTACAGCTTAGAGCAACCAAGAAAATTGACAATATGTCTGGTAAAAGCTATACTGAAAGACTGAAGGCACTCATCCTATATTTGCAAGAACGTAGATTAATTAGAGGTGATCTAATACATATCTTCAACACATTCAAAAGTGTGATTATGCTGGATACTATATGCCTTGAAAGACAACAAACTAACAAGATTACAAGATCTCACAATTTCAATTAAAAACTACTATTTGCAGATCAGCTAAGAGACAGAGGTTTTTTTACACAAAGGGCACCACCAATTTAGGATTCACTACCCAGTGGTATGGTTAATAGTGGTACCACAGTACAGTTTTAAAAAAGTTTAGACCGGTATATGGGAGTAAAAAAAATACTTCTTTCATCTCTAATTTAGAGATGGTGAGTTCACTATGGGCTTGCACCGACTGAACTTGTACACTGCCATGAAACTACAAAACTATGAAACACCCACTTCAGACTGTAGAATTTTTATTTCTGTAGTATATGAAAGATGCAATGTTGTCTACTCATGAAGTAATGTAATCATTGCATTATTTGAATATATAAGTTCCTGTAGCATTGTAGAATGAATCAATGCAGTTACTGAGTAATTATGAAACTGTGCTATGCAGTTGTTGTCTTTGTTTTTTGCTCAGTAAGACATTTATCTATGGCTAAGGCTGTTAAAAAGGGATTGAAGATATGTGACTATTGTGAGAAAACACTTCTACACTGTCATCATACTGTAATGGTTTTCTGTCCATTTATTATGCATTATAGATAGGTCATGTGCACAAAACAGTGATAATTATAAAAGAATAATACAAAGTCAAAGATATCTAGAATTTTACAATCAGACACTATTACTAGTGGTATTCTGAAATCACATTAGCATGTAGTATGTAAATTCTATTGTTTTGTTTTTCTTTGTAGTGATGGTTCCATTAAGTTATGATATCATCTGACTGTGGCACAGAGAGAGTGGCATTTCATGACATCTCTAGCACACTGTAGCATTGGTTTAATTCTTACTATCTTGTCATAATTTTGGTCTTTATACACACAGTTTTATGTGTTACTATTGTATGTCATAAAAACAGAAAGTCAATAATTGAAATCTGAACTATGAGTTTACCATAGCAATGTAGTGTTATCATAGGACAGTCTTATTTATTATTAGCACAGCAGCAGAAATATTCCAACTTGATGCAACTGTGTTCAGTTTTTAGTGCATTTCTATCTAATCATAATAGCATGTGACTGGTACTCTTTCAAGTAGTATCAGCAATAGCAAAGTACACTCAGACAAATCAATGCTTTTGTGATGCAGAGGCTGACAAAATGGTAGACAAATAATTGTGTTATGCTTTCTTATTCTTCTTGTTCCTTTATGTTTCTGTTTACCATTTTGAAAGTTGTGTATTTCTGCAACCTGAAGTGGGTGTGTATGTGTTCAAGCGTGCATATACTGTATATCCATGGCTGCAGAAGTGGTGGACTATGATAATGGATGTCTCGTGTCTTATTTGCAGAGAGTTGTAAGTTGGTTGTTTTACCTGATGATGGCTGTCTCTGGTTGCTTGGGTTGCCTTGCCCCTTTCATTGCTTGTTAGGGGGAAGGGAATGTGAAGTTAGGGTTGGAAACTGTAACATCACTTTTCCCAGCTTTTGTCACTTTAACCTGTGCCCTAACTGGTGCATTAACAATGCCTTTTGCAATGAATGTCCATCCTTTTTAAGAAATATATTCACAACATAGACATTTTTTTGTTCATTGTATACCTTTTCACACCAATCTACCAGTACATACCCTGCCCAATGCTTATCAAGGTACCTCACAAAATCTCTATATCAAATAAAGTTGTATCATTACTATATGCCAAGTTTGAGAGTTCCCTTGAACAAGAAATCATAAAGAGATCAATTCATGTTTTATAGATGGCAATTGATTTTCTGTTTGTATACCATTTAACATAAGTATTCATAATTTAAAACAACTTTTGTAAACTGTATTGGAGTTCATTGTAATACAATCTGAGAATATTTCATCATTATCTAAGAAGAACGAGACACAACACAGAATATAAGTTTAAAAAAAATACTTGAAAAATTCCAGTTGAATTAGTACCAAATTATAGCTGTGTTTCTGGAGAGGGTGGAAAACCAAGTACTTTAAAAAAGGAAAAGTAATCTTCCACTCCTCAAGCAAGTGAGTCATCTGAGAGTACTAAATCATAGATGATTGTTAACATATACTGTATACATAACAGCACTTAGAAACTGTTTACAAATATTTACAAGGCTGTACTTGGAAAATCCCACACGCGACTCCTTAATGAAGGCAATCCTATGAAGAAGCAGGGACACATCATGAGTACCATACTAGGTGCATTAGTGAAAAAGAACAGAACATTTAGTTTTCAGCTTGTCACTAAGTTATAAATACACATTTTTTGAACAATTCAGACATTTAAGTGGCATATTATTTTTTAGGTGGTGAAACATTGATTAGTTTAACAATCTGTACGGTGTGCTGACAAACAAAACATTCCGTATATACAACAGCACACACAGTTATCAACTGCCTTACTGTTGAAAAATATAATTATATCAATGGTAATGCAGTATATTTATAGAAGGCGGCATTTTCAGCCATATATACATATTTACAAGTCAGAGATGTAATTTGGTACCTGACATAAGCCCATTCAGATATGGTGCAGTTTGAAAGACATGGTTTCTTACACATGATCAACATATCATATTAGGCATGCATCTGAATTTAAAGTACTGTGCACTATTTGCACTATTTCAGAGGAGTATGCCATGGAAAAGGTCTACATGGGCCAAGATATGTTACACAATGACTGAACATACAACCTGGCACCCTCATAAGAGCCCACTTGAACTGCAACCAGTTCATTTTAATAAGTAAAGCAATCGAGGTGTTACATGTAGAAAGAAACATCAAAAGAAATAAAATTTTTCACTGTACCTATGGCCAGATGCTATTACATTTTTTATGGATGACTATGCTGTGAAAAAGGTCTTAATGGGCCAAGTCATGTTACACTAACTGTTTGTACATACAGCCTGGAACCCTTGTAAGAGCACACTTGAACTGTAACCAGTTCATTTTGATCATTAGAGCAATTGAGGTGTTACATGTAGAAAGAACATCAAAAGAAATAATACTTTTCATTGTATTTATGGCTGGATACTATGCAGGTGCCAGGGATGTAACCAACGGAACTATGGATATCCACAATTTTTAAGTATACTGTAGGTAACTCAGGGGCATACTGTGAGGAGCTAGTGTTCTGCAGCTTGTACACACTCATTAGTTTTGAGAACGAGGACATTCTTGAGATTCTCTGGTAGTCTCTCCTTGAAGGTGCATATAGCATCATTACATTCTATCCACCCATTAGTGTATCTGAGCCAGGTCACATAATGACCAGATTGCACAGAAGGTCCATGGTGGAGAAGTATTGCATGAGTGTCAGAATACGTCTGTACAAACATGACTCCACTTGCAGTAAAGTCTGGTATTGGTGTCACAACGTTGACTCCCTGTGGGTTAAACCACTGTAGTACAAGCATGAAATAGTTTACAGAATGTGTTACTCTCAGTGAGCATGTGGTGTTTCTGCCACATGGGATTCATGAGTGGAGTTAGTGTCTGCAAGCTGGTAACTTGCTGTTGACTGGCACTTGCAACTTGCTTCAATGACCAGAAAAATGTGTTGATCAAGAACCACTAATCATGTCAACAAACTCTGGCATATGAAGGAACACCTGCTTTGCAGAGTTAGCATAGCAGTTTACTCCAGTACTGTTGTAAAATGTTACCATCTCAGAGAGACCAAGACAGTTCTTTGCTGGATGTGATATGGTTGATAAATAACACTAAATCACTCATGACCTGTAAAGCTGGAAGAGTGATGTACACTAGGCTCCTTCCTCTTCAATGTGTGTGACACATTTAGAGACTCATTTCGCTTCACTAAGTCAGTAGGTGCCGGCATCAGGAATAGGTTGGGTTGGTACAGAATCCACAGATGATTGTACTCAACAATACACTTTTTATCAGCACAAAGTTTATTTGGTGAAATGCTTATAATATACAGTCCTGCCAGACGTCTAACATGGGGCAAGGCGACATAGCTCATGCCATATTTGAAGATACCGCTGCTTATGTCAATCATTGCTGCATCCAAACCCAAAGCTTGGGACATGTGAATTGAGACAGCATATGCAACGCACAGTGGAAATTGCTTTCTTGTTACATAAATGTCTTTCATTAGCTGGAATTTTACCAAATATCTCTAAATGTACTGTGGGTGATCAATGTTGGCAAATTTCACCACAATCATCTCAATAAATGTTCTCTGAATATTATATTGGAAGTTAACTATGTGCCACATTGTACCACTGAGAAGTCCACGATCCACATCAAGGGTACAACGTAGCATGACATGTGCATTCTTACACACTGTCAGAACAACCTCCAAACCAGCTGTTTGTGACTCATCTGAGGTCAGTTCTTTCATATGTTGCACCATCTTTGATACCATCTTGGGACTTAAGCAGACACCATCAATTGAATCACATGATGACAAGTGTGACAGTTTGTTGCTGCTGTCTCTCCAGCATAACTTGGTTGAATTCTGCACACTGCTTAAGTCTTAGTATCAAATAGACAATTCGTCTTCCATCAGTGCATAGCTTCAAAACTAGATCACATGCATCAAGCATGGAAGTATCACTTTTGGCTATGTCATGCGTCTTCAACAGTGTTGCATTAGAAGGTGACACATTTCCATTGCAAGCCTCATCAAGTAGAGCTTTGTATTGAAGATCAGCACTCTAACTTATATTCTGAAACAGTTCAATATAGGTGGAAAACTCCCACAGGTTTATTTCACCAATACTCCCAATAGCATTTTTGGCTTCCTTGAAAGAGAGTATAGAAAAGACTTGTTGACGATTCACAGGTACTAGCTGAGGAAGTCTCCAAAAACAACAGTATTTTCCCCCAAAGGCAACATCATTATCTGTGCCAGCAGTCTCCTGCAAACATAGATGAATGAAGGCAAGAAGAACACTGTAAATTGTACTGATCTCAGCAATAATCAAGAGCTCCATCTTGTGAAACATGCTCCATATCTCTCTTGTGACTTCAAATGACAATTTGTGGTACTTACCTGCTTTGCTGAGTTCATTGGCCAGAATAGAAAGATGCTGCAGTTTTACTCCACCTATGTTGTATGCTGCTAGCCCTGTTAGAGCTGTTACAATTAAAGACAATGCTACTCTAGTATGTTTCCGCATTTCTGCACTATTTGCTTCAATGAGGAAACTCTTCCCTGTCCCAGCTGAACCACTTACAAACATATGCAGTGGTCTATGCTTATCACAACTACACTCCTTGTTCTGATGGTGCATACCATGCTTCTTGACATATATCACAGCAGTATAGACAATTTCCTGATGTGAATGCAACTGCTGCTGGATCGTGCAGCTCTTGGTGGAAGAGTGGCATTTCTGTTGCATAGCACTTTCAACCTCTGATATCAGTACTGCTGGATCATTGACAGGGGTGGGTGGTCCTAGAGCTCCTTCTCCCTTTGGGCACACATTTTTTGTGAATTTACTGGAGTATCTTCCTCCAATTGTTGTCTAACCTTTTCCAGCTGCTCTTTTTCTAACTGTGATCTGTCAGTATAAGCTACTGTTGCTTCAGTCTTGAAGGTCTCATAGCTCAAATTGAACTGCTCATCAGATGTGTCACAGTGACCTTTCTTCTGTCCATGGCTTGAACAGAAAGTGGAGAGCAAAGTAGCAATGCTCCCTTTTCTCTGCAGTTTTGAAACTGAGCTTGCAATGGTCAATCAACCAAGGCTTATGCCTCTTGACCAGACTGCTTTGCAAGCCTGTAACTTGGTATATCTGTCTTGCAGAATCTGACTCAGTTCCAGACTTGTAGTCATGCCATTGTGTGACTTCGAAAAGACACATATTCTCCATGGTGGTGTGGCACTGTGGATAGTGTGGGTCAGTTAAATTGTTCTTAAGATCTTCATTGAAGATGGCCTGATTGCTGCAAGCTCTTCAACCTGATCATGAGATGTGAGGATACAATGTCTCTTTTCTTTGTAGTTGACGTTTAAATACTGTATTGATTTGGATTTCCCATAAAAGCATGTTCCAATTAACTGGTCACTGACTTCATGGGCTGCACATTCATGATGTGACAGAGTTTTTAACCTTAATGACCACAGCCATGAAGAGACAGAGCTGCTGCTGTTGTACAAATCTTCCCAAAGCTCCTGCAAGCATGTTTGCTCATTTCTGGTAATGTAGAAAGTCACATATAGTACCAGGGCCATGGAACTGTCTGCAACAAATTACACATTAATGTTAACCTGCCACATCAACAACAAAGAAGGACTGTAATAATTTATGAATGCCTCATTTTTATTTCTGGGCAACTCATGCACTCTCTTTGTGGATTTTTCTTTCGGATGATGCTGCAGGGCATAGAACAAATCATTCACACAGTCATTTTCTCACACATCTTAGAAATCCAGAGTAACGCATTGTATACCAATTGCCATGATTGTTCACCTTTTTGTAACAGTAGCTGCAACACAAATGATGCTGGAACTTTTCCACCAGTTTCCATAGTGTCAGACTTTTGTACTTATCAGGGATCTGACATGTAATGTACTGTATTATAAACTGAAGGATCTCAGAGTTCTCACTGTCACCAATGTGGGGAACATCATTTAGCCACAGAAGCATGTGAACATGAAGAGCCCCATGTACCTGATATTCCACTCTCCAAAAGTAGTGTTCCACAATACCAAGAGGTGGATTAGTCTTTGACAGAATGAATCTCAGCAGTGTATGAAATTGGTGCTGAAAGTGTCATAACACAGACACAGCATCTAGAGAACACATCTCACCTAGACCCATAGATGATATGCCATCTACATCTGCATTTGACTACTTGAGAGTGTCTGCCAGTTCTTTTCAGTTATATTCTGCACAGCTTAGGGTAACAAACTACGTGGCTGCACCATACTCTCATAACGTACACATAACTTCAGAGTGCTTTTGATACCAATATTCTTTGGTGCCACACATACAGGAAAGGATAAAATTCAGATTCCCCTGCAGTGTATCTTCCTTTCCATATAACTTTTGCAGCAACTCTGCAATTGTCATACCATCCAAATCTGTAGTCAGCCACAGAGTATGGGCAAAGGACACAGACAGTATGCTTAACTCACTCTCCCACAGTAGGTGAAATAAATACTGAATATTTAGTCTGAACTTATGATCAGAATGCAGCACTCTGGATGCTCAGTACTCAGCTCTGGGAAGATGCACCTCACGTTCATCCAAGCGACCACAAGTGCCATGCAGAAATAGATCATGAAAACACTGTGCTTCCAATGTGCTCTTCCAGATATTAACAGGACTCCCTTCAACCTGCTACATCTGGTACAAGTCAATATTATCAAGTACTGGATCCTAGCCATGCAGTGGATGGATTGTCTACTGTTCATACACTTCTCATTTGTATTCATTCACTGCTTTTTAAGTGTCTAACATTATAAACTCAGTGCCAGTGTCACCAAAGTAATCCACATGTATACCGTCATACAATGGGTTTGTACACTTTGAATACTGTAGAGCATTTTTTACTTTCCCCTCTTTGACAACTTCCTACCAAATAGTTTTAGACTTTATTGGAACACCATTCACCAAAATGACAATACTGTTGTCCGTAGTTATTGTCTCAACATTTCCCTGGGGTGGGAGTGGCAGGTACATAATAGATCCCTTCTGCGATTTAATGAGCTCTTTTTGCAGCATGTTTTTTTTTGTTTTATTTTTGTATTTGGTCTCAGGATTGTTTAAAACAGCTTCACTGTCTGGACTGGAATCCACTCAAACAAATTCAAGCTGGCTATCTCAGGAGGGGTAACATCTGCCTCAATGTTGTTTAACACAGTCCTAGGAGACTAAGTGCTTGACTTTATCTTATAGAAACAGTTTGAACATGTTCACTATTTTCTGTGGATAAAAGTTACTCTTTAGTAAGAGATAAGCAACCAAGTGACCCCACATTTCATTCCACCTCAGAATGTTAGACAGGTCAACCTTTACCATTTGGTCACAGTAGAATAGACAGTTGCATGAAACACATTCATACTCAAATTTTTGTCTCTTAGCCATCTTAAATGCAACAATTTCATTATCAAATTTCTGAATCAACTTTGATTCTTTTTTTAATGTCACATATTAATACATATGGTCTAGACTTCATTCCAAAATTTCACTGGATGGTGCTTTAGACTCTTTCATCTGCTTCATAAAATTCAGTGCAGCTTCCATGTCACCTTCAGACAATAAAGAATACAACTGTGTGCAGCTCTTAACAGCACTTCTGACATGATACAATATTGCTAAAGATGTTCTCATTCCTGAATTGTGTACAGCAATCATGCAGAAGTGATGAAATATACTGTCACAAGCTCCAGTTTGTAAACATACCAGAGAATGGCCCGTCAATTCACAATGGGATCTAATTCCACAGTTGTCAATGTTTTGAATGACTTTGTATTTCTCACTCCTCTTTGAGGTGAGAAATACTTTCAAAAATGTTTGCACCTCATCAAAAGATATTTGTCTGATATTGCATGTATCATCACATGTCCACGTGAGTTACTGTGCTTTTCTCTGGTCTTAATCCAACAGATTGTCTTCATCCATCTTGTTCAAGTCATCATCTTGGAGCACTGGCAAAACACTCTGTGGTTTTCCTGCTTCATCTACAGAGACACACTTACATATTGTGTAGATGATAACTTTCTTCCCAGAAATATGCCTCAGTATACTGAGTATGTAGCCAACATCCATCAAATACTAAACAAAAGTTGTCTCTGTTAGATATTCAAAGTAGAGATGGCAAAGTTGAGAAACTTCACTCCGAAAATTAATCCACAAATTTAGTGCAATATGTGGAGATTTTAGTGATCTGTGAAGTGCAAAGTTCTGCCCAAAATGTGCAGAATATCACCATTGAAATGTGGAATTTTGCCCGCAAATGGCAGACTTTCACTATCAATGGCAGGATTTCACAGTTTACTGGTGAAATGCAACCATTTGTGGATGAAATTCTGCCATTCACAGGCAAAATTCTGCCTTTTGTGGTGAAATTCTACAAAAAAAAAGGCAAAGTAACTTAGGCAAATTTTGAGGCTAATAGCAAAACTTCATGGATTGTTCCATGGAGGTGAATTTGCCAACTTCGCCAGAACTTTGCCTGCTAATTCTAATTTTGTAACATCTCTAGTTCAAAGTCATCTAATTTGACTTTGATATTCTCATTTTTTTTGGTCAAATTCTCAATTTGAGACGTCATGTTTGCCCACAGACATAGCCATTCATTAATAGACATCTGGGCAAAGTGTTTTATTCTCACATGTAGATTCATCTGGTAAATTGTACTCTTTATTTTTTTTTACCACTATGTCTCATTATAGCACATATGATTCACTCAACGTTGGCTATAGCAGACAACCATAAGCAGTATAATTATTTCATATCACATAAGACAGAAAAGACACAAAATAAAAAAAAAACTTTTATTATTAGAAGAGAAAATTAAAGAATTAGAAAGAAAAATTATAGAACCAAACTCTGATTCTCATATAAAGGAGAAACTACAAGACAGAGAAACATCTATAGGAAATTAATAACAAACTGTACTTCCAAGGGGACAAATGGGTAGGCTGTTAGCATATGCCCTCAAAAAAACAAAGAGAAAGGAACACTATAACAATAGTTTATACCCCAACAAGGAGAAGAAGTATACACAAATTAATTGCATAAGAATTTGTATAATACTTTGAGACAATTTACAACAAAAAATATGTTACTCTTCCTCATATTATAAAGGAATATATTCATAGTTCCATAGAATTTAAATATTAAACAAGAAAACTTCTACATGGCTGAAATGAACCCGGCTGTAATAGAACAAAACAAAGAGGTCCTCTCTAGGGCCTGATGGGTTTACAGGTGAATTTTACTCCACATTTGAAGAACTATTAGCCCCTTGGTTAAAATTAATGATAAAGGAAATAATAACTTCAGATAGGATTCCAAAGTCCAGTAATGACTGTACTATCATTCTTCTTTTAAAAGAAAACAAAGATCAGAAAAAAGTAGAACACCACCATCAATATCCTTATTAAATAAAGATTATAAAATTATCACCAAGCTGATAGTAAACTGTATACAGGAACAGGTTGCCATTCATATTGGTTCAGAACAGAGAGGATTTATTAATGGACAATACATTTTTGAAGGACTAGAACAAACTCAAGAGATTATAGCAAATTTTTCAACTCAAAGGGTAGTTCATACAGAAGAAGAGAAGATTTTTGGTGGCATTGGGTGCCATAAAGGCATTTGGTTTGTTATCAAAGGAATATATGTTTTTAACCCTAAACCAGTGGGGATTCCCCACAGTAATAATAACATTACTTCAAAAATGATATTTCTCAGTATCTGCCAGATTAAAGATAAAGTCATATCTTTCCAATGCTATAAACATTTCTAATGGCATCAGACAGGGATGTACTCTGTCCCCACTTTTGTTTATTCTATGCTTAGAACCCGTGTTAATAAAAAATCATAGTAATAAGAAAATTGTTGGCATCCTCGCTGGTTATGGGAATATTAAAATGAATGTATATGCAGATAACATGATGCTGATTATAAATAACCCCAAGAATCTTGGCCTGCAGTGTTGTCAGAAATAAAAAAAAAAATTTCTTCTCTGTCAGGTTTTGAACTTAACTAATCTAATCCCTTAGTTTTACCTATTATGCCCCTATGTACTCAGACATGGGTAATTTTATCACCCATTAAAATAGTAGAGAACATGAAATACTTGGGAATAATATTTATTTATTAGCTTTTGGTAACCGGGTAAGTGCACTAGGCAACAGTCCTGCCTATTTTCAGGCACGAACTGGGAGAGTACAACAAGAGTAATAAAATCAAGACAACAGCACAGTATCAGCAAATCAAATACAGTCACAACAGTATGGGAGAACACATATGATAAAAATATTAAACAGTAGACAATAAGTTAAACAAAATCAAGATACAACAAGAATAGGCAAAGCCTCAACATCCCCAAAACAGAAAAAATGGGGAGGAGACACACTGTTAATTACGTCTACAGATTCCAAGTGCATAGAGGTGTGAGAACAGCGACTGTTTAAAGGAATGGTGGGAGGGGGAGTGTTGAACCAGGATTGGGAGCGAGTTCCAGAAGTTTGGGGCAAAATAAGCAAAAGGCCTGTTTCCCCATTTTTATAGCACATGGTAGGACTGATAGCTTGGGGGCAGATGAGGACCTGAGCGAGCGGACACGTGAGATGGGGTAAGCAAGTCCCTCAGGGAGGATGGGCTGGGGAGTCTAGTGAGCGAATCAATAAAGCACCCTAGGGAGTAAGAGTGGAGGTCTTTGGGAGATAGCCAGTGTAGGCCACAGTAGAGCAGGCAGTGATGCGTCAGTCGAGGGGTAGATAAGGCAAACCTACATATATTGTTGTAGGAAGTGTCCCATTTGCTGAGCACACTGGTATTAATATTGAAGAGAACAGGGAGGGCATAAAGAAGTTCCGGGAGTAACACGTCTTTAGCTACTGCTAACCTAGCAGAGGGGGTGAGTGAGTGCCGCACACGATAGGCAGTGCCTATTCTGGTATTAACGGCCCAGCACACCTCATTGATATGCAAGGAAAAATCAAGAGCAAGGTCAAGCATGACCCCAACGTATTTGACAGTCACCACAATGGTAACAGGTGTCCCCTCCTGACTGAGGACCAGGAGTTTGGAGGATTCTAAGCGCACTTTTTTAGATGACCCAAACAGCATGGCCTGCGTTTTACTTATGTTAAGGATTTGTTGATTGGCAGAGAGCCAGGATTGGAGAGACTGAAAATACCGTGTGAGATTATGGTTAATATCAGCAACAGTTTGGGCAGATTGATAGAGCGCTATGTCATCTGCATACATGAGGTGGTTGCTGTGAAGGGACGTACACTGAATGTCATTTAGGAAGAGGGAAAAGAGAAGAGGACCAAGAATAGAACCCTGAGGAACACCCCGGGTAATTGGGATGGGGGAGGAAAGAGTTTTGCAGTAAGAAACAGTCTGGGAGTGGTTTTCCAGGTAGCTACTAAACCAAGATAGGGTGGATTCAGAAGCACCGATGTCACTTAGTTTGGACAGCAGGAGCGGGTGGTGAACCATATTGAAAGCTTTGGACAGGTCAATGAACACTGCACCAGTGAGCAGACCCTTATCCATGTTGCTTTTGATATCACTCGTGAGGAGGGTCAGTGCTGTGGTAGTACTGTGCCCCACCCTAAACCCATGTTGGAAGGGGGACTGAAGATTATGGTGACTGAGGTGATCAGAGACCTGTCGATGGACGAGTTTCTCCAGAAGCTTACTAAGAGTGGGGAGTAGAGAGATGGGTCGGTAATTTGTCAGAAGTTTAGCATCACCCTTCTTGTAGATAGGGATAGTTCTAGCTGATTTACAGATCAGGAGGAGAGTGGCAGTGCTAATTGAGAGGTTGAAAAGTCTTGTTATGGGCCAGGCAAGCCAGGCCGCAAACAGCCTGATAATCCGTGGGTGCAATCCATCAGGGCCAGGGCTGTCGCTAGCAGGAACTGATTTGAGTAGGTCCAGAACTTGCTGGTAGGTGACCTGAGCCAGCACCAGAGAAGGTAGTGTAGGGGAGCAAGTTGAAGGGACCAACCCAGGATTGGGGAGCATAGGAGAGGCTAAAGTAGGAAGGGAGGAGACGAGAGAGTTGAAGGCATTGGCAATGGTGAGAGGGTGGTTGCAGTGGACATCATTAATGTGCATATTAGTAGGAGTAGAGGGCTTGTTGTTCCCAAGAATTTCCTTGATTTGGGACCAGTATTTTTTTGGATATGTGTAGGAGGCGCTAAGGAGGTTCCTGAAGTAGTAGCTTTTGGCAAGATGAATCTCCTTTTTGCATTTATTACACAGTGTTCTGTAGGCATCAAAATCTGTAGGAAGGTGGGAAGACTTCCAGGCAGACCACATTTTATCCCAGAGTTTCAGAAGGTGAAGCAGGGGGTGTTTAAGCCTTTTTGTGGTTTTCCCTTTATCCCTTCTTGTGGTAACAGGGATATGTTTATTTTGCAGCGCGAGAAGGGAGCTGTTAAAATACTTTGTGGCAATGTTTATGTTATTATTGGTGTAAATAGGGGACCAGTCAATAGAGTTAAGATCATGTAAAAAGTTATCTAAGTTTAGGTTGGAGAGGTTGGAAAAAGTTAACACTTTGGCAGGAAAAGAGGGGGCAGAGTTATGCCAAATACAGTACACAGGGTAGTGATCACTAATAGTGTCTAGGAGAACACCCACAGAGGAAAAGGCATCCTTTCTATTAGTAAGAATCCAATCCAGGAGGGTAGCACTAGTTCCACCATGGGAGATTCTGGTGGGTTCCTGTACAAGTTGAGAGAGATTAGCCTTGCTAGCCAGAGAGGATAGAAATCCAGAGGAAGGGCCAAGCCAGTCCAAATTGAAATCCCCAAGACAGATGATATCATTTTTTCCAGACACAGCTAGTAGATAATCCATGAACTCCTCGATCCCAAGCCTGGCATATCTGGGGGTTATATAAGTACAGAAAATGTGTAGTTTCTTTATACCCCACAGCAGTAGTAGAGAATGTAGTACTTCACAGTTGGCAAGTGGAGGAACTGGGAGTAAAGTGATGTTTAGCTGTGGTTTATAATAGAGAGAAAAACCATCATCTCTTTTGGAAGTGGGGCGGTCAACCCGTAACAGGTTGTAACCTGGGAGGGAGTACTGGGAGTCATCAAAGGAAGGCTTAAGCCAGGTCTCAGAAATGGCAAGGATGTCAGGGTTGTTGGTACTAGTCCAAGCCTCCAGATCTGGGTGGTTGGCCAATAGGCTCCTTGCATTAATGTGGGCAAAGGAGAGGCCAGCAGAATGAGGCAGGCATGGAGAGTAGAGGGGCAGAGAGGGATTATTGTGAGGCATAGGACCTGGATTAGCCTCAATATCTCCAGCAAGGGTAAGGGAAATTGCAGGAATCCAAAGGGACACAGTAATATAAGCCCAGGTAACATGAATAGAGAACCTGCCTAAGAAGTATTTGAGAAAGGACACAAATTGTTTGAGGACAAGCCCGAATTTAGGGAGACAGCTATGTCTGGGTAATGGGTCAGATAGGAGGTTAAAAAAGTGGAAGTTATTTAGTGAGTTGGATGAGTAGTGTGACATAAGTAGTTTAGGACCAGAGGGAACACAGAGTACCCAAAGCATGAGAGCAATGGAGGGAAGGTAGAGCATGTGTAGGTGAAACATGATAAGCAGGGAAACAGCAGTAGGATTGTCAGGGAGGTAGCAAGTATGCCACTTAAGTGTAAGGAATTAAACGGAGCAGTGAGATTGTTAGAGGATATAGGCATAGGCGGCGACCTCTAGAGGCTGAACCTGATAACGAGCAAATGGAAAACTCTGTACTTAGAATAAAACACCTCGAGAGACACCAATGGTTATGCGAGATCCTATGACTATATATTTAACACCAGCAAAGGGTGGGCAGAGAGCAGTCGCGCAGCAACTGTGGGGTAAGTGCGCTTTGGGACTAGGTCTCCTTTGTGTGAGCAGTGCGAGTCCAGTGTCCGTACCTGAGTGATTGCTTCGGGGGGGGGGAGGGCTTCCCACGACTCTGCCCTCGTGACCTGCACTGGCTGAGGAGCCCACCTTCAGAGGAGCTCATTGACTGTGGAGAGAGGAAACAGGTAGGTTATTATATAGCAAGCCTAGCACACAACAATTCGATTATGATGTAGTAGGGAAATATCGTGGGCCCAGGTCCAATCAAGTGAGTATTCAGCAGGCCTGCTTTTAAAATCCACCAAATACATTTACATGCAGGCTAAGGAGGCTGTAACAAGTTCAAAATGAAGGCCCCCTAAGAATCCCCCTTAGTTTGTCTCAGACAAAGTAAAGGTAAAAATGCAAGGCTCCTTTAGGAGCATGTGGCAGGCCGACAATATAGCTACACAGTACAGCTGAGTCCGATAGAAAATCCCCCTTAGTACATAGCAGAATGAATTCATTAAGGTGCTAGTAAAAAGGCTAATAACAAGTGGTATTGCAGATGACTTAATTAAAGTAACATGAGCAACAAAGGCAAAACACAGTGTATACTACAGCAGATTTAAGAGTACAAAAACAATCTACACTTCTGGGTGGACCTAAATTAAGGTAATACAGGTTTGAAAAATGGCTCCAAGTCTCTCTGCGCTTTGGGACCAGGTCTCCTTTGTGTGAGTGGCATGAGTCCAGTTTCCGTACCTGAGCGATTGCTTCGGGGGGTGGAGGGCTTCCCACGACTCTGCCCTCGTGACCTGCACTGGCTGAGGAGCCCACCTTCAGAGGAGCTCACCGATACTCCTTGATCAGCACCATGCCGTGGCTTTTGCTCCCCACTGCTGCTGCTCTCGAACGAAGGTTACTGGAAAGCATTGTTAATACTTTGGGATTCGAAAATTATAAATTTGCTTGACTTAGTTGATAATGGAAATTTTATTACACTTGGTAAATTTAGAGCACTCTCTCTGATTAATAATTTAAAAGATAACTGGTATTTGTATCTAACTCTTCAATCTACATTTCAAAACATGAAAAAAATGGCAATAGTATATTACACTATAATTCTGAAATATACTTATATAAAAAAATCAAGCATTATTGCACAAATATATATATATATATATATATATACAGTAGGGGTGAGGTGATACACAGTGGAATAAAACTGTGTTTTTTCACCCCCATTGAATAAATGACTGCTGACTTATGCACAGTGGCATCCTTGTAGAAATATACATACACTGCATACGTCACACAAGTAATATCTTTTCTTTGCATACGTCAGCAATCAGTACAGCTGTCTTCTAGTATAGAAAAATGTGTGAGCAATTGATTAAATTACTAATTAGCTGCACCTCAATAGCAGCACGGGTTATTAACCTGCAGTAGCAGTTTCAGTTTCACACCAACATCTCGCACATCCGAGGCAGTTCGTCCAACCCTTACCCTACCAAAAAGAAACCACTGTAACTATGTTTTCTAAAATGTCTATCGCAAACAAAAATGTGTTGTTACCGAAAAGCGTTGTACAGCACACGGATAATAAATTAAGTCTAAATCGAAAAAAAAAAGCTGATAAATATTCCGGAAGAAGTAATCCTTAGTTGTAGTCAATTTGAGCAAGATGAAGAGCCACTACTAGATCCAAATGAACAGACCTACAACACTGTTCAAACTAAAAATACAGGTGTACCTCACCCCTATTGTATAAATATATATATATATATATATATATACAGTGTATATATATATATATATATATATATACACATACATCAACCTACTCCAAAATCATGCATGCTGTTTTGCTTGTGTGATTTTTGATCATGCGTCTATTCTGACACGGTCTTGTCTGGATACCGGTACTACTCATATTTAAAGGTGATCTGTTATATATTTATAGTGTTTCTATTATCTCTGACAACCACTGATGATTAAGTTGTATAACTCAGCTGAAGAATTTCAAAATATTGTATATGTAACTCTGAACTGGTTATTACAATATTGAATAAAATATTATTTGGAGAAAAAACATGCCAGCAGCAGAGTTTTCTGAGGCATGGATAGTATCGATCTGTTTGGGGTGGGGGGGGGACTCAGACATGGCGCAAACCAGAAGTCAATCCAGCAGTGATCTGGCTGCTAACAGAGGGTCTAGACTGGCTTCATAAGGGCAGCACAGGGTTAGGCACACACAGCAAGGGCTTCAGCATTGCACAACAAGTCCTACTGGACATGTCATGCCTTGCAAAGGATTTCAAAAGCTGGGCCAAGGGGTGAGAACAAGCTCCAAGTGAGGAACTGCAGATACAGTGCAGATGTTTGGGGGGAGGGGCTCAGACTGGGCACAATCCACTTCAGCATTGCTCTGGCCAGTGTCAGCAAGTGAGGGGTGCCTTCTCAAGGTTGACACTGCATCGTCTCCACCTATCAAGGGCTACAGAATTGGCACAACAAGTTGTGCTTGACATGCCCTGTCTTGCAGAGGACTGCAATGGATCAGGTGTCTGCCAGCAGAGACAACAATGGTGACCCTCCAGCCAGTAGACATGGTGGCTGTCAGGTCATCTGGGGAATGAACAGTATGACTCTGTTTGTGGGAGGCAATGCAGCACTGCCACAATAGCGGGAGGAGGGGGACTCAGATCTGGCACAAATGTCCATCACTCCAGCACTCCTCTTGCTGCTGTCAGTAGCTGTAGGGTGCCTCCCGTGGGTAGCACAGGGTCATCCCCACCCAGTGAAGGCTTCAGCATTGGCACAAGTCATGCAGAACAGCCTCTGCCTTATGGAGGGCTTCAATGACTCAGGTTTGGGGAGGGGGTGAGAACTGGCCCTGACTAGGGAACTGTTTTGACAGTGAAGGTGTTTGAGGAGGTGGTGGGTGTAGCAGCACCACCATGGCAGGGGAAAAGGGGAGCAGAGTCAGACTTGATAATTAGTGTTCTTTCAGTGTTCTATTATGTTGGCGTTGCAGTGATTGGAGCTATAACACTTCTGTGGCATGAAAGATATAGATCTATAAAAAGAAGAACAGCATGATAAAGACAGAAGTTAGCAGTGACAGCTACACATGACCAGACAGTCACACATTAAATATGTTTTTTTTTTAAAACAGAAAAATTCCAAAGAATTGGAAGGATGGAGAGGTGCTTGCCCTGGAGCAGGCTATCCAATGCCATGGACATGCTGACATCATGATGAGGGCATAAACTTACCACAAATAAGGAGAATAAAGTCATTCACTTCCTGAGTGACAGAGGATAGCAAAAAGACAAGGACGCATGTTGTTGCAAGTGTAAGTAGGTGCAGCAGAAATTTTTCAAAATCAAGGCATCTGGCAGTGTCCAAGTTGAGGACAAGGACTGGTTCCAGCAGACACATGATATGTGGATTGAGGCAGGGAAGCCTGAACTTGGTGACAGACACCACAGACATAAGTAAACCTACAAAACTGTATCACAAGGAAAGATGAAAATGTTTCTGCTGTCAGTCTTATTGCTGATTTATAACATGACAATCATTTTATTAATAAGCAAAAATAAACTGTGTAGCACTTGTGGTCAGTAACTTTGTAAATAAAATAGTTTCATTCTGATTAACTGTAGTGCACAATCTGCAGTGTGCAGGTCTTAGTGACACTTCATACAGAGTAATATAACAATTTCCTGGGCGGTAACTAGTGAGTAACCATAGAGCAGCAAGTAATGACTAACAAATGAGAAGGTGTGCAGCAATGGAACATTATTACATTCCCAAGTGTGTTCTGAGGAACGAGGTGCATCTAAGTACCTTCAACATCTGTAACGTACAGAACAGATGCTGTGGTCTCATGCCTTACTCTGTCCTGAAATCTACATTAAATAGAGAATGAAGTATGAGTCGGGGTGTGTAACGAGATTTTACACACACCCGAGTTATGGGATGCTATATAAAACCAAGCAAAGCCCGAGGGTTTGTGAAAAAGCATCCCACAATGAGGGTGTGTGTAAAATTGAGTTTGACACACATTCCGACCCATATTTTATTTTACAGTATATAATTGCTGGGTTTCCCTTTTTCGCCTCAGCAATTATATAAAATAAAAAGCTTTCGATGCATTCGCAGTGTGGCTTCTCAGGTGCTGATTTGAATAGGCATATTTAAAAACCTTTTTTTGCCCTGGTTTGTGAGGTTTTCACTGTGTAGGGGGGAAAAAAAAGAATTTACTGCCGAGTTCTTCTGGCGGTCGCGGTGCTGTTTCGGGAGAGATGGAAGCGGTCAGTGGTCTTGAGTGGTGTGCTGCTGCGTGAGCATGTGCACAGCAAGAGAAACCGTGTGCATGTTTGCTGTTATAAACACTTCTTTATAATGGCAAATTATGCCACGGTTTCCCTATGGGAAAAAGGGGAAGCCAGTTATTATAATCCTTTAATACACACCCTGTTGTGGCTTACCACTTAATTGTAATTATGGTAAGAAACTGAAGCATGTGCGGTACTGCCATAAATTATTGCACTCTACAGTTCATTGAAGTCACTCAGGTGTGTGTCATGCCTTGCAACTGATCTGGCCAATGTTCTAATTTACCATTCTGGACACCCTCTCATGTCTTATTGGTTTCTTAATGCACATCCTACGCACGTAGTCAGACACAAAATAAAATGAGTGACTTTACAGTCTTGTGAAATTCTTTAAGGGAATACGGTATGGCTGGGTATGTGATACAGAATATATCTGAATGAGTGGCAAGTGAGCCAGGGGAATATCACCAGTGGTGGAGTGTAGTGGAGCCACGAGTGATGGTTCCCTGAGCTCATGTGCCATGAGTTCAGATATATTCTATATCACACACCTAGCCATCACGTATTCCTTTTATACAATAGGACTGTGTTTTGTGCTTATTTTTGTTTGATGATGTCATCACAGTGTGATATCTGGAGTTTTCAAACTGCAGTGAGAATACTTGTTTTTATCTAATGGGTTATCTGCTCACTGCTATTGTATGATAGCTACTATATATTGCACTACAGAGCATATGATGATGCTGTGACATACAGCACATTGCTGTGTGTTTGACCATCTCAGGCATGCATATAACAAAGAACAGCTACACACCCTGTACTGTATTGTCCATCTTATAAAATGGCAACAAATATGCATGGGGTGGGGGACCAAAAATGACTTTCTGTCAGACAGAGATGTCAGTTTCATTTGAAGTGATTTGCTTGATCCTCCCATGACTGTGATTACTTTAAGGTGATATAAAACAGTTATCTGTTTGATCCTGACAAGCTTGTGTAGCCAAAAAAGATATTTAAAATGTCTAGTTGATGCTGCACTTTTTACCCTGATTTCTATTTAAGTACCTTCTCTTTCTTCATTGTAATGTGACCAGCAATGTTCATCTTAGCAACTGAGATGCTTGCAAAGCTTTACAATAAAGGTTTTCTTGAAACATAAAAACATAGAATTTGACAGCAGATAAGGACCACTTGGCCCACCCAGTCTGCCCATGTCCCTACCTAATGGATCAGCTGCAGATTCTAGTTAACCAGCAGCCTACTTCTTTCTACCCCCACCCCCTAGAATTGCTTTATGACTGTCCCATGCATGCTTAAATTCAACCACTGTTTTTGACTCCACAACCTCTTCCAGAAGGCCGTTCCATGCATCCACAACCCTCTCTGTGAAAAAATACTTCCTTACTGTTTACTTGAAGTGTGTAAAGTGTAGTATTTTTGGTAATTTTTGCAACCTTTTTCCCCAAAACAAGCCACCAACTGTAGAGCAAGGAGAGCAACAAATCAGCAGCTTTAGAAGACTAGACACAAGCATAAACAATGATTGCTATAGCAACAGTTGGTCACACTTGCATGAACTTTTCTGAAGTAGCTTACTGTCCTTGCTTTACCCACATTAGACAGGACATATGCTGCACAGTGGAAATTGATAATTGTTATAATTGTTTACCGAGTAATGCTGAATTCTCAGTAAACAATTACAAATAAAGTTAACTAAAAGTATGTAAAATATCACACTTTACACACATCTTCAATAAAAGCTTCATCATTGCAAAAAGCTCTGCAAGCATGTCACTTGGCAGGATGAACACCGCTTGGTCATGCTACTAAGGAAAAAGTGAAAGTGATTAAAGGGAAAAACAGTCCAAAAATTGCAGGTTCAAACAGGTAAGGTTTGTTTGTCATTACTTTGTAGATATATTAAATAATCACAAAATCAGCCACATAATTTATTTGCAGTGTGGAGCAGCTAGATAGTTGCAATGGGTTGTAGTTCTGGCACCCCCTGTGTGCCACATGTGTGCATGGTGGTCTGTCGTGGGTTTATCAGTGTCCCTTCACACAGTGATGTGTTTTACAGCGGCTGTCCCTGTCCTGTCCAGCACTACTGTTATGTGAGACTGATATATTTCACCCCACAAAAATTTTTACAAAATTCTCGCATTTTGCAAAATTTTCGCTAGCATGTCAGTTTCGCCTATGGCCAACCCCTGAAAGACCCCTATCCCAGTATGCTTCTAACAAATTTCCTGGTGGTCTAGTGCCCCCACCCCAGCAGCTGTTCCACCCTGCTCCCTCCCATCCCGAAACAGAATGGGCCTCTGCTGACCCTCTGCTCTCCTCCATGGCCAGCAGTCCACTGACATATGAATGAATGAGCTTGTGCTGTGCACATGCTCATTCATTCATTCATATAAAAAAAATATGGCAACAAGTTTTTCTGTAGACTGGTATAAAAAAAGAAATACATTAACCCTGGTGTCTAGCAGTCCCTCCACCAATCCCATCACCCATCCTCCCATAGTTTTTTTTTAAATATTATTCCCTGGTGGTCTAGTGGTCCACCCCACCCCCAACTCAGCAAGTACTGTCCCACCCCGCTCCCCCCATCCTGAAACAGAGCTGGCCACCGGCTCAGCCCTCTACTCTCCTCCATGACCAATAGCCAGCTCAGATGTGAATGAATGAGCACATGCACACGCTCTCATTCAATTATTCATTCATTCACATCTGAGTGGGCTATTGGTCATGGAGGAGAGTAGAGGGCTGAGCCGGTGGCCAGCTCTGTTTCAGGACAGTACTTGCTGGGTTGGGGGCAGGTTAGGCCACTAGACCACCATGGAATAAAATTTAAATCTGTAAATACTGAAGTCCTGATTATTATTTATTTATTTTATTTTATTTAAACAGCAGTTTGGAAAACCTTTGAGCCATAGGATCATTTACAAAGGTACCTTGTCACAGTAAGACAAACCAAAATACACAGTATAGCAGTACAACACATAAGTATAACAGTAAATTAAGACATAGATACAAACAAGCTGGTACAGGTAGGATGGATGCAAACAATACCAGAGTTATGTTGTCCTTAGCAGCTTAGTAATAAGCTTTGTCATAAGTATTGAGTACAGCTTTGACTAGCAGCAGTTACAGCATCGGGTGTTAATAAGGTGGTTCGTAAGGAAGTTTTGAAGCGATATGGTTGGAGCTTGGAGATGGAGGGCAGTGTGTTGAACCAGGAGGGGGCCCTAAGCTGAAGGCTCTTTGGCGTGAGAGGTCCTAGCTCTAGGGATAACAAGAGAGGTTTCCCAGAGGTCCTAGTATGAACTAGAGGACAGGCGGCATGGTGGTGGTCAATCCTGGTGGGGAAAGCGAAGGAGGGTCTTTTTGTAGGGTACAGGTAAGATATTTGAGTCGCTCCTCGAGATCAAGTACCAGCTTTAGCATACAGTAGACAGGTGTGTGTCATCCTAGGTGCTCCAGTAATTAACCTGCAGGCCTTATTCAGAGTAGTGCAAATTTTATGGAGTGCGGTCTGATCAGCAGCACCATACACGGCAGTCCATAGTCCACTAGGGACAGGATAGAGGAGGTGACTGCGAGTCGAAGAGCCTCCGGGGGAGGCAGTGTTTATACCGATGTAAGATGCCCAATCGGATATTAGTGGCAGTGGCTAGGGCAGCGATGTGTCCATGAAAGGAGAGGGAGGGGTCAAAATGGATCCCTAGGTATTTATAGGAGCAAACTTGTTTGAGTGGAAATGAGGACCCAGAGTGAATGAGGGGTTTGAAGTTGCAGGACTTGTTTTGGGGATGAGAGAAGAACATGGTTTTTGTTTTTTTAAGATTTATCACCAATCTATGTTCCTTGAACCAGCCCCCGGGTTCAGTGAAGGACTTCTGCAGCGAGTCCTGGAGGGCAATAGGGTTACGACTTGAGGCAAAGATGACTGCATCATCAGCGTGCAATAGAATGTTCCCCAAGCAAGAGCGTGGAAGGGTGTTAAGGTAAAGGGAGAATAGTAAGGGGCCCAGAATGGAGCCCTGGGGAACCCCAGAAAGATAGGACAGATGTCTGAGTAGGTCCCATTAATTTTTACGCTGTGGTAGTCAGACAGATAACTGGTGCACAGGAGATAGGCCCAGCAGCAAAACCAGAGAGACTAAGGGCATCAAGAAGGAGGGTGGGAGACAGTGTCGAAAGCTTTGAGAGGTCAATGAAGACAGCACCAGCCAGAGAACCAGTGTCTAAGGAGGTGGAGAAAGTTGGAGAACTCTAGAAGGGCTGTGTTGGTACTGTGGCCCACTCGGAAGCCATGCTGCTCAGGACAAAGGACATTGTAGGTGGAGAGGTAGTCAAGATTTGAGAGGCCACCACTTTTCCAAGGCCTTGGAGAGGAGACAGAATGGAGATCGGTCGATAGTTTCCAGCCACAGTCCTATCACCACCTTTAAAGATAGGGGTGACAGTGGTGACTTTCAGGCAGTTGGAACCTTCCCAGGCAAAGAGAGTGGTTGATGAGGCATGTGATCGGGTAAGGACTGTGTCTAAGACCAGCCGTGAGACCACGGATCAGGGTGTCACTGCCTGTACTATTACTCTTGAGGGCAGTGACAAGGTCGCGGCCTAAGTTCTTAGGGCAGAAGCATCAGAGGAGGAGAAAATAAAGAGCGAGAAAGATTTACGGCAGGTGCTGGGGAGGAGGGTCAAAAAATTTGTAGGGAGGATAGGGCTAAGGTCAGTGAATGAGGTGCTGAGGTGGTTGGCTATGAGGGCTGGGTCTGAGAAGATCACACCATTAATGTTGATCTGGGTGGGTGGGGGGAGTGTGCACTCCCATTTAACTGTTTAATGTTATCCCAGAAGGTTCTGGGATTCCCCCATGAGGCAGTGAGTGAGGACCGATAGTGCTCAGACTTGGCCTTTCTGATGGCCCGAGTGCACTTGTTTCAGGAGGCAGCATATAACCGCCTGTCATTGGGCCGGCCAGTCTCAATGGCACGGTGCCATAGGTTTGAGCTGGTGGATCAAAGCTGGGGTAACCCAGGGGGCATTCTTCCTTTTAGAACGGAGGGTCAACACTGGGGCAAAGATATCACAGGCATTATTAAAAGTTTGGGTAAAGAAGGAGAGAGCTGTGTCGATGTCAGGAGTTGCCAGTATAGGAGACCAGTCAATTTGGGAAAGAAGTTCCTTAAGTTTTATCAGTCCACCAGGTATTAGGACGCCGCGGCATGTGGACTGTGCTATGGGTTTGGGACTGAGGTTGACCAGTGGAATAGAATGGGGGTGATCACTGAGAGAGTCTGGGAGGACTTGTACATTGGGGATCCGATTAGGGCGGTTGGTGAGTACCACATCAAGCAGGGTACTGGAGCCCCTCTTGGGGTTAGTCCTGGTAGGGTGGGTAACTAGTTGCGTTGGGTCTATTGCAGAAAAGGAGTCTTGGGTAGAGGAGGAGGAGGGCTGAGCCAGTTGACATTTAAGTCACCCACCAGAATTTGATCAGCGGAAGGAGGTAGAGGTGAGGTATTCTGTAAGAGGCAATGGCTGCATTTGGTCCCTGGGGGCACGTATGCAGTAGTCAGAAAAGGGGTCCCTTTAAAGGGTCAGGGTTGAATTTCAGCGTAGCGCCTGGGCCCTGGTCAAGGATGGGAGTGGGCAGGGCCTAGCATGGGAGAGATTCTTGACATAAATAGCGCAGCCGCCGCCTGCCTCCCAACACGGTCAGACCGAAAAGGTGAACCAGGAAGGGAATTAGAGTCAGGGGAGGATTTTGACAGCCAAGTCTCAACCAGGGTGATGACATCAGGGTTAATTGATGTGACCAGGCATTGTAGTGAGTCAAACTTTTTAGGAGTCTACAGATATTCATGGAGACCATGCATAGGCCTGTGGTGCGAGTTGGGAGCTCCTGGGAACCGGGCCAGGGTTTGGATGAATGTTCCCTGACAGGAGTAGTAGCATGATAACACCCTGGCTGAGAGATGGTGAGAGGTTTTCCTACGATTGACATGAGGGGAGGGAGGCTAAGGAGCAGGGGTGGGCAGGGAGGTACAGGAGGGAAGCCAAGAATAAGAAGACACCCAGATGTGCCTGAGGTGAAGAGAAAGCTATGGGGAGGGCAGGGAGGACGGGGACACACAGAGGTCCCAAGGGGCAGGAGAGGAGGTTCAGGAGCAGGGGGAGGGAGGGGTGCCAGGGCACAGTGTGGACTAGCAGATGGGTAAGTGGGTAAGTGCACTGCTAGTAGGGATAGGCACAGGAAGAGCGTGAGGCAGGGCCAATACATTGTGGTGAGCAAGATCCCAGGGACGTAGTGCTGTACAGGTAGGAGTAGGAAGTAGTGAGGGAGCATAGGTCCCTCTAGTGGCCAGCAGGTATAACCTGCAAATGGGAAAGTGGGGAGATAGGTTCTGGGCAACAGGACGTGATGTCACCAGATGTGATGTCACGGGGTGGATCCTTAAATTGACAGACGCCCCTGGGTGGGAGGGTGGTTGGGGCGGGCGGGGCAGATGGCGCAAAGCTCCGTCGGGCTAGCACCCCTCTGCAGGCGTCCAGACGAAGAGAAGAGGCTCTCTTTATCTCGAAAGTTATCAGGCTGGAGATTTGGCTTCCTCAGCTACTCAGGTGAGCTGCTTGTTGCTTCTCAGGTGAGCTGCTTGATCCCCCCACCCTACTATGCTTTTTTAACATATTCCCTGGTGGTCTAGTGGCCCCTTGCCCCCAACCCAGCAACTACTGTCCACCCCGCTCCCTCCCCCATCCCAAAACAGAGCAAAGAATTAACTCAGACCCAAGTGGGATATTATTAGGGGTTGTAAGATATGTTTTTCTTTACAAAGTATGGTTCATGTCTGTCATGCCAAGATGACACACTGTGAATGTCTTATGAAGTCGAAGTTGTAGTTGTTTGCTTGTTTACATGTTTTTAAGTTATCCCAATATCCCACTTGGGTCTGAGTTAATTCTTTGCTCTGTTTTGGGATGGGGGAGGGAGCGGGGTGGACAGTAGTTGCTGGGTTGGGGGCAAGGGGCCACTAGACCACCAGGGAATATGTTAAAAAAGCATAGTAGGGTGGGGGGATCAATCGGGATAGTTGGGGGGGGGTTCACTAGACCACCGGGGAAATGGCATAATTCCACCACTTGAGAGCAAAGTTCCAACATTCCAGGTGGAATATCACATTTCGCAGGCAAAATTCTTGCAACTTCACACCTGCAAAAAGTTTTGCGTAATGCTCTGATTATGTAAAATATTTCACATGGTGAAATTGTCAATTTTGTGGGAATTTCACCAGAAAAATAAAACATTGGTACATCTCTATGCAGCACTGAGGTCCCCACTACCACCCCCACTGAGGCACCCACTGGAGAACTCTGTTTAAAATGTATTGAAAGCACTGTCTTGCATTAATACACCTGCTGTTACTAAACAAGTTACATGGTCATAGTAAAGACACCAAAGATACCAAAGAGGATTATAACTCACCCGCTCAGCAACATTAGCAGTTCACCTTTTGCTCATGACCCACTTGCAGTGGTGTAGAAGGCTATAGCAGTTTGCCTATCAGGCATGAACCACTTGACTGCTGTAGTCACACGCAAGTTTGCTTTAGTGCTTATACATTTTTTAAAAATCAAAAGCTGACATGCACAGGCTTGCATAGCCCCCTTTCCCCACAAAGGTAATAACAGGACACAGTAAGTTTTTATACCACATTTATACGTCTTCATAAAAGAAGTTCTTTAACTGCAGTGGAACATAGCAAAACCTCATCTTGACTCTTAAATATGATGCACACATGAAAATATATGTTCTTGAATCAAACTTACCTGATAATATGTCTTTATATCTTCTCTGTTATTGCAGAACAGCAAGGCTTCCCTGCCACAGCAGCAGACAGGGCTTAACTGGAACCAGTTCCAGCACATCTGGTGGAGGAGGATCCAGTGACTCCTGACAAGGACCTGCACATCATCAAACATGATGCTAGGTAACAACTAGAGAATGACACTTAATAGTATTAGTTAGATATCTCACATAGAAACATACATAGTGCTATCATCTCTTATATTCCTGGCACTTCATATGTCAAATCACATGTGAAATTAAATTAAAATGAAGCATACCATCTTTCTGACAAAAAACAGTACAATCCACATGTTAATACAATGAAGGCATAGCCACAATTTAATTTATTAGCAATAAAACCAGAATTTACTCAATTGAGCCAAAGCTCATTTCCAACGAAGTCCCACAGCACAAAACAAATAGGGTTGCCACTAAGAGGCAACCTAAATTGTCAAAAAGCCCTGATGGGAATGAAAAGGAATAGGGAAAGGGAGGAGGAGTAGGGGAGTTGGGGTGCAGCTTGGTGAGGTCACACAAGAAGCATATATGTGTCATTTGAAGCAGTTACAAAGGCAGGTGTTGATTGGTAAGGGGAGAGGCCAAATTGAGGTTCTGATTTGGGGTCCTGAAGAGGTTTAAAAGACAGTGCAAGCCTCAGGATGACCTCTTTTGCTGGGAATTTTATTCAAATTCTCAGCACTTCATTGCAACAGGTTGAGCTTCAGTACCACATTAGGTAAGGTAGAGGCATATAGCCTGTATGGGGCCTATTGACCATGTGGTGTCCTGGCATGGCCCAGAGTTTTTTATCTCAGGTATTCTGTGCATCATAATCATACTGATTTGTTACTTGTTTGAGCTTATTTGGGGGGCTGGCCTTTGATTTAGGCAGTCCGTTTGTTAGGTTGGTCTGTGATTTAATACATTTTCTAAGTATCTTAGTTTCTAACAATGTTCATACCAGCCATTCTGCCCGTTTTCATTTTATATCAAGAACTTGTGTAGAAGTGATGGGATGTAGTTCACAGAGGCTTGGAGTCAGCTTAGCATGGCGTTTTGGTGGATGATACGGAGTTCAGCTGGGGTGCATTTTTTCTGGGTCTGGGGCAAGTTTCAGTGAGGCCAGTGGGGCTGGTGGTGCTACAAGGGCAGTTTAGGCTCTGGTTGTCCCAGCAAAGGAGAACTAATGGGCAGTTGGGGGGTAGGCCGAGTTTGCAGTCCAGTAGAGGAGCCACATGGGTAGAAGGGGAGTTTGTTGTGGCATGGTAGGTGATGGGAGAATTCAGCTGAAGACATCAACAGGAGCAGTTTTGTAGGTGGGTGGCAGCTGGATTGGGGCCTCTGGCTTGAGAAGCAAGCAGACGGTGTCAAGCGATGCAGTGGAGGCCCGTCGGCAAGGGCCTGATCCGCAGGGCACAGTTACTGTGGCAGCTGCGGCGATTGGTGTTACCTGAAGTGAGAGTTGCAGGATGCTGATGGGCTAACAGAGCTAATGGTGTGATGCACCTACACCTGGGCCATGACTGCTGGCTGGCCCAATGTAAAACAAACAAGCCATGTGTGTGGGAGCCAAGGCATGGTAGGCGCTGGGGGTTGAGGGATGATTGGGGCCCATACAAAAAGAAGAGGAAGAAAGATTAATAAAAACAGAGACAGGAACAGGACTGGGGCAGGAGAACAGTGTGGGTAGAAACCATCAGTCAGCTGTTTGGCTGCTACTAGCATTGGGCTGCAGGGGACACGTGGCTTTTGGTGGCATGTCCATGAGATTGGTGGGCCAGGTGGGGGGGGGGAGATTGCTTCAGCAAGATGGCTTAGTGGTCTGATCACTGCCCTCAAGGAACCTGGGGAACGACATTTCAAAGTCCAGCAGTATAAAGGCAATCAGAGGTGTCTGTGGAGGGTGGGTTTCCCATTGGGGGCAAAATACAAAACAAACAAGCAAAAACAAAATAATGAAAGGGAAGTAGTGAGGGCAAAAAGAGACCAGCCAGGCCTGAGTGGGCTGTGGTACACTGCGTTCTGGTCCAGGATCAGCCCTGAGAGGAGCTGGGAGAGGGGTGTGGAGCAGGTGGCATAGCCTGACCTAGTGATGGTTGGGATGGCCAGCAAAATTTTTGGAGGCACAGGTGGGGTCAGGGGCCATGTGACCCAGCTGGCAGGATGGCCAGTGGGCTGTTTAGTGATTGGTGGAGTGGTTCAGGCACAGGGAACAAGGCGGATGTGCACCATGAGTGGGGGTGATGGCAAATGCCAGATGTGGTCGGCAGTAGTGAGAGACTATGGGCACCAGTAAAGACATGAGTGAGGCCTGACAGGGAGAGGGTCTGGTGGACGGGTGAAAAGGGGGTCCAGGTGGGCTATGAGATATGAACTGGGGGGGCTGGGCCCAGTCAATAACAATGAGGTGAGGTGGGGTGCTCTTGGTGAGGGTCTGGAAGGGATGCCAATGGCTCCCAGAAGGGAGCACCAGACATGAGGTGATTGGGCATAAAGGGAGGAGGCCCAGAAAGGGTGCCCAAGATATTCACCACTGTTGCTTCTATATATGCTTCAACAGGGAAGATGGCACCAAAGAGAGCCCTGGTTTCCAGTGTCAAGCTGAGGGAGGAGGCATCCAAACTGATGGAAAAAATGATGGAACTCATTGAGATGGCCCAACAGAGGGAGGAGGAGGAAGAGGCAATGAGGAAGAGGAAGGAGCGGGAAGAGCAGGTGAGCAGGGACAGAGACAGGAAGAGACCATGTGGGGCAGTGTCTGGCCCCTCATCCGTCCCTCTGCAAGAGCCTTCACCAGCACCTTCCAGCTCAGGCCAGACTTGGTGTAAGAATAATATAGATTTAGGAAATGAAAGTGACCTAAAGAAGTACCTGGAAGGCCTACTGGGGGATACGGGTGAGAAGGTGCTAGAGAAGATAGAGAAGATGGAGAAGGCATTGTAGGTGATAAAACAGGGGGGCAAGGAGGGACTATAGAGGGGGGAGGAAGCTGTACGAGGGGCCTCCAGGTTTCACCATGGGAGACCACATTCCCTCCTCCATTAAGAAGAAGGTTTGGAAGGGGCAGTATATGGATATTTTTGGGCTGGTGGATGATGATACAGCTAAGAAGTATGAGCAAAAGGAGTAAGTAGGGAGATCCAAAATAGTGGTGGTGTTGGAGGTAGTTGGACATAAGGAGGAGGAAGCCAAATATAAAGGGAAGAACATCAACATGTGGCAGGCAGGGTTCTTGATATACAGCACGCTGGTGCTAGAAAAATAGCCAGAGTTGGCAAGTCCCCTCTTGACGTATTCGGCCATCATTCGGGATGCATACAAGACAAAATTGGGATATGGGTAGCTGAAGTATGATGAGACATTCAGGAAGCAGATGGTGGCAAAAGGGGACCTCGGGTGGGAATGCACCCACTCAGAGCTTGGGTGTGAACTTTGTCAGGTCCAGCAAGTGGGCTCGTGGGGGAGCATACCAAGAAGAGTATGGCTACCCTGGCAACTAAGACCTGTTGGGGTTTCAGCAGGACCTCATGCACCTGGGCAAATTGTAAATTCTGGCATGTGTGCTCACAGTGCTTGGTTGGACATCTGGCAATGAGCTGCCGGACAGGGTGGGACCAGGGCATGCAGCAAGGGGGTCAAGGACAGGACCAGTCCTTTTGGGGGGCATGGAGGGCAGTGGGAGGGGACGAGGAGGCCAGGGCTTGGGAGGATACAATTCCAATGATGGTTGGAATCCAGGGTGAGTGTGGGGAGGGTCACTGTGGTTTTTCCCAGACGAGAACCTCGATAGTCCTAAAGGTGGTTGAGTCCTGGACTTGGGAATATCTGGACACAGTTAAAGCTGCTTTTCTGTGCCAGGGTTTTGGACAGTGGTTCCCACTGGCTTTCAAGCGAATAAGGAGAGTGATGAGAGCACAGAATTTGGGATCAGTAAAGGGAAAGGAGGAAATAGTCTGGGCAAAGATCCAGAAGGATGTGCAGGCCAGGAGGGTGGAGGGTCCTTTCATCAGCCCCCCTGCCCCACCTTCTGGATGTCTCCTTTGGTGGTGGTACTGTACCAAAGAAGCAGGAGGGAGAGTTCTGGCTCATCCACCACTTCTCTTACCCGGAGGGTGCCTCAGTGAATGAAGGAATCCCAGACAACCTGAGGGTGGTGTCCTACACATCTCTGGATCAGGCAGTGTTGATGATCAGGGTGGTCAGGGGGGCATGACTGGTGAAGACGGACATTGAGTCCACTTTTCAGCTGTTGCCAATGAGACCCGAGGATTGGGACCTCCTAGGTTTTCAGTTCAAGGGAGGGCTGTATTTTGACAAAGCTGTGCCCATGGGTTTTTTTGGTGGCATGTGTGTTTGAAGCTTTCCCTTCCTGGGTTCAGTGTGTTTTTTGGGTGGAGATATGGACACAGACAAGTGTCCCAGTACTTGGATGATTTCCTGATGATCAGAGGTGACAGGGCTAAGGCTGAGGGGATGTTAGCTGATTTTAAGGATATGTGTGGATCCTTAGGTATCCCACTGGCAGAGGGTAACACCAAGGTCCCAGAGCTCAAGCTGGAATTCCTATGAATAGAGGTTGATATGGTGCAAGAATGCTTCCACCTCCAGGGGCACAAGGTGTCTCGAGTTAGGGGCCTACTGGAGCAGGTAAGCAGGAGGAGGAGGATGCCACTGGTGCTGGTTCAGCAACTGCTGGGGCACCTTAATTTTGCCTGTAAGGCCATACGCCTAGGCAGAGTTTTCACCCAGAGGTTGGCAAGGGCAACAGGGAAGGCAAAGGTGCAGCACCACTGGATAGATATCACATGGGGGTGCAGGAGGATTTGGGAGTATGGAGGGAGTTCCTGGAAAATTATAATGGGGTTGCATTTTGGCAAGAGGATTGGGCCTATAACAGAGACCTCGAGCTGTACACCGATGCTTCAGGGGCCCTGGGGATGGGGGAATATTTTAGAGGGGAATGGATCTCAAAAGCCTGGTCAAGCACCTGGGGGGAGGTGGGTTTGCTAAAGGACATCACGTTTTTGGAGATATTTCCCATCTTTTTAGCTATGGAAGCATGGGGAGATAGGATGAGAAGGAAATGCATACTTCTTTGGTGCGATAATAAAGGGGTGGTGGAAGTCATAACTCAACAAGGGAGGAGTTACGGACATGGTGGGCAGGGTTATGTGGCAACTGGTTATGTTGGAGCTGTAGTTGAACCTGTCATTTAAAGTGCAGCACATTGAAGGCATTCATAATGACATTGCTGATAGTCTTTCCTGCTTGCAGTTAAACAGGTTCCAGGAATTGGCTCCACGAGCAGCAGTACAAAGGACCTAGGTTCTGGACCAGCTGTGGGAAATTGGAAGGGAAAAGCCAGATGGCTGTACAGAAAATCCTGGTTGGCCAACATGCTGAAAGCATACAAAGGAGCATGGGGGGCTTTTCAGGAGTTCCCAGCCAGTGAAGGGCTGGAGATGGCTCAGCCAGTCTTGGAGGATCAAGTGAAACAGTATATGGTTAAGCGATGGGGAGAGGAGATAGCCCACACTACCATGGGGGTCCAACTGGCAGGGATAGGTTGGATCTGCAAGGACAGGGGATGGCCAGACACCACCACTGGCAGGGCAGTGAGATGGATGTTCTTGGGTTGGCAGAGAGGCCACTGGGAGAGAAGGGACAAGAGGAGACCCATAGCAGGGCAACTGCATAAGAGGGTGTTAGAGGCCCTTCAGCATGTATGCATGTCAGCAAAGGAGGTGTGTCTTTTCAGGGCTGTTTTTGCAATGATGGTGAAGGGGGCTGTTAGGATCAGCGAGGTAGTGGCCCTGAAGAAGTCGGATTGGCAAGGGGGACTACAGGCAGGGGAGGTCAGTTTGGAATGAGACACGTGGTGGTGCAGCTGGTCAGGTCTGAAACTGATCAGCTGGGGAAGGGGGTGGCTGTGGTGCTGCAATGACAGGCACCAGGGAGGTGTGTTGTTGAGTGGAGGAGTATGGGGCAATGGGGAAGGTGGGGTGCCTGGTTAGAGCATTAAAGCGGGAGCCCAGTAACAGGTTTCCAGGTTGGGAGGGTCCTTAAGAAGGCATTAAGGTTTATTGGGGGAGGATCTAGATGAATTTTCCCCCACTCATTCCAAATTGGGGTGGCTTCAGAGGCCGTGAGGCAGGGCGTGTCAGAAGAAGAGGTAAAGTGGGTGGGATGGTGGAGGTCCAACTGCTACAAAAAATATGTAAGGTACTGATGATAATGGTTATTCTGTTTTTCCCCTTTACCCAAAAGGAGGAATGCAGAGTCACATCTGGATTATTGGGCACTACTTTATTTATTGGGCTGAGAAGTTTGCAGCAACCAGGACTGGTGGACACAGCTACAGACAGAGCTGGAACATGCAAAGGTTCATTGGAAGGGGATACGGGACATGAAATGGACCCAGTTGATGCCACTGTTGGAGGAGTTCAGGGTCCAGTGGAGCAGACCAGACATGTTAATCATAAACTTGGGGGGGATGATTTGGGGGAGACCCAGTGGAGGGCATTGGTGCAAGCCATATCAGCAGATCTAGAGAGAATAAAAGGGCGGTGGCCAAGGGTAATGATCTGCTGCTCCGAAATCACCTCCCAGAGTGTGTGGTGGCAGGTCAAAGAGGTCAGGTTGGTGGAAAAGGGGAGTAAGTGGCTTAACAAAAAGGTGGTCAGACTGGTGATTGAAATGGGAGAGGTGAATATACAGCATTGGGATACTTCCTTCAAAGTTCCTGAAGTGTATAGGTCGGATGGGGTCCACCTATCGGAGTACGGAATGTGCTTGTTCCTGCAACCCTTTATAGACCTGGTGAGTGGAATAGAGAGGAAAGGTCCTAGGTACCAGCCCATAAGGGGGAAGTCCCATCTTCCAACTGCAGGCTGGAGATGGGTCAGTTGAAGGAAATGGGGGGAGCAAGAGAAGGAAGAGAAATGGGCAGGCAGAAGGGGGAGGAGCAGATCAGCATGGGCTGGGGTCAAATGGCACCCAGGTGTGGAGTTAAAAGGGGAAGGGATAGACTAGGGGTCAGATCTTAGTGTCTGGACCTAGGAGGGAGGAGGTCCTGGTAAGTTTGATACCTGATACTGGTGATGGTATGGAGGGTCAGATTTGGTGTCCGGACCCTGAAGGAAAGAAGCAGAAGAGGAGGACCAAGAAGGAAGATCAAAGAGATATGAAGGAATGGACTATTAAGAATGTATTTTGAGGTGAAATAATGAAATGTGAATTTGATAAAGGAAAAGTAAATATTAAATTGGTGTCTTTAATAAACTGTTGACAACAAGCATCCAAGTTAGCAGGTGTGGAAAGTTTTCATTGCCAGAAGGGATCTGATCACAAATTGGGTTGCCACTAAGAAGCAACCTAAATTGTCAAAAGGCCCTGATAGGAATGAGCAGGGAATGGGGGGTGGGAGGAGAAGAGGGGGTTAGGGGTGAAGCTTGGTGAGGTCACACAAGAAGCATACAGGTGTCATTTGATACAGGTACAAGGACAGGTTTTGATTGGTAAGGGGAGGGGCCAAATTGGAGTCCTGATTTGGGGTCCTGAAGGGGTTTAAAAAGCAGTGTAACCCTCAGAATGACCTCTTTTGCTGGGACTTTTATCCCACCCACCTTCCCTAGAGTATCAGGTGTGGGAAGTGAAGGAGGGGGCATGGGATGCTCGGGGCCACAGCAGGGTGGCCAGGTCAAGATACGCAGTGGGCCCTGGCAGAGAGTGAGGGGGTTGTAGAGAGGCAGCAGTTATGGGGGCTGGCAGAGCCAGATCAGGCATCAAGTGTCCCATACAAGGAGAGGCAAGGGAAAGGGGGGGAAGTGGGAGCAAGAGATGGAAAGAGGGAGGTAAGTGGAAGGGGCTAGGGGGCAGGGCAGTATGGGTTGAGGTCAAATGGCACCCAGGCATAAAGTTAAAAGAGGGAGGGGGAAGGGATAGACTTTGGGTCAGATCTTAGTGTCCAGATCTAGGAGGGAGGAGGTCCTGGTAAGTTTGGTACCTGGTACTGGTGATGGTATGGGGAGGGTCAGATTTGGTGTCCAGACATTGATGTTGCTTTTAATCTGAGGCACACATATTGTGAACTGAACCCGGTGCTGACACGTTTCTTGATGGGATGTGACGACTCCATTGGCCTGGTGTTTGCTTTGATTGTCTGGTGCTCCTTGTCAGAGGGGATCTTCCCAGATGCCTTGAAGAAGGCACTGGTGAGACCCCTTCTGAAGAAACCATCTTTGGACCCTGACATCAAGGCGAATTACCATCCTATCTCCAACCTTCCATTCTTGGGTAGGGTTGTTGAGAAGATTGTGGCGCTTCAGTTGGAGGAGCACCTTGTGGCCTTTAATCTATATGAGCCTATCCAGTCTAGGTTTCAGGCAAGGCATAGTACAGAAACTGCATTAGTTCAGGAGCATAATGACCTTCCCAAGGCAAGAGATCGAGGGGAAGGGACAATTCTTGTTTACCTTGATCTCTCTCTTCAGCTTTTGACACGGTGGACTATTGTGTGTTACTTGACCACCTGTGGGAATTTTGTGGACTCGCCAGCACAGTCATCTTCTGGTTTGAGTCCTTTCTCACAAACAGGAGGCAAAGGGTAGTAATGGGGAATTTCTCCTCCTCCCCCAGCCTCCTGTCTTGTGGAGTACCTCAGGGTTCAGTCTTGTCACCAGTGTTGTTCGCCGTGTACATGCTGCCCCTGGGAAGGCTGATTAGGAAGTACAGCTTGGGTTTTCATTGCTATGCCAATGATACCCAGCTGTATCTCTCCTTTAACCCGGGACATCCAATGCAGTGGATGTGCTAAACAACTGCCTTGCTGAAATAAATGACTGGATGGCCTCCAGCTGGTTGCCACTGAACCCTGATAAGATGGAGGTACTGGTACTGGAGTCAAACAGAAAGTGTGATAGGATTGCCATGGGCACAGAGACAGGACTTGTCCTGGGATCTGTGCCTTTGAAGGTCTCCTCTAGGGTGCATGATCTAAGTGTTATTCAGGACAGTGAACTAACACTTGAGGCTCAGGTGTCGGCTGTTGTCCATACCGGTTTCTACCATCTGAGGAATACCGCTAGGATTAAGCCCCTAGTTCTGCCCCTGGACCTCCCTACCTTAGTGCATGCCTTCTGATATCCAGGCTGGATTACTGTAATGCACTCTACCTCAGAGTCTCAGGAGGTACCATCTGCTAGCTTCAGCTAGTGCAGAAAACAGCTGCCAGGTTGTTGACGGGGCAGTCTAAATACTGTGACATCACTCCAGTGCTGCGTGAACTGCATTGGCTGCCAGTCAGGTGGATGGTCCTCTTTAAGGTGGGCTTGCTCACTTTTAAGGCCCTACGTGGCCTGGGCCCTGATTACCTGGTGGACCTTCTTACACCTCCTACCTCAGCCCACTCCCATCGTTCCCCCTCGTGGGGCCTCCTTGCTATTCCCAGGACGAGGCTAAAAATGGTTGGCAACAGAGCCATTAGTGTTGCTAGACTCATCCTGTGGAATTTGCTCCCTCCATCTGTAAGGGAGGCTCCCTCGGTGGAGGCATTTAAGGCATGCCTTAAGGCTTTCCTCTTTAAGCGGGCTTTTCCAGATCCTGCTTTATAAATATCACCTGCTCTACCTATATTGTATGTCCCTGATGTCCTTTTATTTATTTACTGCATTTTATTTATTTATTATTGCATTTTTTAATTATTGTTGCTATTTATTGATGAGTTTTCTTTTGTTGGTTTATTTTTATGTACAGCACCCAGAGCCTCAGTGATTGGGTGTCTTTAAATAAAATTTGCCTTGCCTTGCCTTGCCATTGCCTAGTTTAAAAACTAAACTTAGTCAAACTGCCAATTCTCTTAATGTCTTTAATTCTAAATATGGGAGTCACTCCATCAAACCACTTGTTAATGCAGTCAGTGTGCTAAATATTATGCACAGGCCCTCTCCCATGTGGAAGTATGGGATATAGATAAGATAGAGATTCTAGAAATGCCACCTTACAAGTTATATAGATCAAGTCTGGGCTTAAATAACAGAGTTCCTGCCTCTTTAGTTCATGCTGAACTTGGAATCTATAGATTGAAAGCATACATGTCAATTAGAAAAATAAATGATTGGATCAAGGTTTTGTCAGTGTTCTAATAAATTTCCTTATTGTTGCTTGGTTGAAGAAAATGCATGGAAGGACTTGGGCTGTCTCCAGTCTAGGTGGCTTCAAAAGGTATTTTTTATTTTAAAGGAGTCAGGCTTAAAATGTTCAAGTGTTTATGTCTTCAAAAAGATTTTGATAAGTCTAAAATACAAAACCTATGATACGCAAAAAATTACAAATTTTATAAACTCGTAGACTTGGAGGCCATCTCTAAAATAAAGGTTTCTCCCTGGATGATGAAAAACAATCTAACGTACGGTTATAAAAGTTATTTGGATGTCCTCCTGGACCCTAAACAAAGGAAGCTTTACACGTAATATAGAATGGAAATGTTTCCAAGTAATGTCCTCACTTCCAGATATACTAAAACTCTTAATCCTTCCTCACAGAGGACTGAGAACTTATATCATATTATTTTTGACAGTTTGTGGTGTGATAAACCTAGAAAAAACTGGCTTGTACCTATTTGGGACAGCATTTATACTATGAATAAGCAGTTATTATTAAATATTCTCTTCACCACTTGTGATGAAATACTAATTCAAAAAACTGCTGGATATCTTACTGCTATTAACAGGATTAGAGCCAGATATAAAAACTAATTTGAAAAACTTTACATTTCTTAAGTTTATATAGATCACCATCCAGTTAAAGGACAAAATCATGGTTTTATTACCTTTATAACTTATTACAACCATCTTTACTATATTATTATTATGAATCTAGGGAATATTTTTCATTTATTTACTGTATTTACTGAGTATTATATCAAAATGAAATATTTTAAATGTACCCTGCTTCCCTGTAGTCTCTGGACACAAAGCACATTACTGTATCCTAATATTGTCAAATAATTTTTGTAATATATAAGATGTTTTTATATTTAATTTGATTTGTATGATATGTTTATACTTTCTGTGAAAAGGTCAAATGACCAATAAATAAAACTTTCAACATTTAAAAAAAAAATCTGTATTGTGTAAAAACAGTGCATAGCACACAATAGATTTGCACTTTACAACACAAGGTTTCCACAACACATTATGCATCATAATAAGTGACATTACACACAAAAATATTGTTATGATGTACAACACAATCAAGACTCTATTGCCTTCCTATCCAATGAGCCATTTATCTCTTTCCATCTATTTTTCCCTGTCAGTGTTCTCATAATATATGGGATGTTATTCCATGCTAGTGACCCTTCATAAAAAAACTGTACTTCTCCCTATTTCTAAGGAACACCTTGAGACCACAAGGTCCATACCAAATGCAGCTCTAAATTATTATTTTTTTCCTATAGACAAGATTTGTAGATATGTAATTTGGAAATTGCTCTCTAGGCCACTTATGAATAAATGCTGTCTACGGTCTTTCAATTTCTGCTACCCATGGTTGTCATACAGCTGGCAACTGTTCGACAAGTGAGGAGCACCAAGGATGAAAGTGGCAAGTCTACCATGGCAAACGTCCAGTCTCACCTGGTCCTTCTTGGTTCCTGCAGAATACAAAATGTCCCCATGATCAAAAACCGGTATTACCATAGTATTTATTACTTGTTTCTTAGTCTCTTGTGACAAGCACAAGTTTGTCAGATACAGTGCTCCCAAATGTTTACTAACACTTTTCAATAAATAGTCGATATGTACATTCCACCTTTACCTGGACCTGTTTGATGGTGGTCCCCCTCCCCCCCGGGCAGTAATATCTAGTGTTATTTCCTCAGTTCTTTGGTTAGTTCGTGTAAACATCATAGCTTAAGTTTTTTTGAGTTTAACACTAGTTTGCTGTCATTAAAGGAGAACTGTAGTTCATTAAATGCCCACTGTAGTTTGTTTTGTATTTTCTGTAAGGAAATATCAGATGTAAAACTAATTGTATCATCTGCATAGAGATGGTACAAAATAGAAGAGTCTATAAAATGCAGGTCTTTAACGTAAATGTTGAACAACAAGGGACCTAATATTGAGCCCTGAGGGACGCCAGGGGTAATAGGTGCCAATTTAAACAGTTCTTCAGACCTTCTCCTCTAAATTTGTCCCCCAACCCCATTATCACATCCTTAGCAAGGAAATATTTGCAGCTTACTGTGGCCCACAAATAGCTGAATCCCTGGATTTACTAACCCCTCTGCATTGTTTCATTCTCTGCGGACACATGCACATTCAACAGAAGAACTGTGCACACATCTAAATAACTGCTATCCAAAAAAAGAAACTTTTCATCTCTCGAACATCTGCATAGATACATGCTTGAGACTGGGGAAGCTGGCTTGTCCATGATATAGCTGGGATACAGGTGTTTGGGGGAGGATGGAGGGAAGGATGCTAAACAGCATGGATTCTTTGTTTCAAGACCTAGCTGGAGATTGGAGTGAGGATACTCCACTGGGTACCAGGCACAAACTTTCCAATACTGAGGTCCTGATGTCAAAGTACCATATTTGTTCAATAGCAAAGACACAAGATGTACCTGCTAAAGGTTGTCTATATTAGTTTTATTTGTGTGTATTACAGAACATCAGAGCATAATAAATGTCTCATATAACAAGTATCCACTACAATAATACATATAAAATAGATTTTTGATGTGTAAGAAACCTTTCTTAGTGTATATTTTATGCAATATTTGTTGCATGTACCAGATGTATTCTTTGACTGTAACCATTATTGAAAGCAGGACAACTTTGCAAACTGGGCTTTTCAGTCCTATAAGTTTTCATCTTGTGGAAAAATAAAGGTTTTTATCTATTTACAGTACCTGTCGATTCAATAGTAAGCATACAATATGTATGTTTGAATATAACAGTAAAGTCTGAGTATATTATTTTTGTGTGCATTACAGAACATCACAATATAGGTGTCTGCTATAACACCACTAAATAATTGAGTGGTCATATCACAGTGGAAATAATCAATACTTTCTTATCATGCTTCATAATAACTATATGTATGATTAGATGTTAAAGTTATACAATATAAGGCAATGGCTGGTGAAGTACAATACAGTATGATATTTTATATGACAGAAGGTTAAATAGGAAGAATGCAGCATCTATGTATTAATGTAATACCAAAAGGTGTCATAGGTGTCTGCTATAACACCACTAAATAATTGAACGGTCATATCATAGTAAAATATATCAATACTTTCTTGTCATGCTTCATGGTAACTATATGTATGATTAGATGTTAAAGTTATACAATATAAGGCAATGGCTGGTGAAGTACAATACAGTATGATATTCTATATGACAGAAGGTTAAATAGGAAGAATGCAATATCTATGTATTAATGTAATACCAAAATGTGTGCTTTTTTATATGTGTATTACAGACCAGCCAATGCACAAACTGGTCACCACTGGTCCCAATGAAGAAGGCACAGAGGGAGTTAGCCAGACAGCCCTAGCCCTCTCTTTGTGCTGGTGGATCTAGCATGCAACACCAGCCAAATGAAAAGCCCCAGTCTGGTCCATCCAGTACATCCGGTGCTGCGTTGGGAAACCAGTTTCACACACAGCAACATAAGTTGAAACTACTTCCCTAAAATGTTACTGGATAGTAATCAGTTTTCTTTCTCCATTTCTTATGTATAGTAGTTTTTTTATCACTGCTTGTTTTAGCAATGTGGTAGAAGAATCAATGGGTCCTATTTAATAATGTTTCAGTTGCCTTTGCAGAGACATGTAGGCTGTCCCACATTGCAATATCATGCACCAGGGGTCCAGTGGACACAGCAGTATTCACAAAAGGTGCACAAGTTAGTTGTGCACATGATCCCCCCCCCCACTAGCCATACATATACACAAATGAGTGGTGCAGGGAGAGGGTTAGGTGTCTGCCCCCGCTCCATGCCATGCACAAAGGTGCAGAGTGCAGAGCATGAGACAGTAGAGCTTACAGCAGCAGCAACCCTGCCTAACATTACTGCGCATCCCCATCAAAGATACCCACTGCCTCTGAACAGCAGTATATATGTGCAAGTTCTAGACACAGCAGCATAGATTCTGCACTACCTATGTCACCACTGGAACAGGGGTGAGAAACCTCACTATTTGGACTGCCAGCACGCTATGATATTGGACATCTCAGCCTGGTACCATACTGAAAGTAGCTCTTAAACTATCTACTACTATCATATATCTCTGTACTACCAGTGTAGAGGAATAGGCAGCGTACTGCCACATGGATACCCCCAGCCATATCATGCACCTAGGTGGTTAGAGCATCACGGTGAAGGGATTCCACATCCCAACATGGCCCCTCCCCCTATTATACCCCATCACAGTTAACTACATAATAGAGCTGGGGCATCCCTGTAGGTAGTATTCTGCCACATCCTCTACACTGGTAGCAACACAGATACATACTGTAGTAGTATTGGAAATTGTAACCACTACCTTATGGTATGGTACCAGGCTGACATGTCGAATATCATAGTGTGCTTGCATTGCAAATCACACGGTCTCATCACAGTTGTAAGAGCAACAGATGGTAGATCTAGAACAATCATTGAGAAAGTTGTGTATGTGCAGTACTGATTTCTTCCAGGAGATAAAATGTTACTTTTTGTACATAAAAGTCACACCATAGTAATGTGCTATGTGATTCTGCAGTACAGATGGTCCTCTCCATATCAGGCCACAGTGACACATCATGCACTAGATTACCTGTCTCAGAAAATGTCCACAAGGTTATGAACTCTGAAAACAACTGCAGATGTACAATTGTTGTCAGATAATAGACAGTCACTCAAGATGTTACAGAAAGTTAGGACTGGGAATTTTAATAAAATATAGCAGTCACAGATAGAGAACATGTTTCTAAATGCATACTTTTGTCTCCATTTCCATAGATCTACTGTACCTCCCTGGTACCACCATATGGTTGCTGCTGACACAGGTAAATCATTTGTCTTATTCAAGAGAAAGTATTTCCCAATACAATCTTACATATGGATACCCCCAGCCATATCATGCAGCTAGGTGGCTGCTGGAACACTTACAGACTGGCTACTCACAAATTAACCTGACAGAATTACCACCTCAGGTGTGCTTCCTTATTCTATAAGTGACCATTCCCCTGTGTTTTACATATGGGAAACATCAGTGATTCCAGACCCTCGCCACGCTACATCACCTTCCAGGATTTTTCCACACTTGATCAAACAAGCTTTCTACATGATATCTCTAAGGTAAACTGGATCCCTATTATCAGGGAGGAGGTGATTCTGCCACTGTACAGGTCATTAGTTAGACTGCACCTGGAGTACTGTGTGCAGTATTGGTGACCGTATCTGAAGAGGGACATTAAGTTACTGGAGGGGGTGTAGCACAGGGCGACAAAGATGATCAAGGGGCTGGGGGACTTATCATACGAGAGGAGGCTGAGGGATTTGAACATGTACTCACTGGAGAAGAGGAGGGACGGGGGGACATGATTGAAACCTTGAAGTACATGAAAGGAATAAACAGGTCAGGTACAGTGGGGCTGTTCAAAGTAAGGGAAGGGAGGGACACCAGGGGCCATGATATGAGACCGGAGGGAGGAAGGTTCAGGAGGAGATGAGGAGAAACTTTTACAGAGAGGGTGGTGGCTGGGTGGAATCGTTACCTGCAGAAATGGTATCCAGTAGAACAGTGGACTGCTTCAAGGGATGGGACAGGACAAGGGGGAAGGTTAATGAAGGGGAAGGGTGGAAGGGAAGGGCAGCTGCAGAATAAGGGGTGTTAGCTGCACATTTGAGCAGATTTGATAGACCTCTAGGCCTTTATCTGCTAGCAAATTTCGTATGTTCATATGTTCGTATCCAGTCCCAAGACATTGAATCTGCTCTCAATCTCTTTCTTTATATATTCTTATCACTCCAGGACATGCATACGCCTAAACGGAATTGATGCATTAGGGCCAAACAGTGTAGGTGGCTGCACAAGGAACTTCTCATCTCCCTCCAGGCACGTGACAAAAGTTAGAACTGCTACAAAACCTTGGGTCAGCAAAGCAAATATGACACTTACAGAAAGCAGTGCAATATGTGCAAAAAACAAATCAGGCTTGCCAAAAGCTCATACTGCAAAGGTCTATTGCTGGAAACTGTTTGGGACACGAAGAAATTCTGGACACATGTAAAATCCTTCCTGGGCTCAAACCAGTCTCAACACATGAATGATATGATCCTCAGTGGTATGCACTGTAATGACCCCACCACCATTGCAAATTCTTTCAACAAATACTTTACTGATCTCACCAAATACACTACCTCTTTCACAGCAAATCACATCCTGACGCCCATTACTCACACAAACCTGCCCATACAGCTGCCCTTCTATTTTAAGGCTATTCCAAATGTTGATGTTCTAAAACTGCTAAACTCAATCTCTGATAGTACTAGTGTAGGCTCCGACTACCTAAAGCCTAAACTCCTGAAGCTGGCTGCTCCTTTTATTGCGGCCCCATTGGCTAAAATCTTTACACTGTCTCTCTGCCATGGTCATGTTCCACACATATGGAAATTGGCAAAAGTCACCCCAGTCTTTAAGAAAGGTGACAAGAAGGACATAGCTAATTATAGGCCAATAGCCATTCTCTCAGTACTAAACAAAATACTTGAGAAATTAGTGGCTATACAGGTCACCAAGTTCCTCTCTAAATATACCCTACTATCACCTGCTCAACATGGTTTCCGCAAGGGGCATAACAACTCTACTGCTCTGATACAATTTACAAATGATGCCCTTACTGCTATGGATCATGGTTTCATGACTGGTGCAGTGTTCATTGACCTCTCAAAGGCATTTGATCTAGTAGATCACCCTCTCATGCTTGATTGCCTTAGCTTCACTGGTTTCTTGGAACAAGCCACAAACTGGTTCCAGAGCTACTTAAGCAATAGAAGACAACAGGTAAAATTTAACTCTGTGGTGTCATACTCTGCATATATCAATGTTGGTGTTCCTCAAGGCTCCATCTTGGGGCCTCTTCTCTTCTCCATTTTTATAAATGACATATTTTCTAACACCCCTTGGTGCTCAGCAATCTTGTATGTAGATGATCTGGTGCTCTTCACCTCCTCTGCAAACATGGAAGAAATAAACAGTTGACTAACATCTGCATTTCTCATAACGCAAGATAGGATCCACAACAAAAAGGTTCATCCTGAACGTAAATAAAACTCAAGGCATGCTCTTTGGATCTGCAACCAAACTTAGAACAAACCACAGCCTTTTCAACTTCTCCTGTGCAAATGCCCCCCCCCCACGAAAGTGACCTCATTCAAGTATTTAGGTGTCCTGCTTGATGAAACTCTCAACTTTGAGCAACACATCATCTACACCTGCAAGTCAGTAAACTCCAAACTCGGAATAGCTTACAGGACTAGTCAGATGCTTACCACCTCAGCTAGACTGGCTATTTCTAGGGGGTATCCTACTTCCATCCCTTGTGTATGGTGCTGTCACCTATATAAATGCTTCAAAAACCACCCTAAGTAAGTGGGATACAACATACAATAGTATCTGCTGTTATGCCTTGGCTTCCTCATGTTTGAAGCACCATTGCTTGCTATATGCAGACTTTAGATGGCTTTCTCCATCTGCCAATCGACTCCTTGCCCTTGGCACTCTGCTGGACAACATCATTAGAACTAATCTACCTACTTTTCTTGCAGGCGTGCTGGTGCCTCTGTCCCCCACCTATGGCCCCTGCACTACTGGATTCTTTCTACTATACATCCCTAGGTGCAGAACCCTAACTGTCCCTCCCCAACTCTCCCCACCATAGCCTTATGCCTCTGCTATTACCAGCATACTATCAGCTGTATCATTGTAATATTCTACCAAATTGATTAAAATGTACAGAACCACTCTATGTAACCCTAAGTATGTAACACTTTTGCTGTAATCAAAAATATATTGTCTTTCCATGTATATATGTAACACTTTACTGTAACCAAAATTTACTGTCTGTTTTTTGTCCTCAATGTGACGAGGTACCTTTGGAAATGAGCCTCTGGCTCAAAGGTTGTTAAACCGATGTACAAATAAATAAATAAATAAAAGGAACCTCAGCTTTCTCCTGCCTGGCCCCAAAATATAGGAATTCCCTAACTCTTGATGGTCACTCTGCACCTAGTCATATTGCTTTTAAAAAGATGCATCACACTCTCCTCATCAAACATGCCGTATGTTCTTGTTTTAAACCCCCATAGGGTGCTTGACATCCCCTTCCTCAGCTCTCAAAATGTTTCGGTTTTGCTCTGACCCTTTGTTACTGTTATATGTAGCACTTACCATGGATTATGTGTTAAAACTCTACTGCACTATGATTGTATGCTTATTATGTTTTGTACTATTGTGTATTTTTCTGCCATTGTCTCTGTCATATTAGCAATACTGTTTACGTCACAGAATATAGTGTAGATTTTTCCTTTGTATGATTGATTACCTCTGAACTATACTTGTTATTTGTTTTGCCTGCCGATTTAGTATTGTAACCTCCCTGGTCGTGTCTCAAAATAGTCATATTTTGTGACTATGACACCTTACCAGGCAAACAAAAACTAAATAAATAAATACATCAAAAATGAAGATTTATAAGTAGTACATAAACTTTTTAAAAATACTACAGATATGTACAAATATGAATTAGTTTTTTGTGTAAAAATAACTCTTCATCATGTAGCAATGAATAAAACTTTACTCTGATTGGCTACTGCCCCATGCTACATGGCACTACTACAGATGGCCAGTAACAAGTACCAGTCTAGCAGCCCAGCCACTAAAGTACTAGATCCTTGTGCCCTCATTCCAAAGCATTTGCAGAAATTTAGTTTCTTCATGGAACTAAACTCCCAATCCATTTCTTACAAATTAAAAAAGTGTCACATAATAATACTCTGCTTTGCGGCTGCCCCCAGCTTCAGAACTAGTTTCATCAGTGTAATACTATGCAGAAAAAAATAAACTAATTTGACTTTTCAAATACATACTTTCTGTCTGAAAAGTTATTTTTCTCAGAAAATAGTATATGATAAGTGCAATAATACACTTCAGCTTGTGGGTGGTAGTGCATTCACTGCACTTCAAAGGACAATAAGGCACTTGGCCTGTGGCCAAATGCCTCATTATGTCCTTGGTCATGTGGTGATCATACCACTACCCACAGCCTGTCATGTGTTATTGCTTACAACATATATACATACCATAACACTTACAGTATAATATCTGTATTTCATTTGTTGTGTATTGGTGTTTTCTTTGTATTTCACTATTTCTCATGGTAAACAGGCATTCAATTTGAAAACTGAAGATTGTTTTGATCTTGAAGTCCCAACAACACGGTATTTATCTGCTTGTGTGTGTGTCACAGACATCACTGTAGCAGTACTGCGGATGCTATTGTACAACACCGTTCATTCTCTCACCCCCTCGGAACACAGCTTGCGTGCTAAGTTTTCTAGCATAGCTCTGTCAACACAGGCTGTACCTACTGTCGCTATCTTGTACTACTACCTGCTCCATTGTGCATGGCCTGTACTTTAGCAAAATTGTACATTACATGAAAAAAAGCAGTAGTGATGGTGTCATTCACATAAAATAGAAATATTTAAAAAATGTCAATGCTCATAGCTCTTAACACACCCCAGAGTAATTGTGGTCCTATGTAGTATTCTGCAAATATGCTAACTGTCCATAGAAAAATGGATAACTGTCTTGAACTGTACTTACGTGCTTATGTGTACAAAGTGAATTTAAAATGTGTGACAGAGGTAAACTGTAATTCTTAATGGTAGAAAACACTATGGTTTTCTTCAAAACCTGCTTACCACTTCTCATCGTAGAATAGTCTACATTGCCTTCACAATACTTCTTCTCTTCACAGGACAATAACATGACCAGTCTTAACTAACATTGATATACAGTGGTAGTCACACAAACAGTTACCGGTACCACACATCATACATCATTGCACGGTAGCGGTATACATGTTATTTAATGGGTACCACACTTGCGCACCGCTCGGCATACCATGCTACAGATAAACTTTTGCGTGATTGCCACAGTAGCACCAGAAAAAAAAAAAGCTATAGGGTTCATAACTAATACATTGTGTTCACAGAAATATTTATTCTCACTGGTAAACAAACTCATCACCTGACACAAATATTTATCCTCACAGGTGAACAAAATCAGCATACTCTTTCATCACTTGACTTCATACTGATATATCACCAGAAAAGAAAAAATCCTTTTCATTCTTTGCTAACATATTCTTCTCAATTACATGTGTATAACATACTACATTACCTTCACTGAAATCTTTATTTTCACAGATAAATAAAATCACCAGATAGTATCTTCAGATATGACAACTATAGCAGCAAAAGACAATAACTTTTTCACTTCCAGGTTTACAAGCTTCATTGCAACCTTAATACTACTCATTCTCTTCACAGTGCAATGCATGCAAGAACAAGAAATCCTAACAGTTGTTACAATACACACAACACAACATACAAAGTATACTGATTTCTTTTCATTTCTGTTCTAGCTTGTCACACAGCAACTGTAGCACTCAGGGAGGACCTGTCATGAAGATACTACAAATTCAAAGCCAAATACTCACCACCATGTACCATTACAACAGACTTGATCACCAGGCTTATGAGATCATATGTAGTCTCTGGAGCAGCAATGCTGTCCTTGTTTTCAGTATTGGTGAGCTGCAAAAGAACCACAAGGACACTATTGCAGCACAGGAGACCACATATGATTTGCTTCATGGACTGATGGAGGCAGTGCATTAGACAAATGAGGCTGTCCATGAAACAAACAGCATACTGTAGAAGTGAGAAGACCAGACCCTCTTGGTTGAACTCCGTCAGGAGTCAGAAGTTCATCTGTCACAGCCCCCTCCTAAATTCAGTTCTGAAGAGGAGGGGGTGTGATCCACCAGATTTGTGTCTCCAACCCAGACACTGCCAGCGAGCACCTGCTTCCACTTGCAGTCTCACTAAGGAAGTGGCTGACAGTTCCACATTATGATGTCTCAGGGCAGGTACCTCCTCATCCAAAAAAGGAAAAAAAAGGACTTTAAAAATATGAAAACAGCTCTTTTCTATTTTCTTAAGTTTTATGTTGTAATATGACATTAATTTTTCCCACAAATGTTTATTTTCCTTTAAACAAATAAGTTTTTTTAAAAAGAATGCAAAAATTGATTTATATCATTTTGTTTTATATTATGTAGTTTAAGAAAAATATTATTTATTTAAAACATTTTTTTTTAAATATTATTTTTATAATGTGGTAAAAATGCCTTGTTAAAGTTGACATGTGGACTTCGGCCTGGTGGCACTGAGGGTTGAGGTGCTGGATGCCACATCTCACACCATGCCAGTGACCCAGGTTCAGGAATGAGATCGGGCCACCAGGGATTGGCCGGGAAGGAGAGGATTGAGCATCCAATGACAGATCTCCTGTCCTGGGATAGGGAGGGTTTTGAACCCTCAGGGCTAGCAGCGCCTAGTGGAGGTTGGGTGCATCGCAACCAGGGACACATTAAGATGGGATGAGGTGTAGGCTGACATCCTGCTGATGGGTGTGGGAGTGTGCCCATCTAGTGCTGGACATCATTGCACATACGTGCCTCTGGGAGGGGGGTACACTCACAAACAAGGAAAAACCCTGGACTGCCGGGTAGATGACCCCCATGCCCACCTCAGGATCCCACCAACCTGATCTCCTGATTCTCTTTCTCTGCTCCTTGCCTTGCCTGTAGCTGAATTGACCTTCAAGAGCACCAAAGGGAGTGGTGGCCCCATTTTGGGGGGTTAAGCCAGGGAGTTCAAGCTGCCAAGTAGGTGAGAGCAATCGGAGTACCACAGGGGAGACTCGGGAAGGGGGGGATCTCAGGCAGACAGGAACAAGCCAGGATGCCTGAGGGAGACTCGGTGGAGCAATGACCGGAGGGAAAAATAAGTTACAAAAAAGAAAAAAGTTGACGTGGGGAAAAAAAAAACTAAGTCCAAAATTCTTTTTTCGAATGAATAAACCATTTTTCATGACATTCTGTCATTCTCACAAAACAAAATTTATTCATACAAAAATAAGAAAGTGGAAAAAAAAACCTTTTCACAAGGTTCCAGGGTTCATATGAAAAAGGATCCCTGCTTAGTACCGGAGATACGAAAATCCTAGACTTCTAAAAAGCTAACTTTACTGCCTTTAAACAAGCAATGTCCCAATGGGGGTGGATTGATGAATTAAAAAAAAAAAAAATTGAGGACATGTATAGCCCACTTGCTAGTAAAATATATCAGGGTATGCAGCATAATATACCATATAGAAACAAATATAAGAAAGGGCCCAAAACTCCAAGCTGGTTTGACAAGAAAATTAAACAAAGCATTAAAAAAATATATATGCAAGACATTGGAAGGATATAAAAACGAGGAAGGATGGACTAAATTCGAAAAGCTCCAGAGATCTTTAAAACACGATATCAGAAAAGCAAAAGCAGAGTATTAAGTCAAACTTGCCACAAAGACTAAAGATAGCTATAAGTTATTATATTCCTATATAAATGAAAAAAGAAAGGGATCAAATAACATATGGCCTCTGATTAGCCCAGATGGGGGTCTAGCTGTGTTCAATAAAGAGATGGCAGAGATCCAGAATAATTATTTTTCCATAGTATTCAGTGATAAAAAACTACCATGAATTTATAGAGGCGAAATCTAAAATAACGACTGGAGCCAGCCCAGTGGTGCTGAGGGTCGAGGCACTGGACGCCACACCTCACACCGCACCGGCAACCCGGGTTCGGGAGACGAGCCGAATCACTGAAGTCGGCCAGGAGGAGAAGGATTGAGCATCCTTGTGACTGCTGTCCTACTCTGGGGAGGGTGGGACAGGGATCCACGGCTCTGCCGGCTCCTAGCAGTGGCTAGGGGTCATTGCAATAAGGCTGCTCAACATGGGGATGGCATGGGTGGTGTCTGACTTATGATGCATGGGAACTCTCACTACAGAGTCAATTGGCACCATTGCATGCCCATATCGGGGTGGGGGGGGTGCTACGGAAAAAACATCTCCACGTGCTACTTGGTGGCTGATCTGGTGGCACTGCCCGGCTCCAACTTGAGATGCTCCCCCTGGATCTGGCCCCCCCCCCCCCGGCTTCCACGGTGGTGGTTGCATACCCGTTGCAGGGAACTGCTGTGCAGGAGTGGAGGAAGGGGTAGAGCTTGGAGCGTGGGGTTGAGCATGGGGCTGTGAGGTCAAGCCAGACTGGGGGAAACCATAGGTAACATTCCCAGCTGCAGAGGACATATAAAATATCTATAAAAAAAAATAAATAAATAAAGTAATGACTAATCCCAAATACATTGACCTGACAGAAATTAACAAGAAACTAGAAACCCTAAATCAGAATAAATCAATGGGTCCAGATGGATTCCACCTGAGAATATTGAAAGAACTGGCAGAGGAACTAGCAGCACCTATTAGCTATATTTTTCATCAAACATTAATTAGGGGGGACGTTCCGGGGGCATGGAGACAAGCCACTGTCATACCCCTGTATAAAAAGGGAGATAAAAGGAACACTTCTAACTATAGGCCTGTCAGCTTAACAAGTTCTCTATGTAAAATTTTGTAAGGCATCATTAAAGATTATATATTAGAACATCTACAAGTGAACCGCCTGGGTGATGATATGCAACATGGGTTCACCAAGGGAAGATCATGCTAGATGAATATGCTGGAGTTTTTTAACAAGGTTAGCAAATCCCTAGACATGACTAAACCAGTGGATGTCATTTTTTCTGAACTTTACTAAAGCATTTGATAAACTATCTCATCACGAAATAAAGTATTACATTCTTTGGGGCTACATGGCAACATTATTTCATGGATTCATGCATGGTTAAGTGAAAGAAAGCAAAGAGTAAGCATCAAGGGGAATTACTCCAACTGGGCTGGCATGACAAGTAGGGTGCCGCAGGGGTCAGTGTTGGGACCATGTTTTTTCAATGTCTATGTATCACAACTCAAGTGTGAGCAGTCAGGAGTTTGCAGATGACTGCAGGCTGGGAGTGGTACCAAATTAACATTCGCCTCACTTAGGAATGCAAGAAGCCCTTGACCACATCAAAGCTTGGTGTAACACCTTTAAATTACCACTCAACCTGGATAAATGCACGGTCATGCATTTGGGTAAACAAAATCCCAATCTGCCCTATATGTTAGGAAACAACAAATTCCATGTTGTAACAGAGGAGAAAGATTTAGGTATAAACAGCACAAATGACCTTCAGTTTAAATCTCATTGCAATAACAACAAGCATTTGTCAATGCTGAATGTTTGCTTGCTGGCATTGGCATCGGTAGTGTACGAGTTAGAGAGCTGCATAATAGGAATGGCAATGAAGTATTGAACTGAAGCCAACCCCACCATCACCCTGCAGAGACTGACAGGCATTGGGGTGTGTCTTTGGGTCATCAGACATAACGGCCACGCCACTTCACCACACCCTACCCTGCAGACACCGACAAGTGTCATGGTGTGCCTTATGCTCACCCCGTTCCATCAGGAAATATGGTGAGATGGGTGCTGTATAGGAGAATGGGGTGAACTTTGGGGCAGAAGAGTCCAAGACACACCTCGATGCCTCTCACTGGCTGCAGGGTGTGGAATGGTATGAGCATTACAGGCAAGAGTCCCAAGTCACACTCCTGATGCCTGTCAATCTCTACAGGGTGGGGCATTATGATCAGAAACCCTAATGCCTCAGGCATTCGTTGGCATTTTCCCTCCAGATTTTCAACATGGGTTTTTGTGACCCCCACCTTATGAACAGTGGCAATATCAGTTCGTTAGCCGAAAGCAGATTTTGTACAGTGACTACGCCATTTGGCATCACAGGTGCAAAAACACATTTCGAGCAGGATGTGAAAAATGACAACTGTACTGTTCATGGGGAGGTGCAAACAATGGCAATGTTGAAAATCTGCAGTGAGAAAATATAAAAATAACTGGTGAAGTCACGAGCATGCGTAGAAACTGCGCAACGCACACCTGTAATGCAATTAGTTTGGGGATTTTTTACAGCAGATTATCAACACAGACATTCTGGAACCTCCGTTCATGAACAGTGTCAGTGTGATTTTCTTAATCTGTCTCGAACAGTGATTTCCCACAGCGACCACGCATTTTTTGCGCTGGAAGTGCGAAAACACATTTCAGCCGTGGTGTGAAAAATGACAACTGTACTGTTCATAAGGAAGTGTGGAGAAATGCCAGTGGTGAAAATCTGGACTGAAAATATTGGAAATGCATGAACTTACGAGAGTGCATGGAAACTGCACAATGGTCGCTTGTAACACAGTCATTTTCTGGACTTTTTTCACCACATTTTTAACATAGCCATTGTAACACCTCTGCTCATGAACAGTGTCACTGTGATTTTCTTAATCTGTCCCAAACATTGATTTCGCACACTGACTGCACCATTGTGTGCTACATGCGTGGAAACACATTTTGGGCGAGATGTGAAAAAATGACAGCTGTACTGCTCATAAGGAGGTGTGGTAAAATGGCAATGTGGAAAATCTGGAGTGAAAATATTGAAAATTTGTGAACTTACAAGTGTACATAGGAACAGCGCAACACATGCTCATAAAACAGTCATTATTGGGAATTTTTTCACCAGATTTTCAACATAGGGCTTTTGGGAGCCTACCTCATGAACTGAGACACTGTCATTTTGTAAATCTGTTCCAAAAGGTGGTTCTACGCAGTGGCCGCAAGATCACCTTTCGGGGCCGATTAACAAAATGACAGTGACAGGAATCATGGTGGGGTCTAAAGCCATGTGAAATTTAGTAGTAAAATGAATATGCATCAAAGTTGAAAAAACCCTTTTTATTCCGTTATACAGCTTACCGGCATTTTCTCAGTTTGCGGTCAGCTTTGAAGAGTGCAGAAGTGTTCCCGGTCCACCGAAGATCATTGTGCCAGACTCCAGAGGTAAGTATGGGTGAGGTGGGGGTGTGGCGAGGCAGGGTGCACAGAGGGTGGGTGCAGGTGTGGGGAGGGGGGTCAGGACAGTCAGCGAGGGAACGTTTTTTCTTGCAGGTTATTTTTTTTCATAGATGACGCGGGACTTGTGCCACGCTAGGGTGGGCTCCCAGCATGGCAACTGGAAGGCTGTTTTGGGGGGCAGTGGAGCCAATGGGGGTTGGGTACCCCCATCAGCCATATGGACCGTTGCCATGCTGGGCTTCCAGTGTGGCACCTGGAACTCTGTTGGGTGGGGAGCGCAGCAGAGCCAACGGGGGATTGGGCACCCCCGACGGCCATACAGTGTGTGCGTGGGGGGGAGCGCATAAGCATGCAATATGCATGTGTGTGGGTGGGGGAGGGAATGAGCACGCAATATGCTAATCAGCACTATCTTATCACTGCTCACTGAAGCGGATCTCTCCCTTTCAACTGTACGGCACTGCATTTTCAACTGCTGTCATAGACATCTGCAGCATTCATTGGTGAGTTGTGGCCATGCCTGCAAACACACTGACTGAATTGGAAGACAGGGTGCCACACCTACAAAAACTCAGATGATGGCACTATGTTTCTTGCACATGCATGCAAGCAAACATAAAAAGGGCTAATGGGGTGTGAAAATGCATTCTGAAGCACATTTCTCACAGGTATAGAGGAGTGGTGCTGCCACTGTTTAGTTCCCCGTTGAGACCTATTCTGGAGTACGGGGCACAAGTTTGGTCTCCCTTCCACAGAAATGAAATAGATAGATTGGAGAGGATTCAAAGGAGAGCAACTAGGTCAATAAGGGGTGTGGAGAATAAGGAACATCAACAGAGACGGGATGAATTATAGTTGTACACTCTGGAATATAGGAGGTGGAGGGGGGACATGTGCTTGCCATATAGATCACTTAGTGATTGGGATCTATGGCAGAGACTAGGTCTGGAATTCCGGGACTAACATTATACAACTAGGGCATATACACTACAATTAAAAAGTAAAAATTGTAGAACTTGGAGAAGGAAAATGTGGTACAGCCAAAGGGTGGTGTCTTCCTGGAATAAATTACCTAAAGAAGTGGTAGAATGTTTCAAATTAAGACTAGACGCTTACAAGAATACAAAACCTCTATAATTAAGAGGCAAGCATAATGGACACAAGTCTTTTTTGCTCAGTATTTTACCTATGATACCTGGAGCTTGTACAGAATTTCAAATACCTGGGGATCATGCTGGACAGCACAATGACTTTCGACCACCACATCGACATAGTCACTAAGGCTGTTAAGACACGCATTAGTCTGTTGCACAGGCACAAGCACCGCCTCACCCCTGAGGCCCTCAAACTAGCAGTGCATAGTTGTCTTGTGATCCTAATTGACTACAGGCTGGTAATATATGGTTCAGCCACAGAAACTGCCCTACGCTGCATTAATGTTGCTTTAAACAAAGCCTGCTGACTTACCACAGGAGCCACACACATGACACACAAGTGTGACTTGTATGCCCCGGCTAACTGGCTTCAGTTCCTGGATAGACTTCTCTACCAGTCCTTCTTACTAGCGAAAAAAGCTAGTCTTTGCCTGGTTCCCGCAGGGGTTCAGAATCTTCTCTCCCCCAATACTAACCTTTGCAACACTCGAAGCTCAGACTGTCACCTATTTAAAATTCCCCACTGTTGCACCTCCTTGGGTCAAAGGTCCTTCACTTTCACTGCCCCTTGGTGGCTAAACTCTCTACAGCCTGACATCTCCTCGCTAAGCTTGATTGGCTCCTTCAAAAGACTGCTGAGGCAGCAGCTATTAGAGAATGCCAGCTGTACCTGCTTCCAATAACTTCTTACACGTATTCTCCGGACTTCCCTTGACCTTATGCTAACTCACTCCTGCAGTACCTTCTATTCTTGTGCCCCCTAGCCTCTTATTATCTCACCTCTGCTCTCTGTTCTCTTCTCACTCTATCCACCCCACCACCCCCCTACCCATCCTCTTCCATTCCCACCCCCACATCCATTTCTCTGCTCACGCTCACCCTCCCCTTCCCTCCAGTTGCCCTATAACTTATGCTCTGCCCCAGCTTCCACCCCCTGATTTTGTTTCCTTTCTCTCCCTCACTGCTTCCCCTGCACATTCAGCTGTCATCTCTCCTCCCAAGGTACTGCTCCTCTTCTCTTCTCTTCTCTTCTCTTCTCTTCTCTTCTCTTCTCTTCTCTTCTCTTCCCTTCCCTCCTCTCCTCTACCTATAACCTTGTAACAATACCTAATTTAGTGTACTTGACTCTGGCTTCCAACACAGCCTTTGTATAAATGCCTACCTAATATAACTTAACAGACTCTGGCTACCGTGTTCAGCCAATGACCTTGTACATGCTGTGCTTGCTCTGCTTTGTCATTCCAGTACAATTGTGTTGTAATTTACTTATGTTTTACATTTCTTATAGCTTTTTTGTCTAGATGCGGAACCTATTTAATGAGCTTGTACTCAAAGGTACTATCCAAGATCTCAGTAAATAAATAAAAAAATGATATGACAATGGGTTGAGTGTAAGGGTCAGCAACCCCAAGGAATGCCTTAGGCCTGATTTCCAAAGACTCAGAAGAGGTAATTGGAGGCAACACAGGAGGAAAACACACAACATACGCATGACATCCTCTGACTGAGAGGTATGAGAGTTAATGATGTCCATGACTGCCCAGTTGTCAGTGATGAACAACAAATACTAGTTCGCCAGTCTGTATCCCACCACCTGCACAGTTACCATGATAGGAAATATTTCCAGTAGAGTGTTGTTTTTTTGTGAGGCCCTCCTCAACCCATGCTGGGATCCACTTGCACTTCTGTTCTCCAGAAAGCAATTTATTGCTTACTTCAATGGCCTGTGAAACTTGCAAAGTTATCCTAATGGAATTTTGACTTTTTTAATTTTTATTTTTTGTGTATGGCTCCTAATGTTTTTGGGGGAGAGTGTATTTTGTTTGGGGGGTATCATTGTTATTCTTGAAGTACTCCTTAAGACCTTGTTTTGGAATATAGATTGTCCCTTAACTGCACATATTGAGGGAGTTATGGCTTGCTGAAGTTCAAATGGGGGAAAATCTAAGTCCAAGATCTTTTCTATATTCAGGGATGCTTTTTTGCATGAATGAAAAAAAACATTCAACATAAAAAAAAAAAACCAGGAAAAAAACTAAGACCAAATTATTTTTTTTTGTATGAAGGCATCCGTTTGGTGTGGAAGTGCAAGGCTCTTCATTTCTCCAGAAAAGCAGTTTACTAGCTTACTTCAATGGCTTGTGAAACTTTCATTGTTATCCTATGGGAAGTTTGATTTTTTTGATTCTTATGTGTTTTTTTATATGGGCCCTACATTTATTGGGGGTGGGGGGTTGTCATGTATTATTCATGTAGTATTCCTTAAGACCTTTGCTTTGATATATAGATTGTCCCTTAGCTACAAATATTGAGAGAGTTATGGCTTGTTGAAGTTCAGACGTGGGGAAAACAATTTAGTCTAAAATCTTTTTTTCATATGTAGTGATCCTTTTTCATATGAATGAAAAAGCCATACAAAAAAGGATTATTTCATATGAAAAAAAGAATCAGGAAAAAAACTAAGCCCAAATTCTTTTTTTCATTTGCAGGGATCCTTTTTCATATGAATGAATAACCCATTCAAGAAAGGATCCCTTCATATGAAAAAAGAATTCGAAAAAACTAAGCCCAAATTCTTTTTTCGTATGAAGACATCCTTTTAAGTATGAATGAAAAAAAAAAGCATACTAAACAGATCCCTTTATATGAAAAAAGAACTGGAAAAACTAAGTCCAACGTTTTTCTTTATATGAAGGGATCAATTTTCATATGCTTTTTGTTCGTACAAAAATGTATACCGTCATACAAAAAAAGAATCAGAAAAAGACTAAATCCAAAATTCTTTTCATGCATGAAGGGATCCTTTCTCATATGGGCCATTTATGTTTCTTTTTATATGGCCATACTAAAAAAGAAAATTGGCTCATGAAAAATGATTTTTAAATGTATAAAAAAGACAATTCTGGATCATTTTTCTAAAAACAAAGTGCAGAATCCACCTGGGGTCCCATTGAGCAAGATGCATGTGTTGCTGTGTCTGCCAGATGTCATTTGTGTGGGGTTAGAACCTTTTTTTAAAATGGAAAAAAAAGGGAGGCTATATGAAAAAAAAAAGTTTGTTTCACGAAAAAAGATTACCTCAATATGAAAAAGGATCCTTTTTCATATGGGCCAAATTCTTTTTTTTTTCATTCCAAGCAGCTATCCAAAAGACTGCACTGAGCTTGCTCAAAATTGAAATTTCAAAATTTAATAACTTTGAAATGGATTAATATTTTCTCACCAAACCAGTGAAAGGCACCACTGAGGGCCAAGCCCTTTCTACTATGAAAATTGCAAATGGAAATGCCAAACTGTCTAGGTGATGATAAAAAAAAACAGCAAAGAAACTATGATTTTTTTCATTTTTTTCACTATTTGGATCTTGGAATCCACACATCCGACTGGAATGAAACTTGGCATCAAGAGGTATACCCCCAAGACCACGCATGCAAAATTTAATGCATATCCGTCGAACCATTGCAAAGCTATTAAAGTGCAAAGTCAGAGGTTTAACATAGAAACCCCTTTCTCAAACCGTTGCATCGTCTATAGTCTCTCCAGTGACTAGACTTTTCAACCTGTCTCTTCTTACAGGACATGTCTCTTCCCTCTGGAAGATTGCTCGAGTTGCACCGGTCTACAAAAAAAGGGGGACACCACTAACCTGGATAACTACCTGCCTATTGCCATCCTCTCCACCCTCTCTAAAATACTGGAGAAAATTGTTGGTTCCCAGGTATCAGATTACCTGTACTCCTTCAAACTCCTCACCCCTGACCAACATGGTTTCCAACGTGGGCACAGTACATCCACTGCTCTCATACAGTTTACAAATGATGTCAGACTCACTATAGACAGAGGCTCTCTCACTGGGGCTACTTTTGTTGATCTTACAAAAATGTTTGATTTAGTTGACCACCCGCTGCTCCTATTAAAGTTGTCATCCCTAGGCTTCTCACCCTCTGACACCACTTGGTTCCAAAATTATCTTTCAGAGCTGGCCCGTCAGCGCAGCGGTGGGATTTCCGCTTGTGACGCCGGCGACCTGGGTACGGGAATGGATCCGGGTCATCAGAGGGCCGGCTGGGGGGAGTAGGATCGAGCGTCCGCTGGACAGCTCTCCTTCTCTGGGGGGAGGGTGTGGGTAGCACTCGGTGTGCTGGGGACTCCTGGTGGAGGCCGGGAGTTCTCATGTAGCCGACGCTTGACGTGGGGGGGGGAGGCGGGGCAGACGCTGGCGTCATTGCACGTCCCCGCCTCCTCTGGGGAGAAAATAAGGAGGAAAAAGATGGCGGGGCAGGACCACCGATGGATGAAGCCCTCCCTTGAGAGCCTCGTATCGCCACCGCCGCTGCGGGACCCCAACCAGTTACAGTTCCGGGGTCACGAAGGTGGCTCCACGGCCCCACCCTCCGGGGGCAAGCCGGGGGTGACCGAGGGTCCTCTGCAGCTATAGGCGGTGGTAGAGGTCTCCGGGGGCCGTGACCAGGGCGGAGGATGTAGCCAGTGGTCCTGCCAGGAAAAGGATAAATTAAAAAAAAATAAATAAATAATCTTTCAGAGCGGCAACAATTTGTCCAGATCAGAGATGCTAAGTCCCCTCTTGCTCCTACTTGGATCGGAGTGCCCCAGGGTTTGATTCTTGGTCCTCTCTTGTTTATAGTCTTCATAAACAGCATCCCACCACTCACTGGTGCTTGCTCAGGTCTGCTATATACAGACAATCTTGATTTTTACTCATCCTCCTCCTCAAACCTCTCAGATATCAACCTGAATCTCAATAGTAACTTCAGTACCTTTCAGAGCTGGCTATTGCAAAACAAGCTTGTCTTAAATAAAAATAAAACAGAGAGTATGCTCTTCAGTTCAGGTTCAAAACTTCAGTCCTGCACCCAAGCATTAAGTATCAGAGCACTTGATGGCTCTCCCCTTAACACAGTTACCTCCTTTAAATACCTAGGAGTAACCCTTGATCCCACCTTGGATTTTGACCTGCACCTAGCCTCAGTCATTAAATCTGTCAATATTCAACATGGACTGGCATATAAGGTGAGACATAGCCTAACATCCACGGTGAGGATGGCCATTGCACAGGGGATCCTGAGACCCAAATTGGTGTATGAGTTAATAGCCTTTCCGGCAACTACTGGAGGGCTCCTCCGAAAGTGGGATGTCTGCTACAACAGCATTTGCTGTTTTGCTTTGTCTTTGCCCAAACTTACTCACCGATGCACACTATACTCCAGTCTGGGATGGTTTACCCCCACAGCCTTCTGACAGTTTACTTCCTACTGTTTTATAAAGAATGTAATCTCCTCCCAGCTACCTGACAAACTGGCTCTACTGCTCAAACCTGTGATCTCTGCCTACCCACTGAGATCAGCTAACAAATCCCTTCTTGTCCAACCGAGATGTAGAACCAAAATGGGGGAGAATGCTTTCTTTAGCTGGGCCCCTAAACTATGGAACTCCCTTCCACTGAGTCTAAGAATCTCTCCTTCTCCACACAGCTTCAAACTGGAGCTTCATATGGCTCTTCTAAAATCTGAACCCTGCTCCTGTCCTCTATCCACCCACCCACTCCTGTACTGGTTCCTCCTAGTTGTCTACCTGCTCCAATCTCTACTGCTCTCATACCTGCCTGGAAATCTTGTTGTGTGCTCTCTTCTAGCACTTACTCACTAGTTGTATGACTTATGACTGTTAGTTATTTGAACTTATATTTCTGTTTCGTTACTACATATAGATTCCTTTAAATGTACTGTCATTGCTGAAAATATTTGTATAAGTGTACTATGTCTAACTTCTACTCGTTCCCATCATGTTTTCTTGTATCTACTATTGTCTACGTACCCTTTGTTGTAATCTACCAGGTTGTACCTGAAAATAGGCAGCTATGCTGTCCAGTGTACCTACCCGGTTAACAAAAACTGAATAAATAGACCCTAACTATAGTGGCACTAACACGCCACTATACCGTCTAGTACTATTATTTTCCTTTATCTTTGCCAAAAAGAACATAGATGCCAAAGTAAAAAATTGCTTACAGAGATGTGCTACTAGATTAGTTCTGTTCATCAGCAAGGATTTCAGCTTTTTGGCCCTTGGCTTGAATTACAAGAAGTTCATCTACAAATCAAGTAATTTCATAAGATTTATCTTAATATGTGTGGTACAAGTTCTGCAAAGTGATTAAATATAGACATCTATCTCTGAAAGAAAAACTGTTGTCTGTTTCACCATATCAGCATTAGAAATTCAGAAGACTGCTGTCAGTGTGTAGGTGGACTTTGCTGAATGCTTGGAGCAAGATATTTAAAAGGGTTGCACCTGGCGCAACTGAGTTGCACCAGCGCAATCCCAGTAATGCTCCTCAGTGTGATATTGAACAGGGGGACTGTAGCAATGCATGTCCCGATGTGGCAGAACACAAAGTTAATGTATGCAGTGCAAATGCAGAGGGCGTGCCCATGCATATGCAGCACATCCCGATATTCAGCCCAGGATGTGTGGTGCATATGCTGGCACAACCCTGAGTTGCACCGCATATGGGGGATAAGAGTTGAGCCAAAACAAATAGGCTCAAAGCCAGGCCACCCACATGTGGGCCGCTGTATTTCAGGGTGTAACACAGCACCCGCCAGCTGTGGGTGGCCACCCACTCAGCAGGGACATCATCCACAAGCACCCATACCCACCCCGGTGGTTCAGTGTCCCCCCCCCTTCCGCATGCCTGATCGCGGGCATTAGTATACAGTAAAGAACCCTGGTGGTCCAGCAGTTCCCCCTTCCCTCCATTATGCCTGCTTATGGGCATTTGACAACTATTATCAGAACTGGTGTTCTAGTGGTACTCTCCTCACTCCCATATGCCCAATCATTGGCAATGGTATTAATGAAATTAAACCTGGTGGTCTAGTGGATCCACCCTCCCTCCTGTATGCCCAATCGCAGGCAGTAGTACTAATAACATTAAACCTGGTGGTCTAGTGGTTCCTCCCTCCCCTTCCACCCACAGAAGTGCCGGCCACCCAGCTCACCCCCCACCATTGGCGGGCCGCAGCACCCTGCCATACCACCTGGCCGCCCACCAAATGACAGCTTACAGTATTATCTGTAAACCCATTGGTCCACAGTGTGGACCAATGGGCTTGCAGACCATATTGTACTACACAGGCACAAATTTGTGAACCTCTAGACCACCATGTTTAATTTCATTAATACCACTGCCCACGATCGGGCATATGGGAGGGGAGGAGAGTACCACTAGACCACCAGGTCAGGAAATAGTTGTCAAACACCCATAAGCGGGCATACCGGGGGGGACAGGGGAACCACTACTCCACCAGGGTTCTTTACAGTATACAAATGCCTGTGACCGGGCATACGGGAGAGAGGGGGGAACACTGGACCACCATGGAGATTTCTTTTCTACAACTGCCCACGATCGGGTGTAATGGAAGGGGGGTTGACCGCCAGGTACCCAGCTACTTCTGCTGGCAACTCTGCAGAGTGCCAGGTGCATTTTTCTGGACTGCCCTGCTCATCGCATGCAAATGGGGTCATAATGGCCCCATGTGCACCATGCATATATTATGGCCCCATTTGCATGCCCAACTCTGAATATCGCGGGTGATGCGCACAGCACAACTGCATTTGCACTAGAGCATTCCCAGTCCTTCCTGTCTGGGGAATGCACCCGACACATTGTTCTTGCTCCAGGTGCATTCTGTGTCATATTCAATGGAGATGCGCCTTTGCACATCACCTTTGCATATCGCCCTGTCCTGGCCCCAGCGCATCTCAGTTGCCCTGTGCCCCCACTCACGCCACTGCCTGGTGCAGTCTGAATATTCCTCCCTGGGTGTCTAATGTCACTAAATGATCCAAACCACATGACCAATATTGATTAGACAAAGGTCAGGTGACCAATTAAGCCCACAAAATTTTTAAAAAATTACTTTACTAGAATAATAGATTTTAAATATTTTTTTAAATAAGATTTTATAACAATCTAAAATATTTATGTTTAAAAATAAATCCTTCAGGAAGTGAAAATCAGTCCTGGATTAATGTTGCTGTAAATCTACAAAGTGACTGTGGTTCAAATCCTCTGAGAGTCTAGTTTAAAGTATATCTACAAATCTGAGTATATCAGACATAAGAACTTAGCTCTCAACTTTATTTACCTCTCGAATTCTCAACTGGTCTTATGGAGTTCCAGTTCCTAATAACTCTTAATATCTCCCGTGGCTGTTCCATAGTCACGATCATGACTCTGACTTTTACCATCTTGCACAGCCTCGTGGTTCTCCAACTCTACTACCAATGACAGTCAACCCACTCTTGTACTTTTCTCTCTTCTTTCCCCCCTGGCAATCTGGTCTGTCTTGATCTCTGTTTCTCCAAAATCTCCAGTACTTTCTGGGTCTCCAATCTCCATTCTTCACTTCATGTCTTCTGTGCTCTGTCACTGAGCAACCATTTTGCTGACAAGATAAAGGTCCACAATTCACAATCTGTAAAAGAGACCATCCAAGTATATTGTCCTGGTAAAGGGAGATCGACACACACTCACATTTAAAATCTCCTCATAGGGAGTCTAAGAGCATACCAGAGAAATATAAAAATAAGAATATAAGACTCCCCAAATGGGAGATAATTCATAATTCACATAGGGTAAACACAACTTAAAAATCATTACAAGAGAGTCTCAAAGCGTATCTATATCTTAAATACAGCCTATTAGCTCTCAGGCTGGCAGATACTCCATAGCTCCACAGTCTCTGGTGCAATGGAAGTAAGAGCTGCATCATCTGCACATAATAATACTGGTATCTCTCTCTTATTAATATGTGGTGGAAAATTACATTGCTTATACAATTATAATTATGTTAAATAATTGATATGCATGTTAAAAGGAAATGGTGCTAGTATACAGCCTTGTTTTGTTTTTGTTTATAATATGCTTTATTGAGGTTTTCAAAAAAGATAAACAATACAATGCATACTGTATATCACCATATGGCATTTAACATTTTGAATTGAAGATTCTTCAAATTCCCTGCCCCTCCCTCTATCCCTTATACATTATCCCCCCCACCCTGAACTCCCTTGATTACAAAAATGATGTATCACAGTCTGATATCCTCCTCCTCCCATATCCACCTCCCCTTTCTCCCTCCCTTTATTACAGGGCTATGTATCAATTCAGACATTTAAACGTCATTAAGGACACCAGATAGTAATAAATAACAACTTTGGTCCTTACATCTTATCCTTTTGTGGAAGTTAAACTGTTAATGTCCTCTAGGTTTTTTAACCTCCCAGCCAGAAAGCATGATGAATTACTCCCATCTCTTGTTGAATTTAATTGCGCTATGAAATTGTGAAGCTATCAACCGTTCTGCATAAAAGGCTGTATGAATTTCTTGTAACCATTCTCTAAAAGGGGGTGCTATGCCTTTAGTCCAATATCTCATAATAAGAAGTAACGCAACTGTGGAGATAAGAGCAAAATAGTATTTATGTGTTCGTGAAGGTATGGCTGAGAGGTTACCTAATACACATGTTTCTATATTGAAGTTGTATATTCCTTGAAATAAGGGGTCCGAAAATGTTGTTATCTGTTGCCAAAAAGTTTGAATTATGGGGCAAGACCATATCATGTGTTTTAGAGAACCAAGTTCTTGATGACATCTTGGACACATCCCATTTTGTAATTTAACCATTGATTTAAGTTTTGTTGGTGTATAATATGTATTATGAAGAATGTTAAATCTGATGAGATGCAGTCTGTCCTGTTTTAAAAGTCTATAATTATTCCTCCAGATTTATTCCCAAATTGCGGGTTCATAAGAAATATCTGCTGCATGTTTCCAATAAATGCAATCGAGGAATAATTCAGCCAGAATTTGAAAGATAAAAATTTATATATTTGAGAAATAGATTTGGGTTGAATGGTTAAATGAAATAATTACCCTAAAATCTCCTTAGTCCGAGAAGACCAAGGTGGAAATCCTAAACTAGATTGGATACACTTTTTAATTTGCAAGTACTTAAAGAAAGGCAAATTCATTAAGCACAGATTTTGTTGAATTTTTTTAGAGGGATCTATTTTATTATTTGATATCAAGTCTAACAGAGATGCCACTTTTAGGTCAATCCAGAAGGGGGGTGAAATAGCCTGATTCCCTATTTTACCATCTTTACCAATTCTTATTTTGGTGTTTGTATTTGTGTATAGCTATACATCTTTTATTTAAAATTGTGGCATTCAGGATATCCCACAATGTGTTTCTTGATGTTGAACTGAAGGCACTCGAAAAGTCAATATAGCTAATAAAGCTTATTGTCCCAGTGGAACCCCCCTTCCAAAATCAGCTCACACCCACACCACTCTTACATTGGTTCACCAAACTAGCTTTATTTGGTAGATTTGCATGATCATCACATTTTATTTTACTCTTCATAATATACATAATTGACATTATATTTTCAAACCCATCACCACAGTTCCTTTACATTTTGTTTCTAACACCATCCATTAGGGTAGTCCCCTTATTCACAAACAATTTTAATTTACATCTGTATTTTTTCATGGCCTGGGTGTACTGACCTGGTGCCTCCTCTCTCTGGTATCTTCTGTCTGGGTTCAGGTGTTCCACCTGCTCCCCAGCCCTGCCCCCGCTGGGGTGACCGCCCCATGGGGAGCCCTCCCTTGCTCAGCCACACCTTATTCTGGCTGGGCCCCCTCCTTATTTTGTATATATATATTTTTTCCCACTAGCCCTTGGGGCTGACCCAGTTGAGCCCAAGGGCTTTCCCTGGCTAAAAACTAGGAGAACAAACCCCCCAGCCCCCACCAGGACTCAACAACCTTGCGAATGTCTCCATTCAGCACTGCATTCCCCACCTCAGACATATGCACCCTGTCTGCCCTATACATACCCGGAGTATCATATGTGATCAGACTATGCCTGATGTACATCCCCATATGTTCCCTGATCCAGGCCGCCACCTTTTTATTAACCCTTTTCAAGGCATTCTCCAAAGCTAGGGCCTTTTTGGCCTTCCTCCAATTTCTCCTGGGGATGATCTCTGACCAACCCAGCTTAACCTGTAGCCACCATTCCTTCATGGTCTGCAAATCCCTCAGAATGGCCTGTACTAAAACCACCCATGGTGTGCTGCCCAAATCATTCCCCCCTGCATGCATAATAATTAAGTCCAGTGTGGGCTATGCCCAACTCAGATCCTTGACCAGTGGTAATAATTGCCTCCATTACAGTCCCCTTCATCCACACCATTGCACCAGTGTTCTGTCCACCTCTTGTCCCATCTTGGAACTGTCCCTTATTGTTCTTGCCCATAGTTCTGCCCAGTGAATACAAGCGTAGGCAATGATCCATACCACCCTGTGCCATCTACTGCCGGGAAGCAAACATAAAATATTGAAGTTATCATTTTCTAATGTATCTTTTATATGCCTGTGACTTCCACTTGCCTACTTGTTGTACTGCAGCCTGTGAACCCCCTTGGTTGGCCACTTCAGACGTGGTCCCAATCCTGAAAGAGTGCACAGCAAATGCCCTCAGATCCTCCCCTATGAATGCCATATCCTTTTTTAATACCACTGAGATCTGTGGGGCCATAACCAGTTCCCCATTCCCTTGTAGGAAGAACCTCCTGCCCATATGTAGCCTTACCACTGTGTATCCCCTTATGGTGTCCACAATCCCTGTTTCTTGCCCCCCACCCTGTTCCAGGACCACTCTCACCCTTCTGTCCTTCTGAGCCATTTTGGATCACCTAAGCCATACCCATACTGCCTTCAATGACCAGGACATGTCCTGCTGCAGCAGGCCACCCAGCTTGTTCCCTTTTCCCGTGGCCACCACCTCGCTGACCCAGAATGCCCCTCTCTGCATCATGTGGAAAATGGCCATGAAAAGCTTCACCTCAAGTGATGATGAGCAAACCTGGGCCAGACTACCTAGCAACCTCATGCATAACTTCCCACAGATCAGCCTACATCAGTCCATCCTTTGCTCCTGTAGCCTGGTCCACCCTTGCTGCATCCACTGGACTGCAGGAGCATTAGTGGGTGAGCCCCACCCTCTCAACTGACACACCATGCCCACACCCACCAGATTGATGACGATGGTCGTGCCGGACATGCCTGCCTCCCACCTGTCTACCATATATCTCATGATCTGTGATTCAGTAACTGGGCCACTTACCTCCAGCCCTAGCCTCTCCCTGAAACCCTAGAAACTTCTTCACACCCCTCATAAGCTTTTAGCATGTTGGGTGCCCAGGCACTCTGGAAAAGAAGTTGGGCTCAGTCCATCCAATCTCCCATAGCTGAGCAGGCACCTTCGTTCTTCAGCCCACCGCCCAAGGGGCTAGTGACTTGAACCTGTCCAACTGTAAATGGGAGAGGCTGTCAGCTATGTCATTTTTTAACCCTCCACGTGTTGTGCTCTGAAAGTCATGTTCCCCTCCCATAGCATTCTCCTGGCCACCCTCAGCACTACCTCTGTGGTCCCAGACTGCTTGGTGATGTTGTCACATCTGAACAGCACCCTCTTGTTCCTGAAAATCCTCCCCCCACACCACCATTGCCACCCAGATGGGAAATGTCTCCAAGAATGTGATGTTCTTGGTGAGTCCCAACTCCACACAGTGGTCTGGCCATCTCTCCACCATCCATTTTCCCTGGCAGTATGATCCCATGCTTGTTCCCCTGGCTGCATCCGTACATAGCTCTAGTACTGATTTGTCTACCCACTGCCCTTGCCAGAAAGTGACCCCATTGTAATCCTCCAGAAAAGTATCCCACGCTAGCAGGTCATCCCGCACCCCGGCTGTAATATCTACCCAATGGTGAGGGAGAGTCCCCAGTCTTCTCTGTGCACTGGCAGCAAACGGAAAGCTGACTCAATGTCATCTTCACTAGCCATGCACCCTGCTTTGACCATATGGCCTCCACTGCCTGATCCAGCGTGGCATATGAAACTGTGCTTCTCTCTGGAGTAATGGAGTCATTGACAGAATCACCTTCTGGGTAGGAGAGGTGATGGATTAACCGGTATTCTCCTGGTGTCTTCTTCAGGACTATGCCCAAAGGGGGCACCCTGAATCTGGAAAATGAGGGAAGGTTGAATGGCCCTTCCACTCTGCCCACTTTCACTTCCATCTTTATCATTATCTCCACAACCTCCTCCTTGCCCTTTATGGATGCTAGGTTTTTAGCTCTCTTGTCTTTTCTGTCCCCTTTGAAATATAAATGGAAACCTCCTTAAAAATCCTCCCTCAAAATGTCCCTGGCAGCCTGATTGAGATAATTAGCTGTTCATGCCCTTAATGCCTCTAATACCTCTAATCTAATGGGGGATTCCACTCTGCAGAACATGTCCCTGTGGCCTCTGTCCATCAGGGGGTCCCTATTTCCCTCCAAAACCTCCTCTCCCACTCTGCCCTCTGTAATTATGGCCTGCCCTCTGAAACCCCCTCTCCCCCTTCCTGACACCCTTGAAAGAATTGACCTTGAGGCTGCTGGCCCCCCTGTCTCCTTGCCCTCTGCAATGAGTGACAAGGCTGGTGCCCCCGCACCCACAACATGTATGTTTGAATTTGGAGCTGGGCCATGTGCAGTTTGCCTTGTTGTATGCCCAATAAGCTTTTGCATTTGTTGTCCCTGACCCTTTCCTCCCTTCGATGCCATTCCCACCTTGACCTGACAGTGTCTGTATCCAGAGTCTGGACAGGGTGACATCCCATCTTATGTCACCATGTGACACCATCCTCTGCCTGAACTTCTCATCATATATTAGCCACCCGTACTCCCTCTTGACCCTGTAGGTATCCTGTATGATGGCTGAGTAGGTAAACAATGGAATTGCCAGCTTGGGTTTCTTTTAAAGCATGATGGCATGGAAATGTGTGAACCCTTCCATTCAGGCACCAAAAGTCTTTCCTTTATAGCTGACTTCCTCATTTGCCTTGCCCACTATGGCAAGGGCTACTGCCATCTCTGAGTTATCTGCTGACTCTTTCTGTTCATATTTCTTTGCCGTGTCCTTGTCTATCAAAGCAAACATATCAATATACTCCCCTTTCCATATCTTCTCTTTGAGGGTCTGGGAGACATGGTCTCCCAGTGTCATCCCCAGTGGCCACCGAGGGTCCCCTTTGCTTGTCCTCTTCCCCGGTCCTGCCCCTCGACCCTCCTTGTCTTCCCCTTTTTTCTGTGCTTTCAGAGCCTGCCAGGCTTTGTCTACCCCTTCCCACCCCTTTTCACCCTTCTCTTCCACCAAACTTGCCAAGTATTCCTTGAGGCTACCTTCAACTGACTAGTCCACTGTTGGCACCTTACCCTTCTCCTGTTGCAAGTCACCCACTTCCTCCAGGCTACTTCTGGTCACCTTCTTCCATGGCAGTTCCTTGCCTTTTGGCTACTTCTTCCACTTGTCAGCTTGCCTCTCTTTCTCTTCTGCATCCCTTAATTCTTTAATTATGGCCTGTACCTGGTCCATCAGGTCTGTGGCCTTCTGCACCAGCACATCGCTGGCCTTAGGTTTTGGTGCCACTGCCTTTTTGGGAGCCATCCTGGAACTGAGAGAATAATCGTCAGGTAACCTGTCCTATCCCCAACCCCCTCTTGATGTTTTTTTTTGTTTTGTTAAGACCCTACCCCTGGGCCCCCCCGACCTGGTAGGTTCTCCCCATCCAGCTGCCAAGAAGTGCCTACTGTGAAGAACCAAAATGCACCTCAGTCCCAACCCAAGTTCCAACTTACAGCCACAAAGGAAAAATTTTTGCCAGTCCCCACCTTCCTGAAATCCCTCCTCATCCTTTGACCCCGGCTGGTGGTAAAGCCTTCCAAGACCCCTATGTGCAGAGATCCAAGCATCCAGAGCTAGCGGACCCTTATCCACATGTTTTTTTTTATACCGCTGGAAAAGAAAAAAAGAAAAACCTTTAATATGCTTTCCTCCCTCAGTGTGAAACCAAACCGCTACATCCCAGATTAGCCACTATCTCATGGCCCTGCTGCCAGAAAATACTAAGGGGAAGAGTTCTTGCCTTGTATATTGTGGCTCCCCTCGCCCTGCAGCTCCATGCCACCGTGGCCACCATTGAGCTTGAACTATCCACTGCGAGGAATAGCCAAGCCAAAGTGGCCCACAACGAAAGGCCAGACCATGTGGCCTATGCTGCAAGGCCAGCTGAAATAGCCCCTCCCAGGCTGCATGCCCACAAGCATAGCCCCAAATTCCACCCCTACCCTCTGGGCAGTCCATGAAAAATGCCCCCTCTCCGTTCAAATGAGCTTTCCCCTGCTCCCTTGCTCTCTCCTTTTTTTTGCCACCAAGAAAAATGGCCTTGCCTGCACTGCCTGATTGCCACAATAAAAAAGGCTTCTCAGGAGAGCACCATCCTGGTGGGATATCATTGCGGGCCAGTCGCCAAGGGCAGAAAAGGTTTACATTTTATTTTTAAAAATGCTCCCAATGACCAGGCTTTCTGAGCCCACCCCAGACCCTGGACAAAATCTGGAGCTGCATCCCCAGCTACCCCCACCTGCTACTGTGGCCACTGAAACACCAGTTCCCAAGACGTGGGAAAGCTTATTGATATATATATATATATATATATATATATATATATTTATTTATTTTATTTTTTTTGCAGCATTCCCATGGCCCAAAACACTGTGCTAGGCACCCGATCTCCACACGGAGGGACCGCTGAAATGCAGCGAGGTGGCCGGCCTGGAAGAACCACACCAAAACAAAAGCCACAAGAAGGGAAGTGGCCACAACTTGTTCCGTGCTTTCCTGAACTGCAACCACGTGGAAGAATGATCCATTACACCCCACAAATCACAGATGAGAAAACCCATCAGTGCATCCATTGCAAGCGCCACTGAGTTACCAGGAAACAACGCCCCCCCCCGCGAGGGCCCCGCAGAGCAGACACATAACCACCAGCTAGGCCAAACTTGGGGAGTCCCCACATGCAGTAAGCTATTCACCTCCCACCATTCCCCCATTTCATAAATGAAAATTATGTCTTATAATAAAATATCCACCTGGCAAGAACAAAAAAATCTTACCTTTCGTTTTTATGTTTGCTTGCACGCATGTGCAAGAAACATAGTGCCTTCATCGGAGATTTCGGAGGTGTGTCACCTCCTCCTCCAATTCAGTCAGTGGGCTGGCAGGCGCGGCCCCTGTAAGCCAATGCATTTTGGAGCTGTCTATGAAAAAATTCCTAAGAATGACTGTTTTACGAGGGTGCATTGCGCAGTTCCTACGCACACTCTTAAGTTCGCGAATTTTCAATATTTTCACTCCAGATTTTCAACATTGCCATTTTACCACAACTCCTTATGAGCAGTATAGCTGTCATTTTTCACATCTTGCCCAAAATGTGTTTCCACCCATGTAGTGCACAATGGCGCAGTATGTGCAAAATCAATGTATGGGACACATTAAGAAAATCACAGTGACACTGTTCACGAGCAGAGATCTTAAAATGGCTATGTTGAAAATTTGGTGAAAAAATTCCTAAAAATGACTGTTTTACGAGCGTGCGTTGCGCAGTTCCTATGCATGCTCGTAAGTTTGCAAATTTAATATTTTCACTCCAGATTTTCAACATTGCCATTTTATTACACTTCCTTATGAACAGTACAGCTGCCACTTTTCATATGTCGCCCAAAATGTGTTTTCGCACATGTAGCGCACAATGGTGCTGTTGGTGTGCGAAAGCAATGTTTAGGACAGATTAAGAAAATCACAGTTACACTGTTCATGAGCAGAGGTCTTAAAATGGCTATGTTGAAAATTTGGTGACAAAAGTCCATAAAATGACTGTGTTACGAGTGAGCAATGCACAGTTTCCACGCACCCTCGTAAGTTCATGACTTTGTAATATTTTCAGTCCAGATTTTCACCAGTGGCATTTTTTCACACTTCCTTATGAACAGTACAGCTGTCATTTTTCACAACATGGCTGAAGTGTGTTTTCACACTTTCAGCACTGAGATGCATGGTCACTGTGGGAAATCATTGTTCGGCACAGATAAAGAAAATTCACAGTGACACTGTTCATGATCGGAGGCACCAAAATGCCTGAGTTGACAATCTGCTGTAAAATATCCCCAACCTAATTATATTACGGGTGTACGTTGCACAGTTTCTATGTACGCTCATGACTTCACCATTTTTTTAAATATTTTTACTGCAGATTTGCAACATTGCCATTTTTTACACCTCCCCATGAACAGTACAGCTGTCATTTTTTACATCCTGTTCGAATGTTTTTGCACCTGTGGTGCTAAATGCCGTACTCGCTGTGCATAAGCAGCTTTCGGCTAACAAACTGATATTCCCCCTGTTCATGAGGTGGGGTCACAAAAAAAAACATGTTGAAAATTTGGAGTGAAAATACCAATGAATGCCTGAGGTATTAGGGTTTCCAACCATAACGCCCAACCCTGTAGAGAATGACAGGCATCAGGGGTGTGACTTGGGATTCTTGCCTGTAATGCTCATACCATTCCACACCCTGCAGCCAGTGAGAGGCATCGAGGTATGCCTTGGACTCTTCAGCCCCAAAGTTCACCCCATTCTCCTATATCGCACCCATCTCACCGCATTTCCTAATGAAATGGGGTGCGCATAAGGGCCAAAGACCCCAAGGAACACCGTGACACTTGTCAGTGTCTGCTGGGTGGGGTGTGGTGAAATGGCGAGGCCGTTATGCCTGATGACCCAAATGCACACCCCAATGCCTGTCACTCTCTGCAGGGTGGTGGTGGGGTTGGCTTCAGTTCAGTACTTCATTGCCATTCCTATTACGCAGCTCTGTAACTTCTACATTACCACTGCCAATGCCAGCAAGCAAACATTCGGCATTGACAAATGCTTGTTTATGTTGGAATGTAGGAAGGCAGCTGCAAAGGTCAGCAAAATGCTGGGTTGTATTGCAAGGGGTATATCCTCGAGGAGGGTGGAGGTGATTCTTCCACTGTATAGGTCATTAGTTAGACCGCACCTGGAGTACTGCGTGCTATACTGGTGCCCGTATCTGAAGAGGAACATTAACTTACTGGAGGGGGTGCAGCGCAGGGTGACAAAGATGATCAAGGGGCTGGGGGACTTATCATACGACCAGGAGGCTGAGGGAGTTGAACATGTACTCACTGAAGGAGAGGAGGGACAGGGGGACCTTTAAGTACATGAAAGGAATAAACAAGACAGGTACAGAGGGGCTGTTCAAAGTAAGGAGGGAGGGACACCAGGGGCCATGATATGAGACTGAAGGAGGGAAGGTTCAGGAGAGAGATGAGGAGACATTTTTTACAGAGAGGGTGGTGGCTGGGTGGAATGCATTACCGCAGAAGTGGTATCCAGTAGAACAGTAGACTGCTTCAAAAGGGATGGGACAGGACAAGGGGAGGGTCAATGAAGGGAATGGTGGAAGGAGGACAGCTGCAGAATAAGGGTGCTAACTGCACATTCGAGCAGACTTGATAGACCTCTGAGGCCTTTATCTGCTGGCAAATTTCGTATGTTCGTATGTTTACTTATGAAATTTTTTGCCTCCATACTTTTAGGAACTGACCCAAGCTCCTATGTCTCTTTAACCACATGTATTATTTTATTTATTTATTTGTTTTTGGTAACCGGGTGGGTACACTAGGCATAGGGATACCTATTTTCAGGCACAACCCAGGAAGATACAAGTCAAATACTGTACATGAGCAAAAACAATGTGACGCAGCACATAGAATAGGTGTACTTGAGCAACCACAATGTGACGCAGCACATAGAATAGGTCATACAATGCGAGGGTGGTCAGAAATACAAACAATTAGCATTACATTGCAAAATATATCAAGAAATCCTTCTGTAGAAAAACAAACAGCAATAATTATTAGCTATCTTATTCACTGAGACATGAGCAATGTGAAACACAATGCACCCTTGATGTCTATGTTAGCTATTAGCATATGCTCCATGGCCATGTGGCCCAGCCTGGCCTTACCCTCCAGGCCTGCCAAGGCCAGCTTACCTGGTTCACAATCCAAATCTACCAAAAAAATGCTTGTAGGCTATGCAACAAGTTATCACCTGAAGAGTGCTGCAGAAAAGAGGGAGCACCCTTCCTCTGCAGCACCTTATCTACCCCCCCATGGCTCCTCCCCTGTCCGAGCCCTACCCAATGTCCCACTGCCACCTCATTCCCCTAGACTCCGCCCCATGTGACCTCACTCCTCCAGTGACCTCCCTCCCCTCCCCTTCTGTGCCTGCTCCCCCTCCTCTTGCTGCTTAACCTGCTTCTCTCTTTTAACTCGCCACTCCCTCCACATCTGCATCCTCCCCTTGCCTATACCTACCTAAGCCCCTGTTGATTCCAGAGGGGCCAGTGACAACTTAGGCCGCCCTTGAAATAGGGCAACCCATTCTATCAGTTTTTTCACTATACTTATCCACAATATATTTTAATATGAAAATGTGATTGCTTGATGATCTTTCAGTCCTGAATCATGCTTGTAATTGAGAAATAAAGGTCTGCTCCATTTCTCATTCTTCCAGAATATGTTGGATGTATCTAGTTCACACTTTCATAAGAATGTTCTACAATCTTTAGGTATCTGGATAGCTTTACGTCCAATCTGGACAGTCCCTCACACTGGTACACCCATCATGCCTCCTTGGTCCCCCTGCTAAGCTGCCCAGTATTCCATTTCAAACTGTTTGCTAGGAAGGAAGTCCTAGACCTCCTGCTGTGCTTAAAAGAGGATGGCTCACCTGGTAATGATAATCTGGAACACAGCCTTCTTAGGCTTTGTGCCCCAGTACTTGCTGGTCCTGCTGCGTCTCTATTCAATATGTCCTTCCTGCAGGAGCACTTACCCAGTATCTGGAAAATTGTGCATGCGGTCCCAGTACACATGTACAAGGCAACAGAACCCATTGAAAACTATAGGACCATATCTTTGCTGTGAGCACATGCCAACATCAGGGAAAGGCTGATACACAATCAACTACAGAAGTACCTAGAGATGCACACCTTCCTAAATGAGGTCCAACACTGATTCAGGAAATGATATGGCATCAGCACTGCCCTTGTTCATCTTACATCTTATCTGTTTACTGCTACGGGGCTGAGAAGGCCAATAGTGTTGTTTCTGTGTACCTCAGTAAGGTATTTGATCTTGTGAATCATGACCTTTGGTTGGATAAATTAAGGGTTTGAGCATTGTCACCTCTCTTGTTTGTGATTCAAAAATTGCCTTACTGGGCAAAAGCAACTAGTGAAATGGATGGCAGCAGGCCTTCCCTGTGGCCTGTCACTGCTGGTGTACCCCAGGACTCAATCTTGGGTCCAATATTCTTCTCACTGTTTATTAGTGACCTCCTTGAAAACAGAGGTGATGCAAATATATTGCTGTGTGCTGATGATGTGGTGTTGTATAGGTCTGTTCCCACCCCCCTATCTGATTCAGTCTGGTCTGCAGGGGGACTTTCAAACACTGGAATCCTGGTTGAAGTCCAATTTACTTATATAGAGTACCAAAAAGAAAACTAAGGCTGTGATCTTTGAGTTTCACAGACTGGGTCCTGTCAGACAAATTCTACTCAGCTTCCTCACTGCATGAGGTGCATGTGTTGAAATGGTGTCTGTAGTAAAATATTTGGGAATTCAGCTGGATCAGGAGCTTTCCCTCAAGTTTCATAATGAAGGTGTGGTCAAAACTTTTAATCAGAAACTGGGCCAGCTATATAGGCTTCAGCCCTACATCAAAAATGAGGCCATGCTATCCATTGTTAACAATATCCTCATACCTACCATTACCTATGGAGCACCACTACTCTCATCAGTCAAGGACTCTGAACTATCCAAGCTAAAGTTTGCTTTATTAACGCATCTCTCAATTTGCTGCTGGCACCAGCAACAGGGACCGTCTTTGAAGAACTCTTGCTATATTAAACTGGCCCCCTCTGGAGGGGACGCTACATCACCCTGCACTATGAATGGCCTATAAATTCCTGCACTCCACCACAGTAATATTTGTGTGGGTTAATGGATTTCAAACCACAGAGAACCACTTCAATCCACTGCACTAAAACTAGCAATTGTGCCACAGTCACTCACTGCCACTGGTCAGCGACCCCTTGCTGCAAGGGCATCAAGACTATAAAGTCCTGTAATTCCAGACTGTATTATTCTTTAAATTCCCCTTCAAGAATACTGTAGAGTTGCAGCCAGACATGGCCTGATATATCCTGAAATTTCTGTGATATCTCTAGAGAAAATCCTTGCTGCCTGCAGTACCACTGTGGGCCAATTGAGAGAATAACTTCAGATATCTTGTGAAATATCTGTAACTATCCGAATGTACTGTATCTATGGCTGCAACTGTATATAGGAGTAGTCTCTGTGACTGCTCCACTTAGCAGCCTACTATTTTACTTGCTTTTCTTATACTGGTTCTGTCCATTGTCTAACTAGCCAATATGACAAGCGTGTATTCTGCTTGTAAATAATAGATAACTTATGCACATGTTCTTGTTTATTGTAAATCTTGTTTATTCACTGTAAAAAGTTTGCTTGTTGTAATGTTTATAATTAATTTGGGGTTGCATCTGAAAACTGGACAATTTGTCTCAGTGAGCCTTCCCATTTACCAAACTTCAATAAATAAATAAATACATGAATGAATGAATGTCACAGGCGTAGTCTGCATAACAACCAGAATCCTGGATGTTGCCTTTTTATGTTGATTACATGCATGAGCAAGAAAGATATCGCAGCAGGTTGCCAGAAGCAGGTTGTGGAGGCATGGCACTGTTGTGGCCAGTGCCCCCACAGCCTTTAAAGGCATGGCCCACTTTCCCCAATGGCAAGGCATGCTGCTGCTGACACTAGTTCAGCCAGCGTGCCACAATCTTGAGAAGTTTTAGCTGCTGCAATCAGGGGCCGCCTCATCATAGCAGCGCCATCTGCTGTAATGAGGAAGCGACCCTCATTGCAGGGCTCTCTTGCATTCCCCACCTGTTTGCCAAGGGAGTGCCCAATACCCATCAGCATCATGTCCCCATCCCTGTTTTTTTTGCCGACAGGGGTGCCCAATCCCCGTCAGCATGTCCCCCCCTCCCGCAAGTTCTTATAAGCAGAGGGGGTGTCCAATCCCCCTCGGCTCATGAGACCCCCCCCATACCAGTATGTGCTGACAGGGGTACCCAATCCCTGTTGGCATAATGTCACCCCCACCGCTTTTGTTATGTGTCGACAGGGGTGCTCAATCCCCTTTGGCATGATGTGGCCCCCTCTTTTGTTGTGTGCTAATGGGGGTGCCCAATCCCCCATCGGCTGCAGCTGCCCCCCCAAAAAAGAGTCTGTTGGCATGTTGGGAACCCACCCCAGCGTGCCACATCCCCTGAAAAAAAAACTGTCCCACAATGTTTTTTAATTTTTTCCCCTGTGAAAAAGGGAAATGGTCCCTCGCCGGTCTCCCTGCCCCTCTCCCACAACCCACACCCATCCACTGTGCACCCTGCCTCCCCACACCCCCTCACCCCATTCTTACCTCCAGAGTCCGGCGCGACGAACTCCGGTGGACCAGGATCATGTCTGCACTCTTCAAAGGTGACCACGATCTGAGGAAATGCCGGTAAGCTGTATAATGGAATAAATAGGGTTTTTTTCAACTTTGATGCATATCTCAGTCATTTTTTGGAATGTTGGCACCAAATTTTGAACATGGGGTTTTTGGGACACCTCCTCATGAATTCTGCCAATGTCATGGCATTAATCAGCCCTGAAAGGTGATTTTGCGGTCACTGCTTTGAATCACCTTTCAGGACCAGTTAACGAAACGACACTGCCAGTGTTCATGAGGTGGGCTCTCAAAAAGCCTATGTTGCATATTTGCTGGAAAAAATCCAAAAAAACAACTGTTTTACGAGCGTGCATTGCGCAGTTGCTACGTACGCTCATACTTTGCAAATTTGCAATATTTTCATGCCAGATTTTCAACATTGCCATTTTTCCACACCTCCTTATGAACAGTATAGCTGTGATTTTTCACATGCCGGCCGAAATGTGTTTTAGCACCTCTGGCGCAGAATAGCATGGTCGCTGTGGGAAATCTGTGTTCTGGACACATTATGAAAATGACAGTGACACTGTTCATTAGCAGAGGTCCTAAAATGCCTATGTTGAAATTTTGGTGACGGAAATCCATAAAATGAGTGTGCTACTAGTGTGCATTGTGCAGTTTCCACGCACACTTGTACCTTCGCAACTTTGCAATATTTTCACTCCAGATTTTCAACATTGTCATTTTTCCACACCGCCTTATGAACAGTGCAGCTGTCATTTTTCACATCCTGGCCAAAATGTGTCTTTGCTCTTCCGGCGCACAATAGCACAGTTGCTGTGCGAAATTAGTGTTCGGGACACATTAAGAAAATCACACTGACACTGTTCATGAGCAGAGGTGCTAAAATGCCTATGTTGAAAATTTTGTCATGAAACTCCATAAAGTGACTGTGTTACGTGCGTGTGTTGTGCAGTTTCCACGCACCCTTGTAACTTCGCAAATTAGTAATATTTTCACGCCACATTTTCAACACTGGCATTTTTCCACACCTCCTTTTGAACAGTACAGCTGTCATTTTTCACATCCTGGCCAAAATGTGTTTTCACGCCTCTGTCGCAGAATACCGCAGTCACTGTCAGAAATCAGTGTTTGGGACAGATTAGGATCGAGCGAGGTGGGGGAAGGGAGTGACTGAGCTCAACTGAGCTCTGTCGGGACTGCTGCGGATTTCTTTTTGGGCAGGAAAAGGTGCAACGCAGGTAGGAGCCCAGTACAAAATGGCAGCCTGCAGTGCCGGGCGACACAGAATGAATGAGTGATGGAGAGGGAGTGAGTGAGCTCAACGGAGCTCTGTTGGCACTGCTGCAGATTTCTTTGTGGGCAGGAACAAGTAGCAATGCACGCAGGGGCCCAGTACAAAAGGGCAGCCTGCAGTGGTGGAAGAAACAGAATGAGCGCGTAAGACTGGTGGAGTGAGCAAGCTCAACGGAGCTCTGTCGGGACAGCTGCGGATTTCTTTGTGGGCAGAAAAAGGTACCAATGCAGGCAGGAGCCTAGTACAAAAGGGCAGCCTGCAGTGCTGGAAGAAATACAACTAGCGAGTGAGAAAGGGTGAGTTAGGGAGCTCAACGGAGCTGTGTCGGGACTGCTGCAGATTTCTTAGTGGGCCAAAAAAGGCAGCAATGTACGCAGTGGCCCAGTACAAAGGGGCAGCCTGCAGCAGTGGGAGAAACAGAACAAGCGAGTGAGAGAGGGGGAATGAGCCAGCTCAGCAGAGCTCTATCATGACTGCTGCAGACTTCTTTGTGGGCAAAAGAAGGTGACAATGCAGGCAGGAGCCCAGTATAAAAGGGCAGCCTGCAGTGCCCGCAGAAACTGAATGAGCAGGTGACAGAGGGGGAGTGAGCGACCTCAATGGAGCTGTGTCAGGACTGCTGCAGATCTCTTTGTGGCCAGAAAAAGGCAGCAATGCACGCAGGGACCCAGTACAAAAGGGCAGCCTGCAGCGGTGGGAGAAACAGAGCGAGCGAGTGAGAGAGGGGGAGTGAGTGAGCGAGCTCAACGGAGCTCTATCATGACTGCTGCAGATTTCTTTGTGGGTAGAAGAAGGCGGCAATGCAGGCAGGAGCCCAGTACTAAAGGGCAAGCTGCAGCACCAGGAGAAACAGAATGAGCAAGTGAGACAGAGGGAGTGAGCAACCTCAACGGAGCTCTATCATGACTGCTGCGGATTTCTTTGTGGGCAGCAAAATGTGGCAACACAGGCAGGAGCCAGTACTAAAGGCCAGCCAGCAGCACTGGCAGAAACAGATCGAGCGAGTGAGGGAGGGGGAGTGAGTGAGCAAAACAGAGATCTATCGTGACTGCTGTGGATTTCTTTGTGGGCAGGAAAAGGCGGCAATGCAGGCAGGAGCCCAGTATAAAAGGCCAGCCTGCAGAGCCCACAGAAATGGAATGAGCGAGAAACAGAGGGGGAGTGAGCGACCTCAACGGAGCTGTGTCAGGACTGCTACAGATCTCTTTGTGGGCAGAAAAAGGCACCAACACAGGCAGGAACCCAGTACAAAAGGGCAGCCTGCAGCAGCGGGAGACATAGAATGAGCAAGTGAGGGAGGTGGAGTGAGTGAACTCACCGGAGCTCTGTTGGGACTGCTGCAGATTTCTATTTCGCCAGAAAAAGGCAGCAATGCATGCAGGGACCCAGTACAAAAAGGCAGCCTGCAGCGGCAGGAGAAATAATGAATGAGTGAGAGGGGGGAGTGAGTGAGCCAGCTCAACAGAGCTCTATCGTGACTGCTGCAGATTTCTTTGTGGGCAGAAGAAGGCGGCAACACAGGCAGGAGCCCAGTACAAAAGGGCAGCCTGCAGCACCAGCAGAAACAGAATGAGTGAGAGAGGAGGAGTGAGTGAGCTCAACAGAGCTCTGTCAGGACTGCTGCAGATTTCTTTGTGGCCAGAAAAAGGCAGCAATGCACAGAGGGACCCAGTACAAAAGGGAAGCCTGCAGCGTCGGGAGAAACAGAATGAACGAGTGAGAGAGGGGGAGTGAGTGAGCAAGCTCAACAGAGCTCTATCGTGACTGCTGCAGATTTCTTTGTGGGCAGAAGAAGGCGGCAACACAGGCAGGAGCCCAGTACAAAAGGGCAGCCTGCAGCGCCGGCAGAAACAGAACTAGTGAGAGAGGAGTGAGTGAGTGAGCTCAACGGAGCTCTGTCAGGACTGCTGCAGATTTCTTTGTGGCCAGAAAAAGGTGCCAACAGAGGCAGGAGCCAACTACAAAACAGCAGCCTGCAGCGCCAGGAGGAACAGAATGAGTGAGTGAGACAGGCAGAGTGAGCGACCTCAATGGAGCTCTGTCGGGACAGCTGCAAATTTCTTTGTGGGCAAAAAGGTGCCAACGCAGGCAGGAGCCCAGTACAAAAGGGCAGCCTGCAGCAGCATGAGACACAAAACGAGCGAGTGAGGGAAGGGGAGGGAGTGAGTGAGCTCAACGGAGCTCTGTTGGGACTGCAGCAGATTTCTTTGTGGGCAGAAAAAGGTAGCAATGCACTCAGGGGCCCAGTACAAAATGGCAGCCTGCAGCAACGGGACAAACAGAACAAGCAAGTGAGAGAATGGGAGTGAGCGAGCTCAACTGAGTTCTATCATAACTGCTGCAGATTTCTTTGTGGGCAGAAGAAGGTGGCAACACAGGCAGGAGCCCAGTACAAAAAGGCAGCCTACAGAGCCAGCAGAAACAGAATGAGTGAGTGAGAGAGGGGGAGTAAGTGAGCTCAATGGAGCTCTGTCGGGACTGCTGCAGGTTTCTTTGTGGGCAGAAAAAGGCACCAACAGAGGCTGGAGCCAACTACAAAATGGCAGCCTGCACCGTCAGGAGAAAAAGAATGAGTGAGTGAGACAGGGGGAGTGAGCGACCTCAGCGGAGCTCTATTGTGACTGCTGCTGATTTCTTTGTGGGCAGAAAAAGGCAGCAACGTACGCCGGCCCATCGGCGCAGCGGTTGGATTTCCGCATGCGACGCCGGCGATCTGGGTTCGGGAACGGACCAGGGTCGCTGGAGGGCCAGCCAGGGGAGAAGGATAGAGCATCCCAAGGACTGCTCTCCTTCTCCAGGGGGAGGGTGGGGAAGTGCCCGGAGCATCGATGACCCCTGGCGGAGGCCAGGAGTCACACAGCCACCGGCACTAGCACATACAGGAGGCAGGGTGGATGCCAGGCGTCATTGCATGACCCCACCTCCCCCAGAAAATGGAAAAACAGACAGCTGCCAGCCGCCTTCAATGAAGCCTGCCATGGCTTCTATTAGCTCCTCAGGCCAGCCCTCCGACCTATCCCGAAGACTGCGGCATGCAGGGGGAGTGCCACAGCCCCGCAGTGGGGGGTAAGCCATGGGGTATCGGAGGGCCAGCGGACAATTTGAGGAGTGGTAGTCCGTGGCCCAAGTCCAGGCCAAAAGTACCGGGTGGCAGGCAGCTTGGGTGGAAAAATAATAGATAGAAAAAAAAAAAAAAGAAAAGAAGAAAAAGGCAGCAACGCAGGCAGGAGCCCAGTACAAAAGGCCAGCCAGCAGCCCCGGCAGAAATGGAATGAGCGAGTGAGAGAGTAGGAGTTAGTGAGCTCAATGGACCTATGTCAGGACTGCTGTAGATTTCTTTGTGGGCAGAATAAGCCGCCAATGCAGGCAGGAGCCCAGTACAAAAGGCCAGCCTGCAGCTCCAGGAGAAACAGAATGAGCGAGTCAGAGAGGGGAGTGACCCACCTCAACAGAGCACTGCCGGGCCAGCTGCGGATTTCTTTGGACAGAAAAGGGTGCCAACACAGGCAGGAGCCCAGTACAAGCTGGCCTGTTGGTGCTGAGGGTTGAGGCGCTGGACATAACACCTCACACAATGCCAGCGACCTGGGTTTGGGATCATACTTAGGCCGCCGGAGGCTGGCAGGGGAGAGGTTGGATTGAGTGTCCTAGGATTGTTCTCCTTCCTCTGGGGTGGGCTTGTGGGGTTGCATAGTGCCTGGGTGGCCCTTGGTGAAGACCAGGAGAAGCACAAGTCACGGCGCCAGCATGGGGAGGAGTTCGGCAAGACGCTTGAGAAAGTGCAGTGCGTCATTGCACTGCCGGCTCCGGGGGACAAAACCAAGGTGGAAAAAGGGCTGGGTGTGACCGAGCAGCTTGATGGCTGTGCACCTGCCAACCTGGAGGCCTGTTGTGGAATCGCATAGGGTGGTCCGGTCACGGCCGTGCTTAGACCCTCGTGTATGAGTGAGCCTGCTGTCCTCAGGGTCGGTGGGGGCCAGCGGCTGGATGCCCCCGCTGGAGCACTGCAGAGTCGCAAAAATCAAAGCATGATAACAAAAGGAGTCCAGCACAAAACAGCAGCCTGCAGCACCAGGAGAAACAGAACGAGCGAGTGACAAAGGGCCAGTGAGTGAGCTCAACGGACCAACGCAGTCAACATTCGCATTGACAAATGCTTGTTTCAAAGGTGGGATAATAATCCTAGTATCCCAATTCTTAAGTATACAAACTGTAATTTTATTGGCTGTAAATGTAATGGCTAAAATCTTAGACTATTCTTTGTAAAGTGCATGTAATACTTCAGTTGGTCTTCAATCCATACCACAGGCCTCATTCTTCTTTTGTGCAAGTGTACAGTTTTGGACATCACTAGCTGATGCATAGATCCACTATGAGATGCTGTAAAGTTTTAATCTGCCAGCAAAGTTTACACGATTTTTCAGTTTTTACAACAACCTCACTGCATGAATTAATATTTTTTTTTTAAAAGCCAAAAAATGTAATAAAAAACTCCCCATCCAATATGCTGTAATACCGTCCTCACCCACCTCCCAAAAACGTTGCAGTCATAAATATCCCCCTTCCATCAATATCCCCCTCCCATCCCCCACTGACACCCTCCTTCCCCAATGCATTGGTGAATTTCAACTTCAAGTAATACAAGTACTACACATAAGTTCAATATATCCTTCCTCTACCTGCACACCAAACAAATTCTCCCCCTTTCTCCCCCCACCCGAGTCCCATCACCAAGTCCATTAGTGCGGGTCGCGCCTGGAAATAAGCCTCGGCTCAATGTGCCTTTCCCGGTCATCGAAATTTTAAATAAATAAATTAGTCATACCCTCCCCCAACCCCCTTGGGTCCCCACCACCCTCTTTCTCCCACCACCACCACTCAGAAAAAAAATGTGTCCAGTACTAAAGAAAATTGCCCCCTGGTGCAGAGTATCTGCTCTGTTTGGTGTCCATCTCAGTAATGGTACTGGCACACAAATTAATTGTGATGCCTTTGCTCCTCGTAAAACCTGAATTTTCAATCAATCAGGTTTTACTAGGAGCAAACTGTGTCATCATTCATTTATGCAGGGCCCATTACCAAGGTGGCACTAGACAGAGAAGATGCTGTTAACCTGTGAAGTATTTTCTTTATTATGTGTCACATTTTTCTAAGAGCTGGTGGGGAGAGGAGGGTAGTGGTGGCCCGGGGTGGGGGGAGGACTAATGAACCTGGTGATAGGACTTGTGTGGGGGGAGGTGGGGGCAGTGTGTTTGGCACATGTGGGGCAGTGGTATATTGATCTTATATGCAGCACTTGTATTACTTGAGTTGCAATTCTGCAGGGCAGATGGGAGGAAGGAAGAGACTTTGCTGGGGTGGAACTGGGCTAGTTATGAACACATTTTTGGGAGGTGAGGATGGTATTACAGCACAGTAGGTGGGTGGGCAGTTTTCTTATTACCGTTAGAGACACAATTTGTGTAGTTGTTTGCCAGTGAGTTGCGTATATTTGCACAGTGAACTATGCACATTGCATAATTTGCCCATGAATTTGCAATTCACATAGATTCACTGCGTGAATTTGGCCACTTAACCAGGCAAACAACTACTCGAATTCTGGTCATGGGCAAAGTGAATTTGCTGAAATTAGCAAATTATTTTGTGGAGCGTATTTTGGCAACTTCACACAGCTAAACTCTGAATATACAGAGTCAACACAATCAATATCAGAAACTGGAGCAAAATTCACTTCCTCGGTACAACTATAAATACATACAAAATATTCTACTCCAATATCTTCACCTATACATATTCTGATAATAGACCTCTTTAGTATCACAGGCAACAATGTGCCAGAAGCCTTGTGTATCTTTCTCATAAACAGCTTGGGGCAGTTCTTCGCAGATCTTATTTTGAAACTCAGTTTTCTTTTTTTCCAGTGATTTGCTGTACTCCCTGAGAATGCTAATCATTGTTTGCTGTCATTCTTTTGACTTATTTTTATGAGCCAATTTTGAAATTTCAAGTAAGCTTTTATTTTTCACTCCAGCATTCTAAGATAAGAACAGTAAGTAATTTAAAAAGCCAATAACAGTAACAGGTTCTTATGATAACTAAATGAGCAAGCAGAGATAAACAAAAGAAAAGAAAACTGATCAAGAAGAGCAGCGTTACTTGATAAAGAATTCGAAGTTTTATCCATTCTGTATGAAAATGACTGTTGGGCAGTTCTGATTCTACTTAATGAAATTACATATTGAAGATTTTCCTTTGACCAAGTGCTAGCTTTGCCATTTGGAAAGTTAAAATTTGTTGCTATAGAAAGTGTGCTATTCGATACATTTTGATATAGAATTTCTAGGCCCCAAAACATAAGATTTCATGCTGCTGTAGTTCAGAATGTAGCTATTTAGTCTGGTCATTGAGAAGACAGTGGAGTGGTACATATGAAGTTTTTTGATCAGTACAAATCTGCAGGCTTTACTTAACAAGGTGGTTATTCTTAACAAAGCACCTACACCTGTTACTGAGAATAACTTCAAACCCTAGTCAATTATGAAAAAAATGAAATTAGTTATTACCCTTAGGCGAGCTTCCTCAATAAACGTTATGCAGCTTTGGCATAGCATTCCAAAATGAGCATTTACAGTTTTAATAATAGAAGCAATAAGTTTGCCATGTGTCAAAGAGCTGCTAAGGATCAGTCAAAGGAAGCTAAAGGCCCTTACCTGCTCAGTAAGATCGCACCCTATAGTCCAAAGAGACAGTGATTCATGCCTAGTCTGTATATTTAGGTTACTAGGGGTGATCTTATACTTTTCCAGTACATAAATGGATAGCGGAAAGTGAGAGGAGGAACTGAGCCCCTTAAACTAAAAGGAAACCTGTGTATGAGTCATGGATGATGTCTGGGGTTCTGAATATAGGGAATACTGGTTGGGCAAACATGCACAACCAGCCTGTGCTGTCACAGAAGGATTCTGATGACATCACCATGAGAGTGAAGCACAAGAGTTCTGATGTAATCAGAAGCACAATATAGCAGCACAGGCTGGTTGGGCATGAGGTGGCCCAACCAGTATTTTTATAGTGTATAGTTTTTTCCTTAGTTTTTAATTTTTTAACCAAAAGTGTTTTCATGGTGCTCTGAGGAGGCAGCAAACATGCTGGCAGTTTCAGTTCAGAACTTTTATTTTCCATACAAATGTTATCCCTCCTTTGGCAGGCTGGGCAGCTGTCTCAGCCCATCTCAACAATCATGGCCATCCCACTTCTCCTCTGGTTTCGGGCGGGGGTTGCATCCCTCATGGATTGCCCCCCATGGTGGGGCCAGGAAGGGGTGTCTGACCACCCCCACCCAAAGCACAAATCCAGATGTCCTTCAAAGCCAGTGAGATTGAGCTGGCCATCAGTAAGTGAGGAGAAGTTCATTAATCCCAACCTCCAATTTTTCCACCTGATTTTCTACCCAGGCTTGTGCAGATGTGCAATGAGCACAATGTGCTTGCTCCACCTTCACAAAGACAGCCCCAACTCTGAATGTGCACTTTTCCCACTTACAGTGCCCTTGCATGCATTGTCATTGGGCTGCCCCTAGATGCAGACAAGTGGAGAGATGCAGAACCCTTCCCCCTTCCCTAGGGAGTAGAGTTGTTCTATGGATGCTCTCCCAGCTGACCCCTGATGAGCAATTCAAGTCCATTCCCTAACTTGGGTTGCCAGCATGGTGCAAGGTGTGGCATCCAGTGCCTCAACCCTCAGTGTGCCACCGTTCCTGCATTTCAGTTCAGAACTTGAACTGATTCCCGTGTATGAAGCAGTACTGTGAAAAATATCAGCTGTCTTGAGGATTTCTAATCAGCTGAAACCTTGATGTACCACAGAAGGGTACAACTACATTCCATGTCCTTTGAACTGTGGTACAATACAACAAGGTTTTAGCTGGCATGGAAATCCATGCAGAACAAACCCTCACTATACACTATAAATACTTTGCCTTGCTATTCGTGTACAATACATAACACATATACTATGCTACACCATGCTACAGTACAGAGTTTACATGCAGCTAATAGTTGTCACAAAAAGTAGAAAGTTTGTACTGTAGAAAAGTTTAAAAACTGTATTAATTTTCTTGTGCTCATATGTAAACAGGTTTTCAAAAGTAGAATCATGTCTGAAGAAAAACTGCAAGCAATGTTTAAAAACTCCACCCACAAAGGTTACCGTCCTTTGGAAACAGAGAAACTGTACAGGCAGAAATAAACTGGAGTCCGTTATGTCTGCTCAGTTCCAGCCTAACATGGCCCCACCAACCTATTGTTGTGTGCAATGTCAAGCTCCCTGGAAGTAGTTGGATCCCTCTCCACTCCCACCATTCTTGTCAAATATTTTCATCCCCATATGTTTGTCCCACCCTCTTTTGAAGTCCACTACAATCTCCATCTGCACCACTACCATAGGTAAACCATCCATTTCACCACCCTCTCTGTGAAGAAATACTTACTCAGGTCCTTCCAGATCCTGTCTCCTATCAGCTTATACCCATATCTTGCCAAAGTAGGATACTCACAGTGCTTGAAAATTTGTTCATTATCAGTCTTATTTATTCCCCTAAGAAACCTGAAAGTTTCTATAATGCCACCCTGTTCTCTCCTAGTCTCCAATGAATACACATTCAGGCTATCCAAATGCTCCTCATAGGATTTCTACTGCTGAGCCTGAATCACCTTAGTCATTCCATGCCGCACAAACTTAAACCTATCCCAGTCCTTCTTTAGGTATGGATTCCAAAACTAAGCACATTACTCCAAGTGTGGTCGCACCAGTGGTCTGTACTGAGGCAATATTACTCTCCTAATCCTGCTGAAAAACCCTTTCCCTATGCATACAAGCATTCTGTTAGCCTTACTACATTCTTTATCACACTGTGCCATGGCTTCTAAGCATCTGCTATGATCACTCCTAGGTCTCTTTCCTCTAATGGCTTGGCAATTTTGACACCCCCCAAGCCAGTACTTGGATCTTGAATTGTTCTTGCCAATCTGCTTAACTTCGCATTTCTTGGCATTGAACTTACACTGACAGATTGCTTGCCACTGTTCTACCCTAGCTTAGTGTTATCTGTGGATAGGCTGATTTTGCCAAGTGTTTATTTCTTTGAAAACTGGGAACCAGGAAAAGCACACTAAGCCAAGGCTCATTTCTAGGTATGATCTGGGAGTCAGCTAAGTATATCTTTGCCTATGGCACAGATGAATATGTTAAATAAGACTGTCCCCAAGACTGATCCCTGAGTCACTCCTCCGGTGACAACCCTCTCCTCTGAGTGTTGCCATTTACCACAGTTTTCTAAGTCCCCCAGACAGTTTCCAATCCATCTGATTACACCATCTCCCAACTCCAGGTCTCCAAAGTTTTTCAAAAACCTGCTGTAGTGTGCATCACTGACTCAAATGCCTTCCTAATGTACAGATAGAGGATGTCAATGGCCCATCCCAAATCCATTTCCTGGGTCACTACATTAAAGTAGACAATGGAGTTTGTCTGGCAGGGTCTCTCCTTCATGAAACTGTTTTGTTTTGAGTACTACAGGTCAAAGGTCTCTAGGAACCCCACTATCTGTTCTTTCAAGATGGTCTCAAGCAGTTTGCCCACTATAGAGGTGAGGCTCTCCGGTCTGTAGTTCTTCTGATCACTCTTTTCCCTGTCTTATGGAGAAGTAAAACATCTGCCATTCTCTAGTCCCCAGGTGCTATTCCTGCCTCTAATGAATAACTAAAGACATACGTAGGGGGAGGCAAGAACCCTTTCAGTTCTTTCAACCTCCTGGGGTGTAATCATACATTTGCCAGTGGGCCAGAAGGTCATGAGTTCTAGCACTGAACTGGGATTGGGCTCAGACAATAAACGCTGACAAGCAGTACTATGGCAATGCTAAATTGTCGGGACGCGCCATCCTTCAGGTGAGACATTAAACCAAGGTCCTGTCTGCTTTTTTAGGGTGGTTGTTCAGGTGGAAATTAAAGATCCCATGGTACTTCTTAAAAAAAATTGGAGAATTTTTATTAAGATATTCAAAACAAAACATTATACAGCATGTTGTGCTCACATAAAAATCATATACAAATCATGAATGAAAGTCTAATCAAATCAAATAAGTGTTTTTAAAATAATCAAAATGAAACATAAGACAACATGTTGCATTCACATGAAAATCATATACAAGATATAAATGAAATTTAAATCAAATGACTTCTACCCCTTACCACCTTGAACTCCCCACTTGTGGAATTTTTTTATTAAAACTTGAAAGTAAAATATACATAATAGTGTTGCTTCACACAAAATTATATAGCAAAATTAGAAGAAACATAAATAAGTATTTTGTCATACATTCCAATACGTAATTTAAATTCTATAATCCAAAAAACTGTATAAATAAACTTTGGGGGAAAAAAGCAATCCCCTCCCCCAAAGAGTTTTTTTTTTATTGTTTTAAACTGAAAAGAAAAGGATATAACACATATTAACATGATGAAGTATTGCATCATACAACAAAAAATACAGAAAATTGCCTGTTATAGAACCTCAAAATGAAACAGTAAATCCTGAAAACAACCCCCCCCCACCAAAACAGTAGGGGCAATTAATGAAAACACCCCCCCACCACCACCACAAGAGTGGGGGAAGGAAAGTTCCTCTTAAGGGAAAGTGCTTCTCCAATATCACGAGAAGCTTGAAAGATCTTATGGAAGACATGACTCCTGGGAAATACAAATAGATTATTAGCAATTTCTGAAATATGCCATAACCTTTGTACCACAAATGGCAAAATAAGGTGAATGAAATCAAACCTTACTACATAAATAGACACTGCATCTGATGCTGCCCAGCCTTCACTCATTTTATCAATGGGGAGTATCTCAGGCCGCTCACACCTTTCATAACTGCAAGGCAACACCGGATCTCAGGGCTCCTGGATGCTTCCATAGCTCAAGGAATCCACAGGATACTGCCCCACAGGTCCTGAAATACTCGAATAGAGAAAGATTTTTCTTGAGACTTTATTATTATTATAACTGATTCAATCATATGAAACAATTATACTTCAGTGAGTTCTATTTGTTGGATAGATAACTGGCATCTCACATTCCAGATGTGATATTTGAAACTCGCCAGCATAATCCATATGGTCTGAACATTATGTGCTGCACACACCCTTGGGATAATACCCCAAAACAATATGTCATGTGTCAGATTCTGAAAAGGTAAGTTACCCCTGCCATGGTGTACTAAATTCCAGAATTAATGTATAAATGGACAGTTGAAAAGCAAATGGTCCATAGTTTCAATAGTAGTTATACAAGTTCGTCTAGGGCAGTATCACTCTTCAAGCCCCTTATGTTTAAGGTTTCTCTTCACATTTAATTTCCCAAGAACTGACAGCCACATCACATCCACATCTGTGGGGGTATACGGGGACAAGTGAGCATTTTCCCTATAGTCTCTTTATCAGTTCTGGGTCTATTGGCGAAGAGTGTGAGTTCCATAAAAAAATTTCCCATAGTATACAGTTGTTTACTAGTAAGGGATATAAAATGATTTTTTGTCAACAGCCATAACTTGATTTTTCCAGAGCAGGAAGTGAAATGACTTTGGAGGGCTTGAAGTGACCTCTGCTTAGGGATCTCCCCATGTAATGGCCATACTTGCAACAAGGGATACAGTCCGTCACTTACCCATGGTATCCATAGTTTATCTTTACTTATCAATACAGGTTTTAGATTGATATTAGTATACACAGTAAAGAAGGTTATGGGGTTGATCATTTTGAGGCCCCCATGAGCCTTATCTAAAAATAGAATCCCCCATTTGACTGGGTTCAGCTGACCCCCCCAAACATAGGAGAAGAAGCAACTGTACATTGTTGTTTCTAACTGTTTCGGGAGGGAATATATTGCACTAATGTGTGAAAACATAGAAAGTAAGAAAGTCTTCACCATATATACACTTTTTGTTTTAGCCATTTTCCGTTTGTTCCAAAGGTTAACCTTAGCTTGTGTTCATTGAAGTTCAACTTGTCAATTCAATAAGACCATATCTCCTTTACCAAAAGTCACCCCCAGAATATTACAAGGGCCATTGGTCACCAGAATACCTATAATGTGGTCTGCTGGGAAATTATCTTCGCTGATGATCATGCACTTACTTTTTTGAAGGTTAATGCTGGAATCTGTACACAGCGAGAATTGATGCAAGATCTGTCTGACCTGTGCACAAGAAGCCTTATCTGCTAAAAGAAGGCACAGGTCATCTGCGTAAGTGATGGTCCTAATTTCTGGATCAATACTAGAAAAGGACATACCCACAATACCCATCACTTGGTTAGTTTTATGTACCAATGGGTCCAAAGAGAATATGTAGAGTAGTGGGCTGAGGGGGCAACCTTGACGCATACCCCTCCGTACCCCACTTCCCTTCCCAGTCCATCCGTTATAATAAGATTTAATAACGACTTTTTTTATAGCCTGTTTGTAGCCAACCAACACATTTGGGGGGAATACCATACTTTCTTAGACAATTCCATAGATAACCATGAAGGACCTTATCGAAAGCTTTACTTTGGTCTAAAGCTAAGAGAAACCCAACAGTTCCCTCATTTGTCCTCTTTCCCAAATCTCTATAATGAGAACTAAATTATCACAAATAGATCTTCCTGGGATACTACAAGTTTGGGTGGGGTGAATAAGATCTCCAACCACGAGAGCTAATCTATTTGCCAATAATTTCAATAATATCTTAAAGAGCCACTGCCATAATGTGCTTGGCTTACCATGTGTTGGTCTCTCTCCAACTCCTGTGTTGAATCGCTGTGTTATTCTACTTATTCACAGTTGTTTTAATAGTTAAAAAAAAAAAAAGTAGCATGATGTGAATGTGCGTCCCCGAAACCCCGCTGCATCTGTGGCTCCTGAAACAAAGCGCGATGACATCAGGTTGGGATCGCAAAGCTCATTTGCTGAACTGTCACAGTGGGAAATAATGTAATTTCTTCCCCTATTTGTGACAGAGCTTAGCCACTGAATGAAAATTGAGGAATTGATGCCTATAATTAGTTTTAGGGCAAAGGTAGGGAGATTTATGTGTTATCCTTGCTTGATGACTGTTTAGTTTATAATGTAGAAATTGGAGAAATTCATTTGTATCAGTGCCTCGTTGTTTTGGTGCCAATGTAATTTTAGAGCTGTTTGCTCTGTATTTCTGTGTAGGATATTGTTTCTTGGCTACTACTTTACTGTTCATGGCATTTTATTAATATTGAACTTTACAGTTCCTTGTTTTTAAAAACACAGTTGCTAGTTTTTCCAGATGGCATTGTAACAATATCGTGCTGTGTTGTGTCATAATGCAAATAATTCAATCATGGTCGTGTAGAGTGTAGCATGTCTGAATACAGGGTTTGTGTATAGTTTCTGGACTCTATCAAGTGGTACAGGCACAAGCTTGGGCTTTGTTATTTAGCATGTTTCAGATGTGAATGATTGTTTAAAGAGCTACTGCCAAGTTATTTTTTCTGCCATATCTGCACAGCTATTGTTTACGAAGTGGCCTGGCATCATATGCCTTACTGGCATCAGGCATAAATAGCAGTTTACACATTAGCACTATACTGTATTCATTACTATTTACAGTGAACAACCCCTTTACTGTAAACATTTGGTCTGAGTTTTTATTCCAGTGCAATCATATCAGGTTTTGTTGTTATTTCCATTGTTATAATTGAACATAACACTTTGTAAGTTTGTGGCCCAGTAAGTAGTAATTGCAAATTTTAAATGTGGTTAATCATTGTATTGCGTATGGCTGCTCAAAGAGAAACAGAGATAAAGTTAGCTTGCATCGTTTCCCATCTGATATCGTTAATTGTAATAAGTGGAATCAGGCAGTTGCAGCCACACGTCTTGACTGAAAGGGCCTTCTAATAACAGTTGCCTCTGTACTGACCATTTCACAGTAGATTCTTTTGAACCTATGCATATATTGCAGCAGCAGTTTGGTCTTAACGATGGGCATGTTTGCCGACGCCTTAGACCAGATGCCATTCCAACCATCTTTGCCAAACAACCAATTCCAGGCAGCCTTGGAAAGGTTTGCAAAAAACCACGTGTTTCCAGGGCCCGTGAAAAGAGAGAAATACAGGAGGTAGTTATGGCCTATGTTTATTGGTACTTATACTAGCATACTAACCTACTATGAAGACAGCAGAATATGCCCTATGGTCTATGAAGTCTGTTTGATGGTCAGTGCCTATGCAGGGCACTGCTTTTAGTGCAAATCTCTCTCAAAAAAAAGGACCCGCATTTACCTGCGTACTCTCCCCCTACACCTATCCCAGCACTTGTTGAACTCCTCCACAGTAGTATCAGTCTCCAGTTCCTGGGAAGCACATTCCAGAGCTACACCACTCTCTCAGTGAAGTAGCTCATCTGTGTTTCCCCATCCAGCTTCATTTGGTGTCCCCTGGTTGCCCCTTGCTCCCTCTAATGAAAGACCCCCTCAAGACTTACCCTATTTATTCCTTTGAGATACTTGGATGCCTCTTATCATATCCCCACACCTCTGTCTATTCTCTCCTCCAATGAGTACAGGTTGAGCTCGCACAGTTTCTCCCCATAGGGCCTTTCACCTAGCCCCAGTAACATCCTGGTCGCTGTCTTCTGTACCCTGTCTTATAATGCAATGTCCTTCTTTATGTAGTGATGCTTAAAGTGCATGCAGTATTCAAGGTGTGGTATAATCAGGCAATCATACAGCTGGAGGGGTACCTTAGTACTCCTTGAGGGTATCCCCCATCTGTGCACTGCAGCATTTTGGTTGCTGGTGCTGCCGTCCTTTTATAATGCTGTGAGTTGTTCATTTTGCCATCTGGTACCACCTCAAGGCCATTCTCACCCTTAGAACTGTTGAGCATCTCCCCCCCTCCAAATGTAGAAACAAGTCTTAATTTAGGCTCTGAGGTGCATAACGCTGCATGTCGCAGCATTAAACTTTAGTTTCCAGAGTCATGGCCATCTCCCTAGCATCTCCATGTGTTATTGGAGATTCATCATTCCCTCCTCCCCATGCACCATCACCGATAGCTTCATGTGATGCACAAAGAGTCTCATCAGTCTCCTGATACATCTTCTGATGTCAGCGACACAGGCATTAATAGGAGTGGGCTCAACATCAACCCCTGTGGTACCCCACTACTGAACAGCCAGGAGTATGACACCTCACTTCCCTCCCCCACCCACTCTCACCATATGTTCTTGCACTGCCAAACAGTTTTGTTATCCACCTGAACATCTTTTCCCCCACTCCCATACTCTGCAATGTCCTCAGTAGGCCATGATGTGGCACGTATTCAAATGGACTGCTGAAGTACAGAAAGAGGATATCCACTATTCTGCTTTGCTCCTGTGCTCTTGTAAAAGTCTACCCAAATGGCCTGGCAAGATCTGCCCTTAACAAAGCCATGCTGGTGTTCATCTAGGTGTGTTATTGCAAGTTTTAATAACATTTAGACATACTGTATGTTGCATACGCATGCAATACATGATACTCGAATAATTACATTAACGGTTGTGATTGAAGTAAGCAGTAAGAAACAACCCAATGTGCATGGAACATATGTCATCACATGGACAGAGATGCAATAAGGCATGATACCCCTGACTCAATGCCGTTAGCCACTGTCATGTGTAGAAAAAAGTTCCATGCACACAAGGTCATGTCTTATTGTGCGTATAAAAAGGTGTAATATGTATTATTGTATCAATATCAATATCAATATCAAATTTATTTTTAAAAGGCGCTTTTCTTAAATCAAAGCACCTGTACAAATAAATATAACAATAAATATAATAAATCAAATTAACAAAAATCCTTAAAAGCTATATTAAAAAGGTGGGTCTTCAGCGCTCTTTTAAAACTAAGGACGGTCGGGCAGTCTCGCACCTGACGAGGTAGAGAGTTCCACAGGGTAGGTGCCATAAAACTAAACGATCTAGCACCAGATGTTTTCAAACGTACCCTGGGAATCTCTAGCAATCCCTTGTCAGTGGATCGGAGGGGGCCAGAGGTACTATAGGGGCACAGGAGCTCTTTCAGGTAGGCAGGTCCCAGATCATGTAGGGCTTTATAGGTCAGCAAACCGACCTTGGTAGTCGCCGCAAACTGGCAGCCAGTGCAGTCCCGGAGCACAGGCATTATGTGACTGGATCTAGAAACTCCAGTCAACAGCCTGGCTGCCGCATTCTGCACCAGCTGCAGAGCGGCGGTTCAACCCCGATAGCCCTAGGTATAGGAGTTCAGTAGTCAAGCCGAGGTAACAAAGGCGTGGATCAATGTTGGAAGGTCCTCTGGAGGAACCAAGTGCTTCACCCTGGCAATATTCCTCAGATGAAAAAGGAAGTCTTTATAACCGCTGACACCTGGGATTTAAGTGTCAAATGGTCATCAATGTACTCATGAATTTTGCACCTGGTCTGAGGTCGTCAGCTGGACATCTCCAAGCCATAGGCCTGAGGGTGATCCCTCTGGCAGACCCGCCTCACAGCGACCTATATCCACAACCAACACCTCAGTTTTCTCCGGGTTTAACCTCAGCCAACTCCCATTCATTCATTCTTGGATTTCTTCAAGGCAGTTATTAAATACTGACAAGGCAGCGTCCTGACCGGGCACAAAAGACATATACAGCTGGGTATCATCTGCATAGCAGTGAAAACCCAAACCGTACCATCTAATAATCGCCCCCAATGGTAGCATATACACCAAAAACAACATGGGTGCTAAAATGGAGCCCTGCGGTACCCCACAGGGCAGGGAGAATGATGCTGAGGAAAAAATTCCCGACACCACTCTCTGAGTCCTACCTTCAAGGTAAGATTGAAACCATCTGAGGACCGTACCAGACAGTCCACAGACTAACCGCAGGTGCTCCAATAGCACACCATGGTCAACGGTGTCAAACGCTGCAGAGAGATCAAGTAGTACCAAGATGGATCGGGTCTCTGATCTCTGCCATTAGGATGTCATTTAGTACTAATGCAGTAGCTGTCTCGGTACTATGCCTTTCCTAAATCCAGACTGGAGCAGAATCGTGAATATTGTTGTTGGTCAGATGATCCTCCAACTGCACTGCGACCACTTTCTCAATAACTTTACCCACAAAGGGTAAGTTAGAGACTGGCCTGTAATTTGCTAGACAGTATGGGTCTAAGGAGGGTTTCTTTAAAAGGGGCTTAATTATAGCCTCTTTGAGGGGATCTGGAAAAATCCCCCTCTCCAAAGACTTCCATACAATCAAAGCTAGGACTAGGCCAATCTTATCCACGCAACCCACTAAGAGGCGCATGGGACCAGGTTCCAAATCACAGCAGGTCGGTCGCAGTGCTCGAATGATCATCACAACATCCTCGATTATGGGAAGGCTGAAGTCAGACCATTCCAACTGGGTGTTTGACATCTCCTGACGACCACCGCTGCTCCCATTAGGAGGGAAGAAGCGAATGTCCGATCTGATTTTGGCAACCTTATCTGCAAAGAAGAGAGCAAGCTCCTCACACCATTCTTGAGATAAGGCTCTTCTGGGCTGAAGACAAACTGGATTGCACAGTCTGTCCACAGTCGAAAGAGCTGAGCAGGTCTATTCTGTGCAGCCACTATCTCTCTGGACAGAATTCTGCCTTCTCTACGAGAGATGGCGGATTGATAGACTAAATAATGGTCCATCAAACTAAGCATCATCCTCACAACTGGACTTTCTTAGCGCCTCTCAGCCTTAGCCAACTCTCCTCAATTCCCTCATGGTCTCATCAAACCAAGGAGACCTGGGGCGAGGAGTAAGAGGACGAACACGAAATGGTGCAACAGAATCCAGGGCCCCTGTTACTGCCTCATTATAGGCATGTAGCAGATCACCTGGATCCATGCAATCTATCGGTAGGCTTGATAGGTCCAACACCGCCATCAGGTCCTCTGGGGATATGCCCCTCAAAGGGCGGTATCGAACCATCTCCGTGGGGGAAGACTTAACAGGGGTGGCCTCAAAACTGAATCTAATGGAGTGATGGTCTGACCATCCAACCGGTTCCACCACCAAGTCAGATATCCCCATCCCGAGAAGGAACACCAGGTCCAATGAGTGTCCACCCACATGGGTCGAGGAGGAAACCACCTGTGTGAAGCCCAGTGATATCATCAACTGCAGGAAATCTTGACCAAACCTAGAGAATTCATCGTCGACCCAGGCATTGAAGTCCCCAGAACCAACCATCTGGGGGACCCCATAATGAGTCGACAATGAATCTCACGACTTCCTGCAGAAAAACATTCTCGTCACCTGGTGGACGATATCGAAGTATCCTGCACCCCACCCTCGCCCACATGTACTCAAAGGATCTGGTGACTCCGCTGGCACCTCCACCAGACCCAGTTCTGACTTATAACACATGGCAACACCCGCCCTCGATCCTGCCTCGGGCGGTGTATCACCGAGTACCCAGCCGGAATTGCTGCGGCTAATACAGGCCCAGCATTTTCATCCAGCCAGGTCTCGGTAATGCATGCCAGGTCAGATGACTCAACAAGATCAGCTATAATAGCCGTCTTGTTTTTAATAGACCTGGCATTGCATAACACCGCTCGAGTAGGACAAACCTCCGATAGTGACCGGCCTACCTGCTGATTGTACTATGATTACTATGATTGTACTTGTCCCATTTCAACAAAGCCTGCCTATATGCTGGTGAATCATGTTATTCTGCTAATGTATGCCACAAATGTCCATCTACCTACATTGTACAAGCAGTAGTACCCTACAGGGTGGGTGGTATTGGGCAGTAGCGTACCACCCAGGGGCATAATGAGTCCAGACCCCACAGGCAGAGGTTCTTATAGTACCTGGAAGGTCCGGTATTGCACAATACCGCCCAACACTGTATGGTATTACTGCTTGTACAATGCAGGCAGGTGGACCTTTGTAGCATACATTAACAGAATAACATGATTCACCAGCATAGAAGCCGGCTTTGTTGAAACGGAACAAGTACAATAATACATAGGAGACCATTTTATATGCACAATAAGACACGACCGTGTGCACATGGAAAATATTTTAACACACGGCAGTGGCTAAAGGCACTGAGTCAGGAGCAGCATGCCTTATTACATTACTGTATGTGCGTTACAATATGTTCCATGCACACCATGTCATATCTCATTGTGCGTATAAAAAGGTCTCATATGTATGATTGTACCTGTTCCATTTCAATAAAGATTGCTCATATGCTGGTGAATAATGTTATTCTGCTAATATTTGCTACAAACGTCCATCTGCCAAAATTGTACAAGAAGTAGTACCAGACAGTGTGGGTGGTATTGAGCAGTACCGTACCGCCCAGGGGCATAATGAGTCCAGACCCTGCATGCGGGGGGCTTTATAGCATCCATCAGGTTTGGTATTGCTGCTATCTCCTAACGTAGCGTGTATATTATTGTGCTTAGAAAATGGGCTTACTGTAGCGGTTTGATGTGGTCGGACCATCACTCTATAAGGTTCAATTTCGCAGCCCTCTCCTTTTGAGACTGCCCCTTTGGAGATGGCCTGGTACTGCCCTTTGAGGGGTGTTAACCCTGAGGGTCTGATGGCGGTGCTGATCCTATCGAGTTGGCCTGTGGAGTGCTTGGAGCCAGATGTCTTAGTAGTGCACTATAATATGGTGCTGAAGGCTCTGGATTCTATAGCACCTGTCCGAGTTCACCCCCTCTCCCTCCGCCCTCGGTCCCCTTGGTTTGCTGGGGCATTGAGGGAGTTGAGGAGTTGAGGGAGCTGAGGAGAGCAGGGAGAAGATTGGAATGCTGTTGGCAGAAATCTGGCCTGGAAGGGGACAGGCTTAGATTGATTGGCCATTATATGGACTATCAATCAGAAATCTCCAGTTAGAAGGCAGACTTCCAGTCCAGAGGAATAGCTGCATCAAGGAATCAACCAGCCCAGCTGTGCAATCCAGCCTGCCTGCAGGGTCGGAGAGCTTTTCCACAAATAAAGTGTGATGAGTTTGCTCAGTTCTTTGATGATAAGGTGTTATCGATCAGGTCGGAGATCCGCAAAACACGTTCAAATGAGCATGGTGGTTGTCGATGCGAGGCTAAAGGCCCTTGGTCTGCCTGGATGGTTTTCAGCCAGTCAGCAATCATGGATATCATGAAGATTGTCCAGGGCTTGCAACTGACTTGCTGTAGTTTGGATCCTGATCCTACACGCCTCCTGGTGGGGTGCGTGGATGCGATCGGACCAGTCCTTGCTGAGATAGTCTGGTGCTCATTGGACCAAGGGATGTTCCCGGAGTCCCTGAAAGAGGCTATCATGACACCCCTTTTAAAGAAACCTTCCCTTGACACTGACTGTCTCGCCAACTGCAGACCAATCTCTAACCTGCCCTTTTTGGGCAAGGTTATTGAGAAAGTAGTCGCGTCACAGCTCGATGACTTTCTTACCACCCATGAAGTCTATGATCCTCTCCAGTCCAGTTTCAGGAAGAGGTGTAGTACCGAGATGGTGTTGGTTCGAGTACTGAATGATCTCCTAATAGCGAGAGATTGGAGGAGCTGTTCGATCTTGGTCCTCCTCGATCTCTCTACAGCATTTGATACCATGGACCATGAGATGCTGCTAGAACACCTGCGGCTACTCTGCGGACTGTCGGGGATAGTCCTCAGATGGTTCCACTCTTTCCTCATGGGCAGAACTCAGAGAATAGTATCAGGAATTTCTTCCTCTGCTCCCTTTGCTCTGTGCTGTGGGGTGCCACAGGGTTCTGTGTTTTCCCCCATGTTGTTCACAGTGTATATGCTGCCATTGGAAGACATTATAAGGTGTTATGGGCTGAGTTTTCACTGCTATGTAGATGATACTCAGCTCTGTATGTCCTTTGTACCCAAACAAAATGATGCAATATCAGTCATTAACAACTGCCTCGCTTTGATTCAGGACTGGATGAGTGCTAACTGGTTAAGACTGAATCTGGACAAGACTGAGGTGCTGGTTTTGGACCATGGTCACCGTGTAGAGAAGTTGACTCCTGGGTCTTCCTCTGGTCTTGTGTTAGGGGGTAACCAGTTGAGACCTTCTGAACAGGTACAAAATCTGGGCGTAATACTTGACAGTGAGCTGGTGCTTAAGATACAGGTGTCAGCCAATTGTTAAGTCTTCTTTTTACCATCTGAGGAATATAGCCTGGATAAAACACCTTGTTCCACACCATGACCTCCCGGTGTTAGTTCATGCCTTTGTATCTTTGCATCTTGACTACTGTAATGCTGTATATCTAGGGTTGCTGGGGGTTGATTTCCATCACCTGCAGCTGGTGCAGAACACTGCAGCCAGGTTGTTAACTGGGTTACCAAGAACTTGCCACATCACACCTGTGCTGCGCGAACTGCACTGGCTGTCGGTGTGATAGAGGATCACCTTCAAGGTCGCGTTGCTGACCTATAAGACCCTACACGGACAGGGACCGGGCTACTTGCAAGATCTCCTTCGGCTCTACCGCCCTCTCCACCAACTCTGTTCCACCGACGAGGGATTGCTAGAGATTCCCAGGGTTCGTCTTCAGTCATCTGGGGCTAGAGCTTTTTCTTTTGTGGCCCCAACCCTGTGGAACTCTCTACCTCATCAGATTAGAGAGTGCCTGTCCACAGAGTCCTTTAAAACTGCATTGAAGAGTTATTTATTTGAATTAGCTTTTTAATATAATATATACTTGTCCTGCTGCCTTTTAAATGTTTTAGATTTGTATTTGTTATTGTTACATTATGTGTTGCTACATTTGTTTTGTACTTGGGCTTTGATATTTCAAAAAGCGCATTGTAAATAAATCTTGATTTGATTTGATGTTTAAAAATGTAACAAAAATTAAAGAGGAGCACATTTGTCATGTGTTTGTAGAGTAGTACCTCCTTCCTGAGGTATTCCATCTTCTGTTGTCTAATCTTGCATTGTTCCTGTTACCTACCACTGCCTGTGAAACAATGTTTCCCACACAGTACTCTGCTGTCATCATTATTTTCATCGTTATTGCACTGTACAAGAAAATGCTTTGTTGCATGGTTTTAAACCTTGTTGTACCAGCCTTTTTTTTTTCTGAATCAGAATGTGCATTGGGACATCGAGGTATTAGGAATGCACCCTTATGTGAAACTGCACATGACAGCATTGGTCAGTGTACACCATGAACAGTGATGTTATCCCAATACAATAAAGTCCATTAGCTACATAATCTGCACACAAATTAGGAATCAGCCGAGTTTTTTTCTGACTGTATGCAGTCTGTCATATGGCAACCCACCCCCCAAGATACATAAATGTTTACTGCCACACCACATGCTCCCCCAGCACACCCCACTATAGACACTCACAAACGTTTTTTTTCTTTCAGATTCCTAACATTGTACACATCGTTAGTAAAAAACCCTGTAAGATAAACTGAAAATTTTTTTATTCAAGCTTGGCTCACAGCATCCACAGTACACCTGAAGTTATAGCATGACACCTATTATTGATTAATTGTAACTCTTCTTTGAACTGCCTCCACCCTGACCATGTCTTTCAAGATTGGCTGCCTCCGGAGCTGAACACCGTATTCATAAAAGAAGGACGCAGTAATGATTTGCACATTTGTTATAATCATCTATGCAACCATCTGTAATGAATGATGTTATATGTAACTTGGATATATCCATGCATACTATGGCTTTATTATTATTCAGTGCATGTTATATACATTTGTGCCACATATACCCTATATGTGTGAAACAGTCAAATATTATTTGGGTTTGCCATTATGAAATGCTACAACTGTAATCATTGATACACATGTGTTTCTCAATAGCTCCAACCTACGGAGTAGCCTTGCATAGTATTGGGCTTCAGTAATGATTAGTCATGTAAGAATTACCACCAAAGACTGTGTTATTTAATTAAAAATTATTAAAATGTCATTCATACATGTGGATATTGATATCATACTGTTAGTCAACTGAAAGCACCTGGTGCTGGCTATATGAAATAATGGAACTGAGGTTATTAACCTGCGTGTGTGGCATGTTGGTGCCCCATACTCATGCTCACATGCTTTGAAATGGTGCCTGTAACATTAATAAATGGATGCAATGGTGTTTGTGAATCCTGACCAGGAAAACAGTGAAATCTGACCACATCAGAATGGATGATATCATATTGTCATCCTTTTTGGGTGAGTGAATGTCCCATCATACCGAATGCATGACATGCATGTTTATTTCTATGCTATCATATATGCATGATTTGTACATCTAGACCATCATTTTTAGAGACGTTTAATTCCTATTGATTACAGTATGTTACGTAATTTTTTTTAATACATATTTCTTTTGTAATGTCTGGTTCAATCAGGTTGTGAATATGCTTCTCAGCAAGTCTGCCGCTGCTCCAGAAATACATTCTGAAGTTGTCAGTCATGACTAAGATGATGTTCAAGTGGATGATGAATTCCCCACCATGGAAACTGAAGTGTCAGCGGACTGAAAGTATTTCTGTTTAGGTGTCAAGTGCCGATCTCCAGCTTATGGTTAACAAGAAGATTCAGGTCCATGTCCATGGTGTGAACAAAGGTTAGTATTATTTCTTTTAATTGTTTATAAAACAAGGGGTCTGAGTAGGGACAGAACTATAGTTAATGTCAAGTCATCACATTTTCTGAAATAGGTGAAGTCTGTTTTGTGTATTGATCATCACCCTTTTAAACCTGACTGTTGTGCTCATCTGTTTGATCTATTCTGTTGAAGGGGGGGTTGGGAAGTACTTCTCCTGCGTTGTATAACATTTTGTTTGGCTGTTATGAGTGCTCCTAACAGCCAGCCTATATTGACTTTGTACTGAGAGTGATAGGGGGGACATGACAGGAACTTGCAAGTACCTGAAGACATTCAACAAATTCCAAGAAGGTAGCATGTTTTAGAAAATGAGATGTGCAATAACAAGGGACACAGTTTGAAGATAGAGTGGAACCAGATCCGGGGCAATGTGAGGAAGTATTTTTTCACAGTGAGGGTGGTGGACGCCTGGAACGTACCTTCCTGATGTGGTCTTGGGTCAAAAACAGTGGGAAAATTCAAGCATTCATGGGAGAGCTGTAAGGCAATTTTATAAAACAGGTGACAAAATCCTTGATTCTGATTGGTTATTTACCTGTGCATGAAATCTGTTCCATGCACAGGTAATAACAAGATTACAAAACCATGACCGCATTGCAAGAAAACATGGTGCCAATTGAACATTTGCATTTGAAATAGGCCATTTCACCCCCTCAGTAACACTGTTCATCCTGTGTTTGCAGGCTGATCGATTAAACTTTTGTCACTCACTGCACCGCACTCACTGCTGTCAACTTCTGCCGTTCTTTGGTCTCTCACCTGCTTAGTCCACATCTCCCTCTCTCTATCACCCTTCCTCTGCCATCGGCTTCCGTTACTCCATCAAAGTGTGATGCTTGCACACAAGCTATCGGGAGGTTTTGAAAAAAAAAACATGCCGACTGCAGTTGGGTCCTCCAAGAACCGCAGTGTCAGCTCATAGATGGTATGTGTACAGGTCATTTACATGTGGTTGCTCTGTCCTACATTGGGAAAGAAGTCTAGGGCATGGTGTGGTGAGTATGGGCTGCCCATAAGCACGGTGCAGCAGGGAAGGATAGCATCAGCTTAGCATTGATTGCAAGTGTTCCTTGTTCAAGTCCTAATGCCTTATTACGACCCTGCCCGTGTGGTAAAATATTTACCATGTCCACACCATTGTGTCTTATGTCAACATGTGAACAAATGAGCCATTGTCTAAGTGCAATAATAGCCTCCAGGGTGGGCGGTATTGGGAAATACTGGACCTTCCAGAGGCTATAAGGCCCTCCGCCTGTGGTGTTGGGCCTCATTACATCCCTGAGTGGCCTGATATTTCCCTATACCACCCACCCTGGAGGGTATTATTGCTTACATACAGTACAAGTCACATTCAACTGTTCCATCAACTCACTGGTGTAGCATTTTGTTTTGTGATGCTACTGCAGTGGCAGCTCGAACTGTTGAAGCTTTCAACTAGTTTCCAACCATCTTTCACTACCTATTCAACTCATTTGTAACTGTTCAGTGAAATAGCAGTAGCTGTATTTTTATGGCATTGTTTATAAAGATCACAGCATTCCTTAAGAGCATTATTTATAAATATCACAGCATTCCTTAAGAGTTGTTTAGTCTGCCTTCTGAAATGAAACTCATAAGCACTCAGCTGAAAATAAAGCTTATAGTACATAACAGCTAGATGCAAACCAATACTAACCTTTTACTAATTCATTGACTTAAACACTGCACAAATTAGGAAACTCACTGAACAATGCTACACCAGTGAGTTGAGGGAAAAGTTTAATGTGACTTGTACTGTAGTTGTGGGGTAGGAGGAACTGGGCTGTTGGTAAACTAGAAACTGCAGCTTATCTGATAAGTAGGGAAATAGTCGAAGTAGGTGTGTCATATGCTCCTTATCTGATGTGAAACTGTAGTATTCTGTAAGTTAAACTTATTTTTTGTTTATTGAACTGCTGCCTGTAACTGCATCTACCCACTTTGGCTACAGGTATTTCTGCTGAGCCAGCTACGTGTGAAATTGGCATTCAGTGTACATGCTGGATGACACCAATGTGACTCATACAAATGACATCAACATGGGTAATGACACTGAATCTGAACATGAAGATGATGGTGGTGAATACGAATATGAAGAATATGATGATGATTACGTTCCTTCTTTGCCAGTGGAATCTGACAGTTGTGATGAAGACATAGATGACACATAGAAGTTAATAAAACAGAGGAATCTTTCATAGAAGACCCAAATGAGACCGTATATACCAACCCTAAATTTATAATCTTTCAATCTTGTTTACTGAAACTATTCAGCTTGTGCCACTGCCCAAAGTGTGATGAGCCTGGTCTAACCTTTAAAAAGTGAATAATAGGCAGCATTCTGATTGTTACTGCTACTTGCATCTCTTGCAGTAAAACATGTACTTGGCACCGCCAGCCATATGCTGGATGGATACCAGCTGGCAATATATTACTATCTGCTTCAATTCTATAGTCCAGATCAATAGTGGCTAGAGTTATGTGCATGTTCAAACACATTGACATTCACACTTTGTCAACCTTACTACTACAGTACCAGTAATAAGCACTGCATGGAAAGAAAAGCAAGATTGGGTAATCGCTTCACTTCAATCTGAAGGCCATGGATTAATTTGTGGTGGAGATGGACTTGCAGATAGTCCTGGCCATTGTGCGAAGTATGGGACCTATACTATGATGGAGTCGGCAGTGGGCATTGTTCTAGATGTTCAGCTCACACAGGTATGCTCTGAAATGGCATTTAATATGTGTTGTTCAATAATTTAATATATGGTCATAAAGTCAGTACAGCATCAGTGAAGATTTAGGCACTGGACGCAACACGTAAAGCAATGCTGGTGACCCTTGTTCGTTTACAGACATGGTTCATTGTGGGTCAGTAGGGATGGTTTGGATTGAATGACCCTATGAATGGTCTCTTCTCCTGAGGGTATGTTTGAGGGGATTTCCCATGTAGTAGTGGACTTTGGTGGTAAAAGGGTACAACACTATCATCTTGATGTATAAATTGTTGTCAAGACATCAGACTGCAGGGTGAATGTAGTAATACACTGTATGTTGGTCTTGTGCAGTGTGTTTTCAACAGCTGTTATTATATTAATATGTACAATAATAATTATGTGACACTATATGCACCTTTTAACATACCTATGTGACTATAGTGTCTATAAATTTTGTTAACAGATTAACGAGTGTGGTGGTAGTCATGGCATGGAGCTAGAAGGTCTAAAGAGAAACATTGACACAATTAACAGATGGGATTTGGACATACAGCAAATTGTGACTGATTGTCATTGTCAGGTTTTAAAGTGGATTAGAGAAAACATGCCAGACGTTGACCATAGGTATGATGTGTGGCACGTCTCTAAGGGTAAGTGTCGTATACCCATAGTTTGATGTTCATAAAAGTTGGCCTTTTTAATATAAATGTACTGTTTTATTTTCCGAATACTTGTGTACTTTAGCGGTGTTTCAAGCACACATTCCTGGTATTCATTTATCTTTCAGCTGAAAATGTATTCTTAACTTTGTATTGCATTTTCATATATTCTTTTCGGGGATTAAAAAAAACTGATAGATATTTCAAACAACAGAGAATGCACACAGCTGAAACCATGGACAGGATCGATAGTTAACCATCTTTTTTCCTTTTTAAAAGATACTTTTATTATTTTTAAATATAACTAAACAGGACAACATACAGTTATATTGATTTTTCCACTTCATAATCCACAAATAGCATTTAACAATCATAATAAATAATTCATATCCTTTATAATATTACATAATTCCAATGACTGTTAAATATAATAACATCATGTTATTCACAAAAAATTTATATTAAATGCTAAATACCCCATCTCCCCTTCCCTCCACCCTCTTAGGACCTATTGTATAACCCATAATGGTATAAAATCATCTCTCATGTTTGAATAGATCATATCATCTGTTTTCCATCCAATAATTCTTTCCCTAAATTCTCAAACAGAATTGTTTCTCTCACTTAAAACCACCATTTTTTTTTGGTAAAAATTAAACTGTTTGGGAGTTCCAGTTGTCCAAAATATGTCTTTTAGTAATAATTGTGCCTACATACAATATTTTACCCTGATTAGCATCTAATTCCATTCCTTCAATATCATTAAAAGTCATTTTTGGGAAGGAACTATTTACCCTTTTCCCTATTATCTCCCCAATCCAAGTAGCTGTTATTTCCCACAGAGGTTTTATTTTGGGACCATCCCATAGACAGTGGAATAAATCAGCCTTTTGATTACATAAATGCCGACACTTTTTAGAGCTATTTTTTGGAAAATTACCAAGAAGTTCAGGTGTGAAGTAAGCTCTAGCCAAGATCTTTTTCTGTATAGTACTATTTTTAGAGTAAACATAATCTCTATAAATCTTGGCCCTTAGATTTTTCCACTGTTGACTGGCATACAGTGGTAGTCATTGAAAAGTTTCTCAGTACTGAGGTATACCCGGATATACTGAGGCAGAATGAGGCAGGATCACATTACAGTTAATGCAAATTACCTCAGCGGGACCTCAAGGTACCTCAAGGTAGGAAACTTTTAGATTAGTACCACAGTATATAACCCTTGATTCCAAACTCCATTTAGTATTTATTTGGTTCCAAATATCTTGATCTGGGTTAACTAACTGATAGTAAATTTTTTGGAGGGTCTTTTCCTTCCAATGCAACACCATTTTATTTTTCTGGTCCAAAATGTTCAAAAGATTACTACCTGGTTTAACTATCATTGTATTCTTTATTAGAGAAAAAGTTTTACTAAGCTTTAAATATTGTAAAAAATTACATGTATAATTTGAAGTAGTTAATTGTTTTATAGTATCATATTCCTTCTTTGGTTAATAGATGGTATCATTTTTTTACTCCTTTTTACTCAAACATTCTATTAATTTCCAGTCATTCAAGGTCCAAGAATCACTTGAATTGGAAATCTATAAATGTAACCAGGGTATCGTATTTTTTTGAATTAATCTCATAATCTCTTAATTTCTTGTTTTAACCCAATATTTATTGTGTTGCATAGGAAGGAAGACACCTTTTTCCTTTTAGTCCCATACATTAAACTATAACTCATTTCCTTGCCATTTGATAACCTTAAGGGCATTTCCCTCTCATTCCTATAATTCTCCCCAAAGTCATCCTCCCACCACTGTTTAATTTGAAAGGCCAATTCATAATAAAAAGGGTCTGGGCAACTTTAACCCCTACTTTTCTATGGGATATTAGCAATGTCCAGGAAATTCAAGGTTTCCCACCTCTACATAAAATGTTCTTAAAAATCCTTTTAACAGTATCATACCAACATTTTGTAGGACTACCAACAACTGCCTGGATAACATATACTATATGTGGGATGGCCAACATTTTTATTGTTTCTAGCCACCCATATAAGGACAGTGATAACTTTTCCCAATTATTAAGCAGGCCCCTTACCTTTTCTTTTGCCATATTATAATTTAGCTTAATTAGTTCTTCTTGCTTATTACAAATGGTAATGCCTAAATATAAAATGTTGTCCTTTATTTGAAAATGTTGAGTTATACTTTCTGACAATTTATAATCCAATTTGTTAATAGCCAGTATAACTGATTTGGATTGATTTAATTTGTATCCAGACACTCTATAATACATACATACCTCTTGTAAAAATTTGGGCAGTACTAAATTTATATTTTTGATAATTAGCATAATGTAATCTGCAAAGGCATACATTTTTTTGCCAGATTATTCACTCTTCACCCCTCAGTGGCTCTGTTAGCCTTTATATTATTTAAAGAAGGCTCCACGGTCAATATATATATAACATCAGAGACAAGGGACAACCCTGTCTAACTCCATTGTCCATACTCATAAATTCTGATAAGTAACTATTTATAGAAAATCTAACAACTGTGCTCTTATATAATTTGTAAATTACATTTATAAAGTTCTTTGGACTTTTCCATGCTTCCAAATATGCAAACATGAAATTCCTATTTAAAACATCAAAAGCGTTGGTAGCATCAATAGCTAATAAATGAAAGGGTTCCTCTTCTTTATGTATAAATTGCATTGTATTTTGTACTGTTCTCATAGCTTGAAAAAGTGTGTGGCCCTGTACAAAGCCATACTGTTCTTTATTAATAACTTTCAGTAAGTTTGTCTTAATTCTATTTCCTATTAATTTTGCTATTATTTTATAATCGGTATTTAACAATGCAATTGGATGGTAACTGTTTACTTTTTTAGGATCCTTGCCTTCTTTTGATAGGAGTACAGTTCTAGACTCTTGCATGGAGATCAACACTTCATTGTCACTTGCCATTAGTTCATTTATTATGGACAATAACCTTGGGGCTAGTTGAGTACAGAAAGTTTGGTAAAATTCTATTGTTAACCCATCCAAAACAGGGCTCTTATTTTTTGGAAGCAATTTTATAACATCATAAATATCCTGTTCAGTAAAAGTTGTTTCATCACAAACTAATTGTGAAATATAACTGTTAATTATAAACTTGTTTATTTCTTCCTTATTTGAATCATACTTCTGTTGGTATATTTTCAGGTATTCCTCAATTACTAAATTACCCATCTCATCATCTTTAAATACTTGATCCCCTCTGTCATTTTCTAATACTGTTATTAACATTGCCTCTTTTTGGTTTTTTAATTGGTTAGCTAACACTCTCCGTGTTTTTCCGCTTGTATATACCATGCTTGTTTACATTTTTTTACATTACCCATGACCTGTTTATTAATCATATCAGTTTTCTTTAACCTAGCTTCAGCCCACTTATTATAATAGGCATTTTAATCCTGTTTAACTTTAAGATCCAATATTTTAAGTTCTTTGTCCAATTCCTGTTCCTTTTGTCTAGTCTTTTTATTTATATGAGCTTGATGTGATATAATTATCCCCCTACTTACTGCCTTAAATGCACCCATAAGACAGTTATTGGTTGTCCTCAACATGATTTATGTCCCACAATTTGTCCATTCCCACTCTCATTCTATCCTGAAACTCTTTATCCAGTAAAATATTATTATTTATTCTCCATAATTTAGTTTTTTTTTTCTGTTAGGATCTTGAAAATGTATATCCATTTCAATTAAGGCATGATCTGATATTATTGTCAGTTTATGCTCCATTTGCTAAACATTCCTCATCAATGTTGTAGAGACAAATACATAATCTATTCTGGAAAGCCTTTATTTTTAGAATCATAATGAGAATACTCTCTTATTGAGGGAAATAACAGTCTCCAACTGTCAGTAATGCTATGCTGATTTACAAAATTATTTAATACTTTAGTATGTAACTTGTTGAAATATATGGATTTAGTTAACTTATCCAATTCTGGATTCATTAGTACATTAAATTCCCCCATCAATACTATTAAGTCAGATTGTAAATAAACAAGACCTTTTGTAAGCTCTGCCAAAAAATCTTGATAGCCAACAAAAGGAGCATAAACCGAAGCCACACTCAGAATTTGACCTAACAATATTATGTTCACCATGATAATCTGGCCTTGTGTCTTAGTTATCCAAAACAGTAAGGCCAGAAATATTTTTATAAATCAACATAACCTCTGCCTTCTTTCTAGTACCTATAGAATAAAAATATTCTGACATCCATCTTGTTTTAATTTTACAGATTTCCTTGTCATCTAAGTGTGTTTCCTGAAATGCAATACACACTGCCTTAGATTTTTTAATATATCCCAATACTCTTTTTCTCTTTGTAAGTGTGTGCATACCATTAACATTCATGGTACCACATATCATATTCGTCTTAATACTATCCATTAGGCCTGAATATCCCCTCATTCCAATTTAGTCAGAGAATCATTTCCATTTTTTTCACCTAGTTTTTCCAAAATACAGTAATACCCCCTGAATCTACAACAGGTCATCCACCCATCTCTAGCCTTATAAATATATATATATATATATATATATATATATATATATATATATATATATATATATGGGAGCAGATATATATATCTCTGCTCCCATCCTAGCCAAAATTCAAGAGCATCTAGTTCTGTCCCAGCTCCACCACCATCTAGATACCATATCATTTTTCACCCCCTACCAAGCCAGCTTCAGAAAAAAATCACTCCACCATCACCTCCCTCCTTCGCCTCACTAACTCCATCCTTACGGGGATGGACAAAGGGGAATTAACAGCAGCCATATTTATCGACCTGGCAAAAGCCTTCGACACAGTATCTCATCCCCTGTTGCTGGCCAAACTTGTCCAAGCTGGACTGTCTGTGAACGCAAGTAATTGGTTCCACTAGTACCTGTCAGGCAGGTCCCAATCAGTCCGTATTGGCTTGGCAAAATCCACCTCACTTCCTCTCACCTGTGGAGTCCTCCAAGGGTCTGTACTCGGCCAGCTGCTGTTCTCTATCTTTCTCAATGATCTGCCTGCTGCCTGCCCACAAACGGCTATCTATATGTACGCAGATGATACGGTGCTGTTTGCCTCTGGCCCATCTGCAAGCACCATGACAGCCTGTCTACAGAAGGACTTCGACTCCATCCAATGTTGGTTCCTCTCTAACCAACTATTCTTAAACACAAAAAAAACAGTCTCCCTCACCTTTGGCTCTCTGGCCAAACTAACCCGGCTTAGCGCACCACCCACATTCTACACTCTGGACAGATCCCCACTTGAGGCCTGCACCTCATATCATTATCTCAGCATCTGGCTTGATCAGTACCTTGACTTCTCAGCGCATATAGATACCCTGCACAAAAAATTACATCCCATGCTGGGAGCCCTCTACCAGAATAAGAATTGCATTCCTCTACAAACCAGGCTAGCTATAGTCCAAAAAATGATCCTCCCGATTATGGATTACAGGGATGTTGTCTACTGCACCACCCCCCAAACTTCCTTAGCTAGGCTTGATCCCCTCTACAACTCCTTCTGCAGTTTCTCATTGGACCTTCCTCCCAATACCCATCACTGTGACCTCTACCAGTCCATGGACCTCCCCTCACTCCATAACCAATGATTGCTTCACTGTGCTAGAACCGCTGCCAAGTTCTGGTCACAGATGCTCCCCCCCACCTGTCGTCCTCCCTAACTGCCCTCTCCCCACCTGCCTACGCTCTCAGAAATATAGACTCTAGGCTCCTGCACATACCACACAGATCCACCTGGTCAGGCCAGGCTGCTTTCAGCTTCAGGTTGCCCAAATTATGGAACCCCCTGGCAGCGGATATCAGACACACCACAAGTACTCCTCAACGGAATGCCCTTCTTAAAATGCACTTCTCTACCACCTGCTCCTGTCCCCCCCCCCGTTGAACTCCATCTCCTACCTACCAGCGGTTATCACCTGTCTGGTTTTCTATTTTTTTTCCGGTCTGCACCTAATGCTTTAAAAATGCAAACGAATATGTACCTGCTCTATTTGTATTATGACTGCCTCATCCTTTGTTGTACCAAACACCTGTAAGCATGTTTTTGTTTCTTCTGTACTACTTTACCATTGTAACTCCCTACCCCAGGGCGCATCTGGAATCGAGAGGTACACTGCTCAGCATACCTTCCTGGTAAATCTCTTAAATAAATAAATAAATATCAGAATCCATATTTCCAAATACCATTTTTTTACTCTTTTTCAGAACAATCAATGCCTCACCAATCAGTGGATTGGCCAGGTAGAAATTATAACTGGTCTTCGCCTCCCCATGCATACTTGACTTAATCAGGTAAATACAATCATATGCAACATTTCTTACATTATCAAGGCAATTCTACATCAAATTAGTGCTAGAATTAAGGTACAATAGTGGAGAAGTTGAAGGAAACAAGCAAAATTCAGTATATCTTATCTAGACAAAATTAATCAATTTCTCTTTCAGGTCTCTCCAAGCTTGTTCAGGGTTATCATATAAATGCCTTACTCCCGCGATAACCACTTTGAGCTTTGCAGGATGAGAAAATTTGGATTTCATTCCCAATAGCCACAACCTTTTCCTTACAACATCAAATTTCTTCCTATCCTGCAGATCCAGAAACAAATGATTTGATACCTTTTATTGGACCAACATGGATGTTACAGAAAAGAACAAAATGCTTTAGCTTTCGAACCAACCAGGTCCTTCTTCAGAAGCTTTGTGGCAGTTTTTTCAAATATCCTATACTATTAACACCAGATTATATAGAAAAGCAGAAATAATTCTCATTGGTTTAATATACATTTAAAACATAATAGAAGATTACGTCAGAGAAGCTAATTAACACCAGTATGCCTTAAACTGAGGAGCCTCAGAAGGGCAAAGGTTATCAAGAATTCTCTACAGCCAGAGAGTTCTTGTCACATAAATTTTAAAATGTCTCAGTATGCCAAGAAAGCATTCTAGTGAAAAAAACCTTGAGTGGCATTCTCCTAATACATGTAAGATGAGCTTACAACTTACATTCCAATTGTCCTGGTATATTAAAGGACAGATAATGAGAGACAAAATCCTGAAATTAGGTATAACTGCAAGTTGAAATCAAGCCTCAAATTAACCTACACATATAAACATGATGCATGAAAGTATCACTTGTAAGTGTAAGTGCAAAAAAAAAAAAAATCCTTGTCAAGGACCCCAAGAAAATGAGACCATGAGCCTGATAAATGCAGATTTCAACACAGAGTCTGTGTATAACAAAATGCACAGAATCAGTCTAAGCAATCTAAATGAAAACCCAAAGGAATTACACCTTTAATGACCCCCAAGTAAATGAGATATGCATCTTATATGAGCAGTTGAAATGTGACAGTGTGAAATCCACCCACTGACAACTAATAGAAGGAAATAAATGCACACTATATGTGAAAACTAAGTGTTCTAGCCACATAAAACTGCCCCATGCCACACTCCACCCACATATGTGTGTACATACACCATACCACACCCCACACACACACACACACCTGCACACCCACACAACCACAACACACAACAAATATAGCAAACACATTCTGCACACACCACACCACGCACAACAAACAAAACACACATACACACCATACCCAAAACACATAAAAACACAACACACACCAAACACACACACATACATCAGTATACACACACACACACACTCAAACGCACTCACCACAGTGTTAAGGTGAAAAGTCAACAATATAGATAACCATAAACTTACAAAATCAAAAAAAGTAAAAAAAGTAAGTAGAAAAGTAATCACCCGAGCCACACAAAGAAATCTGTTATATATAGTCAAGCACTTCGGTATCACCGCCTCTGTTCAAATGAGGAAGACAGAGACACACATCTGGCGATGTTGAAAAACACCTTTATTGAGCAGGGACACTCATCCAGGGAAATTGACAGAGCAGTGGAACGTGCAATGCAGGTCCCAAGAGAACAGCTACTGCAATATAAGGAACGGATGACTACCAACAGAATACCCTTAGTAGTCACATACCATCCTGACCTTGAACTCCTATGTAAGATTACTAAGGATCTCCATCCAATAATTAGTGAGGATGAAACCCTTAACTGTATTTTTCAAGAACTACCACTACTATCTTTTAAACAACCACCTAATTTAGCCAACCTGATTATTAGGAGTCAACTTGAACCGGAACAGAATACCATGACATCATATGGTACACGACCCTGTCATCAACGCACATGTAAGACATGTAACCTCATTTCCACTTCAGACTGTGTGGTTACATCACAAAACAGACTATTCAGGATACAGGGGGAATTATACATGTACATCAAGTAATGTGGTCTATTTTATCCAATGCAAGAAATGTCCTCGCACAGGTTATGTGGGGGAGACAAGCCAACAACTCCGCACTAGAATGAATTCACACAGACATTCTATTAATCACAAGATGATTGAGAAACCAGTAGCCCGGCACTTCTCCCAGGATGACCACTCAATCTCAGATATGTCTGTGATGGTCTTAAAAGGACATTTCAACAGTACGCAACAGAGACGGGCTTCTGAAATTAGACTTATTTACTTCTCAATATGGTGGGATGGATTGAACATTGATGTTGGAAGTTATGACACATTATTCCACTTAAACTTACACAGATCTTTACTTTAAAAGATGGACATAAACAGTTTAGTTCTTCAGTGGGCCTTTGATTTTGTAAGTTTATGGTTATCTATATTGTTGACTTTTCACCTTAACACTGTGGTGAGTGCGTTTGAGTGTGTGTGTGTGTGTATACTGATGTATGTGTGTGTGTTTGGTGTGTGTTGTGTTTTTATGTGTTGTGGGTATGGTGTGTATGTGTGTTTTGTTTGTTGTGCATGGTGTGGTGTGTGCAGAATGTGTTTGCTATATTTGTTGTGTGTTGTGGTTGTGTGGGGTGTGCAGGTGTGTGTGTGTGTATGGGGGTGTGGTATGGTGTATGTACACACATATGTGTGGGTGGAGTGTGGCATGGGGCAGTTTTTATGTGGCTAGAACACTTAGTTTTCACATATAGTGTGCATTTATTTCCTTCTATTAGTTGTCAGTGGGTGGATTTCACACTGTCACATTTCAACTGCTCATATTAAGATGCATATCTCATTTACTTGGGGGGTCATTAAAGGTGTAATTCCTTTGGGTTTTCATTTAGATTGCTTAGACTGATTCTGTGCATTTTTGTTATACACAGACTCTGTGTTGAAATCTGCATTTATCAGGCTCATGGTCTCATTTTCTTGGGGGTCCTTGACAAGGATTTTTTTTTTTTTTTTGCACTTAACTTACAAGTGATACTTTCATGCATCATGTTTATATGTGTAGGTTAATTTGAGGCTTGATTTCAACTTGCAGTTATACCTAATTTCAGGATTTTGTCTTCATTATCTGTCCTTTAATATACCAGGACAATTGGAGTGTTGTAAGCTCATCTTACATGTATTAGGAGAATGCCACTCCAAGGTTTTTATCACTAGAATGCTTTCTTGGCATACTGAGACATTTTTGTGTCTTATGTGACAAGAACTCTCTGGCTGTAGAGAATTTTGATAACCTTGCCCTTCTGAGGCCCTCAGTTTAAGGCATACTGGTGTTAATTAGCTTCTCTGATGTAATTTCTATTATGTTTTAAATGTATATGTTAAACCAATGAGAATTATTTCTGCTTTTTCTATATAATCTGGTGTTAATAGTATAGGATATTTGAAAAAACTGCCACAAAGCTTCTGAAGAAGGACCTGGTTGGTTCGAAAGCTAAAGCATTTTGTTCTTTTCTGTAACATCCATGTTGGTCCAATAAAAGGTATCAAATCATTTGTTTCTGGATCTGTTTTTTAAAAGGACCAATACGGCACCTACAACATTTTTTTCCTATCCTGCAAAATTGCTTGTGGCAGGTCATTATATACAGCTATACTGTAGTTGCACCATTCAGTAAGATTCTATTTTTTTATATACAGCATTCATTAATAAATCTTTGTCACTGGTTTTAAAGAACTTTGCAATAATAATTTGTGGAGTGGTATTTGGACCAACATTAGGGCCAAACACCCTATGAATTCTATCAAAATTACAATCTACTATGTCCAAATCTTTGTCCATGTAAGATGCTACAATTCTTTTCACAGTATTTTGTATCATTTCTTGTTTATCCCACTGTTCCAGAACTCCTATTATTCTAATATTTTTCCTTCTGGCTCTAGACTCAAAGTCCACCAGTGGTAGAGCCTGTTCTTTTTGCAGACCATCTATTTGCTGTAACTGTCCTTGGAATGGAGTCAGCATTTGTTCTAGAACAGTAATTCTTGTTTGTGCCTGCTTTAAATCCTGTTTTAGAGTTTGATTTTCCTTTAACAATAAGTTTACTGTTGTGTGTAAAGACTCAATTCTATCTCGTGTTTTTTTGTTTTCCTCTATCATTTTTCCTTCTACTTGATTCAGTTTGTTTAGAATTAACTTCAACCGGGGGTCATTGGTCTCATATTCTTTGCCTCCTAATTCTGACCATGAGTCATTTCCACAGTGAGCACTTGAGATGGAATCCATTTCTTCTCCCGTTTACCACTTCTTTCTGACTTACAACATCAGCTACTGAATAAGAAACATTATTGCTAATGTCCTTTTGAGCATCTCTACATGAAACTCCATTTGATTCCATATTCGTAGCATTTTTAAAAATATTATCATAGATAACGATTAGCTCTTTATCCTCTATTTCTTTACTCATGTCAGTACTAGATTTATTTTGACCCCTAGACAACATTTTCTTCTCCTTCAGGTCTATTTCTTTATTGTTTTCCAGTACAGCTCCACATACCTTATTTTGCTGTCCCACTCCCAATTCCTTGCCTTTTATTTGGCCATCCATCTGTGAGGTTGTTCTGATTGATGAACACTTGCTAGCAGGAACCTCTGAAATTTCCACCATTAAGGCAGTGCTGGCTTCATCACATATATTGGCTGGGCTCTCTTCATCCTGATGTTCATTTAAGCCCCCTGAATTCACAGCTTTACCCAAAAATGAAGCTTCTCTCCCCAGTGCGCCTTCTGCAATAACACTGGTCGCTTCCTCATTAGCCTGTTGAGACAACTGTTGTTTTTTCTCCTCCGTTTGCCCAGCAAAGGTTTTTTTTTTTTATCCCACCACATCTGAGTACTCTTGCATGGTCATATTCACAAGTGTCTCTTTTTTTTTTTTAAAAGAGGAGGTTTTCTGAAAGATAGGAGCTGTAACTGGAGGTTACCTTATTCGGTTCTCCCACAGCAACAGGGAGGTGTTTGTTTCAGTTCCTTGCTCTCCTGGCTCCTCCATTTTATTTTCTGGATTCGAAAATGTAGAGCTTCCACTGGGAGTTTCACTATCTGCAACTTTCACCATCTTGCCCCCCAAGGTTTTTGACCATGCCTTTCTTTGTATTTGCAGCTGTTTTGCAAATTTACTCAAGGTGCGTACTTTTATATATTTTTTGTTTGTCATTTTAGTCTTATTCCCCCACAGTGTTCTACATTCACTTTTCCATCTCAATTGCTTTGCCGTCTCCAGCGTACAATCAGCATTTAGAGAGGAGATAGAGCTTAGCCATCTCAATAACCTCTACATTTCTTTTCAATAAGCAAAAAGGTGAATAAAATAACCTCATAAGCAGGATGAAAGGCTGGTGTGCTCCTGCATACCTCAGGGGAAGAGAAGATATGCTCAGCAGCAACACCGTATTGCCATTACCTGGCAGGGCCATCCCTCATCCTCTGCATTGTGTATACTACTGTCTAAGTTAAAAGTCTGATAGTTAACCACCTGTACTGGTGTGTGGGTTCCACACCAGAAGGGAACAATGATACAGTAGTTGCAAAGTGGAAATCAGTGGCTTCCCACATGCAAAATATCCACAGTCATGCTTCACCAAAATTTCCAGAGTGTTCTTATGGCCCGTTAGATGACAGGGAGAGACAAAAACATTGGATAGTCCCATGTAAGTCTATCCAGTTCTTTTTAGGGTTTCTGCATCCCCAATTAAAGTTTAAGGGAGGAATAGAATATGTTATGATGAAATCATTTCACCTGCTTGTAGTAGCACTGTTGTAGAGCTCAGTTCTAGTTACACTGTTTTCATAGCTTCCAAGATGTCGACAACACTTGAAAATGTTATTGGGAACAATGTGGTGACATTGGCAAGATGGCGCAGAATTATCAGATGTCAGACTTGGAGGCATACCACAGCCTATTAATTCAATTTGCACCAAAAATTATCATGTTCTTTCACAAAGGAATGAAATGCAGGTAATGAGCATCAAGGTGTAGCACAGCATATAGAGACTAACTTACGCATGAGAATTATGTACTACTTTTTTAAAGAAAGGATTGATCAAAAGTAATAATGTGCCAGAATAATCTTTTCCATGCATCTTATGCTCTATTTGCTGTACAGTTTGTAATAATACAATAGGATATGCTTCTGTGGAATGATACTAGGAATAACCTATATAACACAGAAAATTGTTATCCATATGTACACACAGATGGTCAGAACACATCTGTAGTACTGTGTTCTGTTCAGGGTACTCCGTATCTGTAAGGACATAGATAGGATAGTGGACACATGAAAAGGCATTCATTAGGAGGTCATGGTGGCAAATGGCAGACACAATGCAATCATGGTGATGGGGTTAAGAAGAGATAGTTTGTTGATGAATTAGGATATGTAGCTAACCAAATATGTTGGTAAATGGTCACAGTTGCATAGCCAAGCAGTCCTTACCTGCTTGTATAATGAATCTCAAATAACAGTCTAATTCATTTGTGTTAATGTTCTAAATATATTTTAATGTAACTTTGCTTGCAAATGCAGATGCGTACAGAATTCTCATTTCTTTTCATTACTCATCAGGGCTCTGTTGGCTGCAATGCATTTTAATGAAAACTCATGAAGTCTGCAGGCAGAAACATCACATGGTGATAAACGTTCCTCCCTACATTATCCAAAATACAAGAAAGGAGGGTACATTGTGTGCCCCATCAAAGTTGCAGCAACACACAGTAAGTTTTTTATGTTGTAGTCATCTAGAAAACATATAAACAAAGAGATAACTGGATGGTCAACTAGGCACAACCAGTGTGTTGTGCCACAGAGGGGTTCTGATTCCCTCTCACCTTAAGAGCGAAGCTCGAGAGGTACATGGGAATCACAAGCACAAGGTGACAGAACACAATGGTTGTGCATACAGTTGCTCATCCTATATTTTCTACAATGTATAGTACTATTATGTGAGGTGAGCGCATTGTGTTATTTTTCTCTGTTTCATAATGAAACTGACTTTAGATGTCTCTTCATAGGTTATAGTCAAAACTGAGCAAAAGTTTGTATTTAGGATAAATAGTATTGCATTGCACTCCTCCACACACACACCCCTTCATCCACTGTGATCTTAGCAATACATGCTGTGGACTTGACGTGATCTGTAAAACAGTCCATTGCTCAAATGTGTTTCCAACTTTTGTAGTAGATAAATCAATCAATCAAACGTTATTTAACCAGGCAAAATCATTCTTGAGCAAGCTCATTTGCAAGATGTTCCTGGACACGTAGGACATATACAATTACAGAAAAATTACCAGATAAGCAGTGTACACACAATGAGCAAATAAAAAACAGTTACAGAGGAACAAATAAGATCAGGGCTGGGGAGTACATATGGCGAACACTATCTGGGTTGATAATTGACTGTATATATAAAGAATTCCCTCAAGACGTGGGATTATTCTGACAAAGGTCACAACGTTACAATAAGATGAGGGATACCAGGTAGGGTAAGTGAGGGAACAACAACTGAAGGTTTACGGGTGGGGGAAAAACAAAGGAAAGGGTCAGTGAGGGGTGGAAATAGATGTAGTTAAACAAACAGGTGGGGGCTGGCAGAATAATCTCAAGGTGGAAAGAAAAAGAGAAGTGCTGGGGGAATACATGTAAGTTTCAAGAGTTTGGGGAGCCACAGGAGATGGAGGAGGTGGTTATTTGCGGCATACATACAGGTCTTTCAGTTTGAGAGAGAGCAGCCTCTTGAAAGAGTGAGGCCCCAGGAGGGAGGACAGCCTAAGAGTTTTTTGCATGACATTCCAAAGGGTAGACAGAGAAAAGATGATAGCCACTGAGCCATGTCGTGTCCTTATTTTGGGTGCTTTAAGAGAGACAAGAGACAAACTCCTTAGACCATACATTCTCTCAGTACACTGAAACAGCGTAGAAATATAGGTCAGTAGTTTATCAGTTAGGGCCCAGTATGTCCATATGAGGGCATTTATTTGCCTCCTCAGAGTGAGGGAGGGCCAGTCTAGCACCGGATAGAGCAGGCAGTGGGGGGTGCGTAATGGCATGTTTAGGATAAATTTCAGCGCGCGATGGTAGAGGGTGTCAAGTTTACATAGCGCCTGAATAGGACAGTGACTATAGAGAAAGTCAGCACAATCAAGCAGCGGTAGAAAAGTTTTTTGGACAAGTCATTTCCTTGCTTCAAGAGTAAGGAGGTGTCTTATCCGATAAAATATGCCTAGACATTGTCTTAGCTTTTTAGATAGTTCTTTAAGGTTAGCCAAGAAGTTGAGCCTGTTATCCAGCCAAATAACCAGGTACTTGAATTTTTCTACTAGTTCCAAGGCTTCGCCAAGCAGGGTATAAATCTGGAGGCTCGAAGATGGTCCTGTGTAGTGGGCAGCACAAGGCGAGATAACCATAGCTTTGGTCGTTTTGACATTAAGCAGAAGCTTGTGCCTTATTAAGTTACGTTGCAGGATGTCAAAGTCTAACTGAAGCTCCTTGAGGGCTACATCTAGGGAGGTGTTAGTAGTATAGAGCACGGTATCATCAGCGAATAGATGAACGTTACTTGTGTGTATATAGGATAGTCACAGCCCCCCCCCCCCCCGCTGTGATGGAAAAATGGTAGTAGCATCAAAAAGCACATTAGTGCTAGGGGTTTCTAGAGGAGAAAAGGGTATAGTACCTGGTTTGAAGGCTGGATCCAAGTCTGGTGGTGTAGCATGCTCCAGAAATGCTCCTTGCATTTGTGAAGAGTATGTGGCTTCATCATGTTGTAAATGATCCATGCCAAATGCAGCTGCTTTCGGAGGAGGTGCAGGGGACCCAGGTAGCGGTATTTCTGGGTCCGGAATCCACATCCCTGATTCCCAGTGGGTCCACCCTGCTCCTGCTAGTGCAACCTCTGCAGACCATGAGGACTTACAAGGTAGACCTTTAGGAACTGTTCCGTCTTGTTGTGGGCCCTGTTCTGCTGTGCATTGAGCCGTTGAAGAGGAGATAAAAATTTTGGAAATGGATTCTGGTGTCTGATGTGGAGAGGTAAGCTCAGGGCATTTCCATTTACTATCATCCTCTGCTAGTCATTTGGCTGCATTATATTTGTGCTCAGCCTTTTGTTAAGTTATCCATAAGGACCCGCATAACAGTCATTTTGGCAGTCTCTACCAATTCTATTGCAATATCTTGCTTCATACGGGGGTGTGTGGGTGCTTGAACTCCATACTCCAAGACAGAGCTACTAGTGCATGTTTTTTCCATGGGGAGAAGCAAACATCTAGCGACCTGAGGCTGGCCACCTACCAGGTGCATTCCAGCAGTCTCCATCGCCTTCTCCATATCAGAAGCATGACCTCCTCCACTGTCATCCTCCATGACGACTGGGATCCAAAACCCTGATGGACAGAAACACAGCACCCTCTATCAGCAGAGTTGGGGAATTTCCCCAATGTCCTGGCCACTGCTGTGCAAAAATAAAATTCTGCCAGTGTAATTGCCACAAAAGCTGGAATTTCGGTTCCACAAAATTCTGTTCTGGTATGAACTTTGGCAACTTTCATGAAATTCTGATGCAGAACAGCAGAATCAATGTATGAATTGTGGATTAATGTTTTAAACTGCTGAAAGGAATTCTGCATAACTGAGTAATGAACTGTGGAATGATTGCATGTATTGTGGATTGATGTATTTAACTGCTGAATGGAATTCTGCATATTATTCTGTAGTTCATGTATATCATTCCGCAATCTAGCCCCCAAAAATTCATGGAATGGGGCAAAAATTCTCCAAACACAGAGGATTTGGATTTTGCCAAAGTTGGAATTTTATAAAATGTTATGAAATTTACTTAATTTTGAAAAGTTTTTGCGAATTTGGAATTTGTAGTAGCTACCTAGCACTAGTCCTTGCCAAATTTCTCCATTCATTGAAATACCACCAGAAGCTTAATCTGGTTCAATTTAATTTGGTTTTCATCTGTATACCTCCCTTGAGGGAGAAGACTGAAAATAGACAGTATTGTCAAGCCTTGCTTTCCTGGTTAATAAAAACAAAATAAAATAAATAACAATCCATCTGCCATGGGGATTTGTTGGGTTTTAAGACCTGAATACCTTTGAGAGCTTTGCCTGCAGACACCTGCCCAACCATTAATTTCTGTCCTTACTTTACAACCTGGCAGTGCACTATCATTTTCCTTTGTGAAAACTGAGAAAAGTAATGGATAATGACTAATGAAAATGTTAACATTTGGGTGGCTAACTATTCAACATTTGTGCAGTGTTCTAATAATGTTTTTTCTACATTTTCTTCACTTATTTAGTAGTGTCATTGCCATTCATGTTCTAACCAAGATTACTATATTTCTAATGAACAATAAAGTATACTTTAGAAAATACACAAGTCTGCTTGTACTCCTGTAAAGCAAGAGGAAAAAAGATCGCTATAGTTCTCGAAAGAGATGGCTGAAAAGGCAAAGGCTAGAAGGGCAGCATTCAGAAGGTATAAAGGGATGCAGAGGAAGGAGGATGGGGAGGTCTATCAGGGGATACAGAGGGAAGCAGGAAAAGCAGTAAGGAGTGCAAAGACACAATCTGAAGAGAGAATAGCCCAGGAGGTAATGAAAGGGGCAAGACATTTTTTAGGTATGCAGGTGCAAAGAGGAAGACCGGGGTGGGATTGTAAGGTTAAAAGTGGTGGTGGTGGTGGGGGGACTGTACAGAGAGGGACGACCAGGGAAAGGCAAACATCCTGATCAAATACTTTTGTTCAGTGTTCACAGAAGAAGGAGAGGTGGAGGGGCCACAAAAAAGTAAAAGAAGCTTTAGAGGGATGTAGGTGGACACTCATTCATTTGCAGAGGAGAGAGTCCTGAAAGGACTCACTAATCTGAAGGTAGACAAAGCAATGGTACCAGAAAGGGTGCATCCAAGGGACTGATAGAGCTCAGGGAGGTACTGCCTGCACCTTTGACATTCCTAATAGCTCACTAGAAACAGCAGCAGTTCCAGAGGACTGGATGAGGGCAAATGTATCCCACTTCACAAAATCGGTAGCAGGGAAGATACTGGCAACTATAGGCTGGTCAGCCTGACATCAGTGGTGGGAAAGATAATGGAATCACTACTGAAGGAAAGGACTGGGGAATATCTTGTATTAGAAAATGGGCTTGAAAAATAATGCATGCCGATTGACTGAACGGCTATGCCAGGAATGCATTTATTAAAGGAATAATGCCTGACAGGGTGGGTGTTGTGCTGGGATAACATCCCACCTTGGGTGGTTGGGCCTGAGGACACTGGCTGAGGGCATCCAACACCAGAGAAGGGACGTTATCCCAGCATAACACCCATGCTGGAGGGCATTATTCCTATTATACAATGGCTCATTTACACTTACATTAGAAAAATAGTTTAAGAAAATACTGTTTTAATTGTATTTTTGTAGTTTTTTTTTATCATGGAAGGATAATGATTTTGAAAGTAGTGCCTTATACTGTTTGTACAGCAGGTGGAGCTGTTTTTCTGTGTGTCTGTTGTAGGTGTCTAATAGTTGTGCCCTCCCCGCCCCGCTCATCTAGGTGTTCTCACATTGGGTTCCTTTCTTTACTATTTTCTCCTTCTATTGCTTCATATATTAAAAAAAAAAAGACATAGAGGGAAGATGAGCTGAACAACGAGCGAGCATTAGTACAAAGGGCGTATACTGACTGTTGAAAGGTGCCCTAGCTCACTCACTTGTTCAGCTCCTTCTGCACTAGGATCCCATACTGTTTTACTGTTGTATTTATTTATTTATTTAGAATTAAACTAGGAGCAGAGTTAAAGTCCATCGTTTGTTGTAGAAACCAGTAACGGAGGTCGAGGAAGCAGGAAGTGAAGCCGATGGTGGTGTTGGTGAGGCGGGTATTGGAGAAGGAGTGGGATACTGCTGTGAAGCCAATCCTGAAGACGGCTTTGATTTCAGCTTTTTTTTTAATTTTTAGAAAGAAACAAAGCTTATTTAGGGAATGTGTGAGAGCTGTGCCTACTGTGAAGCCGATTGGAAATGCGGCTTTCACTTTCAGTGGGAGCAGGAAGCAACGGACGGCTGTGGATGGATTTTTTTTTAAACTTTCCATGCAGTCATGACTGTACTGGGACTGGAGCTGGGATGTTATGCTGGGATGACATCCTGGGTCCAGTCCCAGTCTGACAAATCAGGGACCAGGATTTTCTCTTGCCATTGTATAATTTTCAATAGATGCCTAGCTAAAAATGAGTGCCAATTAGAGGTGCCCCATTACTTAGCATATTATTGGGCACCCAGAATTTCATAATTGACCAGTTGCCATTTTTTTTCTAGCTTAGCGAGAGAGTTAGTCAGCAAGTTGGTGGGTGGCCAAGTCATCCCCCAATCCCCCTCCAATCTGTATTACTTTAAATTTAAAAGACTAGCCACACTTTAAAAAAAAGAATAAGAAAAAGGAAGCCAACAAAACAAACTGGCTTTCTTCACATTACCGGCAGTCAGCAGCGTGACTTTCAAAATGGCAGCACATGCCTTTCCATCATAGCAAAATTCACTTCTGCTGCTTTCTCTCGCTGCCATACATTGAGTCTCTCATACAAAAACACCTCTCTCAGAAGCTCGCTATACCCAACTGCCAGAAATCACCCTCACAACAGCAGCCTTCACATATTTAAACAAAGTACCTCCTTTTTTTCTGCAGAGCTCAGCAGTTGACAGAATTAAGGCTAAGTATTGTAGCTTTTTAGTTGCTTCTGTTGTTTCTTATCATTTTAAGGTATTTTAGTTAAGGTATTGTAGTTTTCTACAACATTTAGTGGAAAGTTGGAAAATATTTTTTCTACAGTAAAATTAGGACATGTAGTATTTTTCATGTTTTTTTGCAGGACACAGCTGTCTAAATCAGGACTGTCCTGAGAAAATCAGGACAGATGGTAACCCTAAACTGAAACCATTTTATCTCCATAACACAAATAGTAAACTCACGGGGGTGGCACAATGAAAAATTAAAACATTGTTCTGAGTGAATGATAAACTAACAAAGTCCTGGAAAGGTGACACTCAAGCTTACATAAAATGTGATCTCAAAACAGCAGCACTCTCCAGTGGCACTAAACAGGTAAAGGGATTATTTTACTGAACCCAACATTTCTGTATTTTTTTCATATTATAAACTTTTTGTTAAATCATTATTTTAAAAAAAGAATAATATAAACCCATTTTCTAAGCACAGTAATACGTCTGGGTGGGCATTATTGAAATCTGGATATTCCGGGGCTATAAAGAGCCAAGGCCCTCTGCCTGCAGTGTTGGGCCTCATTATGCCCCTGTGCGGTCCGGTATTTCCCAATAATGCCAACCCTGTTGGGTATTATTGGTTACTCAAGTGGGTTATAAGACCTGAGAAAGCATGCGGATCATGTCAAATGAATGTGATGCATTTCTTTGAGCGGTTGCCAAAGGAATTAGATCAGGGCGAAGTGGTGGATGTGGCCTACCAAGATTTCAGTAAAGCCTCTTACACCATTCAACATAGGAGACTAGCAAATGAGCTGGGTAGCTAAGGAGTGGGTCCAAAGGTGGTAAACTGAGTAAGAAATTGATTAGGGTGGGCAACAGAGAAAGGTAGTAAATGGAGTTCACTCTGAGTAAGGCAGAGTGACTGGCAGGGTGCCACAGGGATCAGTACCAAGGAGTGCTGAAAAAATAATAACAAATAAAATAAAGAAACCAGTACTCCAGGATACTGTATAATGACTTTTTCTTTGTACTGAAAAATCAGTGCAAAAGCGGCAAGTACATTATTCATAATACAAATCAAGGTTCACATACCAAGAAACAGCCCAGCACATCGAGGTACTATACATCTTCATCAGGGGACCCCTGATTTGTATTATAAATAATGTACTTGCCACTTTTGCACTTAATTTTCAGTAAAAAGAAAAAAATCATTATACTGTAGCCTGGAGTGCTGTTTCTTTATTTTAGCCACAGGGATCAGTGCTAGGACTGGTCCTCTTCAAGGTTTCTACAAGTGACATTGCAGAGTAGCCTGAAGAAAAGGTATGATTCTTTGCAGATGACACCAAAATCTGCAACAGGGTGAGCACTCCTGGGGGTGGAAGGGATGAGCAGAGACCTGAAAAAACTAGAGAAGTGATCAAGGGTATGGCAGCTGGGTTTCAATGTGAAAAAGTACAAATGAATGTACTTAAGCACAGAAACCCAGAGGCAGAGTACAAAATGGGTGGAGTGGTTTTGATGACTACCAAGTAGGAAAAGGATCTAGGGGTAATCATATATGATGATCTAAAGATGGTCAGGCAGCATGAAAAAGTCATTTGGTTGGGCTAGTAGAACACTGAGGTGCATAGGGAGGAGTATCACCAGCAAAAAGAGGGAGATGGTGTTGTCTCTGTATAGACTGCTGGTAAGATCCTAGCTAGAATACTGTGTCCAGTTGTGGAGACCACATCTCTGGCAGGATATAGACAGAGTGGAGGCAGTTCAGAGGAGGCCAACTAAAATGGTGCAGGATCTGTATCAAAAGCCCTACATGTAGCGATTAAAGGACATCAATATGTGCACCCTGTAAGAGAGGAGGAAGAGTGGGTACATGATAGATAACTTTTAATACCACATGGGGGTAAATAAAGTACAGGAGGGAAATATTTTTTAGTCAAAAAGGTATTCAAGAACAAAGGGACATGCTATGAGGCTGGAGGGGGGATGGATTCAGGAGAGTTTTGAGGAAGTACTTCACAGAAAGAGTGGTGCATTCCTGGAACAACCTTCCAGTGGAGGTGGTGGGGTTCAAGAATGTATGGAATAGGTATAAGGGAATCATAGTGGAAAGGAATTGGGGGGGAGCTTTAGATCAAGTATGGTCTGCAGTAATAGACAGACAGACAGACAGACAGACAGATAGATAGATAGGTATTTTATGTATAAAGTGCCCAATTCCTGGGATTCTGAGCACCGTACAATAAAAACAACAAAACAACAGTCCAAATATTAATGTAGGTAGTGAAAAATGGGCAGACTGGGTGGGCTAAGTGTTCTTTATCTGCCATCATATTCTATGTTTCTATTTAACTGATACACAGAAACTGGCTACAACCACCACTAATTGGAATACATATGTAAATGTGGGAGGTGCAGTGTCTGCAAACATGACAGATAATCACGAAAAGTTCTAGATCTTCAGGGAACCCCATAAAAAGTAGAGGTTAGGTGCTTTATCAGTTGTAGCACCAGCTTTGTATTGTGTGCTGTTTGGTGTCAGTACCCTAAACTCTGCATAGGGAGAACAACAAGCCTATTTAGACAAAGAATACAGGAACACGTGAGAAATATTAGATGATCCACTGACAGCACTCCTGTTGTGGCCCATATTACCGTGACCCCACTGTGCTGCAGTCTATGGGCATAGAAACTATCAAACCAAACTCACATGGGCTTAATAGACTGAAGAAGCTGCTCTGGCATGAGATCTTCTGGGTTTATTTTACACTAAACAGTCATAAGCCTACTGGTTTGAATATGGATTAGGACCTTGAAGTCTTTCCTGTGATTATATTTTTAAGATTATTGATATGAATGCCATTGAATTTTCATTCTGTTAAAGCTGTAGGAATTTCTAGTGTGCTTCTTTGAACCTTTATCTACTCAATTTCTATCTTTACAACTAAACCCAAACCCCCACCCTCTGACATCCCATTACCTACTATTGCAGCTCACTTCCATTCTATCAACCCCTTTCCCATCTTACGTCATGCCTTCTCTCCAAAAAACAGGAATTAGTATTTTTCTATATGAAAATGCCAGCAGAAACAGGCCTCACAGTCTATTGAGTCTGCTCAACTGTGCAGCTAGCCCCTCAGTTTGCAGCTGCCCCACCCACCCCCTCCCCTTTTCATAAATACCCCTCACTTGTCCCAACCCTCTTAAAATCATCTACCATGCTACAGGCTACTACCTCCTCAGGCAGAGTATTCCACTTATCCACCACCCTCTCTGTAAAAAAATGTTTCCGACTTCTCTTCTGAATCTCCCCCCCAATCTCAGCTGGTGACCCCTCATGGCCCTCCCCCTTCTAATCCGGAAAAGCCCTTCTGTACTAGTCTTGTTTATCCACTTTAAGTATTTAAAGGTTTCAATCATGTCCCCTGTATCCCTCCTCTCCTCCATAGAATACATATTTTGCTTGTAATCTCAGGTGCCTCTGGCTCTCTGTCAGCAGATCCCCCGCCAGTGTGTGAACTCAGGAGCTATCCATTGGGGAGATCACACAAGCAGCAGAACATCTGTACACCTGTTATTTCTATTCTAGCTCCAATAAGGTAACAGTAATTGTAGCACAATTGTTAAACTGCAGTATATGCTTCAAAATGTACCTGCAGCATATGCTCTGTTGCCTCATTGTGTTTTGAGGAATATGAATGTCAGCTGCAAATGTTACCAACATTAGCTTGCTCTCTTTTTCTATATGGAATGATTTTTTGTAATAAGTAGATTTAGCAGGATTGCTTAACATGTGTTTATGTTTTGATATCGGATTACACTATGAACAATTACTGTAAACAATTTTGAATCCAGCCACCACCACCACCACCCATTATTGTCCTATGTCTGGGCTGAATGGCTAACTAATCAGATGAGTTGGCAAGTTACCTAGATTGTACAGATAGGAGGGATTATGAAACCACTAGCCAGCTCCCTGATGAAGCTCTAGTAAACAAAGTGCTGGGCCTTGTGGTCTACACTGTTCAGCACTGAGGTTTTGACTGTATATACATCTGGATCTGGTATTCTTATGAGCATTAGCAAACAGTATCTGAGCCTATTTTGTCCAGGTGCTTACTATTGCCCCAAGGTGTGCATGGCACTTTTTGCCTCTTCCATATCTCCCAGGACTGTGACTGACTATAGGCAGAATGCACCCCCCCCCCCATGCTCAGGAAACTCCTTCATGACCACAGCATGTACTACTGTAGATGGTAGATATCTCTTTGTGACAGAGTTGGCAAGAAGGCATCCAAAACTAATATTCTAAAACATGGCAGCATTATGAGTTGACTCCACTTCCATGACAAAATGTTGGCCCAAAGGCCCCCAGTTGATTTACGGTCTGAACTCCAATTGCTGTGGTTTCCACAGAACAAAACTTTTCAATAATAAGCAACTTTGTTTTTTCAAACACCAAACACATTTGTGGTGCCTGCGCTGCCATGTTAGTCTGATGAAAGTCCAGTTCACTTTTTTGTGTTATACCAATAATTATACTTCAAGATTTCAGAAACTGTGTAATAATTTTTCAGTTAATCTTATACAGTGGAACTTGTCTAAGAACACCCTCAGGACCAAAGAATTTGAGACTGTTCATGATACCAATTAGTCCTCAATAAACAGGTTGCATATTATTAAAGAAACTGCAGCCAGGACTACAAGAAACGTCCTTAATGTCGCAATGTCCTTAATATGCAATGCCCTTAGTAGGTAAGTTTCACTGTAAATTGTATATTGGTTTAAAAACTTTACTAGTCAAATCTGAGCAGAGCATAAGCAGCAGTGTTGATGAAAGAGGGAGACTTCAGTGTGTGTGTGTGTGTGTGTGTGTGTGTGTGTGTCTGTGTGCGCAAGAAATCTTATTTCTATCTTCAGTACCACAAGTGTGAAATGAACTAGCAAAATAAAATTACATTCCCCCACAAGGACTCTCTATTGCATTTTTGACAACGTTGGCTGTCAGGCTGCTTTGATCAGATTAATTACTTACACTTCTTAAGAATAACATACATCACTCTGGTTACACTGCTTTTCATTACACATGCTATATTGCTGTATTACTGTACCAGCTCAGAATTGAAACTGTGCTTGTGAGAACTCTATTCTTGGCTCAGGTCCTCTTGCTGATTTCCTGCTAATGTCTGCAGCATCAAAAATATTTGATTTACTGCAGGTCATTTCAGAGGAGTATTAATAGTTCAGCTTGTTCAGCAACTTATTACCCACAAAGCTATTAAAATATGTTTTAACTTGTCAACTGTTAATCTATTGTTGCTGGCAAATCTTCAGTGGTATGACAAATACAGCAGAGTCAAATCATCAAGTATACTTATATTAAATATCTAATTTAGAATTTATAAAATAAATGCCTTCAGCCCAGATGACTATGTGCTCTGCTATATTAGTTCACTCTTCCCTGGATCCCAGTGCATCATTTGTTTTATACCTATGGTAGGGCCTCTGGAGTAGGAAGGGAAGACTACTGTAATTCAGAATAATACATTGCAGACCATCAGGGAAGACTTGATGGACTTACATTTTTTTTTAAATCCTTATTCTTCCATGTTTTGTATGAGTGAATGGATCTAATAGGCCATAAAGTACTGTACTGAGGGGAAGATGTGTGCTGTGTTAGTTATCTGCAAAGAAAATGTGAAATGGAAATGCCATAAAAGTGCTCATTAGTTCAGGTTCTGGGAGCAGGGGAGGCTTTAAAATTGTCTGAATTATGTGATTCCTCACATTGGTCAAGATGGAAAGGTAACTCATGTGTACTTAGAAGATGAGCAACGTGTCGATGCAGTTCTTCTGACCCTTGGGAGAGTGCTGTCATTCATGGAAAAGTAGATACAGTATTTTCATGAGACTGATACATGGTATTCAGGAAGCCTTTCAAATGCTGATTTGGGGAAAAGAGTTATGTGGGAGCCATGTCATGAGTAATATGATATGGATCTACGTGAAACATCTGCTCACTTGTTGCAATCTGAAAAATGCTGTAAGTAGATTAGAGATGTAATGTTGCCCCTGTATAGATTCTTGGTTAGGTTCCAACTAGACCATAATGTGCAGTTCCAGATTCCATAGTATAGAAAATAGGACTATTTAAAATTTGGTTCAAACGAATGTCAGCATGGTCCTATCCCATACAAAAAAATAGGCCTAATGTTCAACTACCTCAAATCACTAATAATTAGTTAATGTTAATTATTCCTCAGTTTTGCTTTGGTTGATTTTTTTCACATGCGAATGAGTTAGTGGCTAACTCCTCCTAGCGCAACCTACTGCTAACTAATTCTTAACAGTTTCAGCAGGTAGTCATTGACCTATTTCCTAATAAAGAATTAACTAATCCCCATGAATTGATTATTAGTTTGGCATTCGTTAATTACTGTTTGAGCTTATACAAAAAATAGGCCAAATGCTTAACTGCCTCAAATCAATAATAATTAGTTAATGTTCAATTATTCCTCAGTTTTGCTTTGGCTGATTTTTTTCACATGCAAATGAGTTAGTGGCTAACTCCTCCTAGCTCAACCTACTGCTAACTAATTTAATCAATCAATCAAGTCTTTATTTAACCAGGCATTCATCATTGAGCAGAAGCTCATTTGCAATATGGACCTGGGTGGAGCATGAACAATTGTATATACAGGTCAACACAGGTATTTACAAGGCAATACAGATAATACTGTTTACAGAGAGGAAGAAAAAGAAGTTCATATATACATAGAATTATACAGATATTGTACAGATTACAGGGTATTTACCTACATATAAGTGTCTATAGGAAGATAAAGCAGGTTATCTAAGGTTGCAGGAGGAAGTAACGGAAGAAAAAAATATATATACACCAGGTAGAGGTGAAGGTGGGGGAGGGAGGGAGGTAGGTAGGGGGGAGAAAGGCTAGAAGGGCACAGTGCACAGAGAGAAGTTGGTAAAATGGGATGTAGAGAAGGTGGATGGAGAAAAGGAGTATGTGTGAGCCCCAGGATTGAATGCTATAAAGTACGGGGCATGGTAGGATGTCACAACCCAGGGGTAGTGAGCTCCTATCCGAGGTTGGGAAAGGAAGGATAAGGGAATGGACAGGCCTAGTGTTGATAAGACAGGGGGATAAGAGAGAGAACAATTAGGCTTGTGAGGAGCAAGCTGGGGGGTCAGTACTTAAAATTGGGTCTAGGCGTCGCTATATACCAGTGCAGACACTGGTACTGGGTCTGAGTGGGTGAAGCAGTTACATACTTCTCTGATTGTATGGAAATAAAGCACCTTGAAGACATTTATACTGATTAGAGTGCTTAATTTGAGGGTTTTTTTGTAGATCGGTCCATAAGGTAGGTAGCACAAAGCTTTGTACGCTTCACTCAAGGGATTTTGCTTTGGGTGCTTTAAGTGTAATAGCTGAGTAACTTCTTAACTCATATTTCCCAATTATACTCAGGGGAAGACAGCAGGAGATATAGTAAGGCAGCTTATTAGAGATGGCTCTATAGGTCCAGAGAGCAGCGTTTCTGTGGCGTCTGAACTTTAGTGATGTCCACCCCACTGCTGCATATAGGGTGCAGTGATGCGTGTCAAAGGGAGCCCCGTTATAAACCTCAGTGCTCAATGGTAGAGTGTGTCCAGTTTAGCCATGTAAGAGTTGGGGCATTAGCTGCAGAGGAAATTAGTGTAATCAGCCAATGATAGGAAAATGGATTGGACCAGTTGTTTCTTGGCATCTCTAGTGAGAAATTGGTTGATTCTAAAAAACAGGCCAAGCCTTTGCCGAAGTCATTTTAGCAAGTCCTCGATTTGTTCAATGAAGGAGAGTCGTTGGTCTATCCAAACTCCCAGATACTTGAATTTTGTAACAAATTCTAGTTTTTCACCTAGAACTGTGGTAATTTGGGGAACTGTCCCACTGGACACAGGGTTAGCCGTACGGATGAAAGGGGAGAGGACCATCGCTTTAGTTTTTTTGGCATTAAGGAGTAGCTTTTTTTGGAGGAGCTGGCTTTGCAAAAGGTTGAATTCAGATTGTAGGTCGTTACAGGCAGCTTCAGGTGTTGGGTGACTCACACAGAGAACTGTATCATCTGCAAACAGATGGATGTTGGCTTCTTTTATACAGTGGTCGATGTTATTAATGTAGATTGCAAAAAGTAAGGGCCCTAATATAGATCCTTGCGGTACCCCTCTTTGCAGAGTTTTTAAGGGGACAGGCCTCCTTCGGCTTTAACTTGTTGAAGGCGCCCTGTAAGATAGTCAGTAAACCAGCGCAGAGAGGAAGGGTCCACACCTATGGTTTGAAAGGAGGAGGAGCAGACTATGGTTGACGGTGTCAAAAGCCTTGCTTAGATCAAGGAAAACAGCACAAATAAAGTTTTTGCTCTCAAGATTACACTGCCAGTCATTAGTAACTTTGGTGAGGGCTGAGATAGTGCTATGTTTAGCTCTGAATCTGGACTGCATAGGGTTTAGCAGTTCCCTAGACTCAAGGTGAGTCCTCAGCTGTGCATTTACAATTTTCTCTAGGAGCTTGGACAGGACCGGAAGGAGAGAAATTGGCCTGTAGTTATTGAGATCGCCAGGGTCACCTGATTTGAACAGTGGTATGACATGTGCTGTCTTCCATATAGGTGGTAAGATGCCCTGAGACAGGGATGTTAAAAGGTGGGTGACGGGTATTGCTAGTACGGCGTAGGCAATTAGAAAGTAAGGGTCAAGGGTGTCGGCCCCAGCACTTTTCTAAGTATCCAACTGAAGAAGAGGTCCCCTACCTCTTTCAGTGAGGCAGGTTGAAGCGAGAAAGGCGGCAAAGCTATCGGAGTTTCAGGCAGTTGGCCGGCAGTCTGGGAGCGAAGCATGTTTGCAGGGGAGTTATAAAATGCCATGTCTGCAGTAGCAAAGTGGTTATTGAATGCGTCAAGTATATCCATCTTTTCAGTTATAGTCAAATTGCCAGAGGTAATCTTGGTCAGGAGTGAATTTCCTGGGGAGTGGCCTAGCAGATCGTTGATTGTGTTCCACAGCTTGATTGGGCTGTTTGTGGCAGAGTCGAGTTCGGATTTGAAGAAGGTGGCCTTCAATTCTCTGATTGTTTTGGTACATAAATTTCGTAGTCTCCTGGACTGATTCCATTCCTCTGCAGTGTTCAGTCTGCGCGCTTTTTTCCAGAGCTTATCTCTTTCTAGAAGCAAGGACTTGATCTGAGGGGTGAACCATTTGGAGGTTTTGGTCCTAGTTTGAACTTTAATCAGGAAAGCATACTTATTAAGGGCCCTTGATAGAATGTCGTGGAAGATATTGTAAGCTGACGTAATCGTTTTGGCCAGGTAGAAATCTTGCCACTGAGGGGAGTACTTAAGCTCATTTAGATAGGCATGTTCATTGAAGTTGCGCCTGGATCTCTTCATAGATAACTTGCTGATGGGTGCTGGGTTGTTGGTGGATCTTACTCCCGCAATAAAACAATGGTCTCTGGCGTCTGAGAAGAAGACATCAGCGTAGGAGAAGAGATGAGGTTTGTTCACCATTAGCACATCCAAAAGTGTACTTTTACTGGGGTTCTTCATGTTTGGACGTGTTGATTCAGTATTAAGTTGTGTCAGCCCATGTTTATCACAGAAGGATGCAAGGGGGGCAGCTGTGTTAGAGAGCCAGTCAAAGTTGAGGTCTCTTAAAATAATAGTTTCTGGCAGCCCCTGTCCCAACTTGTCACTTAGATATGACACAAGCTGTAGGCCAGCAGACGGTGGTCTGTAGCATCCTACTATGCAGAGTGCAGTAGTCTGTGTAATTTCCACTTTGAGAATTAGGCATTCGAATTCGATGGCGACAGATACCAAGGATAAGCAGAAGGCAGAAAATTTGTCTTTACCATAGATAGCTACCCCTCCTCCTCTGGCATGCCTATCAGCTCTGAACAAGGCATAGTTGGGGATGTTTACTTCTTTATCAGTGGTGCTAGGTGTAAGCCAAGTTTCGGAAATCACAAGTATGTCAGGAGAGGTATGATTTACCCAGGTTTGTATTAAGGTTATCTTTTAAGAAGTACACGTTAATATGCAAAAGCTTATTCCTTTTAAATTGTTAGTTCTGCTGGTGAAGCAATAGCTTGGGGCCAGGGTTGAGTTCTAAGTTGCCTGAACATAGCAGGAGGATAAGTAGGATTTTTCTAAGAGCGCTAATTATAAGCTTGTAATTCCTGCCTTTCTCCCATCTAGTAGATCTGATGTTTTTAGGGACTGGAAAGTAGCCACCATAGAATAACTGATCTGTTGTAGCAAGAGCTAGTATCCCTACTGCAATAGGCAGGGAGGAGATAGAAGTCTGTGTGGTGGGAGGTGGGCCTTGTGGTGGGGGAGTGTTATAAGTATTACTGGTATGTGTGGTCCAAGAGCAGGGTTCGAGGTATTGATACTTGGAATCACGGAGGCAATTAAAGGATAAGTTGCCATGTGGTATACAGCACAAGGTGCCATTGTAGACCAAACATGATGGTAGTTCAGGTGTCCAATGCTGGGCAGCTGGTATCAGCAGAAGAAGGGGCAGTATAAGGAGCCATATAGGGCCCGACATGATGGTACCTCAAAAAGGAGCCACTCAATTAGCCCAGGGCCAGTGGGGTTGCTGGATTAATGCAGCTTATCAGAAGCTTTCCGATCCAGGTCGACCCGAATTTGATAGCATTAAAAATATTTAGTGGTGAAGGCACAGCCAAGGAGAGCCTATGCATTTTAGTAAGGCGAGGCCCTGAGAATTGGATCCTGTAGGCTGGACAGAGAAGAGGGGGATCACGAGCTAAGTCTCTATTGGAAGGGCACTGCGCCAGGGGATGTGGACTAATATTTTGGTGGGAGCAACTGTATATAATAATCAGTGGAGGTGGGGGAGGGGGGCAGTTGAAAAAGTTGCGGCAGTTGCCGTACCTGGTAGGGACTTGGCTCCATGTCTGCGGTCTCGAGCGTTGGCTAGAGGAGCACCGACCGACCGGTAGCCAGGAATCCTGTGGCTTAGGAGCTGGGGGCCTGGGTGGCAGTTCCTTGGCTGAGGGAGAGAAGGAGAGTGAGGATTAATAAAGGGGATTCACATAAAGGGTTAGACAGAACAGCGGGGAGTCCAAAATTGCTGAACAAAAGGACGTGTATTACTTTGGCACACAAAAGTGTCTAGGGCCAGTGCACGTATGCAGAGAAAGGGCTGTAAACACTAGATTTCTTTCCCAAACCACAATTCAAGTCCTTTCAATTACAGACTGGGTTAACACTTCAGCTTTTTAACATTTGTCCCAACATAAACATTTTTAGGGTTTAAAATCAAAGAGCAGAAGCCGGTTTTCGCCAGGGACCAATCAGAGCAGTTTCAGCACTTAGTCATTGACCTATTTCCTAGTTAAGAATGAACTAATCCCCATGAATTGAGTATTAGTTTAGCATTCATTAATTACTAGTTGAGCTTATGTAATAAATAATTCACGATCAATACTCAACTTGTTGAGCATTAGCTGATAAGTAACTGTACACCACATAGTAAGCATAGTTATTAGTTAAAAATAACTAATTCTTAACCAGCTCATTTGTGCAGTGCTGCTAGAAACTACCCAGATGGGAGTCCAGGTAAGCTGCAGAGGCACATCCACGCCTCACTGAAGGTACCACACATCTGACTGAGGCACCCTGAGGTACCCCTCCACCCCCCAAGCCAGAAACTAGTCTTTGTCTGGGGTAGGCTCCATTCCGCCAGTACAGCCCTGGGGGATGGCCTGAATGTTAAACAGGAGGCAGAGGTAAGTCCCAAATGACTATCTGAAATAAACTGCGTTTATGCAAGAAAAGACTCCCTTATCCAGCTGGAGTCACTTGTTTGTAATTTTGTAGTCACCTACTAGCACATAGACTGGGTACATGCTCCTAATGTGCCACTAAAAATTCTAGCAACTTTATGGTAACTATCAAGCAATCAACTGATAAGTGCTGAGTAAACTGGGAGTGTGTTGTAAAAATGCTAATGAAGTGCCTTATAGTTGTTCCTAATATACCTCCAATGGAGTACCTTCTCAGTTGGGACACTCCTGCATTACTCCAGAAAAGCACCTTTAGAGTGTGTTCCAAAAATTTACTGAAGTGCCTTGGAATTATAGTATATACACTTCAAATTGGGTACCTGTACTCTGCAAATGCACCTAAAATGCTATTTAAATACCTTCTTGAGTAAACTTCAATCTTTCAGTGTAAAATATCCTCATAGTTAGGGCACAATTGTAAATTAAAATTTCCAGAAGAGACCAGTGTGCCACAATGGGTGTTGGGCCCATCCCTGTGTAGCTTCAGTGTCCTCCCAGAGAACTGAACTAGGCAACTCTGGTACTCAGAACATGCTCTTGCCCTCATGTCAGTTTCTCAGCCTCTGACCTGACTAGCCGCACAAATCTGCAAGCAGAGCAGGACTAAGAAAGGGATGGAGTGTGCATTTTATTTATTTTAAATGAGGGTTAGGGAGTTCTGGAAGCCATCACATAGGGGTGTACAAGTACCTTTTTTCAAATTTTCACTAGCAAATACTTTTGCACCTCAGATACTCTGCTATTCATTACTCACTATTCGTATTCCTTTTCAAGCTGACCCCCCCTTCCCCAGTCAGCAGCATGGTGTCAAATAGTGTTTTATCACATATTGACCAAGAAAACCCTAGAGATGCAACATTTCAGTGGGGTCCATCTTCATATAATTTTACAACTTGGAGCAGAAACTCAATGGAGATCAGCATCACTTTCTCAGGGACACAGTGAGTCAGAGGCTGTGGCTTGGCTTGAACACAGATATCCTGCTTCACAGTTTCAGAGACAATATTATGATGGAAAGAAGGTCCAACTAACCACAATTCAACACTACACCTCCTTCCATATCTTAGGACTTTTACTTTCTGGTGGTGGAGCTTTCTTCAGGAAGCCGCTGGTGTACTTTCATTTCTGCTCATTGAATTAAACACAGTGAAGTCTTCAGCTTTCTCAAATATTAAACACTTTTTTCATAATTTCTTGGGAGTTAAATCCTGAATTTGCTCAGAAAAGAAAGGTAAAGGTCATATACACTGTTTAGAAATGAAACTGAAGCCCATACTAGACCACATTTTTCTGTCATAAAGTTCAATGGACACCATCCTCAACTCTCTTTGCGTCTTCCTAGAAACTGAATACTCCCAATACAGCATAGACACTCATGGTGCAGTGGGAGGAAATTAGACTATTGTATCATGAGTAAATGCACTCTTTGGGGGTGTTCCTAATGTTCAAGAAGCAGGCAACAAGAGTAGATCAAGGATTTGAAACAAAATGGGAATAAATACACTATTTGCATGCATTTCAGTTAAGCTAAAAAAAAGCACAGCAGTTAAAACAACCAACAACTTGAGTGAATTGTAGAGAAGGTAAGCAATCATTAAACATATTTTTTCAATTATAAATAATATAATACAAAAAGGACTGACAAGTGTCCCTTTAACACCAACTCTATACCAAAATGTTTATGTGATGGTCAAACAACAAAGCTTTTTAAAAGTAATTTTACTGTAAACTAATTTTTTTCCCCAGTTAGTCTTATTTCTCCCCCATGCACTGGCAGCCTCCATTATACCGGCCAGCCCAGCCAACACCCCCCAGGACTTGCTATCCCTCAGAGGTAGCATGGTCTGGCTCATCAGGTACAGGGCGTATAGGCAGCTGGAGCCATCATGCAGCCGGTGCACAGATTTTCCTAGTACTCCCCCTAAAGTGCTGCATGCCCCCATGTGCTGTACACCTGCCATCTGCCTCTCCTCTTCCCAACTCTGGTGGTTTCAGCATGCTTATCCTCAGCCACTGATAGTATCTGGCAAGCACCAAACTCTGCTCCACCCCACCCTGAGATGAGCAATCCAGCAAGAACTCAATCTTCTTCCCTCTTGCTGACCCTCCAACTCCCAAGATAACACTTGAAACTTGAGTCTTCAGCACTGCAGGTACAGCACCATCACTGCAATGGTGGACCTGCAAAAATCTAAGATCTGTGAAATGTCTGTGAAATGTAACTGGTCTGCACATCCACATGTGTAGTCGTAGGTCCTGTCATCTTATTTTTTGCAGCTATTTCTGCCCTAGTAAACACAGAATCTGTCAGCAGACAGCGACCATATGGCCCACCTAGTCTGCCCATTTTCCTACTCCCTGCTGCAGCCCCAGATCCTATCTGGTGCATTTTTGTAAACTGGTATTTATTGCCCAAGAACCCTCTCAGTCATTAAATAACCCCTAAAAACACCATAATGATGACATTTGGTAGGGGATGGGGCTGCAGGCACTCTGTGGGCATTGCAGTGGGATCGGGGGCACCTAAATATACTTGGATCATCTCTGCTGGCAGCTATACATGTATGGGGTTATTTGCCTAGCATAATCATTATGCTGCTTTTAGGTTAGGATCGCAGTGCCGGTAGCCACTTGACTCGACAAGGAAATTACAAGCCAGGCTTTATGGACTAAACTCTTTATAAAGCTAAAAATGTGATATGTGGCTAAATAGTTTACGGTAGGCACCATCATGTTGTGAGTTGCCTCCCTTGAACTAGCAATCATGTCAGTTGCTCCTAAAAATGCAGGCCCTTCCATTTCCATGTGGAAAACAGCAAGCTGGAAGATGCAGATGAAGCTGCAAAAGAAGCAGCTGCTTGGCTGGATACCATATGGGGTTCAACAGGCCTAGTCACAGGTGGATTAAGAGCAAGGCTAAGCATACAGCAGCAGTGATACAGTGTGTAGTAAAGTATTATTCTACACAGAAATCCATAGTTTTCAAAATGCTGTTGTACCACAGTTCAAACGTCATGGAATTTGATTGTACCCTTCTGTGGTAGAATAGCATTCTAAAACCTCTAGAGACATGCACAAGTTAATTTCACTGTGAAAGAGAAATATAAAATAATGCATGAAGAAGTGTGGTTTATGGGGATTTTATGCACCCCGAGGTGTGTGATGCCCCATGAAGTCTGAGGGTTTTATATGGGCATTACACACCAAGATGGTGCATAAAATCCCCATAGAATCACACTTCTCCATGTTTTATTTTTTCATTTACTGTTTTTTGGTGTTTTTTGGTTTAAATTGTCTTTGACGCTTTGCAAGGGTAACTGTTACCGCCGACAAGCTTGTCTCATGCTGAGTGACCGATTGTGTAGCGCTTGTGAACGTCCAGCATGAGGACAACTTGTTTGGTGGTTTTTCAGGTGATGCTGCAGTTTTCTGCCCATGGTTTATGGAGCTCCACAAACAACACATGTGGTTTACGAAGCTGTTGGACACTCACTGGTAGTGGTTTATAACCACTAACCAATAAATATAAAAACAACAATTCACATATTTCACATAATAATATACACTATAAAAACAAAGGATGAGCAACTTTATGTATAACCAGTGTGTTGTGCCACCTCAGGGTTCTGATTCCCATGGACCACTCAAGCTTCATCCTCAAGGTCAGAGAGAATCACATGCCCTCTGTAGCAGAACACTCTGACTGTGCATAGTTACCCATTCAGTATTTTCTATATGCTGACGGTTACCCAGTTTTGTTGCATATCAATATGCTATTTTGTTTTGGGCATCTTCTTCAAACCACTAGCAAGCTGAGAAAAGCTTTGTTGTGGAATTTTGGCATGGCCATCACCCAAACAACCCCCCCCCCCAAGTTTGGACAGTCTTTCCCTGCACAAGAATGATGCCTCCTCCTCCCCATCCTGTAACAGGCATTCCCTGCTGTACAGTGCCACCCTCTTTCCACTCATCCTATATGGACCACTCCCTGGTTTCTAGTGGTACCTTCTTTCCACCCCATGCAAAGTTTTCTGTTGTCTAGTGGTATCTGTCTGGCTTTCCCAATATTGTGCCATTCCCAGGTGTCCAGTGGCCCCAACCTCCATCTCTGTGATAAACACTACAGAACATGGTGGAGCGTCATTGTTTATGGAGATCTATACACTGTGGTATGGTCTGGCATGGAAACAGGGACTCTGTTAAGCCACACAAGGGCAAAAGTATTAGATATCAGGAAGGCATCTTTCAATGAAATGTGTAGATGTTTAAGAGCAGCCCTGGTAATAGAGGGGTGGAGAAACAGTGGGAGAGACTAAAAGGAGTCATTATGGAGGTAACTAACCAATGCATTAGGATAGTGGCCAAAGGAAAAAGAAGAAACAAACCACTATGGTTTTACTAAAGAGGTGGGAGACTAAGTAAGGGCTAAAAGAGCAAGTTTCAGGAAGCATAAGGGAATCCAAAGAGAGGAGGACAGGGAGGTGTACCTTGAATGTCTAAAAGAAGCAGGGAAGGCTGTAAGGAAAGCCAAGGCACAGACAGAAGAGAGTTTAGCACAGACTGTGAAAAAAAGGGAACAAGACATTCTACAGGTACATAAACAAAATGAGGGGTGGGATTGTGATGCTCAAAGGGGAGGAGGGACAGTGTAAGGGGAAGGATTTAGACAAGGCAGAAATACTGAACAAATACTTCTGTTCAGTATTCACTGAGGAGGGAGAGGGTCAAGGACCACAGTTGGGGAGCAGAGGCAATTGGGGGAGAAGTGGACACCAGTACATTCACAGTGGAGAGAGTTCTGGAGGAACTCACAAAGCTGAAGGTGGATAAAGCCATGGGGTCAGATGACATACACCTGAAGCTATTATGGGAGCTCTACAGGGAACTAGCAGTGCCTCTGGCCACCCTTTTCACAGAGTCACTCAACACAGGTGTGGTTCCAGAGGACTGGAGGAGGGTGCATGTAGTCTCACTGCACAAAAGTGGCAGTAGGGTGGAAGCAGGGAACTGCAGGTGAGTCAGCCTCACTTCAGTCGTGGGGAAGATCATGGAGGCACTGCTGAAAGAAAGGACAGTGGCACATCTGGAATCCACTGGTGCCTAGGATCTAAGGTAGCACGGATTCACATCAGGAAGGTCTTGTCAAATTAATCTGATAAAAAAAATTTTATTGGGTGACTAGGAAATTGAATCAGGGAGGGGGACATAGATGTCACCTACCTAGATTTCAGCAAAGCCTTCAATACCGTCCCACACAGAAAGTTGGTTAACAAGATGAGTAGCCTGGGCATGGGGCACAAGGTGATACACTGGGTTAGAAACTGACTGACAAACAGAAGGCAAAGGATGGTGGTAAATGATATCCAATCCGGGGAGAGAGGAGTGACAGGCAAGATACCACAAGGATCAGTTTTGGGACCAGCCATGCTCAATGTCTTCATTAGTGGCATTGCAGAGAGGCTGGAAGGAAAGGTATGCCTATTTGCAGATGACACCAAGATTTGCAACAGGGTGGATACTCCAGAAAAAGTGCAGAAAATTAAGAGGGACCTGGAGAAGCTTGAAAGATGGTCAAAGGTGTGGCAACTGAGGTTCAGTGCAAAAAAGTGCAAGATAATGCACTTGGGAAGGGGGGACCCTAGGGACAGCTACAGGATGGGAGGAGGTGCTGTCACCAAAGAGGAAAGGGACCTAGGGGTTATCATATTTAATGCTCTTAAGGTACCAAAGCGGTGTGGAAAGGCTGCAAGAAGGGCTAGTGGCATGCTGGGGTGCACAGGCAGGAGGTATTACTAGTAGGAGGTGGGCTGATGCCATTGTATAAAACACTGGTAAGGCCTCACCTGGAAAACTGCATGCAGTACTGGAGACCACATATCCGTAAGGACATTAACAAGGTGGAGGATATTCATAGAAGGGTGACAAAGATGGTGCATGGCTTGCATCACAAAACATATGAGGACAGACTAAGAGACCTCAATATGTACTCATTGGAGGAAAGGAGGGTATACCATCAGTACAGCAACAGAATATGGGCACCAGGTAAAAACAGCGACTCATATTGGGCGCTACACTTTTGGGCTACCCTGCAAGGGTAGCAACTGTACACAAACATGAGGGTAGTGGACTGTGTCAGGAAGGGGGGTATAGTGAGGAGGAAGGAGCGGGACAATGAAGGGGTTTTGAGGGACAGGTGTGTCTGCTGCCACCGAGCTAGCCTTGTGGTGTGGGTGGATAACTCTGGTGCAGCAGGTACAGGGTTCTGGACCAGGTGTGTAGAAACTCTGCTGCTGCTGCCTCTGGCACTTAATTTTTGTGCGATATGGAATTTTGCCCCCTGCCTGACATGCACCCCCCTGGAGTTGATAATCTATATTCAGAGGGGTGTAAGGGGCACAGCCCCCCCAAATACTTTTTACCCTTTCTTGTGACATTTAAGTTTTTTGGTTTTCTGAATTTGTATATGATGCATATAATGCCTTACAATAAAGAAAATAAAAACTAAAATTTGCATTTATGATATGTTTCTTTGAATTTAAAGCAGTAGTACAATGTGAAAAAAGTGTGCTTCTTTGACAGTTTATTCCCTGTGCTCTGCTAATCATGTACCTGGTACTCTTTCCCACCAATATTGTACTATCACCCTGTCATTTGTTCAGTTATACTATGTTTTTGGTTACATTTCTGCTGCCTGCTGCACTGACAGCAGTAGTACTAGATAGCAGCTGCCATATTTTCTGTGGTGCTACAACAGTCATAACAGATCACTTTCTGGTTAGGTAGTACTGCTGCTTTTAAATGTACAATAATTAAAAGTACGTGCTTAACACAAGATAAATACAAACTAGTATGCATCTGAGTAAAAGACTCAAAGGGAAACTCCTTTGAAATTAGAATGACCCGCTATATATATAATGGCTGAAGAGCTCCGGGTGGACATCTCGCACACTCTGGGTGGCTTCCGACATGAAGGTTATGCTAACAAGGGCTGCCAACTCTGCCATTTGTTGGTAACCCTCATTAGCATAACCTTTGTAGTGGAAGCCATCCGAGGTGTGCCAAAAGTCCACCAAGGGCTCTGCAGCCATTATAGCTGGAGCGGGTCTTTCTAATTAAAACCACCAGACAGCAGGTGAATAAAATAATTTGTTTCATGCTAAAAACCCTAATCGGTCATTTCTACAGCAGCTGCTGCACTTAGGAGTTTCTCTTTAAGAAAATTCTCACTCAGATAAAAAACCAGAGAGACTAATGTCTAAATCTATCATTTTGTTATTTAAATAAGTTAACTGTAATTCTCATAATTTTGCTTACTATTTATTCTGGGTGTACAACATGGCAATATTTTATAGCGAAGTACAAGGAGTACAGTTACAACTTTGAAATTCTAGAAACTGCCACCCAATTTAAGCAATATTACCTGATGAAGTGAGCTTCTCCTGGTCTGTTATTGACTTGGAAGCTGTCAAAGGACACAAGGTGAAGTAAAGGCCCTACCTTTTTCCAAGGTCAGTAACTCCAGAAGATGCCCTACACTTCACAGGGTAATATTGCTATTGTAAACATTTTTGGAAACTCACCTTTTGGTGCATTTTAAACAGTGTGAGTGGCTGGAGAGCATGCTTAGACAATCTGTTTACATTAGCAGACTCCCTTCTGTGAAGTTGCTTTCTTGCATAGCCAATTAGTGCATTAAGACATTCGGGCCCAATGCTCTAGGTATACGATGAAGATTATTTCACCTCTTTGGTTGTTGAAAGGCAAGGAAAGTTTTATTTAAGAGATGCCAATCCCATAGGCTCTGGGTGCCATACAACCATCAAAATAGATACAAAACAACATAATAATAAACATTTATATACAATATACCAAACAGTTAAAACAGAATTTACTACCCTCGACAGCAACTAAAATCAGAATAGGTAGAAACTAAATTAAACATCAATTTCTAAAAGACAGGTAGGAACTATAAAACATAGTCTGCGAAGGCCTGATTATACAAGAAGGCCTTGAGGTGGGCCCTAAATACCTCCACAGAAGGGGCCTCCCTGATGGCTAAAGAAAGTGAATTCCACAGGACGGGGGCAGTGACACTAAATGCTCTGTCACCAGTAGTTCTTAACCTCATCCTGGGAATCATGAGGAGGCCCCTAGAGGAGGAGCAGAGGGAGTGGACCGAGACAGCAGGTACAAGAAGGTCCTTCAGGTAGCCAGGGCCCAGGCCATGAAGGGCCTTAAAGGTGAGCAAACCCACCTTAAAGAGGACCCTCCCCCTAACCGGCAGCCAGTGCAGTTGATGCAGCATCGGAGTGATGTGACACTACTTAGGCTGTCCTGTCAACAGCCTCGCTGCCACGTTCTGCACCAGCTGGAGTCAGTGCAGGGTACCCCCAGAGACCCCAAGATAGAGTGCATTACAATAGTCAAGCCTGGATGTCACGAAGGTAAACACCAAAGTGGGGAGGTCCAGTGGTGGAACTAGGGGCTTTATCCTGGTGATATTCCTCAGATGATAAAAACTGGTACGGACAACGGACTCCACTTGAAACTCAAGTGTCAATCCGCTGTCAAGAATAACGCCCAGATTACACACCCTAAAGGAGGCCTTCAATGGTACAGGGCCAAGACAAAGCCCTGTCTCTGCACCAGAGGCCAACGTATCACGCCCTCTGTTCGACTCAACCACCAGTACCTCCGTCTTACTGGGGTTTAGTCGCAATCAGCTGGAGGTCATCCAGTCATTGATCTCAGCAAGGCAGCTGTTAAGCGCTTCCACTGCACAAGATGTTCCAGGGCCAAAGGAAAGATACAGCTGGGTATCATCAGCATAGCAGTGAAAACCCAGACTGTACTTCCTAATGAGCTCACCCAGGGACAGCAAATACCCTGTAAACAACATCGGCAACAAGTCAAAACCCTGAGGAACTCCGCATGACAGGTGGCCAGGGGAGGAGAAGAAATTCACCAATCACTACCCTCTGCCTCCTGTTAGATAGAAAAGACTCAAATCAGCAGATGATAGTGCTGGTGAGTCCACAGAATTCCCATAGGCGGTGAAGTGACACTTGTTCATCCACCATGTCAAATGCTGAAAAGAGATGATGAGAACAAGAATTGTCCCCTTCCCTCAATCTCTAGCCCTAAGGAGGTCATTATGCACCTGAACTAGCACAGTTTCTATGCTATGCCTCACACGAAACCCAGACTAGAGCGACTTGTACAGATCATGTGCCATGAGATGCTCCTCAAGCTGAAGCACCACCACCTTCTCCATAATCTTACCCAAAAATGGGAGATTAGAGATAGGACGATAATTTGCCTTGATGTCAGGGTTCAACGATGTTTTTTTCAGAAGGGGTCCCACCAATGCCTCCTTCAAGATATCGGGGAAAACCCCCTCCAACAAGGAATCAATCAAGGCAAACACCAGGCCAATGGAGTCAAAACATCTCATTAAGAAACAAGTTGGCACCGGGTCCAGTTCACAAAAGGTGTGCCGAAGCTTGGAGGCAATCTCACTGACCTCAGCCACCTACACCACTCTAAACTCAACCCAACCAGGCAGAGTGCTCTCCAGTCGCCCATGGCGACAACTGTCAGCCAAAGTCTGGTCCACTGGCGGAACCCTCTGCCTCATGGCAGACACCCTTTCCAAGAAGAACTGAGCAAACTCCTCGCGCAATGTGTTCGAAAAGGCTACCTTCGGCAGTAGACAGGAAGGATGAAGAAGCCTGTGCACAGTCCGAAAGAGCACAGTTGGTCGGGTCCTCCCGGCAGCAATCTCCCAGGACAGGAATTCTGCCTTCTTACGGTTGATTGCCCCCTGGTATGCACTGTAGTGCACACGCAGGGTCAGTCTGTCTACCTCCAGGCCGGACTTCCTCCAGCAGTGCTCTAATCTCTGACCCAAAGTCTTCATTACCTCGAGCTCCCCATCATATCAAGGAGACCTCAAGTGAGAAGACCTGGGTTGTACACAGGCTGGTGCTAGGGAGTCGAGTGCACCAGACAGCGCCTTATTATAGGCATCCACTGCTGTGCACACACCCCCAATGCATGCACTGTCCACACTAGATAGGTCAGCCACCACCAAAAAACCCTCAGGGGTCAACCCCCTCAAAGGGCGATAGCTGACCATCTCTGCTGGGGGAGGGCTATGAAGGGGGACCCAGAACCAGAATTTCACTGTGCAATGATTGGACCAAACGACCTGATCAATGCTGAGACTATTTATCTCATGCCCCAATGAGAACACCAGATCCAACATGTGGCCACCCTGATGAGTCGCGGAGGAAACTCCTTGTGCAAAGCCCAGAGATGGCATCATCTGGAGGAAGTTGTAACCAAGCAGAGAAGATTCATCCTCGGCCCAAATATTGAAGTCCCCCAGCACTAAACATCTGTTTAGTGCTGGGGGATCCAATGTTTCCCCGATGATGAAATCAGCCACTTCTTGCAAGAAATCTTCCACCGCCCCAGAAGGACGGTAAATCAGGAGAATCAGACAACCTGCGCCAGGACTCCCACAGATGGCCACACATTCTAATGAATGTGGTGCTCTCAATGGGTGCAGGGTGACGCACTTTGCCTTTGACCTTTTGTCTTAAACTTCAAAATTCCGCAACCCTCCCCCAACCCTGTCCCCATAAACCATGGCCTGCCCAATATTTCTAAAGAAGTGGCTATGTCCTATTGGGTATTCCTTTCCAATTCAAAGAAATGGAAATGAAAGTCTGTGAACCATGCTTAGTTTAAATATATGCTGTAATTTTTATTTTTTTATTATCTTTTAAATGTTCCCTCACCCACAATGTAGTTTACAACTGCAGCGCTAGTACCAGTGGGGAACTGTTGTCTTTGGGTAGCTGAGAGCTCACAATGAGGTGGTGCCAAAGTATCTTTCCAAGGAAATGCCCCACTGTATTTTGTGGCCTTGGCTGCCCCAGACAACAGTTCCCCACCAGCGATAGCACTGCCAATGTAAACAAAGCTTTGGGGGAGGGGAGCTTAAAGAACTGCTGACACCTCAAAACTTTGAAAAACATAACGTTTGGGTGCAATTCAGCTTGCATTCTGTATATTTTATTTATTTATTTATTTGTATTTCGGATGACACCTTTGAGTCGAGGGCTCTTTTACAAAGGTTCCACATCAAGGCAATAAGGACAATAAGGTACAAAACATAACATGAACATTACAATGGAACTTACACAAAAAAAGACAAATAAGGTTACAATAATAGCAGCCAAAGGCATTGTCAAGGAATTGTGTTGTGAGTTAATTATACAGTACAAGTCATAGGCGGCTCAGTGAAGCTTTGTTAGGAGTGGGTTAGTAGGAAAAGAGAAAGAAGAGTGGTGGTGAGGGGGTGGTATGGGAGACAGAGAGAGGGAGGAGGGGAGAATGGGAAGGGCACCATGCTGGGTATGTGGTAGATGGGAAACAGCAAGGGAGAAGGAAAAGGGGATGAAAAGAAAAGGAGACAGATTCATCCTATACCCAGTAATGGGGGGGGGGGTAGGAGAGGAGGAGAAGCTAAGGGCAGTGAGAAGTGATGCTTGAGGGTAGTATACCTGGAGGGGATTATAAGAAGCAATCACAGAAGGCACTGGCCACGAGGTGTTGACGCAGTTTACACTTAAAAGCACCAATCGTGGCAATGTTGGAGATTTCTGTAGGTAGCAAGTTGAACCAGGTGGAGGCTCTGACAAGGTAAGAACGCTGAGCTTGAGAGGTCCGACAGCGAGGTATTGTAAAGGTTAGACTGTCCGATCTTCTAGTTAGGAGGCAGACACGCTGTGGGGTCAATATTGATTGGGACTCCAGGGGGCATAAGGCCCAGTGATGTCTTCTTAGCTAGGATGCAGGTCTGGTACATTAGCCTGCCGGATAGCTGGAGCCAGTTAGCCTGCTTGTAAATGTCACACATGTGAGAAAGGCGGGCAGCTGAAATAAGGAGTCTACATGCCTTATTAAGGGCTACAGCTATGTGCCGGAGTGCAGTATCAGTAGCAGATCCATAGATAACAAGCCCATAGTCAATAGTTGAGATAACAGAGCTCTGGATAGAGAGGGTCTAGGCTTCAGCTGTTAGGCAATGTTTATGCTTGTATAGTAGCCCTATACGGGAGTTCACAGTTTTAGCGATATTGTATATATTCTATAGAATTCTCCAGTCCATTGATTATTACTGAGAACATTTGCATGAATATGTGATCTTTATTTCTTAGAGTTCATCTACCTCTACAGTGGACTCCCCTACTGCAAGCAATAGTCCTCTGTTGTGACATAACAAACTGTTGTCATGGGAGAAACTGTGATGTCAAATCAGTGCAGTATGACCTTGGGTAGGGAGAAAGCAGCAGGAATAGATGAACTCTTCAGGATCAAAGATCCTGTTGTCATGCAGCTTACCTCAATAATAAATAGTGAGAAGGAAAAATACAGAATGAATGTGAAATACAATCTGAACTATGTCTAAATATAGTTTTTTTAAGTTCTACTGAAGGCATCAGCTGCTCTTTAAAAGGTAACAAATGAAAAAACTAAATGTCAGTACTTTTTTATGGTTCCCAGGCTCTCCTTTTCCATTTCTTTGAGTTGAAAATCTGTGTCCAATAGAAGATAGCCAAACTTAAAGTAAGCAATAACCCACAACAGACTGTGGGTGAATTACATATGAACATACAACGAAGCCAACAGAAGAAAGCCATTTGGTCGGTCAAGTCTGCTCGTATTGCGGGTCCACAGCTTGAGCTAATGTCGCTGCCCTCCCTCCCCACTCCTCCCATCCCCCTACCCATGATCCTTACCTTTCCCCTATGCCTATCCCAGCCTCTCTTAGTGCTGCCCACTGTCTTCAATGAGATTACCTCTTCCAGTAGCGCATTCCAAGTGTCCACCACCCTCTCTGTGAAGAAGTGCTTCCTGACCTCTCGCCTAAACCTCCCATCCTCCAGCTTAAGACTGTGCCCCCTCATGTTATGGTTGACACTCAGATTAAAGAAACTCTCCTTATCAACCTTATTTGTCCCTTTCCAGTACCTGAAGTTTCCAGTAATGTCCCCTCTTTCTCTTCTGTCTTCCAGGGAGTACATGTTCAGTGCCCTCAACCTCTCCTTGTATGCCTTGCCCTACTGACTGGCTATCATCTTTGTAGCCCTCCTCTGGACCTTCTCCAACAGATTAATGTCCTTTTTGAGGTGTGGGCACCAGTACTGAACTCCATACTCTAGATGAGGCCTTACCAGTGACCTGTACAAGAACAGTACAACCTCCTCTCTCCTACTACTGTACTGATCCCCCTAGCTATGCATCCCAGCATCTTGTTTGCCTTTGCTGCTGCTTTCTTGTACTGTGTGGAGTGTTTCAGGTCACTAGTAATCATCACTCCCAGGTCCTTCTCCTCCTCGGATGCAGTTACTCGGACTCCACCCGGGTAGTACTCTGTCCTGGGTTTCTTGGCTCCAAGATGCATAACTTTGCATTTACTGGCATTAAAGCCAAGCTGCCAGATCCTGGACCACCTCCCCAGCTTTTCCAGATCTTCCTGGAGGTCCGGTATCCCTTCAGCTGTGTCCACTCTCCCACAGAGCTTGGTGTCATCTACGAATAGGCACATTTTGCCCTTAATGCTATCCCCAATGTCACTAATGAAGACATTGAACAACACCAGCCCAGCACCGAGCCCTGTGGGACCCCACTGGTTACCTCTCTAGTGCCATATAACTCTCTCCCCACAACCCCCCTCTGGGTTCTGTCCCTCAGCCAGTTTTCCACCCATCTAGCCATCTTTTCCCCATCTGCAAGATCCACCAACTTCCTGATCAACCTTTTGTGGGGCACAGAGTCAAAGACCTCGCTGAAATTAAGATAGAGGATGCTACTGCTTGGCTACTGTCTACTGTCTTAGTGACACAGTCAAAGAAGTCAATCAGATTTGTTTGACGTGATCTCCCCCCCATGAACCCATGCTGCCTTGCATCCTGGAGACCATGCTCCTCTAGATATTCCACCAACCCTTCCTTTAGAATGGTCTTCATAAGCTTGCCCACAATGGAGATTTGGGGCATTAATGCATGCCCTGGGTGCACTGTGAGGCATGGGGGAAAAGCCTGCATGCTCTCCAACCACCCGTGAACTGCAATAAATTTCCCTCCTTTCATGATGGTGGAACAGTAAAAGAACAGTTTAGAGATGTCGAACCCTGCATCACCAACCACCTAGCAAGTGAAAGCCTACAGTTAGCATCTATTACAGGTTAACATCCTAGCACAGATAAGAGATCTCTTACCGGGTTACTGTGGAGCCTGGGATAATGGGGTCTCAGGAGACTATCCAGTTGTACCTGTAAAACAAAAACAGCAATGGGGTCACAAAGGATCTGCAGCTTTTTATGAACTAACAATGACAAACAATGTAGGATAAAGAAAAAACAATACTTATCTGACACATGTGGTCAGTGTCCTCCTTCACCCAGTCAGCATCCTGTCAGACCTGTGGACATATAAGGGAAAATGGATCAATATGAAGAATAAAAATACTGATCAGCTGGGCCAACAGGGAAGGATATACGGAGAGCACCACAGTGGTACAATACTCTCAACAAAGAAACTCTTATTGCTGCTGCTCTTGGCCCTTTTAAGAGACAACTCCGACTTCATCTCATTTCAACTAGTTGTTGTGACTGCCTCACCTAATCAGGGGCCCACTGCTCACTGCCCTCCACTTTAGTCTTGACAGCTACCTCTCCTCACGTTGCCCCCTTCTACCTGCCTACCCCTTTGCCCCCTCTCCCTTTCCTCCCCCTGGGCATTTTCTGACTTTTATCCCTCCCCTCCCTCCCTCTCCTTTAGATCTCTTACCCTCACCCTCTACCCTCCGACAATGGCCTTCCTGCCTGCATACCCCTTCCTCTCACCTGCAGTGCTTATTTCTAAGATTGCCCTTGGTTGGTATGTCATGCTACCTAACATTTGGCACATTTTGAATTACTGGAATTTCCTAAGCCTCAGTCTCTTACTTCTTTTATTGTGTAACTATGTATTATTATGTTGACCTTTGTATGTATGTGTGTATACCCCCCATTCCTTTGACGTGGGACCTTTGTAAATGAGCAGTTCCTGCTCAAAGGTATTTGTAATCCTAGATTTCAATAAAATAAAATAAATAATGTTTAAAAAAAAGTGGGTTTGGGTTTTTTTTGGGGGGGATACAGACTGGTACCTCATCATTGACCTGGGTTTTAGAATGGACTCTGTCACTCAGGGGCCATCATGAAGGAAAGTCAGTGCCCCTAGAACTGATTTTCTCTTGGGGGGGGCCATTGTACTCCAGTAATGCACTGAGACAGGGCAGGACAAAGACACCAGCTGTTATCCTTCTTGCACCATTGACAGGGCTCTGGATGCCAAACTGGTAAAGCATCTTGGGATGGGTTTTCATGGCTAATGAAAGGAATGACCCTTCCCCATCTGCCTTCCCCCACACAGAGGGAGTGGTTGTACCGAAGGTCCAAATTTAGTCCATGGGATGTTGGGTGATGTAGCTAGGTGGCTGGTGGCAGTATGGCACTTCTCCATGGTGTAGGGCCTGCTCTGACTATGGCTTCATACTGGCAGTTGCTATTTTTCTCAGTTTTCATGCCGGCCCACCTCATGCGACAGTACATAGTTTTGTCAGACCTCACCACGTGCGCAGATCCATGTATTTTTGAACTCTATCAGTCCACCACCAGAAAAAATGAGAAAAGCCAGCTTCCCCACTGCTTTCACCAACATGGGCATTCAATTCACCACACCCAAGCAAAAAACAGCAGACTCTTCCATCGTACCAACATGAGTAGCTCAACAGCCTACCAGCATGGTCAGCCTCCCTCTCCTCCAAATAAAACTAACAGCCAGCTTCCCTTAACCCCACAGTCTCCCTCCCAACAATGCCTCCCCTTTTACCAGCACAGCCAGCTACCCCAACAACATGGCCAGCCCCCTTGTCACTCACATTACACTCCCCTTTTCCCATACATGTGCTTGCCCAGGTCACTACATACTGTCACATCCATGGACAACATCCAACCTCACATCTGGCTATCCTCCCCTTCAAATACAGACTGCATCCCACAACACTCTGGGACCACCTTACTGACCACATATCCAGAGTCCACACCCTTCCATTAGTACAGCGCTCCTTACTGGCACACTGCACAAGATCAACACCATTCAGCCTGCTCCCCTCCAAGCATAGACCAAACCCCCACCACCAGCATAATAATCTAGCTGCCCCCACCCAAAATCAGTCACATGTATCCATGTCCAAATCAGCTGTACCAACTATAGTTAATCACCCTGCTGTTCACCCCCCCACCAACCATCACCACCACCAAGAGTATCACACTGGTGGTACCCCTAACACCTCATAGAACTTTTTGTCTTACATTCTGGAACACTAGCCTGTGCAATTGGATGTAGCAGGCAGGCAGTAATCTCCCCCAAAGTTCCTTGCCCATTAGATCCTGCCCAATATGCAGGCAGAAAATGCTGAAAGACACAAGATAAAAAATGTGTTGCACTATGGCTGGCAGCAATCACAGAATTATAGCCCCAGCAAGCCGACACCCAACACAAATATAAACAAACTGGCCAGATGAATGTCTCACCCCACACTTCACAATATAATATATATCATATAGGCAGCCCTGACAAAGAAAACTGCTGTAGGCTTTCCTTTTTAAGTATTTGTTTGCAGTTTTATGTCCAGGGCCATACTGCAGATGTGTCTTTCAAATAAATTACCCCTGCAAGATTTGTTTCCACTTTGTACGCAGCAACACAAGTCTTACCCATCTACCACCTCCCCCCAATGCCACAACACAACCAGCAGACAATCTGTGAGCTTCCCATTTTTTTAAAGTTCAAACTGGCACAGGTTTTAAAAGGAAAACTGCAGTAAATAAGAATGATCTACCTTTAACGTGTAAAGCTACCAACTGTCCCTATTTTCCCAGGACCGTCGCTATTTTAGACAGCATGTCCCAGTGTCCCCACAAGTTTTGCAAAATGTCACTTTTGTCCCAGTTTTTGCTTACTTGTCCCAGTTTTGTCCCTTTTTTTTTTTGCTGACTGCTAATACGTGAGTGACAGTTATTTCAGCACTACTGTGGCACTGCTCGGGCTGGACAGCAGTTTGCAACTTCAATCCCTGTGCCTGTGTTGTACTGCAAGCATGTCAGTGGGAGCACAGTAAAGCATGTTCCTTCCTGTTAGATTAGAATGGGTAGTAGTGCAAACAAACACATGTGGGCGTCTGCCTGCCAGCAGCTTAGAGGGACTCCAGACAAAGAAGAGACCGGCAGCAGGGAACTAAGGTACCTGAACCTGATCAGCTGTAGGGAAGTGTGTGAAAACAATCTGGTGTAGTGGTGTGAGTCACTGAAGTGAAGTTTGCTCAGCAAATGAGGTGGGTTTAAACAAGTTGGATGGGACTGTCAGGAGGAGCAATACATGCAGCTCAGATGTCTGATCACAATTTAATGCAGGTTTGCTTCTAATGAACTTTCTGTACGTCATGGTTTGGAACTTGCTACAACAGAATGATGTATTGTTTTGATCTGAATGTTTGCTACTGGTGTTACTGAGGGGTGGCATGGCTAGAGCAAGCAGCAAAATTTAATTGATTGTGCGCAGCATCGACTGCGCCGATGTCCATGGGAGTGACACAGTAGGGGGGGGGGCATGATCAGGATGAACTGTCCCAGTTTTAGACCTCAAAACGTTGGTAGCTTTATTAACGTGTGCTGGCAGCATTGCAGGCAGGTATGGCAAAGCAGGGTTGCAGTGGGCCTGGCATACTTTTTGTAAAGAAGTCTCTTGTACACTCTAGGAGTTTGTTTTCCTCACCCAATCAGCTGTGATTGTTCCTGGAGGTCTCGCTTGTAATATACTGTGTTGTTTTTTTTTAAAATCAGTTGATTGGTAAAGTTTTTATTAATAAAATAAATAAATATAAAGTCTGCCATCCATTTGAGCTTAAAGAGGTCCTTTTCACAGTGTCATCACAGCAAGTCTTCTATGGTGTCACACTGAATAATGTCCCATGTTGCACAACTACTGCCAACATGTAGTTCCACCTGTCAGTAAATGGGGACAGAAATAAATGACGCACATTCATTCCAGTGTGTAGTGCAATGTGTCAAGAGTGCTGCTCTGTCTGAACAGTTAATGACAGCATATGCTTAACACAGTGAATGTTTGAATGAATAAATACTGTAAACAAATGATCTGTGTTGTGTTCAGTTTTCATCTCCTTCTGTATCACATGCATGCACTTCCTTATTTAGTTTTTTTACGTTCACTTGTGCGCATGCGCAAGGAACGTCTTGGGAGAATGGAACACTTTGGAGGTGTGCCCCTCCCCTGCAATCCCCTGCTCCATTGAGCAGGCGTGGCAGTCCTGCACCAATTGGATGTGGTACTGTATATGACAGCGGTGGTCTTCTCTTCAAAGAAAACCACCGCTGTCATACACAACACCAGCGTCACGCCGCCCAAATCTTTGCTGCCACGTTGGGGCCCCACCCCAAGCGTAATGGCGTCCCAGCGTCATCTGCCAACGGGTGCCCAATCCCCCGTTGGCTCCAGGCCCCCAGCCATCCTTCTGCCACGCTGGGAGCTCCACCCAGCGTGGCAAATGTCCCATCCCCGCATCGTCTGCTGGCGGGGTGCCTAATCCCCGTCAGCTCCACAACCCCAGCCATCCTTCTGCCACGTTGGGAGCCCACCCCAGCATGGCAAACGTCCCACGCCATCTTTTTAAAACCTGTAAATTGAAAACAGTCCGGCGCTTCTCCCAGGCCCCCTCCCAAAACCCACACCCACCACTGCACTCTCCAGATTTTCAACATTGCCATTTTACCACACCTCCTTATGAGCAGTACAGCTGTCATTTTCACATCCTGCCCAAAATATGTTTCGCCCATGTAGCGCGTATGGCGCAGTCGGTGTGCAAAATCAATGTATGGGACACATTAAGAAAATCACAGTGACACTGTTCATGAGCAGAGGTCTTAAATGGCTATGTTGAAAATGTGGTGAAAAATTCCTAAAATGACTGTTTTTACAAGCGTCGTTGCGCGGTTCCATATGCACGCTCATAGTTTCACGAATTTTCAATATTTTCACACAGATTTTCAACATTGCCATTTTACCACACCTCCTTATGAGCAGTATAGCTGTCATTTTTCATATCCTGCCCAAAATGTGTTTCTGCCCATGTAGCGCACAATGGCGCAGTCGGTGTGCGAAATCAATGTATGGGACACATTAAGAAAATCGCAGTGACATTGTTCATTAGCAGAGGTCTTAAAATGGCTATGTTGAAAATTTGGTGAAAAAATTCCTAAAAATGACTGTTTTACAAGCGTGCGTTGAGCAGTTCCTACGTATGCTTGTACATTTGCCAATTTTCAATATTTTCACTCCAATGACTTCAAAATACCTAAACAGCACATAGAATCAAGCAACATTTGGCATTGACAAATGCTTGTACTTCTTTGTCACTGATTTTTTTAAGCCATGTCCAAATGCCAAATACCACTGCAAATACCTGCAAGCGAATGTTCAGCATTGACAAATGCTTGTTTTATTTAGAATATCAGTGCAAGGAATCCATTGTACCTCAATCCCAAGGTATTGCCACTTTCAGTATTGATTGGGTCATGTACCTGTATTTTTTCCTCTAAAAAACATCACAGACTGACAGATTTAACAATCTGTTTCCATACATCAGCACTGAGTGAATGAACTAATCACCTTTGAATTTCATTTTTCATATTTTTTTTTATTTAATTTCATTTTTATTGGTTAAACTAGAAAGGCAAGTGAGCATTGCTGCCTGTTTACACAAGCGTCCAGCATCACCTTTGAATTTATTAGCAATTTTTTTTTTCCAGCATTACTGAAGTACTAATTCTAACTCATTGTAATACTGCATACCTTCCAAGGGAGGTCTGAAGCTTTGCTAGATTATTTTAGCAAATGTTCAGGAGATTTTCTGGAGGAAATCGTTTATCTAAATGTTGGGGGTTTGGGGACTGCTATGACCTCAGAAGCTCTGCGGTGCATTTTGGAGCTTATACACACTTATGCGTACATTGAATTCAGTAAATGTAATTGTAACCCCCCTACAAATGGGGGTTCCTAAAAGCCTCCTAGGAGCTGCCTAAGTGTTCCCCTGGTGGTTGGCGTTCGGCGCTTATGCCGTTTGAAATGGCTCGGTGAGTGCTTGTAGAGCCTCCATGTACTATCTCTTTAAGATCCGTCTGCTTGCAGACAAAATCATTGTTTATGAGGGGGACTGTGTGTTTCCCTACTCGAGTTCCACTCGAGCTGTACTGTAATTGCCCCTCTTTGTGGTCGCTGAAAGCGCCAGGGGAGCCCCCTCGATAGGTGTAACCATTTGCCTGAAATCATTTAGAGTGATAGTGAAAATGCAGTTTTGTTTAACCTGCCTTTGTTGCAGATGGGACTCAGTGTGCTGTGCCCCTCCATCTTGGACCAGGACAGTTCAAGGGGTCCAATAGGAGCGAGGGGATATCTAATCTGGAGTAAAAAAGCAGCCAACCAGAAACCAGGACTCTAGATGGAGCCGGCTGACAAATGGGGATACAGCTTGTAATTCTGGGAAGTGGCATTCTGGGCCATGGCGCCGTTTTGCACCAATAAGGGCAGTAATAAGTGACTGGCATCTGCAGCCCTCCAATGGGATCGAGTGGCGCCCGAATAGAGAGACCTGCCCCAACTGCCAAAGGGCAGAGACGCTGTGGCTGAGAGCGAGGAAGGGGCCCTGGGCTTCTGCGCCATTAAGTCTTCGCGCGGGAAGCGTGTGTATGTGTGGTGAAGGCCAATTTTGGGTGGCTTGGTCGCCATTATATTCGGACTAAATCTGCGGGGCAATGGTCAGAGGAGGCTGTGCAGGATCGCAGCTACCTACAAGGCTCACCCTGTAGAGGACTGGAGAATCTGCTGAATCGCGCTCGGTCTGTCAGGACAGTGAAGCTGCAGTGAGATACCCGCATAGCTATGAGTTCAGTAGGGTCCTAGAAGCAGCTGCCTGGTATGGTACCCCTCTGTTGTTTTCCATATAAATGTGTGAAGAGGCCTTTGAAGCTCAGGCTCAACCCTGCAAGTGGTGAAAGAGTGGTTCTCTACTGGAGTTGTGAGTACTGAATCAGGGTAGCTCCCTGTTAAAGCTTACAAACAAAGGCAAAATCATTTTGTTGTATTGCTGACTGCACTAATTGAGCTTTCTGGCTCCATCTGATCTGCTCAGGAATTAAATGCTCGATTATGTCAGGGCCCCAACCAGCTGCATCGAGGAACTAGCCATTAGGGCTTGGGAACCCATAGACAGTAATTAATAGGTTAGGCCTGTGCACAGAGCCATAGGTAGATTTTCATATACTGTAGTGGTAAGCTAATCAGCCTGATTCCCCCCGGTCCTTGTTTATCTCCCCTCAAATAAATCAGATTGCTTGTTTTGCAAAAGTACACTGGCTAGTCTGTGTATTAATGGTGAAATACTGCACAGTGAATGTGGTGTAACTGGTCCTTACTTTCCAGGGGGTCCCCGGAATGAGCTGACTGGTTCGAGCCGAGGGTAAGTGTATATGGTAAGGACACTGATATTGAACTGCGTGGGCCACTAATGGGAAGAAAGGGGGGTTGCAGCAACCCAGAGGGCTGTGACCGAGTCAACCTCGACTGTTCTAATCCCGACCTCTGGGTGGAGGCACCCGCCAATGGATCCGGGCCCCTCACCCTCCTACAGTTAGGGCAGGCAGGGGTAGTAGCCCTTAGGATAGCGCCCCCTTGGGGTTACATAATTACTGTCCTGCAACACAGCAGTGTCCTTTGTGTTTGATGAACACTGATGAAAGTTGAGCTAACTTCTTGCAACTGTCAGAGCCAGAAATGACCACATTAAGATCCATGTGTAGTGGGCAGTGCGCAGAGTCCCCAGCATGGGATAGGGGATGGCTCTGGGAGCCTACGGCAAAGGGGGGATCACAGTCGGTGGTTAAGTAAAAAAAAAAAAAAAAAAGGCAGAGGTCCAAATAAAGGGGGATGGGTTCATACGAACACCAGCTGCCAATGGACCTGCATTAAATTCCCCATTACATGAGGGAACAGCATGGTGCTCTCACCATAATTTGATGTGCAGCCATACATCAAGGATTGCAGTCTGCCACACTGCTACCTTCCTGCTTTTACTCACCTACATAAAGCTTGATGTCACTTCTGCTTGTTTTATTTCTACTCATTCTGGTCACTCCTTGTGTAACTCCTTGAGGCTGATTTTTTTGCGTTAAACCAGTTCGTTATGTCCCGTACATTCTCCCATTTTCACCAGTCATTGCCACATTCTTTTGAGTTCTGTGTTTCTCGGGTTACTGAACCGGAAGTCCAAAGTTGCATTACTTCCTGACCAGTCTTGGAGTCCCCACAGAAGTCTAACACTGCAAAGCTTCCTGACCACTCTTTCTTTTGTTCAAGTTCTGTGAGAAACAAGTGTAACCCCTAGGTGGCACTATCCCAAGGGATACTACCCCTGCCTGCATGACTAGATGCAGGTTGAGGGGCCTGAGCTCAGTAAATGGGTGCCTCCACCAGAAGAGTTGGTTTAAGGGTAGCGTAGCTGCTCTGGGTATAGCCCTCTGGGACACTGATACCCCCCCCAATGGCTTGCACTGGTCAGCAGATAAACAATCACCGTCAATGTCAGAATACAATGTTGAATCCTCTCTTGGCACACTTACCACCAGGGCTGGTTCAGCTGCACTGGACCTGGAGACCCCCTCTAAAACAGGACCTGCAATAGAACAGTGCAATGACAATACAGTATCCCCTCCACAAAGGTACACCCTAGCCAAGTTAAATGCAGAAAGAACAGAATATGGTTTATTCAGAGGACGTGAACAAGGGTGGGGCAGCAATTTGGCATTTGATTTCCTATCTGATTTAGTCAGGTTAAACATGCATGCACTAAAAGTCCCTCTAGCACAGTTACACACACCCTGGGTACCCAGTTGTTACTCAGGCTAGCCTGATGCATTGTCCGGGGTAAGCTGGCATTGCAGTTGTTGTTGGGGCCCTTAGAAAAGAAACAAGCAACATGCACTTTAACCCACAATTTATATTCCGGAGCCGGATGGCTCAGTTCATAATGATCAACCAAAATAACTCAGATGACACACAATACATACAAACATACAACTCTGCCAGCAGAACTGACCAACTGGTCTATCAAAGTCTGCCCAAGTGTGCAGCTAGCACCCTAGATTGCAGCTGCCCCAGCCTCCTCCCCCACTTTCCCTCCCATACCTGTCATAGCCCCTGCCCCCCAGATCCTTCCTCTTGTTTTGTCCCACTCCTTCTTAAAGCTTCCGACTGTTATACATGTTACCACCACCGCTGATAGCACATTCCAGTTAGACACCACCCTCTCAGTGAAGTAGTGCCTCCTCATCTCCCTCTTAAATCATTCCCCCTCCATCCTTAGTCCATGCCACCTCGTTTCCCTACCTTTCCTCAGTTTAAACACCCCCTCAGTGTTAGGTTTATTTACCCCCCTCAAGTATTTGTGTAATCCCTAGGTGGCGCTATCCCAAGGGCTACTACCTCTGCCTGTTTAACTACTAACAGGTTGAGGGGCCTAGGTCCAATGGTGGGTACCTCCACCCAGAGTTCAGGGTTTGCAGTAGTTAAACTAACTTGGTAACAGCCCTCTGGGACACTGTAATCCCCCTTTCTTCACACTAGTGGCCCACACAGTGCATCAGAAATATATTCACAATATACACTTACCCCCAGAACTGGCTCTGTCAACTGGACTCTGGGGACCCCCTGTAAAATAAGATGATACAGTACAAAAGCCACAGTACAATACTTTAACATAAACGAATACCTCAGTCAGTGTAACTGCTGAAACAAACAGATCTGATTAATTTAAGGAGCTGTAACAAGGATGGGGGAAATCAGGTTAATTAGGTTAAACACACTAATTATCACAGTACTGTGTGCATATTCAGAGTCCCAAATTGTCACTTTCACTGGGTACCCAGGATGGGGGGGGGGCTAGCCAGGATCGATGCAGCTGATCGGGGTCCTGTGATGGAAAAACACTTGAACAATACCCAAATTGTAATCCAGAGCCGGTTGGCTCAGTTCGTGAAGAGATGAAAAAAAAACAACAATTAGATGACACACTTGCAATTTGATGAACAGATGGCAGGAAGCTACCCTGCCTTGTACTCATAAACCCAATGCTGGGAACTGGATGGAAGGCAGATTGTCCTGGATTGCCAGGAGGAGCAGACCATGTGGACAAGGTCCTGTGACTGAACCCCACTGCAGTTCAGAGCAAATGGATGTAGTCTGGATTAAGTTGGGGTTTACTTCCAGCTTCAGGCACTCAGTTCACTGTACAGGGGATTTGAAACGTGATTCCCCACAAGCACTACACACATTTATATGTAAAAGGAAAGTACTATACCAGGCAGGCTGCTTCTCTATCCCGATCGCAATTACTGCACAATACCAGGGAGAACACACAGCAGATTCAGTTCCTGATAGACCAAGCGCGATTCAGCAATTTCTCCAGTCTTCTACAGGGTGAGCCTGGTTTCCTCACTTCTGGTGCTTCTTTCTCCTTACAACTCTGATTCAGTCCACACTGGCACTCACAAACAGTTGTAGGCCGAACTGCAGGGCCCCACACAAGCTCCCTGTGCCAAAACTCAACAGCGCAGGAGCCCGGAGCTCCTTCCCTCTTCCCTCTTCACAGTCACAACTCATCTGATCTTTCCAGTAGACAGAGCCGGGCATTTCCTTTGAGTTCCTCCCAGTTCAGTTGGCTGGTCTGGCTGTGACTCACAATCAGACTCCCCCTGTTGGCGCAAAAAGGTGCCGAAGTCCAAACTACAATTCCCAGAAGCATTGGCCATACAGTACATAGGTGGCTGACTCCACGATGAGAGTCCAAGTTCAGATATGCCAGCAGCAGGCTCCATTTCAAAGATCCCCCCACACTGATTGGTCCAATTTGGCAGTTCAGAGCCAACATGAGGGAGCTTACTCTGCACAGTCCTTGCTATAAGAAAGCAGGTTAAAACAACTGCATTTTCATTATTACTCTAACAGATTACCAGCAAACATTTACATCTTCTGAAAGAGCTCCCTCTGCGCATATAGCGACAGCAGAAACGGAGCGATTTGGCAGCTGCTCGAGCAGGACTCGAGCAGGAAAACACACAGACCCCCATCCAAATTAATTATGTCTGCAGGCAGACAGCTCTTAAAGAGACAGTACCAGAGGCTATAAAAGCACTCACAGATAAATGGCTTAGACGCCGAACACCATCCAGGCTTGGAGCATTCAAGCAAGCTCCTAGAAGACTTTTGGGAACCCCCATTTGCAGGGGGGTTACACCCTTCCTGGCCTGGAAAAAGCTTGGCATCCGTGTCAAGCAAGTACCCCCATAAGTTTCAATGCAACCATATACATTTGCATTAGTATCACATTAGGCTCATACATGTAATCATCAGTCAATATATCACTTTACCAGAAACACATTTCTGAAACTTTGCAGTACATCACTCTTTACACAGTATTACACACACATTGTACCATAACTCAGGTTATTACCTTTTGTACATGAAACCGGAAGAGAGGGGGCCCTTCCCTATCAGCCACCTTGGGGTTGGACGGGGCAGGGGCACCATACTTAGAGGGCAACACGTGTAACTCAGAGTTAGCACTGATGTTCAGTTTAGGCAATGAGCTTGGGGACACATACACTCCTTTATGGACAACATCGAGAGGCAAGTCCACAGGCCTGCCAAGGGAATCATAACTGTGGTGCACCACAGGCTTTACAGCTCAACCAGTCTTTCTAGGGGGAACTGCTACAATCTCTGCACTCGGATCCTCATTTTCAGTATTGTCCTCACTTGTCAGGGGAGTCTCCATTGGGGTAGAGAGGCTAGAACATGGGGCACTTTCAGCTCCAGGAGTTACAATCTCTGAGTCCACAACACTTGGCTCACATGGAGAGCTTTCAGACACTAACAGTGAATTATCAGGGCACTTAAAATACTCTTCTTGTTCTGGTGTATCACTAGTCTTTTCCAGTCCATCATTTTCCTCCCTTGAAAGCGCAGACAGTTCAACCATACACAATGATTCCATATCATCTGACTTGATGCTTTGCACTTCACTTTCTGGGAGCATTGACTCCGGGGACAAAACTGGGGGCTTAGACAGTCCAGAAGGCCCAGCTTCATCTCCAGTATTGACTAGAGGATTGCCCCAAAACAATTGACTCAGTTTGTAAGAAGGGTAGTATTCAAAGTCACACTCACTTTCCTCTGATATGGACTGACAGTCATGCTCAACTGGGACTTGTGGAGGGGGACACTTTAACTCAATTTCTGTAGGTGCAGACTTTCTTGATTTTTTCTTAGTAGCAGCTCTAGTCACTGGTCCAGAAGGGACATTTTCTGGGGGCTCAGACTCAATCAAGATTTGTCCAATGGGCAGTAAATGATTTATATGCATTGTTTTAACATCTTTTGAATTATTCTCTGGCCTTACTTTGTACACAGGCAGATCATCTAGTTTGCCCACTACAATGTGAGGGAGATGGTGCCATCTGTCAGCAATCTTGTGTTTGCCATGCAGTCCCAGATTTCTTAGCAATACCCGATCTCCTCCTGGAGTTCCTGTGCTTTCACCTTTTATCATACCTTTCTTTGGCCAGATTTCTTTTGGCAGCCATGGTTTGAGTCAGTTGGTACACATGATTTAGCTGGGCCTTTAACTTTTGCACATACTGTAAATAGTTGTCAGCTTGAACCCCATCAGGAGAGATCCAAAAACACACATCTGCCGGCAGTCAAGCTTCTCTTCCAAACATCAGGCAGTAGGGGGAGAACCCAGAGGCATTACTTTTGGTGCAGTTGTAGTCATGTAACAGGGTGCTAATTTGTTGGCTCCATCTAGGCTTCTCCTTTGGGTGGAGGGTGCCTAGCATATCTAGCAAGGTGCGGTTGAAACGTTCAGGCTGTGGGTCCTCCTGGAGGTGGTAAGGGGTGGTTCTGGACTTTCACATTCCCCACAGAGAAAGCATCTCTTTGATCAGATGACTCTCAAAGTCTCTCCCTTGATCAGAATGGATTCTTTGTGGAGCCCCATAGTGAACAAAAAAGTTTTCAACAAGTACTTTTGCCACAGTGGATGCCTTCTGGTCCTTGGCGGGGAAAGCTTGGGCATATCTCGTAAAATGGTCAGTGACCACCAGCACATTACTAATATTTCTTTGATCTGACTCCAAACTCAGAAAATCAATACAGACCAGCTCCATGGGTGCACTGGTGGTGATGTTAACAAGGGGGACAGCCCTCTGGGGCAAAGCTTTCCTCTGTAAGCAGTGACTACAAGTTTGAATGTGTTGCTCCACATCAGCCCCCATTTTAGGCCAATAGAATCTGGATCTCATCAAGTCAGGTGTTCTGTCTATACCAAGGTGCCCCATGTGGTTGTGTAAGGACCTCAGTACTGAGTCTCGAAAAGCAGCGGGCAGCACTAATTGTTGTTTGTCTACTCGTCCCCCTCTGTCTACTGTTTCTCTGTATAACAGTCTATTGATCAGTTTCAACTTAGGACCTTCTTTGTATAACAATGCACTTCTCAGATCAGTGGAACGTAATTTGGATACGTCTTTCCCTGCATAGAAGGTTTCTAAAGCTGATTTGATCATGGGATCGCGGGATTGAGCCCGCCGAATACTGTCATTGTCCAGCTGAGGCAGTGCACCAATGTCTATTGCAGAAAAGTGGCAATAAGCAGCAGGTATGCAATTCTCAGAGGGTCCCAAACAATCCACCATACAGTCCATTGCATCAATAGACATTTGTTCCTCCCTGTCAAACTTCTGGCAGAGTGCTCGAATATCAGGTTCTGACAGTCTGACCCAGTCACTCTGGGGAGCAGGCCTCCGGGAGAGGGCATCAGCATCTATGTGGTTCAGGCCTGCTCTATATTCAACAGCATAGTCATATGTAGACAATGCAGAAAGCCACCTATGGCCAGTGGCATCCAACTTAGCTGAAGTCTGCATGTAGGTCAAAGGATTATTGTCAGTTTTTACTAGTATCTTAGCCCCATACAAGTACTTGTGGAATTGATCAACAATGGCTAACTTCAAAGCTAGGAACTCTAACTTGTGTACAGGATAGTTCTTTTCGGAAGGGGCCAGGCTTCTGCTGGCAAAGGCCACTGGTCTCAGGCCATTCTCATGCTCCTGATACAACACAGCCCCCAACACTTGCAAGCTAGCATCAGTGTGCAGGACATAAGGTTTTGTTGGATCGGTATAGGCCAACACTGGAGCCAGGGTAAGTTGATATATGATCTCATGAAAAGCAGTCTCACAATCAGGAGTCCAGTGGGCCCCAAATACTTCACTTGGACAAAAATACACTCTTTCAGTCTCGAGGGACGCTGACTTTTTGTATTTTTTGTGGGTTGGGGGATACCCTTGACTAAGGTTAGTAAAGGCGGATCACTCTTGAATAGTCCTTGATGAAATGCCGATAATAACACAGAATCCCAGAATCTCTGCAGTTCTTTCAGATTTTTGGGCTGTGGCCAGGTGGTCAAGGCCTCAACTTTACTTGGGTCAGTCTCTATTCCCTCGGTGGGTACTATGTGTCCCACATACTTTACTGATGTTTGAAAAAATTTACACTTCTCAATGGACAGTTTAAGGCCAAAGTCTTCCAGTCGGTCCAATACCTTGAATAATCTGCTCTCATGTTCCTCCAGTGAGCTGCCAAACACACTAACATCATCTAGGTATACCAGGCACTCTAATAAGTTCACGTCCCCCACTGCACGCTCCATCAGTTGCTGAAAGGTGGCTGGGGCATCTGAAATCCCTTGAGGCATCCTCACGAATTCATAGAAGCCAAGCGGGCAGATACAGGCTGTCTTCTCATGGTCTTCTGGGGCCATCGGGATCTGGTAGTACCCACTGCAAAGATCCAGCACTGAGAACCACTTGCTACCGTTCAGGCAGTCCAAAGCATCCTGAATGTGGGGCATTGTACACTGATCAGGGATAGTCCGCCACTTTAAAGTGCGATAATCCACACACATCCTTACTGTCCAATTCTTTTTTCTCACTACCACAATGGGGGAAGCATTGGGGCTTCTGGATTCTTGTATTGCACCAGCAGCTAGCATCTCTTGCAGATGCCGTCTCACATCATCTATGTCAGCAGGAGCCAGGCGTCGAGACCTCTCATGAAATGGCCTTTCATCATGGAGCCGGATGTGGTGCTCAGCTTCTTGCATGCATCCTACATCCCATTCCTTTAAAGAAAACACCTGGTCTCTCTGGGCAAGCTTCTCACTGATCCTCACTTTCCATTCAGCCGGCAACGGGGAGTCACCGAAATCAAACAAGTCAGGCGTTACTCTGTCATTCTTCCCCAAACTCTTGCTACTGGGTAGCACCACAGTGTCTGCACAATGCACATTAGCCAAGGTGCAACCTCTATTTACTCAAATCTCTCTGTCAGATACATTATGAACTTGAACCATTACCCTTCTGGCATAAGCATGGGCTCTAGCAGGCAAAATACTAGGCTTGACCAGCAGTCCCTCCGGCAATTTTCCGTCGCCTGGTGCATCCAACATTAATATTTTATTCTTGACATCCTTTCTGATACAGACTTCTCCCTGTAAGGTACACTGGGCATTTGGCGTCAGGATCAGAGAATCGGGATCCTTCTTCCAGACAATTCCAACCGGTTCCTCTGGATCTACTTTTTCAGCATCTCTCTGTGCCTCATAGGCCTTCTTGATCAAGGCCGGAATTCTTAAAGCTTTACTAGTCCTTGACCCCTGTTCTTCATAACACAACTGTGCCAGCCATCCAAACATATGTGCATTGGTCCCAATCAGTAAAGGAACCCCATCATACAGTCCAGTAGGAGGACACACTAAGGCCAAGGCCTCTACTTGCTCTGCCACCCCAGCCACAGAGGTGGGAAAAGACAGCCAAATTCGTATATATCCAGAGTAGGGGTAGGCCTTCTCACTTAACCCCCAGACATGCAGCCCCTCCAACGGTTGTAAGGGTACATCAGACAAGTGCTTCTGATACCAGTCTTGGAACATAATAGTCACTTGGGAGCCACTGTCTAATACAGCTCTTGTAGACACCCCATTCACCTTTACAGTGGTCTCCATGGAGGGACCCACTATTCGGGACCAGTCTGGAGAGATGGTAGCAGGGGCCTGGGGAACTGACCTTGCAACAAAGGGATGTGAGTTAGCATTTTTTGGATCCTCACTGCGATCATTTTGTGTGCCTCTCAACCACTGATTTGTCCTCTGAAGCGCTCCTTGTAGCCTGTATACAACTTTGTCTGTGTCTTTTGGGGACCTGTATTCTCTCTTCATGTGCCCATCCTTCCCACAATTATAGCAAAACGTACCTTGCAGGGATTGAGCTGGCCAAGACATCACACTGGGAGCCGGGGCCGGGGTACTTCCAACAGAAACCCTTGGTGCCATCTCTGTCTGCGGCGTGATAAGCATTTGGAGACATCTCTTCAGTTTCCCCACTTCCATGGTCAAGACATTGAGTTTTGAGCTGTTGTCAGCAGGAGATGCATGGGTGGGTACCCCCACCCCCATAGCAGATGTGGTCAGATCAGGGTCGGGCCTGTACTTTGGTAGCGGCCTTCAAAAAGAGACTGTTTTTTTATTTCCCTGAACTCTCTCAGCAGTTCACACCATGGTGGGACATCTGTAACCATCCCTCTCTGACTGGGCCCCCATTGGCTAACATGGGGACCTCAGATTGAGTCATGAGATTTCGATGATTCCGGGCCATCAGCATCTGACCCTGCACCTGGAGCAGGGGAGGTAGCAGCTACAACTGTGCAGGGTTCTGACAAACCTTCCTCCTCCTCAACTTTCCGTACCTCCCTCATCAACACTTCGAAAGGCAAGGGACTGGATTTCCTTTGATGCAGTTGCAATTTGAGTAACACCCAGCTGGAATGCCGGTCAGAGCTGAGTATATGATCCAGCCTTACCTGGTCCACTTCACTAGAGGTCCAGCCCCCTTTCTGAAAAATGGTCTGTAAGATCCCCTCTAATCAATCCATATAGGCAGATAACAATTCCCCCAGCTGTTGTCTAACATCCTTAAGCTTCCATTTCAAGGCCTCTACACTAGCGGTGCCCCCAAACACATTTTCAAGGGCAATTTTGTACCCTTTGGCTTTGGCATCAGGGTCAGAGACCCTCAGGGAGTGAAAAGTGCGTTGGGCAGGTCCCTGGAGGCTCTCCCCCAGGTGAGCCCTTTTTTCTGCCTCGGAGCATTGCCAGTCTTGTACCGCAAGGGTGGCAGAGTCTATCCAGGTCTCAAGATCGACCTCCCCATTTGGAGTAGGGCAGATACCAGAGAATACTTTGAGCTTGCAGTAACAGTCCAACTGGATTGGGGGAACTATGACAGGGGAGGGGGCTACTGGAGAGCTCTGGTGGGGAATTGAGGATGTACCTGGGGAATGCAGGGGCATGTGGTCACCTGAGAGGTCTAACACCTTTACCAGTTCCTGAGCAGTGCGCCCTTCAGAGGCTAGCAGTTTGAGTAATTTCTCTTTGAACCCATCTATACTAGGAGACCCATCCAGGGTGGCCGGACCACTATGTAAATGAATGGCCCTCCATACCGTCTGAGCACCTTCAGGCATCATGACAGAGGGTACCCTCTTGGGGTCCACTGGGCAGTTACACGAGATCAGTACTATCATAGTCTGCTCAAATAAATCAGTACCTCATCCCCTTACTTCAACCTTGCCCACGCCCTTAATTTGTTCCACGGTGGATACAATGTCGGCATCACTGGTTCCCAAGGGGACATCCAGCAACAGAATAGCCTTTTGGGGATCTATCCCCTCAGTTTCACTCCACCTCACCATTTTGCGCACCATCAATGTATGGGGGTCAATTTTTAACCTGGGCGTGGTACTCCTTTCCATTTTTTCCCTTAAATTAAACATATCGAGGTATTTTCCCTCACTTGGCTACTAGAGGACGCTAATCCCAGCGGTGCCTTCAAGATGTAACCCCTAGGTGGTGCTATCCCAAGGGCTACTACCCCTGCCTGCTTAACTACTAACAGGTTGAGAGGCCTAGGTCCAATGGTGGGTGCCTCCACCCAGAGTTCAGGGTTTGCAGTAGTTAAACTAACTTGGTCACAGCTCTCTGGGACACTGTAACCCCCCCCTTTCTTCCCACTAGTGGCCCACACAATGCATCAGAAATATCTTCACAATATACACTTATCCCCAGAACTGGCTCTGACAACTGGACTCTGGGGACCCCCTGTAAAATAAGATGATACAGTACAAAAGCCACAGTACAATACTTTAACATAAATGAATACCTCAGTCAGTGTAACTGCTGAAACAAACAGATCTGATTAATTTAAGGAGCTGTAACAAGGACAGGGGGGAAATCAGGTTAATTAGGTTAAACACACTAATAATCACAGTACTGTGCGCATATTCAGAGTCCCAAATTGTCACTTTCACTGGGTACCCAGGATGGGGGGGAGCTAGCCAGGATTGGTGCAGCTGGTCGGGGCCCTGCGATGGAAAAACACTTGCACAATACCCAAATTGTAATCCAGAGCCGGTTGGCTCAGTTCGTGAAGAGATGAAAAAAAAAACAACAATTAGATGACACACTTGTAATTCGATGAACAAATGGCAGGGAGCTACCCTGCTTTGTACTCACAAACCCAATGCTGGGAACTGGATGGAAGGCAGATTGTCCTGGATTGCCAGGAGGAGCAGACCATGTGGACAAGGTCCTTGTGACTGGACCCCACTGCAGTTCAGAACAAATGGATGTAGTCTGGATTAATCTGGGGTTTACTTCCAGCTTTAGGCATTCAATTCACTGTACAGGGGATTTGAAACGTGATTCCCCACAAGCACTACACACATTTATATGTAAAAGGAAAGTACTATACCAGGCAGGCTGTTTCTCTATCCCGATCGCAATTACTGCACAATACCAGGGAGAACACACAGCAGATTCAGTTCCTGACAGACTGAGCACGATTCAGCAATTTCTCCAGTCTTCTACAGGGTGAGCCTGGTTTCCTCACTTCTGGTGCTTCTTTCTCCTTACAACTCTGATTCAGTCCACACTGGCACTCACAAACAGTTGTAGGCCGAACTTCAGGGCCCCACACAAACTCCCCGCGTGAAAACTCAACAGCGCAGGAGCCCAGAGCTCCTTCCCTCTTCACAGTCACAACTCATCTGATCTTTCCAGTAGACAGAGCCAGGCATTTCCTTTGAGTTCCTCCCAGTTCAGTTGGCTGGTTTGGCTGTCGCTCACAATCAGACTCCCCCTGTTGGTGCAAAAAGGCACCGAAGTCCAAACCACAATTCCCAGAAGCATTGGCCATACAGTACATAGGTGGCTGGCTCCACAATGAGAGTCCAAGTTCTGATTTGCCAGCAGCAGGCTCTACTTCAAAGGTCCCCCCACACTGATTGGTCCAATTCGGCAGTTCAGAACCAACATGAGGGAGCTTACTCTGCACAGTCCTTGCTATAAGAAAGCAGGTTAAAACAACTGCATTTTCATTATTACTGTAACAGGTTACCAGCAAACATTTACATCTTCTGAAAGAGCTCCCTCTGCGCATATAGCGATGGCAGAAACAAAGCAATTTGGCAGCAGCTCAAGCAGGACTCGAGCAAGAAAACACACAGACACCCATCCAAATTAATTACGTCTGCAGGCAGACAGCTCTTAAAGAGACAGTACCAGAGGCTATAAAAGCACTCACAGACAAACGGCTTAGACGCCGAACACCATCCAGGCTTGGAGCATTCAAGCAAGCTCCTGGAAGACTTTTTGGAACCCCCATTTGCAGGGGGGTTACATTTGAATGTTTCAATCATATCCCCCCATCCCTCCTCTCCTCCAGTGTGTACATATTCAGCCCCTGCAGCCTGATTTCATAGTCCTTTCCTTCCATCCCCTTTAACATTTGTGTTGCCCTCCTTTGTACCCCCTGTAGTAATTTTATATCTCTCTTCAGGCATTGCCTCCAGGATTGCACACAGTACTCCAAATGTGGTCTGACCAAGGATCTGTAGAGAGACAGGATCACATCCTGGAAGACTTTTTGGACTACCCTGACTACCCTCTTTAACAAATCATGGGAGGATGGGGTGGTACCTGAGGACTGGAGGAGGGCCGATGTGATTCCCCTTCACAAAAGTGGGAGCAGGGCAGAAGCGGGAAACTACAGACCAGCTAGTTTTACCTCAGTGATAGGGAAAATGATGGAATCACTTCTGAAGGAAAGAACTGTCGAGTACCTAGAGGCCAGAGGGGCACAGAACCCAAGGCAGCATGGATTCAAAGTAGGACGGTCATGTCAGACAAATCTAATAGATTTCTTTGACTGGGTGACCAAAGTAGTAGATCAGGGAGGGGCTGTGGACATGGCCTACCTGGACTTTAGCAAGCCATTTGGCTCAGTCCCACACAAAAGATTAATATACAAGTTAGCCAGCCTGGGAGTGGGTCCCAAGATGATAGCCTGGGTAAAGAATTGGCTGGAGAATAGGACACAGAGGGTAATAGTAAATGGAGTCCACTCTGAAGAAAGGAGGGTTACTAATTGGGTGCACTTGAGTTCAGTATTAGGACCAGTCCTCTTCAATGTCTTTGTAAGCAACATTGCAGACGGACTGGAAGGAAAATATGTCTCTTTGCAGATGACACAAAGATCTGCAACAGAGTTGATGCAAGGTGGGGTGGAAAGGATGAGAAGGACTTGTCAAGGTTAGAGGAATGGTCAAATGTATGGCAGCTTAGATTTAATGCTAAGAAGTGCAAGGTAATGCACCTGGGAAACAAAAACCCAGGGGAAGAGTACACAATGGGGGGTGAGATACTAACAACAACAAAAATGGAAAGGGACCTGGGGTAGTCATATCAGATGACTTAAGGTGGGCAAGCAATGTGAGAGGGCAGTAAGGAGGGCTGGGGATACTGGGATACATAGGGAGAGGCATCACCAGTAGAAAACAGGAAGTTATTATCCTCTGTACAGACAGCTGGTGAGACCCCATCTGGAGTACTGTGTGCAGTTTGGAGACCCAATCTCACTAAGGATATAGAGAAGATGGAAGCAGTCCAGAGGAGGGCAACTAAAATGGTGCAGGGTCTGCACCGAAGACATATGAAGAGAGACTAAAGGAGCTTAATATGTATAGCCTCGAGGAAAGGAGGGAGAGGGGGGACATGATAGAAACTTTCAAGTACCTCAAGGGAATCAACAAAGTCCAAGAGGGTAGCATCTTTCAAAAAAAGAGGTGTGCAAGAACAAGGGGGCAGAATTTGAAGATAGAGGGGGGCAGCTCAGAGGTAATGTAAGGAAGTATTTTTTCACAGAGAGGGTTGTGGATGCATGGAACGGCCTTCCAGAGGAGGTTGTGGAGTCAAAAACAGTGACTGAATTCAAGCATGCATGAGACAGCCATAGGGCAATTCTAGGGGGTGGGGATAGAAAGAAGTAGGCTGCTGGTTAACTAGTATCTGCAGCTTATCCATTAGGTAGGGAAATGGGCAGACTGGGTGGGCCAAGCGGTCCTTATCTGCCATCAAATTCTATGTTTCTATGTTTCTATCCCTATGCCTGGATGAGAAACCCCTTGCGATACAACCCAGCATCCTGTTTGCCTTGGCCGCTGCTTTCCTGCATTGGACAGAGTTGTTTGTGCTCACTGTTACCAACACCCCTAGGTCCTTCTTCTCCTCCTCAGTGATCCCTAGCCTCACCCCTCCAACCAGTAGTCCCTCCTATGGTTTTTTGGCCCGAAGTGCATCACCTTACACTTCTTCATGTTGAATCCTAGCTGCCAATTCTCCGACCATGTCTCTAGTTTGATGAGGTCCTTGTGCAATTGTTTCCATCCATCCTCTTCATCCACCACCGCCCCCATTTTGGTATCATCTGTGAACAGACTAACCCTGCTCTCAACTCCATGTGGCAATATTGGCGATAAAGAGCCCAAATAGCACCAGGCCCAGCACTGAACCCTGTGGCACCCCACTTGTCACTGTTCTGGGTGTCGAAAACTCCCCCCCACAACCACCCTCTGCACCCTTCCCTGTAACCAGTTCTCTATCCAGTTTGTCAGCTTCTTCTCCACCCCCACAGCAGTCAGCTTCCCTCCAGCCTCCCATGAGGCACTGTATCAAAGGCCTTGCTGAAGTCCAAGTACAGGACATTTACCACATGACCCCCATCTAGCTGCTTTTTACTCAGTCATAATTCTCTATTAGGTTTGTTTGACAGGACCTTTCTAAGACAAACTCATGTTGCCGCCCATCCTGGAGGCCATTACCCTCGAGGAATGCCACCAGCCTCTCCTTCAGTATAGTCTCCATAAGCTTTCCCACTGTAGAAGTGAGACTGACCAGTCAATAGTTTCCTGGCTCTTCCCTAGGCCCATTCCTGTGTATGGGCACCACATGGGCCACCCTCCAGTCTGGAGGCACACACCCCATTTCCAGGGAGGTGTTGAACAGATCTTCCAGCGGCTCAGCCAACACCTCTGCCATCTCCCTCAGCACCCTGGGGTGGATGCCATCAGGACCTGGTACCTTGTCCACCCTTAGCAACCTCAGTCCCTCTAGCACTTTATTCCCTATGATCAATTTTTCTGTGACCTCCTCCCCCTCTTCATCCACCCCCCAGTCCAAAATGGTAGTCGTTCATCCCTCTCCTTAGTGAAAGCAAAGCAGAAGTACTCATTCAGTATTTCTGCTTGATTCGCTACCTCTTCCACCAATTCCCCTTCCCACTTTATCCTCACTATGTGTTCTTTGCACTTCCTCTTTTCCCTGACATATATAAAAAGGTCCTTCTCCCCTTCCTTTAAGCCTTGTGCTAACCTTAATTCCCTGGAGGCCTTGGCTTTTATTACCTGCCTGGCCTCCTCCTTGGACCAACTCCTATAAAGACTCCTTATTCTCTTCTTTCCTTATTCTAGTGTACTTCCAATATGCAGCCCTCTTTTCCCTCACCCCCTGCAGCACTTCAGTGTTCAGCCAGCATGGTTTTCTGGATCTGCCCTTCTTACTCCTAGCCCTGGTGCAGGCTACTGCTGCCTCCGTTAGCCCAGCTTTAATAACTTCCCACTTTTGCTCTGCATCCATCCCTGGCCTTATATCCTGGATTCTCCCTTGCAGTATTTCTCCCATCCTCCTAAAGCCCACCCTCCCAAAGTCCACCACCTTCATGCTCATGCATGCCTCCAGTCTCCCTGCCCAACGTGTGTATGAACCACACTGTTTGGTGGAAACTACCAGCTAGTGGGTTCTCAACCCTTACCTCCCCCACTGCCTCACCATTTGCCAGTACCAGGTCCAGTGTGTTACCAAACCTTGTAGTCCCACTTACCATTTGTGTCAGAAGGCCATCCTGGATCGCATCCAGGAGTACCCACTCCCTGGTGCTGTTTGTGGCAGGGGTGCTCCAGTCAACCCCTGGTAGGTTGAAATCTCCCACAATCACCACAATCCCCCTCCTACACACCCTCCTTATCTGCTCTGCCAACTCCCCATCCAGTTCCCCCTACTGAGTTGGTGGTCTGTACACCACCCCCAGCCTCAGCTTTCTACCCTTGGAGTCCAGAAGCTGCACCCAAATTGCCTCTGCCCTCCCATCCTTCCCCTCGTCCCTCATGCATTTGATCCTTTCTCTCACACAGAGTGCTACCCCCCCTTCCAACTCCCCTGTCTCTCCTGTATATACTGTACCTCGGGAGCTAGATCCAAGTCATAGTACTCAGTGGCCCAAGTCTCTGTTACTGCAGCAACGTCCACATTCCCCTCTGAGAGAAGTGCCTGAAGTTCTGCAATTTTGTTTGCTAGACTTCTTGCATTTAGGAGACCACCTTCCATCCGTACCCCTCCTTCTTCTTTTCCCTCTTCTCCTTGGTCTGCTCTCCTCCTCTCGATAGCCACCCCCCTTTTTCACCTTGTTATTACAGGGTGGCGGTGCCTTCTGCACTTCACGCTGCCTACCCTGCATGCCCCTTCCCTGAGTCACTTTGCCTCTACCTTTACCCGTAACTAGGAGGGTGAGCTCACTAGGCTCCCCTATCTGGACCTTTTTACTATCCTCAGTCCTCTTGCCACCCCCCCAGTTTAAATCCACCTTAGTTGATATATACCCCTCAATTCCACCCTTTAGTACTCCCCTCCCCTCCCCGCTCAAGTGTAGCCTGTCTCCTGCGTTGAAGTCACTATTCCCTTAGATCCTATCCCAGTTTGTCACTAAACTGTAATTCTTGGTGTGGCACCATTCTCTCAGCCACTCACTGAACTCCTCTACCCTTCCCTTCTTCCCCATGCTCATACATGGTACTGGGAGTACCTCTGAGAAATCCACTGACTCCCCAACCCCCTCACACTGCCTGCCCAACTCCTCAAACCTCCCCTTCACCACTTCTACAGGCTCTTCTGCCAAGTCATTTGTACGCACATTCAACAGTAGGTGAGGTTTCTTCTTCCCCTTCGATGTGCGCTTGAGCAGTGCCTGCCCTGCCCTTCCCGCGGTCAACCCAGGAATATCTTCAACCCAAATACGATTGTGCCTTCCCCCCTTCCACCCCATCTAACCCCTTTCAGTATAGAATTCCCCCAGCATGAGTAACCCCCCTTTTCCTGTCCCTCCTTTCCTCTCTTTTACCCTTTTCTCTACTCCAGAGTTCATACTTCCCTGCTCCTTACACACTCCAGCTGCACCCTCTGTGTCTCCTACAACTGCTCCTCCTGTTTCCACCTCACTCCCTGTCTCTGCCCTGCTCCTCTCATCCCCCCAATCATCTTACCAGCCTGACTTCTGCCTATTGGGCTTTCCCTATTGATCTCCCCTCCACTCCTGCTGATCTCCAACCCCTCCCCTATCCCCTCCATTGCAGATTTTGAGCACCCATTACCCATGACCCACAATGATTTAAGCTTTGTTGCAGGGAACTACCCTGATGGTTACTCATGCTACCCAGACCAGGAAGCAGGATTGACAAGATGAAAACCTCAGGATGGTATGCTGTTTGCCAGGGGAAACAGGGCCCACACGATGCACCATGATGGTCGATCCTGTTTGATGGTGTTGAGCAGGGAGCCAAAGCCCCGAATGGGTCTTTCATTGGATGAATCTCTGCAGCATGAATGGCAGTCTAGGCCAAGATGGTGAGGCTCAGACCAGGTGAACAGTTCAGATTGCAGTCCATTTAAGGTACTGGATGTAATGTCCAGCTAGTGCGACACATTCAGGGGTGTGGGGAACCAAATCGTGACCCACATTACACATTCAGCACAATTATGACCAAAACAGCCACATACCACAGTTCAGATGACAATCTGGTTGCAATAAAGCAATGTCTCAGCGCAAACCATACACCCTGCGGTTCTCTTCAATTCCTGACTGGCCGATCGCTCCAGGAGCAAGTCTTTTGTCCACACCAGGCAAAATTCACTCTCTCACAATTCCGGATTCTGGTCTCAATAACAGCAATTTGAATAAAGTCCAATACCAGATTGCAGGCTTCTTCCCACTGGAAGATGGTAGCAGGCAGGCCAGACACAGCTTTCCCACCGAATCCCCGCACTACCATGCAGGAACAGCTGTGTGCTGTTCCAGGCTGACAAGTTGGAATCTTGTCCACAACACATGAGTCTCAGTGGATCATAGAATATAATTTAATATTTATTTAATGATTTATATAGGCAAACATTCTGGGACATTGCCTAGGGTGTGGAAAAGAAATCTGGAATACAGGGTTTGCAGCGTTTACTGTGCAAGAGTGCTAATGGCAGTCAGGGCAGGCATGGAACAGATCAAAATCTAAACTATAATATAAAAGTGCCCAACAGGGTTAGACTGTATGGGGAGGGGCAGAATTGTTCAAGTTGAGCAAAGAATACTGGCAACACCTATCCCCCCCCAAACTCTGTGCAGTAGATGGGCAGCAATTGGAATCACGGAGGCTATGCAATATCCTCCAGAAGCATGTCTTTCAGTACTGGGGCATTGACTGGTGAAAATATGGCTGCTCCCAGGCAGAGGTATTGATCAAGGGGATAAGACTAGCAATCCCCCACACCACCTGCTATTTTGTAACAGGAAAGTAATTTGGGGTGAATGTTGGTAATCATACCCTGATCTTCCTACCATTCAGTGCCTTGGCAGTCGCCAGAGCATAAGACTGTAATCTCAGCACCACATAGGACAGGTAGGATGGTGGTGTTCCTTCTGGTGGCTGAGGGTAGTGAAGGCAGTTCTAGCATTGATCAGCCATATCCAACATTGTTCAGATAGAGTGACTGTGTGCATGATGGTGTTCCATCTTAGTTCCATTCTATCAAGGCTTGGGAAACTTTGTGAATGACAGGGTACAGGACACATTGCAAGTCCATTGGTTGGCAGGATCCACCAATGGGCTTCCAGGTGTACCGTAGCTGTCATTCACAGACAGCTCTATCAGCAGGTAGCTGTGGCAGCATGCAGGTGGCTTGAGCTGCCCACTGACATTAGGACCATGCTGTGATGGGGGAGCGGAGTGGGGCAGAGTGTCTGAGTGGGTGGGGGGGTCTACTGGACCACCGGGTTGACTTAAGGGATTAAGGCGAATGTGTGATTAGGTCAAGCTGGTGGGGGGGTCAGTTATTATTCCTTTACCACTACAGTGTGCAGCATAAAATCAGAGTGGTGGGTAGGGAAGGGGCTCATATATGTTTTCTTTACTGTTGCAGTGTGCAGCATACAGTCGGGGTGGGTGGGCAAGAAGGGGGTTCACGTATGTTTTATTTACTCTTGCAGTCTGCAGCATACAATTGGTATGGCAGGCAGGGAGGGGGGCACTGGACTGCCAGAGTGGGAAAGATGCCAACTCCTGTCTGCAGTACAGCAGTCTGCCAGTGGGGAAACACCCACTTAATCTACTTGTTGTAGATTTATCTTGAGGAGACACATCTCCGGATGTGCTCTGGGGAAGCGCCTCCAATGTGGATTGTGAATGGGGCTGCGCACCATATGCACGGGCATGCCCCTTTCACAACCCCTCCAGATGTGCTACATAACATTAATGGTGGTGTGTGATGCACATCAATCCCTTGCCAGAATTGCACCAGTGCACAAGTTGGGGTTGCACTGGCACATCTAGGGTGTACCGAGTGCATCCTTTTTATGAATCCTGCCCCTAGAGTGGACTGTACTCCTGGACAGGTAAGTCCATTATCAAGTAGCTTGTGACTGCAAAATATGCTAAGTTAAAATCTCAAGTAATTAATAACTGAGCCATTTCTTGCATTTCAAGTAAAACAACTGAAACATTTTCTAAGTCATATAAACTACTAATGTTCAAGCTGGATTATGTTTAAGTAGAAAACGTCAATTAATTCCTAGCTACAGTATTTTTCAGTCTCATTTCTCAACTAATGAATGAGTAAGCAAAAACAATTCCCAACTAATTGCTAGAAGGCAAAAGTTAAACATTAATTGAGAAAAACTCCTCAACCAATGATCAGGCATAATGCTTAACTTTTTAGTTAGCCATTACCTAATGAAAAGGTAATCGCTAGTTAGTTGCTAACTTATTTTTATGTTGGCTTGCCACGCTTGCGCGCAAGTCAACATCTTGCAGTAGTGCAGCTTTGGAGGTGCAGCGGCTGTTGGGCGAATGCAAGGCACACATCAGTAGGTACGTCCCTCATTCCCCAATCAGCCTGCATGCTGGCAGCCACACCATGCATGCTAATGTGGCGAGCACATATAAGGAAAGGTCCGCTGCAATCTAAGCAAAGCTTGTCAGACACAGCGGACCCTTTCTGCATGCTCGCCACGTTAGCAGCATGGCAGGCGGCTGCCCAACGGCCGACTTCAGGGGTGCCCAATCCCCCAGCTGGCTTACTGTGGCTGCACACATTTGCCGATGGGGGAGCCCACTCCCCATTGGCATACAGCAGCCCCCCCATTTCCTATATGCCAAGGTGGCCCAATCCCTCGGTTCTTGCCTCCCCGCTTTCATTGTGTGCCGATGGAGGGCCCTCCCCGTCAGCATAAATCAGCCCCACCACATTTCTTATATGGAGGGGTGCCCAATCTATGAGTCTTGCCTCCCCCGGCTTTCATTGTGTGCCGATGGGGTGCCCAGTCCCGTTAGCATAAATTAACCCCCATTGTCTGCCAATGGGGTGCCCAATCCCCGTCGGCTGCAAACCCCCTTCCCCCAAAACAGTTAGGTGGCACAATAGAGCCCACCCCAGTGTGCAAGTCTCCTGAAAAAAAAACTGTCCTGCGTTGTTAGTTTTTTTCCTCCCATAACTAAAACAGTCCCTCGTAGTCTCCTGCCCCACCGCACCCACCACACTGCACCTTGCCTCCCCACACTTACCTCTGGAGTCTGGCGCGACGATCTTGATGGACGGGAACATGTCTGCACTCTTCAAAGCCGACCCTGAACTGAGGAAATGCCGTAAGCTGTATAATGGAATGAATAGGGTTTTCAGCTTTGCTGCATATCTAGGCATTTGTTGGAATTTTGGCACCAATTTTCAACATGGGGTTTTGGGGCCCCTCCTCATGAATTCTATCACTGTCATGGCGTTAATCGGCCTCGAAAGGTGATTTCGCAGTCACTGTTCGAAATCACCTTTCGGGACCCATTAATGAAATGACAGTGCCAGTGTTCATAAGGTGGCCTCTCAAAAAGTCTATGTTCCAAATTTGGTGGAAAAAATCCAACAAATGCCTGTTTTATGAGCGTGCGTTTCTCAGTTGCTACACAGGCTCGTAACTTCGCGGATTTGCAATATTTTAATGCCAGATTTTCAGCATTGCCATTTTTGTACACCTCCATGTGAACAGTATAGCTGTCATTTTCCACATCCTGCCCAAAATGTGTTTCTGCACTTCCGGTGCACAATAGCGCAGTTGCTGTGAGAAATCAGTGTTTGGGCCAGATTATGAAAATGATAGTGACAGTTCATGAGCAGAGGTCCTAAAATGCCTATGTTGAAAATTTGGTGATGATACTCCATAAAATGACTGTGTTGCGAGTATGTGTTGGCAGATTGCATGCACGCTCATGCTGTCATGCATTTGTAATATTTTGACTCTGGATTTTCACCATTGCCATTTTTCCCCACCTCTTGATGAACAGTGCAGCTGCCATTTCACATATCCTGCCCAAAATGTGTTTTTGCACTTCCGGCGCAGAATAGAGTGGTCACTGTGCGAAATCACTTCTTGGGACACTTTGAGGAAATAACAGTGACATTGTACATGAGCAGAGGTTCTAAAATGCCTATGTTGAAAATTTGGTGCCAAACGAACATAAAATGGCAGTGTTGCAAGCGTGCATTGCATATTTCCCACGCACCCTTGTAACTTCGCAAATTTGCTATATTTACATGCCACATTTTCAACACTGGCATTTTTTTATACCTCCTTATGAACTGTACAGCTGTCATTTTTCACATCCTGCCCAAAATCTTTTCCCGCACTGCACTACCAAACACCCAAAGGGACACCCCAATGCCTGTCAGTCTCTGCAGGGTGGGGGTGGGTTGGCATCAGTTCAATACTTCACTGCCATGCCTATTATGCATCTCTCTAACCCCTGCACTACCAATGCCAATGCCAGTAAGACAACATTCAGCATTGACAAATGCTTGTTTTGTATGGGATGAGATACAATATATAGCTTCTGAGGGGGGGCTCCTTAGGTACAGAAATCTTAGGAGTTCAGAAGAGAACATAGGTAGTAGATGATATAGAAAATGCATACTTTGTGGACAGGCTATGGCTGAAACAGTCTATGTCTTCAAACCTAGGCTAGGTAAGCACCTACAGGAAAAGCAATAAATACTGATGTCCACTGAGTTGGTGGTGATCATCTCATTGGAACAAAGATTTTTTTTTCCAATGTTCATACGTTTGCATGGAAAGAAATATTGGGAGGGTCAGAATGCTCAAGGACGTGATTTATTAAAATAAGAAACACGGTTGTGGTTCTTCTTGACTGAATGCCATGTACATCTTTTGGTGTTTAATATATAAATACACTTTCTTTCTTTATATGTATTTAAATTCTTAATTTTTTATGTCAACCTGTATATATAATATTTAAAAAGTGTTTAATATCAGTGCAGCAAACTCAAGGAGTGTTTTAAAATGTATTCAATTAAAAAAGGTATTTCTGTCAATGTACTGAAATTCTGTTATTAATATAGTGAAGTAGTAAAAAGGGTATCCCGTTGTTAGGGTGCAATGGTTAAGGCATCGTCATTAGGGCACAAGGGATTTGGGCACCCAGGACTTTAGGGCACGGTCCAGTTTGCCACCTCCACCCCGATATGCCTTAGGTGGAGCTGATTATACATTTTTCAGGGGAAGGGTGTGGGGGCTGTGCCCCCCACAATGGGGGGGTTCTGGGAAGAAGCCCCCCGCTGAAACATCACATACATCGGTGGCATGCTCTGTGTGTGCACATCATTTCCTAATGCCCTTCCTCCATGCAGCATAATGCTGGTGCCCTAAAGGATGTCGTGGTAGTTGACCACACACCATCATGGGTGAACCAGTAAAAAGATATTTATACTACATGTACTGTATACACATGAACTTCTTTGTTATGTCTGTAATCTGCCTGTTACAAATAGGGGTTACTAGTGTAACCAGTCTTTAGCAGTGCTCAAGGTTTTACACAAATGTAAAGCCCATTTTCAGAAATGTTAAGAATGTTTTTCCTGTTGTACTCCTTGCATAGTAACAGAGTGTTCCTAGTGAATGTATGGCCTGTGCACATTGGTGCAGCCTTTCACCCAGGCATTATTCCCACCTGACACTTCTAAGAGAGTCTCTGACCCCACCCAAAAAAAGGAGAGTTCTACGAACATACAGAGGAACTAGGAGAAGGAAAAATTGAGGCATTTTGGATACAGATCCAAACGTCCACAGGAAGGAAATTGAGGCTTGTGTAGTGTATAGCCCACCTAACCAGGATGAGGACAAGAATACGGAGCTGGGTATTATGATCAGGTTGGCAACTGAAAAGGGAGAAGTGGTAGTAATAGTTGACTTCAATTTACTTAAGGTGGAATGGAGTGTCCTGTCCATTGCCGGTGCCAGGAGCCAATTGATTCTTGATGCAGTCCAGGATGGGTTTCTGGATTCAGGGTGACTAGGCAAACATGAAAGGGAGCCATCCTAGAACTAGTATTAACTAACAGGGATCATGTCTGGGACATCATGGTGAAGGAGCCCTTGGGGAACAGTGACAAATGAATGGTATGGGTCAGAGCTGACACGGGAAAGGAAGCACCAACTTGAAAACAAACATGCTAGACTTCATGAAGGCTGACTACATTAAAACTAACGAGACTATCTGGCTCTGTAGTGCTGAGCAATGAGGGATTGTTCTTGCACCCTTGTGACCCAGGCTGCACCCAGCACCCAGGATATCAGGAGAGGAGGCCAGCTGGGAGGAAGGAAGAAAGAGCATCCTTTTTTTATGATCTCCTTCTGGTGGGAAGGGGGTTAGCAGCACCCCTCTGTAGCTGATCCTGATGGTGGCTGGTGGACATGCCAGTGATGGCATGGTGTGTGTGACCATGCACCATCAAGCACTTCCCCAGGCCAGCCATGTGTGTGCACAAACAATAGGGGTGGAGAGTGGGTGGGGACATTGAAAAGGAAAAAATGCTGCCGGCTCATCGGCGCAGCAGTTGGATTTCTGCTTGCGATGCCGGCAACCCGAGTTCAGGAACAGACTCGGGTCGCTGGAGAGCTGGCCGGGGAAAGGGTGAAGGCTTGAGCGTCCCATGACTGCTCACCTTCTCCGGGGGGAAGGGAGGGGACGTGGCTCACTGTTGGCTGCCCCCTGGCGGAGGCCGGAGAGCAACAACTCAAGCGAGCCCCACTGTACAAGGGGCGTGGTGAACATCAGCTTCGGCCTAGATGTCCGTGGCACGCTACGCCCCCGGGGAGAAAAAGCAGAAAGCTGCCTCCTGGTCTGCCGGATGACAGCTGCCGGCTCCCACCATCTGAGATGCCCCGACACCCCAGAATCCACTCAGCAGCACCCGGGGACTGATTGAATAGCACGCTGGTATCCCCCTCCTGGTGCCTTCCCCCTCGGAGGAGAGGGACCCATCCGGCGAAGGGTTAAGCTGGGCCACCCCTGGGTTGGCTGCAATCTGAGAGGTGTGAGTAGGAGGGGTCCAAGGGGCGAGGAGGTTGGGGAGTCATGTGCAGCTGGAAGGAGAGGCAGGCCAGGGGGCAAGTAAGGCAAGGAAAAAAAAAAAAAAGGAAAGTAAAAAATACTATGCTGGCATGCTGGATGACAGCCTCTCTCCCCCTCCCCATGGCTTGACCCTCTTCAGCAACACACCCAATGGTCACACCCCTTCTGGACGCAGCATCTTCATTCATACACTGGGTGATGGCATGGTCTCCAGCAGGGACAAGCCAGCCAATGAAGTGGGAAGTTCAGGAGCTCTCAGGTGCATTTCCCATGGTGATGGTCAGGGAGGCCCCTGGCAGGGACAAGCCAGCCCTAGAAGGCATCTGGAGGTTTGGATTGGAGCATGACCCAGTGGGGTACAAGATGAGGGGTGATTCTGGCACAGGAAAGAAGAGTTATTGTGGTGGGCAGATGAAGAGGGGTGCAGGGATGCACAGTGGGCACAAAAAAAAAAGATGGGTGAGGCAGCGAAGGGGTACCCAGCTAGCATTAATTATGACATGAATGTGTCTTGAAGGTGGACAGTGATCAGGAAAGGGCCAGAACCAGCCATTAATAGTTGCCTTAAGCAGAAGGTGAAGAACTCCAAAGTCAGGAGACCAAATTGCTTTGGTAGGAAGGTAAACCAGGCAGTGAGGAATAAGACTGCTGCATACAGGAAGTACAGGCAGTCCCGGAAGGACAATGATTATTTATTTATTTATTTATGTGAGTTTTGGTGACTGGTTAAGTCCACTGAGACAACTGCAGTCCCTTTTTCATGGTCGACCCAAGGTTACAACAAGGAATGCAACACAGTGTAATAAAACAGAGAAGCAAATCAAGATAGCAAAAATAGACATACAGCTTGAAAAAGGTTATAAAATATTATACATAAGGCAAAGCAGATGAGGCATATACACTTCATAAAATCATAAATTACAAGGGTCTACTCGGAGAAAGCTAGGGATGCTGGAGGCATAGTCAGGCAGGCCAAGGCTAGGAGCTGCAAAATGCAGAGGGAATTGAGGAGGGAGAGAAAGTCTTCTTCAGGTATATCAGGGAAAAGATAGGCACGAGGAAGGCATAGTGAAGCTAAAAAAGGATGAGGGGTGGGTGCAGAGCAGTAAAGAGAAAGCAGAGGTTTTGAAGTAATCTGTTCTATCTTTACTAAAGAAAAGGATGGACTTGTGACAGAAGGGGGGGTTGGGGAGGAAGGGGAAGGAAGGGGGAACATAGCTGAGGACAGGATAAGAGAAGCCAGGGTTAAGAAAGGGCTCATGCAGTTAAGGTGAGCAAGGCCCCAGGCGTGCATCCAAGAGTGTTGTGGGGACTGGTAGTGGAGCTAACAAGTCCACTGGCAGATCTGTTTAACAGCTCTAACAACTGTTTATATAGAGGGTGGCACAGCAGGAGTGGAGAACCACACATTATACTGCTGTACAAGAGTGGGCCCAGTGATTACCTGGGAACTACAGGCTGATCAGTCTGACTTCTACTGTGTGTAAACTGATGGAGAACATTGCCAATGAAAGACCAGTTGAGTTTCTGGAAGGCAGCGGGCTACAGGATAAGAGACAACATGGGTTCATGTCAGGGAGGTCCTATAAAACCAGATGTGGGGGATAGCCATCATCAGTGACCTGAAACAGACTACTTAGGGTAGGAAGGCAGCGACCAAGGCAAACAGTATGCTAGGCTGTATAGCTAGAGAGTTCACAAGCAGAAGGGAGGGTGTTATACTGCTACTGTACAGATCCTTGGTGCAACTTCTCCTGAAGTATGGTATGCAATAGTGGAGCCTCTGCCTGAAAAAGGATATCAGCCAGGCCAAGGCAGTTTAGAGGAGGGTGAGAAAGATGGCTCAGGGACAGCAGGTTAGGGCATATGAAGACAGGCTGAGAGACCTCAAGATGTACTGACTCTAGGAGAGGTTGGAGAAGGGGAACATGATTGAAACCTTCAAGAACCTGAAAGTTATAAACAGAATGGATATTGGCGAACTTTTCTATCTCAGTAAAAACATGACCACAATGGGGCACTTTTTATAAACTGCTGAGTGGAAGGTTAAAGAAGGACATCAGGAGAAACTTCTTTAGAAAGAAGGTGGTATTGGAGTGGAATGAAATCCCAGCTGTCATCACTCAAAAAAAGGTGGGTGGATTCAAGTGAGGGTGGGACATGGTGAAGGGGAGGGTAAGTGTTGGTGGTGAGGGGTGCCCACAGTAATCTCTGGATCTGGGGCAGTGCAATTGTGCAGACTTGATAGAACATAAGGCCTTCTTCTGATGGCTATTTCATATGTTCATATGTAACATCTAGAGTGAAGTAACAGAATGGGGGCCAACAGGGCTCTAGGTACCAGCAGATAGCAATCAGAGCAATTGTTGCAGATGTCAAGATCGTCTTTGATGCTTGGCCCAGTGATGCTGAAGATTGAGGTGCTGGATGCCACACCTCACGCCACACCGGTGACCGAGGTTCGGGAGCGGACTTGGGTCATCAGGGGATGGCAAGGGAGGAAAGGATTGAGTGTCCAGAGGACAGCTCTCCTTTCCTGGGAGGGAAGGAAAGAGGGAGGGGTAGTTGAGATCCTGGTGCCTGGCGACTCCCAGTGGAGACTGGGGGTGGCAGCAGCATCAGGATCTCTGATAAGGGGATTGACTATGGCGGCACTCCTGTGAACATGTGTGGGAATGCGCATGTCTTGCGCTGGTGAGCATTGCACAACAGAGCCAGGAGTGGGGTGGGCACGTAAGGAACAACCCTCTTCCATGCCAATGAAGCCACTGTCGGAGTCCGCAGCCATTGAGTCCAAGCAAAGCCCGACTCAAGGGGCAGGAACCCAAGGGTGATGTGGTCTCCCTCCCATCCCCCTCTGGGAGGGTCCCTCCATGGGGGGAAGCCATGGTCCTCTCTGCTTCAGCCAGGTCATGGCGGAATCTGGCAGATGCTCCGGGTGACAAGACTCCGGGTAACAAGGCTGATGGGGGAAGCCCCATCTGCGGTTGGAGAGCATAAATAGAAGGTACAAAAAAAAAAAAAGATAATCTTTGACCCGGCAAAGGATGCGAGGAATGTGGACCTTCTGGGAGTGGCAGGGGTCTATCCACCAGTGATTTTGCCTTGTCCACTCACACTTCAGCTTGCCTATAGCAGCAACCTGACCCCCGAGACCCAACAGACCAGCATCCCAGAAGGTGAGTAAGGCTTTTATCTAGCCAGTGGACATAGAGCACCAGAACTGGAGAACTTTGGTATTGTATGATGCTAACATTTCCTTTGCAGGTTATGTGATGCATGAAAGTGACTGTTTATTATCAGGACTGTGTCAAGGGGCCATAGGGTCAGTTTTCATTTTTTCCTTTTTTGTATAGGTTTTCCTTCTTTTGGTATGACTGGGGTGGCTTATCAGCCCTGTCCTTGTCCCCAAGGACTGTCCATGCCTCCCCCAGAACCTACCTTTGGTAGGGCATCCACATGGATCCACCCCCTGTGGTAGAGTCAGGGAGGGAAAGGGAAAGGGAACAGTGTTTAGCCAGGAGTAGCATACTAAACTGAAACTTGTTTCTAGATACGACCTGAGAGCATAAGGAAGTTAAGTGACTTGCTCAGGATCACACAGTATGCACCTAGGTGGCTGTGGGATTCAAACCCAGGTCTCCAGATCTGCAGCTTAGAGCCTTAACCCACTGTGCTATATTGCCTCCAATTGTGCATAAGAGGGAAGGTCATTCCCCCCCTCCCTGAGACATATATTCAGTTCAAATCAAGGTGGTTCCAGACAACGGTGCGGGTTCATGGATGGATGTGCAGGGCTTCTGTAAGGCCCAGATCCTCTCTTCCACTCTTCTCCCCATTACCCACTGCAGCCGATGTGAAGCATACATGTGGAGACACTCACGCATCACCTGACGACTTCCATGCTACCCTAGACTGCACTACCACCTGTTATCCACCTCTTGGTAAGCAGTGGCTAGGCAAGCAAACCCTCCTTTCCCAGGAGAGGAGAGCAGTCCCATGGTCACTCAATCCTTTCTCCCCCCCAGTCAACCCTGGCAACCAGTGTAAACTTCCAAACTCAGGCTACCAGTATGGAGTGAGTTGCGTCATCTAGTGCCTTAATCCTCAGTGCCACTGAACTAGCGGGGGGGCAGTTTCCATTTTTAAATGTACAGACCTCAGCAGTCTGTATCTTTATGTCAACTTCAGAGCCCTCTGGGGTCTGAAGGTAACTGTATCCATGAGGACTCTATTTCCTTGAGTCAAAAGACATTTTGTTCTCAATGGAGAATGAAGGGACTCTAAAATGGACAATGTTACATAAAAACATAGAACATAGAATTTGACAGCAGATAAGGACCACTTGGCCCACCCAGTCCGCCCATTTTTCCCTGCTTACACAATCACCTCAGACCCTAATCAATCTCTGGCTCTTTCTCCCTGCCCACTTCCTTTCGACTCAGATTCCCATATGCCTATCCTTATTAAACCCCACCACTGTTTTCACCCTCATCACTTTCACTGGAATGTTGTTCCAGTAATCCACCACTCTTTCTGTGGAAAAGTACTTTCTCACATCTATCCTGAATTTACCCCCCTCCAGGTTCATAGCATGTCCCCTTGTTCTTGAGCTCCTTTTTTTCCTGAAAAATACTTCCCTTCTGCACCTTATTTACCACAATGAGGTACTGAAAGTTCTCTGTCATATTCCCTCTTTCCATCCTCTTTCAGGGTATACATATTGAGGTCCTTTAGTCTTTCATCGTAGGGCTTTTGGTGCAGACCCTGCACCATTTTAGTTGCCTTCCTCTGGACCGTTTTCAGTCTGCCAAAGCCCTTCTGGAGATGTGGTCACCAGAACCAGACACAGTAATCAAGGTGGGGTCCTACCAGTGATCTATACAGAGGAAAACATCATCTCCCTCTTTCTGCTGGTGATACCTCTCCCTATGCACCCCAGCATCTCACTAGCCCATCCAACTGCTTTGTCACACTGCTTGGCCACCTATAGATCATCAGATATGATTACTCCACCCCCTGGTCTCTTTTCTGATTGGTGGTCATCAACACCTCTCTAACCATTTTGTACTCCACACATGTTGTACTCCACCCCTGGGATTCTGTGCCCTAAGGACATTATTTTGCACTTTCTCAAATTTAAACCCAGCTGCCATACCCGTGATCATGCCTCTAGTTTCCTCAGGTCTCTGCTCATCCTTTCCACCCCTTTGAGTGTCCACCCTGTTGCAGATTTTAGTGTCATTCACAGAGGCAGACTTTACCTTCCAGATCCTCTGCAATGTCCCTTATAAAGACATTAGAGGACCAGTCCCAGCACTGATACCTGTGACACACTGCTGGTCACCTTCCCTTCCTCGGTATGAATTATGTTTACCACCACAGTCTGTTACCTATCCCCTAACCAATTTCTGACCATGTTTACCACCTTTGGACCTACTCCTAAGCAACTCAGTTTGCTTACTAGTTTTCTATGTGGAACAGCATTGAAAGCATTACTGAAATCTAGGCAGGCCATAGGCACCACTCCGCCCTGATCTAATTCCTTGGTTACCCAGTCAAAAAAATCTATCAGATTCATCTAACATGACCTCCCTCTCATGAATCCATGCTGCCTTGGGCATTGTAACCTTTTAGATTCAAGATATTCTACAATCCTTTCCTTCAACAGTGATTCCATTACCTGTCCGACCATCAGTCTTATGCTGATGGACCTATGATTGCCAGCCTCCTCCCTACTATCACTTTTGTGAACTGGAGCTACATCTGCCCTCCGATAGATCTCTGGAAATGCTCCTGTTTCTAAGTGTAACCAGAACTTCCTTGAGCTCCCTAAGTACCTTTGGATACACCTCATCTGGCCCCATTGTTTTTCCTACTTTCAGATTTTTTTTTCCAATTGTTTAACCAGCAGTAGCACACTAAGCTGAAAGCTTGTTTACAGGTGCGACCTGGGAGCACAGGGAAGTTAAGTGACTTGCTCAGGGTCACACAGTATGCAAGTGGGGGCTGTGGGATTCAAACCCAGGTCTCCAGATTTGCAGCTCAGAGCCTTAAACCACTGCACTATGCTGCCTCCCTTCAGATCTCTCTCCTCTGAGAAAGGACCAGTATCCACCTCCTCCCTAAGAAGTTTCTATAATTTTTTTTGTGTCTTCTCCTTCCTTTGTGAACTTTGAGCAGAAGTATTTGTTCAGAATGTCTGCCTTTTCTTGGTCCCTCTCTGCACAGTCTCCCCTTCTCTATTAACCTAAGTGTCCTCCCCATGTCTTCCTCTTCTCACTTACATACCTAAAGAAAGTCTTGCCCCCTTTTGTTAGCACCTTAGCTATTCCCTCTTTGGTTTGCCTCTTTGCACTCCTTATTGCCTTTCCTGCTTCCCTCTGTTTTCCCCTGTACACCTTACTATCCCCCTCCTTCTGCATCTTCTTACACTTTCTAAATGCTACCCTTTTAGCCTTTACCTTTCCAGTCACCTCTTTTGAGAATGGTTTACCCATGTCGCAGCAACAACGAAGTTGCCGATGTAAAGTACAGTGCCAGCACTTCATGTCACCAGGCACTGCGCTCCAACTATCTGCCATCCCACAGTAGGAGTGACCTCAATTGCAGGGGACTATGTCCCCCCCTGACAACCACTAATTTTTTTTCTATATTCCATTTTTCGGTGCGGCTGTCAGACAGTTCTGGCTCCTCCCTCAGAGGGGTTCACCTCTCCAGTCCCACATGTGGTTCCCTCCCCGGGAGATCTCTATGGGTTGCAGACCCTGTGACAGGACTGGGGAGAGGAGCATTAACTTTCCCCTCCCTTCTGTAAGCCAGCATCCAGATTCCGGGAGACCAGCATGGGCACAGCAGGACCATTATGGAGCCTATCAGCTCCATTTTCATTGTTTTTCACCAGGGCCTATGAATGTGCAATGGGTGAATGGCTGGGATCTGCCTCCACAGAGGCAGCCTCATGCCCTGGACATGGGTCCCACCCCATTCTGGCAGCATGCCTGTGCTGACACCCAGCCACCTCTGGGTGTCAGTCTACAGTGCGTAGTACTATCCCCCTTCCCGAAGAAGGAGAGCTGTCTATGGATGCCCGATCCTTCCTCATCCCTGCCTACCCCGAGTAACCCGAGTCCATTCCCGAACCCGGGTTGCTGGTGTGGCATGATGTGTGACATCCAGTACCTCAACCATCAGCGCCACCGGGCCGGTGAGCCCCCCACTTATTTATATAACATACTTCTGGTCACACCCTGGTGGTAAGAAGGGTGAACCATGGATCAGCAACATTGCCATATGCCAAAAAATCAAAGTCACATAAAAAGCATGCGACATTATTCCACTGGCAACATCAGAGCGGCAGTAATCAGTCAGCACATTAGTGGGATGTGTTTGAGAACCATGGCGGTCTTTTTTTCCTATTGCTTTTGCTCATTTGCTTGATGCAGAGGTTTGTCACCTTTACTATGCTCCTCTTTTGCTTCACCTATTGTTCTTCTACCCCACACAGGCCATCCCCACCCCCCACACACACACACACTAGGTGAAGCTTTAATCCATCTTTATAAATGTACCCTCCTGAAGTTCAGGATCCTCACTCTTGTGTGGTTTGATTCTGCAGCCTTCCTTAAACTGAACCACACTGTACAGTGATCACTAGTTCCCCAGGTGGATTCCCACCTTGACATCTGCAACACTGTCTCTGTTAGCGAGTACCAGGTCCAGTATTGCCCATCATGAATGGGTTCGCTGACTAGTTGTTGAGGAGTGCCCCTTGCAGGAAGTCCAGGATGTCCCAACTTCTAGATGAAGCTGCAACTGGGAGACTGCAATCTAAATCTGTAAGACTGAAGTCCCCCACAAGCAGCATCTCCCCCTTTTTTTCCATTTTTGCCAATGGCTTCCACCAGTACCTTATCCAACTCCTCCCTTGTAACAGAGGTCTGTAGAGCATGCCAGTGCAAATAGTGTCTCTGTTCACTGTCTCCAGGGTGACCCACAGTACATCTACCCTCCTTATATTCCCTTTATATCTGTCACTTTTATGCTTTCCCTCACATAAAGCAACACACACCCTTCTTCCTTCTTACTCTGTCCTTCTTGAACAGAGTAAAGCCTGGTATGACCATATTGCAGTCATGGTTTTCAGTGTACCATGAACTGGTAATGGTCACAATAATCAAGGTGGCCTCTGCCATGAAGGCCTCTAGGTTGAGAATCTTATTCACTTAACTTCTAGCATTCACATACATGGCCTTCCAGATTTTGTTTGCACTTTGCTTGTTACCTCCACTTTTTTTCTTTTTGCCCTACCTCCTTCCCCCATCTTTTAAATGCTCCTTTTAGCATCCGCTTCATTTCTATTACCCTGCTTTCTTTATTAATTTGCACCATGGGGCATTTCTCTCCCTTCAGTTTCTCCCTACTCTCTACTTTAGCCTGTGGCAGGGCAGATTCTGCTGCCCTATTCCTTCTGCCACTCCTCTCGGCTAATATAAATATCCATCAAAGTAACATTTAAACCATCCACCAAGGACTGTGGTTTCCCTCCCGGACAGATGCATGCCATCACCCCTGTATAGGCCCTTATCCATCCAGATGCATCACCAGTCTTAAATGTAGCTGACCCCTCCTATTTGCAACATTCCTTCAACCATGAGTTGAAGCTCCTGGTGCAGAGATCCCTCTTCTCCCCCACTGTCACAGACAGGCAGTACCTCAGTGAAAGGCACTGAATGTGCTGTCTGTCTAAGACCTCTCCCCAGCTTTCTAAACTCCCCCAGCATTATCATAGTTCTATCCCTAGCCAGGTCATTGTTTCTAATGTGAACAATGACATTCATCTCCTCCTTCTGTCCTGCTGCCCTAGTGATCCCCAAGATCTGCTTCCTATCCCTCTGGGTAATGGCACCCCATAGGCACCTGATCTCCAACTCTTCCCCCATTCTATTCCCAAATCTATTCCCCTAATAATCAACTCCCCCACCAGAAGCTGCTTTTTCCTCCTATGGTAGCCTCTCTACCCTCCTATGGGTCTCCACTATGGAGGATCCCTACATCCTCCTTGGCCACTATCAAAGGTGCCTCCTCCCAGCTGTCCCATCCTAACAGAGTGGCATAGGAATTTTGTAGTTGTTACTGATTGAGGAATGTACCTCCAACCCATCACCCCACCCTTCCAGAGCCCACCTTAGCCCAGGCATCCCTCCTCCCTAGCATTCTCTGAGGTACTTGTGGCAGACCTTGTAGCACCTGTGTGGGGGAAGAGGTCCATGAATCTTAGTCAACTCAGTTTGGAGTCTAATGACCCCCTCTCTCAACTCAGAGGGGAGCATGCTAATGAGGCAGCACCACAGTCTCCAGAATGTCTCTCTGGAAAATGTTTACTGATTTTGTTTCTGAATGTTCTGAATGTAACAGTATAATGCATTTATTGCTTATAATCATTGTTATTGGTTATTTGTTTAATGAAGGTACTGTACTTGATGGGTCATCAAGTTTTGAGACAGTGGTGAATGCAACCCATCTATCACAAATAGCGGTTGCTATTTCAGTCTGTCTTTAGCTGTGATCAAGGTTTTGCTCAAAATGGTGTATGTTCAAGCTCAATTTCAAAAATGTAAAGAATACATTTCCTGTTGTACTTTCTGCTTAGTGACAAATGTGTTCCCTGAGTAATGTATGGCCTGTGCCCATTGGTGCAGCCCTTTGCCCAGTGATTTTTCCCACCAGCCTGAGGCTTATAAAAGGACCTCAGTTTCTTCCAAAAAAGGGAGAGTGAAGTGTCATAATCAATGCCCATGGTGCTCTAGGCACCTACAGGTTCAATTCTCTGTCTGTGACCAGCTGAAGATGGTCTGTGAGGCCCAGGATGTTGGTAAGTTCCTGGGTCCAACTGGCACTTGATCTCTTCAGTGCAGGTCTTCTAAAGCTCAAATCCTACCAGGGGTTCAGGATTCGAGACAGTGGAGGCCTGCTGGTGGCTCACCCTAAAGGAGGGCTGTCTGATGGTTTCTGCATTATCATTGCATAAATCCATCTACCAGGTAAGACAGACATGTGAATGTTACTGATGGAGGAACCAATGCCTAGAAGAATGGTGAAAAAAGTAAGGGGTTCACAGAAAACCAGTGCAGGAAGTGGGTGCTTGAGATATCCATACTTGAAGGTAGTGGGAAAAGATATGGTGAGCACTGGTAGCCTCTGTATCTGTGACTGAATGGTGCTGTGATACTGAACCCCACAGGCAAGCAGCTAGGTATAGCAGCTGATGTTATCTGCCTCAGATTTGTTGTGTCCAAGCTGGGCACCATACACACCTAGGAGGGTATACCTCACCTATGTTCAACCTCCTCTTAAAGCACTGAGAAATGTTGTACCTCAATTGACAAAGTACATACCATGGCTTATTTCCCCTTGGCAACTGTGAGGGAACCATTATTAATCCCTAACTTGTGTCACTGTGTTGCAGCATGCATATATGTTCATATGATGTTAAATGTGTACCCGTAGCTGGAAGGTCCAGAACATGTATAGTAATGAAGATTATTTCTGACAGATAATGCTGATCACAACTGGGCCCTTGGTGGAGGTTTCATTTAGGGCTTCTGCTGAGTAAATGCCCATCACTAACTGGTGTGTGCATATACTTGGTTTTATATACTTGGTAGCTGAGACAGACAGAAAGCAAAATGTCCATTCATAGTCTGTCTCCTGTATTAGCGGGGCCATTTTGTAGGGCTCGCGGATAGTAGGTATTTGTCCAACCATTTTATGAATATATTAAAAGAATCTGTGTCCACCACTTTCCTTGGAAGACCATTCTACCATGATATCACCCTTTGTGTGAAGAAGTATCTTCTAGCATTCCTTTTAGGGAAAGTCAATTTGAGTCAGTGTTGATGACTTCTTAGGTAGGTGTTCCTGTTATTTAATTCCAGACCTAGGCTAGACATTAGCTGGCTATTCCCCTTTATTTTAAACATCTCGAGGATGTCACCCTAATACACCTCGGTTCCAATGGATAGAGACCTAGTTGTTGAAGTCTAGACTCACAGGGCACTTCACTTAGACCATGGATCATTTTGGCCACCCTCCATTGGACCTTCTCTAAGCTGCTCAAATTCCTTCTAAGGTAGGGACTCCACAGAGGCATGCAGTAATCTAAATGCAGTCTCACATAGGCTCTGAACAGGGGAACTATGCAGCTTCTATGTCTAGATACAAAAGCCCTTCTAATATAGACTAAGATTTTATTAGATTTCTTTATTACTTCATTGCAGTGTGGACTAAAGCTTAGATCATTGTTGATTACAATTCCCAAGTCTCTCTCTCTCTCTCTCTCTCTGTCTCAACTGTTTTTAACAGTTTACCATTTAATTTATAGGGATTTCTGTTGTTACTTGCACCCAAGTGCATAACCATGTACTTATCTGTATTTAAGGCCATACCATTTTTGTAAGCCCAGTCTTCAAATGTCCATTCTAAAGCTGTCTACCTGATCCATATTTCCCACCTCAGCTCCCAGCTTTGAATCATTTGTAAATTTTAATAACCAGTTTTTGATGCTGATGTTTATATCAGTGACAAACAAATGAAAAAAGGGCAGGTACCAGAACGTAGCCCTGAGGCACTCCACTCGTCACCTCCCCCGAATCTGACACCACACCCCTTATCCTGACGTTTTGGGTTCTTTCAGTCAGCCAAGTTGAAATCCATCTTAATAGCTTGATGTTAATGTCCATATCGACTAATTTATTTATTAATGTACCATAAGGCACTTTATCAAAGGTGTTTTGGAAGTCCAAAAAGACCACATCTGATGATGATCAGAATAATGGGGACATACTCAGGAAGGCTAGTAGGGCTGTTGCTGTTTCTTGCATGGGTAATAATGACTCTTGCAGACAGTAGTGGTAGAACAGATACAAACCTAGAGTTTGATTACATATTACATGGGGAAACAGCAAATGTATTACTTTTTTTCCTCCACATATGGAGATATGGGATAGCATCTGGTGTGTTGCCCCATACAGCATTTGAGTTTAGTGAAGGCAGTGGTAAGTGCCATTAAGTCTACAAAAGAGATGAGAATTATATCTATAAATGGAAGGGTACCTTAGAATAAGGCTGAGAGTGAAAGTACATCTGAAGAAAATTATAACAGCTAAGGGGCTAATTATGTTGTGTTTAATACCGGCAGGGGATGTGCAATTAAATCCAGGCCCACATGTAGGAACAAGGGAAGCCACAGATATTTTGGAGGGTGAAGGGGATATTTTTATACATTTTAATATATTTAGCCTAGCCCCTAAAATGAGTGGGCTTAGAGAATGGATGTTGGAACATAATCCCAGAGTGGCGGTTATTACCGAAACCTGGTTAAGTGATAGAATAGATGATTCAGAAATCCAAGTACAAAGTTACCAAAGTTGGAGGCAGGACCATAAGTAAGAGAGGAGGGGGTGTTGATATATGGGCAAACTTCATTGGACTTATCTCTTATAGATTCTAACTGCACCTATACTCCAGGGATGGAAAAAATTTCACTAGAATTAAGGCTACCTGAAAATAAACCCATTTTAATTTTGGGGTGCTATCTGCCCCCAAGGGTAGGGAGGAACATTTTGACATTGTTCAGGGTTTTTATGCCTATATAGGGACAGCCACAAAATACTGATGATGGGAGACCTAAATGTTGATTGGTCCAGCCCCCCTTAGGTGGTAAGCTGTTGTATTTGATATTAGGAGCAGGGTTAACCCAGCTGATCACAACCCCTACTAGACTGAATCCCTGAAATATAGATCAGTCAACAATTCTGGACTTAATCTTGACCACTGATTCTGATAGTTACATAAGGTAAGGTGTGTTGCTGGATGCAATTAATGACCACCAGGTCACGTATTGTTCCCGGAAACAAAAGAAAAGAGTGGATAAATTTGTTATTAAACAATCATGACAAATGAAGCATTTTGATTACTCGAGATTCATGATCAATCTAGAGGGAAGGAACTGGGAGAGATTGTCCCTTATTCCTGATGTAGGTAATGCCTAGGATTATTTTTATACTGAATTTATGGTGGTGTGTAATCTTCAGGCTCCAGTTTCTAAAAGAAGAGTGAAAACAAAAAGTGCAGAATGGTACAACAGGACTTTAGGTGTACTCAGGAAAAACAGGGACAGATCATGGAAAAAGGCCAAAAAGGTAAGCACAAAAAATGCATGGTACAACTATCGTCAGTTAAGGAATAATTACTTAGAGGAGGTAAAAAAAAGCTAAGAGTTGTTATTTTAAGAACCCATTTGAGACTGAGAATACAACTTACCCTCGTAGGTTCTGTACACTATATTCTAAATTAAAAGGTGAGAAACCAAAGGATTTGTACAGACAGCTAGTAAGACCCCATCTGGAGTACTGCGTGCAGTTCTGGAGACCCAATCTCTGCAAAGACATAGACAGGATGGAAGCTGTCCAGAGGAGGGCAACTAAAATGGTGCAGGGTCTGCACCGGAAGACATATGAAGAGAGACTTAAGGAGCTTAATATGTATAGCCTCGAGGAAAGGAGGGAGAGGGGGGACATGATAGAAACTTTCAAGTACCTCAAGGGAATCAACAAAGTCCAAGAGGGTAGCATCTTTCAAAAAAAGAGGTGTGCAAGAACAAGGGGGCACAATTTGAAGATAGAAGGGGGCAGCTCAGAGGTAATTTAAGGAAGTATTTTTTCACAAAGAGGATGGTGGATGTATGGAATGGCCTTCCAGAGAAGGTTGTGGAGTCACAAACAGTGGTGGAATTCAAGCATGCATGGGACAGTCATAAGGCAATTCTAGGGGGTTGGGGTAGGAAGAAGTAGGCTGCTGGTTAACTAGGATCTGCAGCTTATCCATCAGGTAGGGAAATGGGCAGACTGGGTGGGCCAAGCAGTCCTTATCTGCCGTCAAATTCTATGTTTCTATGTTTCTGGCTCCTTTAACATTAATGGAAGGAACATTCCTACATCTGATCAGGTGGCAAATGCTATTAACAGTTTTTTTTATAGATTTTGGAACCCCAGTAGAGGGGCTGATAAAGGCAGGATAGGGAAAGACTATGTGCCGGGGTAACTAAGGCCTATAGTAAAAAGGAATTATTGAAGGAAGTAAAAATAGGCAAAAAAAACTGTAAACAAACCAGACTTCACTTTTTCTAAGATTAGTTCTGTAGAGATTATGGAAGAATTACTAAAACTAGATGTGAAAAATGCTATGGGTCTAGATGGTATCCCCACTCTACTTTTGAAATTTGCAGCCCCTATTGTAGCACAAATGATTTCCAATAATTTTAACTTGTCTATAGCCACTGGAACATACCCAAGTGTCTGGAAAGTAGCAATGGTAATGCTGGTATATACATCTGGACAAAAGAATGACATACAGAACTATAGACCTATATCCTTACTTCCAATAATATCCAGACTTTTTGGAAAACTTATAGGGAAGCAGTTGCAGGCTTATTTAGAGAACAATAAATTATACAACTTATATCAGTCAGGTTTTCGCTCTAACAACAGCAATTAACAGGCCTAACAAAGGTAACATCTGATATTCAGATTTCTCTGGACGAGGGCATCCTGGTCGGGGCCATATTTTATTTAATTTTTTTCAATTGTTTAACCAGGAGCAGCACAATAAGCTGATATCTTTTTTTACAGGTGAGACCTGGAAGCACAGGGAAGTTAAGTGACTTGCTCAGGGTCACACAGTATATGCAAGTGGTGGCTGTGGGATTCAAACCCAGGTCTCCAGATTTGCAGCTCAAAGCCTTAAACCACTGCACTATACTGCCTCCTATATTTATAGATCTGTCCAAAGCATTTGATATGCTCAACCATCTAGTTTTGCTAGATACATTGAGGGACACTGGCCTCGACCAGGTGGCCTTGAACTGGTTCAGGGAATATCTGACAGATAGGACCCAATTAGTCACTTTGGGCACATTTACATCACAGTATGAATGTACTAAATCTGGGGTTCCCCAAGGATCGGTGTTAGGCCCGATTCAGTTTAATTTGTATACGAATGGTGTTGGTGCCCTCATTAGAGAGGTGGAGCACCATTCGTAAGCAGACAATGTGATTTTGTATGTGGAAGGAGTCTCCATCTAGGAAATTCAGAAAACACTCCAAGGAGACTTTGATATTTTGCAGGAGTACTTTACATCATGAAATTAATACTAAATAACAAAAAATCACAAGTCATGCTCTTTGGGAACAAGCAGGTGGCTGCAATAAATATGCTTCAAATTAAAACATCTATAAATCAAACATTAGCACAGGTGAATTCCTACAGGGACTTAGGGGTATGCTTGGATGAGCAGCTGAAATGGGAAGTACATGTAGACAACTTGATTAAAAGACTACATGTTAGGTTGGGGGCATTGTACAGACTGAGACAGCGTATACCACTTAATGCTAGAAAACATATAATTGACACTACAATAACCCCACTGTTTGATTATGGCGATGTAGTCTATGCGAGGGCATCCAGAGCTGTACTACAGTGGCTGGATACAGCTTTGAGCAGATTTGCTAGGTTAGCCCTGGATGTACCACGGTTGACACATCGGTGTACAATGTATTAATGTTTAGATTGGATTAGTTTAATGGAGTGTAGACAACTACATATACTGCATTTAACTTATCAGCATTTAAAGAAAAGGACACCACCTTATTTAGATAATCTGTTTAAAACATGTATAACTAGAGCAGACTTGCAAACAGCACACAGTCTAGAAATGGTGATCCCCAAAATGAGAACAGCAAAGGGGAACTCTGCTATAATGGTTAGTGGTCCCAGAATCTGGAATGGGTTGCCAGACTGCCTGAGAACAAAGGTAATTGCCCCATGGAATAAGATTAAAAGTTGGTTATCTCAGAATTCCATACAACCAGAAAATTGTGGTTGCTGTTGACACTCTGCACTTTTTTTGTGGTTACCATTAAAACAAAGAGAAAAAAAAGGGAAAAAATCTGTAAAAATGAGAACCATGGTTATTGCTGAAACCCTGCACTTTAGATGGCCGAAATCATTCATGAGAACGTTTGTGATTATCTAGATTACTTTTTTGTAAGCACTTTGTATTACAGTGAATGCCACCGAAGATAGACACTGATTATGAGGACAATCGTATTACACAGACAGAAATCAATTTCCCAAACCGAATTCTATGTAAATTGCTGTTAAAACACTGTTTAATGCGGACCTTATTTACTGGCAAACACGGATGGTTTGTGAAGCAATTTTGCTGCTAATTATGTGCTGCATCCTGATCCAGGCAATGACAACCAACGCTAACCAACTTAACCCTTGCTGATATACCAGTCCAAAATTCTTATATGTTCTAATTCTTTTGGCAGCCTAAGGGTTAATTTATGAGTGTTCTGTGTCACGGAAATGCCAGTTCAGCACAGTTAAGCTAATGGGTGTTAATTGTCTGTCTATTTATTAACCTTTACCTTAGTGCATGCTTATCACCTCGTTTTGCAGTGCTGTGCTGTGGAGATTGTGTCCCGTTCCTGACTGCTGCTGCTCCATTCAGTTTTAACATGTCTAAATGACCTGGAATCATGCTAGCACATAAGATTTATCTCCTAAAGAAAATGGAATTGCTCTCTTGAATGAGTGCTCACGAAATTGCAATTCAGTTGTCTATCCCCACGTCTACAGTTTCAGACTTAATCCATGGCAAAGAAAAACTGCTGGCTGATTGGCATTCTAGTCAAAATCCCCAAAGGAAAAGAAAGTGGCAGGAGAAAGATGGAGAGATAGAGGAGGCTTTGTTAGTGCAGTTCACTAGTGTGCGGGAGAGAGAGAGGCAATGGTCAGTGGACCCCTTCTGCTGCAAAAAGCAACACAAATTGCAGAAGTGATGGGAAAGCATGAGTTTAAGGCAACAGAGGGGTGGTTGCAGTGGTGGAAAGCCTGAAATAATATTTGCTTCCATAAAGCCCATGGTGAGAAACAAAATGCCAATGATACTGGAGCAACAGACTGGGTGAGGGAAGTGTTACCCAACATTCTGGCAGGTTATGAGAGCAACAACATTTTTAATGCTGATGAAACCAGTTTGTTTTTTCGCTGTGTTGGGCAAGGAACTTTAACATTCAAGAGTGAACTCCCACAAGGGCAAAAAAAAGCAAAAGAAAGGCTGTCTGTACTCGTGTGTAGCAACATGAGTGGGTCCGAGAAAACAGACCTTTTGGTGATTGTAAAGTCGACAATGCCACTATGCTTCCGTGGTCTAGCTCGCCTGCCTTGAATTTGACCACCTTTGCTGACTAGGAGAAGCTGACGAGAAGCCACAGGCAAACAATGAGATGTCATGGCTTCTGAACATTGTACGAGCCCCTGACAGCCAGAGCCAATGTGAGGTGAATGACGAACTTGAGGACACTGAGCCAAAGTTGACACCAGTAACAGCCAAAGAGGTTTGTGCTGCACTCCTAACTTTAAGATGAGCAATGGAGCAAAGAATAGATGTTAAACCAGACTGGCAGAAGATGGAAGGCACAGAGCGCCACTTCAGTCTGTATGCTGCAAATGCTGTTAAGTAGATGACTATCGATATTTTTTTCCCGAAGGCTGAAGATCAGCAGAACTGAACAGAACTTAAAAGCACACCAAGCACCAATACTTTTAACTCGATCCCCCTCCCGCGACACCGACAAATAAATAAAGATGTGTATTCCACAGTACAGTACCAACCACCCCTCTCCTGCAACACTGAAAAATAATGAAAGATTTGTGTATTTTACCACCCACCCCTTCCCCGAGTATGCAGTATGTGGCACAAACAAAAATGACACAAAACAAAACAACAAATTTTATCACACAGCACCATCTGCCGGCAACTGCAGACATCACATACCACGGACATTAGTGGTGCACATAAATGTGTCTGCATTAAGCAGCTTACACTGTACCCTATATTATATGTATTTTGTATGCTGCAACTTATGTGTATATTTCATGACATTGTCCTGTATATAATAGACCCCACTGAAAATGAGCTGACGGTCAAATGGGCTATCCTTTTCCTTCAATTGTCTTTTTAATGAATAAACTTTTACAAACAAACAAACAAACATCTACCAGTCTATTACCTTCCAACACTAGACTAACCTTCTCATAGAAAACCAGAGTATTGGTTAAGCAAGATCTATGCTTTTTAAAGCCGTGTTGTGAGTCATCATGTAGATTTTTATAATTAATGTCCACTTCTAATATTTCGTTAACGATGGAGTCAGTGATTTTTCCTAATGTGGAAGTCAGGCTTATTGATCTGTAATTGGACATAACACCTGTGTCTCCCTTTTTAAATATTAGGACCACGACTGCAGTTTTCCAATCCTTGGGCACGTCCCCTGACCTTAAGGACATATTATAAATCTTTATCAGTGGACCTAGAAACCAGTTACTAATTTCCCTCAACAGCCTAGGACAGACCTTGTCGGGACCAACAAATTTTGTAATGTAATTTATTTAACTTGTTGACTATATCTGTTCATGTAATCATGATGACTTCTAATGCACAAAGGACTACTAGATGTGTGGGACATTTTATCCTACCTACAACACATTCATTGTCTGGTTTTGAAAACACAGAGCAGAAATATGCATTGAATATCTTAGCTTGCCTAGCTGGGTCTGAGATTTTGTTTGTACCATTCCTAATAGGGCCCACAGTTCTATTTGCTGCTTCATTATTTATACACTGTATGCATAAAAGGACTTGCTGTTATCATAGCTATGAGCTAAACTGAATTCAGATTTACTTCTTTTCTTTTTTAGCATGCATTTATTTATTTTTAATGCTTTTTGTAATTATCAATATTGTATTGACTATTGTCTTTTTTCATAGTCCTATATGCCACTCTTTTTCTTCTTAGCTGTTTACTTATTCTATGAGAGAGCCACATAGGTACCTTACCTCTAATATTATACAATGATCTGTTTGGCACATATATATCTTCCAGATCAAGTTATTTATTTTTAACCTTCAGCCAGAACTGTTCGATGTTTACATTGCCCTTGTCCCAGTCCCAATTATCAAGCTCCTCGCCTAATTGCTGTACAGTCAGCCTTGTAATAATTTTAATTATTGCACTTCCTATGATCTTCTTTGGTGTTACATTCAAGGTTTAAAAAATCATACTGTGGGCCCTGTTGATTAATAGCTCTAGAATATCAACACTTGGAGTTCCTTCTGTTCTGTTATAACCAAATCAAGGATGTTTTTATCCTTTGTTGGAATATCTATTATTTGGTTTAAACTGTTATTAATCAAGGCATCCAGAAATAACTGTTCCTGAGTATTAGATGTAGTGTAGTGATCCCAATGAATTCCCAGTAAATTAAAATCTCCCAATAGTAAGACATCCTTGTTTTGGGCTGTTAGTTATATTGTTAAATAGGTTAAGGTGGTCAGCCATACACCCTATAAATACATTTTGGGGTTTTGCAAGCAAGTTAAAGTCTCAAATGTCATACCCTGTATCCCATGTGTTATTGAAAATTTGAATAGAATGGAATACAGTTAAAATAACTATATTGCAAGTAAAGTTTATGGTGTAAAGTTTTTTTTAAACACATCTTTATTCATTTTCCAGACATGTGACAAAACAAACAAAAACCTGGGAACCCCAGGGCACACAATCCAAAACTGACTGTGCAAACTATGTACAATCCAACTATATACACACACAGCAGGTAGCACCACCCCACCAACTAAAGCTTAAACCTACTTCATCGATACAATGAATGAAAATAGCAGGACTGCATAACGATTTAGCCCTCTCCCATTAACCTGGGTAATAACCCCCCTGCAGCCCAATACATGCTCTCTGATCCAGGCTCCTCTTTAGGAGCAATCTATTTAAAAGGTGGCACCCCTCTGTGCCCCCTGGAAAGAGAGAGAGTCCTCATCCCCCCATATTAACTCGGCAGACCCTAACATCTAACTATTAACTTTGTCCAAAAACTTTACCCAGTCAAATATATTCCTATAACAAAACACTTAAGTCTCTCTAGTGTCCAAATGCCTATCACTCATCCCTGCAGAAATTCCTTCCACTAATCGCAGCCCCGACAGACAGATCTGTGTCTGGACATATGCACCCTGGTGGGAGTATATCGCCTCTAGCGCCGCCCATCTTTTGGCATATAACCCTTTTCTCCCATCCGAGTATAGATGTCTCTTTATTCTACCCAGAGCCCCCAAGAGATCTCCTGCCCACTGCTTATAGACATAAGCTTGGTCATCCTTCCAGTGTTGTACCACAAATGATTTCATTACTGCAGCCATCAAGAATAAATGATATTTAGGTGTAACACCAGAGATTTGCGATAGATCGCCTAGGACACATATCTCTGGTGTTATAAATTCTGAGTAGTCTAGCCTTGGGTCCATCTGTCTCTTAATTTCACCCCAGAGGGGTGATATTTTGTTACAATCCCACAGCACGTGCAAGAGATCTCCTCTCCCTACTTCACACCTAAAACACAGGTCTGTCTGTCTAAGGCCTCTATCACACAATTTCACAGGGGTAAAATATATATTAGAAACAATAAAGAAATGCATACTCCTGTACTTAGGTATAACTATATATTTGCTGTTTTTCCATATGTTGACCCAGTCAAGGCTTCGAGGGGCCAACACATTGTCCCAGTATGGCACTGTTATAGGAGAGTTCAAACTATAAAAATTCAGAAGTACTTTATTTATTTGCGACAGGGATCTAGATTTCAGATCCACCTCCTTCAGCATATCCCATTTAAAAGAACAGTCTGTGAGACCCCCTGACCTCCTTTACACCCCCTCCAGCATTCGTGTAAGTTGTAGCCTTTGAAAGAAGGGCATCCCCTCACATTGAATCGGGAGGACCACCCTATTATCCTGGTTGACATCTTTTAGTTTCAGGCCCAAGACTTGCTTAGCCCACCTCCCCCTAATTACTTGACCCCCAATGACTAAGTTAGGATTGCCCACCAATGGTTGCTCTTGGGCCCTCATTTGATCCTTTTTCTGAGTCGGGGTCAGAAGTGACCACCAAGCTTCCACCGCCTTGAGGATTGGATTCCCAAACTCCTTTTTGAAACACTTGCCTATATTGGCATACAACAGTGCCTCTGGAGAAAGGCCAGTGTCTTTCAACATTTGGATCTCCAGATACAGCCAATCTGGAATATAGGTCTCCCCCTCAGTACTTCTACCCCATTGAGTCATCAGACCCAACGGTCCAGCTACATAATATAAGTGGAGATCTGGCAGCTTAATCCCTCCCAGTGAACATGGCAGTCGCAGAACATTATACTTTTTCCTAGGAAGCTTAGAGTTCCATAGAAAGTCTGAGAGTAGCTTCCTAATCATTCTAAACCATATTTTGGGGATACTATATGGGGCTAAGTACACTGGGTATAACAGCCTAGGTAGTAGGTTCATCTTAATAAGCCCCAGTCTGGCCATAAAATTCAGGGGAAGCTTATTCCATCTTACTAGATCACCTCTGATAGCTGATATAGTCCCTTCCATATTTATTTCGGCCCCCATCTCAGTATTTGCTGTGATCCAAATATCCAGATATTTAATCTTGTCTATCACATATTGGACTCTCAGCGGAGCAAAATCAACCCTATATACATACGGCATCAGTGGGAGAATTTGTGTTTTAGTCAAGTTTAATTTATAATTTGAGACTTTAGCAAATCGCCCTATTAATTCTCTTGTCCTCTCAAAACCAGCCGCCGGATCTTGTAAATGCAGGAGTACATCGTCTGCAAAAACTGGAAATTTTAGCTCTCTTCCCGCTATCTCAACCCCCTTTATATGCCTGTCATTATTAATTGCTCTCAAAAAGGGCTCTAAATAGATGTTAAATAATATCGGAGAGAGAGGACATCCCTGATGGGTCCCATTCTCCAACTGAATTTCCTGCGAAATATAGCCATTACTTAAAACTCTGGCCATCGGAGCGGCGTATAGATTCCTAGTACATAGATACATAGATACACAGACAGTGTCGGCAGATAAGGGCCTATGGCCCACCCAGTCTGCCCATTTGAGCTTGTAATTTCAGTTTATGTTTTCCTAGAAGTCTGTTGCCCCTTACCTGTGACCTCCATAATTCCTTTATGTCTATCCCATGCATTCTTAAATCCCGTGATTGTTTCAGCCCCCACCACTTCCTCTGGCAGGGTGTTCCACTTGTCCACCACCCGTTCTGTGAAGAAATTCTTCCTCACGTTTCCTCTGAATCATGCTCCCTCCAACTTCATCTCATGCCCTCTAGTCCTGGAACATCTTTTTCGCTTAAAAATAGTGTATTCCTGCACCCTGTTCCTCCCTGTAAGATACTTGTATGTCTCTATCATATCCCCTCTCTCCCTCCTCTCCTCCAGGGAGTACATGTTCAGTTCCTTCAACCTGTCCTCATAGGACTTGTGATGCAATCCATGCACCATCTTTGTTGCCCTCCTCTGAACCTTCTCTACCCTGTCTATGTCCTTATGTAGGTAAGGTCTCCAGAACTGTACACTGTACTCCAGGTGGGGCCTCACTAGTGTCTTGTATAATGGAATTATGACCTCCCTTTTCCTGCTGGTGATGCCCCTGCCTATGCATCCCAGCATCCTATTTGCTTTACCTGCTGCCTTGTCACACTGTTTCCTACCTTGAGGTCATCAGAGATGATAACCCAAGATCCCTTTCCTGCTTGGTGCATGCTATATCCTCACCCCCAACTGATATATTGTGCCAGGGTTTTTGTGCCCCATATGCATGATCTTGCACTTCTTTGCATTGAATTTCAACTGCCAAACCCCTGACCATTCTTCAAGTTTCTGCAGGTCCCTTCTCATTCTGTCTACACCCTCTGGTGTGTCTACTCTGTTACAGAGCTTTGTGCCATCAGCAAACAGTGACATTCTGCCTTCTAGGTCCTGCGCAATGTCACTGATGAAGATGTTGAACAGGACCAGTCCCAGCACTGATCCCTGTGGTACCCTACTGGTCACTCTTCCCTCTGTGGAGTGACAGCAATTTACCACCACCCTCTGTTTCCTGCCGCCCAGCCAGTTACCTACCCATCACACTACTGTCCTGCCCACACCCATATTCCCCAGTTTGTGTAATAGTCTTCTATGTGGCACAGTATCAAAGGCCTTGCTGAAGTCCAGATAGGCCATGTCCACTGCCCTCCCCTGATCCACCTCCCTAGTCACCCAGTCAAAAAATTCAACGAGGTTGGTCTGACATGACCTCCCCCTGGTGAAACCATGTTGCCTTGGGTCCTGTAGTCCATTGACAACCAGGTGTTCCACCAATCTCTCCTTCAGTAGTGCTTCCATGATCTTCCCCACTACCGAGGTGAGGCTAACTGGTCTGTAGTTCCCCGCTTCCTCTTTGTTCCCACTTTTGTATAAGGGGACTACATCTGCTATCCTCCAGTCTTTGGGTACCGCCTTGTTTCCAGTGATCGGCTAAAAGGATAGCCAGAGGTTCAGCCACCACCTCTCTTAGTTCTTAAGGACCCTGGTGCACCCATCTGGCCCCATTGCTTTATCAACTCTTATTACTTCCAGTTCCTTCAGGACCCTTTCTTGTGTAAAGGGACTTGTGTCCATTTCTGCACCATTCTCACCCCTTGTACTCCCTTCAGACCCATTACCCTCCTCTTCCTCAGTAAAGACTGAGCAGAAATACCTTTTCAATATGTCAGCTTTACTGTTGTCATCCTCCACACGGCCCCCATCCTCCCCCTTCAGTCTCACTACCCCTCCCTTTGTCTTTCTTTTTTCACTTATGTACCTGTAAAAGGTTTTGTCCCCTCTACCCACTGATTTTGCAATGTGTTCTTCTGTCTGAGCTTTGGCTTCCCTTACTGACCTCCCTGCCTCCCTTTGCTTCTCCTGGTACTTCTCCCTATCCCCTTCTGCCTGTGTCTTTTTGTATTGCCTGAATGCAATCTTTTTGGCTTTCACTTTCTTTGCTACCTCTTTGGAAAACCATAATGGTCTCTCTTCCTTTTCCTCTTGCTAACCTGCTTAATGCATAATTCTGTTGCTCTTGTAATCCCCATTTTAAATACTACCCACTGTTCCTCAACCCTGATTCCTGCCCCATTCCCTTAATGCCTCTTTCAAGTATCTCCCATTTTTCCAAAGTCTGCCCCCTAAAATCCAGGATACGTGTTTTGTGTGGTTTGGTTCTGCTCTTTTTCTGATTTCAAACCACAATGACTGGTGGTCACTGTTCCCCAGGTGCTCCCCCACTGTTACCCCCATCACACTGTCCCTGTTTGTGAGCACAAGGTCCAGTATTGCCTTCTGCTGAGTTGGTTCCATGACCAGTTGCTTGAGGAAGGCACCCTGAAGGGAGTCCAGGATAAATCTGCTCCTAGTTGATGCTGCTGCTGGGATGCTCCAGTCCACGTCTGGAATATTGAAGTCTCCAACCAACACTACCTCACCCTTGTCTGCCATCCTTTGGATGGCTAGCATCAGCTGCCTATCTGTTTCTTCCTCCTGGGCTGGTGGTCTATGGACCACACCTGTGTGGATGGCTGGCCCCATTTTCCTTTCCAGCTTAACCCACAGTATCTCTCCCCCATTTTGTTCCTCCTGGATTTCTGTGGCCTTTATGTCATTTTTCACATATAGTGCCACTCCTCCTCCCTTCCTGCCTGCCCTCTCTCTTCTGAATATGTTGTAGCCAGGTATGGCCTTCTCCCAGTCGTGGTTATCATTACACCACGTTTCAGTGATGGCCACAATGTCCAGGTCTGACTGCACCATGACAGCCTCCAGCCATACCTCTAAGCAGGCCCTCGGGGAAGCCCATCCTCTCCATTGTAGCAAAGAGGAAAGAATGAGAGACCCTATCGAAGGCCTTTTCAGCATCTAGAGATATCAAAGCTAGGGGTAATTGAGAATCTGATGCGAAATTCAAAATATGATGTCGTTTTCTCAAAGCATCATGCCCCCCCCCCCTGGCATGAATCCCACTTGATCCTGGCTGATTAAGCTAGGAGCAATCCGCCAAATTCTGTTAGCCAAAATTCTTGTAAGAATCTTGATGTCCTGATTCATTAACGCTATGGGCCTATAATTGCCGGGCAAATCCCTGGACTTGTCTGGTTTGGGGATTAATGTAATGTATGCCTGGTATAGTGGGGGATGAGACACTCCATCCTGCAATATAGCATTAAAAAATTCTAGAAGCATGGGTAGTATAGTGTGAATATGGGCCTGGTAGAACTTTGCCATAAGGCCATTTGGCCCTGGTGTTTTACCAGTGGGCAGAGACCTCACCACTTCAGTAATCTCCGCTGCTCCTATAGGAGCCGCCAATTCCTTAGCCTGAGCAGGGTCTAGAACAGGTAGGGGCACTCCCTCCAAATAGGTTTTAATTTCTTTCTCCCCCCAGTGTTCCTAAGCTGGTACAGTTCTTTAAAATAGGACGCGAAAGCGTCTGCCATTTCCTGGGGGTCTGTTATGAGCTTCCCCTCATATCGGATGGCTGTCACCATTCTACTCGCTTCCCACTCCTTGACTCTAGCTGCCAGCAAATGTCCAGGGATGTCTCCCAGCAAAAAATATTTAGCTTTAATCTTTTCCAACCAAAAATCTACTTTTCCATAAACAATATCCACCCATTCCCTTCTTAAACTTTTAAGTTCCCTATCGATTTCCCCTGTGGACCCCTCCAGAGGCGTCAGCGAGTTAATTGCCCCTAGAATGAATTCTTCTTTTTCCCTCCTCTGCCTGCTTCTTTGTGCGGTCAGCTCCTGGGCCACTCTTGCATATAGCACTTTATAAGTTGGCCACGCCAGCTTTTTATTTTGCAACGTGGGCAGCTGTTGCTGTATGACCTCTAACAGTGCCTCTTCGAGCTTGCTCTTAGTTGAGGTCTCCATCACTAAAGAATCATTAAATCTCCACTGATATGATCTAGGAGGGCCTGATTTGGGTTCCCAGATCAATTGAATCGGAGAGTGATCTGAAAAAATTCTACCCCCTGTTGTCATATTCTTAATATCCATAAGTGCCTCCCTATTTACCAGAAAAAAATCAATTCGAGATTGGGTCTTGTGCACAGCTGAGTAAAATGTCATGGTATTTCCCCCAGTAGAGTGGGTCCGTATCGGGTCCACCAAAGCCACAACCTCTAGCAGCCTATTTAAAGCAATTTGAGCCTTAGCTAAAGGCCCTCTGGCAGGTGGGATCCTATCCTCCTGGTTATTGGAGTATGTATTCCAATACCCTGCCAGGATAAGGGGGTGCATGGGAAAAACAACTATGTCCCTCTCTATTGAGGCAAAAAATGCCAGATTGGGGGGCGTTGGCCCATAAATGGAAGCAACCGAGATCGCCTTGCCATTCAAAAGGCCTGAGATGTAAATCCGTCTGCCATCTTCCCTTACAACCACTTGCTCTACTTTATATAGACAGGTTTTCTTTATTAATATCGCTACCCCCCCCGAGGTCCTTTCCTTACCTACCCCATAAACTTGCCCCACCCAAAGTCACCTAAGGTTACTCAGTTCCTCCGTCAGCAAGTGTGTCTCCTGTAAGGCAGCAATATGGGCCCCCATATGATCCATATGTCTCAGGATTGCCATTCTTTTACATCTACCCCTGAGTCCTTTAACATTCCAAGAAATTATTCTGACACTAGACATAAACAATACCAAAACTTGTTATGAATAAACTAACCCTCTGAGCACTACCAGGGTCTGCCTCCTTCTCTCCTACCATGGTGGACTCTCTCTCTTTCCAGCTCCCCATTACCCCCCCCGTCCCTGATCCCTAGATCGCTCGCCTTCCAAATATCGGATCATAGATGAACTCCCTCTTATGCTACTCCCCAGCCCTCCCTCACCTAAGCAGCTCCAGGATCTAATCTAGAAACAAAAAAAATCTGCTATACAACTACCTTACTCCCCTAAATCCCCCTCTTCTCCCAACCCATCCAATCATCCAACCTTCAAACCTCACCCCTCCTCTAAGCCTCGCATATGCAGTTTGAAGATAATCTCAACGTCATATAAAAAAAAAAAAAAAAATAGTAACCATCCTCGTCTCAACTCCCATTTGTTAGGAGACAGAGTTAACTGAACATTTCCCCCTCAATACTTCCCACCATTTATGCGACCCTTTCTAATTTCTACCCAGCAACCCTTGAGCCTTTGCCCCCCCTTTACCTAAGCTTCACCAGACACTGTCCTAGAACCTTTCAGTGAGGTAGTGCTATTGGGCCGTCTTTTAGCAAAGTGCTAATCCACACCTAGGGGATAAGACGCCCTCTGGTAATGCTATTGGCCAATGCCTGTCGCCCATAGTTCTTCATAGCCCCTATCCATCTCCTCTTTCCTTTCCCGCAAAGCAATCGAGGTAGAGGGAGACCAAGATTACCTCAGGGAGCATCAGGTAAGAGACAGGGAAGAAAAAGGAACTCCCATTATTCTCCTCCCCCTGAAAACCCAAAAATAAAAGTTAACTACCGCCAGTTTAAGCCCCCTTCATGTCCAAAGTCCAAACCCTCCTCTTATGAATGGTGGGGGAATTCCGGGTCCCAGAGGCTACCCCCTCACCTTATCTACTCCCCTAATATTCCCTCAGGGTGTTGCCCCCTTCCAGTTATCTAAATTCCAGCCCTCACACTCTGCCCAATTAGCTTTCTCTCTACATCCCCCATGAAAGGAATCCTCCTCCAAATCCCAACTTACATTGTTCACCCAGCCACCCCTCATGCTCCAATCCCTTATCTCCCACCCCCACTACTTATATAGTCACTTTCAATTCTTCTCCACCCCCCATCTCTATGATAAATCATTCAGTCTTTCCTCCACCATAGATCACCCTCTCCAACCCCATTTGAAGTAATAGAGCTCTTTTCGCCGCCGCCCATATAGCTTTGAATCCAGCAATCTGACTGGAAAATTAAGTTTGAGAAGCTTTTTAAGTCTCTACAGTCGCCAACCGGCCAGTCAGGATAGCTCCTCTTTTCATCTGGGGCAGTTCAGCTCGGCGATCTAAATAGCTCGGGGAGTTCCACTCTTAGCCCTTCTAAAGCACCCTTTGCCGTGAGGAATCTCTTCTCCTCAATTTGAAGCCACACCACTAATGTTGCAGGATACTGTAGCCGAAACTTGATTCCTGCTAGGTATAGTTTCTTCTTGATATCTGCATATTCCTTCTGCTTTTCTCTTACCGCAGGTGTTTGGTCTTGAAATAACCATAAGGAGGTGCCATTCCACTGCATTGACTTCTTTTGCCTGGCAGCAGACAACACGTGGGCTTTTTCTTTGTAGTTAAGGAAGCGCATAATAATTACCCGAGGTCTTGCCCCCGGTGGTGGTAGCTCTCTCAAAGCCTTATGTGCTCTTTCTAAATTATATGCATCTCCATATGGTGTGGGGCCAAACAGCTTAAGCAACATATCTTGTATATATGATACACAATCAGAGTCTTCAGCCCTCTCGGGCAGCCCTGCCAGAATCAGATTATTCCTTCGGCTCCTCTATTCTTGGTCCTCTATTCTCTCTTCAAGTTTCTTAACTTGCTTTCTGACCACCACAAGCTCCTGTTCGATCATTGAAACTTTCCTTTCCTGGGAGGAGATCCAAACCTCGGTGCCCCCCATTCTCTGTGCCAGTGATTGCAGCGCCGGTTTTACTGCTGCAAAGTCCACTACAAGCCCCTGCAACATCTGCTTTATTTCTTGTATATCCTCGCTGCTTGAGTAGGCTCCCCCTTCCTTTCCTGTCACCTCCTCTTACTCATTAGGGGTGGGAGATTGGGGCTTTGGTCTCTTTGTAGCGGGGGATCTCCCTGAGAGTGGCTCCACCGTCTCAGCTTCTATCTTGCTGCTGTGCCGCGGCCTAGTGCTACCACCAAGTGCTTGCAGCTTGCAGTGTTGTTGCTCTTGTATATCTCTCAGTCTTGCACCACTTCACCACAGTTCAAGTCTACAGCACCTCACCAATCGAGTATGAATAGTTTGGTACAATTTAGACTGATCCCGGAAACTTTAAAGCCTTTTAAATAACTTAGGACCTCGGAGCAGCACGGAGGACATCTTCTCCGACTTAGCTCATCATGTGATCCAGCTCCAGTGGTCTACAGTTTAAAGAAATTATATCCCTATACTAAGATACCTTGCCATGATTCTACTGTACGGTGATGTGTGACAGTGAATTCTATATTTTGACCAACCAAGGGTGGCCCCGTTTAGGCCCCACAGCCAAAGGTAAGAAGAAGAGACCAAGTAGTAGACCTGGAGGATAAGTGGAGTGGAGTGGACAGATTGGTGTGGTAGGACCCAGGGGTCACCCTGGGGTGAAATGGGCTTCAGACAGGGGTCCTCCCTGTCTGGTCACCATACCCAAGGGCTCCACATTAGGTGGATAGTTAGCTCAGCCAACCTCGGCAGCTCATCCTACTTGAATGGTGTTATGCAATGCCAGGTCAATTAAAAACAAGACAGCAGTAATTGCTGATCTTGTTGGGTCATTGGACCTGGCTTGCATCACCAAAACATGGCTGGACAAGAATGCTGGCCCTATTCTTGAGTCAGCTGTTCCGGCCAGGTTTTTGGTGAAACACCATCCAAGGATGGATCGCAGAGATGGGGATGTAGTGATCTGTTTTAGAATGGAATTGAACCTTACTGATTTGCCAGCTGAGGAGTCCAAGCCCTTTGAGTGCATCACTGGTGCAGGTGTGGGGTGCAGAATCCTTCTTATCTACCATCCACCCAGGGGCAAGAAGCAGGTTCTACAGGAAGTCGTGGACTTCATTGTCTATATGGTGTTGGAGTCCCCCAGATAGGCGGGACTGGGGACTTCAGTGCCTGAGTGGAGGATGAACTCTCGTAATTTGATCAGGACTTCCTCCAACTAATGAATTTGTTGGGCTTCACACAGGTGATTACCTCTGTGACCCATATTCATGGACACTCATTGGACTTGGTCTTCCTACTGGGGATGGAGACCTCTGACGTGGTGGTGGAACTGGTCAGATGGTCTGACCATCACATCATAAGGTTCAATTTCTTGGCTCCCCCAATAGGCCTGCCCCTGTGGAGATGGTCTGGTTCCGCTCTTTGAGGGGTTTGACCCCAGATGGCTTGATGGTAGTGCTGGATCTATCGAGCTTAACGAGTGTAATCACAGACCCAAAGAACCTGCTGCAAGCTTATAATAGGGCTGTGGTGGAGGCTCTGGATTCTGTTGCTCCTGTCCATGTTCACCCTCTCACTCTTCACCCTCAGTCCCGTTGGTTTGATGGGACCTTGAGGGAGTTGAAGAGAGTGGGATGAAGGTTGGCACAAAGCTGGCAGAAGTCCGGTCTTGATGTAGACAGACTTAGACTGATGTCTCATTATAAAGTGTATCAGTCGGTTATTTTCTGTAAGAAGGCAGAATTCCTGTCCAGGGAAATAACTGCTGCACAGAACCAACTAGCCAAGCTCTTCCAGACTGTGGACAGACTTTGCAATCCAGCCTGTCTCCAGTCATGGCGAGCGTTGTCACAAGGGAAGTGTGATGAGTTTGCTCAGTTCTTTACAGATAAGGTTGCCGGCATCAGAGCAGATATCTGTGCAGCTCATGCTAATAGGGATTGCGATGATGGGTGGAAGGTCGTGTCTCCTTGGTTTGTTTGGTCAGATTTTGATTGGTTGGTGATCATGGATGTCATGAAGATCATCCAGATTTTATAGCTGACCTAATGTAGTTTGGACCCGGGTCTAATTCGCCTCCTTGTGAAGTGTGTTGAAGTCATCAGCCTGGTCCTAGCAGAGATAGTCAGGTGTTCTTTAGAGACAGGCATGTTTCTGGACACCCTGAAGGAGGCAGTTGTGACATCCCTCCTTAACAAATCCTCTCTTACCCCGACTGTCTCGCCAACTACAGGCCTGTCTCTAACCTTCCTTTTGTGGGGAAGGTTATAGAGAAGGTGGTCACGCTGCAGCTAGAGTATCATCTTACCATCCACAAGATTTACAATCCTCTCCAATCGGGATTCAGGAAGAGGCATAGTACCGAGATGGCACTTGTCTGGGTACTCAATGATCTCCTGATAGCAAGAGATCGGAGGACCCATTCCATCTTGATTCTTCTTGTTCTCTCTGCAGCATTTGACACCATGGACCATGGTGTGCTTCTAGAGTGCTTGAGGTTCATCTGCGGACTGTCAGGCATGGTTCTCAGATGGTTCCACTCATAAGTCACCGACAGGTTTCAGAGAGTGATGTCGGGGATTTATTCTTCTGAGTCGGCCTCCCTGCTGTATGGGGTCACTCAGGGCTCTGTGTTGTGGCCCATGTTGTTCACGGTGTGTATGCTGCCACTGGGGGACATTGTGAGGTGGTATGGGCTGAGTTTTCACTGCTATCTGGATGATACTCAGCTCTACGTGTCCTTTGTGCCCAGGTAGGATGATTCGGTCTCAGTATTTAACAACTGCCTCGCTGAGATCCAGGACTGAATGAGTGCCAATTGGTTGAAGGTTAATCCACACAAGACTGAGGTATGGATTGTTTACCCGGTTCATCAGCTTGAGGGGCAACTGGCTGGCTGACCTTCCAGGCTATGGCTCAGGGTAGCCAGCTGTTGACCTCAGATCAGGCGCGTAATCTGCAAGTTATTTTTGATGAAGGGCTGACACTTAAATCACAGGTGTCAGCTGTCATCAGATCCTCTTTTTACCATTTGAGAAATATTGCCTGGAAAAAACACCTGGTCCCACCTGATGACCTTCCAACTTTGGTCCACTCCTTTGTGACTTTGTGCATTGATTACTGCAACTCCGTATACCTAGTGCTTCAGGGGACTGACATTCACTGCTTGCAGCTGGTGCAGAATGTGGCAGCCAGGTTGTTGACTGGCTTTCCTCAATCTTACATTGTCACACCTATTCTCTGTGACCTACACTGGCTGCCTTTTCAGTGGCGAGTCACCTTCAAGGTTGGTTTGCTGACCTATTTTGCCCAACGTGGACAGGGTCCTTGCTATCTGCAAGAACTCCTATGTCCTTATTGTCCCCTCTGCCCACATTGTTCCACCGATGAGGGATTGATGGAGATTCCCTTGGTCCGACTGAAGACATCAGGGGCTAGGGCATTTTCATTTGTGGCCCTGATCCCGTGGAATTCTCTACATCATTTGGTAAGGGAGTGCCTGACCATGGAGAGCTTGAAGTCAGCCTTGAAAACCTATTTATTCAGTTTCACCTTCCCAGAATATGGATGATAAACTGTTAATGAATTCTGTTGTTCTTTGTCTTAAACTGTTTTATACAGTAATATGTTGTTTTTATACTGCATCTTTTTACCTCTTGTACAAGCACTTAGATATTTTGATTTGCGCTTTTAAAATATAAAGAAGTTGAAGTTGAACATCAACGTCCCACCTCATGGCATGAAGGTAATTAATGTGTTGTTGTTGGCACTGTATTCAGGGGAACTGCAGAAGATGAAGAAAAAGATGGCCTAAAGGGAAACAGGTAGTGTAGCCAGAGCAGTCACATTGGATGGCACAGAGACTTATATAGATGGCATCACAGTGGCCACGCCTATGGGTGTGGGGAAAAACTTGACCAGGGAAAACAACAATATCATGGGGTGGCTCCTGGTGGGAATGAACCACTGAAATTACCCAAGACACAGGAGTCTGCCCCTGAGGTTATTTCCCACCCCCGTCTTCTTCATTGGGCATGGTGGTAGAGGCAGCCAGTGTGTGTGCCAGGGGGGTGTTTGTATGTGTCAATATAGTAGAACTGCATTACTGGTTTATTGATAGAGTTAATAGTGCATTTCCATTATTCTGACACATTAAAAGTGTATAGATGATATTGATGATATGATGTATCCATGTCAACCTGATTCTAAACTTCTCAAAAATATATATGTTTATATTAAGTTCCTAGCCCTTTTGGTTTGAAAGTTAACTCTTTTTAAAGAAACTGGGCTGTATTTTCAAGGTCTTCAGGAGTGGAGGGTCATTACATCATATCTTTATTACATTTGCTCAGATGGGGCCAAAAGTAGACCACCTCAAAAATGGTCCAACTTTTAGGTTCAGTTGTGACATTAAAAATGACGTTCGTATCAAGAAATGATGTGTTATTTTTTTGTGCCATAAAGCACTGAAACTGTCACAAATGATGTTTAATAATAGTATTCCAAAATGTTGATGCATCTCAGAGGATGCAACCACAGCCCAAAATTAGGAACTGTGCCTGCATCCACCTCTTTGAAAATACATCCCTCTATATTTAAAGAAGGCCAACATTGGAACCATTAAGTCTAGAAACATACGATAGTTCTTTATATGAAAGCTTGGAGTCAGGTTGACATCAGTACTTCATATCAATACAGTTGCTATGTAGCAAACTAGAAATGCACTTTCTCTATATCTATACGCCAATAATGCATTAGGCAAGCCCCGTCTGGCCTTCTCAGCCTCATCCGACCTGCCCTGAGTATCAAAGTCTCCTGTAGTACCACTGGGACCTCCCTCCTTGTCCCCCATTGTCATACATCCCTTGGCCAAAGAGCCTTTTTCTACCGAGCCCCCACCCCCCCCAGCTAATCAGCCTCCTCCTCTCTCTGTATGTCCCTGGAGCCCCAAATCAGCCACATTAAGACAGTTTTAAAAGCCCTCTTATTAGAGTCCTCTGCCTGTCACTGTTCCTAATCCTTCCCCCTCCTACTGCTCCCCCCAAAGGGCTTTTGCTCAATAACCTCTCCTCATAAATGGTTGTGATTCTATATAATGGGTATAACTGTGTAATGTGTTTGATGCTCCTGGATATGTTGTGTAACTCTTGTTATTTCTACATTATATGCATAATGCAGGGACCTCCTAACCTAAGATAATGGTAGTTTACTCACCTGGTAAGGGTGATTGCATGAGCATCACCTTATAGCATCTCCCCCATCCATTACTTCTGGGTTATGTCCATCTCATAGGCTGCCAATGCAGATGTGACCAGAATAGAAATCTGATTCTGCCTACATTAGGTCTCGTCCCTCCCCACAGGTCTCCAGTTCCATTTTTTCAGAGCTGTGTCTTCCATTGTAATCTGTGGTAAGAAGTTGGTTATGGTGTATGCATACATTCATATAAATTCTTTAACCAAAAAAAATTTAGGCGTATGGTAAGTTGTATAAACTAACTATATATATGGACTGTAGAGAGGGTGTATTAAGCACAGTATCAGTTTATTTCCTATCATTTACACTCTGTGTATGACCAGCCCATATGGTATGCTGGTAACTGGATTCTCTCTAGTGGTCAATTGTTCGTTATCTGAGCTGACATCCGAATACCCAGGTGGGAATGGGGATGCTGTAAGGTGATGCTCATATAATCACCTTTACCAGGTGAATAAACTACCATTGCATATTGCATCACCTTACAGCATCCCCCCATCCATTACTTCTGGGTTGTAAGAAGCAGTGATATGTAATCCGTTTAGGGTGGGTCGGATGACAGTGCAGTTAAGAACCAGTGACGCTGATTAGAACCTTTCTTGCAAAATTAGCTCTGTTAGCATTTTCAACGTCTAGCTTATAGTGTCTGGTGAAAGTATGTACTGACAACCATGTGGCTGCAGTACAAATGTCCTGAATTGAGGCGTCATTTCTTTCTGCCCAGGAGGTAACCACTGCCCTGGTGGAATGTGCCTTGATTCCTCGTGGTGGAGTAAGTCCTAGTACTTTGTAGGCTTCTGTGATAGCTTGTTTGATCCAGGTGGCTAAGGTGGATGTGGCCGCAGCTTGTCCCTTTCTGGATCCGCTGTAAATGATGAATAGTCCGTCCGGTAGCCTGAACTCCCTGGTTCTGTCTAAGTAAGTGGAGATCACTCTCTTCATGTCTCAGTGTTTATTTTGCTTTTTCTCTGACCACACTGGTAGTTCCACTGTTTGTGTGGTGTGAAAAAATGACTGACCCTTCAGCATGAATGAGGGGTTGGTTCGTAGGGTCATTCCATCGTTATGCGAGATCAGGAAGGGTGGTCTGCAGGATAAAGCCCTTATCTCCCCTATCCTTCTTGCAGAGCAGATTACCAGCAGTAGTATGGTCTTGAGTGATACCCATTTGATGTCTGTTGTGGCCATAGGTTTGAATGGTGGAAAGACCAGCGCCCCAGGTACTAAGTTCATATCCCATGGTGCCACTACCTGTCTTTTCCTGGGGAGTATGTTAGATGTGGCCTTCAGGAACCTGATTATGTCAGGATGGGATCCTGGGGTGTAGCCTTTGAGGATGCCCGTGCCTGCTTCTATGGCAGCTGTTTGCACCCTGAGGGATGAAGTTGCGATGCCTTTGTCTACTCCTTGTAGTAGGAATGCCAGAATGTGTTTGGTGGTGATCGCCCCTGTCTGGATGTGGTTAGAGGTACACCACCTTTCCAAGATGTTCCAGTGCCTCTTGTAGGAGACGTTGCTGGAATTGTGCCTGGAAGCATGGTGTCGACCACTGCTGGGCTGTACCCTTTGTCTAGTGGTCTCTGCCTTTCAGTAGCCAGGCCATGAGGTGGAGTGGGGTCAGATTCGCATGGTTGATGGGGCCTTGTGTTAGTAGGTCTTGTCGAAGGGGTAGCATCCATGGGGTGCTTAGGGACATTGATACCAGAGTCACAAACCAGTGCCATCTGGGCCATAGCGGTGCGATCATCACAGCCGTGGCTTGAGATTGTGAGATCTTGCTCAGCACTTGTATGAGTGGCATGGGGGGAAATACATATGCTCTTTGGAATGTCCAGTCTTGCATTAATGCATCTACTCCCAGGGCTCCAGACTCTCTGTATCTGGAGTAGTATGTTGGGAGTGTCTTGTTCGACGTCGTTGCCATTAGGTCTATCTCTAGAGGTCCCCATGTCTGGTTTATCTGTTGAAAGACATGTGGGTGTGGGGCCTTCTCTCCTGGACCTATGTCCTGACGGCTTAGCCAGTCCGCTTTTATGTTTAGCTTTCCTGCTAGGTGAATTGCTGTAATTGACCTGAGGTTTATCTGAGCCCAGTCTAGTACTCTCTAGGTTTCTCTCAGTAGGAGACAGCTTCTTGTTCCCCCTTGGTTTAAGATATATGCCACTGTTGCACTATTGTCTGATCTGATAAGGACTCTTTTGTATTTGATGTACTGCTGGAAGTGGTATAGCACATGATAGACCACTCTCATTTCTAATAAGTTGATCTGCATGTGTGATTCCAGACGAGACCGTTTCCCTTGGCCTGGGATGTGGTTGAGTGTTGCCCCCAAACCTTTTAGGCTTATGTCTGTCTCTATTACTACATCATGTTGTCTGTCTAGATCCATTCCTTTGATGAGTTTTTTTCCTTTGGCCCACCATGTCATCGCCCTCTTGGTGCTCTTGTCTAGTTGCAATGTCCTGGACAGGTCATGACCTAACTTGTGTCCCTCTCATATAGCAAGGATCTGAATGGGGTGCATGTTCCACAGTGCCCAGGGAACAAGGCCGATGCAATATGCCATGGATCCCAGAGTTTGCAGGACTGTATGTAGTGTGGAGTTCTTCTTGCTCATGAGTGTGATCACTTGTGAAGATATCCTTTCCGTTCTTTTCTGGGATGGTTGTGCTTTCCCTGATGTTGTGTCGATGGTGGCTCCTAGGTGTTCTGTCATTTGGCTGGGGATCAGACTGCTCTTGTCCCAGTTGATCACCCATTCATGAGACTGCAGTGTGTGGATCACTGTCTGTGTATGCTGTTAGGCTGTGGTTGGGTCTCTGGCTCTGATTAGCCAGTCGTCCAAGTTTGGGATGATGTGTATTCCCCTTTGTCTCAGGTTCGCCGTGAGTGTGACGGACACCTTTGTTAACACCCTTGGGGCTGACGCTAGACCGAAGGGTAAGGTTTGGTACTGGTAGTGCTGTCCTAAGATAATGAATCTGAGGTATTTGTAATGGGCTGGGCATATGAGAATGTGTAGATAGGCATCCTTCATATCGATGGAGGTGAGGTAGTCCCCCTGTTTTATTGCCCACAGTGTTGTTTGTAATGTTTCCATTTTGAATCGTTTGTATTGAATGAACCGGTTGATGAATTTTAGATCTCGTACGGGTCTCATATCTCCTGTTTTCTTGGGCACTAGGAAGAAGATGGGATAAATTCCTTGGTCTATTTGGTTCTGTGGCAACTCTTTTATCATCTTGTTGGCTATGAGGGATCAGAGTGTCTCCCTTATAGCCTGTATTTTGTGTGGTTGCCGAGACACTGGTGATACTAGGGGTCTGTTTGTAATCGACTTCTGGATGAACTCGATGGAGTACCCTTGGGACACCACTTCCAGTACCCATCTGTCTGAAGCTGATGTTTGCCATATGCTGGAAAATAGGCTTAGTCTTGCCCCTACTGGTGGGTGTTGCTGGAGTGATTCTGGTAGGTGGTGTCATGTTTGGTTGTCAATTTTGATTGAACCTGCCTCGTTTGAAGGTGGTACTGTAACTTCCCCTGTGATATTGGCTGCGGGTTTTGCCTCGCGATCTGTTGTTATATTAGGCGGGTTTGAATGAAAATGATTTATTTTGTGAGTAGTTTGACGTTTGCCTCCTGTCTTGTCTACCTTGGAATGGGCGAAACCTGCCACGAAATGTTGGAAGGTATGTTGCCCTGGATGATTTATCTTTTTCTAGGCTCTTCCCGTCGCCCTTTTGTTTCACATATTTCTCCAGGCCCTCTCCAAACAAGAGGTTGCCCTTAAAGGGCAGCTTTCCCAGCATTGCCTTGGATTCCGAGTTGGCATTCCACAGTTTGAGCCATATGTGGCACCTTGCTCTGTTGGTTAGGGCTGCCATCCTCGCTGACATCTTTAACGCATCAATGGACACATCAGCAGTGTATTTTGCTGCCTGTATAACAGTTTTGGCTAGGTCTGCCTGTTTGGACTTGGGGTCCAGGGATGAAGTGAGTTCCTCTAGCCACATTACCAGTTCCCTCATGGTGTATGTAGCTGCCGTGTTGGCCCTACAGGCCACGCCTGTCATTTTGAAGCCTCTTTTCAGTAGTTCATCCATCTTTTTATCAGTTGGGTCATGAAGCAGGGTTGTGATCTCCAAAGGTAACATCATCATCTTGCATAACCCAGTGACTTGGTGGTCCACCGTTAGTGGATTGCATCATGTTTTATGTATGTCTTCTTGTACCGGATAGAACCTGTCGAATGTGTGTTTTTCAGAGATCCTAGACGGGTTGGCCAACTGCCATTCTTCGTTCACGACCTCCATTAGGGCTTCGCATATGGGGAAGGTTTTGTCCTTCTTTTATTTCCCCTTAATGAGGGGGTTTAGTTTCAGTTAGTGGGGTGGCGCCTCGGGTACCTCGAAACTCATGGCCTCTTTGACTGCTCTTAGGAGGTCTTGGAGATCCTCCACTGGCATCAATTTCTTTGTTAGGATGAGTTCATCCTCTTCTTCTTCCTGGTTCTCCTCCTTGTTGGACTCTGTCATCTGGTTTGTCTGGCTCTGCATTGCTTGGGGCCTTTGAGGGGTTCTTGTTCCCTCCGTCATTTGTTTTGTCTGTTTTGGGGGTATTTGGTTTGTTGGCCTGGGTGAGTTCCTCTATCCTTTCCAGGATTTTCAGCATGACTGTCTGTTGGGTCTTGACAAACTCCTCTGCTATACAGGGGAGTTCATTATTGGTGGGGCTAAGGGAATCCAATTCCTCCTCCATGTCCGTGTCCACATCGCTTGCCATTCCGGTGCCTGTCTGTGAGCAGGTGGGGCAGAGGGAACATGATATGTTTCCTATTAGGGTGATGTGCAAGACTGGCACTTTCTTGTTTTGCCCATGTCCTTAATCTGTGGAGATAGGTAAGTGGGACAGGGTTTGGTTCTGTTAGGAGGGTTCCCTTGTAATATAATTGCTAGTTGAGACATATTCTGTATTTAACGTGCCCCACAGTACCCCTACCTCTGCTGCTGCCACATCTTCCCTCCACAGGGTGACTTACTGTTCACCACCTGGTGGTGGGGTGGGGAGCTAGCTCACAGTTGCCTTTCTGGGTTAGTTTTTATTGTGCCTAATGTAGGCATAAAGGCTTGGTGACTAGGGGCTAACCTTTGGGACTGCTGTGCACATTGTTCATTATTCTGCCTAATGTCCCATCAGTTTTTGCACTGAGGACATAGATACCCTCTGTTGTTGTGCCTCTGTGAGCTCTGCATGTTAAAGTGGCAGGAAATTGGGCTGAGTGACTTGAGGCTGAATGTAGGATCATTGTGCCCATGATTTGGTATTTGTACAGAGCGTTTGATTTCATATTGGACTCTGAATATATACAGTATATGTATATGTGTATATATATATATATATATATATATATATATATAGCCACTATATCTTTAAATTCCCTGCAGCTGCTCGTGTGCAGATCATGGCTGTTCATGAGGAATACTGGAGTCGTGCATGCGCGTAGTCCTAGTGACCCTGGAAGCCGGTCGCCATTCCATAATGGCAATCGGGTCCATAGAACTACTGTTGCATGAGTTCCTCATGGGGAATCCAGGGCTTCTGCCTAGGAATCAGTCCCAGTGTGAGCCAAAGAGTCTGGGTCAACTGTGGCTGGCCAAAAGCAGGTAAGGGAGCTTCTGCCAGAGCAATGTTGAATTCTGTGCCTTAAGGGACATGTTTTTATGGCGGTTGTGTTTTAGTCCTACACGGTGATGTGGGCCCTCTCACAAGGGGGCCCGACTCATGGTAGGGTTTACTGGAGCCGCTCGCAAGGGACTCCTGCACCAAACTGTCAAGGGGTTATAATTTATCATCGAGGGCAAAAGGCTGTGTCAGTTAACTCTTTCTCTGGGCGTTAGTTTTAAACGGGCAGTGGGTTTAAATCTGGGATAGCAGCAGCAGTGGTATGCGATTGAGAAAACGTTTCGTTCTGTACACAGTGATCCTGAAATTACTGCCCGTGGCTATTCACTATATTCTTTTGGTTCATTGATTTTGCTGCTGTATTCTGGCTACTAACCGATAGATGAGGAGTAGAGCATCTAAGGGAGCCGAGAGCTGGATGAGCATTATGCAGTTATTGTAAACAAACAGAATAGCTATCTCTAATATCATTACTCTCCAAATCACAACCAAGGTAACATAAAATCTTGAAACCTGAACTATCACATAGCAAAAATTAGCAAATCAGCTAACTACAACACTAGATGAATTCCCATAGCAAAAATGAACAAATCAGCTAACTACAACACTAGATGCATTCCCTAGGTAGTGGTATCACCAGTACCTTATATCTGAGTGAGTCCTTGAGTATCAAAAAACAACTATGCGTAAACAAAGCATCGCAGAGTAATCACTGTCTAGCTGTTACCCTGCCTAGCTATACAATCCAGGCCTTTTTTTTTTTTTTTTTTTTTTTACAAGAGGAATGGTTTCTTACCTTGAGTAGTTCTCTGTGAAGCTAGGCAGTTTGCATGCAACCTCTGCGATGCGCATGAATGAACTGGAGACCTATGGGGAGGGATGGGACCTAGGCAGGATCAGATTTCTATTCTGGTCACATGTGCATTGGCAGCCTATGAGATGGACGTAACCCAGAAGTAATGGATGGGGGGATGTTGTAAGGTGATTCAATATGCAATTTGTCTTTACATTTTGTCTGTACTTCACTCCTTGTTCCCCTACCTGAACTCTGTATTGTTTACATTGCCTGTACGTTTTTTCATTGTTCTCTGATGTAGAGCCTTTGTGAAGGAGTCTATGACTCAAAGGGTTGTAATTCCTTAATGTTCTTAAATAAAATAAATAAATAAAACTGTTCATTACATTGACAAAAAGAAGTCATTTCAGTACATCAATATAGTGTAAATATACTAAATCAGTATGGTAACTATACACTTATATTATATTGGCAGAAATATGTTTAAAGGAAAACTGTTTTTGTTAAGACAGAAACATAAAGTTAACAGCAGAGAAAGACCATTGGTCCATTTAGTCTGCCCGTAATACCGTCTCAAACCACTGAAAACTAGTGTTGATTAATACAGGGTTTATGCCCATGCTACTCATCCCCATCTTCCCTGCCTTGCTGCTACCTTGCTGGGTGACTGTTAAGCCTTTAACTATGCCCTAACCATTTTAAAAGCTGTCAATGGTCTTGGGACCCACCATCTTAGTGGTCAGCTTTTTCCATGGCTCAACCACTTTCACTGTACAAAAAAAAACTTCCTCTCATCCCTCCTGAGTTTCCTTTCCACTGGCTTCCATTCATGGCCCCATGTTCTAGAGTCTCTGTTCCTGTTGAATAGTTCCTCACAGTTTACCATGTTCACCCCGTTCAGGAACTTGTAGTTATCATATCATCCCTCTCTCTTTTGGTCTCCAATGAGTACCTGTTCAGTGCCCTATGACATTCCTCACAGAATCTGTCTTGCAGGCCATTAGTCATTTTTGTTACTCTACGCCACACAGTCTCCAGCCTGTTTTGTTTTGTCTCAAGTGAAAGCTATAGAATTGGGCACAGTACTTCAGGTGTAGTCTTACCAGTGATCTATAGTGAGGCAGTAATGCCTCTTTTCTACTCCTATCAAATCCCCTCCCAATACACCCCAACATTCTGTTTGCCTTGCTGTAGGCATTATTGCACTAGTTAGATTGTTTAAGGGAGTCATGATCAGTCCAAGGTCTTTCTTCTCAGTAGTAGTGTCAGGCTTAACCCCTTCTCATCCAATATTCTGTCCTGGGGTTACTGTTCCCAGTGTGCATTACCTTGCACATTTGGGGCCCCATATTCAAAAAGGACAGGCTACATTGCACAAGTGCTTGTGCCATGCAACTCAACTGCACCAGCACAAAATAATGGTATATTCAGAAGTTGTGCCATAATACGTGATCACACATGTGTGGCTGAATATCCCGAACATGCACGATCATGCTGTGTTAAATGTGCAGTGCGGCAGGTGCACAGAGCCCAGTGCAGAGCATACGGAAGTGCAAGATGCAAAGTCACTTGTGCAGCATGCAGATTTGCAATATTCAGCCAGGGTATGCAAATGGCCACATTATATAGTCAACGCTCAAACAGACCATTTACATCTCATTACTGGAATGTTTTAGGCCATTTGCATACCATTGGCATGGGAAGTTCCAGCATTACAGGGCAGCACCACCAATCCACAAAGGTGATCAGGAGGTACTGCAGGCAAGCAAGTAGGTGAGAATGCATGTTTGTTTGTGGGTGGACTCCATTGGCCTGAGTACAGTTCTGCATACCCCAACCCCTTAGCACCCAAATCTGTGCCAAGGTGTGTGGCAACTGGTTGGAATGTGTGACACAGCAGCAAACATGACAGTGCAAGTTTGGAAGTCTTTGAAAATAAGTGCACCAATGTTGCTACTGTGTGCTAATACCTAGCATCTCATAATATCATACAATTCTGTAAGACAGTCCCAGTGGTCAGTGTGTAATGTCATCCGCTCTATGTTTCTCATTTCATTTCATTTTTAATTTTTATACTTGTAAAACCAGATGAGCAAAACTGCCTGTTTTCACAGGTGACAAGTCATATCTAAAATACAGGACAGATAATTGACACAATATTTCAGAGCAAACAACTCTATCCACATAAAGTGCAATTACTATTAAACACATGCATAAAACAAGTGCAATCATACTTTGGAAAAAAGCCACTGTAAAACTTTTTTTAAAACACTGTATAGAATTGCTTTTGACAATTTCAGTAGGTATCTTATTGAAAAAGATTGGTGCTCTAAATAATAAGGATCTTTGCCCAAAAGTCTTCTTAAACAATGGTACTCTAAAACTAAATTTATACTGGGATCTTGTAGACAAAGCATTTAATGCTCTAGGAAACATTGAGGAAACAGACAGAGGAAGAAATTCTAATTTTACTTTACATAAAAAAGTACCTATTTGAAAGAGAATTCAATCATCAAAAGATAATGAATAAGACTGCTTATACAGATCAGAACGATGAGATCGATACGGTATATTTAGCCAAAATCTCAGGGAAGAATGACATGTCCCTTGAAGACAATTTAAAGCATTTCTAAAAGAGGAGGCATATATCAAAATACCATAATCTAACACTGAGAACAGGAAACTGTGAACAAAAAGTTTTCTTGATTCAAGGGTCAAAAATGGCTTCATTCGATATAAAATACCCAACCTTTGATGTAGGGTTTTCCTAAGACTTTGAATATGGGGTTCAAAAGTAAACTGACTATCTAAGATTGTTCCTACATATTTCAAAACTGGAATAAGTTCAATTACATTAACCCCTTTAACAATAATTGGGGGAAGATTAAAGGTTACTTTTTTGTTACGAGAAAAAAACATTGCCTTTGTTTTTTTGGAATTAAGTACCAAATGATTTAATAATAACCAATCCTGCAAATGCTCAAAATCAGTCTGAAGACAAGAAAGAGCAGACACAGATCTAGGACTGGAACAAAAAATAACAGCATCATCCGCATAAAGAGTCTTCTCAGTCTGAATGCAAATACTGGGGGCTGAATTCATAAAAAATGAAAAAATGAGTGGCCCCAGGATTGAACCCTGGGGTATACCACAAACTAAAGGAAAAAACTGAGATGTAGTTGAACCAATAATTGTTCTGTGATATCTATTACATAAGTAACTTTGGTACCACCTGGCAACCTCACCAGAGAAATGTAATCCACGAAGAACACCTTGGAGAAGTTCAAATTCAACCAGGTCAAAGGCCTTGGTGAGGTCCACAAACAGTGCTGCACACGAATGACCTCTGTCTAGTGCACTGTGTACACTGCCTGTGAACCCCACCAAGGCCGTTTCTGTATTAAAGCCTGGCTTAAAACCATGTTGGTTACTTGAAGGAAGGGAATATTTCCCAAGAAAAGCCAGGGTTTGATCCATAAAACTTTTTTCAAGAATGTTTGAAATGGGTGACAAAAGTGATATTGGTCAATAGTTTGAAACAGTGGAAAGATTTCCATTCTTCAAAATAGGTTTTATGGTTGCTAATTGCCAACTAGAAGGAAAAACATTATAACACAAGGCAAAGTTGAAAATATGGGATGAAGGATACGCAAAACAATTAAAACCTAAATTAATAAACCTATAATCCACTCCATCATAACCCTGAAAGGGCTTTGGATTATTTTCCAAAATGTATTTTTTGCTACAGAAGGAGTGACATTTTTAAAATAAAACTTTGGACTGGTGTCATTACAAGCATCCTCAGACTCAATTCCGCTATCAAGGACTATGGGGGTTCTATAAGGGCCAAGATTCCTGAAGTGTCTATTAAAGACATTAGAAACCAAAGAAGGATCACTAATACTTTGTCCATCTTGAAGAATGGTAGGGACAGAATCTTTTTTCTGTCTTCCCATCATTTTATTCAAGAAATCCCAAGTTTTTTTAGTTACCCTTAGAGTTCCTTTGTTCATTAAGACAGTAGACAACCCTGGCTTTCCTGATTTCAGATTTACATTTGTTTCTGAGTGCCTTGTACTCAAGAAGAAGAGTAGAGTTTTTCCATGCCCTATATTGCTTCCAACACTTATCACATTTTCTCATTAAATGAATGAGATCCCTGTAACCCATTCTTGTTTAAGAGATCTGATTCTTATTTTCTTTAGAGGGGAAACCTTATTTGCAATAGCATTATAAGCAATACAGAAAAAATCCCACATTGCATCAATATTAGTACAGGAAAAAAAGTGGACCAATCTATTTCTTTAAACAAGTCTTCTATTTTCTGAGGGGTTAAATTAGCCAGGTTCCTGCATTCGACATATCTAGGAGGCCCTTTAGACACCTTGACTGATCATTCACATTTGATGGATGGGACGATGGTCACTCATTGCATCAGGCATAACCTCCCAATTAATTATCCTGTCTACATGAGTAACCATAATCCAATTAGAACAGTCCCTCCACCTGATGTTTAATTAGGTCGTGTGACTTCCTCTATTAATTGCTTAACAACCAGGTCTACCAGTATTTCTCTGACTTCACTTTTTAAATTTTTATCCCAGCTACAATTAAAATCACCCAGGGTAATCTGCTCTCTATTGGTGGGTAGAATCTCTCAAAATGAAATTAACAATTCAAGGCCCTGAGATATTCTACTCGGAGGGGAAAATATACTATACTAAGAATCAGATGTTTACTTTGTCCTAAGATCAGATCTATAGAAATCATATTACATCCTGAGTTTCCCAATGAGTTTTCCAAAACAGTATAATCAAGTTTACAATTAATATACATTATTAGTCCACCTCCCCTTTTTCCTACTCTATCCTGTCTAATTAAATTATAATCAGGAAGATAAATCTCAGAGTCCAATATACCATCATGCAACCATGTTTCAGAGAGGGTGTTAACATCAAATGAGTGGAGCTGGGACCATACTACAAATTGGGTCCATTTAGAGAGCAAACTCTGAACATTTAAGTGTACAATCTTGAGTGTGGGGGAAACTGAACCCAGATGAGAACCAATTAAATTTAAATCAGGTTCCTCCATTTGAAAAACATTAGGCCCAGGGTGAGGATGCACAGTTCCTGACATAAGTAATAGCAACATTAATAACCTTTTATAATTTGTCCTACTCTCAAATTGTCTTTCCCTTTTTGTTAGGGTCTTAACTAATCTACACACAGGCTGACCAAATTATATATTGAAGGCAAAACAGACTTCCAAAAAAGGGTCATCAGTTACCAATAATAAAAAAACAGAATTCTGGCAGGGCCTCCTTAATAAAGCCATTGTCTTGACTAGTGCAATGTATCAGGAATAATAGAACTGAAGGCTACCATTTCTTTCAGGAGAAACACCAGTTAAAATTGGGCATAAGACAAGAGACACCAGTACTGCATAAATCACTAACATTTTAAAACATGCAGTTTCAGAATAAACAACAAATTTTCTCAGACCTAAATAGAAAACAAATCAGGAGCTTATTACTTTAAGTTTCCCAATCGGCATAAGTCCTCTAAACAAAAAGAAGCAAACACCAGGATAGATATGTGGGTCAGAAGGAGTCTGAGTGATAACATGAGTGCCATACCCCATACTGTGTGATGGTTGAGAGGTTTGCAGTGCTACTACCCATGGCCATGTCCATGCCCTAGGTGGCTGCATATACAATACTTTAAGGGTCCAGTGTCCTTGGGGCATGCCCCTGCTGCCTCCAGGCTACAGGTGGTGCCACTCATGCTCCATACTGCTGACAGTTGTGCACTATCCACCACCAGTACACCACAGTGACCCAAATTTAGGGTATCTGTGGCACTGTCATACCACAGTGAAGGCATCGGTGACATGTATGTGGTTCCTGGTGGCGTGGGTCTATCACAGGCATGCTGTGTGCACCTATGGTGTTCCACCATGGGTTTGTGCCACTGGGCAGTCCCTGACCCATGCCATACAGCCACCATTACCGCCATGCATCCTGCTCACTGTTGTCCCAGATGCCACCATGGGTGCATGCCTCCATCGGGTGGCACTCTGACGGCCACATGGGTGTAGGCCATGGCACCTGGTACATGTGCTGCATTGTAGCTGTCTGCTTTGCTGGTGTGCTGGGGGCACCTGACTAGCATGTGGCAGCTGGACATCCCCAACATGGGTGCTGTGAGGGGGGTGGCTGACTGAGGTGTGCCTGTGGTCTCACCCAGAGGCATCCAGCAGATGCCCAGCAAGCTGGCACAGTGCAGCTGTGACTTTGGGTACTACCGTCCTGGCATGACTGCTGTGTGTTGGTGCCTGGAGCACATCCTGGTGCACCTCTGAGGGCTGTCTTAGGGTTGCCAGCCTGCAGTTCTGCAGCCTGCCTGTGGGTGACTGGCTGATTTAGGCCATCCCCTTACATAGCTATCTTTGCACGTCACACTTTTGTGATGTGCAACACATGCGCCACACATTTTTACTGAATATACACTTGTGCAGAATATGCAGGTGCCTGCCCCCTTTTTTTTTGCAAGACATGCATTGTTTCTGCATGACCATGCATTCTGAAATGTGCAATGCATCTCTCACTTTTGAGTATCGTGCTTCTGCGCATTTTCTGGGATGCACCGCACATCTCCATTTTGAGCCGCACATCTCCTTTGAATATGTTGGCCCTTGGCATTGAACTTCAACTGCCAAAACCAGGACCACCTCTCCAACCTCCCATATCCCCTTTTCACTATCTACCATCCCACAGATCTACAGTAAGTGTCATATGCAAAGAGATACATCTTGCCCTGAATTCCTTCTCCTGTGTCACTGACGAACACATTGAAGAGGACTGGACCCAGGACTGAACCCTGTGGTATCCCACTTGTGATTTCTCTGTCCCCAGATTTAACTACTTTTACCACTCCCCGGTTGTCACCCATTAACTGCAGTATCTACCTACAGTACACATCTAACTATGCTTTTCACTGAAATTAGATCCTCTGGCTACATCAGCAACCTTCTCGTGTTACTGAGTGGAATACCTTGCTGAAATCAAAGTAGAGTGTAACCTGAAATGGTCAACTCACCTAAGTGCTCTGTATTCTCTTTGTATGTGAAATGCTCTTCTGTGTAACTAACTCTGGGTTGCCCCTGAAAAAGGGACCTTCGGGGCTCAGTGAGCCTACCCAGTTATCAAAATTGAATAAATAAATAAATAATCTCCTGCTTGTCCCTTATTTACTGCCCAAGTTTCCCAATCAAATAATACTATCAGATTGTTCTGACAAGTCCACCCTGCCACGAGCCTGTGCTGTTTTCTCTCCTGAAGCCCTTTCCTCTCCAGGTAGTCCATTGGGCCCTGTTTGACTAGTGTCTCCATCAGTCTACCTAAAAGTTAGGTAAAATGGTCTGGCCTATAGTTACCTGGTTGTGCCTTGTCTTGCCCTTATGGAGTGGAACTTTGTATGCTATCCTCCAGTTTTTCAGACCCACTCCTGCCTAAAGTGAGCTATTAAATAGACATGTCAGGGCTTCAGCCAGTTCTGGTGCCAGCTTCCTGAGCACTCTCGGATGTATCCCATCCAGCCAGAGGTCCTTATCTACTTTAGAGCTGCCAGCCCTTTTCTGACCTGTCCACTTGTAAACATCTTCTGCCTCATTTCTGCCCCATTTCAGCAGCTTTAATGCCACTTTCTGGCAAAGGCTGACTGTACTGTACCAGGAAAACTGAGCAGAAATAGTTGTTGAAAACAGCTGGCTTCTGCACGTCCTCCTTTATTTCCCTGCACCCCCTCTTACAGCCTAACAATTCCTTCTCCTCCTCATTCCTTTTTCTCTGATATACAGTATTTGAAAAAAATGTTTTCACCAGTCTTAACCCCCTTCGCAATACTCATCTACATCTGCTATATAGCCCTAAGTGGCCTCTTGGCCTGACTTGATTTCACCTGGTACTCGCACCATTCTTCATTCCCCTACTTCTCCTTGTACTGATAAAGGACTTTTTCTTAACCCTCACTGCTTCTCTGACTTTCTTAGAGAACCAGATTGGTCTCTTCTACCTGTTTATCTTGGTGATCATCCACAGGCATGAGTTTATTGCCTCAAGAATGGCCATTGGGGAAAATCCCCGTCTCTTATAAAAGAAGTGCATTGGATTCTTTCACTTCCACTTGGACACCCACCAGGACACCAGAGATGGGAAGAAGGAACTTCAGTTTAAAATCTCATCTGAAGGAGAGCACAGCCTGGTAGTAAAGGCCCCCCCCCCCCCCGTATTGTACTCAGGTGCTAGTATTTACAGTATGCACCCAATCCCAATGTGGAACCACATGGTGTAATGGTCACTGGACCTTATTGGTTCCCCCACCCTCACTTCACCTACTGTTTCTGAGTAGGTGACCACCACATTGAGAATAGCAGCCTGCCTTGTTTGTTCCCTAACCAGCTGCACCAGCAGGCAGTCCTGCAACATACTCAGCAGGGCCTGATTTCTGGTGCGTCTAACTGCTGGAATGTCCCACTGTCTGGCAGGTTGAGATCCCCGACTAACACTACTCTCCCTTTGAAATACCCTTCTTTTTTTTCTGCCTCTAATTCCCTACCATCCTCGTCCCATTGCCCCCTGTCCAAGTGATCTATAGACCACCTCCATGCACAGTTTCTTGCCTGATGCTATTGTGAGCTGAACTCACAGTGATTCTGTTACTTCAATCCCTCCTCTGATGGACTCATCCTCAACTACCTTAATGCCTTCCCTGACAGAGGGCTACCCCTCCTCCTTTGCCTTTCCCCCATCTTGCCTATACATGACATAACCTGGAACTGCCATGTCCCAGTTGTTCTTCCCAGTTGCCCAAGTTTCCATAATTGCTACAACATCCAACCTGCATCTTCCACCATCACCTTGCGCTCACTAAGTTTATTTCCCAGACTCCTGGCATTAAGGAAGTCCGCCTTCCATCTTGCGCTCAAACCCCTCCCATCTTTTATAGATCCTCTTCTTTCATTGTCCCTCAGCCTCCTTAATTTCCTGTTTTTCTGTTTTTTGCCAGTTTAGCAATCCCTCCTCCTGCCTCTCTTCTTAATCTATCATGAACTCCTGCCTTTCTGCTTCCCACTTGTTTAACATTTTCAGATTTTTGGTTCATATACAGGGTAGTAACAAAACAAATAATAATGGTATGAATTTTTTTTGAAAATATCTTTCCAAAAGTGTCTAATTCTGTTGCATAAGATTCTCACTTCCATCTGTTAACCCCAGATCTTTCTATGCTTTGCCCTTGAAAACATCAGAAAATAATAACCCATGACTATGAATTATGGTAGAAACTTATAATGATGGTTGAATCCAGAAAACTACAGGTTATGGTTTTTATTAAGATGTTCTGATTAGTCTAGAACTTCAGAACTCATACTAGGGCATTGTAACATAGTAACTTAGTAACACAGTATCTGACAGCAAAAAATAACCCCTTGGCCCATCTGGTCTGCCCTAAACAATTTCTACCTATTGTGCTTCTGCAGACCTTACTTGATCTGCAACCTTTAACCCCCAGCCCTATTTCAAGGTCCCCTTGTGTCTATCCCATGCATGCTTAAATCCTACTACCATATTGGTACCTACCACCTCTACTGGTAGTCTGTTCCAGGCATCACTACCCTTTCCATGAAGAAGTACTTCCTTACATTTCCTCTGAGCCCCCCCTTCCAATTTCATATTATGCCCCCTTGTCCTTGAGCATCTCTGTTTATGTAAAATACCACCCTACTGTACCTTATTGATGTCCTTGAGGTATTTGAATGTCTCTATTATGTCTCCCCTTTCCCTTCTATCCTCTAGACAGTACATATTTAAATTCCTTGAGTCTTTGTCAAACACAAGTTAAGAAAATGGTTAGAAATACTGTATCAAGCAATTGGGTTGGCAGTGCTTTTTGCCATGAGGCATGGGGACATGTGCTCCTTTCCAGAATAAAATGTCAATTAATTAAAATGCTTGTTCCATACCCATCCCAAAATAAGAATCCTTATACCCTCTGCCACGTGCCTCCCAAAATTTGCTTACTCACCTCTCCTGAACATAACTTCTACAGCCATATCCAAATATATTGCAAACAGTTCTCCAGACATGAGAACAAAGAATGATCATGCTGATGTCAAAATTTGATCCTAGGGTGGCATGCACATTCATGAAATTAACATACAGTACCTCATGCCATCTTCAGATTTGAACCTTTGCTCCCCTAAGCAGGGATAATTCAGCATCCTGTGCAAATATAGAAACATAAACACAGACAATGTTGGCAGAAAAAGACCATTGGTCTATCCAGTCTTCCCAGTTTTGCACTACCCTACCGTACTCCACCTTGTGACATTGTGTAGATGGCATTTTTGGCCTCACCTCCTTCCTCAGTCCCTGCCTTACTGCTATCCCTGAGTAACTATTAAGACCTATACTCTGCCATCTGTGCTTAAACACATTTATAGTTTTTGTGGTCACTATGTCTGCCAGTAGGCTGTTCCAGCCACTCTCTTCGTAAACTAACATTTTTTGTGTCCCTCCTGAATATCACCCTGTCAGCATACATTCATGTTCCCTTGTTTTTGACCCACCATTCATGTTAAATAGTTCCTTGTGCACTAGTTTATAGGGATACCCTACTCTGTACTACTCATGGTACTCTGTAATTTCCTTGGTAATCAGAAATTTCTCTAGGCTTACTCTGAAGGCCTCTTCTGTCTCCTATGCATTGGGGGCCATGGTGGTGGTGGTGGAGGGGTCTGAGTGAGCAGAATGGGGTGGGAGGTTTTCATTTCTATTTCAGGGTTGGGGTTTGCTTTACAGACTTACATATTGCCACATGGGTGGGCAATCAGGTGGGACAGGGCATACTAGACTACAGGAGAAATTATAACACAACATAGCTGGGTAATTTGAGGGGGCAGGGGGCCACTATACCACCAGGAATTGGTACAGACAGCCCTGATAGGCACTGGGGAGAAGTCACAAACTTTGTTTTCTCCAGGCCTGTAATAAGACCATAATGAGATGCAAATGACCCCATAGCACCTTGCTAGTTCTCTGGGGGCATACCATATGAAGTTATAAATATGGAAAATTGTTCCAGCAGAGCATTCTTCATTTGCAAACCATAATATCCAAAGAGATCCTGCATGTGTCATTGCACCCTTTTGGTCACATGCCTTCTGTGGTTAGTAAGTGCTTGGGTTTGTGGGTGTGATTGTGACAGTGCATGGCTGATATACTGGAACATGCCATTAGTGCTTGTACTGTGCTTTAGCATGTTCCAATACACCTGTAGTTTGCTCCAAACACTAATTTCCTCTTGAAGCAAACCTTTAGTGGGCCCTGTCTAAGATCTCTCAACATCCTGGCCTAGTGTATATAGCTAATTTGTTGGCTTATAACCTACTTCTTTTTGAAATGTTATTTTCACAAATAATTGGAAATAGCGTGTTATGCACATTTATAAATATGGCAGTTCTGATGATCCTAACAGCTACAGATCCAGATCCATTGTAACTACTGCATTTAAAATGAAGGAATATGCTGTCCACTGTCAGATCAATGGCAATTTACAATAGAAAAAATCTCCAAAATGATAGACAGCCTAGCTTCAGGCCATTGCATTCCAGTATAACTTCATTATCAGAATTTACATACAAAATCATCCCTGCTTTGATCCTAGAAAAGTATATGGAGCCACACACTTGACCTGTGGAAAAATTTCAGCAGTTAATCATGGGATACTAATTAACAGACTTCAACACCTACATTATGTTTCCCTGATGTACTGTCATTATAGTGGCATAGTTAGCTTCTGGAGACAAAACAGAAAGTAGTTATTTGAGTTGTTTGACCTTTGTCCCTTTAGTGTGAGAGTTCTAAGGGGCTCATTTTTCAGGCATGTCATTTCTGGTGTGTATAGTATATAAATGATCACCCGAGTAGGGATGTTGCAAATTTGAATATTCGGCAGAATATGTTCAGGTATACATTATTTGACATACATTATTTATTGTTCATGCTAAAAGGGTATAAAACAAATACTTTCACCTTATTACTGCTCCCTAGGCTTCAGGGGATAAAGCCAGGGATCCTTTGGACATCACACACTCTCCACATGTGGGTGAAATATAGAAATAAGCAAGGTAATGGAATAGGCTTAGGCACACTTATGACCATCACAGTCAATTGGGATATTATGTCAGGACTACTAGAGCCAGGGTTTGAGAAATAGGAAAGTAGGGGTATATGCTGCTATGCTGATATTCTGGAGCAGGGACAGATGCCATCTTTACCCAGCTAAGACAAAAGTTTCAGTTGGAAAGAAAGGAATTTTATAGAGTTTTCCAATTGCGGAATCATATGCAAATACCAAATGCAATGGTAGAGTGGTCCCGGGAGCCCACTTCGGTAGAAAGCTATATCAAGAGGGAGTGGACTTGGGCACATGAGTCCCACCAGATCTCCCAATTACATGAACTCTTACAAGATGCAAAACACCCGGAAATGCTAGCTGTATGGCAGCAATACAGGACAGACAGGCAGATCATGCTATTGCACCTGAGTGTCAATCCTTGATTTGACAGTACTGTACATAAAACTTCCTATTCAGCCCAGTGGAGGGAGTATCAATGGAAGACCTTGGCCAGGTTCTTTCAAGTCCTTACCATTATGGCCCATTATACTCCCTTGGGATTTGATAGATGTTAGAGAGGATGTTGGGAGGAGGGAGAGACACTGTCACATTTTCAGAGCTTGCCTCTTGCTAACTAACTACTTGACAAACATAGCCCAAGCCTACTCAAAAATACTGGAGCACAATATCCCAGTCCAGTTTGAAAATGTTATCTTGGGCTTGTTACCACAAGGGGCAAAGTCACCACAAAAACAAATACCTTTTTTGCATTTTTGAGGTGATGACACTAAGATCCATTAACAGATTCTGGTTATCCACTGCATGCCCACAAAAAAATGGATTAATTTGGCAAAAGAGACTAGAGTAATGAAGGACATGTTAACCAGAATTCATTCTAACTATGCTATAGAAAATCTGAATGTCCTGCCAGGTTTGTTCATGTGGGATGGATAACTAGGCAGAATTATCTTAGTCCAGGGCCCTGAAAGACATAGAACTGGCATGCACTGAGATGTTTATTTGTACCCATACTGTGATATGTCATGTTGTTACTCCAAAGGAAGGTTGCAATTAACATGTTCTCATCCTGCCATTGAACTCTGTATCCTGCTGGAGATGTACTTGATTGTTATTTACTATCTGCACCATGGCTAATATATCTTGTACCTTGGTTGTTATGAATTTATAATAAAAATCCTCAATAGAATTGAAGTAACAAAAAAAAGGCTTTAAAAAGTGTTTCACTCTTACCCAGGTGGCCAAGACAAGTCCCGTGGCCACTCATTCCCCTTCACTGGTCTGTCAGAATCCCTGACTGTCTCATATTTGATAGCCTGTTGCATGCCCAGGGGTGGGGCAGTCTTGTATCCTTAATGGAGCGCAGACGCTTCCCTGAATCATGAACATACTGAGGATTTGGGAAGGGGGACCACTGACTAGCCTGCATCATTGCCTACTTTTGCTTCCCAATCATGGATACAGGGTCCAGAGGGTCTAATTAGCATTCAGTACATGCAGTTTTGGGTTTAGGAAAGTTGAGTTAAGAAGAAGGTATGTCTTCAAAAAGATGTACATTCTAGTTGCAGTTTATAGCTGTTCTCAGGGGAAAAATTGTATGGGTGAGGATTGGAGTAGAGGGTGTGCGACCACTGCTGAGGTGGAGTGGCCAAGAAACCAGCTGTTGTCATCTGGGGAGGATTCAAAGGTTTTATGTTATTTTGGTCCTGATTAATGATGATCCCATTATTTGGGATACCCAGGAATTATTATTTGTTACTCACACAGCCTTACTTCCAAATACAGTACAATTCACATTAAACTGTTTCACCAATGAATTGGTTTTGCATTTTTTTCAAAGTTGGAACTGCATTAGTAACTCACATTGTGTTGTTTTTCAACCCTTAACCACTGCAAGAGCAACTTCTATCAAATGTTTTGCAACTCATTGGGAATTCATCTGGAGTTCTGTCTTAATGCAATGCAAAACTGAGTCCCATCTCTTAGGTAAAAGTTTTTAAAAGAGCATGTACAGCATTGAAGCGAATGCTGTCATGTATGCCGAGGACAATATTTTTTTATATGCAGATAAATCTATAGACCATTAATGTCAAAATTTGTCATACTGTAATGAGTTTTTCCTAAACTATGAACTCAAGCTTGGAACTCAAAGCATAAAAATCAATCAGTCAATCAATCAATCAATCCATTCTTTATTTATATAACATAATTCTCTAGTGAATCAAAGTGCTTTACATAAAATAAACACATATACATATAATAAAATTCTACAGTACAATATCTTAAACATTGTTTATCTTTCTTTAAACATAACCCACTTAAACTGTTTCAGGGAATGCATGCCTAAACAAGTGCATTTTTTGTTCACATTTGAACTGCTCTGTGGTCTATCATTCTCTCATCTGGCGAGATGGAGAGTTCCACAGGGTCGGGGCTGTAAATACAAATGTGTGAGCCTCTGATGTCTTTAACTGAACTCTGGGAACCTCTAGCAATCCCTTGTCAGAGGAGTGGAGTGGGAGGATGGAGCAGGAGGGACACAGGAGGTCTTGCAGATAGCCAGGCCCCTGCCCATGTAGGGCTTTATAGGTCAGCAAACCAACATGAAGGAGATCTACCACCTGACAGGCAGCCAGTGCAGATAGCGGAGTGCAGGTATAATATGGCATGACCTAGATAGGCCAGTCAACAACCTGGTCACTGCATTCTGCACTAGCTGCAGCTGGTGCAAATCTACACCTGCCAGCCCTTGTTAGAGGGCATTGCAGTAATCAAGGCGAGAGGTCACAAAGGCATGAACCAGTTCTGGCATATCACCAGAGGGAATCAGGTGTTTAATCTGGGTGAGATTCCTCAGATGGTAAAATGAGGTTTGGACCACAGCTGGCACCTGTGCCTTAAGCATCAAGCCACAACCCAAAATAATGTCCAGATTCCTCACCTGATCTGAGGTAAACAACTGGAAGTCCCCAAGCCATAGCCCAGAGACCTGTTCAGCTTGCCCTCTCACTCCCTGGTGACCAGATTCCAGCACCAGTACTTTAGTCTTGTCTGGGTTTAACTTCAACCAGTTGGCCCTCATCCAGTCTTGGATCTCAGCCAGGCAACTGCTAAATACTGAGACAGTTTCCTGCTTTTTAGGTGTAAAAGATATAGCTGAGTATCATCTGCATAACAGTGAACACTCAGCCCATACCATCTTATAATGTCCCCCAGCAGCAGCATATACACTGTGAACAACATGGGGGACAAAACAGAGCCCTACGGTACCCCACATGACAGGGGCAGAGATGCCAAGGAAAAAAGTCCCTGACACAACCCTCTGCAACCTGCCAATGAGGAATGATCTAAACCAGTTGACGACAGTACCAGCCAACCCACAACATTTCCACAGGCATTCCATCAGTACTCCATGGTCCATGGTGTCAAAGGCTGCTGAGAGATCAAGGAGAATCAAGACTGAACATCTTCCCTGGTCACTAGCTGCTAGGAGATCATTCAGCAACAGAACAAAGGCAGTCTTGGTACTATGCCTTTTCCTGAAACCAAACTGGAGAGGATGATAGATGCTGTGAGTTGTTAAATGGTACTAAAATTGAGCGGACACCACCTTCTTAAGAACCTTACCCACAAAGGGCAGGTTAGAGACAGGTCTGTAGTTTGCCAGGCAGTCTGGATCTAATGAAGATTTTTTTCAGGAGCGGCATCACAACCGCCTCCGTCAAGGCCTCCGGAAAGACTCCTGTCACTAGTGAACATCGGACTATCCTGGCTAGCACCAGGCCAATGACATCAATGCACCCCACTAGGAGGTGTGTTGGTCCTGAATCCAAACTACAGCAGGTTGGCCGCAACCCCAGGAAAACCTTCGCAACATCAATGACAGCCGACTGATCGAAGTCAGACCAGACAGACTGACTGACTGCCTGTGACTTCAAGCCTGTTACTACATGACCCATTCAAGGGCATGGACTGAATTTCTGATCTGATTGAGGCAATCTTATCTGCATAAAGCAGATCATACTCATTACATCTTGATTTTGAAAAGGCTCCCTTGGACTGAAGACAGGCTGGACTGCACAACCTGTTGATTGAGTAGAAGAGTTGAGCACGTCTGTTAGTTCCCGTAGCAATCTCCTTGGAGAGGAACTCTGCCTTCTTACAGGAGATTGCTGAATGATAGTCTTTATAATGGGCCAGTAATATAAGCTTGTCCTCCTCCAGACCCATCTTTCTCCAGTGCATCTCTAACCTTTGACCCCTCCTCCTCATCCCCCCGACAGTCCCACCAAACCAAGGGGACTTCTGGCAAGAGGTGAGGGGTCAAACACAGACAGGAGTGAAAGACTAGAGGGCTTTAGTAATAACCCTATTATAGATCAGCACCAACTCCCCCGGCTCCTCGCATGCACTCATCAAACCTGATCAGTCCAGTATCTCCATCAGACCCTGTGGAGACAGTCCCCTTAAAGGATGGTACTGGACTATCTCCTTAGGGGCAGGTCTATTGGGGGGTGCCTTGAACCTGAACCTCATAGTATGGTGGTCCGACCAGGCAAATGGCTCCACCATTAGGTCACATACCTCCATCCTAAGCAGGAAGACTAGGTCCAATTAATGGCCGTGTGAGTATGGGTTGCAGAGGTAACAACCTGTGTTAGGCCCAACAAACTATTAGTTGGAGAAAGTCTTGGCAAAACTGCGAAAGTTTGTCGTTGAACCAGGCATTGAAATCCCCCAGAATAATCAACCTGGGAGACTCCAACACCAGTTCAAGGAAGACGTCCTCGACTTTCTGCAGGAATTCCTTCCCATCCCCCACTGGACTAGTCGGTAGATGAAAAGGATCCTGCAACCTACACCTGCAAATCCTTGAATGGCTATACATTCAATGGATCTTGTAGTTCCCACTGGGATGGCTGTGAAGCCCAAGTCTGACTTAAAATAAATGGCTTATTCCCCCCAAGATTTTTTCTCCGGCAGTGTACCACTGAGTACCTGGCTGGAATGGCTGAATACAATATGAGGCCAGCACTTTCATCCAGGCAGGTCTCGGTGATGCAAGTCAGATTCAATGTTGCAACAAGATCAGCAATAATTGCTATCTTGTGTCTAATGCATCTGGCATTTCACGACACTGCCCGAGAAGGCTAGGCAGACAAGGCTGGTCCAGCTTTCTGCCCACCCATTATGGAGCTCTTGGGTATGGATACCAGGCAGGGAGGACCCCTTTCCTGTGCCCATTTCACCCCAGGGCACCTCATTGTTTCCATCACCCCAAACCGTCTACCCCTCTCCACAACCACACTCCTCCCAGACCCCACAGATCTCCATTTTCTCCCCCTTCTCACTATCCTCAATGCTCAACAGTGTCTGTATACCTCCGGTGTTAATGGGGGGCTTTCAAATGGCCGGAGATCGTGGAACCTGGAAGGAAAGTAATGCCTAACCACAGGAGTTCTTAATTAACACATAACCCAAATAATACACTGTTGTCTATAAAATACAACTATTCCCTATCATTCAATAACTAATAAAGCTCATTAAAACACACACACAATCACCTACACATTCCCACTCACATTCATCATCACCACCACAACCCTCCAAACATCCCACACCCTCCCACCGAAACAATTTAAAACAATCCTTTTACAGAGAGTCCATAGATTGGTGGAGCAGTCTGTTCTGGGTGATCTTTGCCTAGTTAGTTTTTAGTTCAGTAGCAGTTCCTCTGTCACAGGCCTGCCCTTAGTTGACCTGTTGTCCCTTAGAGCAAATTCAAGAGGAGTCCACAAAAGCGAACTAAAGCAATTACAACAGATTGACTAACAGTTACCTTGGTTTCTCACCTCTGAGGCCACTGTATGGATGGTCTGGAGAACTGGGAACTCTCCTCTCACTGAATAAGGATTCCCATAACTCAACACAAAGTCTCAAATTGGTCACCAGTGGGGCGGGAGTTCTATCACTACCCTCCCACCATCAGTATAGGCTTACAATTCAAAGTCTGACTGGTACTTATATCACTTTCCTGAAGCTCTCCTTCAGCAGCAAAATGTTGCCTTTTCACTTGCTCCCCTTACCTCAAGTCCGGAAAACCAGTAGTCTGACAACAGTCCGATAGCACGCTCCTTCCTTAGTGAATCAGGAGTGTTTTCAGAAGTGAAACAAATCAGTCCAGTTCCATCCAGGACCTTGAAACACTCCTGTCTCTCCAACTTACTTTGCCAAGAGCGGCCGCCTCACAATCACTGCCCTGCCGCAAGAGAACAATTCACAAGATACAAGATACGGCAGTTCTGAGTCTTACTTCCCCAATCCTCAGGAAGAACCACAAAGACGTCCACTTTCAGGGCATCCACCCTGTCTTAGCCATCTACTGCTGTCTCTCTCTGAGGAACAGTCCCATGAACTGGCATAAAATTATCAGGATCAGGATATAGCTCAACATGTTTCAATAAGCCACGCACACCATCATCCTCTGGCTCCTTCCACAATCCTTCACACTCCACCAGCATCCCAGTAGAGTCCTCCTCGTCCTCACAGTGAGCTGCACTTCATTTCAACACCGTGTTGTCAGCGTAAACACAGCATTCCTTATGCTCTAATGCTCCAAAGGAATACTGATATGCAAGTATGTTCCTGCATTTCAAGCTGCTCCACACTATTAACCTCTCTAAAAACAAAAAACTAAATACGTACTCTAACTCACTTTGTTCCCTAATACTCCCATTCCTAGACTAACTCTAATCAAACTTAAACTTAAAACAGATCTTAAAAAATAAAGAATAGCTGTGCAATTAAAACAGGACTCCATTCTCAGCTCTGCTAAAGATGGCAGCCCAGTGGGGCCATCATCTTCCCCTTGCCCTTGTGCGGAAAAGCTGAAAAATACTATTCAGTCCATGAAAAATAAAGTGGCTTTGAAGAAATGACTGAGCTCATTCACATGATACTGTTTACATTTACTTAGTATAATATCTGCAAGAAAAATACACATTTCTCATACAGCTAATAGATGTCAGTCTTATCCTGGACAGCCATTGGACTTCTGTCTGCAGCAGCAACTGTGTGATGGTTTCACTGAATACCCTAAACCTTATTGTGTTAGGGGATTTCAATGTGTAGGTAGATGATGAAAACTCACAATTTGCTCAGGAATTCCTTCAACTGATGAAATCACTGGGACTCACACAGATTGTTTTGTCTGTCATCCATGAACATGGCCACATCTTGGACCTCATGTTCTCTTTGGTGATCTCTGATGTCAGGGTGGATCCACTAGGGTGGTTGAATCACCATGCTGTTAGTTTTCTTGCAGGGATCTCCTGAAAACCATCCCCTTTGGTGGAGGTTATCCAATATCATCGCAGACGTGCTTTGATACAGAAGAATCTACTGGTGGTATTGGACATCTCAGGCATGGAAGCAGCTGCTGATGGCTATAACGTGGCCATTACTGCAGCGCTTGACTCCATTGCACTGATATGTGTCCACCCACTGACCTCCCATTGCAGGTTGCCATGGTACAATGATGAGCTAAGGCAATAGAAGGCAACAGGGCAGAGGTTGGAGCATTCCTGAGAAAAATTTGTCTCAGTGAATGACAGGGTGACTCCTGGTTCCATTATAAGGACTATCAGAGGGCAATTACCCTGAATAAGGCAGAATTCCTGTCACAGGTTATTATCTCAGGAGGAAATAGTTCCGCTCAACATTTCTGCACTGTAAACAGGTTGATTAACCCTGGTTGTCTTAAGTCTGAAGGAGTCTTGTCTCAAGACAAATGCGAGGAGTGTGGGCTTTTCTTCTGGAAGGAGTGTTCTTCAGTCAAGCTGGGATTTTGACAGCTGTCCTGTGAGGGGCCAGCAATAGTTTAAGGGAAAGACACGAGGGCACTCTGTGGGTCTGGTCTGAGTTCCAGACAGTTATTATGGAGGATGAGCTTGTAGTAATGGCAGTGCTGCACCCCACTTACTGCATGTCAGATCCAGGGCCCACCAGCTTATTGTTCAACTTCTGAGTGGTCCTGAGTCTGGAGTTTGCCAGCATAGACAAGGGTTCCCCAGCAGAGGGCTGTTTCCCATTGACTCTGAAAAAGGCAGTGAAAGACCGCTCTTAAAGAAAACTATCTTTAGACGTTGATGTGTTGGCAAACTGAAGGACTCTCTCAAACCTTCCTTTTTTAGGGAAAGTAATTAAGAAGGTGATGGCAGCACAGTTGGAGGCTCACCTTGAGCAGTATGACATATATGAGCCATTCTAGTCAGGTTTTACACCATGCCACAGTACAGAGACCATGCTGGTCAAGGTATTTGATGATCTGCTCCTAGCAAGAGATGGCGGGAATGCTCATTTGTCATTCTCCTTGATCTCTCATCAGCATTTGACACTGTGAACCATGGGGTTTTGATAGAATGCCTTGGGGAATATGGGGGAACTCACTGGGACAACACTAAAGTGGTTTGAGTCCTTCCAAACTGCCAGGTCACAGTGTGCTGTGATGGCAATTTCTCATTGCAGCCTGTTGTGATTAGTGGTGTTCCCCAGGGTTTGATTCTGTCCCTATGTTGTTCACAGTGCACATTCTATCACTGGGGTAGGTAATCAGACAGTACAGGCTGCATTTCTACTGTTATGCAGATGATACCCAGTTGTACATGTCTTTTACATCAGACAGGTGACAGGCAGTGGATATTCTGGAGCACTGTCTTAAAGAAATCTTCAACTGGATAGCCTTCTGCTGGTTAAGTCTCAGTCCAACCAAGAAGAGATCTCTGGGTGAAACTAGGTCCTCGAGGGTCTGCTAGAATATATGATGCCATCAGAATTTCACCTCTGAATGGCACATTTCTGACAGCTATGGATAGGATCTGAAATCTGAGAGTCATTATGGACTCAGGTGTGACACTTGAATATCAGGTGTCGGCTGTGGTTCTCAGTGGATCTTTCCAGTTAAAGAATATCTCCCACATTAGACCAGATCCAGCACAAGAGAATCTGGCAACCTTAGTACGTGCCTTTGTAACCTTGAGACTGGACTACTGTAATGCTCTACATGTAGAGCTAGAGTTTGGTGCCTTGCCTTCAGCTGGTGCAGAATGCTACAGCCAGGATGATGGCAGGTGTGTCATATAAAGACCATATTGCCCCTGTGCTGTGGCAGTTGCATTGACTTCCAATTAGGTGGTGCACTATGTTTAAGATTGCTTTGTCAACATACAAAGCCCTGCATGGCTTGGACCCAGCACCATGGCTTGGAGGGACAGGAAATGAATCCTCAGGATCGTGGGAGCAGCTGCAAGGGGAGGTGAGCTGGATGTCATTATCTACCTAGGGACAAATTACCTGGCTGAGAATGGGATCAGAGCAGTGCAACAGGAGTTTGTGGAGTTGGGGAAGGGCCTTTGACAAGTAGCACACACGGTAACTTTCTCAGAAGTGCTACCTGTCTATGGCATGGATGAGGCTAGGGTACTCCGCACCTTGGGATTCAATGACTGGTTGAAAAACTGGTGCAAATCTCAGGAATTTGGCTTCATTGGGGACTGGGGCTCCCCCTGGAAGGATGCAGGCCTAAACAGGTGCGATGGTCTGCATCTATCCAGGAGGGGAACCAGAATCCTAGGTGATAGGTTTAAATGCTTCGTTGGCAAGTATTTAAACTAGCCAAGGGGGAGGCACTGAAAAGGAGAAGGAAAATCCTAGCCCCCCCCAAAAAAATCAGGGTAGTTAGTGAGGTAAACACCAAGACAGAGCAGTCAATAGGGAGAAGGGCAGGGGTAAATGGAGCAAAGGACAAAGGTAGTAAGCACAGGGATGGGGCAAAAAAAAATAAAGCAATAAAAAATGGAGGGTAATAGAAACATGGAAAGATAGAAACATAGAAGTTGACAGCAGATAAGGACTGCAAGGCCCATCCAGTCTGCCCATTACTTTTTCTACCTTATAAATGTGCCACTGGCCTTTGCTTTGTCAAAGGCCTATCTATTCATACTCATCTGTATTGCTCCCTTATGCGTAGCCCATGCCTGTTTGGAGCCATGCACTGTATTCATATCCACCACTTCCTGAGGTAGGCCATTCCATGCATCCACCACCCTTTCTTGGTTTACTTGGTTAAATAGGACAAAAGAAGGCCGAGGCCCATCGTGATTGTCCCCCACCACTGTGATGGGTATTTTAGCAGGTTCATACCCTTTTAGTATGTATATCATTAGACTCGAACCACAGGTCCAGGCCTCTTTTGAAGGAATCTATGGAATTACAATCCGCTAGATTTTGAGGAACACTATTCCATAGTCTTGGAGATCTTACAGTGAAATAGTTTAGTCTCTTGTTGGTTCTTGCTTTAGCTGCATCAAGCTGTTTGTTGTTTAGACGAGGTGAGGTCCTTCTATCAGATAATTACAGGCCACATTGGTCCATTAATTCTGAGGACATTAGAATTTTGTATAAAAATAACAGGTCACCTCTGGTATGACTATTTTGTAGCATGTGTAACCCCATTCCCTGTAATCTAACATGATATTCCCTATATGCCAATCGTGGAACTAATTTAGTTGCCCTTCTCTGAATTTTCTCAATTCTGTCAATGTCCTGTTTGAGATGTGGGTTCCAAAAGGGGGACCCATAGTCAGAATGCGGTCTAACATGTTTTCTAAATAAAGGGATAATATATTCCTGAGTTCTGGTGACAAATGTTCTTTTAATATTAGTCAGAAGTGCATTTGATGTTTTAGCCACTTTAATGCAGTGATCGATTGATGTTAATTTATTATTTATGATGATTCCAAGGTCCCTCTCTGATGTAGAAACTTTAAGGGGAGTATTATTTAGGAAATAACTCTGCTTTTAGTTATTTTTTCCATGATGAAGCACACTTCACTTATCAGAATTAAGCATCATATTGTTATTTACAGCACAATTTTCAATAGATTTAAGGTTGTTAACAAGTCTGGACCTTTCAGATGGCAAGGAAACTATCCCACCTAACTTGGTGTCATCAGCAAATTTAAGTAATAGATTATCAGGGCTAATCTGCATATCACTGATATATATATTAAGCATCGTGGGTCCCAAAACTGAACCCTGTGGGACCCCACTGGTAACATTCTCGATTTCAGATAGGGATCTATTAACTCTAACACGCTGAGATCTAATGGTTAACCAACTGGAAATTCATCTGACCAGGATGTGCAAAAACCCCATACTCAGCACTTTATCCACAAGTTTCCAGTGAGGCACTTTATCAAAAGCCCTACTAAAATCAAGTAAAATAACATCCATTGGTTCCCCCTTATCTAATCCCTCACTTATATGGTTGTAAAAAGAAATCAAATTTGTAGTGCAGGATCTCTAGTGTTTCATTTACAGAGATATTATAAACTGTGGTAAGGTTTACTGGGGGGTTAATATTTTTTGATCATCTTTTTTAGAAAAGGTTGAGCAAAACTGTTCGTTAAAGGCATCAGCAATCTCCTTATCCTTAGTTATTAAGGCATTATTAGCTCTAATAGGGCCCAGCTGTCTATTATTAATTTTTTTGTTGTTAAGGTATGAATATAGGGATTTATAACTGTTCTTACAATGTGACAAACAAAATTCTAGTTTCTTTTTAGACTGTATAATACTAAGTTTTACATGTTTTAAAGCATGTTTATATCTATGGAGTGCTTGAACTTTGTTAGCCCCCTCACTCTTCTTTAAGGCTAAGAACAGCCTCTGGTTTCTTTAATTCATTTTTGAATAGTGTTATTAAACCACAGTGGAATCGTCCCTTTTCTATTAGATTTCTTTTTAGTGGGAACATATAAAGACTCCAGATCATGAATTAATGTTTTTAAGTATTCCCAAGACTCATCAACTGAGAGTGGGCTTAAAGTTTCTTCCCATGAAACATTATGAAGATGATCATTAATGACGACAAAATCAGCATTGTCATAGTTCTTAAATTTGAGATCCCTTGAACTATGCCTGTTGTTAAAAAGTAGTTCAAGTGAAAGCGAATAGTGATCACTTGAACCTAAAGGGTCCCCAGTACTAACATTATGCATAATATTCCCTATATTGGTTATTACCAGGTCCAGTATGTTCTCTGCCCGAGTTAGTTCTATAACAAGTTGCTCAAGGCCCAGATCAACCATGAGTGAGATTAACTTTTCTCCCCTAGTGTTTTCCCTGTCAGGGTTTCCCAGTTAATGGAGGGCATATTAAAATCTCCTAAAACTAGAATATTGCCTTTGGAAGCCATATCTGAAATCTCTTTTATTAGTGTATGAGTATAGCCAAAGTTGGCCAAAGGGGGTCTGTAGTATATGCCAACTAGAACTTGGGGTTGTCCCTTTATTTGAACATTAACCCAAAGGGATTCAATATCATTGGATGAAGGGAGCTGGCAAGAAGTTATATCCTCCCTAATATATTGGCAGACACTGCCACCTATATGACCTAAATGATCTTTATGAAATAACCTGTATCCGGGGAGTCATTTAATTCATTCGGAATCAGGGTCCCACCATGTTTCAGTTATTGATAGAAGTCCATAGTTAGATAATAGACAGTTGGCTTCAAGTTCAACCATTTTAGCCTGATTTAAGGATCTGGCATTAAGTGAAAGGACCTCACAGAGAATAATATAATTGCCTGAATTTTTTAGAGAACCAGGTACCGACCTGTTCTCCGCCCCCCCAGCAACTAGTTTTCTTTGAAAAAGAACTTCTTCACAATACCCCTTAATCGGCCTCCCTCTAATCTCATGTTGTATCCTCTTGTTCTGCTATTTTTCTTATATTGAAACATGTTAGACTCTTTCACCATGTTAATGCCCTTAAGGTGCTTGAATGTTTCGATCATATCACCTCTCTCCCTCCTTTGCTCTAGGGTATACATATTGAGCTCCGTTAATCTGTCTTCATATATTTTTTGATGCAGTCCCTGTACCATTTTGGTTGCCCTTCTCTGGACCGCCTCAATTTGGTTAATGTCCTTGTGACGGTGTGGCCTCCAGTACTGCACACAGTACTCCAGATGGGGACCCTAACAGTGTCTTGTAAAGAGGATTATTACCTCCCTCTTCCAACTTGATACCCCTACTAATACACTCTAACATACCCCTAGCCTTACCTACTGCTTTAGTGGTCTGCTTCAAGATTTCAGGTCATCGGTGATGATGATGCCCAAGTCTCTTGCTTCTCTTGTGACTGTCAGCAACTCCCCTCCAAGCCTATAGGTGGCTTCAGGGTTTCTCTTCTCTATGTGCATGATCTTGCACTTCTTTGCATTAAACCCCAGTTGCCACTCTTCTGACCATTTTGCCAGTTTATCCAGATCTCTTCTCATTCTGCCCACTCCATCTGGATCATCTACTCTGTTGCAGACCTTGCTGTAATCTGCAAACAGACAAACCTTACCCTCCAGTCCATCTGCAATGAGTACCAATGCCCGTAGTCTAGGTAAAAAGCTCCCCAAAATGGTGGCGTTGATGGAAGAGGGATGCCTGGATATTGTGGCAGTCACAGAAACATGGTACAGGGAAAGTGAAAGGGGAGGGGGAAATTGTTTAACCAGGAAAGGCATGCTAAGCCAAAGCTTGTTTCCAGGTGCAACCTGGGAGCACACAAAAGTTAAGTGACTTGCTCAGAGTCACACAGTATTCAAGTGGAGGCAGTGGGATTCAAACCCTGGTCTTCAGGTTTGGAGCTCAGAGTCCTAAACCACTGCACTACACACAGTGAACCATGACTGGGATGTCAACATACCAGGGTACACAATCTACAGGAGGGACAGGGAGGGAAGAAGAGGAGGAAGAGTAGCTCTCAATGTAAGGGAAGGGATCAAAGCAATAGAACTAAATGGTAAATGGGGAGGAGAGGAGGCACTGTGGGTCACCCTGGAGACTAGAAATGGCACCACAATCTGCACAGGGGTTGTATACAGACCCTCATCTCAAGGGGAGGAAATGGACAAGGAAATGATAGAAGGCATCCTTAGGATGGCAGAGAAAGGGGAGATATTGCTGATGGGGGACCTGAATTTGCCAGATGTTAACTGAAGCACCTTTGCTGCAGCCACATCCAAGAGCAGGGTCATTCTCGATGCCCTACAGGGGGCATATCTCAGACAGCTAGTTTTGGAACCCACTCAGGAGGGAGCAATCTTAGGCCTGGTACTCTCAAATGGGATGGAGAGAGTATTTCTGATCTTGAAGTGGGTAGGCATCTGGGAACAAGTGACCATCAAACAGTGTGGTTTACGATAAACTTATCTGTAGAGTCAAGCCATACAAATGTGAAGGTACTGGACTTCAAGAGGGCTGATTTTGTCAAAATGAGAGAGTGACTCAGAAAAGCACTAGCAAACAGGCAAGAAGGTGGGGTGGAGCAACAATGGGGAAACATCAAAACCACTATCACAGAGGCAACACGCCTTTGTGTGAAGCAAATAAATCAAAATGAAAGAAAAAGACTCTATGCTTCTCAAAAGAAGTGGCAGGGAAGGTTAGGGAGAAAAAGATAGCATTCAGGAAGTATAAAGAAACACAGAAGAAGCAGGACAGAGAACTGTACCAGTTAAAGCAGAAGGAAGCGGGGAGGGCAGTCAGACTAGCAAAGGCCCAAACTGAGGAACAGATAGCCAACTCAGTTAAGAAGGGGGATAAAACATTTTATAGGTACATTAGGGAGCAATGAAAGACTAAGGCAGGGATACTGAGGCTGATAAAGAGGAAGGTGGTTGGGCAGAGACTGACAGTGAAAAAGCAGGGATACTGAATTAATACTTCTGCTCAGTATTCACAATTTAAAAGCAGGGGGAGATACCTAATCCAGTCAATAGAAGCACTCTGGATAGGAAGGTTCATATTAGTCCTTTCACAGAAGAAAGGGTTCTGAAAGAACTCTTAAAACTGAAGGTGGATAAAGCAATGGCGCCTGATGGGATTCACCCCAGAATTCTAAAAGAACTAAGGGAAGAACTAGTAACACCACTGACTACCCTTTTTAATAAATCATGGGAGGATGGTGTGGTACCTGAGGACTGGAGGGGGGTGGATGTGATTCCCCTTCACAAAAGTGGGAGCAAGACAGAGGCAGGAAACTATAGACCTGTCACTTTGACCTCTGTGGTAGGGAAAATGATTGATTCACTTCTGAAGGAAAGAATTGCTGAGTACCTAGAGGCCAGTGGGGCACAGGACCAAAGACAGCATGGATTCACAGCAAGAAGGTCATGTCAGACAAATCTAATTGTTTTCTTTGACTGGGTAGCCAAAGTAGTAGACCAGGGAGGGGCTGTGGACATGGCCTATCCAGATTTTAGCAAGGCATTGGACAGAGTCATGCACAAAAGTTTAGTAAACAAATTAGCCAGCCTGGGAGTGGATCCTAGGGTGGTAGCCTGGGTAAAATACTGGCTGGACAACAGGACACAGCGGGTAATAGTAAATGGAGTCCACAGTGAAGAAAGGGGGGTTACTAGTGAGGTACAGCAGGGTTCAGTACTAGGGCCAGTCCTATTTAATGTCTGTAAGTGACACTGCAGAGGGACTGAAAGGGAAAGTATGTCTCTTTGCAGATGACACAAAGATCTGCAACAGGGTTGATACACAAGGTGGGGTGGAAAGGATGAAAAGGGACTTGGCAAGGTTGGAGGAATGGTCAAATGTATGGCAGCTTAGATTCAAAGCAAAGAAGTGCAAAGTAATGCACTTGGGAAACAAAAACTCAGGGGAAGAGTACACAATGGTGGTGGTGAGATACTTACAACAACAAAAATGGAAAGGAATCTGGGGGTAGTCAATCAGATGACCTAAAGGTGGGCCAGCAATGTGAGAAGGCAGTAATGAGGGCTGGGGGATATTGGGATGCATAGGGAGAGGCATCACCAGTAGAAAACAGGAGGTTGTCGTCCCTCTGTACAGACAGTTAGTAAGACCACATCTGGAGTACTGTGTACAGTTCTGGAGACCCCATCTCCACAAAGGCATAGACAGGGCGGAGGTTGTCCAGAGTAGGGCAACCAAAATGGTGCAGGATCTGCACCAGAAGACATAAGAAGAAAGACTAAAGGAGCTTAAGATGTATAGCCTCGAGGAAAGAAGGGAGAGGGGGGACATGATAGAAACTTTAAAATTCCTCAAGGGAATCAACAAAGTCCAAGATGGTAGCATCTTTCAGAAAAAGAGTTGTGCAAGAACAAGGGAACACAATTTAAAAATAGAGGGGGGACAGCTCAGAGGTAATATGAGGAAGTATTTCTTCACAAAGAGGGTTGTAGATGCATGGAATGGCCTTGCTGAGGAGGCCGTAGAGTCAAAAACAGTGGGGGAATTCAAGAAGGCATGGGACAGACATAAGGCAATTCTAGTGGGGGATAGGAGGAAGTAGGCTGTTGGTTAACTAGGATCTGCAGGTTATCTGTTAGGTAGGGAAATGGGCAGACTAGGTGGGCCATGCGGCCCTTATCTGCCACCAAATTCTATATTTCTATGTTTCTATGTTACTTGAAAGACCTCTTTGCCTGATATGCATATGCACCCAGCTGCTCTCTCTGCTTGCAACAACTCTCTGAGGAGTTGTTGCAAGTCATCCTGAGATATCCTTGATACAATCTGGTGATAAGGCTTTCTTGATGGTGGCACTGACAATTTGAAACTCTTTTGCCACCTTAGGAGTTTTCCCTCAGTGGAGGCATTTAAATGGTGCCTGAAATGTTAACTTTTTGAAATGGCCTATGGACTCGCTGATTAGTTCACCTTGAACCAGTACCTCTGTATATTTTCAATAATTTTCTGAATTTTGTGTTTATTTTGTTATTGTTAATTAAGCATTCTGAGCCCTTGAGAAAGGTTACTATATAAATGAAAATTGCCTTGCCTTAGACAAAACAAAACAAAAACATCTTTTAGTACAGTAGTCGATGATCCTTATTTAGACTTATTTGAGCCTTCCCTATAAATTGTGGTTTCTCATGGGCGTGATATCTCAGGTTTGAGAGACACTGCTTGAAACAAGGTGGAAAAGACTCAGTTTATACTCGTCTCAAGTATCTGATGGCTCAGCACTAGCCAGAACATTCATAATTTGAGCACACCTTACTAAATACCATTTTTCTCATAGCCAAAGCTACATAGTTACATAGTAGTTGTCGGGAGAAAAGGACCTCCTTGTCCATCTAGTCTGCCCTGTTTTTAGATTATCTCCTACTTTTTAACCATAGGTCCTGCTAGACCTGTGTCTGTACTTCTCCTCTGTCCTAATCTCACTAGTCCTCTGTGCCTATCACATGCATGCTTGAATACCTCCACTGTGTCTGCACCCACCACTTCTTCTGATAGCTTATTCCAGGGTTCAACTACCTTTCAGTGAAGAAGTACTCTCTCACATTGCCTCTGAATCTTCCCCATTCCAGCCTCATATCATGGCCTCTAGTACTAGTGCTCTTCCTTTGTGCAGAGAGCTGCTCTCCCCTACCTTATTAATCCCTTTGACATATTTGAATGTCTCTATCACGTCCTCTCTCTCTCTCTTCTTATCTCCAGTAAGTACATGTTTAGCTCCCTGAGCCTTTCCTCATAGTTTTTCTGATGCATGCCCTGGACTATTTTGGTAGCCATTCTTTGCACTGCCTCCACCTGGACAATGTCCTTTCTGAGATGGGGCCTCCAGAACTGGACATAATACTTGAGGTGGGGCCTCACCAGTGACCTATAGTGAGGCAAGATTACCTCCCTCTTTTTACTTGATTTACCTCTCACAATGCATCCTCCTTGCTTTACCCACTGCCTTCCCACATTGACTTGCCACTTTGAGGTCATCCATTATGATGACCCCTAGGTCCCTTTCCTGGTTAGTTGTTGCCACCTCTTCACCCCCTAGTTGGTATGTTGCCACTGGGTTCTTACATCTCATATGCATGACCTTACACTTTTGTGGCATGAAATCCCAGCTGCCATACCCTTGACTATTCCTCCAGTTTGTTTGTCTCTTCTCATCCTATCCACTCCCTCTTATGTGTCGACCCCGTTGCAGATCTTTGTGTCATCCGTGAACAAGCATACTTTCCTTTCTAGTCCATCTGCAATGTCTCCAATGAAAGCATTGAACAGTAATGGCCCTATGGTTGACCCCTGTGGCACCCAACTTATCATCTCCCCCTCCTCTGATCTCACCCCATTCACTACTACCCACTGGTTCCTGTTGCTTAGCCAGTTCTGCATCCACTTTATCACTTTTGTCCCTACCCCTAGACTGTTTAACTTGTTAACTAATCTCCTGTGTGGGACTGTGTTGGAGGCCTTCCAGAAATCCAAGTAGGCCACATCCACTGCCTCCCAGGTCCATGACTTGTGTCACCCAGTCGAAGAACTTGATTAGGTTAGTTTGGAATGATCTCCCATCCATGAAACCATGCTGCCTTGGATCCTACAACTTACTACTGGTCAGGTACTCTCTACCATTTATCTTTTGTTAATATCTCCATTACATTCCCCACTGACGTTAGGCTCACTGGCCTATAGTTCCCTGCCTCCTTCCTGTTCCCACTCTTGTGGATTGGTACCACATCTGCCCTCCTCTAGTCCCCCGGAACTACCTCTGTTTCCAAGGACTGATTGAACAGGGCTGCCAGCGGAGCAGCCAGTTCCTTCCTTAGTTCTTTTAGTATCCTTGTGTGCACCCCGTCTGGTCCCATAGCCTTGTCCACTCTTAATTTCTCCAGTTCCCTGAGTAGTCCTCCTCCATAAAGATGCTTGTGTCTACCCCCCCAGTTATTCCTTTCTCCTTTATCCGTGGATCATTTCCCTCCCCTTCTTTAGTGAATTCTGAACAAAAATAAGTGATCAGTATGTCTGCCTTCTTCTCGTCCTCTTCCACCAGTAGCGTAGCAAATTCCTAGAGGGCCTGGGTGCAAGACTATGTTATAGGGCCCCCCCCCCCATTTTGAAAAAACATCAAAATTATAATTTGGGCCCCTTAAACCTCATGGGCCCAGGTGCAGCTACACCCCTTGCACCCTTGTAGCTATGCCCCTGTCTTCCACACTTTCTTCAGCCTCCCCCTTAATTCTCACTATTCCTGCCTTGGTTTTCCTCCTTTCACTGACATATCTATAAAATGTATTATCCCCTTGCCTCACTGTCTTTGCTTTGGTCTCCTCTGTGAGTGCTTTGGCTTCCCTAATCCCTTTTGCTGCTTCTCTACTTTTGTTTCAATACTCTTCCTTATCCTGTTCCCCCTTGTGTAATTTTGTACTTTTTGAAGGCTAGTCTTTTTGCCCTTACAGCTTCTGCTACCTTCTGGGAGAACCAAAGCAGTCTCCTCTATCTCTTGTTCTTTGATACCTATTTTATACAAAGGCTTATATCATTCACCATTTTTATTTTTGACCACCCAACCTCTACCCCGCCCCTTTTTGTATCTTTGCCAGTGCCCTGCTAACCCCCTCTCCCATTCTCCTAGAGTCTACTCTCCTGAAATCTAGGACCTTTGTTTTGGTGTGGAATGCTTCTTTCTCTAGTCTTACCTCATAGTGTACTGTTTTGTGATCGCTCATTCCAAGATGATCCCCACTGTGACTCTGGTTACACTGTCTCTGTTTGACAGTACCAGATCCAGTATGGTCCCCTCCTGTGTAGGTTCATCTACAAGCTTTCTTAGCAATACCCCTAGTTGATCCTTCAGAACATCCCTAGTCCTATTAGTTGATGCTACTGGGATGACCCAATCCACATCAGGCATGTTGAAATCCCCCCATCAGTATTACCTTCTCCCTGTTGGACACCTCCCTGACTGCTTTCATAATTTCCTTATCCACTTCCTCCTTTTGTGTAGATGGTCTGTATATAACCCTTGTTTGTATTATGGCCCCTCCGTGTGCCTCCAGGGCTACCCATTACATCCCCCCTTCCCCTCCTTCCCTTGGTATCTCTGTGGCTTTAATAGCATCCTTTATGTACAATGCTACCCAGCCTCCCTTTTTGCCCACTCTGCCCCCTCCTAAATAGCACTTATCCCAGTATCGCTACTTCCCAGCCTATGTTTTCATTAAACCATGTCTCTGCTACCGCCAACAAATCCAGATGTTCCTCCACCATGACAGCCTCCAGTTCTGCAACTTTACTATCCAAGCTCCTGGCATTTGTAGACATGGCCTTACAGATGCTATTTCCTGTTGACCTGTTCCTATTTTTCTTACTGTCTTTATTTTCTACACTGTGTCTGCTGTCTGTATCCCTTTTGTCGTCTGTCTAGCCTTGGCGTATTGAAAACTTTCAGCCTGGGCCCCCAGAGCACTGGGGTCCCAAGAAGTTTTAGATGCCCACTTAACCTCCATTTTTCCAGGTTTTGTATATTGCTAATATAGAGTAGCTCTTTCCCCATAATTATTACATTCTAATTCGGGGTGGGGACAAGTGAAAAACTCTTTATCAAACTGAATGATGAGAAATGAGAAGCACAAATCATAGATGTTTGTTTGTTGATTTATTTAATTATGTATTTATTTATTGTCTGCAATCCTGTAGAGCCTTTTTGACTAATAAATGTGATCAGTTTGAGTGATTCTTTTTGGACAAGGTGGCTTCTGTTCATGCTGGGATATCCCCAAACGACCTGTCATTGGCTGCAGTACCCAGTCAGGCAGTGGCACTCGGTCAACAAAGGAGGAGTTTGAGCCAGTGTTGGTGGATGCTGTCCTCTGGGTGGTTTCAGTTTGTGTCCTGCCTACTGTTTATTAGACCCTGGGCTGACCCAGATTCTTTTAGAGTGTTGGGGTAAACTCAGTCTGATATTTGTGGAGATTGTTGGGTGTTCAGTTAGGGAGGAGATTTTTCCTGCTGCCTTGAAAAAGGCAGTGGTGAAGTCCCTCCTAAAGAAACCATTGTTGGACCCTGATGATCTTGCAAATTACAGGCCTGCATGAACCTTTCCTTTATTAGGAAGTTGAATGAGAAGGTGGTAGTAGTGCAGCTAGAACAACACCTGGAGAAATTTGACACTTATGAACCATTCCAGTCCAGTTGCCGGCCACATCATAGTACAGTGATGGCCTTAGTCAAGGTGCACCATTTTCCCCTTCTGGCTAGGGCATCATTCCATCCTTGTTTTGCTTGCCCTGTCATCGGCATTTGATACAATGGACCATGGTGTGCTGTTAACCCATCTGAGGCATTGTGTAGGAGTCGTATGTATGGTGCCATGGTGGTTCAGTCCTACTTAGCCAGCAGGTACAGCAGGTGGCACTTGTCTCTTCAGTCTCGAGCAGTGCTGCATTCTGCTGTGATATACCCCAGGGGTTGATTTTGGCTTCTTTGTTGTTTGCCTGGTACAAGTTGCCATTGGAGGAGATCATTAGACACTATGGTTTAGGTTTTCATTGCTACAATATGCTTATGGTACCCAGCTACATGTGTCTTGCATGCCTGATGATGATATGGCAGTCCTGGAATTGATGGAGTGTATAAGGGAAATTCAGGATTGGACTGTGGCCAACTGGTTCAGACTGAACCCACTGAAGACTGAGGTGTTGCTAGTGGAGCAGGGTTAGTGTGGTTCAGCAATAACAAGCAGTGGTGCAGTCCTTCCTTCCTTCCTTGGATAGTGTACTGCTTGAAGCCATGGATTGGATGAGGAATCTGGGGCCCATTGCAGACTTCAAGCTTACTGTAGGATATCAGGTGTCAGCTGTTGTCTGCAATGGCTTTTACCATCTCCGGAACATCTCCCGGAAAAAAAAAAACTTTCTGGAATCAGTAGATCTGCTGACTGTGGTGCAGCACTCCCTGGTTACAACTACAATAGACTACTGCAGTGCTCTTGACCTTGAGTTATTCACAAGGTTGTTGCATCGCTTTCATCTGGTCAAAATGCGGCAGCCCAGCTGGTAGCTCTGACCTCTTGGTTCCAGCATATTACACTAGTTCTCCTTGTTCTGCACTGATGGCCAGTGCAGGGATGCATCAGCTTCATGGTGTGCTTGTTAACACACAAGGCCTTGCATGGTCTGGGTCCAGGCAACCTGAAAGATCTCCTGACAACTTACGCTCCTGGTCGTTCCCTCTGGTCAATAGATGTGAGTCTCATTCATATTCTCAGATTGCATTTGAAGTCCTCAAGTGAGAGGTCATTTGGTGTTGGTGCCCTGATTCTCTGGAACACCCTGCAATGAGAAACGAGATACTCATCATCTCTAACTTTTTTTTTAAATTATGCCTGAAGTTTCATTTATTTTTGCTACGCTTTAGGCCATGACACTGAAGTATAATTCTACATTATTTTAATTGTGCAATACTTTTATGAATTGTTTTATTTATTTGTTTGACTAAGGCACCCAGAGCCCTAGGGAATGGGTGTCATATAAATAAAATGTCCTTGCCCACTGAAAGGGGTTGCAGAACCTCAGTATGTACCCACTGGAGAACAGCTGGAAAAGGGGAGATACAGCTGAGACATACTACTACATACATGGATACAACAGGGTGGATTTCAGCAAGTTATTAAAATTAAGGTGTCAATCAAACACTAAGTGTAACAGCCTGAGATTGGTGAGGGTAGGGTTTATTTATTTAATTTTATTTATTTCAATCTAGGATTACAATACCTTTGAGCCGAGGCTCTTTTACAAAGGTTCCACGTCAGCGTGTGCAACAGTCATAATTTTTAGTTACAAACATAACGTCACTGACTTACAGACATGTAATAACCAGTACAAAGACTTGAGCTATGAGCAAGACAATGGGAGGAGGGGTCGATGGGGAGAAGTGAGGTAGGAGATTTAGAGGGGTAGGAGATGCAGGGGTAAGGAGAGTACAGGAGGTGGGTGGGGCAGGGGCAGGGTGGAGATACAGGGGGAGGTAGGCGGGGTGGGAGACAGTGCAGCCAGGGGGCCTTGTCAAGGGAATATGCCAGGTAAGGTGTTAGGGGTGCAAAGACTGATTGTAAGTGCTGGGTGCTGGGGCATGTGCAGCTGGAACGGTGCAAATGTTAAGATGGGCAATCGCAGGATACAAGCAGTGAGAGGTGCAGCTTGGATTTGAAAAGGCCGAGTGTTGGAGCGGTCACTATGTCGCTGCCAAGAGAGTTGAGCCAGTTGGGTGCCCGATAGGCAAATGACCTTTGTCCTTGGGTCGTGCGACATCATGGGATATGTAGTAGATGGGAATTGGATCTCCTTGTAGTGACATTCCTATGTCTAGGCTTAAGGAGGGCACAGACACTAGGTGGGGCAAGTCTCATTATGATTTTCTTGGCCGTGATGCAGGTTTGGTATTTTATGCTTTTGTCCAGTTGAAGCCATCCAGAGTGGGAATAAAGGTCACATGTGTGGGTATGGCGATGTGAGCCAGTGATGAGATGACAGGCCTTATTCAGGGAGGTCGCGATACGTTTGAGAGCAGTGGTAGTTGCAGACCCATATATGATAAGACCATAGTCTATGATGCTGACAATGGAGCTTTGGACGGCCACTAACAGTGCTTCTGGGGTTAGGTGTTTCCTGTGCCGGAATAATATGCCTAACCTTGCATTGGCAGACTTTGCAACATTGCTAATATGGACAGCGTATGAGAGGTGGGGATCAAGGGTGATGTCAAGGTACTTGAACGATTGTGTTTGCTCTAGGATGGCTCCTTGTTCAGTTGCAATGGAGAGGTGGAGTTGTTTGTTTTTGTTGTGGGGGCTGCAAAAGACCATAGACTTGTTTTTTTCTGATTTAGAAGCAGTTTATGATTTAGGATTCGATGGAGGAGAAGGTCCACTGAAGTTTATTTTGTAATTGGTTTGGATCAGGGTCTGAGGTGAGAATCACAGCATCGTCGGCGTAGAGAATTATTTGTTCTGGGCAGCTGTCCGATAGTGAGTTTAAGAATAGGCTGAAGAGGAGGGGTCCCAGAATGGAGCACTGGGGGACTCCCGAGTGGACCGGTCTAGGGTCCGAGAGTGTATCAGCGATTCTTACTGTTTGGGACCGTTCTTCAAGGTAGCTCTTAAACCAGCCAATGGTGTCGGTTGACAGCCCAGTGTTCTGAAGCTGGACAAGTAGGAGGCGGTGATTGACGGTGTCGAAGGCTTTAGTTAAGTCAGTGTAGATTGAGCCAAGTAGTTCACCAGAATCAAGTGCATTGTGGATTGCACCGGTGAATTCAAGTAGGGCTGTGGAGGTGCTGTGACCTTTGTGGAACCCGTGTTGTTACTTGCACAGGATGTTGTATGTATCCAGGTATTCTGTGAGCTGGTCCGAGACGATGCGTTCTAGTGCCTTGGAGAGTGGGGGTAGTAGGGAGATAGGTCTTTAGTTATCGTGGGCAGTTTTGTCACCACTTTTATGGACTGGGGTGACAGTGGCAGATTTCCATCTGTCTGGGAACTGGCTAAGGCTGAGGGAGAGGTTGAAAATTCTGGTCAGAGGATTAAGCACTTCATCAAGTGTGACAGACAGGATTTTGAGATCGAGGGAGTCATTACTGAATCTTGATTTACCAAGGGCTATGGTAACGTATTTGCGTACTTGGTGAGCCTTGACTGCTTTGAAAGTAGAAGCAGGGGAAGCTGGTGGGAGTAGTGTTCATTCCAGACAGGGGGGCTACACCATCTTTGAAGTAGTCCTGAGGTAGGACAGCTCTGAGGTTGGTAAAGGCTTTGTTAAAAGTATCCACAATGGTTTTTGGGTTGAGGGTTGTGGTTCCGTTGATGTTGAGTATTGATGGGGGGGGTTTTGGGTGGATTCCCAGTGAGTTCCTTTAAGTTCTTCCAGAATTCCCGACCATTTCCCTAGGAGTTTGTGAGAGCATGCTTATAGTAGGTGGACTTCATTTGCCGGATGGTTTTGGTGCAATCATTGCGAGCACGTTTGTAGTTTTGGATGTCATTTTGCTTTCCAGAGTTTCTGGCCAGCTCCCATAGGTGTTCTCTTGTTTTTTAGCATCCTGAGAAGGTCACCTGTGAGCCAAGGGTTACTCAGTGATTTGACTTTGCAGTTCTTAATAGGAGCATACGTGTCACAGCCCACAGTGAAGATGTTTATGAAGTGGTCAAGGGCAGTGTTTACTTTGGTTGCATTGAAGATAGGGGACCAGTCTTGGTGGAGGAGGTGGGATTTGAGTTGAGGAAGGTGACCACGGGGTAGAACCCTGCTGGTGATTGTTTTTGGTGGTTGTTTGATGAATTTATTTGACCAGGTGCAACTAACAGGGGAGTGATCACTGAGAGAGTCAGGGAGGACATTAGTGTTAGATATCCGCGATGGGTGACCGGTAAGGATCCAGTCCAACAGTGTGCTGGTGCCGGTCCTGTAATTTTTCCTGGTTGGTGAGTCAACCATTTGTGTGAGATTCGCCTCAGCAATGGTATCCCTGTGTGCACCAGCATCAGCCGCGGGCCAGTTGATGTTGAAGTCGCCTAGGAGGATGGATTCTGTGTCTGGGGGGAGTGACTTTACAAAGTCAAGCACAGCTGTTAGACCAGTTCCCTGTTCTTTGGGAGGGATGTATGTGGTGGCAACAGTGAAGGTTTTTTTTGGGCACTGAGGAGGATTCTCACTGGCAGTATCTGAGCAGTTGTGGGTTGGATTGAGGTAATGATGTGGTGCCCTTGTATGGAGTCTTTTAGGTAGAGAACACAGGCCCCGCCTCTTTTGGAGAGGCCATCCAGCCTAAAGACGTTGTAGCCAGGAAGGCTGATTGCATGATCCGGCACCGATGGCGTGAGCCAGGTTTCGACAACTGCCAGGATGTCAGGGCAGTGTTGGCTGGTGAAGGCCTGTAGAGCATTCATTTTAGGAAGGAGGCTGCAGATGTTGATTGATATGAATGAGAGGGCACCTGAAGGCTTGCTCAGATTAGTGGCTTTAGAGCAGAATGGGCCAGGGTTTGGGTGCACGTTGCCTGACAGCATTAGAAGAAGGAGGAGGACTAGCCTCAAGGAGCTGCGGCATATTTCTTTAAGGGAATGTTTTCGCCTGCTGGCATCTCGGGAAGTTGCCGAGCATCGACGATAGTGGGTGAGGGTAAGCATAGACAGGGGGGACCAGAGTGGAGGGCTAGGACCAGTGTGGGTGTAGGACAGTTTCATGGTGGTAGGATGGACCATGGGCAGGGGCAGTGACAGTGTGCAGCGTGCCTATGTGGAGGAAGGATGTAGGAATGTGGAAGCTGTGGGGGAGGGAGGGAAAGCAGGCTTTTGGGGAGTGCAGTAGGGGAGGAAGACAGGCAAGAAGAAATAGAATAGGGGGTAGAGAACGGTGGAGGCACATGATTAAAGTATGATTCAGGGTTCAGAGAAATCTTACCCAGTTCGAGAGGATCTCGAGGGTGGGAAGGAAGGAAGGTATATAGCAAGTAAAGAAACTGTGTCTTTCAGAGGGTAGACTTTTTTTTTTTCTAAATGAAAGAACAAGAATCCCTCTAGTGGCAGGTCTGTATAACCTGCTAATGGAAAACTAGCCACTTGAGGATATGAGGAAGTTGTTCTGTACTGAAAAGGTGGTAAATGGATGAAACAGGCTGCCAGAAGAAGTGATGAATGTTGACTCCAAATTGAAGTTTAAGAACAAACGAACATTTACAAAGGGATCGACAGGAGCAAAGATGACTCCTAGTACATTTCAGTTCTGTCAGGGAACCTGTCAGCCTAGGTAAGAAATGTAATGCAATACAGGCTAGATGGATAGAAATCCTTATCTGTCCTTGCCTGTCTATGTATATATGTAGCCATGTACTGTAACTTGTAAAGCCAAACACTCAGTAATGTTTCGGGTAAACAATCCCTGTCCCATCAACAGGCTACTTTGTGGAATTTGCTTAACCTGGAAATCAGATGGGCCAGCTGCATCTATAAATACAGTTTCACTTAGATTACATTGTGGCAGGGGTGGGAAAGAGAAGGGAGATCCAGGATGGACAGGAGGAGAGAGAATGTTAACACCTGGTGAGTGGAAGGATGAGACATAAAAGAAGCAGACAGACTAACCATCAACTCTTAAGCATAAGAAGCAGCTAAAAGTGTTGCAGTCTGTTAGGATGATCTGTCAGATGGTAAGATGATGCCTTTGGTGGCTATGGAATAGAACTAAGGAAAGCATTTGCAACTGCAAACTTTCCAGGTGTCCTTATTTTTAAGAAATGATCTCATTTGGGGGTTTTCTTGCTCAGCATTTATATCTAGTCTCCTCCCCTATGGGATATGCACTCTCATACTACCATATCAGCTGCAGTATTGACCTGTTGGAAAACTGGCAAAATTTCCCTAGGCTGACCTAAAACCTGTTCAGCTCCCCTTCCTTCCCGGAGTTATATCTGGCTATGAATGGGGGATCTGGTAAACTGACATAGCTGAGGGCAGAAAGCAATCTCAATCAAGGCCTCATTTTACCCAGAACATGGCAACTTGACTCCTTTGAGAATCTTTCAGACAAATTCCATCTCCCAAGAGAAGGTATTTGGAGGTTTCTCCAACTTCAGAGCATGCTCCTCACCTATCTATCATCCCACACAGGGCCCCTAGTAGACCAGGGATCTACTCAAAATTAGTGGTCAGCTATGTGTAAGGGGAAGGCAGGGCAAATATATAGGGTGATTAGGGAGTCCCTCTGGATCAGTCCTTGAAAGCAAAAAAATCATGGAAATCTTTTCTTGGTATTCGACTTTCTGATGAGGATCGTAATCTTTGTTGGGTGAACGCTCACATGTCCTGCAGAGACAGCCAGGGAATTTTTATACAAAATAAGGTTCTGCAGTCCTGGTACCATAATCAGTCTTTTAAAACTATTGCCTCATGATCAGTGCTGGCTGTGCGGGGCCCTGGGTTGGAACCTTCCACATATTCTGTGAGCATGTCTGTCCCTGAGACACTTTTGTTCAAAGGTCCATGAGACTTTTGAGGAGGTTTTGCAGACCCCGTGTGACACCACTCCTCAGGTAGGGCTGTTGGGACTAGTCCCCACAATGCAAGAGGTTGCTCCCTTCAATCATACTGTTGACTGTTGCTTGTGTGGAGGCCAACTGGCATAAACTGTGAACATGGAGGGCTCAGACTGTCCACTTCTGCAAGAGTGGCAAAATTCCATGGGCAAAGTAGCCATTTTTGAACAATTGTCCTACATGATGACCAGTGACCTCCAAGCTTATCATCAAATTTAGGGACCTTATCTGGCTTCCACTCTGTACCAAAATCCATGCCCATCTTAAAACTCTGGCACCAGGATTCATCAGGGGCAGGTCTTCCCTTGCTACAGATGACATCATAGGCACCCTCTCATGGTAGTATTCTCTGATCTTAGTTGATTACCACACCAGTCATATCTGCCTGGCCATGGACAGCCCTTTGTACTTAACTGGCATAGCCTGTAGAGGGAGGTGGAGGTGTGGGTTCCCCCTCAGAGACTATATGTCCCCAGCTGGGGGTAACTGTATGGTTGCAGGTTGTTGAGATTTATTTTGTCCCTTTTTCTACTCCCTACTTCTTGGTTAGTTGGAAATCCTTTCTCCAAACTTCAGAGTGACTCTGGCTAAAGGGAGTGCCCACTATAGATTTTTCTTCTCCTGGTGTGTCAGTGATCTGCTGGCTGCACCCCAGCCCCTAGCAGAAGCATTGGAACCTGGATTCCTTTTAAGTATTCGATCTTAACTGATGTGCTATATGGATGCTATACTAGTTTTCATGCATGTGTTGTACCCACTTTATATGTTGTATGTTTTGTTAGTTCAAGTAACTAATATTCTGTTGTTTATGTTTTCATTGCATTTGTCTGCATGTATAAAATATTCAATAAAACCAATTCACCACAAATAAAGGGGGGAGTATGGAAAATGGGAAATTATAGACCCATATGCCTTAAGCCAATGGTGGAAGGAATAAAGGGAAGAGACAAAAAAATCATCTAGCACTGAAAGTATGATAGATGCAAGCCAGCACAGCTTCAGAAGAGGGAGGTCATGCATGACTTACCCTCTGAGCCTCTGTGAGCAGTTATGCCAAACCTAGTGCATGGATAAACCAGTGGATGCTTTACTACTAAGTTTAATCTTGCCTTTTCCCTGTTCTGCACTACTTTATTAACTTAAGCTAATTTAGATTCTCTCTCAGATTCTCCCTACTACCTACCCCTTTGGCTCTGCCCCCTGCTAACCTCTTCCCTCTCTTAATTGCTCCATCCCCATTTCATTTAATTTGTCCAGTCTCTGTCCCCTGCTGCTCTGCTGTCTATGTTTTACCACCACCCCCCCACTCAGCTCCTTTCTCTTCTCTGTCCTCTGCTGTACCTTGCAGTTCCCTCCCCCACCCTGTATCTCTATTTAATTCCTTGTTTTTTGTTTTGTCTGCCACAGATTCTCCACTCCCTGACCAGGAGCTCTGCCCTATAGTGGTGAGGCCATTTTTCCACCACCACCACCCGCTTCAGCAAATCTCAGACCTAGGTATGGTCCCTCCACTGAGCTGGAGTTTTCAATTCTTGGTGCCTTTTCTTGGCAGCAGCCTGATTGGCCACCTTCCCTCATGGGCACCCACTGATTGGCCTCAGACAGACTGCTGAAAGTCGCTGCTGACTCTAGCTCTGCCACTTCTAGTCTCTTTCTCCTGCTACTTTCTTAATGCAAATTTTCTCCCTCCCACCCTCTCCCTCCCCGGCACTCTTTAAATCCGCTTGCCTGTTCACAAACCCCGCCTTACTGCTCTTTGGTCTCCAGTGGTTATGCAGATATTCTACGCCACTCCTAAACTGCCGCTGATTAACTGGAGGTACCACACCACTCACTGTAGCAAGCTCTAAATACCTCAATTAGGTCCCAAAAGCACAGTATCTCCACCGCACTGATGCTAGACTGCTACTGTCACCCTGGCAGCCTGTAAATCAAATAACTCCACAGCTGTGCTAACTAATTATTTTTCTTCCAGGGTGTAGTCTCTGCAAAGGTCCAAGCAGCCTTTTTTCAGTTCTCTTGCTCTTTACTCCTCCCTTTGCCATATATCATAAACTGCCCAGTCCCTTTCCTGTCAAAAGGCTATGTTGCTGTCATGACTCCTTGTGCCATGCAGGCCCCCTTTAGGGCACTTTACACTATCCTTCTTGCTCTCTGCCTTCCTCTCCTCACCACTACCCCTGCCTCCTCACCTATGCTAACTGACCTTACTTACCCCTTCCCCCGCTCCCCCCACCCCTTTTCATCCTGTCATCTATCCCTTCACCCATTCTTGTTTTTTATTCAATATGCTTTACTAGTTTTTAAACAGCATACATACAAAAGAAGATAACAAAGTACAATGACCTAGAAGCTGCTCATAAAAAACACAGATACAAAAACACTTGTACACCACATATAACAATATCATAAAAACACAAACAATGACATAACAAACTCCCCACCACCACCACCCAAAAACCCTCCTCCCTCCCCTCCCTCCCCATCTCTGCAGGAATATAGGAAAAGAAAGAATGGAAAAGAGGCAAACACAATGAAACTAAGCCAGTAAATTATGGTCGCCAAAGGGAGAGCAATGTCAGTAGAGGTTCCCAAGTACGTTGGAATATTTGGGTTCTATGATGCACAGAGGCTATATGTTTCTCTAGCTGAATGGCCAGTAGCACCTCTCAGTACCATTCCAGAACTGAGGGCAAAGTATCATCTTTCCATTGTCGAAGCATTATTAACTTTGCTACTGATGCCACAAGTGCAAGATGGGCTTTTCTAATCCGAGGTGTGCCATGTGGAAAAAAAGAGAGCAGGCAGCATTCGGGGGTGAACAAAGGTTCTAGTCCTAGAAGGGGATCCAGGATGCCTTTGATTGTAGTCCAAAAGCCTTGGGTATGGGGACAAGTCCAAAGCAGGTGGAAAAAGGTACCCAGATTCTGTTTACATTGGGAGCAGAGAGGCGAGGCAAGATAACCAATTTTATGTAGTCTGACAGGAGTGTAATATAAGTTATGCATGTTGTTAAATTGAATCAGATGTAGTTTATCTTGTTTAATAAATTTGTAAATCCCTCTCCAAATCTTGCCCCAAAATTCAGCCTCTGCAGGAAGAGATAGTACATGCACACAATAAAAACAAACCCCTGTTGGGAGATGTGGGTCTAGGGTTTGTATTTGCTTATACACACCAGAGACCACATGTGGCTGATCTGCTGCAGCCAAAAAAGCAGGGGGAAATACCTAATCCAGTCAATAGAAGCACTCTGGATAGGGGGATGGGGGGCTGATATTAGTCCTTTTACAGAACAAAGGGTTCTGAAAGAACTCTTAAAACTGAAGGTGGATAAAGCAATGGCGCCTGATGGGATTCACCCCAGAATTCTAAAAGAACTAAGGGAAGAACTAGTAACACCACTGACTACCCTTTTTAATAAATCATGGGAGGATGGTGTGGTACCTGAGGACTGGAGGAGGGTGGATGTGATTCCCCTTCACAAAAGTGGGAGCAAGACAGAGGCAGGGAACTACAGACCTGTCACTTTGACCTCAGTGGTAGGGAAAATGATGGAATCACTTCTGAAGGAAAGAATTGTTGAGTACCTAGAGGCCAGTGGGGCACAGGACCCAAGGCAGCATGGAATCACAGCGGGAAGGTCATGTCAGACAAATCTAATTGATTTCTTTGACTGGGTGACCAAAGCAGTAGACCAGGGAGGGTCTGTGAATATGGCCTACCTAGACTTTAGCAAGGCATTTGACACAGTCCCGCACAAAAGATTAATAAACAAATTAGCCAGCATGGGAGTGGGTCCCAGGGCGGTAGCCTAGGTAAAACACTGGTTGGACAACAGGACACAGCGGGTAATAGTAAATGGAGTCCACAGTGAAGAAAGGAGGGTTACTAGTGGGGTACCACAGGGCTCAGTACTGGGGCTGCTCCTTTTTAATGTTGTTATAAGTGACATTGCAGAGGGACTGGAAGGGAAAGTATGTCTCTTTGCAGATGACACAAAGATCTGCAGCAGGGTTGATACACAAGGTGGGGTGGAAAGGATGAAAAGGGACTTGGCAAGGTTGGAGGAATGGTCAAATGTATGGCAGCTTAGATTCAATGCAAAGAAGTGCAAAGTAATGCACCTAGGAAACAAAAACCCAGGGGAAGAGTACATAATGGGGGGTGAGATACTGACAACAACAAACATGGAAAGCAACCGAGGGTAGTCATATCAGATGACCTAAAGGTAGGCCAGCAATGTGAGAAGGCAGTAATGAGGGCTGGTGGATACTGGGATGGATAGGGAGATACATCACCAGTAGAAAACAGGAAGTTGTCGGCTCTCTGTACAGACAGTTGGTAAGACCACATCTGGACTACTGTGTACAGTTCTGGAGACCCCATTTCCTCAAAGACATAGACAGGGTGGAAGCTGTCCAGAGTAGGGCAACCAAAATGATGCAGGGTCTGCATCAGAAGACATATAAAGAAAGACTAAAGGAACAAAAGATGTATAGCCTTAAGGAAAGAAGGGAGAGGGGGGACATGATAGAAACTTTCAAATACCTCAAGGGAATCAACAAAGTCCAGGAAGGTAGCATCTTTCAAAAAAAGAGATGTGCAAAAACAAGGGGGCACAATTTGAAGACAGAGTAAGGGATGACTCAGAGGTAATGTGAGGAAGTATTTCTTTACAGAGAGGGTTGTGGATACATAGAACAGCCTTCCTGAGGAGGTCGTAGAGTCAGAAACAGTTGGGGAATTCAAGAATGCATGGGACAGACATAATGCAATTCTAGTGGGGGGTAGGAAGAAGTAGGCTGTTGGTTAACTAGGATCTGCAGCTTATCCATTAGGTAGGGAAATGGGCAGACTAGGTGGGCCAAGCTGTCCTTATCTGCCATCAAATTCTATGTTTCTATGTTTCTATCAGTGAACCAGGTCTCAGTGAGTGCTATGATATTGTATCTGTTGGTGGACACCCAGGATTGAAAGCATGATTTCTTAGCCAGAAGACTTTGAATATTGAGGTGGGCAATAGTGATTGTGCTGCCAGCTGGGTTAGGGGGACATTGGGGGTCGAAGTTAAAGGAGGGGGGCCAGGGTTGGGGTGTACAGAGCCAGATATCAATAAAAGTAGCAGAATAAATCTTTTCTGTCTATAAGTAATATGTTTCTTATTTTTGTGGATGGTGGAAATGTATTTTGCTGTGGTAATTGCCCAGCAGGGAGAGGCAGCTCTGTTGATAGCAGATGTTTTTGAGGAAACAGTCTAGGCAAAGAAAAACTTTTGCAAGGCTACAAGGATAGGGTGTGCAAGGAGGGGGCTTAGTGGGGTAGTAGGAGCTAGAAGTTTATTAAACAGTGGATGTTCAAAAACAACAGATAATACTGATGAAAATCTAATTCAACCCACATTTAAAGGGGTGCTCTTTTTATCATTACAAAAGTAAAAAAAAGGTGCTAAAACAAACTAAAAGTTAAGATAAAAAGGTATCATAAAACACAGGAGATAAGGGGCAATTTAAAATAGAATAAAACAAATAGGTCAAAATTTTCATCGCTAACACACACTGCTGTCATGGATGACATCAAGCTAGCTAGGGTGGACTCCATTAAGGGTGGCAGAAAATTTGAAGAGGACCTGAACAAGTTAGATGATTGGCTGAGCTTTCTGGGTCTTGGATTTAACGTAGCCAAATGCGAGGTGTTACATTTTGGGAGGCAACACAGGGTGAGGACCTGCACACTGTGTGGGACTCCTCTTGCTGCAGTGGAGAAGTAGAAGAATGTGGAGACCATGAGACAAGGGGATAAAGCATGACAAGCAGTAGGCAGCCACTGTCAGGAGGGTCAGCAGAATGCTAGGGTACATAAAAGGGGAGTAAAAGGCAAGGCGGGGAAGTTCAATGTCAGCTCTGGAGGTAAAAAATAATTAGCCATTGGCTAAACCCCATAGCCACAATCATCTTCTTCTTTTCTTTTCTTTTCTTTTTTTTTTCAGCCATTTGGCCATTTTATCTATTTCATTTTTCAAACTGACACTAGCTAACAGAGTCAGGGGTGTAAGGGTGTGTGCATGTTCTTAGATTTGCATTCTGCTCTGAATGTTGGGCCATAAAACCAAGACTAGTGCATGCCTCACCATAGTTCCCCATATGTAATGGTGAAGAAAAGGAGAGGAATTTGTTTAAACAGCAACTCTCATACAAACTGCATGATAAAGTGATTTACCAAACAGGGGCCCGATTCCAAGACAGCGATGAGGGCAAGGTGCAGTGCAAAGTACGCCAGTGCGTAAAGTTACGTCAAAATCCCTATGACATGCGAGCTGCACCATTTTCCAAGAGAAGCACCAGATATGATAGAAAATGCAAAATTACACGTCGCAAGTTATGGCTGCAAGACATGACATAACTCACAATAACAGCATAGCAGTACACATGTCGCAACTCGCAATACTGTCAGCAGTACATACCTCTCGACTGTCCCATGGTACATGGCACGGTTCCCTACTGTACGTCCCATCACATCTCTGTTCCACAGTGCGATGCCCTGTCTCACATTCTGTGTTTGGCTGTTGTGCTACATGCTATGGTACATGTTGCACAAGGTATGTATTTCACTTACTATTGGCCTGTCTGGCCATGCTGCTACCTATTTCACTGTGTCCTGGGCTTCCTAGGGCGCATTTGCTTTGGTGTTCCACTGTATGCCCATTAGTTCCATATGCCGGGCCTACTGGTAGGGGGTATGCTGCAGTCTGGTTTGGGGGGGGGTTCTATGGCCTGTGCTCTGGTTAGGAGACCTTTTCTTTGCTCTAACTTATGTTACCATCCTCTGACATGGTTCATTATGTCACCTGTTCTGCAATAGCAGTTCTTTGGTGCTGGTGTGTTACGCATGTCGTAAGCCACATTTCACAGCAATGTAGGCATTCTTTGGCATAACTGCGGCGTAACTTGCTTTTATCATAGCAGTTGAGGGTTGCGGCATAAGTGTTCTTTTGGAATTGCGCATGTCACAAATTGCAGGAAGTAGGCTGTTGGTTAACTAGAATCTGTAGCTTATCCAATAGGTAGGGAAATGGGCAGACTGGGTGGGCCAAGTGGTCCTTATCTGCCGTCAAAGTCTATGTTTCTATGTAACTTATGATTTGCACTATCAGGACTGGCGTACCGCATTTATGTCTGGCGTAACTGTCTTGGAATCAGCCCCCAGGAGAGTTAGGGGAGAGAATGTCGCTGCCATAAGATGTACAGGGAGATTCAAACAGCACACACACACACACACAGGTTAACAAGAGGTTCAGCACAAAGAGGTTAATTGACTTGAGTGGGGTCACTCTTTGACTAACGATGTTGGGATTCAAACCAGAACCTTTTGATTCAGAGCTTTGTGCTATTAACCACTAGGCGAACATTCCTTCTTCTCCTCAAACCCTAAAAAGTCCCACTCAGTACAGTTGTCCACATACCCCATCCCCATCCATTTTTCCCTTCATCCTCTTAACTTGACAACTGTGCCTTCAGTGGAGCACAGCCTTGTGTGACCCCATCCATTCTCTGGAAGTTACCAGGGCTGCTCTTCATGTCATAGGGCCGGGCAGGTGACTCTCTGTGCCATTGTGCTTCAAAAAAGACATGGTGGGCCCAGCTGTGTGGAGGGCTGAAGCTCTGGATACCTCACTTCCTTCGACAGCAGTGTCCCTAGTTTGGGAAAGGGGCAGGGTCACCTAGTGGCTGGCCAGGGGTGTGGATCATCCCCAGGGTGGAGGACTGAGCATCCTCCTCCCTCGGGGGCTGACTGTGTCCAGCTGCTCATCTGCCATCTGGAGGAATCTGCTGGCTGGCAGCACAGCAGTACCACACAGGGGGAGGGACCCCCCATGCAGAAAGAAATCAGATCCTTCACAGGCCTCACATTGCTGACCTTCAGGAAATGTGCTGTGGCAGAGGACACCAGTGGAGTAAGGTAAGTCCCAGAGAAGCTGGGTGACAGAGCTGGAGGTACCAGTCAGATGGGGTAGTCAGACAGCACAGGCAGCTAAAACACTAAAAAAGAAGACAAGGCTAAACATTAGGGAACACAGCCATGTGTGTCCTCACGCCTCCATTCATGCCTCCTTACTGATAACCAATAAACTTCCTCCACACTTCTCAGCCTTGCCACCCTCACCACCCAGTCATTACAGGCCCTCAAATCACCCTATGCAGAAAAATTAATGTTTTTAAACAAGTAAAGTTCTGCATAATGATTCTCATTTTCTTCATCTAATTGCCTAACCTGAAATGCTGGTATTTTCACTGCAGTTATGCTCTGTGCAAGAATACTGCCATTTGGTTGCGGCAACAAAATACAGAGGATTAGGATCTTCATGCAGCATTGGTCTCATTTAAACAAATTCATTTTACTACACAGGATGACTTTGGGGCCTTTAAAGACTGAGAGGGGAGTATTGGTTGAGAAGGTAGGGGTGGGTTTATTGATTAGTAAAATGGGTAGTGAAGACTGATATGGGTGGGAGAGGGCATGGAAAAGTGGACTTTGGCAGGGTCTGCTTGTGTTTAGTGGCTGCCTTGTGACAAATTTCCTTGCTCCATCCTAGAGCAACACCATGCTCCCTTGGGTACCTAAGTCAATGGATAGACATAAAAAGCACTCACTAATGGTGCCAAATTGAATTTGAAATGTTATTTGGTATCTTGATTTATTTCTTAGCCAAATGGTGAGGCAGCAAATACAGTACATAATACCAACACTGGAGAAGTTATCCTCCCTTTTTAGAAAACCACAGTAATGTCCCATCTGGAGTAATACATGCCAGTCTGGGTTCTAAATGTGAAAGGGACATTGAGGTAGTAGGGAAGATGCAATGCATGGTCACCATAGTGATCACGGGCATGGAAGACAGATGCTATGAGTGTGACTGGTGGCCCATAACAGGTTTATGCTAGAAAAAAGGTGGCTGAGAGGGGAAATGTCTGTTTTCTGCATAGTCCAGGGTATTGGCAACATCAGACGGACAGTGATCTGTACCTTCCAATAGGACATGGGGCCATACCCTGAAGCTCAGAGTTGTTAAATTTCAGGATAATGTAAGGAAGCACTGTATCTCCCAGAGGGTAGTGAATCTATGGAACAGCCTGCCAGCAGAGACAGTGGACATGAAGACAATACAGGCCTTCAAGGTATGTCTGGACAAATATCTGCTAGCAGGGGAATCACTGGGTAGTAGAGTGGGCAGAAAACTCCTTACTAAGGAGATTGGTGGGTAACAGAGTGGATAGGAGACTCCTTATCAAGGGAATCACTGGGTAGTAGAGTGGGTAGCAAACCCTTTACCAACAGAATCATTCAGTAGTAGAGTGGGTCGGGAACCTCTTTAAATTAATACTTGCCTGCACAACATACTTACTCATGCCAGCTTATGAATGATGATATGATGAACCAAGAATCACTTCTAGCCTTGTGTTACTGTGATTCATTTAAAAAGGAATGCACTCGGCAATATCCAATATAGACATGCACAATATAGATATGTATCAATATTTTGAAGACAGCATACCATATATGAAAAAAATGTTTATTCTCCTTGTTTTTTTTTCTGTGTGACCTGACCTCTCAAAGCTCAGCCCCCAACTCCCTCCAACCTCCACCCCCCAGGACATACCTTGGTATGGCAATCACCCAGGCTTATGCACTCTGCGTGTGGTCGATGGCCAGACACAACCCGACGGACATGTAGTCGAGGAGCCTGGTGGCACCACCAGGAAACCTCCCTGGCTTAGCCCCCCAGGGAGGGGTCACAGGACCGGTTAACACCACCAGAACTTAAGTCACTGTGTCACTGGCCAAGTGCCTGGGCAGCACAGAGGCAGAGAGGTGGGGCATCATAGATGGAACAGCAATGATTTTTGCTGCTGTAAACTGCCGGGAGGCGTGACATGCAATGACGTGAAGCACCAAAGCACAACATCAAGCATGTCTCCCCACTAGACAAGTGCTGGTCACTGCTGGCCCCCAGCCTCTGCTAGAGGTCCGTCAGGTGCCGGACACTACATCCCCTCCTCCCGGAGAAGGAGAGCCATTCCTAGGATGCTCAATCCTTCTCCCCTGCCTTCTGGCCGTCTGACTCCCGAGCCCATCTTTGAACCCAGATTGTTGGCATTGCAAGCAGACACCCTACCACTGTGCTGGTGGGCCGGCGTTTATACCCATTGTTGGAGATATGAGGAATAATGAATGGGTGACCATACACAAGTCTTTGTTTCCATTGAGGGGTAGAGATAACAGCATATGGACCTCAAGAGTGAAGCTCGAGAGCTCCACACTGTTATCTCTGCCTGAGAAGGAAGCACCAGGCGAGTTGTGCATGGTCACCATATTTTATTTTTTATAGTATATGGTTTTGTAGAGGGAAGTAGCAAGCTGCACTGAGGGCTGGTACAAAGAGGGAGAGTGGAGTTAAAATGAAAGAGGGCTGGCAGGCGGGAGTCAGGCAAGCGAGGACACAGGTACACTTAATGACAGAACATACACAACATCTTTAGAATATGCACAGTAACTTTTCAATCATGCACAGCAACCTTTTTTGAGAGCCACTGAATTCCATACACAATAAGACCTAACCATATACTATATTTGAATCCTTCAATTGGAGCATGGAAAGGTTTCTAAAGTTTTGGACAAATGTGGTGCCCACACCTGCCCTCCTAGTTTGAGCATAAACTACACCACTGTAAATACAATAATTAGAGTTAAGGACAAATCTAGCATGTTGTAATATGTGATAAGTCTATTGGGACACAATCTTTAATTAGAAAGACCTATAAAGCTCTTAAACTAAACTCTAGGATACTTGTGTACAGACTTTCTGTTTCCATCGGTATAAAAATATGTTCAGGCTAGTATTCAATGTTTAGAAGTTAACTTGAGATCATCAACACACCTTCAATGAGGGATTTAGGTTCTGTTACAGGCTTCCTAATAATAACAATGACATATTAGTACAAGGGTTCAGTATGAACTCACACGTAGAATCAAAGGATCTTCTTGGCATGTTCACTGAGTCCTTATGGATTTTAAGGAGTAAATACATAGAAATCGAAACATAGACATTGATGGCAGATAAGAACCACTAGACCCATCCAGTCTTCCCATTTTCCCTGCCTGCTGTAAAAACTGCAGTCTCTACTTGATCTCCATCTTTACCTCCTTGTTCCTATTGCTAGGGTTCCCCTATGCCTATCCCATGCATGTTTGAATTCCCCCACTGTGTTTTCCTCCACCACCTCTGCTGGGAGTCTGTTCCATGCATTAACCACCCTTTCTGTGAAGAAATACTTCCTCACGTTACCCCTTAGTCTACTCCCTTCCAACCTCATGTCATGCCCCCTCATTTCTGGACATCTCCTGTTCTGAATGATGCTACCCTCCAGTATCCTATTTATGCCTTTTAGATATTTGGAGGTTTCTATCATATGTTCCCTGTCTCTCCTCTCCTCCAGGGTATACATCGATTAATCAATCAATCAAAATCTTTATTTATCTAGGCGGACACCATTGATCAAGCTCATTTGCAAGGTGGACCTGCATCTCACAAGTCATAAATGATACAAAGGATCATACATCAATACAAAAGGAAAAAAAAAAAGAGATAATACAATGTAATACATAGGAAGAACAGCAGTGAAATGAGTGAGGAGGGCATACATACTAAATAAAACCACACATAGTTACATACAGTAAGGAATACATTTGGGTAAAAAAGAGGGAGAAACCAGACAAAGATGCAAATAAATGGTGAATGCAGCCCTATAATCCAAAAGGATCTGTATAAATAACTAGTTATAAGCATAACAGGTTAGGAGGGTGGACAGGGGGAGTGGAGAACAGGTGGAGTCTAGAGTACAAGAGTACTTGGGGATGCACTCGGCAAAGGCGCTCACCCTCCGATGGTTTATGGCTTTACCATGACTCTGCTGAATTTGGATCCGGCTTAGTGGACTCGGGCGTCGGCTTCAGGGGCGCTGCCGCCCGGTAAACGTGCATAGTACGGTGGTCGGGTAAGGAGCCCTGGTGGGGTGTGGAGCCGTAAATCATAGACGGTTGAAGCAATGACAGACCTCTTCAATTAGTTTTGCATATAAAGTTTTAAATGATGAGACACTTACTGGGGTTTTTAGTTTCAGTAATTTTTGTATTTTGTTCCACAGGGTTGGCAGTGAGACGCTTATGGCCGCTCTCCCAATGCACGTGCGGGCCCTTGGTATTGTGATTGCAAATTTTTTTACTGTAAGTATTACCTGAGCAACCGCTCCCGTCGTCACGGAGCAAAAACCACACCACTGGGTTTTGTCTTAAAGTCGCTTTATTTGATTACATTTTTTACATGCATGCAGGAGTTTTGCAAAGGAGAAAGCTCCCTGATTACAATTTACAGCAGCTTTTTATAAGCTAGATTTTGCACTTTTTATCTTGAAAAAATACCAACATTTTAGTATAAGCCAATTATATAACAGAATAACAAGTTGATACCAATGTAACAGAAAAACAAGTTGATACCAATGTATGGGGTACTTTTCCACTGCTTATTCCATTTCTTTCCCAATACTTCTTGATACATATGCCTGGGTCAATCTGACCTGAGTGAAACAATGAGTTTCACTCACACCATAGCAACGTACAGCTTGCCTTCAATGCCTCAACGTGCTGTTATCTTATATTTTGCCCAAGCATGTTGTTATCTTATACTTTGTCCGAGCCTGTTATTCAGGCTGGTACAACCAGTTCTGCCCAGTTTTATCTTGCTTTCTGTTTCTACAAATGTACCTCAAGTAACTTCAATAACATTCTATAACCCTGTAGAAAACAGCATGAACTCAGAAATTTCTACTACATTCATTATGACTTTGTTACAGCATGGCTTACAAAGCAAGCATAGCTTCAAGGCATATAATAGCAAATATAGCTTTAGGATATATAAAAGTTCCCTCACACTCTCCCCCCTTTTGATACTGTGTATCAACTTGTGAACTATTACATCTTAGTCACGTCTGGGACATCATAGAATGGGAACACCCCGACTAATTTGCTAGGGTCTTGGTCCTTGGGGTGTAATAAGGGGTGCAGCTGGGTGATGGCATGTGGCGACAAGATGCTACACAGTTGTCGCAAGAGAAATTTGAGCAACACAGTCAGGAGCCATAATGCCAGTATTACCACCATGATTACTGCCACCCAGTGGAGGAGGGTAGTGCCCCAGTCACTAAATATGCTTGAGAACCATGACCAGGGGTCCCAGCCCTGCGATATAGGTGCATGCTCACTAAGTACACGCTGCTGTAACGTTTTTATTTTTTTAATTACTTGCTCTAGTTTTTGGGAGTTATCAGGTACATAGGTGCAGCATTTTTCCCCTATAATGGCGCACACCCCCCCCCCCTTGCAAGGCTAATACATAATTAAGTGCGGCTCTATTTTGCAAAGCTACGATTTTAAGGGCTTTTATTTTAGCTGTCAGCAAAGCAGTTGATTTTAAGGTATCATTAATTAACGTTTTTAACTTATAGCTTAACTGGTCAATGTAATGCATGTTTTGAACAACACCCCACCATGGGAAGATTTTTGCCCACATTTTTTTTCCACTGGGACGCGTTTATTTGCGTCCGGCACCTTTTTTTTTTAACTTGATTTATATAGCTTACACGCTGATGTATAGCAGATGCATTGTACTTATATACGTGGGTCACAGGGTGGAGTGTGGCTAGATAGCAGCAGCCCGTCCACCCCATAGGTAGAAAAAGATAAGGCCTATCCCCGCATACCCAGTATAGACCTGACAGACTGCCCACAGCAGTGAAATTAGGATGTACTGTGTGGGCATCTGCTTGAGAGCAGTTAGTTATGGTGGACTTGGACTTGGTGGTGCTGTTGTAGTGCCTACAATATTGGCACGTGGACCATCCCAGTGGCGCTAAACTTACGGTTAATTGCTTATTACACAGGCAGAGCCTGGCTGATATATTTTGCTGTCTAACGTCTAGATACAACGGGTTGACACATTTGTATTATTTGGTGGGCTGTACCATGCAGTAAAATCGTGCCCCCGAAACACAGTTAGGTTTTTTATTTTGTTTGCAGCATAATCTGGGGCATTAGTGATGTTTCTTCCCCTGATGGCACCGAGAATCTCGCTGGCCTTAGTGCTATTTACAGGCCTGGGTTTTAGGTGGAGCCCTACGGCTGCAGAGAAAGGAGAGCTAGTGCATACATAGCAATTAGAGACATTAGCATGATTAGCATGTAAGTTTATTAAAGTCCACCAAGTGTTCGTAATGTGCAATGGCTCTGTGCTGCGGTGGGAGCAGTTGCTCCCCTTGTATCCAGAGCCCCATAGCAAAAATAGCAGCGATAGTCCGAACGAAAACAGAACGATAACAATTTTTATGGTTGCTCAGTTTACTGTGCAATGGTATTGACTGTAGAGGCTGTAACCAAGTGACAATGAGATGCGTGAATTCACGTTTCTCTCTCCGCGATCTTTATGGCAGTGGCGGTAGTCAGGAGCACTTGAAACGGTCCTCGCCACCTCGGGTGCACCACTTTTTTTTTTGGAAGTCCTTGATAACCACGAAGTCTCCTGGCTGTATTTTATGCAGGGGTCCCTCCAAGGGAACTGGAAGTACAGCTTTTACCCTAGGATAGAGAGATCTTAAAACAGCATTAAGAGATAAACAGTAGGCAATCATTTTATTATTTAAACCGTGCAATGTTATTTGGTTTTGTGGGATGGGGACATTTGTCATTTTAAAGGGCCTTCCCATCAAAATTTTATGAGGTGATAAACCCATGGGGACAGCTCTTCCCCTCATACTTATTAGGGCTATTGGTAGTGCCTTTACCCAACTAAGGCCAGTATCTGTCATAATTTTGGTCAATTTTAGCTTTAATGTCTGATTTGCCCTTTTTACTGCCCCTCCCGATTGTGGGTGGTATGCACAGTGCGTTTGTAAATCCACTTGCAGTGCCTCACACAAGGTTCTGATGACTTTATTTGCAAAATGCGAGCCATTATCGCTGGAGAGCCGGGTGGGAATCCCCCACCTTGGTATGATTTTTCTAATCAGGGCCTTTGCTACTGTACAGGCCGTGGTTTTCCGTACTGGGAACGCCTCTACCCACTTTGAAAACATATTTATAATCACTAAGCAATATTTATACCCTTTACATGGGTTTAGCTCAAAAAAATTTATTATTAAATGTTCAAAAGGTCCTGTAGGAAAATGATGGGCAGAGTGGGTTACTTGGAGTCCTCTGCCAACATTATTTTGCATACATATTACACACTTTTTACAAAAATCTTTAGCATATACGGTAAAGCCAACAACATACCAATGTTTATTTACAAGATTGACTATTCTACTTTTTGAAACATGATCGGCCCCATGGGCCAATTTTGGCAAAAAGGGAAATACTGCCGAGGGCAGGCAGAGCATGCCATTGGGGTTTGTCCACACCTTAGTGCTAGCATCAAATTTACAGTTCGCTTGCCAGTTACTTTTTTCTTTTGCACTGGCCAACTGTTGTAAAGTTGCAACATCCTTTACTGAGAATAAATTAAGTTGGTTAGTTACAGTCAAAGACATTTGAAATTTTGGAACACTTCCAGAAAGAACTGCTTTCTTTGCAGCTGCGTCAGCCCTCACATTTTCTGCAGAAACAAAATCTTGGTTAGAAGTATGGGCTTTGACATTTTACAATTGCTAACTTTTTTGGCTTTTGGATTGCTAACAAAAAATTTTTTACCAAATTTGCATGCGCAATAGGTTTTTCAGCTGCTGTTAAAAACCCTTTGTGTTTCCATAGGGTGCCAAAATCATGAGCTTCCCAAATGAATATCGACTATCTGTGTATATATTAACTGTTTTGCCCTTGGCTATTATACAAGCTCGTCAGAATATGAGTTTAGCAACGGGCTCGGCGTTACGTGGGGTAACTTTGCTCCTTTCACGACATAGTTTTGAGTACACACTGCATAACCTACCAAGGGGGAGCCTTTTTTGTCTCTTTGTGCCGAGCCGTCAACAAATAATTTTAAGTCTGCGTTTTGTATGGGTACGTCAGTGATATCCGGTCAAGGCTTACAGTTTAAATCAATCACTTGCCCACAGTCGTGCTCCTCCCCCTCCTCCGAGGTGGGGAGCAACGTCGCTGGGTTTAAAGTGGTGCACCTTTTCAAAGTTATGTTAGACATGGTTAGTAACACATTTTGATACTGAAGCAATCGTGCAGGTGTTAAATGAGCTGTGCGAGCTTGTAGCAGAATAGAATGCACAGAATGAGGCACATGCACCGTCAAAGCACAGAATTTTACCAGATCCATGCATGCCAACACCGCTTTAGTAGCCGCTGCCACCGACTGCAAGCAAGACACCATTCCACATACCACTGAGTCCAAACGCTTCGGGTAATATGCTATGGGCCTCTGTCCCCCTCCATGTTCCTGTGTCAATACAGCTGACATGTAACCTCCTTTACCATTTACAAACAGATTAAAACCCTTTTTATAATTTGGTAGTCCCAAACAAGGACTTGTAACCAATACATTTTTAAGTTTTGCAAAACAGATCTCTAGATCAGGTGTCCACCTGATCTCCTTAGTCATTTGCATTTTTTTGCCAAATATGGCTTCATGGAGGGGTTGTGCCAACATAGCATAATCCACGATCCAGGCTCTACAATAGCCCACCAACCCCAAAAAAGACATTATTTGCTGCTTGGTAACTGGGCGTGGCCAAGCTGTTATGTTTTTAATTCTTTTAGGGTCTAGCTTTTTACCACTGCCAGACAACACATGACCCAAATATTTTACTTGCTTTTTACACAGTTGCAATTTTTCTCGAGACACTTTATGCCCATTCTCAGCCAAGAAAAGTAATAAAGCTTTTGTATTCTGTTCATTTACTTTCTTACTGGGGCTAGCAAGCAATAGATCATCCACATACTGTATTAGGGTACTGCCGATGGGGGCCTAAGCGGATAGATTCTCTCTTATTTGAGCTGAGAATACTGCTGGAGACTCAGCATAGCCTTGAGGCATGCGAGGTCCAGGTCCACTTTTCCTTTTGTAGGTGAATGCAAACCATTTTTGGCTACTGGGTTCTACAGGGATACTATAAAACGCATTTGTTAAATCAATGACCGTGAAATAACAGCTGTTATGTGGAATGGATGACAATACAGTAATTGGGTTTGGCACTACCGCGGTACGTACATGTACTGCTTTAGTTACCGCTCTCAGGTCCTGCACAAAGCGGTAACTTTTATTTGGCTTTCTCACTGGTAAAATTGATGTATTTACCATTGCATATGGGCAGGGGACGATTACTCCCCTTTTCACTAATGCTGCATGCACTGGGGCTATTCCCTCCTCCGCCTCTTTACCCAGCGGATACTGATGCCTATTCGGTCTGTAAGAGGACTTTGGCTTGACCATAAGGGGCTGTGCATTTTTTAGTAATCCCACATCATACTTTGATTTTGCCCATAGCTTTGCTGGTAACTTATTTATCCAACTTACACTTTTCTGCATGCTTATTTTTTTACAAACCTTTTGCACATTCACTTTTTTTTATCCACTTGTACCTTAACCTTTTTGTTAATTATGTATTTTTTACAGTTCCCAGCCCTTGATATTAGCTTGCTTTTTACACATTCCCAATCACACAACTGTACCATTTTTCTACCCATGGCCCTAATTCCTTCCACTCAAGGGGGGGGTTCTCTTGCCATGGTAATGTGCGGGTATGACCCTGGCTCTTTGAATACTTTTAATTGCTCTGCATTTAGCCTCACTGAGGCTGCACAACGATTCTTTGCTACATATATCTCTGACACCCAGATGGCCTGTTCTACTGGCTGTTTTCCCCACTTTTTGCACTCATAAGTTAGGTCCCGACCTCCCACTGCATAATGTGTTGTACAATGCAAATCTGTCTGTAACTGCAACTGGCCATGTGTTACTACTTTTGCCCATTCTTGTAGCCAACCCACCTTCTTTGGTTTTGTTAATTTCCAACTATACAGCCAATCCCCTGTTTTTTCTGCCAAACATGGATACAAACCCACCCCCGGCGCTTTTATATTAACCCCCTCTGGGGTACAAGTAATGTGTGCATTTACCTTTGACAGGAGATCCCTTTCCAATAAATTTACAGGACAGGTCGTGCTACTGAGGAAAGTATGTTGTAATTTTATTTTTTCACACTGAACCGGTAATGAGATTGTTAATTGCTCTCTTTGTGGTACTCCTGATGCCCCTATTGTTGTCACCATTTGACTGGATAAGGGTGCATTTAACTTGCTTCTTTGAATTACTGACATCGAGGCACCTGTGTCTATTAAGAAAGTCAACTTTGTGTTTATGATTATTAAGTCTATTACTGGACTACCTTCTGGCATTGTTGAAGCACATAGCATTTGTGAAAAGGGGGAGGGGGAGTGTTCCTCTAACCTTTAGCTGTCATTGGCAAAGCCAACATTATTAGTCCAGAACTGAGGATCCCGAGGATTTTCACCCCATCCTTTGCTGATTTGGCTGCCACTGTTGTGGAGCAGGAGGAGGTGGTGGCCTGAAACAAGGGCATTGGAATCTTGATTACGCTGCCACTGATTTGCCTTTACACAATTTTTGCTATGTGTCCTGTTCTCCACAAGCAAAGCAGATGATACCACCTTCGGTCCAGGTCTTTGTCCTGCCGATCCTTTGATGGTTGCCCTCCCCCGTGGATAACCTCCATTATTTTGTCCTCTCTGTCTTCTTCTGTGCCATTTTCACCTCCAGGTTGGGGCTGCTTACTGTCTCTCTCAAAGTACATTAGCTGAGCCTTTTCCAGCTTTTCTTTCTTTTCCTTTTGTATCTCCTTTTGCTGTCTCTCAGTATGTTCAGCATAAGGCACTAGGTCGGCCATTTTCTTTGTCTCCCATTTAATGCACACTGTAGTAACTTCCAATCTAATTGGCTCACTTAGTCCGGTGCAAAAAGCCATACCCAACTGATGCTGGTATGCGGGATTATTCGGCCCAATAGCGGAAAATTGCCTAAAGACCCCCTCCAATTGTTTCTTGTAATTGCGTACTGATTTCTTATCTTTTTGTCTCGTATCCCAGATGCGAGACCAGTCTGTCACATCTCTGTATTTTTCCTGTAGTTTTATGCACACCGCGTTAAATTGTGGCATAATTTGGTCCCTTGACTTCTCTGGGTCCCAGGCCTCTTTTACTTTTTTCCACCTGCCCTTTAATGTCCATCTAAGACACTTTCCAACCTCAGTCGTAGACAGTTCATACATTTTTATTAAGTTTGTTAACTCCTTTATATATTTTTTTAAGTTATCTTGAGGCTTTGGTACATCTTTCAGGGCCTCTCTCAACTCCTCAGGATTCCATGGGCGGTCCACTTTAATGTATTTAGGGACTGCAGGCTGGTCGTCTGTAGCCAGTCTTCCTGCCTCGGGGTGTGGGTTGGGATAACGTATCAAAGGCAACTGCTGTGTTAGTTTCTTTTTTCCCCCTGCCTGTTTTGGGCCCTTAGTTCTTGCATCAGTTTGCCTAAATACCCAAGGCTTCCCATCTCCCTTGCCCTGTACCTTTCCTTCCAGTGTCATAGATTTCACTGCTTTAACCAGGTCCTCTTCCCCCTCTTCACTCCCTACCTCCTCATCCGACTGTACTGCTTGGCCCAGTTGGACTATCAGTGCTTGTTGAGCAGGTAGGGCAGCAGGCACAGCCGGGGCAACCTGTTCTGGTGGTGCATCTGGCACCACCCCTCCCTGTGGGACAAGCGGAACAGTTGGGGGAGGGGGCCGATATGGTGGAGGGGTATCATGATGATGATGAAACACCCTTTTACGGTGTTTAGTATCTTCCCCTTTTTGTTTTACCATTAACCCTCTCACTTGATTTTTATGTCACCTTTCTGCCTCTCTTTTCCATATTCTAAACCTTGACCAGTCTACCTTGCACCCTTTTTGTTTGCTCTTTTCTTTTTCTTTCAATGCTATTCTTGCTTCCTTTAGTACATCTATACTAAAAGTACCTATAAGGGGAAATATTCCCCTGGTCAACTTATGCCATTGTTCTATCTCAGAGTCCGAATCCTGGCCAAACTTAGCAACCATACATTTTGCTGGTCCAGATAATACTAACTCTGGACCTAGGTTATTTTTTGTTTCCTTGTTTCCCAATTTATCTAGACCTGTTCTTTATAGTGCACATTTGCTCCAAGGTATACTTGTACATACAGTGATGATGAGTTTCGCTGGCCCCTAGGCGTCATGTCCTGATGGGGTTTCACAAAAATGTCCTTCTTTTTGTCCAAGGGAAGCAACCCGATCACGAGGTGACATGGACCGAAGAACTCATCCTGCCGACTATGCCAAAACTGTGATCGCAAATTCTCTCACTGTAAGTATTACCTGAGCAACCGCTCCCGTCGTCACAGGGCAAAAACCACACCACTGGGTTTTGTCTTAAAGTCGCTTTATTTGATCAAATCTTTCACATGCATGCGGGAGTTCTGCAAGAGAAAGCTCCTGATTACAATTTACAGCAGCTTTTATAAGCTAGATTCTGCACTTCTTATCTTGAAAAATACCAACATCTCAGTATACTAATCATATAACAGAATAACAAGTTGATACCAATGTAACAGAAAAACAAGTTGATACCAATGTATGGGGTACTTTTCCACTGCTTATTCCATTTCTTTCCCAATACTTCTTGATACATATGCCTGGGTCAATCTAACCTGAGTGAAACAATGAGTTTCACTCACACCATAGCAACGTACAGCTTGCCTTCAATGCCTCAACATGCTGTTATCTTATATTTTGCCCAAGCATGTTGTTATCTTATACTTTGTCCGAGCCTGTTATTCAGGCTGGTTCAACCAGTTCTGCCCAGTTTTATCTTGCCTTCTACAAATGTACCTCAAATAACTTCAATAACATTCTATAACCCTGTAAAAAACAACATGAACTCAGAAATTTCTACTACATTTATTATGACTTTGTTACAGCATGGCTTACAAAGCAAGCATAGCTTCAAGGCATATAATATCAAATATAGCTTTAGGATATATAAAAATTCCCTCACAGTATCTTTAGGGAAATTAGTCAGTAGCTCCTTAAGGCGTAGGCTCGAAGATCGCTTAGAGGTAAGAGGTCGGAGATATAGTGTGGTAGTTTTAAGGTAATAGCTTTTAAGGTCCAAACTGTAGCGTTTCTTTCTCTTCTGTATTGCAGAGAGGTCCACCCCACAGCAGTGTATAGAGAGCAGTGGTGGGTAGAGGAAGGGAGGCCGGTAATGAAGTGCAATGCTCTGTGGTATAAGACGTCCACTTTGTCCAGGAGAGAGGTATTGCAGTGGCTGTAGATGAAGTCAGAGTAGTCCAGCAAGGGGATGAAAGTGGTCTGGATGAGCTGTTCTTTTGCTACAGGTGTCAGGAGATGGTTTATTTGGTAGAAGAGCCCCAGACTCTGCTTTAGCTTTTTTACCATGTCCTCCAGGTGTTCCCCAAAGGAAAGTTTGTGGTCTAGCCAAATTCCCAAATATTTGAATTTGGGGACATACTCCAGTTTTTCATATTGAGGTCTCCCAGTCTCTCCTTATATGAATTTTGATGCAGGCCCTGTGCCATCTTTGTTGCCCTTCTCTGAACTGTCTTCACCCTGTCTATGTGCCTATGGAGATGCAGCCTCCAGAACTGGACCCAGTATTCCAAATGAGGCCTCAACAATGATCTGTACAGTGGTATCACCACCTCCTTCCTTCTGCTGGTGTTACTTCTCCCTATGCACCCCAACATCCCACTGGCTCTCCCCACTGCCTTGGCATATTGCTTGACCACCTTTATGTCACCAGATATGATTACCCTCAAATCCCTGTCCTGTTTGGTTGACCATCAGTTCCTCCCCACCCCTTGATGTAATCCTCCCCTGGGTTCTTGCACCCCAAATACATGATTTTGCACTTTTTCTTTTTGAACATCAGCTGCCACACTATAGACCATTCCTCCAGTCTACCTAGGTTCCTCCTCATTTTTTCCACCCCTTCTGGAGTGTCCACTCTGTTTCAAATCTTAGTGTCATCTGTAAAGAGGCACACTTTTCCCTCCAGCCCCACTGCAATGTCACTTATGAAGACATTAAATGGGAATGGCCCCAGGACTGGTCCCTGTGGCACTCCACTGGTCACCCTCCTCTCCGCAGATTGAGCACCATTTACCACAACCTCCTGTTTTCTATACAATGTCAGTTTAACTGTACTTTGAGATGTAAGAAATTCAGATTCAGTCTTTAAGATCCAGTCGATTGCTTTTGCATTAGGTCATCTGTAGGATCAGAGGGAAATTCACAGTAGAAAGAGTTATCATTTTACTGTCTCAATCACAGCATAACACATATATAATGTATAGTAGAGCCTTATTGTGCATGGAAACCAGAGGTTTTAAAAATGTTGTTCTGCTGCAGTTCAAAAGGTCATGGAATGTGATTGTACCCTACTGCAGCAGAACAACATTTTGAATACCTCAAGAAGTTCCATGCGCTAAAGCACCTACCTTTACTCAGTGAAAATGGCAGGCTCCACATTCCTGGTGGCAGCTTTAGAACCAGTCACACCACAGCCTCAAAACATGCAGGATCAATCAGATATTTTGAAATGCAGGATCAACCAGATATTTTGATTTAAAAAAAAAATGAGCAATCCCCAAGTAACTCCCTCTAGCTTAGCGAGAGCTACAACCGCCATTTTATTTTACTTGAAAATCCTTCCCACACTGGAATGACAGCCAATAGGAGGACGCTCTTTAGACAAGGACAGGTCTGTTCCCTGGCAACCACACACACCACTTAGCAAGCAGCCCTAACTTGAAGAGCACGATTGAGCAACAAACTTTTTTTTTTGCATTTTAAAAATGAAAACCATAATTTAAATAGGGGACTATACACTATAAAAAATAGTACATGGGCAACCTAATGTGCAACCAGCCTCTTGTGCCACCTCGGGGTTCTGATTACCTTGGACTGCTCGAGCTTCGCTCTCTAGGTCTGAGGTAATCAAAACTCCTCTGTGGCACAATAGGCTGGTTGCGCATGGTGGCCCATGCACTATTCTCTATATAGTGTATAGCAGAATATTGTTCTGTATAGAATTCCATTCTTTTCAAAATGCTGTTGTACCACAGTTCAGTGGTCATGGAACATGAGTGTACCCTTCGGTGGTATAAAACCTCTAGAGACCGCACAAGTCAGTTTCATTTTGAAAGGGAAAGAATTGCCACTTGCACATTTGACTTGATGGTACAGCTGTACCCACAGACAAAAAGCTAAGCTGCAAGTTGGGGAGAAACTTTTTTCTTACTATGCACTATAAAATTACAGGATGAACAACTTTATGCACAACCTGTGTGTTCTGCCACCTTGGTGTTCTGATTCCCATGGACCTCTTGAGCTTCGCTCTCGAGGTCAAAGGGAATTAGAACCCCTCTGTGACAGAACACACTGGTTGTGCATATTACCCATCCAGTATTCTCTGTATTGCTCTTGTCCCCAAACTGCTATTGCACTGCCTTTGTGATTTTTTTTATCACAGAGTTGTTGTTATTAGCTGGCTCATCCAGTGTTTTATGTTCTTCCCTGGTAATGTTTAACTGCTTAGATGGGTGAATGTCTTTGATCAGGTCTTCAACACCATTCAGATCCATAGTACTAAAGTCTGAGAAAGTCACACACATACTATTTGGATGGCAGAGAACTGATCTCTTTTGAAAAAGGATAGGTTCTCTTCTTTCACTGTGCATGGGCTGATGCAAATACTTGTGCTACAGTTCTGTTATTGTGTTGTGAAGCATGGCTTTAACTGGAGAGTCCTGAAAATGTCGCATAACCCCAGATTCTTAACTGAAAAGCATTAATTTTATTGATTGTTGAAACTAATCACAGGCCCTTTGCATGAACCTTTGTTTGGTAATCTGGTAGTTGAGTGGAGGAGAGATTAATTACCCTCACATAATCTGGGATGTGGAGCACCTTGTCTATTGTGCTTCTTGGTCATGTTCTTGACTGTGTCAATTATTTTTCTTCCACCTTCTTCCTCTACCTCTCATTGTCTTCTTGTATAGTTATGTTGGATACCACTGGTCACATCTCAGGGATCCTCTAAAAAAACCTGCTTCTGTATATATTTTGTCTCACGAGTACATGGATTTTCATTTTCAGTACCCGGTAAACAGGTATATTCCTCCATTAGAAGTTAATGCTTTGTTACCTCAAAGGGGTGTCTTGGTCCTTTTTGATCATGTTTTTTTTCTTATGCCCATTTTTCATCACCCATCTTAGCAATCATTTTCATCATGTGTTTTTTGAGCTTATGAGCTTCTCGTTTATTTTATAAAATTCTGCACCATATTATCCACTTGGTTTTTATTGTCATTAACTCTTCTTGGTAATTCAATTGTTTCTTAAGGGCCAGTATGTTTTCAAACATCTGTTTACTTACTTTACCATTGTCTCTGCCTGCTTGCTTTCTTAATGACAACAAACCATGAGACCACGGGAGCATTTTTTAAGAACCTATCCCAGCTCAGCATGATTGTATGTTCATCCAGCCCATAAGCTGGTGCTTTCAGGATAAACAAACTGAAACCCTTTAATGTTCTGTTTTCTCTCTAATAGTAGGAGAGGGATAAAGTGTGCCTGTGCAGATGGAGCTCCTTCCTTTAAAGGTTTTCCAGTGATATTGTATTAGCCCAGGCTGAGTATTCTCCTTTCTGGTAAAATATGTCTGAAAAAATAATATAGGGAAATGTTGTTTTGTTCCACTCCATTTCAGTGAGGGACAGGCCATCATGGTTCAGCCTAGAGGCCATTATGGTGTCTCAAATTCAGGTGGGCAGACACAAGGCAATAGTAAAGGGGTTAGGGGACAACGGGGATGAAGGAAAGGGATGACCACTAGGACCAACATAGGAGAGGTAGGTAGCGTGAGCAGACTAGATGGGCTGCTAGACCCATTTATCCCATCATATTCTCTGTTTCCGTGAGAAAGGCAAGAAAAATGATCTGAGAAATGGATGATAAGATTTATGATGAAACTTTACAATCATCTGGACTAATGAATATGGAAACAAGAGGCATCAGCAGAGATCTATTATTTTATATGATAATATAAAAGATGAATGATAAATGAAGGGAGTGGGTACAGAACTGGAAAAAAAGGATCATGCAATAAGAGAGCATGGAGTCATGATGTCACATGCCAAAACAGCACAGCAATGTACCACACTGTAAATACAGTGTATACATTGCTGTTGCTGCAACAAAATGCTGAAATACAGCTTGGCGAAACGCTGCAGTGGCCTATTTGTTTTCTGCGGGGGGGGGAGGCCTCTCCCTGAACCCCACCTACTAATATAATCAACTCCGGGGGGGTTCAACACAGGGACAAGGTGAAACACTGACGGGGGAGAAAAAAAGAAAAATGCACAATGTGGTTTCTCAAAAGTCTTGGATCGGGATTTGAGCACCGGTCCACAGATACATAGCCACCCTAAACTGCCATGGCTCATCCCACTGAGCCATGGCGGCAGCTCAGTGCATCACCTCCCCAACAGAGGTCTTGACCCCCATGCCACTCCTCCCCACCACACATGTGCAACAGGGTACAAAACTGCGCGCAACATATGTGCCTTGCAGGACTTGTACCCTGCCGTGCTACTACACCACATTGTATGTAACTCATGGTATTCCATGCGTGGGTCTGTCTACGCTATATTGACCCAGTAGGCAATAAGAGTACACACAAAGTAAGTTAAATTAGTAAACTTCAAAGTAGCAAAAAGGAATTTTTTTTTACACAAAGAATAGTTGGGTCACAGAACCTCCTTCTCAGTCACTGAATGACTACAGTACAAAATACATATTTTAAACACAACTTGATACATTAATTCAGCATTAGAACAAATAGTGGGAGGCAGTCTTGATGGATTTCTTCTGCCTGCATATCTGAGTGGGTAAACCTGAGTAAAAGATTAGAATTTCTGCCTTAATACTGCATTTGAATAAGATGCAGCATTCAACCCTTTAAAGTTCTTTCAAAAAATTGCTCAGTCATTTCCTCCACTATTTATTCCTTAAAAAGGGTTTAAACAGTTTTATAAATGAACATTGCGTGTGTTGTCTGTGAGCTTGTGGGACACTGAAAACAGGTCTAGGGGGGTGCCACAGTGGGCAGAGTGTGCACAGTGGGTGTTACAGGGCACAGGACTGTGAGGTCTAACCACAGCCACAACTTGTGGTAATGGCAGGGCTTCCAAAATCACAAATAAGGGGATACTGCAGCCCCACCATGTCACACATCCCTTCTGCCTTGGTGTACTACCACTTTTGGTGCAAGGGTAGTGAAGGGCTGGTTTTCCGCATGGCCTCCAGCTTTTGACCCAGCCCCCATTTGAAAATTAGGAGTGCTACAACATTTGATGCAAGATGCCACATGTGTTCATTCCCTTTGATGCGTCAAAATCAGGGCTTTGAAAATTCAGCCCAATGTTGGCCCACCAGCACAGGAGCTGGGTGCCTAACTGCAACACTGATGGCCCCAGTTTGGGAACTGACCTGGGAAAGTTGGAGGACCAGACAAGGGGGAAAAGGGTTAAGCATCATTAGGACTGTTGTCCTTCTCTGGGAGAGAGTGGGTTGAGTGTCTGGCATGATGAAGGCCCCTGGAAGAGGCTGGGGATACCCCTGGGTTGGTGCCATTCCTTGTATGTGGAGGGGGAGACATGGGACGTCATTGCACATCCCTACTCCAGGGGGTAAAACTAGTAAAAAAAAATAGTGGCCACACCTATGATACCCAGTCACTCTGGATCCACTTGTGCACCGTGGCACTCCAGCACCCTGACCTATCAGATCGCCTGCTATGGTCAGTAGGGCTACACATCCCACCTTGGTGGGGAAACCAAGGCGGTGATGCCAGTGGGCTCTTCTGCCGGCACCCATGTCCCATCATTGCAGGAGTCTTGCTGGTGTGGTGGCCCTGCCCTGGGGGGCAATACAGTGGGTATCAGGAGAACTGGAAGGTAAGTCCCCAAGGTGTGAGGAGGCAGCAGAGGGCTGGCAAGGGGCTGAGCCTAAGGCGGCTTGTGAAAAAAAGGAAAAAAAAAAGAAAATTGAGCCCAATGATTTTTGTTTATAATTACATTCCTAAATGTTCTATAAACACATGCATTACGCCAACACATTCATCTCAATGTCCTTGTTATAATGCTATATTATATGTAAACATAGCATTTGTAGCTATTTAATAATACCGAGAAAACATTTAGAAATAATCTTCTCTTTGTGTAGCTTTGGTCTGTATGTCTCTCTTCAAGGCAAAGGAATGCTACCTTTAATCTTTAGTGTCCTTGCACCAAATGGCTCGGCCAGAAGGATGAAAAAAAGAAATCAACTCTCTGTAGTCTATAAGATGTAAAGGAATTTCAAGATGTAGTTCTTCTTTGCTGGATTAGTATTAAATAAAACCTCTTAATTACGCTTATATAAGCCCACAAACATTCTTTTCTTCTGCTACCACAGAATATAGTATCTTTCTGCAGATAGCAAAATGAGAGAAAATTGCAAGCTTAAATAAAAAAAAAACAGTGATAGTGGACCACCATGGGACCTACACTATTAGCTTGGAGTCTAAGTTACACTACTCTCGCAAAACTACATTTTAGCTATTCACCCCACACCCCCCTTTAAAAAAAGAAAAAATGGGGGGCGAAGCTCCCAACTCAAATAAACAAATACAAAACTTAACAACATGCATGGGCCCGCGCTGTATTCACAAATGCTTTATGATACGAAAGTATTGGTGGTCCGGTGTTTTCCACCATCGCCAAAAAAACTATTATTAAACATGTCTAAAATACCAATTTCTAGAACAAAGTCTACTCAAACTTTGGGAAACAGTGTTTTGGCCAATATTAAAAAGGTGAACATGGCATGCTTCTAACTGCCATGTCCACTTGCAATCTCCAATCATGCCCACTGTGCCAGCAGCAGATACAATGTGTCAGGTAAGGGAAGTGGTGGTATAAGAAAATACATTTAAGTAATCCAATCAAAATGGCAGTAGACTAAGCCAACTGATGCATCTCCAGGTACTAGCATTACTTTACAAGGAGTTCAGCCATCATCCAGAGCCAGGCCACACCTTCGTACCCCAGCACATGCACTCAGTTTATCGTAGAAAAAACAACCTCACTGCCTGAGTCATTACATTCCCACTCTAAACTGCTAGATACTCACCCAAGTTCTGTATGAATGACACACCTCATTGGAGAACTTATCGACTTTGATCTTAATCTGTTTTACACCGTGGAAGATAATGGCTTTTGAAGAGACTTGCAAGGAGGGAAACCCAAATTCAATTAAAAATAAAATAACAAACTGAGATGAAAAAACATAGAAATCAGCTGATTCCACTTTCACTACAAGTAGCTTTCTCTGGTCATATTGTGCAAATCAAGATGACACCAGCCAGAGCAATCTACAAGCACACTGATTTCCTTCTATTCCTTCAGGTGTTGTCCATGTCCAGAAACATCTCATCTTGAATCTAGATTCAGAAAACAGCACATACACTTTTACATCATCCTTCCTTTATGAATCATGTTTTTTTCTGCATATAAAGAAAAAATAAATAAAAAAGAACAATAATTATAATAAAATAAAAACAAAAATATTTCTTATATGAAGAAAATATAAATAATAATAACTCTCATTATATTAAAAAAAAACATGGAAGACAACTGGTTTTGTAAACAAAACATCCATTATTATCCTCTATCACAAATCATGTTTTCAGCATATAAATATACAATGATAATAAATAATAGTAATGTGATAATTACATTCCAATAAAAACTATAGACAACAACTGGTTCTGAAAACAAAGCAACCACCATAAATCATCTTTTCTTGGCATATAATCAAAAAAATGAAAAAGGTAATATATAAAAAGTAATGAAAAGGATAATAATAATATATGATACTATCACAGTGCTATTTATTATTATGTCACAGTCACACCCTTCATCCTCTGGAGAATTTTGTTTAAGAAATGCAATGTCAAAGCAAGAATGTGTATACAGAGCCTTCTGGTCATACTGTTCCTCCTCTTTCTCTGTCTTGTGGCATTGTAATCATCAGCTCACCACTATGTGTGTGTGTGTGTGTGTGTGTGTGTCTGTCTCTCTCACACACACACACACACACACAAAAGAGTCCATCTCCTGTGTGAACAGGAAGTGGATGACTGATCACACACTCCACAGTTCCTCTTGTCAGTTTGCTGCAGCTTTACTTCTCCATCTTACTCCTCCTCCTTCTGCTCATCAGCCTCCTCATTTATCTTCTCATGGTGTCAGTGCCAGTACCAGACTGATATTGTCATCACCAACCAGCTCAATAGTGCATGTAACTCCTGTATACTTCTTCCAGACCCACCAAGAACAAATGGGGACGAGTGACGGCAAACTCTACAGCACCTCATATCAGCTTACTGCTACTTTATATCTTCCTCTACTGCTCCTCATCCTCCTATTCTTCAACTGTTTTAGTGAATATAAAACATAAATATAAAATACAACAAAAAAATTAAAATGTTTACAATTTATGGGCCATAAATTATTGTAAAGGGCAATTAAATGGTCTAAATTTTATTTTTATTTGTGTTTTTTTATGTTTCATGAGTCAATGTTTTTTTGGGGGGGTAATTATAAAATAGTTTCAACATCAAATTTAGGCTGGCTTCAGCAGCATGCATTTGGCTACGCCAAATATCTGAAATTCTCTACCCCTCAATGTTCACTATCTCCAAGTGTTTTCAGCTCTCACAGTACTCTTAAAACCTATTTGTTTAATTGTTATTAATTTGTATTGTCTTTATTCCTATTTTGTAATTTTTTACTTGCATTGGCCTATTCTGTATTTTTTTTCTGATGTACAGTTCATTGATACTTTCTATATCATGCTTACTAAATAATATTAATAATAATAATCATAATTTGGAAATTAATGGGTCCGGGGGAAGTTATAGTAATTGGCTTAGAGGCAAAGCAGAGACTACAGGGAGGTATAAGCATTGAGGTCAGAGGATATTAAATATTACTGTGGCTCAGCACTATGACGGTCTTAGTGGATTGTGCATTCTGTCATAATTCCACAAACATAGTAATTCACATTAGTAGCATTTCAACACCTTTTGCCACAAGGAAGCTAGTGTTATAAAAGTTAGCTGCTGACTATTAAGACCCCCCCATTTGTAATCTGCTTTCCCCCATGCTGATTATTGCACTGAGCTCAAAAGCGGCTTGCCCAAATTCTCAAAGCCAATCATATTCACAGGGCCCAACTTGAAGCCAAACCGAATTTGCCAGTTGCCCACTTCTCTCACCCTTATGAAACGGTCATATATGCCTGACATCAGACAAAAACTGGATATGCAAAACAACTTGCTTCTGATAATGCCATGATGAAACTAAAAGTTTCTGGCCCAAAACCTTAGCTAAATAACAGGTTACAAATTGGTTTACCCCTCAGGCCCTCATTTGAAGAGAGGTCAGGCCTTCAAGTATTTGAGGCAAAAACAAACAGAAGAGAGAAATAAATGAATGTCTTAGCTGGATTTGAATCTCTGCCTGGAATTCTGTTTTGGATGTGCTACCAGTTGCACTGCCGGTAGCATATCTGGAACAGAATTCTGGGTAGCATGGGTTCAAATGCCTGCTAATGCACATATTTCTTTATCTTTTCTGTTTGCTTGGGTCCCATTTATAAGCACACCACACCCTTGTGAATAAAAATTATTTGAGGCTATTGCTGGACCCACTGTTCCCAAATGGTCACACTCCAGTGGCTCAGTTGGTAGCACATCTGCTTCTGGGCCAGAAGGTTGTGGGTTCAGGTCCCACATTGGGATTGGGCTCATACCTAAATGCACCCAAGTGCAGTATTAGAGGGGCGCTGTACTGTTGGGGTGTGCTATCCTTTGGATGAGATATTAAACCGAGGTCCCTTCTACCCACCCTGGTGCTGTCCTGGTGGAAGTAAAATAAAACAATGCACCGTTCACAAAGAGTAAGGGACATTCCTGGTGTCCTGGCCAGTATTCTCCTTTCCATAAAGCTGGTTCATGTAACTGTCCAAGGCTGTGTGTGGGTATTGATGTGCTAAATGGCTGCCACTACACATTTAGTCACTTCACTACCAGTCTAGCATTATTTGTAAAATGTTTTGGGATACAATGTGTATGAAAAGCACTATATAAATGTTGATTCTTCTTCTTCTTCTACAAGTGGGAGAAGAAAAGCCATTAAGAGATTTTAGGGAAAAAGCAGAAGAGAGAGAGAGCAGATTGACAGGAGAAGTGAGGACCAAAGTTTAGAAAAGCAATATGAGACAACAAATTGACCTACAGTATCTATCCTAGAAGGTATAGAGCAGGAATTTAATTAATTCTTGCTTGCATACTAGCAACTTAGCTTTGGGTGGGGGAGAGGTGAACAGGAGTAGACGGGGAAGAAAGACAAAGGGAGGAAGACAAATACAGTAACTTATGTACATACAGTACTACGAGGTGAGACCTCATTAGCACCAAATAATATCTATAAGTCACAATCTGTCCCCTGACTGCGGGTACAAAAAATAAGATACACATGGTGGTGGAAAGGGGGGTGACTTGAATCATTACTGTACCTAGGATATTTATTTTCAGATATTCCAATGTTGTTATGCTACCTGTAATGAGCTACATGAACACACAAGCAGGAATCAGGAATCTGTGAACAATTAGAACAGAATGTGCGTGTCAGTCAGTAACCTAATTAGCATAAACCCAGTGACTCCATAAAAACTGGCCACAAAACATGGTGACAAGCACATGGGGCACATCCTAAAATCAAAATAAAATGATGATTAACAATCAAACATCACTTACAATCATATTGTACTAGTCTCACAGCTAAAACTTGTCTCCTATTATGGCTACCTTTTACATAGTGGCAGGCAGGTTGGCATGGTGACAGCTAGTCACAACACATACACTGATTTGATATACTATTCTACATGTGATAAAGTGGTTTTTGAAAAGCCATGCCCTCTAGATGTGAGCAGCTCAATTGACTAGAATCATACAGAACAGTACAGTACAGTGAAATAGTGACAGTGGAGAGACCTCTGGTGATAGTTTTTGTGATTGCAGTGTATGAAGTTAAAGGTTCAGGGCCCAATTCTCAAAGCTCCCGGGGCAGCGCAATGGGCTTGCATCCCAATGATTAGCGCAAAGTGCCACTTGTGCCAAACGATGCCCCAGGAGTGATTTACAAAGGTAGCCTGCATCAACCACAGGCTCAAAAAACACAGATGAGGAGGAGCACTAGAAAGAACACATCCTTTTCCCTTAAGAAATACACAAAAACAGGCTGCCTGCCCCAAATGGGGCTTGTGCCACCTCTGCACCCCAAAATTGGCAGCAACATGGCACTAGAGGGCATGTGGCAGACACAAGCTGTCTCATCCCTGACTGTGAGATTCTTAGAACTCTGCCAGAGGGAGAAATTCTAAGTACCCTTAGATCAGCCAGGGCTGGTCTAAGGGTACTTGAAAATCTCTTCTGGGAGAGTTGCCCATTTGTGGCAATGGGCCATGGTCCCCCCTTCCCAATCTTTGATGTCCCCATTCTTAAAACATTTAGTCAAGCCCCCTGCATTTGAGGTCTAGTGGCCCCCCACCTCAGCAGGTAGTCCCCACCATCTGGCTCTCCCCCATCCCGAGACAGAGCCAGCAACTGGCACAGCCCACCTCACATCTCTGTCACCGGCCGCTGACCGAATTGTCACTGAGCACTTACACTTAAATGTATGCGCTCATTGACAGTTCAATCGGTAATGGCCAAGCTGTGAAGTGTGAGGATGGCTGTACCAGTCACTAACTCTGTCTCAGAATGGGGTGGAGCAGGGTAGTGAGCACCTATCTCTGGGAGTAGTGACCATTAGACCATAATGCAAGAGATGACTAAGCCTATGGTACACAGGGATGTCAGGGATCAAAGAAGGGGCCATAGACCACCAATGCAGGGGCTTTAATAAATGTTTTATGAACGGGATATTGGAGGTTGAGGAGGGGCCACTAGATCACCAGTGCAGGGGCGATTTAATAAATGTTTTATGAATGGGGATATCTGGGATTGGGGAGGGGGGATGCTAGACAACTAGGGATGGGTATTTCAGTTGTAGAACAGGGTATCAGCGATGGAGAACACTTGCCTTTGCCACAAGGAGCCTGCGGCAAACCCTTCCATGTGTCATGTGTTTGCCACAAAGGAGAGGATGCCACAAGTGTAGGGATTTAGGTTCTGGGACCCCCCCTGTACCAGAATCTGGTGCAGGGTCCCTTGCACACCAGGCTTTGGCGCAAGCTGCTGTTTGCCACAGCTTGTGCCGATCAAAGCCCTCTTTGAGACTCGAGCCCTCAGTCTTTAAAGAGAAAGGCAGACTTGCCCTTCAGTATAATGGAGTTAGAGGTTCTACCTTTTGAACTCAGGGTCCCTACTTTAATTTCTAACAAGATCTGAAGAGTATCTGTCCAAGTAGTGGGAACAGACATAAGTAATATCTTCTGGTTTATTCACATTATCTCTGGTCTTATCATCTAAAGTAGTTGCCGCAATAATCCCTGATTGGGAGTTGATGCAACTTCTTTATAGGAAGTTCAGAGTTCAGTTTGGGCATCGGGCCTCATAGTAGGTATGAAGTGATAGGGCAGACTGTGTGGGACAAGAGGTCCTTATCTGCCGACAACTTCTATTTATCTATATAATTGGGTCATAGTGTTTTGTGCTTCCAAAGTCCTTGCTCATCACGTCCACTCCAATGCAGGTGTCTTGTGTGAGGTGGAGAAGTGAAGGTTAGATGTCTCCCATGATTCTCTTCAGGTTTTTCTGACCCTATTCCATCCTGTAGTATTTACCAGGTTACAACACATGCTGTATGTGGGACCTGGAGGAATTTCAGAGATGATACTGCAGTGACTGTACTTCTGGAACACATAACCTAACTTAGGTTGCTGAGGAGAAACTGTTTTTTATATTCTTGGAAAAACAGCAAAAAGGTCAGAAGTGCAGTTTGAATCCACCCCTAAGCTGCTTGTTGTTAGAGCTCTACCATTTTTTAGTATGCACATGATCCCACACAAATTATGCTGGCAGAAGAAACTATTACAATGCCGCATTAGAGCAGAGTTACACACGCAGAACAATGGCCTTGTTTTTTGGTGTGTAACTGCCTTCATCAGTGAGCCCTTTCATTTGTTAATCAAAAAAACATTGTAACTCCATAATTTGGAGAAAGTATGTTTATTGCCATATACAGATGGGATTACAGTGAAAGACAATATTTTGACACACCCTAGCTTCCAGAACTTGGCTGTAGATTTACAGAATTTTTTTGGTGGAGTATCACATAGAAAAACAATCTCCTCCTGTTTCAAAAGAATACCATGTATTCATTGACTGATGTGCTAGTAATATTTTATTTATTTTTTATTTTATTTAAACAGCAGTTTGGAAAACCTTTGAGCCATAGGCTCATTTACAAAGGTACCTTGTCACAGTAAGACAAACCAAAATACACAGTATAGCAGTACAACACATAAGTATAACAGTAAATTAAGACATAGATACAAACAAGCTGGTACAGGTAGGATGGATGCAAACAATACCAGAGTCATGTTGTCCTTAGCAGCTTAGTAATAAGCTTTGTCATAAATGTGATGCAAGCTTTGACTAGGCAGTTACAGCATCGGGTGTTAATAAGGTGGTTATGTAAGGAAGTTTGAAGCCGATATAGTTGGAGCTTGAGAGTGGAGGGGCAGTGTGTTGAACCAGGAGGGGCCCTAAAGCTGAAAGCTCTTTGGCCGTGAGAGGTTCTAGCTCTAGGGATAACAAGAGAGGTTTTCTCAGAGGTCCGAGTATGAACTAGTGGGACAGAGCGGCGTATGGTGGTGGTCAATCCTGGTGAGGAAAGCCCAAGGAGGTTCTTTTTTGTAAGGGTACAGGTAAGATATTTGAGGCACTCGTAGAGATCAAGTACCAGCGCTTTAGCATACAGTAGACAGGTGTGTGTCATCCTAGGTGCTCCAGTAATTAACCTGCAGGCCTTATTCAGAGTAGTGCGAATTTTATGGAGTGCGGTCTGATCAGCAGCACCATACACCGGCAGTCCATAGTCCACTAGGGACAGGATAGAGGAGGTGACTGTGAGTCGAAGAGCCTCCGGGGAGGCAGTGTTTATACCGATGTAAGATGCCCAATCGGATATTAGTGGCAGTGGCTAGGGCAGCGATGTGTCCATGAAAGGAGAGGGAGGGGTCAAAATGGATCCCTAGGTATTTATAGGAGCAAACTTGTTCGAGTGGGAATGAGGACCCAGAGTGAATGAGGAGTTTGAAGTTGCAGGACTTGTTTTGGGGATGAGAGAAGAGCATGTTTTTTGGTTTTTTAAGGTTTATCACCAATCTATATTCCTTGAACCAGCCCTCGGCTTCAGTGAAGGACTTCTGCAGCGAGTTCTGGAGGGCAATAGGGTTACGACTTGAGGCAAAGATGACTGCATCATCAGCGTACAATAGAATGTTCCCCGAGCAAGAGCGTGGAAGGGTGTTAAGGTAAAGGGAGAATAGTTAGGGGCCCAGAATGGAGCCCTGGGGAACCCAGAAAAGATGGGACAGATGTCTGAGTAGGTCCCATTAATTTTACACGCTGTGAGCGGTCAGACAGATAACTGGTGCACCAGGAGATAGGCCCAGCAGCAAAACCAGAGAGACTAAGGGCATCAAGAAGGAGGGGTGGGAGACAGTGTGAGCTTTGAGAGGTCAATGAAGACAGCACCAGCCAGAGAACCAGTGTCTAAGGAGGAGTGGAGAAAGTTGGAGAACTCTAGGAGGGCTGTGTTGGTACTGTGGCCCGCTCGGAAGCCATGCTGCTCAGGACAAAGGACATTGTAGGTGGAGAGGTAGTCAGAGATTTGAGAGGCCACCACTTTTTCCAAGGCTTTGGAGAGAGGAGAGAGAATGGAGATCGGTCGATAGTTTCCAGCCACAGTCCTAGCACCACCTTTAAAGATAGGGGTGACAGTGGCGACTTTCCAAGCAGTTGGAACCTTCTCCAGGCAAAGAGAGTGGTTGATGAGGCATATGATCGGGGTAAGGACTGTGTCTAAGACCAGCCGTAGGATACATGGATCCAGGGTGTCACTGCCTGTACTATTACTCTTGAGGGCAGTGACAAGGTGCGGCCTAAGTTCTTGGGCAAAACACGGCGGAGGAGAAAATAAGGGCGAGAAAGATTTACGGCAGGTGCTGGGGGAGGAGGGTCAAAAAAAAATTTGTAGGGAGGATAGGGCTAAGGTCAGTGAATGAGGTGTTGAGGTGGTTGGCTATGAGGGCTGGGTCTGAGGAGATCACACCATTAATGTTGATCTGGGTGGGTGGGGGAGTGTGCACTCCCATTTAACTGTTTAATGTTATCCCAGAAGGTTCTGGGATTCCCCGTCGAGGCAGTGAGTGAGGACCGATGGAAGCTCAGACTTGGCCTTTCTGATGGCCCGAGTGCACTTGTTCGGGCAGCAGCATATAACCGCCTGTATCATTGGGCTGGCCAGTCTCAATGGCATGATTATATAGGTTGTCCCTATGTTTGAGCTGGTGGATCAAGCTGGGGTAACCCAGGGGCATTCTTCCTTTTAGACGAGGGGTCAACACTGGGGCAAAGATATCACAGGCATTATTAAAGTTTGGGTAAAGAAGGAGAGAGCTGTGTCGATGTCAGGAGTTGCCAGTATAGGAGACCAGTCAATTTGGGACAGAAGTTCCTCAAGTTTTATCAATCCACCAGGTATTAGCCTGCCGGCATGTGGACTGTGCTATGGGTTTGGGGACTGAGGTTGACCAGTGGAATAGAATGAGGAGTGATCGCTGAGAGGGTCTGGGAGGACTTGTACATTGGGGATCCGATTAGGGCGGGTGGTGAGTACCACATCAAGCAGGGTACTGGAGCCTCTCTTGGGGTTAGTCCTGGTGGGTGGGTAACTAGTTGCGTTAAGGTCTATTGCAGAAAAGGAGTCTCAGGTAGAGGAGGAGGAGGGGCTGAGCCAGTTGACATTTAAGTCACCCACCAGAATTTGATCAGCGGAAGGAGGTAGAGAGGTAAGGTATTCTGTAAGAGAGGCAATGGCCTGTGTTTGGTCCCTGGGGGGCACGTATGCAGTAGTCAGATAAAGGGGTCCCTTTAAAGGGTCAGGGGTTAGTTTCAGTGTAAGGGTTAGTTTCAGGTACTTGTGCAAATAGCTGAGTAGAAGGCAAACTTCAAAACTGTGGAGTCTTCTAACATGGAAAATTAGTAGCTATATCTGTAACTGACCTTCACACTAAGTTCAACTGTCTCATCAGTAGTATTAACAGGGTTCTGCATAATATTCCCATCACTGAAAAACAAATATTAATCTCTCAATTTTAAAGTACCCCCCCCACACACACACACACACACATCTCACCACCACCACTACATTTTCAAGGTTGTACATTTTTTTTCTGCTTGTGGAAATGGGCAGAATTTGTAATTGCACTATTACATTAGGAACACCCCCACACAGTGCAGCCACTCATGATGCAACAGTCTCTCCTCCCACTGCATCATGAATGGCTAGATTGTGCTGGAGGTTTTCCCAAGTCCAGGAAAGATGCAGAGGGAGTTGTTCAAAGACTATAAACAAACATGTAACACCAATATTGTGGGCAGCCTGTTTTCACTTTTATAAAGAAAAAAGGAATCAGACTCAGACTACCATCTACATCAACATTCTCTACCGAATGTGACCAATCATAACGTGTTTTTAAGCTAGGGACATTTTGAGGCCTAAGGGAGTTGACAGTGTCCCTTTAATTGTAAAATATAGATTTTTGTGTATTTCTTAACGGAGAAGGATGTGTTCTATTCCAGTGACACAGAGAGGAATAACATCACAGGATACGACTGGCACAGAGGGGCAGGTTGGAATTGATGGGGCATTAGTTTTCTCCATCCCATATAATCCTTATGTACCTGTGATGTATTATTCACTAGATGGCAGTTTTAGTATCAAGTGATGCTAGCCTCTGAAGATGTTATTCAGTCGAGAGGGAGCAACCAGTTAGTTAAGTTGCCCTCTTGTAATTATGGTTTATAGCAGCAGTATTAATTAGTCAGTAAGAAACTGTAATCCTATTTTTTTTTTCATATTGTATTTCTAAAATCAGGAGATTCAGAAGAGGCATCATCCATGTATTTTAAATCCCTAAAACATAATTAAAACAGTTTGTTCTAATTAGTTTTATACTTGAGGACTAAGTTTAATAAATGTGGCTGCCATGGCTACATAACAGAGCCATGAAACGTATTGCTATTACGTTGTAGGAGAATGGGCTCTGGAAGCACATGACTGGATACCTCGACTGTGTCCTTCCACAGTGGAGTTGAAACATATGTAGTCCTCTCTATTTACTACAGTGCTGTTCCTCACTTCCCCATGCACTATTTTCTGCTCTGTGCTCACTTCTAGGGTTTGGTGCTCCATGGCACCACCACTTTGTAATGTTTCTCCAGTGTCTAGCGGCACTCCCCTCCCATCGCTGGCCCTTTATTTATAAAATGTTTCCCTGCTATCTAGTAGCACCTCCAGCCTCTGATCACTGTCCCTGTATTTTCTTAATTTTTCCTGGTATCTAGTGGCACCTCCCACCCTCTGATTGCCGTTCCTGTATTTTCAAAATGTTTCACTGGTGTTTAGTGGCACCCTCCCCGGCCTCCAATCACTTTTCCCCTATTTATAAAAAGTTTCCCTAGTGTCTAGTGCCATCCACCACCCTCTGACCATTAGCCCCCTATTTATAAAATGTTTTCCTAGTGTCTAGTGGCACTCCCCACCCTCCGATCACTGACCCGTATTTCCATGTTTCTCAGATTAATCATTTTGCAGCTGTATTGGCTCTGACCAGATTTTTTTATAAAATGTCTTTCCTTTGCTGTCATAGGCAGTGGAGCCAGAGGGGAGTCTAGAGGGCAGCAAACCCCTCGCTGTTGTATCTAAGGGATCTGCTGATGAATTTTGACCACCCACATTTCTATCAGTGGAGCAGCATTACAATGAGGCTGGTGGGATTTTGACAATGACAGTAGGAAAGTTGTTTTTAAACCTTTTGCTGCTCAATATACATCATACAGCCACCCACTTGGGTTCGACTCGGATCCTCCACAGACTAGCCCAGATCTCTCCCAAGCAGTCCTGCTAACAGGAGACCACCCGCCACCAACACTATAATTTTACATGATACAGCCGCCCGCTCGGGTGCCACTCGGATCCTCCACAGACTAGCCTAGATCTCTCCCAAGTGGTCCTGCTAGCAGGAGACTGCCCGCCACTGACACTAAAAATTTACAGGGTAATCTGTTAGGGGCATGGACCTTGCTGCTAGCCAGCACGACTGCTTGTTAAACGTTACCATGAAGTGGAGGATTTTTCTTTTCAATTTCTACCTTTGGCTCCTTTTCTCTGCCAAGTCGTAGGACCGCTGTGTTCTGCTGGAAGTCCCTCCTGGACGCCATTTGGGGACACTCTCAAGACCTGAATTTTATTAACTGCATAAGCTAATACCCCGCCTTCCCCCACCCACCGCTGTATCTCAACATTTTACATATATAGACTCGTCTTGTGAATTTCCAGCTTCGTCTAACAGGCCACTTTGCCATTTGCTCCTTATCTCACTCTACCACTAGGAGCATTGCCAATCGTTAGTGCTCTTTGATTATTTGTATTTGAGGTTCCAGCTGAAAAGTGCTGTTTCCACTTCTTTCTATATTTTGGTATTTGTAGCATTGCTGCCCAACATGATATTTAAAACCCTGGTCCTGGTCATGACCAGCCTGTTGCTATGTTCACTTGCTAGACTCTCCCTACCCCCCTGTTCCTGCTATAGTACCTGGCAACTGAACTCAGCTAGTAACTTCAATTTTTCCAACACGCTAGTTAGACCTACCATAACCCGATCTCATTCCACTATTAGTCCCAAGGCATATCTATTACCTTATGACCACATACCTAGATCATGCTCTCTGCTCTAAAACTACTTTTATTCATCGCAAGCTCTGGTATCTGATGCTGCTCGCTATCCTGTTGGCAGGTGATGTGGAACAAAACCCTGGTCTCTTACACCCAAAACAGTGCAATAATGCCTCCTGAGCTACTGCTTCTGGGCTCCGCATAGCCCATCTAAACATAAGGAGCCTGACATGTAACCGCCCAGAGGCTGGAGGCATGGGTCACCACCCATAATCTAGATAGACTGTGCCTATCTGAGACATGGCTCAAGCCCTCTACCCCGATTCAATCTGCTCACTACCGAACTATTGCCTTATCAGGAATGACAGGTCATCTTCTAAGCGGGGCGGGGGTGTGACACTGTTTTACAAAACACATCTAAATGTCTCATTGAAAACTAAACCCCAGTCCTCCTTCTGTGAATCTCTTCATGCAATTCTCCACCTGGGTGCTAAAAATCTACATATAGCTGCTGCTTATAACTCTCCCCAGGGAGGTTTTTCTGCCTTCACTAATGTGCTGGAGGATACGGTAGAACTGGCAGGCCACAATGAACTGCTTATCCTAGGGGACATGAATCTAAACTGGCTTGATCATTTTCATGAGTCACTTCTATCTGTAACCAGGAGTTTTAACCTCCATCAAGTGATAACTGAGCCCACGAGGATCTCCCCTAAGGAAATGTCAAGCACGCTACTGGACTGGGTGCTAACAAATAGAGTTGACAGAACTGTGGATGCCGGCACCTTGCCGGATAGCATATCTGATCACTCCCCTATATTCTGTGTGTGGCAACACTCTTTCTTCCAGGCTCAATCCCTGCGCTATATTACCTTCAGGAATTATGCTAACCTGAACCAGGCGAAATTCCTGTACGAAGTTTCATCTATTGACTGGTCTTATCTCTCCCAGCTCCTGGATACACAAGCAGCACTTGACTAATTCCTAGATCAATTCTGTGCAGTTCAGGACAGACATACACCCCCTGTGACCCGGCGGGTTCATGTAGCACCTTCAAGGTGATTACACAAAGATCTCCTGGCTGCATTGCATATCAGGGATAAAAGCTGGAAGTGTTTTGGAAAAACTGGCCTTATTGGTGACTACCAAACCTATAGGACCCAGAGAAGTGAATGCAAAAAGCGGATTAGACTAGCAAAAAGATCGTACTGTAAAGGGCTTCTGCTGGAAGCATCAAGTGACTCCAGAACATTCTGGGCTCACATCAAATCATTCCTAGGTACTAAGAATACTCACTTGACTGATGAAATGATCATAAATGGGGTCCACTGTAACAACTCTAGGACCATTGTGGTAGCATTTAATAAACAATTCTCTGACCTAACCAGCTTTACATCTGACTTCCTCCACAGTCAGTCTTTACCTCTGACCACTCCACCCACCCCTGCTGCTCTACCCCCTCCATTTTATTGCAAGGCTATTTCCAAATCTGATGTCTTTAGCCTACTGAATACCATTTCTGACAACAATAGCGTGGTCTCTGATGGTTTAAAACCCAAACTTCTAAAACTGGCCGCACCATTTATTGCTCAGCCGTTATCACAGATATTTACCCTTTCTCTTTGCAATGGAGTTGCCCCAGATGTATGGAAAATGGCTAGAATCACTCCGGTCTTTAAGAAGGGCGATAAAAGAGATATTACTAACTATCGGCTGATTGCTGTACTGTCAGTACTAAGTAAAATAATGGAAAAACTAGTATCAGTTTAAGTTACTGAATTCATGACACAATATAACCTTCTCTCGCCAATTCAATATGGCTTTCGGAAAGGTCATAGCACCTCCACGGCCTTGCTCCACCTTACAAATGATACTTTAACTGCTATGGACAATGGCCACCTCACAGGTGTAGTTTTTATAGACCTGACAAAGGCATTTGACCTCATCGACCATCCTCTTCTACTAGATAGTCTCCTAGCTCTTGGTGTCTCACCTAACTCAGTTGCCTGGTTTAATAGCTATCTATCCAATAGAACACAGCTCATTAGATTCAATGCCACTGTGTCTAGCTCCATGGCAAACAACCTAGGTGTTCCCAAAGGATCAATATTAAGACCCCTCCTCTTCTCCATTTTTATTAATAGCATCTCGTCAAATAGCCCTGACTGCTCGACTATCCTTTACGTGGATGACTTGGTACTGTACTGTAATGACAAGAATATACACCAGATAAACCAGACACTGACCACTGCCTTTAAGTCTATTCAATCCTGGCTTTCCATCCATAAACTATTCCTTAATGTTGATAAAACACAGACTATGTTGTTTGGTTCAACAGTCAAATTAAACAACAACCTTGATCTATTTAAAGTATCTGGTCAGGATGGCGCGGTTCTCAAACCTGTATGCTCTTTCAAGTATCTTGGAGTACTCCTTGATGAAAACCTCAACTTTGATAAGTATATAACGTCTTCTTGTAAATCAGTCAATGCCAAAATTATAGCTGCCTACAAAACTAGCTATGTCCTTACAAAATTGACTAGATTAGCCATAGCCTGTGGGATATTGCTCCCGTCATTATCCAATGGAGTAATCACTTATCTTAATTCATCAACTACTCTCTTTAGAAAGTGGAATACTGCCTATAACAGCATCTGTAAGTATGCCTTGGCCTCACCCTGGTCTAAACACCATTGTCAGCTCAATGCTGACCTAAATTGGCTACCCCCTGCTTCGGCTCGAACCTGTGCCCTCTGCTTCCTGACTGACAATGTTATAAGAACAGGGATCCCAGTATCGCTGGCCTCCCTATGAAATCATCTGTCCCCTTCTCATGGCCTCAGATCATCCGACAAATCGCTGCTGAAAATACCGAGATGAAAATCTAACAAAGGAACCCTTGCCTTCTCTTACTCGGCAGCTAAACTCTGGAACTCCCTGCCTCTTACTGTTCGCCTAGCACCCAGCCATGCCCTGTTAAAAACAAACTGTCGCAACTACCTCTTCAGTCAGGTCTCCTGTGCCTGCTTCAACCCCCCCTGAACTTTTTGCATTCAGACCTTGTCTCACTTCTCCAATGATGCAAACTCTTTCCTACTCAGCCCACCCACCTGGTTGTGTTATTAATGCACTTATGTTTCTATTGGTTATGTCTTTAGCTGCTCTTATTCAGTTGTGCTTAGCCACATTGTCTGTAATCACTGAATTGTTGTTACTGTATAAGTGAACCTCTGACCTGTCCTGTTACCCAACTGTGTGACCATTACATGGTATGGTTCAATTTGACCACTACAACTAAATCATCCCATTTCAAGGCACCAATATGGGACTTCAGAGGAGCTGACTTTGTTAAGATGGCCAACAGAGTTAAGCTAGCCCTGGCAAAAAGAAACACAGGTGAAGGGGTACAGGCAAAGTGAGAAAGCATTAAGGATGCAATACTTGAAGCAACATCCTATTGTGTTAGACGGAAAAGGAAGTGCAAAAGAGGAAGAAAACCACTTTGGTTCTCAAACACAGTAGCAGAAGAGGTCAGAGCCAAAAGGCTGGCCTTCAGGAAATATAAGGGAACACAGCGGGATGAAGACAGGGAGGCATACCAAACTGCCCTAAGGGAAGCAGGGAAGACAATAAGGCAGACAAAGTCCCAAACTGAGGAAACACTAGCACAAACAGTAAAAGAAGGTGACAAAACTTTCTATAGATACATTAGTGAAAGGAGAAAGTCCACGGGGGGATTGCTAAGCTCAAAGGAAAAAAGGGTGTGTGTTAGGAGGAGGACCCTGTAAAAGCATCTATCCTAAATAGATACTTTTGCTCAGTATTTACTGAAGAGAAGGTAGGGCAGAGCCCACAGCTCAGCACCATGGACACAGGGGGGAGGGAGGTGAGCACTACTTCCTTCACAAAAGAAAGGGTCCTACAAGAACTTGCTAAGCACAGGGTGGACAAGGCAATGGGACTGATGGCATACATCCCAGGGTACTAAAGGAGCTAAGGGTGGAACTAGCAGAGCCATTAGTAGATCTGTTTAGTGAGTCTCTGAGCACAGGAGAGGTCCCAGAAGACTGGAGAAGGGCTAATGTGATCCCGCTCCACAAGACTGGTAGCAGGGAGGAGGCAGGGAACTATCGACCAGTCAGTCTTACCTCAGTAGTGGACAAGATTATGGAGGCACTCCTTAAGGAAAGGATAGTGCAACACCTGGAATCCATAGGGCACAGGATCCAAGACAGCATGGGTTTACAAGGAAGGTCCTGTCAAACTAATCTCATAGATTTCTTTGACTGGGCAACCAGAGTGGTGGACCAAGGGGAGCAGTTGATGTCACCTACCTTGACTTCAGCAAAGTTTTTTGACACTGTTCCACATAGAAGATTGATAAATAAGCTGGGTAGGCTCAGGGTGGGTCAGGCGTTGGTCAACTAGGTGGCAAACTGGTTGTGGGCGAGAAAACAGAGAGTGGTGGTAAATGGTATACAGTCAGAAGAGATGCAAGTCACAAGTGGGGTACCTCAGGGATCAGTCCTGGGGCCAGTCCTCTTCAATATCTTCATCAGTGACATTGCAGATGGGCTAGAGGGTAAGGCTTGTCTGTTTGCAGATGACACCAAGATCTGCAACAGAGTAGATGATCCAGATGGGGTGGGCAGAATGAGAAGAGATCTGGACAAACTAACAAAATGGTCGGAAGAGTGGCAACTGGGATTTAATGCAAAAAAGTGCAAGATCATGCACATAGGGAAGAGAAACCCTGAAACCACCTATAGGCTGGGAGGGGAGTTGCTGGCAGTCACAAAGGAAGAAAGAGACTTGGGCATCATCATCACCGATGAGCTGAAATCATCCAAGCAGACCTCTAAAGCAGTAAATAAGGCTAGGGGGATGTTAGGTTGTATTAGTAGGGATATCACAAGTTGTAAGAGGGAGGTAATAATCCCTTTTTATAAGACACTGATTAGGCCCCATCTGGAGTACTGCATGCAGTACTGGAGGCCACACCTTCACAAAGACATTAACCAATTTGAGGCAGTCCCGAGAACGGCAACCAAAATGGTGCAGGGACGGCATCAGAAGACATATGAGGACAGATTAATGGAGCTCAATATGTATACCCTAGAGCAAAGGAGGGAGAGAGGTGATATGATCGAGACATTCAAACACCTTAAGGGCATTAACAAGATGAAAGAGTCTAGCATGTTTCAATATAAGAAAAATAGCAGGACAAGAGGACACAGCATGAGATTAGAGGGAGGCTGATTAAGGGGTAATGTGAAGAAGTTCTTTTTCACAGAAAGTGTGGTGGATGTATAGAACGGCCTACCTCAGGAAATGGTGGCTAGGAATACAGTGCAGGGCTTCAAACAGGCATGGGATAGGCATAAGGGAGCAATACAGATAAGTATGAATAGATAAGCCACTGACAGAGCAAAGGCCAATGGCACATTTATAAGGTAGAAAAAGAAATGGGCAGACTGGATGGGCCTTGCGGTCCTTATCTGCCGTCAACTTCTGTGTTTCTATGTTTCTACATGTAATCTTGTCTAATCTTGTACCTACTCATGATTTGTCAAATCTTGTTTTCTCTGTAACTTGTTCTTCCTGATAATCATATGTCATTCCCTGCCTACCTATTGTATTCTCCTGGGTTTTGCCTGAAAATAGTCATGTCTTGGCTATGGTACTTACCCAGTAAACAAAAACTAAATAAAAATAAAATAAATAAATAAAATCCAGGCAGTGAAAAGTGGAAATAAATAAAAAAATCAATGGAATATTTTGCTTTACTACTGCATGAGTTGCACTGTATAGTTATATAGCTTCCTTTGTCCTCTCAGATCTCTACTAAAGCTACACTTCCTTACTCTAAACTATTTTAATAATAATGAGCAGCGTATGCATTTCTTTAAATTAATCATTGATTATTCATCAAAATTGGTGGATTATTCAGGATTATAAAAAAGCTAAATAGGTTGACTAAAATAAATTCAAGAAGGCAATTGCTTTCCCACTTCCTAGTGCCCTGTGTTAAGGTAGGTTATGCAGATGTGACTTCTCATTTCATGGTACATTCCTCCACCACTGCTTGTGCATTGTTTAACAACATATACTAGATTAGTTATGTGGCTGTATTAGTATGGCACTAGGAAGCATGACAAACAGCACAGCACCACACTAAGAGGTTTAGACTCAATGTGGTAGATGTGACAGGAGGGTGAACAAACATTTCATAATACTGCTAATTTAACATACGGAATGTTAATTTTAATTTCTTCATGTTTACAATGTACTTACCCAGGATTGCCCAAATGAGATGCAGCATCTGATTTTTAGTGGGGTTCTGCAGCTACACAAACCTGTTGTTAGATGCTTGTGTAACAACACTTCTCTGATGGTAGAGGCATTATTGTTACTAGCCTTTCCCTTAACAGGGTATTGGTTCCTCTGTGGGTGACAGGGGATGTGTGGAGCATAGCAATATAAAAAGAGCCCCCGTGGCCCAAAGAGGTGGGTTGGCAGAGCCAGTAGGAGTCTGGTGGAAAGCCATTTTGAGTAGGGCTAGCCAGCTCAAGAGGTGGAGAGAGGGAATAATGGCTCTGGAACCCTCACTGGCAGTTGCTGTCATGTGGCAGACAGGAGACCTGTGCAATGCCTTATGTCAGCGTGTTGGCTGGGGATGCTTTGCATTGCATGCCAGCCTTGTGGCTACTGTAGATGCATCTTGGGTTCTGGTATGCTCCTAGAGGAATGGACCCTGTATGTAGTTCATTGGCATGGGTGGCCAAGGACCCAGGTCAAGGGAGTATAGTTCCCAATGCAGGCTCCCACTGGGACATAGAGTGCGTTGTTATCCTTGTGGCTCATAGGATGGCATAAGGTCCAGATACCTAACTTCACTGGGGATGTGCATCATAGATCTTGAAGCCTTGCATGATCAGGAAAGACCATGGGCACTGAGATGTTCCTTGACCCAAGGCTCAGAGGAGGGAGTCGAGCCTATGATCCTAGAGTAGGAAAACTAGCGGTATCCCAAGGAGGGAAGGAATCTCAGGGGGTACCCCATTGAGGAGTTTCACCAAATGGCCGTTGCAGCCTGAAGAGGACTTCCCTGAAAGGGTGTCATGTATATTCTGGACTGGGGGTGACATCAGTCAGCTCACAGCAAGGACATCTGAAGTGGTGAAGAATGGAAACAAACCTGAATTGGAACTGTACACTGTGTCACTTAAGGAGAGTGCCTGCAAGATACAGTTAGGAGAACATCTCCAAGAATGTGAAAAGGACCACCAAACAAGGCATTGCTGGACACATGTGAGTGGAGCATTAGCTGATGTGGGCACTGCCATGTGTGCAGGGGCATTGGGAAGTTCTGGGACCCTGGATCACTGCTAGGGATACTGATGCAGTGTGCCTTAGGCACTTAATTATCCTGGACATTTCTGGGCTCTTTATTCTGTGTGTGAGTACAGATTTTGCATATCATTGGTGGGCTCATGAAGGGCAACAGTAGTATCAATTTGGAGAACTGAGATTTCCAGTTGCAAATAACTAAGGTGGGACCAAGTGGGTTTCTTAAAGGTTTGGCAGTGCCAGGAGAACAGGGACTTGTAGAGTCTTGGACAAATGCTACATGTCAAGGTGATGCTGTGGGGCTGGGACCATGGAGTACTCAAAGAAGTACCATAATTAATTGTGTATTAGTTGAACTTATTTGAGTATCTGTGACCAGATAAACTAACTGATATACCCTATGTTCCAACTCATTCAGTAAAAGAGAGTCAAGGACTAGATCACCCTGTGTCCGAGTGATTATTCCATCAAGTCAATGTACCCTGTCTCAGCAGCACCTAGATAGTAGTAGGAAGGTGAACTGGTCAAATAATGTGATTGCTTGCAGGGGGCTTCTGGTGAGTTGAATTATAAAAATACCCCTACATACCGTGATAGGAGTACCCTAGGCCATGCCCACCCCCATCTTTAACACAGTCATGTCTGTCGGCTAACTGAGTGAAGGGGGTGTTGCAAAGTGAGGTCGTGTCCAGGATGTAAATGCAATGTGCAGCCCTGGAAGAACAGGAGTTTAGGAAGCTTGGAAAATTGGATGGTAAAGAAAAAAAAGATACTGTACTGTATTTGCACCTGAGACAGGAGATGCAGAGGATTTATAGCTTGACAACAGGCTCTGAGACTCTGTAGGGGACAATGATGGCGGGAGAGCACAAGCTTTACTGGAAGGAACTAAGCAGAGATGGGTGAAATCCGCAAATTTCATTACCCAAAATATTTTGTGAAATTCATGAAATATTTTTCAAGTCGAAATGTGAAATTCCGCCAATGAAATGTGGAATTTCGCCTGTGAACGGTGGAATTTTGCCACTCGGGGGCGAAATTCCGCCATTCATGGGTGAAAGTCAGCATTTTTGCCAGCGAAATGCCACATTTCACACCCATGAAATATTTTGCTGAATACGTGAATTTCATAAAATGTTTAGCGTAGCGAAATTTGAGATTTTGCTGGAATTTGGCCAGTGAAATTCAATTTTGCTGTATCTCTAGAACTAAATGTGCATGCATCTGGAGTTATAGTGCCAAACTGCTGCACAAGTGCATGTGGTGCATGTGTTTGACATAAAAATGTAGAATTTGTTTGCAGAAACATGCCTGTAAGCTTGGGGGGGTTCAGATGACCCCCCCTCGCAAGTTGTCCCAAGTTCCAATTTGTTCAGTTTATCTACCGTTTTTTAATTTTACAACCTTTTTTTTTTTTACAGCCAGGCAGTGGCACTAGGAAGTTTAGTGTCAGGAAATGTTGGGGTCAGTCTGTGATGGATAGGAGGTTGTACCAGCGATGTCAGCACGCACGGTGGCTAGTGACACAAGGTCACTAGTGTATATTTAAAGTTCGAACTCCACAGTGCCACCATGATTCAGTCGCAAGTGAGATACCACTGCGTCTGAGCCGAGTGAGCTGCACCACCACCACCAGAATGTTTCTGACATTAGAGTCAGCAGTGCAGTGCCTAAAGGAGTCAGTGCTCGAACGAGTGAGTCCCCCAGTCATTGAGTCTCGTGATCGGATGCGGGCTGGCCATTTCTGTTGTTCTGTTCTGTATGGGGAAAAGAAGCACAGTTGGGCTGGTCATTTCTGTTTGGCCAGTTGTGGAGTGGCCCAGAGAGTTCTTGGAGAACCAGGTAAGGCAGATTATGTGAAATGACTGACTGAATGGGGACCAATGTTTGTTTCTTCGGGCAGTGATGAATCAATAATACCTGGGCATGGTTATACTAGCAATAGCAAATGCCCAGAAAAGTAGCTGCAAGTGTTGTAAAGAGGGAAAAAAAGCAACCTTTTTAAAAATGCATACATGTGACAAGACTTGCATAAGCAGAGCTTGCCCCCTCCTGTTGTGCCACTTTTCTTGCTGCATGTGTGTGATTTTCAACTATTTGAAAAGCATAATCCAAATGTAAAACAGGAAAAGGAGAGTACTTCCTTAAAGGCTTTTTTCATGAGTTGGCCAAGAGATTCCAGATAAAATAAAGAATAATAAAGAAGTGAGCGTGCCTAAGAACTCCTGAATCTGCCTCTCATTCATATTTTATTGAATTTTGTAGACTGGGTAGGCCCACTGACACTATAATTTTTCAGGGGTGACGGGGGGTGGAATACAAATGGTAACCAACTGAAACTGAACCACATTAAGCTGTTGGTGGTATACTCTTGCCTGTCAGCAAAACATATGCTGCTTTGATGCCCGCAGTTCCACCTTCACCAAAAAAGAACCCCTCATTTTCTGACCACTGTACAGGCCTGAGAAAAAGACCCCTTGGATCACCTAATCTGCCCAAATGTTCCCTGCCTAATCTGTCTCCACAGACCCTAACTTGTCTTTGGCAACACTGCTTCATTCCTACCTATTTTCTAATATACCCCAATGTCTATCCCATGAATACTTGAAGCCACCCACTGATTTTGCCTCCACCACTTCTGATGGCAGTCTGTTTCTGGTGTCTACCACCTTTCAGTGAAGAAATATTTCTTTACATCTCTCCTCCCCCTCTTCCCCAGCTTCTTCACATGCCCCCTGGTCCTGGTGATTTTGCTCATTTGAAAGTGGCTCTACTCCTGCACCCCATTCACCCCTGTGAGGTACTTGAAGATCTCTATCATGCCACCTTTTGCTTTCCTCTATTTTATATGGTGTATATGATGAGATTCCTCAGTCTCTCCTCTTAGGGTCTCTCATATAACCCCTGCTCCATTTTAGTTAACCTCCTCTGGACTGCCTCTACCCTGTCTATGTCATTTCTGAGGTGAAGCCTCCAAAGACTGGACACAGTACTCCAGGTAGGGTCTCTCCGAGCCCTCTTCCAATCTCCCAACAGGTGTCACCTCCCCAACCCTACCCACTGCTAGGGCCACTGGAGTGCCATTGCTGATATCCAGATAACCTGTAGCCTGCAGCTATGCTGCCAAAGTGAGAAGCAGATACAGAGATCTGTCTGGAGCCAGGAAGAGATCTAGCTGACTTGATGCACCTATGTCAGGTGGATCAGAAGGTGGCAGCACATGTCTCTGGCAGGTGGGGTACCAGTTCCTCTACCATCTGAAGTGGCCTTAGAAGACTGGTGGCCCACTGCAAAGAATGGCTCTGAGAGGAAGCTGCGAGGATAAATTGAGAAATGTTCAGTACTCCACAGATAAGCAATGAAAGACAAAATTCATGACATCATGGAACTGTGGCAAAGAGGCTGCAGTGTCAGAATGCACCATGTTGTATACTGTACCATGAATAGACAGACCAGCTGGAGGCAACTGGAATCCTGGCCAGGAGATGATCATAAAGCCTCATTTCTCCCACTATTGGGGCCCGGACTTAAATTAGCCCTAAAAAGTCACTTTGCTTAGGTACCCAACAACATTTCCTGGCCTGCAGGAAGTGCTGGTTGAAGATTGTTCTGCATGGAACAAAGTGATTGTTTGCCCTGCTGGTGATTTATAGTGTAGAGTGGGGTGTTGTTCTGTATAGAATTCCAACCCTTTCAAAATGCTATTGTACCACAGTTCAAAAGTCATGGAATGTGATTCTACCCTACTGTGGTAGAACAGCATTCTAGAACCTCTAGAGACTGCATGAGTCAGTTTCATTTTGAAAGCAAAAGAACTCACAAACACATATTTCACACAGTACTATACACTATAAAAAGTACAGGATGAGCAACTCTTTGCACAACCAGTATGTTTTGCCACCTCGGGGTTCTGATTCCAATAGATCTCTTGAGCTTCGCTCTCGAAGTCAGAGGGAATCAGAACCCCTCTGTGGCAGAACACACTGGTTCTGCATAATTGCTCACCCAGTATTCTCTATGTTCTGTTTCCATTGTTTTGGACTTTTACTGATATTTGCCCCATGGGACCCTGTTTACATAGCTCTGAATGATACTCATATCTTATACTTAGGCAGTAATACCATAATGATAAGAATGTTGTGAAATGCTATATACATGCACAGGACGTTTTTACTTTTCATTTCCTTTCTGGGATCCACAGGAGGTACCTGCTGGCTACAAAGACACTGGAGCTCAGAAGACCTATGAGTTAATAGGGTCTCAGTATGGGGGAAGGACTAACCAAAATATGTGCTGTTTATTGGGGATTTGGCCCCCTACCACTATACATAATGTTAATTGTCTCATAGCATTGGTGCCAAATGTTGTGGCACCCTTGAACTATATTGTCTTTAATATGAAAACATGTATGGGCCAATATTCTGTACAGTAAATGTTGATTCTTCCAAGTCCTTTAATGCTCTGTTTCTGGGGGGCATGATTACAGTAGGGCAGCAGTGGACACCTGGGCAGGGAGGTGTTTGGGCTAAATAGGCATGTAGTGGTTGGTGAATGGAGTGCGACCCCATTGGAGAAAATGGGGTGCCTGCTGGATGAGAAGGGTCTTGTCCCAAAATGGGAAGGCTGGGATGGGCTAATCTACCCCTTGTGATGGGAGGAATTGTTCTGGCAAGGTACCACAGTAACTGGGAGTGGTCCAGGTGGCATGCCTGGCATGGCTGGGTGAGTGTGGTGAGTTATGACCCATGTACCTGGCAAGCAGAACCGGAAGGGAGGGCTACAACCTCCAGTGTGCAAGTCTGTGTGGCTGGGTGTGTGCTTGTGAGTGTGAGCGGATACCTGTGGTGCCTCAGCCCCATGATGAAATAGGGATGGGTTACAAGTGGTGGTTCATGCCCTGTAAGCATAGTTTAGGGGGGTTATTTTGGAGATTTCTATTTGGGGGTGTCTTACTGAAAGGAGTTGAGATGCACTTGCCAGTGCTGGAAGTTGGGATCAGGGTGATGTGATCAACCTATGGTGTGGCTCAGTTGGTCCATTATCATCTGCCCCCTCCTTACTGTTTTATGTAACTGAGAGAGAGTGTAACAACCTCCTCCACAATGTTATTGGACAGGGTTGTTACTAGCCATGGCCTTAATAGTTTGGTGATTCTGCATCAGCTTCTATGGAAGAGAGGGATTGGGAGAAGCATAACACTATAAAAGGGGACCCTTTGACCCTGGTTAGGGGGTTAACAGAGCCAGTAAGAGTTTGGTGGGAAGTCCATGGGAGTAAGGATAGCCAACCCAGGAGGTGAGGGAGAGGGTATCACAAAGCAGGATTCCACTCTGGCAGCTGCCCTCAGCTGATGAGCAGGGGACCGGTGCAGTGCCTTATGCAGGGTTGCTGACATGGGATGCTCTGCATTGTATGCCAGCATCCCAGCTGAATGTGCTTTCAATACTGGTATGATCCTGGAGGAATGGGCCCTGTGTAAGGTTGATTAGTGTGGCTGGCTTAGGATATGGGTCAGGGAGTACAGTTCCCAGTGCAGGATCCTACCTGTATACAGAGTGCCTTGCCACCCTTGAGACATGGTGGTAGCATAAAGTCCAGACAACTCGCACCATCTGGTTGACACACAGTACATCTGGATGTCTGGCATGATCAGGAAGGGCCTTAGGCACTGAGATGATCCTCGACATGAGTCTTGGAAGTAGTAGTTGAGTCTATGGTCCCATAGAGTTGGAAAGTTTAAGGGATTCTGGCAGGTATACCCTCAAAGACTGCCACCTAATAGCCCATGGTACCTGAGGAGAATTCACATAAGTAGAGTCACAGATACTGTAGGAGTGAACCAGGACCAGAGCTGCATGCGGTGTCCCATAAGGAGAGCATTTCTTTTTTTTTTTTTTTCATAAGTACTTTTACCACCAGAACGCTGGCAGGCAGCTATGGCCCTCTGGTCAGAGGGACTCTCTCTATGGTCCTGCCGCTCCCATGCTAGGCAGCCCCCTGTAGTTCCCCCGTGAATTGCCCCCCATGGCGGGGCAAGGAGGAGGTTGCCAGCTTCTCCCCCCTCCCAGAGACCCAATCCAGAATTTGGAGGATCGCTCCCAGGAGCGGCAGACCATCATCAAGCCTGCCAGGCTTGTTTTTCCTTTTTGTGCCTGGCCCCCCCTCCTTTCCGACTTAAGGACATTGGCTTCAAGCCTCCTGAACTGTACTGCCCTCCAGCCACTACCAGAGGGCAGTCAGCAAGTGGGATGACTAGTCCCCCTCCCCCGAGAGAGGACAGCAGTCTTCCACATGCTCAATCCTCTCTCCCCCATGCTGACCCCTGGTGGCCCAGGCTCGTTCCCGAGCCTGGGTCACCGGCATGGTGCGAGGTGTGGCGTCCAGTGCCTCAACCCTCAGTGCCACCGGGCCAACTAGTGAGAGCATTTCTAAGGTACAGGTAGGAGTGCATCTCAGAGAATGTGCATAGGATCCCTGAATAATTGGTTTAAATATTTTACTGAAACTTTCTATGATGCTTCAGTTTGTACTGAACCTTCAGACAGTGTAAAAAAGATCCTGACTCAGTCATATCTTGGCTATATTACTCTGGATGAAATAGGCAGAGTTGTAGAACCATTCAGGAACCATAAGGCAACTGGCTTTGTCACAATACCTACAGTATTGATCTTTTCAAGATAAAAGTTTCTTGGTGATCAAGCACTTTAGCTCATTTCTTTAATAAATGTATTACATACAATCTTTTCCCCTCATTCTTGGAAGCATAGTAAAATATTAGCTATTCACAAAAAATACTTTTTTAATTATGCTGCTAATTATCTAACTGTTAGCTTTACAAGTATCTCTAAGGTATTTAGTAAACAAAAATACCTGACAGAGTGGGTGGTATTGGTCAATACCGGACTGCCCAGGGGTGTGATGAGGCCCGATGCCGCAAGTGGAGGGCCTTATAGTCCCTGGAAGGTCCGGTATTGCCCAATACGACCCACCTTGGAGGGTACTATTAAAAATAGAAAATGGGATACATGTGGCATTTTTATGTAAGAAAAAAATGCCAGGGAAATATAACAAAAATTATACAAATGATTGTATAGGAATTTTGGGGGGCAATACAGTCCCTCCACTGGTATATCTGCTAATAGAGAGCACTGCACTCTGTCATAGTTGCTTGCCTGAACAAAGGTTCCTACCTCCCCAACAGATACAAAGGCACATAGACTGTCACTTTTACTTGATTCCCTGCAGAGACTTTCCTGTCACCCCACCCCCTCATACACACACACACACACACACACACAAAAACACATACACACACACACACACACACACACACACAGGCTCTGCTGTTTTTTTCTCAATAGTGATGGAGCTCCATTACCACACTTCCCCCTAGGTGCTTTCTTTGCATATCTGAACTATGGAGAAGGAGCGTAATGGGATCTGGAAGGGCTTCTGTGTGTGTTCGGGTAAGATAACCAGAAAAGTAGTGGGTTACTTCTTTCTGATTTAAATATTGAAGCACTTTTTGTTTTCCCGTAGGGAAAACAGCCAGAGCAAAGGGGTCAAGGGTGTGCTTAAATGTGGTAAGCACAGAGGGCACTGTCACTGGTGTGGTTAGCAGAGGAATGGTTGGGAAGTGAGATGCAGTGTTTGGACCCGATGGGGTGGCTAAAAGAGAGTTTTAAGGTGATTAAACAAAAAAAAAAAAGAAACATTGTTTCATTTTGGCCTGTGCAGGGGTGGCGAGCCACGGTTTTTGTGGCGATGGGATGGCAAAGTGGTTGTCTGTGTCCGTGTCTTGTATTGCTGAGTCATGAGACCAGCGGTACTTTCTTGAGTTAGGCTTCCTCAGAAGGAGATGTGCTACCGGCTTGTGGCAGTGGGCCAAGTGGGTGGGTGGAGGACTGGAGAACTGCAGTCTGGTTTCAGCTCTTGCAAAGCGAGAGAAACAAAAAATGGCATGTATTACAAATGGAGAATTCCACTTGCACCATGATATTGGTAATCAGGTCAGTTGGAACTGGCTCTTTTTTAACCTGGGCTCTGTTGTCTGATAGATGCCCACCTTGCCAGGGGTATCAGCCAATCAGAGCCCACAAATTTCTTAACCTTTTTTTTTTGTAATTAAAAATGTATTGATTTTCTTCAAAATACCATAACACAAAATTCAGAACCTTAAGTAACAAGTCATTCCTAGCTGAGATTTCTCCCTTAGATTAACAGATTAATATAATAATACTATATTTATAACAGGTTCATTTTCATATTTAAATATAAATTGACTTGTCTGCATCAATGGATGGAGTAAGTGCAATATTAAAGATATTAACAACAAAATATGCTGGGTGTTAATTTATTTATTTATTTTTTCTCTTAGTTGTTTAACCAGGAGTAGCATACAAAGCTGAAAGCTTTTTTAGAGGTGTGACCTGGGAGCACAGGGAAGTTAAGTGACTTGCTCAGGGTTACACAGTATGTGAGTGGAAACTGTGGGATTCAAACCCAGGTCTGGTCTGCTGGATGTCACCAGATTTGCAGCTCAGAGCCTTAAAACCACTGTGCTATACTGCCTATATACTTGTATATATATACTTAACCATCATAAATTCAGAAACAACTGTTGATATAACACATCCGAAACATTTTAATAACTGTCCCAAGTCCTTTTACATATGTGTAACTCAGTGGTAGAACAGGTTAGATTTAACAGAAATTGTTTAAAATATATAATAAACTCAAGTACCTGCATTCCACTTTGTCAACTGCCACTGGTGCTGTGAATTGAAGAGCTGCCCCGCTTTCTATGCAATGAATTCTATCTTAGATCTTCATACTACTGTTGGATTCCCTTAAGGTAGTGTGGGATGAGGAGTAATAGAAAACATGGATATGCCAATGAGTGGTGTCTACTGACTACTCTATACTACTAATCTAAGGAGAGCTGACTACAAGGGTTTCTGCAGCAAATGAGGGGGCATATAGTGCCCTTGAGGTATTCTGCAGTACTGGGAAGAGAGAGAGAGAGAGAGAGAGAGAGGGTCCCCATATCTCCTGATAGCATCTCATTTTAACCATGACATTGTAGTGTACTCTTTCATAGGTGGCCATTTTCCCCAATTCTGTAGGCCATTCCATAATGCCAGGGGCCTGAGGGTTCCGCCAGTGGTGTAACAGCACATGTTTGACAGTGATAAGTGCTTCTAATGTCCATCTATGCCTCTCCTTCCAGAGGGTGTTCCAGATCCCATCCTTTGAGGGTAGGCCTAACATTACTAGTGTGTCTGTTAGTATGATTGGACTATTGAATCTGTAGTTGAGTTTTTTTCTGAACCCCTTGCCAAAAGGGACAGAGGACTGGACACTCCCACAAGAGGTGAGTGATGTTACCTTGAGCCTGCATGCATCTCCAACACACATCAGAGGTTGCCAGCCCCCAGTTATGGAGTTGTTGAGTCCTGTGCCATCTGTGCACTATTGTCAATTGTATGAACCTATTCCTCATGTATCTTGCTGCAAGCCTATTGTTCCACCATTCTTCCACCCAGTCTTGGGGGAGTATATTTCTACGGAGTTCAGTGCTCCATTTTTGGCAGAGAGTTTCTGTATGGTCTGTTGAAGGCTCAAGAGCTCCTTGTATACATCACTAGCTGAAAGTGGTTTGGATACTTGGTGCCAGAGTATAGCATCAAAGCATTGCTTAATTCACAGCCTGTAATGCAATCCTAAAAGGGCAAGCAAAGCATGCCGAAGTTGGAGATATTGCCATTGCTGCATTTTGCCCAAACTAAATTCAGACTGCAATAGTCTGAAGGTTTTTAGGTATCTATGCCTGAATCTATTATTTGGTACAGGCTGTATAATTCTTTATAAGACCATCCCCACCAATTGAGGGACTTTTTTTCGATCTGAAGGTGTGGGTTGTGCCACAGGGGAAGCAGAGGTGATATGATCGATTCCCATTTTGAAGCGTTACTGTGTTTCGCCCAGACAGTCTGGGTGGGGGGTAGTGTGGGCACCTTTGGGAAGTTCAGGAGCATAATGACCTCATAGACTCCCTTGACTAGTACATGAGCCTCACATTTTTCCTATTTGAGGGGCATAGCTGTGCTTGTTGTGGGCATCATACGGGCCATTTGCATGCCAGTAAGTACACTTTGTGTTTCAAAAAGAAGTAAGGCAGTTTCCAGCCCCCTTGTTCTTGGGGTTTCATTAGATTCTAGTGTCTGATCTGGTTGGGTCTAGTGCCCCAGATGAAAGCTAGCATTTGTTTCTGTAGCCCTCATGTGGTATACTGACTAATCTGAGTGGGGAGGTTGTCCAACAAATATTGTAGCCGAGGAGCTGCCGTCGGTTTGCAATCATGAACCCTACCTCAGTCAAAAATGTAGTCTGCTCCATCTGTCCAAGTCCATGGCCAGGTCTTTCTGAACTTGCTGGAGATTAAGCGATCCCAATGCAGGAATAGTCCATGCAAAACGTACCCCTAGATACTTAAGGGACTGTTGAGCGGTTTGAAGACCCCACAGAAAGTTTAGAAACAATGTGATGCTCTTTTGAGAAGGCAGAGTGAAGGACTTGGACATATTGACCTTGTATCCTGATAGTGTACCACAGTGACACAGCAAGTCCAGGACTGTGGGGATTGAATGCTCTGGCTTAATAGTACTAGCATGATGTCATCTGCATAGGCTAGAGCTTTGTGGACCTCCCCCATGTTTATGCCATGTATGGAGGTATTCTGTCTTATGGCCTGCATGAGGGGTTTCAGTGCTAGGATAAAGAGTAAGGGAGAAAGAAGACAACACTGATGTGTGCCTCTACCTAGCAGAAATGAAGTAGATGTTGTGGCATTTGTGGCCACAGAGGTTGAAGCCCTATTATATAAAGTATGTATAGCTTATGAAATTGTCACCAAGGCCAAATTGCTTGAGAATTAAAAAAAATATGGTCCTATCAAATGCTTTCTCTGCATCAATCAAGAGAAGCACTTCTGTATGGTAAGAATACTGTATGTGACTTTCCAAATAAGTTTCAGGAAACACCTGGTGTTGTCCATAGCTTTCCTCTGTGGAACAAAGCCAACCTGATCTGGATCTATCACTGTGGCTATAGTCTCTTTAAGTCAGGTTACCAAGGCATTCGTGTATGCCTTACAATTTGCTGTAATGAGAGATATGGGTCTGTAACTACCACAAGATAGAGGATCTTTACCTTCCTTAGGTATCAAGGCAATGACTGTGGTCTACATGGAAGGGGGCAGGTGACCCACCCATGTGGCTTCTGAAAGGGCCTCTGTGAGGGTGATTAGTAGCAGCTTATGGAAGTGGAGAAAAAATTTGCACAGGGAGGCCATCCACCCCTGGACATTTCCCTCCTGGCATAGAACATAAGGCTTGTTCTGTCTCAGCCTCAGTGATGGGAGCCTCCATATAGTCTTTCATCCCTTGGTCCAGTTTCAGCAGGTCCAGTGGCTCAAGAAATTGAGTAATATCTTGCTCACTGGGTTGGGCTTCTTATTTGTACAAGGTCTGATAGAAGTCCCTGAATTCCTCATTGATCCCTTTGGGATCTGTTTTAATCGCACCATTACAGGCCTTAATCCCGGCTATTCTTGACCTTTCTTGTCTGTTCTTCAGCTGGTATGCTAAAAGGTGACCTGGATTTTCCCCAGACCCCTAGAAGTGCTGTTTAATTCCGAATAGGGCAAATTCTGCTTTCTGGTGCAGGTGTATATTAAGCTCAAGGACCCTAGAATTCTGTGGCCGCAGAATTTTGCGAAGAACTTGCAATCTACCACAGAACTTCTGCAGTGCCGCAGAATTCACTGTTCTTGGTGATTTTTTATTCATTCTTCTGTTTATCCATAGAATCTGGTTCCCTTCTCCTCTTTTTATATCCAAAATCCCTCTAAGCTCAGAATGTGATGTTATTGCTCCAACATCATAAATTAGCTACAGAAATAAATAGTCACTTATCTACCACAGCTCCAACTGCCAGAGGCAGTGGCACAGCACATCAGGCAAAGACATAGACAGGGTGGAGACTGTCCAGAGGAGGTCAACCAAAATGGTGCAGGGTCTGCATCAGAAGACACATGAAGAAAGACTAAAGGAACTAAAGATGTATAGCCTCGAGGAAAGGAGGGAGAGGGGGGACATGATAGAAACTTTCAAATACCTCAAGGGAATCAATAAAGTCCAAGAGGATAGCATCTTTCAGAAAAAGAGATGTGCAAAAAAAGGGAGCACAATTTGAAGATAAAGGGGGGACGGCTCAGAGGTAATGTGAGGAAGTATTTCTTCACAGAGAGGGCTGTGGATACATGGAACAGCCTTCCTGAGGAGGTCATAGAGTCAAAAACAGTGGGAGAGTTCAAGAATGCATGTGACAGACATAAAGCAATTCTAGTGGGGGGTAGGAGGAAGTAGGCTGTTGGTTAACTAGGATCTGCAACTTATCCATTAGATAGGGAAATGGGCAGACTAGGTGGGCCAAGCGGTACTTATCTGCCATCAAATTCTATGTATCTATGTTTCTATGATATTTGCTCAACCTGCACTACAGCCTAATACAATTTTCAGTCGTTCGTTATTGCACTAGGGCCAACTTAAACAAAGCCTTGTCAATAGCATAGACCTGTTAAGTCCATACCTCACTTTGTACAAACTTATTTGTGCCTTTAAGGTATAGAGATGCCATCTGAAATGAATAACTGGTTAAATGACTGTACCTGCTATTTTTAAGAAAAATAAAGTAATTATGCATAGAAAAGTGGAATATAATAATGTGTAGACCTGCTGAAAGAACAGACCCGTTAAATAATTGCGCTGTACACATTTTTGCCAGGGTTATTGATTACATATTATCACTGGTTGACAGAGTCAGCCAAACATTATGGAGAAATGTGTTCAGGGTCAGCTGTTCGGCCAGAGGGTAGCATGTTGTGTTTCCTTGCTGGCAACTCAGGTTCAGAGATTAGCTCTGGGAACTGGCTGGGCAACACAAGGATTGGGTTAACACATCACTGCTCTGAGCCTGGGAAGGTATGCTGCAGTGTTCTGTCATGCGGTGGACACATTGTGATGGGCTGGAGATCTCTATCTCACAATTGGTTCACATGCATGTCATGGCCTGATGGTGCTACGTAATGTGTCAGGGAAAGCAGGTTGGCATGACAAATGAGTTTTGCAGTAACTCCTCTCTTCTGTTTATTCCATTTCCAATGGGACTTGTATGAATGAGGATGAAATTTCATGGAAATAAAAAAAAAATAATATATATATATATATATATATCTCATTATACGTGCATACACACATTCATATTTGTATGTATGTTACAGATTGCGTATAAATATATAAGTGATACATAGTGGAGACCTCATTAGTGGTATAGATACCATTCATATAAAAATACCTTATTTATCACATAAGGTCCCCTCTGCGTATTTCATTTATGCAATAGGCTAAGACCTTAAGGGAAAGATATTTGTTTTGCTTTTTTAGGCATAAAATTATTTCTATAAGTCTGTTATTTTTTGAACTAGTGTTACTGTGCTTTCCCCCATCCTGATTGCTATAACCACTGTCATGAAAGTGAAGTCAGGATGACAAGCTGACACTGTGATATGGTAATTTGTTAGTGCTGCAGAATTTCCACAGAAATTACAAACCACTGCCACAGAAGTTGTGCAGCAAATGGTAGTCTTGCCGCAGAACTTGGCCCCATTGTGCCGCAGAAAAGTAGGGGCCTTGATTAAGCTCATATCTGGCACATATTATGTCAGGTAGGAAGGTTTTCTCATTGACAGTGTCAGCCTTATATCTAACTTCCAATTGTTTCAGTGTGGTAGTCATCTCCTCCAGGTCTTTGGACTGGACATGTTTAATATGTGAGGCATAACTTATACATCGTCCACATATGAAAGCCTTCTGGGCATCCCATCCTACCACCGCTATTGTATCCCCAGTGTGATTTGTGTAAAGAAATGTTTGTATTTCTTAAACTAACATTTTGCAGAGGGAATCATCTTTCAGCATGGAGGAATTGAAGCACCACTGCTTCTGGTTCTGTACCTGTGCATTGGAGAGGACCAATGAGAAGGAAACTGGTGCGTGGTCTGAAATAAGGATAATTCCAATGGAAACATCTATTACACTATGATATGTGTTAGTCCTTTTGGGATCAGCCACATGTCTGACCTTGAAAACAAGTCATGAGGGGTGGAGTAGTAGGAACAGTCCCACCCGTTGGGGTGTGCCAGGTGCCATATGTCTAAGAGGCCCAGCTAGTTTATCAAACTTGCTAGTGCCTCAGATGTAGGTGTTCTGGGTCCAGTGTGCCTTTTCTAGTTAATCAGTTTCCCCAGTTGGAGCTTTATTCCTAGCCAGAAAATCATCAAGGACTGTATTCATGTCTCCCCCAAGCAGGAGTAACCCCCTTTGTGTATGTAGCCAATACCTGTCTGTGCAACATTACAAAAGAAGCCAGTATCTGTGGAGTTGGACCCATTAATATTGCACAGAGTTACCTCTTGGGCATGCAGTAGCCCAGTGACAATAACAAATCTGCCCTCTTTGTCAATGATGGTCTCTCCCATTTAAAAGGGGACTGATTTGTGGATCAGTATGTCTACTCTCCTACTCCTCGTGTTGTATGAACTGCCATATACTTGGGAGACCCAGCTTGTCTTAATTTTCTCAGGCTCAGCCTCAGAGAGATGGGTTTCTTGTAGATAAGCTATGCTTGCCCCCTCCCTCTTAAGATGGTCTTGGATCTTCCTATGCTTAATGTTGGAATTTATGCCTTTGATATTCACAATATAAATTTAAGTGGAAGGGGGCAGGTGCATTGCATTGGCTATTAGGAGAGCAAAAGGATATAGTTATGGTTATGTAATTTGCCCATTCAAGAGTGAGAAGTGTCCAGTTCCCCAGTACCTTCCTTTTATGGAGTGCTTGGGAGGCAGAGGGGATCCTACCGTACATAAGGGGATGCAGGTAGTCATGAGTATTTAAGCTATATAAAAGATCATACCTATTACTAATTTTAATCAAACACAGTAACGAGAAGTGTAAAATGGTGCCTTAATCTAAACTCAGATTATCTGTGTCCCCTACAGATGGTAAGGCACCTTTGAGTTATTTTTGGGACAGGGGTACTTTTCCTGCATGGGAGTTGAGGCCCTCAAAGCAGAAGCCCCCTGCCCTATGTACTGCTACTACTGTGGGACAGTACAATATTCAAGAGCATATTCAGAGACAAGAAGAGCAGGGAACACCCAGGTCAATAGTATCTACCCTTGCATAGATTAAGAGGTGCAAATTCAGATATATGTGGGGTGGGAGGGAGGGAGAGGAGGAGTAGGTGGAATCAGGTAGGGGATGAGCCTCAATGGCCACCAAGTAGGGGAATTTTGTATCTCGGAAAACTCCAAAGACAAATGGGACCAAATATGTGGGATATACCTGTCAGTGTAGAGCAGATCTTATCTGTGTCACTCTTCACCATTCATCACCTTTGGGTAATGTGGCAGGAGGTCATGACCCTGCATTAGCTCTCTTTCCGGATGGGGGTGTGCCTCACATCTGTGCCACCCTTGAGGCCGCCGCACTGCACGGTGCTCGCGGGCTGGCCGTTAGGTGTCATTGACCCCACCTTCCTGCCACTTCTTCATCTCCTGCCATAGAGGTCGCACCTCATGGAAAGCTCAGCTGTGCAAGAGGCCTACTGGCCAGAAAGAAGCCTTCGACGCTGATTTTCTCAACGCCGAGTTCCATTGATGCCGAAATATTTTGACGATGTCTTTCTCTATCCTACTGGTTCCATTTTTCACCACCACTCGACATCGCTGGTAAGACTGTTCCTTTTCTTTATTTGTTAGCGACGTCGAGTCTTTGTTTAATTTGTTTTTCTGTAGGTCACATCTCGGTCGGGGGCAAGAAATCTTCGAAGTCAGGACAGCCTCCAATGTGACGGTGCCCGTGCGGCTGTAAATACTCCATCACTGACCCACATGACCATTGCCTCACATGTCTTGGCCCGCTTCACAACATGGATTCATGTGACACCTGCTTCTCCATGGACCGTCGTGTCATCGAACAACACACATGGTAAGTTGGACGAGCTCCACTGACTTTCAGGAGATGGGCATGCACTCGTCGGGCCAAGCCATGGTCTCTCAGCCTTTCCTCCGGGTCCCCTCCCATTTCTATATGGACCATGGGGGGGTGCTTCTGCTCCTAGTAGCCTCACCATTGCAGAGGCCCCTTCCATGGTGCAGGAGGCCCAGTCCGTCCCCCCTGTGGGACGGACAGTAGGCACTGCATTGGCAATCACCCTTTTGGGGGTGAAGGCTCCCTGGTGTCATTTCCTTGGACTGGGAAGCCTGGGTCAGCAGCGTCATCAACGCCGTCCACCATCACCGTCTTGGGCCTCGGCACCATTTGCAGCGTCATGGGCTCTGATGGCAACGTGGTCAGTGCCAGTATATCGCTCGGCATCGTCTCTGCTGTGGGCACCATTCATGGCACTGATGGAGCTGACAGCACTGTGGGAGGTTCTACAGCACCATCCTCAACTGTTTCTCACCTCGGTGCTCTTCGCGGTGCCAAGGCTGAGCACAGTGCCGTGTCTAGCTCTGGTGCCGGTTGCAGCACCGAGCAAGGACACAGCGCTGTGGGGTTTACCACTCTCAGTGCCGTTCGTGGTGCAGAGTGAGCTGTCAGAGCCATTGTCAGCACTGTCTATGACCTCAGCACCACTTGTGGCGCCGTGGGTCAAGGCAGCACTGTGACAGGCTCCAGCTCCGATACAGCTGCCGCCCTTGGTGTCATGTCTTCTTTGCCCAACATTTGCGGTGCAGCTGGGGGCTTCAGCACTGACTCTGATACAGTCCTCTGGACTGGTACCCCATTTGGTTGGGATGGCAGCAAGCATCAGCGTACCATCTGGCACCATACTTCAGTCTCCACCTCCTCGGAGGCAGAGTCAGACTCTGAGTCAGACAAACGGTCTGACTCTTTGGAGTTGGCCACTCACGTGGACACCCTGGTAGTGTTCTTGACAGACAGGAAACAGTCCCCCTCTGAAGAGTGGACAGTTGCTCCCAGGTCCAGGGTCGGGGTGCTGACCAGCAGGCAGTGGTGCAGGCCACTATTTCTCTGCAGCCTGGCCTTGGAGGGTTTTCTGACCCCTCAGTGGTGGTACCCCCTCAGGTGGTGTGCCTGGATAGCCCAACTTTGGGGCCGATCAGAGCACCCACAGGAGGGGAGAGTGCTGCTCCCTGGATAGTCCCTTCAGGAACTGACCAGAGTTGTCAGCTGCCCAGGTTGGTGTTTATGTGGAGAAGGGCTCTATCAGACTCCTAGGGGTCAAGTAGTAGGGGTTTAATATAGCGACCTTTTTCTGGGACCCATCCGGGCTCAGGAAGGAGTCATAGTGAGGACCTCTGCCCTTCCTTTTCGGTCTCCTCGAGAGGGCCCTGTTCTTTGGAGGTAGAGGACCGTCCTTTAGGAGTTCCATGGCCCCAGTCACCTCACAAGGGGGAATCTTCAGGGCACAGCCTAGGCAGTTCCAGTATGGTTGAGCAACTGTCAGCTGTTGCATTTTCCGGAGCTCCCTCTTCCCTTGGGGCTCCAGGTGCGCTCTCTTGCCCAGGCAGAGGACAGTCAATTCCTGTTGTCGGCTCTGCCCCCACTTCTCTGCCACCTTCTCCTGCTCTCCCAGGCATACTTGGTCACGGTGGACCTCTCTCCTGGGAGCAATTCAGGACTGTGGCTGCTCATTTTCCCTCTTATGTTTGGGCCATGGGCAGGCAGGTGTTCCAACCTCCCCTGAGCAACCAGCCACTGAATCTTTGAGGTCCTCTGCTTCTTCATCCTCCTCTTTGGGAGGAGAGGAACCATCTGTCCACATCTCCCCTGCTGCTGATCTCAAGGAGTATCAGTTTCCTCATGAGGATGTTGGAGGACCTGCATATCGCCCCACTCATGCAGCACAATCCATAGCACTCAAAACGCGCCTTCTTAGGCGATTTCAGTGCAGACACCCTTGTGGTGTCCACTGGCCTGATCCCTTTAAGGAGGCATCATTGCATTTCTAGCAGAGACCCTTTTCTGGAGTCTCAGCCCCTAGGGATCTCCACCAGAGGTATTGTGCCCCCTGGAGTCTCCAGGTAGTTTGCCTCATCCTCAGTCAGGACTGATGCAACTGGCTACTCCCGATGGGCTTTGCGCCCTTCACCGTGACTGGCCCCCAGATGCAGACTCCATGGATTTTGACTTCTGGGAAAGAGGACTTTCTACTTGGCATGGTTGCTCCTTTCAACATCTGCACATCAGGCCCACTATGCTACCTATGATAGGTTCCTCTGGTCCAGGCTAGGTCAATTCCTAGCCTTGATGCCTGATACAGAGTTAACCAGACAAGCCATTTCACTCTCTGCACATGGCCTGGAGCTAGCAAGGCACCAAGTGAGGGCATCTTATGACGCCAACAAGGTAGCTTCCAGGGTCGTAGGGACAGCGATCTGCACTAGGCGGATGGCATGGCTGCATCTCTCCCAGTTGTCACCCTTGGCCCGGCATAGGGTGATTTCCTCCGCATAGCAGAGAACCCATCTTTTCTCCCATAGCGTGAGGCGGCGTATGTCGGGGCAAACTCCTACCCCCTCCGAGGGAGCCCCGTCTCATTCTTCCCAGTCTCAGGCCTCTCCAGACCCATGAAGGTTCTCTCTCTCTCAGTGTGCCACCCACTGAGAGCTAAGGGACTTAGTCCTTTAGGGTCCAGGGCCCCCTTCGGGGGGGCTCAGCACTCACCCAAAGGTGATGAATGTTGAAGAGTGACACAGATAAGATATGAAAATTACATACCTACTGTAATTCTGATCTTTCTGTGTATCTTCACCATTCATCATAATCCCACCCTCCATCCCCCTGGGGCCTCAGTCTCTGGCTCCCCCTCTGTCTGTGTGCCCTTCCTTCCCCCCCTTCCTTTCCATTGGTCAGGAGCGGGGTGACCTTGGGCACATAGGGGGATATTTTAAATTCCTAGGGGGGAGAGTGATCAGGATGGAGGACACTTCTTTCCTCAGTGGCTCAGCTCTACCCTTGTGGGGTGGGGGTTGGTTGTTGCCCTCTCTCCTGTTTTCTCTCTCTCTCTCTCTCTTTCCTTCAGCTATTCTTCCTTGTTTTTGTCCTTAAGGACTCAACCCTCAAATTAATTTAAGAAACTAGTTTCTTACCACCAAAACTTGGTTTCAAAGGGGGGGAGGGTTACTGCCCTGTATCCTGTCTTTTCTTCCAGAATAGTCGCTTCTGCTTATGTTGGAGTTTATAGCCAGTGATTCTGTGCCTTGAATTCTGGCAGTGTAGCCTTCTGGCTACTCCTTCGCAGTTCTTATACAATCTGGAGACAGGTCAAGGCTTCAGGTATGTTTCCCACCCCACATCCTTGCTTCCAGTTCTTCCTCCCTCCCTCCCTCCCTCCTCTTCTACTTCCAGAGATTGGGGCACCTTCCCAATCCCCTTAGATTTCAGCTCTCTTTCTGTCCTCTCAGTCATTTATTTCTCCTTTTAGTTTGTATATCTTTTCCTTTGTCTGTCCCTTGGACTCCTGTGTCCCTCCCTCCCAACCTTTCTTACTTTACCGCGACTCAGAACTGGCGGGATGGTGGGGTCGAGGACACCTAATGACCAACCCTCGAGCACCACACAGTACATCAGCCTTGAGGGTGGCACCGATGGTACATCGGCTCCGCCCATCCAAAAAAAAAAAAGAGCTCCTGCGGAGTCATGACCTCCGGCCACATTACCCAAAGGTGATGAATGGTGAAGATACACAGAAAGATCAGAATTACTGTAGGTACGTAATTTTCATTTCTTGCAGCTGAACTTAGCATCTTCTCTCCTCCCCATATACACTGTCTTTTTTTTTTCATACTTTATTTTTCTTTTATTTTCATATGAGGTACAGTACATTGTAGATATATTATAGATGACATTCATAAGTATCCATAGCAGCAAATATTCACATGAGCAATTATACAATAGCAGAATTATTGGTGTTTTCTTCTCAATTAATAAATACAGTTCACAGCATTTCATAAGCTTAATCCCAGTATACGTCTTCTCCTGCCTCTTCCTCCTGTATCTATCTATCTCCCCTCTATCTGGAGACAAAAGTCCTCTCCTATGGTACCATTTCCATCTCCTAACATCCAAAAGTTTGGACTTCATTATGGAACAAATGTGGGGTCTCTCGGTGAATGGAAAAGGACCCATGTCCGCCACTTTAATTCGAATTGGTCTCCATGCCCCATAGCCCCTGCTATCATGTGTTCTGAAAAATAATGTTCTACTATCAGATCATGCCAGGTATCCACCACCGGAGATCTAACCTGTCTCCATAATTTAGTAATAGTTTTCCTTGCTAATAAGAGGAAGGTAAATACAAGTGACCTTTTTTGTATTTTAAGCCGTTCTGGAGGAATTGATAGGAGAACAAACTGTGGATTTAATACTAAATCTGGCATATAGATCACCTGTTGAGTTTTCTCTACTTGCTGCCAAAACACTTGCAGTTTACTACAACTCCAAAAAATATGTACCTGATCCACCTTCCGTTCCCCACATTGTCTCCAACAGTGCGCCCCTAGTGCAGGAAAAAACTTGACCAGTTTAGCTGGAGTATTAAAATATCTGATTCATGATTTCCAGGCAAACTGTCTCTCCAATAAGGTGCCAAAGAAATCCCTAATGAGGGGTGGGCATATTTAACCCAGAGGTTGTATGTCACTCGGGAAGGAAGTTCCCTGTTCCATGCCTCCAGCACTGACTCAGATGAATCAGATATAATTTCCCTGATTCCCTTATATAATAATCCAATCAAATGTAACTGGATAGCTCCACAGATTGCATTAATGACCAGTTGGAGGAATAGAGGCATAGGTGTAGGGCGGTGATTCCTCAAGGGGCCCTTATGTAGAAGAAAATCACGTACCTGTAGGTACCTATAATGGTCTGAATTTTATAAGTTATATTTCCTTTGAAGCTGAGCAAAGGGAGTCACTCCATCTGAATCCAAAAATTGAAAAATAAATATGAGACCCTTTCTATGTCATGTGCGAAATGTTAGATCAAATTGTGTAGGTAGGAAATCTGTTCCAGCAAAAAGCAATTGCAAAAAATAAAACACAGGTTCCATGGCAGGTACAGATCTAATTTTATTCCAGTTTTGTAAGGTCTGTTTGGTTCCTATGTCAAAATCTACCAATGCTGGGAAATTAGAAAGAGGGGCAAAAATTACCTTTTGTGTATCATGCATATCATTAAGAAAACATTCTATTTTCTTCCAAGGAGGTTGGAGGTTGGGGTTCACCCAATTAAGAATTCAAGTTATTTGAACTGACATTGCATATTTATTTAAATCCAGGACATTTAGGCCTCCTCTGTCTTTTGGCAGTTGTAGCAAGGACCAGCGAACCCTGGGTCTATGCCCATCCCACACAAATCTTGATAAGAGCTTATTCCAGGCATCAAAATATATTTTGGAAGGAAGAAAGGGAATTGTTTGAAATAAATACAACAATTGAGGTAGGACATTAGATTGTATAGTTGCAATCTTCAGGTAAAAGGGGAGCTTCATCAGAGACCATTTATGTATATCTGCCTCTAGAACTTGTGTCATGGGTTCATAATTTACTAAGGTAACATTAGAAATATGTAATGGAAGATGAATACCCAGATATTTTAATTTTGTAGTTCGCCATTTAAGGGGCAGTCATTGTTTAAGTTGAGGGGAAGGGGTGAAATTCAAGGCCAGAACCTCTGTCTTCAAAGAATTAATAATATACCCTGATACCGAGGCAAATCCCTCCAAGGTCTGCCAGGTTCCTTGTAATGATACCTCAGGATCTGTCAAGGTCAACAACACATCATCAGCATAGAGTGAGATGCAGTAAGATTCTCTTCCCATCACCACCCCTTATATTTCTCTGAAAGATCTTATTGCCTTAGCTAAAGGCTCTATATAGAGAGCAAATAACAGTGGGGATAAGGGACAGCCCTGTCTAGTTCCTCGTTTCAGATCTATTGGTGAGGACAGAGAGCCATTAACCTTGATGTAGGCTCTAGGGTTAGCATAAAGATTACTAAGACATTTCACAAATTCATCTGGAAATCCAAATGCTTCCAACACCTGCCAAAGATAGTTCCAAAGCACCCTATCAAATGCCTTATAGGTGTTTAAACTAGCAACTACCACCGGGAGTGAGGATCTAGAGAGGTAGGATAAAAGATGAATGATTCTAAGCGTATTATCTGAAGTCTGTCTATTCTTTAAGAAACCAGTTTGGTCCTGATGTACCAAATCGGGGAGGATATCTTCAAGTCTCCAGGCCCATACTGACATATATATCTTATAATCACAATTTAAAATAGAAATAGGTCTATATGATTCCGGGTGACTGGGGTCTCTACCAGGTTTAGAGATTGTTGAGATCATTGCAAACTCCCATGAGACTGGAGGGGAATTTCCCAGCTGCACTTCATTAAATGTCTGTCTTGTCAAAGTGAAGTAAGGGGAGGAGAGCTTTATACCATTACTGAGTAAAACCATCAGGACCTGGAGACTTGAGGGTTTTAGCCCATCTAATTGCCTGTTTGATTTCTATCTCTGATACTGGAGCCCTAATTATATCCTGCTGCAAAGAGGTTAATTTAGGAAAACGCAAAGGGAAGAGGAATTGTTTTATCTTATATTCTGGAGGAAGAGTGGTATTGGAGTATAGCTCCCTATAATAATTCTGAAATATGGAGAGAATTTCTGGAGTAGTGCTCTTCTGTATCCCAGATACCGGGTCTTTTAATTTTGTTATTGTGGCTGCCTGCCTAGCGCCTCTGAGACTCCTGGCCAAGTTACGTGCCCCCCTAAGTCCACCTTCATAATAATATCTCTTTAATTGTTGTAGTTTAGCTTGCACTTGGTAATCAATTATAGCTTGAAGGTCTCCTTTAAGTTGTCTAATTTCCTGCTCCCTAGAAGAATCGCTCTGTCCCTGGCCCTGTTGAAGAAATTTCAAACATGCTTGGAGCTGTTTGTATCTACGTTCTCTCTGTTTTTGCTTCCGTGCACTATAAGCAATCAATTCTCCCCAAATTACCACCTTTAATGTGTCTCATATCAAGCTTGTTGAAGTGTCAGGTGTGGTGTTTTGGTGAATAATCTGTGGGATCCTAGTTTGCAAAAAATCTTTAAGTTCTTGTTCTTTAAGCAAAGATAAATTAAGTCTCCAAAGCATCTGTCGACATGGTCTCCCTAAATCTATTTTAAGCAGCAGTGGGGTATGGTCTGATAACAACCTAGCATTCAATGAGAGATCCCTTAACACATCCAAATGCTCCACTGAAATGAAGAAATAGTCTATTCTAGATGAGGTCTTAAAATGAGGTGAGTCATATGTAAATCCTCCTGTTCTAGAATAGAAGTGCCTCCAAACATCCAAAAGTCATAAGGCCTTGATCTGTGAGGATAGCCACCTCTGAGCTGGTGTTCTTCTATGGGAAAGGGGGTTAGAAGTATCTACTTTGGGATTTAATGTGATATTAAAATCTCCTCCCATAAGTAGTATTCCCTTTTGTAGCTCTGTAACTTTATTTAAAAGTTGACTAACTCTCCGCTGGGGAGATGCATGTTGGAGATAAACATTACCAAGGGTTATATCGTGACCAAATAGTTTTCCCTGGACTATAATATAGCAACCAGCAGGATCAGCATATTCAACTCCCACTTCTAATGGTAAGGTAGCAGGGATTAATATAGCTACACCCCTTCTACGGCCAATTTTACTGGAGGCTGAATGTACCTTAAACCTTCCCCCTGCCCCTAACTTCATGTGTTCCGATTGGGTGAGATGAGTTTCCTGAATATATATATATAATATCTGGAGCCTGTCTCGTAATATATTGAAACAACCTAGAGCACTTAACTGGGCTGTTAATCCATTAATGTTGATCGAAAGCACTTTACAAGGTGAACTATCCATCCTTAATAGGAGTAACAAAAAATCCCATGTTTCTGCTGAAAACACCATCCCCTCCCCCCCCAGCTGCTTATTCATCTGCAAACTCAAAAGCCATTTGCCCATCCTTCGCCTCCAGTAACGTTGCCAACAAGTTTGAATTATTAACAGGGATAAAATGGCAAGGGTGAGATTTGAGTTTGGGTGTCACCCAGGAACTCTTTGTCTGAGCAATGTACCTCTTTTATACCAATAATAAAGTATACAACTACATATATAACCATTTACCTGTCTAGGCATAACTTACATACTAACATACTAAAATGCCAGTAGAATAGGTCTAATGGTCTTTCATGTCTGCTCGCTTGGTCAGCAACCTCCCTGGGAGCTGACCTTACTGCCCCCCTCGCCCTCTCTGGTTTCTCCCTTCCCAATCCCAGATATTCTCGCTGCACAGGACTTTATTTTCAGAATCCTTCCCCTGTATCTGTCCCACCCCCTCCTGAACCCCTCCACTGTCTCTGCCTCCATCAGCCCCTTGGGCAGCGCATTCCATGGCTCCACCACCCTCTCAGCGAAGTAGCACCTTTTCCTTTCTCCCCTGAATCTCCCCCCTCCAGCTTCCACCCACGCCCTCTAGTTGCCCCCTCCTCCTTCCTTCGGAGCACCCTGACTGCTCCACCTCTATTTATGCCCTTCATGTACCTTAAGACCTCTATCATGTCCCCCCGGTCCCTTCTCTCTTCCAATGTGTACATATTCAGCTCTTTGAGCCTCTCCCCATAGGTCCTGTCCCCCAAGCCCCAGATCATTTTGGTTGCCCTCCTCTAGACCTTTGATATGTGAGGATAGCCACCTCTGAGCTGGTGTTCTTCTATGGGAAAGGGGGTTAGAAGTATCTACTTTGGTATTTAATGTGATATTAAAATCTCCTCCCATAAGTAGCATTTCCTTTCGTAGCTCTGTAACTTTACTTAAAAGTTGACTAACTCTCCGCTGAGGAGATACAGGTGGGAGATAAACTTTAGCAAGGGTTATATCATGACCAAATAGTTTCGCCTGGACTATAATAGAGTATATGTAACACAACATTATAGCACTAACTAGTACTTCCAAGGTGGGGGAGGATATTCTCTTCCTCCCTGTATATCCTATGTGGTCATTCGGTACAAAACTGGAACCCAAGGGAAAGGAGGATTGACCCAGATCAAGAAAGCCTGGGGCCTCCTGGGAGCAAATGCAAGCTCCAACATAAATTTGAATTAGGAAAAAACAATAAATTTGGAAAGGTAGAGATTTAAGCACCTCTGTTCTCATATAACTGCTCGTATCAGCAGCCTAGTGTAAGTCTCCACTCCCATTAGATGAGACTTTTTAGATTAAGTCTGGAGTAATAGTCCCTTAAAAAGTTTGTGTGATGCAGTCCAACATAAAAGTTCAAATTATTTTAAATTAAATTGTTAAGAACATAAAATATGCCAAATGTAGCATTATTTTCATGCAATCTTCATTTATCAGTAAGCTATGGGGGGGGGGAAGGGAGATGGCACCGATTCCCAACACCACCTCAGCAAAGGGTCCATGCATCTATAGTAGTGCATAAAAATATATGGTGGTAGTAATTCTGGCCTAGAGACAGGGTAGTTAGAGGAAGAAGGGCCCCGTGAATGTCCCCTCACCCCCACCTGCCCACTAACGTATTATAATATGTGAGTCTCTCCATTGGAATCTCTCTCAGGTCTGATCAGTTCTGGTAATGGTGTCTGAGTGACGAAAAGTGGCCAGAGTGATCTTTGCATCCTGGGTGTTATTATTCTTCCCAGCCTTTGTATTTGTCTAAGCCGTTTGCCAATGTGGCGGTCTGGCCATGGACTCCACTCCTCCCCCTGAGCGTTCAGAAAAATGAAGCCCCATCTTACTGAGATCTTGCTTAGCTTCCTGTGCTGAGTAATATTCTTTTTTGCCATTTGGAAAGTGAACAATTAAACGTGCTGGATAGGGAGCTGTAAACTTATGTCCTGCTGCTTTAATTGTTGGTAGCAGTGGAAGGTAGGCCCTGCGTTGCCTCATGGTTTTTGGAGCATAGTCATGGTCTATATAAAAACGTTTCTGTCCAAAATAAATCTTCTGTTTTCACCATGCTGTTAGCAGGATCTGCTCTTTAATGGAAAAGCTATTAAAGTGAGCTATAATAGACCTGGAAGGGGTCACAGGATCCGAGGGCTTTGAGGCTAGGGCTCGGTGTACTCTCTCGAGTTGAAGCTGAAACCCTTCTGGCAATTCCAGGGTCCTTAATGTTTGGGCTCTCTGCATTTTGCAGTATACAATAGATACGTATGTTCTCTCTTCTAGCCCTGTTTTCCACATCTTCTTGTCTAGCCTCCAAAGCTTCTTGCTGCTGTTGTAATTGCTGATACTGTAACTCCAGGTCATCTACCCAGTTTTCAGTGGCGTTAATTGCCTCTCCGTATCATCTGCCTGCTGCTCCAGTAACATCACATCCTTTCTGAGTTCCCCATAAAGCTGTTTAACTTCAGCCCTGAATGAGAGAAGTTCTTGATAAATAAGATCAAGCTTTGCTTTCTTTGCTTTAGGTTTTGCTGCTGAGTGTAGGCCTTTCTGTGAGATTCTGCCCTGGCCCCTAACTTCCCATATAAACTGTCTTGATCATGAGCTGATAGGGGGTAGTATATGAAAGAGTTGAGCCTTAGGTGTGGTCAGAATAGTGACAGGAGTCAGATTCAGTATTCTGTGTCTGATATGCCTGGATACCACCCCCCGCTCATGTTTGCTTTATCATCTCGAGGGGTTTAACAGCCCCTCTATCTCACCTCTAACCAGATCCTCATCCCCAGTCCTCTGTATGAATCTGCTGAAGAACAGATATAACTATTATTTGGTGAAGGGGTTCAGATCTCATGCTCAGTGAGATATGTGATGTAATGGCACCTGCAGGTATCTACTTCTTTGAAACATGCTTATATGTCTGTGTTAAGACAAGGGGAGGGATGGTAATATTAGGGGTGAGTAGAAATCTGCTGCATGCCAACCGTATAATACCTGGTGATTATATCTAGCATGGCATGCGAATGCCCATCAGTAAGTGCTCTGTGGTGCAACCCCTGCGGTTGGCCATGAGGGGGAGGGTGTAAAACCTGCAGTTTGATTCCCTGGGTTATAGTCATTATACCTGCAGTTCATAACAGACTATTAAATCCAGGTGTATTGCAGCCTAAGGAATAGATATGGCGATGAGTATTAAGGGCAATCATAAGAATTTATATTATTGTTCCATACAAAGCATACCTACATCAGCAGTAAATGGAGATGGGCCACAGTGATAGTCCTCCCACTAGCTACCATAGTCTCCATGTGAACCGATGGGGAAAGGTGTATTAGTTCCACCAAGAGATGCTGCGGTTAGTCGTTATGCATTGTTATTCATCTGGTTAGGAAATCTATGGGAGCCATTACAAGGAGAATGATCTCAGGTTAATTCAGTTCCTGAGAAGATTTGAGTACATGAATGTGCAGCTACTGGCTAGGTTACAACTATAAATGCCATGCTGGTAGTCAACGGTGACCCCTCTCCCTGTCCATTTAGGATGGTTCGTGGCAAACAGTTGTCTACTGGGTAAAAGCTGGGTGGATTTTATAGCACATAGTAAACAAAACAATATTGGGAGGTTCATAATAATTCCCTCTTAAACATTGGTCTGTCTGTAAGGACTGCAGGTTCTTGCGGGGAGTATGTACACCTGATCTGCATGGCTGTGCATGCACCTGAAATATGGTTGAGAATGCTGTCAGGACCTCTTCCATCTTTACAGCAAGCCCTGTTTTAAAGATTCATTTTAATCACTCGCCTATAGTTAGGTTGATTTTGTAAATACATCACACTACTAAGATTCCCTGGAATGGCTTGTTGGTGAATGGAGTGGTTATGCATACTCTGACAGTGAGCATGTCTCCTGCCTTCATGACTGAACACACAGCTGGACAGGATCTACAGTGCTAGCACCTGATGGATACCTAGGTCAGACCTGTATTATCTGAATTGTCAGATTACCATAGGCTCAACAGAGGCTCGGTCTGTTGGATCTGTGCTGTATTAGCTATGTAGGATGGCTGTCGAGAATCCTAGCCAACATGTCTGAAGAGTAGTGGACTATGTAATGATAATAGCCACCTTAGCCTGTCATTGGATCACCTCCCCAGACAATCAACATAAGTCCCATTCGTACATCAACACAATCAAGTAAAAATGGGTGTAACTAAAGGTCTGTGGGGGCAAATGATGTCAGTCTAAATTAGAAGTCTACTCAGTGGTCTACTTGGAGATCTTGGGGGAGGCGAACAGGAGTGATCTTTTCCCACTAGTAAAGACGGTGTGCACCACTGTCAGGTCAGGCCAATTTGCACACACTGCTAGCATAAAAGAGAGGTTTGTATTAACCTTCCATGAAAGGCTGAACTCTCTAGCCTTGCACACACACTAGCTGGCTTTTTGAAAGTTTACCTTACAGTTGTCCTAGTCAGCAGTACTGTACTACAGGGACACTATGTTAAGGGGATCTTAATCTCATGCCTGTGAATGAGTTACATTTTGTAAACTCTTCCAGTCATGATTAGAAGACTTGAGTGGCTTGTGAGAGAGTAATGTGACTACTAATCATGGCAGCAACTTTATTATATTATTACATTATATCTGCACAAACATGCACTACAGGAAAGAAGACTCCATGATGTCGGCCCCTGACAGCAGCTTTATTCAACCCCGTGAAGCCTGAGTCTGTCAATTACAATGTCACTGGGGACTCAACGAGGGACAGGACCAATAGAGGAGTGCTATTGAGCCCTACAGGATGACAGGAGGGAGACCCCAGAAGATGAGGCATAGCTTAGCAGCCTGTTCATTGATAGTTGCCACCATGATCTGTCATCCACTCCCCCCATGACATACACTATATACCCCCATTGTGTGTAATCTCAATCCTATAAAGCAGGTGCTACTTGGGTGCTATGTGATTATGGTTGTTAAAACTGAGCTAGAGACTGCTCAATTGTGGTGAGAAGGGAACGGGATGGGGATACCCTTCTAAATAAAAGGGATGGAGAGCACAATGTCATTAACTTATGTTTGTTGATGGACGATCTGGTTGGGATATCAGCAATCATGCTCTCTGCCCCCGACCTCCCTCCCCGCCAGTAGTCACATTAAGATGATACATACCAGGACCAGTGTGTAAGGCACACTGGGAAAATAATTACATGCCCAGGTCCCAAGATACTCTTAAAGCTAAGCAAGTGTCCATGTTTTTATGTATGTCCATCTTCAAGTAACTGCAGATCCTGCCACTGTGACACCTGTCCTCTGCTTCTCTGGAGTTGTTGTTATTTCTGCTCCAGTTCTTGTGTCCAGGGGTGAACTTGATCTTGACGGTATGGGAGACTCTTTGCATTTGGATGCCCATAAATTCCTTGGCTTCAAATCCTTGTTCAGGGTGGCAGTTGGTCCAGTCCTGTTAGGTGCTGTTTCGATTAGAGAGTCCAAACTAATGGCTGATTGACCATATTCTTTACTCTCTACCTTGTGGTCATAGTCTTTGTCCTTGTGGCTCTGGTCTGAGCTTTGCTTGTCCCTGCTGTGATGGCCAGCTCACTTTCCTTTGACAATTTACCAGTCCATTGAGTCAGGGTACTCAGGTTTTTGGATCATGATGGGAATGCTGTGAAGATCATATGGGTCCAAGGAGTATCTTGGAGCCGGAAGCTCCCTCCTTGGCTGAGAGTACTTGTGCTTTGTCTGGCCAGTTCCTGAATCTGTAGTTCTCTGCTTCCTCAGAGGAGTTAAAGAGGTGTGGTATTCCATTCCTCATGATTTTATGTTTTGCTGGGTATAGCAGTCTACATTGATTATTCATTTCCTGGAAGACTCTCTTTGCCCCTGTCTATCCTTTTCTATGTTGTACCAGCTCCACCAAGTAATCCTCAAAAATGTGGATTCTATTGCCATTTTAGTACAGTGGCCTCCAATCTCTTGCCAAGTTCAAGATCTGGACTCGGTCAGTGTACCATAGAAACCTCACCAGAATGGGCCTAGATCTGTCTCCAGCTTTCAGTGGGGATCCCAGTGTATGGCGTGCCCTGTCAATTTCTAGTGGCTGTCTCCAGTTGATTCTTAGGAGCTGTGGCATTTTCTTCTGGAGAAAAGCACATGCATCTTTGGTCTGCTCCTTCTGGGAGCCAACAAATCATAGGTTATTTCTGTGACTTCTATTCTCAGAGTTCTCTGTTCTCTCCCATAATCTTGCCACCATTGTTTCCAGTTCCTGTATATGAGCCTCGTGCCTAGTATCTTTATCAACAATGTAGGAGAGGAAGGTTTCTGTATCTCTGGCTCTGTGTTGTAGTTGTATTTTTTCTTCTAGGTTGGAGACCAAAGATTTGAAACCTGTGATTTTCTTAACCCTTTCTAAGTGGGTGCCGAGTATACTCGTGACACTCCTTCTTCAGCGCTACCACAGGTGCTGAGTATACTCGGTTTCAATAGGAACCTTGTTTCTGCTGGCTCCCTGGGTACAATTTTCCACTGATAGCTTTAATGTGACACATGGCCACATGTGATCTGTCAAAGACATGACATGTGGCCATGTGTCATGAGACCTAGGCCCAGATATTCAAAAGGGTTGCTCCATGCACAACAGGGTTGCGCATGCGCAAGTCCTACATTGCGCCATTCTGCGATATTCAGCAGGAGGCAGTTGCTCCACTGGCAACAGGTTGCGCAAAAGAGCAATGCAAATGAATGCATGCTCAACAGGAGGGGGAGGAACCATGCATAACCTGCGCAACCTGATATTCAGTCGGTGTGCAGAGTTGTGCATGCTAACTCAACCTGCGCCTGCACAACCTTGAGCAAAAAGGATCAAGTTGAGGGCACGCCACAGGTGAGCTGCTGTGATTGCAGGGTGCAACACAGCAGCTGCCACCCTGGCTGGCCCTAACTCGGTCCCTAATGCCCCCCACCAGCCCGATCGCGGGCATCACGGTCCATGAAACCCCCACACTTCCCTCAGCCCGATCGAGCAGTACAAGTCACATGAACCCCCCACACACACATCTCCCACAGTCCGATCAAGGCAGTACAAGTCACATGAACCCCACACACACATCTCCCATAGCCCGATCAAGGGCAGTACACGACATGAACCCCCCACACACACATCTCCCACAGCCCGATCAAGGGCAGAACCTGTATGAATCCCCCAGTGCCCGATCGCTGGCAGAATGTAACCCTCCCCCAACTGAATAACTCCCTGGTGGTCCAGTGGACCGTAAAAGCCTGATCGCGAGGCAGAATGTCGCTGACCCCCAAACATCTCCCTGAGCTCAGAGTGTCCCCCCACCCACCCACGAGCCCTCCACTCCTCGGCCTCCCGCAGCAGCCGGGCGGGCGACAAGTATCCACCCACCTGCCGCCCCCACGCCCGCCAACTGACTGTCCGTAGGGCTGCACGCCCATTGGTGCAGAGCTACAGCCAGGGCGGCAGCCCATACCGCATATGACAGTCCAGATGTCCCACCAGGAGTTATTCAGGTTGGGGAGGGTTACATTCTGCCCGCGATCGGGCACTGGGGTCTACAGGTTCTGCCTGTGATCGGGCACTGGGGCTACAGGTTCTGCCCGCGATCGGGCTGTGGAGATGTGTGGGGGGCGACATGTATGCGTTCTGCCCGCGATCGGGCTGTGGAGATGTGTGGGGCGGCATGTACGTGTTCTGCCCGCGATCGGGCTGTGGGAGATGTGGGGGCGACATAACTGTGATGCCCGCGATCGGGCTGGGAGGTGTGGGGTGTTGTAACTGTGATGCTCGCGATCGGTTGCATTAGGCGGCTGGTCCTCGACGGCTGCTGCCTGGCAGGGGTGGCCAGGAGCAAGTCCTCGATCGGCGCACCTACATGCAAATGGCATGCAAATGGGGCTATAATAGATGCAAATGGCCCCCCCTGCGCCTTGCATAAATTATGGCCCCATTTGCATGTCACCTTTTGAATATCGGAAATTTGCGCATGGCGCAATGGTACTTGTGCCACCGCAAGTTTAATGCTCAACTCTGGCAACTTGCGGTAGCGCAAGTTCCACTGCGCCATGCGCAAGTGCTGTGGCTCGGGGGTGATATTCAAAGGAGTTGCTCAACAGCGTAACTCCTTTGAATATCACCCCGGCCACACCCCTGCGCAACTATTTTGAGCAGCGCAGGGGCTTGCGCCTCAGACTGGCGCAGTTTGAATATCTGGGCCCTAGCCTTTTCAGGGATGTCTGCAAAAGGCATAGGCTTTGGCTGTGATTTTACATTTTGGTGCATTTTGCTTCTGTGAGGAGCTGTTAGTCGGAGCTCCATGCAGCAGTGTATATCGCTGATTTGTGAGTCAATTACTCACTAATTAGCAATAAAAAAGTGCTAAAAGTATTTAGATCTTCCTCTGTATACATACCATCTACAGAAAAAGAAGCCAAAAGTAAAAAAGATGGCTTTGTTTGATCCTGTCAGCAGGCTGTAGTTTAGGACCACGGGGAGCCTTCAGTTCTGTCTCTTGTTTGATGCAACTCTCCCATTCCTGTGTTTTATGCAGCCAAAATAACACTGCAGTAAATGTAAAAAGCAAAGTAAAAATAGTTTTATTTTTTCTGACAGACCTTAATCGTGATTACCTGGACTAAGCAATCATCTTTACTTGACTTCATCTTTCTCATTGCGTCTCATTTGAGTAGCTCTCCAAAAGCAGTTTTGTGGGATTCAGTCAGCTGGCAGTCAGAACCATGAGGAGTCTTTGTGCTGTTTTTTGTGGGTTTTTTTACAGCTAAAATAGCCCATTCGTATATTTTTGAAAGGCTTTCTTTTGCTTGATAGCTTTAACTGTTACCTAGGAAAGCTGAACTAACACTGCTGCATATGTAAAAAAGAATAGAAATAAATGGGCAAAATAGTTTTGTGTTTGCCTGGCGTGCCTTAGTGGTTTCAGTGATGGGTAGCAGGACTCAGCAGTCATTTTTCCCCTTACTGAAATATTATTGCATTTCATTTTCTGTCCAGCTTCAAAACAAACTCTAAATAAATACTGCAGGCTTGTAGTAGTACTGAAAAAAATAATAAAAATGAACAGTTTCTTTTTTTCCTGTCAGCCTTCAGTTGTAAGCACAAGGGAGAAACATAGACTAGACTTTGACAGCCGATAAGGACTGCTTGGCCCACCTAGACTGCCCATTTCCCTACCTATTGGATAAGCTGCAGATCCTAGTTAACCAACAGCCTACTTCCTGCTATCCCCCCACCAGAATTGCCTTCTGTCTGCCCCATGCAGTCTTGAAGTCCTCCACTGTTTTTGACCCCACAACCTCCACAGGGAGGCCATTCCATGTGTCCACCACCCTCTCCATGAAAAAAACACTTCCTCATATTGACCCTGAGCCACCCCTACATCTTCAAATTGTGCCCCCTTGTTCTTGCACATTTCTTTTTCTGAAAGATGCTACCCTCTTGGACTTTTTTGATTCTCTTGAGGTACTTGAATGTTTCTATCATGCCCCCCTCCTTTCCTCAAGGGTATGCATATTAAGCTCCTTTAGGATCTCTTTGTATGGCTTCTGGTGCAGACCCTGCACCATTTTGGTTGCCCTTCTCTGGACTGCCTCCATCCTGTCTATATCCTTGTGGAGATGAAGTCTCCAGAACTGTACACAGTACTTCAGATGGAATCTCACCAACTGTCTGTACAAAGGGATAACAACTTCCTGTTTTCTACTGGTGATGCCTCTCCCTATGCATCCCAATATTACCACAGCCCTCCCTACTGCATGCTCACATTGCTTATCTACCTTTAGGTCATCTGATATGACTACCCCAGATCCTTTTCCATTTTTGTTGTTCCCCATGGTTTTTGTTTCCCAGGTACATTACTTGCACTTCTTTGCAATGAGTCTAAGCTGCCATACTTTTGACCATTCCTCCAACTTTGCCAAGTCCCTTCTCATCCTTTCCACCCCCTTATGTATTAACCCTGTTGCAGATCTTTGTGTCATCTGCAATGAGGCATACTTTTCCTTACAGTCCATCTGCAATGTCACCTATAAAGAGTTTAAAGAGGACTAGTCCCAGTACTGGACCCTGCGGTACCTGCTAGTAACCCCCCTTCCTTTGGAGCAGACTCCATTTACTGTTATCCTCTGCATCCTGTTGTCCAGCCAATTCTTTACTCAGGTTACTACCCTGGGACCCACTCCCAGGCTGGTTAACTTGTCTATTAATCTTTTGTGTGAGAAAATAAGAAAGAGCTGCAGAGCTTGATTGAGGGTGCCACATCTGTGGCACAGGACACATTGGCAGCCGTATTAGAAGATATCTTTATTTTAGCTAAATATGCAAGATCAGGCTGTTCAATTGCCATTAATAGTAAGAAAACAAAATTAATAGTAACTGTAGCTCTTGGCACTAACAACATATACAGAAAGTTACATTAGTATATCTCATATGCAAAAAAATATATAAGACTGCACATACAGGGTCCAAATTCAAGCAAAATCATCAGCAGCAGGGGGTCAAAATTAATAAAAGTGACCAGCAGTTAAAGGTTTAAGGATTGTTTGTAACATGACCTGGATCTCTGTCACGTCATTTGAGATGCAAGGCACCACAGCTGTTTCTGACATTTTTTCTCTTCTGTCAGTCACCAGTTAATAGATATTTTTTTTCCCACTGAGATAAGGAGTTCCATTGAGAAATTCCCAGTTCATTAGAAAAAAATTAAGATTTAATGATTGGTACTTAGTTTGCCTAAAACGGTGCTGATTGTTGAGTTTAAAAAAAAAGTTTTATCTCTGAAACAAGGAGCTCTCATTTAGCCCATCATTCTTGTTCCTGCACCAAGCATGTACCTTCTCTTAGCCCATTTTCTAAACAAAATTATTCATCTTTATCAGTTAAAAAGGGTAGAAGAATCCTTACCAAGCAGGTTTAAGGAATAAATGTTCTACCACTGATAAATGTTTTTTGCTCGGTCACTTTATACAGAAATATGAATGGTTAAAAAAAAACTAAATTTTATGTAGACTTCATTGACTTAATGTCAGCATACAATCCTTTCTCCGAGGAACTTCTATGGGAAATATTAAACTGAGTTAAATATTAATCACTGGATTACTGTTAGTATCTACAAACCATATTCAGGTACATGGTTCCAAAATATGTATTCATTAGATGGACGATTAGCTGATTCATTTCTAATTAAACAAACTCTGACCAGATCTGATATGGCTGCATGACAGGAATTTGGGGTAAAATATTGAAAAGTCCCAAAGGTACGAGCCTGTGTAAGCAAAATGTAATGTAACCGTGTAAGTTTGTTGTTTTGTAATATTTTTGCACCAAATTTTCAGCATAGCCTTGTTATGACCCTGCATCATGAATAAGTGCAGATAAAAAATGTTCAACTCCTGACTTAAAGGTGATTTTGTGCAGGGACTGCAAAATCAACCTTTGGGATGTAAAACCACGTTTTGGCAGGAGATGAAAAATGACAGCTGTCACATTCATGAGGTACTGTAAAGAAATGGCTATGTTGAACATTTGTGGTAAAAATATTGAATATTACCAATCTTATGAGCCTGCATTTGCAAACTTCAACACAGCTTGATAACTGTTGTTTTATTATTTTTACACCAAATTTAAAACATAGCCTTCTTATGACCCCACCTCATGAACAAGGGCAGAGAAAATGTTTAACTCCTGTTCAAAAGTGATTTCATGCAGGCACTGCAAAATCACCTTTGGGATGTAAATAAATATTTTGGCCAGGATATGAAAAATGACAGCTGCCACATTTATGAGGTGCTGTAATGAAACATAGAAACATAGAACCATAGACTTTGACGGCAGATAAGGACCACTTGGCCCACCCAGTCTGCCCATTTCCCTACCTATTGGATAAGCTGCAGGTTCTAGTTAACCAACAGCCTACTTTCTGCAACCCCCCAATATAATTGCCTTATGTCTGTCCCATGCATGTTTGAATTCCCTCACTGTTTTAGACCCCACACCCTCCCCAGGAAGGCAGTTCCATGTGTCCATCACTCTCTCCGTGAAAAAGAATTTCCTCACATTACCCCTGAGTCGTCCCCACTTTATCTTTAAATTGTGCCCCCTTGTTCTTGCACATCTCTTTTTCTAAAAGATGCTACCCTCCTGGACTTTGTTGATTCCCTTGAGGTACTTGAAAGTTTCTATCATGCCCCCCCATCCCTCCTTTCATCAAGGGTATACATATTAAGCTCTCTCAGTCTCTCTTCATATGGTTTCTGATGCAGACCCTGCACCATTTTAGTTGCCCTCCTCTGGACTGCTTCCATCCTGTCTATGTCCTTGTGTAGATAGGGTCTCCAAAACTGCACGCAGTACTCCAGATGGGGTCTCACCAACTGTCTGTACACAGGGATAACCACTTCCCTTTTTCTACTTGTGATGCCCCTCCCTATGCATCCCAGTATCCCCCTAGCTCTCCTTACTGACTTTTCACATTGCTTACCCACCTTTAGGTCATCTGATATGATTACCCCAGGTCCCTTTCCATTATTGTTGTTGTTAGTACCTCCCCTGCCATTGTGTACTCTTCTCCTGGGTTTTTGTTTCCCAGGTGCATTACTTTGCACTTCTTTGCATTGAATCTAAGTTGCCATACATCTGACCTTTCCTCCAACTTTGCCAAGTCCCTTCTCATCCTTTCTACCCCCCCCTTGGGTATCAACTCTTTGTGTCATCTGCAAAGAGGCATACCTTTCCTTCCAGACCCTCTGCAATATCACCTATAAAGACATTAAAGAAGACTGGACCCAGTACTGAGCCCTTAGGTACTCCACTAGTAACTCCTTTTTCTTCGGCATGAGTTCCATTCACTATTACCTTCTGTGTCCTGTTGTGCAGCCAGTTTACTACCCACACTACCACCCTGGGACCCACTCCCAGGCTGGATAACTTGATTATTAATCTTTTATGTGGTACTGTGTCAAATGCCTTGCTAAAGCCTAGGTAGGCAATATCCACAGCCCCTCCCTGGTCTATTACTTTGGTCACCCAGTCAAAGAAATCAGTTAGATTTGTCTGACATGACCTTCCCGCTGTGAATCCATGATGCTTTGGGTCCTGTGCCCCGCTGACCTCTAGGTACTCAACAATTCTTTCTTTCAGAAGTGATTCCATCATTTTCCCTATCCCTGAGGTCAAACTAACAGGTCTGTAGTTTTCTGCTTCTGCCTTGCTCCCACTTTTGTGAATGGGAATCACATCTACCCTCCTCCAGTCCTCAGGTACCACCCCATCCTCCCATGATTTGTTAAAAAGTGTGGTCAGTGGTGTCACTAGGTCCCCCCTTAGTTCTTTTAGGATTCTGGGATGAATCCCATCATGCCCCATTGCTTTGTCCACCTTGAGTTTTAGGAGTTCTTTCAGGAATCTTTCTTCTGTAAATGGACTGGTGTCAACCCCCCCTACCCAGAGTGCTTCTATTGTTTGGTTTAGGTAACCTCCTCTTCTTCTTTTGTGAATACTGAGCAAAAGTATTCATTCAGTATCACTGCTTTTCACTGTCTTCCTCTGCCCACCTCCTTCTCCTTTATTAATCTTATTATCCTTCCTTAACCTTTCTATGCTCCCCTAATGTACCCTATAAAGGTTTATCCTCCTTCTTAACTGAGTTGGCTATCTTTTCCTCAGTTTGGGCCTTTGCTATTCTGACTGCCTTCCCCACTTCTTTCTGCTTTAATTAATACAGTTCTCATCGTGCTCCTTCTGTAATTCCTTATACTTTGAATGCAGCCTTTTTCTCCTTAACCTTCCCTGCCACCTCTTTTGAGAACCATAGTAGTTTTTTACTCCATTTTGTTTTCTTTATTTGTTTCACACAAAGGCTTGTTGCCTCCATGATGGCAGTTTTGATTTTTCTCCATTGCTCTTCCACCCCTCCTTCCTGCCCATTTGTTAGTGCATCCCTTAGGCACTCACCCATTTTGACAAAGTCAGCCCTTCTAAAGTTCAATATCATTGTTTTTGTATGGCTTGTCTCCATGGTTGTGCTTCTTATGAACCACACTGTGTGGTGGTCACTTGCTCCCAGATGGCTACTGACTTCTAAATCTGTGATCCTCTCTCCATTTGAAAGTACCAGGTCTAATATTGCTTCCTCCCGAGTGGGTTCCAACACTAGCTGTCTAAGGCATGCCCCCTGTAGGGCATCGAGAATTACCCTGCTCTTGGATGTGGCTGCAGTACATGTTGCTCAGTTAACATCTGGCATATTCAGGTCCCCCATCAACAGTATCTCCCCTTTTACAGCCATTTTGAGAATGTCCTCTATCATTTTCTTGTCCATTTTATGTCTATGTTGTAAATCTGGGGTAAAAATATTGAAACTTGCCAATGTTACAAGGCTGCATTCACAAACATCAGTGTAGGCTCATAACTTGGTTGTTTTTTAAATATTTTTATACCAAGTTTTCAACATAGCCTTCTCATGACCTCTCCTCATAAACAAGGGCAGAGAAAAATTTCAACTTATGTCTGACAGGTGATTTTTCTCAGGGACCACAAAATCACCTTTCGGGATATAAAAAAACATTTTGGCCAGGATCTGAAAAGTGGCAGTTGTCACACTCATGAGGCATTGTAAAGATATGGCTATGTTGTGAATTTGGGGGAAAATATAGAAAATTACCAACATTACAAGCCTGCGTTCACAAAATTCAATGCAGGCTCATAACTTTTGTTGTTTTTTTTTAATATTTCTTCACCAGATTTTCAACATAGCCTTCTTATAGCCCCACCTCATGAACAAGGGCAAAGAAAACTTTCAACTCTTGCCCAAAAGGTGATTTTGTGCAGAGACCACAAAATCACCTGTCAAAACAGATCTGCCTAATGACAGTGCTTTTGTTCATGAGGTGGGGTCCCAAAGAAGGCATGTAGAAATTGTGGAGCAAACATGTACAAAAATGACCAAGTCATGGCACTAAGTTCAAAAATGCAATTGAAATACATTGAGCCACATATCTGTTTCCTCAGTTCACAGTCTGGCTTTGAAGAGTGAAGATGTGTCTGTGGTCCAGAGAGGATTACGGCGTTGGACCTCTGATTGATAAGTAAGGGCTTCGGGGGTGGTGTGGGGTGGTGGGTTCTGAGTGGGGGGATCAGGTGTGGGGCAGTGTAATGGCACAAAAGACATCAATGGACTGTTTTTTGTTTACAGGTTAAAAAAAAGAAACAAATGAGGAGTCCTGTACTGTACTAGTAGTAGTAGTAAAAATGTTATTTTTATACAGGAATACCATGTCATTTAGGTCAGATGACCAAGTTTGCAAGACAGTTCTGTTGTACTTATAATGTTGCCTATACATAAAAAACATACATAATAAGACATATAATAATACATCAAATCAAATCAAACCTTATTTGTAAAAAGGTGCCTTTCCGAAACCAAGGTGCCTGTACATAACATAATAAAAATCAATAAATAATTAAAACAATATTAAAATTAATCCAGACAGCAACATTAAAAAGGCTAAAAAGATGTGTTTTTAATGCCCCCTTAAAGCTTTGGACAGTTGGGCAATCTTGCACCTGATGAGGTAGGACATCAAACAAGTAACATAATACTTTACTAAGATACCTGAAACATTATGTACAAAAGTCAATACTCTGTGATACCATTCATCTTAATTTACTACTTTGTATCATATATACAGAAATCTATAATCTGTATTAATTACTATTCTTCAAGACTAGGAGAAAAAGTTTATCATGTTTTTTATTAATTGTAACACATACAACAGAATGAATTACTAATTTCAATTTCATTGGAAAAGAGGCTGTAAGCAGGAAACTCATGAGCAGAATACTCCAAAATTTTGCAACCTGAAAAGACAGAATTCATCCCCTGTGTTTATTTTTCACCAGAGGAACAGAAATCTTATTTATTTGAGTTGTTATTTTAGACCTCTGGCTATGTTCTCTCTCTCTCTCTCTCTCTATTAAACTAAGCAGTATTAATATAATGCTCTGGATAATGAACATGATATCTATATATGATTTTTGCTATGTTACTGCACCCCCAGTGTCTTTGTTACATTTCTGGGGGGAGGGGTGGTGGGTGCTAATGGGAGGGTCAGGTGGAGGGAGGAAACTATAAATATAAAAAATTTAAAAAGAAAACCTCCACAAATAACTACACATGCGCGGTTGTGAACAGGAGGTGGGCAGTTAGAGGATTTGTGATCGAGACACTGGGAGATTGTTCACCCCCAGTGTCACTATTATGTTTAGGGGGGTGAGGGAGGATCAGGTGGGGGAAGGAAACTATAAATATTAAAAAAAAGCAGGAATAACTGTGCATGCGTGGTAGTGGATGAGGAGGGATGGGGCATTCAGAGGATTTGTGATTGAGACACTGGGAGCTTGGGCACCCCCAGTGTCTCTATTATGTTTCTGTGGTGGGGTGTGGTGGTGGGTGCTGAGAGTTAGGGTCGGGTGGGGGGTTATGTAATTCAGCGGTCACGGCGGAACACAGCACAGTCTGCCGTGAATGCAGAAAATAAAAAAACAAAATAGTGCAGTCCAACTGACTATAGAGAGAGTAAGAGGAGTGCTTCACAGACACAGAGGCAGCTGTGTTGTCATTCCAACATGTTGTTCATTTGAAAGAAATGCAGAAGTTCTTTTCTCATAGCAAGAGGTCTGCACGGCTATGTCCACTGTAGCCCTAAAAAGGGGTTAAACGGGTGTACCTTGGCTTTGCTCCAGTGTAATCACTTTCTTATTATCATGGGTTTGAGGATCCTGCTTTCCATTCACTATCCAGGCCCAGACACCCAGCTTGGTTGCAGTGTTACATGGTACAGTACATCTAGATGCCTGGCATCTCAAAGAAAGACCTTGAGCACTGAGATATTCCTTGACTTGAGGCTCAGACATAGGAGTTGAACCTATGGCCTTGGATTGTGAAAGTTAGAAGGATCCCAGATAGTGAAGGGACCCCTGGGGTTTACACCCTCATGGAGTGCCACTTAATGGCCCATGGGGCCTGAGGAGAATGCTTGTAAAGCAAGGTTATAGATACTGTGGATGGGGAGAGACACTGGTAAGCTCACTGCCAGGCCATCCAAAGTGGTGAAGAATGGAAGAGAACCAGGACCAGGGCTGCATGCTGGGTGATATAAGAAGATTTTCTCCAAGTTGCAGGTAGGAGAACATCCCTGAGAATGTGGGAAGAATCCCTGAAGAAGGTAATGCTGGGTTCTTCTAGCCATACTTTTGGATAGTCTCTGGGGGCTGGTTACAAGGGGCTGCAGTGAAGGTGGAGCTCTGGGTAATGTGGGCCCTGCCATGTGTGCAGGGGTATTAGAAAGCTCCAAGGAACTGGGGTACAGTTAGGGATACTGGTCAAGTGAACCCAAATTAACTACCCTAAACATTTCTGGCACCCTTTTTTGCCTTTAGGTACTGGTTTTGTATATTATTACAGGGCTCATGAAGATCAACAGACATCAATTCAGGAATTCATGATTCCCATTTGCAGATATCTAAGGCAGAAGGACATTTTCCTAAAGGAATGGCAGTGCTGGAGAACAGGGACTGGGAGAGCCCCCATGAAAATAGCAATGATTAGACCACTGCTGCAGTGCTGGGACCGAGGAATACTCATTGGAGTACCATAATTAACAGTGCATGATTTGAATTGATTTGGGTGTCTGAACAGCTGAATTAACTATTGTGCCACATGTACCAACTGCCCCAGTAAAGGAGAGACAAGGACTAGATATCCCTGTATCCAAGTGATTTCTCCAACAAGTCAATATGCTATGTCACAGCAGCTCCTAGGTAGCAGTAGAAAGGTGAACTGGGCAAATAGTGTGATTGTTTGCAAGGGGCTCCTGGTGAGCTAAAACATTGAAATGCCCCAGACACAGGAGTACCCTGGGCCATGCCAGTTCCAGACTTGAGTGGCACAGACATGGTGGTACATGAACTGAGTGAAGGAGGGCTGCATTTGCAAGACTTGTGGCCTACTAAAGATCATACACTGAGTCACTGGCTGTTGTGGGATTTGAACCTGGGAGATCAGAGTTCTTTCTGCTCACCAGACTCCACTGCCTTTCTTGGATGGATTCCTTTTCCTGGATGGTTTGCCTTCATTGAGAAAGGATTATTGAACTAAGAGATGGAATCTTCAGCAACATTTCCAAACAATGAAATAAAACACTACCTTCATAAATGTATGTATGAATCTGTGGATACTAATTTACTGCCTACTGTAGTGGCACATCAAACAGAGCAACTAGTGAGCGTAGGAAATCTACCAATGGTAGATTAAGTGCTACAGGTGGATATAAAGCAGTCTGGAATATAGTTTTTCTCTAGAACACGTGTATTCCACCTGAGCTTGCTGGTCCACCAAGAGGACTCAAATACGAAAGCATGCTTGCTTTTGACAGATGTTGTTCTGTTTGCTGAGTGTATGGAGTCATGCCAGGAAGGTACAGTGGTAGCCACAGACATTGCCAGCTATTTCCAGATATTTTGTAAAATTTCTGAAGAGTTTCTCTCTGCTACCCTTACTGTTTCAATGCAAAAAGCATCAGATATTTCTGGAAATATCACAGAAATTTCAGGAAAAAGCTGGCTGTGTCTGTGGCTACTACTGTACTATATAACTGATCTGATTGGGTTATGGAAAGGGATGGAGAGATAGAGAGAGAAAGACAGAGAGAGAGAGAGGGCTGCATGGTCTATGGTTTCAGGTCTGCATGTGTCACTTTTGAGTTGTAACTAGGCATCCAGTAAAGTTCATAATCATTTTATAATCAGTCATGTGATGTCAGATTTGCTCCCTCAGCTTTTCTTTTTGTAAAGTTTTAAAGTCATCCTTAATAATAAATAAGTTGCAAAAAACTTTGTTAATACTTCAGTTAGGGTCAAAGTGACCAAAGTTGGGAAATGAGGTGTTAGGGGTTCCCTAACACCCCACCCTCCCAAACCAGGCAGGAAAGAGGGTGTGGGTGTGCCTTGGGCTTCTCAAGCCTAACACTTGCCCCATTCCATCTGTAAATAAAGTCAGATGTGTAGACTTTATGAAAATGGGGTGAGCATTAGGCCTGAGAAGCCCAAGGCACACCCCACACCTGCTCTTCTGCCTGGTTTGGGAGGGTCGGGTGTTAAGGAAATGCCTCATTTCCCAACTTTTGTTGCTTTGACGCTAACTGGAGCATTAGCAAAGTTTTTTGCAACTTACTTCCTTACTTTTTGAGATAGTATAGTAGTATCCTTATTTTACTGTGGAGGTTCTGTGCTCCCGTCCCTTGGTAGATGTGTAAATGCATGTAGCTGTGGAAGCACAGAGCTGTCTGGGCCCTGTACTTTGATTTATAGGACAATAGTGACAAAATTGTCAGCATCACCAGCTTACTACCCCACCTCATATACCTGTTACAGAAAATTTTCGAATCTCCTCCAAAACGTAGTTCTGTACAACTGCAACACCATTCTGTGCCACAGGTGCAAAAACACATTTTGGGCAGGATTTGAAAAATGACAGCTGTGACATACATGAGGTGGGGTAATAAGAAGACTAAGTTGAAAATCTGGGGTCAAAATATTTAAAATGTCCAAAGTTATGAGCGGGCATAGCGAAATTGCAATAAATGGTCATAACTCTGGAATTTTTTCATATTTTGATCCCACATGTTCAACATAGTGTTCTTATGACCCCACCTCATAAACCCCATAGGAGGAAATTTTAAAATCCGTGCCATAAGGTCATTCCGCACCACAGGTGCAAAAACACATTTCAGATAGGATGTGAAAAATGACAGCTGTACTGTTCATAAGGTGGTGTGAAAAAATGATTATGTTGAAAATTTGGAGTTAAAATATTGAAAATTACCAAAGTTATGAATGCGTGTAGCAAAATTTCAACAAAAGCCCATAACTCAGCCATTTTTAGGAATTGTTTTACAAATTTTCAACTTGGCCTTTTTGGGACCCCACCTCATGAACACTGGTGGTGAAATTTCATTATTCAGTCCCAAAAGGTGATTTCACACAGCGACAGTGAAAGCATCTTCTGGGCCTGAATAACAAAATGGCAAAGCCAGTGTTCATAAGGTGGGGTCCCAAAAAAGGCCATGTTGAAAATTTGGTGAAACAGTTCCTAAAATTGGCAAAGTTATGAACATAAGTTCAAAACACCATTGAAATACATTAAATGACACTTATCTTGATTACTTAGTTCACGGTTCGGCTTTGAAGAGTGCAGACGCATCTTGGTCCACAGAAGATGACAGTGTATGACATCCCGTGGTAAGCATAGGGTAAGGAGGGAATGGGGTGGTGGGTGCTTAGTGGGAGGTTTGGGATGGGGGAGGAGGATGGCGGGGATGACGAGGCACCATTTTCTTTTTTTCAGGTTAAAAAAAAGACGTTGAGGGACTGTTTTCTGTTTACAGAATCAAAGTGAATAAACATTTCAGGACACTGGTTGTGGGCTCCCCAGTGTCCCACACTGCTGGGGGGGCTTGTAATGCTGACACAGGGATTAGACCCCTGATGTCGGCACCATCAATAAAACAACAGGCTGTGAAAGGGGGATCCAACACAGGGGTGGGCATTCTGGTGTCAGATTAAATAAATATAAATATCTAATCATGGAGTAACATAAAAACAAGGGGGACAGTGACTGGAATGCGAGGGGTGCCACTAGACACCAGGGACTAAAATAAAAATTAGGGGACAGTGATCGGAGGGTTGAAGTTGCAACTAGACACCAGGGAATATATATTTTATTTAGGTATACAGTGATCAGGGAGTGAGGGGTACCACTAGACAGCTGCCAAGGGTGCTTATAGCTCATACTGCAGCTGGCAGCATGAGTTCAGCTGCAGCTGCAGAAGTCAAGAAAATCTGTGGTTTTCACACAGAGAATGTGAAGGAAGAGCTCCTCTCACTAAGCTGGGCACCTGGGATTTTGGGTGCCACAAAAAGTATTTCTGGCCCTAATTATGAAAAACAAACACCAGAATCTAGCTACATGGGCACATTTAGCTATATTCTGGTGTCTGATTTGTAAAATGACAATATTTTTATGTATTTTCCACGCATTTTAGTTTGTGGAAAAAAAAACAAGATGGCGGCTCACAAAAAAGGAATTTTTCTAATGAAAAAGGATTTGCCCCTCATGAATGAGGCCACATCCTTTCTCCCTCTATCCTGGAAAGTGATATTTCCATTGAAAACAATGGGAACTTAAAAATTGAATAACTTTGCAACAGATTAATAATTTTTCGCCAAACAAACGCATAGTAGTTCTGTTACCCAAGCTGTTTCTACCATTAAAAATTCACACTAAAATTCCACACTGACTGGGTGCAAGGTGATGGGGGAAAAACTGCAAAAAATGGTGACCTTTATGATTTTTGCACTATCTGGATCTCAGACTCCGTTCATTCAACTGGAGCGAAACTTGCCATGTCGAAAAGATCTACCCTACCAGATTGCACATGCCAAATTTGTGCAAATCATTGATCAGTTGCAAAGTTGTTAAAGTGCAACATTTTAGGTTTAACATTAAACATGCTACTCAACCCTAATTATTGGGATGGGGCCATGCCCCTATAATACACAGTGTATGATATAACATTTTGAACAATAGAAATCAGGGACAGCACTGTGTTGTTGTAAAAAGTTACAACTGAAAGTTATCTGTTAAATATGGGTGTGGTCTTATGTTGTGCATGGGTATCTTAGCCAATCAAAATCATACAACAGACAATTGGCAGAACATTAGCATTTCACTAATTCTAAAAGTTGTCAATTAAAATTGAATTTTTGCCAATGTGTTTTTTTTCCAGGAAGTCTGAATGTGTTGCAGTGATGAGTTGAAACTTTTATTATTATTTTCCTCACTGCCCTCACTGTCCCGTCTATAGAAAATAAATGTTAATTGAATAATGTATAACATTTATTTTGGTTGAAAAAATGCCCCATCAAACACTATAAAAAATGGTAGCTGGGGAAAAAAATGTACTAACTAATACAATACTATCTTGGGATTCTGATGACATTCACCCACTCAAGCTTCGATCTTGTTTCTTGTGCTGTTATAAGAATCGATTGATGGAATAAAAGTTTTGTTGTGCATGTTTCCCTTATCCACTGTTCTAAATATGGAATTAAAAAGATGCAATTATTTGCTGATTTAACTAAAAGTGATACAACACCAGCAGAGAGGAAGAGGTATTACATTGGCTCATTTGAAAATCCGTTATCAATTGCACCTTCCAATAATTTGGCCAGGTTAGAATTTCCAGAAGTTTAGCAATATGATAAATTGACAGGAAATGAGTTCTGATTTGTCAAATACATAATTCTGCCAATGGAATTAGCATGGAATGACCCAGACTTTTTGTCAGAATGCTGCTGGTCATTCTGTGGAATTCCGCCTGCTGTGATTCATGGAATTATAACTCCTCAGAACAACATTTTCTTGTGGAAAGTTATTCCACTACCATTTCCATGAAATATATCAAGATCCACAGAACTGAATTACACAGAAATGTGGTGGAAACTGTTCTTCATTATTCCACGGTGAATTCCGCCGTTCCACTTCCAACGAAATTTGGTGGAACTTTGGCAGAATTTCATGAAGTTCTGTTCCACCAGAACTTGAAAATGCTGCACACCACTAGAGATTATATTTTTACACACCACTGATGTATCCTTTAAATAAGGAATAAGGCATGACATAGAGGGGAGTGTGCTATGTTAATGTACTAAGTTATGGGTAGGAATTCTGATCCCTTTGGGCAAGGGACTTCAACCACCACGAGGTACAGTAAGAAAGCAATAAGACATGACAGGTTGTGGGTTGTTGATTGATAATAGCACACCCCCAGGTGCGTTGTTAGGCATGAGGCGCTTACGCTGAGTGACTACAGTAGCTGGGTAGTGCTCTTGTCAATCAACAACCCACATCCTGAAGTGTCTTATCACTCATAAAACGGGTAACAACTATTTCTAAAACAATTAAACAAAACTCTGGACACATTATTAAAGATTTAATAACAGAATGTTATTTTATTTAAATATGGTGAAAAATATTCCCCAGACTTGGGCAGAAGAGTGGTAAAATTGATTGAATAGCAGCTCACTAAAAATTGCTAAACCAGTGAGTTGGATAGATAGCAATGCATTATTTGAGCAGTTTGGGTCTGCCTCTACCTATGTAACTGTGTTTCCCACCTTTTCTCTTTGTTTATAAAGTATTACTATATTGCCTACTTTCCTCATCCTGTTTTTTTTCTGTCCCCCCCCCCCATTCAAGACATAGAATGTTTATCATGGAATGCAGAAATTCAACATTCTGCTCAATTCCACTGTTTGAATGTTACTCTCCTAACATACTATACACACAGACAACAAAGGCCTGTTTTACAGCCAGTGACTCAATTATTTCACTGTCAGGGCAAGCAGAAGAGATTTCCATGATGAGCAGGTAAAGACAGAAGGGAGAGTTTTCACTGTTAGTAAAGAAACAGCTGTAATGAAAACTATAAACAATACTTAATGTTTCTAATTTGTTTATGTGTGTAAGGAGAGTGTGATGATCAGGGAAATGATGTTTAATTAATTTGTTTTATTTTTTATTTAAGGTAGTTTTATTTTTAGGGCCCAGTTGAAATTTTTTTACAGCGTAAAGGTAGCAGCCATGTTTGTGATGGAAGATTAGTTTTGGTTGCAGAGGGACTGATAGAAGATAGTTATGGTTGTAGGAGGACTGATTTGCTCATTGTGTAATGTGGTTTAGGACCAGAATGGCTGTGTGTATAGAGAGATTTAATGTTCAGTCAGCTGATGTCTCTTGGTCAATGAGATTTCTAGATTTTTTCTTGCCATTTTATTACAGAACATAATCCCACCAGTGGAATTGCCTCATTCTGCGTATAAAATACTTAGAATGTTAGGTTTTTCAGCAGCGTAGTAGTATTGAAATTTGGTGCTGTATCTTTAAAAGAGTGGCTTCAGACTATTAGCAAAAATTAGATATGTGGCAGGGATTAGGTTGCAGGTGGTAAACTGCCCTACTTGGGTGCCATTGCACTTCAAGGAGTGGGTTATGGTTGCACATTTATAGTTGTTCTTGTTGCTTTAAATAGATATCTCTGACTTTTAACTTTCTGCACTTCCCATGTGAACGAGGCTAAGCTGGAAGCCTGGGCTGTGCTTCTTGTACTTTTCATGTGATCTGAGTCAGACCTGGAAGTCTAGGCTATTGATTGGATGTTATGTGACCTCACTCTGGTGCAATGCATTGTGGTGGATTAGGTTCAAGAAATGAGTTTGATCTGTTCTTTGTTTGTTTTTGCCAGACAGGTAAGTGGATAATTTTATTTATTGAGTTAATTTTTTGTTGACCAGGGAGGGAGGACTAGGCAATTCTGCCTATTCTCAGCCTCATCTCAGGGCAGAGGGTATACAGATGGAAGCCAACTGACATCGAACCAGATTAAGCTATTGGTGATATTTTTAGTGAATGGCCAGAACACTGGGCAGCTGTGACTGATGTGTATGTGGCCACAATGTGTCGCAAAGGATGATCACAGCAGCATCCCAGGATGGCACAGTGCAATGGGGCTGGGAGGCATGGCTAGAACCAACTGATTCTGCCCATACCCACTCTGTAGTGTTGTCATCATGGCACACCGAGACTGGCCAGGGGCATCATACACCACTGGGGCACACAGGCATGAAGGTCAACACATGGAGGCATGGCCGCCCAGGTCAGTCATGTGAGCACTGCAGCAGTGAGATGGTACAAGCACATATGTGGGACACATAGACGCAATGGTAAAAATACACTGGCTGCCAGAGAGCAGATGCAGGACATCTGGCTGGCATGCTGAAAGGACAGCATGAGGCTGTGGTAAGTAGTGCAATGTGCTGGTCAACTGTAATGCACTAGCCAGGCTGGCCTGGGGCACCATGATATGGCATGGCAGATCAGACAGGCACATACAGGGCAACATGGCAGTGGATGACAGGCTGGGGAGTGTCCAGCAGCAAGCCTTGGTGGACTGGGGTGCACGCTGTTGAAAGAGTGTGTGCTGCCACACAGTACTGCATGCACACGACAGCACCATCAGAGTGGCAGAGCAACTGAGTGCATGCAGTTGGTGTGGGATGCTGCCACTGGGCTGCCACCGTACCCATCAACTGTCCTACATGACAGTGAGCAGTGTCCTCAGCACCATGGAAATGTCCACTATGTTCCAAGACTGTATTATCATCATGCAGTGTACATTGCAAGTGGAATGCAACAGTCAATGAAATGGAATGACACATATGTCACAAGCCCCTGGCCCCCAAACACCGGGCAGCCGGGTAGGACCTCCAGTTTGCAGAGAGGATCCCCCTTTGCAAGAACTCGTGAGCAGGAATAAGGGTTCTGGAAGACTTAGCAACCTTCTTTTTCCCAGTGGGAGGATGGAAACTGTAGTTTTGAGTTCTCTTGACTCTGCACTGCTTTCAGTATTTGAATCCCACCACGGCCACTGGCTACATCTTGTCTAAGTAGTTTTGGTATGATAGCCGAGTGGTACTATCTGTCAAGGCATGCAGTCTTTTCAAAACCATTCTTTTAAAATGTTAAATCACACAATCAGATCCCCAGGCAGAGTTGATAAGAAAATCATAAAAGTTTACTTAAAATAAAAGCAATAAATAGAAGTCTACCGTTTGGACAAACTTTGAAATGCAGACAATAACCAAAGTAAAACTGAATGGTTTACAGAAAACACTAGATACTGTTATTCTAAAACTATACCTAGGTTTGATGTTAGAGTCCAGACAAGATTTTAAATGTCCTTGTAGAGATGAGTCCTTAAGCAACAGTTCTGTAGCAAGTGTTTATTCCAAGTCAGTTCCTCTGAATGTCCTTTAAAAAAAGGCTTCAGGTGCTCTCCTTGTTAAAAAGTCTTGGTTTCCAAAATTCTGACTTAAAATCAGCATTTTCTTTTCACTATGGGACAAGTCAAACTTTCCACACACTCAGGTCTAGTTTTATAGATTGTTCCAGGCCTACAGATATACTTCTGGTCTTCAAGTATATGCCAGCTGGACAGGTGATCTGTCCCCAGCTAAACTGTTTATCAACTGTTCTGAGTTCAAAATGTGTGTCTTATACTTACAGGCTAGTCATCTTCAAGCCACACCCACAGTGTGATGGGGTGCAATAGTTTACCTTTCTCTGTAGGTGTCACTGTGGTTCCATGTCAGGTTTCATGTCAACCCCAGTGACATCTGGTCCATGCATTTGGCTTAACCCCTGACCCCTAGGTCATCCCCTTGACCTCTTCCTATTCATGGAAAGCTAGATACCCAGTTTTCTATAAGAGTTATGATTTCCTGGCTCTATACAACTGTCTCCCTTATCTGGATATGTACCAGATTCACCCTAACCATTAGAACAATTAAGGCTATTTTTGTAAGTTTATGCCTTAAATGCCTTTTAAAGAGACAGTGTCCCATTCTAGTCTATTACAGCACATACAACATGAACCCACATAAATGGATATAGGCCTATCATGCAACAACATATATGAATGCAAGTAACAGACAACTGTCAGAACATGTTACACACTTCTCCACTGGAGTCAGAGCTTGAAGTTGTGTAAGCTGTAGAGATGTTCCACAAGCTGTGCAGCTTGACCTCACTGTGATATACAATGTTATACATTTGGAAGTAAAAACGTGGAGAGGTGTGGCAGCCACAGCAACTGGGAGGGTCATGAGCCAGGGATGTGTGGCCAGTAGTGGACCTGTCAGCAGCCTGGGATTACCCAAAGGTAGTGAGGCCAGCAACTGTGCAACCACACTACACAGGCCATGGTGCAGGTGGTGCCTCCCTTCTAGGGATGGAGGCCCAACACCCAGTACAGAGGTGAGACTGGGAGCACATGGGCAACACACTGGCTTTGGGTCACCAGCCTCAGAAACCCACAGGAGGGCTGGCCCCAGGGCACTGGTTGCAGTCCCCCAAAAGCATTACCTAGCATGGTTAGGTGCTTTCTGCATGATGGAGAACATGTCAGAAGTTAGGGCATCACAGCCCATGGGGACATTTATATGACTGTAGGATAGTGGACACACTGGGAGTGTGCTTCCCAAGACCAAGGTGCTGTTGGAATGAGTGCAATGGGACCATACAGAGCGCCTGGGGATCCCTCACCATGCTCTGACTTGCCTGGGGTACCTAGAGACAGTGTAGGGACAAGCCAGATGACACCCAGGAGTGCTCTGTGGTCATGGGCCACCATTGATGCCACCATGGGACACATCAACTGGCTGGGCTGGCAAACAGGTGACCCACAGTAGCATATGTGATGTAGGCATGAGATAGCCCTTTATGCTGTGTTCACTACCCTGTGCGATATGGTGGGTGGCATAACCCATCATGGGGCATGCGGTGTAGATATGGTAGGCCAAGGCCATAATGATGTATACACCTATAGAGTGGCTATGTGATGAAGCAGCAAGACTACATATTCATGTGATCTGCACCTCCCAGCAGACCTGGAGGAGGTCCAATCATGGCCCTTGGACTGGTCTCCTGCTATCCTTCCCTGTTGTCCCTGGCTGTGGCCCATCCCTCTGGATGCTTGACCTGTATGGTATGAAAAACAGGTGTGGGCAGACCTGTACTGTACAGTATTGTACCCTAGGCCTTATTTCCCCCATGCATGGGTTGTGCCAACATGACTGTGACACACATGCTTGGTATGGACAGCCTCCTTGGGTATGGTCCTCGTGTGGCACAGGTGCTGCAGGTGCCCCATGGGGGTGCAACACCCAGTGGTTGTTTGACACCCCCCCAAGCAGGCCCCTGTGGCCCAGGTATGGTGCAGCAGCCACCCTTCATAGAGGCCATGGGCCATTGCCATGCAGTGGGTGACAGTGGTGACAAGGCACATCCAACCACACTCATCACTGGTGGCATGCCCCTGCAATGCAGCAGAGTGGTATGCTACTGGGTCAGGGTGTACCTCATGCATGTGGCCCCATCAGGGGACATGTGGTTAGAGGGCCCCCCTTTATTGGCCATAGATGTCAGTGGTTCAGTAGGTAGCACACTCACCTCTGAGGCCGGGAGATCAGAGGGCTGTGGGTTCAGTTCCCACATCTGGCACTTGGGTTAATATCCCAGTACTGACACTGTAGTGCAGCATGAGAGGGGTGTTGCACTTCTGAGGTGTTGTCTTTCTGATGAGACGTTAAACTGAGGTCCCATCTGCCTGGATTGGTGGTAGTTCAGGTGGATGTTAAAGATCCCATGGCACTTATCGAAAAGAGTAGGGGAAAGTTTTATTGCAACAGAAATCATACAAAGGCATACAAAAACAAGTCTTATAATAAAATCAAAAGAGTAAACAAGGAGAAGGGAAAAAAAAGAGAAAACACTGAGTAACAAAGAGAACTACATTCATGTTATAGCAGCATCAGAATCTGTTACCCAATGAAGGGCCTTCCAAAGTTCCAAAAGCCGTGCCTCAGATAAAGAAGTACATTCTTGCATATAAATAGTCCTCAAATCCTGTACAATTTTCCTTTCCAATACAATATACGTACATTCTTTTTGTTGTAATGTAAATAAACACCTAGCCATCCATATATTCCACTTAATAACAATAAACACCAGATTCAAACCAATGTGCCATAAGGACCATTGAGGGGAAAAAACTCCATAAACAATATTTAGATATGTGACCATTTGAAACAAGGGAAGATGCCAGGTATGTGCTAAAAATGTCCACCAAGACTGAATAAAAGAACAGTCGAAAAATAAGTGAGATATGGTTTCTGGTTGTGTGATACATAACAGTCTTGAGCACATTCTGTCTTGAAATTGTTTATGTTTATGGTTTGCCTTCACCATTAATCCTTTCATGGCAGGATAACCAATGAAAGTCCCACATATGGGCAGGTATTCTTGTACAACGTAATAAAAGCAAAAGGGAGGGGATACGTTGACAAGGGCATTTTTCAAAAGGTACGGGAACAGCACATACAGTGGAAAGTAAAGACTTATATAAAACTTTATGGGAGGAAGGTAATAACATCTGGGCCGTTATCTGCCATTGTTTCAGATGTAAAAAAACATTCTTTACATATACAGGTCTACCAACAGTATGTCGTAATACAGACAGGGAATTAATTTCCCATTGATGAAACCATATGCAACAAGAATCATAAAACCAAGATTCCCAACCCTTTTGGGTATTAATCAGTAAAGGTCTAAGGTTGGCCGTAAGGAAAATACAGAAAAAAAATAACAGGGGATTAATCACAAGGAGACCACCCTCCGAAATGGGTAAATACATCACATTCCTTTTTATCGGATTCAGCCTACTTCCCCAAAAAGCCTGAAAAAACAAGCTAAGGACTGTAGTTTCAAGTTGCCTGGGTATAGGGAAAATATAACTCAAATAAACAAAAATCAGTATCAAATAAGATTTAATAAAAAAAACACGTTTCTTTTTCCCAAGGTGTCCCCTATTCCAATGGGCTACCTTAAGTTTACCCTGCTGTAACTTAATATCCCAATTATAAAAATCAGAATCTACCAGTCCAAAATATACCCCTAAAATATGAACAGGGCCTTCCACCAAACGTAAAGGACCAATATGATCCAGCTGCGACAAAGCAGAACCAACCCGTATTCCCACACTTTTATCATAATTCAGGACAGCACCAGAATACATACCAAAAGTAGAACAAACCTGAAGAGAGACCAACACAGAGGGAGCATCAGCTACCAGAAAATAGACATCGTCAGCATAAGCAATGGCTTTGTAGGGCGAGCATAAAACAGGGTTGGAAATAGCGTGGATCTGAGGGTGAGTATTTAATCGATGAAGCAAAACGTCCAGAAAAAAAATATATAAAACAGGGCTCAAAGGGCACCCCTGGCGAACCCCTCTTTTAATAGGAATCATAGGTCCCATCCAACCATTAACTACTGGTACCACAGTGGCAGCTCGGTAGAGACAACGGATCCACCGAACTAACACCGTCGGCACATGTAGTAATCGAAGTGCGTCCCATAAGAAATCATGGTTGACAGAGTCAAATGCCGCCTTCTGGTCTACAAAAATCATGAAACCTGAAAGTTCATTGGCAAAACCATGAGAGAACAACTCCCAAAGGAGAATCAGATGATCCGAGATCCTTCTAGTAGGCACCGAACAGGACTGTGCAGGATGCAAAACTACTTCTGCTATTCTCACAAGATGCTTAGCAATTATTTTCGTTAATATCTTAAAATCAGTATTTACCATACTTAGAGGACGCCAATTGTCAAGGGAATATAAATCCCCTTTGTGTTTATATATATAAATCAAAATTCCTTTCATAAATTCCAAATGAAGAATTTCGCATGTAACCAAAGAGTTAAAAACTACAACCAATTCCAAACTCAAGTGGGCGCCCAACACTTTATATAAGGCAGCTGGGAGACCATCCGGGCCAGGGGTCCTCTGTAGAGGCAGAGAAGAAATAACCGAGGTCACATCCAGCTCTGAAATAGGTAAACTAACCTGGTCCAAAAGAGACTGGGAGGGGAAAGGGATGTCAAGGTCAGCATATAAACTTTCAGAATCAACTGCGACTAATTGGGGGTGAGTAAACAAAGCCGACGTATGGTCCGTCACAATATGATAAATATCAGATTGAGAAGTACATAAGTTGCCATCAGAATCAACTAAACCTGTCATGTTTTTCTGGGAAATTTGACGGGAATTTGTCTCAAAAGGGCAAACAACAGCATGTGTACCAACCGTACCAAATTTTTGTTGAAAATAAAGTTGCTGTGATTTCTGCGTTTGAAAACGTAACATTGCATCCTGGACCAGTTTAATTTGGTGAGAAAGGTCCTGCCTCATCATATATGCAGTAGTTAATAAGGACTGAAGGTGAACCCTCTTCTGTAAATAATCCAAAAGCTCCCGTCTACACTTCCTACGACTATAAGTTTTCAAAAAAACAACTAAATCATGCTTAGTATCTAACCACCACCTAATAGGGTCCTCATAACAACAAAAACAGATTTACGTGCCTGAATAAATAATAACAAGGACTGCATGAATACCGGGATTTGCAACAAGGATGTATTAAATTTCCAAAATCCGGGGCCTTTATGAAAGGGGGTAACGGGTCCCAAACCAATTGATAACAACTTATGATCCGAAAATACAACAGCTTGTAACTCAGCCGAAGCAATATGCAAAGATTGAGACAAAAACACAAAATCAATCCTCGTCGCCAACCTACCCTTCTGGAATGTGGGGGTATGTTGCTTGGTAAAGGACAGATAAGCATCATTTAAATGGGCAGTACGGACCAATTTTCCCAATTCGTGTGAGTCACAAAACAACTTACAAGTAGTAGCAAAAGAACTCTTATCATGCAGACTTAAGCCACAATTAAAATCACCAGAAAAAATAACTTGTAAGGAAGTATGTAAAAAAGGATGGAGCAGGGAAAATAATGCTATACGCGCTGTTTTAGTCTGAGGGGCATAAAGATTAATCACCCGATACGAACAAGGCCCAAGTACAAAATCCAGAATGAGTGCTCTACCTGGAGCTACATCATATAATTTCAATAAGCGAAACCCTGGGACAGTTATAAGAATCCAATAGACCAGTAAGAAGGTCCTTGTAACCAGGCTTGTTGTGCGTGTCGGATTTCCTGTGTAGTGTGAAATCGGGTATCTTGCAAGAAAAAAATCCCCAATAGCAACAGTCCTAACAAGGAAAAAATCAGACGTCTTTTCTACAGTCGCATCATACTGTTTACATTAAGAGTATGACAGGTAAAACAAGACATAGAGAATGAATAAGGCAAAAGGACACATCACAATTTCCTTCTCCCAACTACTTTTTGCCCTTTAAGTTTCACCCTTGCTTTCCGTTTTTGGGAAAGGCCAGAACCTAGGTTAAGTTCCGTATCAGCAGGTCCATCAGGGGAGAGATGAAGCTACTGAGGAAGAGTCTGATTCGCCCCCAGCATCATCAGAGACAGATTGGAGTAACTCAAAAGGGTTAGATACAGGTACAGGAGAGGAGTCTGAGCCCACCGGAAGGGAAGGCATAGCTCGGGGCGTATTTCTTAAGGACCTGCGACAGCTTGTCGTGACTAATACCTGGGGGGGGGAGGGGCATAGTGCTAGGACCGGGGATAGGGTCAGAAAGTGATGTAACAGGCTGGGCCAACATAGCTGAGGGCTGAACCCGAGTACTTACAGAAAGGGAGACCTTTTTTGGCCCCTCAATACCTGGAGCTGCAACAGACACAGGGACCGGTTCAGAAGACTGAAAAACCACCAAGGGCGGGGTTACCGGAGTGGCGCGTAAACGAGCCTTCTCTACTTGTGTGATAATAAAACGTTGATCAACCCCCCCCCATCATGAGACTCCTGATTGTGGGCTGCCCAGTGACAATTTTGGAACGTGTGTCCCAATTCGTCGCATAGGTTACATTTGCACTCGTTGACACAATGTGCTCCCACATGACCCAGTTCACCACAAACATTACACTTCAATTTGTCACACACATTACTAGGGTGTGTAGGATCACCACACCGGTAACAAGCTTTAGGTTGACCTGGGTAAAATAAGACCCCTCTATCCCGGCCTATAAAGAAAGAATTAGGTAGATGAATTGGATCTGACTCATTAGTATGTAATAAAACCTTAATTTTCCAGCCCCCTGTCCAAATATTTTCTGTGTCCAGGATTGCCTCCGCTTGACCCTGAACAGTACATCGCTGCCTCAACCAGTAAAGAACATCAGTTATTTCAACACCCTCATTCCGAAACAACACAGTAATAGTCTTAAAGGCAGGCTTTGAAAGAGGGATTACTTGGAACGGAGTCCAGACAGCAGTGTTCTTTAGAGCAGAATATTTTGTCCAAAAACGCTCTAAACCATGGACTGTTTGAAAACTGACATCAAAGGATGATTCACCAGAAATGTGAATCATCGCATAAATTTCATTAGAAAATAACTTCAAGGAGTCTTTTAGAAGTGTCCGAGCCACATAGACACGATCAGGGAGCTCAGGTAACCCCCCCCCCCCCCATATACCAGATGTACAGCATTGTGTCTCTTGGCATCCTGAATCAGGAATTTGAATAACGAGGAGAACGAGCGATTAGGCTCTGTCTGATGAGAAGTAATGGTATTAGAGGTAGATTGAATCTGTACAGTACCTGCAGCCCCAGGAGACGTAGCAAGGGAAGAAGCCTGGAAGTCAGTTCCCACAAGGTGCATCAACGTAGGGTGTTGTGTCAAGGCCAATTCATCTGGTAAGCATAAGGGATCGGGAGAGACCATAGGTTTAGCAATGGAACCCTGCAGTTCAGGGAAATCCGCAAGACTGGGGGACTGCAGTGGCGATGGACTGGAAATCCAATGTCCCATAAGCAGTTCCTGTACCCAGCCAGCCCCTCGTAGAGCTGAATCCACAGACCGAGGGAGCTCTGTGGGAGAAGGTAAGACCTGAGGCAATGGCTGCAGAGAAGACTATGCAGCAGGCTCCACCACGCAACCGCCCTCCACCTCCGATGAACAGGAATCCACGGGAGCAGCTTCTACCAAGAGGGAATCCAGGGTTTCTGAATCTGAAACTGCGACAGCCAACTGGTGAGTCTCTGTAGTCTTATCGTTTATTATCACAGGCAAATTGGTGGGGGGAGAAATAGATCAATGAAACACAGCAGAGGAGGGAGGATCCTGAAGGGAACAAAGTTTGTGACATATTTGTTGCTTAGTAAGCAGAAAACTATGTTCTGCTTCAGCCAGGCATTCACATAACGCCTTTCTTACAGAACAAGACACGTCAGAAGTGGGTGCAGAGATATCCTCCGAGATGACATCAGTAGAAAAAATACAAGGTTCCATTACTTCATCACACAAAGTAGGGACAGGCTCTGTCTGCAGGACAGGCACAGTAGCTTCACAAGTTTGATGTACAGGCAGTTGAACAGCGGTGTCGGTCTCAAGAACAGCCAAGGTGGGGGCCGAGACCAGAACCCCCACCTCCATAGCTTCCTCCACAGCAACCACAGGGACATCTGCCATCTTGGACAGAGGTTCCCCCTCTGAAGAGTAGGGGAATTTCCCCGGTGTCCTGGCCAAATTTCCCTCATTCACTAAAATACCACCAACAGCTTAATCTGGTTCAAGGTCAATTGGCATTCATCTGTATCCCCCTTCCCCAGGGTAGTGCCTGAAAATAGGCAGGATTTGTCTAGTGCACTTACCTGGTCAACAAAAACGAGATAAAATAAAATGTGACTGTGGCATTGGCGGGTCCCTGTGTGTGAGTGGCGGTCCAGCATGGACACATCTCTACAGGCAACACTGCAGGGATACATGGGTAGAGCCATAACACAGCACATGTACCGAACAGCATCAGAATGCATGTGGGTTAAATCACTTTCAGCCCAGGGCAGTGCAGGGACATAGAACACATCAGAAACCCCAACAGTTGCACCAAGAAGGCAATACGCCTGGGGTGCTGACCCATTCTCTGCCTCTCCCATGCCCATAAACACACGTGCCGCACACCACACATCTTCTACCTGGCCTTGGGATGGTGCCATCTGCCACCATCCTCTGGAAGCCCTACAGGCATTCTGGTCCCATCTGATCATGTCATTGTACCAGTGATGACACTGATCACCAGTGTGGGTCACCACTGTCTTTGCTGTGAGGTGCCGCCCCACCGAATCCCAGACCTCACTCCTTGGTCTCCCTGCCCCAGCCTGTTGCACCAGGAGCTGTTCCTCCCTGGCCACCATGAGGTTCATAAGATTGGCCATCTCAATGTCCAACCACATCTGGTCCCTCTGCTGTACAGCCCTCCTGCATGAAGATACCATCTTGCTGGATATGTACTGATGCCAATGGACTTGAGCACATTTTGTGTGAATGTGGAAGGGTGCACTGTTTGCACTGTGTTATACTTAGACTGTGCTGCACAGCATCTGATTGTGTAGTGCTAAACGTACTGGCTTGCATCAGCATAATGACATTGCACATGTGCAACCTGCGCATGACCTGCATAACCCTGCATACTCATTGCAGGGTCCCTGATGACACCAGTGTGCATCCTGACCACTCCATAGTAGTGCAAATGATTTGCATAATTTGGCCTATTGTGCACACATACACACATATAGTTGGTGTGGTGCACAACAGTGCTATAGTCAGACATGCTATGCAAATAGGCTACCTGGGCAGTCAGTGGGCTATGGAGCCACTTTGCATATGATTCTGGGTCCTTCTGCATACATTATCATAGCTAATTGCACCTGGGCTATTAAAAGAGGTGTGTGCACCATCTAGATAGCACAGTAGAACTGCACTCTATTGAATTGGTCACGTACACCACACTGCAAATCCAGGAGGATTTATTTACAGACACAGTTAGGTGTACTGCATTATAGATACACATACAACATTGGCTATCTCATGACACACCCTATATCGGAGACACATTTAGGGAACAGGTGGGAGTACTCAGACTACTACTATAGCGCAGCTATACTGTATGCTGCAGTGTCCAGCCTTACACAGGTCAGCACCTGTACATTGGGACTGGACATCGTGCAGACATTGCACACTGTTTCCCCAACAGCAGCACAGATTGCTGGGGGACATAGGTCAAACTGGATGCACAATCAAGACCATCTCTGGAAAGCCCAGACCCTAACTTGTATGCTATAGGAAGGTTTGCATGGGGTGGGAAGGCCATTGCATTATACAGGGTCCCATTGCAACACTTGTCTCTGTCCTGCTAAAGTGGGGACACACAGCATGACACTAAATGCCTGGACAAGGGAACACAAAAGCCTTGGGCCCTGCACTGCGACCATACTTGTCACATGCCACACAGGACTGTGTGCAATAGCCGTGTTCCTGCCATACCATTGTCCAGCACATAAGCACAGTGCAGAGACAGGTCACAGCCATGGGAGGGAGTGATAGGTCAACACACTGTGTCTGCTCCATGCGTGACATATTGACTACTCTGTCCCTTATGGATCATTCAGATGGAGTGCTCCTGCACACCCAGGTATGTTGCATTTTCCCATGGAGGGCTTGTGTGTTACACAGCATGTCACAGCATGTGCTGCACCATGGCCAGGTGTTGGGATTACGGCTACACTTGCAATGCTCATGTAGCCGCACCCTGCCCACCTGAGGTGGCCGACCTTTAACCACTACTGGCCATACACACAATGGGGCTGTCACCCACACTCATCTGGCCCCCATGTGAGCAGCGGTGGTAGCTGAGCATTGGATCCCCACCCACCTGGCACATCGGCCATGTGTGTTCTCAGGAGGTGGGCCATGACTGGCAAGCACCATGCACAGGCTGCCCTGCCCACCACCAGTACCTTGTACAGGACATCATTGCACTGCCCAGACAAAGTGGGACCACATGCACCCACATGCATTTTGTTTGTTTTATTTATTTATACTGGATAGTCCATGAGCTAAGGGTCCATTTTCATGGGTGACCAGTTATTCTCACACACACCACTGACTGATGTTGTACCACTTACCCTGGCAGGTGCCATGAGAGCTGGAGAGACAATGTGGGCCCAGCCCATTAGTGAGGATGAGTCACATGCTTTGGCACAAGGCTACAGGGTGAGGGAGGAGGTCCTGTCCTGCAGCTGCAGCAGGGATGCTGCCATATGGAGGGCCTGGGAGAAGATAATAGAGGAGGGGAATGTCATAGCTCATCAGGCCCAGACAATGGAGGCTGTCTGCAAATGTTTCCAGGACCAGCACCACCGTGCCAAGGACAGCCTGGCCACCCAGCACCGACAGCAATACAACACGGGTGGAGGCCCACTATCATCACTAATGGCTAGGTCCCTGCAAGTGGCAGAGGAGGTGATAGCATCCACGCTGCAGCCTGTGGAGGTGACAGGGGTGCCAGGAGGTAGGTTTGAGACCAAGGTGGCAGTCAGTCAGCCATGTAGAAACATTCTTGGGTCACCCCCTTGTGTGCATCGGTACACTGTTGGGGCACACTGTGGACATGGTCATGGTGCACATTGTGTGGTCGGCAGTGCCCTGGCCACTCTGCAACACATTAGCCTGCTGTGGCCCTGCCTCATGGCCCCAAATTTGGTGTGTTGTCCAAACACCCCAATAGGTCATAACCATGCACCCATGTCCACTGGGGTGTGCTCATGCACATAGGGCAAGTGTGCCCTGTTGTTCCATCTGTTGTTCATGGATGATGGGGTATGACAACATGTATGCTGGGTGTGTGGGTCTTGGTTTTGGGTTGTTGTCTGCACTGTGTGTGTTGACATGCACGTGTGTGGCATGTGTCTGCACCTCGGTCAGGGAACACTGTCATGGTTGCACAGTCCTCCCTTCCCAGGTAGCTCTACGTAGGTTGTCTGGCTGACACAAGTTGCATTCTGACACTGTGTTGATATGCATGCACCATCAGCACCCTGCATGGCATACTGTGCAGTGTGTGCAACACTGAAGGTCCATTCCTCTCTCTGCAGTGCAGACCATGGTATCAGACTCTGAGGAGGAGGAGGAGGATGTTGCTAGGCCATCCAGCCATGTGGAGCAGCCACCACCCAGCTTACTATACCACCCAGAGGACTATAGTGCATAGGAAATGGAGGACAGTGACAAGGAGACATACATTGACTTTCAGGAGCTAGTAGTGGTCAGTCAGCTGGACAGACAGTTCCCCACAGCCAGCCCCCACATCAGTGTCCAACCACAGGCACCGAGCAGCCCCCCTGCCACATCCAGGACACCACTGCCTGTACCTTTCACCAGTACTACCACTACAGTGATCTCCACTACTGCTACCCACACCACCTGCCTGCCTTACCAGGAGACATTGGGTGGTCTGGCAGCATCCCCATCATCCCACACCTGTCCTGCATAGCCAGACATGACCACCACAGTCCTGCTACCTCACTAACCCACCCAGGTCATGGTGCACCCATAGGCCACTCAGCACCCATGAGTGCCACCAGAACCTGTGCTCCCCCCAGACAGTGTTCCTGAGCAGCAGGCTGCATCGGAGTCCAGGTGGCTTCTACAGTCTGTGGTGGAGTCACAGGCCACTGCACAGTGGGAACATACACATCTTAGGCAGTTCATTCATGATGAACTGATCCACTTCCATGCCTCCTGCATGAAGACCTGCAGAAGGCTGAGCAGCTTGTGGAGGCCTGCAAGGTTTGCCTCCTTAATGCCCTACAGAACATGTTTGAGGAACTCACTGGGATGGTGCAGGATGTTGCATCCATGGTGCATGATGCTGTGTGCTCAGTTGGAGCTCCGGCCTTACCACTGTGTGCAGCTCCAGTGCCCAGGGGACAACATGGCATATACTGATGCCACTGGATGGCAGATTGGATACTGGCAGCATGCCCATGGTCCCTTCTGCCAGTGGCAGTCCTCCCACACGAGGGCACAACCTGAACCTCACTGTGTCCAGTATCCTGCATGGCCACACCTAGTCCAGATAGACACTGTAACCATAGGAATCCCCCTTACCATTATCGTAGGCCACAACCCCCTCACACAGGGGTCAGCGACAGCAGATGATCCACACATGCAGCAGATGTGGATGACCATAAGTCCGACAGCTCCCCCTCACTACCACAGCGCACACATTTCTGTTGTACCTTGCACCCCTGCTGCCACTCCCCATGTCTTATTCTGCATGTGTCTTGGTAGACCCAGCCCCCCACCTCCCCCCGACATTCACATCCCTCCCCCAACCCCAAGGTCCTGTGGTGTGGGCATGTGTAGTAGGCACCCATGTTCCTCCATGTCAATGCCCATGGTGCAGCAGATGCATTGTTTCCACTTCTACTCTTTCCTCTGGTGTACTGTACATATTCTCTGGTTTCAGTTTATTTGTTTGACAAAAAAGTCATTACAAAAATACATTACAATTCAGTTAAAAACACAACAGTTTTCTGTTACAGTCATAAAATATTTACAGCTACATATAAAAGTTCAAAACATCATAAAGTGTAGAGAAACAGTTGCATAGTTAGTATTCCCCGTCCTCTCAAACTTCAGCTACTTAAATTTATTGCACACTTTAATTTCCTTATTTTTGCTGCATTAACAAAGAAAATGGCCAAGCACTTAATTGTACATATATGTTCAGTATAGATTAAAATTCTAATTAATGTCTGTATGTCTACATTTAATTGTTCTAGTCTGTCCATCTGAAATATTGCTTGAGTAAGTAGTTTTGAGGCTTATTGTACCAACCTCAACTCCATAGCACATGTAGCAGATCTTCTACTCCACCTGCTGAGCAGTCACAATGGTTTTATTTATCCAAAGACTTTCCATATCTTCTTTCTAAAACTTTACTCTCAAAAGTTTGACATTTATATTTAGTAAAGCTAGTTCTTAACTTTTGATCTGTGAGAACCTCAAGATAATACTGCAGTTTGTAGTCATCTTTGTTATTTACAGAGAACCAAGAAGAATATCTAGATCCCCTAATCATTTTGTTGTCTACACCAATCCAATACTTTCTAATTTTTTAAAAATATATTTCTTTTACCGAATACTTAAGGATATGCTCACATCAGTGTATCTTTTAAGAAACTTCAGGTTCTATTTCTCTAATAATTCATAAATATTTAAAAGCCGGGGTGACGTAAAACACCCCATATCTTGCCATTTAGTTTTTTCTAAGAGGCATAATTTAGGAATTCTGTCAGGTGCAAATCTAGTAAGTCTAAGCCAGTAGTTTATTTTTTTTTTTTTGAGTCCAGTAGGGTATTAATATTGTCAATACCCAGTTCTGCATGAATATAAGCAGATGGGAATGAACAGGGAACAGACATGGTCTTTCTCAATAATTTATGTAGTGGGACATAAGTTTTTCTCTAATTTCGGTGTCCCATATTTCATCACAAGAGGCTATCTGAGAAAGATACTTTGCCTGAAATGCTTCTAATAGTGGTTTTATAGCCATTCTTCCTTAAGAATAGTTAAATTTCCCCAAGGCAGCAGCTGTTTTTTTTTTTTTGCTGTAATCAACATTTTTTCGACATGATTATTCTATTTCTTCCTTGTGGAAAAACATAAACCCAGATAGACACAGGTGTTTATTACTTTTAACTTTTTCGTTCCCAATTTCCAGCTTCTGCCAACTCTGCCTTTGCCAAAAAAATGATATTTGAATTTTGGTAGTATTAACCTGAAGTTTTAATTCCTTGGTTTTATAGTCTAATAGATCAATCTTCTTTTGTAAGCCTTTCTTAGAAAGGGAAAATAAAATCATATTGTCCACAAATGTCATAAGGGGACAACTTTTGTCCAATATTTTTGGAGAATCAGATACCAGTTCCTCTATAGATCTAAGAACTACATCTACATATATTGAAAAAGGGTAGGCACCAGATGCCGGCCCATTGGTGCAGCAGTTGGATTTCCACTTGAGACGCCGGCGACCCGGGTTCGGGAACGGACCTGGTTTGCTGGAGGGCTGGCCGGAGGGAGAAGGATGGAGCATCCAATGGATGTCTCTTCTTCTCCAGGGGAGGGTGCCATAGTGTCCAGTGCAAGGAGGACTCCCTGCAGAGGCTGTGAGTCGCTCACACTACCAGCGCTTGACGGTGTGGGAGGTGGGGCAGATGATGGCATCATTGCATGTCCCTGCCTCCAAAACAGAGAAGCAGAAAAAAGGAGTAGGCAGGGAGGGTCCACTGTCTAAGTGATGCCCTCCCTGGGGCTTCAATTAGCAACCATCGCCATCATTCCCCTGACCAGTCACTAGTTCCGCGGCTCAGATACGGGGACCCGATGCCATGGTCCCCCTTCCGGGGGGCAAGCCAGGGGTAACAGGGGGACAAAGACAGCCATAGATGGTGGTGGAAGTCCCAGGGGCCATGACTAGGGCTGAGGGTTGACAGTGGAGACCCTCCAAATAAAGAGAAAAAAAAAGGAAAAAAAAAAGAAAAATGGTATGCACCAGGACACATCTCTGTCTTACACCTCTATTTACTTTTATCAGCTGAGAGAGTTGTCCATTAGTTCCTATCCTTATTTTAGCCCAGGATCCTTCGTAGAGTCTACTTATGATGGATATTAGTTGTTTATCTATTCCTTTTTTGTCAAGTACTTTCCACAATATAATTCTCTTTACCATGGCAAATGCCAATTTGAAATCAACATACAGTATGTAGAGTATTTGCTTACATAGTAGTAGTATATGCTTTTCAATCAACTGTGTAAAAATATAACAATTGTCTATTGTAATGTAACCAGCTTTGAATCCTGCCTGGAATCTACTGAGATCTCCCACTCTATCCAGCTCCAATAATAGTTTGCCCAGGATAATTTTAGAAAAAATCTTTAAAATTGACATCAAGGAGACTTATGAGTCTATACATAGGTGGATCTTTCATGCTACCTTTCTTATGTATAGGAACTATAACAGACCCCTTCCAAGATGAAGGGATAAAGTGTCCAGTAATTATTTTGTTGACAAACATAGTGAAGAGGTCTATCCAAAGTGTTGGATTTGCCAAATAAACTTCTGTCGGGATAAGGTCTGGACCTGGGGCTTTATTCTTTTTTAGAAACTTTCTGTCTAGTGATTTGTCAAGCATTGCAATTCATATTTAAATAAAGACCATGGTTTAGTTCCAGCTTATCATAAAAAAATGTCTGTGAAGTAGTTGACCCATTCACTTTCCAGGACGTAAGTGCCAAAAGCAGTTTTAAACTGACTGGAACCCTTTGCAACTTGCAGCCAAATATTCTTAGTATCTCCTTTGTGTATAGTTTGAAGCATCTCTTGCCATTTATCATATGGGAATTGTTTTTTCTTAATTAAATATTGTTTATAAGCTTTCCTTTGTTTATTTATTGAAATATCTTTTTTCCCTTATTTTGGCTGATAACAAAGCTTTTTGCTTTTGACAACCTAAATCAAACCATGAGTCAGTTTTCTTTTTGTTCCCTTTCACTATTACCTGTTTATAGAGACTCTTTTTTGACATGTCAAATATATTGTTTACATAGATCCATATCTCTTGGGGAGAGAAATCTTGTAGGGGTGTGTTATTAACCTCACTTATATTCTGCTTCACTTGCATCATTACCTAAGTTTCTAATTCAGTGTTCCATTTGAGTCTTTCATTGTATCTGAGTTCTCTAAGATCCTCTTCCTTACAGTTCTCTTCAAGCAGAATAGAGTCAGATAAAAGATTGCCCCATAATAATACTGGAAGGTGATCACATTTAGAGTGAGCCAGAATCTGAAGTAAGTTCCACTTCCTTGGATCACCTGACCAGAATACCCAATCTAATAATGATGCTTCAGTAGCTTTAATATAGGTACAACTCCCTAACTGATCTCCACATTTGCTACCATTCAATGGGTAGAGGTTGCATACATCAAGTAGTTCAATTAATTTTTGGCCTACCTTATTTATTTTTGAATCCATGGTTAATCTATTAAAATTAGCTAACTCCAAACAGTTAAAGAAAGTATTGTTTAAGAGGCCATCGTAGTCTCCTATCCTGACATTTAAATCACCAGCTAAAAGAATTTCAACTTCTGGAAATCTAAAAATAATGTCTGCTTGTACTTTATCCAGTTGTTCCCATACTTCATCACTACAATACTTAGAAGATGTGGGTGGAATACTGTATATACATTAAATACTATTAAAATTGCACTTTGATGAGGGAGCAATACAGCAATAAAATGTTTCTCCTTATATAGTGTGCAATGTTTAGAAAAGAGACCAAAAATGTACATAAGTTATTAGGCCTCCAGATGGTCTACCCAGTCATTTCCCCTTGTAGCTGGGGAGTGAACTAAGTCATAGTTATTCAATATGATACTATCATCCTTCTCTTGCCATGTTTCCTGGCAACAAATTATATCACCTTTTTTAATACATCCTACATGATCATTATCACAACATTTGCTAGCAAACCCTGCTATATTCCATGAGATTACCAAATTTCCCCTTTCTGTTCCTAGTTTCAATTCAGACTTCATACAATTTCTGTATGATCTTTTGCAGAAATGAGTCACAAGTTCCCTTGGTTGATAATAGGAGTATTTTTTCTCCCCATATAATTAACACAACCACTGATCTGTCGTGATAAGGGCTCTCTGGTGTTCTGAAATACACACAAAGGATTAACTAAATGTAGTCCCAGGGTATCTAACTGACCAGCTTTCTCAAATAATTGTTGCACTTTCTCCTCATTTCATAGTAAGATATCAGTCTGTGCAGTGTCATCTGACCTTGCCATTCTCAGAACACCCTGATAGCCTAGATGTACCTGTAAAATATTGCCAAAAAAGGTTACAAATTGAGCCTTTTAGCTTCCAATTGTTTTCTTTATACAAGACTGGCATGCCATATATAGAATAGTGTATGGTTGCTCATACACAACAAGGCTATGTCGAGGGGATGTGATGACGTCACACAGACCTCAAGCGCGAAGCTCAAGAGGTCTGCGTGACAGAATCACTTCCCCGAGATGGCAACAATGCCTTGTTGTGTTTAAGAGCAACCATATACTATTTTACATAGTATATAGTTCCCCAAACTGTAGGAGGTTTGACTTTTGACAAGGTTCATACCTTGTGAATATTCTCCTGCTCGCTTGCTCAGTCGCTCCCTCCTGGTCCATGCTGCAGTCGCCATCCAGTTCAGACACTGAAGATACCGGTGCTTCACTGCTTTCTGCGGTCCTGCTCTCGGCAAAAGAAATAAAAAAAAAACTGCCAAACTGATAGTTTGGGAACATGGAGCCGAGTATGGCAGTCCATGTCCCAACTATGTGACTGAATGGCTCTACCGACTGATCGTTAGACACCTCTGCCATTTTAGAGTGCATTATTTGATCAGCTCTGTTATCAGCCAATCACGTAGCAGCTCATGGCTGAAAAGTTGTTGTACTATCGATCTGATGTCAGAACAATAGTACAACAACTTTTTTGACCTTTGAACTGTCCTACAACAACATTTGGGAAGCCACTGTTTTCCATCTAGAATAAGCCCTAACCATATACTATATATAGTCAGGGATATTGGAGTTTCACTTTTACTACTAGGCCCTTTAACATTAAAATCTGTTCAGCGGCAATCCTTCTTTTTATCAATAGTTCAATATTACACCAAATATAACTGGCAACTTTGGGAGATTCAAAAAATACATTGATCACATTACCACCCCTGCTCCTTGCTCTTTTTTATGCTCATAATATCCTTTGGATTGGCATCAAGGTCATATAGATAAACACTGATTAAATAATCAGCCAAGTCATTGTTAGATAATGAGGGCCAGTCATTTTTTGATATAAACCTCAAGGTTGGGTAGCTGGTATCATCGTTTAGTACTTGGCCAGTAACCTTAGTCATATAAAGTTCTACTCCATTATTAACAAGTTCCTTAACAGAATCATTGACAAATTTTGTGTGCTAGTCATTTAGATTATTTCTATTCCTCTCAGTGTTATCACTAATATGTGTATCTATACTGGGACAACACTACTGTATATACATTTTTTGCCACTGTTTGTGCTCTGCCAACATGTGGTCTTTGTCTTTACAACACAGTTTTCAAACATGCAACAGTGTCCTGTGTGGTTGATACTCACCTGGTGCTACTAGAGAGGTTTCTTATGATGGGAGCAATATATTCCTGGGCCCTCCTGGGCATGCAGGGGTCATGCCTGTCATGCTACTCCATTATCCCCAGCTCCTCTGGGTCCATATCACTTGCAATTTGTTCCTCTTGGACTGGCAGGCATATTTCATGGAAGAGTGCCATGTTGTGTAGCATACAATAGTAAAGGAATATGGCAGAGGCCTGCTGAGCGGTATATTATAGGGCACCACCTGAATGGCACTGAAACTGCATCTTTAGCATGCCAAAAATGTGCTCAATGATGTTGCATGTGGTGGTGTATGTCACATTGTACAGTGAAGCCTGCCAGGGTGAAGCACAGTGTCACAGGTTTACTGCATGACAAAAAAGATTAACTCCCATTGAAATTGCATTGTTTGCTGCAGTAACTCTTCTGCAGAATTCTGCAATGCTGCACTTCATCCTGGTGGGCTTCATTGTACCTGTCCTCTGTCACAGATGAGGGGTAGAGGACAGGTATGTGGAGCTAGGGGAACAAGGGATAGACACTGTCCACTGTAAATAAAACACACGTCTGTTAGCATTTTTTCATACTGTAGCTACCAGCATTCTGACAATAGGCCATGGGCTGTGGCAGATCCTATGCACCTCTCCACCATTCCCATCCCACAACAAGGTACATGTGTGCTTTGTTACATCTGTACACTTTGTGTGAGGGCCATGCTCCATTTACTCACTGACAAGATGATCACCGGGTGTGTCCTCACCTTTAGATCTCTGGCACAGAAATGAATTATGCCATATGAAGGCATTATGGGCACTGCCGGGGTACTATGCCAGGACACTGGTGATGCACTCTGTTGCATTGAATACCACCTGGCAATGGATGGAGTGGTACCCTTTCCTACTGAGGTAGGCATCCACTTCATCACTAGTGGGTGCTCGAATGGCAACATGGGTGTGGTCAATGCCACTGAGTATTGTTGGTAGATGTGCAACTTGATAGAACTGCTGCATTGCTGATGTACAATCCACTGCTGTGCTGAGGAATATGATGAACTTCCCAGTGTGTGGGCAGCAGGGTGTCTAGAAATTAAGCCAGCAGGCACTAGGTGGAAGACTGCAAGACATTGGTTGCATCCCCAACTGGTGTCTTGAATGACCCTGTGGCCAGAAAGCACATGGCAGCCATCATCTTTAGCTCAACTGTCATGGCATGGCTGTGCTGAGTAGCACTGCGCAGCTGCTAATGCAGGAGCTCACATAAGTGCCTGAGCATGGCCCTGTTGAGGCAGTCATCTGTGAGACTCTCAAAGGTGAGTCGTGGCCAGTACTGCCTGTGTGTAGCATTGCACCTCTGCGGCCTACAGATGGGACCCTGGGTAGGCAACTGCCCTCTCTCCTCTTCCTGAAGGGATTCCTGCTGCATGTACAGCACATGAGCTCCATCTTTCGTGTTGGCTGTAGTGTCTTCATGCACTTCTAGGATTTACCCAGAGTAAGTAGGCCTTTTTATAGACAGTATTTGCGCAGTGCAAAGTGGCCTGTGCTAAATCTGTTGCACAGCACAAATGCACTGAATATACTGCTATGCTTGCATTCAGGTCCCTACCCCTCCCTTTGCCCAGTGCATACATTATATTATCCCTTTTAATGGGTGCACATTCCCCCTTTGATTAATTGACTCGGGTGCAAACACCACATAAACCGCATGTAATTACTTTGCCCACCAGACAAACTTTTTAATACCTGGTCCCTGGTATACTTTGCAATAGAGACTAAATGTTGGTTGAAAATCTACTTAGAAGTATGAAATCAAAGTGCAAAACCAGTGCAGTAGTGCTTTACAGTAAACTTCACATGTAAACACTCATTCCAAAGCTGCATAACGCAATAAGGCATTAAAGCATTTGTACTATTGATAGTCAGAATGAAGATTGGAGTTGTGCAAAATAGGAGCTAAAGTGCTGTGTGGTGTGCAAATAAAGAAAAACGTGCTAGTGCAGTTTGAATATTTTTGAGATGCTGGGAGTGAGGCAATAGACAATCTGTGACAATTCACTGAGGCATAGAGGCTGAACAGCTGTTGGATCCAGTTTAAAACTGAATGTCCAAGGCTAGATACAGGTGATTATTTCACAGGACAAAAGTCTCATTTAATGGATTGGACTTAAGTAAAAACAAATGGCTCTGTGAAAGGGAAAGCCAGCTCAAAATAGTCACATTAGTCTGTAGAAAAATTAAAATGAATTTTTTTTTTATAACTGAGTGGGAAGACACCAAAATCAGGTACATCATGACAAAGGGAGGTATATACCACCATACTGAGTGCCCTACAGCACTATTGAAGCAAACTGTGTTTTTAATTAGCACTCATTTTTATTTTTCTACAGATTGCCCTGGCTGTTTTGAGTGCTTTAAACACTCCCGCTCTGCTTCTAACAGCTACTAGTTCTTGTTGTCTGGTTCTCCACTACTCCTAATTTTTCCAACTGGGTGTTCTTCGGTAATGTGAGAAATTAAGAAATTTCACTACATTAAATATTCTGTAAAATTCATGCATTTTGTGAAATAGTTCATGAAACTCGTGCATTTTGCGAAATATTTCGCGGAGTGTGAAATGTGAAATTTCATCCGAAAATGGTGAAATGGCAAAATTTTGCCCGCAGAAAGGTGAAAACATTTTAAAAGACTGCTTTAACTTGTAAGTAACACCCCACTATCTATTATATACTTTAAAAAGACTTGGTGCATTCTTCTTTCTTCTCCCACTAGCATATTTCCTTTCAATTGTGAACTTCATTTGGCTTGAATCCCTCTCCTATCAAAATGCAGTACCCCAATTCACCAGAAGATGCGAAAGGAGCCAAGATGCAGCACAGTCCAATGTATACCCAGTTGTCATGCGGGAAGATCAACAGACACCAAGAATAACTTAGGCTTCACACTTGATGACTGGCTCCTACAGTGAAAGCATCTGAGAACAATCACCCAGACTAACACACAAGGGCTAGCTGGAATGCTGACCACAGTTAAAGCAACACTGTCAACCTTCACTATGTATAAATCTTAGTCTGTTGAAAATTTTATGTAATGTAGGGGCTAATCACATATACAGTTTGTGTATAATTATTTTCATGAAATTAGCATCTGTATTAGTTCTATTTAAGAAAAAAAGCAGCCATAATAGTTTTACCACACCAGGATTGCTGACTTGTTTACATTTCTGAGTGCTTCTAATCAATCACCTGTGTAACTTGAAACTGTGTGCACTCGCTCCTGACAGCACAACCTCATCCAGCTAACTGCACTGTCATGTTTGTCTGCTCACTCTTTTTTTTTGGCTTTCATATCCTAACTAGTGCTATGTATTGAGATTTGTGAGGTAAAATTGATCAATTCTTTAACCTGTCATGCATTATTCGTAGTGGTCATAAATTGTTTCTGATGTGTTTCTCTCTGTTTATGGTATTTACTGTAATCCTTTAGTTAGTTATCTCACCTGTTCCTCATATTAGGGTCTCACTTGACACTGGCTACTGTCATGTGCTGTAATGTCCTGTGAGCTCTAATCTAGTATATTTATTGGGTGTTTCTTTTCATATATACATTTTCTGGTGAACGTGCTGTCCCTGTAATTTTTTACATTTCATAAAGTGGTATGAGTACGATCTGAAACTCTCTTCAGCATCTCCCCACACTTCTTACAAATCACATGTATTTAACACAAAAGAGAGTTACTGAACAAGTCTGATTCATTGAGAATAGATGGACAGACTCTAGTTAGACTTGCAGTACTAACAGTCAAATACAGGTGCAGATAGGCACAAGATAACATGACAGAAGCACAAGACAGAATCATGGGGAAAAATATTTTTAGTTATTTCTACAAGTGGCTGCAGCACAGTACTTAAGTTCAGCAAACTTCAGACTCAGATTCCCGGTGGGTACTAGCTGTCATGCAGGACAGATTTAGAGATAGATGTCCTAATTGTCGTATTTCACGGCAAAATTTTGTGAAACGGCAGAATTTCACAAAATTGCCAATTTTGCACTAATTTCACCAGCAAAATGTTATTTTGCAACATTTCTATTCTCCAGATGAAACTTCTATGCTCCTTGACCTTTGACCCGAAAGGATCAGCTTCTTAGCAATCCTGGCTTTCCCTCCTTTCCTTTTCACAGAGTTGTTTCTTTTTGCTTAAGTCCAAGCCATCAAACGAGACATTTGTTCCTATGAAATAATCACCTGAATCTAGTCCTGGTCTTTCAGTTTTAAATCATATCCAACAGTTGTTCAGCCATGATCCTTAAGTGAATTGCTACGGATTTACCTTCATCTCACTCCCAGCATCTCGAACATATTCAAACTGCAGTCACCCTATTTTATTTGTACAGCAGACATCACTTTAGCTCCTATTTTGCACAACTCCAGTCTCAGTCCTGACTACCAACACTACAAAATGCTTTAATGCAGTGGAGGCATTAGGCACTTGCAACCCATGTATTTGCATGAGGGCCCCAGTCAGCAAGAGGTCCCCCTGGCCCTGCTTTCCTGACCTGAGTATAGACTGGCAACCAACTGCAAGAAAAAAATATTATGAGAGCAACTGGATTGCCCACCATTTTCTTCAGCCTTAAAGATTGGAGTCCTGCTTTAGGAATTTATCACCTGTAGCTACACTGCTGCTGAACTGACTCCCACATGTCTGATGTCCTCCTACAGAACTATTTTGTTTTATAATGATTGCATCGGCTGATGTACTGCATTCTGACAGAGGAAAAGAGAGGAAAAGGGGTTCTGGAAGGGTGGCTGATGTACTGTATTACATGTGACAACAATAACCTGTAACATCTGGAAATATATTAGCTCAATTGATTCTATGCATTGCAGTTTTGTAAGTAAACATATATGGTTACGAAGAACTGAGTGCACTGTATTGCATTTCATCATTTGCAAATACTGTATAAGTTATTTTCATAGATTCATAGAAGTAGCCAGTAGATAAGGACCATGTGACCCACTTAGTCTGCCCGTGGGATTATTTGCTGTATGTGTTGTTATCTGCTCCTGAAATTTGCAGAGTAGAGGATGTATCATCAGTATTTGTCCTTGTTTTTGAATGCCATCATCTGGTAAAAGGCTAGTGATGCATTCTCTTGTGGTGGGAGTATGTGTGTGTGTGGTAGTGTTTGTGAGGATTCAGCCTCATATTGTCCTGGATGCACCAACTACTGACATCTGATTTGTACTTTACTGTTGCTGTCACAATGTCCCCATAGCCCCCGCCACTGATGTGCTGATGATGATGTTGAGGCAAATAAGTCAATAATTAAGGAATATTTCTGATTCTTCTGATACATATGTTATCACAATATTAAGTAAAGAAATAAAATGGAACTATATATATTTCTGATACTCAAACAGAACAAAGAAGTTGAACTTCTTTTACAAATAGCATTTTGCTTGCTGTAAAAGTCATGGAATAAAAATGATAACTCCGTAGCATGACTGTGATGACCCACCTCTCTCTCTGGGCTGGAACATCTTTTTGAGAGGTGTCTGTACTTGGGTATTCGCTGCCACCAGCTGGGTTCACTCAGCACCAATCTCCCAAGTTTACAAAACTGGGTAATCAAACATGCAATTGCACAGATCAAAGTCTGGTAGTATGTCTCTCTTGGATGGCGTTTGCTAAACAGAGTTTACCTGAGCCAGTGGGAACCGAACAGGGCTGGCCATCCGGGTCAGCAGACTTCACGTCCTCCTTATCCCTAAGTCTACCTAATCTTTTTTCCAGGGTAGACTTAGGGAAATTTTTACAGATTTGGCAGTCTGAATCGAGGTGGTCAAGCCCCAGACAATAAACACAGGTGGTGTGGGGATCAACCTTAGCAAAGACCTCCCCACATACACTGCAGTGTTGAAACCTAGTGGGCCTGGTTTTTCTTTTGGGTTTCTCAGACATAGCCATCCTAACCACAAACTTACCGTTTTTATGGCAAACAACCAGGCAAGACACCCTTACTGGTTTCTAACTGTGTCACGGGTATTGGAAAAAACCACAAGAAAATGTGTCTTTTTTAAAACCGATAAGGACCGGTAACCACACTCTAAGTTTAGAAATAAAGACAGAATATGTAATTCACTAAACGGCTGGTTCAGCTGAACTGGTCGAAAATACATTTTTACAGTTTCCACAAGTTTACTATGTCAAGTTCACTACCTAGTTCTTACTGTACCACAGACAGAGATCTGAATCGAAACTTGCTAAAAAATAATCAGTAAAACCGAAGACTTTAACCGACTTTTGAACTGTGAGCAAAGGAGAAATCTCCGGAGTGACCATTCAGTTAGGTGGAGTAAAGAATCTGATGATTGTGCTTCTAATTGCAGCAGACAGAGGTCTGAACTAAGGTTGAGCTCAACGTTCTATCCTCTGCATAGAAAATTAACCCTCTTCCCTCCAGGGCAGTTCGAGTGCTGGGGCTAACTGCAATAGAATACAGAAAGACTCCATTAGAAGAAACATAATTACTAAGGTGAGTAATTTTTTCTTCTAGCTCTATTGCTATACTGTGGCTTTGAATAGCAGTACTCTCAGATCCAAATAACCATTTCCCTGTAACATACCTTCATTTTTCCTGTGTTTTCCCTGTGCTGGCACAATCAAATACCAGTATAAATCCCTGTAGATTTTCTCGCAAGTCATTAGTTTCTTACTTTTGACTTTATTCTCTATTGAATATGTCAATAGTCTTTTATAAAAGAAAAAGCTCTTATTTCCTGTTAGTGATAGAACTTTACTAGTTTAAATATAAAAATCATGATATTGATTTATTTGATTTAAAAATCTGGTAAATACTGTACATGAGTAAAATGCCCATTTTCATGGTTGGCCAGATATAACACTCAACAATACATAGTTACATGACCAATAAACATAAAAGTAATTTACATAATAAATAGATAAGCATTCAACAACAGCTAACCATCCATTGCTCACACACACAATCACAGCATTCTAAGGACACAAGATGCTTTATAAGTCTAGATTTAAACCTAGAGATGCTAAGGTTCTCCATAATATGCTACAATATTAATGTTAGAATATATTTTTGAGGTACTGTGCAACAGTCTAAGTAATTACATTTTTACAGTTTCCCCATTAAATAACGTCCAGTGTAAAATTCTCAATCAATCATAATATTTGTAATACATCTTCATTCAATCTTTCATAGTCACTGTTTATCTTTTGCAACTTTCCCCCTGGTGTGATTAGTACTTTTCGTTCTTTCTGCATCTTTGTAGCATTTATTTTGATGACTTAAATTTAAAACACTCACTCTATGTGTTGTTAAATGAGACATGCAGCAATGAATTAAATGTGTCTGCCTTCATGCAGGTTCTATCCTTGTTCTTAATCTGTTCACCTCACTGAACAGTCTGTCCACATCAGCGTTTCCTTTCAGCAGAACTGAAAGTGCTGATGTGAGTTACCCCAGTAGTGGAAATCTCAACTGGCTTGGATTTCTAGGATTTTTTAAGTTATTCACATAGTGTCAGTACTCATCAACTGGCAAGGCAACCTTGTCTTCAGGGAATGTAATTTCATATTCCAATGCCTCATCTTCCAGTTGAACCCTGGTAGCATCACTGTTCTCAGTTATGTTAGGAAACCTCTTGGCCAGAAACAGGAATTTGGATTTTGACATATGCTGTTTTTCTGGATTAAGTGCCTCCAAAGTCTTATAGTTGCCACCCTCATAGTTTTCAAAGGGCAAAATTTTTTTTCTTGGATGCATGCCTCAATCCAGAACCTCTTTGCCAATAACAGGAATAACTGAATTGTATCTCCATGCTCTTCCAGCTGCTGCACTAATGCCCAGCACTCCATTCTTCCAAATGCAATTTGATCAGTGGTAGGTGGTTCTCTTTATCCATTACATCAATGGCCTGCACTGAAGCTGATTCCCTAATGGTAGCAGATTTTATAAATTTTGCCAGCAGTTATTTTGTATAGAATATCAAGTTCTTGCTTCAAGATATGTATTTTTGACCACTCCTGTTGAAATAATAAATTAAATTACAAGATTGTTGGTAAACCAAAGTCTAAAAACACGAAGCACAATCTCATCAGGTTTTACAACAAAACCTTTCTTATGCTAAGTACCATGGCACTTTTAAGCTTTCAAAGTAAGATCTCAGGGCAAGGAACTGTTCAGACATTCTCCCAGCTACCTGATGCAGACTCAACCATCTTGTTTGGCAGGGCATCAGGAGTCTACAGGGTTTGGTGTTGGTAAATTCCTGGAATGTTGAAAAAGTCTGCATTTGATTGGCACTTTTTTAAAATAGCACCAAATGCCCATGGATAGACTTTGGACCTCCTCGGTGAACATCTTGCAGGCATCATTTGCAACTAGATGTGCAACATTACAGATGCAGTGTATGCTGAATATATATGGAAGTTCTTTCTTCAGTCTGGACAATAAACTGTTTCTTTCTACAGTCATGACACTGGTGCCATCTGATCCAAATATGATATTTTGTAGAGGCACTTCATCTTTCTGCAGAGGATCCATAATTGTGCTATAGAGGGTTTGTGTATTAGAAGTAACACCAATTGCAGTGGGGGTACCCTGTACTTTTATGAGTTTATCAAAGAAGGATCTTACTCTCCCCTGAGCATCCAGGAGTCACACAAGAAGAGCAAATTTCTTCACCACTGTTTTGTCATCACTTTTGTTTATAAGGAGGCTGAAGTGGTGTCGTCTCATTTGTTCCACAACAAGGGACTTTAATTCTTCTCCTATTACATTAACCAGCAGTGACCAGGTTTTACTTTTCATACAGGAATATTTTTTGACAATCTTATCTTTAAACATTACTGGGAATAATTCTGACTTGTGGTTTGCCAGGGCAAATGGAAAATGATGTTCTGCTACAGCTCGTGCCTAGAGCAGTTCCATCCATATCTAGTGATCTTGCAAAGAAAGGTGCCCTTACTTCTGTTGCTGGATAAGGAAGCAAGAAGTTTCTTGTGTTTTTCTCCCCTGCCATGGTCATGTAGGTCATTCTTCGCTCCATTGGCTATATTCACATCCTTGTTGCAGAGGCTGAAATGAAAAACAAATATTTTGTAAATTATGCATAAAATCAAACTACCTGCAGTTCCATATTCTTCCTACTGCATGCTAAGTAATTTTGTATAATACTCGAGATTCAGTGCAAGGCTGAGTATTGTCAGTACTAGAATGTTGTAATACTCACACACAGAATTAATACTCCTCACCTCTGTTGCTCATCTGTAGCCATCTTTTAAATTCAGACTCCAGCTCACAGTCCTTTTTGTAATTCTGTCTGTACCTCATCTTCTTTGAAGTAGGTGAAGGTGATGAAGAAGATTGTGGCCTTACTCTTGAAGATTCCATAGAAACATAGAAATTGTCAGCAGATAAGGACCACTAGGCCCATCTAGTCTGCCCGCAAGCCCTATTATTGTTTACAGCCTCTGACCCTATCGGTCAGTAGCCTTTCCATCTCCTTTCCACCTCTAGGTTTATTTATGGTTGCCCCATGCATGTTTAAATCCCTCCACTGTACTTGATCTCACCACCTCCTGTGGCAGACTATTCCATGTGTCCACCATCATCTCTGCGAAAAAGAATGTTCTCAGGACTGGAGGAAGGCGGATGTGATTCCCCTTCACAAAAGTGGGACCAAGACAGAGGCAGGAAACTACAGACCTGTCAGTCTGACCTCTGTGGTAGAAAAAGTGATGGAGTCACTTCTGAAGGAAAGAATAGTTGAGTACCTAGAGGCCAGTGGGGCACAGGACCCAAGGCAACATGGGTTCACAGTGGGAAGGTCATGTCAGATGAATCTAATAGATTTCTTTGACTGGGTGACCAAAGTAGTAGACCAGGAAGGGGCTGTGGACATGGCCTACCTAGACTTTAGCAAGGCATTTGACACAGTCCCACACAAAAGACTAATAGTCAAATTAACTAGCCTGGGAGTGAGTCCCAGGGTGGTAGCCTGGATAAAACATTGGCTGGACAACAGGACACAGAAGGTAATTGTGAATGGAGTCCACTCTGAAGAAAGAGGGGTTACTAGTGGGGTACCACAGGTTCAGTATTGGTCCAGTCCTTTTAATGTCTTCATAAGTGACATTGCAGAGGGACTGGAAGGAAAGTATGCCTCTTGCAGATGACACAAAGATCTGCAACAGGGTTGATACACAAGGAGGCGTGGAAAGGATGAGAAGGGACTTGGCAAGGTTGGAGGAATAGTCAGAAGTATGGCAGCTAGGATTCAATGCAAAGAAGTGCAATAATGCTCCTGGGAAACAAGAACCCAGGGGAAGAATACACAATGGGGGGGAGGAAGTAACAACAACAAAAAAGGAAATGGACCTGGGGGTAATCATATCAGATGACCTTAAGGTTAGCAAGCAATGTGAGAAGGCAGTAGGGAGGGCTGGGGATATACTGGGATGCATAGGGAGAGGCATCAGCAGCAGAAAACAGGAAGTTGTTATCCCTCTGTACAGACAGTTGTTGAGACCCCATCTGAAGTACTGCATCCAGTTCTGGAGACCCCATCTCCATAAGAACATAGACAGGATAGAGGCAGTCCAGAGGAGGGCAACTAAAATGGTGCAGGGTCTGCAAGAGAAGCCATATGAGGAGAGACTAAAGGAGCTTAATATGTATACCCTTGAGGAAAGAAGGAGATGGGGACATGATAGAAACTTTTAAGTACTTCAGTGGAATCAACAAAGTCCAAGAGGGTAGCATCTTTCAGAAAAAGAGACGTGCAAGAACAAGGGGACACAATTTAAAGATAGAGGGGGCAGTTCAGGGGCAATGTGAGGAAGTATTATTTCACAGAGAGGGTAGTGGATGCATGAAACAGCCTTCCTGAGGAGGCTGTGGGGTCTAAAACTGTGAGAGAATTAAAGAATGCATGGGACAGACATAAGGCAATTCTTGTGGGGGGTAGGAAGAAATAGGCTGTTGGTTAACTAGGATCTGCAGCCTATCCTGTAGGTAGGGAAATGGGCAGACTAGATGGGCCAAGCAGTCCTTATCTGCCATCAAAGTCTATGTTTCTATGTTTCTCACATTTCCCCTTAACTTGCCTCCTACAAATTTCATATCATCCCTCCTCATTCTTGTACTCCTTCTAAATTGGAAGGTGTCTCCCCCTTGCATCTTGTTTATGCCCTTTAGGTACTTGAATTTTTCTATCATGTTCCCCTGATCCCTCCTCTCCTCCAGTGAGTATATATTGAGGTCCTTTAATCTCTCCTATGTTTTGTGGTGCAAGCCTTGTACCATCTTAGTCATCCTTCTCTGGACTGCCTCCACCCTATCAATGTCTTGCAAAGGTGTGGCCTCCAGAACTGTACACAGTACTCTAGGTAAGGCCTCACTAGTGTTTTATATAATGGAATCACCAGTTCCCTTTTTTTCCTAGTGATACCTCTGCCTATGCACCCCAGCATGCCACTGGCCTTCCCTGCACCCTTTGTACTCTGCCTTGACACCTTTAGGTCATCTTAAATGATAACCCCCAGGTCCCTTTCTTCCTTGGTGATCATCAGCAACTCCCCCCCATCCTGTTGCTTTCCCCCAGGATAACTTGTCCCAGGTGTATGATTTTGCACTTCTTTGAGTTAAACTTCAGTTGCGACTCCTCAGACCATTCCTCCAACTTATCCAGGTCCCTCCTCATCCTCTCCACCCCTTCTGGAGTATCCACCCTGTTGCAGATCTTGGTGTCATCTGCAAACAGGCAGACCTTTCTCTGAAGCCCTTCTGCAATGTCATTAATAAAGACATTGAACAGGACTGGCCCAAGGACTGACCCCTGAGGTACTCCACTGGTCCCTGCTCTGTCCCCGGACTGGATCCCATTTACCACCACCCTCTGCCTTCTGTTAGTGAGCCAGTTCTTAACCCAGTTTACCACCTTGTGTACCATGCCCAGACTCCTCATCTTGTTAATCAACCTCTTGTGTGGGATCGTGTTGAAGGCCTTGCTGAAATTGAGGTAAGCAATCTCCATGGACCACCCCCCTGATTTACATTCTTTGTCACCCAATCAAAAAAATCAATGAGGTTTGTCTGACATGACCTTTCTGCTGTGAATCCATGTTGCCTTGGATCTTGTGCCCCATTGGATTCTAGGTGTGCCACAATCCTTTCTTTAAGCAGTGCCTCCATGATCTTACCCACTACTGAGGTGAGGCTCCAGCATGATGTTGACACTGGTGTTGGTTTCTGCAGAATCAAAGAAATGAGGTGCCATTTGCTTCAACATGAGGGCTTCTCTTGTTTCTTATGTGTAAAGATATAAATAGGCTCACATTACTTGAAATTGGCTCTAGGTCTGGATCCCCAGAAGGCAGAAGACCACATTATGCCACCACATACCAAAGAGTAGCCCAGGATATGTTGAAGATGATGAAAGACTCAACATCCAGAAATGAGACAGATGCAGCATTAGCCAGGATATGTCAAAGATGATGAAGAACTGAACATGAAGAAATGAGACAGATAAAGAGACCAAAAAATACTCCACAACACGTTTTTATTTAATGAAATCCAGTGTAGTGTAACATTTTGTAAAATAACATTTATTTCGGAATAACCTTTTATAATACATAACTGAGTGTTAAAGTACAGCCTTTTAACAGAATGCTTCCGTGTAATTTCTTATACTAAACTGACTCAACTGTCTTGTGATAGCATTATGCTTCCACAATATCTTATCTTGTGATTTTGTATCTTACAGTGGTCAGCATTTAAATGTCCTGTAGTACACTTAACAGGATGGTATACCCTAATTAGGATGATAGCTGTTAAGGAAGGTGTGCACTAAAGAAAGTGGTGCCAGGAATGTAGTAAACAGTTATAATGTTGTGCAAGAAATGAGGTAATATCTATGTTTTGACTATTATACCTCACACCCTAAAATTAACAGGTTATGTTGTTATAAAATTGGCCTATAATAGCGAGGTGGTGATGTTTAAGATAACCATTCTTTATATATACCCCTGTATAAAGACTGAATAGCTAGCACCAAGAAGAAAAGAATATACATGTATACTGACTGGATAAACTCACATGACAATAAATTAGAAGGGAAATAACCATTCTGTGTGGCTAGAATTATTGAAAGATAAAAAACACAATGCAGCCTTACATCCAGTTACAAAGAATTTACTTTGACTACTATTAAACTGGTTAGTGCACAGGCACAGGACTACCCCCAACATACACACAAACAGAACATAGTGTACAGAATTGGATACAATAGGGGTCAAAATTAAATGGCAACTACTCCCGTTTCCCAACAAGGACATCAGGGCAGCTAACCACATCGGTACATCTGATGGTGCCCATGGCCATTATACTTACAACGCTAGCCACACAGCGTTCATCCTGAGCAGCAAGTGAACCTTTATCATCATTTATTATCTTAAACCACCAAAGTTACTAGCATCAGAGTCTGGGCCATTTCCAATGTCACCTCATGACCCCAGTCCACCCTATAACACAGCTGAATTCCAAGTTAATACCACCTGAAATTCAAAAGGCATAACATTTTCTGCGTGGTGCTTTTGAACAAAAGCATTCTCCACCTGGACACAGTTTACCTTTTTTGTATCCACAGATGCCACACAGAAGTCTCCCTTGAAAACCACTTTACATTTTTGTAAGAAACCAGGGCACTTAGTAGGCTTCAGGGGATATCTTGGGGAACACGTGCTATTAACTGAAATTCATGTTTATACAAGAAATTCAAAAGTTATGATTGCTTTTGAATGGTGTTAGTGAAGGGAAACCATGTCCTCCCTGCCATCAGACATTTGAGGTGGAAATCTAACATTTGAGCTGCCCTCTCCTTCCCAGATGCCACATATAAGTCAATCTTGAAAACCAGTTTGCATTTTTTTTACAAACCTGTCACTTGAAGGGGCTTTAGGGGACACCTTGGGGAACATGTACAGAGTACTAAATTTCATGTTCATACCACAAGAAATTCATAAGTTATGCTTGATATTTTGAAGGTCTAAGTGAAGGGAAAGCAGGCCCTCCCTGCCATAAGACATTCAAGGTGGAAGTTTAGCATTCAAGCTGTACTCTGCTTCCCATACACCATATGTGTCACCACTTCACACTTATTTTAGAAACCTGGGCACTTGGGGAGCTTCAGAGGATGACCTGGGAAACATGCACACCAATGTTTAAGTTTATACCACAATAAATTCAAAGTTATAATGTTTTCTGTGTGGTGCTGTTGAACAAATGAATTGGCTGCCTGGATAAAGTTACCTTCTTTTTTCCTTCAGAGATGCCACACAGAGGCCACACTTGAAAACCATTTTACACTTTTAATAAAAACCTGGGAATTTGGGAGGCTTCAGGGGACACATTGGGGAGCAATAAACGTGGGAATTTTGGGAACTTTACCGTTAAAGAAGGACCCCCACCAAAAGTGCTGCATTGCAGAATTAGAATAAGCATACCCCCAAATAAATAACATACCAACAATCAGGTCTCTACATTACTTCGTTTTAAAGTTATGCGCTATCTTGTAACCCTGATTTCTATACCTATTCAAAAAATCCAGTTTCAGTGAAGAGCAACTGATGATGTCATATTCTGAACTCACAGTCTAGTCCTCCCTGTCAGCAACCTTATAGGACCTGCTTCTCCAAAGTTTAAGAAACTAGCTATTGTAATCCTTTAAAAAAAATTGACATAGCGTTGGCTGCAGTGCTTGCATTTCCAGAATGTTCAGATGCACAGCACTGTACTTTAAAACATGTCAGGAGGTTGGTTTGGAATGCAGCACTGAACCAAGGTATGGTATGTCTAGGTGGTGCACAATTTTAAAATGTTCAGGGGGACATGCAATCTAGGAATGTGGCAGGGCAGTGCCATCTCAAAATGTGATTGGACAATCAGTCTTGGAATGTGACAGGGATACACATTGAGGAATATGGCTGGGACTGGTAATTTTGGAATATAGTGGAGATGCGCACTATCAGAATTTGACAGGATATACCATATTATTCTAAAATTGCTTGTCCCTGCCACATTCCAGAATTGTATGCACCCACCATATTTCAAAGTTGTGCATCACATCCCTACCACATTCCAACATTATACATTCCAGCCACATACTAAATTTAGACATCCTGCCACATTCCAAAATTGCACATCCCTTCCCCATTCCCAAATTGTGCACCTGTGCTATATTCTGAAATGGCGCATCCCCCACCAAATTCCAAAATTTCACATCCCAACCAAGTTGTATTTTAATGCCACATTCCAAAATTGTCACTGCCAAGTTCCCAAATTTTGTATCACTGCCACATTCTGAAATTTTGTGTCACTGTCACATTTTGAAATAGAACATCACTGCCACATTCTGAAACTGAGCATCATCACCACATTCTGAAAGTATGTGTCACAATCACATTCTGAAACTATATATCACTGCCACATTCCGAACCTGTGCTCCATGATACAGTCTTAATCTATGCATCACTGCCATATTCTGAAATTGTGTGTTACACTGCATTCTGAACTTGTGCATTATTACTACATTCTGAACCTGTGCTTCACTGCCACATTCAAACCTATGCATCACCACTGCATTTCAAAATTGTGCATCACTGCTGCATTCTGAAATTGTGCATCACTGCTGCATTCTGAAACTATGCATCACTGCTACATTCCAAACCTCTGCATCACCACTACATTCAGAACCTGTGTCACCACAATGTTTCCAAATTTGTGTCACCACTGCATTCTGAAATCGTGAGCCACTATTGCATTCCAAAATTGTGCATCACTGCTACATTCCAAAATTGTGCATTGCCACCACATTATGAAATTGTGCATCACTGCCACGTTCTGAAATTATGTGTTCCAGCTACTTTCTGAGATCATGTCATTACTGCATTCCATAATTGCAACCTGGTGACATTTCAAAATCTTATTCCTGCAGTATTCTAAAAATTGCACGCAACTTTGTCATTTTAAAGCCATGTTTGCCACTGCCTAAAATCTCCCCGTCACATTCTGAAGTACTGTACCTTGCTTCTACACATTATGGAAGTGCATGTGCTGATGCACTCAGTATCAGTTTGTGCAGTACAGTGCTGTTTTCTAAAACAAGAACAAGCTGGAGAATTTAATAACGCACTACTTTTTGCAAAACTAAAATAAAGCCCTACGCTGAACTTTAAATTGGATGCCTTTGTTATAGGCTGCTTTGGGGTCTTCACAATATCCATGGACTTCCCACAATTGCATTTTTTCAGTCAGTTGATATTCTCTTTCACAGTGGCTGCAGAAAGCCTGGTCACAGGTGGTGTCATATTTGTCAGGCCGAGGATTCTTCTTAGTGGCCAAGATGCCACCATTCCAGAGTTTCTCCCATAGAATACAATTGTGTCCATGGTAGAATAGACAGGTGATACAGCCTTGAAACATTTTCTGAACTAGTACAGTAAAGATCTGTTGACACAGTGGAACATTTTAGTGCCTCAGAAGGCTAAGAGCAGGAGGCATTGGATGACATGCACTGCAGCAGGTACATATCAGTGGTGCATTACTGCATCACACTGGATTACAGGTAAGGTGGCATGGTACCCTTTGATGTTGCCAAATGAATGATGTGTTTCCACAGCTGGTAACTACTTAATGGAGCTGTTATCACATCATACATGCAGAATGTGAAGAAGATTTCAGTTGAGATCAGTGCTGCAGTGAGGCACATGAGGTCTGAAGTTGAAAGCATCGGGAAGATCCTTGTGTTTCGGAAGAGCACCAGTATTTCCATCATGGATAGTGGGTTGAGGGCCCACCTAGAACACAAAATCCTAGTACTGCATGCACCACAGCCAGCCATCTGCAGCAACTGCTCAACTGTATAGCACTGTCACTGACCTCTTCTGACACTTTACATACTGTATTACTACAGTGTAGTATTATAAATCTACCTACAGTAATTTACAGAAAAAAATAAGGGTACATAATTTATTTGATTTGTTTTTATTGCTGCACACGAGGAACCGTGGCAATCATCAGCTGCATGCTCACTGAAGACAACAAGACCACTAGGAGGGAAATTGTTAAATGTCTGGCTGCTGAGCATGCAGTAGTTACATCTGTCTCATCTGTTAAGCAAATTTGCCAGCAGTTGGGGTGGACATACAGGTGGGCAAGGTAGGTATTTAAAAATGGATCCATTACTGTGTTATCACAGCAAGTTTCAGATCATGCAAACAATATTTAATTTTTTTATGAAGGTTTTGACCCATGATATGGGATGTGAACAAAGAAAAAAGACTGGAGCAGGCCAGGACATGGATAAAGAACAAGGCAACATTTCATAATGTGTTTTTTTCTCTGATGAAATTACAGTGTCTTTGGAGCAGTCTACTTCCTTGATGTTTCATAAGATTGGCAGGGACCTTATGAAGCTGAAGCCAAAGCACCCACTACAACTTCATATGTGAGGCTCCATGTCCAACCACAGGCATGGTGCACTGTACATTTTCGAGGATTTGCTGTGCTGCAGTAAATTGTAATATAGAGCAATTTGAGAAACCATCAAAATGTCACATACAGTATTGTCAACAAGGCCCCATTTTTTATTCTTGCGGGAACAATGGAAGGAGGGTTCTTCAGGGAATATATCATCAAGGGAACTGTCCAGAAATACTTCAGGAGAAAATTTCAAGATGGGCATTGATTCTTTCAAAACAATGACCCTAAACACACTGCATCAGCAGCAGCTAACGCAGCTGCTGGAATTACCAGAGTGAGCACTTTACTCAGCAGAAGCATCTGTAAAAAAGCTTTCTAATAAAACAGTATTTCTGAGTTTTAAATTCGTCACACCAGCTCACCAGACATAAATCCTACTGAGAAGGTGTTGTATGCCATGAAAACATTTATCAGTAGACAGAGAAAATCATGGAAGCAAGAACTTGTCGATGCCATCAAGCTATGTTGGAAGACATTAAAAAAAAGATATCACAAATGATACATTGCACACTTGCAGAAAGTCTTGCCTATCATGGTTGCCAAGTGCAGACGTACCACTGGAATATGAATAACGCACTGTGACATACTACTGTCTATTGCATTAGTTGTTTGAATTCTGTTTTCCTTTGACAATTTGTTTTGTAATGTATAGTACCTACAGTACTATACTGTGTAAATATGCTGATGATGTTTTGTCCATATGGAAATGATACAATACTAAAATGTAGTGTACATTGTATTGCACTGTGAAAAGTAGTACAGTACAATGTGAAATATTTCAATTAAAGCAACCACCATTGTAATACACAGCACACACTTCTGAATATAGACCACAAGAGAGATGCCAAATTTCATTAACTGATCCCAAGAGGAAGGGGAACTAATTTGAGGCCATGGTTTCTCACAGATTTCTGCCACTGTTTTTTTTCTCTCCTGAGAATCAGGTGTTGTTAAATGATACTGTCTGGCAAAAATAATCAGCACTTTTACTGAATAAGGCTCTCATGCAAGTGCTGATACTGCAGAATATAACAAACTCTTTTCAGACCCAAAACAGCTGCTAATGCATTAATGTGATAAGGAACATGGAATTAATGTGTGGATTGGATTGTAGTGAATAGTGACATACACATGCACGTGCACACACACACACACACATAGAGAAACACACACACACACACACACTCCTCTGCAATACCCTGGCACAAAGTCCGATCCCTCACTTGCACTAATAATTTTCAGAAGGAAATGCATACTGATCTGAGGACAGCTCTGGTCCAGAGGCATCTTGGGGGAAGGGTACAGGGGATAAATATCAGTACAGATGTATTTATTTATTTAGCTTTTGTTTACCAGGTAAGCACACTAGAACAAACATAAGCCTATTTTCAGGTATGACCCAGGAGAGTACAGGAAGTAAAAGAACATACAGAGTATAACTTGAAGCAAGTAAGGCAGATACAATGAAACCAGAATAAGCATAACATACATAGAAGATAACTCAGTTTTCAACAGTGGTACAATCAAATATAAATCAATGCAGAGTCATAATGATATTGATCACAGCAGTATTTACAGATAAATACAAGAAATTTACACATCTACACATTTAGCACAGGGCCACACCCAGATGGGCAGACCGCACAGCAGGACCAAAGCCAGAGGTACAGGAGATAATATGCTCAAGTACCATGCAGGTGATCAAGGTCAACAAGGTAATCATGGAGGTTTAAGACAGTCACATACTGAGGAGAGCATCAAGTGTGTCCACAGGGAGGACTGTAGGCATGCCTGGGAGGGGGAGGACCGGATCTGGACCAGCAGAGAGTTCCAAAATCTGGGAACACATGATGCAAAATCCCTGTCCCCCATTTGGGTGTGCTTTGCAGGAACCTTGAGGATAGCAGGGCCCAGAGACCTTAGGGAGCAGAAAGTGGAAGGAGCCGGCACAAGGAGTTCTGCCAATCCGGAGGGGGGGGGGTTGCCTATGCCCATAACCTTGCTCGTGAAGCACCCCAAAACAAAATTCATGTAATTGGATGGGGGAGCCAGCTGAGTTTAGCATATAGATCATAATGGTGAGTGAGGCGACGGGCTGCTTGTGCAAAACGGCAAACGTTATTGCAGGCAACAGTTCACCAAGTGAGATGTACCTTAGAAGTATGGGTGAACAGAAGAAGCCCATAACAGAGAGATGGTAGAAATACACCTCTGGCCAGTGCTAGGCGAGCAGCTGAAGTAAGGTTATTCTTTGCTCTATACACCAAACCCAGCTTCCAGTTAACAGCTCTACAAACATTGTGGATGTGGTGACCAAGATCAAATTGAGGGTCAACTGTCACCCCAAGGTATTTAATGGAGTCAGTGATGAGAATGGTAGCACCATCACTACCAAAGATGTACAGAGGGACAGGGGAGGCCTTTAACTTAGGCAGAGATCCAAACAGCATGGCCTGAGTCCTTTTAAGATTTAGGACCAGCTTGTGAGATGATATCCAGGACTAGATACTCCTGAAGTCCTCACTCAACTGGTGGTTAATGATCCCAATATCCTGGAAGTGAGTGAGAATAACGAGGTCATCGGCATACATGATGGACCTGCAGGAGGCAGCAGAGGAGGGAAGATGATTGATGAATATGGAGAAGAGCAGGGGCCCCAGGACTGACCCCTGAGGAACCCCTGAGGACACTGCGGTGGCCTCTGAGAGCACCTTACAATATTTTGCTAGTTGCTGCCTGCCCTGAAGGTAATTGGAGAACCAACTAAGTGCAGGAGGGGACAGGCCCAAGGACCTAAGTTGAGTGCAAAGCAGTGCATGGTTGACTAGGTCAAAGGCCTTAGCGAGATTGATAAAGATGGCTCAAGAGAGTCTACCCTGGTCCATAGCTGCCCTTATCCCAGATGTGTCAGTGACCAGGGCTGAGGTTGTACTGTGCCCTTTTCGAAAACCATGCTGCAAGGGAAACAGTAGCTTATGAGACTGAATATACTCCATGAGTTGCCCCGCTGCAACTTTCTCAGGGAGCTTACTGACTGCAGACAGGATGGCAATTGGTCGATAGTTGTCAAGAATCCTAGAGTTGCCCTGTTTGAATACAAGGACAACACTCGCCACCTTCCATAGGTCAGGGATAACCCCAGTGACTAAGGATAGATTGATGATATGGGCCACAGGAGAGGCAATGAAGGCAACAGCAAGGCAAAGAAGCTTGGGTTCCATACCATTGTGACCAGCACTAGAAAAGAGGGAGAGACCAGAGAGTAGTCTCTGCATCTCTTGTGCTGTCACAGCCTTAAAGTAGAACAGAGGCCGAGAGGTAGGAGCAAGTGGCGGTGGAGGGACCTGGCCAGGTCTATCACAACCAGTGGAGGAGAAGAGAGAGAAAGGTGAAAGCGGTCAGGTCAGAGAAATGTGAGTTAAATGCATTGGCGATTTTTAGTGGATTATTACAGTTATCCTCATCACTCTGAGTTATTGTATCTCTCTCTCTCTGTCTCTCTCTCTGTCTGTCTCGCTGCACACCCCCTTGAGCTGTTTTATGTTTGTCCTCTCTGACACCTCCTGCTGCGACTGTCTGCCACCTCAGCCCACAGCCAGTGCTTTAAAGCCTCTCTTCTCCCTGCAGCTGCCTCTCTGCCCCTGACCAGAACACTCAGCTCTGCCGGGTCTCCCTGACCCGGCCCCCGGACAGATGGCATCCCTGGAGCTGCCGCCCAAGACCTCAAGCCCGGGCGAAAGGAATCTAGAGGTATGGCACCTGGTGCCCCATTAGCGCTACTTTACCGGCTCCCCACCCACTCTCCACCCTAGCTTGGCTATTGTATTTATAGCTGTAGTCACATGAGTCAAATTAACTAACAGTCTACTTCTTCATTGGCTCCTTATACTCTTGCACCACTAGAGGGACACGGTTGCCTCCATATCCCTCCGGCCCGCTATGCATCCCTATTGCATACAGTTGCCTTTCCCACATCACGTGCTCTGGGTGTTATGGTTTACCGCCTTCCTAGGGATGACAGGTACGCCTGCTCCCCCACCCATATACCTAGCCAGCCAGCCAGAAGTGAACATAGTTAGCTACATAGGTACTCTACCACATGCCCTAACACTTTGCCACAGAAATCACGCACACAACCATGTGCATCCCTTACACGCCTGCCTGACTTCTTTATCACTCTGCTCAATATAGTGACAACAGCACCCTACAATGTCACATCAGCACATCCCCATTTTCAATGCATCTCTAAAACTTACAACTACCACTAGGCCAAATTCCTTGTTCTCTTGCTCCTCCTGCTGCTTGCTGGTGATATCCACCCTAACCCCGGCCCCCCCTACAAACTCTGCTACCCACCCCATTACACACCCCTCTCTTCTCACCCTACAAAATGGACTAAAATGATCTACCTAAACACACGTAGCCTCACCAACAAAGTACTCATACTACAGATCATGGTCCTTGATTACAAACTTGATGTCATCAAAGTCTCTGAAACTTGGCTATTGAGCCATATCATGGACCACAAAGTCCTGATCCCAGGTTTCACAAGAACTAGAATGGACAGACTGGGAAGAGATGGCGGAGTGGTGATCAATGTCTCTTCCTCCCTACAACACACCGTCGTGTGGAAGGGAACCTCTCCCTCCTCCCACAAAGCTATCCTACTCAGGCTGCATTTTTCTCACTCCTGCCCTCTTTTTGTTGCAGGAATATACTGCCACCTGGGTCAGCCCACCTCCCAAGTCACTAATCTGATCAAGAACCTAACTGCCTATGCTCACTCTGGTGAACTATACATACTGGGTGACCCAAACATAAATTGACTCTCAAACTCGTTAGCCAAAACTCGCTCTGATACTGAGTCACTAAACCTGACTCAACTGATACAGGAGCCTACTCACCTAAACCATAGAACAAAAAAAACACTCCCTCCTGGACCTAGTCCTTACAGCCCACCCTCATAGAGTTAAGGCTGCTGGCTTCCTACCAGATGCTATAAGTGACCACCACCCAGTATACATGGTTCGTGAAATACACAGGCAAAAAATTCCACATAATGTCCTGTTAACATGCACCTGCTCCTCTCTGGACACACTACCTCTGCATCATGACCTCACCAACACAGACTGGTCCCCACTCACTGCCAGCACCACTATTGATGTGGCTTTCAAACTGTTCAGTGATAAGTTCCTCCAAGTATGGAATCAACACGCACCACTGCATAAGATCAGAGTCCGGGGCAATTATCTGCCCTGGGTAACCCCTGAGCTCTTCTCCTGCCAAAGAACCCTCGATGCTGCTTGGCGAAAGCACAAGGCTACCAAATGCCCTAGCAACCTCCAACAATACAGGGAGCTTTGAAACAAATGCACCACAGCTATCCAACTGGCCAAATCAGAACACTATCAGGCGAACTTCCATGCTAACACAAATAATCCTTCCAAATTCTGAAAAAGTGGTTCAGTCACTTTTCTCTCCTTCCTCAAAGCATCCCACACCTACCATTAGGCAAAACCTCACTGACATCTCTGAGCCGCTGGCAGCTGCCAACTGCTTTAACTTCCAATTCTCATCCTGCACTGCTATGCTGCAATTGGCACCCTGGGCAGGCTCAAACTCCACAACAGGCCCGACCCAACTCCCTGCCCCCCCAAATCCACGTACTTCCGCTCCAAATGCCCCCTTCTCCTTCACCTATATCACCCATGCTGCTGCTCTCCTAGCCCTTCAGTCTATCAACCCAGCTAAAGGCTCCTCACCAGATGGCCTGGACCCAAAGCTCCTCTCTCTGTCTGCTCCTGCCATCTCCTACCCTATATCCATCTTGCTAAGCCTCTCCTTTGCCTACTCCACTGTCTCTGCAGCATGGAAACATGCCACAGTTCTCCCACTACCCAACGGTGGTGATCCCTCCTCCCCAAACAACTACCATCCTATCTCTTTCCTTCCCACTCTGGAAAAGATCCAGGAACACCTAGTCCTTGAACAACTCACCTTCTACATTACTGACTCCTCCTTCCTCACTCCTTTCCAAGCTGGGTTCAGGAAACACCACTCCACTGCCACCTTGCTCTTACACCTCACAGACACAATTTCCTTGGGTAGGGACAAAGGACACATAACCTCAGCTATTTTTATCAACTTGGCCAAGGCTTTTGACACCGTCTCCCACCCCATTCTCATAGACTGACGCAAGACCGCAGATCTCTCACCAAATGCCACTGACTGGTTCAAATCCTATTTATCAGGTAGAAATCAATCTGTCTGGATAGCAGAGGCCATCTCCTCTTCCCTCCCCATTACCATGGGAGTTCCCCAGGGTTTGGTACTAGGACCACTCCTTTACTCTATTTTCCTAAACAACCTTCCTCAGGTCTGCTCAACTACTGATATACACATGTATGCAGATGATACTGTGCTGTTCACAACGGGTAACTCGGTCGCTGATGTCACTACCAGACTACAGTTAGATTTCAAAAAGGTGCAATGCTGGCTAAGGGAACACCATCTATTCCTAAACACAAAGAAAACAGTCTCTATGACGTTTGGTACTAGGCAGAGGTTGGCAAGGCTTCCCTCCCTACCCACCTTCACCACTATGGATGGAACTGTGCTTGAAGACACCGCGTCCTTCCGCTATCTAGGAGTCTGGCTCTATAGAAACCTAAACTTCTCTACCCACATTGATTCTATCCTAAAGAAACTCTGGCCTAAATTAGGGACCCTCTATCATAGCAGGAGGATTATCCCCCACCTTGCCAAGAGGGAACAAGTACACAAAATGGTACTGCCTACCTTCGACTATTGCAATATCGTATATGGTGCTGCTCCTCAGTCCTCCTTATACAGGCTTGAACCTCTCTTCAACTCCTTCTGCCATTATGCTTTGGATGCCCCCATTCTGGCACATCACTGCACCCTGTACAGCTCCCTGAATCTTCCTTCACTTGCTGACAGGAGAACACTGCACGCGGCTTAGTTTATCTCAAAATTTTAGTTAGGCTCACTGCCCACCTATCTAGTTACCTCCTTATCCACCCCTCACCAGTCAAACTACACCCTCCAGTCCGAGGACACCTGCTCCCTAAACATACCCTTCAGACACACTACGTCAGGCCAATTGGCTTTCTCATATCACCTACCTAAACTTTGGAACCTACTCCCAGACCAAATCCATTACTCCTCCTCAACCTACTCTCTCTCTCCTCTTCCCTAGCAAACTACCTAGTGACAAACTGCAACTGTACTAACCTCTGAGGGCAGGCCAAATTTTCTGCTGGTTTTATTCCACCTTAGTAGTAGCCCTTTCAAGTCTGCACCTACTCTGACTTAACACTCTCCCATACCTCTACTTCACACCCCCTTCCCACCTATTCCTTTCTATCCCCCACAAAACTCTGTAACTATGTTGTAGTTTGTAAACAGTACAATCTGCTAAATGTATACTTATATGGATATCAGTATACATGTATGTATTAGGTGTAATGTGTCTATTATAGAGCTATTATATATGGCTGTTAACCTAGCTGCTACTGTATGTATCTTGTTGCAATATTTTTCTGTTGTCCTAAATCCCCTTCCCCCAGGACGTACCATAAGATGAGCTTCTGCTCAGTGTAACTTTCCTGGCGAAACTCTTCAATAAATAAATAAATAAGCAAGCATGTCAGGAGCCTCACAGGTGCAGGAGTCACTCACAATATTTGTAATATTCCTCCAGAAGTTCCTGGGTCCTTCGCTGATGTCTGTAACGCAGCTTTGCAAAATTCACTTTTTGCATGCCTGATCACCTTTTTGCATTGATTCCTGAGCCTCATGTAATGCTGAAGTATGACCTGGATAACTGAGGCCAGATTTTTTAGTGTGTTGTGATCTACAAGCTCAGCTAAGGTGCAACATCTAGCTTGCAGTACTTCTTATTTTTATTTGAGTAAAATATTTAAATGCCAGATGCAATAAAACACTCTGGGGTGTGCCATTGTGGAGATGTAATTGCACTTCACTGGTGCATTTAGTGGCACTTGGTTGCACCTTGTGGCTAACAACACAACCAAAGAGTGCAATTAGGTCACCATAATCTACATGCTGCCATGTCTTATTACTTACATTTTCACTGATGTTTCTGATTTACACAATACTAGTAAACACCATAATAACTGTGTGATGTAGTTTATCTCCTTGCTCAGCTCTTTCATGCTTAGCACAAGGCATCTGTGTTCTGCCACAGAACTCTGTGGCTGAAAGTGACAAAAATTATACCCTACATACTAAAATGGTGCAGATCACCAGTGTGTAAATCGATACACACATAGGGCTCGATTCTAGAAGGGTGGCGCAAGTTGCTGCCGAACACAACTTGCACCACCGGCAACTGAGACAATGACCCTGCACTCTATTCTTGAAGGGGCAGGGTCTCCGCAGTGAAGTCCTGCAACTTGCAACATGTGGCCAGGTACAACGAACTGTGGATGCACCTGGTGAGCAAGTCACAAGCCGCACCACAGGGCGTAAGTCTCCCCTACATGTCCAGCAAGCCCTAGGCACCCTGCAGGGCTCCCTACACCCCCATACCCTGAATCCCCCTTTGCACAGTACCCCGCAGGGTGGAATAGTCAACCCCCTCCCATGCCACAACCTGAAGTTGCCAGCAGCAACTGCTGCATATACCCAGCAAAGCCCTGGTAGTCTAGTGCCCCACATCATTGTTATATGAATAAATATCACCCTCATTTCCCTGGTAGTCTAGTGGAACCCTTGCACTCCACCATCATCCCACGGAATATGTAAGATATCCCCTTCCTGATGGTCTGTGGCCCCCACCCAGGCATGCCAGTCCCATCACCAGCACCCCTCAGCATCAGCCGGTGACTGGCACGGCCACCTCTAATCCTCCATGGCCAGCCGTCGACTGAGTGCTGTAGAGTGCTACTGCAAAGATGCACTCAGAAAATAATTCAGAGCATGTATTTACAGTACTCACTCCTGCGAACTCAGTGGTGGCTAGCCGTGGAGGTGAGAGGTGGCTGTGCCATTCACGCTGGGGATGGGTGGGGTGCTGTGGACTAGCATGGCTGGGTGGGGGGCCACGACTAAGAGAGTAATGGGGTGATATTCATTTATTCTACAATGATCGGGGGGCACTGGACTACCAGGGTACTGGGGGTGATATTCATTTATTCTACAATGATCGGGGTGGTGCTAAACTACCAGGGTTTTGCTGGGTATATGCTACATTTGTGGCTGGCGCCTCAGGTCAGAGCATGTGTGAGGGGTTGACTGCACCACCCTGCAGGGCATATCATTGATGGATTTGGGGGGCAGTTGGTGTGGCCAGCCCTGCAGGGCTATTACTGTAGGAATTGGGGGCAGTTGGTGTGGCCAGCCCTACAGGGCTATTAATGTAGAACTTGGGGGCATGTGGTTGGGCAGCCCTGCGGGGCACCCACAGGGGTATGCTGGGCACTGGGAGGAGGGACACTGTTCAATGACTGCTGGACAGCTGTTTGGTCTACAGGACCCCAAGGGGATCCGTAAGTTATACCAGCTAAAAGCTGTTGTAACTTACATTGCCAGTTCTCTTCCAGGGGTTCTTGTAGAATCCTGACATTGGGGACTTTGTTGCTGCCCTTCTGGAATGGAGCACAACTTCTGCCATAAACCCCCTAGCACCATGTTGCAGGGGGTTTATGGTGCAACTGTGTGTGTAACTGCTGTTTGGCATGGCCTGTGCCATGTCGCAGGCCATTTCGTAGAATCGTGCATGTCTTAACTGCTGGCGTAAGTTGCTACATGTGCTATTCTACTTGGCACAACTGCTGTTATGCCAGGTGTAACTCTTTTAGAATCTGGCCCAATTGTCTTTACTAAAAGGCCAGAAAAGACAGAAAATGTTATTTTTTTCTTCTTTACAATTTATTTACCCAGGATAGCCCAGCAGAGGTGAACCGTCTCATTTTCAGTGGAGTCTTGTCTTTACACATTTCTGCAACTGCAAGGACTGGAGCACTGGGAAGTAAAGTGAGTTGATCACAGTAACAACTACAGGGGGATGGGACAAGTGTGAACTATGAATGTCCAGCAGTTGGCAGCAATGTTTTTTTTCCCACCAATGTATTTACCCAGGATAGTCCAGCTGAGATGCAACATCACATTCCCGTGGGGTCCTGCTTATAGCCATTTCTGTAATTGAGTTGACTGAAGCACTGAGAGGACAGGTGAGTTGTTCAGGGTCACATGGAGGGAATTTGATTGCAGCAGTGTTTGAGCTGGTGAGATCTCCCAGTTCCCAACAGTGCTCTAACCACTAGACTGCATTGCCTGCCGGGGGGTGGCTGGGAAAAGCCAGCAGTGCTAGAATTTTTTTAAAGGTGACAGGCAAGAATTTTGACTGCAGAGTTGCCCCTCTAACATCAATTACCCTGCCAGCTGAGATTTCCATCCTAATGTGGTGCATAACTTTTTGTTCAGTCATTACTTTGCATTTTAATTTTGAAGAGTGTTGGGAAATGTGGAAGCAGATCCCTGAGAAGTCTGTTTGAGCACCACCAAAGGCTTAAGGGAAAACTCCCTTTTTAATGATGTAGATCATGCTGTTGCTGTATTGAACAGAGCAGGGAGTGGGTATTAAAGGTTTTGTAGTGTCAGCAAGAAGCTTGCTGTTTAAAAGTATATTTACAGTTACTTTTAGACCACAATTAGCAGTACATATACTTTTAAACTGTAACTCTCACACTGACACTAAAAACATAAAACTAATACCCGCTCCTTGCTGTGTTCAATGCATGTATGAATTCTGGCACTGTTTAAACACAATTATGGTTGCAGTTGTAGGTGTGAGATTCCAGCCTTTGTACTGAACATATATGGACATAATTGTCTTCTGCTGTCATCTTCCAAGTGAAATTAAGATTATATCGAACCTACTGTAGGTATTGTGTACAGAGGAATACAATATAAAGTTTCAATGCTCCAGGTGGACTGTTCACCACACATCATGAAGTTCCAGACTCTGATATATGGAGATAGTATATGCCACCACTAGCTGTTCCACGTGAGTGCCTGGCTCAGTCCTGTCCAGGACTGAGTTCAGAGCAAAACTGAAATCACACCCCAGAATTACTAGGAACATATTGCCCTAAGTTTCCTCCATACAGAATCAAAAAAGGTACCATCTGGATCATTCATGGCATGCACATAACCCAGAATCTCAGCAATTTTCCCAACAAAAACTCTTTGCCTTCTCTGACTCTGTATGTCCTATGAAATTCTAACTGCAGCCCCCTTGCACAAAGAAGGCCACCCCGTGGGTCCTGGGAGAATACACATTATGGTATGCTTTACCTACCCACATATATTGCAGGTTATTGGCTTCCCCAGGAGACAGGTGGGACTCCTGCAATAGGGCTAAATTACAGCCAATATATCTCAGCATAGTCAGTATCTTCTGTCATTTGATTATGTTATTGAGCACACTGATGTTCCAGCTGACTATTCTCAAATTACTAAAGACAGCCATGGTTAAACATATAACATTTATTGCATTCACTTGCGCTATCACATGGAACATCTTGGTACTAACAGCATTTTATAGGTGTGTCGCTGCTGAGCCAATTACAGCTGAAACTGCAATAGGCATGGCAGTGTACACCAATGACCAGGCACTCTGGTCATGACAGTAGTTCTGCTTGCTGATGTGGCATGTTCTGTTGAATGAAATGAAGCACTCCAATGAGAGAATGCTTCATTTCTTTCTGTAGCCATAATTCCGGGCATGTGCATTACAGTTGACACTAATGCCCATGCCCAAAGTCACCAAAGCCCCCCCACAAGACAAATCACATCCACCACAACCCCATGACCCAAACTATCAATTAAAACAAATGTTCTTAACATAAAAAAAATGTTTTTCATCACAACAGAGTCCACTACAGTCACACGGTTAACTCGTGGCTCCCACTCCATAAAAAGCCAGCCATAGCAGTACTAGGATCAACCTGGCAAAGACTCTGTATCTCTGGCACCAAAGTAAAGCAACCCCGCTTCCTCTCTTCAGTCTGCGCTTCTTGTAAAATACTCACCTGCCCCATAGTGGAACCAACGCACCCGCCCAAAGGATCGTGGGATAACGAGCAGATAGTAGCACAGTGGAAAAGAAGCTTGGTTGTCCAGCATTCAGTCTCCATGTATTTGGGACAATAGCAGGAGGCAGAATGGGCACTGTGCAGGTGAAAGCCCTCACTTGCCTCATGGATTGCAAAGAACGGAGCTCACATGAAGACAATACTGTGCGGTTCTTCCAAGCAGACCCACACCCTCTTTTTTTTTCTTTAATTGCTGACATCAGAGGGATGAATTCCCATGTCTGCACCACAAGACCCTCCAAAAAAATTGTGGATCACTGGGGAGCCCACTCCTAGTGTCCTCAAATGTCTGTCACCCTCCCAGTACTCTGGGACACTGGGGAGCCCACTCCCAGTATCCCCAAGTCTGTATCCCCCCCCTCCCAGTGGACTGGGATACTGGGGAGCCTACTGCCAGTGTCCTCAGCCATGTCCCCATCCCACATCCAGTTTCAAACACTGGGGAGCTCACTCCTAGTGTCCCCAGATGTTTTCTGTAAAACTTGTAAAAAAAGAAAACAGTCCAGAGATGTCTTTTTTCCCCTGAAAAAAAGAAAACGGTATCTAATTGTTCCCACCATACCCCTCCCCATACCAACTCTCCCACTGTGCACACTCCACCCTACACACACCCCTTGCCTCATAATTACCATCTGAGGTAATTGGCTGTCATCTTGTGTGGACCGGGACATGTCTGCACTCTTCAAAGCTGAACCGTGGACTGAGGAATAAAGGTAAGTGCCATATAATGGCTGTCAAAGGTGTTTTGCACTTATGTTGATATTGCAGCCATTTTTCTGCATTTTTACACCAAACTTTCAACATGGGCTTTTTGGGAACCCACCTCATGTACATTGGCACTGTCATTTCATTACTCAGCCCAGAAGGTGATTTTGCGGTCACTGTTCAAAATCACCTTTCGTAACCAGCTAATGAAACAACAGTGCTAGTGTTCATGAAGTAGGGTCCCAGAAAGCCCATTTTGAAAATTTGGTGAAACAATTCCTAAAAATGGCTGAGTTACATGTGCTCATTGAAATTTTTCTATGCACATGCGTAACTTTGGTAATTTCTAGTATTTTGACTCTAAATCCTCAACATAGCCATTTTTTCACACCACCTCATGAACAGTAAAGTTGTTTTTTGCATCCTGCCCAAAAAGTGTTTTTGCACCTCTGGTGTGGAATGGTGCAGTCCCTGTGTGAAATCACCTTTTGGGACAGATTAGCAAAATCACAGTGCCACTGTTCATGATGTGGGGTCCCAAAAAGCCTATGTTGAAAATTTGGTGAAATAATTCCTAAAAATGTACGAGTTATGAGCATTCGTTGAAATGTTTCTATGCTCGCATGTAACTTTGTTAATTTTTAATATTTTGACTCTAAATTGTCAACACAGCCATTTTGTCACACCACCTCATGAACACTACAGCTGTCATTTTTCACATCCTCCCTAAAATGTGTTTTCGCACCTGACTTGCAGGTTGAGGCCAGGATGGGTAACGGAGGGTGCCCATTACCCATCCCAGCACAAACCTGAAAGTGAATGTTTAGCATTGACAAATGCTTGTTTCAATAAGGAAAATCCCCCCAGGACACCTCCCCCTCTAGTCCACCTACTGGCCCTTTAGAATACACAAGAATAAATAGACAACCCCCTAAATAAACTTATCAAATTATTCATTCAGCATCTCAACCATACTGACTCTCATATGTTTCTCCCCTGTTCCCTTGTTTTCAGAGACCCAATTCTTCTCCTTTTTCTTCCTCCTCATCCTATTTATATAGTGTATTATCCAGTCCAGCCAACCTCGGTAAATAGAAAGATATAAGTTTAAGGGAGTAGCTGTCCATCAATTAAGGCACTATAAAACAACAGACACATTGGTAGAAACAGATCCCATTCACCCAGTGTAAAAAAAAATATTGTGTATTTATTTTCTTAATATTTTTTCTTTCAATAATGCAAATTACATTGGGATACAGTATTAATATTCATCCTCAAACATTTCAGACAAACGTCCTTCCTCAGTGAGACATACTGTGTCTGTGATGACACAAATATACATATTAAATATTTCCTATCTTTTCTTTTGATTGGTTACCAAGTACATATAATTAAATTAGACTCACTTTCTCACCATAAATCTGTCCAATTTATGTTTCTGTGCACACAAATTGATTCAAAAAACTGTTTTTAAAAACCTGTAAAAATTCAAAATACACTCCAATTATTCACAACTAGTATAGTCTAATAAAATGAGAATAACCAATAGGTTTGTGTCTATTACCAGGAAGTAATACCATCAAGAGATTCTGGACACATGAACCTCGAGAACAAAACTCAGAAGGTTCCACTGTGTCCAGAACCTTGAGATGGTAGGACTCCCTGATAATGGAGGCAAATGTATCGGTTATTTTTTTTAATATATCGATCCGAGTTTTAATTTTGTTTTCTGTAATGGGTGGTCAACTGCTTCACTGAAGGACTGACTTTGTGCTGGTCGACTGCTGCACTGTCTCACATTGTGTGGTTGAGCTGTCTGTGTCTCACTCGTTCATGAAACGTCTCACCCCCCGCCCGGCTTTTCAGTCCCACATGTCCTACCTGTTCTTCATTAGGGGATGGCAGAATGAACCACATAATTACATTTTCTAGTCCAAAAAACAAAACTGGATAAGTGCCAAGGACCCAGTTCGGTGTCAGTAAGCAAGAGATGGGCCGCAATGTTTTTCAAACTGTTCTGCTCACCCACATAGAGAAAGCGACCAATCAGGAGGCATGCTTTGGCAAATGTGGGGGACTTGGACTAGTGCATGTGCTGTTTCCATTCTGTGATAATACTACTGTTCAGGTCCTGAACAATACTATTATAGGTCCTGAACGATACTATTATCATTCTTGAAGTGTAGTATTGTCACTTCAGGAGTGATAATATTACCGATATTTTTTGTATGCTTTTGTGTAGTATTAAAATGCAAATCCATATATTAAAGATCCATACCAAGTCAAAGAAAATTAATTTTGCTTAAATTACATGCCATTATATTCTTAAGTTAGAAGCACCACCCACTGGAACACTTACTTATGTCATATATACAAGTATCCCATATAACAACTTATAATCACCAATCAGCCAAATACTCTGCTGGTTTTAACTCACATATTTTTGCATTATTTGCCTATCAAAGTTTTACAATCTCAAATTTTTTTTTTCACAAATAAGGGAACCAACCCCTAGTTCCTAATGCATGTTTCATTATTCCTTATAGTTTAATATACTCAATTATTGCTTTTGTAGTTTTTCTAAATAATACATGAATTGTACCACTAAATCCTTTGTACCTGTAAGGAATCCAGCTGTCATCTTGTGCTTCAACTAGTTCCTGTTATCCAAAACAGACATCTAGACAGTTTTTTCTTATATTCAGATTCAGTCCCTTGAGTTTAAAGCTCCGTGTTTATTTCTACTATTTATTATTCATTAAGTGCCATGTTCACAAACCTTAAACTTGTTTTTAAAAGTGATTCCAGAACACTGTAAATGTAAAGAGTAAATGTAAAATCCCATTGAATAACACTGGGGCTTTACCGTGATACTGCAGTAAATCACAATAATTTTTACCAAGGTAGGAGGAATTACTACAGTACCATCAACTTTTCTGTAACAACCACAGTATGTAAAACAAATTGTTTCCCTTGTTTGTTATTTAATTGATACTTTACAGTTTTTTCTTCTTTGTTATTGTGGATTCAAATCTACCCTCTCCTTTAGGTATCTTGCTCAAAACACATATTAAAATACTAATATTATGTATGAAAACCAGGAGACATACCTCCTCCCCTCAGTCTGGGCACTTCTGCGGTATTCTGTTTAACAAAGAGTAATCGAAACTTAGTATCCACCTGTTTTACTTGTCTCTTATAGTACAGTATTAAATAGTAAGCAGGCCATACAAATCATGAGCAAAATGGACATTTATGTACTTCCTTTCAACATGTTTAATTTTTATTTTGCTTTGTTTTAGGGACAGGCTCCTCACCTCCATTCTCTCAGGTTAACAGAGGTGTTCTGTGGTGTCCTAAGCATTTATTAAATGTCTTGCTTCCTCACGGAGAATTGGGCACATGGGTAGGTGGGTTAGTGCCTGGTAATGAACAACCAAGTTGAAAAACCAGGCATCTACATGTTCAAGCTTACATCCCAAATTTTATCTCAGTCTCATTAGATTTTGTGACAATTGTTTCACTAATCTACCACTCCATAGTGTTTAATTATATGTATCTCTTTGTGAATACATTCTTTTGAAAAAACATAAATCTTATCCCTCCTGTCATAGGAGGTCAAAGGGGTCATGAGGAAAAAGAGATTTCTAAAATTGTCAATTTCTCTCTCTCGTGTCATTACCCTCAGAAGTTATAGTGGTCATATATCCATTGATTCCAATAAATTCATAAATAAAGTGGCTCAGTTGTCCTGCAGTTATTCCTCACATCATTCTAAATGTTGTGAATTATTTTTCTTAAAAGATATCTAACAAACGGGTAAACCAGGCACCTCTTATACCACTCTCCCCAGAGGTCACAGGGGTCATGATCATCTTAAGTCATATAGTCAATTTATGACACATTCCTACCATCAGCCCTCTCCTTTCTCCACTTTCTCCACATCCCCTGTCAATCACAGGGGTTATGAGTATTCTAGTTTAGTGTATGGAAGAGAGAAGCATTTTTTTCTCCAGTACACCTGCTTGTAAACCCTTCATTTTACTATTTATTCTCTAATATTTAATTCAGGCTATTCTTCAGGGTGTCAATCTTAAGTCAGTGTTCTCATATATCTACCACCCACGAGACTTCTATATATAACTATAACTGGGATAAAAATATACAGTAAACACTGGGGTCAAGGCACACATAGTACCTGGCTAGTGGATTCTATAAAATCTAATAGTCATATTAGATAATATCATTACCTAAACAAATATGCTTTTAGGGCCCCTTACTCATTTGTGTTGTACAGATCTGTTATAGTTTCATTGAAATAATATCTGTGGGTTAAATTATAGATTGCCAATCGATTGAATCATTCAAGCCATATCTTGGATTTATGGCCTCAAATCTATTGTTATAATAAGCCTCTCTTGTTGATATATGTTCCTGTAATCACCGCCCGGATCGGGCTCCACTTTTCAATGCCAAAAATCTCAGGGTAGGTAATTGATGTCTGGGTTCCAAAAGTACCTTGCTACCGGTGAGGTTAAATAAGATCTTCTAATATCTAATTTATGTTCCCCTATCCTGATGTTTAATGCTCTCTCCATTTACCCTATATAAATTTTGTCACAGGGGCATTAAAAACAGTAGATAACCTCCTCAGTAGAGCAGTTGATAAGATTTTTTATGTCAATGTCTTCATCCCTGGCCATGTTCCTTACTTTTTTTATTCTATGGCCCAGATATTCAAAAGGGTTGCGCATGGTGCAACAGTGTTGCACCATGAGCAACCCACTGATGTGCCCCGGAGCAGTATTCGAAGGGGAATTGCACCTGGCACAAATCCTGATGTGCCACAGCACATCAGTAATGTATGCAGGCATAGGTAGGGGTGTATGCCCATGCATACTCTGCACATCCCGATATTCAACCTGGGATGTGCTGAGCCATGCATGCACAACCCCTACTTGCACCGCACAAAGTTGATCCCAAAAAAAAAGGAGCAACAGATGGCCAACCACAGGTGAGCTGCTATATTTGAGGGTGCAACACAGCAGCTGCCACCTCTGAGTGGCCATCCGGGCTCCGGCTGCACCTCCATGGTGGCACCCCCCCATGCCCGATTGCTGGCATCAGTTAAAATGAATAAGGTCCAATATCCCTGGTGGTCCAGTAGACCACTGCCTGCCCTATTGCAGGCTTAAGTAAAACAAATTAAGACTCCTATAACCCTGGTGGTCTAGTGGCCCGCTGTCAGCCCGATTGTGGGCATTAGTAAAATAAAAAAGAGTCCAATATCCCTGGTGGTCCAGTGGACCCCTCCCCACCCACCCACTGATCTCCACTGCCCCACTCCCCAGTCAGTGGCGGGCGGCAGCATCACCCACCTGCCACCCCACCGCCCACCAACTGACACCATCTGTAGGGCTGTACACCCATTGGTACACAGCATGAGCCAATGGGCTTGCAGCCCTACCATACTACACATTCCAGATATGTGAATGGATGGCGGCAGGCAGGTGAGGTCGCCACGCCACTGACCGGGGAAGTGGAAGTGTGGGGATCAGTGGGTGGGTGGGGAAGGGGCACCAGGGATATAAGAGTCTTTTATTTCTTTACTTAAGTCCGTGATCGGGCAGACAGCGGTCCACTGGACCACCAGGGATATAAGAGTCTTTTGTTTCTTTACTAATCCCCTCAATTGGGCTGACAGCAGTCCACTGGACCACCAGGGATATTGGACTCTTTTTTATTTTACTAATGCCTGCGATCAGGCTGACAGCAGTCCACTGGACCACCAGGGATATAGGATTCTTATTTTATTTTACCAATGCCCACAATTGGACTGACAGTGGTCCACTGGACCACCAGGGATATTGGACTCTTTTATATTTAACTAATTTGTTTAGCTTTTGTTTACCGGGTAGGTACACTAGACAAGTAATATGCCTATTTTCAGGAACAACCCGGGAGAGTACAAAACATACAAGATACATACAAGGCAACTTAGGAGGAACAACATATTACAGGAGGTACTAACAATTGTAGTAAAACAAATACACAAGCAGCAATTACACCCCATAACAGGATTACATAGATTGACATTAGTGACAACAGGGTTCATCAAAAAACATTTCACTATAGAGGCTTGAAGCAGTCACACACTGATGATAATTTTAAGTGCGACCACAGGGAGGAGCGAAAGATCCCATGGGAGGGGGCCATGCGGACATGATCAGGAAGAGAGTTCCAGAGTCTGGGCACGTAAGCAGCAAAGTCTCGGCCCCCCATGAGAGTCTGGGTGGAAGGGACTTTGAGCAGTCCAGCAGACTGGGACCTAAGCTTGTAGGGCATGATGTCCATTTTTGGGAGGAGATTCACCAGTCCCTGAGGGGAGCCAGAAGTGAGCACCTTCTTGGAGAAGCTTCCAACACTGAAATCCAGGTATTCAGCTGGAGGCAACCAGAGGAGTTTATCATAGAGATCACAGCGATGGGTGAGTTTAGGGACAGCAAGTGCAAACCGACATATATTGTTATATGCTGTGTTCCACCGGGCCCACGATCGGGCTATGGGGCACATTGTCACGCTGCAGGTGGTGTTGGTCCCCGACGGCTGTTGCATGGCAGGGCGCCAGGTGCAAGTCGTCAGGGATAGGCGCACCTATATGCAAATGGGGCCATAATGACATGCAAATGGCCCCATGTGCGCCTTGCATGCATTATGGCCCCATTTGCATGTCAGCTTTTGAATATCGCAGTTGCTGCACCTTGCGCAATGGAACTTGTGCTAGCACATCCCCCTGCTCCACTCTGGCCACTTGCGCTGGCACAGTGCCACTGCACCATGCGCACTGCAGGTGGCCAGGGTGCAATATTCAATGATGCTGAGCCATGGCGCAGCTCGGTTGAATATCGCCCAGTCAACGTCCCTGAGCAGCCAAGTTGCGCTGTGCCCAGGCTTGCACCACAGCCTGGTGCAGTTTGAATATCTGGGCCTTTATGTATTATTACAGTGGATACAATGACTACATGGGTAATTTCCTTTAATGTCCAAAGAGGACATAAAATGTGGTTTTGTATCTGGTGTATTATGTGCAGTCTTCGATAGACTATTAGCCAGAGTCCTGTTCCTCTTAGACATTAACATTGGTGGGGTTGTGAATGTTTCAGCCCCCATAGCCATAGCTTTTAGTACATACCAGTGCTTATGCATGATTTGTTTGATTTGTCCAAAACTGTCAATAAATGTAGTAGCAAATATTATGTTAATTCTCTGTCCCTCCTGTGCCTGTTCAGTACAAGTCACATTAAACTGTTCCTCCAATGAGTTGTTCCAGCATTTCTGACTGAGTTGCATAAGTGTTGCTGGATCCAGTACAAAGCCTTGCACAAGCTGTTACTTAAGCTTTAAAATGCAGTTTTTCATTGCATTGTGACTGGACTGCTGATGCATTCCAATTGAGTGGCAACAACATTTTACAAACATTGCTCTTGAGTTGGTTAAACACTGTAAACAATGCAGTAGGAGTTACTAATGCTTTTGGCAGCTGTAAAAAAAATGCTAAACCAACTCATTGGTGGAGCAGTTTAATACGACTTGTACTGTATCTGTGTCTCGTTGTCCCTCCCCCCACCTCTATTTAGTAACATATCTCTTGGTTTGTCCCATATCTTCTCAGTGGCTTTCTCAAGAGTGCTCTCATTTCTTTAAATCTCATGCACATATCTGTTTGTGCTTTCTCAAATTCCTCTGAACTGCTATAATTGCGTTTGGCCGTAATCCATTGCCTATATGGTATAGACTGGATCAGATGCTTTGGATGGAAACGATCTGCTCATAGCAGTGAATACCTGTCTGTTGGTTTTCTAAAGACTTTGGTGGCTAGTTTGTTATTTAATTTATATATTAATAAATCCAAATGGGGTACCTCAGTCATGTCAAATGTCATTGTGAAGATCAAGTTCTGTATCCTTGTGTTCAAATAGTCATTAAAATCTGTTAATGCTGCCTCACTTCCTGTCCAAATACAGAATATATTGTCGATAAAATGATGAAAAACTTTGATGGGATTCAGATGTGCATTATCTGCACAAAATATATATTTAGTTTCAAAGTCATTCATGTATAAATTGGCATATGATGGGGCCACACTTGACCCTATTGTTGTGTCCCGCATTTGTAAAAAAAAAATATATTTCTCAAATTTAAAAAAGTTCTGACTGAGGACTAATGCTGCCATTTTAACTAGTAGATTATTCGGTGGTATTTCTTCTGTCCTCTGTTCCCCCAAGATTTTAGCAAGTGCCTGACACCCCTCCTGGTGTGGTATAGAAGTGTATAAGTCTTTTAAATCCCAAGTTACTAATATATGCTGTTCTACATCCAAATCCAAATCATTCTCATTTTCAACCAGTCTAATTATATCTGATTAATCTTTGGTGTAAGTCCTGGTTTGTTCCACCAGGTCTCTAATATGGTAGTCAATGTAACTCGAGAGTGGTTCTAATACAGAGTTAATCCCTGAGACTATTGGTCTACCTGGGGGATTATAAAGATCTTTATGTATTTTAGGTAAGATGTAAAAGATAGGAATCAAGGGGGTATTTCTAAACAAGGCACGCTGCTCCCATTCTGTTAGCCACTTCTTTTCAAAAGCTATTTTCAATAATGTGTTCACCATATCCTTTACTTGCTCTGTAGGATCCTTGTGTAGTTTTAAGTTATTTTGATACCTAAGTAATTTTAAACAAGTCTCTTTGTATTGGTGGTAGTCCATGATGACCACTCCCCCTCCCTTATATGTACTCTTGATAATAATATTGGAATCATTCTCAAGGTTTCTTAGTGCTCCAAATTGTATTGCAGTCAGGTTAAACTGTGTTCTTCTATCCACGTTTCTTTCTTGGGTAATTATTTTTTCTATATCCCTGTTAGCAAGGGAAATGTATATCTCTATAATATGTGGCATTCCCTGAGGTATGAACATAGATTTAAGGTTTACTTTACTGCTAAGCTCCATCTTCTTCACCTGTGTGTTTTGGTCCATTATTGGCTGCTCCACCTATGTATCACAATGATATCTGAGACTTATTTTCTAAGTAAGTAAGTAGATGTCCATTTTGCTCATGATTTGTGTGGTCTGCTTAGTATTTGAATACTGTACTATAAGGGACAAATAAAACAGATGGATACTAAGTTTCGATTACTCTTTGACAAACAGGATACTGCGGAAGCACACAGACCGAGGGGAGCAGGTATATCTCCCTATTTTCATATATAATATAACTATTTTAATATGTGTTTTGAGCAAGATGCCTAAAGGAGAGGGTAGATTTGAACCCAAAATAACAAAGAAGAAAAAAATGTAAAGAACCAATTAAATAACAAGGGAAAAACATTTTTTTTTACATACATTTATTCTTTACTTTTACAGCGTACTGGAATCACTTAAAAAAATAAATGTAAGGTATGTGAACGTGGCACTTAAAGAATCATAAATAGTAGAAATAAGCATGGAGCTTTAAACTCATGGGAATGAAACTGAATATGAGAAAAACTGTTTGAATGTCTGTTTTGGATAACAGGAACTAGCTGAAACATGATATGAGAGCTGGATTCCTTAAAGGTACAAATGAGTTTGTGGTGCAATTCATGTATTATTTTGAAGAAATATGAATTAAATAATTAAGTATAGTGAACTATACGGAATAATGGAACTTGCATTATGGACTAGGAGTTGGATCCCTACTTCATGGAAAAAAATCATTTTAGATTGTAAAACTTTGATAGGCAAATAATGCAAGAATATTTGAGTTAAAACCAGAAGAGTATATGATTGATTGATTGATGATTGTAAGTTGGTTAAATGGGATACTTGTATATATGACAGAAGTAAGTGTTCCAATTAGTGCTGCTCCTAACGCAAGGATATAATAGCATGTAATTTAAGCAAAATTAATTTTCTTTGACTTGGTATAGATCTTTATTAGAATATACTAGCGGTGAATAATCAGAGTATATTTAGAATTTTTACAAGTACTTAAAAAGGTTTTTTTAAATCGATTTGTGTGCACAGAAACATTAACTGGACAGATTTATGGTGATATAGTGAGTCTAATTTAATTATATGTAATTGTAACCTGTCAAAGAAAAGGACAGAAAATATTTAATATGTATATTTGTGTCATCACAGATACACTGATGAAGGACATTTGTCTGAAACATTTGAGAATAAATATTGATACTGTATCCCAATGTAATCTGCATTATTGAAAGAAAAAAGATTAAGAAAATAAACATACAAAAAGTGTTTTTACACTGAGTGAGTGGGCTCTGTTTCTACTAATGTGTTTGCTGTCATCCTATTTATATACTGGAAGAAGGTGTCAGTGCTGTCTGCAGTTTCTACTTCAGTCCTGGTTTCCATCTCTCCTTGACATTTTTAATTCTAGCGTTGCGGTCCATTAGGGCTGTTTGGACACATTTCCAGCCTGGATGCAACCAGTCTTTTATTAACAGCCATAGACTTTCTTTTTGTTCAGGTTCAGTCACCTTAGATCACTGTTGAGCTTGGGGGGTGCATGTCTTAGCCCTCTTCCCTTACTGTTTACAGGGATGTAGACCTATGCAGTTACTTTAAGCACTCTAGCCAAGGAGTCTGATATGTACTTTGCATTACCAGCCTTATGCAGCTACTCCAAATCATTAAAAACCAGGTCCTTCATGCTGACAGAGTCTGCATTTATGAGGCTGTGGATTTGGGTAGCTGAGGGCTGTCTAGACTTCACTATCACCAAGTAGAAAGTTACAGTACCTCGTTGTGGTCACTACCTCCCACTGGTACCTTCATGCTCACAACAGAGATTACTCCATCCCCACTGCTGTGATCAAGGTCACTGGTGGCCTTAAATCTAATCCCCCACTGTGCAAGCTGATCAGGACAGTAGTCATTGAAGGTGGACAAGAACTCAGTCTCAGCCCTGCCATAAGTTCTTCTGAGATACCAGTCTGTGTCTGGTAGACAGATGAACCCAGTATTATCACTGCTTCTGAGTTGGCTGTTGTAGTAATTTTAACAGCCAACAAGGTATCCTGTTACACTGGTCTGTTTGAGGGCTTGCCATAGACCCCCATGGCAACTCTCTTATCCCAGCTTTCTCCTAGCTTGACCCAAATGGAGTCTAGAACACTGTTGTTCCCCTTAATGTCCCCATGTCCTCCACAGTGATGCCCTCCATTACAAAGAAAACTTGTGCACCCATTTCCAGTCAGGTATATCCCTTTGGAATAGTTTGTATCAGTGCCCCAGCCATTTTCTTCTCACCCCCACCAGCAATCTTTATGTGTCACTATAGTAAGTCATTGCATTAGGCATGCAAAGTTATCAATTTAGCTGGGCAAGCTTAAAGGCCTAAGTCGTTATCTAAAATTATTCTCACAACATAGATTTCTCCTGGAAATTTTAACATATGTTCCAGTTGTGAAGTGTTCTTACAGAAATGTCTGAACACTTACACCATTCGTTTTGTTCCACATGCTTTCTGGAGGCTTGTGGGAGAAAAAAGATGACTCAGGGAACTTTATTAAATTCTACATCCTGGTGGATAGTGTGGTGTCTTTTATTTGATCAACATGGATACTGTACACAATCACTTAATGAATGTGCCCCTGAGCAACCAAAATCCTGTGTACTATATATAGAATAGTGTATGGGTAATCATTCACAAGGCTATGTTTCCATCAAGGGTTTGTGATGACATCATAGGTACCTCGAGAGCGATGCTCAAGACGTCCCATGGTGTCATCACAAACCTGAGATGGAAACACAGCCCTGTGTATAATTAGCCTTAAACTAATTTATATACTATATGGACAAGCTTCATTCAAGAGAAATTGACAACTTAGAAACATAGACTTTGATGGCAGATAAGGATTGTTTAGCCCACCCAGTCTGCCCATTTCTCTATCTTTCGGATAAGCTGCAGATCCTAGTTACCCAACAGCCTACTTCCTCCTACCCCCACTAGAATTGCCTTACGTCTGTCCTATGCATTTTTGAATTCCCCCACTGTTTTTTGACCCCACTACCTCCTCTGGCAAGCTGTTCCATGCATCCACCACCCCCTCTGTGAAAAGATACTTCCTCACTTTGTCCCTAATGCATCCCCACTCTATCTTTAAATTGTGCCCCCTTGTCCTTGCAGGATCCATGACACCGGCACAACAACCCCCAACTGCGACATCCACTACAGCACTGGGAACCCTGTGACACACTCGACTGCAACGCAACACTAAACTGACCCAGAACACAGCAACGCACAATGTGGGGGGGGGGTCATCCCCCCTACTGTAGATATCTTACTCCACATCACAACGACAGTTGAGTTAGATATTTACCCCCTGGGGAAGGGGTTCAATACAGGGCTTCCCTCCATGTCTTCCTTCTACTATTGATAGGCTATATCTAGCTGTAACCTCCTGCATCCCTTTGCCCTATATTCCCCTCTCTCTGACTCCTTTTCTGCCAGGACAGCCCCTTGCAGGGTTCTCTGCACCCTGAAGTGGAACATTTCTAGGTTTGCCCCATCCCCATCCCCGTCTCCCGCCTCACACTCTTCCCACTCCCACTTCCACTTCTCCTTCTCCTTCTCCTTCTCCTACCAGGCCCTGTCCCCCTGCAGGGTTCTCGGCATCCTGGTGGTGTATAGTTCTTGATCTCCCTCTTCTCCTTTTCCTGCCAGGCTCTGTCTGGCTGCAGAGTTTTCAGCATCCTGGGGGTGTATAGTTCTTTGCTTCTTCCTCTCTTCCTTCTTCCCTGGCTTGCCCTCACTCTCTCTCCCACCCCACTTCCCCATCCTCCCACCCTCCCTTCTTCTTCTATTTCTACTTAGCAGTTAATATCCATCTCCTTCTTCTCCTTCTCCGCCTGCAGGGTTCTCAGCATCCTGGGGTGTATAGTTCTTGGCCTCCCCTTCTCCTCTGGCTTGCCCCCACTTCCTCCAACCCCACATCCCCGTCCTTCCCCACCCCTCCTTCTTCTTCTATATCCACCTGGCACTTATCCTCTTTGATCTAATTAGTACTTTTTAATCCCTGTGCTCAGCACGCTACTTTCTGGTCCCCATCTGGCATATTCCCCATGGTTTACCCCTTCCTGGGTTGCCACTATACAAGTTATCGCTGCATATTGTTCTGTCTACTCCAGCTTGCCTCATCATCCATCTCTGATTATTACTTTGCTATCTGATGCTCTCTCCACACGCAATCTGTCTGTTGCCTAGGATTGAGTTCAATTGTATTAGTACCTCTCTTTATGTAATTGTACTGCACTGTATGTATTTTATGTTATTATGTTTTTGCTGGTTCTTCCCCAGTATGTAACCCTTCACCCCAGGACGCTTCTGGAAATGAGCTGTTTACAGCTCATGTTGTCTTTCCTGGTGAAACTTTTCAAATAAATAAATAAATGTCCCTAATCTCCCTCCTTTCCTCTAGGGTATAAATATTAAGCTCCTTTAATCTCTCTTCATATGTCTTCTGGTGCAGACCCTGCACCATTTCAATTGCCCTACACTGAGACATGAGTTCTAGTTTGAATGGTGTATTGTTACAACAAACAGTTAATATTTTGCACTTTTTACAACATTCCAATATGTCAACAGTAACATCAAACAAATGTAGTAGTTAGTAGTTTGGCAAGTTTGAGTATTAATAGATTTCACAAGGGATACGTTTTCCCTGTCAGATCAACAATTTCTTTGGGACAAAAAAAGGAGAGAGAGAATGTGATTAATGTTGAGCCCCCCAACCCCGCCACCCTCACTCAGACTTCTAAGTATTGCAACAAATTAATTTTTCTACTATGATAAATAAACTTGTCTTTTTATACCTGTCTGCTGATGTCACCAAGAGGCCTCCTTGGTGGCACCACCCTCAGCTAAAGGTAGCAAGCCTAACTGACTGAGGAGACAATGTCAGGTTATTCAACCATGATAACTGGATGCCCAAAGCATGGTGCAGAGCTAGCCACTGACAGTAATGAAAAAGTACCTTAAGAGCGAAGCACTGTTCCCCCTGAAAAGGTACCACTGCCACCACCCAGAGCACCAGACTAACAAGGGCCACCAAGGCCTGCTAAAAATAACCATCCACAGACAGAATGTAGTACAATAAATAATTTACTATTAGAAAATACACAGCAAAGCTATACAAAATGTTCATTACTAACAAGATTATCATTAACATTAACAGTACAAAAAGGGTTTTCACTGTAACTTATCGACAAAATTGCTGTAAATGGCTTATCATTGTAACCTGAGCAACAAAATCACTATAAAAGGCTTATTACTGTAACTTTAGCAATGAAGAACTTTATACATCACCACCCCAGGGCTCTCTCACTGGGGGCCACACCTCCCCTCAAGGACTGCTACAAAAATGGCAAAAGAATACAGGCCTGAGGACCGCTGCTAGCCACCTTGCTAGCCAAGTGACCCAAGGTACTGCACTGTTAGCCACACTGCTAGCAAAGTTTCAGATGGGTGCTTCACCAGTAGATGACCTGTGAGGTGAGTGTCCCAATGCTACTTCACCACTAGCTGACCTTTTAGTTGAGTCTCCCAAGGTGCTCTGCCCCTAGATGCCCTGCTCGCCAGGTCTCCCAAGATGCTCCACCACTAGCCACCCTGCTAGCCAAGTCTCCCAAGGTGCTATGCCACTAGCTGTCTTGCTAGCTGAGTCTCCCAAGGTACTGCACTGCTGCCAGCCTGTTAGCCGAGTCTCCCAAAGTGCTGTGCCTCGGTTTACCTATGCTGCTGCAATAACAATGTTGTCAACATGCGGCATAGAGACATCCCTGAAGCTGACATGTGAAATTTCTCTCCTTCAGACATTGGTCTGGTTTCTATTGGGGAGCTGCACCCACTGAACCCCCCATGTGGGGGCTGCTCCCCCATGCCCCCCTTCTTAAGTACTGTTAACTCCACTCAGAGTTAAAATGAAGGGGAGGGGTGAAAGTCATCAAATGGGCAAAATTTTGCTGGCTGGTCCCCCACAGCAACATTTTAAAATCTTGTCAAAAATATCACTGTGGGGGATTTCACCAATGGGGCTTAGCTCTTCATCGGCATACCCTGTGCCACTAGTCGCCCTGCTAGTCGAGGCTCCCTAGATGCTGCACCACTAGCCGACCTGCTAGCCGAGTCTCCCAAGATGCTGCACCACTAGCCAACCTGCTATCTGAGTCTCCTAAGATGCTGCACCCCAAGCAGACCTGTTAACTGAGTATCTGAATGGTACCTGCGAGGGTTTGAGGCAGGCTGTCTGGCTTCACCAGCCTCCCCTGCTACTGGACACCAGAGTCAACTGTCAAGCCTGTGTGATACAGCTCTTTTAAACCCTCTTTTTAAAGTAAGGCTACCAGGCTGGCAGGGCTCTCCCAGCTACCCTTGCAGGTCCCATGAGTCTCCTTCATGGAATTCCTCTTTAGCGTCCCTCCTGAAACCCTCAGTTCTCCTTCTGACCTTCAGCTCCATTGAGCTCCTTCTCCAGGAGCTCTTCTTCATCAAGCTCCTTCTTCAGGAGCCCATCTACATCAAGATCCTTCCCCAGGAGCCCTTTTCCATCAAGCTCCTTCCTCAGGAGCCCTTCTCTAATTAGCTTCTTCTCCAGGAGCTCTTCTCCAGGGGCACCCTTCCTGGGGATCTTCCTCTGGACTCCCCCTCCTGACTCCCCCTTCTGACTGACTTTAAGCTCCCTGGCAGTGTCCTTTTATGCTTAAATTATAGGGTGTGGCTACCCTGGGGGACCCCTGACTGGGTGGCTAAGGAGGCAGTGCTGATTGGTTATGCAAATCAAGGGCTTGACTGCATAACCAATCAGTAGAGACAGCTGCTGCCCAGCCCTCATGCTGTCTCCCTAGCACGTGCTACCCCAAAGACTTTAACTGCTGTTCTGCTGCTCAAACCACTGATAGCAGTGCTGCCTTTGATGTGCCACCACAGGAGCCACTAGGTCAGGACTCCTACAGGTGGCACTTTCACTTTTAAATTAAGTATCTGCCCCTAAATATGGAGGTCAGGGAAGGTAAAGCTAATCCTTCCCAACCCCCTTTGTCTATGACGTATACATTTTAAATAAATAAATAAAAACAAAACAGTGAAAGCAGTGGCCAGAGCTGCTGATGGGATGCCCACACTTTGTTTATTGCAGAGCGCCTTCTGTGGCTGTGATTTCACCCTCTAAACTACACCCCTTTGTCTGTGGACACATCCCGTGTCCTGGCACAATTTTTAAATGCCCAAGACAGTGGCACAACTTTAAATGTTCATCACAGTTGCACAACTTTAAATGTCCATCGTATAGTCTTTGTGCCACACAGTTGGCCGCATAGTCCTTCTGGAAGTCCTTGGAAGCAAAAAGGGGATTCCCAGCCCCCACCTAGCTCAATATCCATACTGTACATTTTTAGTTCAGAGTTCACTGGACAGCCCAAACTGTTCTTTGTGTCCCCAGCTTGCTCTTTGTACAGTACCAGCCAGTAGTAGTGCACAGCCCAGGAATCAACCCCATTAGAGTCAATAACACACACAACTTCACTTCTGGGCCCCAGGTCATCCTAACTGACTATTTAGAAAACCAGCTATTTTTAGAGTCTTGGTTAGTCTGTTCTCTAGAAATCAACAAAAGGGGAAAACCTCGGTACAGAAAATCCCCTCACGTGGGCTTCAAAATTCTCACCTCTGCTACCAGTGTAACAAATTTATTTTTCTACCACAATAAATAAACTTGCCTTTTTATACTTGTCAGCTGATGTCACCAAGTGACCTCCTTGGTGGTGCCACACTCACCCAAAGGTAGCGAGCCTGACTGACTGAGGGGGCAATGTCAGGTTGTTCGGCCTGACAGCTGGATGCCCAAAGCGTGGTGCAGAGCCAGCTACTGGCAGGAATGAAAAAGTGTTTTAATAAGGGGAGACGCTGTTCCCCCTGAAAAGTTACCACTGCCACCACGCAGACCAACAGACTAACAAGGGCCACCAAGACCTGCTAAAGATAACCATCCTCAGATAGAATATAGTAAAATAAATAATTTACTATTAGAAAAAAACAGCAAAGCTATACAAAATCTTAATTACTAACAAGATTATCATTAACATGAACAGTAGAAAAAAGGGTTATTAGTGTAACTTATCAACAAAATCGCAGTAAAGGGGTTATTTTTGTGATCTTAGCAGCAACATCACTATAAAAGGCTTATTACTGTAACCTTATCAATAAAGAAATTTAACACACTACCAGCCAAGGGCTCCTTCCCCAGGTGCCACACCTCCCCTCAAGGACAGCTACGAGAACTGCAAAAGAATATTGCCCTGAGGTCCACTGCTAGCCACCTCACTAGTAAAGTGTACCAAGGTGTGGCGCTGCTAGTTACCCTGCTAGCAGAGTTTCATATGGGTGCTTCGCCACTGGCTGACCTGCTAGCTGAGTGTCCCGAGGGTACTTCTCCACTAGGCGACCTGCTAGCTGAGACTCCCAAAGTGCTCCACCCCAGTTGTTTTGCTAGCTGAGTCTCCCAAGGTGCTCTACCACTAGCCACCCTACTAGCCGAGAGTCCCAAGGTGCTGCTCCACTAGCCGCCCTGCTTGATGAGTATCCCAAGGTGCTGTGCCCCTTAGCCGACCTGCTAGTTGAGTCTTTCAAAGGTACCTGCAAGGCTTTGGGGCAGACTGTCTGGCTTCACCAACCTCCCCTGCTGCAGGATGCAAGAGTCAACTGCCAAACCTGAGTGATACAACTCTTTTAAGCCCTCTTTTTAAAGTAAGGCTGCCAGTTTGTCAGAGCTCTCCCAGCTATCACTGCAGGTCCCATGAGTCTCCTTCCTGGAATTCCTCTTCAGGGTCCTTCCAGAACCCCTCACTTCTCCTTCAGATTTCCATCTCTAGCAAGCTCCTTCTCCAAGAGCCCTTCTCCAGTGAGCTCCTTCTTCAGGAGCCCATCTCCATTGAGGTCCTTCCCCAGGAGCCCTTCTCCACTGATTTTCTTCCTCAGGAGCCCTTCTCCAATGAGCTCCATCTCCAGGAGCTCTTCTCCAGGGGGTCTCTTTCTGGGGCTCCTCCTCCGGACTTCCCCTCCTGACTCCCCTCCTGACTGACTTTAAGACTCCTGGCAGTCTCCTTTTATGCTTAAATTAGGGGGTGTGGCTATCCTGGGGGAACCCCTGACTGGTTGGCTAAGAGGGTAATGCTGATTGGTTATGCAGATCAAGGACTTGACTGCATAACAAATCAGCAGAGAAACCTGCTGCCCAGCCCTCAGGCTCTCTCCCTAGCACACACTACCCCAATGGCTTTAACTGCAATTCTGTTGTTCAAACCGCTGACAGCAGTATTGCCTTTCATGTTCCACCATAGGAGCCACTAGATCAGGACTCCTACAGGTGGCATTATCACTTTTAAATTAAGTATCTGCCCCTAAATATGAAGGTCAGGAAAGGTAAGGCTAATCCTTCCTGACCCCCTTTGTCTGCCAAATATACATTTCAAATAAATAAAAAAAACAGTGAAAGCAGCAGCCAGAGCTGCTGATGGGACACCCTCACTTTGTTTATTGTGGAGCACCCGCTGCAGCTACGATTTCAGCCACTACAATATACTTCTTGTTGCCATTTGTTTTCATTTACAAATTAGCAAAGACAGAAATTACTGCGTAGTTTTGTTTATCAGACAGACATAATGGCTTAGATAGTCTGAACCGCTGGAATCAGTGATCGCAGCTGCTCATTGGCGCTTTTCCTCTTTAGTGATAGAAACCATGACTCCTTCTTGAACTATGCTTTGATGGGCTACTTTGTGACAGGGAGCAATTTCTGAGGGCTTTGTAATAGGACTAGGAGCGATGATGGTGTCACGTGATGCCTGCAGACTGATAAGCAGACCATAGAGAGAGTTCTCTTCTCCCTCTCCTTTAACCTGACTAAATTCAATTTTTAAGAGGGGATTCCACATTTCAATTGTCTTCTACTGGGGTCTGCCATCCTAACAACCAATCATATCATCATTTTACATCACTATTGGTGGATTTAATGTCACAATGGACTTGGAGATGAAACAGGCCCCACCGCACCACATGCTGCTGACCTCACTGCTGAAGGTGCTGAAAAAAGCAAAAGCTCAAGAGAACCAGCCTGTTCGTGCAACCTCACATACATCAACAGTTTCTCCCCTAACTGAGGATAGATTCCTACATGAGCTGCTTCCCTTTAGGGAAACTCTAGAAGCTATCTCGATGGAGCTGAAATCCTTAAGATCCAACATGGGAGACCTGGGGAGGAAAATAAGGGATGTGGATGCCAGGGCCTCATCACTGGAGGCCTGGAAAGACCGAACGGACCCGGAGATAGTCAAACTTAGACAACAGATGGCCAAACTTCAATCAAAAACTGAAGACCTGGAAGGAAGGAGTCGAAGATACAACATCCTTATCTTTGGCCTACCTGAATCTGAGGAAAGTACCAACGTAGTTGCCTTTACTCGAAAGTTGCTAGCCAAAGTCATGGGCCCATCTCCTTTTAACCCCGGATACCAAATGAAGCATGTGCACAGGTCACTGAGACCACGACCCCCAGAAGGAGAACCTCCGAGACCCATAATCCTAAAATTTCTCAGCTATTTGGAGAAACAACATGTGTTGTCCAAGGCCCGGGAGCTCCAGGCTATCCTTTGGGAAGACAGACCTCTGTGTATCACACAAGATCTACCCCTGGAAATGCATCAAAAAAGAACTGCCTTTCATCCCATAGTCTCAAAAATAATTGCTGCTGGAATGAAATTTATAATGTCATATCCAGCTCATCTCCAGATCTGCATCAATGATAGATGGTACTCCTATAACACTCCCAAAGCTGCCAAGCAAGACCTAAAGCAGAGACTTCCTGACCTTTTCAGTTCTACCAGAACTTTATTTGTCCTGGTTACTGAATAGCTGTTTTAAGTTGTTTACCTAATGCTGTGTTTAGTTGAAATTCCCTTTGGATCACTCACCTCCTGATAGTTAGATGAAGGTGTAACAGTGGCCTTCAGGGGATACTGTTGCTCATCCATGAATTTTCCCTATCTGAGTCAGCCATGAGCGCCTCTCCTACAGAGGGCTGGAAGCTGGCTCTCAACCTCTAACCATCTCCCAGGAATCCATCCAAAGGGAACTTAGTATTAAACAGCTGTTCCCAGCCGGTAGGATTAGTAGAGCACCGGTGCCAGACTTAATTGGTTCCCCAAGTGCGTTCCAGGGTAATGGGCGAGACAAATCATTTTTGCTTGTTGTTTTTGTTTATTTTCCTACTGCTATAGCATTCTAATAGCCTCTTCAAACAAGTCAGAGGCATTAAAGGACTCAGACTAAGTGGTGGAAGGGTCTCTTCTTGAACAATTGGTATTATCTCACTGGATGAGTATTACAGCCTCTGCCACATTTAATTTTATCCACATGATGGATCCTGGGCATAGACAGCAGGAATTTTTAGCCCCTTCAGCGATTACCTGCACATAGTAGGAAAGGGAAGCTAAGCTACTGCTCTATCTAATTCTAGGGTCCCCAGATTAACATCTCAGTTATAACATTAAGGGGGGGAGAGCGAGAGGAATGCTGGAGTCCTGCGTGGCACCATGAATTGGATTAAGATGGGGTTGTCCTTGCTCCTATTCACTGGGTACATTAAACAGTTTACTTCTATTTATCCTAACCTTCCTGCCACAGTGAATGGAACCAAGTAAAATAGGGGTCATTCTCTTCTAATACTGTTTTTCTATACTTGTTACAGATTTGAATTTCTAGAGGGGGACAATGTAAATAGTTTAATTAGTTGGGGGAAATGGGTAGTTTTGATAACCACGTTGTTGTTACTGGACAAATGAATATTACCTGTGACCTCAGGGGAGGGAGATGGGTTAGTATATTCTCAAATCTTTTCCATTGGCCCCTACTCACAGGTTAAAAGCTTCATATATGCCTGGCATTTGCAATTTGAAAAGTTAGCTGACGTTTTTTTTTATTCACAATGGAATATTGAGGTCTAGTAGATTGATTTATAGGGAAGGCGGAGGGGGTATGGAGTGTGTCTTAAGTTCCACAAAGGTGGGAGATACCTGTCTTTCACTTTGTTCATTTTATTTCTACAAAATGGGGAGTACAACCTTTAAAGTTGTGACATGGAATGTTAGGGATGTTAGGGATCCTACGAAGCGATATCAAGTTCTAAAACACTGTGCTTTGATACCTGCTAATATAATTTTTTTGCAAGAGACCCATCTCATTGTTAAAGAGACCACACAGCTACGCAGGCAAGAAGTAACTCAATTTTTTGCCTCTGGCAATTCTTCCTTGAGCAGAGGGGTAGCCATTCTGATAAGCAAGCAATAACACACAACGAGGTGTGGGTTACGTGCTGATAAGAGCACACCCAGGGGTGACTAAGGCACGAGGCACTTGCACCGAGTGCCTTATGCCCCTGGGCATGCTCTTATCAGCATGTAACCCACACCTCGGAGTGTGTTATTGCGCTTATAAAATGGGTTCCTTAAGTAACTATTTAGGGAAAAAAAAGTGAAAAAAAAAAAAGGAAAATATCTTAATAGTTTTAGGTTTTAATATCTGAAGTCAAAAAATAGTCCCTCTATCTAGGTAGTTTTTGTAATGGTTGATGTGGACTGCATGCACCCCCCCAGATATATATAGATAGTGGTCAGGTTGTCTCTCTGTATATGTTTTTAATTCCTTATTGTGGTTTTATTCTCCGTATAGCGTAATTCTAGTAGCGTCCTCTACATTTTGACATACTGTTTCTGTTGCCCTGCGATAGCGAGCGTGTCCTGTAGCGGCCACCGTATACAGGTATTTCCGGGTTGACCTTTTTTTTATTTTTTATATTTGATTTAGTGTGTGGTGCGCTTTTGTTTAAATGTTCGTCCGCTGTATAGAGCTGTTGGGCTGTGCAAATAATAAATATAAAGCTGCAGGGGATTAGGCAACAAGATTAGAGGCAGCAAAGCAGCATGGAGAGAACGTGAAAGGCATCTGTAGGAGCGGTTTCGTTCTGAGCAGTCACAGTGTACGTGATGTACTTGTTTTTTTATATTTTTACATGTGGCAAAAAAGGGTGTGGATGAATTCATTTGAATTAATTTTGGCTACAGAGAGAAAGCTACGTGTTGGTTGGTATCTTGTGATATAGCGCTGTGAGGTTTTAAAAATATTTTGCAGCTCGGATAGTGTAGGTGAATGAATTGCCAGCGTTGTGAGGTCGCAGAATGGAGAAAAGTGCCGGTTGGCATATATACATGCTGATAAGGACACGGCTTAAACGTCCTTTCAGCCAATGAAATTAAGGCATTTGTTTTACTCATTTTATAATGAATAATGTTCCATTCCAAGATGCCTTGACTATTTCTGATCCTGAAGGTAGATTTATCCTGATTAAGGGGAACTATTCACCATACAGAGTTAGTCCTAGGCTGCCTCTATGGACCGATCAGAGGAGATGCACAGTTCTTTATGGAACTTGAGAACAAATTAGCCTCACTACTACCTACCCACTTAATATTGGGTGGAGATTGGAATGTCCCACCCACACAAGATCTAGATCATTCATACTTACCCATGAAACCCCACTCCAATCCTCAAAGAACCCTAAGAGATTTTATTGATATGCTGGGTCTATATGATACGTGGCGTATCCTTAACCCTTCTCACCATCTTTATTCCTTTTACTCACCCATCCATCATTCTTGGTCCAGGCTTGACTATATATTAATCAGTCTTCCCTTACTATCCAGCTTATGCCAAACTGGAATAGAACCAATTGTCTTACCAGACCACTCCGTAGCCTGGATAGTTATATCCCCTGATTCTGATATGCAAAAAGACTCCTCTTGGAAGCTGAACACACAACTCTTAAAAGACAAATCCCATACCAAGAAGATCTCTACACTTATACAATCCTTCACAAGGATCGGTCCCAAGAGCAGACATTGAATGGTGTGCACTTACATGCTACCTTCGGAGATAACTTATTAAATGTCTTCTTATAGGAAAAAATCAAGACAGAAAGAGGCACTAACACTTTTATCTCAGATCAGAGCCACTGAGCTAGCCCTTTCTGCATCCACCTCACCTGCCTCTATAAATGCCCTACTTTTACTGAGAAACAAGTATGCAGACATTCTTAGAGAAAAAGCCAAATAATTCCTCTTGAAAACACATTCTAAATATGTAGACCAAGGAGAAAAAGTTGGTAGCTTCTAGCTCTCTGCTTGCAAAAGCTTGAAAGCTCCAGACTGATTCCCTCGATCACTGCCCCAGACGGCTCTATTAAGACTACATCCCGTGACATAGCCTTAGTCTTTGAAAATTATTATCGTAAGCTATATGGTAAAAATCCTTCACCACCGGAGGCTCAAGCCATTGAAGACTATTTGGATTCTGCTCATCTTCCATGTCTTCTGGAACATCACCCCACCACCCTTTCATCCCCCATCTCTCTCATTGAAGTGAGTGAAGCTATTAATAACTTGGCTCTGGACAAAGCACCAGGCCCGGATGGCTATCCCTCTAATTTTTTATAAAAGTTTCTCCAAGGAATTGTCCGCATTGTTACTGAAGTTCTATGAATATGTAATTCAGGCAGATACATTGGGCCTATCACTTTTTGAAGCCACTATAGTACTTATTCTCAAACCAGACAAACCAGTCACACAACCATCTAGCTACCATCTCATTTCCCTCTTAAAGTGCGACTCAAAAATTCTCACAAAAATTCTCTCTACATGCATCAAGAAAGTCTGGACACTCCTGCTGAGTCCAGAACAAGTAGGTTTAGTGCCTGAAAGATCATCTGCAGATCATATTCAGAAACTAGATCATATCTTTCAGGCTGCCTACTCTTCTCCCTCTCCTATGGCTCTTATCCCTCTACATGCCAAAAAGACATTTGACAGAGTGGATTGGGATTTCCTTTGGTCCACTCTCTGAGCTATGGGCTTCCCCTCTAGTTTTATACATTGGGTTCAAAACATATACTCTCCCCCCCCACGCTAAGATATATTGTAATGGGGTCTTTTCTTCCCGCTTCCCTCTCTTCACCGGTACTAGGCAAGGTTGCCCCCTTTCACCTTTTCTCTTTAACCTATACCTGGAACGTCTCATTAGACATATTTAATTATCCCCTCAAATTCAAGGGATTCAGGTATTAAACTCTAACTTCACACTATCAATGTACGCTGATAATATTCTCTTGCATTTGCAATGACCCACCATCTCGCTAAAGAAGCTCTTGAAGTCATTTCTCAGTTTAGCCATTTCTCCAATTACAAATTAAACTTGACTAAAACTGAGACTTTCCCCCTCAGTCATCACACTCATAAGGCAGACTTTTCATCTTTTGGCATGAAATGGTCCTCTCATTCACTCAAATACTTGGAGATCATGTTAACAACTGACTCTGCTCTTACCAAAAAGCTGAATTTGGATAACCTAATGTCCACTATACAACAAGATCTTAAGAGATGGGAGTCTCTCCCAATTTCTCTAAGGGGAAGAATAAATATTATCAAAATGAATGTTCTGCCTAGAATTTTTTATCCTCTAAGTGTGTTAAATATCTGGTTGCCTTTAACATTTTTCTGCCGTATTCACTCCCTCATAGCCAATTTCATTGGGCTGAACAAACATCCCAGGCGCACCTACTTCAAACTGTGTCTCCCCAAAAATCTGGGTGGTCTCCGTCTAACAAACTTCCTATTGTACTACTTGTCCAATCATTTTATTAAAATAGGACAATGGCTGATAAGCACGGACAAAGAATATTTTCCCACATGGAGGCAAATAGAACAACTTCTTCATACACATAACTTAACTGCTCCTCTCATTTTTTATTTGCCTTGGAGGAACCTACAAGCACCCCTCAAAAATCTGCACATAGGCACCTCAATTAGAGTCTTCTCTCAGCTTTGCTCCTTTCTTAAGTTTTGTCCTCAGAAAGACCCCTCCCAACCTTTTATCCTCAACCCAAATATTAAGATAGGTGGCTCCTGTTTAACATCGGGTTGGTTGCCACAATTAAGAGAAATTACAGTAGCTCATCTCTACTCCTCGGATTCTCTTCTTTGCTCCCCTGATATCATCTGGAAATTTCAAATACCTCAAGTAAACATCTTCAAGATTTTCCAGCTCAGACACTTAATAAGCCAGCTATTTGAGCCTACCTCTAAACTTCCAACCTGTCTCTCATCCTGACTCAATTAAAATATATAGTGGACAGACCACATGGAATTTCATTATTATATTCCTACTTCTTATCTCTGAGATATCCCAAACCACTTAGGGGTTCTAAAATCTAGGGTACCCTGACACTTGACATGATATTAAACTGGACACAGATTTGGAAGGATCTACACATCTACATCCCTAAGGACAGACTTAGACTTACAAAATATCATATTCTCAATGATATGTACTACACTTCTGTTATACCTGTCAAAATTGGCCATCTATCCTCTTCAGCATGCTCTAGATGCAGCAACTCAAAAGGGAATATATTGCACATTCTATGGCATTGTGAAAAAGTGTCCTCTTTGTGGCAGACAATTCAATCCAAATTAGACCCCCACTAGGCTAGATGGTCTCTTTAACATTGAGGTTTGTATCCTAGGTGTTTACAGCACCATTAGTGTAAAAGAAAGATACCACATGGCCTTAATTTCAGTTGTTGTCAAGAAATTAGTGTTATGCCATTGGATGGAGCAGCTCATAATATTCTACAATGAATGGCTAAATGAACTTTCCACTTGTTTCTGAACTGAACGTCTCATAGCAAGCTCTAACAACAAACTTCAAGCTTTTGACAGAAAATGGGGTAAACTCTACGCCCTATATTTACATTAAGAAATATTTTATTTCTAGCTCTCCATTTGTACTATCTTGTAGATAAGCAACAATAATCAAACCTTACTTTAATATTTAATTTCAATATAGAAACACTCTGGGGGAGAAACAGGGTGGTGGAGGGGGAAGGGATTAGTTAGATGACAAGACTTGTACTGTTTTTCTTGTCAACATCTCCATATGTATGGTTTATAATGAAAAACAATAAAAAGTTGAATTTCAATTTCTGACGGCTTCAAAATGTCCGTGACAGCATGAGCCACTTCAAATGTCAGAAAAGTTGTTGTACTATCAACGTGATGTCAGAACGATAGTACAACTTTTTGACCTTTGCACTGTCCTACAGCAACATTTGAGCAGTTTCTGAAATCCATGTACAACTGAGCTTGTCCATATACTATAACATCTTTGTATAATATATATGTTGGGCCAATAAACAGCATCACAGTGTCCAATGTGTTTAGTTCTTCAGACACCAGTTTTTCTATGGACAATTTACAGAATATACAGCTTTCACTATAATGCTTTTAATAAAAGTGTAATTAGATACAATGACTTTTAATTATTTATAATACTTTGATCTTGTTTTATTGATCAGGTAATGTAACAAACATCACACTATCAAATGACTATGGCTTTCTTTAAAACTTTCTGATTAAAAGCACAACAGCTGAATGTTCCTATTGTAGCAGGGACATTAGTTGTGGTATATATTACATGCTTGTTCTTCCATTTCTTTCTGAATTGCATAGGTAAACGTGACTAAATACCTTCATACCAAAGCTTTATATAAAGATAATTACACACTGCCCCAGGGCTGTGACTCATTTGTGAGAGTCTCAGACACTTGAAGCAGGCGCCACTAATTATGTGAGCCCTGACCTGCTTTGCTGGGTGTCTAATTCACATGACAATTATGTTTTATGGATTTGGCAAGATGAGGTAGAGCTGTGACTTGAGCAAGTATAGATACGGAAATGGTACCATGAATTAAGAACTCAAGCAAAATTGCTGAATTTGACCTATGAAATATCAGACATGTTTGAATGGGCTTATATAAATATCATACCTGGGAGAACAAAGCTTGGTAATGACGCATCTTTGAAGAAATGTTGCACAGCTGTCACTGTATTCATCTGTGTAATTCATTCTCTTTAATCCCATCAAACCAGTCCTTACTCCTAAAGGAAAGTGTCATTCTCCCCTCTCAATGGTCAAGACAGCAATGATTGTTTTCTTGCAGTCATTACTGGGGGTTGATTTTTTTTTCCTTATTGCCAGTCCCCCCAGTCTGCAGCCCAACAAATCAGAGGTGAAAGAACAACAAATCTGGGTGTCGACATAAGTAACTGGGTCAAAAAGTTACACTCACTTGCCTTACAGTGTATGAAATGGCAGAAAACATACTGGCATATCCCAACACAATGAGACAGCATGTCTCTTCCTTAGGGGCCCCTAGAGTATGACTATGTGTTTGTAACCTTTGTCATGCATTCGTTTGTGTTTTTCTCCCAATCCTCAGGCCTGCTTTGTGTTGGTTGATGTCCTCCTGCTCCCATCCACCACTACCCATCAAACTGTGTCTCTGCATGGGTCAACACAGTGTGGGGTCTTAGAATACTGACAACCATTATCGAGAGGGCAGCATTTTATATTTACTTTGTTTTTCTCCCTCAGCCACCCTCCACCCCCAGTACCTGACCTCAGCCTACTATTGGCCTTACAAGCACCAGTGTCCCTTGTGGCTGGAGGGGGAATCTCTAGAGCCTATCCACAGGGGACACTGGTGTCACAGAATGACACTTGCCTTGGCAGTCAAGTACTCCCCGACCTTGATCTCCCACATGCCAGTGTATTGGGTTCACTCCCAAACCTGGGTTAGTGGCACCACAATGCAGAGTAGTGTGGCTGGGCTATGAAATGACCTGCAGTGGGAGGATATTTTATTCAGATCAGTATCTGGGATCATGAAAAGCACCCATCTAATCCAAATGGTTTTAGCAAACCACACCTCAAAGTGAAAAAAAAAGAAATTTACATGACCTAATCTGTAAGTTAATTTTACCGTAACGTTGCTGTTGGCTTTGAGTGCATTGTTTGCATGGAGCTGTGTGAAATAGCTTTTAAGAGGTGTCATTGTTTCAACTACCATCCCATCTTTATGCATCATCGCCTTCTTATTAGTACTCTTGTGTGATTAATTGCTTGAGGTGTGACAAACTACTCTATTCATTTAGTAAGACATTGAGCCTGTGGTATCCATCAGCTCATGGATACCACAGACTGTCTTGAACTCACATTACTTGAAACTGCTTCAACCACTATTCCAGCTGTCAAATTATCATTTGGGTGTAGAGAACAGCTGTGGAAAGCTGTCATGTGGTTGTCATTGCCCTGGGAACTACTTATGCTTGTAGTCCTGTGTTCAGGGGGCCAATCTTATTTTAAATTAGTGGTTCAAAGGCAGCATGATGCTAGTAGGGATGCTTGCTAGAAAGTCTGCTTAGAGAATTACTTAAAATGTGCATATTTAAAGTGGGCATAAATAAAACAATACTAATGACTTGCAAAACTTTTTCCCTATCTATTTTTCCCTTCATATTAGGTTTCAGAAAGAAATTGTTTCAATGGGGAATGCAAGTTTAGTCTCTTTTTTCCTTTTATATACAGATTTTTCTCCAACTTCCATCCATGGTCTTAGTAGCATTCTACTAGCCCCATCACTGACCAGTCTCATGGATTTACAGGATAACCACCACTTAAACAGGACTATGTTGGCAGACGGTCTGCCATGGAAGGTTGTGCAGTACCTGTGGGGGATGTCAAGCGTGTCAGGGCATTTCCCTACATTTCCTTCCTGGGGAATCTATGTGTGATGTGCTCACACATGTGTGTGTGTTGACACATATGAATGGTGCATCAGCATTTGCCCGCCATGATTGCTGGCCCCCTGGTACTACTGCCTCACCTCTGTCAGGTAGCAGGCAAGTGGTGAGACACAGAGACCCACCTCTTTGAAGGAGAAGAACTGTACTTGGTATGCTCAGTTCTCCCTCACACAGCCAGCCCCAAGTGGCTTTGGTCTATTCCCAATCCTGGGAATCCATATAAACAAGATAGTTAGTGAGGCAAACACCAAGATAGAGAAGTTGATAGGGAGAAGGGCTGGGGTAAATGGAGAACTAGGCAAAGGCAGTAAGGACATGAATGGGGCTAAAAGGGGTAAGGCTATCAAAAAATGGAGGGCAAGGAGTACCAATGCCTGTAGTCTGGGTAACAAGCTCCATGAACTAGTGGCCTTGATGGAAGAGAGATACCTGGATATTGTAGCAGTCACAGAAACATGGTACACAGAGAACCATGACTGGGATGTTAACATACCAGATGACATAGTCCACAGGAGGGACAGGGAGGGTAGAAGAGAAGGAGGAATAGCTCTCTATGTAAGGGAAGGGATCAAAGCAATGGAATTAAAGGGTAAATAGGGAGGAGAGGAGGCACTGTGGGTCACCCTAGAGAAAGGAAATGGCACCACAATCTACACAGGTATTGTATAGAGACCCCCATCTCAGAGGTAGGAAATGGACAAGGAAATAATAGAAGGTATCCTTAGGATGTCAGAAAAAGGGGAGATATTGTTGATGGGGACCTGAATATGCCCAATGTTAACTGAAGCACCTTTGCTGCAGCTACATCCAAGAGCAGGGCCATTCTCGATGCCCTACAGGGAGCATGCCTCAGACAGCTAGTGTTGGAACCCACTTAGGAGGGAGCAATCTTAGACCTGGTAGTCTTAAATGGGACCAAGAGAAGATCTCAAATTTAGATGTGGGTAGCCATCTGGGAACAAGTGACCACCAAACAGTGTGGTTCATGATAAACACAGCCATAGAGATGAGCCATACAAAAGCGAGGGTACTGTACTTTAGGAGGGCTGACTTTGTCAAAATGGGAGAGTGTCTCAGAAAAGCACTTGTAAATGGGCAAGAAAGAGGGGTGGAGGAACAATGGGGAAAAATCAAAACTGCCATCAAAGAGGCAACCAGCCTTTGTGCGAAGCAAATAAACAAATCAAAATGAAAGAAAAAGCCACAATGGTTCTCAAAAGAGGTGGCGGGGAAGATTAGGGAGAAAAAGACAGCATTCAGAAAGTATAAGGAAACACAGAAGAAGCAGGACAGACAACTGTACCAGTTAAAGCAGAAGGTAGTGGGGAAGGCAGTCAGAACAGCAAAGGCCCACACCGAGGAAAAGATAACCAACTCAGTTAAGAATGGTGATAAAACCTTTTATAGTTACATTAGGGAGGAAAGAAAGACCAAGGAAGTGATAGTGAGGCTTAATAAAGTGGAGGTGGGTGGGCAGAGGGTGACAGTGAAAAAGCAGGGATACTGAATGAATACTTCTGCTCAGTATTCACAAAAGAGGAGGAGGAGAGGTACCTAATGCACTCAATAGAAACACTCTGGATAGGGGGGTTGATACCAGTCCAGTCACAGAAGATAGCGTTCCGAAAGAACTCCTAAAACTAAAGGTGGACAAAGCAATGGGCAGTGATGGGATTAACCCCAGAATTCTGAAAGAACTAAGGGGAGAACTAGTGACATTACTGACTACCCTTTTTAACAAATCATGGGAGGATGGTGTGGTACCTAAGGACTGGAGGAGGGGGGATGTGATTCCTCTTCACAAAAGTGGGAGCAAAGCAGAGGCAGAAAACTACAGACCTGTTAGTTTGACCTCAGTGGTAGGGAAAATGACGGAATCACTTCTGAAAGAAAGAATTGTTGAGTACGTAGAGGCCAGTGAGGCACAGGACCCAAGGCAGCATGGATTCACAGTGGGAAGATCATGTCAGATCAATCTAATAGATTTCTTTGACTGGGTGACTAAAAAAGTACACCAGGGAGGGGCTGTGGACATGGTCTACCTAGACTTTAACAAGGCATTTGACACAGTCCCACACAAAAGATTAATAAATAAATTAGTCAGCCTGGGAGAGAGTTCCAGGGAGGTAGCCTGGGTAAAAAATTGTCTGGACAACAGGACACAGAGGGTAATAGTAAACGGAGTCCACTCCAAAGAAAGGGGGTTTACTAGAGGAGTACCGCAGGGTTCAGTACTTGGTCCAGTCCTTTTTAATGTCTTTGTAAGTGACATTGCAGAGGGACTGGAAGGAAAAGTATGTCTCTTTGCAGACGACACAAAGATCTGCAAGATGACTGATATGCAAGGGGGGTGTGGAAAGGATAAGAAGGGACTTGGCAAGGTTGGAGAAATGGTCAAATGTATGGCAGTTTAGATTCAATGCAAAGAAGTGCAAAGTAATGCATCTGGGAAACAAAAACCCAGGGGAACAGTACACAATTGGGGGGAGGGGGAGGTACTAACAACAACAAAAATGGAAAGGGATCTGGGAGTAGTCATATCAGATGACCTAAAGGTAAGCAAGCAATGTGAGAAGGCAGTAAGACAGGCTGGTAGGATACTGGGATGTATAGGAAGAGGCATCACTAGTAGAAAACAGGAAGTTGTTACCCCTCTGAACAGACAGATAGTAAGACCCTATCTGGAGTACTGCATGCAGTTCTGGAGACCCCATCTCTGCAAGGACATAGACAGGAAGGAGGCAGTCCAGAGGAGGGCAACTAAAATGATGCAGGGTCTGCACTAGAAGCCATACGAAGAGAGACTAAAGGAGCTTTATATGTATACCCTTAAGGAAAGGAGGGTGAGGGGGGACATGATAGAAACTTTCAAGTATTCTCAAGGGAATTAGCAAAGTTTAGGACAGTAGTATCTTTCAGAAAAGAGATGTGCAAGAACAAGGGGGCACAATTTGAAGATAGAGGGGGGACGGCTCACGGGCAAAGTGAGGAAGTATTTTTTCATGAAGATGGTGGTGAATGCATGAAATGACCTTCCCAGGAGGTAGTGGAGTCAAAAACAGTGGGGGAATTCAAGAATGCATGGAACAGACATAAGGTAATTCTGGTGGAGGGTAGGAAGAAGTAGGCTGTGGTTAACTAGGATCTGCAGCTTATCCAACAGGTAGGGGAAATGGGCAGACTGGGAGGGCCAAGTGGTCCTTATCTGCTGTCAATGTCTATGTTTCTATGTTTCTGTGTTTCTGTGTCACTGGCATGACAGGTGGCAAGGCATCCATCACCTCAGCACTCAATGCCACTGGGCCAGCTAGGCTTAGTCTCTTTTTGACTTTTCTTTAATTTTTAATGTTGCTACCTGGGGCCCTATATTCAAAAGGATTTCTCCAATTCTGTGCCTATGGAAAAAGTCTTTCAAATATAGGCCCCATGGTATATTGACGTCAGTAAATGGATGTTGAATGTAAAAAGTAAGTAATATGCTGGCAGAACCCCTTTCCTAATTAAAAAAATGCACCTTTATTCTGTTGATTTGTTGGAATTACTTTTATTTGTTTTCTTCCTGTGGAAGGAGGATGAGATGGGTGACACTAGTACTGCTGAAGCAGAACAGGGCATAGCAAAGGTAAACAGAACTAGTATGGCAGAAAGCCACACAACAGGATTATAGGGTGAATAAAGACAGACTGAAAAGGGTCAGGATGACCATATCTATTCTTGTAGGGTGCTACAAAACAGAGCCGGTGTGTTAGTAGATCAGAATATCTTGGTGATCCACTGACAGACATGAATCAGATGTTTTGGTTTCAACAGGTAGGTAATGATGTTTGGAATATTAGGATATTAGAACCCTACTGGATTTTAAAGATGGAGTTTAACTTGTACTGTACACAACTAGTGTGTAGGACTCATGAATTTCATGTACTGCATCTAGTAAATGTAAAATTACGACTTTCCCTTGTAATGTCCTAACTGATAAAGTACAGCAAGTAGGATTCACAAATGCTATTGTGACAAATCTCATCCAGTGCTTCTACATGGCCAATCCCATTGCCCCATTAGTACCATATAGGGCTGGACAAAACTAGCAAATACTTCTGTCATGGAATTTTCATGATTCTGTCAATTTCATGAAATTCTGAGGGATTTTTCTGAATTTTTTTCATTTGTCATAAATCAGTAATTCTTTCAGGCAAAGATCTGATGTTTAGCAAACTTACTTTGTTAAAGAGAGCCAAAAGAGATGCCAAATTGCATGACTTTTGGATGAGTGGTGTGGAATTTATAGGGTCTAAATATTTGGCAATTTAGTTTTTATGCAAACATTCCTGAAAATGTTTCTGTGCTTACAACTTAGCCACCATTGATGCTAGATAACTAAAAAGTTCACTGGCCTACGCAGCCAGTATAGCGTTATTCCTGTGCAACTGTGTTAGTTTGGTTTTGGCCGTTCGCACTGTCTATTCCAGAGGAATTACCACCCTGTAGGGGTACGAAGGCAAGGAACCCTCAGACAGGGTTCCACCTGTAGAGGTACAATGGGACAGTTACCATGGCTAAAGGTACCTTAGGAATCCCCCCCCAAAAAATTTTTGTATCATCCCCAAAAGGGAGGCAACATGAAGCATATGAGCAAGCAGTAACTGAGACCTAGGAGCAGTAACTGTAACGTAGTAATAGAGAAGTATAAGCAGTTTGATAATGCAATGAGATGCTCAGTTGTCATAATGACTGCCCAGGTCTGCCTAGCATGATACCGATGGTTTGCCTTAGGAGAAGGAGATTCCTTAAGGAGAGAGGGAATGGCAGGACATCCTCCAACTCTATCCAACAATGGAACCTACCTAAAGAAACTAGGGGAAACAACTAAGCTAACTAAGTGTTATGACCTGAGGCAACGGAGGAGAGAAAAAAAACCCTATGAGGAGGAAATCTCTGGGGATCCAAGGCCTAGGTCACCTTCCCTTCAGGCTTGGGATAGTTTATTTAGTGACAGCTCTGCAGCTACAATTTGGAAAACCCAATTAAAGGGAGGTGGAAAAATATTCCAATTTGGAGGAAGGCTCTCACTCAAACCCTCTAGCAGGAACGCCGTGGCAGATTGCTAGAAAACTCTGCAACAATACATGCATCCAAGGAGCAGGAGGAGAGCAACAACTGCTGAGGCACTCACCTGGCCTACCCACCCTAAATCAAACCAGATGAACCAGAGGCAGTCGTAGGGAGGTTGAGGTGAAGGTGCCTCACTAGGGAAACACTATATAGTGGAACACTAGAGCCACCCTTCACCGCTAGTCTTAAATTCTACACCAGGAGTTGCTGTCGCATAGCAGGCAGCTAAAGCCAAGCCCGGGGTGAGGACATTCCCAGATATGGGCCAGGTGAGAAGGATCCTGCCCTCAAGTTGGACACACTCGAGATGCAGACTAAAACATAGCGAGACCGTCAGCTGCAGGAACCCTCCACCAAAATAAAATGGCTGGCATGCCCCATTAATTGATTGAGAGCTGAAAAGCTGGTGAGCTGAATGACCATGGTGTGCTGAGATTGTAATGAGCATTGACTGCTGAGACCTTGCAAGGTTGAATGCAGATCGAGTGCAGCACAAGCCCAGGCTGAAGCCGAGGTGATGGCAGTAGGCATGAAGCAATGGTTTGCATAAGCAAGGAGCAATGGTTGTGTAAGCAAGTGTGGACCTGATAGGTCAGCAAGCAGTAGTGGTGATAGGTGGACCTGCATAACATACTGTATAGCAATAAACAGCACTTAATTGGGGCAAGCTAGCCAGACAGTTCAAAGCCAAATCAAGGTGACAAACTCTGAGGATTTTCGGCGGTGAAGACAGGATTTAGAACAGAATTAATTAGCCACAGAGGCCATGAATCCCCAAACACCTCCCACCACATGCAGATTTAAAGCTAATTTAATAGCCTCAGCAGGATCATCAGCTAACCTCAGAGTAACCCAATGTACAATAGCAATGCGAGTAAACAAGCAGTAGCAGGAAGCAATTAGGCCTGTGCAGCAGTAGTGAAAACAAATGAGTACACTGAGTTGTAACTGCAGTAAACAAGCATTTGTCAATGCCGAATGTTGATTGCGTTGGTCTGTTGAGCTTGCGCAGTGGGCCTCTGTTACTGGCTCAGTCTGTTTGTCCCGGTGCTGCAGGTGGCTCTTTTGTACTGGCTGCTGCGTGCGTTGGCACCTTGTTCTGCCGAGGAAGAAATACGCAGCTGACCCGACAGAGCTCCATTGAGGTGGCTCGCTCCCCCTGTCTCACTTGCTCATTCTGTTTCTCCTGGCACTGCAGGCTGCCCTTTTGTACTGGGCTCCTGCCTCTTTTGGCACCTTTTTCTGCCCACAAAGAAATCTGCAGCAGTCCCGACAAAGCTCCATTGAGCTCGCTCACTACCCTTCTCTCACTCGCTCATTCTGTTCTGCCAGCACTGCAGGCTGCCCTTTTCAACTGGGCTCCTGCCTGCGTTGCTGCATTCTTATGCTCATAAAGAAATTTGCAGCAGTTACAATACAGCTCTCTTGAGCTCACTCACTCACTCATTCTGGTTTTCCTGCCACTGCAGGCTGCCCTTTTGTACTGGGCCCCTGCATGCATTGCTGCCTTTTTCTGCCCACAAACAAATCTGCAGCAGTCCCAACAAAACCCCATTGAGCTTACTGACTCCCCCTTCCTCACTCGCTCATTCTGTGTCTCCTGGCACTGCAGGCTGCCCTTTTGTACTGGGCTCCTGCCTGCATTGGTAGCTTTTTCTGGCCAGAAGGAAATCTGAAGCAGTCCCGACACAGCTCCACTGAGCTCGCTCACTGTCCATCTGTCACTCTTGCATTCCATTTCTGCTGGCGCTGCAAGCTGGCCTTTTGTACTGGGCTCCTGCTTGCATTGCCAGATTTTCTGCCCACAAAGAAATCTGCAGCAGTCAGACTACAGCTCCATTGAGCTCGCTCACTACCGCTCTGTTACTCACTCGTTCTGTTTGTCTTGGCGCCGCAGACTGCGCTTTTGTATGGGGCTCCTGGCTGCGCTGGCACCTTTGTCTGTCCACAAAGAAATCCGCAGCTGTCCTGACAGAGCTCAATTGAGGTTGCTCAGTCTCCCTCTCTCATCACTCATTCTTTTTGTCCTGGTGCTGCAAGCTGCCCTTTTGTATGGGGTTCCTGCCTGCATTGGCCCCTTTTTCTGCCCACAAAGTAATCCCAGCAGTCCTGACAGAGCTCCATTGAGCTCACTAAGTCCCCTTGCTCACTCGCTAGTACTGTTTGTCCCACTGCTGCAGGCTGCCCTTTTCTACTGGGCCCCTGCCTGTATTGACGCCTTTTTCTGTCCACAAAGAAATCTGCAGCAGTTCTGACAGCGCTTCGGTGAGTTCACTCACTCCCCCTCCCCCTCCCTCACTCGCTCTCTCGTTCTGTTTCTCCCAGTGCTGCAGGCTGCCCTTTTGTACTGGGCTCTTGTGTTGGGGTCTTTGTCTGCCCGCAAACAAATCCACAGCAGTCCCAATTAAGCATAGTTGAGCTCAGTCACTCCCTCCCCCCACTCGGTCAATCTTAATCTGTCCCAAACACTGATTTCCCACAGTGACCGTGCTATTGTCCGGCAGGAGTGCAAAAACATATTTTAGCCAGGATGTAAAAAATGACAGCTATAGTGTTCATAAGGAGTTGTGAAAAAAATGCCACTGTTGAAAACGTGGCATGACAGTATTACAAATTTGCGAAATTACAAGGGTGCGTGGAAACAGTTCAACTCACTCTTGTAACACAGTCATGTTATGGCAGTACCAACAAAGCTCCGTTGAGCTCACTCACTCCCCTTCTCTCACTCGCTCATTCTGTTGTGCCAGCACTGCAGGCTGCCCTTTTCTACTGGGCTGCTGCCTGCATTGCTGCCTTCTTATGCCCACAAGGAAATTTGCAGCAGTTACAATACAACTCTGTTGAGCTCACTCACTCGCTCATTCTGGTTTTCCTGCCACTGCAGGCTGCCCTTCTGTACTGGGCCCCTGCATGCATTGCTGCCTTTTTCTGCCCACAAACAAATCTGCAGCAGTCCCAACAAAGCCCCATTGAGCTCATTGACTCCCCCTTCCTCACTCGCTTGTTCTGTGTCTCCTGGCACTGCAGGCTGCCCTTTTGTACTGGGCTCCTGCCTGCATTGGCGGCTTTTTCTGGCCAGAAGGAAATCTGAAGCAGTCCCCACACAGCTCCACTGAGCTCGCTCACTCCCCCTCTGTCACTCTCGCATTCCATTTCTGCCAGCGCTGCAAGCTGGCCTTTTGTAATGGGCTTCTGCCTCCGTTGCCGCATTTGCTGCCCACAAAGAAATCTGCAGCAGTCACAATAGAGCTCCATTGAGCTCACTCACTACCACTCTGTCACTCACTCATTCTGTTTCTCTTGGCACCGCAGACTGCGCTTTTGCATGGAGCTCCTGGCTGTGTTGGCAACTTTGTCTGTCCACAAAGAAATCCGCAGCTGTCCCGACAGAGCTCTGTTGAGGTAGCTCAGTCTCCCTCTCTCATCGCTCATTCTATTTGTCCTGGCACTGCAAGCTGCCCTTTTGTACGGGGCTCCTGCCTGCATTGGCGCCTTTTTCTGCCCACAAAGAAATCCCAGCAGTCCTGACAGAGCTCCATTGAGCTCACTAAGTCCCCTTGTCTCACTCGCTCGTACCGTTTCTCCCACTGCTGCAGGCTGGCCTTTTGCACTCGGCCCCTATGCCTGTATTGATGCCTTTTTCTGCCCACACAAAGAAATCCGCAGCGGTCCTGACAGCGCTTCAGTGAGTTTGCTCACTCCCACTCCCTCACTTGCTCTCTCGTTCTGTTTCTCCCAGTGCTGCAGTCTGCCCTTTTGTACTGGGCTCTTGGGTTGGGGCCTTTGTCTGCCACAAACAAATCCACAGCAGTCCTGACAGAGCTCAGTTGAGCTCGGTCACTCCCTCCCCCACTTGATTGATCTTAATCTGTCCCAAATGATGATTTCCCAGAGTGACCGTGCTATTGTCCGCAGGAGAGCAAAAACATATTTTAGCCAGGATGTGAAAAATGGCAGCTGTAGTATTCATATGGAGTTGTGAAAAAATGCCACTGTTGAAAATGTGGCGTGACAGTATTACAAATTTGCAAAGTTACAAGGGTGCATGAAAACAGTTCAATGCACGCTTGTAACACAGCCATGTTATGGAGTTTCATCACCAAATTTTCAACATAGGGATTTTGGGCCCACTGCTCAGGAACAGTGCCACTGTCATTTTCTTAATCTGTCCCAAACACTGATTTCCCACAGTGACCATGTTATTCTGTGCCGGAACTGAGAAAACACATTTCGGTCAGGATGTGAAAAATGTTAGCTGTACTGCCCATGAGGAGGTGTGACAAAATGGCACTATTGAAAATCTGGTGTGACAATATTACAAATCTACGAAGTTACAGGGGTGCGTGGAAAGTGCACAATGCACACTTGTAACACAGTCAATTGATGGGCTATCAACACCAAATTTTCAACATAGGCATTTTATGACCTCTGCTCATGAACAGTATCATTGTCATTTTCTTAATCTGCCCCGAACTGTGATTTCCCACAGCGACCGCTCTATTCTGCGCTGGAAGTGCGAAAACACATTTCGGCCAGGATGGTAAAAATGACAGCTGTACTGTTCATAAGTAGGTCTGAGAAAATGACAATGTTGAACATCTGGATTGAAAATATTAGAAATTCATGAACTTACGAGCATGCGTGCCAACTGCGCAACCCACGCTCGTAACACAGTCATTTTATGGAGTACCGTTACCAAATTTTCAACATAGGCATTTGAGGACCTCTACTCATGAACAGTGTCACTGACATTTTCTTAATCTGTCCTGAACACTGATTTACCACAGCGACCATGCTATTCAGCTGTCCCAACAGAGCTCTGTTGAGGTCGCTCAGTCTCCCTGTCTCATCGCTCATTCTGTTTGTCCTGGCGCTGCAAGCTGCCCTTTTGTAGAGGGCTCCTGCCTGCATTGGTACCTTTTTCTGCCCACAAAGAAATCCTAGCAGTCCTGACAGAGCTCTGTTGAGCTCACTAAGACTCCTTGTCTCGCTCGCTCGTACTGTTTCTCCCACTGCTGCAGGCTGGCCTTTTGTACTGGGCCCCTGCCTGTACTGATGCCTTTTTCTGCCCACAAAGAAATCTGCAGCAGTCCTGACAGCGCTTCAGTGAGTTCGCTTACTCCCCCTCCCTCACTCGCTCTCTCATTCTGTTTCTCCCAGTGCTGCAGGCTGCCCTTTTGTACTGGGCTCTTGTGTTGGGGCCTTTGTCTGCCACAAACAAATCCATAGCAGTCCTGAACAGAGCTCAGCTGGCGGGTCACTCCCCCCTCTCACTCGGTCGATCTTAATCTGTCCCAAACACTGATTTCCCACAGTGACCGTGCTATTGTCCGCAGGAGTGCAAACACATATTGTAGCCAGGATGTGAAAAATGACAGCTGTAGTGTTCATAAGGAGTTGAAAAAATGCCACTGTTGAAAATGTGGCGTGACAGTATTACAAATTTGCGAAGTTACAAGGGTGCATGGAAACAGTTCAACACACGCTTATAACACAGTCATGTTATGGAGTTTTGTCACCAGATTTTCAACATAGGGATTTTTGGACCTCTGCTCATGAACAGTGCCACTGTCATTTTCTTAATCTGTCCCGAACACTGATTTCCCACAGTGACAATGTTATTCTGTGCCAGAACTGTGAAAACACATTTCGGTCAGGATGTGAAAAATGACAGATGTACTGCTTATAAGGAGGTGTGAAAAAATGACACTGTTTAAAATGTGGTGTGACAATATTACAAATCTGCGAAGTTACAAAGGTGCGTGGAAAGTGTGCAACGCAGGCTCGTAAAACAGTCGTTTTTTGGATTTTTTCCACCAAATTTGCAACATAGACTTTTTGAGAGCCCACCTCATGAACACTGGCATTGTCATTTCATTAAACTGCCCCTAAGGGTGATTCCTCGCAGTGACCATGAAACCACCTTTTGGGGCAGATTAATGCCATGACAGTTCAAGAATTCATGAGGAGGGGTCCCAAAAACCCCATGTTGAAAATTTAGTGAAAAAATTCCCAAAAATGCCTGAGATATGCACTAAAGTTGAAAAAACCCTATTTATTACATTATACAGCTTACCGGCATTTCCTCAGTTCGCGGTCGGCTTTGAAGAGTGCAGACGTGTTCTTGGTCCAGTGAAGATCATCGCGCTGAGCTCCGGAGGTAGGTATGGGGTATGGGGGGTGTGGGGAGTCAGGGTGCGCAGTGGGTGGGTGCAGGTTGTGGGAGGGAGGCAGGGAGACTACGAGAGACCGTTTCCTTTTTTCAGGTACAAAACCTAAAAACGACTTCGCTGGACCGTTTTTCATTTACAGGGGCATGTGGCATGCTGGGGTGGGCTCCCAGCATGCCACTGGAGTCTTGTTTTTTGGAGGGCAGCTGTAGCCAACAGGGGATTGGGCACCCCTGTCGGCAAACAATAAAAGGGGCATGTGGCACACTGGGGTGGGCTCCCAGAGTACCACCGGAGTTTTGTTTTGGGGGGCAGCTGTAGCTGATGGGGGATTGGGCACCCCATCCGCAAACAATAAAAGAGGCATGTGGTATGCTGGGGTTTGCTCCCAGCATGCCACCTGAGTTGTTTTGGAGAGGGGCAGCTGTAGCCGACGGGGGATTGGGCACCCTCGTCGGCAAACAACAGAAGGGGAGTGGGGAATTCATTTCTGCTGATGGGGATTGGGCACCCCCTTGGCAGGCAATAAAACTGGGGCTGGTTACATTATGCCAACGGGGAGTGGGCTCCCCGTCGGCAAGTAAACATGCGCGGGGTTACATATTGTTTGTGAATACGGCTTCAAGCTGCGGCCATGTTCACAAACAATATCACAGATCCTACATCCTGCCCTGCAATGACGGGTCACTCCCTCATTGCAGTGGATGGCTGGCTCTGCAATGACGAGGCGGCCCCTGATTTCAGCGGCTGATTTTTTAGAAAGTTGTGGCATGCTGGCTGAACTAGTGTCAGCAGCAGCATGCCACGGCATTGGGGGATGGGGACAAGTCCTTGCAGGCAATGGAGGCATTGGGCACAACAGTGCCACGCCTCCATAACCTGCTTGTGGAGAAAGCTGACACAACATGTTTCTTGCGCATGCATACAATCAACCTAATAAAAGAAAGCATAATGCTCTTAAAGCACTGTCACCAGGCAGTGCAAAAAGACTGCTTCAATGAGGTAATTAGAACAAACATGAGTGAGCTGTAGAGCTAGGTTGTAAAACTGAGTCAGGCGAAAGTAATACAGTATGCCATGGAACAGCAAGTTGAGCTGAAACACACAAATTAGGTTTGCAGTTGCAGTGCAAGTAATTTGAGAGTTGTGAGTAACTGAAAACAAGCAGTACAAGTTCTGAATAGCAGCAAGGTAGGAGCTGAGAAAAGCCCCCCCCCAAAAAAAGAAGGAAGCATACACAGCTGAAGGCAAAATACAAACCAAAAGCAGGAAAATAAACACAGAAGCCCTTTAGAGACAAGCAGGAGTTGCGGGGGTTGGGGGATGCCCCAGCCAGGGAGGCCCAACCAACTCAGAGGATAAACCAGCAAAGCCTTCGGCTGCAAAGAAAAAATGCTTCACAGTGAGGCTTAGAGGAACTGCTTATATAGCTCAGGAAGTGGGAGTGGCTGGCTGCTTCGCCACCGAACTACAGGCAAGCCTTTCATTTATGTGCATATTTTCTTGCAAGAGTCTTAGAAACTACTAAATAGGGATATAGGTGGTTATGTAATTGTAAGTTACATGAGTTCATAATTTCATAATTTATTTATATGTTAGACTGTGCAAATATTTTCAAAATATTTGGATGTTTATAGCTCCACTCTTATTGCAGGTATACATTAAAACTGTGGCATGTATACCCAGTGCAAATAAGTCCCAAAATGTAATTAACCTAAATAAATGTGGTTTAGTAGGTTAAACTTTAATGTAAATAGTTTAGAAATTACTAATTGGAAACATTTTCTCAAAAATTCATAGACCTATAATAGGATAATAGCTAATGACACTAGAATTTCACTTGTAGAATTTAACATTCACAAGGCACTTACCACTGAACCCATTCAGCTGTGTTAAGCTGTTCATAGTCCTGTAATTCCTTTCTAGGCCACTGGGGGTGGGCCAACCGAGGTGCAGACCCTATCAGCCATGGAGCAGACAGTAGCCACCCTCCTGGATCAACACAGCATCAGTGGGAACAGTAACCTAGATACCTTCAGGCTGCAGAGCACCAGAGGTAAATGGAGAGGGGGGGCCGCACACCCAACATCTATGAGCATGGACATGGGTGTGTGCATGTGTGTAACCACCACAGGAACTGTCCAGAAGAAACATGTGCTGATTTACAACCAATGCCACACAGACATATGCACCTGGCCATGGGGAAAGAACATCATACTGGTGTGCCACCCCACAAAGGCATGGGCTGCATTTGAACAATGCAAATGGAAAGTGGCCGAACAAATGGCCATGGAGGTGGGTGGGTTGGTGACAATGTGTATGGAGGCACCCATGCCAGAGAGAGGCCCACATCCACTGGGGAATGTACAGCATACCCAGCATCCATCCACATGGGGCAGTAGGCAATACACCCGTGGCAGGCACCAAAACTGTGCCAATAGGAATAGTGGCATGGAACAGCTGGCTGAGAGACCAAGAAGCTGTACAGGGCCACACTGTGGCTAGAAAAGCAAGGCTAAACCACTGTGAGGCCATGCAAGTGACTATCCCGCATTGCAACTACAGGATCCACACGCCAGGTGGGAACCAGTTGACAGTAGGAAACCCAGGAGGAAGACACCGATGGGGATGGCACCAGCAGTGAGACCAGCAGTCCTGCAACCCCTGAAGACCAGGACAATACCGATGGCACTGAGGACACCAATGCTGCAATGGAGGGAAGCAAGGAGGGCATGGAGGAAGAGGAGGGTGATGTGCAGAGGGAGGAAGAGGTGGAGGAGGAGGTGTGCAAGGAGGAGCATGGGGACTCACAAGGGTCCGCACCAAGGAGTGACGGGGACACCAGCAACACAACATCCATGGAGGACAGGCAACGTGAGCAGCATGGTGCAGGGGACACAGTACACACCGCAAGCATCCATGACAACATTGCTGAGGAGTTGAGCCCGTTAAGTGTGGACAACCTAGAGGCCCAACTGCAGGAGGCCACAAGGACACTGCAGCAAGGCACCACAACCTTGAAGTATTTTGGGGGGTACTGTGACTCCGTGGTAGACTGGCAGGATGAGCGCACATGGGAGATAAGTGGCATGCGTACTAGCATGGAGATGCATCAGTACCAGGTGGAGACTCATATAGTGGATATGGTCACTGCCATACAGTCAGGGTCCTGGGACAGCAACACAGCCTTGGCAGATGTTGTGCTGGCCCTGCATGGCCTAATTAATCAGTTGCACAGGCAGATGGATGCAATGCAGTGGTGCACCACTGTGATGGAGCACTCCTTAGTGCTACAATTACAGCACACCGAGGCCATAATGACAGCTTTGCTTGCTATCACAACTGTACTGCATGCCAGACAGCAACAGGATGCCACACCACCATGGCCAATGCCAGTTGTACAGCGACCACCACAAGCACAGATGTGCCCAACCTGTAGGAATGTGCCACAGAGTTCATAGCCACCATCCATGCTAAAGCACCATGTCAGCAAACATCAAGGATTGCCCATGCACACACAAGGCACACATGTGAAAGGGGCAACAACACAGTGCCGGTCACAGAAGGACACCTGGCCACCACAACCAATGCATCCATACCCTCCAGCATAGCCCCCATCACCACCGGTGATGGACACACCACAGAGTAACAGCCAACCATGGAACAGACCGCTACCAGTGTGAGTGGGCAGCAATCATATGCAACAACACTACATAGCACAAGTGAGCAGGAAGGCACCACCCATGGGGTACAACAGACGGTCCAAGAGAGTGTAACACAGTCCAGGAAGCATGGCAGAAACACCAGAGCATGACCAGTGTGGAGAGTGCACCAGAGCCCCAACACATTGGTCCATTGGAGGCAGGGGAAGGGGGTCCCAGGTGAAGTGGCAGGGGACACTGGACACAGCAGCAAACAGCCACTGAGCAGTGCAGTGTACACACACATGGCAGCCAATCAAGCACAAAGAACAGCATGGGAAAATGAGATCATGCACAGCCTGGGGACACACACACAATGTTGTCTGTGAGTGCATATCCTGGGAATGTAATGGGCTAGCAAAGTTGCACCATGTGCATACAGAGAATAACATCTACAGTGGTGGGGAAAGGTGCATGGATGGTGTGTGTGTGTGCACAGGTGCACCGACAGCGTGGCATGGCAAAGAACAACATGCCATCAGGTGTGTGTGTGTGTGTGTGTGTGTCTCTCCATGTCTGTTTGTGTGTCATCTCTGTGTCTGTGTACCACTGACCAGGCAACACATCATAACACACATGGTTCCAAGGTGGGGTCCAGTGGCATGGTCACATGTGCTTATGGTGCATCACACAAGAGGTGGACCACATGCTATCTGTGTTGATGTGCATTGTAGTGCTGTGAGGGATGCAATGCCATGTGTACCCATGCAGGTTATTGTATGTAACACAACACGTCATCAGAGCTGGTCCAGCCATTGTGGTGGGGGGGTATGCCAGGCACCACAGTCCAGCACTGCAGTCCAACAGACATGCACTGCATTCATACACCTATGCCATGCCCCAGCACACACATCAGTGTAATCATAGCTGGATCATCCAACTGTGTACTGCTCCTGCCAGCTGTAGTGGCTACCAGGTCCCACCCACTTGACATGGCCACAGGATACTATAAACAGTGACGCCATGATGGGTGAGCAGCACCAGGCAGCATGTCACCAACACAGTGCGGTATGTGTTGGACATGTGCTACTGGTACCTGTGCCACCTGTAGTTGTTTTTCCTCGGAGGTGTTTGTGGGTTGTCAGCCCACAGCTGGCACATTGGTCAGGGCTGCGCAGTGGGGTGTACTGTGGCCCCTGCGGCTGCATGTACACGCGGTTCCTGCAGTTGTTGATGGGACCAAACTGCTGCTGTGCAGACGTGCCATGGCACAGTGACCAAACAATGTCCACATGGCAACAATGTGCTGCTTATGTCCTGTGTGGCATGTGTGTGCAGAGTGCCATGGTTCCAATCATGCCCTCTATGCCATACCATGTGACCTACCAGTAATGTACGAAAGTAACAGCAATGCACATAACATACAGTGACACATCTGTGCATATCAGCAGCAGGCACATTTAATGGATGGTAACTCAACAATAATAGGTGACAATAACAACCCCACCTACCCCACCCAAACAAGTCATACAGGTATGCTAGGCATGACAACATTGATGATAAGCATGCTGCAACAAAACCCAAATCCACCCCACACACCCAAATAGTGAAACAGGTACAACAGGCATAGCAACAGTGTAGGACAGTGTGCATTAACCAACCCACATCCACCTCACCTAAGCCCAAATGGTAAAACTAGTACAACAGATAGGAACACTACTAAGAAATGTATACAGTGCAAAGCCCACATTCCCCTCACCCCACCCCAACAAGTAAAACATGTAACACCGATGTCAACAGTGTGAAGGACAGTCTGCAATACAAAACATGCAGCCAGCACACCCAACCAACCCCAACAGGTATCACTGCTAAAACAGGTACTACGGCTAGTGATTATAGTATGTGCTGTTAATGGACAGACTGGATGGGCATTGTGGTCCTTATCTGCCATCAACTTCTATGTTTCTATGTCAACTTCTATAATGCACAGCTACTCCATCCATGCGTGGTAACAGTGTAAACAGATAGCTGAACACAGCAGACAGCAATAGTAACAGTGCAAAGGCACACTGGTGCAGAATGCCTGGTAAACACCTCTCATGGCACATGGCACACCACCATGTCGTTCATGGCTCCTGATGCGTGTCCATGAACAGGCACAGTGAGCCCTGCACCAGGACATGTCCATAAGGATGTCCTTCACCATGCCAGCCAGGCACCTGTCCCTGTTCATCTGTACTGCCGGTGCTTGGGCCAGGGTTACTGAGTCCATGCCCTGCTGCCCATTCCCATCCTGTGCATCCACAGGGCTGTCTGCACCACTGTCATATTCCACCACTGGAACATCCATGCACCGTGTAGCACCCTCATCCTGCACCTGCATGTCACCTGTTGTCTGAAGCATCTGCAGCACACCCTGGACCTGTGCATCAACCACATCCTGGATGAGTAGCATGGGTGATGTGTCCTGTGCCACTGCTGTGGTGTTCTCATTGGCGGTGTCGGCAATGTCCACTGAGGTGTGGTCCAACTCAGCATCGACATGTCCTGTGGCAATGCAATGGATGGCAGGTGATGTTGGCATTCCACGTCCTGTGTCTTGCTTCTCATTGCCAGTGGTGTCCCCCTGGCTGGCACGGAATGCTGTATGGCTGTAGTGCTGTTGTGCCTCCACTGTGACAATGTTCCCTTCCTGGATGGGAGTTGTGGGCTGTAGTTCCTGGACCTGCATGTCCACTTCGGCACCAGCTGTGTCACCCTGCGTGGTGGATGCAGTGTCAGACTGGGCATCAGTGTCCTCCTCACCTGACTTTGTCTGCAGTTGCCTTGCCCTCTGTAGACATGCCCTGGTGTGCTGCCAATATGTGCTTGCGTCTTCCTTTTTCTGTCTCCTCATTGCTGTCAACAGAGCATGGTGTTGAGGGCTGTCCACCTGCACACTACCATGCTGTGTGGCACCTATGGGATGGAAGCAGTACACAAGACAGGGGCCTATCATGCACGAACTGTGTCACCATTGCAGTGGTGTGACTGTGGTATGCCACACAGCAATGCTGGCAGCATGGCCACACCCACTGTGGCCAGACACTGTGTGCCTACAGTGGTCCTGCCACCACCACCACACTGACAGCAGTTGTACTATGGACATCCCACACCTGGCATCCCTATGATCCACAGTCACATGTGTGGGTTGGGCTGTGCTATGTGGCACACATCATGCACAAACAATGCCATTGTGCCGCTGTCTGTTGTGGTACTGTGTCCACAGCACAGCCCACCACACATGCAGGCATGGCATGGCCATGTTCATGGGTTGCAGACACTTACCTCCCCTGTCCACTGCTGCATCCTCTGAGTCCACCTGTTTACCTCCAGTATTCCTGTCATGGGCCATATGTCTATGACCTGTGGAGACATGGGGGGAGACATGCATCAGTGTTTGGCCCACTGGGACATGCGTGACATGCCGTGTGGCTATGGCAGGGTGGCAGCAACACTTTACAACTCACCTTCTGGTGGCCTCTGGCCAGTCCTCATGACCACATCACTCTCCCTGGCCATATCCAGCATGCACTGCAGGACATGGGGGTCACATTTTGACAGATCTTTCCACCTGAGCTTAAGCTGGCGTATAGTATGCCTAACACCAGTGAGGTGGTACAGGTGCTCTGCGATCTGCCACCACACTGCATCCCTCTCACAAGGGATGTGTCTTCTGCAGCCTGATGGCAAGAGCAACCTGTGCCATTGCTGGGCTAGACTGATGAGCTGGGCAGTCTCTTGGGGTGTAAAGTTAGGTGCCCTGCCACTTAGGGTCTTCCCCTGCTTGCCATGGTTGTTTGGGTAGCCAACACTGAACGGTGTGACTTCTACTGGGTTCTGCGATGTTTGGTATCGCATGCTGTGTTCTGCACATTTATCTGCATGTTCCACATGTGTGTCATCGCAACTTGCATGTGTGGCAATATGTGCAGCAGAAAAGCAAGCAGGCTGCACATGTGACGACAATGATGCATGCAGTTGCAGTCCGCCTTCAGCTTGCTCTGTAGCCGCATAACACACAGTTGTACTGTGTTGCACAGGGGGGCACATTGTTGTGGGTAGGATGTGCATGTTGTTGGGGATCCATGCATGTCATCTGCTGCCTGTGCTGCCCTGGCACATGGGTACATGGCGGACATAGCAGCTTTTGTGCATATGGAATTATCGCAAGCCACATATGTGGTGGAAAATGTGCATCTGTGTCATGTATTTGCCATAATGTGTCACTACATCATAGTCTGCATATGCCAGTTAGTTGGGCTGTTCAGATCATGCATGATAGGTATGGCTGTATTGCCTGCAGTACTGTGTGGACCTGTATCATGCATTGTACACATGAGCATGTTGTGTGGTGGGCCACATGTTAGCAATCAAGACTGGATGCCGACAGTCGTGTGAAGCACAGGGCATGAGTGCAACAGGTGCACCATCATTCCAGTGCCACACACCTGACATGACATCACTGTTATTCAGCCAGTGACCATGGCCGGTGTGCAGCACCTGGGTGGTACAGCACATGTCAGTGTCTCAAATGTATGTACAGCTACACAATGTCAACAGCTGTCCTACATGTGTGTCATGATGGACTATGGTGTGGGGCATGGGGGTGACCTTCATCCATGCAGAACTTTGCAGGGGACATGTTATTGCAGTCCATCCAGGGTGGTGGGCTGGGTTTGTGTGCCTCCAGCATGCCTTCCTCTCTACAAGTGCACCTTGGTCTCACAACATAGTGTGGGTAGTTGTTCTGTCCACCAGATGCAGGACAAAGGACAGGGTCACTGGATGCTGTGTACACTGTGACACTATCTTGTGTCCAGTACCGGGCAGCTGGTCTGTATGTTGTTTGGGTGTTCATGGTGTGCTGCCATACCACTGATGGTGCACAATGCATAGTGATGGTTGCTGTTATGCAAAGTGGTGCTCAATCAGATCACCTCTGATGCATTGCCCTGCATGGCACAGTGCAGCATGGGCCTGCAGCTGCCTCATGGGACAGTCACAGTATACTCCATCCCCGTCGTCCTCCAAGCCATCCAGGTCTGGCAGTGGTACATGGTTCCTCTGTGCCAGGATATGCAGGATGCAGCACACAAGGATTATCTTGCCGGCCATCTCAGGACTGTACTGGAGTGCTCCACCTGACTGGTCCAGACACCTGAAGCATGCCTTGAGGATGCCAAAGGTACATTCGATCACTCCCCTTGTTGACGCATGGGAGTCATTGTACTGCTGCTTGGCTGTGGTGTGTGGTTGTTGGAGGGGTGTCATGATCCATGAGAGTTGTGAGTATCCACTATCACCTGTTGGGGTGGAATGGTAAATCATGACTGCACTGCACATTGTTGTTACCTCACCTGGATAGTGGTGTTCACCCTGTGAGCCACCATGACCTACCGATGAGCTATCTGTCTGTGATTTGTCCTGACTCAAATGCCTCATGCAGGACATAGTTCTGTAAGATGTATGAACCATGGCAGGAACCAGGGTACTGGGTGACCACATCCAGGATCCTGTACTGGGCGTCACACACAACCTGCATGTTCATGGAGTAGTATCCCTTTTGATTCATGTAAACATCATCCTCACCTGGTGGTGCCCTTATGGCCATGTGGGTATAGTCAATTGCACCTAGCACACGAGGAATCTGATTCACATTGTGGAATGTCTGCTTGAGCACCTGCAGCTGCTGTACATCCCTTGGGTAGCATGTGTACCTATCTACACATTTCCCCAGTGCATTCAGGACCTGCGTCAGGCACCGTGATGTGGCAGACTGCGAGATGCTAACAGTGTCGCATGTTGGAGTTTGGAAGATCCCTGTGGCAAGGAAGCACAATACTGTGCTGACCTTCCCCTCCACAGGGACAGAATGCCCTCTATAGGTGGCACTCTGGAGATCTTCCCTCAGGTCATCGCACAGCTCAGCTATGGTGGCACTTGACAGGGAATATGTGTGATGCAGTGCTCCTCCGTGAGGTCTTGGTATGACTTCCTTGGATGGTACACATGTGGTGCATGGTGTCTGCTAGGTGTTTGTTGCTGCTGTAGATGCCTGTTCCCCTGGTTCCTGCCATCATGTCTCTTGCAGTGCCTACGCCACCCCTTCACTGCCAGTAGTATGCCCATTAAGGCTACTGGGGCTGCTATTCCTTTATCACTCACTCACAGTAGTATGTGTCCACAGCTTACTCCACAGTGTCTCTCTCTCGTGTGTGTCTCCTTCTGTCCCTTTTATACTCTGATGAGTTACACCTGCTAACCTCTGGTGTAACTTCCGCCAATTGCTATTGGCATATTCTATGGGTTGGAAACTTCTAGAACATCAAATCATGTCTATCTGATACTATCTTCAGCACATCTTGCAGTATGCATTTGTGTATCTCAGGGTTTGGCATGACTGCGGTGTAAGTGGCCCTCCGCATAGAGTTTTGCTGCATGTCGTATGTGCATTTACTAGAATTCCACATGCCGCAACTGTGGGCGTATCTTGACAGTTGTGACATTTATGTTTGGCATATTGCACTTACACTTTGCATATCCTTTTGATAATCAGGCCCTCTGTCTTTTTTTCTCTGAACCTGGCAAAGTGGACTCTGTGAACCTGCTTGTCACACTAATTTCCTCTTTTTTTTTTACATGCAAGCTCACTTCAAAAGACAGCCACCTACTCCTTTTCCTGTAGAACCTATCCCATAGGAACAGCCAGAATTTCTACTTCTTAGTTCCCCAGTATTTTTCTTATCCCACCATGAATCTGTGAGTTCCCCATAGTTTTGAACTTCCAATGTGTTTTATGCTCAGAGCAATCAATTTTGCAGGTTGTGGTTCCATTTTTTCCTGCTTTTTTTCTGTATTCTCTTTATCTCCCAGTTCTCCCCAGTGGCCCCCATCCAATCAACCCCCAGCCCCATCACCCAGGTCCTCTGGGGCTTACCTTGACCATTGTCCTCCACCACAGGACTGTGGTTGTGCCTGGCAACTGGTGTGGAGCCTGCAAGGGATCGACCGTCATCCTGCCACCTAGGGTGTTTTTCCACCATTTTTCTCCCTTCCCTCCCCTCCCATTGCTGGGGAACAACATGTCAGCACGCGCACATGGAGGTGTATGCATGCTGTGGAGTCTGGCAGCACCCTTCCTTCATTGGCATCCCTGACCCAATCTACCCTCTGGCCTCCACGGGCGGGGGGGACAGTCATTCAGCAGGACTACCAAGCCACTCTCCCCAGGAGAGGAGAGCTGTCCTCCAGATGCTAGATCCTCTCCCTTCCTGGCCAACCCCAGCCACCTAACATGGGTTGCTGGCGTGGCAGGAGGTAAGGCGCAATGCCTTGGCCCTCCTTGTCACTGGGCTAGTAGTCATGTATCCTGCTTTCAAGGGAACATTGTCCCAGTATGCTTTCTTGGTTCAGCTGGTGGCGTACTATTCTTTTTGCTTTTCAGCACAACAGCTCTTTCCTTGGTGAACCCATGCATCTAACTCCTGCCACTGGTGACTTTTGCATTAGGTGGATCCCCTGTCCTATACTGTAGTTCAAATCCCCTTGACTTCCCTTTTCATTGACATGACCACAGCCCCACCCTGTTTGCAAAACATCAGTCTATCTTGGGTTGGCTATTGATCACATTCATTTGACTAGTACAGCAGGCAGGCAAATCACCTTACCTGCACTAGCATCATGGTCCTGCAATGCTCCTCCAGCCCTCCTGTGACAGTGATGCCCAGCATCATGCTCCATCATGACTAAAGATATCAGAATACTTCTGTCACAATGGCCTTAGTTACAAATAGTTGTAATGCTTGGCATCACTTGGTGCCACTGTTTTCAAATACTGAAAATGTACATTGCCATCTACAGGGTCATTAGAAGAGTCAGACGGCAACATTGTACTGAAACAATGCAGCACATGCATGTGCTTCCACAAGATATTTAGTCAGTGAGCTCTAGTGGTTAGCTGGCATATTGCAAGAAGACAGGCTAGTGCATAGTGATGTCCATGACTATTTTTCATGGTTCTTCACTCAAGATAGTGACCTGATGCTTGGCACCATTATATTTACTATGGAACCTCATATGCATGGTACATTATTGCCACTCTACCCAGCCTTTACCTTCCTCCACAATGGCAGCTTGTGTATGGCAGGGGGAAATGAATGGAAATGACTTATACAAAAGCATTACAAAATGTCACAATTTTATAAAATGCTGACGAAATTGACTTTAATTATTGTTGTAATTTTGGAATTTTTGGCTGCTTATAACTTGGCCAGGCTTTGAGAAAGATATTAGAATGTTGACACAGACACAGACTCTTTTTTTTTCAGTATTGGGATTTCTCTTGGCTGGCAGCTCGTCTCATGGGGATATATTCTGTTCACATGGATATATCCAGATACAGCCAACTCAGACATCATTCAGATGGTTACTTGGTTTTTGTCTAATGATTTTTTCCACTCCCACCACCCCTGGTGGGGGATCGTACCTCTGTCAGTCTCATATAGCCACAACTTATTTTGCAGCAGCAGGAAGCTCCCTGGCCCAGCCATAGGGGTCACTGTGTTGGCAGAACCCACTGCCAAACCTCCCCAACCTAGATGTACCACTGAGCAGCAGCTGTCAGGCAAGGATGTGACTTCCTGGTCTCACATCCAAACCAGGGTCATCAGCACTGGGTCACTGGGGCACATTAAAGCCTCATTTATATGGTCAATGAACTTAAACATAGAAATATAGAAACAAAGAATGTGACAGCAGAAGGGGACCGCAAGGTCCATCTAGTCTGCCCAAGAACTTACCTAGTGCTATTTTCCATCACCTCCTTTGCCTTTCTGTATGCTAGCTTTATGCCTCTCCCATGCGTTCTTGAACTCACTTACCATTTTGTCCCCCACTACCTCCCTGAGTAGGCTATTCCATGGGTCCATCACCCTCTCTGTAAAGAAAAACTACCTTGTATTACTACTAAACCTCCCTCCCTTCAGCCTCATGACATGCCCTCTCATTCTCCCACTCTCTTTCAATTGGAAAAGCTCCTGAATGTTAACCATATTTATACCCCTCATATATTTAAAAGTCTCAATCATCTCACCCCTCTCCCTTCCCTGTTCTGGGGAGTACATGTTAAGCTCCCTCAGCCTGTCCTGGTATGCCATATGCTGCAGTCCCTGAATCATTTTCATGGCCCTCCTCTGCACTGTCTAGATTCTGTCTATGTCCCTTTTGAGGTGCGGTCTCCAGTACTGTATGCAGTACTCCAAGTGGGGGTGCACCAGCTCACTGTAGAGTGGTAACATCACCTCCCTCCTGTGACTCATGATTCCCCTGCCGATACAGCCCTGCATGCAACCTGCCTTTAGTGCAGTCTTTTTGCACTGTTTACCCACTTTCAAGTCTTCTGATTTAATGACCTCCAGTCTTTCTCCTGCTTGGTGGAGGCTAGTTTCTCTCCTACTAGGTAGTAATCTACTTTGGGATTGTTTCTACCTAAGTGCATGACTTTGCACTTTTTGGCATTGAATTTCAGCTGCCATGTTTCCGACCACTCCCCCAGTTTCTTCAAGTCTGAAGTCATACTCCTCACACCCTCAGGGGAGTCCACTCTGTTGCAAATCTTGGTGTCATCAGCAAATAGACATACTTTACCTTCTAGCCCATTTGCAATGTCTGCTATGAACACATTAAAGAGTAGGGGACCCAGTACTGAACCCTGCGATACCCCGCTGGTCACCTCCCTCTCAGCTGAAAATGCCCCATTTATCTGAACCCTTTGTGTTCTTCATCTCAGTCAGCTACTGACCCACTCAACCATCTCCCTGCCCACCCTCATGTGGTTCAGCTTCCTTACCAGCCTTTTGTGTGGAACAGAGTCGAAGACTTTGCTAAAGTCCAGATAGACAACATCTACTAGGGGGCAGACTTTGGGAAAATGGGGAGATACTTGAAAGAGGCATTAAGGGGAATGGGACAGGAATCAGGGGTTGAGGAACAGTGGGCAGTATTTAATATGGGGATTTCAAGAACAACATAATTATGCATTAAGCAGGTTAGCAAGAGGAAAAGGAAGAGGAGACCATTATGGTTTTCCAAAGAGGTAGCAAAGAAAGTGAAAGCCAAAAAGATTGCATTCAGGCAATACAAAAAGACACAAGCAGAAGGGGACAGGGAGAAGTACCAGGAGAAGTAAAGGGAGGCAGGGAGGTCAGTAAAGCAAGCCAAAGCTCAGACAGAAGAACACATTGCAAAATCAGTGGGTAGAGGGGACAAAACCTTTTACAGGTACATGAGTGAAAAAAGAAAGACAAAGGGAGGGATAGTGAGACTGAAGGGGGAGAATGGGGGCTGCGTGGAGGATGACAACAGTAAAGTTGACATATTGAACAGGTATTTCTGCTCAGTCTTTACTGAGGAAGAGGAGGGTAATAGGTCTGAAGGGAGTATAAGGGGTAAGAATGTTGCAGAAATGGACACAAGTCCCTTTACACGAGAAAGGGTCCTGAAGGAACTGGAAGCAATAAGAGTTGATAAAGCAATGGGACCAGATGGGGTGCACCCCAGGGTCCTTAAAGAACTAAGAGAGGTGGTGGCTGAACCTCTGGCTATCCTGTTTAGCCAATCACTGGAAACAGAGGAGGTACCCAAAGACTGGAGGACAGCAGATGTAGTCCCCTTATACAAAAGTGGGAACAAAGAGGAAGCAGGGAACTACAGACCAGTCAGCCTCACCTCGGTAGTGGGGATGATCATGGAAGCACTGCTAAAGGAGAGATTGGTGGAACATCTGGTTGTCAATGGATTACAGGACCCAAGGCAGCATGGTTTCTCCAGCAGGAGGTCATGTCAGACCAACCTCGTTGAATTTTTTGACTGGGTGACTAGGGAGGTGGATCAGGGGAGGGCAGTGGACATGGCCTATCTGGACTTCAGCAAGGCCTTTGACACTGTGCCGCATAGAAGACTATTACACAAACTGGGGAATATGGGTGTGGGCAGGACAGTAGTGTGGTGGGTAGGTAACTGGCTGGGTGGCAGGACACAGAGGGTGGTGGTAAATGGCTGTCACTCCTCAGAGGGAAGAGTCACCCGTTGAGGTACCACAGGGATCAGTGCTGGGACCGGTCCTATTCAACATCTTCATCAGTGACATTGCGCAGGACCTAGAAGGCAGAATTTCACTGTTCGCTGATGACACAAAGCTCTGTAACAGAGTAGACACACCAGAGGGTGTAGACAGAATGAGAAGGGACCTGCAGAAACTTGAAGATTGGTCAGGGGTTTGGCAGTTGAAATTCAATGCAAGGAAGTGCAAGATAATGCATATGGGGCACAAAAACCCTGGCACAATATATCAGTTGGGGGGTGAGGATATAGCATGCACCAAGCAGGAAAGGGATCTTGGGGTTATCATCTCTGATGACCTCAAGGTAGGGAAACAGTGTGACAAGGCAGCAGGTAAAGCAAATAGGATGCTGGGATGTATAGGCAGGGGCATCACCAGCAGGAAAAGGGAGGTCATAATTCCACTATACAAGACACTAGTGAGGCCTCACCTGGAGTACAGTGTACAGTTCTGGAGACCATACTTACGTAAGGACATAGACAGGGTAGAGAAGGTTCAGAGGAGGGCAACAAAGATGGTGCATGGATTGCATCACAAGTCCTATGAAGACAGGTTGAAGGAACTGAACATGTACTCCCTGGAGGAGAGGAGGGATAGAGGGGATATGATAGAGACATACAAGTATCTTACAGGGAGGAACAGGGTGCAGGAATACACTATTTTTAAGCAAAAAAGATGTTCCAGGACTAGAGGGCATGGAATGAAGTTGGAGGGAGGACGATTCAGAGGAAACACGAGGAAGAATGTCTTCACAGAACGGGTGGTGGACAAGTGGAACACCCTGCCAGAGGAAGTGGTGAGGGCTGAAACAATCACGGGATTTAGGAATGCATGGGATAGACATAAAGGAATTCTGGAGGTCAGGGGTAAGGGGCAACAGACTTCTAGGAAAACATAAACTGAACTTACAAGCTCAAATGGGCAGACTGGGTGGGCCATAGGCCCTTATCTGCCAACACTGTCTATGTATCTATGTATCTATGTACTACCACTCCCTAATCTACTATCCTTGTAACCTAGTCGAAAAAGTCGATCAGATTAGTTTGTCAAGACCTACCTGCCATGAACTGATGCTGATTTGGGTCTTGCTGCCCACTGTATTCCAGATACAGTATGATTCTCTGTTTGAGCAGTGTCTCCATCAACTTCCCTACCACCAGCGTGAGGCTTACTGGATGGTAATTGCCAGCCTCCTTGCTGCTTTGTTAAGCGTGACCACTGTTGCCCATTTCTAGTAATCTGGTACAGTCCCACTCTAGTGATTTGGTGAATAGTTCTGCTAGGGGTATTGCTAGTACACTCCACAGGTTCCTGAGAACTTTAGGGTGAATCCCATCCAGTCCCATGGCCTTGTCCATCTTTAGTTTATTTAAAGCTTCCAAGACTTGAACCTCTGTGGAGGGGCTTGTGTCAACCCCTGGTCCCTGGATGTTGCTGCTATACAGGCTTTGCCCATTCCCTGCATTCTCTTTGGTGAACAAAGAACAGAAGTACTGGTTCAAGACTTCTGCTTTCTCGCAATCTTTTTCTACCAGTTTCCCTCCAGTATCTGCTAGTCTAACTATCCCCCCTTAGTTTTCCTCTTTTCCCTTATGTACATAAAGAAGGCTTTATCTCCCTCCTTTACCCCTCTGCAATCCTCAGTTCAGTCAGGGCTTTAGTCTTCCTTATTGCCTTACCAGCTTTCTCCTGTGCTACCTTATAGGTTTCCTTATTCTCATCTTCATGGACAATCTAAACTTTTTGTACGCCTTCTTTTTCTCCCTTATTATTGTAGCCACCTCCCTGGAGAACCAGAGGGGTTTCCTGTTCTAATTTGCCTTGCTCACCCTTCTGAAGCACTATTCGGTTACCTCTGTGATAGCTCCTTTGAGATACTCCCACATTTCATCTACTCCTTTCTCTTTCCTGAATCTAAGACTCTCTGCCAGGCTATCTCTCATCTTCTGAAAGTCTGCTCTTCTGAAATCTAAAACCCTGATGTAAGCAATAAGAAAAGATGGGGTGCATATAAAACATATTTTACCACATTCCCAGGGACATGGTGAGCCACGGTGCTGCAGGCTGAGTGCCTTTAACCATGGAAGTGCAGTAAAATATGTTTCCTACAAACCCCAGAGTGGCTTATTGCACTAATACAATGGGCTCCTTTTTTTCAAACTTTTTACAGTTGGGAAAAGAAAGTTTGTATGTAGAAATAATAGATTTACTTGAGTGCATTTATGATAAAATAGCCCTTCCACCCACTGCAAATGATATCATAAATGGTGTCATTGTAATACTGTTGGACAAAGTTTGTCCTTTGCTGGCATCAAGATTCAAGATATGGAATGTTTATCATGGAATACATGGATTCAAAATTCTGCTCAGTTGCACTGGCAGAATATTTTTCTCCTAACATACTGTACACATACACACAACAAAGGCATCTGTTACAGCCACAGACTCAAGTATCTCACTTGTCAGGACAAGCAGAAGAGATTTCCCTGATGAGCAGGTAAAGATAGAAGGGGTATTTTTCATTGTCTGCAAAGAAACAGTTGTAGTGAAAATTATAAACAATACTTAATGTTTCTAATTTGTTTATGCATGTAAGGAAAGTGTGATGATCATGGAAACAACATTTAATTAATTTGTTGTTTTATTTAAGGTGGTTTTATTTTTAGGGCCCAGCCGAAGGTTTTTTACAGTGTAAAGGTAGCAGCAATGTTTGTGATGGCAGATAATTTCCAGTTGTAAGGGGACTGATGGAAGATAGTTCTGGCTGTAGGAGGACTAATTTGCTCATTGTGTGATGTGGTTTAGGACCAGGATGACTGTGCATGAAACAGATTTTATGCACAGTCACATGATATATTTTGACCAATGAGACTTCTTTATTCTGGATGCCCATTTTATAACCTGGAATGACTAATGTCTTCACTAGTGTTTACTTTAAATCCCACCATGTGGTGGTCACTATTTCCTAAGTGGCACCCCACTTCTACCTCCTTTACCCTGTCGCTGTTAACTAAAACCAAGTCCAGGACAGCTTCATCTCAGGTAGGGGTTTCTACAAGCTGCATCAGTCCCTTCTTCTTGATGAAGATGCTGTACAAGATTTCCAGTTTATGTCTGGCAAGTTGAAATCCCTTACTATTATTGTCTCAACCTTGTCTGTCGTTTTGTGGATTGTCTCCATCATTTTCTTGTCCACACTATCCCCTTGCAACAGGGGCCTATAGATGACTCCTATCCTAATGGCTGCCTCTGATCCTGAATTAGCTGTTACCCATAGTGCTACTGACTCATCCGGTGTCCTCTGAATCTCAGTAGCCTTGATTTTCTCACAGACATATAATGCTACCCCACCCCTTTCCTACCCTTCCTGTCCCTTCTGCATAGGTGGTAGTCCAGGATAGCCATGTCCCAACCATGGTTCTATGTGAACCAGGTTTTTGTCATGGTAACTAAGTCTAGTTCAGCTTCTGCCATCATGGCCATGAGGTAAGAGGTTCTGTTCACGAGGCTTCAGGCATTTATTGCCTTTGTCCTCCATGTTCTACCCCTACTCTTAGCACAGGTGGGTTTCCTTTTATTTTGCCATGCCTCTTTAGTACCCTTAATAGATCTCCTTTGGTCTGCATCTGTGGTTTCAGATGAAAGATTTATGGGGTTCTTTTGGTCTTCAGCTGTAGTTTTTGATGAAACAATTTGTTGGAAAGGTTTCCACCCCTCGTTTATGCCCCTGCCAGAACTCCTGGGATCTGTACCTGTGGTTTCAGACAAAAATATCTGTTGAAGAGTTTTGCCGCAGGTATTGACAAGAGAGTTTTCCCTAATGTGTATGATATTATCATGCTTTGGAGTAGTTACCTTATTGGGGGGCAGTGACCTTCTTACACTTCACCTTGGTAAGTGTTGTTACCACCTCCCCAGCCTTCAGTTTAAATGGACCTCATACACATCAAATTTTTGACCAAGCGTCCTCACCCCTTCCTTTGTCAGGTGGAGGCTGTTGTACCAAAAGAAGCCCCTCTTCCAGAAAGACTGCCAATTGCCAATGAGACAGTAGCCATTTTCCTGGCACCATGCCCTCATCCATAAGATAAACTCATGTATGTCCTCCTCTCTGACCCTCTTGGTGCTTCCACCCCAACCCCAGACTGGAAGCACCTCCGGGAATGCCAGCATGGATGAAAGAGAGAATATTCTGTTAGCAAGTTGTACAATGTGTTCCTTTGTCTCCACAACTGATTGACTGGATAAGTCATTTGTCCCTAGGTGAATGCAGAAAATCAGTAGAGGTACCTGTAGAGAAAAGCAATCAATCTTTGGCAGTGGCTCCAACACACAACACCAAACACAGCACCCTCAGATGAAAATAAAGGTAATCTGACCTTTTAAATCTTCCTTCTGTTGGAAGATACTAAGCCTTTGTCAGCTCCACCCTCCAGTTACACTCCTAATCCCCTTTAAGAGCAGCGGAAGAAAAGCAATTAGCTCCTTCAATAATATAAAGAGACTTCAAAACATGTAAGCACAAACAAAACCTGTAAGCACAAAACAAATAGTAACAAAATAGTAACTCTGCTTAGCCTAAAGAGAAATCAAACTGTAAAACCTGTAAGCACAAAACAGCAACAAAACCTGTAAGCACACAACAAAACTGAACAAGGTAGTAACTCTGCTTAGCTAAAATAAGCCTTAATGTTTCACCTTGCTCTAATAATGTTGCTCATTGCTCTGTCCTTTTAAGCAAATCTGGAAGAAAAAAAAGCTCAGGTAAAGCTAGGTGCTTTTTGTCAGCAAGCCTTAGTCTTTCACCTCAACACACCAACTAACCTAACCTGACAAAATCAGGGATATGTCATTCTCTAGTTCTAAAGTTAGAAAGGTTTAAAATTCTGCAGTTTACAGACTAGCAAAATGTAATTTTAAAATTTCAAAAAGTGTGGTGACTTATAATCAAGTCCCCTTTAGAGGCAGACATCTGAAACATGGAACACTTCTTTGTGGTTGTTGGGAAATTCACCATGCCAAATATGGTGTGATTTGGACATATATTTTAACAAGCATTTGTCAATGCCAAATGTTGATTGCGCTGGAGTGTTGAGCTCGCTCACTGCCCCTCTGTCAGTTGCTCAGTCTGTTTCTCCCGGTGCTGCAGGCTGCTGTTTTGTACTGGGCTCCTGCCTGCCTTGGCACCTTGTTCTGCCCACTAAGAAATCCGCAGCTGTCCTGGCAGAGCTGCGTTGACCTGGCTCGCTCCCCCTCTCTCACTCACTCATTCTGTTTCTCCTGGCGCTGCAGGCTGCCATTTTGTACTGGGCTCCTGCCTCTGTTGGTAGCTTTGTCTGCCCACAAAAAAATCTGCAGCAGTCCCAACACAGGTCTGTTGAGCCTGCTGACTCCCCCTCTCTCACTCACTCGTTCCGTTTCTGCCGGCGCTGCAGGCTGCCCTTTAGTACTGGGCTCCTGCCTGTGTTGGCACCTTTTTCTGCCCACAAAGAAATCCACAGCTGTCCGGACAGAGCTCCGTTGAGGGTGCTCACTCCCCCTGTGTCACTCACTCATTCTGTTTCTCCTGGTGCTGCAGCCTTCCCTTTTGTACTGGGTTCCTGGCTCTGTTGGCACCTTTTTCTGCCCACAAAGAAATATGCAGCAGTCCCGACAATGCTCCATTGAGCTTGCCCAGTCCCCTTCTCTGACTCGCTCATTCCGTTTCTGGTGGAGTTGCAGGCTGCCCTTGTCTATTGGGCTCCTGCCTGCATTGCCACCATTTGCAGCAGTTACAATACAGCTCCGTTGAGCTCGCTCACTCCCCCTCTCTCACTGCTCATTCTGGTTTTCCTGCCACTACAGGCTGCCATTTTGTACTGGGCCCCTGCATGCATTGCTGCCTTTTTCTGTCCACAAACAAATCTGCAGCAGTCTCAAAAGAGCTCCGTTGAGCTCACTCACTCTCTCCCCCTTCCTCACTTGCTCATTCTGTGTCTCCTGCCACTGCAGGCTGCCCTTTTGTACTGGGCTCCTGCCTGCCTTGGTGGCTTGTTCTGACCAGAAAGAAATCTGAAGCAGTCCTGACACAGCTCCATTGAGCTCGCTCGCTCCCCCCCCCTCTCTCACTCATTCTGTTTCTGCCCACGCTGCAAGCTGGACTTTTGTACTGGACTCCTGCCCGCATTGCTGCATTTTCTGCCCACAAAGAAATCTGCAGCAGTCACAATAGAGCTCCGTTGGGCTTGTTCACTACCGCTCTGTCACTCACTCGTTCTTTCTCTTGGCGCTGCAGGCTGTGCTTGTGTACGGGGCTGCTGGCTGCAGTGGCACCTATGTCTGTCCACAAATAAATCCACAGCTGTACTGACAAAGCTCCATTGAGGTTGCTCAGTCTCCCTCTGTCACGGCTCATTCTATTTGTCCTGGTGCTGCAAGTGGCCCTTTTGTACGGGGCTTCTGCCTGTATTGGCGCCTTTTTCTGCCAGCAAAGAAATCTGCAGCAGTCCTGATAGACCTCCATTGAGCTCACTCAATCCCCCTGTCTCACTCACTCATACTGGTTCTCCCACCACTGCTGGCTGGCCTTTCTACTGGGCCCCTGCCTGCATTGACACCTTTTTCTGCCCACAAAGAAATCCGCAGCAGTCCTGACAGCACTCCGGTGAGTTCGCTCACTCCCCCTCTCTCACTTACTCTCTCATTCTGATTCTCTCAGTGCTGCAGGCTGCCCTTTTGTACTGGCCTCTTGCGTTGGGGCCTTTTTCTGTCCACAAACAAATCTGGAGCAGTCCCGATAGAGCTCCATTGAGCTCGGTCACTCCCCCCTCTCACTCGTTCCATCTTAATCTATCCCAAACACTGATGTACAACAGCGACCGTGCTATTCTCCGTCAGGAGAGCAAAAACATATTTTAGCCAGGATGTGAAAAATGACAGCTGTACTGTTCATAAGGAGGTGTGAAAGAATGCCACTGTTGAAAATGTGGTGTGAAAATATTACAAATTTGCGAAGTTACAAGGGTGCGTGGAAACAGTTAAATGCAGGCTTGTAACACAGTCATGTTATGGAGTTTTATCACCCAATTTACAACATAGGGATTTTAGGACCTCTGCTCATGAACAGTGCCACTGTCATTTTCTTTATCTGTCCAGAACACTGATTTCCCACAGTGACCACGTTATTCTGTGCCACAACTGTGAAACCACATTTCACTCAGGATGTGAAAAATGACAGCTGTACTGCTCATAAGGAGGTGTGAAAAATTGCCACTGTTGAAAATGTGGCATGACAATATTATGAATCTGCAAAGTTACAAAGGTGTGTGGAAAGTGTGCAACGCAACTCATTTGATGGGCTATCATCACCAAATTTTCATCATTGGCATTTTAGGACCTCTGCTCATGAACAGTAGCACTGTCATTTTATTACTCTGTCCCGGACAGTGAATTCCCACAGCAACTGCTGTATTCTGCACCAGAACTGTGAAGACACATTTTGGCCAGGATGGGAAAAATGACAGCTGCACTGTTCAAAAGTAGGTGTGAGAAAATGGCAATGTTGAAAAATCTGGAGCGAAAATATACATTCGCGAAGTTACGAGCATGCATGCAAACTGCGCAACGCATGCTCGTAAAACAGTCATTTTATGGAGTATCATTACCAAATTTTCAACATAGCCATTTCAGGACCTCTACTCATGAACAGTGTCACTGTCATTTTCTTAATCTGTCCCAAACACTGATTTCTGACAGTGACTGTGCTATTCTGTGCCAGAGGTGCGAAAACACATTTCTGCCTTGATGTGAACAATGACAGCTGTACTGTTCACAAGGAGGTGTGACAAAATGCCAATGTTGAAAATCTGGTGTCAAAATATTGCAAATTCATGAAGTTCTGAGCGTGAGTAGCAACTGTGCAGCGCACATTCGTAAAACAGTCATTTTTGGGAATTTTTCCACCAAATTTGCAACATAGTCTATTTGAGAGCCCACCTCAGGAACAATGGCACTGTCATTTCATTACTCAGCCCCAAAGGTGATTTCGTGCAGTGACTGCAAAATCACCTTTCGGTGCCAATTAATGCTATGACAGTTCAAGCATTCATGAGGAGAGGTCCCAAAAACCCCATGTTGAAAATTTGGTGAAAAAATTCCCAAAAATGCCTGAGATTTGCACTAAAGTTGAAAAAACCCTATTCATTACATTATACAGCTTACCGGCATTTCCTCAGTTCACGGTCGGCTTTGAAGAGTGCAGACATGTTCCGGGTCCACGAAGATCGTCGCTGGACTCTGGAGGTAAGTATGGGGTGGGGGTGTGTGGGAGGCAGGGTGCACAGTGGGTGAGTGCGGGGTGGTGGGTGGGCAGCACGGAGGCTATGAGGGACCATTTTCTGCTTTTCAGGGGAAAAAAGCGGGACAGTTTTTCTTTTACAGGGGCATGTGGCACACTCTGGTGGGCTCCCAGAGTGCCACCAACGGCTTTCTTTTGGGGGCAGCAATAGCCCCGTGAAGATTGGGCACCCGTTGGCAGGAATAACGGCATGGAGGGCACCAACGCTTTCTGTTGGCGGGGCAGCAATAACCAATGGGGGATTGGCACCCTGTCAGCACACTAAGGGGGCTTCATTGTGCCGGACGAGTTGGACACCCATCGGCAGAAAATGAAAGCATGGGGGTGACAGAATGCCGAGAGTGTGCTCCCGTCAGCAAAATGAACAGAGGGGCACCGAAGCCGATGGGGATTGGGGCCCCCATCAGCACATAAACACGGTGGGGGGGGTTATATTGTTTGTGAACATGGCGGCAACCCACCACCATGTTCACAAACAATATCAGGCTTGCTAGAGCCGCCCTGCAATGACGGGTCACTCCCTCATTGCAGCTGATGGCTGACGCTGCAATGACAAGGCGGCCCCCGATTGCAGCAGCTGATTTGTCACAAGTTGGTGCGAACGTTCCAAACTTGTGTCACCAGCAGCCTGCAACAGCATTGGGGGAAGCAGGACAAGCCTTTGCAGGCTGTGGGGGCATTGGCCACAACAGTGACGTGCCTCCACAGCCTGCTTCTCAGCAAGCTGTGCCAATATGTTTCTTGCGCTGCACACAATCAACATAAAAATTAGATGGAACTAACTGAAATTACCATTTTGGCAAAATCTGGCAAAATGTGTGCAGAAAGTTTGTTAAAATTTCTGCAAGCAAAATCATCATTTCAGCAGAATTCTGCCAATGGAAGTCCTAGTACTATCCCTTGCCCTAGTCATTCTTCCCAGTCACATGTGTCAATTCTATCCACTTTTGAAACTATCAGCCATCTTAACATCGATCAGTTCCTCTGATAGGCCATTCCACTTTTCCACCATCCCTCTGCATGAAGAAGTTCCTCTTCATGTCCCATTTATATGTTCCCCTTATCACTATAAAGCTGGGACCCCTTGTGATAGATCCCTTACTATGCCTAAACAGTTACTGGCTATCCACCCTGTTTATACCTCTCAGGTATTTGAAGGTTTCAGTCGTGTCCCTCTCTCTCTCTCTCCTGGCCACTAGGAGTACATGCTGAGGTCAGTCAGTCTTTCTTCATAGGCCTTCTCCTGCTTGCCCTAAATCATTTTGGTCGGTGTCCTTCAGACCTTTCATAGAACATTTTAAATGCTCCTGAAGTCTTGCATGGCCTCAAACAATAGCTCCAGGCATGGCAGTGCAGTGCTGTACTGTTGTTCATCAAAAACTTGCAACCTAGACATACAGTATGCATTCTGTGGATACCTTCTAAAATGAAACAGTAGCAACCTGCTCAGGGCTGCCATATTTATTGTCATGAGGCACTACTTATACAATGTACCCAACCAGTGGCTGACCCAAGCAATACAAGAAAAAAAAGTAAATCCCTTTCTTGGTGCCAGCAGTCTCCACCTCACTCCTAGTCCCAGTGCAAGAATTAAAGCATAAACATTTGTGATGCCAGTGGTAACCCCTGTCACCCTCAGTTTTAGTGCACATTTTACTATGTAAGGCTTTTTGGTGCCAGAGGTAACCCCACTTCCCCACCTAATCCTCATTTTGCCATAGAAACAGTCCCTGACAGTCTAGTGGCCTACCTTTCACAAGTACAATACAGGTAATGTGATTTTTCATACCCACAGACTGTACTTCCATGAATGAGACAGTGCCCAAAAGTGGAGGTCCGTCGAGAGTCAGTACCATTCATTGTCTCAGGTCTGGGTTGGGGTGAGCAATGGAGGATGGCACCAGGAGGGTGTGGGCCACTAGAATCACGTAAGGGGGGGTAACCACCAGACCAAAAGAATCTTTCTGTTTTAATATTGGTGTTGTGACTGGGGTGGGGGGGGTGGTTACCACTGGTAACAGGGAATCAACTATTACCACACTTGTGCTGAAACCTGGGGTGAGGGAGGGTAATTACCACTGGCACCAGAGCTATGAATTGGTAAAACCCTACCATAGTACAACGTCCACTGTGTTACCTTACACAAGACACTTGACCTGTCAGTGTGCCAGTCCACCAATGAAACCACAGGGAAACTATATGCAGCACCTCAGCTGAGCTATCTTGACATGGTTAAACACACTTCCAAACAAAACAATAACAACAAGTTGGATTGTGTGGGGCTGTGTCACACCAGAATGCTTAGCTTCCATGCAATCCAAAGAGCAAAGGAATGGTTCACACATTGTAATGAGGACATAATAGAATGAAAACAATCAATTGGGGCATTTGTTGTATGCACAGGCCATTTGCCTGAAAGCTTTCAAATATAGCACTTTAGTGTAATGTAGTAGCAGTTTTTGGATGTCCTAACCGAGTTTGCTTCCTCACAGCCTGTGTGCTTGCATCTCTCTGTAGTCACCAGAGGGATGTGGATTGCAAGTCTGAGCTTACTTTTTAGTGTCTCAGGTAGGGCTGTGCTATAGGTGGAGATCTTTTGAGGGGGGACCAGTAGATGTCTGCTGCCCCCAAAATCGGCAACCATGTATCAAAGATCATGGATTTTTATTATAAACATAACAGGTAGGGCCATATGGCTTGGCATTCATGTATCATCTAAGCATGTTTACAGTTCTTCTAAAAACATCATTTTAGAATCATACATTATGTATTACAATTATACCATTTAAAAGTGCCCTAGAACTGAGATTGGGACTAACAAATCATAGGATGACTTCCTTAAATGGCAGCAAAAATTCTCTATAGTAAAAGTGTTTTCTGACTAGTTATTTTCATTTCAAAGTAGCTGTCAAAGCAATCTTGCTAATGAGTATAATTTTGCACTGTTATTTGTAGACAATAGTTCTTTAAATCTATCAGTTTCTTTATTTGCTTTTAGGGTTCTTTATATACCTTATTAACAATGTAGGTCTCAGCTCATTCAGTTTGGTACAGTGAAATATCACACATACTGAGTTTATTTCCTTGTGCCAATGTCCTTACAATCTATGACCTTCTTATATGTATTCCCATTTTTAAGTTCGCACATGTATGCCAAACTTCTTGAGATGAGTGACTTTTGAGGGGTGTGACACTGTCTGTCCAATGCAGAGTGCTCTGCAAGGGGCTCGACAGTATCACACTAATTATTAGCCAGGCTGATCGTGATGTTGTTTTGCCTGAAGAAAAAGCCGCACCAAACATGTAGCAGCTTTTCCCATTCATCTGCAGGTCACCACCCAGCAAACAGCTGTTTGCATCCCAATCAGCTTGGCTGATGTCTCCCTTGCCACCCCACTGGTCTCTTCCCTCTCCAGCCCCCTGCACCCCTGGCTGACACCTTAAGCCCTGTAGGGCATAAATACATTTACAATAGTGCCAACGGAGTGGTGATTCTGGAAGGTGGGAGGAGGAGCTTTCCTCCCCTGCCTCCTCCACTTCCAGCTAATTCCTTTTGCACCTTTTCTCCTACTCGTGCAGAGTAGGCCAAAGCCTAAGCTCTGTATGGGCTGGGAGTTTACAGTGCCCAAAGGCATTTCTACTTAAGCGCGATTGCGCTAGTGGATCCCTGCCGCTGACATTGGGGTGCTCAATCCCTGTGTCCACATGTATCCCCCTTCCCCAATAATGTGGCACACTGGGAGCCCACTCCGGTGTTGCACACCCTACCTCCCTGCATCCCCTCCATCACCCATGCTTATGTTCAGAGATCATGAGCAGCAATCTTAAGTGGACTGGGAACACATCTGCACTCTTCAAAGACCAACTGGGAACTGAAGAAATTACCTATAATGCCATTCAGTGTGTGTGTGTGTGGTGTGTGTGTGTGTGTGTGTGTGTGTAGGGAGGGGTTCAACTTAATTTGATATTGCAGCCAATTTTTGGAGTGTTGGTCTCATATTTCCAACATGGGACTCTTGGGATCCTCTTCCCAGGACAGGTGCTTTTAGACTACTACAGTCAGATTGGGGTGGTGGCAGGGATCACTTTCATGATTTTACTTTGCAGGAAGCACACACATATGTTAGGATAAATAGGTCATAAATGTATTCAAAGCAACAGCATACACAAGCAACAAAGCAGCAGACAAGTCATGAGTTATGCCGCTATGCAAAACTTTTCTTCTTTTTTTTTTGCAGTTAATCTTCCTATTCTTCCTCAGTTGTGCTTACCATCAGGTTTCTACATTCTCCACTTCTGCAGGCTTGAAGACATCTACTGGTTGCACTGAGACTTCTCTTTCCTTGACAGCCAAGTGACCTCCAGGTGACCATGGTTTGTCCCCAGTGGTTGGGCCCTCTCTCCCCTTTTGTAGCAGCCACCTCCTAGTTGGGGAGAGTAAAGTCTTTCCAGAAGTGCCAATGTTAGTAGAGAGGTCAACCTTTCAGATTGTCAGTGAGTGTAGGATGGGATTGGCTAATCTCTTCACTTTGTATCAATTAGAAAGGATTTTGCCCCCATTAGAAGCCCTCCCACCAGCCCAGTCTGGGCAGTCATGGACACAATCCCCTTTAGGTTGAGGGTTCCAGGCAGCATGTGGTTACCCACGCCATCATTAGAACCTCCACTTAGCCACCCCTAGGTGTCACTGTAATGGCAGATGCACTTACCCCACCATCTCTGGGAGGAGAGCATCTGAGTGGATACTCACAGCCCTCCCTGCTGGCCTCAGACCCTGATGTCTCCAGCTCAGGGTGAGAACCCTGGTCTTCAGTGTCTCAGAACAGTACCCCACTGCTCGTCACCACGGAGCTGGCTGAAAAATAATTTTCTTTGTATTTTTTTTTAACAGGATGTATGGCAGAACCAGTACCTTAGTGCAAAAGCACTGTAGCAAGAGTTACCGTAGATGGGCATTGGCAACAAAGCTAAGTTTAAATAAAGTATTAAATTACAAGTACCGTCTGTCACAAACCGACTCAGCAGGTCAGCCCTCTAGTCCCAAAGTGCCAACCTCTGAGTGCAGTCTTGTGAACAGTTAACAGAAACAGGGTAACCCTCCTGTCTGTTTTGTGGGTTCGGATCAACCTTTGGTCTCAGTTCTGGAGGGATTCAAACTGTGCACCTCTTGCTAGTGTACCCAATGCACAGGCTCAGATAAATCTGTCTTCGGGGGCCAGATATCTTTGCCTACGGGCACCTAACCAGGTGTACAGGCATGAACCCTTAAAAACTTTAATAAAGACCTCAGATTAAAACACTTACCTTTTTCCAGTTTGGTATCACCATTCAAGCTTATGTACAGTGTCTGCTTTAACCATATATACTTCACTTGTAAAGGAAAGAAATTCAAAGACAGACCAAGTATGCTCTAAAATAGAGTTTTACTAAAATAGATAAAAAAATATGTAAAACATAAAATACAGAACCATATATCGCAAGAACATACAAATCTTTCAAAAGAACAAGGTTTTAACAGTGCAATTCCTACTACAGTACTTATATTTTGTCTCTCTCTAAATACCTGCTTAAAGTGCTCAACAATGTTTCTTTGTCAGAGTGTAGATAAGAAGTGTCTGAAGGAAAACAGAATTCTGTTTAAAAGCTGGCTTTGCCCACCTCTTTGCATGAGGTCACCTAGCTCATCCTCTGTTTATGAAAAATCATATACCCAGGATATTTTATCATAGAAGAAAGTAAGATAATTAAGGTTACATCAGCAGAAACTCTTTTGATCTATAAGCAGTATCCTCTCTCACACAGACATCAAAGCACTTATGTCTTTCTGCCAGATCTCACAGAGGTGCAACATGCTTTGTATCACCATGTAAAAATTTTACTGTGTTTCCTCTGAACATCATAAACGCTTATGATTTCCCTCTTAGCAACTACAGCTATAATTAACTTAGACAAACAGGAGATCCTTGATTAAGGCCTGGTCTGTAATTAGCTTCTGGTCTTCCAGGTAACACCTTGTATCTAAAACCTGTGTGTGTGTGTGTGTGTGTGTGTGTGTGTGTGTCTCACATGCTGTTTCAGCATTTCTCATGAGAGACAGTCCATAACCCATTTTTATATTACAAAAAATGATACAGTGATTAGAACCAGCTGTCCAAGTGTCACCCTACTAATGCAAAATATCACTGGAAATATATGCACAGTGATTTGCATATTTATTCAATGATGCTTTGCATTAGTGATATATGCATAATTTGGAATATTATATAATGCCTTATGTGTAATTTCTATGGGTATATCCTTGGGTAGGCTGGGTTTGCCACAGGCATTCACAATTACAGTAGATGAGGAAGTGTGCCCCTTTGTGCTATATGCCAAGGGGTCATAGGTTATTTCCTGAGCTAGTGCACAGGTCAGTGATCCTGTACAGTGAAAGAGGCAGGTAGAGTCTGACTTAATAAGGGACAGGCATGCATGGAGGTGCTGTGCTATGTCCAGCTGCTCCCTGGCACCCTTACCCCGTAGTTGAATGGTGCAGTGATCCCTGCTATGGTACAAACGCAGTTCTTGCAGGGATCACAACCTTGCAAGCAAGAACATGCATTCTGGAAAGGGAAAGAAGTAGGAGGGGCATTGTACTGCCAACAATGGTAATGGAAAGGGGTGAGGTTATAAGGCATAAGGACTCTGATGAATATGAAGAACATGGACAGATAACTCTCAGAATTCTGAGGACACTACACCACCAGGGAAGACTGGTGAGAAACACTATATACATAGCAGCATGGTCATTAAGTGGTCATCAAGGTACAGGTTGAGGAGGGTGGGGAAGGGACTTACAATACAATGCCTTCTGTCCAGGGCACAACCCAAAACATGCAAGCATGCACCTGGTCCCAGCATGCCCCTACGGCTGTCACAGTCCAGCATGTTAATGATCACACAATCTATATGCACCCACTTGCGTCTGAAGAGGGACTTGAAGTAAAGATTGCTGCCCTGCAGGGAAGGGTCAAAAGAGGTGGAGGGGTCAATATGACTCCAGGTAGCTGTTGTGTGTGTGAGTTTTGTACCAATAGTTTTGTTAGAAACTGTCTTTCTGGCTAGAATCACCTGTTGCTTGTGTTCCTTCAATGGCAGTTGAAAGAAAGGCAGTTTCCTCAACTTCTTCTGAAGATTCAGCTCGAATAAAGCTGCTGGAGAAGTATTTTCAGCTGCAATCCAGCACAGAGAGTGTCCATAGAGCAGGAGACAGATGCTCAGGGTCTGAAGTAGAGATGCTAGCTGCTTTCCCATGGAAGCCCATGGTTGCACCTACAGAGACCACCTATTTAAAACCTGCCTTCTACCTTACCAAAAGACCCTTCCATCACTACTGATGTTTTTGATGTTTGCCAGCAAGAGCTGAAGACACTGGCTATATGTTTCACTGCTTGAGTCCGTAACAGAGAAACTTACTTCTCCAGTAAATACAAAATCATTAGCTGAAGCACTTGCGGCTCTCTTAGTAACCAGCAAACTGAATGTAGATATTGTTACTGTTAAAAAACAGACTGTGTTGTAGCAAATTCTGAAATGGAGTCTGAACAAAGTCAAAGTCAAAAGACACTACTAGGTAAAATATTGAGCTCTCTCTCTCTGGTCCTGCATTTTCCACTCTATTATAACTTGAAGGGAGGATTGACACTGCAAATACTACAGCTACAGCTCCCGGTGCCACAGGTACATGACACTCCATTGATTCTCTAGGGAATGCATTAGAGAAATTAATTTGGTGCACTCAGACATTCAATGGGAAATTTCATGCCTTATCTGAAAAAGTGGATATCCTGTGGCAGGATGCCAAACAAAACAGGGATAACATTGACACGTTGGGCTTGATTTTCAAAGGTTTGGGAATGATGCAAGGTGCTTGCATCAAACAGACATGATGCAAGGGGCCACTGCACCACATCTTGCATCATTCCCAATTGTCAATTGGTGCTTGTAGCACCAGCAGGAGCCCTTGCGCTGGACCACCTTGCACTGGGATTGTGGCAATCTGCAGGCTGCACCCTGGTGTTGAGGGGGTTTGCACCACAACTGGGCTGACATGTCCCCCACTGTAGGATTCCCAAAGCTCTGCTCTGGTTGCAAGCCTCTGCCATGTTTAGAACAGCCAGAATTGGTCTAAAAGCCCCATGTGCTGGCTGTTGCTGTGACATCACACAAGACAGGAGGCCTTGTGCAGGTGTCTGGTGCCTGCAGCAATCAGTGTGAATGGTGAGGAAGCCCTCTCACACCCCAGGTGCCATCTGGTGCGTATGACCATGTGCCCATGGCAACCTGCATGTTCAATGCCCCGAGCACCATATCCATGGGTATGGACAGGCTAGTGTCCCCAACATGGGGTGGGACAAAGGTAGCATGCTGGAGTGCATGCTTTGGCTCGCAAACCCATGGCCTGTACTTTGGGGACAGCTGGGGACTCTCCAACTGGTGTTTGGCTGCCCGACAGGTATACTGGGACATGATCAGGCTGTGCAGGTGCCATGGCATATCTAACAGGTACAGGCAGCAGCCATTCCCCTCATAGTACCCCAGACACTGTGGGCAGGACCCTTGTACAGCTGACATGGGACAGTGTACAGTCTGTGGGCTCAGTTCAGTGCTCCACAGGGTGTCATTGCCATTGATGGGAGTGGATCCGTGTGTCTGTGGTCCACGCCTTGGCACAGTGTCTCCAAGAGCACTTGGTGACTGTTGCAATGCATACATAGTCTTGGACAGGTTGCAGCTGCCTCTGGAGTTGCAGCACCTGCCAGTACAGCAGGCTACAGGTCCCACCTGGGTGGCCGCCTCCATGGCACAGCCAATCCTGCCATCCTGTGCTGCTGTGGATCATACAGAGTGGTGCATTATTGTAGCAGTGGGCAGGTTCTGCAGCCATGACAGCCAGTGTCCTGGTGCAGACCCAGTGCTAGGGGTCTGCTATGGTATGCTGCCCTGCTGTCAACACTGGACACTCCCTAGCTGTCACTGTCACCCAGTATATGGCAGACAATAGCTGTGCTGGTACTGTGAGATGACACCCAAGACATTGGATGTGCCACATCTGCAAGTGTACAGCAGCCTGTGAATGCAGCAGTAGGTGCTGCATGTTGACAGCTACCACTAGGGTCTGCCAGCAGTCTCTGTCCATGCACAATATGTTTGGTGCATGAGTCCATATGCAACAGATCAGGGATCTTATGCTCTACGACCTGAATTCTTCGTGAATCCGGTGCAGGGTCCTGGGCACACCTGGCTTTGATACGAGGTGACATTTGCTGCAGTTTGCATTGATCTAAGTGCCCATTGGAAAAAGAGCCCACTTTCAAAAGATGTTGAAAGCAACAAAAAGAGATTGAAAAGTCCATTATCAAGTCAGCTGGTCTGGAGGCAACAATTGCAAATTTAATCCGAGACAGTTTTGCAATTTCTTGTAAAACTGAAATATTATAGAAACAACAAAGATATAAAAATTTGAGAGTGGGTGGGACTGCCTATGTCTGTGGACTCTGAGTTTGGAAATTGAAGGGATATGATGAAGGGTATGTTTGTTAATATTTTCCATCTTCCTGCAGATAATTTGCCTTTTACCATAAAAGCCTACAGAATACCCCAAAAACTACAAACAAAAGGAGTAACAGAAAATTTGCCACAATCACCATCTACAACAGAATCTACTGTCCAGAAGAAATAAATGATCATAGTCACTTTCACTTTTGACTCAGGCAGGGACATAATTATGTGCCTGTCTAGAATCAAATCACCATTAATATGCAAAATGTTTCAATGTTCAATCTTCCTGGATTACGCTTTTCCAATACAGCAAAGGAGACATCATTTCTTGGTGTTCTGAGAGGAATTTCTGGAGATGGGGGCTGAGTTTAGGCTTCTTTCCCCTCCTAGGGTCAGAGTAAAATATAAAGTAGCTCAACATTTATTTTGTGATGTGAACCAACTTTCTGCATTCATTAGAGTGTGATGTGAGCAGGATAGGAATGGTGAGAGTGATTCACCTACAGTCTCAGAAGAAGAAATGTTAAGTATGATATAATGATCTGAAAATAAGTTTATGCAATTTTTTTATGTTTCTATCCTCTGAAATTAAGAGAAAATTTGTGAATTTTGAGAAATTGTGAAATCCCAGATGTATGCTTTCTATATGAACTAATCAATAAGTAATTAATAATTAAGGGCAATAAGAGAGTGGAGGTATATGTTATTTTGACATTAATGCATGAAATGTGAGACTAGTTTCTGTGCATGAATCTGGTGAAAATTCTGACCTATAATGTTTTGTGCTATTTTAGATTAACCCTTATCTCTAGACTTGTGTGATACTCTTCTTTCTCCATTTTGAGTCTACTTTGGCACTCTTCACATTTGAAATAATAAGAAGAGTGCTCCTTTTAATGTGGCTCAGACAAGGTTTTCATCACTATTCCCAGATGTTTTTAAACACCTACTATTCTATAAGGTCAGGGAGCATTGTTTGCAGTTTGCTAGTCCATTTTAGACACAACAGAAATGATTGTAAACAACTGATGTACAAAAACAGCCCAGAATACTGCTGAAAACCTGGTCTAAGCCATATTAAAAGGGGCACTGCTTTTATTATTTCAGATGTGAAAAAATTTATTAAAGCTGACTCACATTGTGGAAGAAAGGTATCATACAAGTAAGTAGATATGGGGTAATCTAAAACAGAATAAAAATGTATAGGTCAACATTTTCACCACATTCAGGCACTGCTGCCCACTAAATTTTACTTGAATATAAGGGATATACGTGGATTATGATTTCAAATGCTTGTATAATATTATAGCCTTATAAAGTTAACTTTAGCAGTTCTGACCTGTTGAATCTTTTTTACTTTTTAATTACATTAAATCAACCTCCTCCAAAATGTTTTGCGCTAGACACACCATACATTATTAGTAAAGATGTGAATATAATATTTAATTTTTAATGTTTGCCCTGTGCGCTAACGCAAGACAAACATTTTGTTATATACAAGGTTTTGAGAGGTGTGTCATGGTGGTCCATTGCAGGAGACTCTACAAGGGGCTTGACCAATAATCAGCTACCCTGGTCATGACACAGTTCAGGCATGAAAGTGTGTGGACTTCAAAACAATGTGCCAACAGACACATTTGTAAATCAGCTCTTTCAGCAAGCACAACTGATCTCATCATGTGCTCTTAGCCTGCCTGCTGCCTTCCTCCTCAACATTTCAGCAATGGGAACTGAAACAGCTTGTTAAATATTGGTTGCCTATTAAACTGGAGATTAGTTTACCCCTTCAAAATGCAACAACATGCACATTTAAATACTTAGCATTTAAACATTTATTTTGCTACTAGCTTCAGTTGGGCAGGTATTTTCTTTCAAGAAAGAGTCATACCTCATAAATGTCACCTTTTTCCCAGCAAGGAATCTCCTAAAAAGATTTACACTTTTTTTTAACTTCTTAAGACACTGTCTGATAAGCACTGTCTCAGACATAGTTTACTAGAGCAGAAGACGTGTAAAGAACTGTTACCTTTTGTTACTAATTTTACTATCCATCTTGAAAGAAAATACTTATATTGGGCTTTAGATAGCAAACACATTATGAGACTTTTAGCCCTGAACACAGACATCTTTTCTGGTTTCAAATATAAGTGCATAGCACAACTAGCAATTAGGCATGTGCAAAAAAAATGTTCTCAGGCAGAATTCAAGCAAAAATTTGACTTTCGCTTCCACTAAAGTTCAGAAATCCATTTCTGATCTTTCGAGGAAATTCTTCCTATGATCACCCCAACCCAATTGCCCAAAGGAAGCCCTGGTGGCTAGTGGTCCCTCCCCCCATCTGCCCCACAAGTAAACTAAATACCCCTGGTGACTAGCAGTCTCTCCCCTCACTGGATCACTCACCAGACTTGCAAAAAGAAATATTGTTCCAATATTGATCTCTCCCCCATCCCCTGCCCCAGAGTGCCCAGCCTGATAAATGCCCTGGTGGCCAGTGGTCTCTCCCCTCCACCTGGTCACCTGCCCGGACCCAAAATGTACAGTAACACACCCCATCCCTATTTTCATCCATATTGTTTTAAAAAGAAATCTCTGGTGGTCTAGTGGTTTATTTCAAACCCATCCCCATCCCCATCCCCAATCCCCAGTCCCTGAAAAAATTCTTATTTCCTGATGGTCTATTTCCCCCAAACCCCATCCCCAGCAGGTGTCCCACCACCCAGATCCCACCCCCATCATGAACCTCAGCAGGTGACCAGCACAGCCCTCCACTCTCCGCAATGGCTGGCTGCCCACTGAGCTGTCAATGAATGAACGCATTCCTGTACAGTAAAAGTTAGGCTTAGATGTATAAGTAAATAAATGCCATATAATGATGCCACCAAGTCACAGCAATGGAAATGTCACCGCAATCCTTCACATCAATGCAATCCTACTGACATCACTAATGCATCCCAACTACAACCTGCAACATGCTGACACCAACCACCACAGTTAACTGTATCAATCCTTGTGGGGGGCTGTGCCCCCACATCCCCCCTACTTTAAATATCTAACTCCACATCACGCAGACAGTGGAATTAGGTGCTTACCCCCCATTGACAAAAAATCTCCCCATCGATGCAAAGTCCGTTGATGCCAGGGTTTTGATGTCAGGGAGTCAATGTTGAAATGTTGTTTTATGCTAAAACTTCAATAAAAATGTTATGCAAAAAAAAATATCTCAGCTATTTAACCTCTTTGTTGTCTCCATGACTTCTTGCTTTGACAGACAAGTTGCAACTGACTAAAACTTACATGTATTTAAACCACTGGCAGCACAGTTAGCACCTGTTTAGCAGGTGAGATTGGTAGCTTCAATGTCTGTGGAGTCTCTGGCTTGAGGAAAAAGTGTGCACACAACCAAAACTGGCTGTGCATAGATACATAGATACATAGACACTGTCAGCAGTTAACAGCCTATGGCCCACCCAGTCTTCCCATTTGAGCTTGTAAGCTCACTTTATGATTTTCTAGAAGTCTGTTGCTCCTGACCTCCAGACCGGCAGTGGTTACATCCACTTCCTCTTTGGTACAGAGTGACTGGGGGTAGCAATATATGTTATGTTGATGTCTGACAGGTGTATCCCATATAAGGCAGTGTGTGTGTGTGTGTGTGTGAATGCTCTATGTGTGCAGACAGCACAATGCTATGTTATACTGTAATATATATGCATATACTGTATGTGTATTTGTTTTAGTCAGCGTGTGTGTATCACAACAATTAGAAAGTGCAGTTAGGTGGCTCTTTGGTTAGTGCAAAAAGTGCTAGTCTACATTTCCCCACTATCTAGATCAGTTTCAGCCTTCTGCATGTCATTATGCATTTAACTGAGGTGTTTAGTGGCAGCTCCCCACCCTGTGATGTCCCTCAGAGCCCGAAAAGAAGAAAATGGTCCCTTGATGTCTTTTCTTTTAATCTGTAAACATGTGTGTAGATGATGCACTGCTATGTTATACTCACTGGAATACGTATGCATATATGTGTATATGTATTAGTCCGCATATGTGTATCAAAGCAATTAGAAAGTGAAGTTAAGTGGTTCAGTGGTTAGTGCAAAAATTGCTAGTCTACATTCCCCCGCTATCTAGATCAGTTTCAGCCTTATGCATGTCATTTCTGTTTTAAATGAGAGTCTGTTGCTGTCCCACGAGAACTATCCTCCCCCCCAATGCCAAAGCCCATCCCAAACCCTGCCCATATTAGTCTTCTGGCATGGGGATCTGCTCCTAGACCTAATACAACATCAATATCAGCAGTGAGCATCTGGCATTGACAAATGCTTGTTATGTATGTTATATGACTTACAAATCTCTTTGCATATATGTATCAAGATGTGAAAATTTTCAGTAAAGTACAAGTCAAAAAAAGAGAGTGCAGTGCAGAGGAAGATCCCCCACTGCAGACAGTTGAATCCACTTGTATATGGAAGTTTCAGTGGATCGCAGCATGGGGAGCGCTTTTCACAACCGAATAGCACTCTTATTACTGCAAGTTTGTATAAGGCCCCTGTTATCTGAGCTCTGAGAGAGGAAAGAACTCATTTATTTGAGTCATGACTCGTGGTGAGCCCAAAACAGGAAAGCAAGTTAAAATACAAGAACTTCAGTGCAAAGCAATCAAGCAAGATTTACCATAGAAGCCAAGTTTAAAAAACAAAACAAATTATGCATTCTTCAGTTATCTAAAGCATCATGGGAAGCACATGCATGGTGATCTGCATATACTTTCCATGATTCTTTCAATTAGTGATGCTTGTGTGATTTGATGTACTACATAAGTCCTTATATGCAGTCTCTATGGGGATATACAGTAGTTATGAAGTTAGGATTAGGGAGAGGGACACACCAATATAGTAATTGAGGGGAAGGTACATTTTCCACTTGCTTCCTGTCATACCCATGCTTCTTGTGACCCCAATAAGCCTGGTGACTACATGACACAACCTTATAAATGGTTTTAAAACTGGTGGAATAAATAAAAAAAAACAGAACATAAAATATCAGGAATATTCTGATACCAAAATAATAGGGAATGTTTCCCTGCTAACACATAATACAGATTTATGGTTTAGTTACAAAATAAGAGCAACAAGTGCCTCATGTCCCATCCAAATAAAGCAGCATGATTTGGATCAAGACTTTCACTTCAGGCAGTGTTGAATGTAATAGAAGCTATCACATTGGAAAAATCCCCAGGCCCAAATGGCTTCACAGCAGAATCCTACAAATTATTTGCTACTACATTAGCTCCCATTCTCTCTTCTCTGCCTAATCAAATATGTGTGTCTTAATCTCCCCATCCTACCTTTAGTGAAGCCTTTGTTTTCCTGATCATAGAATAAAAAAAAAAAAAACCCTGGTATTTGTTTATCATACAGACCAGTCTCTGTTCTAAGTAATTATAATGTGTTTGCAAAACTTTTATCTAAACAATTAGAGAAATTACACCTCAAAATTATTCAAAAGGCTCAGACATGCTTTATTGGGGGTAGACGATTAAGACATACTATCTGACACACACTTGATATTTTAGAAGCCACTTCCATAACCCTGTTTGTTCTTATATCACTGGATGCTGTAAAGGTCTTCAATTGAGTATAAAAGAAATTCCTCTTGATGCCCATGTCAGACTTTGTTCTGGGTAAAAATCTATCCACTGGATTAAACTTCCATATACTGACCCAAAAGCTCTGATCAGAACCAACTCACTGTCCTCTGACAACATTAAACTCCTCAGAGTTGCAAGGTATGGTTGCCCTGTCTCACCACTGCACTTATGATCTATACAGAATATTTCATTCAGGCAATATGTACTAACCAAAATAATAAAGTTTTTCTTTCAAAGATATTTATCATAACCTCTCCTTACATACCAATAATCAAGGCCACTTGTTTTTGGTTTTTACAGGAGAACCTGGCAAAGTTATAGAAATTGGACTGCCTACACACTGGCAAAAACAAATAATTTCATAGAATTTGGCATTTCATACCAGATCAGTAACTCTGCAGAACATGTATTTTTCTTATAATTGCTTCCTGTACTATTTTCAGCTTGTTTCATTTAATGCGCTATATATTAAGTCTTCTTTTATTCTGGTTATTTATACACATACTAAAAGAATGACCATAGAATCCTAGTAAAATCTAGAAATTAGACTAATCAGTCACTGGTGAAATTCCTGGGATTGCAAGTCTTGAAAATGGAATTTTGTTACTTTAGTCATCAATAATTCAGTGGCTTTGCCAATAATGTGCTCATTTTTGGGGGATAATATATCTTTGTCCATCCCACACTTACTAGATTTTCACTCTAACTTAATTCTTGTTTCTTGCCTTCAAGTAAATCAGTAGAAATGTGTGCAATGCCTCTGGCCCATAAGTCTCCACACTGCGATCCTTCCACCCACAACTGGCTGAGTACAGTAAACACCTCCTCTATCTAAAGGGTAAAGCTTTCTTAGCAGCGCTCAGAATTACTCCAACTAAAATGTAAGCCCCTAATGGCAGATATTTATTGGAATCTTGATTAATGGAGTCTAATTTGCCTAATTTTGATGGATAGCATTAACATCATTAAGATGATTGTTCTGCCCATAGTACAGCTCTTGTTTTAGACTCTACCCATCAAGACAGATAAAAGAAGTTATTTCTTGGATGTGTAAGATTAGGAATTTTCTATGAAATCATACTATTCCAAAAATCAGCATAGTAAACCGTTACAGTTCAACTGTTGGTTTAGGCCTAGGCCTCCCTGACCTCTACTGGCATTATTTGACAACCCAAATTAAACAAATATACTGTATGAATTGATTCACCCTGTGGAAATTTCCCTGTTTTGGATTGAACTGAAAAAAATAATCTACAACATCTTTTAAGGACACCATGAGTACCTGCTTTCAAATCTTCATCATAACCCAAGCTCTTGTTCCATTTTTACTAAACTGATTGCCATTGCACAGTATGAGTTTATATCACTTACCAGAAATAAGTGTAAAATCTCACAGACTGCCTCCATTCTTCATAACTGCAGTACACCACTTGCACAAGATAACCTCATTTTTCTTATATGGGAATGCAAAGGAATCTCCTAATTAAAAGATCTCTGCACTAATAGCCAATTTTCCTCCTATGGCACTTTAGTACATACTAGACTCTTCCTTCAAGCAATTTCTGGAACATATTCAAATTAGAAACTAGGTCAGAAAACTCATGGGAATCTTCAGGATGAGAGATTCTAGACACATTAGTGTTTCTAATTTGCATCTAGCCTGGCAAAAATATTTGCGATCACAACTAGATGTTACCTTTTGGTTTTCATTGACCTCCTCATTTCTTGATGTCTCAGAAAGCAACAAACTCCATTGGATTCAGTTTAACATTATGCACAGAGCATGATACACACCACATAAATTACATAAATTCAACCATATCATGTCAGACAGTTGCCCATGGTGCCTCATCAACAAGATATTCTGAATATATGTGTTTTGCACATCCCACATCCTTCAGATTTTTGGAATAAGGTAAGAGCAGCCATTAATAAGGAAATTGATGTTTACTTTCCATTTGTTCAAGATTCTATTATATTAGACCACAAGATATGACCTGGTGTGCACCTGACTGATGATTCTAAAATTCTGCTTGGCATAAGCTTGATTAATGCATGCAGGGTCCTCCTCCTTCACTGGAAAGATTCAGTCCCTCTTAGATCTTCCCAATGATTTCATCTCTTGCTTGGTTGCTCAAGAGTAAAATGTTAATTTTCTCCAAAATGAATCACACAGGTTTTCTAAGGTATGGAACACATTCATCAAATACCTAATCCATTCACATTAGTAAATAAGTATTTATCTTTTTTTTTCTCTTTTTGTGCCTTAATATCCCATAGTATAGTTATACACCTGCCAGTCTCTTGTTGTTATTGCCCAGTTGGGACTCCTGATGACACCCTTAAATTGCTGGGATATGATTTATCTACACAACTCTTGAGCAAAAGATAACCAGAGGAAAAAAATAAAGAAATTAGGCAACAGACCTGACAGTACCATCATAAATAATGGTGTGGCACATAACAGTTCACATTGTTTGGAACAGTTGGATTAGAGTATATGAGAAATAGAATGCATGCATTTTTCTCTTTTGTATGCAGAACTTTTTATTATTTTTTAATTCTTTGGTATCCGAGTAAGGCCCTCTAGGCCCAAAGTCTGTTTTCAGGGGCAACCCAGGAGCACTAGAGAGATTAAGTGACCTGTTCAGAATCACACAGTATGCAAATGGAGGTCGTAGGAATCAAACCCATGTCTACTGGATGTATCAAGCTCATTCACAGTTCATTATCCTAATCTTTAGGCTATATTGCCATCTCCAAATATCTAAATCATCAAGCTCACAAAAATTTAGCAACCAGAGATGCAGTATAGAGTTAGAGCACAGAGCAGAGAACCTGATGACTCATGTTTGAATCTCACTAGCACAACTTACTCCCATAATCCCTCCATGCTTAGCATCCTCTCTCTTTCTGTCTTTGCTTAAACTTCCGGAATGTTCTCTGTGCTCACCTAAGAGCTGATACAGTCATTCATTTCTTGTAAAGTGCTTTAGGATACAGGTGTATGGAAGGCACTGTATAAAACTACATGCCTCTCCTCTGTGAAGCAAGACACTTGCCAAGCAAGTCACCTGTTTACAGCAGCAATCTATATAGTCAATCACCAAAGGAAAAGGAAATCAGCTACTGTTGGCATGTACCTAAGGAGTCCGCCAATCAGGAGATAAACAAATCTGATAATACAGCCCTGCAATATTAAACAATCAGAACTGTCTAATTCCCTAGACCTTTAAACAAGCTAAATGCATTTTCTCACTATTACAACAGTGATTCTTTCACTTAGTGCCCTATTCTTTTTGCTTGTGTGCTATTGTTATCCTATCCAATTATGTCAGTTCTTTTGTTTTCTTAATTCTCTTACAGTGCTTATAATGACTTAAAGAGAGCAGTGACTTAATCTGCCTTCTATTTGGCATATTACCCATAACCACTAATAGCTAGACACTAATTGCATGTACAAGCACAAATGCTTACAGTACAGGAAGCATATTTCCATTAGGAAAGTCACCTATCATTTTCCAAGCTGCATAATTTTGGAATACCGTTCTAATATACTGTTATTATACTTCGGTAGTACTGTATAATGTATTAGGATAATACAAAGTAAGCTTTCATACAGTGGGTGTATTCAAAATATAAATTCTAGGGTGTAGCTGTATATAGAAAAATCACCCAAAGACTTGTTGAAAGATGTGGTTTAAAATGAATTGCTTACTTCTTAGACAATTGCTTTGATATTTACTGTTTCAAATTGCTCTACTGACTCATTCTGAAATCAGCCTTAGATCTCTTTAATCTTGTCATTTGATAAAGTCAGTTTGAAGCAATATACAGTAATGACTGGGACTTTTTATTAGGAAGAACTTAAGTAAGACATGTTATACAGTAATTATGGTTTTCTATTCAATGTGTTCTCACATTATTGGATGATTACATTTACAGTTTAACTGCATTACTAAACATTAATGACAAAAATGTTTCTTTACATGAAAAGGAAACAAATCTAAAGACACCTATACATACTATGTTATGCTTCTAAATATTTATTTCAGTACTAAAGTAGGCTAATTTTCAGGACTATATATTTATATATATATATAAATATATATATATATATATATACACACAGCCCTTGCCCACTGATAAGGCATCACATATGCCACAAATGGCATTTTACAGTATTGGGCAATTTGAATAGCCCTGTTTATGCCTTGAGTGTTGAAAACTATTCTTCTGACTCTTGCTTGGGGGCAGGGGCAGGGGTTAAAATCATTCCTTTTCAATCACACATGTTAGATTAAGTTTTCCCCAATCACATATTCATGCTTTTTTCTGATGTCAGAATTATGAAATTGTGCCTTTTCTATGGCATGACCTTTTCATTAATTAATGTTGCTATCCATACTTTGTGACACTTTATAAAAGGGGGTCTGGTCTGGCCATTCTGCTCCCTCACTGGTCAAACCCTGTCACATGGGGTTCCCATAACAAACCATAATTCTTGGCCATGAATAACTGAAAGATATCTTTTCAGGGTCAAAAGATCTCTATACAAATCAATCACATGACAGGTCACCTTACAAACAAGTCCCCAACCCCAGACTGATGGAGAAAGAAACAAGCATTTGTCAGTGCCGAATGTTGTCTTGCTGGCATTGGCATTAGTAGAGCAGGAGTTAGAGAGATGCATAATAGGAATGGCAGTGAAGTATTGAACTGACACCAACCCCACCCCCACCCTGCAGAGACTGACAGGCATTGGAGTGTGCATTTGGGTCATTGGCCATAATGCTCATGCCATTTCATCTTTCCCTGCCATGCAGACAATGACAAGTGTTGCAGTGTGCCTTGGGGTCTTCGGTCTTATGCTCACCCCATTCCATAAGGAAATATGCTGAGATGGGTGCAGTATAGGAGAATGGGGTGAACTTTGGGGCTGAAGAGTCTGAGGCACACCTTGATGGCTGTCACTGGCTGCAGGGTGGGGATGTAATGGCATAAGCATTATAGCCGACAATCCCAAGTCACACCCTTGACACCTGTCAGTCTCTACGGGTGGGGAGTTATGGTTGGAAACCTTAATTCCCAGGGTGTTTGTTGGTATTTTCCCTCCAAAGTTTCAGCAATGGCTTTTTGTGACCCCACCTCATGAACAGTGGCACTATTAGTTTGTTAGCCGAAAAGTGATTTTGCACAGCAAGTGTGCCATTTGGCACCTCAGGTGTGAAAACACATTTTGGGCAGGATGTGAAAAATGACAGCTGTACTGTTCATGAGGAGGTGTAAAAAATGGCAATGTTGAAAATCTGGAGGGAAAATATGAGAAATTGGTGAAGTCATGAACGTGCGCAGAAACTGCACAATGCACACCCGAAATGCAATTATTTGGGAGATTTCTTGAACCAAATTTTCAACATAGGCATTTTGGGACCTCCACTCATGAAAAGCGGTACTGTGATTTTGTTAAAATGTCCCAAAAATTGATTTCCCACAGTGACTGCGCCATTGTGAGCCAGATGTGCGAAAACACATTTCGGGTAGGATGTGAAAAATGACAGCTGTACTGTTCATAAGGAGGTGTGCAAAAATGGCAATGTTGAAAATCTGGAATGAAAATATTAAAAATTGTCAAAGTTACAAGTGTGCATGGAAACTATGCAATGCGCGCTCACAACACAGTCATTTGTTGGAATTTTTTTCACCAGATTTGCAACATAGGCTTTTTGGGAACCCATCTCATGAACAGTGGCACTATCATTAAATTCCTTGGTCCCAAAAGGTGATGCCATGCAGTGACCATAAAATGACCTTTTAGGACGGAATAATGAGATGATAGTGCATGTGTTCATGAGGTGGGGTCCCAAGAACCCCATGCTGAAAATTTTGGAGCCAAAATTCAAAAAAAAAGGCTGAGATATCCACCTAAGTTGAACCCCCCCCCCATTGATGCCATTATACAGCTTACCAGCTTTTCTTTATTTTGCAGTTCAGCTTTGAAGAGTTCAAACGTGTTCCCACTCCACTGAAGACTTCAGTGCTTGACCTCTGGAGGTAAGTATTTGGTGAGGGGGGGTGGAGAGGTGTGGTGCACAGAGGGTGGGTGTGGGTTGGAACAGCGGGCTCTGTGGACAATGAAGGACCATTTTGTTTTTTAGGTACAGAAAAAAAAATTAACATTGCGGACAGTTTTCTTTCTTTACAGGTGAGATAAAACAAATGTTGGGCACACTGGGGAAGGCTCCCTTTGTGCCACACAATGGGTGTGGATTAGGGGCATGCTGCCATGGTTGGTTTTCTGTGAGCGGCAGCACACTGGTGTGGGCTCCCAGTGTGCCACACAATGTGGGAGGGTGGGGGACATGCCAACATGGAGATTGCACCCTCAATGTCAGCATTGTTTGGGGTCCTGCTGCCGCAATGTTTATTGAAATGTTTCAGCAGGAAAGGCACATATGGGAGTGTGTCATCTCTGCTGCTGCATGATGAGTTTATCTCTGATTACATAGGCACAAGTCTTTCAAGTTGGTAGCACTTTACATAATTCTTGTGTCAGAGCTAGCATGCTGACTAATTGAGGAATGAGGGATGCACGTACTAAAGCATGACCTGCATTCTCCAACACTGACACACCTCTGAATTTCTGCTACAACCACAAGATGTTGCTTGCTCACGTGCAAGACAACAAAAAAATGAGCAAAATGTAAATATTACAAAGCAATTCCCAAACTAATAACCCAAAAAGTAAAGCACAAAGACCCCCACCCTAACCTAAAGAGAAAAGCACAAACTCAAGAATAAACACTTAAATAAATTATCCAAAAGATAAGCTGACAGATCATGTTACTCTCTGTATGATCTATGATCTCTGCAGGGCCTTTCCCAAACTGAGGATTCCAAGCAAGACTGTGATGTCATCTAAAAACATGTAACAGCTATGATATATAACACATAGGCACTGGCTGAATGTGTCTTTAAAAATAGTCTGGCCCACATATCTGAACCATTAGAATAATGCTAACAGGCATAGCACCATGCCAATCAGATATGGCACAATGGATAGCCTGTTAGTGCAGCTACTGCTGTATTCAAAAGTACGCTTAGCGCAACACTAAGCATTTAACACAGTCATGCTAAATACTCTACTGTGCCCATGCAAATGAGGCAATCCTCTTACATACAGGGTGCAGTGGTACATTGAAAGGGTTTTAGAACTCTAAAAAGGCTGCCATGCAGTTTGAACCCTCCACACACAGCACTGGTTCCTGAGAAATATAAGACAAATGTCATCCCATCACCTGATCCCTTTTTACATACAGTTAAACCCCTGGTAGTCCAGTGGAACCCCCAGCCACCCCAATTCTTGTTGGAATAAAGGAAATCCTGGTTGTCCAGCAATATCACCTTCCACCCTGATCCCTGTTGCAATAATGGTATTCCCTAGTAGTCGAATGACACCCCTCACCAGCCTCAAACTATGTAGAATATCTAAGTAAATTGAGCAAAATGAAACCTCCCAGGCATACAAAAACTAAACAAATGCTTTGTTTAGAAAAGTGCAAAAGATTTATTTAAAGGCTTGCATGCTCAAAAAACCCTTGATAAAGTACCCACAGGGTTATGAAACAGCATTGGGTGGTTTTGTGGCCACTACTGGGAGCTATTAACTTGTCTGGCAATATGCAATGCTCTAACTTTTTGAGCATGCACATCTTTAAATCATTCTTTTGCACTTTTCTAAACAAATCATTTGTTTGAGTTTGTGTATGCCTGTGAGGGATGCAAGTGAAACGTTTTCTTTTGTTCAGTTTGCCTAGTGGTACTTGACCTTATGCACTGCACTTGCTCTGTGTGGTTTCCTTTTGTTGCTTCTAATATCTTAGTAATCCCTCCCACCGGGTCAGCACCCACCAGCTGCCTCCACCCCTGCCAAGCATCCGACTCACCCTAAGCATCCAGTCATCATTTGAAGGCAAGAGAGGACAGTGAACTGCACAGACCCTCCTCTCACCAGCTCAAACAGCTGCCATCTGAATGACATTGACCAAGCATGTGTCTACAGTGGAAACAGCTGCCTGTGCTAATAATGACCACAACATTTTTACTTATTTATTTATTTGCAAAAGTTTCACCAGGAAAGGCATACTGAGCTACAATAGCTTGTTTCCAGATGCATTTGGGGGAGGGATACAATTGGAGTAATCATAATTCAAGATACAAAAAAAATAAAACATCCTACAATGATATAAATTTGAAACAATTGGACTATACATAAACAAAGATACAAAAATAAAACATCATACAATGATAAAAATCAGAAGCAATTAAAGCTATGTCTGGCTTAATACGTGATAAGGACAAAACAATAGAAATATAATATTGGAGATTCAAAACTTGCGATTAGAGAGTAGTCCCTTAGCAGAGAAAGAGAGAGAGAGAGTAGGTGAGGGGATGAGAGAGAATATAGCTAGGCTGACTGAAGAATGAAGCAGAGGGGAGAGGGATAGGGTAAAAGGGGGGGAATCTTTGACCATCCAGGATGCACACCCTGCAAGGGTCAGACTCAGCAGGGAGTAACCCGAAACCAAAGTTGCTGGTTACCAAGGCCTGCAAGAAGGGAGATAAGATACAAGGGAGGGATAAAGGCAAACCCTTTGACCATCTGGAGTGGAATCCCCACAAAGGTCCAACACTGCCCAATGCTCACCCAGTAAATGTCGTGGGATATCAGCTTTCCTGGGGAAAGGTAGGCGTGGTGAGCAGGAAGGAGTAGTTTGTCACAGTTTTGATGTGGGTGGGGAGGGGTTATTGGGAATTGGGTCAGGTGTACTTGCAGGATGGAGAAAAGAAAATTGCACAAAACAGAATTAGGATAGAAAGTGGAAGGGAGAGAGACAAACCATGACCCTCTGGAGCAGAAACTCCAGAAGGGTTTGAACACTGCTCGATGCACAACCCATCATTGTCATGGGATACTGGCTTTCCTGGAGATAGGTAGGAGAGGGAAATAGGAAGGAGTAGTTAAACATGGTTTTGAAAGAGAAAAGGGGTGGGGGACTAGTGGTGAGTGGGTCAAGCCCAGTTGCAGGATGGAGAAATGTAACTGTGAGGAAGAGAAGATAACGAATGAGTGGATGGGGCTGAGTGGATGTCTAATGGAAGGGAGTTCCAAATTTTAGGGAAGTGGTAGAAGAAGGCAGACCATCCTGAAGTGGTAGATCGGGCAGGGAGGACAAGAGTCTGGTAGCCAGAGTTACAGAGAGAGTAGGTGGGAGGAAGTGGGGTGGAGAGGAGGGCATTGAGGTGGGGGGGAAGGAGCTGAGCCAGTACTTCCCAACTAGGGAGAAACAATGGGCAAGGCATCTGGCCCCAAAGGAGGGAAGGAGAGAGTTGTATAGAGGTCAGAATGGTGTTTACAGGGCAAACAGTCAAGAGCAAACCAACAAAGGGTGTTTAAAAGGGTAAGGGATGAAAATGATCCCTTAGGGTCTTGCATGTCATATGTGGTCATTAGCATGCTGGCCTCTGAATATGGTACCCAGCAGCAAAGGCACTTACCCATTTGGGTTACTGTTTTCCCCTTTGCTCTTGGTAGTCGGCTGCCCACAGGGGCTGTGGTAGCAACTCGCATATGCACTTTGTGTATTGCTACCACAGTCCAATATTCATGTAGGCAACCCACAGTAGACAGGGCATGCTGCCTTTATAAATGTCGCTCCCTGAAGGCTGTTAGCTAGATTTTGCATAGCACTGTTTTGCAGGGGGCAAACAGCCACAGCTGAGTATAGAAAAATAGGAAGTACTGAGGAAATTAACAACAGGCCGCACCAAAGAAAGCATAGTGCTTAACTCAAACTGCCATGGCAAAAAGTAAAAAAGTGAGTACACATTGGCTTACAGGTTATTTATTTATTTATTTGCTTTTGTTAACCGGGTAAGTCGCACTAGACAGCCCAGTGCCTATTTTCAGGTGAGACCTGGGAGGGTTACAAGTTAGATCACAGAAGAACAGTGAGGAAGTCGAGTTTACTTACATTGAGATATCAGGCAATATCAGAGATTGACATCCAGAAAAATGACAAGCTTAACAGGGCTAGAGTAGGTACCTAACAGTTATAGAAACGATTTAGCATAAGATAGGTATAGTGCACAAAAATTATATAACAGGTTCAGTCAATGCAAACAGAAGTAAGTGCCAGCAGGTAGGATGAACCAGCTGCGGGGGGGGGGGGGTACCAAGGGCCTGGTGAACTAATCAGGGAGGAGGAGAGGGGGGTAGCATTGGTACAAGGGTGACATTTAACAGTTACTTGACTAGTTGCCAGGAGGATAAGTGCAGTTGTCCCTGTGGACACAGAGACCACCCCAGCATACCTGGGCTGGTGTACTACGAGGTACAAGGACAAGTGGAGGATCCCTTCAAGTAGTTCCAAAGGGAGGTTTTAAAGCCCAGATGGGAGGGGGGTTAAACAACATCCACATTGCCAGTGATTTGTATGTTTATTGCATTTGAAACATTGAAAAATAGAAACGTAGTATTTGATGGCAGATAATGATTGCTGGACTTACTCAGTCTGCCCATTTTTTCCCTGCTTGTTACTGCAGACCCTGCTGGATTTCCAGCTCCCCCCTTCCTGCTTTCTTTTCACTAAGACTCTGTCATGCCTATTCCATGCATTCTTGAATCTTATCATGGTTTTTACCTCCACCCACTCACTGGAGACTTTTCCAAGCATTCACCACTCTTTCCATGAAGTACTTACTCACATCTCTCTTGAAATTACCCCCTTCCAGTATCAGTGTATGTCCTCTTGTTCTTGCATATCTTTTTACTCTGAAAAATACTCCCGTCCTGTGCCTTATTTGACCCCATTTGGTATTTATAGGTTTCTATCATATTCCCCCCCTCCCTCCTCTCTTTCAGGATGTATATATCGAGGTCCTTTAATCTCTCCTTGTAAAGCTTCTGATGCAGATCATCCACCATTTTACTGCAGTTGCCCTCCTCTGGACAGCCTCCACTCTGTCTGTGTCCTTCCTGAGATGCGGTCTCCAGAACTGCACGTAGTACTCCAGGTGGGGTCCCACCAGTGATCTATACAGTGGTAACACCACCTTCCTCCTTTTGCTGGTGATGCCCTTCACAATACACCCCAACATCTCACTGGCCCTGCCAAGTGCCTTGTTGCACTGCCTGGTCACCTTGAGGTCATCAGATATGATTACACCTGGTCCATTTTCTGTTTTGTGACCAACAATACCTCATTTCCCATTTTGCACCCTGGCTCTCAGTGTCTGTACCGAAATGCATGATTCTGCACTTTTTTGCCTTGAAACCTAGCTTCCACACCCTTGACCACTCCTTGAGTTTTCTCAGGTCTCTGCACATTCTGCCCCCCCCCAGTGTCCCCGTATTGCAAATTTTGGTGTCATCTGCAAAGAGGCATACCTTCCTTTCAGCTCATATGCAATGCCACTTATAAAGACATTAAAGAGGACTGGTCCCAGTACTCTTCCATGAGACACCCCGCTAGTCACCCTCCCTTCTCAAGAGTGATCTCCATTTACCACCACCCTCTGGCACTAATCCCTTAACTGGTTTCTGACCCAGTTTACCACCTTAGGACCCACCCCTATGCTGCTCGGTGTCCTTAGAGTCTCCTACATGGAACAGAGTTGAAAGCCTTACCAAAATCTAGGGTACGTCAAGTCCACCAGCCCACTGTCATCTATTTCTTTGGTTACTCAGTTTAAGAAATTTATCAGATTTGTCTGTCATAACCTCTTCCTGTGACTCTACACTGCCTCAGGTCTTATAACCTACTATATTCAAGATATTTCACAAACCTTTCCTTTAGCAGTGTCTCCTTAACTTCCCCATCACTGATGTCTGGCTGACTGACCTATAGTTGTTAGTCTCCTCCCTGCTACAGCTTTTGTGAAGTGATACTACTGTACCATAGTGGCTTCTTATTTCTCTTGTTTTTGCTAAGTTCCTTTGTGCAGAGGTTTGTTGCCTTCACTATGCCCTCCCTTAGCTTCATCCACTGTTTCTCCACACCACCCAGGACATCCTTCTGCAGGGTCATCTCTGAGGCATTCGATCAGTTTTTAAAAAGCTGCCCCCCTTAAGTCAAGGATCCTTGTTCTTGTATGGTTTTCTTCAACCACCATCCTTATGCTGAACCACACTTTTCACGTTGATCAATTTCCCAGGTGGCCTCCTACCTTGATGTCTGCAATACTGTCCCAGTTAGTGAGCACCTGGTCCAGTATTGCCCCATCATGAGTGGGCTCTCTGACTAGTTGCCTGAGAAATGACCCCTGCAGTGAGTCTAGGATGTCCCTGCTTCTTGCTAAAGCTGCAGGTGGGAGGCTCCAATCTACATCCAACAGACTGAAGTTCCCCACCAGCAGCAAATCTCATTTTTCTGACATTGCACAAATGGCTTCTACCAGTGCCTTACCTAATTTCTCCCTCTGTTTTGGAGGTCTGTAGATAATGCCATTGCAAATAGTGGCTCCATTTCCCATCTCCAAGGTGACTCAGGGTACCTATAACCCTCAGTTCCTCCTGGATTCCAAGTATCTCAGTCACTTTCGTACCATCCCTTTTGTATAGTGCTACTTCTCCTCCTACCTTAGTTCCCACACTGTCTTTCCTGAACTGAGTATAGCCTGTATGGCTTTTAGGTCTGGAATTTTATTTCCTAGACTGCTTGCATTTGCACACATGGTCTTCCATATTTTCTTACCACTCTGCCTGTGACCCCTCCCCCTTTTTCCTGTTTGCCATGCCTCTTTGTTCTGCCTCTTTTTAAAGCTTATATTCCCATCCCCTTTCCTTCCTATCACTCTACTTTGTTCTGTATTTTGCACCCTAGGAGATTTACCTCCCCTTGAGAGTTCTCTTCTTGCTGCTTCAGTCTGAGTGGGGGGACAGTGTATGCCTCCCAGATTTCTTCTGCCACCACCCATGGTTATTGGCTAGTTTAAATGTTTGTCAAAGTAACATTCAAATCTTTCACTAAGGACTGTGTTTCTCTTCCTAGAAGGATGTTGGCCATCACCCCTGTGTAGGCCTTTATTGCTCCAGGTTGGTCAGCAGTCCCTAATGTAGCAGAAACCCTCTTCTCTACACCATTCTTTCAACCATGAGTTGAAGTTCCAGGTGCAGGGAACCCTATCCTCCCCCATCATAGACAGGCAACACCTCAGAAAAAAGCCACTGTGTGTGCCACTGTCATTGAGGCACAGAACAGGGAGCACAGGAAAACCAGGAGCAATTATAAAATTTGCAAGTAGCATTTTATTATTATCAATAACAGTCAAATAAAATTGTTCAGTATAACTATTTACAAAGGCAATACAAACAGAGAAAACAAAGGCCTTCATCTGAGGGTATCTCTAATTATAAGTTTCAGTTTCTCCCTCTAACAAAAGATTGCTGCTTTTTTATAAGTATTTGCCTGACAATTAACTTCTGTAACCTCATCTCTATAAGAGGCATCCTATTTCTCACAAAATGTATCAGAACTTTGTCAATATTCTTGCAGGTGCAACAAAATAGAACTTGGGGTCCCAGAACTAACCTCCTGTTGACAGCTCTGCAAAAGAGCTTGTGCTGCATCTCAAGGTTAACCCCCTAAATTCCAAATAGCTGTTTTGCAATCATTTCAGCAATATAGCTATATACATTTTCAAACCAAGGGATCCCAGTTTCACATACAAATTGCAGTGTAAGACAGTACAGGAGTCAGTGGTTTCTGGCACAGAGCACTAATTTAGAACGAGTATTTTTTAACAGCTGACCTCTGTTGGAGGGCTGGCCCAGGAAGCTCTTGCATGACCTGTAGTCCTTAAGGGGTAGTAGCAGAAACTACAGTATTGTTCCTGTTCAGCAGTTTTCACTGCTGGTGTAGCCTGGGTACCTTAATTCCACAAGGGGCATTATTGAGCATTGTATGTGTGTTTTTAAAACCTGAAAGAGTTATATTTGCTTTGGGGTTCATGACCTGGCCTTACACTTCCAGGTCACGTGGTATATTTCACTTGTCCCCCTGTGAGTGGGGCAAGCATGAGTTGGGTGAATGCACATATCTGTGAGCGGAGACGAGTGCCAAGACACGCACATCTGCGCATGTCTAGAATATCCAGAGGGTGCAGAGGGATAGAGGGGCCCTAATATACATGACCTTGGGTGGCTGCTTGCACATCTTGCTCTGATATAAGGTTCCTTAGTGCCTGTTACCTGGCAGCGTTATCAGATAATTAACTCCTGCATAAGTCACTTTAACTGCACTGTGTGTTAAAGCTAATAAAGAGAAAGTGAAAGGGTTTCTCCATGTCTGCAAATACTAATAATGTAATTCTCACATCATCATCTGGGTTAATAGGGCTATAATGTACCTTGCATAAAATGTATACAATATTCCCTGGGGATATTCCCATCCAGCCCTACCACTGCAGCAAATGCATAGGAAACATTGACTTGAAGCATGAAATTAGTCTGTTTTCCTCACTCTTGATTGCTCTAGAAGTAAACCAAACTGAAATGCTTGGAAGATTTAATGCCTTTAACAAGCACCCCTTAGCAGAAGGTTTAACTTCCACTGAAATAACTCAGCGTAATTCTACACCTGTGACCTTAAGTAGATCAGAGATTGGGAGACAGAAGGCCATAGGTCCACCACAGTCCAATTTCCTCTATGTACCTTTGCTTTCTAATATTGAAACAACAAGGAAAAGAGCTAGGGAGGATGATACTACACCTAATGATGAAAACAGTGATGATACATGGTATGAAGTACAAAATACCAGATGTTGTAAAATGGGAAGAAAGGCGGAGCTCCATAGCATTACACTACATAATATAGTTGCCCCTCTTAACTCCCTTCATTGTTTGCAACCTACCTCTACAATGATCGCGTCAACTTCTAGCACCTCTGGTTGTAACCAGACATCCATACCCACTATTTAAACATACATGGTCCCCCATCTCTTCCACTCAGTGTAACCCAGTTGTTCATGACCAACCACTAATTGATTTTACTAATGAAACTATATCTGATAATCTCTGCACCTTATTCCCTACTAATAGTGCACCCCCCTCCCAATGGTAACATTCATCCAAGACAAGTTCTGGTACTGGGTGATTCTATCACAAAACATCTGGATAGGACAATCTGTAATCCAGACAAAAGTAACAGAACTTGATCTAGTTTCAGTGGTGCAAAGATCACAGATGTCACTAAAATGCTTAATAATATTATGAATGATTGTGGTACTAATCCCATTACAATTATACATGTGGGAGCCAATAATATTTATCACAATTCCATACAGGATATTAATTCAGGTTTTGTCACTCTGACAAACATTTTGGTTGAAATTGGTAGTGAAATCTGCATTTCTGAAATCCTTCCTATTCCACGAATCTCCCCACTTCTTAATCAAAAAATCAAAATAATTAATGAATGGCTCCGAAAATGGTGTTTACAACAAGATATCGTCTGTGTTACCCACTGGGAAAGATTCATTGGTAGGAAGGAACTATTCTGCATGGATGGATTATATCTAAGCAGACATGGCAATGCCTTCCTGGAGAAACAGTTTCAGTCAACTATAAATAACTGTTTAAACTAGATACTTAGGGGAGATGAAGATGAAGCCACCATCTCAAAAAATAACTTTAAATAACAAATTGCCAACAAATCTACTACATTTTTTAAGTTTCAATGCTAGATGTCTCTCACAAAAACTTGATGAACCTCAGCTAAGGGTTCACCAAAACAATATAGATATTATACCTATAAGTGAAACTTGAGGTGATGAGAAAGCATCTTGGGAAGCCATTTTACCAGGCTTCATATCATACAAAATAAACATACAAAATAGGAAGGGCCGTGGTGTTGCTTTATTCGTCAAAAATATACTGAACTCTGTAGATATAACTAGCTCCATCAAAACTCATGGTATACCCACTGAAACTATCTTGGTTAAAAGTTTCCTCATGCAAAATGACTCTGTTATACTTGGGGCCTGTTTTCATCCCCCCAATTCACCTATTGAGATATTAGAGGCAATACTATCTGAAACAGAGCAGGTGGTGAACTAGGGAACATTATTGTTACAGGTGACTTCAACCTTGGTGATATTAATTAGCAGGACCGTACTGCCACTAGTAGCAAAGGCAAAAAACTCTTGTCCATCTGTTCTGACCTTAATCTCAAACAATGTGTTCGGGCCCCCACTAAGGGAAATGACATCTTAGACCTCATCATTTGTAATGATGAAATGCCATTTAATGATGATAAAATTGTAGATCCCATCGCCGATAGTGATCATAATTCCATTCAGTTTACCATCCAAAGATGTTATACATATAGTCCTAATTATACCAATATATATACCTATATGACAAAGCTGATCTTACTTCCATAAAAAACACTCTTAATATGATTAACTGGAATTCTATTCTCTCTAACTTAAACTCAGAACAAAGCTGGTTAACTTTTAACTCTATCATTTCTCATCTAAGAGATTCCTTTGTTCCATCGAAACCTAAAATCCCTAGTCATAAACGGTCACCAAAATGGATGAACCATTTAATAAAAAGATTAATATGGCTTAAAAGCAAAAAATACAATATTTATCATAAGAGCAGGACTAGACCCAATTGGGAATCCTACAAAAAAATTCTAACTAAATGTAAATCCTCCATTAAAAAGGCTAAACCTGCCGGCCTAGTGGCACTGAGGGCTTAAAAGCTGGATGCTCATCTTTTGCACCATGCCACGTAATCTACAAAACCGGGGAAACGGGCCGGGGTTGGCAGGGGAGGAGAAGGATTGAGTGTCCATGGACTGCTCTCCTTCTCTGGTGTGGGGGGACACCAGCTCGTGGTGTATGACTGGCCCCTAGTGGAGGCTGGGGACTAGTGCACTGTGGCTCAAGAAGAGCATTAAATGCAGCAGATGCTTGGAGGAACGCATATGGTAGCATGCGCGCTCACTCTTTGGCATCATTGTATGCTGCATCTATGGGATAAAATGAAGGAAATACTGAAGGCACTGGTGGGTAGAATGATCCGATCCCTGCAGGTGCTGCCTTCATGATGGGTAGCAACCCTTGGTTCTGAATTCATGAGAGATAGCAGAGGGGGGTCCTGCCACCCTACCATGGGGGGCATAGCCATGGGGACACTCATAGAGGTGAGCTGCAAGCAGGGGATGGGGCTGGGGGATCAGAAAGGAGAGCCGACAGTGCCTGGGGAGAAAAAAAAATAAGAGTAGCTGCAAAAAAAAAAAAGGCTAAACCTAGATGGGAGTATCATCTTGCCAGTAATGCTAAAAAGAACAATAGTAAACATTTTTATTCATATATTAAATCATTGAAAAAACTGGTATGCCAAGTTGGCCCCATATTGCACAATAATAAACTACTCCATGATCCCGAGACCAAGGCTGATTTATTTAACAAAGAATTTTGTAATATGTTCACACACACACTGACCATAATTTACCTCATACTGTAGAAAATAATAAGAACCCTTATATTTGCTTCCAAGAAGAGACTCAAATAAAAAAGATGCTCTCATTTAAGGGTAAATACTGTCCCGGTCCAGATAATCTGGCAGGACATCTCTTATTTTTATTAAGCAAATGATATTGCCTTTCCCTTAAAAGTAATCTTTGAATGATTTTTGGCAGAAAATTATGTCCCAGACAACTGGAAAAAGGCAAACATTATACCAATACATAAGAAAGACCCAAAAAACTACTGGGAGAATTACCGCCCCACAAGTCTGATCTCTTCTGTTTGTAAGCTTCTAGAGTCTCATAAAAGATATTATTACTCCAACATTAAATAACCATGACCCAGAGCAACATGGCTTTAAAAGCAGCAGAAGTTGTCTCATGAACCTGTTGTGTTTTATGAGCATATCAGCTTCTTTCTTGACCATAGAACACCCTGCAACATCATATTCATTGATTTCAGTAAGGCATTTGATGTCATGCCTCACTAGGCTCTTATCAAAAAACTTCATAAACTTAACATAAATAGTTTTATTATCAACTGGATTAGCAATTGACTTCAAGATTGAACCCAAAAAGCAATCATCAATGGTTCATCGTGTAATGAGGGAAAACTGTCTGGTGGGGTGCACCAGGGCTCAATTTTGGGCCCTTGCCTTTTTCAGGCCTTCATTGATGATATGACCAATGATTATCATTCCATCGCTACCAAATACGCAGATGATGTCAAAATTAGGGGCTCATGCATAAATCTATCACAAGCCACTGCTATTGAAAATGATTTGGATATTATTTCATCATGGGTAAACTCATGGGGATGATATTGAATACAAATAAATGTAAGGTAATGTATTTAGGGACCAGAATTACACATATAGACTAGCAGGTTCTATACTTATTAATACATCTGATGAGAAGGACCTGGGCATAACAATTTCACATGATATGACCCATAACAAACATATACAGGGAGTCATCAATAGATCCAATGGGGTTATTTGGTCTATTCTATGAAATATCAGATCACGAGATCCTGAGGTATTGATGCCCTTATATAGATTATTTGTTAGGTCTCACCTAGAATACGCTGCCCAGTTATGGTGCCCTTATATAAAATCTGCTGGAAATGTACTAGAAAAAGTTCAAAGACAGTTTACAAAACATGTTTCAGGCCTTAAAAATGTAACATATGACAATAGACTGACAATATTAAATCTGCTGTCCTTATCCACCCATTGTCTAAGAGGTGACCTTATGCTTCTTTTTGACATTGTTCTGGACCCATACCTTGTGACTGAACTAGGGTTAGAGTTTAAAATCTATAACTATGATATCAGAGGTCACCCACTACAATTAATAAGAAAATCATTTAAACACACCAGTAGTAAATATATTTTTTACCCTTGCAACTGTGGATCCTTGAAATAAATTACCGCTAGAAGTTGTTACTAGTGAGACTGAGAGTATCTTTAAATATAGACTTGATAAATTAGTCAGTGCAGGTTGTAATCTATCTTACTACCCATTGGCTTAGAAGAAGAGCATTATGGGCTCTGGCCTCTATACTCTTTTACTCACCTTAGTAGTATGAAACTTAGTAGTACGAAATTCACATATATTTAATAACCACAGATTCGCAAGGGGAAAGAAAAGATAGAAAAGCTAGAAACAGCAAGTTAAGGCAGGGAGATAGCAGGAGGAGGAGGAGGAGTGATCAGTTCCTTGGTCTCACAATAAAATTTGACCGCACGGTCAGACAAACAAGAGACAGAAAAGGAGAGGATAGAAGAGATCCTTATGTTTAATTCTTTCTGTTTAAGAAGTGGGTCAGGGCCCTATTCAACTGTGTCACATACCTCCCTCTTTAAGAGGGAACCTGTTTTAAAAACACAGTTTTCTGAAACTTTCTTTTAATTCTCTTCTAACATTACCTTATAAACTTTACAGTTCTGCACATCTGCAGTATTCCTTTTCCATAACAACCAGTACAGCAAACAGTTAAGGTTAAACCCAACATTTTTTTCTTTCCACCTTCGGAATTCTCAATTCCTTTCTTTTATATAAATGTTGTTTTTATTCAGAGAGAAAAAATCACAGAACAAATATAATTTCACAAAAGAAGAGACATCTCAAAAAATAAAATGTAATAAAGTACAAGTGAAAAGTATTTTACATTTTAGGAGGTTAAAAAGAAAAGGTGAATTAAACATAAGGTAAAACTCTTAATTACTAAAGTTATTCCATGATTTCATGCTCCAAGTAATAATATCCTTCAAAAAGGAAATAGCTAAGCATCAAATAAGTAAAAAAAACAACACCTGCTTGCCCTCATATTTATGACTAATTAAGGTCCATTGAGAGTCTATAGTATAACAAAGAAAGATTGAATTAAATCAGATTTCCCAACAATTTGAGAACAGGTGATGTAACATATAATTATTTCATCTGTATATACTGAGCAGTATCTATTTTTTCTTCCTCTTCAAAATCAGACCCAATATCTGTTGGTATTGCAAAATGTTTTCGTAAAATTCCCAAGCTGCATCAACATCCAGAAAACAGTAGACATTTTCCTGAAAATAACTTTAAGATTTACAGGTACTTGAAGTACTGCTGTGACACCAACTTTCGTGAATTTCACTCTAATTGCCAAAACGCGTTGTTAAAAGGAAGGGTACAGATGGAGATTTTGACTCTGATAATGAAATCAGTTTTTTTGGCAGGCAAGTTGAAGAATATTGAGAATGTTGAGAAATGGATGAAAACATGCAAATCACCTATCTGACTCCAGCTGTTCCTTTGTTTGTCTGTGACGGAGGGCAAAATACAGACTCCAAAGTCAATGGAGGTTCAAGAGAAAAAACAGAAGTAATTATGCACTCCACCTCAGACTTAAGATCAGCTACAGCTATGTTGGCCGATAATCCTATCAGCTGAAGATTTTTCATAAGCAAAGTGCTTTCAATTTTCTCAGATTTTGCAATGATCAAGAGTTGCTCATGTAAAGATGCATTTATGGCACCTTCCATGGTAGTTACCCCACCAGAAAGTTTTTCTGCTGTCTTTTCCACAGACATGACTTACTCTTCACAATTCTGAAGCTTCTCAATTTGGGAATATCTTTTTGAAATGTCAGCCTGTGTACCGTGGATTTTATTAAACAATGAAAGTGATTATTCTTGAAATCCCAACAAAAGGGTTTGATTAGACTGCTATGTAGGTTTTTGCAGGCTATTTTGGCTTGGTGCCTGTGTCAGGATGCACTATTGAGGGGAAAGCCATTACCTCCTCCAACACAGGTAAATTATCATTTGCTCAAAGAGGGGCAACTCTCCCTGTTTTAGGGGAAGTAAATTTCTCAATTTCATCCAGCCTAGGCTCTGCTAGGTCTTTTACTCTGCATCTTGATTACACCATAAGCTTAACTGCTGGAATCAGGAGCAATATTGACTTTTAACAGATTTTAGGATCTGACTGTAGTGGAGCTCTGAAAACAGCGTCTTACTCTTGCAACCTCTTGGGTGCTCCCAACAGAAATTCTCAATTACTGATCCACACAGTATCTTGACATTCTCCTTTCCAGAATTGTGCAAAGCTTTGAATTTAAATGGGTGTAGTGCCAGGTACCACCTTGTGATTTTGAAATGTTTATCCTTCATTTGATTAAGCCAACACAGAGGATTATAATCTGTTATAAGTACAAGATCAGCTGCTAGCAAATGAAACTTATGGGATTCCATGGCCTACTTTGCCACAAGGCATTCGTTTAAAATGGTGGAGTACCTCTTTTCCATGCCATGCAATTTCCTATTTATATATAGAATGGAATGTTCCTTCCCTATTCTGACTCAAGACTGCACCTAGGCACACCTGTGATGAATCTGTCTGTAACAAAACTTGTTTCTTAAAGTCTGTGCTGAACATAACACAGTCTTGATGGCCCAAAAAGCTTCATCACACTCTGGGGAACATTTCACATTATTCAGGAATTGTTTCTTCATGAATTCAGTGAGGGGAGTAGCTAATTGGGCAAAGCCGGGGGAAAAAAATTTCTGATAGTAACCAGCCAGCCCTAAAAATACCTGACGTAGTTCTTTGTTTTAGGGATAGGACTGTTAGCTACAGGTTCTGTCTTAGAAATCTCTGGCTTTACTTCTCCATTTCCCAAAACGTGTCCCAAATATCTGGTTTTCTGCATGCCCAATGCACATTTGGTAGGATTAATGGTCAGACCAGACTTTTCGATAGACTGGATAACTGCTCATAGGTGTTCCAGTTGACATTTCCAGTCTGGACTGTACATCATGACATCAACAGGTAAACAGCACAATAACCAGTATGAGTAGTTAAAATGACATTCATGTACTGCTGGAATGTAACGGGTGCACCATGCTAACCAAACGGCATGGTAGTGAACTGATAGAATCCAACAGGAATGGCAAAAGCAGTTTTATCTGTGGATTCATTAGCTAGGGGAATTTGCCAGTAACTACTAGTGAAATCGAGGGTATTGATAGAAACATAGAAACATAGAAGTTGACAGCAGATAAGGACCATAAGGCCCATCCAGTCTGCTCATTTCTTTTTCTACCTTACGAATGTGCCGTAGGCCTTTGCTCAGTTTTTTATTTTTTTTATTTTAGTCTTTGGTAACCGGGTAAGGCCCACTAGGCTCAATTGCCTGTTTTCAGGGGCGACTTGGGAGCACTGTGTGGTTAAGTGACTTGCTCAGAGTCACACAGTATGCAAGTGGAGGTTGTAAGAATCAAACTCAGGTCTGGGCTGCTGGATGTATCAAGCTTGTTCACACCTCGTTCCTCTAACTTCTAGGCTATACTGCCAGCCCTGGTCTGTCAATGGCCTATCTATTCGTTCTCATCTGTATTGCTCCCTTATGCCTATCCCATGCCTGTTTGAAGCCCTGCACTGTATTCATATCCTCCACTTCCTGAGGTAGGCCGTTCCATGCATCCACCACCCTTTCTTGTAAAAGAACTTCCTCCATTACCCCTTAATCGGCCTCCCTCTAATCTCATGCTGTGTCCTCTTGTCCTGCTATTTTGCTTATATTGAAACATGTTACACCCTTTCACCTTGTTAATGCCCTTAAGGTGTTTGAATGTTTCAATCATATCACCTCTCTCCCTCCTTTGCTCTAGGGTATACATATTGAGTTCAGTTAATCTGTCCTCATATGTCTTCTGATGCAGTCCCTGCACCATTTTGGCTGCCCATCTCTGGACTGCCTCAATTTGGTTAATGTCTGTGTGAAGATGTGGCCTCCAGTACTGCACACAGTACTCCAGATGGGGCCTAACCAGTGTCTTGTAAAGAGGGATTATTACCGCCCTCTTCTGACTTGTGATACCCCTACTAATACACCCCAACATCCCTCTAGCCTTACCCACTGCTTTAGAGGTCTATTTGGATGATTTCAGATCATCAGTGATGATGACGCCCAAGTCTCTTTCTTCCCTTGGGACTGCCAACAACTCCCCCCCACAGCCTATAGGGGGCTTCAGGGTTTCTCTTCCCTATGTGGATGATCTTGCACTTCTTTGCATTAAACCCCAGTTGCCACTTCTCCGACCATTTTGCTAGTTTATCCAGATCTCTTCTCATTCTGCCCACACCATCTGGATCATCTACTCTGTTGCAGATCTTGGTGTCATCTGCAAACAGACAAACCTTACCCTCCAGTCCATCTGCAATGTCACTGATGAAGATATTGAAGAAGACTGGCCCCAGGATCTATCCCTGAGGTACCCCACTTGTGACTTGCATCTCTTCTGACTGTAAACCATTTACTACCACTCTCTGTTTTCTGCCCGTCAACCAGTTTTCCACCCAGTTGACCCACCCGAGCCTATCCAGCTTATTAATCAATCTTCTACATGGAACAGTATCAAAAGCTTTGCTGAAGCTAAGGTAGGCAACATCAACTGCTTCTCCTTGGTCCACCACTATGGCTACCCAGTCAAAGAAATCTATGAGATTAGTTTGACAGGCCTTCCTTCTGTAAACCCATGCCATCTTGCATCCTGTGCTCCTATGGATTCCAGGTGTTGCACTATCATTTCTTTAAGGAGAGTCTCCATAATCTTGCCCACTATTGAGGTAAGACTTACTGGTCTGTAGTTCCCTGCCTCCTCCTTGCTACCACTCTTGTGGAGCGGGATCACATGACCCCTTCTCCAGTCTTCTGGGACCTCTCCTGTGCTCAGAGACTGACTAAACAGTTCTGATAATGCCTCTGCTAGTTCCACCCATAGCTCCTTTAGTACCCTGCGATGTATGCCATCAAGTCCCATTGCCTTGTCCACCCTGAGCTTAGCGAGCTCTCGTAGGACCCTTTCTTTTGTGAAGGGACTAGTACACACCTCCCTCCCCCCTGTGTCCATGGTGCTGAGCAGTGAGCCCTGCCCTACCTTCTCTTCAGTAAATACTGAGCAGAAGTATCTATTTAGGATGGATGTTTTTACATGGTCCTCCTCCTCCTCACATGCCCCCTTATCCCTTTTGATCTTAGCAATACCTCCTCTGGACTTTCTCCCTTCTTTAATGTATCTATAGAAAGTCTTGTCACCTTCTTTTACTGTTCGTGCTAGTGTTTCCTCAGTTTGGGCCTTTGTCTGCCTTCCCTGCCTTCCCTGCTTCCCTTAGGAAAGTTTGGTATGCCTCCCTGTCTTCATCCTGCTGCATTCCCTTATATTTCCTTAAGGCCAGCCTTTTGGCTCTGACCTTTTCTGCTACTGTTTTTGAGAACCAAAGTGGTTTCCTTCTTCTTTTGTACTCCCTTTCCTCACTAACACAATAGGATGTTGCTTCAAGTGTTGCATCTGTAATGCTTGCCCGCTTTGCCTGTACCTTCTCACCTGTATTTCTTTTTACCAGGGCAAGCTTAACTCTGTTGGCGATCTTATCAAAGTCAGCTCCTCTGAAGTCCCATATTTTTGCCTTGGACTGGGATGATTTTGTTCTAGTGGCCAAACTGAACCATACCATGTGATGGTCACTGGCCCCCACGTGACCTTCTACCTGGAGATCTGTCATCCTTTCCCTGTTAGTCAGTACTAGAGCTAGGATAGCCCTGTCTTTATTGGATTGTTGTACCAGTTGTTTGAGGCCCTCCCCCTGCAGGGAATCTACCATCTGTCTAGTTCTGGCTGATGTCCCTTCTGGTATTGACCAATCTGTATCTGGCATGTTGAAGTCTCCCATTATCAGAACCTCCCCTTTAGCTGTCATGTTTTGCATATCTTCAAACAATAACATGTCTATGTCTTCCACCTGGTCTTGAGGCCTGTACACAACCCCAGTTCGTATGGCGGTTCCGTTTCCTGTTTCCAGGGTGACCCACAGTTCTTCTGGCTCCTTATGTGTATTCTGAATTTCTGAAGCTTTGCTATTTTCATTGACATAAAGGGCCACTCCACCTCCCCCCCTTTTTGCACCTCAGTCTCTTCTGAACAGTACATAGCCAGGTACTGAAGTCTCCCAAGTGTGGTTACTGGTAAGCCATGTCTCGCTAATGACTGCTATGTCCAGTTTAGCCTCTGTCATTATTGCCTGCAGGTCTGGGATCTTGTTTCCCAGACTGCAAGCATTTGTGTACATGATTTTCCATAGGTCAGATATCTGTGTGTTAGTTGTTGGGTGAGGTCTGGTGTTTTCCCTGTTCATTGTATGGGGAACCAGACCTTTTTCTCTACCTGATGATGTAAATGAACTACAAACATGCTGAACTCCTGTTTGACCACTAGTTGATGGGGGAGGGGTGTTCTTTCTATTCAATGTTTCGGGTGCTGCACCCCTCTCCCCATTTGCTAGTTTAAATATTCTGCAAAGACATCAAACTTCTGCCCCAATACACTGACTCCCTCCTTAGTCAGATGCAGTCCATCAAATTTAAAGAACTTTCACTCCCAAAACTATTGCCAGTTCCCTACAAATTTGTGTCCTTTTTCCTGGCACCAGCCCTTGAACCACATATTTAGCTTTCCTATCTCCCTTTCTCTCACCTTCCGTCCATCTTTCCCCCTCTCCCAGACTGCCAGAATCTCAGGGAAGGAGATGCCGGATGAAGTGTATGTTAGTTTGTCACCCAGCCTGGTCAGGTGTTCCTTGGTCTCCACAACTGACCAGCTGGTGAGATCGTTAGTCCCTATGTGTACCAGGACATCAATGTTTTTCCTGCTTCCTGAACAATTTTAGCAATGTGGTCAGTGTTTCTCCATGCTGATATACCTGGGAGACATCTAACCATTACCCCTGGCTGGAGATACATATCAACTCCCCGAATCATGGAGTCTCCTATGATCAGATGAATGTTCGATTGATGTATTTGACACATCCCAATATGTATACCAAATTACCTATCCTGGGCATAGGATAACTGTCAAAATCGGACACTTGATTAAGTTTCTTAAAATCAAGAGTGATTCTTACACGCCCTTCTTTTTTATTAACAGTCACCACTGGTGATGACCAAGCACTTCTCAATTCTTCTATGATATCCAACTTTTTAATTTTCTGTGTTTCCATAACCATGTCCACTCTTAACCGCTCTGGTAATCTGCATGTCTTTTGTCTGATGGGGTGAGCATTCCCTGTCACTATTACGTGCTTGGCCCTTTTTGCAGGGCCTGACACTGTGGTAAAAGTACTGTTAAATGTCTTTATCAAGTTACAAATGTCTGCTCTTTGTTCAGAGGTTAAGGAAACATTCACCTTTACAGCAGCAGCAATTACAGTTTGTTCCAACCTGTCATAAGCTATATCGATATCTTCTGTAGAAGTTTCTGGTAAAACTAACAAAGCAGCCTTTGGTATTTGTTCCACCCATTTCTTCAGGAGATTATCATGGTATGTTCTGGTAGGATTTTTCCTATCAGGGGTCTCAATCTCATTGTTAACTGTGCCAGTATGTCTAAGCACTTTATAAGGCCCTTGCCACTTAATTAACAGTTTATTTTCTTTAGTGGGTAACAGTAGCAAGACCTTTTCACCTGCCTCAAAAACCTTTTCTTTTATCCCATGGTCATAATACACCTTCTGCTGGTTTGGGCCTCTTCCTGATTACTATGGGCAATTTCAACATATTTTGCCAGTTTCTTTCTCAGGGCACATGTGTAATCCCCAGGCCACTTTTTTAACTAGTGTGCACACCCCCATTGCTTGTAACACTTGCCCAAGCTAGATACAGTATCTGGAGAAACACTGATGCCCATATACTGGCATACCAATTTACTTTGCTAAAAGGTAGGTACCACCCTTGGTGTTAGGATGTATACCTGGCTCATTTTCTGGAGGAAGAGAGAGGTGGGGGTACAGAAACAAAACAACTTGAACCCTGTGTAAATAACACAACCCAGATCCTGGGTGTAGGCAGCTAGGCATATGCATGATCTAACCTCTGAAGGGGACCCAGTAAATCCACACAACCAGAAGCAATAATCGGAATGTCCATAACAGTAACTGGGATTGTTCAGCATGGCTTTATTCAACAGATTGAAAGTAAAAGCTGAACTGGGTCCCCAAGGGTCAGCCCAGGCTGGACAGGTACAAATTCTAGAACTCTCCTTGCATGCAGTGCAGTTCATGAATAACAACAGAAACAGCTTCTTCCCAAATTCCCAAAGATGCATTAGTGGACACCTGGCTACGTACATGAACATCTCTCTTCCCATTAGTGTTATTTAGCGAATTTAAGCCACACACTTAGAACTCTTCTCAGACATAGGTGTAATATGTGAAACTCAGCCACACACCTTAACCTTCAGCTTGGCCCTTGCTCAGATAAACATACTGGTACCCTTTACGAACTAGGAAGCCTCGCCTTGTAAGCACTTAGATTGCGTTCCTCCCACCCTTGGCCCCAAACGACAGTCTCTGCCATTCTTCAGGGTTACACCATTGAAACCCCCATTCCCCACTGAAATGCTAGAGGTTCCACACTTTTACATGTCACAAACTGGAGTGACTGGAGAATAAACTGCACTTACTGGGGTATACAGTTCAACTTTATTTCACTCACACTGGTGAGACTAGGGGCATTGACAGGTGTGATCCAGCCTTATCTATGGGCACACACACCCCAGACTACCCAATCCCCTAAGAAATTGTGGAGATCTAGTCTCCTTGACAGTACTCACAAGAGTTGTTTCGTCCACAGGACATGGACAACTAAAAAGGAAAAGGAAAGGCACTCTCCTGGGTAGCCAATCCACACAGTCTATTTCAAGTCCTATCCAAGACTGTTGAAAACATCACAGAACATTCAGAGGATTGACACTTGAGTCCACAGAAAAGAAGCAGATCCTTCCACTTCACAGGGAGTAGAAATCAAGAAATCCTGCTGTAGCCTTGTCTCCACTACTTCAACTGGAAGCTGGAAATGATGCTCCACTAGGGTGAGAAATCCTGGGCCTCTATTCAGAGCCCATTGGCAGTCCTTCTTCCACTCTCACCACCTCACTCCACAACTCTCTACTCAGAACTCCAACTCAGAACTAACTGAGCATTCTAAGCTCCCCAGAGCAGCTATCCACACTGTGTGGCTTATGCTGCTGCAAGACTTCTAAATGACCTAATCATTCCTCCCTCAGGCTAGCTGAGTAAACAATGATGTCATTATGTAAGGACACCCTAATTAGCTCCCTACCAGCTGCCTGCTACCTTCTTAACAATAATGCTAATATGATTCTAGTAACCCCAGGGACTGGGTGGTTACACACGTATAAGATGTAATAGATTTTTTCTGAGCGGGGTTATCTTCCCATATTTCTTTTATTACATCTAGTGGCCCTCTAGTTTGTGTACCATACAAAATTTCAAATATTGAAAAACCTGTTGAGGCTTGTGGCACTTCTCTGTAAGCAAAAAGCAAATAAGGTAAGTATTGGTCCCAGTCTTTCCCTTCACCTTTTATAAACCTTTTTAACATGTGTTTTAGGGTTTGATTAAAATGCTCAACAATACTGTTTGTCTGAGAGTGATAAGGGGAGATTCGTATGGCAGTGATATTTACTGTAGTAGTTGGTTCAGCTCCTTTAGTAATGCAGCATCAAAATTACTACCCTGATTAGTAATAATCTTTTTAGGTATGTCCACCCTGTTGAAAAGTTTGGCAAACTCTGCTGCCACTTTGGGGCTGTGACAGTACACACTGGAACTGCCTCTAGGTATTGAGTAGCATAGTCACATACTGTACTACCAGAATGAACGGATTACACTTTTTACTTTTGTCTAAGGGGCCAACCACATCCACTGCAATTCTCTCAAAAGGCACATCTATCAATGGTAGAAAGACCAGGGACGTCTTGTATTTTTAAGCCACTGGGGCTACTTTCTGACATTCAGTACAAGAATGGCAATTGGCAGCAACATCATCATGAATCCCAGTCCAGTAAAATCTGTACAGCAATCTGGCAATGGTGCATTCTCTCCCTGAGTGACCAGCCATAGGACTATCACATGCTATCTGTAGCAACTAAGTTCTATACTTTTGTGGTATAACCAATTGTTCTGTCTGTTCATGCATCTGAGGATTAGCACAAACTCTGTACTGCAGTCCATTACATTTTTGAAACATTTGTTCACCATGTTTTTGTTTCACCCCCAGCTGCTTAAAATAACCTTGGAGAGAAGCATTGTTAGTTTTCTCTGAAACAAAATCAGTTCCATGTCATAACAGTGATCGCGGAATAGCGATTGCCATTTGGGCGAGTGTGCATCACTGAAAATAAATTTTGTTGATGTACAATCACAGCAAACAGCAAAAGGGTGCCCGAGAGTTAGGTTTTTCTATTTTATACAGGGGGATTTGCCCCCCACACCTCCTTACTAAAAGATTCTCAACTCCAGGGGGTGCATGTTGGGGGTATGCAAAACTAAAACAAAAAAAAAAAACAGCGCAAAAATCATGAGCATGCCCAGAATTGAACCCGCCACCCTCACAACCCCAACCTACCACCAACCCACCATGCCACCCGGCCAAATTAGCAGACCACCACTGCACTACACCCCACAAACCCTCCCTTCCATTCCACCCATCACATGGCGTGGTCCCTCCCCACCCCTCTGTGTCCGTATATACATAGTGATATCCTGTCACTATATTTGCCTACCCCCAATCCAGTCACCCCCCCTGCCAGGTAGCCCTGTGCACAGGTGCCGTAATTGAGTCGCCCTTTTTGAAAGTGTGCAGTCACAGTCACAATCATCACAGGCTGCCACAAAATCACAATCGGTTATCAGTTTAATTTCAGCATTTTCATATATTAACTCTGTATATCCACCAGTCTTTTGGTGCCACTTGTTTTCTTACTTGGTATTACTTGGTATGAAAGAACAGAAGAAGGCCAGAGCCCATCGAGACTGTTCCCCACAGTATGTGGGACATTATTTATCTATTATTCCTCAACAAAATATCTAATTTGTTTTTAAAGACAGTGGCACTAGTTGCATCTACCAATTCTTGTGGCAAGGTGTTCCATACAATGGATGCTCTTATTGGAAAAAAGTTTCCCCTTTTGCTGGTTTTATAAGTTTTTACTTCAAGCTGTTTATTATGCAGTCACACAACATGTCTCCTTTTGGAGAGCGTTAGACCACATTTTTCCATTAGCTTTGGTGAATTTATTGAATTAAAAATCATAAGCATATCACCTCTTAATTTTCTAGTTTGAAGAGAGAAGAGACCAGTAGCTTTTAATCTGTTCTGATAATCCAAGTTTGTTAATCTTGTAATCATTCTAGTTACTCTCCTTTAAACCTGTTCAAGAATTTCTATGTCTTTTTTTTGGTTTGGATACCAGAAAGGGGAGCCATAGTCTAGATAAGGTCTACTATGTGCCCTATACAATGAAATAAGGCATTGTTCAGGGCAATTAACAAAAGTGTATTTTATTTGCCTCAAAAGTCTGTTGGTCATGCAAGCAGCTCTAACACAGTGATCATTTGATGTAAGTTTATTATTAACATCTATCCCTAAATCTTTTTCACAATTTGATGAGAGAAGTGGTAGTCCGTTTATATGATATATCGTTTTTGGATTATTTACACCAAAATGCACTACTAAACATTTGTCTTGATTAAACTGCATATGATTTTCATTTGTCCAAAGTGTTAATTTTTCCAAATCCTTCTTTAATGCAGAAATATTTTCTTGATTATTAACCTTGCCCCCCCCCAATTTAGTATCATCTGCAAATTTAACTATGAAGTTATTTAGCCCTGTTTGTAAATCGCTGATAAAGAGGTTAAACAATGTTGGTCCCAAGACTGACCCCTGTGTTACACCACTTGTCACACTACCCGAATCACACAAGATATCATTAATTCTGACTCTCTGAGAATGATTTGTCAACCACTTTAATGTCCAGTTGACAATGTCAGTTGACAAAACTAGATTGTGCATTTTAGTAATGAGTTTTTCATGTGAGACTTTATCAAAAGCTCTACTAAAGTCCAAAAGAATTACATCAGTAGGGATACCCACATCTAGTAGAGTACTTATATTATTGTAAAAAAGATTTCAGATTGGCGGTGCAGGAATACTTGGGAGTAAACCCATGCTGATTTGAATCATAAATTCCTATTTTTTTACAGTCTTAATCTATTAGAGACTTCATTGCTTGTTCCATTAATTTACTAGCCACTGAGGTCAGGCTAATTGGATGATAATTTTGCACAGAACCTCTATTGCCTTTTTTAAATATGGGAATAAATATTGCTGAACACCAATCATTTGGTACAATGCTTTCTTGTAAGGATTTATTGAAAATAATTGACAAAGGTATAGAAATATTTATAGAGGTTTCAATCAGAAACCATGGATGAATACCATCTGGGCCCGGACTAGTATTTCTTTTTAGTTTTTTGATAGCCTGTATAATGTCAGTTGGATAGAACCTATAATAATCTATGTGGTGAACTTTAAATGTACTAATAGGTGGTTCTCGAGAAAAGACAGAACAAAAGTACTTATTAAAGAGATTCAATGTTTCTATATCAGATGGAGAAGAGCCATTGGTTATAATGGGACCAACGGTCCTTAATATACCTTTTTACTACTTATATAGGAAAAAATAGATTTGTGACAGTCTTTTGTGTGAGCTAGTTTAAATTCTAGCTTATTTTTTGCCAATTTAATAGAATTGTTTTAAGTTTTTCACAGATAGTCTGTATTTATGTAATAGAGTAGTTTTAAATGGAACAGAACTATTCTTAAGTTTCCTAAAAAGTAAAATTTTTGGTTTAATCTGATTTTTAATTGTCTTGTTGAACCAAGGGGAAATTTTTCCTTTATTATTAAATTTCCTCTTAGATGGAATAAAGGTATTTTCCAAATAATGTACAATGTATTTAAAAAAGTCCCAAGCTTGTTATGTTGTACAATTAAGAAGATTAGATTCCCAGTTTATGTTTTGTAAGTATTCATTGATTTTAGAAAAATTTGCTTCATTATAATTTTTTGTATAGTATAACTTCCTTTGTGCAGTTTTAAACTGTTGAATTTCAAAAAGAATAGATGAATGATCACTGGTCCTATGTGGATCCCAAATTTGTAAATTGCTAATTTGTTGCTCTATGTTAGTAAATAATAGATCCAAAATATTAGGACCTTGAGTGGGTTCAGTAACAAGTTGTTGTAATCCAGTACTAACTATCACATCTATTAGTCCTTTCTCAGCATAGGACTGTCCTGAGAATGAGTCCCAGTTAATATGAGGGAGGTTAAAGTCACCAATTATTACAGTATCTTGAGATTCTGAAAAATGTGTAATTTCTTTAAACATATCAGTTGTGTAATCTGAATTTGCAGGTGGAGGTTGATAGATGTTACCAATAGTTATATAGGACTGCTCCTTCAATAAGATTTTAACCCATATACTTTCCAAAGGAAAGGGAGAACACATTTCAAAAGAAGAAATATAATTTTGTATGTACAAACAAACTCCACTGCCTTGCTTATCTAATCTGTTTTTATGATATAACTTATAACCTAGAATTTCTCTGGACCAAATTGAGGATGCAACCCACCAAGTTTCAGTTACTCCCACCACACCTATATTTAATGTTTTACATTTGGCTTCGAGTTCTGCTAATTTGAGTTGGGTTAAAGATCTTGCATTCAAAGCTAGGAATTTACATTTAGTTGTAATAATATTTTGGTAAGTATTCAGAGACTTGGGAATAAACCCATTCTTCCCCATTGTTTTTAGTTTAAACAATGATTTATGATTTTAGTGACACTTTTCCCCATAAGTGTACTACCCCTACGACTGAGATGTAAACCATCCTAGCAAAACAAGGAAGAACAATCTGAAAATGATTCCCAGTGGGTAATACAGGATATATCATGCTTCAAACACCACTTTCTCAGCCATTCATTTAGGGCTTTGATTTTCTGCATCATGGTAGATGTTGCTCTCGGGACAGGTAGAATTTCAGATATACAGACACAGCATCCCCTATCAAGTAACAGGTTACATAACACCACATAGTCCTGTTGTAACTGATTAAATGGGGTGTTGTTTATATCATTAACATCATCATGTATGATAACCAGTGGATTTTCCCTCTGTATTTTGTAAAATTTTAGGCATCATGGAGGTAATGTCAGATACCCTGGCCCCACGAAAGCTAGAACAAGTATGGTTGCTCTTGTCACTATTGCATACCACCCTGTCAATGTGCTTAATGATTGAATCTCCCAGGAATAACACTTGTTTTGAGACAGTAGGAGTACAAGAATCAGAAACAGGTGATTGTTTAACACACTCTGGAGTGATTAACTTAACAGGTATTGATTTGGTAGCTTGAGACTTACTAGGACAAGTATTCATGGGCATTAACTCCTGATTGGAAAGTGTTTTTGAACCATTATTATCAACAGAGGGTGATGCACAGGATAAATCATGTAGCACTTCATTATTTGATACAGTCAATTGCTCAAACCTATTATGAGTTTCAGTAGGCGCACTATTGTGTATTTGACTGCCCCTCCTTTTTTTAAGAGGCTTTGTGACAATGGTCCAGTCATCATTATCATGAGAAGAGGGCGGATAATCATCCACCTTATAAGAGGGGGCAGAGGCAACAGGTATACTAGTACTAGTCATTACAATTGTCTTCTCATCAGGTGGCATAGAAATGCTACCTGAATGTGAAGGAAATTGTTCATTAGAATGAAGTTGTTCATCCATAAGATCAATATAACTTTCCAGTTCCCTAATATCAGTAGAAACTGGTTTAATATTAAGCAGAAATGCTATCTCTGCTTCAAGAGTAGTAATCAGATGGCAATTAGCACATACATACTAGCTCCCATACTTTCCCTCACTATACATCAAACATTGCATACACTTACTAAGTTCTTTTTCCATTATTAAAGGTGTATCTTTACTAAATAGCAGATATGCTAAAATTATCTTATCCAAGTTTGTCTAATGCCAGTAGTTTCAGCGTGCCCAGGGACACAGCAGACATGTGTAAATGCAAATGTAGCTTCTTTTAGTTAGCTGCTTTCTGCTCTACAAGCAAGGATTTACAGATCTTGGAGCTGTGCTCAAGCAAGTCTGCATGAAAGTCACTAAAAGGAAAAGAGCCCTACTATCTGAGATTTTTTTTGCCTGTGCTGTTGTTACCACTGCTGCTGAAACTGCAGGTTTCAGTTCCTCTGAGATAAACTCAGTAAATCCCAAAAAGTAATTTCCATCAATCACAGATACAGGTAACTTAGGTACTACCCCACTTTCATTTGGTGCAGCACCTCATTAATATTTAGAGTCACTTGGGTGGTTGGATAGTATCGAGTGTCCTCGTTGATGCAGAGGACACCAGTAGCTGGTCCTTTTGCACAGTGTTTTCCCAGCACTTCAACATGCACTAGGGTCTGTCTACTTCCCAAAGAAATAAGTCTTTTTCACAATCTTATCTTCCACCTTGACATCTGCTAAATACTTGCCCCAGTTTGCTAATGCCAAATCTACTCCAGTGCTACCCTTTTTCTTATGGCAGCACTATGACCTGGCTCATTTACAGTTATAACAAATAAGGTCTTTGGGTGCAGATTTGTTACCCCCAACAGAGTTCTTATCTGACTGGGAGTTAAATTTTGAAAAAGAGGTTCTTACTGGTCCTTGGCTGTTACTTCACTGCTACAGTGTCTGTCTGGCCATCTGATAGTCCTCAGCCAGAGAAACAGCATTTTCCCTGACTTTTGGTTGGTGTTCTTTTACACAAAGCTGCACGTCTGTAACATAGAAACATAGGCAGGTTGTTGATGAATTGCTCCATTGAAAATATGTCAATGATCTGTGGTCTGTTTTTCCTTCTGGTTGGAGCCATTTAATAAGGAATTCTTTGAGTTCGGTGAAGGCCTCTCGAGGATTGTCAACTGAGTGGTACTTCAGGGACCCAGATCTTTGCCTATAGGTTTCTCCTGATATGTTGTATCTCTTCAGGATTTCTCTTTTGACAAGGTCACAGTTTTCTGACTGTGCAGTGTGTCCTTACTCCTGTAGGCAAGTTGGGCTTTACCTGTCAGGAAAGGTACCGGCCTGATTGCCCATTGCAGCTTTGGCCACTGGCAGGTTGCGGCAACCCTTTCAAAAGTTGTCAAGTATGCTTTGATATCATCCAAAGGACACAACTTTGTAAGTTTAATGTCTTTTAAGTTCTTTATGTTTTGTTGCTCTGCTAGACCTGTGCCAGATCCTCCAGCGTTGATAGCTTGCAAGGCATCCAGCCATCGCTGCATCTCTTCTCTGCTGCTCCTGTTGCTGCACCTCTTCTCTTCTCTGCTACTCCAGTTGCTGCATCTCTGCTGTTCTCCAATGCTCCTCTTCTTTTCTCTGCTTCTCTGTCTCTCTTTATTGTATAGACCACCATTTGAAGAAGGCAGACATCCTTTCAGGTTCTGTCCATGCCTGTTCTTTTTCCATCATTGAGTCTGGCTGTACAGTCTCAGTTTGGACTTTTGTTTCTCCTTGTAGTTTGGCTGCCATTCTTCTGGAAATCCCTCCTGGGCTTGCTGTTGTAGAATCCATGCCTTTCTTCTGTGCTTCCCTGGTACCAGGTCAAGTACCCGCACACAGAACTCTTGGCTTAGATTAGAGTATACACAGCATAATCCCACTTAGTCTGACATCATCTGTGATCGAGCCATAGGTCAGGAAGCATAGGAAAACCAGGGGTAATTATACAGTTCTCAAGTACTGTTTTATTATTATCAATAAGAATAAAATAAAATAATTTTTTTCAATATAACTAGTTACAAAGGCAATAAAAACAGAGAAAATAAAGTCCGTCATCTGATGATATCTCTAATTCTAAGTTTCAATATCTCCCTCTAACAAAAGATTGCTGTCCTTTTTATGTTGTCTTGCATATGCGCAAGCAACATCTTGTGGTAGTATGAGAAATGCAGAGGTGTGTGAGTGTTGGCGAATACAGGGCACACTTTAGTAGGTGTGTCTCTCATTCCCACAAATAGCCAGCATGCTAGCACTGACACAAGTATTATGTAAAGTGCCACCAATGTGAACAAAATGTTCTGCTGCAATTGGAGACAAGCATAGTTATGCAGCAGCATGGATGACATGCCTCCCATATGCCTTTCCTGGTGAAACATTTCAATAAACAAGGTGGCGGTGATCTTTTCTGCAGTTTGTGAATTTTCAGCTCCCTAAATTTGTTTCAGAATTTAGCACTAAATGTACTATATTTTTTTATCATTTTAGCTTAGCCTGCACTAAATGCATTGTTTTGTTTAATATTGCAGTCAGTTATAGCAGACTGCTGTCAATAGGCAGAGAAGTGTGGCGTGGATGGCATCTGAAAGTGCCGTAATTAACCATGAGCACAAGAGGGACCCTTAATCCTCTATCACCATATTTCTTTCCCTGGTGGTCTTGCTTTTTTAACCTTTTCATTCAATTTTTGTTCTATAGTGTGCAATAAATATCATCTTGCCAGGTGCTTCTTTGAATGCCATTTCAGTGTGTGGAGACATCTGCATGACAACTCCGAGTAGGTACCGTATTATGTGAAAAAAAATTAGAGCACAAGAGGGATCTTCAGTCCTCCAGTAACCCCCCCCCCATATTGTGTGGCACACTTAGAACCCACCCCAGTGTGCTTCTGCTCACAGAAAGCCAACTGCATCAACATGTTCCTCCCCCCTTCCCACCTTCATTGTGTGGAGCACTGGGAGCCCACTCCAGTGTGGCCAACATCACTCCCCGAAAGTCATGGGTCACTCTAGGAGCCCATCCCAGTGTGCCCAGCATTTGTTTTATTTCATCTGTAAAGAAAGAAAACCATCCCATGGTGCAGTGTCCATTTTTTTTTGTACCTGAAAAAAAGAAAATGGTCTGTTATCCACAGCAACCGCTCCCCTAGCCTGCACCCACCCTCTGTGCACCCCACCTCCCCACACCCCCCTCACCCCATACTTACCTCTGGAGGTCCAGTGCTGTGATCTTTGGTGAAGCAGGAACATGTCTGGACTCTTCAATGCTGAACTACAAAATGAAGAAATGTTGGTAAGCTGTATAATGACATCAAATGGGGGGTTAAACTTAGGTGGATATCACAGCCAGTATTATGAATTTTGGCTCAAAGTTTTCAACATGGTGTTCTTGGGACTCCACCTCATGAACACATGCACTGTCATCTCATTATTTGATCCCAAAAGGTCACTTCATGGTCACTGTGCAGAATCACCTTTCGGGATTGAGTAATGAAACAACAGTACCACTGTTCATGAGGTGGGGTTCCAAATAGCCTATGTTGCAAATCTGGTGAAAAAATTCCCCCAAAATGACTGCATTATGGGCATGCATTGTGCAGTTTCCATGCAAACTCTTAACTTTGACAATTTTAAATATTTTCACTCCAGGTTTTCAACATTGCCATTTTTTTTTACAATTCCTTATGAACAGTACAGCTGTCATTTTTCACATCCTGCCCGAAATATGTTTTCGCACATCTGGTGCACAATAGCAAGGTTACTGTGGGAAATCAACTTTCAGGACAGATTAACAAAATCACAGTGCTACTGTTCACGAGTGGAGGTCCCAAAATGCCTATGTTCAAAATTTGTTTAAAAAAATCTCCAAAATAATTGTGTTGTGTTGTGCAGTTTCTACGCACACTTGTGACTTCACCAGTTTTTCATATTTTCACTCCAGATTTTCAACATTGCCATTTTTTTACACCTTCTCTTGAACAGTAAAGCTCTCATTTTTCAAATCCTGCCCAAAATATTTTTTCACACATGTAGTGCCAAATGGCGCAGTCACTGTGCAAAATCGCCTTTCAGCTAATGAACTGATAATGCCGCTGTACATGAGGTGGGGTCACAAAAAGCCCATGTTGAAAATTTGGAGTGAAAATATCAACAAATTCCTGGACTGTTAGGGTTTTCAACCATAATGACCCACCCTGTAGAGACTGACAAGTGTTAGGGGTGTGACTTGGGATTGTTGGTTGTAATGCTCACATCATTTCACCTCCCCAACCCCACCCTGCAGCCAGTGACAGGCATTGAGGTATGCCTTGGACTCTTTGGCCCCAAAGTTCACCCCATTCTCCTATACTGCACCCATTTCAGCATATTTCCTTAAGGAATGGGGTGAACATAAGGCCTGAAGACCCCAAGGCACACCGCAACACTTGTCGGTGTCTGCAGGGTAGGGTGAGGTGAAATGGCATGAACATTATGGCCAATGACCCAAAGGTACACCCCAATGCCTGTCAGTCTCTGCTGGGTCGGGCTGGAGTTGACCACAGTTCAATACTTCACTGCCATTCTTATTAGGCATCTCTCTAACGCCTGCACTACTAATGCCAATGCCAGCAAGACAACATTTGATATTGACAAATGCTTGTTATAATAAGCCTTTGCCCTGCAATTAACTTCTGCAAGCTCATCTCATTACGAGGCATCCTTTTTCCTCACAAAATGCATCACTTTGTTAATTTCCTTGCAGGTGCCATGATATAGAACATGGTATCCCAGAACTAACCTCCTGTTGACAGTTCTGCAAAACAGCTTGTGCTGCATCTCCAGGTTAACCCCTTAAGTTCCAAATAGCATTTTGCAATCATTTCAATAATACAACTATATAGATGTTCAAACCAAGGGATCCTAGTTTCACAAACAGATTCACTTATATTTTATAACCACAGATACGGAGGAGAAAGAAAAGATAAAAAAGCAAGAAACAGCAAGTGAAGGAAGGGAGATAGCTGGAGGGGGAGAATCATGATACCGTTACAATGAACAGTTCCTAGGTCTCACAAGAAAATTTGACTGCACAGTCAGACAGACACGGGACAGAAAAGGAGAGGATAGAGCAGATGCTTGCATTTAACTCTTTCTGTGTAACAAATGGAACAGAGCCTTATTCAGTCATGTCACAGCCACCTGCCTATGATCCCTCTCTGTTTTTTGAAGTCTCCCTGCACAATACCAGCCCTGTCCATTACCAGTTTGTTCATCCCCAGGTAGCTTTAAAGTATTCCAAAGTGTACATAGATATAATGCTTGTAGCCACCTAGTCAGAAAGCTGTGTCAGGTGGTGAAACCTTTAGGGGCTACAAGCATTATGTCTTTGCACACTGTTGACACTTTAAAGCAATAAAGATGGGAATCTAACTTAAAACCATCTTTGGAAATGTGAATTTTGGTTAGCCTGTAAGACAATCTGAGAGTGGTTTAAAGGATTTGAGATGCACACCCCAAGAAGTAGATGGAGACAAAACTGAAGACTTGAGGAGTAGGAGGGGTGGGATTTTCAAAAGTGATAAAATGGACACAACTTAAATTTACATCAATGTCACTACAAAAGCTCACTTATAGAGATGCTATTAGGCTACACCACCTTAAGCAACATAAGGCTGTTTTGTGGAAGCACCAGGACTGCAACATAGAGTCACCTTTGCGGGCTTTTGTCCTGCCTTTCCAATGGTGCATCTCAATCTATCAATCAATCAATCAATCAATTAATCAATCATTTGTTTATTGGATTGGCAAATTGAGAGATAATCTCTCTTTTACAATTGCGTCCAAACATTTATAAATACTTTGACATACTATACAGAAAGTTCCATAAAATGGTTTAAAAGATAAAAAGTACAAGTAATCTGTTAATTGTAGACACCACTCTAACTAAAGTACTAACCTCTTTAAAGTGCCATGGTTATTAATGCCCTGCATTAGGTCCTGTAAAGTTAAACATAATCATATGTACAAATATTTCAACACTGAAAAATAAGAAAGCATTATACAAATAAAAAAATTAATAAAATATAGGCATTTCAGTCCAGGGACCATACATTTTCTAGGACAAAGTTTGGTGAAACCAAAATATAGCCTCTTCTAATCTCCATTTCCATGCTACATAGAGATACAGTATGATAATATCATAAGCATGATCGGAGCTAGAAGGTAAGAAGATGAGGATCCTGGCCATTTTGCTCACCACTCCACCTCACAGACCCAGTCTTCCTCCAAACTGACTCAAGCCTCTAATGTACAATCACCTACACAACTGGGCCATACAATATAGGCTTAGGAATCTAGCTTGGCAATTGCTCCAGAACCTTTGGCAGGCCCTATATCAGTCTTCTGAAGGACTATTTTTAATCCCCTGCCCTTTTACCTCTTTCATTAGAAAGATAAACATTACCTCTAAGAAAAGGGTCCTGCATCACCCACTGTCCTCTGATCACAACATAAATAAAAGGAGGACCAAGCCAAGGTCCAAAAAGTCATGTCAAAGTTGCTAATCTGTTTCCTGGTTCAAGCCAAACTCAGAGATCCAATAGTTTCTTTTTCTGTTTTTTGTTACAACTTCCAATATCTCCATAACTCAGAACTTTGTCTCTCATAACCCATTATGGCCAGGTTTCACCTCTTCTAGGTCTCAGGTATCTGTATTACTAGTTTAGCCTGCAAAACAAAAGAAGAAAATTTGCTCTACTGAGCACAGCATTTTTTACTTCTAGAATCAAATTAGATCAAAGCCCTGGCACAAGACAATGCTGGCATACCTGTTGCAAAATTTAACAGTGCATATCAGCACATATATTGCACTAATACTCGTCTTCCATCTTTTACATCATTATCTGGCTTAGCTTCCCATTGGCCAAGATCACTGCCCTTTTCAATGATGACACTATTAGTCACTCTGGGCCTCTGTAGTCCCCAGACTTTGGATAGAAACTTGCACAGAGAGAGACCCAACACTCTGTTCCACCTATCAGTTCCAAAATGCACTCAAATCCAGAGACTGCGTTTCTACAAACAGAAATCCCTAAGGATGCTACTGCAGCTGTCTATGGACCCACAAAAATCCCTTAGGTCTATGGAGAAAAAGAACAACACTGAAAAAAGAGAGAATCACCAGAAAAAACACAACTTGGAAAAAATCTACCAGAGTGGGGAGCCATGGAGCAAAGCAGTACTGCGGCCATCTTGCTGCTCCACCCTCCAGTTCTTCAAGCAACTGGAGGGCTCAAATTATATCTAAACATTGGATGTGAAAGTCCCTCCTGAGCATCTGTTCACTGCTGGGAAGTGATTCTCAAACCCTTTAATGTACAACCTGAAGGGATTAGTTACATTTATAAAATGGGCTTCGAAATCCCACAGCACTGATTGGCTACAACATCATCTGAGCCGTGTCCTTATCAGATGATATTGTAGCCAACCGGGACTACCACCCAGCAACATGCCTCATGACAGAAAAAATCAGTGAGCTCTGCCAACTGAAAACAAGAACGCTGACTGGCAGAGCTCACTGATGCCACAGCCCGACACCTTCTCGCCTCAGACCGTGAACTGAAACGGAGCAAAAAACCACCGATCGCAACTCCATTACTCTTTAAAATGGAACGAATAAATAGTCCACAGCACCCTCAAAAAAAAACCACACAGCAATAAACCCAAGTCATCGACAGAAAAAGAAAACTTCCTAAAAGAAAACGATGTACCTTGCTCCAGCTCCAACATTGCTCCCATTACCGGAAACATAACAACTTCTGCTCCGATGAGAATCAAACTCCACAAGAAACCTTCCCACCAACAAGCATAATACAGCATTACAATAGAAGTCCAAAAACGTCAGCATTTAACGTCCGAAACTCCGAGATGCACAAAGTAGAGTTCATCACCTTCCCGAACTAAAAAGCAGCAGGACATAACATGAAGCACCTGCACCTCAACTAGCAGATTCCACACAATTAAATAGCCGGTGATCGCAGCAATGTTGGACAGGGAACAAGGTACATCGTTTTCTTGTAGGAAGTTTTCTTCTTCGATAGATGACTTGGGTTTATTGCTCTGTGCTTTACTTTTTTCAGCGTGCTCTGGACAGTTTACTCGCTTGCGTTTTAAACATCAATACAGTTACGAGATCAGTCGTTTCGTAGCGCCGTTTCAGTTCCCGATCTCAGGCGAGAAGGTTTCGCGACTTCCTAAATTAAAACTCAAATCATTCCTCTTTGTTCCCTTAATTCCCTTAATTAAACCCAAATGAAAGTGTTAAAATATTTAAAATCCATCTTAAAACCTTCAATCTTACTATACTAATGGCAATGTAACTATCCTAATGGCAATAACACAATAACAAAAAGGGACTATTTTCTTCCCTACAATATGTTCTCCTATTATTTTTTAAAATATCAATAAAAAAACTTTAAAAACTAAAAATGTTTATTCACTTTACTGTTGCCCATTTTATAAGCGCAATAACACACTCCGAGGTGTGGGTTACGTGCTGATAAGAGCACGCCTAGGGGCATAAGGCACTCGGCGCAAGTGCCTCGTGCCTTAGCACACCCCTAAGCGTGCTCTTATCAGCACGTAACCCACACCTCGTCATGTGTTATTACTTACTTATAAAATTGTTCCAATAGTCTGTGTGGAGCCCTTTTACATCGTAGAGTTGATAAATAAGCAAACACAATTGTATGAGTGCTCTAGCACAGTGCATTTACTGCATGTTTTATTGTGTTAGAAACATAGAAACATAGAATCTGATGGCAGATAAGGACCGCTTGGCCCACCTAGTCTGCCCATTTCCCTACCTGATGGATAAGCTTTAGATTCTAGTTAATCAACAGCTTACTTCCGCCTACCCCCAACTAGAATTGTCTTATGCTTGTCCCATGCATTCTTGAATTTTCCCACTGTTCCTGACTCCACAACCTCCTCAGGAAGACTGTTCCATGCATCCACAACCCTCTCTGTGAAAAAAATACTTTCTAATATTACCTGATTGGCTGAAACCTGTATTTGCTCATTGGATTAAAACAGCACAACCAATGGGTATGACAAAGTCCCACTACCAATGTTGCTCAGTTACCACAAATGTCAATATACTGCTCTTACCTCAATGTTGCAGTCCCTTATCCTAGTTTCACTTTCCTGCATACTGTATTACTACCACGCTGGTCTACTCAGTCACTGAACTAAAACACCTGAAGCCAATTATTTCCAGTTCAAATCCACAGGGTAAAACTACATCAGTTTTTTTTTTTAATTTTAATTCAAAGAAGAAAAGGTGGAACAAAAACATTGGGGGAGGTGGGGTGACAGTTTACCCAAAAAGTACACATGCAATAGTGGCTTACACATTGTGACTCAGGCTAGCACCCTGTAGTGATAGCCTATTTGTGAAGGGACTATTTCTCACAAAACTGCAATTTTTTCTAACATTTTCTTCAGTTTTTATTCTTGCTTTTCTCACATTCTTAATATAAAACTAATTTTTAAAATGCAATAAGACACTTATGGATGTATGCTGTTCTGCCAGAACCCCAATGCCAAGGTCTGAAGACACTTGACGTGTGGCTTTGTGCCTTACTATGACCTGGGCATGGAGAAGTGGCAGCACAACCTACATCCCATTGTGTCTTAATGCTTACAGCATAACTACTTGAAGAACTGTTTGACATGCTGTGTCTGGTAGGGGTGCTAATTAGATATTGATTCCCACTGGTTTGCTAGTGTGTGAGTATAGTGGTAGTTCTGCAGATTAGAAGCTAAATCGTCTGAGGTCAGGGTGATGGGTAGGATGGGCTGTTCTGAAGGGATAAAGAAAGGCAGGTAGGTTGATTTAGAAAGCTGATGTGTGAGTGTATTGATTTTTAACACTTGTGGCTGGCAGAGAGGCTTTCATTACAGGTACAGTGCATATAGTATGTCATAGGTTAAATCACATCCAGGTAATTTGTTTTGCCAATAAAATATTTAGATTCTTTGGCATTTTACTAATGAAATTAAACTGGTGTATGTTTTACAGCCCTCACAAATTAAATGCTCAAAGAGAATACATCAGTCCTTGTATATGGTAACCAAATATCAATGCTTATTCACCAAAATAAAGGAACAAGTTTTTCTTTTCCTCCTGAATTATTGAAACAAACTGAGAAGCGTTACCTAATGAGATGCACTAAACCACTGTTGTAACACTCTATGACCACAGTTTACATTTATGTACATAGATACATAGATACATAGACAGTGTCAGCAGATAAGGGCCTATGGCCCAGTCTGCCCAATTGAGCTTGTAAGTTCAGTTTATGTTTTCCTAGAAGTCTGTTGCCCCTTACCCCTGACCTCCAGAATTCCTTTATGTCTATCCATGCATTCTAAATCCTGATTGTTTCAGCCCTCACCACTTCCTCTGGCATGGTGTTACACTTGTCCACCACCCGTTCTGTAAGAAATTCTTCCTCATGTTTCCTCTGAATCGTCCTCCCTCCAAATTCATCCCATGCCCTCTAGTCCTGGAACATCTTTTGCTTAAAAATAGTGTATTCCTGCACCCTGTTCCTCCATGTGAGATACTTGTATGTCTCTATCATATCCCCTCTCTCCCTCCTCTCCTCCAGGGAGTACATGTTCGGTTCCTTCAACCTGTCTTCATGGGACTTGTGATGCAATCCATGCACCATCTTTGTTGCCCTCCTCTGAACCTTCTCTACCCTGTCTGTGTCCATACGTAGGTATGGTCTCCAGAACTGTACACTGTACTCCAGGTGAGGCCTCACTAGTGTCTTGTATAGCGGATTATGACCTCCTTTTCCTGCTGGTGATGCCCTGCCTATACATCCCAGCATCCTATTTGCTTTGCCTGCTGCCTTGTCACACTGTTTCCCTACCTTGAGGTCATCAGAGATGATAACCCCAAGATCCCTTTCCTGCTTGGTGCATGCTATATCCTCACCCCCAACTGATATATTGTGCCAGGTTTTTGTGCCCCATATGCATTATCTTGCACTTCTTTGCATTGAATTTCAACTGCCAAACCCTGATCATTCTTCAAGTTTCTGCAGGTCCCTTCTCATTCCGGCTACACCCTCTGGTGTGTCTACTCTGTTACAGAGCTTTGTGTCATCAGTGAACAGTGAAATTCTGCCTTCTAGGTCCTGCACAATGTCACTGATGAAGATGTTGAATAGGACCGGTCCCAGCACTGAGTCCCTGTGGTACCCCACTGGTCACTCTTCCCTCTGTGGAGTGACAGCCATTTACCACCACCCTCTGTGTCCTACCACCCAGCCAGTTACCTACCCACCACACTACTGTCCTGCCCACACCCATATTCCCCAGTTTGTGTAATAGTCTTCTATGTGGCACAGTGTCAAAGGCCTTGCTGAAGTCCAGATAGGCCATGTCCACTGCCCATCTAGTGCTATTCACATTTGTGATACTCAAAAATGCTTTATAAAGACATAGGGCACAAATCTAGAAGGGAAGATACACCAGACGCAAATAACACAATTGCGTAAAGTATGCCAAAGCAATTGCGACATGCGACATACGCCATATTCTAGAACATTCAAGACATATGCCATACACAAATGCGCAAGTCGCGACCCACAAGATACATGATATAAAAGGATGTAACATGCAACAGTGGTGGAAGATACACCAGTGAAAACACAAGAGAGATGGCAGGAGCTGCACCACAGAGGCAGACACGAAAAGAGGGACTTTAGCCATGAGGAGGTCCAGACCCTGGTAGAGGAGATAGATAAACACCATGCACTCCTCATGAGCTGAGGAGTGGAAACAAAGAAGAGAGGAAAAAAGGAGGATGGCATGGGACAGGGTCACACTCAAAGTGAATGCCATAGCAGCACAGTGGAGAACAGTGCGTGACATAAGGAAAAATTACAATGACTTGAAGTGTCTAGTGAAGTGCAAGCTGGCCAAGAACAGACATAGTGCACAGGGTACAGGGGGCGGACCCACCCAACAGCAGCCACTCAGCAGCCTGAAGAGGAGGATAGCAGCACAGCTGAGCCAGCAGAGCATTGGTGGTGTCACGGAGCTGGACACCTACAGACAGCAAACAGGCACAGGTAGGAACAACAAACAGCAATGCATGTGATAGTCATGACATGGTAAAAACACAGCAACCAACAGCAAAGGTGGTGAGGGTGTTGCAACACGTGTAGGCTGAAGCAGCAGTGTGGTGGTGTGCCACAGCAATGCCACATGGCCACTGCTGGCTGCAGAGTGGGCCCAAGGTACAATACCATGGCCAGGGGGTCCCAGGGACATGCACTGTGTGCAGCTGATGTGTGGTGCTGTGCAAAGATACATGCCATGCTGAACCGGAGAGGGGTCAGTGATATGCACAGAGAACTGCTGGGGGGGGGGCTGTGCACAGGCATGTGTGGTGCTGAACGAGGGGCAGTTGTGACATGCACTGTGCACTGGTGGGTGGGCTGTGCAGAGGTATGAGCTGTGCTGAACAGGTGGGAGCTGTGACATGTGCTGTGTACTGAAGGGGGGCTGTGCAGAGGTCTGAGCTGTGCTGAATGGGGGAGCTGTGACATGCACTGTGTACTGGTGGGGGCTGTGCAGCAGTATGAGCTGTGCTGAACGAGGGAGCTGTGACACGCACTGTGTACTGGTGGGGGGGCTGTGCAGAGGTATGAACTGTGCTGAACGGGGGAGCTGTGACATGCACTGTGAATTGGTGGGGACTGTGCTGACGTATAAGCTGTTCTGAACAGAGGGGAGCTGTGACATGCACTGTGTACTGGGGGGCTGGGCAGAGGTATGAGCTGTGCTGAACAGGGGGCTGTGACATGCACTGTGTACTGGGGGCTGTGCAGAGGTATGAGCTGTGCTGAACAGGGGAAGCTGTGACATGCACTGTGTACTGGTGGGGGGGCTGTGCTGAGGCATGTGCCATGCTGAACATGGGGGGAAAAGGGGTACCACCACAGTGCTAGCTGAGGGTGGGCGAGGGCAGATGGGCATATGCATGGATGGCAGGGCCAACACAGCCACCCATTGGGAGGCTGGCCCCTGCAGCACAGTGGCCCTCCATGACCACAGCCATGCATAGTGTCAATGTGCAGCTGGGAGCTGAACAGGGCAGCAGTATGACTGCTGGGAATGATGTATGAGGGTGGACAGTACATGATGGGTAGCAACAGTGGTGAGACCACACGAACTGTGAAGGATGTAGTCACATAGGATTCAAACACCTGGTAGGACTGTATATAAGTTAGGCAAGTGTCGTGCAATACCGCAATGTCCTAGCACACCTGTGAGGGCAACACGAAGCAGGCAGTAGAGTGCATACAACCCTGTGTACCCAGACCAGGACACTGGCACAGTGTCGGGAGAAGGCAGCAGCACACCATCAAGTGATGGCAACCCAGACACCAGCATACCTGTGGCCGACACACCGGACCCCATAGCGGAGCCTGATGGGAACGCGGATGATGATGGCCCCATGGGCGAGGAGGGGGTGGAGAGCAGTGTGAAGAATGCAGCGGGCCAGCTATGTGAGCAGCTGGGGACCACTGAGGACACCAGCAGGGACACCACACCAGCAGAGGCAGTGAGGATGACTGGGGACATCCAGCAGGTGACCAAGCATGTGCTTCTGGCAACACAGGGGACAGTAATAGGATCGATGATCCCCTGGTCACCAGTGGACTGGAGGATCAACTGGATGAGCTTGTCCAGGAACTGCAGGACCAGCTGTCCCCACTAGCTTAAACAGGGGACTACTGCCAGTCTGTGCTGGCCAGACAGTGGGATGTGAGGCAGGAGCTGGGTAATATCAGGCAGGCCATGCAGGAACAACACAACAGAGTTGAGACACACCTGTCTGGCATCACCAGCAGTCTGCAGGCATGTGCTAGGGACACCACTGTATGCATGGGCAACATGGGGGATGCTATACAGGGCATACGGCACTGTGCTGAATGCCAGGTTGTGTTTATGGACTGCCTCAACACAGCCATGGAACACATACTGACACAGCAACAGCACCATGACACAGTCATGGCCATGGCTATGCAGGCCATAGTGTGTGCACTGCAGCCTTTGCACCACCTACAGTACATTGCCCAGCTACTGCACAGGCAAGCACACAGATACAGCCACTGGAACCAGTGCAACCCCCTCCCCCACCCACGAGCCAAGTGGTGGCGGCGCCACCCGATGCAGTCATGTAACCTGAGCCACAGGCCCAGCCGTGCATGACCCACACAGATATGGGCCCAGGCCAACACCACAGTGCACCGACCATGGCACATGATGCCGAACCAGCACCACAGGCACAAGACAGGACCACACACACAGCCATGCCCACCAAAACAGGGACAGGCACAGTGCCCACACAGGGAGGCATGCACATGGTGTCCACTGCACCACAGGCCACACAGTTTCTGTGAAGGTCCACATGGGATGGGGGAACACACTGTGTAGCGTCGGCACAGCTGCCACCACACGTGGCAATGAGGCATGTTGGCCTGAGAGGGCGGAGGCACAGCAGAGCAACCGTGGTGGCACACACTGACCGATGGGGCACAAGACCAGGGGAGGACCAGCAGGGTTCCGCACATCCCACCTGCACAGCGGTTCCTCCACAGCCCAGCACCCATCACCAGAGGTGCCTTTGTGACCGTGGCGTGGGCCATGGTAGACGGCCATAGTACGCCCAGCAGCATGGTGCAGATGGTGGATGGTCAGGTGGAGTTGCAATCGTGGGGTAGGGGCAATAGCATGACAGGGAGGTACCTGTATCTGGGGGGGCACTGTGCAGTACACAAGGGTGTGGGTGTGTGAATGTGTGACTGCTTGCATGTGTGAGTGTGTTAGCACACATGATGGGATTCACAGGGGAGCACTGTGTCAAGTGCAGCTGAAGCTGACTGTTCACTCTGTAAATAAAACCACTTCACCTGATCACTGTGTTGTCATGTGTTATTCTTCAGGTACCCTGTGAAGGCCACCAGTGGTGGCTGCAGCCCTGGATGGACAAGCACTGTTAAGCAGGTGGTAGCCATTGCAGGTTATGGGTCAACATGTCAATGGGAAAACGCATCCCAGCAAGGAGTGGTGGCATCAGGCAGCAGGCTCAGGGCAGAGGTGATCAGAGGCCAGATGTCAGCCATGGGGACTGGTGCATGGGGTACTGCTGGATACCAGGATTCCACAGACCATGGCATGCATGGGCCACGGGAAGGAGGGGTGCCACAGGCAGAGGCCTGCACAGACAGCTAGCCCAGGCAGGCCACAAACCATGTGGACTAGTGCCGGCACATACAGCATGCACCACCGGCCATGGTTGCAGACATGGTGGCCAAGGGTGGCCACTGGCAGGGGCATAGCCAGTGCAATGTCAGCAGACCACATGGCCACCTGAAGGGGAGGTACTGCACACATGGCTGCCCCAGGAACAGCAGCAACCACTATTCATGCATGACGTAGGTCACAGGGCACCCCATCAGTGGCATTGGACAACAGTGCAGGCCGCATGGGCCACCGGACTGCCATGCACTAGCATTGGTACTGCGGATGTCCTGGACATGCCCACCACAGGCGCGCATATACACACCCACACATTCACATGCACACACACACACACACACTGCACATGCAACAGGTGGTACAGTACTGGGCAGATGCCCTGGGGAACATGTGACCAGCACCAGGGCATGCATGTCTGATGGCGTGTGGGGGATGGTGAAACATGATAGTGGGGTTGGTGACACAGGGCACCCCACACCAGCCATGGCCACCTGGCTGTGTGTACTGTAATATCACAGCAGACCTGCAGCACTGGCTGGCACAGCCCCAGGGCATTAGTGTGGCCTGGGTCCCCAGGCCCATGTGCCACCGGTGCCACCACCATGGTGCCTCAGGGTGGTGTTTTGCCAGGTGGGGCCACAGCCAGCACAGTGGTTGGTGGTGCTGGGCGGGGGGACTGGGAACACAGCATGCCACTGTGTACAGGTGACACAGGTGTCATGCACCACATGTGCATGGCCCCTGTGAGGTGTCTGTGCTGGGCACTGTGCATGCCACATAGCCATGCCATGTGCCTGCAGCAACACACATTGGATGATACCATGGGGTGGTGTGTGTTGCAGCACCGATGTCCACACGTAGTGGCACACACAGCACACAGGTGTCAGCACAGTGATAGCACACAGGGCTGTGGTAATCAATGTTGAACTGCATGGTACAGTGTGATGACAACTGTCACACAGACTGCATTACACATCATCACAGGCTGCAACCTAGCTACCATTGGGATGTACAGGCATTCAGCCCACCCTTGCCATCGACAGGTGCAGTGCACCCATGGGCATCACAGGCACACTGGCAGTGGCCACACTGCCAGTAGTCCCATGGCACAGTGCCACATCCCCCCCAGTACTGCTGCAGGGGATGCAGTCCTGCAGCTGGCATGACAGGGTACCCACATGTATTGACTGGGTCAGCACTGCACCATAGACATGTCCAGTGATGTGCAGTCCCACCCCTGTGGGTGGACAGTTGTCAGATGCCACTGGCCACCACAGGGCACATACTCATAGTCATGCCTTCATGCGTACTGAACATGCATAATGCCTACAATGCATGTCGCACATGAGCAAAGTCCCACATCAGCACAACGCTGTTGCGGGGTTCAGCACTGAAGGCCGCAACTGCACATCGCAGATACCCAGTATGATGCAGGCCACAACTGCTCACATATGAGTTGCAAAACACGTGTGATGTGTATGTGCACCACATGTGGCTGTGAGCCATGTGGAATAGTTAGGCTGCAGCACTGTGTTGCGGGTGAGGAGCTGGTGTGCTAATTCCAGTGCAGGCGGACAGCAGAACCACAGCACAGGCAGAGCAGAACTGAAGCAGACTGCAGACTGATGAGTACTGGGCCACAGCAGGCCATACTCCCCCCCGCTACAGCTCGGGTCAGGCCCCACACAGGGTCACCATCCTGTCAGAAGCCCAAGATCCGGGGTGCAGCCAGACATTTAAATATGCACACCAGATCGGTATTTGATGCCCCAGTTGGCATTTTAAGTACACCATTGTACCTCATGACACTGTTTGCTGCCCCCCCCCAATGCATAGGTGACTACATTTGCACTACATTGCTCCCCAGACACCCACACACCAACCCAGAGGCTGTACAGCTGAACTGTCCATGGGGTGCAATGACAGTATCAGTGACCCATTTTCATGGTTATGGCTCCTATGACTAACAGTACAGGGAGGTCCTGTTGGCTTTGATGAGATACATGGACATAAGGAGCACTCCAGCACCAATGTGCTGCCTTTCTCCATTAATATTGTACACCATGGAGTACATGGAGTATGCCTGCCTACACTCATGCCCAGGGTCAGGCTGTGTCTTGCCTATGCATGGGGCTGGTGACCTGTGCAGCGTTGTGTGCCTGTCCACCTGCATGGCACTGCACAGCCTGTCCATGCTTCCTGCTGTGCATGTAGTTGGTGCGTTGGTGCATGGTGCACCACCACCCAGGGTTGCATGAACTGTGACCCTGGCCTGGTCCCATGCACCATGGCCTCAGGCGGGTGTTACACCTGGTGGGTAGGGGACATCAATACATCCACAGTGGCATTGTGCAGTGACCCATGTGCCATTCCTTCCCCCCTTGCAGGTTTCACATCAGTGACCAGACATGTCCTCTGGTTCATCAGTCAGCCTCAGCGGGTGGGCACCAAACTTCATGCCCATGGAGACTGCCATGCTCGTGAACTGTGTGCAGCAGTGAGACAGGACGCTGCTGCTGCCACCTAGGTGCAGGAGGCACACTGCTGTGGAGTGGGAGCATGCATGGCATGCCATTTTTGCATGCATGGCTGAATGCAGTGGCATACGTAGGACAGTCCACCAGCTGATGCACTGCTGGCAGGACCTCATGCGGAGGGAGCCCGGAATCCTGCAGCACATGATAGGCATGGCACTGCTCAGGGATGCTGACGTGCAGTCTGGATGGGACAAGGGTGCAAGTGTGTACGCCTATGGCTGTTCATCTGTTGGGGCAGTGCTGGCACATGGGCCATGGTGTTTTGAGCCGCACGCAACTCACCTGTCCCTACAGCCTCACAGGTTCAACTGGCACATCCCAGGGAGTGCAGCATGGCCGCATCTGCAGCCTCAGGCAGGAGGCACTTCACTGGAGGTCTGGAAAGTGCATGCAGTGGTCCCCTTGTGATGTAGCCAAGGCAGACAGCCTCACGGTGGATCATGCTGCACCCTTACATGTCCTATGTATGTGTGCCACATGACCAAGCCCAGCACTGACTGCATCCCTTGCATTACTACAGGTGTGCACAGCCGACTATCACAACGGCAGAGGGCCCTGCTGAGGGCAATGGCAGAGGTTAAGGCCTCAGATGCCATGGAGCACTACAGGTGCATGCAGCACAGGCAGAAGAGGGCCCAGGTTCTTCCACTGACTTCATCCTCCTCCTCCTCCTCGTCCTCAGCAGAGGTGCCTGGGAAGACGTGGGTAACGTTGCACAGGAGGTGGTGGCACCAGACCCCACAGTTGATGGGTGCCAGGGGCCTGAAACACAGCCTGCTCCCAGACTGGCCATGGTGGGTGACATTGAAGGGGAGGAAGACCAGGCTATGGCATCATCACCTTCAGGGATCACAGTGGTGGATACTGCAACACAGCCAGCCAAGGATGCTCCACTGATGGATGCCGAGCTGTGCATTGTTGCACCTGCATCAGGGGACACCGGACCACAGCTACTGGACATCATGCAGGAGCTGCAGCAAGGGGAGGTTATGGACATCACAGCTGGGGGTCCTGGTGTTGTTCCCATGTAGGGGGGCCTGGTTTGGGAACGCATTGTTGCCCTTGTGTCTGCCATACTGGAGGATATCAGGCACCTGCATGGATCCGTGGGTGCCCTGTTGCCTGAACTACACTGGATATAGTGACTGTGGTACTGCACTGTATTTCCAGGGGTGGGACTGTGTCTGTGGGTGGTTTCATATATAGGGGTGGGTGTCTTGTTCGGGCAGGTATGTACATATGGGTGTGGTTGATTACATTTGGGTGGATTTGTGTATGTTCGTGTGATTTGCTCTGGGTAGGATTGGGTTGTTGTGGGGGCCTGCGTTTTGTTGTTTGTGGGTGCAGGTGGGCATTTGGGGGTGTTGTAGGTTGCTGCTAGAGTGTTGACACATTGTTATATTTTGTCATTGTGCCATTCACTGTTGTTCTGACCCTTACCCCATTCATTGTATTGTTGTGTCCCTGTTGTTGATATATGTGCATTAAACTGTTTTCCTACATCATTGGGTCTGTGTGTCTGTTCCAGGTGTGCATGGCTGTGTGAGTGTGTGTGTCACCATGCACGTGGGTGCTCACTGGTGGTGGTGCCTGCTGTCCCCTGTGTTTTCTCACTGTGCATCTGGTCAGTGTGCCGGTTGTGCTGCTTACAGCCCATGGCACTGTCCACTGGTCACATCTGTGAGGTGACCTGTGTGCTGTGGCTCACCATGCATGGTGTGGCATCCATGCCACCTCACAATGTATGTCCCAGCTGTGTGGTGGCACGGTGACTGTGCGGCACCCTTCCACCTTGGGGAACCATTGTTCCCTGTGGGTGGCAACACTGGCATGGGCATTGGTGTATCTCACCACCATATGTCTTACAGGGCTGTGCCACCATGTGCTATGTCCCTGTTGTGGTTGCACTGTTTACATCAATCAGTGGCCATGGCAGAGGCAGTGTGCCTGGTGGTGCCATCATCCCAGCATTGTGCCTGTGACCTCTGTGCACCCTTTGCCCCCTGTGCCACACATTCAATTGGTGAATGCTTTGCTGGCACATTCTGTCTGTCCTGTCTCCCATGGTGTGTTGATGTGTGCTGCATGCATGGTCCATTGCATGGCACTGGATCCACCCTGTTTGTGTTTGTTGGTGTCTACTGGTTGTGCCGTATGTCTGCAGGCCTCACAGGTGTGTGGCTCACACAGTGTGCTGCCTACCCCTACCCACTGCCCTACCCTTCTGTGTGCCATGTCATGTGGCACCAGGCATGGTCAGTAGTGCCCTATGCATGGCCATCCTCCCCAGTGGACTGTGCTGTGCCTGTCACCGCCTACCTGTTGTGGTGGTCTTGTTACATTGCTCCATACTGTCAGTCAGTTTATCACACTGTACCATGTCCATGGTTGTGTGTGCACCACCCAGTGTGGCCACATTCCGCAGGACCTGTTGCCATTGTCCAGTGTCACCATGGCCTGTGCACTGCACCAGGCAGCACACCCGTGTGTTGGTTTGTTGGACATCTCCGCTTGGTGTTTGGTGGCTGTCACTGTGATATCATGGTGTTTCTCAGGTGAAGTGCCTCTCTATCAGATCACATTGTGCACGTAGGTCTGCCTGTGCCAGCGCTGCATCTGACTGGTGGTGTCTGTCATGTCTGTGTGCCATGACATTCCCATACTGGTCCTCCTCATCCACGTCCTCCAGCTGGTCCAGTGGTGGCACACTGTGTTGTACTGCAATGTTGTACAGTATGCATCAGACAAGGAATATCTTGCAGGTCATCTATGGACTGTACTGTAGGTCCCCCGATGATCTAACAAGGCACCTGAATCATGCCTCCAGGACACCAAAGGTGTGCTCGATGATGCACCTGATCTAGCTGTGCACCTTGTTGTATCTTGTCTATGCTGCTGTGTGTGTGTGATGCAGTGGTGTCATCACCCATGGCAGCTGTGGATACCCGCTGTCCCCTGTTGGATAAATGGTACAACATCAGTCTATGTGGTCTGTGTTTGTGTGTGTGCATGGTGTGCAGGTGTCCAGGTATGCAGTGCTGTGTGCTGTGTTTCCTTCCCTACTAGCCATCCTCCCGTGAGCTGGCCCCTCTGGTAGCCCTTGTGTAGTCCACTGTTGTGCAGGATGTAGGCATTTTGCATGGAACCAGGGTACTGGGCAACCACATCCAGTATGTGGCACTGACTGTCACACACTACCTGCATATTCATAGAGTGTGACCCTTTCAGTTGACATACACATCCTGATTGACTGATGGTGCCCATATGGCAACATGGGTGCAGTCTATTGTGCCCATTACAAGTGGGAACTGGGTGATGGTGTAGAAGCCCTGCATCTCTGCCTGCTGCTATTGTGCTTCATGAGGGAAGCTGATGTACTGATCCATGCGGGCCATCATAGCATTCAGGAACTGGTGTAGGTACCTGGACATGGATGGTTGTGATATTCCCACAGAGTCACCTGTTGGTGTCTGGAATGTCCCTGTTGCCAGGAAGCATAGTGCTGCTGTTATCTTCATCTCCATAGGGACTGGCTGTCCCCCTGCATGTGGCACTCTGCAGGTCTGCACAGAGGTAGTCGCATGTCCCCTCTATGATGGCCCAGGGCAGTCAGTAGCATGCAATGCACTGTTCCTCCATCAGGTCCTGGTATGTCTTCCTTGCCCTGTACACCCATGGTGCATGGCATCTGACAGATCTGTGCCGTCCTGGTTGCTGTCTGTTCTTCTGGTTCCAGGCATTGTGTCGCCTCCTGTGCCTGTCCCAGTGGTCTAGCAGTGGCACACCTAGCATTGCCGCTGGTCCTTCCATTGTCTCTTTCCTCTCCTCTCTCTCTCTCTCTCACAGTGCTGTGCAGCTGTGTCTCTAGTCTGCCTGTCAGTGCTCCTTTATTTACTGTGTAAGTTGCACCTGTTCCCACCTGATGCATGTTGAGCCAGCAGGTCTTGATGTAAATTGTCGCACAGTGGCTTCTAGAATCTCGCCTTGGCATATCTCTTCTGTTTTCTTGCCATATGTTCAGTTACACATTGGCGTACCTGCAGGCATGTCGCAACTGCAGCGTAAGTCGCATTTGGTGTAATTAGTTGTGTTATGGCACATGTCACATTTTAGAATAGCATATGTCACAAATGCTTGACATATTTGTGACTTGCAACATTTCTCTAGGCGCATCTACGTTGTGCTGTGGCATACTCTTTCTAGAATCGGGGCCATAGATGAGATATGTGCAATGTAGCACGGTGACAATTACAGCAGCCATTGTTTTAGAAGCATGTCCTATCCACTCACAGACAATTGCCTCAGTGCATGTTTTCATGGACTGAGAAGGGAAATTAGGATTAAGATTAGGACATACAGTAGGTAGAGCATTAGAGCAGGCTAACCTGGCTCATTGCAAATATCTGTCCTTTTTCATCTATGTATCAATGGATCCAAATAGTAGAATGGCAGAGACTACTTGTTTTTGCCAGAAAGAAAAAAAAGAGTATTTTCTGGCATGTAAAACATCTCATTGTTTTATGGCTACATTTAATGGGGGCAGGAATCTAATATCTCCTTTCACATTGGTTTATTTTCTGTGTTGTAGATAGTAAAACATATTGTTGTCACCCTTTTGTACATAACAAGTTTCAAATCATTCAAATCAGAAGTAAAGCTGAGATCCCCTAGTCAGTCCAGTTCTGAAGGTCATTAGGGCAGGCAAGTATGATCCCATGGCACTACTGGAAAATAATATAGGATAAACCTATGCCCTACTCTTAATCCTAATTTCTCCTCTCAAGCCATGAAAACTTGCATTGAGGTAATTGTCTATAACTGGCTAGACTGTCCTTCTGGGACATGATGGCAACATTAATTGTCTGTAGAATGTCACTGCACCACACTAATTTATTGTTTTATAAAGCCTATTTAGGAGAGCATCTTACTAGCTAACTCTGCTCAGGTTTTTCCATTATATGAGAGGCTATATTTCCACAAAGTCTATAGTAGATTTTTTATTGAAGAACAAGTTCCACCCTTCTCTTGAGTAACTACTAGAGTCTGAGTCAGTATCCCAACAGTCTAAGAATCATGTTATGCATGTATTTCTGTCAGTGTTTATATTGAAGGTCACAGTAGCATTCTCAATATGGTACATCGTGTGACTAAAAGATGACTAAACTCTGTAGCTGTGACCTTTCCCCAAGGAAAGATATATTAAATAATTGTTTACAATTGTTTTGAATATCAGATTAAAAAGTGGGCCATACCAGATTTCAAGATCCTAGGAAAACAAATTTGCAAGATACCTTGTGGACAACTATAAATCATGAAATGTTCTGCCTTACGTGGCAACAGTCCAAAACTCCTCATTTTATTCAATCAATACAGGTCAAACTATGTAATCATATTAGTTGACCTGTGTCCAAATTTTTATGATAATGTGTTTTTCCTGTATTGACACATGCATTAGGCAATGGCTGTAAACCTAACTTTGTTACAGTTTACCAAAACACAGACATCTACCCATATGCTACAGAACTGTGTTGTCATACACAATTAGACGATGCTAAAGTTAATGGCTTGATGTAAGGTTTTAAATCTTAGAAATGTCACATCAAGAAATTATCAATGGGTAGGGCAAGTAACAATTTTGTAGGGCTGCCTGTCCAAGGATCAAACAAGAAGTTAAGTGTGGGTCATAGCTCAGTGCTTGTGCTATGTATGGTAGCTGAATGATGTAAGCTGTGCTTGGATACAGAGGCCAGACCAGTAAGTAGGGCAATGCCTACCAGGTATTAGTCATCTGAAATGATTAATGCTTAGATACTTCAGCACAGACATGAACAATGCAGTGATCATAGTACTAGCTGGTGAGACCCCATCTGGAGTACTGTGTGCAGTTCTGGAGACCCAATCTCCACAAAGACATAGACAGGATGGAAGCTGTCCAGAGGAGGGCAACTAAAATGGTGCAGGGTCTGCACTGAAAGACATATGAAGAGAGACGAAAGGAGCTTAATATGTATAGCCTCGAGGAAAGGATGGAGAGGGGGGACATCATAGAAACTTTCAAGTACCTCAAGGGAATCAAAAAAGTCCAAGAGGGTAGCATCTTTCAAAAAAAGAGGTGTGCAAGAACAAGAGCACAATTTGAAGATGGGGGTGGCTCAGAGGTAATTTAAGGAAGTATTTTTCACAGATAGGGTTGTGGATGCATGGAGCAGCCTTCCGGAGGAGGTTGTAGAGTCAAAATCAGTGGGGAATTCAAGCATGCATGGGACAGTCATAAGGCAATTCTAGGGGATGGGGGTAGGAAGAAGTAGGCTGCTGGTTAACTAGGATCTGCAGCTTATCCAGTAGGTAGGGAAATGGGCAGACTGGGTGGGCCAAATGGTCCTTATCTGCCATCAAATTCTATGTTTCTATGTTTCTATAGTGGACTAGATAGTAGACAAGGTACTTAGTTGCATGCACTGATGAGTAACTTGTTATGACTGGTGTTTTGGCTTTTCTCTTTATCCCATCATAGTAAGAATGTTTAGTCATGTAGGATAAGACCCCTCCAGTGGGATAGGAGAGCTGGAGAAGGAGAAGATGTAAGGGGAGTATGGAGGGTGAGTGTGACTCGCTCTAAGCAGAGGAGACTGTTGCCTGCTAGGTAAAGCAGTATGTGGGGGAGGAGCTCTTCCCCCACATAACTACAGGCATGTGCCTTTCAATTATGTGTGGTTCATAGCTCAGTGCTTATGCCATGTACTGTAGCTGAATAATGTAAGTTGTGCTTGGATACAGAGGCCAGACCAGTAAGTAGGGCAATGCTTACCAGGTATTAGATGTATGAAATGATTAGTGCTTAGATACTTTAGCATAGACATGAGCAATGCAGTGATCATAGTACTTGTGGACTGAATAGTATACAAGGTGCTTAGCTGCATGAACTGATGAGTAACTTGTTATGACTGGTGTTTTGGCTTTTCTCTTATCCCATCATAGGAAGGATGTTTAGTCAAGTAGGATTAGACACCCCAAAAGAAATAATGATATCATACGATTATCACCTCCAACTCTGGAAAGTGTGGCCAGTAGCATGCAGGAGAGGAAAACCCTCCTTATGGGGAAAACTCTGAGGACCCATGGCTACTGACCTACCCCTCCTTCTGGGCATACTAAAGGAGAATAATCCTAAATAAGATTTTAAGTTGTCGGCTACTCCAACTCCAAGTTATAAATCCTGATCCAGGGAAAGCAGGAAAACTGAAAGTAAGCACTGATATTGGAGTGTCAATGAAGATGGAAGTACATCCATCTAGTGAACTCCTCATGCAAGAAATCCATGTCCAGGGCAGAATCTGATAGTAGATTGTAATTCATGGTCGAACGTAATGATTCAAAGCGTCAAAAGTCCATTGGTGAAATGATCGAGAAGGCGAGGAAGTCTTTCCAAGAAGAAGCAGCAACTAATTAGCTAAGTTACCAAGTCCAGTATATGAGGAGTGGTGGTTTGTGTTCCGCTTAGCAAGCTTGCAGTTGAAGGCCTTGCTGATGAAGCATAGAAGCTAGGTGCAGGTTGCACAATCTGGCAAGGGCAGAGCAGTAGGAACATCCAGTCTGGAGTGGGTGAGACAAGTAAATGACTTGGAATTGATCTTAGTGCGAATAGATAGACATAAGTTAGATCAATCTCCAGGTTCCAAGGAGTGAAGCAGGTTGTAGAATAGGAGATCCAGTCTGTGATGAACCTCTAGGCCCTGGAAGGGTGAAGCAAGTAAGTATAAGCAGGTAGTAAGAATAAGTGGACCTTTACATAGGTCAGCAGTAGTAGTAAAATTGAACCTGCATGATGCAGACATAGTAGTAGAGGAGTAGTTTTGCTTAGATTATGTGTTGTATCCAGTGAGGAGCATGAGGGAATGTAAATATCATGCAAATCAAAGAGCTTTCATATGGTGATCAAGTTGTTGTATAGAGCGAGGTAGTTATCTATATTTCCGAAGCCAGAATAGTACAGCTGCTGGAAATAGCTTGTAGAAATGGTCAAACAATTCTTGAATTGTCGTGCTTACATTAGTCATGGATGATGATAACTGAAGAGGGCTGAGTCGAATTTATTAGCTTTGTAACGGATCCAATAAGCTGTAGATGACTGGAGTAGAGTTATATTGAGGCCTAATTCAGGAGACAGAAAGTCTTCCAGATAGAGCTCAGCTAAGTGTCCTGGCAAAAGTGGAGTAGTAATTATCCAGTAACTGATATGGTAAGGCAAAAGCATCCAAAGGGGTTGAAGGTGAATGTCCAACTAATTCAGATGCAGGTCCGTTAGCAGGCTAGGAGTTCCTGGAAGGCAAGCAGCTGGTGGTCTGGCAGGCAAAGAGTATACGTATGCCCAGGTCCTGATGCTGGGTGAGGCAGGTGAAATAGTTTAGGTTTAATGCTTAAGCCGTGGTTTAGGAAGGCAGAATGGAAAAGAGCTTGGCTGAGAATGCAAACAGGAACTGGTGTGGTAGAAGATTGGAATTAACTGAAGCATCCCGATAGGAAGCATCTAAGGGCGAAAAAGGGGAGCTAAACCTAAATGAGGTGTAGGATATGCGGCTGGACCACAAGTAGGTCAGCCGATGGGAAGAACGAGGTGTAGGACATGTGACTGACTATATGTAGGTCAGCCGGTAGAGTGTGAGTAGAGTGGCAGCTAACCCTACGAAGGCTAGCATGCGCAGCTGGAGCTGGATAGTGAGGTAGTAGCGACAAATCCAAATGAAGCGAAGCAACACAGTAAGCATCCAGGGACATTGATGTAAAATTCTACGACACAGTCAATAATAATTCACACTGGAGCACAGATGGATCCTGGATGGTTGGAGAGGTGCGAACAGGAAAGATGAGAGCTGCAGCATCCAGAACTCGATTGGCATGACTGAAGGCAAGACATTCTGGAGTGTGTCCAACCTTGATTCGATAAGAAGGGATGATGGTCTGCTAAAGGATCAGGAGCAGGACGCTGAATGCAATGACGGGGCACATGGCTTAAGTGCACAGCAGGAGTTCAGAGGCCTAAGGCAGGGAAGCAGCTAGGCTCGTACATAGGTAGGATGAGCGGCTAGACTGCACGTAGGTCAGCCAAAGGAAGGAATAGAGAGTGCCAGCTAGGCCCCATGAAGGCTAGCAGGCTGCAGAACCCTCATGTAGGGCAACAAAGGAGCAAAAGGCATGCAAGGTGAGGACCCCATGTGGCTGATAGTACGGCCTGAGCCCACGTAAGTAGGCAGAAGGAGAGAGAGGTGATCTAGGCCTCACATAGGCTAGCATGATGGGTACCACCACAGAGGGCTGACCAGCTGGATGGCAGTCCTAGGCAGAAACTGCATGGAAGTTAGTTAAGTTTTGTAAAGTACAAAGCAAGTAAATGAAGCCAGCTGTGCCACCAAGCACTTCTGTGTTGAAAAGATGACAAGATTACATAGTGGGCCTTATAATGTTGGTGAGGAGGAAGGTCCATCATGTTAATGTAGTACGTTATAGATTGTGTGCCCAGAAATATCTGTAGCGTGAATGAGAACATCATGCTGGTACTGGAAAGTGATAAGATATATGTAACAAGGCAGCAGAAGGGCCCAGGCAGGTAAAAAGGCATGACACAGTAATAGTAGGTACTCACATATGCCAGGGATAATAAGCAGTCAGGAACCTAGCTGGCTAGGCCCAGGCAACAGATATTCCTGCAAAGGCTGAAAGGGCCATGAGCAAGCTAGGCAATATGAGGTCTGGTCTTGCAATAAGATTATCAGACTCATGTGGAATGGCCTAGAACAGCTGATGGAGGAAGCTGAAGCAAGGTAATAATGCTAGCTGTGTCAGTTTCATGCCAAATAAGGATCATTGTGCACCTGGCCGGAATATGGCTGACTGGGATCCGAAGTCTAGCAAGCAGCTGAAAGTTCAATTTGCTCTGTCACTGGCAAAGGGCCTGTCCAATTGCACTACAAGTAGTGAATTCCTGCAGGTATAGGTAACACAATTGTTTAATTGCAGACGAAGCAGGTAGAGGTAGTTTAGCAGCACTAAATGACTTTCCATGGGCACAGCATCAGTGAGCCCATATGTCATGCATAGTGACCATTTTGAAGGAAAGTATCCAGTTAACACAGAATAAAGGTTCCAAACCATGCCTGTCCTTTTGCAAGGTGATCCATATTTTTTATTTATTTTATTTATTGAATTTTGATGACCGGGTAGGCCCGCTGGGCCCCGAAAGTCCCTTTTTCAGGGGCGACCCGGGAATACTAATACAGACATATGTGGACTTTGTGCAGTATCACAACATAGGTAATCATGGGTATACAGTATTCGGCTGTTTACACATAGCAGTAGTTATTAAGCTATTGTAGAGCATTATGATAAGTTATAATTAGAGCATTAAACAATTGTCAAGCAGGTATGCAAACAACATTAGGGTACCATAGGTAGGCCCAAAGCAGGCACTCGGGTGGTTAATTGTAGAGGCAGGAGGAGAAAAAAGAAAAGAAGAAAAAAGAAAGTTAGTACTACCTTGTTGGGGTGGGGGTGGAATTATAGGTCATGGTGGTAGTGTCCGGTGCAGTGGCACTGGCATACGCAGGTGCAGTGGCACTGGCATACACTTTTAGCTAGGAGATGAGCTTTGAGCATATAAGCAAGAGCCCAAAGGGATTACTGGATGAACAGTGTTCTGAGGCAATGCAGGTCCTGAGTGAGTAAAGGAATGGAATGCAGCTTTGGTAGTGGCATTTGCCGCAGTAGAGGTGGAGAATGGAGCAAGGAGTGGAGGTCTGAAGCCCCAGGTAAGGGCAGCAGTGCAGGCCGATGTTAGGACTCGGCATTGGTGCAGTAGTGGCTTCTCTATGGAGCGAAAGGAAAAGGGCTATTCAAGGCAGAGAGAAACAGGTAGAAGCTATGAAGTAAGGATAGCTAGTGAGAGGAGAATCCCCCCCCAAAAAAAAAGACAAGAGGAAAAAAAAGATAAACAGTGGAGGCGGGTGGCAAACACACAGCACATGCAAGGGAGGCAGGGAGAAGGGGGGGACAACAGAAATGAAAGACAGCAGCCGTGCACTGGCAGCACCACCAGCATGTGTGACTCACTCTAAGCAGAGTGGCTGTTGCTTGCTTGGTTAAGTAGTATGTGGTGGAGGAGCCCTTCTCCCACATAACTAAAGGCATGCACCTTACAATTATATACTGTATGCTGTTCCAGAGAATATCTACCTTTCCTGTTGGTATGTACAATAAACTCTCTCCATCACTGTAGCCCTGACAATAGCTTTCAAGTAACTCCCTCTCTGCCTCAGGAGCCCTGCGAGGACTTTCAAATAACTTCTACCACCACCTGTATAGCCCTGAAAATGACATTTTAATTGGGTTTCCCCTGCTTCTGTAATTCTGCAAAGAACTTTTTATTAACTTCCCCTTCCTGTCCCCAAGCAGTGAAATAAATGCCAGGATGAAATGACGCCAGGCTTCTTTCAGGAGTACCTAAAGTGAGAATCTGTGTTTGTCATGTGACTTACAGTGAGAATATGTGTTTATCATGTGACTCAATAGCTAGAATACCCTAACATTCTCATTACTGGTCACATGGCAAAAAAAAAAACATCACTGATATTATGGTCAAGATATACCTGCAACCCTGCAACCATTGCAACTAGATAGATAGATAGATAGATAGATAGATAGATAGATAGATAGATACTACACTAGTGAAAAAAGTGGATACATAAATCATTCTGTTTTGGGATAAGTATTTATTTTCACTTAGATCATATTTTTGTTTAGAATTTTGAAACTGAACAGAGAACAATGGGCAAAATAAAGAGTTTACAATAGAAAGAGAGGCAGTTGTAAGCTAAAATAAGGAGAAACACTAATAAAAGACTTATAAATAGTGTGATACAGTATATTGTCAAATGCAATAATGAATTGCAGTAGAATAACATTTATGACCATCATAATTAGCTTGTCGCTTCACTTCTCATGAGTTATTGGTCTTACCACTCATTAGTGGAGATAAATATGTTATTCCACTGCAACCTATTATGCATTCCTAATCTATACAATATATTTGTGAGTTAAAGTGCTGGTGACACGTTCAGGTGAACTTAAACAAAACATAATATTTAGACACAGTCCAGCTTGTATTTCCCATTAATAAAATGGGCATCCAAAATAAAGAATTCTCATTGGTCAAAATATATCATGTGACCTTGCATGAAATCTGTTTCATGCACAATCAATCTAGGTCCTAAACCACAACACACAATGAGCAAATCAATCCTCCTACAACCAGAACTATCTTCCATCAATCCCCCTACAACCGGAATTGATCTTCCATCACAAACATAGCTGCTACCTTTACACGGTAAAAAACCTTCAACTGGGCCCTAAAAATAAAACTACCTTAAATAAAAAATAAAACAAATTAATTAAATGTTGTTTTCCTGATCATTACACTTTCCTTATACATATAAACAAATTAGAAACATTAAGTATTGTTTATGGTTTTCATTACAACTGTTTCTTTGCTGACAATGAAAAATCCCCCTGCTATCTTTACCTGCTCATCAGGGAAATCTCTTCTGCTTGCCCTGACAGTGAGATACTTGAGTTTCTGGCTGCAGAAGAGGCATTTGTTTTGTGTGTGTGTGTGTGTACAGTATGTTAGGAGAGGAACATTCTGCCATTGGAAACTAGCAGAAATTTGAATCCATGTATTTCATGGTAAACATTCCATGATAAACATTCCATATCTTGAAGCTTGATGCCACCAAAGGACAAACTTTGTCGAGCAGTAATACAATGACATCCTCAATGACATCATTTGTAGTGGGCAGAAGGACTATTTTACCATAAATCTACACAAGTAAATCTATTGTTTCTACATATAAACATGCTTTTCCCAACTGTAAAAAGTTTTAAAAAGGAGCCCATTTTATAAGTGCAAAAGACACTTTGGGATGTGCATGGACAGATTTTACTGCAATTCCTAGGGCTGAAGGCACTAGGGCCTGTGGCTGTATGCCTCACTACGCCCCTGGGCATGTGGTAAAATCTGTTCCATGCACAAACTGTTGTGTCTTATTGCTTACTTAAGTCTGGATTTCTCCTCCCCATTATTTATTACTGAGGTAATTTGTATGAAAACAGGATTTCTGCTCCCGAAGAGTTCATCTATTCCTACTGCTTTCTCCCTGTCTGAAGTCATAGAACACTGCTTATGACTTCACAGTTACTCACATGGCAACAGACTGTGATGTCACAGCAGAGGATTAGGACTTAGAGTAGGGACAGGGAGTAAGATATAGAGGCAGATGAACTCAAAATAAACTGTAAGCAACAACAATCATATATTCATACAAATTTCCTTAGCAATAAATTATGGGAGGAGAAATATATAAAATATAAATGAAATTCAAGTAGAATTGTACCTAATTATTTTTTTTTAAGTTTTCTTTGAGGCGACAGTGGCTCCTTTAAACAGATAAAATGCTCGGATTTTCAAAAGACTTGACAGAGGTGCAATTCATGATTTGAATTGCACCAGCATTAAAATAAATTCACCAAAATGCTTCAATGCTATGTTTTGAAACATAGAAGACAGTTGCTACCTTTTTATGGCAAGCAATAATGCATACATCATATATTGATGTATGCATCACTTTTTTGATACACAAAATCCCCCTGCAGCTTTCCCAGTCTATTAAATTCCCTGTGTCCTCAGGCAGGGGCTGTTGTTGTAGGCACACACTGCACTCTCCTCTCCTTTGCAGAAGCAAATGATTGCATTGGCCTGCCTGCACCTGCAGTTAAATGTTGTGAATCAGCCAACTGGAAAGATAGTGCATGATTCTCTGTTGATTTCTGACAATTTCTTACTTTTACTGATCACAAATTACTTTTTACAAGAAATAAAGTGCTGTCAGGAGCCAGGTCCTTCCCCTTTTGCAGCGAGCTGGAAGTGGCACTGAGAAATGCACAGCATGAGTTCCTGATCAAGAGCATTGCTAATTGGCTGCTGCAGTCATGTGGTTTGCCAACAACATGGACATACTCAATATACAATCCCTGTGAAAATGTTGTGTCATTACATCTTGGTGCCAAAGGGAAGTCAAGTCCCTTTGGACTCATTTTGCAAGTATCAAAAGTATCACATTTTGGCCCTTCCTCCAAAAGCCATTTTGGCATCTACTCACCCTTAGATTGCACCACAATTATGGTGCAAGTCCAAGACGAAATTATAAAAATCCTGCCTGACATTATTTTTGCCTATGCCATCACCTAATGAAGATAATGGGCAGAATATTCAAACAGAATATGTCTAGCCATATTTTCAAGGAAGCTCACCATGTACAGTGTTAGACCACTGTTAGATGATACAGCAATCTGACCACAAATCTTGTATCTTGTATATAAAAAAAGATGCATGGTACATTGTTGTTTTTCATTTTCATTCTCATTTTAGTTTGTAACCAGGAAATGACTGGGCACAGCCCTTTTTCAGTCATGCCTGACAATAAAAACAATACAAAACAGTAACAGATTGACAAATACTATGTAACTCAACAGGTATTATAAGTACATAAATTGTCAGTGGGATAGTGAGCTTTCAACAATTTTTTAAAGTGCAGTACATTTTTTTGTGATTTTAATTGATGTTGGAAACTTATTCTGCAAAGTAGGAGCAAACCAAGTAAAAGAACAAAAACCTATAGCTTATTTAGGTAAAGTAGGGTAAAACATTGTGTCAATGTTATTCCTTGTTGAGTATGAGTTGGTATTCAAGTAAATTTATCAGAAAGACACTGAGGTTGTGAATTATGGTTAATAGTGAAAGCAAACACAGAAGCTGTATACTCGGATCTCTGCAATGGCGGCAAAATACTAATCTTTTCATATAAAGAGCAGTGATAAGATCCCATGGGTGGCCTTAGAGCAAATCGACAAATATTGTTCAAAGTTAGCTGATACCAAGAGATGAATGAATTTCCCTGTTGCTAATGCCTGCATCATGTTTTATGCATGCATCATTTTTTGCAATGAAGCTAAGAAGGGGGAAGGTTAGGAGAAATGTGCAGAAATACTTCTTCACAGAAAAAGTGGTGGATGACTGGAACAGCCTGCCAGAAGAGACAATAGGGGAAAAGAAGGTGGAGAGCTTCAAACATGCATGGGATAGGCACAGGGACATATTACTGAATGTAAAGGAAATGACACCTTTGACCAACTACTGTCAGTCATGATGAAATAGGCAGGGACAAGGGGCAGACTGGATGGGCCTAAAGGTCCATTTCTGCAAATAAAATCTATGTTTCATGCACCATATTTATTTTACTGATGCACTTATTTTTATGTTGACGCTGCATTTGGCGCAAGTCAACATCTTGCGGTAGTGCAGATTTAGGGGTGCGGCTGCTGTTGGCCGAATGCAGGGCACACATCAGTAGGTGCATCCCTCATTCCCCAATCAGCCTGCATGCCCAGCACCACACCATGCATACATAATGGGGAGAGCACATCTAAGCAAACGTCCACTGCAATCTGAGCAAAGCTCGTCATATGCAGTGGTCTTTTGCTTGCCGTGCTCGCCGCCATTATGAGCACGGTCGGCGAGTGGGCAGCTGCCTTACATTTGCCGACATTGGGGGTGCCCAACCCCCCTGTCATTAACCCCCCCCCGCTGTCTTTGTGTGCTGACAGGGGAGTCTACTCCCAGTCGGCATAAACCTCCCCAATGTTGAATGTCAAGGGGGTGCCAAATCCCTGTTGGCATTACTTTCTTCTCCCATGTTGTGTGCCGATGAGGGTGCCCAATCCCCTGTCGGCTACTGACACCCCCCAAAACAGTTAGGTGACACGCTGGGAGCCCACCCCAGCATGCCAAATGCCCTGGAAAATGAAATCTGTCCCGAGATGGTTTTCCCTGTTTTTTTTTCACCCTGTAAAATGAAAACCATTCCTCGCAGTCTCGATGCCCCCTTCCCCCACCAGAATCCACCCACTGTGCACCCTGCGTCCCCTCACCCCCCACATCATACTTCCCTCTGGAGTCTGGCGCAATGATCTTTGGTGGACCGGAAACAAGTCTGCACTCTTCAAAGCCGACCGCGAACTGAGGAAATGCCGGTTAGCTGTAATTGAATGAATAGGGTTTTTTCAACTTTGCTGCATATCTCGGGCATTTCTTGGAATTTTGGCACCAAATCTTCAACATGGGGCTTTTGGGACCCCTCCTCATGAATTCTATCACTGTCATGGCGTTAATTGGCCACTGAGCGAAATCACCTTTTGGGACCCTTTAATGAAATGACAGAGCCGGTGTTCATGAGGTGGCCTCTCAAAAAGCCTATGTTCCAAATTTGGTGGAAAAAATCCAACAAATGCCTGTTTTACCAGTGTGCGTTGCACAGTTGCTACACAGGCTAGTAACTTTGCCCATTCGCAATATTTTAATGCCGGATTTTCAGCTTTGTCATTTTTGTACACCTCCTTGTGAACAGTACTGCTGTCATTTTCCACATCCTGCCTGAAATGTTTCCGCACGTCTGGCGCACAATAGCACAGTCGCTGTGGGAAATCAGTGTTTGGGCCAGATTATGAAAATGACAGTGACACAGTTCATGAGCAGAGGTCCTAAAATGCTTATGTTGGAAATTTGGTGATGATACTCCATAAAATGACTGTGTTATGAGCGTGCATTGGAAGATTGCATGAACGCTCATACTGTCGTGCATTTGTGATATTTTCACTCTGGATTTTCACCATTGCCATTTTTCCACACCTCTTGATGAACAGTAAAGCCATCATTTCACATATCCTGCCCAAAATGTGTTTTCCACTTCCAGCGCAGAATAGTGTGGTCACTATGCAAAATCACTTCTTGGGACACTTTGAGGAAATAACAGTGACACTGAACATGAGCAGAGGTGCTAAAATGCCTATGCTGAAAATTTGGTGCTGAACACCCATAAAATGGCAGTGTTGCAAGCTTGCGTTGCATATTTCCCATGCGCCCTTGTAACTTCGCAAATTTGGTATATTTACATGCCACATTTTCAACACTGGCATTTTTTTACACCTCCTTATGAACTGTGCAGCTGTCATTTTTCATATCCTGCCCAACATGTTTTCCCACACTGCACTACCAAACACCTAAAGGGACACCCTAATGCCCGTCACTGTCTGCAGGGTGGGGATGGGTTGGCATCAGTTCAATACTTCACTGCCATTCCTATGATTCATCTCTCTAACTCCTGCACTGCCAATGCCAGCAAGCCAACATTCGGCATTGACAAATGCTTGTTGATGCTAGCTAGCATAAATTATGGAATCCATCATAATAACTTATGGACCTTTAAAATGTGGCTCAAGAGTTTTGGAATAATCAGACAGCCTCAGGCACAGGTAGAACATGCATCTGTCACTTCTGAAATCCCCCAGCATGTTCATTTAAGTTTTAGATAGGTCATCAGCATTTATTTCTACTTTGGATAGTTTACAAAGGAGCTGTGAACTAGTAGAAGTGCAGCTAGCAAAATGCCTGATGACATCAGAATGGCTTCTGCTGCAATCAAAACAAAGTAACGAATGCAAACAGAAACAGTTAAATATTCATAAAAGAGAATATGTTTAAGATAATTTGTCCAGGATTTTAACATTTATCTCATAGACATGTGCCACAAATTTGGTGCAATCCTGCAAGTTTCACTTGTATGTTATACCACCTATAAGGTGATCGAACTTTCATGCGCAATTGCTGTGACTTGCACTTGAGGAGTTTTGGCTCCAAGTGCATCAAAAAAGGGACACATCAGGGGCATCATTACTTTGCTGTAAAGCAGGTACAACTGTTGCAAATGTGTCAAAATATTTAGCATTTTAGCATTTAAACATTTTGGTGCATTTATTTTGATGCAGACACAACTCAAAATTAGGAACTGCACCTGCATCGAGACTTTGGAAAATCTCTGCAATTTAAAATACATTGTATAAATTTTCAAGTGGCCAACTGACAATATCATAGTATCATAGAAACCTGATGCTGGAAGAGGACCTCCTGGCCCATCTAGTCTGCCCCATTTGCCTCCCACTATTCCTTCCTCCCCTCGCCGCAAGCCCCCATCCCCCCCCACCCTATAGCCCCATGTGCCTGTCCCATGCTCTCTTGAAGCCCGACACTGTTTCGGTTCTACAACCTCTTCCAGAAGCTTGCTCCATGCCTCCACCACCTTCTCAGTGAACATACGAACATACGAAATTTGCCAGCAAATAAAGGCCTAGAGGTCTATCAAGTCTGTTCGAATATGCAGCTAGCACCCCTTATTCTGCAGCTGCCCCTCCCTTCCACCCTTCCCCTTCATTGACCCTCCACCTTGTCCTGTCCCATCCCCTTTTGAAGCAGTCCACTGTTCTACTGGATACCACTTCTGCAGGTAACGCATTCCACCCAGACACCACCCTCTCTGTAAAAAAGTGTCTCCTCATCTCCCTCCTGAACCTTCCTCCCTTCCTCCAGTCTCATATCATGTCACCTGGTGGCCCTCCCCTTCCCTTCCTTACTTTGAACAGCCCCTCTGTACCTGTCTTGTTTATTCCTTTCATGTACTTAAAGGTTTCAGTCATGTCTCCGCATCCCTTCTCTCCTCCAGCGAGTACATGTTCAACTCCCTCAGCCTCCCCTCGTATGATAAGTCCCCCAGCACCTTGATCATCTTTGTCACCCTGCGCTGCACCCCCTCCAGTAACTTAATGTCCCTCTTCAGATAATGGGCACCAGTACTGCAAGCAGAACTCCAGGTGCAGTCTAACCAATGACCTATACAGTGGCAGAATCACCTCCTCCCTCCCTCCTCGAGGATATGCCCCTTGCAATACAACCCAACATTTTGTTGGCCTTTGCAGCTGCCTTCCTACATTGTGCCAAGTTGTTCATTGACCCTATAATGAGCACTCCCAGAGCCTTCTCCTCCTCCTCCTCTGTCTGGGCTAGCTGCACTTCCCCCAACTGGTAACTCCTCCTTGGGTTCTTCATCCCAAAATGCAGCGCCTTGCACTTTTTGCCATTAAACCCCAGTTGCCAGGTGTCTGACCAGGTTTCAAGCTTTGCCAGATCATCCTGCAACCCCTGCCATCCCCCTAGGTCATCCACCACCACTCCTACCTTGATATCATCAGCAAACAGACTGATCTTGCTCTTGATGTCCAATGATATGTCTGCAATGAAAATCCCAAACAACACTGGTCCCAACACCGAGCCCTGCGGAACACCGCTTGTCACTACCCTTGGGTGTGAGAGCTCCCCACCCACCACCACCCTCTGTTGTCTTCCCTGAAGCCAGTTCCCTACCCATCTCACCAGCTTTGCACCCGCCCCGTGCCTTCTAACTTACTTCCCAGCCTTCCATGTGGCACCAAGTCGAATGCCTTACTGAAGTCCAGATACAGGACATCCATTGAGTGGCCCCTGTCCAGTTGCCCAGTCATAGAACTCCACCAAGTTGGTTTGGCAGGATCTGCCACATATGAAAGATAGAAACATAGAATTTGATGGCAGATAAGGACAGCTTGGCCCACTCAGTCTGCCCATTTTCCTACCTACTGGATAAGCTGCAGATCCTAGTTAACCAGCAGCCTACTTCTTCCTACCCCCATCCCCTAGAATTGCCTTATGACTGTCCCATGCATGCTTGAATTCCCCACTGATTTTGACTCTACAACCTCCTCCGGAAGGCCGTTCCATGCATCCACAACCCTATCTGTGAAAAAATACTTCCTTAAATTACCTCTGAGCCACTTCCATCTTCAAATTGTGCCCCTTGTTCTTCCTCTTTTTGAAAGATGCTACCCTCTTGGACTTTTTGATTCCTTGAGGTACTTGAAAGTTTCTATCATGTTCCCCCTCTCCCTCCTTTCCTCGAGGCTATACATATTAAGCTCCTTACGTCTCTCTTCATATGTCTTCTGGTGCAGACCCTGCACCATTTTAGTTGCCCTCCTCTGGACAGCTTCCATCCTGTCTATGTCTTTACAGAGACTGGGTCTCTAGAACTGCATGCAGTACTCCAGATGAGGTCTCACCAGCTGTCTGTACAGAGGGATAACAACTTCCTGTTTTCTACTGGTGATGCCTCTCCCTATGCAACCCAGTATCCCCCCAGCCCTCCTTATTGCCCTCTCACATTGCTTGCCCACCATTAGGTCATCTGATATGACTACCCCCAGGTCCCTTTCCATTTTTGTTGTTGTTAGTATCTCACTCCCCACTGTGTACTCTTCCCCTGGGTTTTTGTTTCCCAGGTGCATTACCTTGCACTTCTTAGCATTGAATCTAAGCTGCCATACATTTGACCATTCCTCTAACCTTGCCAAGTCCCTCTTCCATCCATTCCACCCCACCTTGTGCATCAATTCTGTTGCAGATCTTTGTGTCATTTGCAAAGAGACATACTTTTCCTTCCAGTCCCTCTGCAATGTCACTTATAAAGAATTGAAAGGACTGGTCCCAATACACCCTGAACCTGTTTACCCACTAGTAACCCCCTTTCTTTAGAGTGGACTCCATTTACTATTACTCTCTGTGTCCTATTCTCCAGCCAATTCTTTACCCAGGCTATCATCTTGGGACCCACTCCCAGGCTGGCTAACTTGTATATTAATCTTTTGTGTGGGACTGTGTCAAATGCCTTGTTAAAGTCTTGGTAGGCCATGTCCACAGCCCCTCCCTGATCAACTACTTTGGTCACCCAGTCAAAGAAATCTATTAGATTCGTCTGGCATGACCTTCCCGCTGTGAATCCATACTGCCTTGGATCCTGTGCCCCTCTGGCCTCTAGGTACGCGACAATTCTTTCCTTCAGAAGCGATTCCATCATTTTACCTATCACTGAGGTTAAACTAACAGGTCTGTAGAAGCCATGCTGTCTGTTGTCCTGTAGTCCTTTGGCCTCTAGCAGAGCCACCAGCCACTCCTTCAGGATAGTCTCCATTAACTTACCCACAATAGATGTGAGGCTCACTGGTCTGTAGTTTCCCGGTTCATCCTTGGGGCCACTCTTGTGGAGGGGCACCACATGAGCCATGAGTGAAGAACCGTCCCCTCACATTGCCTATGTAGCTTCCTCCCTGTAGCCTCAACTCATGCCCTCTCATTTTAGTGCCTTCCTTCCTTCCTGTGAAATAAATGTCCTGAACACACTCTGTTTATCCCTTTGACATATTTAAATGTTTCTATCATGTCCCACCTCACCATTCTAGTCTCCAGTGTATAGAGTCCCAATTCCCTACACCTCTGTTCATATGGTTTGCCCTTCATGCCTTGAATCATCTTTGTTGCTCTTCTCTGTACCCTCTCAAGTTATATCTATGTCTTTGCACAGGAACTGTATGACCTCCAGAATTGGACTCCATACTCAAAGTGTGGCCTTACCATGGCTTGGTACAGGAGCATCAGAACCTCCCTCCTTCTGCAGTAAGTCCCCTACCTATACATACCAGCATCACATAAGCTTTCCCTGCCACCATGCTACACTGATTTCCCACCTTGAAGTTATTATTCACCACTATACCCAGATCCCTCTCCTGCTCCATAACCCTGACTTCCTCTCCCAAGTGTGTACCCTGCCTTTGGGTTCCCATGCCCCAGGTGCATGACTGCACACTTCTTGATATTGAATTTAAGTTGCCAGGCCCTGCCCACCCTTCCAGTGCCCTCAGGTCCTGCCTCATGTACTCAACACCCTCTGCTGAGTCCACCCCATTACAGATTTTCATATCATCTGCAAAGAGGGTCACCCTTCTCTTCAGTCCTACTGGTATATCACTGATGTAGATATTGAAAAGGAGCGGTCCCTTGACTGACCCCTGGGGGACCCCACTCATCACCCTCCCTGTCCAGGAGGTCACACCGTTTACTACCACCCTCTGGGTTTTGTCTGTCAATCAGATATGTACTTATCTAACAATTTTACTAACACCCCCATAATGTCTAGCTTGTTGACCAGTCTTGTGTGGGGTACGATGTTGAGCACCTTGCTGAAGTCCAGGTAGGATATGTCCACTGCCCCTCCCTCTGGTCAGTTACCTGCATCACCCAGTCAGAGAACACAATCAAATTGGTCTGGCATGATTTCCCTTTTGAGAATCCATGCTGGCTGTTGTCCATCAGCCAATTTTACTCCAGGTAGTCCATCACTCTCTCCTTGATGAGTGCCTCCATGACCTGCCCACAGCTGCTGTGAGACTGACCAGGCAGTAGTTTTCCCTCAACTCCCTGCTCCCCCTCTTGTGTATCGGTACCACGGTCACCTCCTTTCAGTCCTCTGGCACCCTACTGGAATTCAGAGACAGGTTGAGCAGCTTTGCCAGTGGGGCAGCCACTTCCTCTCCCAGTTCCTGGATCACTCTTGGAAGCAACCCATCTGGTCCCATGGCCATGTCCACCTTCAGCTTACCCAGCTTCTCCAGTATCCTCTCCACACTGAAGGGAGTCGTGTCCAACCCCGTGCCCCCTCCTCTCCTCCTTAGCTTGGGCTCCCTGCCCTCTCCCTCCTTCATAAATACAAGCAAAAGTACCTATTCAGATCTTCTGATTTTTTCCCGTCCACTTTCAATGGCTTCCCACCCTCGCCCAAGAGCCTTGCAACCCCCTGTCCAGTCTTCCTCCTTTCTCCTACATATCTAAAGAATATTTTGTCCCCATCTTGACCTGTTTTGCTATTTTTTCCTCAGTGTTGGCCTTCAGCCTCCTTATTACCTTCCATGCCTGACTCATTTCCCTATAAACCTCTTTGTCTCATTCCTTCTGTGTTCTCTTGTATTCCCCGTAAGCCTTCCTCCTGCCCCCAACCACTCTTGTGACTTCCCTAGTGAACTAGAGAGGTCTCCTTTGCCTTGTACCCTTCCTAACCTTCCTAATAGACATATGCATGGCCTCTCTCACCTGGTCCATAATAACTCCCTATAACTCTTCCACATCATTCATCTTTTCCATCCACTCCATCCCCTCCCTCACTATCCATCTCAATATGCCAAAGTCTGTACACCTGAAGTCCAGCACTGTTGTGTTTGTAAATTGCTTATCCCTCCTTGCTCTCACCTTGAACCTAACGGTCCTGTGGTCACTGTTTCCCAGCTTCTCCTCCACCACTACCTCCTCTACACTTTCCATATTCATTAAGACCATGTCCAGTAGGTTGTTTCCCCTAGCTGGCTCTTTGACCAACTACTGCAGGAACACCCCCGTAGTGTCCACAGAATTCCTCTACTTCTGGCTGAGGCCACCTTTGGGATTGACCAGTCTATGTCAGGAAGGTTGACTCCCCACCAGAAGTGTTTCCCCCTTGAGAGTCATCCTCTCGATCACCTGTGATATCATCCTGTCCTGTTCTTCCCCTTGTATCGGTGGCCTGTAGACCACCCCTGGTCTCAAGGATTCCCCTGCTCTTCTGCTCAGTTTTACCCAAAGTAGTTGAGTTTCCCCTTCCCCCTCCTACCTCTCTGTAACCTTTATGTCCTCCCCAATGTACAGTGCCACCCCCTTCTTGTATCTCCAGTCCCTCCTGAACAATCTGTAGCAAGGGAAAGCCATCTCCCACATGTGATTGTTTGTCCACCATGTTTCCATGATCACAATTATGTCCAGTCCTTCATGTACAAGGATGGCTACTAGTTCATCCATCTTATTTGCTACACTCCTGGCACTGACCACTAAACCCTTCCACCATAGTTCTCCTTCCCTTTCCCTGCCTAAGGGCATGCCAGAACCTAGTACATCATCCCTTGCTTGGGGGGATCTAGAGACCCCCTTCTCAGTTGTAGTTAGCTGTGGTTTTAACCCCAGCCCCAGCATTTTGTTTAAATCATATGCTTTTTCAAAGAACTCCCCCAGCCTACATTTTAGTACAGCTGCCCTTTCTCTGTTAAGGTGCAGCCTGTTGGGGTAAAGAGACTCTAATCATCCCATTCTGCCCCCCAGCCCCCCACCAGCCCATACCTCATCTGCTTACACAACCTAACTAACCAGTTATTGAATTCTCTTATACTTTGTTTTCTCTATGTACTAGCTTTGTGCACTGGCAACACTTCTGAGAAGGCTATAGATTTTAAGCTGAGATCACTGCAGAACCTAGCCAGAGCCCTAAATCTCACCTGCACTTCCAGGACACTATTTCCTTCCAGATCATTTGTTTATAAATAGAACACTAGATGTGATTTCTCATCCTGTTTCCTACCCCATGAGGGAATATGGCAGTTTACCTCTAGTGCAGTCATTCCCAGCAGGCACTCCACCCATACTGCATGTTTCTGCCCCCCCACTTGATACCCTTATGATCAAGTCTCCAGTCAGTAGTACCTTGCCCCATTTTTCCTTCTGGTTTACTTGTCTGACAGTTTCCTTCCCCGAGCTACTGGTGTCTGTTCTACCCTCCTGTCCCTCACTACCGCCCCTGCCAATTTCACATCTTGATCCCTTCCCTCTTCAGTGACTGAAGCTGCCCCCTCACCTTCCCTGTTGGTATTTAACTCTACCCCTTTTGGCCCTGCCTCTGGCTCTCTGATCTCCTGCCCTGCAATGTGCCTGTCCTCTGCCAACAATTCTCCCAATAGCTTTGATGAGAATGTAGCCTCTTCCAATCCTTTTTCCATGTGATCCTCAAGTCTAGAGCCACCCTGAGTTTTCCTCTGCCCTCCTTTGTCCCCCTCACTTATCTGATCTACATTTAGAATCCTGTGCCTCCCCACTGTCTCCCTGATGTCCCTGTTCCACCTGAGTTCCATCTTTGCACCTCCCTTCCCCCCCTTTCCCTAACCACATACACACCACTCCCCTCTTCACACCCTCTGCTGTCTCTTTCACCTTCAAGTGATCCGGCTCACCTCCCCCCTTCCTCTTTACTTTTGCCCTCCCTCTCCCTCTGACTCCTGCCCACTGCTCCCCCTTTCCACTCTGATAACCCTACCGCCATGGTGTCCGCCAGCAGTGAGCACCTGTTTGAGACCAGAATCCCCTCAGTCTGCTGTCCTCTCTCATCCCCTACCAAAGAGTAGCTCCCTCCTACCTGGGTCTTTGGTAACCCTTGTCAATACCACCAGCAGTACCCACTCTCCACCATCCATCACTCACCTCCCCTTGCTGTCTCAATCCCCTTCTTCTTTGATGCCCCTCAGCTTGTCCTGCTCTCCCACCATTCCAGGTGACCTCACACCCCACAGCAGTAGACTCCCTCCATTCCCAACCAGCTTCGAAGGTGTGCCTCCCTCCCTTGTGCTGGTGCCCTCCCTCCACCTGACCAATTAGTCCCTGAGAATGCATACCTCAGCCTCTAATTTCTTTAACCTGGCACATATCAGACAGCAACCTAGCCTCCACAGTGTATTCATGGCCACTGCAGCCCCACAGCCACTGCATCCCATCAATCCACCCCCTCCCCATACATTTGCTGAAGTCCTCCTCCCTGCCCAGTAGTATCCCTGCGCAGGCCTGCTTTATCTCTCAGCATTTTCAAACCTCCCCAACCTTCCCCCACCAAGACCCTTGCTCCTGCCAATATTCCAACATAGTACAACCATTTGTCCCCAGTTAGCCTCAAGAGAACAAGGGAGCCCCTTTGACCAACACAGTGCACAAATTTGTCCCTTGTTCCAGATCAAGCCAGCAACCACACAACAGCAAAGAGAAGGTTAGCCTGTTTGTCCCCTATAATTTGCCGTGTTGGTGCTTTATGATTGCCAGTAGCCTTTCACCCTACTAGAGGTAAATAACTGAGTTCCCAAACAAGCAGAAAATAAAGGGGTAAATATAATATAATAAATAATAGAAACTATGACCTTATATAGTATAATAAACAACAGAAACTAGGACCTTAACAAGTATAGCCTCTTTCAGTATGAATCCTCAACTAGCAGAAACTAAAAAGGTAAATATAATATAATGAGATAAAATAAACTGGGACATTAATTAGTGTAGCCTTCTTTCAGTATGGAGCCTTTAGTTAGCCCATAAGCAATGATTTCCATCAACCCTTGTAACCATACAGTGACCTTCCTATGAGCCCCAACCCCCACCTCCAGTTTCTCACAGCACGATGGCCATGAATGTCAAGGATGCTCCATTACTTTCACTATGTCACAGTACACACAGTACAGTACATTAGGGTCGCCTTCTAAAGCAGAAGAAGCCTCTTGTGCCTCCTACCACCTCCCAAGTATGCTCCTCCTCTTGACTGCTCCAAATTGGCTAATCACTTTTGGGAGTGGTTAGTAAGTGTAGTTAATTTAGGAGGTGATGCGGGATGGATAGGCTGGAGAAAAAAACAAGGGCACAGCTCCTCTCAGGACTTGTGCTGCAGCTGGGCTATTTAAATGCCCCAACTGCAGTTTGAAATTGGCGCCTTGTCTCTCCTGGTTCTCCAGTTCGCTGTAGGGAGAACCATGTCAGTTCCCCCATGGAATGCCACTGATGCAGCTTGGATTTCAGCTGCCAATTGTAGTCTTCTTCCTTCCTTGGGCAGCTGATGAGGACCCCTGCCATTGGTGCCCTTGCCGCCGATGCAGCTTACTTGTTCGCCTGCCACTGCTGCTGCCGATGTGGCTCTGCTCCACAAAACAAGGAAACAGTTCCTCTCAGGACTTGTACTGCAGCTGGGCTATTTAAAAGCCCCAACTGCAGTTTGAAATTGGTGCCTTGTCTCTCCTGGCTCTCCAGTTGGCTGTAGGGAGAGCCAGGTCATTTCCTCCAGGACTGCCACCGATGCAGCTTGGATTTCAGTCATCAATTATGGTCTCCTTTCTCCCTTGTGTTGCCGATGCAGACCCCTGCTGTTGAAGTCCTTGCTGTTGATGTGGCTTACTCAGTCCTCCACCACTGCTGCTGCTCATACTAAGGTTTATACAAAATTTAGAAAAGGAGCCAGAGAGCTGTGAGGCCCATAGGTGCTTCCTTACATTTAATAATAACAAAGAGTGAAATCAGATTATATCAACTTGTCCAAGCGGGCTTTAAGCATAAGTTTCAAACTGCTAGAAATAACTTTCATATGTAAAGTGTTCCATGGTTTTATAATACGTAAAGTATTAAAGAATTATCTAGGCATTAAATTAAATTTTCTAAATTTTAATTGAAGTGGGTGACCTCTGAGATTAAAGGTATCGTCTCTGAACATCAACCCAAGGTTGGTCAATAAATATGGGACTTCATAATATCAAACTTTTTACTCTAGATTGAAGCCAGGACGGGCCAGCCGTGTGCCTTGTAGGCACGGTTCGGTGCCTGGGTATCCACGCCACCCCCAACGCCTCCACCATCCACCGCTAAAACCCTTCAATAAGCCGGACTGCAGCCAGGATGGGCCAGCCATGTGCCTTGTAGGCAGGATTCGGTGCCCAGGTATCCACGCCACCCCCGAGGCCTCCACCATCCACCGCTAAAACCCCTGAATAAGCCAGGTAAGGATATCCACTGGGCTGGGGAAGCTGTGATCGGCTGCTATTGGCTGACCGCGCTCCGAGTCACACGCTCATTGGCCACCGGTTCCAGCCACTGCCTTCCTATTGGTGCTGCTGAATTTGTGCTTTGCTGGGCTCGGCGCCCATTCACTTGCACTGCTCAGTGCCAAATTTTACGCCTGGACATTTTACTGCCTTAACTCCTTCTCTGATTTCTGTTTGTATTCCTAGTAGCAGCAGTTATATTTAAATGTTCCATCAAGTTGCCGAATCCTTGATACTGCACTAGCATTTAGATATTACCACAGTGTTTTGTTTGAATTATCATCTGCTTTTATTTATGTGTTGGAGCGCCGTATTCGATAATACTGCCATAGTATCTACAGTAGCAAAGTAAAATGGTATATATTTTTCAGTTAGCTACTGTATTCTGTTATGCACTGCTCTAGTTCTGCTTAGACCCCTTGATTGCTTTCCTCCTTTATTTGTGCACTGATAGCCTGCCTAAGCCTGCTTTCAAACTTTAAACCTGAATTTGCCCCTGGTTTTCCTGCTCAAGCCTGCTATTTCAAACTCTTCTGCTGAAAAACTGTCCTTCCCTTGTATTTCAAACTCTGTGCAGCGCTCACGGCTACGCTTTCTTGCCTTAATTTTCAGAGTCCTGCTTCTTCCCTCTTATGGACTGTTGCAGACTCTGGCTCTCTCTCCAACTTTTGCCCTGCCCACCTACTCTGTCTGTTCCCCTGTCTCCCAAATCCATCCTCGTTACTTCTATCTCACTTTTCACACTACTCTCCTTCCATTTTCCCTCACATCCTCCCTGTTAGATTTTCTTCTGCCCTAACTGTCCCTCCCAGCTGGTGCCAGAGCCATTGTTTCAAACCTGATAATTTTCTGGCTGCTAACCCTACCCCCCGCTATTCTCTAGGCTACACCTTTTTATTTCTTTTCCAAACTCCTGTCGCCTCCACATCTCGCTGCCCTCTCTGCGCTGTTCCCCCCGCCCCCACGAAATAGCGATTTCCACATCACTGCCTTTTGCTTTGTTCTATTTCACTCCTGCTTAAACTGCCTACTCACCCAGTCTCTCTCCTTTTTACTCCAGATTGAAGCCAGGACAGGCCAGCCGTGTGCCTCGTAGGCACGGTTCGGTACCCGGGTATCCACGCCACCCCCGACTTCTTCACCATCTGCCACTAAAACCCCTGAATAAGCTGAGTAAGGACATCCACTGGGCTGGGGAAGCTGTGATCAGCTGCTATTGGCCAACCGCACTCTGAGCCGCACGCTTATTGGCCACCGGTTCCAGCCACTGCCTTCCTATTGGTGCAGCTGAATTTGTGCTTTGCTGGGCTCGGCGCCCATTCACTTGCACTGCTCAGTGCCTAATTTTTATGCCCGCCCCCTCCCCCCTCTGACCTTTATTAAATAGTCTCTTCGCTCTGCCCCTGCACTAAGGACCCACCCCTTATCCTGCCTCCCATCCTGTCCCTCTGTTAAAACACTCCCCCTCCTCCTACATTGCCTGCTAGCTTTCCCTATTGCACTAAGCATGCCTCACTAGCCCCTGTTTCTCAAGTTTTTTCTATTTCTTTTTCTGCTCTGCATCACACCACCTCTATCTAATCACAGCTCTGTTTCCCCCTGATATGCCTCTCCTTAGCAACCTCCTCATGACTCTTCTAGCCCTCTCCCCTCTTTCCTCCACTATGCCATCTTCCTAATTCCTCCTACACCTCTCCACCTCTCACACTAACCATTCAAGCTCATTGCCAGCAGCCTGGCACCATGGCAAATCCTCTCTACCCTCACTTTTGGCACCCTCCTACAAAGGACTGGGTGCAAATGACAGCTCACGCTGCTGGAAAGTTGACAAATCAACATCTGCTCCTAGCCATTACCCTACACTGGGACCCTAAATGACTACACTGTACTCAACCTCAAAAGCAACAGAGGCGTTACATGGCATACTATGAGTTACGGCAGATGACCCTTAAACTCCTGCTCCTCCTCCTTCTGATGTCAGCAAGTGTCCATTCAAACCCTGGCCCTGGTTCCACCAGGGTAACAAATCTTGCAAAAACAGAGGGGGGCCGGGTTTCACCATCGCCACCTTAAATATCTGTAGCCTCCTCCCAAAACTGGCATTCCTTCAAGTCTTTGCCAGCCAACACAACCCGACATCCTAGCCATTGTTGAAACCTGTCTGACACCAAGCACTCCGGACCATGCCATCTCACTATAAGGCTACAGTATTTTCAGACTGGCTAGGACTAATAAAAGGGGGGGTGTGCTAGTTACATTAAGGACAACCTCTCTGGCCATCCTGTCTGCTTTTCCACCACAAACTCCTCAGTGCAATTTCTCCCTGTCAAGCTACTACTTGGTGCCCAAAATAAAGTGCTCACTGTGGCCGCTGTCTATATCCCTTCTAAAGATCCATACTGTTCTTGAATTTGTAAGATCACAACCACCTGACACCGAGCTCCTTCTCCTTGGTGATTTTAATATTAATTGGCTTGCATCAGACGTTGGGTCCCTCAAGGATGCTATCTTAGCAGCTAACCTAACGCAGAAGGTGAGCTCCCCCTACTAGGAAAAACTACAAAACTGGAACTTGCACTCTCATAGACTGGATCCTTGCTAGCCACCCAGCCTGCATAAATAACACAGTTGTTCTCCCGGACTCTCTCAGTGACCACTCCCCTGTGATCTGTACCTGGACAAATAAGTTCCGGAAACCACCTCCAAAAACCATCTCAAGCAGAGTGCTACCCCATGGCAACCTTACTAAGCTCAAGACCTGTCTTATACAGCAAGACTGGTCCCTAGTATACAATACTCTAGATGTTGATACAGCCCTAGATTATTTTATCACAACTTTCAACACTGCCTGTGACACCTACGCACCAGTAAAAAAGTGTAAAATCAAAGTGCTTTCAAATCCCTGGCTCACGGCCAAACTACTGGCCCAACTCAAAGCTCGGGACCACCTCTGGGCCATAGCCAGAGCCACAGGCTCCTTGACGGATACCCAGAAGTATAAACAGGCACAAAACCAATGTACCAAACAAATCCAATTGATGAAGAGCTCCTATTTCAAAAATGCCCTAGCCAACTCCTGGGGTGACGGGAGATCATTCTGGGATAACATCAGAAATATCACGGGTAAGCAGTCCAAGTCCTCTTACAATATAATGACTGTAGATGGAACCAATATCCTAGACCCAATGGACATGGCAAAGGCCTTAAATAAAACTTTCACAGACCTCAATGGGGTCCTTCCGACGGACTTCTTCTCTGATACGGACTCACCAAAACCAACATCTCCTACTGCCTCACCTGACCAACCACTTTTCCACTTCAAAGTAGTCAAGGCACGTGGGCCCAGATATTCAAAAGGGTTGCGCCATGCGCAATAGGGTTGCACCTGTGCAAGTCCGGAATTGCGCCATTCTGTGATATTCAGCAGGAGGCAGTTGCGCCACTGAAAACATGCTGAGCAACAGCACAATGCAAATGAATGCATGCTGAACTGGAGGGAGGAACCATGCGCAAAACTGCACAGCCCGATATTCAGCCGGGGCTGTTGGGGTTCAGCGCCAACCCAACCTGCGCCTGCACAACTTTGAGCCCCAAAAAAGGAGCAAGTTGAGGGCCACCCACAGGTGAGCTCCGCGTGCAGGGTACTGCCCACAGCAGCTGCCACCTGTGACTGGCCCTCAACCTACCCCCTGTGCCCCTCTGCAGGCCCGATCGAGGGGCAAAAGTGTAAAAATCCCCACCCCCAGCCTAGCCCCAGTGCGGGCAAAGCAGAAAAGTCCCCCTCCCCGACTGGCCCGATCGCGGGCATGCCATAAATCACCCCCACCAGGCCCAATCACGGGCAGCAAAGTGTCCCCAGAACATATCCTGGTGGTCCAGTGGACTACTAAGCTGATTGCGGGCTGAAGAGAAACCCCAGACATATCCCTAGTGGTCCAGTGGAAGCCGATCGTGGGCTGAAGTTATAACCCCGAACATATCTCTGGTGGTCCAGTGGAAGCCTGATCGCGGGCTGAAGAATTGTAACCCCCAAACATATCCCTGGTGGTCCAGCGGAAGCCCGTCGCGGGCTGAAGAATTATTACAACCCGAGCGTATCCCTGGTGGTCAGTGGACCGATAAGCCCTATGTGGGTTGCATAATATGTCAAAACCCCCGCCCAAGACCATATCCATGGTGATCTAGTGTCCCCACCCACCCATGAGCCCACCATCCACTCCCCGCAGCGGTCGGCGGCAGCATCCACCCGCTTGCGCCCCGCCCGCCGACTGACTGCCGGTAGGGCTGCACCCAGTGGTGCAGAGCAAGAGCCAATGGGCATAGCACCCATACCGTACAAGACAGTTCAGATATGTGAATGAGGCGGTGGATGCTGCCACCGCTGCGGGGAGCGTGGTGGGCTTCGTGGGTGGGTGGGTGGGGGGACACTAGATCACCAGGATATGGTCTTGGGCGGGGTTTCAACATATTATGCAGCCCGCACTGGGCTTATCGTCCACTGGACCACCAGGGATACGCTTGGGGTTGTTACACTTGCCAGCCCGCAATCGGGCTTCCACTGACCACCAGGGATACGCTCTTGGGGTTGTTACAATTCTTCAGCCCACTATTGGCTTCCACTGACCACCAGGATACGCTCGGGGTGGTTTACACTTCTTCAGCCCACGATCAGGCTTCCACTGACCACCAGGGATACATTCGGGGTGGTTTACACTCTTCAGCCTGCGATCTGGCTTAGCGTCCACTGGACCACCAGGGATATGTTCGGAGGGGACACTTGCTGCCAACGATCGGGCTGGTGGGGGTTATTTAGGCTGTTGCCGCGATCAGGCTACTCGGGGGGGGATTGATGCTTTGCCCACGATCGCCAGTCGGGGTGGGGGATTTATACACATTTGCCCGTGATCGGGCTGCGAGGGGCATCGGTCCTCAACAGCTGCTGCCTGGCAGGGCGCCAGGTGCAAGTCCTGGGATTGGTGCACTGGCATGCTAATGGCATGCAATGGAGCATAAACAGATGCAAATGGCCCCCTGCGCCTTTGTATGAATTATGGCCCCATTTGCATGTCACCTTTGAATATCGGAAATTTGTGCATGGCGCTTTTGGTACTTGCGCCACCGCAAGTTGAATGCTCACTCTGACCACTTACAGTGGTGCAAGTTCCCTGCGCCATGCACAGTGGCTGTGGCTGGGGGTGATATTCAAAGGTTGCTCAATGCGCAACTCCTTTGAATATCGCCCGCCACATTCTCGCACAACTATTTTGTGCAGGCAGGCTTGGCGCACAAAATAGTGCAGTTTGAATATCCGCCCATGAAGTCTACAAATATATGAAAAAGGCTATCTCTAAATCCAGAGCAAGCAGTGATACTATTGATCTTAAAATTCTGTCCCTTACCCTGGAAGAGGTGGTGCACCCACTCACCAAAATTTTCAATCTCTCCTCTGCCTTAGTCAATTTCCCAGCAAATGGAAGTCTGCTATCTTCATACCAGTGTTCAAAAGTGGTGACAAGTCCCTACCTGGGAACTATCGGCCTATATCAATACTTCCACCCCTCTCCAAGGCCCTTGAAAACATTGTGGCTGACCAACTCTGACTACCTGCAAAATATAACATAGTCTGCGTGCAACAACATGGATTTAGGAAAGGACACAGTACGTTGACCATCTCACTGGAATTTTCAGGAGAAATTCACATTGCCTTGGACAAAGGATGTCAAACCGGAGCTGTTTTCATTGACCTAACAAAGGCGTTTGATACTGTTCACCATGGCTTACTTATCACACAACTACACAATCTTGGGCTCTCTAAGGACCAGGTGCCTGGGTTAAAAGTTACCTTGCCCAATGCTCTCAATCAGTAAAAATCTCAGGAGTTCTGTCAGACTCAAAACCGGTCCTCTCAGGTGTCCCACAAGGGTCAATCCTAGGCCCCCTCCTTTTCAGCCTTTTCTTAAACTGTCTCCCCAAATCCTGCCCTGAACAAATAATCTTTTTTGCTGACGATGCCGTGATTCTTTCCCTCATAAAGACCCAAAACCCTTACTCCAGTGCCTGCAAATTGCCTTCACCAAAGTTGAAAAGTGGTTTCTAGATCACAAGCAGGTCCTAAATCACAAAAAACAAAATCCATGCTTTCTCCAGTCCACAAAACAGGAAAAGACAAATTCCATTCACTATCAAAACATACCCAGGAAATACCCTTGAACAAGTGTCAACATTTAAATACCTTGGAATCACCTTTGATCAAGGTCTTACCTTTGCGACCCACATTGATAATACAGTGAAAAGCGGTGAACCAGCGCATTGGTATCCTGTTCCTAAACCGGCAGTTCCTTACTCAAGCTGTGCTGAGGATTGCTATCCAAAGCTCTGTCACCTCAATCATAGACTATGGCTTAATTATCTATGGCTCTGCCTCAACCACTGCACTTGGGTGCATCACAACCTCCCTAAACAAGGCCTGTCGGCTGCTCACTGGAGCTCAAAGACGTACTCATACCTGTGAGCTCTACACTGAAACAGGATGGTTGCAACTCTCAAATCGCATAAGGTACCCTCACATGCCTGATGGCAAAAAACTGCCATGGGCCCTCACTCCGTTGTGTATCTAAGGCCTACTATGCCCGAATACCAGCATCCATCTCACCAGAAGATCGGAACACCAGCATCTCCAGGTCCCCAGATGCAGGACCACACAGGGCCAAAGACCTTTTGCCTATAGTGCCCCAGCTGGTACAATGTCTCAGCTCGCTCATTACATCCTCCACTTCCCTAGGAGCTTTCAAATCTATGCTTTACTCTCATCTCAGCCTCTAGCTCCTGTGACTGCCATGACTAATGATTCTCCCTCATGGCTGTTTTATTGTTTTCATCCTTCTCCTCCTCTGCTCCTTCTTGACAAAGGCATCTGAGTACCTCTAATTATTCTATGTCTGCTCCCATCCCCATATCTTCTCCTACCCTTCCCACCTTGACCTTTCCTCCAATGTTTTTTTTCTTTGATATACTGTATTATACTGGCTTATTGCCACCTTTATAATTTGTTGACCGCTCTATGTAACATGACTTGTTTGTTTGTACATTGATGACGTGGAACCTTTGTAAAAGAACCATTGGCTCAAAGGTAACAATTCCTAGAACAATAAACTAAACTAAACTAAACAAACATAAGAAGACGATCCTTCTTAACCGTCTTGTTGTGAGAGGCATTAAGTTGAATATAGTTAATCTAGAGTAGTATGAAATGTGTTGTAACCCCTTTACACATTTAGTGTAACATCTTTGAACTTTCTCAAGATGTAAAATACCATGCTTCCTAAAAGGGCACCATAACGGGAGAAGTCCAAATGCAGATGGACATAGGCTATATATAGGGGTAATAACGTTCTTGTCCTTGATTTGATATTTCTCAGAATAGACCAGATGACTCTATTAGCTTTCACTATTACTGCATTAATCTGGGAGTCAGACAGGAAATCTTCTGTTACTAACACCCCAAATCTTTCTCTGTACTAGTATTATTCATCACTTTGTTGTCCAAAATATATGGATGGAAAGTGTTAGAAACGTAAAATGCATAACCTTACATTTGTTATGATTAAGTTTCATACCCCAGTGATTAATCAATTTAGAGATGTTATTCAGGTCAGTTTGAATGTTTGCAATCTGCTCAGAGGTAGAACACAACCCTCCAGTTTTGATGTCATCAGCATATTTAATGGTATTAGAAAGACAACTATCTGTAATATCCGATATGAACAGTTGAAAAGGCTAGGGCCCAAAACTGAGCCTTGTGCTGATGTGGCTGTGCTCCACAAAACAAGGGAACAGCTCCTTTCAGGACTTATGTTGCAGCTGGGCTATTTAAAGGCCCTGCCACTGTTTGAAATTGGCACCTTGTCAATCTTGGCTTTCCAGTTGGGTGTAGGGAGAGCCAGGTCAGTTCCTCCATGGACTGCCACCAATGCAGCTTGGATTTTGGCTGCTGATTGCGGTCTCCTTTCTTCCTTGGTCGCCAATGCAGATCCCTGCCATTGATGCCCTTGCCGCTAATGCAGCTTACTTGGTCCTCCGCCACTGCTGCCCCAATGCGGCTTGGTTTTATGTGATAATGGTGATTCTGTTACAGCACAGATCACTATAGTGACAAAATAAGTGCCCGACATCAAAAGGCAAACCACACAACACCGACCGCCGCCAAATAGCGACGGTAAACACTAAATCACATATGGCTATAAAAACAAGTTTTTAAAGTGGGGCAAGTCCCACACCCCAAAAAAAGATTACCAACTCTAGAAGGAGAAGACATAAATGAAATAGAAAATCCACAGGAAGCAGAATAGTTTCCTGCACCAGGATTGAACCTAACACCACAGGCTCCAGGGGCAGTGGCTCAAGTCACTACACCACATGGCTAGCTTGGCAAGGCTTGGCCAAATTAATGTCCATATACCCTTTCTTGCAATTTTAGTGAGCATAGTTCAGTGCTACACTCGCTATAACCATTTCTTGCTGTTTTCCTCCACTCACTCTAAAAGCAAGCGGTGTTATTGAGTCACTCATATTAAAGCCACTCAGTAATACAGCTCACATTTTATTTATTTATTTATTGAATTGTTTCACCAGGAAAGATACTCTGAGCAACTAATGCTCATCTCACGGTATGTCCTGGGGAAAGGGAGGGGATTTACAGCAGTAGAATTGACAAATCATGCAGCAATACAGAGGTGCGATTAAATGCAGCAATGCAGCAATAAAGAGGTACAATAAAATACAATACAATACATACATTCAAAACATGGTCAATGAATATGGAACATAGTAAAAAGTACACCCATATTTGAAGCATCCATTTACAATACACGAGGAGCATAGGTGATGCAGTTATACAATACATAATACATACAAATAATTAAGAAACAATGCTGAGACATAGGCATAGGTGGAGTGCAAATGCTTTATGTGGGTGGTACACCACAGCAGTAACAGAAGCCTGGGTGGAAACATAGGTGAGCATGACTAGAGTTTAAGTGCTAGACCATAAGGGGTAGGGTGAGTGCAATGAGGTAAGTGGGCAGAGAGGGAGTTCAGTAGGGAGGGGTCAGAAGCAGGTGCAGGAAGGAGTGAAATATTTGTGTAGTGCAGAGGTAAGAGAAAAAGGGAGGAGGAAGTAGATTTGAGGAGGCGAGAATTCCACAGTTTAAGCAGGTGATATGAGAAGGCTTTCTGGCCAGAGGATGTAGTTCTGCCAGGAATTGAAAGGGTGTGAGTGTCGGCATGGGATCTCAGGGAATAGAGGGAGGGAGAGGGAAGGGTACCAAGAGAGGAGAAAATGTAGAAGGAGCAAACCAGCCAGAATTTAGAGATGAACTTAGTGCCATGTAAAGCTCACCGATTGTGGAGGGGAAGGAAGTGAGAGGAGGTAAAGATCACAATGATGAGTGAGAAGGGGCATCAAGACCAAATTGACAGAAGGAGTTGTAGAGAGTCCCAGTCTGGATAGGTGGGACTGTAGGGCCATCACCTAGACTTATGTTGCAGTAGTCAAAAATGAAGATCATCTTCTGTACCAGCTCACGCTTGGTGGCAAGAGGATGCAGCTGCAGTTTCTGAAAGGACACAGAGCTTAGGCCTTAATTTTTCAGAATGGCATCTATATGTACAGAGAAGTTGAGGTATCTATCCAGCCAAACACCAAGATACCAGAATGAGGAGATGTCCTCAAGAGCAGTTCCGTCAAGGGTGTGAAAGGTGGGGAGGTGGCTTAGCCTAGTGTGCCTCTGCCTAGTGCGAAGGACATGGAGACGTCTTCTTGGCATTTAGAAAAGTTGATATGAGTAAAACTAGAGTTGCATCTTGGTGAAGTCAGACTGAAGCTGGCAGAGACATCAGGAACTCATTTACCAGAGGTAAACAGCACTGTATCATCAGCAAACATGTGGAAGCTGGATGCAGAGCAAACCTGGGGAGCTTGTTTAAAAAGATGGAGAACAGGATGGGACCTAGCACTGAACCCTGGGGACTCCAGTGGTAATAGGTGGGAGGGTGAGGTCATCAGCTATTATAACTGATTGCAACCTGTTGGACAGGTAGGCACTGAACCAGCCTGTGGCTGTAGGAGAGAGTCCAGCTGCTGATAAGCTGTGTAGGAGGAGGGTGAGACAGTGTCAAAGACTTTGGCCAAGTCGACAAAGATAGCTGAGGTGATGTTCCCTTTGTTGAAGCCTGAGGAGATGGTCTCATTTGCCTCAACAAGAGGTGGTGGAGTGGACTTTCCTGAAGCCAGATTGGAAAGGTGTGAAAAATGCTGAGTCAGAGGGAAACAAGGAGAGTTGGTTGAGCGCTATGTGTTCTTGGAGTTTGGCTAAGGTAGGAAGGAGAGAGATAGGATGATAGTTCCCAGGAGGTGGAGCCTCCCACTTAGGGAGGAGGAGGACTACAGCCTGTTTCTAAGCCGAGGAACAGAGGCAGACTCAAAGAAGAGGTTTAGTATCAGGTATAGAGGATGAGGCAATGGCAGAAGCAGACAGGAGAGGAGCTTAGGATCAAGGCCATCAGGTGAGGAGCCTTTGGTAGAATCAAGTGCCAGGAGATCTGATAGAGTAGTTTCAGGAGAGAAGGAGAACTGAGGGGAGGTAGGGATGAGGGATGGAGTAGAGGGCAGAACAACAGGAGGGCAGATTGCAGGGATGACATAAGGTGGGTGGGTAGGGGAGCAGTGGGTGGGAGCCTGTGTGGGGAGGTAGACAAGGACACCAGAGCAAGAGGGGCTTGGGAGGGTGCTAAGCAGAGCAGAGGCACAGGTGGCAAAGTGGGAATTAAAGCAGTCGGCAATGACCATAGGTTCAGTAAGGACTGCGTGGTTGTGTCTGGAGATAAGTGGTGGAGTATTTGAAGAAAGTGAGAAGAGGATTGGACGACCTACCAGAATTTGGATGAGTTGTTTGTGTTAGTCTGAAGTTGGACTTGACATGCTTTGCTTTGGCTAGGCAGATGGCTTTAGTGCAGCCATCCGCCTAGCCATCACATGATTCCTGTGGCACTGCTCCACAAAACAAGGGAACAGCATACATACATACATACCTACATTAATTTGTTTGTTTATGTGTTTGCTTGTTTGTTTATTTATTTTGTTGACTGTATGTGTTAAATTGAACAGTGTCATCCATCATGAGTTAATAATAACCAGCCCCTTGCTCATGAAGAACAAGCATTTGTCAATGCTGAATGTTGCTTGCCTGTATTTGGTGTTTAGGTGTTTGGCACTGATAGTGGAGAGGCAACATGCACAGCTGTGATTAACCCACTTCAGGGTGATTATGTCCCTTTGGATAAGCACTAGTACTGCAATGTGTGCTCATTCAAATATGCCTGCCCTGAGTCTGCTATTGATCCTTTTGTACTCAATCAATCAATCAATCAATCAATCAAAATCGTTATTTAACCAGGCGAACATCATTGAGCAAGCTCATTTCAAGATGGACCTGGACATAGAAAAATAAGACAGTAAAGACATCATGGTTACAGCAGTACCAGTCAATGAGAGTTGAACTGGGGTCAGGACAATTAACAATATAATGACAATCAGGAAAGAAAGAATCTGAGAACATAGCAATAGAACCACCACATAACAGCTGCATATATATTTACTTATAGACACTGACACTGAGCAGGGGTAATCATGGTAGGATACATACTAGTTGGGGATGAGTTATCCTACAGGATGTCAACACTCACATGCCAACACTAATGTGATAAGCTAGGGTGGTGTGCTGAGAAAGGCGGGAAGGCAAGGGGAGGAAGGAAAGAAAGTGGTCAGCAATTACCCTTGGAATGTATGAGTTGAAGAAAAAGGATGGAGAGGGCAGAATGGTGAGGGACAATTATGGTACATGGTATGAGGAGGACATCAACAACTGTAGAAATGGCAGCTGTCAATGGAAGCAGTTACAGTCTTTCTTGAATAAAATAATAATATTTAAAATTTATTTAATTAAGTGTCTTTCAGTGTTTCAAAGCGCTGTGCAATAGTAGTACAAACAGAACACATATTCAGAAACATATAATATAAAATCAAGATAAAACAGGAAACGCCTTTTCCCATAAAAAGTCTTTAATGCCTGCTTAAAACTCCCACCGTCCTGCACTCCCAGAGCTGACAGGGCAGAGAATTCCAGAGGGTAGGTGCCACAAGTCCAAAGGCATGTGCACAGATGACTTCAGTTAACCCTCGAATCTCCAGCAACACCTCGTCAGCCGAGCGGAACTGTCACAGAGGGTGTCTAGAAACCAGGAGCTCTTTCAAGTAATCGGGACCCAATCCATGTAGGGCTTTGTAGGTCAAAAGACCTACTTCAAAGGTGATCCACCACTGTATTGGCAGCTAGTGCAGAACGTGCAGCACAGGGTGATATGAGATCTTCTAGATGCCCCAGTCAACAAACTCGCTGCCATGTTCTGCACTAGCTGCAAGCGGTGGATATCAACCCCAGGAAGCCCTAGATAAAGATAAAGGAGCGAATAACTTGATTTGAATGCTGATAGACTGATCAGGCAGAACAGTTTCAGAGTTTCTTGCAACTTATTCCACAGCAGTGGTAGCAAAGAGCTTATGGCAGACTGGCCAAACTGTGATTGACCTTGGGCATAGTCAGAGAAATATACCGAGCACTTCTCAGCCCATACTTAGATATGATTCTCAATGGTAGACAGTCTGAGATGTCAAAAGCTTAGGGAAGGCCAACCCAGCTGTATATACAAATAATAGGGCAGGATCATTTTGCACCCATTCAATGCATGGATACAGAGGCAGCCACTTTACACAGTATAGACATTCTGGGGAGGGATGAGCAACCTTTTAGCTCGTGTAATGGAGGAGGGGCAGTTATTCAAGTATTGCAGACATGACTGTCCAATCTACATCATTAAGAAGTACTCTGTCAGTATTTTGAGATGGCACTGAAGGGTCATGGACTACTTTAGCTTACCTGAATGATTTTCTGTTTTTCAGGTACTCTGTTTTAAGTTGATTCCTAGCAGAAGGTGGATGGTTATGGTCATTGAATTTTGAAGGTGGCCAGCTGGTAGTTGGATGGAGAAATGCTGCCAGTTGCCCCAAAGCAAAGAAGCCAGATTTCATGGTGAGTAAGAAGAGAGTGGACGCAGAAAGGTAAAAGTAAATAAGGTAATTGGTACCTGCATTCCTCCATTCATCCTTCTTCTTTGAGTCTTTGGGTCCAGTGTTGTTGTGACAGTCTATCAGTGTCTTCCCCCTTGGCACAGCAGCAGGCATCCAGTCATGGTTTGGGCTCTGTATAGTCCATTTTTAATTAAAATTAAGTTAGATTTCCATCCCTTGATGGTGGGTGCCTAAGCAGGGCTGCATCCTCAGTCCAAGAGCACCTGGAGAAGCTAGCAGCAACCTATGAAGGCCCCAAGGTTGTCTCTCCTACTGCCTGTCTACAGCTGCAGCAAGTCTCACAAGCCTCCTCCAGTCTTTTCACTTTTCTCTGGGCTTGGGTGGTGAGGTCAGTGGCAGCACCATTGGGCAGGTGCTGGCCACCAGAACTGTTTTAAAATAATAAAAGTTGAAATAAAAATAAATGGTTCCCCATGCTGGAGGGCTCAACAAAGATGGCTATAGCCTTGAGTGGGTCTAGAACAAGGCCTTGGGACTAGAGACCACCTGTGGGCAGTGCTGTTTAAATGTTCAATCACACTCCATTCTGGAGCATTGCAGGAAAAAATACATTTAAATTTATTCAGATACTCTCCTACAGGGAACAAAAGTTGGGGTGTGCTTATGAAAATTATTTCAAAAATGAGGAGACAGGAGAGACAACAAGAGAGAAATGAGTTACAGGAACAGATGAGACAAAAGGTATGTGTTTGGGGAGACAGCAGAAAAATGGGGTGATGGCGGGGAGGGACAGTGTATAAGACAAAAGGTGTGTTTGTGTTGGGGTAGAGGCAGCAAGGAAAACCGAGTGATGGAGGAGATGGGAGGCGGCATTAACAAATGAAACAGATGAAGTGCTCTCTCATTGGAGCACTTAATTTGTTTCAACTACAAAAGTTTCCACCCATAAACTGTGAACCACTGTTATATTCACAGTAGCTTGCGTGATCATTGGTCTGTCAGGATGAGCCCAACACAGCTTGACTTGCATTGGTCTAGTCAGTGACACACCTCTGAAATACCGCTCTGTAGCAAAACATTTCTTGTGCAAGTGCAAGCAATGTTAAAATGGCATGTTGTAAGTCAGATCGCAAAATCCTCAAAATCTAAATTTCTGTCTTTTCCCATGTTTTTATTATGGAAGACATGTTGCATGAACAAAGCTGTTAACCTGCAAACTGTATCTGTTCTTGCTGCTGTTCCTTAAATTCCTTTAATAATAAATATTGGAATGTCCTAAAATTTAAAATGCTTTGTAATATTATAAGATTGGAGTCCTCCTGATTCCAACTATCACTGTGTTGCAAAAATCGTTTGATACCACAACCATGTCTTTTCCATAGGGTATTGTTGGCTTTGCTTTAATGCAGTTGCCTCGATGACAATACATTTAGTTATTTATTTAGTTTGTTAGTTAATTAGCTTTTATTGGCCAGGTAAGTGCACTAGACAATTTTGTGGCTATGTCCAGGTGCAACCCAGGTGGTTACATGATGAGCAAAGATCAGTACATACCATTAGATAGAAATGAGGGGATATAAAGTAACAATAAAAGTGCAATGACAAAAGAGCATTGGAAAATAATAATAAACCCATTCTGACTGAGGTAAAAGCTAGGAGTCAGAACCAGCACAGTAATAAACAATTAAAATTATAATAAGTGTACAGACTGTAAAAACTGGTTGGCATTTTAATAATGTAGTGGTAGAATTATGTTTGGGCTCTGTTACTTTATTAATTGTTTTTTGTTGCCTCCTGACTAGCTGTTCTGTAATCTCTCCGTTTCAGTTGACTACCACACAATATTTCTGCTCTGAGCCATATTCCTGTTTAGAATTCCAGAAGCTCTTTTATTTTGCACATTTTACTTTTAACTTCAGTGTTCTGTCAGCAGTGGCTAGGCATACTTCTTAAGTTGTGGTGCATGCTGACATTTCACCAGAAAGTTTCTTGACGTTTTAGCGTTTGTTTTGACAGTTCTGTAGTCTACAATAGACCATTTGTGCCACTGCCTTCTGCAAATGCCCCAGTCATATTGCTGAATAGATAAAATATGAATATTGTATTAGTAATCACCAGCCCATGAAGTGTTTATAGGCCTAGTAATGTCTCATGACTGTTAATGCAGGCAGGCAGTTTGTATATGCCAGTCATATCTTGACATATCCTTAGCTTACTGCCAAAACTTGGCATGAAAATCTCCCATCTAAATGGATCTGACATTCTCAATATGCCTCTGATTTTTCATAACTCCATTTGAATCTGTGGCTATACCCATTGGTCAGATTGTTTCAAGACCCCTTTACTTTATATATATTTTTCTAAATATAGTTTTTAGATCATTGCTGTATAATTCACTGCCCTGCCATATCATATTACAAACACATTCATTTCAGAGCGTGTAAGCTCACTAATGAATGTAATGTTGAAAACCAAATAAACTAATATTTTATTACAAGGGCTTTCTCTTCTATAAACTGAAAAATAGTAGTATTATGTACTCATAATAAGATAAGTTTGTAGAGGCACAAAAAAGCTTCAGTCAAATATTTGAAAATTTAAATGAAGGCATTTCAGTTACAGTTGGCAACCATATGCCTCCCATGATTAAACTGTCTGGTTCCATAAACCCTATCCTATTAATATTTAACCATAGAAATGAAAGAAAAGTGGGACTCTCGCTGGGATTTGAATCAGGACCTCAGCAATCTGTGCTTTAGCTCTTAACCAGCTGAGCTATGAGTTCACTCAATTGAGACCCTGAGTTTTCGATGTGAATTACACATACATTCCTTTCTTGTGATGCAATGAGCAACCAGGAAGTCTTTTACAGACTCATATAACTCCTTCTCAATCTTTCCGGATGTCAGGGTATGCCACTGCAACACCAGAAATGAATGTATGCGTGATTCACAAAGAAAACTCGTGGGCCTTAATTGGCTGAACTTTCATAGCTCAGTTGGTTAAGAGCTAAAGCATTGATTGCTGTAGTCAGGGTTCAAATCCCAGTGAGAGTTACACTTTTCCTTTCATTTCTACAATTGATTTCTAAATTTGCCTCACAGTGGCATATACTGCACTTGGGAGAGATTGAGGAGGAGTTATTTGAGTCTGTAAAAGACTTTCAGGTTGATCACTGGCACACCAGAAAGGAATGTATGTGTGATTCACATGGAAAACCCAGGGCCTTAATTGGCTGAACTCTCATAGCTCAGTTGGTTAAGAGCTAAAGCACGGATTGCTAAAGTCTTGGTTTCAAATCTCAGTGAGAGTCACACTCTTTCCTTTCATTTCTACAATTACATTTATTAATATTTAAGTAAGCCTTGCACTTATTTCCTGATTTTGTTTTTGGTTTACAATTTTCTATTTTCTTTTCTTGAATTTTGTTTGAAATAGGGGCCATGCTGTGGCTATAAGGATCATCTAATTTTCCTGTTCATAAATGTCTTCATCAGAAACAAAGGATACTTCATTTTATGTGCACAGTCACTTCCTTCCTCACAGCTGTTGAACAAGAGCAGAAGTCATCCTTCTTGAAGGAGTAATAATTTTAATTAATAATGTGTGGTAGTGCAGGTAAGGTAGGTTTGAGTAGGCATGTTAATGTAAAATTGCAACAACTGTAGCATATCCAGGGAAGTGAGGTGGTGCTCAAAGCCAGGAGGCTAGTCCCAATTGCACATAAAGACAAAAAAACACTAGTACTCCACTAGGCCACTGACTCAAGAATTATATCAGAGACAAACTTACTGTTCCATTAACAACATTTATTGCAGTGATAAAAAGCTGGTCTGAGGACAAGGAGATGACTGTAAAACCCTTGAATGGGTAGAGGCACATGGAACTGTCAGCGAAGTGGTGGAGAATAGAATGGTGGAGGACTTCTAGCATGTACAGAATAAACACAGGGGTATAGTAGAACAGAGGCAGAGAGGAGATGGTAGCTGAAGATCAGTTAGGGTCTGCGGAGGAGAATAGGCAGGAGTAGACTGGGGCAGACTGGGTGGTCCATGCAGTCATTTTCAGATTCTATGTTTTGTGTTTATATTTACAGCTGCATATAATTTAGCTGTCAATGGACCTAGGGACATAGGATTTAGCACACAGACTCTTGTTTGCAGGGTCCCATAGCTGCCAAGCTTTTATAACTGAGTTTAGCCAATGGTGAGTTATAGAAAGGCAAAATACATACAAAATATTATAATTAGGACTTTTCTTTGGCACCTTTAAGTCAAAAATAGCTGAAACTGGAATCATGAAAATTTCAGATTTGTTCTATCCTGCCCCAAGGGTGGATCTTTTTGAGTTCTGGGAATAAATGTGTAATTAGTTTTTAGTTATATGAATTTAAAGTGCCATGGCTGCCCATGCTTAGAATGGACTTTGCTTGAATAATTCAGCAGCATAATTATTTGAAGGAAAATGTTTTGCTTATGAAACTAGGAAGTGAATATTTTTTGCACATTGTGTTCATATATGTAAACATATTTTTCTTTCAACACCAGGAGCCAATCCATTGTTAGAAAAACAGCTCAACACCCCCCAAAGGCTAGCATGACATTGGGAGCCAAATCCTGGTGCTAGAAACTACTGATATAAATTGGTAACCCTCCCAGCTGAACCTGGTGTCCGACCTACTTTACACATTTATTTATTTATTTAACATTTGGTAACTGGGAGGCACACTGAGCCAAGGCCCATTTTCAGGTGTGACCTGGGGACAAGGTGAACTTATTCATACAGAGGGATATATCCATACACATAAACCAGATAACTGTTTAGGCGATTAAGATGCAGGTTATTTATGTAATTATACATACACAAAAATCAGATAACAGTTTAGGCAATTTAAGATGCAGGCTATTTACATTGAGTAGTTATGTTAGATAATCGAGTATCATACATAAGTTACATAGAATAGCGCATTAGATAACTAAGAATTAGTTCTGGAAGAGGATAAAAGTAAGGAAAAGAGGCGGTTCTATGAGGTTCTATGAGGAGAAGGGTAGTTCAGAGGAGAAGGGATTGAACAAAGTGGGGCATGGGTGAGGCAGAGAAAGGGAAAGAGGACAGGTGCAGGGGTGGAGATAGCTTTGAGATGGAGTTTGAAGGCTGAGAGGGAATGGGTGTCACAGAGTAAAGCATGCAGTTGATTCCAGAGGTGAGGAAGTGGTAAGAAGGTGAAGGTACCAGCCATTGACTGCTGGTGCGGGATGGAGATGGGGCGGAGATGCCCTGATCTAAGGGAGTAGGAGGGATTAGCAGCTGGGTAGAGGAGAGAGGAGAGGTAGGGAGTGAGGAAGGTCAAATCAGTATTTTGATATGATTATAAGTGATTGAATGTGCCACCTGTGGGAGAGGAAGAGACTTAGAGAGGAGAGAAGTATGCTGTGATGGGTATGCAGTGGGGCATTAGTGGCAAATCTACAAAAGGAGTTGAGCATGGTGTCAAGCTTAGAGAGAGAGAGAGAGGAGGAGATGGGGCTGAGGCATAGATAATGTCCCCATAATCAAAGAGAGGATGATTGTCTAGTGTATTAAGTCATGGCGAATATGTAGGGAATAGTGTGTTTGTTTTAAAATGAGCACACCTTGTTTGGGAGCACAATTTTTTATTTTCTTTTTATTTATTTTAGTCTTTGGTAACTGGGTAAGGCAGGCCCACTAGGCACAAGTGCCTGTTTTCAGGGCGACTTGGGAGCACTAGGCAGTTAAGAGACTTGCTCAGAGTCACACAGTATGCAAGTGGTGATTGTGAGAATCAAACCAAGGACAGGTCTGCTGAATGTACCAAGCTCATTCACAGTTTATTACTCTAACCTCTAGGCTATACTGCCAGCCCAGCTTTGAACAGAGGAAGTCGATATGGACAGTGTAGTTGCGATGCTGGTCTAACTAGAACCAGCGTATTTGTATGAGGAGACAGTATACGTAATGGAGGTATCCAAAGTGGTGAATCTAAGGGGAAGGATGTCTGCCATGTTTTGGGGGAGCCAAGGATCATGAAGTCCATTTTCTAGTGTTCACTTTAAGGTTGTTGTCATGCAACCAAGTTAGCACTGGTGAAAGTCAGACTGAAGAGGTAGCTGGATTGAGTTAGTGGTGGGGCCAGATACATAGATGATGGTGTCATCCACACAGAGGTGAATGTTGGAGTGAGAGCAGACTGAGGGAGGTTGTTAATGAAAATTAAAAGAGGATTGGGCAGAGAATCGAGTCCTGATGAATGCTGGATAGAATTAAGGCCTCATATTCTGAGCCAATACTTGTGCAAAATGGTGCACCATGAAAATAAGATGGGCCTGCTGGCTCTGGTGTGATGTTCAAACAGAATGTGCAATCATGACAGACCATGCGATCTGTTTGAATATCAGACCCTGGATGCGTGGTGCACAGCAAGCAGTCACCATGCATGGTGGGGCACATCCAGGGTGCGGGGCTGAAGACCTCCCATGGGAGAATGCGTGGCACATACCTGTGTGTGCCACAGCCCCATGGTGACAGTCAGCCCAAGCACCAAAATGAGCCCATTGGGTATGCAAGATACAAAGGGGCCATTTGCATGCCAATATAGGATCATTTGCATGGCTGTACCACTGTGATTGTGCTGGGCCAATCCCTCCCAGCCCCGCTCAGTGATAAAAATAAAAAGAATATCCCTGTCCCTTTTCTGTGGTGTAGTGTCCCCTCCCCAGCCCTGATCAGTGATAAAAATAAAAGAATAGCCATATCTCCTTTTCTGTAGTATAGTGTCCCCTTTCCCTGCCCCAATGAGTGATAAAAATAAAAGAATAGCCCTATCCCTGTTCTGTAGTGTAGTGGCCTTCCAGCCCCAATCATTGTACTACAAAAGTACACCACAAACTCATTTTCCATAGTGCAGTGGGCCCCAGCCCAATCACCATTGAAAAAAACATCCTCCCATTTTTCCATGCTGTGGCGGCACCTCCCCTTCCCAGCTCTGATTTACTGGTACAGGCTCTAAACCCTGCTCCCCATTCCCTGGTGGCTAGTGCTCCCTCATCACCACCCCAGAGGCGGTAACTCACCACCTTCCCACATCCCAGCCCATGCCGGTAGTGGCACAGCCCTCCTTACCCTACCATGGCTGCCAACTGATCATTACAGGAGCACCTACAGTACATAGGACATTCATTGGCTGAACACATCCTATGTACAGTAGGCAATCCTGTAATGATCAGTCGATGACTGGCCATGGCAGTGTAAGGTGGGCTGTGCCAGTCACTGGCATGGCTGGGATGGGGAAGGGAGTAGGTTACTGCCTACCGAGGTGGGGGGGAACACCAGCCACCAGGGAACAGGGAGCTGGGTTTGAGCCTGTACCAGTGATTGGGGCTGGGGGTGTCATACACAATGGAAAATGGGAACAGAGAATATGTTTTGTCTAATGGTGATCATGGCTGGGAGGGCCACTAGACTATGGAAAATGGGTTCGGGAGTATTTTTGTCTTACAGTTATTGAGGCTGGGGAGGAGGGCCACTAATACAGAACAGGGATAGAGCTATTCTTTTATTTTATCACTGATCAGGCTGGAGGAGCCACTACACTATGGAGGATAGGGCTATTCTTTTATTTTTGCCACTGATCGGGGCTGAAGCACTACACTATAAAACAAGGAGTAGGGCTATTCATTTGTTTTTATCATGGATCAGGGCTGGGGAGGGGACACTACACTACAGAACAGGGATAGGGCTCTTCTTTTCTTTTATCACTATCAGAGCTGGCGGTGCACTACACTATGGAACAAGGGTAGGGCTATTCTTTCATTTTATCATGGATTGGGGCTGGGAGGGGGGACATTATACTACGGAACAGGAGATAGGGCTATTCCTTTATTTTTATCATTAATTAGGGCTGTGGAAGGGACTGTGTACGGCCTTAGACTGTGCACAGGGAACAACACCACCACATGCATAGTTAAATAGGGTTTCAAAAGTGGCACTATGCACTGGTGCCAGCCATAGTTAGACTTGGGGTGTTTCAGTATTGTGATGTGTGGCATATGCATGAGGAGCCCCTCATTTGCATAGGCGCATCACAAGATGTAGCATGGTTGCTGTCGGGAGGTGCAGTGCACAAGTGGCCTTTGAATATGGCCCCTCCCCGATAGCCCGCGACAAGTCCAGAGATGTATGATGCATCCAGGGATGCACCGCTGCATCTTGTCTAAATATGTGGGCCATAATTATGAAATATGTATTTTGGCATTGGTATGCGGTGCTTCTCATCCCCTATGTGAACTCTGACACAAGGAGCTGAAATCCAGTGTTGGATATGGAATAAAAAAAAGATTTGACCATAGGTGACCACTCTTGTCCACCTCTCACCTCCAATCCTTAATGAGTTCACCTAGGGCCTATCCCTGGTGGCCACTCGTCTCCTGCCATTTTCTGCCTCCAGTCTTAAAGGAGACCATTGAGAGCATAGCCTCTGTTGCTAGACTTGTCTCTACCCACCCTCACAACCAATATTAAAGAAGGCAACCCAAAGCCCATCTCCTGTGGCTCCTCTTCTCTTTCTCATCCCCAGCCCCACCACAGTTCTTAAGAGACAACTTGGGCCCATCTCCAGTAAGTACATTAGTCCTATTGCCCCAACAGATGGTGGCTGGCACAAATCATCTGCTCAGCTCCTCAGTTGCCTGCCTTCTGATGAAATCTTAAACATGATCTAATACAACCATACACTGTGTATTTCTCATCCTGGCTTATAATAATTATTAAGCTGGATGTATGAAATAGACACTGTATGTGTGTATTCATTAATCACAGCTGAGATTTAATTAGCCAAGGCTGGCTGAGGAAGAAGAAAAGATTGCTGATAGCCACTGTCTGGGGATAATGACGTGGGGCAACACTGGGCTCCAGGAACTAACCAGTGTGGAGCAGCAGGAGGGAAAACATTGAATTTCAGGGCCTGATTGGTTTGGGTAGTATGAGGACTACCAGGAGTAACTAATTGGTGTGGGTAAGGGTGAGGAAGGATAAATTGCTGAATGCCATGACTGACTGGTTTTGGACATGGTGAGAGAGCAGGGTACCACAGGACTACCAGAGAACACTAATCATGGGACTGGAAAGGACGGGTATCACTGGACACCAGGAACTGATTGTCACACAGGCATGGTCAGGGAAGGAATGTCACTTGATGCGATGGTATGCTAGGACTGTGGATCGGTAAGAGTGGAGGTTCCACTGGACATCTGAGACTGTTGGCACAGAGGTGGCATGGCCATAGGATGGTTGTTATTGAAAATACTGGGCTGGATCTCCAAGAGCCCTTAGAATGATGCAAGGTGTGTCAAACATCCACATTGCATCAAATTAAGTTGCACCAAAGACCGTGTGCCCTATTTTGCAAGAAATGTGTCCTCTGTGGCAAAGTCCCAAATGACACAAAGGGTCTGCTGCATCAGATCTAATGCATGGGGTGAGAATGATGCAGGCTGAGAATGAATCAAGTTGAGGCAAAAATACAATGCACAGAGTAAGATGGAGCAAAAATGACACAGGCTGAGTGTAGAATATAATGTAGCATGAAAAAGGCACAAGTTGAGACAAAATTTAAGCAAATTCAGTCAAAACAATAAAGCAGGCTGAGTTAAATAAACACATACGTGGAGAAAAGTGAAAAGCCTGAGTCAAAAAAATGGAGCAAGTTGAGTCAAATAACTTAAGCAAACTGAGTAAAAAATAAGCAAGCTGAGTCAAGAAAGAGTGCATGGAGCAAAAATGATGCAAGTTGCATCAAAATTACCACAAAGGAAATGACCAAGACAGTGGCATGTTAAGGCCCGAAAGCACTGTCAAGTAGTCCCATAAGAGAATATTGGCTCTACAACCAACTCACTACACAATCTATCCTCACCTTTATATGCTCCAGTGTCAGTTAGACCAGCTAGAACAGCGGCATGCATCTTGGGAAGTATCAATTGCCTCGAGCTTTTAAAATAAAAAGGAGATGGTGAATGTATTTTTTTTGACACAACAAGCTCCATTGCAACATGGTGCACCCATTTTTGATGCAAGCCACTTTGGTACAGGCAGTTCTGCTTTTGATACAAGCAGCGTTAGAAAATCAGACATGATGTGAGTTTTGATGCAGCTTGCTCCTTGGGCCATTCTTTTCTGGTGCAAGCACCTTGAGTCATTCTCCGACCTTTGAAAATTGCCCTTGACATTGCTGCCCAATATTCAGCATTGTCAATCCAGGGACTGTTTGTCACAAAAATATTGTTCTACTGGCACTGTCAATCTACTGTTTGTCTTTAAAAATATTCTCAAAAGTCTGTTATCCTTATTAAATTTCCTTTTCAAAAGTAAGGAAATGAGTTAAAAATTATGTTAATGCATCAGCTAGGGTTCAAACACAAAGCCTAAAATGTATGTCAAAGCTATGTTAAAATTCTCCTGAGCCTTGATGAATTAGTGGTGCTATCATCCTTGGACTTTGAACAGGCATGCATTGCAGCTTTGGCAATGCTCTAACATTGGCATCATCTCTTCAAACATTGGTGTGTGATTATTCCTCAGTGCCTGGAAAGACAGTGTCAGAGTTAGCGCAATGCCAATTCTGTTTCGCATGAGCTTTCAAACACCAAGGAACATCACAACATGGATTCATCAAGGTTCAGGGGACTTTTACCCTAGCATTGCATCTTTTTGCTTTGTAGGCTTTGTGCTTGAACCCTACAGAAGCTGATGCATTAGCAAAGCTTTTTTTTGCAATGAATATACATTAGAAGTCATCAGTTTTGATTCAACCAATTAGTGCAGAGGACCAGCCTTCATGGGAATCTGAAGACCTCTTATAAGCTCTGAGGTTCAGTACTGGGACTGGCCCTCTTCAATGTCTTCAAAGTGACATTCCAGGAGAACTGGAAGGGAAGATATGCCATATTGCTGATGACACCAACATCTGTAATAGAGTGGATAGTCAGGAGAGAGTTGAGAAAATGTATAGTGTCTGATAGTGTAGTGCACCCCATTACTGGACAACCCTCTTCTGTACCCTTTCAAATCTACTGCAGTAGTAACTTCTTTTACTGTCTTTGGGACCTGTTTTTTCTATTCTATCATGATGTGGTGGCTTCCCACCATGATATCTCCTTAATTCTAAACCCTCTTTCGTCTCTCTGTGTCCATGTAATGGAAGGTCCTGGTTTATATGAACCACAGGTGTAGTCTGATGCTTGAAATAGTGTCACATAAGCAGAGGACTAGACAAGTTACTCGATGTAGTAACTGCATGATTTGGAACACTTTGTACAAGGTGTAGTCCCTTATTAGTTCTCGGTAGTGAACATTTTCTGGTATGCCTATTCATAGAACCCCCTTCTATTCTACAATGTGCACCATACTTTCATCTAGCAAATACCCCCTTTCTTAAAACAGTCATTCAGGGAATGTTTACCTGTACTTCAGGGAATGGTGTTAGGAGGAGGTGCAACTGCATCCTCTGCACGCTGGAGAGCAGTTCCCCAGTGTATGGAAAACATCCCAAACCGCTGCAGCTATAGCGTGTAGTACAAAAAATTACTGTGAAGGCTTAAAGGCTTCTAGCAGCCAGAACAGGATGTTTTGCTTGCAACGGAGAAGTCAAGCATATAGTTTAGAGTCCCCAAAGAGAAGCCCTTAGGTTGGCTTGCAAAGGAGTGTTTTTTTATGAGTTTCTGACGTTTTAAACAAGTGAAACCCTTTAAAAACACAAACAAGCACACTCTCTGCCATCCAGATTACATTCTCTTTTTATCTTGTGCTACATTAAATAAGAGTAAGATACAAATAAAGAAATTCTTGTGCATTTTTCTTTGAATTCCTGAGCAGTCCATAATATTAAATATATCCCATAATTTCAATACAACTCCGGATGTAGCACTGGGTTACAAAGATAAACATTGTGTTCTGTTGATTAAAGGTGAAAATAAAAATAAAAAATGGCTAAGAAAAACAGAAATAGAAAGTGTGTTTGTAATACTGTATATTTTGTAACAGATATGCTGGACATATATAACTTTACTAGGGACTCTCTCATCTAGCGTGAATGAAATTATGTCCCTTTAAGGTCAGTGGCTGTCTGGTGGGCAAGTTTTATAAGTCAGTCTCAGTGTGAGATCATAGTCAGTAGAAGGGGCAAGAGCTTTAATTGACCCTTTCATATGCATTTTGGATATGTCTTCTGTTTTTATTTTCTCAAGCATAATAATATGTTTTGTTAATAAAATAAAATAAATGCTTTGGTCTCTGTGATGCCCCACTTTATGTATTAGTTGAGGTATATTAATTGTATTAGTGGTAGGGGTGGATCATATGACCTGTGATGTCAGGATTTTGTGTTATAAAAGGTGCAGAATGATGAAACCAAGCAGACAGGTGGAATGCACAGACAATAGTTTACCTACTGTTCTGTTGGGACCACTCTGTGGCAGTACTCCAGTTTACAGTGCTGTGTCTCAGCTAATAACTGATTTATTTTGCTTTATTTTGTTTCTAAGTTGCTAAGTTTGTTTTCTGCCTTACTTTGATTATTTTGTAAAAAAATCATTAGCTACATGAAGATAGTGTTATGTGAACTTGATGTTGGTGTTCTGTGTTTGCCAATAACCCCATGCCCTATCACATAGTGACCTTAGGAAACTCAAGACGTGGTCAAGGGCATGGCAGCTAGAGTTCAATGCCAAGAGTACAACATAATGCATCCACATAGGAACCCAGGAGTTGAGTGTAGGGTGGGGAGGTACTGACAGTCACTAAGCAGAAAAGGGGCCTTTGGGTTATCATACCTGATCATTACAAAGTGGCAGAGCAGTGTGACAAAGAAGTGGGTAGGGCCAGTAGGATGCTGGGATACATAGAGAGATATCATCAGCAGGAAGTGGGATGTGGTGTCACCACTGTATTGATCATTAGTTAGACTCCTGGAGGCTGCATCTCAGAAAGAATATAGACAATGTAGAGGCAGTCAGAGGAGAGTAACTAAAATGGTGCAGGTATTGCAAGAAAAGCCTACAAGGTTCTCAACATATACTCTCTAGAAGAGAGGAGAGTGAGAGGGACATGATAGAGACCTACAAGTACCTCATGGGGGTGAACAGAGTACAGGAGGAGTCTTCTTCAAACAATAAAGAGCAAAAGGTCCAGAGGGCATACAATGAAGCTGGAAGGAGGAAGGTTAAGAGGGATGTGAAGAGTACTACTTCACTGAAAGGGTGGTGGATGTCTGGAACATCTGCCAGTGGAAGTGATGGAGGTGAAAACAGTAGTGGTCTTCAAGCATACATGCAAGGGACAAAGGGTTTTATTAGTAAATATGTAGGGAGGAGGAAGGCTCACCAAAGACCAGTTAGGATCTGCAGAGACAGACTGGGCAGAGACTATCTGGGTAGACTGAGTGGTCCAAGTGATGATTTTTGATGAAAATTCCATGTTTCTATGTTTCATAAGCAGGATCCTTGTTCTCCATGATACTTCAGTCCTGCTTTCTGGCGGTTTTCCAAGATGTTTGTAGCAGCATTTGTTCCTTGTTACAGCATAAAATATTCATGTGGATAGAAGAATAGAGTCCTGCAACTGGTTGAAATATGATGGGATGCCATTGGTGACATATCATGCTGAGCATAGAGATAACACTTCAGGATAAACGTGAAGGGCATGGGACCCACGCACTATAAAAAAGTTTATTTGAATTAGAAAACAAGTCAAACCATTGGCGCAGTATTAGTGCTATCACTCACACTGCAGTTGACCAGGGTTTGGGGAGTGGACCATAGTCATTGGGTGCCAGCAGGGTAGAGAAGGGTCCAGTGTTCTAGAAGATGCTGTCCTTCAGGGGAGAGGAAGCCACATATTTATTTATTTATTTGCTTATTGTTTACTAGTTTTGGTAACCAGGTAAGATACAGTAGGCATAAGTATTCCTATTTTCAGGTACAACCTGGGAGAGTTACAGTCTAGACTGGACAACTGTCAGGAGAAAGACATACAGTAGATTGGATACACAATTTGATATAAAGCATCACTTACTTAAGAAAAGTGCCAGTAGTATCATATATAATTGGGAGAAAACATCAAAAGCACATGCGTTTATTACATATTCTGTTTTGGTTACAAATGGAGAAGATGTTGTAATGAGCAAGAATGGTATGATTGAGACAGCAGCAACAGGGTAACAATAAAAGTAAGGGTCCTGTATAACAGACCAAGGAGCATAATACAGTAGCTTAAGTACAAATATCATATAGGTAGTACACAGAATGAGGGGTTGGGGCAGTGCTTAGTTTTGGGCAGAACGTCCTAGGGCTGTTGGGCAGAAATGTCCAGTTTTGTGAGCAAGAGCACACATATATCTACTGGTATGGCACCACCTGGTAGACCACAGATGGTGTACAAAGCAAGGGCATGCCATTGGGAGAGAGGGAGGGAAGGATGCTGGTCAATCCCATACAGCTGCACACTCTGTGTATGGGCATGTGCTTGGCATCATGGAGCAGTCATTTCATTGGGAGGGAGAAAATTTGGAATAAAATGCCTCCCTCTGCCTGTGACAGCATACTCCAGTAAATATAGGCTCTGCACTCCACCCCAATGCCTGACACCAGCAATCGTCAGTGGTAAATCCCCCACTTCAAACCCATGTGGGGCTATCCAGATACAGCATGGAGGCTGATGATTGTGGGAAAGGAGGATGGAGGTGGTGTTATGATGTCCCTTGGGGTTCCTGAAGGAGACAAGCATGGGGGAGACAGGTGAGGAGGGAAACTACAGATTAAAAATGAATTAGAAATTACCCAAGTCAGTTAAGTCTGTAGTAGTACAAAAATTCTCTTGCATGATGTGAGTTCTATGGGAAACTTGGTGCCTGTGGAACCACAGTATTCCATGGCTGTTGACAACAAGAATGCCTCATGCATAGCATTTAAAAAGGTAACATGCATCCTTAGGAAGCCAACACTGCTCACCTTTGTTCATGGTTGTTTAACTCTAACAACACATGATGAGATGCTCTACAGGCATAAAATGCTCTGGTGTCTCTCTCTCTCTCTCTCTCTCTCTCTCTTCTCTCTATCTTGCAGGTAAATGTGTGAGTGTTCAGAAGACACGGGAAGGACCTTATCATGAGCCAGTTGCTCACAGTCATTCTGCTTGTGATAATGCTTTCCTTTTATATGTGATGCCTAGCCTGTCTTTGATTATATATTCCAGTGGTTTGTCCATTACTGAGGTCACACGGACCAGTCTGTTGTTCCCAACCTCATCCTTTCCATCACTTTTGTGCAGGGGCACAATATATGTTTCTTTCCAGTCTTCTGACACTTCTCCAGACTCCAGTGAGCACCTGTAAAGATCTGCAATGGGTGCTGCAAGCAGACAGTGCCACCTCCTATATGAACCTGTGGAGCATGTCATCTGGTCCTGGAGATTTATTTATCTTTGAGATGTGATTCCTTGAACACCTTTTCAGTATTATCCATTCCATGCACAGCTCTGCACCCTCATATGGTTTGGTGTTCATGTTCCCTCTGGAGATGGGCCTTCTCTCTCCTTTGTAAATACCAAAGAAGTAGTCATTCATTATTTCTATCTTATCCATATCTTTTACACTAACCTTTAACCCTATCACAGCATGACTATTCCTTTTGCTGTATTTAGTTCTACTAGCCTTGTCCTTCCTCACTACCTAGTGCCACTGTATGAAAGGGATGTTTGGATTTGGACAAGGGGTAGAAGGATGGTGCCATGATGCCAGGGGTACTTAGATTGGGACATGGTGTGGGAGGTGTTGCTGTTGGACACAAGGGACTGATTGGACTGGGCTGGGTAAGTGGGTTGTTGCCACTGACATCAGGGACTGCTTTGCACAGAGTGGGAGATGCAGGAGGTGTCACTGTACCCCAAGGACTGCTTGCCATTAAAATTATTGACAATGTCAGCTTTCATAGTTTACATCAATCATTGCATATCCTTTTTAAAATGTACTCTATTGGTAAATTTGTGGTGTAGTGTTCCTCAAGCTTTAAACAATTTCTCTGTGCAGTATTGCCATTAATATAACTTCAGCACCCCTAGCTCAAATCACTGATATGTTCATAAATTTATGTGCCTTAAAAGACAGCCCCCAAAGTTAGGGCAACTCCAATTTTGTGCAGCAATAGTTCAGATTCCAAGAAACACATCCACTGACAATCAGGATATTTCTTACTTTGCTACTTGTGAGTTACAGCTCTTACCATTCATTAATGAAGATAAATGTTTTATTCCACAGCAACCAATTATATATTCCATATATAAATATAAAAAGAAACTGTTTTAGTCTCATTGTTACTGTAAAAACTTTTTATCAATTATCATTATTGTAACAACTTGTTTAGCAGTTTGTTTCATGTATTATGTAAATAATTACAGACACAGAATACAGTAATAGTACCACATGCCCTAGTCTTGTGAAATGTGATACTATAAACCCTAATCGTAAGACTGTTTGGATGTTGCAAAAGGAAACATTTCCATGAAAGCTGTTTTATAATGCTGTGTAATAAAAGGCACAGAGTCAAAACAGTGCAACAGAAATAACATGGCAATGGTGCCACAAGCAAAATCAAGTCCACAGAAATAAGGTAGGGAAAAGCAGACACCATAGACTTCAATGGGACTTTCTGGGTTTTTGCAGGGGCTTCACACCTCACACTCCCGCTGGACTAAATATAATTGATTCCAAGGGGTGTGGACTCTAGGTATGGGGAGAAACTCAGGAGGGGAACAATTCATGTTTCTGAAAAAACAGTGGCAACACCAAGAGACCTGGCAGGGACTGTACCGTGGTCTCAGATCTACGATCATGCCTCATGCTGGCACCTTAGCCACTCCACCACAGATGCAACTCAACCAGACACACCACATGGCTACTTGATCCTTTCATTCTTACAGCAGAGAGCAACAAGCGTAGCTGTAATTCCTACTACTATTACATCCCGTTGCTCTAAATCCTAAAGCAGTTTTCACAGCATGGTTATTGTAACGCTGTTTTCCTTGCACTATTTTGACCCAATACCAATAAAAAGAACAAAGCAATGGCAATGGGTATCTGAAGTTTGTTTCTCTCAGTCTTATCTAAAACAAACGTAACAACCTTTACACTGAGATACTTTTGTTTTGACATCCTTTACTACCTACTCCACACAAGGATTGGCATACCCATGATGCTTGTACGGAGTTTATAGCTATGACAACTCATTTCCAAATGTGTCCTGATGGTGGGTTCCATGAACCTGTTCTACTGACTGATGGAATGTTGGTCTGGACACGGAAACCCCAAGTTTGGCATTCAGATTTAACTAAAGCTCTTTCCTGGAGTCAAAATGAAGAATTGACTTTGAACCTTTGATTACAAGGAGCATAAAGATTTTACTGATATCCCCTGAAATGAAGGTTGAATGATGATCCAGGGAGTCCTTTTTGGTGCTAGTAGAGTGTACATTACTTCACATTAAACTGTCACTCCAATTCATTGCGTTTGCACTGTTTGCTAATTCATTGAATAACTCATATTGGGGTCTATGTAAGAATATGTGGATGACCTACACACCATGTAGCCACAGTGTATAGGTAACCCTAAGTCAGAATGCCATGAACTGGAGCTCTGCAGTCCAGCAGACACCTGGTGGCATTCACAGAAGGGTGTTGCATCCCTTGCGCACGTGATCCTTCAGCCAATCATTCAGTTACCATTGTGGCCAGTCTGGGGGTATGCCTTGGGTTGTGTCTGCACTCCATCCCATTCACAAAGGTGTGGAGTGTCAGACAAGGAGAACCACAGGGTATGGCAGCATGTATCATGCCGTATCTGTTGTGTGCCCCACAAGATTTCACCTATAAGTCATGGTAGGAAGAAACACTCCTCCTACCATGCTGCCTCAGCCCTTTAGCAGACAGGAGAGCTGAAAGCAGCTATTCGGCACTCGCTCAATCTTTTAACTTTTCTGGTTTGTATCATCCTACAATCCCCTGCTCTACATGGAAGGGATCCAAAAAGACCAGTATGGGTATCCAATTGATGCCTGATTGTGTCCTTCAATGTTCCCCATGCAGCTGCATACTGGGGTGAGACTGCAGACAGATGCATGGCAGTGGCATTCGAGCATACTGGCCACTTCTTGCCTGTCTGCAGGTGTGGAGCTACTTTGATGCATAGCCCCAATGCATAGTTTTTCAACATTTAATCAGATCAATTTGATAAAATGTTTGTGCAACTCAACTAGATTTCATCTATGGTTCTATCACAAATACAATGGAAATCTGATCTTCAACTCTCAGGTAAAAATTTTTATCTGGCTTGGTTCTGGATCTGAAAATACTTATGCAACTCATTGAGAAATGCTAAGGAACTTATTTATTTCATGCAACTTGCACTGTAGATATAAGCACAAAGATTATGATTTTATTTGTCATTTTCTTTTATGAATTTCTGTATACAGTATATTGAAACCTATTTAAACAGATAATTATAAGGGGCCATCCTTTTCTGAAGTGTCAGACATGGGTGCCAAATGTGTGATTCACCCTCGTGTGCAGCGCTTGCGTGGGTTGGAGCAGCTTGATGTCTATTTTCATATGATCACACAGTGTGCTACAAAACATCATGATTGCATTAATGTGCATATTTTTATGCAAATTTGTGTTTGTGGATGTAACCTTTGACAGTGTGGGCTCAATTCTCATAAATGATGGAATGCCACAAGCCTGGGTGCATCAGACAGACAGTGCATGGGGCTTCTGGCATTCCCTGGCCAGCAGTCAAGATTCTTGATCATGTGTGCCACATGGCATGAGTTAGACTAGCTTTTCCTGGTTTAACTTCGTGAGACCTTTTACAGGGTTTGCACTAAATATTTGCTGCAAGCCGCCATAAAGAGTGTAAAGTTCTGCAAATGAACATGACCTATGAGAACTGGGCTCACCGTGTGGCAATGTGTTCAGGGCAGCACAATGCTTGACCCAGGGCTTGTGCAAAGACCTGCTTCACTCTTTGAGAACCAAGCCCTGTTACACTACCTAACAGACTGTCTAACATTGAAAATGGGTGTCTGTTTTGTAAATAGTGGAGGGTAAATCTGCAATGGATCTGTTTGAGGAGCCAGCTCTAAGTGTAAAATTATCAGCATTGCTTCCACCAGTTGGTTGACTGTCCAGAAAAAAAGATGGAAATGAATGTTTGGCACATTTTTATAAGTAAGGAGTTGCTGATTTAGTATATCTAAGTAACAGAATTGAGGAATTTGTTTCCACAAATCAGAAACTGGTGGTGGAAAACATCCATAAACCCTATGCTTACTACTTTTGTTGCACTAAATTGATGACTTTTGTAAATATTGTGAAGTTGTGTGCCACTTCTCATGTGGCTTGTGAATGTGAACTCTACAAATCATGTCCGGTCTTACTCAGCAAGTGGTATTACTGACCTACTACTTGATATATTGAAATGATGAATAATAGAATTCATAACAAAACCAGTCTTGGAAACCAAAAATGGAATGCTATCACAAAATGCTGCTGCTGAAAAGATGGGTAATCAACAGAAGAAAAGGAAAAGGAATACTGAGAATTGTACTGCTATGGTGCAATGTACTATTGTATTAAATAAACAATAAGGAACCCTTTTGATAAGCCTTCAAACATCACATCCTGCATCTTATGCATACATTTTCAAAAACTGTTTACTCAACAGAAATGATTGCTTATACGGTGATCACTTGAGCAGAATACATGTAATTGCTGTGAGATGAATGTTTACTTAATACCTGGCATTATTTCAATTGTGTTATTACTGCAATGGCTTTTTAATCATTTCTCAATAGGCTAGGGACTTGACAGAACTAGATTTTTGGGTACAGTGAAGCTAGTAACATTATGCAGTGGTCCAGACTTAGTCTCTAAACCTGTCTCTGGATATTTGTCCTCAAAGTTTCATATCTCAGATGCACAGACAGGAAAATTAGTAAATGCAAAGACGCTTGCACTATAGTCAAGCGCTTGGCAATTACTGTGGAATGAGTTTGCAGAGGGACGATCCCTTGCAGAGGAAGAAAGAGATTACTGCCAAAGCAGTTAGTTGAGTATCTGCCCCTTGGCTATCATTGTTCTGTAGTAATTACTTGTAGAACTATGATCACGATGTAATGTAATACCTTACCAGGGAGATGATGAAAAGTGTTGCCTTGACTGTTTCTTACACAGGAAAATGAACTGGTTGCAGAACTGTTAAAATGCAGTGTTACTGTATACCATAACAGTAACGGAGTTCATCAGTTAATTGTATATTGCGGCACTGCACTATGCATAAATTAAAACCAGAAGCAATGGGCATTCCTTCCTGACAACAATGTGGAGTTCTGGACAAAACAATGTTACATGATCCCACAAACAAATCTGACATTTGTAAAATGACAGCTGTTATATCTTTCAAAATTCCATTTTAAACAATCTGGAGGTTGAATGAAGTTCATTGAAATAAACTATACTCATGGCATTGCTTGAGTTGCTAAGCCCAGCTCACAAAAGGAGACTGTGGCTCCAGAGATGGTGAACTAGTAAAGTGTTGACAGTCAAAGACTATAGTCCATCATGTCAGCCCTTTCCCACCTTAGACATTCCTACCTATTATACCTAAGGTACAAAACCAACCTGCAACCTGCTAAAGAAATCTGGAAAAAACTTCATAGAAACATAGAAACATAGACTTTGACAGCAGATAAGGACCGCTTGGCCCATCTAGTCTGCCCATTACCTTACCTACAGGATGGGCCGCAGATCCTAGTTAACCAGCAGCCTATTTCTTCCTACCCCTCACAAGAATTGCCTTATGTCTGTCCCATGCATTCTTGAATTCTCCCACAGTTTTAGACCCCACAACCTCCTCAGGAAGGCTGTTCCATGCATCCACTACCCTATCTGTGAAATAATACTTCCTCACATTGCCCCTAAACTGCCCCTCCTCTATCTTTAAATTGTGTCCCTTGTTCTTGCATGTCTCCTTTTCTGTAAGATGCTACCCTCTTGGACTTTGTTGATTCCACTGAGGTACTTAAAAGTTTCTATCATGTCCCCTCTCCCTTCTTTCCTCAAGGGTATACATATTAAGCTCCTTTAGTCTCTCCTCATACAGTTTCTCTTGCAGACCCTGCACCATTTTAGTTGCCCTCCTCTGGACTGCCTCTGTCCTGTCTATGTCCTGTGGAGATGGAGTCTCCAGAACTGGACGGAGTACTCCAGATGGGGTCTCACCAACTGTCTGTACAGAGGGATAACAACTTCCTATTTTCTGCTGCTGATGCCTCTCCCTATGCATCCAAGTATACCCCCAGCCCTCCTGCTGCCTCCTCACATTGCTTGCTAACCTTAAGGTCATCTGATATGATTACCCCAGGTCCCTTTCCTTGTTTGTTGTTGTTACTACTTCCTCCCCATTGTGTATTCTTCCCTGGGTTCTTGTTTCCCAGGTGCATTATTTTGCACTTCTTTGCATTGAATCCTAGCTGCCATACTTCTGACCATTCCTCCAACCTTGCAAGTAACTTCTTATCCTTTTCACGCCTCCTTGTGTATCAACCCTGTTGCAGATCTTTGTGTCATCTGCAAAGAGGCATACTTTTCCTTCCAGTCCTCTGCAATATCACTTATGAAGACATTAAAAGGACTGGACCCAATACTGAACCCTGCGGTACCTCACTAGTACCCCTCTTTCTTCAGAGTGGACTCCATTTACAATTACCTTCTGTGTCCTGTTGTCCAGCCAATGTTTTACAGGCTACCACCCTGGGACCCACTCCCAGGCTGGTTAATTTGACTATTAATCTTTTGTGGGACTGTGTCAAATGCCTTGCTAAAGTCTAGGTAGGCTATGTCCTCAGCCTCCCTGGTCTACTACTTTGGTCACTCAGTCAAAGAAATCTATTAGATTCGTCTGACATGACCTTCCCGCTGTGAACCCATGCTGCCTTGGGTCCTGTGCCCCACTGGCCTCTAGGTACTCAACTATTCTTTCCTTCGAAGTGACTCCATCACTTTCCCTACCACAGAGGTCAGACTGACAGGTCTGTAGTTTCCTGCCTCTGTCTTGGTCCCACTTTTGTGAAGGAGAATCACATCCACCTTCCTCCAGTCCTCAGGTACCACACCATCCTCTCATGATTTATTAAAAGTGTAGCCAGTGGTTTCACTAGTTCCTCCTTAATTCTTTTAGAATTCTGGGGTGAATTCCATCAGGCCCCATTGCTTTGTCCACCTTCAGTTTTAGGAGTTCTTGCAGACCCTTTCTTCTGTGAAAGGATTGGGATTGACCCCCTATCAAGAGTGCTTCTGTTAATTGGATTAGGCACTTCCCTGTCCTCTTTTATGAACACTGAGTAGAAATATTCATTCAGTATGGCTGCTTTTCACTGTCCCCTCTGCCCACCCACCGTTCATTCTATTCAGCCTCACTATCCCTCCCTTTGTCTTTCTCGCTCGCTGATGTACCTATAAAGGTTTTATCCCCTTCTTAACCGAGTTGGCTATCTTTTCCTCAGTTTGGGCCTTTGCTATTCTGACTTCCCTCCCTGCTTCCTTCTGCCTTAACTGGTACAGCTCTCTGTCCTGCTCCTTCTGTGTTTCCTTATACTTCCAGAATGCTATATTTTCTTCCTGACTTTCACAGCCACCTCTTTTGAGAACCATAGTGGCTTTTTCTTTCATTTTTATTTGTTTATTTGCTTCACACAAAGGCTTGTTGCCTCCGTGATGGCAGTTCTGATGATTCCCCATTGTTGCTCCACACCTCCTTCTAGCCTGTTCGCTAGTGCTTTTCTGAGGCACTCTCCCATCTTGCCAAGTCAGTCCTCCTAAAGTCCAGTACCCTCACTTTTGTATGGCTTGACTCTGTAGCTGAGTTTAACGTGAACCACACTGTTTGATGGTCACTTGTTCCCAGATGGCAACTCACTTCTAGATCTGAGATCCTCTCACTGCCCCCGTTTGAGAGTATGAGGTCTAAGATTGCTCCTCACAAGTGGGTTCTGAACCTAGCTGTCAGAGGCCTGCCACCTGTAGGGTATCAAGAATGGCCCTGTTCTTGGATGTGGCTGCAGAAAATGTGCTCAGTTAACATCTGGCATATTCAGGTCTCCATCAACAGATATCTCCTTTTTCTGCCATTCTAAGAATGCCTTCTATCATATCATGTCCGTTCCCTCCTTTTGACATGGGGTCTGTACACAACCCCTGTGCGGATTGTGTGCCCTTTCAGTCTCAAGGTGACCCACAGTGCCTCCTATCCTCCCTGTTTACTCTTTTGTTCAGTTGCTTTTATCCCTTCCTTACATAGAGAGCTACTCCTCCTCTCTTCCCCCTGCCTGTCTCTCCTGTAGGTTAGGTACCCTGGTATGTTAACATCCCAGTCATGGTTCTCTGTGTGTACCATGTTTCTGTGACTGCTACGATATCCAGGCATCCCTCTTCCATCAAGACCACCAGCTCAGGGAGCTTGTTGCCCAGACTACAGGCATTGGTACTCATTACCCTCCATTTCCTGATGGCCTTAATCCTTTTGCCCCATCCTGTCCTTCTTGCCTTTGTCACTTTCTCCATTTACCCCTGCCCTTCTCCCTATCGACACCTCTATGTTGGTGTTTACACTTACTACCATGATTTTTTGGGGCTAGGATTTCCTGCTCCTTTCCAGTGCCCTCCCTTGGATAGTATAAATGCTTGCCAATGAAGTATTTAAACCTATCACCTAGGATCCTGGTTCCTTTCCTGGACAGATGCAGCCCATCATGCCAGTATAGGCTTGCATCACTCCAGGTGGACCCCAGTCCCAATGAAGCCAAATCACTGAGCTCTACACCAGTTTTTCAACCACTGATTTGAATCCCATGATGGAACACCCTAGCCTCTCCTACCCCATAGATGGGCAGCACCTCCAGAAGGTTACCGTGTGTGCTACTTGTCTAAGGCTCCTCCCCAATTCCACAAACTCTTCCTGCACTTCTCTAATCCCTTTCTTAGCCAGGTCATTTGTTCCTAGGTGGACAATGACATCCAGCTCCCTCCCTGTGTAGCTGTTCCGGCAATCCTGAGGATTGGCTCCTGTCCCTCAAGCCATGGTGCCAGGCAGGCACCTTACCTCCCTCTCCTTCCTCCCCAGTTCTACCTTCCTAGCAATGGAGTCCCCCCACCAGGAGTTGTTTCCTTCCCCTGCAGGGTCCCCTGCCACCCTCCTGTGGGTCTCCTTTGTGAGGTTCCAGCATCCTCCTTGGTCTCCACTGTGGGTGCCTCCATAGAGGAACCACACTTTGCCAGAGTGGCATAGGAAATGTGAGAGGTACAACTGAGGGATGTGCCTCTGTTCCACCACCCTCACCCTCCTGAGCCCACTGTGGTCCAACCGCCTCTTTTCTTAGCAACCTCTGAGGCAACGGCAGTGGCACTGGTGGTCCCTGGATGGAAGAGGAGGCCTCACAAATCCTGGCCAACTCAGCCTGGAAATGAGCAACCTTCTCCCTCAGTCCAGAGAGGTGCCTGCAGATGGGACAACACCGCATCCTCCAGAACGTCTCCTCAGAAGACTGCTGCCCACAGCCACTGCACCACTCCCATTATGTCTTATTTCTGGCCCCTTAACTGTTTGCAATCCTTACTCTTTCCTCTGTTTTTCTCTCTCTCTCCTTACTTTTTGCCTGTATGCCCTTTAAGCTCCTGATTGTCCTGTTCTGAGACAAGAATATCCTATATTTCTCAGTAGACCCTTACTTGCTCAGAGGCAGACCTCCAGCAGCTAGAGGGGCCGGAGAGCTACTCTTGCCCTTCTAGGATGGTGGGTCTTTGTTGGCTCTGTGATCACTCACTTCCTGCTCCCAAATGGGAAGTTCCTGTTGTCAGTCAAATCCTGTGCCTATAAAAGTAGAACTAGCTTTGGGTGGGAGGGTGGAGGGAGGGAAGGAGGGCAATATAGTCCCAGTAGAGAAGTCCAGTCACACAGCAGTCCTTTCTCCTGGTGTTGTCTGCCAAGCTATTAGCAGAATCTTTCTAAGGCAGTCTTTAAATGTAGCTTCCTTCTAGCTAAGCCACTCTCCCTACTTACTAGATCTTTCTACAAGTAATTTAAACCTCACAGCTATCAAGTCCTTTCAATCACCTGAGATTTACACCTAGATAACTGTTCAGATAACCATTCAGTTCAGTTAACTCAGACAAACACACACTTTTTTGTTTTGTTTGTTAGTTGTTTTTTACCCTAAATTAAAGGTCCAAGTACAAGAGTTCTACTTTTTAGTCCCAGTAGAAGTCCAGTCACACAGCAGTCCTTTCTCCTGGTGTATTCTGCCAAGCTATTACCTTCAATTTATCAAAGAAATGTTTGTGCTTCTAGTGTTTAGCAATGATAGAATACAGTGATTTGCTGATTTAACAATTTTTAGGCTGATTAGATTATCTGTTAAACTTTCTGCCACTACTAAGGTGTAAAAAAACTTGCATTATCCTCATCATGAAGTTAAAATAACACTTTTATAAAATGGCTTTATATTTATTGAAGAATATCAGATACGCCTTTGAGTCAAAGTCTCCTGTACTAAGGTTCCACGTCATTAAAAACAATGACAACAGGGACAATAGTAATAACTAAATAATAATTACAGAAATGGTTACAAAATGGTTACAAATGGATACGAAACATTTTTACAGATGGCACAGTATAGCAGCTGAGAATACGAGTTTCAGAGTGCTGCCAAACATACGACACAATGCAAAGGGTAGCAGGTACAAACATAAACTGTAGGGTGGTGGCACAAGTCATGCCCTGGTGGTTATTTGCTTTGCCAAGGCCAAACTGAGATGTCCATTGTCAAAATATAGGCACGCCCATGGATCAGTGTTAGGTCCATAGTTGAGGAGGGTGGGGAGGGAGTAGGGAGGTTGGATTTAAGGACACTCACAGACTGATTCATGGGTGATTAGGTCTCTTAGTTGGGACTTGAACCGACCAAGTTTGGGTTCAGTGATGAGGAGTTAGGGAGTGAGTTGAGCCAGTTTGGGGACAGATATCTAAAAGTTCTTCCCGAGGTGGTCTTGCAGTGAGGTACACTGAAGTGGATTGTTACCAATTGCCGTGTGAGGTGGGTGGACAGTGGTGCCTGGAGTAGGAGGGAGAGGGCAGGTGGAAGTAGCCCACTGTAATTTTCTTAGCAAAGAGGCAGGCCTGGTATTTTAGTCTCCATCAAAGTTTAGCCAGTTGCCGCCCGGTGGCGCTGAGGGTTGAGGCGCTGACGCCACACCTCGCCCACGCCGCCGGTACCTGGGTTCAGGAGCGGACTCGGGTAGTCGGTGGATCGGCCGGGGAGACAGGCTTGAGCGTCCGTGACAGCTCGCCGTCTGGGAGGGATTCGGCCGATGCCTAGTATTTGCATGACCCCAAGCGAGGCTTGGGGAACGACAAGCTCCACTAGGGATGGCTGGCCGTTGAGCAGCACGGACGTCGACGTGCGCGTCATGACATCAGGGAGGTCATTAGCTGCTCGGGGAGGAGAAAAGAGGAAAAGAGCCTGCCTCATCCGGGAAGATGCGAGGACCTTGACGTGCCCATGATGTTGCCCGCATCCACTCCAACAGACCACGAGACCGACAAAATGTAAGTTACGGGTTAGAAACCTCCACTCCCACCGGGGTAAACCGTGGCTCTATGGGGATTTGTGGTCTGTGTGGGCAGGGTTCGGGCAGTGGGATGTCCGGGGTCATCACTGAAGGGTCGGAGAAGGCAGGCTGTAAGGAGGATAAAGAGAAATTTCAAAAAAAGTTTTGCCAGTTTGTTGAGGTGTAAAGGGTGCAGGTATGTACAAGTCTAGCACAGTCTGTAGCAAATCTGCAGGTCTTATTAAGGGCCAGTCTAATTTTGTGTAGGTGTGTGTTGTTGGCTGCCCATAGATGATGATCCCATAGTCTATTAGAGATAGAAGAGATGCAGAGACAGCTAGATGTAGACATTCCAGTGGCAGGAAGTGTTTGTAGCAATGAAGAAGACCAATACATACATTGCAGCTGTGCTCAGTATCTGGATGTGGTCATGGTAGGTAAGACCAGAGTCTAGGGTGATACCAAGGCATTTGAAGGTGGTAACCTGTTAAAGGGATCATTTAGGAGTTCAGTATGAGCAGGGGTTGTCCTATGTTCTTGTTTTGGAGGTGTGCAAACATCATGGATTTAGTTTTTTGTAATTTAATACTAGCCATGCTGAACGAACCAGGATTCAGCTTCTGAGAAAGATTTCTGGAGTGCCGAGCGGGAGGACTGTGTGATCAGCGTGAGAGCTGTAGAGGACAGCATCATCTACATACAATACAAGTTTCCCAGAGCAGGTCTTGGGCAGGGAGTTGAGAAACAGGAAGAAGAGTAGTGGGCCAAGAATAGAGCCCTGAGGGACACCTGACCTGACTTGGAGGGGAGGATGGGAGTGGGCAATCTTGACTGTCTGGGTTCTGTCAGACAGGTAGCTGGCAAACCAACCACTGGTTGCAGTGGACAGAGCCTATCTGTGTGAGGGGAATCCAGGAGAAGTGAGTGGTGCACCATGTCAAACAACTTAGAAAGGTCTATGAAGACAGCACCAGCAGTCTGACCTGTGTCCAGAGATGTGTGGAGGACATTTGTAAATTCCAAGAGGGCTGTGGTGGTACTTTGGTTATGGTGGCAGCCATGTTGTTCAGAACACAGGAGGCTATATTTAGAAAGGTAGTTTGTAAGGTGGCTGGCCATGATTTTCCAAGGTTTTAGAGAGGGAGGCAGGATTGATATAGGCGGTAGTTCCCAGGCAGGGTGCGGTCACCGCTTTTAAGGATAGGTGTGATGAGGGCAGATTTCCATTTGGAGGAAACTGGCACAGGGATAGGGAGTGGTTCAGAAGCATGGTGAGAGGGGGAGAACTTCATTGAAGGTGAGTCTAAGCAGTTTAAGGTCTAGAGTATCACTGCTAAAATGAGATCGCTGAGGGCCTTGAGTAAAGAGGGCAGCTTCACGCTGAGAAACTGCTTTAAAGTGGAATGGGGGTGGAGAGGAGCAATGCAGTGTTTGAGGGGTGGGGAGAAGAAGCTGGGAGGAGAACACCAGTTAGGTCAGAGTAGGTGTCATTAAATGTATCTGCAATCAGGGCAGGGTCTGTGGTGATAGACCCATTGGCCCTGATTTGGGTGGGAGGTGCAGTGGAGGCTTTGCCACTTAGCATTCTGAGGGAGTCCCAGAACTCAGACCTGATCCCCATGTGGTGGTGAGCAAGGTTTTGTAGTACTCAGCCTTTGCCTTTTGAATACTCCAGGTACATTTATTTAACACTTCTTGGTAGCGCTGCCTGTCAGTGGGCTTACTAGTATCCAGTGCAATGTGCCAAAGATTGTCACATACCTGCAAATCTGGTCCAGCAGGGTTTGTGATATCAAAGGAGTGTCAGCCCCTTTAAGTCTTTGTTTGGTTAGGTTGCATGCCAGTTGCAGGCAGTGTTAATGTATCAATGAAATGGTTGAGGGCAGAGTCAATGTTCAGTGCTGTTTTGATGGGGACCAGTCACTAGCTAGGAGGCACTGTCAAAAGGACCAAGTTTGCGGGTTTGATGTGGCATTGCAGGATAGTTTTTTGGGGGCTTATTAACACTATGTGACCAGTGGCATAGCACTGGGAGAGGTCACTCAGGGCATTAGGTAGTACCCTGATCCGGGTAGCTTTGTGTGGTGCATTGATGGGCACTAGATCAAGGAGGGTGGCAGTACCAGTCTTCTGGTTGATTCTAGTGGCAGTGGTCATAAGTTGGGACAGGTTTTGAGAAGCTGTAGGATCTCTGATGGGGGCGATGTGTCAGCAAGCACAGTTTGTATTAAAGTCCCTGAGGGCAATGATGTCAGCACTGTTAGGGAGAGTCTGGAGATGGGTGAGGACAGAGTTTAAAGCAATCTTCTGATTTCGAGGAGGGATGTATATGGAGGAGAGGAACAGTGGGGCTCTGTTTGGGGCAAGACTGATCTTTAGTGTGAGAGCTTGGGCCCATACTCGAGGGATGGGATGGTAGGTGAGACACTCTAATGATTCCTGGACATACGGTGCACAACCACCCCTTTCTTTGAGGATCTATTGGCACAGTAAAGCGTGAACCTGGGAAATGAGACTGCAGAGTCAGGGTGTGGTCATTAAGCCAGGTTTCAACTACTAAGATGACATCAGGAAATTCTGGGCAACCCATCCCTGAAATTAATCAATTTTCTTGAGGAGGCTACATATTAAGGAGGCGATTATGAGGTTTTGGGGTAGTAACTGTGGGAGGGAAGGATGGGTCCTGGGTTTGGATGAACATCTCCGGAGGGAGGAGTAGGAGCAGGAGGATGCGGGATGCCAATTTTAAACATTTCTTCATTAACTTAGGCTAGTAGACAGTGGGAACTACAGCATGGTGATGGGGTGGGTAGGTCCCACAGAGTGGGAAGACAAAACAGAGTAGCATCCACTGTAGCACCATGTTTCTGTAGTTCCCTCTCCTGTACTCGGCTATTTCAATGAAATCCGAATCTTATCTACATCAGTCAGGTGATGCACCGTTTGCTAACAGCACTGGTGGTTTGTTTCAGACTGCCGACACTGCGGCGATCAAGTTTTCTGTTTAAAATAAATGTTTCCCCATATTACTGATTCGGCATGCTTTATCAATAATAGCAAAGCCTAATGTATTGTGATGTAGGAACGGTGCCTATTACTGGCCCAAGGCTATCATGCCACAACAGAATTCATTCCCTGACAATTAGCAATTATTCAAATCACATTCAGACTTAGGACAGCAGGATGTTACTTTCCAAACAAGAACAGGGTAGGCAGGAACAGGTAGCAATGAGAAGAAAATACCCAGTAAACCTTCATCCCATTCTGGGAAGGCTTTAAGCCTGAGGTTCGATAGGTGAGCAACAAGGTCACTCCCCATCAGGCCTTAAAGGCCACTGCTGCTGGACTGTTCCAGGATTCATTTCTTCATTGTGGCAGGAGGCGCCACTCTTACTCGGGCCCACAGCATCTTCCAGCCTGATCTCGTCCCAGCAGTTGCCTCCAGCCATCTGTTTGCTTCATTCTTGTCTAGCTTGGCAACATTTCTGCATTTGTCCCTGATGTCTGCCTTGTATTCTGCTCATTCTCACCCTCCATCTGTGCTGCTTGTTTGCAGCTCTTTTTGTCCCTTATTCCTTGTTCTTCATGCCGCTCATGCTGTGGCTTTTCTCTCGTTGACCCTCCTCTGCCTGCTACTCTTGCTGCTGTTTCTTCTTCCTGGCTGCTCTGTTGCCCACGATTGTGCTCTCCTGTTCCCTGCTTGTTATCCATGCTACCGCTGTGTGCAGCGCTGCCTTCCTTTTCCTGTGCCGTTTGTTGTTCCTCCCACATCTGCCCTTCCCATTTTTCTTTCACTTTTCTCATCCCATGTTCCTTTGGCGTTCCTCTTGCCACTGCTCCATTCATTGCCAGCATTCTCAGATCCTCCATTCTCCCTCATCGCTGCCCTGAGGATCCAGTTCTTATATTTCTCTCCTCCTGTCTTTTTGCAATTCCTGCTCCTTGCAGTCCATATTAGGCTGAGCTCTCCTTGTCTCGCTTTGGTGGGGTCTCCTTCCTCCAGCAGTGCGGTTCTCCTCTGCTACTTGCACTGGCTGTGCGTCTGTGGGATTTGGTCTGCTGCTTCCTCATCTTCTCTGTGGTTACCTGCTTTAGCTCCTTGTCTCATCTCTGCTGCTTAATCGGGTATCATCACTTGCATTTGACATTCCTGGGATAAGTGCAAGCTCTGTTCAGCATGTACTTGTGGCACTCTTATTCTCTGTGCTTCTCACGTCGGTGCTTCAGTAGTGGGCTTGTGTGTTTTGGTTTTGTCCTGCCTACCCTGCTCTGCAGTGCTGCACCTTCATCCTGCTGTGCCCTGCAGTTGCCACTGACTTCCTGTGGCTTGCCCCACCTGGACCATTCTTTCTCCTCTCTGGCCCTCCTTTCTCCTTCTCTGACCTCTGCTTTCTTTTGGGGTCTTCTTTATCCTGCTATCCCACTATACCACCATACCCTACTCATTCACATCACCTAATATTCCCTCTTGCATATCACTCTGCCTACTCATCTCCTCCTCTGACCCTATTCCTCATTCTAGTCAAACCTATTCAGATGTCCTCCTGGTACTACCTACCTCACCATCAGTTGCTGGCCCGACAGACCACCTCTCCTACCTTCCTGCAATTCTATCCATTCCTAATTTGGCTCTCAGTGGATCCGGTTGGCATGCACTCCCATAGTTACCACTCAAGGGTAGCTTCCTCATGACATGAGTCTGGTCTTCTTCACTCAATCCAACCTCAGGATCTAGTCATTCACATCGATTAATCGAGCATATCTCTCATTGGGTACTATGCTACCTAATCGAACTGCTCTCCTTTCAGAGATATGCCTTCTGTGTCCATTACTCCTTGGCTTGGGGCTAGCCTGCAGCTGGCAGTCTCGCTCTGCACCAAGTCCACATCTAGAGCATGCAAAGCTCAGAGCAGGGTCCTTCTCCCTGGCCCATAGTGGGATATCTTTGCTCCGGTGGACTTTCAATCGTCCCTCATCTCAGTAACACCTCTGGATGTAGAATTTGACTTCAGCTGTGAGGATGGGGCTCTCATCATCAGAGCCCCTTTGGCTGCCCAAGTGGGTTTGGAGGCACCTCTATGCTATTCTCCATCAAGACTGCCTCTGGTTCACCTGGTCTGTTTTGTAGGCTCAAGATAGGCCAGCTGAGTGCCTCAGCAGTCATCTGTCTCTCTCTTGCTTATGAGCATCTAGTTGCAGAGACATCACTGCAACCCTCAACAGCTGTCCATTTAGAAGGACAGAGTGAGGCATCCTCTAAATGGGATATTTTTCTCCTCCTTGATCTCAACTCTAAATTGCAGTAGCTGAGCCATCATTAATCAAAACATGATTCAGCCTGGAGGAAGGTGACCTAGGCCTTGGATCCTCAGAGGTTTCCTCCTTAAAGTTTTTTCTCCTCATTGCCTAGGGTCATAATATTAGACAGGATTAGTGCTTTCATAGGTTCCGTAGTTAGGTTCTGCTGTTGGAGTGAGTCGGATGGTGGCCCTGCTGTTCCCTATCTCCTTAAGAAGTTTTCCTTCTGCATCTTGTCAGCTTTTATTTTCATTCATTGTCCTTGTCCTATCTCATTCTTCTCCTGTCCTTCCATCTGCATCTCTCTTTCCTTTCCAGTCTCCACATATTCTGATTTCTCACCTCTTTGATGCTCGACACCCTTTTGGGTATTCTTTTGGGCTTCTTCCTAAACTACCTTTAGCCAGGGAATTATTCCCATGGCACCTATGGGAGAATCCTTCCTCAAGGTTCCTTGCATTGTACCCTTACAGGGTGGTATATCCCATGCATAGAGAGGCAACAGCCACAATGAATCAAAGTCACACAAGCATACATCTCATCCAGTTGCATAAGCACAATTGAGAGAGAAGGCTTTAAACCTGAGGTTCAATGGTGGAGCAACAATGTCACTCCCCATCAGGCCTTAAAAGGCCACTCCTCCTGGACTGTTCCAGGATTCATTTCCAATTGACCCCACCATCCACTCCTCCTCCTCCTCCAGTGGCTCATCTGTCTTTCCTGTGGGCTTCTTCCTAGCTACCTTTAGCCAAGGGAATTATTCCCATGGCACCTATGGGTGGAACCCTCCACTAGGGTTCCTTGGCCGTACCCCTACAGGGTGGTATATCCCATGGATAGAAGCAAAATCCACAATGTATCAAAGTCACACAAGGATACATCTCATCCAGTTGTATAAGCAGAACTGAACTGTATCTTTAGATGGAAATCAAGTACTGCAGTAGCAGAGACACTTTTCTTAAATGAATATTGCCTATGAGGCATCGCTGCCTAAAGGCAGATGACTTAATCCCACCCTCCACTGTGTCTCATTGGTTAATACCCTCTGAAGGCAGTACCTGAGGTTGCTGCCTGTTGCTGCTAACTGGTTATTCATCTGGTCTCTAAATTAACCTCCCACGTATTTTTCTTGCTCTGATTAGGTGTTTCTAGTTTGCCCTGATTGCTTGACATACAGAATGTACCCTTTTAAAAACACGTTTTTAAATGAAAGTTGTCTCAAAGCAGATCTGCCTCTGAGGCAGCCCTGCCTTTGAGGGCAGGTATGGATAGAGCTTTCCATCAGGCAGGACTTTAACCTTTATAGCTAAAGACCTGAGCTTCACTGCTGTGCCAGCTTGGTGGTGTAGTGGAAAGGTCTACCGCCTGATAAATGATAGGTTGAGAGTTTCAATCCACAAAGGTCCCATCAGTTCTCTTTTGTTAGAATTTCATTTGGTGGTGATTCATGGCAGCATGGTGTTAGAATAGAAAGTACAGTATATAAGAAAAGAGATTTACTGTAACTGTGAGAAAGAATAATTGCAACACTTTTCTTAAAAGAATATTGCCTTTGAGGCACAGCTAAGTCCTTTTCTAACATACTTACTATTCTACACCATGCTGCCATGGATTACCACTCAATGAAATTCTGACAAAGAGAACTGAGGAACCTTCTATGGATTTACACTTTCAATCTATCATTTATCAGACTGTACTCTCTTCACTGCACCACCAAGCTGGCACAGCAGTGAAGTTCAGGTTTTAGCTATAGATGGTAAGCTCTGCCTGGGAGGCAGCCCTATCCATTCCTGCCTCAAAGGCAGGGTTGCCTTGGAGCAGATGTCCTCAGTGACAACTTTCATTTAAAAATTGTCATAAAAAGTAATTTTCTGCATGTCAATCAATCAGATGGCAGGCTAGAACCACTCAACCAGAGCAAGAAAAACATGTGGAGGGCCATTTAGAAACCACATGAATAACTAATCAGCAGCAACAGGCAGCAACCTCAGTTACTGCCTTCAGAAGGTATGAACCAATGAGAACAGCGGAGGGCAGGATTAAGTGGTCTGCTTTGAGGCAGTGGCATGTATAACCAATCAGTAGCAACAAGTGGCAACCTGAGTTACTGTTCTTCATAGGGTATTAACCAATGAGACACAGCAGAGGCGGATTAAATAGTCTGTCTCTGAGGCAGCAGCATATATAACCAATCAGCAGCAAGAGTCAGGCAACCTCAGTTACTGTCCTTCAGAAGGTATTAACCAATGAGATACAGCAGAGGGTGGGATTAAGTCATCTGCCTCTGAGGCAGTGCTGCCTCAGAAGCAATATTCATTTAAGAAAAGTGTCTCTTGCCACTGGCTTACAAACATGTTGCTGACATCTAGCTAATTCATGTTATGTATCTGCAGATCTCAGGAATCAGGACATGTGGCATACTGCCCCATGCTCAGAATCAGATGTCACATTGCTGCTCTCTTATATTTTCAGTAGCCTATAGTGGTGCCAGCAGAGCATTTCCAATTGTATGAAGTATCAAAGTAAAACAAATAAAACACACACACTCTCAGCTACAGCTATGCTGTTATGAGTGAGCAACCACAGATTTAATGGATGGGGAATTATCAGTTTCTAAGTTCAAGCACATCCTGAATACATTCACAAAGTATACAAAGGCTTCAGAGCAACGTTTCCAAGAAATGGTGCTGGGCTCATTGAATAGTCTCCTGTATCCTAGAACCAGCCACAGTTTAGACACTTAGTCAAGTTGTTTGTTTTGGGACAAGATCCAGCTCTAACAGCAGCTGTTGGGAAAGTAAAAGGTATCGTGAGCTGATATCTAAATCAACAGTGGAGCACCTCCTATGACAGATGCCAGCCCAAGATAAATACCAGGTGTGAGCTACCACAATTAGCTGGTATAGCTGAGGGAGGTTAAAAAATGTATTTGCTCTCCCATTAAGAATGATGTATCAATATACCCATACAAAGTTTATGTACACTCTCTCTTCACTTTTTATTCTATCTGCATGTAGTGACACTTTTTAATTCACAAACAGCAAAACCATGCCCCAATCTCTAAAGAATCATGGCTTCTTCGGAGTTTCTAACGGTTCTGATAAAAATTGAAATAAACTGTGACTCTTTCTCCCATTTGTGTGTTATGATGGGAAATGATTCAGTGGGTGGGGTCACTTACATTATGGGAGCAATAGCATTCTCATCGTAAGCATGATGACAGCACTGGATTACAGCTGCAGACAGAAGACATAATATAAGTGCTATACATATGGAGTGTGGGTTGCTAATGAAAAAAGGGGCATTGAGCATGACAAACAGGATCTGTCATTTCTTTCTCTGCATGATACAGTCAGGCAGATTTCAGAGACATGAACAATAACCATAACTCTTCTCACATGCCACAGACAGTAAATGATGGAAAGTCACTTAATTAAGAATTGATGGGAGACTACCCAATGGAAGTCGTAATTTGCATTAGCTGGCTATTAGGTAAAACTGTATTCCATCTAAAGTGAAAAGTCAGGTGTGTTTAACAGTGGTACCATGTAACAGCAGCAGTTTTTGTATTTGTTTTGAATTTGGTTCTACGTTTAGTTTTTTGTCCATGTCTTCAAGCACTGCTTATTAATAGCAAACTAACAACTGAGCAGCTCTATTAAAATAGCACTTAATCATTTCAAAACATAAGCACTGTTTGTTTACCTCAGTCTTGCCTTGGATCTCAGCTATTCAAAGGGACTGCACAATGCATAGTATTTAAATTACCCTACACACATCACTGCTGGTTTTACGACCAAAAATGTTTTCAAGTAAACAAATTGGCTATGCTCAGAGATACCATACTTCAAAAAATGATAATAAATCATGCAAAATTGGACAATGTTTAAATAAAGACACAAATGACAGTCAAGTTTAGTGACAATCATTTATTAGCAAAAACATCATTAGTAAATAGATAGCAATTCTTTAACTACGGCACTTCCACCAGAACTGCGCATGTGCAGTCCGTCATCTCATCATCTTGTAAATGACAAAATCCCTTACTCTGATAGCTGTGCCATCCACTCTGAAAACCACTGTGGCTGACACTCCAATAGCTGTGTGCCACCAACACTCCGATACCCATGAGATACCACCACAGGTAAAAGCTCTGTGCAGCCATATCGGCTCTGACCAGAGTTTGTTGTACATAGGCAGTGAGTTGTAGTAAAATACGTTTTTAAAATGGGTGATCTAACATATTTAATTCATCCTTTGAAAAGTACAGCCAGACTCTGAGCATGTGCATTAGCATCAACACTGATGTGCATGCTCTGTGTCGTGTTGTACATTACAAATAACAAATTAAATGCTAGACTACTCATTTTAAAAATTACATATTTTCTTTTCTACAACTCACTGTGCACTATCACATATGGTCTTTACCAGATTCTATAGTCCACTGAAATTGATAAAACTTGACCATGCACCAGTGGCAGTTCGGTTACTGTAGTAGCACTCAAGCTTGATTAACAGATAGTGGTTTCAACCACCCGTTTTAAAACAAAATTACAAAGGGTGATTGTAATGTGATTTTACCAACACATTATCCATGTATTGTGTTTATAAGCCTTTCAAAGCTACCGACCGCACCACAAAACTTGGATTCCTCAATCACCAAGCAGCTGCCCTGAACAGGGCTAGCACGCTCCACAGCTGGAGTTCTGCCCCCGGTTGGACTCCATTTCGAAGCCGCTGACTGCACCATGAAACTCGGATGCCTCAATCATCAAGCTGCCCTGAACAGGGCCAGGCCCACTCCACAGCCGGAGTTCTCCCACCGGTCGGACGGCATTTCAGAAGCCGTCAACCGCACCATGAAACTCAGATTCCTCAGTCACCAAGGTACAGGCCAAGCCAGCCAATCGCAACATGGGAGCTTCTAGAAGCAAGCCCAATTGGTCCAGCCACTCTGCACTGTATATCTCTGCCCTGGGCTCAATCTATGCTTTTTGTTTTCCTTTTTTCCCAAAATTAACTGTCACAGCACATGATTGCATGCTAGGAATTTATTTTACTGTTTTAAATGTAAGAAAGTGATTACAGCCCTGTTAGAGTGTAGTTAAGCTATACTGAATTTCTCTCCACCTCTCTTGGTGCCCAATTTCAAGTACCCTGTTGTCTTGCTAATCTCTCATCCCTCACTGCTCTGTCTGACCCTTTGTCCCAGCTGCCTTTAAATTGCTCCTTTTTTCTCTTCAGCAGCTGCCCTGAACAGGGCTAGCCCGCTCCACAGCCGGCATTCTGCCCCAGTCGGATGGCATTTCAGAAGCCACCTACCACACCATGAAACTCAGATTCCTCAATCACCAAGGTATGGGCCAAGCCAGCCAATTGCAACGCAGGTGCTTTCCTGAAGCAAGCCCTGATTGGTCCAGCCACTCAGCACTGTATATCTCTGCCCTGGGCTCAATCTATGCTCAGTTTTCCTCCCACCCCCCACCCCCACCCAGGCCTCCTTTAAATACTCCCCAGCTCTGCCCTCATAAGAGCTGATTCATCCTATTCATCTACAGTAAGGGCAAAGACCATGGCACAACCCTCCCTCTATCAAGGCACCTCACCCTCTTTCTTCCCCAGCCTGCTCTCCTGGAATCATGGCTTACCTCACTATTGTCATTTTACTGTTGTTTAGTAGTATCTAACTGTATTCCACCACAATGAAGCCTAGGTTCAAGACCTGCTCCAGAACTTCTTAGTACTATCTACAATACCCCCCTTTCATTTGCACTGTCCCTCACCTAGCTTGCCCCTCCCTTTACTTACAATCCACTCTCCTCACATCTGTTTTCCTACTCCCTTCTAACATGTCACTTAGAGTGCATTCCCTCTTATCTTTAAACTGCCTCATTAGTCTGTCCCTCAACAGTACTAAATTGGCATCCCGGACTACTACCGACAGCCTGTCACAACTTAAAAAGCATCTAGATCCATTCCGACATCCCTAAAGAAACTGCTGCTCCTACTCCTACTCTGCTCGGGTAATGTAGAGCTAAACCCCAGCTCTATGTCAATGCTCACCTCGCCTACCAATTTGCAGCTGCCCCGACCTCAAAATAATGTTGGTCAAATTTGACCAATTATAAGCCTGGCCACACACCAAGCCTACCTCATCATTATTATGGAATCCTGGATCAAAAACTATTACAGACCAGCAAGTAACACTCTTCAACTATAATTTCTACAGGGCAGATAGGGACACTGGGGGTGAGTAGTTGTTTACTCCAAATCCAAATTTACAGTTAGTGACATCTACTGCAACTCAAAACCAAAGGAATACGAAATTGTATCTCTGAGGCTCCATCTTCCTTCCAAGGAAAGTATTACGTGATCCGTGGCTATAGGTCCCCAGCTGGTGGTATCGAAATCCTTAATGTCCTGAAATCCTTAGTCACGACTGCCAACACAGAAACACTGATCCTCGGGACTTCAACATGGATTGGCTCTCGCAAAAATCTCATAGCTTGAAATCCCTTTGCGATGAACTGGGTCTTGTCCAGATAATGAGTGAACGATCTAGAATTAACACCTCTAATATTGCTAACTGTTCTTTCATTGATGTCATACTAACCACTCATCCCCACAAAATATTGCACTCGCAGTCTTTCACAGTTATATGAGTGATCATAGAGTTGTAGTCTGTACAAGATCTCAAACTAAAGCTCGCCATCAACCCAAGTTCATAACCAAGAGATCCTTTCAAAGTTCAATACCTAAGTTACTTGACTGACCTTAGCAAGGTCAGATGGCAAGATCTGTACCTCTCTAAATCAATCAATGAGGCTGTCTCTACCCTCAGCAAAAACCTCATCACCTTGGCTAACAAGCATGTCCCCTTTATTAAAGTGCATACCCATAAGGTCTCCACCACTGGTTTACAGGAGCTCAAGGCCGCACTTACAAAGCAAGATAAAATTTGGAATCTAGTCAGGTGAACTAAGAATCCGGCAGATTGGCAGGCATTTAGAGCAGCTAGGAATGCCTCGTAAAACACGTTCATTCTACCAAAGCAAACTATTACATTTCCACTTTAGAACAAGCCAAAGGAAACTCATAGAAAATCTGGAGAACTATTAAGACTATTGAAGTTGGCCAGCTGCTCCCTCCATCCCATCAAGATTCACATCAATGGCACAGTTATTGAAAGTAATCACCAAACCCTTGAAGAACTTAATTCCGACTTCATCACAGCTGGCCTTGCTTTTGATGCCTCGCCATACACATCTTGTACCAGCAACCATGCCAGCCCTATCATCGCTCTGAAATCTGCAGCCCACCCTTTCCAGCTGCTCCCCTCAGCTTCAAAGAATTTGAGGATTCACTCATCAAGTTAGATACCATGAAAAGTGTCGGAGATGATGGCCTTGGACCATTTTCCTTAAACTTGGCTACCACTATCTTACTGTTCCATTCTCCAATATATTCAACCTCTCTATTTTAACTGCTACAGTTCCTTCATGCTGAAATCTGCTCATATCATACCCTTATTTAAATCAGGGGACCTATGCGACTTAAATAACTACAGACCCATCTCAATCCTGAAGATCCTTTCAAAAGTCTTTGAAAAGTTGATTTATAAACAGCTGAAGATCCATCTCAAAACCTATTCTCTCCTCAACCAGCACAATCTGGCTTTCCTTACTCATAGCATGGTTACAGCGTTGGCCAAAGTTACCAATGACTGGATCTCTGCTAAGGACTTTAAGAAAGTCATGGGTGCAGTATTCTTAGACATAAGTAAAGCATTTGACACTGTTGACTACAAACTAATTGTGAACAGCCTTGCCAATATAAGCCACCCCATCCACTTCCCAGTGGCTCTACAGTTACCTAACAGGAAGGATGCAGAAAATCAAAGCAGGTGGTCTGTTCTCTGCTTCCTTACCAATTACTAGGGAGTACTGCAAGGCTCCATCTTAGGTCCTATTCTCTTCTCTTCTCCTATACATCAACAACCTCGATTCACAAATAACTAAGTCAACTTTGCATTTCTTTGCAGATGACATAGTCTTGTACACATCCGGCTCCACATTACTGGAAGTCAAGGACATACTCCAAGCCAACTTTGTACAGTTAGAAACAAATCTTATTAATACCAAACTTCTCCTAAACACCAAGAAAAACAAGGCCATGGTTCTCTCCCTAATATTTCCTCCGTCACCCTTCTCGACCACCTAAAGACTTTATTGTTACCTCCCTAGGTGAACCGATGGAAGTTATCTCTAAATTTAAATATCTCTGTATCTGGTTAGAAACATAGAAACATAGACTTTGATGGCAGATAAGGACCACTTGGCCCAAAGTCTGCCGATTTCCCTACCTAGAGGATAAGCTGCAGATCCTATTAACCAGCCTATTTCTTCCTACCACCCACAAAATTACCTTATGTCTGTATCATGCATTCTTGAATTCTACCACAGTTTTAGACCCCACACCTCCTCAGGAAGGCTTTTCCATGTGTCCACCACCCTGTCTGTGAAAAAATACTTCCTCACATTGCCCTGAGCTGTCCCCCTCTATCTTCAAATTGTGTCCCTTGTTCTTGCACATCTCTTTTTCTGAAAGATGCTACCCTCTTGGACTTTTTGATTCCACTGAGGTACTTAAACATTTCTATCATGTCCCCATCTCCCTCCTTTCCTCAAGGGTATATGTATTAAGCTCCTTTAGTCTCTCCTCATATGGCTTCTCTTGCAGACCCTGCACCATTTGGTGCCCTCCTCTGAACTGCCTACATCCTGTTAGACAACAAGCTCTCCTTTAATGATCACCTTGATGATCTGTCCAGAAGATTAAAAGCTAGATTAGGCTTCTTCTTCTGAACAGGTCCCTCTTTCCCTGGAAACTAGATTCAAGCTTGTTCAGACCACCTTCCTCCCTCTACTTGATTATGGGGACATAATCTACACTTCCTCACAATTACCAACCTAAACATACTGGACATCCTTTATCACTATGCCCTGCACTTTATTACAAACTACTCAGACACAGAACCCATCACTGTGAGCTGTACACAGCTGTTAGTTGGACAACACCTATAGTGACGCATGCTTCATGCTGGCATCTGGACCCTAAAACTTCTTCTGAACAAACCGTCAAGTTATCTAACAGCTCTCATGCATATTTCTCACAGTCCATATTCACTCAGAAAATCAGATTTTATCCTTCTCAACATGCCCAGGACTTGCACCTCCTTTGGTAGATGAGCTATCTCAAGTGCCCTCCCAACCATTTGGAACCAGCTGCAATCTACTCTGAAACTATCCAGTGTAGTCTCTGTGAAATTCTTCAAAGACTAGTTGCCTCCAAAATAAAGGACACCTGTAACTGCATCTAATCTCCTTCTCCATCCTTCTCCACCCTATGCTTCCTCTTACTACACTGCCACTTTTGAATTTCAGCTAAGTATCATTATCTTCTGATTGTTGACCTATGTAGCTTACAGGACCTAGTCTGCATTTAATGTATTCATATGTTATTACCAATATGTATTGTGTATTTGCTTGTAAACATGCCCCAGGACCTCCTTGTGAATGAGCTTGCTCAATGGAGTTTTCCTGTAATAAACTTGAACTTGAACTAGGCCACATTCTCCCCTTCACTCGAACAGAGACATACATAATGCTTGGAGAAAATGGTCACAGGCATGTGCTTTTGAACCATGTTTGTAACCTAACTTACACAGATCGAGTGACATGTGCAGCAATGATGTCATAGTGAAACTTTGAATTATCAAACTGTTGACCTCAGCTGTTGCTTTACCCACAGGTGAGCCAACAATGATTATGGCCAGCTGAGGGACTTCAGCCTCTGGGGCATAAGGGGTGGCACCAGGGCTGTATGATGTGTACCTCTCCCTGTCGCATGGTGTTACATGAGCCGTGCCCAAAGGGATATCCCAGAACTGCCCCCCTGCAAGAAAACCAGTTGTCTGGGCTCTCACCTTTTGTTGCCCTTGTGGAGAACCATCTGCAGGATGAGAGATTTCCAATTCTCCTTTGTAGTCTCTTTGTAAGAGATTACTGTGTTGTCATGTATGCATGACTGTGACATCCTCCACTAATCTCTGCTAACAAACTCTTTTTGTCTTACTAGAGTAGGCAAAAACATGAACAACCTAATGGGAAAAACTGGGAAAATTCCTCTCAACCCCCAAGGTGGGTCCCACATAGTGGGACAGCGAGTTATCTATGCCCTGTCATTCCCATGCCCCATTTTAAGAGGCTGGGATGATGGAAATTCTGATTGAGTGGAGGAGCAAGAGGGCTCTGCACAGCCCTGATCCAGGTTAAGTACCCTGTTGTTCCTCCCTATGGCCACACAAACTCTCTCTCCATGAACTCCCACCTCTCTTCCTAGCCCCTCCTGGTGGGAGTCAACCTGCCTACCTCCCTGACCTGCCAGCTGAGGTGTCTGCAGGGAAGTTGCCACAGGCAAATCCCCACCCACAGCAATCCCTTGCAGGCTCTCTATTGTCTTTCTAGGCCACATCCCCACTTCAATCCAGCTATCTGAGACATACAAAATGCTGGTACAGCCATTTGTTTATTGTACCATAATTTTAACCTAAGTTACATAGATAACGTGACCTGCATAGCAAGAACATCATAGCAATGCTCTGAATGGTCAAACTTTTAACCTTGGCTATCATCTTATCCCCAGTGAATCCAACAAAGGTACTGCCTCTAAAGAGAATTCAGCTTCTGTGGCAGAGGGGTGGCACCAGGGCCGTGTGACATGCACCTATCCCTGTCAGATGGCACTACAGATGAGGGAATGCCTGAAGAGGCTATACCCCTCACTGCCCCATACACAGAAAACTAGTTATCAAGCTCTCACCTCTTGCTGCCTCTGGGAGAACTGTCTGTAGGAGATGTGGGATTCCCCATTCCCCTTTGTGCACTCCTTGTGAGATTACTGTGCAGTCATGTATACATGACTGTGACATCTACTGCTAACCTCCACTAACAAACTATTTTTGTCTTGCCAGAGAAGGTGAAAACCCCAGGAAACCTAGTGTGAAAAAAAAACATGAAAATTCCCTCTTGACCCTTGAGGGAGTCCCTCATAGTGAGACAGTGAGTTCCATATGCCCTGCCATCCCATTTTCTGCTTTTCCTAGGGTGAAAAAGTGAAATTACAGCCAAAGTGGAGCAGCAAGAGGGCTCTGCACAGTCATGCTCCTGGTTAAGTATCATCTTGGTTCTCCCCTACTGCCACATGACCTCTTCCCTTGAGAACCCACTACCTCTCTGCCTAGCCCTCCCTAGTGGGAGTCTACCTGCGCTCTCCTCTGGCTTGTCAGCTCAGGTGTCCGGAGGGAAATGGCCATAGAAAAAGTCCACCCTCAACAATCCTTTGCAGGCTTTCACTATTGTCTTTGTAGACCACATTGTCCACTCACTCCAACAGACTGAAACATACACAGTACTTTGATAAAAATTGCCATAACCATGTGTTTACTGAACCATAATTGTAGCACAAGTTATACAGAGAGTGTAACATGTACAGCAGGAAGTCATAACATGAATTATAATGGTCAAACTTTTGACCTCATCATCCCTTTACTCCTAGGGATCTGACAGTGAATATTACCCTTACAGGGATTAAACCTCTGGGGCATAAGAGGTGGCACCAGGCTATGTGACATGCACCTCTCCACTGTCTGATGACACTACACATGTGGGCTATTCCCAAAGAGGCTATCCCCTGACTTTCCCTGCATGGGAAACACCAGTTGTCCAAGCTCTCAGCTCTTGCCACCTCATGGAGAACTGACTACAGGAGACATGAGATTTCCCATTCATCCTTTGTACACTCCTTACATGACTACTATGCCATCACAGGATGAGCACTGCTCCTGGTGCTCATCCCCAAAGCACTTATGCTAGACATTTTTCTGCAGCACTTTGTATGTCTGCTAAAACCTATCACACCCTATGTCTGATAAGTGCACATCATTTCAGGTATAAAAGTAAGGTTCAGTAGCAACTGTATCATCATGCCTGAGGATAGCCCCACCAAGAGAGTACATAAAACTCTGCATGGCCATGTTGGGCAACCTTCAGGCTTTCTTGATTGCAGTGGGGTTTCTTGCATGTCACCAGTGCCTCTGCTAAATGATGTGTTACCACATCACTTAGTGGAGGCATTGGTGACAAGCAAGAACCCTGGGAACAACAAGGAGGCTCCCAACCAAGGCCTCCTTGTTGTTCCCAGAGTCAGATTAAAAACATCCAGCGACCGTGCCTTTAGTGTCACTGGCCCAGCCCTGTGGAACTCCTTTTCAGCTTCTTTCAGGGAGGCCCCAACAGTTGAGTCCTTCAAAAGGGCCTAAGGTGCACCTGTTTTCTCTGTCTTTCTCCAATGAGGGTGATTAATCAGTAAGAGTCATTCTGGTCACCTCAGTTATTTTAAGACTGTATTTATTTTAAATTTTTATAGATTTGTCACTGCTATTTATTAACGTTATACATTATACTACCTGTCATGATTTTATTTGGTTTTATGTAAGGCGCCCAGAGCCCCAGGATTTAGCACCATAGAAATAAAATTGCCTTACCTATATGCACTCTGGATCAGGCTTCCTGAATCAGAAATATGTCTTCCTTCATCTGGCACAACAGTTCCAAAGACTTCACCAATCATAAGTAATTTCTTCCCAGATGTACCATCAAAATGTTGGGAGGACCTGCTGTTGCGTTTTCATCCATAACCTATGGAATCAAGTCATCCCATCTCATCCCCAAATGTCCCAGCAAGGATTTGCAGTTGCTGAGGGCCAAGAAGAGGTTCCTGCCTCAGACAGCTGCGCCACCTGAATAACTTCCTCATGGATGAAGGAGTGCCTGCACAATCAAAATTGCCTTGTCTGAAAACACCACCTGCTGAGAAAAACAAGAAAGTGAAAGCAAATGTGATTGCACATACCCTTCACAAGTCTGCAATCTCCATTGACCAAGCACCTGGATCTGACCATCTGTCAACCCCTCCACACTAGGAATTGTGGCAGCTCCAGTATGGAAGGAATGAGTGTTGAACTCCACCAGGTCAAAAGCCAGCCCCTCATAGCTTTTTCTATAACATGGCAAAACTGGAATACCATTAGTGGATCATGGCTTAATGGTAAAGGAATGTGATCCCCCTGCTGTCCCTTTTGGCCATGTGTTCCAGGACCCAGGTGTGTATGTCCTTCTGTATCCCTGGAGAGGCCTCAGACTGCATTAGCACCCCTGAGACTTCCTATCTGCCTTGCTCTTTCAGAGATGGAAAATACCCTTCCTGGGACACTACCACATATTTGTCCCTCAAGGCCTCTGGAATCCCTGGCAACTTACTTGGCTGGACCAACTTGGGTACCAAAAAGCTTCAGAGAAGGCCACCAAAAATGCCTTGTGGAACAATGCCACCTCTACTGCTGAGGAGCACATCTTCACCAGTTCACACCACACCTGTTTTGCAGTGCCAGACAAATTGTTCAACATCTATCTAGCCATTTTGGAGCACCACAAGACAATTCCTCCATGGCCTTGAGAACAATGAAATGCCTTCCAAATGTTGGCACACTGCCCCTGGCATCAAGCCTTCTCATTTCATCTGCACTAAATAGATTCATAGCTGGTCAACCGGGATGGGCCAAACATTCTCCCACTGCTGGGCCTGCCACACATTCAGGAAGTTCTCAACACCCTTGTGATAGGCCACCGTGTGTGGGGTGCTGAAGAATTTCTGAGTAATTCCCAGGCTTCTAGATCACCAATTCCTAGAGGTAGGCTTGGAATTCCCTTGGATACACATCCACTTCTGGGGCAAGCTCCTGGACTCTCTACCACTGCAAATGGAAAAAAGCACCAGCGATACTGTTATCCACACCTGGCACATGCACTGCTTTAAACTGGATATTAAGTATCAAACATTTGAGCACAAGAACTCACATGAAGTCACTCAGCAGGCCCTTGGTTTCTATTGTGCATTAAAGGTGGGACCACTTCAGTGTTGTGTAGGGAGCAAACCAGATTATTACTATTAATGTTTGTGTTTATGCAGCTTGTAGATAACTGTAGAAATATAGCTCATGCATTTGTGGAGACTGGTTTCTTTGTAGTATACAGGTTTAGTCATGCAGTACAGCTTCCCTATCAGTACAAGCAAGGAGCTGAGGGAAACACATCCAGGAATACATTTTGAAAGATGTCTTTCATCTGTGCTTTGTCTCCACTCACCATAGAAGAGAGGTAAATATAAAAGATTGCTAATTTTCTGTACTCATTTGCAAGACAGATTATATTTCATATACAAATGCTGTGCCGAGACTTTGTAATGTTATCTGTGTGTAACTGTATAATAGATAAAGTATATGACAGCTATTTGTGTCTTGTGTCTTATTATAATTGGTACCGTCACAGAAACCCTAAAACGATTCTTTACATTGGCACCTCTGGTGAGTTCTCTACTGATTCTTTCTCAAATAAAGTAAAATAAAAAGGGATTTGAACCCAAATGCAGTTGCACCAATAACATTCAGGTGGGACTCTGATCTTTTAAAAGGGTCATAACCTTCTTCCAGTGTCTAGGTTAAGAGCTTGGCATAACTTCAGAACTGTGGTGTCTAAAGCTCATGGTTCCTTCAACCCAAATGTCTTTAACAGTATGGAGGCAATCAATGCAAAACATTGAGCTTAACACAAGCTAGATGGGTTCTGTAAAGAAATCCCAAAGGCACTGGACCCTGTGATTATTGTACTGATAAATTTGCATTATGGAATTGTACTTGAAAGGCAAATCAGAAAGTGCAAACAGCAACATGTATCAAGGCACTAGGATTAATTTAGAGTCTGTTAGACTGTGTTAAACTTACAGTAGCAAATAACTCTTTTAGGGAACGGAATGCATTGTTTGTTGTTGGGAAAGTGAGGCACTGCCCCATTCCTTCAGTGATGTTTGTTATTTACAAAGGTTAAACTGACTTTATCACATACATAAGAACCTTTCTTATCTATTCTGTTGCTAGCCAGCCTCCATCTCCTATTTTCCTGCTAAAATAACCACGTTTCATTCCTAGTCTAACAACTAAGAAAGAAATCATTTACTGTTCTGTTTATATTTCTCTTAACAGACAGGCACGCACACTGCTTTGGAAATGTAAAATACCTGCTTGTGTTTTCAGTGTTGTATAAGCATTTTACAAATGCTCAAATGTTTGATGAAAGCTCCAAGGTTAAGTCAGTACTGACAAGGTTTATTTTTAGATTCTATAGCACATGCTGAAATAATAGATAAGATTTTGCTTTGCAGTTTAAAGATATGTCGTGTTTAAATATGTAGGCATATATCTTCTTTAAAAGTACATTGATCTGTTTTAATGCAAAATGTTTGGTGTGGTATAAACTAATGTGATTACATCCCCACACTATGTTCGTACTGCAATCATCCTTCAGTTAGGGAAGTTCTGGAAGCTGGCAGCCTGCACGAGATATCACTAGCCTAAACTTCTATGAGAGGGGGCAATGTTTCATTGTGAAATGAATCAATAAGATTCACATTTCTGTGTTGTGTGTGTGTTAATGTTTATGCATTTAAAGTTATTTTTAGCTATTCTGTTAGAATGGCACATTCCTGTCATCTCAGTTGTGTAGGGGTTCCATGTGCCCCTATTCTGTAACAAACAGTTTTCCCTTGTACTATGTTGCTTGTTAAACATAAGAGGTTTATAGTGTTTTTTCTTTAGCATAGTGTTTCCGTCTCTGGGAGGGAGGGATGCTTCTAAAAGAAGCACATTTGAATTACATTGTTTCATCATGAAGAAATCCTATGAACTTGATTGCTTGAGCCTTTCTTCAAGGAGTGACTGGCTGAAATCCAGAATTTGACTGTGAGATACTCATTGGAAAACACTGAAGTTTATGTTTTAAAACTAAACTTCTTGTCCAGAATTGAAAGATTTTATCATTCCTTATAAATATATTGCAGTGTTACTGTGCATACATGGTCTGTTTTATAGACATGATCCTGTATGGAGTGGGTCACCTCAAAACCACTAATTGACTTCTCCATACTGAGGTTTCACTGACATGAATTTCACACCCTACTTTCTGCTGTTTTGTTTCTTTTAGCATCCTTGCCAGTTTAACAATTTTTATATTAAGCTTCTTTTTATATAATGGGATGCCACTGATAAGCTCCATGCACTGCAAGGAGCTCGAGGGAGGAGCTATGGATCATCCATACACTGCCACTCCCATTGCTACAGCTGTTTTAGATAAGAGGGGAGCATGGGAGAAATACAGCAGTGCTCCCAATTTGATTTGGAATTGTCCCTGTAACTCCAGGGCATGTTTCCTGTGTTTTTCTGTAGATTGCATTGTTTCATATGGAGGCTAAAATGCTTTGTTATCCTGTATAGCCAATGTAAGTCTATGGAAAAAATATTCCTGTAGATCTGAGCACTCTAATACTGATGTATCCACAACCACTTTTGAATGTCAGTGAAATTGTTAATTATTTTATGCCAATCTGTTCCAATTAAGGCCAAAACCTAAGATATACTGGCAAAACCAACTCACTTTAGTAGAAGGCTTTTCATGGCTCACCAGAGTAGAAAGTGGGGTTAATACTAATTGCCAGCAGATTAGGCCTTTACGGTCTATCGAGTCTGCTTGAACCTCAGATCCCTATTTGGGTGCTGAGGCCCTCCCCCTTGTGTTCCAGAAACCCCTATCATCCATCCCTTCCCCGGCCAGGCCATCATCTGGTACATCTGCTTTCTGTGTCTGTTCCACCCTTTCTTGAAGCCCTCCACTGTGGATCTCTGAACCAGCTCACCAGGCAGCGATGCCAAGGGTCCACCACCCTCTCAGTTAAAACCCCCTCCTCTCTCTCCCCCTCACCCTTCTACCTTCCAACTTCAAACCATGCCCTCTGGTGATACCTCCCTGCTTTAGTCTAAAGATCCCTCCATGTTTACCCTATTTATTCCCTTGAGGTACTTGAAGACCTCAATCATGTCCCCTGTCTCTCCTCTCTCCAGTGAAAACAGGCAGAGCTCCTCAAGTCTGTCCTCATACGTCAAATCCCCTAGTCCTCATATCATCTTAGTTGGCCTCCTCTGAACCCCTCTCCAGGAGCTGTATGTCTCCTCAAGTGTGGTCTCCAGTACTGTACACAGTACTCAAGGTGTGGTCTAACCAGTCCATTGTACAGCAGCAGAATCACTTCCCTGCTCCTAGCGGTGATCCCCTTACGATGCATCCCAACATCCTGTTTGCCTTGCTAGTTGCTCTCCTGCACTGCTCAGAGTTATTCATACATGCATCCACCATGACGCCTAGGTCTTTTTCCCTGTTGAGGCCTCCAGCCTCCTCCCAGGGCATACCTGTGTTTAGGGTTTCCCACCCAAGATGTAACACCTTGCACTTGGTGATATTGAAATTTAATTTCCATGTGTGAGCCCAGCTTTCCAGGGTGTCCAGGTCCCCTTACAGGGCCATCCTCCCTCTTCCCCTCAACTACTGCTCCCATCTTGCAGTCATCAGCGAAGAGACTCTTTTCACACCCTATACCCTCCCTGATGTCTGATATGTATGCATTAAACAGGATCAGACCCAGGACCGAGCCCTTCGGTACTCACTACTGACCTCTCTAGGGTTCGAGAGCTCCCCACCGACCACTACCTCTGGGTGCATCCAGCTAGCCAGTTTTCAACCCATCTGACCATCAAAGGGCCTACTCCCAACCCCATCAGTTTCTCCACCAGACCATTGTGAGGGACAGAGTCAAATGCCTTGCTGAAGTCCAAGAATAATACATCCACAGGCTTTCCCCTGTCCAGTTCTGATGTTACACATTCGAGAACTCCACAAGATTGGTTTGACATGAGCTACCTGGCACAAATGAAAATCTTTAAAGGCTATTTACCTTTCTGCTGCTACCAGATATGGTGTTACTCAAAATTTATGATGAAATGGACCATTCTCCAAACCATGAGAGGACCTACCCTTCTCCAAAGCATGGGAGGGCCACCCTGTACCACACCAGTGCAGCCCCACTGTGTATAAAATCAATATTACAGGAAATTGCAAGGAAACAGCATTATGTAAACTGTTCAGTAACATACTAATGAGGAAGGGATGCCCATCCTCTGTTTTTTTCTTTTGTTTTTCAGATATTTAGTAATGTGTGGTTGACAGCTACAGCTGGAAGGGCAACAGAGGTTGCAAGTCAAGAGATACCAGCTCAATTAAAAGAATAATTCAAGATTATTTTAGTGTCACTACACTAACACACTAAAGAGGAGGGAGGGACCTGAGGTCCTCCTCTTTATTTGTTTTGTCTTTCGGAAATATATAAGGGTGCCTGTGCTAATCCTATTTCCATTGTGGCATGTTTCCACAAAACTTGGACTTGAGTGACCATGCTGCCTGCCATAATTCAACCACTTTCTCCCATGTTTTCTACTAAAAGACTTTCTAATAATTATGGCATCATATGTAGATAGATAGATAGATAGATAGATAGATAGATAGATAGATAGAGAGCAAGCAGACTGACAGACAGACAGATATATAAGGCAGACAGACAGACAGATAGATAGATAGATAGATAGATAGATAGATAGATAGATAGATAGATAGATAGGCAGACAAGCAGATAGATAGATAGATAGATAGATAGATTTATTTTATTTATTTAGTGCCCTTTCCCAGGGCACTGAACAATAATACAATAAAATATAAAAATACACACAGCAGCAGTCACAATACATGTAGCAGTTATAAACATTTCAAAGGAAATAGAACAATTAATAAAACATATCTATCAATCGGTTCAAAATGCATAACATATAAAATACTTCAGATAGCTAAAGCTCAAAGGCCTTACTAAACAAATAAGTCTTCAGGCCCCTTTTGAAGGCTTCCACTGAGGGTGCCTCCCTAAGATGACTAGGTAGTGATTTCCACAGGGCTGGCACAGCCACCAAAAAGGCTGTTTCTCCTGACTGCAGCAACCTAACCCTGGGAACCACAAGGAGACATACCTCAGAGGACTGAATATGCTGTTGACAGTGTGCCTCGTGTACTTTTGCAGAGACTCATTAAGAAATATTTCAGACTTTTGTTTAAATACAATCTAGGTCATGAAGGCACACGCTTGAACAACATTGTTTCTGCTTCATATTTTCTGGGCAATACATCCTTCAGTTTCAAGCCATATGCAAGAGCCATCCAAATACTGTGTTATACAGTAATGTGGTGGTGCAAAGCATCACTTTGCAATGAACAGTGGCATCCTCCAATGACGCTCACCACCTGTGGCACACGTGCCTACCTATGAAGGAGCTGGGACCACACAATGAACTTATTGCTATTGTTCTCTGAGGACTTTATTAAAATGTACTGTTTATGGATAAACATGTTGCATGAATCTGTGACCTTGCTCTTATTACATGTGGGAACATGTTCATTATTGTTCCATATATTTTCTTTGCTTTTAAATGTGATTGCCATTCATCAGTCAAAAGAAAATAATGTATTGTCCTACAACAGTTTATACATTCTTCTGTGATTTTGAAAATTTTCTCATTTAGCACATGCCTCTACTAATGTATGTTTAATACTATGTGGTTCAAATGTATACATATTGTTACTGTCTATCAAACAGTAGCATAAGATCCTGTGGCCAGGCAATGGATTCACCCCAGGCATGGCTTATTCCTCTTTAAATATCTACTAGGACTGGATGGAATGGTCAGTTCTGTGTTGAAGTCTATTTGGGTAAGGGATATCAATTTGAAACAGGGCTATAAGGCAAAATACTGTGTACTTTGGGACCAAGCAAAAGGTACAAAGCCTGTGCTGCATGGTCTTGATGGGGTAAATGCTTTTTTCTTTTCTTTCATGTAAAGTTTTATATCATGTTAGACCCCACAATCCCATAGCTATGCCATACAGAAGGCCCCATCATGGAGCCATTCTATACCAAACAGGTTCCAGACCTAAAAGGTTTTACCGGCACCCTCTCAGGCCTATTTGTGTCCAGCTTGACCAGATGTATTAGGGCTGACATGGAGATCAATAAGAGACATAGCATCAATGTTACAAAATAGATTTATATATATATATATATATATATACAGTATATATATATATATATATATATGGAATTGCAGGCCTAGCACAAAAGACAAAGTACATGTGATAAGTGTATCATATCAGTATGAATATATTACATGTTGGTTTAATGAAACACAATCTTTAAAGGTGTAACATAAACTCATAGGTAAAGGAGTAACATGCACAGCCTATGAGAACTATGTTCTCACACTAATTTGTAATTTGCTCACATGATGCAGAACCAAGGGCACTTCCCAGTTCTCATCTCTGATAACTACAGTATTTGGGCAAGTGGTATTGCCCAGAGTTTGTAACCACACTCAGGATATCCATACAGGATGCATTGAGGCCTGTCAGAAGTTTTCCTTCATGACAGCCAGGATCCTGGGTTATGTGACTCTGCATCCCAATTGAGGCAGTTTCTCTGCTTATGTTTGACCCTGATGTGGATCTATTTGACAAACTGGCTGCAGTCTATTCTGTGGGTCACTTGAAAGGTGCCATCTATAAGGAACAGGGTAAAGATCTTTCCTTGGTCATCTATAATCTCACCATGGTGTGTTGGCAAGTTCCATATACAGCTAACTATTCAGTAAGAGGACATCGACTATGTCTGATGCAATGTTTTATTGTTTATTGTATTCTAGGAATTAATACCTTTGAGCCAAGGGTCTTTTACAAAGGTTCTGGCCAAATTGGGTACAAGCAATAGTTAACAATGAGTGGTACAATAAAGTACATTGTGGAATAAAAGAGACATGAACAGTCAAGTATCAAAGACACTTGTGAAGGACAGATAATTACCAAATGAACACTTTCATCAATAAGCAAACAAATGAGGAGGGGAAAGATAGGTTAGGGAAGTGTGATGGATAGAGCATGAGAGAGAAAGGGAGGGAGGAGCAGACCATAGTTAAAGAAAAGGATCCTCTACCAGGCCTTTGTCAGGTAAAGTGGGCAGGGTGGAGAATTAAAATAGTTAGGATTTAATCAAGGCAGTCACAGGAGTTGGAGGTGGCAAGGTGAGAGAATAGGCTAGATTTAAATGCACCTAATGAGGTAGAGGGGTAATAGAGGTGCTAGGGCATTAAGCCAGTGGGGGCACGACAGGCAAATGATCATTGACCCTGGGTAGTCCGCAATGGGGACCTGAAGAGGCTGATTTTCTGATCTTCTGGTGGGTCGGACACTTGTGTTCTGGCATATCAGGTGTTGAATGCAAGGTGGGGTGAGGCCCATGATGGATTTTTAGCCATAAGGCAGGTGAGGTACTTAAGCGGTTTGAGAGTTGTCACCACCCAGTTTCAGCATAGAGCTGCGTATGTGAGTACGCCAATGAGCGCCAGTAAGCAGCCGGCAGGGACCTGTTAAGGGAGGTTGTAATACATTTAAATGCGCTTAGTAGAGGGACCCATAGGCAATTAAGCCGTAGTCAATGATTGAGATGATTGAGGATTGAATCGCTAGCTTCAGTGCTGGTAGGGTGAAGAGCTGTCTGTTCGTACAGTAACCCAAGCCGCTGATTAATAGTTTTGGTTGTATTATCGATATGGGTTGCAAAAGGTTAGGCCTTGATCAAAAGTGATTCCAAGATATTTGAAGGTAGCCACCTGTTCAAGGGTGATTCCCAGGGATGTGTTGATAGTGAGTGGTACTTTGCCTTTTCTTGTTTTGGCGGGCTTGAGAAGAGCATGGATTTTGTTTTTGTGGTTTAGAACCAGCTTATGTTCAATGAACCACATCTCAACACTGGCAAATGCTGCTGGAGGCTGAGGCGTAAGGGTTTGGATCTTTATGAGAGGATAGAATCACAGCATCATCGGCATAGAGGATAATTTGCTCTGGGCAGGATTTAGGAAGGGAGTTTAGAAAAGGCTGAAGAGGAGAGGGCCTAAGATGGATCCTCTGGAACTCCTGAAAGGACAGGCTTTGGTTCTGAGAGAACTCCTGCTATTTTACAACTTGAGAGCACTGGACAAGGTAACTTTTATCCAGGCACCAGAACCCTGGGAGAGCCAAAGAGACTGTAGTTGACTGATGAGTAGACCATGGTGTACTGTGTCAAATGCCTTTGTTAGATCAATGTACACAGCTCCAGTTAGGAGTCCTTTGTCCAAGGCCTTGTGGGTTGCTCCTGAGAATTGAGTAGGGCTTGATGTATTTAACACCTGTCTGTGGCTTTATTGGTGGCTACCAGCAGTACATCAGCTTTGCACGAATGGCACATGCCCTGTGAAGCTTACAATCTGGCACCTTCCTATGACTATACTGTCATCCAATATGGCTGGTCAGTACTGTCTCATTACAAACGATAAATTCTTCACATATGGGACTCTCACATGCCTAGTGGCCACCCCTCACTTCTGTTTTACAACTGCTGTGTACACTTCCTTGGACAAACAGTTATCCTGCCAGTTCCTGTTAACCAGGAGGAATGCATCCTTAGTGAACCAGGCTATCAAAATGATGTCATCAATTACATTCCAAATTTTAATGAGCATATTTCTCCACTCTCCCAGCCTTACAACTGTTGCTAGTCCACAAATGTTACCATCTTGCATTATATGTTATATTGTTTATAACATTATTTTGCTTTTTATGCTCTATAGTGTCACAGTGGGTTTTGTAGGAGCAAAACAGATTATTACTATTATTGTTTGTGCTTATGCAGCTTGTGATAACTGTAGAAATATAGCTTATGCATTTACTGCCTTTATTGGCTATTGCATACTACCAGTGCTAGCTAAATAAATCAGTATGGGGTGGTATGCTCATGTTTTAATCTGAAATGACAAGCTCTTTCTTTTTTTTATAAGGCTGTTCAGCATTTTGCCCACAGCCTCATAGGAGAGATTGTAAGGAAATGTTTGTCATTATTCTTATTATTGCCTGTGTAGATACTAGCTTATTGCAATTGTAAGTGTATTACAATGCAGTATTATTAACTGTTCATTTATAACCAATGTACTGTATTACTGCTTATTAGCAAATAATTCAGTTGCAAGTAGGGACCCTTTTGGGAGATAAAGGTTTCAGTGGTGCCCTGCAGTTTGTTGAACCCACAGAATAGGGGCAGCCTTGCTATGCATACACACTCACACATATACAACTAACAGCTGCTGTAATGTGCAGTACCAGGATAAGCTGTTTTTCTTACATTCTTCCTAAGAAGGAGAGTCATAACGTCTAGTTTTTCTGATAAGTATTGGGACCCTCAGGTTGTTATCAGAATAGTCTGAGCTACATGACTAAATGTTGCTCAGTAAGAAACCAAGATATGACATGATGTGGAGACTAGTTTCTTTGTAGTATGCAGATTGAGTCATGCAGTACAGCTTCCAAATCTGTATAAGTAGGGAGCTGAGGGAAACACATGGGTGAGACAGGAATACATTTTGGAAGAAGTCCTTCATCTGTGTCTGTATCTCCACAGAAGGGAGATAAATATGAAAAGATCGCTACTCTGCGATAGTCATTTGCTAGACAGATTATATTTCATACAGAGATGCTGTGCCAAGACTTTGTAATGTTATTTGTGTGAAACTGCATAATAGAGAAATTATACCAGCTATCAGAACAAAAAGCAAGAGTCACTGCTGAGCACGTGGTGCACAATGTAAAACAGCTACAAGGAAAATGAGAAATATTACGCCACACATGCTTGGACACTGACATCAACAAAAGAGTTCAAGGTGCTCAAGTCTTTTAATGAAATTCAGCAGCTCCACACCATTGAGACATGAAATACCGGAATAAAACATATACACCAGCTATTTGTATCTTGTGTCTTTATTATAATTAGTACCTTCACATACACCCTAAAATCTTTCTTTACAGTTTTCTGTCCTGAAGGTAACCTTCTGATCTCAAAATCACACATCCCACACTACCAGAGCAACTACGATTGGAAAAATTCCAATAATGTAATCTGTTTGGTAAAGCCTTCTTCCACCCAAGATGAAGGTCACTGCTCTAAAAGAAAGCTCTAAAGTTAACACTCCCAGAGGTGTCCATGAATAGCTCAAGCTCCTAGCTGGTGGTTACCTCCAACCAGATCGACAACCCATTGAAACAGTACAGGAAAGTCAGCCACAACCCCAGGTCCTCTCTCATGCTCCTCTCAGCTACCTGTATCCTGTGGTGAGGCTTTTGACATCTGATACCTACCTCTCAAAATGATACAGGAATGACCTGCCCATGGGAATCACTTTGCATCCTAAGTTGAGCTGACCCAGTAACTGCTGTACCTTACACAAAGTGATCTTGTGTACCTTTGTCACTCTGTTTAACAATTCACTGAGCACCCCCACCTTATGTGGTAAGTGACACTCAGTGGCTATTATGTCAATCTCAATGTCCAGGTTTGACAGCATGGTGTATGGTTCCTCTGTCTTGTCATGCAGTAGGAGCACTCCCAAATCAGCGACAAGGCCAAGAGCCTGGAGTCTCTGAATCCAAGTCTCCCCACAAACAGGAACTCATCCAGGTAATGCACTACATCTGTATGAATCATTCTGCATGTAGTTGCCCTGTGCAAGAAAGTGATAAATTGTTCAAATACAGACATGCCATGGCACTCATTGGCATGCAGTTGTTTAACATAGTACTGACCATTCAATTTCATCCCCAATACATCTCTGTTCTCTCAGTGTAAAGACAAAGATGGAATGTGGACTCTATGTCCACCTTATTTAATAGAGCCCCACATCCCACCAGATTAGTCAACTGTACTGCCCCATCAAACAGCACAAAAGACACTGTTATGTAGTATGGATCAATGTGGTCACTTGACAGAGTCCTCTATGGGTAAGACAAATGATGAATCATGCTAAACTTACCAGATTTATCTTGGGACTAAGTTGATAGGTGACACCCTGAGGTGTGTTTGGATGGTACAGCAAATGGCCCGCTAATCCTCCTGGCCATAGTCTCCTTCACCAGCTTGGCTCAGACTGTCTCAGATTGTTCCCTGGCAGATGTCAGGTTCTCAGCCTCATATGAGTTTTGGGAGCTTTACAGAATTCTAAAACCTTCCCATAAGCCATCAGCCAGGGCCCGAGTGGCTGCTCAATAAGAAGAAGAAGAAAAATCAGCATTTATATAGCACTTTTCATACATCCCGAAGTGCTTTAGAAGCAATGCTGGACTAGTAGTGAAGTGACTGAATGTGTGGTGGTGGCCATATAGCACATCATCACCCACACACAACCTGGATAATTGTATGAACCGGTTTATGGGAAGGGGAATGTTGGCCAGGACACGGGGAATATTCTCTACTCTTTAAGAGGGCCCTGGATTCTTTTACTTCCACCTGGACACCCACCAGGACAACACCAGAATGGGTAGAAGGACCTCGGTTTAACGTCTCATCCGAAGGGCCGCACACCCCAGCAGTACAGCACCCCCAATACTGCACTCGGATGCCAGCGATTTTAGGTGCAAGTCCAATCCGGTAGGGATTATGGGTAAATGATCAACAAAACCACAACATAATGTGCCTTTATTGGCATTGGGAAGCCTGTTGTGCCACTTCGAAAGGGCCATGGCATGGTGGTTCCTAGTTTGCATTGGGTGAATGGGTGCGATTGGCCACATGCCATGCGCTCATGCTTAAAGCTTCACTGATCCACATAACACATCCCATGATTAAATGATAACAGCACCCCACCCCGCCCCATTGTGTATTTATTTATTTAGTTTACTGCTTGTGCTCCTGTCCCACCTTTTGGTGATAGCAGTCTCCAGACTGGAAAGCCAATGTCAATGTTTTAAACTCCCCACTGAGATCAATAGTCCACAACAGTGGAAGGTTCAGCATGTCCTAGTTCCTGGTTGGGTCATTTGTTTTCTGCAATGAAATTCTTTATTGTACTCCAACCAGCTCACCCTCCCAGTTTGCTGGCATGCCTGATAATCAACTAACTATAATAATTCAATAGGCCCTGCCTTAAATGGGTTAACCTAAGACAAAATACCTGCAAAATTGCAAAGTGAGCTGACCAATTTTCTTAAACTTCCACCCCTTCGTCTTTGTCCCTTGTTGTCCTTCTCATCATCTAGCTCTTTGTGTATACTAAGCAAGGTAAATATATATACACATATTTCCATTGCCAGTCTGCTGCCTAATCTTGGCAGAGAGTGTAAGCTCATTGGCTTACAAAGCTGATGGTAACTGGTAACAGCAAAGTTGTGTTGAAATAGGAGCTGAAACCATCACATCCTGCCCCACTGTCAGTGCCAACCCTACTGTAGGCTCAGGTTATTTGCATTTCTGCACCTCAGTGAAAGCCAGCACCTTATCAAGCTTTTCATTGAGCAGTAATAGTCCCTGTGGGGTGCCTCTGTCTGTGGAAGGCTAGAGGAGCTGGGATTACATCTACTGGCTGAGGAGGTTGCACCATTGGTGGAGCCACTGGAGCAAGTGCAATAGGCTACACTGGAATCTGGGATGGGTTTGCAGGCTGGGCTGGCCTTGCTGGGGGAGCTGGAGGAAGTGGGACCCCTCCTGACCTGGGAGACCTGCAAGACTTGGAGGTTAATATCTGCTGGCCTGTGGAGGCAAACACCCCCTTCTCCCAATGCATAGCCACTTGGTTGTTGGGTTGCCCTCTGGCTGAGACCCCTGAAAGTATACCTCAGCAGATCCCCAGTTCTTCAAAACTCCAATTTTGAAATCTGTCCTACCATGCAGTGGGTGCCTGCTGGGGTTTCTGCATCCTACCTTTCATCACTGGGGCCACCAGTGGATGGTCCACTGGAGCTGGCTCCAGGAGTGTCAAAGGCTGTGGATGCAGGGTCAGTTGAGCTAGAACCCCAGATGTGCTGGGCCTCCTGGTTCTGGAATCAGGCCTCCCAACATGTTTTGATGCCAATATCAGTTCAAGATGCACTCCAGAGTTAGCATGTAGTCACTGATGCACAGATTGACTGGAAACACATGGGGCAGGATATTCTAAGTGTGGCACAGGAATTGCATCCAGTCCTGTGCCATGGCACTAGGATCTGGCAGTGCACCAGACCCTTCACTGCAACTGCACCTGATTTTGCAATCTTGGGCGCAGTTGTGTAGTTTCCACAAATTACTGCAGATTGTGCCAAATATCTGGTACAAGCTCCATAAAAACAGTTGATAGCATCTCCATAATTTAGACTGGAAAATGTTGTTCTAAGTTGCAACAATTGCCGCACAGGATAGAAAATCTTGCAAGATCGCCACAAGCCCCATGCACCATATAGTTGATGCACTGTGGCTTGTAGCAATCTAAGATATTCAAAAATCCTGCCAATGAAATTACATGCATAACCAATTTATTGGTGAAAAATACCACAAATACAGACCACACTGCTACAGAAATTTATGGGAGATGTTAGACCACATACCCAGATGCCCCAGAAGTTTGCTCATTAGAGCTTCCTTGGGAATGTTTTCCATTTTGCCTGGGCAAGTCCACCAACTGCTGTTTGAGTTCGTCTCAGTACTCATCCCTTTATGGGCATCCGGACTCTGCAAGCTGTGAAAACACAAAACACAGAAACACAAAAACGTGTCTGCAGTATCTACCTTCACTTGCTACAGCACCACAGAGTTGCACTGTGAGGAGAAATTTGGGTTAGCCATATTTTTTTTTGTTGTTGTGTTTTGTGAAACCCGACATGCCAGGGGAGTGCCTTGCCTTGGCAACCTGGCTTTCCACTGACATGACCCCAAAAGGCCTTATCAAACACACTCACCCCTTATCTAGAAGTAGTGCCTGCATCCCCAAGGTCTTTTTAAAACACAACTGAACATTGTTTTATAACAAATAACCCCACTACTAGAAAGACACTGCTAAGAGGTGATGCCGTGATTCAAATGATGTAATGTTTAATGTTCTCTATTTGCCACATTGTCAATGACAATAGAAGCATCCTGAGTTTTGGACCAGAAGATTCCTGTAGAATGAGATTACCCCCACTTTATTAGATCAGTCTGGCTGCATAAAATAATTTATAATACAGTGCACCCTCTTAAATGCACATCCCTTTCTCACAGAAGAAAATGTGCATTTAAAGAGCCCTGACAGCATTAGGAAAACTTTGAAGAAAGTAAGATTTATATTCGTTTCTTTATTACTTCATATTTTCAGTAATTAATTCCATTTCTTTACTACTGAAAACAGTTGCATGAAAACAAGATCCCTATCCCCTAGACTATATCTAGGCTGGCTGCTTCTCTACACATGACATCACAATTCCCTGTTTATGACATCATAATGATCTCCACAGCAATATATTTTGATGTCATAAAGAGAATTATGTCAGGCCAGGATTCACAAAAATCACAAAGTGGCACACAAAAGTTTGCATGGTACCTTGTGATTACCCAGGGCACAAGCTCGCTATTCACAGACAGACAGCAAATTGCGCTATCCGACTGTGAATATCACTGGATAGAGGCAGTGGTAATGCCAATACCACTACCTGTAATCCCACCAGCTCAGCCCGACCCCAAGCCGAGTGAATACATTTGCAAGCATAAGCCAGTGTGCTAAATCGGTATTCATGAATCCAGCCATGCAAATAAGCCCCTTGGGTATGCATGGCACTAACTGCCATTTACATGCCCATTATGGGCCCATTTGTATGGCCTGCAGCAGAAGATTAACATGCACCCCAACACTGATTGTCCTCCAGATAGTGAAGACAAATATGCCTGGTGGTCTAGTGGTTTCTGCCCCTCCCTGTTCACTGATCCTCATTTAAAAACAAAACATTTTCATAGTGTAGTCATCCCTGCCTCCCTGATGCCCAATCCCCATATCAAAAATAATGTTTTCCATGGGGGAGTGGTCACTCCCCTCCCAATCACCCGATCCCATAATAAATAACATTTTCCACAGTATAGTGGTCCAGCCCCTCCCAGATCCCTGTATTAAAAAGAAAAATTATTTCCATAGTATAGTGGCCCCTTCCCCTCCAGTGCCTGATCTCTCACCCAATAGTACCTTTCCATAATACAGTGTTCCTCTCCGTGCCTGATCTCCTGCCTGATAGCATGATTCCATAATGTAGTGTCCCTTCCCAGTGCCCAATCTCCCACCCAATAGCATGTTTACATAATGTAGTGTCCCTCTCCGATTGCCTGATCTCCCACCCAATAGTGGTAAATCCCTTTTCCATAATGTAGTGGTCCCATCATCACTGATAGCCACCTCCATATAGACAAAAAACACTCCATGGTAGTCTAGCAGTCCCCCAACCCCAACCCTCTCAGGTAATCACCCACCACCCCACTCAACCCCCAGCATGACTACCAGTCAGCGAGCAGGACAGCCCTCCTCACACATCCACGTCTGCTGGCTGACTGAACTGTCAGTGACAGTGTACAGTATACACTACAAGCCCATTGGTTGACAGGTGGCAGGCAGCCATGGAGATGTGAGGATGGCTGTGCTGTTCACCAACCAGCAATCATGATGGGGAGCAAGTGATGGGTGATTACCTGAGAGGGTGGGTGGTTGGGGACAACTAGACTACCAGGGATTGGGTTTTGTCTATTTGGGGACAATGATCGGTGACAGAGGGGACCACTACACTATAGAAAAGGGATTTATCACTATTGGGTGGGGAGATCAGGCACCGCAGCAGGACACTACATTACAGAAAAGTGCTATCAGGTGGGAGATCAGGTACCAGGAAGGACACTAGAATATGGAAAAATACTATTGGTGGTGATTGGGCACCCGGGAGGATACTACATTATGGAAAAGTATTATCTGGTGGGAGATTGGGCACTGGAAATGGGGTAGGACCACTACACTATGGAAACTTTTTTGTTTTTTAATATATATGGGCATTAGCGATCGGGGGAAGGGACCACTACACCATGGAAAATTTTATTTATTGTGGGATTGGTGACTGGGAAGGAAGATGGACCACTACACTGTGGAAAAATGTTGTTTAACATGGGATCAGTGATTGGGGAGTGGGAGGGACCACTACACTATGGAAACAAATATTGTATAATGTTGTGTGGGTGACTGGGGTGGGGATGGTCACTACAATATGGAAAACTGATTTTTACTGTGGGGGAGCAATTGGGGACTGGGGAGGGGTAGGCATGATACCACTGCCAACCCACTAGGGTTGTGTGTATTACCACCATATTTTGTTGGTGGTACTTTTGCTCCACAAGGACCTTCGCAAAGGCCCTTGCATGGAGCAAAACCTTCATAAATGGGATTGCGGAGATATGCAGATCCCCTCCTTCATTTGCATTGCAGGCCCCTTCCACTACTTTGCCTGGGCACAAACTCAGTTTGTAGAAGCAAACTGAACTTTGTGAATACCAACTATTCACAAGCACAGTTTGCCACAGGCAACCTGGATTTGCACCGGGCAAAGTTTTGTGAACTGGCCCCAGATGTAGGCAGACAGTGAGAGCTAAAAGGCACAGATACTGTATTCCTGCAAAGACCCTGGTAATAAGGAAATAAGGATGAGAATTACAGAATAAAATATGAAATCTAAGCTACGTTTATGCCCAAATATTACATTTTTCAAAGTTGTCTAAACTATGTCAGGAACTCTTTAAGTCGGCTGAACACTTATCCAGATCTATATGTTTTCAATGGGAAAGACTGAGCCTGAAATCTGTTTTTTTTAATTTTCTTTACTTTGTACTTAGACTAGCATAAAACATGTATAATGGCAAACAAAACACATTAATGTGATTGAAAGACATGTTATTTAATTGTTTCATTATTTTTCACTTTAGTTCACTGTATTAAAAAGGCATTATAGACATGATGCTCATTAAATTATTATTTTCACACCAGCTAAAAACAGGCTGCCCACTTAACAGATGCTAATTACACACCAATAGATAGAGTGCTGGACTGTGTAAATGTGCACTGAACTGCAATGTGCATTTAACCAGTGTGCAACTAACCAAAAATATAACATAAATAGTGTGCATTTATCCGGAATGTGCACTTATCCAATGTTACTTACATGGGCTCCACTGTAATTTAAATAGTTAATTGTTCATTTAAGTCTAAGTCAAGTTCCTATAATGTGAAATGTGAGCATTTTAAATCAAAGAAAGTAACATTTATGTCTCAGTAACTGGTTGGGGCAGTTAGAACTTTTATATCAAACTACTGTAGGTCTGCAATTTAAACGTAAAATGCTTCTTTTTTTATAAATTGGATCTGTGTTACTGATTTTACTGATTTTGAAAATGGGACAGATTAACAGAAGAAAAACTATGACTGTTTATAGGCAAACATGCAACCCCCAAAATGGGCCCAATTTTCAGAGAGACATCTAGACTGGCACAATACGCCAATCACCAGCTGCAGCAAACTCCTTGTGCACCAGGGACCCTGCAGCTAATTTCAGTACAAAGGAGGTCCCTGCACCAATGTACCTGAGAGTTGCCACAGTCAAAGAGTTGTGGCAAATATTTGGCATACTGGAGGATTTGATTGAGGGTCCCATCAAGTCCGCTGCATGGCGCAACACCAGTCCAGACCATGAAGTTGGGGATGGAAGGAAACCTGGGAGGTCATGAGACAAGGCAGAGACCTGAGGGGTGCCAAGTGAGTGGCAGGGCAAGGCATTTGTGGCATGGTAGACAGGTGGAACGAGGTGGATGTGCCTGGACAGTTGGACAGAGCTGCTAGGACCAGGTATGCCTGGTAGCAAGCATTAACTCTGTTCCTGACCCCAGCTTCCACCAGCCCTGACACCTGTCCCAGAGTTTACACTGTCGATGACATGCAGTAGTAAGCAATGGCTACAGGGTACTAGGTGCAGACAGTGGACGGGACGCACTCGGACACCATGACATTCTCCTGATGAACAGCACACTACATGGAGCTATGCTGATGTACTGACACACTGTCGGGGACAGTGTAATCACCAGAACAGATGCTTCAGCTGGTAGCACCTGGGGTCAGGGATGGAGTCAGTGCTTGCTATCAGGAGTACTGCTCCTAGTGGCTCTGTCCAGCTGACCAGGGCACATCAACCCAGTGCCAGCTGTCTACTCCTGCCACAGATGCCATGCCCCTGCCACTCACTACAGCACCCCCACAGGTCTCTCTGCCCTGTCCCATGTCCTCAGGCTCTTCCCCAGTCAACTCCTTCCAGACCTTGGACATGTGGCCGTTAGACCAGCTCATGGCTAGTCAAATGTCAGCCTCATCTTGCAGACATGATGGGGCTTCCAAAATCCCAAATAAGGATACTGCAGCCCCACCATGGCACAAGCTTCCTGACAACCTGGTGAACCTGCACTTCTGGCACAGGGGTAGCCCAGTGCTGCTTCAGCACATGGCATTCCAATTTTGATGGAGCCTACGTTCAAAAGTCAGGATTGCTGCAACATTTGGTGCAAGGTGCCATTTGCAGCAAATCCTTTTGGCACAGGTACCTTGCACCAAATTCCACCCTCTGAAAAGTGAGCTCAGTAAGTTCATAGGTAGTGCTCTATCTTGCAGGGCATTTACTAATAGTAAAAGAAGGACATAGACCCATTGTAGACACATTGCATTGTATATGGCATGGATGCCTGCCTAAGATGGCAACCATGTCCCAACATGCCTGTGTGGTTGCCCAACCCAAGGTGACAGTTGCAAATCAGCTTGCATGTGTGGAACTCAGCTGCTTGAACAGTGCATAGATTCCTGGCAAGCACATGGCTGCCTGAGCTCTAAGTGCTTTTTTATTGTAAATACCTTTGGCATGATTGTTCAAGTGGTGCAAGAGTAGAGATGGGCAGTGCCCATGCTCATGTAGTCCCTGACAACCCTGGCAAATGGTGACCTGGTACATGTGTGCCCACACTGAATTCTGTGATAGTACCAGGAGGCCTAACCAGCAAGTGGCTTGAATATGCCCCTAGCACACTACCACCTAAGAGATGCTGTCCCACCTAAACCAACCCTAAAACTGCCTCTTCCCTAAAACCTTAGTCCTTTCTCTTTGTGAGGTGAAGCACAGAGAAATGGTCAGGTGCTATACTGCATTAGAGATAACCCTGCTTACCTATCTCCCACTCTCTTTTGTGGCAGCTCAGTCATGTTTTGATTCGCGAGTTTCTTTTTTTTTTTTTAAAGGCTATGCCTGCAATTAAATGGGTGGGAGCAACCAGCCCTCCCCTGCCTGAACTGTTTTAGTAAGCTCCCTCAGCCTCACTCAGAATCACTGTTTCTTTACTGCAGCCAGAGGCTCTGCCAAGTCCCCCCTTTCTTCTGGTGTCTGTCTCCCACTTTCCCTTTGTGATTTGGATTTTCTGCTTGGTTTGGGCCTCCTCCAGCTTTTAGGTCAGTATTTTGCTTTCTACCTTCCTAGCTGCAGTTTGTGCTTCTCTCAGTCACCTATTCCTGCTGCTTTCCTGTTCTCATGTACCTTGTGTTTCTTTCTGTTTTGGTTCTTTTGGGCCATCTCGTTTTCCCACTGTCCTGCCTTTGCCATTTTCTTTTGACTTGTGCTATTTCAGGCTCCTCTGTTTGCTGTTTTTTATATGCCTTTTCAATCTCTCAGTTCAACTACAATTCTTAAATGTTTACACCTGGCTCTAGCCAGGCAGCCAATCCTTTCGGCCAGAGCCAGCGTTAGGAACCAGCAGTCCCCACAACTGTGGGAGCCCCTAGTAAAAGAGGACCTCACATTTAGCTGCAACTTTACATAGAAGAATATGTTCCAATTTTCTTTCTGGCTGGCAATCAAACATAGTTCTCCTGTTGCTTTTTCTTTCCAGCTGTCATCTAAGCCTGTAGTCTATCACCTCCACACCCATTTGCCACTAACCCATTACACTTAATAGTTCCCTTTGAAGTCTGAACCATCATTGCTTAACCTGACACAAAAGGGCCATCCAATGTACAACGAGTTAACTTACTTGTCACAAATTAACTATATCCCCTCCCCACCCTGCTCTCTCACTCAAGTATGTCTCACCTTCAGGCATGGTTGCCCCAACTCCAACCCCAAACCAATCTCAAATCATTATCATTGTGATTGGTTGGCATCCATAACACTCCAGACATTACCTCATGGGTTTTAGCCCACCTGATAGGCTAGTGATGCACATGACCCAGATCAAATTTCCAGCATATTCAGGTCCCAGAAACCCCTGCTCTCCAGTTTCAATCGTGCATCTGATCAGGCAAGAAGCACACCAGGAATCCCTGTCTGCTCCTAGAAGGTAAGACCTTAAATCAAGGATTTATATCTCAAAATTGTTTTCTTCAGGCTAACTCAGCAAGCAGTTACAACAGTTTTCTTCTTTGGGACTTTGGATATTGATTTTTCTGGATTTACCAGGTGCACTAACCTAAGCTAGCCCCTGCCTTAGCGTCTGCCACATCAGGGGTTTTCTAGCAATATGTGGATCTTAGGCAGATCTGAAGGAAGTAGAACTCCTTGTGTTTGTCTTTCTGGCAGGTTATTCACTAAAATGCTCTGATTGTGTCCTGCCAGCCTTTTTATGGTGCAACGTTTTCAGTCTTGTGATGGCTCCTATGGGCAGGCCCCTACTCGGGCCTAAATTAGCAACTCCTTCAGTTGCCCTTGCACCCCTCTTTCACGAGCAAATGACCGCCTGCAACAGCGCTCCCATGCCTGGCGGCCTATCACTCCATTTGCCACCACGTTTCTCCTGTTCCTGGCCTCAGGCCGTGGAGAGACCAGCGGCCTGTTCCGACCAAGCGCCGACCATGTGGCACATCCCTGGCTCCGTCGATCACCCTCTGCAAGCCGCCCCTCCTCCCATCGCCTCCTGAATGCAGGAGGCTCCGCACTCTGTCCCCACACCGCTGGAAGGGAACCAACCATGTGGGCGCCCGCCCCACGGAAGCATGGTCGAGCAGCAGTGGGGGCGACCCATAGGCCTGTTGGGCCTACCACGGCCCGACCTAACCCTCCTCCCTTAGCCGCCTCAGGTCCTTCAGCTGGCTCTGCACTCCCAGGCCTTGCAGCTAGGCCCACTGACTGGGGGAACTCCGTCCTCGCGACTTGTCTGGGCGGGGGATTCTTCTAGCCTTCTCGCGCTTCCCCACCCTACACCGGGCTGTTTCACCTGGAGTGTGTGAGAGACCCCTCCGCGCTCCACCCCAGCAGAACTTCCGCGTCTTCTGTGGCACATCCTTTCCAGAAAGAGGCAGGGTAACCATGCTCCCTACCTGGTTCTGCCCCCAACTCTCATGAGGAGTGTGGACGCTAATCACCTTGTTCCCTGGCCTCTCGAGATGAAGGGAAGGTCCGTGGATGTTCATCCCGTTTTCCTGGGGTCCCTCCCATAGCGACCCTCCAGTGGCCCCCACTCTTCCCAAGCCTCCTGCTCCTGTTTCTTCTCCCGGCCTCAATCCTACCCCTACCACTCGGGTCCCTCCCATAGTGACCCAAGTAGGTAGCCTGATTCACCTGGTCTCCTCTCCGGTTGCCACGGCTCCCTCCCATAGCGAGCCGTGGCACCAGACCCTGTCCGTCTTTGCGGGGTCCTCACATAGCACCCCTCAACCTCAGCGGTCTTCTGAAGAGGCAAGGGCCTTCTGTCCCAACCACTCGGTTAGGGCACTAGCCTCCTAACCCAGGGTTTGTGGGTGCAATGTTTTAAAAAAAAGGGAAAACTGCAGGGCACCATACTAGCTCCGTTTCAAAGTATACCTTCTCTCCTTCCAGATGGTGAAAGCAAAGAAATGCTCCTCGGCAGCGCCACCCTCCTCCCCAAACTCCAGGCCCCCTCTGCACAGCCTGCCTCCTGGACGACGATGATTCCTCCCTGGAGCGAACCCCGCCCTGGCCCCAACAACCCCGGACCCAGCAACCCTACGTGGATGGATCCGGCTCCTTCGATCCAGAACCAGCAGGCTGTGGTTGCCATGATGGAGAGCCAACAGAACTTTATGCTAAAAATCATGGAGAAGCTGGAATCCCTCACCCAAAACAGGGCAAAGCCACCAAACTCAGAACCCGACAAAGGCGGGGGGCAACCAGAGGAACTTCCGAACCCTGAGGACACCCTTCCAGACATTCCGCACTCAGGCGCACGAGGGCGAGGAGAGGGATGATGCAGGAAGAGGATGAAGCGGACTCGGATGCAGAGGATATGGAGCTGCAGACGACCCCTTCGCTGACTTCAAAGTTATGCTCATTTGACATGATCCCGGGTTCATGAAGATCATCAAGGCCACCATGGGTTTCGACACTGAAGACACCGAGAGAGCAGGCCCGAGTCGAGCTCGACCCAATGATTCAACTTAGACCTCCAACCACAGAGACTTTTCCCGTATGTCCGGCGATCGAGGACATCTTCAGTACAGAATGGCAATCCACCCAACCGGGCAGGATGTCAAATCGCAAGAATCTGGACAAAATGCACCCAGTACAAGGGGAAAATCGGACGCCTGGTGCAAGGCTCCCACCATCGACCCCAAGTGGTGGCCCTCAGCAAAAAGACCGATTCCATGCGGCACAATAGCCCTCAAGGACCCTATGGACAAAAAGGTCAAGGACATGCTCAAGAGGACATTTGAGATTGAGGGCACCGCTGCAAGGCGACCACCACAGCCATCTACATGACCCGGGCACAGATCCGCTGGCTCGAGGAGCTCCAGGAGCAGGCCATCCCTAAGTCTAGGAGGCAGAACTGTTGGAGTGCACCTTGATGCGGCCAAATACTCAGCCGATATGGCGGTAGACACCCTGCGCCTCCAGGCAAGGCCACCGCTATCACCAACCGTGCCTGAGGGCACTGTGGCTGAAACTGTGGGACGCAGACCATGAGTCAAAGACATTGTTACAAAACTTACCACTTCAGGGAAAGCATGTTTTCAGGGAGGGGCTGCAGGAGTATCTGAAGCAAAGGAGGAGGGCAGGACCTCCTCAAGAATAAGGCCAAGTTCCCCTATCTACCCTCCCCGAGACGGAGGTTTCGGGGAACAAACCATACCAACCCGAAGGATACACACCAACAGGGCCACTCCTTTCGAGGCAGAGGCTCCTTCCCGGCTTCCGTGGGTCTGTATCACCCGAACTATCAGCCCTCATCCTTCAGACCCCGCGGCCAAAGAACTGAGGTCGAGGTAGAGGCTTCAGGGAAAGCAGCAGTAACTGCCCCTCCCAAAAGCACAAAGCCAGGACCAGTACCCACCGGTGGGGCAAAGGCTAACTCTCTTCACCCACCACTGGATCAACACGACTTGGACAGATGGGTACAAGACGTGGTGGCCAAGGGTACTCCATAGAGCTATCCACGCCCATATTCCACACAGGTTCATCTCCTCCCCTGTAGCCAGGAGAAGGCATCCCACATCAGATCCAACAAATCTTGTCAGAGCTACTTCAGAACAGGGCCATTCAGCCTGTTCCTCTACCAGAGCAGGGGCTGGGGATTTACTCCATATTCTTCCTGGTACCCAAAAATCGGGGAACTCAGGCCCATCCTAGACCTGAAACATCTGAACCGCATGTAGTCTCCCACCGATTCAAGATGAAGACCATCCGATCCACCCACGATGCATCCGGTAGGCGATTTCCTGATGTCTATAGACCTAAAGGACGCCTATCTCCATATCCCATCATCCGGAAACACAGGCAATTCCTCCGCCCACATCCTAGGCCACTACTTCCAGTACCAGGCACTGCCCTTCGGCCTGTCATCAGCCCCGAGAGTCTTCAACAAGGTCTCCATAACCCTGGTGGCCAGACTCAGGAACAGGGACTGGACATCATCCCGTATCTGGATGACTGGCTCATCCGCACGGTCAGAAAACCAGGCACGGATACACATGGAATCCGCCATGCAGGCATCAAGACCAGGGTTGGGTGGTAAATCGAGAAAAGAGCCATCTCAGCCCCACTCAACAGATCGAGCATCTGGGAGCGCCATCAACTCGGCCGAGGGGTGGGAAAAACTGTCCCCAGCACGAAGTTTGCAATTTGATGGAGCTGGCACGCCAGATGAGGGCCCGCCACCACACCACAATGGGAAGATAGCTCAGTTGTTGGGCTGTATGACCTCTTGCATAGACTTCGTACCCTGGGCCAGGTGGCACTTGCGCCCGCTCCAAAATTACGTCCTGTCACGGGGGCACCGAGCGTAACACAATCTTCAGTGCATGGTACCTCTACCCCATGCAGTGAGATCCTCCTGACATGGTGGACAATGGAGGGAATCTGACCAGGGAGTCCCTCTGAGCCCCCGCCCAGTCTCCATAGAGAGCGGATGTGAGCCTTCTGGCTGGGGAGCTTGCCTAGGAGACACAACGCACAGGGCCTATGGTCACCAGCGGAGGCGAAACTCTCCATCAACATCTTGGAGATGAGAGCCGTGTCCCATGCCCTGAAGGTTTTCAGGAGCCAAGTACTGCGATCGGGTCCTGATCCGTTCCGACAATCGTGTGGACGGTGGCCTACATAGAAAGCAAGGTGGGACCAGGAGCAGAGCCATGATGAGGGAGGCAATGACAGTCCTCAACTGGGCCCAGGCACACCTCACCTGCCTGGGCGCCGTCCACCTTGCAGGAAGTTGAACGTCCATGCAGACTGGCTCAGCAGACAACAGGTACACCGAGGAATGGCAATTACACCTGCCCTATTCCGGATGATCCAGGCAACATGGGGCCTATGTCCATGGACCTCATGACATCAGGGACAACGCCCAGGTCGGGGAGTACTATTCGCGGTTCAGGGACAGCTCTCCCAGGGAATGGATGCCCTGTCACAAACCTGGATGCGGAGGAACTCCTACGTCTTCCCACCACTTCCCTGATTCCCCAGGTCCTAGCCAAGATTTGGGAGTCAGGCCACATGGTTATCCTGGTGGCCCCATACTGGCTGCACAGGGCTTCATTCGCAGCAGTCTGAGAGATGTCGCTAGCCAGCTTCAGGATACCCCACGCCGGACATGCTCTCGAGGGCCAGTGCTCCACCGACCCCCGGACCCTGAAACTCACGGCCTGGCTCCTGAGAGGAGGAGACTGAGGGCAATGGGGTATCATGAGTCGGTCATCAGCACCCTACTTCAGTCCAGATGGACTTCCACCACTTCCACATACGGGAGGCAATGGGCCATCTTCACTGGTGGTGCCGGAACAGGGAAAGTGCCCAGCAGACCGACATGGCTACCATCCTACTATTCCTCCAGCAAGGACTGGACAAGGGACCAGCGACTCTTCCCTCAGGGTGCAACTGTCAGCCATAGGAGCGGCCATAGGCCTCGTTGAGGATACTCCCAGGAGCTCATCCCAACACCGTACACTTTCTGAGGGCAGCAGAGATCCTCTGACCGAGAACTCGACTGACCATCGCACCATGGGACCTCCCAATGGTCCTTGAATCCCTCAAATCGGTGCCTACGAACCCCTCAGAGAGACGGACCTGTTCTGGGTTGGCCTCAAGACATGCTTCTTGGTGGCCATCTGCTCGGCTAGGAGGATCGGGAACTGGGAGCCCTATCCCGCGCATAACCCCACAGTGTTCACCCACTAGGGGTCAGTCTGAGAACAGTCCCAGCCTTTCAACCAAAGGTCTCCACCAGCTTTCACAGAGAGCAACCCATCGAGCTGCCCACTTTCCCAAGCGGTTCCCCGCATGAGCCCCAGCAGGCCCCTCACCACCTCGATGTGGGATCAATCCTCTCTGTGTGCCAGCCCAGAACCCGCCCCATGAAGACAGAGAGGCTATTCGTCATTGCGAAGGGGCAGAGGCAGGGCAATGCCACCTCCAAAACCACCATCGCCGGTGGCTAAGACGAAGTCATCCAGAACGCCTACACAGCAAACTGGCTGACTCCATCCCAGGGATCAAGGCTCATTCCACCAGAGCTGTCGCCACTTCCTGGGTGGAGAGAGCCAGCGTATCCTCTGAAGACATTTGTAGGGCAGCCACATGGAGCTCCATACACACGTTCGCCAGACACTACAGGCTGGAACAATTACAGGCCATACGGCCCACCTTCACCACCCAGGTCCTGGTGGCAGCATCCTCAACCGTCACCCCTTAGCTACTCGGTTCCCACCCGGATTTCTCACTGCTTCTATCTACCCATGAGGTAATGTCTGGAGTGCCATGGATGCAACCAATCACAATGGTGTTTACTCACCTGGTAAAGGTGATTGTAGTTGGCATCCATGGCACCCAAGGCCTCCCTCAGAGTGCTCAGAGGACCGGTTCCGGACTAAGGGGTCATCATCCGGTAGACCACAGGGAACAGATAGCATGATTGTTTCTAATGATAAATGACCAGTCGGACCTCGGGTCTGGGACTAGACTGTAAATAATAGAGGAATAAAGAACAGGCCCCAGGGCCATTGTTACTACTACGCCATGGTCCGCTTCCTTTGTGTCTCTGTTCATCCCTCTTAGTACTTCTCTTGGCTGTAACTGCACCGTATGTTTTTTTCGTGTACTAATTAACCTTATTTCAGCTATGGAAGATTCGAACTGAGAGCAGGGGTTTCTGGGACCTAGATATGCTGGAAATTTGATCGTGGGTCATGTGCATCACTAGCCTATCAGGTGGGCTAAAACTCATGAGGTAATGTCTGGAGTGCCATGGATGCCAACCAACACAATCACCTTTACCAGGTGAGTAAACACCCATTAGCAGACAGAGAGAGAGAGAGAGAGTTATGATGCTATCAGGGGACCCTTTACATATGAATCCCACAGTGTTGAGGAAGGCTGAAAACTCTGCAGACCCAACAGGAACCCGTTGCTACTTTGAAGGAAGAATTGCAAAGGTGTCATCCTGACCTGGGCCTGTCCTGTCTAAGTTTGTTGTGGCATGAAGAAAGTGTTAACTGGTGTAGTGCTAGGATTCATGAAACCTGGAAAAGTATGACACAAAATTAATTTATGCATTAAACATGCTAGTCAGGGAACAAGAGTTGGCAGGGAACAGCTATTATCATCTTATATCATTTTCCTTTACGCCCAAAGAAGCAATCACAGATATACAGTACTGAAGTGGAAATGAAAATTCCATCACAGGCAGCATCAGTTGGCACAGGGATTGTGATATCGTTCTTCAGTAACAGCATGCAGTCTATCAATTGTTTTCTGCATGGACGTGTTTGTATGATTTTATAATGTAACAATATTTATAAAAAGCACTGTTGAAACTGCAGTTGCAGAGTTTGGTGATGTTTTGTAGGAGGACTGAGGCCCAACTAGTAGTCATTATGCTTAGTTGTTTGTTTTGTGAGGAATTTGCTATTGTCTTATGTACATATTAAAAAATAAAAACGAGCACTGTCTTATAGACAAATAGTAATACAGGAACTGTATTTGGGGGTGCACACAGTTGGTGAGACCCCATCTGAGTACTGCATCAAGTTCTGGAGATCCCATCTCTGCAAAGACATAGACAGGATGGAGGCAGTTCAGAGGAGGGCAACTAGAAGCCATATGAAGAGAAACTAAAGAAGCTTAATATGTATACCCTTGAGGAAAGGAGGAGGGGGACATGATAGAAACTTTCAACTACCTCAAGAGAATCAACAAAGTTCAAGAGGAATAATTTTTCAGAAAAGAGATGTGCAAGTACAAGGGACCCAATTTGAAGATAGAAGGGGACGCTCTGGGGCAATTTGAGGAAGTATTTTTCACAGAGAGGGTGGTGGAAACATGGAATGGCCTTCCTGAGGAGGTCATGGGGTCAAAACAGTGGAAATTCAAAATGCATGACACAGACATAAGGCAATTCTGGTGGGGGGTAGGAAGAAGTAGGCTGTTGGTTAACTAGGATCTGCGGCTTGTCCAATAGGTAAGGAAATGGGCAGACTCGTGGACCAAGCAGTCCTTATCTGCCATCAAAGTCTATGTTTCTATGCAGTTATATGGGATTGAAAATATAAGCTCTTTCAGTTTTAAAAAGCTTGCTCTTCCTAATGTCCAACCTAGCATGTCTGGATAGGGGATGGGCTGGAGTTTTGGGAGTAGTTTTGTCAGACTATCCTAGTTTGAAAAGGGCTGTGAGAACACATCACAGACTTACTTCACTACAGAATGAGTCTTGAGTCAACAAAGAAAGTACCATGTTAGTGGTTCTGTTGGTATGCTTGCCTCTAGAGCTAGAAGATAGGAAGATTATGGGTTCTAGTCTCACACCAGCAACTAGGCTACTACCAGTACTGACACTGTAGTGCACTATTATGGGCATTACATGGTTGAGAAACAAACCTTGGCTTGGTGCACCTTTCTTACCATCCATATGTAAATTATTAAAGTAATGTGCAATAGTCTGTTCTTACCAATGTGCGATATTTTGTATAAATTACTTTTTCTAAGATGCCTTTCCTTGCTCTGACTTTGTCGAGGGTTACCGAGCCAATAATGATAATTCTGTGTGTACTCAGGCATATCATGGTTCTCCATAAATTTAGAGCCCCAAAGCCATCAGTTTGCTGGCGGGCCCAAAAACTGGAAAGCTGGCCCTGCTTTGGGTTCTGTTGTTCACTTCAGTAGCTCCTGCTTCCTAGTTTTCGGTTCCTATATGACCCTGCTTCCCTTGCAGTTTCATTTGTTATTTCTACTGCCTCAGACTACCTGGCTTGCAGTGCATCAGCAACTATCACCAACCTCCTTTACGGAACTGGTTGGCATGCATTCATCATTTTGTCCAAGCTTGCGGCATTCAGTCTCCCACAATGTCCTGTCATTCTATGTCTCAGTCAGTTATTCAGCCTTACCTATGTTTTGCTCTACCTTGTACTTATAGCTGTCAGGCTTTGGCCTCCCAATATTCCTGCATTCAGATACATGCCAGTAACAACCATAGCATGGCTTCAGGGCTCCTGTCCTTTAATCCTATGGTCTTGCTCATCTCCCATGAAGTCTGTATCTTGAGAATGGTTCCGTCAACTCATGCAGCGTCCTTCTCTTTCGCCATTTGGGTGAGAATGCCTTATGCTCCAGGGAAGCTTTGACCATGCAGATCAATTTGGTGGCACATCCTGATGCAGCATTTAAGACTTAAGCTGCCATGGGGTGGGGTCTCTAAGTCTATAGGGGCTCCTTTAGCTGTGCAGAAAACAGCAGCACCTTTAAAGCTATTCTTCCCTACAGCTGCCTAAGGTTCACCTGGTCTCCATCTCCTTCCTTCCTCTGCCCCTCAGAGTGAAGATCATATAATTCCAAGTCCTGGCCCTCAAGGGTTCAGCTTTCTCTAGGCCTCCCTTGTGGAGGCCAGGTGAGCTACCTTTCAGTTGTTGTTGCTCTCTTTCTTTGCCTTGGGAGGTTGGGCCTCCTTCAGATAGCTTCCTTTAGCTGCAGAGATCAGCTCACAGCACCCCAGGGCTTTCCTTAGAGGATAGAGTGAGAGTCCTTCCTCTAAAAAATCAATTAATTAATGAATCGTCCTCTGAATTGGGTCTCTAAATTGCAGTAGCTGAGCTTTCACTAATTTATCCCAAGCCTGAGAGAAGGCAACCAAGGCTTTGGAGCCCAGAAGTTTCCCTTCATAGGGGTTTATTCCTCTCCTTTATGCTGAAGGTTATAAAATTAGGCAGTCTCTGCAAGAGGTGATCCATAATGTAGTACATTTCTTTTAGAATAATCTTTACCCAGGTAGGTTTCCACTGTGAGTTGGGGTTGGATGGTGGCCCTCCTTCCATTTTGCCATTCCCCTCTCCTTGCAGATGTTATGCCTCTTCTGATATGAATTTTGATATCTGTCAGTCATTGCTCAGTCCAGTCTCTGTTTGTTACCAGTCATCGCTAGTTGCCATCAATCTGTCCTCTCAGGCTCTGTGTTCATCACTCGCTGATCAATACTTTTGGGGCTGCTTCCTAAGGTACCTTTAGCCTAAAGGAATTATGTTTCTGTGGCACCTCTAGGGATGGAGCCCTCCTCAAGAGGGTTCCTTTCCTTCACAGTACTCTGACAGGGTAGTAGTTCCCTGTGGGACAGAGAATGTGAACATCCAATATAGTTACCTATGACAGTCACCAGCACATTCATTCAAATACTTTACCTTTAGACAATCAACAGAGTTGCACAAGCATAACTCTTCACTATGCTGCATAAGCCCATTGAATTCAAAGCCTATGCCTGCAATTCAATGGGTGGGATAACCAGCCATGCCTCTTGCCTGAGCTATTTAAGTCAGTTCCTCCAGCCTCACTCAGAAGCACTATTTCTTTGCCCCACCATCCTCCCTCCCTTCCTCCTCCTCCTCCTGCAGCCTGCAGCTCTCTCCTCAGGGCTCCTTCCTAAGGTACTTTTGGCCTAAAGGAATTATGTTCCTGTGGCACCTCTAGGGTGGAACCCTCCTCAAGAGGGTTCTTTTGCCTTCTCATTACCCTGGCAAGGTGGTAGTACCCTATATCTGCATAACATATCTGCAGATATTATAGTTTCACACTTACGGAAACCTAATGATTTCCTAGATAACCAGTTTAGGTGTGTATCTGGTGTACTGCTTAGGAAATGGCTATCTGCCAGTAAATCTCCAAAGTTATTTGTTTTCCAAATGTAATTCTGGATTTTGATCCTATTTCATTTTTCAACACGTTATCTTTTGAAGTATGGACCAGTATTTATGGATCACATTACATATTCTCCTGCCATGCTGTTATAGGCTGTTGAAAAGGTGATAAGCGGATTTTTCTTGTTCCTTATTTTTTGGGACCAATAATGTTTTCTATCCAGTGATATGGCTTTCTTCACTGCTTTATCCAGAAGTCCTGTATCATAACCCCTTTCTCTAAGCTTTTGTGTCATTTCCTTTGCCTGTTTATCAAAATTGTTGAGCTCTGTGCAATTCCTTCTCTGTGTAATGTACACGACTGTACGGGATACAAATTTTTATCTTTTTAGGGTGAGCACTGTGTGCCTGCAAAACTGCATTTGCAGCAACAGGCAAGGCAAGGAAAGTTTATTTTATGGCACCCAATCCCACAGGCTCTGGCCTTCTAACAATTTGAACAAGCAAGAGAAATAAATAAGCATATAAATACAATTAAAACAGTAGTAAAACAAGGTGATACAGTAAAGCCCATAAATTACTCTGAATAAAATAGTTCACCAGATCAGAGAATCATGTCTGGGAAAGCCAAAGAGAATAAGTGGGTCTTTAGAGCGGCACTTGAGCGTCTCAACTGATGGGGCCTCCTTGATGGATGGAGGTAGTGCATTCCACAGGAATGGGCTGGTGACAATGTAACACTGCTTCCTGGAACTGGATGATGCCACTTTGGTGCCTGGGGCACTGCACACAACATGGTTCACTTTTCACAGCCCTGGAAGAGAGCCCAGGTAAAGGTTTCAAGTTGGACACTGTGCTGGGCATGCTGTCTGTGGGGCTTTGATGGTAGATCAGTTAGGGCACAGTGGTGAGTTAGTGGTAGGAGTTATTTTTTTTTTATTTTCAGTGCCTTCCAGTTTCAGTAAACTTCATCCCCCTGCCCGCATGCTAAATGTTTGATTCTAAGTTGTCAATGCAAGTTTCTGTAAATGTGCACCTCTTCTGGTCTGGTCTGCATGCTGGATCAAAGCTTCCATGCTGGTTTTACTTTGGACCCAGTCATCAAAAATCCACAACTCTCACTGAAGAGCTGGAAATGTGGAGGTGTCTGCTGGTTGGTCCAATGGCTGTTCTGCTTAAGTCATTCATTTTTCTGAGTGGAGTGATGGACTGTGAAGTGTGTGGACTGTGGAGCAACCATCTGTAGCTGCAGGGGTTGATGATTCTAGGTTCTCTCCTATGTTATCAAAGCAGGGTGCCTCCGAAGGTGCATCTGCAGCTTGCCCTCAGAAAAGTGGATGTTGCTAGCTCTGTCTCCTGGAAATTGCTGGAGTCAGGACTGGTTGCCACAGTTTCCACAGAGAGGGAATCCCCAATCCTGCTGGTGGTGAGAGTCAGTGGGATCAGAAATACTGTTTTATTTGCTATGGTGAATTAACTCTGGCAGGCAGGAGGGGTAAACTCATTTAAGAACTGATGTGTCCCGTGTTTGCAGCAGTTCTGGTGGGAGCAGAACAATTCCTTAAGTTTGATCAAAATCTGTGTCCGCTGGAGCCTGCACAGGGGGAACTGATAGGAAGTCCCTACCTGTCAAAAGGATACCGTCAGCTTAGGTTCTGGCTACACAGCAACCTATGCATACTGACCATCAAAATCAGAAGACTCAAAAATCTTACCCAACGCCCGACAGACACTCTTCCACATAATCTCACAATAGCAGGTGATGTGGAGTCAAATACAAGATTCCTGTGCACATCACATCACACCCTTGCCGTACCATCCTCTAACTGGTTTCACACTAACAGCCTAAAAATAGTACACTTGAACTGTTAAAACCTGCATCCCAAAACAGCAGAACTAGAGGCATGGGTCACCATTTTTAAATCCGGCGGTGCTCGGAGTCTCCGTAACATGGATAAAACATTCCATCTTCCCTCACGAGTGGACATACATGGGTACACTACCTTTTGGCATGACAGGGTTGGCAAAAGAGGTGGCAGTGTTCTCCTATCCATCATGTCCAACCTAGCAGCAAATGAAATTCCACCACCAGCTTCCTTAACAACTCCTGCTGAATCCATCTTCATCTCCATAACCCTTGGTAACTTCCAAAATATTCATAGTGGGTGTGCCTATTTACCCCAAGTCTGCCACTGCTGCCATCCTCGAAGTTACAGCCTCCTCTCAAACCTTCCCCACATGAACTAATTATGTGTGTACTTCATCATAGACTGGTTAACAAAAACAAGAAAGTGGTCCACTCCAGCCTAGTGAATGCAAACCTAATGCAACATGTCACTGAATCCACCAGAAGTAACAATAGAACAGGAAACCACTCCCTCATGGACTGGATTATATCTAACTGTGCTCACCGAATAATTGCCTCGAGTCTTACCTGACAGCATCAGTGATCAGTCACTTGCCAGTCTGTTGTATCTGGAGGAACAATTCTCCAAACCCTTCTCCTAAAATTGTTGAATCTTGTAACTTGACACCCTTTGACCGTGCATCCTTCATTAACTCTCTCAATAATGTAAACTTACAAACCCTGCTTACTGTTGACCCAGCCCTGGAATACCTAATTGACACTGTCATGGCCATAATAAACATCCACACCCTCTCACCGATTCAGATCAAAAGGAGCCAAAGAGCTGTGGTTGACAAAGAGATAAGAAACCTGATGTTCAAATGAGATTTGGCCTGGTAGAAATACAAAAAGTCTGGGCTCACTTAGACTGGCATTCATACAAACAGCTCAGAAATACCTGTAAATCAGTAAAAATCAAAATGTAGAGGACCTATTACTGCTCAATCCAAAAAATAAACTTAGTGACCCTCAAAGATTTCTGGGCTCTAATAAACTCCCTCCTGAAAGACAAAACCTACACCTACCCTGACATGCTATCTACCAAGGACTCATTACTATCTGACCCAGCCTCAGTTGTAGACGGTCTTAACAATTTCTTCATGGATCTCACCAGCTATGTAGCCCCTTTCACTATAAGCCAAGACAACCACCCTCTTCAGCCACAAATCCCTTCAGGGCCACCACACCACAATTCCACATCAAATTAGCAATCTGAAAGAAGTTCTCTGGCTACTTCAAAATTTTAATGAATGCGGATCACCTGGCCATGACTCGCTAGAGTCACAATTTTAAAATGGGGAGCATCAGCACTTGCCGTCCCAGTCCAAAATCTGATAAATACAGTAGATCCCTTCTCGCAGGAACAGTCCCCATTAAATGGAAAACAGTATGGTTATCCCAATACAAAGAGGCCAGGCCACCCTGTTGAAAACTACAGACAAATCTCAATCCTCTGCCATCTGGCTAGGTACAAGAAAGAATAATTTATAACCAACTCCAAGACTACTTGAACTGCACCAACTCCTATCACCATGCCAACTCAGCTTCCATAAAATCATAGCACTATTACTGCACTCATAAGAATCACCTCTGATGTTCACCATGCCTGCCACTGTGGTCTAGCCACAGGACTCATCTTCGTAAACCGCACCAAGGCTTTGACCTTGTGAACCATACGCTGCTGATACAAAAGCTAGAGACCCTGGGCTAGACCAAATATCCAGTGCCTGACTTCAAGACTACCTATCCTGCCAGATTCAAAGTGTCAGTTGGGCTAACTGCCAATCCCCTTCAGACAGATTACCCATGGCATTCCTAGAGTTCTATCCTGGGCCCCTACTCTTCTCCCTATTCATTAATGAGCTGCCTGGCTTCTGAGAGGAGTCAGTCCACATTTACACAGACGATGCCATTTTATACAACTCCTCAGCAGACACTCAGTGGCTAAATCAGCTGCTGGAATCTGACTTCTGCCAATTAGAAGCATGGTTCCTTGACAACAATCTACTCTAAACACCAAAAAAAACAAGACTATGTTTTTCCATCCCCGCACCTTTAAAACTGCTCTTAATCCTCAGCTCTCCATCCTCTCAAGCAATGGGAACCCTTGAATTGGTTGAATCCTTTAAATACCTGGGCATCCTGCTAGACCCAAACCTTACCTTTGAGGCTCATGTCAACAAAATTACCAAAACCATTGCCCAAAAGATTGTTATACTGTACTGTATTCATCCCTGCTATCTGCTGCATCCTGCCAACAAATTGCCACTGCCTCACTTCTTCGATTACTTTGCTATGGGGCCCTGCTATTCTTATCTCTCCAGGCTGCCCTTTTGTATCAATTGAAACAACTATACCACAAGATAGGATGCTTTGCCATTGGAGCACCACCCCAGCAACACCATTGCAATGTACTCACATCCTTGGCTAGCTACAACTTGAAACACAAATTCCAGTATGCGCTGTGCCTCACCTATAAGCTCACATAGCACTACACCCCCAAGCCTATCTGACATTAATGTGAGAAAGCAGTATAGGAAGCCTCTCTGCTCTACCTCTCTTCCGCTCTTAACCATACGAAAGACATGTCTAACCTCGGGCAAAGATCCTTGCCTTTGGCACCCATCGACCTGGAACTCCCTGCACCCTATCTATCCTCTCCTGCATTACTCTTCCTCAGTTCAAATGTGCTCTGCTAACCCACTTATCCTACTGTGAGACTTGTAACTGCCCCAATTGAATCACATTCTTATGCCTGAACCATGCTATGCCACAACTCTAATACTTAATTCTCAGTTACTACTGTACTGTTCTCATTTTGATCAACTGTATTTTGCTTCACTATTTCTGTATTAAGAGAATACTGGTACTCATGGAAAACTGTCCTTAGACTACCAAACCTCCCTTCAGCCTAGGCAAAAATTGTAGAACAGCCCTTCAGTGTTCTGCTTTGTGTAACCGAGAACACCAGTGTTGCTGTCCTGTAGCTGGGGCCCCATTTTATGCTGCCGGGTGTACGGACCCTATTCTTTTTACTTTGCCTGGATCTTGTCTAAGTGTAACCCTGTACTGTAGATTGTATACAGAACTGTGAATTTAATTGTATTATAGACTTACTTTTTGTGCTATACTGTTACATTATTTCCTATGACTATGTAATGCACTGTACCTCTTTGTATTAGGTATACATGATATATGTCTGTAAGGTTTTCATATGTACCCCACCACGGGTCACCCTGTAAAAGGGACTGCATGGTCTCAATGAGCCTACCTGGTTATCAAAATTCAAATAAATAAACAAATAAAGGAAGTCTGTCCAGTGAGAGGGAAAGACTGTCTAGTTTATCCATTATGACTTCCCTCAATTAATTAGTAACTGTTGTGGCTGGTATTATTAAGTGTTTTGCTTTATGCACTGTATTTATTTATTATTTATCTGGATTTTATGGTTTGGATGTTGGTGGGTGTCTGCTGTAGATTTGTTAGTAGTGTGAGTGGGATGGTGGGTTGTTGGTGGTGGTAGTAGTGTAATTTGGATTAAAAAAAAGAGAGGTTTTGTTGTACTATGCAACAATGTGTTGCTTGGGTCAGTATATCCTGGCCGGGTTGATCATATTTCAGTGCTCATGGAGGGTACGCGGGGTGGGACTGTGGCCATCTGTTTTAGATCCAACCTGAACTCCATGCAGCCAGTGGGTTCCACTTCATCATTTGAATGCATTGCTGCTTGCCGGAGCCAGGTGCAGGCTGCAGAATCCTCCTCCTCTTATACCTGCCTCCAGGGCAAGGAGGAATTTCTGCAGGAAGTTGTGGATTTTGACTCGAGAAGATGTTGGAGTCACACAGATTGTTGGTTCTGGGGCACTTCAGTGCTTGAATCAATGATGAACTCTTGAATTTTGATCATGACTTCCTCCAGACAATGGTGCCACTGAGCCTCATAAAAGCTGTTGCATCTGTGACCCACAGTCATGGTCATGGCTTGGACCTACAGTAGTGTTCTCACTGGGTGTGAAATCAATGACCTCAGGAATGGATCGATCATGTGGTTGAATCACTGCATGGTAGAGTTCTCATTTGGGGCCCCAGTTAGTTCTTCCCCTATAGAGATGGTCATTGCTGATCTTTTTAGGTAGTCCCAGAGGGACTGATGGCAGTACTGGATCTATCTGGCATAATGTTGCTTGTGTGACAGGTATGGGTGAGACAGTGGCAGCCTGTAATAGTGCTGTGTCCAAGGCACTCAACTCTGTTACACTGGTTCATATATAGCTCAGGTCCTCTTGCTTAAGACCCCTGTGGTTTGATGAGGCTTTCAAGGAGCTGAAGACCAGGGACTAGAAGTTGGAGTGTTGTTGGTGAAGTGTCAGTCCAGAGGGACAGAATGGCTTAGAGAATTCACTACAGTGAATATCAAAGGGCAATCAACCATAAGAAGGCAGTGGTCCTGTTTGGCAAAGATTGCTGCAGGGAGGAACAGACCGGATCTGCTTTTTCAGACTATAGACAGACTACTTCACTCTGTCTGTCTGCAGCTAAAAGAGCAGTTTCAGCTATTCAGTTAGAGGAGTTCACTCTGTTCTTTCTGACAGGGTGCTCTCCATTAGGGCTGGGATCTCTCCAATAGCATAGATGCTGCCCTGCAATGGCAAGTCAGGCATTTTCAGAGGCACTCCTATTGTTTGGAGTGAGTTTAGGCGGTGGTGGTGACAGAGGTATGCGAAGTGATTTTGAAGTTGCAGCCTCCATACTGTGAACTGGACCCAGGTCTGAAACATCTCTTAATGGAATGTGTTGAGCCCGCTGGTCCAGTGTTTGCTAAGATTGTCCGGTGCTCCCTTTTGGAGGGACTTTCCCCAGTACCCTGAAAGAGGCACTGGTGTGGCCCTTCCTATAGAAACATCTCTTGACCCTGACATCTTGACAAATTATAGACCAATTTATAACCTATTTGGGTAGGGTTATTGAGAAGTAGTGGCTCTACAGTTTGAGACACACCTTGCAGCCTGACATCTTTGAGCCCTTTCAGTCTGGGTTTAAGTCAAGGCATACTACTACAATGGTGTCAGTCAGAGTGCAAAATTATCATCACAGGTGAGAGATAGAGGGTGGTCAACGCCATTCTCCTCGATCTCTCCTCAGCATTTGACACAGTGGACCATGTAGTTTTGTTGGATCACCTAAGTGAGCTCTGTAGACTCACCGGTACTGTCATCAACTGGTCTGAGTTCTTTCTCATAGACAGGACACAGAAGATAGTGTGGGGACTTTTTCCTCCTGCCTGAAGCCCCTGCCATATGGAGTCCCTCAGGGTTGGATCCTGTTGTCTGTATTGTTTGCAGTGTGCATGCTTCCTCTGGGTGAGACCATTAGTAAGTACAGCTTGTGTTTCCACTGTTATGCAGATGACACCTAGCTGTATATGTCCTTTGCACCCAGGATGAGAGGCACTGTGTGGGTGCTTAACAAGTGACTGGATGTCCTCTAATTATCGAGATTTAATCCTGACAAGACAGAGGTGCTAGTGACTGAGCCTGGTCACTGGTGGGATGTGGGTACTGCGGGATGGAAACAGGGTTATTCCTTGGCCCCACTCTTCTGGCTGCATCTACTACGATGAAAAATCTGTGCATTATCCTTGATAATGGATTGACACTTGAGGCTCAGGTGTCGTCCATCATCTGGAGTGGTTTTTACCACCTCAGGAATATCACCTAGATCAAAGCCTTAGTTCTGCCTGATGACCTACCCTCACTGGTCCACACTTTTGTAACATGTAGACTTGAATACTGCAACGCTGTTTACCTCGGGGTCAGTGGACGGGTTCCGCATTGCCTACAGCTAGTGCAGAACAAAGTGGCCAGGTTGCTGATGGGCCTTCAGAGGTCTTGTTGCATGACCCCAGTCCCGTGAACCTGCATTGGCTGCCGGTGAAATGGAGAATCACCTTCAAGGTGGACTTGCTTACCTATAAGGCTCTATACAGATTGGGCCCTGGCTACCTGAGTGACCTCCTGACTCCAATTCACCTGTCGCTCACTCCACTCCTTCACCAAAGGCCTCCTGCCAGTTTCCAGGGCTGGCTAAAGACTTCTGGAGATCGATCATTTGAGGTGGCATGCTCAGCCCTGTGGAACTCACTTCCAAGATCTCTGGGGAGGCCCCATTGGTGGAGGTGTTTCAGCAGGGTCTGAAGGTGCATCTTTTAGAGAGGCGTTTGTGAACTGCTTGTGAATCTACAAATAGTAGACTGTTGAATTATTTATTTTAAATAAGGATCTCATATATTTATTGCTATTCTTTAATTTTTGTTGCCATTGATATATGTTTGTACTTGATGTATCTTATTCACTTCAGTTTCTTACCAGCCTGTACAGTGCCCAGATCCTCTGGGATGGGGTGCTAGATAAATAAAATCTATTTACTTACTAGTTATTCCTCATTCCTGCTTAAAGACCTGCACCTTTGACCCTACCCTCCCATCAGTCAAGGCTTATTGGCACTATAGGGAGTTTGGTATCATGAGAAAGACCAGGAAGAGAGCAAGAGATGTGAGGAACGCTGTTGGAGCAGTACTGATAGGTGTATTGAGGATCAGGAGACACCTTGAAGTTAGACTGGGACTGAGAGAGACCAGATGTGTTCATTGCCCATATTTAAGGTCCGCACCAGACTGAGTGGGCAGGCAACTGAGGGGCTGACTGTCTCTATCTGTCTCCTTCAGGCAGTGATATGTAATGCTGCAGTAGGTCAATGAGGAATAAGACTGCAGTTATAGTGGATCTTGTTTTCTGTCACCTTGGCCTGCATTACCAAGACCTGGCTAAGGGATGACTCTGGTACATTTCTGGAGGTGTTGATCCTGGCTGGGTTCTCAGTTGTGACTGACCAATGTGGGACCACAGAGGAAGGAGGATGGCCATCTGGTTTAGATCTGATCTAAATCTGGTGGCATACCCAGTGGGGATACTGAGTCATTTGAATGTATGACTGTGTGTTGGGGTTCAGGTGCAGGCTGTAGAATCCTCCTTGTGTACTGCCTCCAGCTCACGAGGGGAGTTTCTGCAGGAAATCACATCCTTCATCACCGACCTGGTTTTCAATCACCAAGGTGGCTTATTCCTGGTGATTTCAATGCCTCGGTGGATGATGAATGCCCTCAATTTGGTCAGGATTTCCTCCAGATCATGGAAGCTTTGGGTATTGCACTTACATCCATGACCCATAAACATGGTCATGCCTTGGGCCTGGTATTCTCCTGAGGCTCAAAGCGGCAATCTCAAGATCGATCTGTTTAGTTGGTCAGATCACTGCACTATCAGCTTCATTTTCAGGGCACCCCTTGTAGTCTATCCCCGTGGAGGTGGTTCAGTATTGCCCTTTGAGAGGGCTTAGCTCAGAAGGATTTATAGTGATTCGGACACCTCAGAAATGTTAGCAAACTTTATGTCAGGCTGTGGAGGCAGCAGTGAGCATAATAGGGTTGTCACTGGGGCCTTTGACCTCATTGTACCAGTTCATGCACATCCCTTGGTGATGTACCTCAGCTTATCCTGGTTTGACATCGAGTTGGGGCATTGAAGGCCAAGTGATGGAGCATGGAGGTTAGAGTGTTGTTCAAGGAAATCCAAGGCCCTTGAGAACAAACTAGTTCTGATGTCCCATGATAAGGAATATCAGATGGCAATCATTTGAAAAAGGCAGAATTTCTGTGAAGAGAGGTTGCTGCTGGGAAGAATGAACTGGCTCAGCTCTTTCAGAATGTAGACAGGCTCCTTCACCTAGCCTGTCAGGAGCCCATGAGAGCTTCTATATCCACAAAATGTGAGGTGTTTGCTTGGTTTTTTCAGATAGGGTGTCATCTATTAGGGCTAGAATCACTCCAGCTGGGCTGGGAGAGCCTCTTAGTCAGGGACACAGTCAGTGATCCTCAGAGAAGTTCCAGACAGTGAAAATGGAAGGGAATGTGAGGTGATCACGGAGCTGTGGGCAACATTTTGCAACCTGGATCCAGGTCTGATGTGATTATTGGTAGGTTGTGTCAGAAATCTTGGCCCAGTGTTTGCTGAGATTGTCTAGTGCTCCTTATCAAGGGTTGCTTTCCAGTGGCATAAGTGAGCACTGATGAAGCCTCTTCTGAAGAAACCAACTCTGAACCCAGAGGCCTTGGTGAATTATCATCAGTTCTAACCTTCCCTTTCTGGGAAAGGTTATTGAGAAGGTTGTTGCGCTGCAGCATGAGGGACACCTAGTAGCCTTTGACATCATGGAACCTCTTCAGGTGGGACTTTGGTCAAGGCTATAGCACTGAAACTGCATTTGTCTGCATGCACAATGACCTGCTTAGGGTTAGAAATAGGTATTGGTCAATTCTTGTCCTTCTAGATCTCTCATCAGCATTTGAATTCAGGGACCAAGGGCTGCTTTTTGACTGGCTTAGGGAGTATACAGGGCTTACTGGCAAAGTAATCTGCTGTTCTGAGTCTTATCTCAGAGAGACAACCCAGAAGGCAGTGTTGGGAAGGTTTCCTTCACACCTGGTGGCTCTGTCCTGTGGTGAACCCCAGGACTAGGTCTTGTTGCCCATGATGTTTGCAGTCTATATGCTGCTCCTCGGTAAGGTCATTAGTCAATATGGGCTTGGGTTTCACTGCTACACAGATGACACCCAGCTCTATATGTCCTTTGTACCAAGAATGTTGGTTGTGGTGGATGTGTTTAATAGATGCCTGGACAAGATCCAAGACTGGACTCCATCAAGCTGGCTGAGGCTTAACCTGGAAAAACTGTAGTTCTGGAGATTGAGCAGGGCCATTGCGGGGGAGGGATAGTGGCAGCTGCTGGAAAGAGACTGGACTTCAGCTTGGTCCCTCTGGGCTCGTAGCCACCACTAAGGTGAAAAATCTGGAGTCATTCTGGACAATGGGCTGACAATGGAGGCTCAAGTGTCAGACTCAGCAGTACTCCAGAATGGCTTTTTCCACTTGCTGAATATCAGCCAGCTCAGTTCACTCATCCCATCTGGCAACCTGGCCACACTTATTCACCATTGTGACCTTGAGACTCAACTAGTGTAACCTCTTTACTTTGGGGTCATTGGAGGCATGCTATAATGCCTGCAGCTGCTGCAGAACACAGCAGCCTGATTACTAACAGGCCTTCAAAGTTCATGTCAGATTTCACCGATGCTACATGATCTGTATTGGCTGCTGGTCAAATGGCATGTCTTTTCTAAATTGGGGTTTCTCACCTATAAAGCTCTACATGGACTGAGCCTGAGCCACCTGGCTGACCTCCTGCATCCTTATATGCCTTCTTGCCTGTTCTGCTCCACTGAGAAGGGCCTCTTAGGAGTGCCGAGGTCAAGGTTGAAAATGTCAGGGGACTGGGCTTTTTGAAGTGGTGGGCCCGTGGGTCCTTTGGAACTCTCAGCCCGGTGATTTGGGGAGGGGACGTCAGTGGAGGCCTTTAAAGGGGCCTGAAAACCTAGTTATTTCAGCAGGCATTTGGGGTGGATTCATTATCATCTGTAACTCCTTTTAGTTATTTGTTAAGTGTCTAAGATTTATTTTATATTTATACATTTTAAGTATGACTTATTTGTATATCTGATTATAGTTTGGGCCCTATTTTATGTAATGGTGCCCTGAGCCTCTGAGGAAGGTGCCACAAGAAATAAATACTACTGCTACAAAATCCAATAAAATGAATTTCTCAAAATAAATTCATGTGTGAATTTAAGATTCCTCTCTGTGCCATCGATATAACATATGAAATCTTGTAATTCCTGCTCTGTGCCAGAAAGACACACACAATGTCATCAATAGAGTGATTCCACCTTGCCACTTTGTTGTGGTATTTATTTACTTTGATGTCAAAATATATACTTTTCCTCCCTCAGGCCCATAAAAGGTTTGCATAAAATGGGTCAATAGAGGCCCCATCGCTGTGCCACAGATTTGCCTATAGAAATTTCTATTGAACGTAAAATAATTTTTTTCAAACTAAATTCCATTAAGCGTCTCATAGAAGTAAACCTTTGGGAATCATTTCACCTCCATAGAGTGGTTTATTCAGGAAATGCCTTGCAACTTCTAAACTTGCCCTGTGTTCAGTATTTGTATACAGGCTACTGACATCTATTGTAACCCAGCAATAGTCATTCTGCAACGAAGAATCCTCTAACATTTCAATAAATCCATAGTGTCTCTGATGCGGATCTGAAACCTGACACATGGAGTTGTAAAAAGTAATCCACAAATTCAGAAAACTTCTTTGTCAGTGAGTCCACACCAGAGACTATGGGTCTTACGGGGGATCAAGGGAGCTTTATAAATTTTAGGGGTACATAAAAGAGGGAGTTACTGGAAACTCCACTTTCAAGAATCCTGCTTCTCCCTGAAAATGGAAGGATTGTTCAGATACAGAGTACTAGCTCTCTTGGAAGGCCATAGTAGGAGGTCTAATGTGGTCAACCTCGGCTGCCCGAAAAGGCTGAGGGCACATCACCTATCCAATTTTCCCAGAAGTTGTGCAACAAATTGGCAGGTCCCTCTCCCGAGACAACATACATCATTGAGAGGGTATATAGATCTTTATGCCACCACCACCTGAAGGCTCCCTCTGAGACCATTTATACTTAGGTTTTTGAATTTCTTGGACAAACATCACCCACTGAATAAAATGAGGGAGCTGAAAGAGGTTATGTGGGAGGGGTTAAAGCTGCACATTGTTAAGGACCTACCAACCACAGCCCGACAATGTCAGGTGGCTTACCACCCTTTGTCTCCAAACTAATCACAGCCAGATTCAAGTTCCATGTACTGCACCCCTCACGTCTCCAAGTCCAGATGACTTGAAGACTTGGGAGTCTTGCAAACAAGCATCCAATGACCTCAGAGAATTATTGTTCGACTTGTTCAACAGTCGTTGAACATACTCCGCTAAATGGTTGCCTCAGGTCTTTGTGGGTTTTGATATATCAGCTCTTGTTTGTTTTACTAAAATGTCTCCTGTAATTCAACTCCTTCTTGGACTGTTCCTATTACTGGATATACTATATGGCTTTCAGCATGGAGAGTCCTAGTTCCTGACTAAGTCTGTCTTTAAGTGCTGCTGTCTTGCCTATGCACGCTATGCCCCTGGACAATTGGCCATCAGGAATGAAGGGCATTTGTGGATCCTACATTACTAAACATTTACCTGGCCCCTCACGGTTTCATCTTTGTTATGCCACTAGCTGTAAGGAGGGATTATATGTCACACTTCTTAGTAACAACTTTTTGGGGCATCGAGCTATGGTATTCACTTGAGAGGTGGCTTTTTTTCCATAGATTAAACAGTTTATTAATCCTTTTGGACTCCAGTTCACATGACCCACTTTCTGCCTTTCCTCCTATCATTTCCTGGGCTATAGTCATCTGAAAGTGGACAGTGACCTTACATGCAATGAAGGACAAGATTGTTTGCCATAATGTGGCCCCATCTCAAGCAGTCTATTGCCCTTTTCTGTTTTTGGTAGACTTTTATTTAAAGGGTGGCTGGTTATCGCCTCTTATATATATATATATATATATATATATATATATATACACACACACACACACACACACACACACACACATATAATAAATTGCAAAAACTTGTTAATACATCAGTTAGGGTTGAAGCAACAAAAGTATGGAAATGAGGCGTTAGGGGTTGAGCCTCTAACTCCTCCACCCTACCACTCCACCCCATCCTCCCACACAGCAACAGGCGTTGGAGTGTGCCATGGGAATCATTAGGCCCAACTCTCACCCCATTCCATGTGTAAACAGGCTGACATGGTACAGTATAGGTGAATGGGGTGAGATTTAGGACTAACAACCCGTGTAGCACACCCGATGCCTGTTGGTGTGTGAAAATGGGGGTAGGGTGGTAGGATGGGGGTTAGGGCTCAACCTTAATGCCTCATTTCCATACTTTTGTCACTTTAACCCTAACTGATGCAGTAACAAAGTTTTTGCAATATATTTCCTCTCATTTTGATATCATATAATAGTATCTTTATTTTATCTGGGAGTGCAGGGACCTTCAGACCCTGCCTCCTACCCTCAATCAAGATAGTACAGTATCCATATGACACAGTGTGAGCACAAGGTCCTTTGGACTCTGTCTTCCTATCCCTCCACAGATGCACATATGTATGAAGCTGTGGAAACACAGAGGTCTCTGGCCCTGCACTTCCACACATTAAGTTACGAGCAGGCATAGCAAAATTGCAACAGTGCTAACTGTGCCATCTCAAATAAATTTCACCCCAAATGTTCAACATAACCTTCTTATTACCTCACCGCATGTACCCAGTACAGAAAATGTTCAAATCCCTGTTGAAATGTAATTCTTTGCAACTGTAATGCCGCTTTGCACGCAGGTGCGGAAAACATTCTTGGCAGGATTTAAAAACTACAGCTCTACTATTCATGAGGCAGTGTGAAAATGATAATGTTCAAAATCTGGAGTGAAAACATGAAAACTGGAGGTTACGAGCATGTGTAGAAACTGAGCAACACACACTCATAAGACAGTCATTTGTTAAAAGTTTACACTAATTTTCAACATGGGCTTTTTGGGACCTCCTCTCATGAACAGTGACACTGTGATTTTGTTACTTCATCCTGAAAGTTGATTTCACACAGTGACCGTGCTATTCTGTGCCACAGGTGTGAAATCACATTTCAGGCAGGAAGTGAAAATGATAGCTGTGCTGTTCATAAGGAGATGTGAAAAAATGGCAATGTTGAAAATCTGGGTAAAAATATTAAAATTGGTGAAGTTACGGTGTGCCTAGAAATTGCTCAACACACACTTGTAATACAGTCATTTTTGGAATGTTTCACCAGTTTTGCAACATGGGCTCTTTAGGACCTCACCTCATGTAGTGGCACTGTCATTTTGTTAATCAATCCCAAAGGTGATTCCACACAGTGACTATGAAATCACCTTTCAGGATCGAGTAACAAAATGACAGTGCCAATGTTCATGAGGTGGGGTCCCAAGAATCCCATGTTGAAAATTTGGAGCCCAAATTCCTAAAATGGCTGAGATATCAACCTAAGTGAAACCTCCATTGACTGCCATTATGTGGCGCTTACCTTTGATTCTTCAGTTTGCGGTTTGGCTTTGAAGAGTGAAGACATGTCCTGGTCCAGAGAAGATCACTGTTCCTGACCTCCAAAGGTAAGTATGGGAAAGGGGAGGTACAGGGAGGTGGGTGCTCAGTGGGAGGTGGAGACGGTGGAGGGGACTGGGGAGATGACGAGGACCATTTTTTTTTCGTAGGTTTAAAAAGTAAAAGAAATCAGAGGACTGTTTTCTTTATTTACAGCTATTTTAAAATATTTTACATATTTGGGCACACTGGGGTGGGCTCTCAGTGTGCCATATGTGTGTGCGGGGGATACGTGCTGACACTGGGATTGGGCACCCGTGTTGGCAATTCAAGACTACCAGCTGTTGCATGGGTGGGCATCATCTGACACCTGAAGTGGGCATCCCAGTGTTGGAAGCATTTAAATTAAATAAAAAATAATATCTATTTGGCACACTGGGGTGGGCTCCCAATGTGCCATATTAGTGTGTGTGTGTGTGGGGGAATACATGCCGACACCAGAAATGGGCACCCAGATTTCAGCATTCAAATAATAAGTGCTGGGCCAGTTTTTCAATTGAGGAAATCCATCATTATGGATCCCCATTTGTGAGCAGATCCCGTTCATGAGATGGGATGAGAACCATATGGCCCTATCTGACCATTTGGCCTTCATCTCACAAATGGAATTTTGACACCTCACGAATGGGGATCTTCTGACAAATGGGTTTTGACACCTCACGAACAGGGATTTTGTTTTGTATAATCCCTGTTCATGAGGTGTTAAAATCCTGTTCATCTGTTGAATCCCGATCATGAAGTGTCTAAATCCCCATTTAGAACCGATCCCTGTTCGTGAGACAGGACCATCTGGTCCTTATCTCTCAAACAGGGATTCTGACAGTTCATGAACGAGGAACGGGATCTGCTTACGAATGGGTATTTGGGCACCTCATGAACGTGGATCAGAAGAGAGTCACTCCTGGGATTTTCTAATAAAAAAACTGCTTTGTGATAAACTAATGAAAACCAAACACATGGTTTTGTAGAGGGCACGCCCTCAGCAAAACCATACATTTGTTTTCACAGCATACATCCGTGGGGTAAATAACAACATTTTGTTTTGGGCTAAAAGTGAAAACAAGATAGCGGTGCAAGAATGAGGAATTTTTCTCACCAATGGGGATTTAATGAATCCCCATTTGTGAACTGTCAAAATCCCATTCGTGAGCCAAAATCCTTGTTCGCAGCTGTGCATCTATCCAAAAGAGCGAACTGAGTATGTTCAGAATTTTCCCAATTGAATAACTTCAGATTTGATTAATATTTGTTCACCAAACCAACACTGGCTTGTTCCTTACGGTGATCTCTTTCTACCCTGAAAATACCAGGCTAAAATCCCAAATGGTGTGGGTGCAGGGTGATGAGGAAAATGCAGGAAAATTGGCAAAAAAAAAAAGCAAAATCTGATCAAAAATAAAACTTGGCACATCAGGACATCTACCCTACAGGACAGAGCATACCAAATGTCAGGCAAATCCATTTAATGGTTGCAAAGTTATTAAGGTTCAAAATATGTGCCTGCTCAACCCCTAACTATAAGCAACGCTACCCTTATTACATATATATATATTAGAGGCAAAACTCCATTTAATGCATCAAGTTAGGGTTGTTCACAGCAAAAAGCTAGGAAACTAGGGGTTAGGGTTGAAAGACCCCCTTGGACCCCAGCCCACCCCCAACCGGCATCGGGGTGTGCGTTAGTGTCATCAGCCATAACTCTCACCCCATCAAATGTGTAATGAAGCTGAGGTATAGGAGAATGGGGTGAGAGTTAGGATCGATGACCCAACGCACACCCCAATGCCAGTTGGGGGTGAGCTAGGTCCGGGGCTTTCAACAGTAACCCAAATTTCTAGCTTTTTTGTTGTGAACAACCCCTAACTGATGCATTAAATGGAGCTTTTTGCCTCTAATTTCTTTCTTTTGAGAATGAGGATGATAAATAATGAAAGGAATGCAGTGGCGGCAGCGCTGAGCCCAAACCCACCATGTGATGTCTTGTTACACAGTAACAGGAACTGCAAAGCAAATGCAAGCGGCAACAGTAATGCACATGGCAAAGCAAATGCAAATGGCAAAGCAAACGTTAATAGAAACACAAGCATAAAGTGACGCTGAACCAAACAGTTACATAAACAGAGACATCAAACAGAACTGCATACAGAATGCAACTGGTAACACACATTCATGGTACCACAATTGTAAATGCAAATGGTAACAGTAACACCAACAATAACACCCAAAGAAAACAGAACGCAAGCACATATGAAAATGCAAACCGTAACGCATACACTCATGGAACCACAGTTGTAAATGCAAATGGTTATGGTAACAGCAACAATAAAGCCAATAAAAACAGAAATGCAAGCACATACGAAACGCAAACTGTTACACATAAGGTCATGGTACTCACATAGTAAACATAAATGGTAACAGTAACAGCAACAGTAAAGACAACAGAAACAGAAATGCAAGCGATATGAGAACGCAAACAGTTACGCCACACGGTGGCATAAACGGAACGGTGATTCAATGGTAACAGAAGTGCAACTGGTAAGGCTAGCTGTCACAGTAACAAAAGGGCACACCCTTCTTTTCCCCAAAAACTGCATTGAAAAAACTAATTGAAAACAAAGAATGTATGCATTATAACTGACTTCAGAGCAGAAAAGTACAACTTGGAATACTAAATTGCTTATATCTCAGGAACCATGAGACGTGGAAAAAAATTAAAATTTTGTATGAATTATTACTTTCCTGGCTAGTTTTTTCTTAGCCCCTAGTGGGGGCTAGCACTTTGATAAAAGTCCAGTATCTCGCACCATTTCTGAGATACGGGCCTGAAACGACGTGACAGACGCCATAATGTTATCCTATGGGACAAATCATCAAATTTGAGTGCTGTCACTTTGCCACCCTGTAATAGTTTTTCTCCAAGCCACCAAAAGGCACATTTGTAAGATGTTGGCTTTCTTCCCTCAAATTTCAGCCCAAAAGACCAAACCGTTATTTTCCAGCAGCGCAGCAAAGAATTCCTGTAATATGGCAGATGCCATAATGTTATCCTATGGGAAAATGCACCAACTTCATAGTGCCGTAACTTTTGCCACCCTGTAATATCCTTTGACCAATCCACTAAAAGACACATCTATGGGATGTTGCCTTTCTTTCCTCCAAATTTCAAGTAAAAAGAACAAACCATTTCTGAGATATTCAATGTCAAAGATTGGCAACATTTCCTCTGTCTATTCCATTATAAGAAATCTGGCCATCTTGTCTCTATTTTGCATCAAAGATCACGATCAAAGAATCTCACAATCAAAGAATTTGCAGTCTCACAATCAAAGAATTTGCAGGGTCATGAACAAAGAATAAAAATGTAATAATTCAAAAAATAGACACAATTGCAGTAAACCACTACCATAGTTCAACAGAATGAAGCTCCCTGAGTAAAACCCATCCTCATTTGACTTCCTAGGACACCCCTGGGCTAAGAAAATTGAACTTTAAATTAGGCCATCTTGTCCTCTCTCGTGATGCAAGATCCAGTCAAAGAATCTCACGATCAAAGAATTTGCAGCCTCATGATCAAAGAATTTGCAAGCTCACTAACAAAGAATAAAAATGTAATAAATCAAAAATTGGAGGAATTGCAGTAAACCACCACCATGGTGTAACTGAACGAAGCACCCTGAGTAAAACCCACCTCATTTGACTTCCTATGGCACCCATGGGCTGAGAAAATGATTTTAAATTCAGCCAGCTCATCCCTTGCTCACGATGCAAGATCGTGATCAAAGAATCTCACGATCAAAGAATTTACAGCCTCACAATCAAAGAATTTGCAGGCTCACGATCAAAGAATAAAAAAGGTGAAACATGATTTATTCACCAATTTGAACCAAACCAATGGCATGGTTCGACAGAACGGACCGTCCTGAGCAAAACAAGCCCTCTTTGTGTCCCTAGCCCATCCCTGAGCCAAGATATTAGTGTTTTAGGTCACTATTCAAGATCGCGCAACAAAGAATCTCACTATCAAAGAATTTGCAGGCTCACGATCAAAGATCATTAGCGAGCCGAGAATTAAAATTTGAAAAGCTTATAACTCTATTGTTTGACTGATTTGGATGGAACCAAAGCCATGGCTTGATAGATCAAGGTCCCTAATTAAAACCCATCAGTTTTACTTCAGAAGTGACCCGAGCCGAGATATTTGTGTTTGTGTGATTGGAAAACTGAAAACAAGATGGCGGACCTCACGGTCAAAGAATTTTGAAAATTTCTTGGGAAAAAGATTCTTGAACTGTGAGGCTGCAAATTGTTTGATTGCCAGGCGAGACCAGATGGCCAGAACCCCCATTCTTTGATCGAAGATATACATATAAATTTTCCCATTGACTTATAATGGAACTTATAAGTGCCATAACTTTGAATGCCTTTAATTTTTTCACCAAACAAAAGCTGCATGTTCAGCCACCAAATCTCTTCAAACAAGTCATCTTGCAGAATTGCACACCACACGATGGCCGTGCAGGACCACATTAAGAATGCCAAGGTACCTTCAAATATAGATAATTTTGCATTTTTCAGTGCTTTTGTACATGAAGACAAGCTCTCCAACACAAACGCAATTTTGCAAATCAAGAGATCTAGTACACCCCAACGTATGTACCAAATTTCAGGCAAATCTATTGAAGGGTCCAAAGTTATTAATGTCCAAACTTTTGACTTTAGTATGTAAGTGGCCACTAACCCTAACTATAGTGGCGCGACTGCGCTACTATTATAAATATATATATATATATATATATATATATATATATATATATATATATATATATATACTTACTCTTCCCTGTACCCTGTGCTGCTCTGCCAGAAGTATTTTGTGGGCTTTGGTGGTGTAGGGGTACCCTCTTATCTTTCATCATTGGTCAGGTAGGTGAAAAGTAGCTATAAATATGCTTGGTTTCTTGTACCCTTGTTGGGCTGTTATGGTGACTTTTTATGCTTGCTTACTTGTCTGCCCTTACTTTTGTTAAATTTGATGCATGGGTAAAAGTTTTACATAGTAATATGGGTGCATAGTTTTGTGTTCACGCAAGATGTAATTGTTGATGATCTGTTACCATTACTTCAGTTAGACTATTCTGGCACCTTATTAGGTTGTAGTGGGGGCAGGAGCTGGGATGGTGACTAAGCCACTGGTCATTAACCATCATGCACCAAGAAGCAGGTTTTGGGATGGGAGAAAGGGTACACTTTGTAATATATGTTGCTGGATACTTTGGGGATTGGCATGAGGGGATTTGAGGTGGGAGGATTTTCTGGGTTGTATGTGGTTTTGGGGTTGGGGACCTTCTCTTTGGAATTTGGCAGAGGGGAGGAGCTATCCTAGAGGAGTATTCTCACACTTTGTTGGCATAACTGTTTTCAATGCATATGGGACTTAGGAAGTGGAGCTTGTATAGTCTTGTCTAAATAACATGGCATTGGATTATTGCTTTGCTTGTGGAATATAGGTCCAAAGTCCTTCTCCACTTGAATAATCTCTGAACTGATATTGCCTTCCTTCAAGAGACCCACCTGTCCCCTGCTCAAACTTTGCTTTTTCAGTGTTTGTGTGTTGGGCAAGCTTTTGAGTCTGGTGTTGACTCATGTAAGAGGAGTGTTGCTATTCTCATAGCCAGACAAATCCCTTTCGATTGCTTCAGGAAGTGAATGATCCTCAAGGTTGTTCATTGTTCCTCCATGCCTTGTTGGGCTATGTGGAAATGGTGTTGAATTCAGTTTATAGTCCAAATATGCATGACCCCAGATTTTTCACCACTTTGTTGAATCTGCTTACCTTGGTTCTCCTCCCATGCTCCTGGCTGGAGACTGGAACCTGGTGTTGAACAATAACCTGGACAAAACAGGCAGTCTCCTACTGGCCTTTACCCCAGGACAACTAGAGTTGCGTGAACTTATGGACTCTGTGGGGCTGGTTGAACCTTGGAGGCTTCCACCCATGCCAGAGAGAGTACTTATTTCACTCTATCCCCCATGGCTCCCAGTCAAGGATAGATTATTTTTGTTGGGTATTAAGCACCTTCCCAATATCTCACTTTGTCATTATGGCTCTAAGGTGATCTCAGACCATCATCCTGCTCTTCTTGGTCAACTTTGCTTCCACTATGAAGCGAGATAAGATTTGCAGGCTAAATAATCAGTTATTAAAGTCCCTGATTTAGTAGCACACCTTCAAAATTCAATTACTTCCTACCTGGAGGTTAACGCCTTCAGTGGACAGGCAGGACATTTTATGGGAGGTCTTAAAGTTCTCTCTATGTTGGGAGCTTGTACGGATAGCGACAAAGCATAAAAAATGACTACACATGAACTCTCCTTGTGTCAGATAAGGTCCCTTGAGACACAACTTACACCGGATTCCTTGCATAACAACTGGGTGCGCTTAGAGTCCCTAAGGGCAAAATATAACCAAGTATTAGGAAGAAAGTGGAACACATAATATTGCATTTGAAAATAAAGTACTTTGACTAAGGGATAAAGCTAGTAAATTGTTATCATTACATTTGAGGGCACAGGCTATGTACTGAATGGTCCCTCTCTTCATACAGATTCTGGTCAACTACTCACCATATTGATGGAGATAGTGGACCATTTCATTCCTTTGTCAGAACCTATACACTCCATCCTCAACCTCTTTTAATCTTGCTCTTTTGAAAACTTCCTCATGGACATTGATCTCCCTTTTAAGTGAAACACAGCTGGAAATAAAAATGTAAAACTCTCCTTGATCCCATTCTATTGAATACGTTTAACTGTATTTCAACCAACGGAATCTCAGATAATTCTCGTATGGATGAGCTCATAGTAGTTCTACAAAACTGGAAAAGATCCTTACTGGTTTCCAATTATAGACCAATCTTTCTGATTGACGTTGATTTCAAGATACTGGCTAAAATATTGGCAGCCAGATTAAACCAAGTTTGGGATCACCTCATCAGTCGGGAACAAGTTGGTTTTGTATCAGGTCAGTTATCAAAGGACTGTTTGCATAAGCTTTCTCACATCTTTTCTGCATCCAGGGATTTCCTTATCCCTGCGGTTTTGGCAAGGCATTCAATAGGGTTTCATGGGACTATTTGTTTCATCTTTTGTCTCATTATGGTATTTCCATACCATTTATTCAGTGGATTAGGTGCTCCACACTCGTCCATCAGCTCAGATTCTTTGTAATGGGGTCCTCTTGACACGAATTAAACTATGATAAGGTACTAGACAGGGTTGCCTTTTTCCTCTTTCTTTCTAATTTGTATCTGGAACCATTAATCAGGAAGGTGAATAATACAGCTTGAATCTCTGGTATAAGTATTTGTCTTCATCAGTACAAACTCTGTTTATGCTGATGACATCTTACTGCATGTTACATATCCCAAGATTTCTTTATCTGCAGCCTTAGATGTCATATGCCATTTTGGACAAATCTCCAATTATAAATTAAATGTCACTTAAATATAGGTTATGCCCTCAATCTGAGCATGACAAGGGCAAATGTGGAGCATCTTGGTTTACTGTGGGTCAAAGATAGGTTTAAGTACCTAGATATTTACCTCAGTACCTCCCTTCCAAATGAAATCGTATAACTTAGATGAAGTTGCTACTCAAAAACAGATTGATTTAGATAGGTGGTCTCTTTTATCTATATTGATGTGGGTAGGTTAAGTGTGCTGAAGATGAATGTGCTTCCCGACTTCTATATACCCTTGCAAATGTGTAAGCAGTTTATTACCACAATCATGGTTTTCCCAGGTTCATAGAATAATGTCTAAATTTCTGTGTGCAATAAACCTCCTGAAACATAGAAACATAGAATTTGATGGCAGATATGGACCGCTTGGCCCACCTAGTCTGCCCATTTCCTACCTAATGGATAAGCTGCAATCCTAGTTAACCAACAGCCTACTTCCTCCTACCACCCACTAGAATTGCCTTATGTCTGTCCCATGCATTCTTGAATTTCCCCTGTTTTTGACTCTACGACCTCCTCAGGAAGTCTGTTCCATGTATCCACAACCATCTCTGTGAAGAAATACTTCTCATTACCACTGAGCTGTTCCTCTATCTTCAAATTGTGCCCCTTGTTTTGCACATCTCTTTTTCTTGAAAGATGCTACCCTCTTGGACTTTGTTGATTCCCTTGAGGTATTTGAAAGTTTCTATCATGCCCCCCCTTTCCTCGAGGCTATACATCTTTAGTTCCTTTAGTCTTTCTTCATACTGTATGTCTTCTGATGCAGACCCTGCATCATTTTGTTGGCCTCCTCTGGACAGCCTCCACCCTGTCTATGCCTTTGCAGAGATGGGGTCTCCAGAACTGTACACAGTACTCCAGATGTGGTCTCACCAACTGTCTATACAGAGGCCTAACAACTTACTGTTCTCTACTGGTGATGCCTCTCCTATGCATCACAGTATCTCCAGCCCTCCTTACTGCCTTCTCACATTGCTGGCCCACTTTTAGGTCATCTGATATGACTACCCCGGTCCCTTTCCATTGTTGTTGTCAGTTTCTCACCCCCATTGTGTACTCTTCCCATGGGTTTTGTTTCCCAGGTGCATTACTTTGCAATTCTTTGCATTGAATCTAAGCTGCCATACATTTGACCATTCCTCCAACCTTGCCATGTCCCTTTTCATCCTTTCCACCCCACCTTGCATATCAACTTGTTGCAGATCTTTGTGTCATCTGCAAAGAGGCATACTTTCCTTCCAGTCTCTCTGCAATGTAACTTATAAAAACATTAGAAAGGACCAGCCCCAGTACTGAACCCTGCAGTACCCCACTAGTAGCCCTCCTTTCTTCACTGTGGACCCCATTTACTATTACCCGCTGTGTCCTGTTGTCCAACCAGTGTTTTCCAGGCTACCACCCTGGGACCCACTACCAGGCTGGCTAATTTGTTTATTAGTCATTTTGTGTGGGACTGTGTCAAATGTCTTCTAAAGTCTAGGTAGGCCTTGTTCACAGCCCCTTCCTGGTCTACTGCTTTGGTCACCCAGTCAAAGAAATCAATCAGATTTGTCTGACATGACCTTCCCACTGTGAATCCATGCTGCCTTGGGTCCTGTGCCCCACTGGCCTCTAGGTACTCAACAATTCTTTCCTTCAGAACTGATTCCATCATTTTCCCTACCACTGAGGTCAAACTGACAGGTCTGTAGTTTCCTGCCTATGTCTCCCACTTTTGTGGAGGGGAATCACATCTGCCCTCCTCCAGTCCTCAGGTACCACACCATCCTCCCATTTTTATTAAAAGGGTAGTAAGTGGTGTTACTAGTTCTTCCTTTAGTTCTTTTAGAATTCTGGGTGAATCCCATCAGGCCCCATTGCTTTATCCACCTTCAGTTTTAAGAGTTCTTTCAGAACACTTTCTTCTGTGAAAGGACTAATATCAACGCCCTATCCAGAGTGCTTCTATTGACCAGATTAGGTATTTCCTGCTTTTCATTGTGAATACTGAGCAGAAGTATTTGTTCAATATCCCTGCTTTTCACTTTTGATCTCTGCCCAACCACCTTCCTCTTTGTTCAGCCTCAGTATCGCTGCCTTAGTCTTTCTTTGCTTCCTAATGTACCTATAAAATGTTTTATCCCCTTCTTAACTGAGTTGCTATCTTTCCCTTGGTTTGGGCCTTTCTATTCTGACTGCCTTACCGCTGAAGGGTGCATTATAAACTGATGTGGTCTAAAGAACAAGGGGTGGGGTTACAAGTTCCCAATATCTACACATATTATTTGGCTGTTTACTGTTCCAGTATTGCTCTGTGGTGTAAACAAATGCCTGAGGAACCCTCCTAACTTTATTTCCCACATTGGTTAGAAATAGAACAGTCCTGCTGCTCTGCATTAGGCATAGATATTATGTCCCTATTGCATATCTTACTGAAGAAGTTACCCTTCTTTAAAAGGCAGCCCTTTAGAATCCTCTTTACAAGTCCACAAGCAGCTCTGTTTGGTGTTTAAGGTTGATCCTTATACAGCTACCAAACAACCATTAGTGGGGAACCCAAACTTAAAATTGTTGGCTATTTATTAACTAAAACTTGTTGGCCCTATGGCTATGTGTCCACAATAGACCAGCTTCTGTCACAGTGTAAACTTCTCACTTTTTCAGAGGCACAACAGAGATATAGTTGGCCTCCTCACTAGGTTTTAAATTTGGTCAGATATCTCATATGTTTAAGACGCATTTTGAGTTGAGGCCCTTGTGGAACTGTACAGCAGCAAGTATGAATTAACAGAGCACATAACATCAGTAGTCAAACCAAGTACAAGTAACGCTATACAATAAGATAAAATATGTCACATAGACGAACTATAAAAATAAGGGAAGGTATGGAATCCATAGACCAGCACCCAGAGATGTGGGATTGTATAGTGTACAGATTCTGCCTATAGTGGCCAATATGCCTTCTACTCATACCATTTCTAATTTTTAAAATAAGCTGAATGATGCCATTGCTGACAAAGCAGGTGAGTTGTTCTATACATGGATCAGCCCCTTCCTGATCTGAATGGTAAATGTAATTGGTCTACAATTTGGAAAATACATATAGGTATATAAAACAGGTAAATACTGTTTCATGTAATTCCAAATCTTATACAACTTATTTCTTACCCTGATAAAATTACATAGGATGGGCACGCTCTCACAGATACCTGTTCTAGATGTAACAAAAATCTGGTGTTATTTCATATTCTTTGGGAATGTGAAAAGGTGACACCTTTTGGCAGAACATACAGCAGAGATTGATCCCTGTTAGGCCTGGCTTTGAGATTTACTTCTATAACATGTATATTGGGGTGACCAATAGTGATTTCATCAGTAACCAGAGGTATCATACAGTATGCCCTAATTTCAGTTTCTGCCAAAAGGTGATCCTCAAGCATTGGTGTGATCAGTTGATCCCATGCTATAAAGAGGGCACAGGGAAATATTGTTTGCTCTGCAAGCTGAAAGGACTATTGCTGGTCTAACAGATTGGCTAGAAAGATATCGAAAATTTGGGAACCACTGTTTGTTCTGTTAACCCTTGAATGGGTCAGGAAATGGCCTCTTGCTTTTGCTCAGGTCAATTCCTTTTACAACCATGTGTGTTGAAGGGGATGTAAGATCCTTATGGAATTATGGATGAATATTCATCTATGGTGCAGGTCATATAGGCCTTATGAGGGTCACTTCAGACCCCTGTTTATGGCAAGTGGATTGGATTGGTTCCTTTACTCATATGACTTGAAATGTGGCACCGTATAAACTTTGCAGCTTTTCGGGATAGCTTAAGGGTGGGATTAGTAGGGTGGGTTGGTTGGGGAGGCGGGACCATAATTGAAAATGTTATTCTTTCTTTCTTTCTTTCTTTTTTTGTTCTTGTTCTTTTGTTCTAAATGAGAATAATTATTGTATCACTTCATTACATCTTGGCTTTGAGAAACCTTTTTGACAAAGTATATAGTAAGGTGTATTTACTGTTGATTTTAATAAAGCATATTTAATAAAAAATATAATTGCTTTCCACCTGTAATAGCTCGCTTGCCTTCACCATTAAATCTCTTCACTCATTTACACAAGGTAACCTCCCTTGTCAGAGGGTTTAATTACCATTTTTTTTTTAAGTTTGCAATTGTTCTAATGATTCCCTTTCTGGTAATGGGAGGTTGCCATATTTGGCAACATGAACATTTTTATATAATTGATCTATCTCTGATGTAACCATTTTTTCAAACACATCAGTAGCAGAGTTAGTAAGCCATGGATTAAAGACAGTTTAAATTTACTTTTTCTGTCAGGCATATAAATTCTATGCTCAATTAATGTGTCATCAATCAACTTATTCTCTGCTAAGTGTTCATCCAGTCTGTTTCATCAATTAAACCAATATTAAGGTCCATAGCAATGTGTTCTTGTGAGTAAGCAGGTGTCATTCCAAATACCCAAATCTATTCATTGGTGGCCACCTCTGATAAAGTTTGTAGTAGTTCAGTATCCAGAAGGATATTTCAATCCTGGGATTGTCCAATGTCCATGGTCTGACTATCGATATCTGCTGCTATTTTCTGGATGCAAACAGAGCTTTCATTTAATTTTTTTTTAGCAAATTATACATATCCACTTTTACATTGACAATGTCAATTAAGGGCATTAGAATAAAGGAGAATCCAAGTGATAATACTTGTACCAGAACCTCTGTTAATTCTACCTCTGAGAGGTTTATAACTGTTGTTTTTATAAGTGTTTCTTTTGTGGATTTTGATTTGCCTTTCCTGCCTCTCCTTGTCCCTTTTCTTTCTTTGACTTTTGCTGCTTGTTGGTTTTAGTTTTGCTCTTGCTGGTTGCTTTGGGGTTCTCCACTCATTTCTCAAAAAAAATTGGAATAGATGTTTCTGGGCACGTGTAGCATCAGAATCAGAGCCCAACTTTATGGTGACTGTTTTTAGGAATGCTAATTTTTGTGTTTGTTGTTGCTAGGTACTCTGTTGTTTTGATTTAATTCTTTCTTCTTTTGTACCATGCTCCCAACCAGCTCCTTGCGCAACCTCTATTGTGTGATTTATTTTTCCCCATTTAAATACTTTACCTTTTCATGATCTTCTGAATCCTTTAGTAATTTATTTATTTTCAGGTTGCAAAAATCAGTCTCAGTCTTGTCCAATTTTTGATATATTAACTACTTAACTCTTTGAATTCTCTGTTACTGTGTACTTTTTAACTGTTCTTGTACTGCTTTAAGTTCCTCCTGTATTTTTGAAAGGTCTATCCCATCTTTTAACCAAAGTCTTCATAAAATCACTAGTACAGGTTGTACATAATTTTTCCCAGTCTGCCTTGACAACTTGTTCTCAAAACCACAAGATGGTAATTTATCTGCACTAAGGCCTCTAGATGACCAGTCATTTTGTACTGTACATAGTTTTATAACATGATTTTATTTCAGGATTTACTGAGTTCAGAAATCCATAACTTCTCAAGTTGGAAGAATAGGTTCTGTAGCTCTCCTGCATCAGCATTTGAGATTCTTGTTCTGTTGTGAGCAATAGATTTCTGGGGAACTCTTTTCTGTCTGAAATAGCATTCCAATCCTCTAGGCACTCAAAAACTTGCATGTGCTATCTTTCCCTTCTAAATCTGCTCTTGTCTGTTGACTCATTTTAAAAGGTGCACAATTAACCTGGTATCCCCATCTTCAGTCCCATCAACTCCCTGACCTGCCAGTTTAGATGTCTGTATATGAAATGGCCACAGACAAATCCACACCTGTGACAATCTCTTTGCAGGCTCTATATTAAAATGCTCCTCAGTAATTATATTGTAATTATGCCCCGTTTCACTTTGCACCTGCATTGAAAGGAATGCAAATAATGATTTTGCCCTTTGAAATCATTTGAAACTCTCTTTGTGTGCAGTAGATTGCACTCGAAAGCTGTGAATTTGTAACATCATCTGTGAACTTTTGTTTGGTTTCTGTTAGATACCATGGATAATGAACCTTGCTCAGTGGTGCTATTCTGTCTTATTTAAACATTTTAATAAACATATTAGTACTATTACTACTACTACATACAAATACTACTACTGCACCACTTATTAAAGTTAAATCACATACAAGGAGCCAATAGTTCCTGACCAAGACAACAAAGTAAACTAGGAACAAAAGTATTCCTCACACATTCATATGATGCAAATAGCTTATGGAAAGAACAACCAGCTGAACAATCAAATAAAGACATGAAGGATTACAAACTATACCTGGCATATGCCTGTAGGAGCACATATGCCATGCATGCCATGACCTGCAAGTTGATTTTCTGGTGGGTTGCCATTCTGGACCATGGATACTGATTTCAGTTGCTCAAACTGCCTGATCCCCACCCTACTGTTATTTATCTATTTATATACTTACTGACTTACAAATTTGTTTTATTCCCCAAGAAGGGTGAACTCTTGGATAAGTAAATCCAGGAACTAATGGAAAACTGAAATAGCAGTATACTTTACATAACAATGAAAATGTTCAAAATTGGGTTGATGCCAGTTGCCACAACCTGTCTGCACCCAGAAGGCGGCCTGCAGCAGGCTACCAACTATCTCAACCTTCGCCACCTTAAAAGGTACCTCAGTAGTTGCCACCACCTAGAAGTGATTCTCTTACCTTGGAAGTTTCTTGCTCTGAATCCACCAGGGCTGCTTACTGCTCACACAGTACAGTGCTCATTTGGCTGAGGGCAAACAGCCTTCTCTTGTCACTCACTCCTGAGAAACTATTTATTTCTAGAATATGGTAACTGTAGTCTTCTCCCTATTCAGAGATGGATCATGTATTTGTCAATACCAACAGTTAACTATTTCCACAACAGATTTAGTCACAGAGCCATAAAGTATATGAAATAATAATTACTACTTCACAATATTTATACAATCTACAGGATATGACAAAATGCAAGACTATGGAATTACAGGATTACTACAGAAATAAAAAAATACATTTTTGTACACTACAGAAGAAACACATAGGAAAAACATCCTATAGCTTCTTAGAAAGACTCTTACTACACAGGATAGCTTAGTGAGCCATGGCAGATTCTAACTCTTAGATGTTGTATGAGATCCCCAAAACAGACTGACTTGCTAGGGCCTGGCATAAACCTCACAACTATTCCACTGCCAGTCCCCAGGGACATTTTCTTTAGTATGCAGCCATGTCATCCTCTGCAGGGGATGGTTACATAGGCAGTACAGTTTCCTGACATGAAACATATTGGGCTCTTTGAAGCTGCATTAACTGACCAGTGGGTCTCATCATCACAGGACAAAGAGAAATTATTTCCCTCAGAGGCAGCTGGTCTGTTTTCTGATAACAATGTTAATCTAATTTCCCAGCCCATCTCTGTCACTCAGCTGATTAGGTTCTACTGTTATCAGTGCAGACAGAATTGAATTAAAAAAAAGTACAAAATTAAATAGTGTTGTTACCCCTCTCGAGAAATGAAAACACATTCCTTTAGCATCCCTAAAAGATGATGCTTATTCAGGTGAGCTGGCTGGCTCCACTTGCTATGAAACCCACATTAGTTCCACATAGCACCTCTCCCTTTTTCCTGGGTTCTAACTATCATCTAGACAACCCATCACCATTTCCATGATGTGACCCACTACAGTGCCTAATGCCTAAATTATTGACTGCAGTATCAGGCTCTACCTTAGCAATTTGGGGTTTTCCCATCTTGTCCAATGCAAACATCTGGGGGGTTGTGTTAAGTGACCAGAGTGAACTCCCTCCCATATAGATAAGGTTACATCTTCTGTGAAGCCCAGACAATACCTCTATGCTCCTTTTAATTGTGACATAGGCCTACTCTCGGGCAGCAGCTTCCTGCTCAGGCATCTGACAAGGTGTTCTTCTGAGTGAGCAACCTGGCTTAGATTCACACCTAGTCAATGATTAGATGCACCTACATGCACAGTGAACCTGTGAGAATAGTTCAAGCTGGTGAGCAGAGGTGTCTGACTCAATATCTCCTTCAACTGGCAGAATGCGCTATCGAGGTTTCTATCCACCAAACTTTGTTTAGTATTTTCATCCTAGTGATAACAGACAGGGTTTGGCCATGCTGCTGAAATTTGGCACAAACTTACAGCAGTACCCAGTCATCCCTAGGAAGGACCATACCTTTCTCTTACTTGTGAGTGTGGCTTACACCTGGATGACCTCAGTTTTCACTGGCTCAGGGTGGATGTACCCCATCCCAGGTATGACACCTCCACCATTCCTATCCATCAGTTCATCATAGTGACTGTCGGCCTAGTGGCCTGCAGTCAAGTGGAACACCTTGGTCACATACCTGACATTATCCTCCTAGGTCTGGCTATAGATGGCAATGTCATCCATGTATGCCAGCACAAAAGCTCCTGCCCCATTCAGAATGTGGTCCACTAGTCATTGAAAGGTGTCTGCACATTCTTCATCCTGAATGGCATTACTTTGAACTCAAATGACCCAAACAGGATGACAAACATTGACATCTCTCTGGCTTCAGTGGTTAGGGTCACCTGACAATAGCCCTTTGTCAGGTCTATGATGGTCAGGTACATCACTTCCCCAATCACTCTAAGACCACATCTGTCCTGGGCATGGAGTATACATCCAACTCAGTCCAGTCATTCAGCTTGTGGCAGTCAATGCAGATCCTCACAGTTCCATCCTTTTTGAGGATCAGTACCAAAGGAGAGGCCCAAGGATTACTGGACTCCTGGATCACCTGCAAGTCAGCATCTCCTTGATCTCCCTCAATATGGCATGTGTTATAATTCCTAAAGGACTTCTGTGGGTGACTGCCTCCAGGCAGCCTGGGGCCCTGTATCCATGTGATACTCTGCCAGGATGGTATATCCTAGCTACCTCATGAACATCCCTTCAACTATTCACTGCACCTTACACATTTTGGCAAGTTAGGCTAGCATCAGCTTCTCAGAGGGTGATGGCATCTACTGAGTATTCTCTTTAATCTTTACCAAGAGATTCACCAAGGGATCCACCTCTGTCTTCCCTCTGTGTAGTTGCACACATCCAGGACCATCTCATCACAGTCATGGTAGGGCTTTAACATGTTCCTTAGGTAGATCCACTGCTTGAACCACCTATCGGGCAGCTCCACCACATAGTTAACATTTTCACCCACCTGAACACTGAGTGTAGACCTCCTGAGTTGCCTATAATTATTACACTGAACAGGAAAACACCATCACCCATTGCCTGATTTTGTACTCCCAGGCACTGGCCCCACAGTCATAACATGTCTTCTGTTTCTGTTGCACAGAGTCTAGATGCTCCTGGTTAACCCCATGAACTCCTTAAGTCTAGACCCAAAATTCAAGATATATACCACAATACATTCCCTAGGGGAACAAGCTCACCCTCTCGCTAGATGCTCCTGGGTTAACACCATGATCTCTTTAAGTCTAGCCATGAAATTCAGGCTATATACCATAATACATTCCCCAAGGGAACACGCTCACCCTCTCATTCATCCCTTACAGTGGCAGTGTGGCTCAGTCGGTAGCACATCTTCCTCTGGACCAGAAGGTTGTGGGTTCTCATCCCACATGATGACTGGACTCATACCTTAAATGCTGGCATCTGAGCGCAGTATTAGGGAGTGCTGTACTGCTGGGATATACCATCCTTGGATGAGATGTTAAACCGAGGTCCTTCTACCCATCCTGGTGCTGTCCAGGTGGAAGTAAAAGTACCCAGGGCACTATTCACAATGAGTAGGGGACATTCCCAGTGTTCTGGCCAAAATTCCCTTCACATAAACCAGATCATGCAATTGTCCTGGCTGTGTATGGGTGTTGAAGTGTGATATGGCCACCACTACACATTCAGTCACTTCACTACCAGTCTAGCATTGCTTGTAAAGCACTTTGGAATACACTTTGCATGAAAAGCGCCATATAAATGCTGATTCTTCTTCTTACTAAATCAAGGGGTCCCTCACCCTATGGTGAAATAGGGATATGAAGGGTGAGAACCCTGTGGACTCTGTGGACTCCTGGGAACTTCCATGAATGCAAATAAGAGAAGAGGTAAGTGCTTGTCCCATTCTCTTGCATGCTAGTTAGCAAATGCTCACAACATGGACTTAAGAGACACATTAAATCACTCAACCAGACCGTTAGTTTTAGGATTCCATGGGGAGGCCCCTGAGTTGCCAAACTCCAGATTTTTCCCAAAGACTAATTAAATCAGACATGAAGTTGGTGCCCTGCCCCAATACAATCTTCTAAGGTAAACCCCCTGGTTAAATATCCACAGCAGTTCCTTGGCCACTTTCTCAGCCTTGATAAAGGACAAGAGCACTGCATCTGGGTACTGCATCATAATCTACAACCATTAAGATATACCTATGCTGACTTTTCTACGGCCATTGCTCACTCTCCTCTTAAATAAGCTGGACACCCTGTATCATAGAGCCATCAGATTTATTACAGACCTTCCTCCAGCACCCATCATTGTTTCTTTACATGGCAGTCAATTGGACATCCCTACAGCACAGAAGAAAAGGAATGCTGCAATCTGGATCTTTAAAGCTTTATCAGGCAAACTCCTCCTATATCTCAGACTGTTTCACCTGAATCACATCTAGGCCATACACCTTAAGGATCAATAAGCTCATTATGCTAAAGATTCCCAATACCTGCACCCAGTTTGGGAGGGCTGCTATCAGCTATTCCCTAGCATTTGTCTGGAACTCACTCAAAAATCTATGAATCTGAATACCCTCTTACCCTTATCATCCTTCAAAAGATTATACATCGCCCTATTTCCAGAGTTGTGCAACTGCTTCCATAAGACCTAGTCTCCCATCCAACCTACACCCCTCCTTCTGTAATCCACTATGTTTAGTTTCCTCTTCTACCCAGTCATTTATCACATTTCATATAAAAGCCTACAAAAGCCCTATTATTTGATTATTATCCCTGCTATATCTATTATCCTCTTCATTTTACAGGTTAAGTTATTTTACTGTGCCTTGTATATCTGTAAATTTTGTATATATCTCTTATTTATTTGATTGTACTAATGTTATGCTATTCTCATGTCTTTGTAAAAACTTGTACCCTTATTTGTATGACCACTCAGGTCCATCTTGTAAATGAGCTACACTCAATGATGTTCACCTGAATAAATAAAGATTTTGATTGATTGATTGATTGATACCACTTGCGTGTGTGACCTGGGGCACTAAATGGCCTCACAATGTCCATGGCAACTCACCTAAGCAATTCTTTAATAATAGGCGGTGCATCAAAGCCGCCTTTAGCCTTGTCCCCAACTTTTTCCAATCTCTTGCACTGTGAACAAGATCAGCAGTAATTAGTCACATCTTAAAATACTGGGCCAGTAAAATTGTCTGTAATCCACCTTTTTATGGCTGTCCCTTTAGTATTTAGAAAAGGGTATGTTATGGGCTAAGGCCAGAAGCTGTGTCCTATACTCCTATGAACCACTATCTGCCAGAGTACTCCTTCCTCCAATCCTCCCTTAGGAACCTTCTCACAGTACAGAAGCCCATTCTCTCAGTACCCCCTCCTTTTTCAGAACTCAGAGAGTCATCTTCCACACTAGTGGCTAACTCCCTTAATCTCTGAAAGGGGCATCAGCTTGCTGAACTCTGCCCACCTCTGCACACCAAACCTTCCTAGAACATGCTCTGCTATGGGAGAGCCACCCATGGTTGGACTCTACACTGTCTGTAGCTGTGTCTCAGAACTGCTGCACCCATCAACTCCTTCAGCTGCAACTTCCCTACTACTGAGGCAGCAATTGCTGTCTCTTGCACTGCCCTCTGTATCCTCAGAAACCTGTTCCTTGCCTTGCTTGGGTAGTGACACCCACAATATTTCACTGCTATCAAAATTATTCCCATAATCACATCCACAGGAAGGTCTGGTACAACACCAACCTCATATGGCCTCACCACTTAGCTATTTTAAGGAAAATATGGGCCACTGGCAATGAGATTACTGGACTCACCACCTCTCTAATCCAAGAAAACTGGCCAGGCAGGATTCACTCCTCATGAATCAAATCTTCCTTCACCATTGGGATGGAGGGCCCCAGTGTCCCTCAATCCCATGGTTACCAATCCATTCACTACCACTGGGTACATTTGTCACTGGAGTTAGAGGCACTGCACTCTGTGTACAGGCCACTATCTCCTGGGAGCTTCTTGAGCTGCCCTTCCTGCTGCACTAGCTCCTTCTGTTACATTTTTGATAATAATATGTCAAATGCCCCAGTTTCTAACAGATGTAACATCCGTTTTCCTCTGACTCCTTATCTCTGAAACCACTTGGCTTTACTTTTGGATTAGGCACAGGCTGGTTCCTTTAGGTTACCCTCTTCCCTGGATTCTCTTAAACCACATGATGCACTGACCTTTGTGATGAGAGGATGGTCAACTAGATGTGAACTGATCAGCTTCCCACCTACCTTCCTCATGGAGCTCCAGAGTTCTATCTAACAACCACATTTTCAGTTCCTCAGGTATAGTTTCTAGGAACTGTTCCAGAAGAAGTAAATCTTTTATTTCTAATAAGTATCTTAGCTGCACACACATTTCAGCATAGCTATCTCCAGTACCTTTCTTAACCCTCTAAATGTTTGCCTATAGGCCTCAGGAGTTAATTCAAAACAATGTCACAAGTATCTTTCACTTTATCATAGTTCATGCAGTTCTCATTATCCATTCTGGCAAAGCTTCTAATGTCTTGCCTGTAAGCAGTGGCAAAGGTGAATTACCCTGCCCAATTCAAATTGCCATAAAACAATAAAGGCCACTCCAAAGACAATGTGCCAGGTTCCACAGCAACACTATGCAAGCTTAACAAAGGATGGCACCATCCAACAACCATATTTATTATAAAACAAATGTATTTACTTCCAGAAATATGTTCACTTATTTCAGTGCCACACAGAGGACAGATGCAGTTCAAGAAATGGCCTGACTGCTTTTGCACATGCATGGCTTGTCAGAGATGGACAGCCTGGTCGAACAAAATCTCCATAAAAAGTGCAAATTTAAAGTGACAGTGCATATTTAGTGAAACAGGTTAAAGTTAAAAAACTCTGAGGAATTCATTGCCACGCTTAACTGAATAGGTGCATAAATTACAATATCAATCATAACAATAAATGCTGTCAAAATAAGTAAATAATAATGCACATTATCCTAGACATGATTGCCAGACTCAAACAAACTCAAAAGATGCTCTATATTTTATTGCTTGCCCATGCCAAATTCTTTGATAGCTCCTGAGTGAAAAGATTTTGAAGTCATGCCAGTTTTGTATGAAATTGTCTTTTCCTATATTGCTCGGGGTACCCTTATATGCCAACTGCAATGTCTTTTGATTCACAACCCCTTTTAACATATATTATTCTAGGTAATCTATATTCTCTTCTTTCTTCTTCTTTCCTTTTTTTCTCTGTTGATATCTTGCTCCTTCTTTTTTCACTTTGGAACTATTCTGCCCAGTGTGAAAATGCCAATGTAGCGTCTTCTCTCTATTTTTTCAGTTCCAGGTGCTTGCAAAGGATTCTGCTAAGGTTTTTGGTGCTCCTTCTTTCACTTCTCAGCCTTCTGCTTCTCTGCCTTCTCTCACTTTTCTGCTTCCAGCTTCATCTTCTGCAGCTCCACCTCAGCCTTTGCCTGAACCAGGCAACTACAACTTTAACCTCTATATTTTCACTACTGCCTCAGTTTCCAGCTATGACTCACTTTCATGCTCTCCAGCCTCTGTCTCAGAACGTCGGCTGGCAGCTACCATTTTATCCTGCTTCCTGGTTCACTTTCTTTGAGGATGTTTATGACTTTTACCCTTGACTGACTTTCCTCATAACCCACCCTCTCCTTTTGCACAACTCCTGCAAGTTTAGCAAAGTGCACTTTTCATATGGTTCAGACATAATGGGTTTGATTCTCAACCATTTCAGAATGCTGCAAGGCCCTGGTGCACCAAACAGATGACACATGGGGCTTGTGGCATTACCTAACTTGCAATCTGGATTCTCAATCCTGCACCCATGTCATGAGTTAGACCAGCTTTTGATGGTCTAACTTATGTCAGTCAGGAGACCTTTGCAGGGTTTTAACCTCATATTTGTTGCAAGCCACCATTAAAGGGTACAGTACCACAAATGCACATGATCTATGAGAATCAGGCACAATGTGTGTCAAAGTATTTGGCATAGAGCCTGGGTTGACACAGGCTTGATGCAAGACTTGAGTCAACCTTTGAGAACTAAGCCCAAGATCTTCTCTCTAACTCCTCCTCCTTAAAACAAAAGTAATAGTAGTAGTGTACACTGTATTCCTTTATATAATATCCTGTTCTGTGACTGGATAGATAACTAGATTATTGATAACCATTTTCAAATCCACACCACTGGTACTAGTTTGTCAAAACCTGTCTGCACCCAGGACACAATCTACAACAGATTGTCAAGTTTTTCAACCCTCAACACCTGTAAGGGTACCTCAGTAGCTGCCACCACTCAGGAGTGATTCTCTCACCTGAGGACTTTCTTGGTCTGACTCTCACCAGAGCTACTGTTCCCACAGTACAGTGCTCTTTGGCTAAGGGCAAATGGCCTTCCTTGTCACTCACTCCTAAGAAACACTTTACTTTGAATATGGTGACTGTAGCCATCTTCTCCTCTTCAGAGATGGATTGTAGGCTTGTGATACCAACAGTTAACTATTCCCCAAGAGATTCAGTCACAGAGGCATGAAGTATATAAAATACTATTTATCATTTCACAATATGTCAATACCAACAGTTATCTATTCCCCAAAATGATTCTTGAACAGAGGCATGACATATATAAAATAATATTTACTACATCACAATATTTACACAATCTACAGGATATCACAATACATAAGACTATGGGAATTACAGAGTCACTACAAAATGAAAAAGAAATGGTTTTCACACAGCAGAAGAAACAAATAGAAAACCTTCATATAGTTTCATAAAACTAACGGAGTGGAAAGGCCCTCACCACACAGGATAGCTTGGTGAGTTGTTGCAGACTCTAACTCTTAGATGTTGCATGTTAAGAGTTCCAGCACAGGCTACAGTAGCTTGTAGGATCTGGCATAGATCTCAAAGCCTTCAGCTGCCACTCCCTTGCTGCATCATCAAATATATCACTATGGAATCATGGATTTGGCACTTTCTTTGTATCCTGGGGGTACCACCTTCTGGAAAGGTGGCCTAAACCAGAACCTTGGATTATGTTGACTCAGGGACCCTTTCTTTTGTTCTGCGCCATGTCGGCCTCTGCAGAGGGTGACTACATGGCCAGGACAGTTTCCTAATGTGAAAGACCTTGTGCTCGTTGAAGCTCCCTTGTTAACTGACCAGGAGTCCTGTCATCATGAGACATAATCCTGGTCTGAAAGTAGGTCATACCACCCATGCACAAAATCAAAATGGTTCCATTTCATAGTCGCAATAACCTCTTAGGTGTACAATATAATGGGATATCATCCTTTATTAGGTGGTTGTAGTCACTCAGCATATAGCCTCATGCCTTACAACATGCATGAGGCAGGATAATAGCCCATGACATCACATATCTTGTTGTGTATTATTGCTTAATAATATTACAGTTAAGTTAAGCATGATAAACACAAAAACAAGATTAGTTATTACAGCTGTGCTTTGATTTTATGAGTGTACTATTAGCTCCTGTTTAAAACCTCATCTGTTGGTAGCTAAGTTAAATCTGTGATTGTGCATTATTTAAAATGTACACACTAATTACTGCTGTAATTGTGTTGCCCTCAGTATACATGCCCTAAGCACAAAGGGTATACCAGGTGCAGAACAACAAGTAGGGCTCTATATGCAGTTGGCATGGTGCACAGGAGGGTTCTATATTTTATTTTCTGAGCTAAACCCCAGCCCTAGAGCACTAGTAAAATTTGCAGGGTGGAGCAAATCCATGCAGAGAGATTCAGTGCTACAGATGATAAATCAGACTTAAAGATTTACAGTACATGGCATAAGAAGATTTACAGAGACTGAGTTAGGCATTTGCACATACAAATATATTTCAGAGCACTGTATGAATATCAAATAAATATATAGAGAATAATGCATAGGTAGGTGTGTGATATGCAGTTTTTTACACACCCAAAGTGTGTGATAATATATAAACTTCGAGAACGAAGCTCAAGCGGTTTATATATTGTCACACACAGAGGGTGTGTAAAAACTGCAGATCACACACCTTCATATGTGTTATTTTTCTAACTGGTGCTAAGTAAACAAAGCTCAGAGTCTTAGCATTAAGTGGTTCCTGTGTTGCTTTCATATCTGTACAGGCTCCATGGCATGTTGGTTGTTATGACAAGAAGGTGAAGGTTCAATTGCTTCTCCATTATTTAAAGTTTAAAAAAACTGTGAGCAGTTTCAATTTTTCAAGTCGGTAAGTACTTTAGCGTGGTACACGCAACCTGAAATGAGACATAAAGTCGTATCAACTCACAGGTTGATATGACTTGCTGTATCAGCCTGCAGGTTGATATAGCTTTTACAGGTCTCAAAAACAGGTTGATATCAGGGTCACCAGTTATTATAGACCATTATTGCAGTTAAACATTTTTATTTTAATTCGGGATGTTCCATCGTGGTCACAACATCATCTACCTAAAGTTGGTAGAGGCTGTACATATAGAAGGAAGTATCCTGGCTGCTTCTCTATGAAAATATGAAGATGTATACAGATGTCCTATAAAATGTACAAACAATCTCTGAAGAAAAGAGTAAGGAAACTAAAAGATTTAAAACTTGGAACACCAGCAAACTCCATTTCAAACAAACAAAGGTGACCCATGCTAAAAACAGTATCACTACTTACATGTGTAATGACACTAAGGGTGAGCCAGTGTCAAATTTTTGTTCAATGAATGTGCTGAAATGCAACAGTTTTACCTTGATTCAGCCCAATCATACTTTGGATCAATCTGACCTTTGCAAAATAATTAAAAAGATAACATTGGCTTTCTTCTTTGTCCACCGCTTTCCCTACTCCAGTCACTTTCCACCCTCCTACTCTCTCCCAGATTTTTTTAATAAAAATAATCCAGCTCCTGGCACTGTACCAGGTGCTTACTGATTTTTTTCTTTATAAACTGACTGGAGGAATAAGGAGGATGGAAGAGGTTGCAACTGCCTGGTGTGGATAAGCCGTGACAAACTGATTTCTCTTTTCCCTTTTCTAGCCTACTAGACACCCATACTAAAGAACCAAAGGGCCCCATATTCAGAGCTGGGTGCAGGCCCAGCACAAGCTTTGCACTGTGCTTGCAATAGCTCATAACTGGTCTGAGTGATATTCAGATGGTTAGCACTGCTGATGGAACCGCATTTAAAGGACTGAATATCAAGCCATGTCGGCACAACGTTAAGGGGAACTGGCTGCATCAACACAGACTAGGCTGCATATGGCCCACAGGAATTAGCACTGCCAAAATGGTGTGGGCCATATTCAACTCGAGCAAGTAAATAAGCTCATTGAGCATGGAGGTACTATGGGGCTATCTGCATGCTCAATATGGGTTCAATTGCATTCTGCACAGAGGACCCCTAGCCCCACTGCCATGGTTATACAATCCTGATGGTTTAGTATCCCTCCACTCCAGAATCACCTTTCCTCCATCTAAACAGCATAATCGTGGTGGCTTAGTGTTCCCCTACCCCAATCACCCTTACTGCATCCAAACAGTATAAATCTGGTGGTTTGGTTTTCCCTCAATCACCCTTCCTGCATCTGAACAGTATAACCCTGGCAAATTAATGGTCCCCAATCACCCATCCTGTCAGTTTAAAAGATATCCCTGGTAGTTTAGTAGCCTCCCACCCCACTGACTGATTGGCAACCCACCATCCACCCACTCACCCACTAAGACCCCTGCCCCACACCCCTTCACCCCGATCCCCATTCACTATGGCTTCTGTGCAGAGCAGTGGCTGTAACATCCTTCTGTTCACCTCCTTGGCTGGTTGCCATCTGACACTCATAGAGTGCAATTATGTGTGCCAGAAGGGTGATCAGGGGTTGGGGACCCCTAAACCAGCAGGGTATACCTTAGCCATACAGGAAATGTGATCAGAGGGTGGGGAGCAGCTGGCATAAGGGCAGGTGGCTGCAGTACAGCTGCCTTGACTCTAGGGGTGGTGGCACAGGCTTATACCAAGATAAGATATGGTTTTGGGTGGCAATAAAGCTCTGGGACTGTTTATGGCTGCTGCAAGCCTTGAATTTACCATTGTGCCAGTATGCATGAGGGACCCCTCATTTGCATAGATGCAGAGATGCAGTGGTATGGGTAGCACCCTGGCAATCCTGGGTTTGGGCAGTGCTCTTGTGGACTCTGAATATAGCTCCTCCTGAAGTGCTGGGTGCAAACCTATGTTAGCTTCATGCTAACCATATTTGCACCAGTGCTAACCTTTGAAAATGTGGACAACAGTGCCTTTTGCAATATGTTGAAGCTGAACTAAAGACAGAGGAATAGATAATAGTAATAAACACAGTGAGGTTGGAGGAGCAAATACAAATTGAAATGGCTGAATTGCTTCCTTTCATTTCAAGCTTCCAGCTGTGTCACAAATGTGACAGAATGTTGGCGAGGCATCATTTTGTGGCAAATTTTGGTCTTTAAAGCTCCATTCTCTGGTACACAAACTCAGTACCCTGGTTTCCAAACATGCTAGTTATACATGTCCAAAGATGTCAAAATGGCATACAGACATTTTTTCAGCTCTTTTCCCACTTCAAGATATATTCAGTTTCTCTTAATGAGTTGTGTGTTGGTCTATTACACTCAGCTCATCAATGAGAAAATAAAGTTGTTTATTATTTAAATTGTTTTTCTGAAGCTGAGAAAGCACTGTTTATAAAACATCAAAGAATTCTGTCAAATATATAAGGTCAGTATTGTATGAACCTCAGCCAGTTGAATTCGGTATTTGATTTGACAAGAAGTTTTTGACAAGAGCAGCGGCCATGAAAATCAGCAGCAGACCAACTGGGTGTGCCCAAGTAATTCAATAATTGAAAATGTTGCAATTCTAACAGTAAACCTTTTTGAAAGGATTATGCCATTGGTTCTATCTTGCCAGAATATTTAACCACTGTTTTGCAAACCTTTTCAGAGAAGCATAAACAAAGTTTAGTCAGTTCCATAACAATGAAAACTGAGAAAAACTCTGTTAATGTTGCATATTTTTCTGCTCACTGTTATAAAACTGTTGAGGACAATCAAGTCTTTAACTGAATCTAGCCATATGGTTTCCACATGTTAATCACATGAAAGACACATGTATCCTGGTATTGACTGAAGTCAATGTCCATGCATGGTATCAATTGATATGTTTATTGAGTTTATAAATTGGGTACAAAGACTTCTGGCTGCTGATTGGCTGACACAGACTAGCACCTGTACTATTCCTTAGGCCAACTTAGAGCAAAAAGTACTGGTGCCTCCTCTCTGTCTATCCAAATAGAGCATATTAGTAAGCACACCAGTACATTTCTGCTTTCACATTTGAAAGATGTGGTACTATTTCTACCCTTAAAATGTAACACTGCTCTTAAATAAAACATTGAATTAACTGTCATTCTTGCACATTTTGTTACCAGAAAATTCATTTCATCTGCACAAGAAGATATGCCAGGATCTGAGTTAGGCTAAGATAACAACACTTCCAGGAGCTGTAATGCCTTCCACCTGCAGCTCCAGGTCTCACTACACCCTGGGCATGCAGTTATCTCAGTTTATCTTACACCTCTTGAGTATTATTGCTTATTTATAACCTTTAAAAACAGATAAACAAAGATGTTACTGAACAGCACAGTAGCCAAGTCAAGTTTGGTTGTTCTACTTGATACTCACTGTACGTATGAACATACAAATTTAGGGCAGGAGAAGACCATTGGCCCATTAAGCTTTTTCCCTTACCAAATTAGTGGGACTACCCTGCCACTCCTTTTTCTTCAAGGTACTTGCCTAATTTAAGCTTAAATGTACTATATCTACACTGTCAACTGACATCACTTGCTCTAGAAGCCTGCTCTAGTGTCCACCACCTGCTTTGTGAAGGAGTTCTTCCAATTTTCACTTTACTCTTCATCCTTTCAAAGACACCGAGTGCACCATTGTTCTCTCATCCGTGTACATCCAGAGGAGCTGTATTTGGTCAAATAATGTTCAGTAGACCTGTGTGGAAAATGGAATTCTGTCAACAGAATTTATGTGGCTTGGCAATTCTGCTTCCAAAATATTTGGGATTTCTTTTAAATTCCTCAGAATTGCAAAAGCAGTTTTAGGTAAACTGTGGAATTATTTACCATGGATCATGTAAAACATTGAATATTTTCCCATGGGTTATGCAAACTGTGAATTACTAATCTACAAAACCATTTGGCTTTTTGAAATGTTGGAATTCTACTACCATTAGAATTCTACAGAATTACTGTAGGTGGTATTTTCTAAAATTCTGCAAAATTTCATTCCACCTAAGTTTGGAAATTCTGCACAACACTAGTGTTCAATGAAGCAATAATGCATGACAGGGTGTGGTATATCATGGGATATCATCACGCCTTGGGTGGTTTGGCATGAGGCCGCAGGCTGGCGCGCCCAACAACCCAAGAAGTGATGATATCCCATGATATACCACAGTGGGAGTGCATTATTCTATTATGAATTGGTTTAAATGTTTTAGAAGAAAACAAAATGTTTTAAAACCTTATAAAATGCAATTTATGGGTTGTTGGAGGAGTACCTTTTCAGAAAAAGTTCCTGGAGGGCAGTGGACAGCAGGTGGCCCTGCTGAAGTTTGTGGAACTCTATTGCACTGTGGCAATACTAGTCCTGGTTTTAAAGTAAGCTTTTGTGAGTTTAACCTGGTCTGTTTAGCTGCAGTTATGCCCCTGTACTGAGAGCGCGATTTGAATATGAGGAATGTAGGTGGAAACCTGCATTTCATCTTGCATAGTTAGTGAAGTACTCCAAGTAGCTGACAGCCATTTTGGTTTGTTTTCTGTAGAGAGCGGGTGCTTGTACTGTATGATGTGGTTGGTGGCACATTATTTGTTCAGCACATTGTCGGACTGTGTTTATTTGGTAGTTTAATTGTTTTATTTTCATAGCGATCATCTCGTTGATCTGCAGCAGGCTTTCTTGTGGTGTTGGTAATGGCTGTGCAGTGAGGGATGTGGAACACTGCAGTAGGAAGTTTGTCATTGGTGGGAGTGGCTGTTTCAATAGGAATCTGCCAGCCAAAAAAAAAGACACAGGCAGCTCAAGGTAAAGGCCAGTCGGGGTCTTTTCAGTTTGTTTTTTTTTAGTTTGATGAGCCGCCCGATAGGAATATTATGTGAGATATTGGGGCTGCTGCAGTTGGCAAGTGGAGGAAGTTGTGGCAGTGACAAGATTGGTAGACGGAGGCTTTTTGAAGCCGTGATGATGTAACTAGATATCATCAAGGCTTCAAAGAGCTCCTGCACAATCAGCTTTAGATGTACAGTCTCCAGTTCATAATTTTATTTTGAAAATGTATTCTAACATGAATAATTTAATATACAGAGGGTTTGAGGCACTGCTGATTCCAGAGTGAATAATTTCTACTGTAGCATCACCATGTCTTTGCAAATGCATTTTCATAACTTGACTTTATAATGTCAGAAAGCAAATCCTTTCTCATTTACATAAAAACATAGGACATTTGGAAATGCTAAACATACAAAATGGCCCATCGCATTTGTCTCCTGCCATTCTGGCTGTGGCAGCATGCAGTGTTGTCTAAAAGCAATGTGCAAATTTTGAAGAACCCTTCCTTCTCCTAGTGAATTAAATGTTGTACCCAACAATGTCAACTCCATGAAGAACTGCTCCAATCTGAGTACTAAAGATTTAACATTACATATTTCTATACTTGTGTGTTCCATAGAGTTACCATTCTCTTGGTGTCCTCTAATTATACTGGCTCAAAAAGCTGAACATGTTCCCTCAATTTACCTTGTTTGATCCTTTTCAAAATTTTTACAAACTGAAATTATATCTCCTCAGCTTTTTATTCAGTGACTACAAACATACTTGGTCTGTCTAAATGTTATCCATGATCAACCACCCTATTTTAATAATCAGTTTAGTTGCTCTGTGTGCCATCCTCTCAATTGCCGCAATATACTTCTAATGCCGCATTGAGCAGAACTGCACATAATGCTCCAAATGAAGCCTCAGCAGTAACCTATAAAGAGGCAAAATCACTTCACTTTCATGGCATGTAAGCCCCACTGTAATGCAACCCATCATTTCATTTGCCTTGCTTGTTGTCACTGCATTGCTGTGACAGCTTCAGCTTTCCATCATTGATAACCTCTAGGTCTTTCTCATGATCCAGCATTGCTAGTTTTTCCCATTTATATAGTACCTTCCACCAGAATTCATTTGGCTCATGTGAAGAACACTTATCCACACTTAATTACATTTGCAATTTGAGGGCCCACTCACCCAATTCAGTTAAGTCCTCAGTGGACTGTCTTCATTTTCCTGGAATCTACAGAACTCTTTATTTTTGTTATACACAAATGTAATTATCTTCCATGAGACCATTGATTCCAGGCCATCAAAAAGAAAATATTAGAACTGTAGGAATTCCTAAATAGCCCTTGAAACCCCACAGGTGAATTCTAGTCTGATGTGCCATGCACCACTACATGTTGAGGCCTGTTTATTATCCAGCTCTCTATCAGTAGTCTATATTTCCTGTAAATTAAAGTTTCAACTTCAAAACAACTTCTGTCTTCTTGCAAGCTGTTTATTTAAAGCCACTGAATTAAAAAAATTATCATAATGCAGACAGTCATACACCTTGGACATTTGAGGTGATAGGAAAGGATTTAAAATAATTAAAATTAGTTTCTAGTTTTTCTTCGTCTTTTGAATGGTTTGCATTCTGATACATTTGGCAGTTTATTTAACATGTTAGAAAAACACTCTTATTACTCTTTTAATGCTATTGATTCAGTTTTATATCCCTTTCTCTCAATTTACAGCTGATTGTTTTCATGTTTTCCAGAAAATCAATGCTGTCTCTTCCACCACTCTGAATAGTTGAGTGAATATCACTGAGCTGACATTTCAGAATATCAAGGCAATTGAGAAACAGAAGAAGACAGTACAAGACAGAACAAAGACAAACTTGATGACAGTAAAAGAAATAAAAATTGCTGAGCAAAAAGGCACCAAACATATGAGAAGAGTAAATAAAACTGAAGGAACTACACAAGAGAGTGAATCTGGGGACATGCGTTAGAATAGTATCAACTTTAAAATGGCACTGGGTGAATATTGTTTCCACTGTCAGAGACATGTTGCATTGCACTTTCCACAAGCAGAGCGGGTTTAGCAAAATCTCTAGATTCTACCTGGGTAGTTCCAGCATTCACCAAAATGGATCAGTTGAAACCTGGCATGTCGACTGTGAAATTCAGAACTGTACACATGGAATTCAAATTTCACCCTTCCTGACCATCATAGCATAAACCAGGTGAATCAAAAGACTACAGATGGAGTTTACCTTCTTATAAAATTCTGTTCTGAGAAATACCACAGATCATTTCTGCTGTACTGCAGAATTGCAGTGAAACAATATTTCCAATTTACCTAGCATTACTTTAAAATAGGTAATAAAGGCATCATAGCTCATTGATGAGCATAATAGGACCATTTAAACTCATGTCAAACAGGGAAGAAGTTTGATCAAGTGGTTAGGTGCACAGCTGTGAACCTGGAGAACTAGATTTGCATCACATAGCCACCACATACTCACAGTATAACCCTAAGCAAGTCACTTAACTTGTTTCTACTTACATAGCTTCACTGCAGTCTCTGTAATATATCTCTGCCCACTTCAATGGCAGCAACATTATCTCTCCCCTCTCCCAGACTGTAAAACACTTTAGGCTACAACATGTATGAAAAGCACTATATAACACTCCTTTCCTCATCTCCTTCATATCACTTGTATGAATAGAATTAAGCCTGTAGGCTACCAATAGTTCCATTAATCAAAATTAAAAGGAATCTGAAGCAGTTATAGCATATTTAACAATTTATCAAGGCATAGCTGTCAACCAACTGTATTTAATTTCAAGATGCTTGACAATGCAGTATCCATTCTGTTATCATTATATCCCATAGATAGTGCCTGCCATCAAGATTATTCATATCCATATGCTCTCAGTTTGGCCTGAAAGCTGATCTCAGGATCAGGCATTGCACCTGTCTGATCCAGATATCTACACTGTATCTGCTTTGTTTATGCCGGATGGTCAATATCCAGAAAACAATATGATTATCCAGTCAAACTGTCTGCCACAATTAGGGAGCATACTGTGGTAGACTGGAAAAATTGGACCAGCAAAATAATCCAGTGAATCTTGCCTATCTCATAGGATTTTCCTAGATATTAATTTCTCTTTCCTTGCTCCTTAGAAAGAGCACAGAGCTGTGAATCTGGGAATCCAGGTATGAAACTTTTCACTACAGCTTGCTTATATGTGATTGTGAGCTATTCATTTGACCTCCTGTACAGCCTCTTCACTCTTATTTATTTCTTCTCTATCTTTCTGCTTAACTCACTCAGTGTTCCTTAGCCACCATTAGTCTTGATTTACCTTCCTTACTTCTCTGCATACAGCTACTAGCTTCTGCTAATGACTCATGGATTGTAAAATGCTTTGGACTGTAGTTTAGGAAAAAACTTCCTTCCTTCCTTCCTTCCTTCCTTCCTTCCTTCCTTCCTTCCTTCCTTTTCCCCATCCCTCCTTTTTTCTTGCCTCTCCTAAAGTTCTCTTTGTTTCAGGTAAAATTCAGAATTAAATGCTTCAATATGCTTATACAGGCCACACGTGTTTTTGTTTTATTATTACTAAACACAACTTAGCTGATTATGCCAGACATCCTCCATTTCTAATGTATTATTTCTTAGTCATCACTTGATGATGAAAAGGATCTTGATTAAGAATTTACAACAAAAGTGTGGAAAGAATCTGGGAACATGCAGAGAAAGCCCTGAGGCATTTCAGATACAGATACTGATGACATCTTGAGTCTCTTAGAGGTGTGCACAGGGTTGTTAGCAGTGTACACACTGGCATAATACTGAACAAGGATGAAATGATGCAGGAAACAGGAAATTGTATAGATTCCTTTGAAGCTATTTCATGTTACTGCCTTTAATAACACCAAGGCTTGAGTATGAAAACAGCCATGCACCAAACAATTCAAAAATTAAGAATTTAAAATTAGTAAGTAAATGTGCTACAGTGCTAGGTTGCTTTATAACCTATTAGGTGAACCAGTTTGCTTATTTCTTGGCTTCTTATAATCAGGATTCCATTAAAGTTGTCAATAGAAAGCATAAATGCTATTATATACCAAGAATAAGGTCCTAAATTATATCCTGGTTGAGGTTCAGCTTGGCTTACAGAGAAAGTTAGATATTATGGTGTTTGGTACATCTTAAATAAACTGAATATTAATATTCAATTTATTTAAAAATATTTCATTAAGGTGCTCTGGAAAACTAGGCTCAGCGGGATGGCCTTGATCTCAAATTTATTGTCATTGCTGAGGATGAGATCCTAGCTCTACCTCTACCCACATAGTTAATCTATCTCTTAGGTACTCACAATTTCCACAAAATGGAAATCTGTGATAGTAACACCAGTGCAGATGAGTGAGGACTGTGTCCTGCATGGTAACTACAGGCTATTTCCATTCTTCCTCCTTTATCTAAAGCCCTGGAATGGATAGTAGATGACCAGCTGGTTGACTATTTGAAAAAATACCAACTTCAATGCTTGCAACAACATGGGTTTAGGCATGGAAACAGTACCACAACAGCTTTACTTGAGTTCACAGGCTTTCATACATAACTCATTTGACCATGGTCATCTAGTTGATGTGGCTTTTATTGACTTAACTAAAGCCTTTGACACAGTGCACCATGCCTCTTGGTTGACCAGCTTGCAGCCACTGGTCTCTCCCTAGATACTGTTGCCTGGTTCAGTAGTTATCTACACAATAGAACACAGCAAGTAAAGATTGGAATGTACTATCAGACAGTACACCTGTCTGCTCAGGGATACCTCAAGGGTCATTTCTACACTACCTGTTTAATATTTTCCTCAACTCTCTCCCATCTGCCTCCAGGGTCACATTCTGTTATACTCAGATGATGCCATCATCTTGCCAGTGATCCTGACCCTACGGCCCTTGAGACCCAACTTCAACAACAATTTGCTGAGGTTGAAAAGTGGTTCAGTAATCACAAACGTATAATAAGCTATAAGAAGACAAAATGATGCTATTCACCAACCCCAAAATAGGCACAGAACCTATCATCTTACTATCACTAATGCTGTGGGCTCCCCATTGGAGTTTGTTTCACATTTAAATTATCTGGGGATTATTATTGAGAGTACCTTATCTTATGTTACACACATTGCAATATTGCCAAGGCAGTTAATATGTGAACTGGGCTGCTTTTTAGGCATAGGCATTGTCTATCCTCAGTGGCTCTCAACTTTGCTATCCACAGCTTGGTCATCTCACTCATTGACTACAGACTGGTCATTTATGATGGGCAGCACAGATATGGCCCTCTATCATATCTAGCTAGCTCTTAACAAAGCCTGTCAAGTCCTATCTGGCTCTGCACATATGTCTCACACCTGTGACCTGTACTCTAAGGCTAACTGGCTCCAGCGCAAGAGCAGATTCATGTACCAAACCTGCCTACTTGCAAAAAAAAATCAGCCTAGATCTTGTGCCACATGGGAACATAAGCTCTCACTCCTCCTGAAAATCAGCGGTGCACTAGAAGCTCAGATAGTCAGATCTTTAAAATCCCTCACTGCCATATGTCCCAAAGTCAGAGATCATTTGCTTACCGAGGCCCACTTTGGTTTAATTTCCTCAGTAGTGAAATTCCTCAACTGCCACCCTGGGCTCCTTTAAGTGGAAGTTGCAGCAACAACTAGTTGCAAACACCAGCTGTGACTGTTTCCACTAATCAGGTCTATCCTCAGCTACCTGCACTTACCTTACCTCTCCACCCTCACCATTTCACTGACTTGCATACACTTAATCCTGTCCCTCATCCACTCCCCATCTGTTCCCCACCCTAAACTCCCACACCCTTCCCAGCCCTCTCTGGCAACCACTCTCCCTATCTTACCCTTCAGTATGCACCCACCCGTATCCTCATTCTGCTCCCCCTATCTCTTCCACCTCCTCTATCCTCCTTCTCTTTCTTCCACCTTCCTCTCCTCCACAAACCTTGCTGATGAGGTCTTTGGACTGACCCTCTCTTCTGCTTTGTCTTTCTTCACCCCTGTCCAATTCCCATATCTGTTGTTGTGTCCTGTACTCATGTGTTTGACTAGGCCTATTGAGTGGCTTCTTGTCTCCTTGTGTAGTCTAATCTCCAATTGCTTAATATGTTACCCTCCATATATTTTATTTTAGCCATTCTTGATTACTCCACTAGTTGCCTATGTTAGCTGAATTGATTGATTGTACTACTTTCTCCCTTAATCATTGTAATTTGATGTTGGCGACTGTTGACCTCATTATCCCTCCTGTTATTGTAACTCACCTGACTTGGAACCTATATAAACAGCTTTTAGCTCAAAAGGTTTTTCAAAATTTAATAAAAATATATACCAATATGTCAACATTTTGGCTTTGGGGATCATGTTCTGCATAAAACTAAACAGTGGACCATGTGTGGAGGAACTTGGTGGCAGCCAGTGTGTATGCTGTAAGAGTTTATGGAAGGAAAAGATGTAAATAACTCACCCTACTGAATGAGAAGTGAGTAGTCTGTAATTATAGAGGGACAGATTTGTAATCCGGAGATGAAACAGCAGTAATTGGACCACAAATTGGGGAGCGGCAGGCTGGGACCGTCTATGTATATATCATCTGCTTACCTGAACAGGGTTCCCAGGGACCAAATAGTGATAATGGGATATTTTATAGGTGGGGCGTGGTTAAGCCATTGAGAAAGATGGCATAAATTTCACTCCATCCTATCCAGGACCAACATTCACTCAATAGCATTGACTTTAAGAGTGGAACTGGATTCCTTGTATAAGAGGAAAAGGTGAGAGCACCCCAAGAACCTGAATATGCCTGAAAACTGGATGTGGAGTATACATCTGAGAGATAGTGCAAAGGGAGAAGAGTGCTGTATCTAAGGCCAACCACAAGGCACTGCACAGAAAAAGCCTCACACTGTCATACTCACTGACCTGCTCTTATAGTGAAAATATGATCCCTGCCTTCATACAGGGAATTACTACATCACGCTCAACATTCTTTCCTAGTAGCTGCTTCATAATCATACCTTTCATCTAATGTCAAGAACTGGTAATCTTTTCAACTTTATGACTACTGGGTAATACACTTTGGTAGACAGCTCATAGTTCATGCTTCACAGTAAACTCCTCCATAGGGTCACACCATGAATCCGTCCGTGTCTGCTGCCACAGGGGTCCCCATCTCAGACTCTCTCTCCTTCATAACACAAATGTTGGAAGCCTTGCTTTGTAGGGTGGATGGGATTAGTGTAACACTGACTGGGAATGTGAAGGATGTCCAAAAGTTGGAGGACCACATGCATGTCTCCGAGCAGTGCTCAGATGAGGTCCAGAGGCAGCAGCATAAGATATAAAAGAAATGCAAGAACACGAGCTTAAATTGCAGAAACTTCAGGAAAGGGCTGAAGATCAAAGAGAACTGGGGATGCTGGAACAATATCCACATACTGGGCATCTCCGAGGGGTTGGAGGGGCTAATATGCAAGGTTTCTCAATTACTTCATCCCCAGGCTGCTGGGAGACAGATGGAGAGGGCCCACTGATGCGGAAAGAGATCACAGTACTAGAGGACATGCACCCCCAGGCTCGCACTGAGGCCCATCATTACATTCCTATTGAGATATTCAGTGAAAGAACAAGTGCTATGGGAGGCCAGAGAACTGGGACCTACACTGAAAGGGCACATTTCATTTTACAGAGACTTTTCCCATGAGGTGGCTTCCAAATGAAAAGCTGCTCACTCCCATAAAAGGGAAGCTCAGGGAGAGTGGCTTCAGATTTCTCTTCAGAGGGCCTGCAAACTTATGCATCTCTAAGGATGGTAAGGAATTGCTGACCATATCCCTACAGGACATTGTAATCTGGGTCAGAAAGAACTGTCCAAATCTAAACGACTGAACTACTGCATCCAGAAGCCTCTGGATGCCAGAGGGCCCACTCCTAGAAGGCAGAACAAAACCATTCTATCCAGCTCCCAAAAGATAAAAATCTCATGAACACCATTCCCTCCAGCATGGCCCTGACATGCATACCAACCCTCTCACCAATGAGCTCCAGAATGCGATGTACCCCAAGGACCCTAAAATCTCTAAATCAGAAGTGGCGGGCAAGGCAGAAGAAGGTCCCAGAAACAAAGATTGTAGCATCGCCTAGAAGCCGCCACAGATGGGTCATCAGGCCCAACTCTTTCCAGTCTCTCCACCTGTGAAATTGCCAGGAAAGACTTGCTCAGTGAGGAGGAGCAGGATGTCTTCCTCATTGACCAGGAAAATGCTTAATGGACACAATTTCTACAACTTGTTGGGCGATTCCTTGGAGGAGATCACAGATGGCACAGATGATATGGACAATACTGAACTTCAACCAGGCCCCATTCGACCAGGACTGAGATCCTTCATGGAAGTTGTGGCGCTCCACAGGACAACCCAGCAGCAAGAAGACATCCCACCCAGGAACTGCAGAAGGCTGATACTGACCCAGGGCCCTAGTGACTGCAGTTTACTTTTGAATCTCATGATTTGTAGCCTTCAATATGTTTTTCTTGCTTATCCTGCATGCACATGCTCAGGCCTGATGCGGCTGATAGTCAGCATAGCAGAATCTGTGGATTGAGGTTTTGACTCATTCCCCAGCATTAATTTTCCTCTCACTACCAATTATACCTTGAATGGAGGCTTTAGCCCAATACTTACCTTTGTACCTCTCTTCATCATGACCACCAGGAGTACACCACTGGTTGGGTTACATGAACACATAGCTCTTAGACAGATCTCCTGCTCTCATCCTGTCTCCCAAACTCAGAACTGATGCGGTGGCCAAGGGTGGTAGTGTGGTCTTTATAGCTGGAGCACCCGTGTGCTGTCTCCTCTACAGAGACTCCCTCCCCTCCATCATACAAATCTATGATTGGAGCAGTGCACCTTGTAACCCTCCCACCACCATCTCCCTGACTTCCCTCTATCGCTTTCCCTGTATTAAGTCTCTAGTGCCTTTTAAGTAGAAAGGGCATCAAAACATGGAGCAGGGCTGTAAATACTCCATCCCCCCAGATCCAGAGGAGGAAGCTAGTACTAGGGTCAGGTACAATACCAGCCAGCAATGTGAGTACCCACACCTGACCCATCTCCCAGGGCGTCAGGTAAACTGCACTTGTACTATGCCTCCCCTTTCTCTTTTCCTGTTGGCTTTCCCTCCCTCACCTCCTCACCTCCTCCGGTCACTGCTTCTTTGACCTCCCCACCGCTATTAGAAGGAGGGACAGGAACATGATCCGTGAAAGTTGAGGAGGACTTCTCTATGTTTTCACAAGTAATCAATCACTCACATATTCCACATCCAAGACTGATAAATAACAATATGGAGTGGACCAGCTCTCATCTCACCCCAGACGACTGGTAAATGACTCACTGAATCTTTAGGTTATGTTCCTGGGTAGGATGGGTACTGCATATAAAAGGTACTTAACCTCCCACTGTGCACTAAGGTAGCGAGCTGAAGCACACAGGTTAAATACCCTGTTTCTCTTGCACATTACCATTAGCTCCTTCTGTGACATCACAGTTGTTCTGAGATGTACTACACAGCACAAGTGGCTTAGTACCCTGGGAAGTGGATACCCATGCACTAGACCAGGGAACACACCTATCCCAGACCCTTCCCTGACTGTTTATATTTGTTGCTTTCTGGTTATTCATGTTCTGTAGTTACAATTTGGTTTCAATTGCTTTTACAGACTAGCAGGGGTTAGCCTAGTGCACAGTTTTAATCTAGATTCGTAATCTCTAGGAACTGCATATAAATTGATAGTTAACAGTGTTCTGCCTGTACATTTCTGTTGTAGCTACTCAATAGGAGTACACCAGCTGAGCGTTGGAACTGATGCCTCCTCAGACACAGGTCTCACTCTGTTCTTCAACCTGTGAAAATCTGTTCCTTCATCTGGCTTTAGAAGCTAGACTAGAGGTTGTGTTTCCCAAGAGGTAAGTGGATTTGGGTGTTAACAGATGGATAACATGACCAACAACATGCACGGGGTGGAAGTGTGTCTCCTGGAATGTAAAGCACTTAACCACCCTGTAAAGAGAATTAAGGAACTTCATCACCTGAAATCTCTTCACACAGATGTGGCATTACTCCAGGAGACATACCTCAATGCCAGGATGGTCCTGTGGCTTACGAAACAATTGGTGGGTCAGATCATACATAGCTCAGTCTCATCCAACACGAGGATCATACTTATCTTGATACACAAGTCATGCCTCTGGGTGGAAGAGTGCGTAAATTAGATAGGCAGGGATGCTGGGTGATGGCTCATTTTCTTTCCCGGGGAAAGATAGTGATGGGGAATGTCTATGTCCCCAACCAGGACACTCAGGACTTTCTCCCACAAGTTAGCCAAGCACTGGCTAATGTTAAAAAGGAGGATGCTGCAATAGCTATGATTGTGGAGGGACTTTATATGGTGATGGATATCTTTTTAGATAAGTCATGTCCCACCCCTGACACACATCCCAAAGCAAAGGTGGCACTGATAGATATGCAGTAGGAATGGGGAATGATTGATCCTTGGTGCAAGAACAATCCCTCAGAGAGAGATTATAAGTTTCTCTCACCTGTTCATGGCACATACAGTCAAAATGACTTTTGGTTAGCCGACAGAATGGCTGCACAAGGTATCCACAGCCCCACCATTGAGAGTGTAATCATCTCGGATCATGCCCCCACCACTATATACAACCTCCCCCAGCCAGGAAACCTTCTTCTCCATGGTGCAGGTGCAACCCACTGTTGCTCAGGGATAAAGAATTTTGCACCAGTATGCAGGCAGAGGCCAAATCCTTTTTAGACTAACTCCACAGGAGAGGTAGGGAAAGTACAGTTTGGGAGGCATATAAAGTGGTTTTGTGGGGTGTATCATAGCCTACACTGCCACCCAAAACAAAAAATGAAAGGAAGAGTTAACTAGGCTTCAACGAGACATAGCTGGCCTAGATGAGCAATTTAAAAGCTCCCCAATCCCCCAACAACCTACTCCTTCAATTACAGGCTGAAATACTGGACCAACACTCTTCTGCAGCACAAAGCTGAATGGCAGCTCTTCAGATCTAAGCACAAAGTTTGGGAGGAGGCGACAAAGGTGGAGAACTTCTCATACATCCTGAGGAAGCAACAAGCCTCTTCCCAGATCCATGCACTGCTGGATAACACTGGGAAAATGGTCTGTGTGTTAATGAAACAATGAGACAGTTCTATCAGGATCTCTATAGCTCCAAGACCTCCACCGGGATCCAGAACTACTCAGAACTACTCACCAAGATGAAGGACTTTCTGGGCTCCACTCTCCTTCCACATTTTACCCCAGAGGATACCCAGTCGATGGAGGCACTTCTCTCACTCATGGAGCTTAAAATGGCCCTTACTCAGCTGATGAAAGGGAAAGCTCTGCTGAGGCTTCTCACCTGACCTATTCACCCTAAAACAAACCAGGTGAACCAGAGGCAGTTGTAGGAGAATGAGTGAAGGTGCCTTGCTAATAGAATACTAGAGTCTAAGGAGGTCACTGTAACCACCTTCACAGATAGTCTTTAATTCTACACCAGGAGCTGCCATTGAGTCTCAACAGCTAAAGCCAGGACCAGAATGAGGACATTCTCAGCTATGGACTAGGTGATAAGGACCCCTCCCAAGTCAAGATGTGGGATTAGAAATGAGAGTAAGCCCATCAGCTACAGGGAGGTCCTGCACCAGAATGGTATGGCTTGCATGCCCCAGAAAATGAAGAGGAGCTGGATGAGCATTGAGTGCCGGACCTCATGTAGGTCAGATGGTAGTAGCAAGCATTGAGCAATGACTGCACATGCAAAGAGTGGATCTGCACATAGGTCAGTAAGACAGAGTAGCAATAGTCAGACTCCATGTAGGTCTGTAAAGCAGAGTAGCAATGATTGTACCTGCACATAGGTTGGAGAAGTAGAAAATATGAATGGCAGGGCAAGCCAGCCAGGCATTCAAGGAAGCCAATGAAAGGTGACAAGTACTCTGAGAATTTTTGGTGGTAGAGCCAGGATTAGAACACAAAGTAAGTAAGCCACATGGGGCCATGACTTCCAACATCTCCAAGTCCCTGCCATAGGAAAACAAGAAAGTGATGGAAGGGGCCGAGACCTACATGCAGATATTAAAACTAGTTTACAGCATCAGCAGTAGCTTAGCTGACCTCCAGAGTATAATAGCAATGTACAAACATAAACAGCAGGATATGTATTGAGTAACCTTGAGGTGTAAGATTCAATGAACATAGATTGGAGGATGCAATTCTGAAGCAACTATTACCAGGCAGTGCAGTGAAACAACAGCAATGAGGTATGTGGTATGAATCGAGGAAGCAAGACTGAGCTGTGATAGGCAAGGGTTCAGAGTGACCTGAACCAGGTGAAAACAATTAAGGTGCATAGCATGGAGAGCAGCAATGTGGTATGAGTTGAAACACACAGATAATGATTGCAGTTGCATTGTGAATAAATGGGAACAAGTAGCAGGAGCTTTGGATTAGCAATATATAAGGAGTTTAGAAACAGAAGCCCCAAAAGGAAGGCAAAACAAAAGACACACAAACACAGAGGAAAAGGAACAAACAACACAAAGAAGAACACAGCCGGAGGCAAAAAATACAAACCAAATACAGGAGAACAGACAACAGAATTCCAGCAGAAACAAGCAGAAGACAAATAGCAAGGTGGGGGTAGGCTGATCCGCAGCAAAGGACAGACCAAAAGAGCTTCCAGCTGCAAAGAAAAAGTGCTTGAGAGAGCGGCTCAGAGGAACTGCTTAATAGCACAGGGAAGGAGGAGTGGTTGGCTGCTTGTCCACTGAACTACAGGCATAACCTTCCAATTGATTATAGCAAAATATCACAACATTGGGTGAAAAGAATTGTACACTATGGGGACCCTATGCTGGTCTTTGGATTAGGAATCTCAGTGATTGTCAGAGGTCATGGGAGCATTACTGGGGTGACAGAAGATGCACTGGAACAGTGTACTTGATACATTGATAGTTTGAAGTGAATTCAGCTAGGCACTGTACACAGAATGAGCTCAGTCACAGTGTAATGCTTTTATATTGCAAAAGGGTGAGTGTTAATTTGGAAATGAAGACTTTTAGATGTTATTTGGTGCAGTATTAGCCATATTAAACAGTTAAAACCACAAACTGTAGTGGAGGAAGAAATAATGTGACCTACAGGAATTGAACCCAGGCCCTGGCATACTGTCCCAGTGCTCTAATAAAGACTTTAATCTGTGTGACACAATGGTACCTACTGAAGCCTGCATAGTAATGTTATTATTTTACATCCTGTGATCACATGTGTGCTCCTAATGTGCATTTCTTTGCATTGGAACTGGGTGAACTGGTTCAGTCATCATCTTGTTTATGATTGCTTAAATACAGTACCTCTCAACCAGTTCCTGCCTGATGTGCCATTCTTCCGAGTGACTGTACAAATCCATCTTATAGGTCACTGCTGAGCTGAAATATCATCCTTTGTGCAGGTGGAATACGGCCAAGTTTTTATTGTGTATATCACCTTGTTCCCCTGTTCACTGCTTGTTTCATTGCAAGCTTCAGATCCACAGCTTTACATATTAATTGTATTTTGTAAGGTTTAGTGATGTTGGGAGTGGGATAACTTTGTAACAATTGCTTTTTGACAGTGTTCTGTGGCCTTGTCTGCAATAGAATGTTTGTGATTTGAAGCAGACCTGTGATGGTCTACGGCATCACAAACCAGCTGCTTGTCCCTCCATCCAGCTAACTGTACATTAGTTCCCTGAAGACATCTCATGCTTGCCTTCCCATCACCATCATTTTATGTCTCTCCCCTCTCTTTCTCTCTCTCTCTCATTTTAGGCTCACATGACTGGTGTTGACAATTCAGTGCTCTCATATGCCTGCACCTACCTTCTGTGGACTTCCATGTTGGAAACCAGGATTTGGAACGATGTCAGGGACTCCTTTACACAGGAGCATGTGAAGGCAGTGAGAGAAACTGGACACCAGGTACTGTTTGTCATTTACAGAACTGACAATGCCAGGCAAAGGCTGAAATGCAGTTCAAATCACATACTGTATTAATTCTATACCACTTATCAGATGAATGCACTACCACTATTTAACTCAATCAGAGCTTGTTGTACTTTGGCAATGTATACCATACATGGTTATGAAAGTTTGAAGGATCTTCTAAAATCTGAAAGCCAATGAAAAGTTCTTTCAAATGAAGTGTTGTGCATACCTGTAGGTCTTAGCAGTTCAAAGATACTCATACTTGAATCAGCCATAATTTAAAACTAGACAACTGCCATGCAATGTTAAGTTGAGACAGGAAGTGATGCTATGGAAGGCTAGCTGTGTCTAAAGAGCAGGGTCAGCTATATTTGAAGCTTGAGCCAAGCTTTGTGTGAAGTCCCCTGTCAGTGTGCAAATTATTGCAATGTACAAATGGTGGTACAGTATATTAAACATGCACAGAGCAAAGTGTGCCTGCACAACTGTTGTTCAAATATACTATCCCTGGTGAGCACTGTATTATGAAGTTACAAACTGCAGGCAAACCCCTACAGGTGAATGAAGGGGATACAGTACAGCCATAGAAAATGAACAGGCATTCCAAGCATGCACAGGAGCAAACAATCAGACAGCACAGCCCAATTTTGTTAGCTCCTGAGACTCAAATCCCATATTGGAACATTAGTTGGCTGGTAAAAAGTTGAGCAACTATAAGATTACAAAATGGGTAAGGAACTGTCTAAGTGAGATATCCCAGAAGGTTGTCCTCAATGGAAAACACTCAGAGGTCAGGGGCTCACCAGTGGAGTAACAACACAGGGACCAGTCTTGGAACCAGTCCATTTTAATTACTTACTTGTGACATTGGGTAGGGATCCAAGAAAAGATCTGCCTCTTTGTAGACGATACTAAAATTTGTGGATGGGCAGGCATTTGGAAGGTTATAAGAAGCATGAGGAAGACTATAGAAAGATTTAAGGTGGTCATTGGTATGGCAACTGAAATTCAATGCAAAAACATGCAAGGTAATGCACATGGGGAAAACAGAACACAGAATACAGGATGGGGGCTGTGCAGAGAATGACGGAGTGAGGAGTCAGGATCTGGGGGATCATGATACTGACATTTGATAACATCAGCTCAGTGCATTAGGGCAGTGAGCAGTGTGAACAGGAAGTTAAGATGCATAGGAGGGAATCAGTGGCAGGAAGTAGGAGGTGATTCACCCCTTTACAGAAACCTAGCCTGGCTTCACCTGCAATACCGTGTATAATTCTAGAGCCTGCACTTGAGAAAGGACATTAACAGGATGGAGATGGAGTAGTGAAAAGTAACCAAAATGATATAGGGACAGCAGTGAAGGGCTTACATGGAGAGCTTGGGGATCCAAATGTGTATGTACTCGACAAAAAGGAAGAAGGAGAGATGACTGAGATGTACAAATACCTTCATGGGATAAATAAAGAAGATAGCAGAAAATTGTTCTCTCCGAATGTGAACACAAGCACCAGTGCAAATTGAATGAAGCTGGCTAATGGGAGATACAGGAAGAGATCAAGAAGCATTTCTTAATAGAAAGGATGAAAGATGTGTGGAAAATACTACCAAAAGTATATAATCTGATACATAAATAGATACATAGACATTGATGACAGAAAAAGGATCTTGGCCCATCCAGTTTTGCCACCCTCCTAACTATTCTTCCAAGTGGGAGCATGGCAAGCCACTGGCAAGATGGCAGCATAATCTAAAGAGCTCCATCCTCTCCTCACTGGAATCACCAACATTTATTGCTTTCTCGGGCATGAACTGCATTTTTTCTATTACCTGTCTGTCCTCAGTAACGATGTCGAACCATTGATGCCATCCCCTTGTTCCTCCATTGAAAAAGTGAGCCACTAGACAGCTCAGCTGGAGTAGCACAGCAATTTCCTGGAGCTGCGAAAAGTGAAAGTGCTGACCATGTGGTAGTCTTGAGCAGTCATGCCAATTCTGGTGCAGCATGATGACTACAAAGCTTCCACAGCAGACATGACTAGCATCACAGCCATGCTCCATGCATATTCTTCAAGATACAGCCAAAATTAAAGTATCCACAGGCCAAACCAGAAAAGACTTAATAGATCTGGGCCAGAAAGTTGAGGTGAATTAACGAAGCTGAAGCAGGTGAAAAACAGTTAGGAGGACACTTGAGGCCTCATCCGAGAGCAGGATAGAGCTATCCAGTACCTGCTTTCAAAGGTAGATGATCTTGAGAACCAAGCCAGATGAAACAATATACAGTATGTCTGGTTGGTTTATCTGATAGGGGAGGGCAGCGACTTGATCACTTTCTTACAAAGCTTAGCCAACTCTCTTCAATGCCCCAGTGCCTACCCTTGGAACTTGAGAGAGCCTACCATACTCCGACCTCCCACCACAAGCCAGGAGAGTGACCAAAGCCAGTCTTAATCAAATTCATTTTGTACCAGGTGAAGGAAAATATCCTCAAGCTGGCAAGGAGAGATGCCCACTGTGATGGAAAGGACATACACTTACCTGCACCAGGACTTTTCTGAGAGCTGTCTTCCCGTTGCAGAGCCTACTCAGGAGTTAAATGGAAATTACACCATTTTGGGGCCAAGGCCTTCTTTTGAAGCCCAGCATAACTTTGGATAATACTGAAAGTGGTCACAAACCAGTATGAAATGCTCAAGGCAGTAGAAGGGTTCATTCAGCATCACTGCTCCAACTGTTAGTTACCAGCCCACCCACATGGCAACAGTGACGGGAGGTCTCATACTACAGTGATGGACACTTCAGCCCTGACTGCCCCAATGCCAAGGGTGCCTCCCTTCTGGTGTCTGATGATGAACTGCAGTGGATCTAGAAATAGAGGTGGTGAGGGAGCAAACATCAAAATGCTGAGGTTCAGACCACCCAGTTTGTTTTACTTTGAACGCACTGTTTATTGCCCCAGTTGCTGTTTGAGTTTAGGAGCCAGTAGGTTTAGGACATTCCCAGCACACCATGGACTTTGACGGTTTCAGAAGATTTGAACCATCTGGAGTCAGGGTTGGTATCCTGACAGAAGCTGTGCTCCTACTTTTACTCAGACTTTTAACAATCATCTTCACTGTTGCTGATCATTTTGTCTTGTTATGTTTTTGTTCTCCTAGTTTATGGGCTGTATTACATATGGAGCAATGCAGATGCCCTTTATTGTGGAGGTGGTGCCATACCCTCTAGGTGGCAATGGTATAGTTACCCTCCTCTCTACCTCACCCCATAAACCTCCTCTCTCTCCTCTTATTGGCTGTTTCTTGACAGACTCACTGGGCATGCTCTGCCATTCTGCTGCCCTTCAAACTGCTGGTCTAGGCCCTAAAAGCTGCACCACTTCTCAGAAAGACTACTCAGTCTGATGTCTGACCTTTCCTTACCCATCTTCACCCCTTCTTGCACCATTTGTCTGGCAATGCTCCTTGGTTGCCCATGACCACACTCACACACAGTTCAGTGGTATCACTGCATGACTACCGGTTATTAGAACTGTTGGCTGACCTGGTGGATTGGGATGGTGGGCCTAACATGTTGGCCCCTAATGGAATACTCTCCAGGTCAAAGTCTCAGGACTGTCTGGAATTAGACACACCAAAAAAGGTGCAAAGGAGAACAGAACAGCCCACCAGGGATATCCCCTCTCCCATTCACCCTTGACATATTTCCCTTCACCCATAGCTATCTCTCCAATATCATGGCACCATATAATGAGGTTGCTTATAGATCTTTTGGATCCTTAATGAAATTTGCCACCCTGTCATCACTGTGCAAAGTTCATGACATTCCCCATATACATTCCACTATTTGTGGCTCTTTCTCCATGATGAGAGGCAGCCTCTGTCGCTCCCGATTCAGTTCTTATTTTTCTTTCTTGTCCGACCACCATTACGAGGTAGCTGATAACTTCCCATGAATTGGATCTGGGCATTGGTGCAACAGGTGCTACTGGCCCGTGGTACAGAAAGTCAATAGTATCTGTTCACCAAGATTTTCTCTTTTCTCCTTAGGGAAATACTTAAAGTTTACCTAGTTCTACAGGTTATTAAGGTTTATCGTTGCTTATGTGTTGAACTCTTGCACTCTAGAATCACTGTGCAGCATACGCACCTGACTGTGGGGTACTGTCTGGGCTGGGTGGATCAAAGGAGCCTGGCAGGGTAAAGCAAGGTTCCCAGTTGCTAGAAGTGGCTTACACCATTAATGGACCAATGACCCCTTCCCACAGACCACATAATGGTTTCTCTCTTCTATATCTCATGGAATGTTAGGTGAATGAACTCCCTGTAAAAGGAAGCATATTTTGTCCTGTTTTCAAGTCCTTGAAAGCCAAGGTAGCTGTCTTGCAGGAAACTAAGCTACAGGAAGAAGAAGAAGCAACCAAGTTTGGCAGGGAATGGGTGGGCGTGGAAGTCCACAGTAGTGCTCCCTCCTCAAAAGCTGGGGTTTCTATATTGGCACACAAGTCACTGTGCTAGACCATAATGGCATCAGCTTCTGACTCAGCCAGCAGATGGGCATTTGCAAGTTTGGCACCCTAAAGGGCCCCTGGTGATTGTCAATGTGCATGGACAGAACCAGGATGCTCCAACAATGTACAATGATCTCCATCACACTCTTATGTCTCATATGACTCCCAACATTTCACTGTTTCTTGGTGGAGACTTCAGCTTGGCTTAGATGCCTTCATGAACAGGAACTCAGGATACCCTGGGCCGCATGTCAGAGCCCTGGCTGCATTCAAGGTATGATGTCTGTGTTCTTCCTCCAAGACATCGGGCACCCATAGCACCCTCAGACCTAGACTACTACTATGTCTCTGCCACCCACTCGACATCAAGTCGTATTAATTTCTGGCTGACCTTCCTTCCAGTATCTTGGATGCTACTGGACTCCCACATAGCTTCCCAATATATATCAGATCATACCCTGGTGGAACTTGTGGCAAGCTGTGGCCCCCTCCTCAAAATCTACAACTTGACACCTGGACCCTCTTTTCCTACAATATTAGGACTTTGCTGCCTGGCTCCGAAGGAGACTTTCAGCTTCTTTGAGCTGAATGATACACTTGATATCACAAAGGCGACCCGCTGGGAAAGCCTTCAAGGTTTTATCAGAGGCCAAATTGTGGATAATGTTGCTGTGCATTATAGAGACAGGGACACAACATAAGAAAGTTTGAGGCAGAGTTAGATGCAAAGAGAAAGAGCTGAAAAAATCTGCCCTGGCACATTTGTAATCCTCCTTACTAAGAGCTCTGCTCCTCTGGATGCAGCTTGACTCCCTTGCCACACAGAAGGCAGAAGGTTTTGAGATAGCAGGGAAAAATGGGAAACTGCTTTTGTATAGACTGCATAAGCAGCAAACAGATAATATAGTCACAGCTTACAGAATAGGACCTGTTTGCTCAGACCCAGCCTGTGCAGATAAATTGCATTATCGATCCTTCTACATAAAGCTGTACTGTTCCCAAGGCACCTGGACCAAGGTAACCTTGAAGCCTTCCTGGCAGGGCTCCCCCTCCCACTTTAACAGCAGCCCACAGAGTTCAATTGGAAGCCCTAATTGCACTCGCTGAGATCAGACAACCATCTCCACCTTCTCCCCATAAGTTGCCTGGGAGTGATGGCATACCGATTGACCTCTGTCAGTTGATCCCATCTTTCTCGAGTCTCACGTCTCCATGTATCTCCCCTGATGATGCAAGAGGTGGTAATTATGGTTCTACCAAAGGAAGGTAAAAATGTCTCTGTCCTGTGCAGTTATAGGCCTATCTCTCTCAAAATGCTGACATAGAAATTATCGCCAAAGCTTGCCACCAGAATGGAACAGATCCTCCCCACCATGTCCACCCTCCCAAGTGGGGTTTGTGAAAGGCATCTTAGCTCTGATCACCACTGAGCATGCCTCTCCTTGATGTACTAAGCATTTTCTGCCCCACTCCAGCTACAGTGGTTGTCATTGATTTTGAAAAGTCATTTGACTTGGTGGAGTGAGGGTACCTACATGCCCTGTTACACAGGATGTGATTTAGCCCTCACGACACTGGGTGGATACAGATGCTGTATACACAGCCACTGTTAGGATCCTGCCCAATTCATTGCTTTCTGATCCCTTCAAGCTGGAGAGGGCACTTCTCAGGGCTGCCCTCTCTCCCAATGCTTTTCTTTAAGGCCATAAGGCCTCCAGCTTTAGTTATCTGACAACACCAACTACGAGACATTCAGGGTGGGCCTTGACAAGTACACACTGTTATATGCAGACAACAGCCTGGTGCTTCTCCAGAATACCCCTCCAGTATCCCCACCCTCCTCTCCTCTTAGCTCCCTATCTGGAATTGTCAGGCCTCAAAATGAATCTCAATAAGATGAGGTTTTGTCACTAAATGACCATTGTGCTCAACAGGACATTGCTGTCCTTCATCTGCAATGGTCCCCAAGGGTTATAAAATATCTGGAAATCTGGAACAAGGCAGATCTGGCTAGGGTAGTGCTGGATAATCTAATGCCATGGCTGAAAAAACTCAGACTGTGACTGATGGAAGGTACTGCATCTATCCATAGTGGGAAAAACTGCAGTGATTAAAATTATTCTGTCTCCCAAGCTGATTCTCATTTGGCTCACCTAGCCATGAATACCCCACCAGTTAATTCTCCAGAATGGATAAGATGATTGGAGATTTCCTGTGGGAGGCAAGCCACCCTGTTTCAGCAGAGCAATTTAAGGACCACTTGGATGAGAGGCTGGGACCTCCCTGGTTCTACGGCTACTACATGCCTTTTTGATGTGCCCAAGCCCTGCACTTGTTCTCCACACCTACTCCAAATTCACCCCCATATGGGTGGAAATCAAGTAACAGGCAGACCCATATACAAACCCGTTAGTCCATCTCTTCACCAGGTTTCCCAGTGTTATGACATTGGGAGGCGTTGCTGTACCTAACCTTAGGCATGGGAAGAAATTAATATCCTGGTTACAGGTGCTGACTACCCTTAATCACTACTCCCCTTTGGAAGAACTCATCAATCAAAGTGGAGGGGCATCCATTACTTTGGGATTCCTGGTGTAACAGACAGATTCATATCCTGGCCAACCTGTGGCAAACAACCACCACACACCTCGACTCTTTCAAGAACCTCAGGACCCGTTTTGATCTCCCAAGGAGGACTTCTGTAAGTACATCCAGATTAGGAGTGTCATTGCATCCTGCCAGAAGAAACCTCCCCAACTACCCCTGACACCTCCTTCCCACTTGCAGGCATGGTTGACCAAAATAGGGGCAGGACTCGTCTGATCTGTAGAGTATACTGCATGAGGCGCCTGACCACTCAGATGGGGCAAGGTGTAAATGGTCACAGACCCTGAGGGTATACATCTGGGAGCTGCACTGGGCCCAACTGTGGCAGCTCACTCACAAAGCTTGACCAGACACCAGAAGCCTCCTCATCAGAACAAGTTTATGCAGTTCTGGTATCACCTCCTGCCAAACTGAAATCACTTAGGCTTATAGATCATAATCAGTGCTGGAGGTGATGCTCTGGATGCAGATCTCTTACACATTATATGGAGTTGCCCCATACTTCAACTGTATTGGATATAAATCCATGCATGTTGCAACCATATCTTGGGAGAACCCTTCAGCTATCCCTCAATTATTCATCCTGGGCCTCTTGAACCCTGTTCCTCCTCCCCAGAATGCACCTTCATTGGCTTCTGATGGCCAGTGTTGAAGCCAAACATTCAATATCTCAAAACTGGAGGTCCAGGAGAGACCTTGATTATCTACTGGCTGGCTGCAGTCAGGAACTTGGCTACTTTGGACAAAATGTAGCACTTTGTCAGAAAACTACAACCTCTACTCCTACAAGAGGTATGGCCTATAATCTCCTTCCAATATATGGTCCATGATCCTGCATCATGACTCAGAGTTTTCAGACTCCTGCCTGCTGATATCATTACGTCTGTACAGTTTCTGCTGAACATATTGTTAATTAATAACTTGTGTGTAACTCTATAGTTATATGACTTTGCTAGAGTGTAACCTGCCTTGTGGATTATTTCTGTGATTTTGTATTTGAAAAATGTTTTAATAAAAGTATTAACTGCAAAAAAAAAAAAAAAAAAAAAAAGATTCTTCTTGCCCTAGATGCAATCTTCTCCTTCCTTTCTTACTGTCTTCCCTTTTTCTAACTAATCCCACATGCCTGTCCCATCCCTCCTTGAAGATGCTGACTGATTTGGCATGTATGACCATCTGTTAGCTTATTCAACGTGCCCACCACCCTTTCTGTGAAAGGTCTCCATCTTGAAAAACAAAACGAAATGATGTGTGTGTGTGTGTGTGTGTGTGTGTGTGTGTAGATGTGTGTGTGTGTGTGTGAGAGAGACAGTGATGGTGGAGGTTCCTGCTGTGACTTTTACTCCCTCACTTCCTGTTTCTGCCCAGGAACTGAAAAAGTCTCTACAAAAAAAAATTGTCTAGGCGCAATGGAATAGCAGCACAGCACTGTAATTCTTCTCCAAAATAAACTTTATTCATATTTCTTTAAGGCCCATTGCTCAACGTTTCACCTACACTGTGTGGGCTTCATCAGGAGGTGCCTCTTAATATCTTTATCAATGGCTTGGCTTCCCTTTGTACCATAAAATTCACTCTGAATGGGATAGGTCAATCCTGGTTGTTATTTTGATAAAGACTTCCCTTCATATTTGCTGTTTCATTATCCTGTTTTAACCTTTTTACCCTTCAAGGGCTTCTTTCAAAACAAACCCATACTACTTGCTTCAGAATGCCACTCTAATTCTTTTACATGTTCTATTGTAGCTTCTCAGGACATACTATGATAAAGCCTACATGGTGTAGGTGAAATGTCGACAATGGGCCCCAGAGGGCTCTTTTTTTAGTAGGGACTTTTCAGGCTGATTACTCGATATGGGTGGCAGCATAGCTCAAACTTGAGAAAAGCATTTCCGTGGGACATCTTGTGTTTTTTCCAAGATACTTGGACATTTTCTGCCCAGAAACTGCCTGCTGTCACATTTTGTTGTCTATAAAATAGGACTTCATTCAGGTGGCTGGGTGGGTGGAAAGTGTAGTACTAAGTGTGTTGCTGCTGTGCTGTGCTGTGTGTTGTTGTATAACATGTTCTGACTCTCACGCTATGTCACCAGTAATTGAAGGTCCCAATTTACCTTACAGACCCTACACTTCTAATAAAGTATCTGTCTGCTTACCCCTAGTCAGAAGTGTTCTAGTAGTAAAATTCTAGCTCCTTAGCCATCTGCCTCCTTGGCCTTGCTCTGATAGCAAGATTGTTCTCTGTAAAAGGTGAACTATAGGGAAGTCTAAATGAAGACACCTGGTTTACTTCTGCCTAAGCAACATCCCCAGATTTACAGCTTTCGCCACTCTCCTAGCTAACTGCAAAGATGATAACAGTTCCTTCCCCAACTCAGACAAGCACACTAACTCGTATTTTTTACACTGATTGAAGATCCTAATTTACCAAGCAGACCCTACACTTTTAATAAAGTATCTGCTTACCCCTAGAAGTGTTCTAGTAGTAACGTTCTTGCTCCCTAGTCAGCTGCCTCCTTGGTCTTGCTCTGCTAGAAAGATTGCTCTCTTACTTCTGTACCTTTTGTCTCTGCATTTGAACTTAAGGAGAAGAGTTCCATGATATCCAGTACAGATACTTGTATGCCTCTATGGTGTCATGCATGTTTAAGTTCGTAAGCATCTCCTTGTGTGTCATATTTTCAAGACCATGGACCATCTTAGGTGCCCTGTGCTATACTGCCTCCACCTAGTTGCAGACTTTCCTTGGGTGTGGACTCCAGTACCTTGCACAGTATTCCAGGTGCAGTTGCACCAGTGACTTGTGCAGTGGTTGAATCACCTCCTGGCTTCTACTGCTTACCCCTCACTATGCATCCCAGCCTTATGTTTGCTTTGCCCACTTCTTCACATTTGTGTAAAAGCAGTGGAGGGATTCAATCATGGGTGGGAGAAACACATGAGACTGCTAGGAACATCAGCAAAAATAGAGGGGAAAGAGGCATGGAGGACCAATAAGGCTGTCACAAACAACAATAGGCAAGGCAGGGCAGACTGGATGGGCTGCAGGATCTTTTCTGCTGACATCATCTATGTTTCTATGTCTCGTTACAATGCAACTAATCTCATTCTTCGTGCAAGACTCAAATACTACATTAACATCTTATTATCTGGATAGAAATGAGAGAGGAAAAGTGTGACCCACTGGGAACTGAACCCAGACCTCTGGTTATACCGTTTCAGTGCTCTAGTCATTAAGCAATGGGCTCACATGGCTAGAAGGCCTGACAGGCTTTCTCTTTGAACAAACATTCCTTCTCTCTAGTGTTGCATAACCTGCAACTTAGGAACATGTCACCACCCGGCACTCCTCTTCTGTGCAGTTTAGCCTCTGCTTGGCATTTTAAATCATGGATATAAATGATAGAGGAAACATGTGACCTACTGGGAATTGAACCCAGACCCCTGGTAATACCATTCTAGTGCTCTAGCCATTAAGCTATGGGCTCACATGGGTAGAGGGCCTGACAGCCTTTCCTTTGAACACACATTCTTTCTCTTTAGTGTTGTGTAACCTGCGGCTTAGGAACACATCACCACTAGACACCCTTTTTGGTAGCCAGTGATGATAGCAATTATAAATGAGTCACTGTAGAAACAATGACTCATTTATAGTGCTATCATCATCAGCTACACTGCAAGGGTAGTGATGGATTAGTGAGGAAAGTGACCGGAAGGGGAGGGATAGGGAGGCAGGGGATGGATAGGAGGGAGGGTTTAGGTAGAGGGAGAGCCTGATGCAAACAAGCCAGCTCTGTGGTGTGGTGGTGAGGGTGGCTGATTATGGTGCAACAGTCACTGGGTTTGGGACCTGCTGGGGGTGATTGTTTTGCCGCTGCTTGCCGCTGTTTTTTGTTTGTTTGTTTTGCTGCTATGGTGTTTTGTCTCCTCCTTGACATGCACCCCTGGAGTTAAGAATCTTTAGTTAAGGGTACAGGGCACAAAAACACTTTCAATTGCCAGAAGTCGGTCGCTGAGAAATGTATATTGCCAAAATGCTTTTCGGCGATATACATTCACTGTGATAGCGATCGCTGTTTTCTATCACTATCACTATCATGACATGGAACCCTCCTTGTCAGTGCAGTTTAGCCTCTGCTTAGCATTTTAAATCATGGCTAGAAATGAGATCCAGTGGTCACACTTTTCCTCTCTATTTCTATCCATGATTCATAAACTAAACTGCACAGAAGAAAAGTGTCTGGTGGTGATTGTTCCTAAATTGCAGGTTATACAACACTAGAGAGAAGGAATGTGTGTTCAAGCGAGAAAGCCTGTCAGGTCTTCTAGCTGTGTGAGCTCTTAGTTTAATGGCAAAAACACTGGAATGGTTTCACCACAGGTCTGGGTTTTAGTTCCTAGTGGTCACACTTTTCCTCTATTTTATCCATGATTTAAAATGTCAAGCAGAGGCTAAACTGTAAAGAAGAGGTGTCTGGTGGCCATCTTATTATCTGATCATTTACATATCATAATCAAAAATTGCTACTTTAGTGACAGGAGGCTGGACACTCTGAAGAACAGAACAAGATATCCCACTGTGAAAAAGATGGCATGCGAAGATGCAGTGCACGCTGTCCTGAAGTGCAAAGGGAATGAGGATCTGTTATGATGTGTGTATGGATTATAGTTTATGGTTTAGCAATAGTACACTGTTGTGGTTAAGTTTGGCACTATCCACAGTGAATATGTACAGCATAATACAGCATAGCATGTAAATATTTGTTTACTATGGACTTTCACATGGGACTGTCGTAACAATAGGTCTGAATATCAATTTCTTATTAAGGGCACTTAGCTAGGCCTTTAACCCCATGTCACAAAATTTTCAGAATTATGTAAATAATTATAAGATTGGCTCAAAACATACTTTAAAACCTATTGCATGCAAGTTCTGGATTATTGGAAAAAATTGTGTCACGCTCAAATGTGATATCTAGAAAAAATAGATTTTCTAATTACTAATAAATTACATAGATATAAAACCTTGTAAACATAGAACAACAAGGATTTCAGAAAATCAAGCAAACCAAAACAAACATTTCAAAAATAAGCAAAACAATAAAGAAATAAGCAATATTCAACACAATGAATGATATTAGCTGTATACTATGCCTTCAGCATGCTTTTGTATATAGCATAACCTTCTTGTATAAGAACTTCCAAAGTCTTTACATTAGTGTCTTGGATTATAGTTCTGTATAAAACATCTCAGTATTTTATAGCATGCAAAAATGTTTATATCTTTTTGAACAAGCATAAAGCTTAACCATATGCTTGATATTTTGTATTTAAAGATCAAATTTACCATGTCACCCTTGGCTAAGCCAGATAAAAATATTATAAAATTAATTAAAATAATACTCAGACATCTGTTTATTCATACAGCCTTGGTCTTCTTGGTTTTAACTTCAAAATGTTGGTGAGTTCTTCTCCTCCTAGATGATGAAAAGTTCTTTAGTGGTTGGACCTTATTGTAGTCTTTGTTTTCACCCCTCACACACTTGACCCCTGGATTCTGGACTCCTTTGGTATCAACACAGCAGTGCTAAGCTTGATTCCTCTGGTTTAGATACAATATCTTTAGGCATCACAGTCTCTTTGTTCTGGTTTTGGCAGGAACTTCAAACAGTAAGATAAACAACAACACATTTCCTCAACACTAGCAGCAGATCATTCTACTATCTCAGTTGGAAGCAAACTAACCCACCCTCTTGGGACTTATCCTTTACTAACTCTGGTCCAGGTGATATCTTTGCCATGCTAGGTCATTATTACACCAGTTCTGATTGGTCCTTGCATGGAATGGGATAGTTAGTTTTTTTCTTTCAAAGTCTCCACCTCTTGCTTAGGAAGTACAGTCTCAAGCCCAGAGTTTGTTTCTTAACTCTAGTTGCAACAACATACACTTTCCATATGAACATTTTTGAATTTAGCTCATTAACGGCAGTGTTTGGAGATGTATCCCATGGCTGTGAGATAAATATTTCCTGAGATAAGTTAATAAGGACTATGACTTTATTTTCCAGCAAAGTCTTTTAAAAACAAAGTGGTACTTTTGTTTCTTATGTTCCAGACTACCAAATGAGATATGTCTTTCCCAGGTAGTGCTTAAAAGGTCCTTAAACATAAAAAAACTCTTTTCTGGGGATAGCTTTCATTGTCTATGAGTACCAGGGTATGCAACCATGCTGTCTGCAACTGTTAGAGACATTTTTCCATTGAGTGACACCTTCCTGCATCCATGCACTTATTCAAAAGTGTCAGTTTTTGACTTGTTATGACATCAGCTTCAATTTAAGATCACACATCCTTATTTAACTCTTATAGTTTTGGCACCACACTTTTTGTAAATAACAAGGCTTGTAAGGTTGCTGCAGTCATAAAACATAGTCAATTAATAAATCAATATGCCTTCTATCAGCTGATGTAATTTGGTTCTGGTACAGTAGCAGCCACAGACACTGCCAGATATTTCCGAAATTTCTGTGATATTTCCAGAAATATTTCCTGCTTTCTGCATTTCCACAGTAGGGCAGCAGAGAAACTCTTCAGAAATTTCGTGAAATATCTGTAAATAGCTGGCTATGTCTCTGGCTACTACTGTAGCATGTTGTGATTTATTTAGTAACAAACAAAGTTCTATACATTTTAAACCAAATGGAGATTCACTTCAGATTTCTTTCTTTGAAGATACTTGCTGTACCAAGCTGTAACAACCTTGAAAATTTCAATAAAAAGTGACATTTTGGCATGTGGTTACCATAGAAACCTCTCTATTCCTTGTTTTGATAAGGCTGTTGCAAGCAGATATCAAAAGGTATTATCACAGCCTACAGAGGCCAGCTTTTGGGGTAGTCCTTAGTTTAACTGGAAAGTTTTAAGACTAGACCATTTTTTATAAAGTCTCACTTAGGCAGGTATCTTTCCTTTTTTTAGAGTTCATGTAAGCAGTTTTTTTTTGCTTGTAGAGCTCATGTAAACAAAAATGTTGACCAAATGCCTTAGTATGACCTCCCAGTTACCCTAATTAATAATTACATTTTATCAAGGATACAAAATATTAATTATAAAATAATGCAAAATAATAAAATTACAATAACATATTTCATAACTAAGTTTTGTTCCTACATTTTACCCTTTATAATTAAAAATGCACCCAGTAATACATTTTCTTATTTAAAACTGTAATCCTACTATATGGGTATATAGTTTAAGCATTATAGGAAAACGAAACCCAGAACAGAAGTTGCATCATCATGTGGTAACTTATGACATAATAACATGTGACATCATTGAGATGTACATTTATGCATAGAAATATGTTCAGTACTACATGAATAAACTTGATTACAACTATGTACACTTTTCCTTTATCATTGTTTTAGACATTTTCACTTTACATCAAATTAACTCTTTGTTCATCATTTTCCATATCATTATTACCATGAAACTTTCTAGAGTAACAATTGTTTATTATTTTCACTTTTACATAATCTTATACCTTTTCAGTCTTTATTATTGCTGTACATGTAAGGTCAGTAGGCTATTTTTGTTTTTATTTTGTAAGTTCTCCCCTTGTGCTGAAGGTACTACTCATCTGGGCCTTTGTAACCTTTACCAGTCTTTACCAGGATATCATGCCTTGATTGAAAGTTACCTTTTGGTGGTACATGGATTTTAGTTCACTGCTCATTTGTAATTTACTTTTAGAGCTCATAGTTACATTGGGATTCCTAATGAAATTACAAATATTTTACTATTTTGTTGCCTTATTGTACTTTTACTAAAGTAAAATTAGATTCTTTACTATTTTTGTACATTTTCTTTAAATCAAAATCAAAATTAAAATTAGCATTAGAAATCAGGCTTATTTAACATTTTTTGTTTGTGTTTTTAAGATGCTTGTGGTGTTTGTACTGGTGTTCATAGTCTGGAGAATTACTAGGGTTTGAGGGTACCCTGGTAACCTGAAGCTCAGACACCACACAATTATGGGCATCTTTTGAAAATATGTCTTTCAATGGAAGGGACATTTTACAAACAAGTTTTTCTTCTTTTCTAATTTAGTTTTACAAGTACATGCTTGGTTAACTTCTTCTTTAAAATCAGAAAAGTAAGGTTTCACCTGAATATACTTTATTTTTAATCATTTTAGTTTTTCATCAGCAACCTCATATACATTTTAAAAGTCTTTTGCTTTAATTTTTCTAGGTAATACCTTCTGTTAGTCCCCAATAACTGGAACAACTAATTTCTGAATCATAAAGAATTCCCCCCTCATCACTACTTCTAACCCAAAGTTAGCTTTTAAAGTGACAGGCTCTGCTTTTGGATTATGTACTGAAAAAAGATGCATTACTTTAGTGCACATATCCTGCGAAAGGCGTGGAATGGATCTTTAAATCCATCTCACTACCACAGGTTAGGCACCAACAATGTAGTTTTGTCAGGCACTTCTTGGCCTTTTTTTCATTAGCCTAACAGAAAATTCCTTTATATTATCTGAAATTGTTGTAGTGGAATCACTCACCCCATGGCACACTTGAGGATAGTTTGTCCAGACCTCAAGGCCTGTGGTGTCACTTTTATTGGGTAAGGGTCTCCCCTTATTTGTGATCACAGAATTTTATGGCTAGGCTTATATACACATCCAGTTGTACAAGTACATCTAACTCAAGACATGGATGATTTTAAAACTTCATTAGATGCAGGATGTTGTATATTTTTCCTCCCTATCTGGAGGTTTAAGGTTTAAGTGCCTATTTTCAAACTTCCCTTGTGGTTTGAGACATTTTTAGCCACAAGTTTTAGCACTGTATAAAACTGTGCACTGATTGGACAATGCAGAACTGGTTATTTACAAGTTCTGTTTTGTCTTTCATGGATTTAACTTTGTTTAATTTAGTGTACTTCCTTTCCACAGTCCTTGGTGGGCCATGTACTTAGAGTTAGATGTTTTTGTCAGAAACAAGATGGCAGTGAGAAAACAGGATTTGCTTTCCTTGTTAAGAAAGTGAGGCCTCTGCTTTAATCACAGATTAACCAAATCTTGTTTTGCCAAACAAACCACATAAGCTTTACTTCTCCATTTAGCCAAATCTTTAGAATTATAAAACTAAATACATTAAGCACATTACAACATACATAATTTAGTTTAATCATTACATCATCTTTTTTCAAACTATCATGATTTTGATTGTTTTGAAACTTTAAGCTCTTTCTAAATGGAATAGTCCTTTTACTTGTGACCACAAGATTTTGTGATAGTAGTCAAGATACAGTTAAACCTTTTTAGAAGGTCAGTTCCAATCAAGAAATAATTACCTGCTTTGTTAGTAATATACACTAGGGGTCAGATATTCAAAGGGTTGCACCATGCACAATAGAGATGCGCCAGCGCAAGTCTGAAAATGCACCATTGTGTTATTCAGTGGGAGCAGCTGCACTGCTCAGTTGCAATGCGCAAAAGCGCAATGGTAATGAATGCATGCACAACCGTGGGGAGGAACCATGAATATATGGCACAGTGTGATATTCAACAGCATGCACCATGTGCAATAGGGAGCTAGCGGAAGTTGCGTGATAGCGAAATGATCCAAAATAAAAGGAACAAGAGAGAGTGCAAGAATGCTACAGGAAGCCGGAGGTGGGAATGAGCTGGCAGCAATAGCTAAGAAGGGCAGCAGTGTGTGGACACAGAAAGAGCAGGACAGGGCACACCTGTGACCACACAGGACAGGAGTGGGAAGCCTGAGACGGTGTGCAGGACAGACAGGGCAGTGCTGCAGAGTAGTCAGGGCAGTGGCAGAAGGCAGGACAGCCAAAGGCTGGAGGTGTACCAGTGCAAGGTGAGCAGCACAGAGGACAGCGGGAGAATGGGACAAAATCTGCGGGGAACAATAGCCAGGGACATGGCCAGTGCCACCATACAGATGGAGGTGGTAATGAGAGGTGTGAGAAGGCAGGCAGCAGGGGGTGCAGCTGTGGAAGGGCCCATCGGCAGTATGCCCCAACAGGTGGTGCCGAGCCCGCATCACCTTGAGCAGTATACTGATACAGAGATTGTGGGCTGGTACCGAGCTGAACCAGGTGATCCTGAGGCAGCTCTGTGAGCTGTGCAGTGATGAGATGCAGGTGCCCACATGAGTGGAGCCATGCTCTGTCAGAGGAGACAAAGGTGACAGCTGTCATGTGCCTGCTCACCACGGGCACCTTCCAGAGACCAACAGGGGACACAACAGGCATAACCCAGTCAGCCCGTCATGCCTACTCACACAATTCCTCAAGCGCACTGCTGCCACATGCTGTGGAGTACATCCATTTCCCAGCACACAGGCAGAGTGCACAGCACACATACAACAGTTCCACAGGGTAGCACATATGCCTGGCATGCTCGGGGCCATTGACTGCACCCATGTGGCCATCCGCATGCCACCTGGCCCGGATGGTGTAGCCTACATAAACTGCAAGGGATTCACCAGCATCAACTGTCAGGTGGTGTGCGATGCCAAGGGTCACATAACCAATGTCTGTGCCATGCACCTGGGGAGCACATGATGCCTCATCTGGCACCAGTCTGCACTGTGCCACAGGTTCGAGAGTGGGACATCCCACTGGCCACCTAGTGGGTGAGTATGCACAACACGCAGGATGACATGGGCAGATGTGGGGAGGCATAGTCAGAGGTGCCATGGGTACCGGCCTTGATGGCCCATGGCAGGCGATGCAGACCACCATGCTAATGCACCCCTCTATACACAGGTGACAGTGGATACCCACTCCGTCCTGGCTGCTCACACCATACCAGTGCCCTTCAACCCCATTGCAGCAACGGTACAATGAGGCACATACCACCACCGTAATATCATTGAGCGTGTGTTCAGGAGGCTAGAAGTCATGTTTCCGGTGCCTGGACCTGTCTGGCGGTGCCCTACAGTACAGCCTCGAAGGCCTGCAGACTTTTCTGGCCAGTTGCATCCTGCACAACATGGCCAATGACTGTGGGATAGCCGTAGAGGTTGAAGAGGGGCAGCGATGGGGACAATGAGGAGGCGGTCCAGATGGTGATGGGCAGCCACCCCTTGGTGAAGGGACCCCGCCTGTTTAGGATGGCGCAACTGTACTGGGACACCATCACAGAGGAGCACTTCGCAACACAGGTAGGTCATGGGGCCATGTGCAACCACAAATGGCAAGGGCACAACCCACAAACAGGCATGGATGAACCCCAGGGGTGGATGGCGGCTGAGTATAGATTCACACATGCCATCAGGGATGGGCATGGCCAAACACGACGCAGCGCACATGCACACACACATGCATATACACACACACACACCACACACACACCACAAGACATGCACAAGGGGTAGAAGGCACACCGACCATGACAGCAACCCCAGCCACACTCAGGTCCACAACCACCATGCCCAGTGGCTGTCACTGTGCGTGTCTCAGATGCTGGGCACCATTGCACACTGGCGGACAGTGCAATGCAGGCATCATCATGCACACACCACAGTGGCCAGCAGCTGGGAGGGTGTGCACATGGACTGTGTGTGTGCAGGGCTGGGTACCCCACCAGTGTGTCATACGGTGCACAACACACTGCACACAGGGCAGTGGCAGACAGTGGCCTTGTGGGAGGCAGGTCAGTCATGCGGCACAGTGCCACGGCCACCACGGATGCATGGGCAGCCCCACTGAGACCTGCCAGCCATACCAGGCTGACCATTGGCCTCATGGGGTGGCACCGATAGTCCCCAGGGGTGACATTGTGGGAATGCGACCGTGTGGCCATGACAGCTGTGAATGCATGTGTCTGCCTGTCAATGGCAGCAATCACATCCTCCCGCAGCTGGTCCATCCCTGCCAGGAGCAGACCATGGTCCCTGCTGCGCCACTCCTCTGCCTGGCACAGGACCACACTGAGTGTGTTCACCGGCGTCACAAGCCACAACTGCTGATCCACTGAATCCTAAAGTGTGCAGCTGTGCTCATCAAAGAGGTCATCTGCCTGATCGGCATGCTGGGCAGCACCCCTGGAGTTGGGTGCTGCACACCAGATCATGCCTGGGCACATCCGCATGCGGTGCACTGATGCCGCCCCACGGCACTGTCCCTGTCCCCATTTCCCACTGCTTGCACTGTCTCTCCAGCCGCTGATCACCAGGGCTCACCTGCTGCCGCAGTGGCTGCAACAGCCCCACTGGCCTGGTCACACACCGTGCTGCCCACTGGGGTATACAGGTGCAGGCTGGGACTGTGCTGTCACACAGGCCTCCACGGCGGCACCACCCATGGCTACGCCTTGCTGTTACCTGCTGTGGGACATCCTGCATCCCAAACATATCACTGTCTGGGAGTGTGATCCATCATCATCGGTGCCTGATCTGGCACCAGTCCATGTCCCAGCATGCTGGAGTCCATGGCTGCTTTCATGCTGGGACACAGGCAGGGCCTCGTCCGCACCAGCACCACCATCTTCAGTGCGGACAGACAGGCAGGTATGTGGTGGTACTGACCCTTGGACACCTGTGGAGCTGGATGGGCACTCCTCCATGTCCAGGGCCTCACCCACGGTGGACACACCCACCACCGCTGACCCATATAGACACTTAGGAGCTGTAAGGGAACACAGTAGCATCAATGTCTCTGCACTACCCTGTATCATTCCCCCACCTCCCACACAGTGACAGCACAGGACCTACCATGCAGTGACGGGCTGCCATCCATCTGAAGCCACCACCTGGAATGCCCTCTATGGCACAACGCCACATGCTGCCAGCCATCCACTCCTCCTGTGGCATCAGGCATGGCACATCCGCTGCCCACCACCGGTTGCAGCATGTGCTGCCCTGATGGCAGCCACCCGTCCTAATTCTCCCCTGTCCATGCTGACCTTCTTCTACATTCCTGCATGGACCGCTGGTGGCTGCCATCCTGGTTCATGGCATGTGAAACCTCAACCCATGCCACAGCATGGGCCTGTGGTGTTCCCTGCTGTCCGCTGAGCAGTGGTTCCCTGTCGAGGTATACCCCACACAGGGCATCTGTTTCCGCCTGTGAAGTTGGGCCTCCTCTTCCTCCAACATCCCTGATCCTCCTCTTCCTCATGTTCAGTCATTATAGAGCCTGTGGGAATGACAGGTGTTACCTTTCAATGTGCAGTCCCATGCATCACCCACACACCACAGTCTACACTTCCAAACAGCATGCAACCCACCGCAATAGACTGCAATACCAAACTATGGCCTCTGCAGCCCCATGTCACATTTATGTAGTGCAAGACATGCAAATGAGGTGAGGTGCAACTTTAAGAGGATGCTAATGCAGTAGCTGTGCCATGGAATTGCTGATGAGCTGATTTGCATATGCTGACTGAATATCACGATGTTGCACCTTGTGCAATTGTGTTGAGCGTGCTCAGGCACAGGCACAGCTCTGTGACATGCACAGTAGGCACCGCACGGCACATGGCCGAGGTGCTGATGCTGACGCCTGCCGCGCTGCTGATGTGCTGAGCATGGGAGGCAGTGCAGGGCATGGCCACCACTGTGCCAGTGGTGCTAGTGAGCTGTTCACATGTATGGCGCATGCCCTGGGCGCAGGGCACCATGGTGCCACAGCATGGTAGGCCACTGCAGGGCGTCTCACACAGGCACCCAACTCGCTACATGCAGGGAGTCCCAATCGCACTGTGGCGGTCCATGCCAAAAGACCCTGACCCTGTGCTTGACCTTGCCCCTAGGCTTGGCGCTCCACATGGTGCACACCTATCGTGCTGTTCAGTGACAGCGCGATGGGGAATGGCAGTGCTATACCGCACAGCATCTGCACGTGGCGGAGGTGTACCAGAGCACCATTTTGTTTTCCTAACTGAAGCTGAGATGGCAAGAAGAAGAACTGCTGTCTGGAGCCAACTGGAGCTGGCCAATTTGGTGGCCATTGTGGAGCCCCATGCTGGGGCCCTTTGTGGGAATGACCCCTGGACAGGCCCAGAAGTGCAGTCTGGGAGGAGGTGGCAGTGGCACTTGAGGAGGCCACAGGAATTGGCAGGACAGCGGAACAGTGTCACCACCACTATGGGGACCTCCAGAGGAGGGACCCAGACAGGCTTGCCCACCTACAGGCATGTGCCAAGCGAGGCGCAGTGCCACGTCCAGGTAGGTGCTCCATCCATACACTGGTTGTGTCCGTACAGTTATCGAGGTGGGCATGTGTCCACCACACGGGGTGGGCCGTCCAGTGTGTCCAGTGGTGGTAGTGGTGGGGTTGCAGCATGGCTGGGCTGTGCGGGATCACACACACCCAGGGGGCCTTTGCTACTGGTTTGTACTGATGTTCCCCCTCCATGTTTGCACCCTAGGCCCTGAGGAGCACCGCAGAGCCAGGGAGGAATGACACTGCTGGGAGGAAGGGATGCTGGGCAACAGCCACGGGCTGCCAGGCCCAACCTGCAACAGCACCTGAATCAGGCAGATGAAGGTGAGTGTCTTTCTTCAAGGATGTTCTGTGCTTGCTGTGTTGCAGGGTAGGCAGCGGGGCATGGCCACCATCCATTGACACCACTGACATGCACAACACACGGTACACTCAGCACTGTCCTGTGGCACTGCATGTGTGGGTGTGCACTGCTGGTGGTCCATGCATGCACCGGTACATGGCTATGCCACTGCCTCGCACTGCATATCCATGTCACTGTACAGCCACGGTGGTGCTGCGGACTTGGGCAGTGGGTGTGTGCAGCGTCCGCATGGCTGTGTGCTCCTTGAGTAGGCAGGTCATGTGGACATGATCACTGTGGGTGGTCGCACACCATCACTGGGGCATGTCCCATGGCTATATGCCATGCACAATGGGTGGGCTGCAGGGGATGGACATTCACACTTATTGACTCTGCTTCCTTGTGCTAGGTGGACAGTGGCTGATGCAGCTGGAGAGGGCCATGCAGGAGCTCCTTCAAATAGCAAGGGCATCATTGGAGGTACTCCAGAGATTGGATCAGCATGGTGTGCAGAGATGGCAGACCAGGAGGCACCACAGGAGCGGGAGCGGGTGGCCGCTAAGCCTCCATGCCCCAAGATTCACCCTTTCCCCTGGACCCACCCTCACACCCCTTCTTCCTCTCCCATTTGTTCACCTCTGCCCTTACCCACCCCACATGGTATGTGGCCTCACCCCCCTTTGTATATACCTGTATATAGTTTTTGTACCTTAATATAATACATTTGCTTTGTTATGCCTACTGTGGTGGTCTCCTGATTTGCAGAGGGCTACAGGTGCTCGCTGCAGTGGTGTGCATGGCATCAGGGTGGTGCAGGCATGAGCGTGTGTGTGTCCATAGGGAACCACCTATGGTGTGGGTGTAGCTATTAGTCACTGTCTGTGGTTTGTGTGTTGTTCGCTGTGCACTGCTTGACTGTGTGCAGTGGTCTATAGTGCATGCACTGTGTCCATGGTGCCCCTGTCAGACAGTCCATGGCCTGTGCAGCTGACACCCTTGCATGTCTGTGATCTGCACAGTCTGCTAGCATGTCAGTGGTGGCTGTCCATGCTGGTCAACCACTGTACCCAGCACAATGCCGGGTTGCCTCTGTCACCAGTATGGTGCATGTCTGCCTCAGGTGGCACTGTGGCCTCTGCTGTTGTTGTCCCACCTCCATGCTGTCGCTTGTGTCTGTTGCAGGGATGTGCTCACTGTCTGTCACTTTTGCTCCGGCCGCATGCTGGTGGCATACAGCTTCATGGTTCCTGGCAAGAGGGTGGCTGAGACTCCTGTGCCATGGAGGGGTGCTGGTCGTGATACATGGCTGCCGGGCTACACACCAGTGGCTTGGCTGACCCGCTACTGTGTCCCTGTGTTAGTGTGCCCTTGGGTATGGGTGGGTGTTAGCCCATGCACTGTGTTGCATCCTGTGCTGGCTGTTGTGGCCAGTGCTGGGATGGGGTGTGTCCTTGGGAGGGTGTGCTGTACTGCTGGTGGTGTGTTCCAGGGCATGCCCTGTCACATGTGGGTTACCTTGTGAGCCGACGCATGGTTAGTCTCTCAGCTGTACCTCGGGGGCATGCAGGGTGGCACTGTGTATGCAGTTGTTGCATCACTGTCTGCTGCCGTCTGCTGCAGGATGCTCACGGTGGTGCTGCCTTGTGTGGCTCCATGGTGCACAGGGTTGCATTGTCACAGTGGGGTGGTGGCATGCATGGGGTGTCCTGCACTGTTGGGTGCTACTCCTGGGCAGGGTGTATGGGGATCATGGGTGTAGGGTGTGCTCTACATTGGTGGGATGGTGTGGCATGGGGTGGCTAGACATCCTTGTGTGCTAGTCACAGCTTGTCAGGGTGCACTGGGGCACCATGCCCCAGCTGTGGGATTGTTGCTGGTGTCCATGGGCCGTGGTTCTTCCAGATCTCCTCAGGTTGTGTGGTGCATAGGGTGTGGGGGTGATGTCTGTTCTGCTGTGTGCTCCTCTGCCCATCTCTACCATGGGTGGTGGACCCCTGCATCCTGTCTGTGCGCATCCCTGGTTGTGCTAATGCACTACTACCTGCTCCACTGTGCATCCCGGTTGTGCTATTGCGCATCAGACCTGTGCCACTGCACATTCCTGGTTGCGCCATGGTGCAGTTGGTGTGATATTCAGTTGTGTGCTGCAGGTGCATCTTGACCTGTGCAGTGTTTGAATATACGTGCGTGTTGCGCCCATGGGCACACTGGACTGTGCCTGCTCCTCCTATAAGCTACTTTGTGGCACAGCTTGAATATCTGGGCCTAGATGATTGATTACCATTTTTCCAAATTTAGATTTTAACCAAACTTTACCTAAGGTCTTCTGAGCTTCCTCTGCATAACCTATAATCTTGAGCTGTCAAAAAGGGTTTTTAGCTTCTTTGAGTTACCAAAGACATTAGTTAGCCGATCAAAGAGACACTTACGCTTACTGTAATTTAGCTCCTGAGTCATGCAGGGTCTCATGATTTAGATTGTTATTCAATGTTTATATCAAAGTAAAATCTTTTGCTTTTCCTTTGGGAATCAAGTTGCCTAGGCAGAATTTGTTTTTCTTTCCTGGCAACATAGCATATTTACTACGATTTTACACTGTTTTTGGGACTAACGCTGGATACCTTTTGGGAAAGGCTAAACACAGAGATAGCAATTTCATTTTCACTTGGCATTTACTTTTAAATCTCATTCCAATCTCATTACCCTTTTAACAATAGCAGTTTCTTTTACCATGTCAGCATTATGGTGGCAGGATCTGTAAGTCACATAGCACTACTAGTCTCACCTGCACTAGGTACAGTTGAAGTAGGATTTTGCAAAGAAGAGTGAGGGTCAGGAGGTGAGCAACTTGGAGAAAATAACTTTTAGCACAAGCTCTTAACTCTTTTATCTGTTGTTTCATCTACTCCATTTCCTTTTATATGATTCTTTAATCATTTCATTTAGACTTGAGAACTATGTCTATGCCTCTTTTGAGATGCACTATAACTTTGCTGATTGTAGTTAGAATAGTAGTACATTTGTGGTAATTTCTGTCACCTCTGTACTTATCATGCTCACCATCATATCCTCCACCATGGTCCCTCCCTTTGGGAGAAACCCTGGTTTTGGTATTGATGTGAGACTTGATAAGGCTGCTGAGCCATAGTTGTGTCTAGCATAGGCTTTGATTGTTTTTCCTTTTGGACATAGGTAATTTCTTTTCCCTTAGCCAGAGCATTAGAGGTGGTGGCCTCAAACACCTTGGCTTGAGGTACAGAGGAACCCTCCTCCTTTGTTTACTTTTTGTGTTTTTCTTATATTTTTCAAGTATTCCTTTTCTGGATTAGAATCAGAGTTACCTTTTTGTCTAGGGATATTTTTGTTTTTGTTCTGAGATAATTCATTTTGTGACTCAAAAGAGAAATACAAGAAATTCCAGAATCAGCATTACAGTCTAACATTTTAAATGCATTAAATGTTTTCTTAACTTGACCTTTATTATGTGAACTTTCATATTTTCCCCAATACAACCAAATCTTTTTAACCAGTTCATAAGCATTTGCTAAGTCAACCTTTTCTTTTTCCAAATTTAGACACAGCTCTTGCCATTGTTTAGCAGCATGTAATTCACTTTGCAAAACAGCATTTTTGAATCGTTATCTTAGCTAAAACACAGTAGTTATTAGAAAGTCTTTTTATGTTTGCTTGTGCGCATCCATGCCATGCATGCACAAGAAACATCTTGGGACAGTATTACATTTTAAAGGTGTATGAGTTTTGCCCAATGCAGTTGACACTTTATGGGACTCATCCCTCAGGCACCAATGAATCGGTGAGCAGTCTATGAAAGCAGTTTGAGAGAAGCAGTCTTCCTTGAAAGAAAAGTGCCACTCCAATCAGGGATGGTTACGAGTTGACACTTTATGAGGCTTATCCTCAGGCACCAATGAATTGGCCTGTTGTCTATGACAGCAGTTTGAGAGACAGGACCATGCTAGAAAGAAATCTGCCACTGCAGTGAAGGACAGTTTCCTCATTGCAGCTGTACCTTCCCTCCCTCTCAACCAGGTACACAGACATAGCTTCTCTGTGTTGACAGCAGCTAATAAGACTCCAACCATGCACATTACAGTGCACAGTAATGTGCATGGCCAGAGATACGGTTCTTGTCAGCTCCTGCCATCAAGCATCTTGTTTGTTTGGTGTGCCTTTCCTGGTAAACCATTTCAATATATAAATAAATGAGGCTGCAGTGTGGCTTTTCATTGCTAGCTCTACGCTCTACCACACTCCCGGAAAGCTGACATCAGGGTGCCCAATCCTCATGTTGGTATGCCTCCCTCCCCCCATTAATGTGACACATTGGGAGCCACCCAGTCTGCAAAATCATTTTTTATTTATGGTTCCAACACTGGGATGCACAATGTTGGTGTCAAATGACCACCCCACCCTCCCACATATTCTGCTGACTTTGGGTGCACAACTCATGTCGCAGCTGCCTCCCCCACACACACACACAATATTCATTGTGGCACACTGTGAGCCCACCCACTGTGCCTAAATATTTTTTGTAACCTGTAAAATAAAGAAACCATCCTAAAGTTTTTTTCCCATTGTAAAAAATAAAATGGTCCCTTGTCATCTCCACATTTCCTCCCCACCCTCCTCCTCTGGGACCCACTTCCCTTACCACCCCTCACCCTATACTTACCCGGAGGTAGGGAGCAGCAATCTTCTATGGACTGGGACACGCCTGTATTCTTCAAAGCCAACCGCAAACTGAAGAAATGTCGTAAGCTGTATAATGTGAGTCTGGGGTTCAAGTTAGTTGATATCTCAGCCATTTTTAGAATTTTGGCCCAAACTTTTCAATGTGGGTTCTTGATAAAAGTTAATTATGAACACCATCACTGTCATTTGCTACTCAATCCTAAAAGGTAATTTCGTGATTGCTGTATGGAATCACCTTTTGGGACTGATTAATGAAATGACAGTGCCACTGTTCATGAGGAGGGGTCCCAAAAACAATGCTGAAAATTTGGTTACAAAATTCCAAAAATTACTGCATTACAGGCATGCGTTGTGCAGTTTCTATGCACGCTTGTAACTTCATTAGTTTTTCATGTTTTTCTCCAGATTTTAAACATTCCAATTTTTCACATTCTCATGAATAGTACAGCTGTCATTTTTCACATCCTTCCCAAAATGTGTTTTCACACCTGTTGCACTGAATGGCACAGTTGCTGTGCGAAATCAACTTTCAGGATTGAGTAACAAAATGATAGTGCCACTGTTCATTAGGTGGGGTACCAAAATGCCAATGTTGAAAATTTGGAGCAAAATTACTAACAAACACCCAGGGTGTTAGGGTTTCCAACCATAATGCCACACCCTGTAGAGACTGACAGTCATCAGGAGAATGACTTGGGGTTGTCGGCTGTAATGCTCACACCATTCCACCCCCACCCTGCAGCCAATGACAGGCATTGAGTGTGCCTAGTGTCTTTGGCCCTAATGTTCACCCCATTCTCCCTATTTCACCCATCTCAGATTATTTTACTTATTTATTTATTTATTGAGAAAATCAGAATTACAATCCTTTGAGTGATAGACACTTTTTGCAAAGGCTCCTCATCAGAGTAACACTGTATACATGCATTACAACAAGCAATTTAATAAGGTGTGTAGAACAATCAAAAATGCTAGAAAAGCATAACGCTAAAATACCATACATAAAGGATAGCAGAGGAGATGAGAATAACCTGTACATATAAATTCTGAGGGTTGAGACAACCCAGGGTCAGAAGTGCAACCAAAGAAAAAGCAGTGATAAGGTACTGGGCCATTGTAACTAAAATGCCTAAGACCTTATAACAATATAATAATTAAAAACATAGTATACAGAAAGTTGAAACTTGTCACACAAACAGTAAATACATACACTGTAGGGAGGCAAGGAGGCTTGCTTGAGAATATGGAGCAGACTAGGGAGGTAGACAGGAGTTGTGACAGGGAGAGGGTCCTAGCTGCAATCACAGGTCTAGCTCACGGACAGAAATTCCTGAGGGAGGTTTTGAATGGGCTTCTCTTGGCAAGATGGAGATTGCTGCAGGTAGGTCATTCAGCCACTGTGGGGCCCCTACGAAAGAAGGCTTTTTGACTCAGGGATGTCCTGCAATGAGGAACCATGAGGGTAGCCTTAGAGGTACTCCTGGAGAAACTTGTTATGGGGTGAGCTGGATAAGGTCATGTAGTCCAGGCAGAGAGTTTATACTGAATCTTCTTGGCCAGAAGACAGGTGTGATATTTTAGATGGCCTTCAAAGTTTAGTCAATTTAAATGAGTGTAAAGATCACACATGTGGGTGCATCTGTCACAACCTTCACCAGTCAACAGGCTTTATTCAATTCAGTCTTTATTCGGCTTAGGCAGTATAGTCAGCAGAGCCATAAAACACAATCCCATAGTCCAGTACTGAGGGGACTGAGGATGACACAGTCAGGCAAAATGCATCAGTGGGCATATAGTGTTTGTGCTGGTAAAGAAGACCAATTCTAGCATTTATGTTGGTGCAGAGAAAGTGAATATGTGTAACGACAGGAGAGAGAGAGGAGTTAAAGGTAATGTCTAGGTATTTGGATGAGTTAACCTGCTCAAGAGGGAGTCTGCTAAGTGTGGACTAGCAAAGTAGAGTCACTGAGTGGGTTCTGGTGGTGGAGAAAACCATTGTCTTGGTTTTTTTATAGTGTAGAACCAGATGGTGTTCAGTTAGCCACGTCAGCAAAGGACTTCTGGAGGGCAGACTGGAGGGATAAAGGTTGGGGATGGCTCCAGTAAATGACTGCATCATCTGCATATAAAAGTACTTGACCAGAGCAGGCAGCAGAAAGAAAATTAAGAAAAAGGCTGAATAGGAGGGACTCCAGGATAGAGCCCTGGGGACTCTGGAGTGAACTGGGAGGCTGGATGAGAGAGGAGTCAATTTTGACTTGCTGGGTCCTATTTCTTATGTAGCTCCCAAACCAGGATGTAGTTTCTGGAATTATCCCTATGGTGGCTAAGGAGTTTAGAAGGAGGGCATGATGCACAGTATCAAATGCCTTACTTAGGTCAATGTAGACTGACCAAGCTAATTGTCTGAGATCTAGTGCCTTATGGCTGAAGGTAGTATATTCCAGAAGGCCCATAGTGGTACTGCACCTTTATGGAAACCATGCTCCTCCGGGCACAGGAGATTATACTTAGAGAGGTGTTTGGGTGAATTGTTCGCAACTATTTTTTCAAGAGCTCTGGAGAGTGGGGAAGAATAGAGATGGGCAGATAGTTATTTGGGAAGTGCAGTCACTGCCTTTGAGGATAGGGTGATGACTGCCCTTTTCCAGGGTGAGGGGAAACACCATGACAGAGGAGAGGTTAATGATTTTGGTAGGGGACAAGGACAGCATCAGATGGAGGTGAAGGAGTTTTTAAATCAAGGTGACCCCACTTTGGTGAGTATTACTAACAACTCTATAGAGATAGGGTTTGGCCTTCTAGAAGATATAACCCAAAGTCTGAAAGGTGGGGAGCTGGATGGTGGGGGATATAAGAAGGAGAGGATGGATGTTAAAAAATCAGGAGAAAGCACAGTGCTAAGGTCTGAGAAAGCAGAATTTAATGTATTGGCAATTTGCAGTGGGTCATTGGTTAGCATGCCATTTACAAAGAGTTGGGAGGGTGGAGGATAATGTTTTACCATTGAGTTCTTTGATTGAATCCCAGAAGGTTTTCCTGGTACTCAGGAGGCAGAGAGGGCATTTTGATAGTAGTTAGCCTTAGCCTGGTGCAGGGCTCAAGTGTAGTTGTTTCTGGTTTCCTGTACCTTTGTCTGTCCTGAGACAGTCCTGTGGCAAGGGCTTTATGCCAGAGGTTGTCCTGGAACTGCATGAGATTGAGAAGTGACTTGGTTAGCAAGGGTGTAACACGAACTTTCAATACTTGTTTGGAGACGGGCAAGAGGTCACATGCTGCACTTATGGTATGGATGAAGTAGGCAAGAGCACTATCAGTGTTCCTTGCAGTATCAATGGTGCCCAGTCACAGTTTGAGAGGTAGTTTTGAGGTGGGCTAGTGCATCCCTTTTAAGTGCCAGCAGAAAATGGTTATGGGGGTTGGGAATCTTGCAGAGCCACCAGCACAGAACAGGTGAGTGGTCACTGAGAGCATCTGGAAGCACCATGACCCTTGAAATTCTTTTGAGGCAGTTTGTAAAGATTACCTCCAATAAAGTTGAAGTCCCTTTTCTGTGGTTGAGTCTAGTGGGAATTGAACAACTTTTCTGAGGTCTATAGCCACAATGGAGTCCTTATAGGGGCACCAGTTGGAGACATCCAGTTTGTGTTGAAGTCACCCATGACTAGTGTCTCACTATTTGGGGAGTTGTGAGATACAGTTGATGATGGCGACAAAGGCCAGTTTTTGATTTTGAGGTGGAATGTAGACCCTATAACATAAAGGGTTTTACTAGGTTGCCCAGAACTAGCTTTACAGGAGCACTTGGGCCCCATGTGCAGGAGGATGGATGGGGATGATCAGAGCTTATAGGAGTCCCGGATATAGAGCTCACAGCTGCCACCCTGCTTGCCATGTCTATCAGTCTGGAAAATAGAGTAGCCTTTCAGGGCCACTTGGGAGTCTTTGGTGTCTGGGGAAAGCTAGGTTTTGACAAGGCCAGGATGTCAGGGTTATGCCTCACCATCCATCTCTGCAGGATGTCATACTTTTTTGTAAGCTGCAGATATTTAGGGAGGCAAATAGAATACCTCTCTTTTTGTCATTGGGGGTGTGTTTGGGAGTGGGTCCTGGGTTCGGTGCACATTCCCTGAGAGTAAAAGGACGAGGAGGAGGGTGTGGCAGAGTAGAGTAGTTTTCAGCAGCTTGCATTCCCAGGAGCCAGTCAGTGGGAGAGGATTAAGTTTGGAACTGTGTACTGGGATGGGAAGTGAGTGGATGTGTGTGGCCAAAAGGAGGAAAAGGTGAGGAGGGGAGGTCGGTGTATGATATTGCTGGGAGGTTGGCGATGGGGAAAAGCCGTGAGGACCAGTGCCCGAATGAGGAAATAATGGGGAGGGGAGAGAGGGGCGAAGGCAGAAAGGGCAGATCTGGATCAGTGCAGGATGAGATGGGGGTAGAAGTCTGAAAGGAGGAGGAAAGCTAGGAGGAGGAACATAATGGAAGGGGAGAGAGTGCTGCAAAGAGATGGGTGACAGAGCTTGCCTTAACTGGTGCCTAGGGTACAATAAGGAGAAGAAGAAGATACAGTTGACTGATCCTGCAGTGCAGCAGAAGGGGGACCAAAATGATGGGAAGAAGGTTGCAGTTTCAAGACCCACAGAGGAAAATAGGAGAGGATCCTGGTCAGCAGTGGGAAGGTGGGAGATAAGGATATGTGAGCCAGACCTGGGAGAGTAGAGCTTGGGAGGGAGAAAGAAGCAGGAGATGCTAGGATACAGGCAGTGCTAGCCTGACCTTGTGGTCAGAAAGTATAATTTGCCTATGGGAATATAGACACTTAACACTCTGGTGGTCATGTGACATAATTATGTAAATAAGAGGAGGTGCGGCTTGGGTGGGTAGGTGCCTGGGGTGGGCGGGAGTTGACACAGCATCGATGGGCAAACACACCCAGTGGAAGCTGTGCAAGGGATACTCCATCTTTACCTTCGTGTGTGGCCCAGGCTGTACACTCCTACTGAAAGGTCTTTCTAGTGGCAGAGGGTCTGTGGTTGTAGTGTGGGGTTCCAGCTGGCCTTTAAGCTGCAAGGAACAAAAGGCAGGTCAGGTTACTTGAGCTCGCAGGAAGCTGTACAAAGGGTTCTCAGCAGCACTCACTGTGGAGGAGGAGGAGTAGCTCTCATGTAAAGGAAGGGATCAAAGCAACAGAACTAAAGAGTAAACAGGGAGCAGATGAGGCACTCTGGGTCACCCTGGAGACAGAAAATGGCACCACAATCCGCAGGAGGGTTGTATACAGACCCCATCTCAGGGGAGGAAATGGACAAGGAAATGATAGAAGGCTTCCTTAGAATGGCAGAAAAAGGGAAGATATTGTTGATGGGGACCTGAATATGCCAGATGTTAACTGGAGCACCTTTGCTGCAGGCACATCCAAGAGCAGGGTCATTCTTGATGCCCTACTGGGGCATGCCTCCAGCAGCTAATATTGGAACCCACTGGGAGGGAGCAATCTTAGACCTGGTACTCTCAAATGGGGATGGAGAAAGAATCTCAGATTTAGAGTGGGTAGCCATCTGGGAACAAGCTACCACCAAACAGTGTGGTTCGCTTAAAAACACAGCCATACAATCAAGCCACACAAAAGCAAGAGTATTGGACTTTAGGAGGGCTGACTTTGGGAAAATGAGAGAGTGCCTTAGAAAGCACTAGCAAACAAGCAAGAAGGAGGGGTGGAGGAACAATGGGGAGTAATCAAAACAGCCATCACAGAGGCAACAAGCCTTTGTGTAAAGCAAATCAATAAAACACAACGAAGGAAAAAAACTCTATGGTTCTCAAAAGAGGTGGCAGGGAAGGTTAAGGAGAAAAGGATAGCATTCCGGAAATATAAGGAAACACAGAAGGAGCAGGACAGAGAACTTTATCAGTTAAAGCAGAAAGAGGCTGGGAAGGCAGTCAGAATAGCAAAGGCCCAAACCGAGGAAAGGATAGCCATCTGTTAAGAAGGGGATAAGACCTTTATAGGTACATTAGGAGTGAAGAAAGACCAAAGGAGGGATACTGAGGCTTAATAAAGGGAGGGAAGGTGGTAGAGGGGACAATGAAAAGCAGGGATACTGAACAAATATTTCTGCTCAGTATTCACAAAGAAAGAGGAGGAGAGGCACCCAAACCAAACAAGAGAAACACTTGAAGACGGGGGTCGATACCAGTCCATTTACAAAAGAAAGGGTTCTGAAAGAACTAATAAAATTGAAGGTGGACAAAGCAATGGGCCTGATGGGATTCACCCAAGAATTTAAAAGAACTAAGGGTAGAACTAGTGACACCGCTGACTACTCTCTTTAACAAATCATGGGAGGATGGGGTGGTACCTGAAGACTGGAGGAGGCAGATGTGATTCTCTCACAAAAGTGGAGCAGGACAGAGGCAGGAAACTACAGACCAGTTAGTTTGACCTCAGTGGTGGGGAGAATAATGGAATCACTTTGAAGGAAAGAATTGTTGAGTACCTAGAGGCCAGTGGGGCACAGGACCCAAGGCAGCATGGATTCATGATGGGAAGGTCGTGTCAGGAGATCTAATAGATTTCTTTGACTGGGTGACCAAAGTAGTAGACCAGGAAGGGGCTGTGGACATGGCCTACCTAGATTTTAGCAAGGCATTTGATACGGTCCCACACAAAAGATTAATACACAAGTTAGCCAGCCTGGGTGGGCCCCAAGGTGGTATCCTGATAAAAATTGGCTAGACAACAGGACGCAAAGGGAAGTAGTAAATGGAGTACACAGTGAAGAAAGGAGGGTTACTAGCGGGTACGCAGGGTTCAGTACTGGGACCAGTCCTTTTAATGTCTTTATAAGTGACATTGCAGAGAAACTGGAAGGAAAAGTATGTCTCTTTGCAGACGACACAAAGATCTGCAACAGGGTTGATACACAAGATGGAGTGGAAAGGATGAGAAGGACTTGGCAAGGTTGGAGGAATGGTCAAATGTATGGCAGCTCAGATTCAATGCAAAGACGTGCAAGGTAATGCACATGGGAAACAAAACCCAGGGAAGAGTACACAATGGGGGTGAGATACTGACAACAGTAAAATGGAAAGGGACCTGGGGGTAAGTATATCAGATGACCTAAAGGTGGGCAAGCAATGTGAGAAGGCAGTAAGGAAGGCTGGGGAGATACTGGGATGCATAGGAAGAGGCATCAATAGTAGAAAACAGAAGTTGTTATCCCTCTGTACAGACAGTTGGTAAGACCCATCTGAGATACTGTGTGCAGTTCTGGAGACCTCATCTCCGCAAAGACAAAAGCAGAGGAGGCTGTCCAGAGGAGGGTAACCAAAATGGTGCAGGGTCTGCACCAGAAGACATACAAAGAAAGACTAAAGGAGCTTAATATGTATACCCTTGAGGAAAGGAGGGAGAGAGGACATGATAGAAACTTTCAAGTACCTCAAGGGAATCAACAAAGTCCAAGAGGGTAGCGCTTTCAGAAAAAGAGATGCAAGAACAAGGGTCACAATTTGAAGATAGAGGGGACGGCTCAGAGGTAATGTGAGGAAGTATTTTTCACAGAGAGGGTTGTGGATCCATGGAACAGCCTCCATGAGGAGGTCGTGAGTCAAGAACAGTGGGGAATTAAGAATGCATGGGACAGACATAAGGCAGTCCTAGTGGGGATAGGAGGAAGTAAGCTGTTGGTTAACTAGGATCTGCAGCTTATCTGTTAGGTAGGAAAATGGGCAGACTAGGTGGGCCAAGCGGTCCTTATCTGCCATCAAATTCTATGTTTCTATGTTTCTATGAGCGGAGTGCTGAGGGAGGTAAGTGAGACAAGGCCAGAAAACAACACTACCAGGTACATATTTCTTATGGATTGGGGTGTGCTTAAGGAGCCAAGACCTTAGGCACACTGCAACACTTGTCAGTGTCTGCAGGGTGGAGTGAGGTTGAATGGCGTGACCATTATGGCTAATGATCAAAAGGCACACCCCAAAATGCCTGTCATTCTTCAGGGTGGGGTGTGGTTGGCGTTAGTTTAATACTTCACTGCAATTCCTATTATGCTGCATCTCTCTAACTCTTGCACTACCAATGCTATTACCAGCAAACAACAACATTTGGCATTGACAAATGCTTGTTACTTTCTTGTAAAGCTTTTCTAATATTTCAACCTGACCTGCAAATTTACTACATTTAAAAGATTTATTCTCCAACATTTTTTCCAGCTTTTGTATTCTTTCATTTTACCTTCAATAAAGTCAGCTGTCCTGGGTGTGTGTGTATATATATATATATATATATATATATATATATATATATATATTAGGAGTGAGCTATATTTTCACTGATAAAAGTATGTATTGCTACCACAGTGAGACAAATGCAGGTCCAGGCTAACACAGTGATGATAAATGCCATTTGTACATACTGTGCTTACCTCTCCAGCATTTATTCTCACTGTGGAGATGTCACAGATAAGCCCAGTAACTCTCATTCAGTGCTGCAGCTTGTTTCAGTTTAGTAAAACAACAAATTAAATTCACCTGTCTTTCAAGCATCTGAATCCCTAAGAACAGGTTTACTGCATTCAGTCTCACAGACACTGACATGCTGAGATCTCTAAAGTTCCTACTAGAAGAAAAAAAAGAAAGAGTACTGCCTGCTAAATACATCAAATCATGCAGACTTAAAGCAACAAACATATTTTGATACAACTGAACTATACTGGAAGAATAACTGCATTCTCACAGAAGAAAACAAAACCAATGAATGTGGAAAAAGATTTTCTACCTTGCACACAGTTTGAAAGCAAAAAGAACAACTTCCGAAAAGCCTATTGTATAAATCACACGCATGATGTGCAGATCGATGATATGTGAAATATCTTCACTGTGAACAGTGACCTCTGGGTACTCTCACTCCAGTCTTCAGCATGCATGAGTATCCAGAGATCTCTGTTCACGCATGAAGATATTTTACATATCACACTCCTGCTCATCATGTATCCCATATATATATATATATTATAGTAGCGCGGTCGCGCTACTATAGTTAGGGTTGAGCAGCCAGTTACATACTAAAGTCAAAAGTCTGATGTTAATAACTTTAGGTCCATTCAATGGATTTGCCTGATATTTGTACATGTGTTGGGGTGCACTAGATCTCTTGATTGGCCAAATTGTTTTTCTGTCAGAGTGCCGGTCTTTGTGTACAAAAGCACTGAAAAATGCAAATTATCCATTTTGGAGGCACCTTTTGGCTTTCTTATCGTGGTCCTGCACAGCCATTGTGTGGTGTGTTGTTCTGCAAGATGGCTCATTTGAAAGAGCTTTGTACAAACATGTCGCTTTTTGTTTGGTGAAAAATATTAAGGCATTCAAAAGTTATATACTTTTAAGTTCTCATTATAAGTCAATGGGAAAATATATATGTATATCTTGCAATCAAAGAAATGGGGTTCTGGCCATCTTGTCCACCTGATGGTCAAAGAATTTATAGCCTCATGGTTCAAGAATCTTTGATCCTAAGGAATTTCAAAAGTTCTTTGACAGCGAGGTCCACCATCTTGTTTTCAGTTTTCCGATTGCTCAAACGCAAATATCTCGGCTCAGGGATCACTTCGAAGTAAAACTTCAATGGTTTTACTCAGTGGACCCGCTCTATCAAGCTATGGCTTTGGTTCCATCCAAATTGGTCCAAAATAGAGTTATTAGCTTTTAAATTCTTCATTCATGTCATTAATGATCTTGATCATGAGCTGACAAATTCTTTTGATCCAAGAATCTTGATCACCATCTTGCATCGTGACCTAAAACACAAATATCTCGGCTCAGAGGTGGGCTAGGACACAAATGAGGGTGGGTTTTGCTCAGGAGGGTCAGTTCTATTGAACCATGGCATTGTTTCACTTCAAATTGGTCAAAATTCATGTTTTACCATTTTTTATTCTTTGATCGTGAGCATGCACTTTCTTTGATCGCGAGCCTGCAAATTCTTTGATCGTGAGAATGTTTGATTGTGATCATGCATTGTGAGCGAGGGACGAGATGGCAGATTTAAAAATTGATTTTCTCAGCCCAGGGGTGCCCTATACTGTAAAATGAGGGTGCATTTTGCTCAGGGGCTTTGTTCTGTCCCATCTGCATAACGAAAATAATCTTATAATTATCCTCATAGTCTAGTGCCCCCTAATAAAATATTAACATCCCTGGTAGTCTAGTGGCCCCAATAAAACATATTACCTTATATGTAGAGCCCTGGTAGTCTAGTCTCCCCACCCCTGTTATTTTTGAGATCCCTGGTAGTCTAGTGGCTCCATGCTGTATTGTGTTCTTATACCTAAATGTTAACATCCCTGGTAGTCTAGCGCCCCCCAGCATAATGCAATACCTAGTGATTAAATATTACACCTGGTAGTCTAGTGGCCCCTCATCCATCCAAGCCACCCAGCACCCCTTACTCTTTGCCAGCTGGTGACTGGCATATCCCTTCTTCACTTTCATGCCAGCCATCACTCTGTCTGCATTATGAGCTGCATGCAAGAGATGCTCTGAAAATATTTCTGAGAGCCTCTTTGCATTACTGCTCGTAATGCAGACAGTCGGTACTAGGCCGTGGGGTGAGAGGAGGGCTATCGAGTCGCCGGCTGGCTAAGGGTACGGGGATGCTGGTGGCTTGGATGGATGGATGGGTGGGGTGAGGGGCCACTAGACAACCAGGTGTAATATATATGGCACCAAGCTGATGCTTTTTGCCATAGGATAACATTATGGCATCCCTGCGTCTTTCAGGGGCCCATATCTTGAAACGGTATGAGATACAGACTTTTGTCAAAAATATGCTTAGTAGGGCTGTGTATGGGCCGAATAGTATTTTCTGAATACCACAAACAGTAGGCTTCCGAATATTCGATCGCTTTCCGAATAGTTCACTATTCGCCACTATTCGGGAACTACTATTCGGTGAGATTTCAAAGTCTGCAGAGCTTTTGGCCAATCAAACCATTTCTGGAGCTCAAAGCAAGCACACCATGTGACTTTTCACTCTGAGCTAGTAGAAACAGCAGACAGTGGTTTCTGAGAGCTACTCTGCAGTACTTGAGACCTTAAACTTGCTAAAAGAAATAGATTTTTGCTTCACAGGCTTTTTGGGTCAGTATAATTTGTTTGATCAGTGTCAGAAAAGCTATGTTTGGTTTTCTGACAGGTATTTTGTCCTTATTGCTGTGCTCAGTTACATGGACTAGAGGGTTGTCTCCTAACACCCCTGCTCTGCTGCCTCCGGCACAGCTCCAGTGTGATTTTTTGGTGAAGCACATTTTATTTTTGTGTTGGTTTTTAGCTGTTGTCTGGTTTCAAGTTTGGTTCCCTGTATGACTGATGAGGGTGTCTGCTAACCCTCATCCTGCAGATCACTGCTCATGATTTGCTTACACGTGTATGATATTTGATTTTGTAAGTCTTTGCTCTGGATGTGCATGCTTAATATATTTTTTTATGATGCGGGCCCTACGTGTGCACACAGATTTTAAAATAAACTTCTTTAGTTCTAAGACAGTCATTCTTGACTCACTGAATTATTGTTAGTCCTCTGGTTCCAGGTTTGGATCCCTGTACATATGAAGAGTGTGTTGGCTGACCCTCCCCACACACACACTTCCATAGCCTACTGCACAATTAACCTATGCATGTGAAATATACCCTCTGAGTCTCAGGTTGTGTGTGCACAGCTGTGCACATGCATGTTTTTTTGTTGTTGTCATTGCTGTTTTGTTAATTAAACAATTGCACTTAGTGGTGCAGGCTTGTCTCACTGAGTTGACTGTATGTCATCTGTGTGTTCCTTGCTTGGTTCCATGTTTGACTGAAAAGGTTGCCCTTGTCTTCCCCTTCTTAGTAGCAGTGTTTTCTATTTGCTGCCACTGTTTCATGGTACAGTAGAACTGGTGAGGTCAGTGTATTACTATAATTCCACAAGCATTAAGTAAAGCATCACACACACAGGCACTATGTAGTAATAGTTTGTGTTTACACGTAACCACTAGTGACCTGATCCATCATGTCTTCAGCAACTTTGCAAACATACTTGATCCAGTCCCAGCAAAGCATCTGCACTGCTGGCCCCAAGTGGTGAGGGACAGGATGATAGACCCACAAACGTACAGCACATCTAAGCAATTACTCTGATGTTGTCCCTGGGCTGTCAAACCCCAAACAATCTATGCAGAACAAAGGAAGCATTCTGGGGTGCAGTGACAAATACAGTTAAGAGCAGTGGTGCATAAAGTTGCAATCATTTATTTGTGCTAAGGCTGTAGGATGCCAAAGAGCCCTGGTGCTTTGACCAGAACCTGGCCTTTGTCAGGGTCATGTCTGGAATATACAAGCACACTATGAATATACAACCCTTAAAGGGGAGAGGGAGCATTGTTTAACCAGGAGTAGCACACTAGTCAAAGCTTGTGTCCAGATGCGACCTGGGAGCACAAGGAAGTTAAGTGACTTGCTCAGGATCACACAGTATGCACCTAGGCAGCTGTGGAATTCAAACCAGGTCTCGAGATCTGCATCTCAGAGCCTTAACCCAGTGTGCTGTACTGCCTAAACAAACACACACCATAAATAAGTGCTGTTATAATAAATGACACTGAGATGACCTTGTATCAAAACAATCCAAAACTAACATGTCCAAGGATGAAACACTGCATCAGGATTATAAAACATTGTTCATACAGAGGCACTAGACAGTATGTAGTGCAGTATCTTGCAAAATTACTGCAAAGTACTGCAGTATGTTGCAAGGAGCAGTGTAATTCAATGGCAATTAAGCCTTCTAGTCATCCAATATTTTGTGACAGTACTTACTACAAAGTATTGAATTGCATCTAGTCTTGCTCCACTGTATACTACCGATACATAATACAATTCCAGAGAAGGTGGTGAGATAGACTACATGGGCGATGACAGACATGTGTCTCTTTATTAGACAGTCGCAAATATTTTTCTCCCAAGCAATCCTTTCAGTTCTTGTGGCATTGGGAATAGTACTACTACTAATACCACCAGCAGTACTACTACTACTACTACTACTACTGATGTCACCACCTATTCCATCTATACATTCACTGTCACATCCTTTTGTGCAGTAGGAGGGCATTAGAGCATGCATGCTTTGTGCAGGAAGCAGTAGACACCACCACCAGTGTTCCCACTGCTATCACTATGGCTGCTACATCTACAGTCAGTGTGCTTCCCACCACCACAGGTGCCATACATGCAGCAGCCACCCTTTCAGCTATCACTACTATGGCCAGCACTGTTATCACTATTCCTATGATCATGGCCAAAGCACCGTCTACCCTGTATCTGTGGTTTTATGTGATAACCATGAAAACACAATCGCAATTGGTGGCAAGGCAAGTGTACATCACTGAAAATCAATTTCGGTGGTGAACACCCCTGACGCACAAGAAAATGGTGCCGGAGACTTAGATTTTGCTTGTTTATGTGAGGCTGTGCCTCAGATTCCTCACCACCCCCTACTAAAGGATTCTTAACTCCAGGGGGGTACATGTCGGGGGGGCAAAATCTGAGAAAAAATTGGGGTCTGGGTGCACAAAATGTAAGCATGCCTGGACCCAAACCCAGAACCCTCGCAGCTTTAGGCTGACAACCACCAACCACACTATGGGGTGAGCTCTCGCAGCCCCATGTCAACCACAACAAGCCAACCCTCCCTCCTTCCATCATGCTCACCCCGCGTGTACATATATAGCAACGCTCTGTCGCTATATGTGCCCACCTCCCATCCGTCACCCTTCCTCAGCAGTAGCCCTTCGACATGCACCAGGATTGGTTTGCCATTATTGCAAGCACTCAGTCACTGATGCCCATGTCATGGGTTACCATGTCTGTTACAATGAACACCCTCCAGTGCTGACCCAATGCAATACTTGATATTGTTTTCAGAGTGCTATGTGTGTGGTGTGGTGGATCAAGTGCGCCGTATGTAGCTTGTGTTGCATTAATGAGAGCTCTGCATTGGTGGTTGAAGTCTCATTGAGGTGTATATGCTACACCAGGTTAAATGGGTGATTAATGGTGCTGTTAAAGTGCTTTTTAAAGTTTCCTTGAAAAACACCTTTTCTGGCTGAATAACCAATACCGAATAATGAATACCGAATACCTGGGACCGAATACCTAACATTCGGCCGAATATTTGGGAAAAGGTATTCACATTAATCTTAATGCTTTGCCCCCATATGGGGGCTAAGCACAAAACTATCCAGGAATAGTAATTAGATGCACATGTGGAATAGAGTTTGGTTCACAATGAGAATATTTCCTCATGAATGGGAATCCCTGTTCATGAGAAAAAAGTCCCCATTTGTGAGCCAAATTCCTGTTTGCAGCTGTGCATCTAACCAAAAGACTGAACTGTGCACGGTCAGAACCCAAATTTTCAAAATTAAATAACTTTGGATCAGAATAATATTGTTTCACCAAACCAATGCTGGTCTGTTCCTTAATGTATGCTCTATCTATCCTGAAACTTTCATGCTAAAATTCTAAATGGTGTTGGTGCAGGTGATGAGGAAAATTCAGGAAAATTGGCAAAAAGTGAAAACACACCTTTTTTCCATATGCGCTGCACAAACTCCACACATCTGAACAAAACAAAACTTGGCAAATCAAGAAATCTACCATACCTGACCATGCATTCCCAATTTCGTGCAAATCCATTGAATGGTTGCATAGTTATTAAGGTGCAAAATTGAGGTTTAACATTAAAGTGCCTAGTCAACCTAACTCTAGGGTGTGACTGCACCCCTGTAATAAATATATATATATATATATGATAGATAAACCACTCTGAGGTGTGTGGTCACGCTTGATATACGCACTTCTTGGTGTGCATCAACCACCCAAGGTGTGTGTATATCAGAGCATGACTGCACACCTCCAGAGTGGTTTATCTATTTTATAAAATGTCAAAATATTTTTAGGGGGTAAAAGTGCAGGTGTGCAGTCACGCTTGATATACACACAATCACCTGATGGTGTTTGTCCAATGCTGTTGCTTGAATTGACCATTTATGTATCACCCATTTTATAAATACACAGTGTATATATATATATATATATATATATATATATATATCACTGTTTCAGTGTTGAGAACATTTGCACTCACAGTTACCACTGTCATGGCTCTACAATACTAATTATTAACTTGAACTATCACAATAATAGTACCTTTTGAACAACAATTAAATAGCACTTACCTTTAAGAACACAGCAGTTTAAATAGCCAAATAACCAAATCTTTCCTATGATGCTTCAAAGATTTTTTCTTGTCGCTTGCACAGTTAGTCAGACAATTACTTCTTTCTGTTTCTCACATTCTTCTGGGGGTAACTAATGCTCACTGAAAAGCAAAAACAGAAAAAGATTATGTAATTTAGTAACTTTGCAAATAATAATAATAATATGTATTTCTCATACATATTATGGTGTGGACTGTTATTCACTAAAAATTATCCTAGCAGATGAGAAACACAAAATGTTATAACAATTGGTCAGAATACCAATTTCTTATTATGGGCACTCAGCTAGGCCTTTAGCCTATATCACAAAATTTGCATAATTATGTAAATAATTATAAGACTGGCTTAAAGCTTACTTTAAAATCTATTGCATGCAAATTCTGGAATATTGAAACAAGGTTTTTGTCACACCCAAATGTGATATGTAGAAACATTTGATTTTATTTATTCCTGTACATTTTTCTAATTACTAATAATTTCTATAGCTATAAACCCTTGTAAACATACAACAACAAGGATTTCGTAAAATCAAACAAAACAAAACATTTCAGAAATTAAGTAAAACAGCAAAGAAATAAGCAATATTCACAAAAGGAATGATATTAGCTGTGTACTATGCCTTCAGCATGCTTTTGTATATAGTGTAACCTTCTTGCATTAAAACTTGCAAACTTTTACATTAGTGTATTGGATTATAGTTCTGTATAAAACTTATTTCAGTACTTTATAGCATTCAATATGTGTGTGTATTTTAGAATGGGCATAAGCTTAACCATATACCTGAGATTTTGTATTTAAAGATCAAGTTTACCATGCCAACACTTAGCTAAGCCAAACTAAAATATTATAAAATTAATTAAAACAATACTCAAATATCTGGTTATTTGTAGAGGTTTGGTCTTCTTGCTTTTAATTTTAAAATATTGGTGAGTTCTTCTCCTCCAGGATGATAAAACAATTCTTTAGTGGTTAGACCTCATTGTAATCTCTGTTTTCACCCCTCGATACTGAACCTTGGATTCTGGACTCCTTTGGTATCAACCCAGCAGTGCAAGCTTGCTTCCTGTGGTTTAGATATCTCTAGACATGACAGTCTCTTTGTTCCCAATCTGGCAGGAGCTTCAAACAGTAAAATAAACAACAACAAATTTCCACAACACCAGCAGCAGATCTTTTACCATCTCAGTTGCAAGCAGACTAGCCTACCCCTCTTGGGACCTGTCTTTATTACCTCCGGTCCAGAGTGACATCATCGCCTTACTAAGTCATCATTGCAGAAGTTCGATTGGTTCTTGAACAGGAGGAGGAAGGTTAGTTTTTCTTTCAAAGTCTCCATTTCTTGCTTAGAAAGTACCGCTTTCAAGACCAATTTGTTTCATAACTCTTGGATGCAACAACATACAATTTCCATATGAACATTTTTGAATTTAGCTCATTAAAGGCAGTGTTTGGAGATGTCTCCATGTATGTAGATAGGTATTTCTGAGATACATTAATAAGAACTATAACTTCATTTTCTGGCAAAGTCTTTAAAACACAAAGTGGTACTTTTGTTTCTTATGTTCTAGGCTTCCAAATGAGGTATGTTTTTTCCAGGTAGCACTTAAAAGGTCCTCAACAGTCAAAACTCTTTTCTGAGTATAGTTTTTGTCTAGGAGCACTGGAGAATGCAACCATGCTGTCTACAATTGTTAGATACATTTTTCTGTTGATGTGACACCTTCCTGCATCCATACACTTATTCAAAAGTCTAATTTTTGACTTGTCATGACATCAGCTTCAATTTAACATCAAACATCCTTATTTAACTCTTCTAGTTTTGCACAACAATGTTTTGTAAATAACAAGGCTTGTAAAGTTGCTCCAGTCATAAAACTTAGTCACTTAATAAAGTAACACATCTTCTATCAACTGATGTAATTTGGTGCTGGTAGCATGTTATGATTTCTATTTAGTAACAAACAAAGTTCTATACGTTTTAAACCAAATAGGGATTCACTTTATTTTTTTTTCTTTGAAGATACTTGCTGTACCAAGTTGTAACATCCTCATAAATTTCAATAAAAAGTGACATCTTGTCACATGGTTACCATAGAAACTCTCTAGTCCTTGTTTTGATAAAGTTGTTGCAAGCAGATATCCAAAAGGTAATGTTACAGCCTACAGAGGCCAGCTTTGGGGTAGTCCTTAGTGTAGACAAAACGTTTTAAGAGTAGACCATTTTTCCAAAGTTTTGCTTAGCAGGCATCTTCCTTTTTTACAGTTCATGCAAACAGGTTTTTTCATTTGTGGAACTCCTGTAAACAAAATGATGACCAGATGCCTTAGCATGACCTCCCAATTACCCTAAATAATAAATAAGTGTTTGTCAAAGATATAAAATAGTAATTACAAAATAATGCAAAATAATAAAATTATAATAAAATATTTTATAACCAAGTTTTGTTCCTACAGGACAACTAAATTAACAACATGGTGTGACATCACACATTTCCTGTATGTACCTGGGTGTTGTTGGCCTGCTTGAGGCACTATGCAGGACTTTCAAGAGTGGTGTTGCAATGGTTTAAATCCTACCTGTCTGGCAAAGTGCTGTAGGTGACACTTGCCTCATTCACACAAGCTGTGCTGTATTCTGCTGTGTATGCCTCAGGGGTCAGTTTTCACCCCTATGTTGCTTGCCATGTATATGTTGTCATTGGGGAGATCATTACATTCTACGACTTGAGTTTTCGTTGTTATGCTGATGTTACTCAGCTGCATGTGACTTCTACCCCTGTTGATTTCACAGTGGTATCTGAATTGAATGAACGTCTACATGAAATTCAGGACTGGATGCCAGTCAGCTAGCTTAGACTGAACCCTTGAAGATGGAAGTGATACTAGTGGAACCAGGTCGGTCGACTACTGCAGCATCGAGTAGCAGCACCTTCCTCCCAGCGACAGGTGGTGTTGCGCTTCAAGCTGCAGATAGGTTGAGGAATCTTGGAGTCACTGTGGACCCTAACTGACCCTAGAATACCAGGTGTTGGCTGTTTTATGCAGTGGCTTTTACCACCTGTGAAACATCACATGGATCAAGCCCTATCTTGAGCCAGCTGACCTGGCAACACTGATGCATGCCTTGGTCAAATCAAGGATGGATTATTGCAACACACTTTACCTTGGGTTATCCATGAGGCTGCTGTGCCATTTACAGCTAGTCCAGAATGCAAAGCCCATCTGGTTGCAGGAACCTTTCAGTCTGAGCATATCATGTGATTCTCTGCTCTCTGCATTGCCTGCTGGTGCAGTGGTGCATCAGCTTCAAGGTGTACTTGTTTACATACAAGGCACTGCTCAGATCGAGTCTGGGCTACCTGAGATATCCTGGTGTCTTATGTTCTGGTCATCCTCTCCAGTTAGCAGAGGAAGGTTTCTTGTCAGTACTGAGGTCTTGCATGACGTTCTCTGGTGATAGGGCATTTGGAGTCTGTACTCCGATTTTATGGAACACCCTTCCCAGGGAGATATGATATGCTCCATCATTGACCACTTTTAAAAGTCTTTAAAAACTCACTCATTTACTATATGTTTGGGGCCTGGCTCTGTAACTCAATGTTATAACTTACATTTAATGTTTCATTATGTGGTTTACCTATCTGTACTCATTGTGAGGCACACAAAGCCTCTGGGATTGGGTGGAATGTCAATAAAATTGCATTGCTTCATCTTTTAGAGCATGATGTGTACTCCTAATTTTTGAATTGATGTTGCCTTTTGAATTATAGTGTGTTTCTTTCTTATGTTTCACCTTTTCTTCATTAATACTACTGGTAATATTCATGAATGTGGATTTTCCACTTTTTTGTATGTAATATCAAGACAATGTGAAATGTATTAGTAGTTTAGAAATATTGTGGCCATGTGGTTGAGTCCTGACAGATAAATTCTTAAGAATTAAATTGCACCCTAATAAGTAGCTAGTATACGGAGAACATCACTTTAAATTTGCACAATCTTTGGATCTCCATGTAGCGACGCCAGGCGTCCAGGTTCGGAACGAGCCCGGATCACTGGAGGGCGGCCGGGGAGAAGGATTGAGCATCCTATGACAAGCTTCTCCTTCTGGGGTAGGGTAGGGATGAGTCCGTGCCTGCTGGCTCCTAGTGAGGCTGGAGTATCACAGGATGCACAGCCTGTCTGACTAGAGGAGGAGCGGATGTTGGCATTTGCCATGACGTCACCATGCTGCTGCCCACAGAAAATGGGAAAACTGCACGCTGGCCTCCAAGATGATGGCTCTCCATTCCCAGAGCACCCCAGTACCAGGCCAGAGCCTCCTGTTCCTCAGCAGCATCCCTGGACTCTAATAAAAGTGTGTGCTGGGGTCTTCCCTCTTCCCGGTGCCCTTCCCCTTGGAGGAGGGGACCCCGTGACAGGGATACACGGATATCCCAGGGCTGCGGCAGATCTGAGGAACTGAGGAGGGCTGGCTAAGGTCAGTGGGGTCCAGGGGAACTTGTGGAGCCTGAAGGAGTGGGGCCAGTGAAGCATGGAGGCGGTATAAACACATAATGCAAAAAAAATTTGCACACTCTAACATGTTTTAGAGGCTTAGATGCTCCAGAGACCACCTGAAGGTGCCTTCTGTGATGCTGAAACACTGAACTAGAGCCAATCGAATCAGTAGTTAGAAAACACTGAATTCAATGTTGTTTTGAAGCATTATTATAGTCGTGTAGTAGCAATACTGTAGTTCGGGTTGAGCAGGGATTTCTATGTTAAACCTCAAACTGCGTTTTAATATCTTTGCAACAGTTTAATGGTTTTGTACTACATTTTGCATGTGCAGTCTCATGGGTAGATATCTTGTTGTGCCAGGTTGTATTCCAGTCAGATGTGCAGATTATGAGAAGCAAATAGCAAAAAGTTTCAAAATAAGAGTTTTTGCTGTTTTATTGTCAACTTCTTAGCGCCCAGACAGTCTGGAATTTTAGTCTGACATTTAAGGATAGAAAGGGCTTGGCCCACAGATGTGCCTTTCACTGATTTGGTGAAAAATATGAATCCATTCCAAAGTTATTAAAAGTTTTAGTTTTTGGCTCTGAGCATGCACAGTCCAGTATTTTGATAACTGTTTGAAATTAAAAAATTTGGTCCAGGTGAAAAGGATTCTTTTTCTTATGGGGGGTCATTCTTTTCATGAGAAACAAATAATTTTCATGTTTAACATCTTGCTTCCATTCTTTTAAATAAAACATTTCAAAACCCAGAACCCACCCAAAACAAATTTTCAAAACCCACAAAATGATATCCTGGACAGACATCAACACATGTATCTTGGTCATTGGGACCCCATTAGGTGGATTCTGCACTTACCCATCAGAAATGACCTCAAATGTAATTTTTTTATTTTAAAATTATTTTTCGTGATTGGCTTCCATTTTAATATGGCTACACAGAAAAGAATTTGACATACATAAAAAGGATTCCTTCATATGAAAAAATAATTTGGACAAAACTAAGTCCAAATTCTTTTTTGTATTAGGGCATCCTTTTTGTATGAATGAAAAAAGCTTATGAAAAGGATCCCTTCATACGAAAAAAGAATCAGAAAAAAACAAATACTTTTTTCGTATAAAGGAAGTTTTTGTATGCTTTTTATTCATATAAAAAAGGAGCCTTGTGCTTCCACACCAACATACTGTAGATGTATGCATCTATGGAAGGATGGAAGTGCAGGGTCCTCCAGGCATGGTGCTCCCACAGGTACATGAGGATATGATTATACCATCTCAAAAAGTAAGGAAATCATTGCAAAGAACTTCAATAATACACTAGTTAAGGTTAAACTGACAAAAGTAGTGAAATGTGGTTAGGGTTCCACCCCGAACAATTAACCCACACCCTGCAGGCAGCAACAGGAAAAAAACATTATGGGGGTTTGACCTCTCCTTTGTCTTCACAAATTAGTGTGCGGTGTGCCTTGGGGTTAGAGTGTACTAAATTTGCAAATTCCAAATTCACAGACTTTTCATGAAATTCCACAAATGTTTGCAAAATTTAACACACTTTTTTGGAATTTTCTGCAATTCTTTAATTGGCTATAACTCAGTCCACATTAAAGCTAGGCATCTGAACTTTGGCATGATTATTGCCATGTTTCATGACATCCGAATGAAAAGTGTGGACATTTTATAGGGGCTCAAAGTCTAGCAATTTAATATTCATTGGAACATTTCTGAAAATATTTCTATACTTCAAACATAGCCACCTTTGTAGCTAAATAATTGAAAACTCAGATGCATACTTTCTTGGAAGATTCACAGAAGCTTCAAAATTTAGATTGCAAGGTTTAGCTATGACCTGCCTCCTGCACAACTTTCAGAAGCTTGCTTTGAACACGGGTCATCAGTATGGTAGCATGACATTCTGATTCTGGATCAAGGGTCAATGAACTTAACAACTTTGATGATATTCTGTTCTAGCTTTAAACTTATAGGGATTAAAATTCAGCAGTTATTGTAATTGTGAAATGTAATTTTAACATTTCTTAACATTTGAGGCTTATACATCAGTCACCTTTAATGTCTGAGATCTGAAAATTGGCACATATGTATGGGCATGGGTAATAACACTCACTGTATCAATTATGGTGCAAACTGCAAAAGTGTTTAGTTTTTGCAGTAACTGTAATTTAAAATTATGAAAGTTTGCAGTCTTATAATTAAGTCATTTTTAACAACAGAGATCTGCAACTTGGTACACTTTTGTATCGGCACTGGGACAGCAAACATTTCAGCTTTGGTACAATTGGGATACATACTTTTAAAATTAGATGGAAATAACTAAAATCACAATTTTGGCATCATTTCACAAACTTTTCACAGAAATTCTGAGACATTTCATGGAAACTAAATCAGTATTTCACCCAGAATTCCTTGGCTAAAGAAAAATTCACCCATCTCATTAAGCAATAACACATGACGAGGTGTGGGTTCGTGCTGATAAAACACGCCTAGGGGTGTACTTAGGCACGAGGCACTTGGCGCTGAGTGCCTTAGGCATGCTCTTATCAGCATGTAACCCACACCTCGGAGGTGTTATTGCGCTTTATAAAATGGGCAACAGTAAAGTGAATAAACATTTGTAGTTTTTAAAGTTTTTATTGATATTTTAAAAATAATAGAAGAACATATTGTAGGGAAAAAATAGTCCCTTTTGCTATTGTGTTATTGCCATTAGGATAGTTACATTGCCATTAGGATAGTAAGATTGAAGGTTTTAGCATGGATTTTAAATATTTTAACAGTTTTATTTGGGTTTAATTAAGGAACAAACAGGAAAGATTTGGGTTTTAATTAAGGAATCAAACAGGAAACTGGCAGAGCTCACTGTATTGCCATTAGGATAGTAACATTGAAGGTTTGACATGGATCTTAAATATTTTTACAGTTTTATTTGGGTTTCAATTAAGGGAACAAGAGGAATGATTTGGGTTTTAATTTAGGAATTAAGCAGAAACTGGCAGAGCTCACAGATTCTACATCGCGAAACCTTCTCGCCTCAGACCGCGAACTGAAACGGCGCTACAAAAACGACTGATCGAACTCTATTGCTGTTTAAATCGAAGCGAATAAACTGTCCACAGCACGCTCAAAAGCAAAGCACAGAGGAATAAACCAAAGTCATCAATCAAGAATAAAACTTCCTACAAGAAAATGATGTACCTTGCTCCAGGTCCAACATTGCTGCGATCACCGACTAGTTAATTGTGTGGAATCTGCTCGTTGAGGTGGTGGTGCTTCCTGTTACGTCGCTGCGTTTTACTTCGATAGGGTGATGAACTCTACGTTGTGTATCACGGAGTTTCGTACGTTAAATGCTGAAGTTTTGGGAGTTGTATTGAATTGCTGTATTATGCTTGTTGGTGGGAAGGTTTCTTGTGGGGTTTGATTCTCGTCAGGAGCGGAAGTTGCTATATTTCCGGTGATGGCAGCAATGTTGGAGCTGGAGCAAGGTCAGTCTTTCTTTTAGGAAGATTTGTTTTCCATGGATGACTTGGGTTTATTGCTGTGTGGTTTGCTTTTTGAGGGTGATGTGGACTATTTATCGCTTCCGTTTAAAGAGGAATACAGTTGCGATATGTGGTTTTGTAGCGCCGTTTCAGTTCGCGGTCTGAGGCGAGAAGGTGTCGCGCTGTGGCATCCCTGAGCTCTGCCAGTCAGCGTTCTTGTTTTCAGTTGGCAGAGCTCACTGATTTTTGCTGTCATGAGGCATGTTGCTGGTGTAGTGCGGTTGGCTACAATATCATCTGATAAGGACACGGCTCAGATGATGTTGTAGCCAATCAGTGCTTTGGGATTTCAAGCCCATTTTATAATAGGGGTTATTAAACCTAACGCTCAACCCATCTTTATATACTGCACACATCGCAGCTTATGTACTGAAGGAAGCGGTGAGCATTAGGATTGACAACCCAAGGCACACTCTACACCTGATTTGTCAAGATGCAGGAGAGATCAAACCATAATGGTTTTCCTCTTGCTGCCTGCAGGGTGGGGTGGGATGTTAGGGTTGGGGACCCTAACATCACATTTCCCTACTTTGTTGGTTTACCTAACTAGTGCATTAACAACGTTTTTGGTATTGAATTTTTAAAATATGCATAAATAAAGATTTAATGTAACTTCTTTCATAGAGCTGAACTGAATTTGGGGCAACTAGAGATACATTCCCATATGCTGCCTATAGTATAGAAGTGTTGCCATTCATGGGCTTGTTGACTGAAGATCTGTGGCTTCCATAGGAGTGGGGAAATTTGCAAAATGTTGAGGAGTTGTGAGTCCATTTTACTTTTTTAAATGAATATACTGTATTGGTTTATTCACATATATAAAAAGACATACATGCTGTACATGCATACAGGGAATTTCTACATACAGTGACAACTCCCCAATCCCCAGGTACAAAATGCTATCTTTTGTCACAAGGACCAATATCGCAACATAACTAATTTTCTGTGTCATCATGGAAGTACCGAAATTTGCCGTTTAAACGTCAGTTGCATAACATCAGGAAGAAAGAAGCCCAGCTGGACAGTGACATATATTTTCTAACTCAGTGCAAGACACAGAACATTGTTCCTAAAGGTCTGTCCATTAAGAATCCATTCCAGTGACCTGTACAAGGGCAGTATAACCTCTTCTCTCCTACTACTGATCCCCTAGATATATTTATTTATTTATTTAAGAGTTTTACTAGGCAGGCATACTGAGAGGAGTACCGCTTAATTCTAGATGTGACCTGTGGGTGTGGGAAGAGGAGAAATATACAGTAGAAAGTGCAGTAGAATATGCAAGTAGCAATCCATACAATAGAGTATACAAAGAATATACAGTAGACTATACTGTACAAACAATTTAGCCATACCTAGAATATACAATATAAACATATAGCCTGGCATCAGAGGATGCAGTGGGTCCAAATTAGTGTGACCCTCAAGTTTATAACAGCATGGGTAGGGTCTGAGGACACAAATAAGGAGCCATAGTCGTCATACTGAAGGTGGACAGAAATTGGAGAGGGTGAGATACTGGGCACTCTGCTGTGCTAGATGCAGGTGCAGGTTTAAGAGAAATGAGTCTTAGGAGGAGTTAAGATGCTGAATGTTGGTGGCATGCCTAATGTCAGCCTGCAAGGAGTTTCATAGTTTAGGTATGTAGTAGCTGAAAGCAGCCTGTCCTGTAGCAGTGGACATATGTGAGACATAGCAGAAGCCAGGAGTCTATGTTCCTGAGCGAGTATGCAGGTAGGGTAAAGCTTCTAGGGTTTGCCATGAGGTGGGGGAGGGCCTGCACCCAGAATTTCACTGTAGTTCTGGTGCAGTGGGTCAGTCTCTAATCCTGGAATGACAGGAGGTCTAAGGCCCTGTAGAGGTCACAGTGATGGGTTGTGGGAGGGCAGTCCAGGATGAAATGAGAGAAACAGTGGAACAGTGGATCTAGCCTGGCTAGGGAGGACTTCGGAGAAGCACTATAGACTATGTCCCATAGACCAGTATAGGTAGGATAATCTTTGTACAATTTTCTTGTGCATTGGCAGAGGGATGCAATGTCTGTTGAGGTATAAAGCACCCAGCATGAGGTGCAGTTTCTTGAGTAGAGTCCATGTTCTTACAGAAGTTAAGGTGGTGGTCTAACCACATCCCATGGTATCTGCAGGATGTACAAGCCTCCAGGTGGGTCCCATCAATAGTGTGGAATGGGGGTGGGCAAGAAGGGACAGTTTTTGCCTCATTCTGAATTTTAGGAAGACAGTTTTCTTAGGGTTGAGGAAAAGCTGATTAGAACAAAACTAGTTCTGGACACTGATAAAGTCCCACTGGAGTCTGGTAACCACTTCAGAGGAGGATGGACCAGAGGCATATAGTACTGTATCATCTGCATACATGTGAATGGAAGTGTGTGGGCAGGCTGAGGGTAGATCATTTAGGAAGATGGAAAACAATACTGAGCCAAGGACCAAGCCTTTGGGGACCCCTGTAATGACAGGGAGGGTGGCTGACATAGAAGAGCTAATTCTGACTGATTGGGACCTGCTTGCCAGGTAGGAGTGGAACCAGCTGGTGGCAGCTCCAGACATTCTGGTGAGGAAGAGCTTGGATAATGGCAGGGCATGTGAGACCATGTCAAGGCTTTGCAAGGTCGACAAAGATAGCTGAGGTAGTGTACCCATTATTCATTCCTGTGAGGATGTTGTCAGTGAGTCTTAGTAGGGAGGTAAGGCATGAAGAAGGAGGAGGAGTCTAAAAGGAGGAGAGCTGAGAGAGAGAAGGCAATCCTGGATTTTGGCTAGGATGGGGAGAAGGAAGATAGGGTGGTAGCCGCCGGGAGGAGGGGTCACTGCCTTTAGGGAGGGGACGACTGTGGCATGTTTCAGTTTGATGGGATTGATGATAGTGTGAAGGAGAGGTTAAAGAGGACTGCCAATGGGCTGGCAATGGCTGGGGCAGAGAGAAGGAGCATTTTGGAGTCCAGTCCTGAGGGCATTTACCTTTAAAGGGTTGAGAGACCATAGGACGCTTTGTACTTCTTGAAGCGTAACTAGGAAAGGAGAAGCATGAGGCAGAGGGGGTGAGGGGTGGAATGGAGGGTGGTGCCTGTGTGGGGTGGTGCAGGAGAGTGGACAAGAGGAGGATGCACAGCTTGTAAAAAGGTGTTAAACTCAGTGGCCACTGCACTTGGTTCAGTGACAATGGTGTCTGCTACATTCAGGGCAGGTGTAGAGGGTTGGGCTGAGGAGAAGAGAGATTTGATTGCCTTCCAGAACTTACCTGGGTGGTAAAGGTTGGAGTGGAAGGAGGCCTTGAAGTAGTTAGATTTTGCCTGATGGGTAAGCCTAGTGCATGCATTCCAAAGAAAGCGGTGGTGTTGGAGTGCTGCTTGGGTACCTAATGCTTTATAAATTTTCCAGGCCAGGTCCCTGGCATGAAGTGATCTATGACATCGGCGGTGACCCAGGGCAGGTGGGCACCTCTTACACAAGTCTTTCTGAGTGGTGCATAGTAGTTCCAGACAGTAAGGGATGTGGACTTGAAAAATTCTAAGGCAGAGTCAATGGAGGATGCCCGTGGATGAGGACCAGTCAGTGTTAGTCAGGTCAGTTAAATGCGCCAGGAGGTCAAGGGATTTGTGGTGGACCTGGTGATTATAGTACAAGGGGAGGAGTCTTAGATCTGAATACTTTCCTTACCATATAGATCATGTGGTGATCACTGAGAGAGTCTGGTAGGAGTCCAGCATCAAGTATCCGATGGGGGTGAGAGGTAAGGACCCAGTCTAAGAGTGAATGGTTCTGAGATTTGTGGTTCAGATGAGTGGGTTCTGTTATTTGTTTGGACAGGTTTAGTGCATTCACTTGGCTTCAGAGTTTGGCGCTAGCATTAGAAGCAGTCTGAATGAAGTCCCCCAAGGATATGTAGTTCTCCCACAGTTGCGAGGAGTTTTAGGGTGCCCAGATGGTCAAGGATGATGGGCGCAGGGTGTCTGGTGAGCAGTAGGACCCAGCTATGTATATGGGAATAGAGTGGGAGTGCAATATAGATTAGCAGGGAGTCTATGGACGGCATAGGCACAGAAAGCCTGACTGGGGTGATCTGGAGTTTGAGGAGATGAACATGGCAATGCCCCCACCCTTTATATTACCAGTACTGTCATGCCGAATGATGGAGTAGCCAGGGATAGAGAATTCAGTGTCCTTGTTGTGGGGTTTCAGCCAGGTTTCAGTGATGATTAGAATGTCAGGGTTCAGAGATAGGATGCTAGGTTGTACTGCCATGATTTTGCTCAGGATGCTGCATATATTTAGATGCAGATTTTGAGACTCCATGGTAATTGTAGAGTAGGGGTGGGGGAGGTGGCAGGTGGGTGGTGTTGGTCCAGGGTTTAGCTCAACATCGCCGCAAGGAGAAGCAGTAGGGTCAAAAGTTGTTTTGTTTTAAGCATGGCCCATTGTTGCTTCTGAGGCAGAGGTTGCTGGGAGTTTAGTGAGGAGTTGCTTGGGGAAAGACATTTAAGGCTGTCAACCCAGCATGAGGGGGGAGGATGGAAGCACCAAGTTCCCAGTTATACTGGATATATAGTAGGGGCTGCTCCATGGTGGAGGTTGTGTGGTGGGGTGGTGGAGCAACAGTGGAGCCAATTTTCAGGGTGCTAGGCTGTGGTTCAGGGTAGGAGGAGGGTGGAAGGAATGTTAGGGCTGTAAGCAGGCAAATTATGGCTAGAGCAAGAGGCAGCATCTTAAGAGCTGTATTCTCCTGAGTCAGAGTAAATGCTAGGGGTGGTCACTAGTGATGAAAATTGATATTCTCCTAAGGGAAAGAGGGCTGATTGGTTCTGACATAATGTGGGGTATCCTATATAAGGAGAGTTCACCAAGGGTGGTGGTGGGGTGTAGGGCAGTCGTGCTGAGCACCGGGGCGCGCCTCCTTTGCACACAGTGGAAATAAGCTGTGCTCTGCCTGGGAGCAGCTCTGTACCTATCTTGAGAGCAACTTTGGTGCTGGGCTTGGGGAAGGGCAGAAGATCCATTGGCCCTCATGACCACTGGGAGCTGCGGAGAAAGAGAAAAGACAGAGGATTATATGAGGTAGGGAGAAGGTGGGGCTTTAACATACAGCGAGAATTAGCATGAACTGGCTTCCTTCTAAAATTACTTGTGAACTTGTGCATCCCAGCATCTTGTTTGCCTTTGCTGCTGCTTTCTTGCATTGTGTGGAGTGCTTCAGGTCACTAGTAATCATGACTCCCAGGTCTTTCTCCTCTGATGCAGAAACTCAGACTCCATCCAGGTAGTACTCTGTCCTAGGACTTTTGGCTCCAATATGCAAAACTTTGCATTTCTTGGCATTGAAGCCAAGATGCCATATTCTGGACCACCACCCTAGTTTTTCCAGATCTACTTGTAGGTCCTGTATCCCTTCAGCTGTGTCCACTCTCTGACAGAGTTTGGTGTCATCAATGAATAGGAACATTTTGCCCTTAATGCCATCTCCAATGTCATTGATCATGTCCAAGACAGACTAACTGACCTCATCCCTGTTGAACTCAACCAAGGACTTTCTACATTTATTCATTTATTTAAAATGTTATAACTGGGGAAGGCACACTGAGCAGAAGCTCGTTTCAGGTGCAGCCTGGGAAAGGGGTACAAATACAACTGAGGGATAACATTGAGATACAATGTAATACAATGTACATAAAAATAATTTTTTTACATATTGATATTTACATGCTGCCTAAAATCCACAAGCCTGGCAATCTGGCAATGGTACCCCAACAGATGGAGGCTCAGGTTTTGCAGAAACCATTTTAAACCACTTGTTATAGAAAGGGACAGCTACATCCAGGACACTACCCTTCTACATACATTTTCTGGTTATAAGGACTTACCACCTAATACCATATTAGCTACAACAGACATAACCTCTCTCTATACTAGTATTCCACACATGAATGGCATCTCAGCCTGTCTTAAATACCTACTTGAGAAAGGACAGAACCAAAACATTGACTCTGAAGTGACAGGGAAACTTATTGAATTAATTCTGACACACAACTTCAGCTTCAATGGTAAACATTATGCTCAAACTATGGGAACAGCAATGGGCACCAGGATGGCTCTAATATGCCAATCTTTTATGGTGAATTTGGAGGATTTGTTTAAGGCACACAAACCACTCGCTTATTTCTGTTACATTGATGATTTGTTTATAATTTGGACAGAGGGCACTGATGCACTCAAGGAGTTCCATCAGGAACTTAACAGCCTCCACCCTTCCATAAAACATTCCCTGGAATATTCTGCCACCAGTGTTAATTTTCTGGACACCACAGTCACCATCAAAGGTGGCACCTTGCAGACATGCATTTATAGGAAACCACTGAACAGACAAGATACTTATATAGAAATAGTAATCACCTGAGCCACACAAATAAATCTGTAATGTATAGTTAGGTGCTTCACTATCACTGTATCTGTTCAAGTGCAGAGATACACATTTGGCCACGTTGAAAAAATCTTTATTGGGCAGGGACACTTAGAGAATTTGACAGAGGGTAGAAATTGCAATGCATGTACCAAGGGAACAAATACTTCACTATAAAGAAAGGACTACCACCAAAAGAATACCCTAGTACTCACATATCATCCTGACCTTGAGCTGCTACATAAAATTATTAAGGACCGCCAACGAATATTCGGTGAGGATGGGACCCTAAATGCATTTTCAAGAACAACCACTATTGTTTTTTCAGCAACCACCTAATTTAGCCAACCTGATTTATAGGAATAAACTTGCACCACAATAAAACAACATAACACTAAATGGTACAAGACCCTGCGGTCTTAGTACCAGACCGGTGGTGTAGAGGGCTGAGGCACTGGTGCCTTACCTCTTACCATGCCAGCAACCCGGGTCAGGAGCAAGCTTGCATTGCCAGGGTTTGGGCAAGGGAGAGAGGATTGAGGACAGATAGTTCTCCTGTCTAGGGAGGGTGGATTGTAGATTCCTGACAGCAGTGACACCAGATGGAGGCATGCTGTGCAACAGCCAGGACCATGCAAGGAATCAGGGTGAGGTGACAGCAGACATCCATGGGAGAAATGCAGATGCACACTTGTATCTGCACTGGACATCACTGCATGTCTGCATCTCAGGGGACCACAGAAACAGGAAAACCATAAGCATTGGGAGAAAGATGCTATACTAACCTACCACATCCTCCACTGGCACCTGCTCTCTGACCTGAGTGCCCCATCCTCCACCTCTGCCTGTGCCTGGTACTACACGAGAGGGTTGTTTTCCATGGAGCAGAAGGTGGCCCCACCCCAGGGGTCATGACTGGGGCACCACAGGTGAGTCGTGGGTGGGATGAGGAAATGGGTCTCCAGCTAGAGAGGAGAACAGCTGGACAGGATCAGGCAGTGTTGGCTGATGGGGCACCAATGCATGGTGACCAGTGGGGAAAAGAAGGAAAAAAGGACCCCTGCGGTCTCACCAGATGTAAGGCTAGTGAGCACATTTCTACTTGACTGCATCAATATTCCACAAAACAGACAACTCAGAATACAGAGGAATTATACATGTGCATCTCAGAATGTTGTTTATTTCATTCAATGCAAGAGATATCCACAAGTATGTGGGAGACACAGGACAACCTCTCACACCAGAATGACCTCACACTGACATACTATTAAAATGAAGATGACTGACAAACCAGGGAGCAACACTTTCTTAGTCTTTTCACTCCATCTCAGATATGTCAGTCCTGGTTTTGAAAGGACATACACAACAGAGACTTTTCATTTTACCCTCAATATTATGGGAGATGATATGAACATTAATCTAGGTTTTATGTCACATTATACTACTTAAACTTTCACCTATTTCAGGAACAATGAATGGACGATAATGATAGTACATTGTATTTTTCGGGGAGGGTTGTATTTTTAATACTAAGGCCCAGATATTCAAAAAGAGTTGAGCCATGCACAATAGGGTTGCACTCGCGCAAGTCCGAAATTGCGCCATTCGCGACATTCAGCAGGAGGCAGTTGCGCTCGAAATCATGCTGAGCAACAGCGCAATGATAATGAAGGCATGCACAACTGAAGGGTGAGAACCATGCATAAATGGTGCAGTGTGATATTCAATGACTTGCACCATGCAATAGGGGAGCAAGTGAAAGTTGCGCCATGGCAGAAATGAGCCAAAATAAAAAGGAGCAAGGGAGAGGTGCAAGAATGCTACAGGAAGCCACATGAGGCAGAACTCTAGCCAAACAGACAGGGCAGGACGGACACACAGGGTAGGCTAGGAAAGGCACCCTGAACACACAGGCACAGGGAAGGTGTGGGGAGCACAGCCAGTGCAGAAGGGAAGTGCCATACAGCACAGAGGCCACCACAGGCAGGTGTTCCGTGCAGGGAAAGTAGCAGGGAGGACAGCGGGGAATACAGTAACAGCTGCCAGGGGTGGTGAACACAAGCCAGGGACATGGCCAGTGCCACCTTCCAGATGGAGGCCAGTAAGTGAGGGGGTGAGAAGGGGTGGCAGGGAGCGTGGCTGGAAGGCCCGTTGGGCGGTATGCCCCAACAGGCAGTACCGAGCCCGCACCAGCTTTGAGCTGTACACTGATACTGAGATTGTGGGCTGGTACCACCTGAATAGGGCAATTCTGAGGTGGCTCTGTGAAATGTGCAGTGATGTGATGCAGGTTCCCCACGACAGAGCCATGCCCTGTCAGTGGAGACTAAAGTAACAGCCTACATGTGCTTGCTCGCCATGGGTACCTTCCAGAGACCAAGTGGGGACACCACAGGCATAACCCAGTTGGCCACGTCATGCCACCTCACCCATTCCTCAGTGCACTGCTGCCACATGCCGCGGAGTACATCCATTTCCCCAGCACACCGGGGAGTGCACAGTAAACATAAGGAGTTCCACAGGGTAGCACGATGCCTGGCATGCTGGGGCAATAGACTGCACCCATGTGGCCATACACACACCACCTGGCCCTGAGGGGCCACATACATCAATCACAAGGGCTATGCCAGCATCAACCGCCAGGTGGTGTGCGATGCCAGGGGCGCATAATCAATGTCTGTGCCACGCACCCTGGGGAGCACACGATGCCTTCATCTGGCACCAGTTGGCACTGTGCCACAGGTTTGAGAGTGGGACATCCCCACTGGCCACCTAGTGGGTGAGTATGCAAACCACATAGACAATCATAGGGCCAGGGGGATGGGCCAGAGGTGACATGGGTAGTGGCCTACATGGCCCGGGCAGGGCGATGCTGATCACCAAACTAACCTCCACCTCTATACACAGGTGACAGTGGATACCCATCTGTCCCTGGCTGCTCACACCTACCGGTGACCCAAGACCCCATCACAACAATGCTACAATAAGGCACACCACCACACATAATGTCATCGAGCAGGTGTTTGGGATGCTGAAGGCATGTTTCTGTTGCCTGACACCGGCGGTGCCCTACAGTACAGCGCCTCAAAGGCCTGCTGGCTATTCCTGGCCTGTTGCATCCTGCACAACATGGCCAACGAATGTGGATAGCCGTATAGATCAAAGAGGGGACAGCAATGGGAACGATGAGGACGCCGTGATGATGGTGATGGGCAGCCCCCCTTGGGCGACGGACCTGACTGATCCGGCTGGCACAGCTACACCGGGACACCATCACGGAGGAGCACTTCAGCCAACTCAGGTAAGTCATGGGGCCATGTGCAACCACCAGTGGCTAAGGCACAACCTCACAAACACACATGGACACACACCAGGGGTGCATGCCATCAAGGGAAGTGGCAGGGCACAGAAGCACACACAACCAGGGATGGGTGAGGATTAACATGCCACGCAGATGGACACACACACACGCACACACAACGCACAAATGTGCACAGAGGGCAGGAGGCACACCACCCAGAATGCCAACCCTAGCAACACACATGTCCACAGGCCACCACGCCCACTGCCTGTCCATGTGTGTGTGCAGATGCTGAGTACCATTGCACATTGGTGTACAGTGCAATGCAGGCATCATCATGCACACACAACTGTGGATAGCAGCTGGGAGGGTGTGCAGGTGGACTGTGTGTCCACGCAGGGCCGGGCTACCCACCCGTGCACTGCCCACTGAAAAACACAATGCACACAGGGCAGCACCAGACAGTAGCCACACTGGAAGACAGGTCAGTCACATGACACAGTGCCCCGGCCACCACAGATGCATGGGCAGCCCTGCCGAGACCTGCCAGCACTGACAGACTGACCACTGGCCTCATGGGGTGGCACCGATGGGCCTCCAGGGGTTCCACGCGTGAACGCCACTGTGCTCGTGCAGGGGTCTGCAGCACACCAAACATGCTCGCGCCAGGAGTGCTCAGGATGCCCACAGCTGAACCCGGTGTCGACAGGGTGGGAGTCGCATGACACTGGGAATGGGGTGGACAGTGCACTGCATGGTGTCCGTGATGCATGGGCACCTGAATGTGTGCTCATTGTGGCCATGACAGCAGTGAATGCCTGTGCATGCCTGTCAATGGCAGCGTCACATCCTCCCACAAATGGTCCATCCTGCCAGAATCAGAGCGGTGTCCCTGCTACAATGCTCCTCTGCCCGCTCCAGAGCCACACGCAGTGCATCCGCTGACGCCGCAAGCCACATCTGCTGCTGGACTGATGCTTGCGAGGCGGGTGTGCTTGTCAAGTGGTCATCTGCCTCTCGGCATCCTGTCCCTCAGGTGTGCGTGCCCTGATGATCAGCACCCTTGAGGGTGGGTGCTGAGCACCAGGACCAGGTCTGGGCATGTCCACAGGCGGTGCACAGACGCCGCCGCTGAACCCTGTACCCCAAGCCCATTGGCCGACTGCTGATGCTGCCCTCTGGCTGCTGCTCCCCAGGGCTCAGTGGTGCTGCCACAGTGGCCGCAACAGTCCCACTGTCCTGAACAGACACCAGTGCTGCCCCACTGGTGCTGACAGGCACAGGCTGGGACTGTGCTGACACCAGGCCTCCATGGCAGCACAACCCACAGCCATGGGCGCGATGTGTCCTGCTGTGTGGCCATCCCATGGCATACACTTGTCACTGCCCATGACGTTAGCGACATCATCATCATCGTGATGGACTCTGCACCGCCCCAGTCACAGCATGCTGGCATCTGTGGATGTCGGCATACTGGGACACAGGCAGGGCTTCCTCTGCACCTGTTACAACGACATCAGTGTGGACAGCCAGGTGGCCCCACTGTCGCAATGATCCACGTATACCTGTGGAGGTGGATGGGCCTCCTCCATCTCCAGCTGACTGTACTCAGTGGACAGGCCCACCACCGCTGACTCATGCAGATGCTCAGGATCTGTAAGGGAAAGTAAAGTCGCTGTTACTGCATGTGACCTACCTTGCCCCCCATAGACGAACCATGACTTACCATGCAGTGATGGGCCACCACCCGTCTGGAAGCCACCACCTGGAACACCCTCAATGGCACTACGCTGCATGCTTTCAGCAAGTCTCTCCTCCTGTGGGGTCAGCTGTACCACCTCCCACTGTCCCCCACCTGTTGCAGCTCATGCTGCCCTGATGGCAGCCACTCCTCCTTTATCCTCCTCCTGTCCATGCCCATCTTTTCTTACACTCCTGCACGGAGCGCTGGTGGCTGCCATGCAGGTTCACAGCATGTGCCACCTACTCCCATGCAGCAGCACGGGCTTGGGTGTTCCCTACCGTCGATTGAAAGGGTTCCTGATCCAGGAAGGCCTCAAACAGGGCTTCAGTCTCGGCCTTGGTAAAGTTAGGTCCTCCTCCTCCAACCACTGTGTTCCTCCTCTCCCACAACTTGCTCAGCAATTATGTAGCCTGTAAGAATGGCAGTTGTTACCTGTGACTGCGCAGTCCCATGCATGTCCCTAAATCCACAGTCCACACTCCAAAACAGCATGCAACTCACCAATAGACTGCAGTAACCGACTATGGCCACTGCAGCCAAATGTCGACTTTTATAGCGCAACCCATGCAAATGAGGTGAGGCGCACTTTAAGTGGATGCAAATTGCAGTGATTAGATGATTTGCATATGACGGCTGAATATCGCGCTGTTGCGCTTATGCAATTGTGTTGAACGTGCAAGCCAATGGCGCAGTTCTGTGACATGCATAGTACACACCTCACTGTGCATGCCCGAGTAGCTGACGCAGGCGCCTGCTGCTCTGATGACGGCTGTGCACGGTAGGCAATGCAGGGCATGGCCACCATTATGCCAGTGGCACTATAACGATGGTCACTACATGGCACTGTGGCACTGGGCCATCATAGGTGCACTGGGCCAACTGTGCGTAGGCCGCTAATGGTGGTGGCACACAGGTAGCCAATAGCGCTACACACATTGGGTTCCAATGGCACTGTGCGTGTCCATGCGCCAGAGACCCTTGACCCTGTGCTCGACCTTTGCCCCGTGAGGCACCATGCATCAGGCATGGGTGCATCTATCGCGCTGTTCGGTGACAGCATGATAGGGAATGGCAGTGTTGTATCACAGCAGCATCTGCACGTGGGGGAGCCACAGTGCAGAGTGCCATATTGCCAAATCAAGCAGCAGAATGGCACACAGGAGGGCAGCTCAGTGGTTGGCAATAGAGCTGGCCAACCTAGTGGCCATTGTGGAGCCACACCATGGGCCACTGTTTGGGAAGGCGTCCTGGACAGGTCCAGGACCCAGGTGTGGGAGGAGGTGGCCACTGCACTTGAGAAGGCCATAGGATGGGGGAGGAGCACTGAGCAGTGCCGCCACAGGTACAGGGACCTGCGGCAGAGGGAGCTAGAGCTACTAGCACGCCTGCGGGCAAGTGCCAGGAGGGGCACGGTGCCACAGCCAGGTAGAGGTTATGTCAACACACTTTTATCTTCCATATGGGTAACACTGTTGTATGTGTCCAGCACATGGGGAGGGACCATCCAGGGTTGGCTGTGGTGGTGTTCACAGGGTGGGGGTGGGTGGGTCTGGCTGGGTGGGAGGGCACACACCTGGGGGCAGGGGGACTTTGCTACAGGATTGTACTGATGTTCCTCTCTCCATGTTTGCCCCACAGGCTCAGAGGGAATGCCGCCATGCCAGTGAACTGTGGCGGCAGGAGGATCAGAGTGCAGGCTGGGCGAGGGCCCTCACCGCCCACTGGATTGGCCCGATGAAGGTGAGTGCCATACTCCATGATTACTATTGCATGCTGTGTGACAGGGTGGGCAGGGCATGGCCACCATCCATCGACACCACTGCCATGCACGCGACTTGTTACAGTCAGCACTGTCCAGTGGCACTGCATGTCTGGGAGTGCGTTAATGGTGGTCCATGCATGCACCGTACATGGCTGTGCCACTGGCTTTGCACCGCGATAGCCATGTGTCACTGAACAGCCATGGTGGTGCTGTGCAGGACTTGGCTGGTGGTGTGTGCAGTGGTCTGCATGGCTGTGTGCACCTGGGTGGGCAGGTCTTGTGGACGCGATCACTGTGGGTGGTCACACACCATCACAGAGGCATGTCCCACGGCCATATGCCATTCACAGTGGGTGGGCTGCATGGGGCTGTGCATTCACACCTATTGACTCTGGTCCCTTGTCCTAGGTGGACAGCAGCTGCAGGAGAATCAGAGTGACGCTGAAAAGATTCTCCAGGTAGCCAGGGCATCAGTCGAGATACTTGAATGCTTGGACAGGCTCGGTGTCAAAACGTCATGGCAGGAGGAGAAGCCAGGAGCGGGAGCTGGGCCCCGCTGAGCTTGGAAATGCTCCTGATTTCCCTACCTCCTGGACACACACTCACACCTCCTTCCTCTACTGTTTGTTCACCCCTGCCCTCACCCACCCCACCTTGTTTGTGTCCTCCCCAAAACTTTGTAAATACTTGTACCTAGTTTTGTTTGCTGTTTTAAATACATTTCCTTTGATATGCCTACTGTGGTGGTCTCTGATTTGTAGCGGGCTATAGGTGCTCAGCTGCTGTGGTGTGCTTGGCATCAGGGGTGCAGTCATGCATGTGTGTGTGTCCGTGGGGAAGTGAGTATGGTGTGGGAGTGGCTGTCAGTCACTGTCTGTGGTGTGTGTTGTTTCCTGTGCACTGGATGACTGTGTGCAGTGGTCCATGGAGCATGCTCTGTGTCCATGGCGCCCTGTCAGACCATCCATGGCCTGTGCAGCTGACACCCTTGCATTTCTGTGACATGCACGGTCCACTGGCATGTCAGTGGTGGCTGTCCATGCAGGAGAGCCACTGTACCTGGCACAATGCTGGGTTGCCTCCTGTCACTGGTGTGGTGCATGTCTGCCTCAGGTGACACTGTGGCCTCCGCTGTTGTTGTCCCACCTCCATGCTGTCGCTGTGTGTGTCACAGGGATGTGCACCACTGTCTGTCACTTGTGCTTCGGGCAAATGCTGGTGGCGTATAGCTCCATGTTGCCTTCAGAGGGTGGCTGGCACTTTGTGCCATGGAGGGGTGCTGGCCATGTTTACACAGTTTCTGTGGCCACATGCTGGGGCTTGGCTGCCCCGCTACTGTGTCCCTGTGTTGGTGTGCCCTTGGGTATGGGTGGGTGTTTGTCCATGCACTGTGTTGTATCCTGTGTGGTGCATGATTCCATGCACCACTGTGGGCATCTGCACTGGCTGTTGTGGCCAGTGCTGGGTTGGGGTGTGTCCTGGGAGGGTGTACAGGGTGCTGTACCACTGGTGGTGAGGTCTGGGGCATGTCCTGTCACGTGTGGGGACCGTGTGCCGATGCATGGTCAGTCTCTCAGCTGTACCTTGGGGGGACATGTGTGGTGGCAGTGTGTATGCAGTCATTGCATAACTGTGTGCTGCCACCCGCTGATGGGTGCTCGTGGTGGGGCTGCCTTGCATGGTTCTGTGGTGCATAGGGTTGCATTGTCACAGTGGGGTGGTGGCATGTGGGGGTATCCTGCACTGGTGGACGCTGCTCCTGGTCAGGGTGTCAGGGGGTCATAGTGCAGGGTGTGCTCTGCATTGGTGGGATGGTGTGGCATGGGGTGGTCAGCCCTCCTTGTGTGCCAGTCACAGCTTGCCAGGGTGTGCTGGGGCACCATGCCCGGCTGTGGGGTTGGTTGCTGGTATCCTTGAGCTGGTGGTTATTCCTGCTTCCACCGTTGTGCAGTGCATGGGGTGTGGGGGTGATGTCTGTTCTGCTGTGTGCTCCTCATCCCATCTGTGGCATGGGTGGTGGGTCCCTGCATCTTGTCCCTGTGCATCCTTGGTTGTGCTGTTACACTGCTGCCCTGCTCCACAGAGCATCCCTGGTTCCACTATGGCGCATCTGGACTGCTCCACTAAGCATCCCTGGTTGCACTATGGTGCATCTGAACTGTGCAGCTGCACATCCCGGTTGCTGTGGTAGTGGTGTGATATTTAGTCATGTGCCACAGGTGCATCTTGACCTGTGCAGTGTTTGAATATCGCGCTTCTGCCCATGGGCGCAGTGGACATGCGCTTTGTTCTGCTGTTGCGCACTTTTGGGTGCAGTTTGAATATCTGGGCCTATAAGTTTAAATATTCATGAATAATATTGACTTGTTGTATACTGGTTTTAAGATATACCTATCTGAATAGTATTTTACACTGTGCAAATGTGGGAAACAACTGGTTAATGATTAATTTATACTAAGACAGGTTGTCTTTAAACCCACATTTTTGCCCAACACAAAGATATCTTCTTATTTAGAGGACTTTTAACATTATATTTTGCTTGTAGTTATTTATTCTTGAATTCAAGAAAAGGATAACCCAATTGAGCATGGCTCATTTACAATGTACTATTCATTTACAATGTAATTACTATGTATTTCTTCAGCTTATTTCATCTGTATATTTTATGGCTGTTTTCAGGGAAGGAGCTCATCTATTCTGTGACATTTGACCTTGAAATACCTTTCTTGTGATGGAACTCTATTGTCTTTATATGGTTCCATGTTAATTTTTAAAAGCAGTGTAAGCCAATAGGATTTTTAACAGTTTTATATCTGTTTTTTATGTATGATTTGTACTTTAAGAAAATGTGTTCTTCCAAACCAACTGTTATTTTTCTGATGAAGGATACTATGTAATCGAAAAGCTCAAGCTCATATTTTCTTTTGTAACATCTATGTTGGTCCAATAAAAGGTATTGAATCATCTTTTTCTGGATCTTTTGTCATAAGGACCAATACTGGAACATAACTAATTTTCTGTGTTCGTCTATAAATAGTAATCCAGTAGAATACTGTACAATCATGCTTATGAATCACAATAGGACACATCAGATTTAAATTTACATTATGCCCGGTAAAGCATATAGATTTTCCAGTCTCTTCTCAATGGATTTATAAACATTGCTCATCAAGGCTGCCATGCATGGCTCGCTAACTGTGTGGTTGCTGGAGCACCACGATTAATCTGATACTGTTATCTGTGCATTGCTATACAGATAAAACCATCATAGCCATGTGTGGGTGTTTGCAAAGGTTCATATGTATTTGTACTAGTTAAACCATGCCTTTGAAAGCTTTAAGTTGTACTGCACCATTAGCCAGTTTGCACCTTAAAATCGCTTTGCATAAGGCATTGTGCTATTTTTTTTTCATGACTCATATTTCATTAGCAATGAACAGTGCAAGCTATGACTTTGCAGTGTAGAACAAAGTATTTTGCTACATGCAGATATTGGCTGCCAATAAGAATAGTACAATACAGTACAATACAATACATTACAGTACCTCTAACTACAATATAGACACAAGGAGCAAAGCACAGTTTGTTCAGAGCAAAAGCAGTTTGTTCAATATAAACTTTTACAATATGCTGCCCTGGTGTTTCTGCATACCTATTCGATAGGCAGTTGACTGTTTTATTAGTTGTGTTTTACTGAATTACTAAATTACTTCCTACTTTTCAATAATTATAATTGTTTTGTACTGTTGATGATACTAAGGTTTTCACCTTACATTTTAAACTGTTATTTAAATGAATTCAATACAATCCTGGTATTGCAATATTAGACAACCTCAACTGATAAGAGGTACAAAGCATTTCATGTGAAACTATAGATTTATTTCTTCAAAAGCAATATATACTTTTTCAGTAACACTTTGTGCATGTTATTTGTTTTCAATATTGTTGTCCATCTGTGTACTTTGCAATTAATAAACAAATAGTAATCTTTTCCTTCTTCTCAAGTAAAATCTGGTTAGGAAGAAAATATCCCATTAAATCAAAGTACATGAAAGCCGCCTGGTGGCACTGAGGGTTGAGGCACTGGATGCCACACCTGATGCCACGCCAGTGACCCACATTCAGGAATGAGCCAGGGTCATCAGAGGCTGGCGGGGAGGGACAGGATGTGAGATGCTGCCGTCTGGCAGTGCTCCACCTCAGGAGGAGGAATCCAGCTATCTCAGAGCTTGGCCACCCCTAATGGAGGCCAGAGGATGGTGCCACCATGAGGAGGAGGTCTGACATAGGTCGATGGGGAGGGTCGAGGGACCTGGTCTGGAGCTGTGGTGCACATGTGCGCCCATGCGCATGCACCACCACTTGTGGGACCTGGGGTAGTACAGGGAGAAAACAAAAGAAATTGTGTTGGGCCGACATGGATGATGCCCCAGACTGACTCTGGGGATCTGCCAGGGCACGCATGGCATTAAAAGCCTCAAGGACCCCGAGTTCCGGTAGGCTCGGGCGGATGCTGAAGTTGACCGCCACAGGAAGATAAAATAGTCAACAAAAATCAAAATACATGCTCACAGATTATTTAAAATTGCATGTTTCATAGCTGACATCATGATGCTGAGCAGTGGAGGGACTGCTGTGTCATGCTAACAAACCTAGATTTGCAACTACACCTGCAATAAAGGAAGCAGGTGAGACAATCAAATGTCTGCATGGATACCCCTTCTCTGGGGAGAGATGAACTGAACTCTACTTTGGGGTAGCATTGGTTGCAGTATGGTGATGGTACACTTTGCAGTTTGATGACTTAGTGCTGCCATACAGCCACCAGGGCACTGCAACATTCACAACCCATGTGCTAGTAAGGAGAAGGGCAAACAATGGAAAATCATGATTATACCATGGACCTTAGACAACAACGATTAGAACGGCTGACTGGCACCTTACCACCGTTGTAAATCCTCTGATAATCACCGCAAAAGGTGCCAGCCAGCCGCATCTCCTAAAAATCATCCAACCTGGGAAATTCAAACCGGAGATCCGCCATCTTGAAACGCCTAACCGCGGTCTCCGATTCCATGACATCCTATTAAGTAAAGCACATAGCATAACACAACCCCGAAAGTAGTTCTGCACTTCAAAAAAAACAACACATTTGAATATATTTTTCCCCGTAACCACTGACACTGCACCCACCTCACCTCAGTGTCTGCTCTGGCGCTGTCTGCCTTCCATCCTGCCATAAGACTCCCACTGCATCGCCTGGTTCCCGTCACTGTCTCTCGGTCCACTCTGTTTCTGCCCTCATTAGTTTATCAGGCTACCTCACTCCTCCATATTAAAAAATACATATTTAAAAAAACGCAACTCGTCACTTCCTGATCACACCAGAAACCCAACACGAAAGCACACACTGTGCTGTGTGACCGTGGTCACTTCCTGCTCGCACCAGAAACCCAACTCCCAAACACACGCTGTGCTGTGACCAAGGCGAGAGGCAGTCGACAGTCATTCCTCGCAGGTGGGCTCATCAGCTCCAGTCTCTGCAGCAAGCACTTTGAATTCAGTGCTTCTCAATAGCTCACATGAATTAGCTAGGACTGAATCAACTAGGGACTATTTTCCTTTGTGCAGCAGTATTCTTAATCAAATGCATTTTATTTACAGGAAAAATAAAATACAATAATTTCAGCTTAAATCCATATCAAGATGTTATGGATAATCGCAATAAGCCACTTGGGGGTGTGGGTTATCAGGATTTACATGGCTTGTTGAGGATTTACCCACCTGCTGTGCCCGTGGGCAAACCACACCAGCAGTGGTAAACCTGATAACCCACACCCCCTCATGGCTTATTGCTTAAACAATTCATATCCTGAGGAAAAGCCTCTCCTGTAGTGGTCCCTACCTGGTCAAGGCAGAGTACACAAATAACTGAGGAGGCAATGATGATGGGGAGTCAGAGGTGGGCATGTGGTCTAGTAACATGAGCAATGAGTGGCAGATATGAAGCATCATTGCAGCTGATTTGTTCCAATTTTTGTAACCTATACCATTCTTCCTTACATAGAAACATAGAAGCTAATGGCAGATAAGGACCCAAGGCCCATCCAGTCTGCCCAATTCTTTCTACCTTATAAATGTGCCATCGGCCTTGCTCTGTCAATGGCCTATCTATTCATACTCATCTGTATTGCTCCCTTATGCCTATCCCATGCCTGTTTGAAGCCCTGCATTATAGTCATATCCACCACTTCCTGAGGTAGGCTGTGCCATGCATCCACCACCATTTCTGTGAATAAGAACTCCTCATAGTACCCCTTAATCGGCCTCCTCTAATCTTATGCTGTGTCCTCTTGTCCTGCTATTTTCTTATATTGAAACATGTTAGACTCTTTCACCTTGTTAATGCCCTTAAGGTGTTTGAATGTTTCGATCATATCACCTCTCTCCTTTTGTTCTAGGGCATACATATTGAGCTCCGTTAATCTGTCCTCATATGTTTCCTGATGCAGTCCCTGCACCATTTTGTTTACCCTTCTTTGGACTGCCTCAATATGGTTAATGTCCTTGTGAAGGTGTGGCCTCCAGTGCTGCATGCAGTACTCCAGATGGAGCCTAACCAGTGTCTTGTAAAGAGGATTATTACCACCCTCTTCCTACTTGTGATACCTTACTAATGCACCCTAACATTCCCTAGCCTTACCTACTGCTTTAGTGGTCTGCTTGATGATTTCAGGTCATCGGTGATGATGATGCCCAAGTCTCTTTCTTCCCTGTGACTGCCAGCAACTCCTCTATCTGCCTATAGGTGGCTTCAGGGTTTCTCTTCCCTATGTGCATGATCTTGCACTTCTTTGCATTAAACCCCAGTTGCCACTGTTCCAACCATTTTGCTAGTTTATCCAGATCTCTTCTCATTCTGCCCACCCCATCTGGATCATTTATTCTGTTGCAGATCTTGGTGTCATCTGCAAACAGACAAACTCTTACCTCCAGTCCATCTGCAATGTCACTGATGAAGATATTGAAGAGAATTGGCCCTAGGACTGATCCTCGAGGTACCCCACTTGTGACTTGCATCTCTTCTGACTGTATACCGTTTATCACCACTCTCTGTTTTCTGCCCATCAACCAGTTTGCCACCCAGTTGACCAACTTCTGACCCACCCTGAGTCTACCAAGCTTATTAATCAATCGCCTATGTGGAACAGTGTCAAAAGCTTTGCTGAAGTCAAGGTAGGCGACATCAACTGCTCCCCCTTGGTCCACCACTCTGGTTACCCAGTCAAAGAAATCTATGAGATCAGTTTAACATGATATTCTTTTTTAAACCCATGTTGTCTTGGATCCTGTGCTCCTATGGATTCCAGGTGTTGCACTATACTTTCCTTAAGGAGTGCCTCTATAATCTTGCACACTACAGAGGTAAGACTGACTGTTCTGTAGTTTCCTGCCTCCTCCCTGCTACCACTCTTGTGGAGCAGGATCCCTGAGCCCTTCTCCAGTTTTCTGGGACCTCTCCTGTGCTCAGAGACTCACTAAACAGTTCTGATAATGGTTCTGCTAGTTTCACCCTTAGCTCCTTTAGTACCCTGGGATGATGCCATCAGGTCCCATTGCCTTGTCCACCCTGAGCTTATCGAGCTCTTGTAGGATCCTTTCTTTGTGAAGGGACTAGTGCTCACCTCCCTCCCCCTGTGTCCATGGTGCTGAGCTGTAGGCCCTGTCCTACCTTCTCTTCAGTAAATACTGAGCAGAAGTATCTATTTAGGACAGATGTTTTACATGGTCCTCCTCCTCACACGCCCCTTATCTCCTTTAATCTTAGCAATACCCTCTGCACTTTCTCCTTTTTCTAATGTATCTATAGAAAGTCTTGTCACCTTTTTACTGTTTGTGCTAGTGTTTCTTGGTTTGGGCCTTTGCCTGCCTTTACTGCCTTCCATATCTCCGCTTAGGAAAGTTTGGTAAGCCTCCATCTTCATCCCACTGTGTTCCTTATATTTCTTGAAGGCCAGCCTTTTGGCTCTGACCTTTTCTGCTACTGTTTTTGAGAACCAAAGTGGTTTCCTTCTTCTATTGTACTTCCTTTTCTCTCACACACTGGGACATTGGCGTAAGTTGCGCCTTAATGCTTGCCCACTTTGTCTGTACCCTTCATCTGTATTTCTTTTGCCAGGGCTAGCTTAACTCTGTTGGCCATCTTATCAAAGTCAGCTCCTGTGAAGTCCTATATTTTTGCTTTGGAATGAGATGATTTTGTTGTAGTGGCCAAACTGACCATACCATGTGATGGTCCCTGGCCCCAGGTGACCTTCTACCCGGAGATCTGTGATCTTTTCCTTGTTAGTCCGTACTAGATCTAGGATAGCCCTGTCTCTTGTGAGTTGTTGTACCAGTTGTTTGAGGCCCTCCCTGCAGGGAATCCACCATGTGTCTAGTTCTGGCAGATGTTCTTGCTGGTATTGACCAATCTATATCTGGCATGTTGAAGTCTCCCATTATCAGAACCTCCTCTTTAGCTGTCATGTTTTGTATCTCTTCTAACAGTAATGTGTCTATGTCCTCCCCTGGTCTGGGGCCTGTAGACAACCCAGTTCTTATGGCTGTCCAATTTCCTGTTTCCAGGGTAACCCACAGTTCTTCTGGCTCCTTATGTGTATTCTGAATTCCTGTAGCTTTGATATTTTCATTGACATACAGGGCCACTCCACCTCCCACTTTTTGTATCTCGGTCTCTTCTGAACAGTACATAGCCAGGTACTGAATTCTCCCAAGTGTGGTTACTGGTAAACTATGTCTCATTAATTGCTACTATGTCCAGTTTAGCTCTGTCATTATTGCCTGCAGATCTGGGATCTTGTTTCACAGACTGCAAGCATTTGTGTAAATGATTTTCCATTGGCCAGATTTTGGTGTGTTAGTTGTTGGGTGAGGTCTGGCATTTCTGTGCATTGTATGGGGAGCCAGACCTTTTCCTTACCTGGTGATGCAAATGAACTGTAAACATGCTGAACTCCTGTTTGACCACTAGCCAAGGGGGAGTTCTATTAACATGAGGATGCTGAAATGTTGGCTGTTTTGCTGAGGTTCCTTTGTTACACCTTGATATTTAAAAAAGTGTTTGGTCAGCATATCTATTTGTCTTTCATTCATTCTAAGGCTGCTTGGATCAGGCTTTTGCATCTACAGTGGTTTCAGATAGCCCTTGAGCACAACAATTTCCCTGGAGCAATTCTGTTTCAGTTTCTATTTATATTACCCTCCTTGCCATTCAGTGCTCCTACCTTCCTAGGACCTGGGTCTGTTGCATGAACCTGAGTCTCCAGCATGCAAGAAGAGTAGAAACCTACTACTTGTTGCCATGAAGCTGAAATTGAAATTTGTGACTTTTCAAAATCTTTTCATTATTTGTTACTATATAAGCAGGCAGTATTTTCTTCCAATCCAGATTTTTTGAGTAGAAAACAATGGTAATTAATTGCAGCAGTACATACATGGGCACTGCATAAAAACATAAAGCAGTGCAATATGTTATTAGAAGAAGTGTCTATGTATTGAAAAAATAGAGATAACTCTAGTTTCCACTGAAATATTTGTGGGATCCTTAGTAGTAAGGATTGCTTATACTGTATCACAATACCAGAATTCTATTGAATTGTTGTTACTAACAATTTAAAAGGAAAAGAGTGAGCTTAACAATAACATTGCATATACAAAGCAATTACTAGAAAAATGAATATCATTTTGCTAACTCATTAAAACACTCACAATAATATAGTAAATTACCTGTTTTAAGGGGAGAACATTTTTGCATGTCTTTTAGTCTAGAATCCCATGAAAATTTCTTTCAAACTTCAGTAGACATTGTGATTACCTTTAGGTGTTGAAAGTCCAAACATATTCATATGTAAATCTTCCTACAGTTAAACAAGACAGAAGCTGTGTAATGTTAAGCTGAGAAAGGAAGTGATGTTGTGGAAGGACAAGCATTGCTTAAAATGCAGGGCCAATTTTCAAAGTGTTTGACCATGGCCCAAGGATTAAGTCCTTTCAGTGCAACTCTCTGGTGCAGTGGAAAATCCGTGCACCAGCAAAATGCAATTTTCAGCATTTATAGCATGACAGGCATTTTCTTTTTCCACAGCTGCAGAACAAATGCTACATCTGGCAGTGGCAACAAAATGCACAAATTGCCATAAAGTGTTGGTCATTTTCTTTCTTCTGTCTCTCTTGTTGTTTGTTTCATTTCATAATCAGCAAATAATATGTTTCTTTCAAAACTACAATGGCAGCTAACAAAACGAAATGGGTAGCATTGAGAGTGACTGTAAAAGTTTCCTACTGCCTCAGAGATCCCCAACAAGCAGTATCATGTTGTCTATGTATGTATGTGCATGCCTGGGGACTGCATATCAGCAACTTCCTCCTCCCCTTTGGCTTGGTCCTCCTCTGGATTCTTGCCCACTGAGGGAGATGGACAAGTCCAATTATTCTCTGGTGCTGTTGCCATCCTCCATGCAGGGTTTTTCCTCCCTACTGCTGGGAGAGAAGTGGCCTACAGATTTGTGTGTGTATAATGTAAAGAACTATGGGGAAACATGGCACAATTACAGGATGAACCGAAGCACTTTTCTTGTATTTATTTGATTAATTGCTGAATCCTAAACTGGGGCTACTATAAATAGCAACATTGATTACAAAGGCATGAGACCTTCCATAAAGGGATTCTTTACAACTTTTCTGTGGAAGATCTCTTTGCTGTACTCAATTGCTATATCATGTACTATGCTCATACTTTGGGATGGGACACCCATACTGTAGTGTAGTTCATGTTAAACTTATCGTGCAACCAGTTAACAACCAGTTAATATTTGAGCTGTTAAGGCTCTGCATAGGATACCTCTTCATCACTGATATGTAGTTGTTGGTTGTTCTGCTATGCTCAGAATGAGTTGTTTGAATATACTTTCAGTTTAAAGCCACATTCTACAGCTGAAGAGAAAAACAACCAATTTATTGGCAACTTATTACAGTCACATAAAAATAATGGATTGTAAACTCTCTGCACAACAGATTCATTGTACTGAAAAAAAACCTGCTAAGCTTTCTGGAAGTCAGTGGTCTCCAAGACAAGAAGTAGCAGGGTTCCTGTCAGGTGGCCTGCCAGACCAATCTGATTGATTTCTTTGACTGGGTAACCAGGACAGTTGACAGGGATGAAGCAGTGGACATCCTGTGTCTAGATTTCAGTAAGGCCTTTGACTCTATTCCCAATAGAAATTAATTAGGAAGATGGAGGACCTGGAGTAGGGGCAAACTGGCTATCGGGTTAGAAACTGGTCACAACGTAGAAGTCAGAGGGTAGTGGTTGGAGGGGACAACTCTCAGTGACTAGACTAGTCAATAGCAGGGTCCCAGGGCTTGGTGCTCAGTCCAGTGTTATTTACCATCTTCATCAGTGACATTGCAGATGGGATAAAATGAAAGATATACCTGTTTGCAGATGACACAAAGCTCTGTGGGACACTGGAAATGAAAGAGGAGACAAGGCAATAGGGAAGACCTGGTCAAACTAGAAAGGTGGTCAGGTATTTGGCAACTGTGATTCAATGCCAAAAAGTGTAAATTAATGCATTTGGGGTCAAAGAACCCAGAAGCCAAATATACCCAAATCACTCAGCATACTGCTGGACAGCAGAAGCTAAAGCACATTGAATGCTGGGTTATATAGCCAGGTGTATAACTAGCAGAAAAATGGAGGTCATTCTGCCACTGCACAGATCACTGGTTTGGCCATATCTTGAGAACATTGTGCAGTACTGCTGCCCTTAACTAAAGAAAGACATCAACCTGCTGGAAACAGTCCTAAGAAGGGCAATCAAGATGATCCAGGCACAGCAAGGCAGACCATATGAGGAGAGACTCAGAAATCTCAATATGTACACCCTGGAGGATAGAAGAGAAGTAAGTGACATGATCAAAACATTTAAATACCTTTAAGGTTCAACAAAATGAGCTCTGAGAGTTTCTTCTACCTTACTGGGAACAGGACCACCAGGGACATTGACTCAAACTGGTGGGGAAGATTCCAGAGGAAAATGAGTGGGCAATTTTCACTGACAGTGTGGTGGCAAAATGGTATGAGTTGCCATAAGAAGTTTAATACCTGAAGACTATAGGCAGTCTCCAGAAAGGCTGGGACATAGTAAAATTAAAGTTGCCGGGAGGGGAACGGTGGGGAGGGATGTCAATGAGGAGGGAGGAATAGAAAATGGGGATAGGGACAGAATCCTTAGTAGATACTAAGGGGTCTGCAAACCCGAACAGAAATGATAGACTGCAAGGCTTTTTTGCTGGCTCAGTTGTATGTTCATATGTTTAATGTGAACTGTACAGTAGGTAAGGAGGTTCCTATGGCACACTCCAGCTGAGTGTGTTTTGAAAGATGCTTGAGCCACTTAATTGCTTTGTATGGGGAGTAACAGAATGTTTTTCCCTGAATTTAAGACTATCTGATAGAACCAGCTATATAAATTTACAATACACTATAGTTAAACATAATTGCAAATCTAACAGTTTAAAGCTTTTTATTTTGGTAGAGAGTCACTCTTATGATAATTTCTCCAAACATTAGAACAAAATTATACTGTAACTTTTTAGGAAAAATATTTTAAGATAAAAAGTTGTCACTTAAAGCAGCAGAACTAGATAAGAAAATTTCCTTTTCACAGTATGTTGCTCACCATGGCCCATTATGCACTAAACTGAGTTTTTTGTCCATTTCTGCCAGACATTGGCTCTGTTTTCTATAATTTATTTGTGGAACTATGCACTGTTCCCTGCAAACCAATCATGCATGTCTCAGCTGTGTTAGGTGTTGACCTTCTGCTCTGTGTCCATGCTCCGGTTGGCAGCATCACAGGGTTGAACAACCCAGTTGCTATTCCTTAATATCTAATCTTACCAAGTTCAATGTTGGGATTTTTGATGAGATACTGTAGCTTTTCTAATTTCATCCCTTAACATTTCATAGTGTCCAGCACCCCAATTGTGGACACAAATTCATTTTTGCAGACAAAACCCTTTCCCCTCTGTGTACTGGTCACCCACCTCCTGATCACCAGTTATTACTATTCACTCTCCATTTCCAGTCAATTCCTATAATCCTTCCTTCCCACCTGCTCAGGGACCCTCCAGCACCATGTACACACTAAAGCACAAGTGTTTTTAATGAGGATGGTGACCAGCAGAACCCTCCACTCTGCACCATGGCTGGCTGCCATCTGAATCTTAGTGACTGACCACCATGATCAATCACTGTGATTCAGAGAGCAGCCAGCTGTGGTGGTGAGCAGAGGGGTTTGCTAGATGTCAGCCCTTATCAACAACACTTATGGTTTGGTGAGTAGGTGTGGGTCTTGAGTGGGAGGAAAAGGGAGGTATGCTAGGAACTGTCAGGTGGAGATGGATGGTAATAATAGTGACATAGGGAAGATTGGTGACCAGTACACAAAGGTAAAAGGGTTTTGGCTTTCAAAACATATTTGGGTCAGTAATGGGGCACACTGGACAGCAGGGAATGTTAGAGAAAGAAGTTAGGAAAGACATTTCATAACACAATCATGAGAACGGGCAAAAATCACTTCAGGACTTGCAACATTATAAGCAGCGATAAAGGAATACTGTGTGTCTGGTCAACACAGACCACTGCTAAGATGGATACAGATATTGAGGTGGATGGAGGTTGATGTTGTTTAATGTAATCATGCATAGCAGGAATATAAGAAACAGAATCCAGGAACATTTCTTAGAACTGCACTGCTGTACTCTGTCTACCAATACTACACAGTGGATTCATGAACATGTATCACACACTGGAGAAAATGGAAGTAAACAATAGAAGTACAGCAACATGGAGGGTGAGGAGCAGTAAATAAAGAAGAAGCCATATTTTCTGTGGATACACAGCAGCATTTAACTCTATTAAAAGTATCTATAAAACTAACATCAGTTAAGAATAAAATCACAGATTATGAAATTGGAAGAGAATAGAAGAAAATAAGGTTAGTGACACACACATCCCACTTAACTAGTGCTGTTTCTTTAAACCTTTTAAACATAAGTAGTCTTTCTTCAAAGGATTTCAGTGCAACACAGTTACTTGATAAGAAAAAGTACATTACTTTTAATTACAGTACTTGCAAAATTACACAGATGGACAACAACATAGGAACCCAAGAACTAAGTATAGGATGTGGAGGTACTGGCAGTCATTATGCAGGAAAGGGACCTTTGCAGTTATCAATGTCTGATAACTTCTAAGTGGCAGGGCAGCGTGTCAAAGCAGTGGTAGGGCCATTGGGATGTTGGGATGCATAGGGAGAGATATCTCTAGCAGGAGGAGGGAAGTGTTGTTGCCATTATATATTGTAGCTCATTTAGTGAGACCCACCTGGAGTATTATGTCCAGTTCTGGAGGCACATCTCAAAAAAAATTAGACATGGTGGAGACAGTCCAGAAGAGGCAACTAAAATGGTGTAGGGGTTGCAACAAAAGCCCTATGAGGAGAGATGGAGGAATTTCAACATGTACACCTCAAGAGAGGGGTGAGAAGGACATGATAGAGACCCATAAATACCTCATGGGGTTGAACAGGGTACGGGGGGTCTCTTTCAAATGAGGAAGAGCACAGGAACCAGAAGGGCGTGATTGTTGGAGTGGGGAGGCTAAGAGTGATGTGAGGAAGTACTACTTCACTGAAAGGGTGGCAGAGGCCTGGAACAAAGTGCCAGCAGATGTGGTGGAGGCAAAACAGTAGGAGGGCTTCAAGTATGCATGGGATAAACAAAGGTAAATATTATGAAGTAGGCAGGGAGGAAAAGGGTTGCTGGAGACCAGATAGATAGATAGGGTCTGTGGAGACAGATTAGGTAGGTACTATCTGTGCAGACTGGTGGGCCAGGCAGTCCTTTTCTGCAAACAATTTCTATTTATGCTTCTAACAACATTACAAGCATCCAGTATAAAAGTATTAAAATATGTAATTTGTTATGGGAAGAAGTGCCTATTTCTACAGTTCCTCACTGAAATTCTTTTAGCTCCTTAGTAGCTGATATTTTAAAATAACGGTCTTGAAAATGCTTCACAGTACAGTAGGGATATTTGTAAATGATTTGTGGACAGCCCAGTAGGGAGTAATGAGGGGAAACAGCCTCATGATCGAACCCATAGTGTTTTATGCTAATTATAGACCTGTCTTTGTATAAAAGTTATTCATTTCACTTGTAAGAAAGTAGTTTTGGTCGGTTCCTACAAGGGCTTTTTCTGACGGGTTTTTCACAGAAATACATAAATTGAATTTAGCTTATTATTAGTGATTGTTTCATGCAAAGTCTTGTGTGCATTTTAAGTCTCTTAGTCTCATCGTTTTTAGAAACATTACAGCCTGAACTTTAAAGAATGAATTTAACTGCAGTATTTAATCAGTATTAACGTGTAATAATATGGCTGTTCTGACCTCCTGTATCACATGCCAGTCTGTAGGGGTATTTACTGGATGCTTCTGAATGTGGCCACACCTCCTAGGATAAAGAGGCACAGTGTCCCCAAAGCACCAGGACTGTGGTTTTGGACTGTTCTGCACTTAATAAAATTAGGCAAATGCACTTCACCTTTTAGTGTGCCACTTACTTTGTTTTTCAGCTTAACGGCAGGAACAACATTTTACAGCTGCAGTGGATGGGACCTGCAGCCATCTTATGGTAGCTCTAAAATGAGCCACCGATTGGAACCAACAACACTTCCATTTTGAGTTGCAGAACAATCATTCCACAACTCCAAAACAGTCTGCTCACCCCTCCATGGGTGCATTACTTTAGCTGGTGGAAGACACCACAGTCTGCCGTGTTCAAGATGGCAGCTGAGCCCAGTAGGCGGGCGTGAGTCTGCATCTGGCATGACTTCACTGTGGGCATGTGCACTGAAAACCGGTGGCCTCTTGGATACAGCAGACAGTGCTGTGTTCCACCGTGACTTCAATGAGCTAGACTGCAGCTGTATCGACTCTGGCCAGATTATGTTTACTAAGCGGCGAGACTGTGAAACAGTGTACCAAGGTAGGCAGTTCATTCTAAGACTGTGACATCATTTGTGAAGTTGTTGGTCATATGCCTGAAGGGCAGGGGTTAATGTAAAGGCCCACTAGAGTACTGGGCAATTGGTCAAGATGGGCTCTGCCCTTTCCGATTCTAATACTGCATTGTATTGTATTGATTTTCTATTGAATTATTTTTACTAGTAGTTTAAAAAGTAATTGAAAACTCACTAGTTTTGTTGCACTAACAAAGCAATTATTATATAGGTAGAAAGTATTTTACTAACACTGACGGTGTCCAAGAGAATACCTTGTTTTGAATAGAGCTCCAGAAATAAGGTTGTGCATTACTTGTCATTCATTTCTAGGCAAGATTAAGAAAAACTTTTATACCTCCTCAGGATGCAAAATCCAGTCCCTTGGCCATCTTCCTGGCACAGCTGTTTCCACTCCCCACCAACCAGACAGATTTTTTTTAATAAGAAGATTTGCAAAATACTGCCACTATGCCGGGAGTGAATACAATCTTCTTTAATGCCACACTTCTATAGTCTGGCCACCCGATTTCAAATAGGTGTTTTTTTTCAGAGCTGCTCTCTTCCTTAACTGCTGCCAAGTTACCTCTTCTTTAACCCACAGTCACATCACTAGCTTTTATAAGTAGAATTTAAAGGCATTTTTGCCTTAACCATAAACACAGGTGTGAGGGGAAATTCAAAGAAACTAGCAGGAGGAAGGTTCAAAATGGATGTCTATCACTTTTTCACTGAAAGAGTGGTGTAAAAGTGAAACAGACTGCCTGAGGGGATGATGTAGACCAAGTCTGGGTGAGGGGTTCAGCATAGGTGGGACAGGCACATGGCCACAGCAAGATGGAAGGGCGGGCTAAGGGGACAGATGATAACTAGGGCCTTTGCAAAGTAGCTAAGGTGGGCAGACAGAATGGGCTTCTGTCGTTTTATGCCATCATTTTTATGGTTATCTGTTTCTGTGTACAATAATTCACATTCTGCTTTGCCTACATTCTGGCAGTGTCTCACATAAGTGCTGCACACAGCAAGTACTATACCAGTGTAGCATCATTAGTGCGATTACTTCAGACTGAGTCAGATTGAGTCCAATCCATCCCTGAACTGGCTGGTTGAGGCATTTGCCATTTTACTTTATTGCCTAGTGTTCCTTGCCATCTGTGTTCCAGCTGTGTAGGACTGAAGTGCACAAAAAATGTCCTGTAATCAATGATGAAAATATTTGTGGTCTAGTCTTTTCCTTCTAGCAAGGCAGACAGACGGAGGAACAGGCACAATGTTGTAGGTGTGCTCGCTGCCCACAGGAACCTTTTACTACAACCAAGTCTGCTCCACTGCTTTTACATCCATTACTACTAGTGTGTCCCATGAAAGTAACACAAGCAATAGTGCCCCTGGACAATACAGGCTGCTGCAGATCCACCCTATCTGCTTCCTGCCCTTACCACTACTATTGTGAGTGTGACTTGTGCCACCCCTGACATTGCCATTGCCATCACATCAGTCTGCATTCCTGCCACTATCACCATTGCCTTGGCTGATGTACAACATGTTACTCTGACTACTGTCACTCTGCCAGTGTCAGCACTGTTACTGTCACAACCACCACTGGTACGGGTCTACCTGTTGTCTCCAGTACCACCACCACCACCCTACTTCCCTCCACCCATTACCCCTGTTCATTCCAAATGCAGGCTATTTCAGAATTTGATCTCCTCTGCATTACTTTTATCTAAGGAAAGTTTTTTTTGCAGTTAGTGATGTTTCTCCCCTAGCCCTCAAGCAGCCCTTTGTATGTGAGCCATTCCAACCCCATTTCCTCCAGGACTTACCTCCAGGCTTGCACGGCATGGGCTGGGTGTTCATTGGGGTGCAGGGATACCTGGTGGGAGGGAGTCAGCGACTGCTCAGGAATGTATTTCTCCCATTTTATTTCCCGAGGAGTGGCATGCAATGTTGTGTAGATGTCCCCACATACGTTTCTGTATATGGAGTGCTGGCAGCCAAACTGTTCCCATTTGACAGCCTCTTGCTGCCTTAACCCCAGCCAATGCTAGCCAATGCTAGGGACCAGGCTAACACAGGGCACTGAAACTCTCCTTCCCCAGAAGAGAAGTGCAGTTCTCAGGATGCTCTATCCTCTCTTGCCACAGCTAGCTCCCAGCAGTCTGAGTCTACTTCTGAATTGGGTTGCTTGCATGGCATGAGGTGTGGCATTCAGCACCTCAACCTTAGCACCACTGGTCTTGCTTACTTACATCTAAGAAAAGTGATGACATGAATGAATCCTCTCGGTCTGCACATGTTTCACAAGAAAAAAGATACAGTATTGAGATTTTTTTTTTTTTTTTTTTTAGTTGTTTAACCAGGAGTAGCAACATATTTAGATTTAACATATTATAGATACAGAAGAGGAGAAAGGGGTGAACATGAGCTCCACCATTCCAAAGGAAGCTTATGTTGCAAAACACAAAGCCATTACCACTGCTGCTGCTCCTCACACTGCACCAAAGAAAATTAAGAAGACCTTCTCTCCTTTGTACCTGCAAGAAAACCATCTGTTGCTGTTATTCCATTCTCGAAGCACTACCTGGTGACACTGGACTGCACCCATCAAAGAAATTGATGGTATAAGAAGACATGCTGGCTGTAAAGGTGGCATTAGTCAGGCTCAGAGCACAAAATGACAGATTTGGCTCCTACAAGTTGTAATGTTTGGACCCATTTTGTGCAGTCAGAGGAAGACACGAGATATGCCATGTGCACTTAGTTTGGTGTTACCATGAATCATGATAAGACATTATCTAAGTTGAAAGTCTCATCTCCTTGGAAACAACCTATGAGTTGGCAATTATACAGTAGTGAACTATGGAGTCTGAACAGGCTGTCAAGTTTCCTCTTGCCAAGGTTTAATGAAAGTGAAGGCCAAGTTATGTTGGTGCTGGCAGCAGTGGCAGTGATGGTGGCAGTGAGATTCCACACTACAGGTATGGATACCTTATCTCCTCTGGTTCAAACATACCCTTGTGGAAGTTACAGTAGTTGACACTGTGGTAGCCCTTATTGCTCTGCTCCAGTTCAGATGCTCTTTCTGTGCCCTCCAATGTAGGTACAGTATCATCCAACAGGATCAAGTGCTCTGGGTGCAGCTTCACAGTTTTCAAGCGTGGCAATTTAGGTAATTACCACTGCTTTAAATTGACTGCCTAATGTACAGTATACCACTGAAAAGAGGAGTGGATGCCACAACCCCTTAAGATGCTGCTACCAGGACAAGCAAGGTTAACAGACAAAAAGCAGTACACACACCCTCCAAAAATTCAGAGATCAAAATGTTACTTTATTGCCACATGTTACAGCAAATGAAGGACTGGAACTCAGATTCTGCTTGACATATGACAATAAAAGTAAGATTTTGACCTCTGAGCTTTTAGTGTGTGTGCTGTTTTGTCCATATTTGACTTTCTACAGTGTCCTGCAAGATGTACAGTACCAACAAAAACTGTGATAATGCACTTGATTCTGGCAGACAGCACTGTACGTCAAAGGACATGCCATTCAAAAGAACACTGGCAACAATTATACATTTTTTTATTCTCACACAAAGCTTCTCCCCAGTCATCCTACTGTAATGCATATTACTCAACACATGGGTGAGATGATAGCACCAGACCTCCAATGCTGCTTCACGGTGGAGAATTCTAGGTTCTGAAGACTGTTGCATCTTCTGCAACCTAGGTATGATTCAATCTCAGACTACCTTTCCTGCACTGTTGTGCCTAATTTGTATGACCATATTCATCAGTGTGCGGAAAGAACTGTCAAAGGTTATGAGAAGTGTGTTCCTCTGCACCTCAGATGCATGGGCAAGAACCAGTTCTACAAATTTATATCTGTCGCTGACACCTCATTGGTGCTTTGCAAATATACTGCTGATTCCTCTCTCAGTGGTTTTGCATTGTGTTGCACTTCTCACTCTTATAGGATGTCCTCCTTGCTTATTGTAAGTCTGATGACTGCAGATCACAACGGTGCTAACACACTGACATTCTTTTAAGAAATGCTGGATTACTAGACAGATGAGAAAGATTTGCAAGCTGGGTCAGTGCCACTGACAATGAGCAAAATATTATAAAAACAGTTAATGATGGGGAGTACAATGATATCTGCTGCTTTTCCATACACTAAACATGGCACTAATGGGTTTACTAAAAAAAAACATCAAGTCATTTTTATGTTGCTTGCATGCATGTGCAAGAAACCTAGTGCCATCATCCGAGTTTTCGGAGGTGGCACCCAGTCTTCCAATACAGTCAGTGTGTTTGCAGGAGCAGCCCCAGTTCCCCAATCACTGCTGCAGCTGTCTATGACAGCAGTTGAAAATACAGTGGTCGTACAGTTGAAAGGAGAGCTCCTCTTCAGTGAGCAGAGCTCCCTCCACGCACGGTAAGCACGCATACTGCATGCTCATGCGCCTTCCACCTCCCCCACACTGTACTGGCAACGGGGTGCCCAACCTCGTCGGCTCCACTACCCCCAAGGCATCCAGGTGCTGCTGGGAGCCCACCCCAGCATGGCTAAAATGTTTATGGCCCATGGGGTGCCCAATCCCCGCCGGCTGCATGCCCCCAAAGCATTCAGGTGCCTTGCTGGAGCCCACCCAAGCGTGGCAAATGTCCCTCGTAGTCTTTAAAAAAACTGTAAATAAAAACTGTCCCTCAGCGCTTCTCCCTGGCCCCCTCCCACAACCGCACCCATCCACTGCACCCTGCCTCCCCACACCCCCTCACAATGTACTTACCTCTGGACCATGGCTGACAATCTTGGTGGACCGGGAAACGTCTGCACTCTTCAAAGCCAACGCTAACTGAGGAAATGCCGGTAAGCTGTATAATGGGATAGATAGGGTTTTTCAACTTTGCTGCATATCTCAGGCATTTTTGGAATTTTGACACCAAATTTTCAACATGGGTTTTGGGACCCTTTCTCATGAGTTCTGTCACTGTCATTGGGTGTTAGATTGGGCCCGAAGGGTGATTTTGCAGCCACTGTGTGAAATCACCTTTCGGGACTGATTAATGAAATGACAGTGCCAGTGTTCATAAGGTGGGCTCTCAAAAGCCTATGTTGCAAATTTGGTGAAAAATTCCAAAATGACTGTTTTACGAGCGCAGCGCTATGCAGTTCCTATGCACGCCTGTAAGTTCATGAATTTTAATATTTGCACTCTGGATTTTCTACATTGCCATTTTACCACACCTCCTTATGAGCAGTACAGCTGTCATTTTCCACATCTTGCCCAAAATGTGTTTCCGCATGTAGCGACAATAGCACAGTCGGTGTGTGAAATCAATGTATAGACACATTAAGAAAATCACAGTGACACTGTTCATGAGCAGAGGTCCAAAATGGGTATGTTGAAAATTTGGAGAAAAAATTCCTTCAGACGTTCTCCAATGTTACTAATGAAGACATTGAACAGGACTGGCCCCAGCACCGATCCCTGCAGCACCCCACTGGTCACCCCTCTCCTAGACTGCACCACATTTACCACCACTCTCTGCCTCCTGTCTGTTAGTCAGTTTCTAACCCAATTTACCACCCTTTCCCCATGCCCAGCCTACCCAGCTAGTTTATCAGCCTCCTATGTGGGATGGTGTCAAAGGCTTTGCTTAAATCAAGGTAAGCGTTGTCCACTGCCCCACCCTGATTCACTTCCTTTGTCACCCAGTCAAGCAAATCAACCAGATTTGTCTGACATGATGTCCCCACTGTGAATCAATGTTGTTTATGGTCCTGGGCTCTGATGGCTTGTAGATGCCCCACTATCCTTTCTTTAAGCAATGACTCCATGATCTTTCCCACTACTGAGGTGAGGCTGAACAGCCTATTGTTCTCTCCTCCTCCCTGCTGCTGGACTTCTATAGAGGGACCACATGTGCCTCCTCAAGTTCACTGTGTTGAATGACTCAGTGGACATTGCTGCCAGAGGTACAGCTATCTCCCTTCGCAGTTCTCTTAATATCCTTGGGTGTATGCCATCTGGTTCCATCGCTTTGTCCACCTTCAATTTAGTGAGCTCCTGCAGGACTCTTTTGCCTTTGAATGGACTATTGTCTACCTCTTCACCCCTTGGCAACTGCTGCACTGTTGTGGTCCTTGCCCTTCCCACTCTTCTGTGAATACTGAGCGGAAAGACACAGTGGATGTCTTGGGAGGAAGGCATGGAACTATCACTTCCAAATACATAAACAGCACATACAAGCAAGCAACGTTCGGCATTGACAAATGCTTGTTATGTTATTACCTTCGTATGTTCCTTCTGTGGATCCTTTCCCAGCTCAGTAAAGGTAACAACATACTTCAAACTGTCAAAGGACAGCTTAGATAAGCAAACTGCCAATTAGTTCTGAATGTTACCACTACTGTATGTGGACAAGCACCTAAAACGTACTGGATCAGCAGTGAGAAGAAAAGAAGACTTTGCAAGACCTGTCACTGAGGCACAGCATCAGAGATGTAATATCATATGAAGACTGTTTGTTGATGAAGTGCATTGTAAAGGTTCTTGCATCATTTAAAAGGGCACCCATGACATCAGCTCCAAATCTGCTTCCCTCAGTCAGGCAATCCCTGCAGTCCACCTCTTCAAATCATCTCTGGACAGATGTGAGCAACACTGTCATGGTAAAGATCTGTATAACAATGGCATCCAGGAACTTGCTGCAAAACAGGGGACAGAGCTCAGTTCATTTGCCAAAGTGTTTGAATCCTCCAAATACAACTTTGTCACCATGCTATGCCCTGTGTTTAAATGAGCAGCTTTACATCTGACAATGCAGAGCAATCGTTGACAAAATATTAGCAGCAGCTTACGATGGGGCTCAAAACCACGATGAAAGAAATGGTGTTGTCCACTAATTTTTATTTTGTTTTATTTAGTTTTTGTTTACGGGTAGGCACACTAGACATGAGAGTGACTATTTTCAGGCATGACCGGGAGGTAACAACAATTAAACAGGCATACATACAATAAAGAAATATACAATAAAAATGATCAGGCATACATAAAATAAAGAAAACTACAATAACGACAGTGTCAGAAATTCAGCAAACATGAAAATTATAGCACATCACTTTACAAATGAACCATCAAGAGCAGTTTGTACACAAAAGTGTGAGCAACTACAAAATGGATAAAAGGATACAACAAATCAGTAGCATATTCCATTTTACAATAAGTGCAATTGTGACAAGTAATAGACTGTACTAGTTAACCACGAACACAGCTGTAGCATTAAGGAGAGCAAGGTAGATTAGGTTACAGAGCTGCAGAAATTATGTAGCCTTAGGAGTACTGAAGTAAGTGCTCTGGGCATTTTGACAAGTAGGCTGTAGTGCAACTTTTGAAGACAGCATGACTAGGTGCCTGATGAACATTTAGGTGTGACAAGTTCCAATATTTTGGGGCCAGATGAGAGAAGGCTGAGGCACCTTTTGACGTTCTGCAGAGGTGGCTAAAGGAGAGTTCTGTAGATCACAACCCATAAGGGGAGGACAGGTGTACTAGCATAGATACAAGAGAAATGGGTGTTTTAATCTGATGATGTTATCCAATAGTGACCCAAAGGCAAATAATCGATGGGCTTATGGGGAAGGCCAACGTATGTTGGTATATAGTAAGCATGGTGTTTCAGCCAGGCGAAGAGAAGCATATTGACATATATTATTGTAGGTAGTATCCCATTTACATAGGAACTCTTTAATGCACTGGTATAGGTAACAGCACCATATGTTAGTGATGGGAGTAAGATACCCGGCAATGGCCAACCCAGCAGAGGGATTTAGAATGTAACTTGTTTTGTATGTAGTCCCAAGCTTAGCATTAACTGATTTGTACATGGCCACAATGTATGTTGCTCAAAGGTTAGGATTCATCAAGAAGAATGCCAAGATACTTGAAAGAGCTTACTGTCATAAAAGTGAGCCATCAGCGCAAGCAACTTTATATAAGGGATGGTTGGTTTTAGTTTGGCAGTAGAGCCAAAGTCATACCAGTGTTTAGCTAATATTGAGGATGAGTTTGAGTTTGTTAAGCCATTTCTGTATAGTTAGAAAAGCAGAGGACAGACAACTGTTAATTATATGTATGCCTGTAGAGCCAGAGTACGGAACAAGATCATCTGCATACAATATAGATACACATGATGGGATATCAAGTGTTATGTGATTTATGAAGATAGAAAAGAAAAGAGGACCCAGAATGGACCCTTGTAGAACTCCCACATTAATGGTTGTTTGACCGGACACTGCAGAGTTAAACTTTACTATTTGACTTCCATTAGTTATCTCATTGTCTTCAGGAAACATCTTTAGGTGGCAGCAAAACTGAACCCCTGTGTTTCTGAGAGCTAGCTGAGTCAACAGCACAGCACTTCCTGTTTGCCCTGGACATGTCTCAGGACGTCGACAACACTTACGGTTATTACTTGCCAGCTAGTATAGTTATGGCTTACTGGACCAGTATTATGGGTAGCACACATTGTACGACCTCCCTCTTAGTGGCTGGCAAGTATATGGGTCACATTTAAAAAAGTAGAAAACCGTATGTAAATGCGGCGTGTCTCACATCCCACAGGCTGGATGTTGATTGCAGTAAGCTCAGAACCTGCAGTAAGTTTACCCATTTGCCATCAGCAGAAAACTAACCCACTTTGCTGTACAACCTTCAGGCAGAAATTTTTTATGATGTGCAATTTATTTGTTTCAGTCATTGTTTTGGGCTGTTGTTTTTGGTCAGAGAGTCGCGTTACTGAGAAGCCTCGGAAAACAGGAAGTTGTGCTTCTTTAACTTGGCTCTCCAACTGGCATTCTGGTGGATAGTTCTGAATTTTGTTTTCTCCACTGTTTTTCAGCCATAAAGCACTATTGGCATTCTTGGACATTTGTTTTGGGCTGTTGTTTTGTGTCAGGAGAGCAGGAAGAGCAGCATCAGCGAGAGTCTTCAGAAAACAGGAAGTTGTGCTTCTTCTTGATCGCAGCTCCCGATTGGCATTCTGGTGTATATTTTTTTAATTTTGTTTGCCTGCTATGTTTTTTCGGCCACAAAATCAGTATTTTACTGGTGGTATTAGTGGTAGTGTTAGTGGCCACAGAGAGTGAGCATCATGGTCGGGTGGCAGTTTGCGGTGGAAAGTATGCCAGTCCTCTGAAACCATGATGCTGCTTCCCACAGTTGGACATTGCCAGGTGATACAGAACTATGATTGGGCTGCTGCTACTGACTGAGGATGGGGCAATTTGCTGAGAAATGGACCAATATTCAAGTAAGGTATTTTAGTTGGTGTTTGGTCCAGCAAGCCATGTGTTCCTGTGTCCCACTTTTGCCATGAGACCCACTTACATATACAGGAGTCCCTGACTAATTTTATTTGCTGTTATTTGGTGCCCTGTTTGCCCCTCAGACCTAGTAATTATGTGTTGCTCCCTAATAATAATTAGCAAGTGAATAGTGTTTGTGGCTGTTGGGGGAGACAATGCCTTTGGTGATGGTGCTTTTTGGGGGTACAAAAGAGAATGGTGATGCTGCTGTTTTTGCAGGGTGGGAGTGTACAAAGAGATTGCCTTTTGGTTGGTGATAGTGCTGTTTTTTTTTTTTGAGAGAGGGTGTACAGAACAGAATGCCTATTCATGATGGTGATGGGTTTGGGGTGGCTGGATGGGGTGTGGAGGTGAGAGGTACAATACAGAATCCATTTTGTGTTATGGGTCCAGGTATCGGAGGGTGAAGAGAACCACCAGAATAGCAGGGAATACTTTTTCTGTGATGGTCCCGTGTCTCAGAGGGTGGGGTGAGCCCCTGGACACCAGGTAACTCTTGTTGAGGGTGCCGATGTTCCAACATCATCCCCAAACAGCATTCCATGTTGTTTGGGGCTCCCACCACTCTACAAGACATGGCACCACCAAATAAAAGATTCATTGCTCTGGCCCACCCTAATCCTCAAAGATTCAGCACCATCCCACAAATAGTATGGTGTGTATGGCAGACATTTTGTCCATCAAGACTCACCTAAGCACCTTGAATAAAACACATGTTTTGGGTATCCCAGTACAAAACAAAAACCAAATTGATTACAATTGATTGCATAGCACTGTTGGAAAGGTAATGTTGTGCTGAACAACTTTGCGCTGATACGTTGTGTATATCATGTATACTTAAGGAGTTATATGCATTTGTTTATGGCATGGTGTGAATGGTTCAGATTTGTCTCTCAAACCTCACCAAAGCACCTTGACTAAAATGGGGAAAAATTATGTTTTATACTTCAAAAGTTTTTTTTACAAACATACATAAAACTACATCTAATGTCTGGATGCTAAATTTGGTGTTGATATGCTACATATTTCCCAACAAAAAGGCTTATGTTGCCTTTCTCAGTGGAAAATATTTTTTCACTGTTTCAACCAACTAAAAAAAAATTACTTATTATTACATGCATACCACCGTTGAAAAAGTAATGTTGTGTTGAACAACATTCCCACTCACACTGTGTCTAGCACTTATGGTACTTGAGCTATTCACATTTGTATGTGGCATGCTGATCATGGCTTGATTTTGCTTAGAAAGCACCAGGATTCACTGTTAACAGTATACAGGAGACAAGTGTTGCAACTTCAGAGAGCTCCTGTGGAGGCAATGAGTTAAGTAGCTTGAAAACCAACCTACAGATTGGTCAGAGAAACCAATAGATCAAAGGCATGCAAGAAGGAAAGGGTGATCCACTAGATCAAATGCTTTCGTAAGTGACCCTGAACATGGGGCAGAAGGTAGTGTAGATCCATCACCAGGCAGCAGACTGGAACAGGAGGGCAATCAAAGTGTGATGGAGGACTGCTAAGATTTCAGTCTCTCACAAATCACAAAACAATGCAGTTTTAGTGAGCCACAACCAATGTATATAGAGCATATTTTGAGGGCATACATTTCTGAGCATATTAAGCAGTTTTCTGCATATTTTGAAGTCATAAGTTTCAGAGCCTACACAGAGTTTTCTGTAGACCCACTGACAAACTGAACTGAGAAGAATCACATACTGTATCACCAACATTGTCTGAGCTGTCATGCAAGTACATTTCCCTGACCCCACTAGTGTGCCTTCAGGATACCTAATCAGCTTGGCTGGTGATATTGTTGCCACACCAATCCCAGCTATATGCAAACAAAATTCAACAGCGGATATTTATCAAGTTGAACATGCATATGCTTCCAGGATGCCCACTGCCATACACAGGCAGAAAATCCAGTGTAGTGGAAGAGTCCTTCTGAAGCAATATTAAAATCCAACAAGCACAAGAAAGGCTTGAATCCTAATTGTTTTCAAAAATATTCCCTTTATTATATAGAAACATAGGATTTGATGGCAGATAAGGGCCACTTGGCCCATCCAGTCTGCTCATTCTTCTCTACCTAGACTATTACTGCAGACTGTACCTGATCTACAGCTCTTTCTCCATCCCCTTCTTTACCACTATGATTCCCTTGTGTTTATCCAATGCATTCTTGAGCCCCACCACTGCTTTTACCCCACCACCTCCACTGGCAGGCTGTTCCAGGAATCCACCACTTTTTCTGTACTTCCTCACATCTCTTCTTAGTCTGCTCCCCACCAGCTTCATAGCATGTCTCTTGTTCTAGAGCACCTTTACTTCTGAAAACCTCTCTGTCATATCCTCTCTCCCTCCTCTGTTCCAGGGTGTACATATTGAGGTCCTTTAGTATCTCCTCATAGAACATTTGATGTAGACCCTGCACTGTTTAGTTGCCCTCCTCTGGACCACTTCCATCCTGTCTATGTCCTTCCAGACATGTGGTCTCCAGAACTGGGCACAATACTGTAGGTGGGGTCTTACCAGCGATTTATACAGGGCAACACCTCCCTCTTTCTGTTGGTGATACCCTCCCTATGTACCCTAGTATCCCACTAGCCCTCTCAACTGCCTTGTCACACTGCCTGACCACCTTTAGGAGCTGCTTCAGCTCCCCACGGTCGGCCAGCACCCAGCCAGCCACCGACCAAGACCAGGACACCCGCCTGCAGCTCCTGGAAGCTGCCTGCCATTGAACAGGGCTGCTTCAGCTCCCCACGGTCGGCCGGCACCCAGCCAGCCACCCACCAAGACCAGGACACCCACCTGCAGCTCCTGGAAGCTGCCTGCCCTTGAACAGGGCTGCTTCAGCCTCACGGTCGGCCGGCACCCAGCCAGCCACCGACCAAGACCAGGACACCCGCCTGCAGCTCCTTGGAAGCTGCCTGCCCATGAACAGGGCTGCTTCAGCTCCCTCACGGTCGGCCGGCACCCAGCCAGCCACCGACCAAGACCAGGACACCCGCCTGCAGCTTCTTGGAAGCTGCCTGCCCTGAACAGGGCTGCTTCAGCTCCCCACGGTCGGCCGGCACCCAGCCAGCCACCGACCAAGACCAGGACACCCGCCTGCAGCTCCTTGGAAGGTAGGACAGCGAGCCAACTGGAACATGGTGCTTCCAGCAAACCCACTCTGATTGGCCAGGACTTTTCCCTGCTATAGACACCTGGCACTTTGTTAGATTTTCAATAGAACTAAGCACATTTCAACTGTGTAATAGACATTTTCAACTGTATTAGCTGGACTGTAATTTCTACTACTGTTTTAAAGTGCTTACACCTCTTCTGTCTGACTGCTCTTCCTGCAGTGCCCCCCATCCAAGCACTCTGCCTTGGTGCGATAGAATCTAACTACCTTTTGTCTTACTAAACTGCTCAGATCTAACCCACCTCTAGAGTAGTAATAGAAGTTTTTTTTTTTTTTTTTTTTGTTAGTGGCTAGTTTTCCATTAGCAGGTTATACAGACCTGCCACTAGAGGATTCTTGGTCTCCTACATAAATCACTGTACTCATTCATGGGCAATATGGCCTGCATTATCATTCTACTTCTTTCCGGTGCTGCTACAAGGGGTGGTTGTAGTTGAGGTTCCCCTAAGCTTCACTCAACAGGTTGACAACTTCTTAAAACTGCACGACAGCTCTGCAGCTGAAAACAGGAAGCCCTCAGTGTCTGCCATCCACCCTTCAGACTCAAGTCAGATAGACGCTGAGCATCCTATTATTACTACGCTCGCTGTCATACCGATAGATACCGATAGAATCCTCTGCAGAAACCATGCGCCTAGGCACCCTTGATTGGTGCGGCACTGCCCTAGGGGATTGTGACTGGTACGCCCGCTTGCCTGCTTTGTTCTGATTGGGGCACCTTCTCTATAGCCTGTTACAGTGTTCCTTCTTAGTTCTGACTTCTCAGCTCTCGCTCTGACCTGAAATTTTCTCCCACCCCACCACCCCTCTCTCAGGCCTCCTTTAAATACACTCATGATCCGCCTCTATATCATATTACTGCTTCATTGGCCTAGTTTTGACTGCTGCCAACCTATGATTGGTATCTGAGCGTGCCAATAAAACTGCCCTGGTGAATATCTCTTGAGCCACGCCACTAACTAAGCTGCTCCTGCTCTCCTTGTTCCCCTTTCTGCTGTATTTTCTCATCTAGGTTTTAAGTGAGTACCTAGGTGGGCAAATTACATGCCAGAAAATATTGCACTAATACAAATCATGAGACCACTCAATCTTGGACCATGGCTCTCTTTATTGTGTTTTTATTGCTCCTAAGGTGCAGAGTTCTCAGCAATATAGTGCAATTCGAAGTACCTCAATGCAATTCAGTTCTCAATGTACCTTATCAATACCTAATGTTATAACAGTCTACCGTGCAGACACTATGTCATTCTCCTCTCCCTTTTAGCCTATTCCACGGTTAGCCTACACCCCTTTCTACTGTCCTCACCTATGTCTATTCAAGTACTTACATTGATCACGATAAACTGTCATTACAGTGGTGCTGCTCTTATAGCACGCATATGAGTTACCGCAAAGAAATAAAAAGCAGTCTCCATTCTTATAAGCTCCTTAAAGAAAGTTATACTTCTGCTTCTTCTCTGCTCAGGAAATGTGGAGCTCAACCCTGGGCCCCTACAACTTACCTCGCCTATCGATTTTGCTGAGGCCACAGGTCTCAAAATGATGATGGTCAACATTTTAAGCCTGCCTAAAAACTTGTACAGCTGCAAGCCTGGCTCGCACACGTTAACCCTGACCTTATCATAATTACTGAGTCGTGGTTAAAAGATCTAACACTGATCAATAAATATCACTGCAAGGCTACAATTTATTTAGAGCAGATAGAGAGTCTAGAGGCGGGGTGTGGTTATCAATGCCAAATCTAAGTACTCAGTCACCAATATTAGTTGCAAATCTCTAGCCAAAGAATTTGAGTTAGTTTCGCTGAGCCTTCATCTCCTCCTCGAATGTATCACTATCCTAGGTGGCTATAGACCCCGTCTGGTGGTGATGAAGTCCTTAATCTTTGAAATCCATGTTCGAGATGCAAAAACTGAAACAATATTTCTAGGAGATCTAAATATGGACTGGCTGTCACCTAAATCACACGGCCTCAAATCCCTTTGTGATGAGCTAGGTCTTGGGCAATTAGTCAGTGAACCCACTAGGAACAACACTCTAAATACTGTCAACAGTTCCATTCTAGATGTGGTACTAACCACCCATCCACACAAAATATCTCATTTGGCAGTGTTTCACAACAACATGAGCGATCATGGAATTGTTGCTTGCATAAGATCTCAAATTAAGGCCGGCCGCAGCCATCTTTATAACAAAAGATCCTTCCGCAAATTCAGTGCAGTAAACTTCCTATCTGATCTGAACATGATCAGATGGCAAGATCTCTACCTAGCCAAAGATGTCAACAAGGCAGCTTACATGCTTAATAACAAACTCACTACAATAATAAATAAGCATGCCCCTTTCATCAAAGTAAGGGTATGGAACAATTCCAACCCCTGGTTCACCTCGGATCTCAAGGCAGCCCTTATAGCTCAAGATAAGCTCTGGGCTAAGCTAGACATTCCAAAGAATCTTTGGATTGGCAGGCCTTTAGAACAGCCAGGAATAACTGTGTGAAAAACTTCGCTCTGCTAAAGCTAACTATTATATTTCTACTCTCGAACAAGCTAAAGGTAACCCTCATAAAATATGGAAGACTATCAAAGCTATAGAAGGACGGCCATGGCCCCTCTGTCCCAACAAAGATAGTTGCAAGTGGCAAGATTGTGGAAACAAGTCCCTAATCCTGGAGGAACTTAACTCCCACTTTGCCACAGCTGGATTAGCTTTGACTTGTCACCTTATGCTGGTGCTGTGGTGAGCCAGCATACCCCTCCCCTACATCTAGTCCTGCACCCAGCCCCTTCCAATTGTGCGAGATAACTTATAAAGAAGTAGAAGATTCTCTTCTTAACTTAGACACCAAAATGCAGGGGACGATGGCTTGGAACCCTTTTTCCTAAGGTCAAGCTATGCCCATCTCACTGCCCCATCTCCACATCTTCAATCTTTCCATTACATCTGCTACTGTGCCGTCCTGCTGGAAATCAGCACATATCCTCCTCTATTTAAATCTGGTGACCCATGTGATGTAAACAACTATAGGCCTATCTCCATATTGCCTATCCTTTCTAAAGTTCTCGAAAACTGATCCATATTCAATTAAAATCTCACTTGGAAACCTTCTCTCTCATTAACCCAGCTCAATCCAGCTTCCGGCTAATCATAGCACAATCACTGCACTAGCAAAAGTAACCAATGATTGGATCTCTGCTATAGATGCTAAGAAGATAACTGCCGCAGTCTTTTGGACCTCAGCAAAGCTTTTGATACTGTTGATCACAAACTATTAGTCAATTGCCTTGCAAAGTTGGGTGCCACATACCATACCACCCGTGGTTCTCTAGCTACCTAACTGGAAGATCCCAAAAGTAAAGGTGGAAGGCTTTTTCTGCTGCCTTGCCAGTTGCAAGAAGAGTCCCCAAGGATCCATTTTAGGCCCTATCTTGTTTTCTTTGTACATTAATGACTTAGATGCTAACATATTTACGTCCAATCTGCACTTTTTGCGGATGATACTGTGTTGTATACTTCTGGCTCATCGTTATCTGAAGTCAAGGGAGTGCTTCAAGTGGACTTGCACAACTTGAGCATAATCTAATAAAGGCAAAGCTTCTGCTCAATGCTAAGAAGACTAAAGCGATGATATTCTCCTGCAGTGCTGTCACAGGCTCCCCAATACCCTTGCCCAAGACTTCATTGTCACCACGCTAAACGAGCCTCTGGAAGTTGTAACCAAATTTAAATATCTGGGTATCTGGATCGACAATAAATTATCTTTCAATGACCACGTCGAAGATGTCTCTAGAAGATTAAAAGAAAGGTTAGGTTTCTTCTACAGAAATAGGCCCCTTTTCCCACTTGAAACTCGAAACAAGCTTGTACAGGCCACTTTTCTCCCCTACTCAACTATGGCGATGTAATCTGTTCCTCCACCACTCTTGCAAATCTAAGTAAACTGGACATCCTTTATCACCGTGCGTTACGGTTCATTACCAACTCCTTACCGTTACGCATCACTGTGACTTATATGCAGCTGTTGGTTGGACATCCCTTGCTACTGAGCGCCTGCTCCATGCTGAGGCTATGGACTCTTGCACTGCTCCTGCAGAAATTGCCAAGCTATCTCTCTTCCTTATTAGTATCTCACATAGCGCATACTCATTAAGAAAATCTGACTTTATTATGCTTGACATACCAAGGACGCGGACTCCTTTGGTAAACGTGCTATTGCATATGCCCTTCCCTCCATTTGGAACCATTACAAACTGTACTGAAACTAACCAGCACAGTTTCAATAAACTTCTACAAATCACTAAGTTCAGGCAAAATAAAAGACACCTGTAACTGTCATTAAGTCTCTTCCTTCCCATGTGTGCCATATTTATCCACTGGTAAGGTATAATTGCTTGTCATATTAACTGCTTTCCTTCCCCTTCTACTTCTGGCTTTATCTATGCTTCGCTCACTGCTACTCTATCAAATCACTCCTTCCCCATATAGAAAAATAGAAACATAGACTTTGACGGCAGATGAGGACTGCTAGGCCCATCTAGCTGCCCATTTCCCTACCTACAGGATAGGCCGCAGATCCTAGTTAACCAACAGCCTATATCTTCCTGCCCCACAAGAATTGCCTTATGTCTGTCCCATGCATTCTTGAATTCTCCCACAGTTTTAGACCCCACAACTTCCTCAGGAAGGCTGTTCCATGCATCCACTACCCTCTCTGTGAAATAATACTTCTCACATTGCCCCTGAACGCCCTCTTCTATCTTTTAAATTGTGTCCCTTGTTCTTGCAAGTCTCTTTTTCTGAAAGATGCTACCCTCTTGGACTTTGTTGATTCCCTTGAGGTACTTGAAAGTTTCTATCATGTCCCCTCTCCTTCTTTCCTCACGGGTATACATATTAAGCTCCTTTAGTCTCTCCTCATATGGCTTCTCTTGCAGACCCTGCACCATTTTAGTTGCCCTCCTCTGGACTGCCTCTATCCTGTCTATGTCCTTGCGGAGATGGGGTCTCCAGAACTGGACACAGTATTCCAGATGGGGTCTCACCAACTGTCTGTACAGAGGATAACAACTTCCTGTTTTCTGCTGCTGATGCCTCTCCTATACATCCCAGTATACCCCGGCCCTCCCTACTGCCTTCTCACATTGCTTGCTAACCTTAAGGTCATCTGATATGATTACCCCAGGTCCCTTTCCTTTTTGTTGTTGTTACTACCTCCCCACCCATTGTTATTCTTCCCCTGGGTTCTTGTTTCCCAGGTGCATTATTTTGCACTTTTGCATTGAATCCTAGCTGCCATATGTCCTGACCATTCCTCCAACCTTGCCAAGTCCCTTTCACCCTTTCCACGCCTCCTGTGTATCAACCCTGTTGCAGATCTTTGTGTCATCTGCAAAAGGCATATTTTCCTTCAGTCCCTCTGCAATGTCACTGATGAAGACATTAAAAAGGACTGGACCCAATAGTGAACCTCATGGCACCCCACTAGTAACCGCCTTTCTTCAGAGTGGACTCCATTTACAATTACCTTCTGTGTCCTGTTGTCCAGCCAATGTTTTACTCAGGCTACCACCCTGGGACCCACTCCCAGGCTGGTTAATTTGACTAATAATCTTTGTGTGGGACTGTGTCAAATGCCTTGCTAAAGTCTAGGTAGGCCATGTCCACAGCCCTCCTGGTCTACTACTTTGGTCACCCAGTCAAAGAAATCTATTAGATTCGTCTGACATGACCTTCCCACTGTGAACCCATGCTGCCTTGGAACCTGTGCCCACTGACCTCTAGGTACTCAACTATTCTTTCCTTCAGAAGTGACTCCATCACTTTCCCTACCACAGAGGTCAGACTGACAGGTCTGTAGTTTCCTGCCTCTGTCTTGGTCCCACTTTTGTGAAGGGGAATCACATCCGCCTTCCTCCAGTCCTCGGGTACCACACCATCCTCCCATGATTTATTAAAAGAGTAGCCAGTGGTTTCACTAGTTCCTTCCTTAATTCTTTTAGAATTCTGGGGTGAATTCCATCAGGACCCATTGCTTTGTCCACCTTCAGTTTTAGGAGTTCTTGCAGAACCCTTTCTTCTGTGAAAGGACTGGGATCGACCCCCTATCAAGAGTGCTTCTGTTAATTGGATTAGGCACTTCCCCTCCTCTTTTTGTGAATACTGAGCAGAAATATTCACGTTCAGTATTCCTGCTTTTCACTCTCCCCTCGCCCACCCACCATTCATTCTATTCAGCCTCACTATCCCTCCCTTTGTCTTTCTACGCTTGCTGATGTACCTATAAAAGGTTTTATCCCCTTCTTAACTGAGTTGGCTATCTTTTCCTCAGTTTGGGCCTTTGCTATTCTGACTTCCCTCCCTGCTTCTTTCTGCCTTAACTGGTACAGCTCTCTGTCCTGCTCCTTCTTGTTTCCTTATACTCGGAATGCTATCTTTTTCTTCCTGACTTTCACAGCCACCTCTTGAGAACCATAGTGGCTTTTTCTTTGTTTTGATTTGTTTATTTGTTTCACACAAAGGCTTGTTGCCTCTGTGATGGCAGTTTTGATAATTCCCATTGTTGCTCCACACCTCCTTCTAGCCTGTTTGCTAGTGCTTTTCTGAGGCACTCTCCATCTTGCCAAAGTCAGCCCTCCTAAAGTCCAGTACCCTCACTTTTGTATGGCTTGACTCTGTAGCTGAGTTTACGTGAACCACACTGTTTGATGGTCACTTGATCCAGATGGCAACCACTTCTAGATCCTGAGATCCTCTCACTGCCCCCGTTTGAAATCACGAGGTCTAAGATTGCTCCCTCATGAGTGGGTTCCGAACTAGCTGTCTAATGCCTGCCACCTGTAGGGCGCCAAGAATGGCCCTGCTTTGGATGTGGCTGCAGCAAATGTGCTCCAGTTAACATCTGGCATATTCAGGTCTCCCATCAACAGTATCTCACCTTTCTCTGCCATTCTAAGAATGCCTTCCATCATATCCTTGTCCATTCCTTCATATCAGTTGTAGTCTGTTGTTTGTTCTAGCTGCCAAAATATATGTATTGCACACACAGTCATCATGTTTCATTTATCAGTATGCAACCTGTAAGTCACTTCTCTGTGTCATATTAATGTTTACCACCTGCAGTCACCTATATTGGTACCCTTGTATGTATATCCAGCCAGTATCATGTAACGTGCATTTCATGTATATACTGTTATTACCTATTTATGTTTGTACTGTAAGTGTTTATGTCACAGGACCTCCTTGTGAATGAGCTTGCTCAATGGAGTTTTCCTGCAATAAACTTGAACTTGAACTTGAACTTGATTACCACCAGGTCTCTTTCCTGCTTGGTGGTCATAATACCTCTCCACCCATTTTGTACTCTGACCCTGTTTTTTCAACCTAAATGCACTATTTTGCACTTTTTCACATGGTAACCCAGCTGCCATAGCCATAACCACTCCTGTAGTGTTCCCATGTCTCTGCTTATCCTTTCCATCCCAATGGCATGTCCACCCTATGTAGCTTTTAGTGTCATCTGCAAAGGGCAGACCTTCCTTCCAGCTCCTTTGCAATGTCACTTATAAACACATTAAAGAGGACCGGTCCCAGCACTGATCCTTGAGGCACCCATTGGTCACCCTCCTTTCCTGGGAGTGAACTCCGTTTACCATCACCCTCTGTCATCTATCTCCTAACCAATTTCTTATTCAGTTTACCACCTGTGGACCCACTCTAAGCTACTCCTTGCTTACCAGTCTCCTGTGTGGAACAATGTTGAAAACCTTACTGAAATCTAGGTACAATAGCCAACATCCACCGCTGCCCCTAATCTAAATCCTTTTCACACAATCAAAAATCTATCAGATTCATTTGACATGACCTCCCCATGAACCCATGCTGCCTTGGGTCTTATAACTCACTGAATTCAAGATATTCCACAATCCCTTCCTTCAGCAGTGAATGATTTCATTATATTTCCCATCACCAATGTCAGGCTGACCGTTCTGTAATTGCCAATGTCCTCCTGCTACCACCTTTGTGTAATGAGACTACATCCGCACTCCTCCAGTCCTCCGAACCTCCTGTTTCCAGTGAGCTGTTAAATAGAACTGTCAGAGGTGCAGACAGTATTTTCCTGGAGCTCCCTCAGTAGCCACTGGAATCCAGCCCATGTGGCTCTTTGCTTTTACACCTTCAGAAAACAATTCCCTTCAGGACTCTCTCTCCTCCAAAAGGATTGGTGTCCACTTCCTCCCCTCCAAAACATCTGTTACTTTTTTATGATCCTCCCTTCTCCTTCCTCTGTGAACACTAAACAAAAGTATTTGTTCAGGATGTCTGCTTGTTCCTGATCTCCTCTGCCAGTCTTCCCTTCCTTTTTTAACCTTACAATCCCACCCCTGGTCTTCCTATTTTCACTTAGAAACATAGAAACATAGACATTGCTGGTCGAAAGGACCTTTGTCCCATCTAGTCTGCCCGTTTCCCTTCCTGTCTGGCATATCTTGCTCCCTTTATTCCCTTTTCATTGTTACTTTATTTAGCCCCATGTAATTGTCCCAAGCCCACTTGAATTTGTTCACTGAATCTACCCCACCACCCATTCTGGCAGCCTATTACAAGGACCCACCACTCTGTCAGTGAAGAACTGCCCCTCATATTTCCTCTAAATCTGACTCCTCTTGCTTGAGTGTTTACCCCTATTTGATTTGTTCTCACTCATCCTGAATATGCTTCCTTTCCTCACCTTGTTTATTCCCTTCAGATATTTGAAGGTTTCTGCCATATCCCTCTCTCCTCCTCACCTCCAGTGTGTACAAGTTTAGTTCCTCCAGTTGTTCTTTGTAAGGCCTCCCATGTAGTCCTTAAACCATCTTGGTTGCCCTTCTCTGGACCCTATCCACCCTGTCTCTGTCACCCTGTAAGTGTGGCTTCCAGAACTGCACCACGTATTGCAGATATGGTCTGACCATAGTTTTGTATCGTGGCGTGATCACCTCCCTTATCCTACTTGTAATGCCCTCCTATGTGTGCCAACATTCTGCTTGCCCTCCCCAATGCCTTGTTGTATTGGTTTCAACCTTCCGCTATCTGAAATGATGATCCCCAGGTCCTTTCCTGCTCTGTTTCCTCAAGTTCCTCCTCCCAGCCAGTATTTTTCCCTTGGGTTCTTATGCCTTATGTGCATAATTTAGCATTTTTAGTGTTGAATGGCAGTTGCACTTCCTTTGACCAGTCCTCCAGCCTGGACAGATCTCCCATCTTTCTTTTTCATCCCTCCTGGCATGTCCACCCTGCTACAAATCTTCAAATCATCTGCAAATAAACACATCTTCCCATTTAGGCCCTCTGAAATGTCCCCAATGTATATGTTAAACAATATGGGACCCAACACTGACCCTTTGGGGACATACATGCCTAAAAATGTCTTTCCCTTTTGTTACATGCTGGGCTATTCTCCTTCATTGTGTGCCTTTACACCTTACTGCTTTCCCTGCTTCCTCTACTCCCATGATATACATCCCAGTCCTCCTCCTCCTCTGCTGTGCCTCCTTATACATTTTGAATGCTACCCTTTAGACTTTACCTTTTGCTATCTCTTTCAAGAACCATAGCAGTCTCTTTTTCCTCTTGCTTTTCCTCACTTGTTTGACACATAGGTTTGTTGCCTTTACTATGCTCCCTTTTAGCTTTGCCCATTGTTCCACCACCCCATCCAGGCCACCCCTGCCAGGTCATCCTGAGGCATTCGCCTATCTTTATAAAACCTGCCCTCTTGAAGTCCAGGACCCTTGTCCTTGTGTGGTTCAGTTCTGCAGCCATACTTATTTTGAACCACACAGTACAGTGTTCACTGATCCTCAGGTGGCCTCCCACCGGGATGCCTGCAGTACTGTTCTTGTTAATGAGTACCAGATCCAGGATTGCCCCATCATGAGTGGGTTCACTACCACCACTCACATCAGATCCATCAATGAACCAATGTTTCATGGCATGAAATCACTTCTTCAGGCATGGTGGTGATACACTTAAAGATTGTTTCTACTGTTTACTAGCAAGGTTTTCTGGCTTATGCTTGGCTACAGTGTCAGAGGTCAGTCTTTGTCAAAATACCAAATACAGAAACTCAGTAAGTATGTCAGAGGCTGGTTTATATGACATGAGTACATGGGTCAGGATAGGAGGGTTTGCAAGTGTTTCAGGAACCAAACATAAGCCAGAAAATCTTTTCTAGTAAACAATAGCAAGAAAGCTTTGAATGTATCACCATTTCTGAAGAAGTGACTTCACGCCATGAAATGTTGTAGTCATTGGTGGAAGTAATAAATAGGAATACTGGTACTACTGAAAATAATTAGAAGTCAAGCATTCTTTGGACTTGTTGAATTAATCAGCCCAAACCTACAACACCACTGCTGAGTGTGCTGAAGCAATCAAAGTAAGCTTTGCTTCTATAACCTTTGCCTGTGCACTGCAAAATACCAACAACCAACAGAAATATTCTGGATTACTGATTTCTGATAATAGCAATGATTTCTGAATAATGTATATCAGATTTATAGATAGTTTCTATTTCAGTGCATGTAGGTGCCTCATATTCTATTTGGTACAGAAGTGAGACACTGCATGTGCTCTTTGCCAACAAAATGTTACATAGTTCAACCACAAGGCCTACTGCCAAATTCCGTGGTCCCTGCTGGCAAATGTACATGTAAAGATTTTTTTAAACATTCCCTAGTCCACTTAGTATCCCAACTCCTGCCTTTCTTTACCCCACAGTCCTGATAATTAAGCCACTTTCCACATTGCACTAAGCACCCAGCCACCTTCTTCACCCCTTGGGTGTGTTGACTTAAACTATAGAAAGGTTTGAGGCTGTGAGAAATAATTAATTGTTATTTGGTGTCAGTAAGTGTGAGTCCCGTTTTAAACTGTTATGAGTTTGTTCATGCTCTTTTTCAATATTATTGAATTAATTTATATGGTGATATCAAATATATGTCTGTTGTTATAAATTATTTATTATTGTACAACAGTGTATAGTAAGTTTGCCAAGGGTGTAATTGTAAATGAGCATGACAGTTCACATGACTTAACATCATCCTGTTTCTTATTCTTTTAATGAACCAAGTTTAAACTTAAACTAAACTTATACCTGTATGTCAGCTGCTGATCCAGATATGGCATCCAGCATAGCCTTCCTCACACCACCACAGTCAGCTGCTAGCTGAATGAATAACAATGAGAGATGGCTCATTGTCAGACCAGAGTGATTGTATTGTTTTAAGTCTCTGCATCCAAGAGGAGGAATCTGAATGCTACGTGAGATGGGGAAAGTGGGATATTAATATGGGAACCTTGGTGCAAGAGTTTGATACTAAATGGGTTGGAGAGAAGGGAGATTACAAAAGTAAAAACATTTCTAGGACATTAGAGGAGAGTTAGGGTTAGGGAGAAGGATTGGATTTTAGATGATAAGGGAAGGAGAAAGGTATGTTTTTTTTATTTATGGGGACCATGGTGATGGTAGGGAATGAATATCAGAGTGCAGAGCTGTGAGAGGAAACATACATGCTGTACACACTACTGTACCACAATTCAGGGTATATTATTGTTTTTTGGGGGATTTTCTCAGCCTACTTTAAAATCTGACTAATCTGGCCCCAAACCTGAAGACCTAATACTGTTGAACACCTGAATATCCTTTGAAGTATTCAGCGTATTCATTGAATACATAAGCAATGTATTCACACCTTTGATCCATACTGATGCTAGGTGCCAAAAGTAGTCTTCCAGCTAAATAGGCTGCTGATCTTTTAAAGGCCACTTTCTATTTGTACATATAGAAAGCATACAAATTCTGCAGTTGCATGTCATACAATAAAAGTATCATTCACAATCCATCCCCTGCTCAATTTGTTTTCCTCTGGTATTCCCATAGCCAACTGCAAGTGCACACCCATCAAGGGTAGCCATTCTATCTCCCAGAAGCCTACCACTGTCCTTCCTCTGTAGGCTGTTCTCCCCTGTAGCAGGGTCCTGATAGCCCACATTTGTCAACAGTATAGATCTGGATCCCTCTTGAGAGGCAGAGTGGCTCCAAGAGATGCCATTTGCTTTGGCCACTCTTGTTCTTCCCTCAAATTTGAACCTTTCCCATCCCACCTATTTCAATCAACAGCCCTAGTCCCCTGACTTCTGAGCTTCCTGAAAATGGTACCTGACCACACATCTGGCACTGTGCACCCTGAAGCACTGGGCAGTGTTGTGTTAAAAGCTTCCATGTCCTACCTGAGGAGGAGAGGGCTATTTGGAAAGTTCAGTCCTCCTCCTACTGGCTAGCTAGATACATGAGGCTTAAGACAAACATCCAGAATTGTATTATGACAAGCAACTCCACTAGCTGAAGTGTCATTGAGTCAGGTGTCCCCTGCTTTGTCAATGAAACCAACTGGGACCTGGCTCAGGCACAAAAATTAAGTTATGTATTACTGACCTATTGCTATGCTTACTTTGAAATGTTCACCTCTCTTTCGCCAATGGATGTCATGTTAAATGGAAAAACAAGCACAGTAATAGATAAAAATGGTCTAATTAGGGCTTGTTTGTTTTAGCTGAGATGGGAAGACCAGCTGTATTAATTATTCCTTTATTGAAATTCATTGAGATCACAAGCAGATTAGACATGGGCAATAATGCTAAGGTCTAAATTCAAACCACCTGTATGTGGAGAATAGCTTTAGTAAACTTCCCTCCACTTAAAGTAAGTAACATGTGAAAAATGTATGCAAGTGTTTTATATATGTGTATAGATTAAATCATTTATGATACATAGTTCTGGTTTTATGATATAAGTAGATAGGACATTTATAATGTCAGCAGAGAATTACTTTCAGCCCCATTTAAGCCAGCAGAGTAGTTTAAAGGAATTGCTGTAACTTTTTACAATTTGAGTCAACTGGAGGAAATGTACCTTGAGAGAATAGTAAGCAGGAGTCTAGAGTAATCTAGACATATGACTCACATGCATCTTTGAGCTATTTGAAGCCAAAAGATGAAAATGTTCTGACTAAATCTTTCAAATAACTATTTACAATATAATTACTAGCAGAGCCAAATTAGGACAACTTCAGCTTTGATGTTTGGGAACAAACTGTTTTTCCAATCGTTTATAACCTGTTGGAATTCCACCAATTTGAGGGCAGTTGCTGGATACTGCATGTTATTGTAGTATTTTCTCAGTCAAGTTCAGCCTCAGCAGTGACATTTCTGCTCATGAGCTGCACTCTCACTCTGGTACTGACAGCCTGAAATAAAGCCACTGGATGGGCGTGGTAAGTTGCATAGTTAGAAAGTACTCACCAGAACAAATTTGTAACACTCTGGGTGTAGTTCAGTAAAACTGTGCTAAACCATAAGAAGTACTGTAATAATGCATAGCTTAACATCAGGATTTTGCTGATTTGGAATTGATTAAAACTTTGTGGGAAGTATTTATGTTGTAGTTAATGTTTGTATTAAAATGTTTCAGTTTATAACAATCACATCCAGAACAGAAACAGAACAAGCACCAGATTCATCATTTGCTGCTACATGCAATGACAATGGCAATTATATAGCACAGAGATAAGACAAAACAATGGTGAGTGCACATTTTATATGTAACGTAGTAATTAAAACATTAAGAGAGTTGTGAATATGGGACCTTAAAGTAACTTGGGTTGTTGATCCTCTGACTAGTATACAAAATCAAATAAAATCAACTGAGTCTGGGATAGCTGCTGCCAGGGAGGGGGCACCTGGCACCTCCAGGACAGTGTCACCTCTTAGGGGAGTTGCATTGGCATCTCCTTACCAAGGATGTGCACTTACTGTATGCCATACAACAAGCAGGATGGGAACCAACTGAATCTAACCGCACTAGGGGCCCTTTAGGGAGAGGGTCATCTCCGGCTCAAGATGGTTTAGTACAGAACTGAGGACTGAGCCCAGATCTAGCCACTGATACATTTGATGCATGGCAAATGGTGGAGGAGAAGAAGGGACCCCAGATCTTATGTTAGTCACTCATCTGGTAACGTGTGAAATGAGAAAGGTGCTCAATGGTCACCAGTCTGCTGATCAAGTTTAGCCACCCTCTGACAGATGTTACTCCTTCATACACCATCACTGCAATAACAGCCTTTTGGCTTCTGTGGAGACCAAGATGAACCAATAAAGTTCAGCATGTGACATTGGAAATCTATGTTTTGAGAGCTCAACTAACATCAGCTGTGAAAAGCTGAAATATGGGAGAGAAGGATCTTGGCACATGTTCTTTGTATGCTAGTCCAATACCCTGATAGTTTGGGGCATGACCATGCAATGTGATCTTAGTGTACCTCTGTTGGGGAGGGAGACAAAATGGCCAACAACAGGCAGCTGTGTGTGTGAGTTGTTCCTCCACAGGTTCTGTTAAAGTTGTAATTCAGAGGCTCTAAAGGTGCTATTCACCCAGAAAATGCTCATGGAGCTTCGGAAGCTGTGTGGAGGCTACAACAGGTGGTGGTGGTAGAAATTCTCAACACCTAGACCAGTGATGAGCAGGGTGAAGCAGGGCCCAGTGCCGGAGTGGTGTGCAGGGTAAGTCTGTTCACAGACAATACCAAAGTGGGTTCTGTAGTGGATGAGGAAGAGGGATGGAAGCAACTGCAGGAACCTAGCCAGACTGGAGGGTGGTCAGAGAGTGGTTGCTGGGGTTCAATGTGAAGAAGTGTAAGGTTATACACTTTGGGGCAAAGAACCCAAGGAAAGAATACTGGTTGGGGGTGAAGCTGGGGATCACTGAGGATGAGAAGGACCTAGGGGTGATGGTAACAGGGAGTATAAACAATTCTGCCCAATGCAGGAAAGCGCAGCAAAGGCAAACAAGTTGCTGGGGTATATAGCGAGGGTTCTCATCCAGGCAGAGGAGATGATCTTGCCCTCTTCAGGTCACTGGTCAGGCTGCACTTGGAGTACTATGTGCAGTTCTGGAGGCCATATCTGAGGCAGGATATCAAGCTACTAGAGGGAGAGCAGGGAGGGCAACAAGGATGATACAGGGAATGGAAGGGAGAGACTATGAGAACAGGCTGGGGAACTGAATATGTACACCCTGGAGGAGAGAGGCAGGATGGGGGACATGATCATAACTTTCAAGTGTCTGAGAGGAATCAACAAGGATGGTGCTGATGGTTTTATAAACCGAGGAAGAGAAAGAACACTAGACGGCACAGGCTAAGAATAGAGGGGAAGATTTAGGAGGAGATGAGGAGGCATTACTTCACAGAGAGAGTGGTGTTGAAGTGGAACACTGCTAGAGAGGGTGATATCATGCCAAACAGTGGGTAATTTTAAAAGGGCATGGGACAGAGAACAGGGAAGAGTATGGGGAGTGAGGCTGAGAATGGCCAAGAGTGGACAAAAGGGAGGGGTGGGGCAGCTGCAACTTATGGTGCAAGCTGCACACTCGAAAGCAGACGTTGATAGACCAGGAGGTCTGTTTCTGCTGGCACATTCATATAACTGAAGCTGAGCTAAGTAAGCTCAGCAAAAAGAGAAAAACTACAAGAAAGAGAGAGGAAAGGAAAAGAAAACAATCAAGTTCTTCTTTCTTCTCCCTTGCTATCTGACACTAGTACAGTGGTAAGAGAGAAAGAGTGGACTTGAATGGATATGTTTCTATCCCCTGCAGTCTCAGTTATCCCTGGGAAAAGTGTCATCTGCAGCAGATGCTACAAGTTCCTGTCCTGAAAAATGCATGCTTCTCCAGCTGTGGAACCTCATATACTAAGTACCAGAAAGGCCCTCCCCAGAGCTTGGTTCCTTCATGGAACAGAACTGTTCATATCAAGTACTTTTCCAGGTTGGTCTAAAGTTTGATAAGAAGCTGGATGCAATGGTTGTGAGGTGTGAGATGGTGAAAGCCACATGGTGATCTTAGAATCAAAAACCGATACAATACAAAAGACTTGCTGACTGTCTCTACAAAAGCCAAGTCTTTGGCATCACTATAGCATCAGTGCTAAGAGATAATATAATGCATGCCAGGAAAACACAGAACTTTTGTTCACAAAACAACTTATGATTCATTGGTCTGCCAATGCTCGAAAATCTAGAGTCTGTAACCTGGGATGTTGTTAAGTGTTTCTTTGGTGAATGTCTCAGGTACACTTCTGAGACTATACTCCATTTATCAAGGCCTTTATGATACCAACTAGAAAATGTTCCTCCTGATACTCAGAATACTAATTTTGGGTCTACCAGAAATGCTGTTGCCAAACCCACCACAGTATTAGTGCAGTTCACACTTGAAAGTGACCAGAGGTCATATTTAAACAGGCTAGAATAAAGGGAGCAATTGTCTTATTAAAGTATATATTTATTATAGTGGCCGGCAGTGCCACTATAGTTAGGGTTGAGGGGCCACTTTCATACAAAACCTCAAATTTTGCACTTTAATAACTGTGCCACCGTACAATGGATTTGAGTGAATTTGGCATGTGTGGTCTGGCACCACAGATCTCTGGCTCTGCCCAGTTGCGTTACAGTTGGATGTATGGTGGTGGAGCTACAGAACACCAAAACATGCACAAAAATTGACTTTTGCGCATTTCTTTGCTCGCACCAACAGGCATCTGGTATGAAAACTTCAGGAGCATGCAACCAGGGCCACCAGCGTGTCTTTGAAGATTTCATGAAAAAATAGTAAACGGTTCAAAAGTTATTAAAAGCAAGTTTCCCATTATAGTCAATGGAAAGTTAACAAAAATCACTTAGTGTCGCAAATGGCCATTTTTAGTGTCGCAATGGCCCTTTTACTTTCATGGGTCAGCCATTTTTTTTCAGTTACAGCTCAGAAAAATGCCAGGCATTTAAAATCGACCTCTAGGAACACAATTTTGTTGTGTTCACCTAGTTGAGTCCTTAGGATGCTAGCCATGTCTTTGTGTGTGTGTGTGGGGTTAAAGTCCCCAGAAATGTATTTTAACATTTTTAAAAGTACATTCACAAAATGCTTTTGCAAACATGAACGTTTCATGATTTTTACTTTGAAAGTGTTGTGATTTACTAAAGTACTTGAGACACTATTGCCAAAATAACAGGAAATCTTTGCCACCCTCCTGCAACAAAACAGTTTGGTCTTTGGGCTGACATTTGTAGTGTAGAAAGCCAAGACACCACAAATATGCCTTTTAGTGGTTTGGTACCAAAACACTAAGGCCAAAGTTACACCAATCTGAGCTGCCCAGTTTCCCATAGGATAACATGGCAGCATCTATGGTGTCTTCAAGCCCGTATCTCGAAATGGTTTGAGTTATGGACTTTTGTCACAAAAAATTTTAGTCCTCTGCTGTTGAACTAAGTACTGAACTACCCTAGAAAGCCATAAATAACATGACATTTTAATTTTTGTCTACCTCGTACAGTTCATGAGATATTAGCAATTTAGTCTTCCAATTCCTCATTTTTATGTCCGAGGCCCACTATTATGGGCTCATTCTTTGTATTTGCTGCCCTTTTGATGCACTCTGTCTCTCACACAATGTGTGTTATGGATCCACATTTATGTTATCATTTGCTTTACTCCTAGTATTTGCATTTGCATTATCGTTAGCGTTAGCATTACCATTTACTTTGCATTTGTGTTTACCTTCCCAATCTCATTACCGTTTGCTTTTGCTTTACTGTTTGCATTACCATTTCACTTGCATTTGCATTACCATTACTGTTAGCATTAACCATTCGTATTTGCGTTATCATTACCATTTGTGCTACTGTTTTCGTTACTGTTTGTGTTACCGCTTGTGCTTGCATTTGCATTTGTGCTATTGTTAACATTAGCATTAACGTTACCATTAGTTTTACCATTACTGTTAGCATTAGCATTCACATTTGCATTATCATTTGCATTTGTATTTGGATTACAGTTTTGTTACTGTTTGCATCTGCGTTACCATTTGTGCTTGCGTTTGCATTACCGTTACCATTAACGTTAGCATTTGCATTTCCATTTATGTTACCGTTACCAATAGCATTACCATTAGCATTAGCGTTACTGTTAGCACTACCATTGCTGTTTGTGTTTGCGGTACCATTACTGTTACCACCACCATTGCCGTGCGCTGGCCGCACCTTCAGATTTGCACTTGTGTTAGCACTGCCACCATCCACATTTGCAGTTAGTATCATCCTACCGTCCAATGCTGAATCGCCACTTAGTCAGTACTCCAATTCTGCCTGCACTCTGTACTACTGTCTGGGTACCCTGCACCTGCCTGTGCCACCACTGTGCTCCACCTGGGTCTCATTTCTACCGTTAGTGTTAACGCCATCATCAGCACTGTGCCTGTATCACATTATCCCGCTATACTGTTACTACTGCCACTAGCGCCAGCATCAACGCTATTGCTGGCATTAGCCGCTAGCACCACAATTACTACTGCCATCCTTAGCATGCAACCACCAAGCCACAAGGTTTCACACTACATGTCTGCACTATGGCATCCTGCTTCTATGTACATGGGAGCGCAGGGGCCCAACGAGCCTGTGCTCCCACAAACACATGTGATTATGATGAAATGGGCAGCTTGGTGGGAGAGCGGGGCTGAGAGTTAGGACTGATGAACCCATGCCACACCCTGACATCTGTTGATGTGTGGAAGATGGCAGCATGGGGGTGGAGTGTTGTGGTTTAGTGAGTAGTATGCTATTTCTGTTACCTGTTTCTGGTTGTGTGTGATTGGTTGTGTTGTTTTGGTCCTTCCCCTACTTGCATGTTTGTGTGTATGTGTGTGGTGGAAGGAATGCAGATTTAGAGTTTTAACCCAAACAATGAATTTCCCTGTTTTTGTTGCTGTAAAACCTAACTGATGCATTAACAGAGTTTTTGCCATGAATATGTGTGTGTGTGTGTGTGTGTGTGTGTGTATATATATATATTCTTTGCAAAAACTAATTGTAATGCATCATTTAGGGAGTTCATACCAAAAAGTCAGGAAATGAGACCATTAGGGTTGCCCTCTAACCCACCATTTGCCATCCTCCACGGACTTACAGGCGATGGGGTGTTGTTGAGTTGTGAGGCCCAAATTTCACCCATTCCATGTGTAGAAGGTGGACATGGCACGGTAAAGGAGAAAGGGGTGAGATTTAGGCCTCACAACCCCAACAACACACCCCATCATCTGCCAGTCTGTGGAGGACAGTGGGTGAGGGGGTTAGGAGCAACCCTAATGGTCTCATTTCCTGACTATTTGTGTTTTAACCTTAATGATGCATTAAACATAGTTTTTGCAAAGAATTTCAATTACTTTTGAGAAAGTGGATTATAACTAGCAAGAAAACATGTATTGGTAGGCGCGAGGGCCCTTCGGACCACACGCTCTGACCAATGTGCCCATTTCTGCATAATAGCGTAATATAAGTAGTAAGACACATATATTGGGAGGGGGCTCTTCAGACCCCACGCTCTTAACAACTTGCACATTTCTGCATAACATAAGATAATCAACTTAGACAATTTTCCACTTTTTCAGCATTCAATGATTCTGCAATTGTATGTCCTACCAACATGAAAATTGTCACAGTTGAAGATCTATAGTCAATCTTTCTACATTCCTTATTTCAGGTAAATCGCACAAATGGCTCAGAAATTATTAAAGATAAATGAATGAAATCTTCAAATTTCGTAGTGGCATAATGCAACACCTGTTTCGTTTGCACACCAAACTACTGAAAGACACCTCTGTGGCACTAGACCTCCCTACCCTATAAATTGAAAGTCAATAGCACCAGACATAATCCTATGGGGAAAAATGTCAACTACGCCACTCAATGTCTCCAATAAATTAATTTTAGCACCTAGACAGCATAATTCACATTTCTAGGACATCCCCTCAAAACCTTCCATATTTCAAATAAAAGACCAAATCATTCCTGAGATATGCAATTTTAAAGTTTTAAATCTTTAAAATATCTTCTTCGTGAGAAAATGTTTGATTGCGAGTGACCATCTGGTCGTGATAAAAGCAGTGAAAACACCACCAAAACACGTATCTGAGGCACCTAGACTTGGCACCTTGCAAACATGGGCTCAGGAGCACAATACTGGCACAATGGAGTGCAGAGAAAGAAACACCCTGAACAATGCTGTGCAGAAATCGTGTTGCAGGAACAAAAATGTTGCCACAGAAGAAAAATGTGTCCAATTACATTGAATATCTCTGCAACCAATTAATTTCCCAACACCTAAGTAGTTTATTTCTCATCTCTAGGACATCCACTCAACACCCTGAAAATCTCAAGTAAAAAGACCACACCGTTCCTGAGATATGAGGATGTGATTGCATCAAAAAATGTTATCACAATCATATTAAATGTTTTCATGGCAAGAACATGTCGTGATGAAAGCATCAGAAACACCACCAAAACACATATCTGAGGCACCAGAACTTGGCACCTTGCAAATATGGGCCCAGGACCACAATATACTGTCACGATGGAGTGTCAGAGAAAGAAACACCATGGACAATGTTGTGCAGAAATGTTGTCGCGACAAGCAAATCTTTTCACAATGCACATACATATTTTCTCATTGTCTATAATGGGAGAAAGAAATGCCATAACTTTTCAACAGAGCAATATTGTTTCACAAAATCTTCAAAGGGCAGCAACACATCCCTGGATCCATGCATACAAACCAGTCTGAAGCCACTCAAATGCATTCTTGTTGCACACCAAAAATGTGATCGCCATTGTTTTCACAATTCACATATATGTATTTTCCCATTGACTATAATGTGAGATCAAAAATGGTTTAACTTTTGAATGGAGCAAGATGTTTTCACAAACTCTTAAAACAGCAGCACCACAGCCCAGCACCCCTGTATACAAAACAATCTGAAGCCACTCAAATACATTCTTCTTGTGCAATAAAAATGTCATCGCCATTGTTTTCACAATGCACATGTATATTTTCCATTGACTATAATGACAGGCCAAAAATGGGATAACTTTGGAATGGAACAAGATTTTTCACGTATTCTTCAAGGGAACCAGCACAGCCCAGCATCCATGCATACAACCCAATCTGAAGCCACACTGAAACGCATTCTTCACTGCTGGTGGGAGTACAGGGCCCAAATTCTGCATAACAATATACATCTGCCATACCTATTCAGCTGTCCTATACCATATAATGGGATCTTCCTGCACACCCAAAAATTAGCTCACCATTGTTTTCACAATGCACATATATACTTTCCCAATGACTATAATGAGTACATGCTACGATTCCTCAACCGTATGTCCCACCAACATGAAAAACTGTAACAGTTGAAGATCTATGACTAATCTTTCTACAACCAAATTCCAGGCAAATCGCACAAACGATTCAAAAGCTATTAAAGTGGAATGAATTAAATTTTCAAATTTAGCAGTGGCATAACACTGCGCCTGTTTAGGTTTACACACCACATCACAAAAGGCACATCTGTGGCACTAGGGCTACCTACCCTACTACGTTTATAGCACCATACATAATCCTATAGGAAAATGTTAAATATGTCACTCAATATCTCAGCAACAAATTAAATTTCCAGCACCTAAACAGCACAGTTCACATCTCTAGAACATTCCTCAACACTCTCCAAAATTGGAAGTAAAGGACCAAATCATTAAAGAGATATTTCATTTTAAAGCTTTTACACCTTTAAAAATTCTTTGCCTGCAAGGCTGCAAAATAATCTGCCGTGACCACGACCTAAGATGATTTTCGGCCACGAGGGGACATCTGGTCATCCCAAATTCGGACCATCTGGTCTTCCCTAAGGATTTCTGGTCATGAAAATCTGGTTATCTGATAGTGAAATGGCAGACTAAGCTCACGGCAGAGAACAATCTCGCGATTGAAGGTTTTGCAGCCTTGCAGCTGAAAATCATTAGTGAGCCACTACCTAAGATTTAAAAAGTTTTTGGACACAACTGAATGAAACCAGAGGCATGAGTTGATAGAGGAGAGTCCCTGAGCAAATCCATCCTTCATTTACTTCAGAAGTCACCTTGGGCTGAGATATTTGTTTTCTCCGACCACAAACTGAAATCAAAATGGTGGCTGTTGCAGCAAATAAATATCTGGCGGTCAAGATTTATCAGCTGCGAGCCTGCAAATTCTTTTACCTTGAGGGAGACCAGATGGCCAGGATCCCATTCTTTTTCACAAATGATACATATAAATTTCCCATAGACTTATAATGGGAAATTCAACTTTAATGACTTTTGAATGGATCAATAATTTTCACCAAACAAAAAGTGGCATGTTCCTTTACCCAAGCTCTTTCTCTGTCCCGAGTTTTGTACCAGCAGACCACATTGCAGCTGTGCAGTACCACAGACAAAAACACATAAAACTCGGAATTTGAATTTTTGGCATTTTGCTGCTCAAAACCATTTGTCTGACCGAAACGTAACTTGGCAGATCAAGAGACTTACCATGCCACACCATGCATTCCACATTTTGTTCAAATCCATTGAATGGGTGCAAAGTTATAAACATGAAAATTTGAGGTTTAACATTAAAGTGCCTACTCAGCCCTAAATATAGGGCAGTGGCATGCCCTGTAATATATATTTTTATTTAGTTGTTTAACCAGGTATAGCACACTAAGCTGAAAGCTTTTTTACAGGAGTGACTTGGGAGCACAAGGAGGTTAAGTGACTTGCTCAGGGTCACACAGTATGCAAGTGGAAGCTGTGGATTCAAACCCAGGTTTGGTCTGCTGGATGTCACCAGATTTGTAGGTCAGAGCCTTAGACCACTGCGCTATACTGCCTCAAATATATATATATATATACTGTATGGATAGATAGAAAGAAAGAAAGAAAAGAAAGAAAGAAAGAAAGAAAGAAAGAAAGAAAGAAAGAAAGAAAGAAAGATATATCCCAACATGAGCTATCAGACTCAGGTCCAAAGTAGGAGATTTGTTCAGTATTAGGTGGACATGCAGCAGGCTGTGAGTAAATTTTAGTAGCAGGAAGGTGGCTACCAGGATGGAGAGCCAAGTTCCAGACCAGGACCAATTTACTTCAAATTACAGCAAAGTCGTGTTAAGGCAACACAGAAAAACATGCAAACCATTCTGGCTTGTCTGATTCAAAAGACTTATTTTATTGCATGGGTCACTGATATTGCAGCACTCCTCTCACACACTTACCAAGCATTTTTGCACACAACTGTGCTCTTTTTCAAGGCATGTAGGAGACTTGCACCAGCTTCCTAGGTAAGAACTTATAATTAATTATAATTGATAAATACAGTACATAATTAACACAGATTGAAAATGTGAAACCAATCATCATAAACCATATCATAAAAATCTTAAAAACATCATAAAGAACATAAACAAACATTAACATAGCAATAGAACAGCAAGAAAGCTATATGTGACATTCTAACAATGATATGTATAAAACATCATTCAAATAATACACTGCTCGCACCTTAAGGAATATTTAATTCTGTGCTTTCAATATGCCCTAGGAGGATTATGTGTGTGTGTGTGTGTGTGTGTGTGTGTGTGTGTGTGTGTGTGTGTGTGTGTGTGTGTGTGTGTGTGTGTGCGTGCGTAGAGGACAAGTATACTGTAGCAATTAGAGAATTCAGGTCGCAATCACAATATGTTTTTGATATATAGGTAAAGTGTTTCTAATGTACTGGCCTGCACTGTAATTTGACCAGTAACTGATTGATTTAAAAAATCAGCAAGCTGTCATTATTAAAACCTAGTGACAAGAGATTGAAAAACTGGGATCCAACATTATAGACCCATTTCATATAGTACCTCTAGATTCAGTACCTATTTCATTATTACTATCCTCAATAAAATACTAGCATCATTCATGAGTTTTTATTATTATTATTCTATGATGTACTGGCATCTTTTCTGATTTTAATTTCAGCCAGTACATATTCACTATTATAAACTTACAATTATAGTAGTTTCATATTCATTTTCAAGAGTCCCAGTGAATACCCACTTCATCATTGGAGGGAATTGACCTAGCTCATGACCAAAATGTCCTCATAACAGTGCTGCCACCCTCAGGTTGTGAAGTTCAGGTTGCAAAATTACAATCTTTAACCAAGGGAGGTCACCAGCCCTGCTAAAAGTCATGCATGTTTAAACCTGAAAAGGCTCAGAAAAAGGGGGAGCATGGGGGAAACCCATAGAATGCAATAAACATATTTACAACATTGTTCAAAATTGCAAGTTTTTTCAATTCAGTTAAACTTAAGATAATAACTTATATTATGGCATCAGAGATGTGGAGTTAATTCAGACTTTTCAATTAGTCCAAATCCTTCCATGGCTCTAGTTGATACTGCCAACAACTTTTTCTCAATAATATGTTATCAATATTGCCTCCCTACTTGGTACATACATTTTGTCAATACTCTGAATTGAAAACCGATGTCCTGCACCTTTTCTTTTACATGTACTGCAAGTGCATTGTTCATGTCCTTTCAATAGCCCTTAAGTGTTCTCCTATACAGAGTTTAAATTTCCTTGTTGTTTTATCAGTGTAAAACAGTTGCATGTACAGGTCACCATATAAATGATGTTCTCCATATTACAATTATTGAATTATGTTCTACTGTATTCCTTCCTCCTGTTAACATCAAAAACACATTTCCAGTTTGTATGTGTTTTATAAAAAATACAAGCACCACATTTAAAATCCTCCCTTGTCAGTGGTGTGGATGTAACCTTCAACTTTGTGTATAGTGACTTGATGTGAGCATATCAGCCAAATTCTGACCTCTTGTATATCACCCTTGGAGATTCAAAGGCATATTTTCTTAACTTAGGATCTGCTTTTAAAGCATTGCAATTTTAGTGATTATGTCACTTACCTGCGAAGTTTGTGGTGAATAAGTTGTGACAAAATTAATGTATTTATTTATACTGTTGTTTCTCTTCATTGCATTGTGTACCAATTATTTTCTGTCTCCACTGTCTACTCTAGTTATTGCTCTCTCAATGCAAGTTGTACTGTATCCATGATCCAAAACCTGTTTCTCATTTCATGAATCCTCCTCTCATAATCTTCAGCAGATGTACAATTACGTTTTAGTCTCATTAACTGACACACAGGTATATTCTGCAATAATATATTTTGGATGGCAACTAGTGTATTCTAAAATGTTTCTTTTCCAGAATAGATAAGTTCTGACCCACATTCTTCTGTCCCATCCTTTCTGATTCTCAAATCAAAGGAATCTATTGTTTCCTGACTGGCCATAACACTGAAGTTTAAGTTCTCATTTGTGGATTCTAAATACATCATGGATCTATTTAGTTTGTTCTGTTTCCTTTCCATACTAACACGAGATCATCTGCTTATCTTCTGTAAAGATCTGTCTTTCCAAAATTTCATTATAGGGTACTGACAAAATGTATCTACCAAGTAGGGAAGCAATATTGAAACATAATATTAAGAAAAGTATTCTACTTCCTCCTCTTTTCCTATTAATACTGCCATGCCCCAAGGGTCTGTACTGGGTGCCATCTTATTTTCCATATTACTAAATGACCTATCTTTAGCCTTCTTATCCTCTTCTAGCTATATATATGATAATGACACTGTCGTCTTTACATCTGGCCAGTCCCCTGTTGATGTTGAATCCAGATTACAGCTCAACTTTAGTACTATTCAATGCTGGTTCAGCTCACCAGCTCTCCCTAAATGCCAAGAAGACTGTCTCCATGATCTTTGGCACCAGGCAGAGACTCTGACGGCTCCTCTCACTGCCCTCCTTCCATACCCTTGATGGGAGAGACATCAAAGATACCTCATCCTTTAGGTACTTGGGGTTTAGCTTGACTGACACCTCAACTTCTCTGAACATGTGAATGCCATCCCGAAAAAGTGTGCCCAAGCTTGGAGCATTATACAGAAACCAGAGTTATCTCCCTCTATTGGCAAGGTGTGAACTTGTCTCCAGAAGATGATACTACCTATTTTTGACTACTATAATGTAGTCTACAGTGCCGCTTCTAAGTCCTCCCAAGCCAGACTGAACACCCTCTTCAACTCCTTTTGTCACTTCACTTGACTCCCCCTCTCTCACTCATCACTGCAACCTCTACCACTCCATCCCTTACTTCTCTAGAAGATCACCACCTTCTCCACTGGGCCAAATATGTGTCAAAATTCTGGTGTGGACTCTGCCCCCTTATCTCTCTCCTTATTATCTACTCTACCTCCTTCAGATCATTGCCTTAGATCATATTATTCTTGTCTACTGATAATTCCTTGTCGCTTGACTACGGTAGGTCAGTCAGCCTTCATGCATCACTTCCCTCAGGTTTGGAATGCCCTCCCCCAATTCTTTTTATCTTCCTCCCCACTCCTTATATTTAGCCCTAAATAACATACTTTAGATAAACTCTACCTGCAATTAATCAACTGCCATTCTCTTTCTCTACTCAGCTTTCCTGCCCTCTGCTACCCTCCGTTCATCAACCTTAGCCCATTAATTAAGCTTGACACTGTAATGGGTTGCTCTAAGCTGTTCTTTTCAGATTGCCAATGGATGGATGTACTTACAATTCACTTATTTGAACAGGGCTACAATTCAGTACTTATGCAGACCTGTTATGTTACTATATCATGTTTTTACACATATACAGTATTAATGTTTTATTGGCTGTACGTACTTGTAGATATTTTTCCTTGCTGACATACAATACATTAAGTAACCTGTTCTGTATGCTGTTTATGCCTCACATCACTCATTAATTGTCATTTGGTGGTACATAATTGTAACTTTATGTATGCTATTTCTCCTGAATACCCTTCATCCAGGATGCACTGTGAGATGAGCAACTTGTTATTCAGCATGCCTTTCCTGGTGAAACTTTTCAATAAATAAATAAAAGAAAGTTTATGGCAGTATCAACTGAGAGCCATGTAAGGGTTTGGACTAAATGAAAAGTCTGAATTAACTCCATATCTCTGATGCCAAAATATAAGTTATACCTAAGTGTATTAACTGAAATGAAAAAAGTTGCACCTTAAGTACAATGTTGTAAATATGTTTACTCTATTGCATTCTATGGGTTCCGCTATGACCCCCTTTTTTCTGAGCCTTTTTCTGACATTTCTAGGGTTTAAACATCCATGGCCTTTAGCAGGTGACCTCCTCAGTTAAAGATTGTGATTTAGTAACCTGAACTTCACAACCTGAGGGAAGAGCCAGCACTGCCTATGAGACTTTTTGGCAACGAGCAAGATCAATGACCTCCAATGATGAAATGCATGTTCACTGAGACTCTTGAAATGAATATCAAACTACTATAATTTTAAGTTTATAATAGTTAATATGTACTGGTTGAACTTAACATCAGGAAAATATGCCAGTACATCATAGAATAATAATAATAATAATAATAATAATAATAATAATAATATTCATGGATGATGCTAGTATTTCATTGAGAATAATAATAATGAAATCGGTACTGAATCTAGAGATATGTAATGGGTCTATAATTACTGTACAATTTTTAACACGGGCACAGCGAGTTATAATTTGCCGTTATAACTACCTCGACTAGTTATAACGGCAAACCTGCCTTCTGCTCTAGAGCACAGCGCAAGACATAAGCAAGTAAACGACTTGCGGTCTCACAAGCTTGCCGTGCCCTGTCAGATCTACTGTTCTGAAACAAAACAAATACGGACCACGTTAAAAAAACAGATGTAAAATAGCGACAGCAACAGCACAAGATTCTTAAGAAATGGAGACAAGATTTTAAATCGTAGACCTCTATAACAGAACAATTTACAGTGGAGCAGGATAATCTAAATACAAAGAAAAACAGTGACCTCCGTCTCAGTTTTTTTAGCAATAATCTATTGAATTTGCAAGTAAATGAATAAAGCAGTTGAAGAAACACGTTTTAAAAATAATTAAAACTGCAATGTTGTACAACCACCACAAATACATTCTTCATTATACCACAACTGCCTTATTCATTTATTTGCAAATTCAATAGATTATTGCTAAAAAAATTGTGACCAGCAATTATAAAAAATAGACAAGTAGGAAGATGAGACTTATTACTGTGGATGTTTATAGTCTTCGGGCTTCAGCTTCCCCTCGGGTTTATGGGGCATCCCACACCTCGTGTGTGTGTAAAATTTCATAATAACCACCTGCCTATACATTATTCTCTATATAATGTTGATACCCTTTTTTATCTCTTGAACTTAAGATTTAATAATGACAAGTTGATGATTTAAAAAAATGTATCAGTTACTGGTCAAATTACAATACATGCCAGTACATTAGGAAACACTTTACCTATATATCAAAAGCACATTGTGATTCTAACCTGAATTCTGTAATTGTTATACTTGTCCCCTCAAAGAACTATTGATGCCTAGCATAACTTTAGAAAACATAATTAGTATAATTCTGCCTGCTTTTCATTTATATTTTGTATATTTTTCTCCCATTATTTATTACTAAGAAATGAGCATGGATATATGATCTTTGTCCTTAGAGTTCCTCCATAGTCCATCTGCTTCTTTAGCTTACTCCCTACTTCAAGTCATAATCCTCTGTTGTGACATCACAATCTGTTGAAATGGGAGTAACTGTGATATCACAAGCAGTGCTCTATGACTTCAGGTAGTGAGAAAGCAAAGCAACAAGAATATATAAACTCTTCAGGAACAAAGATCCCATTTTCATACTAATGACCTCAGTAATACATAATGGGAGGAGGAATATAGCATTTAGGGAAATACAAGATGGACTGTGTCTAAATATTAGGTTTTGTTAAAGCTGTCTTGAATGTGACACCAGCTCTTTAAATATCCCTTAAGGTGCAAGCAGTATATTATTTGAATGATGTTTTATACATACCATTGTTAGAATGTTACATATAGTTTTCATCCTGGTCTATTGCTATGTTAATGTTTATTTATGTTCTTTATGATGTTTTTTATAATGATTGGTATCCACATTTTCAATCTGTGTTAATTATGCATTTATCAATTGTAGTTAATTGTGTGTTTTAAATAGACACTGGTTCAAGCTTCCTACATGCCCTGAGAAAGAGTACAGTTGTGTTTGAAAGCACTTGGCAAGTGCATGAGAAAAGTGCTGCAATATCAGTGGCCCATGTGTAAAAATAAGTCTTTTGAATCAGATAAACCAGCATCATTTGCATTTTTTCCTTTGTTGCCTTAGCATGACTTTGCTGTACTTGGGAATACATTGTCCCTTGAATCTCCTCAGGAATGATGGATGCTAAAACTGTTTAACGTGTTAGTTGCTCATTGGCAAATGTATTTATGGCACAAAGAATATATTTACACCCACAGATTTTTATGAATTCACAGTTAAATTCAACACCAAAATTTATTTCAAAGTTCCCTGGTTCTGACCTCTGTCCTTCTTCTGGTCATTCTTCCATCTTGGCTTCAGGGCCAGGACACTGTGAATCCAGCCCCTCCTCCATACCAGAACCAGGCCGGTTCCACCTACCCAAGCTTTCACTCTCCAGGCCTTGACACTTCTGAATCTGGCACCTGGACCTATCCCTCCCTGTTTTACCACCACATCTGGGTTCCTTGTCCCTGCCTATGTATTCTACCCCTCCTTCCTCCCCCACTCCTCCTTTTCATTCTTTCCACTCTCATGGGCATCCTTGCCCTCCTACCAGGGACTCTGACCTATCCCCTGGCCCTGTGCTGCTTCCCCATCATGGAAACACTGGCCCTATGCCCAGGGCCAGTAGGGCACCAATCTGCCCTCCACTCTTTCCTTTGTGCCAACCATGCCCCCGAGACTTCTTTAATAAGGATGGGAGGGTGGGAAAATTCCCAGCAAAGAGGTCATCCTGCCTGAGTCCTGGCCTAATATACCCTTATTGGCCCTGGTCAGGACCCCCTTTGGTTCCACCCCAGCCAATCCCTGGGGCTCTGTATGCCCTTGTCATTTTACACTTTTACCTGACTGGTGATGTCACTAGGCCCCACCCTTCTATTCCATCTGTTACCCCAGTCCTCCCCTCCTATGCCTCTTTCTGGCAGGGATCATTAGACAACCTGACTGGCCTTTTAGTGGCAAGCCCCATTTTCACTATTATACCCCTGTGACACATGGATTACAATGGACATTTCCAGCTATATCTCCTATGATCCCAACCAGCTTCTGCATTTCTGAGGAATCACCAGTAAAATACAGTTACAGAGGTCAGTTCAGATTTAGAAAACTCTGATCAAAGATTCTTATCCAAATGCCACTGTTGCTGGGGTTGAATCCATTTATACTGCTGCCACAATCTTATCCTGTGCAGCTATGACTTTCATGCTTTTGTTTTGTATCCTTCTTTGGAACATATTTTCTGCCCATAATAATGGACTGGTTACCCACTCTCTAACTTGTTTCTCGAGTACTTTTCCTATACTGAAATAAACACCTGCCGGATATTCAAACTGCGCCAGGCTGTGGTGCAAGCCTGGGTGCAGGTCAATCTTGTTGCACAGTGGAGTGGCCTAGGCGATATTCAATGGAGCTGCGCCTATGACACAGCAACTTTGAATATCACACTGGCCACCCCCACTGTGCATGGCGCAGTGGCACTGAGCCAGCGCAGTGGCCAGAGTGGAGCATGGAGATGCGTAGTGCAAGTGCCATTCGCCATGCACAGCACCTGCAATTTTCAAAAGGACATGCAAATGGGGCCATAATTTATACAAGGCACACATGGGGCCATTTGCATGTCATTATGGCCCATTTGCATCCCATTAGCATGCAGGTGCACTGATCCCCGACGACTTGCACCTGGCACCCTGCCAGGCAGCAGCAGCCATCGGGGACCGACGCTCCCTACAGCCCGATCACAGGCATTTGTCAAAAAATCCTCATCTAATATCCCTGGTGGTCCAGTGGACTGCTATGTGCCTGATCGTGGGCATTTGTCTCAGTAAAAACCTCATCTAATATCCCTGGTGGTCAGTGGACCGCACTCTGCCGATCGCAGGCATCTGTAAAACATAAAATAGTCCTATTACCTGGTGGTCTAGTGTACCACCCTCCCCACTCACCCACTGAGCCCCACTGCCCCGCTTCCCCCAGTCAGCTGCTGTCCTGCCGCCACCGACTGACAGCTCGGTAGTGCTGCACACCTATGAGTCAGCATTGCTGACATTCCAGGCGTGAATGAATCATTCACATATCAGGACTGTGGAGATAGTATGGGCTGCACACCCATTGGCTCACACTGTGAACCACAGGCATGCAGCCCACCGAGCTGTCAGTGGCAGGCGGCGGGCGGCAGGCGGGGGGTGCTGCCACCCACCGCCACTCGGGGAGCGGCGCCTGGGGCTCAGTGGGGGTGGGGAGGGTGGTACACCAGACCACCAGGTAATAGGACTATTTTATGTTTTACAGATGCCCGCAATTGGGCAGAGTGTCACTGGACCACCAGGGAAATTGATGGGATGTGATTTACACAGATGCTTGCGATTGAGCAGCAATCAGTCCACTGGACCACCAGGGATATTGGAGGGGGTTTATACTAGATGCCCGCGATCGGGCACATAGCAGCCCACTGGGCCACCAGGGATATTAGACGAGGATTCTTTATTGAGATAAATGCCGCGATCGGGCACATAGCCATCCACTGTACAACCAGGGATATTGTAGGGGGTTTAGTTACACAGATGCGGCAATGGGGCATGGAGGCACCACCAGGTGTGGCAGGAACTCAGGTGGCCACCACAGGTGGCAGCTGCCGTGTTTGCCCTGCAATGTGGCAGCTCACTGTGGGTGGCCATCATTTGTTCCTTTTGTTTTAGCTTAACTTTGTGCAGGAGCAAGTAGGGGTAGCGCATGCATGGCTCTGCACATCCCGGCTGAATATCGGGCTGTGCAGGTTATGCATGGGCACGCCCCCTACCTGTGCCTGCATACTTACTGATGCGCGCCAGCGCATCTGGATTTCTGCGCACTTTTCCCTTTTGAATGTCGCGCGGGCGATCAGTGGTTGTGCATGACACAACACTGTTGCGCCCATGTGCAACCCTTTGAATATCTGGGCCACCGTATTTATTCAGATAAGTATATATTTTTCTTTCTGTCTTTCAAAGTTATTTGTATAAATCATATAATGAATTTATGTGATATTAAAATGAGTAAGGTGCGTAATGGTTAACGATATGTATTCCCAGGAATTTAAGCTTAAGCTTTCCATTGCTAAAATATCATTACAAATGTTAGATTCTATGGTATATGCTTTGTGAATAATGTTTGCATTCGGCTTTAATTATGTTGAGACAGTGAGTTAAAAGGTTGGTTTGTATTCTGGCTTTAATTATGTTGAGGCAGTGAGTTAAAAGGTCCTTTCCAGTGCAAATATTGTTAAAATCTTCAAATATGCTTCAGATACTTGTTTTGCCAATGAAAGGTAATTGAACTTCTGGTGTGGTGAGGGACAGTTTGTTTCTGTTTTTCTATTATTATAAGACAGATATCTCAAGATATGATGGTTTCTACAGTAGTTTCAGTTATACTATTATAGTGAGATTAACCGTTTTCAACATAGCCTGTAGTATAAGTAAATAAGTAAGTAAGTAAAATTTAGTTGTGTGGTGCCCAGTCCCAAAGGCTCTAATGTAGAAATTCTTTAATTATGTTAAGTAATGTAACTAATGAATTTTCTCCATCCAAACCTTTTAAGGACTATGTCTGTAGTTTTATTATAACTTAGTTGTTGAGATTCTAAAGTCTTTTGACTTGAGGAAAACTTTCTTTATGTTTGTTCTGAACATATACATGCATGTGATAACAGACAGTGTGAATTACATTATATTGAAATACCCATAAGTAAAATCTTTGATAAAAAAAGAATATGTATGCCCTCTGTCCCAGTACCCTGACAGCTGGGACATGGACGTAATGTGGTCTAAGTATGCTCTGTGGCTCCACAGCTCCAGCAAGAATCATCTGATAGGTGATTAAGCTTGAGTAAGAGTGCTTAGGTTCAATGCCACATATGTAAATTTCATTTGAATCAGTTTGGCTCTATTTTCAGAACATGCTGCATATGCCAACCTCAACACTAGGCTCCTTTAGCTTCAGAGATGGTGGTACTTGCGAGTCTTCCATTTGCTCCTAGCATGCTGTGGTTCATCTGGAAGAGCATGTGATGCTGTTTCAATAATTACCTTGGGAACTACGGGGTCTTTAAAAGATCTACCTAGTTTGAATACTCAGAGCATTTGTTATCCTGATTTCTCAGGTAACAATCACCCTTTATTTTATTTTAAGAAAGTTGCTAAGGCTACAGTAGTGAAATATTAAGAAAACGTAGCTAGAGTGCAAAGCATGGACTAGATGGTATTGACATGGAAATAATAAAATGAAAAAATAAATTGTTATACCTTTAACAAAGGTTGTGCTTAGGGGGCTTACTCTGTTACCAGAGAATAACAAGCAACAAAACAAACAAGACTGTGAATAAGCAATTAGGCATAATGTATTGCTGCAGAGATTGTCTATTAGAATAATCTCTAACCCTTATTGTACAGTCTTACCTGATTTTCATTGTTGATTATGGGTTTTAATACATTCCATGAGCTCTTAAATAGAAATATGTCACTTTAGCCTGAAAGCTAGCTTTATCATGCACCACTGTAAGATGTTTAATATACCACACTGACTCCCTTAGAGGAACAAATGCCTTACTCTTAGGCAACCCTGTCATGGTTTCTCAAAGTATAACATCTTGTATTCACTATCAGCTAGGCCAGTTATTACAATTGCTAATGGAATCAGAATCTTGCAATTCTGAAAAGGAAAGCAAATTGGGGCACTGTTCATTTCCTATGGAGCTTTAAAACTGTGGCGTATCTTAGCATTACGTATTAGAACAGTTAAGTCTTTTTGTTTTTTAAAAATGTTCTGAAACTTCACTTAAAGGCCTTGTGCAAATGTAATTGTTTTATTACATGAGCATTAATGTCAACCCACTTGACAAAGGGCAGTTGTACTGTATTTATATAACTAGGACTTCTACTGTGTTTTTTTCTAATGTTGTTTGTATTATTTGTTTTCTATTATATGATGTATCATAACATGCTATACTGTGCAGTGCACCCAAGTTGTCCCTGTAAATGTGTACATTTACTCAGTGAACTTACCTGGTTAATAACAACAAACAAAGAGCATTGCAAATACCTGAATACATGTGACCCATTCTGTCTTGGGTATTAAGAGTGTTAGCCCTCCTTTAGCAGCTGAGAAAGAGAACTGCAGAGCTAAAGATACTTCCAGAAATCCTCTTTTCTGCAGGAAGCACGCTGTCTGTTTGTTTGCAAGGATTCCAGACAGAAGGAGGCCAGGATACGGACATCCTTGACATACAACGGACCAGCTTTGTGCCAGTAGAAACATGCAACAGGTTTTCCCCAGTTGTAAAAGTAGAGTTACACCATGGGGGCCCACATAACTATGGTAAGGGTAACTCCTTTTAGCTTGCTGAGATTTGCCCAGGCCCTTAAGGAGCAAGATATAGTGGAATATTGTCTGATTTGTTTAGGTGGCTTGGTATATAGATAAACCACTGGTGGAGAATTCCCATTAAGTGCTGTCTCCGTCCTTGTCCACAGGGGTAGGGGAGTCAGAGGTTGAAAACCAGCATAGAATTTTGGTACCCTAAATAAATCACATTGTAACGGTAGAATAAAAGCAGTCCCAACCCACCTTCATGCCAGTGCAGGTACAACTTCAACCTGCTATAGCACAGTGTCTTCCCTTTTGAATGAAAATCTTTCAGAACCATTCCTGAGCCTAAAAGAGAGGTATGTGTGACAATATATGTGTGACAAGCTGTGAAATAATTTTGGGACTGTAACCATTTCAAGTTGAGCCAGTTTGCTTGCTGAAGAGATCTTCAGATGTTTCCACCTGTCATGCTCCACCTTGAAATTAGCTAGTTGGGGAGAGATAGATTAGATAAGGCCACAGTGAGGAAAAGGCTAGTGGATATTCTCGTGGGTGAACCACTCTAGCACCCACTTCATCCCTTTGTCTATAAAGGGAGAAACTGCAACAAAGAGTGTGCAGTGGTCTATTTTAGTTTTGTTTGGATTGATATTTAGTCCTGATACCAAAGAGAAATCATGGAGATGAGAGAAGAGGAGTTTAATGGACCTCAGTTCATCATCAGTAAGAACCAGGAGATCATCAGAGTACAGGAAAGTTGTGTATTCTTGGGTACCAATGCTGACTCCTTTAAGTGCTTTGTGGTACTGAATAGCAATGGCCAGGTTCTTAATGACTAAAGACAAGGTGAGTTGAGGTAGCCCTGCCTGACGCCTTTCTGAAGTGAAAACATGGTTGAGAAGGAGTTGTTGGTGAGGACCACAGCCGTGGGAGAGTGTTTAGCATGTCAATCCATGAAATGAGTAAGGACCAAATCTTACATGATGAAGACGATTCAGGAGGTAGCCTCATTCTAGTGAGTCAAATGCACTAGGATAGGTAGCAAAGGAAGAAGCAGAAAGACATGAGGGTATTGGGAGCAAGATGGACACAGTACATTAGAGCTAGTTTAAAATAGGTAGGGTGAGGTAGCTCATTATGAACACTATAAATAATGAAACCCAATTTGGCCCCACCCTAATGGAAAATAAAGTTGGTGAACTCTGGGGAAAAGAATAAGGGAAGGGTGAGACCAGACATTGAGACTCTTATGCACCAGTGTAAGAACTGTGAGCAAATCAGAACCATACTAAGACATGACCATACCAGGGTATACATTGTCTAGGAAGGCAAGGAGATGGGTATGTGTGTGGAGACAATACTTAGAGAGAGAGGACATTAAGGTCTCAGAGCTAAACAACATGGGAGGCTCGGAGGTATATAGACACTGTGGGCAATGTAACATAGGTAAAGGAAAACAAATCAGAGTTGGGGGTGTTTCATAGACCACTAGGCCAGGTCCTGGGGTGGACTGGGAACTAGCACATATTGTGAGGAAGGCAGCTGGTCAGACTCTACGATGCTGGTTTGACAACAATTTTGTCAACTGGCATCACAGCAACAGAATTTATGTCGACCGCAAGTTGCAGTTGACAAAAATCTTGAAGAACTCCCAGTCTGTGTTTCTACTGGGGACCCCTATTCAGGGTGTTCTGTCCCCTGTTACCCCGTTCTAATTGTAATAAACTCTGAGTTGAGTTGATTCAGGAGGAGGTGCAGGACCAGGAGACAGTGTGCCCAGGTCTCGGGTGTACCAGTACAATGAACTGTCGATTTTGTCAGCATCGACATCGTTCGCTGCATTAGTGTCACTGTCAGGGAAGTATACCACAGGGGCAGAGGTGGTTCTCACAAGAGGGACTTCAACCTGCCAGATGTGGACTGAAAGGTCCCTGTCATTGAGAGTGCAAGGAAACAGCTGCAGGAGGATGCATGCCACAAACACTTCATAAACAAACATCAAGCCTGCACTCAGGAACCACAACCAAAAATAATGGCGGACAGCATGAAGCATTCCTAGCACAACTGGTTTGCAAGCCTACAAGGAGGGAGCACTACTGGACCAGGTGCTTACAAGCAATGAGTAGGTGCAAAATACAATAGTCCAGGAACCACTGGGGTCAAGTGACCACAAGATAATAGGGTAGGAGATTCAGCTGGAAGCCAACTAGGGAATAACACAGCAAAAGGTGGGACTTCAAGAAAGCATACTTCAATGGGATGTAGGGGCTGGTGAGGCAAATTTGGGGAATAGCAATGATAGAAGGGCAGAAGGAAATAAGATTCCTTTAAATTAGGTGTGCTAAAGGCTGTGGCCAACTATGTTTGAAGGGTGAACAAGGGAAGACTAGTATGGTTCACGCCAGATGTGAGGTAAAACTGGGAGTGAAGAGGAGGACATTTATGAAATACAAGGGAGCCAGTGGGAGGAAGAAAGGGAGGCTTACCTAAGGGCAGGAGAGTTCAGATGAAGGGTCAATAGTGCTAAGGTTATGACAGAGAGTTGATTAGTAAGGGGTGGGGTCAAGCTGGGGCATAAGGCATTCTTCTGATACATCAAAGGAAATGCAAAGTCAAGGAGGGTAATGTGCAGCTGAAAAGGAGGAAGGACTAGAGGTGGGACAGAGATAAGGCAGAGACATTGAACCAATGTATTTGTTTAGTATTTGCCAAGGAAGAAGAGGGTCCCTTACAGGAATACAGGGTGGAGATAAAAGGAGGCAGGAAGGAAGCTCAAACAGATAATGAAGGAGCCCACAATGCATAGCAGAAGGCAGGATGTTTGTCTGTGGGCACATCCTTGGATTCCACCTGGACAATTGGTGGTGGTGGGGGACAGGTAGGACTGCCTAGCAGGGGTGGGAAGGGATGGGGGATTGTTCCTGGGGGACAGGGGCTGGCGAGTGAGGAGCTAAGCCTTCTTAAGGTCAGGCTGTAAGAAGGTCACCTCTCTGCTCCTCACCCTCGCCAACAACCTACCCTCATCCCACCCTGATCTTATGGGGGTTGCAGTAGGCAGGCAGGGGCTCACTGTTGCCAATAGGCAGGATCGCCTTCAGGGGCTGAAGGAATTTCCAGTTTTTTACCACTGGGTTTTCTGGGGTTTTCGCCTTCTCCAGTGAGATTAGGGTTAGTCAGATAGGTAGGTTGTCACAGCCATGAGACCAGCTGGCAAGGTGGTATTGGTTGGTTGATGCAGAAGGGATAACGAGGTCATAGCATTGTACAGACAGACCACCTGGTGGCTGATGGGAGGCTAGGGCCTCCCAGCGGGGCTCATCTAGTACAAAAGGGACACAAAGCCAGGAGGCAGCCTCTTGGGGTGCACACCCACGGCATTTGGGCACAGTTGCTGGTCATGAGCCCTCCTTCATGCCCCAGAGGCTGGAGTCCCTCGAGGGTTGCAAATGGTTGGATTCCCTCTAAGGTAGGGAAGGCCAGTTATGCAGGAAGGTACCAACTGAGACCACCTGGCAGCCGTCCAGATGAATGTGTTTGAAGTCATTAATTGAATTGATCATCATTGATAATTGGAAGTAATAAACACATGGCTGTGGCCATTTCTCCATTTCATGGTGTGTGTCTCACTTTGTTTAGGGAATGGGGAACTGTGCCCTATAAGACAATGTGCTAAGGTTCTTTGTCCTATAAGGAAATGCTGTATTATAGAAGAAAGAATGCAGGAAGGGCTATGAAGGAAGGTAAATCAATGGAGCCTGGTGGGTTACATCATAGAATACTGAATGGCACAGCCAAAATACAGCACTCACAGCCCTGCTATAGATTTTTTTGGTTTTATTATCAGTTCTTGCTGTCTTCCTGACCACCCCTTCCAACTGGTCCCTCTGGCCCTGTCACCCAGCTTCTCCACGCTTACATTTTTGGGGCCATCTTCTTTGGGAATTCTTGTCCCCACTCTGCTCACCCCCATCCCCAGGCTTATCCCTCCTGGGTGGAGTCGCCAGGCAGGCACCCCTTTTCAGGAAACATGGGTCTCTAGCCCTGGCTTGCATCACAGGGTGGGGACACGGGGCGGGACCCCCATTGGACCATTGTCTGAGTGGGAGGGCGGTGAGTGCTGATGCTGTGATTTAACAGCCACCATTTATTTGCTGATATTTCCTGGGGGTAGAGATGTGCAATGACACCAGTGTCTGCCCTGCCCCCATAATGTGTGTTGCCAGCCACAGTGGTACCCCCAGCCTCCGCCAGAGGTCTGTATTGTGCTGGACACTCTTTCTCCCTACCCCAAAGAAGGAGAGCAGTCCCTTGGATGCTCAGTCCTTCTCCCCAGGCTGGCCCTCTGACTCTGAGTCGGTCCCCGCAACCTAGGATGTCGGCACTGCAGACGGACAACTTGCCGCTGTGCTGGTAGGCCAGCTGGGACATACATTTCCTCTATCGTCCTCTGCAAAGAATTGTGGGGAAGGATGTACAGTTGCCAGTACCAGGCCTCTAAGAGATCGGGCCTTCATCCCATGGTTTGTGGATTTTTGCCTTATTTTTACTTGGGCCCACCTCACATGCAATGTGTGTGATATGCTCTGCCTCCATGAAGAAGCCCTAGGTGACCTGTGTGTGGGGTCCCTTCCCCTGTGGTCTCACAGCACTACCATGCAGACACCTCCAGGTGGTAGATGAACACCGAGACACACCCCTCCCTAAGAGAGGAGAGGTGTTCTAGTGAGGTTCAAACCTCCTCCTCTAGCTGGCCCCAAATGAACCATGCCCATTTCTGAACCCAGGTCACCAGTGTGGCAGAAGGCAAGATGCCCAGTGCCTCAGCCCTCTGTGCTACTGGGCCTACCATGGCAGGTATTTTAATTGCTCATTGGAAACAGAAGTGGTCTTTAGGGACTGGAGGACTGCTGATGTTCCTCTGTGTAAAAGCATAAGGAAAGGTGAGCTAGGCAACAACAGACCAGTCAGCCAGACATTTATAGTAGGGAAGGTACTAGAGGTCACAGTGAGGAAAAGACCAGTGGACATTCTCAAAATACATGGGTTGCAGAGCAATAGGTAACACGGAGTCACTGAGAGGAGGTTCTGCCAAATGAACCTGATGAAGTTCTTCAGCTGGGTGACAAGAAGGACCAACAAACAACAGGCAGTCAACATTCTGTACCTGGACTTCAGTAAGGCATTTGAATCAATCCACCAAAGGAGATGGTCAAACATGGTGTCACCTGGGGGTGGAAAATAGACAGTAACATCAGTGGAAAACTGACAGAGAGGGAGGATTCAGAGGTTAATGATAAATGGAGATTGTCATATGTTAAAGAGGTTATGAAGAGGTACTACTGGACTCAGTCATGGGTCCTGTCCTCTTTAACATATTAATATGAGACATAGAGGTGGGCACATATGACAGATTTGCCTGTTTTGAATGACATCAAGCTCCTCACAAGGCTGACATTGAGGATGGGATTAGGCCTTCTAAGGGAGGACAGGTGTGCACTGTGCACTGGTAAAATGGTCTAAGATCTGGTGTAGCAAAACTGTAATGGAAAAGCACATTGAAAAAGAACCCCAGAATGCAGTACATAATAGGTGTGTGGTACTGGAAAGCACAGCAGAAGAGAAAGATCTTGGGGTTATAATTCTGGAAAATCCAAAATCCACAACACTCTGCAACAAGGCAGTAAGGAAGCTAGCAAGATCTGGGGATGCATAGGGAGGAATAGTATCAGAAGTCAGGAGGTGATCCTTCCCTATGCAGATCATTGGTGCAACCACAACTGGAGTACTGCACAAGGTTCTGGAATCCATACCTGTGAAAGGCCTGCCAGAGGGCGGAAGAAGTGTTGCAAGCTGCGTAGTAAATGTTAGAGGTTATGGAAGAAAAGTTATATAGGTGAAGAGACTGCCAAACTTCAACAAGTACATCCTGTAAACTAGAAGGGAGATGTGGGGACATGATAGAAGCATACACATTTCTGCCCAGGGTTAACAGGGTGAAATGCAAAGATATATTCGTCTTGATTATGAACACTGGTATTATGGGGAATTCACAGAATCTAGCAGGGGTAGATTTATGAGGGATATCCATAAGCACATTTTCACTGCAAGACAGGTGTACAACTGTAACAGACTGCCTGATGAGGTGGTAAAGGCCAAACAAATGGTGATTTCAAGAAAGGGTGGGACAGGCACATGGCCTTAGTAAATGGGCATAGGTAATGGATATGGATGGACACTAGGGCCCACGCAGGGTATTAGGCAGGTTGGGCAGAGTGGATGAGCCTCTTGACATTTTTATGCTGCCTTTTCAATTTTCAGTCTCTAAGTTACCTTTTGAAGTGTGGGCCCACTCTGGAAACAGTAGTTCAGATCTTGCCAAACCATTGATTTTTATCAAAAGCTATGACTGCAGTTCAATAGGTTGGAGCAATTAGCACACCCTTGCCTGAGCTATTTATGTCAGCTCCTGCAGTCTCACTCAAATGTATTCTTTCTTTGCCACTGCCAGAGGCTGTGCTGGTGCCCCTCCACCCTTTTTCTTCCAGTGTTTGTCTTCTGTTTCCTTCATGTTTTGAAGAGGATTTCTGCTGCCTTGTGACTCCACTTTTCGAGGTTTGTATTTTGCTTTTTGCCTCCTGGCTGCAGTTTTGCTTTTTTTAGTCCCTTTTCTTGCTGCATTTTCTTCTTTGTTCCCATGTTTGTCTTTGCTTTTTTGTTGGGGGTCCTAGTTGTCAGCATTCTGCCTTAGTCATTTTATTTTGCTTTGTGTTTATTCAGGCTCCATAGTTTGCTGTTTTCTGTACCAGTTTCAATCTCCTGCTTACCTACACTGTTTTTGTACCATTTATAGTCCCTGTTCATCTAAACACCTTAACTGCTTACACGTGTCAAGCACTCCCTTTTTAGATTCAGTGGTTTCATTACTCACTCCAGCAGCACACAGTTTTCTGGTTTGATTAATACATGTTATTGCATTTCATATGCCACTGCAATCTCTAGCAGTATTTATTCATTCTCTACAACTTCAGCATGCTGTCTCTTAACAGACTTAGAGGTAACAGTTACTCCCCACCTCATGCTGTCTCGATATCCTCAGTGCTAACAGTTGTACTTCACCTCACATGATCCCTGATATTCTCAATGCTAACAGCTGCACTCCCACTAATGCTAATGCTGTTCTCAGCATTACCAGATGAACTTCAATCCTACACTCTCAGTTGCATCCCAGTCTCTCTCTACCTAGCATGGCTCTGCCCCTTGAAGTCTGCATCTTGAGGGTGAATCCTCTCCGGAGGTGGGATCCTTCTCTTTCTACCATTAGAGTGAGAAGGTCCTCCAATCTGGGAGAAGTTGTTGGCCATGCAGACAGCATTGATGGAACCTCTTGATGTAGCATTTAAAGCTTCAGCTGCTGGAAAGTGGGGCCTCTAAGTCCCAGGGGGCTCCTTTAGCTTTGCTGTCAGTGTTGGCAGCACCTTCAAAGCTGTTCTCCCTACAGCCTCCTAAGAGGTTCACCCTGGTCTCCATTCTCTACTCTTCCATGTCCTTCCTGCCCCTCATGGGTGAGGATCGTACAGTCCTCCTGTTTCACCCTTCCAGGGCTTGGCTACTCCTCCAGGGTTTGGCTTCTATTTCTAGGTTTCTCCTTGGAGGACAGGTGAGTGCCTTCAGCAGCTGTTGCTCTCCTCCTCTGCCAGGGTGGGTGTGGGCCCCATCTGGGTTCCCTTTAGCTGCAGAGACTGCATATTTGCAACACTCACATGGCTTTCTCACTAGAGGGATAGAGTGAGAGCTCTTCCTCTAAAATCCCCCTGCCCCTAAATTAGGTCTCTAAATTGCAGCAGTAAGCTGTCATTAATTCATTCCAAGCCTGGAGGAAGATGGCTGAGGCCTTGGATCACCAGAAGTTTCCCACTCATAGAGGTTTTCTCTACTCCTTGCTGAGGGTCCTAAAGGTTAGGTAGTCTGAGAAGGTAGTCCATCAAGTAGTATATCTATATATAGTACATGCTGACCCAGGTAGGTTTCCACAGTTGAGTTGGGGTAGGAAGGTGGTCTTCTTTCTATTTTGCCATTCCTCTCTCCTTATGGCAGTCATGCCCCTTCTGCTATCAATACTGATATTGTCAGTAATTGCACAATCCACGTAAGTCTGTTACAAGTCATCACTACTGCTGTCAGTCCATGCTCATTCAGATTCTGCATTCACCACTTGCTGCTTGTGTTTTTGGGGCTCCTTTCTAAGGTACCTTTAGCCTAAAGATAAATCTTCCCATAGCACCTCTAGGGGTGGAACCTTCCTCAAGAGGGTTCTTTTGCATTCTCGATATCCCGACAGGGTGGTAGTTTCCTGTTGGACATAGTGCGAATGGTCAAGTATCTATTTATCTCAGTCAACAACATAAGCATTCAAATACTAGCAGACTGTCAATAAATTAGCAAAAGCATAACTCATCACCAACATGTGTACACACACTGAAATCAAAGGCTATGACTGCAGTTCAATGTGTGGGAGCAACAAGCCATGCCCCTGCCTGGGCTGTTTAAGTCAGCTCCTGAAGTCTCACTCAGATGCATTCTTTCTTTGCCCTGTCATCCTCCATCCTCCTCCAGTGGCATGCCTCTCTCTCCCTGAGGGTTCCTTCCCAAGGTATTTTTAGCCTAAACGAATTATCTTCCACAGCACCTCTAGGGTGGAACCTTCTTCAAGAGCGTTTTCTTTGCCTTTATTGTACCCTAAAAAGGTGGTAGTTTACCATAGGACAGACAGTAAGAATGGCCAACTGACAAGTGACACCTCCCTCCTATTCCTCAGAACAAAACTCGCTGGGTGTTTGCTCACAAATGAAAAAGCTAGAAGAAACAAATTGTGGAGAATTGTGTCTGTGGGGTGTGGGTGTGTGTGAACAGTCAGACACTATCACAGAAGCATTAAAAACCATGGGTGGCAAGTGACACGCTCACTCCCACCCTCTGAGGAAAACTCACTGTGTGTTTGCTTCCTGATACCAAAAAAAAAAAAAAAAAAACAATAACAAAAAAAACATACACACACACATGCACAGAAAAGCATATTGTGGAGGATTTTTGTTGAGGGAGGGGAACAGACAGACACCACAGCCCCTAGTTAATTTCAATCAAACACATCTACTACAATACAATGACAAGGACTACTTTTTCTGTTTTTGTATTGATATGGTCATATTTTTATTATTTTTATTTACTTTTGTTATGCACATTTTAATTAATTTGTTTTATGGGAACCCATTTTATAAGCATAATAAGACACTCTGAGGTATGGTTTATGGCCTGATAGAGCACTTCCTAGAACTAAGGTACTTAGTGCAAGTACCTTGTGCCTCATTATGCACCTGGGATGTACTCTTATCAGGCCATAACTCACTCATCATGTCTTATTCCTTATAAAAGTGACTTTTTGATTATTTTTGTTTGTAATGTGCTGTTTTGAGCTTAATTTTGAATAATGCCATACTGGCTGGTGTTTTCTCAAGTTTATAGTGTCTGCTACTTTGATGGCCCCATTATGTTCATAATACATAGTATCCATAAAATACTGTTTTCAATTAGATTGTAAAACATTAACTTGACTTTTATTGTTTCTCTATCTTCAGTTTTGCATTTTGAATTCCTCTCTGTATGAGACAGCATTTTGTTAGTGATAGATGCAACATTTCACAAAAACATTTATTTGACCTTTAAGTCCATAGTTCAAATTCTGGGGCTGGATTTTTCAAAGGGTGGTGCTGGGCTTGCACTACAACATTTGAAATTGCCATTAAAACCAATGCAGTTTTCTGCAACTGATTTTCAAAGGTCAGATGCAGTTGCAAGAGTTCTCCTGTTTATGGCAGCTTGTGCCAAATGTTGGGTGTCGTGCAAGCTCCATAAACGTGATCCCCACGACTGATACAAGCTAGACCACAAAGATGGTCTAACTTGCATCATTGCCGCACATGACAGAAAATCCTGTTAGATTGCTGCAAGCCCAGTGTGCTATATCTTTGGTGCACCTGGGGTTTGAGGCAACCTCACCCACTGAAAGTCTGATCACAGCTGTTACTCATAGTATGGAGCATGCACTGTGACACTCAAATTTCCCAAGCACAATTCCTGCACTGATGCTGTTCTTCAGTTAGTTGTTGTTTGGGTATGAGCAGGGCTATCTATCATCTTGTTGTTTGGGTATGAACAGGGCTGTCATCATATCTGTACCTTTCCATCTTCACCTGGTACAGAGTGGAACCATTGCAGTGTCTTTGGTAAATCAAAAAGCATGCACATTATTCTTCTTGCTAAGGAAAAAGTCACTACTCATTTTAATTTGATAATAGAGATGTATGATATCAAACTGCAGTACTGGGTAAATATAATTTTGAAAGTATTTTTTTTTTGCTTTATTGAATCAATTTTAATCAAGGTTTCAGTGTTTATGGTTATGCACATTAGGACCAGCATAGTTTTTGTGTGGGAAAGCATGCACCACAATTTTTTTTCAAAACAGATTGATGACTGCAGTCAATGCAATGAAAACAAATAGATTGAGTACATTTTGGTGTTGTTGTTGTGTTGTGTAATCCTGCTTGTAAATTCTGTTATTGTTCATTACAATGGCATCATATGGTGGTGCCCTTGCAATGACTTATGATGGTGATTAAGTTGGAGTCTTTATTAGTGTGGTAGAGTAGGATAAGCAATACATAGGTGAACAGGAAGGATTATTTCTTTGATTACTTGTGGTCAGCCACTTTCAGTTGTTTTCTCACTCATGCTAGGAATGTATGTTCCCATTCCACTCCGCCCCCAAGTCTCTCTGCCTGTACTGCCTTTTCCTGATTGGGCAAGTGTTTTACTGGAAGATGAGAGCCTCAGCTGGGATACAAAAATATGGATACTGAAGGAAAAACATTTTAATAACGAATTCTCAAATGTAAATGACAAATGTTATGAAGGTGTCTATGCAGCAGACATCATGACTATTATGTACTGGACAAGTCTTTGAAAATAAACTAGAAATTAACAATTAGACATTTCACAGCATGCTGTTAAATGCAATGAAAGTATATAGATAGGCTCTAAAAGCTGGGATGTGGCAATCCAAGACCTGCAAGTCGCATTTACCCTGTGAAATGTCCATGTTTGAGTTGTAACAGTATTAAAATACATATGTTGATAGCATATTTGAGTGGTTTGCATTGAGCAAGCAATGTTTTGCCATGCTAGCTGTGATCTGCATGCTTCATTGTATGGCTGTACATAATGAGCCATATTAAAAGACACAATTAGTGTGGCACAAGACTGATTCTGCATGCTCACAAACTGATTCCTAGCACCTATGATAATGACTGCACTGGCACTGCACAGCGGTTAACTGGCATATTGAAAGGAGTTTTACAGTGCTAACAAGCTGGCTGTGCTGTACTAGTTAGCACTGCTGAAAAGCTGCATATAACATTCATACAGTGGTGCGTATCCACTCCCTTGGCATCTCAAGAGCCATGTTATTAAACAAAAAAAAAACAAAATAAAGTGCCTGGTCTTTCTCTCACCCATTCCTTATGCAAGTCCCTGATCATCTAGTGGTCCCCCTTCTACCCTGATCTCAGAATCAGCTTGTTGATTGAAGTCTGTTCCCTGGCAGTCTAGTGGACACCCCTCCCTAACACAGTCCTGGTAAGAATGTAAATACATAAACAATACTGTACTCCCTGGTAGTCTAGCAGACCCCTCCTTCACCCAGTCCTGTAGGTATAATGTTAAAATACTGTCAGAATAGCTAGCAGTCTAGTGGACACCCAGTCACTACTGTTGTTCTTTAAGTGTCTTTATTCTGAAACATTTGTATAACAGCAAGGATTTAAATCTGCTTTACCAACAAAGTGGGCATCTGTGGAAGTATGTTTCAAAAGAATTAATATCACTCTATAATAGTCAGTGCCCATGTTCTCTGCTGGCCTTAAGTTCTGATTTCTCCATCAGGGCTTCTAGGCTTCAGTGACAGGAATTGTACATTCCCATGGCATGACTTATCCATTTTGTGGCAGAATGTAGCCCTGCCATTGGCTAAAATGTGATGTGATGTCATTAATAACATCACATGCTGAACATGGAGGAGGGTCTTCAGGATAAACAAGGAGTGGAAGAGAGCCAGTTACTATGGAAAAAATGTATATTAGAATGAAAAGTCACCAATAGTAATGCATTCCGTGACACTGCATATATTGTGTGGCATGATGTGATGTATGTGAAAAAATAATGGCTGTGAAAATGCAGAACTCCTGGGCCTTGATAATAGGCAAATGCAAAGTTGTACAGCATATGCAAATAAGTCTGGTGTGAGCTTCAATGTTGCTGAGTTTTGCAGTAGTACACCTCTGGTAAAGTAATCCACATTAAAGGTCCTTTATACTTTAGTGTGGGTTTAATGATTCCTGAGCACATGCAGCAGGCATTAGGGTTCTAAGCTCTGTTCTTTGTCTTTTGGCTACATTAAATTTTAGGGTTCATAGATGTGGCCTATGTAAGAAAAAGGAAATTACATGAAGCATTTTGTAATTCACCACAATGGTTATTTAGATGCTTAAATAAATGTCATAGTTCTACATATGTTATACTGTGCTGACTATACAGAGATGTAGATCCTACTGTGATACCAGTATGTTAGAGGTCATTCAACACTAATGACTTTAAGGATATGTTAATAAACTTAATATCTGTTTCTCTATCTGTATATCACAGATATGTGGTTTACATTTGGCTCCATGGGTAGAAATACCTCTATGAGTCAGACTGGTATCACTTAATCTTCACTTTCCTATCACAAACTTCTGCTCAGGTCAACTTCTGTTTAACTGAACCAATGCACAGAATACTCAGCTGTGGCTCCAATCATATTTAAAGATAGACTGCCAACTGCCTTGCATCTAATCACCTGAAAAAGCAGTGGATGTGCAAATTGAAAGAAAAGCATGCAGTTACATACTGACTTTTTCCCTTGTGGCATTTATCCTCAGTACCTATATTTCAGTAATCCAAAGTTTTGTTTATATTTACAAAAAGACTGATATGAGGTGCATTGTTTATATACTATGAAACTGCTGTCATTAAGTGTGAAGATATCTTGTGTTCAGACATTCATCCATGCACTGCCACAAGATTTGTCTGGTGTCTCATTTCAAAGCACACACATGCACTGTTGTATTCAGGGCAACCACTAGATCTCAGTTGTCAAACACAGTCTTGCAGCTGTAATCATGAATTCTGAAAGTTTTGTTTTCAGAATTCTTATATGATCTTACAAAGTATGATGAAACCGCAATTTCATTCATAATTGACTGTTCTAAAACAAATCTGTAGCACCAATGAGCCTTATCATGCACACGGTGGATGACAGACACAGCATAAACAAAGTATAGTCATGTCTTACTGCTTGCATAAGAATTTTATGTGACTACAAAGGTCAGTTACCTTAGTAAAAGTAAAAACACCATCGCATTGCACATTGTTCACATCGGGTTATCAAGATGTAGTGAACAGTCATACATCTTTAATACTACAACTTTCCTGTATGCATTTTTTTCCATAAAGATTTTTCTTTCCTCAACATTTCTGTCAGTTAGAGATGTACCTTGGTATCCAGTAATATTCCTTGTTTGGGCCTGTGTTTGCTGATCACCCTTGTGCCCCAGCAAAATATTGGCTTCTCAGTTGCTCTGCCATCCATTACAGGGACTCTGTGGGAGGACCATCATCTTCAATAGGCAGTACAGTGTGTGGATCAGGATCCAGTGCCGACAGCACTATGACCCATAGGAGCAATGAATCCAGATCATCATTTAGAGGGCTATAATTTTGCCTTCCATTTTCTGGTTCCTATCACTTCACTGACATGAGTGCAGCCTTCTATCTGCCTTTCATGCAAGCAGAAAATCTCTCTGCGACTGAAGCAAGCTCTGCCCAGCCACAGGTGTGACTACAGCACCAGGGCTTGCCCTCAACCCTCCACAGCTGCGCTACATTGTCTCATAGCAACTACTTCAGCCCAGTCTGCCTCCAACGTAACCACCTGGATTTGCTCATGAACCCAATGTCACCTGCTGGACCAATGGTGTGGCATGTTTCTGTATATTAACATACAATAGTCATGCCTCAACACTTTTGTAATTAATTTACTTACATGATTACCCCTTTTGACTGCACATTTCTTCATGGCCCAGATGACTGTTACAGTCAATGGCAGTTAACTGACATCTTGCTTAGCACACAGGATATGTATAAGAAAACTTTTGAAGACGACATGAGCAGGTGTTGAAATTGCTCCAGTGCAGCAGTTGTCCTTTATAAAATCAGCAGTTTGTCATATGTTCAATAGCAGAGCAATTTATTTTAGCAAGTCAAGACAGGCTGAATGGCATGACACCAATATAAAATGGTTTTGATCTCATATCGATCTGATGTCTACACGCTTTCTTTTTCTACAGAACTGAACTGCACAAAAGTTGTCAGAAATGCGTGATGGATTACTTAATACCACTTTCAAAACTGTCTATATAAACATTAATATTATACATACTGTACATTTTCTGTGATAATCTAATTTCAACATAAATGTACATTATAACAATTCAAAGGCACAAAACAAGCACAGTGGGCGTGCAAGCTGTTTCTGGCCACAACATTATGGGAACAATTTCCATCAAAGAAACATTCCACTTGTGCCCAGTCCCTCCCCACCAAAATGCTGCCTTGTTCTTGGGGTTAGGGGTGAAGGACTTGCATGGCTTCAATCTAGGAGATGGCAGGATGGAGAGGAAATATGGGCTGGGCTGCAGAATAATTTGCTTGGGTGAGTGCTGGTGGTTACAGCTACATGCTAGAGCATGGAGATGAGCTTCTGTCTGGATCCATACAGGTATATCATAAAAAAATAATGAATTATAACTGTAATACACAATTCCATATTTATAATTATATTTGTAATCAATCAATTGTATTGAATAATCAGCTTACTGCATCACTGCAGTAAAACAATTAAATCTGTAAATCATGTACACTTCTAGAGGTTACTCAGTTACACACAAATATAATGTAATGGTTTCTATTGACCAATGTACAGCATACTTGAAATTTAGAAAGTAATGTATAGTGCCAAAAACATTCTTGGCAAATATTTTGCTAAGCTTGTCATGAGCTTTGTGCTTCGAGTAACTCATTCCTTGTCTCTATTTGTTTAAGGTGGTCTGTTCTGGCACTCAGCTGTCCTAGTAAACTTACAGCTGCCCACTCATGTTGTTAACTACTACGCTGTGCTAACATACTTCACATTTCCTTTTTGAACTTATTTTTAAGTAACATGTATTAACTACAATTAAATACATTTTGTTTAGCCAAAAATAATAGAAAATATGATAACTATAAAGCAGAAACAATGTATTTCACCCTCACCATGAAATCATCAATGGTCTTTCTTTTATTCTTTTATTTTATACTTACAAGCAGCCGAACAATTTGCCCATTTACCTTGTGACAAGTACAGAAACAAAACAATACAATTTATAGTACAATTCATAAATGATTCACAGTCATACTTTGCAAAAGTAAAACCACATTGTTCAATAGCAGTTACAGACATTCTTTAATGCAAGCCAATTGCTTTAAACATAATTTTTTAATTTAGTATATTTTATTGAATTTCAAAATGTCAGAAACAGAGTACATAACAAAACATACAACAACAAAGAACAGCAAAACAGTAAAAGCAGAACAATTAACCAGGAAAAACATCCAACTTCAAAGAAAGTAGTACACCCCCACCCCAAGTGCTGCTCTCAAATAACCCGAGAATGTACAATCATAAGACTGCTACATGTCATGATCAGTACATGGATAGTATAAACTACAATGAAAAGGTGTAAATTGGGGATTCTGGAAATAAAGAGAAGAATAGCATAAATTGCAAAGTAAACATTAAATAATGTAACTATTTAAAAGTGGTTAACCATACATATCAGATTTCCTATTTTTCCACAAAAGATTGAGATCTGTGCCTAACATTAGCAATATGTACTTCAGTATTTAAAGCACTAAGGGTTCGGCATGGCATTCATACTAAGATGAGTTGTGTCATATAACCAGTGGTGAAGAAGGATCACCTTAACTGTAGCAGAAACTGGCAATATAGTCCTTCTGATACCATGGTGTTATCCCTTAAAGTTCCCTAATACACAGACTTCCATAGTAGATGATTCATCCAAGTCAAAAATGGATCTAAATGCAGCTTAATAGATGTCCAAAATGGTATGACCTTTTCACATGTCTGTAACATATGCAGTAATGTGCCTTCTTTCCATTTACACCTGAAGCAGAGGTGGTGACTCTGTTGATCTGCCTGAGTTTCTGTGGCATAAAATAAAGATTATATGAACATACGAGTATATGAAATTTGCCAGCAGATAAAGGCCTAGAGGTCTATCAAGTCTGCTCAAATGTGCAGCTAGCACCCTTATTCTGCAGCTGCCCCTCCCTTCCAACCTTCCCTTCATTAACCCTCCCCTTGTCCTGCCCTATCCCCTTTTGAAGCAGTCCACTGTTCTACTGGATATCACTTCTGCAGGTAATGCATTCCACCCAGCCACCACTATCTCTGTAAAAAGTCTCTCTCATCTCTCTCATCTCCCTCATGAACCTTCCTCCCTCAGTCTCATATCATGGCCCCTGGAGGCCCTCCCTCCTTACTTTGAACAGCCCCTCTGTACCAGTCTTGTTTATTCCTTTCATGTATTTAAAGGTTTCAATCATGTCACCCCATCCCTCCTCTCCTCCAGTGAGTACATGTTCAACTCCTTCAACCTCCTCTCATATAAGTCCCCAGCCCTTGATCATCTTTGTTGCCCTCGGTGCACCCTCCAGTAACTTAATGTCCCTCTTCAGATACAGGCACCAGTACTGCATGCAGTACTCCAGGTGTGGTCTAACTAATGACTTATACAGTGGCAGAATCATGACAGAATTATGATGTATATTAAATTGCTGTAGCCAATAACAATTATGTTTAATCTATTGATATAGCTCAAGCCAAATCTTTTGCCTATCTGAAGAGGCCCAGTCAAGGTGAAGAGTATTTTACCTGTAGTAACACCAGACAGTATCATTGGATCATGAGTTTGGAAAAGAGAATATTGTTGAGAAATGGCGGTCTGAATGTGTGGGCTTTGTCAGATCCTTATCAATAGAAAATTCCTGATGTTCCATGGTGGGGGCACTAAATGTAAGCTCAGGGCTTGAGAGAGTTGCGATACTTAAACAAATGTTAGGTTATATCTCCATTAGAGGAAATGAAATGCTAGCAATCTACCAGAAGCAGAAATTATTGCCATGTTAGTATCTATACCTAAGGAAAAAATACCCTGGAATAGAATAGTAAGGTATTTTACACTTAGGATTTTAAAAATAGGGATTGGTGAAGGCTACAAGTAGGTGAAATATGAAAATATTCAATAAATTGAAGTGGGCTTATAAGGACCAATATATTGGTGTCCATTTTAAAGCCAAAGGAACTGTAGAGGAGACAGAAATATTAATGCAGGGAACTGAATGTTATGACCCTTGCATAAGGATCTTTCAGTAGTTAACCAGTGTGGCTCATAGGGAATCAGGTAAGGTGGCTGGAGCAGTGTAGCCCCATTTAAAGTATGTTGTTTCACGAAAAGCCAGGTAATTAAAATAAAAATTTAGAAGATGAAGGCCTCCAAAGTTTTGGGGTTAATTAACTTATATAAGAACCACAAATAGCCTTACTTCACCACAGGCATTAAGTAAGGTAAGATTGAAGTTAGCGAAACCAATCTTGCAGTAAAATAATATCCAACATTCCTACGGCATAGAATACGAGGCAGTACATTCATTTTAATTACATTAATGCATCACCATAAGAACAAAAGTAGGGTCACCCATCTATGTAAATAAGATTTAATAGTACTTAAAAGCACATTTAGATTAAGTTTCTTTAATTCACAGAGGTACCTTGAGATGCATAGACCAAAGTATTTAAGCACGTTGGGTTCCCATTGTAGCCCCAGCTGAGTAATATCTGACTTAGAAATGTATGAGTTTAAAGATAACACAGAGGTTTATTCAGATTCAACTTATAGGCTAAAAGTTTATCAAGGAGGCAATCTCAGTTACGGCAGCAGGAATGGAACTGTCAGGGTGGGATAAATGCAACAATATGCCATTGGCAAATGCTGATAACTTATATTCTGATTGATGGATTCAAATACCTGAATCCCTGAATTTGCCTTAAAGTCGTAAAAGCAGGTGCTCCACATAAAGATTAAAAGAAAATGTCATCCACTGCCAACTCTAGGAGTATGTCAACAAATACAACTTCGTCTCTCCTCAACAACACAGGTTTAGGAAATATCATAGAGCCACATCGCACTGGCCCATTTCACAAACGGGTTATTAGAAATTGGATACAGGTAATTTCACAGGTGTTGTTTTCCTTGACCTGACCAAGGCCTTCGACCTGCTCGATCATAAACTGCTCCATGTCAAGTTAAGAATCTCTACTACTCAGTGGTGATGGCTACCTGGTTTCAAAACTACCTCACTGGGCAATCCCAGACAGTCAGCATTGGAGGGGCAACCTCTACGGCCATGGCTGTTTGGTGTTCCTAAGGGCTCCATCTAGGGTCCACTTCCCTTTTCCCTATTTGTTAACTCACTAACAGCAGACAGCCTCTCCTGTGAAGCCATCCTATATGCAGATGATCTAGTATTGTTCCACAGTGCCAAGTCACCTACCTGCCTCTTCTACACATTAACACTCAAACACTGAGCTGCCCATGAATGGTTCCTAAGAAATAGACTCCTATTCAACTCAAGGTAAAACAAAGGCCATGCCCGTGTGGTCAAAACCCAACATCTCTAAGCTGTTCAAAACTCTATCCACCCTAACTGTACTATCTTCAAACACCCCCTCCTTGAAAATGTGCCCTGTTACAAGTACTTGGGTGTCACCCTCGATCCCTCACTAACCTTTGCCATGCACAAAAGCACCACAGTGCAGCATATAAACCAGAAGCTAGGGATAAGTTTCTGATTAAAGCGCTACCTTACCCCTGAAGCCTAGACTACCATTGCCCAAGGCAACCTCCTTCGCCTCCTTGAATACTGTGCCACCATCTATACACATACCTCATCACAACTGCTCTTGAGACTTAATATAGCTTACAATAACATCTGTAGATTTACAATGATGGCATCCTGTTCTATTGACCATTGCTCACTATACCAGTCCCTGGGCTGGCTCCCCGACAGAAACAACTTTCTTGGATGCACCATAGTCAATACCCTCAGAGTGGAAGTTCTCCTCTCTTCCACCTGTTCAAGAAGAAAACCTGCCCCCACAATCTTAGGCATTCCACAGTCCATCCATTTGAAGTTCCCTGGGTTTTCAACTCCATGGGTGCAAAAACTTCTCCTTTGCCATCCCAAACTATGGAACAACCTACCTGACTCCCTACACTCTCTAGACTCACACTTAACTTTCAAATCACACTATAAAGAAGAATTGTCAGCTACCACGTGTATCTGTCCCTCAAGATGAATGTTCAAGTTAAAGTTCCAGCTCAGGTATATTGCAGGAAAGCTCCATTGAGCAATCTCATTCACAAGGAGGTTCTGGGTGCATGGTTACAACAAATATACAATGCAGGCAATAGGTGGCTAGGACGCCAACATGGTGGGTGCCTAATTCGAGAGCTCCTCTAGGACCAGACAGTGAAACAGTTTGAGCATCAAGACCCTCGGGAGTAAATAACCCTAACACAACCAATAAATGGGGTAAGTGCCCCTTACCAGTGGCGCCAGAAGAAGTGTCATCGCACCCTCTTGTGTGTTGGTAGTGCGTTGGAACCGAGTGGGGAGAAGAGCAACAAGTCATGCAGGCCCCAGTGCAATGAGAGTGAGCTAGCAGACTGGATTGGCAGGAGACTATAGCTGTGTGGCGGGCTGAGGCAGAGCGGCATGGGGAGTTTCGAACAACGGCTAGAGGTCCAGTCGGCAGTTCAACCCTGTTAGCTCATCCTTACACGCTGTCACACTGGAGGCAAAATTAGCACCCTTGGTTTCCTGCTTGTGCATTTTATACAGATGGCTCAATTTAATGAGGGGAAACGTCAGTCCGAATATTGAATCTGCTGCAGCCATGCCATCAGTAGCAGACTCATTATAGCATATTACACAAATGTTGGAAATGGTTTTAAACAAGGTGGAGGCTATAAATACCCAATTATCAGGTACAGCAACTGATGACCGAGACTTACAGGACTGCATGAATGTGTCAGAGCAATGGGTGGAGGCATGTGAGCAGAACCAATCTAAGCCAATATATAGGCTGCAGGTACAGGAGGAAAAAATCACAGCGCTCAGGAAAGAATTGAGAATCAGGAGAATAGAGCCAGAAGGAATAACCTGTGCATTATAGGCATACCAGAAGGAGCGGAGGGCCAGAATATGGAGAGGTTTTTGAATGAAATGTTGCCTACTATGTTAGGGGACAGATGGATGGAAATATGGACATTGAACATGCGCATCAGCTTGCATCTAGGAGGACAGGTCTCCTGTACAGCCAAGGCCAATAATAGCATACTTCCTGTGATACTCCACAAAGGAGAGACCTTAGGTCGGCCAGAGATATGGGAGATGTGTGCTGACAAGGGGTCACTGTGCTGTTCTATCATGATTTTGCCTAAGAAACTGCCAGTAACAGGCATGCTTTTGGTCCCCTCAAGAAATTGTTATATCAAAACAACTTTCACTTCAAATTTAGAGACCTTACGAAGTTGCTGGTTGCAAAGGAGGGCAGGGAGGTGGTGGCAGAACCCTCGGACATAGAAAGATGGCTTGCTAAATTCTGGCCCAAATTGTCTATTCCTCCTCACCCAATAGGCGACTTTGGGAACCTAATACCTTGAAAGGGGCCATTTGGACAGGCATCAACATCAAGGGAGGGCAAGTGAGGCGGTCATGCAACATTAAAGTATGGCCCCCAGCATTGCCTGGCCCTCCTGAACCTGCACTGCTGTGGTTCACAGATCCGGATCACCCCACAATCTTCACATAAGATGAATACCGCCTTGGCACCTTGAGCAGTTCACAGAGCGGCTCGGCATCGTGAGATCTAGAAGTGGGGCCAATACCACATGATGCTGTAATGGCGGCCCTCCAACAAAAGTGTTTGGGATGATAAACCTCTCTTCCTCATAATGTCCAGCCCCTGCCCTGGAAGCTGTGGACATGGACACTAGTCTGTCAAAGGCTTGGCGATATAGCGAATCTCGTTGATAGAGGTGGTTGATGCTGCAACTCCCATCAGACCGGGTTGATCTCCATGCAGCTGCAGTGACCAAGAATGGTGCAGGACATGCAGATGTAACCCCACTGGCTGGTGAAGGTTCGGATGAACTCCTTGGATGACAGTCTGGACTTGTATAGCTGCAGCACCATAAATATGGCTGTATACTGATCTCATAGCTAATTCTGTTTTGCTTTTACTGCACCTATACCCTGAAGGGATTCAGGGTTTCAAGGTTACTAAAGGCACGGTCATTGCTCTTCCCCTATTCCTCTAAGCTGTGTATGGTACTCTATAGTTACAGTGACATTATATCAAGGGTGTTAACGCCTGGGACCTGGTATATTTTTTTGCATAAGGGATTGAGTGGGTGTCTCTCATAATGGGATGCCCTCTCTCTTCCTGCAATGCAACTTATAGTTCGTACCTGTGGTCTTTACTGATAGGTAAGGTCACTTACCCCACTTCCTCCTCCTCTGTCCGAGGGCCTCTCCCTAGGGGTGCTCCCTAGGAGGTTCTTGGTGAACCCCTTTCCTTTCCTATTTCGTTGTTCCCCTGATGGTCCGGCACCGACCTTTGGTTCATTGCCAGTCCAGAATGCTGGATCGTTATCGGTTCTAACCAATCACCTCCTACAAGGATTTGGGGCTAGTGTAGCTGAGGCTGCTAATTTGTAAGGGCTTCTTTCACAGAACCTCGATCCTATGACCTTGTGCATATTAGTTAAGTTTACGGGTGTGTTATACAAGTGTTGGGTTCTTTAGGGTTAGGGGTTGGGCAAGGTTGCTTTCCAACCCCTGGTTAACCTACATATACTTAAGATATTTAGACATATAGGTTATAGTGTAGTCATTGGTTATAGTAGGTTTTAAGCTCTGTGATATATCTCTTTGTTGCAGCTTACAGGTTAAGGCTTGAATACATTTTGCATTTTGGACTCTAATTTCCTTCCCATCTGGCAGTATAGGCAGGGTTGAATTTGAATTTCAGTATCTATTTACAGATTTTGAGTTTAGCTCATAAGGTGATATACTAGCTTGTCACCTGGGTACAGTTCTGGGACTAATAGCCGCTACGGACATCTCAAGTCAGTATGTGTCCGCCTACAGCTTAGCTAGCCCTATTAGTTCTCCCACAGTCCTGGTATCCTGGAATGTCAATGGATTGAAGCATCCTGTTAAACGGACTAAAGTGCTGCAGTACTTGTGCCCCTAGGCTCAGACATTGCCCTACTTCAGGAAACACCTTCTGAAAAAGGCAGTCACTTGGATGAAGAAGGCATGGGTGGGGCTGTGTGCGCTAGTTGGCTATGTCCAAGTCTGGGGGTAGCCATTCTGATCTGCCGCTCCTCCTCATGGACTTTGGAGGATTCCAAACATGACTCACAGGGCAGGCGGGTGGTTGCCAGGCTATCATCTCCAGAAGGAAGTTGATTTTTGTAACCTGTATGCACCCAATGTAGAGCATGTGAAGTTTTTCCCACAATCAGTCAGGCCATCTCTTCCCTCACTCAGGATGAGGGGCAATCCCTATTATAATAGGAGGAGATTTCAACATGGTGGCAGACATATTTGAGGAAAAGTCTAATCCTTCCCCTCATGCCAGAGTCAAGGCTAATTTAGCCCTCCAGGAAATGCAGCAGGAATGGGGCTTAACAGATGTGTGGCATAGGGACAACCCAGATGGGAGGGACTATACAGTTTACTGTCCTGTACACTCTACTCACAGCCATATAGATTACTTTTAGCTAATGTGGTATCAGCTTAGAATATTCTTAATGCTAAAATTGGGAATATTCTTATTTCAGACCATGCTCCTGTGTCGATTTCCTATCACAGGTGAGGGGGCAGTCTAAAAGGCATTCTGGAGGTGTAATCCTGTTATTGCTTAAAGATTCAGAATTTTGTAGGATGCTGTCCCAGGCAGCAAAGGAATACTTGCTCTTAATGCTCATTGTGGGGTCTCTCCTGGCACAGTATGGGAGGCCTTCAAGGCAGTGATTAGAGGCCGCATCATTGCTTTCTTGGCTGCTAAAACAAAAGGCGAAAGGCCAATCTGGCTCAATGGCAGGCTGATATGGTGACTTTGAGTCCTGCTTCAAGGCCTTCCCTACTCATAGGAGAGATATAAGTCTCTAATTTGGTGCATAGTGGGCCTTAAATATCAAATAAATGCCACCTTACACAAAAAGGCAGAGTGGGTCTTAATGAGATCCAAGCACGGATACTGGAAGGGAGTGGTAGGCTGCTTACCTTTAGGTTGCAAGCAACAAGCGTCATCTCAGTATTCAAGCCCTTCGTTCAGCAGGGGTAAGAATGCCCACAAAGCCCAAGACATTAATGATACCATGAAGGTATTCTATCAAAACCTATATAAATCACAGGTTGCTTTCTCAGCTCAGCAAGTGGAACAAGAGATTGATCAGTTCTTTCAGAGGTTTGTGTGCCCTGGAATTACCCCAGTGCAAAGGACCAACCTGGACACCTTGACAACCCCAGTGGAACTACGGCAAGCTCTATTCCGTATGGTGAAAGGCAAATCTCCTGGCCCAGACAGGATGGCGGCCGAGTTATACCAAGCAATGGTTGATGATATCTCACTTGCTTTACAGGAAGCTCATGCAGCTGGCGCATTCCCTCCATCTATGAGAGGCCCTGTTCATCCATACCAAAAAGTCTAATGACCCTACAGACTGCATTAACTATCATCCGATCTCCTTACTTCCTGTTGATACTAAAGTTTTGGCCAAGATTCTAGCCACATGGATGCAGGAGGTGCTACCCTCAATTATTCATCCAGCGCAGGTGGGCTTTATGCAGGGCAAATCTGGCTCTGACAACACCAGGCTTCTCCTTAATTTAAATTGGATAGCCTCTCACTCCCACACAAGCCATGGCTGCTTTGACAATAGACTTTACTAAGGCCTTCGACTCTGTTGGATGGCATTACCTGCATCTGGTCCTGCCAAAGTATGGCTTGGCCTAATTTTTGTCAGTGGGTGGCTACATTATATGGATCCCGATGGCTGAGTATTGACCAACACCACAATTTTGTCTCCCTTTCAGCTGCGGGGAACCAGGCAAGGGTGCCCCTCTTCCCTTTGTTATTTCTGATTGCCTTAGACCCTCTTATAAGGGCCTTTGGTGCATCACCTGAGATATCAGGCATCACAGTTGCTGGGAAATCGTATCCTCGTAGCTGCCTATGCTGATGACCTGCTCCTGACCTCTCCCATCCTGAAGAGTCACTATGGCATGTCTTACCTCTGTTGCAGGTGTTCTCATCCTTTTCAGGTCTTTGTGCCAAACAGAAAAAACTCTTCTGACTCCGCTCAATGCAAGTTGTAGCAAACAATGTTTACAGGGGACTGACTTGGTATGGGCGAGTCGGGGACTATCATACCTGGGCATTTTAGTACCGGCTAAGTGGACTGACCTCAAAGGGTTAATTTTGCACCATTGCTATCTCAGCTCACAGCAGAGATAGATAGATGGAAAAGACTCCAGCTTTCTTTACCTGGGAGGGTTGCAACTATCCGCATGCTTCTGCTGCCACGAGTTATGTATTTAAGAATCTCCCAATATGCCTTTCCCCTAAGATCTTTTCTCCATGGAGAATCTGTTATCTCATTTTCTATGGAGGGTAAAGCTCCCAGATGGAGTAAGCATAAATTAAGGCGCATTGGTCCTCGGGTCTAGGATCCCCTGGCTCCAAGGATATAATTTAGCTTGTACAGCGCAGCTGCTACTAAGTGGTTTGTCCCCAGTTTGATATCCTCTCTCCTTTTGGCCCAGTTGGAGGCAGACTTAGTGGCAAATATTCAGTTGCACTGGTTCTTACATCCAACGTCCTGATCCCAGCGTACTCTGGCACTGGTAGTTACAGAGACTAAGCGAGCCTGCATCTGCTTATGTCTCACTCCCATACACCACAGGGAAGCACAAGCCCCCATGGCTGTATAGCTCACTGTGGCATAATAAGGCCTTAATGACTGAGGATACCCCTCTTCATTGGCCTACATGGGAGGCTCAGGGAATCCGGTATATACAGGATTTATGCCTACTTGGCTCTTCAACTCTGATGTCCTTTGCACAATTGCAGCAGAAATTTCAGATCCCAGGTAGGGATTTTTGGAGATTTCTTCAATGCATGAGTGCTATACAGCTCAAAAGCCCTGTGTGGTCATGGATCCAAAGTGGGAATGGCTGTCCCATAGGCATGAAACATCCTCTAGTGGAGGTCTCATTGGGCATTTTATAAGACCTGGAGAGATGCACAGGCAAATTCATCCACTCCATGCAGGCTGAAATGGGCTTTACTGAACACCCATATCTCTCAGGAAGCTTGGAATTGATATCTTCGGGTTGTCATTACACATATGCAGATACAAAAGTCATTTCATACAGCTCAAAATATTGTTGTTTTGGTATCGAACACCTGAATCCTTGCATTTTCATGGCCTACTGCAAGACTCTAACTGTTGGCGTGCCAGCATCCCGGAGGTCACTTGCTGCACATTCTTTGGGAATGCCACTGCTTTTACCTTTCTGGTCTGCCGTAGCCCAGGATTGCTCTACAATCTTTGGAACTCAGATACATTTTCTGACCCCAAGCTTTTATTAGGGATACCTCATCTCTCATTGCCATATCTCAGCCTAAGAGGCAATGGATTTCTTGCTTTATTAGAAGCTGAGCAACTGGTACTTAGACACTGGCACCAACCAGCTCCACCATCCCATAGTAGCTGGCATGCTGCACTTGCTAGTTTAGCCATATTAGATCATCTGTCCTGTATTCAAGGGGTTGTATGGATAAATACAATGCCAGATGGGATGCTTATCTTCATTCTTTTCTCTGTAGAGTGCCAATTTCTGATTGTAATCCTCCTTTATATCCTGTGTTAATATATGTTTATGGTAAATAAGTCTGACATTAGAATTTTTAATATTAGAGGTCATTAGCTGACCTTAGAGGTTCAGTGTATATGCCTATTTGTATAATGTATGTGCATATTTAGAGCTTGTTTTTTTTCTTTCTTTCATTTTGTGTACAAGTTAGGCCACTTGTATGGCCTTTTGGTATGTATGTATGCATAAAAATCAATAAAATTTTCTATGATAAAAACAATGCAGGCAATAACATAACAATACATAAATAGCGGACCAGGTCCATACAAGGTACATGGGTAAACAGTCCTGGGTGAAAACAAAACCAAAAACATATTTAGTACAAGTTGTTTAAGGAAGGTGGTGTAATGAGAACAAACTAAGGAAGTAAGGAGAAAGCTAGGAGGAGTTTAGAAACAGTTACAGGTGTCCTTTATTTTTGAAAGTACCAGTTTTTTGAAGAAATTTACTGAGACTACACTGGATAGTTTCAGAGTGGATTGCAGCTGGTTCCAAATAGTTGGTAGGGCACTTAAGAAGGCACATCTGCTAAAGGAGGTATGAGTCCTAGGTGCGTTGAGTAGGATTAAATCTGATTTCTAAGGAAATAAGAGCTGTGGGCAGTATGGATAAGTGCTACTAAATAGAAGTTTTAGGGTCCAAATGCCAGCATGGAGTGTCGTCTAATTGTAAGTGAAGTCCAGCCAACAGATGCATATAGTTCGTAATGGTGGGTTCAGTACGGGTAGTTTGTAATGAAGCACAGGGCACGGTGATAGAGAATGTTCAATTTGTTTAGGTTAGTGATTGCTGCAGAAGTGTATAATATGTCCCCATAGTCAAATAAGGGAGGAAGGTGGTGTGAACAAGCCTGAGTCTGGTTTCCAGGGAAAGAGGACCTATTTCAGAAGAAGAAGCCTAGTCTAGCTTTAGTCTTCTGGACAGGTCGTCAATGTGCTCATTGAAGGAGAGCTTGTTGTCTAACAAAAGCCAAGGTATTTAAATTTAGAGACAACTTCCAGTGGTTCACCTAGGGATGTAATGATGAACTCTTTAGGTGGGACAGTGAGGGTGACAGAGGAAGTATTAGGGGTGAAAATCATGGCCTAAGTTTTTTAGTGTTTAGGTGGAGTTTGGTATTGATGAGATTTGTTTCTAGCTGTGTGAAATCGACTTGAAGTATATCCCGACTTCGATATTGTATGGCCAGATGTATACAAACTGTATTGTCTGCAAAGAAATGCAAGGTTGACCTGGTTATTTGAGAATTGAGGTTGTTGATATATAGGAGAAGAGTATAGGACTAAGATGGAACCTTGTGGGACTCACCTAGTAACTGGTAAGGAAGCAGAGAACAGCCCATCAGCTTTGACTTTCTGCATCCTACCTGATAGGTATCCGGAGAACTATTTGGTAGTAGCTAGGGTAGCGTCAATATTGGTGAGCTGCTCACAATTAGAAGTATGGGCAATGGTGTTGAATGCTTTACTCAAATCTAAGAATACTGCACCGGTAATTTGTTTAGCATCCTTGGCTGAGATCCAGTCATCGGTGACTTTATCTAGTGCAGTAATGGTGCTATGATTAGGCGAAAGCCTGATTGGGCTGGATTGAGGAGAGTAAGTTTCCAGATGATTCTTAAATTCTATATAAATCAATTTTTGAGGACTTTTGAAAGGATAGCAAGATTGAGTTCGTCTGTAATTGTTTAAGTAGCCATAGGTCGCCAGATTTAAATAAGGGTATGATATGAGCAGATTTCCAGCATAATGGAACTACTGCAGAAGAGATAGAGAGGTTGAATGTATGGAGAATGGGAGCAGAAAGATAGCGGTAGCCGACTTTTAAGAAAAATGGTTCTAAGCCATCGTCTCTGGAACTTTTGTGGTATCTAAATTGATGAATGAATCCTCAACTTCTTTGAAGCTGAGGGGAGTAGCTGGAAAGGATGGGCTGTAGCTTACAGAACAGTGATAGGGCTAGCATGGATATTAGTACAAGATGCATACAGTGATGCATCAAAGCTAGACCAGCTGTGGCAAAGTGAGAATTCAGTTCTTGAGGATTTGGTAATTGTTCTCAATAACTGTGCCATTTATGTTGATCTTAGCTGGGATGGAGGGAGCAGCCAGTCAACCTTCAATAGACTTGATGGTCCTCCAAATTTTCTGCAAGTTTCGTTTGGCTTTTCCAGCATGGAATGTAGTAATTCGCTTTGGTAGGCAGATATGTTTTTACACAGTGTTCCTAGCTGCTCTAAATGTCTGTCAATCTGTCAGATTCTTAGTTCTTCTTGCTAGAGCCCAGAGTTTATCTTTGGTTTATAAGTGTAGTTGTGAGCTCCCATGTAAACCAGGGGTGGGAGACCTTGCACGTATGCACCTTAATAAATGGGGCATGCTTGTTAGTCAGGGTGGTGAGATTTTCATTTAGGTTAGAGACAGCCTCATTGACTGTTTTAGGAAGGTACAGATCTTGCCATTTGATCTTGCTAAGGTTGGTCAGATAGCTCAGGTGTTGAATTTATGAAAGAAATGCTTAATTTTGAACTTAGGCTGATTTGGGCTTTGCTTTGATGTCTTGTACAGACCACAACTCCATGATCTCTCATATTGTTGGAAAAACAGCTGATTGTAGTATTTTGTGGGATGGGTGGTAAGTATGACATCGATGAGAGAACTATTGGCAGTGTTGGTGGTGTTAATCCTAGTGGGCTCACTAATTATCTGGGCAAGACCTAGTTCATCACAAAGGATTTCAGGCTATGCGATTTGTGTGTGAGCCAATCCATGTTGAGGTCTCCAAGATCAGTGTTTCTGTGTTGGCTGTTGTAACTAAGATTTTAGGACGTTGCTGATTTCAGATCCACCAGTTGGAGGTCTGTAGCGCTGATTACTGTAATAATTTAATTGGAGGAAGGTAGAATTTCAGAGATACGATTTCATGTTCCTTAGATTTAGAATTGCAGAAGATGTCACTAATAGTGAATTTGGATTTGCAAATAAATACGCCCCGGTATTCCTATCAGCCCTATAGAAATTATAGTTGAGGAGAGTTATTTGCTGGTCCGTAATAGTATTTTTAAGCCAGGATTCGGTGATAATGATGAGGTCGGGCTCAGTGTGTGCAGTCCAGGCTTGTAAAAAGTAAATTTTTGGGCAAACTTAAAATGTTGACCAACATGAATTTAAGGCCAGGGAGCGGCAGCAAACTCGTGAGGTGAGAGAACATTGACAGAGGACCTGGGTTTAGTGCTACATTACTTGAGCAGAGAAGGGGCAGGAGCAGGAGTTTTTAGAGCTGTTGTGATGGATCTGGATGCTTTTTAAGCTGTGACCAGCTAATAGTACTGGTAGGGGATACCATTTTAGTGCTATTATAGTACAGTCTAATGTGGCAGCTAATAGATAGTGGGGATAATGCTCTGAGTGACATGTGAGAAGGGGTAATAAAAGCAGGTGAGTGGGGAGTGGGTTGTAATTAAAGGGAGGGATGGCTTTGGATGAGTGTTAGTGCAGTGAAAGGGGGCGACATAAATAGCAGTGAGATGTTCCAGGGTAGGTTTTGAACCTGGGACTTCATTGTGATAGCATATAGTTAGGATGCTAGTGAGCAAAATAAAATGACAATGGGGAGGTGAGTCATGGTTCAGCAGAGCAGGCTAGTGCAGGGGAAAGGGATGGGGTGCCTAGAGACAGGGTAGTTTGCAACGGTCTATGCCCTTAACGTGGCGAATACAGTGAAACAGCTCTATGGGGTGGAGCTAATTGAGTATTTAATGGAGGCCTGGGAGGGGGTGGGGAGTGGGAAGAAAAATCCCGGCAGGGACTGAACCAGGAGCATAGATATAAGCGCTTTCATCTGAGCCAATCGGGCTTGCTTCAAAAGCACCACGTTGAGATTGGCTGATAACAAGGGTAGCTCGCTGGCTGCTGGTTGCAGGATTCCTGGCAGAAACCTGGCAGTAACAAATTGTTTTAGTAAGAAAGAGAAGGCAGGAGATTCATCGGGAATGGGAGTGGGCAGTGCTAATGGGTCTATATAATAGCATGCAGGAGGGGGATAGTAGGTGGGTGAACAATTATGGCTTTGCCATACCTCTCAAGCAGTGAAGTCTGATGAGGAGGTCTCAGATGGTGGCTTTAGAGTGCCGACCGCCCGGTGTCCATGGTCCACACGGAGGCATCTGAGCTGGGATCCTAGTGGGTTCTCAGCTAGAGAAAGGAGAGAGGAGCTCAAATTAATAGTGGGGCAACACAAAGGCTAGCAGTCTGAGTGAAAACAGCTCAATTAGCAACTGAAAAGCCTGTGATTTCCTTGGTGCCTTGCCATCTGGAGAGAGCTATGAAGTCATGAAGGGGCTGTAACACTTGGTTGCAGGGAACATTTTAGACAATTAACACAGTTTTTGGCAAATCAGCCACAGTTCAGTAATTTGTAGTACAATTTTCAAGTAAAACAGTGCCTTAGCAAGACAGGAAATGCTAGTCAGCAAGACAGGATATGCTAGTCAGCAACAAGCAAACCTAAAGTACCAAAATGGTATGCCTCAGCAAGACAGAATGAGATAAAGCTGCTAGAAGGCTTAGTTGTAAAAAGGGGATGGTAGGAATTGCAGTTGTTGACAGTAAGTAACCAATAAATTGAAACATCAGATAGGAGTGGTCTAGTGAGTTACTTATTTTAGTCCCAATCTCTTTGAATCTACTGTATACCAAATGGATTGTGCTGTACAGTACTGATAGCCTACTTGTAACCATGTGTACCTGGACTTGCATATTACTCTTATTCCAATGTGTTCTATTCTGTGTACCATCTTAATCTATGAAACTGCACTGCCTGTGTTACTTATGTGTCATCTACATGGCCTGGATCATGCCTGAAAATGGTCCTTTGGATCAGCTAGCCTACCTGGTAGACAAATAAAAAAATAAAAAAATAAAAGTGACATAGGGCACCCTGTCAGGTACTGGAAATAACAGAAAAAGATTTAGAAATATCCCTTTTACACAATACTGTAGCTGAAGGATGGGTATATAAAATGTTATTTTATTTATTTCTTTTATTTTATTATTTGGCAACCAGATACACCCACTAGGCACAAGTGCCTAGTTTCAGGGTGACCCGGTGCACTGGAGTAGTTTGATGACTTGCTCAGAGTCACACACATGCTATAATGCGAGGTTCTTGGAATCAGACCCAGGACTGCTGGATGTACCAAGCTAATTTGCAACTCATCACTCTAACCTCTAGGCTATACTGCCAACCCACCAAGAACTTTGACCCACTGAATAAAATCTAAGAGGATACTGTAGGCCCTGAGGGAAGCAAATGGATAGGCCAGGACATTCAGTCAAATGCTTTCTCGGCATGCAGGAAACCAGGGCCACAGGGATCTTGGATTCACTGGAGGCTGAGATAAGATAAAACTATTTTCAAGTGTGGTCATTTAAAACTCATCCTTTTATAAAACCCACTTGTACTAGACAAATTAAATGTGAACACACTCATTCCTGTCTGTGGGCCATAATTTGTGAAATAATTTTAAAATCTGTATTAATAAGGAAATAGGAGATAACTAGAAGTGAGAAACTCATCCTTCCCAGGTTTAAGGAAGAATAATTACAGGCCTGCATAAGTTAGAGTTCAGGAAGTCATGCTTGTGAATGTAATTAAATACAACAGTAGGTATAGTGGTAATTACATCAACAAATGTTCTATAACAATTACTAAAAAATCTGGTCCTGGTATCTGATCAACATGGAGAGAGGCAATAGCCCAGCAGACATCATCAGGAGTGATGAGCCCTTGAAAGGAATCACTTTGGGCTGTGGTGAGATGCGGTAGAAGTGTTGTCTGTATATATTCAGTATCAGCAATAAGGGTTTGAAGATGAGGTCAGTCTGATCTGCAGAATATAAGCGCTCATAGTAGGATCTAAAGATCTCCACAATATCCTGGGATTAGTGACCAACTCAAAGAGACATCAACATGGATACCCCTCACAACTCAGGAGGATTTCTGCTGCCTTAACAGCAATGCTAGTAATTTGCCTGTCTTTTCTCCCTGGCCCAGGTACCTCACCTTTGTACTAATGATAGCTAAATCTGCTTGTTCATTCAATAAAGTGAGGTTATTTGGAGCAGAGAGAATTGAGAATCAACCAAGTCAACTCTGGGGTACAGGAGGAAATGGAGGTTTCTATGGAGCAAATTTGGGAAAGCAAAGTTTTAAGATGCTGTTGACCTCCTTTGCTTTTCTGAAAGTCAATCATATACATTCCCCCGGATCGCAACTTTTATAGCATCCCATAAATGACTAATTTATACACTGAAGACCTATTTGCATCCAGAAAAGAAATTATCTAATTTCTCAAGGTATCCACAAAGGTGGTATTGCATAATAATTGGTTATTAAATCACCATGCCATATCTCTGTCCTAGCCACCCTTAATGGAAAGTGCTAAACAGACTGGGTCGTGATCAGAAATGACCAACTCTTTAATTTCACGAAGTTATAATCACTGGAATAGTTTCCTGATTCTGTAAAGGAAATCTATTTGGGAAAATGAATTTTGGAGAGTAGAATAAAAAGTGTAGCTGTGTTCCATGGGGTGCAACAAGTGCCAAGGTTCTATTAAGCCCAGAAGGCCCATAGAATCCCACAAACCTCTCTGGGTAGGGGAAAGATCCTTTCAAAGAGAACCTAATCTGTCCAAATCTGTCTGGAAGACTAGATTCCAGTCCCCACCAGAATTAGAGGAACATGAGTGAATGATGCTAATAAAGAGTTAAGGTAAGAAACAAATGGGGATTATCAGATACCTGACCGTAAACAGAACCCAAAAGTACTTCATGGAGACCTAGTCTATCATGTATAATAATATATTGCCCTTCAGGATCCCAGTGTTTCAAAAGTAAATAGAAGGAAGTCTCCAAGCAATTAAAGTACACACTCCCTTTTCTTAGTACTGTTCCTGGCACCGAATGCTTGACCCTCCCAAGATCAGCTCAGATATGTTAATTGATCTCTTTTAAATGGGATTCCTGAAGAAATGTGACATCTGTGCCCATCTGCTTCAGGTGTTTAAGGATGAAGTAGTGTTTTTAATATCCTGAGTGCCTTTTACATTCCACGTAGAAAATGTGTAGTGACTACCCATTAAACAACTATTGTATATACAATAAAAGGTCAAGACTGCCACAAAAACATACTGCATCATAAAACAGAAGAAGTGAAAAAGTAGCAACCCTCCTCTCCCCAGAAATCTGCCAACCTGAAGTGATCCAAAGGAAACAAAGAACAACATATGAAGAATAAGGAGAAAAAAAGACAAACATACTGTACATCAGAGTGCAGTAGTATCTTTAGATAACTAACTCGATCACTAAAACCATCCCTCCAAAATGACAAGGTCTGTGAATAGTGCTCACCAGAGCTCTATATCAACACAAAACTCCAACTACCCCAAAACACAAAGTATAAGATGACTCCTATTCATGTCACCCCCAGCCCAGTAAAGAAACAGAAAAAAGAGAAAGTAAAGGGGTGGCACCCTACAGTCTTATCTATAACTATAGTGATACCAGAAGAGCTAAGATAAAATGCAGGTGATATATGTAGCAAGTACCATAGTATAGGTGGGGTCATATAATACAGCAATAGAAGCAATCACAGCCTAAAAATGGGCTGATTAGGAAATAGCAACTCCTATAGAAACAAAGAACAGCAAAGCAGGACTAACAATAGTGAGCATATTACCCCTATGTCTGTGATAGATCACCTTTTAAAAATAGCGCAAAGAGCAAAGAGCTACAATACTGTATGTCCCACACAAAAGTGGAGGTCCTTAATATTAGACAACAATGCAGCTCTACAACGTAAGTCAAACACAGCACTATCAGAAGACTAATATGGACTGATGAAGAGGACAGTCAACAGCAAGTAAAATAGTGATTTTTTAAGGAGGTCCAGAAATAAATATTTTAGTTAAACTCTGGCTTGTTCAGGGAAGTAAATGCCTTTCAGTCCCAATTCTTAACCACCTCAAGCATAGTTAGATGAACTAGTCAGTATTTAATGTGGGCTGCTGGATGCTTAAAAGTCAGCAAGTGATATGCAGCTCATTTCTAACATTTTGGAAATGGCAAGTCCTATATAATTAAAATTTGCTTATCCTCCCACAGCACTTTGCTTGCTCTGAGCTTTACTGAGGATATGTTGCTTATCCAAATAATTAAGGAGTCTAAACATCATTGACTGTGGTCTCTCTCTTTCTGACAGCATAGGGCACAGGGACCCATGTGGCCACTCATTGATATACTGGGGCCATGTGGAGACAGATCAGTGATTTTTCACATACTGTAGATGCTGAATGAATGCTAGGATGTCTTTACCCTCACATTTTCAGGAAGACCAAGATGAAAAGATTATTCCACCAGCTTCATCCCACTTGATCATCTAAGTGGTCTTCCAAATTAGTGATCTTCTGCCATAATTGGATCAAGTCAAAGTCTGTCTTGCAGCACCAATCCTCCATGGAGCTCATTCAGGCTTCCAAGTCTCCCACATCATATAAGTTCCAAGATAGTGGGGCACAGAGTTTTTATATCATCTGATAATGTGGTTAAAATGTCCCTAAGTAGAGCAAGTTCTTGTAAAACTGAATGACTGTTAGAAAATTGGTTTTGCGGTGGCAGAGAGGTACTGAGGTAGCATCTTGTTTAAGCCACTTCAGGCCCTTATCCTTTTACGGGTCAGTGGTGGTGTATGACACACCACTGGCTGTTCTTCAAAGTGTCCTTTGATTCCATAATTTGTGGACACAAAGTAAGGAACAACATTATAGAAATATAATGCTGTTCACTAAGGAGATAATTTTTTGCAGAGACAGCATAAAAGTATACAAGTATAAAATGGACCATCAGAGCTGTGCAAGAGAGACAGCACTTAGCTCAGGAACATCATATGACTGATTAAAACATACTTTAAAGGTGCCAAATCAAGAACAGTTAACAATGTCAGTTGACAAAGAATTATAAAATAGAGTCTTAAAAAGTAAAAATCTTTTCCCACTGGACATTCAAAAAACAGGAATTTAAAAAGTCCCTTACCCTGATAGCTAGTGCCATGTAAACTATAGGCTCTATCAAAAGATAAGCTACTGAAGAAGAAGTTGTCCAGCACAGCCTTGTGAAGCCAGACCCTCAAAGTAGCATAATCCTATCTTCAAGGGACATGCAGCTAGCAGTCTGGTACAAATGACAGTGATGGGACATCCTGGGCAATTTAGTAATGAAATGGTATATCCTATGGTGGCCTCAGCTTTGATAACATCCTCTCACTGGCCCCAGCATTAACAGGAAGCCCATAGTTGAGATTGGAAAATAATAGACTATGGGCTAATAACTTGAGATTCAGGTAGGAAGAATTCATGAAGTGGCTCAATAGGTAATACAATCCCCTGAAGCTGGAAGATCAGATGTTCATGGGTTCTGTCTCCACACCTGGTACTTGGGGTAACACCAATAACTAACATTACTGTGCAGTATGAGGGGTGCTACACAACTGAGTTGCCATCCTGTGGTTGACACATTAAACTGAGGTCCCTTCTGCCCATCTGTTGTCACTGTTCAGGTGGAAGTAAAATATCCCATGGCATTTACTCGATGAACAGTAGGAGTTTCCCAGTGTCATGGCCAACTTTCTTCATCAGTAAAACAAATCCATATAATCTACTTCCTAAGGTGCACTTAGAAACAAGCAAACACAGCTTAGTGTGCCTTTTCTAGTCCCAAAAATTTGTAAATAAATAACTGACTCATGCATAGAAGGATAGTCTTGATCACTTGCAAAGTGGGGATCAAATGAGAGGCCCTTTTCAACATTACCTCTAGATACTTAAAACATTCAACAGTTTCAATAGTTTCATAACTTTAGATCAGAGTCAGTTCCACATCTATTTCTTTCTTGGGCCAGTGAATTGTATAAGTTTAATTTTTTCATTTTCATTTTATTTTTATACTTGTTGGCTAATGAGCAAAAATTGCCGGTTTCACAAGTGACAAGTTTAAACATTAAAAAGACACAGCAAATACATTCATACAAAATTGTTTAAGTACAATAACAGCACTTAGTTAAATTACAAGTGCAATCATTCATAGTATCAAGCACAATTTCAATCTTATTTTAAAAGATTGGACAGTTGAACAACTTGAAATTTCATCCGGAATAGAGTTATAAAAATTAGATGCTCTATATTATAATGATTTTTGACCAATTGCCTTCTTACATAAAGGTATCCTAAAACATATTTACTTTAAGATATAGTTCCCAATGTATTTGTACATCTTGGAAACAGTGCCTTAACTGTATGTGGAAAAAGGTCTATAGTTCCTTTAAAAGCAGAGTGCCAGTTTGTGTTTTAATTCTATTTTCCAGTGAAGGCAATTTGATTCTTCAACTATTGCAATAATGCATTCTGACAGGTAAGTCTGTCATAAAATGAAAGACATTATTATATGTTACAGTAGTAGCACTGCATTTGTCAAACAATTTTGTGAGATTCCTATTTATCCTTCAGAAACTTTAGGAAAAATCCTTTAACTTTCTTTTTGTTATACCTACAGAAAGAGGCCAGTTCCTAATACAGTACTTAAGTGCCATCTGGTAGATTTTCAACTACACTGTCAGATGAGACAACCCTCTCTGCATATCAGTGAACACACTAACAAACAAAACAAAATCCCAATTAAAGGTTCACAATTCTCAGTAGGATTTTAAAAATCTTAAAAATCATTTGACTAATTTGGTGCTACTACTGTACTTTAAGTTTAGCTAAAATTCTCTCACTTACAGCAGTATAAACAATGAGCCCATAATCAAAAATGTTAAGGAGAAAACTGTGAGTCAATAATTTTCTAGATTCTGGTATTAAATATGATTTAACTCTAAACAATGATTCTATTATTTAATGAATGATTTTATTATATTGTTAACATGGGGTTCACATGACAAGCTTGAATCCAAAGTTATCCTAAGTATCTGAAACTATTGACCAATTCAGTTTCTTCACCATTTAAATCAACAAATGGGACTTTAAACTCTCTCTTCCTTCTTGGTCCAGTAAAATCATTGCTTTAGTTTTTAGTGTTCAAAACAAATTTTTGGCCAAAAGTCAGTGTTGAAAAATTCACATCATCCTGGACCCTCTTCATCACCACATTCAATGATTGGCCTGTGATCAATATGACTGTATCATTAGCACAGAGGATAACATCTGAGGATTTAAGTGATGCAGAAGCCAAATTTAAAAATAATGAAAGTATAAAGAGGCCCAGGATTGAGCTCTGGGGCACCTAAAATGGATTTGATGGGACTCTGATAAGTGACCTAAGACTGAGGTTTGATGCATCTTATCAGCAAGAGAATGGAAAAATCATTTGATAACTTACTGGAAAGAAAACAAAAAGTGTATCAAGTTTAAAGACACATTTTAGGATTAATCATATTCTGTATAAAGTAGATTGCTTACGTAGCTGGTAACCTGTTTCATTCTATTTTATTTTCTCCATTGTCAAAGTGAAAAGCTGACCGCCAGTCATACTGGTGCAACCACACAAAAAATGTTTTCAGTCCTTGATCAACTTTCACTACACCTTTCCTGGAGGTTGGAGGGTATCTCTAATGTTCAGGAAGTAGGCAATAACAGTAGATTAGGTATTTGAAACAAAAGTAGGGTAGAAAGTTATGTATAACTGCAACATTAACATGCATTTCAGTTCTATCAAGGAAGCAGCTAAAACAATCAACAAAATCAATAAATTTTAGAGATGTAAACCCTAAAAGAAATAATTATATGACATGTTTTCATGCTGCACACATAAAACTGCCTATGCTGATATGCATGCTGCAAGCATGATTTAAATATTAAATTGGAACTGATTGCATGCATGTGACATGTGTGCAGCAAGCAAGTGTGGAAAGCATGCTTTTCATGTTGAATTGGAACAGACTGCATGCATGTGGTATGTGTGCAAAAAGCAAGTGGTCACTGATAACTGCACATATGAAAGTTAAGTAACTTACTCAGGATCACACCATATACAAGTGAGGGAAGATGAGATTCAGACCCAGGTTTTCAGGTCTCCTAGTCTCCTGGTTTGCAGTTCTGTGCCTTTAACCACTAAACCATACTGCCAGCTCACAGTTGGCTCACTTGTACTCCACTACAAACCTGCAGCATGAGCACACACAGGCCCGGGGGCACTTCTTGTGTAAAGATTCATTCCAATTGTAATGCTATTATTGCCACATCATAAGAACAACCTAGACACAAATGTAGGGGAGGGGCAACTGCCCCTGCCCTACCTCAATGGCACCCTTTCTTTATGGAAGAAATTAATTCTCATGTGCTAATATCAGTACATGTAAATGCAATACTTTCCACTGTGCTGAGGTACTACATCTCCATGTTTCTGAATGTGAGCTGATCATCGGGAGGTTAGTGTCCTCGTTGTCCCTCATTTTGAGTGTCCATGTCCCTCATTTCAGTGACAAAATATGAGGGTATGGTGTATGCTTCCATGATCCTACTCAGCACAAAGTGTGCTGAGCATGGAAATAGTGTATATGCTCCATACAAAATGACAAAAAGTAAAGTAAGTGAGCTGAAGTGGTCATGGAGAAACACATCTATAGCATTAAATACACATAAGAGGATTTTCATGGCCCAAAACAGAAAGTTTGGGCTTCACAACTAGAGGACCCTCTTAGCACTTTTGGAATGGGGATGTTGACTGACTATATCCTAGGCATTTAATGCATTAAGCAAACAATACTTTACAAATTAATGGCAATTTAATGACAAAATTAAAAGCCATTAAATAACTTGAAAAGGATCAAAATTTATGACTTTACCTAATGTTAATGAGAGATTAGTGAAAATGTATTTTAATGACTCTTACTACTAGCAGTAGTATGAGAAATAGAAACTGTTGTGTTTTTAGATGAGTTTTGCACCAGCTTGGTTGCTGCACACATGACAAGCATGCAACATGTGAACCTGATGTGATTTTAAAATGATGTTCACACACCAGCTTAATTGCTGCACTCATGTCAAGCATGCAACATGCAAACCTGACTTGCTTTTAGACCTGGTTCACTTAGGTTCATTTTGTGTACACGAACCTCATGCAAATATTGCACAATTAAACATGTGGCATGCATTCTGCATGTACACAGCACACTTATATTTCTGTAAGGAATAAATCACAAATGTATTTTTTCTTTTTTTTTTTGCAATTCAGAGTTTTATTCAGTTTTTACAGTTACAGAGAAGATCCATGTATATATGTACATAGACATTAGGATAATATTCAATAATAAACCAATCAACTCTCCCCACCCACTTCCTCCCTACCCTTTTTTTTTTAGTCATTTGGTAACGGGTAAGGCCCACTAGGCACAAGTGCCTGTTTTCAGGAGTGACCTGGGAGCACTGGGCGGTTAAGTGACTTGCTCAAGTCACACAGTATTTAAGTGGAGGCTGTGCAGAATCAAACTCAGGTCTGGTCTGCTGGATGTACCAAGCTCGTTCACATCTCGTTCCTCTAACCTCCAGGCTATACTGCCAGCCCAGGTTTAATGCAAAGGCGTGCAGATCATGCACATAGGAACAGAAACCCTGAAGCTACCTATAGGTTGGGAGGGAATTGCTGACAGTCACAAGGGAAGAAAGACTTGGGCATCATCATCACAGATGACCTGAAATCATCCAAACATACCACTAAAGCAGTAGGTAAGGCTAGGGGATGATGGGGTGTATTAGTAGGGGTATCACAAGTCGTAAAAGGTAGGTAATATCCTCTTTACAAGACACTGGTTGGGCCCCATCTGGAGTATTAGTACAGTACTGAGGCCACATCTTCGCAAGGGCATTAACCAAATTGAGGCAGTCCAGAGAAGGGCAACCAAAATGGTCCACGGACTGCATCTGCATCACAAAACATATGAGGACAGGTTAACGGAACTCAATATGTGTACTCGGGAACAAGGAGGAAAGAGAGGTGATATGATTGAAACATTTAAGCACCTTAAGGGCATTAACAAGGTGAAAGAGTCTAACATGTTTCAATATAAGAAAATAGCAGGACAAGAGGACACAGCATGAGATTAGAGGAGGCCGATTAAGGGGTAATGTGAGGAAGTTCTTTTCACAGAAAAGGTGAATACATGGAATGGCCTACCTCAGGAAGTGGTGGATATGAATACAGTGCAGGGCTTCAAACAGGCATGGGATAAGCATAAGGAAGCAATACAGATAAGTATGAATAGATAGGCCATTGACAGAGCAAATGCCAATGGCACATTCCTAAGGTAGAAAAAGAAATGGGCAGACTGGATGAGCCTTGCAGTCCTTATCTGCCATCAACTTCTATGTTTCTATGTACATATACATAAAACCTACTGCTGATCTGTGGCTGTGAGCGGTCATGTATCCTGTGTCAGACAGAGCCCTATGACTCTGCATGAATTAAAACTTGATCAAAGATGCACTTCTTTGGCCGGCCCAGTGAGCGCTGAGGGTTGAGGCCCTGGAAACTACTCCTCATGCCATGCCAGCGACCTGAGTTTGGGAATGAGCTCAGGCACCAGGGGTCAGCAGGGAGCAGAGGATTGCGCATCCGGTGAATGCTCTCCTCTCCTGGGAAGGGATCCAGGGCATCTTCCGCTGCACTGGGGACCCTGTGGAGACCAGGGTGCAGCATGCAAGGAGTGGCATAAAGAGGGCGCCACCACCCATACACACAGAGCCTTGCCACGTAATATAAAACAATCTACTAATAGTAAAATACCTTTAGGATGATTGGAGAGAATACAGAGAATCAAGAGGACCCCATATTTTTGGAATTTCTTATGCTTATTATGTAGGTTAGCAATGGTCTTCTCTATTCTAATATTTGCAAATAATTCTTGTAACCATGCAGTATAAAGAATTTGAGTCGTATCTTTCAGTGCCTTAGGACCAATTTTTTGACTGACATAGCGATGAGGGTTATGTAATATTTTCTGTTAGTAACGAAATGAGCAAAAATCCCCAATATACAAATTTCCATGATAAATAGGGTCTGTGAGGGCCTAATAAGGGGTCAGCTTTCAGCATGATAGCATTCAGAGAAGAACTATCTTGGGCATGTCAAAAATATGCAATAGATTACCCTCATCCTGAAGGTATCTTGTGCATGTGGGAGATGGAAGCAGTCCTAGTCTAGCTAATTTATGGGGGAGTAATAGAAGTTATGTAGAATTTTGAATTGTGTTAATCGGTGCCTGTCTTGTATAACAAATTTATGACAATTCTGCCATAGAGAAGAACAGTTGACCTATACATTAGGAAACAAAGAGGACCAGTATACGTGTCGGACCAAAACTGTCAGGCCATTTCCAAACATGGATCACTCCATACATTTTGGATACAGCATGAGGTAGGCCTGCCAGGGGGCTAGTTTCATTAAACAAGATAAGTTTGGGGTTATGGGGAACATTTCCAAAAGCCTTCAGTAATAAGTGTACGTGTTGAAATACTTTAAAAATGGCAGAGTTTGGGATATGAGCTTTGTTCAGAATTTCAGGTGATGAAAGCCATGCATTACCATCTTTCATGAAAAGGTAACAGGGTAATCCCTAGTTGAGAGATCCATTTCAATTGGAGAGGTTTACCATCTATTTTAAGGTTAGAGTTCCCCACCAAGGTTGAGGAAGGATGTACTGTGTGTCTGTAGTTCAAAAAGGAGCAAAGTTGGGAGTGGATTCTAATGGATAATGCGATGGGACTGCATTTTAATAGTGGGGACAAGATTTTAGGTTAACATGTAAAAAGTGAAGCAGGGGATAGCCCATACTCTTGTATAAAGGGTTCATTCTATTTTAAGCAATATTGGTGTGAATGAGTGTGTGGTACTGGGGGGTTTCAAGTGTCATTCAATGCAAGTACTTACTTGCAAGGATTGGCCCAGTAATATAGGGCCTATGTGTGGTAGACGAACCCACCTTTTATTTTTTGGTGCTGTAAGTTTGTTATAAGCTATCCCAGGCCTCTTATCTGCCCAGAAAGTCTGTGAATATCTTATGTATCTTTTAAACCAGACCAAGGGCAACCACCGTTAGAGATTAACTGGGTAGAATAAACATGGGAAAACATTCATTTTGATTATATTTATTTTCCCCAGAGAGAAATAGGAGTAGTGACCATCTCTTAAGATCCTGTCTAATGATAGTTATAAGCGGGTCTAGATTCATTTTTATAAATCTATTCATGTCCCTAGAAAGAATGATTCCAAATATCTCAGGAATTGGGTTGCCAAGCGAAACCCACAGGTTGAGACAGCTTGCTTCATCACTTTGTGATTCAGGGAAAAATCACTGTTTTATCTTTATTTAGTTTATAATTAGACTTACTGCTAAATTCCTCAAGTATTGAAAGCAAGGAGGGAATAGATGTACTGGGGTGAGATAAATGAAGGAGCAAATCATCCGCATAAGCCGATACCCTAACTAACCGGTGATGAATGGTAATACCCTTTGCATCCAGACTATCTGTAATCTTACGAATAAGAGGTTCTAAATAAATATTAAACAAAGGGGATAAAGGGACAACCTTGCCTAGTCCCAGCATGTAGAGTAAGGTTTCAGAAACCAGTCCATTACAAACAACTCGTGCCATTGGGGCTTTATAAAGCAATCCTATCCATTCTACAAATTTAGGGAAATCCAAATGCAACCAGTGACTACAATACAAAATTCCAATCCACTCTGTTGAATGCCTTCTGACATCCAGGAAGATCAAAACAGCAGGAAAATCAGCATCCCTGGAAGCCGAGAAGACTTATGCAAAATGCAAGAAGGTGGTCCACTGAGGATCTTCCTTTCATAAAACCCACTTGTTCAGGCCTGTAATATCCGGCAAGATAGGGCTTGGCCAATCTGCTAAAAGTTTTGTTAATATTTTAACATCCTGATTAAGGAGGAAATCAGTCTGTAACTATATACCCTGTCGGAGGGTTAACTTCCTTAGGCAGTAAAGTAATCAAGGCTTCAAATAGAGACTTATCAGAATCTTGACCTGAAAGGATATGTTGAAATAATGAAATAAGAAAGGAGCTAATTGCTGGGCAAATACTTTATAAAAATTGGATGAGAAACTGTCTGGGCCAGGCGTCTTATCTGAGGGAGAGCTTTAATTACTCTGATTATTTCTCCTAAGGTTAAAGGAGCAACTAGTGTTGATGTCTGGGAATCTGAAAGTGAAGGCAGAAAGGAGTTCACTAGGTAAGAATCTAATTGTGATAAGAAGGAGCACTCATTGGACTTTATAATTCAGCATAGTAGCTCTGAAATTCAGAGGTTATGTCTGTTGGGGATATTTTTAGGTATCATCACTTTGAGAATGAACGGCTGCAATAAATCTACAGGATTCTTGCTGTTTGAGTTTAAGGGCTAAAGACAACCCGCTTTTTCTCCTTGGTTTAAATGGGATGCCTTAGTTTTCAGGATAGTAAATTCTACCTTTTCCCTTAATAAATTCAAGTATGAATCTTTTAACCTTACTAAATCATGTCTAACTTGGTCTGGTGATTGGGAGATAACAAATTTTCTAAGGAGTGAATTTGGGAGAATAAGAGTTGAAGGTGTTCCTCCTGATTTTTTTCTTGGCAGCTAACCTGATCAATAAGCCTCACAAATAAGCTTTTAGGGAACACCATTCGATATCCGGTTTTCCAGCAGAGTTAACATTAATATCGGTGAAGATTGTGATGTGTTCGGCTATATATTTAACATGTTCTGGATTTTAAGAAGTTGATTGTTGACCTTCCAGCACCCTCCTTTAATGGGAAAAGATGTAAGGAAATCAGACAAGACACTGGAGAATGGTCAGAAGGTGGACCTGAGGTATGGATGAATTCATCACCCCTGGGATAAGGGCTAGTGAAATAAGAAGGTAATCAATATGGGAAGATGAATGATGAACCGGGATGTAAAGTAAATTCTCTATCAGCAGGATGAAGAACACACCAGATATCTGTCAAACCTGTCCCATTTAAAAGGTCTCATAATGCCCTCTGTGCAGGAGAGTCCTTCACAGAATCTACTAGAATGGTCTAGGTATGGGTCAAAATGAGATTTAAGTCACCCCTATAATAATAGGGATGTGCAAAACAGGGGTGAGAACATTGAAAAGGTGCATAAAAAACTGGGTGTGTCAATGCTGGGACCATATATACTCCCTAGTATAATGTTTCTAGTGTAAACCTCCCTTTACCAGTATATGTCATCTCTCTGGGTCTACAATAGTTTGATTAGGTGAACAAGGGATAGATCTATGCAACAATACCAAGACTCCATGACTTTGAGTATTGTCCTCCGCTGCAAAATATTGACCCATTTGCAATCTGCATATATTGCCTCAGAGTTAAGTAGGTGGGATTCCTGTATGAAAACAATGTCTGCTTTCAAAAAGATTTAGATGTTTAAGAATCTGGTATTGCTTGACTTCGTTTCTAGCCCCCTAATATTCCAGGTAAGTACTCTTAGTGCCCCAGCCATATAAATTCAAGAACTGGGTAAAGTATCCGGTAGATATCATATAATTGACCCTGTAGGTTATCTCTGTGTGAAACAAACCTCCACTTCCCCCTCAAGCCCCAATAACAACACAATAAATACTAAATTGTAAGAATTTTAAATCCCAAACCTGCCCACCCTTCCCTTTCTTCTATGCTCCACCTTTTGCATCACACTCAGAACACCCCACAACTCCAGCCACCTTAACTAATTATATCTAGATAGAATTATAAACAGAATCTGACAGTTAATAACAAACAGCACTCACGTTAACATTTTACCAACGTAGAATATCTACCTAAGACATATCAATTAATAGAATAACATAAACATTTGGCTCCGTTGAGGCGGAATTAACCACTAGTAAATCAAATAAAGAAATTAGCAAGTTGTATCAATGATTATGCAGAAGAAGGCATCCTTAAAATAAATTAAGTAATTCAATCATGGCAGCTCAGGAAATTGTGGCAGCCACTACTTTCAGAAAACTAGATTTAAGGCAAATGAATAAAACAATAGTATCCTGCTGTAGCTTAGAATTCAGCTAAGAGTCCAAACATTACATTTTAAGAAGATGAATATTGAAACCATTCAACCTCCCAATGTGCTTCAAATAGCTATTAACATCTTATATAAATGAGGTGTCTACACTAATATCGATTAATTAGTAAGCTCAATAACAAGTAACAGATCCCCACAATAACAGCCTAATGAACAAGGTACCATATCGAGATGTTCATAAACAGCTGATTGTAGAATTGTAATCAGGAACAGTAGCTAAACTTGTATCGATACTAATCATTGATCAGCTGTGGAGATAGGACTCCCTCTAGCGGTGAGAACGGTAAAGTGTCAGAATGATAAACAATCGGTAAAAACTTCTTGAATAAAGGAAAGGAGTCAATTTATAACCAAAATGAGGTCACTTCAACAACCAGTCCATTTTCTTGTATCTTCTCTGGATGTATACTAGAATAGCCTTGCAAATTTTAAGTGGTTGAAAACTCAGGGAGCCGATCAGCTTAGCAAAACCAGCTTGCTTGTAGTATGTGTGAATCTTAGAGGTAAAACCAAAGGCATATAACATCACAAAGGTACAAAAATCCCCTTTTCTACTTTGTAGATACTTCAAATTATTATTTGTAACTCGATCATGGACCTTTAAAGAGATCAGGAGAGCAGATTTGAGCTGCACAAGCAGCTTCTTAATCCCTCCGACTAGCGGTTACATCCTCAATACTGTCCCTGGTTGACTATGGCCTACCAGTATATGGTGCTGCTGACACCACTGCCCTCAATAAAATTCACCTCACCTAAATAAAGCATGCAGGCTAATTACTGGGGCCCCAGACTCACTCATACATGCCAGCTCTATGACAAGGCAATACTGTTTAATCAAGACAAACAACTATGAAACCAAACCTGCCTCATCACAAAACTCTCCTCGGGCTATCCCTCCCAGACTGACAGCCTCCATCCACCAAACCCAACCCTCAGTTACTACATGAACCTCCTGCAAGACCAATCTACTGGTCCCAAGATCCAGGACCACCCATGGCCAGAGGTCCTTCTGCTACAGAGCCCCATCCTGGTATAACTCACTCCCTGCCCCCATCTCTGATGCCTCCACAATCTCCAACTTCAAACTGCACTTCAGAGCCAACTATTTAATACTGCAGCTGCTCCTGTCTCTAAATGAGGCATAGCCACTGTGAATTGACAAAACTCACTCAAGGGCACCACACCTCACCTCTCGCAACCTTGCCCCATTGCCTATTGCCACTGTTATTATCCAGCTGTTTGCTCCCCCTTCCTGTAAGAATGTACCATTGTAACTAAACTGTTTAACTGCATAAATGAATGTAACCACCTGTGCTTACTAAGCTATGTAACTCATAACTCGTATGCTGAAACAAAGTGTCTGTTCTGTATTGTCCTCAGTGTGATGAGGTACCTTTGGAAATGAGCCTCTGGCTCAAAGGTTGTAAAGTGATGTACAAATAAATAAATAAATAAATAAATAAATAAATAAATCCTCAAAGGAAGTCCAGGTTCCAGCAATCAGAACATGCAACTTGACGGATAAGCCATTTTAAACTTAATGCCTGTAGCAATTAGTTTGGATACTAGAGGATGAAAGACTGTTCTCTTGAGGTGAACTGGAGGTCAGTAGTCCTGGGCGATTCTCAGGCGTTTCCCTCCCAGCTAATTTCCTGCAGCTCTTTGATTTTCTGTCAGAAATGCTGCTTCTCAAAAAAATGTAAAAAATGTACTATTACCAGATGAGAGGGCACCCATCGCTGGCTTGGGATGTAAAGCTCTGTAAGCCCTCTCAAAAATATACTTAGCTCCAAAGGAGAGGGCCCCACTAGCTCTCCACTAACTTTTGGGTAAAAAGAATAGTGTCATGCCCCTCTTCCCTTTGGGTAGCCCTATTATTACCACATTATTTCATCTACTATGCCCTTCAAGGTCTTCAGTTTATAATTCAAGTTTAGCCATTCGCTGTCTGCAGGCAGTTAATTCAAATTCAAATGTATCCTGTCGTTTCTCAAACAAACAGATTCAGACTGAATTGTCTGATGTTTTGCAAGACTTCCTCCGGTCTTTGGGTTGAAGAGCCAAAATCCGATGTTAATTTGTGCAGATCCTCCCAAAATGACCTAAACTCTTCCAAGAACTGCTGTAGGGTGAGCAGCTCGCCATTGGCATTAGAGGATCCAGTGCTGAAGCTAGAGCAGGAGGCCCACATTTTTCTTGGGGCCTATTAGGGTGTTAAGGGTGATGTGTGCTTAGTATGCATTTTCTTTATATCCGCCTCCATAGAGAGAACGAAAAACATTTCCTGATGCTCTTGCAGTATTCTGATGCCTTCAGGTGTTCACTGCAGTGCCAGATAAGTAATATATATTGATATTGAGCTGAATTGTAAGATTGGGTGGTTGGAGCTATGCGGAAACCACTGCATCGCCAGAAGTCACAAATGTGGGTTTTCAACAAGATAAAATTGATACAAAAGGGTTACAGTGTCCTTTACTATCATATGTATTCATCAACAATAACTGTTTCTGTATACAAATCAGACTGCTTAAAATCCTAGTTGTGCACATTGTAAACTGTTGCATGCATTCCAAAGTGTTGTTTTTCAAATTCTAAAGACTGGATTAGCACAGTTCAAAAGTCATAAAATTTAAGTTCTTCATATACCACACACCCAGCTGCTTACTAGCTACACTGTGTTCAAAGTTATACTATAACAAGAAATTACAAGTTTATTTGTTTTTACTGTGGGGTGGAGTGGAGCCACTTCTGTGACTCTTGTGTAAAAACACCATATAATATATAAAATAAAATATTGCAAACACACACAGCTCATCATGTGTTTCCATTTTAGGGTTGAGATGACAACATGAACCTCTTGAGCTTCCCTCTTGAGTTTCCTATATTGTCATTTCACTCCTCGATGGAAACACAGCCATGTTGTGTATGGTTGCCCATATATTATTCTGTGTATCACACTTCATCATATCAATGTCTGAGATAGTGAGTAGATGCTTTGCTGGCCAGCACCATGCTATCCTTGTTCCATACTCACAAATGTTGTCCACGGTGGGTATGTGTGTGCATGAGGGAAGGTCAAAATCTGGAGGGTCAAGAGAGTTGTCAAACATAGTATAATGAAATGAGTGCAGTCTGTTTAGCATGGGTGACCAGGTGGCAGGAATGCTACACACTAGTGATTTAAAGTCCATCACATGTTAATGTTTCACTTATTGCCATAATTTTTTCCTCGTTTTCTCATCATTCCACGTATCATAGTAATGCTATAGATAACAGAAGACAAATGAATCATGTAATAATGATATGCTTGCAATCACGCTTATAAGATTTTCAATTATAGTCAGCAGACATACTTATTAGTGTAGATGTTTGTGTATGTGAGTCTGCAACAATTTTGACAACATTAACTCCATTGGCAATCACTTTCTAGAACACACTTATAAAGGCCTCTTTCCTCATTATTGGAGATTTCAGTTGAATCTCTCATTTACAACATTGACAACTTGAGATGCAATTATTTGCTTTGTTTCATACAACATTCATATGTATTAACAGTACTGCACACAGTGGCTGGGGCTGTCCATGTGCCAAAATTAGGGACAGTGGAGGCTAGTATGGAATATAAAAAATACTGAAGATGTTAAAATCTAAAATAAATGCAGAAAGGAAGAGATTGGAAATGAATTTGGTTTATAGAAAATATAACAGAAAAGGATTGTATTCTTATTTAAATAACAACAGGAAGTTGTCAAGTCAACTAGGACCCCTGTATATAAATGATAGTGAAGTGTCAGAAGCTATGAAAATGGTAGAACATCTAAATCAATACTTTTGTTCAGTATATGATGAAAAGGATAAGGATAACATCAAACTTAAAGAGAATATAAATAAGGAATTACATATGGATATCAGAGAGTACCTTGAAAAATTATTAAAAGGTTTAAAACCTCATAAATTGTCAGGCCCAGATTTATTGCACCCAATGATGTTAAAAGAAGTTAGTTCACAGATAGCATCCTCATTAGCATGTTTTTAGGTAGGTCATTCTCTACAGGGAAGGTGCCAGCAGACTGGAGAAATGCAATAGTAATACCGGTATATAAAAAGAAGGGTTAAAGACTTCTATGGCAAACAATAGGCCAATTAGCCTGACTGCAGTTTTGTGTAAGGTGGCAGAATGTTTTCTGAAAGAAAAGTTAGAAGAGGATCTCAAGGGGTTAAAAGTGAATGACGTTAGACAAAATGGGTTTAAAAAAATAGGTAATGTCTAACCAATCATCTCATATTTTATGAACAAATTAATAAAAAGTACATGAAAATAAGCCAATGGACATTTTCTTCCTTAACTTCAGAAAGCATTTGATAAGGTACAACATAACCAACTCATTGCAAAAATGGAAAAAATAGACATAGACAGTAAATTGACTAGGTGGGTGCAGAGTTGGTAGGGAGATAGAAAACAGTGAGGATAAGAGGCATTTTATCAGGTCAGGTGGGGGTCTCAGTAGGGTACCTCAAGTGTCAGTGCTGGGTCCCACATTATTTTCATTATATAGGAGATATTCACCATGGCATCCTGAATTTTATGGTAAAATTTTCAGATGATGTGAAACTGAGAGAGCAGGTGGGTTCAATGGAGGAAATCCAATGACTTAAGGCTGACCTAAAACTAATAGAGAAATGGGCAAGAGATAATTGAATGCCATTCAGTACAGAGAAGCGTAGAGTGATGCATGTGAGGAACAAGAACCCCCAAATTGTGTATTATTTGAGCGACTGTAAGGTGGAAGTTATGGATAAAGAGAAGGACTGCAGAATAATAATAGATGAGGGTATGTAATTTAAGGCACAAAGGTCAGAGGTTATTAGGGGAATGAATCATATGACAAGAAATATAAAAATAAGTTTTATAAATAGATCAAACAATGTCTTGTACCACTGTACAGGGCGTATGTAAGGCCCTATTTAGATTACGGATCACCCTGTGGAGCCCATATATGAAAGGTGAAATAGATAGATAAGAAAGAGTCCAAATGACATATACCAGGATGATATGGTCTGAAAAAGTAAGGGTATGAAGAAAGGTTGGGAAGGTTGAAAATATTTAAATTGTGGGGTAGAAGGAAAAGAGGTGATTTATTACAGCTATTTAAGATTATGAAGGATCCAGAGCTAATAGAAGAACTAGGGTTAGAAATAGTGAATAAACCAGAAGGATTAAGAATGCATAAGTTTCAAATAAAAATGGAGAAGGTCAAAACAAATTTGAGATGTTTCTCGTTCATGCATAGAACAGCCAGAATATGGAATACACTACCAGATTACATTGTCTCAAGCAAAACCATAGAACAATTTAAAAGAGATAGATAAATTAATATGTTTTATGAACTGAAATGAGCCTGCCTTGTAGGAGCGGTATAATGAGCCATGTGGCTTCTTCCATTCCATCACCTAGTATGAAACCTAGTATTATGTACAATTCAACATTAATAAAAATAAAAAGAACTCATATCATGCATAGAGAAATATTAGTAAATGCACAAGACAGCATGCCTTTCTGGATTAAATGCATGCCAGCATGCTGAGAATGATAGTTTGGGATTCCATACCACTGTCGGGTTCAGTGCTTGGGTGAATCTACAGTACCTAAGTATCTTCATAAGAGATGTAGAATAACTGGAGGGAATGTCTTTATTTTGCAGATGACATCAAGATCTATGATAGCTGGTATCCTTTAAGGTGGGTGCATGGGGAAGAGTGCCATCTGTAATGCGAGTCATTCCCAGTGAAATTCCTCATGGCAATGGGAGGGTAGGGTGACTGGATGGGGGTGGGCAAAATGGGAGACAGGATGTGGTTATATGTATGCATGTGGGGGAGCTAGCAAGGTGAACATGGACTGGGAGGGCAGAGGAGCTGTAGGGGTTGGAGCTGTGGTGGGTTGCCATGCTGTGTCAATGCATTGGGGGTTGGCTTGTGGTTGGGGTGGGTGAGGTACCGGGTTCAGGTCCCATCTCTGGTGCAATTTTATTGCACCCTGCTAAACCTTTAATTTTACTAGTTTTCACACCCCAACATGCACCTGCCCTGGAGTTGATAATCCTTTAGTAGGGGGAGCAAGGGGTGTGGGGTGGCACAGCTCCCCACAGAAAGCATTGAAATACGTCCTTGGCACCATTGTCCTGTGTTCCAAGAGATGTCAGAGTGCAAATGTTTTCAACACTCTGACTGCATGATAATGGTGATCGCTTTAGGCTTTTGCTGTTATCACATAGAACCTTGATAGTGTGGACACACTTGAGGAAGTGGATACAGTACTCATGGATATATGGAAACTAAGGGAGTGGTCAAAAGCATGGCAGCTGGGATTCAAAGCCACAACATTGCAAAAGCATGAACATAATTCACATGAACCCAAGTGATAAGCATAGGCTAGAGTGAGTGCATAGATGTTGGCAGTCATGAGGCAGGAAGGAGATCTCAGGCTTATTATTTATAGTGGCAACACAATCTGATGGGGATGCTGGTGTGCAAATGGATGAACATCAGTCAGCATAAGGATGATGTGGAGATTTCAAGCGGCATGGGATATTCATTGAAATTTGTCAGGATGAAATTTAATTCTACAACATTCTGCAGCAGAGTTGCTGCAGGCATGTCTAATTTAATTGGGAGTTAATCCCTTTTGTCATGCAAGAAACTGTGACACTCTGCTTCATCCTGGCTGGCTTCACTGTACTCTGCAGCATGTTAAAGGAACAGGAAGGTAAGGATTACTGGAGTCAGTTAGGATCTGCAGATGCACAATAGACAGAGAAAATGTTGACAGATTGGTGGGCATATTGGGCCTTTTCTAGAAACAAATTTCTATGTTTCCCTGTCTCTGTACTAAACTAAGGTTTACAGCAAAACATAATAGTGAAATTAATAAATGGCCAAAACAAAATAAACACCAAAAAGACACCCACCAGTCACAGTAACTTGTTTGACGATGTATGCCTTCCATTACATTTGATTGCAGTGTGCTCCATAAGTGGTCAATAGAGGGTATGATAAAATGCAGTTGCATACAAAAGAACATAATGGATCTCAAGGACATCATGTTCATGCCTTTCTCCAGCAGAGATATTTTTCCAAAACTATTACCAGAAATATTTATTGCTATGATAATGCTAGATCACCAGCATAGGTGTGCTTTTTATGGCTGCAGTAGGTGGAGTCTGCAGATGTTTTGCATGTACAAAGGAGTGATGTCATGTTTTCTGTCTGTGGAACAGACTGAAGGTGTAAATAGTCTCTTCCACCTTACCCTCCTCCAAGCAATGTTTCCACCCTCAAATAAATATGCTTTCATGTCAGTCAATGGTTGCAGGGTACTATTTTCTTTCTTAAATGGGTAGTACAAGAACTGGAACCCGAGTATTGGGAGGCAGCATTAGTTTTTTGGGGGAGTAAGATCCACCCCACCTTAGTCAAGAAGCTCTTAAAGATCCACCCCAAACTGGACTTGTATCAACCAACAGAACAAGTCTGTGCAGTGATCAAGTTGTGGAGCCCCTGCATTGCAGTAAGGATTAGAGAACAGAAGATACTTAATGCCTTTATTAAGACTAGGAGAACAGAAGTTTTTAATGCCTTCAAACTGACTTAAAAACCTTTGGAACAAATGATTATCAAAAGCCACCTGGGGCCTCAAAGGACACAGCAATTAAGGAGTGAAACTACAGCTCCCAAGGAAAACAATAGATACAGCATTCTAATTTACAGTAAGTTGAAAGAGTTACAGGTTTTCTTAAACATTTATATACTAAAAACATAAAGTTCAGCTTTTGAGATTACATGTAACAATATTTGTTTACCACATTCAATATATATATATATATATATTATGGTACACAGTAGTGCTACCATAGATTAAGGTTGAGTAGCCCTTTTAAGGTTAAATGGTGAAACTTTGCACCTGTTGGGCAATAACAGGGTGTGCACTTCACTGAAAGCGTAGCCCATAGGGCTACACATTATCACGACAAAAGTTCTGTATCTACTTACCATTTCCGAGATACAAACCCTGAAAGGTGTGGTGGGCGCCACCATGTTAGTCTATGGGGAAAAAGTCAACCTGATACCGTAACTTTGCTTCTGTCCAATATTTTCACAAACCAACTATTTTCCTTTTAAGGTTAAATGGTGGAACTTTACACCTTAATAAGTTTGCCACTGTTCAATGGATTTGCCTGAAATTTGGTAGGCACAGGGCATAACCATGTACCTTGGGATCTGGTAAGTTTCACACTGGTCAGATATACATCTGTGGAGTTATTAAGCAACATCCGTGCACACAATTACATTTTTGTGCATTCTTTGCTCGCACCTACAGGTTGTACAGTTTATCGACTGGTCCAAAAACTTCAGGGAACATGCCAGGGACCCGGATATGCCTTTTGAAGATTTTGTGAAAAAATATTGAATGGTTCAAAAGTTATTCAAAAACAAGTTCCCATTATAAGTCAATGGGAAAAGTTAGCAAAAGTTCGACCTTCGCAAATGCAGTTTTAGTGTCACAAATGGCCCTAGTAGTGTCGCAAATCTGCCATTTTGTTTTCAGTTACTGATCACAGAAATGCTTGCCATTTAAAATTGGGACCATCTAGGGACATCATTCTTTTTGTGTTTACCTATTCGAGCCCTGGGAGGCTAGCCATGTCTTTATTTTGGGGTTAAACACCTAGAAATATGTTTTTCAAATTTCTGGGAAAAGTAGTGTCCAGAAAGTAATGTATGCACTTGTGACAGTTTCAAAATTTTGTGAAAGGTGTCACAAATCACGAAACTACTTTTCTAGACTATGACCAAAATAACAAGAACTCTTTGCCACCCTGCTGTAAAAGAATGGTTTGGTCTTTTGGCCTGAAATTTGGAGGAAAGGCAGCCAGCATCTCATAGATGTGCCTTTTGGTAGTTTGGTGAAAAATATTGGACAGAAGCAAAGTTTCTGTACTCCAAAGTTGACTTTTTTCCCATAGACTAACACGGTGGCATCTGCCATGCCTTTCAGGGTTTGTATCTCGGAAGCGGTGCGAGATAATAATTTTTGTTGTGATGATGTGTAGCCTATGGGCTATGCTTTCAGTGAAAACCTAGCCAGGAAATTCATGAATCATGTGAAATTAAAAATGTTTTTCTACATCGCACGGTTCCTGAGATATAAGCAATTTAGTATTCCAACAGCTCATTTTCTCCTCCAAGGCCCATTATTATGCATACATTCTTGGTACACACTGTGTTTCTATGCAGCTGTTGGGCAAAAACAGGGTGTGCTCTTCTGTTACTGTTACAGTTACCATTTCCACTTGCATTTCTGTACCCATTTGAATTACCGTTCTTGTGTATCGCCACTGTGTGCATTACCCTTTGCGTTCTCGTTTGTATGCATTTGTGTTTGTGTTTGTGTTTATGTTTTCTTTGGCATTATTTCTGCTGTTAACATTGCCATTTGTGTTTCCAATTATGGTACCATTACTGTGTGCATCACAATTTGCATTCCTTATGCTCTTGCATCTCCTTTTGCATCACTGTTAAGCTTTGGCGTCACTTTGAACGTGTTTCTACTACCGTTGCTTTACCCTACGATTCTGCCACCATCAGCGCAACAGTTAGCGGTTGCATTTCCCTTGCACTTACCCATTACTATGTCACAAAACATCACGTGGTGGGAGCACAGGACCTGAAGGGCCCGCATTCCAACCACCACATTCCATTCACTATTTCTACTGCAGATTTTCAAAAGAAGGAAATTCATGGCAATAAACTCCATTTAATGCATCAGTCAGGGTTGTTCCTCAGCGACAAAAGTAAGGAAATTCAATGTTAGGGTCAGCAACAGAGATGGATGAGCCTGTCTGTTTCGTGTTTCAGCCATAATGGGCTCTATAGGAAACTTTTCCTGTACTGGCTTGAAGTCAAGGCAGTAACATTTCTTTTCTTCATGTAGAATACCATGCCAGATAGCATCAGTGATGTCAGAGTGCACCACACGTTGCTGGCAGGCAGTGTCCCCATCCTCTCCCCACCCACCGCGCACGAGGTACTCTATTGTGAGTGCATACTCTCAGGAAAAAAGGTTATGGATATTCATGTTACACCTTCATGATTTAATAACACACAAGTTTAAACACTTAGTTGTAGTATGCCATCAGCTAGGCAATGCCCCTGACTAGGTTGTGCAGCCTGAGTGTAGAATGATATGGGGAAGAAAGTCTATGTACATCAATAGTGTGTATCCCTGACTGTAAGACCACACAATTTAGGACAGTTTATTTAAGCAATAAGGCAAGACAAGGTGTGTGTTATGCGTGTAATAACGTCACTCCTGGGGTGGGTTGAAGCACAAAGTGAAGCCGAGTGCTTCCACCGCCCAGGAGTGACATTATTACATGATAACACACACTTTGGAGTGCCTTATTGCAATTACACAATGGCTTGATGTCATAGAAAGCAAAAAAATAAAATGAAAATATTTTTAGTAGATTTTTAGTGAGGCACTGTATCTTTGTTTCTGAAAAAAAAAACAAGTAGCTCATAACTATCATCCAAAAATCCACACAGTGATGCTATCTTGTAATAACATCACTGTCTACACACACATTGACCAATCAGAGTCCAGGAAATGTTATTGCCATAATATATTTATTTATTTATTTATTTAATAGATTTACCAGGTAAGCATAACGAAAGTGTATAGTCACTGCTTCCAGATGCGCCTGGGGAAGTTAGGCACAGTGAGCAGAGGCTTGTAAATACATATAGTACAATATATACAGCAAGAATGCAGACAATGTTAAATTGGTAACTTACAAATAATGCGGTAGAAGAATCCATATTGCTAACAGGTGAAGAGCAGTGACAGATGATTTTTATATACAGTACAAGTTAATGCAGTTAAAAGTGCAATCAGATTACCCAGCACACCAGGACAGTAGGGCTTAGGTGCTATAGTTGCTAGGTGCAGGTGCAAGTGGAAGTGAAGTGTGCTCGGAGGAGGCGAGGAGAGTTGCCTGGGGTTTGTTGCACACCTGATGTATGCAGGCAAGCCATTCCATAGTTTGGACATACAGTATTTGAAGGCAGATTGGCCTTTGGATGTGTGCATGAATGGGACTTAGAGAAGCCTGGAGTCAGTGTTTCTGAGGGAGTAGGTGGGGGATGCAGAGCCAACATGGCGGAGCCGAGATAGGGAGGTAGGGACTGGGACCAAAATTGTAAAGACTCTGGCACAGTGAATCTGTCTATGGGCCAGGAGTGAGGGCAGTGCTAAGAGTTATAAAGGTTGCAGTGGTGGGCCATTTGTGGACACTCCAGGATGAAGCAACAGAAGGAATGGAAAAGTGTGTCCAGGCTGGCCAGGGTGGATGGGGTGCAGCACCATAGACAACATCGCCATAGTCAAGTAGTGGGAGAATCATTTTTGTACTAGCTCCTTTCGACCGGTGTTGGCATGCATCCTTTGTTGCAATAAAGAGCCCCAAGTTTTGTGAAGCTTCTTGTGTAGGGATTCAATGTGGGTGGAGAAATCTAGGTTTTGGTCAAGCCAGACCCCAGATATCTATAAGAGGTGCAGGACTCCAGTGGGGTCCCATCAAGGGTTAGGAATGAGGCGGCGGTTAGGGCTGACAGTCATGACTGTGATCCGAAGGTTAGCAAGACATTTATTTTGCATTTAGGAATAGTTGGTAGGACCTAAACCATTGCTGTACAGTGTTGAAATCCTGCTGTAACACATTGGTCACTTCACGGTGGAGTGGCCTGAGGCGCTGAGTATGGTGTCGTCCATGTACATATGGATAGATGAATGTGTGCAGACCAACAGGAGGTCATTCAGGAATATTGAGAAATGTAGTGGGCCCAGGATAAAGCCTTGGGGACACCCATAGTGACTGGGAGGGGTTAGAGATGTGGGAGCCAATTTTCACTGATTGGTGTCTGCCTACCAGGTAGGCATGAAAACATCTTGTGGCATTGCTGGAGAGTCCAGCATCATTTAGTTTGGCTAGTAGCATAGGGAGGAGACAGTATCGAAGGCTTTGGACAGATCTATAAATATGGCTGAGGTGATCTGCCCTTTGTCCATACCTGAGAGGATGTCATCAGTTAGCTTAATAGGGAGGTGATGGTAGAGTGTGATTTGTGGAAACCAGACTGATAGGGGTTAAAGAAGGAGGATGCATCTAGGTATTGGGAGAGTTGGGCAAGGGTAAGGTGTTCCTGAATTTTGTCTAGTATTGTGAGTAGAGAGATGGGGCAGTAATTGCCTGGAGTGGAGGGGTCACTGCTCTTAGGAGGGGGATAACAGTAGCCTACTTCCAAGAGGCTGGAATTTTGGCCAGAGAAAAGGAAAGATTGAGGAGGTTGGCTAGTGGAGCGGCTATGGCAGGGGCAGATAAGTGTAACATTTTGGCATCCAGACCAGAGGCAATTTGCCTTTGTTGAGTTAGAGACCTCAGCGCTTGGAACACTTCGGTCGAGGTGACTGGCAAAAAGAGAACTTGGTGGACTCGGAGAGGTTCTGAGATTTCAGATAGGTATTAGGCATGTGTGGGGGGCAGGAGACCTGATAGAGAGAAGCTGCACAGCTGGTGAAGAAGGTATTGAAGACTGAAGCCACTTCACTAGGCTCAGCGATAGTAGTGCCATGGATGGATAGGGTTGGGGTTGGTGGTTGGGCAGGAGGGCAGAGGAGGGATTTGATAGTTTCCAAACATTATTGGGATGGTTAAGGTTTGAGTTCAGAGCCGACGTGAAGTAGTTCTTTTGGCCTGGAGTATAGATTTTGTGCAGGAGTTCGGAGGTACAGTAGCTTTGTAGGGATACTTTGGAGCCTGTTACAAGTTGCACAGCATCAGCCAGCCAATCCCTCCACCCTTCAAAGCAGATATTGTATGCTGAGTGGAGACCCATGGTAAAAGTGAGAACATGAATATAAACAGTATAGCACTTTAACTGCAGGGACAGATAAGTTTTGTGGTTGCAGGGACACACACATTAGGAGAGTTAGAAGTTGCACAGTGTCAGCCAGGCAATTCCCCCCTATCAGGTATTGCTTCCTGAGTGGAGAGCCACAGGGAAGAAAGGTTACGGATGTTAACATAACAGCTACATGATTGTAGTGATACACTACTTGGGACAGATAGTTGTTGGATAGTGTCATCTAGGCAATGCCCCCTCCCTTGAGCACGTACTGCATCCTGGTGGAGAGTTGCAGGAAAACAAGGCCCATAGACATTAATGGTGCACCTTTGTGTGGTTGTAGGGACACACAAGTTAGGAAAGTGTGTAGTTGCATGGCGTCAGCCAGGGAATGACCCCATCCCCACACACACAGACACACAGCAGGAACTGTTCCTTGGTGGACAACCACATGAAATAAACGGTATGGAGATTACTGGTATACATCCCTGTTTGTAGCAGGACACAAGTTTTGACAGTTAGGAGTTGCATGGCATCAGCTAGCAAATGTCCCCGTGCCGCACATAGAGGTACTGTATTGTGACTACCAGACTCTCAGTAAAATGAAGGTATGGATATTAATGTTACAGCTTTAAGATTAACCCCCAGCTAGCAATGCCCCCTCACCACCCCGGCACATACTGCATCCTGAGGAGAATCACAGGAAAGAAGGCCCATACACATTAATGGTGCACCTTTGTGGTTGTAGGGACACACAAGTTAGGAAAGTTTGGACTTGCGTGTCATCAGCCAGGAATGCCCAACACCCCACACCAACACATGCACACAGCAGTAACTGTATCTCAAGTGGATATCCACAGGAAATAAAGGATATGGATATTAATGATATACATCCATGTTTGTAGGAAGCCACAAGTTATGACAGTTGGGAGTTGCATGGCATCATCCAGGCAATGTCCTCCCCTGCCTCCCTGCACAGGAGGTACTGCATCGTGAGTGCAGACTCAAAGGTAAACAAAGGTTATGGATAGTAATGGTACAACAATGATTGCAATAACACAGAATTTGGAAGAATTAGTAGTTGCATGGCATCAGCCAGTCAATGCCCCTCCAGAGCAGGTTGTGTATCCTAAGTGTACAGTGATAGTAAAGAAAGTCTATGAACATCAATGGTCTGTCTGGCTAGTTGTAAGAACACACAAGTTAGTACAGTTAGGAGTTGCATGTCATCAACCAGGCAGTCCTCCTCCACCCTCCCCTTCAAAGGTGACATTGTATGCTGAGTGGATTGGTGTGTGTCTCTGGTTGTAAGAACACACAAGTTAGGACAGTTAGGAATTACGGCATCAGCCAGCCAATCTCCCTCCACCCCTTCAAAGAAGATATTGTATGCTGTGTGGAGACCGATGGTAAAGTGAGGGCATGAAGATAAGCAGTATAGCACTTTGATTGCAGGGACAGACAAGTTTGTGGTTGCAGGTACACACAAGTTAGGAGAGTTAGGAGTTGCACGGTGTCAGCCAGTCAATGCCCCCCACCACAGATCAGGTATTGCATCCTGAGTGAAGAGCCACAGGAAAGAAAGGTTATGGATGTTAATGTAACAGCTACATGATTGTAGTAATACACTACTTGGGACAGTTAGTGGTTGTATGGTGTCAGCTAGGCAATGCCTCCCTCCCCTGAGCTCTACTGCATCCTGGGTGGAGAGTGACAAGAATACAAGGCCCATAGACATTAATGGGTGTACCTCTGTGGTTGTGAGACACACAGTTAGGGAAAGTGTGTAGTTGCATGGCACCAGTCAGGGAATGACCCCCACACACACACACAGACACACAGCAGGAACTGTTCCTTGAGTGGACATCCACAGGAAATAAATGGTATGGAGATTAATGGTATACATCCTTGTTTGTAGCAGTACACAAGTTTTCACAGTTAGGCGTTGCATGGCATCAGCTAACCAATGGCCCCATGTATTGTGAGTGCTGACTCTCAGTAAAACAAAGGAATGGATATTAATGTTACAGCTTCATGATTGACTCCCCAGCTAGGCAATGCCCCTCACCTCCCGGACACATACTGTATGATGGGTGGAAGTCACAGGACACACAAGTTAGAAAAGTTTAGACTTGCATGGCATCAGGCAGGAATGCTCCACACCCACACAACACATACACACAGCAGTAACTGTATCTCAAGTGGCTATCCACAGGAAATAAAGTATATGGACATTAACAGTATACATCATGTTTGTAGGGCACAAGTTATGACAGGAGTTGCATGGCATCAGTCAGGCAATGTACTCCTCCCGCCCTCCTGCAGAGGAAATACTGCATCATGAGTGCAACTCACAGGTAAACCACAGTTATGGATAGTAATGGTACAACTTAATGATTGCAATAACACAAAATTTGGAAGAATTAGTAGTTGCATGGCATCAGCCAGGCAATGCCCCTCCCCTGAGCAGGTTGTGTATCCTGAGTGTATGGTGATAGGGAAAGAAAGTCTATGGACATCAATGGTGTTCCTGGCTAGTTGTAAGAACACACAAGTTAGTACAGTTAGTAGTTGCATGCCATCAACCAAGCAGTCGCTGCTTCTAGCCTTGTTTGCAGAGCAAAAAGCAGCTAACTAAAAGAAGCTACCATTTTTACTAATTTAATACTTCTATCTCATCAGGACTCAGTGTCTGTTGAGATTAAGCAGACATATTCTTTATTAGAAGTAGAAGGGGTCTTATTTAGGGTTAAAAAGAAAAGAAAGAAAGTCAGTGTGTGTTCTGTGCTGGGAAGGGTACTATATCAACTTACTTTCTAAATCAGTAGAGGAGAGAGAGAGAGAGAGAGGCGCTTAATTGAGGGTGGCTTAGACAATATAAAAGCAAGTGACTCAAATTACAACTTCCTGTTGCTAGCCTATTTCCTTACTAATTGCCCTCCATCCCACCCTCCACCCACCCACCCTAAGCCAGTTCTACTTTTATATAGCTATTGGATTTGACTGACAACAGGAACTTCCTGTTTGGCAGTAGGAAGGAAGGATCATAGGAAACATTGGTTTTATCAACCATAAAGGAAAACAATAGCTCACTTCCCCCAGCTGCTGGTGGTCTGACACTGAGCAATGAAGAAGGAGGCTACTGAAGAATATAGGAAGTTGCTGTCCCAGAACAGGAAGGGTGAGAGTTGTAAGGAGAGGAGAGAGTAAGCATACAGAGAAACAGGAGGGGACACAAAATAAGACATGATAGGAGTGGTGCTGCAATGGCTGTGGGATGTCAGTGTTCTAGGAGACATTCTGGAGCCTACGGTGCTGCTCTATTTGCAGGCACCTCTCTGGTCTGAGGGAGGAGGTTGCCTGTCTCCAGGCTGACCTGGCTAGGATTCATGAAACCTTCTCCTCACTCATGGACCACCAGGGCCATGCCACTACCTCAGAGGTTGCCAAGAAAGAGCAGAGGCTGGACCAGGGTGGGCTCAGGGAGGGAGAGGGTGGTGGAACAGAGTTGCATCCCTCCAGCTGTACCTCTCCATAATTCATACGCTCTTCTGGTGGATAGTGATTCCTCTATGGAGGCACCTGCAGTGGAGACCAAGGAGGATGCTGGAACCTTCACAAAGGAGACCCACAGGAGGGTGGCATGGGACCCCACAGGGAAGTAAACAACTCCTGGTGGGGGACTTTATCATTAGGAGGTAGAAATGGGGGAGGAAAGGGAGAGGAGGTAGGGTTCCTGCCTGGGCGCAATGGCTTGAGGGACAGGAAGCGAATCCTTAGGCTTGTGGGAGCAGCTGCACAAGGGAGAGTTGTAAGTTGTTGTCCACCTAGGGACAAATGACCTGGCTAGGAATGGAATCAGAGCAGTGCAAGAGGAGTTTGTAGAGTTGGGGAGGGCCTTAGATAAGTAGCACATACAGTAACCTTCTCGGAGATGCTGCCTGTCTATGGCAAGGGTCATGCTAGCATTACTCTCACCAGGGAATTCAATGAATGGTGGAAAAACTGGTGTGGAGCTCAGGTTTTTGGCTTCATTGGGGACTGGGGAGTCACCTGGAGGACCGCAGACCTATACTGGCATGATGGTCTGCATCTGTCTAGGAGGGGACTAGAATCCTTGGTGAGACATTTGAATGCTTCATTGCAAGCATTTAAACTAGCCAAGAAGGAGGCACTGAAAAGGGCAGGAAATCCCAGCCTCCCCACAAAACACAATAATTAGTGAGGTAAACACCAAGGTAGAGAGGTCATTAGGGAGGAGGACAGAGGTAAATGTGAAAAGGCAAAGGCAGTAAGGACAGGAATGGGCTAAAGGGGTAAGGCCATCAAAAGTTTAGGGTGATGAGTACCAATGCCCATAGTCTATGTAACAAGCTCCTGAACTAGTGGCCTTGATGGAAGAGGGTTGGCCAGATATTGTGGCAGTCACAGAAACATGGTACACAGAGAACCATGACTGGGATGTCAACATACCAGGATGCACAATCTACAGGAGGGACAGGGAGGGTAAGGAGGAGGAGGAGGAGTAGCTCTCTATGTAAAGGAAGGATCAAAGCAACAGAACTAAAGAGTAAACAGGGAGCAGATGAGGCACTCTAGGTCACCCTGGAGACAGGAAATGGCACCACAATCCGCATGGGGTTGTACAGACCCCCATCTCAGGGGAGGAATGGACAAGGAAATGATAGAAGGCATCCTTAGAATGGCAGAAAAAGGAAGATACTGTTGATGAGGGACCTGAATATGCCAGATGTTAAGTGGAGCACCTTTGCTGCAGACACATCCAAGAGCAGGGCATTCTCCATACCTTACAAGGGCATGCCTCAGACAGCTAGTATTGGAACCCACTTGGCAGGGAGCAATCTTAGATCTGGAACTCTCAAATGGGGTGGAGAAAGAATCTCAGATTTAGAAGTGGGTTGCCAGCTGGGAACAAGTGACCACCAAACAGTGTGGTTCACGATAAACACAACCATACAATAAAGCCATACAAAGCAAGAGTATTGGACTTTAGGAGGGCTGACTTTGGGAAAATGAGAGAGTGCCTCAGAAAAGCACTAGCAAACAGGCAAGAAGGGGGTGGAGGAACAGTGGGGAGTAATCAAAACAGCCATAACAGAGGCAACAAGCCTTTGTGTAAAACAAATCAACAAAACACAACGAAGAAAAAAATGCTATGGTTCTCAAAAGAGGTGGCAGGGAAGGTTAAGGAGAAAAGGATAGCATTCAGGAAATATAAGGAAACACAGAAGGAGCAGAACAGAGAACTGAATCAGTTAAAGCAGAAAGAGGCTGGAAAGGCAGTCAGAATACCAAAGGCCCAAACTGAGGAAAGGATAGCAACTCTGTTAAGAAGGGTGATGACACTTTTATAGGTACATTAGGGAGTGAAGAAAGACCAAAGAAGGGATACTGAGACTTAATAAAGGGGTGGGAATGTGAGTAGAAGGTGACAGTGAAAAAGCAGGGATACTGAATGAATATTTATGCTCAGTATTCACAAAGAAACAGGAGGGGAGGTACCTAAACCAAACAAGAGAATCACTCTGAAGATGGGGTCGATACCAGTCCATTTACAGAAGAAAGGGTTCTGAAAGAACTAATAAAATTGAAGGTGGACAAAGCAATGGGGCTGATAGATTCACCCAAGAATTCTAAAGAACTAAGGATAGAACTAGTGACACCATTACTACTCTCTTTAACAAATTTTGGGAGGATGGAGTGGCACCTGAGGACTGGAGGAGGGTGGATGTGATTTCTCTTCACAAAAGTGGGAGCAGGACAGAGGCAGGAAACTGCAGACCAGTTAGTTTGACCTCAGTGGTAGGAAAATGATGGAATCACTTCTGAAGGAAAGAATTGTTGAGTACCTAGAGGCCAGTGGGGCACAGGATTCAAGGCAGCATGGATTCACAATGGGAAGGTCATATCAGACGATCTAATAGATTTCTTTGACTTGGTGACCAAAGCAGTAGACCAGGTAGGGGCTGTGACATGGCCTACCTAGATTTTAGCAAGGCATTTGATACAGTCCCATACAAAGATTAATACATAGTTAGCCAGCCTTGGAGTGGGTCCCAAGGTGGCAGCCAGGATAAAAATTGGCTAGAAAACAGGACGCAAGGGCAGTAGTAAATAGGTCCACAGTTAAGAAAGGAAGGTTACTAGCAGGGTACCACAGGGTTCAGTACTAGGACCGTCCTTTTAATGTCTTTGTAAGTGACATTGCAGAGGAACTGGAAGGAAAAGTATGTTTCTTTGCAGACAACACAAAGATCTGCAACAGGGTTGATACACAAGATGGATTGGAAAGGATGAGAAGGGACTTGGCAAGGTTGGAGGAATGGTCAAATGTATGGCAGCTCAGATTTAATGCAAAGAAGTGAAGGTAATGCACCTGGGAAACAAAACCCAGGGAAGTGTACACAATGGGGGTGAGATACTGAGAACAGTAAAATGGAAAGGGACCTGGGAGTAATGTGTATATCAGATGACCTAAAGGTGGGCAAGCAATGTGAGAAGGCAGTAAGGAAGGCTGGAGGATACTGGGATGCATAAGGAGGCATCAATAGTAGAAAACAGGAAGTTGTTATCCCTCTGTACAGACAGTTAGTGAGACACCATCTGGAATATCTGTGTGCAGTTCTGGAGACCCCATCTCCACAAAGACATAGACAGAGTGGAGGCTGTCCAGAGGAGGGCAACCAAAATGGTGCAGGGTCTGCACCAGAAGACATACAAAGAAATACTAACAGAGTTTAATATGTATACCCTTGAGGAAAGAAGGAGAGGGGGACATGATAGAAACTTTCAAGTACCTCAAGGGAATCAACAAAGTCCAAGAGGGTAGCATATTTCAGAAAAAGATGTGCAAGAACAAGGAGGCACAATTTGAAGATAGAGGGTATGGCTCAGAGGTAATGTGAGAAGTATTTTTTCAAAGAGAGGGTTGTAGATGCATGGAACAGCCTCCTTGAGGAGGTTGCGAGTCAAGAACAGTAAAGGAATTCAAGAATGCATGGGACAGACATAAGGCAGTCCTAGTGGGGTGTAGGAGGAAGTATGCTGTTGGTTAACTAGGATCTGCAGCTTATCTCTTAGTAGGAACTGGGCAGACTAGGTGGGCCAAGCGGTCCTTATCTGCCATCAAATTCTATGTTTCTATGTAGTCCTCCACCATCCCGCCCTTCAAAGGAGACATTGTATGCTGAGTGTAGAGTCATGGTAAAAGTGAGTGATGAATATAAACAGTACACACTTTATTGCAGGAACAAATAAGTTAGAAGGCGTTGGGGTGCATGGCGTTAGCGAACAATTTCTCACTCATGTGGTTGGGTACTGTACGCTGAGTGGACAGACTCTGTTAACATAAGGCCATGTATCAGTATTACACTTTCTTTTTGCAGCAGAGGAAAGTTGACATACTTAGCAGTGGCATGGTGCTACTCAGGTAGTGACACCATGACCCCCCCTCCACACACACACACATCAGGTACTATATCCTGACTTGAGACTTCGAGATGGAAAACATTCATGTAAATGATGTTCTATGTCATACTAACAAAGTCAGCATGGCAATACCTGTGCTAACTACTTATCTGTTGAGAATAGTTCAAGAAAAACTCTGTTTTGCAACAAAATAGTTATTTATTGTCAACATAACAATTGAATTGAATAAAAACATACAAATTAAATATTATGCTTTCTCAATGTTGTTATATAAAAAATTTGTATTTTTAAAAATAAAAATGTAGATTTTTCTATGAAAATAAAAAGCTTATTATTAAAAGTTTTAAAATACTTTGTTATTTAGGAACATATAATATTACTGAAAAATAAAATAATCATAAAAACAATACTTGTTCAAAAATGAGAATGTTTTTCTCTTATTAAAATAAAATAATTTAACGTATTTACAAAATAGACAATTTTGAGGAAGGCGTGCTGTTGTTTGATTGAGGCAGCCAGGCAGGAAGCTGGATCGATGTGGAGGCGCTGAGGAAGTGAAAGCTGTTGTGCCAGGGTGGGAGATACCGACAGATGGCTATGCAGGATGTTCATCACTGATCAGAGAGACTGGATATGTTTGCAGGTGAAGCAGTGCTGCTGTCTGCACTGGCACCTGCCACTGTGCCCACAGGCTCAAGTACAAGATTGACTGTTGCTTGCTGCACTGTTAATAAGTCTAATATTGTTTTGTGCTCATTTTAAAGCTCTTTAATTTTCAGATGTCAGACAGTCAACCTTGTGCTCGAGCCTCACGAACACAGAGACAGTGCACAGTGTGTCGCTTTTACGTGGTTGATCTGTGAAGAGAAAAAAACTATTACCATGTGACAGTGACAAATATACTGTACTGTTCTTTTTTCATCTAATGATATCTGGTTTCTGGACCTACTATTTTCAATGGTTGTATCTATGTTTTTGGTTAACATAGAGATAAATCATGGTGATGAGTAGTTGTCTGCAACCAGTCAGACAATGACTCAATTGAGTTGTCTTCTACTGTGTGGAGAGGTTTTCCGTCTTGGGAATATAGTAACAGTTATATTGAGTACATGTAGATTAATGGCACAGCTCGTTGATTGGAAGTGCAGACATAATTATGACAGTTAGGAGTTGTGTGTCATCAGTAGTGCAATGTAAATCCTCATCTACAGATGAGGTACTGCATCGAACTGCTGAGGTACAGCAAACCTGGGGCCATGGATATCAATGCTATAGCTCTGTGATTGGAGCTGCATAGAAGTTAGAGAGTTACACTTTCATGACCTAGAGTCAGGCAATGCCAGTGCACAATTGAATAGGTGCTATGTACTGAGTGGAGAGTCAGAGGAAACAAAAGGATATGGATATTAACGGTAGAGGTCCATGACTGCAGTGACACACTAGTTTGAACAGTTTGGAATTGCGGTGTTACATAGGCAATGCCCCCCGCCAGGAGAGGTACTGCATTCTGAGTAGATAGTCACAGGAAAGAAAGTACATAGACATGAATGGTGGATGTCTGTGGTTGGAAGGATACAGAAGCTAAGACAGCACTTGCATGGTGTTTGGTACACATTGCAGCCCCACCCTCCTCCAGCAGGTACTGCATCCTGAGTGGATATTCACAGTAAACAAAAAGCTATGAATATAAATGGTAAGCTATGTCATTGCAACAACACACTACTTGGGACAGTTACAAACTGCACGATGTCAAGGCTATGTCACCCCTCACCCCTCACAGCAGCCACTGCATTTTCACTGCACTCTCACTGGAAAATTAAGGCTATGTATACATAAGACACGGCAGCATGATAGCAGTAACATAGTAGATGGAACAGTTAGGAGTTGTACTGGTGAGTTGGGTGATTTACCCCCAGCCCTTAAGACGGGTAGCATATCCTGAATGGGAAGTTGCTGTAAAGGTAGTAGATAGATAAATGCTCTTCCTCTGTGTTTGCAGGTACACATAGATTAGGATAGTTAGGAGTTGTACGGTATCAGCTAGCCAATGCTGCCCTTGCACCCCAGAGCAGGCACTGCATACAGGGTGGAGATTCACAAGAAAAAAGGGCCATGGATATAAATTGAACAGGTCCATCATTGCAGTAACACACTAGTTGGGACAGTCTAGACAATGCCCCTCCACTCCCACAGTAGGTACTGCATGCTGAGTGCAGAGTCTCAGAAAAAAGGTTATGGACATAAATGGTACAGCTTCATGATTGCAGTAACACAGTAGTGGGGACAGTTAGGAGTTGTGCAATCTCAGCCATGCAGTGCTCCCCGGAAAAAAAACAAACTGGTACTGCATCTTTAGTGAGAGTCACAGAAAAGAAGAGTGTATGAAAATAAATGCTAGGGGTATATGACTGTAGTAGTGTACTACTTAGAACAGTTATGAGTTGTATATTGTCAGGTAGGCAGTGCCCCCACTGGCACAGATGGCGTGCTATTGTGAGTGTAGAGCTGCAGCAAAAGAAGTTCATGTACATCTGTGTGTGACTCTCTATTTGCAGTTATATAAGAGTTAGAAATGTTAGTAGTTTATGTTGTCAGTCACAAGCTCAATATATCAGCTACAGCATGCACACTGGATAATCACAGGTAATGTCAAGCTATGTACATCAATGATACAGTTCTGTGATTGCAGGTGTACACTAATTTGCATACTGTGGCTCAGACTTACGTACTCACCCAAAAATTTCACTCCCAGAGCTGGTACTACTTCCTGGGTGGTTAGAACAGGAAGACAAAGCCCGTGGGTATAAATGGGTATGGCTATTTGATTGGAATAAGAGAAAAGGTAGCTTAGGCCCTGTCTACACTATGTCTCTGTACCATGACAGAGGGTGCAAACCGTTACGCAACAGTTTGCGTTTACACCTGTAACGTAATAGAAGGTGTTTTCGTAATCATTGTTGGAATCACCTGTGAGGTGGTTTGAATAACGGTTAAAACAATGGTTCTGCCATGTAATGTTACCAGACATAGTGTGGATGGGTGAGCGTGTCATTCCTGCAGTCTCCCAGTGCAGCATGAACTGCATTGTGGGATTGGGTGTCGGTGTAATGGTCACCTGGGTCCGCAGTGTGGGCCAGTGGTACCATTCCCGTAATGGACATCACCGCAGTGTGGACACACAGCATTGCTCCCTGGTCATAATGGTTTGCATCCATTACGCACGGGCCAAATTTAGGAGGTGTGTGGTATTAGTGAGACAATGCATTGTGCTCACTGCTGACAGATAGTTTTCCATGACACATAAAGTGCAGCAAAAGTTACAACATGCACATCTACCATTCAGCTGTAATGATTGAGTAAAGATAGACAATGATATAAAATGTACAGATACTGTTGCAGTAGTCTATGAGATCTGTGTGTGTTTATGTTAGTAGACTTACGTTCAGCACTGGTACCAGGATCCTCCTTCACCTGCACCCATGGTGTTGCTCCAGTCTCCCGGCCACTATAAGACACATAAATAGATTGTTTAATAAATGCAGGGCTTTGTTGTGCTATTGTTACTGTTAGCTTTATTGTATCTGTTTGGTTTTCATACACCTTTGCTTTACCCTTCTGTTATGCACGCTAATGTGTGCATTACTGTTTATGTTTTCATGACTGCTTGTGTTTCAATTATTGTAACCATTTGCATTTGCACTTTTGTTTGACTTACTGTTGCAGTCACCATTACTGTCTGACATAACATTATGTTGTGGCACTGTGGGCCAGTTGGAGTTGCATGTTGTTAGCCAGGAAATGCCCTCTCCCAAAAAGAAACACAACAGATCAGACATTGCATTGTGAGTGGAGACTGACAGGAAAACAAAGGTTATGGGTGTATATGTCACAGCTGTATGATTGCAGTAGACACTAGTTGAAAGAGTTAGGAGTTATACGGTATCGGCTAAGTAATGCCCTCCTCTTCCCCAGGCCAGATAGTGCATCCTGAGTGGAGAGTCATAGTAAAAGAAAGTACATAGACATTGATGGTGCATCTCTGTGGTTGCAGAAACACACAAGTTAGAACAGTTAAGAGCTGCATTGGCATCAGGCAGGCAACACCCCCATCCCTCCCCAACCCCTCACTGCACATGAGGTACTGAATTGTGAGTGCAGACTCTAGAGTTAAACAATGGTTATGGACATCAAAGTTACAGGTTCATGACTGAATAATACACAAGTTGGAACACTTAGCTGTTGAATGGAATCAGCCAGGCAATGCCCCCGACTAGGTTGTGCATCCTAAGCATACAGTGGAAGGGAATAAACTCTATAGAGATGAATGGTGTGCCTCCCTGGTTGTAAGAACACATAAGTTAGGACAGTTAGAATTTGCATACAATCAGCTGGGTGATCCTCCTCCCTATCCCCCTTCAAAAGACTTTGTATACTGAGTGGAGACCCATGGTAAAGTGAGGGCATGAATATAAACAGTACATTTTGATTGAAGGAACACATAAGTTACATGACTTTGGGGTGCACAGCATTACCAGGCAATTTCCCACTCACATGTTTGGGTACTATACGCTGAGTGGGCACACACTGTTAACTTAAGGTCATGGCTATCAGTACAATATCTTCTTTGTTGCAGAAGAGGAAAGTTACTATATTTAACGTGTTATGATACTACTCAGGTAGTGTCACTGTGACCCCCACACAGGTACTATTTCCGACTTGAGACTCAGAGATGGAAAACATTCATGTTAATGATTTCATATGTCATGCTGACAAATCCAGTATGGCAATACCTGTCCTAAATACTTACCTGTTGAAATTGTATGACACAAACTCTGCTTTGTAAGAAAATTCTCACTTATTTTCGACAGAATTGTTTCCAGTAATTACTACTGTGTCAGGTATTAGTCCTTAGTTATACATTTAGCAGATGATGTGTCTTGAGTGAAGAACCACAGTGAAACTAGAGACATTAAGAGTTACAGAACAGCTTGCTGATTACAGAGATAGATGTGCTTGCACAATTAGTACTTCTATGTGGTCAGCAAGGGTATGTGCTATGATGATACACAAGGAGGTTCTGCCTTGTCAGTGTATAGTCTGAACCAAAGTACTGTGTTACACAGCTATGTAACAGCAGCTCAGTGGTTGCAGAGCATCAATAATCTGATGGACATAAAGTAGTCAGAGTAAGTATTATGAAAAATTTTTGTACGATTTTCTTGCCTTCTGACTCGACAATGATGACACTGTCAGAGTCTGATTGTTAAGCCTCCACAGCCTCAGATTTGGCTGGTACTACCTCGCTTTGTGGTGGTGGGGGTGCCTCTGTCGATATATGAATGAAAGATAGTAATGATTTTCATTGAGTGTGGTATATGTGTCTTCACTTATTTAAAGACATTTCTCAGAAAATGGTAGTCTTGTCTGCCAGTTAAGATACACCGAGATGAGGTGCTGTATACTGATTTAATAGATGAAAAACATTTTCTGGATTTAAATGTAACAACCACATGATAGCAGTAACATACTAGCAATGATAGTTACCCCACCCTCCACTACAAGGATTCTGCATCCTGAGACCGAAACTCACAGTAAACAAAGGTTACTAAAATAGGCGGTACAGGTGATTGATTTTAGTAACACTCTATTTAGAACAATTAAGATTTGTATGGTGTTACTTAGTGAATAATGCCCGTCCCCGATACTGCATGTCAGGTATTGCATTGTGAGTGGGCAGTCACTAGAAAAACAAAGTCTACAGTATTGATGGTTCACTTTTGTGATTCCAAGAGGTGTGCAGAACTTGGGAGTTATTTGGCATCAGCCAGGTAATGTGCCAGCCTGTGGGCTGGACACTGCATCAATACTGGAGAAGTATAGAAAATGTCCATTATGGAAATAAATTGTACATCTGAATGATTGCAGTATCAGCTTGGTTGGGATAGTAATAAGTTGAATGGTGAGAAATATGCAATGCCTCCTCCTCATGGAACAGGTACTGTATCCTGAGTATGGAGCAACAGGCAAACAAAGGAAATGTATATAAATGGTACAGTCCATAATAGCAGTAACACACTAGTTTAGATCATTAGATTTGATTGGTGTCAGGTAGGCTATGGTCCCCCACCGAAAAAAGAGAGTACTGCATCCTGTGTGACCACTCAGAGTCAAAAAAGGCTATGAATATAAACAATGCAGTTATATAATTTAAGTAACACACCAGTTGGGCAGTTAGAACTTGTACAGTGTCAGCGACTCACTGTTTCCACCCCCACCCCACATACGCCCTGAGAAGCAATTGTATTCTGAGAGAGTCTCTAGAAAAGAAAGTTAATAAATATTGATGGTGTAGCTGCATGATTGTTGTTGCCCACTAGTTGAGGGAGTTATGAGTTGCATGATGTCAGCTACTTAATGGCATTCCTTTCAGCCCAGGTCAGACAGTGCATTGTGAGTTGATAGTGTCAGGGAAAGAAAGTGCATGTGCATCAACGGTTCAAGTTTTTTAATTGTAGGATTACATGAATTAAGATAGTTAGGAGTTGCACAGTGGTAGCCAGACAATGCACCTGCTCTGATGACAGAAGAGGTAGTCACATTGAGTGCAGACTGATTGTAATACTAAGGCCATGGATGTCAATATAATATCAGTCTGATTCTTGGAAGATATAAGTAAGGATATCTAGGAGACGATGGTATCAGCAAGGTAATACCCTCCCCCACAAGACCAGGCACTGCAGCCTGAATAGGACCCATTCTTATAATGAGGCAATATACAGAAATGGAGCATAAGCATGATTGGAGTAATGCACAAATCCACATAATTTCTAACACTATGGATTACAACATTACATTGCATTGTGGGAATAGCAGCCTTAAAGCTGTGTGGTGTGGTCAGATAATGTGACACCTCAGGCTGTGGTCTTGTACCTCACTACCTGAGGTGTTATCATATTAACACAACAGTCAGCTTGTTTTGATTTCTGTAAAATAAAATGTTATGCTGAGTAACAGATAGTTTCTTTACTCACGTTGTGTTAGGAGCTCCCCTGCAGCAGGCTTCACAGCAGCCTCCCACATTTCATGTGCTGGGTAGTACCAGCACTTATCATTGCCTGGTATCTCCTCTCTGGTCTTCAGGGTGTAGAAACACTGAGCCAACAGCTTCCACTTCCTCTTGCACATTCCGGGTTTTATTTCTTACTTTTAAAATCATCATCAGGAAATCATGGAGGTGCCTCCACATCAAATCCAGCTTCCTATTGATGCTTCTCATAAGTATTTTAGCATTGCCTCTGGCCTGGGCTGCCTCAAGCAGTCAGCACATCTCCTTCAAACTCCAGAGTCTCATTTTTTGTTGTTGTTTAAAGCTGTAATAAATAGAGATACAACAGTATGTTACTGTGATATATTGTGACGTATATTTTTCTCATCTGTTGAGATTTAATACTAAGAATTCACAGAGGTAAATCTTTGATTCAATAGTTATAATAAGAAATAATTTACATGGGTACACTAATTGTTCGATAATATGACATTGACAACAGAGTACTGTCTCCGTTATTTTATGTTTCACTATGTCTTATATGTATAGTGAAACAATATAGCGATATATTATTACTACAGTTTATTAACAATAGCTGTATGCATGTGAAAATTCTGAATATCTGCATGAATCTGCATTTCTGTGGTGGTGTTAAAGTGAGATAGCATGGTTTTGCTTTGTGTGTGTCATCTGTCCAGCTTTTCTATTTTTGACCAAGATTTTGACTCTTAAAAGATCCTTTTTTAAATTGTGTCTGCTGTAACAGCCTGATATTTTTAGAGGACTGCGAGGATCCCATCTCAAAGGTCACCCAGGAAAAGGCAATTGCCAGCATGTGAGAAGTGCACACCATCTGGTAGGTATAGCCAGTCATTACTATATTTAATTTCAGGGTGACGTATGGTGTGCATCCTAGCCATGCACAGATATCCATATATTTGTATGTTTACCTTTCTCCAAGCTCTGTCAAGCAGGTACATGTGCTGTTCTGCTTGCCAGACCTATGCTCTGTAATATCAGGAAAATGATCTTACAGGCAGGTAACACCCATAATAGAAGCAAGGTCCAATTTTGCTTCTGACACTAAATTTACCCATTGTTTGGTGCCCAAATCATTGCCTCTGAGATGAATCAGCAGTGCGTCTTGCTCAGCTTGAGTCCTCAAGTCTGTGTGTTGTTAGCATGAGATGCTCCACCTCTTGCCACCCTGCCAAACCACTTAACAGAGAAATTTGGAAGCTGCAGGTCTTTTCCAAAATCACTCCTCTGAGCATACTTTGAAGCTTGCTTTACTATACTGCTGCCAACAATCCACAGAGTTCTTTGCTGTTTTCTGCCATTCTGAGTTTTTAAGCTGAGAAGTGGTCAGAGAGCTACCAAAAAAAAATCAGTGTTTGTCCTACAGTGTCTAATCACTACTGAATATGAAACTGCAATTTTCTTTCTCCTTCAACATTGCTTTGGTGGGCTGCCCCAACACACAGTGATTTTAAAAGTTATTGGTTGATGCTTTCTGATGGCTAACCAATAGAGTATATGCACTGACTATGACTATACTTAATGGCTGTAGCTGCTGTCAACCAGAAATGCTGAAAGATTTCTTAGTGGGAAAATACTACATTTTAATAGGCTACTTCAAATAATCACAGCTACACAGAGGCATGTGATTGGTTGCCTCTTGTGTTATGATATCGTGCTCCTTGCTTTCTGCCTCCATTTGCAGCTCTGTCTGTGCTAGTAACTACTGCTTGACACTCTGACTTTAAGCAGTTATAACTTCTTTTACAGCATAATAGGTTATTTAGATTGTCATAGTCAAATAGAGCAGCAACAAATGTTTTGTTTAATACTATGTTTCGCTGCTAACAGTTTTTATAATGCTAGAAAAATTGTATATAAAATGTGATGTACTTACACAGTGTAAAGCAGGGTCTCTCCTTTTTTCTAAGATGGCTGCTATGTCCTTCTTCTCCACTCTTCAGCACTTGTGATTGGTTGCTTGACATGGCCTGATCAATGTGACGCTGCATTGGTGGCAGCATCTGTCAGTCAAATAGGAAGCAGTCTCTGATTGGCTGAGTCTTAAGGGGTGTTTACAATGTCATTTTGTGACACTTTTGTGCTCACGACATTATTATTCTTACACTTTCATGCATTCAACACTACTTTTGTGACACTACATTCAACACTTTCGTGCTATCGACATTAAATTTTGAGACACTTCTGTGCACACAACACCATATTTTGCAAAATGTCACACGTTCAACACTACTTTTTAGACTTTGTTAGAAACAGTATCCTTTAGGAAAAAAACTACTGTGGATGCTTTACATTGTGCTAATACTTCAGTTCTGACATTTTCAGATGTTTCTTCTGATATTATTAGTCAGCTTATGTTCTGTGATGTTTGAAAAGACTTTATATAGGTTTAGTGGTGTTCAGTTATTAGAGTAATAATGTTTGCGATCTTTGTAGGCAGTACTATTTACTGTTCTTATATGAGACATGGATAGTGTGTGTCACTATGTAATGTCAGGAAAAATTAAAACAGATCACCACAAAAATTTTGTTTTTCTATTTATTATGCAGGTGTCTTTACAGGTGTCAGATACTTCTGTAAGATTGGTGCAGACTGTGAATTTACAGACAGGGATGATGCCCTCTAAACAGAGATGGAGCTCTATGCAGAGACAAAACAGGTATCATAGTACTTAACTGTTGCTTAAGAGTGCTCTGAAACCCACTGATGGTAGTTCAAGACATAAAACAATTCAGCGTTCCACTCAAGGAGTGACTTCACAGGTTGCTCACTCTGCAGAAAAAGTACGTACTTGCTCAACTGCAAGGAAAAAATGTGTAGCTGAGCAACAGTTGTGCAAATCTCTGAGCTGAAACACTAATGTTGCAAGGCAAGCATAAATAAATGTACTAAGTGGTGGCGTAAATTTGTAGTGGCTGATGCTTATCTGAGGAAGCAAAAGTATTTTTGATCACTAGCTTCTAAAGCTGAGATTGACAGACTTATTGCTGCTGTGATGAGGCGTGAGCACAAAAAAACAAAAGTCATCTCTCTTTGATGACATTGCATCTCAAAATACGTATATTTGTTAATAAAGTAGTATTTGCTCTTCAACGTTTGTGGTGTAAGATGTCACATGTACTTGAGTAGTTCAGGAAAGTTGTGTATGACATAAAGATGAGGCTACAGTGGTATCCTTTCTGGAATCTGCACAATTTCTCTGATGTTTTCTGAGGTTGGTGGCTGCACACACAGCACTCAGAGGCGTATTTCTGGGAGGAGTCATATTACTCACAGAAAAGGACAGCAACTGTGCATTGATGAGTCTGGTAAACTATGTAATGTGCTGAGTGTGTGTGATGACACTACAATGGAGCCAGATGATGAGTGTGTGGCAACTCTCAGCGTCGTAAGTGTCACTGTCTCTCATGGATGTGTGATGAGACTTGCAAACCAAGGCAATCGTCATTTGGCAAAGTTGAACACTTTATCAACCTGTTTGTTATTTCTGATTGTAAAGACAGGCATAAACTGTTTGACAGTATAGACCTTTGTGAGATCCATCCACATACTGGACTTATGGGTCACTCATTGCATGTCAAGATAGTGGTGTTGCGACAGTGTCTTTCACCACATGTGGATGCTAGAGTGCATCAATCAGGCATGCAGAACTTTGTGTACAGAGTCTATGAAGGTTCACGAGTTGTCGCTCAGTATACTTGTCTGAATGAGTTACTACAGTCTGGTGACATACATGATGCCATGACATTTTTGAAACAGCTGCGACGGGTCAGCAGTGTGACAGATACTGTGATTGATCAGTCATCAGTTGCTGATGGAAATTTGGTGTCTGTCTTAGAAATTGATATTCTCAAGCAGTTTGGAAATCAATTGCCAAATTTGAGTTGGCAAAGACAGAAAAATTTGACTGTTTATGTGTGTCATGTGATCGGCTCTGTTATGAGAACCAAATGTACAGTGAAACTGGAAACCTTGTCAGCATACAATGAAATGTGGTTTCAACTGTCAGCATTTCTGCTGTTAAAGTGTGACTTTAGTTATACCCAATCATTGTGATGTGCAAGCACTGCATCTCCAAAGTGAAGGCTAACATTCTGCCACCAAGGTCAGTCTTGAACAATATGGAGGCACATGTTACACCAGTTGAGATTGCCACATTGAATATGTTTGAATGGATTCTTATTCAGACTATGAAACCATTTCAAACTATTCTATGTCTGAACACAAAGACACAGAACATTCCACAAAAGAACTCCTTAGATCTCTTAGGGTTCTGTTATGTATCTTCCACTTCCTCTGCAGGAAAATGTGGAGGCGATCTCCATTGAGAACACTTTGGTGATTCTTGTTAATGGTGTTCCAACTAAGTCAAAGGTCATTTGTCAGGATGTTGTCAATGTAGAGAAGGTGAAGCTTGCTCTTACTTATTTAAAGAGCAGCAATCCCTTTATGCAGACCTTGATATTGATCACATGACTACTGTGTCTGTTGAACATGATCTGTTGGAAACCACAAAACCAATGATTGAGAAGGTCAATGTGGAGACAAGCGATAATGTGTATGAACAGTACACAATTCACCACACTGCATGGCAGAGATCAGTGAGGACAACATTGATCTTTATCAAATGAAACAGGTGGAAGGTGAGCCTGTTAGCATTTGGGAGGCAATATTGAGCATGCTGCTTCCCAGATTTATTCCCAAAAGGGTCAGGTGGATGCCTAGATGAAAGAGAAGTGCATGTACAGGGTGCTGAGTACCGTACTAGCTGTGTGTTCAGTAAGGATGGCAAATTCAGAGGCAACATACAGTACCTGTTTCATCTCCTGTGGGAGAGTGAGCTTAGCATACTGTCTCGTCTATTGTGCATACTATTCATCTCACAACTCCACTTGATGGAATAACAGCTGCACAGTTCCTGGAGAAACTAAAGCAGAAGGATGAAAATGTGCAAGTGAATTTGTCTTCCATTCTGTCAAGTCTACGTGGCACCAAAGAATACTGGTATCGCAGACACTCTGAGGTGATGATCATGCTGCGAGAATATGGTCAAGACACATGGTTTGTCACACTCAGTTGTGCTGAGTATGCCTGGGATGAGGTCATAGAACTGTTGAAGTGGGCAAATTGTGATATAGAGGGCATTTCATTAATGACTCTTGGAGAAATGTTCTCACTTGACCCTGAGTCTGTGACAAGACATTTCACAAGCGATTCCATGACATTCTCACTTTCATTTTGTCAAAGGAGAATCCACCTCTTGGTATTGTGAAGCATTACTTCTGGAGGATGGCATATCAGGCATGAGGCGTTCCTCATATTCACATGTTACTGTGGATTAAAGATGCCCCATGCATAGGTGAACATGAAGCAGCACAAGTGCTAGCATTCATTAAACAGTACATCACTTGCCACATTCCAGACAAGTACGAAAGTCCTACACTGTGGAAGTTTGTGCAGAAGTTTCAACGCCATATTTGTGTGAAATACTGCCACTGGGTAGTGAAGAAGAAATCTAATTGGTACACAAGATGCCGTTTTGGATTTCCCAGATGTGAGAGTCAGGATGGTTGCATGAATTAACTTTTTCAGCTATGTGACACCACTTGAAGGCAAAATCAACCAAGAGGGTTTATGAGTTACCCAGAGAAGAGAATGAGGTGTACATCAATGACTACCACCCTACTCTTCTTCTAATGTTGCAAGCAAACATAGATGTTCAGTTTATGGCTAACAACTCGTTGGCTCTGGTTCGATCGTCGCCTCGTACATAACTAAACATGAACAGACTAGCTTGCAAGATGTTTGGGAAGATATTGCCAGTTCAAGCAAGTCACTGACATCTCAGTTGTGGTCACTTGGGTTGAAGACCCTATCACAGAGAATGTGGTGCTTATGAGGTCAACGATACGCATGATTGGTACACATTTGTCACAGAAATCTGATGCTGTGTGCTTTCTCAGGGTAAACTAAAGAGAAGAGAAACATGTACTTATTCCTCATGCTGAGATTGAGGAACTGGCTCTCAAGAGACCGTCTTCAAGACATATTTTAAAAATAACCTCATTGACATGTACTACCCCATAGACACGAAGACATGGATCAAATGTGCTTTTGAGGTGGCTAAGTGGTATGACTACAAGACAGATGTCTCACCTGATTGTACATGCGACATTTACAAGGTCAAAGGGTGGACGGCTGTCTTGTTAGAGACATAAGCTTTGGCTCATTGATCACTGTAAGTTGCATCTAGGCACATCTGAGAACAGAGAGCATTACTACTTTGCTCTCCTATTTCTATTTAGACCCCAGAGAATGAGTCTGAATTAAAAGGTGACTGTGGTACATTCGAGGAAGAATTTAATCACAGTTATGAGACATTCAAAAGTGAATACTCAGACACATATAGACAGAGGCTAGACACTGAGAAGAAGCAACTTGAGAAGGCACAGAAACAACTCAAGAGGACACTCCTGTCAGTTCACAGGAAAATCTTGATCCATAAGAACAAGATATCCTTGGAGAACCTCTGCCTCTGAATGCCCCAGAAGTACTCATGTCAGAAGTGGAGAGTGCTATGGAACATGACACACACTGCAGTGTTGACCCAGCTGAGTTGAGAGAGAAACTCAATAAGCAGCAATGTGTGGTTCACTCTGAGGTCACTGATGCTGTCTGGCATGGAATACTACATGAACACAAGAACTGTGACTGTCTTGACTACAAGCCACTGCTGATGTTTGTTAGTGGCTCAGCCAGCACAGGGAATAGTTTCCTCATAGAGGCCATAATGGCAGAAATACGGAACCTGACAGGGTCATCAATGTCTGTTGGTGTAGTGCTCCTACTGGACTGGCTGCATACAACATTGGTGGAATTATGTTACACCTTCTCTTCATGTTGCCAGTGGAGCATGGCATCTCAGTTTCATTCTGTTTAATAAGATGAAGTTACTCATCATTGATGAGATTAGTATAGTCTCCAATGTAATGCTTGCCTGTATACACCTACATCTACAGGAGATCTTGGGGACTAACTATGGAGATGCATTTGGTGGTAAAAGCATTGTTGTATTTGGAGACCTCTTACAGCTTGCACCAGTTAATGCAGAACATGTTTTGCAGCTCTGACTGTCAAGCAGGCTAAGAATACACTAGGCTACATTGGAGGTTTTAACCTGTGGGATTATTTACCTATGTCAAGCTATATCAGAACATGTGACAAAGTGGTGATCTGGCTTACAAGGCACTGTTGGATCAAGCTCGTACAGGTTCTCTGTCACCAGAACATGTTTCAATGTTACATGGTCAAAGAATCAGAATGGATACTACATTCATAGAAACAGCATGTGATGTTTTCAGTGATGTAAGGTGTTTTCAAATAAGTTAAAGCAGTGTTTGAATGATTATTTAAACAAGAAATTGTGGGGAGGGAGCAAATAAAAAGGAGATAGTATGTAAACCCAAGCCCAATTGGAATTTTCTAGTAGTGAATGCTAGAAGCCTTATTAATAAAATGGACAAATCAATGTTTAAATTATATAATTCAGATATTCATATGTGTGCTATTACTGAAACCTGGTGGAGGGCAGAGGACACATTGGACAAACAGATCCTGGTACACACTTTATAATAAGGATAGGCAGTTTACTAGAGGAGGTGGAGTGGCACTGTATGTCTTAAATGAAATAACATCTGAAAATATTGAATGTTCAGCCTGGGGTGAGTCTAAGTATTATGGGTTAAGATTACTACCCGAATACACCTAAGTTAAGTATCGGTGTGGTTTATAGACCACCAGCTTGCCTAGTACATAATGACAACCTTATTCTGAAGTTTATTTAATGTATTACACAGGAAGATAGGGCCATTATTATGGGGGACTTTAATTTACCTGGAATTAACTGGGAAATGTGTCAAACTGGCTCCAAGGTGGAGGCTAGTTTTTAGAGTCCTTCCTAGTGGCAGGATTGGAACAATTGGTCATGGACAATACAAGGGAAATCATATTTTAGATTTGGTTTTGAGTAATGTAGCCAATAATATTAAAATTGTACAGTAGAAGTTCCCATAGTACCAGCGATCACTCTATGATTGGATTTAGGTATAGTGTAGATGCAAAAATAGAGGTTGGTAGTACAATTGTGCATGATTACAATACAACTGATTTCCTAGCCTTCAGAAAAGAACTGGGTAAATGGAACTGGGTCCATGAACTACAGAATATTACAGTACCTGAAATATGGGATAGAATTAGTAACAAGTTAAATAAGTTAATTCAGAAATATGTGCCAGTGGGTACAAAATATCAGAATCCCAAAAGGCTATGCTACCCTGGCTGTCACCTTCAGTTAAGACAGCTATAAAAAAAAGAATAAGGCATTTATCATGGCAAAATGAAGTGGAGAGGCCTGGTCCTGGGCCTTATATAAAGGATTTTTAGAAAGACCAAGTTAACTATCTCCAAGGCTAAAAGGAATTTGAATATAAACTTGCCACAAAGGTACAGGATAATTATAAATCCTTCTATGCTTATATAAACAAAAAAGGGCATGTGTAGAACAGTAGGTCCTCAGAAAGATACTAGCTATAGCCTTATAACAGAAAAATAAGGCTATGGCTGACTAGGCTAAATACTTATTTTCCTCAGTCTTTAATGCTGGCCAAAATAAGGCCCCGATATTGGGTTCAAAATACAATCTGCCCTAAAATAGAGGCAGAGGATGTTTGAAGAGGGTAAGAAAACTGAACCCATATGAGGCACAATGTCCAGATGGTATGCATCCCAGAATGCTTAAGGAGTTGGCGGATTGTTTGGCGGGGCCAGTTACCTTATTATTTCAGCAATCCTAGAGATGGGTCAGGTCATTGAGGCCTGAAACAAGCCGTAGTGATCCTCATTTATAAAAGGGATCTAGACAGGAGGTGATGAACTACAGACCAATTAGCCTGACATCAGTCCTTGAAAGATATTTGAAGGCATTATTAAAGATCAAATTATGACTAGTGTTGAGGAAAAGGTATTCTAGATGCTACACAACATGTTTTACAAGGGGACGTTCATGCCAGACTAATTTATTGGAGTTCTATGGGAAGGTCAGTAAGGCATTGGACGATGGCAAATTTGAGGATGTTATTTTTGGACTTTGCCAAGGCCTTTGATAAAGTCCTCGTGATAAGTTGATTTTAGCCTTAGTAAAATGGGTGTACAGGCGCATTTAGTGTACTGGATCAAGGCATGGTTGTCTGGGAGGAAGCAGAGAGTGAGTGTGCTGTGAAAATTGTCAAATTGGATGGGGGTTATTAGTGGGGTGCCTCAAGGATCCGTATTGGGACCATGCTTATATAACATTTATATTGAAACCATGAAACTTAAAATAAATATTTGGATGTCAAAGTTTGCGGACGATACGTACATAGGTTTCCCAGTAAACAGCCACGCTTAGGATTTAACAATCCAGGAAACCTTGAATGAATTAGAGGTTTGGGCCCAGGAAAATGGGGCTACATATAATGTACCCAAGGTGCAGTGATGCACATGGTAGGAACAATCTGGAGGTGGTGAATAAACTGGCAGGGCAAGAACTAAGAGTGGTTCAGGAAGAGCAAGATTTAGGAATTAGGGTAAATAATAACCTTAAATTCAATTCTCTGTGTAGCCAAATGGTTAAAATAGCAGGCGGCATACTTAGTTGTATACATAGACATGTTAAGAGTAGAGACAAGGAGGTCTTGCTTCCATTGTATACCTCCTTGGTTTGGCTACATGCAGAGTATTGTGCACAGTCTGGGCACCAGGACAAAGGGGAGCTATAAATGCAATTGAGAGGATTCAGAGAAGGCAATGAGGAAAATTAAGAAGTACAGGGCCTTGATTATGAAGCAAGGTTAAAAAACTAGATCTGTACCCTTCAGAATATTGTAGGTTGCATGGGGACATATGTATGCTATGTAGGGCCTTGTCGGACCACCAACTGTGGAGTTATTGGGTTTAGAATTGTGGTAACAGAATTATAATACATGAGCCCATCCACTTCAGCTAAAGGGTGACATATTTAATAGGCAGGCAAGAAAACACTGGTTTTCAGTAAGAGTAATTAAAATATGGAATGAGTTGCCAATGGCGTCATCGGTTCTCAAACAATGTCATCATTTAAACATAACCTAGATTGTCTTCCACAGACTAAAAATATAACTGGGTATTAGTAAGAACTGTGGTGAGCAAATGGACCTATGGTCTTTGTAAGCTCAGTTTCACCTGTGACACCTATGAAACCTATGTGTACTCCACAGGTACATTCATTGTGTGTCATATGCCACGACTGAAGAAATGTGCTGAGTTCAACAGTGTCATATTGCAGAGAGAGAATCAAGTGATTCTCCACAGCATGCTGTTGATACAGTTGACATTAGGAGCCATTTACAGACATGAAACCCTGGTGTAAATCCTGTCTAATATTATTCATTCATAGGTACAGAGGTGGAAAATGCTGTATTTCACGCCACTAATACCAGATAGTTAGGAATGTGTTTACAATCATAAACATGAGTTTGCAGTTACAGAGTCAGAGCAAGGCAAAAGACTGAAGTAGTAACACAGAATAGTTTGGGTGACACAGTGTCATATAGAGCTCTAAAGGTTCAAATAATAGTGGAGAATGGCTCAGTAGATAATATTGTACTGCTCAATGTTTTCTTATGCCATGGTAAGACTAGTGCATTGTTAGACACATTAAAGTGTCTTAAACTGATATCTGCTACTATGTGCTCATGAAAATAGACGTCTGAACATTGTTGCTTTGAATACCATAGTAGCAGCAGTATACCAAATAGTGGAGGCACAGAATTTGCTGTTTAAAATGACAAAGTTTTCACAACTGAGCTATTGTATAGTGTTACCATGTGAGTTATCAGAACTGAGAGTTCCACACTGATGTTACATTCTACAATATAAGATTATTGTACAGTACTGCTGTGCAGAGAATAGTATACTGACACATGATTGTCTTATTCTGGGGTAACATCATGAGGCATTAACAGTCAACAAAGGGCTGTAACACTACTGCCAGATACTGCCATGTTATTGCAGTGATGATTATCAACACACTGTCATTGAGAAGATATAGAAAATCTATTAGATGTAAAATTGTATACTGTAATACACTAACAAAAGATGGGCAATTTGCATGTATAGGATAAACTAACTTGGTTGCTAGCAGAACTTCCACATCTGTTGGCCCATGATGATGGATGAGTCTTGTAGTACATTTAGACAGTTGTATGTTATTTCTGTCACCTGCTGCTGGTTGTCTGTGATTAGTCATGTTGCCTTGGTGCTGCTCCCTACTTGGAATGTGTGTGTGTGTGTGTGTGTGTGTGTGTGTGTGTGTGTGTGTGGAGCTGGGGTTGGGGAATGGGAGTTAGGGTTTTCAACCCAACATTGAATTTCCTTGCATTTGTTGCCGTGGAACAACCCTAACTGATGCATTAAATGGATTTGTTTGCTATGAATATATATATATATATATATAATGTGTATTTTAGTAGTTTAAAACGTTGAAAGCATTGGTGTTAGTAATGCATTTAGAAATACATTTTTAATTGTCTTTACAGTTAAACATGCAGTTTCAGTTTCTTGTCAGGGCACTTTTTGGGGAGGGGTTCAAATTATTTTAATCATGAAGCATTGGTGTTAGTAATGCATTTAGAAATACATTTTTAATTGTCTTTACAGATAAACATGCAGTTTCATGTCTAAGCACAATTTATGGGGGTTCAAATTATTTTGATCATGTGCACAGTACTTGGTAAATACAGACTTTGATGATAAAGTGTGTTTTTTCTTTTAAGTTGAGAAGTATGTATTAGAAAACATTGAACAAGAAAACAATTGGTGATTTTAAAAGCTATTCTGATGAGAGCTGACATTAAAAAATCTCAGTTGGATTTTTATTTTATTTCATCAGGGACACTAGAAATAGGATGTTAACATTTGCTCCTGGAACCTGCTATTCCGGTTTTTTATTGCATCTTATCCCAGGCAATCTTCCCAGAGTGCAGTTTGTCAGGGCACAATTTTGGGGGCGGGGTTCAAATTATTTTAATCATGAAGCATTGGTGTTAGTAATGCATTTAGAAATACATTTGTTAATTGTGTTTGCAGTTAAACATGCAGTTTCATGTCAGGCACATTTTTGGGGGTTCAAATTATTTTAATCATGGGCACAGTACTTAGTAAACACAACTTTGATGATAGTGTTTTTTTTATTTTTGTTGTTGAAGAAATAGAGAACTCCTGTTGTGGTGGTGCCAAGTTCAAATTGGAAATGCTGTTGTGACACACAATGGGACAGCACTGATCTCATTTCAATGGAGTAAGCAGACCTCCTTCATTTTCCATTTATGTGGGTTCAGTGATTACCATTGGCACATCTTCTGATACTAGTGCTAAGACAGCTCTTTATTGAAAATATAGGTGTCTCAATAAGACGATAAAGAGCAGCTAGAAAAATAACATCCATGTAGAATTCTTACATATTTATTTGAGGCACCAGCTCAGCATCCAGCTATTAAAATTCCCAACTGATGTTTTACTCTTTGCACATCCTCAAAGTGCTGTGCAGCAATTTGTTAGCTATAATTTAAGTTCTGCCAGTGTGTATAATAACCTGGCAATGGCATTCCATTGCTTAATTACATGCCTACATTGCTTTGGCAAACATTTGCAAGGTAACCATAATGTCACCTGTTACACATTCATTCTTTGGCTCCTAAATGGCAAAACAGTCATTATACACACTTAAAACAGGCATTTAAAATGTGTTCTTTTTAGGCTAGAACAGGAGACGAGATCAACATGAAATTTTTCCGTTTCAAAAATGGAAGCTGCAGTCCCAAACAACTGTTGCTCCACCCACCAGTTGTTGTACCTCTGCATGTCTCATTGATAGAATGACTAATCTGTGTTTTTTATAACAGCCTATTCCCTAGCCAGTGAAGGTGCACATCTTGCTCCTGGGGACATGTAGCATATCCCAAACCACTGACTGTCATCATGTACATTAGTCCAGTCAGAAGAAAGGTGCTACTTCTTTTATCATTAAATAAAAACAAGAGGAAAGACCTAATATCTTGAAACAGATTTAAGAAAAATTATTCTGCACTTACTTTGAGACACATTTTTCAGCTCTCCTCTTTATAATCAGAGCTGCTGATGCCACAGTGAAATCTTTGAAAAAACTAATAACTTGGAAAAACTCAGTTTACATTTTAAATATATTCTGTAGATTTCTCCGGCCTATCTTTAATTATAGAGAAATTTGGATGAATATATCATCTTTACCTGTCAGAGTTCATCTGCCTCTATAGCTTACTCCCTACTCAAGTCATAATGCTATGTTGTGACATCACAGTCTGCTGTCATGGGAGTAACTGTGTGTGGCTGTGGGGGACCTCCCTAAACTCAGATGCCACAAAACGCTGCTCACTGGATCTACCGTGCCCTTACAAACAAACTACCCTCATATATATCTGGCTGCCTACCTCTTAGAGTTGCAGGAAAGTACACGCTTAGAAGCTACTCCTCTATCTCCCTCATAGTACCTAGAGTTAACTCCGATTCGTAAGCGGCTATTAGCTCACGCTGCCCACCCTATGGAATAATCTTCAACAGACACTCAAACTAAGCACCATTGTCTCCCTACCCATTTTCAAGGTGTCACATGCATGTGTGATCACCAAAGTCTACAACTGTTTTGCCCGACCACTCCAACTCCAAACTCATTTGTAGCTCGCTCCCTGTTTGAATCCTGTCTGCAACCACCTCCAAGGTGTGGGCAAAGCTTGTCTAATTTGCCTAGAGAGTAGCTAACCAACTAACTATTATATCAGCATCATACTCACCACTCCTTTCTTACTCTCTCCCACCCATATGTACTGCCTTATTTCTCTCCTGTCTTATAGTTACGACCCTACATACATATGGGTCTGCAGTCCATATTTTATGTTACCCCTCATATAAGGTTAATTGTGTGTCTATTCAATTTATTATCTATGTACTGTATACCTTTATCTGAGGGCAGTGCCCTATCTGTATAATGTAACTACTCATGCTTGAATGTAAAACTATGTATACATGTGAAAACAGGTACTCCTTATAAAAGAGTTCTGCTCAACAGTGATCGCCTGTATAAATAAAGACTTTGATTGATAGATTGATTGATTGAACTGTGATGTCACAAGCCATGCATTATGACCTCAGGTAGACAGAAAGCACCAAGAATACATGAACACTTCAGGAGCAGCAGACCTCTTTTCATGCAAATGGCCTCAGTAAAAATAATGGGGGGAATACAGAACTAATGTGATATATAACTGAACTGTTTGTAAATATTATGTTTTCTTTCACTTATTCTGAAGGTGTCAGCTGCTCTTAAGACCAGCACTCTGCTTGGGGAGGTGCTCATTGAGCAAGGTGGCAACATGTATGTTACATGTATGTTTCAGTGCTAAACTATAACACAATTGCTTTCATTGTTTTTCCTATACTATAACTGTTTTAAGACATTCCAGTACATATTTAAACCCATAGATGATTACTGACAGCAACATGGTGCTGCTTGAAAAGTTTTTCAACCCAAATTAGTGAACATGATTGTGACTCCAGGGGCAGTTGCCTCTTCAAAGACTGTCATGACTATAGCTTCTCCATCTGTCTGTCTGTCTATCTGTATGTCTATGTAATTATCTATGTTTCTATCAATTGCAACTATCCCTATTTTACCTACTGTATATGTAAAATAAAACCTGCATACCACATTTGCCTGCACTCTGAACACATACTTATGGTACAGTGCATATTTGTACTCCACTCCTGTATAGACCTCATACTGTCATGATATTTCCATTATCACAGGCATAAATACCTTAACCTTATCAACAGCGACCCATTATAAAATTACTATCACATTTTCTTCCTAATGAAGTCCATCATTACACCTGACTGCCTAACATCAACACATTACTTAAATATAACTTACATCACTGCATGGACAAACCCCTGTTTTCTCTATAAAACTGTGTAAATAATCCCAAGACTGAACATATGCCAGCCATTACTTTTTCATGCTGCCACCTATTGTACCTGTCAAATCTACTGCATTATTAGGTAATATTCACTGTCTTTAATTTTAACTATGTTCACTCTATGATCTAGAAAAGTGTTAAATTAAAAGGACAGTGAACTAAAAAGACCCTGTGATTACAATGGTGTTCAAGTACAGCTGATCAGCAGAGCACTGAAATTAAGGGAAGCAGATGCATTGCCATAGATAAAAGAGTGAACTTTAAATGGAGTGAACATATTCTGTAGTACAGTATATTGCTTACAATTCCTTCCATTGAAATCTACACCTCCATATCATTTCTAATAATGTGTCTGCCTTCCTTAGAATGCATAATAAAACAAATCTTACTAGTTAAAATCATTGTGTTGTTTCTTCATGTCTCCTTAACAGTTCCACACAACCTCACTAACTTCATTATGCAGCCATGGTGGATCTGACCAGACTTTGTTATTTGGGGCTGAGAATACCAACAAAATGATTCATGATCATAGGAGCACTTTTGAAACATAAATTTAAATAATAAAAATGAATATATTACTAAGAAATTTATTACAGAAAAAGTACACTAATGTACAACATAGGTAAATAGTACACATATAGAAAGGAAACTAATAGTCTTGCCTTATAATATGGAAGTATTGGTTTCACTCACAATGATGACAACCAAAATTCTAGAAAGCACCAGATATGACATATGACTGACCAGGCAGAGGGAGCTGAACAAGGATCGAGCATCCAATATGATGCTGTCATACACAGGGATTTGTGGTCTCACCTATCCTTTACTCAAATACCACCTGAATGACCTCAAGTGCAGTGTGGTAGATCAAGCAGGGTGAGCTGGAGTGTGTGTCAAGTCATATGGTATAGTCTGACATTCTGGCACCCTGAGTGAGCATTGTTACAATAGGAGAAAATGAGGTGGCTAGGAATGATGAAGCACCAACTTGCCAGCCACATTCAATGTGGATTCCAACCACTGGCTAGCAGTAATATGCCAAGACATCACAGCCACTGTTTGTGACTACTTAGATGGTGAGGAAGGAAACCAGAATTGCTGAAAGTGTACCTGGCTTTGTAGAAAGTATGCTACTATGGCAACATAGCAGGGTGACATAGGTTGTCTGTTGGCTGTGTGGTCCAATGAAGTTTGGATGGAAGAATCTTGGTGAGTAGGAACACTGTAATGGTAAGCAGTGGAATGAGAACATGCCTGCAACCAGAGAACTACAAACAAATGAAATATAAAAAAAGAAAGGCATCTTATTTCCTGGATATAGCTATCAACATTCTGTACATTCAAAATACGTACACTGTATATTTGGACTGTGACTATCACAACATTGTAATTTTTTCTGTGGTTCAGCTTGCATACCCCTTCTTTGTGGACCTAGCCCTTCCCCTAGCATCCCTACCTCTTACTGGTAGGACTTTTAACCCATGAACTTGCCCAGTCATGATAGAGACCAGCCAAGCTGATACCAGCTCTGCCTTCTCCAGTGCTGCAGAAATGGAGGTTCCCTGAGTTTCTGAGACAGACAATGGCTGTAGTCAGAGCCAGAATGTGCTGGAGGATCATCTGTGCTTGGAACATTTTTCACTTTAGCCCCACCCTTACGATGTTAGCATGCTAAGAGGACCAAGAGAATGCATGCTGCATATTCGTCCATAAAACTCTGTCAACATCCTCACTCCAATGTCTGCTACTCCAACTGCACTGCCTCCTGTGGTCACCCAGGTTGCAGTCTAGCAGTGGTAGAAGCAACAATCCTTTCCAAGATGAGGCACCTTCCTCTGGGATGCTTGAGTGTCCTCCTACTATCACAGCATTTAAAAATAAATAGAATATTTATTCACAGACATTAAACCCTCCCAGATCAATATAGCACAGACAATTATTGTTGTACAGTCATGCTGATCTGTGACCCACATCTGACTCAATTAAATTCAGTGTTTTACTAGCTAAGGCTAGTAAAGTACTTTCGTAACTAATAACTATTCCTCATCAGTCATATTTCTAGATTTGTTTTAGTAGTAGTACATGATTATTTTATATTGTGCCTTCTCCAGGTGCTCATAGCACCCTAAATAAAAAAAGCTTTAAATAAACCAAAGTCAAAAAATATATAAGTAATAAATAATTCAGTATTTAAAACAGCAGTAAATATCATACAAATAGGCTATATCAGTAGAATAAAGTTCAAAGTCCATCCCCTAAACATGACTAGAGGCCTCATTAAATAGAAAGGTCTTCTGCCCCTTTAAAGGCATCCACTTAGGGTCTCTCAAAGATCTTGATAACAGGTTCCATAGGGCTGGACCAGCCACTTCAAATGCCTGAGCCCCAGAGATTCAAGCCCAGCCCTGGGTACTGCCAAGAGGCCAACTTTGGAGTAAGCAGAGGGGCATATGGGATGATGAGAAGTCAGGAGCTTCAACAGGCATCTAGAGTCTTATCCATATAGGGCTTTATAGAGCAGCAAATCATCCTTGAAGGCAATATGCCTTTTGCCAGCATCAGTGCAGCTCACACAGGACCAGGTTCACATGCCAGGACATTGGAAAGCTTGTCTGCAACCTAATCCACTAAGTTCTGCACTAGCGGCAGGTGCTGTAGGATATCTCCAGTGATCCCAAGGTAAAGAACATTGCATTGATCAAGCCTGGATGTCAAGAACGTATGCACTAGTGATGGCAGGTCTTCAGGAAGGACCAGGTACTTTATCCAGGTGATGTTCCTCAAATGGTAAAAGCCACTCCTAGCTGCTGCTTATGTATGAGCCTCAAATGTCAGCTTTCATCCCAAATGACCCCAGATTCTTCAACTTGGCTGAGGCTGCAAGGCCAGAGAACCCAAACATCACTTCCATTATTTCTTCAGCTGCCTCCACACCCTCCTCAAACTCACTCAGTCACCAGTACCTCCATCTTATCCAGGTAACGTCTCAGCCAGATAGATGCCATCAAATACTGGATCTCAGTCAGACACAATTTAAGTACCTCAACTGCATCAGGAGTACCAGGTCAAATGACAGGTATCACCTGCATAGCAGTGAAAACCCAACCTGTATCATCTAATGATCTTTCTCAGGGTTAGCATATACACTATGAACAGCATGGAAAGGAGGACCAACCCTTGAGGTACACCACAGAGCAGGGGCTTTGACAGTGAGGACAAGTTCCCATCACTACCTTCTGCATCCTATTTCTGAGGTAGGACTCAAATCAGCAGATGATCATACCAATAAGTCCACAGCACTCCCTTAGGCAGCCCAGCAGCAACCCATGGTCCACACTGTCAAACATTAAAGAGAGATCAAGGAAGACAAGAACTGACTGTTCTCCTCATCTCTTGCCCTAAGAAGGCCATTATGCACCCTGACCAATGTGGTCTCAGTACTATGTCTGGACCTTAATCTGGACTGAGGGCTCATAGATGTCGAAGATGTGCCTCAAGCTGCAGAACCACAATTTTCTCAAAAACCTTCCCTAAAATGGGAGGTTAGAGACAGGTCTATAATTCACCAAGCAACCTGGGTCCAGAAGTGGTTTCTTCAGAGGGGCTAACCAGTGTATCTTTTAACTGCTTGGAAAGACCCCTCTGAAAGGTAGCACCAGGTATGCCTGGTGAACACCAGACCCAGTAATCCTACACAGCTTACTAGAACAGGGTTTCTCAAACAGTGAGGCTACCTCCTGGAGGTCCCAGCCTGTTCCACAGGAGGCACAAGCAAGTCTGAAAAAATAACTGTATTTACATTTTGAGTTTTAGATATGTTGTATGGAAGGATGAAGCAAACTGAAAGAGGATGATAGGTGAATTTATGCATATATTTACAAATCGCTGACTAGGAAAGGCACACTGAGCCAAGGCTCATTTCAGATGTGCCTAGGAAGGGTGGGGAGTGAATACACTCCAAATAGTAAGTACAAAACAGTCAAGCAATGTAAAAGGAACAATATTGCAAGCATATAGGAACAATGAACAAATAATGAGAGGTAACAATTGATTAATTGGACTGGTGGCAGAATAACCCAAATTCAAGTGTTAAGCAGAGAGGTACTCTAACAGGATCAAGAGTAGGAGGGGACAAAGGATCCCTGAGAAGTTGCTTAAAAGCAGATTAAGAGGAAGAGACAGAGTTGGTTGGAAGGTTATTCCAGATAGAGGGAAGACAGACAGAGAGTGCAGTCTGACCTATGACGGTCTTAGAACCAGGAATAACAACAGTTTGAGAGTCAAAATAGAGGAACAAGTTTGATGGCTCACGAGTGGGTTATAGAGGGATTACAAAACTGAACAAGCATTTGTCAATGCCGAACATTCGCTTGCAGGTATTTGCAGTGGTGTTTGGCATGTATGGTGCTTTACCCTAATGCCCTGTGCGATTGCTGGTATTTGCACAATAAATTCTCAGCATGACCTTTTGTTACCCCATTGTGCGCTACATAGGCGGAAACACGTTTTGGGCAGGATGTGAAAATGACAGCTGTACTGCTCATAAGGAAGTGTGGTAAAATGCCAATGTTGAAAATCTGGAGTGGAAATATTGAAAATTGCAAACCTATGAGCGTATGGAACTGTGCAATGCACGCCATAAAACAGTCATTTTTAGGAATTTTTTCACCAAATTTTCAACATTGTCATTTAAAACCTCTGCTAATGAACAGTGTCACTGTGATTTTCTTACTGTGTCCCATACATTGATTTCACTACACCGACTGCGCCATTGTGTACTACATGGGCGGAAAGACATTTTGGGCAGGATGTGAAAAATGACAGCTATACTGCTCATAAGGAGGTGTGGTAAAATGACAATGTTGAAAATCTGGAGTGAAATATTGAAAATTCGCAAACTTACGGTATTAGTAAGACTGCGCAACGCAGACTCATAAAACAGTAATTTTAGGAATTTTTTCACCAAATTTCAGCACAGCCATTTTAATACCTCTGCTCATGATCAGTGTACTGTGATTTTCTTAATGTGTCCCATACATTGAGTTCAGCACAACGCGCCATTGCTCGCCTACATGGATGGAAACACGTTTTGAGGAGATGTGAAAATGACAGCTATACAGCTCATAAGAAGGTGTGATAAAATGGCAATGTTGAAAATCTGGAGTGAAAATATTGAAAATTGCGAACTTACGAGCCTGCATAGGAACGCTGCAATGCGCTCGTAAAACAGTCATTTTGGAATTTTGCACCAAATTTTCAACATAGGGTTTTGGGACCCCTTCTCGCAGATGATGTCACTGTCATGGCATTATTCAAGGCTGAAGGTGATTTCATGTAGTGACTCGCGCAGTGCCTGCGAAATCACCCTTTGGGCCTGAATAACGCCATGACAGTGACATCATTCATGAGAAGGGGTCCCAAAACCCCATGTTGAAAATTTGGCAAAAATTCCAAAAATGACTGAGATATGCACAAAGTTGAACCCCCATCTAGCCCATTATACAGCTTACCGGCATTTCTCAGTTCAAGGGTCGCCTTTGAAGAGTGCAGACGTGTTCCCGGTCCACAGAAGATCATCCCACTGGAATAAGGGAAGGCATGGGGTGGGGGTGGGGGATGCTTAAAGCGCAGTGGGTGGTGTGGGTTGTGGGAGGGGCTGGGAGACGCCACTGGGACCGCTTTTATTTTGTAGGTGTTTAAAAAAAAGATGATGTGGGACCATTTGCCACACTGGTGTGGCTCCCAGCATGGCACAAGATGACTGGGGGTGAGGAGCTGACGGGGATTGGGCACCCCGCTGGCAAAACAAAGGCAACATTTGCCATGCTAGGATGGGCTCCAGCATGGCAGCAGGATGGTTTGGGGGGCCGAGCCGACGGGGATTGAGCACTCCCATCGGCAAACAAAGTTTGCGGCACCAAAGCTGTGGGGGGGCGTGACGGCACCGGGGCAGCGCGTGACATGAGGGGATGTCATGATGGCAGTGCTCAGTATGGCAGTGGTGCTCCTTGAAGCAGAGGAACACCGCCGAAACACATTGAGAGCTCCTGCACCCATTGGTGCAGGGATCGCCATGCCTGCTCAAGGGAGCAGTGTATTGATGGGAGAGGCACACCTGTGCGTTACATTCCCAAAACATTCCTTGCACATGTGCAGCGAATGTAATAAAATGAACACCTTGCCACAGGAATTAGTTGAGGCTCCTAGCATCACTACTTTCAAAAATAAACTAGATGTTTGGATTAGGAATAACAACTAAATAATGTCCCACATTGTGTGAGAAACAATCTCGATGAGCCTTGGCCTTCTTCTGTTCTTTTCGCACTAAGTAATACCAAGTAATAAGTAAAGTCAACTACTCAAACGAGTTTTACCTTGTTCATGATGTACTGTGCAAAGTATAATATTTTCTATGGGAAGGCCAAGATTGTTTTAATTTTGGGAGAGGCTCAATATCTTTTCCATGAATTAAAGGAGGCTTGCTATGATACAGTCTGAGAATGAATGCACTAAAGACATACTGGGCCTGAATTTAGTTTACAGAATATTGGTGGCAGCTCTATGGTTACTCCACTAACTTCCTCCTTTTAATTCACTTAAATTCCCCAGAACAGTGAAGCATGATCATGAAATGCAGGCTTAACCCTACTTGGTCATGACAGCTCAGTTGGTGACATCCCAGATCAATTAGAGGACACCGTATATGAAAAGAACTGAACAAGATCTTCACACTTAGCAGATGAACCCACTTTCATTGGCTGCAGAAAGGCAGGATGAAGCAACCTATCTACAGACTGGAAGAGCTGAGCTGGTTGATTCCTCTAAGCAGCCATCTTCTGAACAGAAATGCTGATTTCTTATAGGCAAGTGCCCTTTGTTATTCATGATAGTGAGTGCTCAAAGCCAGTTTGTCCTCATAAGTCCTGGATCTCCTTAAACAATGCTTTAATCTCTGACCCCAAATTGACAGAATGCATTAGTATTACTGTCTTCCTCATCAGTGTCATGATCACTCCCAATAGTCTCCCCAGTAATGGAAGCATTCTGCAACTGATTGACCTTCACAATGCTGTGAATGCAAAATACAGTAAAATGTTGAATGTCAGAATCACAACAGTGTTTTAACTTTCTAGAAATATTAAGTTTTATGTCATTACCTATCAGAATAATCTCATTGAAAATTAACTGATAATTCACCGTCTACAGATTCTGTGTAATCACTGTCTGCTTTCATGTCCTCAGACTGAATCATGCTGTAACAATTAAACAATACCAATTAGCAAAAATAAAATAAGTTACAATGGTAAACCAAATATTTTCCAGATAAGTGCACAGTAAATAAATAATTTAAAATATCACACATTGAGATGTCCATCCATAAATAATTGGGGTGATTTTCATCTGCTGCTGTGTGGCCAAAGTAATTAGTTAATTCATCATCACGATGAGAATGAATTCCATTGATGCAAGATAAAGTTGAGGAGCAATAAATAAAATGACAACAATGAAAATGACACAAAAATCTATGTTATTTGTTTTGTGGTCCTACTTATGCAATTGAAGTTGACATTTCAGCCATATATGTAAAGTTGTAACTCATTTTCCACATAACATTATGATACCAAGATAATGTATGGACAGCCATACAAAACAAGCCTGTGTCTCCATCAAGAGTTTTAAATTGCAACCAGGAAAGTGGAGAGTGATGCTTGAGATGTTCCCTGGCTGTCATAGAAAACTTGAGATGAAGACATGGGTTTATTCATATATGGACACTCATTTATAATCCTTTACAGTTCATAGGCATCCCTGCCCATCTCATACCACTTCCACTTAGTGAAATGGCAGTTATGGGAGTAGACACTTTAAGGTTGGTGAAAGACTCATATTATTAAGTCAATGTGTGGTTATTGACTGCAGCTACATCTGTTCATGTAAGTACAAGTTTTTTGTTGTGCTGCAGTAGTGATATACAGCTGCAGCAAACAAAATATTGATGTCACTTCTGCAGCATAACAGCCTTATTCTATGCATGGGTTTCCATGCAGAAAAACATTCCATGACTTGTAGGATTCAGACAAGCATTGGGAAAGCCATGGTATACCTCAGAGGGTGCACTCTAATAAGGACTGCTATCTTCACAATCTAGCAGAGCATATTAGAGCACACTCCAGCATAAACAGACAAGGACACTCTCAAGCAAACAAACAAACAAAAACAGACTGAAAAAATATGTATTCAATGCTTTACTTGCCAAAGAGCAAGTACCGACTGCAGTCATCAAGTAAAGTGTACCACTTAGATTTACATAAACAAGCTATATCAAAGTACTGTATCTCCAGCCCAGTTCATAATATTAAATGAGATCAATTGGCAAATGCTAGAGTCCATAGTCTGTTGTCCAAAACTGAAAGGGTAAAGTATCCAATAAGTGAGAATCCAACTGGCCACACTGCCTCAGTGCTTTGCTCCATCAGAGCTTTCTATAGGGGTGTGGCTAGATAATTTGTCCTTTGAATTTTGGACAATGAAAATGGAGTATTGACTCACAAGCATTCACTAATGGTTCTTATGTACTATTATGAACTGGATTTGAGGTACTTTGTTTGATGCATCTTGTTGTTGACTTAAACTCACAAAGTGGTACACTCTACCTGATGATTGCACTGAGCACTTTGCAATTTGCCAAGTGAAACATTTAACACTTAAATTTCTTCAGCAAGTTTTTTGGGGACTTTGTCCATTTATTCTGTAGTGCATTCTAATTGAGCTTTACTAGAAGAACGTTTCATCATATACTGAATAGCATTCACTAATCACACTCCCATCACCCAAAAGTACATTTGACAATTAAGTATTGTGTCTATTTCATTAAATTGTGTTGCAAGTACTGTAATTTTCACAACACTCAGCCCAATGACTCATGTACAGCCATCAGTGTTAACTATCTCACCTTGGTGATGTTATCTCCTTATTGAATAGTATGGAGTCACTGTTAGCATCATAACATTTTCTATGAGACAAAGATCCTCAGTGCAAATGTACTGAGACAAGGATTACCCCAAAGGACACTGGCATTAAAGCCAAGTTTCAAAGAAATACAAAATCACACATACCTACATAATGCAAAGCATCATGGGATGCATGTGCAAATCACCATGACATGTTTAGGCTGGTTCAGCTTTAAGAAGGAATGCATGGTGCCAAAGGTCCTCTCACACAATCTGCAAAGGTGCAAACAGAAGAAACAGACATGTGTTTCATCCTACCCAGGACTCATCAGTGTGCCTCATCTGTATCACACCCAGGAAATGAACCAAAGCCCAAAGTTAATCTTACAGCTTTGGGTCATGGTGAAACCCACCACCCAAAAAAAGCTAAAGACAAAGAACCTCAATGGAAAGGCATTAAGTCAAGAGTTTCCAACAGGGGTTTGGCAATAATGTCAAGTTTCAAAGGAATGCAAAATCATAGATACCCCTAATGTAAATCATCCTGGGATGTATATGCAAATCACAATGACATTTTTGACTGGTTCAGCTTTAAGCAGGAATGCATGATGCCAAAAGGCCTCTCACACAATCTGAAAAGGGTGCAAACAGAAAACATGTGTTTCACCTACCCATGACTCATCAGTGCGCCTCATTTGTATTACACCCCAGGAAATGAACCAAAGCCTAAGTTGGTCTTATGGGTTTGGATCATGGTGAGACCCCCAAAAACAAGCTAAAAGACACAGAACATTAGTGCAAAAGCACTGAGGCAAGGATCACCCCACATGGCATTGACAATAAAGCCAAGTTTTCAAGAAATACAAAGCAAACATACCCCCATAATGCAAATCACCATGAAAGTTTTATGCTGGTTCAGCTTTAAGCAAGAATGCATGGCATCAAAGGACCTCTCACACAATCTGCAAAAGGTGAAAATGGAAAACGGAAAATGGAAAAACACAACATGTCTTTCACCCTACGAGAACTCATCAGTCTGCATATCTGTATCAAATCCCAGGAAATGAACCAAAGCCCTAAGTTGGTCTTACAGGTTTGGGTCATGGTGAGCCCCCAAAAAAAACAAGCTAAAGACTAAAGAACCTCAGTGTAAAACACTGAGACAAGGGTTACCCTGAAGGGCATTGGCAATAAAGCCAAGTTTCAAAGAAATATAAATTACACATACCCCATAACGCAAAGCATCAAGGGATGTATATGCAAATCACCCTGTAATTTTAGGCTAGTTCAGCTTTTAAGCAGGACTGCATGGTGCCAAAGGGCCTCTCACACAATCTGCAAAGGGTGCAAACAGAAGACACAGACACATGCATTAAATGCTGTAATTTACAATGATGTTAAATTGTAGAGAAGTGTTGATGGGAGCATCCTACATCCAGAAGAACTGTATAAATACAAACTACTATATGGAAGAGAAAAATAAATACCTTTTAAAAATAATGTTCATTTGTTTACTAGTATCATACACAGTTGTGTCCAGCATCCATGTTGTGTTCTGCTGTTTCACTTATCATATGTTATACAGTCCCCACTGCTTATAATGGGCACATATGTGCAAGCACATTCTGCCCATTTTATGGGTTGGTCGCAGTAACCAAAGTTAATAGTTTTACTGATCTGACGTGATATGAGGGAGACAGGAGCATTATAAGATGCTCCTATTGCAAGCACGATCCTTCTTCCCACTACATTTGCTTTTGGGAGTCAATCCCCTGTTACCTCCATCTTCAAGTCCCAAGCAAGCAAACAAGACATCAAGCAAGGCTGTGTGGGTTTTTAAATGAGAAGCTGGAGATGTGTGGGTTTTTGGACTGAGAAGCTGACGATGGTGCTGTGCCATGTGTGCCACAATGGGGTTCTCTCTCAATGTCTTTATAAGTTACATTGCAGAGGGACAGGAAGGAAAAGTATGTCTCTTGCAGATGACACAAAGATCTGCAACAGAGTTGATGCACAAGGTGGGGTGGAAAGGATGAGAAGGGACTTGTCAAGGTTAGAGGAATGGGCAAATGTATGGCAGCTTAGATTCAATGCTAAGAAGTGCAAGGTAATGCACCTGGAAAACAAAACCCAGGGAAGAGTAAACAATGGGGGTGAGATAACTAACAACAACAATGGAAAGAGACCTGGAGATAGTCATATCAGATGACTTAAAGGTGGGCAAGCAATGGAGAGGGCAGTAAGGAGGGTTGGGGATACTGGGATGCATAGGGAGAGGCATCACCAGTAGAAAACAGGAAGTTGTTATCCCTCTGTACAAACAGCTGATGAGACCCCATCTGAGTACTGTGTAGTTCTGAGACCCAATTCCGCAAGTACATAGACAGGATGGAAGCTGTCCAGAGGGATAACTAAATGGTGCAGGGTCTGCACTGGAAGACATATGAAGAGAGACTAAAGGAGCTTAATATGTAAAGCCTCGAGGAAAGGAGGGAGAGGGGGACATGATAGAAATTTCAGGCACCTCAAGGGAATCAACAAAGTCCAAGAGGGTAGCATCTTTCAGAAAAAGAGGTGTGCAAGAACAAGGAGGCACAATTTGAAGATGGGGGCTGCTCAGAGGTAATGTAAGGAGGTATTTTTCACAGAGAGGGTTGTGGATGCATGGAATGGCCTTCCAGAGGAGATTGTGGAGTCAAATACAGTGGTTGAATTCAAGCATGCATGGGACAGTCATAAGGCAATTCTAGGTGGCGGGTAGAAAGAAGTAGGCTGCTGGTTAACTAAGATCTGCAGCCTATCCATTAGGTATGGAAATGGGCAGACTGGGTGGGCCAAGCGGTCCTTATCTGCCATCAAATTCTATGTTTCTATGTTTCTATGTCAGAGATCTCAGACTAAATAAGGCTACGTGGATTGTAGGACTGCTAAATTGATGGATCGGTGTGGAGCTCCTTTGTCCTTCAGCAATCAGAAGGTAGGGGAGAGTCTGTCTTACCTGATGTGCAATTGTTTTGTTTTTTTATTTAAACTGAAACAGGATGAAAGGAGTGATGAGCCCTGCTGGTGTAGGTTTTAGTATTGCACTTTTTTATTTCGGCAGATTAGCTGGTAATTAGTATCCATTCACACTTTGGCAAGCTCTGCAAACTGCCTGTCGAAGTGTGAACTGACACTAATTAGGATCTAATCTCCCGAAATAGCAGGAGGGCATAGAACACTATATCAAGTGTTTTTAACATTGCAGCCTATGGAACTGGCAAAAGGTTTCTAAATGTGCCCAGATAAACCGATTGCCCATCTAAAACATGGGCGCTATAAGTGGAGTGGACTGTAGCACCAATTTGCAGCAGCCAGTGACACAACAACTGTTTTGTGCTGCAGAGATGCTGAAATTTAAATGCTGTGTCATTTTCCACCCATAGACGGCCCTAGCAGTGGATTCACATTTTAAATAGGTGTAAAAGTTTCCTGGATCTTATCAGACATCACCTAGAACCACCCCACATTAAACCAACTTTTCTTTTTGTAGCAACATGTTCTTTTGGGGCTATTTAGGAAACACCTTGACAAATATGTATTTGGAGTTTCAGCTTAATCTAAGAAGAAATACAAAGTTCTCAGCCATTTTGTAATGTCTACTAAGCAGTGACCTACTCTCCGAGCAGAAATCTGTCCCTGGATCATGAGGATCATCACTTAAAGCACCCCATGAAAACCATCTTTCTATTTGTAGAAACATGCTCTTCTTGGAGTATTCAGAGACACTATGTATCTGGAATTTAAGTTTAATCTAAGCAGAAATGCCAAAGTTATCAGTCATTTTGTGTGATGTATGCCAAGCAAAGACAGACTCTGAGCAGAAATTTGTTCCTGGATCTTGGCAGTCATCAATTAAAACCAACCCCCAAAAACACCTTTCCCATTTTGTAGCAACATGTTCTTCCGAGGGTATTTAGGGACACCATAGGAGCATGAATGTAGAATCTCAGCTTAATCTAAGAGGAAATGTCAAAGTTATCAGCCATTTTGTGTGATGTCTGCCAAGCAAACACAAGCTGTTTTAGCAGACATTTGTCCCTGGATCTAAAGTCATCATTTAACCCCCAAAAAAACACCTTTACCTTTTGTAGTAAAGTGTTCTGCTGGGGTGTTTAGGGGACAGCTTGGAGAACATATATCTGTAGTTTCTTGTTCATACCACAATAAATGTCAAAGGTATTACTGCTTCTGCCTGAAGTTCATGCAGCAATGCAGGCCCTGACAGGAGACATTTGAGCTGTACTTTGCCTAAGAAACATCAAACAGATGCACCCCTAGAAAAACACTTTTACCTTATTTTTTTATCATGGACACTAAGGGTTGTTTGGGAACACCCTGGATAACACGTATCTGGCATTTTTGCTTATACACAAGAAATATCAAAGTTATTATTGCTTCTTTCTGATGTTTGTGAAGCAAATGCAGGGGCTGTGAGGAGATATTTGAGCTGCAATTTCTAACAATCATCACATAGACGCACCCATTGAACACACTTTATTGAGAACACTATACAAAATAAATATACACAGATACTAGCAGTACAGTTCAAAGTATCTCTTTTATATTTATATATATATATATATATATATATATTATCTTGTACTGTATTTTAAGTACTGTACAATATTTTACTTTTTATTTCTTTATTTCATTCTAAAGTTGTACAGTGACTAGCCCATTGTGATTCACAGATCTATGACTCCCATCCATTATTGCCAGTCTGAAAGACAGAAGGGAATATGGGCTTTTGCTACTTCATGAAACAGTGCCAGTTCATCATACACATAATTTATTACTATTGTCAGTGTTCACTTGGTGCCCTGTCACCTGTCACTCTCTGTCATAGGGCTCCATGTAGTGGTCCCTTTGTGTAGCAGCACTGGTGGCAATGGCGTGTTATCTCTGAACACTGGCCAGTTCTGTCCTTCCCCAACTGCCCCCAAACCTCTCTAAGAGTAATGGGCAACAGTTCTGCATCATATAACAATAATGGATTGAACATTGCTTTTTTTTATTCTGTGCCTTGCACTGCCTATTCACATGCATGTTATATGTATTACAAATACTAAATATTAAAATGTGAATGCACTGTACTCACCCTATTGAAATTCAGGACCCACTCACACTGCATGGGACAGAGAACACCCACCTCTGTGGGCTATGGAATCCCACTATGAAGTGGCTTGGAAGCATTGGCAGTCTTGCTTTAGCCATTTTTAAACACCTGTACTGTGCAATGTGCTTTGTGGTTCTCATGCCATGTATTTATCTTCCTAGAGGGGATCAGAGGGTGTTCACTTAGTATTGTTTATATTAATAGCTTCAATCTTCACCCATTTTTGGTATGGGGATATTGTGTGCATGTAATTATGGTATTACTATCCTGTTCATATTACTTTTGTGCATAAGTGTACAGGTATTTCATCTAGGCATACCTTCATGTCCCCACTGCCAGTGATGGTTTACATGGTACTGTACTGTACTATGGGTCTGACCTAAAATTTTCATGTAAAGAATTTAATGCCAAAACCACTATATCTCTAAACAGTATTGCATTCTGTATCTGCTTACTCTCACATAAAGTCATATAAGGGTACCTTAATGGTTGTAACAGCTGAGTTTGCCATGTATCATATTTATTTCAGTGACTGCATTGTATGTTAAATTTTGAAATAAGCACTTAATTTCAATAGCACCTAATGACGGTGTGTGGTATGCAGCGAGGAAGGAAGTGTGCCATCAATATGGTGGAGTCACCATTGTCTATCTTTTGCTTTGTCGTGAAGATCTTTGTGGACAGGATCTGAGGCAGCTTGATAGTCAGCACAGCATGTAATGCAGGATGGATTCAGCTTTGCACTCCTCTGTTCAGTATACTTCACCCCTGTATCAATATGGCTAAACAGCATAAAGTAGGAGATACATTTACATTTAGTTGAAAGGCAAAATCTACCCAGTGGATCTATTGTTTAAAATGTTTTCAAGTTGCAAACTTTGATGTTTAAATCGTGTACTGGAAGGATTCCTCCAGAGTTTGTACCTGCACATGGGAGTTCAGTAAAGGGCCTAGCTTGATGTTGTATTAATTTGGGTCATTATAAGAAACATTTCTGTTTGGTTAATATTCTCCTACATTTGCAATATTGATAAACTGTCTATGCATTGGCTTCATTAATAGCTCAACCGTATTAAAAGACTTGTGTTATTTATATTGTTAGCAAGTCTTCCATGTGGTATCAATCAGACCTGTGTCACAGTCAACGGGCTTATTCATGAAGGTGTGGAGTGGGAGTATATACACCACACTATGCACCTGAACCTCTGGCCAATCATGCAGCTCCATGCGGGTGGGCCAGGGCTTCTGTGGGGCATGGCCACACCATGCCATTCATGAAGGTGTGGCGGCAGTGTGTGGGTGATGACTATGCCATTTGAGGGCAGTGGTAAATCTTATGTGCCCCCATGGGATGCCACCACATGCTGTGTCAGGGATGGTGAGAGTCATTAGATCTCCCACTATGGATACTCTGAGGCACTCAGGGAGGGCAGAGGCAGACAACTGGGCTAACCCCTTTTATTGTCAGTGCACTGCATGCAGGCTGCCAACATGGCACACCATGGGCACAAGTAATCTAGTGTGGACCTGAGTCAGACAATGGATGGGCTGCCTGCCTCAGGTCCACCACCCACACCTGATCACACTCTGAAAACCTGCACACTAGGTGGTGGGGCTGCATACAGGAGCCACACATTGGCCAGTGTGTGGAAATAAGGCTGATGCACTGATCCCCTGAGGGTGTGGAGCTGTAAAATCAGGTTACATGCCTTTATCATATACCCCACCCAGTTTCATGAATAGTCCCCAACATGTATTAATTCTGGTGAAATTGTTCAACAAATCTTAATGACCTGGTCTTGTGAGCAGTTTATGTTGCTGTATTTATCATTATAAAATGCAAAAAAATAAAGTTAAAAAACAGTACTGCATTCAACACTCAGAATTTTCTCTCTGTCCCTGCTGAAATCAAACCTTAAACTTGAACAAAAGCATCTAGCCATTGTGTCTTGCCCATGTGCTCCCATCCCCATTTACTTGATTCGCAGATCTCTGGGTCAGTCATAGCTTAGAAGTTAGAGTAATGAGCTGTGAATGAGCTTGGTATATTCAGCTGACATGATTTTGATTCCTACAACCTCCACCTGTATACTGTGTGACTCTGAACAAATCTCTTAACCTTCCCAGTGCTCCAGATCACCCTTGAAAACAGGCACTTATGTCTAGTGGGCTTTACCCGTTACCAAAGAATAATAACTAAACAAATAAATAAGAACTGAATAAGGTGACAACTACTTTACCTTCATGCTAACTACATTGTTATGTTGTCATTTGACAAAGTGACAGTCTGTCAGTGGTTGAAATCTCCAAACTGTTCTACTGCATTTATCCCAACAGGAATGGAAATTTCCAGTTGAAGCACATTACAACTGAAAGAGGTACTGCACATGTGTGCTTTTTAGACAGTGAAGCACATTTTGGTCAGGTATTGCAATTCACAACATCCTTTCCTCCTGGGAGCACTAATGTACTCAGTGTGGCTAGACTGCTTTGTACCATGATGGTGCTTTACAAAGAACATGAATGCTTGCTTGTTTTTATCAAATTTGGTTTTAGCAGGCAGAGTCATTTCTGAGCATCCAGGCACTCCAGAGAGAAAAACACTAGTGGTGGATTTTCTGGAAATGTGACCACAACCCAGTTTGAACATCTATTTAGCGTGTGTGATGTAGTTTACTGCTGATGCTTATTTGCACAGTGCATGACATGTATGTGGAAATGTCCTTTTGAATTGGGCTTTGTTTATAAAGTACAGCACATGTGGGAAGGTCTTCTAAAGGTTCCATAAATTTTGCCACACAGTGACATTTCACAACATCCAGGTACTCAGGAGAGAAAACATCACCAGCAGAAATTTCTGTAAACTATGACCTTGGATTTGTCCCCATTTCTCCAGGAAGCACTTAATGAAATGTGGCCACTATCCAGTTTCAAGACATGTTTAGTGTATGTGATATAGTCTGTGCTTATGCTTACTGGCACAGTGCATGACATGCATGAAAATTTATTTTATATTGGGCGTAGTTTAAGAAGCACAGCACATGTGTGAGTGTCTTATAAAGGTTTTACACATTTTACCATACTGTGATTTCACAACATGCGGGCACTCAGGAGAAAAAACTGCCAATGGTGAAAATCTCTGGGAAATGGTTCCATGTCATAACAGTGATCGCTAAACAGCGTATCACTGTTGCAGCGAGTGTACATTGCTGAAAATCAAAATGGTGATGTACACTCCCACTAAACCTGACAACAGTGATGAAAACCAACAACATTGTGTCTATGTGGGGCTGAGCCCCCATACCCCCACAATGGACTTCTGCCCTGCACCCCCTAGATTAGGATTCTCAATTTTGGGGTGATGTTAGGGAGGGGAGAAACCCAGATGTAAAAAATGTTATGCCACACATGTGAAATAAAAATAAAAAAGCCTGCCCAGCCCTGAACCCTGGCCTCCCAGCACTGCAGCCCGACACCCTCACCACATGAGAACAGCAGCTTGGCAGCACACCGCCAAACTGCAACTCACATGCCTTTACTTCCTGAACCCTCCCTTCAGTTTCTTTGCCCTCATAGCACCTTGCTATTTTTGTCCCTAACCTGGTGCTGTAACTGCAACTCACTAACTTTCAAGGTAGCTCATATCATTATATTGAAATTGAGTGTCTCACAAGTGAGTCACTCAATTTCATTTGCTGTTATAATGTGCTACCCTGGGAAACTATATACTTGAATATGTCTCCTTCTTCCTGAGCACATAATGAAATGATGCCCTAATCCTGTGTTTTATACATATTACTGTTTATGTTATGGGGGACTTCTATTGAAATATTTCACATTTTAATAAATTTTACATACAGCACAATACAGTATATAGTACATTGTTACTGTACATTTCTTTGTCACAGAAAACAAGAAATGCATCATACAGCAACAGCATATTCACAACCATACACAACAGTCTGAGACATTAAAGCATATATACTGGAACACAAGACAAATATGCAAAATAAAAAATCACTGAACAAATACCACATCACTATACTCAGCAACACATATTTGATTCGCATCCCAGTTAAACATCCTTGCTTGGCAACCACAACTGGCAAAACTTTCTACTAGTGAGCAATGTATTTTTGCAGTGCCATTTTTTAATGTCTTCCAAAACTGTTTAATGGTATCAACGAGTTATTGCTTTGTCTATGTTTTTTTCTTCTTTTGCAGTTACTGTAAATGTTTTCATGGCATACCACACCATCTCAATAGGATTCATTTGATTCATATCTGGGGACCTGGTGGTGCAATAAGAATAAAACACACCGCGCTGGCCACTTTTTAGTGATTACAGTGTAGTATTTACCTGTGGAATCCTGACCCACTAATTCTAGCAGCAGTAATAGCAGCTGCTGATTCAGTATGTTTATTATCGTCTTCAAATAAATGATGTCCATCCAGATATTTCTTCCTTATGTATTTCTTCACTGCTTCCATGATAATATGTCTCCTGAAGAATATGCCATCCATGGTTCCTGGGCATAAAGCAAGTACAGGTAAAGTGTAACACTTCAAGATAGGAGACAGTACCTGTTTTAAGAGCTTGAATCTTACATGTCAACATCACTAACCCTCAAAATGCACAGTGGGCCATGCCCTGGTTGGCTATGGATTCCAGACATGAAGATTTAGAGGGTGTCTTGGCTTCAGCTTCAAGGAGTACCTTCCTTCTTACAAAATGCCATAAGAGCAAACTGATCCAAAAAGACTGCAATCTAGTGAGAAAAATTGACATCATGGAATGTCTTCTTGTTCTTGATTCACATCCTAGCCTTCTCAACTTACTTCACTTTTTTCACATCCTAATCATCTAAAACACAAACAGTAATGAAAGGTGACATGTCAGGAATGTTTCTGCTCCCTATTGCTGTGGTGTTTTTGTAGTCTTATTATAATAAATTAAGGGAAGTTTATCAAGTTTAGGTGGAGTCCTGCATTGTGATGGAGTGAGTGCCATGACTTTTAACTACAGATGGTTTCTTATTCACTGTGCAGCTAGTCCCCTGAGTGGCTCTTATGTTTACATTGTACTTTAATTCTGGTTAACATTAGCTAATGTAAATACTTGATTGGGTAATTTTAAATTACTGTTGGTTTTCTTTGTATCAGTACATTTAATGATTTTAGTTTGTAACCATTGTATGGCCAAGCTTGGGAGAAGGTGAAGAGCATATTCACTAGACTGCTGAAGGCCACAGTGTATCCCTTCAGGTAGCAGCACTGGATTGACACAGCCCTTGTCCCCAGGGTGCTTGCCCTGGTCAGTCCAGACCTGAATGAGGAGTGGGCATCTGAGCTCTCTGTGGTGACCTGTGCACATAGAGTAAGTAGACTAGTTCTTTACACTGTACAGTTTATTTAAAATTGTAATTGTTGATGGATTCAAGTAAACTGAACTTTACATGTTAGCAGTTAGTTTAAGTTAGACAGGATTGATCTACGAGTACTGAGTTTGCAAACTTAAGAAATGTAGTTGTTTATGGATTTTGAAATTGATTCCAGAAAACTGTGGTCCTACTATGGCCACACTACACCCTGTACTGTATACTGTATGCACAACTGAACATTGTTTTATTCTTGTCTCATGCAGGGGAGATCAGAACCATGGCCATGCAGCAGGTGGAGGGGAAGAAGGTGGATGCCATGTGGTCAGTCACAAGCAACAGGGCCTCAGCTGACCTGCAACCATAAACTTCCTAGTACACTCCACAGAGTACATGGGGATGTTTTTAATGGCTTTTATTATACAATAACACACCTTGTTAGTTGTGTGGTGGCTTCATTTGTCATTGTCAGAACTCTACAGTATAATAAAGAGCTGTTAAAAATGTCCCTCTGTACTCTATAGAGTGTGCTCCAATGCTCTTCTTTATTGACATCACAAATGTTCTAAGTCTGGGGCATGTAAGAGAGCACAGAAGAGCAAACATTTACAAAAGGAGGATTCCATGGAGGAAATATGATCCATTTCTCCATGTATAACAGCACATAGAAATTAAAATGTATAGCTATCTAATTGGAGCACAGTAAACTTCATTGTATGTTTGGGTTGGGGGCACAACTGCATTACTAAAAACCTGCTCCTTAATGAATGGACTTAGGTTAAAGAAATGAATTGCACAAAAATTGTGAATTAAAAATGTGAAGCACTATAACACATCAAAGTGAAGAAAAAAACAGGGAGGAGATTAAAAGGCTTATCTGCTACTGACGACAATCATGGCCATGGAGTATGGTAGCACTAAGCTAAACTAGAACATTAGCCTCCTTTTATTTTGTGGATTTGGTCCTCCAGCTCTCGAATGAAGAATAAAATAGAAATGGACTTAAGTAAAAGTACAATACTGTAAAGTACTAAGCAGTACAAAGTAAAAAATACAGAAAAAGCAAAATATGGAAAAATATTGTACACTAGTGTGTGTATAGCAAACTGCTGTAAACAACTGACTGGGCCTCTTGTCAAGTGTAATAGGGCTTCCTGCTGTTGACAGCAAAAAAAAAATAGGAACATAAGTTAAAGTAAAATACTTTACTGTAGAAAGTAAAAAGTAAAGTACAGTACTGTTACAGTATTGTAATTAAAGGCAAACACTGAACATACTTTTAATAGCAAGTGTGTGTATAAATATGTCAACAAAGCAAAAACAAATGGAAAGTATGTACTTAAAATAAAGTAAATGAACAAGCAAAAATAAAAATGAAAATAAAGTGCTTTGCATAAAGTACAACACAAAATAAAGTGGAAGCAATAAGGAAATACAGAATGCTACACCTCTGGTATGTGTTCTCATTGCCTTGTGTATTCAGTTATTGTTTGCATGATCCCCAAGTTGTCAGAAAGCTACAAAAGTATGTACAGAGATGGTGGTGCACATGATATACAATCAATCCTAAAATCACAAAAATCAGACACTAACCACTGCTTCATTAAAATGGTCATTCATGTTATTTAAACATACAGATCATTTATTAGTTTAAAAGTGCCATATGGGTGAAAAAACCTGTTCCACCATGTTGGTTTGAGAACAATATTGTCGACCAACATTACATTGACAACAAAATGCCAATGGCGACCATGTCGCCCAGCAATCATGTTGTCCGACTGTGATCATGGCAAAGCACCAGGGCACATCCCGCTGTTTGTGGGTGGGGGACTTTGTCCCTAGCACCACTCAAAAATAATATAATTACTTCCAGATTGAAGGTGTAGGTGGGAAACAGTGCACACACCCTGGGCGGCAAGACGGTGGGTGTAGCAAAATCTCAATCAATGGATTCATTGCTGATTGGGTTGAGGAACCCACGCTGACGCTGTAATGGGGTTTCACTGTGCTGATGGCACACCAAAAAAAAACTGATTCATTTTGTATTAGTAAACTTTTGCAAAGGCTTTAGAACAGGTGAAAATGGATGCATTTATAGATAACTTATTAATGATATTATCAAATGATGTCACAATAGACATACACAAAGCAATAATTTTAATTATAAACATTCACCCCAAATGGATAAGTGTTGTGAAGTACCAATAATTTGTACACCTTTATAGTCATCCAAAAATACAATTCCAGAAATTAATTCAAAATGACTGCATTCTTTTATAAAAGCCTCCAGTATCATACTTCAAAGTATATTATTAAATGTTCTAAATCAAAGAAATGTGTTAACTAGCATTGTAATAGAGAACTAAAAGCTGTCTGAACCTACTCAAACCAAGACATGTCATAACAGAGCAAGTTACCCTTATTACTGAGCTTTGAGAGAACATGCAGAAAGCAATTAACAATCATTTTAAAAAGTCCCAAATCATAGCCACTATTTAAACCTGAAACTGAATTGCTTTCATGCTAAAAATCCAGAAGACTTTTCATTTCAGGACCAGATTATTGTAATTACCATCCCTGGGTTGTCAGAAAATTTTAAAGCTCAAGTTGTCTGCTTTAGCATCATTTGCTCCCATAAGATGTAACTCTGTGGCACAGGTGGGATCTCTTTTTTCAATACCTCTACAATATTCCCTATTCTCAATTTAAAGTTGTGACCGTCTTACCTACAGTATATAAAAGGCATTACATTTACCTTCTGCCATGTAAATAATCCTATACTATCACAGATAATGAGATGTCAAATATCACACCGCCTGTCTACATTTCGCTACTGAAAATGAACTTGATGCCACAAATTTGCAATAGGAAATTTGTTTGCAAAGGTGGCACCATTTAACTCCTCTTAGCCAACTAATAGGTTACAAATTCTTATGACAGCTGTGAACCAGTCTATCATTAAGACTACTAGCTTTTCTATAAGCCATTCTAGGTGGATTAACTGCAATTTCTTCCAACCTTCTGTCTCCCGTTAATACATGCCATTGGGACTTAATAATCATTTCTGCCACCCCGAATGAGCAGACTAAGTTGTTACAAAATTAAACTGGTTCACTTCTTATTCCATTGCATTCCACTGTCTACTATGTATAAGGTCATGGGGAGATGAAATTGTAGCACCTTGGATAATTCCAAGAAAAGGGCTGTTGAGCAGCAGGAGACATTTCTTGAAAGAGGCTATTGGTGGATAATATTGTGGATCCCATTTAATTTCCTATTAATCAGGATAGGCATGTTTTAATGAGGGACAGAGGGTTGAAGAAACTGCAGTTAATCTGCCTAGAATGGCTTTTATAAAAACTAGTAGTCTAATGACAGACTGGCTCACAGCTGTCATAGGAATTTGTAGCCTATTACTTGACTAAATATGGGAGTTAAATGGTGCCACCCTTGCAAAAATTTCCTAATTGCAAATTCATGACATCACATTCTTTTCAGTAGCCCAAATGTAGACATGCAGTATGACATTAGAAAATGTATTACCTGTGATAGTATGGGGTTATTTACATGGCAGAATGCAAATGTAATGACATTTATATAGGAAACATGATCAGAATCTTCAAATTGAGAATAGGGAACATTGTAGGGCTATTGAAAAAGAGATCCCACCTATGCCACAGTGTTACATATTAAGGAGCAATGATGTTAAAGCACACAGCATTGCCTTTAGTCTATAGATAAAATTAGCCAACAACCCAGGCATGGTGATTTCAATAATGTGATCCTGAAACAAGAAGCCTTCTGGATTTTTAGCCTGAAAGCAGCTGAGTTTCCAGGTTTAAATAGTGGCTATGAGGGCGTGGTTAAGGCACCGAGAAAATGGCTGCTTAGGTCCATCACTCTGTTCTACCTCAGACCAAAGTATGATTTTATTTTATTATTATTTTATTCTTGGTGTTTACAAATTTTTCCACCATCCTGAGAGATGGGCTTGACTGGCAATACGCCCGATGTTGATGAACCACAGGTCAAACCTATGAAATGGACTAACACTTTGGATTTAACGCTTTTCTGTACCATGCAGTTGCTGACCAGGAGGAGCAAAACCATACAGCCTAACACAGCAGTGATCTTGTGGAGGAAATTAATAGAAGGGGACAAATATACATCAGGGACTATGCAGCACATTTGCAGTTTGGGACAATATTAACTTTAAACTACTCTGCTGGAAAGATTTACACCTCAGAACACAGCATGACTGACCTATCTGCAATAAGCATCTCCTCCTTTTTCTCCTTGAGAGCTGCACAGCTGTACGCCTATAGCTTGGTACACCACCATGGTGACCTCCAACTCAGAAGCTTCTGTCAGTTCACAAGCAGGAGGTTTTCAGGACAGAGGTTTGGTTTTATCTTCTGTTTTAACTGTAATATTTGAATAGTTTTGTACTTGAAATTAGTTCTGTGTGTTAAAAATTACTACTTTGAGTTAGAACTGTTACTTGGGCTGTGATATTGTAACTATTGGGGCTTGGGAACACTTGTTTGGCAGTGATAATTAGGGTGAAATTTAAATGTGATGTTTGCCTGGTGTTGGTAGACCTCCACCCACCCTGTTTTGTAGGCTTTCTAAATACTGAAAAGCCACTGGGGTTGGGATTGAAGGGCTGTGCATTTCTGTTTGTGACTGAAATTTGAAGCAACAGGAACTGGTGGGCCAGTGACATCATATGGTACCTGATGTCTACATACACACACTGTTAGTGGGACTGGACACACACTGGACTGTATGTGTTTGTGAGACTTGGGGATTTTATTGGTGGGTTGAAATTGGGTTTGTAAATAACTGCAGTCAGTATAGAGATAGACTGTATTCCGAGGAAGGGACTGAGAAAAGGTGTGTGTGCCATTATAAACAGAGAGGGATAAACAGGATGGCCATATTCCACCATGGCAGGCATCTTCAGAAGGGTTGTAGGCTTCACAGGTTGTGAGATGGCAATAATTCTCAATTGGACCTAGAGGAGGGGAGGCTGCCACTCTGTAGACAGCTATCTTGTATCAAGTGAAGTATATTGGTTAAGGAGTAAGCTGGGGGAGTTGTGGGGTGTCCAAGGATAAGGGTGTGGATATGGGCAGAAGAAGGGTAGGGCTGAGGGAGGCTGGGGCAATGCTCAGAAATTACAGGATGTTGTGTTACAGCAAGCAGGAGGGGATATTAGGGACAGAGGACCCTAGAAAGGGATGTTAATGCTAAAGGGAAAGCTTACAGGGTAAACATTCTGAATATAAAGAGAGTGGAGGGGAAGAGTCAGGAGGGCTGTTGTGGGAAGCCTAAAAGAGCAGACTATGGGTAAGGAGCTCCTAAGGAGAACAGAGCAAGGGGAGGAAGAGGGGCAGTTTAGAGGGGCAGTTGGGGAAACTCGGTTACTTGATGTTGGCCTAGAGTGTTACAATAAATTTGAGCTACTACAACCTAGAGGGGAGGAAGGGGTTGGTGGAAATGAGGAAACTGATACAGTGGCCAGGGGAGGGAGTCGGATACCCATAGGGCATCACAGACCAGCAATGGAAAGGATAGAAATAGTACCAGAGAGAGAAGGGAAACATAAATGTTAACAGATGGGGAGATGCAACATATTGCAGACATGAGGGAGGAGAGTATGACTGGAGAGAAACTGGGAGACAAGGAGGCGGGGAGGGCCACCTTCAGCAGGGGTCTGTACCAAGGATGGGGCCCTAGGTAAGGGGACCCACAGAGTGCCTCTGGAGGTAGGGGTACTATTACAAGGGGAGGATAGCGGTGTGGGGAAGGAAACCATCAGAGCCAAGATAAAATGGTTTGGATAAGAGAGGGTTAAAGGAGACACCTATTCATGGGGGTCTGAGTTAGTGGGTAAAATAACAAGGGGGGCAGAAAAGGGAGGGTGACAAGGTCTCTAATAAGGCAGAAAGACTCCATGGAATTGAGATCATGAATAATGGGGATGGCGGTTGAGAGTGCATAGTGGAGGTAACCATAAGGATGATGGCTGTGTTAAGGTTCTGTTATTGGGAGACTCAATGATTAGGGGTATCAAGTGGAGGGACAGGGGTGGATGCACAGCCAGGTGAAGGTAATGAGTATCTCTGGGCTGACAGTGCAAGAGCAAAGTTCATGGTGTATGAACTGGTTAGAGATAGTGGAGGGAAACCAGATTTCCTGGTGCATTTGAGAACTAACGATCTAGAGGAAATAGCATTTTGAAATCCAAGCAAGGTTCCAAGAACTTTCCAGAGTTTGTTGGGATAATGGATGCAACATTTCTTTTTCAGAGATATTGCCAGTACCAAAGGCCTCAGTGGAGAAAAATGAAGATCACAGAGGTTAATGACTGGCTCAGGAAGTGGGTGAAGAGAGTGGGTTGGGTGTTAGGAACTGGAAAAGAATTTGGGAGGATAAGGGGACTGTATGCCAAGGACAGGCTTCATCTTGCCCCTGTTAGGGAAGGAAGTCCTTAAACAGGGATGGCTGACTCCATTCAAGAAAGGTGAGGTTTAAAACTGGGGGAGGGATAAGGAGGGCTGACCAGAAGCCCACTCCTCTGGATGAGGGAAGTAGCCTCAAATCCACGGGGAAGGGGGAAACAGACTGGGTGGAGGTTTCAGGAGGACCAGAGGGAGGAAGGATGAAGTATAAGGAACCTGGGTGGGGTTCAACAAAGGGATCAGGGATAAGGGTGGGGTGGTGTTAGTAAATGCCAGGAGCTTGGGAAACAATTTGCCAGAGTTCCAGGCCATGCTGTTCTAGGGAGGGGTATATGTGGCGGTGGTCATGGAAACATGGGCCAACAAAACCATGACTGGGACCTAAACATGCGGGGTACACTATGCTTAGGAAAGATAGAAAGGAGGTGGGGAGTGGCTATGTTCATTAGAGATGACATAGAAATTACTAGGGTCAAGAGGCAGAGGGAAACATCGAGGCCTTATCGGTCACCTTATGAACCCCAGCAGGAGTGTAAGGTCAAGCTGGGTGTAGTATATAGGCCCCCAGGATGGGTGATGCTCTGAGGATGGTTTGCTGGACAACATCATTGCCCAGTGTGGACCAAAAGGGAAGGAGTGGTGTTGATGGGGACCTAATATGCCAGGTATAAACTGGGAACCATGTCCTCTAAGGTGGCTAAGGAGCAGAGGCTACTGGGTGGCTTCCAGGATGTGTTCTTAACACAGCTTGTGATGGAGCCCACAAGGGAGGGGCATGTCCTGGATATGGTTCTGGCAGATGGGGATCTGGTAAGGGACCTGGTTGTAGAGCATCCCTGACTGGGAGCCGACCACAATACTGTCTGGTTTCAAATAAGCATGGGCGAAGGGGTGAGATCTAGACACTGGCAGTGGACTTCATGGGGCAGACTTTTTGGCATGGAAAATATTCTCAAGGATCACTTGAAGGGATTACATCAATGACAAATGTGGAAAAGAGATGGGAGGTCATAAACGGGACTTCATGAGGCAGTCAGGACCTGCGCTAAGGTGAAACATAAGGGAGCAAGGTCACATAAACCATGCTGGTGGTCCAGTGAGGTTCAGGTAGTGGTCAGGGAAAGAAGGTGGCCTGCAAAAATATAAAGCAACAAGAGGGATAGGATAAGGAAATGTACCATCTTGCATCTAGAAAAGTCACCAGGATGGTGAGGGGGCAAAGTCTAGTAAAGAACAGTGGCTGGCACAGGGGATACATGGAGGGAAAAGGATTCTTCTGGTACATTGGGGAGTGGAGAAAAACTAAGGACCATCTCAGCAGATTGAGATGAGAAGGAGGGTGGGTGGAAGAGGCGAGGGACCAGGCAGAGGTATTAAATGAGTACTCACCCTGTGTTCACTAGGAGGGAGAGGTGATATCTACAAAGCAAGGCACAATGGGTATAGAAGCTGCAGTAAGGGACTAGGGAACAATGATAAATGGAGCAAGAGGGAGAGAGAGGTACCCTAGGGTGTCACATCAGGATAAGGATAAAAGGCCAGTAATGTGGAGGAGATGGATGATGCTATCTCCACTGAAAGGGTGTGGTAGCCCTCAAGGCCCTAAAGAAAGACAAATCTCCTGGGCGGATGGCATTCATCTGAGAGTACTATGGACTTGGCGGACATACTGGCTGCACCCTGGCAGAGCTCTTCAACAGGTCACTTGAGACAGGGGAGGGTACCTAGGGATTGGCGAGGCACAATCCATAAAGGGGGTCAAGGGAAGTACCAGGTAACTATAGACCCATCAGTTTGACCTCGGTGGTAGGAAAATTAATGGCACGTATACTAAAGGAACGATTGGGGTGTACTTGGAGGAGGTGGAGGTCTGGTTAGTCGGCAACATGGGTTTGTGCCAGGTAGATCATGTCAAACCAATCTTGTGGAGTTCTACAGATGGGTAACATCAGGACTGGACAGGGAAAGCCTGTGGATGTATTATTCTTGGACTTCAGCAAGGCATTTGACTCTGTCCCACAATGGTCTGGTGGAGAAATTGATGGGGTTTGGAGTAGGCCCTTTGATGGTCAGATGGATTGAAAACTGGCTAGCTGGATGCACCCAGAGAGTAGTGTGGTGAGGAGCTCGAACCCAGAGAGGTCGGTAGTGGGGTACCACAGGGCTCGGTCCTGGGTCCGATCCTGTTTAATGCACATATCAGACATCAGGGAGGGTATAGGTGTGAAATGAGTCTCTTCACTGATGACTCCAAGATGGGAGCTGTAGCTGAGGGGAATAGGGAGGTTGGCCTGCAAGGGGACCTGGACACCCTGGAAAGCTGCTCACATGGAAATTAAATTTCAATATCACCAAGTGCAAGGTGTTACATCTTGGGCTGGTAAACCCTAAACACAGGTACACCCTGGGAGAGGAGGTGCTGGAGGCCCCAATAGGGGAAAAGACCTAGGGTCATGGTGGATGCAGGTATGAATAACTCTGAGAAGTGCAGGACAGCGCTAGCAAGGCAAACAGGATGTTGGGATGCATCGTAAGGGGGATCACCTCTAGGAGCAGGGAAGTGATTCTGCCGCTGTACAATGGACTGGTTAGACCACACCTTGAGTACTGTGTACAGTACTGGAGACCACACTGAAGAGAGACATATAGCTCCTGGAGAGGGTACAGAGGAGGGCAACTAAGATGATACGATGACTAGGGATTTGATGTATGAAGACAGACTTGAGGAGCTCTGCCTGTTTTCATTGCAGGAGAGGAGAGACAGGGGGGACAGATTGAGGTCTTCAAGTACCTCAAGGGAATAAATAGGGTAAACATGGAAGGGATCTTAGACTAAAGCAGGGAGGTATCACCAGAGAGCATGGTTTGAAGTTGGAAGGTGGAAGGTGAGGGGGAGAGAGGAGGTTTTCACTGAGAGGGTGGTGGACCCTTGAATGCACTGCCTGATGAACTGGTTCAGAGATCCACAGTGGAGGGCTTCAAGAGAGGGTGGTACAGACACAGAAAGTGGATGTATCAGATGATGGCCTAGCCCAGTGGGGTGGGATGGTTGAGAGGGGTTTCTGGAACTCAAGGGGAGGACCTTGGCACCCAACTAGGGATCTGAGATTTGAGCAGACTTGATAGACCGTAAAGCCTAATCTGCTGGCAATTAGTATGTTAGAATATTAACCCTGTGGAAGACTCTTTGGGATACATAATGCCTGTGCTAGATACTTTACTTTTGAAGGTGGCTGTCATAAAACCTCTTTGGCAGGGAACACGGAGGACGCTAAAAATTCCAGTATAGGATGAAGGTATCCAATAGAGGACAGACAAACTGGATGATAACAGCATTCCATTCTGTGAAGAATGGAGGAACATGAACTGAAAATGCAGAAGCTATGGGACAGGGCAGAGGAGAAGGAAAATTGGGATGCCACAACAACATTAGGATCCTCAGTATCCCTGAAGGAATGGAGGGCCCTAATATGGAAGGTTTCTAAATGACTTCCTCCTTAGACTGTTGGGTGACTGATGGAGAGGGCCCATAGAGGTGGAATGGCAACACAGACCGAGGGGAAGGCAACAGCTCTAGGGGCCCCCGAGACCCAGCATCGAATATCTGCTCTGGTACTCAGTTAAGGAGTGGGTGCTGAGGGTGTCCATGGAGCTAGGGAGATGTACACTGAATAGAGTCCACATCTCATTATATTAAGACTTCTCACATGAGATCATGACGAAGAAGAAGTCTTTGTGCCCATTAAAGCTGAACTGAGAGAAATGGGCTCAAATACCACTTCAAAGGTCTCGCAATCTCTGGGTATTTAAAGATGGCAAGGTCTTTGTGAGAACCGTAGGAAATATTGAGCTGGCTACACAAATGCTGGCCTAACTCCAGGGAGATGACTACAAACCTGACTATGGGACCAATGAGGCCACCCAGAGAGGCAACGGAATGAATGGTATGGTAGTTGACATGCAGGAGAAGGTAAACAAGCAGGCACTGACAAATTTAAAATGGCTGACAACAATCCTATGCAAGATCAGCAGACAAGTTTGCAGAGTGGTACAGATGGGCTGAAGTCAGGGAGAAACACAAACTGGAATTCAGCAAGAGTCCCATTCTCAATGATCCAGAAATAGATCCCATACCAGAACTGGATGGGAGAGGAGATCACTTCAGCTTCCTGCATCACTCCTGGCAAAATTTCCCAGAAGCAGTGAGGAGCAGTGAGGAGCGTGGAGCACTGGAGGTAGGGACCTGAAACTGAAAACATCTCAGGTACACCTCTTGCAGCTGGGCAGAGGTCTCAGAGAACCTGGAGGCTGAAGAGGAAGCCATGGACAGTTCCAGCTTGCAGGAGGAATACGTCCAACCTGGGAAATGAACATTTGTAGAAGTGGTAGCTGTAGGCAAGGGTTGAAGGAACTTTAAAGGACAACTAAACCATCTTTTACACATTTTTAATGACTCACTAGGTTTTAAAAGGAGAGGCTGTTGTTTACATTTATACTGAAGCTGCATTTATTAAAGTAGGATAAATGCAGTTTCATAGCATTTGAAATTTTAAACACAGCCTCTCCTGATTCAGAAATCCTGCTCTGAGAATCCTAAAATTGCTGCCTTGATGATGTCAGTGAGAGAGAGATGCCATGTGCAGATGTATTCTAGCTCCACTAACTGTATTCAAATGTGAATAACTTTAAACTTTCAAATGAAAAATATTAGTATGGTACTTTGAGCACAAATGTTGTTCAGCACAAAATATCTACAAAATGAGTGGTGTTTCATGTATAGATACCTTTCAGCTTTTTTATAATTAGCAAAATGCAACAGAAAAATTCAGTTTGTTGTGACGTTTTCAACAAACACATGCAAATACCTTTAAAACAAAAATGACAGCATGGTACTGTGAGCACAACATTTATTCAGCACACAAATATCTACAAAATATTTAAAGTGATTTGCATTTGTTTACTGATAAAGTGATAAAATTTGAATTTTCTGCTGCTTTTTTTTGCAAACTTAAAAAACCTAAATGGTATCTATAAATGAAACACCACTCATTTTGTAGATACTTGTGTTCTAAACAACTTCTGTGCTCACAGTATCACGTTATCATTCTTGTTTTAAAGTTATTTGCATTTGCTTGCTGAAAAGTAATAGAGAACTTAATTTTCTGCTGCTTTTTGTTTTGCTAATTTAAAAAATCAAAAGGTTTCTATAAATGAAACACCACCCATTTTGTATATATGTTTGGGTGAACAACCTTTGTGCTCACAGTACCATGCTATCATTTTTTGTTTTAAAGTTATTTGCATTTGTTTGCTGAAAAGTGAAAAAATTGAATTTTCTGCAGCTTTTTTCGAACTTAAGAAAACTTAAAAGGTATCTATAAATGAAACACCACTCATTTTGTAGATATTTGTGTCTAAACAACTTCTGTGCTCACAGTATCATGCCAGCATTCTTTCTTCTAAAGTCATTTGCATTTGTTTGCTGAAAAGTGATAAATTGAATTTTCTGCTGCCTTTTTTTGCTAATTTAAAAATATCTAAAAGATCTACAAATGAAACACCACCCATTTTGTTATATATGTTTGGGTGAACAACCTTTGTGCTTGCAGTACCACGCTATCATTTTTTAAAGTTATTTGCATTTGTTTGCGAAAATGAAAGAAAATTGCATTTTCTGCTGCCTTTTTGCTAATTAAAAAAACTAAAAGGTATCCATAAATGAAACACCACTCATGCTGTACATATTTTTGTGCTAAACAACTTCTGTGCTCACTGTACCATGCTATCATTCTTTATTTTAAAGTTATTTGCACTTGTTTGCTGAAAAGTGACAACAAATTTAATTGTCTGCAGTTTTTTGCTAACTTAAAAAAACTAAACAGTATCTATAAATGAAACACCACTCATTTTGTAGATATTTTTGTGTTGACTATCTTTTGTTCTCACAGTACCATGCAATCATTTTTTTTTTAAAGTGATTTGCATTCGTTTATTGAAAAAGTGACAACAAATCTAATTTTCTGCTGCTTTTGTTTACTTAAAACAAACTAAAGATATATATAAATGAACCGCCACTCATTTTGTAGATATGTTCTGCTGAATAAATGTCATGCTCACAATACCATGCTATCATTTTTGTTTTAAAGTTATTTGCATTTGTTTGTTGAAAAAATGAAAAAATTCTGCTGGTTTTGCTAATTATAAAAACTAAAAGGTATATAAAGGGAGTTACATGATGGCTAGGTGGAATATGGAAAATATACTTACTACTGCAGAGTGAGCTCTGTATTTCATGAGTGCCAAAGGCACGAGTGAGAATGCATATCTCAAGATGCAGGAGTGAGAATATTTTCCATATCCCACAATCTGCACATCATGTGTGTGGTTTATACCACTAGGTGAGAGCTTTAGAACATTTTTGTGTTTCTGTGTGTTTCCTGCTTATTCTGTGTGGTGTTGTGTGTGTGTGTGTGTTCTGAATGGACTGGGAGTGAGAAACACAGGTGAGTGAGTTTTGCAAAGCTAACTGAGGGATTCAGAGGCTCACTGAGAAAGACAAACTGCTGCAGATACTGTAGCACTGAGAAAGACAAACTGCTTTGTAAAAGCCTCATTTACAATTCAGGTTGTTTTGAGGCTGAGATCAGCACAGTAATGGGCTAGGAGTGTTAGAATCTCAGTGGGACACAGGTGAGCGTGTTTTGCAAAGGTAATTGAGTGAGTCAGAGGCTCAGTGAGAAAGACAAACTGATGCAGGTAGTACTGAGAGAGAGAAACTGCTTGTAAAGAGTTTCATTTAGAATTCAGGTTGTTTTGATGTGGAGATCAGCACAATAATCGGCTAGGACTGTTAGAAACTCAGTGGGACATAGGTGAGAGTGTTTTGCAAAGCTAATTGAGTAAGTTGCAGCTTTGGTGAGAAAGAGAACTGTTTTCTGAAGCAGTTTCCTTTAGAATTCAATCTGTAGTGCAGATATTCTCACTCCGGTGACATCAGCAGAGTGAGGATAAATGTGATATTCTCGCTCCAGTGACATCAGCATAGTGAGGATAGATGAGATAACCTCACTCTGGTGGTGTCATCAGGATTATGCTCCTCCAGAGAAAATAACACAGGTTATTCCACTGAGAAAGCTACCCCAGTGGTATAAATATTAACATACCAGAAATCAGTGTTTCTTAGAGATAATAAAAGGTTATCCCATGCTGTTTAGGGTGAGAGGACCAAAGTAGTTCTGTCAGCCCAAAACAGCACAAGATAACCTTCTTATCTCATAAGAAACACTGGCTCCATACCCATTAATATATAGAAACATAGAAACGAGACTTTGATGGCAGATAAGGACCACTTGGCCCATCCTGTCTGCCCATTTCCTACCTATTGGATAAGCTGCAGATCCTAGTTAACTGACAGCCTACTTCTTCCTACCCCCACCAGAATTGTTTTATATTATGAGGCAGTGTAACTGCCTCCACAGAAGGAAAGAGTCACAGAAGTGTAAATAATTTTAATTTAGTTTCTTTCAGTTTTGCTGTCTCCCCTCCCACACACATATAACAGTAACTTCCTGGAGGATGTACTCACCCAACTGACATGGTGGTTAATGGTGGTGGGTTTGAGTAGGACAATTCTACGGCATACTGCTTGCTTTCTCTTTCTGGCAAGTAGTTTCTCAATAATGTTTTTTGGGGGTCCACTTTATCCGGTTTTTGCTTTTCCTCAGTCCAGGTAGGCGTGGTTGTGTTCAGGACAGTGGGGAGCAGCCCAAGACAACACTGTATGCTGGATAAGAGGTACAGTAATCTAGGGCTGTGATTGGCTGAGGCAGTGACAATGTTTTATAATATATAAAAGAAACACCACCATTGTGTAGATATTTTTGTGCTAAACAAACGTCAGTGCTCACGGTACCATGATATCATTTTTTTTTTGTTTTAAAGTAATTTGCATTTGTTTGTTGAAAAGGTGACAAAACATTTAATTTTCTGCTGCTTGTTTTGCTAATTAAAAAAAAAAAAAGGTATATATTAATGAAACACCACTAATTTTGTAGATATTTTTGTGCCAAACAACTTTCATGCTCAAAGTACCATGCTATTATTTTTCATTTTAAAGTTATTTGCATTTGAATACAGTTAGTGGAGCTGGACTACATCTACACCGCTTGCATCTCTCTCTCTCTCTCTCTCTCTTCATTGACATCATCTAGGCAGCCATTTTAGGATTCTCAGAGCAAGATGTTTGAATCGGTAGAGGCTGTGCTTAAATGTTTCAAATGCTGTGAAACTGCATTTATCCTACTTTAATGAGTGCAGTTTCAGTATAAACAACAGCCCTCCTTTACAAGCCTATGGAGTAATTTAAAAAATGTAAAAACATGGTTTAGATGTCCTTTAACTTTCCTGGTAAGCCCAGCTGGATGGGAGGCCTAGATATGGTAAAGTGACTCAGTGGCAGTTTCAATATGGTATGGAACCTTTTCACATGGCTTACTAGTATATCATTTGGGCAATCTGAAGGAAATGGAGGAGAATGGTTTTAAGGTATAGGAGGCTCCCTTCCCCTACTCAAAGAAAAATGGGAAGTCCACCCCAGCAGCAGTTAGCAGAAGGTACTGTGCATTGACAGTTGAGACCTTCAGCTGCAATTCCTCTCACACCATTATCTGGGGCTAGCAGCAGGATGTGATATACCCTACAGACTGCAGAAAACCCATAGAATAACCAGCAATGAGGAGTGCACTGGTTGACCGACACCTTATAGTTATGATTGCACACTCCTCCCTACTCGGATAACATAAGAGGCAGAAAAGGGCCCCTCCCTCTCATAGCAATCCCTCCTCCAACCTGCCCTCGAAATTGAATGACAATACTCACTCCTCTATTTTTCTTCCTTGGTATGCCCAAGAGAAGCTGCTTATGCACTGGAAATTAAAGTACCCCCACTACCACTATTTCTGATCACTGAGGTGTCCATCTGGTCAACAAAATAGTCTGTCCCAGGACTATAAATGAAAACAGAACTAAAGGCTAAGCGGAACTTCCCCACCCCTCTTTTACATCATAAGTGGGGAGTGGAGGATGGCACAGGTGTCAGCACAGATAATTCCCACAGATTGAGTAGCTATATTAGGCTGCAGGAGTTACACTCATATCTCCCAATGCCCCATTAGGAATGAGCTGGAAGTTAACTGATTTTGATCACAATGCAAGGTGTGTGAGGGGGTTACTTTCCTGGCTGCATGCTATCTGATTAATATTCCTTCAACTCCATGTTAAGATACATCTAAGGTTGCACTAGATGACCATGAACACACCCCAATGCTGGTTAGGTGGAGGATTACCTTCAAGGTCAGGTTACTGACCTATAAAGCCCTACATAAAGGGGCACCAGTCTACCTGCAAGAGCTCCTTGTGCCTCACCACCCATCCTGAGCTCTCTGTTCCATTGAGCATTGTCTCCTGGATATTTCTAGGGTGAGATTGCACCACGGGTGATCTAGCATTCTCGGTGGCTGCACCTACCCTATGGAATCTACTACCTAAACAGCTATGGGAGGCACCCTCAGTGGATACTTCAAGAAAGGTTTAAAACTTGTTTATTTAACCAGGCTTTTAATTTTAGATAATTGAGTTTACTGGGATTGATTAGATAGATAGTTTTATTTATTGTGTCTGATTGGATATTAGTGCTGATTTTAATTGTATTTTTGTATACTTATAAAACTGTTGCATTGTATTGATTGTGAAGTGCTGAAGTCCTTGGAAAGGGCTATACAAATAAAGTATCTCTCTATCTAAGACACCATGCAACTTGAGGGCAAGGTCTGGGACAGAATGGGTAATTTCTTTAAAGTACTTAACCTCCTGACAGGCACTAAAGTGGCGTAGCTGGTGTGGTGACTAGTTATACTCCCCTTCCCTTTGCACAACACCTCTAGATACCTTAGTGTATTCACAACTGAGACATATACTGCACAACCAAGGTCATGCAGTACATCAGCGGAGGGCTCCCCACTTTGGTTAAGTGCCCACCGCTAGCAGCTGAGTGGTTCAAGTTGAACCTGACTGTAAGTAGTTGGTATTTTGACTGATTACTGCTTTTTCCCTAATCATAGCTCTGGCACCACTGGGTTAGGTGCCAGGTTCAGTCAGTTAGTTGCTCACCTTATCCTTTCTTTGCACTTTAAACAGGGTCACAGCCAACCACCCAGGGTACCAGTTCACACCCCATCTCTCCTAGGAGTCCCCCACCCTTCCACACTTGGAGGTCCCCAGCTTGACCTGCACAGGAGGCAAGTCTTGGAGTAAGTGACTACAGGAGGTAAGTGGAATTTGGGTGTTAATAGTTGGGAACTATCTCCAACAATATGCAGGGGTTTAAGTATGTCTACTGGAATGTGAAGGGTCTAAACCACCCGTTCAAGAGTGTCAAGGTGCAACAGCACCTGAAATTCTTAAAGATGGATATTGCTCTGCTCCAGGAGACACACCTCACTGCCAGGACAGCACAGTGGCTCTGGTTGCACTGGGTTGGGAAGGTGGTGCATAGCTCTGCCTCATCAAAATCAAGAGATGTGGCTATCCTAGTACACAAAGTTTGCCCATGGATGGTGGAATGGGTCAGGATGGATAGACAAGGCTGCTGGGTAGTAGAACATTTTGCATCCCCAGGGCAAAGTAGTGGTGGTGAACATATATGCACCCAACCATGATGAACAGGACTTCTTTCCCAAGTTAATCAGGCCTGGCTGAGGTGAAGGAGGATAGCTCACACCCATAATAATGGGGGAGATTTTAATCTAGTGGCGGACATTTTCTAGATAAATCCTGCCCAACCCCCAAAACCACCCTAAAGCCAAGGAAGCCTCATTAGACCTTAGGGAAGAATGGGATGTGATAGATCCCTGGTGAAGGGACAACCCCACAAGGAGGGACTACACTGGACTACACATTCTTCTCAGCAGTCCATGGGTCCCATAATTGCATTGATTTTAGCTGACAGATGGAGCAGCAACTCAGGGTACTTATGATGCCAGTACTGAGCTGATGGTTTTCTCAGTCCATACCCTAATAGCCATGTCATACCTCCCAGTGGGAAACCAATCTTCCTCCCTGAGATGGCACTGTAACCCCTGTTCCTGAGGGATAAGGAGTTCTATGCATGGCTATGTGCAGAGGCCCAGGCCTTCTTCCAGGTCAATGGGAGAATTTAAGCAGGGACTGTGTGGGTGGCATTTAAAGCATTTCTAAGGGTTGTAAAATATCATATACTGCCTCCAGAAATAGGAAATGAAGGGAGAGATGAGTAAACTGCAACAAGAACTCTCCACCCTCAAGACAAAGTTCAAGAACACACCATCACCCCCAGTGACCTGCTTTCTGCAATTTCCAGCCTGAAATACAGGATAAACATCCTGATGCAAGAGAAGGCAGAATGGCAGCTACTCAAGTTGAAAAACACAGGTTTTGGGAATCGGGCGACAAGGGTTGTAAGATCCTTGCCTTCCACCTGAGGAAGCAAGCACTCCCAGATCAATGCTGTTAGATCCTCATCAGGAGGACTGTAATGAAGCCCATGGAGTCCAACAAAACTATGAGATAGTTCTATCAAGCCTCTATACCTCCAGGACACCATCCAAGGGTCCTCTGAGAACCCTAGCACAATAGCTTTCATTAGCTCCCAGACTTTTCTGCACTAGAAGCCCAAGGAAGCACAAAAGCTTGAGGAACCCATATTGCTACCAGAACTAAGGGAGCACTACATCAGCTGTCCAAAGGAAAGCCCCAGGAGCTGATAGCATGTCAGCTGAGCTCTACTAGATACTGTTGGAAAGATCTCCTCCCTCTCCTAGCCACACTGCAGGAGGCACATGAATAAGGAGTTCTTCCCCAAACTAAAAAAGGCTATCATTACCCTAATATCAAAATATCCTTAGACCCATGGACTGTGTTAACTTTGCTCTATTTCTTTGAAATCAGTGGATATCAAGGTTGTGGTGAATGTGCTAGCCAATAGAATGGAGGCAGTACTCTCATCCCTGACACACCTCCTAATCCAGATTCAGTAATGATAAGATGGAGGACCCTGGTAAAGGGACAACCCCACAAGGGTGGACTACACTGGACTACACTTTCTTCTCAGCAGTCCATGGGTCCCACAATTGCACTGATTTTAGCTGACAGATGGAGCAGCAACTCAGGGTACTTATGATACCAGTATTGAGCTGATGGTTTCTCAGTCCATGCCCTAATAACCATGTCATACCCCAGTGGGCAAAGAACATTCAAGCTGTCCTTAAACTGAAATGGTATGCCCAACACTCCACCACACCCATGGCAGTGATGGCAGTTGACTTCTGCAAGGCTTTTGATTCGGTGGAATGGGAGTATTTTTCACTACAACCTTGGGGTTTATGGACTTGGCCCTTATGTTCAGACCTGGAAACCACCCTATATAACTCCTCAACAGCCAAGATTCTGACCAATTGCAACATCTCCTCCCCTTTGAGTTACAAAGAGGAACCCAGCAGGGGTGTCCACTATTGCCACTGTTGTTTCTCACTTGACGCAACCAGAAAACTGCTGTTGACACAAGAAGTCCTGGGTGTAGAAGTGCACGGAAACAATACCTGGTAATTACCTGTGGATGATCTCTGCTTACACTAAATAATCCACCAAATCACTTCCCCATGTTCTGCATATCCTTCAGGAATATGCTGGGTTTTGGACTACCTTGTCACCATTAAACCTAGCCTGTATGAAAGATTGCCTACAGTGTGCACCTGTAGTCTGGGTACCACAGGGTGTTTCATACCTGCAGATTGTCATCGCTGCTCATTGGAGGAACTTAGTAGAAGCAAATTATACACCCATAGTCAATGCACTGACAGTAGAGGTCAAGAGATGGATACAATAAAGACTCCTAAAGGGTAAAATAGAAGTCCTACACATGTTCAGTCTCCTTAAAGAGGCTTATTTTTATATTACTTACCAGTCAAGTTACCTCCAAAAACATGGCAAACTCTGGACAAGTTGGTGGTAGCGCTCCTGTGGGAGGACAAACGGCTAGGTTTAGCAAGGCTTGATTAAGAGAACACTGGATGAAGGAAGGATTGGGCCTCCCTTGGTTCCAGGGCTATCACCTCATCTACAGGGCAGCTCAGGCCATGAAGTGGTTCAAACCATTACACATACTATTCTGGTCTGGGTCAAACTAGAAACTGACCCATCGGCACTTCATGGTTGTGACACCTAGGTACTGGACGTACAGCCAAGCACACCAGCCTCACTAATGTTGTGAGAAACCTGGAAGGCTGGCCAGTACTGTATGACACTAACAGGCACCCCAGGATGGCATGGCACCCCAGCAAGGTATACCCCAATTTGGGACAATCCCAACATTCGGATGGGGGGACAGTTAAATAGCTCTCTTGGCTCAGAAGGGTATGAATAATTGCAGAGCTCCTGCTACCAGACTCAGAGAAGCTGATGTCTTTTCAGCAACTCAAGAAATACCATCTCACCAAGGCAGACCTTTTGAATTATCTTTAGATCAAGAAGCTATTTGGGGTTTAAGCAGAGGAGAAGTACAGAGTATGGTATGGTATGGTATGGTATGGTATGGTAAAATTTTATTTATACAGTGATACAGCCATTAGGGTTCCGAAAATCCCTGTTCACAAGGCTTACCTGTTTACATTATGCAAAATTATTACAACTATACATTTATAACAATACAAGTTACAGAAAAGTACAAAACAATACATCGTAGTTTTACAAATTCATCAATAACAGGCATGTTAGCATTTTTAAATTTACCTTAATTTTACCTATTACAACAACAACGAAAACTAAGTTTGTGATTCAGGCCATTTTAAAAACATGATCAGTAGTTGTTAGTTCACGTAAAAAGGAGAAGACAATTCCAGCTTTTAGCTACTTGATATTGAAGGGTCATTTCACTAAATCGATTTTTTAACCTTGGTATTTTTAAATCTCTAGCACCAGTTTTTCTTAAATTTAAACCATGTTTTGGATTTTGTAATTTGTTTTTAAGTTATCTAAAGATTGATTTTTAAATATATTACAAACCTGATTTACAAGATTCCCTAGCCCATAAGTCTAATGGAATCCAACCCAAATTCATATACATAGTGCAATGATGAGTTTTAAAATCACACCTTAACACAAATCTTGCAAGCTTATTATAAGTATATCCAAGTTATTTAAATGTTTTCTTGCTGTATGTCTGTAAATATGACTTCCATAGTCAATAACCGACATTATTAATTGATTGATCATAATCAATCTTGTTTCTCTTGTCATACAATTTGATATTCGTCTCATAGCTCCAATCTTAACATGTGTTTTCTTTATTAAATTTGTTATATGATATTGAAAAGTAAGACATTGATCTATATGTACCCTAAATATTTATATGTTTCAGTTTGTTCTAAAACTTACCCTCTTGTGTCTTTATATTTAATTTTGAAATTCCCTTTAAGTCCAATGCAAATGACATAACCTGTGTCTTTTACTATTAACTAATAAACCCAGAGATGAAAAGTGACCTTGCATGATGCTAAAGTCACTCTGTAAGTTTAGTTCTACTTCACTTGTAGTTTTTCCTCTGCTACTAAAACCGTATCATTTGCATATAGATGAATTTTGAATATCCAATATTCTTTGGTAAGTCATCTAAATAGACTATGAACAGGAGGGCCCAGGATAGATCCCTGGGAACCCCTCTTGTTACATAGTCCATTTTTGATGGTGTCCATTTAGGACAACAAATTGTGATCTTTATCAAGGTATGATATAAATCAATTCCGAGTTTCTTCCTCCACCCTATTTTCATTAATGAGTTTATCAAAATACTATGGTTTACTAAATCAAATGCTTTAGATAGGTCCACATATACCATAGAAACATAGAAACATAGAAGTCGATGGCGAAAGGACATGAAGGCCCATCCAGTCTGCCCATTTCTTTTCTACCTTATAAATGTGCCATTGGCCTTTGCTCTGTCAGTGGCCTATCTATTCAAAGTCATTTGTATTGCTCCCATATGCCTATCCCATACCTGTTTGAAGCCCTGCACTGTGTTCATAGCCACCACTTCTTGTGGTAAGCCATTCCATGCATCCACCACCCTTTCTATGAAAAAAATTTCTCACATTCCCCTTAATCGTCCCCTCTAATCTCATGCTGTGTCCTCTTGCCCTGCTATTTTCTTATATTTAAACATGTTAGACTCTTTCACCTTGTTAATGCCCTTAAGGTGTTTGAATGCCTCGATCATATCACCTCTCTCCTCCTTTGCTCAAGGGTATACATATTGAGCTCTGTTAATCTGTCCTCATATGTCTTCTGATGCAGTCCCTGCACCATTTGGTTGCCCTTCTCTGGACTGCCTCAATTTGTTAATGTCCTTGTGGAGGTGTGGCCTCCAATACTGCACACAGTACTCAGATAGGGCTAACCAGTGTCTTGTAAGAGGATTATTACCTCCCTCTTACGACTTGATACCCCTACTAAACACCTAACACCTCCCTAGCCTTACCTACTGCTTTAGAGGTCTGCTTGATGATTTCAGGTCATCAGTGATGATGATGCCCAAGTCTCTTTCTTCCTTTGTGACTGCTAGCAACTCCCCAGCCTAGGTGGCTTGAGGTTTCTCTTCCCTATGTGCATGATCTTGCACTTCTTTGCATTAAATCCCAGTTGCCACTCTTCTGACCATTTTGCTAGTTTATCCAGATCTCTTCTCATTCTGCCCACCCCATCTGGATCATCTACTCTGTTGCAGATCTTGGTGTCATCTGCAAACAGACAAGCCTTACCCTCTAGTCCATCTGCAAGGTCACTAATGAAGATGTTGAAGAGGACTGGCCCCAGGACTGATCCCTGAGGTACCCTACTCGTGACTTGCATCTCTTCTGACTGTATACCATTTACCACCCTCTCTCGTTTTCTGCCTGACAACCAGTTTGCCACCCAGTTGACCAACTTCCTTCCCACCCCGAGCCTACCCAGCTTATTTATCAATCTTCTATGTGGAACAGTGGCAAAGCTTTGCTGAAGTCAAGGTAGGTGACATCAACTGCTCCCCATGGTCCACCACTCTGGTTACCCAGTCAAAGAAATCTATGAGATTAGTTTGACAGGACCTTCCTTTGTAAACCCATGCTGTCTTGGATCCTGTGCCCCTATGGATTCCAGGTGTTGCACTATCCTTTCCTTAAAGTGCCTCCATAATCTTGCCACTACTGAGGTAAGACTGACTGGTGTGTAGTTCCCGCCTCCTCCCTGCTACCACTCTTGTGGAGGCGGGATCCATGAGCCCTTCTCCAGTCTTCTGGGACCTCTCCTGTGCAGAGACTCACTAAACAGTTCTGCTAATGGCTCTGCTAGTTCTACCTTTAGCTCCTTAAGTACCCTGGGATGTATGCCATCAAGTCCCATTGCCTTATCCACCCTGAGCTTAGCAAGCTCTTGTAGGACCTTTCTTTGTGGAGGAGTAGTGCTCACCTCCCTCCCCTGTGTCCATGATGCTGAGCTGTGGGCCCTGCCCTACCTTCTTTTCAGTAAATACTTAGCAAAAGTATCTATTTAGGATAGATGCCTTACAGGTCCTCCTCAAGTGCTCCCTTTGCTCCATTAAGCTTAGCAATACCTCTGGACTTTCTCCTTTCACTAATGTATCTATAGAAAGTCTTGTCACCTTCTTTTACTGTTAATTGCTAGTGTTTCTCAGTTTGGGACTTTGCTGCCTTATGCCTTCCCTGCTTCCCTAAGGGCAGTTTGGTATGCCTCCGATCTTCATCCCGCTGTGTTCCTTATATTTCCTGAAGGCCAGCCTTTTGGCTCCGACCTTTTCTGCTACTGTATTTGAGAACCAAAGCAGTTTCCTTCTTCTTTTGCACTTCCTTTTCTGTCTAACACAATGGATGTTGCTTCAAGTATTGCATCCTTACTGCTTGCCCACTTTGCCTGTACTTCGCTTCCCTGAGAGGGTTGCTGAGATCCAAAAGTCAGTGGTGCGGTAGTCATGACCTACCCTGCCTAAAACCATACTGTTGTTGAGTCAATTTATTATATTTTTCTGAGTCGTCCATTAACTGATCATGGACAATTTTTTCAAATAACTTGGATACTGTGGCCAACAAGGCTATTGCGTAATTTGAAACATCCTTTGGATCTCCTCCCTTATCTATTGGTATCACTTTGGCTAATTTCCAACTAGAGAAACTGTCCTCTCTTAAACTCCAGTGGCAGTGGGGTGGCAGTGGCTAGAAACAATACACTTGCCAGAAAAGCTAAAGAGTTTGCCGGTCAGATTTACCGATGCTCTAAGACTCCCAACCTAACATTACTGACAAGTGCAGGAGACACTACTACAAGTGCAGGACCAAATGGGTGCAGGATCTCCAAGTAGACATATCCTGGACATATGGGCCCGCTGCCTATGAAACACTCACTTGGCATATAGAGACACCAAGAGCCAGCTTATACAATTCAAAATACTGTTATGATAGTATCACATGTCAGAGGCCCTACAAGGTATGGGCCTCCTGCCTCATGCCAAGTGCTGGAGATGCCAGGCTCAGAGGCCAACCTGCTGCACATGTTGTGGCAATGACCCATGCTGGTGCCTACAGGAATGCTGTGCTGGAGGACTGCTCCAAAGTGGTGAATCTAACTATCCCCTATCTCCGTCTGTCACACTACTTGGGGATACTGCACAGATGCACCCCATCCTCACACCCATGACTGCTTTTCATGAAGTAGTGAACAGTGCCTGATTTTGTGATTTTGGATCCCTGATGTGTCCTCTGAAGTCTCCCAAATGCCCAGGTTGTAAAAAAAAAGGTTAAAGGTTGTTTTTGTCCATTTTAACATTAGCAAGTTATACTGCACTGCCACTAGAGGGACATGATCTTTATCTAAAGGAATATCAGCCTGTTCATATAGATACCTTTCCTAAACTATGGCTACTCCCTTGATCTGACCAGACCCCTCCGCTGCCACTGCTTACATATTCCTCCTGTTCATAAATCAGTTGTTCACCAATTTTTCTGCCTTTTATGAAAATGCATCCCTAGTCTCCTATCACACCCTAGCTCTGCTTATACACTCTCTTTATCACCATCACTTGCTCACTACTCATCTAGTCCATATAGCTCTCCAAACCTCATCAGTTACTATCTCCAATCCTACTAGTTCAAAACCGGTAAGGTTCACTGACCAGTCATTGTTTGGCATCCTGAATAATAAAATTCAGAAGTGTGGATTATAGGAACCTGGAGTAATACTGGAACTTTTCTTTTGATTTGTTTGTCTATACACTATCTATCTATCTATCTATCTATCTACCTACTCTATCTATCTATCTATCATATATGTCTATCTGTTTATCCTTCTGTCTGTCTAAATATACATCCATCCTTCCATCTATCTGTCTGTCTAGCAATCTGTCAGTCTGTCTGTCTATCTATGTATTTATCTATCTGTACATCCATCTATCTGTCTGTCTGTCTTTCCTGTCTGTCTGTCTGTCTGTCTATCTATCTATCTATCTATCTATCTATCTATCTACTATCTATCTGTCTGTCTGTTCATGCAGACATCCATTTATGTATGTATCTATCTGTCTGTCTTTCTTTCTGTCTGTCTGCCTGTCTGCCTGCCTGCCTATCTGTCTGCTTATTTGTCTGTCTGTCTCTCTATCTATTGATCTGTCAATCTATATGTCTGTCTTTCTGTCTGCCTATGCATCCATCCTTCAATCTATCTCTGTCTGTCTGCTTGTCTGTCTGCCTGTCTGTCTCTCAGTCTGTTTATCCATCAGTCTGTCTGTCTGTCTATATATCGATCTATATGTCTATCTGTCCGTTTTTATGTCTGTCTGTTTGTCTGCCTATTCATCCATCCTATCTATTTGTCTATGTGTTTGTCTATTTATCTATCTATCTATCCTTCCACCCTTCCTTCCATTTTTCTGTCTGTCTGCCATTCTGTCTAGACAGAGATCCATCTCTCTATCTATCTGTCTGCCCGTCTGTCTGTATGTCTGTCTGCCTGCCTGTGTGTCTGTTTTATCTGTCTGTTTGTCTGTCTATCTATCAATCTATTGATCTACATGTCTGTCTGGTTGTCTGCCTAAACATGCATCCTTATATCTACAGTATATGTCAGCCTGCTTGTCTGCCTGAATCTCTGTCTGTCTGGTTATCCATCAGTGTGCCTATAACCATCTATATGTCTATCTGTCTTTATGTCTGTCAGTTTGTCTGCCTATACATTCATCCTTATAGCTATCTATCTATCTATCTTATCTATCTATCTATCTATCTATCTATCTATCTATCTATCTATCTATCTATCCATCTATATATCCATTTATCTATCTATCCTTCCATCTTTCCATCCATTTGTCTGTCTCTGTTTGTCCAACTGTCCATCCTTACATCCTTCCATCTATTTTTCTGTCTGTATGTTTATCTGTCTGTCTATCTGTCTTTCTTTCTGTCTGTCTGTCTTCCTGATTGCCTGTCACTCCTTCAGTTAGCCAGGCTGTCTGTCTATACATCCATCCATCCATCCATCCAAGTATCTATCAATCTGTTTGTCTGCATGTATATCTGTCAGAATATCTTTCTATCTGTCTGTCTATCTACCCATCTGTCTGCCTATTTGTCTGTGAGTCTGTTTATTTGTTTGTCTGAACATCAATCCATCAATCCATCCATGAATCAATCTGTCTGTCTGTCTCTCCATCTGCACATCTGTCTGTCCATCAGTATACGTACATCTATCTATCTATCTGTCTATCTATCCTGTCTGTCTTCTCTCTGTCTCTGCTTCTGTCTGTCTTTCTCTCTGTCAGTCTGTCTGTCTGCCTGTCTGCCTGTCTGTGATACATCTGTCTGTATGTCGGTATAACAATCTGTCTATCTATCTATCTGTCTGTCTATCTATCTATCTATCTATCTATCTTTGTTTTCTGTCCATCTGTCCATCTGTCTATCTATCTATTTATCTATCGATCCATCTATATATCCATCTAGCTCTCTGTCTGTCTGTTTGTCTGTCTATCTATCTATCTATATGACTGTCTGTCTGTACTTTATTATCTATCTATCTATCTATGTATCTGTCTAGCTATCTATCTTTGTTTATGTCTATCTCTCTCTGTCTATCTATTTATTTGTCTGTCTGCCCATCAGTCTGTATCTATCTATCTATCTAGCCATCTATCTATCTTGGTCTGTCTATACAACTATCTATCTATCTATCTATCTATCTATCTATCTATCTATCTATCTATCTATCTATCTATATATCTATCTATCTATCTATCTATCAATCAAATATGTCTGTTTATCCTTCTGTCTGTCTAAATATACATCCATTATTAAATCTATCTGTCTGTCTAGCAATTTGTCAGTCTTTCTGTTGATCTATCCATCTATCTATATGTACATCCATCTATCTGTCTGTCTTCCGTCTGTCTGTCATGTCTGTCTGTCTGTCTATCTATCTATCTATCTATCTATCTATCTATCTATCTATCTATCTATCTATCTAGCATATATGTCCGTCTGTTTATCTTTCTGTCAGTCTAACTGTACATCCATTCTTCCATCTATCTGTCTGTTTGTCTAGCAATCTGTCAGTCTGTTTGTCTATCTATTTATCTATTTATCTATCTGTACATCCATCTATCTGTCTATCCCTATGTCTGTCTTTTCTGTCTGTTTTGTCTGTCTGTCTATCTATCTATCTATCTATCTATCTATCTATCTATCTATCTATCTATCCATCTATCAGTCTGTATAACTGTCTGTATGTCTGTACATCAGTATATCTTTCTATCTATCAATCTAACTATCTATCTGTCTATCTATCTATCTTTGTGTATGTCTGTCTATCTCTCCTTCTCTCTCTCTCTGTCTATCTATCAGTCTCTGCCCATCTGTCTGTATCTATTTATCTATCTAGCCATGTATCTATATTGTTCTGTCTATACACCTATCTGTCTATCTATCTATCTATATCTATCTATGTAACAGCTTAATCTGGTTCAAGTTGAATTTAGTCATATGTATTCCTTCCTAAGGTCATGCCTGAAAATAGACAGGTTTTGTTTTGTGCACTTACCGGTCAACAAAACTAAATAAATAAATAAATAATAAGATAGTAAATCTATCTATCTATCTATCTATCTATCTATCTATCTATCTATCTATCTATCTATCTATCTATCTAATCTATGTGCCACTCTATTTGCCTGTTTGTCAGTGTATCTGTTTGTAAATCAGTCCTTCCATCTATCTATCTATCTATCTATCTATCTATCTATCTATCTATCTATCTATTTGTCTGTCTGTCTGTCTGTCTTTTTGTCTATCTATCTGTCAGTCAGTCTGTCTGTCTCTGTCTGTCTGTCTGTCTGTCCATCTGTCTGCCTGCCTATCTGTCTGCTTATCTGTCTGTCTGTCTGTCTATCTATCAATCTATCAATCTATATGTCTGTCTGGTTGTCTGTCTAAACATCCATCCTTATATCTATATGTGGTCCTGCTTGTCTGCCTGAATCTCTGTCTGTCTATTTATTCATCCATCTGCCTATAAATCCATCTATATGTCTGTCTGTCTTTATGTCTGTCAGTTTGTTACATCCATCCTTATATCTATCTGTCTAGCTATCTATCTGTCTATCTATCTCTATCTATCTATCTATCCTTGCACCTTTCCATTCATTTGTCTGTCTGTCTGTTTGTCTAATTGTCAGTCCTTACATCCATTCATCTTTCTGTCTATCTGTCTGTCTTTAAGTTTATCTGTCTGTCTGTCTTTCTTTCAGTCTGTAGGTCTTCCTGATTGCCTGTCACCATCAGTTAGTTAGGTTGTCTGTCTATACATCCATTCATCCAAGGGTCAATCAAACTGTTTGTCTGTCTGTCTGCATGTCTGTCTGTCAGCCTATCTTTCTATCTGTCTATCTAACCATCTGTCTGCCTATTTGCTTGTGAGTCTGTTCATTTGTCTGTCTGAACATAAATCCTTCAATCCGTCCATTAATCAATCTGTCTGTCTGTCTCTCCATTTGCATGTCTGTCTGTCTGCCCATCACTCTGTGTACATCTATCTATCTATCTATCTATCTATCCTCTATCTATCTAACTTCTTCAAATCTGTCTGTCTGTCTCTCTGTCTCTGTGTCTGTCTGTCTTCTCTCTGTCAGTCTGTCTGTCTGCCTGCTTGTTTATCATACATCTGTCTGTATGTTGAATAACTACCTAATCTATCTATCTATCTATCTATCTATCTATCTATCTATCTATCTATCTATCTAGCTGTTTTTGTGTTTTCTGTCTATCTCTGACTGTCTATCTGAATGTGTCTATCTATCCATCTATCTATCTATCTATCTATCTATCTATCTATTTCTCTATTTATCCATACATCCATCTAGCTCTCTGTCTGTCTGTGTAACTATCATCTACAGGTATCTATCTATCTATCTATCTATCTATCTATCTATCTATCTATCTGTCTGTCTGTCTGTCTGTCTGTCTGTCTGTCTGTCTGTCTGTCTGTCTATCAGGAGGCAGTATAGCGCAGTGGTCTAAGGCTCTGAGCTGCAAATCTGATAACATCCAGCAGACCAAACCTGGTTTGAATCCCACAGCTTCCACTTACATACTGTGTGACCCTGAGTGTCACTTTCAACCTCCTAGTGCTCCCCAGGTCGCTCCTGTAAAAACTTCACGGTGCTATACCTGGTTAAACAACTAAATAAATAATAAAAAAATATCTATGTCTGTCTGTTCATCTATCTATCTATCTGTCTATCTAGAGATATATATATGTACATGTCTATTTATCTCTCTTTTTGTGTCATCTCTCTCTCTCTCTCTCTCTCTCTCTCTCTGTCTATCTATATATCCGTCTGTCTGCCCATCTGTCTGTATCTATTCATGTATCTATCTATCTAGCCATCTATCTATCTTGGTCTCTCTATACAACTATCTGTCTGTCTATATATCTATCTATCTATCTATCTATCTATCTATCTATCTATCTATCTATCATATATGTATGTTTATCCTTCTGTCTGTCTAAATTTACATCCTTCCTTCCATCTATCTGTCTGTCTGGCAATCTATCTGTTTATCTATCTGTACATGTATCTATCTGTTTGTCTTCTGTCTATCTATCTATATATCTATCTATCTATCATCTATCTATCTATCTGTCTATCTATCATATATGTCTGTCCATTTATTTTTCTGTCTGTGTGACTACACATCCATTCTTCAATCTATCTGTCTGTTTGTCTAGCAATCTGTCAGACTTTCTGTCTGTCTAACTATTTATCTATTTATCTATCTGTGCATCCATCTCACTGTCTATCCCTATGTCTGTCTGTCTGTTCTGTCTGTCTATCTATCTATCTATCTATCTATCTATCTATCTATCTATCTGTCATCTATCTATATATCTATCTATCTATCTATCCATCTATCAGTCTCTATGACTGTCTGTATATCTATCTCATCTATCTATCTATCTATCTATCATCCATCTGTCTATTTATCTATGTATGTCTGTCTATCTCTCTCTCTCTCTCTGACTAGGTATCTGTCTGTCTCTCTGATGATCTGCCTGTATCTATTTATCTATCTATCTATCTAGCCATTTATCTATCTTGGTCTGCAATACACATATCTATCTATCTATCTATCTATCTATCTATCTATCTATCTATCTATCAGCTTAATCTGGCTCAAGGTCGTTGAATTATATGTATCCACCTCCTCGGTTCATGCCAGAAAATAGGCAGGATTTATCTAGTGCACTTACCCGGTCAACAAAAGCTGAATAAATAAATAATAAAATAATAAATCAATCTATCTATCTATCTATCTATCTATCTATCTATCTAGCCATCAATCTATCTATCTATCTATCTATCTATCTATCTATCTATCATCTATCTATATTTATGTTTTCTATCAGTCAGCACATCTGTCTCTATCTATCTATTTATTTATCTATCCATCTGTTTATCTATTTGTCTGCCATCTATCGATCTATCTATCTATCTATCTATCTATCTATCTATCTATCTAGCTATCTATTTGTCTATCTGTCTGTGTATCTGTTTGTCTTTACATCAACCCTTCTATCTATCTATCTGTATATCTGTCTCTATGTCTGTCTGTCTGTGTCAGTCTGTCTATCTATCTATCTATCTATGTATCTATCTATCTATCATTCCACCTTTCCATCCATTTGTCTGTCTGTTTATCTAACTGTCCATCCTTTCATCCATTTTCTATCTTTCTGTCTGTCTTCTGTCTGTATGTCAATCTGTCTGTCTGTGTTTCTTTCAGTCTGTATTCCTGCTTGCCTGTCACTCCGTCAGTTAGTCAGGCTGTCTGTTTGTGTTTCAGTCTGTCTGTCTATACATTAATCCTTTCATTGAATTATCTATCAGTCTGTCTGTCTGCCTAGCTGTCTAACTGTCTGAGAGCAACCCATCTGTCAGCTTAATTGCCTGTCAGTCTGACTATTTGTGTGTCTGAACATCCATCCTTCATTCCATCCATTAATCAGTCTGTCTGTCTGTGGGCAGATCTGTCTGTGTACATCTATCTATCTATCTATCTATCTATCTATCTATCTATCTATCTATATCTGTCTCCTCTTTGTTTCTGTGTCTGTCTGTCTTTCTGTCCATCAGTCTGTCTGTCTGTTTATACATCTGTCTTTATGTTCACCTATCTATCTATCTATCTATCTATCTATCTATCTATCTATCTATCTATCTATTTATCCATCTATCAATCTTTCTATCTATCTTTGTGTTTTCTGTCTGTCTCTGTTTTCTGTCAGTCTGTATCAGTCTAACTATAGGTTTATCTATCTATCTTTCTATCACTCTATTAATCTATCGATCTATCTATCTTGGTCTATCTAGACATCCAATTATTTATCTGTCTGTCTATCTATCTATCTATCTATCTATCTATCTATCTATCTATCTATCTGTCTAGTTGTCTTTCTGTCTGTCTGTGTATCTGTTTGTGAGTACATCAGTCTATCTATCTATCTATCTATCTATCTATCTATCTATCTATCTGTCTGTCTGTCTGTCCTTCTGTCTGTCTGTCTGTCTGTCTGTCTATCTATCTATCTATCTATCTATCTATCCATCTATCTATCTATCTATCTATCTATCTATCCAGCTCATCCAGCCATCTATCTATCTATCTATCTATCATCTATCTATCTATCTATCTATCTATCTATCTATCTTTATGTTTATCTATGTATCTGTCTGTATCTATATATATCTATCTATCTATCTATCTATCTATCTATATTTGTCTGTATTTTGTCTTTCTGTCTGTGTATCAGTTTGTCTGTACATCAGTCCTTCAATAAATCAATCTCTATCTCTATCTGTCAGTCTGTCTGTCTGTCTCTCTGTCTGTCCATCCATCTCTCCGTCTGTCTGCCTGCCTGTCTGCCTATCTGTTTGTCTGTCTGTCTGTTCATCTATCAATCTATCAATCTATAGGTCTGTCTGTTGTCTGCCCAAATATCCATCCTTATATCTATATGTCGGCCTGCTTGTCTGCCTGAATCTCTGTCTGTCTGTTTATCTATCAGTCTGCCTATAAATCCATCTATATGTCTGTCTGTCTGTCTTTATTTCTGTTAGTCTGTCTGCCTATACATCCATCCTGATATCTGTCTATCTATCTATCTATCTATCTATCTATCTATCTATCTATCTATCTATCCTTCCATCTTTCCATCCATTTGTCTGTCTGTCTGTTTGTCTAACTGTCCATCCTTACATCAATCCATCTATCTTTCTGTCTGTCTTCTCTCTGTATGTTTGTCTGTCTGTCTTTCTTTCTGTCTGTCTTTCTTCCTGATTGCTGTCACTACATCAATTAGTCAGGCTGTCTCTCTATGCATCCATCCATACATCCAAGTATCTACCAATCTGTCTGTCTGTCTGCATGTCTATCTGTCGGCCTATCTATCTATCTGTCTGTCTATCTACCCATCTGTCTGTCTATTTGTCTGTGAGTCAGTTTATTTGTCTGTCTGAACATCAGTCCTTCAATCCATCCATTAATCATTCTGTCTGTCTCTCCATCTGCATGTCTGTCTGTCTGTCCATCAGTCTGTGTACATCTCTCTCTCCATATCTATCTATCTATCTATCTATCTATCTATCTATCTATCTATCTAACAGCTTAATCTTCTTCAAGGTCAGTTGGCATTCATATGTATCCATCTCCCTAGGTCATGCCTAAAAATAGGCAGGATTTGTCTAGTTCACTTACCCGGTCGACAAAATCTAAATAATTAAATAAATAATAAAATAATAAATTTATCTATCTATCTATCTATCTATCTATCTATCTATCTATCTATCTATCTATCTATCTCATCTTTATGTCACTCTATTTGCCTGTCTGTCAGTGTATCTCTTTGTAAATCAGTCCATCTATCTATCTATCTATCTATCTATCTATCTATCTATCTATCTATCTATCTATCTATCTCTGTCTGTCTATCTATTTCTCTGTCTGTCTGTCAGTCAGTCAGTCAGTCTGTCTGTCTCTTTGTCTGTCTGTTTATCTGTCTGTCTGTCTACCTATCAATCTATTGATCTGTGTCTGTCTGATTGTCTGCCTAAACATTCATCCTTATATCTATATGTCAGCCTGCTTGTCTGCCTGAATCTCTGTCTGTCTGTTTATCCATCAGTCTGCTTATTAATCCATCCATATATCTGTCTATCTGTCTTTATGTCTGTCAGTTTGTCTGCAACACATCCATCCTGATATCTGTCTGTCTATCTATCTATCTATCTAGCTATCAATTTTATCTATCTGTCCTTCCATCTTTCCATCCATTTGTCTGTCTGTCTGTTTGTCAAACTGTCAGTCCTTACATCCATCCATCTATCTTTCTGTCTTCTGTATGTATGTTTATCTGTCTGTCGTATCTCTTTCTGACAGTCTGTCTTCTTGATTACCTGTCACTCCTTCCAGTTAGTCAGGCTGTCTGTCTATACATCCATACATACATCCAAGAATCTATCAATCTGTTTGTCTGTCTGTCTGCATGTCTGTCTTTGGTCTATTTATCTATCTGTCTATCTGCCCATCTCTGCCTATTTGCCTGTGAGTCTGTTTATTTGTCTGAATATCAATCCTTCAATCCATCAAGTAATCAATCTGCCTGTCTGTCTCTCCATCTGTATGTCTGTCTGTCTGTCTGCCCATCAGTCTATGTACATCTATCTTTCTATCTCCCTTCTCTGTGTCATCTATCTTCTATCTATCTATCTATCTATCTATCTATCTATCTATCTATCTATTTATCTACTTATCTATCTATATCTGTCTGTCTGTCTGTTTGTCTTTCTCTGTCAGTCTGTCTTGTGTTCCTGTCCGTTTATACATCTGTCTGTGTAGTTTGTAATGGTTCATCTATCTATCTATCTATCTATCTATCTATCTATCTATCTATCTATATCATTCATTGTGTGTTTCTGTCTATCTCTCTGTCTGTCTGTCTATCTGTCTGTATCTAACTATCTATCTATCTCTCTATCTGTCTATCTGTCTGTCTATCTATCTTTGTGTATCTGTCTATCTCTCTCTTCTCTCTCTCTATCTATCCATCTATCTATCTATCCGCCTGTCTGCCCATCTGTCTGTATCTATTTATTCTATCTATCTAGCCATCTATCTATCATGGTCCATCTATATAACTATCTATCTATCTATCTATCTATCTATCTATCTATCTCTATCTGTCTATCTATCTCATCTAAATGTCACTCTATTGGCCTGTCTGTCAGTGTATCTGTTTGTAAATCAGTCCTTCCTTCTATCTATCTATCTCATCTATCTATCTATCTATCTATCTATCTATCTATCTTTCTATCTACCTGTCTGTCTGTCTGTCTATCTCTCTGCCTGTCTGTCAGTCAGTCTGTCTATCTGTCTGTCTCTCTGTTTGCCCATCCATCTGTCCATCTGTCTGCCTGCCTGTCTGTCTGTTTATCTGTCTGTCTGTCTATTTATCAATCTATCGATCTATATGTCTGTCTACTTGTCTGCCTAAACATCCATTCTTATGTCTATATGTCAGCCTGCTTGTCTGCCTGAATCTCTGTCTGTCTGTTTATCCATTAGTCTGCCTATAATCCATCTATATGTCTGTCTATCTGTCTTTACATCTGTCAGTTTTCTGCCAGTACATCCATCCTGATATCTATCTGTTTGTGTGTCTATCTATCTATCTATCTATCTATCTATCTATCTATCTATCTATCTATCTATCTTTCTATCCATTTATCTAGCTATCCTTCCACCTTTCCATTCATTTCTCTGTCTGTCTCTTTGTCTAACTGTCTGTTCCCAAATCCATCCATCTATCTTTCTGTCTGTCTTTCTTTCTGTCTGTCTCTTCATGATTGTCTGTCACTCCTTCAGTTAGTCAGGCTGTCTGTCTGTCTATACATCCATCCATCAATCCAAGTATCTATCAATCTATTTGTCTTTCTGTCTGCATGCCTGTCTGTCGGCCCATCTGTCTGTCTATCTTCCAATCTGTCTGACTATTTGCCTGTGGGTCTGTTTATTTGTCTGTCTTAACATCAATCCTTCAATCCATCCATTAATCAATCTGTCTGTCTGCTCTCCATCTGCATGTCTGTCTGTCTGCCCATCAGTCTGTGTAATATCTATCTATATATCTATCTCTCTATCTATCTATCGATGTATATCTGTCTGTTCTGTCTCTCTGTCTCAGTGTCTGTTTGTCTTTCTCACTTTCGTCTGTCTGTCTGCCTGTCTGTTTATACATCTGTCTGTATGTCGGTATAACTACCTACCTTCATCTGTCTGTCTGTCTGTTCATCTATCTATCAATCTATCCATCTTCGTATTTTTCTCTGTCTATCTCTCTGTTTATCTATCTGTCTGTCTCGTTCATCTATCTGTCTATCTATCTATCTATCTATCAATCTGTCTATCTATACCTTCTACCTCTGTCTGTCTAACTATCATCTATTTAAGTATCTATCTATCTATCTATCTATCTATCTATCTCTATCTATCTATATCTCTGTCTGTACATTTATCTATCTATCAATCTATCTATACATCTTCTCATTCATCTATCTTTGTGTACATCTGTTTATCGCCTGTAGCTATCTATCTGTCTGTCTGCCCATCTGTCATATGTATTTATCTATCTATCTATCTATCTATCTATCTATCTATCTATCTATCTATTCTAGTCTATCTATCTATCATCTGTTTGTCTGTCTACAACTAACTATCTATCTATCTACCCATCTGTTTATCTATTTGTCTGCACATCTATCTATCTAGCTATCTATCTATCTAGCTATCTATTTGTCTATCTGTCTGTGTATATGTTTGTCTTTACATCAACCCTTCTATCTATCTATCTGTCAGTCTGTCTCTATGTCTGTCTGTCTGTGTCAATCTGTCTATCTATCTATCTATCTATCTATTTATCCATCTGTCTCTATGTCTGTCTGTCTATTCTGTCTGTCTCGTCTGTGTCAGTCTGTCTATCTATCTATCTATCTATCTATCTATCCTTCCACCTTTCCATCCATTTGTCTGTCTGTTTATCTAACTGTCCATCCTTTCATCCATCCATCTATCTTTCTGTCTGTCTTCTGTCTGCATGTCAGTCTGTCTGTGTTTCTTTCAGTCTTCTTCCTGCTTGCCTGTCACTCCATCAGTTAGTCAGGCTGTCTGTTTGTGTTTCAGTCTGTCTGTCTATACATTAATCCTTCCATCCAATTATCTATCAGTCTGTCTGTCTGCCTAGCTGTCTATCGGTCTGTCTAGCTACCCATCTGTCAGCCTATTTGCCTGTCAGTCTGTCTATTTGTGTGTCTGAACATCTATCCTTCATTCCATCCGTTAATCAGTCTGTCTGTCTGTCTGTAGGCAGATCTGTCTGTGTACATCTATCTTACCATCTATCTATCTATCTATTTATCTATCTATATCTGTCTCTTTGTTTCTGTGTCTGTCTGTCTTTCTGTCCATCAGTCTGTCTGTCTGCCTGTCTGTTTATACATCTGTCTTTATGTCCACCTATCTATCTATCTATCTATCTATCTATCTATCTATCTATCTATCTATCTATCCATCTATCAATCTATCTATCTATCTTTGTGTTTTCTGTCTATGTCTCTGTCTTTCTGTCAGTCTGTATCTGTCTATCTTCGGTCTATCTATTTGTTTATGTATCACTCTATCAATCTATTGATCTATCTATCTTGGTCTATTTATACATCCAATTATCTATCTAACTATCTATCTATCTATCTATCTATCTATCTATCTATCTATCTATCTATCTATCTGTCTAGTTGCATTTCTGTCTGTGTATCTGTTTGTGGTACATCAGTCTTTCTATCTATCTATCTATCTATCTATCTATCTATCTATCTATCTATCTATCTATCTATCTATCTAACTATCTATCTTATCTGTCTGTCTGTCTGTTCATGTTCTGTCTGTCTGTCTATCTATCTATCTATCTATCTATCTATCTATCTATCTATCTATCTATCTATCTATCTATTTTCAACCATCCAGACATCTATCTATCTATCTATCTATCTATCTATCTATCTATCTAGCTTTATCTATTTGTCTATCTGTCTGTGCATCTGTTTGTCTTTACATCAACCCTTCTATCTATCTATCTGTCTCTATGTCTGTCTGTCTGTGTCAATCTGTCCATCTATCTATCTATCTTATCTATCTATCTATTTGTCTATCTGTCTGTGTATCTGTCTGTACATCAGCCCTTCTATCTATCTATCTATCTATCTATCTATCTATCTATCTATCTGTCTCTATGTCTGTCTGTCTTTCTGTCTGTCTGTCTGGGTCAGTCTGGCTATCTATCTATCTATCTATCTATCTATCTATCTATCTATCTATCTATCTATCTATCCTTCCACCTTTCCATCCATTTGTCTGTCTGTTTATCTAACTGTCCATCCTTTCATCCATCCATCTATCTTTCTGTCTGTCTTCTGTCTGCATGTCAATCTGTCTGTCTGTGTTTCTTTCAGTCTATCTTCCTGCTTGCCTGTCACTCCATCAGTTAGTCAGGCTGTCTGTTTGTGTTTCAGTCTGTCTGTCTATACATTAATCCTTCCATCCAATTATCTATCAGTCTGTCTGTCTGCCTAGCTGTCTATCTGTCTGTCTAGCTACCCATCTGTCAGTCTATTTGCCTGTCAGTCTGTCTATTAGTGTCTGAACATCTATCCTTCATTCCATCCGTTAATCAGTCTGTCTGTCATCTGTGGGCGAATCTGTCTGTGTACATCGATCTATCTATCTATCTATCTATCTATCTATCTATCTATCTATCTATATCTGTCTCTTTGTTTCTGTGTCTGTCTGTCTTTCTGTCCATCAGTCTGTCTGTCTGCCTGTCTGTTTATACATCTGTCTTTATGTCCACCTATCTATCTATCTATCTATCTATCTATCTATCTATCTATCTATCTATCTATCTATCTATCTATCTATTTCTATCCATCTATCAATCTATCTATCTATCTTTGTGCTTTTCTGTCTATGTCTCTGTCTTTCTGTCAGTCTGTATCTGTCTATCTATCGGTCTATCTATTTATCTATCACTCTATCAATCTATTGATCTATCTATCTTGGTCTATTTATACATCCAATTATTCATCTATCTATCTATCTATCTATCTATCTATCTATCTATCTATCTATCTATCTATCTATCTATCTATCTGTCTAGTTGCCTTTCTGTCTGTCTGTGTATCTGTTTGTGAGTACATCAGTCCTTCTATCTATCTATCTATCTCATTCTCTATCTATCTATCTATCTATCTATCTTTATGTTTATCTATCTATCTGTCTGTATCTATCTATCTATCTATCTATATTTGTTTGTATTTTGTCTTTCTGTCTGTCTGTGTGTAGTTTGTCTGTACATCAGTCCTTCAATCAATCAATCTCTCTATCTATCTGTCTATCTATCTGTCTGACTGTCTGTCTGTCTGTCTATCTGTCTCTCTTTCTGTCCATCCATCTCTCTGTCTGTCTGCCTGCCTGCCTGTCTATCTGTTTGTCTGTCTGTCTGTCTATCTATCAATCTATCAATCCATAGGTCTGTCTGGTTGTCTGCCTAAATATCCATCCTTATCTGTATGTCGACCTGCTTGTCTGCCTGAATCTCTGTCTGTCTGTTTATCTATCAGTCTGCCTATAAATCCATCTATATGTCTGTCTGTCTGTCTTTATTTCTGTTAGTTTATCTGCCTATACATCCATCCTGATATCTGTCATCTATCTATCTATCTATCTATCTATCTATCTATCTATCTATCTATCTATCCTTCCATCTTTCCATCCATTTGTATGTCTGTCTGTTTGTCTAACTGTCCATCCTTACATCCATCCATCTATCTTTCTGTCTGTCTTCTCTCTGTATGTTTCTCTGTCTGTCTTTCTTTCTGTCAATTCTTCAACTGATTGCTACTCCATCAAGTAGTCAGGCTGTCTCTATCCATCCTTCCAAGTATCTACCAATCTGTTTGTCTGTCTGTCTGCATGTCTATCTGTCGGCCTATCTATTTATCTGTCTATCTAACTAAACATCTGTCTGTCTATTTGTCTGTGAGTCTGTTTATTTGTCTGTCTGAACATCAGTCCATCAATCCATCCATTAATCATTCTGTCTGTCTCTCCATCTGCATGTCTGTCTATCTGTCCATTAGTCTGTGTATCTCTCTCTCTCTCTCTCTATCTATCTATCTATTTATCTAACAGCTTAATCTTCTTCAAGGTCAGTTGGCATTCATATGTGTCCCCTCCCTAGGGTAGTGCCTGAAAATAGGAAAGATTTGTCTAGTTCACTTACCTGGTTGACAAATCTAAATAATTAAATAATAAGACAATGATAAATTTACCTATCTATCTATCTATCTATCTATCTATCTATCTATCTATCTATCTATCTGTCTATCTATCTAGGTATTTATCTCATCTTTATGTCACTCTATTTCCTGTCTGTCAGTGTATCTCTTTGTAAATCAGTCCTTCTGTCTGTCTGTCTATCTATCTATCTATCTATCTATCTATCTATCTATCTTTCCATTTATCTATCTATTCTTCCACCTTTCCATCCATTTCTCTGTCTGTCTCTTTGTCTGTCTGTTCCTAAATCCATCCATCTTTCTGTCTGTCTTTCTTTCTGTCTGTCTGTCTTCATGATTGTCTGTCACTCCTTCAGTTAGTCAGGCTGTCTGTCTGTTCATACATCCATCCATCAATCCAAGTATCTATCAATCTATTTGTCTTTCTGTCTGCATGCCTGTCTGTTGGCCTATCTGTCTATCTGTCTGTCTATCTTCCAATCCGTCTGACTATTTGCCTGTGAGTCTTTTATTTGTCTGTCTGAACATCAGTCTTTCAATCCATCCATTAATCAATCTGTCTGTCTGTCTCTCCATCTGCATGTCTGTCTGTCTGCCCATCAGTCTGTGTACATCTATTTATCTATCTATCTATCTATCTATCTATCTATCTATCTATCTATCGATGTATATCTGTCTGCCTCTGTCTCAGTGTCTGTTTGTCTTTCTCTGTCTGTCTGTCTACATGTTTGTTTATACATCTGTCTGTATGTCAGTATAACTACCTACCTATCTATCTGTCTGTATATATCTATCTATCTCACTATCTTATCTTTGTGTTATTCTGTCTATCTGTCTGTTTATCTGTCTGTCTCTATCTATCTATCTATCTATCTATCTATCTATCTATTTATCTATCTATCTGTCTTTGAGTTTTCTGTCTAGCTCTCTGTCTGTCTATCTATCTATCTATCTATCTATCTATCTATCTATCTATCTATCTATCTTTATCTTTATCTATCTATCTGTCTGCCCATTTGTCTGTATCTACCTATCTATCTATCTATCTATCTATCTATCTATCTATCTATCTATTTTCAATCTATTTATCTATGTACCTATCTATCTTTAAGTTGTCTATCACATGTCTTCCATTCTGTCATTATCTATCTATCTATCTATCTATCTATCTATCTATCTATCTATCTATCTATCTATCTATCGATCTCATTTGTCTGTTTCTCTGTGTATCTCTTTGTCTGTACATCAGCCCTCTATCTATCTATCTATCTATCTATCTATCTATCTGTCTATCTTTCTATCTATCTATCCTTCCACCTTTCCATCCATTTCCATCTATCTGTTTATCTAACTGTAAATCCTTACATTCATCTATCTATCTTTCTGTCTGTCTTCTGTCTGTATGTCTATCTGTCTGTCTGTGTTTCTTTCTGTCTGTCTTCCTGCCTGTCTGTCACTCCGTCAGTTAGTCAGGCTGTCTGTGTTTCAGTCTGTCTGTCTATACATTAATCCTTCCATCCAATTATCTAACAGTCTGTCTTTCTGCCCAGCTGTCTATCTGTCTGTTTCGCTACCCATCTGTCTCCTATTAGTCTATCAGTCTGTCTATTTATGTATGAACATCCATCCTTCAATCCATCCATTAATCAATCTGTTTGTCTGTCTGTTTGTGTACATCCATCTATCAATATGTCTATCCATTTATCTATATCTGTCTAACTGTCTGACTCTGTGTTCTGTCTGTCTTTCTGTCAATCAGACTGTCTGTCTGACTGTCTGTTTCTACATCTGTGTCTATCTATCTATCTTCTATCTGTCTATCTTTGTGTTTTCATTCTATCTCTCTGTCTTTCTATCTGTCTATATCTATCTATCAATTGGTCTATCTAACTATCTATCTATCTATCTATCTATCTATCATCTATCTATCTATCTATCTTGCAGTCAGTGTGCCTGTCTGTTTCTCTATCTACCTATCATGTCTGTCTCACAATCTGTACTTCTGCCTGTCTAACTATACATCTATCTCTGTCTGTCTACCTATCTATCTGTCTATATGACTGTCTGTACTTTTATCTATCTATCTATCTATCTATCTATCTATCTATCTATCTATCTATCTATCTATTTCCATCTATGTATCTGTTTATATATCTATCTTGTGTGTCTGCTTATATCCTCTCTTTCTATCTATCGCGTCTGTCTGCCATCTGTCTGTAACTATTTATCTATCTATCTGTCTAGCCATCTATCTCACCTTGATCTGTCTATACAACTATCTATCTATCTATCTATCTATCTCATATATCTATCTATCTATCTATCTATCTAATCTATGTCACACTATTTGCCTTTCTCTCTGTCAGTGTATCTGTTTTGTAAATCAGGCCTTCTACTATCTATCTATCTATCTATCTATCTATCTATCTATCATCTATCTATCTATCTATCTATCTATCTGTCTGTCTGTCTGTCTGTCTGTTCAACTGTCTGACTGTCTGTCTGGCTATCTATCTATCTATCTATCTATCTATCTATCTATCTATCTATCTATTCATTCTATGTCTATATGTATGTCTCTCTGTTCATTTATCTATCTATCTATCTGTCTATCTATATATATATATATATAATATGCATATCTATCTATCTCTCTTTTGTATGTCTGTCTCTCTCTCTCTCTCTCTCTCTCTCTCTGTCTATCTATATATCCGTTTGTCTGCCCATCTGACTGTATTTATTCATGTATCTGTCTATCTAGCCATCTATCTTAGTCTCTCTATACAACTATCTGTCTGTCTGTCTATCTATCTATCTATCTATCTATCTATCTATCTCTCATATATGTCTGTTTATCCTTCTGTCTGTCTAAATTTACATCCTTCCTTCCATCTGTCTGTCTGTCTTTCAATCTATCTAGTTATCTATCTGTACATCCATCTATCTGTTTGTCTTCTGTCTATCTATCTATATATCTATCTATCTATCATCTATCTATCTATGTGTCTATCTATCATATATGTTGTCTGTTTATTTTTCTGTCTGTGTGACTACACATCCATTCTTCAATCTATCTGTCTGTTTGTCTAGCAATCTGTCAGACTTTCTGTCTATCTAACTATTTATCTAGTTATCTGTTTATCTATCTGTGCATCCATCTATCTGTCTATCCCTACATCTGTCTGTCTGTCTATCTATCATTCTATCTATCTATCTATCTGTCTGTCTGTCTGTCTGTCTGTCTGTCTGTCTGTCTGTCTGTTCTTCTGATTCATTCATTCTATCTATCTATCTATCTGTATCTATCTATCTATTTATCTATCTATCTCACTATCTATCTATCTATCCATCTGTCTATTTATCTATGTGTATGTCTGTGTCTATCTCTTATCTCTCTGACTAGGGCTATCTGTCTCTCTGACGATCTGCCTGTATCTATTTATTTATCTATCTACTATTTATCTATCTTGGTCAGCAATACATATCTATCTATCTATCTATCTATCTATCTAACAGCTAATCTGGCTCAAGGTCAGTTGGAATTCAAATGCATCCACCTCCCCCGGTTCATGCCAGAAAATAGGAAGGATTTGTCTAGTGCACTTACCGGTCAACAAAATCTAAATAAATAAATAATAAAATAATAAATCTATCTATCTATCTATCTATCTATCTATCTATCTATCTATCTATCTATCGATCCATCTATCTACCTATCATCTATCTATCAATCTATCTATCTATTCTATCTATCTAACTATCTATCTATCTATCTATCTATCTGTCTTTATGTTTATCTGTCTATCAGTCTGCCCATCTGTCTCTCTCTCTTCTATCTATCTATCTATCTATCTATCTATCTATCTATCTATCTGTTTATCTATTTCTCTGCCATTTAGCTATCTATCTATCTATCTATCTATCTATCTATCTATCTATCTAGCTATCTGTTTGTCTATCTGTCTGTGTATCTGTTTGTCTTTACATCAACCTTCTATCTATCTATCTATATCTGTCTCTATGTCTGTCTGTCTGTGTCAGTCTGTCCATCTATCTATCTATCTATCTATCTATCTATCTATCTGTCTTTGAGTTTTTCTGTCTAGCTCTCTGCCTGTCTATCTATATGTCTGTATCTATCTATCTAGCTAGCTGTCTGTCTGTTCTGTCTGACTGTCTGTCTGTCTGTCAATCTATCTATCTCAGCTATCTCATCTATCTATCTATCTATCTATCTATCTATCTATCTATCATCTATCTGATTGATCCATATAATCCATCTATCTCAATATGACTGTCTGAATGTCTGTACATCTATTTATCTATCTGTATATCTGTCTCTCTATCAGTCTGTGTGTGCATGTCTCTATCTCTCTCTTATCTCTGTCTGTCCAACTATCTGTCTGTCTGTCTGCCCATCTGTATCGATTTATGTATCTATCTATCTATCTATCTATCTATCTATCTATCTATCTATCTTTATCTTTATATGTCTATCTGTCTGCCCATTTGTTTGTATCTATCTATCAATCAATCTATCTATCTATCTATCTATCTATCTATCTATCTATCTATCTCTATCTCTATCTATCTATCTTTCAATCTATTTATCTATGTACCTATCTATCTTTAAGTTGATCTATCTGTCTGCCATTCTGTCCATATCTATCTATCTATCTATCAATCTATTTGTCTGTCTCTCTGTATCTCTTTGTCTGTACATCAGGCCCTCTATCTATCTATCTATCTATCTATCTATCTATCTATCTATCTATCTATCTATCTAGCTATCTATCTATCTATCTTTCTATCTGTCTATCCTTCCACCTTTCCATCCATTTGTCCGTCTATCTGTTTATCTAACTGTCCATCCTTCATTCATCTATCTATCTTTCTGTCTGTCTTCTGTCTGTATGTCTGTCTGTCTGCGTTTCTTTCTGTCTGTCTTCTGCCTGTCTGTCACTCCATCAGTTAGTCAGGCTGTCTGTATTTCAATCTGTCTGTCTATACATTAATCCTTCCATTAAATTATCTAACAGTCTGTCTTTCTGCCCAGCTGTCTATCTGTCTGTTCACTACCCATCTGTCTGCCTATTAGTCTGTCAGTCTGTCTATTTATGTGTGTGAACATCCATCCTTCAATCCATCCATTAATCAATCTGTTTGTCTGTCTGTGTACATCCATCTATCAATCTATCTATCCATCTATCTATATCTGTCTGACTGTCTGACTCTGTGTCTGCCTGTCTTTCTGTCAGTCTGTCTGACTGTCTGTTTTACATCTGTCTGTCTATCTATCTGTCTATCTGTTTATCTTTGTGTTTTCATTCTATCTCTGTCTTTCTATCTGTCTGTATCTATTTATCAATTGGTCTATCTATCTATCTATCTATCTATCTATCTATCTATCTATCACTCTATCAATCTATCTATCTTGGACTATCAATACATCCAGTATTGTAGCTATCTATCTATCTATCTATCTATCTATCTATCTATCTATCTATCTTGCTGTCAGTGTGCCTGTCTGTTTCTTTTATCTACCTATCATGTCTGTCTCACAATCTGTACTTCTGCCTGTCTAACTATACATTTATCTCTGTCTGTCTGTCTCCTATCTATCTGTCTATATGACTGTCTGTACATTTATCTACCTATCTATCTATCTATCTATCTATCTATCTATCTATCTATCTATCTATCTATCTATCTATCTATCAACTATCTATTTATCTATCTATCTATCTATCTATCTATCTATCTATCTATCTATCTATCTATCTATCTATCTATCTATCTATCTATCTATCTATCTGTCTGTCTGTCTGTCTGTCTATCTTTCTATCTATCTATCTATCTATCTATCTATCTATCTATCTATCTTTCCATCTATGTATCTGTTTATATATCTATCTCTGTGTATGTCTGTCTATTCTCTCTCTTTCTATCTATCTATCTGTCTGTCTGCCCATCTGCCTGTATCTATTTATCTGTTATCAGTCTACCCATCTATCTATCTTGATCTGTCTATACAACTATCAATCTATCTATCTATCTAATCTATATGTCACGCTATTTGCCTTTCTCTCTGTCAGTGTATCTGTTTGTAAATCAGGCCTTCCATCTATCTGTCTATCTATCTATCTATCTATCTATCTATCTATCTATCTATCTATCTCTCTGTCTGTCTGTCACAGTCTATCTATCTATCTGTCTATCTATCTCTCTGTCTGTCTGTCTGGCTGTCTATCTATCTATCTTTGTCTATCTGTCTGTCTGCTTCTATCTATCTATTTATCTATCTATGTCTATATGTATGTCTCTCTGTTCATTTATCTATCTATCTATCTATCTATTGATCTATTTGTCTGTCTCTCTGTGTATCTCTTTGTCTGTACATCAGGCCTTTATCTATCTATCTATCTATCTATCAATCTATCTATCTATCTATCTATCTTTTCCATATTTCTATCTATCTATCCTTCCACCTTTCCATCCATTTGTCCATCTATCTGTTTATCAACTGTCCATCCTTACATTCATCTATCTATCTATCTGTCTGTCTTCTGTCTGTATGTTCATCTGTCTGTTCATGCTTTCTGTCTGTCTTCCTGCCTGTCTGTCACTCCGCCAGTTAGTCAGGCTGTCTGTGTTTCAGTCTGTCTGTCTATACATTAATACTTCCATTAAATTATCTAACAGTCTGTCTTTCTGCCAGCTGTCTATCTGTCTGTTTCTCTACCCATCTGTCTACCTATTAGTCTGTCAGTCTGTCTATTTATGTGTGAACATCCATCCTTCAATCCATCCATTAATCAATCTGTTTGTCTGTCTGTCTGTGTACATCCATCTATCAATCTATCTATCCATCTATCTATATCTGTCTGACTGTCTGACTCTGTGTCTGTCTGTCTTTCTGTTAATCAGTCTGTCTGTCTGACTGTCTGTTTCTACATCTGTCTGTCTATCTGTCTATCTGTTTATCTTTGTGTTTTCATTCTATCTCTCTGTCTTTCTATCTGTCTGTATCTATCTATCAGTTGGTCTATCTATCTATCACTCTATCAATCTATCTGTCTTGGACTATCAATACATCCAGTATTCTAGCTATCTATCTATCTATCTATCTATCTATCTATCTATCTATCTATCTATCTGTCTATCTTGCTGTCAGTGTGCCTGTCTGTTTCTTCAACTACCTGTCATGTCTGTCTCACAATCTGTACTTCTGCCCTGTCAATCCATACATCTATCTCGTCTGTCTGTCTGTCTACCCATTCATCTGTCTATATGACTGTCGTACATTTATCTATCTATCTATTTATCTATCAAACTATCTATCTATCTATCTATCTATCTATCTATCTATCTATCTATCTATCTATCTTTCCATCTATGTATCTGTTTATTATCTATCTCTGTTATGTCTTCTGATCCCTCTCTTTCTATCTATCTATCTGTCTGACTGCCCATCTGTCTGTATCTATTTATCTGTCTAGTCATCTATCTTTTCTTGATCTGCCTAAACAACTATCTATTCATTCATCTATCATCTTCATCTATCTATCTATCTAATCTATATGTCACGCTATTTGCCTTCTCTCTGTCAGTGTATCTGTTTGTAAATCAGGCCTTCCATCAATCTATCTATCTGTCTATCTGTCTGTCTGTCTATCTATCTATCTATCTATCTGTCTATCTATCTATCTATCTATCTATCCTATCTATCTTGCTGTCCAGTGTGCCTGTCTGTTTCTTTTCTACCTATCTTGTCTGTCTACACAATCTGTACTTCTACCTGTCTAACTATACATTTATCTCTGTCTGTCTGTCTACCTATCTATCTGTCTATATGACTGTCTGTACATTTATCTATCTATCTATCTATCTATCTATCTATCTATCTATCTATCTATCTATCTATCTATTTATCTATCCAACTATCCTCTCTATCTATCTATCTATCTATCTATCTATCTATTCATCTATCTATCTATCTATCTATCTATCTGTCTATCTTTCCATCTATGTATCTGTTTATATATCTATCTCTGTGTATGTCTGTCATCCTCTCTTTCTATCTATCTATCTGTCTGTCTGCCCATCTGTCTGTATCTATTTATCTGTCTATCAGTCTAGCCATCTATCTATCTTGATCTGTCTATACAACTATTGATCTATCTATCTAATCTATATGTCACGCTATTTGCCTTTCTCTCTGTCAGTGTATCTGTTTGTAAATCAGGCCTTCCATCTATCTATCTATCTATCTATCTATCTATCTATCTATCTATCTATCTATCTCTCTCTCTCTCTGTCTGTCTGTCACAGCTATCTATCTATCTATCTATCTATCTCTCTGTCTGTCTGGCTGTCTATCTATCTATCTATTTATCTATCTGTCTTATGTATGTCTCTCTGTTCATTTATCTATCTATCTATCTATCTACTATTCATCTATCTATCTCATTTATCTATCTATCTATCTATCTCATTGATCTATTTGTCTGTCTCTCTGTGTATCTTTGTCTGTACATCAGGCCTTCTATCTATCTATCTATCTATCTATCAATCTATCTATCTATCTATCTATCTTTCCTTATTTCTATCTATCTATCCTTCCACCTTTCCATCCATTTGTCCATCTATCTGTTTATCTAACTGTCATCCTTACATTCATCTATCTATCTATCTGTCTGTCTTCTGTCTGTATGTTCATCTGTCTGTTCATGCTTTCTGTCTGTCTTCCTGCCTGTCTGTCACTCCGTCAGTTAGTCAGGCTGTCTGTGTTTCAGTCTGTCTGTCTATACATTAATCCTTCCATTAAATTATCTTACGGTCTGTCTTTCTGCCCAGCTGTCTATCTGTCTGTTTCACTACCCATCTGTCTGCCTATTAGTCTGTCAGTCTGTTTATTTATGTGTGAACATCCATCCTTCAATCCATCCATTAATCAATC